>OU612096.1:90944894-100944894 GCA_914767995.1 Thecocarcelia acutangulata | reverse complement strand
GGTGCCAACTTAAAAATCCAAGTCTACAGCTAGGAAACACAAAAAACAACAAGCTGTATATTATTTTACTGGTTGAAATAAAGCCTTAAATAATATTTGCTCTTTGAACAAACTTTCAGGTCCATTTTGCCAATAGCAGTCTTCATCAGAACTCAGCTGCAGAACAACAAACACAAATGCACGATATACCGGAACACTTTACGCCACAAGATCGTAAGTTGAAATAGACATATTTTACAAGGGCTAAGAATTATCAAATAATACTTTTTTAAGAAATCAAAGGAAAGCTGTTTTGCCTTTAAAATTAATTTCGAAACTTATTGGTTTGAATATTAAGCGACCCATACATGTTTCAATTCAATTGTGAATTGAGTCTTTCAATTGAATTGATTATTGCCCACACCCTTCATAAATTGAATTGAAAGATTTTCATTCAACTATTAAAATTCAATGAAATTATAGACAATTTTAAAAATATATAACGTTCTCTTTGCAAAAACTACAAATATAAATTTTAAGACCTGATCAAGAGACACGAACACACACAGCACAATCGAATTGAAAGACCTGCTACTCAGCTTGAAAAAATCAAAACATTTTAATTTTTCTTCAAGCAACTCGACAACCTTCAAACTTATCAACTGACAAAGCCATACACGCTTTGATTTGGACAACAACCGACTCAGTTGCCAACTGAGTTGAAACGTGTATGGGGTGCTTTATAATTATTATTGATTTAAAACCTGGTACGTCACTAGGCAAAATCTTCGAAAAACTTATTAAAAGTAAATTAATCGATTTCATTGAAAACTACAGTATAATTCGATCCCAACAGTTTGGCTTCCGTAGAAATCATAACACTACTCATTCGAATAAAAAACCTAGTTAATAATAAAAAGTTTAAAGAGCCAAGATCAACTGGGATGGTCCTGCTTGACGTCAAAGCAGCTTTTGACACGGTGTGGCATAAAGAGAAAAATTTTTAAATTACTAAACTAAGACTTCACTTATTAAAATAATTTACAGCTTTCTTTCCTCCAGAACGTTTAAAGTTTACATAGGTAATACTTGTTCTAAACTTTTCATTATTACAGCAGAGTGCCGGCAAGGATCTTGCTTATGACCTATTTTATATAATTTGTATACATTCAAAAGTTGCTGCAAAATAAATTACTAAAAATAATATACAACTTGCCCTGGTACTGTTCTAGACAGCGTTTTCATGCGCTTGCTGGTTTAGAGTTAGTATGCAAACATAGTATAGAAAGGTCTATTACTATGTTTCCATTATAAAGAAAAACACGTGTTTTGAGGAAAACATTTCCAAGAGTTTCCATTATAATATAAAGTGATGTTAATTTCGAATTTTCGAAATTAGTTTGACGTGTATTTTATTCCATAAATTTATTCATTTACCATATAAGATTGTAAAAAAATGAAGATTAATATAAAGTGATTTGTTTATAAAGTTTAGACTTTATAATAACGCATTTTTCTATGTATGGCTCCTCAACAAGCTGTTTCTTTCTGCTGCAGAACAATTATCAAACGCTACATTTAATCATTTGGAGTCTGTAGCAATCCAATCAACAAAAGAAGTTGAAAGTGAAATTGTTCCCCGTAAAAATGTTGAGCAAGAAATCTTCTTTCGATAATCCTTGGGCTAATGACTGTTCATCTGTTACTCATGTAGCAGCGGACTCTCTTCTGCTGCGCACAAAAAATTTAATATTGAAATTAAAAAAAAAAATGAATAGATGTGATAACTCGTTTAGAAAGGTGTACATTTTTATTTATTTTTATATACAACATTTTCTTAAAATATAACGCTCCTTTATTGCAACATAGTCATAACTCAAAAAAGCTTGTTTCGAGAAAAACGCATTTCAAATTTTTAGCTTCCATACAAGTCTTAGAAATTTTTTTTAGAAAATATTTTTTAAAGGAAAAAGTTTAAAACTAAGGTGGTACTGTTAACAATTCTGCATTGTTAACACGAAAAACTCATTTTTTGAGATATGACTATGTTGCAATAAAGGAGCGATAAGCTTAGTACAGAATTTAGTTGTATCCTGTGTAGTATTCAGTTAAATTGTATAAGTTCCAATAAAATTATATATCGGCTAAAATAAATTATTCATATGGAAGTCACGTCTAGCCTCAAACTTGAACATTTTAATGTGATGAAGCAAACGCTGCATTGCGTTCGCAAGTTTAAAGAGATGAGGCTTTATTTGTCCTTAGCAAACTGTCATGAGCCGCATCAGGTAGTCATTGCTTCAAGAAAGCAAGATTGCACGTACATAAATAAAAGAAATCGAAAATGCTTTTGTGAATAAAGATATTTGTAAGTTTAATAGAATATTTCCTAATTTCTTTTATTGCTTCCGTGAATAATAAGTGTTGACCATTAACAAATAATTAAATCGATTTTCAGTAATGGCACTTATTTACATAATTATTTATAAAATATGTGTATAGATTCTTTTCTATTTATAATAGAATATGTTAAATAAAAGAGAAAAATTATTTTTATAAAAATAATTTTGTAGATTAAATAAAAAAAGTTCAATAAAATTAATTTCGTTTGCTTAAAGTCATACCGTTCATGACCACACAAATGCCTCATGCTACCAAGAGCGTTGAATAGCCATTCTATATTTTTGTTTTACTGCTGAAAATTTCGAATTTGAATATAATTGGAAATGAAAATACGTACATGCTCGCATCTACCTATAGCTGTGTTCCACGAGATCTCGGACTAGTTTGGACTAATGAGCGTAAAAACAAACTATCTAAATTTACAAATTTTACCCAAAACTGCTGGAACGCAACAAACCACAATTGTACATTTTGCAATAGTAGTTAATCTAAAAAGTAAGTTTAGATTAAAGTACATTTTAGTGATTTTAGACGCTTAAAACGCATGATATCATATAAACAAAAGTTTTGCATTATTGGCAACAGCTGTAAAATTAAAAGCAATGTAAAATTTTCAATAGATTTTCAGAATCACAAAAGCCAAATAGGTTAGTTTAGGTAGGCAGGCCGCTGGGTTCTCCAAAGAGTACCCGGATACTCCAGCTCACTTGGATCCTGAAGGTCGTTCGCTTTGTGATTGCCTGAAAAGTACATTTCAGGCAAAAAGTCAAATAACAATTGCATGTTCTGTTTACAACTTCAAAACGTTATTTTTAATTTGGGAAATCTTTCATTTTGCTTTTAACTAATTTTTAAACAAAAACTTCTTCCAATTTGCTAATTTTCTCTTTACATTTTCAGTTTCATATATATGTAAACCTAAAACAGCTGATTATTCAATTCTAGTCTGAACTTACCCGAAGAAAAAGTTCGGGCTAATGTGTACAGGAAATAAACAAAAATTACTCTCTCTCATTTTCTCTCGAAATTGCACAAAAATTGTTACGTGGAACGCTTTTGGACTAGTTCGGACTGTTTCGTGGAACACACCAAGGCGAATTTATAACAGGTGGCCTTCTTCGTACAACAATACAACAACACAAAAAACAACATGGTGTTCGCCCTATCTATATAAAATTACCCATCTATCAAAAACATACTGAATTCGCCTTAAACTCTATTGAACGAATCAGTATTGCCGGGAACGTAAATTAATTTTCCACAGTCAAGAACTCGATATTACACAAAATTCGAAAAATTAAAATTCTTTCGTTATTTGAGAATATAAAAATTAAGGAAGAAAAACTTTTTAAATTGTAATAATAATCAATTGTCTCTAAATTTGTCCACTTTTGAATATATTCAGGCATGTTCCCATACTCGCAAGTTTTCAAAGTCGCCATGCGACTTGGAAACGCCAAATTTATTTTTAGGTGTTCTGTGACTCACGCGTTTTGCTTGCGAGTTGACATAATTTGAATGCTAAAAACACATGTTTTACCACGCAAATAAACTAAAAATTAAATTGATAATGCATTTTGGGTTAAAAATGTAATAAAAAATTGATTGTAAAAAAGTTTATTTCCAGAAATACATAATAAGTTTGGCTTGCGTTTTTAGACCATTTTTTAAATTGCATGTATTTAGCTAAAATTGTATGAAAAATCGTCTAGTTTTTATTCTAGTGCAAAGAAAACAAATTTAATTTAATATATACGTCATTTTATTATTTGTTTAAACGTTTGTTTAGTGCTAATTCATCAGTTCACTTTGGCATACTCTTGTGATTTGAAATCGCTAACAGTCTGGCGATTCCGATTTACAGAACACCTTTCTTGCGAGTTCAAGTCACAATCGCAAATATCATGCGAGATGCGAGTGTCAGAACATGCCCGATTAAGTGGAAACATTTTTAGCAAACTTAAAAGATTAAAAACTGGAAATTAGGAATATATTATAAGCCTCTTGTACGATTTCTTCATTGTTTCTTGCTAGAGAAGGTATAAGAAATTGTCGGCGATGATTTGGACCAATCAATGAAACAATTAAATAAAATATTGGAACTGGGAACTTATAAAAAGTTTTGTAAATCAACGAGAGTAAGACTATTCACTGATTTTATTTTTAATGTAAAATATAAATACATCTTGGATGTGCTATACGTCTAGAAAACTATTTTTTGGTTAGATTTTTTTTTTTTTCTTTTTTGCAAAGAAATTCAGCTTCTTTTTAGTTGAATAAAATTGAATCATATACATGTTTTCACTATAATAAATTTTAAATTTACATGTGCAAATATATTTTATGTCTAATTACAAAATTTTTAAAGTCTTCAAAACAAGATTAAGAAAATGAGTTTCGAAAACGTAAATGTTATTAACAACAATGAAGAATTTTCAATTATCAGAACTTTTTTATTTTGTTCCAATTCTGTTCCAAATGGCAAAGCTGAAACAAAATGTATTCAAATTGTGCATCTATTTTCAAAAACACGATTAACCCATTACTGTCGAAATAAAACTGGAAGTAATTATTAACAAAAAGGTTTATTTATTGTAGTAATTATATTTTTGGCCAACGTATTTTGTTATTTGCTTTTTGTATATACTTAGCTGAACGTTAGGCCTCACCAGCTAAGGCCCTTATTTATAAAAATTTTTTCATGTTTGTTAAGCTCTTATTGTACAAATTTTGTATAGAAATCAGTACAATAAACAGACAGCTTAATAAACTTGAAAAAAATTTTATAAATAAGACCAAAAGCAAATAAAAAAATTTATTTTTTTTATTCATTGTATACAAAATGTACATATATAAAAGCATTAAAGAAATAATAAATGGGTAGATCAGGGTGGTGGTATTTAAGTGAAAATTTCGAAAGCAAATGTTTTCAATACATATTGGTTTTAAAAAATGTTTGCATTGGCAGCGAATTATTTTATTTCATTTGTCACTTTATTTATTTCAATTTTTTTAATCGAGCCCATAGGGCCAAATTTGATTAAACAGCTAGCTAGTGAAAATAATATACAATTTTCATATTTTTGTAATTTTCATATATTATCTATGCCGCCAACATTACTATGACTATGACTATATATCTATTAAAAATATCGATACAGAACACCCGCAAAGATTTCATACTACAAATGTCAATTTTGAACAATAAATTGGACTGGCCCATTTCATCTACTGACCTCCATAAGTTGTGTGCCAATCAGCACCAAATGGGTTAAGATTTGTATACAGGAAATATGCACAAACAAATTTTGATAGTTGGGTAAAAAAGCAGCTGTCGATCAGCTACGCTAACCAGGTCACCTGGTACTTAATTCGCCTAGGAACACACCTTATATTTGCTTACACTTTGATTTCTTGTAAACCCTTGAAACAAATCAAGACGAATTCATACTAGGTATATGCAAGAGCAATAAATACAACACTACAAAAAATATAAACAAAAAAAGGAATTCAAAAAATATATAATAAAAAAAATTTGCATCGTGAAAATTAAAGTCTCAGATCATCTAGCTTGGAAAGGTGTAAATGGCCAGCCAGATTAGGGAGGGTTCTGGATGATATCTGGTGCTCAAACAGAAACGGATTAAAATTAAAAAAAAAAAAAGTTATCAGCTGGGCTGTCAATTTCACCTGTTATGAATTCGCCTTGTATATACCAAGGCAGCTTTAATAGGGTAGTGGTATAAGCACAACTGTCTTTCGTGTCCTTTGCGTAAATTTGTCAAAATTTGAAAATACATAGACTTCCTTGCTTTTTCAAACAAAATAAAAACAAACAGCTTTATTCAAAAAAAACTTACTAAACGTTTACTTATCTCGTTATTAAGCAAAATTCCCTAAAGTATTATTCAAAAAGAAATATTTGTTTAATATACTAATATTAACTCAGCGTCAAATGCTGAAATTTTAATAAACCTTCTGCCCATCTTTAAAACTACTTTTAGTCATAATTCCTTTTATTGTTTTTTGTCCCCAATATATTTATTCAGGACAAAATCTTATTTGGTCATATATAAGTGTGAACATGAATGTGTGTTCATATGTACTTACATATTTATGAAAAAAAAAAATTTTTTTTGAAATAAAAACTTATTTAAAACTGAAAAAGAAATTGAAAAAATGTGTCCAAATACATATGAATGGATGTTTGTATGTATGTACTTCTTTCATCCATTTTTCAATTTTAATAAATTAGTATTTTTGAATGACAATAAATTACACACACAAAAGTGATGTTATTCGAGTTCCTTTTATTCGTAATGAAAAAAGTATATCTCATTCACCTTCGAAAATCTGCTCAATTTGGTTTTATTAATAAATTTTTTAACTTTATTCATCAACATTTTTCACTAAAAGATAAAAACAAAGAAATGTTTATTGTACGCAAATGTTTTTTTTTATTATTTTACAACCAAAAAGTATTCGAAAATTCGGTTACCGATTACTATAATATATATTTTTTGCTTCATTAGAACATAAGCCACAATTTTTTGGAACTTAAGAGGCACTTTTATGTATACTGTTACCAGTTCAAAATTTCAAAATTGCTTAAATCATTTATCAGTTAATCAGGGTTGCCAGAATTTAAAGAGGTAAAATCTGCAAAACTCAAGAATTTCTCATGAAAAAATCTGCAAAATCTGCACTTTATTTTCCAAATCTTCAAAAAATCTTCAAACACTTATTAATATGCCTTTTTTATAAATAATTTTAAAAATAGTAACAACATATGGAAAGAAATTATGCATTTCAGAATATTGAAATGCAAATACATAGATTTAATGAGAAAAACATTGTGCAAGTTATTCAAATTCTTTAATGCCTAAACACGTACATATACCGATGTACGAGTATATTCGAATTTCTGTGCAGTTAAAGCTTACCTAGCTGAAGATTCTCTCCACATTTGCTGATGAATGTGGTAAAATCATTATATATTTAATAAACTCTGTTTGAATTTGAAAATTATGTCAGAATTAGCTGGTTTTATTTTCGAAACAGCTCTGGGCTGGAGAATAGTTCTCGCGTTATCGTAGTTATTTCTTAAGTGCGGTCGTTGTTGTTTTGCCTTCAAAAGTTTTGTGTCTTGCTCTCACTGGTTAACTCACTGTATTAGTTTACAGTTTTTTTTCAGGCATTCATTCACTAACCACACAGCAGCTTCTTATGTGAAGGCATAAGTCGTTATAGTTAGTCACAGCGCCGCTGAAAATTACTGTTATTACATCCTGGGCATAAGGTCTTCGTCATGCTGTGCATCCTATACTTTGCAAATTTATTTGCAACTGTACGAGTATAACTAAATAAATATTTTCAGGATGGTTTTAAACGGCATTTCCTTTTTTTTTTTGTCGCAACGAAAAACATTTTTCATGTTTTTTTTCTAGTTTCCTTTTGACTCATTTGTTATGTTTTTAAAATTTTTTTATTTTCATTTGACTGATATCGATATTAGTAAAAGGATGAAAAGAGGCAAACGAATTTTTAGTCGACAACTAAAAAAAATTAAAATTAAAGAAAAAGTCATGACTTAAATATCGTCGTAAAAACGTAAATTGATTTTGGTAGCAAATTTAAAAGAGTTTTATAAAAAAAAGACTCTAAATTATCGTATAAATAAGCTTATATTACTTTCTAGCAACTTGCCAATGTTGCTTTAACAAAGTAACATTTTAAACTTTGAGTCCATAAACAATCAATTGCAGGTAGATTGCAACCTTTATCATTTTTTCGAAATTTCGCTTAATTTTCTTACATAACATTCAAAAACATGTGCATTTGTCATTCCATGTTCGTTTTGTCTATGTTATAACATGAACAATTGATATTTTCGTTTTAACGTAACGTAAAGAAATGGTAGTCGAAATATAAGGGGAAAAGTACAAAATCTGCATTTTTAGGCCAAAGATCTTCAAATCTTCATTTAGTGTTTTTAGAGAGGAAAAATCTGCAAAATGAAGATAAATCTGCATTTCTGGCAACCGTGCAGTTAATATGTATTTTCTGAATACAAATTTTTAATAACAGTTTCTTAAGCTTTACTCATTTGGTAACAAATGAAACCATAAGTAAATTTTTTTTTTTTTTTTTTTAATAAGGACGTGTGTGAAACGGTAGAAAAGTACTCTCGTAAGTAAAATTTTGACATTTCTGAGGTGAATAAAATTTTACTAGCTCTAGGGCAAGGCGAATTCATAACAGGTGAAATTGACACCGCAGCTGATAACTTCTTTTTTAAATTTTAATCTTTTTCGGATGTCAATGGAATAATTAAAAAAAATTTGAAAAAAAAACAATTTTTTAAATTATTATTGTATTTTGAGCGCCAGGTATCATCTAGAATTCTCCTCAATCTGGCTGGCCATTTTCACTTTTTCAAGCTCTATCACCTGAAACTTTAAGTTTCACGAAATAATTAAAGCTTTCACGATATAAGTAAGTTTTTCTTTTATTGTAAATTATTTTATCTCAATATTATTTGATCTTCGTTTGTTAAATAAATTTAATTTTTGCACCTTCAGATCTTGGTTTTTTATAAAAAGTTTACAATTCAAAATCTTTTATTTCGCAATATTTCGATAACAATTTGTTATCATCGTCAGACACACAGACTTCCTTGCTTTTTCAAAAAAAAATTTTATAACTATTCGTAAATTCTACCAACAAAATACAAGTGATGTTTTCTGGTTTTGTATTTATTGTAATTCTGCCACTACCTGTTTAAAGCTGCCTTGCTTGCATATACTCGTATACATAAACATCAAGAAATTTTCTATTTACTTTTGCTTTAAATATCATTTAACTTCACTTACCAAATTTATTAAAGTATATCAACTACTATTTTGAAATATTATTAATTACTTTTATTTTCCAAATAAAAAGACGATATGCTGCGAGTTTCGCCACAAGATTTTTTAAAATTTGCACGCGGTGAAACCAAAGAAAGCGTGCTGGAACTGACCAGCACCAGCCTTAGTCCGGTCACCTATAAAGTAAGAATTAATTTGATTAACAACTCAATTAGTTCATTTACTAAATTTTTTTTTTTCATTTAAGATACAAACAACATCACCAGAAAAATTTCGTGTTCGGCCTCGACTCGGTATTTTAAATCCTGGCGAAAATATTTCCGTTAACATATATTTGAAACCAGAACACAATCTCTCTGAAAATGGCAAAGATAAATTTTTAATAATGTGCTTACCAGGAGGGGACATAGAACCAAATCAAAATGCTGATTTTTGGAAAAAGTTGGATAACAATGATCCGAATATAGAACAGCATAGATTGTGTTGCGTGTATAAGGACAGTGAAATCTTTACAAGAGCGGTCATGAGTAATGGTTGCAGCGCCAATAGTTCTGGGGATAAGAACTTGGAAAGTTCGACAAAGGTAAAGTAGTTAATGTAAATGTAAAGGCCATGCCATATATGTAAAATCTTTGCTTTGCGTTGCATCTCAGATGTGCTTTGACATCTAAAATGAAATATACATTACGTATAAGGTAATTTGTCACATAAATTAACGTCAACACAACGTTAAACTCTCGTTTTACAGGTTTAAGTGTTTTTCTAATAGTTCCAATGCTGATCGAGCACATTTCGTGCTCGATAATTTGCGTCAGCATCTGCCATTGCGATATAATTTTACCGTAAATTCAATAGGGTGAACTATCTCACGGTTCGACAGCGCTTACAAGGATCACACAGTTGGAACCTCTTGCCATATGTTGGTAGCCATATGAAAATGCACTTGCTAAAGAGTTCGGGCTATCAAATCCCTCTTGTATGCTGTTCCCCAGCCAGAGGAAGACTATCAGCCGAATTATAAATATACTCGCAGAATTTATTTTTCACATAAAGTAGTTTTCTCAATTCAAATTAAAGAGAAAAGCATAATTTTTGTTTACTTGAGAGTAGGAATTGAAGATTTGATCACCATTTAGGGTTTTCAGTGAAGGGGGAGAAGGAAAAGATAAAAAATATTATATGTCATTTTTGTTCATAATTGGAGAAAAGAGGAAAGTGAAAAACTCCCACGGTTTCATTTGTAATTGTGCTGTATGCTTCGGAGGAGACAATCTCTCAACTCAATTATTTGAAGTTTTGTTCTCTACTTTTTGATATTTTCAAAAAACAAATAGTAGCAACCAACATTTGTTTGAAAGGTGTTAAAAAAGGTAGAGACGTGTATAAATGAAAAAGCTTGTTTTTTGTGTTTTGACAGGTATTATTAAAACATTTTTCTTCTTAAATTTTCAATAATTTATTTATATTGTTGGGATATAAAGTTTAATGTTTGAGAATATCTTTCAAAAATTTTCAAAATCTACTGATGATTAGGGTAGCTCCTATGAAATGTTTACATATGGCCAGCTGGCAAACATAGAAAATAAGCTGTTTATAATTTTTTTAAGCATACAAATTAAATATTAATCGGTTTTGACTAAACAAGAATTAAAACTATAAGTTGAGTAAAGAGTTTATTAACATAAAGAGAACAAACCATTTTTATGCAAAGAATTCACTGTTGTATTTCTTTTTTGTTTGAAACATTTTAAACTTCTTTCTCGACGCGATCTCTTTAAATATATATAAATATATCAAATACATAAAAAACTTAAATTTACTAATAATTTTAATTAAATCGTGTTTATGTTCAATGTGCAAACTCATTATTGACAGACTGTATTTTAAAAAGTTTTAAAGATCTTTGATATTATATTTAATGAGAGCTGGGCAGTATTTGAAATGCTTGTATTTGAAATACAAATACACGACCTGAAAGTATTTAGTATTTCAAATACAGAATTTAAAAGTATTTTGTATTTCAAATACAGGTGACTCAAAAATACATTTTCAAAAAATACATTTATTAATTATAGTAAATTCAAAATAAGTTATTTCATACAAAAGCTAAAATTGCTAGAAACTACGACCATTAAAACGTTTATCATTTTACAAAACTATAATTCAGCTTTCAATTGTTTTGTCCAGAGCAAATTGATTTTACATTAATCAGGCAATATCAATAGGAATTTCCACATATTCTCCGCCAGCTTTCTCCCAACGCTTTAGATTATATACATACATGGAAATAATTGTTATTCTGGAAAACTTTTATCTACCTTAATGTCTGTGAGAACCAGATTAGATCGACTACAAATATAATAATTTGAGGCATTTCAGTTGTATTTTAACAAAATTAATGAAGAGCTTGGAAAAGAGATTTAATGAGTTTCTCATGATGACACGTGAAGCAAATATTGGCATCATGTTTCCCCCCTAGTTTAAAAATGCGCTAGTTACCAGAAAGCATCTCATTAAAAGGGTCGTTGCCTCCCTTCAAAAACCTTGCAATAGATATCTTGGAGAAAAATTACAAAAAACGTGAAACCAAACATGGGTGCAGCAGAAGAAGTAGTATTTCCAGTAAGGATGATGAGGATTTTATTGTTTTTATGCATTTATAGAATTTGGCAGCAGCTTATGTTCCTCAGGACCTGCAGGATTTATTCACTCCCCAACAAGAGGTTGTTTGTCGGATGACTCATTAAAATATCTTGTTTTTATTAAAGAAAATAATTGTTTTACCGAAAATTTTAATAGGCTTTCAATATTTTGCCAGTTACGTCCTTTTAAGTTTTAGGTGACTATACACAACTTAGTTTATGTGCATATGTAAAATAAAATATGTGTCTAAAACCAGAGAGGTATATTCTTATGAGATCGAAATACGAAAAAAGTATTTGTATTTTGTGTTAGAAATACGCAGCTTGAAAGTTTTTTGTATTTGAAATACGCAGCTGAGAAGTATTTTGTATCTTGTATTTAAAATACATTAGGTGAGTATTTTCCCCAGCCCTGTATTTAATGATATGCCACAAGAACTAAAGAACAAAACCAATGTTCATGTTTTTAAACGTAACACTATATATTTTATTAAAACAATTTTCCAGTTTAATTTTTAACACACTTATATTAATTTCACTTGTTTGTTTGCAACACTGGAAACCCTTGCCATATAAGTGATTATTACGTATAAAACCACGGTGCAATTAACTAGGTGGCATCACTAGCGCAGGTGATAATTTTTTGTTTCATGCACTTGAGGGTGTCAAAAGATGTTCATGTTTAAGGCACCCACAGACGATATGTTTTTACATTTGTTTTTTAATATGTAATTCCTCATGTATTTTTTCATGTCTGTCAACAGTTTTCATTTTTACAGACGGTTTTTAAAATTTGCTCACAAACGTACATAAACATTTACGTCTGACTTTGTCTATGCTTTTTATTATTAAAAAAATAATTATTTAAAACATAATAAAATATTATTGCGTTAAAATTTCCTCAGGCCGACTGCTTATACCGCCCAAAAACGGCTACTGAATTGTTCGCAAGGCATAGAGTTCTAATGTCAGATGTTTAAACATAACAAAATAAAACAAGCTCTATTTGAAATTTTGTCAGACGACTTTGCTCATGTTTTTTACATACGCAATGTTTTTGAGATAACAGACATTTACATTGTGAAAAATGGCATGTACATTGTTAAAAACATATCGTGTGTTATCTACTTTACAAAAATGAACTGAAAAAATAATAAATAATAATCTTTCTTCATTTGCTTCTGTTTTGTAAATATGTTTTTGACGGCCTCCGGGATTTTTACAGAAACAAAATATTATGTATGTAGTACAACTCCTAATGCTGCCACCTAATAATTGCATTATCGTATAGAACTGTATATACAGTATTGCCGTTTTAGTGCGAAAGTTGGAGCTACCGTATTGCTTCCGGGGAAGGTGGGGGGATTTTGGGGATTTACAAAGCTAATTTTGGGAATTCCCAAAAATAACAGAACCACTTCGCTAACTGATTTGGAACCGGTTTTTCACATTTGGTGCGTGTTTTTGCCGTGAAACATGCGTCTCAACTATAAACGGTCATTCGCTTTAATGCGACAATTGAAATTGCCGCATTTTTTCGGGGGAAGTGGGGAGATTTTGGCGATTCCTAAAGACGATTTTAGGTTAGGTTAGGTAGGCAGGCCGCTGGATACCCCGGAATAGTCTAGGTTGTCTAGCTTACTTGGGTCCTGTAGTCGTTCCCTTTGTGATTGCCTGAAAAATAAGATAGTGGAGTGAAGAAAAGAAGTTATAGGAATATAGCGTTGGTCTCATATAGAAAGGCCCTAACAAACATGATTGCAATTTTACAGGAGAAAGAAAAATCCTAGTAGAAACTGTATAAATAGGTACATCTAAAAGTAACTTTGTTTGCTCAATTGTTTGTAAGAGCGATATGTATGAAATTATATAATTAAATCCTAAAATAGCTCAATTCAGCTCAAAATGCGAGTTAGGGCCTTTCTACGTGAAACTAACGATAGTGTGAGTGGAAAGGTTGGAAAGGAAAGGTGGGAACCTTTTAGTGTAGCGTTACATGCTGCTATACTAGCCATTCTTATGAAAGAGGCTAGCGCGGTCGGTTTGACCGAGGCCAGACACGATAGGCTATTGAAGCTCCACTCGCCTAAGTACCTTAGACGATGATGCTCCAATGCCGGGCATGTGCCGAGGAGGTGAAGGGTCGTATCCTCCTCGTCTTGGCAACTTCTACAGAAGACGTTATGGGGTAGTACTAGTCTTCTGGCATGGTTCTCAAACTGGCAATGTCCAGTAATGACTGCTACAGTCGCAGTTTTAATAGCTTCCACGTTCCTTGATATAAGGCATGTGGGCTCTATGAGCCACTTTTCTTGTGCACGTTCTAGTGTGTGGAGTTTTATTCTTTTCCAACACGCTGTTAATGGTAGTCCGCAAAAGGGGTCTATATCCCTATCCTTTAGGGCTGTCCCTTTTTTGGCTAAGTCGTCAGCGATGTTGTTGCCATTGTTGGACCCATGTCCTCGTACCAATTTTAGGGTTATGTTAGAATGTCTCGCCATCTTATTTAAAGATGTCCGGCATTCCTGGACTAGACTAGAATTAGTGTATATTACAATCAGGGAATTGACGGCGGCCTTGCTGTCCGTTACTATCATGATATCCCTACCGAATATCTTGTAAATATTCGGAATATCTTGTAAAAAGACGATTTTGGGTATTCCAAAAAAAAATTATATGCTTGTATGGATAATTTAAGAAGAAACTTAAACAATACTGGGGTCTAATCACCGCATACGATATCGAATTAACTATCGTATCGAATAACATTACGATACATCTAGATTATGGCAAACGATGCATGTCGGATCGCAATTTAAACAAAATGTAATAGATTCAAGACTGTATGTTTCCTAAAAGTACGAATACAAAAAAGAAATTGTTTAACTTTTTTATATTATTGCAAAACAATTCATTCGATATCGTGTGCCCCATGATACCAAAATGAAAATTTTCGATAATATTACTCAATATCGTATGCGGTGATTTGGCCCCTGAATGAAAAATTTGATCTTTGCTATCGAAGCATGTTTTTATACCCTTCACAAAAATGTAAAGGGTATTTATAAGTTTGTGATTCCGTTTGTAATTTCTACAGTTTTGTTTTGCGACCCTATAAAGTATATATATTCTGAATCAGAATTAATGGAAAAGTCGATTAAGCGATGTCCGTCTGTCCGCTGTTGAAATACCGTTTCTGAGAAAACCATTAGACTTAGAAACTTTTTTCTTTTACCATTCTTTTACCCCATCGATTCATGGGTTTGCTATTGAAATTCAGTAATATCGGTCCACGTATAGCTGAGATATATTCAAAATTCCGAAAAAAGCCATTTTTTTTTGCAGTTTTGTATGAAAATTTTTGAAAACAAAAGTTGTTCGTTTTGCTTCAAACTTCACACACTTATTAAGCATGGTGACTAAAAGACAAAAAATTTTTTTTCCAGATATCGGTCCATATATACCCGAGATATAGCCCCAATCGGATTTTTAATGAAAATGTCGCATAGGCGAAGCTAAATAACTTTTTTTTGCTCAAAAGCAGTTCTGGTAATAAAATTAGGTTACATAAATATGGAAAATGAAAATTTTCGATATCAGTCCATATATACCCGAGATATAGCCTAGACCGGGGTTTTCATGAAAATGCCGCGTAAGCGAATTTAAACAAATTTCTTGTGCTCAAAAGCAGTTCTGGTAATGAAATTAGGTTACATAAATATGGAAAATGAAAATTTCCGATATCGGTCCATATGTACCCGGTCCACATGTAGCCCAAATCGGGTGTTTCATGAAAATGCCGCGTAAGCGAACTTAAACAACTTTTTTTTGCTCAAAAGCAGTTCTGGCAATGAAATAAGATTACATAAATATGGAAAATGAAAATTTCCGATATCGGTCCATATATACCCGAGATATAGCCTAAACTGCGGTTTTAATGAAAATGTCGCGTAAGCGAACTTAAACAATTTGTTGTCCTCAAAAGCAGTTCTGGTAATGATATAAGGTTATATAAATATGGAAAATTAAAATTTTCGATATCGGTTCATATATAGCCGAGATATAGCCTGAACCGATTTTTCCATTAAAAAAATTTTTTTTTTTTTTTTTTGCTGAAAGGCACTTCTCGTTATAAAAGAAGGTTACTAAAATACAGAAAATAGAAAATTCCGATATCGGTTCATATATAACCGAGCATATTTAGGTCACATTTTTAATATACTATACATATTCGTGACTATCGTGAAGGGTATTTTAGATTCGGCCCAGCCGAATATACTACACTCTTACTTGTTTAAACTATATTTATATATTTATTTAAATTGTAGATATATGAAATAGCAAAAAAAAATGCTAAATAAATAAATCAATCAATCATAACGTACGACAGATTGTATGCAGCTTGGCCTCAATATTTTTACTATGTTTACTACCAATTGGCTGTAATTAACACATGTGTACATATTTACTTATTTACAGTTATTAACCGATGAGACAAGGCGCTTAGAAAAACAGCTGAGAAATACTCAAATTCTACAACTAGCTACCTTGCTGATTGTTCTTATACTTTCGGCAGCCGTTATATATCTCTTGAAGTTACAACTCTGCAACGATGACGGTTGTTTCAACAAGGATGAATCTGCGGCCAGCATCGACTTTGGCACGTGTGCCAAAGGCAAAGCTGATCTATAATATTTACTTTCGAAGTGCAATTTGACCAAACAACGTCTTCTCAATGCCGCTGCTGCTGCCACAACAAAATGTCGCAACTTTAGGGCTGCCAATTTGCACAAATTGATCAAAGAATGTCAATGTCCAGATGGTTATACCGCTACTCGTATAATGGATGAGGACAATGGCATATTAACGGATAATGGCTATAATTTTGGTATGCATTGTAAGAGAGATGGTGGTGTTTTAGGGGGCGGCTATTTGGTTGGTCTAATCGCATTCGCACGTAAATTCGCCCGTTGTATTTTAACGCTAACAATGCTTATAGGCATCGTTTGTGTAACTTTTTATTTTTGCTCCATATTCCGCGAATCAAATTCAGCCATGACAACAACTAGTGCTTTGGTACATGTAACCGAAGCCGAATACACAATAACATCTTTAAACTGGGAATCAACTTAATTAAACACACTACATGCAATCATATACAGACAGGGCAAGTAAAATATAAAATCAAATACATATGTATGTATATGTACACAAATATACTTATGTATATACATATTTATTAAGAACAAATACTTTGATGATGTTACTTACGTATGTAGAGAATGTGAGAGTGTTGTAAATGTGCGTATGGAAGGAAATTCTTATGTTAAGCTAGTAATTTTTCTTTTTGCTTATTCGATTTAAATGAACTCAATCTTTGTATATAAATTGCTTTAACAGACATTATTAATTATTATTAATTATTGTTTGAATTGTAATATTTATTATAAATAAAATTTATGTATTTACTTGTATATCTATCATGTAAAAATATTAAATAAATTTGTAATTTCTGTTTGCCAAACTTATAATATGTATAATTTGTCTCTCAATTCTTTTATGAAATAAATGTATTTTAATAAGTAAACTTGTTCGTTTTGCGGGTAAATTATTTAAAATAAAAAGAGAAAAAAAAAACAGAAACTCAACTCAAATTAAAACAAAACTCTATATTAAAACTTTATTTAAATATTTAAAATCATTTACTAATATATTAATTACTGAATATGAATGTATGTATGTATGTATGTTGAAATAAGTTACTTACCTATGCCAATAAAATTTTCTTTTGGATTAATACAACTTTAAATACAAATATATACAGCCCAATTATGAATATGCTCACGGATTTTATTTCTCACGGAATTTGTTTCTCTCGTAAAGTAGTTTTTTCAATTCAAACTAAAGAAAAAAGCACAATTTTTGTTAACTTTGTCGTAGGAATTGAAGTTTTGATCCTTTTTTCGTGTTTTTTGTGAATGGAAAAAAGGAAAGAATAAAAAAAACGTCAAAATTAAATTTTTTTCATAATTAGAGGAAAGGGAAAAGTGAAAAAACTCTCACGAAATTTTCGTTTGTAATCGGGCTGATAAGAAATAGTTTAAATAATAAAGAAATGCAATGCGTGGCTCGATTATCGATAGCAATTGAACGTTAGGTGTGCCGCCAGTTAAAAAGGTATTACAGATGGCAACTGGCGAATAAATAATTTTTTTATTCACAAAAATTCAGGGGTCTAATCACCGCATACGATATCGAATTAACTATCGTATCGAATAACATTACGATACATCTAGATTATGGCAAACGATGCATGTCGGATCGCAATTTAAACAAAATGTAATAGATTCAAGACTGTATGTTTCCTAAAAGTACGAATACAAAAAAGAAATTGTTTAACTTTTTTATATTATTTCAAAACAATTCGCTCGATATCGTGTGCCCCATGATACCAAAATGAAAAATTTCGATAATATTGCTCGATATCGTATGCGGTGATTTGGCCCCAGATTTTACAATACAAGAATTCAAGGCGCTGGGGGCGATGGCGATGTTTTGAAGGCTTTGGTAGGCTATTTAGCAACATATAAACATTATTGAAATAAAAAGGCCTGTTCTCACGTGATTTCAAAGCACATGCCGTTTCAAAAGCACAAATGTGATTTGTGCCTGTTCTGCAAATCACAATTTGTTGTGATATTCGATGTGATTTATACTCTTGTGAATCACAAAAACTGCTGTTTTTTCGCTTAAATTTACTGATATTTTTACTTTCAGGTTGAATTTGTTTATTCGGGGTATTATTTGCAAAAAAATAAGGTTAATTTTTTTCGAATAAATATAAAAAATATAATAAAATAAACAAATAAACCGAATCACAAAATAATACAGCAAATCTTGCAACAAACAGGGCTGTTCTGCAAATCACTTTTTGTGAAAGTGATTTGAAATCACAGAAAAGGTGTTCTGCACACAAAATATTTTTGATTTTTGTGATTTTAAATCGGTTAGCTAACTTGCAATCAATTTAAAATCACATCTCAATTTTTGCACGCACTTTATTATGAATTTCATAATTTATTACATTAATAAATAACTTAATGTGTTTTCTATTGATTATTTAAGTAAAATCATTTATTTTATACGAAATAATTCATGGCGTATTCCTAACTTAGGGGAAGGGGTCCCTCGTTTGGTGCGGCAAACCAAACTCTAGGAAGCCACATGACTTATGTTGTGTTGGCTTCCGAAACCCTTCCCAAAGGTATAAATTGGCAGAACGGGGATCAGCATGGCCCCGGGAAGTTCTGCTTGCGGTTCGACCCGGGCTGATCATGTTTGAGGTGCCTACCTTGGCTGCAACGTTCTGGCTGTGGTTGAAACCTAAAACGCAGGAAGGGAGTGTTAGTATCCTTGATAATTGTTTGGTGATGGCTTTTTTCGAGGGCTAACAATCTCCCGAGGATCAGTTGCCTATACAACAGATACGTGTACTGTAAGGAACCAGTGGTGACGGTTTGACGGGTGAGTTGGTTTAAGGGCTGATGACCTTAATGGGCTTCGGCCTACCAACTCATTAAGCCTTGTCCTCCATTGATTGCTGGGAAATTGCATACATGAGGGATTAGAAAGCCCGAACTCCTCAACAAGAAGTTGTTCATATGACCGCAATCATATGACAAGAATTGCTACCTGTGTGAGCCTAGCAAGCCACACGGGGGCGGTGGTGAATCGTGAAAAATTCACTCCGTGGAATTGGTCCACCATCAGGTTAGGCCGTCAAGGCAGGTACTGATGTAAATCATTTTCACAGTTGTAGCATGATCACGACATAAATTCATTCTTTTAGCCTTAACATGAATGCATTCTATTAAAGGCATGTACAAGAAATAACTAAAAGAATATTAAGTTACTTTTAAATTCATAACCCTCGTCACTTGACACCTTTTCTGTCATTGGCCGTTGTCGCGACAGTGTGCCTACTAAGTGCAATCATTTGAAGATACACTTGAGGTACGAATGATATGGGTTTATGAAAGTACGTATGCATGTGTGTTGCACTGTTATAATTAAATCTAAACACTTGAATCGCGTCACACATGCACATATGTATGCACATTCCAAAGAGACAATTTATGTATGCATAGGTAAAGTCTGATCAGCTTACCTCTAAGCCGTGGCAACCAAATTGGTTTCCCAAACATTAATTATAATAATATGAGTCGTCTAGAACTTCTCATAAGTAGTATATAAGTATTCGTACTTTTAGTTTTAAGAACAATTATAATCTTCACTGACTTGAGCAACAATCGGGTTGCTCGTCATTATTAAATTTTAAAATAAGTAAACCCTTTTCAATTTAAAAATATTTATAATTTTACGGCGATCCTGCCAGTTTGTAGTGCTTGGAGCACCCAACTAGGCAGAGGATTGGTACACTTGGTTGTGCTTCAATAGAGAAGCACCCAAGGAAAATAAAATCCATTTTTAAACTAATGCTTTTGGTTCCTGGCGGACAGCCAAGTCTCCGCCAGAAGAGTGTCTAGTAGGGCACAACAATTAACAACCATCCCAGCCACCAAGTCTAAACCAAAACGCAGAAGAAGTTACCTCTGCAGATTAAAAAGGGAGCAATCCAAACTCAAGAGCTAGGAAGACAACACCACCACCCCCTTGGCAAACGGCTGCAACAATCTACGGACGAGTGGAGGAGCTTGAACAGCTCATTAAACAACACCTCAATAGGTGTAAAGCTCACTGTACATGTATTCTATTACATTGATGACGGCTTCCTCCGTTCCTTTCCCCCTTTTAAAACCAACTTGTCGCTCAAACAAAATATGAGTAGAATTATTAGTAAATAAAATATTAAAAACTGCTTTTCAGTGACAGAAAATCCTATACAAACAACGGGGAGTATAACAATTGGGGGACAACCAACTCAGCCACCGAGGACCTTGAGCTGAAGAAATTTATTGCAACTATAATCCCTCTTCTTGACTGAAGTTAGACTCGAACTCACAACTAGTTAGTTAATATCAAAAATACGATTTTGTTCAAGATAAGTCAAAAGTTGTTCAGAAATAATTTTTTCAAATATTTTGTCGATAACCCCCAGCATTGAAATTGGTCGAAAATTGTTAAATAATTTTTTTAGCATGTCAAACACAACTTCTCTTTTCTCTGTTCTAGAAAAGTAGTAGAATGGAAACAAAAAATGATTTGAAAAGTTAACTTTTCATTTTTGTTGTTCTGAAAAAGTAGTAGTTTGGCTGTATCATTCTTTCGTTCGAACTGAACTTCGAAAATAAAACTTGGATAAATGTTAAAATAACTTGTACAGACACGAACCACGTTTTAAGTTTTATTTGTTTCTTTATATAAACAAGTACTGAAATAAACCAATTTTCAATTTTATTTCACTTTTTGCGATATGCCGTTTGCGCAAAAAACGACGTGCAAAATTTTTAATCTAATGCTTGTTATATTATAAGAGCAAAATTTAGTTAGGTTTATCGAATCCTCCGTCAACAACGATGATCGTAATTTTTTAAGTGCCATTTTATGCAAAAATTTGAGCCGGTGGGGGTAAATCCAACACATGAAAATGATGACGATGATTCAGATGAGTTAGTGATTCCGTAACCGCTGTAATAAGAGACGATATCGCCAATCGACTTTAGTTAATAACATAACATATATTATTTTTTATATATTTTCCCTGTAAATATATGCACAATTGTATCTCAAATAAATAGTTCGTCATCTAACCCCCCTCTTATTTCAATGGGATTGTAATTATACTCAGTTTTTCTGTGAGTTTTCATTTTCACAATGAAATTAAAAAGTGTTTTCAAAGTACTACTTTTTGTGTAAAAGTAGTTTCAAGAACCAGACAATTCACTACAAATTAACGTTCGAAATTAAAACACAAATGAAAAGTAAAGAGTAGAATGTAACACACCGAAGCTTGAAATTGAAGTGATTTCAAACTATTTTCACTTCAAAGTAGAATCAAGAACATACTCGTGTGTTCAAGATAAGTCAAAAGTTGTTCAGAAATAAGTTTTTCAAATATTTTGTGGATAACACCCAGCATTGAAATTGGTCGAAAATTGTTATTTTTCTGCGACCCTAATTCTTTAGGAATGGGAAAAATTTTATGAACTTTGTGCCCATTTGGGTAAAACTCTTCCTCAACAATCTTGTTAAAAACAATTTTTTTATCATGTCAAACACAACTTCTCTCCTTGTGGGCAACATTTTTGGCATTATATTGTCACACCCAGAACCTTTGAACCTTTATTTTTGTTTAAGTTGTCTAAGACGTATGCAACTTTAGTTTAGCCAACTGTTGGCAAAAGAAAATTGGACATTTGTTTAACTAAAGTGCGGAAAAAAGTATCACGTTTGTTGGGTTGTGCAGTTTTAAACACTGTTAGTTGACTCAAGCTGTTGGCTTGTGCACCGAAATTGTATATTTAATTTCGGCATTGTTGGCTGAATACACTAGCAACAGGCAGGGCTGGGCAAAATACTCACATTATGTATTTCAAATACAATATACTTTCAATTTGTCTATTTCAAATACAAAATACAACTAGAAAAATACAAATACTTTTTTGTATTTCGGTCTCATAAAAATGTATTTCAAATACTTGCCCAGCCCTGGCAACAGGACAAGCGGGGCACTCTATTGGAATTACGATTTGCTGTTTAATCCAGCATATGTATAAGAAAACGTGCGCGGCTTTTCAAATTTATTTTCAAACATTTTATTTCATAAAAATAAAGAAAAATACACGATAGAGGTGTAAACAGAAACATACATACAAAGAAAAAAAAAATAACTTAGAATTTACATACAATATCAAATTCATATTTATTTTAAAATACAATCTAAAGACAAACATTGTTTTGCCAAAAACAAAAAATCAAGTAAACAAAAACAAATAATAAAGTATTGAAAGAAATGAGACATCTAATGTAATGAAACCAAAACAAAAAAATCAAGCTTTACGAGAATAATAAATCAAAATATGCCGGTCATAGTGTTCTAAATATGATGTGAATTTACCAGTAAAACAACAGGAAAGCAGGATTTTAAGTTCTGTTCTTTAACGCCATGAGTTAGACTTGTAATTGCATATATTTAACTGACTAAATATTATAAAATTTCAAATTGAAATGTACAGTAAAACTAATATCTATTTAACTTGATTTAAAAACAAGCTAAAAAAAATTGAAAAAAGCAGTAGAAATTTTTGCATAGAAATGTCAAAATTATTAGTAATAGGTATAAAACTAAACCAGGTCGTAGATTTCAAGTATTAGCACAGATTCGTGCACATGAAAATCAAAGAATAATTTTTTATAGGGGTTAAAAATTCAATAACTACTTAAGTCGAAAAGTTTTTTGTATTTTTGTATACATATGTATGTAAATTTGTAGATATTTATATAATCATGCCTACTTATTTTCCTTTTGATACAATCTACTTTTTCTTACGCCCTTTTTTGTTTGCTGGCTGCGTTGCGACACCCTTTATGTCTTCCTTTTTGCTGTCATCTGCTTTACTTGATGCTGCGTCTTCTTCATCAATGCTCTTTTCGCCATTTTCTTTGGCTTCTAGTACTGGATCCTTCACAACTTCTGTCACATTTTTGGATGAATTTTCCTTTGCCGGCTGATTTTCATCCTGCACCAAAAATATACTGTGCTGCCCTCCGCTAGCCACTTTTATGATTCGTTTGCCATCTGTTTGTTTGCTAACAATTAGCACTGGTTCCAAAGCATCATCTTCGGAACCAGTGCCCAATTGATGATTTGAGCCCATACCCCACGAATATAACTTCCCATCTTCTGTTATAGCAAAAGACTGCGCTTCTCCGCAAGACACATTTATTACATTTTTGCCCTTTAATGCAGTAATAAGTTGCAAGTCTGTGACGTCATCGTGCACGGCCCCCAAACCAAGGCGCCCATAATCTTTTCTTCCAATTGCATAAACCGCACCATCCTCTTTAAGTACCAAAGTATGATGTTGGCCACCGGCAATTTGCTTTACGTTTTTAAAATTAGTGTTAATCGGATTAATAATTGTTGACATGTCTTTGCCGTAGGCTAATTGTTTATAGTTATTTAAGCCAAAAGCCCAGATGGTGCTAGAGTGTGCTTCCCTTAAAAAAGTGCAATAGTTGGTAGCCCATATAGCTTCTATGGGTTTGCCACGTTTTATAGTTACTAAACCTGGACGCAGCAATTCTGTTTTGCCTCTGCGTCCCTCTCCCGAAGCGGATCTTAAGGAAATTCTCCCCAGTTGGCCTTGCTCTGCGCAGCCAACGGTATAAACTTTACCTTGACAAGTTAAAATGACTAAATGATCAGCGCCTGATGCAATATCGCAACATGTCAGGCCTGGTAAGACATCTATGGGTAAACGTTTGTTCCCTTCCAAAGTTAAGCCCATATTGCCGTGGGAATCGCGAAACGAGCCCCAAGCGAAAACTCTGCCGTCTTCCAGCAAACATGCCGAATGTGAATCACCCGCAGAAATTTTTAACACCTTGCCGGGTAAATCTATTGGCCGGGGTTCAAATTCGGAGCCTTCTTCGCTGCTGTCACGACCAAGAGCGCCCTCATCGTTACATCCAAAGGAATAAACACGACCATCGTGTGTCAATATTAAATTATGCATTCCGCCAGCTGTCACTTCTACCACGTTGGTAACTTTGTCTATTAAGGCGGGTCTTTTACGTTCAAATTTAGAATCGTCATCTCCTAAGCCCAATTGGCCCATATCACCCTGGCCGCATACTAAAGCTCTCCCAACAACACATGGCCTCTCTGGCAAAGGTAGTTGAAACACCATGCGTCGCAATTTTGACTGCGGTGCTTCAGATTCCACTTTGTTATTATCGCCATCTGTGGAATCAGCTTTTCTTCTTAGAGCAAGGCGTGGCATTTTTAATTTCAACAAGCAATGCCACCAAATCTAAAAAATCATCAGAGTTTGAATATTACTTAGAATTGTTGCTTCTTAATATTTGCAGTTGTACTCACCGATTCTTCTTACTTTTCCCTTTAGCACCTTCTATTTATTACAGCTGGGTATTTGTACTAGATATTTTTGGTGGAGTTCAACACGTTCAATTTACAAGCAAATGTTTAACAACTGCGAAAAAAACTACAGATTAAATTCGAACTATATTTTCTTAATTTTGCATTCCTTTCACCTTCTTTAAAAGAAAAATAGCGCGCGGGAAAAAAAAGCCGGTGAACAAAATGTGCACGAGCATATGCAGCTGTCAATGTAGACAATTATTGCCAGATTTGTTTTTTATATCGAAGAAGAAAACAAACTTTCCGGCAACAACTTTAGTTAGGTCCCTTTTACATGCAGTCTACACCAAAGTATATTTAATTAGTAGCCGCTTCGCTACAATAAGAACAACTTCAACATTGCATGTATTTTGTTTTTGCAATAGGACCAAAATGTCAAAAGTATGTGACAGACATATAGAAGAAAAAGCGGGAAAAAAGAAAACAAAACTGCACCTCATGCTCAAAAGTTAATTGAATTTTATGTGAAAAAAGTGAAAAGGTCTTTTAAAAACATAAAGAACTAATAAAATTAGATTACAAATAGATATAATTTTAGTGAAATAATTATTATGAAAAACTTTTTGCAGATTTTAATCTCACTTTTCACAGATTTTAACCACAAAAAAACTTCTTTCGCAATAAATAGTTTTGGCGCGTGCAGAATTGTAAAGAAACCAACAATGTTAACAAACAAGAATATAAACAACTGTAGACAATTTGACTGCACCAAATGAATGAACCCCGGTCTACACTTAAATTGAAGTTTAAACTGGCTGTTACTAGTGATTGTTAGAGCAGAGGCACAGAGTACATACACTGAGGTGCATTATTATAGACGTACATATATCATTTTTGAAAACTTCTGGCACTCACAAACAAGTAAAAGAAATTTGTTTTCTGCTGCGTTAAAGACTATTAAAAACTAGTACGAAAACAAGAAAAAACTTAACAATTTATTCCAAAGTAACAAAAATGAGCAATATTATGGCCGCACTAAAAATATGGAGCTTTCATTAAAAATTATTAAAGATTAATAATGAGTCGGTCCACCATTTTTCAATATAAGTTCAAAAATTCTATTCGCCAAACTTTCAACATTTTTGCACAAAGTTCCTTGGGAAGCGCTTCCCAAGCATTAACTACAGCAGCTTTAAGGTCCGCAATTGTTTCGAATTGCTTATTTCCACCAAAGATTTTGTTGACCATGAGCCCCTACATATTTTCCATTGGATTCTGGTCGGGAGAACAGACTTACCATTTCAAATGTGGTATGTGGTTTGACTCCAGCCGCTTACGGATTTGGTTACTTTTGTGAACCGCGGCATTATATTGTTGAAAAATTTTTTTTCTACGATTTCTTTCAAAATATGGTTTTAAATTTGTTTGAAGGATAGAAATATATTTTGTGGAATCCATTCTTGTACTTGGAAAAGCTAACTCAAGTGTACCAGAAGCGCAAAAGGCTGCCAAAATTTCGTTTAGGAAAATAGCGCGGCTACTTGCGTATTTTAAATGCTGCAATAGAGTTTGTTTCAGTCTTTCGTGTTGTTATCGTTAACATTCGCGAACACTACTCCCTCTTTCCTCCTCATCATACCCTATTTTCCTAGTTCCAGTACAATGCGCTGCATATGTAGGGGTCATCCCCTGAGTACTGGTCCCAGATAAAAAAAAAAAAAAGTCCCTCCAGTAACAGTTGTACCCATCTGAGCCATCATCAAAAAAAACTATCTGCAAATAATTCCAGTAAAGTAGAGGTTAAAAATTTCGAAGATATACTTATCTTATTTCAATATGTGTTCATATTATTACTTTTTTTTTGCTAACTCTAATCGCGTCTTTTTGTGTCGATCAAGCAAACGTGGTGCATTTTTTAGGTTTTGCTTTTTGATAAAGGCTGACTGCTTTAAAACACGATTAATTGTCCAACGTGATAAGTTTATGCCACACTCATTTGCTACTTCTCTAGTACTTATTGTGTAATTGCTTGCACAATTGACAATTTTTCTTTTGTTTCTTTCCGTAAGTTTCGATTTTCTTCCTGCACTTTTTCTCATTTGTCCATATTTTGAAGGGTCTTTTGAAACCTTATCCGATCTGTTTAGTCTGCTGGCAATTTCCCGAAAACTAACACGTGGCATTGTGACTGTGTTAATTAATATATAACAAAATAATAAAATCTTATTCAACTAAAAGAAATAATGCAAAAAACCGTTAGTTAACTAAAACACAAGACTCAGGGTTGAGCAGCTATAATTGTGCACCAGCATAAAAAAAGTCTCTTGTTGCAACTGTCAAAAAAATGCAAACAAATTAAAATGAAAATTAACTAATTTTGTGTATAAATATGAAGAAAAAAGTGGGCTTAAGTAAAATTAATATCATTTAAACTGATGTTTTTATTTACATTTTAATATTTTTTTTTATTGTAATCATTACATTGTATTTTCATTCAAATGCATTAATTTTAGCAGAATTTTCGTTTAGTTTTTATTGATATTTTTTTTTATATTTTCTTGTGTACTTTTTATGATTAACTGTTATTAATTTTTTATTTTTTACCATAATCAAAATATTTAAATATATTTTTGTTTTTAAAAAACTTGACCCTTAATATTTGATATTTAATTATTTGATCTTGTTTAAATAAATATTTCTTATTTTTGCAACTAAAAATCGTTTTATTTTATATAAAAAATTCAATAGTATTTATTTTCAATATTTCCATAACAATTTGTTATCATCGTCAGGAAAATTAATATGTTATATATTAATTTATTTGTTAACATATTAATTTTCCTGACGATGATAACAAATTGTTATCGAAATATTGAATTTTTTATATAAAATAAAACGATCTTTAGCTGCATAAATAAGAAATATTTACTTCACCTTTAACTTTTTAGAACTACCGTTTTTGTGACACGTTTTTTCATAATACCCTTTTTGTGCCACTTTTTAAAATTTTTGAGGGCAACGCTGTTATAGAGCTTGCTAAACTTTTTATCCAAGTGCAAATACTAGATAAGCAGAGATTAAAAGAGAATACAAGCCCGCTATGTTGAGTGAGCACATTCTAGACGTTAGTTTTAAAATTTTAAGAGACCGGCATTTTTTAGAGAACGCTTTTTTTAAATTAATAGTATAACAAACACACAAGCAATGTGTTTTGCGTAGTAAATGTTTTTGAAAGATTATATACAGATGTATCTTTGTGCACATACATAAGTGTATGAGTGACTATGTACAAAGTACGTAATTTTGTGTTTTTTTTAACTCAAACTAAAAATTGTGAATCTATAAAAATAGTGCATACATACTTATCTACTATGTACATATACATATCTACATATTTTAAGTCTGAAATGACGATGATTTTTGGCCACCTGTGTACATACATAATTATGTATGTACATAGATTTGTTTTTTTTAATTTTGTAATTATTATTTAACTATGTAGGTATAAAGTAGAAATACATATGTACATATCTATCGTTTTATAGGTAATGCAAATTAAAATAAATTTGTTTCAAGTAAAACAATGCATTTTATACCTACATACATATGTAGGTACATAAGTATGTAGTCACTTTTCCAAAAATTGCAATAATTTTTTACTCGCGAAGTTGATATAGGAATAACAAAATTATACATGCCTACACATATTCATACATCGATATCTACATACATGCATACACATAAACTTTCAGATATATTTACTTTGCCAAAACCTTTTTTTACTCATGTATGTATGTATATTTTGATTGTTTTCATATTTAACAAAACACTCTCTAGAAAATGCCGGTCTCTTAATATTATTATAGCAACTTCTAGAATGGGCTCGCTCACCACAGATGTTTTTGCTCACTTTATTTCCCTGTGTTCTCAGTATTCGCGAACTTTCTCTTCTGTTTCTGTTTAACATTCTCTATAACAGTGCTGCCATTTTTGCATAATTGCATATATTGTCCATCTTCAGCTTGAACGTGTAAATTATTATTTACATGTCCTTACGTTTCCACGTAAAAACCTAACATATTTTTGCCCATCTCCAACTAGCTTACGTTTCCACCTAGGAGAATTTATACAGGTGAATGCCAGCGGTAATGCGAATTAAATACTATGTATTTTATTGTCATTAAACTTTCTGCGAAAGTCAAAGTCTAAATTCGCCTGAGATTGTTCAGCTAAGAAGAAATTGTTGTATAAAAGTTATAACAAATTTTTATAATTGTTTGTAATAAAAATCACGGATTATATTGACTTTTCACCATTGAAATAACAACAATTTCTTCAAATTTCACTAAATTATACAAAAAAATATTCAGATTAAAATGGTGCGTTTGTAAGCAAAAGTAAGAAATGTTATAGTCTCAGGAAGAAAAAGGAGGGAAATAAATGATCATCTGCGCTGTCAAGTTCACCTAACAGTGAGTTCGCCTTGCGTTATCACGTCGTTTTTTCCTGGGCATCCAAACAAGGGTCATTTGGTTGACAGCTGAAGTCGTTTAACGTGTAGTATTTTCAAAATCTAACATAATGGTAGTAAATATTTCTAATGTTAGCTACACAAAAAACAGTTATATCTGTGGTTAGCTACATACAAAAAGTGTAATTTTCACTTCCCATGCACATTTATATAAAATTTTAAATAATGCTTAATCGGCAACACTGCCCCAGAGTATAAAACCAATTACCAAAGTTAAATGCTCTTCAGTTTGCTAAAAGACGTTGAACGAAAAATAAGTGTGGAAGTAGGAGGAAAAAAACAAAGTTTTCATAAAATTTTAGTATATTTCATTGATTCAGAAGTACAATCATAAAGTCTGTGAATAAAAATGTCTTTGGTACCTTTGTTGAGTGAATTTGACATGGTTAATGATATGGACCAACTGATGGACGACACTTTTGGCTTGGGCATACATCCATTGGACATTTTCCGCCCATACCATCGCTCTTTCGTTATGAGGGCACCACGCCGACGTTACAATCCATTGTTGATGAACAAATTTCAGCGATCCAGTCGAGATAAACTAGATGGACTACAAAACTCTGAACTTGTTCCTCATGTTGGCAAAGACGGGTTCCAAGTTTGTATGGATGTGTCACAATTTTCCCCGAATGAATTAAGTGTGAAGACGGTGGATCGGAATGTCGTGGTTGAAGGCAAGCACGAAGAGCGTGAAGATGAGCATGGTCTCATTCAGAGACACTTTGTCCGCAAATACCTTCTGCCCAAAGGCTACGATCCCAAAGATGTAGTCTCTACCATTTCATCAGATGGTGTTCTAACTGTGAAGGCGCCTCCACCGCCCACCAAATCTAAAGATAACGAGCGTATTGTTCAAATACAGCAGACAGGTCCTGCACATTTGAATGTTAAACAACCGGAGGACTTGAAAAAAACGGAGAATTCAGAATCTGATAAAAGTCAAGTGAAATAATAAAATTTGTGCATTTAAAAATATAAATTTTCCTTTTCAGTCTTTGTAAAGCTCATTCCACGTTTAAGATTGTATTTAATTTTTTTTTTTTTATTAAGTAAAAATTGCTACAAATAAAGTATTTTTCTTTTATTTCAAATAACCTCGAATCATCAATTTTTTAATATGGTGTAGAGCGTGAATTGTGAAATTCATGGGGGGTTACTCTCTATTGCGATGCGAAAGCAAGTTCGATGCGATAAGAGTATAATTTGGTATTCTGTGCTGTTTGCGCAAACTTTTGCGAAATACATAGTTCAAAAATGAAGCAACACTGGTACCACAAAAACTATAGCGAAGAATGATAAAATGAAATGTATGATAGGGAAAAATTAAATGTGAGAGGAGAATACGAAAACGTAATACGGGGTACCAATTCTTCGATTTTTCTTTCGCATCGCAATAGAGAGTAACCCCACAGGTGAAGTTTTATTGGATGTGTGTATAATGTACGAACCACAGTGAATTGAATTCTTGAAAAATTTCTATCTAAAGAAGAGGCATTCTACATATGTAGATAGGAGGAGTCTGTTTAGTGGTGTGTGATTTATTAGTTTCCCTACAATAAATAGATGACGGGAACTGATACACTCAAAATTTATTTTCCAACCCTTTTACAAAATCGTTATACCTACATACGTATGTATATATTTTTGAGAATATGTTGAATAATCATCACACATACACCAAACTTAATAATGTAATTTTCTTGATATTGCCCTTAATAATTTGATAGAAAATTCTGACCCATGTTTCGGTCAAATGATCGTCACTGTTCTTGTAGGGTAGCTCGCTTTTATTTACATACATAGATAACTAATAATTTCAGCATGACTGGCAACCGTGAATCGATTTTCAAAATTCTTATGCGCTTCAAAGTACATATATACTAGAGGGTTGCTCAAGCACAATAAAAATGTCTTACAAAACATCATAGTATTTTCAAATACTATCCATCTTCTTCTTTCACATTTCAAAACAATCGCTTTAGTGCCGATAGGATTTAGAACAAACAGAACCAAACACAAGTATAACACATTTTATAAGCGCTATTCACATATGATATTTTAAATTCATCTCTAATATACAATATATGTGTACATTAAAATAAATATCACATGTTTCAGTATTACAGACATATATATTTACGTATCATAAATATTACTTTCATTTCCTACATAAATTAACTTTAAAAAGGAAGTATGTATGTAGTTGCTTGAAAGATATGCCAGTAAAAATGTGATCTACAAAAATCGTCAAAAAGATACCTTAAATCGTCAAAGTTCTATTTTTAGCAGTCAAAATCGACAAAATGACAATAAATCATCAAATATGGCAACTATGGCTGTACACATTTTGATTCATTTACAAAAGTTTGCTTGTTGAAAATTTTAGACGGTAACATAAGAGTGTAAATGCGACAGCTACTACGAGATCTGTCGTTTTACGAATACTCCAAACACAATAAGTGTGAATATTTAGTTGCTCTTGGAAAGGTATTTGTTTACAATAGAGCGCCAGTTGTTGTTTGTTTGCTAAACTGTATGTTAATGTATTAAAACTAATACTATAGATGGAAAGGTTTAAATTATAAAGCGTTAACCTATCGTTTAGACAGGAAAGTAATTTCATGAAAGTTGCAATACACTCACACTTTTTTACTAACACACTCTCATTTTGCTTACTTTCCACTCAGTTTTCATTAAAAATTTCATGAAACAAATTTTTTGACGTTTTCTGAAAGTAAAATGACAAATTCTAAGCACTGTTGCCACATACAAAGAATTATACAAAGTTGCAGTATTGTAGTAAAATAATAATTATAAAATTAACTTATTTTGCATGTATATGCAAATAATTATAATATTTTTTTCTTATATTGTATATTAAACACATAAAGAAAATAATTAAAGTATTTTTATAAAAATAATTTCATAGAAAAATTTATAATGATAAGTTTTTTGAACTATTGCCTCATAAATTTGTATATGTAATAAGTTCGGCAACTCTGATTAGTAAGCAAACAAAATAAGAGTGGAGAGAAGCAGAGGCAAATTTTGCAACTCTTTGCCTCGGCGACATTTTTAAAATGAACTTTCACTTTCCTGTGTAGACGAACAAGAAATTTTCATGAAAGTCGCGTATTTCATTGAAATTTTTATTTGTAATACGTATACAAAAATTTCATGAAAGTTCTTTCCCGTGTAATGGCAGCGTAATATCAATAATATAATGATAATAAAAATTAATGCCAACTACCTATTTTCTAAAAATATTCTCAAGTGAAGAACACGGCAACTCCAGTTTATAAAGACAGACAAAGAATCAAAATATGTGAAGCAAACAAATTGTTTGAAGTTCACGTGCTGACAGCAAGTTTGAAATGAACTCTCACTCGCATGTGTAGCAGAAATGAAAATTGCAAGAGATTCGAGTTTTTTCAAAGAAATTTTCGTTAAATTTAATAAAAATAACAGTACTCTGTACCGTTTGCGCAAACTTTTTCCCAAAAAATTTGAAACTGAAGCAACACTGGAGGCTTATTCTGAATTGCGATGCGAATGGTAATGCTACTCGAAAATACATACATATATGCGAAGAGTTGCTATTCTCTATTGCGATATTCGCATAATACTTTTTTATTCGCATTTAAAATGCGAAAAGGTGGCAATTCGGAGTTCTTAATTGCGAAAATAAATGTCAAACTCGCAAAATTTATTCGATAGCAAAACAGCATTAGCAAAGCACGAAAATGTAAGTATTATATTACTGTTAGGTTAGGTAAGCAGGCCGCTGGATTTCCAGCAAGTACTCGGAAACTCCAGCTCACTTGGGTCCTGTAGGTCGTTCTCTTTGTGCCTGAAAAAGTTAATAAAGGAAAGAGAAAATAAAAGGTTATAGGGATATAGAAGGAGTGAGGAAAAGGGAAAGGAGGTGGGAAACTATTAGTGTGGCATTACTTGCTGATTTACTAGCCATCCGCTGCTTCTAATGAAAGAAGCTAACGCAGTCGGTTTGACCGAGGCCAGACGTGAAATGCTATTGAAGCTCCGTTCGCCTAAGTATCTTAGACGATGATGCTCCAATGCCGGGCATGTACCGAGGAGGTGAAGGATTGTCTCCTCCTCCTCCTCGTCTTGGCAACTTCTACAGAAGTCATTATATGGTAGACCCAGTCTCCTGGCATGGTTTCCGAACGGGCAATGTCCAGTGATGACTGCTACCGTCATTCTTAGGAGAGATCTAGGAAGTTTTAGTAGCTCCCCTGTTCTTTTAGAGTTAATGTGCGGCCACAGCTTTCTTGATATAAGGCATGTGGGCTCTGTGTGCCACCTTTCTTGGGCATATTCTAGCGTGTGGAGTTTTATTCGTTTCCAACACGCTGATATATATTACTGTTGGTTCATTCATCTATTTTATTTGTTAAAATGACAATAAATTATTAAATGAAATAATAATTCGTTGCGGTAGCTAATAGATTAATTGCTTTTAATAATATTTCACTTAGGGAAACTAACAAGGAGACTACTAAGACGCGGCAATTCGAAGTAATGGTGGAATTCATGAAAAAAACATAGTCATTTGGCGAAAGGCCACTTGAAAACACCAAAATGCTCGACAGACAACTCGACAGTGCTTTGTGGGATACATTAGCCGAAGAACTAAATGCAAGCAATAAGAGATGCTGCAGGATGGTGTTGGTAGCCACCTTGACCCAGAAATTTTAAAGTAGCTGCTGATTTGATAATGGGCGGAATCGTACTTGATTTCGCTGCCATGCACTCCAAGCTAATATAATGCTCCATTTTTGAAAATAACACAAATTTTTTTTAATCAAATTTTTTTTATTTTTTATAAACAATTTTTACTTGTAAAACTTATTTTATAGCGCATTTTCACCAACTCAAAATCTAGTAGATTTGAATTCAAATCTACAACAAAATCTATATCGTTTACACCACCGTTTTTTGACATCTGGCAAGATTTCATTTGCTCAAAAATAATTTATGCATGTGGGTTTGACAATACAATATTATCAGAGACTGAATACACCAGCATTAAAGTGTATATTTTTTGTGCCCAGAGACTGCATACACCATATCAAGGCGAATTCATAACAGGTGAAATTGACAGCGCAGCTGATAATTTTTTTTTAATTTTAATCTTTTTCAGATGTCAATGGAATAATTAAAACAAATTAAAAAAAAAAATTTTAAACAATTATTATTGTATCTTGAGCGCCAAGTATCATCCAGACTTCTCCCCAATCTGGTTGGCCATTTTCACCTTTTTAAGCTCTATCTTCTGAGACTTTAAGTTTCACGAAATAATTAAAACTTTCACGAAATAATTAAGTTTTTCTTTTATTGTAAAATTTTTTTAAAGAAATTTGAAAAAAAAAAATTTTTTTGAAACAATTTTTTAGGTTTTGAATTGCAACTATCATTCAGAATCCTCCGCAATCTGGCTGGCCTTTTTCTCCTTTCCGAGCTCTATGATCCGAGACTTTAATTTTCACGAAATAGTTAAACGTTTCACGAAATAATTGAAAGTTTATCTTTTCTTGTAAATTTTTTTTATTATATATTTTTTTGAATTCCTTTTTGTGTTTATATTTTTCCATTGACGTTTGAAAAAGATTTATTTTTTGTAGTGTTGTATTTATTGCTCTTGCATATACCTGATATGAATTCGCCTTGCACCATATTATAGTGCAATTTTTGTTGCAGCGTTGTATTTTTAAGTACTTTTTGCAAGAAATCACAGTTGCATCGCTTAGTACTGAGTAGATTTCAGGAGATTTCGTCGAAATCTACTCATAAAGTAGATTTCATTTTGTATGGGAAATCTTCACAAAATCTACTAGATTTGGCTTGAAATCTCGAATGAGCAGATTTCGCTTTGGTGTAAATAGGCTATTATCGAATAAGAAATAAATTTGACGTTCATTTGTTTACTTTGGAAGAGTATTGCCACATTTTGAAATTAATTGCGAATGCGAAAGACTTACAGAATACCAAATATCTTTCGCATCGCAATTCAGAATAAGCCTCCTGGTACCACACAACAAACAATAGCGAATAATGATAAAATGTGCGAAAGGGAAAAATTTTATGCGAAAGGAAAATACGAAAACGCAATTTAGGGTACCAACTCTTCGATTTCGAACCATATTTCTTTCGCATCGCAATAGAGTAACCTGGCGCTTATTATATCTGCGGCTTATATCCTGCCTTAGCATCAGAGTTAATTGAGAAAACACTTTGTTTTTTGAGTACATACATATGTATGCACCTTGATTTTATTAAACAAATTACTTCAGATCGAAATTTAACAATTACAATAAAATCTACAATTTTGCTTGAGCTTTTTCACCTTCACCAGCGTTTTCCTCCAATTTTTGGTTTTCTTTTATATTCAAGTGAGCTGGACCGACTTGTTGAATTTGTATTTGTCGCTCATCAGATTTGTCTTCAATTTGAGGTTTAGGAACACTGACGGTTAAAACACCATCTGAGGAGAGTGTGGATACAACCTTGTTGGGATCGTAGCCATTGGGCAAAGCATAGCGCCGCACAAAATGCCTGGATATATAACCGTGGTCATCTTCACGTTCCTCATGTTTACCTTCCACAACAACGCAGTTGTCCACAACCTTGACATTTAATTCGCTGGGTTTGAATTGCTGTACATCCATGCACACCTGAAAGCCATCTTTTCCAACACTGGCAACAGGACCAGCCGCTAGCTTTTCACTTTTACGCAACTGTTGAGTTTTCTCCGCTGCGTCGGCTAATGCTAATAAGGTTGGATGACGCATGTAGTAAAATGGTGACTCGTAGAACGGGGAATTACCCAAGGATAAGCGGTTGAGGTCTTCAACCAAGCTCAACAAAAGTGGTAAATTTGCCATTTTTTTTATTTGATTTAAAAATGTTTATTCGCTAGGATTATTAAAAATAAATGCTCGCTCTTTGCTTTGTTTTATTCGTTTTTTTTTTGTTTTCAACTGATGCCGCCACTGAAATGTCTACCGTTATTTATACCTCTCAAAGGCTTGCTCACATAAATGTATAGTGAGAGTCTGATTTATTTTCGTACATTCTGGAAATGCTCTCTAAACTTAAAAAGAGACAATTAAATGTTTGCAATTGTTGATATCTCGATAATTCTAGTATGTTCGCCTTTATATACAACGTACATATATACATATGTGTATTTGTTTGCATCTGTTTTCTTACGCACACATAGGTACATACATAAGAAAGCTTTTTATTGTACCGTGCTATTTCAACCAAATTAACACATCCATACATAAAACATATTCTCTCCCAAAATTTTACATATGCATGGAAGTATATAGTATGTACGTATTTTGCTTGTGTGCATATGCATATAAAGAGGAAATACATGCATATCTATCTACATATATTGAGTTTTGTTTACATTTTTAAGCTTTATTTACGCATTTATAGCCTTATTCACAGTGGCACCAGGGTTTTTGTAGAAAAATTTCACTTTTCGAAAGTCATAAGTTTAGATAAACAATTTTAAAATGTGCTGCTTTTAACTTTTCTGACCCCAAATACATAATTAATTATTAAAAGAGATGATTACTTTAAAGTTTAAACAATACCTAGAAGAACCTAAACACAGAAATCAAAAATTGGAAATACCTATCTATGTATGTATATGTACCTACATACATATACATATGTATATGTATGTAGGCATAAGGTGACTGAAATTTTTTTTGCGCAAATGAAACTACGATTTCCAAAACTAATTACATATCTTCTGAAATCCTAATGCTAACTAGCCACCAAAACTTTGTGGAGTTCACATGGCGAGCATTGAAAACAAAAGTGATTAATTTGTGTTTGTGTGAATTATATACAGTCATTCACATTTAAAGTCGGGCAGACGCAGGTAAAAAATTTTAGTCCCAATATTTATAGGCTGACGGAAGAAAAAGTCGTTTTAATTTTGTTTATTTTCTCACGAAAGTTCTTTTATTTAAAAACAACAAAAACAATTTATTCCAAGTTCTTTTATTAAATGTATACGAAGGCTTAACTTAAATAAGGTCACTTTTCAGTCTCACATTTAAAGTCGGGCATTTAATAAAAAATTAGCATTATGTGAACATAACGCAAAATTAATATTTTGTAGATCCACCTTTTTGGGTTTCAACAGCTTGTAAGCGGTTAGGCAAAGATTCCACTAATTTTTTGCAAACCTCAGGACTTATATTATTCCACTCTTCCTGTAAGGCATTCTTTAGTTGTGGAATTGACGTACACTGCCTGTCCTGCATCCGGTGGCCTAATTCGTCCCACAAATGTTCAATAACATTGAGGTCCGGACTTTGTGCAGGGGTTTTAATAACCTTCGGACAGTTATAGAGCAGCCAATTCTCTACATCATATGCTGAATGTTTAGGATCATTGTTCTGGTAAAATTGGAAATTAGTTTCAATGCCGAGTTTTTTTACGATTTCTTTTCAATTTTTTCTCAAAATATTTAAATAAACATTCTTATTCATAACACCGTCAATGAAATACAAATTTCCAACTCCTGAAGCTGCCATGCATAACCGATCCACCACCGTGCTTTACAATTTTTCTTAAATTCTTGCCTTCCATCTCTTTGTTTGGTTTACGCCATACTTAGCCTCTTCCATTGCACCCAAATAAGTTAAATTTACTTTCATCAGTAAACAATACCTAAATATTAATAATAAGCCTAATTAAATTTTTATGTTTGTTCCAACTTACGGTACTCCACAAATCAAAATCTTTGGTCATATATTGACGAGCAAAAACAAGCCGTTCGCTTTGGTTTTTCTTACTTATAAGAGGTTTTTTCGGAGCCACTCGGCCATGAAAGTCATTCTTGCGAAGAAGTCTTCTTATTGTTTTTGGGTTTACCTCCGTCCCAGAAGCTTCCTTGACCATTGCTGTCAGTTTTGGAGCAGCAATACAAGGATTTTTCTTCACCTGTTTTAAAATCATGCTATCATCTCTGGGTGAAAGCTTTCTTGCTCGGGCTCCGCGTTTTTTATTTGCCACCAAACCACTTTCTTTATATCTAGAAATGATATCATGCACTGTAGATTTGCTTTTTTTTTATCAAATTAGATATTTCCCTTTCAGATTTTCCATTATTATTTTCCGTTCTTCGAAGGTGGATTGTTTAATTTTGTGCGGCATTTTTCAAAAAACTTTTATAATCTTCACTGATTGAATGATTGTGTAAGAAGAAATAATAGTTTTGGAGACAAAAGAAAAAAAAGTGGAAATAACGGTATATTTCACTTTTTCATTGTACAAAACATTAAGTGCCCGACTTTCAATGTGAGACAGAGAATTTACTTTTTCTCATTTTGTGATTCGTATGTATTTTATAACGGGACTTAAAATAAAATTTCTATGGTTTTTCTATTAATAAGAGTTTTTATGATAAAACAAAAAAAAGTTAAACGCATCATCTTTCATCAAAACATAAATATTAAGATCATAAATTTTCGACAATGTTTGCCCGACTTTAAATGTGAGTGACTGTACATACATATATGTGTATACAAAAGTTTGCGTCGAAAAGTGTCTGTTTTTCAAATAATTTGACTAGTTTATTTTGCCTCTTAATTTGCTAGGTATAAAAATCACAATTATTCATGTTTACACACATTTGTACATAAGTATGTATGGACTTATATACAACACAAACTTTCAGATATACATATTTACTACACTAAACCACCGTATCTTTTATTACTTATATTTTGTATTAGTTGACAATAAATTAAAAAAGCATTCTCTAAATAATGCCGGTCTCTTAAAAATTTTATAGCAACTTCTAGAAAGTGCTCGCTCACCAAAGTTGTCATATGGTCTCTTTATATCTCTTATGTTTTCTCTATTCAAGAGCTTTCTCTTCTGTTACTGTTTGCTATGCTGTATAACAGTGTTGCCGGCTTTGCATATTGTCTGTAGCATCACCTTGTAAATGTAAAGTATTCTGATTTTTTTCCTAACTGCACGTCTACTCACAATATTTATTTTCGCACATAAGCAATAATGTTGAGGGAATAACATCAAAAATATGTTCATGCTCAAGCTTATGTTCTTAGCTGTGGAATACTTATTGTGTATTTAACATAAATTTAAAAACTTGGTCCCGAATGGTTTCGTTAGTACCATAATAACAATAATAAAATAATGTGAATTTGAGAAATAGAAATAAAGAAAATTTATTGTTTTAAAATATTAAATTTACTTTATTTATTATAAATTTAAAATATCATATTTGCAATAAATAAATAAAAATATAACAAAATGTTTATATTATATTTATAATAAAATAAATATTTACTTAATACATAATCAAATACACATGTTTATCTTTTTTATTTTTTGTTTAAACAGATTTATAATTATTCCATAGCCACAAGCTTTTTTTTATACCCGAACAACAAATGTTGAAGAAAATACAACTAAATTTGACAGTTTATGTTGAACATTATTTCTTAAAAAAAACAAAAAAAAAAAAAGGCTAACAACTATTTCGCAATGTATTTGCAAATAAATTTTTTGCGGTACACACGTGAACATATGGTGTTGCAATAGAATTTGACAGCTGAGAACATAATTATTTCCAAGTTTATTGCACGTGGAGACCCCAAGTAACACTGCCATATACAAAAATATTTACATCTTCTTGAGCATTTCCAATTAATTTACCTTATTACACCATTGAATTTGTATATTTATGATGAATTAAATGCACTAATCAAAAATCTAATACGTACATATAATGAAATAATCCAGTTGTTTTTAAGCTATTACTAATAACTTTTTGCACGGTATTTCATATTTTACTTTCAAAAGAAAAGAGATATTTTTATATAATTGCATTTCTATTGTTGGTGCTCGTAGAGACTTCATTAATGTTTCAATATTAAAACTGATGATTTAATTAATACACAACACTTTCACAATTATAAAGAAGTTAATGGCTCATACACATATATATAAAAGATTAGGTATCCATCGATATGAATATTTCAGGGCTTGCACAAAAAAAAATTGAGTTATCGCACAATTTCCATGTGAAAACCTAGTATTACAAGATTTAAAAAGATTTGGGAAATATGAATCTGAACTTTCTCAAAGATATTAGTTATAAGTTTTGAAACTTTTAACTCGGTTAGCGTGTATGACTTTCAAAATCTAAACTAATCGAAGAAAACATTTCTAACGTTAACTAACGTGTTTTATTCACTTAGCACATTTGTATAAAATTTGAAACAATGATTTGTAGTTTTCAAATCCTTAATTGGCAACACTGCCCCAGAGTATAAAACCAATTACCAAATTTTAACGCTCTTCAGTTTGCAGAAAGACGTTGAACGAAAAATAAGTGTGGAAGTAGGAGGAAAAAAACAAAGTTTTCATAAAATTTTAGTATATTTCATTGATTCAGAAGTACAATCATAAAGTTTGTGAATAAAAATGTCTTTGGTGCCTTTGTTGAGTAGTGAGTTTGACATGGTTAATGATATGGAACAACTGTTGGATGACACTTTTGGCTTGGGCATACATCCATTGGAGATTTTCCGCCCATACCACCGCTCTTTAGTTATGAGACTGCCACGTCGCCGTTACAATCCATATTTGGTGAGTAAAATTCACCGACCCAGTCGAGATAAACTAGATGGATTACAAAACTCCGAACTTGTTCCTCACGTTGGCAAAGACGGGTTCCAAGTTTGTATAGATGTCTCACAATTTTCACCGAACGAATTAAGTGTTAAGACGGTGGATCGGAATGTCGTGGTTGAAGGCAAGCACGAAGAGCGTGAAGATGAGCATGGTTTCATTCAGAGACACTTTGTCCGCAAATATCTTCTGCCCAAAGGCTGCGATCCCAAAGAAGTAGTCTCTACCATTTCATCAGATGGTGTTCTAACTGTGAAGGCGCCCCCACCGCCCACTAAATCTAAAGATAACGAGCGTATTGTTCAAATACAGCAGACTGGTCCTGCACATTTGAGTGTTAAACAACCGGAAGAGTTGAAAAAAGCGGAGAATGCAGAATCTGATAAAATAAAAGCCAAGTGAAATAAAAAAAATATATTTCTTTACTTTGTACATTTAAGATAATTTTCATTAAGTTTTTTTTCATTTTCAGTCTTTGTAAAACTCATTCCTCGTTTTTTAAGATTGTATTTAATTTTTTTCTATTAAAAATGAAGTAAATAAAAAAGTAAATAATTTTCTTTTATTTCAAACAATCTCAAGTTTCGCCAATTTTTTAATATGTGAATTTCGCAGCGAAATTAAAAGTTGAGTGTGAGTTGTGAAATCACGCTTATGCATTTTATTGCTTATACATACATATGTACATACTATATGCTAGCACTGTGTGTACGTACCAAATACCAAGGGTGATAGAATACATGATTACCGGGCTTCACAAAATACTGAAATTGCGTCTGTTGATCAAATAACGTCACGAAACAATACAAACACAGCCCTAGATGATTTTTAAATATATACATACATACTCTTGCATAGCCCAGATGGCATAATAGTCCTAGACGACAATGACTTTGAAGATATATGCACGATTTGTCCTCTTTTGTTTTGTAATGAAAAGAGTTGCACATAGGCGACAATGTCTTCAAGCTGGTTGCTAATCTACAAATTGTTCACGTAGGCATTTCAAAAAAGCAACTGTACTCTTAAAAAAAGCTGAAGAAGAATTTATATTTGGGTTTAAATCAGCAACACGATGGGCGACAATGTCTTCAAATCGTTCAAGTAAAATTTATAAAATTTGGATACATGTATATCGTCAGTTTTTTCTGTGCAGTATGCACTTATGTAGGTGTATTTAAAACAAAAGTGATTTTCTGAATAAATTTATCATAAATTTATTCAAATAATTATAAATTTATTCAAATTAATTTAAAAAAATAATCCATACCAAATAAGTATAGGTATTGATTATTCTTTTCTAAATAATTTTTACATTTTTTTATGACACTTAAAAAATATAAGAGATTTTTGTGTTATTTTAAAATTTTCGTTGACAATTTGTCAGCATTCTTTACAAATTGTGCTATGACACTATTAAAAATTTGAAAAAAATTAAAAAAAAACATCGGAAGCTGGAAAAAATTAATTATTTCCATTAAATCACTCCCATTCACGACAGTTTAGTGAAGATATCATCGGAATAATCGTCAACGAATATGTGGTCTATGGCGCGTTGTCAACTTTGAAATTTCAAAACGCACCAAAATGGGGAAAAAAGCGCGTTATTTCAACAAAAGCACACCGAGTTTTGAAGTTTTCCTTTAGTTTTTAAAAACTTATAATATTTTTATATTAAACAATTCAAACAATTAAGTTTTTAATTCGCTATTTTTAGCTTCTACCATTTATACCAATAAAAAATTATAAAAAATAGAGAATATCTTTCAAAAATTTCCAAAGTCTACTGATGATTAGGGAGGTTCCTATGAAATGTCGACATATAGATAGCTGGGAAACATAGAAAACAAGCTATGTATAATTTTTTATTGGTATATTAAACAATATTTTTTTATACTGAAAAGACGATAATGAAACAGCCTTTTAAGCGAGTATTATACAATCAAACTGTATCCGATAGCACCGCCTGCTGGCATGACATCAAATTCGTTTAATAGCTAGAATTCGTGTTTGTCAAACTTGGCCTCTAATACGATTCTGTTAGTTTTTTTAAGATAATGTTATCTTTACAATAATTATAAAGATCTTTTATCAAATTTATTATTAAGCAAAATCATAATTGTATTTGATGTCGATCGAAATCAACTGTTACTTTTACTGCCTATTATCAGGGACACAAAAATACAGCTGCTTACCGTCGTCAAAATTATATTGCTGGAGCATACAACGATTCCTGTAGAAAGAATTTACGATTATTGGATCATTAAAAGTCACGGAATAGCACTACAAGCCTTCAAATTCGACTAATGGTGATGACTAATCTATTAGAACACTATGTAATTGGTGTTTTCGTAAGCGGTGTCTTGAAAAGAATTTACAAATAAAATAACAAATAAAAGATGAAGCTTATCATAATCAATTTTTAATGCAAACGTTTTGGAAATTATAATTTGGTAATTTCTAAATTATCATAAATACGAGCTTCACTGTTCAGAGACTGCATTTACGGTAATATTTGACAAACTTGGCTTGATCGTTTTATAGCAAAACGCTCTCTAAAAGCAACAAATTTTATAAAACGAAATGTTTCTTTTTCTTTCAAAAGTATGTATAATATACAACAGCAAGATCGGCTTACTTTGTGCATATAACATGGTATGTTTTCCACTCTAAATGAAAGTTGAGTTGAATTTGATTTTGTGCACCGAAATTAAAAAAACGCACCGAAATTTAAAAAAAAAAGCGCATCCCTCACAAACTAAAGAAATTTTCGCACAAATAATTTTAAAAAGCACCAAAAACGGTGCGAAACGCAGCGAGTTGACAACGCTGCGCCTATGTAATCATCGACGATAGTGTGGTGGAAATCGTCGCCTACATAATCGTTTACGATGCAATGTTGATATTGTCGCTTATTTATTCGTCGACGACATGGTAGAGGAAAATGTAGTGTATATAATCGTCGACGATGTGGTGAGGGAAATTGTCGCTTGTGTAGTTATGCGCGATTTCGTGGCCATTTGTTCGAAGATTTCGTCAACGATTTGTTTCAGGTGTCGTCAACACGTCGTCCACGATTTTCTATTGTCTTGTACCCATCGTTTAAGATGTCTTGTAACACATGGCCAACTGGGAGGTTAAACTACGTCATCTAAAGGGAAACCATGCGCATACAGTAATCATTCTTGCCCAAATACCATGTATTGAATTATTGAAAGGATCCCTTCACCAAAATGGTGAGCCGAATTATGAATATTTTCACCGAATTTATTCCGTACGGAGTATATTTCTTATGAACGCAAACACAAGACTGCTGATACCACTACCAGGTAAAACTGCCTTGATCAGTTCCGCTTCAATTTCCTTGTATTTTCTTAATCATCGAAAAAAAATTCGTGTCGTTTTTTTTGCCTTCATTCAACATTTCATGCTTTTTAACATTTAATTTTAAACTTAACAGTAAGGTCACATGCGTACCTCACTTTCCAGTCCCTTTTCCCACAAACGCGACACTAGACGAGTGAAATTTGATTGTAAAAACTAGCACTAATATCCTGCAGATTTTCAGCTGCTTTAACATCGAATTAATTGAAAACATTTTTTGTTTGTTTTGTAAGCGCATACATACATACGAGTATGCATGCATGTACCTTGGTTTTATTTTATTAAATTACTTCAGATCGAAATTAAAAAACTAGAATAAAATCTACAATCTAGCTTAAGATTTTTCACCTTCATCGCCTTGTGATTTCTCCTCTAATTTTTGGTTTTCTTTTACATTCAAGTGGGCTGGACCGACTTGTTGAATTTGTATTTGTCGTTCATCAGATTTGTCTTCAATTTGAGGTTTAGGAACACTGACGGTTAAAACGCCATCTGAAGATAGTGTGGATATAACCTTGTTGGGATCGTAGCCCTTGGGCAAAGCATAGCGCCGCACAAAATGCCTGGATATATAACCGTGGTCATCTTCACGTTCCTCATGTTTACCTTCCACAACAACACAATTTTCCACAACTTTGACATTTAATTCACTGGGTTTGAATTGCTGCACATCCATGCACACCTGAAAGCCATCTTTTCCAACACTGGCAACAGGACCAGCTGCTAGCTTTTCACTTTTACGCAACTGTTGAGTTTTCTCCGCTGCGTCGGCTAATGCTAATAAGGTTGGATGACGCATATAGTAAAATGGTGACTCGTAGAACGGGGAATTACCCAAGGATAAGCGGTTGAGGTCTTCAACCAAGCTCAACAAAAGTGGTAAATTTGCCATTTCTTTATTTAATTTAGAAAAATATTCGCTAAGAGTATTAAAAATAAATGCACGCTCTGCTTCGACTTGTATTTATTCTTCACTTTTTCTTGTTTTCAACTGATGTCGCTACTTCAATGTCTACCGTTATTTATACCACTCAAAGGCTTGCTCCCATAAACGTGTTGTGAGAGTGTGTTTTATTTTCGTACATTGTGGAAATGCTCACTAAACTTAAGAGACAATCAAATATTCGCAATTGTTGATATCTCGACAATTCTAGTAGGTTCGCCTTTATATACATACGTATATACATACATATGCACATATGTATGTATGAATGTTTATTTGCATCTGTTTTTTTTACGCATACAAACATACTTACATAAGAAAGCTTTTTATTGAACCATGTTATTTCAACCAAATTCATACATAAATACATATGCACTTACATATATACGCATAAAACATATTTTCTTTGAAATTTGTGCGTAGGTATGTGGTACTTACATATTTTGTTTATACCTATATACAGTAAATGCATACATATAGATACATGTACATTAAGATTTGTTTATGATTTTGAAGCTTTATTTACGCATTTACTTACTTAATGTTTACACACGCAAGTGCAAAAAACCCAATACATTACCATTTTTTTACTAATACATACACACACCTGCAAGTAGTAGCCTCACTTGCAACTGATTTTGGTTGGCAGTGATTTTTTCACTTGCATGCAAGCAGAAACAAACAGTGTTGCCCATAGATATTTCATTTTCACTTTAATAGGTATTTTTCAATGAAAAATTTTTAAAATTTTAATATTTTTAGTTATATGCCGAAAACATAATATAAAAACACAAAAATAAATAAACATCTATAACTTATTTTGTCTTTGGATTACAAATTTATTATTTATATTGTGAAAAATTTATGTACTTAATATAATTCCCCTGTAATATTGCTAGGCTAAAACTTTGGCAGCACAGACATCAAAAGCGCATGTAGTACAAAGGCGTACAACGTTTGTCTTCGACGACATTTTGAAAATGAACTTGCACTTGCGTGTGTAAACAACCGTGCAAATTGCAAGTGTTTTTATTATTTTTTTCGATGTATTGGTTGTTAATATGTACACGCTACTTGTAACAAGTTACTTGCACGTGTAAACTTAGTGTTACATACAACTGTACTCTTAAAAATCGTTCATGTTTATTGAGCTCATACATACAATTTTTGAAATAGGAGTGTAATAAACTTAAATTATTATTATGAAAAAATTATTTTTTTTTTTTTACAAAATAATAGTTGCAATTGCAGGAAAGTCATCGAATCCCAGTGAATATTCTCTTCAAGAGTGTTTTTGATCGTCTAGGAGCTCATTTTTTAACCTCAGACGAAATGTACCTACATATATGTATGTATGTATACATACATATAATTCGCACAGACTTATCACTATAAACACCACCCCACTTTTTATAGGTATTTAATAGATAGTAAAGAAAAAATTACAGGAATCGTCCGAGGGACATACTCAACGAATATAATAAATAAATAAATAAAATAAATAGTAGGTATATCAGGGCCTTAATTCTCTAATATCTATCACCAGAAGTTTGTTTACCCATTCCAAAACAAATAAAAACTTACTTCACACAAGGAGTTCTTACTCTGCCGATCACAATTAACATAATAAAAACGTTTCAACATAATGCTAAAATAATGCAAATAACTAAATAGGTATAACGGTATTCTTTTACAGTAGCACACCGCTGAAATGATGCACATGCAACATGTACGAGTACACTTTATTTTGACGCGTAAAATACCTACGTATTCAAATTTGTTTTTACTCTCTAATTTATATAATTGGAAAAACTTCTCAATTATCTTTTTATAACTAATTAGAGAATAGTATACTGATACCAAAAACCTTAAAATTATTAATTTAGTCATATCATAATATATTAAAAATAGTACTAGGTATACTGTAGAAAAAGTTTTTGTATATTTTATTTTGACGCTCACTGTATGTATGTATGTACCTATATCCGTATATAAATACTAATGTGTGTATATGTAAGTTATATGTAGTATATACATATGTATGTATAAAGCTTGCACGCACTACGTAGTATGTAGGAAAACATTTTTTAAAATAATCACGAACTCTCACTTTAATGAAGGAAAATCAAATACACAGGTTCATACATACTTATGACTTTTAAGTTCTAAAGTACCAGTGTTTCACCCAGAAAGTTCCATATTCTTTCCCTTGCAGTTGGTTACTTTCTTTGTTTGCTTTTATTTTGTATATATGTATGTGCATACAAACATTATTGTTTACGTGGTAAAAAAAATTAAACAAGCCGTACAAAGTATAAAGTATGATACATATCAAAAAATTATTTTATTTTTCTCGATATTGCGTTTCAGTCTCAATGCGTTTGCGTATCTCTTCAATATCCATTCGAACATTTGTATGTGTGTGCATATTTATTTCCAGTATTCTCAACGCCCTTTTAGAGAGTAGAAATTTGTATGTGTATATATATCTACACTTCTCCCTCGTTGCGAGTTAAGTATTTCGAACAAATAAATTAATTCCCAGTATGGTAAATAGGAGTGAGTGAGTTACTTCTCTATAAACATATATATACCTATATAAATGTGTACATACATACATATAAACATTAAATACATAAATTTTGCAACATTGTTGCCCATCAAGGGTTTTCAATTTTGTCCAAGTTATGAACGTGCCATAATATATGTAAGGAGTCACTGCAATGTTACAATATTAATTGAAAATGTAAATAACATAGTATGAAATACTGGATTTAATTGCCGAACTTTTTAGCAATTTTCTTTTGGAATTGCTTGCTTGTCCACACACAAAATCTTTTTCGGCTATTCTTGCGCTTTCTCGACCTTTTATTTCATACTATTTACACTGTATATGCACATACACATACATACATGGGAGAAAACTAAGCAATTGCCGACTACCGGCTATTCTTTTCCCTTCTTATTCCCATCACCGAAAGCTGTGTCTGACCTGGCACAAATCCACATTTGGAAGGTATAATTGGAGCAACATATACATACTTAGATCACCTATATACATATGTATAGGGTGTTTTTTTAAGCCCGATAGAACTTGAAATTGTAAAAAATAACACAAAAAATTGAATTGTAATCAAAATTTTTTTTTATTCGAAAGATCAATACGTGACATTAACATTTGAAAATGATTTCGGGCATATGGGCACCGCGGCTGTTCTTGACGAAGCGCATTCTGGACGTCCAATTTTGGGCCACTTTTTCGAGCACTGCTGGCCGTATGTCACGAACAACACGAACAATGCTGGCCTCCAAGGCGTCAATTGTTGCTGGTTTATCAGCATAAACCAGTGACTTCACGTAGCCCCACAGGAAATAATCGAGAGGTGTCAAATCGCACGACCTTGGAGGCCAATTGACAGGTCCATTTCTCGAAATCAACTTATCGCCAAATTTTGATTTCAGTAAGTCGATGGTTGCGTTCGCCGTATGGCACGTAGCGCCATCCTGTTGAAACCACATCTCCTCCGGATCAATGTCATCCATATTTTCAAACAAAAAATCATTGATCATGGTGCGGTAACGATCTCCATTGACCGTAACGCGAGCTCCGGCCTCATTTTTGAAGAAATAAGGTCCGATGATGCCACCAGCATGAAAACCGCACCAAACAGTGCATTTTTCTGGATGTAATAGAGTCTGTAGGGTCTCTTGTGGATTGGTCTCACTCCATATGCGGCAATTTTGCTTATTAACAAACCCGTTAAGCCAAAAATGCGCCTCATCGCTGAACACAATTTTGCGATAAAACAACGCGCGAATCGACGACTGATTTTCAAAGTAAATTTGGATAATTTCGTAGCGTTGTTCAAGCGTGAGTCTATTCATGATGATTTGTCAGAGTATACTGAAACAAATAAAAAAAATGTTTCATCAAAATTTAATTTTTTGTGTTACTTTTTACAATTTAAAGTTCTATCTAGCTTAAAAAAACACCCTATACATAGTTAGAAATAAAAAGTGATAAAAATGTATTGTTTTAAAAAGGGAAAATAATTTTAAATAAAAACCAATTATCAATTTTGATTAGTTTCACATTCTATTTTTGTTTTATTTCAGATGATATAAAATAATATAATACAAAAATTACAACACCACTATTGTTAAACAAAACAATAAAAACAAAGAAAATGACATAAAAAGAATGAAAGATAATTGAACGGAAGCTATCTAAATTGAACCGCTCACCATTGAACGAATCATGATCAGTTTAATGACCGGCTCACTTCGCTCAGTGAGCTGATCCGTTCAATTTAACCCGTTCATTCATAAAGGACACAACTCTACTATGCAAGAGTATGTTTTTAAAAATTATCTAGGGCTGTGTTTGTATTGTTTCGTGACGTCATTTGAACAACATGCGCAGAAGATTTAATTTTTTTTTGTAAGAGTTGTCATAACTATGTATTCTATCATCCTTGGACACAGCAACCTTAGTTGGGAAATTCATGACTTTATAGAAGCTTTCGGTGATAAGAAGGGAAAATAATTGCCGATACTCAGCAATTCCTTACTTTTCTCTCATGTATGCATGTGTGTATACAATGTAAATTGTAAAAAATAAAAGTCAGAGAAAGTTCAAGAATTGTCGAAAAGTTTTTGTGAGTGAACATAAAAGTAAGTCCAAAAGAAAATATAAAAGTTGAGCAGTTAAAATCGCGCTGTCTGATGTTACTCCAATGGTATAGAAAGAACACTTTTACTCGGAACAATTTTTGTTCCAATCCATCACACACACATTATACTGATGCACACGATCGTGCTATCTACCAAGGCGAATTAATTATTAGGTGGATGCATCGGCGAATTCGGTTAATATGGCGGCACTTCATCTGTCAAATTTTGTTTGTTTTTCGGCGGCATTTAAATTTTTGTACATATTTTTTATCAACTATTTTTGACAGCTTAAGTGTGAATTCGCCTTTTTACACAAACAAAATACCTGTCGTTTTTTATTGTTGTAGCGAAGCGGTTACCTTGTTTTTTGTATCATGCTATCTACTAAATGTACCATGTGTGCTAAAAAAGTACTAAAAATGCAACTGTGTGACTGTGTTTTCGACAAATCATGCGATATGAAAAATTTAACGAGCATTTTCGTAACATGATAGTTTCTGTGTATAAAAGTTTAGCTTTATTGTAGACAATAAAAAAATAAAGATAAAAAAGAATATCAAGAAATATTAGAAATAATTTATAAACAAGTTGTATAAAAACTTGTAGAACAATTAGCTTTTGCCCGTGGCTTCGCTCGCCAACAAAGTTTCAAGCAAACTTTCATCCTCTATTTTATCACCTCGGTGGTATAATTAATCAAAATCCTTTCTTAGCGGATGCCTACGTCATAGCATCTACCTGCATGCCAAATTTTAGCCCGATCCGTCCAGTGGTGTGTTGATAGATGACTTAGTCAGTCACCTTTGAGTTTTATATATATTTAGAGATAGATTTGTATCTTGCAAACCTATATGGCGAGCAAATTGCCGCAACACAATGGCCTGCTCTTAATGAAAACGAAAAAAAGTGATTAGTTTGTGTTTGGATGTAAAATAAAATTGCGTTTGTATGTGTTTGTAATTATATGGTTTAAGTGCAAGCGGAAAGCGTGTGTTTGCCAAACGGTTTGCGTAGTTTATTTGGCTCTTAAGTAATAATTTCGCAGTTGTATTTGGGCAAGTTAAACGAAAATGTTTTCCTGTTCAAATTTATTTCTGCAATCTTTAATTCCTACCCCATCCACAATCCTGGCCTGGATCACTTTTGAGTATTTTGGGCATTTTAGATAAGCCGGGATATTTTATTATTTTTGTGTAACCCTTGCGCTTGCAAGATTAAAACGCTTCTTCCATACAATCAGCCGACGAAACAGCTGTTGTTGTTGGTGGTGTTGGGCTTTTTAGCATTTTTTTATTTTTACGTTTTTATAATCTTGTTGTAGGTACAATGACCGGCATTTTATGCAGCTCTCTGTTGTACTTATTGCAACTTTTGTTAACTCTCTTCAGTAATTGTCAGCTGTTTTTTGTTGTCGTTGTAAGTTTTTTTTTTGCCGGATACTATTTTTATGTGAGAGTATTTTTAAAATGTCTGTAGTCAATGTCATGGAGGGAATTCACCAAGGCCTTCATGCTAATGTATGTGCATAAAAAAATTTTATATAAGTGAAGAAATATTTTGTCTTTGAACTTAACATATGTATGTAAGTAACATTTATACGCACGCACATGCACACATACACGTGTATTTTTGTTAATCAAAACTTTGAGCCTTTGTGTGCGAAGATCGTTGGTCTCAAGTAGAAAGGCCCTAACTAATGAATATAATTGCAACTTAGCAGGAGAAGGAAAAAACAATAGAAATAGTAGTTATTAACACATACCTTTGTTTATATAAGGGCGATTCAACGAAAACACACGATGTTAATTTTATATAAAACAAAAAGTTTTCAGATAATTATCTTAGTGCCAGTTCAGGGACAACGAAGCTGTTCTTTCGTTCGCACAACTACATATCGTTGGCTTCATGTAGAAAGGCCCTAACAAAAATAATTCAAATTTTACAGGAAAAATCGTAATGGAAACTGTATTAATAGGTACATTTAAAAGTGGCTCTTTTTGCTCAATTGCTTGTAAGAGCGATATGTATGAAATTAAATAATTAAATCTTTGTGAAAGTGTGTACTTGTGTGAAACGTAGTAGAATCCCTAAAAGAGCTCAATTCAGGGGAAATACGAGTTAGGGCCTTTCTACGTAAGACTAACGATATAAAACAATAACAAAATTTTGAACGTTGTTTTTGTTTGACATGTATTTGTGCAAACGAACGAATCAGCTTCGTTATCCGTGAACAGGCATTTAATATTTTTGATCATCACAGAATGATCTATGACAATTATCGGGCATGTTCTGACACTCGTATCTCGCATGTGCAATGGTGACTTGAATTCGCAAGAGAAGTGTTCTGTGCGACGCAATCCCAGACTCTTGTAGAGGTCAAGTCGCTGGAGTATATTAAAATTAACTGATGAATTTATACTAAACTAAACCTTAACCAAATAAGAAAGTGACGTATACATATATTAGTTTAAATATGTTTTTTAACTTGCATTAAAACTAGTTGATTCTTCTTCCAATTCTTGGTAAATATATGAAATTTAAAAATTGTTCTTAAAACTCATCATGTCGAACATCGCAAATGACTAATGTGGACCGTTCATGTTCATGTTTCGTTCATGCTCTGATATCGATGCTCGTGCTTATGGCTGAGCATTGATGTTCGCCATGAAGTTGGCCACCAGGAACAAAAATACACAAAATGGCTTCGAACTGAACACTTTGATAAGGTAAATCCGAACATACGTATTCGCCACATGCAAGAATACACAGAAAAAAATAGATGAGATTTTTTTTCAATCAAGTTATGTTATTAAAAAAAACCATCAATTTAATAAAATTTGCATTGACTTAATTAAATTCTTATTAATAATGAATTTTTGGAAATATCTCTTAATAAAATGCAATTAATAAAAAGTTTTCCGAATTGTTGACTGTTATTCAATAAATAAATTGAAGAGGTTGTCATATAACAGTGAAGAGTTGTTGTTTCATTAACAATTTTTTTTGTTAAGTATATTTTTCAACTCAATAATTTTTGCCAATAAGCCAATTTAGTCAATGGGAGACTTCCACATTAACCTACTCTCGAGATGAATACCAAGGTACTTGACTTCATTTTGCTGCGGAATAGGTGAATTGTTAATTTGAATAGCTGAACATGTTTGTTTACGCAGTGTGAATGTAACGTGAGTACACTTTTGTTGTTCATTAACTTTAATTTTCCAAAGTTTTAACCATATCTTTAATATTGAAATATACTCCTGCAAATTTCGCGAAGCTACTTGATGGTTTTCATGTACGCTGCAGAATACATTTACTCCGACACCTTCTAGTATTGATAGAACTCGAACAATTATCGCTTAGCTTCTAGCAACTACTGTAACATCTGCCCATGTTTGAATGAATTCCAGTTCCAGCATACTGAAAGGCCCCCCTTTTTTTATTTTATCTTTTCTTCCGTTACCCATTTTACTATATATTTTTGTCCATACACAACCGGTATCTATAAACAATGAGATACTTATTTTTCTTGCGCTCATGGTCACATTACCACATGCGCTGAATTCATTACACATGGATACATAAATTTTTAATATTTCCAGTCGCTTTCCATGCAAAACCGGTCTCATTTGCCGGTAAAATTGTTTTCGCTTGCCTCTTCGTATAAGACTCGGTATTTAAGATTTTCTTAAGTGTTTTTGTTCATTTCTCTCCATAAGTACATACATATGTACATTCTTTTTTTCCAAGAGCTTTTATGCAACGCGAAAATTCCATCACGGAACGTGAATTATAACGTGTTAATAAATTGAACTTGAATTGAAAAATGTTTTATGCAAATATACTTAAATACATATGTATACATTTATGAATGTTTTAATAATAAACATTATTTAAACGCTATTAATATACTCGTATACACCATTTGCCAAAATTATTCAAAATTTGGCGACTGATATACTTACATACATGCATATGTATGTATGTATTTAAATAGATTATCATTTAATACCATTAATATGTATCAGCAGCATTGTCAACTTTAAAATTTCAAAACGCACCAAAATGGGGGAAAAATGCGTGATCTCAAAAGAAACGCACCAAATTTTTTTTTTTTATTAATTTTCAATTTTATATGTACGAGTACTTCACAAACCTTAAGCTTAATAAACCTAAAAAATTTCCTTTTTACTTAATGTGCTGTTTACAGAACACAGACGGGTGGCTCGTTTACAAAATTTGTATGGAAAGCATTAAAAAACTGAGTACATATCAAAAAATATCTGCCGGACCCACGATGCCACTTGACATCGCTCGCTCGCATAAATACATGTATTACCGTATTATACGGTAATTTTTTCCGTCAAACGGTAGCACGGTAATTTTATTACCTGCACGGTAATTTTCAAAAAAAGGTTTTTTATTGGGTTTCATTTTTAATACTTCAAAAGTAATAGTTACTTTATTAAAAATACGAGTACAACAATCCTACTATAACTTTGTAAGAATCGCCAAATTTACTGATATGTGGGACTCCAGGCATAAATGAATTAAAATTACATTTTCTAAGAGCAAAAACGATAGCGATTTTAATCGAATTCATCTGTGTAAACAAATAACGTAAATAATTATTATAATTCTTTTGGTTATTTTTAGAATTTCTGCATTTGTTTTAGTTAACATAAACAAAAGGCAAATTAGGCGATGGTGTGCTGAAACTGAAGAGTTTTCTGAAATGCTTTTTAAAATTAAGATTTTCCGACCAGTTGTCAAATTTTGAATTCGGATTTCTCTCCCACTGAATACATTTTACAATTTCATAGTAAAATTTGTACATAGGACGTGTTTCACACACGGTAGAAAAGTATTCTCGTAAGTAAAATTTTGGCATTTCTGAGGTGAATAAATACTAGCTCTAGGGCATGGTGCAATTATTAGGTGGCAGTATTAGAGTTGCTGTACTAGATACATAAATATTTTGTTTGTGTAAAAATTCCACCATAATGTCAAAATCATGTTTACAAAACAGAGGAAAATGAAGAAAAAAGTGTATATAAAGAAAATTAATTGTGTATTATTATTTTCATAAATTATATTTAACGCACTTTAAGCAATTAAATTATTTTTGAAGCGAGGGAAGTCGATAAGCGGTAGTAGCAGACAGCAACGCATATTAAGGAATTAAAATATTTTTGAAATCTTCTTCATTGTTTTTTTTTGCACATTTTCAAACTGTTTAAAAAATTATTTTTTCAATTCACTTTGTGTAAACATAAACAACTTTTGACACTACCGGTCGTTTTAAATAAAAAATTGTCACCTGCGCTAGTGATGCCACCTGGTTAATACACCTTGCTCTAGTGGCTAATATAAATTTTGACAATAGGATAGAAATATTTGAATTGAAGGAATTTGATTGAAATGAATTATAATTGAAAATTTTATAATTAAAAGTATAAAAATCAAATATGTAATACTAAATTGAAAAATGGCTCTTATTATAACTATTTCTTAATATTTATTTGTTTCGGTAAAATTTTTTTCTGTTTTGTCAAAATTTTATGTTGTCAAATAAATTATTTTTTCACACAGTAAAAACATGAAATTTTTTTACCACAGACAAATTATTATTCACCGTAGTATTTTGCTGCCGTTTCACACACGTCCATAGTACAAAAAATATTTTTAGTTTTTGCTTACTTGATAAATTATTACAGATTGGATTTTTTATTCAGAAAACCAGAGCTAGATTAAGATACATATGTATATGCTTACGATTGCTCAGCAGGAAAAAAATTTATATAAACGTTAAATACCTATAATCTTTTATAACTGTTTGTAATTAAAAACACAGATTATATTAGTTTTTCACTTTTAAATTTACACAAATTTCTTGAAATTGCACTAAATCATACAAAATAAAACTTCAGATTAAAATGGCGCGAAAATGTTTGTAAGCAAAAGAAAAAAATTTGAGTCTCATTGGAAAAAACATGAGAAGCAAAAAAGAATCACCTGAGCTGTCAAGTTCACCTAGTAATGAATTCGCCTTGTTTCTAGATATGGAGCACGGCTCCATCACGTTGAGTCTTGTTAGTATTTGTGATGAAGCAGTAATACGTTTACGCCACCTAGAGCAATTAGCAATCGCTATACTGTTATTCTGCCGACGTTTTTGCTTGAGCTTAGCAATAAAAATTGCTATGTGGAGACGCTAGGTCAATACTGCATGCTACGCGTTCAATAAATATCACGACTACACGCTCAATATATGTTGAGCGTGTAGTCCTACGAATGCATGTATATGGCCACCACTGTGTAAAATTTTAATTTACATTAGTGAGCAGCAAAAAAGTTTTAATGAACTCCAAACACCTGTAGTAATTTTGGACCACCCTATATTTGGCAAATTTTTACTTATTTTATTGAACCACTTAATTCCATGTGAGTTTGTTTGTTGCGGTTTTAAATATACAAAATACACAAATAAATAGGTATTGTAAATAACAAATAGTTGCACAGAAATTTGAATAACCAAAGGCGGAGTTGGTGATCCGAGCAACATACATATGTATGTATGTAGAATAAATTGCTTTTGAAAAATAACGAGTACCATAATATCACGGTAAATTTAAGCTCATCTTGAAGAAAGCACGTGTCAAATTTTCCACAAATTAAGTATGAAAAAAACTTTCTTACATGACAATTGTAAAATAGTGAAAGTATGTAGACACTAGAAAATGTATTTAATGGGTAAAGAAGTTTCCACTGTATACGTCAGAGCTTAAGACAGTAGTCAAAATTCATAAAGTCCACCAACAATTTCAATCTATAGTACATAGGTACATATGTATGTAATTTTTATTTGTTGAGGCAAACTAAAATTACAACTCGATACGAGGTTTTTCGATTCGTTTTTCAGCAAATCAATATTGCGTTTACAGCAGCATCAACTTGCTTACAACATAACACTCGGTGTTGTCGCCAACGTCGGATTTTTTTTGTTATTTGTTTCATGCGGAATTTGGGACAAGAGTTCAGGGGATGGAATTTCGTAGCCGACAATAGACAAAAGAATAGACCAGCAAAAATAAAATCAAGCATTTACTGATACAAAATATAAGCAAGAGAGTAAAACATTGAGGCAAATATCTACATCTGTTTATTCATAGATGTTGTACCTACATACATATGAATATTTTCAGGCAGACAAGAACACAGATACACATTAAAATGAAATACATATGCATGTATGTAAGTACGTAGTGTGTGTATATTGTACAAGTGCCAGTGAACAATTCAACAAACCAACGAATACCCGAACACAAGGAAGAAGTAACGACAAACGAAAAAGCCAAGAGAAGACAGACATTCCACATACAACATCAACAACAACACGAGCAACAAAAGCAACATCATTTATAATTTCCATTCAGCACTGCAAACTGGTTTAGAAATGGCAAACGACGCAGACATTCAGCAATGGAGAATTGCTGCAATATGCAAAAAACCAGTTAAGAAATAACACGGGCGTGTGTGTTTTTGGCGACGACGACAACGACGCATCAATCGGCGATTGCATTCAAACGGTTTCAGACCAGACGGAAGAACATTTTCTGTCCAAATTACAAACAGTATTAAATTACAGTGCGGTGGAAAAAAATTACTTAATTAATAAAAATCCCCTTACCGTAAAGTGTATCTAATACATACAGTATAGAAAGTATATAATACATATACTTTAAAAAAGGAAAAGATAAAAAAAGAAAAGTGAAAAAGATATTTAAATTGAGTAAAGTTTAAAATGTCTCTGATACCGTTCATTTTGGATTTGGCAGATGAACTTCATGAGTTCAGCCGTTGTCTGGCCAATGGTATAGATATAAACGATTTTGGTTTTGGCCTGTATACTGGTTCGGATCAACAACAACCACAACAGCACCAACAGCAGCAGCAACAACAGCCGCAAGCCAGTCCTAGACGTAATAGGACTTCATCATTTTCGTCGTTTTGGATGCCATCGAAACGTCATCATCCCTATAATCGTATTAAAACTGCATGCTGCGCCAAGTCTGGCGAGGAAGCTGTAACAAATGCAGAAAAATCGGATGCTGGTTCTTCAAGCATTGGTGGTACACCGGGGAAATCGGCCTCATATTCGGTAGTGAACAAAAATGGCTTTCAAGTGAGCATGAATGTAAAGCAGTTTGCACCGAACGAGCTGTCGGTGAAAACAATCGATAATTGTATTGTAGTAGAAGGCAGGCATGACGACAAAGAAGATGGCCATGGTGTTATTTCGAGGCATTTTGTACGCAAGTATATGCTGCCTAAGGGTTACGATCCCAATGATGTGCTCTCTACTTTATCTTCGGATGGAATATTAACGGTAAAGGCTCCACCACCACCACCGCCGGCAGCGAAAAACGACGAACCTAACGAACGGGTTATAGAAATTCAGCCAACACCAGGGCCAACCCCAGTAATGGTATCGTCTGCAAAGGATACGCCGGCAAAAGAAACATCGAAAAAATTAGCAACCTCACCATTGACTCGTTTGGAGTATCAATTGCCCGAAAAGAGGCAAAAATTGGATTTGCCTTCAGAACCAGAACCGGAGGAGATTACAGAGGCTACTGCCCCGAAACTACCAGCTGCGGCCAGAGAAAATGAATCTGATTCAGCATCAGTCCCAGTAGAAGAAACAGAAATCGATTCTAACGATGTTGAAATGGAAAAAGCCGACGAAAAAATTACTGAAATCGTAGTTAAACAGACAGAACAACAACAAACATCAAACGTTGCTGAAATTGAAAATGATGTAGAGAAAAAAGCCGAAATCATTGAACAGGCAGAAAAGCTGCTTGAAAAGGAGCAGGAGCAGTTTTTAGATGAGACTGAGAAAAAACTATTGGATGAGTGCATGCCCGAATCAAATGGGGATTCAAAAAACGTTTGTGAAAAAATGGAAGAGTCTTGTAGTGCAGCGGATGCAACAGAAAACACAGAAATTTTCATCGAAACTCCTGCTGAAAGTAAAATCGAAGAAAATGCTGAAAACTCAAATAAAATGGATGTTGACGACGAAGATGAACCCAAAAATGCTGATAATGATGAAGGAAAAATGGTCAATTCAGAAATTGTTGTAGCCACGATTAAAACGACTGATAGCGAAACAAAAACTGCTGTAAAAGCAGCTGCCAATTGTATTTCTGCAAAAAACACCAACACAGAACCAGAGAAAACTAATAACACAGACACTTCCAGCAGTAACACTATAACTACCACCATCACAACCAATAACAACAATAATTCAAGCACAAACACCAACAGCAGCAGTAAAATCATCGCAACCACCAACAATTCATCCTCTGAAGTTGTCACAGAAAATTCTGCTGAAGATATTAAAAGTGGCAATGGTGTTGTAACCGGCGAAATTCCAGCTGATATTCCAAATTCTGCCGACTGTGAAGCTGACATCACTACCACTTCCCCAAACAACACTAAAGACTTGGCTGAAGACAAAGCTGAATCTGCTGCAGATGAAGAGGCCGAAACTGAAACAGCTGTCTTAAGTAGCGACACAACAACAAACATTATTGATGATGTTGCCCTGCTAAAAGCTGCAACAGCTGACACAACTTCCATTACAGACAATACCGATGAAAATGACATACTCACCGAATCCATAGACGGCATAACAACTACAGAAGACTTAAGCACAACCACCACTGTCGACAGCGTCGAGTGTTCGCTCTTTGCTAAGAAAACACATTTAGGAAATGGCAACAATACAACAGCAACACCTATAGTGGGTACTGAAGAAATGGCAAACTAAAAACGTCTACACTCTTATTTTATTTATTTTTTTCTTTCCCGTTTCTCCGACTCCTCTCCTTCTCCTTCCTTATCCCCTATTATACCCAAACAACAAACAAGAGACTTAGAATGCAAAAAATACCGAAAATGTAACTGAGAGATAAATTAAAAAACATAAAAACTTTTTAAATATAATTAAATCAGATATCGAAGAACTGAGAACAGAGATGAGTAAACACACTCTTTATTTACTCTTGAGCGAGTATACTGCAAAATGAAACAACTACTTATACTTATACTAAATGTAGTGCTAAACCTTAAGGAAGACGAATTCTACATGTAGTAGCGAAAAAAAAAAAAAAACAAAAACTGCCTGCAAATTGATAGAAGCAGCAGCAGTAGACGCTTTTTTTAAACAAATAAAAGAATATAAAAACATTCAATTTAATTTTATTTGATTCTTTTTTTTTCTTTTTGTTGACGAAAAGCATTTCTTTGGCTTGGGCAGTATAAAAATCTTAAAGATGCCGTAGCCAATTTTCCTATATTTTATATAAAATTCCTATTTTGTTTTCCTTTTTATTATTATTATTTTTTCTTTATATTTAAGTACTATAGTTTTCACGATTATAATTAAAATAATAATAAAAGAAACAAACAAACATAATAATAATGATTATTATATATTGCAAACGGAATGAATACTTTAAAAAAGAAATGAATAAAACTTATTAAAAAAAATTAAAAAAAAAACGCAAGCACTATTTCAACTTTTAATTTTAAGTATTTTCCTTAAATACCATATAAAAATGATCCAATATAAACTTGAATAAAAGGAAACCAATATTAATTATTAAATAATTAATGGCATTCACATGAATAATAAAAATAAAACTGACAAAAATTAATATACATAAATAAAAACTACATAAAACGTAATTTTTTTTATTCCGAAATTGCATAGAATAAATTATAAAAAAAAGCGATTTAATGAACAATTGCAATAGATTTAATAAATACCTACTAATTTAATATCGGAAGAGGTTTTGAATGCGGATAGTGGTGGTCGTCTCTGGCCGCCATGTTGCATTTTTCTGTGGCGTCTGTGTAATCCGTTGTTTATTACATAGTTCCAAATTAATAAACTTATAAATGATATTCTAACAAACAGGCCTGTTCTAAAACTCATGTGATTTCAAAGCACATGCCGTTTCAAAAGAACAAATGAGATTTGTGCCGGTTCTGCAAATCACTATTTTTTTGTGATTTTCGATGTGATTAAATGCTGGGGCACATACACACCGTTGTACGTTATACGTTGCCTTTTTCAATTGACAACTAAGTTGAAATACATGTATTCTTATGAGCTTTTTCACATTCCGTACTTCTCCGTCAACGCAATGTATTAAAGTTGAGCAACTTTTAACGTATGTTGAGAACTTTGACAACTAGGTATCTGGTAACATTTTTTGTATACTTTAATTTAGTTTTTCATTCAAAAATTAAATAAAAACAAATTGTGTTAGATTTTCTGTTCTATTTCTGAAAAATGAACCAAAATTATTCATTAAAATCGTTTGTCTTTATATCCGTTAGCGAAGTACCGACTGTCCCAATTTCATACTTCGTATACGTTGATGTCAGTTGAAAAAAGAGACGGATTCTATGTGCCCCGGCCTTTATACTCCTCTGAAGCACATAAAACAGCTGTTTTTTGCTTCAATTTACTGATATTTTTATTTTCAGGTGGAATTTTTTATTCGCGGTATTATTTTCATAATAAGGTTAATTTCTTCTAATAAATATAAAAGGTGCTTAGCCATGTGCTGAAACTCACCTTTCGCCAAAAAATCTGGGGCCAAATCACCGCATACGATATCGAGCAATATTATCGCAATTTTTCATTTTGGTATCATGGCATACGACATCGAATGAATTGTTTTGCAATAATATAAAAAAGTTAAATATTTTTTTTTTCTTTATTCGTACTTTTAGGAAACATATGATCTTGAATCTATTGCATTTTATTTAAATTACAATCCGATATGCATCGTTTGCCTTAATCTAGATGTATCGTAATGTTATTCGATACGATAGTTAATTCGATATCGTATGCGGTGATTAGACGCCTGATTACGGTTCGAAGTCACATAATTGGCGTGCGAAAGTCGCAATCAAAAAAATTCTTTTTCTATTTCAACTCGCAAGCAAATGATGAAGTGAACTTACTTATTTTATGAAAACTTATGGTCACACCTGGGAACTGGAAGCGTCTGCATAAACTTTAACTCGTTTTTATACATTTTAATAAAAAAAATGTATAATTTTCATCAATTTTAAAAAACATATTTACAATTAAAAAATACACAATTTTTATAGGATTGCTGTTTTGTATTTGTTTACTTTAAAAATGGCGACTTCAGAGAGCACAACAGTTTTTCCCATACAAAAAACAAGTGCTACCAAGTTTTACACATATTTTTGCTCCAACAAAACGCGCGATCTTTACCACACAGAAATATGCGATTTGAGATTTTTACCTAACAAATGATTTAATAATTTTTCGTTTCTCACCACATAGCTGAAAGTAAAATAAGCTTATCTAGTTTTTTTCTTAATTTAGTAAATTGTTTTGTATAAAATAAATCATTTTACTTAAATAAGAAAAGAAAATTACGTATTGCACACTCCCTATTTATGACTCATGTTATTTACTGCATTGAAATCTACAGCGGATTGTTGATCACGTCTCGGACTATGTTAAGGATTTTCTTGGATGTTCCGTTCAGAACTTTCTAAATTTTAGAATTTTATGTTATTTATACCTTTGTTCCACTTTTCCAAATCAATTCGCAATCCACAACTGATTTTGCCTAAAATTAACAATTCTATTTTTGAGAAGTTGTAAGGTCTTGTAGATTTTACAATAATCTCCCCATTACATTAAGAAACTTTGAATTTTCTATGGCCCGATTTAAGCGTTTGCTGCTTTTAATGGTTTCTGTCAGTGATATGTAATATCATCATAAGATGTCTTAAACTATCTCATTTCATTATATTATTAAACATCATATAGTAGGTATTATAGGTTCATTCAAAAAAAATTTTTTTTTTGTGATTTTAAATCACTTTCACAAAAAGTGATTTACAGAACAGCCACGTGCTGAGAAACGCAAAATTTTTAAATCGCTTGTAGGTAAAAATCTAATTTTTTGTGTAAAATTTGGTAGCACTTGCTTTTTGTATGGGAAAAAACGAGTGCATTTGAAGTCGCCATTTTTAAAATACACAAATGCAACAGAAAAATCATAAAAAAAGTGTATTTTTAATTACAAATTTGTTTCTTAAAATATACGAAAACTATAAATTTTTCTGATTATAATACATAAAAACAAGTCAAATTTTATTTGGACGCTTCCAGTTCCACGGTTTGATCATTTGTTTTCATATTATAAGTAAGTTCACTTCGCGCCCACTTTCATCATTTGCTTGCAAGTGAAATAGCAAAATTTTGTGATTGCGATTTTTCAGCACACCAACATTGTGACTTCAAATCATACTCACATTTTTTTTGCGAAATATAGTTTCAGCACATGGCTGAAGTGCAAGAGTGTGTACGAGTCTTTATGTTCGCATTTGTACGAACATAAAAATGTTTGCACTATTAATATTAAGAAAGTTTGTGTACAAAACAGAATACTTGTTCGTGAAAGTATAAACTTTTGTTTAGAGTGCTTTCAATAATAATATGGTGTTTTCAAAAGCATAAATAATTGTTTGTTTTAACAGCATCTAATATATTATTGTCGTTGACAAAAAGTAATGTGTTGCAATCATGGTTAAACAGTTTTCACAATAGTTTCTGTTACACTATTTTCTTTATTCGATTTTCTTTTTTGCAAACAAAACCAGAAGTTCATTAACATAGCGTCTCCACGTAGCAATTGCCAATTTGATTGCATCCATAATATTGATTGTTCACGATAACGATGAGAAGACTTGAACCTGTGTTCACACCACATCATTTCAATATTTGAAAACTTCTGTAACTGATGGTAACTTTTGCAGTGTCTCGTTTTTAACGGTTTTATTCACAAAAATATATAGGTATATACATATATTTAAACAAATATTAATGCCCTGGTTATAGAACACATACATATAAGCGACTCGTCTTAAAAATTTTTATGAAAAGCACTCCATTTTTGACAATTTGACCTTTCGAAAATTTGTATTGTCAAGCACTGTAGTTCTGTGTTATTTAATAGAAATTTGATTGGCTGTCTAATCGTCGATAGTAAACAAAAAACTATTTTGAGCACAATTACTTTTACTTTTAAATAAAGCTATTTTTTATTTTATGTAAACACACAGATATGAATCATTTCACTTTATAATAGGTTTGTGTACAGAAGTATATACTTATGTATGCAAATTTGTAATTAAAATTACAGCGCAAATAGTACGTCAGGATTATAATATAATAAAAATGACACAAAAACAAACAGAGACGTGTGTAAATTAACTTTAGTACATTCTTCTAGCTATTTTCATCTTACCCTGCATTTAGACATGCTAGTGCTGTACACGTATTAGGTGTGTCTCTTTACTTTCTGGGTAAGTTTTGTGCAAATGAGAGCAGGCATAAGTTTTTCTCAAAAAGAGATAAAATTAACCAAAAGTACGGGAACGCAGAAAGCCAAATTTCTAGCCCAAAAAGAAGCATATGTTGTGTTTTGATGCGGCAACAAAAATTGTCTTTCACTTTTACACTTTTGATTTATTTAAGATCTTTTGGACAAACGTTTTTATTTAATATTAATGATTCAAATTGAGTTTTTTTCTTTGTTATTGTTTATTTTTCAAACAGCTGATTGTTTAACTACTTGCCCAAACTAGCCCGAAGAAAATGTACGCATACTATTCTCTCAAAAGTGCTCTCATTTGCCCAATTTTAAAGTACGGGAACGCTTTTCGTGCAAATTGGGATCCCGCGGGATCCCAAAGTAGAGTAAAGAAACACAGCTATTATCAACAAAAATTTCTCCGAATAAATAGAATCTTGCAATTTGCCATGCGCGCGATTTGAATTAAAATCTACAACGAAATCTATACCGTTTTTAACATCTAGCAACATTTCATTTTTACAAAATAATCTATGCTTGCGGGTTTGACAAAACAATTTTATCAGAGGCTGAATACACCACATTAAATTGTATATTTTTGTTGCACCGTAGTATTTTTAAGTACTTTTTGAACAAAATCACATTTGCATTACGTGGTACTGAATAAATTTCAGAGATTTCGTCGAAATCTACTCATAAAATAGATTTCACAGCTTCTCAAAATCAACTAGATTTGGCTTGGAATAGACTAAGAGAGTTCATTTTTAAATTAGGCGTCGGCGCGTGAATTTCAAATAATCTGTTTACTTCCCACATATTGTTTCTATTTTAAATTTATCTTCTCTTTATAAATTGAAGTTGTCGTGCTCTTCACATGAGAATATTTTTAGAGAATAGTTAGCATTAAGTTTTATATGGTTTTTGTGCACAATTGTGACCAGTGTTCTAAAACACAGTTTTTGAGTCTCTTACAACACTAAGACAAAAGCTCGACGTTTTTCGCAACGAATAATGCCAGTAGAAAATTATACGATATCGAAATTGTTTTCTATTCGCAAATAATTTCGATCACTAATGCCAGAACTAGCCCCCCTAAAGAACTGGCTGGTGGGTAAAGGATTTAGGGTCTGTTTAACAATTTCGAACGTTGATTTTCGCAAACATATGAAACGACCAGGAAACACAATTATAGCTTATAAATAAAATATTATCTTGTGTGTTCATACATTCTTTGCTACGTTTCTTAAGTATCGTGCCTTCTAACTCAAAAGTGGGCTGGAAATAGGAATTTTCGCCATTCAAAATGCTTGCAAACGTTAAGGTTCGAAATCGAGAAACAGGCCCTTAGTTTGAATGAAAAGTTCGACACAGAAAGAACCGTTTTGACTCCAGTGTATAGGTGTAAACCAAACATGGATCCGTCATAATAACCTAGATAGCAAGGAATAATTAAAACAGTGGGTTTCATCGAGTGAACGTCCACCGAAGACGGCCAAGTTAGGCCTGTCAGACAACAAGGCCATGACTATAGTTTCTTTTTTTGGGATACATGCGATGTCATTCACACAGATTACCTCGAAAATCGCAAGACGATCACCGGCGAATATTATTCAGAACTTTTAGATGTATTCGATATTGATTAAAGTAGAAACTAGCACATTTTTTTTTATCTTGGACCAACATTTGACTTGAGCTTTCCGACGTCATAACAGACAGGAAACGCATCTGTGGGCAACTTATTCCATAGGCGAAGCGTACACCTGAAAAACGAACCCTCTCTAACGTCATAACAGACAGGAAACGCGTCTGTGGGCAACTTATTCCATAGGCGAAGCGTACGGCTGAAAAACGAACCCTCTCTGTAATGCGTTGTACGATTCCCTGGGCAATCGACCACGAATGGATGAGCTCTAAACGATGAACGCATGTTATGTAGAAATGTGCGAGTTTCAGGAACAAGATCCCTAATTTCGTCAGAGCAAAATCCATTGTAGTAACGATAGAACAGAGTAACGCACCCTACCGATGAGCTTCTTCGCCCTCTTCTGCACACGGTCGAGCAACCCCAAAATAGACTTTGAGGCACCGGCCCAAACATGAGAGTTGTATTCCATTTTCGGTCGAATGTAGGTGGTATAAATAGTAAGGAGGTCGGATGGAGTGAAGTATATTTTACACCGTTTCAAAAAAACCCAGCCACTTGAATGCTTCTTTGGAGACATGAAAAATGTGATCATTCCATCGAACATCACACTGTATTTTCATTCCCAGAACATCAAGAGCATCTGATTACTCAATATTTATACCATCCATGAGTGCAGATGAAGCAGCACTTGTGGTCATTCTTTAAGAGAGTAGGAATTGATGAGCTAGCATTGTTCTTTACTCTCTTAACGAATGACCAAAAGGTCTTACTGCACCGAGGAGCTCCCTCCGGGGAACAGGTTTTGCCTTGGCGTATTCCTAACTTGGGGGCTCTGTTTTTCGGGGAAAAGAGGGGAAGGGGTCCCTCGTTTGGTGCGGCAAACAAAACTCTAGGAAGCCACATGACTTATGTTGTGTTGGCTTCCGAAACCCATACCAAGGGTATAAATTGGCAGAACGGGGATCAGCATGGCCCCCGGGTAGTTCTGCTTGCGGTTCGACCTGGGCTGATCATGGTTGAGGTGCCTACCTTGGCTGAAACGTTCTGCCTGTGGTTGAAACCTAAAACGCAGGAAGGGAATGTTAGTATCCTTGATAATTGTTTGGTGTGTAGTTTTTTTCGGGGACTAACAATCTCCCGAGGATCTGTTGCCTATACAACAGATACCTGTATTGTAAGGAACCAGTGATGATGGTTGACGGGTGAGTTGGTTTAAGGGCTGATGCTCTTAATGGGCTTTGGCCTACCAACTCATTAAGCCTTGTCCTCCATTGGTTGCTGGGAAATTGCATACAGGAGGGATTAGAAGGTCCGAATTCCTCAACAAGAAGTTGCTCATATGACCGCAATCATATGGCAAGAATTGCTACCTGTGTGAGCCTGGTAAGGGGGTGCTGGTGAATCGTGAATAATTCACTCCGTGGAATTGGTTCATCATCAGATTAGGCCGCAAGGCAGGTACTGATGTAAATCTTTTCACAACTGCCCCGGGGCGCTGTAAGAACCTTGGCACGAAGACGCTGCTCGTGAAGAAATTTTTCGCGCCTAAGTACCTTGACACACGAATTCCTTACCTTTTTGTGTAGCAAATCAGTGTCTGGGGTTTTCTTTAAACGCCATTTTCTGAATGCTTCCTCTCTGGATCTGACTGCGTTTTTGCACGTCTGATTAAACCAGGATTTCACTCCTGGTTTAACCGCTCATCTGCTTAGAGGGGATGTATGTCTTCATCCCTAGCAATATCAAATTTTCGACCATTTTTTGCTGAAGCATTTATATCATTGTCTAGAAAGCACAGTTTCCAATTAAAATGCTCATAAAATTGGTTGAGCTCAGCTCAACGAGCCTTTTCGTAAATAAATTTTGACCGTTTCTCAGCTGATTTTGAAACGTTACGAAGTTCAGAGAACGAAATTTGGTGGAAACCAGAGCTGTTCAGTCAAGATCCAACCTGAATAAATAATGATAAGAGAATGAATAAATAATGATAACAAATGCCTATTTTGAGGACTTTAAGAAACTCTATCATTTGGCAGAAACGAAAAAATTCGATAAACGCTGGTGTAAATATATTGATCCGAGTTATCAAATAGCACTCGTATCTAACAAAGATGAAAATCGTGTATGATAAACTTCGCGGACGCAGCGTGGGAATGCATTCAGAAGCCTTAATTTTAGCAATGAGAATAGAGTGTGCTGATGTTGACTCGTACTTCAGGAAATAAGAATATCTTGGAATATTTTTTCTGCATTGACTTGAAACAGAAAAATTCTACGCTCCTGTGTAAAAAACAAAAATATAAATAAAAAGTTAATTTTCATGCTTACAAATACTTAAATGCATTTTCAATACTTAAAATAGTAAAGATGAATTTGATTAAAATAATTTTGATTGTATTTAAAAGATTTGTAAAAATTAAAAGTAAACAAACCAAAATAAGAAAATTCAACTTTTGTCCGTAGCACACCTTCAGCAATAGATCTTGAAAAAATATTATTTCATTTAGCGGCCAAACCTTCCTCCGTTCAGCACACGCGAGAACGAAACAAATTTAATTACAAAAGAAAAATATATTTTTTGCAAACAGTTCATTAAACTAAAAACAATTATTTAACGTTAATAGAGAAACAATAATAACACAAATGGCTCTTGTGCCAACAACTTACGACGATCTTGCGCTTGAATTTAAACGTCCGCGCTACTATCCGCCATACGATTTTCATTTGTATCCCTATCTCTGGGATGATCCACGTCTGCTGTGGCCAACTAGTTCGCTACTAAATCCAATGGACGAATTAGTAACGCGTCGCGTTCGTAATCAGTTTATTCAATCTCATCTTTTAGACTGGTCATATCCTCTCGTCTGGAGCAATTTCTACAATGGCGAACGTGTTCGCATAGATGAAAAGGGCTTCCAGGTAAATATTGATGTCAGCCAATTCAGGCCACATGAAATAGAGGTTAAAACTAACGAGGACTATATCATTGTGGAGGGTAAGCACGGCAGGCGTACGGACAGTGGAAATAGTTTCGTGGAACGCCGTTTTCTGCGCAAATATCTTCTACCCAGAGGCTTTAATGCCAACGATGTGATTTCGGATCTTTCCACAAACGGTTACTTGACCATCAAGTGTCCTCCACCTCCACCCCCTAAAAAAACATTCAAAAATATTGAACGCACCGTTAATATCAATGAAACGGGTAAATATGCGATACCTTGGAAATATTAATCACTCGAGTTGTGCCTCCCTCACCGCTAAAGATTTTATTAGCAACAACATAAATGAAAAGTGCAAGTGTATGTTGACGTTGACGTTGACATACAATAAAACCAATATGTATGTATTTAAATTTTAATTAACCCTTGATTAACTTAAAGAGATGCAAATAAACGAATAAAAATATATGCGAAAGTGTTCAGAAAACATTAATTAATTTGTATTTTTTTTCTCCCTGCATTATTCAGATATAAACTGGTTTGTTCTCCAAGTAATTTTAGACAATTTTTATTGTAAATTTTTATAAAGAGTTGTTTGCCTTAAGTGCCCTGGAGACGATAAAAAAAATACGTCAATCAATGCATTTGTGTGAGTGTCGTGTTTTGGTCGGTTAAAAGGAGATGTACAAATAAAATCGTCAATAATCATTTTTATTTTGACTTCGCTGCGTTTGTTTCTAAACAGATGATGAATTATTAGGTGTGTTCATTTACTAAAAATTTCCACAAATTTGTAACAATTGTTACTAGAAAGCGTTCACTAACCCAAAAAATTTGCAACGAGAGAGCGTCAAAAGAGCGAAACAAATTGAGAGACAGAAAAATTCTTGCAAGTTTTTACAAGTAAAATTTTTACTTGCAATAATTATTCAAACAGCTGTTTTGTGTTTGTGTTTACAAAACAATATTTCTAAATTAAGTTAAAAATAAAAATATTTTGGAAAATTTAAGAAATTGTAAGTGTATGTGAACTGTTAAAACGATAAAAAGTATTAAAAAGGTAAAAAATTTATTTTTGAGTAACTTAGGAACAACAGAGGTAAAATAAGGTGTCTAATGGCAATGAACTAAGCAACACAGTATCTGGCACATCAATGGCAAAGGATGTTCCGGCAAATTTACTTGCTTGGATGTGCTTAAAACTTTTAAGAGAGCAATTAAATTGACACTTAGATCCTTCCATTTTTAATTATATTAATATTTTCAAGTTTTAAGCTCTGAAATGTTTTTGTTTCTTTCATTTTTACAGACCGGCTGTTATTTTTAGTATTATAAATATTATGAGTACCTAGCTTCTCGGTACTTTACACTTTGAAATTAATTTGAAAAAAAATTAATTTGAAATAAAAGCTGTGTATGCAAGCTGTTATAACGTATAAAGCGGCCCATACACATTCAATTGAATTGATTCTAGACCACACACTTCATAAACTGAATTGAAATATTTCCATTCAACTATCAGATTCAATGTAATTAAAGACAATTTTAAAAATTATTAACAGTCTCCTCGCAAAAAGAAAACTACAAATATAAGTTTTGACGGCTGATCAGGAGACTCGAACACACACAGTACAATGGAATGAATTGAGAGACTTACTAACCAACTTGAAAAAATCAAAATCTTTTGATTTTGCTTCAACCAACCCGACAACTGCAAACTAATCAATTCAAATAGCCATTTGCACAACTCAGTTACGAATTGAATTCAAACGTGTATGGGGTGCAAATTAAAACTAGATATTTTATTCAACAGTAGCTAATCACCCTTATAGTGCTTAGCGTATTTCGACTATGCCTAGTTCTAGGTTAAATAAAATTGTAAAACTTTTTATTATTCAGTCAATACAATGCTGAATATAAATGACCATAATCATATTATTTTTATTATAATATTCATATATGTATAATTTGTCCAAAAGATATAAGGGTAGTTATTAAGTACTTATATATACATATACACAACAACACTACTCTAACTTGCAAATCTTTGCTAGTAAAGTGTTCATTTACTTCTTCACATTTTTGAGAGTAATTTTGAAAAAATTCTTGTTACTCTCTCGTTGCTAATTTTTACTAGTAAAGTAAATGAACACACCTATTATCTTGTGCAATTTTGTTAAGAAAAAAAAAACATGAAAAGAAAAAAGCTATGTATAAAAAGTAGTAATATATGAATAAAATAAAATTCAATAATCATATTTTATTTTACTTGTTGTTGTTCCTTTCGATAACAAAACTGACATTTTTTGATCGTCAATCACAACTGGAGACTATGAAAATAGTCTCCAGTTTGATTTTCATCAATCAGAGCCGACAACCTATAGGTGTACCCGAAAAAGCATGACTGCACGCACACACTTAGAGCGTTGATGTGTTTTTTTATCGTCTCCAGGGCACTACATATAAAAAAAATAATAAAAAAAAAGAGAGCATAAATATATTTGTTGTGTCGTGCCGTAATCGCGTCATCATAATTATTTCTTAAGTGCGATCAGGCTTGTTGTTTTTGTTATTCGGTCTTCGAGAGCTTTGCGCCTTACTCCCACTGGTCACTGGTTTACAGTTTTTTAGAGGTATTTCATTGCTAACCACGCTGTAACTTCCTATGTGAAGGCATAGTTCGTTATAGTTAGTCACAGCGACGCTACAAACGTACGGTTAATACCATCTTGGGAATATGGTCTCCGTCACCCCGCCCATGCTGTGCATCCTATGCTTTGCAAATTTACTTTGCAACTGTATAGTAAATTTAACGCTTTTTTTTCAAATACCTCACCCTATTCTCTAAAAGTTTAATCAGTTCAGCAATAAGACTTGCGTAAACTGCGACTTTGTTTTACCATTTTTTACCGGGTAGAAGTATATACTTAATTTACGTTCATAGCGAGCAAATATTTGATCATATAAGCGACATGATGAAGATTTATCTATACTGTTTTAAAAATATAATACGATAAGAATAAGAAGAATAAGAACATAAAATGACAGTTAGTTGGCAAAGAAGGTGAGAGGAATTATAGTTTATTGGCATGAAGCCGACCGAATTGAAAGAATATTTTCAATCTGCAGATTTTATAAAAAATATTTAAAAAATAAAAAAGCAGCTATCAAACTGCCTCTTTTGTCCAGAACCAAAGATGACGATGTCACACATAGTCAACGAATGTCAACACATCTCTACAATATGCAGGGCCAACAATATATCGCTCACCAATTTACTGCAAAACATATCAGAAGAAAATATTAATATTTTGATAAAACTTTTGAAAGCTCTAAATATCCATGATGAAATCTGATCATAATACTCTTTCTTATCAATATATTATACATATTCTTGTTTAATTTTAACAAAGAGCCGAAGGCCCTAGACGCTAGTGCTCATTCTTTTGTAACTTTTTAATAATTAATTCTAACTAAGTTGTTCAAAAAATAAATAATTTTAAAAGATACTTGATTATTTTTTGGTTTTATATATAAACAAAACTTTTTTAAAAGTTAACAAAAATTTCGAGACGGCATTAAAAAGGAATAATGTACTCGGGATCCTCTTTGGAAAGAGTGAAAATGAGTTATATATAAAATTTTTTGGTTTAATTTCAATATGGGAACTTTTACTTTCTTTCGGGAGCAGTTCTAATCCGCTTTTACATTTAGATATACGACGGGCAGAAATTTTTTCATCTCTTTTGGTTTTGCCCAAGGCGAATTTATACAGGTGAATGCAAGCGGAAAGGCGAATTCAGTACTATGTATTTTGTTATTCTAAAACATATCGTGAATGTCATCATCTAAATTCGAAGATTGTTCAGCTGGGGAAAAAATTTATATAAACGTTAAGTATAAACTTTTATAATTGTCTGTAGTTAAAATCACAGATTATATTAGTTTTTCACTTCTAAATTCACACAAATTTCTTGAAATTGCACTAAATCATACAAAAAAATCTTCAGATTAAAATGGCCCGAAAAAGTTTGTAAGCAAGAGAAAAAAAAATTGACAGTCTCATTGGAAAAAACGCGAGAAGCAAAAAATAATCACCTGTGCTGTTAAGTTCACCTTGTAATGAATTCGCCTTGGTTTTGCCAAAACCTGAAGCCAGAATAATTTATCTTTTCTTTATTTTTCGTTGTTGTTGTTTTTAAGTACAGACGGTACCATGATACAAAAAACAAGGTAGCCGCTTCGCTACAACAATACAACAATAATAAAAACAACAGGTATTTTGTTTGTGTAAAATGGCGAATTCACACTTAAGCTGTCAAAAGTACTTGATAAAGAACATGTACAAAAATTTAAATGGCGCCGAAAAAAGTAAACAAAACTTGACAGGGAGAGTGCCGCCATATTAACCGAATTCGCCGATGCATCCACCTAATAATTAATTCGCCTTGGACGGTACCGTTATATGAAGTTGATATTGATATGAGAATAATGATATGAAGCAGCAACAAAAAATGCAAAAAGTTAAAAAGAGAAACAAATAATGTACACAAATGTCTAGTACAGAGAGTCGTGTTCTACACTCTCTACTTCACCGACAATTTCCGTTACAGCACCATCAAATTTCGTCTGTCCAAATGTAAAAGTGGACTAAGAAAAATATAATAATGAATAGAAGTATTTTTTTTACTAAGAAACTAATGGGTTAATGACAAAATGACGCAACTTTCACCAAATAAAATGCACTTAAGATTTTATTTGCACAGGAAATCAAACAATTTTCAAGGTTAAAAATTCTAAATTTAATTTCAAACATCGTCAAAGTTTATTTGTGTATTAAATTAAATGAATTAAATAAAACAAAACCATTTCGTGTGTGTCTAACTGCCGTTATTATAAAAGGCAGACAGTGCACAGTGCGATAAAATCCCAAATTTGAAACATAATTTTCTATAGTCCACAAATATACATAGCTACTTCATTAAGAAGGTGCAACATTTTTTGTTGTTGTAAATTTAGAGAAAAACATTTTTAGTCCGAACAATTTTTGTTCTTTTCATCACACGAGACTAATTTATCTGCCGTAACATGTATGAGTATACTTATTATTTAAGTATATGCAGCATTCTGTGTGCATTAGTGTTTTTGCATTCATTTGATTGCTTGACGTGTGTTTGTATTGGTTTTGCGTTGATTGTGCGGTTATTAAGCTGGTTGAAAAATTATGCCGACAAAATATCACTCCCTTCACCCCCTTCGCCAACAAGCTGTCAAAACAATTGTTCTCTCTTGTTACCTAAAACTGCGATTAACTCTGACATATTATCTGAGAAAACGTCGGCAGAATGAGAGAGCGAATTTCTCTATGTATTTTGTTGGTAGAATTTACGAACAGTTGTCAAAATTTTGTTTGAAAAAGCAAGGTAGTTTATGTGTTTTTGACAAATTTACGCAAAGGAAACGAGATATATGTAGCTGTGCTTATACCACTATCGTATTAAAGCTGCATTGCTATTAAGGCCGGAGTTTTCCAGTGTAAGTAATTAAAACCAAATTCTAATTACATATTTCTCAACGTTTCCTCAACTTGTTGTTTAAACACAACATTTCTAAAAATTATGTGATCTACTGAGGTATCACTTTTATATTATCTCATATGACGTATTCCCCCATATTCCAAGAGGTGTCATCGTCGTCACATCAAGACATCAAAAAAAAAAAAGAAAAAAAAAACTCTACACATTCCCCTTCAACAGCAATTATGTATTCTCTGATAGGCCTTCGGTATTTCCTAGACCTAAGCGATAGATAGAAGCTGTCGACAACATACGATTGTTTTTGGCAACAAGTAAATAAATGAAGAAATATTTGTGTCGCCTTCCATCGACGACGATGACGCCTTATGGAATATGGGGGATTATGTGCCCAGTTTTAATACAAGGCGTGCTAGTCTGAAATGTCCTTAAGCATTGCGAATCTTGTACTCAGAACTGTATAGGTACATATTAAAGGGCTGCACAGAATGTTCTAAAGAACGTTGCTCAATACTGTGCGGTAGTTCCAAGCACTGTATTTCAAACAATTCTTAAAACAAAACAAACAAGCTATGGAGCATTCAGAAACAGAACAAACACTTCATGGCATTCAAGACAGTGCTTGACTGTACTTGAATTCTGTTTCACAGCAAAATCCAAAACATCATAATAAATCAAATAAACGATGAGTCACAGCAAGCATATTGGCATTTGAGCATACTGCGTCTTATATTACACTGTGCGTAATACAAAGACAATAACCATGAACAACAACAACAAATTTTATAAACAAAACTGGGGCCTAATCACCGCATACGATATCGAATTAACTATCGTATCGAATAACATTACGATACATCTAAATTATGGCAACCGATGCATATTGGATCGTAATTTAAACAAAGTAGAAGTAGGAATACAAAAAATAAATCCTTTAAGTTTTTTATATTAATTCAATACAGTTTATTCGATATCGTATGCCGTGATACCAAAATGAAAAATTTCGATAATTTTGCTCGATATCGTATGCGGTGATTTGGCCCCTGAAGTAGAACATTACTTCAATGCTTGAAGTTCTACTTCATTTGCTTCTACTTGTGTTTGGTTCTGTTTGTTCTAAATGCTTACAAGACAGGGGTCTAATCACCGCATACGATATCGAATTAACTATCGTATCGAATAACATTACGATACATCTAAATTATGGCAACCGATGCATATTGGATCGTAATTTAAACAAAATGCAATAGATTGAAGACCATACGTTCGTTCCCTAAAAGTAGGAATACAAAAAATAAATCCTTTAAGTTTTTTATATTAATTCAATACAGTTTATTCGATATCGTATGCCCTGATACCAAAATGAAAAATTTCGATAATTTTGCTCGATATCGTATGCGGTGATTTGGCCCCAGTATTCGTTTATGTGTTTAGAACATTTTGTCACTGAAGTGTTTGTTTTGAATTATGAAAGAAAGATATTTTTATTGTGCTTGAGCAGCCCTCTAGTACATACATATCGCAAAAAAATCTGATTTTTAAAATAAAATGAATAAGATCTTTTATTAAAACTCATTTAATATTATAAAAACGATTAATAATTTATTTTTTAAATTAACAACTTATAATACAAATATACCACTACGATTTTAAGAACTCATAACAAATCAGTACTTCGAATTCTTTTAAATACATATTACACATTTTTAATTTTTCTCTTTTTTGTCGGCTCCTTCCTCAATTGATTCTTTGGATTTGTTAGAGGTGTCCACACGTTGAATTGGAATTTCGCGTGCTGCTTCCTCATTTTGAGGTTTCGGTATATTTACTGTTAAGACACCATCCGACGATAGTGTAGATATTGTGTTTTCAACTTCGAAACCAGCGGGTACTGCTAGCCGGCGAATGAAATGCCTGGAAACATATCCATTATCATCATGCTGCTCTTCAGATTTGCCTTCGACAATAACATGATTGTCTACAACTTTAACTGACAGTTCTTCCGGCTTAAATTCGGAAACACTCATAGAAACCTTGTATCCATCCTTATTTATTTTAGCAAGATCTTCTTGCATCAAACGATTCAATTGATTCCACAAAGGAGCCACTCGATATGTGTTGGCAAAAGGATGTTCAAAGAATGTTGATGAAGGTATAGCCAAACGCCTTAAATCTTCAGCCATACGCCATAGAATTGGTAGAGATCTCATTTTTTATGTTTGGATGATTCAAATTTTAGCCACTCGGTTCGTTACAAACTGTTTCTCCAATATATAAAACGCGCAATTTTTTGCTATAAAGGACGCTATAATTTGCTTTCTTGTCTGTTGTTTACTGATAACAGAGAGCCGACATCCGCCGTATTTATACCAACCGTGTTAACGTGGAGTTGAGAGAACAATTCTCTTAAAATCTATCAGTTACCAGAAAGTACTCGATATTTTTTTATTTGTTGCTTGAGGTTGGGAGAATTATCTACATATGCGCAAAAAGAGAAAAACTAGAATTTGTGTGCTTTTCTGCGTAATTGTTTTTGTACATAAACAATATTTGGTGGTTCATCTGCCGAACTTTCAAGAAAATTACTAAATAAAATATACACACAGGAATATACTACATACATATACACAAACATGCTATGTAAACACATAATAGCATAAATATGTATGTATGTATGTAAGTACGCACGCTTTATAACAAAATTTAATTTAATTGTTATATGTATATACATACATACACACATTCATATCCATACATACGTACATACACATAAGAGCCACAGAGTACAATAAGAGCCCCCCTGCAATTAAAGTTATAACCAGTGTTGCCTTTTTTCATACTAAAGTCTCAATTTGACCCTTTGTTGATGTTTATGAGACTTTAGGACAGATTTCCTCAAAAAGTTCATAACTGGTGGCGAATCATGAAATTGAAACCAAGGCCCAATCATCCCAATGGAAGCGTTCAGAAGAGCCACGGCCAAAAAAAGACATTTTACCGAACGTCAAGTTTTTGGTGAACAAATAAATACGTTTTGAAAAAATTTAAAATAACGGTTATTTTTGATCAGCCCCTGTATAGCTATATATTAATATATGTAGATTTGATTATGAAATTTTAATTTCTAAAAAGTATTGTGCATATTCATAAAAAGTTGAAATGTATTTGAAATTAATTTTAGTAAAATTTTGTATGAAATTTTCTAATTAAAACAAATCAAATTTTAAATTCATTTAAATTTTTATGAATATGCCCAATATTGGGCATGTATGTACGTTTAATCGTGTACATATGTATACTATCTGAAAACAAAATAGTCGAATGATTTACACCAAGATTACAAATATAAATGTGGTTTGTTTTATTAATAAGTCAGAAAAACTAAAACTGTGTTTATCGGGAAACATTTTTCAGCCCAGTTTTTGAGTTCATATATGTATGTATAAATGCCATTTATGTCATGGCTTTAAGTTCCAGTTACTCGTAAATATTTAGACCAATTTTTTACTACAAATTTGAATCAAACTTAAATGCTTAATCTTCATTATCTTAGTTGTATTTAAGTTTAGTTCATTTGGCATATGATTTTGTGTGCTTGTTATTGAATTAGTGTAAAAAAGGTTAACACATACATATGTAAGAGCTATTGCCGCCTGTAGAAGATATTTAAAAATTGGTTGCTGATTTTGTTCTAAACAGCAAAAAAATATGATATTTAATTAAAAATAGCATCACATGAAATACAATAATTAAGTTTTTCTGTGCCGTTGATAAATTTAATATTTTTTTAACGGATTTTTTTACGCTTCCTATAACAAACAGCTGTTTTATGGAATACTTTCTATAGTATTTGGAATTTAAGTGAAGCTTCTACACTTGCATCGCATTTAAATACATAAAAGTAATTATTTAAGACTGAAAAAATTGAACTTGCATTTAAATATAATTTAAATTCAAACGAAAACTAACGAATTTTTTAATTAAACATGAAGTCAAAAACTGGGCTTAAGTAAAATTAATACAATTTAAACTCATGTTATTAATTATTATTGAATTTTTTTTTCTAATTGTACATTACATTATATTTTCATTCAAATACAGTAACTTTGGAAGAATTTTTGTTTAGTTTTCATTACACATGTAATGACACCTTTTATTTCCAAATACCCTTATTTTGTGCCAATTTTTGGAAAGTTGTGAAGGCAACGCTGATTTTAATAAGAATCTGATCGGATCAAAATTGGTACTCTTTTTTTTAATACGTAAACAATTTTGTCGGGGGGTCATAAGTTTAATTTGTTTTTAAGTTTTTGGTAGAAAATGTACATATAATGAAATTTGACAAAATATTCCGGTTAAATGCCATAATAAACCCAATATTACAATAGTAAATGCTTTAATTAATAATTTTTACACATTCAAATGTACATATGTATGTACGTTTATATGAATTTGCATTTTCTTATTACGTTGAGGCAGGTTAGTTTAATTATTGATTGCTTACATAAATTTTTATTTGAACACATATTTCACAAAAACTGTAAAAATTACTCACACTTTGCTTATAGGTCGGGATATTTTTAGTAAGTTCTAGCAAATGAGCAAAAATGGCAAAAGAGAAATCTAACTTAATACTCTTATACTAAAAATTTAATTAAGTAAAAGGGTGTTAACCTCTTACTTCTCGTTATAATTTTTCTTGTTTTTTGAGCTCATTGAAATTGCTATCTCTTTTGTTTAAACTTTAGTGTTGCCAGAAGCGGATATTAATTTTACACATGCAAGCCACACCGGCTATATAAAAATTGTGGATGAAAATAATGTTATACAAAATATCAGGGAAATAAAAGCTATAACAAAATAGTTTTTAAAGTTATAATAATTTAAATTGAAATGTTTTTTAAGCTTAAGGTCAGTTTTGTTTTTATATAAAAATGTTTTAATTATATTCGATATTTCGTCTTCCTTCGGAAAACTTCTTCAGGAAAAATTTAAAAAACATTTCAATTTAATTTATAAAAAAAAAAAATCAAATAATTAGGATCAAGATAATATACAAAGTTATAATAACTTATCTTTTAATTTTAGAGCTGATGGCCAATGTAGCTAGTGCACTCAAATTTATTTTAATCTTAGAGTTTATTTCTTTTGGATTAAATAAAATAATAGTAATAATTTTAACATTTTTTAGTGGCGAAACCTTTCAGAAAACTTAAATTAACGCAAATGTAAATAAAACAGAAATCAATTATAATCCTTTTGTACGATTTGTTTATCGCTTTTTGCTAGAGAAGGTATAGCAACAATTATCGGTAAGCATTTGAACAACCAACCCGAAACTATCGAGAGATTACAGTATTTCAACAGCCAGAGTTTGCAATCCCAGTGAACAAAAATTACATAGTTTTATATGCATGTGTTTTTATTTTTATTGAAATATTTTTAGTTTATTCTTTAAATTTACAAGTTACATATGTATCAAATTTTAAATCACTAAAAAATTTAGCAAGCAACTGTTTTCGAAATCCATTACATGATTATATATTTTCCCGCTTGGACCATTCCAACCATGAACCCAAGTATGGCTTAGCACTAAAAAAAAAGATGAGGACATTAAAAACTTATAAATTATCTTCAACTCATTTAAGTATACATATGTACTATAAATACACATGTGTTACACATATCGCCCCTTAAAACGCAAAAAGAAGTAACTAGTAAAATATTCAAAGTCGAAAAGAATTTTAGGGTTGTTCTATAAATCCACATATATAATTAATAGGAAAACAAGTTTTTTAAAATCCCTTTTATAGCCGTACCATTGCACCGATTTAGAAAAATTATATATCGCTTTAAAGTTCTTTCTGCACAAAAGTGAACGAGCTTCATCATTTTTATCGAGTCAGCATTTTAGGAGTAATACGGCTAATGATTAGTTGCTAACACCAACAAACAAACAAGTAAAATAAAAACAGTGTGTCCAAATATGAGTAAAGAACAGATTTGTGGGGGTTCACAGTTTCGTTGGTTTCAACATTGGATTTGATACGAGAGTGCGTTATTTAAGAGCTGTAAAAAAAAGAATGCGGTCGATTGTATCGACCGGTGATTGCCACTAGTATATAATTAAAAAGATTTTAAAATCCTTTTACGTGCGTAATATTTCACCAATCTAAATTTAATTTTAATCGCTGCAGTAATTTAGCAGTAATAAAGGGTATTTATTATAAAGTTATAATTTTTAAGTTAAGCACCCCATACACGTTTCAACTCAGTTGGTAACTGAGTCGGTTGTTGTCCAAATCAAAGCGTGTATGGCTTTGTCAGTTGATTAGTTTGGCAGTTGTCGACTTGATTCAAGGCAGCTTTATACAGGTAGCGACAGAATTACAATAAATACAACACCAACAAACATCAATATGTATTTTGTTGGTAGAATTTACGAATAGTTGTAAAAATTTTGTTTGAAAAAGCAAGGAATTCTATGTTTTTGACAAATTTACGAAAAACAGCTATATACCACTACCATATTAAAGCTGCCTTGACTTGGTTGAAGGAAAATTAACATGTTTTGATTTTTTCAAGTTGACTAGCAAGTCTTTCAATTCGATTGTGTTGTGTGTTCGAGTCTCTTGGTCTCAAAATTTATATTTGTAGTGTTTTTGGAAAGAAGAACGTTATATATTTTTAAAATTGTCTATAATTTTATTGAATTTATTAGTTGAAAGAAAATCTTTCAATTCAGTTTATGAAGTGTGTGGGCAATAATCAATTCACTTGAAAGACTCAATTCACAATTGAATTGAAACGTGTATGGGCTGCTTTAGTAACACCTTTTTAGCTGGCGGCCATTTTGTCAGCTATTAACAGATATAAGTATGTATGTTTAATTTGTGTTTAGCATTTCAATATGAATAGACTGACGCTTTATTACCGCTTCCGAAACAAGATTACTGTTGTTCCCGATTTTTATCAGCGAAAACTAAACTGCCACATTTAGAGTGACGATCATCCTCAAATTTATGTTGAGACACCGTTACATCCAGAAAAACTGACTGTTTGGCGTGCTTTATGGGCTAATGGAATCATTGGTTTGTATTTCTTTAAAAACGATGCTGGTCTCTACATTACACACAATGGTCACCTTTTCGTTTCAATTGAACAGCGAAGTTGTGCAAGAGCTGTGTTTTTAACAAGATGATGCAAAATATGACACAATTAATTTATTGAAGTAAATGGTAACCGCATAATTTCACGTTTCGGACCTTCAATATCATATCAATATCATGCAAAAATTGACCTTCAAGATTGTCCGATTTAACGTCGCTAGACTAATTTCTGTGAGGATATGTACAGTCGCTAGCTTACGCCGATAAGTCCAAAACTATTGAAAACTTGGAGGACTACATTCACCACTCTATACACAGCCACAAATGTTGGAAAAAGGAATCGAAAAGTCGATTTCCAAATTAGACGCTCATGTGCCACAAGTTATATTTAAATTATAAAGCGAGAATTTTACCATTGAATTAAAGTAAGTCAATTTAAAAAATTCATTTTTGTGTTATTTCATATTAAAATTCTACATCTCCATAAAAACACCCTTTGTGACTATCAAACTGTTACTAACACCAGTAAATATACACGTATAGCATGTCCTAAAACTAAAGCAGGATTTGAATTCCCGCCATTTGTGCAGTAATGTGTTGGCACCCCAAAAAAACTCTTCGACAGCTGACAGTTTATGGTTGGTAAAAATGGAGCGTTACACGATAGAACCACACGTCTTCATTATCGAACAACATTTCAAGAATAATGAAGCTGATTTCTCGAGCAAAATCATCCTAAGCAGTGAAACATATTTTCACCTTTATGACTTTGTTAATTGCGAAGATTGCCGTCTCTGGGGGCTCTGAGAACACATAATCGAAAAACAATTGCATCCGCAATGTATCAATGTTTGGTGTGGATTTTCGGCTGGAGGCATACGAGTAGTTGGGCCATACTTTTCAGAAACAATGACTGTTCCTCATGCTCGATATCAGGACATGATAGCACAGTTCTTTATTTTTTTCATCTTGGACTAGTACTCAGGGGATGACCCCTGCATATGCAACGCATTGTACTAGAACTAGCAAAATAGGTTATGATGAGGAGCAAAGAGGGAGTAGTATTCATGGAGGTTTAACTTTAACAATAACAACACGAAAGACTAAAACCAACTGCATTGCAGCATTTAAAATGTTGGAATAAAATTACTTAAAACTGATCAGTGCCCTTCGACACTACTCAGATTTGCAAAATTTATTCCAATACCTTCCACACTACAAGGTAATTAAATGCATTAAAAAGAAATTAATATTGCACATATAACAAAATCAGGGATTACGGTGAAAAAAAGACAAAAAAAAAAGGAAAAAGAAACACGTGTACACATATTTCTACCTATTCCGGTGCACTTTGGTTTCTTTCAGCCGAAACTGGATGATTAACGTGGCGAATACATATACAGGTGGTTTATCCATTTGATATTTCGTTGAGCACCCAGTGTAAATAGTTAGGATAATATAACTAAATTTATATATTTTTTTTTCGCTAGCACCTTAAAGGAAAGATGAATGTTAGGAGCCTTTCTTGAAGCGGCTCTGTAAAGATTTTAATAAGTTTTTTGTGATTGCACACCAAGCAACCCTCCCTCTTTGGTTCAGGTAATAAAATGATTAATTTATGCCCATTTTAAAATTCTCGATGTTTGAGTTAAAAAGGAAACTTACTTTTTCCAGCCATTCTTTTTAGCTAAATCGGCACCCATTTGTGCGTATTGACCACCCAAACAGCTGAAAATAACCACAGCATCTTTAGGCGGTTTTGCAGCTCCATATTTCAAAGCGAATTCTTTATCGTCCAACATCAAAGCCTCTTCCAATTCCGTAACTGTTATGGAAAATGGAAACTTTTTTAAGTGGTGGTTGGGGAAGCCACAAAGAACACAGAGATGAAAATAGCGACATTTGAATATAATAAAATCAGGTTTTTGAATTTTCAGAAAGATGTCAGATTAAAGACAGCATAAGTGAGTTATTGCTTTCGCCTTGGAGTTTGAAAAATTATTTTCTTACATATAACAGCAGAAAGAGTGCACAAAAAAAAAAAAAAAAAAAAAAAATTAAAGATATAAATATAGTTTAACATTTTGGTTTCATCTCTGTTTACTTTGTGGGAAAAACTTCGCCTACGAACTTACAGGGTATATTAATACTGCCGGGTATCGAACCATCCTTTTCTACCAATTCTTTGCTTCTCACCTCAATTAAATATTTTTCTGGGTGATTTGGTAAATCTTTCACTTCTTCATATGTAGCAAAGTCAACATTTTCGCCTTCTGCAGCAACAGATTTTAAAACGGCTAAGATCACTAAACATACAACTGCGACTTTCTTCATATTGGCTTACACATATACTCGGATGTAAATGAAAATCAGTTGAAATAAAATATTTGCTGACGCACGACAAGTTCGTGTTTACAATCAGAACTGATCTCGAAAATTAAGATATACCTAATTTATATAGAACATATGTACATTCATGTTTGCATGAACAATTTTGTATAATGACAAAATAGATTTTTCTACGTTACCCTTCAACAAAAGGGAGGAGTTGTATTGCATGACGAAAATCGTTTAATTTAAATCATTGAAACAATTTTTCTCACACAATTGGTAACATTCCCTGCAAACATTTTCTATCAAAACTGTGATTAAAAAGTGACAACAAGACGTAGGTATATAACCAACGTGTATAAACGTCTAGAAGGTGGCAGCGCTAGACTAAAATTGCAGCAATGTAACAAAAGTAGGCGTATAAGGAGCTGTGGTGCGATTCTGTAACTTATCTAACGATAATCGAATCATTAAAATAATTATAACGATATTTTATCGTATTTGCTATTCTGTAACATTTTCTAAACGATATTCGTAGTCGATCAAAATCAGCTGTTAATTTTACTGCCGATTGTCGATTTCTTAAAGGCAAAAATTTTCTTGCTGTTTATTCAATCGTTAAAGCGTATTTTTTTTTAAATTGTGCATCCATGAAATAAAGTGCTTACAATCTGATTTTTAAGACATAAAAATATTTATTATATATTAAATACATAAATAAATACATAAAATATATATTAAATACATTTTCAAAAACAAATATTTCAGTATAATTTTTTAACCGGTAAAGTGTATTTTGTGCTGAAATAGCTATTGAACGTTTGTCATTCGGACTTGCAAGGGATGAGACAAGTTTGAACGCTTCAAGGGATAATCATTGTGTTTATCGGGAGTTGGACAATTCCTTTGAGTTGACAATTAATGAATTTAAAAAGTTATATTGATTATCACCAGTCTTAGTTGTGGTCATTCTGAACATATAGAAATTAGTACATATAAGCAAATAAATGAAACATATGGACACATATTTTATTTTACTTACCTTATTACAAATTAAATAATATTTATTGTCACTTAAAAACTAAAATCACAACAAATAAAAATCAATGTGTATACATATTGTTATGGAAAAATTTATTGTTTTTTCTTTTCTTCTTTGTGGTTTTCGCTTTTTTCTGGCAGAGATGCCACGTGTTGTTTATATGAATGAACAGAAAAATACAGCTGTTTACCATCGTTAGAATTAAGTTACAGAATCACTCAATCGTTAGTGCAAGCGATGAAATTTGATGACAAAAGTTGCGATTATCGAATCGTTAAAAGTTAGAGAATCGCACTACTGTAGTGCAGTTCACTAACTTTTAACGATTTTAAAAGAGCATAACTTAACGCGAGCTACTGTGGTTTGCACTAACGCTTATGTGATTCACTAACTTATTCGTAACACCTCTGGTTGTATGTTAAAAAAATTTGAAATAATGTTGCAGCTTTGTTAAAAATAAAGAAAACCACAAAGAGGAACAGGAAAAAAACAAACAAATTTGCAAATAATTCCATGTTTAGGGTAAGTAAAACTATTTATATGTTTATTATTTAAAATATTTTTTGATAAATAAGATAAGTTCTCACAGAGAAAACGTCGACCGACTGTTGGAGTCTTCCGACAAGTCGTATCCCAAATACAGTGAAGTTATTCTAGTAGAAATTTTAACAACATTGTTGTTAAGATAAACACCACAAAAATAATTGGTGTTTAGTTAACGCTAATCAGTCAGGCTATAAAAACAGCTGATTTAAAACGAAGACAAATAGTATTAAAAACTGTTATAGAGTCGCGAAAACACCAACGCTAATGTTAATTTCTCTAAACGAATTTTATTAGCGTTAAAACTGGTTAGTGAATCGCACTACTGATCTTGTCAAAAAAATTTGAATATTTGAACCAAGGCGAATTCATATCAGTTATATGCAAGAGCAATAAATACAACACTACAAAAAATAAATCTTTTTCAAATGTCAAGGGAAAAATATAAACAAAAAAAGGAATTCAAAAAAATATAATAAAAAAATTTTACAAAAAAGAAAAACTTTTAAATATTTCGTGAAACTTTTAATTATATCGTGAAAATTAAAGTCTCAGATCATAGAGCTTGGAAAGGGTTAAATGGCCAGCCAGATTGGTGAGGATTCTGGATGATATTTGGTGCTTAAGATACAATACAAAATTAAAAAAAATTGTTTTAAAATTTTGTTTCCAACTTTGTTTTAATTATGCCATTGAAATCTGAAACAGATTAAAATTTAAAAAAAGTTATCAGTTGCGCTGTCAATTTCCTTGATTTGAACGTATAATATTGCCGTATAATTTGTGTATTGTGAATTAGTGTAAGATCGGACAGGGCGATTTCAATTGCCCAACATTTTAGCAATTTTCTTTTGAACTTGTTTTTATATCCACTTCTAACGGGACCTGACTGGACCCAAGTGGGCTGGCTTTATAATAGCTGGCAGCCTGTTAAACCTAACCTAACCTTTTATATCCACACACAAAACATTTATTGGCAATTATTGCGTTTTCTCTAGTTTTTGTTTATTATAATTTTCATTGTATATGAGTATACACACATATACATACAGGAGAGAAGATTGTGGAATTGCTGAGTAGCTATAAGCCACTCCGAAGGCTTCTAAAAGTCAAGAACTACCTAACTAAAATTGTCTTCCCGATCTGGCATTAAAGGCACCCACAGACGATATGTTTTTACGTCTGTTTTTTAATATATTATTCCACATGTATTTTTTTTATTATTATAAAAAATAATTATTTAAAACATATTAAAAAATTAATGCATTAAAATTTCCTCAAGCCGACAAGTTATACTGCCCAAAAATGGCCGGTGAGTTGTTCACAAGACATAGAGTTCTACCGTCAGATGTTTAAACATAACAAAATTGAACACACTCTATTTGAAATTTTGTCAGATGACTTTGCTCATGTTTTTTACAGACGCAATGTTTTTGAGGTAACACACGACATGTAGGCATTTTACATTGTGAAAAATGACATATAAACTGTTGAAAACACAATCGTGTGTTATCTACTTAACTGAAATAAAACAAATACTGATGATAACGAGTTATTATTTTACAAAAAAAAAAGAAAAAAAAATCTTACGTTCTTTTTTTTTATATTGGACCAGTACTCAGGGGATGACCCCTACATATGCAGTGCATTGTACCAGAACTAGGAAAATATGTTGTGAGAAGGGGGAAAGCGGGAGTAGTGTTTGTGAACATTTGACTTGAATTTTCCAACGTTATAACAGACAGGAAACACTTCTGCAGGCAACTTGTTCCACAGACGAAGCGTGCGGCTGAAAAACAAATTCTCTCTGTAATGCGTAGTACGATTCCCCGCGCAATCAACCACAAATGGATGAGCTCTAGACGATGAACGCGTGCTACGTAAGAATGTGCGAGTTTCGGGAACAAGATCCCTAATCTCGTCAGAGCAAAATCCATTGTAGTAACGATAGAACAGAGTAACGCACCCTACACTGCGTCGATGCTCCAGTGAATCAATAGAGTTGGATACCCTACTGTCACTGATGAGCTTCTTCGCCCTCTCCTGCACACGGTCGAGTAACCCCAAAATAGACTTTGAGTCACCGGCCCAAACATGAGAGTTGTATTCCATGTTCGGTCGGATATAGGTGGTATAAATAGTAAGGAGATCGGATGGAGTGAAGTACATCTTACACCGTTTCAAAAAACCGAGACACTTGAATGCTTCTTTAGAGACATGAAAAATGTGTTCAGTCCAGCGAACATCACACTGTATCTTCATTCCAAGAACAGCAAGAGCATCCGATTCCTCAATATTTATACCATCCATGAGTACAGATGAAGCAGCATTTGCGGTCGTTTGTTTGCGCGTTAATAAGCAACATTGGGTCTTACGAGCGTTAAAGGTGACCCTGTTTTTACGACCCCATTCGCAAACCCCCCCATAAACGAACAAAAATGTTTGCACGAACTTAAAATTTTGACATGTTGGACAAGCAGTTTTTGTGGTTTATTTGGTTGGCCCTTTACATGGTGAAGTACACGTATGACTTGATGTTTCATTAATTTAACTCCGCCAACAAAAGCCCTTTTTTACAGTTTCTGGAAAAAAATATTTTTATTGCAACACTTGCAATCTAAAATAAGAATTTGCACTTTTTTTTGTAATTTTCTTTTAATTCAAAACTAATTTTACTTTTTTCACAATGAAATGCCATTTTCTGTTAAGACAGATCTTTTTTTTTTTTTATCAATTTTTATTTATTTGTTGAATCTTCAAGAAGAACTAACAACAATTATTCAAATCTTAATAACTAAAAAACTTTCTTTAAGTCCAGCCAATGCTAGACAAAAAATTATGATTCAGCGAATGTATCAGAATACCGTGCCACAGGACATCATCTGTTATGCTCCCGAATGGAAGCCAGGGTGTCCCTTCTTTTTAATCGTGTGTGACCACCAAAGGTAAGGATGTCTCGAGCAAGTGGATTTGGGTGGATTTCAAGTTTGGCTATATACCTTCCAGCGTATTTGGCAAATTCATCTTTTACTAAAGGTACGTTTAGGTCCTTGTGAATTCGAGAATTTTTTACATACCATGGGGCTGCTGTAATCGTACGTAGAACGCTGTTTTGACGCCTTTGAATTTTTCCAATATTCGATGCGGAGGCGGTGCCCCATAGTTGAATTCCATAGCACCATATTGGCTTTAGGATCGCGTTATACAGCAAAAGTTTGCAATCTAAGCTCAGGGTGGAATTTCTGCCGATGAGCCAATTCAATTGCGCGGCTTTTAATTTCATCTGGGTTGTTTTTGCGTCAATGTGTTTCTTCCAAGTTAGTCGACGGTCGAGGTGAATACCGAGATATTTGACGTCACTGTGTTGTGAAATTATTTGATTATTAATTTTTATTGACGGGCATGTATTTTTACGTAGTGTGAACGTGATATGGGCAAGACCGATCTTTTAAAATAGACTCTTAACAGCCGTAACATTTGCAGTCTATACCTGACAGTAACAGTATTTTGCTGTTCCTCTTAGTGTTCTCATGTCAGGTGTGCACAGCACTTAATTGTTTGTTGGGAAGTCATAAAAAACACTTGAGTTGTAGATTTCAGAATATTGATGAGTTTGTATTTCGCATTTTATTTAAATTTTAACCTCAAAAAGAACGTTATAAAACATCATTGGTACAAAAAATTTCAAAATGATCATCACTGATGAAAGAAAAGCTTAATTTAAAAAAAAAAAAACATAAAAGCGGACAAATTTAAAATCACCTAAAATAAATAGAGAGCAGAAACATTTAAAAGACATTTTAGCAATTTTTCCATAACTTCAAATCTTTGCATGCAAAGTGCTTGTGTGAATGCATCTACAGATACGAGTATGTACTAAATTACACTTAATAACCACAATCAATTTCGTTAAAAATGCGTCAACACTATGAAAACGAAATACATATTAAAATTTGGCATTCAATTTAACAACGAACAAAAAACATGCTGCTATTCTTTAAGTTTAAATTTGTGTTATTTGCTAATAAATACAATAAAAATAAATAATAATCGCATTACGATAACGAACTTTTATAATTGAATTAAATTATTCATACCTGACAAGTGAAGATCAATATTGAACAATGTGATCAGTCAGATACATAGGTATTAAAAATTATTTATTTGCCCTGCAAACATAGGGAAGTTAAAATTTGGATACATTAATACAAATTGTGTGTTCTTAATTATACATTCATGTGCTCTTACTAAATGCAAAAATATTCATTTTTAAACTACACTTGTAAAATTTAAGTATGTATCTATCAATGAAAACATTAAAAAGATCACTAAAATGTTAATGTCAATGGCTCGGTGGCTGAATGGTTAAGGCAGCTAGCTATTCATGATCCGTCATGACCCGAATTCAAATCCGTGTAACGACTACGAAACAGCTAGTTGTCTCCCAGCTTAAAGGTTTGATTATTATTTTTCTTGTCTTCTTCAATAAAAAATTATTGATCACAGCAAATTTGTATTGTAAAAATCCTTCTTAAGAAATACTTAAGAAAGGAAAAACTTGAACTAAATCCCGAAGTACAAATCTACAAAAACCAAAAATCTAATTTAAAAATTATACAGTTGAACAAAAACTCAATAAAATAATATTCACAATTAAAAAGATCATTCAAAAGTTAATATCAAGATAGTAAGAAAAGTTAAAAATCGCCTTAATTACATATTTTCCGAGTTTTTGTTCTTTAAATGATAGTTTTTGGCAATTAGTAAAATGTCCAAAAAGTTTTTTTAATTCAATAAGTGGAAACTTCCAATAAGTACTTTTAATACAAGCAGTCAGACATGTGATAAAAGAAGTCAAAACTGTTATGTGGTGTTTATGGGACACGAATGAGTGATATGTTTAGAAAATGTTCATGAATACACTCAAAATATGAAATATATATCATAAAAATTTTCTAGAAGTATCACTGATTTGTGTCCCATAAACACTACGTTAATTAAAAATAAGTAAGAGTGTAATATATTCGGCTGGGCCGAGTGTAAATTACCCTTCACGTTAGTCACGTAAAAATAAATATGCTCGGATATATATGAACCAATTTTAGGAATAAACTTTTGTTGCCTTGTAATCGCCAAGCCAAAAAGGTAATCTTTCATGGAAATTTTCGTGGAAAAATCGGTTTAGGCGATATCTCGGGTATATACTTATGTATGAAACGACATCGGAAATTTTCATTTTCTGTATTTTAGTAACCTCTTTTTGTTTTCTTCTTAATTTTCCAGCTAAAGATCTTGATTGATTTTTGTTTTTTATAAAAAAGGTTTAACGGTATTTTATTTTCAATATTTCGATAACAATTTGTTATCGTCATCAGGAAAATCAAAATGTTAATTTTCCTGATGATGATAACAAATTTTTTTTTTTCATTCATTTATTTATTGAATCTTCACAAAGTGAACTAACAATAAGTATTCAAATCTTAATACTAAATACATAAAATTAATTAAGTCCAGCCAATGCTAGACAAAAATGTTTTATTTTGCACGGTCAATATCGGTAAAATCACTTATTTAACGTTCTGATGGTGGCAAGGGTATCCTTCCTTCTCAACCGAGAATGATAACAAATTGTTATCGAAATATTGAAAATAAAATGCCGTTAAACCTCTTTTATAAAAAACAAAAATCAATCAAGATCTTTAGCTGGAAAATTTAGAAGAAAACAATATAAACAAGATCAAATAATACGAATATTTAATGTAACCTCTTTTTTATTATTATCACAACTGCTTTTAAACAAAAAAAGTAAGTTAAGTTCGCTTATGCGACATTTTCGTTAAAAAATCGGTTTAGGCTATATTTTGGGTATATATGGACCGATATTGGAAATCTTCATTTTCTGTGTTTTGGTAACCCCCCATTTATAATCAGAACTGCTTTTAAGAAAAAACATTTAAGTTCACTTACGCGACATTTTCATGGAAAAATCGGTTTAGGCTATATCTCGGGTATATATGTATGTATGGATCGTTATGAAAAATTTTCATTTTCTGTATTTTAGTAACCTCCTTTTATAACCGGAACTGCTTTTAAGGAAAAAAATTATTAATTTATAGAATCCTTGTTGAACTTTATAATTTTTAAAATTAGATTTCTGGTTTTTGTACATTTGTACATCGGGTTTTTAGTTCAAGTCTTTCTTTCCCTAAGTTTTTCTTAAGAAGAATTTTTTACAATAAAAATGCTGTGATCAATAATTTTTGATTGAAAAAGACAAGAAAAATAATTATCAAATCTCTAGCTAAAGATTCTAAAAAAAATGTTTCATGGAATAATCAGTTTAGGCTATATCTTGGGCATATGGGCGCTGTCGACCGAAATCAGCTGTTACTTTTACTGCCTATTATCGAGTTTGAATACCCTACAGCTGCTTATTGTCGTTAAAATTATATTGCAGAACCATATAATCTTTACTGCCAGGGATGGCATTTGTGTTTTTCTAAGCGAACAGTGAAAATCAGTTCGCTAGTGTGTCTGTATTTAATATAATTTATTGAAATATACGAAAATTTGCCAGTTACCTTCCTATATCAAATAAAAATGAAGTTTACCATAATCAATATTTAATGCAAACGTTTTGGAAAAATTTTGTAATTTAATTAATAATTTATTAATTCTTCAATTAACAAAATAACAGTAACGAACTCACGCACCATCATAAATACAAACTTCACAATCTGTGTCTGTGGTTATTGTGATAATATTAATGATAGATTTTTCGACCTTTATATAAAAATGCCTGGCATTTTTGAGCTTGAGGTCCAATTTTTATTTTAAAATTTCCAATATTTCGCTACGCCACTGGGTAGCATCTTCAGGGATTAGATAGTTTTTTCTTAATTTTTTTCTTCCCTAAATAATAAATTTTTTTTATACAAGACAGTTTTAGTAAAATTTTACTTGATTTTATCTTAAATGATGAAACAGAACTAGGGCATGACGTTTTTCTCCATACAATTTGGCATAAAATAACGCCAGAGAAATCGGTCGTAAAATAGAATCTATTTTATTTTGGCAGCGATTTTTCTTATGCTCTCACTTTGAAGCAGAAAAGCTTTCAACAATATTACCTCACTTTTAGTAAATTTCATACATTTTGTAAACAAAACCAAAGCTTCAAAAGCTTTACAGCGAGGAAAAATAAAAATAAAAGAAAAAGCTTTTTTTTTACCTAACAAAAAAGAACATTAAATGACTGTTTGTGAAGTTGCAGCCGTCGTTTCAATTATGTGCCTGTTTTCTCTGAGAGTCGTTTTTGCTTGAAGTTGCGGACGTATTCTGTTTCATCATTAATGCATAAAAATTTTATTAATATTCTCTATACATAAAAAGATATGTGCATATGTATAAATATGTTAAATATTTTGCCGGCTTGTGACGTTTATAAAAGAGAAATAATACCCTAGATGAGAAAAATATATTATTTTGGGAAGAGTACAAGTATAAGAGAAGAAACTTGTTTACTATTTAGGACCGGAGAGCAGTGTTCTCTTCTTTATATTCATATAAAGAGTAGTCAGATAAAAGCTTCCAGATATTTCTAGATTTTTCTCTGATGTCACAATTCGGTATAAAAAGCGACACAACTCAATAACGCCATCAGTTTAATAAAAGTCTTTGCGAAAAAAAGAAGATTCAGTCGGAAATTTTGTAATTGTACAGCTGTTGTATTTGTATATTAAAGAAAAATGGCTAATTTACCACTCTTGTTGAGTCTAATCGATGAATTGGATCGTGAATCAAATCCATCGTATTACGGTAACGATTTCGGCTTGGGTGTTTCTCCTTACCATATTCATCGCCTGTCGCATCGCGAACCACCACAACAACACAGTATTAATTACACTTTGCCATTGGCGTTGTTGAGCCGGCTCAGTGAGCAACAGTGCAATCGCCGGGGCGCGGAAAGGAATGAAAAGCTTGTGTCGCCAGTGGGAAAAGACGGTTTCCAGGTTTGCATGGATGTGGGACAGTTTAAACCAAGCGAGCTAAATGTTAAGGTAGTAGACAATTGTGTCGTCATTGAGGGTAAACATGAAGAACGAGAAGACCAACATGGCTTCATTCAACGTCACTTTGTACGCCGCTATGTTTTGCCTAAAGGTTATGATGCAGATAAGGTGGTTTCTACTTTATCTTCTGATGGCGTTTTGACTGTAAGTGTGCCCAAACCACAAGAGCAAAAGTCGAATGAACGTGTCATACAAATCCAACAAACTGGGCCGGCCCATCTTAATGTAAAGCAAAACTCTCAAGAGAAAAATGGCGACGTAAATGCATCTAATGCAGACAAAGAAGAAAAGAACTGATTTACTGCTAAGAACGTACATACACACACGTTGGATTCGCTTTAAAAAAGTATTTTCTTTCCAAGATTTCTTTATTCATGAATATCATAAATTTAGTTTTAGTATTTTTATAAATGCATTTGATAATCTTAACTGAAGTTTATTTAAATTTTGATTTTTTTTTTTTTTATTTATGTTAAAATAAAAATTGATTTCATAAGTATCATCCCAAAGTGAATGACGGTGTGTTTTAATTTGGGTGGATAAAAAGTATGAGGCCAAAACCCAGTAAGAGATGTGACTAGTATATCATCACTAATACTAATTCGCAACTTTTCTTGCACCGTCTTAAATCTGAGTGTGCTAAGGAAATCTCTATGGATGTATTGGGTGACTTAAAAACTAGTTTTTATAGGTACCAGTTCTTTTGTATAAAAAATTGGCGGTTTAGACGCTTAAGCTTGAAGTGAAATGTAAAAAATGACAATATTTCCATGCATTTATTACGCTCCATTTTTTACTCAAGTTGCGGGTATTCAAAATAAATTTGAGCATTTCAAATCGGAGAATATTCAAATGGAATTGGAATTTGAAAATAAGAAAACTAAGTGAATTCCGACAACATGAAATTGAACAAATTTCAAATGTAATTTAGCAGTTCAATTTAAATCGCGATAATGCCAAATGATATTGGGAAATTTTAGTTTTCAATTAAGAACATTGTGTTTTTATATAATTTTATTTGATAAATATATATATAAGGATCGACGAAAAAATATGAAAAATACAAACCGTAGTAGGTATTCAAATGGAATTGGAATTTTCAATCTAAAAATAAGAAAACTAAATGAATTTCGACAACATGAAATTAAATAAATTTCAAATGTAATTTAGCAGTTCAATTTAAATCGCGATAATGCCAAATGATATTGGGAAATTTGTTTTCAATTAAGAACATTATTTTTGACGAAATATGTATGTAGTTTGAATTAGCTTAAGCATCAACGAGTAGGGTTCAATTGTAGCAGTGTAGCTGAAGTGTTCTGAAAAACACCTTAGTTCTGAAAAATACAATGTTGTAGCGGACGAACTGGCAAAGACCGGTGTTCAGCTACAACAAAGGGATATATATGTGATTGTTGGACGCTTAGGAGTTCTAAGAAACAAGTACAGCGTCAGCTTTTTGAGATCGCCCAAGAGAGATGATCTAGTGAGGTCGCCTGTCGAATATCAAGGCTGACATGGCCCAGATATGATTAGAGAAGGTTTATTATCCTTAAGGGCTTGCCCCGACGGAGGTTATGCTCTTCTGTGGCGGTCCCGACGGATCATTGCCACATAGGGTCGCAGGCGAGGAGGTTAACTCTTCCATTTAATGACTTCTGTAGAAGTTGCAGAGACGAAGAGAGAGTGGTAAGTATTGGACTTCGGTGTCCAGAGCTTTGTATCTAAGCGACTGTGGGACAGAGTTTTTGACAAATCGTGCGATCGAGCCTGTTCGCCGATATCGAATGAAAGTGTATGCGAAAGAAAGCTAATCACTCAAATTCGACCAATCTGGGTTTGTCTATCACACTATTATTTGTTCGCATGCACTTATGCAAGGCAGCTTTATACAGGTAGTAGCAGAATTACAATAAATACAACACCAACAAACATCAACATGTATTTTGTTGCTAGAATTTACGAATAATTGTCAAAATTTTGACAACAAAATACATGCTGATGTTTGTTGGTGTTGTATTTATTGTAATTCTGCCACTACCTGTATGAAGCTGCCTTGCACTTATGCAACGAAAAAAAATTTAACAATTAGAAAAATTTTTTAATTTGGTTTTTTTAATTGAAAATATGTAACCTATCGTTTACCTAGCGTTTAGACGGGAAAGTAATTTCATGAATGTTGCAATACACTCACACTTTTTCACTAACACACTCACATTTTGTTTACTTTCCACTCAGCTTTCATCAAAAATTTCATGAAACAAATTTTTTGAAGTTTTCTGAAAGTAAAATGACAAATTGCTAAGCACTGTTGCCACATACAAAGAATTATCCAAAGTTGCAGTATCGTAGTAAAATAATAATTATAAAATTAACTTCCTTTGCATGTATATGAAAAGAATTATGATCATTTGTCATTGTATTGTATATTTAACACATAAAGAACACAATTAAAGTCTTTTTATAAAAATAACATCATAGAAAAGTTTATAATGATAAGTTTTTTCAACTATTGCCCCATATATTTGTATATGTAATAAGTTCGGCAACTCTGATTAGTAAGCAAACAAAATAAGAGTGGAGAGAAGCAGAGGCAAATTTTGCAACTCTTTGCCTCGGCGACATTTTTAAAATGAACTTTCACTTTCCTGTGTAGACGAACAAGAAATTTTCATGAAAGTCGCGTATTTTATTGAAATTTTTATTTGTAATACGTATACAAAAATTTCATGAAAGTACTTTCCCGTGTAATGGCAGCGTAAAATAATAATTATAAAATTAACTTCTTTTGCAAGTCTATGAAAATAATTAAGATCATTTGTCATTGTATTGTATATTTAACACATAAAGAAAACAATTAAAGTATATTTTTAAAAATAACATCATAGAAAAGTTTATAATGATAAGTTTTTTCAACTATTGTCCCATAAATTTGTATATGTCATAAGTTCGGCAACTCTGATTAGTAAGCAAACAAAATAAGCGTGGTGAGAAGTAGAGGCAAATTTTGCAACTCTTTGCCTCGGCGACATTTGTAAAATGAACTTTCGCTTTCCTGTGTAGACGAACAAGAAGTTTTCATGAAAGTCGTCTATTTCATTGAAAGTTTTATTTGTAATACGTATACAAAAATTTCATGAAAGTACTTTCTTGTGTAATGGCAGCGTAAAATATCTTCAACTTTTTATTGAAATAAAAAGAAAACATATTTGCTGAATTCAGAAACGTAGTCGTATCGTTTATCGATGTACTTGGAGAAACATAGGCATGTTCTGAGAAACGCAAATCGCTTTGCTTTTCGATATAAAAACGCCAAATAGATGTTCTGAGAAACGTATAACGCAAGAAGTATGGTTTTGGGATTTGAAATCGCCAGATAAGTGTTCTGGAAACCGCATATCGCTTAAAATTGGCATCTTCAAATCGCATGTGTGTATTGAAGTGAACTGATTGAATTAGCTAAAACTGGCAAACTAAATTGTCCAATTTTTTTTAATTTTATGTTCCTACCACTGACATATATACGTATGTAGAACACATGTTGTATTTTTTTGGGAAAAACTCTGAAACGCCAGTAAAACGCGCATCTTTAGAACGCCTAAAATCTATGAAGCGTTTTTCAGAACGCTTTGCGGTTTCAGAGCGCGGGTTCTCAGAACAAGGTCGAAAATTTAAACATAAAATCAAAACAAAAACAATTTTCAAATATATTTTTTGTGAGTTTAATGTTTGTGTTTGAAATTGTCTCTCCAAATATATCAATAAACGATCGACTACGTTTGCGAATTCAGCAATTAAATTTCAATTGTGCATAATTTTATTGCCTTTTGCAAGTTCAGTTTTGCAAATTTTATCAGTTCACTTTAATATACTAGTAGTGTATTAGTTAGTGCTAGTAGAAGTCGCTAATTTTAAGCGAATTGCGTTTTCAAGAACACCTATTTGGCAATTTCAAATCGCAAAACTATACTTCTTGTGTTTAACGTTTGTCGGAACACCTATTTAACGTTTTCAAATCGAAAACACTAAATTTAGCGTTTGCGTTTCTCAGAACATGCCGGTTGGAATTTTTTTTATTAATTTATTTTATTGAATATATAGAATTTTCTCAAACTTTTGAAATTTGAATTTATTAATACAATTTGGAATTTGTATCATTCGCTTAGAATTTAATTTATAATAAAAGTTGCAATTAGCTTAGTTAGAGCACTTCTATGCGAGGCCAACGATCTACATGATCCTTATTTTGGGGGGAAAAAAAACCTTGTAAATTTATGACGGTTTGTATTCTAAAAAGTGATATGCCCGGGCTAAATAAATATGTATGTATGTAATTAAGACACATCTTAAGTATTGGCCAAGTATGAGCATTTTCACGAGTGCCACTTTTAAGCTAAAATATAGGGGAAAGTTTTATGTTGATACAGTGCATAGGTACCCAAAATTTCTCTATCGTACCTAAAATGTCTCTATGGTTCTGCATACACAGTTATTAGTGGAACAGCGCATGTGATAGAATTTTTGAGTAAAAAGCTCACTTCCTTTCTCGCAATTAGCATACATATATATTTATATTTAAGCAGGCTTTTGAGTTCCTTAACAGGGGTGATAGTTTTAGTGCTATTATGATTAAATATATATGTGTATATGCATATGTATAATTAATTGCATTCAAACCGATTTTATTATAGCGATATGAAAAATCGGTAAACAAATACAGTTCGTTGAGGTATACAGTTAACCAATGAGTGTGAGACGCAGAACTCTCGATGGCCAAACAACAACGATAAGCCTGACCAAACTTAACAAACATTTACGATGACGCGAGAGCTGTTCCCCAGCCCAGATCTGCTTTACGATTGTATAATAGCAGTATATCCTTATTTACGACCACTTTTTTCTCTAACATTCCTCCTTTTAATGAATTGAAATATGGCAAGACTTATTTGAGTACTTATAAGCAATTACCATTCAACATCCCTGATTCGATGTTTCCGCTGGTAAAAAAATTATTTACTCCAAGAGAAGTTGGAAGTTTTAACCCAACGAACTTTTATTTTTCATTTTAATATTGTAAAGAAATAAATTAATAAATTAATTTCCTGCTAGACTTTTTTGAGTAGGCAATCATTGTTTATTGGTGGTCATGAAAATTATATACATATACATTTACAACAATATGTAATTGACTGTAAAATCATTGCTTCTAAAACTATTCCAATAAATCTTTGTGCCGAGGTGTACTTCTCTGAAATGTACTGTAATTACAACAAAGCTTAAAGTCGGGAAAAATGCTAGTAAAGAAATTTCTACTTGACACCAACATACATATCGCTCCTTTATTGCAACATAGTCATATCTCAAAAAATGAGCTTTTCGAGTTAACAATGCAGTACTACCATCTACATTGTGCCAAAAATTTATTCAAATTACTTTTAAACTGTTTCCTTTAGGAGATATTTTCTAAAAAAAAAAAAAAAAATTCTAAGACTTGTATGGAAGCTAAAAATTTGAAATGACTTTTTCTCGAAACAAGCTTTTTTGAGTTATGACTATGTTGCAATAAAGAAGCGATATGTAGGTATAGTGATTTATATAAATGTTGTTTATATGAGTTGTAAAATGATTAGTTTATTAATATTTCGATATTTCGACAAAGGGATGTCACACACAAAGGGTGTGTCGAACAACTAGGACTAAGATACGAATTTATAGTGATTTATAGACCAATATCTTTTAAAAAGATTAAGCGTAAAAGTGCACAATACCTAATGTTTGTTTTAAAATTCCAAACAAATGTCATATTAAAGATTGTTTACGATATTTATTTTATTTTGTACGAAATTATCTTTATGTTGAAAGAGCGACTTAGTTTTTCAATCATTTAAATTGTTAACTGGGCATTAGGTCTTTGCACCCGAAAAATTTATGTATCAGAAAAAAACAGATACAGGTCAAATATACTACATATATTTATATGTATACATATATGTAGACAGAATTGCTTCTTATAAAACACAGATACGAGGAAACATTCTCATTAGTTCTTTAAAGTTATACAGCTTTACAGGTCTTGCAGTGAAAAAGTTAATACATATATTTATTTATAAATACTTGTATACACAAGCATATTTATACATACTAAATAAAAAAGGATACAAATATTAAATGGCAAATTTACCATTCGTATTAAATTTTGATCCACATCCATTTTACAACCCAGACATTTTTCCAAATAATGTCTATCGTCGATTACATTCCAGACATCATCATCCGATTGATATGCATACTTTGGGTTTAATTTCAGCGTTGGCTCCACATGTCCGCCATTTGGGAGCTTATGGAAAGACTAAGGAAGACCTTGCTCATATTCCACCCAAAGGTGTAAGCAAGGACAAGGATCACGACTTTGCCGTACATATTGATGTGGGACTTTTCCAGCCGGAGGAGTTGAATGTAAAAATTGTCAATGACCATGTTTTAATTGAGGGAAAACATGAAGAACGCGAAGCTGACGATTTGGGATTTGTTTCTCGTCACTTTGTGCGTCGCTATGAATTACCAAAAGGTTACAACCCAGATTCTATTATTTGTAAATTGTCTTCAGATGGTGTATTAAGTGTAACCTTGCCGAAATCTAATGAGGAGCCAAAAGAACGTATAATACCCATACAACAGACTGGTCCCAATGATTTATTTATAAAGAGCAAAACTGAAAATGGCATCAAGGAAAAATCTAAGAACGAGGAGGAAAACCACCAGTAATCAAACTAAATCAATACATATTTAAATATGCATTTGCACTTTATTAGTGTTTTTCGTAAAAGTTTGAAGTAAATGTAGTTTGAAAACTTAACATACTTTAAGGGTTTTGGGTTTTCAAGAAAATCGAATTTATTTTTATTTATTTATTCATAAGTATGTATTTCGTTATCAAAATTTATTGATATATGCATGCATATGTATATATGTATGTGCTTAATAAGACGGCAAAGCTACGTAATTATTATAAAATTGCAATTTTTTTTTAACTTTTATCTGTACTAAATTTAATCGCTTGCAAAAGCGAGTGTTCTTATTATACATTTATTATATTATATCCTCTTTAAAGTATGTTAAAAAACCTTAACTTTATGTATGTGAAAGGTAGTGCACTAAATTTTTAATCGGCACAATTGCGACGCTATAAATCTTTTTAATCGAAACGAAATTTACGACTAAATTTTTTAAATTAATGTATACATATGTAGATGTTTATTAACAAAGAATTTTATTAAAATTTTACCCTTCCAATAAAAACCAGTGTTCTTTTGACAAATGTTAATTTACCATAAACTACATAAATTTTGATTAAGGCTATAAAATTCTCTTACATTATTTAAATAAAATTATCAATATAATAAATTATGTGCATAAAACCATGATATAAAAAATACAAGGTAGTTTCATTCTCTTTTTATTATTTTTAATAAGAATTTTTGAAGTTTATTATTAAGCACCCCATACACGTTTCAACTCAGTTGCCAACTGAGTCGGTTGTTGTCCAAATCAAAGCGTGTATGGCTTTGTCAGTTGATTAGTTTGGCAGTTGTCGAGTTGTTTGAAGAAAAATTAAAATGTTTTGATTTTTTCAAGTTGACTAGCAAGTCTTTCAATTCGATTGTGTTGTGTGTTCGAGTCTCTTGATCAGGTCTCAAAGTGTATATTTGTAGTGTTTTTGCTAAGAGAACGTTATATATTTTTAAAATTATCTATAATTTCATTGAATTTAATAGTTGAAAGAAAATCTTTCAATCCAGTTTCTGAAGTGTATGGGCGATAATCAATTCAGTTGAAAATTCACAATTGAATTGAAACGTGTATGGGCCGCTTTGGAGAGAAATATGAAAAGGCGTTGCCACACTATGAATAAGAAAATGTACACCTAGAATTAGGTTTCTCCGAAATTTGTAACGGCGTTGTGCATACTAGAAGAAACTGTAAACTGATATACATAAGTAGGTATCTGTGGTCGTTTTGCTAGTTATATTAAAATATTAAGCATATGTACTATTAAACTATTGAAAAAACTTTTTGTAATAAAATGAAATAGACAACTAAAATTAAACGTTAATTTTTACATTTCATTTGCCAAAACTTATAACCACCCTTTCAAGTATGTTTTACATTCTTCAACATATTCATTAGCGGATTTTTGATTTGTACAATTTTCATTTACTGAAATTATTTAGTAAATATCGTTAACACCATCTTTATGTTTGGATTGTGTGATAAAACAAATTGGTCATCAATAGAAATGAATACAAATAAATATAAATACTCCACTAACGCTGCCATTTGTCTGACTACTAACTATTGTAGTCATACTATACCTTGTGCTTACTGGTATTACATTTCTATGTGACCTTATTCGTTTGGTATTAATTTATATTTCCGTCTCTTTTGGTAACTGAATTTTCGATATTATTAGTTTTCGATATTGCCACATAATTCGAATCCGTTCGGAAGATGCTTTTGTTTATTCGGAAAACGAGAAATCAAAAAATATTTCAGAATAAAATTTTATTTTTGTTTCAAGAATGAATACACTAGTTTCTGTTAAAAAATATTTCATTTCAAAACACTTTTCACACGGCTCGTCGACCCTTTCCTAAGTACTTTAATGATTATTTATGTACCCAATGTTCGTTAAGAGATCTCTTAACAGCAAGGACGGAAAGGATCCTATACACACAATCTTTACAAAGCAAATTATGCTGTTAGCTTGGCGAATGTGTAGATCAAGCTGACAGCTTTAGGAAATTAGAGCTCATGCTATAAAACAAGTCCATTATGTAGACTGAGGGGGACACACGGCTTAGCAACCTACATAACCCTGATTCAGAGACGAACCAAAATAAACGTTATGCATTTCAAACAATCTTTAATTAAATATATACATATATATTCACTTTTATTCTAAAGTAATTTTCATACATATATCCGTATTATTACACTCAATCAAAAGTATGTTAAGAAAATGTTAAAAAGACCTTTGAAAATTTTGTTGGTCCGCAACATCCAAAATATCTATGTACGTAGTACACATATACATATGTAGCTGGGAGGATTTATGCAGTTAGCTTTTTTGTTTAGAATTAAACTGTCTTATTTCATTGCTGCTATATTTGCTGGCAGTTAACATTCATGTAACTTCGCGCTTTTTCCTTTCACGGTCTTCCATTTTTTTACGCTGGATTTCCAACATTTGGGCGCGCATTTGTTGTAGTTCTTTATCGGCATTTTTTGCGGCAACAATTTTATTTTTACAAACTTGCGGCTGATTAGTTTCCTGATCCCCATTCTGCATTTTTATATATTTTGATGACACACACTTCGATGCATTTGCTGAATCAATATGATTTTGATTGTTATTCTCACAAATCCTATTTACGGTCAAGCAGTTTTCTGTATAATCTTGAGCAGTAACTTGTGTAGATGGTGGGGTATGCTCATTTGAATTTGTACTTTTAATATTTATATTCTCCTGGTCTATCATTTTTAATAATACCTGCATTAGCTCTTTATGACGTCTTTCACGATTTTGTTCCCTAATTACATTGATTTCTAGCAAAGTGTTTCTAATTGTTTCACCCAAATCACGTAAATCGGAAGAACTTGCAATTTGATTACGTTGACTTTCAACTACTTTACATATATCCAGCCCATCGCCGTTGTCATCATCATCGCTATTAACCATTTCTTCAGTCACAGCAGCCAACAATTTTTTACGTTTAACTAAGAGGTCATCCTCGGGAGAATTTTGAGATGTCTGATTGCTCATATTGTTTACAGCTATGTTCCACGCAAAGAAGAAATCCCAGCCACAAAGTAGAATCCCAGTCTGGAACAAATTCCACACAGTACAACAATTCTAAAGACAATTTCCAAATTGTTTGATTTGTTAAAAAGTAAATATTACAAAGTGATGCTAACTGCAACTGCGACTATTTTCCCCCAGTTTTAAGGAGACGATTTGCCCGTTGTTTGTGTTAGTCCACTTTTACATTTAGCAGACATTTTTTTATATGTTTATATATTATTATTATTTAAATTATTATTTGTTGTTGAGCTAGTGGTCTTTTTGTTTTGGTAAAAAGTGTGGTTTTTATTTTTCAATATTTCGACACTCCGTTTTGTGTATTCTTCAGGAAAATTTTTGTTTTTTTAAAAATTGTGTATACAAAATAATAAATTTAAAAACTCATATTGATTGATTATTATTATTATTTTATTAATATTATTTTGGTCTTGCCTAAACCCAAAGCAGCTTTAATAGGTAGTGGCAGAATTACAATAAATACAACACCAAAAAACATAAACATGTATTTTGTTGGTAGAATTTACGAACAGTTGTCAAAATTTTGTTTGAAAAAGCAAGGAAACGAAAGACAGCTGTGCTTATACCACTACCATATTAAAGCTGGCTTGCCTAAACGATTTATATAAACAGACAAACAGAAACTTTTCGTTTCTCTTCTTTTTCCTTTTTGTTGCTTTCTGTTCAGACAGAGCTTCTAAAACAGACGTCTTAGCAGCCGTGTTAAGACGGCAAGAAAGCAGTAACTTTAGCAGTCCACAACTGGCAGTAACAGAATTTAGTGTTTTCATGTCAGGTGTGGACAGCAATTATTTTTTTATATAAAATTACTTTTTTACATTCCCATAAATTTCCATACATAAATTTTAAGAGAGAATTTCTCCGACTTATCCTTTGATTTGTACCTTTACCAACGTTTCACGTTTTTTTTTATAGGCTGATTTACACTGTGATTTAAAGACATGCCTTTTATTATAATACTCTTTTAAAGCTCCTACCAAAATCATGTTACATTTTATGATGATTTTTTTTAAGTTATGTCGTTTTTCTAATTGTTGTTGTCAAAAAAAAAAAAAAAAAAAAAGTTTAATCCTTTTACCGATGTGGTTACCTTGCCAGTCGAATGAAAATAAAACAATTTAAGAAAATATCAAACGAGTCAAAAAGAAAGTAGAAAAAAATCTGGAAAACAGAAAACATAATTTTTTTTTATTTATTAAATTTTTCGGTACAAAAAAAAAATGACAAGCAGGGTTGCCAGAATTTTAAGAGGTAAAATCTGCAAAACTCAAGAATTTCTCATGAAAAAATCTGCAAAATCTGCACTTTATTTTCCAAATCTTCAAAAAATCTTCAAACTCTTATTAATATGCCTCTTTTTATCAACGAAAATCATTTTAAAAATACTAACAACATATTGATAGAAATTATGCATTTCAGAATATTAAAACGCAGATAGATTTAAGGAGAAAACAAACATATATGCAAGTTGTTAAAATTGATTTAATGCCTAAACACGTATATTGATGTACGAGTATATTCGGACCTCTGTGGTGTTAAAATTTACCTAGCTGAATATTCTCTCCACATTTGCTGATGAATGTGTTAAAATCATTATATATTTAATAAACTCGGTTAGAATTTGAAAATTATGTCAGAATTAACTGGTTTTATTTTAAATACAGCTCTGGGCTGGAGAACAGCTCTCGCGTTATTGTAATAATTTCTTCGAGAGTTTTGCGTCTCGCTCTCACTGGTTAACTGTTAGCCTCAACTAATTGTATTAGTTTAAAGTTTTTTTGAGGTATTCCTTTGTTAGCCACGCGCCAATTTCTTATGTGAAGTTAATCACCGCGGCGCTGCAAATTACTGTTATTACTATCGTTACCCCGCCCATGCTGTGCATCCTATACTTTACAAATTTATTTGCCACTGTACGAGTATAGTTAAATAAATAAATAAATATTTTAGATAGAGCAGATTTACAGGATGGTTTAAATCCATGTCTAAGCGGCATCGATTTTAGCAACAGAATGAAAAGAGGCAAACGAATTTTTTATCGACAATAAAAAAAAAAATTAAAGAAAAATACAAAAAATCGTCGTAAAACTTTAAAATTCAAAGTATTTTTTATAATAAATAAATACTTTAAATTATCGTATAAATAAGGTCATATTAATTTCTAGAAACTTGCCAAAGTTGCATTAGCAAAGTTACTTTTCAAACTTCGAGTCCAAAAACAATTAACTGCAGGTATATTTCAACCTTTATAATTTTTTCAAAATTCTGCTTAATTTTCTTACATAACATTCAAAAACATGCGCAAGATGTCATTCCATTTTGTCTATTTTATAACATGTACGACTAGTATTTTCGTTCTAACATAACGTAAACAAATGGTAGTAGAAATATAAGAGAAAAAGTACAAAAAGTTATTTTATTATTAAAAATTTTTAAAATCTGCGTTTTTAGGCAAAAAATCTTCAAATCGTCATTTAGTGTTTTTAGAGAGGAAAAATCTGCAAAATGAAGATAAATCTGCATTTCTGGCAACAGTGATGACAAGCGTTTTAGACTTGACTTTAGATCATCGTGATAATTTGCTCAATGAACATGACAATAATTACATTACCTCTGTATCCCATGTGTGATTTCCTAGCACTTTTCACCAAGTCTTTGAGAATACTTGAATCTCCGCTATATCTATCAATGGGAGGATGAAATTGTTTGTGGATATTAGTAACATACAGGTGTTCAAAGCAACTGACTGTTCTCGTACAGAATTATTATACTAAACTAATGAACTCGAAATAAATTATTAATTTATGTGTCATTAAAAATAAACAAAACAATTAGAAGACTTATTTTCTATAGGTATATAAGTTTATAATCAAAGTAAATCATTTGTCGAAAAACAATAATGTAACTAAAGGTTTTAAGGTTTTTATGGAATGAAAAGGAGTTTTCCAACCACCATGACAGTTGGGACTAAAAATAATTATATGTACATAGTACATAAATACATACAGCTATGGACATATAAATGGCACAAACTCCAATTGAGCATAAATTCACGCACTCTACAACAAAAAAGTTTCAAAAATACAAGTTTTTTTGTTTTCTTATTATTCGTTGTAAGATTAATTATCTCAACAACACTCAAATGTTCCGTTATATTTCGTTAATAATTCACCGTTATATTTTTTTTATAAAAAGTGCTAATTTTAAGTGGACATATAAATGGCACAATTTACTTAAAGAAGGCAGTTCTCGCGAAAATTTATTTCAAACCACTTCTTAGTTTTCCTAGTTAAAAAATAATCGTAAAGTGTGAAAATTTTTTAAATATGGGTTCAGGCAAACATACAACATCTGAGGAAAGGCGAATAATATGGAAACTGCATGAAGACGGAAAAAAAGTGTCAGAAATTGCTGAAGTAATGAAAGTTTCTAGAGAAAAAGTGTATAACGCAATCAAATCATGTGTTGAGAACCCCGATGTATTGATTAAGGGTAAAACTCGAAAGCCAAGGCCTTGAAAAACAAATGGGCATACGGATGGAGCTATTGTCAGAATGGCGAAAATTGATCCATTTAAGTCCTCACGACAGATAGCATCTGAAATTAACGAATATTTGGGCGCGGAAATATCTAGCAGACTTGTTAAAAGAAGATTAAATGAGGCAAATCTCTTTGGGCGAATTTCCAGAAAAAAGCCACTCCTCTCAAAAAAGAATATTTCCAAACGACTAGTCTTCGCCAGAACGCACAAAGAAAAACCTATTAGTTTTTGGAAAAACGTATTATGGAGTGATGAAACTAAAATAAATAGAATATGACCAGATGGCAGAACCTTTGTACATCGTCCTAAAGAACAAGAATGCAATCATCGGTTCACTCAGAGGACGGTAAAATACGGCGGAGGTAGCATTATGGTATGGGGTGCATTTTCTTGGCATGGCGTAGGTCCTTTTGTAAAAATTAATGGGAAAATGGACAAGTTTCAGTACCTAGACATTTTAAAAAACCATATGGAACCATACGCTTTCGATTCGATGCCAATTAAGTGGAAATCCATGCAAGACAATGACCCCAAACACTCCTCCAAACTAATAAAAGATTGGTTTAGTGCAAAGCAGATCGACGGTTTGGATTGGCCAGCCCAGAGTCCTGACTTAAATCCAATAGAAAACCTTTGGAACGAACTCAAGGTTGAAATCGCGAAAAAAAATTATAAAAATATGGACGATTTGTGGTCAGCCGCGCAAGAAGCTTGGTATGCCACACCCAAAGCAAAATGCCAAAAACTTGTGGAAAGTATGGGTCGTAGGTGTGAAGCGGTCATCGGAAATAAGGGTTACAGTACCAAATATTAACAGTAAAATACTTTTACATACCAAAAACCCAAATAATTCAATAATAAAATCATTTTTTTCTTATATTTAGATATTGTGCCATTTATGTGTCCAGTTTTTTTCACTGGTGTTTTTTTCTTTTAATAATAAAATTTTTTTTAACTAATGAATTTTTATTTTAGTTCTTATCAATAATAAATATACTTAATAACTCTTAAAAAAAAAAAAACTAAAAACTTGTTGCTTGTTAATTGTTTTTACCCAATAGTAGCATACGAATGAACTCTCTGTAAGATGTGCCATTTATATGTCCATAGCTGTATATACATATGTATATAACAAAAAAAACCGCAAATAAAAAACAGATCGAGTGCAATAACATTAGAGTATTATCTTAATCGCATAAGCGCTTTTCCAGCACAAAACACAAAAAGTAAATTGAGCAAAATAACATCAAATGCAGTTATAAGAATCGCAACAGCCGTCCTTTTTCCCATTCGTTTTTCTTTTAAGGAACTGCTGTTTTGCTTTGCCATTTATGTCGCAATGAAATTCTGACCTAATTTCCTTTGCAACACAAGAACCTCATAACCTTTCCTATGTCTTTAACTAATTATTCCATACTATATGTCATTCTATCAACATTAACCATGGAAGCTTAAAAATAATTATTTAATATTCATACTCCTATATTACACGTATATTCGGTGGTAGTCAAATGCTTGGCTCCAATTAAAGAAACTTAGTTTTCATTGATAAATTCTTTTTTGGGGTACTGGGTATTAAATAAAACTCTAGCAAATAGCATTATACATTTTTTTTGAATCGATGATTTAATCTTCTCGTTTTTTTAATTTGTTTTAAATAACTCATACGACTACATACATAATAATTTTGAAAAATTACAAATAAATTGAAAATAAGTTGACGTCAAGCTGACTTCGAAAATTCTAAATTAAAAACACTTCATATTATAATGGAAACACTTCGAAATGTTTTGCGCAAAACCAGTGTTTTCCTTTATAGTGGAAACATGGTATTAAGTTTTTTTGCTTAAATCTAGATAGAATTGAAAAACAATAACAAAATATTAAATAGCTAATTGTGCCTTGTGTTCTTAAAAAAAAAAAAAAAAAAAAAAAAACTGTTCGGACTAAAAATTGCTGTCTGTTATTGCAGAATGAATTATTTTTGTAATAAACTGCTTATTCAGACAACGGCAACACTTTTTTATACTGCACATGCTTTTTTATACTACTGTTTGCTGACTCGTGTCAGCAAACAGTAGTTTCTGCTTGTATAAAGCTGTTTGAAAAAGTTATGTCGACAATATATCACTTTCATCCCACCGTACGCCAACAAGCTGCAGAACAATTGATCACGTCTGTGTCCACACCTGCGATAATATCTGAGATGAGAACGTCAAATTCAATCGCAAAGAGAATTATGTTACGTGTAGACTTAAAATCAGTGTTATCGCAGTCTTATAATAATTTTTATGAGAGCGTTCTTATGAAAAATCTCATGACAACGATCTCATAATAAGAGCTGTCAAAAAAGCGATTATGTGTGTGTTTGTTTACAAAAAGGCTCCATTGCAATTTTACCGATTAATAGTTTTGCAAAATATCTTTTAAAAAACCACTTTAAATGGAAAATAGGTTGTTTTTACGCATTAAATAAACACTATAAATGATTACTTTCGTACAAAATGTGTGTATATACAAAATTCATATAAGATTTTATTCATCGCAAAGATGTGTTTTCTTCTTGGCTCTCATTGATTTATGAATTCTTATAAGATTAACAAAAATACGTGTACTCCTTGTTAGACATTAAAATGTATAGGTTTTTACTTTTAAATTAACGATTTTTGTACTCAAATTCAATTTTTTACAAGTCAAACACAATGTTTTGCAACACAAATTCAATTTCTTGCACTTCAAATTAAATTCTTTTTATTTCATATTAAATTTTTTGTATTTCAAATTAAACTATTTTTATTTCAAATTAAATTTTTTGTGTTTCAATTTAAATTTGTTTAACTTCGAATTCAAGTTTTTATTTATTTAGCTAAAAATTTACAAAATGAAATACAAATAAACTTGTTTTTCAAGTCATTACTCGTATTTTTTCCTTAATATAATTTTCCAAACCATTTGGACGGTTCATATTGCAACCGTTCTCCAGATGCAGCTAATGACAAACTCATGGTCATATCAAGATAATAATTGTTACAATCTGAAGGTGCTACCATTTCGACTGACTGTTTAATCATTGTTATCAAGTCCAAATTACTATCCGCATCAGCTAATAAATTTCGGGCAGGTAGTTTTGTTTTAGAAAAAAACTTTTTTATTGGATTAAGCTCACCTATGTAGCTATGTAAGGAGGAAGAAAATTTATAATGTGCCCGGATTCTGCAACCTTATCTTTTGTATCTTAGCATTATCAAGGACCAGCCAAGCACATTCGGTGCTGGTTTCAGCTAATTTACTGAATAGCTAACTCTTCCAGGAAAAGTATGAAAATGTTGGAATTTACAGATGAATTAGCAATGATCGTCTTGTCTTCCAAAAAAGAAATTTATTACAATTGAAATATCGGGAGAAAATATTTTTTTAATTTATTTTCAAATTTAAAATAAAGTTTATTTCATAAACTTTTCTCAAAATTTTTTACTTATAATGTAACGTCTATTGAGTTTTTTTTTTTGGAATAAAGCTGTAAATTTTTAGCCAAATAAACAAAAAATTTAATTCGAAGCTAGATAAATTTAATTTGAAACACAAAAAATTTAATTTAAAATAAAAATATTTTAAATTTATTGAATTTTTGATGAACTCTTATAATTTTTTTAAATTAAATTTTTGGTTTGAACATTTGTACAACGGGTTATAGTTCAGGTTTTTTCTTTCTTAAGTTTTTTTTCTTAAGAAAGATTTTTTACAATACAAATCTGCTGTGATCAATAATTTTGATTGAAGAAGACAAGAAAAATAATAATCAAATCTTTAGCTGGGGGACAACTAGCTGTTTCGTAGTCGCTACACTACTCATCAGCACCCACTGGGATTTGAACTCGGGACATGACGTATCATGATCTACTGCTCTAACCACTAAGCCACCGTTGTACAAATGTACAAACCAAAAATTTAATTTAAAAAAATTATAAGAGTTCATCAAAAATTCAATAAATTTATATTTACATCTTTGGGTACGGAGAAAATTAAAATACAAAAATATGTGTGTTAATAAATAAAAATAAATACCGCTAGTTTAGAGACAGCAAACGCTGTACAAACAATGTGGGCAATTAACAAAATGCATATGTGATTCAATATGAGATGAATATAGATAGAAAATAATTAAATGCTCGGTGGCGTAGTGGTTAAAGCAGTAGATCATGATACGTCATGTCCCGAGTTCAAATCCCAGTGGGTGCTGATGAGTAGTGTAGCGACTACGAAACAGTTAGTTGTCTCCCAGCTAAAGATTTGATTATTATTTTTCTTGTCTTCTTCAATCAAAATTACTGATCACAGCAGATTTGTATTGTAAAAAATCTTTCTTAAGAAAAAAAAACTTAAGAAAGAAAAAACCTGAACTATAACCCGTTGTACAAATGTACAAACTAAAAATATTTTAATTTGAAATAGAAAAAATTTAATATGAAATGCAAAGAGTTTAATTTGAAGTGCAAGAAATTGAATTTGTGTTGTAAAACATTGTGTTTGACTTGTAAAAAATTGAATTTGAGTACAAAAATCGTTAATTTGAAAGTAAAAACCTATATATAAAGAAATTCGTTCTCTCATTCTGCCGACGTTTTGTCTGATATTATCTCAGAGTTAATCGCATTTGTAGACACTATGTTATTGCACACTCTCTGTAAAATATACTAAACAGAGCTGTTATACGTTGCTATAAAATTAATTTGTCACAAGCATTCTGGGTCCCGTTATTATTATTTTAAAAAAGTAAACATCAACCAGCTGATTATCTTATTTCATAACCTGTGATTAAAATGCTTTGTTTATTGTTTCGACAAGCTACGGTTGCTCTTAATATTAAAATTACCAAAAATGTCCAAAAGCTTCCAAAAGTAGCGTTACCGCGTATGTTTCACACAACATCTAGTGAGTTTAATCAGATTTTTACAGTTTGCATATGAATGAGTTTTAATCTTTTAGATTACAGACACGGTGAATACGAATGGCAAGATCCCAAATCAGAAGATGAAGTGTATGTAATAATAAAAATATTTAATTGGAAAATCTACTTTAATAATGTTACTCAACAATTGTAGTGTGCGAGTTACATATATAGACAAAAATGGCAAACGAATTGAAGTGAAAGGTAAAATTGGAGATAACGTCCTATACTTGGCCCATCGCTATGAAATTGAAATGGAAGGTAATTTGGATACAACGATTGATTAAAAACAAAAATTTGAATACACTGTTAATTTCATAGGAGCCTGTGAAGCTTCCTTAGCTTGTACTACATGCCATGTCTATGTACACGATGATTATTTGGACAAATTACCAGAGGCCGAAGAGAAAGAAGATGATTTGTTAGATATGGCACCTTTCCTCAAAGAAAACTCACGTTTAGGTTGTCAAATAATTCTAACGAAGGATCTAGATGGCATCGAATTAACTTTACCTAAGGCTACACGTAATTTTTATGTGGATGGCCACACACCAAAACCACATTGAGAACATGCAACAAAGCTCATATTGTTAATAAATAATAATGTTCTAAGATACAGGAAGGCATGTGTACAATTTCTTATTTATTTAACGAGTTCAGAACTAAGTCTTCAAAACTAAGTATTCCATATTAAATTGGAAATAATTTGAGGTTCCCTGATCATATACATATGTGTATATTGATAAATTATTTATTTTGTTTTTTTTAATTTAGATGATGTAATAAAAATCATTGAGCTTAAAGTTGACCTTAGGCTTGATGACATTTTTTAGTTGGTTGGTTTACAAGTTAATTCACTAGTTCCGATACAATGCACTGTATTTGTAGAGGCCACCTCTTGACTACGCGTCCAAGACAAAAAACGTAAAGCCGAATGGTATTCGATTTGTTACAACCACAATCTTTGGATGTCATCTGTCACACCATTGTGCTATCGTTATCATATGAGATGCAACCTGTAGCCCTAAGATATCACAGTGGTTTTAAATAATTTAAGTATTTCTATAATACCTAATCTTTGTTCATTCCTTTTACCGGATGTGGCGCGAAGCTGTCTTCATATAAGTTTTACTTTCTACAAACAAATGGTGTTTACTAAAAACCGCCACAAAAGTACAATTTCTACCATTATGTGATAAATAAATGCGTACTTCACAAAGTAAATGGTACATTTTCCATCGTTTCATACATATTTTCACCATAAGCTGAAAAAATCTGGCTGTGAAATTTTTCAAATGAAGGGTTCTCAAAAAGACGACACAATAATATCAGATTTCATTTTCTTTTTATTTCTTAAACATATTAAAGTTATAATTAAACAGAAATAAAAAACTGCATTAAAATAAATTATTTCATAAGATATAAAGTTGTTTAAACATGAAGTGCGGATTTGAGATGACATACTTTTACAGAAATACCTACTTCTCGTAAAATGTTTTTTTTTAGTCATAGAAGTAAATCAGTAAAATTGAACTAAGTTATATTTTAATAACATTTATATCTTAAACTTAATAAAAAATAATTGATAGAGGAAAAACGGATTAAATCAAATTGAAAAAAAAAAAAAAATATTTATTTAATATCATGGTTTATTAAAAAAAATTTATTTCCAAAATGAAGTTGACAAACATACGAATGTAAGTTTTTAAGCATACATGTAACTGTTTACACCATTCAATATTATGTATAATTTTGTCATTAAAATTAAAATCGAGGTAATTGAACAAATAATTATGTGAAAATGAAATGAAACGAAAAATGTTTAGTTTATTAGCTGTTCTAATTACATACAATTTTTATAATTTTCTGCAGAACAGTTTCTGTAATTCGTTAATTAGAATCTGGAGTATTTGAGCGCGAACCTGAAGGTGAACGCGAACCTGAACGAGAGCCTGATCGAGACTGCGAATGTGAGCGAGATCTAGAACGCGATCGTGACTGTGAACGAGATCGTGATTTTGATCGAGAAGGTGAACGTGAAGCTGATCTTGAACCTGATCTAGAGCGAGATCCGGAACGATCATTTTCTTCTTTCTTATTGACTTCGCTACTTTCACTCTTTTCACTTTTAACACTTTTGTCACTTTTTTCGCTCTGAACGCTTTTTTCTCTTTCCGATCGTTTCTCATTATCATCCTCTTTTGACTCATCTTCTACCTTAATAGGTTTTGGTTCTTCTCTAGCACTGGCACGTGAATCGCGAGAGTCTTCCTCACTTTTAGTGTCTTCTTTAGCATCATATTTTTCTTCATCTTTATCGGATGACTCGGTAGCCGTGCTAGCCGCTGTCACTTCATCCTTAGGTGAAACATTTTCGCGATCTCGTTTTTCTTTTTCTCTATTCACTGCTATTGCTCCGACATTATTCTTTTTGTTGCTCTTTTTCAAAGTAGCTACTTCTTTAAGTAGAGAAGCCACTTTTCTATTTAAATTATCAACTTTCATTTGGTTAAGTCTGTCTATATCCTTTAGCTTGTTACGCATTTCAATTTCCTTTTCAAAGTTTTTGCCTTTTAATTCAGTAAGCTAAAAGATATTTTTTTGTTATTAAGTATTGTATTATATTGTGTGAGAAAACTAACCAATTTATCTTTTTCGAGTAATTCCTTATCCTTTTGAGATAAACGTTTTTCAAGACTAGCTATACGTTCTTTTAAAGTCGTCATTGCCACAACATGATCAGAGGAGTTTGGATCAATACTCACCACCGCTGGAGCAGCAATAGAGCTCAAACCTATACTGCCATTTCCACTACCTTGCGAGCTAGTTCGAGATATCTTTTCAGGCATATCAAGACCTGCTGCACTGACCGCTGAAACTCCAACATTCGGATTAGAGCTGCTTGTTTTATTTATATCACGAGTTGGTTTTTTCGCTGCAGCAGAATTATCGCGCTGTGATTTTTCATGAGGCCTTTTTTTCGACGGTATTCGACCCTCTTGCTGAGCCTTCAAATATGCCCGCTTATAAGCACAGGTACATAGCCAACACAATAATTTACCATTGATCTATTAAAGGAATATATTATTTTGTTAGTTATTAATAAGAAAGAAGAGTTTTTTAAATTTTAAATTATATGAACGCAAACATATCTTTTTACCAAAATTTTAATTGCTTCGAGAGTTTATGTTACATAACTCGAAACGCTACAATTAATTTTATATGTAAATTTAAAGCTTGTTTAAACCAATTTTAAATCTCATCTAGAAAAATTACATAGCTTGTGTTCGCACCTTTCTGTTTTCATCTCGTCTATCGAATGCCGATCTAAGTTTACATTCATCACATTGAACAGGTGGTCCATAACGGGATTCGTAGCTAGCACATCTTATTATTTTGACATTTAAAATTTATAGATATCACGCATTTGATTAGGTCCATAACATCAATAATGGGTTGGATTAGGGTTATTATCGGTAAAATTTTGTTTCAATATACATATATATGAAGAAAAAGAGAAGAAAAATGTTTGCGTTCATAAAACGTGGAAACAAATATAAGTAAAAATTGGTGGAATATGTTTAGTTTGTCTTACATTATTGAATACACATACAAAGTAAGCAATGTTATAAAATAAAGTATGTAATAGTTAAGGTTTTTTATACACCATTGAGTTTAGATAGCTTTATAAAAAAAAAAATTTTTTTATCCAAAATAGTGTACTAAAGCTAAAAGTAATTTATGGATACATTTTTAAAAAAGTTTCTATTAATTTTAAACGTTTCAAACGGCCATAAATATCAGAACAGCAAGTGGTACTTTCATATTTTCAAATAAACTTTGGTGTACTCAATAAAAAAAATTTAGATATAACTCACATATTCAACAAAATTTAGGAAAATAAAAATTTTGAATTCAATCGTACCTCATACATTTAGATCCCCCAAACGCTGCAACAATTTTACAACATTCACAGGCACTGGGTTTACCATATTTGCTAAGATTATGTTCGCATTTCTTACAAATATTCTGGGATTTCCTAGAGTTGTTAAAAATTACTTAACAAAATGCGAATCATATTTAATACTTTATCAAATTTAATACTTACGAATTAGGTTGAAACTCTGAGCGGCAATAAGAGCATTTAACAACAGATGTAGAACCGCGGCAACTCTATAATAAAAGAGATTCTGGTTAGAATTTTTTCAGTGTATAAACATAATTTTATATTCGAAAACAATAAGCATCAAAAACAATACACTTTTACCGCGTCTAATACAATAATACCAAACTTTTTCCAATACAAACCCCAAAACGGTCACACACAATATTATTTAAAAAAAAATTTTTTTAAAGTATATTTTTATCACCTTGCAAAGCTGAGTTCCCGACGATAATTCCTCAAACGGATGCCTTGAGAAGCACTTTGAACAAGCAAATAATACTTTTCCACTCATACTATTTATAACTTAACTTTGTTATCTAATTGAATTACTGATAAGACACAAGTATATATTTAACTTGGTAAGATATTTTTTGTTTTTAAACAATTTTAACAATTTTGTAAATTTTTTACGTTTTTGCAAAGAACGCAAATTTCTCCTTGTCAAAATATGTAAAAAATAAAAATGGCGAACATTTTTCGAAAAAGCTTCGAAAATACTCACAATGCTTTGAACTGTCATTTGCAATGTTACAGTGTTGTATTTTCTTTAGAGTGCGTTTACATCACTCATGTGGAACACTTGTTGATTTAGAACATTTCTGTTCATTACAGCTCGACCACACAGGCGTCTGTTGTGTCTTAATACTAGCAATAACGCCGGCAGAATTACGTCATCAAATTGCTAATGTTCAACGCTGTACTTTTAGTTGGCAAACATGGAAATATCTTAAAACATAATTTAAGATATTTTGGCAAAGAAGGTTGCGATGTTTTAATTAATTGTAATTATTTTATTTTTTTATTCTTTTAAAAATGAGTGCTTTAAATGCATCAATCTCCGAGCCAATCTCCATTTCTTTTTTTTATGAACTCAAAAATGTAAATTATTACATTTTTCTGTTAATAAAATCACTTTTTATAATCATTTGTACATTTGTTTATATATTGAAGCGCATGTTTGTATGTATGTTCATAAACATCAGTGATGATAAGTGAATTTTGACAGCTTATGTTCAAAGATAATTGCTCAGCAATATCTTCTAGCAATAATTGCTGAACATGTGTTTGAACACATATTCGTGCTGTCCACACGCAAATATCTTGTGTCGGCAATCGATTTTGGCAGTTGCCACGGCAATAATTGCCAATCAGATTGCCCGTGTGGACGGGTAGTTACGTTGCGTCTCCATGTAGCAATTTTTATTGCTAAGCTCAAGCAAAAACGTCGGCAGAATAACAGTACAGCGATTGCTTATTGCTTCACGCTCTAAACACTTAAACGACAGCAGACTTCACGAGTACAAATAAAGTTAGCTTCAAATGCTGCCGTCTCATCAGCAAATCGCAAAACAATGGCCATCTATTGTCATTCAGCCAATTTACACTAGATTAATTATGCCGGCATGGCAGCTTATAGGCATTTACCGTGAAGAGAGTCGAGCAGCACAAAACTAATATAAACACAAACCTAACACACGCCAAATGCTATGTTGCGGTGGTGGAAGAAGAAGCATATAAATGTTAGACGAATTAATCTAATGTGTTTTTGAAAGAAGAAACGATAAGGGCAAAATAAACCACACAAACTGCTTGCCAAACTTGTCATAATTTAAATTTCATTTAAATCATTGAAAATAAAGAAAGAGTGTTTAATTTGTATTTGAATGTGTTGTATTTGTATGGTTTGGGTGCAAGCGGAAAGCGTGTGTTTGGCAAGCAGTTTGCGTAGTTTATTTGGCCTTTAAGGCGAACTAAAAATTAATCTACTGTGAATTGGCTGATTGAAAACAAAAAAAGTGATTAATTTGTGTTTGTGATTAAATTGCATGTGCATTTGGAAGTGGTTTGCGTAATTTGTTTGGCCCTTTAGGTAAATTTCGCATGTATGGGAAATCGAGTAAAGAAGAACCAGATTGAACTCGATATGTCTTTAACAAGTAGAAATACTTATTGTCGGTTATACATAAAACATTTTACTTCATGCGATTACGTAATTGGCAATAATGTTTGATATACACTTTTTGAAAATCGCAACGATTTAATGCCTAAGGTCATTCATTTTGATTCGTAATTAAATGTCACATTTTCGGATTGTAACTCATCAATAATAGATGCCTTAAGCTTGCATATGTAAGAATAATAGTGGCGCATTTTTGCACGCTCAAATATCGACCTAATTTGAAACAAATTTGTTATATCAGATAATTTGGCCGTATAAAAAAATGTGTGGGAAATCACGTCGCAAATTACTTAATTTGGGCATATAAAAAAATTTTAATTAATATATCTCCTGCATATTTCTCTCTTATAATTACAAAACCTGGTTTTATTTTGTTCAAACGTCACTTTCTCCATTTAAGTATACTTTGCTGTAAAATTTGCCTGCAAACATAAAACACATGACTGAAGACGTTTGAAAATATCATTGTGAAATTTGAACAATCATTCTGATGTTATATTAGAACTAATCGCAGTTGTAGACACCTATAAAATGAAACACTGTAGTTGTTAAAAATACAGTGCTACCAATATATGAGCGGAACGAAAACAAATTTAAATTTTCCAAACGCTTAATTCGAAAAACAAAAGGATTTGGTAGAGGAATTTATATGAGAAACTTTTTCTAAAATCTTATCAAAATGTCTGAACAGACAAATATAAAAGTTGTGGTCCGTGTTAGACCATATAATCGAAGAGAGTTGGAACAAAATCAAAGGACGATTATAAAAGTATTGGACAAAACGACGCTTTTATTTGATCCTGAAGAAGAAGACGATGAATTTTTCTTTCAAGGTTCCAAGCTTAATTATAGAGATATAACAAAACGCGTAAACAAAAAATTGTCCATGGATTATGATCGAGTTTTTGATACTGACGCAACAAATATGAGTATATTTGAGGAATGTACAGCACCACTAATTGATTCAGTTTTAAATGGGTAGGTAAATTAATATACTAAAAGCAACCTAAGAAATGCATATATGTTTTCATTTTTTTTTTAAGATACAACTGTTCCGTCTTTGTCTATGGGGCTACTGGTGCGGGGAAAACATTTACTATGCTTGGGAATGAAAATTGCCCTGGACTAACATTTCTTACTATGCGAGATCTTTTCGAAAAGATTGAAGCTCAAAGTGATTTACGAAAATTTGACGTAGGTGTCAGCTACTTGGAAGTATATAATGAACAAGTCATGAATCTTCTAACAAAAAGTGGACCATTAAAATTACGGGAGGACTCGAACGGTGTTGTTGTAAGTGGTTTAGTTTTAAAACCAATTTACAGTGCGGAGGAACTTTTGGAGTTGTTGGCATTAGGAAATTCTCATAGAACCCAACACCCAACTGATGCCAATGCAGAAAGTTCACGATCGCATGCTATTTTTCAAGTCCACATAAGAATAGCTGATCGCAAGACTGGTACAAAACGAATGGTGAAATTATCTATGATAGACTTGGCTGGAAGTGAAAGGGCAGCAAGTACGAAGGGTATAGGTATCAGGTTTAAAGAAGGTGCCAGTATTAACAAAAGTCTTCTGGCATTAGGAAATTGCATAAATAGATTGGCAGACGGATCAAAGCATATACCCTATCGCGATTCAAACTTGACAAGAATTTTAAAAGACTCTTTAGGTGGCAACTGCCAAACTTTAATGGTAGCAAACATATCTAAAAGTTCCTTGACTTACGAAGACACTTATAACACTCTAAAGGTAGACACAATAATTTCAGTTTGTATAAAAATTGAAGTAAGAATTTGTTTTTTTACAGTATGCTAGTAGGGCAAAGAAGATACGAACCACTTTACGGCAGAATGCTTTGAAAACGAATATGCCGAAAGAATTCTATGTGAAAAAAGTCAATGAACTTATGGACGATAATGAGCGTTTAAAACAGGTTAACTCTGAGTTAGAGTTCAAAGTTAGCAAAGCAACAACATTTGATGAAACAGAATTAAGGCCTTGGTATATTCGTATCGATCAAGTATATGCCTCAATTGTTAAGTCCCAGGAGAAATATATAGTTTTGAAAAGCCGCGTTAAAATCCTAACATTTCAAATTAGTTTGAAGACTGAAATGGAGAATTCTAGGAAAATCCTTTATGGTGATTGTGAAACGCAAGAGGTAAGTTTTAATGCCTTTTTTATGCAAATAAGCAAATTTTATATTTATTTGATTTGATTAATTAATTAAATTTTTAAATAACCATCAATATCAGTTGTTAATTAGTAATATGGTACAAATCCATTATTAAAATACAAGATTTTGCTACAATGAATTCGGAAGAATAAGAAAATAATTACTTTGTAGAGTATTAAAGCAGTATCAACAACCTACTGCGTTTTAAAAAAGCCAGCCAGCTTGGTTCAGAAGCAAATATACTTATTATGCTGAGGAATGTATTCATTAATTTAATTTTTTTTGTATCATTACATTCTTCATAAAATATATCGAACCTTGCTTAAGATTATGATCAATTCTTGAACGTTGTAACTTTATATTAAAAATATTAAAAAATATTTTTAGCAGCAGGAAGTGTTACAAAAAGCATTACGTTTCATGAAACAGCTCAAGCCTTTTCATAGCAAGAGTTGGTGGAAAATAATCAACTGTTGCAATAAACAAACCACGTTATTTATATTCAAACAAGTTATAAAGGTGTAAAAAAACCTATTTATTTTTTAATGCTAAATAAAGCATCAATGCATTTCATATGGTTTTGTACTATTACTTTATTTTTTTGCGTTACTTATCCACTTCTATTATAAAATGTAATATTTTAATTAAGTTTTAATTGAAACATATTTTTGCCCGCATTTAATTGAGATGAAATACAGTTCCGGTCCTTACTCTTGAAGAACACTTGCATTAAAATTGCCTGAAGAATACAAATATATTACATATCTGAATTAAATAAGACTTTTATATATCAGGTTTCATATAGCAATCTTTTTTAATGCTGTAAATAAATTTTATTACACATTCTAATTATAAGATAAATTAACAGATGTACACATAGGTATAAACGCAAATTTTTTTATAAAGCATGTTAGCTTATAGCATGAAAACAGTTTTAATTCTAGTTACTAAAGATAACTTTTGTTGTTTTGAGCTCAAGCTTGATGCTCCATAAAAATGATTTAAGAGTCTCCTAATAATTCCTTTTGCTTCGTTTGCAATATTTTATCAGCCTCATCTATATACTTATCTGCTACTGCGGTTATTTGATTTTGAATAGCAAAAACATCATCCTTAGAAATATCCGATTGCTTCTTTAACTTCTTTATGTTGAAATTTTGTATGTCTTTAATCGCATCTCTGTATTTAATAAATAAACCTTTAGCATTCTTTGAAAGATTTTCACGATGCTCTTTGGTGACTTTCGGTATAGGGATAAAAAGAGTAGTTCCATCTTGTTGAGGATTTAAGTTCATCCCACTCTTTTCAATAGCTTTCAATACATCGGGTATAGTTTGCGGAAATGCAATCATATTAACAACAATAGTTTTAGGATTTTTGCGTGAAATTTGAGCCAGTTCCTGCAATTCATGTTCCGTTCCATTTACAGTGACCCTTAATGTATCAACAGCACCTGTAGTTGAACGCAGTGACAAGTGCTTGATAAAGTCGTCCTTCATTTGTTGCACTGCCTTTTGCATTTGTTGTGTTAAGGAATCATAATCTATAATTTCTCTCAGTTGGGTTTCATTTATTTCAATTTTGGTTGCTTTTTTACCGCTTTTTTCCTTTTTTTTATCTTTAGTTTTTGCATAACTACATTTTGTTGTAGAAAATGTTGCCTGCTGCTTGCATGTGCCATAGATTGTTGGAACGAATTTACTTATATCCTTTTTTGTAGCAGTATTTGGACAAGCACTAAAAGTACGTAATGCAATATTGCGCAAAGAAAAAACTAATTTTGATGACAACATTTTGCAGAACTTTTGTTTTTAAAATTAAATTTATTTTCGATTTAATCTACTCGTGTTGTGTTGTGTTTGCATTATTTTCTTTTGTTTGTGAGAGTTGCCACATTTTTTTAAATACTTTTTTGTGTTGTATTTTGAATTGGGCTTGGACACACGAGAACAATTGTTCTGGTGTAAAATTATAGCTTAAAAGCAATGGGGGAGAGGAATATGATATGATGATATATGATAATAAATGACAGTTTTGAAATTTCATCTGTTTATGGTTTTTTTCCTTGGTTGTATTTTATTTATTTATTTGTCCATATTGCAATACAAAGCCATCCAGGCGAACAATACGTATCGCAGAGTATAAACACATTGGTCTATCACGATAGTCATTAAAGAAGTATACTTTAAAAAATATTAAGTAATGTTTAACAAAAAGTATACTTTTAGTCTACTATAACCAAAAATAAAAGAGATTACTTTACTATCAAAAGCCGGTTCTAACGTTAAACAGAGCAAAAGTTGTTTTTAAGTATATTAACATAAGTCTAAATAAATAAGCTGTTCGCCGTCAAATGATAAAATGTAAAAAAAGAAATTAGTTTTGTGAAAATTAAGTAAAAATTGGCATAAAAAAAATTAATAAATATATGTATATATAATTCGTCTGTCTGTAAAAGAAAACTATATATCGCTCCTTTATTGTAACATAGTCATATCTCAACAAATGAGCTTTTCGAGTTAAAAATGCAGAATTGTTAACATTACTACTTTTTATATTTTGCCAAAAATGTATTAAAATTATTTTTAAACTGTTTGCTTTAGGAGAGATTTTCTAAAATTTGAAACGTGTTTTTCTCGAAACAAGCTTGTTTGAGTTATGACTGTTGCAATAAAGGAGCGATACGATTCTTTTCGTTCTTTTTTCGCGATACAGAATGGGAAAAGAGCTCCTGTTAGCACTTTTTGTTGATCCTGTCAATAAAAGCCCAAATTTATAGTCAAAATAGTTTATAACCAATTTATAAGTTTTTACAAATTTCTTTTTTAATTTTTATTCAAATTTTTTGAATAAATGAATATTTTCCTTTTTTCACTTTGTCTGTCAGCTGATCAGAGATACCACTCGTTTATATTTTTTATATCGCTCCTTTATTGCAACATAGTCGTAACGCAAAAAAGCTTGTTTCGAGAAAAACACATTTAAAATTTTTAGGGCCATATCCAAAAAAAATTCTTACTTGAGTTTTAACGCATACGTTAGTTACCAAACACATTAGCACTACCATACATTTGTTAAAATTTTTTATGCAAAAACAGTACGTTAACTTTTACACTGCGTTTAGACATACAAGTAACTTGTTACAAGTTGTGTGTACATATTAACAACCAATACATCGAAAAAAATAATAAAAACACTTGCAATTTGCACGATTGTTTACACACGCAAGTGCAAGTTCATTTTCAAAATGTCGTCGAAGACAAACATTGTACGCCTTTGTACTACATGCGCTTTTAATGTCTGTGCTGCCAAAGTTTTAGCATAGCAATATTACAGGGGAAGTATATTAAGTACATACATTTTTCACAATTAAAATAATAAATTTGTAATCCAAGTAAAAATTAAGTTATAGATGTTTATTTATTTTTGTGTTTTTATATTATGTTTTCGGCATATAACTAAAAATATTAAAATTTTAAAAATTTTTCCTTGAAAAATACCTATTAAAGTCAAAATGAAATATCTATGGGCAACACTGTTTGTTTCTGCTTGCATGCAAGTGAAAAAATCACTGCCAACCAAAATCAGTTGCAAGTGAGGCTACTACTTGCAGGTGTGTGAATGTATTAGTAAAAAAATGTTAATGTATTGGGTTTTTTGCACTTGCACTTGCGTGTGTAAACATTCAGTTACATGTAGTAAGGAATTTAATTGTTTTGTTATGGCAACTCCGTTATGTTCAGTTGTAATTTTTTGAATAGTGATGCATGAAAACTAATATTCGAAAACTGAAAAACTAATTTAGAAAATAAAAAATTATTATTATTACACAAAATAATCAATTTTCTATAAACATTTCGTGAATTTATCATTTATATAAATGAAGAATACATAATATGTAGTATATTAATTAATATGAGAAAAATTAATAGGATTACTTATACTAGAAAATTTTTTATTATTCTAATACCATTTTTCGTTGTATTCGTTTGATTGAATGTGCGGCACTAATATATTTCTTGTTTTTATTATTATTTCAAAATTAATATTTTCAGTTTATATACAATGAAATATGTCCATTTCTTTATTTAATGATCATAAAACATTAATTGCATTAAAAATTTTCGCTAAGTTGTGCTTTTTACAAGAAATTAAAATAAAGAAATCAAATGCCATTTTAACGTAAAGTTAAAGTGTATCCAATTCAACTTTAAACGAAAGGTAGGCTAACAATTGTTTTTGCATGCAACGTTAAGAAATTTTTCTTAACAGTTGCTTACCAAGCTTTGTTAAGTTTTTTTTTGGATACGGCCGTTAGTTTCCATACAAGTCTTAGAAAATTTTTTTTTAGAAAATAACTCCTAAAGGAAACAGTTTAAAGGTATTTTAAATAAAATTTTGGCACAATATAAAAGGTAGTACTGTTAACAATTCTGCATTTTTAATTCGAAAAGCTCATTTGTTGAGATATGACTATGTTGCAATAAAGGAGCGATATATAGTTATTTTCTACAGACAGACAAATTATATATACATATATATATTTTTTTAAATTTTTATTTTTATACCAATTTTTACTTAATTTTCACAAAACTAATTTCTTTTTTTACATATCATTTGACGGCGAACAGCTTATTTATTTAGAATTATGTTAATATACTAAAAAACAACATTGAACTTCTCCATAAATTCATATTAGATTGTAATCTACTTCACAGTTTGTAATTAAAATTTATTTAATTTTATGAGACGAAAGAATTGGTAGCTAGTTCTCGTTTTTTCTTTTAATTACTATAATTGTATTATTGTAATTAATTTTGATAAATAAATAAATAATTTTTGGTGACGAATATTCGCGACTAAATATTCGTCATTCGTCGCAGTTGTGTTGCTAGCATAAAGTCGGATCGGTAATCATAATGTTACGAAGTATACACCAACCACATATCTGTAATGAGACTCTACTTCTGGAGAAAAAAGTGATAACAACGCTAAAAAAAAGTAAGAGTACTTAAATAAAATTATAAAAAGGAAGATATTTTGACACCATCTTACAGCTTGCTTTCGCAATAAAAACCCATGTTTCTACGTTTTTTCACCTGTATCAATGTAAATAAATTTGAAGGCAAAACAACGTTTGCCGGGTCAGCTAGTGATAGCATAAAAACATAAGTCCGTTTTTAGAGTTAGTAATAAGTGCTTTTCATTTTATCTAAGTAGAAAAGATAGTATCCTTAAATGTGTTTTCTGGTCTTTTTTTTTTTTTTTTAATGGTCATTGTTTTAACAATAAATTAGTAATCAACTAAAAACTCACTATTTTAAATAAAAAAAAAAACACTTACAGAATATTTCAAGCTACACTTCATCCGTATGCTTCTTAAGCAATCAAATTGAGAAACTGTCAAAAGAAATTTCATCCTGTCGCCAGAAATTAAACATTGTTTATAACGATTTAAATAAGATTAAGGCAGAAATTGAATCATCCAAGTATGCAAAATTTTTGCAAATTTATTTAAAATATAAAAATTTAGAAATACAAAATTCGAAAAAAGCTGTTTTAAATAAACACATGCAATCAATCTACTCGGAACTTATGCTTAATTCGGCTTGGAAACAGAAAGCTCTGACCTTAGCAAGTCAAGTAATTAAAAATGGCAGTTTAAATACTCAGCAAAGGTATCATTATGAGCAATTGGAGCAACATCTTAGTAACGCGGCTAACCGGAATGAACTAAATATTTGTGAAAATTCAATAAACGGCGAGCAGCCCGTTTCAAGCGACGAAGATATCGAACAATTTCCAGCTGATAATACTGATATGCAAAAAAATATAATATATGGAAAACGTTTGCGTTTGGATGAGTGTGAATTGGACGATTTCGATGATGTACTGAATGGCCTTTGCACGGACGAGGAAAATGTAAATGACTGTGACGACGATACGCATACAACATTTAAAGTTCCAGTTAAAAGGCTTTGTAAATTAAATGAAACTCACGTTTTGGGTGAACTTGACAATAACACAAACACCACTTTCTATGTTGGTCCTTCTACATCTTCCACAAATGGCAATCTGAAGATGAATAATAAGCCAATTATATTGAAATCAAACATTGTGTCAAACATAACATCTGATCAAATTGTTAAAACGACAGCGAATAGCGATCAATTAAAAAATGGTAAGTTGCGATAATAAATATTAAAATTTACAGATTTGTATTGTAAAAAGTCCTTCTAAAGAAAACCATAGGAAAGGAAAAAATTGAACTAAAACTCGATGTACAAATGTACAAAAATCGAATTTAAAAGATATTTATAAATGAATATAATGCAACTTCAGGTCTTATTTTTTATGCAAGGATTAAAAAAAAGCTTTGCTAATTGAAAACAAAATGAAGATCTGAAGCTGCAAAAAACGACGAGCAACTCGTTTGGAATGTCTGTATGGAAGCCGTTGAAAAAAATTTAAATAAATAAATTTTTTAGTTCAAAATATAAAAAAAAGAAAATTTTTTTTGACAAATAAATTTAATTTTTGCAGCTTCAGATCTTTGTTTTTTGTTTTTTATAAAAAATTTATAACATTTAATTTCTCCTGACGATGATAACAAATTGTTATCGAAATATTGAGAAATAAAAGATTTTGAATTGTAAATTTTTTATAAAAAACAAAGATCTGAAGCTGCAAAAATTAAATTTATTTAACAAACGAAGATCAAATAATATTGAGATAAAATAATTTTATTTGAAAGCTATTGTTAGTTGTCTTTTTCTCTTTTCAGTTCTTTTAAGATCTAAGAAGTTTACACATGGTTCCCTTCTTAAGACAGTTGCCGCTGGAATTCAAAAAGAAAACAAAAAATTCAGTCCGAATCGAATAAGAAAAAGTCCTCGATCAGCAGGAGTAAAAGGTATGTTTTTAGTAGAAAATAGCAGAATGTTTAAATCTTGTTAGCTAAAATGCAAAAAGGCGTAACTAATAAAAATATATTTTATAGCAGAAACAACAAAATTTTTGAAAACAAAACTAACCAACGTCAGACTCGATGGCTGATTTGGTAGAGTACTCCACCAACAGACTCGATTCCTGCCACAGACCCTGGGTGTTAGTGCAAACAAGCAAGAAAGCTTCGCAGTTTTTGTGTTTGTTTTTCATAAAAAAAAACTTGCATTGATATGTTTGAGAAAAAAAGTCACTAAGTCGTTTTACATTTATCAATTAACCGCACTTGTAGTTACGTCCATGTGTTCTTCCAAAAGAGCCAACCCCAATATGGGTTTAGAAGAGCTAGTGGAATTGAGAATTATATGGTAAATGTTTTTCAATTTTGTATGTAAAGGTTTAGACAAAGAATTTTTAAAAGCGGTTGATCTTCCTGATCATGCAATTTGGTTGGCGAAACTTCGTTTAAATATTTTCAAAAGCTACTTAGGTTAGGTTGTACAGGCCGCCAGTTTCATGAAACCAGCCCACTTGGGTCCTTTTGGTCTCGTTGTGTTGCCTGAGGGAGAAGTGCAGTCTATGAGACTTACGCTTTCCCCGAAGAGCTACTTAACAATTAGAAAGTAACTTAACAAATAGGAAACGAAAGAAGTTCCTTGGGAGAATTGAAGCAGAGTTCCACAGGGCAGTGTGCTAGGTTGTCGTCTACTTTTCTCATATAAATTATATAATGAACATTGAACGAAATGGTAAAATTTTCACGCATGCGTATATTTCATTTTATTTTATCCATTTACAGGCATGAACATTTCTTAAAGCATATATGTATAAAAAAATTTTTGCATTAATTTTTGAGTATGTGAGATTAAATAAATTGATCATAAATACTCTTAACAAGGACTAAAATAATGAAATATAAATGATTCCGGAAGTTCTAGTATATATTCATAAATGGAAAATAACTCTTTGACTCTGAATCCATAATTTTCTTTCTTTATCTGCAAAGCAATTTATCTTGCAACCTACATATTCGTGAACTTTCTAGAATAATACACGCAGTATTATTATTGTGTCAATTTAAACTGAAATTTGATGAAAAGACAAAGCTGATATTTTATCAAGCATTAAGTCAAACTCATATTAATTACTAACTTTTAATTTATTGTTACAAATTTGTATAATTTCTAACCCATTGTACAGCCGTTGATCTGCTTGTTATATTTCTATTTATAACTATACAGTTGTTAATAAATTTTCAAGGCATAGGCTGCACAGCATGGGCGGAGTAACGAAGGCATTATGCCCCGGATGGTACTAACGGTAATTTTTTGCGGCGCTGTGACTAAATGTACCGATCTATGCCTTCGCACAGGCAGTTGCCGCATGGTTAACAACAAAATACCTGTAAAAAACCTATAAACTAATACAGTTAGTTGAGGTAGACTGTTAACCAATGAGACTAAGACGCAAAACTCTCGTAGGTCAAATAACAACGACAATTTTGACCGCACTTAAGAAATAAGTGCGATGACGCGAGAGCTGCTGCCCAGCCTAGAGCTGCTTTACGACTGATGCTTATTATAAATTTAAACGCACATCAACACAAATAATATAAAACTAAAAACATAGTACAGAAACAAACATACACTACTTTACGAGCTCAAAATTTTAAGTAAATGATTTTATTGTTGTTGTTGCATTCTTGGTATTGCGTTCTTATAGTTTGTTGTTGTTGCATTCTTATTGTTTCACAAGCACTTGTGTAATGCATGAGATTTATATTTGTACACTTGATTCTGGAATTATCCATAACTAGAAAGTTCATGACGACTGTTGCAGGTAATAAAGAAGTATAAACATCAGGCAGATATTCGGCAGAGAGAAAGTTTATTTTTAATTTTTGTGCAAGACAGTCTTAAATCAGAAAAGTAAGCAAGTCCTGTTGTCCGTGTTTTCTTTATATGTTCATTCATAATATATTTTAAATCTACTTCATTACCTTATAGTGTGGAAGTGTTGGACTAAATCTTATTAGTCTGAACAGTGTCGAAGATATATACACTGGGCACTGATCAGTCTTAACTAATTTAATTCCAACATTTTAAATGCCGTAATTGAATTTGAACAATTAAGTTTTTTATAAAAAACTTAATTGTTTGAATTTTTGTTCTCTGCTTTTCGATACTTTCAAAAAGCAAATCGTAGCAACCAACGGTTGTTCATCTGTTTTAAAGGTGTAAAGAAATGTTAGAGACGTGTATAAATGAAAAAGCTTGTTTTTTGTGTTTTGACAGGTATTATTAGAGCATTTTCCTTTTTAAATTCTCAACAATTTATTTAGATTGTCGGGATATAAAGTTGAATGTTTGAGAATATCTTTTAAACATTTCCAAAGTCTACTGATGATTAGGGTCGTTCCTATGAAATGTCGACATATAGATAGCTGGGAAACATAGAAAACAAGCCATTTATAATTTTTTATTGGTAATTGAATTTGTTTTGGTCTTTCATGTTGTTATTGTTCAAGTCAAACCTCTACAAACACTACTCCCTCTTTCCTCCTCCTGATAACCTATTATCCTATTTCCAGTACAATGCACTGCATATGTAGGGGTCTTCCCCTGAGTACTGGTCCAAGAAAAAAAAAGTGTAAAAATATTTTAGCAGGAATAGGCTTGATTTGAGAGCCTTGCAAAGCGTTTAAAATAAAGGTTAGGTTAGATAGGCAGGCCGCTGGATACCCCGGAATTGTCTAGGATGTCCAGCTCACTTGGGTCCTGAAGTCGTTCCCTTTGTTCAAAATAAAGCACAGAAAACTATTCTTAACTTGCCACTTAAAATATGCAAGTTGTGCTTGTATAGAGATATTGCTAAAAGATTTTTTTCGAAAAATTATAAGAAAATTCAAGAATTTCTTTTTATATATACATACATAATTTTTTTTGTCATTTAAAGGCATTCACAATAATCAATCGAAAACTCGATTATGGATTGTTTGTTAAGCGGCCCATACACGTTGCAATTCAATTGTGAATTAAGTCTTTCAACTGAATTTATTATTGCCCAGACACTTCATAAACTGTATTGAAAGATTTTCTTTCAACTATTAAATTCAATGAAGTTATTTTAAAAATATATAACGTTCTCCTTGCAAAAACACTACAAATATAAATTTTGAGACCTGATCAAGAGACTCGAACACATACAATCAAGGCGAACTCATACCAGGTAAATGCAAGAGCAATAAATACAACACTACAAAAAATAAATCTTTTTCAAATGTCAAGAGAAAAATATAAACACAAAAAGGAATTAAAAAAAATATATATTAAAAAAATTAACAATAAAAGACAAACATTTAATTCTTTGGTGAAACTTTTAGTTAGTGCCAGTTTACACACATCAAGTTTGACTCGTCAAGTCTTGAGTTTTTGGAAGAACGGGGAGAAGAGAGTGGAAAAGGGTGCAGACTTGACGGTACCGTCAAGTCTAAAATGGAAAGCCAGAAAATATGAAAACTTTAAGGCAAAAAAACTTAAACTTGACGATATAAAACTTTTGTGTGTGAACGTGAATGCAAGTTCAAAAGAAAATTGAAGCAGAATTGATCAAGAAAACCTGATGTGTGTAAATTGAGACTTATTTCGTGAAAATTAAAGTCACAGATCATAGAGCTTCGAAAGGTGAAAATGGCCCGCAAGATTGGGGAGGATTCAGAATGATAGCTGGCGCTCGAGATGCAAGATATAAATTAAAAAATTGTTTTGAATTTTTTTTTTTTAAATTTCCATAAAAAAATTATAATAAAAGAAAAACTTAATTATAATGTGAAACTTTTAATTTTCTCGTGAAACTTAAGTCCCAGATCATAGAGCTTGAAAAGGTGACAATGGCCAGCCAGATTGCGGAGGATTCTGGGTGATATCTGGCGCTCAAGATAGAATACATAATTTAAAAAATTGTTTTAATTTTTTTCCCCAATTTTGTTTTAATTATGCCATTGTCACCTGAAACAGATAAAAATTAAAAAAAAAGTTATCAGCTGCGCTGTCAATTTCACCTGTTATGAATTCGCCTTGCACACAATACAATCGAATTGAAAGACTTGCTAGTCAAATTGAAGAAATCAAAACATTTTAATTTTTGTTCATCCAACTCGACAACTGCCAAACTAATCAACTGACAAAGCCATACACGCTTTGATTTGGACAACAATCGACTCAGTTGCCAACTGAGTTGAAACGTGTATGGGGTGCTTTAGTCATGTCTTTTTGCATTTTAGATAACTATTTTATTCAATGTCAATACAAAGAAAGCCTATAAGGCCAATTATACATGTATTGTTAGTATAATATCCATGTTTAGCTACAATATAACAAGTAATAACAATAAAGAATATTTAACTATATGTTATAATAACATTTTTATTGACTTCTTTCAGTACTGAATGCAGCTGCAGCAAGTATAGTCAAACAACGTCAAGCAATACGACTAGCAATCGGTGGAACTGAACTGCCAGCGGTCAGATTGAATAGAGCAACTTCTCTAAGAGTAAAAAAGTAACAAGTTTTGAAAATTTTCTTTGACTTTTTTTTTAATACCATTTCATTCATGATTTATTTATATTTGTAAACAACTTGAGCAACAATTTACATATGTATATTTTTTAACAAATTTGAAATATTTCAGAAACTATAAAATAAATTTACAAAAATAATAGTGTTAACGATCGACCACTTACAACGTTTTCAGCTTGTTCATAATCTATTTTTATAAAATTGATCACTTAAATCTTCGTTTACGTTTTTTATATATGGTCCTGGAGACAAAGAAAATAAACGATTTAATAATGCAAAACTGGCCAATAATACAGATGACAATACACCCAAATGTATCATTGAAAAAACAATTTGAGCCAGGACATAATGGAAAGGGCCAAATATTGAGTTGTATGGCAAATTTGTTGTTTTACAAACATTTTTCAAATTTTGTTGTGTGTCTGTTGTTGCAGCATGTGTTGGCAAGAATGCTGTTAACCTCTTCCAACTATTGCTCTCTGGCAATATGCTATTAATTTTATTATCCTCATATCGATTTAAAGCATATTTCTCTTTAAAACGATAGTCTTTAAATTCGTTCTTGTCTAAAGCCTCAACATGTTGGTTAGATTCATCTTCAGCTTCCTTTTTGTTTGGTGTTTTTAACATGTAGGGTAAATACGTTGACCGATTTAAAGCCTTAATATTAGTTCCATTCAGTTCACTTCTTGCCTTTATTACAATTGTTATTGTAGTTAGTTGAAGAAATAAAAGTTTTAAATGCATTTTTAAAGCTAGTTTTTACCAAACTGATATTATTGCGAATAAAAAATACAGCATTTATAAGTTTCTGGGAATGAAAGACATATCTGCATATACAAATGAGCAACCATTTGATGGACAAGCTGTCATCCACACTTTATTTAAAAGACATTTTGTGTAAATATTTAAATTTTAAGGTTCAGTGATTAATAACAGTGCAAAAAAATATTATTCTGCTAAAAAAAAAATATTTGATTTATCTACATACATACACTCAGGTTCACTTATGCCTAAAGGCACTAAAAATTCTTTATTTAGCAGTCTGTATCTTTAGCAATTTTTAACTGATTGAGGAATTTTAGAATAGCAATGGAAGCAAGACATCTTAGGTAGGCAGGCCACTGGATTCTTCAAAAAGTACTTGGATCTCCAGCTTACTTGGGTTCTAAAGGTAGTTCCCTTTGTCATAAGCTAGACATCTTGAGAAAAAATCATGACCAAAGTGGTTTCGTAACTAAAGAACATTATCGAAACATTAATAAAACGAATAGTTTTGTAACAAGTGACCTCAAGCTCAAGTAAACAACAATTATATTTAAAAAAAAGGTCGAACAACTAGGATCAAGATACGAATTTAAAGAACTTTTTTTGAACAATTTATAAAAAAGTTTTTTCTTATTTTTTAATTAATTTTTCTTTATTATTGCCTTATTTACTTTACTTAAGAACGATTAGTAGTGGATAAACTCCCTTTGTTTTTAATAGCTTCAAATATACGGGTGTTAATTGACGCAGATTGTGTTGGAAAATAATAAAACTCCACACGCTAGAACATGCCCAAGAAAAGTGGCTCACAGAGCCCACATGACTTATATCAAGGAACTTGCGGCCGCACATTAACTCCAAGAGAACAGGGGAGCTATTAAAACTTCCAAGACCTCTCTTAAGAATGACGGTAGCAGTCATCACTGGACATTGCCTGTTCGGAAATCATGCCAGGAGACTGGGTCTACCATATAATGACTTCTGTAGAAGCTGCCAAGACGAGGAGGAGGAGACGATCCATCATCTCCTCAGTACATGCCCGGCATTAGAGCATCATCGTCTAAGATGCTTAGGCGAGCGGAGCTTTAATAGCCTTTCATGTCTGGCCTCGGTCAAACCGACTGCGTTAGCTTCTTTCATTAGAAGCAGCGGATGGCCAGTAAATCAGCAAGTAATGCCACACTAAGCAGTTTTCCACCTCTCCTTTCCCTCAACCTTTTAGTTTCTTTTTCCTGTATCATAACCTAACTTTTTCAGGCAATCACAAAGTGACCTACGCGGGCTGGAGTATCCGGGTACTTTCTGGAGAATCCAGCCTACCTAACCTAACCTAATTGACAGATAAAGATAATTTATGTAATCAAACGAAATTTGACTCCAAGTATCCTTAATAGCTTGATTTATTTGCTGCTTGTCATCAAATTGTCTACTTCCTTCATAGACCTTACAAGATATTCAACCCCAGACATTTTCGATAATGTTTGGATCTGGCGTAGGATTGCCGGTCAAGAATATCAACATTTTGGCTTGCAATGAACTCCTTTACTACTCTGGCGCTGTGTATACGGGCATTATCCTGTTGCAATATCCAAGATATGGGATCAAATAGTACATTGAACTTCGGAAAAGCTGATTCCAATAACATTTTATAGCTTTCACCAGTCATTTTTGCACTTTGAAATTTAAGATCGACCGACTTCAACTTCAAATAAGTTCAGAAGTTAAAGTTAAAGAAAAGCTGTAGTTTTAATAAGATCGGAAGCTGAAGATAAAGAAGTCTTGCTTTCTTTTGACTTTGATATGCTTTATTTTGGTTGCATGTTGCTTCTTTAAAAACTGTAAATTCTTTGGTGGATGCGTACTGAGTGATGCCAAATAATAATATAATTTCAATGTTCACCACTTTTTTAATTGATTAAGTATTTTTATAAGGTAAATAAATAGATTTTAAAGCAGTTTGAAATTCGCCTTGTACATAGGAGTATTAAAATAAATGTATTGAAAAACAAAACTTCAACTTCCGAACTTATCCGAAGTTAAAGTTAGTCAAACCAAAAACTGTTCAAACATATCGACATCAAAAGTCTTTGTAGTATATAACTTTTCGTTTTTTGTCTCTAGCTTAACTGCGACTGTTTGCATGATTGAAATCAGAAGTCGAAGCAACAGTTTATGTTTGAATAGCAAAATATAGAGAAGTCGTAGAAAAAGCACAATCTTACAACTTTTGCTACTTTGACTGCAGTTTTTTAAACACTGTATATGTTTCACGATTTCGAACTTTGACGTTCGCAAACATTTGGAACGGCCAAGAAACATATTTATAGCTCAAAACTAAAATGAGTTGATACATTATTTGCTACGTTTTCTTACACTCAGCCATGTCACAGAGTTTAATTCCGTTCGGAAACGGAATTGAATTCGTTTTTTACTTCTTCAAAAAACGAAAAATTAAAAAACTTTTCGGAATGAAATTATTTTTAATTGCAAGAATGAAACTAGTATTATCTTATAGAATTGATTTCATTCCGAAAAAGAGTTTTAACCTTTCGTTTTTTGAAGAATTGAAAAACCGATTCAATTCCATTTCCGAACGGAAGTGAATTCTGTGACATGGCCGACTATCAGCTCAAAAGTGCATTGGAAATAGGCGTTTTCTTCACTCAAAATGCCTGCGCACGTTATGGTACGAAATCGTGAAAGAGGCCCTAATTTCATAACTTTCAGAACGAATTAGATTAAATTTCTTTCCAAACTTTATTTTGATCGACTTATATGACTTAAAATAATATTTATTTTTTCTTTGTTATATGTTAATATAAATACTTGCATACATATGTATGTATTATTTGCTGCTACAAACGTAAATATATTATAGCAAACTTTTAAATTTATTGTCAAATACTTTGTATAAAGCAAAAAACCTAATTTTGTACAAACCACACTTTTTTTTTGAAATACAACAAACTAATTTAAATGCTGGTAACATTAATTAATTTGTTCCGCGCGTAAAGATACTTCAGGATTTTCTAGATCTTTTTTACTTTGAATCAATTTAAGTTCACGTTCAAAAGACGTTACCTTGCGCTTTCCTTGTTGAACTTCGGCTGGCATAGCTTTAATAGTGCGCTTGATAACGGCCTGTAACGATGCAATCGTACGTTCAAGAGCTAATCCTAAATTTGTGGTTTGATAGCTGTGCGCTAAAAATAAGGATGCAAATAAATCGCCTGTTCCGGTGAACGATATATCAGTGCCCTGTATTGGTATGTCAAGAATATAACGAGCGCCACCAGTTTTACTGAGAAAAGAACGCAGTTTACCCGAGTTTGCTAAATCACTGCTGGATATTACAACTGTATCGATGCCCTTATCATGAAACCATTGAATCGCTTTCCATACGTCCGCATCACAAGTTATCTTCATTTCGGTCAATAGTTCAACTTCATATTGATTAGGTGTTATGATATCGGCAAGAGGAATAATTTCGTCACGATAAATTGGCAATAATTCCTTGGGCACATACATTACACCATTGTCACCCATGACCGGATCACAAACTGCAGCGCAAGTAATAATACAATAATAAAAAATTGCTACTTTGTTTTTAATACTACTACTATTTACCATATATTAAATTTGGCTCTGTTGTTCTTAATTTTTTTACAATTTTAGCCACTTGCCTCAAAAACGAAGCATTTCCTATGTAGCCAGTTAGCAAATGAGAATACGATTTCAAGAGATCGTTTTCATCCAGACCTTGGAATACATCATCTGCAAAATTGTAACTTGACGAATGTGAAATAAGTCGCAGTTAAGAGCAGTTCAATTTACCTAGTTCTTTCTCTTGTAACACTTGTCCTTTGACTACCTTATACCCGGTATGATTGGAAAATTGCACAGAATTAATAGCGTCGACTTCAAAGCCCAAAACCTGTAATTAATCTGTTTTACTTAAGTTTCAAAATGTAGTTATTGTTAGCTTATTAAATACCTGTAAGGGAAATGTTGCACTCTTGTTCCCCACATAACCATGCACTACATGACTTTGTATTGACAACACACGTCGTTTAACTTCTGTATTACTACAACTGCTTATAGACATACTTATCTATCTCTACTTCTAGACGTCTGCTTTCTACGAATAACTGGCAGGCACTAAAATTTGTTTTAAGTTTTCTTTTTATCAGTTATCTGTAAGTGTACTGCTATAAAAGTATAATGCATATAAGAATTTGCATATGTGTGTATGTAAACATCTGAGTACCCTGCAAACAATTTCTATCAAAAATAAGATTTAAAAGCGACAACAAGCCAAGCAAAACTTTCATATATGATAATCGCTTTCTTATCATAAAAGCACAACTGTGAAACTGAGAAGAAACAAGCAATGCGGATAATACAGGGTGGCGCAAAAATAACCTTCCGATGTTTTTTGGCTGTAATTAAAAAAAAAAATGAAAAACTTTGATTCTTCTTGTGGATTATTTTCATTTGGTCTTTTAATTTTTTTACAGTCGAGAATATGATGTTATGTAAATGGCCGCCGCCACAGTTTATTGTCATTTGAGACCTTTTTATAGCATTTTCCATTACATTGGCCAAAACCTCCGGCGATAGGTCCTCACATTCTTGTCCGATATTGTCTATTTTAAGAGCTGCAAGAGTCTGAGGCTTGTTGACATAAACCCGCGACTTCAAAAAGACCCACAAAAAGAAGTCTGCAGTGGTCAAATCAGGCGATCTTGCTGGCCAGTGCAAATCGTCAAAATGGGAGATTAGGCGCCCGGGAAATGCATCCTTCAGCATATTGGTGCGGCAAGTGCGATGTGTGCCGTAGCACCGTCTTGTTGGAACCACATGTTCCAATTCATCAAGTTGCGGTAAAAAGAACTCGTTGATCAGTGCTCTGTAGCACTCACCATTCACAGTTACCGTTTGGCCCGCGACGTCTTCGAAGAAAACAGTTCCAATGACTCCTCCAGCGAAAACAGCACACCATACAGTGACTTTGAGCGGGTCTAATAGTTCTGCGTGGGTTACACGCGGATTTCCAGTGCCGCAGTTTCTAATTATTTAGTTTTAAAAATGTTTTTAGGAATTTGACTAAATATCAAAAATTTTCATTAAAAGTTTTTGTAATTAACAGTTTTGTCTAAAGTCTCACTTTTTTTTCTTATATTGAGTTTCTAATTATTGGGTTTTAAAACAGGAGGCTAATTCTGAATTGCGATGCGAATGGTAATCCTACTCGAATATGCATATAAGCGAAGAGTTCCCATTCTCTATTGCGATGTTCGCACAGTACTTTTTTATTCGCATTTAAAATGCGAAAAGGTCGGCATTCTTAATTGCGAAAACAAATGTCATACTCGCAAAATTCATTCGATAGCAACACAGCATTAGCAAACCATGAAAATGGAAGTATTATGTTATTTTTTGTTCATTCACCTATTTGATTTGTTAAAATAACACAAAAAATTATTAAACCAAATAATAACTTATTGTGGTAGCTGATAGATTAATTGCTTTTAATAATGAAATTTTACTCAGGGAAACTAACAACGAGACTACTAAGATGCGACAGTTCGAAGTAATAATGGAATTCATGAAAAAGCATAGTGATTTGGCGAAAGGCCACTTAAAAACACCAAATACTCGTCAGACAAAATAAAATAACTTTTCACTCAAATTTAGAATGTCGGATTTGCTTCTAAGCAATCTTCTGTCTATCTCTCATTTTTTTTATTTCCATCTTCGTCATCACACTATAGTGCAACACAGTTACAATTTTTTTACCATGTTTTTTACGTTTCCCAGCTGTCTTATGTCCACATTCCATAGGAGCTACCCTAATCAAACATGCAACTTTATGTCCTTTATATTATATATAACAATCTAAATAAATTATTGAGAATTTTGAGCTTTTCTTCTACACTCGTCTCTAATTTTATTTTTTGATTGTTATCAATATTAAAGGCTGATATGGCGAATAAAACTCAGTTGTTCACAATTTTTTTTAATTAAACTATTTATTTTTTTTTTTATACTCAAAGCCACCAAACAATTTTTGAACTTGTAAAACTTGCCGAATAAGAAATAAATTTGAGGTTTATGTATTTACTTTGGAAGAGTATTGCCACATTTCGATATTAGTTGCGAATGCGAGTACGAAAGACTTACAGAATACCAAATATCTTTCGCATCGCAATTCATTTGCGCATCGCTATGACTTTCCCATCGCAATTTAGAATAAGCCTCCAGTTTTTAGACATTTCACTAAGTATCAAAAACTATCAGTAAAAGGACAAAAGCTGGAAACATAAGTGTATCAATTTGAAGATTTTTCTTAATATCTTGAAAATTACATTTTTGTAACCATTCTGATACAGAAATCACTTCTTGAATAAGGCTACCCAACTTTCAACTTCCATATGTTTGCAGGGTAAAAACCATTTCAAATACGTGTAAAGAAAATAATATAATACTTGTTTTACAAATTCTCAAGTTAGAACTTAAAAAAAATGTACATTTTCAAATATGTATGTACTTATCGCTCCTTTATTGCAACATAGTCATAACGCAAAAAAGCTTGTTTCGAGAAAAACACATTTAAAATTTTTAGTTTCCATACAAGTGTTAGAAAATTTTTTTAGAAAATATCTCCTAAAGGAAACTGTTTACAAGGCAATTTAAATAAAATTTTGACACAATATAAAAGGTAGTACTGTTAACAATTCTGCATTATTAACTCGAAAAGCTCATTTTTTGAGATATGACTATGTTGCAATAAAGGAGCGATATCTTCAGCTGATATTAATTTTTATTGATTTGAGGCTGGAGATTCATTTAAATATAGAGGGTTATTAATTGTAAACGCTGTTCAGCTAAATAGGTTTGTGTAAATGAAACGTCTATCATGAAATCTTAAACCGTTTCTTTGCTGCTAACGAATACAAACTTGCTTAAAACGTACCCAGTGGTATAAGGAACTAGCTCCATACGTGTAGTTTTGAAAAAGTTTTTTTTTTTGGCACCAACTCTAGCCCTACTACAATCGACTTCACATCCATTTGAATGGCGACTTTAATACAGACATGCCATTACTTACTATCCACTCAAAGAACTGCCTACAAGTTTCTAGTTCTAAAAACAGGTCCCATGCTAGCCGATAGTGGCCATCAAAAGATCTAACAGAATAGAACTATGACATTCGCTACCCTTGCTCGCTGAATTTTGCCATTCTCATTATCCTATCCTTTCGGTATCCCTAGGAAAACACTTTAATTTCGCTAACAAGTCATTTATATTAACTTTACGTTTTTTTTCCGTATTAGCATGTATTAAAAATATGCACAAAACCATTTTTATTTCTTTTCTTCACATTTTTATTTTCACTAGAAATTTTATTTCAATTTTCTAAGTTTTTCCATTTCTAGCTTAACAAACTTCTTTTGTAAATTTTTTAGGCTTTACATTTTCTAAATATATTATTATTATTATTTTATTTAATCTAAACGAAATAAATTCTAAGATTAAATTAGATCTGAGAGCACTAGCTACATTGGCCATCAGCTCTTTTCTAAATATAACTTTAGTATTAATATCAATAAAATCGCAAATGCTATTGAAGTTTGTCTAAAAATAGCACAAGCAGCGAAGATAATGTTATGATAATAAAAGTTATTATTGTTTCGCTGCCTACCACTTTGCTATCCACTTGTGGCGATGGTTTCTGCTTATACCACTGGGTACAATGTCTATACAAATGTATGTACATATGCATGTATATGTACTCGTATGTATTATTTTTATTTGTACTTTCATAGGAAGATAATAAATTTGTTTACTTACGAGTCAAAACAATTCTTTTTATCTTTAAGCGTCAATTGAATGATTGAAGAAATTTTACTATACAGTATCCAAATCATTAATTTTGAAAACGACTGCTCTCGAGCAAAAAATGAAATGTCACTCTGTACGATTTCGAAAGAAATATGTACAGAATATATTAAGTGTTATTGGTGATAATTAAACATAGCTTAAGTTACGGTATACAAGATAGGTTTAGCAAAGAAATTTAAGAACATGAATTACAGGAAATTTTTCTTAGTTTTTTCTTTAAACAATTTTTTTTTTTTAATAAGAAATGGAAGAACAAGTAAAACTATTTGAATGACTTTCTATAGCCGGAATTTGGCTGGGAGGCGCAAAAGTTGTCCCCCTATTGGATAGGCTATAATTTATGAAAATCAAGGCAAATGCCAGTTCCGCTTTGACATTTGTAAAGTGAACAGATACAAAATGCATGTCAGAAAACATAAGCGTGGAATAATTGTTCAGATTTTTCGTAAGTTTATCACTGAAAATCACCATGAGCGATGGTACCCATTTTCAACTTTGGATACACCGTTATGGACTTTAAAACGAGCGAGCGATATGTTGGCATATAGACAGACCATTACTATTTCAGGAAATACCCGTAGTAGTGGAATTATCATGTACTTACAATTGCAAAAAGTTAAAAGTACTAAATAATTATGTGGAAAAAGTATATGAAAAATACTTTGTTTACCAAGTGGGTACTATATATATTTACGTTTTACTTACTGTGCAATTTTATGCAAGGAAATTTAAATTGGAATGTGTGCTGGATCACAGCTGGTTAAATAATAATATTAAATCAGTATTGCCAGACGCGCACTTCAAATATACATAGTAAAACAGAGATGAAAAAGTGATTTTTGAAAATACGAAAAGCTATATTCTTGTGAACGCCGTGTCTTCACGTGCCATCGACTTGAACATGACATGAACATAACGTCGGCAGAGCGAATGTAAAAGTAAGTTCATGTTCTTGATGTGGCGTATACCTATGTTCGGAATTACCTTATCAAACTGTTCAGTTCGGCGCCATTTTGTGTATTTTTGTACGTGATGGCCATCTTCATGGCGAACATCGATACTCAGCCATATGCTTGAGCATCGATGCCAGAGCATGAACGAAACTTGAACATGAGCGGTCCACATTAGCCATTTGCGATGTTCGTCATGATGCTCATACCATGTTCATGGCTAATGGAGACCCCCAGTAACACATGTCTCGTTTATACGTACAATATTGCCGTATAGTTTATTTTATTGTGAGCTACTACGACTTATTTGCAAATGGGAACGTCAACCATTGCCGTATAGATTCTTTTAATATGTGTTACTAATATCATGTTCGCACGAAGGGTTATATTCGAGGTTCACTCTCTCATACGTGGTTCGCGGCCCAATCTTAATTGAACCAACATGTTTCGCCATATAAAATTTTGAGAGTGAACCAACTTGGTTCATTTTGAATATTGTTGCGAAGCATGCAAAAACTACTATCATCTTCAAATTTGTTAATAAATTATCACTAGTTTATCTGAACTAGCTTTCAAAAAAAAAATGCAATGAAAGAAAAATCAGATGATGTGTGCATTATCAAAAAAAAAACACATTGAACACATAAAAATTTGATATTTATATAAAGATTTTAATAAAAATTAAGAAAAGAAGTAGTGAAACGTTTGCACAAAACATGTAAACATCAGTTTGGAATCGTGGTTCAAAGGGTGAACCAAGTGTTTTATATTACCTGTGTAACAATAACGTATCGGTAACACTGATTTGCTTTCAGTAATTGTTTGAGCCGCTGGTGTATAAAACTATCGGCGCAAAATTAAATTCGTCCATCACAGAGAACATCGCCAATATAAAACAGAGACGTTTTTAACATACATATGTTTTATTGAAATCTTGGATTCTGTTTGTGTAATGGCATGGTATGCCAGTGAATTAATATATTAAGAATACAAATTGTAGGAACTTCAACATGATTTCACTAACTCGTTTATCAGATCTAAATCTGCGCCATGTAGGCAGCTTAACTCAATTGCTTACGTTCAGTACACAGACGTCGGTTGATGGAAATAACACGGGAGAAGAAGGTTAGCGAGCAAGTATTTTTTTCGGTTTCAAAGCAAATTTTTTTTTTTATTAGAGTTTCGTGTTCTGAATTTGCGAGCAAATCAACAACACCGGCAAAAGAGAAGAGAATTCAAAAAGCCAGATGTTCCACCACCACGGACAATGAAGATGGCCACTAATCAAGATTGGACAGCTGTTTGGCCGGGACCACGTTCATTTCATCCTGCATCTGTGCCATTACCTGTACGTCAAGGTTTTACAGTCAAAGGGGCACCACCTCCTTTCAAATACGCTAACGCCGAATTAATCAAAATTCCTAATTTTCTGCATTTGACACCGCCGGCCGTTAAACAACAATGCGAAGCGCTAAAAAAATTTTGCACTCCTTGGCCTAAAGGCCTGGAAACTGAAGATAAATGGAAGACATATTTTCCTGTAGATGTAATCACTACTGATTATTGCCAGGCCCTTCCAACCATTCGCAACCCTGAGGCCCGAAAAGTTACACTAAGGTTTAAATTGTCCGAACTCAAGTTCGATGAACACGCTAAAGACAAGTTTTTGCGTCTAATAGGTGATCGTCATAATCGAGAGACGGACATGGTTACAATTGTAGCCGACCGCTGTCCTTTGCGCAAGCAAAACTATGATTATGCTATGTATTTGGTAACGGCTTGCTACCACGAATCTTTTGTGACCGAGCCGTGGGAAAATACGAAGCAAGAAGCTGATATGGAGTATTACAAATATGAACGTAATAAATCAAAGGAATCGGTTGAGTCGATACTTAATTGGAACAAAGAATCGAAAGATGGACCTAAACTACAGGCCAGTCAGGGATTTGTTAAGAGTCTTGAGCAATTAATAAACGATGGCGAAAACCAGTATAATTTAAATAAGTACAAAGAAGAAGTTGTTGCAATGCTTCAACTTAATAATAATTAAATTATTAGGTTATTGAAAACTTTAATTGATTGTTTGAATAAAGAACTATACTGCGTTTGATATGGAGTTTCTTTTTGTGTACAAGTCAATAAAAGTTAGGATATGAATTGAAACTACAATACATATTATATTGGCCGTGAAGGCTTTATTTGTATTGAATTTTAATAAATAAATAACGTTATTCAGGTTTTAATACTGGCACATTAGAGCATGACCGCCTAAGATATCTAAGTGGAGCTTCAATAGTCGTATCATGTCTAGCCTCGGTCAATCCCACCGCGCTAGCCTCTTTCATAGGAAGCAGCGATGGCCAGTTCAACAGCATATAACGCCACATTAACTTCTATTTTTCACTTCTACTCTTCCACTTTTCATGCAATCACAAAGGGAGCGTTTTGCAGGATCCAAGTGAGCTGGAAGTTACATCAGGGAATCCAGCGGCCTGCTTATCTAACCTTCAATACTGACTGCCAAAATATCTTTGGGGTTTTATTTTCAACCCAAGTTGGCATCTATTAAGCCTTTCGAATCACTAATTGGATTATTATTTAATAATCAAAATACGCATGGCTATTTTTTATCACACGAACGTTAATGCAATTAAAAAAAGTTAACCACTTGTCTCGGATATCCAGAGACAAGAAACGGCCTAATTACAAATGAAAATTCCATGGGAGTTCTTCTGACTTTTACCTTTTCTGGAATTATAAACAAAACTGAAGTATAATGTTTTTCTTCCCACTATTCACTGAAAACACCAAAACGGGATCAATTCTTTAATTTCTACCGTTCAAGTTAACAAAAATTTTGATTTCAGTTTGAACTGAAAAAAGTACTTTATGTGAGAAATAAGTGCATAGTTAAGTTGAAAGTTTTATAAAAACTTTTTAGAGTAAACCATATTGAAGTCATGTCTAAATCATTCATAGCCTAGTAAGTGAAAAATATAGTGCGACCTTATTATATGTATCTAGATTTTTTTACGCTTTAAGAACGAAATACTAAAAATATTTATATCATATGAACATTTTATGAGTTGATTACTTTTGCCCTAATATTTGCATCAAATTACCAAAAAGAAAAATATATGTATATAATTTTTATAAATCTATGTACGTATTTATATTGAAATTTAATTCAAACATTTGTATCATCATTAGGTAAAGTTAATGGCTGCGTATCGGCTAAGTATTCATCATCGCTTTCACTTTCACTATCTACAACCACAAGTTTTTTTCTTTTGCTTGTTCCAGGGCATTCATCATTTTCTTCTGAATCAATATTTTCCTGATTATCTCCCACTTCTTCATATTTCTTTAAACGTTCTTCAAGTTGGGCTATTCGTTCTTTCTTTGCATTTAGCAATACAGCGACCTTTTTCAGCAATTTCATCTCCAGCGCATTCTTTTCTTCTACGCACAGCCTGTAATCCTCCAACAGTTCGCGAGAATGTTCATCAAATTTGTGAGCTTTCTGCACTCTATCTGTAAGAGATTTATCTTGTTGTTGTAAAATTTCTATTGCTGAATCTAATAGTTCATGTTTAGTCCTAACCTCCTTTATATTAATGTCCAAAAATAAGATGGGTATAGATTCAGGTTGTGATTTCCAAATATTAAGAACTTCCATTTCAGGCTCCAATTTGTAATAAAACCCCGGCAGCGCTAGATATGTGGATAAAGATGAGCGCATTTCTTCATAATAGTCCTTAAAGGGCATGTCTAAGTTTGAAGCTATTTCCTTTAAAGCTGTTGCAGTTACAACTCCTTGGTACGTTTTGCCACTTTCGGAGTCGAGGATTTTGATTTCAAACTGGTCATCTTCCCATTTTATTTGCAAATAAATATAATTTTTACTGTCACTCCCATTATCTGCTGCTTTCAAAAGTTTATTAATAGTAATAGATGACATTTAAAGCATATTTTTATATTAAATAATTGCAAGAATAAACAAACAAAAATGATCTTGTGAAATATGTTTTGGTTTTGAGGAGAAAGGAGAGTTAAAAGTTTAATTCGCCTTAGGAGAAGCAGGGTACGTAAAAATTCGCCCTGGTTCATATGTGTACACAACTAGGATTGCCGTTTAGCACTTTTAGTGCAAATTTTAGCATATATCGATTTAGCATTAATTTCAAAAAAATTGTAGATTATCACTTCTATTATTATTATTAAAATTTTCTGTTCTCTTTTATTTGGCCCTTAAAATTATTTTAAGAACTTACATAATTAAAATCGCCTATAAAACCTCTCAGTATTATGTGTTGTTCATAAAACACAGACGAGCACTCGCCAAAAAAATTGAGTGACTTTCATATAAATTTGAGTTGCTCGTCAGTGTTCTATGAACAGCACGTTAATCAGATTTCTATGAAGAAGTTTTGAAAACTTTTTTTACTACTAAATTCGTATATAGGAAATGAGTTTGAAATTAAAAAAAATTTTTTTTAAATATTCAGGTCGTTAATAGAAATCAATTTTGAAAACGATTTAGTTGTGATGAACATTGAGCTGATTTATACAGTGAGTTTAAGCCATTTATTTTTTATAATACTCTTTTAAAGCTGCTGCCAAAGTCATGTTACATGTTTACGATGATTTTTAAGTTGTGTTGTTTTTCCAATTGTTGTCGTTTAAAAAAAAAGTTTGTCTCTTTTTTATCCTTTTTGCAAAAGGATAAGCTAGTATCTTGGTTACATTGCCGGTACAAAAGAGTCAAAAAGAAATTGAAAAAATAAAAACAGAAAAGCAGAAAGTATTTTTTTTTTAATTTTTCTATATAGAAAAAAGTCATAGCTTTAATTTGTCTCATAGGAACGCATACTAGGAGGTTAAATCTTCCATTTAATGATATCTGCAGAAGTTGCGGGGATGAAGACGAGGAGGAGAGTATTGAGCAGTTCCTCTGTCGATGCCCGGCTCTGTGTTCTATGAGAGCGCTGTATCTAGGCGGACCGATGCTGCACGGGTTGCAGATATATCGGAATGCCGAGTGAACGGACTGGATTCCTTTATCCGGCTTTCGGGTTGGTTTGAATCTGAACCGTCGGGGGAAGTGTAAGTCTCGTAGGTTGCACTTCTCCCTCAGGCAACACAAGGGGATCAAAAGGACCCAAGTGGGCTGGTTTCATCAAACTGGCGGCCTGTACAACCTAACCTAACCTAATTTATCGTGAACGTTTGCTTTTAATCGTTTTGGAGATATTTAAGTACGAGTAAGTAATCACTTTTCTCTAGCTTTTGAAAGATATTTTTGGCTTCTGTATTAATAGTAGTTGTACACTATATAATAGTATGTTTTTCAAAAAGCAATTATAAAAATTGCTTATAAAACATTTTAAAAAGCAATCTTTTTCTACCGCACTTTATGAAAACGATATTTTTCAAAGCGACCAGTTTCCATCACATACATGAATATATATTACGGTACTGAAAATGTGGTTATAAATCCATAAGTTTTAAATTATAGTATGAAAAATATGATTGCTATGAGAATGCGGCGTAATTTAACATGCGATTTTAAGTTTGAGTCAGCTGAGATGTTTACGCTTTAGTTATAACAAGTTTAAAAAGTTCTATTAATTTATGATTTTTTTTTTGTTTGAAGCAAAATTTTTATGCTGCTATAAAATATTACGATATTATATGTGATATGATACCGAATGAATCCACCAAAGAGTTGTGGTTTGTCGTCCATCCTGTCTGTACCTGTTTTTTTTTTTCTTTATTATATATTTTATTTATTTCCTTAGATATTATTACATTTTAAGTCATGATAAATCTTTAAAATACTCCATAAAATTGCAAATTTTACCATAATCTGCTGGAGCGAATAAAAACCTTAACTTTTTAGATTAAATTATACTTTAGTGATTTTAGACGTTTAAAACGCATAACATCATAAAAACAAAACATTTGCATTATTGGCAACAGCTGTAAAATTAATGTAAAATGTTATGTAAAATGTCAATAGATAGTTATAACACATATTTATAAAAGGCAAAACCAAATAATCATTGGATGTTTTGCAATGATTATTTTGTTTAAGCAAAAACTTTTTCCCAATTAGCAAATTTTCTAACTACTTTTTTAGTTTTATGTGTAAATAAAAAACAGGTGATCTTTCGATTCTAGTCCCAACTTACCCAAAGAAAAAGTTCGGCCAAATTTGTAATTTTCTCTCAAAATTTACAAAAACTGTTGAGTAGAACGCTTTTGGACAACTTTGGACTAGGTCGGAGTGTTTCGTTACTCACGTAGAATACACCTTATATACAGTGTCGTGCAAAACTAAAACAAAAAATTTTATTAATGCGAAAAAACCTTATTTATTTGGAATCAGAATGTTTTTACAAAAAACAAAAAATCTTAGATAGTTCACAGTTGTGTATACTTAAAACTAAATAAAAAATAAATAAATTTAATTTATTTCATTACTAAAAATTTAACTAAAATTGTTCAGGTTTTAATAGAAGCAAAAAGCTAATACACCTTGAGTAAGGCTGTACATAGGTGTATTAATGTCGCATGGACAATATTATAGTTTTGAGTGGTTGCGATGCAAGTTCGGTCGATAAGGGGGAGGCAATGAGGGGTGTAATTAAAGTGTACTAACTACTAGACTAATTACACACTTTGAGATATTTGGCAGTTAACTTCTATCCAGTCAGATTTACAATATACCCCTACGTCCCCGGTTATATATACACATAGTTTTATCAGCTGTTTACTAAAACTTACGAATTTTTACTATTTTTCGTTTCGGGTACATTTTAGATTACGGAGTTTTTTGACAGTAGGTTGCTTTGTAATTTTGTCAAAAAATACTCATGTACTGCATTTTACTGTAAAAGTAAACGAGTGATCTAATTATGTGATTTTTGTATTGTAGCACAACATCTTGCAGCGCTGTCACCTAGTAACTACACCAAATGAAAAGAGACTAATGCAATAAAATGAAACACGGATAGTGTATGATTATATAAACTTAATTATATATTATTTTTTTATAACGCCTTTGCTATTGTGAATAGAACAACGAAATTTCTATTAACAACAAAACACATAGAAAAAGAAAAAAACAGATAATTAAGAGCAATAAATAATCAATCGTCCACCATTTTAATATTTAGTGCTTGATACTGACAAAAGCCGTCCGTCCGTCCGTCCGTCCGTCCGTTTTTAACACTGTAATCATTCACAAACAGTTTTGAATGAGCAGATGTACAAAACGGTAGTAAAACTCAAGCAAGGGATAGATATTTTTTAACGCGAGGAAGAACAACGGTTTCTCGCCATACACCAGCATTTTTACAATTCAAAAAGGGAGCTTTCAATATAAAGTAACCCTGTTTAAATAATAAAACAGTTTTAAGTGTTGCCATTAACAACACTTACATATGTATATGATAAGTGATAGATATCGAATTTTGAACATTTCTAACTTATATTTCAAAAAATAAAATATTGAGAAAATAAATCAAAAAATATATACATACATAGACATATTTCTTAATTGTTATACTTTTTAAAAATTGCAATGGCTGAAATATCAGAGAGTAAAGAGTCTGTTAAACGTTTAGAAGTCCGCGCTATATTTGGCTTAAATGGTCTAGTAACTTTTGGTCTACATTTGCATCCTGATGGTGAACATATTATATTCCCCTTGGGAACCAAAATTGGCATTTGCAATACGAAAACAAATAAGCAAGAGTTTTTAGGTGGTCACACCAACAATGTGTCTTGTCTGGATTTAAGTCGAAGGTAAGATTTAAAATATGTTTGTTTTTGTTTTTGCGATATGAAAAATTATACATTTTCAGTGGTCGTTATGTGGCGTCTGGCCAAATAAATCACATGGGTTTTCCTGGTTATGTAATTTTATACGATTTTTCCGAAAAGCGGGAGATCTTTAGACATGATTTGCATAAGGTAAGTTGTTATTTTAAGGTGAATTATCATATATACATATGTACATACCTTTTCCCAGACAAGGCATGCAATATATGTATAAATTTTAATATCAGCGATTGGATTCTTAATTAAACTAGTGTCCAAACCTGCGATAATATCTAAGATGGAAACGTCAAATTCAATCGCAATAAGAATTCTGTTACGTGTAGAGACTTATACAGCCCAATTATAAATAAAAATTCCGTAGGAATTTTATCACTTTTCCCTTTCCTCCAATTATGAGCAAAAATTAAGTATGAGGTTATTTTATTTTTTCTTCTCTCCATTCGTTGAAAACACTAAAGGCAGATCAACTCTTCAATTCTCACGGGCAAAAATTGTGATTTTTTTTCTTTAATATGAATTGAAAAAAGTACTTTATGTGAGAAATAAATTCCGTGAGGAATAAATTCCGAGAGAAATAAATTCCTTGAGAATATTCATAATTGGGCTGATAATCAGTGGGCTGTATTCATAATCGATCATTAAATTCGACTCTTGCTAAAGTAAATCTTTAAGGGAAAAGCTGTTTATATGTTTTTTGTATTCATAGTTGACAAAAAGTGTATTTTAAGTTGAACTGGCTTTAAATGAATGTTAACTTTTATTTGCTGAATGTTTACTAACAATTTCTAATCAAACATTGGAAAGTGGCAACCTTGAACAGCTGCTTATCTTTTGTTTACATTTCTTTAAGAATATAGTAAAAACTTATGTTTATTTTTTAATAATTTATAAGTTGATTTGCGAAAAAATAATGGAAAATAGAGAAAGTAGAAAAAAAACAAGCTTTTTTTTTTTAAAGAAATGTTAGAGACGTGTATAAATGAAAAAGCTTTTTTGTGTTTTGACAGGTATTATTAGAGCATTTTTCTTTTTAAATTCTCAACAATTTATTTATATTGTTGGGATATAAAGTTGAATGTTTGAGAATATCTTTCAAAAATTTCCAAAGTCTCCTGATGATTAAGGTAGCTCCCATAAAATGTCGACATAAAGATAGCTGGCAAACATAGAAAACAAGCTGTTTATAATTTTTTTTTATTGGTATCAATGTTAGAAGCTAAAATAATGAATAAAAAACTCAATTGTTTGAAAGTAGAAATATTAAGTTTGAAGTATATATGTATACGTAAATGATTTATATTTCGCAAGTGAAAAAGCTAAGAGAAATTGGAGTGGCTAACGTCTAAGTTTAATATTTTTATTATTTACTTTTGTAATAACTGCAACCCAGATCCAATGAAAAATCTTATTGCTTAAACAATTTTCTAAAAATGATGAAGTCTTCCGGTATGTCAAATCTCATACCGTATTATTTATCATTTTCACAACGCTTTACATTCACACTATCCCACTTGCACGTATTAGGTGTGTTTCTTTACTCTACTTTGGGATCCTGCGGGATCGCGTTCCCGCACTTTAAAATTGGGCAAATGAGAGCGCTTTTGGGAGTATAGTATGCTTCCTCTTCTTGCACGAAACAGCCCGTACTTTTTCTTCGGTCTAGTTTGGGCAAGTAGTTAAGCAATCAGCTGTTCGAAAAATAAACAATAGCAAGGAAACAAAGTTCATTTGAATCAACTCGTATATAACTCATTTCAGTGTTTTTATATAAATATTAAATAAAAAAGAATGTGCAAAAGATAAATCTAATAGCCCAAAAGTGTAAAATATCATAGTATTTTTTTGTTAAACTAAATGCCAATTTTTGTTGCCACATCAAAATACAGTATATGTTTTTTTTGGGCTAGAAATTTCGCTTTTTGAGTTCCCGTACTTAACTTAGTGTCCACACCTGCGATAATATCTGAGATGAGAACGTCAAATTCAATCGCAGAGAGAATTCTGTTACGTGTAGACTTAAAATCAGTGTTATCGCAGTCTTATAATAATTTTTATGAGAGCGTTCTTATGAGAAATCTTATGGCAACGATCTTATAATAAGAGCTGTCAAAAAAGTGATTGTGTGTGTGCTTGTTTACAAAAAGACGCCATTGCAATTTTAGCAATTATTAGTTTTGCAAAATATCTTTTAAAAAACCATTTTAAATGGAAAATAGTTTACTTTTATGCATTAAATATATACTATAAGTGTTTATTTTCGTACAAAATGTATGCATTTACAAAATTCATATAAAATTTTATTCATCGCAAAGATGTGTTTTCTTCTCGGCTTTCATTGATTTATGAATTCTTATAAGATTAACAAAAGTAAGTGTACTCCTTGTTAGACATTAAAATGGACATAAAGAAATTCGTTCTCTCATTCTGCCGACGTTTTGTCAGATATTATCTCAGAGTTAATCGCAGTTGTAGACACTAGGTAAGGTAAATTTTATTTGAATTTGAGAGAATCTTATGCATGTTCCCTTTTGCACGAAACTTGCCCGGAAAGCAAAGAAATATACCTATTATTTGTATTTTTTAATACAAAATGTGATAGTCTGAAGTGCCCTTTATTAAGCGTTACTTAACAGCTATGGAGCCAAATTCACTCATATTTAGACAAATTATTTATTTTTCTTTGTTTTTATTAGGTCCGTGTTCAAACCATCTGCTTTACTGCTCAAGACAAATATATGATTTCTGCTGGTGGGCGGGACGATGGCACAATAATTGTTTGTGATCTAGAAACTTTGTAAGTTTTTCATTTATGTATTTACATACATATATTATAAAAAATATAACTAAATGTTGTCTTTTAAAGATCACCCATTTGTAGATCTGTTGCTGCACGTTCGATTAATGGCAATGCTTTAGTTGTTCGCGCATTACACAAGAACCCTTCATTCTTTTTGTCGGTGGGTGATCGTAAGTAAAAAAAATTTTATAAATTTTTATACATGCATTAACATGATTAACAGCCAGTTCGCCGATGTCGAAAGGATAAGTTCAATCGCATTCAGGGCGAAAGAAAATTGATTTGGGGTTTTCTAACTTTATTCTATGCGAACGATGTGTCAAAATTCAATTAAAATACATAAGTTCATGCGAACGAACAATAGTGACATAGACGAATCCAAATTTATTCGAATGTGAGTGACTAGCTTTCTTTCACATACATTTTCATTCGATATCGTCGAACAGGCTGTAAGATCCGTTATTACAAATTGGCGTTAGTTAAAGATAGAATTTTATCGGCCGGATAAAGCACATTTCATTATTACAACTTCCTTTTAACCTAAAAGTAAGCCATAAGTTATTCCCAGTTTCCACTATACAAGTCTTATTGCTGAACTGATTAATTTTTAGAGAACGGGGTGAGGTATTTTACCTCATCCAGTAAACGAGTACATACTTGCATGTACTTGCAATTCGTTTTGCTTTCATATTCGTATGTATACTATTCAAGCTAAAATCAGTTCAGTTTAAGCTATAAGACTTGTACAGTGGAAACGGCAAAGAAAGTTCAAAGAAGAAAATGAAAAATTGCAATCTGGAGTGGAAATAGGCACTTACCGGGAAAACAATCCTACCTGTAAATTTTAACGAGAGATTTTGTATTTGAGGTTGCCATATTTGCACATGCTACCACATTTTTTACTCAAAGAGATGCAATTAATAGCGTATTTACACTTATAGCATGTTCACACGAAGGCTTATATTCGAGGTTCGCTCTCCCATTCGTGGCTCGCTGCCCAATCTTGATTGAACCAACATGATTCGCCATACAAAATTTTATGAGCGAACCATCTTGGTTCATTTTGAATCTTGTAGCAAACCATGCAAAAACTACTACCATCTCCAAATTTGATAATAAATTATCGCTAGTTTATCTGAACTAGCTCTCAAAAAACTGAAAACAAAGAAAAAAACAGATAATTAATGTGTGTAAAATCAAAAGATACATATTTATTATATAAAAAGTGGATACTTACATAAAGATTTTAAAAAAATTGAAAAAAAGAAGTAGGGAAGGTTTGTATAAAATATGTAAACATCAGTGTGAACCAACAAGCAACCGTCTGAACACCTAGTTTCGCAATCGTGGTTCAGAGAGCCAACCAAGTGTTTCATATTACCGTCTGAACATGGTATTACTCACATCTTAAGACCTTGCTACACTATCATACACGATCGTGCGATATACTAAATAAAGCATGTGTGCTGAAAAAGTACTAAAAATTCAACCGTGCGACAGAGTTTTTGATAAATCGTGCGATTTGAATAATTTTATGAAACTTTTCAAAACATTATGGTTTCTGTGCGATCAATGTGGTATATATTGTGAAAAATATGAGAATATTGTTGGTGCCTCGAGAAAAACATTTAAGTAATGTAAAATTATTATGTTAATAAAAGTTTTTAATTATTTTATTGTGTATATAAATTACTGCAATTATACTTGTATGATAGTGTGGCCTACAACGCCATTTTGAAGGGGTTTTTTTTAAGTCGGCCAGACTTTTGAAACAGTTTCTTGTGAATGAATCGTACGATCGTGTAGGATAGTGAATCAGGACCTTTAGAGATGTTTACATTACATTTTCAACATCTTTCATCTGTCAAGTATTACTTCACGAGTTTGGGCAAACAAAAAACATTAAATAAAATGGAATTAAAAGATTCTACATTTATTGAATTTATTATTGCTCTTAGAGAGAAAAAACAATTACTGCTGCAATTCGCAGAATTATTAGAAATTATGCAAGACTACGGCGACGATGAGGATCTTGTTTTATGCGCGACGTGTTTGGAATCCGAGATGCCTGTGGGCATTTGTTAGAATTTTAAATAATTTATTAAGATTTGAACTAATAATTATAAATAATATCACCTTAGAATCGAAATGGCATTTTTTGGGAAAAGTATATTCCAAGACTACCAGTCCAGAGTTTTTCAACAGCTTACGAATGAATCGAATGGATCTTGCAACTTCACTGCCATTTCCTGGAAAATATGCGAATTTTTCCTCTCACTCCGCAATTCTGAAATTTTTCTTGCAAAGGTTCTACAAAGGTCCCGTCAGCAGCAGACCATTCAACACGATTTTTTTTATTTTTTATTATAAATATATGTTGTATTGTATGTATTATTTTTAATTATATATTATTTTTAATTAAATTAAAATTTACCCACATTGTTCGCTCCCGTTCATTGTAGAAATTTTCTAGTGATGGTATGAATTTTTGACAATTTCTTTAAACTTTTTTAGTGATGACACTAAAATAATCGAAAGATGTTGAGTCTAGCAAAAAGTAAATCTTGTAAAGATGTTGAGAGATGTTGAGTTTTTTTCATATAGACTTATATAGGAAGATGTTAACATCTTGCCAAAATGATGAAAAAATAATAGTGAAAGTACGAATAATGAGCTAAGCGAATTAATTAAATTGTTAGCATGGAAAATCGGAAAAGACAATGAGTGTTCCAATGGTGCTAATATTACAATAGACAATTTTGCTAAAATATTACCAAATTTTGATGGCGAGAGCATACCTGTAGTGCAATGGCTTAATAATTTTGAAAGTAACGCAAACGCGTATGAGTTGAACGAAAAACAGATGTATGTGCAAGCGCGGAATAAAATGGTAGGGGTAGCTAAACTGTTCTTGGACACAGAGACTGTGAGCGATTATAATAGTTTGAAAAGTGCGTTGATCAATGAATTTAAAAAAGAGTATGATAGTGGTGAGATTCATAAAATGTTGACAGAAAGAAAGAAAAAATTATCAGAATCTTTTCACGAATATGTTTTAAGCATGCGTAAAATTGCTGCCCTCGGTGAAATTGAAGAGCGCGCAACAATTAGAGTAAGTGTAAATAGGCTATAAAGTAATCGAAAGATGTTGAGTCCAGCAAAATGAGAAACGAACATCTTGTAAAGATGTTGAGAGATGTTGAGTTTTTTTCATATAGACTTTGTATAGGAAGATGTTAACATCTTGCCAAAATGATGAAAGATGGAAGATGTGAGTAAGTGTAAATAGGCTATAAAGTAATCGAAAGATGTTGAGTCCAGCAAAATGAGAAACGAACATCTTGTAAAGATGTTGAGAGATGTTGAGTTTTTTTCATATAGACTTTGTATAGGAAGATGTTAACATCTTGCCAAAATGATGAAAGATGGAAGATGTGAGTAAGTGTAAATAGGCTATAAAGTAATCGAAAGATGTTGAGTCCAGCAAAATGAGAAACGAACATCTTGTAAAGATGTTGAGCTTTTTTCATATAGACTTTGTATAGGAAGATGTTAACATCTTGCCAAAATGATGAAAGATGTGAGTAAGTGTAAATACAGTATAAAGTGAATTTTTGCTGCCACCAATGATGCCAATGAAGATTTTACCTTAATTTTGAAGATTTTAAAAGCGAAGTAAGATTTGAAGATTTTTCTTATAAAATTAAGATTTTTGAGATTTTGTATTTTAATGCGTAAATAATAAAATGACAAATTGTTAACGGTCACTTTATCGCTCACTTCTGCTAAAAGTATCTTTAGCTAATGCCAACCTTACCGGAAAGTTGTATTAATGGTGCTAACTGTTTTTAGGACACTTGCGAATTTGGAGTATTCAAAGGGAAATGAAAAAGTTAAGTGTTAACGATGTTTATGTGGGCAAACAACAAAGACTTTATGTCTGCGTTTGTGTGGATAAAAATGATGAGTACGCTTACATTGGAACCCAAACTGGCGATGTGGTGAAAATTTCTTTGAACAGCTGTGAGACAATGGACGTGTTTAAAACTGGAAAGTTGGCTTCTATGCTGGGAGCATATGGAACACACAACAGGCGTAAACCTTATGGAAAAGATTGTGATCGTTATGTTAATGGTTTGAGAGTGGTTCACATAGTAGGCGATGGTCTTTTGTTACTAGGAGCCGGGAATGGTACAGTTGATCTGGTTGAAGAAAGGCAAGATGTAAAATACAATGACTTCAAAAACTATCCCAGCCCAACGTGGCCCATGTTAAAGATAGTATGTTTTGGGGAATGTTTAAAGAGTTGCATTTTAATGGCATTTTACTTTTCAGCTAAAAAGAACTAAAGTTAATGGTGCTATTACATCGTTTGTAGAAATTAATCCAATAGAATATTATGTTGCAACAGACACAAATGAAATGTATTTGCTGAATATAAAATTATTTACCTTGAAACTTTTGAAAACATCCCACCAAAAAACCGTTCATAACATTGTTTTTCCCAAGTAAGTAAAACAATTCGCCCACAACTGATAAGACCACAAAATAAAATCTAGCTTTACAACTTGCAACCATAACTAAATTTGCGCGTCAAGGGTTGTCTAGGAGTCAAGATTTGTCATAGTCGTAAGCTTAAAAATTGTATGAAGAAAACAAAAATAGTGCAGCTATAACGTCATACAATTGACTTGCCCTGTTTTGACAGCGCGTTAGAAAGTTGAGTTGGCTGCGGAAACTTGTGAAATTTTATTGCGATTTCATATAAAGTTTTACTTTATAAAGTCTTGAAATTGATGGTGACAAGGAAAAATAAAGAGTGTAACAAAGCTGCTCTCTTTTCCCTTGCCACCGTCAAACTCAATATATTGTAAAGAGCGCTTTCACATTTGTCAACTTAGTTGCGCCAGTTTGCTTTTATGTTCACATACAGCAATTTAGTTGCGCAACTTTCATTTTATTTTAATTAAATTATCTTAATATTTTGAACGGCCCGAAAAATAAACAATAGAAAATATCATAACCATAAATAACAAGACCGTACGAACAATACGAATTGCTGAGTACAAGCAAATCCGTAATCAAATATCAGCAATTCTTCACTCTTCAAGCTGTTCTTACCACTCACATCTACAACCACAAGATTTAGGCAAGAGAATTGCGCAACTAACAGTGCAGTACAACTTAAACTAGGGCGTAAAACGCAACGTAATTTAACTCTTTGATTTTACGCTATTGTAATTTAAATAAGAGCCATGATGAGTATTGCTCACTAACTTGTTTAATAAAAATCACTAAATAGAAATTATAAATAGTGATAAAGTCGCTAAACTAGTCGGGTGGCACCTAAAGTGTGACTACTAGAACCTGCAACAAATGAGTAACATCTGTTTTGAAGCGAACTTTACTAAGAAATAGCTCTGTCAAAACAGGATTTTCCAATTGCAAAGCATTGATGCCGCACTATTTGGGCTGGTCTTATACATTTTGTATGGGCATGAGGATTTTTGACCGATAAATTACGCTTGACACGCTGATGATCAAAGTAAACTTTCCTTTGTCTGCTTTTACATTTGGACGATGGGCAGAAATTTGAGGGTGCTATAACGAAAATTGTCGGTGAGGGAGAGTATGTAGTACATAACTGTACTAGACATTTGTGGACATCCTTGGTTTCTCTTTTTAACTTTTCGCACTCTTTATGTTGTTGCTTGATATCATTATTCTCATATCGACTTCAACTTCATAGTTCTAGATATTTCCAAAGCGTTTGACAGAGTGTGACATGCTGCACTACTGGCAAAACTTACTGCTTTTGGCGTCGGTGATGACTTTTCTCGGTTTATATCGAGCTTTCTCAGAGACCGCACTATACGAGTTGTTATAGATGGGGTCTCATCAAACGAGTTCAAGTTTAATTCAGGGGTACCGCAAGGTTCCGTTCTTTCTCCTACTCTATTTCTTATTTTTCTCAACGACCTTCTCTATCAAACTTCCAACCCTATCCACTCTTTCGCAGATGACAGCAGCATTTGCCATTCGTACTTTTTTAGTTATAGGCCCAGCCTATCAGAGATCGCTGCCAAGAGGCTAAATATGAACGATTCACTGAATAGTGATCTTCTATTAATCTCCGAATGGGGTCGTAAAAACAGGCTTGCCTTCAACGCTCGTAAGTTTATTAACACACAAACAAACGACCGCAGGTGCTGCTGCATCTGTACTCATGGATGGTATAAATATTGAGGAATCGGATGCTCTTGATGTTCTTGGAATGAAGATGCAGTGTGACGTTCGCTGGACAGAACACATTTTTCATGTCTCTAAAGAAGCATTCAAGCGCCTCGGTTTTTTGAAACGGTGTAAGATGTACTTTACTCCATCCGACCTCCTTACTATTTATACCACCTACATCCGACCGAAAATGGAATACAACTCTCATGTTTGGGCCGGTGCCTCAAAGTCTATTTTGGGGATACTCGAACGTGTGCAGGAGAAGGCGAAGAAGCTTATCGGTGACAGTAGGGTATCCAAATCTATTGACTCACTGGAGCATCGACGCAGTGTGGGGTGCGTTACTCTGTTCTTCGTTACTACAATGGATTTTGCTCTGACGAGATTAGGGATCTTGTTCCCGAAATTCACACATTTTTACGTAGCACGCGCTCATCGTCTAGAGCTCATCCATTTGTGGTCGATTGCCCGGGGAATCGCACTACGAGTTACAGAGAGAATTCGTTTTTCAGCCGTACGCTTCGTCTATGGAATAAGTTGCCTGCGGACGTGTTTCCTGTCTCTTATAACGTTGGAAAGTTCAAGTCAAATGTTCACAAACACTACTCCCTCTTTACCCCTCCTCATAACCTATTTTCCTAGTTCTGGTACAATGCACTGCATATGTAGGGGTCATCCCCTGAGTACTGATCCAAGCTAAAAAAAAAAAAAAAATATAAACACACTAGCTATGCTTAAAAAAACAACAAAAAAAGAAAAACGAAAAGTTTCTGTCTGTCTATTAATTTCTTAAATGTAAAAGGTTTAGGCAAGACCAAAAGAGAAATGAAAATGGTTGAATCCAAGTTTATTTAGCTTAGCAAGCGTCAACGCAGCGTACAGCGCTTCTATTTAGATATGGTTGTTATATGTATGCGTACATATGTATTTACAAATACATATGTACAATTTACATATGTACTTATGCCCTTAAAATAATTAAAGAATTATTTACATTAGTTTAATTACATTATTTCAATTAATTACAGAAACTTGTCTTCAGTATTTGCAACCGCCGGTTATGAGACTATTCGCATTTGGTCCACAAAACGCTATCAAGAGTTACTGCGAATAATGGTATACAATTTTCAATGTGCTGCAATTGAATTTAGTTATGATGGCAGTAGTATTGTGTCGGCTTGGAATGATGGTGTGATTAGAGCATTCACACCCATTACTGGACGACTTATATATGCCATACCAAATGCTCACAATAAAGGTGAGAGTGCGCACTTCCTATTACAAAAGAAATTTTGTAAAGAACTAAAATTTCTTTCTGATTTACAGGCTGCAGTGCCTTGGCAATTTCTACGACTGGACGTGTTTTAGTGACCGGTGGCATTGAGGGTCAAGTACGTGTATGGAAAATAGAACCATTTCGTCAAAGTCTGTTGGGAGTTTTGAAAGATCACTCAGGACCTATAACATCATTGGATTTTAACAAATCTGATACTGAGATTATATCAGCAAGTACCGATGGTTCCTGCGTTATTTGGGATGTTAAGTAATTTAAAAAATGAACATTTTCATGTAGTTTTCAGTGAACGTAGTAACATTTTTCTCATTTCTCTCTATTGCGGTTCGAAAGGAAAATTGTGTGTAATGGAAGAATTGGGAACTCTTTACTGCGTTTCGTATTCTCCAAAGTGAATTCACAACAGCTGAAATTAAAAGCGCAGCTGATAATTTTTTTTTGTTTGCTTTTTTCATTGCCGGATGTCAATGAAAAAATAAAAAGAAACTTGAGAGAAAACTAAAGTATTTTATACATTTTTTTATTTATGTATTGAGAGCCTCAATCCGGCTGGCACCTTTCCCCTATCCAAGCTCAGATCATACAGAATTTAATTTTCACGAAATAATTACAAATTTGCTACAAGTTGTTCTTTTCCTGTAAATATGTTTTTATTATATTTTTTTTAATTTCTTTTTGCGTTTACATTTTACCCCTGTCATTTCCCAAAGTTTTTTTTTCTGCTGAATTTAGCTGTTATGAATTCACTTTGGTATTCACCTTTCGTATATAATTTTTTTCCCTTTCACAAATCTGGCACCAACCCACAAGCAAAATCGTGTGTCGAAATCGTTGCCAAACCCCTCGAAAATTATATTTTTGATATGTCGTAGTGAAACTTTTTTTTCCTGCTAAAAGCTATCGATAAATCGATGGTACAATATCGATTGCTCAGTAGACCCACTCTACCGTGTATACATATATAATTGGTCTGGTGGAAGATGAATTAGAACAAAAATTGTTCTCGTGTGTTAAAGCTTATTTACAAGATTTATCACATGGTGGAATTATTAGGTGGCAGCATTACATTTGTTGTACTATATAATATACATAATATTTTGTTTGTGTAAAAATTCCGGACGCTGTCAAAAACATGTTTACAAAACAGAAGAAAATGAAGAAAGAAACGTTTATATAAAAAACGAAGAAAGAAAATTAATATAATTTTTTTTTATAAATTTTTTTCAACACATTTTAATCAATTAAAATATTTTTGAAAACTTTTTTATTGTTTTCTTGCGCTTTTTCAAACGGTTTAAAATATTTTATTTTTTCACCCACAATTTTTGACACCCACAATTTTATGAAACAAAAAATTATCACCTGCGCTAGTGATGCCACCTGGTTAATTGCACCATGATTTATCAGTTAATTTTTCGCTATTGTTTACTTTTTGATGCCAGTGATGCTTCTTTTTTTTTACTTATTTTGTGAAAGCGTTTGCGTAAGCTATAAAGAGTATCAAATTGTATTTTTTTCCTGGGTATTACTCTCTATTACACTATGAAAGTCCTCTTTTACATTTGGACAGATGATGGGCAGACAAACGAAATTTGAGGGGACTGTAACGAAAATTTGCGGTGGGGAGAGTATGTAGTACACGATTCTCTGTACAAGACATTTCGCTCCTTTATTGCAACATAGTTATAACGCAAAAAAGCTTGTTTCGAGAAAAACACATTTCAAGTTTTTAGTTTCCATACAAGTCTTATAGGCTATTTACACCAAAACGAAATCTGCTCGTTCGAGATTTCAAGCTAAATCTAGTAGATTTTGAGAAGATTTGCCATACAAAATGAAATCTACTTTATGAGTAGATTTCAACGAAATCTCCTGAAATCTACCCAGTACTAAGCGATGCAACTGTGATTTCTTGCAAAAAGTACTTAAAAATACTACGCTGCATCAAAAATTGCACTATAATGTGGTGTATGCAGTCTCTGGGCACAAAAAATATACACTTTAATGCTGGTGTATTCAGTCTCTGATAATATTATGTTGTGAAACCCACATACATAAATTATTTTTGAGCAAATGAAATCTTGCTAGATGTCAAAAAACGGTGGTGTAAACTATATAGATTTCGTTGTAGATTTCAATTCAAATCTACTAGATTTTGAGATGGTGTAAATGCGCTATTAGAAAAAATTTGTAGAAAATATCTTCTAAAGGAAACAGTTTAAAGGTAATTTGAATTAAATGTTGCCACAATATAAAAGGTAGTATTGTTAACAATTCTGCATTGTTAACTCGAAAAGCTCATTTTTTGAGATATGACTATGTTGCAATAAAGGAGCAACATAGTCATATCATTTTGTTTCTCTTTTTACCTTTTTTTTGCTTCATATCGTTATTCTCATAACAACAACAACAACTTCCTGTAAGCACACTAGCTGTGCTTAAAAACAACAACAACGAAAAAGAAAGAAAAGAGAAACGAAAAGTTTCTGTCTCTCTATTAATTTCTTATATCTAAAAGGTTTAGACAAGACGAAAAGAGAAATAAAAATATGTCTGCCCATGTCTGACTAAATGTAGAAGCGGACAAAGAAATTTCGCTGCGAAAGGTAAATACGAGAAGAATATAATTTGGTACTCTCTATCGCTTACTCAAACGTTTTCGCAAAATGAGTTGAAAATGAAGCAACACTGGTATCACAAAATAAAAAATAGCGTATGAGAACATGAGATTTGCAAAAGGGAAAAATTACGCGCGAAGGAAAATACGAAAACGCAATATAGGGTAACAATTGTGCGAATACGTACTATTTTTTTCGCATCGCCATGGAGAGTAGCCTCACAGTTTTATTCAACATTTGTTTATAGTACTCGTATATGTGTATGCTACGTAATTATATTGAAATTTATTTTCAAATACTGATTTGCAGCCGCTTAACACGCAAAACAGTTATGACGGCCAACACACAATTCATGTGTGGCAAATATTTCCCAACTGGTGTTCATGTCTTAACTTGTGGCACTGATGGTCGCATTGGATATTGGAGTGCCTACAATGGTAGTTTGATTCGTGAGCTACAAGGCTCCTTAAAGTCATCAATAAATTGTTTAGCTATCAGTGGATTAGGTGACTATTTTGTTTCCGTTGGCAGTGATCAAATGGTTAAGGTAGAATTGGAATGTTTCTAAGATTTAAAGAGGCGCACATTAATTTTATTTTTCAGCTTTGGGACTACAAAAAGGGTGTCGTTGTTGCTCAGGGTACTGAACATGCATCGGCAGTCAAAAGCGTAGCGTATAGTCCATGTAGAAAATTTTTTGTTACCGGTTGCACTGATGGTGCCATTATAATATGGGATGTGCCACAGGTATGAGATACCAACTTTCTTCCCTACTTTTTACTGTTAAACTTTCTTTTCTATTTAGGAGTATTGGGGAGAAGCTGGCGCTACGGCATTTTCTCAAGGATCAGCTGATGTGAAAACTGTCAAGTCCGAACCAAAGATACCCACTAGTGGCCGCAGCAATAAGAGCCAGCCAAAAGAAAATATTTCTAGTTTAGTGGCCAATACTCCTAAAAATGATGTCTGCTGTGTTGAGTGCCCTCCCATTAATATGAAAAATAAACTCGAAGAAAATTGCAATATTGTGACAGATGTAAAAAAATGTTAGCAGATATATTAAATTACATCGTATATGTACTTATTTACATATGTATATAAATGTACGTCTCCACTCTCATACATATGCATCTATTTATATAAATCTTTTATAAAATAAATTCTTTTTATAAATAAACAAAGAATTTTCTGGTATTAAATGGCTATTAGAGGTTATGGTTCTTTATTTGAATTTGTTTCTTCTTCCGGTATGAAATTGTTGGGTCCATGAAATAACGACTTCTTGCCATCACCCCAAGGAAAACGTTTATTGCGTATGTACATGTGCTCGTATGGCACAAATTGACGTTTTGGATGTTCCTTAGTTCCAGTCAGAATCAATGCTGACAGTGCGACGACAATGGGCAGCAAAACAAGTGAAATTCTTTTCCATTTTTTTGAATTGCTTTTAGGTATATTATAAAAACCGCATTTATCGATAATATATGCGCCTCCTGGAGGGCCAGGACCTACAGGAGATGCCACAGGCTTAGGTTGACCACATTTCTTTCCTTTTCTATCGACATTTCGAGCAATATTTCTACATTGGACCTTAGAGTTATCTGCGGACTTTGAAGGCGCCGACGATTCTGCTGTGGGATCAAGTCCAGAAACAGAATTATGACTGGAACCTTTTTCAGTTGTTTTCACCAATCCCAAATCAGCAATCACTTTTTCTGCAGATTTTGAGTAAAATTTGTATATTTGTGGATATCGTAGAACAAGAAAAGATTTAAGCTTTATCATTATAGAAAGATTTTGCTCAAGAAATAAAAAAAGTAAAATAAAAATTTTTTAATTAAGAAAACTACTACAAGTCAAGTTTTGAAATTGAATAAAAAATAATTCAGTAGTTAAGTTCACTGTTTGCTGTAAAAAAAATTATAGCTTTTAACGATTTTTTTACCTGCATACCCTTTCGCCTTGGTAAAGGCGAATTTATACGAAATTCGCCGATGCACATGATACAAAAAACAAGGTAACCGCTTCGCTACAACAATAACAACCATAAAAAAAACAACAGGTATTTTGTTTGTGTGAAAAGGCGAATTCACACTTCAGCTGTCAAAAGTAGTTGATAAAGAACATGTACAAACATTTAAATGGCGCCGAACAAGGCGAATTCATTACTAGGTGAACTTAACAGCACAGGTGATTATTTTTTGCTTCTCGCGTTTTTTCCAATGAGACTGTCAATTTTTTTTCTTTTGTTTACAAACTTTTTCGCGCCATTTTAATCAGAAGATTTTTTTGTATGATTTAGTGCAATTTCAAGAAATTTGTGTGAATTTAAAAGTGAAAAACTAATATAATCTGTGATTTTAATTACAAACAATTATAAAAGTTTATATTTAACGTTTATATAAAATTCTTTCCCAGCTGAACAATCTTAATAAATAACAAAATACATAGTACTGAATTCGCCTTTTCGCTTGCAGTCACCTGTATAAATTCGCCTTGGCGCCGAAAAAGCCAAACAAAACTTAACAAAGGAAGTGCCGCCCAAGGCGAATTAATTATTAGGTGGATGCATCGGCGAATTCAGGCGAGTTCGATTAATATGGCGGCACTTTCGCTGTCAAGTTTTGTTTACCTTTTTCGGCGCCATTTAAATTTTTTTACATGTTCGTTATCAACTACTTTTGACAGCTTAAGTGTGAATTCGCCTTTTTACACAAACAAAGTACCTGTTGTTTTTTTTATTGTTGTATTGTTGTAGCGAAGCGGCTATCTTGTTTTTTGTATCATGGTGCCGCCATATTAACCGAATTCGCCTGAATTCGCCGATGCATCCACCTAATAATAAATTCGCCTTGCCGATGCATCCACCTAATAATGAATTCGCCTCGAAATGTACATTACACTGGCAAATAACGCATTAAACTCGCTCAAGACGAAAGTATACCGACATATCGCTCCTTTATTGCAACGTAGTCATAACTCAAAAAAGCTTGTTTCGAGAAAAACGCAACAAGTCTTAGAAAACTCTTTTAGAAAGTATCTCCTAGAGGAAACAGTTTAAAAGTAATTTGAATAAATTTTTGGTACTCTTAATAATTCTGCATTGTTAACTCGAAAAGCTTATTTTTTAAGATACGACTATGTTACAATAAAGAAGCGATATGTTTGTATGGAAAACATTATTATAACGGCAAAGCATGCACGAATGGTACGACAGTTTGTTGCACCAATTGCAGGTCTTTCGAGTGTTCTTGCGTTTCTTCACTTCACATGTCTGACTTCGTACAGAATGTAACGACAGCTTATCATCATATATAACGGGAACTGTGAAAATGATTTACATCAGTACCTGCCTTGACGGCCTAACCTGATGGTGGATCAATTCCACGGAGTGAATTTTTCACGATTCAGCACCGCCCCCGTGTGGCTTGCTAGGCTCACACAGGTAGCAATTCTTGTCATATGATTGCGGTCATATGAACAACTTCTTGTTAAGGAGTTCGGGCTTTCTAATCCCTCATGTATGCAATTTCCCAGCAATCAATGGAGGACAAGGCTTAATGAGTTGGTAGGCCGAAGCCCAATAAGAGCATCAGCCCTTAAACCAACTCACCCGTCAACCATCACCACTGGTTCCTTACAGTACACGTATCTGTTGTATAGGCAACAGATCCTCGGGAGATTGTTAGCCCTCGAAAAAAGCCATCACCAAACAATTATCAAGGATACTAACACTCCCTTCCTGCGTTTTAGGTTTCAACCACAGCCAGAACGTTTCAGCCAAGGTAGGCACCTCAACCATGATCAGCTCGGGTCGAACCGCAAGCAGAACTTCCCGGGGGCCATGCTGATCCCCGTTCTGTCAATTTATACCCTTGATAAGGGTTTCGGAAGCCAACACAACATAAGTCATGCGGCTTCCTAGAGTTTTGTTTGCCGCACCAAACGAGGGACCCCTTCCCCTCTTTTCCCGAAAAACAGAGTGCCTAAGTTAGGAATACGCCAAGGCAAAACCTGTTCCCCGGGGGGACATACAACGGGAAATTGAATTTAAGGTTGAAAAAGATCCCATTGCGATAGAAGAAAGGCATGTTAGAACGTGGCCTATTACGTTTGGAAATTTTGACCGCTGTTTAAATGTTGTCATAAAAATTTTCGAAAAATTTCTGCGAATGTGAGTGTTTTTTCCTACTATACTTATACTTCACTTGTATATTTTAACAAACAAAACATAATTTTTATCTAGATATTTAATTTTGTTTATTATTTTTTGATTTTCAACGTACAGCATACACGAAATTTTCTTTAGGATAAGACAGCATGTCGTTCTCACATGCAAAGTATGACTAATAGTCAGTCGCTTTAGTATTATTAAGATTAAAAGATTCATCTAAAATGGTAGCTTGAAAAAATCTTCCTTTTCGCTTTCATTTATAGTTATTAACTCGTCATCATTTTCGGCATCCGTAATTCCCTTAGAACTGATTTCATTTGTATACAGCTGTTCTGTTTTTAGGCGATTTTCGTACGAAGTTTGCGACATATTCAATGGAAGCTGCCGTTTCTTAATAATTTTCAACACTTCCGCAGCGCCCAAATTACTTAAAACGTATCCAGTAAACGCCAAAACCAGTGGCAAGACCGTCAATGAGAAATATCGCCAGAATTTTTTAGGGGACTCTGAACATAAAACGTTAAAAAAAAGCTATTTGTTGCATGATATTTTCATACGTTTAGGTTTATAGTAAAATGCAGTAAATGAGTAAAGCTGAAAGTCCATAACACGCGTCATACGTGGCAAAGCGTTCTAAGTGTCTGCCAAAAAAGTAGCATCAGTGTAATTTTATGTGACAGGTTACACAGCACAAAGCGTAGGACGCGTTAAATGCGTACGACGCCAAAAGTAGGTTTACTTTCTACTTTTGCACGCGTCATAAGCGTTATCAAAACTGTCAGTTGTTTTTTAGTAGCCGCAGGTCACAATTCATTATATTTTTTCAAAGTCATCGCCAAGAATATTTGTGCCGTGGATTGTTATTTTATGTTTTTGTGTTAAAAAAAAGTTTTTAAATAAAAAATACTTCAAACACAACAAAAAACCTGTCGCATGAAAAGCGTGGCATGTAACCCTGCATTTAGACATACGAGTAATCTCATGCGAGTGCTGAATATGAAGTATCAACGAAAATTTCTTCGAAAATCTCGAATCTCTTGCAACTTTCATTTCTGTCTACACATGCGAGTGAGAGTTCATTTTAAAGTTGTCGTCAGCACGTGAACTTCAAACAATTTGTTTCCTTCATATATTTTGTTTCTTTGGCTGTTTTTATAAACTGGAGTTGCCGTGTTCATCACTTGAGAATATTTTTAGAAAATAGTTGGCATTAATTTGTATTATCATTATATTATTGATATTAACCCTTTATAATTTAAACATTTATATCTATACCAGTAAAAATTATAAATAGCTTGTTTTCTATGTTTCCCAGCTATCTATATGTCGACATTTCATAGGAACTACCCTAATCATCAGTAGACTTTGGACATTTTGAAAGATATTCTCAAACATTCAAATTTATATCCCAACAATCCATTTCTTTACACCTTTCATCTATAGTATTAGTTTCATCTATAGCAAGGTGCATTAACGTATACACGGTGGCAGCACTAGAGCAAAATTACAACAATACAACAAAAACAGACATCTGGTAAGCTATGTTTATCAAAAATATTTGTAACTATTTTCACAATTATAAACTATGAATGTACCTTTTCATAATTATGAATTATATTTATTTGAATTATTTTTATGTTCACAAAATAGTTTATATATGTTTAATTCAGAATAAAACACTAAATTCACTTTCAAAAATGTAAACAATACATTTGACGTAAATAGCTTCCTATATTGCCAGTAGCAAAAAATTGTCACATGCCGTAGTGCTGCCACCGTGTATATATTAATGCACCTTGATCTATAGTATTAGTTTTAATAAATTAACATACAAACTAGCTAAAACGTAGGTTTTAATTTTATAATGATCCAGTTGATTTGTTTAAAATTATTTACACGGTAACACTGTTTGTTTGTTTGACACAGCAAATTTACTCAATGTTTACACACGCAAGTGCAAGTGCAAAAAACCCAATACATACCCATATTTTTACTAATACATTCACACACCTGCAAGTAGTAGCCTCACTTGCAACTGATTTTGGTTGGCAGTGATTTTTTCACTTGCATGCAAGCAGAAACAAACAGTGTTGCCAATAGATGTTTCATTTTAACCTTAATGGGTATTTTTCAAGGAAATTTTTTTAAAATATTAAAATTTTTAATTGTATGCCGAAAACATAATATAAAAACACGAAAATAAATAAACATCTATAACTTATTTTTTATTTGGAATACAAATTTATTATTTAAATTGTGAAAAAATTGTGTGCATAATATAATTCCCCTGTAATATTGCTATGCTAAAACTTTGGCAGCACAGACATTAAAAGCGCATGTAGTACAAAGGCGTACAACGTTTGTCTTCGACGACATTTTGAAAATGAACTTGCACTTGAGTGTGTAAACAATCGTGCAAATTGCAAGTGTTTTTATTACTTTTTTCGATGTATTGGTTGTTAATATGTACACACAACTTGTAACAAGTTACTTGTATGTCTAAACGCAGTGTTAGCTGTGAGTAGACCTGCGAGCAGAGACCTGCGCCGTCCATTTTTATCGACGGCGGCGGCTGATGATATATTATTCGGCGGAAGCTCAAAGTCGGCTATAGCCAGGATTTGACCGGCTAGCCTTTTTCCCATCGGCTCTTATAAAAAATCGGCTAAAAATTAATAAAAAATATTTGTTCCTAAACATTTCTGAAAACATATTCGAACATATTCTACATTCCACGTGGAACTTTTAAAACTTTATTAGCAGTGTAGATAAAAAAAAACGGAAATTAAAACAAGACCTCCAACGTGAAAATTTTACTTGGAATGCAATAAAGGAACTAATTAAATTTACATAAAGCTTTGATTAAGAAGTTTTCTAAAGAAAAACGAAACATTGAATAAAAAGCTTTTAATTATTGTTTTATAACCTCGAGATCATATACTATTTTTAAGATTTTTATATATATGTATGTATGTATGTATGTAGACAAAATGGAAAACATATAAACAAAAAGAGATTCAGTACAATAGCTAATAACTATTTTTACCGTAAAAAGCGCTAATTATCATAGAGTTTGCATCACTGCAGTTGATTGAGTTACCGTATTAAAAACGAAAAACGAACGTTATCATTGTTGCCGTATCAAATTCCAAGTAAGCAATGTTTCTTTTTTAATTTCTTTCGGTGAAAATATTACGATAGTCTCAAAAATCGCTAGAGTATCGTTAATTTGTTCTGACGAACAAGAAGCGCTAAATGTGTTGCGCAGAAAATGTTTATCCATTGTGTTATGCAAATACTAATCTATTTTTTAAGCTAAGTTTGGCATTTATAGCTACAAAACGTACAATTTGGCTTATATTTAATAATTTCGTGACCTAGCATCGGCGGTTCATTTTTAGCCGAAATTAGCAGTAAAAATTTCGGCGGCGGCGGCTATCGAATATCATCGGCGGCTCGACTTAGTCGGCTATAGCCGCTTCGGCGCAGGTCTCTGCCTGCGAGTGCGAAAAATGTGAATGTGGTAGTAAAAAATGTGAGTGTATTGAGTTTTTCGAACTATTACTCCTATGTCTAAACACTCGGTAGCTTGGAGCTTAGAAAAGTGTAGAATGCGTAGAAAATTTGAAACGCGTAAAAAGCGTAACGTATATAACGCGTGGTATGGACTTTCAGCTTAATTATTAATGGCACGTTTACATGGTAGTACAAGATATATGATAGTACGAACGTCAAACTTCGCCCAGTGTGACGAATTCGCCGCTAGATATTCGTAGTATAAATTCGTCGTGTGAAACACAATATCGACGAACTTTTGTGTAAATAACATTGTTTACATTCCATGCAAAGAAAAAATTAATAAAAGGAATATTAGTAAATACTAAGAGGTCCATATTAAAAGTTAGGTTATGTAAATCTCATCCGAAAGAGGGATTTTTGATCAAATTATCTGAGGTACTTTATATTATTGAGAACATCTTCATAATTTTTTTACTAACTATATGAATTAATATAAATATAAAAAGTATTATTTCGTGAAAAATACCTGCTCCCCTGATACTGTTTTCTTCGTCGTTCGCTGACGAAACAATTAGAAATAAATAAATCTATTTCAACTTTCGCTGAATATGACGAATTTCGTCCAACACCAGGATTTATTAGGTGATTTGGTGATTTCACTACTATGTATTTTGTTATTGTCAAGATACAAAAAACAAGGTAGGCTACCTTCGCTACAACAATAAAAAACAACAGGTATTTTGTTTGTGTAAAAAGGCGAATTCACACTTCAGCTGTCAAAAGTAGTTGATAAAGAACATGTACAAAAATTTAAATGGCGCCGAAAAAGGTAAACAAAACTTGGCAGAAGAAGTGCCGCCATATTAACCGAATTCGCCTGAATTTACCGAATATATTATAAAATCACAATTTTAAAATTGCTGTCTAATGTTTAACTGTACTAAATTAAGTATAGCAGCACCGAATGGGTTAACATTTTTATACAGGAAATATGAAATGGCGCGTATGAAAATGTGTGGAAAAATGGAAAACATAAACAAATTTTGATAGTTGGGTAAAAAAACAGCTGTCGATCAGCTACGCCAACCACCTGGCCACCTGGTACTTAATTCGCCTTGGTTATTGTAAAACTTCATGAGAATGTCAAAATCCAAATTCGCCTAAGATTGTTCAGCTGAGAAAAAATGTTATATAAACACAAATTTTTATAATTGTTTGTAATTAAAGTCACAGATTATATTAGTTTTTCACTTTTAAAATCACAAAGATTTCTCATAATTACACTAAATCATACAAAAAAAAATCTTCAGATTAAAATGGCAGGAAAATGTTTGTAAACAAAAGAAAAAAAAAAGACAGACCTAGGAAGAAAAAGAAAAGCAAAAAATTATCACCTGTGCTGTCAAGCTCACCTTGTAATGAATTCGCCTTGATTGTGTACATTTTCATATACACCAATGTATTTTATTTTATTTTTTTGGCGACGAATATTTGCGACCAAAAATTCGTCATTCGTCGCAGTTGTGTTCCTAGCAATATTTAGATTTTGTGGGAGCAAAATATTGCGAATTCTCTCCGTAATTGTTTTCATGTAGGACCACCAGTTAATTTAAATTTAAAAAAAATAAAAAAATAAAAATAAAAAAAAACATATTTTTGACAGATCTATTTGTTTGTATTACCATGTAAAGGTGCCCTCAGCAAACTGCCAATATGAAAACTCTCTTGTCTACATATGTAAGTACTCGATCAGAAAAGTCTTACTATAAACTTCAGTACAAGAAATTGTGGTACAATAGTAAAATTTATAAAAGTTAAGTCAACAATGTACTGGCATTTTACTTTCTTTGTTTGTGTTCTCATTTATTGCACTTTCGGTAAACGAACGCAATTTACTAAAAACTAATAAAACACATTTCCCTAATAAATTTACCTTTAGTTGACCTAGTCCCTCCTTTAAATGATTGTTTACTACCGCCACTACCATCACTACCCGCACTACCAGCACCACTGAAACTTGTAGATTTATCTGACTTGTTGATTTTTAGAGATCCTGTTCAGAAAAAATATAAAATAAAATCATAGCAAAAGTTTTTAAAAATACGATTATAAAATATTTTTTAAACGAAGAAGTGAGATTACTTAAAAGCCTCAATAACAATTATTTCTTCGTACATATGTAGCTATTTTTATTGAACCTCATTTGCGAAATCGTAATAAATTTTGTAAATAATATATAAATTATAAATAGCTTGTTTTCTATGTTTCCCAGCTATCTATATGTCGACATTTCATAGGAACTACTCTAATCATCAGTAGACTTTGGAAAGTTTTGAAAGATATTCTGAAACATTAAACTTTATATCCCAACAATCCAAATAAATTGCTGAGAATTTAAAAAGAAAAATGCTCTCATAATATCCGTCAAAACACAAAAAACAAGCTTTTCTATTTATAAACGTCTCTAACCTTTCTTTACACCTTTCAAACAAATAGTATAAATGGTAGAAGCTAAAAATAGCGAATAAAAAACTTAATTGTAAATAAAATATTTTAACCAGAGTTCAGAAGGTAAAGCTGCCTTGGTCAACCTTTCTTTTTTTTTTCTATCAAATTTTCCTGTAAACATTGTGTAAGTTTGGTGTAAGCCTATCCGTAATGAAATGTCAAACCAAACTAAATAGAAAGCAACTATCAGCTGTTAAATGGGTTGTCAAATAAACGAGTGCCACCAACTAAAAATTATGAACCTCTAAAAAACCACCCAATAAATATCAGAATGGTAGAAATGAAAATTTTATTGTAAAATCTTATCCGTAATGAAATGTCAAAACAAACTAAATAGGAAGCAACTATCAGCTGTTAAATGGGTTGTCAAATAAACAAGTGTCACCAACTAAAAGTTATGAGCCTCTAAAAAACCATCCAATAAATATCAGATTGGTTGAAATGAAAACTTGATTATATACTTGGATATATAAGAACATATATAAGAATATATTCCTGTTTAAATATACACATACATATGTACATATGCTTACCTTTCCGAGAGCTATTTTCAGTTGCCATGCTATTATTCTTGTGTTTACTAGAGGCTTTCTTTTGATCTTTATATATAGGAGTATTAATTCCCTTTCGATTTTCGGTACTCTTTTGCTGAACTTTAGACACTTTATGATGATTTTGCATCTTGAAAGGGAGCTTGTTTTGTGAATCAGATTTTGCTACTTGCGTTGGTTTCCTAGTTTTAGATGGAGTGGATGCGATGAATTTGAATTTTTCTGATAGATCTAAAATAAACGGAATAAAAAATATTTGTTTAATTTTGGAATTGCTAGAAGCCAAACTACCAGGTAATGGTAAAAATACAACTGTCTTTTATTTCCGTTCCGTAAGGTTATCAAAATTTTGTTTACAAGCTACATAGTTCTCAAAAAACACTTATTTGGTGTTTATGGGACACGATTAAAAGATACGTCTGGAAAATTTGTACGAATATACTCAATATTTTTGGTTTGTATATTTGTACAACGGGTTATAGTTCAGGTTTTTTCTTTTTTAAGTTTTTTTTTCCTAAGAAGGATTTTTTACAATACAAATCTGCTGTGATCAATAATTTTGATTGAAGAAGACAAGAAAAATAATAATCAAATCTTTAGCTGGGGGACAACTAGCTGTTTCGTAGTCGCTACACTACTCATCAGCAACCACTGGGATTTGAACTCGGGTCATGACGTATCATGATCTACTGCTTTAACCACTAAGCCACGGAGCATTTAATTATTTTCTATCTATATTCATCTCATATTGAATCACATATGCATTTTGTTAAATTAAAAAATTTTATTTAAAAAATTATAAAAGTTCCAAAAGTGAAAAAAGGTAAACAAAACACACATACGAGCTATTGCCTGCAGAAGATATTCGAAAATTAGTTCCTAATTTTGCACTAAACAACAGCACAGTATAATAATTTATTAAAAATAACTTAGTGTAAAATAAAATTGTTAAGTTTTTCTATGCCGTTAATAAATTTAATATTTTTTCTTTAAGAATTTTTCTATTCTTCCACTTGCAAACAGCTGTTCTGTGGAACACTTTCCATAATATTTGGAATTCTGTAAAAATGTTAAACAACTATAAAGTTCAAAATGATTGCGTAGTAACTGGAATTAAGGTTGGTGAAGATGAGGATGCTAAGGATGCTGTTATTAGACTGTCAAAAGGATTGGGTGTGGAATATGATAACCATGCTATTGAATTGGCTTATTTCCTAAAAACAAAAAACAAACCAGAGAATGGAAGGAGAAATGTTGTTGTTAAATTTGCTTCCAAATCTTATAAGGATATGCTGATGTCTTCTAAACAAAAACTTAAAGCAACTGAAAGCATGAAAGGTGTTTATGTCAACGATTTTCAAAGTAAAGAAACTATGAGCCTGTTCCACTATGCAAAATCACTTAAATCAATTGGCTATCAACATGTTTATGTTAGAAATGCAAACGTGTTTTGTAAAAAGACAGATTCTTCCAAGCCAACTATAATTAGAGATGAAGTACAAGTTGATGAAATATTACTGGCAGCTACAATTAATAGTAAGCGGAGTACGAGGATATCGATGGGCACTTATCGTAATTTAGAAGAAGAACATCTAATCGGAGACGGGGATGATGGAGCTGCTTCAGCATTTCTTTAATACAAAATACACATAGGTACCTATAGTTTAAAAATATTGTAATTGTTTACGGTTAAGTAGTAAGTTGTATATTAGAATGATTAAAAATCAATATCATACGCAGCTTTCAAATTTTAATTCATACATGAATAACTTAAACATAAATTGCTTGAACATAATTAGTGTAAATATCAGAAGTGTTTCATCAGTTGATAAATTCAATCGTTTTAAATCATTACTTGCAAGTTTTTCAAGTTTACCTGATGTGATTGCTCTTCAGGAAACTTGGTTCCAGAAAAATATTTCTCAAATATATAAATTACCTGGGTATAACTCTGTGCATTGTTGTAGAGAAGATGGTTATGGTGGCACCTCTATGTATGTTAAGCAAAGTATTCCGTTTGAAGTTTTGGCAAATGACAGTTATAATTTTGTTGAGTATATAGTTATTGGTTTGGGGAGGGTAAGATTTAAATGTAAGCCAATGAGATTAGTTTCGTTTTATAGATCGCAAAAATGTAATGTGGATGATTTTTTTCGAATTATGGGTGTGATTTTAGATAGGCATGCTTTGAATCCAATCATTTTGTTTGGAGATTCTAATATTGATTTAATATCTAGCCCTCGTGCTTCTGATTTGATAACTTTTTTCCAAAACTATGATTGTGAGAAAGGACATAACTTGATAACTAGGCCGCAAAGTGGAGTTTGTATTGATCATGTATGTATTTAGTAACATTGTTGAGAGAATTTGTGTTGACTCAATTGAGTGCAGTCTGTCGGATCATAATATGATTTCTTGTAAGTTTGAAATGGAGATAAAATTTCCAGATTTCTTTGAAATATCTTATTCGTTTTGTGATTATGCAAAGGCGAGGCAATATCTGAGAGAAAATATACCGCCTGTTGTTGATTCCTCAGATCCATCTGTACTAATGGATGATTTACTTCAATGTATAAAAGGTGCTATGAACAACTCAACTGTTATAACAAAACGCAAGAATCAGTTACGATATCAACTTACACCGTGGGTGAACAAGAATATTCAATCCTTGATTTTACTAAAGAAAAAGCTTCTTAGCAAGCGACGTAGATTGGGAAACTGTGAATATATTGAAAGGAATATTAAACGTATTAGTAGGGTAATAAAAATTGCCATCAGGGACTCCAGGGATAATTATTATAGTGAAAATCTATCGGGATTGGGAAATGATCCAAGGAAAATTTGGAAGTTTATCAATAATACGCTGGGAAGAACAAAGAGTACAAAAATTGTTGTGAATGATGCTCAGGGAGAAACCATCACGTGTGACTTTAGAAAGGCAAACAGTCTAAATGATTACTTTTTGACAAGTGTATCGCATCTCAGGAAGGGAATTGAAACTCAATCTGGGGACCATTTCAATCTTTTGAGAACCTTACGTGCAACGACCGATTCCTTTGTGTTGGACAATGTTAGTGAGAATGATATTGGTGAGGTTATTTTGAATATGGATGTTAATAAGGCCCGAGGTTATGATAATATATCGCCTAGATTTGTTAGGGAATGTAGAGAGGAGATAGTACCAATTTTGACTGTTATTTTCAACAAAATGGTTCAGAATTCAGTGTATCCAGATTCTCTGAAGGTGCATAGAATAATTCCGATACCAAAAGAAGTCAATGTCTCGAGTGTTGACAAATATAGACCAATTTCGATTCTTTCTGCAATTGATAAAATTTTCGAGAAGATCCTATTTGATAAGCTTTCATTGTATATTGAGGGGAATGGGTACTTATTTGACTATCAGTTTGGCTTTAGAAAGGGATGTGGTACGGCTGATGCAATTGTAAATGTGGTAAATTATATTTGCAGTGGTCTTGATGATGGCTATTATGGAGTAGCAGGAGTATTTCTTGATTTTTCCAAGGCTTTTGATCTAGTTGATCATAATATATTATTGGGGAAATTAATGACTTACGGTATACGAGGTAGAGAACTCCTACTCTTCAAGGACTATTTTAGTAATAGGAAACAGTATGTTGATGTGAATGGTGCCAAGAGTTTTATTGGACCTGTAAAGTATGGTGTTCCACAGGGAAGTGGACTAGGCCCCTTATTGTTTTCCATTTATATTAATGACCTGAGGAATTTGGCTTTTTATGTTTGCTGATGATGTTTCTATTTTTTACCCATATAAGTTTGATCAGATATTAAAGGTTAATATAGAGAGGGATGCTTCCTTATTGTTTGAGTTTGCACGACTTAATCGATTAATTATTAACCCATCAAAGACAAAGTTAATTCGTTTTAGGCCACATGCTTCGACTATTAATAATGATTTCAGAGTTTATATTGATGGGAAAACCATTTGTGAGACTAACATAATAAAATACTTAGGCATTACTTTGCAGAATAATATGTCATGGGATATTCACATTAATGATCTAAAAAGAAAAATAGCACCGGCTCTAGGAATTTTGTACAAATTTAAATATAAGCTTGGTGTTGAATCGAAACTTCTTATATACAATTCTTTGATTCAATCCCATTTAAACTATATTTCAATTGTTTATGCCTATAATAGAAGTAACTCGCTGAAATCATTACAAAGAATGCAAAATAAAGCGTTAAAGACTGTTTATAAACTTCCAATTGCGTTTTCGACTGTTGCATTGTATAGGGATATAAGCAAGACGATTTTACCAATATATGGGTTGCACGAATATCAAGTTTTGGTATTTGTTTTCAAATGTATTAAGAATATTGGACATCGTGTCATAACCTTTTATCATAATCAACAAAATTTTAATACAAGATACGGAATGAATCTAAGAACTCCCAGGTGTAGATTGGAAACCACTAAACAGAGAATTGATTTTACTGGAAGTACAAAATTTAATAACTTACCTATAAACATCAAGCAAATTGAGAGAATTTCTTTGTTTAAAATTGCGTGTAAACAGGAATTATTTCATAGATTTGAAACACTCTTGTAATATATTGTATTCAAAGCCTATTGTATATATGTATATAAGTATGTATATATTCTGTAATATTTTTCTTTCGTTTATTTATTTTATTGTTTTTTTTTTTTTTTTTTTTTTTCTTCTTTTTGAATACTATTTAATAACTAAATTAGTTAATAGTTGAATTTTTAGTATATTATTTACAATGCCAACTTGTCCCAATAATGCCTTAAAGGCGCTGGGATCTAGAATAAAAGTGTAAATATTGAAGTATGTATCTATAAAAAATAAAATAAAAAAAAAAAAAGTAAAACTGCCACACTTTCATCGCATTTAAATAAGAACAATAATTTAATACTGATAAATTGAACTAGCATTTAAATACAACTTAAATTTAAATGAAAATTAACTAATTTTGTATTTAAATACGCAGTCACAGAACAGCTGTTTGTAAGTGGAATTCTTAAAGAAAAATATTAAATTTATTAACGGCATACAAAAACTTAACAATTTTATTTTACGCTAAGTTATTTTTAATAAATTATTATACTGTGCTGTTGTTTAGTGCAAAATTAGCAACTAATTTTCAAATATCTTCTACAGGCAATAGCATATATGTGTGTTTTGTTTACCTTTTTGCACTAATACAAATGCAAACACACAAAAACCATATGACTGACATATGAGACAAATTTAAATAAAACTTAAATGAAGAAGTTTGGGCATTTAAAATTAGTCCAAATTTGTAGTGAAAAACTGATTTCGGTATTTAAATGGAATTTAAAGCTAAAACTACTAATGGTTAAATTCTACAACATGCAATATTCTTGAACTACAATTGTTTGTAAAGGCCGTGTCAGATAAAACTTTGTCGCTTTGCGTGAAGTTTAAAGCTTTAACAGAAAAGCGCAAAGCAAAAGGTGTACGTCGCAATAAAAACTTTGGCAACGCTCACGATTTGTTTATTTATCTAAAAAAATTTTTCATTAATTTTTAGATTTAATCATTTCTTATGATAACAAAAGCTATAAATATTATTAGACGAACTACTGAAATTGGAAAAATCTTCAACGCGTAAAAAGATGGGAGTTGCCGAACTTTTCGCTTCGCGTTGCGTTAAAAGTGCTCTATGTGACATGTTTCATATAAGTATATTTATTTTATCTTATAGCCTATTTATAGCCTATTTACACCAAACCGAAATCTGCTCATTCGAGATTTCAAGCCACATCTAGCAGATTTTGAGAAGATTTCCCATACAAAATGAAATCTACTTTATGAGTAGATTTCGACGAAATCTCCTGAAATCTACTCAGTACTAAGCGATGCAACTGTGGTTTTGTTCGAAAAGTACTTAAAAATACTACGCTGCAACAAAAATTGCACTATAATGTGGTGTATGCAGTCTCTGGACACAAAAAATATACACTTTAATGCTGGTGTATTCAGTCTCTGATAATATTGTATTGTCAAACCCGCATGCATAAATTATTTTTGAGCAAATGAAATCTTGCTAGATGTCAAAAAACGGTGGTGTAAACGATATAGATTTCGTTGTAGATTTCAATTAAAATCTACTAGATTTTGAGTTGGTGTAAATGCGCTATTAGATGTCAAAGCGAATTTGCAACGCAAAGCGAAGCAAAAGTTTTATCTGACACGGCCTTAAATTAAATGTAAAGTGCTGCCCATGCAAATTTGAAAATAAACCTCTGATGCAAAGAGAATACAGAGTTTTCTGAAATGGTTTAGAAAATGAAGATTTACCGACCGCTTGTCAATTTTTGCATTTGGATTTCTTTCCTACTGAATACATTTTGTTTTTACACGGTAAGATTTTCTTTATTCTAGACATATTTTTGACAGATCTATTTGTTTGTATTACCATGTAAAGGTGCCTTTATCAGCAATTTTTGACAGTTAAGGTTAAAAATTCGCCATTTACACAAACAAAACAAGTAGTTTTTTAGGGTTGTATTGTTGTAGGGAAGCGACTACCTTTTTATTGTTTCATGTACATATAAATGTTATGCCAGACAAATTAGTCTCATGTGTGATGAATAAAAACAAAAGTTGTTCGATTAAAAATATTTCTCGTTTGTTCTAACGTAATTAAATGGCGTTGACGCCGCGCTGTTATGGTATAATGTGAGGGAGAGTTTGCCGTTGTGGAGGCTCTGTAATTTCTTATCTAATTTAGTTGGCCGGCGCTAATTAACGCCACGGGCCTCAATGATGAGTTGCACAAGCAGTTTTATATGCCGGTGTTTGATTAAGGCAGATGAATGCCAAAATAAATTAAAAATGCCGATTTGAAGGCAGAATAATAATTGATCTTTATTTACAAACTTATGTGTTTATATATCCTTTTTCTATCCTACAAACTACAAAAAAAATTGGAAACAATATTCCTGCAACTACAAAATGAATCAGGAATATTTCCAATTTAATATTTGTAAAAACATATAATAATACGGTACTTATAATAATACTAAACAAAGTAGGTATACGTCGACTTATTAATACCTTATAGTATGTGCACACTACAATGGTTTACTTCAAACAATTTGTTAGTACATGACAAATTTTGACAGCCACAAAATGCTTGACGCGCCAATTTATGTTTGACTGCTACTTTGCATAGCATGTTTAAATAAATGCATCAGATGACACCTTTATGTCACACGAAAAAATATGTTTTGCCTTCAAACTTACCTTTTATTAAACTGTTCTTCTTATTTTTCAATGTTTGTTTGATTGGAGTAGCACTGTCTGTGTTTTTCAAATTTTGAGTTTTCAAAACAATTAATGATTTCTCTTCCACTTTTTTATTTGAAAAATTTTGGTCTAAAGAGGGGGAAAAAATTTATTTGCACAAAATGATCAAGAGTTATAAGAGATTGTTGCAATATACACCTTTATAAGAATTTAAGCGCTTGGCGGAAGCATCAATTGAATTTTTCTGCACATTACTGAAAATATTTCGGGATGGGTGACTGTTGTTAAGATGAAAGTCTCTGAGGTTTTGGGACTCCATAAATTCAACGTGAACTGTAATAATTTAAGGAATTATTATAAAAAAGTAAAGAACTCAAGGTGGATCTAACATAATTAAACATTTATGTGTTGTACATAGAACACATATATATGAGCAACTGGTTTAAAAATTTGTATGAATGTCACTCAATTTTGTGAGTGATTTTCATACAAATTTTCTAGACAAGTCACTCGTCTATGTTGTATGAACAGCACATTAAATTTGGTACTTCTTTCAGGTGAGGCTCTCCAAATCGAATTTGTACATTCAAAATAAAACATCCAAAAGTTACTGCCTGGCTCGCGATGGTGTTTCGCAAACGTTCGCCGTTATTTTTAAAGCCAAATAACCTATTCCGATGCCGTTTATAGGCTTTATTTTTTCCTGATCTTATATCATTTGCCTTGTCTACCTCCGATATATCTGTTAGTTGCATAATAGTTGACTATAAGTCACTTATTTTTTATATACAACATTAGCGAACGTTACCTAGCGTCTCCACATAGCAATATTTATTGCGGCAGTTGTCAAATTTAATTGCGTCCATAAAATTTGCGATGTGTAGACCGCAAATTGCTATAGGTAGCAATCTATTGCGCAATGATTGCTCTAGTGCAAGGCGAATTTATACAGGTGAATGCAAGCGGAAAGGCGAATTCAGTACTATGTGTTTTGTTATTGTAAAACATATCGTGAATGTCAAAATCTAAATTCGCCTAAGATTGTTCAGTTGGGAAAAAATTTTATATAAACGTTAAATATAAACTTTCATAATTGTTTGTAATTAAAACCACAGATTATATTAGTTTTTCACTTTTAAATTCACACAAATTTCTTGAAATTTCACTAAATCATACAAAAAATCTTCAGATTAAAATGGCACGAAAAAGTTTGTAAACAAAAGAAATAAAAATTTGACAGTCTCATTGGAAAAAACGCTAGAAGCAAAAAATAATCACCTGTGCTGTTAAGTTCACATAGTAATGAACTCGCCTTGCTCTACTGATTGCTTGAGCAATTATTGCCAAGCAATGAGCTGTCAGTTGTTGTAATTTGGTATACAAATATAACAAACACAGTGATGTGCATACAACAAACACAGTGTTGTTCATACAACTTCTCACGTTGAATTTTGTTAGTGTTTGTGATGAAGCAGTAATACGTTTACGCCACCTAGAGCAATTAGCAATCGCTATTCTGTTATTCTGCCGACGTTTTTGCTTGAGCTTAGCAATAAAAATTGCTATGTGGAGACGCTATGCTAACGGAACGACATCGTGAGCCAGGCAGTTAGTTTTTCTTTTAAATGTACAGTAGTTTACCGGTTTAACGAACATTCTGTTTAAGGAACACCGGATGCAATGAACACCCACAATTTTTTTCTACTTAGTTTTACGAAAAAGTAGTTCGATTTTTTGCAGTTTTGGATTTTTAAGGTGTTGTGCAAGGCAATTTTAAAGCTGCCTTGGTCTTGTGCACATACTTTTTTATTTCATATTAATATAATAGCATTGAAACGATTTGTATACGAGTTGATTCAAATGAATTTCCTTTCTTTGTTATTGTCTATTTTTCAAACAGCTGATTGCTTAACTACTTGCCCAAGCTAGCGCGAAGAAAAAGTATGGGCTGTTTCGTGCAAAAAGTGGAAGCATACTCTTCTCTCAAAAGCACTCTCATTTGCCCAATTTTAAAGTACGGGAACGCTTTTGGTGCAAATGGGGAGCCCGCGGAATCCCAACGTAGAGTAAAGAAACACACCTATTATGTCGCCTGTGACGATTTGCTAACTGGGATGTTATGGCAGAAGGAATAGTCTCGGGTGTGAAAGAAAGCCCATTAGAACTAATGCAAGGCGAATTAATTATTAGGTGGATGCGTCGGCGAATTCAGGCGAATTCGATTAATATGGCGGCACTTTTGCTGTCAAGTTTTGTTTACCTTTTTCGGCGCCATTTAAATTTTTTTACATGTTCGTTATCAACTACTTTTGACAGCTTAAGTGTTGTTTTTTTTATTGTTGTATTGTTGTAGCGAAGCGGCTACCTTGTTTTTTGTATCATGAACTAATGCTTCAAACATTTCTGCTGATAGACATACATATGTATATATGTATGTATACAGCTGTTGGCAACTTTTAATGGCAATACCATGTTTTGTCAATTACGCTGCCATTACACAGGAAAGTACTTTCATGAAATTTCTGTATACGTATTACAAATAAAAATTTCAATGAAACAGACGACTTTCATGAAAATTTCTTGTTCGTCTACACAGGAAAGTGAAAGTTCATTTTAAAAATGTCGCAGAGGCAAAAAGTTGAAAAATTTGCCTCTGCTTCTCTCCACTCTTATTTTGTTTGCTTACTAATCACAGTTGCCGAACTTATTACATGTACAAATTTATGAGGCAATAGTTGAACAAACTTATCATTATAAATTTTTCTATGATATTATTTTTATAAAAATACTTTAATTATTTTCTTTATGTATTTAGTATACAATATAAGGAAAAAATATTGTAATTATTTGCATATACATGCAAAAGAAGTTAATTTTATAATTATTTTTTTACTACAATACTGCAACTTTGTATAATTCTTTGTATATGGCAACAGTGCGTAGAATTTGTCATTTTACTTTCAGAAAATGTCAAAAAATCTGTTTCATGAAATTTTTGATGAAAGTTGAGTGGAAAGTAAGCAAAATGTGAGTGCGTTACGTAGTGTTTACACGTGCAGGTGCAAGTTCGAAAACCCCAATACATTCAAACTTTTTTACTAACACACGCACAACCTCTGCACTTGCAACCAACTTTCAACTGAACTGACAAGCAATTTCAGTAGGCAGTGATTTTTTGGCACTTACTGAAAGTCAAATGACAACCGAAATACCAGTGTTGCCTTACAACAAGTTTTGCGGAGATTAACTGATTTTAATATAATGTTTTTGTCACATTTAAATTTTTCAAAACATATTTTTAAAATAATTCACATTTTTTTTTATTAAAAATATATAAATTAAGTAGTCTTTGTCGTCTTGAATGAAAAAAAGTTAAAATTATTCTATTTCATTTATTTATTTTATTCCTACTATTCATTTCCCCGAAAAATAAAACTATGGTTTTCGATGGTAATGCTGTTTTAGGAGCTGTTGTCTCTCCACTTACATTTTTAAACTGAACTTCCATGTTATTCTTTAAATACTAATGTAATTTGCAAGAAAGTCGAGTATTTTTTGTAAACATGTTTTTGACAGTGTCCGGAAGTTTTACACAAACAAAATATTATGTATGTAGTACAACAACTCTTATGCTGCCACCTAATAATTGCACCATGATCACAATCAATCAAGAATTTAGTTTTCAATAACCGGGTTTTTGTGGCCAAAAATATACCTCTACATAATTACCTTTTGTCTGCGGCACGTAAGATTGTGCAATATCTTGATTAGTGGTTGGCTCTGAAACATGCATGAAGTAAATTAGGCAATAAGATCAGATGATAAAAACTAACCATTTTTGGCTTTCAATTTAAGATCTGGATGAGCTTTGGCCTTGGATTTCAAACTCCGTTGATTATAGTCTACATTTCCTTCACTTGATTTGTAATCGCCAGTGGATTTTTTCAAATCTTTCGGTTGGAAAGTCTGCAATGATCTCCTCTTGCGCATTTTAAATAGTTTTTTCTTATTAACGACGTTTTTTGTGTTTTCCCCATTTCCTTCTTTGTTACTGGAACTCATGCTGCAGGCAACTTGGAAGCTCTTAATAATGTTTTTGCCGGTTGCGGAATTAAAATGATTTTGTTGGGGAGTCCACAACGTAATTCTTCGGGGTTGGGTAAAAATATTTCTTATGCTTCCATTTTCATATTTCAACAAACGTTTGAATCTATTTCGATTGAAATTCGGAAATTTGCAAATTTTGGATAAAACGGATAATTTTGAATACATTTTATAAGATTTTTTTTTTAAATAAAAAATTTATTTTGATATTAATTGAACAGAATTGCCAAATATTTACAGTCTGGGGGAAATGTATGTAAGGGATTTTATATGTTTACATGCATATCGTCCTCGGAAATCCAAAAGTATATCAAGGCAGCTTTAATAGTTAGGTAGGGACAGAACAAGGCAAAATTTTATTTGAAAGAGCATGGAAGTCTATGTGTGTTTGAAAAAATTACGCAAAGGAATCGAAAGACAGCTTTTGATTCCTTTGCTACCTATTAAAGCTGCCTTGGTCGGGGCAAAATTACAATAAATACAACACCAAAAAACATTGTATTTTGTTGGTAGAATTTACGAACAGTTGTGAACATTTTATTTGAAAAAGCAAGGAAGTCTACGTGTTTTTGACAAATTTACGCAAAGGAACGATCGACAGGTGTGTTTATACACTACCGTATTAAAGCTGCCTTGGCATATATCATCAAGAAGGTTAAAGTCAAGTTTTTTAGCTTAAATTTTTAGATATTTGCAATGTTTTGACGGGGAAAGAGATGGCCTACCACCAAACTTAAGATTTTGCAAAGTCGCCTTCAATGCTCATAAGACCCAATGTTGTTTATTAACACACAAACAAGCGACCGCAAGTGCTAATTCATCTGTGCACATGGATGGTATAAATATTGAGGAATCGGATGCTCATGATGTCCTTGGAATGAAGATACAGCATGATGTTCGTTGAACAGAACATATTTTTCATGTCTCTAAAGAAGCATTCAAGTGCTTCGGGTTTTTGCAGCGGTGTAAGATGTACTTCACTCTATCCGACCTCCTTACTATTTATACCACCTATATCTGACCGAAAATGGAATACAACTCTCATGTTTGGTCCGGTGACTTAAAAACTATTTTGGGGTTACTCGACCGTGTGCAGGAGAGGGCAAAGAAGCTTATCATAGTAGGGCATCCTACTCTATTCGACTCATTGAAGCATCGACGCAGTGTGGGGTGCGTTACTCGGTTCTATCGTTACTACAATGGATTTCGCTCTGACGAGAGAAGAGATCCTGTTCCCGAAACACGATCATTTTTACGTAGCACACGTTCATCGTCCAGAGCTCATCCATTTGTGGTCGATTGCCCGAAGAATCGCACTACGCATTACAGAGAGAATTCGTTTTTCAGCCGTACGCTTCGTCAGTGGAATAAGTTGTCTGCAGACGTGTTTCCTGTCTATTATAACGTTAGAAAATTCAAGTCAAATGTTCACAAACATTACTCCTTCTTTCTCCCTAATCACAACCTATTTTCCTAGTTCTGGTATAATGCACTACATATGTAGGGGTCTTCCTCTGAGTACTGGTCCAAGATAAAAAAGTAATCTTTCTAGCGAATATGAAAGCAGCGTCAAATAGTATATCAAAATGTGTTTTGCGTTTTTTATGACGTTTTTTTTTTACTTCTCCCGTAAAATTAGAACAAGTGATTTTACGAAGTTTTCGGCGTGCAATAGTGTATCAGAAAATATTGCGTAAATTGGTAATTACGATCAGTGTTGTCATATTTGATTTTTGTCAAAGTACAACTTGTCGTCAAAGTACAACTTACGATCAGTGCTGTCATATTTGATTTTTGTCAAAGTACAACTTGTCGTCACTAATAATAAAAGTACTGGATTGTGTTGTGCCCAAAAAGAAGTAAAAAAAAAATATTATACTCTCATCATCTCTTTTATTTATTGGCATTCAATGCATTTAAAAAAATTAACAATAATAATCCGTGTGACAAACTTTAAAAATCACAAATAAGCAAAAGTAGCTGACAAAGTGTCAGCTTTATGGCATGTAACACTGTTTTGCTTCTTTTAATATCGGGAATTCTTAACGTCAAATATATTGTTTACATTTTTCAAAATAAAGAAAGGAGGGCAGTTTTGAAATGCGACATAAAAGAGATAACTTATAAGCATTTCAATAATTTTTACTCTACGCTCTTTATACTTTAATTCGTAAACAATAAATAAAACGTTTTTCCTCCTTCAAAACGTTAATAACAAATGTAAAATTTTTTAAGGGGGATGGTAATCAGACGAAAAAGATAAACATTTAGACGACAGCACTTTTTTCAAAAAAGAAAACACCTTCAATTTTTATAGAAATTGTTTGCAGGGTTATATTTTAATGCTTACATATGTACGAGTATTAAGTATGTATATATATATAGATATGATTGTGTGTAGGACCGTGTACACAGATGTACATAAATATACTTATGTATGTTCGTTTAGTTTCCCATAACAGCAGCTTCATCAGAGCATTTTAATAACTAGACCTGAACAGAAGCAAATAAATACGTAGCGGCAGTTAGAATAATTGACAATGAGTGTCTCAACGATTGATAATTTAAATCGGTTCTCTAGGCTGTGTTTTGTTATTTGTTGTCTGTTTTTCTTTTTACGCAGTGATAAGAATGCTGCAGTGGCTTTAAAGAAAAACTATCACTTGGGTCGCCATTGGAATGGTTTTCTGGGTGAACCAAACAAAATTTCTTTACTGAAGACCGATAATGACACGATCGATTTATGGTTCGAGCAACGTTTAGATCATTTTGATGACAAGAACACTGCCATTTGGCAGCAACGTTACTTTGTTAATGATAAATTTTATCGCAATGACACAACTGCGCCCATTTTTATAATGATTGGTGGCGAAGCTGAAGCATCAAAAAAATGGATGCATGAAGGAGCTTGGGTACATTATGCTGAACATTTTGGAGCGTTATGTTTGCAATTGGAGCACCGTTTCTATGGAAAATCTAGACCAACAAGGTGAGTGTAATAATCTAACAATAGAGCGACTTTGCCAGGTCGTGATTAGACTTTTTACAAATTAGACAAAATATTCACACAGTAATCAATTTTGTTTTCAATCTTCTATATTATTGAAATAAATAGATATAATAGTTTGGTTTTCTACAAAATTATTTATTCACTAGTTAGTTATCTTAATATAAAAAAATATGGCTAAATTTAACAAAAATATAGTTAAAAAAATAACTAAAAAAACGCTTAGAAATAAAATTTTTTATTCACTATTGTTAAGGCTTCTTCTTACCAGATAATTACTTATCTGTTAATGCGTTTCGAGTTTTTTTTTAATTCCCAAAATCGAATTCACAAATCGCTAAAATCCCCCACTTACCCGAAAACAATATGGCAACTTAAATTTTAGCACTAAATCGAACGACCGTTAATAGTTCAGATACAAGTTCCACGGACAAAACACGCACCGAATATGAAAAACTGGCTCTGATTCGATTAGCGAAGCGGTTCCGAGCTTTTTGGGTATTCCCAAAGTCGGCTTCAGGAAACCTCAAAATCCCCCTACTTCCTCAGATGCAATACGGCAACTTAAATACTCGCACTAATAGCGCATTTACATCAGCTAAAAATCTAGTAGATTTGAATTAAAATCTACAACAAAATCTATATCGTTTTAGCAACATTTCATTTTCACAAAAATAATTTATACATGCGGGATTGACAAAAGAATTTCATTTGAGACTGAATACACCACATTAAAGAGTATATTTTTGTGGACCAGAGACTAAATACACCACATTAAAGTGTATATATTTATTGCAGCGTAGTATTTTTAAGTAAATTTTGAACAAATTCACAGTTACATCGCTTGGTACTGAGTAGATTTCAAGAGATTTCGTCGAAATCTACTCATAAAGTAGACTTCATTTTTTATGGGAAATCTCAAAATCTACTAGATTTGACTTGAAATCTCGAATGAGCAGATTTTGCTTTGGTGTAAATACACCATAAACCGGATGATCGTTTATACCATGTTCAGACAGTAATATGAAACACTTGGTCCACTCTCTGCACCACAATTGCGAAACTAGATGTTCAGACAGTCGTTTTTGTTTCACACTGATGTTTACATATTTTGTGCAAACGTTTGACTACTACTTTGTTCAATTTTTTATTTAAATTTTTATGTTCAATGTGTTTCTTAGGATTTTAAACACATTAAGTAGCGGTTTTTTCTCTGTTTGCATTTTTTTTTTTTAGAGCTAGCTCAGATAAACTAGCGATAATTTATTATTAAATTTGGAGATGATAGTGGTTTTTGCATGGTTTGCAACAAGATTCAAAATGAACCAAGTTGGGTCGCTCTCAAAATATTGTATGGCGAATCATGTTGGTTCAATCAAGATTGGGCCGCGAATTACGAATGAGAGAACGAACCTCGAATATATGCCTTCGTGTGAACATGCTATTATAGTACAGATGCATGTTCCACGGCAAAAACGCACATAGAATATAAAAAACCGTTTATCGAAGTGGTTCCAAAAATTTTTTTGAAGCCCCAAAATCAGCTTCATGAATCCCCAAAATCCCCCCACTTCCCCGGAAGCAATACGGCAACTCAAATTTGCGCACTTTACATACAGTTTTATATACCAGTTTTAATAGGTAGTGGCAGAATTACTATAAATACACCGTCAAAAAACATCACATGTATTTCGTTGGCATAAATTACGAAAAGTTGTCCAAATTTTATTTTACTTTTGTTTAAAAAAGCAAGGAAGTCTGTGCTTTTGACAAATTTACGCAAAGGAAACGTGTTTCAGAACTAAAATTTTGTTCCGAAACCATCCAAAACTGTAAAAAGCCATTGGAATGCATTAGTTTCGAATAGAGAATATTCGTTAGGGAGAAGTTGAAATCTTTATATACATACACATGTAGACGCTTCGATGTTGTAGATCAAACACATAACTCAACTTAAAAAATACTAAGGATTAAATATATGAAATGTTTTACTCAAAGCACACAAATTTCTGAAACCTATTGCTAGTTTTTTCCATGCATAGAATGCCAATAAATAAAAGGGATAATGAGAGTAACATATTTGTTTTGCACTCTCTTAGACAAAAAACTACATAATACTGGCTGAGCTGATTAACTTTTAACGTTAGAAAACGAGGTGAGGTATTTGACATCATGTGGTAAAATGCTTCACCCCGTTCTCCAAAATGAACCAATAAAACTTGTATAGTAGAGATTGCGAGTAAATCCTAGATATAAGATTTGCTTTGCCTATTGAAATAGCTTTGTAATTAAAATTTATATTACTATAAGCTGAATAAATAAAATCTAATCTAATTAAAATGTAACAAATAAACGAAAAACCAAGAAAAAAAAAACCGCAACGATAAATATTATCGGGACTCATAAATCATATTTCATGTCAAGTTTCAAAATATTACCTTTTATCAGATATTTATTAATATTTTTTACATTGAAGTAATATACCTCACTGTGTTCTGTAAAAGTTAATCAACTCAGCCAATAAGACTTGCATAGTGGAAATTGCGAGTAAATCTTAGATTTAAGATTTGCTTTAAGTATGCACGTATGTAATTTCCTCCGTTGAAATAAGTTTGTTGTTAAAATGTATATTAATATTAGTTCAATAAACAAAATCTAATCTAATCATAATTATTAAATGTAAAAAACGAAAAGTAAACCAATATTATCGGGACAATAGATCATATTTCATGTCAAATTTCAGAATACGAGTATATATTACATTTTATCAGATTATTAAATATTTTTTTTTAAAAAATTACTCAATTATTATTAGAACTAGATATAATTTACGCTAATACAATCAAATAAAAATCGACAGCAAATTGAAAAATAACAAGATAATATTAAATGGAAGTAATGGCGAGGACTTGCAGTTTTTGCAATAGGCCTACAAAGTTATCATATATTACTAAATATATATGTATGTGTATGACCAATATTGGTAAAAGATAATCTTTGCTCCCTGCCGAAGGTAATCTAGGCATGGATACTTTAGTTAGAGAAGCCGGCATCTGCTATTTAATTAAATTTTTATTTGATGTAAAATTTTGCTAAAACTGTATAGACTTAAGAATTTTTAAATGTATTTTGTATATTTTTACAAAATTTTAACACATCTAAGCCAGTGTGCAGACGTTGAGCTGCTTGTTATACACGTACACGCACATTGACATAAACAGCATAAAAACTGAAAAAACCCAGCTCGCACTTTCAATCGTAGAATACTATACTGGGAATCTCATGAAGACTGTTTTTCATCATCGAATCGTCTGAGACGATATTATTTAGATATTATCTTACAACTCGTTAAGGAATCAGCCATGTAATCCCATGATACGCGATATATATATATATATATATATATATATATATATATATATATATATATATATATATATATATATATATATATATATATATATATATATATATATATATATATATATATATATATATATATATATATATATATATATATATATATATATATATATATATATATATATATATATATATATATATATATATATCTGTTTATCTACAGTATAAAACTCAAATCAATATGTATTCAAGCATAGTATTGATAGCATAAGTTATGTTTAAGTAGCATTCAGTCATATGTAAATAACTTGTCATAAATTGTTGCACCTCACTGTAACACTGCACATTCAATTACAAAAACCGTTATAACTGGGAGTCTCCATTAGACATGAACATGGTATGAGCATCATGGCGAACATCGCAAATGGCTAATGTGGACCGCTCATGGCCATGTTTCGTTCATGCTCTGACATCGATGCTCGAGCATATGGCTGAGCATCAATGTTCGCCATGAAGTTGGCCATCACGTACAAAAATACACAAAATGGCGCCGAATTGAACACTCTGATAAGGTAAATCCGAACATACGTATTCGCCACATACAGAACATGAACTTTTTTTTACATTCGCTCTGCCGACGTTAATTTCATGCCATGTTCAAGTCGATGGCACGTGAAGACACGGCGTAAATAAAAGCACGTAGAAATGTACATATATGTCCGCTATTGCACGCCGTTAGGTGAGAAGTAACAACTTCATACTCTAAAACCAAAACAACAACAAACATGTAAAACAATTATAGAAAACACTGCATATACAAGCAGAAAAAGAAGTAATAAAGATAGTCTCTTAATGCCCGATCAAACTATTATACAAGTATAAATACTTTCATTCGATTTTGAGAGATAAAAGTCTAAACACATTTCTTGCGACTGTCTAAAAGTCTAACGTAAATTAGATTTTACATTCACACCATCACACTTGATACAAACCAACAACTTTGAGTAGAAAAGAAAGCAGTACTTCATAATTTTTTTATTTATTCAGCAGAGACAAGGTGCATTAACTTATGCACGGTGGCAGCACTACGGCATGTGACAATTTTTTGCTTCTGACAATATAGCAAGCTATTTAAGTCAAATGTATTGTTTACATTTTTGAAAGTGAATTTAGTGTTTTATTCTGAATTAAACATATACAAATTATTTTGTGTACATATAAATAATTCAAATAAATATAATTTATAATTATGAATAGGTACATTCATAGTTTATAATTGTGAAAATACTTACATATATTTTTGATAAACATAGCTTACCACATGCCTGTTTTTGTTGTATTGTTGTAATTTTGCTCTAGTTCTGCCACCGTGTATACGTTAATGCACCTTGAGCAGAGAGATGTGCCAACATAAAACTTTACACGGCGGCAGGTGAGCTCTTTGTCATAGGCGGTAGACGTGCCGGCGTTTGAAAATCTTTAGCAGCTAATATAATAATTATGTAAAACAGATCCAAATTTAAAAGCGCCAAATGTGTACATGTAGCATGAGCGAAATTCATTTATATACGACAGCTAAATCCCAAATTTCGAGCTTTCATATAACGACAAAAAATACTATCGGTGACGGCACGCCATCGGCTAATAAATAGTCGGCTAGTAAATCTTTATACAGCTGGTTTGCTAAACGACACAACCCTGATCCAATGAAAAGTATTATCGTTTCAAAAAAGTCGTATGGGATGTCAAATTTTGATCGTATTATTCGTATCAGACTTGCACGTGTTATATGAATTTTTGACAAGTATTAATACACAGTATAATAGTCTGAACTGGGCTTAGGAACATTCAAACAGACTAAAAATGTAAGTAAAAAAAAAAGCTCTAGTTTACAGATGCAAGCTCTAACGAGCAGAAAGCATACTTGTGCCAAGGCGAATTAATTATTAGGTGGATGCATCGGCGAATTCAGGCGAATTCGATTAATATGGCGGCACTTTCGCTGTCAAGTTTTGTTTACCTCTTTCGGCGCCATTTAAATTTTTTTACATGTTCGTTATCAACTACTTTTGACAGCTTAAGTGTGAATTCGCCTTTTTACACAAACAAAATACCTGTTGTTTTTTTTATTGTTGTGTTGTTGTAGCGAAGCGGTTACCTTGTTTTTTGTATCATGACTTGTGCCAAAAATATGCGGTGGCCAATCACACCTCAACTCGATTTAAGACGGGTGTACTTAGATCATTAAAAAAGGTGTCGATTGCAGATCTCTGTTATATATGTACATATATTTTTTTATGTATTAATGAAAATGTTACGCACTTTTTTACTTATTTAATTCTATATCTTTACTGACAGTGATTTATCTACATCCAATTTAAAATATTTAACGTCCAAGCAATCGTTAGCGGATTTGGCCACGTTTATTGTGGGCATGAAACAAAAATATAACTTGGCGCCTACACAAAAATGGATTGCTTTTGGTGGTTCTTATCCAGGTTCTTTGGCAGCATGGGCGAAGGAAAAGTATCCTGATTTATTATGGGGATCTATTAGTTCCAGTGGTCCCCTTCTGGCTAAAGTTGATTTTACCGGTAAGAAAAAACTAAACATGCTTAAACTTTCAAGGATTGAATTAATGAGAAAAAAAATAAACTCTTTGATATGCATATAACATTTAATCGAGTCTCGAAACTTATAAACAAGCTCTTTGTATAATAAAGGTAAGTACTCTGTTCAAATCTGTGAAAAATGTTGAGCTACATTAATTATTTCACTCGGAAAATATGACATTTAAAATGGGGTGCCTATTTTGCGTTTGACGCAAACTTCACGGTTTTCTTGGTTTTACGTATACCACATTGTTTTACAAATGTAAATGAAAACCATGTGATCACATACAATTTTAATCGCAATTTCTCTCCAAGATGATCTGATTGCGTTCCGGTTGCTATGCAATTTTTTTTTACTTATCCCAGATATGATTTCCTTTTCTTACTGCTACTATCAACTTTTCCATTTCTCTAAATTTTATCTCTTCTTTTTCATTTGTTATCAAATTTAAGTTCTTTTCCATATTAGAAATTTACAATTGAAAAAGAATTTTTAGCAAACAAAAAAATTTATCAGCTGTTGTTTGAAATTTCGCGCGAAATATATTCACAATTACAACATAATGTTGCCAGAAACTTTTTCACAAATTGAACAGAGTAACTCTTCAGCAATATTATTTCATAGATATTTCACACCAGTTTTTTTATATACAGTTTTGACAGCATTTCGCACGAAATGACGATCACAGTACTTAGTTAACATGCAGATGTAATACCGTACCAAGCTTTCTTAATTTTCTGCCGTACACCGTCTTAATTTCTAAAAATTTCCTTCGACAATTTTTGCTTTAATTCACACCAAAGACTTTCAATTCGTTTCCAGTTGGGAGATTGACTAGACAAACTTAAAATGTGTTGTCCTCCCTGAACCAATTCTTGACTAGTGGCGATGTATGATGCAATTGATGCATACATATGGATATGACAAGAATTGCGACCTGTGTGTGCCTGTTAAGCCACACGGGGGTGCTGGTGAATTGTGAATAATTCACTGCGTGGAATTGGGCCATAATCAGATAAGGCCGTAAAAGCAGGAGCTGATGTAAATCTTTTTCACTCTCGGAATTTGCAATAAACATAAAATTCATATTGAACAAATTTATTTGCGTAAAATTTAAATGAAAAATTCGGTAGGGAAATATATGTTTGATTGTGGGGGAAAATACCGATTTTTATGCGCTTTGGTATGGATTTAACAAAAAATATCCTGGCAACACGGCTACTGATAGTTAGTTGAATTTTTAGTATTTTTTCAGCACACATGTTTTATTTAATACACCGCAAGGCGAATTCACTACTAGGCGAACTTGACAGCCCAGGTAAGCGGTTTTCCCAATGAGACTGTCAAATTGTTTTTCTTTTGTTTACAAATATTTTCGCGCAATTTGAATCTGATGTTTTTTTTTTTTGTATGATTTAGTGAAGTTTCAAACAATTTTTGTGAATTTAAAAGTGAAAAACCATTATAATCTGTAATTTTAATTACAAACAATGATAAAAATTTGTATTTAACGTTTATGTAACATTTTTTCTTAGCTGAACAATCTTAGGCGAATTTAGATTTTGACATTCTCGACATGTTTTACAATAACAAAATACATACCAAGGCGAATTCATTACTAGGTGAACTTAACAGCACAGGTGATTATTTTTTGCTTCTCGCTTTTTTTCCAATGAGACTGTGTCAAATTTTTTTTCTTTTGTTTACAAACTTTTTCGCGGCATTTTAATCTGAAGATTTTTTTGTATGATTTAGTGCAATTTCGAGAAATTTGTGTGAATTTAAAAGTGAAAAACTGTTATTATCTGTGATTTTAATTACAAACAATTATAAAAGTTTATATTTAACGTTTATATAAAATTTTTTTCTTAGCTGAACAATCTTAGGCGAATTTAGATTTTGACATTCACGATATGTTTTACAATAACAAAATACATAGTACCGAATTCGCCTTTCCGCTTGCATTCACCTGTATAAATTCGCCTTGATACATAGATGGTACTGAATTCGCTTTCCCGCTTGCATTCACCTGTATTAATTCACCTTGGTACACCGCACGATCGTGTAACAAGGCCTTTAGTGCACTCGCAATAAAAAACTCTAATGTAAAAAATTTGTAATGATTGAATCCCAACCCTCGATGCACATCGTTTTACCTTAACATAATTTCTCTTACGTGTAAATTAAAATTTTATTTTTTTGCATTAAAATTTCTATGAATTAATAAAGTGGAGTAAATAAAAAACAAATAATCCTCTTTTCTGGTTAACTCGGATATGGTCAGTTGGGTGTCCCACATCGAAAACAACGAGTAAATACTCCAAAAGTATTCATAGTGAGATGAGTTCTTTAGAACATTCTATGCAGCCTTTTAGTATCAATGTTAGAAGCTAATAATGTGAATAAACTCAATTGTTTGTACACACTTATATACATACATACCATATATGAGCACGATACGTGCTGTTCATAGAACACAGACGAGCAACTCATCTAGAAAATTTGTATAAAAGTTACTCATTTTTTTTAGTTATTTTCATATCCAATTGTAAAAGTACATTGCAACGCATTTTTATTAACTTATGCGCTGTTCATAGAACACAGACGAGCGACTTGTGTAAAAAAATTTGTATGGAAATCACTCAAAAAATTGAGTGACTTTCATACAAATTTTCTATACGAGTTGTTTGTCTGTGTTCTGTGAACAGCACAATATATTTATATGTTTTTAAAACAGTTAAAATTTTTTTTAAATCCTAGAATATTTTGATGTCGTAACCGAATCTTTGAAGAGTTACAAACCAGAATGCGCCATTGTAGTTAGCAAAGCTTTTGCTCAAGTAGATATTCTAATGCGTCATATGATCGGCCAACGCAATTTGGATGAAAAATTCAAGTAAGACACTTTTTATATAAAAATAAAAATTACTTTATTTTAAACTTTCATGTATATTTTATTTAAGGACATGCACTCCCCTTAAGGACTCCATTGAGAACAAATTAGATATTTCAAATTTCTTTGATAATGTAGCCGGCAATTTTGCAGGCGTTGTGCAATACAATAAAGACAATAGCCCTCATGCCACCATAACAATAGATGATGTATGCGATGTTATGCTTAATTCAACGATGGGTCCGCCAGTTACACGTTTGGCTGCCGTCAACGATATGCTGCTAAAACAATCGGGAGAGAATTGTCTTGACTATAAATATGACAAAATGATAAAAGAAATGCAAAATACTTCATGGTCGTCGGATGTAGCCAGGGGCATGCGACAGTGGACCTGGCAAACTTGTAATGAGTTTGGTTTTTATCAAACTGCCGAAAATAGTTCAGATACTTTTGGTGATCACTTTAATGTGGATTTCTATATCAAACAGTGTATGGATATTTATGCTGAAAGGTGGGTTACATAATTTTATTATATGATATATATTTTGTTTTTAAAATTGAACTTCTTTTCAAGTATGGATGCTAAATTTTTGAACTCTGTTGTTGCCGAAACCAATGAATATTATGGAGGCCTCAAGCCTTCAACTACAAACGTTTTATATGTTCATGGTTCTATTGATCCCTGGCATGCACTGGGCTTGACGAAAGCCAACAATGCGAAAACCCCCGCTATATATATTGAAGGTAAATAACAAAATGGAATAAAACTCTTGACAGAAATCAAGTTGAACTTAACGAAATGGAGAAAGATTTTGACCAAAATACAACCATTTGTAGCTTTAATACGGTAGTGGTATAAACACAGCTGCCTTTCGTTTCCTTTGCGTAAATTTGTCAAAAACACATAGACTTCCCTGCATTTTCAAACAAAATTTTGACAACTGTTCGTAAATTCTACCAACAAAATACATGTTGATGTTTTTTGGTGTTGTATTTATTGTAATTCTGCAATTACCTATTAAAACTGCCTTGAGAGGGATAACGTACGACAGATTCTATGTGCCCCGGCCTTTATATTCTTTTAAACTTATTCGTGTCCAAGGCGAATTCATAACAGGTGAAATTGAGAGCACAGCTGATAAGTTAGGTTAGGTTGTACAGGCCGCCAGTTTCTTAAAACCAGCCCACTTGGGTCCTTTTGGTCCCGTTGTGCTGCCTGAGGGAGCAGTGCAGCCTATGAGACTTACACTTCCCCCGACGGCTCAGATCCAACCCGAAAGCCGGATGAAGGAATCCAGTCCGTTCACATTGTATTCCGATATATGTGCCAGCCCGTGCAACATCGGTCCGCCTAGATACAGCGCTCTCATAGAACAGACAGAGGAAGTGCTCAACACTCTCCTCCTCGTCCTCATCCCCGCAACTTCTACTGAAATCATTTTTTTTTTTTTTTTTTTTTTTTTTTCGATTTTCTCATTCATTTGTTTATTGAATCTTCACAAAGTGAACTAACAATAAGTATTCAAATCTTAAAACTAAATACATAAAATTAATTAAGTCCAGCCAATGCTAGACAAAAATGTTTTATTTTGCACGATCAATATCGGTGAAATCACCTATTTAACGTTCTGATGGTGGCAAGGGTGTCCCTCCTTCTCAACCGAGAGTGTCCTTCGAAATTAAGTATATTGCGTGCAAGACGATTTGGATGAAGTTCCAATTTATTGATATGCCTTGTTGCGTACTTTGAAAATTCGTCTTTTACAAGAGGAACACAGAGATCCTTATGAATTCGTGAGTTATTTACGTACCATGGAGCTGCGGTAATTGTTCGAAGAATTTTGTTTTGTCGCCTTTGAATTTTTTCAACTGAAATCATTAAATGGAAAATTTAACCTCCTAGCATGCGCTCCTATGTGACAATGTCCTGTCAGAAGTGCCACCAAGGTACGCAACCTTTGAAGGGGAAGACCCTTTAGGACCGTAGTCCTTGTACGATCATACGCAGGCCACGTAAGCCTTGGTACTCGCCAGGTAACATCACCAGACTACATATTCTGTGCAGCCCAAACAAGTTGATGCTGCACTTGGTTCTTACAGCTGTTAAGCCGGACTCCTACCATCGTATCAATGTCCCCTCGCTGTAGACGAGCCCCGGCTTTCGCCAGCTCATCCGCCACAACATTTCCGGACACTCCACAGTGGTCCGGTACCCAGAAAAGCTCAAGGCTTGCATGTCCCGCTATCTCATTAAGAGATGGGGGCTAGCAATTCCCCGAACCGTTTGGGGCAAAACTGTAGCAGCCCTTTTTAGGGCTGCGAAACATTGTTCCCGCCCGGCTATGGGGGCAACGTGGTGGTTGTGGTTTAATACCCAAATGCGGGGAGAGTTTTCGGACTCGGTGTGGAGTTGCACTGCAACCGGGTGCCGTGACCCTGAGAGCGGAAGGAGTTTTAGGAAGGCTCCGCTCTACAAGGGTGAGAGCATGTGCCATTCAGCATGTGATCGAAAGTGGTACCCATGCATCAAGATTTGTCATCCATGGGGACGTCTAGGTGAGGTTTTTTTACCTTGTGAAAGAATCACCATGGGGTTGGGCCGTCAAGGCAGGAGCCCACGCTAAACATCTTCTGATTCTATCTCATTAAGAGATATCTGGCATTCTTGAATTAATCTGGAAGGTGTATAGGCACCCACAAGCGCATTTAATGCAGCCTTACTATCAGTACAGATTTGGATATTTACCCCGCATACCCTATAGTACCTCAACCAGTTAGCTGCTCTCAAAAAAGCTGTAATTTCAGCCTGCGTTACGCTACACTCTTCATATAGCTTAAAACTGAAAAACTAATCCTCCTCTGATACTGGGGCATTAAGATGCCGCCACCAATTCCATGATCCATCTGTGAACATTTCAAGCACGTCCTCTTAGCGACTCTTTTGGTTCGCTGCCAAGGCCGTCGTCCTTGATAAGATTACGTCAAATCTCTTGTCGAGCAGTAGAGCTAGTGCACAGTAATCAATATACTCCGGGAGCTCCATTATACCTTCTATTATCGAAGCATACTCTTCTGTCGCTTCTCTCCACATCCCACCGGCTTTTAGCCTGATTGCCGAGCACATGGCCACTTCCTTCACCATGAGATCAGCTGGCAGCCAATGCATCATCGTAATTAGTGCTTTAGTTGGCATAGTGCAAGAAGCACCAGTCCGCAGTATCCTTTCTATGAAACTGCAACAGGTGGTTTTCTCTAAATTTCTCCACCAAACAAGCGCCCCATACATTAATATGGACTTTACTACCAGGTTAAATAGCCAGCAAGAATTCCTGGGGGATTTATACCCCAGGCCTTCCCGATGGCCTTACGATACAGGTATAAGACAACAGCCGCCTTGTTCGAGCACAGCTGATAACTTTTTACGAATTCGCCTTGGACATGACTTTAAATTTGCTCTTAGTTAGTTTAAAACAGAAGTTATTTTTAATCCTCTTTATTTTTGTTTTTAAGGTACCGCTCATTGCGCCAATATGTATGAACCAATCAAATCTGATCCACCACAATTAGTTGAGGCCCGTAATAAAATTATTAAATTTTTGGCTAAGCTCTTGGAAAACTACACTTCTGTTTAGCACCCTGAGGACGATGCAACATTTTTTTTATATTTTTTAATAAAACAACATTAAACTCTTGTAAGCTAATAAACAATTAATAATATTAATAAAGTTGTTTGCCTGGATTTAAAATAAAATACAACTTTGGGGAAATTTTAAACATTTATTTTCAAATCAATTCTTCATTTAGTTAAATTTCAAAAAGTGCCATTCAGTTTTCAGTGACACTATTTCGCATCCAACAGTTCGAATTTAAATTGTTGCGCCGAAAAGCCAAAGCTTTTGCTTTAAAGCAGTTACGTATTTGCAATATTTCGTAGAAATAAAGCTTTTTAGTTATACGTCAGTAAAGTTTTGTTTTATTTTTTTATATTAAAACAACAACAACAACAGCAACAACAATACATAGTGATCTCATTTAAAAGTAACACAGACGGTGTCGCATAAAAGCCAAAATACTTTTACTAAATCAAATTCTATTCTGTACTGATCTTAGAATGTTGGCTGCAAGAAGTTTGCGTTTGGCTTCCATCAGGTATGCGCAGTCATTCCACTGTGCCCGGTCTACAGGTGTAAGAACTCTTCCCATGCTGCAACCAATCGTTATGGAATGCGTTTCAAGACCTTTGGCAGCCAATTACTCCAAAGAAGCCAAAGCAGCAGGTAAAGTATAGAAAGTGTGTCGCCTGCTGTTTCATAAGAATTACAAATTTGGGAAGAAATGAAAACAAAATAAAAAGTTTTTATTTCTACTCAAATTCTATCATGTAACATTAATTACATTTATTTTTCAACCACTACTGTGGGCCTAACCAAAAATAAAAAATAAAAAAAAACTGGCAAAACTAGCAAGTAATATATCAGAAACCCCACTAAAATGCGAACCTCCTCAAAAAACCCCTGAATCATTCGATAAAACATCCCCCATAACAAAAACTAATGAAGACACAAAAACTAAAGCTGAAGAATGTTCTACAGGTGCAGTTGCTGATGTTGGTGTTAAACTTCCCAGCAGAGATCAAGTTGAAAGTTTCTTATTTAAATCGTTGGTCTACTTTTGGGATTTTGCTTATTACATTTTCTGCTTGTGCCGCAAGTTAATCGATACTTATGTTATTAAAAACGATATTGTCCAGACAAATTGGAAACAATTGCTTAAACGTATGGAGGATGCCCGAAAAGACATCAAATCGAAATAAATTATAATCTCAAAAAATGCATTTTATTCCACAAACAATTGTGAACGAATTGACCGTTAAAAATATTGATTAAATTAAAAAAATAAACATACTTTATATACATTAATTTATTATTTAGGTTCTTAATAATTTTGGAATACATACAGTGGCGAGCAGAAGTGAGCGCATGTTCATAACAATAACTATCGCCATTCATAGAAACAGAGCCATGGAAGCAAATCAAATAATTTTTTTTTATTTTATATTTAAAAGTTTATTCGAAACAGACAAAAACCCCCCTAATGAATGAGACGTATTAAAAAAGTTAAAAATAAAACGAAATTAGCCAGCAATTTGATGGAATCAATTCAAAGATAAATAGTAAGAAACAATGGAAAATGTTCAATTTTTTGGAATTTTGTGTTTTATGTATTTTCATAAATTTCTAAAAATTTAGTGCAAGGCGAATTCATAACAAGTGAAATTGATAGCGCAGCTGATAATTTTTTTTAATTAGAATCTGTTTCCGATGTCAATAGAATAATTAAAACAAATTTAAAAAAAAAAATATTTTTTTAATTATGTATTGTATCTTGAGCGCCAGCTTTCGTCCAGAATCCTCCCCAATCTGGCTGGATATTTTCAGCTTTCCGAGCTCTGTGATCTGAGACTTTCATTTCACGTCATAATTAAAAGTTAAAGTTAAAAGAAGCGCGCGATGAACTTTCTTAACAGAGCACGCAGTTTGGTAATAAAATTCAATAATTTGCAAGCGTTGTTCGTTTGTAAGACGATTCATGATTAAATTATAGACCAAACTGAAGATGTTTGACAGTGGCACAAGATACAAAACGTGCGTGAGCTATCAAAACTAGTGTTGCCAAAAAGATAATAGCAAAAAAATCACTCGTTATAACGACACCTGAAGCAAATAGAGCCATATTGGCGTCCACCTTAGTTTCAAAATACACTGGTCACCAGAAATCATCTCATTAAAAGAGAGGCAACGAATTCAAAACCTTGCAATAGATACCTTAGAGAAAGATTACAAAATACGTGAAACCGCACATGGATGCAATAGAAGAAGTAGTAGTTGCAGTAAAGATGATGAGAATTTTATTGTTTTTATGCATTTATAGAATTTGGCAGCAGGTGCATATATAAAATAAAATATTTATCTAAAACCAGAGTGGTATATTCTTATGAGATCGAACAACAAAAAAGTATTTGTAGTTTTTAGTTGTATTTTGTATTTAAAATACACAGCTGGAAAGTATTTTGTATTTTATATTTAAAATACACAACTTGAAAGTATTTTGTATCTTGTATTTGAAATACTTAAAAGTGAGTATTTTGCCCAGCCCTGGGTACATATGCTTAAAATTTTAATATCAATTTCAGTTTCTTCTAGTATGCACAACGCCATTACAAATTTCGGAAAACATCAATTCTAGGAGTACAATTTCTTATTCATAGTGTGGCAACGCATTTTTATATTTCTCTCTAATAATAAACTTCAAAAATCCTTATTAAAAATAATATAAATTAATTATAATAATATATATTTTTTATATCATGAAATTAAAAGCCGCGCAATTGAATTGGCTCATCGGCAGAAATTCCACCCTGAGCTTAGATTGCAAACTTTTGCTGTATAGCGCGATCCTAAAGCCAATATGGTGCTATGGAATTCAACTATGAGGCACCGCCTCCGCATCGAATATTGGAAAAATTCAAAGGCGTCAAAACAGCGTTCTACGTACGATTACAGCAGCCCCATGGTATGTAAAAAATTCTCGAATTCACAAGGACCTAAACGTACCTTTAGTAAAAGATGAATTTGCCAAATACGCTGGAAGGTATATAGCCAAACTTGAAATCCACCCAAATCCACTTGCTCGAGACATCCTTACCTTTGGTGGTCACACACGATTAAAAAGAAGGGACACCCTGGCTTCCATTCGGGAGCATAACAGATGATGTCCTGTGGCACGGTATTCTGATACATTCGCTGAATCATAATTTTTTGTCTAGCATTGGCTGGACTTAAAGAAAATTTTTTAGTTATTAAGATTTGAAAAATTGTTGTTAGTTCTTCTTGAAGATTCAACAAATATAGGTTTTTACTTACAAATTAAGGAGTTTTGTAATCAAATTCAATTTTTTACAAGTCAAACACAATGTTTTGCAACACAAATTCAATTTCTTGCACTTCAAATTAAATTCACTTCATTTCATATTAAACTTTTTCTATTTCAAATTAAACTATTTTTATTTCAAATTAATTTTTTTTTTTTTTGGTTCAATTTAAATTTGTTTAACTTCGAATTCAAGTTTTTGTTTATTTAGCTAAAAATTTACAAAATGAAATAAAAATAAACTTGCTGTTCAAGTCATAACTCGTAATTTTTCCTTAATATAATTTTCTAAACGAAATTTGGACGGAACCGTTCTCCAGATGCAGCTAGTGACAAACTCATGGTCATATCAAGATAATAATTGTTACAATCTGAAGGTGCTACCGTTTCGACTGACTGTTTAATTATTTTTATCAAATTCAAATTACTATCCGCATCAGCTAATAAATTTCAGGCAGGTAGTTTTGTTTTAGAAAAAATTTTTTTTATTGGATTAAGCTCACCTATGTAGCTATGTAAGGAGGAAGAAAATTTATAATGTGACCGGATTCTGCAACCTTATTTTTTGTATCTTGAGTTTTATGTATCTTAGCATTATCAAGGACCAGCCAAGCACATTCGGTGCTGGTTTCAGCTAATTTACTGAATAGCTAACTCTTCCAGGAAAATTATGAAAATGTTGGAATTTACAGATGAATTAGCAAGATCGTCTTGTCTTTCAAAACAGAAATTTATTACAGTTGAAATATCGGGAGAACATATTTTTTCAATTTATTTTCAAATTTAAAATAAAATTTTTTTCATAAACTTTTCTCAAATTTTTTTACTTATAATCAGGGCTGTCATAGAAACCATGTCGGTTTTGCTAATTGTCGTTTTTGAAAACCAATGTTGGTTTCATTTGGTGTCATGAAACCAAGTTGGTTTTGTCAATTTCGAATGTAAATAAAACCAATGTTCGAATCAGCTGTTGCTTACATGTGTTTATTTGTTTGCAGTTTTATTTTACTTGTGTCATTGAAATATCAGTAGAAGTTATTGTATTGCACTAAAAAATATAAAAAAGGAAAAAGTCGCCATAAATAAAATAAGATGACATCAGCAGTTGTAGCTTTTTTGTTGTTAGAAGAAGAACGCTCAGAAAAGGTGAAGAGAAAAATTCTGAGAGATTGCAGCAACCCACTTGAGTTGCCGGAGACAGCGTAAGTAATTTGTTTTTATTGTGGGCTTACTTGTAAAGCTGCTTTGCAGATTTATAGCTAATTATAGGCTAAACAAAGAAGCATTTCGTATGGTACTTGACACCATCGAAGGGCATTTGTCACGTTCTAAAATACTTCCGATATTGCAAGTTGCTACTACGTTGCGGTTTTTAGCGGAAGGATCTTATCAGAGATCAGTCGGTAGCGATTCTAATATAAGTGTCGGAAGAAGCACCGTATCAACAATTTTAAGTGACGTGCTCAAGGTTATGGAGCGGCTCAAGTGAAATGCCGGACACACCATCTACCGACTGCGCCATGCCACATAAACGTACTATTTTTTTTTTTTTTTTTTTTTTTTTTTAACTTGGACCAGTACTCAGGGGATGACCCCTACATATGCAGTGCATTGTACCAGAACTAGGAAAATAGGTTGTGAGGAGGAGGAAAGAGGGAGTAGTATTTGTGAACATTTGACTTGAACCTTTCAACGTTATAACAGACAGGAAACACGCCAGCAGGTAACTTATTCCACAGGCGGAGCGTACGGCTGAAAAACGAATTCTCTCTGTAATGCGTAGTACGATTCCCTGGGCAATCGACCACAAATGGATGAGCCCTGAACGATGCACGCGTGCTACGTAAAAATGTGCGGGTTTCAGGAACAAGGTCCCTAATCTCGTCAGAGCAAAATCCATTGTAGTAACGATAGAACAGAGTAACGCACCCCACACAGCGTCGATGCTCCAGTGAGTCAATAGAGTTGGATACCCTACTGTCACCGATAAGCTTCTTCGCCCTCTCCTGCACACGGTCGAGTAACCCCAAAATTGATTTTGGGGCACCGGCCCAAACATGAGAGTTGTATTCCATTTTTGGTCGGATATAGGTGGTATAAATAGTAAGGAGATCAGATGGAGTGAAGTACATCTTACACCGTTTTAGAAACCCTAGGCACTTGAATGCTTCTTTAGAGATATGAAAAATGTGTTCAGTCCAGCGAACATCACACTGTATCTTCATTCCAAGAACATCAAGAGCTTCCGATTCGTCAATATTTATACCATCCATGAGTACAGATAAAGCAGCATCTGTGGTCGTTTGTTTGTGTGTTAATAAACAACATTGGGTCTTACGAGCGTTAAAGGCGACCCTGTTTTTACGACCCCATTCGGAGATTAATAGAAGATCACTGTTTAGTGAGTCGTTCATATTTTGCCTCTTGGCAACGATCTCGGATAGGCTGGGCCTATAACTGAAAGAGTACGAATGGCAGATGCTGCTGTCATCCGCGAAGGAGTGGATAGGGTTGGAAGTTTGGTATAACAGGTCATTTAGGAATATAAGGAATAGGGTAGGAGAAAGAACGGAGCCTTGCGGTACCCCTGAATTAATCTTGAACTCGTTTGATGAGACCCCATCTATAACAACTCGTATAGTGCGGTCTCTGAGAAAGCTCGATATAAATCGAGAGAAGTCATCACCGACACCAAAAGCAGTAAGTTTTGCCAGTAGCGCACCATGCCACACTCTGTCAAACGCTTTGGAAATATCCAGAGCCACCACCTTACTTTCGCCAAAATGATGGATTGAGTGGCACCATTTCTCTGACAGATATGCCATAAGATCGCCAGTAGAACGACCCTTGCGAAATCCATATTGGCGGTCACAAAGTAATTTATGTGACTCTAGATATTTCATAAGGTGATAGTTGACCATACTTTCCATCACTTTGGAAAGCGCAGAGCAAATTGCAATTGGGCGGTAATTTTCGGGGTTATTAGTTTCACCCTTTTTGGGGATTGGCGTTACATTAGCAACCTTCCAGCACGATGGGAACTCACCAACATGGTAAAGTTTGCTGAAGAGGTGTGCTAACGGACGCGCAAGCGTAGAAGAGCACTGCTTCAAGACCAGTGCTGGGATGCCATCCGGTCCAGGAGTCTTATTTATGTCGAGGTCGGCCAAAACCCTTTTAACTGCTCGAGCCCGGAAAAATATCTTTGGCATAGTTGCAGATACTCTTTCGAGCTCAGGAAGTGATTGACTGCTTTCCGGCAAGTAAGAATTGCTTGCAAAAATTTCAGCCAGCAGGTTAGCCTTGTCAACCGGGTCGGTGAATGCTTGGTCATTCTTTAAGAGAGTTGGAATAGACGAACTAGTATTGTTCTTTACCCTCTTAACGAATGACCAAAAGGTCTTACTGCCCCGGGGAGCTGTAAGGACCTTGGCACGAAGGCGCTGTTCGTGAAGAAACTTTTCACGCCTAAGTACTTTGGCACACGAAGATCTCGCCTTTTTGCGTAGCAAATCAGTCTCTGGGTTTTTGTTTAAGCGCCAAATACTGAATGCTTCCTCTCTAGATCTGACTGCGTTTTTGCACGTCTGATTAAACCAGGATTTCACTCTTGGTTTAACCGAAATCTGCTTGGAGGGGATAAATGATTTCATCCCTAGCAATATCATATTCTCGACCATTTTTGCAGAAGCATTTATGTCGTTATCTAGAAAGCAAAGTTTCCAATTAAAATGCTCATAAAATTGGTTGAGCTCAGCCCAACGCGCCTTTTCGTAAATAAATATTGAACGTTTCGTAGCTGATTTCGAAACGTTACGAAGTTCAGAGATCGAAAAGGAGGCAGAAATGGTGCAATGATCCGAATTGCCGAGAGGTGCACTAACGCTGACTTGGTACTTTTCAGGGTGCGAAGTCAGGAATAGGTCAAGTGTATTTAAGTGGTGCCCTTCAACACATGGAATATGCGTTGGCTCATTCACTAATTGCGCTAGGTGGTTGTGCGCAGCGAATAACTCGACATATTGGCCTTCCGGAGTTGTATGACTCGAATGGCGAAGCCAGGATGAGTTGTGAACATTGAAATCACCAGCAACAACGATTTCACTGCTCGGACAACTCTCCAGGATCTTCGATATGGAGTCAGAGAGGGTATCGAAACCAGAAAAGGTAGTATCCCTCTCCGCATTTGGACTTCTGTATAGAAACCCGAAATGCAAAAAGTGTGACCTGATTTTGAATTTAACCCAAAGACAGGTAAATTCGGCATCGTGCATGCCTAATGGTTGCTGGCATTGGAACACAACTTCATTGCGAACGTAAACGACAAGGCCCCGGTGGAAATTAAATAGGGAGAGAAGTTGATACCCTATAGCCTCTTCAGTAGCTGTCAGCTGATATTTTGCGTAAGGTCCACCGCCAGTTGCCCTAGATTCTGATTTATTGTGCCCAAGCTTTCTCTTAATTTCGCTTTTCCACTCAATCCATTTCTATACAAATAATAAAACTACTAGTTAACAATGTAATTTGTTTTGTAGCAAAAACTTTGTTTACCTTTTTCCATCCATTAGCTTGTGGTGGACCTGCAGCATTTACGGACTCTGTCAATTGTTGCCATAGGGCATCTACAGTTGGCTTGTCGCGCTTTGAGAATCCCTTTGCCAGGTCAGGATATTTCTCCATGAACTCCAAGATTATTTTACTTTGTGTCCTATTTTTATGCTTCCCCCTAGAGTATAAGAACAACAATGGAAAAATATATCTTTTTATTAAGCAAATATTAAAATAAATCAATTCACTTACATTTTTACAAAATATCCCGGAGCAAACAAATAATTCAAAATGCCGCAAATGAAAACTGACAACTGTTACCTGCTTGGTTTATTTACAATAACAAAACCGATAACATTGGTTTCTGTGACACCTAAAACCGATAAAAATTCTAGTTCGAACATAAAACCGATAACATGACACCCAAGCATTTTTTCTTGTCGTTTTCAAAACCAATAGTGACAACATTGGTTTCTATGACAGCCCTGAATGTAACGCATATTGAGTTTTTTTAATAAAGCCTTAAGTTTTTAGCCAAATAAACAAAAAATGTACAGTCAGTTCGCCCATGTCGAAAGGATAAATTCAATCGCATTCAAGGCGAAAGAAAATTGATTTGGGGTTTTTCTAACTTAATTATATGCGAACGATGTGTCAAAATTCAATTAAAATACATAAGTTCATGCGAACGAACAATAGTGACATAGACGAACTCAAATTTATTCGAATGTGAGTGACTAGCTTTCTTTCGCATACATTTTCATTCGATATCGTCGAACAGGCTGTTAATTCGAAGTTAAATAAATTTAATATGAAACACAAAAAATTTAATTTGAAATAAAAATATTTTAATTTGAAATAGAAAAAATTTAATATGAAATGCAAAGAATTTAATTTGAAGTGCAAGAAATTGAATTTGTGTTGTAAAACATTGTGTTTGACTTGTAAAAAATTGAATTTGAGTACAAAAATCGTTAATTTGAAAGTAAAAACCTATAAATAAAAATTTATAAAAAAAAAAAAATGATTTATAGTATAAATAAATTGCTGCGATTGTTGAATAGCCCACCCACCACCTTCATCCCAAGTTCTGCGTTAAAAAAAAAATAATACATTTTTTTTTACATTTCTTTTTAAAAATTCATAGAAATTTTTTTTTATTTTGAAAATATTGTTATTGATTATTTTCTTTTGTCACATACAGCAGCATATTATTCTAAATCCGTTGATAGGTTTCTTAGAGAGTGCGTTAGAATTTTACTTATTTTTTTTTTCTTCATCTTTTAATTATATTATAAAGCCATTACAAATTAAAACAATAAGCCGATATTAAACTAAACATGTTTATATAGAAAAATAATAAGAAATTTTAAGTCTATAAGTTTGATATCAGCATGACTTTCATTTCATAATGCTTCACAGCTTTTTTCATATTAATACATAATAATAATAAAATATTTTATATTAGAATTTTTGTTTTAAATTAAAATGGAATTGCGTTATAATTGTTGTATTTTTCTGTTATAAATGGAAACAACACTGTCGAAATGTTAAACATATGATTCCCATATATAGAGAAAAAAAAAAAAAAACAAAACATTTCAAAACTTCAAAGGAATGATGACTGTTTATACGTTTTATAAATGAGTGTCTCTGTGTGTGTTGCTTTTGTTTGTTTGTATAAGGAATATATACTAGTGTAAAATCTTAAATAAAAGTTGTAATAAACTACTACTAATCGGTTTTGCAACGTCCTAGAAGAGACCGCAATCTTTAAGATTGTTTTTAATTATGACGTCGGTGACGGCATCAAAAACAAATTGTACGTTGTTTGTATCGGTGGCACAGGTAAAATGTGTATAAATTTCCTTCTGATCTTTACGCTTATTTAGGCTTTCGAATTTCAAGCGTATGTAGCAGGCAGCGTCTTCGAAAGAGTTTGAGCCTGAAAAAAAAACAAGTATAATTGTCTTTTAATATTATGCAAACATTTATAAAGCAATTAAAAATTAAAAAATAAATATTGATCAAATAAAAAAACACCTTGAAATTTGGTTCTGCAAAAAATTACTTTTGTTCCGAACTTTAATTTAGGGGAAATAGTTAATAAAAGTTAAAAAAAAAAAAAAAAATATGGCACATTGCCTCGTTTCTGTAAGATTAGTGAAAAGCTTCTCGCATCGAAAACTATGAAACATAAAATTCCATCGTTTCTCGACTATCGAGAAAAACAGCGTTTCTGTATATTAAATCGAAAAGAGGCAATACTAGTTACGTCTTTATTGGAATATTTCCATTAAGCAGCTGTCAAAATGTAACGAGTGATTTTTTTGCTATTATCTTTTTGGCAACACCAGTTTTGACAGCTCACGCACGTTTTGTATCTTGTGTCACTGTCAAACATCTTCAGTTTGGTCTATAATTTAATCATGAATCGTCTTACCACCGAACAACGCTTGCAAATTATTGAATTTTATTACCAAAATGCGTGCTCTGTTAAGAAAGTTCATCGCGCGCTTCTTCCATTTTATGGTCAGTTTAATCGACCTACTGAGGCTTCTATTCGGGCTATTGTAAAAAAATTTCGCACCAAATTTACATTGTTGGACATTAAACCACCAACACGCTTACGTAGAGTGCGAACTGAAAAAATATCGCAGCCGTATCGGCCAGTGTTGGTGATGACCGTGAATTATCGATTCGGCGCCGTTCGCAGCAATTGGGCCTCTCTTACTCCACTACGTGGAAAATTTCGCTGAAGGATTTGGGTGTGAACCCTTATAAGATACAGCTGGTGCAAGAATTGAAGCCAAACGACCTACCACAACGCCAAATTTTTGGTGAATGGGCTCTTGAAAAGTTAGATGAAGATCCACTTTTTTATCGAAGAATTGTGTTCAGCGACGAGGCTCATTTCTGGTTGAATGGATACGTGAACAAGCAAAACTGCCGTATTTGGAGTGAAGAGCAGCCAGAAGCATTGCAAGAGCTACCAATGCATCCTCAAAAAACAACCGTTTGGTGCGGATTAAGGGCTGGCGGCATCATTGGGCCGTATTTCTTCAAAGATGATGCGAATCACAACGTTACTGTGAATGGTGAGCGCTACCGTGCGATGATAACAAACTTTTTTTTGCCCAAAATGGAAGAGCTTGACTTGCATGACATGTGGTTTCAACAAGACGGTGCCACATGCCACACAGCACGCGAAACAATGGACCAATTGAGAGGCGAGTTCGGTGAACAGTTTATTTCACGCTTGGGACCTGTCAATTGGCCGCCCAGATCGTGCGATTTAACGCCTCTAGACTATTTTTTGTGGGGCTATGTTAAGGCTAATGTCTATAGCGACAAGCCCGCTTCGATTGACGCACTGGAAGCCAACATTGCCAACATTATTCGTGAGATACCGGCCGAAATGTTGGAAAGAGTATGCCAAAATTGGACTAAGCGGATGGACCATTTGAGGCGCAGCCGCGGCCAACATCTGCATGAAATAATCTTCAAACATTAAATTATATCGATCCAAATAAATATTTCATGCATTTTTCTGAATTTTATGTGTTTTTTTTTTTAAATTTCCGATAGTTCTTATAAAATCACCCATTAAAAAGTAAACAAATAAGAAGAAAATAATATAGGAAAAATTTATCAAACGAAAAGAAAATTTAAGAAACAAATGTTTAGCAGTGAATAAAACAATTGAATTTAGTGTTATAAATAAAATAAAATTGTGTCAATCAATAACACGTGTACATAAATAAAAACACATTCAAATCATCAGACTTGTTCTAAAAATCACGTGATTTCAAAGCACATGCCGTTTCAAAATCACAAATATGATTTGTGCCTGTTCTGCAAATCACAATTTTTTGTGATTTTCCATGTGATTTATACTCTTCAAAAGCACAAAAAAATCTGCTGTTTTTCGCTTCAATTTACTGATATTTTTACTTTCAGGTTGAATTTTTTTTATTCGCGGGATTATTTTAAAAATAAGGTTAATTTCTTCTAATAAATATAAAAAGTAAAGTAAAATAAACCAATAAACCACAAATCACAAAATAATGCAGCAAACCTTGCAACAAAATAAAAAGAGTCAGGGCTGTTCTGCAAATCACTTTTTGTGAAATTGATTTCAAATCACGCAAAAGGTGTTCTGCACATAGAAAATATTGAAATCACGTGATTTTAACCCGGTCAGCCAAATGATTGGCTTTTTGATATCACTTGGTTATTTTCTCTGTGTTTTTCATTACAAATTTAATAAAACTATTTTTAGGTATTTAAAATGATGTGTTCTTTGTTCATTTTTGTAATAAAACTAAGTTTTATTCACACAGAAACATAAATATTAATAAAATTATAGACACTGCTTTACATATTCTCCCCTTAGCAGTCAGTTGGCTTATTTTTTTTATACCCTTCACAAAAATGTAAAGGGTATATATAAGTTTGTGATTCCGTTTGTAATTTCTACAGTTTTTATTTGCGACCCTGTAAAATATATATATTCTTAATCAAAATTAATGGAAAAGTCGATAAAGCGATGTCTGTCTGTCAGCCGTTAAAACACCGTTTCTGAGCAAACCATTAGACTTAGAAACTTTTTCTTTCACCATTCTTTTACCCCTTCGATTCATTGGTTTGCTATTGAAATTCAGTAATGTCGGTTCACGCATAGCTGAGATACATACATATATTAAAAATTCCGAGTAAAATCACGTGATTTGTAGAACAGCTTCAAATTGTCTGCGTGCTTTCAAAACGGTTTGTGATTTGAAAGCACGCCGTTTTCAGAACAGGCCTGAGTATCTAGTTTTTCCTTAATTTAGTGAATTATTTCGTATAAAATAAATAACTTTGCTTAAATAATCAATAGAAAACACATTAAGTTATTTATTAATGTAATAAATTATGAAATTTACAATAAAGTACGTGCAAAAATTAGGATGTGATTTCAAATTGATTGCAAGTTAATTTACCGGTTTAAAATCGCAAAAATCAAAAAATATTTTGTGTGCAGAACACCTTTTTTGTGATTTTAAACCACTTTCACAAAAAGTGATTTGCAGAACAGCCCTGCATAAATAAATTTCATAAAAACTTTCAATAAGGTATAGTTTTGTGGGTGCTGACCAATATGACCGGCGAAACATGTTGCGCATTTACAGCCAGAGATTAAGGGCTGCAACCGACCCTTTTTAGTTCCTGAACCGATGAGGGAAGCTTCCCGCATTCGAGACAGGCTAAAATTAAGATTTTGCCATTAAATTTTTAATTTATCATACTATATGTATGTACGTACATAAATATTAAGAAATAAAGAAAAAACCAAAAAAATTTAATTCATAATTTTTATATATTTATTATATTATATCTTTCAATTTTCTAAAATAAAAAGAAGAAATGAATAATGAACTACATTCAATATCTGCGTATTCAAAATAAATAATTTACACCTAACAAAGGTTTAATTGACAAATTTTGTGTAAAAATATGTATGTCAAGTAAACTTTTACTAATTGCAAATTATTTTTTATGAATACGAATATTTCAAAAACTTTACCTTTTCTACACTTTTTGCATTCATTATGTCAATTATATACTTTAAAATTTATAACTTCCGCAACTCTTTTACTTGTGAAAAGTTTCGACAGCTCTAGCGAGAAACTTCTCGCAAAATTTTAATACAAAAACAGGTTTACTCACAAGCTTCCAATGAATTACGTCAAAAAAGCTATTTTGACAGATATTTCTCGCTTCTCAAAGATACAGAAACATTTGTGTGAGAAACACCATTTTTTGTTTCAATTCGCATAGTTTCTCTGTCAATTCCTTTGTTTCTTGTGAGAAATTTCTCGATGGGAGTAATACAGAAACGAGGCAAGTAGCAGGCAGTGGTGTACTCGTATAAGGTTAAAAGGGTATGTTTTGCATATGCACGAAATAAGCTGTGAGCCATTGTCCCAGTTTTTCGATTCCTTACGCCTCGTCTTCACGTGCCATCGACTTGAACATGACATGAACATAACGTCGGCAGAGAGAATGTAAAAATAAGTTCATGTTCTTGATGTGGCGTATATGTATGTTTGGATTTACCTTATCAAAGTGTTCAGTTCGGCGCCATTTTGTGGATTTTTGTACGTGATGGCCAACTTCATGGCGAACATTGATGCTCAGCCATATGCTCGAGCATCGATGTCAGAGCATGAACGAAACATGAACATGAGCGGTGCACATTAGCCATTTGCGATGTTCGCCATGATGCTCATACCATGTTCATGGCTAATGGAGACCCCCAGTTATAATCGCATATAAAGGGTGTTTTTTTAAGCTAGATAGAACTTTAAATTGTAAAAAGTAACACAAAAAATTTAATTTTGATGAAACATTTTTTTTATTTGTTTCAGTATACTCTGACAAATAATCATGAATAGACTCACGCTTGAACAACGCTACGAAATTATCCAAATTTACTTTGAAAATCAGTCGTCGATTCGCGCAACTTATAGACGACTTCGACGAGGCGCATTTTTGGCTTAACGGGTTTGTTAATAAGCAAAATTGCCGCATATGGAGTGAGACCAATCCACAAGAGACCCTACAGACTCCATTACATCCAGAAAAATGCACTGTTTGGTGCGGTTTTCATGCTGGTGGCATCATCGGACCTTATTTCTTCAAAAATGAGGCCGGAACTCGCGTTACGGTCAATGGAGATCGTTACCGCACCATGATCAATGATTTTTTGTTTGAAAATATGGATGACATTGATCCGGAGGAGATGTGGTTTCAACAGGATGGCGCTACGTGCCATACGGCGAACGCAACCATCGACTTACTGAAATCAAAATTTGGCGATAAGTTGATTTCGAGAAATGGACCTGTCAATTGGCCTCCAAGGTCGTGCGATTTGACACCTCTCGATTATTTCCTGTGGGGCTACGTGAAGTCACTGGTTTATGCTGATAAACCAGCAACAATTGACGCCTTGGAGGCCAGCATTGTTCGTGTTGTTCGTGACATACGGCCAGCAGTGCTCGAAAAAGTGGCCCAAAATTGGACGTCCAGAATGCGCTTCGTCAAGAACAGCCGCGGTGCCCATATGCCCGAAATCATTTTCAAATGTTAATGTCACGTATTGATCTTTCGAATAAAAAAAAATTTTGATTACAATTTAATTTTTTGTGTTATTTTTTACAATTTCAAGTTCTATCGGGCTTAAAAAAACACCCTATATGTTTGGATTTACCTTATCAAAGTGTTTAGTTCGGCGCCATTTTGTGGATTTTTGTACGTGATGGCCAACTCATGGCGAACATCGATGCTCAGCCATATGCTCGAGCATCGATGTCAGAGCATGAACGAAACATGAACATGAGCGGTGTACATTAGCCATTTGCGATGTTCGCCATGATGCTCATACCATGTTCATGGCTAATGGAGACCCCCAGTTATAATCGCATATATAAGAATGATAGAAATACAGATTACACCAAGGTGCATTAACTAGACGTTAAAGTTGACAGCACTGGAGCAAAATTACAACTGTTTTTTTCTTAATAGTTTTTAAGAAGTCCGAATTAACCAACTTATAATTCGGTGTCGAATTTAAATTAAACAATTTATAATTTAAATATAGTTTAGGGCACGGTGGAAAAGCTGCTACATTCGATTAAATAGAAACGCGACTCGTTCACTTCACAATCACTTTGCAAGTGATTTTTTATTTACATAAAAAGTAACTTAAAACTAAGTACATAAAAACGGGACTTATATTCATTTGAATTAAAAACCGCTTATGTCTATTTACAATTTATTTAGTTATTTGTCTTGTATTTTTATTATAATATTCATTTATTTGTTTATTATTAGTTATATTTTTTATTATTATTATAATTTGGCTATTATGACCAAACAACAACTATACAATAGAAACAGGCATTTGGTATAAGCTATGCTTGTCAAAAATATTTGTAAATTTTTTCACAATTATAAACTAAGAAAGTACTTTTTCACAGTGTTTCAAAAACTTAACTTACAAATGCAAAAGCTTGAAAATTTGACTGTTGCTTCGAAGTAGAGTTGGGTTCATGAGCTCTTTTAAGAGAATGCTCTTTTTAGTTCAGCTATTTGCAATGAAATATGTCTTTCTTTTAGTTCAATAGTTCAGTGCTCCGTGTATGAAATTATTTTCAATAAACAACTCTATTTCAGCTTTAGTGAAACAAAAAAAAAGTAAAACGAAATCGGTATAAACAAAATTAAAAGTGAGATTAAAAAAAATGAATGTAATGAAAAAATAATTGTATTGAAAAGAAAAAATTATTTAGTTATTATAAATATCGATTTTTTTCTTCTTTTTTTTTTTTTGTCTCATATCAATTAATCTTTTTCGATACCACGAAAAAAAGACAAAGGAAAGAAAACTGAGCTACGGAGCTAAAATAGCTCAGAGCATTGATCGGCTCACTTAGCTCCCTCAAGTGATTAGTTTAGTCGTACTAGTTCGTTCGTGAACTACTCAACTCTACTTCGAAGCATAAGTTTTTTGTACACTTCGAATGCTTTTCCTTAAACTTTTCATATAAAGAGAAACTTTGAAAAGTCTTTCGTTATTTTAAATAGAGTGGGAAGTTTTATTTTGTTTTAGCTTTTTCCTTTTGAAAGTTAATAATTAAGCAACAGTTTGTAAACCAAAATCAAACTTCTTGCTTGGAAGTAACTGCGCAGTTGTTTTAAAGAACTTATTTGATTACCCAGTTAACATAAGAGTTGCATTACAAAAGTACTTAATGGTTATTGTTAAAAATTAAAGCTGCACAGAAAAAAATAGATGAGATTTTTTTTCAATCAAGTTATGTTATTAATAAAAATCATCAATTTAATAAAATTTGCATTGACTTAAGTAAATTATTATTAATAATGAATTTTTGGAAATATCTCTTAATAAAATGCAATTAATAAAAAGTTTTCCGAATTGTTGACTGTTATTCAATAAATAAATTGAAGAGGTTGTCATATAACAGTGAAGAGTTGTTGTTTCATTAACAATTTTTTTTGTTAATTGCACTATTTTTATCAAATTTCCTGTGAAAAAGATTTTTTGCCGGATTGATAATTCAAATTATAGAGTAGAAATAGCTTTTTCACTTAAAAGCAAAAATTATTGAGTTGAAAAAAATTGTTGTTAATATGTAAAATATACTTAACAAAAAAAATTGTTAATGAAACAACAACTCTTCACTGTTATATGACAACCTCTTCAATTTATTTATTGAATAACAGTCAATAATTCGGAAAACTTTTTATTAATTGCATTTTATTAAGAGATATTTCCAAAAATTCATTATTAATAATAATTTAATTAAGTCAATGCAAATTTTATTAAATTGATGGTTTTTTATTAATAACATAACTTGATTGAAAAAAAATCTCATCTATTTTTTTCTGTGTGAAAGAACATGAAGTGAATTATATTTTTTACAGCAAACATGCAACAGAAAAGCAAACAATTTTAACAAACATACGATTATTTTTACGAGAAGCAATTTTTTAAATATGCATGTATTTATCTGAGAAAAAGACAATATGTCCTTTGTATGTATGGACTTTAATTTTCACGAAATAATTAAAAAGAAAATAATTAAAAGTTGTTCTTCTCATATCTCAAAAAATGAGCTTTTCGAGCTAACAATGCAGAATTGTTAACAGTTCTACCTTTTATATTGTGCCAAAAACTTATTCAAATTACTGTTAAACTGTTTCCTTTAGGAGATATTTTCTAAAAAAAAAAAAAATTCTAAGACTTGTATGGAAACTAAAAATTTCAAATGTGTTTTTGTCGAAACAAGCTTTTTTGCGTTATGACTATGTTGCAATAAAGGAGCTATATATAATGGGTGATTTTATAAGAACTATCGGAAATTAAAAAAAAAAAAAAAAAAACACACATAAAATTCAGAAAAATGCATTAAATATTTATTTGGATCGATAGTTGGGTCGATATAATTTAATGTTTGAAGATTATTTCATGCAACTGTTGGCCGCGGCTGCGCCTCAAATGGTCCATCCGCTTAGTCCAATTTTGGCATACTCTTTCCAACATTTCGGCCGGTATCTCACGAATAATGTTGGCTTCCAGTGCGTCAATCGAAGCGGGCTTATCGCTATAGACATTAGCCTTAACATAGCCCCACAAAAAATAGTCTAGAGGCGTTAAATCGCACGATCTGGGCGGCCAATTGACTGGTCCCAAGCGCGAAATAAACTGTTCACCGAACTCGCCTCTCAATTGGTCCATTGTTTCGCGTGCTGTGTGGCATGTGGCACCGTCTTGTTGAAACCACATGTCATGCAAGTCAAGCTCTTCCATTTTGGGCAAAAAAAAGTTTGTTATCATCGCACGGTAGCGCTCACTATTTACAGTAACGTTGTGATTCGCATCATCTTTGAAGAAATACGGCCCAATGATGCCGCCAGCCCATAATCCGCACCAAACGGTTGTTTTTTGTGGATGCATTGGTAGCTCTTGCAATGCTTCTGGCTGCTCTTCACTCCAAATACGGCAGTTTTGCTTGTTCACGTATCCATTCAACCAGAAATGAGCCTCGTCGCTGAACACAATTCTTCGATAAAAAAGTGGATCTTCATCTAACTTTTCAAGAGCCCATTCACCAAAAATTTGCCGTTGTGGTAAGTCGTTTGGCTTCAATTCTTGCACCAGCTGTATCTTATAAGGCTTCACACCCATATTCTTCCGCAAAATTTTCCACGTAGTGGAGTAACAGAAGCCCAATTGCTGCGAACGGCGCCGAATCGATAATTCACGGTCATCACCAACACTGGCCGATACGGCTGCGATATTTTTTCAGTTCGCACTCTACGTAAGCGTGTTGGTGGTTTAATGTCCAACAATGTAAATTTGGTGCGAAATTTTTTTACAATAGCCCGAATAGAAGCCTCAGTAGGTCGATTAAACTGACCATAAAATGGAAGAAGCGCGCGATGAACTTTCTTGACAGAGCACGCATTTTGGTAATAAAATTCAATAATTTGCAAGCGTTGTTCGTTTGTAAGACGATCCATGATTAAATTATAGACCAAACTGAAGATGTTTGACAGTGACACAAGATACAAAACGTGCGTGAGCTGTCAAAACTAGTGTTGCCAAAAAGATAATAGCAAAAAAATCACTCGTTACAAACCAAAAAAATTTTAATTTAAAAAACTCAATTGTTTGAAAAAATTTTTTAAATATTTTTGACAAACATAGCTTACCACATGCCTGTTTTTTCTTTGGATTGTTGCAATTTTGCTCCAGTGCTGACGTTAATGCACCTTGGTTTCTACAACTTTAAATTGTCAAACTAATTCGTGACGTCATTTGAGCAACCTGCATAGAACTTTTAATTTTTGTGTTCGAATTGCGTAATCTTGTTTTCTATAATTCTTAATCGCATAAAATTATAAAAGAAAATAAATAAATGTAATTGTAATAGTACGTTTCCATATAGGTAATTTGAGCCAAATCATTTCATTTGCTCAAATAAAGTAATTTGTGACATGATTTCCCATACATTTTTCAGAACACCAAATTATTTCAAATGACTTAATTTGTTTCAAATTAAGTCGAAATTTGTCCGTGCAGCACTGCGCTATTGGTATTTTTACAAATGCAACCTTGGGGCATCCATTATTAGTGAGTTACAGTTCGAAAAAGTGACATTTAAATAAAATTCATAATGGCTGATTTTATTTGTTTATGAAGTGAAAGAAACATTTGTTGTTAATATTATTTTCCATATTAATAGGTTTTTTTTATTCTCCTGTACTAAATATCTTTTTTTTTAATTGTATAAAAGCCATTTTATTTCCCTGCATACAAAAAAGAAAAAAAAAAAGAATATGGTATAAGTATTTATTATTTTATTTACCATTAAACGCTTAACCAATAAAGAATATAAGGAAGACGAAACTACTTTATTTGTTTGCAAACTATATTCTCCAAAGCAGTGATATCTATAACAAATTTACGAATTCGTTTCGAGAGCTTGTCGGTAGCCATAGCGTTTTCATTAGGCATCTATCTAAAGGTGGATTCATCAAGGGTAATTTTTTTTAGTTAATTGCTTTTTGTACTTTATTTAATTGGGGCGTAACCTCATCGGCATCATTTTCGTGTTCTTTAAGTAGGAAAATATAAAAAAATGTAAGCAAGTCACAGCCGGCTAGTGCACTAATTTCTCCAATATTTTTACGTACCCATAACCAAAGTCGGATATTCAGATTTCTTAACATAATCGTAAATAGCCTTGGATATCCTTATATTCATATTGCTTTTTATCTTTATTGGCAACATGACAATCAAGAATGCGGCCAACAAATGGGGAAGTCAATAATGCTTGGTTTCTGGAAGTAATAATTTAATAAAAATGCGTTCCTTCCATATCCCCATATCTTCAATAAGGAAATCAGCTTTAAGACTTTCTTAACGGTTTCTTTCAGTATACGCGTCCTGGCACAATGTTTAATATCTTGCAGCCAAAAATAATACATAAATAAACGAGAGCATCATTAACTTTTTCATTGGCGTTTAATCCCGTTTTATTTTCGAATGCCACAGCGTTTTTCACAATGTTTATTAAATTTGTGTTTTTTTAATGATAAAATATAATCAAACAATTCAAATGTCACACTGATTTCGAAAATTCGAAGAGAAAATTACTTACAACATAATGGAAACACTTCGAAATGTTTGTCTTAAATCGACTTAATTTGCTTATAATGGAAATGTGAACAAAAACGTTTTTAATTATTTATTTCACCTCAAGAAATAAACTTTTTGCTAAATTTAAAGTGAAAAATAAAAAAAAAAAAAGTCTGCAGCTTAAACTTACCGGTGTATTCTGGAAAACATATTGTCAGCGGAGATCTTTTGATTTTTTCTTCAAACAAATCCTTTTTATTTAAGAACAATATAATTGAGGTCTCGACAAACCACTTTGAATTACAAATAGAATCAAAAAGCTTTAATGATTCAATCATTCGGTTCATTTCTTCGTCCTCAGCTAAAACTAAATCGTAGCCTAAAATAAAATAATATAATTATTATTATACAATAAAATTAGAAATGAAATATAAAGATATTGATATTTTTTAACATGGAAAACAAGGCGAATTCATAACAGGTGAAATTGACAGCGCAGCTGATAATTTTTTGTTTTTTTTTTTTTTTTGTTGTAATTTTAATCTGTTTCAGATGTCAATGGCATAATTAAAACAAATTTGAAAAACAAAAAATTAAAACAATTTTAAAATTATGTATTGCATCTTGAGCGCCAGCTATCATCCAGAATCCTCCCTAATCTGGGTAGCCATTTTCACCTTTTCATGCTGTATGGTCTGTAGTTTTATTAAATTCCACACTTTCTAAAAAACACGTGTTTTTTCTTTAAATCACAAATGCTACTAAAGTTTGTTTTAGCAAAGATAATAGGTGTGTTCATTTACTTTACTAGTAAAAATTAGCAATGAGAGAGTAACAAGAAATTTTTCAAAATTACTCTCAAAAATGTGAAGAAGTAAATGAACACTTTACTAGCAAAAATTTGCAAGTTAGAGTAGTGTTGTTGTGTATATGTATATATAAGTACTTAATAACTACCCTCATATCTTTTGGACAAATTATACATATATGTATATTATAATAAAAATAATATGATTATGGTCATTTATATTCAGCATTGTCTTGACTGAATAATAAAAAGTTCTACAATTTTATTTAATCTAGTCTAGGCATAGTCGAAATATGCTAAGCACTATAAGGGTGATTAGCTACTGTTGAATAAAATATCTACTTTTAATTAGCACCCCATACACGTTTCAATTCAATTCGTAACTGAGTTGTGCAAATCAAGGCGTGTATGGCTAGCCTGCAGTTGTCGAGTTGGTTGAAGCAAAATCAAAAGATTTTGATTTTTTCAAGTTGGTTAGTAAGTCTCCCAATTCTATTGTACTGTGTGTGTTCGAGTCTCCTGATCAGCCGTCAAAACTTATATTTGTAGTTTTCTTTTTGCGAGGAGACCGTTAATAATTTTTAAAATTGTCTTTAATTACATTGAATCTGATAGTTGAATGGAAATATTTCAATTCAGTTTATGAAGTGTGTGGCCAAGAATCAATTCAATTGAATTGAAACGTGTATGAACCACTTTATCCGTTATAACAGCCTGCATACACATAGCACCTTTATTTCAAAATAATTTCAAAGTGTAAAGTACCGAGTAGCTAGATACTCATAATATTTACAATACTAAAAATAACATTTGGTCTGAAAAAAATAAAGAAACAAAAGCATTTCAGAGGTTAAAATTAGAAAAGTGTTAATATAATTTAAAATGGAAGGATCTAAGTGTGAATTTAATTGCACCCTAAAAGTTTTAAACACATTTAAGCAAGTAAATTGGCCGAAACATCCTTTGCCACTGATGTGCCAGATACTGTGTTGCTTAGTTCATTGCCATTAGACGTCTTATTTTACCTCTGTTGTTCCTAAGTTACACAAAAATAAATTTGTTACCTTTTTAATACTTATACTTGTTTTAAAAGTATACATACACTTACAATTTCTTAAATTTTCCAAAATATTTTTATATTTAACTTAATTTAGAAATATTGTTTTGTAAACACAAACGCAAAACAGCTGTTTGAATAATTATTGCAAGTAAAAATTTTACTTGTAAAAACTTTCAAGAATTTTTATGGCTCTCGATTTGTTTCGCTCTTTTGACGCTCTCTCGTTGCAAATTTTTTGGGTTAATGAACGCTTTCTAGTAACAATTGTTACAAATTTGTGAAAATTTTTAGTAAATGAACACACCTAATGTTATGATCCTAAAGTTTTTGTTGTTTTAACAACGGGAGCTTTGCATTAAAATAATTGCTCTCAGTGACAAACATTAAATGCGCCGTAGAAAAATACGTGCGTTATTCATTACATAGTGATAGCGTATTAGCTATCGAATAGTGGGTAACAATTGTTACAACTACTGGTGAATACATGATATAAAAAATACAAGGTAGTTTTATTCTCTCAATTTTCCTTAACAATCACCATCTGACAAGTATAAGGATTGTGACATTTTCCATAAAATTGTGCTACCGTATTAGTTTATATATTCCCTTGTTTTCAGTTTTGTTTGAAGTTGTGTACAAAAATAATCTTAAAATTGTGCCTTCTAACGAAAATAAATAAAAATTTTAAAATAAAATATATACATAAATCTAAAATATATAAAAAATGGCCTGAAAAACATCTCCAGACTAAAATGCTACCGACACCATGTTTCAATGTGCGTTTAGTATAACCTGGATTAATACGTTGGCTTTTCGATCATCTAATCAGTCTTAATCTATCAGAACCTTTTAAATTAAATTTGGACTCATTGGAGAATAGTATGGAATTCCTTTGTGTGGTGGTCAAATTAATATGTTCCCTTGCAAATTCCAACCTGGCCAGTCAATTTTTCCGTGATATAAAGATCTTTTTTACACTTTTATACGGTATGCTTTTAGTCCGCCGTCTGCAGCCTGCCTTTGAATCCTTCTGGGGGTAACATTTAATAATAATTGTGTGGCGATGGTTCTTGACGATACGAATCGTTCTGTTTTTATCAAACGTATTATTGCCTGGCCATCGCGTTTACTGTTTTCGGGAACTTCCACCTCTATGTTCTGTAACCAAAGTTTATTATTATTATTTATATATAACCAAAGCTTATAATTCTTGACATAACGCTTTGGTGAATGTCAATTTTTTTTGCAATTGTGGTCACTGATTGGCCGTTATTAAAATCAGCTATTATTTTTTCTTTTAGATGCACTCAATAATTATATCGCGCCATTTATTAGAGGAGTTACAAGTCAAGTCGAGAACAAGTTTGAAGGCGCGGAAACGACGAAAAACTATATGTGGCTGCCATTCTAGTAGAAATAATTATTTATATATTTTTGAACCACAAGCATCAAACTTTTCCCTTTGTTTTTAATATCTTTTAAAAGGAATAATATTTTCTTTAAAATAGGCATTCGTTTGAATGCTATCGTAAAGTTTACAGAAGTATGTGCTTTTAGTTTTTTGGACCAAATTGGTCTCATGTGGGCTGGCTTTACAATAGGTGGCAGCCTGTTAAACCTAACCTAACATGGGTTTCAAAACGACCACAGATACATATCTACTTACATCAGCTTATTATTTCTAGCTTTTTCTAATATGAACAATGCACTACACATTTCAGAAAAAATCCATTCTAGGAGTAAATTCCCTTATTCAACTGTGTGGCAACGCCTTTTTATATTTCTCTCTAAAAATAAACTTCAAAAATCCTTATTACAAATAGTAAAAAGAGAATGAAACTACCTTGTATTTTTTATATCATGGGTGAATAGGCACAGATATACTAGCGGAGTTTTAGTGCATAGACAGAACACACCTATCACTTCGCTAGCCACATTTGGCAATGGTTTCTGCATGTACCACAGGTATAGTGTTTTGTTGGATGGTTGTATTTACACTGAAAAGAAAATTCAATTCATCCGTACTTAATTCAATCCCAAATGATGTCAAAAGTACTGTAAATAAGGATTCTCTTAAATCAAGTACGGATTACTTGATTCAAGTACGGATTATTCAAGCACTACTCGTAAATACTTACTTTTAGACATATGTACTTAATCCCGAATCCGTACTTACAACAATAAGCCGAAAATGACATTGGTTGAGAAAACATTAGTTCGAATCTATCCTAAAATAAGATTGAATCTAGAATTTTAGAGTTGATTCAATCTCGAAGCCGAAATTGTCAGATATAGCGATTTCTCGCCAAACGTGACGATTTTAAAACTAGTTTTTTTTTTAATTGAAAATGTGTAAAATTCCTTCAACCCTTTATTGAAATAAAAAGAAAACATATATTGCAAGTTCATTTTTAGCAAATTCCATCAGTTCACTTCAATATACACATGCGAGTTGAAGTCTCCAAATTTAGTTTTTCCGTTCTGTCACGTTCTTTTCTATAGCAAATATTTTACAATTACTTTTTCTGTGAAAATATTCAGATGTAAACATTGGAATGAATAATAAAATATATACTCGTATGCACATAAAATTATATTGTGTGAAAAAAAAAAACCAAAAAACAAAAAAACTACTTAAATTAACAATTTAGAAATAGTGATCAAATAGCCCATTTCTTTCTCACAATCTGCAGAGATTATGACACTTCTTATACAAAATAAAATTATTTCACCGCTAAAATAATATTCTTTTGATCATCCGTAGTTGTTTAATTGATAAAAATATATTAAATTTTAAAAGTATTTAATTGAAACAATTTTTTTTAGCTTTTGATAAAAAAAAATATGTGTATATGAATAAAAATTAACTTTTCCATACCAGAAAGAAGTAAGGCATGCACATATCTGGCTGTCACTTAACGTTGAATTCTATTTTCAACAGATTAGTCCGCAACAGAATAGAACGAAAAAGTAAAAACTAACCATGCACATATAGTTTCAATTGAACAGAAACAAAACAGCTGATTCAAAACAGAAAAGAACGTACTACTAAACTAAAGGCCTCATTAGTTTTTACTTTCTGTTGCCGTTCTGTGACGTTCATTTCTGAGGCCAATATTTTACAATTACTATCCACTTGGCCATAAATAACATAATGAATAATTGGAACTTAATAAAACAACATACTAAGATTCCAAGATCTAAATTCTTAGATGTCCTCAAATTCTGCCTTTACGAAAATAACTATTTTACATATGACAATAATATCTACAATCAAACATTCGGCATGCCTATGCGAAACCCGCTGTCACCCACTATTGCTGACATTGTTTGGACGTAGCCTTAGCTGAATTATATGACAAAAATATTCACATAAAATATATAACAAAATACGTAGATGACATTTTAGCTGTAATAAATACTGACAATCAAAATGAAATTTTAAACACTCTAAATGTATATCATCCCAAAATAAAATTCACTATTGAAGTAGAAAATATAGGAAAAATCTCCTATCTAGACACCACACTTTATAGACAAGATGACAAAATATATTTTGACTGGCATACCAAAAGCATCTCATCAGGAAGAATAATCAACTATTATTCAACCCAACCCAAATCGCAAATAATCAACACAGCCAAAAATTTAGTAAACAAGGTATTAGAAATAAGTGATGAAAAATTTCATAACAAGAATATAAAGAAAATTTCCGAAATACTAACCAAAAATAGTTTTCCGCCATATCTTATCAAAAATATCATAAATACACCAAATCATCCAAAAAGCAATAGAAATGGCAACCCTAACAATGAAAGCAAACAATATTACAGCATCAAATATATACCTGGATTAACAGACAACCGCAATATAAAATGTACAATAAACAATAACAACATAACATTGGCCTTTAAACCAAATAAGACTTTAAGCACAATATTCACAAAAACAAAAACACCTATAGACAAACTACAACAAAACAACGTTGTCTATCAAATTCCATGTAAAGGTGATGATAACAACAGCTGTGATCTCGTTTACATAGGCACAACAAAAAGAAGTTTAGCAGTTAGAATTAATGAACATAAGACAGACATTAATAAGAAAAAAGAAAGCACTGCTTTATCGCAACATACTGTACAAACCAAACATATACACATATGTATATATTCTAGGAAATGTAGAATATTTATTGCTAGAAGTAAGTTGTGAAGGAAGAAAGCTATTGGTAGGTTGAGTTTATAGACCTAATAATCATATATGTATGGACAGTTTTATGAGCACTCTAGAAACACACACAGTCTCTTATGATGAAGTCATTATTACAGGAGATTTTAATTCAAATATTTTAGTGAACCCTTTTCTAACTGACAACATGCTTGCTCTGGGGCTTAACACACCGAACACAAGTATTGCTACACATTTTACGAACACCAGCAACACACTTCTTGACCTTTTCTTTGTTAGTGATATTTCGAAGGTGTTACTTTATGACCAATTATCGGCACCTTGTTTTTCGCGCCATGACCTAATTTTTATGACGTATAATTTTCAGTTAAATGTACATGAGGAATTTGTTAGATATCGGGATTTTAAGAACATTAATTATAGTAGCTTAGAAGCAGAATTCTTGAGAATTGATTGGAGTGTGACATATAATCTAATTTCTGTTGACGACCAGCTCTCTTTTCTACATAACAATCTTGACTACTTATACAATCTTGCCGTTCCCTTAAAAACAAAAATTGTAAGTCGACATAGTAAACCTTGGTTTTCTTATGCAATAAGACAAGCGATTAGTCGCAGAGATATTTTGTATGCTCGGTGGAAGCGTTTCAAAACAGTAGAATTCCATGAAGAATACAGACTATCACGTAAGACAACTAACAGGCTAATTAAAAAAGCAAAATCTGACTACTATGCTACGAAGTTTTCCACAGCCATAGACTCCAAAAAAAAAGTGGCAAACGATTCGTGAGATCGGAATTGGAAATCATGGTAGTCAAGAGAACTGTACAACCGATGCTAACACCTTAAATAAACAATTTTTGAATATCCCAAATGTTCAGCCAAATTCTGCTTACTATAATTTCCCTAATGGCATTTTGGACACCAGGTTCAGTTTTGCAAACGTAAGCCAAACTGATGTATTATCCAGCCTGTTATCTATAAGATCCAATGCAGTTGGTGTGGATGGAATGGATCCCAGATTTGTTAAAATTCTTATTCCAAGACTTCTTCCCATTATAACGTTTATTTTTAATAAGATTTTTACTTCTAGCTGTTATCCCAAAATTTGGAAAATTGCGAAGGTCATTCCTGTACCGAAATCTAATTCTGATTTCAGGCCAATAGCGATCTTGCCTTTTCTATCTAAGGTCTTTGAAAGATTAATTCACGACCAAGTTTCACAATATCTTGAAGCCGCCAATATGCTTTCTGATCGTCAATCTGGTTTTCGTAAAAATCACAGTTGTATAACGGCTCTCGTTGATGTTTCCGAGGATATAAGGCAACAGGTGGACTGCGGAAACGTTACTTTTTTAGTTCTCTTGGATCATTCTAGAGCTTTTGATATGGTCGACCATAAAATTTTGTGCCTTAAGCTTAATCATATGTTTAGATTTGCTACCAATGCAACTAAACTTATATGTTCATATCTAGCAGAGAGATATCAATACGTTGAAACAACTACTTCAGTCTCCAGCTTTTTGCCATTAAGTCGAGGTGTTCCGCAAGGATCAATCTTAGGCCCGCTTTTTTTTTTCATTATACGTGAATGATATTCAGGATAAACTTCAACATTGCAGGGTTAGATTGTATGCTGATGATGTTCAGCTTTATTTAAGTTGTAGCAATAATATGGTTCCTGATTGTGTTAGAACCTTAAACCAGGAGTTAGGAAGGATTCATGAGTGGGCAACCGCTAATGGTCTAGTGATTAATCCTACCAAGTCTAAATGTGTGATTATTAAGAAGAGATTACTAAAACTTGATTGCAATACTATTTTAACTTTAAATAACCAGGTCATTGAAGTCGTTACCTGTGCCAAAAATCTTGGTATATACTTTAATGACACCCTAACTTGGTCAAACCATGTTAACTTTGCTTGCGGTCGAACGTTTTCAATGCTAAGGAATCTATGGCAAACTCAGTACTGCACTCCTGTCAATATTAGAGTACTTATTGCCAAATCGTATTTAGTGCCGGTCTTATTATATGGCTGTGAATTATTCACCAACTGTGACTGTGAAAGTAGAAGAAAACTTAACGTGGCATTTAATAGCATTATACGATACGTATATGGTCTAAGAAGATTCGATCATATTTCCCCCTACGTAACTTTACTTTACGGAGTTACTCTTGACGACTACCTGAGAGTACGTAGTTTGCTGTTTATGCACAAAATTATTTATACACATAAGCCTGAACATCTCCATACACGTTTAAATTTTTCAACACTTGATAGAGGTAAAAGAATCCTAGCATTTGGCCATCGATCACAGATTTCTAAATATCACTTCTTTATTTATGCTATCAGTCTCTGGAACAGAATACCCTATACACTACAAACCGTTAGTAACGCACATCAATTCAGAAAATATATTTTTTCTCATTTCTCGTCGTAAATGCTAATACATATGTTTAAATTATAATTGTATGAATAATAATGTATGTTTTAAACATTTCTGATTTCACATTTTTAGTTTTCATAGCCTAATGTTGTTAACTTTATATAATTAACTATTTTATGGAATTTAAATTTCTTTGTTTTTATGTATATATGTGTATTTGTTCAATTGATCTGTACTATAATTATTGTTATTATTGTTATATATACATATACATACATATATTTTATTTTATTTATTTTTTGTTGTATCTTTTTACTTACTCAGTTTCACAATGCGATTGATTTGTATTTGTATTTTAATTATTATTATTTCTATTATTATTAATATTTTTGTTAAATTTTGATTAACTAGTTTCATACTGCAATATATGACTTGGGTCTTGTGTATGAAATAAATAAAAAAAATAAAATAAAATAAAAAAAAAAAAAAAAAAAATACCCGACTTTAACAACATCAAAATACTGGACAAAGAATATAATGTTAAAAAACGTTACACAACAGAAAGCTTAAGAATACAGCAAAAAATAAACAGAACAATGAACAAAAAAGAAGATACTGACAACATAAGCGCCATTTATAATATTATTATAAAAAATAGTGCTTAAGGAAATTTGTGTATAAATGTTGTATTACTTGACTATAAATATAATTTCAATAATTTTGTGTTTAATGTTGTAAAATCACAAAAATGTAAGTTTCTCAAATATTGTTTTCTACTTAAGATATTAATGTAATTTCATAAAAAAACGTTCTTTTTAAAATAGACAAAATCCCCTGAAGAAGTGAACATAAAATTCACGAAACGTTGGGAATAATATGTAATAAAGATTTTGCATTTTTATTGACATAAAAAAAAAGTTAGGCCTCACCAGCTAAGTATGCATATACTAAAAACAAATAACTAAATACGTTGGCCAAAAATATTATTACTACAATTATTTTACAATTACTTTTTCTGTGAAAATATTCAGCTGTTTTTTACAGTAGAGCATAAATAAAAGAAACGCATCGGAATGAAGAATAAATCATGTACACAAATATTATCTTGCATGCAAAACCAAAAAAAGAAGCAAATTAATAATTTAGAAATGGTGATCAAACAGCCCACTTCTTTCTCACAATCAGTAGACACTTCTTATACAAAATATAATTTTTTCCTCCCCAAAATAATATTTTTTTGATCGTCTATAGTTGCTTAATTGATAAAGATGTATTAACTTTTAAACATTTTTAAATGAAACAAATTTTTTTAGCTTTTGAAAAATTATTTGAATAAAAAATTAATGTTTCCATACCTGAAGAAAGTAAAACATACACATATCTGGCTGTCACTTAACGTTGAATTCTATTTTCAACAGATTAGTCCGCAACAGAACAGAGCGAAAAATTAAAAACTAACCATGCACATATAGTTACAATCATGATACAAAAAACAAGGTAGCCGCTTCGCTACAACAATACAACAATAAAAAAAACAACAGGTATTTTGTTTGTGTAAAAAGGCGAATTCACACTTAAGCTGTCAAAAGTAGTTGATAAAGAACATGTAAAAAATTTAAATGGCGCCGAAAATGGCAAACAAAACTTGACAGAAGAAGTGTCGCCATATTAACCGAATTCGCCTGAATTCGCCGATGCATCCACCTAATAATGAATTCGCCTTGGTTACAATTGAACAGAAACAAAACAGCTGATTCAAAACAGAAAAGAACGTACGAACTAATTCTGTCTTGAGACTTTAAGTTTCACGAATTAAGTAAAAGTTTCACGAAATAATTAAGTTTTTCTTTTATTGTAATTTTTTTTAAAGAAATTTGCAAAAAAAGAAAAATCAAACAATGTTTTAAGTTATGTACTGCATTTTGAGAACTAGCTATCATCCAGAAAACTCCTCAAACTGGCTGACCATTTTTACCTTTCCAAGCTCTATGATCTGAGGCTTTAATTGTCACGAAACAAATTAAAAGTTTCACGAAATAATTAAAAGTTTTGTATTTGCTTGTACATGTTTTTATTATATTTTTTTAAATTCCATTTTGTGTTTATATTTTTCCCTTGACATTTAAAAAATATTTATATATTTGTATTGTTCTATTTATTGCTCTTGCATATACCTCGTATGAATTCGCCTTGATTGAAAATTTATAAAAGCTACGAAGATAAAAATTCAAAATAAAATGTAGAACAATTTTAGAATGCGTTATTAACACACTATTGAATTAATTAATATCAGGCTTTATTTAAACAATATTAAAAAAAAAAAAAAATCAACATCATTGTGAAATAATTTTTATTTCTGGCATGCACTTACCCGATAATGCTACACAAAATATTATCGCTGTTACGCATTCAAAACAATGTATCCATTTTTTGCGTTCCGATCGCTGTCCGCCAACATCAAACATTCTAAAATAATAAATTGCAAGTCTTGTTAGAAATCAAGTTTAAACAAATATTAGGCCAATTCACTGAAAGCCCTATCTTTTTTTCTCTTTGACCAGAGTACCCAGGTTATGACCGGAATTATGAAAATAGGTTATGAGGTTGGGGGTGGGAATGTTCTGGAAAAATATCCGTAAGAAAAAGGTAATGGGAATCAGTCACACATTTAACTCCGCAAAAGACTCCCGGGGTGTGAAGCCAGCCCAAGCCCACTTGGGCCCAGTTTGGTACCGTTGTGTTGCCATGTGGAAAAATTTATAAAATAATTTTAGTATCGGTAATTGTCAGGGAGGAAAAAATAATGGCGGTTAGTCATACATTTGACTCCTACAAAGGCACCCAGGGGGAAATTTCAGAGAATAATTGTTTTATGGGAGCCCACTTAAGGAACAAAGGTAGAATGTTGGAATGTTCTGGAAAATTGTTAAGGAGGAAAAATTAATGGGAGTTAGTCATACATCTGACTTGTGCATACATTTGACTCCTGTATGGGCATCGTGAGATTAGTTACAACGAAGGGGCAAAAATTTCTAAAAATATTATATTTCTATGGCAGCCCCTTTAAGGAGGGGAAGCAGGGCGCTAACATGTTGAGAAATAAAGTTTAGTGGCAGTTTGTGTTTTAACGTTTAACAAACATTCCAAGATTGAATAACGAGTGAGTGTGTCAGAAAATATTTAAAAACAAATAAAAAGGTAGAGGTTTTAGTGATTCGTCAGATATTCAACAGAAGATTCTTTTACGGCAGAATGCCCAAGCCTATGCGCTTGATGCTCAATTGTTTTCGTAAAAGCGCTTAGCTACACAGCTGTGCTCTTTAATACACACATACTAAGCTCAGCTTTAGCAATAAAAAAATACACAAAATGCACAAACAACTTTGTATTATATCAGCGATGGACAGTTAGTCAAACAATTGTTTATAAGCAAACGCCTTCTTTTTCTTATACTCTTTAGTTTAGTCGTTCAACAGATGTTAGCGAATGCACATGTCAGCTAGAAGCTTTTTTCCACTTGCAGTAGATAACATAAATGGTAATGCAAAATTTTTTTAAGATAAAAAAAATGCGTTTGTATATGTCTTTTATGCCATCAAACGTTTAAAATGTGTACAGAAAATGTTTCTTACGAAACTGTCATAACAGCATTAACGTACGCGATTTAATCGTTTAAACGAAAATGTTTATGTTAGTTTTGCTTGTCACTATACTTTAAATTACTCTCAAATTATCTCACTAACTCAAGTGCAAAACAAATTTGTCCACCACTGTTTTATTTTGTCGTTCTTCGCTGTACACACGCAAGAGCAAAGCAACAACACTTTCGCATGCTTTGCTGGTAAACATTGACGACAGCGATTATCAGTGTAAATTTTGTTTTTGCAAATATGTTTTGCTTTTTACGACAAAAAATATTAAATAAAAGTAAATTTATTGAATTTTTGATGAACTTTTTATAATTTTTTAAATTAAATTTTTGGTTTGTACATTTGTACAACGGGTTATAGTTCAGGTTTTTTCTTTCTTAAGAAAGATTTTTTACAATACAAATCTGCTGTGATCAATAATTTTGATTGAAGAAGACAAGAAAAATAATAATCAAATCTTTAGCTGGGGGACAACTAGCTGTTTCGTAGTCGCTACACTACTCATCAGCACCCACTGGGATTTGAACTCGGGACATGACGTATCATGATCTACTGCTTTAACCACTACACTGAAAAATATTTGCTTCATATTTCTAATGAACCCAATTCATTAGATAATTTTCATTAACGGAATGAAAAATTACGTTCCACCAATGAAGATTCATAACATTAATGAAAAAATTCATTCAAATTGATTCATTAGGTTTCATAATTTCATTAGAAAATTTCATTGGATTCGTAATAAAAAATTTTTGAAGGCAGGGTGCAAAATTTTAGAGATTTAGTAAAAGTGAAATGATAAATATATTACAACTACTAACTAAATGATAAAGTAAATTATTTTATACATTAATTACTGTGTAAAAAATAGTTTAATAAAATAAAATTTCAATAGTGTATTAAAACAATAAAAAATTATTTTATGCTTAATATAAAAAAAAAATTGTTTAGTTTCTCTTCAGTAGCACAATTCTAATGAAAAAAGATTATTAGAATAATGCAACTCTTCCTTAAACTAATGATTTTATTTCGTTAGAATGAAGAAAATTTTTCACGAAATTAGTGAACATTTTCATTGGTTTAACAAATGTATTCATTACACTAGTGAAAATATTTCATAAAAATATTGTAACACATTCATTGGCCTAATGAAAAAATTACGTTTGAATGATGAAGAAGATTCATTAAAGGAATTAAAACTTTACTTAATGTTAAAGTACCAAGTTCATAAAACTAATGAAACTGAGTCGTTAAATTAATGAATAATTTCATTGTTTTAATGTAAACTATTCATAAATATTATGATTCATGCTTCATTAACTTAATGAAGTTATCATTAATCTAACGAATATATTCATTACATAATTTTTAATGAAACAAGATTCATTAGTCCAATGAAGGCCATCATTGGCCGAAAAATAATGAAAATTTTCATTAGATTAATGTCAATATTCATTATATTAATGAAGGAATTCTTTTCAGTGTAAGCCACCGAGCATTTAATTATTTTCTATCTATATTCATCTCATATTGAATCACATATGCATTTTGTTAATTGCCCACATTGTTTGTACAGCGTTTGCTGTCTCTAAACTAGCGGTATTTATTTTTATTTATTAACATACATATTTTTGTATTTTAATATTCTCCGTACCCAGAGATGTAAAATATGTAAAAAATATTAAATAAAAGTAGTTTTTCGTTTAAATGCATTGGTGTTTGCTCATCCATAACGAACTTTTGGGCACTCCTGTTTTAAGGGTAGTATATGAAACGCAATCGTCTAACAAACAATATATGCTAGCTGGGTATGAACGAGTTTGTAGGTATACCTACAAGACAAAACGTCAATCCCTTTACACGGGGTTTATTCTCTATTGCGATGCAAAATGTAAATGCGATAAGAGTATAATTTGGAACGCTGTGCCGTTTGCGCAAACTTTTTCGCGAAATAGTTTGAAAATGAAGCAACACTGGTACCACAAAACAAACAATAGCGAAGAATGATAAAATAAAATGTGCGAAAGGGGAAGATTAAAAGCGAAAGGAAAATACGAAAACGCAATACAGGGTGCCAATTCTTCGATTACGAACCATTTTTCTTTCGCAGCGCAATAAAGAGTAACCCCCCAGCAATGCTTTTGTCTAAATTGGGCACGTTATTAATTCTAGGACTTGTGAATTGACCAATTTTTAAGAGATTTTTATATAACAAAATACTATTGACCACAAACAGAAAAGAACGGGTTATTGGTGTTATCGTGATAAAGTGTTATTTGTAACTCCTTTATGAATATTACAGCCTGTTCGACGATATCGAATGAAAATGTATGCGAAAGAAAGCTAGTCACTCACATTCGAATAAATTTGAGTTCGTCTATGTCACTATTGTTCGTTCGCATGAACTTATGTATTTTAATTGAATTTTGACACCTCGTTCGCATATAATTAAGTTAGAAAAACCCCAAATCAATTTTCTTTCGCCTTGAATGCGATTGAACTTATCCTTTCGACATCGGCGAACTGGCTGCTAATTGTTTTTTTTTTTTACATTATACAAGGGCGGATTGATATTGAAACCACCTAGCGCTACATGGCAGTACAACACAAATTTCCTTTTTTTGAAATTGCAATGTGTCAAACGTCAGCTGTTAAAATTTCATCCAAATTCATCGATTAGTTTATTTGTTGTAGTCATTTGAAGTAAGCAATTGTTGTGCTTCTTGAAAAATGGATAAAAGTGAATTTCGTAGAGTAGCGGTTTTCACTCTTTGTATTAAATTTAATATGCTTTTAAATATAATACTATTGTAAACTTCTCAGTGTGAACGACTTTTTCTTTGGTATTGTAAAAACCCGAAAAAATCTGACATTTGTTCAGATACTTTTGCGACACAAATACACAAAAGAATTTTTCTGTTGGGAGTTTTGCGAAAAGAGATAAAAATACCTAGTCCCATCTTTCATTTGAACTTTTTCCACATTTTCTTTTATTTTTTGATGTTTTCCATTTTAAACAATGTTTATGTACACTTACGTATTTAATACACAACAAAAAATAAAAATGGCGTCATATCTGCCGGCTGTTTCATAGTTGTAAAAAAATGAACTTTCTACGTGTACTAAATCTACTACGGTTTTTGGTATTGTAAATATAGTAATCTATGAATTTTGTTGTTGTCAAGTTTTAAATTTGCCAAGATTTGCTAAATCTACAATATGTACAAGCTCTACAACAATAATTTACTACGAAGCGTGAGAACCGCTATAGATTATAGATTGAAAAAAGAAAATCTCGTTAAACATTATGGTGAGTCTGCTTCGTCAGATTACATGGCAGAATATTGGATTGTTGAATTTAAACGCGGTCGCACAAGCACTGCAACAATACCATCAACAGGAAGGCCAAAGGAGGTGGTTACTGAATAAAATATCAAGAAAATTCTCGATTTCGTTATGAATGATAGCCGAGTCAAGTTACGTGAGATTCATATGAACGTGTGTTCAACATTTTGCATGAACATTTGCGTATGAAGAAGCTATCGGCAAGTAATAGTGTCGTGTTTCCTCAGTGTCAAACAAAAACGAGTTCGACAACACATTTCATAGCGGTGTTTACACATGATAAAGCGTAATCCTGTTAAATTTTAGCGTCGATTAATAACTATTGACGTAACGTGGGTCTACCAGTACACACCTGAAACCAAAAATCAATCGAAACAATAGGTGGAAGCTGATGGAAGTGCTCCTAAAGCCCAGTTCAGACTATTATACTTTGTATTAATACTTGTCAAAAAATGAAATAATACGTGCATGTCTGATAGTCTGAATGTAATCCGTCATACATACGAAAAATAATACGATAAAAATTTGACATCCCATACGACTTTGTTGTTTTTTGAAACTTTTCAAAACGATAATACTTTACATTGGATCAGGGTTGTGTTTTTTAGCAAACCAGCTAATTAAAAATTGAGTAGTCGGCTATTTCGTAGCCGATGGGCTGCCGTCACTGGTAGTATTTTTTGTCGTTATAAAAAAGCTCGAAATTTGGAATTTAGCTGTCATTTATAAATGTATTTTGCTCATGCTATATTTAGAACATAAAATATGTTTGTGCTATTGAATTTGGATGTGTTATACATAATTATTATTTTAACTGTTGAAGACGCGCCGCCACGTCTATCGCCTACGACGAATAGCGCATCTGCCGCCGTGAAAAGTTTTATGATGGCACATCTATGTTGGTTTATATCAAGTGTGATGGTGTGAATGCAAAATCTAATTTACGTTAGACTTTTTGACAGTCGCATGAAATGTGTTTAGACTTTTATCTCACAAAATCTAATGAAAGTATTTATACTTGTATAATAGTCTGATTGGGCCTTAAGAAGGCGAAGACAGTGAAATCGGCTGGCAAAGTTATGGCCACTGTATTTTGGAATGTACACGGAATATTTCTCATCGATTACCTTGAATCATGAACAATCACTGGAAAGTATTATCGTGCATTATTCCATCAATCGATTGATGCAATCAAGAAGAAAACGACCGCATTTAAAGAAGAAAAAAGTGATATTTCATTAAGACAATGCACCGGTCCACACAGTATTAGATACGATGCTAAAATTACGTGAAATACACTTCAAATTGGTTGATCATGCACCTTATAGTCCGGATTTAGCTCCTAGTGACCTTTTCCTGTTTCAAAAACTTGAAGAAATGGCTCGCAGGAAAAATATTAATCGCAAACGAAAAAGTGATTACCGAAACTAAAGCTACGTACACACAGTTGTCGGATCTTACAATATTGCCAGTAAAATTGCCTGAAAATGTATTACAATCGTGTGAACTGTCAATTTTTGACTTACAACGTTGTCAGAAAAACCATTGTCACTCAATTGTAAGACGACAATGTTGTCAGGCATCTGACAATCATGAGAACACTCTTCGTCGGCATTGTCAGATAATTGGCTGGTATTGTAAGCTCAGTTTTAATTGTCAGATGTATAAAATTAATGCACCTGATAATGACATCATTGTCAGAAAAAAGTTTGATGGGCAACACTGCCAAGCAAATGGTTGTTGATATACATAAGTGGCAATGCCTTACAACATGTCTGGCAATTTTTTTCATCTAACAATCTGACAACCGTGTGAACTGACAATTTTTGTTGTCAGATGAATTATTTGTCTGACAATGAAATTGTAAGATTTTCTTACGATTGTCTGAACACACAATTTACTTCTGCGGAACAATTTTTCATTGGCACTACATTGTCAGCATGTTGCCAGATCTTACAATATTGTAACATCTGACAACCGCGTGTACATAGCTTAATGCTTATTTTGAGGGGTTTCCAACATCGTGTTATTCAGATGGTATAAAAAAGTTGGTATATCATCTTACTAAGTGTATTGAGCTAAAAGGAGACTTGTGTTGAGAAATAAATTGTTTTTGAAAAAAAAGAGTATTTTTTCTACTTAGGTAGCAGCTTCAATATCAATCCACCCTCGTACAACACCATCAATAGTTTTAACAATTGTACATTTGTTGGTAATTCTCTTACTTGAAATACAATCCTTTGCATTTGAAATGTGTCTCAACGATACCGGTAGTTTTGACGCGCGTGCGCAACACATCCTGCTGTGTTGGTACATAATTGGGTTGTGATATGCGATCCAATGAGTTTAAATAGTAGGCAGCTGAATCGTTCAGTTGATATTCTCGAGAGCGTGAAAACGACTGCTGAACGCCGGCATCAGACCACAATTTTTTCATTAGCAATACCAATTCGGGCAAAAGTATGCCCTCTTCAGCCGCCGAGGCATATGTGAAAAACTGGCGAGCTATTTCTGTTTTTGACGGATCAGCAAAATCTATTTTTAAATGACCCATTGCACGTATAATTGCCATCAGTGATTGAATTGTATTACTGTAAACAACGCGTCGATATTCCTCGCATTCCTCCTGTGAATAACCGGATTCGTGAATAATTTTCATTTGTTTAACAATTGTTGATTTGCCAGACTCGCCCGCACCTTAAAAAAAAGAGTAAAAATATATTATATAAAAATAACCATTTAATTTATTAAATACGATTTTATGGTTACTAAATATGAGTTTGAAATTAACTTTCTTAAACAGCTGATACCTTTTTAGTTTCGAACAAAGTCACGTGCTGTTTTAAACAGAAGCATCAACATAGTTTTGAATTAGAAAGACATTTTGTACAAATAAGGATCCTGCAGGATTGCAAAATAAACAATGAAACATAACTTTGATTTTTAGATACATTTAGTGCGATAAACATATAACATTTTTAGTTTGATAGACATATAATGATGATATCTAGTATAGGACATATGTATGTTGTAAAGTACGAAAGCACCAAACTCAGCAACAGAAAGTTCGTTCCCATTAAAATTAGAAATATAAAATATAATTTTTGTTTTGCTACCCTTGCCTGGGTAACTAACTACCTTGACGTGGTGTGGGGCGTAAGGCGTGCGTTCTCTCTCGGCAGCTTAATAATGGGAGATCTTTTCAAGTTCGCATGGTTAATCTAGAGAATACTAGAGAAAATAACAGGGTTTTAAAGCCAGCCTGCATGCTAAAGGTTATCCAAAATCTCAAACAGGGGTGTTATAAAACCAGTGTGCATCTGCTCTCTTTGTAGTCGGGGTTTAAGAGACTCTTTTTGAACAAAGCTTTGCTGATACCTGGCTACTTCAGCAAATGAAACACGCCTTCTCCACGTTACACGGCCCAGGACGTGGAGGCATTCCCTTTCTCCCCTACTTGTTGTAACAAAATGAACTCTTCTGGAATTTTAAACCATAAATACCTGGACAAAGCATTGACAACCAAGAACACGGACTAACTGATCGGGGAGGGCGAGGTAACTACGACAAGGACTGGCACGCTACTTTCTGGAGGTGGCTTGGGGAAACCCAAAGCAAGTAAATGCGAAAAGACTTCCTCAAAAGGGAATAGCAACTTTGGCACTGGGGTACCTCTACTTTTTCAACGATGTACCTCAGCTGCAATTAAGGTATGTGGCTCTGCGGCATCACGGAGTTGCCACGAACTATTTTTCGCTGGCTACATCCCAGAACTCTGGTGAAAGGGAAAGTAAGGGAATCGCGAACTTTTTCTCCGGTACCCAAGCAGTACCTTTGACGGGAGACGAAAAACGCTCAAAGGCACATAAAACCAGCGAGACAGGCTTACCTCAAATCTGCCATGGCAGTTACCCAAGCTCCGGCTGTGGACAAGGTCATCGCGAGCATGTTTAAGAGAGGGCTACTGAGCTTCACCACACCTAGATGGTAAGGAACACTTTTTTTGGCTCCCAAACTGGTGGGAATCTGGGCAATGTTGGCAGATCAACCGCGTACCAGTTTTAGAGAACCCAGGAGGCTAAAATCCAGATCTCTCGTGGATGGGAAAGTAGGGGAACCACGAACTTTTGCCCAAGCTGTACTTTTAACGGGAGCGGCGCAGTCTCAAAGGCACATAAATCCAGCGAGACAGGCTTAAGCGGCGTGCCGCAAAAACGATTTATGATGATTTGGTGTCCTGCTTATCGTGGGCAAAAGCAGTTTTGGCTGAGCTGCAAGAATCGCCTCCCTTCACATGCAAGAATGCGTCTAAGCGGAAACGTTCTGGAGAGAAGGCTGTGTTAAATGGACAAAAAGCTGGAGGAACACGTTTAAGACCCCAAACGTCACAATAAGGTGGCGAAAGACCAGTTTGTGATGGCTGTCATTGACAAGGGCAACGCAGATTTGGCTATAATCCCTTTAAATTGGATTAAAGTGAAAACAGAAGTTATGGGGATAAATACGATTCTGAGAGTTTTGAAAGACAATCCGGATGGTTACCACAGGTGTGATTTTCCGGGCTGGTATCGAAGGCGCGTAAGTCATGGCTTGTGCTAAGGAGTGGTCGGCTTTATACCTTAACCAGGCATTTGCTTTTGTTAACGGGCCATGCGATGGGGCTAGACTTGCCATGGTTCCTCTTTAAGAGGTTCCGCAAGAGCAAGAGCCAAGATACCAGACATCTCGGGTTCCATGGAGCTGATCCTAAGAGACGGAAATCCTCACATACCGACTCATGGCTGGAACGTTGGCAGGTTATCCAAACCGAAGGGCAATGCCAGGCTTATCACCATCCTGTGGAATCAGGAGCCAATGACGCTACTCCGTGCTAAATAGCGGCAGATATATCTATATTTTGATACCATCTTGCTTCGAGTTTACAGGGTTGTCGATAAGGACGGCGTGATTCTGAAAGACAGTGTTACTGAAGCGCAACGCATGCCTGTTGAGGAGGCTGCGAGAGCAACATTGGGGAGTTCTTCCAATATGTCGGCGAGGACGCCCTCATAGAATCTGGTCAAAATCAGGAGGACGTCAATATCACGATGGTGGAGTTATCACATTGTGAAGGTTTTACAAGTTGACCTTCATCATTCAAAAGCAGCACCAGCTGTATTGCTCCCTCGTCTAGCGCAAAGAGAGAAGTTGGTTCTAGCCCTAGAATACTGGCTGTGTAAGAGCGGGGTTTGCGGGCTGCGATAGAAGCCCTAAAAGTTACTGTACATGGATTAGGGTAGAATCAGATCTTGTACAATGGCGAGGAGCGTGAGACTAACCTTCATCCTGTCTGATTTCAGTGATGAAGATACAGTGAGGAACGCCTGGCAAGTGCCTGCAATGTCATTCAACCGGTTGCAGCAGCCGTCAACGTCCTGTTCTAATTGAGAAAATTTAGAAAAAGAAATACTTCAAATAACCAAATAAGTTTACTACCATTTATTTCACTAGTTGCTAATATTTGTACAAATCGAAATATACACGAGTACAGTCTTGTTTATATGTCGATATTTTAAAAGCATACAAACTTATTTTTTTGGACTTACCAAAGCTTATTTTATTAACTTACTTATATTTTAACATAAATATTTTTATAAAAAAAAATATATATACATACATACATACATAAGTATTGTACATATAAACTTAAAAGTTTACTGCGATTCTTTATCTAATTCTCTTTGCTTTCTTTTGTATTCAAAAACTAATGTCATAATTTTTAAAGCTAATTCATCTTGTAAGTCTTTGTTTTTTACTTCGCGTAAATTTGCACAGAAGAAATTTGTTATCGTTTCTTCATATTCCTGTTCAGTTGACATTGGCTTTTCTGCTAAATTGACCCTTAATTTTATATTTTTGCCAAGTTCTATGACATCATTGTTATTATTTTCTTCCGCTTCCTTCTCGTAACCAATTTCACTCGTATGAAGTTCCTCTTTTATTGTTTTTGTAGACGTTGGCTCATCCGTTTCCGAAACCAAATTTTTAGCATGCTCCTTTATAATAATAATAAAATAAAAAATTATTAGATCATGTTAATACAATATATACATACATATGTAGGTATTTCACACTTACCCTTTTTTGTTTGGCAGTTACTGAAGGCTCATCATTTTCTGACATGGAGCTATAGTCAAAAGCCTCTTCATTTCGTACCCTTTCTTCGCTTAAAGGCACTAACAGCTCGTCAGGGTCTGACATAGTGTTTTCATCCATAGTCTAAAAAATATTAATTAAAATCTCGTACTTTCTAACATATCAGCAAATTGTATTTCAAACGTTTGATTCAACATGAGATGAATATAGACAGAGAATAATTCAACGGCTCGGTGCCTAAGTGATTAAGGCAGCCGTTCATGATACATCATGACCTGAGCTCAAATTCGAAAATGGGTGCTGATGAGTAGTGTAGCGACTACGAAACAGCTAGTTGTCCCCCAGCTTTTAAAGGTTTGCTTATTATTTTTCTTGTCTTCAATCATGTCAAAAGCAAATCAAAAGTTATTGACTTTATATTGTAAAAAAAAATCCTTCTTAAGAAAAACTTAAGAAAGAAAAAACTTGAACTAAAACCTGATGTACAAATGTACAAAAACCAAAAATATAAAATCTTAATTTTAGGAAAAAAATCTTAAAAATGTTTTTTTAACTGACTAAACGAAAAATAAAAAATAATGCTTGTTAATTATTACAAGACCATGACTGTTCTAACAAAAGATAAAATCAAGAATCGGGTGCTCTTGATGTTCTTGGAATGCAAATACAGTGTGATGTTCGCTGGAGTGAACACATTTTTCATGTCTATAAAGAAGCATTCAAGCGCTTCGGGTTTTTGATACGGTGTAAGATGTACTTCACCCCATCCAATCTCCTTGCTATTTATACCACCCATATACGACCGAAAATGCAGCTCTCATGTTTGGGCCGGTGTCTCAAAGTCTATCTTGGGGTTATTCGACCGTGTGCAGGAGAGGGCAAAGAAGCTTATCGGTGACAGTAGTATATCCAACTCTATTGGCTCACTGGAACATCGATTCTCCAGTGTTACTCTGTTCTATCGTCACTACAATGGATTTTGCTCTGACGAGATTAAGGATCTTGTTTCTGAAACCCACACATTTTTACGTAATACGTCCAGGGTCCAACCATTTGTGGCCGAATTCGTTTTTCGAATTCGGCCTACAGACGTGTTGTCTGTCTGTTATAGCGTTGGAAAGTTCAAATCAAATATTCATAAACACTATTCCCTCTTTCCCCCTCCTCACAACGAATTTTTCTAGTTCTGTACAAAGCACTGCATATGTAGGGGTCATCCCCTGAGTACTGGTCCAAGTTAAAAAAAATAAAAAGGATTTAAAGCAAAAATTCAGTTCAATCAAATTTCCTTCTTTAAAGTTAGCAATATACGCAAAGGGCAAGTTAAACCACATAAACTGCTTGGAAAAACATGGCAACATTTTACGTTTGCACAAACATTTTCTATAATGTAAGGTGTTTGCACAAAATATTTGAAGTTTACACGAAAATTAAATTTTTTTATTTCCGTATCGATGTTTATCAAACCGCTTGTACTTGTGTTGTTTCGGTGAAAATTTTGCAGAGTGAAGTGGTAGAAGAAAAAGAAGCACACAAAACAAATGAAAAAAAGCAGTCTTATTATAATTTTGTATAAGAGTCTGCCTTCGTTGCGAAATAATTAATAGGAAAGCCACTGAGTCAACTGATTCGTAAGAAATAGAGGCTTGAACATTTTTGCAGAGAAATTAAAAGAGAAATATCTTCAGGCTAAAAGTCTAGTATTGAGGTTGAATGTCCGAAAAATTTTCAGAACATTACTAATTTCGTACACAAAAATTGAGATATACTCAATGTTGTCTACTTGTTCTCTTAAGGCTGATATTGAGTTCAGTATTTCGTGCGAAATTCCATCAAATTGCATACAAAAGTGTTTCGTACGAAATATTTGCGAAATTAGTTTAGAAAAGTAGTGCTGAGTTTTTAAAGCGAACAAGACATAAAATGTATCTGCAACTTGTTTTAGTTTAGAATTGTTTCTGGGATTATTTGTTTTCCCAGCTGCGAAATAACACAAGCAAAGCATTGTTTTTTAAAGCCAATATAGAAAGTAAAAACGGACTCTATGAACCAGTTTTCTTGGGATATTCCAGCGTGTGAAGCTTTATTCTCTTCCAGCACGCTGATGAGGCTTGTACGTAGAAGAGATCGATATACCTATATTCTAGGGTGGACCCTTTTTTGACCAACTCATTGGCGATATTGTCGCTATTATTGGACCCGTGTCCACGTACGCAATTAAGGGTTAGGTTAGAATGTATCGCCATCTCGTATAAAAAATTTTCGACATTCCTAGACTAGGCTGGAATTAGTGTAATATCAAACTAGGGAGTTAATGACGGCCTTGCTGTCCGTTATATCTACCGAATAGCTTGTTAAACGTCTGCCATCTGGCCGCTGTATTTATAGAATATTTTTCAGCCTGGTAGTCTGAAGGATATTTTAGTGTTGAATTCTTGTATGTAAATGCCTCCCCCAACCTTTTCGCCTGTTCAGGACCCAAGCGCTTAAACATAGAAGGATCCAAAGGGATATTCCTCAATTTGGTAGCCAAAGCTCCTTGAGAGGAATGGTTTTGGGATGCAGTAGTCAATTAGATCTGGGACTGAATATTATCTTGTTTGAAGAATAATTTTTCGCTTTTTTGTTTTTGTTTGCTATGAGTGACTGCATGTGCAGGTTATTGTACCAACGCCTCTATACTGAGAGACTATTTATCCCATAATGATTATCGCCTACAAATCTTGTTGTCCAGAGCTTTAGCTATTACAAATTATGCATGAATCAAATACCAAAAATTTTTCAAACGTCATTATTTTGCTGAACGCTTATTTAACACAATTTTACGAACTGTTACTTACTTCTGATTGTGTTACTTCTTCTTCTATGCTTTTGAAATTTTTCATTCTTTTAGGTTTTACAAAGCGAGCTAAAAACATCATATCGTCAAACCAGAAAGTCTTTGGTTCATATTCCACTCCCTCTTTTTTGCTTGCGATGATTTTGACTAATTTGTTTGCAAATTGTGTTCGCAGACTATGCATCTTAACCTTAAAAAGTAACAGCAATCATATTAGTTGTTAAATACATAATTGTGCATGTATGTATGTACATATACATAAAATCTAAAATGAATTTGAAATGGACTTCCAAGTCAAAAGTTCAGTACAAAATTTCATTTTAGTTCATGTTTAAGCATGTACACATACATACATACATTTGTATCTATAAACAAATCAAAATTACCCTAATTTCACCGGAAGTCATTTCGGGAATAATTTCCCTTAAATGTTTAGTAATTATTTCCAGGACATCAGCTCGTACAGTTTTGTTGTAATACAAGTGACTTTTTTGGTCATACAAAAACTCCCACTTCTTCCAAAGTCTTATTAACATCAACACCGCTTCTTTACTCCACTTATAATTAAACGATGATATAAAAGAATTAATTTAGCAAGTTGCGTCTATTTCATAAAACTTTGCTTACCTTAATTGGACGTGGCCTTACACTTAATTCCATGTCATCCGTTTTTAGAATATTAAAAATCAAGTTATAATATTTAACAGGCGGGCTTGCAATCGAAAATACATCAAATATGCACATATAAACAAACAATTATTGTTAGTAGCTTTTCTTATTATTGAAGTGTTCCTATTTAATAAAATGATGAATATTACTCTTGGTGTGCTAGAACACACGAACACAATTGTTCTGCAGCTTGTAAACGCGAACGGGGTGATGAAAATATTTTGTCGGCATAATTTTTTCAACCAGTTTTATGCCCGCACTAAACCAATACAAACAATCATATGTATACAAGACACTAATCCATACATGAAGACGTTGTTATGGCAGATAAATTAGTCTGGTGTGTAATGAAAAGTACAAAAATTGCTCGCACTAAAACACTGCTTTCATGTGTTCTAGCACAATGTTTAGAAATCACTAAAAAGGTGGTAGCAAATGTAGAGCTTCTACAGAAGAAGAGCAGTTTGACAACAAAAAGCGAATTCTACACAAGGTGGCAGCACGACCCCAGATGATTGTTTTATACTTGCAGTTGTTGTTGGACAAAATTACACAACAAACATCTACACAGTTATAAGCCAGAATGTACCTTTTCATAATTATAAACTATTTTTATGTTCACAAAGTAATTTTTATATATTTATGGCCTTATTCATAAAAAATATTGAATGTTTATTAAACTGTTATTTGACAAATTTCTATGGAAAATTTGTCAAATAAGTGATTAATAAACATACAATATTTTTTATGAATACGGCCGTTAATTTAGAATAAAGTACTAAATTCACTTTCAAAAATGTAAACAATACATTTGACTTAAATAGCTTACTATATTGCCAGTAGCAAAAAATTGTCACATGCCGTAGCGCTGCCACCTTATAGATGTTAATGCACTTTGCATTATGTATATATATATATGTCTCTTGCAATCTATTGAACCAATTCACACCAGATAATTTTTAGTCTGCTTAACTTTTGTTCTTTCAAACACACACTGGATTAATTCATCTGGCATAATATGTATACGTATACAACACAGCCATCTGTGTGTTAGTGTTTTTGTATTCATATGATTGCCTGGCGTGTGTTCGCATTGGTTTTGTTCTGCTAATGTGGAGTTGCAGCTGGTTGAAAAATTGTGCCAACCAAAACCAAAAATGCCTACAAGCTGCCATGTTATGCCAGCATAATTAATCTAATGTAAGCTGAATCATGCATTCATTTTTACGGCCTTATTTATAAACATTTTTTCATGTTTATTAAGCTCTTATTACACAAATTTTGTATGAAAATCGGTGCAATAACAGCTTAATAAACACGAACATTTTTTTTTTATATATAAGGCAGTTAGTATTATTGTCTCTTTTTACATGTAGACAGTCGATGGGTATATAGTTTTCCATTTCTGTTTTATACATTCTTTTTTTTATTTCATTTGTACAGTACTGCTTCGTTTCTTATTCGCTATTTTCTTTTTTAGCACTAGCTTTGTGAGAGTGTGTATCAGAGAACAGCTTTGAGCGATTGCAAAAAACTCATACTTGCTCAACAACATGAAAAACATTACAGTTAATTTTTAATCAGCAACACAATGAGCAACATCTACTCTGAGTGCCAATCATCGTTAAGGTATTCGTGCTTGAACACAAAATGAATGTAGTTCGACGCATGAGCGCATGTAGTTCGGCAATGATTTCTTGCGTTTTGAGTTTTTGTTTTGGCGGAAGAAAAATCAATGCAAAGATGTGTTCAACAGTTTTTCTGTATACTTCTGTTGAAAAAAAAATCAAAATACACATAGTATGTAGAAACAAAAGTCTTATGCAAGTACATACCTAGCAAATACTAAGATTTGATTTCAAATGACTAACGTTTGATACTGATTTGAATTCAAATTAAAGAACGTAGTATTCTTAACAAAAAGGGGAAATTAATTTCAAATTGGAAACTTCATTTATTCTCAACTTGGTTTTCAAATGTGGAATGCAAATAAAAACTAATTTTTGCTTTACAAATTGATATTTCTTTTGGTTTCTTTGTGATTTTTAATTGCAATTTTCTATTATTATTATTTTCTTAGTCTTGAAATTCTCGAAAGGACGTTGGTTCCTTTTGGCTCTAAATCGCGGTCAAATCGGACAATCTCATTATTTCACTTTTTTATGATGCGTTTTAACTTATTATGCGTTTTAACTTATTAAAACTAATTTTTCTGACATTTAATTAAATATTGGTCACAAACATATCACATTTATTAATTTTTCCGGAATTCTTTTTTTTGTAAATAAATTTAAAATGTTGATATTTTTTCAGTAATTGCAGACACATTTGATTTATGATTAATTTATGATTCAAAATCAAATTGATAAAACATTGAGTATCAAATGTTTATATTCAAATGATTATTAATTTAAATTCAAATGTTAAAATCAAACAATTGAAAAAGGTTTGAAAACAATGTTTGATATCAAATGATAAAGTCATTTTATATCAATTGTTTGATTTCGTGTCTGTTGGAATGAAGCTGAGTTTATTCAATACTAATATGAATGCGCAATGTTTACAAAACAATTTCATTTTACACAGTATTAAACTTTGTTGCTTGATTATTGTTGATTACAAATTCAGAATGTTTACAAGACGATTTGATTGCACTCAACGTTGAACTTTGTTGCTTGATTTTTGCTGATTACAATTTCAAAATGTTTACAAGACGACTTGATTTCACACAGCGTTGAAACTTGTTGCTTGATTTTTTTTTTATTAAAAATTTTAGTGTATAGCTAAGTACTGTGTTCGTAATTTCGTGCGAAATGCTGTCAAAAAAAGTGGTACTCTGTTCAATTTGTGAAAAACTTATGAAATGTTTCTGGCAACATTGTGTTGTAATTGTGAAATAATACGAGTAGCACTTATTTCGCGCGAAATTTCAAACAACAGCTGAACAATGTGTTATACCTAAAACCAAGAAAACCGTGAAATTTGCCTAAAACGCGAAATAGGCACCATTTTTCCTAGTGAAATTATTAATGTGGCTCAACATTTTTCGCAGATTTGAACGGAGTACTTACCTTATATGTCTTAATCAAGCAAAAACATGATTTTTGGTGATCACTGGTATGTATATAATGATATGAACTTGAAATTGACATGAGGCAACAACATAAAAATGTGAATAGTGAAAAAGAAGAATACACATGTATACATTTACACAGCATTGTGTATGTTTAGTGTTTTTGCATTCATTTAATTGCGCTAGAACATATAGAAGCAAGTTTTAGTGCGAACAATTTTGGTTTTTTTCATCACACGTGAAACTAATTCATCTGGCGTAACATATATATGTATGTATACACGGCATTGTGTGCATTAGTGTTTTTGTGTCCATTGTTCAATCACAGTCGAGAACAATGCTTCTGTAGCTTATTGGCGAACGGGGTGATGAAAGTGGTATTTCGTGGGCATAATTTTTTCAACCAGCACAAAACCAATACAAACACAAGCCAAGCTATCAAATGTATACAGAAACACTAAACATACACAATTCTGAGTATACTTATACATATTACGGCAGTTAAATTAGCCTAGTGTGAGCGCTTTTACATTTGGACAGACGATGGGCACACAGACGAAATTTGAGGGTGCTGAAACGAAAATTGTCGGTGGGGGAGAGTGTGTAGTACACGACTCTCTGTACTAGAGACATTTGTGGACATTTTTTCTTTCTTTTTTCAACTTTTCGCATTTTTTATGTTGTTACTTCATATCATTATTTGCATATCAACTTCATATAAACACACTAGCTGCGTTTAGAAAAACAACAACAACAACAAAAGAAAGAAAAGAGAAACGAAAATTTCTGTCTGTCTATTAATTTCTTAAATTAATTTTGGCAAGACCGAAAGAGAAATGAAAAAATGTCTGCCCATCGTCTGTCTAAATGTAAAAGCAAACTGTGTGATGAAAAGAAAATTGCTCGACCTAAAAAGTGTTTTCATGTATTCACGAAAAAGTTGGTAGTATGGTGGAATTATTAGGTGGCAGCATTACATTTGTTGTACTATATAATATATGTACATAATATTTTGTTTGTGTAAAAATTACGGACAGTCAAAAACTTGTTTACAAAACAGAAGAAAATAAAGAAATAAAAGTTTATATAAAAATATGAATAAAGAAAATTAACGTAAAATATTTTTGAAAAGCTTTTTATTCTGTTTCTTTTGCACTTTTTCAAACTTTTTAAAGTCTTAAGCTGGATTCACCCATTGTTTCCGAACAAAATTTTTGTCCGGACAAAATTTTTTTTATATTTAGTTTGACGTCTCTCTTCTTGAGAGAGAGAAAATATTTTTTACGAACAACTCCCAACTTGAATTGGTTTAATTTTATATTTTGTCCGGACAAAATTGAAATGAGATGCCAATAGGATACATTTTTCCATACAAAATTGTATTGAGTTGCCCCATCGAATAAAAAATTTACATAGTAATTAAATATTATTATTATTTGATCTTGTTTATATATTATTATTTTTTTTCTAAAATTTCCAACTAAAGATCTTTACAGTAATTTTATTTTGATGAAATTTCAATTGTGGCTGCCATTTGATATATGTATGTACATAGTTTTAATAGTTATTAAAAAATAAGTAGTAATTTTAATATGGAAATAAGTGAATTGATTGCTTATTGAAGAAAAAGCCAGGAAAAGAGTGTATGTACTATATAATGTGTAAAAATAACCCTTTGCTTTAAAAGACTTCACTGCAACTCTTTTTTTATGTTTTTATATATACATATATGGGCAAATCCCCAAAACAGTCTACCAGCCAAACATTTTTGAAATTATTTTAAATTAATTTTTTTTTTAACGGAACATTAGACTCGATATCTAAATCAATAAATATGTATAAAAAATATCTATTTGATGATCATTAATACAAAAATTATTACCAAATCCTACCCTACCTCCGGTCTCTTAATGTTATACAAAAATTTAACATTTTTTTACATGTTCATTTCATTATCTTAGTTTTATCATAAGTGATCAACTCGAAAGCCATATTGTTATTCACACAATTCTCTTAGATTTTGGAAAAAAAAAATTGTCTTTTACTGTTTTGAAAACAGTTTTTAGGTATGAAATGCCAGGTTCATGCGTTGTAGCGTGCGTTACGGAAAATTAGGTTTTTTTTATATTGTGGGCAGAAAATTTTTTTTTTACAATTTTTCTATAAATTTAAATTAAACTAATATCCTTCTTTTAAGTAAATAAAATAATAAAATTCTACATATAAAAAAAAAAAAAAAAATTTCAGCTTATTAATTTCTGTAGCGTGCGTCACGATTTATTTTCTGATGGCTGTGCAAGTCAATTTAAAAACAAGATCATTTTGAATACTATACCGTTGTTTAAAGAACAATTAGATTTGAAACACTTTGAGTGGAATTTTTTTGCAACTGCTCACGGAAAGGGTGCAGTAGACGGAATTAGAGCTGTCGTAAAGAGAAAAATTTGGCAAATGGTGAAATACCAGAATACTGTTCTTAATAACGCCCATGATTTCTTTAAATTTGCAAAAAATAATATAAATGGTATTTTTATTTTATATGTAAGCAGTGCGTATATAAAAAATACAACTGGATTTCTTTCGGAGAGATGCGCTAACGTTAAGAGCATTCCCGGAATTAAAAGCAACCATTACTTTAAATCACTTAATGAAAATGTGCTCGAAATATCACTTACGGCAGATTCATCAAAACATAAAATTTATTTATAAACATACTTATAAACAATAATATTTTAATGAATAAACGTAATATATGAGTTAAATAATGTTATTTACAAATAATATAAATTGTTTCGTTAAAATAAATTCAATGGTTTTTATTTACTATATACTACTGGAAAAAATGCAGCGTGCGTAACGAGCGTGCGTCACATAATATTCACGGCTTTTGAAAAAAAACTAACAAATGTTTTGCCTGAAAATAACGTATTTTAGAATTCTCTTATATTCTTATTTTTTTAGGCATTTCATTCTGTGTACTTTATTATTCAAAATTTGCTAAAAATTACGAAAACATACCGCAACGTTCGAAGCTACTTCCATTTTTTGTAGCGTGCGTCACGAAAATTTGTGATCAATTTTTTCGCAACTTACACCTGTTGAAAAAATTTTTTTTATGGCATTCTAAAGTACACTCAAATCACCACTAAACACCATGTATTTGTTAAAGATATCTCTCTGGGAAGACCAAAAAATTTTCTTATTTTAATCCGAAAACTCGTACGAATGTGGCGTTCGTCACGCAGGATTTGCCCATATGTACTTGGCTAATAATAATGCTTTATGTATTTATGTATGGCCATAATCAAAAACAGTTTTCTTTTTCCCATTATTACCACACAGTATTTACTAATAATTGATAATATGTAAAGTACGCCAGGAAAATAAATCAAAATAATAACAAGCAGTACTACCACCTTGTAAAGCTAATACATTTTGTTTACATATGGCAGCTCTGATTTTCCGGAACATTTTTTTGCAATGGGTGAATCGTGCTGCAGAAAACTCTCAGTAAAAAAATTTTTGTCCGGACAAAAATTTTGTTCGGAAACAATGGGTGAATCCAGCTTTATTTTTCACTTCACTTTGTGTAAACATAAACAACTTTTGACACTATCGGTCATTTGAAACAAGAACTTATCGCCTGCGCTAGTGAAGCCACCATGGTTGGTAGCAAATGTAGAACGTCTACAGAAAGCAATTTGACAACGAAACGAAATTCGACCCAAGTTAGCAGCATGTACCCATATTATTGTTTTTTACTTGCACTTGTTGGAGAAAATTACATGACATACGCACACACACACACATATATATTACGAAAAGTTGTCAAAATTTAGTTTTACTTTTGTTTGGAAAAGCAAGGAAGTCTATGTGATTTTGAAAAATTTACGCAAAATGAAAGACAGCTGTGCTTATACCACTACCTGGTAAAGCTGCCTTGATTTGTACAGTAACATTTCATTTCTTTTTCGCTATTGTTCTTCTTTCTACCACAAGCTAAACGAGGTCTGATGAAAAAATAGCCGCTATTTTAAAATTTCATGAGAGAATCGTCTGATTAAGTAGTGATAATCTTTGCAGTTAAATTTTACATCAACATGTTTTGAAATAAATGATATTATGAGCAAATCATGTGAACTGAGGGAGCTTATGGGAAATTCAAGTTTAAAAATATACCTTTCCTATTTTCTTAACATAACAAATAATTTATATAAGAAATTTCAATAATAAAAAAGTGCGCCTTCCAATGGGTTAAAGCAAATTTGAAACTAATGTTGAATTAGTTTTGTTTGTTGTGTTATATCGTTTAAGTAGAAAATAGAAATGTATTTTGTATTATAATGCAAATTCGATCAAATTTATGTGTTTGTCAAGTAAAACAATTTATATAAATTTTAGTAGTTTTTCGTTGCACATTTAGTAACTTTTTGGAAAATTTTGTTTGTAAAATTTTTTTTTTTGCCGTGGCAGCACTGGTTGTAGGTTAGGTAGGCAGGCCGCTGGATTCTCCAGAAAGTACCTGGATACTCCAGCCCACTTGGGTCCTGAAGAGCACTGGCTGTAAGTCAAGCAAAAATGTTTTCCGATTTATTTAAACTTTTTAAGCTAGATAAAAAACCGAAAATCGGTTTGTTAATACACTATGTATGTAACAATAAACTCCTTGTTATATTTTCAGAAGTTTTTATGATTTGCACTTTGGTATTTTATTTTCATAAATAACAAACAGCTGATTAAACGATTTGACAATTTTACCATATTGCACGGAAAAGAATACGGGCAAGTCTGGTAATATGAGAAACACCACAAGATTTCTTATTTACCCATTTTTTACACAAGAAACATTTTTCGCGTGAATTGGAAACCTGTGGGTTTCATTTTTTTCTCCTTTCCGAAAGCTTCTATAAAATCAAGAATTGACCAACTAAAACTGTTCGTGTGATCTGGCACTTAAAATCTCTTTATGATGCCGTTCTATATTAATAGGGCTTTCACATTTGGCAACTTTGTTGCGCAAGCCTTGTACTTGTAGTTGTGTGATAAAAGAGCAGCTTGATTGTGATTAGTAGGTTATGTAGTCAGGCCACTGGATTTTCTAATATATCACAGGTTCTCCAGCTGACTTGGATGCTAAATCGTACCCTTTGTGATTAGTGACAAGTAATAAGGCAAGTTTTTTTTTACTAAAATAGTTTAATGCAAAGTATATAAAGTTTTTAATTTTCTAATTCTCTTTGTTTTCTTTTATATTCAAAAATTAACATCATAATTTTTGAAGCTAGCTCATCTTGTAAATTTTTATCTTTTATTGCGCGTATATTTGCTCGGAAGAAATTTGTTAGTGTATTCTCATATTCTTGTTCAGGTGTTGCTGCCTTTTCTGCTAAGCTGAGTTTTAAAGTGAGGTTTTTATTAACTTTGAGGACATCATCATTATCATCGTTATCATTTTCATCCGAAACATTTTCTTCTACCTTCATTGTTTTGGACGACGAAGGCTCGTCTGCTTCTGAAAGCGAGCTCTCCTCATCGTATTCCTAAAAATATTAATATTAATAATATGCGTATAGGCTTTTCTATGCTATATTACTCACCAGTTCTTGTTTCGAAGAAAATAGTGGATCGTTTGTTTCGGACACGGACATTTTTTCTGTACGCTAAAAATTAAAGAGTAGGTCTTAAATATGTTCTTTCTAGGAACATAATTTTACTATATTATTTTTATTTACCTCTTCTCTCTTTCGTTCGGGAGACACTAACAGCTCCTCATTTTCTGATTGTGAGTTTTCATCCGCAATCTAAAAAAAAAAAAAAGGTGATATATTTTTTTGAAAATGAGAGTTTTCAGTTGTTTTGTTATAACATACATATGCCTCACTTTCATTCTCTAACCTTCTTCGCTTCGGAGACTCTTCTTGCTCTTCAGTTTCCGACTGGTTAAGTGTGTCGTCATTCTAGGAAATAAAACATTTTATGCAAATTTTACTTGGTGTAATTTATTTAATCTATGGCGCGACAGTATTTTTGTAATCTTTAATTCAAAATTCAAGTTTTCTCAATTTTCATGTTTGTTGATTTTGAAACCAGAAGTTTTTCTGCATTTAGATTTTCTTCTAACATTTAGCAATTTCAAAAGCATGAAATTATATCTCGTAAGCCCAGACAATTTACATAAGTACCCTACAAGAACAGTGACGGCTATTTGACCGGTCATAAGACCAGTAGTGCTGGCTGATGGATATACACATTAGAAGTTTCTATCATTTTCTTAAGTCATTTGAAAAAAAAAATTACCGAAACTTTTGTGTACGTGTGACAATTCTGCTAATACATGCTCAAATAGATTACGAGGGCGGATTGATATTGAAGCTAGCTAGCGCTAGATGGCTTCAACTTTTTTTTTTAAATTGCGATATGTCAAACCTCAGCTGTTAAAATTTGGCCCAAATTCAATGATTCATTTTAAGATGAAAAATGTCGTCTGTTCACACAGGATTAGAACTATGCGAAAAGTACTTAAAATACACTTCGAATTGGTTGATTATCCACCTAATAGTCCATATTTAGCTTCTAGTGACTTTTTCCTGTTTCCAAATTTAAAAAAATGGCTCACAGGAAAAATATTCATCTCAAACGAAGAAGTGATTACTGAAACTAACGCGTATTTTGAGGGGTTCCCAAAATCGTATTATTCAGAAGGTAAACAAAGTTAGAATATCGTCTTACTAATTGTATTAAGCTAAAATGAGACTATGTTGAGAAATAAATTATTTAAAAAAGCGTTTTTTTCCTACTTAGGTAGCTTTAAAATCAATCCGCCCTCGTATATACGTATAACATTTTTGTGAAGGTGTTGGAAAATAGCATTTGAGATACACTCAAGTTTCGGGCATCTATTCCTTGTAGGGTAGCTTTGGTAGCAGCAGTTTCCTATCGATTACCTGTACTTAAAATATTTTGTAAAACGTATACACCATTCATAAAGCTTACTTCCTAATGAAATGAAACTTTTCTTCTATTCCTATTCTACTTATAGGAAGAAACTCCTTGGATTTTTTGTAACTAGGCCCATTTGACTACTCTTAATTAATCTTTTAACATACTGGGCAACAAAGTATATTGAAGTATATAAACCCATGGCTATAGTAACGTTTTATGCTAACGAGTGATTTTTTTGCTATTATCTTTTTGGCAACACTAGTTTTGACAGCTCACGCACGTTTGGTATCTTGTGTCACTGTCAAACATCTTCAGTTTGGTCTATAATTTAATCATGAATCGTCTTACAAACGAACAACGCTTGAAAATTATTGAATTTTATTACCAAAATGCGTGCTCTGTTAAGAAAGTTCATCGCGCGCTTCTTCCATTTTATGGTCAGTTTAATCGACCTACTGAGGCTTCTATTCGGGCTATTGTAAAAAAATTTCGCACCAAATTTACATTGTTGGACATTAAACCACCAACACGCTTACGTAGAGTGCGAACTGAAGAAAATATCGCAGCCGTATCGGCCAGTGTTGGTGATGACCGTGAATTATCGATTCGGCGCCGTTCGCAGCAATTGGGCCTCTGTTACTCCACTACGTGGAAAATTTTGCGGAAGGATTTGGGTGTGAAGCCTTATAAGATACAGCTGGTGCAAGAATTGAAGCCAAACGACCTACCACAACGCCAAATTTTTGGTGAATGGGCTCTTGAAAAGTTAGATGAAGATCCACTTTTTTTATCGAAGAATTGTGTTCAGCGACGAGGCTCATTTCTGGTTGAATGGATACGTGAACAAGCAAAACTGCCGTATTTGGAGTGAAGAGCAGCCAGAAGCATTGCAAGAGCTACCAATGCATCCACAAAAAACAACCGTTTGGTGCGGATTATGGGCTGGCGGCATCATTGGGCTGTATTTCTTCAAGGATGATGTGAATCACAACGTTACTGTGAATGGTGAGCGCTACCGTGCGATGATAACAAACTTTTTTTTGCCCAAAATGGAAGAGCTTGACTTGCATGACATGTGGTTTCAACAAGACGGTGCCACATGTCACACAGCACGCGAAACAATGGACCAATTGAGAGGCGAGTTCGGTGAACAGTTTATTTCACGCTTGGGACCAGTCAATTGGCCGCCCAGATCGTGCGATTTAACGCCTCTAGACTATTTTTTGTGGGGCTATGTTAAGGCTAATGTCTATAGCGACAAGCCCGCTTCGATTGACGCACTGGAAGCCAACATTGCTAACATTATTCGTGAGATACCGGCCGAAATGTTGGAAAGAGTATGCCAAAATTGGACTAAGCGGATGGACCATTTGAGGCGCAGCCGCGGCCAACATTTGCATGAAATAATCTTCAATCATTAAATTATATCGACCCAACTATCGATCCAAATAAATATTTCATGCATTTTTCTGAATTTTATGTTTTTTTTTTAGATTTCCGATAGTTCTTATAAAATCACCCATTATATTCATTTTATGTTATACTCATATGGCCGGGGAACCCCAATTTACAATTTCTGTTATTAATTAGTAATATCACATAGGTATATGTATATAGTAAAGCTTGGTTATTTTATTTTATATTGCATAGTTTTATATTTCCAATACAAACTATATTGGCTTTGAAGACTTGTGTATTGTATTGATATATTTGAGTAAATAAAAATTTGTTAAGAAAAATTGTAATACCCAGTGGTTGTTTTGCAATAAGAAAATTGACATTGTTGAAAACGTCCTTAGCCACAAGGCAACTAATGTGAGGCTTCGATTCGATTTGTTACAAGCTAGTTTGTAACAAATCTAATCGAAGCATTGCAGTTTGTAATTAAAACTTTTCCTAATACCTTTCCAACATTTTTGAACACCCCCTCATTTACTTCTCAAGGCATTTTCACAAAGTATCTCTTTTTTGTTAATTAAGTTAATAAAAATGCGTTGCAATGTACTTTTAAAATTGCATTTTTTGGTTACATAAAAAACAAAATTGGTTTGAAGTGCTTTAATGGGGTTGAACTACATATTTTGGGTTGACAAAAACTTGTTTATTATGGACTGTACTATGGAAAATTAAAATCGTTAGCCCCATCTATTTGAGTTAAATAGGTTATGAGCAAAAATTCATTGTTTCTTCAGGCCATTATTCTAAAAGTTCAGCGGCCAAAATTTGTTATTTCTTTTCAAGAAACAAAAATTTATTTTTCCTTGTTTTCCTAATTTTTCCGAAACCTACATCCAAACACAATATATAAAAATTAACTTACATTTATTAAATGCCTAGGTTTTCTTCTTTTAACGTTGTAAAAATCCCTTAGAAAATTCATTTCATTATACCAGTAAGTATTTGGTTCATAATATTCGCCTCGTTTTTGAGCTTCCAGAACTTTGGCCAGCTCCTTGTTGTATTGGGAACGTAACGTGTGTATCTTAACCTTAACATAATAAATTTTTTTTTAATACACTTAATTTAATAAAATAATAATAAAAATTTAGTTACCTTTACTTCGTTTGCAGTCATTTGCGGTACATATTTTTGCAAACTTTTACTTATCGATTCCAAAACATTAGCCCGCACAAGTTTATTGAAATAAAGATGATTTCTATGATCGTACAGTAAGTCCCATTTTTTGTAAAGTTTTATTAATAAAAACACTGATCCCTTGGTCCACTTATTAAAAAAAGAAAACATTATTATAAATGTTACAATTTGAAAATTCTATTATCCTTACCCTTACCTTAGGTGGAGTAAAACTGAAATCATCGTCTTCCATTTTTTTTATTAGTCCGTAAGCCAAAAATAATTGAACGGAATTACTTTGCTAACTAAATTCTATTATCCACCAATATTTTTTGATAATAATTACTAATATTTAATAAATAATTTTGTAAATAATAGCGCTTGTTATAACAAATTGTCAAATAATAGACTGTCAAAAGAAACGCTTACTCGTAGCTTCTCTCACATTGTCGTACTTTATGACGAGCTATTAAAAAAACCCTTGAAATATTGCAAAATTTACACAAGATGGCAGTTGAAGTACAACAACAAATTGTTTATTAATTGAACAGATGGCAACGACCAGTACGAGTTTCATGCACATGTTTGTTGTAACCTGTGTGACCATCACACTATTTTTTTTTTTAGCTACATCTCAATAGTTATTAACATGATATAAAAAATACAAGGTAGTTTTATTCTCTCAATTTTCCTTAACAATCACCATCTGACAAGTATAAGGATTGTGACATTTTCCATAAAATTGTGCTACCGTATTAGTTTATACATTCCCTTGTTTCCAGTTTTGTTTGAAGTTGTGTCTAAAAATAATTATAAAATTGTGGCTTCTAACAAGAATAAAAAAATTTTTTTTAATAGAATACATACATAAATCTAAAATATATAAAAAATGGCCTGAAAAACATCCCCAGACTAAAATGCTTCAATGTGCCTTTAGTATAACCTGGATTAACACGTTGGCTTTTCGGCCATCTAATCATTCTTAACCATCGGAACCTTGTAAATTAAATTTGGACTCATCGAAGAATAGTATGGAATTCCTTTGGTTGGTGGTCAAATTAATGTGTTCCCTTTCAAATTCCAACTTGGCCAGTATATTTTTCCGTGATATAAAGATCTTTTTTACACTTTTGTATGGTATGCTTTTAGTCCGCCTTGTGCAGCCTGCCTTTGAATGCTTTTGGGGGTAACATTTAATAACAATTGTGTGGCGATGGTTCTTGACGACATGAGTCGGTCTTTTTTTATCAAACGTACTATTCTGGCCATCTCGTTTACTGATTTTTCGGGAACGTCTACCTTTATGTTATGTAACCAAAATACCCGAACAACGAAAACGGCTTATTGTTCTTGATATAACGCTGTGGTGAATGTCAAATTTTTTTGCAATTGTGGTCACTGATTAGCCGTTCTTAAAATCAGCTATTATTTTTTCTTTTAAATGCAGTGAATAATTATATCGCGCCATTTGTTAGAGAAGTTAGAAGTCACATCCAGAACAAGTTTGAATGCACGGAACCGACGGAAAACTATGCAAATTTTCGCTATACATACTTATTTTGATATTTAAACAAATAATTACATCTTTTGGAAGTTGGTTTTCCTTATTGTAAGTAATGAAGAATATTCAAGGCTACGTGCATTAGTTTTGTCGCTGCATCTTGGGTTATTGTAGTAGAAATAATTATTTATATATTTTTAAACAACAAGCATCAAACTTTTCCCTTTGTTTTTAATATCTAAAGAGTATTTTCTTTTAAATGTAATAATATTTTCTATAAAATAGGCATTCGTTTGAATGCTATCGTAAAGTTTACTGATAAGCCGAAGTCCGTGTTTTTAGTTTTTCTGACCCAAGTGGGCTGGCTTTACAATAGTTGGCAGCCTGTTAAACCTAACCTAACATGGGTTTCAAAACGACCACTACTTACATCAGCTTATTATTTCTAGCTTTTTCTAATATGAACAATGCACTACACATTTCAGAAAAAATCCATTCTAGGAGTAAATTCCCTTATTCAACTGTGTGGCAATGCCTTTTTATATTTCTCTCTAAAAATAAACTTCAAAAATCCTTATTGCAAATAATAAAAAGAGAATGAAACTATCTTGTATTTTTTATATCATGGTTATTAACACTGAGTTTACACATGCAGAAAGTTGTTAAAATTACATGTACATATCTGTGGTGTTTAATCATAACAACTTAAGTCAAATTGAAAAAATTGAACAAATGGTATCTAATTTAATTAACTTTTTATATATAAAATTTTTGTTTCCTAAAATATTTTTTCGTATTATTGATGAAATTTGTTTGTAATGTTGATTTATTTTCATTTGTTCGTAAAAATAGTTATTCATTGAAATTTCTCTTAAAAAGGTTTTTTAATCTTATTTCGACTTAAAGGGCAGCACGCAGTTCTTACGGAAATTCAAGTTCCTATAAGAACAGTGTATAAACAAAGTTACGGAATTTCAGGTTGGTAAATTCCTTATGTAAATTTCAGCATACCTGTACGGAGTTCTTAAAGAAAAGTTAGCGGAATTTCTGATATTTTTTTATTATACAGTTATGTTAAAATTAAAAGTGAAGACTTTTTTCCGTTAACTGAAACAAAAATTAATGTTCATACATTTATTTGCCTACGGAATTGTTGACAGTTGGCTATTATTATTAAAATATATAAAAAAAAAAAAAAAAAAATTTTTGAGGAAGAATTGTTTGCCGTATATTTGGACAAAGAACATAGCATGAGGTAAGTTTTTACATATACCTTTTCTACACATATCTACAATTGTTTTTCCGTGTAGAAATAAATGTATATTTCCAAACGTGAATTTCCGTAAGAACTCCGTACCGGCCTTTAGGCAAACCAAAAGAGAAATGAAAAAATTTCTGCCCATCGTCTGTCTCAATGTAAAATTTTAAAAATTGAAAAAATGGTATCTAATTTAATTAATTTATTATATATAAAATTTGTATTTGCTAAAATATTTTTTCGTATTATTGATGAAATTTTTTTGTAATGTTGATTTATTTACATTTGTTCGTAAAAATAGTTATTCATTGAAATTTCTCTTAAAAACCTTTTTTTTTAATATTATCTCGACTTCAGATGTTGATATAATGCCGTAGATATTAAAGGTCCTGATACACTATCCTACACGATCGTACTGTTTATACGAAAATGTTTTAAAAGTCTAGCCAACTTTACAAAATCGCTTCAAAATGGCGTTGTAGTCCACACCATTTTACAAGTATGATTGCAATAGGTAAGCAGGCCGCTGGATTTCCAGCAAGTACCCGGAAACTCCTGCTCACTTGGGTCCTGTAGGTCGTTCCCTTTGTGCAATGATTTGATGATTGCAATGATTTATATAGTTTTACTAACTAGTAATTAAAAACTATTATTACCATAATAATTTTACATTGTTTCAATTTATATCGCGAGACGCCAACAATATTCTCATATTTTTCACAATATATACCACATTGATCGCACAGAAACCATCATGTTATGAAAATGTTTATAAAAATTTTCAAATCACACGATTTGTCAAAAACTCTGTTACACAGTTCCATTTTTAATACTTTTTCAACACACATGTAACAGGGCCTTAACAATCAATACATCGAAAAAATAATCATAATTTGCTCGATTGTTTGCACACGCAAGTGCAAGTTCATTTTTACAATTTCGTCGAAGGCAAACGTTGAACATTTGTACTACATGCGCTTTTAATGTTTGTGCTGGCCAAGTTTTAGCATAGCATCATTACAGGGGAATTATATTGTGTATATAACGCTATAAATAATAAATTTATATTCCAAGTAAAAAATAAGTTTTATTTATTTATTTTGGTTTTTTTTATATTATATTTTCACCATATAACTAAAATTATTCCTATTTTAAACATTTTTGTTTGAAAAATACCCATTAAAATAAAACATCTATGGGCAACACTCTTTGTTGCTTTTTGCATGCAAGTGAAAAAATTACTTGCAATCGAAATCTCTTGCAAGTGAGCCCACTACTTACAAATGTGTGAATTTGTTAGAAAAAAATGACAGTGTATTGGGTTCTTTCACTTGCGTGTATAAACACCGAGAAAGATACGAATTTGTACTTATCGCCCCGTGAAATGTGCGGCAAAGCATATTAAACACTTTTACACACTAGCCACTTTTACGCAATGGCCTTTTCAGTTTTTGATTCATCTGTAACTGTACATGTTTCTCAAAAACTACAATGTACAAACGCTTAACAATTTTTCACAGGACGGGTGCGAAACGGTAGGAAGGTACTCCCGTAAGTAAAATTTTGACAGTTCTTAGATGAATAATATTACACTAGCTCTGATGGTTAGTATAAACTTTGACAATAGGATAGAAATATTTGAAATTTAAGAATTTGATTGATATAAATTGTAATTAAAAGTGCAAAAATGAAATAATATGAAATCGAAAAATGGCTCTATTAAAATTACTTTTCAATTTATAAAATTTTATTTGTTTGTATTAGTTCTTATTAAAAAACTATTTCTTTTTGTCAAAATTTTATGAAATTTTTCTATCACAGATATCGAAAATATATAAATGCTGCAATTTTATACTTGTTGCCGTATTTATAAAAAAATATTTAATGTTTATTAAGTTCTTATTGCACAGATACAAAATTTGTCTCATAAGAGCCTTATAAACATGAAAGTACGATTTATAGCAACAAAAGCTGTACAATGTAAACTGGGAGTAAGTAATAATATTCAATAATATATCGCTACATCGTACAATCAATAAAATTAATTTCCAGTAAATGTAGAGTTTAGAATAAGCAGTCATTTTTCTTCAAGATAATTTTATATAAACCAATTATTAAATAAATTTTTTGAAAAACAACCAATGTGCAAAAAATTAATTAACAGACGACAGTTCGCCGTTGTCAAAAAAATAAGTTCATTCGGATTCTAGGCGAAAGAAAATTGATTTGGGTTGGTCTAACTTTATTCTATGCGAAGGTAGTGTCAAAATTCAATTCGCTATAATAATAGTAACATAGACAAACCCAAATTGATTCGAATGTCAGTGACTAGCATTTTTTTTTTGCATACATTTCCTTTAGATATCACCAAACTGTCTGTAAGTTTATTATTGCTGCAAAGAATCAACATGTCTTCAAACACATAAGATTTATAACAAAATAGTTCAGCTTCATATCCATTCATACATTATTTTTTATATCTGGTCACACTGCTGGGCACATATAAGCACACGAAACAAATTCATACGACGATGTTTTTAACACGATTATTATTTGCTCACTCACACAGTACCTGTACATATACAGTTCTTTTGTAGTTTTCCACTCCTGTTCTTTTAGTTTGCAAATATTCGAAAGTAACAATGGCTAGAAAAATCATAAATTCATTTTGAATAAAAATAGCGTCTCAAAAATCAATGTGTAAATTGATTATCATATACATGTATGTACACTCATACACGTGTAAACAAAAACTCAACGAGTGTTAAGTGGCATCACAAAATTTATGAACGAAACGAAATTTATTTTTACTGATCACCCTGTTTAAATAATATTCTCAACAGGCGAATTCATGCAAGCGGTATGAGGTGAATTTATACACACACACTAAAGTCATTTATTTAAAAATCGATTTATATTTTAACATCTATTCTCCGCTTTACTCAAAATTCAAATTAGTTTAAAGTGAACCAGCTTTTAATGGGTGATGTTTTCATATAACATATGGGCATTTCCACAGAAATGTTAACAACCATAGCCAAGCAATTTATAGTCTATAAAAATATGTTGTTTTAGAATATTTTTTTAGAGAATCTATCAAACTTAACTAATGTAAGTAAACATATTTTACATTTATTTATAACATTTATTTATATATAAAGTTCTGTTTTTGTTGGAATATACATTAGATGAATATAACAGTCAGTTTACCAAATTCGAAAGAAAATTAATGCGAAAGAAAGCTAGTCACTCAAATTCGAATCAATTTGGGTTTATCTATGTCACTATTTATCCTTCGCGTGTACTTACATACTTATGTATTTTAATTAAATTCATTGTTCGCACAAAAATAAAAAAAAACGTAATAACTTATTTTCTGTGTAACTAACCTGTTCTATAGGGTGTTTTTTTAAGCTAGATAGAACTTTAAATTGTAAAAAGTAACACAAAAAATTAAATTTTGATGAAACATTTTTTTTATTTGTTTCAGTATACTCTGACAAATCATCATGAATAGACTCACGCTTGAACAACGCTACGAAATTATCCAAATTTACTTTGAAAATCAGTCCCGTTGTTTTATCGCAAAATTGTGTTCAGCGATGAGGCGCATTTTTGGCTTAACGGGTTTGTTAATAAGCAAAATTGCCGCATATGGAGTGAGACCAATCCACAAGAGACCCTACAGACTCCATTACATCCAGAAAAATGCACTGTTTGGTGCGGTTTTCATGCTGGTGGCATCATCGGACCTTATTTCTTCAAAAATGAGGCCGGAGCTCGCGTTACGGTCAATGGAGATCGTTACCGCACCATGATCAATAATTTTTTGTTTGAAAATATGGATGACATTGATCCGGAGGAGATGTGGTTTCAACAGGATGGCGCTACGTGCCATACGGCGAACGCAACCATCGACTTACTGAAATCAAAATTTGGCGATAAGTTGATTTCGAGAAATGGACCTGTCAATTGGCCTCCAAGGTCGTGCGATTTGACACCTCTCGATTATTTCCTGTGGGGCTACGTGAAGTCACTGGTTTATGCTGATAAACCAGCAACAATTGACGCCTTGGAGGCCAGCATTGTTCGTGTTGTTCGTGACATACGGCCAGCAGTGCTCGAAAAAGTGGCCCAAAATTGGACGTCCAGAATGCGCTTCGTCAAGAACAGCCGCGGTGCCCATATGCCCGAAATCATTTTCAAATGTTAATGTGACGTATTGATCTTTCGAATAAAAAAAAATTTTGATTACAATTTAATTTTTTGTGTTATTTTTTACAATTTCAAGTTCTATCGGGCTTAAAAAAACACCCTATATATTTATTGTATTTTATAGATTAATCTTTAAGTTTAACTAAAACGGCGAATTAGGAGAAGGAAACAATAATTTGGACGGTGCAACGCTTTTACGCTTTAGAATCCGTTGTTTCCGTCCAGAGAGAATATAGGCGCAATTCTTAATTTTTGTTTTAAAATTTCCAATATTTCGCTACACCATTTTAATATTTCCTTACATCACTGGGTAGCATCGTCAGGGATTAATGTGCAGTTCATAGAACAAAGACGAGCAACTCGTCAAGAAAATTTGTATGAAAGTCACTCAATTTTTTTGAGTGATTTCCATGCAATTTTTTTAGACAAGTCGCTCGTCTGTGTTCTAGGGACAGGGTTCTAGGGTTTTTTCCAAAGAACTTTATAAACACAAAATAGGAATCATTTTAACTTGCATGTTATTAGGTAGGCAGGCTGCTTGGTGCCCCGGAAATACTCTAGGTTGTCCAGTTCACTTGGGTCATGGAGTCGTTCCCTTGTTATTAGTGTACCCATGAGTACAGTAATAATATGCGAGTTAAAAGGATCCCTATTTTGTGTTTATAATAGAGTTCTTTCGAAAAAAAACAGTATCTAAATCCCTGATGATGCTACCTAGTGGTGTAGCGAAATATTGGATATTTTAAAATAAAACATTGGACCTCAAACTCGAAAAATTCCTAACATTTTTATCTTATAATTGTAAAGGTCGATAAATCTATCATTAATATAATTATTTTATATAAAATAGTTTTCTACTTTTCGTCTCGTTTTATTAGCATCAACACGTAAATTTCAATACTTGGCTTTACTAACAAAATGAAAAGCCCGTGGCGCACAAAAAATTGTCTATATTGCACTGAATAATCGGTAAACAAGATTATTTAAAGTAAAGCAAATGGTAATTTAGCTGTCTAGCGATTTTAAAGTCAAGAAGATATCAGCAAAAGGTGGCAACTTAGCTCTTTATTAATAAAATGCCAACATAAAATTTCCCGATTTGCAAAAAAAATGAAACAGGTTTAAAAATTCGGATGAATATTGAGCCGCCAATCGGCCAAGCGCCAACGCAAATACGGCTTGTTTCTGTGCATCATTTGATATCAAAGGTTTGATTTCGTGTTTGTTGGGTATACATACGAGTATATGTAGCTGTAGGTATGTACGTAAAAATTTATGAATGAAAACTTAATTACTTTTGGCAAACAAGTATTTTGTACAAAGTTGAAAAAATAACGAAGTAAAAACAAAGAAAACAAAATTAATATCATTGAGAAAAAAACAACAAGTGAACGAGTTCAAATAAAAAATACAAAACAAAAATTCATCAATGAATGAATTAAAAGCTTTTTTCTATTGGATAGAAAGATCATGACATGAGTGACGAATCATTCTTTTAAGAAATATACACATGTATGTATGTACGTACATATACTTATAAGTATATAAGAATGTAAAAAAACACCCAGTTGTTCAAACAGCCGATTGTTTATTCGGGTATTGTCGCTTATTGCTTAGGTCAAGAAATGATTAGAGCAATATGCAAATAAAATTTTGTCATGGACATCTTTGATGTCTTCATGTGCCAAATCATTTATACTTTGTAGAAAATGAATGCTGATGACTATGATAGGATGTCTTTTAAACGGTGTTTGTCTAAGTAGAGTGGCCGATAATTTCAAACTGATGCAAATTGATTCCGGCCTCTCTTGCATAGCAGAGTCAACATTTCTTTTGTTAATTTTCCGGCGTAATGACAGGCAACTTTAAACTTGACTTTTGTAATATACGTGGGCTGAGAACGAATTTTTTCTCTGTTTATGCTCACACTTGTCTCCATCGGCCGGATGTTTTCGCCCTGTGTGAGACCCAGGTATCTGAGAATGCTGATCCACAGGATTTTCATTTACCTGGGTATCAACTCCTATCCCTATTTAATTTCCATCGGGGCCTTGTAATTTACATTCGCAATGAAGTTGTGTTCCAATGCCAGCAACCATTAGGCATGCATGATGCCGAATTTACCTGTCTTTGGGTTAAATTCAAAATCAGGTCACACTTTTTGCATTTCGGGTTTCTATATAGAAGTCCAAATACGGGGAGGGATACTACCATTTCTGGTTTCGATACCCTCTCTGACTCCATATCGAAAATCCTAGAGGATTGTCCGAGCAGTGAAATCGTTGTTGCTGGCGATTTCAATGTTCACAACTCATCTTGGCTTCGTCATTCGAGTCATACAACTCCAGAAGGCCAATATGTTGAGTTATTCGCTGCGCACAACCATCTAGCGCAATTAGTGAATGAGCCAACGCATATTCCATGTGTTGAAGGGCACCATTCAAACACACTTGACCTATTCCTGACTTCACACCCTGAAAAGTATGAAGTCAAAGTTAGTGCACCTCTCGGCAATTCGGATCATTGCACCATTTCTGCCTCCTTTTCGATCTCTGAACTTCGTAACGTTTCGAAATCAGCTACGAAACGTTCAATATTTATTTACGAAAAGGCGCGTTGGGCTGAGCTCAACCAATTTTATGAGCATTTTAATTGGAAACTTTGTTTTCTAGATAACGACATAAATGCTTCAGCAAAAATGGTCGAGAATATTATATTGCTAGGGATGAAATCATTCATCCCATCCAAGCAGATTTCGGTTAAACCAAGAGTGAAATCCTGGTTTAATCAGACGTGCAAAAACGCAGTCAGATCCAGAGAGGAAGCATTCAGTAATTGGCGTTTAAACAAAAACCCAGAGACTGATTTACTACGCAAAAAGGCAAGATCTTCGTGTGCCAAGGTACTTAGGCGTGAAAAGTTTCTTCACGAACAGCGTCTTCGTGCCAAGGTCCTTACAGCTCCCCGGGGCAGTAAGACCTTTTGGTCATTCGTTAAGAGGGTAAAGAACAATACTAGTTCATCAATCCCAACTCTCTTAAAGAATGACCAAGCATTCACCGACCCGGTTGACAAAGCTAACCTGTTGGCTGAAATTTTTGCAAGCAACTCCTGCTTGCCGGAAAGCAGTCAACCACTTCCCGAGCTCGAAAGAGTATCTGTAACTATGCCAAAGATATTTTTCCGGGCGCGAGCAGTTAAAAGGGTTTTGGCAGACCTCGACATAAACAAAACTCCTGGACCGGATGGCATTCCAGCACTGGTCTTGAAGCAGTGTTCTTCTACGCTTGCGCGTCCATTAGCACGCCTCTTCAGTTTACTTTACCATTTTGGTGAGTTTCCATCAAGCTGGAAGGTTGCTAATGTAACACCAATACCCAAAAAGGGTGAGGCAAATAACCCTGAAAATTACCGCCCAATTGCAATTTGCTCTACACTTTCCAAAGTAATGGAAAGCATGGTCAACCATCACCTTATGAGGTATCTAGAGTCGCATAAACTACTTTGTGATCGTCAATATGGATTTCGTAAGGGTCGTTCTACTGGCGATCTTATGGCATATCTTTCAGAGAAATGGTGCCACTCAATCCATCATTTCGGTGAAAGTAGAGTGGTGGCTCTGGATATTTCAAAAGCGTTTGACAGAGTGTGGCATGGTGCACTACTGGCAAAACTTACTGCTTTTGGTGTCGGTGATGACTTCTCTCGGTTTATATCGAGTTTTCTCAGAGACCGCACTATACGAGTTGTTATAGATGGGGTCTCATCAAACGAGTTCAAGATTAATTCAGGGGTTCCGCAAGGCTCCGTTCTTTCTCCTACCCTATTCCTTATTTTTCTAAATGATCTTCTCTACCAAACTTCCAACCCTATCCACTCTTTCGCAGATGACAGCAGCATTTGCCACTCGTACTCTTTTAGCTATAGGCCCAGCCTATCAGAGATCGCTGCCAAGAGGCTAAATATGAATGATTCACTGAATAGTGACCTTCTATTAATCTCCGAATGGGGTCGTAAAAACAGAGTCGCCTTCAACGCTCGTAAGACCCAATGTTGCTTATTAACACACAAGCAAACGATCGCAGATGCTGCTTCATCTGTACTCATGGATGGTATAAATATTGAGGAATCGGATGCTCTTGATGTTCTTGGAATGAAGATACAGTGTGACGTTCGCTGGACAGAACACATTTTTCATGTCTCTAAAGAAGCATTCAAGTGCCTCGGTTTTTTGAAACGGTGTAAGATGTACTTCACTCCATCCGACCTCCTTACTATTTATACCACCTACATCCGACCGAAAATGGAATACAACTCTCATGTTTGGGCCGGTGCCTCAAAGTCTATTTTGGGGTTACTCGACCGTGTGCAGGAGAGGGCGAAGAAGCTTATCGGTGACAGTAGGGTATCCAACTCTATTGACTCACTGGAGCATCGACGCAGTGTGGGGTGCGTTACTCTGTTCTATCGTTACTACAATGGATTTTGCTCTGACGAGATTAGGGATCTTGTTCCCGAAACTCGCACATTTTTACGTAGCACGCGCTCATCGTCTAGAGCTCATCCATTTGTGGTTGATTGCGCGGGGAATCGTACTACGCATTACAGAGAGAATTCGTTTTTCAGCCGTACGCTTCGTCTATGGAATAAGTTGCCTGCAGACGTGTTTCCTGTCTGTTATAACGTTGGAAAGTTCAAGTCAAATGTTCACAAACACTACTCCCTCTTTCCCCCTTCTCATAACCTATTTTCCTAGTTCTGGTACAATGCACTGCATATGTAGGGGTCATCCCCTGAGTACTGGTCCAAGCTAAAAAAAAAAAAAATTATATTCTGATTAAAAATGTAAAGTAAACAAAGGTGCAAAAATCAATATGTGAAATATAAATACGCCCTTAATTACGTTTCACATTCAGTTATATATGTCGTTGTTTTAAACTTATTATATACTTAACTTATTATATAAAATTTTTTTTCAAGTTGCTATATAATAGATTGTGTATAAAATCGGAACCGAAAATCCACGACAATATGAGCGATATTATCGTGTAAATCTGTCCTCTATTAACGCATATGTACAACAATATGAGCGCCCATTCGTTGTGCTCTATGTACTTTCTGAGTCTATGTACTCGCATATGATTTACGATTGAAAACCATCATATCGCACCCTAAATACAAAAGGGTCACAACTCAAAATACTAAAACTTTCAGGACAGACAAAAACTGTTTATGTAAAAATTCTTGTAATATTTAAAGAAAAGATTGTTCCATTATGAAAAAATTCAATATTGGAAAAGATTCTGCTATACTTTTTTCAATTTTATATTATGTAAATATAAAACCGGTTAGTCTACAAAGAGATATATTGACAACAAAACTCTATAAAACTCTGCTATATGGAGCTAATACTCTAATTTTAAATATTTTTAGAAAGGTTAAGACATGCAAGCGCACACCAAAACCATATTTAAGAGTATCAACAATTGCAAGAAACTTGACGTGCCTTTAAATATGCCACAATATAAAAATAGTTCAAAACAACCTCCCTGGCTTTTCCAGAACCAATCAGTAGATACTTCACTTAATGAACTCGGAAAAACTGCCACAAATATTTCAGAATTAAATTTGCGGCTAAATGTCATGCGTTAAGAGACAACGAATTTATATATACTGATGGTTCTAGAATAAATTATACTATTGCATTTAGTATTACCACAAAAAGTCGTACAATAAGAGCGTCCATTTTACCTTCATTTAGCTCAGTATATTCTGCAGAACTGATAGCCATACACGAAGCATTAATCTCTGTCTCAAATGGACAGGGGAAGTTTGTAATATGTTCTGATTCTCTTTCTGCCCTTCAATCAATTTCAAACATTTCAAATACCTGCTTTTACACAATAAATATCAGGAACATGCTGATTAAAAAATTTCCCAACATAATTCTTATGTGGGTTCCCGGTCACAAAGGAATTCTAGGTAATGAATTCGCTGATTCATGCGCCAAAAGTGCAACAAAACAACCTTTACATGTTACATGCAACTTTTCGCGTAGGGACATCAATGAAATGATAGATGAGTTCTTTTATCCACGAAACAGAAACCTCATTTACTCTCAAAGTTCTCCCTGGTACAGAACGATAAACAATTCATTACAATCAATCCGTTTTTTTACACCAGGCCAGAAAGGGTTAAACAGATTAGACCAGGTCAAAATAGTGCGACTTCGTCTGGGGCACACAAGGCTCACTCATGGGTCATTACTCTACCCTGATTCATCTCATTTCTGTGATTGTAATATATCCTACCCAAGGAACCCTTCCTTCCCACTTTTTAAACGACTGTCCCAAAACCCAAATCTCAAGGCTAACAATACTCCGAAACAAAGATCCTTTACAACTACTTTCCAATCCCACAACTGAAACTATTACACTTCTGATTAAGTTCCTTAAAAAATCGTATCTTTATAACGAAATTTGAAACTCATGTAATTATATACATACATACATAGAATGATATATCACTCACTTATATTTATAATTGTATTAAAACCTTTTATCATACTACTTTCATAAAATACTCATTTTGAGCTGAAGGCCTACGATGCCATTGCCTCTCATTAATATTAGCTTATAATTTTAATTATAAGTTCAATAAATAAATAAGTAAATATTATGTTTACGAAAACATAAAAAATTGACTTTTAAGGAAAAACTTTTTTAAATTAGGCCAAAATCGCAAATTGCATTTTTGTGTGTGCTGAAGATCGCACGTTTTGTTTGAGCAAAAATATGTGTAAAACTTGGTAGCACTTGTATTTTCTATGGGAAAAAACTAGTTGCGCCAAATGAAGCCGCCATATTTAAAGTAAACATATGTAACACAGCAATCATATAAAAAAGGTGTATTTTTTTTTAATTATAATTTTTTTTTTTATTAAAATAAATGATTACCTCGTAGTGTGGAAGGTGTTGCACTAAATTTTGCTAATCTGAGCAGTGTCGAAGGTATATACACTGGGCACTGATCAGTTTTAACTAATTTAATTCCAACATTTTAAATGCTGCAATAGAGTTTGTTTCAGTCTTTCGTGTTGTTATCGTTAACATTTCGCGAACACTACTCTCTCTTTCCTCATCATCATACCCTATTTTCCCCAGTTCCAGTACAATGCGCTGCATATGTAGGGGTCATCCCCTGAGTACTGGTCCCAGATAAAAAAAAAAAAAGAAATTATAAATTTTTTTCATGAAAATACATAAAAACAAGTCGAATTTTACTTAGAGTCCTCCAGTTCCACGGTTTGATAACTGGTTTTCATATTATAAGCAAGTTCACTTGGAGTTCACTTCATCATTTGCTTGCGAGTTGGAAGCAAGTTATTTTTTGTGATTGCGGCTTTCAGCACACCAATTTTGTGACTTCAAACCATGGTCACATATTTTTTGTGAAATGTGAGTTTCAGCACATGGCTATATGAGTTGTGACCCTGTTTGTATTTAGTGTGCGATATTTGTGTGTACGATAAGATGAGCGACGTTGTCTTTTCTGCCGCGTATGATGTTCGCGATACTTGCATGAAAATGTCGTCGACGATTTGTACTCGTTGTCCCTTGTATGCCGTTCAGTAATGAACAATGTTGTAGTGTATGAATCATCAATGATTTGTGCGCGTCATGGCTAACTGGGTATGCATGTATGTGTATATGTGCATATATAGAAAATACATTTGAACGAACACGACACAAGTGTAATTAAACAATAATAAGTAATTCATTTTTTCTTTTATTTGAAATTGCACAGCGAATGTCACATTTTGTTTAACTGATTGCAACGGCCACTTAAAATTCAACGATTATTAATTTCAATAAATTTTTTTTTAATTGCACTTTTTCTCTAATACATTAAGCTGTTGTGTTTTTCTGAAGTACAGTAGACGCTCATAAATTACAACCCATACCTGCAGCCGTATTCTGTAACTCGCTAAAGCTAAAACTCCATCGCTAAAAATTTATAAAGATGATTAGGCGATTTTTGGCCACAAATGCAATTCTGTAACGTGCATAGTTAAATTTGACAATGACGCCAAATAAGTAATTGTCGTTGTCTAAAACGCTAAAATATTAGCAACGGAAATTTTTAAGTGCTAAAATATAAGTAAATTACAAATGTTTTCTTTTTTCTATTGTTACTTGTTAAAAAAAATATTATTACAGTATAAGGGAAGAAACAACAAAAAGAATTACAAAGGAGCAAGGCGAATTCATTTTACCAGGTGAAACTGGGATTACAATAAATATATACAACAATGCAAAAACAACATAGGCATTTGTTGTTGCTTGAGCGGCTGGTGTGTCCAAAAATTTGTATAGAAAATATGTACATACTAAAGGGCTGCACAGAATGTTCTAAAAAACACTGCTCACTATGGTGTAGTGGTTCCAAGGAAAATCCAAAACAAAACCTAATAATAAAGCAAATAAACGATGAATAACACATTGGCATTTGAGCATATTGCGTCTTAAATATTTGTGCTTGATACAAAGCCAAAAACCAGGAACAACAACACATGAGCATACTGTGCATACAGTACTTGTGCACTAATGCACGTACAAAAATCATGAACAACAACAAATTTTACAAACAAAACTGAAGTAGAACATTACTTCAATGCTTGAATTTCTACTTCAAATATGTTCTGTTTCATTTGGTTCTACTTGTGTTTGGTTCTGATTGTTCTAAATGCTTATAAGACAGTATGCGTTTGTGTGCTTAGAACATTTCGGCACTGAAGTGTGTGTTTTGAAATGTGAAAGAAGACGATGGATAGTACTTGAAAATACTACGATGTTTTCTAACACATTTTTATTGTGCTTGAGCAGCCTTCTAGTACATACATATACACAGTTACACACTTTACTTGCTGATATGTTTGTATGTGAGCAAGCCACCCTGTCGGGAAATCAGTTAACTTTAAACTAACTTAAGTGCTGACTTACACTTGGATTACTTTTCAATGGAAGCAACTAACTATTTTAGCATTTTCAGTTAACTTTTTGCAGCAGGCAATATTTTTAAGTCAACCATAAGTTAGTTAGTTTTAAATCAACGAAAAGTTAATTGTTGACACTATAGGTGAAAAACAACTTTTTGTAACTAGCTGACAATCATTCATTCATGTAATATTTTTTCGCAATAAAATAAATTAGTCAACATTTTTAAAGTATTTATTTGTAATTTTTCATTTTTATATTACATATTACACCAAACAAAAAATATTACATCGCATGTTGCAAAAAACTTAAAAATTTTCAGAAATAATTTAAATAAATAAAATTGTATCAAATGCACTTTTAATTAAAATTTAAACAATATTAATATCTTTCTTATTTGACATACATACATATGTACTTACATACAAAATTTTATATTAGGAAACTTCCACAGAATTGAAAAATTTATATGTACCTAAATAAAAATTTTCAATATTGCGCAGTAGTGTTAATAATAAAAACGGAAATCTACGGCGCCTAGGTGGGGACATTGAAAATGCATTTTTGCATTGTGTACATAATAGCTTAAAATTGGTCCATAAAAATTAATTAGAAGTTGGCTATTTTTGTAGCTACTGATTATCCGACAGGGTAGAAACAGTTTTTGACACTTGATGTTTTACAAATAGAAAAAAAGTAGTACATCTGTTTTTTCAGTTTCACCTGGTAAAATGAGTTCGCCTTGCAAAGGAGTAAAAATTCAGTATTTGGAGAAGCACCAAGAATTTGCTCATGACAGGTAAAAAATTAATTTCAACTTAAAGTGAAGCATAATACAAAAATTTTTTTTGTTGAAGATTTGTGAATTAGCTTATTGCATTCAATAATTGCACTTAATGAATTTATTATATTACGATGCCGATAAAAACTGCTCATTTTTTTTATTTATATTATTATAAAAAGAAGAACAATTTTTCTAAACCTAATGAACATTTTTTTGTTTACTTAAAATGTAAATAAAGCCCAGTTCAGACTATTATACTTTGTATTAATACTTGTCAAAAATTCAAATAATACGTGCAAGTCTGATAGTCTGAATGTAATCCGTCATACATACGAAAAATAATACGATAAAAATTTGACATCCCATACGACTTTGTTGTTTTTTGAAACTTTTCAAAACGATAATACTTTACATTGGACCAGGGTTGTGTTTTTTTAGCAAACCAGCTAATTAAAAATTGATTAGTCGGCTATTTTGTAGCCGATGGGGTGCCGTCACTGCTAGTATTATTTGTCGTTATAAAAAAGCTCGAAATTTGGAATTTAGCTGTCATTTATAAATGTATTTTGCTCATGCTATATTTAGGACATCAAATATGTTTGTGCTATTGAATTTGGATGTGTTATACATAATTATTACTTTAACTGTTGAAGAATTTCACGCGCCGGCACGTCTATCGTCTACGACAAATAGCTCACTTGCCGCCGTGAAAAGTTTTATGATGGCACATCTATGTTGGTTTATATCAAGTGTGATGGTGTGAATGCAAAATCTAATTTACGTTAGACTTTTTGACAATCGCAAGAAATGTGTTTAGACTTTTATCTCACAAAATCTAATGAAAGTATTTATACTTGTATAATAGTCTGATTTGGCCTTAATCAAATACTTTTTTGTGATGCCATATTTTGAACGTTTTCGCATAAATTCCACATTTGGTTGTAACATGAAAAAATACTGCTCATAATTTATCGACTTAAGTGCTGTTTAAGTAATATTTGTCAAAAACAAAATAAATTTTGAATAGATCTTTCACAATAACTATTTAAAATCGAAATTTCAAAACCTATTTTAAAAAGTTATTGAAGAGAAGTTTTAAGAATATTTACGGGAAACACAATATAATGTAAGGTAACACTATAATGAATTGCCAAAAATTATCACATTATGTTTATCTCTTTTTAACAGGAGTTCATTCAAGTAGAAAGAAAGAAATAGTATGCAGTTAGCAAATTAGAGGCGGCAAAAATATAAAAATTTAGCTAAGCAATTTAGCTTACAGAATACAGATTTAGCGACATCGCTAAAATATTTGCACTAATTTTTTTAGCATTTTAGCGAATACGGCTGCTGGAGTGGTTGTAACTCAAAAGAAGTTCTGTTCTCGTAGTTAATGTTGCATCGGTTTGTCTTCAAAAAATCTTTTCCAAGTATTCCTTCTGTAGGGATATTAAAACTATCATTGACAACATGAAAAATTTGTGAAATAAAATGATTTTGAATAACTAAATTGTTGTGAATTGTGCCTAATGTTTCTACGGTGTTAGCGGTTACGTCTGTTATATTAATTGTTTCTGTTCGATTGAGCCTAATGTTAGGTTTAAAACATGAAATCTTTACTAAAGGCCCGATCAGACCAAGTATAAATACTTTCATTCGATTTTGTGAGATAAAAGTCTAAACACATTTATTGCGCCAGTCTAAAAGTCTAACGTAAATTAGATTTTGCATTCACACCATCACACTTGATATAAACCAAAAAATTTGAGTAGAAAAGAAAACAGCTGTTCATATTTTTTTATTTATTCAGCAGAGACAAGGTGCATTAACGTATACACGGTGGCAGCACTACGGCATGTGACAATTTTTTGCTACTGACAATATAGTAAGCTATTTACGTCAGATGTATTGTTTACATTTTTGAAAGTGAATTTAGTGTTTTATTCTGAATTAAACATATACAAATTATTTTGTGAACATATAAATAATTCAAATAAATATAATTTATAATTATGAATAGGTACATTCTAGTTACATATATTTTTGTTACATATATTTTTGATACCACATGCCTGTTTTTGTTGTATTGTTATAATTTTGCTCTAGTGCTGCCACCGTGTATACGTTAATGCACCTTGAGCAGAGAGATGTGCCAGCATAAACACGGCGGCAGGTGAGCTCTTCGTCGTAGGCGGTAGAGGTGCCGGCGTTTGAAAATCTTTAGCAGCTAATATAATAATTATGTAAAACAGATCCAAATTTAAAAGCACCAAAATATTTTATATTCTACATATAGCATGAGCAAAATACATTTATATACGACAGCTCAATCCCAAATTTCGAGCTTTCTTATAACGACAAAAAATACTATCGGTGACGGCACGCCATCGGCTACGAAATAGCCGACTGCTCAATTTTTAATTAGCTGGTTTGCTAAAAAACACAACCCTGATACAATGAAAAGTATTATCGTTTTGAAAAGTTTCAAAAAACAAAAAAGTCGTATGGGATGTAAAATTTTTATCGTGTTATTTTTCGTATGTATGACGGATTACATTCAGATTAGCACGTATTATTTGAATTTTTGACAAGTATTAATACACAGTGTAGTAGTCTGAACTGGGCTCAAGGAGATGTCAGCCTGTGAGTCGACTAGAAATGTGCATGCTTCATTTGATTCGCCTAGAGTTAAATGAATAAAATCAGAATAATTCAGGTTCAGTGTGTAACTTAATTTTGTGGGTTTTTTGTAATTGTTTGTTTCTTACGTATGATTGCGAATTATAACCACTTACAAATTGTTGTCCGTTTCCCTCCCTCAACATATCCTGCTGAGGGACTACTGCGTTTAAAGGCAGAGTCCTAGCAGTTCGATTGTTTTGTCTATGGTTGTTGCTATTGCGCATATCTTTTTTTCTTCTGTTTTTTTTTCGATGTGTGCTGCTGGTTTATACTTTATTCCACGAAGATTGCATACACGGTCGCCATTTAATGTCATGAAACATTATTTAAGACCAAACCAAACGCACTCTTCAACTGCTCGTTCAATAATGCCTCGTGGCTTCTTTAAGGCCGTGTCAGATAAAACTTTGTCGCTTTGCGTAAGTACTGGACAATTCAATGGAAACTTTTCTAAAAATTTATTTATTTATTTTTAGAAGTCGAAAATCAAAAATTATTTCTAAAGAAACTTCACAAGTATTTTAGAATTTCATTTTATAGATTCTTTTTGATATATAAACAAAAAAATAATAACATAAAAATAACGTAGTTCTAAAATTATAAAGAAAAATTAAAAGTATCAAATTTTGAGGTATTGACAAAACAATGGAAACTTAAAATTTACTCCAATAAAAACCTTCGGCCTATTATCAAAAATTAATATTTTGTTGGGTATCCTTTGTTTTTAATTACTGCATCACAGCGACGATGCATTGACTCAATTAATTTGTCAATTGTATCCTTTGGTACCTTTTGCCATTCACTCAAAACTGCATTGGATAAATCTTCCTTCCATGTGTAATTTCGAGTTCTTATCTTGCGTTCTACAATTTCCCATAGATTTTCTATGGGATTGAGATCCGGGGATTGGGCAGGCCACTTCAAAACACGGACCTCATTTGATTGTAACCAGTCAGTTACAACCCTAGAGGTGTGTTTTGGATCATTGTCATGCTGAAATCTCCAAATTAGTGGCATGTTCCTCTGCATATGGATACATTATGTCGTTTAAAATGGATCTGTAGCCGACACCAGTCATTGTATCCTTTATAATGTGAATTGGGCCCATTCCTTGCCCAGAAAAACAGCCCCACACCATAATATTGCCACCTCCAAACTTGACTGTCTTGCTTGTGTACTTTGGGTCTAGTCTCTTTCCCTTTGGCCGCCTTACAAATGATCTTCCATCATTGCCCCTTAAATTATATTTGGACTCGTCTGAAAAAAGGACAGTGTTCCATTTCTCTTTAGACCAATTTATGTGCTCTTTGGCAAATTTTAAACGAGCAGCACGGTTTTTCTCCGATATCAGAGGTTTTTTCGCAGGGCGGAAGCAACCAAGACCAGCCTCGCGGGCTCTACGGCTAATTGTTCGAGAGCTAACATCCAATCCAAGAACATTTTTAACCTCTCTTGATGCCATTTGGGGGTCTTTTTTGAACTCTCTTGATATTAAATTATCCTGTCTTGGAGTAGTTTTACGTGGTCTTCCTCCTGAATGCAGAGTTTTAACAGTACCCGTTTCACGAAATTTCTTGATAATCTTCGAAATTGCTGATTTATTCATCGAATATTTATCACAAATAGTTTTTTGTTTTAATCCAGCATTAAAATCATTTATTATTTTTATTTTTAAATCTTCACTTATCTTGACTCTAGCCATTTTTACTAATTATGTATTCAAGATTCTTGTGTTTAAAATATTTGAAAAAAGAAGCTGGCAAGAGAGTAATTTAAAAAATAACGGTAAATTATTATGCATTTTGCCTCGTTTTTTCATCAATACATTTTGCTTTAGTCATCTTTCGTGCAGAAGTGTAAAAGTTTCCATTGTTTTGTCGAACCCCAAAAATTTTATACTTTTAATTTTTCTTTATAATTTTAGAACTACGTTATTTTTATGTTATTATTTTTTTGTTTATATATCAAAAAGAATCTATAAAATGAAATTCTAAAATACTTGTCAAGTTTCTTTAGAAATAATTTTTGATTTTCGACTTCTAAAAATAAATAAATAAATTTTTAGAAAAGTTTCCATTGAATTGTCCAGTACTGTATTTCTGCAAATATTTTTAAAATTTTATATTTCGCTTCTAGTGTCGTAAAGATTCCGATTTACGCCAGTTTGAATTTGCGAGCGACTGCTGTAGAAAAATAATAATAAACCGCAATTGAATTTAGTTTTCACATTCTTTATTGAAATTAATTTTTATCGTGTGCGAACCATAATAGAAGGTAAATGATTAAGGCACGTAATTGATTTGTTTTATTTTAACAATAATTTGTTTGGGTTTGAATTTTAATTAGGAGATTTCCATAAAAACAAACACGAATGATATGAATATGTTAAACTCATAGTATGCAAGCAAAAAAATATACTACATTTAAATTAGTTTTACTACGAATATAATAAGTTCATTACATAATTTGTAATAAAAACAGTAAACACAATTTCTAAATGTTGCATTGTAATGTATGTAAAACATGGACAAAAATATCCATAATTAATTTTAATTTTAAAGAAGTTCTTGACCTGAGTAATGTCGAAGTTGATTGCCAATTAAATACTTTCTTACACTTGCTGGACTTGTGACAATGTCTCGTCAGAACCGTCACAGTCTGGGCAAACTCATAAGAATAATAGTGCTCCTATTATCATACCAAGGCCATGACAGCCGACAGAATATTATATAGGTAGCCTCACTAAGGCATCTTTCCTGTATAGTCCCTAAAAGTTAACGCTGTACCTGGTTCTTACAGCTTTTGAACGCGATCCCAACTATTCCATCTACAAACCCTTGTTGTAATCGGACCGCGGCCTATGACAGTTCCTCCGCTTCAACATTATTGGGCACTTCACTGTGCCCACGTACCCTGAAAAGATGCAGGTTTAAATATCTCGCTATATAGCTAGCCTTATTAGACCATCGTTCCTGTATAGTCCCTAAAAGTTAACGCTGTACCTGGTTCTTACAGCTTTTGAACGGGATCCAAACTATTCCAACTACAAATACTTATTGTAATCGGACTCCGGCCTATGGCAGTTCCTCTGTTACAGCATTATCGGGCACTACACTGTGCCTCTGTACCCTGAAAAGCCCCTGGTTCGAATGTCTCGCTATCTCGTTTAGACGCCCCTGGAGAGCAGGGTTTGCTTTGATGTACACCAATCCAGGGTACTCTGCTGTCTGGGGCATAGAGGGGTAGGAGTTACACGCTTGTTATAGCAAATAAAACTCTAGGAAGATGCATGACTTATGTTGAGTTGGACTTCCGAAGCCTTCACCAAGGGTTAAGGGGTAATTGGCATATCAAACTTCGGCCATAGGGAAATCGACCTTGACATTTGAAAAACTTCCAGCCGACGGTGTGACCAGATTTACAATATTTTTAACAATATTTAATAAAATTGGTAACATTAAATAGGAGAAAACCATTTAAATAAAAAATGTAAGTGTTCATACAAAAGTAAGTAGAATAAAAGAGGTAAGTACAATAAAGGTAGGTCAGCATAATAGAGATAGGTAAGTATAATAAAGATACGTAAGTATATTCAGATAATTTTTTCTAACAATAAAAATGCTCTTCAAATATAAATATAATATTTTGCGGAAATTCAACATTCAAATGCAGTGTGGTACTTAACGGAAAATAATTCATTTTTAATGTCCAAATTAGTTTAAACACCTGTAGTATATAAACGAGTTAGCTATCCCCAACACTTCATTATTGCCCTACTTTCCGCCTGCTTTACGCTACACTCATTTTGCAGCCGAAAGCTAATACTCCCATCATACAAAGGGATAAAGAGACCCCGACCAACTCGCGAGCGTGACTTGGAGCCATTTGTAAAGATCTCAAGTACGTTCTCTCCGAATGGTGTACACCAGAAGTGCCCAAAACCCTATGCGCTTGGTGCTCATTTGTTTTTGTAAAAGCACTTAGCTATAGGCTATGCGCTTTAATCTACACATGCGTGTGTACACACACAAGTACAAAGCAACAACACTTTCGCATGCAACAACACAAGTTCATGCGCATTCTAGGCGAAAGAATATTGATTTGTTTTTTTTTATTATTTATTTTATGCGAACAATGTGTCAAAATTAAGAAGTGCTTGCGAACTAATAATAGTGGCATAGACAATACCAAATTGATTCGAATATGAGTGACTAGCTTTCTTTCGCATACATTTTCATTCGATATCGGCGAGCAGGCTGTAAATAAAATTAGCTTTTCCTTAAATGTATTGGTGTTTGCTCTTCCATATAGAACTTTTGGGCACCCCGGCGGGTCTACACAATTCAAGAATATTGCATTTTAGTAACTAATCTGTGATAATATGACAAGGTTGACGAAATATTTAATGTGATGTCCAGCTTTTTATTTATTTAATGCTTAATTTACAAAGGAAACAATTATACTATTTATACCCCTGATTATGTCTGAATAAAGCAAAGAAAATGTTGGGGAAAATATGTATATATAAAAAATTATTTAAATTTCATCTGTCTATATTGAAGCCCGAAGGTAACCCCCTTTTAAAGTAAATGGTCATAAAAAGCAAACTTAATATTGCATTTTGTTTTTGTAAATGTTGCATAAATGTAACCATCAGTAGTTTTATAATACTTTTATATAATGTTTTAGAAGAATATTTACAATACACTCTCTTATATAATATTTATGTTACACGATTGAGCAGTACATCTGGAAACCTTGTATGAAATATGTATATTCAATATTTTGAATGCATTTCATATAAATTTTCCCGACGTATCACTCATTTGCGTCTCATAAACATCACCACATTTTTCTCTTTTTTTAAGTACGGAGAGAGTTTCATAACATTTCGCTCCTACCAAATCTTAACCTTAAGGTATAATTCATTTTTCTCTCCAATACCTGCCATAAAATAGCAGCGTTGTCAGCTTTGAAATTTCAAAACGCACCAAAATGGGGGAAAAAACGCGTTTTTTCAACGAAAACGCACCGAATTTTGAATTTTTTTCTTTTCATTTTCAAAAACCTATTTTGTATTATAAAATTACATATTTATATTAAAAACACGATAATGAAACAGCCTTTTAAACGGCTATCTATTATACAATCAAACTGGGTCTGATATCACTGCCTGATAGCATACCATCAAATTCATTCAACAGCTAGAATTCGTGTTTGTCAAACTTGTTCTCTAGTACGACTCTGTTAGTTTTATTAAGATAATTTTACCTTTATAATAATTATAACGATATTTTATCAAATTTATTATTAAGTAACATCATTTAATTATTTTTGCTATCAGCCGAAATCAGCTGTTACTTTTACTGTCTATTATCAGGGACACAAAAATACAGCTGCTTAACGCCAATAAAATTTATTGCAGGAGCATACAACCATTACTGTCGAAAGAATTTACGATTATCGATCCTTAAAATTTATAGTGCGACTACAAGCCTTGAAAGCTTGATTCAATCAATGGCAATTCTATAAAAAAAAATTATTGAAATAAACGAAAACTTGCCAGAATTATAATATATAGAAGATGAAGTTTACCATAATCAATATTTAATGCAAACATTTTGCAAAAACTTTATAATTTATTTAATAATTTGGTCGTTTCTCAATTACCAAAACCGTAACAACATCAGAGACTGCATTTATCGCAATATTTAACAAACTTGGCGTGATCGATTAATAGCAAAACACTCCCTAAAAGCAGTAAATTTTATAAAACGAAATGTTTCTTTTTCTTTCGACAGTGTGTATAATATACAACAGCAAGATTGTCTTACTTGGTGCATATAACACGGTAAGTTTTTCACGCAAAATGACACGTAATGGGTGATTTTATAAGAACTATCGGAAATTAAAAAAAAAAACACATAAAATTCAGAAAAATGCATGAAATATTTATTTAGATCGATAGTTGGGTCGATATAATTTAATGTTTGAAGATTATTTCATGCAGATGTTGGCCGCGGCTGCGCCTCAAATGGTCCATCCGCTTAGTCCAATTTTGGCATACTCTTTCCAACATTTCGGCCGGTACCTCACGAATAATGTTGGCAATGTTGGCTTCCAGTGCGTCAATCGAAGTGGGCTTGTCGCTATAGACATTAGCCTTAACATAGCCCCACAAAAAATAGTTTAGAGGCGTTAAATCGCACGATCTGTGCGGCCAATTGACTGGTCCCAAGCGTGAAATAAACTGTTCACCGAACTCGCCTCTCAATTGGTCCATTGTTTCGCGTGCTGTGTGGCATGTAGCACCGTCTTGTTGAAACCACATGTCATGCAAGTCAAGCTCTTCCATTTTGGGCAAAAAAAAGTTTGTTATCATCGCACGGTAGCGCTCACCATTCACAGTAACGTTGTGATTCGCATCATCTTTAAAGAAATACGGCCCAATGATGCCGCCAGCCCATAATCCGCACCAAACGGTTGTTTTTTGTGGATGCATTGGTAGCTCTTGCAATGCTTCTGGCTGCTCTTCACTCCAAATACGGCAGTTTTGCTTGTTCATATATCCATTCAACCAGAAATGAGCCTCGTCGCTGAACACAATTCTTCGATAAAAAAGGGGATCTTCATCTAACTTTTCAAGAGCCCATTCACCAAAAATTTGGCGTTGTGGTAGGTCGTTTGGCTTCAATTCTTGCACCAGCTGTATCTTATAAGGCTTCACACCCAAATTCTTCCGCAAAATTTTCCACGTAGTGGAGTAAGAGAGGCCCAATTGCTGCGAACGGCGCCGAATCGATAATTCACGGTCATCACCAACACTGGCCGATACGGCTGCGATATTTTCTTCAGTTCGCACTCTACGTAAGCGTGTTGGTGGTTTAATGTCCAACAATGTAAATTTGGTGCGAAATTTTTTTACAATAGCCCGAATAGAAGCCTCAGTAGGTCGATTAAACTGACCATAAAATGGAAGAAGCGCGCGATGAATTTTCTTAACAGAGCACGCATTTTGGTAATAAAATTCAATAATTTGCAAGCATTGTTCGTTTGTGAGACGATTCATGATTAAATTACAGACCAAACTGAAGATGTTTGACAGTGACACAAGATACAAAACGTGCGTGAGCTGTCAAAACTAGTGTTGCCAAAAAGATAATAGCAAAAAAATCACTCGTTATAAACTTTTTTTACATTGAAATAAAAAGTTGAGTTGAATTTGATTTTGTGCCACCGAAATTTAAAAAACGCACCGAATATGTAAAAAAAAAGCGCACCCCGCACCGACTAAAGATTTTTTCGCACAAATAATTTTAAAAAGCACCAAAAACGGTGCGAAACGCACCGAGTTGACAACGCTGTAAAATAGAATTAGTAAAATTGCATCGGCTTTATGTAAAAAGGATCGTGATGTTCAACTTTTTGTGTGCGCTAGTGGAATCGTAATATCGTAAAAAAATTATATAATTTATAAATTTGTAAGTAAGTTTTAATAAAAAAACTATCTCTTATTGGCTGCTCTGAAATGACACTGAAGTTATTTGTGGACTACTTAAAACGTAGAGTACAATTTGTTCAAATTGGAAGTTCCAAAAGCTGTGAGCTTGAGGTAACCTGTGGGATTCCGCAAGGCAGTATTCTGGGTCCCTTACTATTTAAAATTTTCATTAACGACATTAAAAACATCACTTTTAATGGCAAATTGTATATGTTTGCGGATGACATCTGTCTTTTTTTATAATTTTAAAGATGATGGAGTTCTTCGAAAGCAAGTAGAGTATGATGCTACTGTGTTATCTGAATTTCTGCGGATAAACAAACTCCTTTTAAATGCGTCGAAAACAAAATTTGTGCGTTTTAAACCCTACTTATCAAGAAATGAAGAGCAAACAACTATCCTTATTGATGGTAAATATATTATGGAATCAGATAGTGTAAAATACCTTGGTGTTATATTAAATCGCAATTTGTCATGGGAAAATCACCTGAATTATCTTAAAGGGAAAATCGCTTCAAGAATAGGAATGCTGCGGAAGTTTAAAAACAAACTCAACATTAATGCTAAACTGCTAATATATCAATCCCTCGTTCATTCAAATCTAACTTATGTTCCAATGGTTTACGGATTTAAAGGTAATTCAACTATGCGATCCTTACAATCATCACAAAATAAAGCTTTAAAAATAGTTTTCAACCTTCCACTTCGTTATAGCACAATTGATTTATTCAAAGAATATGCAAAGACTGTACTTCCAATCAGAGGGCTGTATAAGCAACAAATTTTGTTATATATGTTTAAATGCGTAAATCTACATTTTGATCGTATTTTATCAAATACACAAAGAAATACGCGACTTGCTATGAATTTAAGTACTGTTCGCTGTCGCCTTGAAATCACAAAACAACGAATCTCGTTTGCAGGTCCAAAAGAGTACAATCAACTTCCAAACCGATTAAAAAACAACTTGGCGTTGTCCACATATAAAAATAATCTTAAACACTTTTTGTTGGAAGATATAGAAAGACTTCTTGCATTCAATTAATCGTGTTTCGATTTATTACGTTATATTTATCATTTTCATGACTTCCATTTTTATAAACACATGTACATATACGTATTTATATGTATGTTTTTTTTCTTTTTTTTTTTATTATTTATAATTCTTTTTATTTTTCTTTTATTTGTATTATACATAAAATAGAAGCTCACGAATAGTATAGTTGTCGTAATGCCTCTCTAAAGCCAGTACCGGCGCTGGGGCACAATTACTCATTGTAAAATACATACATATATGAAATAAAACTACCTGAATTAAAAAAAAAAAAAAAAGTAAGCATTCACAAATTGCTTTAGGAAAACCAAAGTTTTAAATACTACCGCTTACTATTTTAAGCGCGGCTCGTTATTGAATTTGTTAATTGGAATGGCAACCCTATTAATAAAATTGCCCTAGACACCTATTCAAGTAAAATATGCAAGTGTGAACATAAAACACAATTGAAACTGAAAGCAAAATTCAGATGTACTCGTACATAAGTATGTACATACATACATTACGAATATTCCATTAAGAGTATTATGCATAAAATAGTAAATAACAACAAGTGAAAGTCATCATCATACGAGGAGGTAGGTGCCTGTTAAAATACAAAGAAATGAAAAGCGAAAACGTTTTTACAAACCAGTATGCGAGCGAGCGCACATACTCGTACTTATCATCTAAGGAAAAGATGAACTAAAAAGATTTTTTTTTTTTTTAACAAAACATTATTATATTTACATGAAAGTTTTAAAATCAACTAAAGCAAGTGCATACGCACATACATACATACGAGTATACATATATGTAACGAGTGATTCTTTTGCTATTATCTTTTTGGCAACACTAGTTTTGACAGCTCACGCACGTTTTGTATCTTGTGTCACTGTCAAACATCTTCAGTTTGGTCTATAATTTAATCATGAATCGTCTTACAAACGAACAACGCTTGCAAATTATTGAATTTTATTACCAAAATGCGTGCTCTGTTAAGAAAGTTCATCGCGCGCTTCTTCCATTTTATGGTCAGTTTAATCGACCTACTGAGGCTTCTATTCGGGCTATTGTAAAAAAATTTCGCACCAAATTTACATTGTTGGACATTAAACCACCAACACGCTTACGTAGAGTGCGAACTGAAGAAAATATCGCAGCCGTATCGGCCAGTGTTGGTGATGACCGTGAATTATCGATTCGGCGCCGTTCGCAGCAATTGGGCCTCTGTTACTCCACTACGTGGAAAATTTTGCGGAAGGATTTGGGTGTGAAGCCTTATAAGATACAGCTGGTGCAAGAATTGAAGCCAAACGACCTACCACAACGCCAAATTTTTGGTGAATGGGCTCTTGAAAAGTTAGATGAAGATCCACTTTTTTATCGAAGAATTGTGTTCAGCGACGAGGCTCATTTCTGGTTGAATGGATACGTGAACAAGCAAAACTGCCGTATTTGGAGTGAAGAGCAGCCAGAAGCATTGCAAGAGCTACCAATGCATCCACAAAAAACAACCGTTTGGTGCGGATTATAGGCTGGCGGCATCATTGGGCCGTATTTCTTCAAAGATGATGCGAATCACAACGTTACTGTGAATGGTGAGCGCTACCGTGCGATGATAACAAACTTTTTTTTGCCCAAAATGGAAGAGCTTGACTTGCATGACATGTGGTTTCAACAAGACGGTGCCACATGCCACACAGCACGCGAAACAATGGACCAATTGAGAGGCGAGTTCGGTGAACAGTTTATTTCACGCTTGGGACCAGTCAATTGGCCGCCCAGATCGTGCGATTTAACGCCTCTAGACAATTTTTTGTGGGGCTATGTTAAGGCTAATGTCTATAGCGACAAGCACGCTTCGATTGACGCACTGGAAGCCAACATTGCCAACATTATTCGTGAGATACCGGCCGAAATGTTGGAAAGAGTATGCCAAAATCGGACTAAGCGGATGGACCATTTGAGGCGCAGCCGCGGCCAACATATGCATGAAATAATCTTCAAACATTAAATTATATCGACCCAACTATCGATCCAAATAAATATTTCATGCATTTTTCTGAATTTTATGTGTTTTTTTTTTTTAAATTTCCGATAGTTCTTATAAAATCACCCATTATATGTACATGTATGTCAGAAGAAATAAAAAATAGTGATTTTTAACTTGTTAACTATAGAATTAATTTACATAAAGGAGACTATTAAGCCCATGTATGTGCATATGTATATGTTTATCAAATTAATCTTTAGTCTAGCTTAAGCTTTATTTGGACTGTCGTTAGATCTGACAATTGCATGACAATGAAATATTGGTATTCAGCGTTGTCAACTTTCAAATTTCAAAACGCACCAAAATGGGAGAAAAAACGCGTATTTCGAAACAAAAACGCACCAAAACCATTTTTTTTCTTCATTTTATAAGTTGTTTACAAATTTGCTAAAAAAATGACCAAATACGAGTATTATTAATAAAAGCCTAGAATTCACCCTTTTACTTAATGTGCTGTTTATAGAACACACGACGAACGACACGTTTAAAAATTTGTATGAAAACCATTAAAAAACTGAGCAAATTTTCTAGGCAAGTTAAATATTTTTATAAAATTATATTTTTATGTTAAAAACACGATAAAAAGAATTATGTTTTTGTTTTATGACCAAATTTTTATTGTTCAGATAACTTGAAGTTGACAAGACAAGACAAGTTCTGTGATATTAGTTTTAGGTTAAACTGTGATATTTTCTTTTGGCTATTTTTTAAATTATAAAACAAATGGTTCATGATGTCCATTTTCGTTTATTATATAAGTGCTGAGTGATGTAAAGAAAACTAAAATATTGACAATAAAAATTCTCCTGAGGAAGTCGGGAAAAACCCGACGAAACGTTGAGATAAAAAATTTAAAAAAAAAAAAAAAAATTTTAAAGATCCCTATTATCCAGTTTAAAAGCAAGCATATCTGAAAAAGAGCTATGTTTGTACTGTAAAAAAAAAAACTAAAAGGGGCAGAGAATTTTAAAAATTAAATATTCGTTTTTCTTTAGATAATATACATTACTTTGTGTATATGATTTGGTGCATTTTATACATCATTACTCCGTGTACTCTTACGAGTATTGTGCTCTGTAACATCAAATATACAAATTTTGCACACTTGATGAAATGGTATTGATTATATTACTGATATATAATACAAAAAGTATTTTCTTATACTGAAACATAAAGTTGTGTTGAAAATTCAAGGGTGAATCTAGCTTTATAGAGGCAATGTTTTTGAGCTAACGGTTTATATGTAGGCATTTTGCAGAGCGAAAAATGACATCTACATTGTTAAACACATGTCTTGTGTCGTCATCTACTTAACAGAGCTCTGTTAATCAAAAAATTTGGCATTGTTAAATATTAATGGTTTTTGTATAAGAACTTCAATTTGCATTTATCTTCATAATGCAGATAAAAATCGTTGAGTTTTAAGCTAAGCCCAGCTGTTTCGTTGCCACAATACCGCTAATCAACACCCAAATGGTAATTTTAGTGGTTAATATGTTCTATTTAAATATTGCTAGTTTTATTCAACCACAAAATCTGTTTGTTTTGCTTTACATTCATTCTACGATTATATTTACTTTATTAACCACATTGAGTTTCATTTAAAAATAACTCTGAACGCATACAAAATTATTGCATTTTAATCATTTGAAATATCTAAGCTGGTAACTCAGGTGAAACGTACGTTATTTTTTCGGAGGAAAATAAAAGTTTTAAATCGAGCAAGGCGAGTTCATTACTTGGTGAACTTGACAGCTCAGGTGATTATTTTTTGCTTGCCACGTTTTTTCCAATGAGACTGTCAATTTTTTTTCAAAAATTTTTGCGCCATTTTAAACTGAAGTTGTTTTTATTTTGTATAATTTAGTGAAGTTTTAAGAAATTTTTCTGAATTTATAAGTGAAAACCCATTATAATCTGTAATTATAGATTAATTATAATCTATAATTACAAACAATTATTAAAATTTGTATTTAACTCTTATGTCAAATTTTTTCTTAGCTAAACAATCTTTTAGGTGAATTTATATTTTGACATTCTCAGTAAGTTTTACAATAACAAAATACATAGTATTGAATTCGCCTTCCCGCTTGCATTCACCTGTATAAATTCGCCTTGAAATAGAGCGTAAAACCAAGGCGAATTTATACAGGTGAATGCAAGGCGAATTAATTATTAGGTGGATTCATCGGCGATTTCAGGCGAATTCGATTAATATGGCAGCACTTTCTCTGTCAAATTTTGTTTACCTTTTTCGGCGCCATTTAAATTTTTGTTCATGTTCGTTATCAACTACTTTTGACAGCTTAAGTGTGAATTCGCCTTTTTACACATCCAAAATACCTGTTGTTTTTTTTTATTGTTGTACTGCTGTAGCGAAGCGGTTACCTTGTTTTTTAGATCATGGCTGAATGCAAACGGAAAGGCGAAAGCAGTAATATGTATTTTGTTATTGTAAAACGTATCGTGAACAGGGTTGCCAGAATTTAAAAGGGTAAAATCTGCAAAACTCAAGAATTTCTCATGAACAAGTCTGCAAAATCCGCGCTTTATTTTCCAAATCTTCAAAAAATCTTTAAACTCTTGTTAATATGCCTTTTTTATAAATAATTTTAAAAATAATAACAACATATTGAAAGAAATTATGCATATCAAAATATTAAAATGCAAATAGGTTTAATGAGAAAAACATATATGTAAGTTGTTAAAATTATTTAATGCCTAAACACATATACCGATGAACGAGTATATTTAGACTGTGTAGTTAAAATTTACCTAACTGAATATTCTCTCCACATTTGCTGAATTTTCAAATCTGTTAGGATTTGCAAATTATGTCAGAATTAGCTGGTTTTATTTTCGATACAGTATAGTTAAATATACGAGTATAGTTAAATACACATTTTAGATAGAGCAGATTTTCAAGATGGTTTAAAGCCATTTCTAAACGGCATTTCTTGTTGCACTGAAAAATTGTCACAACGAAAAACATTTTTCATGTTTTTTTTTAGTTTCCTTTTGACTCATTTGTTATGTTTTTAAAGTTGTTTTATTTTCATTTGACTGATATCGATATTAGCAAAAGGATGAAAAGAGAAATTGAAGAAAAATACATGATTTAAAAATCGTCGTAAAAACGTAACATGAATTTGTAGACACTTTAAAAGAGTGTTATAGAAAAAAGACTCTAAATTATCGTATAAATAAGCTTTCTAGAAACTTGCCAAAGTTGCTTTAACAAAGTAACATTTTAAACTTTGAGTCCAAGAACAATCAATTGCAATCTTTATAATTTTTTTGAAATTTCTCTTAATTTTCTTACATAACATTCAAAAACATGTGCAAAATGATGCAATTGATATTTTCGTTCTAACGTAACGTAAACAAATGGTAGTAGAAATATAGGGGGAAAAGTACAAAAAGTTACTTTATTATTAAAAATTTTTTAAATCTGTATTTTTAGGCCAAAAATCTTCAAATCTTCATTTGGCGTTTTTAGAGAGGAAAAATCTGCAAAATGAAGGAAAATCTGCATTTCTGGCAACCGTGATCGTGAATGTCAAAATCTAAATTTGCCTAAGATTGTTCAGCTGGAAAAAAATTTATATAAGCGTTAAATATAAACTTTTATAATTGTTTGTAATTAAAATCACAGATTATATTAGTTTTTCACTTTTAAAATCACACAAATTTCTTGAAATTGCATTAAATCATGCAAAAAAAAAATCTTCAGATTAAAATGGCGCGAAGAAATTTGTAAACAAAAGAAAAAAAAAAAATTGACAGTCTCATTGGAAAAACGCGAGAAGCAAAAAATAATGAATTCACCTTGCGTAAAACACAGTAGTTGAAAGAATATCAACATGCCTTGAATTAAAGGAGGGGAGTAGTCAAAGCTGCATCATGAAATCCAGCCATTTTATGCAAAATGGTCATGGAATTGGTCTGTAATGTTATTCCACAAATAAGTCTATACTTTACGATCCAATTAAAAAATAATAACTAAAAATACAAAATCCCCTGTTTTCTATTTAATTCGAATTTTGCGTTAATTTTGAAACACCTTTTATTAAACAACATAGAAACTGTAACTATGGAAAACTTGTTACTCGGTAGCAGAAACTAATTTTTACTACCGTTTTATTGGTATTTGAAATTTTTCTTGTGACCTTAAAAACATATCGTCATGCAGTTGGAAAGCATACAAATATTTCAGAGCATGAAATTCTTCAAGATTTTAATTTATATTGTTCACAAAAAGAACAACAATAAACAAAATATGCAACAATTTATCGTCTACTTTGTCATTTAAATTTACAAACAGGGTAGCAACACAAACACGCACACACACGCAGCATGTAAAAGTTCAAGTAAAAAAACTATAGTTTTACTTTATAAAGATCACACACACACACACACACACACACACGGACGAACGAAAACAAAATGTGGGAAAAACTTCATGCGAAATTTCGAATGTTTTTTTTCTTCTTTTTTTAAATTCATTCAAGTGTAAATTTAAACACTTATGTTGTTTTTTTGTTTTATTATTTAAAATCTACCATTAAAATAGTTTATACAAATTTATATAAATTACTTTCTTGAAAAAATTAAAATTACGAGAGAAAATAATTTACTACCTGCTTCAAGATATTCATTCACCTGTTGTGTTGGTGTATTTAGTAAACACCAGAGAAAGAAAATAGGGGACACGATATTACTAAACTTGCATTAAATTAATTACGGTATTCAAAGGGTTGTCATAAAGTCATAAGTCTTAAAATATTAGTATGAAAATATATGAATACTGCACTGAACCAAATTTCGTCAGTATTATTAACTAAAAAATTTAGTAAACCCTTTACAAAAAAATAAATATTTAAATCAGAAGATTATTTTTCAAATCGGCAAAAAATTTATTCAAATAAACAAATATTATTCTATTCAACTCTAATGGACTTTGTTAAAAATATAAATTTGTACATTTCAAAAAAGAAATGTAGCCAAAATTTTGTTGAATCACACAAAAAATTTAGTTAAAACAGTAGTAACCAAGGTGCCTTAACGTATATACACGGTGGCAGCACTGCGGCATATGACAGTTTTTTGCTACTGGCAATATAGTAAGCTATTTACGTCATGTGTATTGTTTACATTTTTGAAAGAGGATAGAGTGCTTTATTCTGAATTAAACATATACAAATTATTTTGTGAACATAAAAATAATTTAAAAAAAAATATATTTACATATATTTATGAAAAGGTTTATAATTGTGAAAATAGTTACATATATTTTTGATAAACATAGCTTACCAGCAGTGTTGTCAACTCGGTGCGTTTCGCACCGTTTTTGGTGCTTTTTAAAACTATTTGTGCGAAAACTTCGTTAGTCGGTGCGTGGTGCGCTTTTTTTAAATTTTCGGTGCGCTTTTTAAGTTTCGGTGGCACCCAATCAAATTCAACTCAAGTTCTTGGTTTAATATAAGAAAATAGTATTCAAGTGTCTAATATTTTTACGTTTCATTGTGTAGAGCACAATCAGGACACGGAGCTATAATGTGGAAAACGCACCAGATTATATGCACAAAGTAAGATAATCTTGCTAAATTATACATATTCTCGAAAGAAAACTAAATATTTGGTTTTTTTAAAACGGACGAACGAAAACAAAATGTGGGAAAAACTTCATGCGAAATTTCGAATGTTTTTTTTCTTCTTTTTTTAAATTCATTCAAGTGTAAATTTAAACACTTATGTTGTTTTTTTGTTTTATTATTTAAAATCTACCATTAAAATAGTTTATACAAATTTATATAAATTACTTTCTTGAAAAAATTAAAATTACGAGAGAAAATAATTTACTACCTGCTTCAAGATATTCATTCACCTGTTGTGTTGGTGTATTTAGTAAACGCCAGAGAAAGAAAATAGGGGGCAGATAGATAGAAGACGGCAAAAGACGAAGAAAATTCCATTAAAGTTTGAAAACTGCTTTTTTGGTAAACACTGAACAGAAAATATACATAAAAATATGTATGTATGTATATGTATAACAGAATTTCAATTTGTTATTAAATGAAACTAAATAATACATATGTACATATGTATGCATGTATGTGTGCATCTGGAAAGTTAAAAATAATAGGAAAAAAAAACGACCGTCATCCGAATGAGTAAAACAAACGTTTTGTTAAGTTTTGATGTGTGTAAACTTGAGTCACCGTTTTAAAATTGTATGAATTCGAGATACACATACATATGTATATACTTATGTGTACAGAGTGTCTCGGAACTCAACGTCAAGCCTAAACAGGGTGACAAGATTGATTGTAACTACCATGAAACCAATTAAAAATCTAAAATAACAAAAAATTGATTTTAATGGGTGATTTTATAAGAACTATCGGAAATTAAAAAAAAAAACACATAAAATTTAGAAAAATCCATGAAATATTTATTTGGATCGATAGTTGGGTCGATATAATTTAATGTTTGAAGATTATTTCATGCAGATGTTGGCCGCGGCTGCGCCTCAAATGGTCCATCCGCTTACTCCAATTTTATCATACTCATTCCAACATTTCGGCCGGTATCTCACGAATAATGTTGGCAATATTGGCTTCCAGTGCGTCAATCGAAGCGGGCTTGTCGCTATAGACATTAGCCTTAACATAGCCCCACAAAAAATAGTTTAGAGGCGTTAAATCGCACCATCTGTGCGGCCAATTGACTGGTCCCAAGCGTAAAATAAACTGTTCACCGAATTCGCCTCTCAATTGGTCCATTGATTCGCGTGCTGTGTGGCATGTAGCACCGTCTTGTTGAAACCACATGTCATGCAAGTCAAGCTCTTCCATTTTGGGCAAAAAAAAGTTTGTTATCATCGCACGGTAGCGCTCACCATTCACAGTAATGTTGTGATTCGCATCATCTTTGAAGAAATACGGCCCAATGATGCCGCCAGCCCATAATCCGCACCAAACGGTTGTTTTTTGGGGATGCATTGGTAGCTCTTGCAATGCTTCTGGCTGCTCTTCACTCCAAATACGGCAGTTTTGCTTGTTCACGTATCCATTCAACCAGAAATGAGCCTCGTCGCTGAACACAATTCTTCGATAAAAAAGGGGATCTTCATCTAACTTTTCAAGAGCCCATTCACCAAAAATTTGGCGTTGTGGTAGGTCGTTTGGCTTCAATTCTTGCACCAGCTGTATCTTATAAGGCTTCACACCCAAATCCTTCCGCAAAATTTTCCACGTAGTGGAGTAACAGAGGCCCAATTGCTGCGAACGGCGCCGAATCGATAATTCACGGTCATCACCAACACTGGCCGATACGGCTGCGATATTTTCTTCAGTTCGCACTCTACGTAAGCGTGTTGGTGGTTTAATGTCCAACAATGTAAATTTGGTGCGAAATTTTTTTACAATAGCCCGAATAGAAGCCTCAGTAGGTCGATTAAACTGACCATAAAATGGAAGAAGCGCGCGATGAACTTTCTTAACAGAGCACGCATTTGGGTAATAAAATTCAATAATTTGCAAGCGTTGTTTGTTTGTAAGACGATTCATGATTAAATTATAGACCAAACAGAAGATGTTTGACAGTGACACAAGATGCGTGAGCTGTGAAAACTAGTGTTGCCAAAAAGATAATAGCAAAAAAATCACTCGTTACTAAGTTTAAATGCTTTTTATTCACACAAGGCTTTGTATTTTTTTTTTTTTAGACAATTAAATTTTTTATTCGCTATTTAAGCTTCTAACATTTATTTGAAAGGTGTAAAGAAATGTTAGAGACGTTTATAAATAGAAAAGCTTGTTTTTTGTGTTTTGACGGATATTATTAGAGCATTTTTCTTTTTAAATTCTCAGCAATTTATTTAGATTGTTGGGATATAAAGTTGAATGTTTGAGAATATCTTTCAAAAGTTTCCAAAGTCTGCTGATGATTAGGGTAGTTCCTATGAAATGTCGACATATAGATAGCTGGGAGACATAGAAAACAAGCTATTTATAATTTTTTTTTTTAGATTTTTTTCTGATTTTTCTCATGATGGTTATAGGCTTTTTCCACTGAACAACATCTAACATCTGCCATCAGTTTTTGAAGATGATAACATCTTACCATAAGAAATACATTGTACTAAAAGTCAACATTTTTCAACATCTTTATAAAATGTTCCTATCTCATGTTATTCCATTCAACATCTTTCGAATATTTCAGTGTTACCACTAGAAAAGTGGCAATAATTTCGATTATTCTTGTGGGATCACTGAAAAAATGTCATTTGTTTTGAACAAAATTTAAAAAAATTATAATTTATTTATCATGTGTCAATTATTTATTAGTTTTCTTCCTTAATTTTTTTTCTAAAATACTTTTTTCTCCATTTTTGCAAAATTTTTTTTATGTATCCTACATTTTGTTTATAGACATACGTATATTTTATAATTAATCTTCTTTTGTCTTTCAAATTAATTTTTTTCGAAACAATTTTGCGTGCTTTTGTTAAATTGTTTAAAAATTTAAATAATAGTATTTTTGATTGATAGTAGGTGTTAGATGTGAGCAATGTAAACAGTGTTTCGCATTTTCAACATCTTCCACTCGTTCCATGAAGATGTTGGTCAGTGTAAAAAGCCTATTACAATCAATCCTGCCACTCTGTTTCGGCTTGCCGTTGAGTTCTGGGATACCCTGTATATTTGTTAGTATTTTAAAGACCTTTACTTTTATTTCAATTGTATTTAATTTATTTCACGACACAATTGTTTACAGATTAATAACATTTTTTTATATAATAATAGCAATAATGGCATACATATTGTGTGTATACTCGTATAGATATGTGTATGTTTATATGAATAAATAAAAAAGAATTATACAATATAATGCATTTCCTTTATTATCTTTAAAGTGTAAATTTTTGTTCTCAAAAAAATTCAAAAGCACCTGTTCATTGAAAAAAATATAAATATACAATAATTTATTGAAATATTTGCCCTACTCTCTTTATTTTACAAAAATGTATGTGTGTTGGAACACTTCTTTCTAATAAAATTGATAACTCCGTTCCTTTTTCAATTTCCCGCGCAGCCACTTTAAATATTTTAACAGTGTTTTGAGTCAACAATCAACTATCCAAAAATGAGAGCGCCAGCCACAATTAGTACCGCCGCCGACGAAAAATTACTAAAGTTAAGTAATTTTGGTTGACGGCGTCATATTATAACCGCTGAATATTCTAGAAAATACCTAGGTTAGGTTAGGTTTGACAGGCTGCCAGCTATTGTAAAGCCAGCCCACTAGGGTCCAGTCAGGTCCCGTTGTGTTGCCTGGATATGATATGTATCTCAATAGATCTACATATCACTGGTTTAGAACCAAACCGAGGATCGGATAAAGGAGTCCAATCCACGTACATCGCATTCCGATACCTCCGTCAAACCATGCAGCATCGGTCTGCCTAGGTACAATGCCCTTATATAAGAAAGAGCTGGACACTGACAGAGGAAGTGCTCAACGTCATTAAATGGAAGAATTAACCTCCTTGCCTGCGTCCCTATGTGGCAATGTCCCGTCAGGACCGCCACAGCAGAACGCAACCTTCGTCGGGGCAAGCCCCTAAGGATAATAGTCCTCCTGTTATCATATTTTGCCATGTCAGTCTTGATATTCGACAGGTACCCTCATTAGACCATCTGCCTTGAGCGGTCTGAAAAAGTTGACGCTGTACTTGTTTCTTACAAGCGGGATTCCAACGATCCCATCAATATCTCTCTCTTTGTTGCAGCTGGACACCGGCCTTTGTCAGTTCATCCGCTACTATATTTCCGGACATTTCACTGTGCCCTCGTACCCAGATAAGTCCCAGGTTCGAATGTCTCGCTATCTCGTTTAGAGATATCCGGCATTCACGAACCAACCTGGATGTCGTATAGACTCCAGCTAGTGCATACAACACAACCTTACTATCCATACAAAATTGGATCTCATTCCAGTATATCCTGTAGTACCTTAACCAGTTAGCTGCCCTCATAATGGCCGCAATTTCAGCCAGCACTACGCTACACTCATTTTGCAGCCTGAAACTCCTCCTCCTCCTCTCATACAAGGGGATAAAGCTACCCCCACCGACTCCCGAGTCCGACTTGGATCCACCTGTAAAAATTTCAACCACGTCCTCTTGACGATCTGTGCCAGTCGTCTCGGAGAACGAGCCTGATAAGATTACATCAAATCTCTTGTCGGGCAGTAGAGCCGGCGAGCAGTAATCAATATTCTCCGGAAAGATCACTATTCTTCCTATTATTGAGGCATGACCATATGTTGCCACTTTCCACGTCCCGCTTGACCACAGCCTGATAGCCGAACTCATGGCTACAAATGTACAAATACCTACTTGTGCACAAAATTTTGTAAAAATTAAATAACAAAGTGAAATGCAAATTGTGAGTAGTGAAAAAAAAAAAAACATAAAAGTATTACATTACACTTTGTTGGGTCGAAAATTACGATTAAAATTGTACGGAATCCCAAACTTATATATGTATGTATACCCTCCTTAAAACCTGTTGGTTTAAAGGGTATAAAAATTAATTAAAAAGTTCAAAAAACAATCATTATAAACTGTATAAATATCCAATCCAAGTCAAATCGGACAGTTCGAAGAAAAAACTTTTTTTTTTATTTGCTTTATTGTATTCTGTATTGCTGTTCCCTTTGAACAGTTCATTTTACCAAATTTTCAGATGTTTTTTGCTTATGGTTTCAGCGATATCGTGTTTTAAAAAACCCAGTTATAAGAAAACTGTGTCCGAATAACTACTCATAACTTTTTCAATATTAGTCCAAACAGTATAATTTTTTTCCATTGTTTATCTTTTTATATCTACTATCTAATAAAAAATAGACAAAAATTGTGTGCAGGGGCTTGGATGCGATATTCGAAATTTAATATTTTAAATCAATTTTTGGCACTATTTGTACTCTTTGATTTTCTTGAAATTTTTTTGTATTAAACTTCCAGTTTTTCCACAACTTTTAAGACCCATTTGGCTGTTGAATTCGAATAACTAATTTTTCTGATTTTTTAAAGTTTGGTAAAAACAGTATGTTTGACTTTAAACCAACATTTTTTAGTTTATCAAAAAACAAAAATTAAATGTAAATGTATTTTTTTTTTTTTTTAAATCTGGTCTCAAATTCTTGTTTTAAATATAGTGGGTTACAGAAGTCATTATGATGCTAGTGATTGAATTGGATATTTACGGAAAGCTTTATAAAACTTTAACTTAAAATTCTAGGTGAAATTATCACTACAAATATTAAGGTTTAAATAATTTTTTTTTACTTGATTAAAGCATTTTCACTCTGCACATATATTTCGTTAAAAAAAAAAGAAATAAATAAAAAAAGAACACACACACCAGCTTTAATTCTATTTATTATCTAGTTTATTTTCAAACACTCAACTAATGGGTGATTTTATAAGAACTATCGGAAATTAAAAAAAAAAAAACACATAAAATTCAGAAAAATGCATGAAATATTTATTTGGATCGATAGTTGGGTCGATATAATTTAATGTTTGAAGATTATTTCATGCAAATGTTGGCCGTGGCTGCGCCTCAAATGGTCCATCCGCTTAGTCCAATTTTGGCATACTCTTTCCAACATTTCGGCCGGTATCTCACGAATAATGTTGGCAATGTTGGCTTCCAGTGCGTCAATCGAAGCGGGCTTGTCGCTATAGACATTAGCCTTAACATAGCTCCACAAAAAATAGTCTAGAGGCGTTAAATCGCCTCTGGGCGGCCAATTGACTGGTCCCAAGCGTGAAATAAACTGTTCACCGAACTCGCCTCTCAATTGGTCCATTGTTTCGCGTGCTGTGTGGCATGTGGCACCGTCTTGTTGAAACCACATGTCATGCAAGTCAAGCTCTTCCATTTTGGGCAAAAAAAAGTTTGTTATCATCGCACGGTAGCGCTCACCATTCACAGTAACGTTGTGATTCGCATCATCTTTGAAGAAATACGGCCCAATGATGCCGCCAGCCCATAATCCGCACCAAACGGTTGTTTTTTGTGGATGCATTGGTAGCTCTTGCAATGCTTCTGGCTGCTCTTCACTCCAAATACGGCAGTTTTGCTTGTTCACGTATCCATTCAACCAGAAATGAGCCTCGTCGCTGATCACAATTGTTCGATAAAAAAGTGGATCTTCATCTAACTTTTCAAGAGCCCATTCACCAAAAATTTGCCGTTGTGGTAGGTCGTTTGGCTTCAATTCTTGCACCAGCTGTATCTTATAAGGCTTCACACCCAAATCCTTCCGCAAAATTTTCCACGTAGTGGAGTAACAGAGGCCCAATTGCTGCGAACGGCGCCGAATCGATAATTCACGGTCATCACCAACACTGGCCGATACGGCTGCGATATTTTCTTCAGTTCGCACTCTACGTAAGCGTGTTGGTGGTTTAATGTCCAACAATGTAAATTTGGTGCGAAATTTTTTTACAATAGCCCGAATAGAAGCCTCAGTAGGTCGATTAAACTGACCATAAAATGGAAGAAGCGCGCAATAAACCTTCTTAACAGAGCACGCATTTTGGTAATAAAATTCAAAAATTTGCAAGCGTTGTTCGGTGGTAAGACGATTCATGATTAAATTATAGACCAAACTGAAGATGTTTGACAGTGGCACAAGATACAAAACGTGCGTGAGCTGTCAAAACTAGTGTTGCCAAAAAGATAATAGCAAAAAAATCACTCGTTATATATCACAACAATCTAAATTATTTTTTTTTTTTTAATTATTGAGAATTTAAAAAGAAAAAACGCAAAACACAAACTTTTTCATTGAGAATATCTCTCAAAACTACTGATGATCAGGGTAGTTGCGGAAATTCCTAAGCGCCTTCTAATTACAATAGTTTAATTTCAACTTAATTATAACTATTAACGTGTTTTATTTTTTAGTAGCTGAAATGTGACAAATAAAGTTATGAATAAGCATTTAACATACATATCTACACAAACATTTAAAGAAAGAAAAAAAAAATAAATTAAATGATTCAGTTTTGTGACTTTAAATTTCTCAGCTTTCATATACATAGAATGTAATGCTGATTTTGCTCCCAAATTGTTAAAATGGAATGCAAACAGATTGGAAAATAAAACCATTAAATTGTCTTTAATGGTACGAGTTGAATTATTAAAACCGTATCACATTCGTGCAGAAAATATCGTAACGTCTAAGTTTTTCTATTTGTTAGTCATATCATAACATCGTAACCAAAAGTATTAAATATTTTGGGGGATTCAAAGTGGTGTTCTAATATTTTATGAAAACATAAAAATCTTGTTGTTGTGCTTCGAACAAAAAAGAAAAAACTGTTTTTTTTTCTCTCTCTCTTTTTGATATGTCTTAACTAAACCGTAAATATCTCAGTTAACTCAAGTATAAAACATAAAATAGCTCACCAAATTAACTTTTCATGCTATAATTTTAAGACTTATCACTTTATGACCACCGTTGTTTATTACGTTCGAATACTGTTGTTTTTTATGATTAGAAACATAAAACGTAACGTAAAAGATATTTTTTTCTTTAGGTTTTTACCTGCCAAGCCTCATCGCCATTACTTGTTTTTTTCTTTAATTTTATTTATGTAGCGGATTCGATCATTTGGTACGCAACTCTACGCTACGATTTCACTAATTCCATCTTAATTGTTATCATTTTGAAAACGTGTCTTTTTTTATACGAGTACTTTGTACATGTAGTTCATATTTTTGTATACCTTTTAAACATTTATAATCTTTTTAAGTTTTGCAGGTCAGAAAAAGTTTAACACCCATGATTTTTATTTATTAAATTGCTTTTAAAATTTAAATTATATATAAAAAAAAACCCCGAAATGAAATCGTCTTTTTTTTTTTTTGATCAGTGTGCATTATGTTATATTTATTATGCATGTATATGTATTATACATATATCTTAAACTATGTTTAACTGGGCCAACAATAAACACATAATACACATATTTCATAAAACTGTCATTTACTGTCGCGATTGCATTATCTAACTACAGTGGCGGTCAAAGCCGGCCGAAAAACGAGCGACTACAATTCGCTCCTTTATTGCAACATAGTCATAACGCAAAAAAGCTTGTTTCGAGAAAAACACATTTCAAATTTTTAGCTTCCATACAAGTCTTAGAACAATTTTTTAGAAAATGTCTCCTAAAGGAAACAGTTTGAAAGTAATTTTAATAAATTTTTTTAAACATTTCAAATTTTTAGTTTCCATACAAGTCTTAGAAAAAATGTTTAGAAAATATCTCCTAATTGAGACACAGTTGCACTGTTAACAATTCTGCATTGTTAACTCGAAAAGCTCATTTTTTGAGATATGACTATGTTGCAATAAAGGAGCGAATTGTTTTACAACACTAAAATAATCTGTTAAGCTGAAAGTCCATAACACGCGTTATACGCGGAAACGCGTTCGAAGCGTCTGTCAAAAAAGTAGAACTAATGTAATTTTATGTGACAGGTTACACAGCACAAAGCGTATGCCGCAGAAGATCGCATTTCATTATATTTTTTTCAAACTTATCGCCAAGAATATTTGTGCCGTGGATTGTTATTTTATGTTTTTGTGTTAAAAAACTGTTTTTGCTTAAAAAATACTTCGAACACAATAAAAAAAACGTATCGCATGAAAAGCGTTGCATGTAACTTGGAGTTTAGAAAAGTCTAGAACGCGTAGAAAATTTGTAACGCGTAAAAAGCGTAACGTATGTAACGCGTCGTATGGACTTTCAGCTTTCGATTTTGTTTGTTTCGCATTCATTTAAATACAAAAATGTTATTGAAAAATTAAATGAATTATAGATAAATAGACAGATAAATGAATTTTATTGTTTTTAACCGAATTGTTGCTATTATACTTTTACATGTATAAGCAGTGGCTAAGTAAATTTTTATTGCACAATTTTTTGTTGCAAGTTTCTCCAGAATATTTATTGAAGTTTTAAAAATTTATTTGATACAAACAATTAAGTTTTTTATTCGCTATTTAAGCTTCTAACATTTATACCAGTAAAAAATTATAAATAGCTTGTTTTCTATGTTTCCCAGCTATCTATATGTCGACATTTCATAGGAACTACCCTAATCATCAGTAGACTTTGGAAATTTTTGAAAGATATTCTCAAACATTCAACTTTATATCCCAACAATCCAAACAAATTGCTGAGTTTTTTTAAGCTAGATAGAACTTTAAATTGTAAAAAGTAACACAAAAAATTAAATTTTGATGAAACATTTTTTTTATTTGTTTCAGTATACTCTGACAAATCATCATGAATAGACTCACGCTTGAACAACGCTACGAAATTATCCAAATTTACTTTGAAAATCAGTCGTCGATTCGCGCAACTTATAGACGACTTCGTCATTTGTATGGCGTACATAATCGTCCATCTGAACAAGCCATTCGTCGAACTGTGGATAGATTTCGTACCACATACTCTCTAGAGGATGCCATAACACCAGCACGTCGAAGGAACGTGCGTACTGAAGAGAATATCGCCGCTGTAAACGAAAGTGTGGAAGAAGATCCAAATTTATCGATTCGTCGTCGGTCGCATGAATTGGGGCTCTGTCCGTCCACTACGTGGGCTCTAGAGCAGTTGGCAACTGACCCGTTGTTTTATCGCAAAATTGTGTTCAGCGATGAGGCGCATTTTTGGCTTAACGGGTTTGTTAATAAGCAAAATTGCCGCATATGGAGTGAGACCAATCCACAAGAGACCCTACAGACTCCATTACATCCAGAAAAATGCACTGTTTGGTGCGGTTTTCATGCTGGTGGCATCATCGGACCTTATTTCTTCAAAAATGAGGCCGGAGCTCGCGATACGGTCAATGGAGATCGTTACCGCACCATGATCAATGATTTTTTGTTTGAAAATATGGATGACATTGATCCGGAGGAGATGTGGTTTCAACAGGATGGCGCTACGTGCCATACGGCGAACGCAAACATCGACTTACTGAAATCAAAATTTGGCGATAAGTTGATTTCGAGAAATGGACCTGTCAATTGGCCTCCAAGGTCGTGCGATTTGACACCTCTCGATTATTTCCTGTGGGGCTACGTGAAGTCACTGGTTTATGCTGATAAACCAGCAACAATTGACGCCTTGGAGGCCAGCATTGTTCGTGTTGTTCGTGACATACGGCCAGCTGTGCTCGAAAAAGTGGCCCAAAATTGGACGTCCAGAATGCGCTTCGTCAAGAACAGCCGCGGTGCCCATATGCCCGAAATCATTTTCAAATGTTAATGTCACGTATTGATCTTTCGAATAAAAAAAAATTTTGATTACAATTTAATTTTTTGTGTTATTTTTTACAATTTCAAGTTCTATCGGGCTTAAAAAAACACCCTTTAGTAACGAAACCTTTCGGGACGTAATTTTTAAATTTATGTCCAATACACAATACGTGTTCCTCAGCTAAGAACATAAGCTTGAACATGAACATATTTTTGCTGTTATTCTGCCGACGTTATTGCTTATGTTCGAAAATAAATATTGCGAATGGAGACGTGCAGTTAGAACAAAACAAACAAGCTATAGAACATTTACAAACAGGACAAACACTACATAGTTTTGAAGCACTTTTGTGACAGTGCTTGACAGTATTTTAAATAAATTCAAATGACAAATAGAACAGCTGATAGCCGTGCGTAGTCGCATACCGTCTACATTGGCATTTGACTATTATACTTGAGTTTATTTTAATTTTATCTGAGAGAAGAACGTTTTGCACACTACTGTATAACACCAGTAGGTATAATGTTTCGTTTTTGTTTTTGTGCCACAATAATCAAGCGAGGGAACTAGTATGTAAGCGGCTGCCCCCTATTCATATTATTTTTCATTAAGCATTATTTATATACTCGTATTTGATACAATAAAAGCGATTGTTTTTTTTTTAACAACATTTAATACTAACATAATTTTAACAAAATGTTTTCCATTTACTGCACTGTAATGTTTTTGTTATGTTTTGATTCATGTCTCCGTCATTTAAGCTTTAGAACATAAAATCTAAACATAACATGGAGATAAACCACTAACCTAATGTCACTCCTTTAACTGCCACCATTAACTTTTGTCATATAGCATTTTTCTGAACAAGTGTACGTAATCTAGCGTACAGTCGCAGAGAGATTGCAAGGTATTGTAAATGAGTAGAAAAAAATTCAAGGTTATTCGACAATTACTGATAATAATTGAACTGTTTTTTTAATGGCATAAGTCCACTTTTTAAAAAACCTAAGTTGACGGTCGTTTTAATGAGCTACAGACACCTTCTCTCTATAGTAATAATCACAGTTTCCAAATGGTTCTTTTTTGAAATAAAATGAACAAAAACAGTTTTGCTGTATAATGGTATCGCAAACAGATTTCTTTTGAAAGTGGAATAAGTTCATTCCTAATACATAAGTAATGGGTGATTTTATAAGAACTATCGGAAATTAAAAAAAAAAACACACATTAAATTCAGAAAAATGCATGAAATATTTATTTAGATCGATAGTTGGGTCGATATAATTTAATGTTTGAAGATTATTTCATGCAAATGTTGGCCGCGGCTGCGCCTCAAATGGTCCATCCGCTTAGTCCAATTTTGGTATACTCTTTCCAGCATTTCGGCCGGTATCTCACGAATAATGTTGGCAATGTTAGCTTCCAGTGCGTCAATCGAAGCGGGCTTGTCGCTATAGACATTAGCCTTAACATAGCCCCAGAAAAAATAGTCTAGAGGCGTTAAATCGCACGATCTGGGCGGCCAATTGACTGGTTCCAAGCGTGAAATAAACTGTTCACCGAACTCGCCTCTCAATTGGTCCATTGTTTCGCGTGCTGTGTGGCATGTGGCACCGTCTTGTTGAAACCACATGTCATGCAAGTCAAGCTCTTCCATTTTGGGCAAAAAAAAGTTTGTTATCATCGCACGGTAGCGCTCACCATTCACAGTAACGTTGTGATTCGCATCATCTTTGCAGAAATACGGCCCAATGATGCCGCCAGCCCATAATCCGCACCAAACGGTTGTTTTTTGTGGATGCATTGGTAGCTCTTGCAATGCTTCTGGCTGCTCTTCACTCCAAATACGGCAGTTTTGCTTGTTCACGTATCCATTCAACCAGAAATGAGCCTCGTCGCTGAACACAATTCTTCGATAAAAAAGTGGATCTTCATCTAACTTTTCAAGAGCCCATTCACCAAAAATTTGGCGTTGTGGTAGGTCGTTTGGCTTCAATTCTTGCACCACCAATTCTTATAAGGCTTCACACCCAAATCCTTCCGCAAAATTTTCCACGTAGTGGAGTAAGAGAGGCCCAATTGCTGCGAACGGCGCCGAATCGATAATTCACGGTCATCACCAACACTGGCCGATACGGCTGCGATGTTTTCTTCAGTTCGCACTCTACGTAAGCGTGTTGGTGGTTTAATGTCCAACAATGTAAATTTGGTGTGAAATTTTTTTACAATAGCCCGAATAGAAGCCTCAGTAGGTCGATTAAACTGACCATAAAATGGAAGAAGCGCGCGATGAACTTTCTTAACAGAGCACGCATTTTGGTAATAAAATTCAATAATTTGCAAGCGCTGTTCGTTTGTAAGACGATTCATGATTAAATTATAGACCAAACTGAAGATGTTTGACAGTGACACAAGATACAAAACGTGCGTGAGCTGTCAAAACTAGTGTTGCCAAAAATATAATAGCAAAAAAATCACTCGTTATATAAATAAAACAACTTTTTTATTGCAATTATTATTGATTATTGCACGCTGATCGCTTATCTAGTGCTAATGTATTAAAACCAACATTGTTAACAAAATAAAGGCATTATTGTTCTGATGAAATGATGAGAAGTTTTGTATAGTTATCCTACGGACCTTGGTTCTTATGCAGATAGTATTATTTAAATATAATTGCTGTTAAACTAGAAAATTAAACGTTTAAATAAGTAATATTAGTTGTTACAATAAATTGATATACTTGTGAAGAATACGACAATCCCTCAATTTGGTCTGAAAGTGATGTTGGTAAAAAAGCGCCAGAAAGCTCTTAATGATGTTTATAATAATTGAAATAAACTCTTACTAAACTTGGTTATTCGTATATTTATATGTCTTCATTTTAACTATTACTTTTTACATAAAAATCCTATTCAGTAAAGCATTTATGTCTGCAAATATATAATATACTATTTTTATGCCTTGCAATATGTTCTTTTTGAAAGTGGCATAAGTCCATGTTGAGTTAAGAAAATCGTTTAGTTTTTCAAATAGTTTTAGTCATTTTTATTTCACTACAAAATTTAAAAGGTTTATAGTGTAAAATAACATCACTCGAACTGATTAAAGTTGGCCAATATTTTTAACTTCATTCAAACGCAAACCCTTAAATACCTCAATATATGAAAAAATGGACTTATAACACTTTCAAAAAAAAAAAAAAAAAACCAGTTCAATTACTAAGTATGAATGTTAGTACATAAACATATACATATATTCTCATGTAGAGAGGCCCTATCTCGCTATCTAAACGAATTTTATTTTTTAGTGCTTCTAATACATTTCACATAATACATCTCGTTATTTTATGATTTCAATGATTTAATGGAATAGTAAGTATTTTATATTTATTTAAATATATAGCTAAACAAATGCAAAGTAAATTTGCAAAATATAAGACGAACAGCATGCTAAGGAAGACTTTATGCCCAAGTTGCTATTAACCGGGTCGCTTTGTTTAACTATAACGATCTTTTACCAGTACCCAGGGAATGATTCCTACATATGCAGTGAATTGTAATGGAACCAAAAAAAAAAAGGTTATAAGAAGGAGGAAAGAGGAAGTAGTGTTTATCTCAAAAACCTGTAAACCAGTATACATACATAGTTAGTTGAGGCAGACAGTTAACCAATGCGATTGAGATGTAAAACTCTCGATATAATTACGATGACGCGAGAGCCCAGAGCTCTTTACGAGGTCTTACTGCTATTTTATCGTCTCTGGCTTTGGATTTACGAGGTTTGGAGATTCTGGGTTCATTATTAGAAATACCAAATTTTATATTTGTAATAAATTTCTTCTGTTCCAGGTCCTTTTTGTTTTTTTTTATAATAATTTATTTTTCAATATTTCGTCTTTTTTTGGACGACTTCTTCAGGAAAATTTTGTTTGTTAAATTAAAAAAAAAAGTTTTTTTCCGCAAATTTATCAAATTGGTTCATTGCAGTATAAATGTTTCTTCTAGGACAAACAAGTAATTGGAAGAATTCATTCACCGTTGTCCCGGAGCCTCTATGACTAATGATTTACCTTCCTTTCGGAGAAAAATGGTTTTTTTCCCAAAGCTGATGATTAATATTTGTGTACAATTTTGCTGATATAATTTAATACATACTTACCAACAAATTTTCACAAAAAAATGAACTGAATATGTTTTAATTATGTGTCCACTTGAAAAACTATACTTTCACCAAATAATAACTTTTTTTGTTAAGAAAACTTAAAAGAAAATGAATATAAGGAAAGAATCAAGTGCAATGGAAAAGTTCCGTTCAAATAACAATAGATCATATAAAAAACTCAAAGAATGAGAGTTCAACATTTATGTTTTAATTACATGTCCACCACTTTTAAATTCAAAAAATAATTTAAAATCTGATATATTTTGCTTAGTACTTTCATCATAAAGCAAATAATAGCGGTTCTCACTCTTTGTATTAAATTTAATGTTCTGTTCATACATTACAGACCAGCAACTTGTCAATAAAATTTGTAAGTTACTCAATTTTTTTGAGAGATTTCCATATAAATTTTTTAGACAAGTTTTTCTGTAAGCAATAAAATGCTTTTAAATATAATATGCTGTTCATAGAAAATAGACGAGCGACTTGTCTAAAAAATTTGAATGGAAATTACTCAAAAAATTGAGTAACTCTCATACAAATTTTCTTGACGAGTCTCTCGTCTGTATTCTATGTACAGCACGTAATACTAGTGTAAACTTCTAATTGTGAGGGACTTTTTCTTTGGTATTGTAAAAAAAAAAAAACTGGAACAGCTGACATTTGTTAAGATATTTCTCCGCCACAAATACTCAAAAGAATTGTTCAGTTGGTGTTTCGTGAAAAGAAATAGTCTTTAAAAAATTTCTAATGCCATTTTTATTCTGACCTTTTTCACGTTTTTTTTTATGTTTTCCATTTTAAACAGATATTTTCCATTAACAGAAAACAGATGTACCGTCAAATCTGCCAGCCGTTTCATTCTTGTAAAAAAATGAACTTACTACGTTTACTGTGATGTTTATGGGGACACGAATGAGTGAAACGTTTAAAAAAATTTGTATGAAATGCACTCAAAATATTGTTTTTTTATCTTGCACCAGTACTTAGGCAGGGCATTGTACTGGAACTAGGAAAATAGGTTATGAGGAGGAAAGATGGAATAGAGTTCGTGGAGGTTTAACTTTAGCAATAACATCACGAAAGACTGACACAAACTCTATTGCACAAACTCTACAAGGTAGTGAAAAGAAATTATATGATATATATAATATAATTTCTTTTCAATGCATACAACTTTTCTAGACGTATCACTCAATCGTGTCCCTTAAACACCACAATAAATGTACACAGCTTTTGCTATTGTAGAGGTTGTTAATTCAGTAAATTAAAAATCTGTGAATTATGTTATTGTCAAGTTTTAAATTTACCTAGATTTACTAAATGTACAAATGTACGAATACAAGCACTACAATATTACTTTAATACGAAGCGAATGATTAATTAATTCGATTTTCGACCATAATCGAAGTCAACTTACCTAACACTAATATGTATTAAAATACACTGGCCACTCTAATTGAATGCCACAAACAATAACACCAATTCTGCTACTGCGCTGTTATTAAATCTGCTTTGATAGACGCTTTGGCTCTGCATAAACAAAAGCTGTATTAACACCAAATATAAGAACAGATAAAACAGTCGCAGCAAGAAATTCTGTCGAATTTCTGAGAAATTCAATTTTTATAAACAATGCGATGAGTAATGTTTTGCAATATGTATACGAATAACAATTATAAAGCAAATAATAACTAACTTTATGCAATTAATAATTGTTTTTTAGCTCATATCGGTTGAGATAAAATCATTAGTTTTAAGTAATCAATCTTAAAAAGTAAATGAATATAAATATATGTATGTAAGCATGCAATAAAAAGTAGACGCACCCAAAAGTAGTAATTTCACCTCTGACGCAGCACGCTCTCCTTCTTCACGCAGAGCGCGATCAATGCTTTTGGAACGTTCGATTGCTTCCTTATCTCGCGCAGTACTCACAGCACAACCCATTATATTGGTTTATTGTCCAGTTAATATAAATAAAACTTTTGTCAAGAAATCCTTGATAAATTCACTTTTAACACACAAAGCCCTTGGCTTTTGACACTTTTTAATTTGCTAGTTTTTCACTTCAACCAAAAAAAAAAAAACTCCTGTCAAACAATGAACAGGCGTCGTTTGCGTCTGCGCTTTTTTCTTGTTTTAATTAGATATTTTCTTTCTTTATTATTCTGTAAATATAATTTTTCCACATTAATTATAAACAATTTTAACGCCGCTAATCAATTTCTTTCTGTTTTTCACAATCTTGTTTATTAAAACCGACAACGAAGACAACCAGGCGAAAACTTGAGTTGAAATTTTAAAATGATCTCTCTTGCTTGAATTTCGTGGTGAGTTCTGTTGTTGTCAGAGCTGTGTTTAGTTTGTGTATTAATATTTATTTGAAGATGTGTTCAGTGAATATATCTCGCTGGTGTGTTTAATGATAAATTCAGTTAATTTTAAAAAGTAAATGTAAGCAGTAGATTGGAAAAATGGGGTTGAAAAATTGGGGAACAAATAAAAGTAAATAGAGCCATAGAGAATTGAAAAATAATATGAAAATATTAAATAGGAAAATTGGAGGAAACACATTGCTTTCAATATACAGACCTCCTAATTTTTCATGTATTTATCCGATTTTCCACTACATTTCTGAACATGCGTATATGAACAATATTGGTGTAATTTTAACGCTGGTTAATAAATTTTTGCGAATATACACAATTTATTTAGAAATGTGTAAAAATTCCTCAGTTTTTCAGTTTTCCGTTTTCTGGAGAACTAGAAAAGATAATTGAATTTCGTTTTTGAATGGATTTGAAACCTGCCAGAAGGCTGAGAGTGAATAATTGCATAACAGAATTTCAACTATAGTCGCTTGTATTATGTATGTCGCAGTCCAATATGAAGAATTGTCGCAGTCGAATCCAAATTTAAAATCCGTTGGTTTTATGTAACACTTTCGGCGTGAGACTACATTATTATAAAATTTGTAACAGAGTCCAATATTTTTGAAATTTCTGAGTCACGTTGTTACAAAACAGAGCAGCTGGTGAGAAATTTCTTCTGTTAAATAAATTTAAGTAAAAATCAATTAATTAAAATTTTATTCAAAATGTTAAGTGTTGAGCATTTTTCATCTTCTAATGAGGAAGAAGAATCTAGAAATCTTGTCCAGTACCGCAGTCAGCTAAGATGCCATTCTAATATTTTTGCGCTTCCAACTTCAGTGTGAGTTTTTGTATATTTATGAAGAAATATTTTCAGATTACAGCGTAAAGCCCTTGTTACACTATCATACACGATCGTGCGATCTACTAAATAAAGCATGTGTGCTGAAAAAGTACTAAAAATGCAACCGTGCAACAGAGTTTTTGACAAATCGTGCGATTTGAAAATTTTTATGAAACTTTTCAAAACATTATGGTTTCTGTGCGATCAGTGTGGTATATATTGTGAAAAATATGAAAATATTGTTGGTGTCTCGAGGAAAAAATTTAAGTAATGTAAAATTATTATGTTAATACAAGTTTTTAATTGTTTTATTGTGTTTCAATCATACTTGTACAATAGTGTGGCCTACAATGCCATTTTGAAGCGATTTTTTCAAGTCGGCCAGACTTTTGAAACAGTTTCCTGTGAATGAATCGTACGATCGTGTAAGATAGTGAATCAGTAGTGCAATTCACTAACCAGTTTTAACACTAATAAAATTCGTTTAGAGAAATTAACACTAGCGTTGGTGTTTTCGCGACTCTATAACAGTTTTTAACACTATTTGTCTTCGTTTTAAATCAGCTGTTTTTATAGCCTGACTGATTAGCGTTAACTATTAAGAGTTGTATTTATATGCAAAAGCGACATCTGCAATATGATTTTTCAAATTCGGCTGCGACGTACATAATACAGGTGATTATTACTTTAATCTAAATATACAAAATCAAACTAATTTGTACTTCTCCAAATTTGTAAGTTCCTACCGGATGTGCTAAGTTTGTACATATCGCACTGGTAAAATTTTACAATCTTCACTTTTTACAAGAAATTGATGTACAGAGATCTTGTCTACCAACTGTCAAAATCTTACATTATTGATGCGAAAGTCACTTAATTGAAATTAAAAGCAGCGCAACTAAATTGGCTTATGGACAGAAGTTCTACATTGAAGCTAGATGGCTAGATTGTTGTTATACAACACAATTCTAAAGCCTATATGGTGCTACGGAATCAAATTATGGGGTGCTGCCTCAACATCTAACACTGAAAAAATTCAAAGGCGACAAAATCAAATTCTTCGAAATTAAAACTAACAAATACATCTGTGTGTTCCACTGGCGGCCAAGCTCGGTTGAGAAGAGCTTGCCGCCATCTGATCATTGAATAGGTAATTTCACCGATATTGTTTGCGCAAAATAAAACATATTTGTCTAGCATTGGCTGGACTTAAATAACTTTTTTACGTAGTATTAAGATTTGAACACTTATTGTGATAAATAAATAAATGAATGAAAAGAAAAAATCTTACATCATTTTCGCGAATCTTTCGGCAAAAACACTTGTATATAAATAACAATTGTATTGTAAATAAAATAAAATAAAAAAAACCGTTTTTTGCATCTATTGAAAATTTATAAATTTTGAGTTGGCGCTCTTTAGAGCAACTACTGCGATATGCTAGGAACACAACTGCGACGAACGACAAACTTCGCCCATCGCTACGAATTCGCTGGCAAATATTCGTTGCATAAATTCGTCGTGTGAAGCGCAATATCAATGAACATTGTTTACATTCCGTGCAAAAAAAAAAAAAAATGAATATAAATACTAAGATGACCATATTAAAAGTAAACCTATAAAAATCCCATACGAAAGAAGGATTTTTGAACAAATTATCTCAGTTGCTTTATATTTTGAGAACATCTTCATACATATTTTACTACATGCATTAATATAAATTATAAAAAGTATTATGCCATCAAAAATAATTTTTTTTTATGTAAGAAACCTGGTCACCTGATACTGCTTTGTTCGCCGTTCGCAAGGCGAATTCATTACAAGGTGAACTTAACAGGTGATTATTTTTTGCTTCTCGTGTTTTTTCCAATGAGACTGTAAATTTTTTTTTCTTTTGTTTACAAACTTTTTCGCGCCATTTTAAGTTGAAGATTTTTTATATGATTAAGTGCAATTTCAAGAAATATGTGTGAATTTAACAGTGAAAAACTAATATAATCTGTGATTTTAATTACAAACAATTATAAAAGTTTATATATAACGTTTATATAATTTTTTTCCCACCTGAACAATCTTAGGCGAATTTAAATTTTGACATTCACGATATGTTTTACAATAACAAAATATAGGGTGTTTTTTAAGCCCGATAGAACTTGAAATTGTAAAAAATAACACAAAAAATTAAATTGTAATCAAAATTTTTTTTTATTCGAAAGATCAATACGTGACATTAACATTTGATAATGATTTCGGGCATATGGGCACCGCGGCTGTTCTTGACGAAGCGCATTCTGGACGTCCAATTTTGGGCCACTTTTTCGAGCACTGCTGGCCGTATGTCACGAACAACACGAACAATGCTGGCCTCCAAGGCGTCAATTGTTGCTGGTTTATCAGCATAAACCAGTGACTTCACGTAGCCCCACAGGAAATAATCGAGAGGTGTCAAATCGCACGACCTTGGAGGCCAATTGACAGGTCCATTTCTCGAAATCAACTTATCGCCAAATTTTGATTTCAGTAAGTCGATGGTTGCGTTCGCCGTATGGCACGTAGCGCCATCCTGTTGAAACCACATCTCCTCCGGATCAATGTCATCCATATTTTCAAACAAAAAATCATTGATCATGGTGCGGTAACGATCTCCATTGACCGTAACGCGAGCTCCGGCCTCATTTTTGAAGAAATAAGGTCCGATGATGCCACCAGCATGAAAACCGCACCAAACAGTGCATTTTTCTGGATGTAATGGAGTCTGTAGGGTCTCTTGTGGATTGGTCTCACTCCATATGCGGCAATTTTGCTTATTAACAAACCCGTTAAGCCAAAAATGCGCCTCATCGCTGAACACAATTTTGCGATAAAACAACGCGCGAATCGACGACTGATTTTCAAAGTAAATTTGGATAATTTCGTAGCGTTGTTCAAGCGTGAGTCTATTCATGATGATTTGTCAGAGTATACTGAAACAAATAAAAAAAATGTTTCATCAAAATTTAATTTTTTGTGTTACTTTTTACAATTTAAAGTTCTATCTAGCTTAAAAAAACACCCTATACATAGTACTGAATTCGCCTTTCCGCTTGCATTCACCTGTATAAATTCGCCTTGGTCGTTCGCTGACGAAACAATTAGACGCACCTAATGTGATGTTTCCATAACACAAGCAAGCGACTGATTTGAAATATTTGTATACAAGGCAGCTTTACTAGGATAGTGGTATAAGTACAGCTGTCTTTCGTTTACTTTGCGTAAATTGGTCAAAATTTGAGTGCATTTCATACAGAATTTCTTGACAAGCAAACAGCTTGCGATGTGGAAACATCACATGTCTTTTTTTAATTCTTACGAGTAAGTAAATATTAAATGTTAGCGCAAGATGTTAAAAAGTGTACAATATTTCATATTTTTGAAGCGTAAATATTGATTGTATTTGCATGGGAATATTACTAAGCAGTAAATATAGCGAACAAGAGAGCAACAAAAATCATTGCACCTTATTTAAGTGGACAGTTTTATCAAGTGTGCAATAAATATGTTGTGCACTTCATATTGTTCAATAGTTCATTTTACTTACACTTTTTTTGAGAGTAAAATCTTATATTTTTTAGAGAAAAATTTAAATTAGATTCTTTTTATTCATCAATAAACGTAAAATATTCAAGCTACTACAGTTTCTAGAATGAGAACAAGTGAAATAAAAATTTAAGGATAATAAAAAATATAATATAAATATTTGAGCATATTTTGCATGATACCACACTAGAAATAATGTTTGTGTGAGCGTCTTGTATTTTGTAAAATATTTCCCAAATCTTTTTCCCGTAAACTTAACTACGGTAAACTCTCCAGTATTAATTTTGTCTTTGCTGATCTACGGGTTGCAACTCCATACTAACAATTATTGGTTCCTATTAAGCTACGTACACACGGTTGTCAGATCTTACAATATTGCCAGTAAAATTGTCCGAAAATTTATTACAATCGTGTGAACTGCCAATTTTTAACTTACAACGTTGTCAGAAAAACCATTGTCAATCAATCGTGAGAACACTCTTCGTCGGCATTGCCAAATAATTGGCTGGTATTGTAAGCTCAGTTGTAATTGTCAGATGTATAAAATTCATGCACCTGATAATGACATCATTGTCAGAAAAAAGTTTGATGGGCAACACTGCCAAGCAGGTAGTTGTTGATATACATAAGTGGCAATGCCTTACAAAATGTCTGGCAAATTTTTTCATCTAACAATCTGACAACCGTGTGAACTGACAATTTTTGTTGTCAGATGAATTATTTGTCAGGCCTTAGTCTGACAATGAAATTGTAAGATTTTCTTACGATCGTCTGAACACACAATTTACTTCTGCGGGACAATTTTTCATTGTCACTACATTGTCAGCATGTTGCCAGATCTTACAATATTGTAACATCTGACAACCGTGTGTATATAGCTTTAGAGTTAAAAATTAATTTTTAGCTCTTATAGGAACCAACAACTGCTAATATGGAGTTACAACCTGTAGATCAGCAAAGACAGAATTAATACATACATAATACATTAATTATATACCTCTATATCTATAATGAAATTAATATATACTTTCTAGACATTAAATTATTTTAATTTCAACCACTCCAACGATGGAGTTAATATAAAATAATGCAAATACAAAGTACAAACCGTTGCTTTTATTATCATCATACATTTACATACATGTTGTCTCCTATAACAGTATTTCATGTCATGAGACACTATTGAAACATAAAATTCAGTACTGCAATTTTATTTAAAACAACAATAAATATTGCATTGGTTAGAAGACGAATAAATACTATTGTATGTTTTTTATTTAACTTAGTGTATGGTCACACACAGCAACTTTAGTTGGGCAATTCTTGACTTTATAGAAGCTTTCGGTGAGGGGAATAAGAAGGGAAAAAGAATTGCCGGTACTCGGCAATTCTCAGCAGTTCCTTACTTTTCTCTCATGTATGTATGTGTATGTGCATATCCAATGTAAATTGCATGAAACAAAAGGTAGAGAATTGCTCAAGAATTGCCGAAAAAAGTTTTCCAAAAGAAAATTGCCAAAAAGTTCGGCAATTAAAATCGTTCTGTCTGAACTTAGACTTAGTGTCCACACCTGCGATAATATCTGAGATGAGAACGTCAAATTCAATCGCAGAGAGAATTCTGTTACGTGTAGACTTAAAATCACTGTTATCGCAGTCTTATAATAATTTTTATGATATCGTTCTTATGAGAAATCTTATAGCATGTTCACACGAAGGCTTATTTTCTAGGTTCGCGCTTTCATTCGTGGTTCGTGGCCCAATCTTGATTGAACCAACATGATTCGCCATGCAAAATTATATGAGCGAACCAACTTGGTTCATTTTGAATCTTGTTGCGAACCAAGCAAAACCTACTGTCATCTCCAAATTTGATAATAAATTATCGCTAGTTTATCTGAACTAGCTGCAAAAAAAATCCAAACAAAGTAAAAGCAAATAATTAATGCGTGTAAAATCAAAATAAACACATTGAAAATGTAAAAATTTGGTACTTACATAAAGATTTAAATAAAAATTGAAAAAAGAATTTGCGAAACGTTTGCACAGAATATGCAAACATCAATGTGAAGCAAAAAACAACCGTCTGAACACCTAGTTTCGCAATAGTGATTCAGAGAGCGAACCAAGTATTTCATATTACCGTCTGAACATGGTATTATGGCAACAATCAAGGTGCATTAATGTATACACGGTGGCAGCACTACGGCATGTGACAATTTTTTGCTACTGGCAATATAGGAAGCTATTTACGTCAAATGTATTGTTTACATTTTTGAAAGTTAATTTAGTGTTGTATTCTGAATTAAACATATATAAATTATTTTTTGAACATAATAATAATTGAAATAAAGATTAAGATGAAATGATCTTCAAGCTTGAGGTCTTTTTTATAAAAAATTTTTTAAAAAATGTGTTTATTTAATTCAATATTTCGTCTTCCTTCGGAAGACTTCTTCAGGAAAATTTTTTGATTTTTTGTTTATAAATTATTTGAAAGGAAATGAAAATAATATTAACATACATACATAAATACATTCAACATAAAGTGTCACAAATAATTAAAATACAGAAAAACCATTTTTAACATAATGTAATTAACATAATAATAGATTTCTTAATATGCTAATTTATTACTTTATTTTTATAAATTAGATGCCTATAATTCTGAGCTAAACTTTCCGTATCTTTTCTAAAATTAATTCTATTTCCTAATGGTACATTAATTATCTGCAGCATCTCAAACATATAACGTTTCCTATAATTATTTTCCGTATTCAATATGGAAACACTATTAAAATCCGGGTTATGATCTAAATCCCGACAATGAATAGACAAAGCAGTCTTCTGAGACGAATTATTATTTCTATATTTCTGATCTGTCTTATGTCCTGCTAATCTGGTCTTCAATTTATTCTTCGTTGTTCCTATATATACCTTGTCACATTGTTCACTATCATTACCGCTACAAGGTATTTTGTACACTAAATTCGACTTATCTAGCTTACTAATTCTATCTTTTGTTTTACTAAATAATCCTCCAACTGTTTTATAAATCTTGTGTGCCATTTTAATAATTGAAATAAATATATTTTATAATTATGAAAAGGTACATTCATAGTTTATAATTGTGAAAATAGTTACACATATTTTTGATAAACATAGCTTACCAGATGCCTGTTTTTGTTGTATTGTTGTAATTTTGCTCTAGTGCTGCCACCGTGCACCTTGGCAACAATCTTATAATAAGAGCTGTTAAAAAATCGATTGTGTGTGTGTTTGTTTACAAAAAGACGCAATTGCAATTTTACTGATTATTAATTTTGCAAAATATATTTTAAAAACTCATTTTAAATGGAAAATAATTTGTTTTTATGCATTAAATATATACTATAAGTGATTAATTTTGTACAAAATGTGCACATATACGAAATTCATATAAGATTTCATTCATCGCAAAGATGTGTTTTCTTCTCGGCTTTCATTGATTTATGAATTCTTATGAGATTAACAAAAATACGTGTACTCCTTGTTAGACATTAAAATGGAAGTAAAGAAATTCGTTCTCTCATTCTGCCGACGATTTGTCAGATATTATCTCAGAGTTAATCGCAGTTGTAGACACTAGGTAAGAGAACAGTAATATTTGTGTTCTCATGAAATCAAGTGCAAAAAAAGGAGAACAATTCACCATTGAACATTATGAAGTTAGTCCAACAAAATGTGCTCACGTTTAGTAAATATTAAGTAAAAAGACGAACTATTTGCAGTTTAAAAATCCTTCTCATAATTTGCTTTGCTTTGAAAAGAAATTCTCAGACCATAAATTAAAATGCCAAGCAAATTTAAATGCCTTGTTGGCATTTAAATCTCGACACTGGTCAATTTATTTGTTTTCTTAAATGAGTTTTTAGTCTTGAAACTAAACAAAATTATAAAAATACGGAATATTTTCTTACGTTTTTTTTTTAAGTTATAAGAAGATTAGTAACATCACAGTGAAAAAATTGTTAATTAAAAATTCAAAGGGAATTCAGAAGACACAAAAGTTGACTTCGGCTTCTGTAGGCTCGAAAAATTTAAACAGATTGAAGATTTAGCAAGATCATTTTTCGAGTTTGACTAAGTGATATTCCAGAAGCCGCAAATCGCTTGAAAAAAGTTGAATATAGTTTACCGATGCTTTAAGCTCATTATGTTCTTCTCTTTTTGTAAATATTATATATTTGAAAAGCAAAAAGATGGAAATAATCCACTGGAAAGCTTTTTCAAATAACATCAATATTAATGTAATTTATGCGATATATAAAATCTAACCTCAATCTTACTTACATTTATAGATCAGATAACAATGCAATATTATTCTGATCGGATGATGGAGCTGGAAGGTAGCCATAGGTACTCCGCAATTAATCGATACAACCCCATCGAGTTTGGGCTCATTTGATTTGCCTTGACGAGTATTTTAGTTGGCGTGAATATGCAACTCCAACAAATGTGGGAAAAGTAGTTCGTTCCCTTTGTTATGAAAGTGCATTATGTCTGATTGGTTAGATGGACAACCTAATACCAAGGTGAGCATGTGTCATAACGCTTATGTTGCGCCTCAGCATACCAGGGCGAACCCTGTTGTACTGAAGCACTTATCTTCCTAGAGTGGACGGCTGGAGGGATGAACCGGTTTTGTCCTATACTCTTAGCAATGACATGAACAAATTAAATATACTAAAATAGGATTGCTGTGTCTATGTTGAAAAAAGGTTTTATATGAAAAATGTAAACAAATAATTATGTACGATATTAACTAACTAATTAGTTGTGAGTTCAAGTCCATTTTCAGTCAAGAAGAAGGATTATTTTTAATTATAACAATAATTGCTGTGAAACAGTAAGACCAAAGAAGAACAGAAAAAATAATTGAATACCATTAGCTGGGGGACAATTAGCTATTTCGTAGTCGCTACACTACTCATCAGCACCCACTGGGATTCGAACTCGGGATCATGTGAACATGATGTATTTTTAATACATGATTAATTTTTAATGTTATTGTAAACAAATAATATTTTTTGCATGTCACAACAAAAAAATATGTCATAACAACAGAAAAATATGGCATAAAAACAAAAAATATGTCATAAATGTTTGACATTTACACGAATTTACGTAAGTTGAACGACACGATCAAGTCGCGCTTTACAAACTCAATTCTTTACGTACTCGTCTATGAATTGGCTCGTTGCGATTGAGCTCAGTCGTGTTCTATAAACAGGCTGTTAATATGAAAGTCTAATAAAACTACTGATGGTTACAACTCTACAGCATTTATAAAAACATATTTGAACTGCAATTGTTTGGGTTTGTAAATGCTGTACCATCTTCAATAAATTCTTGGAGTGTTGCCAATGCAAATTTAAAAAGGCACCTCTGATGTGATGAGATTACAGAGTTTTCTGAAATGGTTTAGAAACTGGTCTTGTCATTCATGAATGAATTAATTCAACCGAATGATTCTCTCAAGTGAAAGCATGAAATATTTTTGTATTCTTTCTCTATTTCTTTCATTATGCCATTTCTTTTCATATTTCGTCATCTTTCATTCAGTAAACAGCCCGTAAACATTCAAAATCAATAATTAATTTTGTGTTGTACTTATAAATTTAAAAAAATTTTAAATATGAATATTAAGTGAGGTTTAATATATATTGCATTTAAACAAATTGTGATACAAACAAATAATGCCGTCGTTGCTTTATAATAATTCGTTATACTGCCACTTGACATACATAATGCTAGGAACACAACTCCGACGAACGACGAATATTTCGTCGCGTGAAAATGCACACAATCGTGGTGTTGGTCGAAATTCGTCATACTCAGCGAATGTTGAAATAGATTCTTTTCTAATTGTTTCGTCAGCGAACGACGAACAAAGCAGTATCAGGTGACCAGGTTTCTTACATAAAAAAAGTATTTTTCATGATCATTTTTATTAGTCCATGTAGTAAAATATGTATGAAGATGTTCTCAAAATATAAAGTACCCGAGATAATTTGTTCAAAAATACCTCTTTCGGATGGGATTTATATAGGCTTACTTTTAATATGGCCACCTTAGTATTTATATTAATTTTTTTTTTCTTAACAATGTTCGCTGATATTGTGCTTCACACGACGAATTTATACAACGAATATTTGTCAGCGAATTGGAAGTGATGGGCGAAGTTCGTCGCAGTTGTGTTCCTAGCATAATTGATAAATTTTCATTCATTTGGAAATGTTTGGCAAACAGAATGATGAAAGAAACGAATGAATTAATTCACTTAATGTTTCTGAAAGAGAATGCATGATTCACACAAATGAAAGATTTTACCCAACACTATTAGAAAATGAAGATTTACTGACCGCTGATCAATTTTTGCATTTGTATTTCTCTCTTACTGAAAACAGTTTGTTTTTACAAGGCAAGATTTCCTTTATTGTACACAACTTTTTGACAGATCGAAAAATTTGCATTAACATGTAAAAGTGTCTTAACAAAGATCAATCAAATTTGAACTCAGCCTACCATAAAATCTTGGAGTCTCTAGAGCTGTGTTATGGAAATCATGTTCGTGTAATGCCAACTTACGGTACACATCAATGGAAGGAATAATTGTGTTTGTTTATTTTTTCTAAAATCAAATTCTTCTTTCTTGTTATATTTTTTATTATGCTTTTCGTATCGGATGGATGGATGGATGATGAAAAAATTATTATTTTTCGATATGTCTTTTAAGAAAATAAACAAATCTTTTTGAATTTTTTATTAAACCTGAATGAGTAGAGGAATCATTGGAAGCGGCGAAAAATTGAAGTGCAGTTGAAATTTATTCAATTTTTATTCTTTTTTTTCGAATCCGTATAAAAAATTCAGTAAATTCTCTTAATAATTAAAGAAAGAAAAATTTAAGCGATATTCTCATAATTAATCAAATACTCGCTGAGAATAAATATGTACCAGCGAAATGATTTTGCATATGTTTGACCCATAACGGGAGCAGCGGGTCATTTTTGAGAATGTTTAAAAACAAAGTTTTGGTTTAAGTTTTTAAAGAAGATTCTTTAGAATAGCACTTGATGAAGAGGAGTCAATGGAGCACTTAATCACTCACTGTGGAGCACTGGGACACAGAAGATATAGGTTACTACAAGCTTATAATGGGTGATTTTATAAGAACTATCGGAAATTAAAAAAAACAAAAAACATAAAATTCAGAAATATGCATGAAATATTTATTTGGATCGATATAACTTAATGTTTGAAGATTATTTCATGCAAATGTTGGCCGCGGCTGCGCCTCAAATGGTCCATCCGCTTAGTCCAATTTTGGCATACTCTTTCCAACATTTCGGCCGGTATCTCACGAATAATGTTGGCAATCGAAGCGGGCTTGTCGCTATAGACAATAGCCTTAACATAGCCCCACAAAAAATAGTCTAGAGGCGTTAAATCGCACGATCTGGGCGGCCAATTGACTGGTCCCAAGCGTGAAATAAACTGTTCACCGAACTCGCCTCTCAATTGGTCCATTGTTTCGCGTGCTGTGTGGCATGTGGCACCGTCTTGTTGAAACCACATGTCATGCAAGTCAAGCTCTTCCATTTTGGGCACAAAAAAGCTTGTTAACATCGCACGGTAGCGCTCACCATTCACATTTCTTTGAAGAAATACGGCCCAATGATGCCGCCAGCACATAATCCGCACCAAACGGTTGTTTTTTGTGGATGCATTGGTAGCTCTTGCAATGCTTCTGGCTGCTCTTCACTCCAAATACGGCAGTTTTGCTTGTTCACGTATCCATTCAACCAGAAATGAGCCTCGTCGCTGAACACAATTCTTCGATAAAAAAGTGGATCTTCACCTAACTTTTCAAGAGCCCATTCACCAAAAATTTGCCGTTGTGGTAGGTCGTTTGGCTTCAATTCTTACACCAGCTGTATCTTATAAGGCTTCACACCCAAATCCTTCCGCGAAATTTTCAGAGGCCCAATTGCTGCGAACGGCGCCGAATCGATAATTCACGGTCATCACCAACACTGGCCGATACGGCTGCGATATTTTCTTCAGTTCGCACTCTACGTAAGCGTGTTGGTGGTTTAATGTCCAACAATGTAAATTTGGTGCGAAATTTTTTTACAATAGCCCGAATAGAAGCCTCAGTAGGTCGATTAAACTGACCATAAAATGGAAGAAGCGTTGTTCGGTGGTAAGACGATTCATGATTAAATTATAGACCAAACTGAAGATGTTTGACAGTGACACAAGATACAAAACGTGCGTGAGCTGTCAAAACTAGTGTTGCCAAAAAGATAATAGCAACAAAATCACTCGTTATTTTAAGTGAATGTGACTTAATATCACTCCCTATGAAGGAGCTTGGCCGTTTTCTTGACATACTCAACCCATTAAGGGGGCAAGGGGATGCACAATAGATCAATATTGGTCGCAGTGCAAATGGCCGATGAGGCCATATCCCATCCACTAATAATAATAATAAGCACTTGAAATAATTTTGAAATTTTTACCTTGTTTCATTACGCAGCAATAAAAACCAAGAAAAACAGACTCATGTACGAGTACATACATTTCGTTTGCTTTATATTTGTATTAGAAAATCGCCAGCAATTTGAAAATAGTAAAAATTAAATTTAATGTCTGCAGGTTATAAATTTTGTTTAGCGTTTTTTTTTTGTTTTGAGTTTTTTCCAATTGATAATTTTTGTTGCCAATACACTGGAAGAATTAATTTGAAAGATTAATTACCCAACAAATAAAAAATCAAACACTCGATGTAACATCACTTTATTATTCGATATCAAATATAGGTTATAGGGCTTTTACATTTACCCATAATCTACTAGATTTGAATGAAAATCTTGAACAAAATCCTAACCGTTTACACTTTCCTTATTTGACATCTTGCAAGATTTCATTTCCACAAAATTTATTTTTGCAAAGAGTTTGACAGTAATACCCAAGGCGAATTCATATCAGGTATATGCAAGAGCAATAAATACAACTCTACAAAAAATAAATCTTTTTCAAATGTCAAAGGAAAAATATAAACACAAAAAGGAATTCAAAAAATATAATAAAAAAAAAAAAAAAATACAAGAAAAGACAAACTTTTAATTATTTCGTGAAACTTTTAATAATTTCGTAAAAATGAAAGTCGCATATCAGAGAGCTTAGAAGGTGAAAGTGGCCAGCCAGATTGAGGAGGATTCTGGATGATAGCTGGCAGTCAAGATACAATACATAATTTATTTATTTCTTTTTTTAATTTCCTTAAAAAAATTACAATAAAAGAAAGCCTTAATTATTTTGTGAAAGTTTTAGTTATTTTGTGAAACTTAAAGTCTCAAATCTTAGATCTTGAAAAGGTGAAAATGGCCAGCCAGATTGGGTAGGATTCTGAACGATATTTGGCGCTCGAAATACAATACATAATGTAAAAAATTGTTAATTATTTTCGATTTTGTTTTAATTGACATCTGAAACAAATTAAAATTGAAAAAAGTTATCAGCTGCGCTGTCAATTTCACCTGTTAAGAATTCGCCTTGGTAATAACTATATCATACCACGTTCAGACGGTAATATGAAACACTTGGTTCGCTCTCCGAACCACTATTGCGAAACTAGGTGTTCAGACGGTTGTTTTTTGCATCACACTTTTGTTTACATATTTTGTGCAAATGTTTCACTAATTCTTTTTTCAATTTTTATTTAAATCTTTATGTAAGTATCAAATTTTTACATTTTCAATGTATTTATTTTGATTTTACACACATTATTATATTTTTTTTTTCTTTGTTTAGATTATTTTGCAGCTAGTTCAGATAAACTAACGATAATTTATTATCAAATTTGGAGATGATAGTAGTTTTTGCTTGGTTCACAACAAGATTCAAAATGAACCAAGTAGGTTCGCTCTCAAAATTTTGTATGGCGAACCATGTTGGTTCAATCAAGATTAGGCCGCGAACCACGAATGAGAGAGCGAACCTCGAAAATAAGCCTTCGTGTGAACATGCTATCACAATCAAGACAAATTAATACAGGTGAATGCATGGTGCAATTATTAGGTGGCAGCATAAGAGTTGTTGTACTACATACATATGTACATAATATTTTGTTTGTGTAAAAATTCCGGACGCTGTCAAAAACATGTTTACAAAACAGAAGAAAATGATGAAAGAAGCGTTTATATAAAAAAACGAACAAAGAAAATTAATATAGATTTTTTTATAAATTGTTTTCAACACATTTTAAGCAATTAAAATATTTTTGAAAACTTTTTTATTGTGTTCTTGCCCTTTTTCAAACTGTTTAAAATATTTTTATTTTTTCACCCACAATTTTTGACACCCACAATTTTATGAAACAAAAAATTATCACCTGCGCTAGTGATGCCACCTGGTTAATTGCACCATGGGTGAATGCAAGCGGGAAGGCGAATTCAATACTATGTATATATTTAGTTATTGTAAAACATGTTACGGCCATAGTGACCAGAGGGGTTTCCGACTAGCCATATTTACAAGCATTTGATAACTCGGGGGGTTCTCTTTGCTGGCAAGTTTTCATTCTCACACAATTTTACCATTCACACAGAAATTCACTTCATAAACTACCAAAAATTAACAAAACTCGCCAAAAAAATCGCGATTGATCCACTTACAGGCACATCCAACTATAAAGAATTCCACCAAGACTCAACATCGGCAACCACAATCATACACGGAGCCATAACCTATTTCATCAATTCATTCGCACGCACATTCATTCACACACCACATGCAGAACAATTTGAGATAAGTAATTTAGTCTATACAGATTTTCAACCTTTTTAACAATTTATATTCCTTTTTTTTGAGCTAATTTCTGCCGCCTTAAGGACGTACCTGCTACCAATCGCATTCAGCCTACACATTCATACCTCTGATTCATGCACACACTGATCCAGATCCATACTAAAACTCACCCTTCGACCAGCCAAACTTCTTCCATACATATCTACAAACAACCACCCCATACATACAATCACAATCACCCAGTGGTATAAGAAAAAACAAATAAAATCTTGCAAACCAAAATTTCGCCTTTCCTATTTCTTCCACACACCATAACTGTGTACATAAACCACATCACCTAGGAAAGCCAATAAAATTAGTATACGTTTCAGTGGTTTTAGGCCACCCGCAACAAACATATCGAGAATGTCAAAATCCAAATTCGCCTAAGATTGTTCAGCTAAGCAAAAATATTACATAAACGCTAAATATAGGGTGTTTTTTTAAGCCCGATAGAACTTGAAATTGTAAAAAATAACACAAAAAATTAAATTGTAATCAAAATTTTTTTTTTTATTCGAAAGATCAATACGTGACATTAACATTTGAAAATGATTTCGGGCATATGGGCACCGCGGCTGTTCTTGACGAAGCGCATTCTGGACGTCCAATTTTGGGCCACTTTTTCGAGCACTGCTGGCCGTATGTCACGAACAACACGAACAATGCTGGCCTCCAAGGCGTCAATTGTTGCTGGTTTATCAGCATAAACCAGTGACTTCACGTAGCCCCACAGGAAATAATCGAGAGGTGTCAAATCGCACGACCTTGGAGGCCAATTGACAGGTCCATTTCTCGAAATCAACTTATCGCCAAATTTTGATTTCAGTAAGTCGATGGTTGCGTTCGCCGTATGGCACGTAGCGCCATCCTGTTGAAGCCACATCTCCTCCGGATCAATGTCATCCATATTTTCAAACAAAAAATCATTGATCATGGTGCGGTAACGATCTCCATTGACCGTAACGCGAGCTCCGGCCTCATTTTTGAAGAAATAAGGTCCGATGATGCCACCAGCATGAAAACCGCACCAAACAGTGCATTTTTCTGGATGTAATGGAGTCTGTAGGGTCTCTTGTGGATTGGTCTCACTCCATATGCGGCAATTTTGCTTATTAACAAACCCGTTAAGCCAAAAATGCGCCTCATCGCTGAACACAATTTTGCGATAAAACAACGCGCGAATCGACGACTGATTTTCAAAGTAAATTTGGATAATTTCGTAGCGTTGTTCAAGCGTGAGTCTATTCATGATGATTTGTCAGAGTATACTGAAACAAATAAAAAAAATGTTTCATCAAAATTTAATTTTTTGTGTTACTTTTTACAATTTAAAGTTCTATCTAGCTTAAAAAAACACCCTATACAAATTTTTATTATTGTTTGTAATTAAAATCACAGATTATAATGGCTTTTCATTTTTAAATTCACAAAAATTTCTTGAGAGTTCACTAAATCATACAAAAAAAAAATTTCAGATTAAAATGGCGCGAAAATGTTTGTAAACAAAAGAAAAACAATTTGACAGTCTGGTTGGAAAAAACATGACAAGCAAAAAATAATCACATGAGCTGTCAAGTTCACCTAGTAATGAATTCGCCTTGCATTCACCTACATAAATTCGTCTTGTTATAGACGCAGTTTTTTCCCACTTTTCGAGAAACTATGGAATAATTTATTTCACAAGTTTTCGACGCGAGAACTTCCCAAAGTTACAGAACACAGCCACTGGTATAACTGCAAAATAATTTTTCACCGTGTATACAACTTTATATTGGTAATTCCCACACAAGCATCATACATGCAAACATAACATATGTATGTATGTACATAACACCAAATTGTACAATTTTGCTATTAAATTTTATAAAATTTGTTTACATTATAAAACTAGAAAGAAACACACAATGTTACACATTCGAACACTTGTCTACAAGTAACAAAAAGAAAGAAATAAAGGAATAATTATTACCAAATTCAAGCTGAGAAATAAATTATCAGGAGGCAGGCATATTGCCTCCACACGAAAAAAAAAATAAAAACTACAACAACGACAACTTTATAACGTAATAAGGAAAACATGAAAATAAATTTCTAAAAGATCAATTGCGCCAGTAAAAAGAATTTTCAAGAGAATAAAAGAATCCGAAAATAATTTTTACAAATTCCAGTAAACAACGCCGCTGCCACGCGTTCGTTCAAATGATCATGCGATATAACGGTTCCATGCATACATATGTACGCATAGACGCTGAAGGGATGATGTGTCGTGGAAAGTGATGATCAGGGAAGAGAAATGGAAATGTACACACATACATATGTACTTATGTATGTAAACGTATGTAGTAATATATCATGAAAGCAATTCAAATCAGTTGTTTACATTATCACTGTGATTCTTCTAATCTTCTTCTAGAGTTTCTGCGCAGCAACATACGCGGCCAACCTGTAAATTGATAAATGTTTTACATACATATGTATGTAAGTACGTAGATTTTGATTTATGGATAATTCGTTGGTTTCTGTATTTTAATTTTTCAGATTTTAAACTGCCTTGAATGCTTGAGTTTGTAAAACAATTTGGCCACATACCCGTACATATTTGTTGCCTGTTCTTTAAGATATTTTCTATTTTCCCCCTTTATTTATCACAAGAGCAATAGCTTTAGGCTGCAAAATGAGTGAAGTGTGACGCAGGCGGAAATCACGGAGGTAATGAGGGCAGCTATGTAACTGGTTGAGGTACTATAGCGCATACGTCGAGAATATCCGAATTCAGGCTGATAGTAAAGCTGCATTGAATGCACTACCGGGCGTCCAGGTAGTGTGTTCCATTCTCTAAAGAAATTCTAAATTTTTATATTATTAAAAAATCTAAATTTCTTAATTCCTAGACATCCGTCAAAAGTTTCAAATGTTCGTTCAGTTAGACAGAAATAATTCAATCAATTATCATTTCCCCATCTTCTTGTTTTGTCTAAGAGTTTATCTCTTAAAAAAAATTCATCCTCTAAAGAAACTCCAAATTTTTACATTTTCCAAACATTTAATTACTTTATTCCTTTGTCAGAGATTTCAAGCATTGATTCCGTTAGACAGATATAATGTCCACCAATTCAATCAATTATCACTTTCCAATCTTTTTTTTTTGGTCCAAGTATTAATCCTCTAAAGAAATTCATCTTCTAAGGAAACTCCAAAGTTTTACATTTTAAAACAATCTAAATTTCTTAATTTCTAGACTTCCGTCAAAGATTTCGAGCATTGATTCCGTTAGAGAGAAACAATGTCTATCATTTCAACCAATTATTATCTGTCCATCTTCCTTTTTTGCGCAAGAATTTATCTTCTAAAGAAATTCATCCTCTAAAGCAGGGGTGCCCCCCCTGGTAGAGCAAACATTAATACATTTAAGGAAAAACTACTTGTATTTAATGTTTTGTTGTAAAAAGCAAAACATATTTACAAAAACAAAATTTACAATGATAACCGTTGTTGTCAATGTTTACCACAAGGTGAATTCATTGCTAGGTGAACTTGACAGCTCAGTAGTGCAATTCACTAACTTTTAACGATTTTAAAAGAGCATAACTTAACGCGAGCTACTGTGGTTTGCACTAACGCTTATGTGATTCACTAACTTATTCGTAACACCTCTGGTTGTATGTTAAAAAAATTTGAAATAATGTGGCAGCTTTGTTAAAAATAAAGAAAACCACAAAGAGGAACAGGAAAAAAACAAACAAATTTGCAAATAATTCCATGTTTAGGGTAAGTAAAACTATTTATATGTTTATTATTTAAAATATTTTTTGATAAATAAGATAAGTTCTCACAGGGAAAACGTCGACCGACTGTTGGAGTCTTCCGACAAGTCGAATCCCAAATACAGTGAAGTTATTCTAGTAGAAATTTTAACAACATTGTTGTTAAGATAAACACCACAAAAATAATTGGTGTTTAGTTAACGCTAATCAGTCAGGCTATAAAAACAGCTGATTTAAAACGAAGACAAATAGTGTTAAAAACTGTTATAGAGTCGCGAAAACACCAACGCTAGTGTTAATTTCTCTAAACGAATTTTATTAGCGTTAAAACTGGTTAGTGAATTGCACTACAGGTGATTATTTTTTGCTTGTCACGTTTTTTCTAATGAGACTGTCAAATTTTTCTTCTTTTGTTTGCAAACATTTTCGCGCTATTTTAATCGCAGTTTTTTTTTTGTATCATTTCAAGAAATTTTTGTGAATTTAAAAGTGGAAAACCATTATAATCTGTGATTTTAATTACAAACAATTATAAACATTTGTATTTAACCTTTATGTAACATTTTTTCTTAGCTGAACAATCTTAGGCGAATTAAGATTTTGACATTCTCAATAAGTTTTACAATAACAAAATACATAGTATTGAATTCGCCTCCCCGCTTGCAATTCACCTTGGTTTACCAGCAAAGCATGCGCAAGTGTTGTTGCTTTGCTCTTGTGTGTGTACAGTGAAGAACGACAAAAGGATATAAGACAGTAGTAGCAAGTCGAATTCATTATTAGGTGAATGCATCGGCGAATTCGGTTAATATGACGGCACTGCCTCTGTCAAGTTTTGTTTACCTTTTTCAGCGCCATTTAAATTTTGTACATGTTCTTTATCAACCGCTTTTGACAGCTTAAGTGTGAATTCGCCTTTTTACACAAACAAAATACCTGTTATTTTTTTTTATTGTTGTATTGTTGTAGCGAGGCGGCTACCTTGTTTTTTGTGTCATGGACAGTAGTGGACAAATTTATTTTGTACTTGTGTTAGTGAGATAATTTGAGGGCAAGGCGAATTCATTATTACTAGGTGAACTTGACAGCTGAGGTGATTATTTTTTGCTTCTCGCGTTTTTTCAAATTTTTTTTCTTTTGTTTACAAACATATTCGCGCCATTTTAATCTGAAGATTTTTTTGTATGATTTAGTGCAATTTAAAGAAATTTGCGTAAATTTAAAAGTGAAAAACTAATATAATCTGTCATTTTAATTACAAACAATTATAAAATTTTATATTTAACGTTTATGTAAAACATGTAATTCTTCGAGCTTAAGGTCTTTCTTGGAATTTTTAGTTTTTTTGGTTTTTAATTATCTGGCAATATTTCGCTTTCCTTTGGATAGCTTCTTCAGGCCAAATAATATTTATTTAATTTCAATTTGTTAAATAAATATTATTTGGCCTGAAGAAGCTATCCAAAGGAAAGCGAAATATTGCCAGATAATTAAAAACGAAAAAAACTAAAAATTCCAAGAAAGACCTTAAGCTCGAAGAATTACACATATTAAGAAGGGGAAAAACGGTCGAAATAAAGAAATAATAAGTTTATGTAAAATGTTTTCCCAGCTGATCAATCTTAGAATGAATTCGCCTTGTAGCTAACATATGTATGTATGTACCCCTCGTGTATGTAGAATGTGTTTGGTTTTTAACGTCAATAGTGATTAAAAAAGTTTGTACTTTTTAAAGTACTCGTGCTTGAAGCTATGATTTCAAGTCTAGTGATTTATAAAGCACCTGCGAATGGATAAACTGCAGCAGCATGAAAATGATCGTTTTCTTACGTTATGTATTATTCTCTATAGAGGTACATACATGATACAAAAAACAAGGTAGCCGCTTCACTACAACAATAAAAAAAAACAACAGGTATTTTGTTTGTGTAAAAATGCGAATTCACGCTTAAGCTGTCACAAGCCGAAAAAGGTAAACAAAACTTGACAGAGGAAGTGCCGCCATATTAACCGGATTCGCCGATGCATCCACCTAATAATTAATTCGCCTTGGGTACATACATATGTATGAATGTACGTTGGTTGACCTTCAGGGGAATCTTGAGGCTAATTCTGTCATTCGCTTACGAGCGAGCTTTTACTCGAATGTGCGAGTTTTTATACTTTTGGGATTATCTCTTTCGATATCGAGTAAAAGGTTCCGAAATTTCTAATGATGCCATTCAATAGCGAGTAACCATTCGAATGCAACCGTGCAACTTTTTACTCGTAAGCAAAAGTACTATCGAAAACCAGCCAAACAGAAAAACACAAAAGAAATGTAGCAGCCTGTTTATAAGACACGACTCGTCGATAAAAAACGCTAACTTTGCAACTTTTTCTTGTTTTTGGTTTATAAACCGCGACTATTGACGATTAGGATTAAAAAACGTAACATCTGTCAATTTATTTTGGTTTGTAAGACGCGAGTCGTCTCACCATAAATGTCAAAATCGGCGAATGAAGAAACATGCTCGTCAACAGAAAATGTATAGAAAGTGTTATAAATAATAAGAAATATAATAAAAATAATTATAAGTGATAATAAATAATAAGAAAACTAGGAATGGAACAGAATGTTTTAAGGATCTCAAATTTCTGGAAACATGAACTGAAACTGTTTTTTCGTTGCATATAAAAGTTTTGTATACATACATATTACATACATAATAAAATATACACATATACAATATAAAACTTGCAGTTAATATATAAAATTTTTGTTTGTTTATTCGTTTTTTTTCCAATTAGACCGCCATAAAAAAGCCTTTCCAAAAAAAATTATTTGTTTTATTTATTTACTTATACATACAAGCGTATGTATGTATGTCAACTGTGCCTAGAATAGGATTGCCGTTGTTTAGCTTGAAAAATGTAAACAGATACTATTTTTTCGCATGCTGGCAACAAACAAATATCATAAATGTTTGACATATACGCGAATTTACGTAAGTTGCACGACACAATCAAGTCGCGTTTTATGAACCCAATTTCTTACGTACTCGTCTATAAATTGGCTCGTCGCGAGTGAGCTAACTCGTGTCCTATAAACAGGCTGTAAATTGAAAATTTGTTTTGAATAGCAATAATATTTAAATTAAATTGAGCATTTTTGGTTCTTAAGACTTTTTTTAATTCATGACTAATATATACAGGTATATGTATATAAAGATGAGTATTGCTAAGAACACAAATACTTAAATTTGAAGTCACATGTTATTATATTCAAGAATATTTTTTTGTTTTTTAAATGGTTGTTTTTACATACATACATACATATTTATTGTTATTTCTATTTACTTTTTAATGTCCAAACACGCATACATGACAGATTTAAATGAATTGTTATTGTGAAGGTATGTGTGTTTATTTTTTTTTAATGTAAAACATGTATGCAAAGTATGCAAATAATGGGTGATTTTATAAGAACTATCGGAAATTTACAAAAAAAAAAAAAACATAAAATTCAGAAAAATGCATGAAATATTTATTTGGATCGATAGTTGGGTCAATATAATTTAATGTTTGAAGATTATTTCATGCAAATGTTGGCCGCGGCTGCGCCTCAAATGGTCCATCCGGTATCTCACGAATAATGTTGGCAATGCGCGTCAATCGAAGCGGGCTTGTCGCTATGGACATTAGCCTTAACATAGCCCCACAAAAAATAGACTAGAGGCGTTAAGTCGCACGATATGGGCGGCCAATTCACTGGTCCCAAGCGTGAAATAAACTGTTCACCGAAGTCGCCTCTCAATTGGTCCATTGTTTCGCGTGCTGTGTGGCATGTGGCACCGTCTTGTTGAAACCACATGTCATGCAAGTCAAGCTCTTCCATTTTGGGCAAAAAAAAGTTTGTTATCATCGCACGGTAGCGCTCACCATTCACAGTAACGTTGTGATTCGCATCATCTTTGAAGAAATACGGCCCAATGATGCCGCCAGCCCATAATCCGCACCAAACGGTTGTTTTTTGTGGATGCATTGGTAGCTCTTGCAATGCTTCTGGCTGCTCTTCACTCCAAATACGGCAGTTTTGCTTGTTCACGTATCCATTCAAACAGAAATAAGCCTCGTCGCTGAACACAATTCTTCGATAAAAAAGTGGATCTTCATCTAACTTTTCAAGAGCCCATTCACCAAAAATTTGGCGTTGTGGTAGGTCGTTTGGCTTCAATTCTTGCACCAGCTGTATCTTATAAGGCTTCACACCCAAATCCTTCCGCAAAATTTTCCACGTAGTGGAGTAACAGAGGCCCAATTGCTGCGAACGGCGCCGAATCGATAATTCACGGTCATCACCAACACTGGCCACTACGTAAGCGTGTTGGTGGTTTAATGTCCAACAATTTAAATTTGGTGCGAAATTTTTTTACAATAGCCCGAATAGAAGCCTCAGTAGGTCGATTAAACTGACCATAAAATGGAAGAAGCGCGCAATAAATTTTCTTAACAGAGCACGCATTTTGGTAATAAAATTCAATAATTTGCAAGCGTTGTTCGGTGGTAAGACGATTCATGATTAAATTATAGACCAAACTGATGATGTTTGACAGTGACACAAGATACAAAACGGGCGTGAGCTGTCAAAACTAGTGTTGCCAAAAAGATAATAGCAAAAAAATCACTCGTTACATACAATTTTCGGCAGAGTTATAAAACACATTTTGTCAGTATTTTGCAACACTGAAGTGATAACTCCATTCGTTACGTAACGAGTCACATCATTAGAAATTTACACGATATCGAAATTATTTTCTACTCGATAGTAATTTCGATCACGAATGACAGAATTAGCCCCCTTGATTAAAATAATAAATATATATATGTGTGTACGTATGTAAATGAAATACGTATGTATGTATATGTACACATGTGTTGCTGACTGTTTTCTTTCCACAAATTTTAAAAACGCACATTGTTTTTATTTGTCGGAATTTTTCCGTACAGTTTTTTTTTTTGCTGGCCAACCTGATCAAACACTGCTTTTTTATGACCATTTTCAGATTTGTTTTTCACACCATTTAAGTTAAAAAGAATTTGGTTCCTAAATGAATCACGTGTGTGGGGCTAAAATAACAAATGCTTTGACGTCATGCTGGGAGTAACTGTTTTCCCACTGTTATCCGTTACAGTTAGAAAGTGTGAAATTCGTATTAAGCATAAAAAGTATGCAAATGTGCTCTAAATATTTATTTATTGATACCGCAACTTGCTCGTAAAATGTCCCAGTTGGCAAAGTGGTCATCGGCGACATTCTTGTCAATGATTTGTCATCATTTAGGATTTCTGGAAGACAATGTTAAATAAAATGTCATGGTTTTACATTTGACGCCAAATTGTTAAAAGTAACAAAAAACTTTTCAACTTAATCTAGTGGCATGCTAAAGCCCAGTTCAGACTATTATACTGTGTATTAATACTTGTCAAAAATTCAAATAATACGTGCAAGTCTGATAGTCTGAATGTAATCCGTCATACATACGAAAAATAATACGATAAAAATTTGACATCCCATACGACTTTTTTGTTGTTTTAAACTTTTCAAAATGATAATACTTTACATTTGATCAGGGTTGTGCAAACCATCAGCAAACCAGCTAATTAAAAATTGAGTAGTCGGCTATTTCGTAGCCGATGGGGTGCCGTCACTGATAGTATTTTTTGTCGTTATAAAAAAGCTCGAAATTTGGAATTTAGCTGTCATTTATAAATGTATTTTGCTCATGCTATATTTAGAACATAAAATATGTTTGTGCTATTGAATTTGGATGTGTTATACATAATTATTATTTTAACTGTTGAAGAATTTCTCGCGCCGGCACGTCTATCGCCTACGACGAATAGCGCACCTGCCGCCGTGAAAAGTTTTATGATAGCACATCTATGTTGGTTTATATCAAGTGTGATGGTGTGAATGCAAAATCTAATTTACGTTAGACTTTTTGACAGTCGCAAGAAATGTGTTTAGACTTTTATCTCACAAAATCTAATGAAAGTATTTATACTTGTATAATAGTCTGATTGGGCCTTAATCAGGATGGTTGTATGTACATATATATGTATTTCTATGCGTAAGAACTTTGAAAGTCTCGAAAAAAAAAAAAAAAAATGGAGCCATCAACAGTAGAATTATTCATTTATAATTGTTGCATTTTGGAGGGGAGGTTGGCAATATGATTTACACATGTTTACACATGCAGCAATCGTTTTGTCTTTACGATTACAATTGATCACATCAATGAATCGTAAAAAGTACTTTTATTTCTTTATAAAAAATTATGTTCTCTGCGGTTTGTGCTAAATAGACGTTTAAGGGAATTAAGCAACACCGCACAAAACGAACGAGTGCAGGCATACACTCACCAATCGACATCAACAACTCCCAATATTTGAATCCCAGTCAACAAAATCGAATTAACATCATTCATATTTTAATAATAATATGCAGTTCTAGCTCTAATTTCCACAGTCGTGATTGAGAATAGATTCGAATCGAAATTAATGCTGAAAGTGTGATATATTCTGATGATGGTATTCGAAACGAATTGAATTTTTGTTGCATTGTTCAAGACGGGCGTTCAAAATTCACTTTACAACAGTGCATAAATTGTAAACAAAGTCAAATGTCAATAAATATAGTAAAAAAACTCAAAACAACACGCTCCGATATCAAACTAAAATTTAAGATTGTGTTAACGAAGCGGTTCCGAGTTTTTTTTTTTTTTTTTGGGAATTCACAAAGGCGGCTTCAGAGAACGCCATAATCCCTCGACTTCCTCAGAAGCAATGCGGCAACTTAAATTTTTGCACTAAAGTTTATAGTTCACATGCATTACCACAGGAAAAACGTGCACCAAATTTGAAAAACCGGCTAGCAAAGCGGCTTAGTTTTTTTTTTAATTCCCAAAACCGGTTTGAAGAATCCCCAAACTTTCTCCATTTCACCAGAAGCTATAAGGCAACTCCAATTTTCGCACTAGAGCAGCAATACTGTTCATACAGTTTTGTATACCTACATACCTAATAATCACTCATATGGCCTGGGTTTCGACTGTAGCAAACATACAAACTTATAAAGGGTGTTTTTTTAAGCTAGATAGAACTTTAAATTGTAAAAAGTAACACAAAAAATTAAATTTTGATGAAACATTTTTTTTATTTGTTTCAGTATACTCTGACAAATCATCATGAATAGACTCACGCTTGAACAACGCTACGAAATTATCCAAATTTACTTTGAAAATCAGTCGTCGATTCGCGCGTTGTTTTATCGCAAAATTGTGTTCAGCGATGAGGCGCATTTTTGGCTTAACGGGTTTGTTAATAAGCAAAATTGCCGCATATGGAGTGAGACCAATCCACAAGAGACCCTACAGACTCCATTACATCCAGAAAAATGCACTGTTTGGTGCGGTTTTCATGCTGGTGGCATCATCGGACCTTATTTCTTCAAAAATGAGGCCGGAGCTCGCGTTACGGTCAATGGAGATCGTTACCGCACCATGATCAATGAGTTTTTGTTTGAAAATATGGATGACATTGATCCGGAGGAGATGTGGTTTCAACAGGATGGCGCTACGTGCCATACGGCGAACGCAACCATCGACTTACTGAAATCAAAATTTGGCCATAAGTTGATTTCGAGAAATGGACCTGTCAATTGGCCTCCAAGGTCGTGCGATTTGACACCTCTCGATTATTTCCTGTGGGGCTACGTGAAGTCACTGGTTTATGCTGATAAACCAGCAACAATTGACGCCTTGGAGGCCAGCATTGTTCGTGTTGTTCGTGACATACGGCCAGCAGTGCTCGAAAAAGTGGCCCAAAATTGGACGTCCAGAATGCGCTTCGTCAAGAACAGCCGCGGTGCCCATATGCCCGAAATAATTTTCAAATGTTAATGTCACGTATTGATCTTTCGAATAAAAAAAAATTTTGATTACAATTTAATTTTTTGTGTTATTTTTTACAATTTCAAGTTCTATCGGGCTTAAAAAAACACCCTATATAAGCGTGTTATAGAACAATAATAAAAGACCATCTGTAGTGCGATTCTGTAACTTATATAACGATAGTCGAATCATTAAAATAATTATAACGATATTTTATCGAATTTGCTATTCTGTAACATTTTCTTAACAATTCTCGTAGTCGATCAAAATCAGCTGTTAATTTTACTGCCGTTTGTCGATTTCTTAAAGACAAAAATTTTCTTGTTGTTTATTCAATCGTTAAAGTGTACATACATACATAAAATATTTATTAAATACATTTTCAAAAACAAGGCGAATTCAATACTATGTATTTTGTTATTGTAAAACTTACTGAGAATATCAAAATTTAAATTCGCGTAAGATTGTTCAGAAAAAATGTTACATAAACGTTAAATACAAATTTTTATAATTGTTTGTAACTAAAACTACAGATTTTATTAGTTTTTCAGTTTTAAATTCACACAAATTTCTTGAAATTGCACTAAATCATACAAAAAAATCTTCATATTAAAATGGCGCGAAACTGATTGTAAACAAAAGAAAACAAATTTGACAGTCACATTGGTAAAAACGCGGCAAGCAAAAAATAATCACCTGGGCTGTCAAAATCACCTAGTAATGAATTCGCCTTGTTCACACTTCAACTGTCAAAAGCAATTGATAAAGAACATGTAAAAAAATTAAAATGGCGCCGAAAAAGGTAAATAAAACTGGACAGAGGAAGTGTCGCCATATTAACCGAATTCGACTGAAATCGGCTATGCAGCCACCTAATAATGAATTCGCATTGCTGCATTAACGTCTACAAGGTGGCAGCGCTACGCCATGTGACAATTTTTTGTTACTGGCAATATAGTAAATCATTTACATCAAATGTATTGTTTACATTTTTGAAACTGAATTTAGTGGTTTATTCTGAATTAAACATTCAAAAATTATTTTGTGAACATTAAGATAATTCAAATTAAAATAATTTATAATTATGAAAAGGTACTTTAATAGCTAAAAATTGTGAAAAAAATTGCAAATATTGTAGACAAGCTTAGCTTACCACATGCTCGTTTTTGTTGCAGTTTTTCTCCAGTGCTGAAACCTTGTAGACGTTAATACACCTTGCTTATAATAATAATTAAAACTAATTATAATAATAAATTAAATAAAATTCTGCGCAAGGGAATCATAAAATTCGAGCATAAATAACAATTTACATCGCCGCGCTGACTGGGTTATCGAACGTATGTAAATATATGCCTGGAAACATACTTGTGTGCATATGGATTCTTAATTTGTGTATGTGTTTGCAGCTGATCATGCATAATGGGTGGTCTGTGTCAAGGGATCCAAACGCTTTCAGGCAACATGCACCACATTGTCTTACATATCACAGACAGACCGATGCAACCAAATCGTTTACAGCGCAATCATAAGCAGTATTATTGCCAATGTTCTCGTTCGCTGCGCTGCGCTGCGCTACGCTGAATATGATTAACGCGATAATGTTTATGATGATGAAGATGATGAGCTTGTGTTGTTTTAGCTGTGGATTGATGATACTGCTGCTGCTGCTGCTGCCTGTTGTAGTGGCTGGTGATGATGATACCACTAAACTTTTTTTTGTTCCTTTCTTTTTAGTGACTGACTGACACTGACGGCAAACATCAATGATTTAATTTTTTTCCTTGATTTCTTTTAAAAGAATAGGAAAACTATTGAAAACATACATATGTATATATTTACATACATATCTTCTCAACAAAGAGTTAGAAAAATTATATCAAGTATAAATGGAAATCTATAAAAGCAAAAAATACAGATTCAGCAAAAGTTTTTTTTTTTATTTAAATTTGTAAAAAATAAAAAACTGAACATTTTGAAGCGTTGAAATATTAAATTGATTGCATGTCTTGTTATAGACATTTTTCGTCGTTGAAAAGTCTAGAGAATTGATTTTTGATGCGTTCGAAGCAATTCACATACATTACACATACATATCGCTCCTTTATTGAAACATAGTCATAATTCAAAAAATGAGCTTTTCGAGTTAACAATGCAGAATTTTTAACAGTTGTTTCCTTTAGGAGATATTTTCTAAGACTTGTATGGAAACTAAATATTTGTAATGTGTTTTTTTTTTCGAAACAAGCTTTTTTGAGTTATGACTATGTTGCAATAAAGGAGCGATATGTTTGTGTCTAATTATTGATGCACTTTTATTCTTAAACTTCAATTGTCGTTAAAATGGTGTTTTTTTTTTTTTGGCGCGTAAGCACTTGTGTCCATTTGTCCGTTTGGACTTTGCTGCTCATTTCTTCACTTTGCTTTCACTTTTCTATTTATTTATTTAAGTCTAGGGACAATAAATCTTTACAGACTAAATACACAATACTGGGGGGTTACTTTGTATTGCGATGCGAAAGTAAGTTCGATGCGAAAGGTAAATGCGATATAAGTACAATTTGGTACCCTGTGCCGTTTGCGCAAACTTTTTCGCGAAATAGTTTGAAAATGAAGCAACACTGATACTCAAAATAAACCAAGGCGAATTTATACAGGTGAATGCAGGCGAAAAGGCGAATTCAGTACTATGTATTTTGCAAGGCGTCTTTATACAGGTGAGTGCAAGCGGAAAGGCGAATTCAGTACAATGTATTTTGTTATTGTAAAACACATCGTGAATGTCATAATCTAAATTCGCCTAAGATTGCTCAGCAGAGAAAATATTTTATATAAACGTTAAATATAAGCTTTTATAATTGTTTGTAATTAAAATCACAGATTATATTAGTTTTTCACTTGTAAATTCACACAAATTTCTTGAAATTGCACTAAATCATGCAAAAAAAACCTTCAGATTAAAATGGCGCGAAAAAGTTTGTAAACAAAAGAAACAAAATTTGACAGTCTCATTGGAAAAAACGCGAGAAGCAAAAAATAATCACCTGTGCTGTTAAGTTCACCTGGTAATGAATTCGCCTTGGTATTTTGTTATTGTAAAATATATCGTGAATGTCAAAATCGAAATTCGCCTAAGATTGTTCAGCTGGGAAAAAATGTTATATAAACGTTATATATAAACTTTTATAGTTGTTTGTAATTAAAATCACAGATTATATTAGTTTTTCACTTTTAAATTCATACAAATTTCTTGAATGTGCACTAAATTATGCAAAAAAAAAATCTTCAGATTAAAATGGGGCGAAAAAGTTTGTAAACAAAAGAAAACAGAAAAACTGAAAAAATTTTACAGTCTCATTGGAAAAAACGCGAGAAGCAAAATATAATCATCTGTGCTGTTAAGTTCACCTAGTAATGAATTCGCCTTGAAATAAACAATAGCGAAGAATCGTAACAAGGTACATTAACGTCTACACGGTGACAGCACTGGAGCACAATTACAACAAAAACAGGCATCTGGTATATATTTGTAACTTTTATCACAATTATAAACTATAAATGCACCTTTTCATAATTATAAATTATTTTTATTTGAATTATTTTTAAGTTCAAAAAATAAGTTTTATATGTTTAATTCAGAATAAAACACTTAATTCACTTTCAAAAATGTAAACAATACATTTGACGTAAATAGCTTACTAATATTGCCAGTAGCAAAAAATTGTCACATGCCGTAGCGCTGCCACCTTGTAGATGTTATGCACCTTGAATGGTAAAATAAAATGTGCGCAAGGTAAAAATTGAAAATGCCAAAGGAAAATACGGAAACGTAATACAGGGTACCAATTTTACGATTACGAACCATTTTTCTTTTGCATCGCAATAAAGAGTAACCTCCCAGGGTGTTTGATGAATTTGTCTATATTACGAATATGGAATAACTTTTTTGTACTGCATGGACTTTATTAAGACTTTTTTCACATGAAAGCCCATTGAATTGTATTAAAAAAGTTTCATTAGTCTAGGAGGTAACTGAATGAATAAGTGCCTGGCCTGCCCGTTGGTGCAGATGCGTCATCCTAGAAAAAGGTTGTTCTTTACTACTCGGATAGTTGAGGCTGAATTTGCTCCAAATGTCGCTTGCATTGAGTATTTAAAAAGCCAGCCCTCTTGTGTCCAATTTGATTCCGCTGTATTGCCACAGTATGGTATATAGCTCAGCTGATCTACATATCACTGCCTCAGCGCCAGCCCGAGGATCGGATAAAAAAGTTCAATCCACTATTTCTGTCAAATCATGCAACATCGGTTTGCTTATATATAAAGCCCTTTTATAAGAAAGAGTTGGACATCAACAAAGAAAGCGCCACAATATAACGGAACGATGGAACAGGCTGCTAAGGATATTAGTCCTCATATTATCAAATCTGGGTAACTTCACAAGACCATCTATCTTGTGTAGTCCCTACAAGCTGACACTGTACCTAGTTCTGAAAGTGCAATGACAAATTGCTAAACACTGTTGCCACATACAAAGTTGCAGTATTGTAGTAATATAATAATTATGAAATTAATGTCTTTTGCATGTTATGAAAAGAATTATGATATTTTTTTCCTTTTAATGCATATAAAGAAAGCAATTAAAGTCTTTTTATAAAGATAATCTCATAAAAACGTTATAATGTTTAAGTTTTTTCAACTACTGCCCCATAAATCTGTATATGTAATAAGTAAGCAAATAAAATAAGAAAGGACAGAAGTAGAGGCAAATTTTGTGACTCTATGCTTCGGCGACATTTTTAAAATGAACTTCCACTTTCCTGTGTAGACGCACAAGAAATTTTCATGAAAGTCGTCTATTTGACTGAATTTTTTATTTATAATACGTATACAGAAATTTCATGAACGTGCTTTCCTGCACGTAGAAAAAAATATATGGTTGATACAACAATATTCTAAGGGCAACATACTATTGTTGAATTATATGGTTGTACCTAATAATACTATATTGTTATATTTAAAACACCATTCAAATGACACACCATAGTATTGTAAACAAAATCATAGTAAAAGTAACCATATTATATTTGGGTTTAAAATTGGTTTAATAATAACTAACCATAGCATTTATTAAACTAAACAAACCATATTGGTGTCGTAAATAACTTTATTATAATATTGTTGAAACATATATTTCTATAATACATATAATAATTAACTACAAAAAAGAGACAGCATATAATACAATTTTATAAAACTTATTTTAAAAAATAAATACAAATAATTAGAAAAACTAATCGGGTTGCATCTTACAGAATTAATGCACAAGTTCTTCTTTGAAGTTGAAATATCCATTAGCTGTAATGAAAGAAAAGTAGCTATTAAGTATTTTGTCTGCGATTGCAATTTTAACAGACATCTTTAATCATATTAATATGATTGCATATTGTTGGATTCACCATACATATTTATATTTACATCTTAATATTAAACTTACTTTTTTATTATTCCGAGTACTCCATATGTATTTCTTTCTCTGGGTTTAAAAAGGCCAGTTAGAGGTAAGCCGCCCTTGCGAGAACCGTCTGGTGACTGGGCTAGAGATGACTCGGAAAAGGGTAATTTATTTGTTAACCATTTGAAAAACGTTTTTACCACAAATAGGTCTGACAATGCAAATGAGTTGCCACCTATTGTTAGTAGACCTCCTGTGCCTTTAAGATTCAATTTCCAAGAAATTGAAAATGCTATTGGCAATCTAAACCTTAAAAAAGCTCCAGGTATGGATAAAATCAGCAACAAAATGCTCGTAGAGCTGCCTCGTGTAGCTAAAGGAATTGTTCTTTTTATTTTTAATGCTATTTTACGACTTGAGTATTACCCTGCAGAGTGGAAGGTGTCCATGATAACAATGGTTCCTAAGCCAGGGAAGGATCACACGAAAGTAGAATCATACCGTCCAATAAGTCTACTGTCAACAATATCAAAACTTTTCGAAAAATTGCTAAAGGCGAAGTTGGATCCAATGCTTCATAAGGTTGAATGTATTCCTGATCACCAATTTGGTTTTAGAGCGAAACATGGCACCATTGAGCAAACACACAGCTTAGTTAATGTCATAAGAAAGGCATTTGAAGATAAAAAATATTGCTCTGCCTTATTCATCGACGTCTCACAAGCTTTTGATAAAGTGTGGCACGATGGCTTAATGCATAAAATAAAGTTTAATTTACCCGCAAACATACATAACCTTCTGGAAAGCTACTTATATTGTCGCCAATTTATAATAAAAGAAGGCGATTTCATAAGCCCCGCCCAGCCTATTGAAGCTGGAGTTCCCCAAGGCAGCATATTAGGGCCTATCTTATATTTGATCTACGCATCTGACATGCCGATAAGCACCAACATTCACACTTCAACATTTGCAGATGATACAGCATTCCTTAGCCTACATAGTAACCACCAGCAAGCATCAATAAATTTACAGGAACATATCGACAAACTAGAGAAATGGCTGAAGCTTTGGAAAATCAAGGTTAATGAACAAAAGTGTGCCCATGTTACATTCGCACTGCGTCTAGGAACATGCTCACCCATTACTATTAACAATAAAGTAATACCTCAACACAGTGAAGTCAAATACCTCGGAATTCATCTTGACCGTAGACTAACATGGAAGTCGCACATCGAGGCAAAAGTAACGCAGATGAAATTGAAAGCAGTGCAAATTAACTGGCTACTAGGCAGAAATTCGACCTTGCAGCTTGATTGTAAACTTTTGCTGTACAACTCGATTCTAAAGCCAATATGCTGCTATGGGATTCAATTATGGGGCACAGCCTCGGCATTCAACATTGAGAAAATTAAAAGAAGTCAAAATAGAATTCTCCGTAGAATTACAGATGCTCCATGGTACGTTAAAAACTCACGAATCCACGCAGATCTGAACGTATCTTTTGTGAAATCTGAATTTGTGAAGTACGCGACAAGGTATATTAACAAACTTGAATTCCATCCAAATCCTCTTGCAGCTAATATTCTTAATTTTGGTGGTCATACCCGTCTGAGAAGGAGGGATACTTTGGCTACCATTAGAGCTCTAAACAGATGACTGAATTCTGAAATAATATTCGCATAAAAATAAATTTTTGTCCAGCACTGGCAGGACTTTAATCATAATTTTTTTTTTAGTATTAAGATTTGAATACTTATTGTCATTACATTTTTTTATGTAGATTCAATAAATAAAATAATGAAGTTAAAAAAAAAAAAAAAATATGTATTTCTTCGACAAGCTCTCGTTTTTTCTTCTTTTTTTCAATAAAGCTGACAAATAAATATATTTTTTTTAATTGAAAACACATAAAATATTTTAAACCAAACTGAAAGAATATTGCATGTCAACGACTAGAATGAAAATATCATTCAAGTCGGCAATAGTAAGTTTATGTTGTAAACTCACTTTTGTTGCATATGAATCAGCTTATCATACATATAATAAAAACAATTATTTTAGCATTGGGTGTGACAAAAGCTATCGTTGTTTTTAACAAATTTTCACAATTGTTATTATTGCATATAACCATATCTTGAAATATATAGATGTTAACAATAGAATTACAGAAATTCACACAATAAAATATTTATAGAGAAACAAACTATAACTATGCTGATTACACAACGATTTTAACAATTATACATAATGTTATGGAATAGATACTAAGGTTGTTGCAACCATATTTTAAATTGCCTTTTTTCTGCGTGTGTGTAATGGCAGCGTAAACGGTAAAAAAAAGTTTGCCAAATGTAACCCAGTGTTTAGACATACGAGTAAGAGTTCGAAAAACTCAATACACTCACATTTTTTTACCACCACATTCACATTTTTCGCACTCGCAGGTCTACTCGCAGCTAAATTTGCATGCGAGTGATTTTTTGCCATTTCCATGCAATCAAACGTCAAACAAACAAACAGTGTTACCGTGTAAATAATTTTAAACAAATCAACTGGATCATTATAAAATTAAAACCTACGTTTTAGCTAGTTTGTATGTTAATTTATTAAAACTAATACTATAGATCAAGGTGCATTAATATATACACGGTGGCAGCACTACGGCATGTGACAATTTTTTGCTACTGGCAATATAGGAAGCTATTTACGTCAAATGTATTGTTTACATTTTTGAAAGTGAATTTAGTGTTTTATTCTGAATTAAACATATATAAACTATTTTGTGAACATAAAAATAATTCAAATAAATATAATTTATAATTATGAAAAGGTACATTCATAGTTTATAATTGTGAAAATAGTTACAAATATTTTTGATAAACATAGCTTACCAGATGTCTGTTTTTGTTGTATTGTTGTAATTTTGCTCTAGTGCTGCCACCGTGTATACGTTAATGCACCTTGCTATAGATGAAACTAATACTATAGATGAAAGGTGTAAAGAAATGTTAGAGACGTTTATAAATAGAATAGCTTGTTTTTTGTGTTTTGACGGATATTATTAGAGCATTTTTCTTTTTAAATTCTCAGCAATTTGTTTGGATTGTTGGGATATAAAGTTGAATGTTTGAGAATATCTTTCAAAAATTTCCAAAGTCTACTGATGATTAGGGTACTTCCTATGAAATGTTGACATATAGATAGCTGGGAAATATAGAAAACAAGCTATTTATAATTTGTACTGGTATAGATATAAATGTTTAATTTATAAAGGGTTAATATCAATAATATAATGATAATACAAATTAATGCCAACTATTTTCTAAAAATATTCTCAAGTGATGAACACGGCAACTCCAGTTTATAAAAACAGCCAAAGAAACAAAATATATGAAGGAAACAAATTGTTTGAAGTTCACGTGCTGACGACAAATTTAAAATGAACTCTCACTCGCATGTGTAGACAGAAATGAAAGTTGCAAGAGATTCGAGATTTTCGAAGAAATTTTCGTTGATAATACATATTCAGCACTCGCATGAGATTACTCGTATGTCTAAATGCAGGGTAAAAGTTTTCTTCTCGACGATAATAACATTACAGTAATTTGCCAATTTAATGGGTTTTCACGAAAAAATAATAATATATGTAGGTAACAAAATAGTTACGCAATTAATCGAAACATTCAACCAGAACAAGTGTTGAAATATTCAAGAGAGACCAATTTTTTTATTTTAGGAATCTGTATTTTTTTTTTTTTTTATAAAAAAAATCCAAATTTCCTGCTGGGGGCATTTTTTTTTTATTTTAAAAATATCACTTTCATTACGACTCAAGTCATTTTATTTGGCAACATCATAAATTAAGATGCCGAAGACATATAAAATGGCCAGAAAATATAAAAATATATGTTACTTAAAAAAAGGTTGCTTCAAAGAGAAAGGAATTTAATGGGCTTGTATGTACATATGTATGTGTATTTACATAGATATGTATGTATTTAAAATCGGAGACTGGCTGTGCTTCTTTGAAAGAATATTCTTGCTTTTTCCATTATACGTACATACATACATAAGTATATATGTATGTATGTATGTATGTATGTATATACAAATTTAAGTTTGTATGGTTTTTGAATTGTTTTAATTTTAAAATGTCGAATGTCTGCTTCATTTCAATCGACAATATGTATCGTTATTCCGATTGCTCAGACTATAAATCGTGAGTTGGTTTAATTTTTGTTTTGTTTTTTTACTTCTGGATACAGTTTTATGTGTATGAGAATACGCAGCTCAATGGGAGAGATACATACATACGATTATCGAACGTAAGTATATGGGAGGCCCATTTGTACACTGAAAAATATTTGCTTCATATTTCCAATGAACCCCATTCATTAGATAATTTTCATTAACGGAATGAAAAATTACGTTCCATGAATGAAAATTCATAGCATTAATGAAAATATTCATTAAAATTGATTCATTAGTTTTCATAATTTCATTAGAAAATTTCATTGGATTTGTTATAAAAAATTTTTGAAGGCTGTGTGCAATATTTTAGAGATTTATTAAAAGTGAGAAAATAAATATATTATAACTATTAACTAAATGACAAAGTAAATTATTTTATACACTAATTACTGTGTAAAAAATGATTTTAATAAAAATTTCAATAGTTTTTTAGTTCGTATGAAAATGTTCATTATATTAACTAAACTTTTCATTAGAATTCATAAACTACCCTCATTTTAAATACCTACATAGTTGAAATCAAAAGCAAAGAGATGGGCTCTTCTCTCGTTTTTTGGTTAAAAGAATATTTATTCCGTTACAAATGCAACAACAAAGTCACACTTAATTTTTTCCTTAGCGTTCGTTGTGAACAATTATGTATCTATACCCAAAGCAAACGTTTTGTTTTTGCACGCAACGGGACTTTTTTTTTCGTTCTTCAAAAAGCAAAACATCACAAGTTTCCAAAAGCAGAAGCAAACGTTTAAAAAAGAAATGAGTTTGCTGAAGTTCATTTTTTAAAGTGAAGTTTGCTGAAGTTCATTGTTTAAAGGAAAATTAATATTTTATATGTTTTCCTGACGATGATAACAAATTGTTATCGAAATATTGAAAATAAATACTGTTGAATTTTTTATAAAAAATAAAACGATCTTTAGCTGAAAATAAGAAATATTGACTTAAACAAGATCAAATAATTAAATGTCAAATAACCATTGTTTAAACTTATTTAATTATCCAAAATGTTTACATATGTAACATTACATATTATTTTTTAAGTTATTTTGTGTTGAATTAAAATGTTTTGATTTTCTTTTAACCATTATTCTAAATGAAATGTATTAATATTATTAATTTTATATTATTTTCCATTATTATTAAAACAATAAAAAATTCTTTTATGCCTAATATAAAAAAAATTGTTTAGTTTATTTTCAGTAGCACAGTGCTCCTGTGCTACTCCTCCTTAAACTAATGATTTTATTTCATTAGAGTGAAGAAAAATGTTCACCAAATTAGTGAAGATTATCATTGGTTCAACGAATGTATTCATTAAAATAGTGAAAATATTTCATAAAAATAATGTAGCACATTCATTGGCCTAATGAACAAATAACGTTTGAATAATGAAGAAGGTTCAGAAATGAAAGTTTTACTTAATGTTAATATACCAAATTCATAAAACTAATGAAATTGAGTCGTTAGCCTAATGAATTTTTCCATTGTTTTAATGAAAAGTATTCATAAATGTAATGATTTATTCTTCATTAACTTAATGAAGTTTTCATTAATCTAACGAATGTATTCATTAAATAATTTTTAATGAAAGAAGATTCATTAGTCCAATGAAGGCCATCATTGGCCGAAAAATAATGAAAATTTTCATTAGATTAATGTCAAAATTCATTATATTAATGAAGGAATTCTTTTCAGTGTAGTGATATGGTGAGTGACCGATAAATCGCTAGAACGTTTGTTTGTACTAATTGTAGCCAAATGTTTGAATTCGTGCATTAGCTGTGCATAATCATTGTGCGTATCGTACGACAGTATTTGAACAAATCTACCACATCTGAGCTTAGCTTGTGCCTCGAGAAGCGTTGTGCGGTCAATAAGTTTTCCACTTTTGACATCCACCAATAGATCATAGTGTTTTAGAAAATCCGAACCGATGATAGCGCTGTTCACGTTCGCGACCAGGAAGGCCCACAAAAAGTTTCGACGCAGGCCTAGTGAAATATTAAGTGTCTTTTCGCCACACGTATTAATGGGTGATCCGTTGGCTGCAAACAACCTTTTGACCATTCTCTCACGCACTCCTTTAAACCTACTGATGGGCAGAACTGAGACGTCAGCACCAGTATCTATCAAAAAAATTTGTTTGAAATATTGTCAAATATCATGAGACGGGCTATACTATACTCATCTTGCGATTCGCCCGCGGAATCGAAAGGCGAAATTAGTTTTTTGTTTTAAACGAAAGTGAACAAGGTTCACGGCACTTGGTGGCTTTATCACCGAATGTACGACGGTACCAGCAGGTTTCATTTACTGGCTTCATTGAGACACTGTGTGATCTTTTCTTACGCAAAGACCCGGATCGGGAACGTCGTGTGTGCTTCGCTTTATTGTTGCAGAGGATGTTTATCTGACACTCAATCCGCTCCAGGCGTTTCTCTATATCGTTTCTAGAAGTATGTGGTGCCGCATTAATTGCCGCCAAATGTTGAAATTCACCTACTTCCATAATCTTGTCTGCTAACTTCGCTAGCTCTGCCAAATTAGCATCCGAGGCGTGGAGAATAGCACGTACTTGTGCGGGCAGGCGTTGCAGCCACAGATATTTCAAAAAATCAGCTGTCACTTTGTCTTTTGCTAATGTGCTGAGTTCATTCAAAAGTTGAGTGGGGCGTTTGTCCCGCAAATCAATTTCGGACAGCAATTTTTGCGCCTTTTTTTGCTCGCTCTCACAATATCGCTCTAAAATACACTTTTTTAGGTTCGCATATTTGTCGTTCTCGGGTGGGTTTAAAATGGCGTCTGAAATCTGCACGAGAACATTTGATTCGACTGCGGTGACCACCGTATTGAATTTTGAGACATCACCTGTTATGCCCGCCACAGCGAACTGCGCTTCAACTTGTGCTAACCAAATTTCCGCGTGGTCGGGCCAAAACGGTGGAACTTTTACGGCTATACGATTTATAGCGGGTTCTGTGTCAGCATTTGGCAATGTACCATGTGCAATTTTACCTTCTTCCGTCATTACGATCCGCAGCCGATCACGTCGGGGTCACTAATTTGGGGCGTGTTCCGGAAAAATAAAAATGCACTGCAGTTTACTTAGAAAATAAACTTATATTTATTAATTAAATAGTTGAAAACAGAATAAAATATACGGCTGCTATCTTTAGCGCACGCGTGTCAGTCGGAGAAGAAAGAGAAAGAAAAAAGGAAGTGGATCGTAAGTCAGAAAACAGCGTCGTAGTATCAGGTAGTTTTGTACAGTGCTGTCGAGTCACCACATATGTATATTCATATACGTTTGTAACAGTTATTTGCAACCGGTGCCTTTTTTTTAATGATCTAGGTACACCCGTCTTAAGGCCTTGCTACACTATCATACACGATCGTACGATCTACTAAATAAAGCATGTGTGCTGAAAAAGTACTAAAAATTTAACCGTGCGACAGAGTTTTTTTTTTAGTTTACGAGTTTTATGTTAATACAAGTTTTTAATTGTTTTATTGTGTACATATATAAATTATTTCAATCATACTTGTATAATAGTGTGGCCTACAACGCCATTTTGAAACGATTTTTTCAAGTCGGCCAGACTTTTGAAACAGTTTCCTGTGAATGAATCGTACGATCGTGTAGGCTAGTGAATCAGGGCCTTAAGCACGAATGCGAAAAGAGAGGACATGATTTGACCGGCTCCGCTGAAACAATTAAAGCTTGTATTGGTTTTAAGAAAACTACACTCATTAATTTTTTTCTCTCTAGAAAGGTGCTTAAGAAACGTATCGAAGAGCACATTGGCTTTCGTTTTGTTTTTGCAATTGAACTATTATTGTTTGCTTGCAAAATGGCATCTCGCGAGCCTGAGCAAATTTTTGTGGTCTTGTGTGCCAATCGAATGCTGGCACTAGAAAATCTGTTACTATTTTTAGGTTATTAAAACTATTTAGTGGCATTTGTGGGAGGAAGTGAGAGAGTGTGTTTGTTCGCTTGTTTGTTGCGTGTGGGTGTGTGTGTGCATCAAATAAGAACAAGAATTTATTTATTAAGGAAATGTGGTAATTTCGATTTTTATAGTTTTCATTTTTAGTACTTATTCTTTTTTTTTTTTTTTTTTTTTGCTACTGCCACTCGCTTGTACTTTGCCAAAAGAAAGACCACACAGAGAACATTTTTTTTTTAGAAATATTAGAAAAATTCAAAAAATCAGTTCACTAACAAAATTGATGATAATATGTTTTTGTTGTTGCTGTATTTGTTTTTCCCTCCTGCAGTTGTCCTCATAATTAATATGAATAATTAGTTGCTTCAATGACCGCCGATAAAACTGGCGCCAATAAGAACTGATCTCGTTTCAATTCGGGTCGAGCAATTATTATTGTCATTTTAAACCACATAATGAAACTAATGACTGTTCAAATGTCAAAATATTTTGTGCGTTCATTAGTTAAGAAAAGTGACAAAAAAATTTATCGGAAAAATTATGAATTTATATATAAACTAGTACGTATGTATGTATGTGACACACTTGACGCATGAGCAGCTTGCCTGCACAAACACTCATATTAAGTCTATGTGCATTTGTGTGGGGGTTTGTATCCATATGTTTGCGTCAAATATCTCATACGTTAACACGTCAGCCCAGACCTCAAGTACTTGAGGTTGATTTTTAACAATTTGTTCAGTGAAACGAATACTGTTTTATTCAATTCATTTAAAATATGTAACAAAATGAATCATAAGTGGTTCCTTCTTGCATGTATGCAGTCGAATGTATATATATTGCATCTTGAACTCCTTGTTCATCAATAGACGTCTGACGGCTCGTCAAGTGGAATTTGATATGAAATGTTGGCGCACAGTATGTGTGATCTGATTAGTGGTTTGAAATTATCAGAAAAGAAGGACGATTTGTCTTTTCACAAATAGCAGGAGAAATTTTCCAAGCACATCAATACTAATATAGGTATAAGATAATTATTTATCGTCTGTCTTTAAGATACATACACACATGCATACATATTTCTACTTACAAATTGTTTTCGTTTGAAATTTATTTCGAGGCTATTTAATATTTGTAGCCCAAAAATATAATCAGGTCTATTCGAAAATTCACCCTTCACTTCGTCACCGTTGGACGTTTACCTAGTGCCTCCATATAGCAATATTTATTGCGGCAATTGTCAAATTTGATTGCACCCATAAAATTTGCGATGTGTAGACCGCAAATTGCTATAGATAGCAAACTATTGCGCAATGATTGCTCTACTGATGGCTTGAGGAATTATTGCCAACCAATGACCCAAGTTGCATTTACCTCTACACGGTGGCAGCACTAGAGCAAAATTACAACAATACAACAAAAACAGGCATGTATTAAGCTATGCTTGTCAAAAATATATGTAACTTTTTCCACAACTATAAACTATGAAAGTACTTTTTCACAATTGCAAATTATTTTTATATGAACTATTTTTATGTTCACATAATAAAATTTAAATGTTTAATTCATAATAAATTACAAAATTCGCTTTCAAAATGTAAATAATACACTTGACGTAAATGGTTTACTATATTGCCAGTAGCAAAAAATCTGTCACATGCCGTAGGGCTGCCACCTTTTAGACATTAATGCACCTTGCAATGACCCAAGGCGACTTTATACAGGTGAATGCAAGCGGAAAGCCGAATTCAGTACTATGTATTTTGTTATTGTAAAACATATCGTGAATGTCATAATCTAAATTCGCCTAAGATTGCTCAGCAGAGAAAAAATTTTATATAAACGTGAAATATAAGCTTTTATAATTGTTTGTAATTAAAATCACAGATTATATTAGTTTTTCACTTTCAAATTCACACAAATTTCTTGAAATTGCACTAAATCATGAAAAAAACCTTCAGATTAAAATGGCGCGAAAAAGTTTGTAAACAAAAGAAACAAAATTTGACAGTCTCATTGGAAAAAACGCGAGAAGCAAAAAATAATCACCTGTGCTGTTAAGTTCACCAGGTAATGAATTCGCCTTGCAATGACCTGTCAGCTGTTGTAATTTCATATAAAACATGATACAAAAAACAAGGTAGCCGCTTCGCTACAACAATACAACAATAATAAAAACAACAGGTACTTTGTTTGTGTAAAATGGCGAATTCACACTTAAGCTGTCAAAAGTACTTGATAAAGAACATGTACAAAAATTTTAATGGCGCCGAAAAAGATAAACAAAACTTGACAAAGAAAGTTCCGCCATATTAATCGAATTCGCCTGAATTCGCCGATGCATCCACCTAATAATTAATTCGCCTTGGGTGTGTCGAAAAATTGTATAGAAAGTATCATGATACAAAAAACAAGGTAACCGCTTCGCTACAACAATACAACAATAAAAAAAACAATAGGTATTTTGTTTGTGTAAAAAGGCGAATTCACACTTAATCTGTCAAAAGTAGTTGATAAAGAACATGTACAAAAATTTAAATGGCGCCGAAAAAGGTAAACAAAACTTGACAGAGGAAGTGCCGCCATATTAATCGAATTCGCCTGAATTCGCCGATGCATCCACCTAATAATGAATTCGCCTTGGAAAGTATGTACATGCTTACACACACTTACACACTTTACTTGCAGATGTACATGTATGTGAGCAAACCGGAAACAACTTTTGACACTTGGTGTTTTACAATTAGAGAAAAAAGGAGAGCATCTGTTTTTTCAGTTTCACCTGGTAAAATGAATTCGCCTTGGTCAAGGCGAATTAATTATTAGGTGGATGCATCGGCGAATTCAGGCGAATTCGGTTAATATGGCGGCACTTTCGCTGTCAAGTTTTGTTTACCTTTTTCGGCGCCATTTAAATTTTTTACATGTAATTTATCAAATACTTTTGACAGCTTAAGTGTGAATTCGTCTTTTACACAAACAAAATACCTGTTGTTTTTTTTATTGTTCTATTGTTGTAGCGAAGCGGCTACCTTGTTTTTTGTATCATGGCCTTGGTCACGATATGTTTTACAATAACAAAATACATAGTACTGAATTCGCCTTTCCGCTTGCATTCAAGCAAAGCGAATTTATACAGGCGAATGCAAGGCGACTTTATACAGGTGAATGCAAGCGGAACGGCGAATTCAGTACTATGTATTTTGTTATTGTAAAACATATCGTGAATGTCATAATCTAAATTCGCCTTAGATTGCTCAGCAGAGAAAAAATTTTATATAAACGTTAAATATAAGATTTTATAATTGTTTGTAATTAAAATCACAGATTATATTAGTTTTTCACTTTTAAATTCACACAAATTTCTTGAAATTGCACTAAATCATGAAAAAAAACCTTCAGATTGAAATGGCGCGAAAAAGTTTGTAAACAAAAGAAACAAAATCTGACAGTCTCATTGGAAAAAACACGAGAAGCAAAAAATAATCACCTGTGCTGTTAAGTTCACCTGGTAATGAATTCGCCTTGGGCGAATGCAAGGCGAATTCACTACTAGGTGAACTTAACAGCACAGGTGTATAAATTCGCTTTGGGTGAATGCAAGCGGAAAGGCGAATTCAGTACTATGTATTTTTTTATTGTAAAACATATCGTGAATGTCAAAATCTAAATTCGCCAAAGATTGGTCAGCAGTAAAAAAATTTGATATAAACGTTAAATAATTTTTACGTATAAACGAGACATCTTACAATAAAAAAGTTAAAATATGAGCAATACAAGAATTCCGTTTCCAAACAGAATTAAATTCGGTGACATGTCTGTATAATTTCGAATATGAACATAATTATTCCAACAACTTAAACAATGATTGAAATTAAATTTCGTTCTATTTGCAGATATTCATTCCATCCATCCCAGCGAATCATTTATTAAAACTTTTTCTAAACAACTTCAATATAAACAAATATGTACATACATACATATGTATGTATGTATGTATGCATGTATGTATGTATGTTTAAAAACAAACTGACATCAACAATAACAATAGTTTTTTTTAATATAAATAATTCCGTTGCTGAACTCGACGATGCTGCTGTTGTTGAAATAGGAATGGACGGAGGACGGGCGGGCGGACAGTGGCTGTGGAAGTTGTGATGATCGTTATGTTTAGATTTGGAGGCAGTGTTTTCATTTGTTTTGTTTCTCTTTATTTTTGCACACTGACCTATAACAACTACTTGTTGTTAAGAATTATTTAACCTGATTCCATTGAAAAATAATGTTTACACTCCCGCTTCAGTTCCATAGTTGGACTGTTGTTGGCTGTAGTGTGCAGGAGGATACAATTGTTTAACATTGATTTCTAAACAAATCAAGATAAATAAATTTCTATTTCAAAACACATATTTACATACATACATAGTCGCACATATTTACAAAATCAACAATACCACAACAACAACAACAACAATTGCGTATAAGAACAAATAAAACAGCTTAAGAAATGGCGATCACCTTAAATTTAAATATTTACAATAGAGCAATTTAACAATAATAAATAATTTATGGGCGCACTTCATGCTTCTTTTCTTTTGAACAGTGATCACGTGCTGGTTTTTTAATCACAACATTGAGTAAGAGAAACTTATAACCCGGTTAGTACATATGTATGTATAAATAACAAAGTTATATTCATAATTGTAAAGTTCGACAAAAATCCTAATTAATATTTGCAACATTATGAGTTTTTTTTTTAACACGTTTATTTTAGTTTCACTTGTCTATTTGCAACACTTGAAACCCATGCCATGTGAGTGATTATCACATATGTAGATATATAAAACTGTTATACAGTATTCTCGCTTTAGTGTGAAAGTTGGAGTTGCCGTATTGCTTCCGTGGAAGTGGGGTGATTTTGGGCATCCATGGAGCTGATTTTTTGATTTAAAAAAAAATGGAACCACTTCACCAATCGGTTTGAATCCGGTCTTTCATATTCGGTGCGTGTTTTTGCCATGGAACATGCACCTAAACTATAAATGGTCATTCGCTTTAGTGCGAAAATTGAAGTTGTGGTATTGCTTCTGGGGAAGTGGGGGGATTTTGGGGATTCTGGAAACCGATTTTGGGAATAACCAAATAAAATCAAAACCACTTTGTTAACCAGTTTTTCAAATTCGGTGCATGTACTTTCGTTTTTTTTTTTAAATTTTATTTATTTATTCCACAAAAATAAAATTTTACGACTAGTTTGATGCCCCAGCGTCTCATAGGACATTAAAGGGGGTAGTTGGCATTGTGTTGTATGTATAAATATAATAGATACACTTAATTCAATTACTAATTTCAGTAACAATAAAACTATAAAAGAAAAAAAAACTAAATAAATAAATCTAAAATGAATCTGAACTAATCGCTTTGGTGCTAAAATGGAAGTTGCCGTATTGCTTTTGAAGAAATGGATGGATTCTGACGTTTCCTGAAGCCAACTTAGGGAATTCCCAAAAAAATTGGAACTGTTTCGCTAACCGAATCGAAATCGGATTTTTGATATTCGGTGCATGTGTTGGCCGTGGAACGTACATACATCTGAGCTATTAGCGGTCATTCAATTATTCCGTTATTAATTTTGTGGGTAATCAAAATGGAGATATACATATATCTATACTGTGGATCAATAATATGGAAATACCGTCCCGGTAGAGTTGATACTGCAATTGCGGAAACATACCGCAGCAACGGAATGACTAAGAGTAAACTCTTCTTTCGCACAAAAAATATTGTTCGCAAACACGGAACAGAATGAATAATCAGAATTAAGTAAACTTAGTTTTTGCAGCTTCAGATCTTTTAATAGTTAAATTCTTTTATTTCTCAATATTTCGATAACAATTTGTTATCATCGTCAGGAGAAATTAAAATAAAAAAAAACATTTTAATTTCTCCTGACGATGATAACAAATTGTTATCGAAATATCGAGTGTCATGTGTAAACACGGTGCCGATAAGGCAGTATGCCGGTCGGTGTGTTAGGGTGGCAGCACAAATATTAACAGCTGAACCTGTGATAGCGTATAGGCCGGGCAAAAACAAAATAAATGCAAAAAAAAAAATTACAGATGGCTGGTTTTGGGGAGAGATATGGCTGAAAATCCTGGAAGGGTCAGGAAAAATGGCGAAAGAAAATGAAGGAAGTTTTGAAGCGCCAAGGAGAAATTGAAGATAGAGATTGGAGGTTGGTTTTGGAAAAAGAAAAAGGTGGACGTATGCCGGAGTTTTCGGTGAAAAAAGAAAAAAAAGTTTTAGCAAGTTTGGTGATAAAAAAAGAAAAGAGACAAAATCAAAACTTATAATTTTGAACTTTTATTCAAAGAAATAATAAAAAGAACATTTTAATAAGAAGTTTTAAAGAGAAAATACTGATTTTAATACAATAGCTAAGCAAAATTTGCACAGCTAATGCAAATAAAATAAAACATAAGATCTAAATTTTAAACATTATTACTTGAGCATTCAAAGGGAGTAGCCAAAAGTAATCATAGCCAAGTAAAATTGCTATTAGATCGCCAGTCTTGTGTGTCCACTGGAATCCACCAAAAGGAAATAGCTCCTAAAAGAGAGCGCCGCCAACAGTCTGGCCACCCCGTAAATTGTACGGGCAACATCTGGCTCATTAATGTTGAAAGACAAACAAAAGGTATGTATGTGCATGTAATACGAGGAATAAAAGATTTTTATAGCTAATTTTTTATAAAACAAAAAACAAAAATCTGAAGCTGCAGAAATTAAATTTATTTAACAAACGAAGATCAAATATTATTGAATTTTATTCAAATATTCAGGTCTATTCGAGAATTCACCCTTCACTTCGTCGCCGTCGAACGTTCACTTTCGTCGGCTCGGTATCGATAGATTCTAAAATACGCGCGAACAAATATCGTTTTCAGTAATCGAATTTTGTTATCTCTAGTAAAAATGTAAACAAAATTTAATCACAGCTGACTCTGCTAGTCTAAATTGAAAATAGAAATTTATATATGTAATTAAAATGGATTCTGTGGCGTTTTTTATTAATGAAAGACCCGATAATCTTAGAGGCCACATGAAAAGTTTAAGGAAACAAACAATGGATGTGTTTTTAATGAATGATAACAGGTAAGTATATAACATGCACCGAAATATATGTATGCGTATGTACGAATATGTGCATAACATGTCTAAAAAAATTTTTGTTTTAAGCTTTAGGAAAAATTTTAGAATAAACAAAGAAGGGTTTCAATATATTTTGTGTGAATTAGAAGACAGAATCCAACCTCAAATGCGTCTAGGGTGTCTACGGCCTGTTGACAAGCTAGCAGCAGTCCTTCGTTTTTTTGCTGAAGGTAATTACCAGCATGGGGTTGGGAAGGATTGGCATCTGAATATATCTCAAGCAACATTTTCAAAAATTCTATCTGAGGTATTAGTCGCATTCGAAGAGAAGCTATGTCCTAAATGGATAAATATTAAAATGGACGAGCAAACAAAATCAGAAGCTCGAATGTATTTCTTTCGAAAATCATCGATTCCTGGCGTTATCATGGCTGTAGATGGAACACATGTAAAGCTTTTTACGCCAACAAATGCTCGTCATTTATATTACAACAGAAAAGGTTATCACAGTCTCAATGTTATGCTAGTGAGTACAATTTACAAGAATAATGATATACATACATGTGTTATAGGTAGTGTAAAATGCAAATTTTTAAAAATACAAATAACTTGCACTCTATTGTACCTACATACTATGTATGTATGCAGTAAATTTAAGCAATAATATATACATATCGCCCCTTTATTGCAATGTAGTCATATCTCAAAAAATTTAAGTTTTTAATTTTCTAGAAAAATTCGTTCCTACTTTATTTACCTCTGAAAGAAATTCCAGCTTTAAGTCTCAGCGAAATTATAGCAAAAATCTAACACGCTTGTTATTAGAAAACTTTAGCCGCATTTTGCATGAAACTTTAGACACTTTGTTATGAAAACTTTAAACGCATTTTGCCAGCTTTGACTTTTTTCGAGATACGACTACGTCGCAATAAGTGAACAGTATATATGTATATATCTACATACATATACTCGTATACTTATTTTACTGTTCTTAAGGGTTGCGACCATTTAAACAGAATACGGTTCGTAAACAGTACTTTCCCCGGCAGCTGCCATGACTCCCATATTTGGAAGCTATCAAATGTAAGGAGATACTTTGAAAATCAGTACCATCATGGTGACACTTGCCGCATATTGGGTGATGCTGGTTACCCACTAGAGCCGTGGCTTTTAACTCCTTATAGGTCACCAGCCGTTGGAAGCAGAGAGTCAAAGTTCAACATAGCACATTGCAAAGGGAGAAATATAATAGAAAGGACGATAGGCATATTAAAAAACTGTTTCCGATGTCTTTTAAATGAAAGAGGTCTCCATTATAGTCCTGAAAAGGCCGCACGTGTTATTAACGTATGCTGTGCCTTGCATAACATTAGAATACATTTTTTGAAACCCGAAGACCATTTAGATGATCCTGAAATGATTTCAGATAACGAAGAAATCATTATAACAGACGAGGACTACCAAACTCATTCCAGCCAAGCCATTTTGTTAAGAGATGATATCTTAAATACATTTTAAAACAATATACATGAAATACTGCTTTCATTTGTGGGGCGATTTCAAAAATATATGTAATCCTTATTTCATTTCTTAAAGCGATGCAAAACTTTAATTGCCATTAACATTTTATGTTGTAAATTCAAACTCAGATCAAATTCAATTTATAATTTGAAGTTACAATAAAACAAGAATTTTAATAAAAAAAATAATAATTTTATTACATATGTATGTATCAGTCTCTTCAATTCAAATTTGTACATTTACTAACATATTTTAAAATAAGGAACTTAAGTGTCTCCAAGCCAAGCTAACCCATTACTTTGAAGTAAACGATACAATATGAAGTAATTAAGAAAACTTATTTGTGTTCGCATGTGTCTACATATTGCTTATTTACAAAAGGTATAACGATGAAACGTATATACAATATAAAGTCTGAAGCAGCAAGCAATTTTATATGATTAACTACAACATTTTAAATTTTGAGTTATGATGTTGTATTAGTAAATGAGCAATATGCATGTGTTTATTAAGTTACTAAAAGCAAATTAGTTTAGATATTTATACCGCTTACCGCATTAGGCTTGTACATTCTTTTGTTATGTAGCTGCATGTACCACGATATCATTCGACATCGCTCGCTCGCATAAATACGTTTAAAACAAATACAAAATTTAAAATGTTTGGGAGCGAGCGATGTCGAGTGACGTCGTGGGCCAAGCAGTAAAACCTTGCTTATAACTGAGCTCGTGTTTTGATTTTAATAACTTAATAAAAACAAAAAATGTACTCAACTAAAGCACAAATAAGTTTTCTTAATTAAGCCTTACTGGCTCGTTTGTGAACAACAAACTTACTTGAAAGTATTATCCGAGCTTGGCTCCATAAAGTTAAAGACTATAATTTGTGTTCATTATTTCTACCGAATGTTTTACTTATTTTGCAATAATTGAATTCCGTCTGCAATCTTCTTTAAGTATTCGAGCTCTTCTTTTTTTAAAGCAATATAGTTCTCGTAAAACGATTCCTGTAATGCTATTTGTTGCTGCAAAAGATTTGGTTGCTCACTCTTACGTCTCTTTGTACTGGAACTTGCTACTTGGAAACTTGAATCGTCGTCTAGCATGTTTTCGTCATATAGGAATTCTACGCTTTCCATTGGTTCGTCAATACCAAACGGTTTTACATTTGGTATTCCAGACACCGATGTTTTCAAACTAAGTAAAGACGACACAGCCTCTTCCAAATCGTTTAAAACAAAGGTTCTGTTTGGACCTCCGCCGGTACCCTCCATTTGTTGCTTGTTAGCAACTAGTTTTTTTTTCGTATTTGCCTTGAAATCTCTCCAAACCTGTAAAATATTTTTATTAACTGTGGTTTCCTTTTCAGTACATACATTGTGCAAAAGCATATGAATACATACATATAAGCAATATAGAAACGTACCTTTTTCCACGACGGTACGTCTCTTGTTGGGATGCTAATGGAGTTTAGTTTTTGGCTCAGCTCTTCCCATAGCTTATTCTGCTCTTCCGGCCTTTGTTGGCTGCTTCCTGTAGCAATGTCAGGATGTGCCAGCATGAATTCTATCAAAGCTCTAAATTGTTGTGGCGATGTTTGCTTTTTTGACCTTCATACATATGTATGTATGTATATATGCAATAAAAAGAAATGTATACATACATATGTAAATATTTTTTGCCAAATATCGTTAATATTCATATTTACTTACATTTTTTCTTTTTACGCGGTAAAATCGATGTCGAACAATTTTGGAACTAAAATGCAGTGACAATGTATTTTAGAATGCAGACGATGTGAAAGAAAACACATGTTTTCTGTTTGTATATTACTCCCATCTCTAACGAATATAGCAGATATGTATTTTAGAATAGTAAAAAATGAAACGAGCGCGTATTTGTGGTGAAAGTGACTTCTCGAATAGACCTGATTATTCAAATATCATAATAAAGGCTATTTCAGATAACACTTTTGCTTCGTTTTGTGTTACAGTTAACGCTTTGATTTTATGCTGTAGTAAAGTAACTTAAATAAGAGCGTTAACGTAGTGCCATGAACAGTATTGCTCTATAAACATGTTTAATAAAAATCATGAAATAGATCTGATAAAAAGTGATAAAGTTGTTAAATTAGTCTGAAAGTATCGAAAGTGTGATTATTACCCAGTGAACTTTTTGTCACATACATCTTCGATCTAAGATCATTGACAATGTAAGCGTGACCCATCCGAAGTCTGTATACAATTCCTACCCAGCAGTCCACAACTTATTACAATTTGCAAAGCATCCGATTGTAAGTGATTGTGTCAACAGAAAAAATCAAAATAAACATGTTAAGGACAACAAAAAACTAGCATTCGATTCAGATTATTCTCTTTCTACTCATTATGTTAAATTAAATGTACAGAAGAAACAAAGTAGAAAAGAAATGCTAATAATATAGTTTTGAACTCATCCAATCTTCGCTTACAATGTATACAGTGTTGGATGCATCTTACGGCCTAGGCCATCGCTGTGTAAATGTAAGTAGGAATTGTATACAGACTTCGGATGGGTCACGCTTACATTGTCAATGATCTTAGATCGAAGATGTATGTGACAAAAAGTTCACTGGGTACTTACATTTACACAGCGATGGCCTAGGCCGTGAGATGCATCCAACACTGTATACATTGTAAGCGAAGATTGGATGAGTTCAAAACTATATTATTAGCATTTCTTTCCTACTTTGTTTCTTCTGTACATTTAATTTAACATAATGAGTAGAAAGAGAATAATCTGAATCGAATGCTAGTTTTTTGTTGTCCTTAACATGTTTATTTTGATTTTTTCTGTTGACACAATCGCTTACAATCGGATGCTTTGCAAATTGTAATAAGTTGTGGACTGCTGGGTAATAGCCGCAAAATATGAGTAACATTTATTTTGCAATGAACTTTACTGAGAGGCAGTAAAGCTTTCTCTCTTAAAATTGAATTTTCCAACTGCAAAGCGTTGACGCCACGCTATTTGGGTTGGTCTCATACATTTTGTATGTACAAGAGGATTTTTGACAGATAAATTACACTAGACGGGCTAATTTAGGTTGCACAGTAAGTGATTATCACATATGTAGGTATTCGTTTTTCAGCCGCACGCTTCGTCTGTGGAATAAGTTGTCTGCAGACTTGTTTCTGTTGTAATGTTGGAAGGTTCAAGTCAAATGTTCACAAACACTACTCCCTCTTTCCCCCTCCTCACAACCTATTTTCCTAGTTCTGGTACAATGCACTGCATATGTAGGCGTCATCCCCTGAGTACTGGTCCAATATTAAAAAAAAAAACAAAAAATTAAAAGAAAGGTAATTAACATGTACATGTTTGCATGAAAAGCGAAAAAAAAAAAATAACGGGGATAGAATATAAAGGGTGAATAAACGAAAAAGGCATTTAAGCGATGGGTAAATATACGGAGTATACTGTAATTGCCTTTGATTTAGGTACCAATTTAAAAAGGCAACTGATAACGTAGGGCGTAGAAAGAATTGAACCTAGCCGATTATCGGATTTGGTAACTCACTGTGTTTTAAACCGTCAGACTGTCTGCCACTTTTGTTTATTAATTTTCTCCAGCCACCACCGTTCGTTCATCAACATTAAATATCAAAAACATCATAAAATTTGTTTGCTTCGTCATCATCTCATCAAAATAAAGTTTTACTTAAAAAATAACAATAATCCAAATATTTGATAAACAAAAAAACAATATATAAACATTTTTTTTTTTTTTTTTGCATGAATGAATTTAGACTAGCGTCAGGCTGCCGCTCTGCTCTCGTTCCATCATCGGTCGGTATTTTATTCTTATACATACATATGTCACTCGATGTAAGCCAAAGGAGATGGATGGATGTTGTTGTTTATCAAACGGCTGATGATCTTGGAGATCATAGTAAACAACAACAAATTATTCTTTAGTTTTGTTTAAATAACAATTATTTAAAATTTAAACAATTTATTTAGATGTTACCGCATAAAATGTTTTGCGATTATGGTGCTAATGTTGTTGGTGTTGGTGTTTACTATTGTTTACCATGAACTCTTGTTATTTTTTAGTAAACAAAATGAAACATACATATGTATTCTCTCTCCAGAAATGTTGTTTATTATTATTTTTATTAAATAGTTTATACATATGAAACAAAAGGTATGTACATATCCTATCTATACGATAGGCTACATATGTATCTGGAGGTTAACGATCTTTGGGATTTATTTTGTTTTTGCTGGGAGATTCCCTCTGTTGTTTACTGTCTTCATAAACATTTTTTGTTCTGTTATTTAGTTTCTATTGCAATTATTGTTTATAAAAATTATATACATATGTACTATTTATAATAAAGTGGTCATTCATTTGTTTATAACTTAAAAAAAAAAACGGAAATAAAGTTCAATGTTGGAAGTTATTAAGTAAAATTCTAAAGAAGGATGCGATAAAAAACTCCAGCGCTGAATTTGTTGTCTAGGAAAGGGAAGATTTAATTTTGTACCGATTTAAAATTAAACTCGAAACAAGTGGTCGGCATGCCCTATACATTCACCGCTATCGTGAATAAGATGGGAAATATTTGTTCCCATAAAATTTTCAACTCCCAGGAAAGGGGAATTGCTATCGCGAATTTCATGGGAACTCCTGTACGTGCTATCAGTACGCAGTGAATGTAAAATATGTAACAGTAATAAAAATATCAAACTGTCAGTATAGTGAAGAAAAAGTGTGAAAATTTGTTTAATTGAAATTAAAATAAAATGCTTAGAATCGAAGCAATAATTGAACTACAGGGGAAAGAATCTCGACAACACCGAATTGTTGCTCGTAGACATTTACGAAATGAATTTAATCTGTTGGAGTTACGCGATACATGTAAGTTAAAAATTGTGTTTGTATACAACTTTTTTTTTGTTTTAGAATTATTCAACATTGTAGGGTAAATAAAGCCGCATTGGACAATAATATTTCAACAAGAAAAACATAATTTGGGATAACACCAATAATAAAATAACATTGGGTGCTTGCCTGCGGTTCTTTGCAAAAGGTGGTTACCAGAAAACTGTAGTCAGAGGATAATATTTGTTAATACCACACATCCAGGAGCCTGCGCTATTTAACATTGATCGCACAGAAACCATAATATTTTGAAAATATTCATAACATTTTTTATGTCGCACGATTTGTCAAAAACTCTGTCACACAGTTGCATTTTTAGTACTTTTTCAGCACACATGTTTTATTTAGTACATCGCACGATCGCGTAACAAGATCTTTAGTGCACTCGCTATGTTTTGCTGTGAGTCATCGTTTATTTGCTTCAGTCTGATGTTCTGTTTTTGCTCTTAACAGAATTCACGTACTGTAGTATATGTGTTTCAAAACTAAGAAGTGTTTGTTCGGTTTCCCAATGTTTGTTTGTTTGGTTTTAATGATTGTTCTAAAATACAGTGCTTGGAACAACTGCATAGAAGTGAGATGTGTTCTTTACAACATTCTATGCAGACTTTTAGTTCAAGCCCAATGTGCTAGAACACATGAAAACAATTTTTAAGGCAAACAATTTGTGTTCTTTTCATCACACACGAGACTAACGTAGCGTTTACACGTGCAGGTGCAAGTTCGAAAAACCCAATACATTCAAACTTTTTTACTAACACACGCACAACCTCTGCACTTACAACCAAATTTCAACTGAACTGACAAGCAATTTCAGTAGGCGGTGATTTTTTGGCACTTACTGAAAGTCAAATGACAACTGAAATAACAGTGTTGCCTTACAACAAGTTTTGCGGAGATTAACTGATTTTATTATAATGTTTTTGTCATATTTAAATTTTTCAAAACATATTTTTAAAATAATTCACATTTTTTTATTGAAAATATATAAATTAAGCAGTCTTTCCCGTTTTAAGTTAAAAAAATTAAAAAAATACTATTCATTTCCCCGAAAAATAAAATTATGGTTTTCTATGGTAATGCAGTTTTAGGAGCTGTTGTCTCGCCACTCACATTTTTAAACTGAACTTCCATGTTATTCTTTAAATACTAAAGCAACTTGCAAGAAAGTCGAATATTTTTTCGACATTTTCGATGATAATACGTACAGAGGACTTCCATGCAAGTACTTATACGTGTACACGCAGTGTAACCCAGCATTTACACGTGCAAGTGCAAGTTCGAAAAAATCAATACATTTAAACTTTTTTACCAATACATACAAATTTTTCTTACCCAGCATTTACACATGGAAGTGCAAGTTCGAAAGAGTCAATACATTCAAACTTTTTACCAATACACACACATTTTTCTTACTTACAACTCAACTTAAGCGGCCCATACACGTTGCAATTCAATTGTGAATTGAGTTTATCAATTGAATTGATTATTGCCCACACAGTTCATAAACTGGATTGCAAGATTTTCTTTCAACTATTAAATTCAATGAAATTATAGACAATTTTAAAAATTCTTTTTGCAAAAACACTACAAATATAAATTTTGAGACCTGATCAAGAGACTCGAACACACACAACACAATCGAATTGAAAAACTTGCTAGTCAACTTGAAAAATATCAAAACATTTTAATTTTACTTCAACCAACTCGACAATTGTCAAACTAATCAACTGACAAAGCCATACACGCTTTGATTTGAACACCAACCGACTCAGTTACCAACTGAGTTGAAACGTGTATGGGGTGCTTTACAATCAAATTCAGTTGTAAGTGAATTTTGAATACTTACTGTAAGTAAAATGACAAATACTAAAACAGTGTTGCCGAAAATGAGTTTTAAATGAAATTGATATTAATTATTAAAAAAAATGTTCATAGCTGATTTTTAGTATATTTATATGAAAAGAAAAATAAAGAAAGCAACATATTTCAATGGTAGTACCAAACATAAATAACATTTTTTTTTTTCGAAAAAATCATTTCATGTAAATATGTTTTTCTGAACTTTTCCAATAATGACAAAACGGCAATACTTGATCTATATTTTTTTCATCAAATATTATTTTAAATCAAATATTTTTCGTCAAATACAAAAAAAAAAATTATATGAACATGAAATTTTTAAATAAATTTCGCTTTAATTTTTGTATACTTATTTAAAATGTTTAGCTACAAAATTAAAGCAATTTTTTATAGATTTTTACGCAGTGGCAACATTAAAAAAATGAACTTGCACTTGGCTGTGCTAACATAAAAGTAACTTGCGAGACATTCGACAAGTTTTCCGACATTTTCGATAATAATATGTATACTGCACTTACTGTAAGTTACTTGTATGTGTAAATGCGGTGTTATGTATGTATGTAAGAGCTTTGTATTTTTGACAAACAAACAAATCCTTATAGATTTGAGTGCCATAGAAACTCAAAGATGTACTCGTATGTACTCGTACATATGTAAAGGGTGGTTAAATTTCAAGGGCCGATGTTGATTTTGAACAAAACACAAACTTTTTAGGAAATTATTACTCAATTATGTACGGAACAAAATATCGGCCAAATGGGTGCCGCGACCACGGCGGCACACCTCCATCCGATGGTCCAAATTTTCGATGACCCTGAGGCATAATGGAGGTTCTATGCCGTTAATGTGCCGAATTATCTCATCCTTTAGCTGTTGAATTGTTGCTGGCTTATCGACGTACACCTTTTCTTTCAAATAACCCCAAAGAAAAAAGTCCAACGGTGTCAAATCACATGATCTTGGCGGCCAATTGACATCGCCATTACGTGAGATAACACGGCCATTGAATTTGTTGTGCAAAAGGGCAATTATTCCGTTAGCTGTGTGGCAAGTGGCACCGTCCTGCTGAAACCACATATCGTCTACATCCATATCTTCCAATTCGGGCCATAAAAAGTTCGTTATCATCTCACGATAGCGAACACCATTCACAGTAACTGCCTGACCGGCCTCATTTTGGAAAAAATACGGCCCGATGATGCCGCCAGCACATAAACCGCACCAAACAGTCACTGTTTGTAGGTGCATTGGTTTTTCGACAGTCACTCTTGGATTCTCATTCACCCAAATGCGGCAATTCTGTTTATTGACGAATCCACTGAGGTGAAAATATGCCTCATCACTGAAAATGATTTTCTTCGAAAATTGATCATCATTTTCATAAGTCTGGATAACTTTAACACGTTGTTGGATTGTGTATCTCTCCATGATTCAAATTGAGTAAGTCTGAAATAGAGAAATGTCAAATAAAATTCGGAAAAAAAACTTGGCGTTTTGGTGTGGTTCACATTCAACATCGGCCCTTGAAATTTAACCACCCGATATTTGCAATTGCATAAATTTGAAATCATAAATACACGAGATTGTGAATAGAGCTTATGTATTTATATATGGTATGTACTTACTCGTATGTACATACGAGTACATATGGATACCTATAAAATATTAACATTTCAATGTGTAGTTTTTTTTTAACGGTAGTCTGGTTGGGAGATATAAACACACAAACATTTGCACGTTTATATTTACATATGTACTCACACTAATAAAGGTCATTCAGATAACATTTGAACAACAAAGGAATCATTTTTAATTTTAAGACCCCTGGAGTTTAGTCATCGACAAAATGCCAACCTAAAATATACTCGTACAGCAACACTGACCAGATCAGAGACCAGCACAGAACAGAACAGAGCAGAGAATATTCATGCACCCACCCACCCCAGGTGAATGCAGTAAATGACCCAGTTAAATATTGAAGAAAGAAAAGTGTTAAAACGAATGGCCAAGTGGCCATTAATATTGCAAGCCAAAAAGAAGCAGGCGGCGGCGGTGGCGGCGGCGGAATAATCGATCGATAAAATCAATGTTGGTTGGTGTTTTTAAACAATTTTCCTTTCTGGCTTATTTTTGTTGCTGTTTCAGTTTGTTTTCTTATGGATTTTTCTTTATTGAACCGATTGCTTTTTCGAGGCTAAATAATTTATTGCTTTCGTGCTGTTATTTTTCTTCAACCGAATGCCATTTCAGTATTTATGTATGTATTTGGGAGTGAAAAAAATTGGCATGAAATAAAAAAATTTAAATAAAATGGCGGAATAGCTGGCAAAGACTGGGAAATTTTATTGGCTTTTTTATAAAGAAAAAAATAAAAACAAAATTATATTTAAATGTTTCGCAAGAAAAATAGGTATTTCCAGTGCAGTAAAAAGTTAACCAACGGATGGTAAAATTACGAAGAAAGCAGAATGACGAGATTACGAAACATGTTCGTAGCGAAAATGAAACACTCTTTTAAAATCAAACACAATCGTTTCATCAATGATCTAACAGTCAAAGAGCTCTTCAAAGGTAAGGCATCCAATTAGATCCGCCTGCAATAAGACCTACTAAAGTACACTTTTTATGCGAAGTGCTAAAGAAGACCTTAAATACAACCTGCCACGTAAGCGAGTGTGGAAGATCGTGGCTGTCTGGTATATGGTGTGTAAAAAGCAAATTAATATGACTGAAATTGAGTAAAAGGACTTCTGTTTGGTACTACCAAGGCGACTTTATACAGGTGAATCCAAGCGGAAAGGCGAATTCAGTACTATGTATTTTGTTATTGTAAAACATATCGTAAATGTCATAATCTAAATTCGCCTAAGATTGCTCAGCAGAGAAAAAATTTTATATAAACGTTAAATATAAGCTTTTATAATTGTTTGTAACTAAAACCACAGATTATATTAGTTTTTCACTTTTAAATTCACACAAATTTCTTGAAATTGCACTAAATCATGCAAAAAAAAACTTCAGATTAAAATGGCGCGAAAAAGTTTGTAAACAAAAGAAACAAAAGTTGACAGTCTCATTGGAAAAAACGCGAGAAGCAAAAAATAATCACCTGTGCTGTTAAGTTCACCTGGTAATGAATTCGCCTTGGGTACTACTAACAGCTGTTACATGGGTTGTCAAATAAAACAGTGCTGTCAACTCAAAGTTGTATACATTAAAAAAAACACCAAATATATAAACATCATACGTATGTAAAATATTTTCTTTAAGTAGGTAAATAAATAAGAAACATTTTCTATTGATGTCTTAAAATTATTTACTTTATATAACATATAATAAATTACTTTATATAATTTCTCGCTATTTATATAAGCTAGTGTTTAGACATGCGAGCAAAGGCTTTGTTACAATATCATACATGGTCGTGCGATCTACTAAATAAAGCATATGTGCTGAAAAAGTACTAAAAATGCAACCGTGCGACAGAATTTTTAACAAATCGTGCGATTTGAAAAATTTTATGAAACTTTTCAAAGCATTAAAATCAGTGTGGTATATATTGTGAAAAACATGGGAATATTGTTGGTGCCTCGAGAAAAAAAATTTAAGTAATTCAAAATTATTATAACAATTGAGTTTTTTATTCGCTATTTTAGCTTCTAACATTGATACCAATAAAAAATTATAAATAGCTTGTTTTCTATGTTTCCCAGCTACCTATATGTCGACATTTCATGGGAGCTACCCTAATCATCAGTAGACTTTGGACATTTTTGAAAGATATTCTCAAACATTCATCTTTATATCCCAACAATCTAAATAAATTGTTGAGAATTTTTTTGTGTTTTGACGGATATTATTACAGCATTTCTCTTTTTAAATTCTCAACAATTTATTTAGATTGTTGGGATATAAAGATTAATGCTTGAGAATATCTTTCAAAAATGTCCAAAGTCTAATGAAATGCTAGCCTAAATAATACCTACTAAGTCTCAAAATACAACATTTGTTTATGATGGGGGAGGTGAAAAAGATGATGCCGACTTTAAAATACCTCCTCTTCTATAGTCGGCAGTTGTTAAAGTACTCCATCAAAACTGTGCCGACTATTAGGTAAATTGGTTTTAAACTCATTTTCTTTATATTAATTACCAAGAGAGGCGAGAAACGAACAAATTTCTAAAATATGAGTTTAATGTGAGAAAATAGTTATTTACCCGAAGTCGGCATCACCATGCCACCTATGAAAATTAACAAAATTTTAGTACCCATTAAAATAAACGAAAAAAAAAAAACGGTTTTAATAAAAATTTGTATATTAATAATAATATTTAAATCGACTTTTACCTCGCAAAATCGGTCTTTTCGAAAAATAACTGAAATTAATATAAGATCTTACTTACTTACTAAAAATTTTCTTAAAAAACGGGCACTATCGCTCGTGCCAAGGTGCATTAACGTATACACGGTGGCAGCACTAGAGCAAAATTACAACAATACAACAAAAACAGACATGTGGTAAGCTATGTTTGCCAAACATATTTGAAACTATTTTCACAATTGTAAACTATGAATGTACCTTTTCATAATTATAAATTATAATTATTTGAGTTATCTTTATGTTCACAAAATAATTTGTATATGTTTAATTCAGAATAAAGCAATAAATTCTCTTTCAAAAATATAAACAATACATTTGACGTAAATAGCAAAAAACTGTCATATGCCGTAGTGCTGCCACCGTGTATACGTTAATGCACCAAGGTTAATAAGCCAAGGCTCGTGCTGAAAAGTCGACACAGAATAAGGACAAAAATACATCTAAGGAATAACTTGTCTCAAATTTTTTTATTACATAATGAGAAACGAGTGTCTTTTCTATTAAAGCTAATTCTTACTTTTATATAAAAGAACCGTCATTTTTATTTATTAAGCATATAACTCAAAACTGCCGACTATTGGTTCATGCCGACCTTAGGTGCTTTTACCTAATACCTATGTAAAATATCTAGCCTGCGTCCAGAGAGATATAATGATGCGCTTTTACAAAAGTTACTAATGACCATTTTCCCAAATGTTTAAAGGAAATTTTATTTTATACGTTGCTTAAAAAATACATGTAGCTTTTTTACTTTAATGTACATAAAAATAGTTTGCACAATTTCTTCAACTACATATCATCGATACACATGCTTGTATACACACAAACATACATACCTACACATGCACTGTGTCCGTATGTATATTAATGGAAGATGTTCAATTTAAAATTTTGCGCTTTTGAAATGCCAAGCAACCAGTCAGCCTGCCTGCCTGCCAATCGTTTATAGCTGGCGCATACCGCACACTATTCAAAATATAAAATTTTTTATACAGTTTTATTTTTTTTTATTTTAATACCAGTTTTTTCATCATTCTTTTTATAACGTAAACAAAACTCCGCCTATTTTGTTTATTCGTTGAAAATGTGTATGATGATTATCATATTCTTAATGATGATGATGATAATGATGACGATTATGTCTCTGTAGATGCCATGAGAACGAATACGCACAAAAACAAACTTTCCGCTCCCCTGCTCATTTAATTTGTCACATTAATAAAATGTTGACACATAAAACATTTTAAAAGGCATCAAAAGAAATGGTGAAACATTATTTGTAGCTGTTGTTGGCTTTTGTTGCTGTCTTTCAAAGGTGGTGACATTTTTCAGTTGTAAATAAACAATGGCGGATTTCTCACATATCTCAGGGTTTGTGTCATACTAACATACATACATATTATTATATGCACACAGGTACATACATATGTATATATCGTCGCTCCGAAGTTATTTTCACGTACTTACGTATGTATATCACAAAACCAAAAAATAAATGAGATAAGGAAATTTTATGATTTGAGCAGTCGGCAGGTCTCTATCTCTTATCGTTTTCGAGATATATAAACAAACTAGCAAATTTTTCTTTCGCACAAAAAATGTTGTTCGCAAACACGGAACGGAATGAATAATCAGAACCAAGGCTGTTTCAGATAAAACTTTTGCACCTAAATTCGGGCGTAAAGCGTAACGTAGTTTAACGCCTTGATTTTACGCTGTAGCACACGCAGAGATTGACTTGAACTTTCCAACGCTATAACAGACAGGAAACACGTCTGCAGGCAACTTATTCCACAGGCGAAGCGTGCGACTGAAAAACGAATTCTCTCTGTAGTGCGTACAACGATTCCCCAGGCAATCGACCACAAAAGGATGAGCTCTAGACGATAAACGCGTGCTACGTAAAAATGTGCACGAACAAGATACCTAATCTCGTCAGAGCAAAATCCATTGTAGTAACGATAGAACAGAGTAACGCACCCCACAATGCGTCGATGCTCCAGTGAGTCAATGGAGTTGGATACCCTACTGTCCCCGATAAGCTTCTTCGCCCTCTCCTAGACGGTCAAGTAACTCCAAAATAGACTTTGAGGCACTGGCCCAAACCTGAGAATTGTATTTCATTTTCGGTCGTATGTATAAATAGTAAAGAAGTCGGATGGAGTGAAGTACATTTTACACCGTTTCAAAAAACCGAGACACTTGAATGCTTCTTTAGAGACATGAAAAATTTGTTCTGTCCAGCGAACGTCATTCTAAGAACATCAACAGCATCCGACTCCTCAATATTTATACCATTCAGGCAGCATTTACGGCCGTTTGTTGGTGAGTTAATAAACAATATTGGGGTTTACGAGCGTTGAAGGCGACTCTGTTTTTACGACCCCATTCGGAGATTAATAGAAGGTCACTATTCAGTAAATCGTTCATATTTAGCCTATTGGCAGCGATCTCTGATAGGCTAGGCCCATAAATAACAGAGTACGAGTGGCAGATGCTGCTGTCATCCGCAAAAGAGTGGATAGTTTGAAAAGTCAGAGCCTAACGCTCTTACTACGTAAGAATACAAATGATTCAATTGATATTGAACATGCCCTAAACGAACAGTGAAAATCAGTTGGCTATATATAAAACGAATAACTCTGTTGAAGCAAAGTTTGGGCTTAGAAAAATTTTGTTGAGATGTACCCGAAAACACTTCAACTCCATACAATAAAAGACGCAAACACAAAGAAAAAGCTGCATGTTTTCTCACATTTATCGGCAAGAAAATAGCCAAATGGTAGAATTTCTGCAGAGTGAAAGAAACTCTAGGAATTATTGAGTTGACTTAAGTAGCTTCAATATCAATCCGCCCTCGCATGTATGCATTAATCAATATCTCAAGGTCTTTATGACAAAAATATTTTCAAAGCAATTTTGTATTTCTGCTTGATCAGCTAAAACACATCCCAGTCTTTTTTTTTTTTTTTTTTTGATTCTCAAAATCTCTGTGCTCCCATCTGCACTCATTCACTCAATACAATGAACGCGATGAACAGCAACAAAAAGTACGAGTGAGCTAAATATAATTAGTTTTAGGAATTTACAATTGATGCTCAATTGTTTTTGTAAAAGTACTTACCCAGCAGTCCACAAGTTATTACAATTTTTAAAGCATCCGATTGTAAGCTATTGTGTCAGCGGAAAAAATCAAAATAAACATGTTAAGCACATATGTACATTTAGCTTCCGATTCTGATTAGTCTTTTTCTACTCAGATTGTAAAATTAAATATACATAAGAAGCAAAGAAGAAAACAAATGCTAATAATATAGTTGGATTTATCCAATCTTCGCTTACAATGTATACAGAGTTGGCTGCATCTTACGGTCTAGGTCATTGCTGTGTAAAAGTAAGTATGAATTGTATATAGACTTCGGCTGGGTCGCGCTTATATTTTCAACGGTCTTACATCGAAGATGTATGTGACAAAAATTTCACTGGGTAGCAGCGTTGTCAACTTTGAAATTTCAAAACGCAGCGAAATGAGGAAAAGAGTGCGTTATTTCAACAAAAAAGCACCAAATTTAGAATTTTTCTTTTCGTGATTAAAAATCCATTTTGTATTATAAAAAGGATAATATTTTTATATTAAAAAGATGATAGCAAAACAACGTTTTAAGCAACCATTAGACGTTCAAACGGGTTTGATAGCATCGGCTGATGTCATGCCATCAAATTCGTCCAATAGTTAAAAATCGTGTTTGTCAAAATTGGACTCTAGTGCGATTCTATTACTCTTATTAAGTCAATGGCATCTTTACAATAATTATAACAATCTATCTTGATTCTAGTTGCCTCGGCATTTATATTAATCAATGTTTGCAATAAATTTGTTCAGCTCAAGGTCTTATTGTTTTTTTATTATTTCTTTTTCCTTTGGAAAACGAAATATTTAAAAATAAAATAAAAATTTTTTACAAAAAAACGTTATCAGCTACACAAAATACAGTTACTTACCGTCGTTAAAATTATATTGCAGTAACTTACAATCGTTACTGCAAAGGATAAAATATGTCGAAAAAAATCCACGATTATAGAATTTAGTTAATAATTTGGTAATTTATTAATTACTAAAGCGGTAGCGAATTCACGCGCCTTTATGAATACGAACTGCACTATTCAGTGTTTGCTTTTTTCGTAATACTTGACAAACCTGGATTGATCGCTTAAGCTCAGTTCAGACTATTATAGTTTGTATTAATACTTGTCAAAAATTCAAATAATACGTGCAAGTCTGATAGTCTGAATGTAATCCGTCATACATACGAAAAATAATACGATAAAAATTTGACATCCCATGCGACTTTTTTGTTTTTTTAAACTTTTCAAAATGATAATACTTTACATTTGATCAGGGTTGTGCAAACCATCAGCAAACCAGCTAATTAAAAATTGAGTAGTCGGCTATTTCGTAGCCGATGGGGTGCCGTCACTGATAGTATTTTTTGTCGTTATAAAAAAGCTCGAAATTTGGAATTTAGCTGTCATTTATAAATGTATTTTGCTCATGCTATATTTAGAACATAAAATATGTTTGTGCTATTGAATTTGGATGTGTTATACATAATTATTATTTTAACTGTTGAAGAATTTCACGTTTTCACGAAAAGTTTTATGATGGCACATCTATGTTGGTTTATATCAAGTGTGATGGTGTGAATGCAAAATCTAATTTACGTTAGACTTTTTGACAGTCGCAAGAAATGTGTTTACACTTTTATCTCACAAAATCTAATGAAAGTATTTATACTTGTATAATAGTCTGATCGGTCCTTTAACAGCAAACACTCAGCAAAAACAGCAAATTGTATAAACCGAGAAAGTGCATAATATAAAACAGCAAGATCATCTCACTTTGTATATATTATGTGATACGTTTTCCACATTATTACTCCGTGTTCACATTGTGCTCTATAAAAGCAGATGTAAAAATTTTAGCCACTTGATTAAACTCTTTTCTTACATTAAAACCAAAAGTTGTGTTGAATATGATTTGGTGCCACCGAAATTTAAAAAGCGCAGCGGAAATTAAAAAAAAGCGCACACCACACCGACTAAAGAATTTTCCGCACAAAAAATCTCAAAAAGCACCCAAAACTGTGTAAAACGCACCGAGTTGACAACGCTGCTGGGTAGCTATGGCGCTGTGCTCTTTAATACACACATACTGCACTCAGCACTAGCAATGAAAAATACACAAACAACTTTGTGCCAATTTCACGATAGCGAAGCTGTTACATTTAAAACAAAAACAGCATTCAAAATTTTGTTGTTTTAAATGTAAATGTGCGAACGAACGAACAGCTTCGTTATTGTGAAATTGGCACTTATTATTATTATTAGTGGATGGGATATGGCCTCATCGGTCATTTGCACTGCGACCAATATTGATCTATTGTGCATCTCCTTGCTTCATTATGGGTTGAGTATGTCAAGAAAACGGACAAGCTCCTTCATAGAGAGTGATATTAAGTCACATTCACTTAACATATAAGCTTGTAGTAGCCTATATCTTCTGTGTCCCAGTGCTCCACAGTGGGTGATTAAGTGCTCCATTGACTCCTCTTCATCACCGCAGAATCTGCAAATATCTGTATTGGAAATTCTCATCCAGCGCAGGTGCTTGTAGCTGTTATAATGACCTGTAAGTGCACCTGTCAATGTTCTGAGACTTTTCCTTGTCCAGTTTTAGAGCACGTTCGGCCCTCTTTTTATCAAAGTTTAGAAATTTCTTGGAGTGTTCAAGACCAGCTGTCTCGTTCCAATGTTGTTCGACGATGGACATCGTCCATTTTTCATCTCCTCATTCAGGAGACCCTTATTGAAGCCAAAAGTTGGAGTGGGTTCAATAAAGGACCCTCGTGATGCCCTTCATGTCCTGGCACCCAGATCAGGGTAACCTGGTTCTGGCTTGCCAGTTCGTTTAGCTTGCTGTGACATTCCAGTACTAACTTGGTCGTAAAGACACAACTGCTCAGGGCCTTCAGCACTGATTGGCTATCAGAGAGTATTTTTGTCAGCACTGCCTTGTGTTCCCTCTCGGAGAGTATTTCAACCGCTTCCCTTATTGCGTATAGTTCCGCTTGGAATATTGTGGTGTCTTTGCTAAGAGTTATATATTTGCGTGCTCTAGGACCCACTATTCCCGCTCCAGCACCTTGGAGCGCTTTGGATCCATCCGTGTACCACTTTTGTGAACCATCCCGCAACCATCTTGGCACTTTGTCTTATATATCTTTTGTGTCGTTCTTCACTGTACACATACAAGAGCAAAGCAGCAACACTTTCGCATGCTTTGCTGGTAAACATTGACGACAGCGATTATCAGTGTGAATATGATTTGCTTTTTACAACAAAAAATATTAAATTTAGTAGTTTTTCCTTAAATGTATGCGTGCTTGCTCTTCCATAAAGAACTTTTGGGCATCCCTGCTGCATAGAAACAAGCCATATGTGTGTGTGTATGTATGTATGTTAAGGCGGAATTTAATAGAGTGTGTTTGTCTGCATGCATTAGGGATTTTAACACCAAAACATTAAATTCTACCTCTCACACACCCACATACGGGTGCCATAAGATACATGTGAGCGTTCTTAAACTGTTGGATCACTATAATGAGAATATCACATACACACACACATGTGAGTTTAACCCGTTACAAGCACCAACCAGCAAATCTGTGGCAAACGTCAGAAATACTTGAGAACGAGAGCTAATTATAGAGCGAACAATTGAAAATGACTCAAGAAAAGGATGTTGGAGTAACAATTGTTTAATTTAATAAATGCAACAATTAAAATACAACTGGAGCGTAAAATTTAGTTCGATAAGATTAACGGAACCGTAAAGACGTGACAAGTGCTTTCTAATAACAATTATTTTTATACATTAAATGTATTAAATATTTATTATCGAATTTATATTGAAAATTAAGTGTAATTTGAGAGAAATTAAAAGTGTGTTAAATAAAAAAAAATATAAATATTAAAAAAAAATTTAAAAAAAAAAAATGATAAAAACAGAAGACATAATGGATACAAACGCTTGTGGATCCCTGAATCCCCCTACTAGCTTGCATCAGTTGAGCAATCATCATTCGTCGTTATATCGCAATTTGCCGGCCAACATATTGGCCACCTCGAATTTTCAGCCCATCATGTATGGTGTTAGTGCAGGTGATCACCATCTGAATGGTTCAGCCGTGATGCGTATGCATCAAGACTCGCCAGAAATGCCAGATGAAAAACCCACAATGTTGCCCTCCTACACAAACGAACGTAAATACTACGCCACCATGATGACTCAAGCGGATACAATGAATTATGGTTTGACTTCATTGCACAGCATGACAACACCGCCGGCATCCTCCAGTCCCATTTCACCATACGGTGTACTTTTAGGCCATCAACAAAACCAGGTTGGTGGCAACGATGAGCCACCGCCACCCTCTGGGAGCTCATCGCCCTTAGCGCGTCGCTCTCCCTTGGACAGTGAATTGCAGCAACATTATCACTCAACAAATGGTAACAGCAAAAGTGTAAATCTCTTATCCACCTCGCAACAACTTAATCATCATTACACATCTACCATAAAATATTGTTCAAGTAAAAACTCTGCGGAGTTTTTACAGCACAATGAAAACACCGATTTGCATGCTGATCACCAACAGCGGCATAATCATAATCAAACCACACACAATTCCGATCACATGGATGCCAATAATGCTCACGACATATTGCAGCATTCTTTGCAACGCATACAACACACCTCAACATCAGGTGGCGTTATAACTTCCATACATAATAACTCTCACAACGATTCAAATCACATAATATCCTCAGGCATTTATGTCATAAGCTCGACCCCAGCAAAGGCGGCCAATGGCAGTAATAGTGATGCCGGCAATAACAACACAAAACAACAGCAGCATACATCGTCTCAGGATTTATCATCACCGGATACCACAAAAAAGTCGGGTAGCCGACGTCCCGAAAAACCCGCTCTCAGTTATATAAATATGATTGCCATGGCCATCAAAGAGTCTCCCACGGGAAAACTCACTTTAAGTGAAATTTATGGTTTTCTGCAAAAGAAGTGAGTTTAAATTCAATTAGAAATCTATCAGCCATGTCACAGAATGCAATTCGAAAATGGAATTGAATTCGAAAACGGAAATGAATTCATTTTTTTTTTTTTGGTTTTTCACAAAATGAAAATTTAAAAATCTTTTCGGTATAAAATCAGTTCTAAATGCTAGAATGAAATTATTCAGCAACGACACATAATTCACTTTCGTTTGGAAACGGAATTGAATCCGTTTTTTGGTTTTTTAAAAAACGAAATTGTAAACAAATTTTCGGTATAAGATTATTTTTAAATGTAAGAATGGAATTAATCGCTTTCGTTTGGAAACGGAATTGAATTCGTTTTTTCTTTTGTTTTTGGCTTTTCAAAAAACGATAATTTAAAAAGCTTTTCGATAAAAAATCATTTCTAAATGTAAGAATGGAATTAATTAGCCAAGTCACAGAATTCACTTTTGTTTGCAAACGGAATTGAATCTGCCTTTTGAAGAATAAAAAAACGAAAGTTTAAAAAAATTTTTCGGAATGAAATTATTTCTATAAGACAATACTAGTTTCATGCTTGAAATTATTATAAATATGATTTGATTCCGAAAAGTTTTTTAGTTTTTTGAAGAAGCAACAAATAAGAGTTTCCTCTTGAAAAACAGTTTAGTTTTCCAAATTTTAAAGAATTAAAACACGGATTCAAGTCTCTGTCCATACAGAATTACATTCTATTACCTGACTGTTTATCTATACAAATATTATCAGCCATGCGCTCAATTCCGTTCGAAAACTGAATTGAATTCTTTTTTAGTACTTTTAAAAATGAAAAGAATTTTTCGAAATGAAATCACTTCTAATATCAAGAATGAAATTAGTATTGCCTGATTGAAATGATTTCATTCCGGAAAAATTTAATGTTTTCATTATTAGAATAATCAAACAGATTCAATTCCATTTCCGAATGGAATCGTATTCTGTAACATGGCTGTATAAACCGATGAAGTTTATATATTTACGAGTGTATGTATGTTTGAAGTAATGCCCTGGAAAAGGGGAAATTGAACTCTGAAGAAAATGCTAAACGTTTTTCGGAATGAAATCCTTCTTAACTTCTTGAATGGCACTAATATTTTCTGTTAAAAGTGATTTTATTCCGAAAAAGTTTTTTGTGTTTTGTGAGGAGGAGGAAAGAGGGAGTAGTATTTGTGAACATTTGACTTGAACCTTTCAACGTTATAACAGACAGGAAACACGTCAGCAGGTAACTTATGCCACAGGCGGAGCGTACGGCTGAAAAACGAATTCTCTCTGTAATGCGTAGTACGATTCCCTGGGCAATCGACCACAAATGGATGAGCTCTGAACGATGCACGCGTGCTACGTAAAAATGTGCGAGTTTCAGGAACAAGGTCCCTAATCTCGTCAGAGCAAAATCCATTGTAGTAACGATAGAACAGAGTAACACACCCTACACAGCGTCGATGCTCCAGTGAGTCAATAGAGTTGGATACCCTACCGATAAGCTTTTTCGACCTCTCCTGCACACGGTCGAGTAACCCCAAAATTGATTTTGGGGCACCGGCCCAAACATGAGAGTTGTATTCCATTTTTGGTTGGATATAGGTAGTATAAAATTCCGTTTGGAAACGGAATTGAATTCGTTTTTTGGTTCTTTAAAAAACGAAAAACAAAAACGTTGTTTAGAATGAAAGCATTTCTAATATGAAGCATGTAATTAATCCGTCATATCTCAGAACTCGATTCCGTTCGGAAACGGAATTCCATAAAACGGTTATTCAATAAACGAAAATTTATTATTTTTTTTCGAAATGAAATCATTTATGAGATATTAGTTTTATTCCTTATAATGGGTTATTTTATAAGAACTATCGGAAATTAAAAAAAAAAAAACATAAAATTCAGAAAAATGCATGAAATATTTATTTGGATCGATAGTTGGGTCGATATAATTTAATGTTTGAAGATTATTTCATGCAAATGTTGGCCGCGGCTGCGCCTCAAATGGTCCATCCGCTTAGTCCAATTTTGGCATACTCTTTCCAACATTTCGGCCGGTATCTCACGAATAATGTTGGCAATGTTGGCTTCCAGTGCGTCAATCGAAGCGGGCTTGTCGCTATAGACATTAGCCTTAACATAGCCCCACAAAAAATAGTCTAGAGGCGTTAAATCGCACGATCTGGGTGGCCAATTGACTGGTCCCAAGCGTGAAATAAACTGTTCACCGAACTCGCCTCTCAATTGGTCCATTGTTTCGCGTGCTGTGTGGCATGTGGCACCGTCTTGTTGAAACCACATGTCATGCAAGTCAAGCTCTTCCATTTTGGACAAAAAAAAGTTTGTTATCATCGCACGGTAGCGCTCACCATTCACAGTAACGTTGTGATTCGCATCATCTTTGAAGAAATACGGCCCAATGATGCCGCCAGCCCATAATCCGCACCAAACGGTTGTTTTTTGTGGATGCATTGGTAGCTCTTGCAATGCTTCTGGCTGCTCTTCACTCCAAATACGGCAGTTTTGCTTGTTCATGTATCCATTCAACCAGAAATGAGCTTCGTCGCTGAACACAATTCTTCGATAAAAAAGTGGATCTTCATCTAACTTTTCAAGAGCCCATTCACCAAAAATTTGCCGTTGTGGTAGGTCGTTTGGCTTCAATTCTTGCACCAGCTGTATCTTATAAGGCTTCACAACCAAATCCTTCCGCAAAATTTTCCACGTAGTGGAGTAACAGAGGCCCAATTACTGCGAACGGCGCCGAATCGATAATTCACAGTCATCACCAACACTGGCCGATACGGCTGCGATATTTTCTTCAGTTCGCACTCTACGTAAGCGTGTTGGTGGTTTAATGTCCAACAATGTAAATTTGGTGTGAAATTTTTTTACAATAGCCCGAATAGAAGCCTCAGTAGGTCGATTAAACTGACCATAAAATGGAAGAAGCGCGCGATGAACTTTCTTAACAGAGCACGCATTTTGGTAATAAATTAAATTATTGAATTAATTTGCAAGCGTTGTTCGGTGGTAAGACGATTCATGATTAAATTATAGACCAAACTGAAGATGTTTGACAGTGACACAAGATACAAAACGTGCGTGAGCTGTCAAAACTAGTGTTGCCAAAAAGATAATAGCAAAAAAATCACTCGTTATTAGAAAAAAATTGCATTCAGAAATAAATGCATAATTTTAGTATAACAGAATACGTGGGCGGATTGAAATTGAAGCTACCTAGCGCTAGATGGCAGCACAAACAAACTTTTGTTTTTCAAATTACGATCTGTCAACGTCAGCTGTTAAAATTTCACCGAAATTCATTGATCAGTTATTTGTTGTAGTCGTTTGAGGAAATCAACTTTTGTGTTTCTTGAAAAATGGAAAAAAGTGAATTTCGGTGTTTGGACGTGACAAGACGTAATACTGTTGGTTTTTGGCATCGATTAATAACTGTTGATGTAACGTGAGTCCACCACTACACATCTGAAACCAAAAATCGATCGGAACAATGCGTGGCAGCTGGTGCAAGTGCTCCGAAGAAGGCGCAGACAGTGAATTTGGCTGGCAAAGTTATGGCCACTGTATTTTGGGATGCACACGGAATATTGCTAATCGATTATCTGGAAAAAAAGGTCCCCAGTCACAAAAAAGTATTGGATCAATTGATTAATGCAATCAAGAAAAAACGAACACATTTAAAGAAGAAAAAAGTACTATTTCTTTAAGACAACGCAACGGTTTACACAGCATTAGATACGATGTTGAAATTACTTAAAATACACTACGAATTGGCTGATCATTCTACTTATAGTCCAGATTTAGTTCCTAGTGACTTCTTACTGTTTCCGAGCTTGAGGGGTTCCCAAAATCGTATTATTCAGATGGTATAAAAGAGTGGAAGTATTGTCTTACCAAGTGTATTGAGGCACTTTTACAATATATTTAGATTTTGTGGCAGCAAAATATTACGAAACTCTCTTCGTACTTAGAAGAAGTGTACAAAAATGTGTATTATGAAAGTCTAATACAATTATTGATGGTTACAATTCTACAACAATTACAAAAACAACATGTAATATTCCATGATACAAAAAACAAGGTAACCGCTTCGCTACAACAATAAAAAAAACAACAGGTATTTTGTTTGTGTAAAAAGGCGAATTCACACTTAAGCTGTCAAAAGTAGTTGATAACGAACATGTACAAAAATTTAAATGCGCCGAAAAAGGTAAACAAAACTTGACAGAGAAAGTGCCGCCATATTAATCGAATTCGCCTAAATTCGCCAATGCATCCACCTAATAATTAATTCACCTTGGTAATATTCCTGAACTGCAACTGTTTGGGCTTGTAAATGTTGTACCACCTTCAATAAATACTCGAAGTGCTGCCAATGCAAATTTAAAAATGCAGCTCTGATGTGATGAGATTACAGAGTTTTCTGAAATGGTTTAGAAAATGCAGATTTACCGATCACTTGTCAATTTTTGCATTTGGATTTCTCTCCTACTGAATATATTTCCTTTTTACACGTTAAGATTTTCTTTATTCTACACAGATTTTTGACAGATCTAAATATTTGTATTATCAATGTAAAGATGCCTTAAGTGTATTGCAGTAAAAGGAGACTAGGTCAAGGCGAATTTATACAGGTGAATGCAAGCGGAAAGGCGAATTCAGCACTATGTATTTTGTTATTATAAAACATAGCGTGAATGTCAAAATCTAAATTCGCCTAAGATTGTTTAGCTGGGAAAATTTTTCATATAAACGTTAAATATAAACTTTTATAATTGTTTGTAATTAAAATCACAGATTATAATGGTTTTTCACTTTAAAACTCACAAAAATTTCTTGAAATTGCACTAAATCATACAAAAAAAAACTTTAGATTAAAATGGCGCGAAAATGTTTGTAAACAAAAGAAAAAAAATTTTGACAGTCTCATTGGAAAAAATGAGAGATGCAAAAAATAATCACCTGCGCTGTTGAGTTCACCTAGTAATGAATTCGCCTTGGACTAGGTTGAGAAATAAATGGTTTTTGAAAAAAAAAATTTTTTTTTTCCTACTTAGGTAGTTTCAATATCAATCCGCCCTCGTATGTATATTTTTTATATTTTCAGGAAACTAAAACCAACATCTTGAAATTTGTTTGTGCAAAAAAATATTTTTTTCTGAACTTTAGTTTAGGAGATGTACGTAATTAAAGTTAAAAAAATGTTCTTCCTTATTCAAGTGGCAGGCAGTGTACTCGTGTCTTAACCAGAAATAACTAAAATTATTCAAATAAAAATAAAACATGTACATACTCGTACCTATAAGATTCTTAAGCGATAATCAAAAACGTTGCGTTTATAACTGTTTAAAAGTGCAGCTTTTGCAGAAATTTAATTGCGGCCATCTCAAATATCGCGCTATTGATCGTTTCGAATGCGTTTGACTGATATTTGATCGTCGTGGTGGAAGGTACTCGTGCTTATTTGTCGAGCTTCGTATTTCGTTTCGCATCAGGTTTATAAAGATAAATAAATGTTTTCTTTTCCATAATTCATTCGATTTAACAAATGCATCTATGTGCACACACACGTACACTTCATGTATAACAGCATTATAAAGGGTGGTTAAATTTCAAGGGCTGATGTTGATTTTGAATAAAACACAAACTATTCAGGAAATTATTGTAATTTTATTTTATTATGATATATTGGTATTACTCAATTATGTATGGAACAAAATATCGGCCAAATGGGCGCCGCGACCACGGCGGCACACCTCCATCCGATGGTCCAAATTTTCGATGACCCTGAGGCATAATGGAGGTTCTATGCCGTTAATGTGCCGAATTATCTCATCCTTTAGCTGTTGAATTGTTGCTGGCTTATCGACGTACACCTTTTCTTTCAAATAACCCCAAAGAAAAAAGTCCAACGGTGTCAAATCACATGATCTTGGCGGCCCATTGACATCGCCATTACGTGAGATAACACGCGCAAAAGAGCAATTGTTTCGTTAGCTGTGTGGCAAGTGGCACCGTCCTGCTGAAACCACATATCGTCTACATCCATATCTTCCAATTCGGGCCATAAAAAGTTCGTTATCATCTCACGATAGCGAACACCATTCACAGTAACTGCCTGACCGGTCTCATTTTGGAAAAAATACGGCCCGATGATGCCGCCAGCACATAAACCGCACCGAACAGTCACTTTTTGTGGGTGCACTGGTTTTTCGACAGTCACTCTTGGATTCTCATTCGCCCAAATGCGGAAATTCTGTTTATTGACGAATCCACTGAGGTGAAAATGTGCCTCATCACTGAAGATGATTTTCTTCGAAAATTGATCATCATTTTCATAATAAGTCTGGATAACTTTAACACGTTGTTGGATTTTGTATCTCTCCATGGTTCAAATTGAATAAGTCTGAAATAGAGAAATGTCAAATAAAATTCGGAAAAAACTTGACGTTTAGGTGTGGTTCACATTCAACATCGGCCCTTAAAATTTAACCACCCGATATTTTAGATATTTCAATGGAATATTTTGGCCATTTACATACTTCGAGTGAGAAGTATATAAGTCATAAGAAAGGCCTAGTGAAAATAAAACCTCACCATGAATCCTATAAGAATACTACATATCTACTTATGTATGTGTTATTGAGCTTGGAATCCTTCCGCCCCTCCTATTTACACCGACTATTTGGTAAACTCTCCTTTGCAATGGCCAATTATGGAAGTATTTTGAAAAGATCCTAAACCAGCGTTGGATCTGGTTTCAGGATCTGAAAACTTGTCGATCAAAGGATCTTTAGCCTGATGGAAGAGTTTTTATAGTAGATCATGTCGAATTCTTGCCATGCTTAAGAGCATTTTCCCAACTAAGAGTTTCCGTGAGGCGAGACTTTTTTGTCTCTATGGTGTGCCGAATTCTGGCTTCATCGGTTCCCTAATGATGACATTTCAACAATATCCATGCTATATGTTATGAGGAAGTGGGTATATTTTGGTGTATCTGAACTAGTAACGGTCATTCGATTTAGTGCAAAACTGGAAGTTGCCATATTGTTTCCGGGGAAGTGGGGGATTTTGGCGATTCCTGATGCCGATTTTAGGAATTCCAAATAAAAAAGAAATTCGGAACGCTTTATGCGGATAATTATCTGGTAAGCCTGTTTTTTTTTAGTTTTTTAAGCTATATTTATAGCTAAGAACAAAGGTTATGAAAGCGGGGAAAAAGGGAGTGGTGTTTGTGGACATTTGGCTTGGACTTTCCAACGTTATAACAGACAGGAAACACGTCTGCAGGCAACTTGTTCCACACGCGAAGCTTACGGCAGAAAAACCAATTCTTTCGGTAATGCGTTAAATGATTCCTTATGCAATCGCCCACAAATAGATGAATTTTGGATGATGAACTAGTCCATTGAACAGAATCCATTGTTGTGTAACACGAAAACAAGAAATCGCTACCCATAATGCAGCGTTGCTCCAATGAATCAATAGATTTGGGATAACCTGCTGTCAGCGATAAGCTTTTTCGCTCTCTCTTGGACAGAGTTTGAGGCACTGGTCCCACCATGAGAGTTGTATTCCATTCTTGGTTTGTAATAGGTGCTATATATAGTAAACAGATCGCATCAAGTGGACTATATCTTACACTACTTCAAAAAACCGAGGCAACTGAATGCTTCTTTAAGAGAGATGAAAAATGTCTTCAGTCCACTGTATTGTCAGGAGCACCCGATCTCCCAAGATTTATACCATCCATGAGTACAGATGAAACGTCATTTACGGCCATGTGTTTTCAGTGTTAATAAACAACACTGGGTCTAACGAGCATTGAAGGTGACCCTGTTTTTTCGACGCCCTTCCGAAAATTCATACATTGTCACTACTCAGTGTGTTAATGAGCTTTAGAACTCTTAGAACCGATCTCGGATAGGACAAATCTGTAACTGAATGAGTACAAACGGCATATGCTGCCGTCATCTGAAAAAGTGTGGATAGGGTTAGAAAATTTTGAATTTTGATGCCAATTTAATACCTTTTCTTTACGACGCAGAAGACTTAGTTTGAATTGTTAGAGGCAAGATGAATTCGGTCTTTCACGCTCATGATCATTGGACGAAGGAAATTGCTCGGCTAAGTGTGGGGTTGAACGAAGTAAGACATTTTTATTGAAGCCACTTTGTTTAAGGCAGAGCAAATAGCTCCAAGTTTCATTACTGAGGCCGTTTAGTGAATGCACAAATTTTTGATTTCTTATTCTGGGTCTTACAAGCATTGAAGATGACGCTATTTTTACGACCCCATTCGCAGAATAATAGCAGATCACTACTCAGAGAGCGATTCATATAACTCCATGACTAGGAATGGCAAATGCTGCTGCCGTCTGCGAAAGAGAGCATAAGGTGAGAACTGTGATTTCAAGGAAAATATTTAATTTTGAGGCCATTTTAAAAAATTTTCTTCACGATACCGAAAACTTACGGCTCTTTGAATTGTTAAAGACTTGGCCTAGAGAGGAATTAGGTCTTGATCATTGGACGAACGGAGCTGCCTGGCTAAGTGTCGGGTTGAAGGAAATAAGACATTTTTTTATTTAAACCAGGTTGCTTAAGACATAACAAATTGTTCCTAGTTTTATTACTGAAGCTGTTTAGAGAATACACAATTTTTCGATTTCCTTTCATACAAATTTTCAAAACGAACTGCTCGTCTGTGTTGCATAAACAGCACATTAATCCCTTTTCTAACTTCTCATTTCAGGTTTGATTTTTTCCGCGGCTCTTATGTTGGTTGGAAAAATTCTGTGCGACATAATTTGAGTCTAAATGAATGCTTCAAAAAGCTGCCCAAAGGTATGGGTGCGGGAAAACCCGGCAAGGGCAACTACTGGACCATAGATCAGAATTCGGCCTACATGTTTGAAGATGAGGGCAGTTTGCGTAGAAGACCCAGAGGCTATAGATCAAAATTAAAAGTGAAACCCTACGCTGCGGGCAATGGATTTTATGGTGCAGCTTCTTATGACTCAGGAATGGTAAATTAAAGATCTGATATATTTAATATAATATATGTATACGTATGTACGTTCTTTTAGGACAGTCACAACTTTTACGCTTCTCAGGCCTTTGGCTCGTACGAGTATCCAACTGCTGCAGGCAGTTTCAGCGATGCTTGGTCAACCCATGGACATGGTCACGCTCAAAACTCATTACCTCAATATTCAAATATGGCTGTGGCAACAACTTCTTTACAAAACAATGCTCCGACACCGCCTTTAGCCCACAGCATTTCAAATGTCTCAACCAGCTGTTCGTCGCCCATCCCCTCAATAACTGCCAGCAGCAGTACAATGACGGCGTCGACTTTACAATCAAATTCCAGTTTAGATTATGCCACAGTTTCACTGGTGGCAACCGGCAATGGCTACAATCCATATGGTTCATCGCCTACAGGCGCCACTTACAACATAGACAATGGCAAGTATTTGCAAACGCAAAATAATCTTTTCATACTAGTATATATGTATGTATGTGTATGAAACACTAAACTGATCGTTCTGGGTGATCATGTCACTCATAAATGTTTATTATATGAAATTAAAACATAATTGCTTATCATGAAAGATCATAAATTTTGTGAGTTTTTAAAGCTATTTGCTTAAGAGAGACATAAAATTTAAGTATGATCATCATAGAGGCGAAAATTGTGAATACAGGGTGGCACAAAATTACCGTAAATGGTTAAGAGCACTCTAACTTTCCTTTAAGACATAATAATAATAATTACTAAGGTTTTCCTTAAATACACTATCGGGTGATTCATCATGAGGTTGGACTTACAAAGTAAATAAAACATAAAAGTGAACTTCAAATTTTGAATATCAATTAAAAGAACAATTTCTGATATTTATATTTTCAAAATGATATCTTGTAAATATTGGCTATGTCTGAGGTAGTCCATTCTGACTATCTGACACACTATCGGGTGATTCATCATGATGTTGGACTTACAAAGTAAATAAAACATAAAAATGAGCTTCAAATTTTGATTATGGATTAAAAGAACAATACCTGATATTGAAAATTTTGAAAATGATATCATGGAAATGTTGGGCATGGCTACGTCTGAGGTGGACCATGCGGAGTGTCCAATATTAGGCGACTCTCACGAAATGGTTCGACAGCGACTTCTGATACTATAGTATCAGGAGTAATGTAGTCTACTCCCAGAATAGACTATTTCCAAAGTACCTCAGACTCAACATATTCCCAGAGAAAATAGTCCAAAGATGTGATAACGCATAGCTTAGATGTCCAAGTAACCAACTTTGTCCAATTTTGGGCGACTTGATCGAAATGGTTACTGGCACCTTGTGTATATCAGCAGTAATAAGCGTCAATCGTAGATGGCTATTTCCAGAAGACCTCAAACTTCACATATCACCAGAGAAAATTGTCCAAAGGTGTGATAACGCGCGATACAGATGGCCAATATACCAATTTTGTCCAACTTTGGGCGGCTCGCTTGAAATGTTTCGATAGTGACTGCTATCTCGTGTATATCAGAAGTAATGAAGGCTTCCCAAGCGTCAATCGTAGATGGCTATTTCCAGAAGACTTCAGATTTTACATATCTCCAGAAAAAATAGTCCAAAGGTATGATAACGTACAATGTAGATGGCCAATTTGCCAATTTTGGGCGACTCGCTCGAAATGGTTCGATAGCGACTGGTATCTTGTGTATGTCAGGGACAAGGTAGTTCGCACAATAAAGATGGCTAATTTAACAATTTTATTCAACTTTGGGAGCCTCGCTCGAAATGGTTCGATAGCGACTGGAAGTAATGGACGCTTCTAAAGCGTCAATCACAGATAGCTATTTCCAGAAGACCTCACACTTTACATATCCCCAAAGAAAATAGTCCAAGGATACGATAACACACGATATACATCGATGACCAATTTACCAATTTTGGGCGACCCGCTCGAAATGGTTTGCTAGCAACTGGTATTTCGTGTATGTCAGGGACAAGGTAGTTCGTGTAATCAAAGATTCTAAGGCCTCAATCGTAGATGGCTATTTCCAGAAGATCTCAGGCTTTACATATTCCCAAAGAAAACAGTCCAAAGGTTTGATAATGAACGATATAGATGGCCAATTTACCAATTTTGGGTGACTCGCTCGAAATGATTCGCTAGCAACTGGTATTTCGTGAACGCAGAGACAGTTTTTTCGTGTAATGGAAGATTCTAAAGCGTCAATCGTAGATGGCTATTCCTAGAAGATCTCACACTTTACATATTCCCAGAGAAAATTGTCCAAGGGTGTGATAACGTATAATATAGATGGCCAATTTACCAATTTTGTCCAACTTTGGGCAGCTCGCTCGAAAAGGTTCGATAGCAACTGGTATTTCGTGTGTGTCGGGGACAGGTATGGAGCTTCCAAAGCGTTTTGAAAATGATATCATGGAAATGTTGGGCATGGCTACGTCTGTGGTGGACCATACGGAGTGTCCAATATTAGGCGACTCTCACGAAATGGTTCGACAGCGACTCCTGATACTATAGTATCAGGAGTAATGTAGTCTACTCCCAGAATAGACTATTTCCAAAGTACCTCAGACTTAACATATTCCCAGAGAAAATAGTCCAAAGATGTGATAACGCATAGCTTAGATGTCCAAGTAACCAACTTTGTCCAATTTTGGGCGACTTGATCGAAATGGTTACTGGCACCTTGTGTATATCAGCAGTAATAAGCGTCAATCGTAGATGGCTATTTCCAGAAGACCTCAAACTTCACATATCACCAGAGAAATTGTCCAAAGGTGTGATAACGCGCGATATAGATGGCCAATATAACAATTTTGTCCAACTTTGGGCGGCTCGCCTGAAATGTTTCGATAGTGACTGCTATCTCGTGTATATCAGGAGTAATAAAGGCTTCCAAAGCGTCAATCGCAGATGTCTATTTCCAGAAGGCCTCAGACTTATATATCTCCAAAGAAAATAGTCCAAGGATACGATAACTTACGATATAGATGACCAATTAACCAATTTTGTGTGACTTGCTCGAAATGATTCGCTAGCAACTGGTATTTCGTGTATGTCAGGGACAGGTATGGAGCTTCCAAAGCAGAATACCTCAGACTTTACATATCTCTAGAGTAAATTGTCCAAAGATGTGATAACGCACGATATAGATGACCAATTTACTAAAACGTGAAATTAAGTCAACAAGTACTTTATTTCACGCACTGTATAGTTTGTAGCACCGTCTTCTTGAAACCAGAGTTCATCTTTGACCAATTCAGAAAGATCAAAGGAAGTCCTTTAACATGCTGAGAACGTTGACGAATTGATACGTCCCAATTTACGCATATTCTCTCAGTTATAGCTGCTATATTTTCTGCACTACATGCAGAGTGTGGTCCAACGGTTCGAGTATAATCCATTAATCCACTAACATGTTGCAATAACTTTCATCATTGATGGTAACATTGATGATATGGACCAATGATTCCGCAGTATTTATTGAAACAAAAATAGGGCCAATTATCATTTCCGATCAAACGCCGCAGCAAACAATATACTTGAGTGAGTGTAATTGTCGCTGTTAAACTACTCTTCTATAGCCCATATATAACTCATTTAATTGGAAATGGGCTTCGTCGCTTCTGTAAGTGCAGCTCTCTTACACTGCTATTTAATGCAACCCGTACCAAAGGTTAAAATTGGCAGAACAGGTATCAGCAAACCCCCCGGGAGATTCTGCCTTGCAAACCATCCCAATGCTGATCGGCCTACTTTGGCCGAAACGTTCTGGCTGTGGTTTAAATCGAAAATCGCAGTAAGGTGCATGCCGGTTTTCGGGGCCTAACAACCCCGCAAGGTACTGTTGTCTTGCAACCGATATCGTTACTGTAAGGAACCAGAAGTGATGGTTAGACAGGTTAGTTGTTTAAGAGCTGATGCTCTTAATAGTGTTCGGCCTACCAACTCACTGAGCCTTGACTTCGATTGACTGTTGGGAAATTGCACACAGGAGGGTTTAGAAGGCTCAAACTCTCAAGCAAGAAATTTGTCTACGAGTATATGGCTACAAACTTATGGCAAAAATTTGCTGCCGGTGTGAGCCTTGCAAGGGGGCTCTGGTGTACCCAAGTAGTTCAACCCATGGAGTTGGTCTATCATCAGATGAGGCCTGCAAGGCAAGTGCTGATTTATATCAATCACAACATTCTGTCTGTTCAACCAAACATTCGACCTATTTCCGACGCTTGAAATGCTCAATAGGCATCAGCTCTTGAGTCAATTGAATCTTCCAAACGTGTAAATTCAAATCTTTATTCAAAATTTGCATCGGTGATGTTCGTGAGATATTCGATTGTTGAGCAAGACGCCGGGTTGGAATTGATAGCAGTGTTTTCCACAGAAGCAACTGGGTTTTTACCTTTTCTACAGACTCGGTTTGTTCAAATTTGCGCACAGTTTTCTCGATTCATTTTTTTTTTTCTTTTTTTTTTGTATTACAAAGTGCACAAAATGCATTTTGATCTGAACGTGCATTTTCGTAAAAGACTTAAGCAGTCTTAATGCCCTGTATACCTATACAGGGTTGCGTTTTTCAAACAGCGAAGCGAAAAGCGTAAAATTAAGTTGGGCAAAAAACTTGTCACTAAGGTGTGACTCACAACTAACATCGCGCATTATGGTGGAACCACCGTTTATATTAAAAATATTGTTAGACACCAAAACTTCTACACTAATTTTGGGCCACCCTATATATACTTACATATGCATTTATATAAGTTTGTTTAATAAACGAATAATTTTGAAACAAGTGACCTCAAGCTCAAGTAAACAACAATTGTAGTTATAAGTTTGTATGTTTTATTTAATCGTATCTTTAAACCATTTTCTTGCAGGTTTGCGTTCAATATCTTTAACACAAATGCCTTCACTCTCAGCATCACATCATCATCACCACCACCACCACCCCCATCACGATCATCATCCTCAACAGCTACATCACAATTCAGCGATGACACCTCCTCCACCAATTGCATCCTCAAACCCAGCAACGAATTTGCCACCCACATCCGCGTCGTCAACAACTTCCTCAACAGTTACATCACATTTAATCGAACGCAAGCCGATATATTTGCCCCCCTTGACACCACCGCCCATTGGCTCAATATCAACGCCGCCTCTGCGTTCTCAACAAGTGAATCCTGGCGGTGGTAGTTCCAACGGCAGCTCATCATACTATGAACATATTAAATATTCCGATTAATATTAAATATGCAAATTTATTATTTTTTAGAGTTTTTATTTTTCAAACTAGAGTTACCATATAGCAAAAAAAAAAAAAAAAAAGGAAGCAATAAACAGGATTAAATGTCAAAGTTATAAATCAAAATACAAAAACTCGTTATAAAAGCAGCGATTTTTGTTACAATAAAACGCGTTGTTAAGCTCAATTGACGTTTTCTTAAGCAGGTAGTTTGGCGTGTCCCACCATTAAAAAAGATGACGTGTCGATATTAACTGTCTGACTCACGATGTCGTTTCATTAACTATTAACTATTATATAACTAACAGATATAGCGGAGGTAGACAAGATACATGATACAAGATCAGGGAAAAATAAAGCCTATAAACTGCATCGGGATAAGGTTTTTAATATTAAAAAAATGATAACGAACGTTTACGAAACGACATCGTGAGTCAGGTGGACCTCTTTCCCCAACATGAAAAAGGAATAGGTAGAAAAAGTGGTTAGAAAATATATCTGTGATCACAAACATAAATCATCTAACTCGACTTTTTTTTTTTATATTGGACCAGTACTCAGGGGATGACCCCTACATATGCAGTGCATTATACCAGAACTAGGAAAATAGGTTGTGAGGGGGGTCACAAACATAAATCACCTAACTCGACTTAAGAAAGAAATGAGTTTTGTAAGCCATCATATTTCACTAAAAACTCGTTATTTATATTACAGGGTGTCAGCCGGAAAGGTATACTATTCCAAAAGCTATACTAGTTCCATTGTACTGTACGCGCTGTGGCACCGCCTTATTGACACCACATGTTAATCGAGCCCAAAGGATGTAAAACTTTCTTCAATCTGAGTGGTTTTCCGCGTATCCATCTCCTGTTAATCTGTTCGTTTGTTACTCTTAGGGCCATTATTACAACTGACAATTAATTAACATTAGAAGTTTATCTTACAGATAATTTTTTTTTGGTTATTACAAGTTAACATTAACCTGAAAAGTTACGGATAACTTAACAGCAGGTATATCCCCATGATATATTTCAAAGTTAACTTTAAGCATTTGAAGCTGCCATACTTTCTAATAAAAATAATGTAACTTCAGTCGTAGAAATGGGAAAAATATAAAGGTGACTTTAACGTTCACGTTAACTAATGTTAAGAATAACTATTAGGAACTTTATCGTTAGGTTGTAATAATGGCCCTTATAAGCTAAACTATCTAAGACCACTTTTATCACTATTTTAAAACCAGGATCAACTGGATGGTAAACAGAAATATCTCTCATTTACGTTAAAAGAAAGGCTACCAGTGGCTGTGTTCTGTAACTTTGGCGAGAAGTTATATTATAAGAGTTATTATAACCGCCGGCTATTCTAGAAAATATATGGTATGGCTCTAACGTTTACATTTTATTTACAAATACATACATACATACATACTCATGCACAAAATTTTATAACATTAAAAACCAATTGCAATTTGTGATTTCTGAAAAAAAAAACATTATAAAAGTATTACAATATACTTTGTTGGGTCGAAAATTAAAATTGTAGAAATTGCAAACTTAAGTATTCCCTTAAAACTTGTGTGAAGGGTATAAAAATTAATTAAAAAGTTAAAATAAAAAAAATAAAAAAAAAAAAACTATCAAGTATTAAACACATAGACCACAGCAGACTACACGACTTCACAACAGCAAATGCTGCAACCGGCAATTGTAGTCATGTAGTGTGCACTACTGAATTCTTTTGAACACGGCAGCAACATAAATATAGGGTGTTTTTTTAAGCCCGATAGAACTTGAAATTGTAAAAAATAACACAAAAAATTAAATTGTAATCAAAATTTTTTTTTATTCGAAAGACCAATACGTGACATTAACATTTGAAAATGATTTCGGGCATATGGGCACCGCGGCTGTTCTTGACGAAGCGCATTCTGGACGTCCAATTTTGGGCCACTTTTTCGAGCACTGCTGGCCGTATGTCACGAACAACACGAACAATGCTGGCCTCCAAGGCGTCAATTGTTGCTGGTTTATCAGCATAAACCAGTGACTTCACGTAGCCCCACAGGAAATAATCGAGAGGTGTCAAATCGCACGACCTTGGAGGCCAATTGACAGGTCCATTTCTCGAAATCAACTTATCGCCAAATTTTGATTTCAGTAAGTCGATGGTTGCGTTCGCCGTATGGCACGTAGCGCCATCCTGTTGAAACCACATCTCCTCCGGATCAATGTCATCCATATTTTCAAACAAAAAATCATTGATCATGGTGCGGTAACGATCTCCATTGACCGTAACGCGAGCTCCGGCCTCATTTTTGAAGAAATAAGGTCCGATGATGCCACCAGCATGAAAACCGCACCAAACAGTGCATTTTTCTGGATGTAATGGAGTCTGTAGGGTCTCTTGTGGATTGGTCTCACTCCATATGCGGCAATTTTGCTTATTAACAAAACCGATTATGTACGCCATACAAATGACGAAGTCGTCTATAAGTTGCGCGAATCGACGACTGATTTTCAAAGTAAATTTGGATAATTTCGTAGCGTTGTTCAAGCGTGAGTCTATTTATGATGATTTGTCAGAGTATACTGAAACAAATAAAAAAAATGTTTCATCAAAATTTAATTTTTTGTGTTACTTTTTACAATTTAAAGTTCTATCTAGCTTAAAAAAACACCCTTTACATTTTCAACAAATAATATTTCAGTGTGGCCACCTAAGAGATTTTAGCTTCACAAAATTTGTTGATTTACAGAAAAAGATCTATTTATATCAAACTTTCATGAATAAGTTCTTCTGTCTAAAAAGTAAAGTCTTAAAAAGATGAAAAGAGTAAATTTACTTAAAAAAGTTTTCGTTTACTACGATTAACTCAGATTAGGTGGGCCTTCAAAGTTTGAAATATAATCGGATATAACTTCTGATCTATAATGAAAACAGTGTTAAAAAAATGAACTACTTGTACGTGATGTAAAATCATCCATTATATACACATGTATCTAATCACAATACTACTTATTTAATAAAATTAAGTTTTCTTATTCATAAAAAATATTGTCTGTTTATTAAAAAACTGTTATTTTACAAATTTCTAGAGAAAAGTTGTCAAATAACGGTCTTATTTATAAAAATTTTTTCATGTTTATTAAAGGGCGTTTCAGACTATCATACAAGTCTTAAGATTTTGATTGGATTTTGTGGGACAAAAATCTAAAGATATTTGTTGCGACTGTCAAAAAATCTAACGTATCATTACATTTTGTTTTCACACTATCACACCTAAGGTAAAAGAAGGAATATGACTTGAACATAAACAGCCAATTTACTTAACGTCTTGTTTTAATATTTTTATTATTTGCTTTTGCAAAAAATGCAACCCTGATCCAATGAAAAATCTAATCGTTTAAACAAATTTCTAAAAATGGTGAAGTGTTATGGGATGTCAAATCTTTTACCGTATTATTTCTCATCTTCATAACGCTTTACATTCACACTATCACACTTGCACGTATTATTTGATTTTTTGACAAGTCTTAATACAAAGTGTGATAGTCTGAAACGCCCTTAAGCTTTTATTGTACAAATTTTGGATAGAAATCAGTGCAATAACAACTTAATAAATTTGAAAAATTTTTTTATAAATAAGGCAGTAAGTGTTTAATAAACATATAATGCCTTATTTATAAAAAATTTGTCAAGTTTATTAAGCAGTTATTGCACTGATTTCTGTACAAAATTTGTGTAATAACGGTCGTATTCATAAAAAAGTTAAACAGCCGTTCAAACCATTTTTAGGGAAAATTCGATAAAACTGTATTCGTAAACGAATTTTACGTTAAAATGTTCTTTTTAGCAGTTTTTTAAGTCAACCATTTTTAAAACTGATTGCACCCAATTTTAAGACAATTTTAAGGTGATATTTGTGTTTTTTAGTTATTGTTTATTTATATGTTGCGAAAATTTTTGCTGCATATTTATCAGAAATCCCATGATATTGATAAAAATCGATGTGTGTTTTTAATAGAAAATATGACCCAAGCTTTGAATAGCTGGCAACAGAAAACTTTCAGTAAAAGAAGTAATCTATTTTATTCTGGATTCCAGATAAGCAATTACGCTTTACATTTTTCCAGTCTTTTTATTTTAGTTATTACTAACATTTTATTTATTTAAAATAATATACGTTAATAAAATGCCATGTACATCAGTGATGTGTAAAAAAACGAAATAATAAAAAAGCTCGTTATTCATATATTTTCCTACGCGTAAACAAAAGCAATCAAAGTAAAACTTCTCCGACTCGGTATTTTTTGCTACTTAATTGAAAGACAAAATGGAGTTAACATTTATTTATTTGTTTTAAAGTGGATTTTCATAAAAAAACAGTACAAGACATTTCTTTGCATGACTACAATGTGAACAAAAACCCCTTTTTATAGCCTATTTACACCAAACCGAAATCTGCTCATTCGAGATTTCAAGCCAAATCTAGCAGATTTTGAGAAGATTTCCCATACAAAATGAAATCTACTTTATGAGTAGATTTCGACGAAATCTCCTGTAATCTACTCAGTACTAAGCGATGCAACTGTGATTTCTTGCAAAAAGTACTTAAAAATACTACGCTGTAACAAAAATTGCACTATAATGTGGTGTATGCAGTCTCTGGGCACAAAAAATATACACTTTAATGCTGGTGTATTCAGTCTCCGATAATATTGTATTGTCAAACCGGCATGCATAAATTATTTTTGAGCAAATGAAATCTTGCTAGATGTCAGAAAACGGTGGTGTAAACGATATAGATTTCGTTGTAGATTTCAATTCAAATCTACTAGATTTTGAGTTGGTGTAAATGGGCTATTATTACAGCACTATGATTCAGATGAGAATTGCATATGATGGCGTTGCCAATCACAAATAGAAAATTTCAATAAACTGATTTTTAGTTAAAATGCTGTTTATGAATACGTTTTTATAAAATGTGTTTTTTTGCTGAAAATTCTGTTTTAACTAAAAAGTTGTTAAAATGCTGATTAGTGTTTTTTTATGAATACGGCTGTAAGAGTTTAATAAACATGAAAAAGTTTTTATAAATAAGACCCATAATATATTAAATTTTTCTTATTTTTGCAGCTAAAGATAGTTTTTTTTTTTTTTTTTTGAACAACATATTAATTTTCCTGACGAGAATAACAAATTTTATCGAAACATTGAAAATAAATACTATTGAATTTTTTGTATAAAATAAAACGATCTTTCGAAAAATTTACTTAAACAAGATTAAATAATTAAATATCAAACATATAATATATTTTATGAAAACGTCCATAAAGGCCCAATCACACAAGTATAAATACTTTCATTAGATTTTGTGAGATAAAAGTCTAAGCACATTTCTTGCGACTGTCAAAAAGTCTAACGTAAATTAGATTTTGCATTCACACCATCACACTTGATATAAACCAACATAGATGTGCCATCATAAAACTTTTCACGGCGGCAGGTGTGCTATTAGTCGTAGGCGATAGATGTGCCGGCGCGTGAAATTCTTCAACAGTTAAAATAAATTATGTATAACACATCCAAATTCAATAGCACAAACATATTTTATGTTCTAAATATAGCATGAGCAAAATACATTTATAAATGACAGCTAAATTCCAAATTTTGAGCTTTTTTATAACGACAAAAAATACTATCAGTGACGGCACCCCATCGGCTACGAAATAGCCGACTACTCAATTTTTAATTAGCTGGTTTGCTGATGGTTTGCACAACCCTGATCAAATGTAAAGTATTATCATTTTGAAAAGTTTAAAAAAACAAAAAAGTCGTATGAGATGTCAAATTTGTATCATATTATTTTTCGTATGTATGACGGATTACATTCAGACTATCAGACTTGCACGTATTATTTGAATTTTTGACAAGTATTTATACAAAGTATAATAGTCTGAACTGGGCTTAAGTATGTATGTACAGTGCTGTTCCTACGCTAAGCAACTCACACTGTATTTTAGAAAAATGTTACTTTTCTCTCAAATAAGAAGACCTTAAGAACTCATTATAATACTTATTTATGACTTGTATGATAGCAAAAAAAAAATGTATAAAAAAATAACAACAAAAACCTTTTTGGATATTTCAATAACAAACAAAAACAAAACTAACTCTATGAGAGTCTGTGCCTATGCTAAGCAACAAATTTTCTTATTCTCTTTCCCTTAAATATAACGGTTCTTTTGCGATGCATTTGAGTTCATTAATTGCAAATTACTTAAATCAATGCAGTTTAGTCCTACTAAGACTTTCTTCGTCTTTAAACTATAAATTTTCAACATGAAGCGCGTTCAATACGATAATAGCTTCAAATCTTCCGTTATATCATTGTGGAAGGCATGGCAAAGTCAAATTGATATAGCTAATAATTTAAAAATTAACAAATCAATGGTTTCACGGTGGATTCAAAATTATAAAACGATAGGCACTGTCGTAAAACCCTCCACCTCCACGTAAAATTTCCGACCGTGACGACAGACAAATTAAAATATTAATAAAAAAAAAAACCATTTATAACTTCAAAAGAGGTAATGAAATCACTTAATTTGAATGTGGATTCCAGCACAGTCAGAAAACATATCATCAAGCTGGGCTTAAAAAGTTATAGGGCTGTCAAAAAACCAATGCTGACAAAAAAACACATGAAAAAACGGTAAGTGAATTTTAATTTACTTTAACAACAAATTCTATAGGACTTTTGTAATTTTTAGTCTTGAATTTGCAAAGCAACACATTAATTGGACTATCACAAAGTGGAACAGTGTGCTCTTTAGCGATGAAGTCAAAGTAAACCTCTTCAATTCAGACGGCATATGCACTGTGCGGCATATGAAAGGAAATCGGCTCGATCCACGCTATTGTAAGCAAACAATGAAACATGGAGGGGGAAACATTATGGTGTGGGCATGTTTCTCTGGCAAACGCCTTGGTCCTGTGCACAAAATAAACGATAAAATGGATCGATTCGTGTATAAGGACATCTTAGAAACGAAAATGCTCCCATATGCAGAATGGAATATGCCACTTCGATGGGTGTTTCAACATGATAACGACCCGAAACACACATCGAAGTTGGTCAAGGAATGGTTTCAGACGAAAAGGATTCTAGTGCTTGATTGGCCGGCACAATCACCCGACTTGAATCCTATCGAAAATTTGTTCGCCATTGTGAAACGACGCCTCGGATCGAGTCGATTTACAAATAAAGAAAATTTGTTAAACGGTTTTCAAAATGAATGGAAAAACATCCCCAAAAGCACATTGCAAAATTTAATTGCCTCAATGCCCAAGAGATGTGCTGCAGTCATAAAAAACAAAGGGTCATATACGAAATATTAATAAGTTGCTTAGCGTAGGCACAGCCTCTCATAGAGTTAGTTTTGTTTTTGTTCGTTATTGAAATATCAAAAAAGGTTTTTGTTGTTATTTTTTTATAAACTGTTTTGTTATCATATAAGTGATAAATATATATTAAAATGAGTTCGTAAGGTCTTCTTATTTGAGAGAAAAATAACATTTTTGTAAAATACAGTGTGAGTTGCTTAGCGTAGGAACAGCACTGTATATATTTAACAATAAATTTATTAATTTATTCAAAACAGCATTTAAATGTTATTATTATTTTATGTTGTATTTATTAGAAAATAAAATATATCCAAGAGCCAAATTATTTTTATACACATTGGTCACACTGTTTTTATTTTGTAGTCAAGAAAATAGAAATTAGTTTAATTGGACTGCGGCAATAAAATCAGTATGGACAACAACCTGCAGTCGTATCGTATTGCTGTTGTCAAAATAAATGTTCGCATTTAAATGCATGTATTTTATATTTGACATAATAAAGTCGGTTGGTTGCTGGCTTCAATGTGTTTGATGCTTCATTCTAAACTGTGTAAATAAATATATTAAACTTAATTTAACAGCAAAATACTTATTTTTTCAGCATTATTATTCATTTAATGATGATTATTGTTATTTGAAATACTATCTCACAGCCTTTTTATTTGCGAGAAATAATGACAGTTGAATGCGGGAAATTTTTTTCGCAAAAGTTTTACACACACACTTTTTCTGTAAAATGGCGAAAATTTCCTTACGTGAAAAGTTATAGATACCAAGGCGAATTAATTATTAGGTGGATGCATCGGCGAATTCAGGCGAATTCGATTAATATGGCGGCACTTTCTCTGTCAAGTTTTGTTTACCTTTTTCGGCGCCATTTAAATTTTTGTACATGTTCGTTATCAACTACTTTTGACAGCTTAAGTGTGAATTCGCCTTTTTACACAAACAAAATACCTGTTGTTTTTTTTATTGTTGTAGCGAAGCGGTTACCTTGTTTTTTGTATCATGATAGATACAGTTTAGTGAGAAAAACAGCTGTTGTTTCAACTTTGTTACATTTCACACGTTTCAGTCGGAAAGTTTCTCGTGGCGAGAGTTACAGAACACAGCCACAGGTGGTAAAAGGAATTCGCCTTGATTTATCACGTTTCATTTGTCAATCTATCGATATGACAATTTTCTATTCGGCGTGTTGGTGGCTAGTTTGAAAAGTGCTGCCAAGTTTGTGTAAGTGTCTGTGCTAAACTAACAGCACAAACACCAACCGTTCTTTTTCTTAACCGCTAGATGGCAGGGTGAAAGGTAGATAAATAAGATGTAAAAGCATGAAATTATCATAATCCCCTGGCGATGGTGCTGTTTACCATTTTCTTTTATTTGATTCCCAATAATAAGTTGTTGTGCGGTGGAGATTCCCATCAGGAGATGAGAGCTTTTTAAGGGTCCCAAACAGGGCTGCCAGCAAAAATATGGAAGAAATCGTCAATATCCCGAAAATATAGGGTGTTTTTTTAAGCCCGATAGAACTTGAAATTGTAAAAAATAACACAAAAAATTAAATTGTAATCAAAATTTTTTTTTATTCGAAAGATCAATACGTGACATTAACATTTGAAAATGATTTCGGGCATATGGGCACCGCGGCTGTTCTTGACGAAGCGCATTCTGGACGTCCAATTTTGGGCCACTTTTTCGAGCACTGCTGGCAGTATGTCACGAACAACACGAACAATGCTGGCCTCCAAGGCGTCAATTGTTGCTGGTTTATCAGCATAAACCAGTGACTTCACGTAGCCCCACAGGAAATAATCGAGAGGTGTCAAATCGCACGACCTTGGAGGCCAATTGACAGGTCCATTTCTCGAAATCAACTTATCGCCAAATTTTGATTTCAGTAAGTCGATGGTTGCGTTCGCCGTATGGCACGTAGCGCCATCCTGTTGAAACCACATCTCCTCCGGATCAATGTCATCCATATTTTCAAACAAAAAATCATTGATCATGGTGCGGTAACGATCTCCATTGACCGTAACGCGAGCTCCGGCCTCATTTTTGAAGAAATAAGGTCCGATGATGCCACCAGCATGAAAACCGCACCAAACAGTGCATTTTTCTGGATGTAATGGAGTCTGTAGGGTCTCTTGTGGATTGGTCTCACTCCATATGCGGCAATTTTGCTTATTAACAAACCCGTTAAGCCAAAAATGCGCCTCATCGCTGAACACAATTTTGCGATAAAACAACGGGCGAATCGACGACTGATTTTCAAAGTAAATTTGGATAATTTCGTAGCGTTGTTCAAGCGTGAGTCTATTCATGATGATTTGTCAGAGTATACTGAAACAAATAAAAAAAATGTTTCATCAAAATTTAATTTTTTGTGTTACTTTTTACAATTTAAAGTTCTATCTAGCTTAAAAAAACACCCTATACATTTCTACTTAAAAATATAAAAGATTTTTAATGCAAGCTTATTTATGGTCTCAAATTTGTGCATTTGGGAAAAATATACAGCTATGGACATATAAACGGCACATCTTACAGAGAGTTCATTCGTATGCTACTATTGGGTAAAAACAATTAACAAGCAACAAGTTTTTAGTTTTTTTCTAAGAGTTATTAAGTATATTTATTATTGATAAGAACTAAAATAAAAATTCATTAGTTAAAAAAAATTTTATTATTAAAAGAAAAAAACACCAGTGAAAAAAACTGGACACATAAATGGCACAATATCTAAATATAAGTAAAAAATGATTTTAGTATTGAATTATTTGGGTTTTTGGTATGTAAAAGTATTTTACCGTTAATATTTGGTACTGTAACCTTTATTTCCGATGACCGCTTCGCACCTACGACCCATACTTTCCACAAGTTTTTGGCACTTTGCTTTAGGTGTGGCATACCAAGCTTCTTGCGCGGCTGGCCACAAATCGTCCATATTTTTATAATTTTTTTTTCGCGATTTCAACCTTGACTTCGTTCCAAAGGTTTTCTATTGGATTTAAGTCAGGACTCTGGGCTGCCCAATCCAAAACGTCGATCTGCTCTGCACTAAACCAATTTTTTATTAGTTTGGAGGAGTGTTTGGGGTCATTGTCTTGCATGATTTTCCATTTAATTGGCATCGAATCGAAAGCGTATGGTTCCATATGGTTTTTTAAAATGTCTAGGTACTGAAACTTGTCCATTTTCCCATTAATTTTTACAAGACCTACGCCATGCCAAGAAAATGCGCCCCATACCATAATGCTACCTCCGCCGTATTTTACCGTCCTCTGAGTGAACCGATGATTGTATTCTTGTCCTTTAGGACGATTTACAAAGGTTCTGCCATCTGGTCCTATTCTATTTATTTTAGTTTCATCACTCCATAATACGTTTTTCCAAAAACTAATAGGTTTTTCTTTGTGCGTTCTGGCGAAGACTAGTCGTTTGGAAATATTCTTTTTTGAGAGGAGTGGCTTTTTTCTGGAAATTCGCCCAAAGAGATTTGCCTCATTTAATCTTCTTTTAACAAGTCTGCTAGATATTTCCGCGCCCAAATATTCGTTAATTTCAGATGCTATCTGTCGTGAGGACTTAAATGGATCAATTTTCGCCATTCTGACAATAGCTCCATCCGTACGCACATTTGTTTTTCGAGGCATTGGCTTTCGAGTTTTACCCTTAATCATAATCTCAACACATGATTTGATTGCGTTATACACTTTTTTTCTAGAAACTTTCATTACTTCAGCAATTTCTGACACTTTTTTTCCGTCTTCATGCAGTTTCCATATTATTCGCCTTTCCTCAGTTGTTGTATGTTTGCCTGAACCCATTTTTAAAAAATTTTCACACTTTACGATTAATTTTTAACTAGGAAAAATAAGAAGTGGTTTGAAATAAATTTTCGCGAGAACTGCCTTCTTTAAGTAAATTGTGCCATTTATATGTCCACTTAAAATTAGCACTTTTTAAAAAATATATCGGTGAATTATTAACGAAATATAACGGAACATTTGAGTGTTGTTGAGATAACTAATCTTACAACGAATAATAAGAAAACAAAAAAACTTGTATTTTTGAAACTTTTTTGTTGTAAAGCGCGTGAATTTATGCTCAATTGGAATTTGTGCCATTTATATGTCCATAGCTGTATATTTAATTAATTACAGTTACATACATAGTTAAGTACTATGGTATTAAAAACAAGATCGCTTTGATACATTGAATTTTCTGAACATTTTAGAAAAATATATCTGAATTGAATAATTCTAATAAATTGGATTTAATTGCAGTCTCAAGGAAGTTAGAAGAATTTAATTTTAATTAGTCTTTATAATAAAGAAGACCGTCAATTGTTTAATACTCTTAAAGATTTTCATATTTTCGTCTTATTTTAACTAACTTGGCTGAATACTAGTCACTATATTTTTGAATCATTTTGAATATATTGGAAATGCTGGTATTTCAATTCATATATTTTTTTTTTGCAAAAAATTTGTTGCTTAAGAATGAGATTCACTATCCTCCTAGACAAGTGTGCGATCTACCAATTATAACTTGTGTGCTGAAAAAGTGCCATAAATCGAGTGATTTGAAAAGTTTGATGAACATTTTCATAATATGATGGTTTCTATGAGCAAAGTGGCCTCGAAAGATAAATTGTAATAATATAAAATTATTATGGTAATCATAGTTTTCAATTATTTTATTACATCTATGTATGTATATAAATACTACCATCATTCTTATATAATAGTGTGGCAATACAAATCCATTTTGAAACGATTTTTAAAGTCGACATGACTTCTAGAGCGTTTTTAGTTGAACGAATCGTACGACTCTGATTGAATCAGAGCTTTTAGACATACTTTGTTTCTCATCTACAAAAAAATTTAAACATGCTGTAGCAAAAATCTTAATTTTTAGGACAAAAATCGTCAAATCGTCATTTTGCTAAATTTGGGCCTGAAAATCGTCAAAATGACGATTTATCGTCAAATCTGGCAGCTATGGCCCCAAAGTATTTGTATGTATAAAGCTATGTACACACGGTTGTCAGATCTTACAATATTGCCAGTAAAATTGTCTGAAAATGTCTTACAATCGTGTGAACAGCCAATTTTTAACTTACAACGTTGTCAGAAAAACCATTGTCAAGCAATTGTAAGACGACAATGTTGTCAGGCATCTGACAATCGTGAGAACACTCTTCGTCGGCATTGCCAGATAATTGGCTGGCAGATGTATAAAACTAATGCACCCGGCAATGGCATCATTGTCAGAAAATAGTTTGATGGCCAACACGGCCAAACAGAAGGTTGTTGATATACATAAGTGACAATGCCTTACAACATGTCTGGCAATTTTTTGTCATCTAACAATCTGACAACCGTGTGAACTGACAATTTTTGTTGTCAGATGAATTATTTGTCAGACCATGGTCTGACAATGAAATTGTAAGACTTTCTTACGCACGTCTGAGCACACAATTTACTTCTGCGGCACAATTTTTCATTGTCACTACATTGTCAGCCTGTTGCCAGATCTTACAATATTGTAACATCTGACAACCGTGTATACATACTAGTCTTAGAAAACTTTTTTAGAAAACATCTTCTAAAGGAATCAGTTTTAAAGTAATTTGAGTAAATTTTTGGCACAATATAAAAGGTAGTACTGTTAACAATTCTGCATTTTTAACTCGAAAAGCTCACTTTTTGAGATATGACTATGTTGCAATAAAGTAGCGACATCATTGAAAACAACTTGTGTATTTATTTGGTTTTATTTTATTTAAAAACATATTCAAAGTAAGTTATAAAAATGTGGCCACGTTGTTGCCACAAATGTTGGAAAAAGTTTTCCAACAGACTACATCCGTGCCGGCCGCGGCTCTCATATCTAACAATTCATATTTAAATTACAATGCCAGCAAATTATCTTTGGCATAAAGTAAATTTCATGTGAATTTAAAAAGTTCATCTTTCTACCTGAGACCAACGATATGGTTTATACATACATATGTATGTATGTATGTGCATATGTAGACTAATATAGAGAAGGCGATTTACTCGCATCTCTTTAAATTTATTGAAACAAACACGGAATGAATTTCAATATTTTTTTTTTCTTTTCTTTACTTTTATATAAGTTTATGAATAGAAATGGACTTGAACGAGCATCAGTTGAAAATTAATATTTGTGTCGCTGCGTTTCTAATGTTTTTCTATAATTTCAGCTAAAACAAACATTTTGTCAAGTGTGCTGCTCCTGTAACCCGACGACTGCACACAGCAATATCGAAAGAGTTGTCATGATGATTCACGTTTCTATTTACAACGATAGTCGGTGGGTGGCTGTCTGCTTGTGTTTGAGTGTGTGTGTGTGTGTGTGTGTGTGTGTGAGTGAGAATGTGAATGGGAACGTTTCCGGCATCAGAAACGAATGGATAAATGAATTTTTCAATTGTTGTTGTTCTTGTTGCTGTAGTTAAATATTACGATAACTGGCATTCACAATCAGTGTGGCCATACCAAAATATATTTCACAGCTAAATCGGCTTAAAAATAATGCTAAAAAATGCTAAAAAAAATAAACTTAAACTGCCAAAAAATAATGCTAAAATTTGATTTGAATTATATTTTTGTTACTTTAGTTAATATATCTTTAAAAATGATTTATTTTTCATAATTCTTCTTACTGATGAAGAAATATTAAACATAGTCTAAAAATTATAAAACAAATATAAGGTTTTGTGTATGGCAACTCCCCTAATAATTGAAAATAGAAGCTAGGTATATTCTACAGAAATGCCGGGTTCTCAAATATATTAAAAGTTAGTCTTACATTGGTTACCTTTAGGAGCCCACTGGGGCTAGTGAGGGCGGTTGACTCTAAAATATTAGAAAATAATGTTTTGTATGGGAGCCTCCTTAAGGAGGACAGTTAGACGGCAGATATATTCACAAGATATGTTAAGGGAAAAATATTACAAATATTACATGATGGTATCGTATCATTCGCCTGGCTTAAGTTCAAACTTGGTTTTAGTCAAGAAATATTTTTGTTTTTAATTATAACAATAATTGCCGGGATCAATAACTCTTGATCAAAGAAGACAGGAAAAAATAATTGAATACACTAAAGCTGGGGGGGACAACTAGCTGTTTCACAGTCGCTACACTGTTCATCAGCACCCACTAGGATTCGAACTCAGTACCATGTAAACATGATGTATTTTTAATACGGCTGCTTAACCAACTCAGCCACTGAGCCCTTATTTATTTTTTCGTCTATATTTGGCTCATATTGATCACAGCTTTAGTGTTTTCCATTTTTTTTTTGCTGCCGTCTTTGATCAAGAGTTATTAATTTCTTATTAATTATTGTTATAGTTAAAAATAAAAATATTTCTTGGCTAAAGCCAGGTTTGAACTTATGCCAGACGAATGATACCAACCCATCATCATATAATATTAGAAATATTAAAAAAAGTTCGACTATTTATAATTAATAATGGGTGATTTTATAAGAACTATCGGAAATTAAAAAAAAAAACACATAAAATTCAGAAAAATGCATAAAGTATTTATTTGGATCGATAGTTGTTTCGATATAATTTAATGTTTGAAGATTATTTCATGCAAATGTTGGCCGCGGCTGCGCCTCAAATGGTCCATCCGCTTAGTCCAATTTTGGCATACTCTTTCCAACATTTCGGCCGGTATCTCACGAATAATGTTGGCAATGTTGGCTTCCAGTGCGTCAATCGAAGCGGGCTTGTCGCTATAGACATTAGCCTTAACATAGCCCCACAAAAAATAGTCTAGAGGGCGTTAAATCGCACGATCTGTGCGGCCAATTGACTGGTCCCAAGCGTGAAATAAACTGTTCACCGAACTCGCCTCTCAATTGGTCCATTGTTTCGCGTGCTGTGTGGCATGTGGCGCCGTCTTGTTGAAACCACATGTCATACAAGTCAAGCTCTTCCATTTTGGGCAAAAAAAAAGTTTGTTATCATCGCACCATTCACAGTAACGTTGCGATTCGCATCATCTTTGAAGAAATACGGCCCAATGATGCCGCCAGCCCATAATCCGCACCAAACGGTTGTTTTTTGTGGATGCATTGGTAGCTCTTGCAATGCTTCTGGCTGCTCTTCACTCCAAATACGGCAGTTTTGCTTGTTCACGTATCCATTCAACCAGAAGTGAGCCTCGTCGCTGAACACAATTCTTCGATAAAAAAAAGTGGATCTTCATCTAACTTTTCAAGAGCCCATTCACCAAAAATTTGGCGTTGTGGTAGGTCGTTTGGCTTCAACTCTTGCACCAGCTGTATCTTATAAGGCTTCACACCCAAATCCTTCCGCAAAATTTTCCACGTAGTGGAGTAACAGAGGCCCAATTGCTGCGAACGGCGCCGAATCGATAATTCACGGTCATCACCAACACTGGCCGATACGGCTGCGATATTTTCTTCAGTTCGCATTCTACGTAAGCGTGTTGGTGGTTTAATGTCCAACAATGTAAATTTGGAGCGAATTTTTTTTTACAATAGCCCGAATAGAAGCCTCAGTAGGTCGATTAAACTGACCATAAAATGGAAGAAGCGCGCGATGAACTTTCTTAACAGAGCACGCATTTTGGTAATAAAATTCAATAATTTGCAAGCGTTGTTCGGTGGTAAGACGATTCATGATTAAATTATAGACCAAACTGAAGATGTTTGACAGTGACACAAGATACAAAACGTGCGTGAGCTGTCAAAACTAGTGTTGCCAAAAAGATAATAGCAAAAAAATCACTCGTTACATACATATATCCCACGGCACAGATCCCATCAACTTACATACATACAGACATACGTACGTTGATAAATAATAAAAAATAACTGATTGTTCAGTGGTGGGAACAATATTAGCTGAGGTCGATCTTACTTTTCACCCACTGGCATTATTGTAAGATCTGGCAGCCGTGTGTACGTAGTGTAAGTATGTATGCGTTGCTAGGGACGTGTGGTCAAGTGAATTATGCTGCATTTCAGTCTCAATAATTTTTTATTTTCCTTGTTTTTTTCAATAAAATTGTAAGTAGTTGTAAGACTTGCTAGTCAGCCAACTTAAAGAGATCAAAACATTTTAATTTTTCTTCAACCAACTCGACAACTGCCAAACTAATCAACTGACAAAGCCATACACGCTTTGATTTGGACAACAACCGACTCAGTTGCCTACTGAGTTGAAACGTGTATGGGTTGCATTAAAACTTTGATTTGACAGCTCTGCTGTTTTGACAAACTGCTGATCAGTGTTGCCAGAATAAAGATTTTACCTCAATTTTGAAAATTATATCAGCAAAATAAAGGCCTAACTATAATGTGCATAAACTAATTTAAGCCAGCTTAAACAACTGCGCGAATACGTATAATCAAATGTGTACAACTATAATGTGCTTAATGAAACTTTTCGTTGAGTTTCGTCTAATGTCAGTTGCTTAAGCAAAGTACGAAACTGAACGCACTTTCTGTGCGGAATCATTTGTTTTCAGGAGTTTGTGTGTGTGTTTACAAAAATTATTAAAATAAAGAAAAATTTAAACAAATAATATTGTATTTATTTTATTTATTTATGACATATTGCAGTACAAAAGCCATCAAGGCCAAAATAAAGTAGTACTGCACAGGTAGATTAATAAGTGCATATATAGGATGTTTTTTTAAGCCCGATAGAACTTGAAATTGTAAAAAATAACACAAAAAATTAAATTGTAATCAAAATTTTTTTTTATTCGAAAGATCAATACGTGACATTAACATTTGAAAATGATTTCGGGAATATGGGCACCGCGGCTGTTCTTGACGAAGCGCATTCTGGACGTCCAATTTTGGGCCACTTTTTCGAGCACTGCTGGCCGTATGTCACGAACAACACGAACAATGCTGGCCGCCAAGGCGTCAATTGTTGCTGGTTTATCAACATAAACCAGTGACTTCACGTAGCCCCACAGGAAATAATCGAGAGGTGTCAAATCGCACGACCTTGGAGGCCAATTGACAGGTCCATTTCTCGAAATCAACTTATCGCCAAATTTTGATTTCAGTAAGTCGATGGTTGCGTTCGCCGTATGGCACGTAGCGCCATCCTGTTGAAACCACATCTCCTCCGGATCAATGTCATCCATATTTTCAAACAAAAAATCATTGATCATGGTGCGGTAACGATCTCCATTGACCGTAACGCGAGCTCCGGCCTCATTTTTGAAGAAATAAGGTCCGATGATGCCACCAGCATGAAAACCGCACCAAACAGTGCATTTTTCTGGATGTAATGGAGTCTGTAGGGTCTCTTGTGGATTGGTCTCACTCCATATGCGGCAATTTTGCTTATTAACAAACCCGTTAAGCCAAAAATGCGCCTCATCGCTGAACACAATTTTGCGATAAAACAACGCGCGAATCGACGACTGATTTTCAAAGTAAATTTGGATAATTTCGTAGCGTTGTTCAAGCGTGAGTCTATTCATGATGATTTGTCAGAGTATACTGAAACAAATAAAAAAAATGTTTCATCAAAATTTAATTTTTTGTGTTACTTTTTACAATTTAAAGTTCTATCTAGCTTAAAAAAACACCCTATACCTGAGGAACTCAAATAATAATACAATTCAAATCCTTATATAATGCAAATCAATTTACAATGTAAATTAATATTATTAATGAAACAGACATCATAGAAATTATATTCATTCTTCTTAATTCAGTCTACAATACAATTCAATTATATCAGTCAACTTAAAAAATAACAACATACTAAGATAAGATCAAGAGGATTACATCAATTTCATTTCCTTTCCTTTCGAGACTCCCCAGCCCTAGAACATACAAGTATAAGTATACATACAAATATAAGTATGGCAACCAGTATTAATAGTGCAACTCCACACACAAACAAAAAGATAATCACGGCAGATGAGTCAGGGTGAGATGTTGTCGAAGCTTAAGTCGAAATACATTATTAGAATGTGAAAAGATTCTTAGGTCATGCGGCAACACATTCCACCAGCGAGCAATTCTCACAATGAAGGCTCTGCTAAAGGTAGAACAATTAATTCGAGAGATTAAGATTTGTTTGTTCCGAGTCGATCGAGAAAAATGAAAGCGATTACAAAGATGTACGACATTCGCCTCTCTAAACGTTTTGTAGAAAAAAAACAACATTGCGATACCTAATAAAATCCAAAAACGAAAAATCAAGAAATTTAATCACGAAATCAGACACATGTTCTCGTCTGCGAACAGAAAAAACATATCTAACAATAGAATTCACGACCCTACACAGCTTTGCCAGATTAGTAGAAATAGTACCCGATACCACTTCTAGTCCGTATAAGATAAAAGGCATCATCAAGGCTCTAGCTACACGCCACCTAACCGAGAATGGTAAATAAATACTCAAGGAGTAAATCCTCCGCAGTGCAAAGGACACTTTCTGATGCACCATATTAATGTGGGGCTCAAATTTAAGCTGGTCATCAATAAGAACACCTAAACATCTATAATGACTGACAAATTCAATAGGGCACCCAGAAATACAAATATTTAAGTCTTGACAAAATAACCATGAAGAAAAAAATAGCATAGCCTTCGTTTTCAGAGGATTTATTGCAAGGCAGTTCGCATTCGCCCAGTCAGAAACACTATTGAGAGAAGAATTAACCAAGTATTCTAAAGCATCGGCCGAGCCACGATCCCCACTAAATAAGAGCAGAATATCATCAGCAAAGAGGAATGGTTTACAGACACCAGGTTGAAACACTTCAACTACATCATTCACGTATAATATGAATAACAATGGCCCTAGGACCGAACCCTGGGGGACACCCGAGACAAGGGGCAAACAACTGGAGTAGACTCCGTTCAAGTCCACGAACTGTTGCCGACCACTGAGAAATGAATAAATTAGCTTGCAAGCCGATCCAGAAAAAGAGTACCGCTGTCTCAATTTGTTGATCATTGTCAAATGGCAAATTGAATTGAAGGCTTTAGTTAAGTCAAGCGAAACCAGCAGTGATAACTTCCCATTATTCTCATACGTCCTAGTGTCATCCGTCAAATTCAGCAATAACGATGTGGTATTAAAATTGCGCCTAAAGGCATATTGAGAATCCGATATACTCGATTCACAAAAAGACAGAATTTGTTTCTTAATTAAATGTTCGACTACTTTAGACAAAGCGGGAAGAATAGATATAGTACGTAGGTTATCGACACTCCTAATGACTCCAGACTTAGGAATGGGTACCACCCGAGCAGTCTTCCAGGCCAAAGGGAATACTGAAGTAGTAAGAATTGAATTAATCAAATGCAAAAATATTCCAGGAATGATTGGGTAAATAATTTTAAAACATCGTATGGGAATTCCATCAATCCCCGCAGAATAATAGAAATGTATTTTAGCTTTTTTCAATTTTTAATTACACAAATTACCACAAAATTGTTTTTACTTTTTGTTTGGGAATTATTGTTGTCATTTTTAGTACTTTTTATATAATCTACTTAGTAATTACACAAGTACTACGCAGTTGTGCAACAATGGGTTTAAAATCATTAAGTTCATATAAGTACATTATGGCCAACTAAAAGTAGTTTTTTATTCACATATGCATTTGACAGACTTTTCATTTAATTTTGGTAAAAGCTTAAGCCAATCTATGCACATTATAGTTAGGCCTTAAGATTTGTAGACTTTTCTCTCAAGATTAAAAATTCTGATATTCAGTATCTTAAGAAATATGTGGACTCTCAAAATTAAGACCTCTGAGATTCAGTATCCTAAGAAATGTGTGAACAATTTTTAGACATTGAATGAAGTTTAGCTTCTTTCTAAAAATGAGACTTGAAAAAAGCCTCTACTTCATAGTTTCAAACCTTTTGCGCTTTGCATATTATGCGCATATGCTGAAAATTATGTTAGGCTTTATAGCAAATTGTTTAGCAACAGTGCGCAGAAGTTAAACCATCTCTTTGTTAAATTTTAGAATTTTCATCTTAAGTCCCGGAGATTTTAATTCATTTAAAAATTAGTTTTTAAACACAATCTTCCACAAACTGCATTAATCTATGTAAAGTTAATAATTTGCAAAAATAATATTTTCTTAAGAGAATTTCGTTAAGAGTTCTTAAGAAATTGTCAAATTTAAAAAGAAAACATTGAAAATTTTTCCATTTTATTAAAAAGCAGCTCGCTGCCTTCCATCCGGATAAATTAATATTTTTTTTACATTAAGCGTTTTTTTTTCAAGGTTTGATCACCAGTTTTAATACTTAAATTAAATATTTATTTTTAGTGGATTTAATTCTTTTGCAAAAAAAAGAAGCAAATTGTTTCTTTTTTTTTCAGGCTTCTTTACACAGAAATTTAATCTTCAGTATCTTCCATTTGGCCAGGATATCCTTTCCACACATACACACACACACACACACACACTTACATACATTCTACCACAATCCCTTCTCTGTGTTTTCTTTATGGATTTTTCTTCGCACTTGTGACAATATTATTTCAACAGTTTTGTTCCGGTCATTATTGTTGTTGCCCATTTTTTTTTTGTCGTTTGGCAAATTTTTTAATGCTCTTTTTCCTATTTTTTTTTTATTAATTTTCTATAGAGTATTGATGCTGTTTTCTTTCTTTGGTTTCCAGGAGGTGCGTACACAAATATTAACTTTTAAAAGAGATTTAAACCTGATTATCCTTTTGACTGGCCAACAAAATCAGCAGCAGCAGCAGCAGCAGAAATACAATTTTGCATTGTGTTAATTTGTGTTATTCTTCGCAAAAAAGAAAGAAAGAAAAAAAAAACACCAACCAACTGACTGACCTGAACTGACCCGTCCCAAACATTTTTATTTTATGATCAACTTTTTTCTCTTTTATTACTTTTCATTTGTTCTTTCGACTTTTTGATGCGATTTTCTTCCTGCTTTCAGGATGTTTTTCGCTCGTTTTGTTGTTTTTCTTCTCCTTTTTTTTTTTTTTTTTTTGCTTTGCTTACATTGTCTTGCCGGCTTAATGCAAATGCACATATCCGTCTGTCCTGATATCCAATGCAATGGATATGGTAATGATAAATATTCGTATCCTTATTATGCTCATACTAAAGGGTGGTCCAACTGTAATGCATGATGTCAATTGTGCGTCACATCTTAACAGCTTGACGTTACCGAATTTAGGTTAAGTTAGGTTAGGTTCAACAGGTTGCCAGCCATTGAAAAGCCAGCTAATTTGGATCCTATTTGGTCCCGTCGTGTCGCCAGTTCAAACCCAACCCAATGATGGGTGGAAGGAGTCCAATCCACTTACATCACATTCCGATACGTCTGCTAAACCATACAGCATCGAAAGACTCCAATCCACTTACTTCACATTCCGATATTTCTGGCAAATCATACAGCTTCGAAAGAGTCGACTCCACTTACTTCACATTTCGATATTTCTGTCAAATCATACAGCATCGAAAGAGTCCAATCCACTTACATCACATTCCGATATTTCCGCCAAATCACACAGATCGAAAGAGTCCAATCCATTTACATCACATTCCTATATTTCTGCCAAACCATACAGCATCGAAAGGGTCCAAACCACTTACATCACATTCCGATACGTCTGGCAAACCATGCAGCATCGAAAGAGTCCAATCCGCTTACAACACATTCCGATACGTTTGCCAAACCATGCAGCATCGAAAAAGTCCAATCCACTTACACCACATTCCGATATTTCCGCCAAATCATACAGCATCGATAGAGTCCAATCCTCTTACATCACATTCCGATATTTCTGCCAAACCATACAGCATCGAAAGGGTCCAAACCACTTACATCACATTCCGATACGTCTGCCAAACCATGCAGCATCGAAAGAGTCCAATCCGCTTACAACACATTCCGATACGTTTGCCAAACCATGCAGCATCGAAAGAGTCCAATCCACTTACATCACATTCCGATATTTCCTCCAAACCATACAGCATCGAAAGAGTCCAATCCACTTACGCCACATTCCTATACGTCTGCTAAACCATACAGCATCGAAAGAACCCAATCCACTTACATCACATTCCGATATTTCCGCCAAATCATACAGCATCGATAGAGTCCAATCCTCTTACATCACATTCCGATATTTCTGCCAAACCATACAGCATCGAAAGGGTCCAAACCACTTACATCACATTCCGATACGTCTGCCAAACCATGCAGCATCGAAAGAGTCCAATCCGCTTACAACACATTCCGATACGTTTGCCAAACCATGCAGCATCGAAAGAGTCCAATCCACTTACATCACATTCCGATATTTCCTCCAAACCATACAGCATCGAAAGAGTCCAATACACTTACACCACATTCCTATACGTCTGCTAAACCATACAGCATCGAAAGAACCCAATCCACTTACATCACATTCCGATATTTCCGCCAAATCATACAGCATCGATAGAGTCCAATCCACTTACGTCACATTCCGATATTTCCGCCAAATCATACAGCATCGATAGAGTCCAATCCACTTACAGCATCGATCTGCCTAGATATACAGCTCTTTTATAAGAAAGCGCTGCACACCGACAGAAGAAGTACTCGGCACTCTCAACTTCCTCTTCATTCATCCCTACAACTTCTGTACATATCATTAAATGGAAGACTTAATATCCCCGCATGAATTTGTATCACAGAAGCGATGAAAACCATCCCGACAGCAGGCATAGAAGCTCTTTTGAACCTAACACCGCTTAACGCGATTGTTCAAAAAGAGACGGCCATTCAGACGATCTCTATCTACAAAATTGGAAAAACTAAAGACAGGAAACCTTATTGGTCATCTTGCAATAATAAAGAGGAGCAGAGGCGTAATCAATATGTCTCAAACAAGTGACCTTATAGATCCGACTAACTCCTTTACTAAGAATTTGACGGAAGCTTTGCCAAACACCGTTTTGCCAATTAGATATTGTTAAGGGATTCGGAAGTGCAACACAGCACAATTCATGCTGCGACTACCTAGAGTATTATTTGCCATGTTAGGCAGGCACCAATTCAAAACCTGCTACCCGGGTGATGGTTCAACAGATAGAAGCGAATGGTGACTACAAAGAAGAGGGATAATTTCATCTCAGTGGATACGTTTAAACAAGCAGAGTTGACGCATTTGGGCGAATGATTATTGAAAAGCCGATATGTCCACAATGAGTTTGATAGGGTTTATATACTGGCGGAACCATCGGGCTGTACGGCTTCAAAAATGAGGCCGGCCAAGCAGTTACCGTGAATGGTGGCAAACAAGAATTCACGAGTAATTTTTAAAAAGCCAATGCGCGCACAAGAAGTGACTGTTTGATGCGATTCTTAGGCTGGCGGAGTCATCAAGTCGTACTTCTTCGAAAATGTTGTCGGCCAAGCGGTTACCGTGAATGGTGTTCTTTTCTCCTAGGTAATAACGGGCTTTCTGTGATCAGAAATTGAAGATATGGAACTGGTTGATATGAGGTTTCCACAACCGAAATTTAATGTCCGTTTTATACCACATCCAAGCGGTGTTAATTGGTCGCCACGATCAGGTGATTTAACGCCGTTGGACTTTTTTCTTTGGGATTATGTAAAAGTAAAAGTATAGGTCAGTATTCCAAGAACAATTCAAGAGATGAGATAATTTGGGTTATTAGCAACATTGAATAATTATGTCTCAGAGTCATTAAAAATACAGACCATCGGATAGAGGAATGCCACCGAGGCGTGGCAGGCGTTTTGACGATAGTTTGTGCCAAACATAATTGTTGTATTGTTATCAAATATTGTATTTAATTCTGTGTTTGAATGCATTCCATGAAGTCTACAAAGAGTGTTTTGTTGTTACCTGCTTGTAATGTTGCAAGGCGGCCGGCAATGTTTAACTTGAATTTGTGCGAAACTCCACTCTATTATAGAGTTTTTGTTATTAATAAATTATATTCCAACCGCTCATTTAGGGTGTGAGTGCTACTCCTTTTTTTTAACAACTTTGTATAATGAATTATGCATTCTGAGTCTAACGAGTAAAACCGCTAACGGTTACGTTAAACATTTTTTCTCGCCATCTTGCAATACTTACTTGCAAAAGAACTTGTGAACAACGAACACTGATTTTTCTGCAGAAAGTAATATTTAATTTTCAATAAAGTATGTTTTTATTTTCGAAAATTCCCCTTTCACGCTAAACATATGGTCTTTCGAACCGTAATGACCCTTTAGGGTCACATACTGAATGTACTCTTAGTGGGGACCACTTATTATGCGAGTAGATCCTTCTATCATAACAAAATACATTAAAATAATTCTCTGAAAACATCGTGCATTGTGGTTGGACCACCCTTTATGGTTGCCTGCACGCGAGCGAGTATCAATGCCTTGTGGTCATTTTGCCTTGCATGCTCGAATGCTGGTGCTGGTGTCTGAAAATGTTTGGCCGGCTGTGGGTCAATTGACTTTTGTGGGATTTTAATTTGTTCACCAAAAATGAAACAATTACTTAAATAATTGGATTGTTGTTGACGTCTTCGAGTTAAAGTCTTTTTCATTACTTATCTTATTTGATCTTTTTTTTCCAGGAACTGATTATTTTTTAAGGGCATCATCATCGCTTTGCCTGTAGCAGTATTCTTAATTTCAATATAATTTGTTTTCAGTTTCAGTTGAAAGTATTAAAAAGTTAAACTGGGGTTTTGTGACATCTGATATTCTATAACTGTCACAATATTGTTGAAACAAAGTTGGAACAATAAAAAGTTAATGCCGCTTAAGCTATTGTCAGAGTGACCGCTAGAGGGGAAGATAGGATCAAAACTAGTTTGTAGTATAACATACTAGAAATCAGTTTGATGATTTTGCCGATTTTTTCTCTCGAAGTTGACGATTTTAAGCCAGATTTTTTTTATTTTACTCTCTACACTCTTGTTATATTCGTTGCGTATGATAACTAAGCAGCGTTGCCAAAATGAAACTTTTACCTTAATTTTGAAGATTTTACAAGCAAAATAAGATAGGTTAAGTTCGGTAGGCAGGCCGCTGGATTCTCCAAAAAATACCTGGATACTTCAGCTCTCTTGGGTCCTGAAGATCGCTCTCCTTGTGATTGTCTGAAAAATTAGGATAGAATAGTAGAAAAATAAAAGTTTTAGTGATGTGGAAGGAGTGAGGGAGAGAGAAAGGAAAAGTGAGAAACTGCTTAATGTGGCATTACCTGCTGATGTACTAGGCATCCGCTAGTTCTTATGAAAGAAGCTAACGCAGTCGGTTTGACCGAGGCCAGACATGATAGGTTATTGAAGCTCCGCTCGCCTAAGCATCTTAGACGATGATGCTCCCATGCCGGGCATGTACCGAGGAGATGAACGATCGTCTCCTCCTCCTCCTCCTCGTGTTGGCAATTTCTACAGAAGTCGTTATAGGGTAGGCCTAGTCTCCTGGCATGGTTCCCAAACGGGCAATGTCTAGAGATGACTGCTACCGTCATTCTTGGGAGAGATCTGGGAAGTTTTAATAGCTCCCCCGTTTTCTTAGAGTTAATGTGCGGCCACTGGTTCCTTGATATAAGGCATGTGGGCTCTGTGCACCACTTTTCTTGGGCATGTTCCAGCGTATGGAGTTTTATTCTTTTCCAACACGCTGATAAGGGTTGTCCGCAAAAAGGATCTATACCTATATCTATATCTATATCTATATCTATATCTATATCTATATCTATAACTATATCTATATCTATATCTATATCTATATCTATATCTATATCTATATCTATATCTATATCTATATCTATATCTATATCTATATCTATATCTATATCTATATCTATATCTATATCTATATCTATATCTATATCTATATCTATATCTATATCTATATCTATATCTATATCTATATCTATATCTATATCTATATCTATATCTATATCTATATCTATATCTATATCTATAACTATATCTATATCTATATCTATATCTATATCTATATCTATATCTATATCTATATCTATATCTATATCTATATCTATATCTATATCTATAACTATATCTATATCTATATCTATATCTATATCTATATCTATATCTATATCTATATCTATATCTATATCTATATCTATATCTATATCTATATCTATATCTATATCTATATCTATATCTATATCTATATCTATATCTAAGGCATGTGGGCTCTGTGAGCCCCTTTTCTTGGGCATGTTCCAGCGTATGGAGTTTTATTCTTTTCCAACATGCTGATAAGGGTTGTCCGCAAAAAGGATCTATATCCCTATCGGCTGTCCCTTTTTTGGTTGTATGCCCCATGTTGTGCATATTGCTCTTTTACATACGAGTAGATAGAAGGCGGTTGTAGCCTTGGTTACTCTAGCCTGTATGTTCTCTTTCCATGATAGTTTGCTGTCTAGAATGGTGCCTAAGCAAAATAAGATATGAAGAAATTTCTCTCAAAATTAAGATTTAATATTCTAATAAATATTTCCAAACTATTAATGAATTTTGACTTTTCCCACGACATAAAACTATGTGTATTTTTTGAATTTAACAAATGTTAATTGAATTTAATATTTGCTTCACGATTTTTTTATCTTCTTCTTATCATCCTCTTGCAACAATTAACTACTTTGTGTCAAAAAAGTCGAAAGAAAAACATTTTAAGATTTCTTTGCTCACATATGTAGATTTTTCCAAAAACATTTCTCATCACATTGATGACACTTAGTCACAGTGATGCGACTAAGTGTCATCAATGTGATGACTTTTGTCATTGAGATTAATGTCAGTTTTCACATTACTGATGACTACATAATATTAAAACCACAAATCTTATGACCAGCCGTCATCAGTGTGAAGATATAAATAAGACACCTGGATCGGATGGCATTCCAGCCCTGGTCTTTTATGCTCGCGCGTCCTTTAACACACCTCTTCAACATGTTGGTGGGTTTCCATCAGGCTGGAAAAAGGGTGAGGCAAATAATCCTAAAAATTACCGCCCAATTGCTCTTGATGTTCTTGGAATGAAGATACAGTGTGATGTTCGCTGGACTGAACACATTTTTCATGTTTCTAAAGAAGCATTCATGTGCCTCGGGTTTTTGAAACAGTGTAAGATGTACTTCACTCCATCCGATCTACTTACTATTTATACCAGCTACATCCGACTGAAAATGGAATACAACTCTCATGCTTGGGACGGTGCCTCAAAGTCTGTTTTGGGGTTAATCGACCGTGTGCAGGAGAGGGCGAAGAAGCATCGACGCAGTGTGGAGTGCGTTACTCCGTTCTATCGTTACTACAATGGATTTTGCTCTGACGAGACTAGGGATCTTGTTCCTGAAACTCGCACATTTTTACATAGGACACGTTCATCGTCCAAAGCTCATCCATTTGTGGTCGATTACCAGGGGAATCGCGCTACGCATTACAGAGAGAATTCGTTTTTCAGCCGTACGCTTCATCTGTGGAATAAATTGCCTGTCTGTTATAACGTTGGAAACTTCAAGTCAAATGTTAACAAACACTACTCCCTCTTTCCCCCTCCTCACAACCTATTTTCTTAGTTCCGGTACAATGCACTGCATATGTAGGGGTCATCCCCTGAGTACTGGTCGAACATAAAAAACGAAAATGATTCTTTTACGTAAGAAAGTAAATGACCGTTTAACCCCACACCGTGGCGATGTTCATTGCCAGCCACGATCATATGATTTGACATCATCTCCATTGAATCTCATCCCCTGAGTACTGGTCCAACATAAGAAAAGATGAGTTTTTCAATGAGCGTTGGTAGTCTTTAATTTTGTATATTCCAGATGCTACTTTGTATTTGATTTACGCCTCTGACATGCCAACGTCATCTGGAATCCTTCACACTTCAACTTTTGCAGACGACACAGCGTTTTTGAGCGTTCATGAAAACCACCAATTAGCTTCACGAAATTTACAGGAATTTATTTCAATATTGGAAAAATGGCTAAAGCTTTGGAAAATCAGGGTTAATGAACAAAAATGTACTCATGTCACATTCACACTGTGTAAGCAAACATGTGCACCTATCCTAATAAAACCTCACCTATTCCGCAGCACAATGAAGTCAAGTACCTTGTTATATACCTCGACCGTAGGCTAACGTGGAAGTCTCACATTGAAGCAAAAGTCACTCAGTTGAAACTAAAAGCAGCGCAACTAAATTGGCTTATGGGCAGAAACTCGACTTTGAAGTTGGATTGCAAACTTCTGCTATACAATGCAATTCTAAAACACCTATGGTGCTACGGAATTCAATTATGGGGCACCGCCTCAGCGTCAAATATTGAAAAAATTCAAAGGCGACACAACCAAATTCTTCGAACGATTACTGCAGCTCCATGGTACATCAAAAATTCACGAATTCATAACGATCTGAGTGTTCCGCTGGTAAAAGAGGCGTTTTCTAAGTACGCGACAAGGTATGTCAGTAAACTGGAACTTCATCCAAACCCTCTTGCGCGCAATATACTTAATTTTGGCGGCCACACTCGGCTTAAGAGAAGGGATACCGCTGCCACCATCAGATTGCTCAATAGGTGATTTTACCGAAATAGCTCCCGCATAATAAAACTTTTTGTCTAGCATTGGCCGGACTTAAGATTCACATTTTTTAATTTTAAATTTAGTATTAAGATTTGAATAGTTATTGTTAGTTCATTTTGAAGATTCAATAAATAAAAAAACGCTACAAAAAAAAAAAAATGTTCCAGATGCGTTTAAAACATTTGAAATCTGTTTATGACAAAATGTTGCAACCAAATTGCACCCTTTTTTGCCACCCATATTGAGATAGTATTTTCGAAAAAATAAGGCAGGAAAATTTCCAAAAATAATCATAAACATGTTTTTTAAACGCTCCCACAGTCGGCCCAATACAAAAGCGACCAGAAATCCCTAATCAAAGTGCTAATGGAACGACACCTTCTGCAACCTCAACACCACAAAGCAGGGAATGCAAATATTTAAACAAAAACTCAACTCGCAGAAACATCACGCAGAAAAACTGCAGAGTTTCTGGGAAAACATGTGCTAGAAAAGTGTGGGATTGTCCAAACACACATTTTCATACACATACATTCAAATGAACGAAGAACACATTGACCGGCTGGCTCAGGCTTAGAGTTTAAGCATTGAAAAGAAACCACATAACAGATTTAGAAACCGCAAGCCGGAATAATAATCTCCCTCATCATCGTTTTACGCATATTAATATTCAAGTTGCAGCCTGGTTGGAAAACGGGGAAGGGAAAACCCCATTGCTTTAGGAATTCAAATGGTTGGATTAAAAGCCAGGTAAGAGATTGGCAGACGACTACATACACACACACACACACATATATACAAACATACATACAAACATAAATGCAGGAAATTCCACAGCATTTTATTAAGAATTTCCACGATTGCGTCAACTTGGCAGCCATTTACTTTCGTCTGGCTGCTACACATACATACGAGTATACATTCAGGTCACAACAATTTCCGGGAATAACCGATTAACAATAAGCTGACTACCACCGTAAGTATCACAATCACATTTATTACCGTAAGACTAGTAGCTGTGATTACTAGCGGAATAACCATTATCGGGCTGACAAACTTCCTATTGTCCTTTAGCATTTGCACGCTAAAATCTATATTAATTTCGCTTAATACCGGATGAATATTAAAGGATCACTGATGTATTTTTATTATCTGCGGATTTGAGGGAAAAATTTCCAAAAGAATAATCGAAACGAAATTCTCACGTGTTTGAGAAAAGAACAACAAAAACCTTTTATACACTGAACCAAAAATTTACACGGTTGTGTATATGTAAGTAAGTGGAATCACGAATAATGTTGAAGATGCACGCAAAGAAAAACGTGGTACAACATTCACGTTATGCCACAAACACTGAAGCTACGTACACACGGTTGTCAGATCTTACAATATTGCCAGTAAAATTGTCTGAAAATGTATTACAATCATGTGAACTGGCAATTTATAACTTACAACGTTGTCAGAAAAACCATTGTCAATCAATTGTAAGATGATAATGTTGTCAGGCATGTGACAATCGTGAGAACACTCTTCGTCGGCATTGCCAGATAATTGGCTGGTATTGTAAGCTCAGTTTTAATTGTCAGATGTATAAAACTAATGCACCCGGCAATGGCATCATTGTCAGAAAATAGTTTGATGGGCAACACTGCCAAACAGAAGGTTGTTGATATACATAAGTGACAATGCCTTACAACATGTCTGGCAATTTTTTGTCATCTAACAATCTGACAACCGTGTGAACTGGCAATTTTTGTTGTCAGATGAATTCTTTGTCAGACCATAGTCTGACAATGAAATTGCAAGATTTTCTTCGATCGTCTGAACACACAATTTTCTTCTGCGGCACAATTTTTCATTGTCACTACATTGTCAGCATGTTGCCAGATCTTACAATATTGTAACATCTAAAAACAAAGGACATAAAAAGTGATGATGTGCTTTTGTTGACGGAGTTGAAATAATGAAAAATCAAGACAGACGGGTACTCCGCCATGTAACAATCGGACCGTATGTTTTAACAGTACTTTTTTGTTCGAAGCACATCACCAGCGTTGTCAACTCACTGCGTTTCGCATCGTTTTTGGTGCTTTTTAAAATAATTTGTGCGAAAAATTCTTTAGCCGGTGCGGGGTGCGCTTTTTTTTTGCCTTTTCGGTGCGTTTTTTAAATTTCGGTGGTACAAAATCAAATTCAACACAACTTTTTTTTAATGAGAGAGAATCTAACTCTTCACTTCCATATTTAGACACAAAAATTATAAAAAATAATAATAAATTATTAATAGATTGATACCAAAAGCCAAATTCTTCAGTTAGAATTATAAACTATTTTTGTGAACATCCAAAAAGGGTTATTATTAATACAGCTAAAAACTTAATAGATATAATATTAATAATCAGTGATCATAGATTTCATAAGAAGAATAAGAGCATAATTAAGAATATATTAAGTGATAATAGTTTTCCTGATGAACTCATCTGCAGGTTGATATGACAATACAACATTAGGGGAAGATTGGATAATAATGTTTCTGAATCAATAATATATAAATCGTTAGCTTATGTACCTGGAATGTCATAATATAATACGAAATATAGAATTGTACATAGAGTTCATAATACTGTAGGTAGAATTTTTAGTAAAAAAAAAAAATATAGGTTGGAAAAGTCGGATATGTCTAGTTGAGTGTATAAAATACCATGTAGTGGTAACAACACTGAAAATTGTGACAAAGTATATATAGGGACAACAGGAAATAAACTTAAAACTAGGTTAGCGGGTCATAAATCTGACAGAAGTATAGGAACTATAACTCTTCGCAGAAAACTGCATTATCTATCCATTGCCGCGATTTTAATCACTATCCAGATTTTGGAGGAACATCTATTTTAAACAAAGAAAATTATTATAAACGTAGATATATGCTAGAAATGCTACAGATAACTAACGTGCCTGTAGATAAGAGGATAAATTTTAAAAAGGATGTAGATGGATTAGCCCAAAATTATAGGCATTTAATACATGAAAACAAAAACAGTAGAGTAGATAGGTAGGTATTTTCCCTAAAATTGTTTAAAAACTTTTTCATTTCTTTTTTAAAAAGTATTATGTAATATGTTTAATGTTATAATAATGTAAAATATGTTTCTTTATTGTAAATGTTAATGGAGTTGAATATTTTGTTTTTGTTATTTCAATATGAGTTTTCAAATTTATTATTTTGTATACACAATTTAAAAAAAAAAACAAAAATTTTCCTGAAGAAGACACACAACGGAGTGTCGAAATATTGAAAAATATTCAAGTGTCCAAAATTTTTACATTTCATTTTGCACAAAATCAGACAATTTTGCTGTTGTTGAAGGAAAAAGAAACATTTCGTTTTACAATATTTGATGCTTTTCGAGAGTGTTTTGCCATTAAACGATCAAGCAAAGTTTGTCAAACATTGTAACAAATGCAGTCTCTGAACAGTGAAATTCGTATTTATGACGGCTCGTGAATTCGTTACGGTCTTGGTAATTGAGAAATTACCAAATTATTAAATAAATTATAAAGTTTCTCCAAAACGTTTGCATTAAATATTAATTATGGTAAACTTCACCTTTTATAATTCTGGCAAATTTTCATATATTTCAATAAATTCTTTTAAATACGCCGCTTGAGAAAACACAAATGAAATGTGCACTGTGTTTGATAGAATTGCTATTAATTGAATCTGAAGGCTTGTAGTGCGATTCTGTAACTTTTAATGATCCGATAATCGTAAATTCTTTCGACAGTAATGGTTGTGTGCTGCTGCAATAAAATTTTGACGACGGCAAGCAGCTGTATTTTTGTGTCCCTGATGATAGTCATTAAAAGTAACAGCTGATTTTGGTCGACAACGAATATAATTAAATGATATTGCTTAGTAATAAATTTGATAAAATATCGTTATAATTATTGTAAAGGTAACATTATCTTAATCGTGCTAGAGACCAAGTTTGAACAATACGGATTCTAGCTATTGAACTACGGATTCTAGCTAATGGACATGTCATCAGGCGGTGCTATTAGACCCTGTTTGGTTGTATTATCATAGTCGCTTAAAAACCTGTTTAACTATCATATTTTTAATATAAAAATATTGTATTCTTAAAATACAAAATAGATTTCTAAAAATGAAAAGAAACAATTCGGTGCGTTTTTGTTGAAATAACGCGATTTTTCCACAATTTTGGTGCGTTTTGAAATTTCAAAGTTGACAGCGTTGCACATCATAGGTACCAAGGTGCATTAACGTATACACGGTGGCAGCACTACGGCATATGACAGTTTTTTGCTACTGGCAATATTAGTAAGCTATTTACGTCAAATGTATTGTTCACATTTTTGAAAGAGAATTTAGTGCTTCATTCTGAATTTGTGAACATAAAAATAATTTACAATTATGAAAAGGTATACCTATTCATAGTTTATAATTGTGAAAAAGTTACAAATATTTTTGATAAACATAGCTTACCACATGCCTGTTTTTGTTGTATTGTTGTAATTTTGCTCTAGTGCTGCCACCGTGTAGACGTTAATGCACCTTGTCATGTTGGTTCAATCAATATTGGGCCGCGAACCACAATTGAGAGAGCGAAACCTCGAATATAAGCCTTCGTGTGAACATGCTATTATAGAACTCCTAACGGTTACATTTACGATTTCTACGGTTCGCTTTAAGGCCCATTTAGCCGACCGTAGAAATTGTAAATGTAACGTAAATGTAAATGTAGTAGCACTTATAGAACGCTTAAAACCGTATCATGTGTTTTTGACATAAACCAATAATAACAAGTTTTTTACTTCGGGTTTTTATATCCCGGATAATATTTGCTATACAGGCATTGATTTGCCTGCACCAAAAAAAAATGGTGTTTCATTCTACAAATATAAAACATTTTTATACAATTAACATTTGCGTAGGTGCCTTTATTATAAAATTTCACAAAAATCACTTAGCATGTCTTAATTTCCACAACACAAAATATACATAATTCCATTAAGTAAAACTTTGCTTATTGCAATTGTTGGGTTCTCTCATTAGTGAGCACATCCGGCAGTTACACCCCATTTTGTTGTTCAGCTGCCAAAGCATCTAACTAGTTCAGCCAAAACACCGTCTTCTTCGTCTCCTTGCGTAAGTGCATTCCATAGCAAAGAATCAATTTCTTCCTGCTTTTCAATGTCTTCATGAGTTTCGTTCATTAATTTTTCAATTTTATTAATGCCTACCTGAATTTCGATCTGGATGAACTCAATATCTGCAGCTAACTTTTCTAGCTGTTTGTCTGTTTTGGCAAGCAAAGACTCCTAGAACTTTTTCTTACGCAAAAGTAATATTGCACTCCTAAAAAGAAATTTGTTAATAATGGATACATATACATACATAAGGAATATATTAAATTTTCTTACCTCACATTTTTCTTCCTTCAGATAAGCATTATCTAGCCAGTTAGTAGCCTATTATTTTCCAAAGATAGCTCAATCCATTTTTGTTACTGTTTTAATCTATCTCTTTGTTGTTGCTGAATTTTTATATTGTTGAAAAATTGTTTAATAAGATATAAATTACAAAAACAAATAAAAAGCAATACAGCTGTTCAAAGCAGTGACGAAAGTTCATAACATTCAGTACATATTCAAATGGTACGAATCTTGCTTCAAAAGTACCTAAAATTAGTCTTATGTATACATATGTATTACTTCAACATGTAATAACTTTGATAAAAAGTTATATTATAATGCCTTATTATTAATGTATTATACTTAAAAAATACTAACATTTTTTATTATTACACTTATATGTCTTTACAGACCTAAATTTAATAATGTATTGCTTTCTTACGTTCATAGCACCATAACTCTGTGTTTTGAACCGATTATCAAAACTTATTTTGTCTTTGGATGATCATGCTTGTGGAATATGTTGTATTTTTGGAAATCAGGCGAATATATGTAATGGTTAAATATAACCTCACATTTGCAAAAATCGTGCGCAGTATGTGAATTGTGCTACCTACATATGTACATTCATTTTTACAGTATTCAGAGAAAAACTCTTAAATTTATTAAAATATATTACGTGTGTATACAAATTTAACTACTTAAATAGTTCAATTATCAAATAAATAAAAAGTACCAAAACAGTGCTTTTGTGCCATCCTGCCATTCACAATAACGTATACCATCACTGACTACATTTGTCACGTAAACACGTAATGAAATTCTATTTTCTACAGGTTCAGACGTTACGGTTACATTTCATTACAGTCAGATAAGCATTTTCATTGTTTCTCGTATAACAAAATCGATCAGCTGTTCCGACTACATTTACATTTCTACATTTACGGTCGGCTAAATGGGCCTTTACGGTTTAGTTACGGCAAATCAAAAAAGTTTAAAAAGTCCTATTACTTTATGACATTTTTGTTCGCTTCACATCATAGGTACTGTCATAAGTAAGCTGCCATAAAAGTAGCAAGTGCCTAAAAGTGGCTTAATCTAATTGAAAATTGACTTAAGTGTCTGATAAATAGGTATCAGTTAAATTTTGCTTGCACAAAATTTATGATACATCTTTAATTTAACTACTTACTAAATAAACAAACCGAAAAGAAAAAGTGCAGGTGTCTCTTATCAGGGTTAAATCTTTTTGCCATAAATTAAAGTCTCATTCACTAACAGCTTTAAAGTTTAAACTATATAGTACATATGTATGAATGCTTGTGTAATCAATTATACATCGAAGGGATTTCTAAAGGAAGAGAAAAGGAAAAAATGTAAAAGAAAATTTACAAAGCGTGTATATTCACCACGGTGGTGAGTTCACAAACAATCCAATAGCCAGGCAGACATGTTACACACGAAGAAATGAGACAGCGAATGTTGAAAAACTCTAAGCAAAAACCACAACAAAGTAGGCGTTGCTTTTAAATAGAGAACGGTTAACGCCCTTTCTTTTACTTGCATAAGTGTGAGTGCAAGACAAAATTGATAACATTTAATTGTGTTATTTGACTAACAGTGTGTGTGTGTGTGTGTATGTATGTTGGGTGGCGCAAACAGAATCATTTTTTTTATAGGGAAAATAAGCAGCAGGGTTAGTTACTTAAAGCGGGATCGGTATGTTGATAATTGTATTATTATTGGTTTTTTAGTTATTGTTGTTATTGCTGCTGCTGTTAACTTTAAAGTAACTGAATATTCATAAGAATGTCTTGCAACCCTCAAACCCTGTTGGTGGCTTCCTGCCCGTTTTCTAAGCGTGTGTGTGTGTGTAGTAAATACCTACACATAATTTTTTTTATTTATAATGAAATTTACTTTTCTATTTAATTTTTATGGCAAATAAGTAAATAGGAGTACCTATTTTGGTTGCTTTGCTTTTTACACTGTTTTTCCATTTCCCCTTCATGCCTTCATTTTTGCTTATTGTCATTAAAATAAATATTATTTTAATTGTTTTTTTTTTGCAAATTTTTTGTCTTTTACTTAAGCAGAAGAAATTAATTAGTCACACTTGCTTTTTTCTGTAGTGTTTGCGTTGCTTCTTCTTCTTCTTCTTCTTCTTCTTCATTTGGTGGTTGGATTTTGTTTGTTGGCTTGAATAATCTCAAATATATACCTACAGTGGACATCCAATAATACGAATTAGAGAAGTAAATTTCATATTAAATAAAAAAATTATGTGTATCATAATGTTGGAAAATTCATACTATTGGATGAAAACTGGTTTGTGGGTAAAGGCCTAACCATAATAAAACGAAAAGCCTGTCAAATGCATATGTGAATCTAAAACTACTTTTAGTTGAAAGGTTTAATTATTTTGTGAAACTTAAAGTCTCAGATGATAGAGCTTGAAAAGGTGAAAATGGCCAGCCAGATTGGGGAGAATTCTGGATGATACCTGGCGCTCAAGATACAATGATGATTTAAAAAATTGTTTTAAAAAATTTGTTTTTTCAAATTTGTTTTAATTTTTCCATTGACATCTGAAAAAGATTAAAATTGAAAAAAAGTTATCAGCTGCGCTGTCAATTTCACCTGTTATGAATTCGCCTTTAATAATTTTTGTAAACTTGCACATAGGAACTTCAGAAAACAAATCGCTCCTTTATTGCAACATAGTCATAAACCAAAAAAGCTTGTTTCGAGATAAACACATTTCAAATTTTTAGTTTTCATAGGTACAAGTCTTAGAAATTTTTTTTTAGAAAATATATACTAAAGGAAACAGTTTAAAGGTAATTTAAATAAAATTTTGCCACAATATAAAAGGTACAATTTTGCTTTGTTAACTCGAAAAGCTAATTTTTTGAGATATGACTATGTTGCAATAAAGGAGCGAAATGATTCCGTACAGAAGATGCGTTCAATTTCGCACTTTGCTTAAGCAACTGACATTAGACGAAACTTGACGAAAAGTTTCATTAAGTACATTATAGTTTTACACATTTAATTACATGCATTAGCACAGTTGCTTAAAGTGTCTTAAGCCAGTCTATGCACATTATGGTTAGGCCTTAAGGCCATGCTCCACAATTACAGCAAAAAATTTATTGATGAATGGAGCTACAATGGAATGGAGCGATAGTTTTTCGCTAAATTCTTTGAGTAGTGTTATACCAAACCGTTTTTTTTTAACTTGGTGAGCAAGCTATCACAGGCAGTCGCCTATATAAAACTTTTTACCAGAACCTTAGATTTTAATTGATTACACGCAGAAAATAAATATGATTCGTATGACAATATATGGGCAAAATACTATTGTTGAATTATATGGTCGAACACAACCACATAATATGGTTTTAGTCTGAAATTTGTTAAAAAAAAAAGTGCAGACAAGGACCAAAATTATACTATAGAACAATATAGGTATTTGGTAAAAACTGTCATAATTGTGTCATGACTAAAGGTCGGGGCACATAGAATCCGTCGTACGTTATAAGAAGTTAAAATACATGTATTCTTATGAGCTTTGACACATTTCGTACTTCTCCGTCAACGCAAAGTATATTATTTTTTTTATATTCTGATTTAGTTTTTCATTTAAAAATAAAAAAATTAAAATTAAAAACAAATTGTGTGAGATTAAAAACAAATTGTGTGAGATTTTTTGTGCTGTGTCTGAAATAGAAATCCAAAGATTTTAATCAAATTAAAGTAAAATGCAGTTGATTTTATATCCGTTAACAAAGTACTGATTGTGCCAACTTCATACTTCGTATACGATAATGTCAGTTGAAAAAAAACAACGTATAACGTACGACGGATTCTATGTATGTGCACCAGCCTTAAAACTGTTATTGTAAAAACTTAAATTTTAAATCACAACCAATCGTACTAGAGCTGAAGTTCCCAATATTATATGATTACATAATAAGTACACGTACATTAACACTTCTATAATTAAAACAAAATTTTTTAAATTAATATAATATATTATTCAATCAATATTTTTTTTATCTTGAACCAGTACTCAGGAGATGACCCCTACATATGCTGTGCATTATACTGGAACTAGGAAAATAGGTTGCGATGAGGTAGGAAAAAGGGAGTAGTGTTCGTGGAGGTTTAACTTAAACAATAACAACACGAAAGACTAAAACAAACTCTATTGTAACATTGAAAATGTTGGAATTAAATTAGTTAAAACTGATCAGTGTCCAGTATAAATACAAAATAGAGTACTGCATTGGTACGTCCTATCAGAGAGGTTGCGGATAATGTTGGCATATCGTTCGACTCATGTCAAGTAACTTTTAAGGATGTTTTATACACGAAACGTGCGGCAGCGAAAATAGTTCCAAAATGGCTAAATTTTGAGCAAAAACAACGTCACATGAACATCGCTCAGGAGCTGTTAAACATTGTCAACGACGATCCAGATTTCCTCAAAACGGTCATAGCTGGTGATGAATTATTGAAACCAAAGCCTAATTATCCCAATGGAAGCGTCCAGAAGAGCCAAGACCGAAAAAAGCACGTCATGTTCGCTCAAATGTAAAAGTTTTGCTCACTGTTTTCTTCGACTGCAATGGCGTGGTGCATCATGAATTCCAGCCACAAGGTCGACAATTTTGCACCAATGATAACGCACCAGCTCACACATCGATGCTTGTGCGTGAGGAGCTGTTGGCGATACCGAAAAGCGCGTTTCAGAAGTGTTTCGAGGATTGAAAAAAATGCTGACATATGTATGTAAGTGTATTATATCTGAGGGAGATTACTTTGAAGGGGACAAGATTGATGAATATTTAATTATTTTATTATTGATGAATTAATAAATAATTTTTGAAAAAATTTAAAATAATGGTTATTTTTTTATCAGCTCGCATATTATGTATCTAATACAAAAGACGCCACGTAAGACACTTGCCATCACTATTAAATTTCAAAGCAACTAAATACAAATGTGGAAGTTGGCTGCAGCAAAAACCCGAAAAAAAATGTAAATGAAGCATATTCTTTCAAAAGGTACTGTTATTCCTGTTACAGAGTAGTAAAAAAATATGTAATCGCACTACAGCACTGCCAATGCAAAAAAATAGAATTTCGTATTAATGGAAATTCTTGTTAACGCAAGTGCGTACTATTGGACGCCCACTGTTTATATAAATATCTATAAGTATATACGAATAAAAGCCAAGTGGTTATTCTGCAATAAAAAATATTCATATTTTGTCTCATCCTCCTCAAACAATTTTTTTATGTCTCATTTAAATAGCTTTTATTTCTCCGAGGTTTGTGTCTGCACTCTTAAAAAATACATTTTTAGTTATGTTTGAGTACGCATACATACATATGTACATACCCAACAAACACTAAGGTTTGATTTCAAATTGAGCATGATTTGAAAACAAACGTTTTCTCAAACGATAAACGTTTGATACTGATTTGATTTCAACTTGAAAAACATAGTATTCTCAACAAAAAGAGGAAACTGTTTTCAAATTGAGAAATTCATTTATTTGAACCAGTGTTTAAAGGTCTTTTCAACTTTTGCTTTTGCGCAGTTTAAGTCGTTTTCGAATTCGTATTTCTATAAAGAAAACTGAAAGCAACAGTTTACAGTGTTCAAATTACGACGCGAAAGAAATCAAAAGTTTGAAACAATAAACTGTTGATTTGAATAAACACTCTTCTCTTTTCAAATAAAACTTTTTTGCTTTTACTTAAACTTTTAAAATGAAAAGTTTCTTTAAACAGTTTTTATGTTCTTTGCGGTCATTCAGTTTTGTTTAAACTTTTAAGTTATATGTAAAGTGAGCATAAATTGTGTTTGGGTTGGTGAAAGAGCTAACCAGCAAACACAAAATGTGTTTAATATAACAACCAGGATTTTATATGCATATACTGGCACATGATTTCAAAAAGCTGTTTAGCGCTACTTCAAAAATAGTTCTGTCATAGGCAAAGCAGAGTAATATTTGCACATTTTCACTAAGGAGTAATCGAATCAGCAATTTAAAACGTATTTGAAGAAACTACATAAATTAGATCTCAATAAAAGTGAAACGAATTTTTGAGTTCTACTATTTAAAGAACACAAAGTATTAAAATAAAAACAAGTAAAAAGATTGTATTTCGATCCACTATTGGATTGGTTACAGAAGACAGCATGTAATTTAATAGTTTAAATTCACTTAACTTTCGAAACATAGTTGACCCACTTAGTGGCAGCTTTTTATTATAAAAACAATCATATGTTTATTAAAATTGTTTGGTTTTCTGTTGCACGTTTACTGCAAAAATATATAATGTATCTTACATGCTCTTTAAGCTTTAATTTTTAACAATAAACATCAAATACTTTTGAAATGTAATTCTTATGTTAACTGGGCAGTATATTGCCTCTTTTGAGCAGAAAACAAATTCAAATAAGTTCTTTAAAACAGCTGCGCAGTTACTTCTAAACAAGAAGTTTGATTTTGGTTTACACACTGTTGCTTAATTATTACTTTGCAAAAGGAAAAAGCTAAAACAAAATAAAACTTCCCACACTATTTAAAATATCGAACGACTTTTCAAAGTTTCTTTTTGTTTGGAAAGTTTAAGAAAAAGCAAAAGCATTCGTAGTGTACAAAAAACTTCTGCTTCGAAGCACCAGTCAATTTATCAAACTTTTGCTTTTGTAAGTTAAGTTTTTTGAACACTGTTTTCAACTTGGTTTCAAATGGGAAATAACAAATAAAAACTAATTAATGCTTTGCAAACTCATTTTTCTTTCGATTTATTTGCGGTTTTTAATTTGAATTTTCCATGGATATTATTTATTTTATCATTATTATTTTCCTTAGTCTTGAAATTCTTGAAAGGACGAAGTAGTTGGTTCCTTTTGGCTCTAAATCGCAGTCAAATCTGACGATCTCATTATTTTTTCATGCGTTTTAATTTATTAAAACAAATTTTTGCTGACATTTAATTAAATATTGTTAACAAACAAATCACTTTTATTAATTTTTCCGGAATTCTTAAATTTTTTTTGTAAATAAATTTAAAATGTTGATATATTTTTCAGTAATTGTTGACACATTTGGTTTATGATTAATTTATGATTCAAAATCAAATTGATAAAACATTGAGTATCAAATGTTTATATTCAAGTGATTTTTAATTTAAAATTTAAATGCTAAAATCAAACCATTGAAAAAGGTTTGAAAACTATGTTTGATATTAAATGATAACGTCATTTTATACCAAATGTTTGATTTGGTGTTTGTTGGGTATGCATTTGTTTGTATGTATTTGTATTGGTGGCACATGGCGTCAGTTTGCATATTTTTTTTCATTTGAATATGTTTTTAAAATTCTTCGTTCAGTTTTGTTTGTTTAACAATTTTAAGTGTAATATATTTGAGCGAATCAAGGAAATGTCAATGTTTTCAAAAATAAATAAAAACTGGCTGGCGAATTATTTTCTAAGATGATTTATTTGGCGTTACCAAATTATTGGGGATTTAAAGTGTGAAATTGCCAACAAATAATTTAGTTTTTCAAATTATTGTCATGTTTCATTAACTTGGAATCTTAATTTGTAGATTTATGGTTGTCACAGCGCTGGCGACGGACGCCCAGCGTCGGAAATGTGACCTTGAAGACAAAAGTGATAAGTTTTCTTGTTTATTGGCGATTTTTTGTACAGTTGCATAAGTTTAAATTAAAACAGAAATATAATTTTAACTTCAATGAACCGAGCTCAATTGTATAGAAATTGTTGTCACATTAGCGGAAATCACTCTTCGTTGCACATATTCAATCTTAGCAGACATATCATGAATTTTTGCTACAAAGTATGAGAGTCTTTTCCAAGTGTTTAACAAATTAATTATATTTAGTTGTGTTTATTTACTAAAATTTTTTTACAAATTTATTTTGTTTTATTTTTTTTTTTTTTTTGTACAGTCTAAATTTTAAATTAACAAGTTTTGATTTAATTTTTTTTTGATATAAAAAAATATTAAATTTCCGGTACCCATTCATTTTGGTTTTTAGGGCAAACACCTCGCGTAGTATCGCGTAAGTGTCGCTTAAGCGATAAGGGAGGCTTTGACACTCCGAATAGGGTGAGCTCACACTAAGCAGGGAAGGAAATAAGTTGACTCACGCGTCTTAGTTCGCGACCTTGTCTTTGTGGTCCAGAGAGCAGGTGTAGGTCCTTGATTTTTGCTAGAGGGAAGAAATTTAATGTTTTTTTTTTCTCATTAGTTCAAAAAATGTATAAATATATTAATTTCAATAAACAATCTTTATAACGTAATAAGGATGGAGTAATTGGTTTAAGTATGGGACGGTGAGTAGGGGCAGGGGGTGACTGAACCACGTTAGGGATGGTTTCCAAAAATTTTAAAGCGTAATCCATCAGGATTTCAGAGGGAGGGCTGGCGTGGCCGACAGCAACACCAGTCGGCCGAATGTTTGGTGACGAAACGTCGAGTTGAGAGGGTGAGGTTAGTATTGTGGTTTTGTTTTCTTTTTCTTTTTCAGCATTCACTTTCGGGCCTCACACATTGTTTTGATTTGGCTCCGATACAAAAAGGCTGGTATGTTTTTTTGTAGTAACATTGAGTTGGATTGGCCGGCAAGAACCACCCCCAATCGGCGAGCCAAAGCCGGAGCATCCGCAGTCATGCCAGCACAGCCGGTAATCCAGCAACAGAATCCCTTTGTTGTTTTTAGTTTTTGAATTGAAAAAAGCCTTAAGAACCAAAAATTCTCAATTTAATTTAACTACTATTGCTGTTCAAAACAAATTTTTAATAACATTTTTTTTGTGTTTTTCTGTTTGGCTGGTTTTCGATAGTACTTTCGCTTTCGCTATCGAATGCCATCATTGGAAATTTCGATACCTTTCATTCGATATCGAATGAGATAATCCCAAAAGTGTAAAAACTCGCACATTCGAGTAAGAACTCGCTCGTAAGCGAATGACAGAATTAGCCGTCTATTTTCTTTCTTAGGCCCTGAACTTTTTTACGTTGGACAAAAAAAGCATTTCTTTTCGTTCTTATAGTTATTTCTTTGCTTTTTTCTGATATTTCTGATGATGGTTACAATCAATATTGTCACCCTGTTTCAGCTTGACGTTGTGTTCTGGCACACCCTCTATACGTACATTTGTATGCATGTACATGTGACTTAAAAACCGTGTAGCGACAAAAAAAAAAATTAAATAAGTTTTTTGAGAAAATATTTATTATAAAAGCAAAACAGTAGACACTGTGAAAACAATATGAACGAACTTATGTAAAATACAACTGTCATCGAAAAACACTGTTTGCATTATGGAGTAACTGTTTGTGTGTATCAATCGGTTGTATGTGTATGTGTGTGTGTGTGTAATTCAAGGAGTATCTCTGTTTTAAATTTATGTGCATATCAATGTAAAAAGTAGCAAGTAGGTGTATAGATTGTACACGCATACATATGTATGTACGAGTATGTGTGTGCATGTACGAAAAAGCTGTATCCGTATTAGCTTTTCACTAAAAGAATAGAAATAAATAAAAGAGTTGGAAAATAATAAAAAACAAAGTCTCGCCATTTTAGCTTAACCAATCGATAGCCTTCGGAAGAACAGGGCTGTTATAGAAATCATTCATTCAGGTGAATTTAGCAAGGTAGGAAAAAATTCTGCTCACCAATTAAGTTTTATTTAATTCTCTTGTTTTTACAGTTTTATTCCCGAATTTAAAAATAAAATTCGCGAGCGGAATTTTATTTTACGTTCTGGGTTTTTTCATTCTTTTCGCGAGCGAAAACAAAACTGATTTAATTCGTTCGCGAGCAGAATGAAAAAAATTCACGAATTTTTAATAAAATTCTGCTCGCGACTTTAAAAAAAAGTTGGCGAATTTAAAAACAAAATTCGTCTGCAGAATTTTACAAATAGGAAGAATAACCCAGCATTTACACATGCAAGTGCAAGTTCGAAAAAGTCAATACATTCAAACTTTTTTACCAATGCACACACATTTTTCTTGCTTACAGCTCGACTTACAATCAAATTCAGTTGTAAGTGAATTTTAAATACTTAAGCTGGATTCACCCATTGTTTCCAAACAAAATTTTTGTCCGGACAAAATTTTTTTTATATGTAGTTTGACGTCTCTCTTCTTAAGAGAGAGAAAATATTTTTTACGAACAACTCCCAACATGAATTGGTTAATTTTATATTTTGTCCGTACAAAATTGAACTGAGATGCCAATAGGATACATTTTTGAAGACAAAATTGTGCTGAGTTGCCCGATCGAATAACAAATTTGCATAGTAATTTTATTCTGATGAAATTTCAATTGTGGCTGCCATTTGATATATGTACATAGTTTTAATAGTTATTAAAAAATAAGTAATAATTTTAATATGGAATTGATTGCCCAAAAATGTATTGAAGAAATGAAAAAGCCAGGAAGAGAGTGTATAGGCTGACTTATACGGTGATTTCAAGCCATGTCTTTTTGTATAATATCCTTTTAAAGCTTCTACCAAAATCATGTTACATCTTTACGATAATTTTTAAGTCATTTCGTTTTTCTAACTGTTGTCGTTAAAAATAATCGTTTGTCTCTTTTTACCCTTTCGATAGTATCGATGTGGTTACCTTGCCAGGCGAATGAAAATAAAACAATTTAGATTTAGTATTTGGTTTTTATTCGACCTCTATTTCTTAATTAAGTAATTATTGCCCTGAAGAAGCTATCTGAAGGAAAGCGAAATATTGGCACAAATATTAAAATAAATAAGCAAAAAGGACCTTAAACTCAACGAAATACTACTTAATTAATAAAACAATTTAAAAAATAACTAACGAGTCAAAACGAAATTAGAGAAAAAAACTTGAAAAACAGAAAACATGGTTTTTTTTATTTAAAGAAATTTTCAGTACGAAAGAAAAGACATGCTTTTTAGACACTATGAAAATTTGCTCTATGCACGATATAATGTCTCTCCTTTATTGCAGCATAGTCATATCTCAAAAAAGCTCGTTTCGAGAAAAACGCATTTAAAATTTTTAGTTTCCAAACATTTTTTTAGAAAATATTTCCTAAAAAGCAATTTGAATAAATTTCGGCACAATATAAATGATAGTACTGTTAATAATTCTGCATTGTTCACTCGAAAAGCTCATTTTTTGAGATATGACTATGTTGCAATAAAGGAGCGATGTGTAAAAATAACCCATTGCTCTTCTTTGCTTTAAAAGTCTTTTCACTGCAAGTCTTTTTAATTTTTTTTATAATACATATGTATGTACTTGGCTAATAATAATGCTTTATGTATTTCAATGGCCATAAGCAAAAGCAGTTTTCTGTTTTCCATTATTATCACACAATATTTACTAATAATTGAGAATATATAAAATACGCCAGGAAAATAAACCAAAATAATAACAAGCAGTACTACCACCTTATAAAACTAATAGATTTTGTTTACATATGGCAGCTCTGATTTTCCGGAACATTTTTTTGCAATGCGTAAATCGTGCTGCAGCTATCTCTCAGTAAAAAATTTTTGTCCAGACAAAAATTTGTTCGGCAACTGTGGGTGAATCCAGCTTTACTGTAAGTAAAATGACACTTAATAAAACAGTGTTGCCGAAAATGAGTTTTAAATTAAATAGATATTAATTATTAAAATAAAAAATATATTATTCACAGCTGATTTTTTTCACAGCATATTTAAATGAAAAGTAAAATAAAGAAAGAACACAGCTGTATAGCAACATATGTCAATGGGGGAAAATTCAATAATGACAAAACGGCAATACTTGATCCATATTTTTTTCATCAAATATTATTTTAAATCAAATATTTTTCGTCAAATACAAAAAAAAAATTTATATGAACAAGAAATTGTTAAATAAATTTCGCTTTAATTTTTGTATACTTATTTAAAATGTTTAGCTACAAAATTAAAGCAATTTTTAATAGCTTTTTACGCTGTGACGACAATTAAAAAAATGAACTTGCACTTGTCTGTGTAAACATAAAAGTAACTTTCGAGTCATTCGACAATTTTTCCGACACTTTCAATAATAATATGTATACTCAGCTTACTGTAAGTTACTTGTACATATGTACATATATGTAAATGCAGTGTAAAGAAAGAAAATTTCTTTTAAACATTTGTTTTGCAGCGTTGCCAGAATGATAATTTTCACACGATTTTGATGATTTTTGAACCAAATTGTGATTTAATAATTTTTTCTCAAATGATTTTTCACGAAAAATAGTAATTCTTTGAAATATAATAAATGCTCCAGGTATCTCGTTTAGAGATATCTGGCATTCACGAACCAACCTGGACGTCATATAGAGCGCAGTTAGTGCATACAGCGCAGCCTTAATATAAGTACAAAATTGGATATCCTCTCCTTATACCTTGTAGTACTTTAACCAGTTAGCTGACCTCTGTATGGAAGCGATTTCCGCCTGCACTACGCTACACTCATTCTGCATCCTGAAACTAGTTCTCCTCTCATACAGATTGATAAAGAAACCTCTGCCAATTCCCGAGTCCGACTTGGATCTACCTGTAAAGATTTCAAGCACGTCCTCTTGTCGAACCGTGCCCGATAAACGCGCTTGACCATATTTCATTCACCACGAAGGCAGCCGGCAGCAAATTCAGCATAGTGGAAAGTGATGGCGTAGTGCTGGAAACACCAGTCACCATTAAAGCAGAAGTACTTATTATCTTTTCTACGATTTTGATGTAGGTGGTTTTCTCCAATGACGTGCGTCCCATACATTAAAATAGGCCTAACAGCTTTGTGGAATAGCCAGCAGGAATTCCAAAGATTTATTCCCTAGGTCTTCCCAATGGTCTTTCTGCACAAGAAGGCGACAGCCGCCTTTTCTGCCCTTGACTGGACAATCCGCTGCCAGGATATTTTGGAATCCAGACGGATACCCAGATATTTTACACTATCTGACGGCTTAAGCTCAAGCCTCCTTACGGTTGGTAGAGCAAACGATGGAGTTTTGCGTCTTCGAGTGAAGAGTACAAGCTCTTTTTTCTGTGGATTCACACTTAGACTACTATTTGTACGCCATCCTTCTATAACACTTAGTGCAGAGCTCAGTTGCTGTGATCGTATATCCGGGTACTTACCCGACACAGCAAACGCAATATCATCGGCATATGCTGTATACCTCTATAAAAACACCCTTTACAAATGCAGCCATATGGAATGTCGCTGTGATTTTAAAATCGAAGAAACAAAATTCTGTTTGTGGTTTTTATAGCCAATCTACGAGTGTATTACAAACTCTAATTGATTTACATAATTATTTGAAAATAAACTTTTCCAGAAAGGGAATGAATGAGTGGTTTAAGTGTTAAAACAAATAAAAGAGTTCGCAGCAGCGTTTCAAAAGACAAGTTTACAACAACATTTTTTACGCTCACGAAATTTGCTTAAGACTTACTGACCTATGAAAATATTAGTTCAGGATAATTTTTTTTTTATTTACTTTCTAACAACTTTCCAGCATCCGAAAAAAGGCAATTTACTTTTTTTCTCTAGCACTCAAATATGTACATATGTATGCATGTACATATGTACGTACGGTCACACATTCAATCACACACGACGACGCGCTCACAAACATTGAATTCATTTATAAATTTGGCAAAAAAAAAGAAACGATGAAAATAAATTTATTAAGACTTAATCTTTGTTGATAGAAAAAGGTTATAAAAACATTTAATGTATGATGATATTAAAATATTTACTTAATAACAAATTTTATACTATTTTCTCTTCTTCTTCTTTGTGTTATTGTTTATGCTCCGTTGCAATTTGAGTGGGTGAACAGCTGTAGGTCAATGCTTTCTTTCCCTTTGGTGCTGCTTCATTGAAAGAACCAAGAAACGGATTAAGTTCAAATTCACTTTTAAGCCGATTTCAGTTTGAATTTTATCGAATTGAATTGCTAATAATTTTTGCATTTATTGCAAAAAAAGAAAAGCAAAAGATTTGTTGAAAATGGAATTGATTTAAAAATACATGCAAGTGTTTAAAGGCGAATAATAAATATGTATGTATGGCCTTGTTACACTATCATACACGATCGCACGATCTACTAAATAAAGCATGTGTGCTGAAAAAGTACTAGAAATGCAACCATGCGACAGAGTTTTTGACAAATCGTGCGATATGAAAAATTTTATGAAACTTTTCAAAACATTATGGTTTCTGTGCGATCAGTGTGGTATGTATATATTGTGAAAAATATGAGAATATTGTTGGTGCCTCGAGAAAAAAATTTAAGTAATGAAAAATTATTATGTTAATAAAAGTTTATATAAATTATTGCAATTATACTTGTTTAATAGTGAGGCCTACAACGCCATTTTGAAGCGATTTTTTCAAGTCGGCCAGTCTTTTGAAACAGTTTCCTGTGAATGCATCATACGATCGTGTAGGATAGTGAATCAGGGCCTTTAAAGGTTTGATACTTTGCGTGTAAAACAAAATATCGGGCAAATATTCCCCAAAGAAGGAGATTCAACGGTGTCAATTCACATGATCGTGCCGGGTAATGAACATCGCCACAGTGTGGGATAAAACGGTCATTTACTTTCTTGCGTAAGAGAGTTATTGTTTAGTTGGCTGTGTGACAAGTGGCAGCATCCCACGTTATTGTCGATACAGGGCCACAAATATGGGCAAAAAACGAAATTGAATCTCCAGACCACGTCCGCGGCAGCCGCGGCTAACACATGCCAGAAGTCATATTTAAATTACAATGTCATAAGATTATCTTTCAATAAAAATAAATTTTATGTCAATCAACAAAATCATTGTATTTGCAAGCACCTCTATAAAAACACCCTTTACAATTTTATAAGCTATGTATTCAAGACATGCACATACACGCTTATTCTAATTTTATTAAAAACGTTTTTCAATTAATTGAAAAGTATAGAGAAAAACAATTTTGAAACAACATAAACCGATTAGAAATTTTAATCTTTGTTTGCACAGTTTATTAACTATTAATTAAATCCATCAAAATGAAAAGCGTTCCCAAACAAAATGCCTCTGCATTCTCACCCACACTCCGCGTTAGAAAATAAAAACAATTCAATAAATATTGGTAAAATTATTATCAGCCCAATTGCAGCCAATTTGAAAGACGACAGACAGACAGACATCCATTCAAGTCGTCAACCGGTCTGTCTCTTTCACACCCACAAAATTAAAAACATTTTGATGATGTGGTTATGGCTGCGGGTCGCAGTTGCTGCAGGTCGCTGCGCCAGCAGTAGCAACAGCATTAGGGACAGAATGGAAAACCTGTACCAACTAAACTTGACAAAAACAATAAATCCCAACCAAAAGCCAAAATCACAAGCACATCTACATATGTACATAAATATGCTTTGTCTATTTGTTTGTCTGTCTGTCTGACCGCTAGTGAAAATATACATATGTACTCGTATATCCAAGCGTACGTTTAAGTTTTCGTTTTTTTTTTCCTTTTAAAAGTCAAAATATGAACAGAGAATTTACTAAGTACAAAAACGAGATAAACAATGTAAAATGAGCTGAAAAAGGGTAAAATTAAATGGAAATGAGGAGGTTAGAAAATAACGAGCTCTAAAGTTAATCACAGGGTTGTCAAAATTAGAAGAAATGGACAAAAAGGGCTTATATTTGGGAATAATTATTGCTTATTAGTTACACAAAAAACAAAAAAATTTGGCGCCTTCTGCCCTATTCGTGGATTAAAGACCGATTTTTGTTGATTACGTGTCTGCAGACGTATTTCACAAATTTAGCGAATTTATTATGCTATATCTATATTTTCCCCAAGGAGCATGTTTTGGTATATGCCTAACCAGGGTAATCTGTTTTCTGGGGCATAGAGGGGACTGAGAGACTCCCTCGCTTGTTGTAGCAAATAAAACTCTAGGTAGCCACATGACCTGCTGTGAGCGCCAAAATAAAGTGTTCGACAATAATAAAACTTCGGAATGAAGGAAAAACTTTCAGAGAAATTGGTTCTATTATAAACAGAAGCCGCAATACCGCAAAAAAAAAATTGTTGATAATTACGAAAAATATGGCAAAATAGAAAATGATCCAGGGCCAGACATTGCAAAACAGTTTAAAGAGGCTGAAATAAGATCTATAGCGCGTGATGGAAAAAAAGGATCCTTTTAAAGGTACCGTTAAAATATCAGAGAAAGTTTCGACAATATAACTGGCCAGTACAATACGACGAGCATTATACGAAAACGGGTTACATGGTCGATTCTCGCGAAAAATACCACTTATGTCGCCAGTTAATCAAAAAAGATGCCTAGAGTACGCCAAAAAGTGTTTTGGTGATAATATGGTGGATAATAATAATTCCTAATGTGGGAAGAGCTCAGTGTAGCCATGCAGCTCAAAAGCGATACAATAGGACTATGACGTTTGATAGTATATAATAGTATGACCAAAGGCTATTATTTTCTGGTACCATGGAAGCTGGAAGGCCCGCGAAGTTGGTTCCTACACGTCTTGGCTGATGTTCTTTGTGGACAATATGGTGGTCGTGGATTGCTGTATTTAAACCCAAATGCGAGAGAAATTCGGTGTGAAGTTGCACCGCAACCGTGTGTTATGATCCTGAGAAAGATTAGAGTGTTAGGTTGGTTCTACTCTAAGCCATGGGAGAGAGAATGCGGCAAACCGCATGTAATCGGAAATGGCTCTCATGCATGACAGTATATCGTCCATATCGTTTTGTCTACGCCACGCCATTATCGCATTATTATATTCACTGTTGTGGTATTACATATGTGCATAAATATTCAACTTGAAGGTATTTCGATAGATAATTTCATCAAGGCCTAAATAGCTTACAAGAGCTGGAAATTATCATGTTTTATTAAATCTTAAACAGCTTGTTTTTTAGCTGTCGACATTTCATAGGAGCTACCCTAATCATCAGAAAACTTGGAAACTTTTGAAAGATATTGTCAAACATTCAACTTTATATCCCAATAATCTAAATAAATTATTAAGAATTTAAAAAGAAAAATGCCTTAACCGTTTCTGTCGAATATTCGCCTTAAAGACTGAGATAATAGAGAAATCCAGTCAATGAACAATAAGAAAATAAGTATAAATCAACTCTTTTTCTTTAGGGTTTTGGAGCTATTAATTACTTAACCAAAAAAATCCCAACTGGCAACTCTAACCTAAGGTAAATTTTGAATAACTAATACCACAAAACAACAAATATATACACACGTATGACCAATGAAAACAGAGATGGTCGGTCATTGCTTTCATTAAATGGAACATTCGAATGCTCTAGTACACCGCCAACTTAATACCAACAATGCCAGGCACCAATGGCAACAACAACTTCAAAAACAGGTTTACCTAAATATATACATATATAAATACATATATGTATTTATCTATGGATGTGTATGTACAAAGTGCAAGCAACGACAGTTAAATCAATTAAAAACAAATTTTCTAATTTTATTTCATCTGGTGCTAAAAGTAGGGAGTAGCGTTAGAGTTAAATGAAATGTTTGCTTTCTGGCAAAGTTATATTGTTATTGTTTTTTCTAAATACCCCATAAACATCAACAAAAAAAAAAAATTCAAGCACAAACCTGCACGAGAGCACAAGAGAAAGGCGGGAATTCTGGCAATAGAAATAAAAAGACCACTCATAATTGAGAATATAACGGAAGGAAGACGAAGAAAATCATGAATGGCGTCTTTGAGCGTGTATCCTAACTACCTTGACACAACCACACGTATGTATGTGCATAATTATTTAAGCATACATACTTACATACATACAGCCAAATACGAGTTTGTGTGTGTTGGCTATTAAGGGAGTAAAATAACAAATACTCGCTCTCTCGTTCTTGCTCTTACCATCCTTACAAGTGGAGCACAGTTTGTGTGTAATTTCAACTAGACTAAACTAATCCGGTGAATTGTTTTTGTATGGTGGTGAAATTGTGCTATGAAAACAACAACATTTAACGAAAACACAAAACACACAACCCAACACACTTTCGCACTGCCAGACCAGACCAGACCCATACGACTGCTGCAACACATCAATATCCGCAAGAAATTGTGAGTAAGTGGTTGTAGTTTAACGTTGCATGCTTTTCATTTGCCTGCGTGTGTGTGAGTGTATTTTTTTTCAAACGTTTCATTACAAATGTGCGGGTGCTTGTAGAGATTTTCGTGTAGCCGTACTGACTCATGTCGAATGTTGTTCCAGTCACAGATTCAGTATCTGACGTGTTACTTGCTCGAACGCATCGTTCAACAAATAAAAACACAAACATATTAAGAATAATAATAATAATAAGAAAAAAAAAAAATATTACAGGGAAAAGAAACTAAGAGTGTTTTCTTTATTTGGTTAAAAAAAAAAAGATTAAAATAATATAAATAAAATAACAAATAAATATTTTAATAAACTTGAAGCATTTTCCTTCCCATTTGTGCAGACTTTAAAATAATAAAAGATAATTTTCTCATTACCAAGAAAATACAATGAAAATTTAATAAGAAAAGTAAATATTATATTTAAAAGATTTCTACCTAGAAAAATGTGCTTAAGTTTAAATTAACATTCATAAAAAAATGTGTGAGTAATTGAAAAGAAATCGAAAACGGGCAAAAGGTTTAAGAAAATATTCACAAATTTAAAAAAAAAAGAAAATTTTGAAAGAAAAATATACTTTAAATAGAAGTGAGTTACCATGCATACTTTGTTTACCGATCAGAATACCTTTACGCGCCACTATGCCCAAACCGCCGGCTATCCCACCTCAGCAGCCACGGCCGCCGGTGCCATGACTACAGCCTCGGCTGCTGCAGCCGCCCACTATGCTTATGATCAGTATTCCCGCTATTCGTATCCGGCTACGGCCTACGGCTTGGGTGCCACACACCAAAATAAGGAAATTGTCAAGCCTCCTTATTCCTACATCGCTCTCATTGCCATGGCCATACAGAATTCCGGCGACAAGAAGGTAACTCTCAATGGCATTTATCAGTACATAATGGAACGCTTTCCCTACTACCGTGATAATAAGCAGGGCTGGCAAAATTCCATACGTCATAATTTAAGCCTGAATGAATGTTTTGTGAAGGTGGCACGAGATGATAAGAAGCCCGGCAAGGGTTCTTATTGGACCTTGGATCCCGATTCCTACAACATGTTCGACAACGGCTCATTTTTGCGTAGACGTCGTCGCTTCAAGAAGAAAGATGTCATGCGTGAAAAAGAGGAGGCCATGAAACGCCAGGCCATGATGAATGAGAAATTGGCAGAAATGAAGCCGCTGAAATTGATGACCGCCAATGGCAGTATCATTGATGCCAAGCACATGGCTCATGCTCATCACTTTAAAAAGGAACCCTTGACCATGGATTTGGGCTGTTTAGGTGGCAAAGATTCCATGGCAGCTGGCCTCAGTACGGCGGCCATGTTAAATTCCTGCCATGATAGCTTAGCTCAAATGAATCATTTAACCGCTAGTGCTGTAGATCATCCTGGCTTTACAGTCGACTCGCTTATGAATGTCTACAATCCCCGTTTGCATCACACCGCTTATCCTTATCATCATGCTTTAAATGAAGAAAATCTTTCGGTGGCAGCCTCTACACAAATGCATGCACATCATGCGGCGGCCGCTCATCATGCCCAACAGTTAAGGCATCATCATCACCATCACATACCCAGCCATGCACATCCTCTTACGCCGGGAGGCGTCAGCCATAATGGTGTACAACTGGGTGGCATAAGTTCGGGCACTACAACCACCACCTCTTCAGGCAATTCACCCACAACCATTGCCACACCTCATGGCCCGGCCCATGGCGGCTGGTATACCCCCGAAACTCCCCCCTTGGAACCATTAAACAACTCTGTGAACAATAATACACCCACCAACATAAACAACAACAGTCATCATCATAACAATCATGTTGCTGCCACCAGTAGTCCCGCGTCAGTAGTGCCGGGTCACACTACGCTCGGCTTTAGGGATATGATTTTCGAGCAAAATCAATCCTGCCAAATGGACACCGGCAGTCCCACGGGCAGCATACAATCCGCCAGTCCCCCAGCTCCTCCAGCCTCAACTGCCGTTGCCACAAATGCCGCCGCCGCTGCACTCATAAGTTCGCATCATCATCACCACCATCATCACTTGAGCGGGAATTTAGGCAACCTGGGCAATCTCGGCAATTTATCACACTACAGATCTCATGTTGGCCACTATCAAGATTACGGCATTAAATATGGCGTTTAAAGTGAACTCGCCCATTTCGCTGCCTGTACAGACATTTTTCTACAACCTTAACTTGAAACCACAAACATCTAGTGTAAATACTTTAATCCTCGTAGCATTTATAAATCTGATACTCGTAAATAAAAAGTAAATAAAATAGTTAAAACACATTAATAAAAACCAAACGAAATTGCTCTCTCTCTAATACTCGTAATTCTCACTCAGTTAATAAATGTTGCAAATATCAAATGTATGTAAATAATAATTAAATAATTATTTAAGTTATGTATCTAAATATGTAAGTAGTCCTTTAAATTCATTGTTTAAATTGAATGCTTGAGTTTTATTTATTTTATTTTTTATTTAAGTATTTAAAGAAGCCTGATATTCATAATAAAGCAATTTATTAAAATTAAAATTTTAGACAAGTTTTTTTTTTTTTTTGCTGTTGTTTGTTCAAAGGATAACAGATTTGTAGACTTTTTTCGCTACTCTGGTGAAAGGTAACAGCACAAACTAAATTAGGGCGGAAAGCGTAAAATAATTTAACGCTTTGTGTTTACGCTGTATTAAGTAACTTAACCCTTTGTGGTGCAAGGGTCTAAATCGTTGAAAAATTTATTTTTTTTAAGATATATTGAAAATAATAGCTGCAGACAGTTATATAAAAAATTTTAGCTTTGTAGAAGACCTGCTAGGATCCAATTAGGACCTGGTACTTTTAAGTACCGTTGGCTAAGCATTAGCAAAAAAGTTAAGGAAAAACTAAAAGATCTTTATTCAACTCTTATAAGAAACAATACGAAACTCAAATAACTTTTTGTAAAGTTTGTATAATTAATTTTTTAGACATTCATTTGAAAAATAATACGTGTTTATTAAAGTAATTCATTAAGTTTTGAAAATAATTGAATTCAAATGGCCTCCAGCCTCGTTGACACATGTACGACATCTTATCAAAAAGTTATTCTTTACAGACTGGAGTGTTGCAGCGGCAACTGTCGTGTTCGAATGGGCTGCTTTAAATCATCCAAATTTGTTGGGTTGCTTTTGTAAACTTCTTGTTTGCAATAACCCCACAAAAAAAAGCAGGTACAGTGAGGTCAGGAGACCTGGGAGGCCAACGCAATGTGAAGTTTCTTGAAATCAGTTTATTGGGAAATTTTTGCATCAATTCTGCCATAACAGGCGTGGCTATGGCAAGTTGCCCCATCTTTTTGAAACCAAACGGTGTTGAAAGGGATTCGCTTTTGCCGTAATTCTGGATAGAAGAACTCTTTCAACATCTTTAAGTAACAATCTCCATTGACCTTAAGACCGTTTTCTTCGAAAAAGTAAGGCGCGACAATGAACCTTGAAGAAACTGCATACCACACTGTGATGCGAACATAGTCCTAAATGTTTTTTTAAATTCGTTAACTCGAAGAGAAAAAGCTTTTCATATCCCTCCATAATGAAAAATGCCTCTAAAATATCTTTTGATGGAACCGTAGTTAGCAATATGTTTGCAGATTTTTTTGCATCAATTTATTCAGACGTACAACACAATGTATCACACAACCCTGATTTTTCTTCACATCATCTACAGTGTTTAAATGCGGCATCTTTTTTCTTGAATTTATTATTTATTTTGAATTTATTATTAAATCCTGAAATTATATTATTTTTATTAACTTTGAATTTATATATGTACATATAACGTCCGTTACGGTAGTGTGCATTAGTTTAGAACACTTCCACTTGTGGTGAATTTCTAGTTATTCACCGTATTTCGTTTGAATTCGCTTGACGATAAAACAGGCATCAGTATTGAAGTTTTGATTTTTATGGATTTTTTAGTAGGGATTGTACGCTCATCTAGAATAGATCATTTACAAGTGTGGCCCATCATATATAAGTAATCTAACAATAATTAATACAAAAATAAAGTGGATTGTTATGTAAGTAAGAAATGCTTGGAGTTTTATTCTCTTTTTCCCATAAGTAGCTCAGAGGCTCCCTCTTGCCTCTCCATATGACCTCTCCTCTCAGTTCTCAACGGGTTAAAAGAACGCACCCGGGCAATATCGATTAAGATTAAACATACAGTCTATATCATTTGACTATATTACTACTTCTGAGGTTACACATTACATTAATAAACTCAAGCCATCTGTAACTAAAGGGTGGTTAAATTTCAAGGGCCGATGTTGATTTTGAATAAAACACAAACTATTTAGAAAATTATTGTAATTTTATTTTATTATGATATATTGGTATTACTCAATTATGTGTGGAACAAAATATCGGCCAAATGAGCGCCGCGACCACGGCGGCACACCTCCATCCGATGGTCCAAATTTTCGATGACCCTGAGGCATAATGGAGGTTCTATGCCGTTAATGTGCCGAATTATCTCTTTCAAATAACCTCAAAGAAAAAAGTCCAACAGTGTCAAATCACATGATCTTGGCGGCCAATTGACATCGCCATTACGTGAGATAACATGGCCATTGAATTTGTTGCGCAAAAGAGCAATTGTTTCGTTAGCTGTGTGGCAAGTGGCACCGTCCTGCTGAAATCACATATCGTCTACATCCATATCTTCCAATTCGGGCCATAAAAAGTTCGTTATCATCTCACGATAGCGAACACCATTCACAGTAACTGCCTGACCGGCCTCATTTTGGAAAAAATACGGCCCGATGATGCCGCCAGCACATAAACCGCACCAAACAGTCACTCTTTGTGGGTGCATTGGTTTTTCGACAGTCACTCTTGGATTCTCATTCGCCCAAATGCGGCAATTCTGTTTATTGACGAATCCACTGAGGTGAAAATGTGCCTCATCACTGAAGATGATTTTCTCCGAAAATTGATCATCATTTTCATAATAAGTCTGGATAACTTTAACACGTTGTTGGATTGTGTATCTCTCCATGGTTCAAATTGAATAAGTCTGAAATAGAGAAATGTCAAATAAAATTTGGAAAAAACTTGACGTTTAGGCCCTTGAAATTTAACCACGCGATAGTAGGCCTGCACAGAAAAAAATAGATGCTATATTGATAAAAAAAAATTGCAATATTTTTATCAAAAGATTTTTTGCCGGATTGATAATTCAAATTATAAAGTAGAAATAGCTTTTTCACTTCAAAGCAAAAATTGTTGAGTTAAAGAAAATTTTTGTTAATATGTAAAATATACTTAACAAATAAAAATTATAAATAGCTTGTTTTTTATGTTTCCCAGCTATCTATATGTCGACATTTCATAGGAACTACCCTAATCATCAGTAGACTTTGGAAATTTTTGAAAGATATTCTCAAACATTCAACTTTATATCCCAGCAATATAAATAAATTGTTGAGAATTTAAAAGAAAAATGCTCTAATAATATATGTCAAAACACAAAAAACAAGCCTTTTCATTTATTCACCTCTCTAACATTTCTTTACACCTTTCAAACATGTGCGGGTGCACACGGGGGTTATTAGAAAAAAATGAAAAGGTGCAGACTTACCGATTCCAATGGGTTTAGGGGACACTTCTTTGCTTGTGGTGAGGACGAGTAGCCTTCACAGGGGTTGGTGACTGTCTGGATCGTTCGGCTTCCCTTAGGACAGACGGTTGTGTAGCAAGCTTCCTTATTCGCTCTCTTACCAGTTGATTCTTTTCTTCCGGTTCACCACGTAGATCTTGACACAAATTGAGGAAAAAGATTAATCCAGTTGTGAGGATGATGTGCGAAAACCACCGCGTTCAACTCAATGCCAATGGATGTAGAATTTTCAACCCACAGTTTGCTTTCCTCGAGTGCCACTAAATATTAATCACTTTGTAATAATTAACGTTTTATTTCACAAAAAAATAAAATACACAGCCGATTGATAATTGTGGAAAGTACGTTTATTTAATTTCACAAATAAATAATGCTAATAATTTAGGTTCATGTAGTTCAACGTCTTAACAGCGAATGGCAAAGCGAACAATTATGAAGCCAAAAAATGGCACAAAAAAGAATTCGCATTAAAAAACGTGTTGCCAGAACGGACGAATAAACCGTTCGTTGGTTCTGACAACAAGGGTTGCCAGAAACCTGAACAAAACAAATGAACAACCGTTGGTTGCTACGATTTGCAACCAACGGTTGTTCATTTGTTTGAAAGGTGTAAAGAAATGTTAGAGAGGTGAATAAATGAAAAGGCTTGTTTTTTGTGTTTTGACAGGTATTATTAGAGCATTTTTCTTTTAAATTCTCAACAATTTATTTATATTGCTGGGATATAAAGTTGAATGTTTGAGAATATCTTTCAAAAATTTCCAAAGTCTACTGATGATTAGGGTAGTTCCTATGAAATGTCGACATATAGATAGCTGGGAAACATAGAAAACAAGCTATTTATAATTTTTGTTGGTATAAATGGTAGAGGCTAAAAATAGCGAATAAAAAACTTAATTGTTTGAATTTTTTCTATTGTTTTTGTGATTTTTTTAAACTCATATGCGTGTATATATATAGTATCTGCTTGTAAGGAGTTAGACTCCATAGGCATAAATAAATAAATAATTGCATCTGATGGAGTATCTGTTAGAAAAACTCCATACTCGCCAATTTTCTTTGTTGACATAGCCGTTTAAATCAAAATGTGCCTCGTCAGACATAAAAATGCAGTTCAAGACGTTTTCATCCTCTGACATCATTTAAATGATCTTCTCACAAAATTCCAAGCGAATCTGGAAGTCTCTAGGGTTCAGTTTGTTTGTTAATTGAATCTTATATGGAAATTAGTTTAAATCAGGGTGCAAAATTGTCTGCAGTCACTGTCTGCTGACATCCATTTGAGCGGATAAGCTCCTTGTCGAAACTCAAGAATTGGATTATACGGCAGCAGCGGTAGTTTCCTGCGTCTGAATTGAGGGATCTCGATTGCGATTGTGCCACGCTCGGCAAAATTCTTTGCGATCCTCATTATACTCCATCTGCTAGGAGGAGTACCGCCAAACGTGTGCCTATATTCTCTTTGGACGGAAACAACGGACTCTAAAGCGTGTAAGCGTTTCACTATCCATACGTAGAAAAAAAAATATATGGTTGATATGACAATATTTTAAGAGCAACATACTATTGTTGAATTATATAGTTGGTGGGGAAAATAGTATATTGTTGTATTTGAATACCATTGAATTGCCTCACCATAGTTTTTTAAGAAAAATTTTATAAATACCTATATTAAATTCTGGTTCAACTTTGTTATAATTGGAAGCAACCACAGTATTAATGAAAGTTACCATAATACTTATTATTATTGTGCCAGCCAACCACATTAGTCTCATTAAACAACCATATTACTTTAAGAGAACCATATTTTTTGCATAAATGATGAAACAGAATACGTCCGCAACTTCAAGCAAAATCGACTCTCAGAGAAAACAGGCACATAATTGAAACGACGGCTGTAACTTCACAAACTGTCGTTTAATCTTCTTTTTTGTTAGGTAAAAAAAGCTTTTTCTTTTATTTTAATTTTTCCTCACAGTAAAGCTTTTGAAGCTTTGGTTTTGTTTACAAAATGTATGAAATTTACTAAAAGTGTGGTAATATTGTTGAAAGCTTTTCTGCTTCAAAGTGAGAGCATAAGAAAAATCGATGCCAAAATAAAATAGATTCTATTTTACGACCGCATTCTCTGGCGTTATTTTATGCCATATTGTATGGAGAAAAACGTCATGCCCTAGTTCTGTTTCATCATTAACTCACAATATTAATTAAAAAAAAAGGACGCTTCTGGCTAAACAATACCATTTAATTTAATTCAATATTATTAAAATAAGAATATTAAGTGTAATGCATTTTTATGAAACAAAACAATTAAAAATATTCATCCAAAAATAGTCCCATAATTGCAAATGATTTCATCACAATGGGTTTTAGTGTATAATAACTGAAATAAAAATAATTTATTTAGCATTTCATCAATAATTGCATATTTAAAATTCGTAAGTGTAACCATACTAAAATGGTTGGATGTAACATTGTATGGTTGTTCACAACAATAGTATGGTTGGACATTAAAACTATTATGGTTGGGAGAATAGTATGGTTGGGACAACCATAATAGGGCTGGCCGACATTATGTTTAACTTCGTCATAGTGTTGTTGATTGCAACGCACTTACTCGTCCAAATTTTAACAGCCTACTTTTTAATTATTGCAAACATTCTTTATCTATAGGGTGTTTTTTTAAGCTAGATAGAACTTTAAATTGTAAAAAGTAACACAAAAAATTAAATTTTGATGAAACATTTTTTTTATTTGTTTCAGTATACTCTGACAAATCATCATGAATAGACTCACGCTTGAACAACGCTACGAAATTATCCAAATTTACTTTGAAAATCAGTCCCGTTGTTTTATCGCAAAATTGTGTTCAGCGATGAGGCGCATTTTTGGCTTAACGGGTTTGTTAATAAGCAAAATTGCCGCATATGGAGTGAGACCAATCCACAAGAGACCCTACAGACTCCATTACATCCAGAAAAATGCACTGTTTGGTGCGGTTTTCATGCTGGTGGCATCATCGGACCTTATTTCTTCAAAAATGAGGCCGGAGCTCGCGTTACGGTCAATGGAGATCGTTACCGCACCATGATCAATGATTTTTTGTTTGAAAATATGGATGACATTGATCCGGAGGAGATGTGGTTTCAACAGGATGGCGCTACGTGCCATACGGCGAACGCAACCATCGACTTACTGAAATCAAAATTTGGCGATAAGTTGATTTCGAGAAATGGACCTGTCAATTGGCCTCCAAGGTCGTGCGATTTGACACCTCTCGATTATTTCCTGTGGGGCTACGTGAAGTCACTGGTTTATGCTGATAAACCAGCAACAATTGACGCCTTGGAGGCCAGCATTGTTCGTGTTGTTCGTGACATACGGCCAGCAGTGCACGAAAAAGTGGCCCAAAATTGGACGTCCAGAATGCGCTTCGTCAAGAACAGCCGCGGTGCCCATATGCCCGAAATCATTTTCAAATGTTAATGTCACGTATTGATCTTTCGAATAAAAAAAAATTTTGATTACAATTTAATTTTTTGTGTTATTTTTTACAATTTCAAGTTCTATCGGGCTTAAAAAAACACCCTATAGTTTTTGCACAATTTTAGTTTTCAGCCTTCTTTTTATTGTTATGTATGTAGGTCAAGAAAATTTTTAAATTAAAATCCATAACACATCTTTTTTTCATAGAAGAAAAATAAAACTAAAAGAAACTTATACGTATGTCAACGACTAAAGTAAAAAAGTTGTTAATGCTGACAATAGTAAGTTGATTCTGTAAACTAATATTTGGTAAAACCAAATATTTCAGTATTGGCTGTGATAGTAGCTATGGTGGTTTTAAAAAATTACATACAATACTAACATTGCATGCAACAATATTCGGAAATTAGTAGATAGATGGCAATAATAGATTTGTAGAAATGCACGCGAAAACATAATATGGGGAAACAAACTATAATTAAAACCATAATTAGTTGTTTTTAACAATAATACACAATATTATGGCGTGTTACTGTAACCATATTTCAAACTGTGTTTTCTTTGTGTGCAAATTCTTGTTTCATTGTCCCAATTCTCCATTTTAGTTAAATTTAAAGATCAATCTATAAACCACAACAAAAATGGAACAGGTTAGTTACACAGAAAATAAGTTGTTACGTTTTTTTTGGTAGCAGCTTTTACCAGCCACCCTGTATATTCAATAGTTAAGCGAGTTTTTAGGCAATTTAAATTACATATTCTTTTATAAATTTACTCCATGGTATTTAGTAAAGAATTTTTTTTATCATTACAGCATAAGTAAGCACTACAATGCAAACATTTGGAGTAGGGCTTTTTGTTTATACCACAAATCTCACATCTTTGTCGCATTTGGACAAAATTTGCGCACTGTATTCCTAGATTTCCTAATCGAACACCCCTTCGAAATGCACTTCGAATTGGCTGATCATCCATCTTATAGTTCAGATTTAGCTCCTAGTGACTTTTTCCGGTTACCAAAGTTGAAATAATATTATAAAAACGAAGAATTGAATGCCGAATTTAACGCATATTTTGAGCGGTTCAGAAAGTATATAAAACTTGGAATATCGTCTTACTAAGTGTATTTAGCTAAAAGGAGACTATGTTGAAAAACAAATGCTTTTTGGAAAAAAATTTTATTTACTTACTTAGGTAGCTTCAATATCAATCTGCCCTCGTAGTTCAAAAAACTAAAAAACACGCTTTGATCACAAATTTCACATTTTACATTCACTATTGTTTAAGCTTCTTCTTAAATTTTCCATATAACTAGATAATTATTCGTATAACGCCGTCCGAGGTTTCTTTTAATTCGCCAAATCGGCATGAGGAATCGTCAAAATTCCCCATCTCGGCGAAAACAATACGGCAACTTCAATTTTCGCCCTAAATTAATAGTTCAGATAAATGCTCTGCGGCAAAAACGCGCACCGAATATGAAAAAACGGTTCCGATTCGGTTAGCGAAGCGGGTCCATGTTTTTTGGGAATTCCCAAAGTCGGTTTCAGGAAATGTCAAAATTCTCGGAAGCAGTACGGCAACTTCCATTTTCGCTCTAAAGCGAATGACCGTTTTTCAGATTCATATTCTACGGTAAAAACGGCCACCGAATATGAAAAATCGGTTCCAAACCTGTTAGCGAAGTGGTTCCGATTTTTTTTTCAGGAATTCCCAAATCAGATTCATGAATCGCCAAAATCCCCCACTTTCCCGGAAGCAAAACGGCAACTCCGACTTTATCACTGAAGCGGCAACATTTTATATACAGTTTTATATACCTAATTATGTAATAATCACTGATATGGCATGGGTTTCGAGTGCTGCAAACATACAAAAAACAGAGATATAAGTGAAACTAGCAGCCTGTTCGGCGATATCGAATGAAAATGTATGCGAACGGACCCTAGTCACGCACATTCGAATCAATTTGGGTTTGCCGATGTCACTATTATTCGTTCGCATGTACTTATGTAATTTAATAGAATTTCTTATATTATTTGATGGGTTGGTACCATTCGTCTGGCTGAAGTTCAATCCTGGCTAACGCCAAGAAATATTTTTATTTTTAATTATAACAATAATTGCCGCGATCAATAGCTCTTGATCAAAGAAAATAGAATTAATAGAATTTTGTTCTTATAGAATAAAGTTAGAAAAAACCCAAATCAATTATCTTTCGCCTAGAATGCGACTGAACTTATCCTTTCGCCATCGGCGAACTGATAAGTATGTAGTAAATAGAACAAACTAATATAATGTAATATTCTCAACAAAAACTACATATATATGAGGTGCGCAAAATTTCTACGATCTCGCTGCAAAGTAAGCGAGATTGTATTCGGGCTGCCTACTGGCAACTTACAATGTATGCTAGTAAGTAATGAGTTTTGTTAACTGAACACCTCACTATCTCGCTTACTTTCTGTCTATGTTGTAGGCGCTTACGCTACAAAGCCGACAATGTGTATGAAAATGTATACTAGGTGCGTATATGAAATGGTGTGCATTAATCGCTTCTGTAATCGAAACTTTGGCCGCTGGGATACATACCCAGAGACTGACAAAAGTACTTAAAATAGTACTTTTGCCAGTCTCTGGTATGGACCTTCAGCTTAAATGCTGCTTCATTTGTACACATGGATGGTATAAATATTGAGGAATCGGCTACTCTTGATGTTCTTGCAATGAAAATACAGTGTGATGTTCGCTGAACTGTATACATTGGTCCACCTGCCAAATGGATCGCTTAAAAAGCAGATTTTCCAGATAACTCATGAAGAGTTCAAAACGTTTTTTACTTAAAGAAAAAATCACATTGACAACCTTGTTTTTTATGTCCAAGCAATTGATTTTATATTTTTTATATAAATACTTTGTTATTTGCTTTTTCCTTGAAGGTTAAAGGAGGCAAAGCCACCACTTTCCTGATAACTCATATACATACATATGTATGTATGTATATATGTCTGTACGAATTGGGTATGTATTTTGCCGCAAGTCAAATTGAATGAGGGCGTGCTGATGCATAAAAGTGCGAGTGCATAAATGCTTGTATAGTAGTCCAAGAGTGTGGGAGTGTGGCGCCGTGTGCGAACACATGTCCTGGCAAATTGCTTCAGTTTGGGGGTAAAAAAAAAAAAAAAAAAAAATTTAAAATAAAAGAAAAACAAAAGCCAATTGAATACATGATCCATTTTCTCAGCACAAATCTTAATTGTAATGCAAATATTTATTACAAATACTTTAATGCGTTTATTGTTCTTTTCGTTTTTTGCATCAAGTTATCAGAACTTTAGTAAAACACCAGTTATAAAGCCTTTTTAAGAACTATTGTTAAGGGATTTGCAAATTTACATAAAATGAATGTAACAATAAAAAAATTATTTTTCTTCTTTACTCATTTGTAAAAAAATATATTAATATTTAAAGTTATTAATTTTGAAGATGATAAGGCAAATTTGATTTTAGCTTTTGACTCTTTTTTATCGTTTTGAACTGGTATTACTCACTTTAATTCAATTTGTATCAGATTTTTTCATTATCTTGTGCATTTTAAAGAATTTGTCTGGCGCCACCAGTGACTGACAGGGTAATAAAACGTTGTGAATATAAAAGGGGGTTATTATAGAGATATAGAATAAATAATAATGGGTAATTTTATAAGAACTATCGGAAATTTAAAAAAAAAAAACACATAAAATTCAGAAAAATGCATGAAATATTTATTTGGATCGATAGCTGGGTCGATATAATTTAATGATTGAAGATTATTTCATGCAAATGTTGGCCGCGGCTGCGCCTCAAATGGTCCATCCGCTTAGTCCAATTTTGGCATACTCTTTCCAACATTTCGGCCGGTATCTCACGAATAATGTTGGCAATGTTGGCTTCCAGTGCGTCAATCGAAGCGGTCTTGTCGCTATAGACATTAGCCTTAACATAGCCCCACAAAAAATAGTCTAAAGGCGTTAAATCGCACGATCTGGGCGGCCAATTGACTGGTCCCAAGCGTGAAATAAACTGTTCACCGAACTCGCCTCTCAATTGGTCCATTGTTTCGCGTGCTGTGTGACATGTGGCACCGTCTTGTTGAAACCACATGTCATGCAAGTCAAGCTCTTCCATTTTGGGCAAAAAAAAGTTTGTTATCATCGCACGGTAGCGCTCGCCATTCACAGTAACGTTGTGATTCGCATCATCTTTGAAGAAATACGGCCCAATGATGCCGCCAGCCCATAATCCGCACCAAACGGTTGTTTTTTGTGGATGCATTGGTAGCTCTGGCAATGCTTCTGGCTGCTCTTCACTCCAAATACGGCAGTTTTGCTTGTTCACGTATCCATTCAACCAGAAATGAGCCTCGTCGCTGCACACAATTCTTCGATAAAAAAGTGGATCTTCATCTAACTTTTCAAGAGCCCATTGACCAAAAATTTGGCGTTGTGGTAGGTCGTTTGGCTTCAATTCTTGCACCAGCTGTATCTTATAAGGCTTCACACCCAAATCCTTCCGCAAAATTTTCCACGTAGTGGAGTAACAGAGGCCCAATTGCTGCGAACGGCGCCGAATCGATAATTCACGGTCATCACCAACACTGGCCGATACGGCTGCGATATTTTCTTCAGTTCGCACTCTACGTAAGCGTGTTGGTGGTTTAATGTCCAACAATGTAAATTTGGTGCGAAATTTTTTTACAATAGCCCGAATAGAAGCCTCAGTAGGTCGATTAAACTGACCATAAAATGGAAGAAGCGCGCGGTGAACTTTCTTAACAGAGCACGCATTTTGGTAATAAAATTCAATAATTTGCAAGCGTTGTTCGTTTGTAAGACGAATCATGATTAAATTATAGACCAAACTGAAGATGTGTGACAGTGACACAAGATACAAAACGTGCGTGAGCTGTCAAAACTAGTGTTGCCAAAAAGATAATAGCAAAAAAATCACTCGTTAGCTGACAGCTTGGCCCTTCTGACTACCATTTGTTTGGATCCATACAGAGCGCCTTTAGTGGAATATGATTCACTTCTGAACTATATATTCGAAATTTGATTCATCGTTTTCCTCAAAACGATGAATCACTACTATTTCCCATCCAGAAAGATGGGAAAAAGTACTGACTAACGATAGACGATACTTTCAATTATATGTCAATTCATTTTTTTTTTTTTTTTTGCTTATTATATTAAATTCATTTTCAAGCAAAAAATCAACATTATTAACTTGTATACCCAATACTTCGAAGATTCATTCAAAATTATTAACAGTTTTCGCTTTAAAGTCAACAGTTCGTCCCAAATGCTTTTTGATGATAACTATTTGCTTATAGCGCATTTACACCAACTCAAAATCTAGTAGATTTGAATTGAAATCTACAACGAAATCTACACTCACTGACATTTAAAGTCCGGCAAACATTGTCGAAAATTTATGATCTTAATATTTATGTTTGGATGAAAGATGATGCGTTTAACTTTTTTTTGTTTTATCCTAAAAACTCTTATTAATAGAAAAACCAAAGAAATTTTATTTTAAGTCCCGTTATAAAATACATACGAATAACAAAATGAGAAAAAGTAAATTCTCTGTCTCACATTGAAAGTCGGGCACTTAATGTTTTGTACAATGAAAAAGTGAAATATACCGTTATTTTCACTTTTTTCTTCTTTTGTCTCCAAAACAATTATTTCTTCTTACACAATCATTCGATCAGTGAAGATTATAAAAGTTTTTTGAAAAATGCCGCGCAAAATTAAACAATCCACCTTCGAAGAACGGAAAATAATAATTGAGTTGCACTTAGATGGAAAATCTGAAAGGGAAATATCTAATTTGATAAAAAAAAAGCAAATCTACAGTGCATGACATCATTTCTATATATAAAGAAAGTGGTTTGGTAGCAAATAAAAAACGCGGAGCCCGAGCAAGAAAGCTTTCACCCAGAGATGAAAGCATGATTTTAAAACAGGTGAAGAAAAATCCTTTTATTTCTGCTCCAAAACTGACAGCAATGGTCAAGGAAGCTTCTGGGACGGAGGTAAACCCAGAAACAATAAGAAGACTTTTTCGCAAGAATGACTTTCATGGCCGAGTGGCACGGAAAAAACCTCTTATAAGTAAGAAAAACCAAAGCGAACGGCTTGTTTTTGCTCGTCAATATATGACCAAAGATTTTGATTTCTGGAGTACGTAAGTTGGAACAAACATAAAAATTTAATTAGGCTTATTATTGATATTTAGGTATTGTTTACTGACGAAAGTAAATTTAACTTATTTGGGTGCGATGGAAGAGGCAAAGTATGGCGCAAACCAAATAAAGAAATGGAAGGAAAGAAACACAGTAAAGCACGGTGGTAGATCGGTTATGGTATAGGTATTGTTTACTGACGAAAGTAAATTTAACTTATTTGGGTGCGATGGAAGAGGCAAAGTATGGCGCAAACCAAATAAAGAGATGGAAGGAAAGAAACACAGTAAAGCACGGTGGTGGATCGATTATGGTTTGGGGATGCATGGCAGCCTCAGGAGTTGGAAATTTGCATTTCATTGACGGTGTTATGAATAAGAATGTTTATTTAAATATTTTGAGAAAAAATTTAAAAGAAAGCGTAAAAAAAACTCGGCATTGAAACTAATTTCCAATTTTACCAGGACAATGATCCTAAACATTCAGCATATGATGTAAAGAATTGGCTGCTCTATAACTGTCCGAAGGTTATTAAAACCCCTGCACAAAGTCCGGACCTCAATGTTATTGAACATTTGTGGGACGAATTAGGCCGCCGGATGCAGGACAGGCAGTGTACGTCAATTCCACAACTAAAGAATGCCTTACAGGAAGAGTGGAATAATATAAGTCCTGAGGTTTGCAAAAAATTAGTGGAATCTTTGCCTAACCGCTTACAAGCTGTTGAAACCCAAAAAGGTGGATCCACAAAATATTAATTTTGCGTTATGTTCACATAATGCTAATTTTTTTTTAACTGCCCGACTTTAAATGCGAGACTGAAAAGTGACCTTATTTAAGTTAAGCCTTCGTATACATTTAATAAAAGAACTTGGAATAAATTGTTTTTGTTGTTTTCAAATAATAGAACTTTTGTGATAAAATAAACAAAATTAAAACGAATTTTTCTTCCGTCAGCTTATAAATATTGGGACTAAAAGTTTTTTCATGTGTCTGCCCGACTTTAAATGTGAGTGACTGTATATCGTTTACACCACCGTTTTTTGACATCTAGCAAGATTTCATTTGCTCAGAAATAATTTATGCATGCGGGTTTGACAATACAATATTATCGGAGACTGAATACACCAGCATTAAAGTGTTTATTTTTTGTGCCCAGAGACTGCATACACCACATTATAGTGCAATTTTTGTTGCAGCGTAGTAGTTTTAAGTACTTTTTGCAAGAAATCACAGTTGCATCGCTTAGTTCTGAGTAGATTTCAGGAGATTTCGTCGAAATCTAGTCATAAAGTAGATTTCATTTTGTAAGGGAAATCTTCTCAAAATCTACTGGATTTGGTTGGCTTGAAATTTCGAATGAGCAAATTTCGCTTTGGTGTAAATAGGCTATTAAGGTTTTGTATAACACGATTCTTATCTTAATGAAATTTCCAAAATTCCAGATGATGCAAGGAACAGCAAAGACATTATCCATTTAACAGACTTGTGGTAAAAATACATAAACGCTTTGCTTCAAGTCTGAAAAATTTTCTTTTAAATTTCATTTTCAATGGCAATGGCTGTGTCACTGACTATTTTCTCAGTGTACTAACCTACCTCAACATAGAACTGCATCATCCAGCAGCCAAGATAATATTTTTATAAAATACTACCTTCCACTGCCGGCATTTCGCCCAACAGCTCCAAAAAGAAACGCAGAAATGCTAATGGCTTTAATAAGAAACAATTAAAGTGAATAATGAGGCATTTAGTTGTAAACACTATGAAATGAAATTGAAAATACTCGTGCGGCCAAACAGTCAAGCCAACACGAATTTAACTTTCGCCAGAAGAAAGTAAAACTCGAACAAATTTTCAAATTATTTTTCGAATGTTTACATAACGACCGATTAAATGTTTTCAATGAAAATATAATATTGAACGAAAATTGCAACAATTCAAATTACTCGTAAAACACAAACGCATGCAAACGCACGCATGCAAACGCAATTACAGATGGAAAACAAAACAGAGTTTTCGGAATTAAGCTAAAAGAAATATGGCCAATAAAAATCGAGAACACACATTCACACCGCCGAGTGGGGAGAGATCATCATAAATCTTCCAGCCGTTTAACACATTTTGAACAGTGATCAATGATCATGGTTGTTAACAAATTGCACGATCACTTAGTGGAATAATAATTTGTTTTCAACAAACTTTGTTGGAAATGGAACAGGAATTAATTTGCTGTCGATTTGAATACATTTTTTTTCGGTGATCGAATTGATCATGAGCGAAACTGTGTCTGGAGGAGAAAAGTTTGATTTTATAAAGTATTTTCTTTTTGACACTTATATAGGTAAGTATGTATGTAAGTATATATGTTTATATCAACTTTACATAAGAAAAATATCTACATATGTATATGTATACTACTCATGTCTAAAAGTAAATAATTGAATAGAAAAATGTGATTTCATTAAAAGCAGAATTCGTTAAAAAATTACTTGACTAAAAACTCGAATGATTTACATGTAAATATCTACATATATAGATTGAAAAAGATTACAACAAGATCATATCAGTGATCTTTTGGATAGAGCAAATTTTTGTTTTAACTCTTGGACATATCAAACATCAAAATTTCTAATCTATTTGCAAGAATATTTTAACAATCACCTTAATGCCGGCCAACACCGAAGCCTTTATCAGTTATCTTATGGTGCGTATTGAACGTTACGCTACTTTTAAAAGCGGCGTAATATCTAAAGGCTTTGCCGTGACATACTTGAAAACGGAGTACATGGCATTCTGGTGTAAAGAGGTCCATCGAAGCCTCGGGTGGCTTAGTAGCCTCAGCTTTTTAGTAATGCAGGAACTCTCGAACCTTACCCCAAGATATATTCAGAGTATTCTTTCGTCTTATCATTGAAAGCGAAGATAAGTCGTCTATAGAGATGTTGGTGACTCCGTTTTCGAAAGTTTAAACCAAGTGTGCCCAGCCCTATGCGCTTGATACTCAATTGTTTTTGTACATACGCTAAACTATAGGGCTGTGCTCTTTAATACACAAATACTGCATTGACGACAGCGATTATCAGTGTGAACTTTGTTTTTGTAAATGTTTTGCTTTTTACAACAAAAAATATTAAATAAAAATAGTTTTTGCTTAAATGTATTGGTGTTTACTCTTTCATATAGAGCTTGTGGGCACCACTGGTTTACTGTCATCCCTAAACAAGAGCAGCAAGCGTTTTTTAGCTGTCAAAAGTTCTCATGCCCGTACATTTTGTATGGAGCATACCAAAACAACGGGGTGGCAACGCAACGGCAACGCTTTGCTATTGGAAAATCCAATTTTGACAATGCGTACTCGTAAGTTGCAAAAGAATTGTAAACAAAAGAGTGAAGAAAAAATATTAGAAAGGAAAATAGAGGTGGAAACTATTTTTAATTTTTTTGTATTTTTTAACGGTCTTATTTATAAAATTTTTTAATGTTTATTAAGCTCTTATTACATAAAATTGTGTATAGAAATCAGTACAAAAACAGCTTAATAAACTTTAAAAGTTTTTTTTTTATAAATAAGGCAGTAAAACTTTAATAATAATACCGTCCGTCCAGCTGTTAAGATAATCAGGGTTGTTTTATTTATTTGTTTGATAACCCTGCTTCTATCGTTTTGACATAACGTTGCCGCTTTTGTTTTGGGATGGCGTTTCAGCGTTAAAGCTCAGCGGAAAAAAACGTTTCGCTTGCCGCTCTTGTTTAGGGATGGCAGTTAAACGCTTTTGAAGGTGCTGTTGGCAGCCTCAGTGAGAAACTGGCTGCTGAAGCGCTAGGGAATTACTTAACAGCCATAGACAGAACGTTTTGCAGTGTGTTTGTTACGTGTTTCAAGACAATCATTTAAATTGATTTACATCAGCACCTGACTTGACGGCCTTATCTGCTGATGGACCAACTCCATGAATTGAATTATTCATGATTGCCCAGCACCCCCCTATGACTAGTAATGCTCCCACAGCTCATAACTTTTGCCATAAGTTGGTAGGGATATGGACAAGCCCCATGATGAAGAGCTCGGGTCTTCTTATGTCTCCGGCAAGCAATTTCCCAGACAGTCAATGGAAAAGAGGGCTTATGAGTTTTTTTGGTTTCTGTTTAGAACCAAAGATCACTTCATTGTCTTTGAAAACCGTATATTTTAGTTGTCCTTCCCAAATTCATCTTCTCTGTATTTAAGTTTTGCTGCACAGCTTTACGCTTAGCTTTTTGTTTTGAAGAACGCTCCAGCTCAACGCACCTTTTAAGGCCGTAACACGGGAATTTCCGAATAACAGCAGACACAAAATTAAAAACTGCACATTAATTTTGTCCATCAATAAAGAAACATTTGCTCTTTTATTTGTTTCTTGTTTTGATTTCGTTAACAAATGTGATAAATTTCATTTGTATGGCTGGCAGGAAGGCAGAGACACAGGCAGGGGCAGACAGGCAGCGTGGCAGCGTGGCAAGAACTGAACATCATCGATTTCGAACAAAAATATTTGTTTATTTAACCCAAAAAATAATAGAAAAATAACGAAACACGAAGAGGAAGCCAGATTATTTTGAGAATAGCACAACAATAACAACAAAAAAAGCATAAAATAAAAAATGAATGCAACAAAATAATTTAAGGAACAAATTTGTTGAACGAAAATCATATTTCATGGTTGTCGATTGTTTCCAATTTAACACCTAAAAAAGTTTTACTTTTCAGCAATTAAATAAAATTTGTTTTCATCTAAATGATATTCGTGCGAAGTTTTCAAATTAATTTATTGATTTTAAAATGCTTTTTTTTTTTTTTGTTAATTACATGTATGTGTCTGTAAAATTTTAATTTAACGATGTAAATTATCGCTCATCCATAAATTATAAGAGTTTTTATATTTTTTTTGGTTTCCCAGTTGGCCAGAAAATCGTGGAAGACTTATTAACAACAGTTCCCTAACAAGATGCTTTTGATTAAAGGTCTAAACGCTTAGACGACAGCAGACTTCACAACTTCACGGCTACAAATGAAGTTAGCTTCAAATGCTGCCGTCTCATCAGCAACATAATTATTTTCAAGACAGCAGCAGCACTATGTGTATTTAAACAATGCAAATTTCAGAGGTGCCACGTATATATTTTACATGAATAAAATTAAAATTACCGACTGAAAACGTAAAAATATCACGTAAAACTGTAGAAACTAATCAATTTATTTGTTTATTTTATTTATGTGATGATTATTTCTATTAAATATTTCAAACAAATTTTAGTTTTTATTGCTGCCAATTTATATTTATAGTGGCAGCACTGCATTTACTTTTTGCTGCTTACAAAAATAGAAATTAATCTAAGTTGGCAGCAGCAGCAAATGCTGTTGTGAAGTCGTGCTGCTGTGATGTCGTTAAAATAATCGTGTGCATTTAAACACATGTATTCTATTTTTGACAGATTGCTGCTTGCTGTCTGCTGTCGTCTATGTGTTTAAAGGTTAAATGACCGCAAAAGCAAGCAAGATCACAAAGGCGACAGTTTCTCTTACCACATTGTCGACGATAATACAAACGACAGTTTCCGCTACTATGTCGACGACGGCGTTGACAACTGGCAACGAGTAAAAATGTTTACCCGCTAGAGTTGAGGGGGGGGGGGGGGGGGGGGGAGGGAAGTCTCTCAATGAGATATGTGGGTTCTCACCTAGACAGCCTAACTCCACAGGGAAAAACATTTACCAAAACGTCTCCATCAGCGTTATGCATGGGTGCTATTTTCCATCACATGCTGAAACGCGCATCCTCTTCTCAATGGCTTGGAATGAAGCCTTTCTAACTCTGCTGCTGATCTCAGAGTCATGGCACCGGATTTCAGTATAGCTTCAGACCATGCTCAAGACCTCTCCCCGCATTTGGGTATAATCACTGCCACCACTTTGCCTCCGAAGAACTTTTTCCCTGTCTGGGCGGAAACAAAGTTCCAGGCGTTTACAGCTTCCGTGTTAGCAGAAAATGGCAGTCTTTGGCCAGACGCAGCCTTAAAAATGGATACTATAGTTTTAAAACTCAAACCGTGTGGCAAACAGAGCCCACATGCCTTATATCAAGAAACCTTTGGCCGCCCGTTAACTTTAAGAGAACATGGGAGCTATTAAAACTGCCCAGATCTCACCTAAGAGTGACTGTAGCAGTCGTCACTGGACATTGCCCGTTTGGGAACCATGCCAGGAGACTAGGACTACCCTATAACGACTTCTGTAGAAGTTGCCATGATGAGGGGGAGGAGAAGATGATCTTTCATCTCTTCGGTACATGCGCTGCATTGGAGCATCATCGTCTAAGATGTCTGGTCTCGGTCAAACCGACCGCTCTAACCTCTTTCATAAGAAGCATCGGATGGCTAGTACAGCAGCCCACTAATAGGTTCCCGCCTTTCGTTCCTTCCCATCCTCGCACATCCATCTCCTTCACTCACACTATCCCCATAACGTCTATCCTTCTCTTCTTCACTGCGCTATCCCACTTTTCAGGCAATCACAAAGGGAACGCCTCATGCCACAAGTGAGCTTGAAAACCTAGGCTATTTCGGGGGATCCAACGGCCTGCCTACATAACCTAACTTAAACCTCAAACCGTTAGAGTAATCCTCTAACTGAGATAGTGAGACATTCAAACTTGGAGCTTATCTGGGTACATGGGTACTGTAAGGAGACAGCGAAGCTAAACATGGCCAGTGTATGTTTGCAGAAGTGCTATGGCGGCGCAAAATTAATTATTTGATTTTGAATAACTTTTTTACTAAATGAAAAAATAAAAAATAAACTATTTTGACTCTTGGAAATCTTTATTTGGATCTGCAAAATTTTTCGGTTAATTGGAAAATGTGATATGCCGCCAGTGTTGACACGTATATATCTATCCGTTTTATCGCATTTTCCATAACTTTCCATAATATGTCTGGTGCTAACTGTTCGCATTAAGAACAGTAGCACCAGATCATTCGATTCCTCAATATCTATACTACTGTACAAACCCCATTCATAGACATGAGTTTGTTTGACAGCATTGAATCTTACGAGCGCTGAAATTTACCTTGGTTTTACGACTCCACTCGGAGATTAAAATAAGATCATTATACTGCCTCTTGGCACCGATCTCTAATAGACTGAGCTTATAACTGAATGATCACGAATGGCAAGTGTTGCTGTCATCGTATAAGAGTGAAGGGGTTTAAAGTTTAGTAAAGGAGGCCCCTAAAAAAAATAAGAAACAGAGTAAGAGAAAGAACGCAGTCTTGGGGTACTTCTGAATTAATCCTGAACTCGTTTGATGATGTTGTAGCCGATGAAATGGCTATGGAAATGGGGATATTTGCGAGGAGTTTAAATCTTTTATTTAATGTTTGAGAGTTCTGAGCCGGCAACTCACCCATCCTGCCATCACTTTTGGTTCCTTACAGCTATCTGTTGCAAGACAACAGAAATCCTTGCGGTTTTGGGTCTAAACCACAGCCGGAGTTATATTTGCTACAACGAATCAGAGATCCTTACACTGCTATACCCCTAAAGTAGAGTATTTTGGTTGGCCAAGGCAAAACTGCTCCCCGGAGGTAGGAAATGTAACAGCCAAACGGTTGAAGACTATATGGAAGATATTACCGCTCACTAACTGTGTCGCTGCTCTTAAAATGTGTTTAGAAACCCCGAAACTGGAAAGCAAATCGTGTATATGTATAATATATTGTGTAAGTCTATGTCGTTCTAAAACGAATTTGGCAACTGGGTTGTTTTGTATGCACATATGTATATGTACATATATGTTTGTTTGCATGTATGTGCATGACCAAATATTTAAGTTTATTTAACAGCACAATAAACAAAATAATATACAACAACAATTAAAACAAAAGAAGAACAAAAACAAAAACAACAATCGTTAACACTTTAGTTTCGATTGTCAGACAATGAGGGAACTCATGCTGCGCCTTCAAGTCTACAATTTCCCTTTTGCATAAATTACTTTTCTCTTACAATTCGCTCCTCATCATTTAAGAAATTTCTCTCAGATGAATTTTTAAAATTATATGTATGTGTGTATGTATTGTATGTAAACATACATATTTATCTAATATTCAAATAGTCTCTTTTTCTAAATAAACAAGTATTCAAAATTCTTTATTTGTTTTCTTCTTGTTCATCATTCGTCGCTGTCCGTCTGTTTGTCTGTCTGCCGGAATGTCTTCCATTACATTTGTTTGCTTCAGATTCGATCGCCCATTCGACAAAAAACAAAACACAATTTAATAATGAAATTATCGGTATAAATATTTGAATGCAAAAAAAAAAAAAAAAAAAAAATTATTTTATAAAAATATTTAACGTTTCCATAAAATATTTTAACTTTTTTGATGCTCCCAGTTTACATTCCGCTAAAGTTTAGTGTATTTATATGAAGACATTTATGTCCATGTTCATGTACAAGTCATGTCATGTTATGCGATTTAAGCTATGTACACACGGTTGTCAGATGTTACAATATTGTAAGATCTGGCAACATTCTGACAATGTAGTGACGATGAAAAATTGTCCCGCAGAAGTAAATTGTGTGTTCAGACGATTGTAAGAAAATCTTACAATTTCATTGTCAGACTATGGTCTGACAAATAGTTCATATGACAACAAAAATTGTCAGTTCACACGGTTATCAGATTGTTAGATGAAAAAAATTGCCAGACATATTGTAAGGCATTGCCACTCATGTATATCAACAACCATCTGTTTGGCAGTGTTGCCCATCAAACTTTTTTCTGACAATGATGCCATTGGCAGGTGCATTAATTTTATACATCTGACAATTAAAACTGAGCTTACAATATCAGCCAATTATCTGGCAATGCCGACGAAGAGTGTTCTCACGATTGTCAGATACCTGACAACATTGTCGTCTTACAATTGATTGACAATGGTTTTTCTGACTTTTTTGGAAGTTAAAAATTGGCAGTTCACACGATTGCAATACATTTTCAGACAATTTTAGATCTGACAACCGTGTGTACGTAGCTTTAGTACTGTAAGCTGTGTTGTCAACTTTGGAATTTAAAAACGCACCAAAATGGGGAAAAAGCGCGTTATTTCAACAAAAACGCACCGAGTTTTTAATTTTTTCTCATCATTTTTAAAACCCTTTTTTTTATATTTTAAGTAGAATAATATTTTTATATTAAAAACACGATACTGAAACAGCCTTTTAAGCGACTATAATACGATCAAACTAGGTCTGACAGCGCCGCGTTATTGCATCCTTCAATAGCTAGAATTCGTGTTTGTTAAACTTGGCCTCTAGTACGACTCCGTTAGTTTTATTAAGATAATGTTACCTTTACAATAATTATAACGATATTTTATCAAATTTATTATTAAGCAATATCATTTAATTATATTTGCTGTTACTTTTACTGCCTATTATCAGGGACCCAAAATACCTTCTTATCGTCGTCAAAATTATACTTCAGGAGCAAACAAGCATTACTGTCGAAAGAATTTACGTTTATTGAATCATTAAAAGTTACAGAATCGTATAGATTAATGGCAATTCTATCAAACACAGTGTAAGCGGTGTCTTTAAAAGAATTTATTGAAATATACAAAAACTTTCCAGAATTATAACAAATTAAAGATGAAGTTTACCGTAATCAAAATTTAATGCAAACTCTTTGGAATAACTTGATAATTTAAATTTTTGGTTTCTACATCTGTACAACGGATTATAGTTCAAGTTTTTTCCTTTCTTAAGTCTTTTCTTAAGAAGGATTTTTTATAATACAAATTTGCTGTGATCAATAATAAATTATAAATAGCTTGTTTTCTATGTTTCCCAGGTATCTATATGTCGACATTTCATAGGAACTACCCTATAAATGTTAGAAGCTTAAATAGCGAATAAAAAACTTAATTGTTTGTGTTCAATAATTTTTAATTGAAGAAGACAAGAAAAATAATAATCAAATCTTTAGCTGGGGGACAACTAGCTGTTTCGTAATCACTACACTACTCATCAGCACCCACTGGGATTTGAACTCGGGTCATGACGTATCATGATCTGCTGCTCTAACCACTCAGCCACCGAGCATTTAATTATTCTCTATCTATATTCATCTCATATTGAATCACATGTGTATTTTGTTAATTGCCCACATTGTTTGTACAGCGTTTGCTGTCTCAGAACTAGCGGCATTTCCGTACCCAGAGATGTAAATATTAATTTTATTAAAATTTTGTTGAACTTTATAATTTTTAAATTAAATTTTTGCTTTGTACAAATGTACCAAAAACTTACTTTAAGAATTTTAAAGTTCAACAAAAATTCAATAAAATTAACTTTAAATTTTTTTAAATAATTTGGCAACTTCTCAATTACCAAAACCGTATCGAATTCACGAGCCATCATAAATTCGAACTGCATTTATTGCAATATTTAACAAACTTGGCTTGATCGTTTAATAGCAAAACACTCTCTAAAATCAGCAAATTTTGTAAAACAAAATATTTCGTTTTCTTTCGAGATTGTCACATGAAAGGGATGTAAAAAATTTGGCAATTATTTACCCGTTGCCCACAGCGATCGAATGCTGTTGATAGCTTAGGTCTCTGAAATATCAAAGAATAGATAGTTGCTATAGAGAGGGCGAGTGTACAATCAAGGGTTTTTTGATGTGACGACGATGACGTCTCTTGGAATATGGGGGAATATACAACAGCATGATTGTCTTACTTTGTGTTACGTTTTCCACGCTAAATGACACGTAAAAATTTTGGACACTTGATTAAACTTTTTTCTTACATTAAAACAAAAAGTTGGGTTGGATTTGATTTTGTGCTACCAAAATTTAAAAAACGCACCGAAAATTAAAAAAAAACGCACTGCAGAGTTTTTGCACAAATAATTTTAAAAAGCACCAAAAACGGTGCGTAACGCACCGAGTTGACACTGCTTAAAGTGCTGTCCACACCTGACACGAGAACACTAACAGGAACAGCAAAATACTGTTACTGTCAGTTGTAGACTGCAAATGTTAAGGCCCATTTAGCCGACCTTAAATGTAGAAATTAAATGTAGTCGGAACAGCTGATCGATTTTGTTATACGAAAAACAATGAAAATGCTTATCTGACTGTAATGAAATGTAACCGTAACGTCTGAACCTGTAGAAAATAGAATTTCATTACGTGTTTACGTGACAAATGTAGTCAGTGATGGTATACGTTATTGTGAATGGCAGGATGGCACAAAAGCACTGTTTTGGTACTTTTTATTTATTTGATAATTGAACTATTTAAGTAGTTAAATTTGTATACACACGTAATATGTTTTAATAAATTTAAGAGTTTTTCTCTGAATACTGTAAAAATGAATGTACATATGTAGGTAGCACAATTCACATACTGCGCACGATTTTTGCAAATGTGAGGTTATATTTAACCATTACATATATTCGCCTGATTTCCAAAAATACAATATATTCTACAAGCATGATCATCCAAAGACAAAATAAGTTTTGATAATCGGTTCAAAACACAGAGTTATGGTGCTATGAACGTAAGAAAGCAATACATTATTAAATTTAGGTCTGTAAAGACATATACATAAGTGTAATAATAAAAAATGTTAGTATTTTTTAAGTATAATACATTAATAATAAGGCATTATAATATAACTTTTTATCAAAGTTATTACATGTTGAAGTAATACATATGTATACATAAGACTAATTTTAGGTACTTTTGAAGCAAGATTCGTACCATTTGAATATGTACTGAATGTTATGAACTTTCGTCACTGCTTTGAACAGCTGTATTGCTTTTTATTTGTTTTTTGTAATTTATATCTTATTAAACAATTTTTCAACAATATAAAAATTCAGCAACAACAAAGAGATAGATTAAAACAGTAACAAAAATGGATTGAGCTATCTTTGGAAAATAATAGGCTACTAACTGGCTAGATAATGCTTATCTGAAGGAAGAAAAATGTGAGGTAAGAAAATTTAATATATTCCATTATTAACAAATTTCTTTTTAGGAGTGCAATATTACTTTTGCGTAAGAAAAAGTTCTAGGAGTCTTTGCTTGCCAAAACAGACAAACAGCTAGAAAAGTTAGCTCCAGATATTGAGTTCATCCAGATCGAAATTCAGGTAGGCATTAATAAAATTGAAAAATTAATGAACGAAACTCATGAAGACATTGAAAAGCAGGAAGAAATTGATTCTTTGCTATGGAATGCACTTACGCAAGGAGACGAAGAAGACGGTGTTTTGGTTGAACTAGTTAGATGCTTTGGCAGCTGAACAACAAAATGGGGTGTAACTGCCGGATGTGCTCACTAATGAAGAGAACCCAACAATTGCAATAAGCAAAGTTTTACTTAATGGAATTATGTATATTTTGTGTTGTGGAAATTAAGACATGCTAAGTGATTTTTGTGAAATTTTATAATAAAGGCACCTACGCAAATGTTAATTGTATAAAAATGTTTTATATTTGTAGAATGAAACACCATTTTTTTTTTGGTGCAGGCAAATCAATGCCTGTATAGCAAATATTATCCGGGATATAAAAACCCGAAGTAAAAAACTTGTTATTATTGGTTTATGTCAAAAACACATGATACGGTTTTAAGCGTTCTATAAGTGCTACTACATTTACATTTACGTTACATTTACATTTACGTTACATTTACATTTACGTTACATTTACAATTTCTACGGTCGGCTAAATGGGCCTTTAATGTTTTCTTGCCGTCGTGACACGGCTGTTAAGACGTCTGTTTTAAAAGCTCTGTCTTAACAGAAAATGACATTTTAATATGGAAAAAGTAAAAATAGTTTCAAATTAAGAGAAATTGCCAAAAAAAAAGTTCAAATTCTTATTTTAGATTATAAATTTTGCAATAAAAACATTTTTTTTTCCACAAACTATAAAAAAGGGCATAAAAAGTGATGATGTGCTTTTGTTAACGGAGTTAAAATAATGAAAAATCAACAGTATGTCTTAACAGTGTTTCATGTCTAATGTAGACGGGCTGTAAGGCCCATTTAGCCGACCGTAGAAATTTTAACTGTAAGGTAAATGTAAATGTAGTAGCACTTATAGAACACGTAAAACCGTATCATGTGTTTTTGATACAAACAAAAAAACAAAAGTGCATGTGAAGAAAAAGTGTTCACTTATTAATGATTTACAGAAAAAGTGTTCTGCTTTTCATTTTTATATCATTGTATGTTAAAGAAAATAATTAATTTTTCATTGCTCATATCTTTATATCAAATAATTTACAAAAATAAAATAAAAGCAATACAGCTGTTCATAGCAGTGATGAGAGCTCATAGTATTCAGTACATATACAAAAGGTACGAAAATTGTTTAAGTGGTACCTAAAATTTCTAATATTTCTTTTTCTGCCTATTGTCGACATTTCATATGAGCTACAGCTGGAAAATATAAAAAACAAGCTTTTTATAATTTTTTTATTAGTACCAATGTTGGAAGCTACTATAGCGAATAAATCTCAAATGTTTAGATTTTTGTTCTCTGCTCTTTGGTACTTCTAAAAAAAACAAATTTAACTGCTTATAATATATAATAATATTAATATATAATAGGAGCGTAGTACATTCGGCTGGGCCGAATCAAAAATACCCTTCACGATACATAGTATATATTAAGAATTTGAACCGACATCGGGGAAAAAATATGTTTGCCTTGTAATCATCATTCCAAAAAGGAAATCTTTCATGGAAATTATCATGCAAAAATTGGTTTGGTAAATATGAACCGATAACGGAATTTTCCATTTTCTGTATTTAACGAGTAATTACCTCGTTTTATAATTAGGGGCCAAATCACCGCATACGATATCGAATGAATTGTTTTGCAATAATATAAAAAAGTTAAGCAATTTCTTTTTTGTATTCGTACTTTTAGTAAACATATAGTCTTGAATCTATTATATTTTATTTAAATTACAATCCGATATGCATCGTTTGCCGTAATCTAGATGTATCGTAATGTTATTCGATACGATATTTAATTCGATATCGTATGCGGTGATTAGATCCCAGAACTGATTTCAAGCAAAAGAAGTTTTTCATTTTCTCTATTTGGTAACCTCCTTATATTATCAGAACTTCTTTTAAGCAAAAAAATGTTTAAGTTCGCTTACCCGACATTTTCATTAAAAAAATCGGATTAGGCTATATCTCGGGTATATATGAACCGATATCAAAATTTTTATTTTCCGTATTTTGGTAAGCTCCTTTTATAATCAGAACTGCTTTGAAGCAAAAAAAAAGTATTTATGGAAAACCGGTTTAGGCTATATCTTGGGTATACGAGCATAAGGACCTCTTTTTATTACTATATTAAGTGTGTGAAGTTTGAAGCATAACGAACAATTTTTTTTTCAAAAATTCTCATACAAAATTGCAAAAAATAATGGCTTTTTTCGGAATTTCGAACATATCTCAGCTATATGTGAACCGATATTACTGAATTTCAATAGCAATACCATGACTCGATGGGGTAATAGAATGGTGAAAGAAAAACGTTTCAAGTCTAATGGTTTTCTCAGAAACGGTATTTCAACAACCGACGGATGGACAGACGGACATCGCTTAATCGACTTTTCTATTAATTCTGATTCTTGAGAATATATATACTTTATGCGGTCGCAAATAAAAATTGCAGAAATTATAAACGGAATCACAAACTTATAACTACCCTTTACATTTTTGTGAAGGGTATAACAGTACTAAAATTCTAGTTATATATAATTATTAGCTTATTACTCTTAAAAAAAGTATTAAAACTTTTTTATTATTACATTTTCATTTCTTACATTTATATCAGCATAACTATATATTATAAATCAATTTTTAAAATTCATTTTATCGTTGGAAGATTGTGTTTGAGGAATATATTTTGGAAATCGGGCTAATAAATGTTGAGGTTACAAATAATGTGAAAGATGCAAAAATTGTGCGCAGTGTATAAATTATGCTACCAATATATATATATCCATCTTGCGTATTTTACAGAAAATTCCAAAATTTTTAAAAATATATTATGTGTGTATACAAATTTAACTACTTAAACAGTTCAATTATCAAATAAACAAAAAGTACTAAAGCAGGGTTTTTGTGCCGTCCTGCCATTCACAATAATATATACCATCACTGACTACATTTGTCACGTAAACACGTAATGAAATTCTATTTTCTACAGGTTCAGACGTTACGGTTACATTTCATTACAGTCAGATAAGCATTTTCATTGTTTCTCGTATAACAAAATCGATCAGCTGTTCCGACCACATTTACATTTCTGCATTTACGGTCGGCTAAATGGGCGTTTACTGTAAGATTCTTTTTTGGCTTTCTTTAGAAACAATTTCTAAACACAAGTCCGGGATTCAAAGCGTCATTGGTGAGATGCAGCCACTTCTCTGGAAAACATTCATCAAAAAGTATTCTTCACTTCCGTTTCACTTAAATTTATTTTATTGTCCTAACAGTGCCACATCATGAGGAGTGATCGAAACGCTTGTTATAAAAGTATTATAGTAAAAAACCGAAAAACAATTATTTTGACTCTAATTTATGATTTTTTATTGAGAAATTTGTTTAATTTTTTTTTATGATGAATTTGATTAGGTGCGAGTTTGATGCGCTGGAAAATTGTTCTGGCTGAAATATACATACAGTCACTCACATATAAAGTCGGGCAGACACATGAAAAAACTTTTAGTCCCAATATTTATAAGCTGACGGAAGAAAAATTCGTTTTAATTTTGTTTATTTTATCACAAAAGTTCTATTATTTGAAAACAACAAAAACAATTTATTCCAAGTTCTTTTATTAAATGTATACGAAGGCTTAACTTAAATAAGGTCACTTTTCAGTCTCACATTTAAAGTCGGGCAATTAATAAAAAATTAGCATTATGTGAACATAACGCAAAATTAATATTTTGTAAATCCACCTTTTTGGGTTTCAACAGCTTGTAAGCGGTTAGGCAAAGATTCCACTAATTTTTTGCAAAACTCGGGACTTATATTATTCCACTCTTCCTGTAAGGCATTCTTTAGTTGTGGAATTGACGTACACTGCCTGTCCTGCATCCGGCGGCCTAATTCGTCCCACAAATGTTCAATAACATTGAGGTCCGGACTTTGTGCAGGGGTTTTAATAACCTTCGGACAGTTATAGAGCAGCCAATTCTTTACATCATATGCTGAATGTTTAGGATCATTGTCCTGGTAAAATTGGAAATTAGTTTCAATGCCGAGTTTTTTTACGCTTTCTTTTAAATTTTTTCTCAAAATATATAAATAAACATTCTTATTCATAACACCGTCAATGAAATGCAAATTTCCAACTCCTGAGGCTGCCATGCAAACCATAATCGATCCACCACCGTGCTTTACTGTTTTTCTTAAATTCTTGCCTTCCATCTCTTTATTTGGTTTGCGCCATACTTTGCCTCTTCCATCGCACCCAAATAAGTTAAATTTACTTTCGTCAGTAAACAATACCTAAATATCAATAATAAGCCTAATTAAATTTTTATGTTTGTTCCAACTTACGTACTCCAGAAATCAAAATCTTTGGTCATATATTGACGAGCAAAAACAAGCCGTTCGCTTTGGTTTTTCTTACTTATAAGAGGTTTTTTCCGTGCCACTCGGCCATGAAAGTCATTCTTGCGAAAAAGTCTTCTTATTGTTTCTGGGTTTACCTCCGTCCCAGAAGCTTCCTTGACCATTGCTGTCAGTTTTGGAGCAGAAATAAAAGGATTTTTCTTCACCTGTTTTAAAATCATGCTCTCATCTCTGGGTGAAAGCTTTCTTGCTCGGGCTCCGCGTTTTTTATTTGCTACCAAACCACTTTCTTTATATATAGAAATGATGTCATGCACTGTAGATTTGCTTTTTTTTTATCAAATTAGATATTTCCCTTTCAGATTTTCCATCTAAGTGCAACTCAATTATTATTTTCCGTTCTTCGAAGGTGGATTGTTTAATTTTGCGCGGCATTTTTCAAAAAACTTTTATAATCTTCACTGATCGAATGATTGTGTAAGAAGAAATAATTGTTTTGGAGACAAAAGAAGAAAAAGTGGAAATAACGGTATATTTCACTTTCTCATTGTACAAAACATTAAGTGCCCGACTTTCAATGTGAGACAGAGAATTTACTTTTTCTCATTTTGTTATTCTTATGTATTTTATAACGGGACTTAAAATAAAATTTCTTTGGTTTTTCTATTAGTAAGAGTTTTTATGATAAAACAAAAAAAAGTTAAACGCATCATCTTTCATCAAAACATAAATATTAAGATCATAAATTTTCGACAATGTTTGCCCGACTTTAAATGTGAGTGACTGTACATACATTTTCATTTCTACTATTTGTAAATAAACATTTAATTTGATCTTCATACTCGTACATTTGTACATCATAACAACAACAAGTTGTGCGATTAGCTTGAGTTCATGTAAAACACATCAATCCATTCAATTTTGAACAAATATTTTTTTCCAGCTAAATGAAAGTGATGAGACACATTTGGTGATTGGATATACAAAACTTAGAAATTAATTGAGATCTACATACATACATACTTATGCACATACATACGAGTATATACTTACATTGAGGAAGAAATTACTTGAACAATTACGCTGTAAAATACGGAATAGAATTTCTTGGTTTGGTTTTTGTTTGTGTTCAGGGAAATGTAATTAAAACCATATTTAAGTATACTAATCAGAAAATTTCTTTTGCAAATAAATTTAATTGCAATATTAATGTATTTGCGGTATTCAAAGAGAGCTCATAAAGCCATGAGGAAGACGAGTTCATAGTCAAGTGAATGTGTCGCCGAAGTCCTGCGAACTCCTTATCAGTTCAACAGTATCCAAAAAGTCAAATTTAATTTCACTCTACGAAAGCCATCTTCCACGATTATAAGCTGGATGGTAACGACGAATTCCTAATCAATTCACTAGTACTTGCCTTGGCGGTCTTATATGATGACGGACTAACTCTATGGAGTAAATTATTCACAAACCGCTTGCTGAATAGTTCCGGCCTTCTACTCCCTCCTGTATGGCAAGAATTGCTACCTGTGTGAGCCTAGTTAGCCACACGGGGGCGTTTGTGAATCGTGAATAGTTCACTCGTGGAATTGGTCCACCATCAGATTAGACCATAAAGGCAGGTGCTATTTTCAGCACCCAAAATCGTCAAAATGACGAAAAATCGTCAAATATGGCAACTATGCTTTCCACTGCTAACAATGGTTTTGCTCTACTTTGCGTCCTAGCTTTCTCCCCTCAGATTTCCCACCCATAGAGAAGGATGCCATTAAAAATTTGCGTTTTTCTGGTAGCGGGTCTCTTATATCAGCCGGCTTAATCCTCCTGTTATACCAGTAGCCTTGTTAATAGCATACTGAATCTGTCAGTCGTTGTTTAGCTTCGATAGTGAACGGACGTGTTTGTTTTATTGATCGCAAAGTAAAAAAAAAAAATATAACGGGATTAAGTAAAAACCGTAATAGGTGAACAGAGTGTTTTTGTTTAAAAGAAAAATTTTGTGACATTTTTTTAAATACTGTTTTAAATTGTAAATAAAAAATAGAAACAATTAATTGCATGAGTGCACCTATCAGATGTAATTCTGAAAAAGAGCTTAGCTCCGGTAGAAAAAATCTTTGGATTTCAGAGGAAGAATCTGTGAAAAAATCACTGGAAAATTTCCTGTCTCTAAGAGATAGGAAACGCCCGCGATCGTGTTCGCCAAATATTGTTGTTACAACTGAAGACAAAACATCTTCCGGTTTAATTGTTGATGATAAGCCAAAAACCCAAGTAGGCATGGACAGGTACATAACCGTGGTTAAGAGACAGCGAAGCCCCAAATCAGCTCAAATATCATCTAAACCGAAAATTTCTAAAGATGATAATAGGACTTCGGCAACGGATAATAATAGGTTTGCTATACTGCAAACAGATGAGCCAACTATATCTAAAAAAACCTTTAAGCCGCCACCAATATATTTGCGAGAGCCTACCTCTAGTGACCTGGTAAAGCAACTTATTGCGGCAATCGGCAAAGACACTTTTAACGTAACATCGGTTAAGCACGGCGGCATAAATGAAACAAAAATCCAGGTAAACAGTGAAAATGAATACCGAAAGTTGTCTGACGTTCTAGAGAAGGAGAAGCGATCATTTTACACATATCAGCTTAAAAGTGCCAAAGGTATTCAGGTCGTTATAAAAGGTATTGACCCTTTTGTTGACACGAATGAGGTCAAAACCGGACTAGAAGACAATGGCTTCAAAATTAAAAATGTGGTTAATATTAGAAACCGTGAAAAAATTCCTCAACCCATGTTTAGGGTTGAATTGGAACCTAGAGATGTTCTCCTGAAAAAGAATGAAGTGCATCCAATTTATAACCTCAAATATCTTTTGCATCGTAAGGTTACCGTTGAGGAGCCTCATAAGCGGTTAGGGCCCGTCCAATGCCTAAACTGCCAAGAATTTGGCCATACTAAGGCCTATTGTAAGTTGCCCGCAGTTTGCGTTGTGTGTGGTGAACTTCACGGTACATCACAGTGCAAAAAACCTAAGACTGACGCGAGCGTTAAAAAATGCAGTAATTGTGGAGGTAACCACACTGCAAACTACAGGGGTTGTCCTGTCTATACTCACTTCAAGAGATCAATGACAAATAGGCCATCAATTTTAAATATGCCACCCCAGCAGTCTAACACCATTTCTACAACCAATTTCTCCCAGGTACGCCAGCCAACCAGCCATATACACGTGCAAAACCCCCAACAAATTTCTTATGCGAATGTGGTAAAATCCGATAAACCAAACTTGAATCAGGAGCCCAAGCCTCAAAACTCCGACCAAAATTTTAGCAATCTTGAGGCAACTCTGCAGACTCTTGTTCAATCTATAAATACATTTACGGTTTCCATGACGAACATGATGCAGGAAATGCTGAAAATGCAATCCACTATTTTGCAGGCAATTTTAAAAAAATGAATTGGTTGAAAATATGTTTCTGGAACGCAAACGGCATTCGCCAACAAAAAAATGAACTTGAGCACTTCCTTATGGAAAAGCAAATCGATATAATGTTGATTGCTGAAACCCATTTGACAACCAACAGTTATTTCAAAATTAATGGGTACGCATTATATGACACTAAAGATCCCCGCGGAAGATCTTGCGGAGGATCGGCAATTCTAATCAAATCCAGAATTAAGCACTATTTAATGAACGAGACACGTGAGGAGTATATCCAAGCAACTAATATATGCATTGAATATTTTCATGAAAAAATCGTTATTTCCTCGATTTACTCACCGCCCCGATTTTCAATAACAGAAAGCCAATATTCAAATTTTTTCAAATCACTTGGGCCTCGATTTTTAGCGGCTGGCGACTATAACGCTAAACACACTTTTTGGGGATCACGCTTAATTACCTCGAAAGGCCGTGTGCTTTTTGACACCGTTTCTAAAATGGGCTTAGATGTGGTTTCAAGCGGACACCCCACTTATTGGCCGACAGACCGACGAAAGATCCCAGACGTTATAGATTTTGGAGTTGCAAAAAATTTTCCTTTAGAGTGGATGCAAGTGGAGCCTTCATTAGATTTGTCATCAGATCACTCTCCCACTATAATCTCTGTTTCGTTCCCCCAAGAGATTGGCTCACCGTTGACTGTCAATAGAGTTAATTGGTTAAAGTACAAAAAATTTTTGAGCACACATTGTACTGAAAATATCGCCTTGAGAACGCCTGAGGATATTGATGTGTCAATTAACAATTTTTCTGAAAACCTCAAACTGGCCGTACAGCATGCTACCACTAGTCATTTAAGACCTAGAAACGAGAGCAATAGAACTTATTCATCTGAAATTGAGCAACTTCTGTCAGAAAAAAGAAGAGTCAGAAGAGAGTGGCAACTTTGCAGGTCGCCCCAGCTTAAAGCTAGGCTACGGGAATGCATAACTCAGCTAAGAAATCTGCTTGAAGTCCATAGAATGGCTTCCCTTAAAACATATTTGGAAAGCCTTGATGGTACCCCTCAATCTGATTATTCCTTGTGGAAAGCGACAAAAGGTTTAAAAAGACCCGTAATAGGTAAGCCACCTTTGCGAAATTCAACTGGCGACTGGGCAAGAAGCGATTCTGAAAAGGGAATGTTGTATGTCGATCATTTGCGAAACGTTTTTATCACAAATGATTCAGAGAATAATACAGCGGAATTACCACCATATGTTGTTAGACCTCCTGTGTCTTTGAGATTTAATTTTCAAGATGTCGAAAACGTTATCGGTAATACAAACCCCAGGAAAGCTCCAGGCATTGATCAAATTACTGGTAAAATGCTTGAACAGTTACCTCGTGTAGCTAGAAGGGTTCTACTTTTTATTTTTAACGCCATTTTACGCCTTGAGTATTATCCTGCAGAGTGGAAGGTCTCAATGATTACTATGATACCCAAGCCAGGGAAGGATCTGACTAAGGTAGAATCATATAGACCAATAAGTCTTTTACCAACAATTTCAAAACTATTTGAAAAATTGTTAATGGCGAAGTTGAGTCCAATATTGAACAATGTGGGATGCATCCCTGATCATCAATTTGGTTTTCGGGCTAAGCATAGCACCATAGAACAAACGCACAGACTAGTCAATGTCATAAGACCTTTTGAGGCGAAGAAGTACTGCTCAGCTCTTTTCATTGATATTTCTCAAGCGTTTGATAAAGTGTGGCACGACGGCTTAATGCACAAAATAAAGCTAAATTTGCCTGCAAATACACACAAGCTTCTGGAAAGCTACTTATACGGGCGGAAGTTTGTTATCAGAGAAGGCGACTTTATTAGCCCAACTCAGCCAATCAAGGCAGGAGTTCCCCAAGGCAGCATACTGGGGCCTACTTTATATTTGATTTACGCCTCTGACATGCCAACGACATCTGGAATCCACACTTCTACCTTTGCAGATGACACAGCGTTTTTGAGTGTTCATGAAAACCACCATTTAGCATCACGAAATTTACAGGAATATACTTCAATATTAGAGAAATGGCTAAAACTTTGGAAAATCATAGTTAATGAACAGAAATGTACTCATGTTACATTCACACTGTGTAAGCAAACATGTCCGCCTATCCAAATTAACAACTCACCTATTCCGCAGCACAACGAAGTCAAGTACCTTGGTATTCACCTGGACCGTAGGCTAACATGGAAGTCTCACATTGAAGCAAAGGTCACTCAGTTAAAACTAAAAGCAGCGCAGCTAAATTGGCTTATGGGCAGAAATTCGGCACTGAAATTAGATTGCAAACTTTTGTTATACAACGCAATACTAAAGCCTATATGGTGCTACGGAATTCAGTTATGGGGCACCGCCTCAGCGTCAAACATTGAAAAAATCCAAAGGCGACAAAACAAAATTCTACGAACGATTACTGCAGCTCCATGGTACGTAAAAAATTCACGAATTCATAACGATCTGAGTGTTCCGCTGGTAAAAGAAGAATTTTCTAAGTACGCGACAAGGTATATCAGTAAACTGGAACTTCATCCAAACCCTCTTGCTCGCAATATACTTAATTTTGGCGGCCACACTCGGCTTAAAAGAAGGGATACCGCTGCCACCATCAGATTGCTCAATAGGTGATTTTACCGAAATAGCTCCCGCATAATAAAACTTTTTTGTCTAGCATTGGCCGGACTTAAGAATTACATTTTTTAATTTTAAATTTAGTATTAAGATTTGAATACTTATTGTTAGTTCATTTTGAAGATTCAATAAATAAAAAAATGCTTAAAAAAAAAAAAAAAAAAATACTGAATCTGTTCCGAAAAAGTTAGCCTTGAGTCAAGCCTTTTTCCGACATAATTCACTCATTCCGTCGTTATCAGGCATATCAAACTGTATATCAATTTCCATCGGAATATGACGTCTGCTAAGGATTAAGAGCTCAGTCTTCTGCTCAGTTAATTGCAGGCCGTGTGCATCTAGCTATCCTTTTGTTCTTATCATCCTTTACCTCAGCATTCTTTTTGCTGCAATGTCGTCCGCTTATCCCACCAGGAGGCTATACTGCGGCATTTCCACTTGATATATTTCATAGCCACTTGAGTTATAGAGTGAAAACAATTAAAACAGTGACTTTCATCGTGTAAACGTGCTTTCAATAAGACCAAGGTAGATCTCTCAGCCACTAAGATCATGGCCACAGTTTTTTGGGATATAAGCGGCGTCATTCACGTAGATAACCTAGAGAAAGGTAGAACGTTTTTTGCAGATTTGATATTGATTTAAAGTTGCTAGTGCTTTACTAAATATAGTTTATTGTAATTTAAATTATAATGAATTTGTAAATAAATAATAAAGCAAAAATGGTTAAATAACTAATTAAGTTTTTATTCGCTATTTAAGCTTCTAACATTTATATCAGTAAAAAAATTATAAATAGCTTGTTTTCTATGTTTCCCAGCTATCTATATGTCGACATTTCATAGGAACTACCCTAATCATCAGTGGACTTTGGAAATTTTTGAAAGATATTCTCAAACATTCAACTTTATATCCCAACAATCCAAATAAATTGCTGAGAATTTAAAAGAAAAATGCTCTAATAATATCCGTCAAAACACAAGAAATGTTAGAGACGTTTATAAATAGAAAAGCTTGTTTTTTGTGTTTTGACGGATATTATTAGAGCATTTTTCTTTTTAAATTCTCAGCAATTTATTTGGATTGTTGGGACATAAAGTTGAATGTTTGAGAATATCTTTCAAAAATTTCCAAAGTCTACTGATGATTAGGGTAGTTCCTATGAAATGTCGACATATAGATAGCTGGGAAACATAGAAAACAAGCTATTTATAATTTTTTTACTGGTTAAATAACTAAATTACTCAAAAAGTTGGGTGCTCTTCACATAAAATCTCTTGCTTGTGTTGTGGAAACGTCACTTAAATTTTTTTATTCAAATAGTCACGGAGCTATGAAACAGTCCACCTATTAATTTATAGTGTAATAGGACATTGTTCGAATGCCCCAATTGTGTTTAAAATTGACATTCTTTAAAGAAATCCAAATTGGTTTGCGGTAAAAAAGATGAACAAGTCTCTTTGGGCTGCAGCCTGAGCAATTCACTCTTTTATATTTATGAAACTTTTCGAGTCCTTTTAAAACAACCAGTCCTGGTCATTGATTCGCTTGCCAAAGAATCAATAGATCTTTAAACGAAAGAACACAAAATTAAGACACTGCCCCATAGACTCTGAGGCAGACAGCGTTTCACACATGATCAATGATATTAAGAGCAAAAATAAATCTTATTTATTGTTTGCCAGCAATTTTCTCACTTGTTTATTTTGAAATGGAAACTCAATTTAGTTGGCGCCACTAAACTTTTTTAATCCACCTAAAATGAGACATCTCCCATAGAGTTGATGTGAATTAACAAAAATTAATTGAATACTTAAAAGTTAAATACACCGGGCGCAACCTAAAAATATTCCAGCGAAAGTGTTGCATGCAGCAACCAGCCAACATGAAGTCGGCTGCATCATCGTTAAATGCAACAAACCACTACAATTGTAAACAGATCACTCCAAAAGGCAAAAAACGCCATGAAAGCATCCAGAGATTGGCCTTTGTGGCCATCGAGCAACAGCATCGTGCATTAGAAATGAACTCGCTGCGAAAGCATCGTAGTAGCAGCACAAGATGCAGAAGGCGGAATAGTTAAATTATTTTTCAAAACTCACCAGCAACAAGAGATTTATCGTTTTACATCGAGGGTGGCATGAACTCGAGGCACGACGGTATTTATTTAATTTTACCAGATGAGCGCCAGTCCTGCTGTGTTTGTTGAAGTGGCTGGAAAAAAAAAAAACTGCAATATTTCGAGTTTGAGTGTGAATCAGACAGACCCTTTTAAGTGTTAATTGAAAAGTGGCCAGCCCATTGATCGGCACATGGATGTGTTATTTTAGGATTCTCTTCGCACACATGCGAGTAGAGGAACGGCATTAAAAGGAGGAACACTTTCCAACATTTAAGACAAATCTGCCCGCAATCGCATTTGCCTGTTTCGGCTTAACGTTCGCAACAACACCAGAGTGTTTAGAAATCAAACTGTTGTTAAAAAAAAACATAAAAATCGCATTTCTGTTTGCATTTTCACAATTCCAGTGTTACCATCTACGAGTTTTGAAACATGGAAAATAATGAAAATCAATTATTTTCACCATACATACGAGTGTAAAGGGTGGTCCGGCCAAAAAGCACATTTTAAATAGAACAAAAAATGTTCACAGGATTATTTTAATAAACTTCTTTTTTTTAACTTGGGCCAGTACTCAGGGGATGACCCCTACATATGCAGGGCATTGTACTAGAACTAGGAAAATAGGTTGTGAGGAGGGAGAAACAGGGAGTTGTGTTTGTGAATATTTGACTTGAACTTTCCAACGTTATAACAGATAGGAAACACGTGTGCAGGCAACTTATTCCACAGGCGAAGCGTCCGGCTGAAAAACGAATTCTCTTTGTAATGCGTAGTACGATTTCTCGGGCAACCGAAAACAAACGGATGGGCGATGAACGCGTGCTACCTACCAATGTGCGAGTTTTGGGAATAAGATGCCTAATCTCGTTAGAGCAAAATCCATTGTAGTATCGATAGAACAGAGTAACGCACCCCACACTACGTCGATGTTTCAGCAAGTCAATAGAGTTGAGTTATTCTGACTGCAGGATTAAACAATCGAGCTAGTTTACTTTATTAGTTTCTACCAATAAAAAATTATAAAAAACTTGTTTTCTATGTTACCCAGCTATCTATATGTCGACATTTCATAGGAACTACTCTAATCATCAGTAGACTTTGGAAATTTTTGAAAGATATTCTCAAACATTCAACTTTATATCCCAACTCTACTCTAATAATATCCGTCAAAACACAAAAAACAAGCTTTTTCAACGAACGGTTGTTCATTTGTTTGAAAGGTGTAAAGAAATGTTAGAGACGTGTATAAATGAAAAAGCTTGTTTTTTGTGTTTCGATAGGTATTATTAAAGCTTTTTCTTTTTAAATTCTCAGCAATTTATTTAGATTGTTGGGATATAAAGTTGAATGTTGGAGAATATCTTTCAAAAATTTCCAAAGTCTACTGATGATTAGGGTAGTTCCTATGAAATGTCGACATATAGATAGCTGGGAAACATAGAAAACAAGCTATTTATAATTTTTTATTGGTGTAAATGTTAGAAGCTAAAAGAGCGAATAAAAAACTTAATTGTTTATTAGTTACTAAATTTGATACCAATCAAAGTACAAACGAGTGCAAATGAAAACTTTTTTTTTTGTGTTTTAAAAGGTATTTTTCTTTTTAAATTCTCCATAATTTATTTAGAATATTGGGATATATAGTTAAATGTTTGAGAATACCTTTTAAAGATTTCGAATTCCACTAGTGATTCGGTTAGCTCCTATGAAATGTTGACATATAGACAGGTATGAAAATGACTTCCATGGAAACCTGCCAATGTGGCCTTACCCCAGGGAGAACTTATCACCGGGTGAATACAATGTGTCTACCAGCGCCCTAATCATGATAAACTGCCATGCAGGAGTATCAGTTCGATCTCTTGTTGCTTGAACATCATATCCACCTTGGTTAGGAGTTGGGAAAAGATTTACATGAGCACCTGGCTTGCGGCCTTATCTGATGATGGATCAGTTCCACGGAGAGAATTATTCATGATTCACCAGCGCCTCCATGTGGCTTACTAGGCCCATACAGGTAGCAATTTTTCCCATATATTTATAACCATATAAGCAACTTCTTGTTGGGGAGTTCGGGCCTCTGGTCCCTCCTGTATGCAATTTCCCGCAATGAAAGACAAGGATTCATGCTTAGCGCCGCGATGATCTGTAAGCTGAACCTTCCGGGACTTTCGCCGATCGCGGTTCTACCAATTAACAACTTGTGAGAGTTTTGAAGGTCCAACACAACATGAGTCATGCAGCTTTCTAGAGTTTTATTTGCTAAACACTCGAGGAACTTTTGCCCCTCCATGCCTTAGAAAGCAGAGTGCCTTGGTTAGGCATACACCAAGGCAAATATGGCTCATGTCACTATTGACTTATTGTGGAAACTTTTAGCAACGGAATAATTTAAATTTTCGGGTCCGTGAATTAGCCAACACGATCATGCGACTAAACGAGACTATTTTCTGTGGGGATATATGTAATCCTTGGTCTAGCCGACAAGCCCGAAACGACTGACGAATTGTTATTGTTGATATACGGCTACAAATGTCAGCAAAAGTTCGATCTAACTAGACTACATCCGAGCCAGTAGTGGATATTTAAATTATAATGCCATAAGATTGTCTTTCGAGTTGAGTGAATTTCATGTCAAATAAAAAATTCATCTTTAAATTACTGCATTTACTTCATCAAAGCTAAATACCTCTATAAAGAACACCCTTTATAACAATTTTCACTCAAATGAAATGGAAACTCTTTCAGCAAATCACCCCTCAACTATTTATTCGTTTTTTGTTTTACTTTTTCCAGTTATATCTTCAGCTCTAGTATTCGCAACGCAAGTTCTCCTACTTCTCACTTTTGCCATACCCGTTAATTGCAAATTCGATCCAGAGTTGCTTTGCCCCTTTATTGCCAACAATACAAAATTTAAAGATCCCTCTGCCTGCAACAAATTCATAACATGCATTCACCAAAAACCTGTAACGAGTTTATGTGAAGGTGATCTCTTTTATGATCGCAACTTGCAGAGCTGTGCTCAGCCGACGGCGATTAGGAGTAGAGCCTTTCTAAAAATCCTTGCGATCTTTAGGTCAGTCACTGCATCTTTTTTTTTTTTTTTTATATTGGACCAGTACTCAGTGGATGACCCCTACATATGCAGTGCATTGTACCAGAACTAGGAAAATAGGTTGTGAGGAGGGAGAAACAGGGAGTAGTGTTTGTGAATATTTGACTTGAACTTTCCAACGTTATAACAGATAGGAAACACGTGTGCAGGCAACTTATTCCACAGACGAAGAGTACGGCTGAAAAACGAATTCTCTCTGTAATGCGTAGTACGATTCCCCGGGCAATCGACCACAAATGGGTGAGCTCTAGACGATGAACGCGTGCTACGTAAAAATGTGCGCGTTTCGGGAACAAGATCCCTAATCTCGTCAGAGCAAAATCCATTGTAGTATCGATAGAACAGAGTAATGCCCCCGACACTGTGTCGATGCTCCAGTGAGTCAATAGAGTTGGATACCCTACTGTCACCGATGAGCTCCTGCGCCCTCTCCTGCAAACGGTCGAGTAACCCCAAAATAGACTTTGAGGCACCGGCCCAAACATGAGAGTTGTATTCCATTTTCGGTCGGATGTAGGTGGTATAAATAGTAAGGAGATCGGATGGAGTGAAGTACATCTTACACCGTTTCAAAAAACCGAGACACTTGAATGCTTCTTCAGAGACATGAAAAATGTGATCAGTCCAGCGAACATCACACTGTATCTTCATTCCAAGAACATCAAGAGCATCCGATTCTTCAATATTTATACCATCCATGAGTACAGATGAAGCAGCATTTGCGGTCGTTAGTTTGTGCGTCAATAAGCAACACTGGGTCTTACGAGCATTAAAGGCGACCCTGTTTTTACGACCCCATTCAGAGATTAATAGATCTGGTTGCAATGCAACTTCACACCTAGCTCAATTGCACACTCGCCGCGATTTGGGTCTAAACCATTACCAACACGATACTTCCGGAAGAGCCGCCCCATAGGCAGGCAGAAACAAGTTCCTGGGGCTTCCGGAACATATGGTCCTCTTTTCACTACAAAGCCTAAACAAAAGAGGACAAACCTTGCCTAAGTCTGCGAAGACAGTGTCGTCTAGGACGATTTTGCCAATTGGGTTATTCCAAAAGCGAATTTTTTGAAATCTTACAGCACTTTTTATCAGCTTGATTTCCTTCCAATTGCGGCGATACAATTTATTTTCGGTCTAACGGAAGCAGAACAAATTAATTCCGCAAACCAAAACAATCAGCAGACTCATGTTCAGCGGTTCTGCACAAAAACAGACTAAATCTTTCAAAATGACCACCAACTGTTTTAGTTTGTTGTGTGAATCAAGAAAACAGCAAACTAAACTAAACTGCTGTCAACATATTTATGTACATATGTATGTATGTATAAGTATATTGGAACATTTCCACTACTTTACAAACCCAAGATGATGCAGTTATCGGATTGAATGATTAACAAATTGTTTTGAATTGTGTTGAAAAAATTCGACTGTTTTAATTTTAAATAGAAAAAAAAGTCACACCTTCATTTTTGTTGTTGGATTTTTTGACTGCGTCAACAAACTATAATAGCCATTAAGAAAACAATTGAAAATATGATGAATTATGTGCTGTTTATAGAACACAGACGATTGACTTTTTGTTTCATCTTGGGCCAGTACTCAGGGGATGATCCCACGTACTCGCATGCAGTGCATTGTAGTGGAACTAGAAAAATAGGTTATGAGGAGTAGGAAAGAGGGAGTAGTGTTTGTGGACGTTTGACTTATCGTGACGTGTTGCTCTTCTGTATTCTCTACACTATCCTACTGGATCGTGCGATCTACTAAATAAAACGTGTGCTGAAAAAGTACTAAAAAGTCAACTGTGTGATAGTTTTTTTTATCAAATCGTGCGATTTGAAAAATTTTGTGAAAATGTTCATAAAAATGTTTCTAATATTATATGATGCTGGGTTGGTATCATTCGTCTAGCTCGAGTTCAATCCTGGGGCTAAAGCCAAGAAATATTTTTATTTATAATTATAACAATAATTGCCGCGATCAATAACTCTTGATCAAAGAAGACAGGAAAAAATAATTGAATACACTAAAGCTGGGGGACAACTAGCTGTTTTACAGTTGCTATACTGTTCATCAGCACCCACTAGGATTCGAACTCAGTACCATGTAAACATGATGTATTTTTAATACGGCTGCTTAACCAACTCAGCCACTGAGCCCTCATTTATTTTTTCGTCTATATTTGTCTCATATTGATCACATATGCAATTTGTTATAATCCCCAGGAATTTGTTATAATAGCCAGGATTGAACTCGAGCTAGACAAATCAATCCAATATTAGAAATATTGAAAATAAAGTACGACTATTTAACATTAATACATACGTTCATAAAAATGTTCATGAAAATGTCTCTATGCGATCAGAGTGGTTTGTGAAGTCGGCCAGACTTTTATGATTGTGTAGAATAGTGATTCAGAACCTTAAACAGCGCGTTAGCCAAAGAGAGGTTCAGACAAATAGGCTATGAGGAGAAGGAAAGACGCAGTAGTGTGACAATGCCTCAATTTTTATATAAATTTTCGAGACGTTTCGCTCGTCTGTATTCTCTTCACTATGCTACACAATCGTGTGATCTGCCAAATATAACATGTGTGCTGAAAAAGTCTAAATATTCAACTGTGTGATCGTTTTTTTTTTTGACAAATCGTACGATTTGCAAAAATTTGTGAAAATTATCATAAAATGATGGTTTCTATGCGATAAGAGTGGTTTGTGAAGTCGGCCAGACTTTTACCACATTTTCCTGTGAATGAATCGTATGATCGTGTAGGATATAGAATCAGGACCTTCAACAGCGCGTTAATCAAAGAGAGATTCAGGCATCGATTTGTTACAATTTTATTCGCATTTTTCGTTGTAAGGAAAAACATTTCAGCTGCTTTGAAGGTGGTAAATATAAAAGGGTGGCGCAACCATAACGCACGATGTTAATTTTTGTCACACTTAAACGTCAAATTTTTTGCCTAAGTTAATTTGACATTTCTTTGTTTCAGTGTTTGATAAATACAACCCTGCAGAGGTACCAATTGAGTAGCTGTAGTAAGAGTGTGGTAGCATTTTAATATATGTATAAATCTCAATAGCAAATCCGCAATCAAATGCCTTTTATGATGTTTTCGTCAGCATAATCGACCTAATGTGTCCACAAATGGTAGAAATTTTGGGTAAATATCAGCCGGGTCTGTAGGAAATGTGAAAACATCTCAGAATAATCGCCAAGTGTGTGCTCCGGAACACGCCACAAAAATATAACACCAGTGCATCAGCTTGTTGTGCAGAAAATATTGCTGCCGTACGTGATAGTGTGGTAGAAGAGCCGTCGACCTCAACTTGTTCTTGTGCTCACCAATTGAACATCTCATGAACATCAGCGTGTCGGGTTTTGAATAGAGATTTGAATTTACCCGTCAAATGACTCAATAGCTGAAACCAAATGAAATTTTCAAGCACCGCTAATACGTCGAATATGTGGTTGAATAGATAAACTGTGTCATTGATTACATCAGCATCTGCTTTAATAAAAATTATGAAATGTCGACATATAGGCAGCTAGGAAACATAGAAAACAAACTGTTATATGCCGACATTTCATAGGAGCTACCCAAATCATAAGTAGACTTTTTAAACCTTTGAAACTTTCAACTTTATTCTCAATAACTTTCCCAATAATTTATTTCGAATATTGGCATATAAATTTGAATAGAATATCCTTCAAAGGTTGCCAAATCTAGTGATACTTAGATTAGCTCCTATGAAATGTCGACACATAGACAGCTAGGAAATATAGAAAACAAACTGTTTATGTGTGAATAAAAGATTTCTTTAATAAATTCTAATTAATTATTCTTCTCCAAATGCCAGATTCAGTTTTTCTTGGGTTAGCTCCTATGAAATGTCGACATATAGACAGCTAGGAAACATAGAAAGCAAACGGTTTTTATATGACCACAATAATTTCATTAATAAATTCTAATTAATTATTATTCTCCAAATGCCAGATTCACTTTTTCTTGGGTTAGCTCCTATGAAATGTCGACATATAAACAGCTAGGAAACATAGAAAGCAAACTGTTTATGTGTGAATAAAAGATTTCTTTAATAAATTCTAATTAATTATTATTCTCCAAATGCCAGATTCACTTTTTCTTGGGTTAGCTCCTATGAAATGTCGACATATAAACAGCTAGGAAACATAGAAAGCAAACTGTTTATGTGTGAATAAAAGATTTCTTTAATAAATTCTAATTAATTATTCTTCTCCAAATGCCAGATTCAGTTTTTCTTGGGTTAGCTCCTACGAAATGCCGACATATAGACAGCTAGGAAACATAGAGAACAAACTGTTTATGTGTGAATAAAAGATTTCTTTAATAAATTCTAATTAATTATTCTTCTCCAACTGCCAGATTCACTTTTTCTTGGGTTAGCTGCTATGAAATGTCGACATATAGACAGCTAGGAAACATAGAAATCAAACTGTTTATGTGTGAATAAAAGATTTCTTTAATAAATTCTAATTAATTATTCTTTTCCAAATGCCAGATTCACTTTTTCTTGGGTTAGCTCCTATGAAATGTCGACATATAGACAGCTAGGAAATATAGAAAGCAAACTGTTTTTATGTGACTAAAATAATTTCATTAATAAATTCTAATTAATTATTTTTCTCCAAATGCCAAATTCACTTTTTCTTGGGTTAGCTCCTATGAAATGTCGACATATAAACAGCTAGGAAACATAGAAAGCAAACTGTTTATGTGTGAATAAAAGATTTCTTTAATAAATTCTAATTCATTATTCTTCTCCAAATGCCAGATTCACTTTTTCTTGGGTTAGCTGCTGTGAAATGTCGACATATAGACAGCTAGGAAACATAGAAAGCAAACTGTTTATGTGTGAATAAAAATTTCATTAATAAATTCTAATTAATTATATTTCTCCAAATGTCAGATTCACTTTTTCTTGGGTTAGCTCCTATGAAATGTCGACATATAGACAGCTTGGAAACATAGAAAGCAAACTATTTTTATGTGTCTAAAATAATTTCATTAATAAATTCTAATTAATTATTCTTCTCCAAATGCCAAATTCACTTTTTCTTGGGTTAGCTCCTATGAAATGTCGCCATATAAACAGCTAGGAAACATAGAAAGCAAATTGTTTATGTGTGAATAAAAATTTCATTAATAAATTCTAATTAATTATTCTTCTCCAAATGCCAGATCGACTTTTTATTAAAGGAATTAAAAAAAATACACAAATCAGTTGTTTTCTTATTTCTTTCTGGTAACAAAAAGCAACAATTACAATTAGAGGAAATTAAATTTTCAAATAAATATTAAAAAAAAAAAAAATTATTCAAAATTATTTAAATTTTATTTAAAAAAAAAAAGAGAAAAATAAAATTGTGCGTTTTTCCATTGATGTTCAAATTTCGTGGAATTCGTCGTCACAAAGTCTAGCAAATTTTTTTTTAGTGAAAAAATTCTGTTTAAATTAATTTTTTTTGTAATTCATTCATAATTTTATGTTTCTATGTTAAACAATCAGTGCTTTTGTGAATCTATATAAACAATTATTATTGTTTTTTTTTTTTCGTTTAAAAGCTGCATAAACAAATTTTTTAAGTTTGAACGGAAATTGTGTGGAGTGGAAGAAAAAACGAAGACTTTTGTTTCTGAAAATTTCAGTTCAACAAACGCACTCAAAACTGAAACGATTAATTTGATTGTTTTGTTTTTGTGTAATACGACACTGGTGTAAAATATTGAAATATTCTCATTTCAATTTGATTTTTATGTGAAAAAACAAAATGCTGCCCATTTGTTTAAATTGTTTATTTTGTTTTGTTTGGCAGTTTGGCCAGCCAGCATCAAATTCTCATTAAAAAAAAAAAACTTCAATGTCATTTTTAGCCGAAACAAAGTATCTTCTCATGATCAGTGCTTTCATATACATATCTATACAGGGTGCCACAGACTTCAACGTCAAGTCGAAACCGGGTGACAGAATTGATTGTAACCTCATCAAGAGAAAAATTGGAAAAATATCTATTCCACGCAGTTTGAAATTTCATCAAAATGTAATCAATTTTCGGTTATTGTGATTAATTTTTGTTATTTTTGTTCATTTCAACTTTGGAACCGTAAGACTAGATAACATTTCTAGAACCACAGTCAAAAAAATGGCACAGTTGTCTAAATTTTTCTAGAATTAACACTATTTGTTAGACTATGAATTTAAAATTTTCAAAATTTATTGACTTGCCTTGGCAAGTACCATTAAAAGTTCGCGCATTTAATCGGGATTGTAAAATTGTACAATAATTGTTAGTGTCATACTAAAAAACGAGTAAGAAACAAGAGTGTTGTATATTCGGCTGGGCCGAATCTAACCTACCCTTCACGATAATCACGTAAATATATAGCATATATTATAAATTTGAGTTAAATATGTACCGATATCGTGCAGAAAATATTTTTGCCTTTCATGGAAATTTTCATGGAAAAATCGGTTTAGGCTATATCTCGTTTATATATGAACCGATATCGGAAATTTTAATGTTCTGTATTTTAGTAACCTCCTTTCGTAACCAGAATTGATTTTACGCAAAAAAAAATTTTTTTCAATGAAAAATCGGCTTAGACTATATCTCGGGTATATATAGACCGATTTCGGAGATTTAAATTTTCTGTATTTTAGCAACCTTTTTGTAACCAGAACTGCCTTTAAACAAAAAAAACTTTTTCATGGAAAAATATGTTTAGGCTATATCTCGGTCATATATGGACCAATATCGGAGATTTAAATTTTCTGTATTTTAGTAACCTTTTTGTAACCAGAACTGCCTTTAAACAAAAAAAAAAAACTTTTTCATGGAAAAATATGTTTAGGCTATATCTCGGTCATATATGGACCGATATCGGAAATTTCAATTTTCTCCATTTGGTAACCTCCTAATATTACCAGAACTGCTTCTAAGCAAAAGAAGTTGTATAACTTCGCTTACGCGACATTTTCCTGAAAAAATCGGTTTAGGCTATATCTCGGGTATATATGCAGCGATGGCGAAAATGTGCATTTTCTCTGTTTGGCAACCTCCTTATATTACCAGGACTTCTTTCAAGCAAAAACATGTTTTAGTTCGCTTACGCAACATTTTTAGGAAAAAATCGGTTTGAGCTATATATACGAGTATATGGACCGATAACGGAATTTTCCATTTTCTGTGTTTTAGTAGCCTCCTTTTATAATCAGAAGTGAATCTAAGCAAAAAAAAAAATTTTTTTTATATAAAAAAAAAAAAACGGTTTAGACTATATCTCGGGTATATTGTGTATGTACCGATATCGGAAATTTTCTTTTTCCTATTTGGTAATTTCCTTATAAGTATTACCAGAACTGCTTTTATGCAAAAACAAAAAAAGTTGTTTTAGTTCACTTACGCGACATTTTCATGAAAAAATCGGGTTAGGGGATATCTCGTGTATGTATGGATCGATATCGAAAATGTTCATTTTTGCTATCTGGTAACCTCTTAGTATTACCACAACTGCTTTTAAGCAAAAAAAGTTGCTTAAGTTACATGAGTATATAAAAAAAAATATTTTTTTTTTTCAATGAAAAATCGGTTTAGGCTATATCACGGGTATGTATGGACCGATATCAGAAATTTTAGTTTTCAGTATTTTAGTACTCTCTTTTTATAATCAGAACTGCTTTTAAGCAAAAAAATTATTTCCATAGGAAAATGGGTTTAAGCTATATCTCGGGTACATATAGGCCGATAGCGGAAATTCTCATTTTCCGTATTTTAGTAACCTCCTTTCATAACCATGACTGCTTTTAAGCAAAAAAATTATTTTTTTCAATGAAAAATCGGTTCAGGCTATATCTGGGGTATACGAGTATATGGACCGATATCAAAAATTTTCATTTCCTGTATTTAAGTAATCTGGTTTTATTATTAGAACTCATTTAAAGCAAAAATAATTATTTTTATGTTTACTTACCCGACATTTTCATAAAAAAATCGGCTTAGGCTATATCTCGGATATATGTGTATGGACCGATATTATTTTTTTTTTGCCTTGCAACCGCCATGCTTAATAATTGTGTGAAGTTTAAAGCAAAACAAACAATTTTTTTTTTCAAAAATTTTCATACAAAATTGCAAAAAAAAATGCTTTTTGCGGAATTTTTGATATATTTCAGCTACATGTGAAACAATTTTTCTGAACTTCAATAGCAAACTCTTGAATCGATGGAGTGAAAGAAAAAAAGTTTCTAAGTCTAATGGTTTTCTCAGAAAAGGTATTTCCACGATGGTATTTCTATCAATGCTGATTCTGAATATATATAATACTTTATAGGGTTGCAAAGGAAAATTGTAGAAATTAAAACGGAATCACAAACTTATATACACTCACAGAAAACCTGTCATAATTGTGATGTATTTTAACATCAATGCAATGCCAAATGTCATCATTTTTGACCCCATGACACTTTTAATCGCTGTGATGGCAACCATTTCATCAGTTGCTCTAATTATAAACAGTGGCATTTATGATTATTATTTCATCAATGGAATGTCATACTGGCATCATTGGGATGCTTTATCGTAATACGTTTGATGTGAGCATGTAATCAATGCAATGAAACTTCAATACCGAAGAAAGTACTAAATGAAGTCAATGTAATGACAAAATGTCATTAATGGAATGGTGCACTAACATCAGAATAATATACTTGGATTCAATCTCATTGATGTGATAGCTCATTGACATCAGAAAAATGGCACGTGAAGTAAAATTAATGACGAAATATCATCAATACCATGCTAGGCTATCATCAACATTAAACTGTAGTTCAATTTAATGATTTCAAAATTATGTTCAAACACGTGACTTTATATTGAACCATTTTTAAGAAACCAATGAGAATTAAAAATGTTCTAATAATAATTTTGATGACTTCCTGCCATCAATACAATGTCATATTTCAATGGTGTGTATGCTGTGAGCGAGAAAATATGCTCTTTCTTTGCATCCTAGTTCTTCTTTCTGTTTTACTCTCTATGATGCCATTATATTTATGTAACTAACTTCGCATATGATGACTAAATGTCATTAATATGATGCATTTTTTTCTACTTCTTAAAAATCAATTTAAATTTAAAAATAATAATTTTAACAACCAAATTCCTATTCAACAATAAATAGAAAACATTATAACACTATTTAGGCTTTTTATAATAAATTTTGACAAATTGGATGTATAATAACTATTAATAAGATGTATCATTGAATTGATGTCACCACTGTTGTAGAATTGATGATATTCAACATATGACAAAATTGTCCGATAACTTTCATCGTTGAGATTGATGTCAGGTTTCATATCACTGATGACTATTTACATACAATTGATGTCACAAGTCTGATGACCCACCGTCTTCAATATGAAGATGTTTTTTTCTATGAGTGTATATACCCTTTACATTTTTGTGAAGGTTACAAAAACACTGATGGATCTTTCCAACTTTCCAAAAAATGCAACAAATTCAAATTTTATCAAGTTGCGAAAATCGAGCGCGCACTGTATATGATACTCAAAAAATATCGTTTGTTATCATATAGGGTGTTTTTTTAAGCTAGATAGAACTTTAAATTGTAAAAAGTAACACAAAAAATTAAATTTTGATGAAACATTTTTTTTATTTGTTTCAGTATACTCTGACAAATCATCATGAATAGACTCACGCTTGAACAACGCTACGAAATTATCCAAATTTACTTTGAAAATCAGTCGTCGATTCGCGCAACTTATAGACGACTTCGACGAGGCGCATTTTTGGCTTAACGGGTTTGTTAATAAGCAAAATTGCCGCATATGGAGTGAGACCAATCCACAAGAGACCCTACAGACTCCATTACATCCAGAAAAATGCACTGTTTGGTGCGGTTTTCATGCTGGTGGCATCATCGGACCTTATTTCTTCAAAAATGAGGCCGGAGCTCGCGTTACGGTCAATGGAGATCGTTACCGCACCATGATCAATGATTTTTTGTTTGAAAATATGGATGACATTGATCCGGAGGAGATGTGGTTTCAACAGGATGGCGCTACGTGCCATACGGCGAACGCAACCATCGACTTACTGAAATCAAAATTTGGCGATAAGTTGATTTCGAGAAATGGACCTGTCAATTGGCCTCCAAGGTCGTGCGATTTGACACCTCTCGATTATTTCCTGTGGGGCTACGTGAAGTCACTGGTTTATGCTGATAAACCAGCAACAATTGACGCCTTGGAGGCCAGCATTGTTCGTGTTGTTCGTGACATACGGCCAGCAGTGCTCGAAAAAGTGGCCCAAAATTGGACGTCCAGAATGCGCTTCGTCAAGAACAGCCGCGGTGCCCATATGCCCGAAATCATTTTCAAATGTTAATGTCACGTATTGATCTTTCGAATAAAAAAAAATTTTGATTACAATTTAATTTTTTGTGTTATTTTTTACAATTTCAAGTTCTATCGGGCTTAAAAAAATGTTGTTGTTTGGGGGAAAAAATTGTTTTCTACTAAATTTCTGTTTGAATCCACGAACTCCTTTATGGAATAGGTAAAAATTTTCTTCTATGCTTGCAATAATGCAAATGATCTTGCAATAATGCAAGATATCTTCGAAAAAAAAATTATTTAAACTTTTTTTCTCATATATTTGCAATCTATTTTACAATTAAAATAATAAGCAAATTTCATAACATTTAACTTCAATTAAACTCAAATAAGGAAAAAACAAGTAAGTGCAAAAATTGGTACTTTTTTTAGTTGTGATACAATAGCATTACAATTTTTTCTATTTATTTTCTGTAGTGTAGGTCAAGTACATGTAGCCTTTTAAGTCTTTGGATTTTGTCGCTATCATCTATTAGGTTTGTTACTTAGTCTATTTACGTATCTTTCACCGAACAGCTTCATTACGAACGCTTTAAACGATAACACAATTTGCAAATTAATTGTCTCAATTAAGGTGGTTGTGGGAACATGCATATGCATACCTTGACACTTGCTGTTTAACAGCGAATAAATGAAATGATTTACAAAGGAATTGAAGCCCATCAATAATCTCAGCAACACGTGGATTCACGAATTATAACAATTCATTTATAATTTTGATATATGATTAAATGTTCATGGGAGCAGCCACCCTGATGATCTATATGACACTTTGTTGTTTCCAATTAATTAACGCTGATGACATGTGGTGGGATCTCAATTGTTTAGCTGCTTCCTTTAAATGGGCTCAGCAATGTTTTCTTTAAATTGCAGCCAAACTGCTGATATTTCTTTACAAAAGAAAAAAAACACTTCTCCAGCTCTTTATCCCTCTCCCACCTAACAGTGCTGGCTGGGCCACTTAAATAAACAAAACAATTTCAAAAACCTAAAAAAAACTGTCTTCGATGTTCTTTTCTTTTGCGGAACTGAAAACAAAAAATTATTAAGTTTAAAGAAAGAATGAAAAAAAAAAAACAAGGAAAAAATATCGCTGATGCGTTGCTAAATGTGGGAAAGATTTAAATTGTAAACGTTTCACTGGATTAAATTGAATTGTTTCGTTTTTTTTTTGTTTGTTTTAAGGATTATAAAAAAATCGTAAAGAAAATAAAAATGTATAATTTCGTATTCGAATAAATTATGGGCTTCTGAATGTTTTATCGTGAAAAAGAACGCATTGAAAATGCTTACGGTCGATTGGTCGGCCGTCTGCTGTTTCTTAAAAAGAAAAAAAAACGATTTTTTTGTTGAGGTTGACACTTTGGGCTGACGACATGCAACAGCCACCAAAACAGCAGCAGTATTTTAAACAGACTCCTAACCAGACCGACCTCTTCGATATTCTCGTTTCCATCCAGCAACTGTTTTACTGTGCGATATTCTTCTGTCTCCATCTTCAGTTCAGTTTTAATGACATTAAATTGTGTTTTCTTAATATTTATCTCGTCAAGATGATCTACGAGCGAGAGAACGCACAGTCTGTCAGTCAAATTGTTTGGCTGTCGGACCGTTTGTCTCTCGTTCTGTATAAACGAACGAACGAATGAGTGTTTTGATTTAAAGTTTAACCAAAAAATTAATTTTTTGTTATTGTTTACTTTGTGGTAATTATAAATTAAATTGATTCAGAAATAGCATACATATGAACATACACACATACATACATATATACGCATATATATTTATGCGCTTAGTTTTCAGAAGAGCAATTTGCCGCAGCAGCGTTGTTGAATCTAAATTAAATACATAAATCAATATTAATAAAGTAAAGTTCTTCTAAAAGCATCACTTCCAATGAAGAATTTCAAAATTATCACAAAGCAAATGTTACTGAAATAAAAGTGATTAAAAAGAAAAATCAATAAACTTTTTGACTAAAGAAAATGATTGCTAATTGAGTTTACTCTCATTCACTTTATTAGCTGCTAATTAATATTTATACCAATCAAAAAATACAAACCAAGATATGTAATAAATATAGTTTAAAACCAATAAACAGGCTTCCATATCAAACTAATTAGCCATATAATGCGTTCCGAGATTTTTTTTTGAATTCCCAAAATCGTCTTTGGAAATCGCCCAAATCCCCACTTCCCCGGAAACATTATAGCAACTTTAATTTTCGCGCTAAATCGAATGACCGTTAATATTTCCAACACCGAATATGATAAAACCACTCCGATTCGGTTAGCTAAGCGATTTCGAGTGTTTATTTTGGGAATTCCAAAAGTTGGCTTCAGGAAATGTTAAAATTTTCCCCATGAATTTTCGCACTAAGGCGAGTGAACACTTATAGTTTAGATGCATGTTCCACGGCATTTCAAAATTATTCCAAAGAAAATGTTACTGAAATGAAAATGATTAAAAAGGAAAAATCAATAAACTTTTTGACGTCAGAAAATGATTACTAATTGAGTTTACTCTTATTTATTTTATTAGCTACTAATTAATATTCATACCAATCAAAAAATACAAACCAAGATATGTAATAAATGTAGTTTAAAACTAATAAACAGGCTTTCATATCAAACTAATTAGCCATATAACCAGATAATTATTCGTATAATGCGTTCCGAGATTTTGTTTTTTAATTCCCAAAATCATCTTTGGGAATCGCCAAAATCCCCACTTCTCCGGAAACATTATAGCAACTTTAATTTTCGCACTAAATCGAATGACCGTTAATAGTTCCAATACACGGTCCATGACCAAAACACGCACCGAATATGATAAACCCTTTCCGAGCGATTTCGAGTTTTTATTTTGGGAATTCCAAAAGTCGGCTTCAGGAAATGTCAAAATCCTACCCCCCCCCCCCCCCCCCCCTCCCCCCCACCATTCCTCAAAAGCAATACGGCAACTTGAATTTTCGCACTAAAGCGAGTGAACACTTATAGTTTAGATGCATGTTCCACGGCAAAAACTTGCACCGAATATGAAAAACTGGTTCCAACTCAGTTAGTGAAGTAATTCCTATTTTTGTTTTGCAAATTCCAAAATCGGTTTCATGAAACCCCGAAATCCCCCCATTTCCCTGGCAGCAATACGGCCACTTCAACTTTCGCACTAAAGCGGCAACACAGTATATACCATTAACACCGTATTAATCACTCGTATGGCATGGGCTTCGCCACAATCACTGGAAAGTTTTAACGTGCAGTATTGGATCAATTGATTAATGCAATCAGAACAAAAACGACCACATTTAATCAAGAAAAAAGTGCTCTATCTTTAAGACAACGCACCGGTTCACACAGCTTTAGATACAATGTTGAAATTACATGAAATACACTTCGAATTCCGTGATCATCCACCTTTTAGTCCAGATTTAACTTTTCCAATAATGACTTTTGCCTGTTTCCAAGCTTCAAAAAATGGCTCGTAGGAAAAAACTGACTGTCATTCAATTTTTTTTTTTTTCATTCATTTATTTATTGAAACTTCACAAAATGAACTAACAATAAGTATTCAAATCTTAATACTAAATACACAAAATTAATTAAGTCCAGCCAATGCTAGACAAAAATGTTTTATTTTGCGCGGTCAATATCGGTAAAATCACCTATTTAAAGTTCTGATGGTGCCAACCGAGAGTGGCTTTCAAAATTAAGTATATTGCGTGCAGGAGGATTTGGGTGAAGCTCCAGTTTACTGATAACCATTCGATTTAGTGCGAAAATTGAAGTTGCCAAAATGTTTCCGGGAAAGTGGGGGATTTTGGCGATTCCCAAAGATGATTTTGGGAATTTAAAAAAAAATCTCGGAACACGTTATACGAATAATTATCTGGTTATATGGTTAATTAGTTTGATATCGAAGCCTGTTTATTAGTTTTAAACCATACGAGTATTTATTACCTTTCTTGCCAGCTTTTAAACAAATAAACAACCCTACTGGTTTGTATTTTTTATTGATATAAATATTAATTAGTAGCTAATAAGCAGTCATCTCAAACGTATAAGTGATAGCCAAAACTAACGCGTATTTTGGGGGGTTCCCAAAATCGTTTTATTCAGATGGTATAAAAAAGTTGGAATATCGTCTTAACTAAGTGTGTATTGAGCTAAAAGGAGACTTTGTTGAGAAATAAATGGTTTTTGAAAAAATATATTTTTGTCTACTAGGTAGCTTCAATATCAATCCGCCCTCGTACACAAATTATTTAGTAATTATTGTAATTTCTTTTTATTATGATAATATTGGTATGGTTTAATTATGTATGGAACAAAAAATCGGCCAAATGGCCGCCGCAACCTCAGCGGTAGACCTCCATCCGGTGGTCAATATTTTCCATAACGCTGAGGCATAATTGAGATTCTATGCCGTTTATTCCTCTCAATGTTTGAAGTCTTGAATTGCTGCTGGCTTAACGACGTACACCTTTTCTTTCAAATAACCCCCCAAGAAAAAAGTCCAAAGGTGTCAAATCACATGATCTTGGCGACCATGTTACATCGCCATCACATGAGATAACACGATCAATGAATTTGTCGCGCAAAATAGTCATTCTGTTAAAACCACATATCGTCCACTTTCATATCTCCCAACCTCGTTATCATCTCACGATACTGAACATCATTCACAGTAACTGCCTAACCGGCCGCATTTTGGAAACAGATGGCCTGATGATGCCGACAGCTCATAAACCGTACCAAACAGTTACTCTTTGTGGGTGTATTAGTATTTCGACAATCACTCTTGGACTATCGTTCCTCCAAATGCGGCTATTCTGCTTATTGACGAGTCCACTGACGTGTAAACGTGCCTCATCATTTTTCAATTATTGCACGATCTTTCGATCGTATCTTCTTATGGTTCAAATTGAGATAGTGAGAAATTTAGACATGTGAAATGAAATGCAAAAGAAGACCAACTTGCGCGTTTGGATGCGGTTCACATTCAATATCGGCCCTTAAAATTTAACCACCTGATATTTCCTGAACACCTCTGATTGTACTTGTTGTAGCTGCTTTTCCTTTAAAGTAGTCATTATTTAATGGATTGTGTGATGGATCGTAAAATCGAAATTCGTTTGCAAAAAGCTTACAGAAAAGTGTTTTAAAAATTTATTTACAAATTTTTTATTTCACTTCAGAGTCAATAATCTTTGACGTCTCACTAAAAACTCGTTAAACGATGTCCATAAAAATTATAATTTTTTCTTTTATTAAAATTTTTACGACATTTGAACAACCAAAAGCCACCTTCATGGTACATAAACACCTCCACCAACACCAACATACCCACCCCATGAGCCGCCGCGTTTACATAGGAAAGAAGGAAAGAAAGAAGGAAATTTTGTTTGTTTTTGCTTTTGTGATTGATTGACTGGTCGAGTTGATGGTGCTACTGATGAAAAGGGTGCTGTTGTCGGCTCTGAAACCAGCAAATAAAAAATTCAAATCCTATCAAATCTTTGATCTTTCGTGCAGTTTTTCTCTCTATCTGTCCGCCTGCCTGCAATAACAACCGACTTCAAACATTGAGAGGAATATACAAAACATTTTGCAAAAATTTGAAAAAAAAACTTTTTTTTTCACAGTTTTGTTCTATAAATAAAGGTGTCAGTATGTTTTGAAAGTTTATTTATTTAAAAAGTTTTCTTCTTTTTTATGATTTATAACACTATATAAACGCCACCAGATGGCGCTGTCAAACCACAAAAATTACAATTTAATATCCATCCATCCGTTCGTTTTGATCGTTTGATTTTTATTTGTTTAAGATTGATGCGATACAGTTTTTAGATTGTTGTTGTACTTGTTGTTGCCTTTGTTGTTGTTTAATATTGTTTGTTATGACTTGATATCTAAGACTTGTTTTCTTTTCTTTTGTATTCTATTTGCGTCATTTTTCATTGAGAAATTTATTAGACTTCTTTTACTTCTGCTCAAATCAGACAGGTTTTTTTGTTGTTGCTCTTGTTTGATGATTTTTGTTTTGATCAAATTGTTGTTTGCTCTTTATTATTTAAATTTTGTTATAAAATCTGCCAAACTCTAGTTGTAACCAAAACTTGCCAAAAAGATTTGCATTTCTTACTGCGTCAAGTGAGCAGGTCGGCGACAAAGTGCACTAATGTCTACAAGGTGGCAGCGCTGCGGCATGTGAAAGATTTTTACTACTGATAATATGGAAAGCGCTTAACGTCAAATATATTGTTTACATGTTGAAAGCGAATTTAGTGTTTAAACAACTCGCACCGTTTTAAACCCCCAAAGCCCAATTCTGAGCCGGACAGCGAAGCCGTTCCACTTTAATTTTCACACTATAGCGAATATCCGTTACTAGTTCAGAAACTCGTTGCACGGCAAAAAAAAAAAAGCGCTCCGAATATGAAAAACCGGTCCCAAACCGATTACAGAACTTGTTTTTAGTTTTTTGCAATTCCCATAATCCTTTCACTTCCCTTGAAGGAATACAGCGACTTCAATTTTCACACTATAGTGAATATCTGCTATTAATTCAGAAACACGTTGCACGGCAAAGAAACAAAGCGCACCGAATATGAAAAATCGGTCCCAACTCGATTACAGAACGTGTTTTTAGTTTTTTGGAATTCCCAAAATCCCTTCACTTCCCTTGAAGTAATACAGCGACTTCAATTTTCACACTGTAGCGAATATCCGTTACAAGTTTAAATAAACGTTGTACGGCAAAAAAAAAGCATTCGCTGCGCCAGCAGTTTCAAACCGGTTAGGGAACGTATTTCAAGTTTTTTAGGAATTCCCAAAATCAGCTTCAGGAATATTAAAAAATCCCCCCACTTCAGCGGAAGCAATAAGGCGACTTCGATTTATGCACTATAGCGAATAACCGTTACTAGCTCAGATACACCATGTTCCATGGCAAAAAAGCACACCAACTGTAAAAAACCGCTGCCGAATCGGTTAGATAATGGATTCCCAAGTTTTTGCGAACCCCAAAATCCCCCTGAAGCAATACGGCAACTACAATTTTTACACTATAGCGTTCCACGGATAGCGATTACTAGTTCAGAACTGGTCTGAGAACGTATTTCGAGTTTTTCGGGAATTCCTGAAATCGGCTTCAAGAATTTCCACTTCCCCGGGAAGGAATATGGAAAATTCAATAAATGAGTACATCTAAAAGTAACTATTTTTGCTCAATTGCTTATAAGAGCGATATGTATGAAATTATATAATTAAATCTTTGTGACACTGTGTACTTGTGTGAAACGTAGTAGAATCCCTAAAAGAGCTCAATTCAGGAAAAATGCAAGTTAGGGGCTTTCTACGTGAGTTTAAGGATAATTACTCACACCGCATGGGTTTCGAAAATTTCCAACATACAAACAAATACACAAGTGGAGCTAACACTGCTAATTAACTAATAGCACTGTTTGGTGCATATTGAAGTTTATACTTCTATGCCATATTATCATACATCCGATGTTCCACAGGTTAGCATTCTTGGCCTTTCATTATTTAATTTATTTCTTAATGAAATCGGTAGCTGTTTTTTTTGAAATCAAAGTACTAGAGTTGAGTTCATGAGCTCTTTTGAAAGAGTGCTCTTTTTAGTTCAGCTCTTTTTACTGAAATATGTCTTTCTTTTAGTTCAGTAGTTCAGTGCTCCGTAAATAATATTTTCAATGAACGGCTCTGTTCAGGTTTCATGATAAAGAAAAGCAAAACAAAATTGCTGCAAACAAATGAAAAGTACAATTTATAAGGATTAATAAAAGGTGAAATTAGAAATTTTCAGGCGTGATGAAAAATAATTTTATTAAAAAGAAAATAAAACGATATATTTGTGATGATGTCTCGATGTTTTCATATTCAATTATGGTCGCATATCATATCGTTTATTTTTATAATACAAAAAACCAAAGTAAAATTGTGTTGCCTATTATTCTGAATAGTTGTAAATATATAACATAGATATGTACTTTTTACGTCAAATTCTGGCAGCACTGTTTGACAATTTCCGTATACATATCTACCAGAAAGAAAGAAACATAAACGAAAAAGAAAACTTGAAGACAAAAGGAAGAAACATGAACTACGGAACTAAAAGAGCTCGCAGAAATGATCGGCTCACTTAGCTCCCTGAAGTGAATAGTTCAGTGACACTAGTTCGTTCGCGAACTACCCAACTCTACAAAGTACCTTTGATACGCCGATGAATTAAATTTTTTTTTTATGACATTAGATTCTGATAGGGACCTTATATTAGGCAAAATGAGCTTAATAACCTGAAAGATTGGTGTCATCTTAATAATATTCATTTAAATATTAATAAATATTTGCATATTTCTTTTCATATATCAAGGAATCCATCTGTTTTTAATTCCAAAGTCGATGGTGTTCAATTGAATTCGTGGAATACAAAACTTGATTCAGATGTGGTGTATGACAGCTGGCTATCATTCGTAAAACGTGTAGAATATATTCTTCCAAAGGCGTTTAAAATGCTTGGCTTTATTAAAAGAAATTGCTCTGAGAGTTCCAATGTATACACTTTATCGCTACACTCGGTAGCTGCGGTGGTTAAGCGGCCGTATTAAAAATACATCATGTTCACCTGATCGCGAGTTCGAATCCCAGTGGGTGCTGATGAGTAGTGTAGCGACTACGAAACAGCTAGTTGTCCCCCAGCTAATGGTATTCAATTATTGTTCTGTTCTTCTTTGGTCTTATTGTTTCACAGCAATCATTGTTATAATTAAAAATAATCCTTCTTCTTGACTGAAGCTGGACTCGAACTCACAACTGATTAGTTAATATCATATTTATACGTCATTTGTACCATCCAAGTTAGAATATGCTGCTAACGTTTGGAGTCCTAATGTTTGCTACTTTGTGTCACGTATTGAGAGCCTTCAACGCTTATTTATTAAATTTGCTACCCTACCTCTGTCGTATTTAGCTATTGGGCCTTATGAATCAAAATACTTGTTTATTGGATTACAGTTTTTGGAATTACAACGTAAAGTACAATCTGCTTTGTTTATTTTTGATATTATCAATGGTAACATTGAGTGCCCTGACCTATTATCAGCTGTTCCATTTTGTATTCCCCCAAGGAATTTTACATTTCCATAACTTTGTGAAATGCCGTTTCATCGCACTAATTACGCTTACTTCGGAGTTCTAACTCGTTGCCTTTCTTATCTATCTTAATGAAGTAAACGGCAATATGCAGAAACAATCCAAATTTTTTATTGAATTTAGCACTGAAAAATATTATTTTAAACTGTTGCTTCTTAATATGCGAACACAACGTGTTTTTCTATTTTTATAATGTTTAATTTTAAGTTGTTATTATTATTTTTTTTTTTTAGCAGTTTATCTTTCATAGTCTGTAAGGTTGTTTGTTCTCATCCATAGACTGAAACTACATAAATAAATAAATAAAAACTTGAACCGCCTATAAGCTGTCTCAATTTACATGACTTAATATCGTTTATTGGCAGTAGACGAATGAAAATTGGCGGTAAACGAATGGCAGACGGTTTGAAATTTCTTATTATTCTAAATTATTGATTGCCAAGAATATATATAAGAAAGAAATAAAAACTACAGTTTAAAATTTGAACCGCCTATAAACGCTCTCAATTTATATGATTTAATATCGTTTATTGGCAGTAGACGAATGAAAATTGGCGGTAAACGAATGACAGACGGTTTGAAATTTCTTATTATTCTAAATTATTGATTGCCAAGAATATATATAAGAAAGAAATAAAAACTACAGTTTAAAATTTGAACCGCCTATAAACGCTCTCAATTTACATGATTTAATATCGTTTATTGGCAGTAGACGAATGAAAATTGGCGGTAAACGAATGACAGACGGTTTGAAATTTCTTATTATTCTAAATTATTGATTGCCAAGAATATATATAAGAAAGAAATAAAAACTACAGTTTAAAATTTGAACCGCCTATAAACGCTCTCAATTTATATGATTTAATATCGTTTATTGGCAGTAGACGAACGAAAATTGGCAGTAAACGAACAAAAGACGGTTTCAAATTTCTTATATAAATTATTTATTTCCAAAAATATATGTACTCGTATCTAAAAAAAGAAATAAAAAATACATTTTAAAACTTGAACCGCCTATACACGCTCTCAATTTACATGATTTAATATCATCTATTGGCAGTAAATAAATGAAAATTGGCGGTAAACGAATGGAAGACGGTTTGGAATTTCTTATTATTCTAAATTATTGGTTGTCAAGAATATATGTAAGAAAGAAATATAAACTTCAAAATATGTTGATATTAAACCTATAAAGAATGATATAATATTTCAAACGACATTTATTTAACGGCTGACAGCCTTGCCAGACCAGTGAAATTCAAAAAGTGGACAGCTCTTCATTGTTAAATCAATGGAAGCGCATGAGATATTAAAAGTGATGAATTAATGAAAACTTGCCCAAAACTGACCAGGAAGAACCAGGACAAACATTCACATACATAAGTATATAGGTATGTATGTAGTATGTGCGTCCATGCGGCACATGTATGTACATTTGTCTGCATATTTTCCTTTACATCTCGTTTGCCTGAAGCACTTTGGTAGCGATAATAAAGTAATTTCCTGCATACATTTCTTGCCTTTTTTTCTGTTTTGTTTAATTTCGTTTCGTTTCTTTTTTTTTTTTTTTGTTGGAATGAATCCTAAATAAACAATTCACCATTTGCCACTGCTGCTGTTACTTTTGTCACCATTCTCTGCCACTCTTGTTGGCAGACATTCGCATTTTGTGCCAAAGTGGTTCTCGAAAATAGATTTTCAACTGGAAACAGCGGCAGCAGCAGCAGGGCCAGTATGTTTCTTTAAACATGTTTGGGAGTGGTGCGTGTGTTTCATGGTATCTTCCAAAATGATTGGGTTTATGATTTGCTTATTTTTCTATATGACAACTTGATTTTTCCTCTTTTTTTTTGCTGGAGTTTTAATTTTGTCGTTAAACTGCATCCATTTTTATTCAACAGAAACCGCATCTTAACGCATTTATGCTAAATAAACATTTACTGTCATGGCTTATTGAATTGTCATCTAGACAGTTGTATGCTTGGGGTGGGTAGACAAATACATATTGTATACAGCGGGTGTGCGCCGGGAAGGTATACTACTTTGTTTTGCCGCCATTTTAGTAAACATTAGTCTTGACAGTTCATATTTGGCAGTCGTGAAGTTGACACGTGGCTAATTTATTAGGAAAAAATACTCGATAAACCAACGTATTTTAATGGTTAAAACATTTTATCAAATTCAATCATTAATTACTGTAATGATGAGAGAGTTATGTGATATTATTGGGAGAAATAACGCGCCTACAAAACGCACTATTTATCGTATAGTGAATGATGAAGAAAGAGGGTCTGTAGATGATAGATCCTAGCAAGGATCACAACGTACTGCAAGATCGGCTGATAAGATTACTGCTGCTCAAGAAAATCTTTCAAACAGTCCATCAACCTCAATTCGAGACCGTGCTCAGGAGCTTGGTCTTCAAAGAACAACTTTGTCCACAATTTTGCACGAGAATTCGTATTTGTTTCCATTTAAGATTAAGTTAACACAAGAGCTTCTTTTCCAAGACCATTTACCCCGCCATGCATATGTCAATTGGAAGGTACAGCTCGTCTATGGCAACCCCGATTTTCATGAAAAAATCATAATGAGTAATGAGGAAAATTTTAATTTGAATGGATATGTGAATAAACAGAATGGTCGATTCTAGGCAATGGAAACCCCTCGAACTATTCATCAGTCACCGTTGCATCCATTAAAAGAGACAGTCTGGTTTGCAATTTTGGTCAAGACGAAGGAGTCATTGGGCCTTATTTCTTTTAAAATGAAAACGGCGTGACGGTAACTGTGAATGGGGAGCGAAATCGTGATATGATTGAAAACTTTTTAACGCCACAACTACATGTGTTGGGCTTGATTAACATGCGATATCAACTAGATGGTGCCACATCACGTATAGACAGGATTGCAAAGGCGTTACTGCGAGTAGTATACCTTTCCGACGGACACCCTGTACGTATATACACATATTTGTATTTTTTCATGTTTATAATTCATAAATATGTATGTGCATACTTATGTATGTAGCCTGATCGGAGGAGGACAAACGTGTTATAGTTGTTGCTTGAGTCAGTCCAACAGTCTTTTGGTCAGTGTCACCCCTCCCTGCACTCATTTCAATTGGCTACTTTTTCATTTTGTTGTTGAATTCGATTTATTTATTTTGTCTAAATTAAGAAGAAAAAGAAGTAATCTGTTAAAATTATTAAAGTGTGAAAAACAATAAGTGACTCTTAATCTCCATTCTGAAAATGTAGTTCACTACATATTTTAGGCAAAACTCAAGAATCCGGGACGAGTAAAAAGTTTGCTGTTCAGATCAGGTTTTATTCAAAACAAATTACAAATTTTGTTACAGTAATCTGCCAAATCAAAAAATTATAAATAACTTTGCATCGACATTTCATAGGACCTACCCTAATGATCAGTAGACTTGAAAAGTTTTGAAAGATATTGTCAAACATTCAACTTTATATCCCAATAATCTAAATAAACTATTGACAATATCTTTCAAATGTTCCCAAGTCTACTGATGATTAGGATAGCTCCTACGAAATGTCGACATATAGACGGCTAGGAAACAGAAAACAAGCTATTTATAATTTTTTGATTTGTATCAATTTTAGAGGCTAGTATATTGAATAAAACTCCCCACGTTGGAACGTGCCCAAGAAAAGTGACTCACAGAGCCCCAATGTCTTATATTAAGGAACATGTGGCCGCATATTAACTCTAAGAGAACGTGGGAAATATTAAAACTGCCCAGGTCTCTCAGAGTGACTGTAGCAGTCATCACTGGACATTGCCCGTTTGGGAACCATGCCAGGAGACTAGGCCTACCCCATAACGACTTCTGTAGAAGTTGAAAAGACGAGGAGGAGACGATCCTTCATCTCCTCCGCACATGCCCGGCATTGGAGCATCATCGTATAAGATACTTAGGCGAGCGGAGTTTCAACAGCTTGCCTTGTCTGGTCGCGGTCAAACCGACCGCTCAAGCCTCTTTCATAAGTAGCAGCGGATGGCTAGTATAGCAAAGGTTCCCGCCTCGCCTTTCCATTCCCGCCCAACCATTCTACTCACACTATATCCCTATAACTTCTTTTCTTCACTCTCCTATCCCACTTTTCAGGCAATCACAAAGGGAACGACTCCAGGACCCAAGTGAGCTGGACAACCTAGACTATTCCTAACCTATATTATAAGTATTACATACTGTCTACGTCGCTTTTAAACCTTTCACTCTGTTATTGTAAGATTAATTTAGGAATATGGCAAGGCTTGGTTCATTCTCTTTCTCCTACTCTAATTCTTATTTTTCTTAATGCCTGTTTACAACCAACTTCCAAACCCGCCTCCTCTTTTTCTGATGACAGCAGCATTTGCATTTCCTGCTCATTTAGCGATAGGCCCAGTCTAAGCGAGATCAGTGGCGAGAAGCCAAACATGAGTGGTACGCGCATGGAGGCTCTTAAGGGCAGTGCTCGGCACGGTCAATATTTATTGAAGGCAATCCCATATCGCGATATTTATTGAATGTGTAGCACGCAGTATTAATAAATCGCGATACATATCACAGAATATCCTAAATTTCTATAATCCAAATCGCAGATCAGGCGATAACTATTGAAAGTGTAGATTTCTTTGTGATATTAAATTGCGATGTGGCGATAAGAAGTGAAAAAAGCTAACAAACTGTTCTAACAGCCGCTTCGGCTGACTGTATACCCAGCATATTTTCACAATTGTATTTTTGTTTCTTAAATTTCATCTCACGCTGTATTGGCTTGATATTAAAAATAAACACTTCAGCAAAGTAGGAACACTTATTCGCTTAAATGTGAACTCAACGATGTGTGGTGCTGTTAATTCATCTGCATGGTTGAAGTGGTTTCAATATCATTCCGCTTCGTTTGTTGATTTAAAACTGAATATGAAAAAAATATATGTACTCGTATGTTACTCTAAAGCCTAAAGAAACAAGCCCTGTCTGCGATATGCCATGCTATTGCCAAAATCGTACTTTTTTGGCCTTTTTAGCTAATGGAATTGTTAAGCTTTTTACAAATAGCCAAATCGTGCAGTATTCACTTATATGTAAAAAAAATGATTTAGGTAATACTGGGTATGCAACTTTACAAAATTAATAAAATTTTATTAAAATGCCCTGTTTACACCATAAATACATGAAATGATTGATGATTCATTTTAAGAAAATAACTTAAGTGGACATCTATAATTCAAAACAATTTAATTGTTATTTTTTAATTAAGAACACATAACAACATTACAAATAACTAGAATTAAAAAAAATAATAATAAATGGCAGACCATTTGACGACAATTTCTATTACTGCCCGTCTACATAAGCCATGAACAACTGTTGCAACATACCTTTGACTGTCCGATTGTTACAAGGTGAAGTACACGTATGTCTTGATTTTTCATTATTTTAATCCCGTCAGCAAAAGCACATCATCACTTTTTATGCCCTTATTTATAGTTTATGGAAAAAATATATATTTTTATTGCAAAATTTGCGATCTAAAATAAGAATTTGAATTTTATTTTGGCAATTTCTTTTAATTTGAAACTATTTTTACTGGTTTCATATTAATAGCCGTTTTAAGACGGCAAGAAAACAGTAACATTTTCACTCTACACCTGACAGTAACAGAATTTTGCTGTTTCTGTTAGTGGTTTCATGTCAGGTGTAATCAGCACTTCACCATATTACAATCATAATCAAAACTTTCAATTATTTTTTTATATCTCGTGTAGAAACCGAACATGTTTTCTCATATTTGACAAATTTCCATTTTTGTGTTTTTTTCTTTTGTGCTCATATTTACTCAATAGTCAATGTCATAAGATAGACCTTTGAGGAGAAGAAGTATTGCTCAGCTCTATTCATAAAATAAAGTGTGGCACGACGGCTTGATGCACAAAATAAAGTTGAACTTGCCTGAAAATACTCACAAGCTTCTGGAAAGCTACTTATATGGGCGGAAATTTGTTATCAGAGAAGGCGATTTTATAAGCCCAACTCAGCCAATCGAGGCAGGTGCCTCTGACATGCCAACGACATCCGGAATCCACACTTCAACCTTTACAGATGACACAGTGTTTTTGAGCGTTCATGAAAACCACCAATTAGCTTCACGAAATTTACAGGAATACATTTTTACATATTAGAGAAATGGCTAAAACTTTGGAAAATCAAAGTTAATGAACAAAAATGTACTCATGTCACATTCACACTGCGTAAGCAAACATGTGCACCTATCCTAATAAAAACTCACCTATTCCGCAGCACCTTGGTATACACCTCGACTTTGAAGTTGGATTGCAAACTTCTGCTATACAATGCACTTCTAAAACCTATATGGTGCTACGGAATTCAATTATGGGGCACCGCCTCAGCGTCAAATATAGAAACAATTCAAAGGCGACAAAACCAAGTTCTTCGAACGATTACAGCGGCTCCATGATACGTAAAAAATTCACGAATTCATAAAGATCTGAGTGTTCCGCTGGTAAAAGAGGAATTTGCTAAGTACGCGACAAGGTATGTCAGTAACGTTGAAAATGATTTACATCAGTACCTGCCTTGACGGCCTAACCTGATGGTGCAACAATTTCACGAAGTGAATTTTTCACGATTCACCACCGCCCCCGTGTGGCTTGCTAGGCTCACACAGGTAGCAATTCTTGTCATATGATTGCGGTCATATGAACAACTTCTTGTTGAGGAGTTCAGGCTTTCTAATCCCTTATGTATGCAATTTCCCAGCAATCAATGCAGGACAAGGCTTAATGAGTTGGTAGGCCGAAGCCCACTAAGAGCATCAGCGCTTAAACCAACTCACCCGTCAAACCGTCACCACTGGTTCCTTATAGCACAAGTATCTGTTGTAGAGGCAACAGATCCTCGGAAGATTGTTAGCCCTCGAAAAAAGCCATCACCAAACAATTATCAAGGATACTAACTAAAACTAGCGTTTTAGGTTTCAACCACAGCCAGAACGTTTCAGCCAAGGTAGGCACCTCAACCATGATCAGCCCAGGTCGAACCGCAAGCAGAACTTCCCGGGGCCATGCTGATCCCCGTTCTGCCAATTTATACCCTTGGTAAGGGTTTCGGAAGCCAACATAACATAAGTCATGTGGCTTCCTAGAGTTTTGTTTGCCGCACCAAACGAGGGACCCCTTCCCCTCTTTTTCCCGAAAAACAGAGCGCCTAAGTTAGGAATACGCCAAGGCAAACCCTGTTCCCCGGGGGGAGGTATGTCAGTAAGTTGGAACTTCATCCAAACCCTCTTGCGGGCAATATTCTTAATATTCTTAATTTTGGCGGCCACACTCGGCTTAAGAGAAGGGATACCGCTGCCACCATCAGATTGCTCAATAGATGATTTTGCCGAAATAGCTCCCGCAAAATAAAACTTTTTGTCTAGCATTGGCCGGACTTAAGAGAAATCACATTTTTTAATTTTAAATCACATTTTTTAATTTTAAATTTAGTATTAAGATTTGAATACTTATTGTTAGTTCATTTTGAAGATTCAATAAATAAAACACGCTACAAAAAAAAAAAAAATATTTACTCAATGTTTTTCATAATAAATAAATTTTATTTTGATTTATAGTTTTTATGCAATTTTTTTGTGTAATCTATATCTCTGTTTAGTTAAATATTTGATTTGATGTTTATTTTAATTATATTTAGAATTTAATTGCTTAGACGTGTTTGTGCATCGCGCCAACATCCACACAATCGTATAAAAAATTATATAAAAATGATAAAAATAATTAATAGTTTTCGTTTTAAAATAGTAAAATTTTTTTTAAAGGATGGCTGCACATTATTAAAATAATATTAAAACAAAAATTCCATTTATTCAACAGGAAAATAAAAACTGATTTAGAAATCTCGGTTTCGTTTTATTTGAAAAATATTTGTTTAAAAATTATTTGAAATAACAAATCAAATTTAATAACAAAATTATCTAAAAATCATGACAAAAATAATAAAATGACATTGGCTCTACATGGTCGTACCATTCAGGCACAGGACAATGTTCTAAAAGTCTGGGCGACTTTACAAAATCGCTTCAAAATGGAGTTAGAGTGCCACACTATTATACTAAAGGGTGGTTAAATTTCAAGGGCCGAAGTTGATTTTGAATAAAACACAAACTATTCAGGAAATTATTGTAATTTTATTTTATTTATGGTATTACTCAATTATGTATGGAACAAAATATCGGCCAAATGGGCGCCGCAACCACGGCGGCACACCTCCATCCGATGGTCCAAATTTTCGATGACCCTGAGGGATAATGGAGGTTCTGTGCCGTTAATGTGCCGAATTATCTCATCCTTTAGCTATTGAATTGTTGCTGGCTTATCGACGTATACCTTTTCTTTCAAATAACCCCAAAGAAAAAAGTCCAACGGTGTCAAATCACATGATTTTGGCGGCCAATTGACATCGCCATTAGGTGAGATAACACGGCCATTGAATTTGTTGCGCAAAAGAGCAATTGTTTCGTTAGCTGTGTGGCAAGTGGCACCGTCCTGCTGAAACCCCATATCGTCTACATCCATATCTTCCAATTCGGGCCATAAAAAGTTCGTTATCATCTCACGATAGCGAACACCATTCATAGTAACTGCCTGACCGGCCTCATTTTGGAAAAAATACGGCCCGATGATGCCGCCAGCACATAAACCGCACCAAACAGTCACTCTTTGTGGGTGCGTTGGTTTTTCGACAGTCACTCTTGGATTCTCGCGGCAATTCTGTTTATTGACGAATCCACTGAGGTGAAAATGTGCCTCATCACTGAAGATGATTTTCTTCGAAAATTGATCATCATTTTCATAATAAGTCTGGATAACTTTAACACGTTGTTGGATTGTGTATCTCTCCATGATTCAAATTGAGTAAGTCTGAAATAGAGAAATATCAAATAAAATTCGAAAAAAAACTTGGCATTTAGGTGTGGTTCACATTCAACATCGGCCCTTGAAATGTAACCACCCGATACAATGATTGTAAAGCGGCCTATACACGTTGCAATTCCTTTGTCAATTGAGTCTTTCAATTCAATTGATCTTTCACTTCATAAACTGAATTGAAAGAATTTCATTCAACTATCAATTTCTAGAAATTAAAGACAATTTTAAAAATCTTTAACGTTTTTTTAGCAAAAAAACTACAAATATAAATTTTTACAGCTGATCAAGAGTCTCGAATACACACAACACAATTGAATTGAAAGACTAACTAGCCAACTTGAAACAATCAAAATCTTTTGATTTTTCTTCAACCAACTCGACAACTGCCAAACAAATCAGTTGACAAAGCCATACACGCCTTGATTTGAACAACAACCGACTGAGTTGCCAATTGAGTTGAAACGTGTATGGAGTGCTTAATAATTTATATATATAGTAAAATAATTATTTATTTATTATTAAAAAATAAATTTGGTTTTAGTTCAAAATTTTCCTTTCTTATGTTTCTGTTAAGAAGAACTTTTAGACAAGAAAAATAATAATCAAGAAAAAGACAAGGCAAGAAAAATAACAATCAAATCATTAACTGGGGGACAAATAGCGGTTTCGTTGTCGCTACACTACTCATCAGCACCCGTTTGCGGATTTGAACTCGGCTCTTGACATATCATTAACACGAAGAGCAAAAGCTGTTCATAGCCCTCCATAATGATAATGCCACTAAAACATCTTCTGATGGAAGCGGCATTAAATTATACGATCTTGGAGCACAATACGCCGGTACGAAATGGAAAACCAAACGTTTAATACAATAAATCAAGAGTTGTGTTATATAATGCGCCGTCGTGTTGAAATCAAAGCTCCTGCACATTGTCATGTGTAAATACGGTTCTGATAAGGCAGTATGCCGGACGGTGTGTTGGGGTGGCAGCACAAATTTTCACAGCTGAGCCCGTAATAGAGTAAAGTTAAAGCAAAAACAAAATAAATACGAAAAAATGACACATGGCTGCTTTTATGTAGAGATATGGCTGAAAATCCTGGAAAGGAAGGTAAGATGGTGGTTAAAATGGTGTAGCGGGCTATAAAGAATTTCGAGAAAAGAAAGATGGAGATTAGGGTTTTTATTAAGAAAGGCGATAGCAGGAGGAAGGGTGAGAAAAGCGCTGTTAGGGATGACTTAAAAATAAAGATCGTCGCGGAGTTTAAATGTAGGTAAACTCCATGAAGGTGGGCAGCGACATACGCCACAACATCAGCCCAAATGTTGGAGATATGTCGCGAGCTATTGGTTGCAGCAAGTCATTTAAAGACCCGAAGGGACCCGGATCGTTCTTCTTCGGGTCCCTTCTTCTTTTTGTTTTTGTGTAACATGAGTGCTTCAATACACCCTAAGCTGGCATGAATTTTTTATTGATGGACATACCGAGCCACGTGTAAGACTGCTGGCAAGGACAGCACCCTCAAGACGGTGAGCTACGAGCCGGAGCATTACGCCAGCATGCCAGCGCCGCCAACAGTCTGGCCACCCCGTAAATTGTACGGGCAACATCGGGCTCATTACCTAGTGTCTACAACTGCGATTAACTCTGACATAATATCTAAGAAAACGTCTGCAGAATGAGAGAGTGAATTTTTACAAAATTAATTATTTATAGTATATAATTAATACATAAAAACAAATTATTTTTAATTTAAAAGGGTTTTTTTTATGATATTATGCAAAACTAATAATCGGTAGCATTGCAATGGCGTCTTTTTGTAAAAAAAAAACACATACACATCCGTTTTTTGACAGCTCTTATTATAAGACCGTTGCCATGAGATTTCTCATAACGCTCTCATAAAAATTATTATAAGACTGCGATAACACTGGTTTTAAGTCTACACGTAACAGAATTCTCTTTGAGATTGAATTTGACGTTCTCATCTCAGATATTATCGCAGGTGTGGACGCTAAGTTAAAGTCGAAAGGCAAAAAGGTATGTATGTGCATGTAATAACATCGTGGTTGTTCATAATAATGCAGGGTGGCGCAAACATAACCTTCCGATGTTTTTTGGCTGTAATTTTAAAAAAAAAAATGAGAAACTTTGATTCTTCTTGTGGATTATTTTTATTTGGTATTTTAATTTTTTGACATCAAGGTGAGAATATGATGTCATGTAAATGGCCGCCACAATTGATTGTCATTTGAGCCCTTTTTATAGCATTTTCCATCACATTGGCCAAAACTTCCGGCGATAGGTCCTCACATTCTTGACGCATATTGTCTTTAAGAGCTGCAAGAGTCTGAGGCTTGTTGACATAAACCCGCGAAAGCCCCTCAAAAAGAAGTGTGCTGCGGTCAAATCAGGCGATTTTACTGGCCAGTGCAAATCGCCAAAACGGGAGATTAGGCGCCCGAGAAATGCATCCTTCGCCATATCGGTTGTGGCACGTGCAGTGTGTGCCGTAGCACCGTCCTGTTGGAACCACATGTTTTCCAATCCCAATTCATCAAGTTGCGGTAAAAAGAACTCTTTGATCATTGCTCTGTAGCGGTCACCATTCACAGTAACCGTTTAGCTCACGACGTCTTCGAAGAAAACAGGTCCGTTGACTCCTCCAGCGAAAACAGCACACCATACAGTGACTTTGAGCGGGTGTAATGGCTCTTCGTGGGTTACACGCGGATTTTCAGTGTCCCAGAAGTGTAAATATTGTTTATTTACGTACCCGCTAAGATGGAAATGGGCCTCATCACTCATGATTATTTTTGATGAAAAATCATCTTCCTCTTGGTGGTGGTCAAGGATGGCTTGAGCGTATGTTAGACGCGATTGGCGGTCAGCAGCTAACAGCTGATGCACCGTCTGGACTTTGTACCAAAACTCGCTGTAAAGACCGACGACTGATACCCATTTGCGTGGCACGTCGTCTGGTCGATGTCGACGGAGCTTCCATAACATCCTCGGCTACAGCAGCAATATTCTCTGCAGAACGGCTACTCCGGTTGTTGTGCCCCTCTCTTCGAGGCGAGCGGCTAAACGTCGCACTGTTTCATCAGTAGGCGTTGGACGGCCGGGAAATCTGCGACGAAATTCTTGTTGTGCCAAAATCACCGACCGATTATTGGTCAAAGAAATAGTCACCAATACTCTGGAGCAGTGTAGCATAACATTATTTATTAACGTGTATTTCGCATCTGTTTACTAAACAAATGTCAAAGCAGAACTAACATTAGGGGCCAATTGCAAAATTTATAGCATTTTCTGATAGAAAGATTACTTTTGCGCCACCTTGTATATACCACCCCTGACAACATTTACCACGTAAACCCGTAATAAAATTCTATTTTCTACTAGTTAGGACGTCGCAATCACATTTCATTAGAGTAAGGTAAGCACTTTTATGGCTCTCGTTTAACAAAAACGATCAGCTGTTCCAACTACATTTACATTTTTACATTTAAAAGGTCGGCTAAATGGGGCTTTAAGGTTTAGTTTAGTGTTACTTCATCAGTTCACTTTGGTATTGGCATTGTCTGGCAATTTGAACTCGCCAAGAGTCTGGCGATAGCGATTTACACAACACATTTCAGGGGGGTTTTCTGTCGCATCTATTGCGATGCGAAAGAAAAATGCTTCGTAATCGAAGAGTTGGTACCCTGTATTGCGCTTTCGTATTTTCCTTTCGCATTTAATTTTGCACATTTTATTCTATTATTCTACGCTATTGTGTATTTTGTGGTACCAGTGTTGCTTGATTTTCAAACTATTTTGCAAAAAGGTTTGCACAAACGGCACAGAGTACCAAATTATATTCTTATCGCATATACCTTTCGCATCGAACTTATTTTCGCATCGCAATAGAGAGTAACCCCCCCAGGTTACAATCGCAAATGTCATGCGAATGTCAGAACATGACCGTTAGATTCAAATTAGTTAAAGTTTGCAAAACTTAAGAAAACTATGTTCAGGAGAGCATGTTACATCATGTTCAGATTTGCTGCAACATGCACTTATGCTAACTAACATATGTACATCAATATACAAAGTGGGAAATGAGTTCAAATTTAATTTTTCATTCTTTCATATACATATGTACATACATATGTATATACCTACATACATTTCATTTCATATGTAAAAGAAATTTAAAGTATGAAAGACAATAAAAATAATAATGTAATGGCATGCAATGAATGCACTTCGTCCATTCATCCATTCATTAAGCAAAATTGCACAGAAAACACATGAGGAAAGAATTTCACACCTTAAAGCTTATTTTATTTAATTTTGTTATTTTCGAAAATAAAAAAAACATTTTGTTTGCTGTGGCGCAGTGTACGGCAGCACCTCATACCAAGTGTAAGAAATCCGAAACACTAAAACAATATCATCATCATTATCAGCAACAACAGCAACAATAACAAAACTGTATTCTCCACTTACTTTTTGGCAAAAAAGCAACAACAACAACAAAAAAAAAACAAAAACAACAGCCAGAAATTCTCCAACATTTTAATTGTGAAATATTTAAGCTCCGCCTTCTGGCCAAATTGCAGTTACACAAACACTGACATACACACCACACACACATGCACATATACACCCAAACACTTTGCCAACCATAAACAAAAACACTCTGATATGTACATAAATAAAATTTCCTGTTTCGAACAACAACAGCAGCAATCGACAGCAACAGCAATCATGGGAAAATTGATTTTTCACACATTCACATTTACCCACAAGAAAGAATTAATGAGTCTCACATTTATGGCTGTTACGGTGGAACGAATTGGCGGAGCAAAAAGGTGGGAAAAATCACCACCTTTTATTAAAAACTAGTTTCCCTTTTATTGTTGTTGCAATTTATGTGTTACCTTTTGATTTGACAGTGGTTGTGTGTGCGAGTGTATGTGCAAGATAATTTTATATGGCTGCATGAATATGTATGCATGCATATGAGTGTGTGCATCAATGTGTGGGTTTTCAATAATGGTTGATTCATTCCTTCTATCCATACCCCCTTTTAGTGGTTGTTTTTGTTGTTGTTGTTTTTTTCGTTTTATTACTCCTATCATTTTATTGCTTTATGGGTTTTGTTGCCAGCTGCCTGCCACCATTGTGATAATTTTCATTTAACTGTCATTCTTGAATTTCACATGCAAACACACATTTGTACATATACATAGATCCATATGCAAGAGTTTGTTTGATGGTGTTGCCTGACATCTGAACATGTTTACATACGTATGGCCATATAAACTCTGCTTTCAGTTGTTTTGCGTGGCCGTTTGACAACTGATAATATTGTTTTTTGTTTTTTTGTGCCTGCTAATTTAGAAAAAAAAAATAAAGGGTGTTTTTTTAAGCTAGATAGAACTTTAAATTGTAAAAAGTAACACAAAAAATTAAATTTTGATGAAACATTTTTATTATTTGTTTCAGTATACTCTGACAAATCATCATGAATAGACTCACGCTTGAACAACGCTACGAAATTATCCAAATTTACTTTGAAAATCAGTCGTCGATTCGCGCAACTTTTATCGCAAAATTGTGTTCAGCGATGAGGCGCATTTTTGGCTTAACGGGTTTGTTAATAAGCAAAATTGCCGCATATGGAGTGAGACCAATCCACAAGAGACCCTACAGACTCCATTACATCCAGAAAAATGCACTGTTTGGTGCGGTTTTCATGCTGGTGGCATCATCGGACCTTATTTCTTCAAAAATGAGGCCGGAGCTCGCGTTACGGTCAATGGAGATCGTTACCGCACCATGATCAATGATTTTTTGTTTGAAAATATGGATGACATTGATCCGGAGGAGATGTGGTTTCAACAGGATGGCGCTACGTGCCATACGGCGAACGCAACCATCGACTTACTGAAATCAAAATTTGGCGATAAGTTGATTTCGAGAAATGGACCTGTCAATTGGCCTCCAAGGTCGTGCGATTTGACACCTCTCGATTATTTCCTGTGGGGCTACGTGAAGTCACTGGTTTATGCTGATAAACCAGCAACAATTGACGCCTTGGAGGCCAGCATTGTTCGTGTTGTTCGTGACATACGGCCAGCAGTGCTCGAAAAAGTGGCCCAAAATTGGACGTCCAGAATGCGCTTCGTCAAGAACAGCCGCGGTGCCCATATGCCCGAAATCATTTTCAAATGTTAATGTCACGTATTGATCTTTCGAATAAAAAAAAATTTTGATTACAATTTAATTTTTTGTGTTATTTTTTACAATTTCAAGTTCTATCGGGCTTAAAAAAACACCCTATATGTTAATGAATTTGCAATAAATTATAAGTGGCAAATACAAGTGGGTGAACAACACAGCAACATTACTGAGAGTTTAAAGCGCAGTGGGCAGAAACGACAAAACTAAACCAAATTTAGCGATACATAAGTAGAAAAAAATATGTTTATGATTGATGACAATATTCTAAGGATAACATATTATTGTTGAATTATGTTTTTGGTGCTGTATGTACTACATTGTTATATATAAAACACCATTGATATGATTCACAATAGTGCACTGTGGTTCAAGTTTTTAAGGAAGGTGGTCATACGTAATTTATTAAATATTTATGTTTGCGGTATTTATGGGACAATTAGGGTAAAATAAGATAAGAAAGAATTTGGAATGGTTTTTATTACGAATTTTTATTTCGATCGATTTTGTTTTGCCTTCTTCAGACTTTGATCGATTTGTTTCATTCCGACAAATTTTATTTTTAATATTTTTATGTAAGTGTGGCAATATAAATCATTAAATATGGCAATAATGTACAGCAGTACCTAATTAAAGTTTTTGTTGCTTATGATTTTTTTTAATACAAACATGAAAATTTTTGGAAATAACTAATAGTGAAAGGCCAATGTAAGCGGCATGCGGCAGCGGGCGGCAACAATGTGACCCATTTACAAAAAATTATATTTTTTATAAAAATATTCGTACATAAATTTGAACATATTGAATTTAATTTAATTTGGCAATGCCATTAAAGGTGGCCGAGCGGCAATGTTGAATTCAGTTTAAGTTTTTGTTTTGCCGCTTCAATTTGTCAAATCAAAAAGTAAAGGAAAAAAATAGAAGGCAGAAATTAATTTTCGGTTTTGAAATTTCAACAATTGAATTTGTTTATTTATTTTGGCTTTAAAAAAACTCAAAATGTTTTTTTTGTTTAATCTTCGAAGCACAAATTTTTCTTCAATTAGCCGCGTTGATTTGCCTACAACAAATAAACTCAAGCGGCGAATAGAACAGGTGGTTGCCGGTCGTTGCCGCAAGCCGCTTACATTGGCCCAAGGTGCATTAATGTATACACGGTGGCAGCACTACGGCATGTGGCAATTTTTTGCTACTGGCAATATAGGAAGCTATTTACGTCAAATGTATTGTTTACATTTTTGTGAATTTAGTGTTGTATTCTGAAATAAACATATATAAGTTATTTTGTGAACATAAAAATAATTGAAATAAATATATTTTATAATTATGAAAAGGTACATTCATAGTTTATAATTGTGAAAATAGTTACAAATATTTTTGATAAACATAGCTTACCATATGCCTGTTTTTGTTGTATTGTTGTAATTTTGCTCTAGTGCTGCCACCGTGTATACGTTAATGCACCTTGCATTGGCCTTTCACTATAAAAATAAAATAAAAAAAACATCAATATATTGTGTTTAATAATTTAAAAAACAGTTTTCTTCATTGGAATAGTAACATTTTGACCTTTATTATGCTATTAGATATATAAACTTCCAATTCGACCGCGCAAATAAAAGTGATTTCAATTCAGGAAAATTTATCGATTTTAATTTTCTGAAGAAGCTTTTTCGGAATTGAAATTGATTTCGATCGAAATCATTTGTAGTCAAAACGTTTCTCAAATGATTAACATACAGCATTCCCTTTTTAATCGCTTCTTGTCCAGTCCCCAGTTGAAATTCAGGGTGGCTTAGCTGTAAAGCTAAGCTGTAAGCCCTTTTGTTGCTTTCCACATGGAATAGAGGAGTACCATCAATGCTTTGCAAATATGTTTTAAGGAAAGCCACTCTCTGGATTTTGAGCAGATTTCTTTACTGAATTATGCATTCCCGTAGCTTAGTTTTAAGCTAGGGCGATCTGCCGAGCTGCCACTCTCTTCTAACTCTGCTTTTTCTGATAGAAGTTGTTCAATTTTAGACAGATAAGTAGTTTTATTTTTCACATATCTGAATTTTATAAGGTCAGTGTTAGCACGTTGTACGGCTAGTTGGAGGTTTTCAGAAAAATCATGAATTGATACATCAATATCCTCAGACGTTTTCAATGTAATATTTTTTTAAGTTTTAGCCAATTAACTCTATTGACGGTCAACGCTAAGACGCTAAACGGGGAGCCAACCTGTCGAGAGGACGAAACAGAGATTATAGTGGGTGAGGATGACGAATCTAATGAAGAAAACTTTTTTACAACTCCAGAATCTGTAAAATCGGGACTCTTTCGTTGATTTGATAGCCAATAAGCGGGAAAAGGGGGGGGGGGGGGGGGGGATGTTCGCTTGAAATCACATCTAAACCTATTTTAGAAATGGCGTCAAAAAGTGTTTAGCATTATAGTCACCAGTCGCCAAAAATCAAGGCCCAATTGATTTGAGTTGCTATTGTGAGTAATTTTTCTCACTGAACATACCTGCCATAGTGTTGTATTTCAAATAGTACTCATTTTTATAACAATTTCTTGCTATTTGCTTAATAACTTAATTGATTTTTTGTATGGAATATTGAGCTTAATGAAGGCGCTATAAACCATGTCGATTCAATATGATTTCATGTCTAAAACTAAAGTTTTTTGGGATCCAGCGAAATTGAAAGATGGAATTAAATGCAGTAAAATTATCGTTATCAAAACAGTTTCCGAAAAATGCTAATGGGGCTTTTTCTATGTGAATGAATGTATAGAAATATTTAAAAATATTTGTTAAAGCATTGTTGAAAAACAAAATAGAGCAGACAGACCTCTTAAGAGTTCGAAATACCCCAAAAACCCAAACAGCTTGCCAGCCACTACAACCGTGAAACAGAACCCGTTTGTAGTTAAACATTTTGGCAAAAATTATTTTAAAAATCATCTCAAGAGCAAAGTAAACGCAAAAGAAATAGCAAAATGAAAACTTTAAACCAATTTCCACCACCAACCACTTCAGAAGGTGTCTTTTTTTTCTAATAATGTTAGTGGTAGTAGTTGTCTCAGCGGGATGAATGATTGGCACACTAGCAGCATGACTGAAGACCACATTTTTTTTGTTGCTGAGTTATTTTATTGTTTACCCAAAGGATCAAACAAAATGTTTTCCTATGCTTCTGTTAATTGCCGGTTGTGGCAAACGTTTAAAGCTCTTGTAAATCCTCACGTCAACAAGATGTTTGTCAGAATCCACGTATTTGTGGGTTGCTGCCATCACAGGCACAAGCAAGTTGCAGCAACGTCAATGGAAGAAGTGATAAATGGTATTCGCTACTGTTGCCACTACTCAAACAGACGCATTCACACATAATTATGAACGCCGTTGCCGTTGTGCGCTTGCAGTCCAAACGACCCTTGAGGCATCGGACGGCGGACAGACAAAAAGACGCAATGAAAGGTATTTTTTGTTTGGTGGATGAGAAGTACTTACTTCCCTTTTTAAATATTTGGTGAAAATTTTTTTTTAATAGAATGCCAGCCCTCCATCCATTCATCCATCCCTCTGCCAGCGAAACGCGTTTGTGTGTTTTGTGGTTGTAAGAAGAAAGTAAAACAAATTGTTTTTTTTTTTTGTGGCAACTGTTAAGTTAATTATAAATTAAATATTGATTCGTCGGCTGTTAGAGTTTAAATTTGTAAATATTAATGTGCATATTTAATTTAAATATTTGTTATATTTTAGATAAAGAAACGCTTGTCGAAGTTTTTATTTGGTGGCCACGTCTTATGTAGGAGTAGCGACATATCGCAGGATGTTAAAAGTAGTTGAAATGAATCACATTTTTAACTAAACAAACTTAAAGCAAATACTATCAGAAATGCAAGTTAATAAAGTCGACTTTAATTTTGCCTGCAAGTTGTATTTATTAGGTGTACAACTTTGCTTCCGCCCCTTTGCAATAGATGACTGTAGCGTTAAGTGGTAGTCGAAATAAATAGATCGTACGAGTAGAAACTTAAATAACTATTTGTAAAATTTATGGAATTTATTTTTTAGTAATTCATTTGAAAAACAATAAATTTCTATTAAAGTAACTTGGGAGCTATTAAAACTGCCCAGATCTCAACTAAGAGTGACTGTAGCAGTCATCACTGGCCATTGCCCGTTTGGGAACCATGCCAGCAGACTAGGACTACCCCATAACGACTTATGTAGAAGCTGCCAAGACGAGGAGGAGGAGGAGGAGACGATCCTTCACCTCCTCGGCACATGCCCGGCATTGGAGCATCATCGTCTAAGACACTTAGGCGAGCGCAGCTTCAATAGCCTATCTTGTTTGGCCTCGATCAAACCGACCGCGCTAGCCTCTTTCATAAGAAGCAGCGGATGGCTAGTATAGCAGCATGTAATGCTACACTAAAAGGTTTCCGCATCTCCTTTCCATTCCCGCCCATCCTTTCCACTCACTATCATTTTCCTATAACTTCTTCTCTTCACTCCACTATTTTAGTTTTTCAGGCAATCACAAAGGGAACGAGTACAGGACCCAAGTGAGCTGGACAACCTAGATTATTCCGGGGTATCCAGCGGCCTGCCTACCTAACCTAACCTATTAAAGTAATTTATGAAGTTTTTACATTAATTGCGTTCAAATGGCCTCGCCCCGTCGGTGACAAATGTGAGACATCTTATCAAAAAGTTATTCGTTACTGCCTGGAGCGTTGCAGCGGTAACTGTCCAAATTTGTTGGGGTTCTTTTTTATAAACTTCCTGTTTTGCAATAAACCCACAAAAAAAAAATCAGGTGCAGTGAAGGCAGGAGACCTGACAAGCCAACGAAATGTGGAGTTTCTTGAAATCAGTTTATAGGGATATTTTTGCCTCAATTCTGTCATAACAGGCGTGGCGTGTGACAATTTGCCCCATCTTGTTGAAACCAAACAGTGTTGAAAGGGATTCTCTTTGGGTGCAGTTCTGGAAAGAAAAACTCTTTCAACATCTTTAAGTAACGTTCTCCATCGACGGTAGCAGTAAGACCGTTTTCTTCGAAAAAGTAAGGCCTGACAATGAATCTTGAAGAAACTGCACACCAAACTGTGATGCGAAGTGGATGTAATTGCTTCTGATTGAGTATCTGGGGGTTAGAACTATTCCATTGCCGTTTAAATCAAAATCTGCCTCGTCAGACATAAAAATGCAGCTCAAGACGTTTTCATCCTCTGAAACAATTTGAATGATCTCGCAAAATTCCAAGCGAATCAGGAAGTCTCCAGGGTTCAGTTTGTTTGTTACTTGAATCTCATATGGAAATAAGTTTAAATCTTGGTGCAAAATTCTCTGCAAGCTCTATATATAATAATGCGTAATGAGCAAACGTCAGTCACTTGTCCCTTTTTTTTCAAAACTCACTGTAGTCTGCTATTAACGGCTGCCAAACACAAACTATATGAACCAGCTTGTTCAAATGTAGATAGGAGTCAACTGACAGTAGTGAAAAAGAGATATATCAGCACCTGCCTTGAGGCCTTATCTCGTGATGGACCAGTTCCACGGAGTGAATTATTCACGACTCACCAGCGCCCCCGTGTGGCCTAGCACTGCTCACACAGGTAGCAGTTTGTAGCCATATGAGCAACTTCTTGTTGAGGAGTTCGGGCCTTCTAATCCCTCCTGTATGCAATTTCCCAGCAATCAATGGAAGACAAGGCTTAATGAGTTGGTAGGCCGAAGCCCACTAGCAGCATCAGCCCTTAAACCAACTCACCCGTTAACCATCACCACTGGTTCCTTACAGTACAGGTATCTGTTGTAAAGGAAACAGACCCTCGGGAGTTTGTTAGTCCACGAAAAAAGCCACGCCAAGCAATCATCAAAGATACTAACATCCCTTTCCTGCGTTTTAGGTTTCAACCACAGCCAGAACGTTTCAGCCAAGGTAGGCACCTCAATCATGATCAGCCCGGGTTGACCTGCAAGCAGAACTACCCGGGGGCCATGCTGATCGCCGTTCTGCCAATTTACATCCTTAGTAAGGGTTTCGGAAGCCAACACAACATAAGTCATGTGGCTTCCTAGAGTTTTATTTGCTACAACAAACGAGGGACCCCTTCCCCTCTATACCCGAAAAACAGAGTGCCCACGTTAGGAATACGCGAAGTCAAAACCTGTTCCCCGGGGGCAGGAGTCAACTGACAGGAATAGTCTAGCCATTTCAATTAAGAGGCGAAAAATTGAAAACGTCATGGACTTATGGGCCCAACTTCGTACAATTTTTTTATGGCCTGTTTTAATAGTTCGTGGGGAAACACTGGAAGTATTATTTTACTTGTTTGCTTTCAATACTATAATTTTCCTTTAACTTTTTTCTATAACTGGCATCTTAAGCTTAAACATAATTTAAAACCTTAAGGCCAAAATTTGTTTTGCAATATATTATGTTCATGCAACACAACAACTCGGTTGGGCGCCACAAAACGAGGCAAATTTAAAATAGTTTTCTTTCGACATTAACCAAACGAAACAAGAATAAAAAAAAATTAAAAATTTCTAGCGCCAGTTGTACAAGAAACACCAAAAATAACAAATAGACCAACCAACCATACGGCCAGTTCCAAGATAAAGTGCATAAAGTAACAACAACAACAATAAGAAAATCGATTGGGGAATAGGAAACTAATCAATCGACTGCACAAATTTTATTGTTTCAAACGAATCCGATTACAATTCCAAGGAAAACTGCAACGAGAAGAAATTTTCATTCAACTTGTTTAGAAGACGCATTTGTTTTCTTGTTGCACACAAAGCAGTTAAATTCTTTTTCTCTTTATTGGGAAACAACCTCCTTCACACACTACCCAGCCAGCATTTAGGTGATATATTTCTCAATAGCTATTGAAAATTTTTCAATAGCTATTGATATAGTCATACATATGAGACTTGTTAAATTACTTTTGATGATTAAAACCTGGAAAAAGGTTTCATATATGATTAATGTATATGCTCTAATAATGCTTTCAAATTCCAAGAATAAGATATACTAAAACTACACAACCAACCGCGCATGGTTGATTTATGTGTATGTTTATAAATTAAACCTCAGGATGCATCACCTGATACTTCGGGATGCAAACAAACTTGTCAAGTAAAACAGCGCAATCTAAATGAGGGCGTAAAGGGCAACGTAATATGGATCAATTATATGGGATCCTTACTTCACCATTCAATAGTATTGAATCTATCCAAAAACAATTTATTATTTTCTGTCTACAGGGTCTTGGATGGAACTCGCATGTGCTGCCATCATATGAAAGTAGGCTTGGACTCATTAAATTACCAACTTTGAAAAGTCGCCGAACCATGCTTAGTATCTCTTTCCTCTTTGGATTGATTCGCGGTGAAGTTGATTCAAAGTTTCTGCTGAACAAAATAAATTTCTGTGTACCGACAAGAGTAACCCGTAACTATCAACTACTAAGTCTAGATTATCACAGGACCGTCCATGCTAACAATGATCCCTTTCGTCGCATATGTGAAATATTTAATAAATTTTATCATATTATAGATATCTCTGAATCTAATGATGTTCTAAAACGAAAAATAATTTTGTACTTAAATACGTAATTATACTCCTTTATATTTTTTCTTTAGTATGTAAGGACTTATAGTCTATAGACTTAAATAAACAAATAAATAAACAAATCTAACGCTTCGATTTTACACTGTAGTAAATAACTTACCTAACTTATTACATGGGCTGAAAAATCCCGGGCCTAACAGTCACCGTTTTCAGTTAATACCAACCTTCAAAAAACAGCTGTGAAATTTTCATGATATGCTATTCATTAGTTTGTGAGTTATTGTGCTAACAGTGACACTACTTTCATTATTTTCAGAACAATGGATCAGAAACAATTTCGTGTTTTAATTTTACACTGCTTCTTGATGGGGAAAAAGTACCGGTCCAGCAAAGCAATGGCTGGAAAAATGTTATGGGGACTCCGCTCCACCAGAAACAACAATAAAACGTTGGTAGAGACACCGATGATGCAGAACGCAGTGGACGTCCTAATGAGGCGGTAACACCAGAAAACATAAAAAAAAATCTACAAACTCCTTTTGAATGATCGAAAAGTGAAGTTGTGTGAGTTAGCTGACATCGTTAAGATATTAAAAGAACGTGTTGGCTTTATATTGCATGAGCATTTGACTATGAGAAAGCTCTGTTCAAAGTGGGTGCCGCGTTTGCTCACTATTTACCAAAAACGAAAACGTGAGGATGATTCTGAGCAGTGTTTGCCCATGTTTAAACGTAACCAACTGGAATTTTTGCGTCGATATGTGACAATGGACAAAATATGGATCCATCACTTCACTCCGAAATCAAAACGATCGTCAGCTGAGTGGACAGCAACTAGTGAACATCGTTCAAAGCGCCCGAAAGCACAACAATCGGCTGGAAACGGTTATGACCTCGGTATTTTGGGTTGTGCGTGGTGTCGACTATCTTGAGAAAAGAAATACCATTAACAGTGAATATAATATAGCGTTGTTGAAGCGTTTGAAGACCGAAATTGCAAAGAAACGACCGGAAAGAAAAAATTTTGTTTCATCAAGACAACGCACCGTGACACAAGTCAATCAAAACAATGACAAAACTACATGAATTGAACTTCGAATTGCTCCCACATCCACCGTATTCGCCAGATTTGGCTCCCAGCCGTAAGAAATTTCGCACGAATGAAGAGGTTATCGCTGAAGCTCAGACCTATTTTGAGGCGAAAGATATATCGTTCTACAAAAGTGGTATTGAAATGTTAGAGCGCCGCTGGAATGCGTGCGTTGCTCTTGATGGGAATTAAGTTGATGTATAAAGCAAATTTTAAAAAAAATGTTTTTTCTTTGTTAGGCCCGGGACTTTTCAGTACATCTGTTAACTTTACTAAGAGAGAGTAGAGTTTACTCTCTTACGCTCTTTCAAAATTAAATTTTCCAATTGCACAGCGTTTAAGCCACGCTGTTTGTGTCGGTCTCAAACATTTGTATGTGCATAAGGATTTTTGACAGATAAATTACGTTTGACGCGCTAATTTAGGTTGCGCTCAAACTGAGTTTATATGTATATATTTATAAGTAGCGTTTTAATTAATATTTTCGAATAGCACAATAAAATTCAAGTCAACAATGTTAAGCCTTCCACTGGCTATTTAGTGCGGTTTATTTTTTTCTTTTTTTTAAATCTAGTTTTGTCTTACTTCTTTGTGTTTAAAGTATGTTAACGTTTATGACACAAAATGCTCGCTGGGTAATGTCGTTCAGTGTTTGTGTAATAATGAGGAACTTAAAGGGAGCCAAAGTAAATATTTTGTTTACCAGATGAGTTTTAAGCTGCCCCAACAAACGTGGCAAGAGAAAGAGGAAACAAACAAACGGGCAGCAATAAAAACAAACGAATTTAAACCGAAAATTTCCAATTTGAGAATTGAGTTACTAATTTTTTTAATTTGTTTTCAAATAGAGACAAATTTATTACTTTTTCCCCTTTCAGCTCTTTGAATTATCATATACTTCTGTTAGTTCTCATTAATTTTAACCCTCTATAGTCCAACATCTTTTTGTTTTTATAAAAAATATCATGTTTTAGTTTTTTCTAAGAATAAAGAATTTAAAAAATTGTTTTTTGTTAGATCGATATATACAGCGCCAAAAACCTAGACCGGCGCGGTCTTGGTTTATGAAAATTTTGAAAGCAAATTTTTTATATAACGAATAAAAAAAAGAAACAGTTTTTGAGTTAATAAGCTTTTTTTAATAAAATATAAATAAATATAATCGTACATGAAGAAAACAGCGTTTATTCAGGTTATTTGTGGTGAAAATCGTGGAGGCAATCCTTGAGGTTAGACAGACACAAGTTTATGTTACAATTTCAGTTTCGGAAAGTTTTTTTTTTGCCAGCTCGTGATAAAAACTGCGGAAAATGGCCGATCCGATCGTAACGGATCTCTGCATTATTATAATATGCTTTATTATTAGTTATAATATGCTTTATTATTATAATATGCTTTATAATAAGCATTATTATAATACGCTTTATAAGTAATCTGTGGCCGCATATTAACTTTAAGAGAATGTGGGAGCTATTAAAACTGCCCAGATCTCACTTGAGGGTCACTGTAGCAGTCAGCACTGGGTATTGCCCGTTCGGGAACTACCAGCAGAAGTTGCCAAGACGAAGAAGACGAGGAGACTATCCTTCAGCTCCTCGTAACATGCCCAGCATTGGAGCATAACCGCCTAAGATAACTAAGCGAGCGGAGCATATAGAGCCTATCATTTCTGGCCTCGGTCAATCTGACCGCGCTAGCCTCTTTCATAATGAGCAACGGATTGCTACTACAATAGCATGTAACGCCACACCATCCGGTTTCCAGCCTTTTCCCCCTCCCAACAACCACTATATCCATCTAACTTTTACTTTTCACTTCAACCATCTACCTTTCCACTTCTCAGGCAAACACAAAGGGAACAATTTAGGCTAGAAACACAACTACGACGATGGACGAATTTTTGATGGCGAATATTCGTCGCCAAATATAAAACACATTAAAGTATATGAAAATGCACACAATCTTGGTGTTGGTGGATATTCAGAGAAAGTTAAAATAGATTTATTTCGTCAGCGAACGACGAAAAAACAATATTAGGTGACCAGGTTTTTTTTTTCAATTAATAATAATTATTTTTCAATTAATAATAATTTTTATATTTATATGAATTCATGTAGTAAAAATTTATGAACATGTTCTCAAAACATAAATTACGTCAGATAATTTGTGCAAAAATTGCTCTTTCGGTTGGAATTTACATAGGTTTACTTTTAAATGGCCCCCTTAGTACAGTGGTGGACATGCAATTAAAACATAAATATGATCTCTCATTCTTTTGGTATTTTATATGATCTATTCTTATTGCAATGAAATTTTTCCACTGAAAACATAAGTTGGATCTCTCTTGTACCTGGTTCTTTCTTTACATTCAATTTCTGCTTAGCTTTCTTAAAAAGTTAGTCATTATTTAGAGAAAGCGTAGTTTTTCAAGTCGACCCGATTAAAACATTTTCAGTTCTGCTATTTAAATAATATTATTTTAAAATCTGTTTTTTATCAGCAAAACTATACAATTAGTAACCAGTCATTGCAAAAAGACCAAGTTACTCCGAAGAGGAAAGGAAGGTAATCATTTATCTCAGAGGCTCCGTGAAGACGCTGAGTGAATTTTCTCTATTACTTGTTTGTTCTAGAGGAAAAATTTATGATGCAATGAACAATTTTGATAATCTTGGCAGCTCAAATAATGTACCCAGAGCCTCCAAACCTCGTACAAATAGAGCCAGAGGCGATAAAATAGTCGTGAGGGCCTCCAAAGGTAACCGATTTAAAAGTTGTAAACAGTTAAAAGTTGAATCATCATATAATATCCGTATATTATCTAGAACTATAAGACAGCGGCCAAATGAAGGTGCCTTACGTGACTGCATCGCACAGTTAAAACTTTCGTCTCCAAAAAACATTTTTAAGTCCAGATTGGTTTTTGTCACATAAACATTAAGAAACCAATAAGATTTTGGAAAATTATATTATGGAGTGACGAATCCAAGTTTTGCCGATGGAGATCAGATGTAAAATCCTATGTACGGCATCTAGTTAAGCAACAATACAATCTCAGATATACCATCAAAACAGTAAATTAATTTACTATCAAGAATGTTTTAATTATGTGGCCACCACTGTACGAGGGCGGTTCGGAAACTTCTGAGCCTATCAATGAAAGAGAATAGTTAGTTTTTCAAAAAAATATTTTTATTTTTCAATATAATCTCCTGCAACTTGAATACACTTAGTCCAACGCTTTTCTAGCAATTCTATCCCTTGATTAAATTAGTTTTCCTCAAGGTCTTCAAAATAGTGGTTTACAACTGTAATTGCAACTTCATTTGAGGTAAAACGCTTGCCAGCAAGGAATTTTTTTTAGATTTGGGAACAGGTAAAAGTCACTGGGAGCTAAATCAGGAGAATAAGGTGGGTGGTCTAGCAACTCGTACTTTAATTCGTTGATTTTAGCCATTGTTAAAACACTCTTGTGCGCTGGTGCGCTGTCTTGATTAAAAATTATTTTTTTGTGTTGTAAGCCAGGACGTTTTTCTCGAATTTGTACATTCAATTGACCCCAAAGTTAGCAATAGAACTCTGAATTTATTGTTTCGCCCTTTTCCAGATAGTCAATCAATAAAATACCTTTGAAGTCCCAAAAACCGTTGCCATAACCTTACCAGCCGATGGAATTGTTTTGCATTCTTTGGGGCACTTCCTCCAGCTTCAGTCCATTGTTTGGATTATTCTTTTGTCTCTGGAGTATAGTGCTGGATCCATGTCGCATCAACAGTTTTGAAACAACGCTTAAAATCCATTTTATTTCGCTTTAAACGATCCAAACAAGCTTGAGAAATGTTCATTCTTATGCGTTATTGGTCGACTGTTAACAAATGCGGCACCCATCTTGCAGAAAGCTTTTTCATCTGTAGTTCTTCATGCAAAATTAAATGGACTCGATCATTTGAGATGCCCATGATATTAGCTATTTCACGCACTTTTATTCGTCGATCACTTAATACCATATCATGAACTTTGGCTACAATTTCTGTTGTTATTGCTGTTTTGGACGTTCACTACGTGGTTCATCTTCAATGCTTGTTTAAATTCAGTAACACAATTTTATACTGTTGCATGTGATCATATCATTATGAATTTCTTGCTCCGATAAACCTTTTTTATGTAAATATTTAATGACACCACGCATTTCTAATTTTTCTATTGTAAAAAAATCGCGGTTACTTCTTTTGTGAACACCTGTTGCTATATGAAGCAGTTACCAGATCAAACAAAAATATGTGTTCATAGCAGAGATGGAAGTTTCCAAAACACTTAACCTTTTTCTGTATATACCGCGCTTTTTGTGCTCGGCTAAGAAGTTTCCGAGCCGCCCTCGTATATTCATTTTTTTTTCTTTAATTTTCTCTTTGCACGGAATGTAAAGAATGCTATCTACCCAAAAGTTCGTTGATATTGAGCTTTTCACTACGAATTTATACAACAAATATTGCCGATGGACAAAATGCGTCGTTCGTCGCAGTTGTGTTACTAGCATTAAGACTCAAGTGAGCTGTAGAACTTAACACTCATAGAAAAAAGCATCTTCATATTGAAGACGGCGGGTCATCAGACTTGTGACATCAATTGTATGTAAATAGTCATCAGGGATATGAAACCTGACATCAATCTCAACGATGAAAGTTATCGGACAATTTTGTCATATGTTGAATATCATCAATTCTACAACTGTGGTGACATCAATTCAATGATACATCTTATTAATAGTTATTATACATCCAATTTGTCAAAATTTATTATAAAAAAAGCCTAAATAGTTTTATAATGTTTTCTATTTATTGTTGAAAAGGACTTTAGTTGTTAAAATTATTATTTTTAAATTTAAATTGATTTTTAAGAAGTAGAAAAAAATTCATCATATTAATGACATTTAGTCATCATAAGCGACGTTAGTTACATAAATATAATGGCGTCGTAGGGAGTAAAACAGAAAGAAGAACTACGATGCAAAGAAAGCGCATATTTTCTCGTTAATAGCATACACACAATTGCAATATGATAATGCGCCACGCAGACATTGTATTGATGGCAGGAAGTCATCAAAAGTATTATTAGAACATTTTTAATTCTCATTGATTTCTTGAAAATGGTAAAATATAAAGTCACGTGTTTGAACATAATTTTGAAATCATTAAATTGAACCACAGTTTAATGTTGATGATAGCCTAGCATGGTATTGATGATATTTCGTCGTCAGTTTTACTTCACGTGCCATTTTTCTGATGTCAATAAGCTATCACATCAATGAGATTGAATCCAAATTATATAGGGTGTTTTTTAAGCCCGATAGAACTTGAAATTGTAAAAAATAACACAAAAAATTAAATTGTAATCAAAATTTTTTTTTATTCGAAAGATCAATACGTGACATTAACATTTGAAAATGATTTCGGGCATATGGGCACCGCGGCTGTTCTTGACGAAGCGCATTCTGGACGTCCAATTTTGGGCCACTTTTTCGAGCACTGCTGGCCGTATGTCACGAACAACACGAACAATGCTGGCCTCCAAGGCGTCAATTGTTGCTGGTTTATCAGCATAAACCAGTGACTTCACGTAGCCCCACAGGAAATAATCGAGAGGTGTCAAATCGCACGACCTTGGAGGCCAATTGACAGGTCCATTTCTCGAAATCAACTTATCGCCAAATTTTGATTTCAGTAAGTCGATGGTTGCGTTCGCCGTATGGCACGTAGCGCCATCCTGTTGAAACCACATCTCCTCCGGATCAATGTCATCCATATTTTCAAACAAAAAATCATTGATCATGGTGCGGTAACGATCTCCATTGACCGTAACGCGAGCTCCGGCCTCATTTTTGAAGAAATAAGGTCCGATGATGCCACCAGCATGAAAACCGCACCAAACAGTGCATTTTTCTGGATGTAATGGAGTCTGTAGGGTCTCTTGTGGATTGGTCTCACTCCATATGCGGCAATTTTGCTTATTAACAAACCCGTTAAGCCAAAAATGCGCCTCATCGCTGAACACAATTTTGCGATAAAACAACGGGTCTGATTTTCAAAGTAAATTTGGATAATTTCGTAGCGTTGTTCAAGCGTGAGTCTATTCATGATGATTTGTCAGAGTATACTGAAACAAATAAAAAAAATGTTTCATCAAAATTTAATTTTTTGTGTTACTTTTTACAATTTAAAGTTCTATCTAGCTTAAAAAAACACCCTATATTAGTCTGATGTTGGTGCACCATTCTATTAATGATATTTTGTCATTACATTGACTTCATTTAGTACTTTCTTCGGTATTGAAGTTTCATTGCATTGATTACATGCTCACATCAAACGTATTACGATGAAGCATCCCAATGATGTCAGTATGACATTTCATTGATGAAATAATAATCATAAATGCCACTGTTTATAATTAGAGCAACTGATGAAATGGTTGACATCGCAGCGATTAAATGTGTCATGGGGTCAAAAATGATGACATTTAGCATTGCATTGATGTTAAAATACATCACACTTATGACAGGTTTTCTATGAGTGAAGACATGGGAATCCAGCGGCCTGTCTACCTAGCCTAACCTAACCTAACCTAGCCATAAATAGTTTTTAGATGAAAACATATTTTAAATTCAATGCTTTTTTTAATAATAAAGTAATTAAGACACGATTTTCAAATTTAATTTACGCCAGAAACCAACAACCAGACACAAAATACAAACAAATTCATTAAAAACTTCTTGGAAATGATGTTGTTAAATAAATCTCATCCAACGGATTAATTAATACTTTTCTATTCTTATTATTCCCCAAATTCAGACTAATTGTTTACACAGTTTACAATAATTAACCAAATTACAGATGAAGTAAACCAAAGAGATTTTTTTTCATACGTTCAATAAAATAGAAAAAAAAAGTTTAGTTTGCATAAAGAGAACTAAAAAAAAAAACGGAAACAAATCTTGTATAAAATGAATAATAATAAAATAAAAAATTCTTGAAATTCAAAGTATTTTTTAGAGGAAATCAATTGCCTCCAGTTTAGTGGTGTTGATGATCTGGCAGTCAATCGATCAGATCAGACCAGAGCAGAGTGAATAATTAAACACCTTTGACTTGATAGTTCTAGGAAAATATTGTCGACATCATGTCTAACAAGTGTATGTTTACAATATCGCACTTCACGGCCCAAAGAATACACAAACTAATTTCCATTTCATCATTCATAAAAATTAAAATTAAAAAAAAAAAAACAAAACAAAAAAAGGCAGGAATTCTTATTCCATTCCATTCATTCAAATGGCTCAGCTCAACGGACCACAATACCATAAATGCTGTTAAATCATTTCAACATAAAAGCATCAAATGACTGAATGAATGAATGGATGGAACGTTCGTTAAAAACCAATAAAAGTCTCTCAGGCTCAACCAAACATGTGCACGTTAATGCATGCGAAGCAGCAAAGGGCTTTCGTTTGACTGTGTTACGAAGAGGTTGGGAAATTTACAATTATTAATCGAGTTTATATTAATCAGAGTTTTAATGAAATTCACGTAGTTTGTGCTCTTGTCTTCTCTTCGTTATGTGTAACACAAAGTGACGTTAACACATACGAGGTCTGGTCAAAAAATAATTGTTATTTTCAAATTTCGTTTCGTAATCGTTATTTTGAAATTTTCGCATTTTTTCTATTATCTTGGTACACATGTTCGTTAAAAACCAATAAAAGTCTCTCAGGCTCAACGAAACATGTATACGTTAATGCATTGGGAGCAGCAAAGGGCTTTCGTTTGACTGTGTTACGAAGAGGTTGGGAAATTTACAATTATTGAAAACAGAGTTTTAATGAAATTTTTTACTACACATTATTTTTTGCTGCCAACTCACGTAGTTTGTGCTCTTGTTCTCTCTTCATTATGTGTAACAAAAAGTGACGTTAACACATACGAGGTCTGGTCAAAAAATTATAATAGTTATTTTCAAATTTCGTCAGTTACTTATATTGGATTTTCAACTTTTTTTCTGTTATGTTGGTATGAGTACACATGTCTGTAATATATGAGTATGTTGGCAATAGCAGCCAATTTGGATAGTCAGATTGTTTTTGACAGATTAAAAAGTTAGTCCTGTTTTGTGGTGCTCTTCGATTATTTACTATTCGAAAAAATGGATCAAAGAATTTGTATTAAGTTTTGTGTAAAAAATGAAATTGAATGCACAAGAAGTCTGCTATGAGCAGAGCACAAGTTCAATTGGGGTATAACCGGTTTAAGGAAGGCCGAGAAGATGTTGATGTCCTGGTCGCCCAAGCACATTAACAACCGTTGAAAACATTGAAGCAGTGAAGAAAATGATTTTGGATAAACGTCGAATCACTATCAGAGAGGTTGCTGATGATGTTGGCATATCGTTCGGCTCATGCCTAGCAATTTTTACGGATATTTTAGGCAAGAAACGTGCGGCAGCGAAGATTGTTCCAAAATTGCTACATTTTGAGCAAAAACAACGTTCAGGAGCTGTTGAACATCGTCAATGACGAAGATTTCCTCAAAAAGGTCATAACTGGTGGCGAATCATGTGATATGACACTGAAACCAAAGCCCAATTATCCTGATGGAAGCGTCCAGAAGAGCCAAGATCGAAAAAATCACGTCAAGTTCGCTCAAATGTGAAGGTTTTGCTCACTGTTACCATATTCACCCCGAAGTGATGAAAAATATAGCAACCAATTGTGACAGCGCCCATTTGGCCGATATCGTCTTCTCGATTTGACCAATAAGATTCTAAAGGTTAAAATACTCATAATCAAAAACATAATTGAAGTTTTTTATTTAAACAAAAAGAGAGCCAAACAACATCGAATGATATCTTTTAGCTCATCTTATTGTTTGATGTGTGACCACCAGACTTCAAACACAAATTATTTGAGCTTTACTGCCTGTTCGCCGATATCGCATGAAAATGTATGCGAAAAAAGCTGGTCACTCACGTTCGAATCAATTTGGGTTTGTCTATGTCACTATTATTCGTTCACATGCACTTATGTACACAGAAAAAAATTATAGTAAAAATAAAATCAACAAAATTTTTGCTTGAAAAAATAATTTGTATGCAAGTACATAAATATCAAAAAAATAACCTTGGATATCGTATTTTGTTGATGTTTAAAAAAATAGTTGTTTTTAAACTTTTGTTCGAGTCCATGAATTCCTTTACAGGTCCTCATTCAAACAATTTATTAATTGATTCAACGAACTTCATTATTGAACACGAAAAAAAAATTTTTTCTGTGTATTTTAATTGAATTCTGACATATCGTTCTCATAGACTAAAGTTAGAAAAAATCCAAATCAATTTTCTTTCGCCTAGAGTGCGAGTGAACTTATCCTTTCGACATCGGCGAACTGGCTGTTAAATTCGTTCAAATTGCTGGAACAACTTCACTTTAATGAAGAATAAAACATACGTACATCGGTTGCAACAAATTGACTGCACCACATACAAACAAGGGAACAAATTGCCCGTTTCTGTTTTAGCCAAAACTTAATATTTTCAACGATAGCAACAAGACAACGAACGAAGAATGCATGTTTAACAAGAAAAATATTTCCTGTAAATGACAGACATTCTGACGTTTAATGCTTTCGAAAAAAAAATGCTTGAATTTCATTCCATTTAAACACACAATACAGTCAGTCTGCCCGCGCAACAATCAGCCAGTCATTTAGTCAGCCATTTAGCAACGATCATGATCATGGTTGGTGTTGATCGTGCTGCTGATAATGCGTTGCTCTCCGAGATCACATGCTGAAACTGAAACAAGACAGGGTGCACTGCACCTCCAATTCTAAAAGAAAATATCCATTACTTGATGTCATATTTGTTTAACCTCAGGCAATTTTAAAACACAAAGCACATGTTCCTTCTAATGCTCCAAAATACGTACTTACATGTACATATGTATGTACGAGTGTATACATGTATATGTTAATATTTTATTTCAATTCCTAACAAATGGAGTGTGTTCATTTGAAAATGAAAAAGTGGGTAATTTAGGAAAAACAAGAAGCAGAAATGCAAGTGTTAGTGAATGTGGCTTTTCTTGAGATCATCTCTAATTGTTGTTGTTAATGTTTTGACAAAAAGGAATTTGTATCAGTTTTTTCTTCTTCTTATTCTATTTGATTTTGTTTTTCATTCCGAGTGCATTTACGATTTTGTTCTGATTGCTGTTTTTTTTTTGTGTGATTTGTGTGTGATTGTGATTGATTGATGGGTGAGTAGATTAATTTTGGTATTTGAAATTTTATTTGTTGTTTCTGGTGGGGATTGCAGGGGCAGCTACTTCCGTATTAACTAATTTCTCGAGGTGTATTGATTTCCCATCATTTTGTTTGTCAAACAGATGTTTTATAATATTTGTCTTTTGTTTATTTATTTATTTATTAATAAGATTGTTTAATGTTCGTAAGACACCAATATTTAATATTTACACAGTGCGACAGAAACAAAAATATTATATTGTAGTTTGGAGTTCGTTTTTCTTTATTAAATGGAGCAGACAGACGCCTGAAATGCGGTGCCAATTGGGCGAATAGATTGAAAACTTAAAAATTTTCAAATTAAATTTTGGTTTGTACGATTTAAAAATTATAAAGTTCAACAAAAATTCAATAACTTAAAAATTTTCTCCAATGAAACTCATTTTGCTATAAGTGGATACGTAAAAGCCCTGTTACACTATCCTACACGATCGTGCGATCTACTAAATAAAACATGTGTTTTGAAAGAGTACAAAAAAAGCAACTGTGTGACAGAGTTTTTGACAAATCATGTGATTTGAAAAAAATTTATGAATATTTTCAAAACATGATGGTTTCTGTGCGACCAGTGTGGTATATACGAGACCTGATCAAGAAATTACCATTATTTTAATGTTTTCAAAAAGTATTTATTCATCAATAACTATCTTGTTCCCTTTAAAAGTGTATTATAAAGTTATAATACACTTATGCAAGCGTTTTTTCCAATTCTCGAAACACTTCTGAAATGCGCCTTTTTGGTATCGCCAATAGCTCCTGTTTCGATTTTCTCTTTATCTCCTCAATCGTAGCAAAACGCTTTCCGTTCATCGGTGTCTTCAATTTTGGGAAGAGGAAAATGGCAGCGGGGGACAAGTCTGTGAATATGATGATTGAGGCATGACAACAGTTCTGTTTTTGTGCCAAAAAACTCAAGCACAAACATCGATGTGTGAACTGGTGCGTTATCACGGTGCAAAATCTATGATTGTTTTTTTCACGACACGACATTTTTCTGAAGAATTGCTTATATATATATATATATATATATATATATATATATATATATATATATATATATATATATATATATATATATATATATATATATATATATATATATATATATATATATATATATATATATATATATATATATATATATATATATATATATATATATATATATATATATATATATATGATCCATATTATGTATTATATATAATTATATATATAATACATATATATAATTTTTTTATACAACATTCTACGCAGCTTTTAATAACAGCCTGGTTACCAATTTCGACAGCGTGCTTGTATTCGCAATCTAAGCGAAAGAAAATTGATTTGGGTTCATCTAACTTTTTTCTATGCGAACGATGTGTCAAAACTCAATCAAAATCAAGGCGAATTTTTACAGGTGAATGCAAGCGGAAAGGCGAATTCAGCACTATGTATTTTGTTATTGTAAAACACATCGTGAATGTCAAAATCTAAATTCGCCAAAGATTATGCGGCAAGGAAAAAATTTTATGAAAACGTTAAATATAAACTTTTATAATTGTTTGTAATTAAAATCACAGGTTATATTAGTTTTTCACTTTTAAATTCACACAAATTTCTTAAAATTGCACTAAATCATACAAAAAATGTTTCAGATTAAAATGGCGTGAAAATGTTTATAAGCAAAAGAAAAAAAATTTTATCATTGGAAAAAAAACGCGAGAAGCAAAACATAATCACCTGAGCTGTTAAGTTCACCTTGTAATGAATTCACCTTGAGTCAAAATACATAAGAATATGCGAAGGAATAGTAGTGAGATGGACAAACCCAAATTAATTCGAATGTGAGTGACTGGCTTTCTTTCGCATTCATTTTCTATCGAAATTGGTAAACTGGCTGTAAATATGATATGTATGTAGTCATATATTTGTGAGTACATGTATTTATAACAGTAAAGTAACTGGAATCCAAAAAAATGCTTGGATGAGAAAATCCAAGCAGCTTCGTTTTCGTTTGCGGTAGGTTCTTTTAACAATGAGCAACATCAACCATAAAGCGTCAAAACATTTTCTCTAAGTCTATCTACAAAACATTGATTGCAAAACAGTGAATGCAAAAAGATAAATTTAAATCTCTTTTGCAGAAGATTACAACCGCCACAACGAATTAAAGAACGATTTTAAATTTTGATACAAAAAATCAAATAACACAAACCATCGTAATTAAACAATAAAAAAAGGCGATTCGAAAAAACACAACAAACACACAGCTATTTAATCCATCTTAAAATAACAACTGCTCAATTGTTTTTAAAATCATGTAAGTATCTTAAATGGGCCGAGAGACCCTGAACACACCGAACGAAGAAAACCTTTTGCTGCTGATCAAAACAAAAATAGTAACAAAATTAAGAAGAAGAAGAAAAAAGAGCAAATGATGACTGGCGGGTATAACTCAATTCGGTGTATTCGCAATTGCAACTGTTCATAATTTTATTGTTCTCCGCTCTATTTTGTTTAAAAAGATATAAAATCTTTTTGAGACGGGGTTAACGTAACACGGCCCGCAGCAAAAACAAATTACTTTTAACAGAATAAAAAAAAAAAAAAACGCGCACACACCTAAAGAAATAATAAAAAAATGAGCAAAAGGTGAAGCACAAAAGAGATGAGCCACCAAAATTGTATTGAAGACAAAAAGGACGAGTAGTGGTTGTGAGGCAGACAGACGGGAAAATGGGAATCGAATAAATATCCAAAGGCTGATAACTTAATCGTTCACTGTTACCTTCCACTGATGGTTTAGTTGGTTGGTTGGTTGGTTTGTAAAACGCCGTTCAATTCACCTCGCACTAAATGAGTATTTCAACATGTGTGTATGCGTGTGAGTGTACTGAGTATAGAAATAGTTGTGTGTGGGATTCTCTTTTCTTTTTCAATTTTCACAGAGATTAAAAGCAGAAAATGAAACATCCATCCCATCACATTGCAATTGTTGCAAAATATTGTTTCGCACAATTGCGATTCAATTGAGTTGAATGCGTTTGGAATTTGTACTTTTGTTTTCCCATGAAATTGCGTTAAATTGCAAAGAATAATAATGAAATTGTGCGTAAGACAAAATCAATTTCTATAAAATTCTCCTACATACACACTTAAATACATACGATACATGCATGTTTGCTCTTTTCTCTGGGGGAGTCCTGTCAATCAAGCAGGGATTTTTCTTCTTCTTCTTCTCTTTGTTTTCCCCATTATTAAACGTTCATCATAATAAAGTGAGAATAAGAAATTATGCAATCAACACCTGTTCACAATTTTTATTATCGTAACAATTAAATTTAACAAAAAAAACTTATTTTATACACGATTGATTTGTAATATGGATTATTAATTGTGGAGACGACTGCTGACGAAATCGGCACAAAGTAACTGAAGTAAAATAACCTTTGAACATAAATTTTCAAAAAAGGCGCAAAATTTTAAAAGGAATAATACGTTTCTGTGCATTCTTTTGTCAATCATTTTTACTGATCATATTTGAAAGTAGAGTTGCCACTACGCAACAGTTTGCGACAAATATCTGTGCTGAATTCGGGTCGTGGATATCACTTTTTATGAAAGTTATGTTAATTGAAATCACAAAAAGTGTTTTGTAAAAATGATAGATTTCAAAACAGCCAGTTATAACTTACTGTCCAACCTAAATTAGCGCGTCAAGCATTGTCTGTCAAAAATTCTTATGCACATACAAGATGTATGAGGCCAACCCAATAGCGAGGCGTTAATGCTTTGCAGTTGGATAATATAATTTTGACCGAGCTTAACAGAGAAAACTTTAATGCCTCTCAGTAAAATTCGCTTCAAAACAAATGTTACTCATTTTATTTGCGACGATTAGTAATCACTATGTAGTGATTTTTATTAAATAAGTTTATTGAGCAGTACTGTCAATGGCACAACGTTATCGCTTTTATTTAAGTTACTTAGTCCAAGGTCAGACAGAGCGATTTTAATTGCCGAACTTTTTAGCAATTTTCTTTTGGAATTGCTTTCTTGTCCACACACAAAACCTTTTTTCGGCAATTCTTGAGCTTTCTCTACTTATTATTTCATTCAATTTACATTGTATATGCACACACACATGAGAGAAAAGTAAGGAATTACTGAGAATTGCCGAGTACCGGTAATTCTTTTTCCCTTCTTATACCCCTCACCGAAAGCTTCTATAAAGTCAAGAATTGCCCAACTAAAGTTGCTGTGTGTGAGCTGGCACTTACTACAGCGTAAAATCAAAGCGTCAAATTACATTGCGCTTTACGCCCAAATTTAGGTTGCATTGTTAACCTAAATTCTGGCATAAAGGGCAAAAAATTACAAATATTTGTTTTCAAGTGAACTTTACTGAGAGACAGTAGAGTTTTCTCTCTTACGCTCTGTCAAAATTGAATTTTACAATTGTAAAGCGTTGACGCCGCACTATTTGGGTTGGTCTCATACATTTTGTAAATGCATGAGGATTTTTGACAGATAAATTACGCTTGACGTACTAATTTAGGTGCACAGTAACGTATAAAACAAGGCAGCTTTATAAAGGTAATGGCAGAATTACCTAGTGTCTACAACTGCGATTAACTCTGACATAATATCTGAGAAAACGTCGGCAGAATGAGAGAGCGAATTTCTCCATGTCCATCTTCATATCTAACAAGGAGTATACGTATTGTTGTTAATCTTATAAGAATTTATAAATATAATATATATAGATTTCTCATAACGCTCTCATAAAAATTATTATAAGACTGCGATAACACTGGTTTTAAGTCTACACGTAGCAGAATTCTCTTTGGGATTGAATTTGACGTTCTCATCTCAGATATTATCGCAAGTGTGGACACTAAGTTACAATAAATACAACACCAACAAGCATCAACATGTATTTTGTTGGTGTAGTATTTATTGTAATTCTGCCACTACCTGTATAAAGCTGCCTTGGTATAAAATTAGCTTCAATTGATTTAGTGCCAATTTCACGATAACGAAGCTGTTCGCACAATTACAGTTAAACCAATAACAAAATTTTGATTGTTGTTTTTGTTTTAAATGTAATTGTGCGAACGAACGAACAGCTTCGTTATTGTGCAATTGGCACTTAATTTTATTTTTTGTTCCGAACCAATTGAACTGCGCTGCCAGGCGCTTTAATTTTTCAAGAAAAATTGAACTGAGATTCCATATCATATTATATGCACACACATATGTATAATGAAATACAGTGTATACCTACCTAAATATTTTATATTGATTATTATAAAGAATAAAAGTACAACTTTAAAACATTTTGTTATGAATTTCAACGCATCGATTGCACTGAAGCCTGTTTTAGAAATAAACAGCTGCCACCTCGTAACAGTAATATATCTCGTTTACATAGTTATGTATGTCATATGACAGTATGCCACTTACCACAAGAGATGAAATAAATAATCTGAAAATTCTTCGTCCATTAAGGGCAACACTGAGTTTCTGGCAGCGCTACGTCTGCTGTGACGTCACTCGCTAGGTGCTGCCATTTAATACTTAAAAATACCACTCTAGAGTAAGAGGAATACAACGTTTTCTAAAATTGTTTAGAAAACAAAAATATATCGACTACTAGTCAAGTTTTGCATTCGAATTTCTCTATCACTGTATATATTTTCCTTTTACACGATAGGATTTTCTTCATTCTACACAAATTTTGTAATTTATATTGCAATTATTTATATGTAACTGTGCCTTGAGTGGCTGCCGAATTGACATCACTTTCCTATTTTCACATATATTTTCTTTTTAAATTCATAATAAATAAATAGAACAATAGCTTCACATATTTTTTTACGATTTTTATAATGTTATAAAACTGATAATTTTTACCATAATTTTATAAAATTATAAAAAAAAGTTTGCATTTTATATTGTATAAAAATTAAATTAAAACATATGAGTATTACAGAACTTTAAATTAATATAGTATTGTACAAGACGAACTCATTTTACCAAGTGAAATTTGTAATACAATAAGTACAGCAATGCAAGAACGACTTGGTGTTTTATTGTAGCTTAAAGGCCCCCTGATACACTATCCTACACGAGCGTACGATTCATTCACAGGAAAATGTTTTAAAATCTGGCCGACGAAACGATTTTGACGTATAACTAACACATTTGTGCATACATATATGCGAACATATTGTTTCCCCTGTTATTTATTCTAAGGTTTAAATTACTTAAGATTAAAATTAACTTATAATCGCCAACTAATGGTTCTACTTTCTCCATTTAAAGTATATGACGATAAAAATTGTTCGCGAATTCGCTGTTTTATGTGCATTATTGCCTATTAAACAACATTTTTAAAACACGTTTTCTTAAAATAAATAGACCAAAAATTGATATACTTTCAGCAAAATTCAGTATGACAATTAAGATTTCGATATATTTATAATTTTTAAATATATAAATTAAGATCCATTGGGGTCCCATCAAGATAAATAAGCGCAGGCAAATTGCTGAGCTGAAAAAGGAAAATAACAAATAATAAAATAAAATAAAATAAAATAAAATAAAATAAAATAAAATAAAATAAAACAAAACAAGATAAAATAAAATAAAATAAAATAAAATAAAATAAAATAAAATAAAATAAAATAAAATAAAATAAAATAAAATAAAATAAAACAAAATAAAATAAATTAAAATAAAATAAAATAAAATAAAATAAAATAAAATAAAATAAAATAAAATAAAATAAAATAAAATAAAATAAAATAAAATAAAATAAAATAAAATAAAATAAAATAAAATAAAATAAAATAAAATAAAATAAAATAAAATAAAATAAAATAAAATAAAATACAATAAAATAATATAAAATAAAATAAAATAAATTAAAATAAAATAAAATAAAATAAAATAAAATAAAATAAAATAAAATCAAATAAAATAAAATAAAATAAAATAAAATAAAATAAAATAAAATAAAATAAAATAAAATAAAATAAAATAAAATAAAATAAAATAAAATAAAATAAAATAAAATAAAATAAAATAAAATAAAATAAAATAAAATAAAATAAAATAAAATAAAATAAAATAAAATAAAATAAAATAAAATAAAATAAAATAAAATAAAATAAAATAAAATAAAATAAAATAAAATAAAATAAAATAAAATAAAATAAAATAAAATAAAATAAAATAAAATAAAATAAAATAAAACAAAACAAGATAAAATAAAATAAAATAAAATAAAATAAAATAAAATAAAATAAAATAAAATAAAATAAAATAAAATAAAATAAAATAAAATAAAATAAAATAAAATAAAATAAAATAAAATAAAATAAAATAAAATAAAATAAAATAAAATAAAATAAAATAAAATAAAATAAAATAAAATAAAATAAAATAAAATAAAATAAAATAAAATAAAATAAAATAAAATAAAATAAAATAAAATAAAATAAAATAAAATAAAATAAAATAAAATAAAATAAAATAAAATAAAATAAAATAAAATAAAATAAAATAAAATAAAATAAAATAAAATAAAATAAAATAAAATAAAATAAAATAAAATAAAATAAAATAAAATAAAATAAAATAAAATAAAATAAAATAAAATAAAATAAAATAAAATAAAATAAAATAAAATAAAATAAAATAAAATAAAATAAAATAAAATAAAATAAAATAAAATAAAATAAAATAAAATAAAGTAAAGTAAAGTAAAATAAAATAAAATAAAATGAAATAAAATAAAATAAAAATAAAATAAAATTAAACAAAATAAAATAAAATCAAATAAAATAACAAATTAATAAAATATAAACTATATATATGTTACAAGTTTATTCAAAATGCGTCCTATGAAAAATCGGACGTAGACAGCTGCTCAAGCACATAAAAAAATGTCTTACAAGACATCGTAATATTTTGAAGTACTATCCATCCTCTTCTTTCACATTTCAAAATAAACACTTCAATGCCGAAAAGTTCTAAATACATAAACGAATACTGTCTTATAAGCATTTAGAACAAACAGAAGCAAACATAAGTAGAACCAACTGAAATAGAACAAAATTAAAGTAGAACTTCTACTTCAGTTTTGTTTAAAAAATTTGTCGCTGTTGTTCATGGGTTTTGTCTTTGTATGGGTGTACAAGTACCGTGTACAAAGCATGCTTGTTTGCGAAAGTGTTAGTTAATGCACTCGCCATCTTTTGCTATGAGTCATCGTTTATTTGTTTCAGTGTGATGTTTTGCTATGAAACAGAATTCAAGTACAGTCAAGCACTGTCCTATATATGTATTTCTAAACTATGAAGTGTTTGTTCTGTTTCCAAATGTTCCATTGCTTGTTTGTTTTGTTTGAAAGATTGTTCTAAAATGCAGTGCTTGGAACTGCTGTATAGTAGTGAGCTATGTTCTTAAGCACATTCTATGCAACCTTTTAGTATACAGAGCAAAATACTGTTTTCCTTACTTCGCTTTATACAGTCCTCCGTTGTAGATAGTGTTGGCAAAATGTTTTCGTATGAAGTAAACTTTCCAAGAAATGTAACAGAAAGTTAAAAAGTTCAACGTTAAAACTATCATCACAGCAGGTTCGAAATAAATGTCTGTATACAAAATATGATAAGCTGAAAAATAAATAGAAATGAAAATACATATGTATGTATGGATCTACATATGTGTATATTAAGGCCACACACACAACTTACTTAATGTTACACAGGACTTGGACTGTTTGTATTTACTGCAATAATTCAATATAGACGATAAATTTCTAATTAGGGTGGGAACACTGGTTATTGCACTCATGCTCCAGACATAAATTGAATAATAAAAGAATCGTTTTCTCTTTTCGCATAAACTAAGCTCTAAATATGACTCGCGGAAATTACTCCAGGCATCGAAGCCTAAAACATTCAACCAGTACACCATGGCCATGTTGAGATAGAAATGAGTTAAAGCTGAAAAATGAACAAGAAATTATTGATTTGTTTTGCACGTGTGCTTATTTTAAAGGTATAGAACTTTAAGTTGGCAATACTTTTTGATATGATAGCATTTCAAGGAATACATACATATGTAATTTGTTTTATGTCACATAGAATCCGTTACATATCTCATATCTGACAACTAAGTTGAAAAACATGTTATCTAATGGGCTTTGTCTCATTCCGCACGTCTCGGTCAGTTGAGCAACTTTTCAACGTATGTTAACTATTTTAACAGCTATCAGTTAGTTTTGTGACATGTATTATAGTAAAGTACTCATTGCGTCAACATCAAACTTTTATTTTGAAAATAAACATGTTGTGTAAGCCTTTTAATGTGGTAACGCTGTATGTTTTTGGGTGGGCTGACACAACAGCTGTGAATAAAAAAGGTAGTAGGTAGGCAACACTGGCCACAAGTTGGATGCCTAATTCTGCTTTTACATTTAGGCAGACGATGGGCAGACATTTTTTCATTTCTCTTTTGGTCTTGCTTAAATCTTTTACATTTAAGAATAGACAGACAGAAAATTTTCGTTTCTCTTTTCTTTATTTTATTTTTTTAAACACAGCTAGTGCTCTCCCCTGACAATTTTCGTTACAGCACCGTCAAATTTCGTCTCTCTGCCCAACGTCTGTCCAAATGTAAAAGTGCCCTAAATAACGCAGAGAAGACCGAACAGTTGGGCAAGGTTTAACAACACGTTGGTTATTCGACCAAACTTACACCGCTTTCACACATGGAAAGTTTACTTTGCAATGTCTTGAGTTTTAAGGTAGCAGGGGAAAATAAACACTATAAGAGAACTAATGTCTTTTAACTTGCCACCACCAAGCTCAAGACTTTTCAAAGTAAACTTTCCGTGCGTGAAAGCGGTGTTTTTTAAATCGCATGGTTTTAATACACCTTGCACTTGTCTAAGTGATATTTTTAATAAGAGCCGCTGCGACAGAAGCAGTCTTGTTTTCAAAGTAAAAGGTATTCAGTGTAGCCATATCACAAGTTATATTCATGAAAAAACTGCCAAATTTAACTTATCAAGATAGCCTTCAGGTATTTCTGTGTCCACAAACATAAAGCCGACTTAAGAAAGAAACAAGTTTTGTTTATCGTCATATAATTATTCTCTGATTTTGTTATTATTAAATTTCGTGATTGGGCTTTATTTATTCGATTGCAACGTAACGTTCCTTACCTTTAAGAAATACTTTATACAAACCTATTGTTATGTAAACCAGGTTGGGAAGACGATACTTTAGAAGCAGCATTTGCGGAATTATGAAATAGAAACAGTTTGCCAGAACCACCGAACTCAAATAACTAATGAAACATTTTCCCATCAGAGTTGTTCTCAAAGGTTTAAGTATTAGATAGACGATCAGTGTTGGAATCAATAAAAACTCTGATGAAAAGTAGACTGAAATAAAAATAAAACATTAGATTAACAATAATTATAAAAGAGGTGGTCCAACCTTAAGGCATGATGTCAGCTGTGAGTCACACCTTAATGTCAAGTTTTTCACGCAATTTAATTAAGATTTTTTTAGTATTTGGCAGATTAAAAGAAACATATGTCCACAATAGGAAGAATCGTGCGCAAATTTCAGCCTATAGGAAAAGTGAAAACATTTGTACATGCTCGCCCCCCCCAGGTAACAGGTTTTCCCTTAGCGTAGACCACACCAGGGCACTCTGTTTTTTTGAGCATCAAGGGAAAGGAGTACCTTACCAAGGGTTAAAATTGGCAGAACGGGGATCAGCAAAATCCCGGGAGGTTCTGTCTTGCAGATCTCTCGGTGCTGATCATGGTTGATATGCCTACCTGCGTTCTGGTTGTGGTTTAAACCTATAATCGCAGGAAGGGGAATTAGTTTCCCTAATAACTCCGGTGCATGCCGGTTTTCGGGGCTAACAACTCCTCGAAAGGCTGCTGTCTTGATATCTGTATTGTAAAGAACCAAGAGTGATGGTTGGACGGCTGAGTTGGTTAAGGGCTGATGCTCATAATGGACTTTGGTTTGGTCAATTCATTAACCTTGTCTGCCATTGGGAATGACACATCCTGTCTTATTAATACCACACCGGAAAGCAGGGTTTGCCTTGGTGTACGTCTAACCAGGGAACTCTGCTTTCTGGGGCATACAGAAGTAGGAGTTCTTCGTCTGTTACAGCAAATAAAATTTTAGGAAGACGTATGGCTTATGTTGTGCTAGAGTTCGGAAACCCTCATTAAAGATTAATTGGCAGAATGGGGATCAGCAAAGCCTTCGGGAGGTTCTGCTTGCTGACCATCTCGGTGCCGATCATGGTTGAGACGTTCTGGCTGTGGAAGGATAATTAGTTTCCCTGATAACTATGGTGCAATCCCGGTTTTTGGGGTCTAATAACCCATCGAGGTGTTGTTGTTGCAACAGATGTAGTGTAAGGAACCAGAAGGGATGATTAGACGGGTAAGTTGGTTAAGGGAAATTACATACAGGAGGAATTAGAAGGCCCGAACTGGTAAGCAAGCAGTTTTTCTATGTGTCTACAAACTTATAGCAAAAAGTTGCGAACTGTGTGAGCCTAACAAGCCGCATAAGTGCGCTGGTGAATCGTAAATAATTCACTCCATGGAGTTGGTTCAGAACTATGCATTCTCGACCATTTTGTTCTTTGGAAAACATTGCTGCTGTTCGCGATAGTATGGCAGTTACTGTGAATAGTGTTACCGTGAATGATGTTGGCATTCCCGAGATAATGTGGTCAGAAACTGAGCGTATAGACCTGAACGATATGTGGTTCCAACAGGATGGTGCCACTTGCCACATATTCAACGGAACAATGGCCCTTTTACGCGAGAAATTCAATCGCCGTGCTATCTCACTTCGTGGCGATGTTAATTGGCTGTCCCTCCCAATCATGAAATTTGGCATCGTTCGAATTCTTTCTTTTCTCTTTTAATTCTTGCACATGTGACGATCATCTATTTCGTGTGGGGTACTTACTGTATTCGTGTTTGAATGCCAAAAAATAATGCCGCTCCAAGCGGCAGTCCATCTGCACGAGAATAAATTTTTTACTCCGCTCTACACGATAAGGCGAAAAGCAAAGCTCGCTATCGATCTTAAGATAAACAAATTATCATTGTACTAAAAATTGTATGTAAATTCTCTAGAAACTTAAATAAACTTACTGCTTCCTTTATGGCTATTGAGTCATTTATTTGCCAGTGTAAAGCTTCCGGCTTTTCACATGGCAGATTAACTTTATGAATAAAATTCTTTACAACATTCAATTGTTTTTCCGTTTTATTTAGATCATTTATTTTTAAATTCCAATTAATATTGGCACGTTTTGGAATTTGTTTGCATTTATATTGAACAATATCAAAATATTCTGCTGTTGGACAACACAATTGCAACGTGGCGTTCTGTCGCTCGATAGTGGAAGACGCAGAAGAAGAAGAAAATGTTGATATTTCACTTAAAAGGAAAAGCAAAGGCGTAAAGTCCATTGCTACTTGTAACTTAAATGATTTGTTGCAATAATAATTATAAAAGGCTCCGAGTTCTTATTTCCGCTTTTTAGTTCGAATTACGAGTACATTTGATCTTTCAATATCAACTGAATAAAACTTTTTTATTGTTGATAATGAAACCAATTTATTTTTACATTTGAGCTATAAGTATTTACCGCAGATCACGTGACAATATTTATTTACAGGTTCTTCATTAAAAGTGTAAAAGTACTGAAAGTAATAACTGCACAATATTACAGACGTTTAATCGATTGTTTCGCTGCTGAATGCAAAAAATATTTAATGTGATCGCTTCGTAATGTAAAAATTGTAAAATAAAACCATTTGAATAATATATTACCAACACGTTTTAAAGGTTTAGGTAAACAATGTTAATAAATATATATATGTACATATGTACAAGTAAAAAAAATATATATATATGGTTTAGACGACAATATTCTGAGAGCAACATACTATTGTAGCACTATATGATTGGAAATATTCCACCATATTCCAAGAGACGTCATCGTCGTCACATCAAGACGTTAGCAAAAATCTCTTTATTGTATACTCATCTTCGATAACAATTAACTACTCTTTGAAAGACCCTCGATACTTCAAGGACTTAAGCTATAGATAGAGACTGTAGACAATATGCAATCATTACCGGCAACGAGTAAATTAATGCAAACTCTTTTACGGCGCCTTCATATGACTACGATAACGTCTTTTGGAATAAGAGAAATTATGTGGTTATATCCAGCATTTTAATTTTAAAACAATGGCAATTCAGTGGCATAAGAGCTATTGTTAAGACTTACAACAATATTGCCGCTCGTAACCATGTTAATGTTAGAATTTTCCCAACATAATAATATATTATTAAACCTTGTTATCATTATTATCAACATTATTATCCCATTTAACAATACTATAATATAGGTGGATATATGTATATATTAAATGTTTTATTAAATTTTACTGCATTTAATATGTACGTAGAAGTTTATATACATACATGTAGAAAAAAATATATGGTTGATACAACAATATTCTAAGGGCGACGTACTATTGTTGAATTATATATTTGTACCTGATAATATTATATTGTTATACAATATCTAAAACGCCATTGAGGTTCACCATAGTATTGTAGAAAATACTTTTTGTATAATCATAAGTAACCATAGTATTAATTAAAGTTATCAAGTAATTGCTATATTCAACCTTATTATTATACTAACCATTCATGGTTTTTATCATATCTAACATTTTTACATTCATGAAGTAATCATACTAATATCATTTAGCACAATTATATTTGTACATATAATAATTAATTACACAAAAAGGCAGCTTATAATATATGTATTTTAGTAATATGTATAAGTTAGAAAAAAAAACATTGTCGGATTGCATCCCTATGGAGTTAGTGCACAAATTTCTGATTTGATGTTGAAATATGAAAACATAAATCTTTATTAAGAATTGCGTCTGCAGTTATAATTTCAAAAGTCATACATAACCATAATAACATGATTGCATATATTGCTGGATATACCGTACATATGTTTACATCTTAATATTTTCGCGAATACGCAAGATTTATATTTTCCGCAATTTCATGTTTTTGCTCTGTTCTGAATAATGCTCGAAAAATTTATTTATCAAAAACACAAAAAAACATATTTTTATTTCCAAAGAAAAAATCGAACTGAAAATAATGTTAACAACGAAAATAGTAAATTTGCTTCGTAAACTTACTTTGGTTGCATATGAATTATCGTATCATACACATTTCTCTTGTTCTTTCCAAAATTGTTTCACAATTGCTATTGTTGTATGCAACCATATCTTGAAATTAATAGATGGTAAAAATAAAATATTTATAGCAGAACAAACTATAATTAAACTGATAATATGCTGGTTTCGGCAATAATACTCAATGTTATAGAATGTATAGTAATGTTCTCGCAACCATATGTCAAACTGCTTTTTCTTTGCGTGTACATGCGTAGAAAATATAGACAAATTATTCATGATATTTTGGACTTGATAAGAATTTTGCTCACATTTTGGTTCTTGATTGGTTTAGCTCTGAAAATAGAAAAGCAAATACATACATATGTACACACATACTTAGTACATACATAGATATACCAGGGGTGATCAAAACTTAAGCGTTATTTTAAATTTTTTCAATAAGTATTTATTTATTCATCAATAATTGTCTTGTCCCTTTTAAAGTAATGCCCCTCAGATATAATACACTTATGCCAGCGTTTTTCCAATTCTCGAAACATTTGTGAAACGCGCTTTTCGGTATCGCCAACAGCTCCTGTTTCGATTTTTCTTCTATCTCCTCAATCATACTCGTAGAAAAACAATGATTGATAAGACAATATTCTAAAGGCAACATGCTATTGTTAAATTATATGGTTGGTAGGGTAAATATTATATTGTTATATTTGATCATTGATTTGCCTGAACATAGTTTTGTAAGACAAATTTTATAAATAACTATACTCATAACTGGAAGCAACCACAGTATTAATGAAAGTTGCTATGATAATGTCATACCTAACCATGTTATTATGCCAAACAATCATATTACTTTCATTACACAATCATATTAATTTCATAAACTGCTTTATTGGCTTAAAACCATATTTTTGTCATTACTCACAATATTAATTAAAAATACAACGTTTTTGAATAAACAATACTATTTCATTTATTGCAATTTATTTTTATAAATTAAAACAATTTAAAATAATCAGCCATATACAATAATCGGGTTCAATCGGTTCTAGTATCTATTAGCTGAAATAAAAATAGTTTATTATATATTTCGTCGATAATTGCATGTATAAAATTCATATGTGTAACCATATTAATATGGTTGGATGTAAGGTTGTATGATTGATTATTCACAACAATAGTATCTTTTGTCAATAAAATTTTGTTTGGTACAATAGTATGATTAGATACAACTAATATGGTTAGTCGACAGTATGGTTAACTTTGCCATAGTATTGTTGATTACAACACACATACAAATATCAACATCTTAATATTCTGGCATAACTTTTGATTCCTGCAAACATTATATATGTAGTTTTCGCACAATTTCAGTTTTCTGAACGCTGCCATTGGGATGATTGATTGGTTTTAATGTCATAGCTATACACCCATGATTAGTCACCCGTTATCACCCTTTTGAGAAAATCTCGATCGTTGTTGACGATGTTCAACAGCTACTAAGCAATAGCCATGCGACGTTGTTTTTGCTCAAAATTTAGTAAATTTAGTAAAAAAATCGAAGAGCACACCAAAACACGACTAACCATTTTATCTGTCAAAAACAAACTGACACTGATCCGAAATAGCTGGTAATGCCAACATATAGAACACCAGTAACAGAAAAAAATACGAAAATCGAACAGAAGTACGTAACTAAAGAAATTTGAAAATAACGGGTCTTTTTTGATCAGACCACGTACATTCGTTTGTTGGCCTGTCAATTACCATTTTTAATTAAAAAATGATTTTCAAAATAGCAAAAGCACAAGCACCGTCATCACTTCTTAAAACAGCCGACACACAACCGCAATCTGCGGCAATAAGTGCAAATCGTCAGCCGTTGTCGCTCTTAATAATTAAACAATTTAATTCGCAAAACACAGAATTTTATTATCAAACAAATTGCAGGCTTCACCGGTGAACGAACGAATAAATGAAACAGTTTCTTTACATCTTCCACAACCGACAACCGAATGCTGAAATTGAAAATATATTCCTATTGTTAACATGGAATTAAAATTATCTAAAGCATGCAATCAACCCTCTGACAAACTTTCTATTCCTGCAACATGACCCCCCCTTCCCTTTGGATGGCCGCATTCAAAAAGGAACAATCTTTTCACTTGAAATTATTCCAGGCATTTGTTATTTTAAGGATAAACTTGGAAATTTTGTTGTTGCTGTTGGTTTTAAAACAGTGGCGGCCAAGCACATACATTCATAGATATACGCATTTACATGTATATATTACGAGTAGTAACAGCAAAAAAGGAAGGTTTATTTTTGAAAAGCCAACAAAGTCTACACAGAAATAATTATAGTGAAAGTAAAATCAACAAAATTTTTGTCTGAAAAAAATAATTTGTTGCTTAACAGCTTAAGTCGATTTAAGACCAAAAAAAGTTTTGAAGGGAAATTTTAATGAAGAACTAAATTTAAGAAGAAAAGAAGATAAACCATAATTATAACTAAAATTTTCGAATAATACGAAAAATTATTTCTGCAAACAAGAATACCATATTTATTCAAATAATCCAATTAGCAGCAATTTTTACAATTTTCAAAAATCCACTTAAGCTGTTATGATAAAACGCCACAGATATATACAGTCACTCACATTTAGAGTCGCGCAAACATTGCCGAAAGTTTATGATCTTAATATTTATGTTCTGATGAAAGATGATGCGTTTAACTTTGTTTTGTTTTATCATAAAAACTCTTATTAATAGAAAAACCAAAGAAATTTTATTTTAAGTCCCGTTATAAAATACATAAGAATAACAAAATGAGAAAAAGTAAATTCTCTGTCTCACATTGAAAGTCGGGCACTTAATGTTTTGTACAATGAAAAAGTGAAATATACCGTTATTTTCACTTTTTTCTTCTTTTGTCTCCAAAACAATTATTTCTTCTTACACAGTCATCAGTGAAGATCAGATCAGTGAAGATTATAAAAGTTTTTTGAAAAATGCCGCGCAAAATTAAACAATCCACCTTCGAAGAACGGAAAATAATAATTGAGTTGCACTTAGATGGAAAATCTGAAAGGGAAATATCTAATTTGATAAAAAAAAAAGCAAATCTACAGTGCATGACATCATTTCTATATATAAAGAAAGTGGTTTGGTAGCAAATAAAAAACGCGGTGCCCGAGCAAGAAAGCTTTCACCCAGAGATGAGAGCATGATTTTAAAACAGGTGAAGAAAAATCCTTTTATTTCTGCTCCAAAACTGACAGCAATGGTCAAGGAAGCTTCTGGGACGGAGGTAAACCCAGAAACAATAAGAAGACTTCTTCGCAAGAATGACTTTCATGGCCGAGTGGCACGGCAAAAACCTCTTATAAGTAAGAAAAACCAAAACGAACGGCTTGTTTTTGCTCGTCAATATATGACCAAAGATTTTGATTTCTGGAGTACCGTAAGTTGGAACAAACATAAAAATTTAATTAGGCTTATTATTGATATTTAGGTATTGTTTACTGACGAAAGTAAATTTAACTTATTTGGGTGCGATGGAAGAGGCAAAGTATGGCGCAAACCAAATAAAGAGATGGAAGGAAAGAAACACAGTAAAGCACGGTGGTAGATCGGTTATGGTATAGGTATTGTTTACTGACGAAAGTAAATTTAACTTATTTGGGTGCGATGGAAGAGGCAAAGTATGGCGCAAACCAAATAAAGAGATGGAAGGAAAGAAACACAGTAAAGCACGGTGGTAGATCGGTTATGGTATAGGTATTGTTTACTGACGAAAGTAAATTTAACTTATTTGGGTGCGATGGAAGAGGCAAAGTATGGCGCAAACCAAACAAAGAGATGGAAGGAAAGAAACACAGTAAAGCACGGTGGTAGATCGGTTATGGTTTGGGGATACATGGCAGCCTTAGGAGTTGGAAATTTGCATTTCATTGACGGTGTTATGAATAAGAATGTTTATTTAAATATTTTGAGAAAAAATTTAAAAGAAAGCGTAAAAAAAACTCGGCATTGAAACTAATTTCCAATTTTACCAGGACAATGATCCTAAACATTCAGCATATGATGTAAAGAATTGGCTGCTCTATAACTGTCCGAAGGTTATTAAAACCCCTGCACAAAGTCCGGACCTCAATGTTATTGAACATTTGTGGGACGAATTAGGCCGCCGGATGCAGGACAGGCAGTGTACGTCAATTCCACAACTAAAGAATGCCTTACAGGAAGAGTGGAATAATATAAGTCCCGAGTTTTGCAAAAAATTAGTGGAATCTTTGCCTAACCGCTTACAAACTGTTGAAACCCAAAAAGGTGGATTTAGAAAATATTAATTTTGCGTTATGTTCACATAATGCTAATTTTTTGTTAATTGCCCGACTTTAAATGTGGGACTGAAAAGTGACCTTATTTAAGTTAAGCCTTCGTATACATATAATAAAAGAACTTGAGTAAATTGTTTTTGTTGTTTTTAAATAAAAAAACTTTTGTGATAAAATAAACAAAATTAAAACGACTTTTTCCTCCGTCAGCTTATAAATATTGGGACTAAAAGTTTTTTCATGCGTCTGCCCGACTTTAAATGTGAGTGACTGTATATGTATAAATTGGATATTGTATTTTGGTATTGTTTAAAAAAACAGTTGTTTTCGATCAATAAATATTTTTACTGAACTTTTGTTTGAATCTACGAATTCCTTTGCAGGTGTGCAAGCAAACAATTTATTAATTGATTTTTTTTTTAGTTTATTTATTTATTTATTAATTCATGCCTATGGAGAATAACTCCTTATAGGCAGATACCATATATGTACACGCATATGAGTTAAAAAATAATTACAAAAATTAATAAAAAAAAGTAGAAAAATAGCTAATAACTGGAAAAAAAAATTTATAAGCAATAAAAAAAAAATTTGTTAATTACTGGAATTTAATACTAAAATTATACTACGCTTAACAAAATTTAAGTTCATCAAAAGTCTATAACGTGATACAGTTCATTAAAACAACAACATAATGTACGGAAGGATCTGCATTCGCATAATTCTGACGGTAATAAAGCACTGACGAAGGTTGATATTGACGAAGACTACACTGGGGAACATCAAAATTTAGTTTGGACACCAGATATTCCGAGCAGATATTGCCGTTAATCAATTTGAAGACAAAAATGACATTTAACATTTTTCTGCGACTTGTCAAAGAAGGCAGCTTTATTTGTTGCAGTCTGAACTCATAGGATGGTAAGTTGGCTACAGTGGTCCGGTAGATATTGCGCAGGATGAAAAGAAGGAATTGTTTTTGGATAGACTCAATTCGATCTCTATACATGTACATTATAAAAAGTGTCCCATATAACTATTGGCCATATTCCAGTATTGGCCTGACTAAAGATGTATACAATTGCTTCACAACAGTGGAGTCAGCAAATTCTTTAAACCAGCGCTTTACAAAGCCAAGCCCTCCCCCTTGCTTTACTTGAGCAAAAGCTAATGTGTTGGTTGCATGTAAGTTTTCTATCAAATAAAACACCCAGATCCAGAAATTCTTCAACTGTGTCTAGTACATGGCCACCAAGCCTAAAAGGCCCATGAGGGTTAGATTTTCTTGAGAAGTGCATATGCTTGGACTTGCTGAAATTTAACTTTAAAAGGTTATGCTTAGACCAATTAAAGAAATTGTCCAAGTCCAGTTGGAGGCAGTTTTGATTCCAGAGCCCACATGTTGAAGAAATTTTTACATCGTCTGCATAGATTAAGCGAACTTCGTCATTGAACATGAAAAGAAATTTCTGTGCAAAGAGCAACTAATTTGAAATATAAACAAATAATCAAACGAATCTATGCCTTCCTAGTTATCACAAAGATTTTTATGCACTGACAGTAAAACGCTTCGTTATGGGAATGAAGCCGCTTCGTTCATCATTCTGTCATTAATTCGACGTAAAGTTTCAATTCGGTTATAAAAGCTTTATTAATGGAGCAAACATTTTGTGCAACACAACTTTATTATTTTTTGCAACTTCATTAATGTTAAGAAAAATTAAAATTAAGATGTAATGAACTCCAAGCTTGGGGTATTTTTTATAAAATTTTGTTAAAAATTTTTTTTATTAAATTGAATATTTCGTCTTCCTTCGGAAGACTTCCTCTTAATTAAAAAAAAATAAAAATAAAGAAAAGTTATGAAAAATATTTCATTTCTGTTATAAGAAATTTTTTGATGAATTTAAATTCCATTTGTGGTCGATTTCGCGGTAAATCGTACAACGCATTACAGAGACATTTCGTTTTTCAGCCGTACGCTTCGTCTGTGGAATAAGTTGTCAGCAGACGTATTCCTGTCTGTTGTGACGTTGGAAAGTTCAAGTCAAATATTCACAAACACAGCTCTGCACATGCAAAAGGAAATAAAATTATTCACAATTAAAACTTATTTCAATAAAAAATTGGAAGAATTTTGCACATTTTCAATTAAAAAAAACTAAATGAAAAAATTTTTCTATTTGTTGTCAAATATTTTTTTATTTTATATAAATATATGTAATATACGTATGTAAAACACATGTTTTACTTTTTCGGAACAAACTCCGAAACGCCAGTAAAAAGCGCCTTCCGTAGAACACCTAAAAATCAATTAAGCGTTTCTCAGAACGCTTTGCGTAAAGGTTTTCCTTATTGCCTTACAATAATAGACAGATTTAGTCGTTGGCCTGAGGCAATACCAATAGTCGACATATCAGTTGATATAAGTTGCTCAAGCACTTATACCATCCACAGGCAAACGGCCTGATTGAAAGGTGGCATCGAATTTTAAAGGCAGCAATTCTGTGCCACGACAAAATTCGGTGGACAAAATTTGGCCAATTATTTTACTTGGTCTGCGTACAACATATAAAGAGGATATTAAGGCCTCCCCTGCTGAGCTAGTTCTGGCTGAGTTTTTCGGCCCACAGACAAACCCGAAGACTGAAACTGATGTTATTAAGGACATACGTGAAGCCATGAAAGGTATACAACCACAGCAATCGGCATGGCACGGAGAGACTAAAACGTTTAAGCACCCAGATAGAAAATAGAAATAGTGGCACGACAATTCACTATATGAATAATGTTTTTTGTAATAATGTAATTTATAAAATAAGTTTATAAAATAATGTAATTTTTATGAATTGATTTCATTGCATATATCATCTTTTACATTTAAAATATGATTTGTTCTCCTTTTTGTAATGAAAACCTGTTTATAGCATTAACGAACAAATTTCGTTCTATTTATGGTTGTTTTTTCAATAATGGAACAATTTTCATAATCCAAATGAAACATTACGTTATTACAAAAACAACAACAAAATTGTAACTTTAATGTAAAAAAATCGTTATATATACGAAGCTTTTTCTGTCAGTGTAATGAGCACGAAGAGAGCGCTTCGCCGCAGTTGAATTTCGTGCCCTATACTCGCCACTACATGAAATTGAGATTTTGGCCGACCCTGCTTTAAAAGAACAATTCACTTTCAACACTACACTACACTACTAGTGGAAGCGATCTCTTTTGTTAGCTGGAGGCCAATCTGTTGCAAAAGTGTGTATTTTATTAAGAAGAGATTTTATGGAAATTAAGTTTTATCAAATACACAAGATGCAACCAAATGTGTTAATTTACTCATTTATATGCGTAAAATATTCATATAAAATTCATTTCGGGAAAATGTTGTTCTTTGTTTTGGGTTTATGCATCTTGAAGTTAAATTTCGACAAACTTATTTGTATTTTTGTTTACCTGACATGCAAGTTGCGTGAGTTACAATACTTGCTGCAGAGAAGTTTAGAAAAACTTGAAAATAATTTTATACTAGACTGGTTGTTTCGAAGCCGCAGTTTACATTGGGCAACTTTTGTCGCTGCGATAATTATTTTGTAGAGCGAGAAGCAAGAGAGGAATTGAAAGGAGTACATGGTTCGTTGTAATCGGACAATTTGCGTTATACATAAATGTGAAGTTAGCTGCAGGTGTATTTGACACTTGTGTCAAGCGTCAAGTGTTTATGCATTTGTGATTATATATGTATCAAAAAAATTTTCGGTGATAAAAATCGCATTGAAATGTAAATGCAATTTTAGAGCAGAAACGACCAAAATAGCAAGGCCAATGGTAACTGGGTGGCCAAATTATATAATCAAAACCTGAAATTATACCTTCTACAAACTTTTCATATAAAAACGCCAAATTTGCTCATGTTGCCGTCTTTATGAAACCATCCATGTATACCATAGAGCATAATATTCAATCACAGGCCAGAAAAAAGTCGATTATCAAATGGAAAATTGCAGCCTATAGTAAAAAATGTGCTCGCAATGGATAGTATTAAGTAAGCGATTTCTATGGCTGATGAAGAAAAATATTTTATGATGGGATGGTATCATTCGTCTGGCTCAAGTTCAAGAAATATTTTTAATTATAACAATAATTGTCGCGATCAATAACTCTTGACAAAGAAGACAGGAAAAAATAATTGAATACACTAAAGCTGTTTTGCAGTCGCTACACTGCTCATCAGCACCCAATAGAATTCGAACTCAGTACCATGTAAACATGGTGTATTTTTAATACGGGCGCTTAACCAACTCAGCCACTGAGCTCTTATTTATTTTTTCGTCTATATTTGTCTCATCTTGATCACATATGCAATTTGTTATAATCCCAGTTGTTTGTACTGCAGTTTGCTGTCATTAATACACACAAGAAGAAATATATTGACAACACTGACCACTAAAAGTCAGATTAATAGAGAACAAATGTAAAGCCCAGCTATGGGTTGATGGTTTACAGACCTAAAGCCACATCGAGAACAACCCCGAAGCAATGGAAACCAGATCCGGGGTAGATAGGTTATCCAAAACAGATAAGAGGTATTTGGGTCTAAGCTATATGCAAACTACTCGTAAATGAGTTCCAATGTATAGTATTAAGTATGCGATTTCTGCGGCAGAAGAAGAAAAATATTGACAACATCGACCACTAAAAGTCAGATTATGGCACCAAACGCGAAGCCCAGCTGTGGGCTGATGGTTAATGGAAACCAGGATAAGCTATCTAATCCAAAGCAGATAATAGGTATTTTGGTCTACGCTATATAAGAAATGCGGACATACACTACTGGAACGCGCAACATGAGAAGATCATAATGCATACCAAATGTAATGGCTTCTGGCTACTGCAAACTCCACTTGCGATAATTTTGCTTGTTGGCACTGAAATTCTTTGTAGCAACTCTGGTGCACTCAGTGATGACACATGCAAGTGCAAAAAAAAAAATACACAATACACTGTTATTTTGCTTTCACACATCTGCAAGTTGTGGGCTCACTTGTCCGGTGGCAAACGTTCTTGATGATTCATCATGAAAAACACTGCCCATGTTAAATCATCGATGAGAGATGCTGAATTTTCTTTTGGATAATGCATGAATTTTTTGAGGAGTTGTCACAGATGAGTCGTATCTATGAGTCCTAGCAGCTAATATCCTTGATATGTGAACTTTTATGATATCCCTTGCCATCACAGAGATTCGGAAATTCATTTTTGTGTAATGATTTGACATCTTGGATAATCTTAGCTGACTTTTAGCAGACAATGTTGCTATCAGGCATGTTCTGAGAAACGCAAATCGCTTAATTTTAGCGTTTTCGCTTTGAAAATGCCAAATGGGTGTTCTGGAAAACGTATATCGCTTAAAAATGGCGACTTCAACTCGCATGTGTATAGTGAAGTGAACTGATTGAATTTGCTAAAACTGAACTTGCAAAAGGTAATAAAATTATTCACAGTTAAAATTTAATATGTTTTCTTTTTATTTTAATAAAAAGTTGAAAGAATTTTACACATTTTCAATTAAAAAAAAACGAAATTAAAAAGTTTTTCATTTCATGTAGTATTTTTTCGGAAAAAACTCCTAAACGCCAGTAAAACACGCGTTCCTCAGAACGCCTAAAAAATCAATTAAGCGTTTTTCAAAACGCATTGCGGTTTCAGAACGCGCGTTCTCGGAACATGGCTGTATGTTCGGATTGCTGCTAAAAAAGCGCATTTGCTTGCATTTTTTAAAATTAAGCTCTATCAGGTTGACTTTACACCAATTATAAAACGAATCTAAATCCATTTGAAGAAATTTATGATACAAAAAGTTATTATAACATAGGAAGATTTTTACGTCGTCCGCATACATTAAAACATTTGAAAAGTTTATTACATTCGGCAAATCATTAATATACAGCAAAAACAACAGTGGTCCAAGATGGCTCCCCTGTGGTACAACTGAAGGTATCTGTATATTTTTTGAAATTACATTTCTGAAAATTACATTTTGCCTCCTGTCCGACAAATATGAAAATAACCATTTTAAAGCTTGATTTGTAAAACCCAAAATTTGCAACTTCTTTACAAGAAGTGAATGATTCACTTTACCAAACGCTTCGCTGAAATCGCTATAAATTACATCTGCATGTTTCTTTTGAAATAGTCCTCGATTTACAGCGACAGTGAATTGGAACAAATTCGTGGTGGTTGAGCATCCCTTTTGAAAACCGTGTTGATGTGGAGATATTATACTCAACACTGTAAATAAATTCATATATACATTTTGGTAAAGTTATATACCTACATAAGTTACTTTCCCAGTAATGTTGCTATGCTAAAACTTTGCCAGCCCAGACATTAAAATCGCATGTAGTGCAGCACAAAAGTACAACGTTTGCCTGCGACGAGATTTTGAAAATGAACTTACAAGCAAATTGCAAGTATTTTTATTCTACCAGTTGCTATTACATACACACAGCTTGTAATAAGTTACCTGCTCGTGTAAACCCAGCGTAAAATATACACGATGAGTAATTGTAGGCATTTGGTAATTCAGGTAAACCAACACAGTTTTCTATTACAACACTGGTATAAGTATATTCAGAACGTTTGAATTATGTATGCATACTTAACGCCCTGATTCACTATCCTACACGATCGTACGATTCATTCACAGGAAACTGTTTCAAAAGTCTGGCCGACTTAAAAAAATCGCTTCAAAAAGGCTTTGTAGGCCACACTATTATACAAGTATGATTGAAATAGTTTATATACACAATAACACAATTAAAAACTCTTATTAACATAATAATTTTACATTACTTAAATTTTTTTCTTGAGGCACCAACAATATTCTTATATTTTTCACAATATATGTCACACTGATCGCACAGAAACCATAATGTTTTGAAAAGTTTCATAAAATTTTTCAAATCGCACGATTTGTCAAAAAGTCTGTTGCACGGTTGCATTTTTAGTACTTTTTCAGCACACATGCTTTATTTAGTAGATCGCACGATCGTGTATGATAGTGTAACATGGCCTTTATGCACGAGTACGTTTGACATTTTTTTCTTCTTTTTGTTGGGGCGACAATTTGTCTAGCAAATCATTTCCTTTTGCATTTCAAGTTTCAATTGCAACCGGAATAACTGGAAAAATCATAAAAATTCTAAGAAACACTTAAAAAGGTCAGCATATAAAAATTATGTCGATTATGTTGATACTCGTACATACAGAGATTTTATATTTTTAGTATTTGATTTATTTGACACCGTAATTTTACACTTGCCTGTATTTAGAGTCTTTCAGAAATGCGGAGCGATCTGAAATGCAAGAGAGGAAATGAAGCCAAAAGTCGTTGTCATTTAAAAACACTGAAAAAGTTTTGGGGTAGAAACAAAGCGAAGTCATTTCTAGTAGAAGTAAGTGAAAACGCAGTATTAGTATCAAAAGTTATTTCGGGTTTACTCTCATACATGTATATCTGCAAGTAAAGTGTGTATGTGTATGTATATGTATATGATTTCCAGACATTTTTTAGCCTCACGAGTCGTTTAACCAACAATAAAACGCCATGTGGTTTTTACATTGTTGTACTTATTGTAATTCCAGTTTCACTTTGTGGAAATGCATTCGCCTTGGCAGAATGATCCCTTATCTTGGGCCAGTACTCAGGAGATAACCCTTACCTATGCAGTACATTGTCCCAGTACTAGGAAAATAGGTTGTGTGGAGTGGCAAATGCTGCTGTCATTCGCGAAAGAGTGGATAGGGTTGGAAGTTTGATAGAGAAGGTCGTTGAGGAAAATGAGAAATAGGGTAGGAGAAAGAAAGGAGCCTTGCGGTGCCCCTGAGTTAAGCTTGAACTCGTTTGATGGCAACCCATCTATTACAACTCGTACAGTGCGGCCCTTGAGACAGCTCGATATAAACCGAGGAAAGTCATCATCGACACCAAATTCGTTTTCAGCCGTACGCTTCATCTGTGGAACAAGTTGCCTGCAGACGCGTTTCCTGTCTGTTATAACGTTGGAAAGTTCAAGTCAAATGTTCACAAACACTACTCCCTCTTTCCCCCTCCTCACAACCTATTTTCCTAGTTCTGGCACAATGCACTGCATATGTAGGGGTCATCCCCTGAGTACTGGTCCTATAAAAAAAAGTAGTAAGTTTTGCCAGTAGTACATCATACCACGGTTTGGACATATTCAGAGCCACCACTTTACTTTCACCGAAACGATGGATTGAAGGGCATCATTTCTCCGAGAGATATGCCAAAAGATCGCCGGTAGAGCGACCATTACGAAATTCATATTGACGCCCACAAAGTAATTTATGCGACTCTAGATACCCCTCAACATGGTAGTTAACCATACTTTCCATTACTTTGCAAAGCGCGGAGCAAATTGTAAGAGAGCGATATTTTTCAGGGTTATTTGCCCCATCCTTTTTGGGCTTATCCATTTGTGGTCGATTTCCCGGTAAATCGTACAACGCATTACAGAGACAATTTGTTTTTCAGCCGTTCGCTTTGTCTGTGGAATAAATTGTCAGCAGACGTGTTCCTGTCTGTTATGACGTTGAAAAGTTCAAGTCAAATATTCACAAACACAGCTCCCTCTTTTCCCCTACTCACAAGCTATTTTCCTAGTTATAATACAAAGCACTGCGTAGGTAGGGTTTATCCTTTGAGTACTGGTTCAAGATAAAAATAATGTATTTCCCACTTAACATTTGAATCATTATTCGTTTATAAAGAGTGGTTGATTTTTAAGGGCCGTTATTGATTTTGAAAACAAATTATCAGGCAAGTTCTGAGAAACGCAAATCGCTTAAATTTAGCGTTTTCGCTTTGAAAACGCCAAATGGGTGTTCTGAGAATCGTATAGTGCAAGAAATATGGTTTTGCGATTTGAAATCGCCAAATAAGTGTTCTGGAAAACGCATATCGCTTAAAATTGGCGACTTCAACTCGCATGTGTATATTGAAGTGAACTGATCGAATTTGCTAAAGGTGCACATGCAAAAGGAAATAAAATTATTCACAATTAAAACTTATTTCAATAAAAAATTGGAAGAATTTTACACATTTTCAATTAAAAAAAAAAATAAATTAAAAAATTTTTCTATTTGTGGTCAAATATTTTTTTATTGTATGTAAAACTCAAATTGTATTTTTCGGAAAAAATTATAAAACGCCAGTAAAACGCGCGTTTCTTAGAACACCTAAAAATCAACGAAGCGTTTCTCAGAACGCTTTGCGGTTTCAGAACGCGCATTTCTCGGAACATGCCTGTATTTAGCAGTTATTGTCATTTCCTTTTATTATGATAATATTGGCATAGTTCTACCACGTATGGAAGAAAATATCGGCCGCCGCGACTACGGCGGCGCACCACCATCTGATGCTCCCAATTTTCGATGACGCTGAGGCGTAATTGAGGTTCTATGCCGTTATTGTGTCGAATTATTTCATCCTTCACCTATCGCATTGTTGCTGGTTTATTGACGTGCACCTTTTCTTTCCAATAAGCCCAAAGAAAAAAGTCCAATGGTGTCAAATCACATGATCTTGGCGGCCAATTGACATCGCCACCACGTGAGATAACACGGCCAATGAATTTGTCGCGTAAAACAGCCATTGTTTCGTTAGCTGTGTGGCAAGTGGCACCATCCTGTTGACACCATATATCTTTCACAAGCATATCTTCCAATTCGAGCCATAAAAAGTTCGTTATCATCTCAGCGAACACTATTCATAGTAAAGCTATGTACACACGGTTGTCAGATGTTACAATATTGTAAGATCTGGCAACATGCTGACAATGTAGTGACAATGAAAAATTGTCCCGCAGAAGTAAATTTTGTGTTCAGACGATCGTAAGAAAATCGTACAATTTCATTGTCAGACTATGGTCTGACAAATAATTCATCTGACAACAAAAATTGCCAGTTCACACGGTTGTCAGATTGTTAGATGAAAAAAATTGCCAGACGTATTGTAAGACATTGCCACTTGTGTGTATAAACAACCATCTGTTTGGCAGTATTGCCATTCAAACTTTTTTCTGACAATGATGCCATTGTCAGGTGCTAAGCTTACAATACCAGCCAATTATCTGGCAATACCGACGAAGGGTGTTCTCACGATTGTCAGATGCCTGACAACATTGTCGTCTTACAATTGATTGACAATGTTTTTTCTGACAACGTTGTAAGTTAAAAATTGCCAGTTTACACGATTGTAATACATTTTCAGACAATTTTACTGGCAATATTGTAAGATCTGACAACCGTGTGTACGTAGCTTAACTGCCTAACCGGCATCATTTTCGAAAACATACGGCCCGATAATGCCGTCAGCCCATAAACCACACCATACAGTCACTCTTTGTGGGCGAATTGGTTTTCCGACAATCACTCTTGGTCTACCATTTGCCCAACTGCGGCACTTCTGCTTATTGACGAATACACTGAGGTGAAAATGTGCCTCCTCACTGAAAATGATTTTCTTCTGTTGCCATTTCTTGCCACCATTCTGATTATTGGACGACGTGAGGAAAGATCAAGATGCTTTAGTTCTTGTGTCAATTGCTCCTGGTAAGCGTGTAAATGCAAGTCTTTATAAATAATGTTCATCAACGAGGAGCGTGAGAGGTGCAATTGGGCACGATAATGAGTTGAGGTGGAGGAGGGCTCTTCAGCCACAGTAACGCGAACAGCCGCTAGTTTTTCTGCAGCACGAGCTGTACGAGAATGCACTGGTGTTTTCACGTCCGGGTCCTAAAAATTCGGTTTGCTCAATTTTTTACACGATTTTTCCGATTGTAGGCACATTTAGACGATTAAATTGATCGAAAAAATCGTAAAGTGCACGATATACATTTTGATTTGAAATGCAATTTTCTTAATAAGCCTGAATAATTTTAAGGCGTAGCTCGATTATGTATCTTTCCATACTTCAAATTGATTTAGTCTGAAATTGGGAAATGTCAAATCAAATGCTGAAAAAAACTTGATGTTTAAGCGTGATTTATATTCAACATCGGCCCTTAAAATTTAACCACCCAAAAATATTTGAACATTTATTAAAAGAATCATGAAAATCTCTTTCAAAATATATTACAAAAATTATTTAAATCATTTTCTCTTAAATTTCTTAAAGTGCATTATTAAAAAATGTCTTGTAAGGGTTCAAAGTATATTTTTTAAATATCGCTCACAATCATAAACGATCAGTCAGTAAACAATTGCGCCCAACAAAATTCCCTGGAGGCGTAAGTAAAGAATCATTAGTAAAACCATAAATAAATTCTTAAGTACACAAGCGTGAAACCCATCTTCCCAACAGGCATTCACAACAACAAAACTCATTCCGATTAACGCAACAGATGATGCAGCTGTAATTTGACGCAAGCGTGACACTTGAGAATAGAGTTTCTTTAGTTTTTTTTTTTTTTGTTCTACGCAACAGGTTTCCTTCGCCAGCAGGAATCAGGCGACACAATGTCTGCCATAACTGGCCGACCACTTAAAATATATTTTATTGGATTTTATTTTATTAGAAGAAACCACTCTTGTTGACCTCGTGGGCTCTTTATGCGGGAAACATGAGCTAGCTCCACTTGAAAAGATTTTACAATTTTCTACTCAATTGCAACTCGAATGTTTGATTAATGTACATATGTTTTTCTCTGGTTGAGAAACTTTTTCTAGATGCAGCAAACTCGTGCGGATTCCGGCTGTGGAAATTCACATCCGTTATTTGATTTTTAAAGTATTTAAACATTTTCTAATATGTTTAAATTTATTATTTACGACCACGAATATCTTGTGTAGCATTTAAAGAATGTGTTTTGGTATTCAAAACTAAATGCACAGAAAAAGTTACAGTAATAAAAATAAAATCAAGATAATCAATCAAGGGAAGGTATACCACTCGCAGTAGTTCCATTGTAATGCCGATGACATAGCGATTGCAGTCTCTGGAATCCATTCAGATACTACAATTGAGCAGTTAGAATACGCTCTAAAAAGTCGATGGAGCATGTAATGCGAATTAAGAAAAAATCCAGCAAAAACGGAAATCGTACTTTTTAGTAAAAGGTATAAAATCCCATACTTTATACCTCCACAAATGGATGGCAACACACTTATCCTATCGGACAAGGCAAAATACTTAGGCATCATTCTAGACAGCAAACTATCATGGCAAGAGAATTTACAGGCCAGAGTAACCAAGGCTACAACAGCTAGGTAAAAAAGCAATAGGCTCAACATAGGGCATACAACCAAAAGGAGTTGTGTGGCTTTATGAAATGGTCATAATACCGATAATTTTCTAAGGAGTATCAGTATGGTGGAAACCACTGAACTCCACAACCAACAGACTGCAAAATTTAAAAAGTCAGACGAACCATGGCAATACTAACCAGTAGGACCATGAGGTCAACACCAACTAACGCACTTCTTGCACTGGATGCCATGTGACTTAGAAGCCGGGCATATAGCACTAAAAACCGCGATTAGGTTGAACGCTACTGTGGGTACACGCCAATATACTTGAAATTGGAAGAGACCTGGTCCCTGATCTAATTGACTACTGCATCCCAAAACCATTCCTCTCAAGGAGCTTCGGTTGCCAAATCGAGGAATCTCAACTAGAAGCTGGACCCTTCTCTTTTTACATGAATGTATCCAGGGGGATAGTATTGGGAGTGGCGTTTACATAGAAGAATCTAACACTAAATCTTTACTTCATCAGATGGATGTAGTGTTCTTCAAGCTGAAATATCGGCTATACACAAAGTGGCCAGATGGCTGATGTTTCACCAGATATTCGGCAGGGATATCATGATAGTAACGGATAGCAAAGCTGCCATCAACTTCCTGATTGGAATATATACTAATTGCAGTCTGGTCCAAGAATGCCGGACATATTTAACTAAGATGGCGAGACATTCTAATCTAACCCTAAAATGGGTACATAAACATGGGTCCAACAACATCGCTGATGACCTAGCTAAAAAGGGAACAACCTTAGAGGATAGGCACATAGATTCCTTTTGTGGACAACCCTTAGCAGTGTGTTGGAAAAGTATAAAAATCTACACGCTAAAAAGCGCCCAAGAAAAATGGCTCACAGAGCCCACATGCCTTATATCAAGAGATCTGTGGCCCCATATTAACTCTAAGAGAACGGGGGAGCTATTAAAACTGCCCAGACCTCACCTGAGAATCACTGTAGTAGTCATCACTGGGTATTTCCCGTTCGGAAACCATGCCAGGAGATTAGGCTTAACCTATAACAACTTCTGCAGAACTTGCTAACACGAGGAAGAGGAGCACACAATCCTTCATCTCCTCGGAACATGTACGGCATTGAAACATCATCGCCTAAGATATCAAGTCTGGCCTGGGTCAATCCGACCGCATTAGCTTCTTTCATAAGGAGCAGCGGATGGCTAGTACATCAGCAAGTAACGCCACATTAAGCAGTTTACCACCTTTCCTTTCCCTCTCCCTCACTTCTACTATATCCCTCTAACTTTCATTCTTCAACTCTACTATCCCCCTTTTCAGGCAATCACAAAAGTAACGATCTTTCAGGACCCAAGTGAGCTGGAGAATCCAGGTACTTTTTGGAGAATCCAGCGGTCTGGCTACCTAACCTAACCTATGTATCATAATAACACGACTATTATCCTTAGGGACCCACCCCGAAGGCGGATGCGTTCTACTGTGGTGGTTTTGGCAGAACATTATCATATAGAGACGCATGCGAGAAGATTAAATCTTGCATTCAAATTACTTCTGTAAAAGTTGTAGGGACGAGGAGGCAGTAGACAGTGTTAGGCACTTCTGCCGGTGTCTTTTCGGGTTGGCTGGCAGCTTATTAAACCTAACCTAATGATGTTTCCACAAAAGCTTGTGGTTTATCTGCACTCCAAATGAAAAAATTCTGCTAAATTACATACCCATTCAATCAAAAATGGGCTTAGTCGGAGAACAAAGTTTTGGATGGAAATATAGTATTAATATCAATTTGCGCTTCAGCGCATTCAACGCATTGGCGGCGAACAGCTGCGCCTACATTATCAAAAGGAGACAATTTACAAAATTTTGAGTTTTTGTACTGGCGAATCGCGAAATTACGAGTGTGTGATATGTGGGCCCCCCGGGGAACAGGTTTTGCCTTGGCGTATTCCTAACTTAGACACTCTGTTTTTCGGGGAAAAGAGGGGAAGGGGTCCCTCGTTTGGTGCGGCAAACAAAACTCTAGGAAGCCACATGACTTATGTTGTGTTGGCTTCCGAAACCCTTACCAAGGGTATAAATTGGCAGAACGGGGATCAGCATGGCCCCCGGGAAGTTCTGCTTGCGGTTCGACCCGGGCTGATCATGGTTGAGGTGCCTACCTTGGCTGAAACGTTCTGGCTGTTGTTGAAACCTAAAACGCAGGAAGGGAGTGTTAGTATCCTTGATAATTGTTTGGTGATGGCTTTTTTCGAGGGCTAACAATCTCCCGAGAATGTGTTGCCTATACAACAGATACGTGTACTGTAAGGAACCAGTGGTGATTATTGACGGGTGAGTTGGTTTAAGGGCTGATGCTCTTAATGGGCTTCGGCCTACCAACTCATTAAGCCTTGTCCTCCATTGATTGCTGGGAAATTGCATACATAAGGGATTAGAAAGCCCGAACTCCTCAACAAGAAGTTGTTCATATGACCGCAATCATATGACAAGAATTGCCTAATTGTGTGAGCCTAGCAAGCCACACGGGGGCGGTGGTGAATCGTGAAAAATTTCACTCCGTGAAATTGGTCCACCATCAGGTTAGGCCGTCAAGGCAGGTACTGATGTAAATCATTTTCACAGTTGTATGATATGTGGGCTGAAATATTCTTTTTTTCCTTTCCCCATATCCGCGCCAGCGTAAGAGTGGCAAATGCGACAAACCTATCACTGTTTAGTGTGGTTTCCGGATGTATGCTGGATCTGTATTTATATCGAAAATTTTTACTTTGACCAGAAAACTGTTAATTGCAAAGGCTGCGCCTCATTGATTTGCCTCTTTTTGACTTGAATTTAATGACATGGCCACCATGACATGAATTCAGTTTCACACATCTCAAATCATAAAGAGCGAATTTATTACCCGTTTGTGTAACTGATCACAGGGGACCTCTTAGCCCTTTTTACAAGACGGACGTTGTGATTATAGCCCATGAGTCATGAAAATTTGGACAAGCATGAGGAAGCGCTTAATAAAATACCCTTTATGAATAGCACGAAAACTATTTTAATCCTTATTGATTCTTATTGCCAGTAAAATCTTTTAAGCCTTTCTTGAATCTAAGTCTTGTTACTTAAATGCAAATTTGCTTTTTGAATACAAATTCGGAAGTAAATTTTTCTAAAGCATCAACAGGATGGAAAACACACGATTTAATCCCCTCGATTATCATTACACACCACTTAACAATCTTCTAAAGGCTTGTTTGTTCTGCCACAACAAGAAATGATAATCAAATATTTTCTTACTGAATGCTTAACACACACACACACACGCGCAAACACACGTTCAAACGTGCAAGCAGCCACAAAAGGCAAACAATGCTGAAACTGATAAGTCATTTGTCAAATAAAATGATTTTTTAATTTTAATGATTTAAAAATTTATTTGAAAAAGAAAAGGTCAGTCACCACACAACAAAAGAATGAAGTGACTATTTGTTCTTGTGTCACTTACTACATACGAATGTCTGTTTGTATAAATACCAGAGTAATGCCAGCTCCGGTATTCAAAGTCACGTTGCTGAGGTTTTTTTTGGTGACACCTTTCCTGATTGATTTGAAATGTTTAAGGTGTAACATAAAAACTAAATACATAAACATGAATTTAAACAAATTGCGTGAATGTTCATTTATTTACAACAGGTAGCAGCAACTTGTCTGCTGAGCACACAACGAGTGCCCCTGAGTCATAAAAATGTAGTATATTATACATACATATTATATAATTATATAATTTCAAAAGTGTACTGATAATTTTTTAATTCTCAATAATTTATTTAGATTGTTGGACTATAAAGTTGAATGTTTGAGAATATCTGATACTACTGATGATTAGGATAGCTCCTATGAAATGTCGACATAGGAAGAGCTGGGAAACATGAAGGCAAGCTGTTTGTAATTTTTTTTATTGGTGTCAATGTTAGAAGCTGATATAGTGAATAAAACTCAATTGTTTAAATTTTCGTTCTTTGCTTTTCGATTCTTTTTTTTTACAAATCGTAGCAACCAACGGTTGTTCATTTGTTTGAAAGGTGTAAAGAAATATAGAAACGTGTATAAATGAAAAAGCTTGTTTTTTGTGTTTTGACAGGTATTATTAAAACATGTTTCTTTTTAAATTCTCAATGATATATTTAGATTGTTGGAATATAAAGTTAAATATTTGAGATATCTTAAAAAAAATTGCAAAATGTACTGAAGATTAGCGTAACTCCTATGAAATGTTGATATATAGACAGCTGGGAAACATAGCAGCTGGAAAGAAGGCATACTGTTTTCATAGGAGCTACCCTAATCATCAGTAGACTATGGAAAATTTTTGAAAGGTGTAAAGAAAATTTGTTTTTTGTGTTTTGACAGGTATTATTAAAACATTTTTTCTTAAATTCTCAATAATTTGTTTAGATTGTTGGAATATAAAATTAAATGCTTGAGAATATTTTTCAAAAATTTTCAAAGTCTACTGGTGAGTAATTTTCTTGGCGAAAGCCCGATTTGAGCAAAAACAAACACCATGAACAACAACAGCAAATTTTATAAACAAGCCTGAAGTAGAAAATTACTTCAGTGCATGAAGTTCTACTTCAATTTTGTTCTAGTTCAATTGGTTCAACTTGCGTTTGATTCTGTTTGCTCTAAACGATTATAAGACACTATCGTTAAAAAAAAAAAACACATAAAATTCAGAAAAATGCATGAAATATTTATTTGGATCGATAGTTGGGTCGATATAATTTAACGTTTAAAGATTATTTCATGCAAATGTTGGCCGCGGCTGCGCCTCAAATGGTCCATCCGCTTAGTCCAATTTTGGCATACTCTTTCCAACATTTCGGCCGGTATCTCACGAATAATGTTGGCAATCGAAGCGGGCTTGTCGCAATAGACATTAGCCTTAACATAGCCCCACAAAAAATAGTCTAGAGGCGTTAAATCGCACGATCTGGGCGGCCAATTGACTGGTCCCAAGCGTGAAATAAACTGTTCACCGAACTCGCCTCTCAATTGGTTCATTGTTTCGCGTGCTGTGTGGCATGTGGCACCGTCTTCGATAAAAAAGTGGATCTTCATCTAACTTTTCAAGAGCCCAATCACCAAAAATTTGGCTTTGTGGTAGGTCGTTTGGCTTCAATTCTTGCACCAGCTGTATCTTATAAAGCTTCACACCCAAATCCTTCCGCAAAATTTTCCACGTAGTGGAGTAACAGAGGCCCAATTGCTGCGAACGGCGCCGAATCGATAATTCACGGTCATCACCAACACTGGCCGATACGGCTGCGATATTTTCTTCACTTCGCACTCTACGTAAGCGTGTTGGTGGTTTAATGTCCAACAATGTAAATTTGGTGCGAAATTTTTTTACAATAGCCCGAATAGAAGCCTCAGTAGGTCGATTAAACTGACCATAAAATGGAAGAAGCGCGCGATGAACTTTCTTAACAGAGCACGCATTTTGGTAATAAAATTCAATAATTTGCAAGCGTTGTTTGTTTGTAAGACGATTCATGATTAAATTATAGACCAAACTGAAGATGTTTGACAGTGACACAAGATACAAAACGTGCGTGAGCTGTCAAAACTAGTGTTGCCAAAAAGATAATAGCAAAAAAATCACTCGTTACTTACCTTTTTGAAAATTAACTTTTGAAATAAAATTAATACAGTGGAGTGGTGAAACCAGATTATTGTATTTATTAAAAATTTTGAAATAAAAAGAAGAACAAAGGAAAAATACAAATAAAATATTGGGAAAGATATGTGTACCTAAAACTAAAGCTAAAACTAAACCAAGTTGAAAAACTGAACATACTAACTTTTACCAAAAGAAATAAGTAAAAAGAAAAAAATAAAAACAAGAAAAAGTAATAGCTAAAATAAAAGAAATCAACTGAGAGGTGAGAAAATCTATACTTAAAGTAAGATAACTACAAATAAACTGAAATAACTACTTAATACAACATAAAGCTAACCACAAAGAAACCCGAACCACAACCATCCGAATAAAAAAAAAATCTGAAATAAAAAAAAGAGGATACTTACCATCCCGGCGCACACCGTTCCAGCGCAGATAGAAAAGGCATCCTTTGAGAAACGCAAAAAAAAAAAATCGAATTGTAGCAGCAGTAGAATCCAGCAGGGAGGGGGCAACATCACGTTGGAGGATCCAGGTATTCGTGCCGAATTGGACCAGGACTAGAAGACGAACTGACATATATATATGAGTTAGTAATAAATTAATGTTTTATTAGTTTAATTGTTTTTATTTGTGTTTCTTTGTATAAGAATAAGTTGGGGCATTTTTGTAAGCAATAGGGCAAACACCGGAGTGAGTAATTGCTGTGAACTAAGTTTCCAGCAGTAGGGGGAGCGCTCGCGAACTGGTAGGGACACATTTTAGTTCGTTTTTTGTGCCGTAGATAACTACGTGAATTTTTGTATATATAGGCAATAAGTTAGTGCTTAAAATTTTAATTAAAGAATTATAATGTTTTTAAAAAAACGGCGTTAAATTCTTTAAAATGGAATAATTAATGTTGATGATGGGATGGTGAAAGAGAGAGAGAGAGAGTTAAGTGAAGGTAAGGAATTTAATATGTTTAGGGATGGTTTATAAGAAGAATTACGGCATTAAACCATCATTCGGAGCGTCATCGGGAGGGCAGCCGTCGCTAAGAGCCACCTATTAGCGTGACTGTTGTGTGAGCTAATGCTGAGATGCTGGATAACAGGTAATTTCTTTTAAATTTTTGGTAACATTAATTTTTTTTTCAACCATTCTCCATCCTTGACTTTCGGGCCTCATTTATTTCTTTTTATGACTTTTTGAGCTGGCATGAATTTCTTCTTAATGGTAGAGAAACAGGAGCAGGTGCGGGGCAAGTACCACCCCAAAACGGCGAGCCCTAGCCGGGGTAAGCGCCAGCATGCCAGCGCCGCCACGCCTCTGGCAACACACTGCACAACAAGATGGTGATAATTTTTACACCATTTGCTGCTATCCATTATAAATATTATGCTGTTTTGTAAGATATATTTTTTTTGCCCTGTAATATATACATATATTATGTAACAAACATTTTACTTTAAAAACAGTGTTATTTTAGCTGCCAATTTCTTGTCAACACGGAACATGATGCTCAAATTTTTTTCTTTTTGTTAAACACCGTTTATGTATCAATTTGTTAAGTTTAAAAAACATTACAACAATAAATCGATAAAAAAAAAAGATGATGCAAACAATTTGCGTCTTCTACAAAAAGAGAACACCTTGAAAATAATCCAAAATTGTTTTTAATAAACAAACTATGTCAGCTATTGTAACAATTGTTATTGTTCGTAACATTGAAATGTTTCAATAATAATCCTTTGTTGTTCTTAAAGATAGAAGCAACAGAGATTTTGCGCTAATCCTGGCCTGTGGCTTTAACAGACAATGGTCTGAGTCAAGATAAGAGAGGGGGAAAGATAAAGAAAAGTGTGTGTTTTTGTTTGTTATGTATTGCCAACTGCAAAAGTTGATCTAATGAGTTTGTATACAAACATACGACTACATACATACATATGTTTGTATGTATGTACATTAGAGCAGCTCACCAAAAAAAGTTCTCGATGTACCTTCTTAAAAATGAACCTTGGACTTTTTAAATATTTCGGCTCCAGCCTTGGACCATTTTGAAAAGGATCCATTTTTACATGTTTTATTAATGTGAGAATCTGTTTTCTTACCAACATATACGATATGGATATTAACGAGTGATTTTTTTGCTATTATCTTTTTGGCAACACTAGTTTTGACAGCTCACGCAAGTTTTGTATCTTGTGTCACTGTTAAACATCTTCAGTTTGGTCTATAATTTAATCATGAATCGTCTTACAAACGAACAACGCTTGCAAATTATTGAATTTTATTACCAAAAGGCGTGCTCTGTTAAGAAAGTTCATCGCGCGCTTCTTCCATTTTATGGTCAGTTTAATCGACCTACTGAGGCTTCTATTCGGGCTATTGTAAAAAAATTTCGCACCAAATTTACATTGTTGGACATTAAACCACCAACACGCTTACGTAGAGTGCGAACTGAAGAAAATATCGCAGCCGTATCGGCCAGTTTTGGTGATGACCGTGAATTATCGATTCGGCGCCGTTCGCAGCAATTGGGCCTCTGTTACTCCACTACGTGGAAAATTTTGCGGAAGGATTTGGGTGTGAAGCCTTATAAGATACAGCTGGTGCAAGAATTGAAGCCAAACGACCTACCACAACGCCAATTTTTTGGTGAATGGGCTCTTGAAAAGTTAGATGAAGATCCACTTTTTTATCGAAGAATTGTGTTCAGTGACGAGGCTCATTTCTGGTTGAATGGATACGTGAACAAGCAAAACTGCCGTATTTGGAGTGAAGAGCAGCCAGAAGCATTGCAAGAGCTACCAATGCATCCACAAAAAACAACCGTTTGGTGCGGATTATGGGCTGGCGGCATCATTGGGCCGTATTTCTTTACAGATGATGCGAATCACAACGTTACTGTGAATGGTGAGCGCTACCGTGCGATGATAACAAACTTTTTTTTGCCCAAAATGTAAGAGCTTGACTTGCATGACATGTGGTTTCAACAAGACGGTGCGACATGCCACACAGCACGCGAAACAATGGACCAATTGAGAGGCGAGTTCGGTGAACAGTTTATTTCACGCTTGGGACCAGTCAATTGGCCGCCCAGATCGTGCGATTTAACGCCTCTAGACTATTTTTTGTGGGGCTATGTTAAGGCTAATGTCTATAGCGACAAGCCCGTTTCGATTGACGCACTGGAAGCCAACATTGCCAACATTATTCGTGAGATACCGGCCGAAATGTTGGAAAGAGTATGCCAAAATTGGACTAAGCGGATGGACCATTTGAGGCGCAGCCGTGGCCAATATTTGCATGAAATCATCTTCAAGTATTAAATTATATCGACCCAACTATCGATCCAAATAAATATTTAATGCATTTTTCTGAATTTTATGTGTTTTTTTTTAAATTTCCGATAGTTCTTATAAAATCACCCATTATAAGAAAGGTTTTTTTAAGTCCTGTTTTCATCCATGCATGATCTAGAAACTAAATCCGCAACATTATTTTTATATATATTCCAGATCACCGTGTAAAATACACCTAATTTGCAAAAATCATGTTCTAATGTTCATTTTGAGAGGCGTACACCTTGCACGAATTTCGCTTCCATACAACTTGAGTCGCTCGAATGTACATGGTATCTGTTACAAGACAACAGCACCAGGGGTTATTAGCTCCCAAAAACTAGCATGCACAATAATTATCATGAAAGAATAATCCTCTCCCTGCTGCTTTGGATTTAAACCTCAGTCAGAACATTTTAGCCCAGATGTAGGCACCACAACCATGATCAGCGGCGAGATAGTTTCCCCGTACTGCCAATTGACCCTAGGTGGGGCCTTCGGAAGTCCAACACGATGCAAATCATACGGCTTCTTAGAGTTTTATTTGCTGCAGCAAACGGTAAATTCCTACCCCTCTAAGCCCTAGAAAGTAGAGTGCCCTGGTTAGACGTGCACCAAGGCAAAACTTACTGTCCGGGGGGGGGCAAGAATTAAAGGATGAGATAGTTCTTCACATTAATGCCATTGAACCGTTATTAAGTCTCAGAGTTAGTGAAACTGTAAACTATCGGATGAGATATATCATCAAAGCCGTGGAGAGTATTTGACCGTTATTCTCTTTCCCTCATAACTGTCTCATAGATCCTTCTATCATAATAAAATACATGTATGCATAGGGTGTTTTTTTAAGCCCGATAGAACTTGAAATTGTAAAAAATAACACAAAAAATTAAATTGTAATCAAAATTTTTTTTTTATTCGAAAGATCAATACGTGACATTAAAATTTGAAAATGATTTCGGGCATATGGGCACCGCGGTTGTTCTTGACGAAGCGCATTCTGGACGTCCAATTTTGGGCCACTTTTTCGAGCACTGCTGGCCGTATGTCACGAACAACACGAACAATGCTGGCCTCCAAGGCGTCAATTGTTGCTGGTTTATCAGCATAAACCAGTGACTTCACGTAGCCCCACAGGAAATAATCGAGAGGTGTCAAATCGCACGACCTTGGAGGCCAATTGACAGGTCCATTTCTCGAAATCAACTTATTGCCAAATTTTGATTTCAGTAAGTCGATGGTTGCGTTCGCCGTATGGCACGTAGCGCCATCCTGTTGAAACCACATCTCCTCCGGATCAATGTCATCCATATTTTCAAACAAAAAATCATTGATCATGGTGCGGTAACGATCTCCATTGACCGTAACGCGAGCTCCGGCCTCATTTTTAAAGAAATAAGGTCCGATGATGCCACCAGCATGAAAACCGCACCAAACAGTGCATTTTTCTGGATGTAATGGAGTCTGTAGGGTCTCTTGTGGATTGGTCTCACTCCATATGCGGCAATTTTGCTTATTAACAAACCCGTTAAGCCAAAAATGCGCCTCATCGCTGAACACAATTTTGCGTCTATAAGTTGCGCGAATCGACGACTGATTTTCAAAGTAAATTTGGATAATTTCGTAGCGTTGTTCAAGCGTGAGTCTATTCATGATGATTTGTCAGAGTATACTGAAACAAATAAAAAAAATGTTTCATCAAAATTTAATTTTTTGTGTTACTTTTTACAATTTAAAGTTCTATCTAGCTTAAAAAAACACCCTATATTTTTTGTAGAGATATACGATATGCCGTCTAGTTAGTCCATCTTTGTATGTACGACAGAAAAAGTGACATTGTTTTGATTGGTCTCATGCACGATTCTTGCAACACTTGTATAAAAATATAGCCGACTATTTGCATTAATTATATCTTGTTTGTCGTATATAACTTATCAATGATTCGTGTACGACATGGCCAACTGGGTTATTTATAAGTATAAATATATGGATTACTATAAATTTGATCGGTTAAAATCATCTTTTGAAATTTTCGCAAATTATCAAAGTATTTAAAGTGTTATAAATATTTACAATATATTCAACTCAATGGCGTAGAGCTTAAGAGACAAAGCGCTAAACCGCAAAAAAAAGAAACGAGCAGAGATGAATAAACATACAAACGGCGTAAAAGATTATTTGTTTCACGGCGTTGATTTATTAATTGCTCCATTTCCCCTTGATGTTTAATTCAGTGCACCCTACAATATTATGGGCTGTCCTTACAGTTCGTTAATTGGTACTTGTTGTGTGTGAGAAAGAGTACAAAGTTTAATTTTTCAAGCTTCTTGTAAATTCTATAGTTATATCTGGACCATGTAGCGCTTAGGATAAAAGTCATAGACAATTTTTATATGAAGCGCTCGTTTGTACTCTGTAAAAAAAAGTCCACAATTTGATTTTCAAGCGTCTTGTAAATTCTATAGTGAAGTCATTTCAGATCTTTTGAGTTCATAAGGAAAGTTCCGAACTGCTGGCGATTGCGATTACGAGTAGTTATATCTGGGCTATGTAGCGCTTAGGATAAAAGTCATAGACATTTGTTAAACGAAGCGCTCGTTTGTACTCTGTAAATAGCACATAACAGAAGAATAACAAATTTTAACTGTTACAGCTTTAACCAATTCAGCATAATTTTGGAATACATATATTACTATATATAAAACTTTTGAAATGAGTTTGAATTGCTTTCTTTTTCTTCTTCTTCTGATTGATGTCTTTCTTCACATTCAGTTGTTTCGATGCAGTCACAGCCCATATAACTGCCGGCTTCACTAGAGCTTTCCGAAGTTGCACAATCAATTGGACAAATATGGGACTGCTTTTGTTCGCGTTTGGGTTCATCAAAATAGTTAACTCTCTGCTTTTGTTCGCGTTCGGGTTCATCAAAATAGTTAACTCTCTGCTTTTGTTCGCGTTCGGGTTCATCAAAATAGTTAACTCTTACCCATTGACACTTAAATGAACCCTGGGAACAATCTACAGCCAAAATACCCGTTCGGGGATCTATTGCACAATCGCACATCAGTTGCGGGCAATTGCATTGATAACATCGCGGCAGATTAAGCTCAATATTTTTAGTGTTTTCTAGCTTTCCTGCAAATTTATGTACAGGCCGTTGCGAGTTGTTTTTCGACCAAAATTGTTTATTTGTTAGAGAAATCTCTTTGCCGGGCAGATTTTGCATAAATATGTTTATGTCTCTAATTTTATCACATTCCGCCACCCTCTTCTGCTTTTCGGCGTTGGAGTTTTGACCGGACTTTGTGCTTATAGTTTCTTTTTCAGTTCGTTCCCTTCGTTGATAGCCTGCATTTAAAGTAGCTTCAGCGCGATTATTCATGCGTTCATATAGCTCGCCATAAATTGTTTTTATGCGTTTGGCATAATTATGTGGCGCCTGACTGAAAACGTGCTCGAAACACTCGAAAAGTTGATTCGTTCTGGCAGCAGCGTGTTGCCAAATAAATTTTTGATTCTTGACGGCAAAAGCCTCAGTGACGGGACTTCTTATACTAAAATTCGGTGTGCCATGAAAAAAAGCTTTTACCGCTCTCTTGAGCACAGTGTACGCCAGAAGTGCTTCCATATAAGACATTTTGCATTTGCGTTGAAATTTACACCGAACTTCGCTTTTACTTAAGCCTTTTCCATTAAGGGCCTCAAAACAATGTCGTTTGTTGTCGTAAAACTTAAAAGCTTTGATTATGATGGATTTAGCTGCTTGCAACTTGAGAGTTTGCATGCCGAATACGCGCAATATCTGTAAAATTTTAAAAGAGATTAATTACTTTAAGACGTTTATTTATTGTTTTATTCCCAACCTTGACAACTGCGTCAGCTGCATCATTAACATTTTCCGCAAAATGGGATTCGAAAGTTTTCAAACTGTTGCAGACACTGGAATCAGTTGTATGGTACATACTTTCTGGTGGCCGACATTTCGCCATCTCTGGAAAATATATAAATCTTTAGATAAATTACAAAAAGAATAAAAAAAAATCTACTAAAATTTTATTTCAAATTGTCAAAACGGATTGATTTGAAATTATTTTGAAAATAAGTTCTAAATCAGCGATGGGCAGAAGAGTACGTTGAGTAAGAGAGTAAATAGTTGATCTATATATTTTTTCTTTTTCCTTTCAATTAACAATAACACGCGTAATTAATCAAAATACCAAACTTCGTCTTTTTTTATTTATCCTAGACAAACACCTATACTGATAAAATGAAAGCTTTGAGTATGGTATTTTATAGCAGCTCAGGGGATGACCCCTACATATGCAGTGCATTGTACCAGAACTTGGAAAATAGGTTGTGAGGAGGGGGAAAGCGGGAGTAGTGTTTGTGAACATTTGACTTGAATTTTCCAACGTTATAACAGACAGGAAACACTTCTGCAGGCAACTTGTTCCACAGACGAAGCGTGCGGCTGAAAAACGAATTCTCTCTGTAATGCGTAGTACGATTCCCCGGGCAATCAACCACAAATGGATGAGCTCTAGACGATGAACGCGTGCTACGTAAAAATGTGCGAGTTTCGGAAACAAGATCCCTAATCTCGTCAGAGCAAAATCCATTGTAGTAACGATAGAACAGAGTAACGCACCCCACACTGCGTCGACGCTCCAGTGAATCAATAGAGTTGGATACCCTACTGTCACTGATGAGCTTCTTCGCCCTCTCCTGCACACGGTCGAGTAGCCCCAAAATAGACTTTGAGGCCCCGGCCCAAACATGAGAGTTGTATTCCACTTTCGGTCGGATGTAGGTGGTATAAATAGTAAGGAGATCGGATGGCGAGAAGTACATTTTACACCGTTTCAAAAAACCTAGGCACTTGAATGCTTCTTTAGAGACATAAAATATGTGTTCAGTCCAGCGAACATCACACTGTATCTTCATTCCAAGAACATCAAGAGCATCCAATTCCTCTATATTTATACCATCCATGAGTACAGATGAAGCAGCATTTGCGGTCGTTTGTTTGTGCGTTAATAAGCAACATTGGGTCTTACGAGCGTTAAAGGTGACCCTGTTTTTACGACCCCATTCGGAGATTAATAGAAGATCACTATTCAGTGAATCGTTCATATTTAGCCTCTTGGCAGTATCTCTGATAAGCTGGACCTATGACCAAAAGAGTACGAGTGACAAATGCCGCTGTCATCTGCAAAAGAGTGGATAGGGTTGGAAGTTTGATAGAGAAGGTCGTTGAGGAAAATAAGAAATAGAGTAGGAGAAAGAACGTAGCCTTGAGGCTCCGCGACTACTTTTGGTACAATTAGAGAAGTGTCTCGTCGATAACTTGACAAATGCTACAATGCGCAGATAAGTTCTTCGACGACTCATAATTGATGACAGCTTTGTGTATGACATTTTGTAGCAGCTCATTTTGAAGCTTTCTGTATAATTCGGTTCAAAGATACGTTCTTCGACGACTTATAATGACAGCTTTGAATAAGAAATTTTGTAGTAGCTCATTTTTAAGTAGAGAAAGGTATCTCACCGATAACCAGATGCTATAATATGCAGATACGTTCTTCGACGACTCATAGTTGATGACAGTTTTGTGTAAAAAAAAATTTGTAGCAGCTCATTTTAAAGCAGTTTTCGTCTACGTCTCATATAATTCGGGTGGTATATACGACTCAAAAAGTAATAATAGTGACAGTTTTGCATATGGCATTTGGTAGGCGCTCATTTTGAGGTAGTTTTCGACTACTTTTCGCATAATTTGATCGCTATCTCGCTGATAACTAGACGAATGCACAGATATGTTCTTCGGTAACTCATAATTGATAATAGCTTTGTGTACGACATTTTATAGCGGCTCATTTTGAAGCAATTTCGACTACTTGCTGTATAATTCGGGCGGTAGACATGTTCTCCGACGACTCACAATGACAGCTTTGAGTATGGAATTTTGTGGCAGTTAATTTGGAGACAGGGGTGTTACTCTCTATTGCGATGCGAAAATAAGTTCGATGCGTAAAGTAAATGTGATATAAGTATATTTTGGTACTCTGTGCCGTTTGCGCAAACTTTTTCGCGAAATTGTTTGAAAATGAAACAACACTGGTACTACAAAATGAACAATAGCAGAGAATGATAAAATAAACTTTGCGAAACGCAAAATTATTTGCGAAAAGAATATACGAAAACGCAATACAGGGTACCAATTCTTCAATTATGATCCATTTTTCGTTCGCATCGCAACAGAGAGTAATCCTCCAGTTTTCGACTACTTTTCGAAAAATTTCGAATAAATTGAGGTAGTTTTTACCTTCTTTGTGTATCATTCGGGCGGTAGATACAACTCATATAAAAATAATGACAGCTTTGAATATGGCATTTTGCAGCAGCTCATTTTGAGGTAGTTTTCGACTACTTTTCATACAATTCGTTCGCTAGGCTTTCGCCTAGTTATCAGCAAGGCGTCTCATAATTGATGACAGCTTTGTGTATGAAATTTTGTAACAGCTTATTTTGAAGTATTTTCTACCACTTTCCGTATAATTCGGGCATTATCTCGGCGATAACTGGACGAATGCCTCAATATAGATACGTTCTTCGACGACTCATAAAAAATCTAACAGTACTAAGTCACTTAATTTTGGTGGCGAATTAAAATAGTCTGAGTATGAAGTTACGCGTTCTGGCATCCCAATATGCACGAAATAGCTATTATTTCCGGATGCAATCGCTTTTCTAAAATCAGTGTTCTCTGTGCCTCATATGCGACATGTTCACTTGTTGACGTAATCACCAAGTGAGCAGTAAGTTGCATCGTAGAAGAAAATTTTGTTCGAAAAATCAGCATTGAAAGTCTCTTGCTGCTTTACGGGTCATATCTGCTTACCGTACGGTGTCGGCGGGCGCGGTTACATTAATAGCAGGCATGATCCCAATAGATCTACAGATTGTAGCGCGAAGGAAGGCATGGATATCAAGACAGACTGGCCAAGCAGGCATTGGAAGAATGCAGCAAATACGACAGGGAAATGTTACACAGTTGGCGGTCTAGATGGAGTACTGACACTAGGGGCAGATAAACGGAGCATCTCATTCCCAATATCGAGAAATGGTTTATTAGCCGGCATGGGAATGTGAACTATTACCTGACTTAAATGCTGTGAGGAGCTATTATCGGAGCTATTTATACAAAATGGGCAAGTGTAACACGAAGAAGAAGTTCTGGACGATGCTGAACACATTTTCTTTAAGTGTATGCGATGGGTGGAAACTCGTAGAGAACTGGAGATGGTAGCTGGCTCAATAACGGTAGAGAATGTCGTGGATATCATCTGTTAGATCACGGCTATTATTGGAGTTATTTATACAAAATGGGCTAGTGTAACACGAAGAGAAGAAGTACTGGACGATGCTGAACACATTTTCTTTAAGTGTGTGCGATGGGTGGAAACTCGTAGAGAACTGGAGATGTTTGCTGGCTCAATAACGGTAGAGAATGTCGTGGATATCATGATAGTGAACGGGCCACCTTTTTAGCGGTATCGCGATTCTACGAAAAAATGCTGCGGACGAAAAAGCCAGATTTGGAGGCCGTAGAACAACATCAGGATCCCAGATGAAGGATAGTATGAAGAGAAGGGCTGATTAAGCCATTGGAAATCCATCCCGAAGCAATACTAAGGCGGTCACGGGGTGGAAATTTTTATGCCAGCAAGAAGAGGGCTTTTTTTAGTCGGTAAGTTCACTGTTGTGATTAGTCCGACACAAAGCGGAGGGTATGGACCCTCTGGTCAGGGCGTAACGCATTTTTCTCCCTCGCCGGAAAAAAAATATCTTGCCTGTTGGTTGGACCAATAATAGGTGGTATAATATAAAATGATTATTATATCTGTGGCATTTTATCATAACAGCTTAAGTCGACATAAGATCAAAAAAAGTTTTGAAGGGAAATTTAAATGAAGAACTAAATTTAAGAAGAAAAGAAGATAAACCAAAATTATAACTAAAGATTTGGAGGCCGCAAAACAAGATCAGGATTCCAGGCGAAGGATTGTATGAAGAGAAGGGCTGATTAAGGCATTGGGAATCCACCCCGAAGCAATACTAAGGCGGTCACGGGGTGGAAATTTTTATGCCAGCAAGAAGAGGGCTTTTTTTAGTCGGTAAGTTCACTGTTGTGATTAGTCCGACACAAAGCGGAGGGTATGGACCCTCTGGTCAGGGCGTAACGCATTTTTCTCCCTCGCCGGAAAAAAAATATCTTGCCTGTTGGTTGGACCAATAATAGGTGGTATAATATAAAATGATTATTATATCTGTGGCATTTTATCATAACAGCTTAAGTCGACATAAGATCAAAAAAAGTTTTGAAGGGAAATTTAAATGAAGAACTAAATTTAAGAAGAAAAGAAGATAAACCATAATTATAACTAAAATTTTCGAATAATATGAAATATTATTTCTGCAAACAAGAATACCATATTTATTCAAATAATCAAATTAGCAGCAAATTTAAAAATTTTTAAAAATCGACTTAAGCTGTTATGATAAAACGAGTACGAGTATATAGTATAACTCAATCGTGGCGACTCTGATCTAAAAATTTCTTTAGAACATCGCCTGTCTGTTCTATTAACTTAAATGGCGCTTGGTTATAAATCTTTTGAAACATTAAAACTGAAAATATTTTATGCTCCAAAGAATTAAAAGAGTGTCATTTTATTTTTTATTTTTCCTCTTTTTATTTTTCCTCTTGTGCAGGTTGCGTGGGGAATTTTGCTTTTATTTTCAATTTGTGCAAACATTTTCACACATTAACAAATAAAATCATCACTTTTATCAGCCTCAAGAATCGGTCGCGTGCAAAAATTCTTAAAAGATTAAGAATGAAAAATTGAGATAAACAAATGAAAACTACATACAACCACACATTTAAACTCGTAAATAATACATATGTTTATACAGGCTATTATGTAGATATGTTTGTATGTATTTATTTATGTGTTTGTATCGTTTATGTGGTTTTATGAATGAAAAAGATCTTTGTGATCTTTTTCACCAAATTGCCACCTTTTGCTGCTTCTGGATTTTTGATTACGAAGAGTTTTCTTGAAATTAAATACTTGATCGCACAAGTACTCCAACTCTTCTTGCAATTTTAAACATTGCTGTTGTTGCTGGAATTTAATTTTATTATTATTTAGTTCTCGATCGGTAAAAGATCAAAGCGTGCGTGTAGTTAAACATTCACACCGATGTGTTGGGCTGGCGAAAAATGTTAAACAAAATATCGGCAATAATCTTTTGAAAATCTGACTCTTCTTGACATCAGATTTGTTTAAATTTTGTGAAGTGGCGGAGTTCGAATTCCCCTCAATGCAATTTTATGGCTTTTTTTTTTTTTGATTTGGGGTTAAAGAAATATTATGAGGTGTAGAAATGGATTTATTACACAAAATATAAATATGTATTTGTTACCCTTCACTTTTATGCAGACTATCATCAGCTGCTTCAATTTTACTTTATATCATTGCAAAATTTAAACGAACGTTTTTTAATAATAGGTGTGTTCCACGTGTATAACAAATCAGTCCAAACTAGTTTAAAGTTGTCCGAAAGCGTAACACGTAACAATTTTTGTCGAATTTTAAGAAAAATTTGCACAAAATTTTTCTCTGGGTAAGTCTGGATTTGCTTGAAAAGGTCGTCAGTAGTTGGCCTAAATTGTAGGCCATCAACGATACATGTATACGCAACCAATTAGATACATAAGTAATTCATTGGTAAGCATGTATATGGCTATATAAAGGGTGTTTTTTTAAGCCCGATAGAACTTGAAATTGTAAAAAATAACACAAAAAATTAAATTGTAATCAAAATTTTTTTTTATTCGAAAGATCAATACGTGACATTAACATTTAAAAATGATTTCGGGCATATGGGCACCGCGGCTGTTCTTGACGAAGCGCATTCTGGACGTCCAATTTTGGGCCACTTTTTCGAGCACTGCTGGCCGTATGTCACGAACAACACGAACAATGCTGGCCTCCAAGGCGTCAATTGTTGCTGGTTTATCAGCATAAACCAGTGACTTCACGTAGCCCCACAGGAAATAATCGAGAGGTGTCAAATCGCACGACCTTGGAGGCCAATTGACAGGTCCATTTCTCGAAATCAACTTATCGCCAAATTTTGATTTCAGTAAGTCGATGGTTGCGTTCGCCGTATGGCACGTAGCGCCATCCTGTTGAAACCACATCTCCTCCGGATCAATGTCATCCATATTTTCAAACAAAAAATCATTGATCATGGTGCGGTAACGATCTCCATTGACCGTAACGCGAGCTCCGGCCTCATTTTTGAAGAAATAAGGTCCGATGATGCCACCAGCATGAAAACCGCACCAAACAGTGCATTTTTCTGGATGTAATGGAGTCTGTAGGGTCTCTTGTGGATTGGTCTCACTCCATATGCGGCAATTTTGCTTATTAACAAACCCGTTAAGCCAAAAATGCGCCTCATCGCTGAACACAATTTTGCGTCTATAAGTTGCGCGAATCGACGACTGATTTTCAAAGTAAATTTGGATAATTTCGTAGCGTTGTTCAAGCGTGAGTCTATTCATGATGATTTGTCAGAGTATACTGAAACAAATAAAAAAAATGTTTCATCAAAATTTAATTTTTTGTGTTACTTTTTACAATTTAAAGTTGTATCTAGCTTAAAAAAACACCCTATATATACCCAATTGGCAAAGTCGTCCTAGACAACATACTCTTCGATAATATGTGTGTTTCTTTACTATACTTTGCCAATTTGCACGAAAAGCGTTCTCGTACTTTAAAATTGGACAAATGAGAGCGCTTTTGGGAGAATAGTGTGCTTCTTCTTCTTGCACGAAACAGCCCGTACTTTTTCTTCGGGTTAGTTTGGGCAAGTAGTTAAGCAATCAGCTGTTCGAAAAATAAACAATAGCAAAGAAAATAAGTTCATTTTTTATCAACTCGTATACAATCATTTCAGTGTTTTTATATAAATATTAAATAAAAAGGAGTGTGCAAAAGACTTTAAAAGCCCAAAAGTGTAAAATATCACAGTATTTTTTCGTAAAATTAAATGACAATATTTGTTGCCTCATCAAAACACAGCATAAGTTTCTTTTTGGGCTAGAAATTTGGCTTTTTGCGTTCCCGTACTTTAGATAAATTTTATTTGAATATCAGAGAAGCTTATGCATGCTCTCTTTTTCACAAAACTTGCTAGGAAAGTAAAGAAACGCATTATCCTCTTGCTCAGTTTTTGTAAAATTATTTTAAGGGAACAACAGTGAAAAAGATGATGGACCAATTCCACGGAGTGAACTATTCACGATGCACCAGCGCTTCCATGTGGCTTACCAGGCACACACAGGTCAACATTCTTACCATATATTTGTAGCCATATAGGCAACCCCTTGCGCAGGAGCTCGGGCCTTCCGTGTATGTAATTTCCCAGCAATCAATGGCAGACAGGGCTTAATGAGTTGGTAGGCCGAAGCCTACTAAGAGCATCAGCTCTTAAACCAACTCACCCATCTAACCATCACTAGTGGTTCCTTACAGTACAGGTATCTGCTGCAAGGTAACAGTACCTGAGGGGTTTGTTAGCCCCCGAAAAAGCCCCTGCACCACACAATTACCAGGGATATGAACTCTTCCTAGCTGCGCCTTTAGGTTTAGATCACAGCCGGAAAGTTCCAGCCAAGGTAGGCATCTCATTCATGATCAGACCGGGTTGAACAGCAAGCTGAACCACCCTGGGGCATGCTGATCCCCATTCTGGCAATTTATACCCTTGGTAAGGGTTTCGGAAGTCCAACACAACAAAAGTCAGACGGCTTCCTAGAGTTTATTTGCTACAACGAACGAGAAACTCCTCCCCTCTATACCATAAAAAACAGAGTGCCCTGGCTTGGTCTACGCCAAGGAAAACCCTGTTCCCTGAGAGATATTTTAATTTTTCGATGACAAGATGAGCGGCAATGTCTTTAATCTTGTCTTCAAATTGTTGATATAAAATACACAGATGTACAACTTTGCTACCGAAGCATGTATATATCAAATTTAAACCAAAGATATACAATCGAGCAACGCGTTCGAGTTACTCAGACTTATTATGAAAATGGCCGCTCAAATCAAAATACTATCGTGCAATTCGTGGTTTTTCGGCCAAATTAATCGTCCAAATGTACAGACAATCGCAAAAATCGTACAAAAATTTGAGCAAACCGGGTCTGTAGAAGATGTGAAAACATCAGCGCGTGCGCGTACAGCTTGTTCTGCAGATAATATTCTTGCTGTTCGCGATTGTGTGGCTGAAGAGCCGCCCACCTCCTCAACTCATAGTCATGCCCAACAATTGCACCCCTCACGCTCGTCGTTGATGAACGTTATGCATAAAGACTTGTATTTGCACGATTGCCAGGTCAATTGACTCAAGAACTAAAGCCTCTTGATCATTCCAAGCGTCGTCAGTGGTCAGAATGGTGGCAGGAAATGGCAACAGTGGATGGCCAATTTTCGAAGAAAACCATCTGCAGTGATGAGACACATTTTCACCTCAGAGGATTTGTCAATAAGCAGAACTGCTGTATTTGGGCGAATGATCATCCAAGAGCGCTTGACGAAAAACCAATGCACCTACAAAGAGTGACTGTATGGAGCGGTTTATGGACTGGCGGCTTCATCGGGACGTATTGTTGTGAATGGTGTTGGCTATCGTGAGACGATAACGAACTTTTTATGATCCGAATTGGAAGATATAAATATGGACGATATGTGGTTTGAACAAGATGGTGGCCACTTGCCACACAGTGTCACTCGCCACCACGTTAGATAACACGGTCATTGAATTTGTCGCGCAAAAGAGCCATTGTCTCGTAAGCCGACATGTTTTATCGAGAATAACTTTAATATGCAGACACTAATTTTTCACGATTGTCTATTATCTTGTAACCGTTGCTTAAGGCGTCATAACTACTTGGCCAACTGGGTATGTGCATATATTCATGTCTGCTGCTTTATATTTTCGGACCTTTAGGCTATTTTTATTGCAAACACACATTTAAAACAAAGTGGTTTTTTTGCGCTAAACGATGCCTTCGGCTGGCATACAATTTATTGAATCGTATAAGTGGGTGATTGATTGGCGCTGTGTTTGTGCAAACATTTCATGTTATTCCAAATGGCGACAAAGCGCAAAATTGAACAATCAAAGTATACAAAACACTGGTATGTGCAGCAGACTGAAGTAAAAGGAGAAACATCAAATGACAGTTTCCAGGGTATGATGGACAGTAAAGGGGTTTGAAGCTTTATGAAGGAAAAAGTGGTGGCTATTTTGCAATGAGTTCTTAGTTGAGGAAATTTCTTTCTTTTTAGGTTATGATATCCCAGACTTGATATTAGCTATTTATTGGTTAATATCTCTAGTATTTTTATTCTTCCGTGGCTTTTTCATTTGTGGAGTTGGTTAGTTTATGTGGTAATTAATTGCTCGCAAACAATCATGTTGAGTGGTATGTACTCGTATGTAAATTGTGTTCATTTAGGTTTTCTTCTATACTAATGAACGGAAAATATTCAGCAAAGTATTAACACATTGACTGCCGTTTGAATCCCATTTGAAAAGTCGTTTTGTATAAACATATTTATTCTCGTTCGGTGTCTACTATTCTCCAAACGTACGAAGAGTCATGCAAAAGCAAATACGTTACACACGTGCAGATGTATGTACAATATATTGATGAAGACAAAAGGATTTGCTTAAAAGGATCCCTGTTCGAATAGATACGTACATACATATGTATGCATGTCTCTAAGTATGATTACAATGCAAATACAAATTGTATGTTTTGACTTTGGATAATATTATTAGGAAATTCCTTTTTTTAATGTCAGAGTTTTTAAATAATCATTGTAAATAAAGATTTTGCTGCATTTACATTCATACATACCAGTACTTACATACATACATACATATATGTGGATTTTTTTTCTACCAAAATATTAATTTTCTACTTTTCAAATCCTGTTATTATATTCTCAGTTTTTTTTATTTTTAATAATTTAAGCCAAAATCCATACAACATATAGCAAACAAATCTTTCAAAATTAAATTGAAAGACTTCAGTAGTTTGTTCTGGACATGGTACAATAATATAAAGTGGCCTGTAGACGATCAAAAAAACACATCAACGTTCAAAGTGTGTGCGTGCAGACGTGCTTTTTCAGATACACCTATAGGTTGTTGGCTCTAATTGATGAAAATCAAAATCTTTTGATGTTTTATTTTGACGTGTAATTATTATTGTATATCGTTAGTCTCATGTAGAAAGGCGCTGACAAACATAGTTTCAAGTTTACATGACAAGGAAAAATCGCAGTGGAAACTGTATAAATGGGTACATCTAAAATTAACTTTTTTTGCTCAGTTGCTTGTAAGAGCGATGTGTATGAAATTATATAATTAAGTCTTTTTGACACTGTGTACTTGTGTGAAACATAGTAGAATCCCTAAAAGAGTTCAATTCAGGGAAAATGTGAGTTAGGGCCTTTCTACGTGAGACCAACGATATATTCTATAGTTGTGAATAACGATAGAAAATGTCAGTTTTGTTATCAGAAGGGACAACAATAAGTAAATAGAAAATTGAAGAAATTTGTAATTATCACAAATATGAGAATAGGTTTTGACAAGCATGTTTGTCAAACTTCTTTCTTTCGTTTTTTACTTTGGGGTTCGAAAAGTGAAGAATTTTGAATGTATTAGAAAAATAAAGGTTTTTCATAAACTTGCTTGGCAAACTTATTTCCTTTTCTCTTTTTCCCCATAGTGTTTTACTTTATTTATAAAAATAAGTGAAGAAATTTGGAAGTATCAGAAAAATTTTAATAGCTTTTGACAAACATGTTTGTCAAATATTCTTTTGTTTTTTATCTTTGTTTTACTAGATTTATAGAAAAGTGAAGAAAACTGAAAGTGTCAATGAAAAATGAGAATAATCTTTGACAGACATGTTTGAGTAACTTGTTTCTTTTTCTCTTTATTTTTTTGCTTTATTGATAAAAACAAGGCAAGAAACTTAAAGTATGACTTTCATCAGTTTTAGCTAATTTAATTCCAGCATTTTAAATGCTTTTAACTAATTTAATTTCAACGCTTTAAATGCTGTGATAACGTTTGTTTTGGTCATTCCGTGTGTTAAGTTCGCAAACATTACTCCCCCTTTCCTCCTTCTCAAACTCTATTTTTCTAGTTCCAGTACAATGCACTGCATATGTAGGGGCTATCCCCTGAGTACTGGTCCAAGATAAAAAAAAAATGCTGTAATATAGTTTCCCCAAAATTTGGGTGAGGCGGTAATTAACCTCTCGTCATCTGCTGCTTATCCATTTCTCAATATTTTGTAAAAGTCTTTCTGACCATTTTCCGCTTGTGCCGGTAATCCATCTTTCCTGTCACATTTGTAGAGTCTCGCGTCTAAGAATTTGCATTTCCCACGCGATCACTCCTATTCGACTGTCTCAATACCCATATTTTTCTTCTCTCGCCTGCAGGGACTGTGCGGTATGCCAAGGTTACTAGCAATGCAGCCATCTTTTGGACCGCTATCAAAGCATTTACTCTCTTTTATCCTAACTCTGTCTCCATAGATCTTTCACCCGAAAAGGAGAGTTAAGCGGTCCTCGACGCATTAAATCAGGGTTGCATTTTTTACAAAAGAAAATAATAAAAATATTAAACCCAGAAATTGAACAAATTGATTTATTTTCTACACATAATTTTCATTTTACTTTAGGTATCATGGTGTGAAAACAAAATGTAATGAAATGTTAGGTTTTTTAACAACCGCAACAAATATCATTAGATTTCTATCTTACAAAATCCAATCAAAATCTTAAGAATTGTAGGATAGTCTGAAAAGCCCTTTAATTGTTTTCAAACGTGTTGTGCGGTGGCAGTCCCTTGACTGATTTTTTCGTCCTTATTTTTACGAGACAAGGAAAATTTCCTAAGTTTTATATAACTTTTAATTATCTCTTTAACTTGCTACATGACGAGACAGAAAACAGGCTTAGTTTGCAAATGAACTAGTACAATTGAACTATTCACATAACAGAACTAAGTCAGCGGACCAATTTTGCGAACACTTTTAGCTTCGCTCTGCCTTCTAGAGCATAAAGAGGTAGAAGCTCCTCGTTTATTGTAGCAAATAAACGTCTAGGTATTTCCAGCATGACTTATATTGTGTAGGACTTCCGAAACCCTTGCCAAGGGTTAAGTGGCCGAACGAGAATCGATAAAACCCCTGGGAGATGCAGCCTGCAGGCCATTCGTGCACTGATCATGGTTCAGGTGAATACCTTGGCTGAAAAATTCTCTCAAGGAGGAGAATTAGACTTCGCAGATAGCTATGGTGCATGCCGTTTTTCGGGAGCTAATAGCCCCTGAGGGGCTGTTCTCTTGCAACAGACACCTATAAATGGAATTAGACTTCGCTGATAACTATGGGTAATGCCGTTTTTCGGGGGCTAATAACACCTGAGGGGTTGCTCTCTTGCAACAGAGAGCAACCCTTCTGGGGTCTGGTCCTGAGGGGTTGCTCTCTTGTAATGTAAGCAACCGGTAGTGATGGTTCGATAGAGAAGTTACTTAAGAATTCATGTTCATAATGGACTTCGACCTACCAACTCATAACACTTGACTTCTATTGACTGTCTATTTGAAATCTTGAGCTCTTCAGCAAGGGGTTTGTCCATATGGTTACAAACTTATAGCAAAAGTTGCGACCAGTGTGAGCCTCACAGGCCACACGACAGCGCTGGCGAATCGTAAATAATTTCCATCGAGGAGTAATGGCATCATCAGATAAGGCCGTCAAGGTAGCTTCCGATGTAAATCAATTTCCACCATTTGTCTGTGTGTACACCTAGCCAGGGTATACGGCTTTCTGGGGCTTAAAGTGGTAAGAGCTCCTCCTTTCTTATAGCAAATACGTAGCACGCGTTCATCGTCCAGAGCTCATCCATTTGTGGTAGATTGCCCGGGGAATCGTACTACGCATTACAGAGAGAATTCGTTTTTCAGCCGTACGCTTTGTCTGTGGAACAAGTTACCTGCAGACGTGTTTCCTGTCTGTTATAACGTTGGAAAGTTCAAGATGTTCACAAACAATACTCCCTCTTTCCCCCTCCTCGTAACCTATTTTCCTAGTTCTGGTACAATGCACTGCATATGTAGGGGTCATGCCCTGAGTACTGGTTCTATAAAAAAAAAAAATAAATAAAACCTCTAGGAAGCCGACTGACTTATGATGTGTTGGAGTTGCGAAACCCCTACAAAGGGTTGTCATAACGGGGATCAGCAAAGCGCCCGGTAGATTCTGCTTATAGAGCATCCCAGTGCTGATCATGGTTAAGATAGCTACATATTGGCTAAAATGTTCCGGCTGTGGTTTAAATCTAAAATCTCTGGGAGGGGTATTACTCTTCCCCGATAACTATGGTGTATGTCGGTTATAAACCCCGAGGAGCTGTTGTGTTCTGAATATGTTTAATCCATTACTCGTAATTCTTTAAAATATTCCAGCCATTTAGTGATTTAAAATTTAAAATATCTTTCCAATATTTCTCTCTCTCTCTCTGTGTGTGTGTTTGCATCTGATCGCATTCTTATCGAGTTAAATTTGAAAACTGAAAAATTCAAATGCATTAAAACGATTTGTCATCTTTAAAGGTTAAATATTTTGACGCCTTGTCATCAACAAGTTGGCTCATTTGGTCGTTTATTATTTATGGAACGATCGCTGAATGACAGGCACAATTATACAACCATAATTTGCCTGCCTGGATGCATCTCAACGATGATGTGCAAGATTTTCAAAATATTGTTGATATTTATTTGTTGAAATGAATATTTGTAATAAATGTATGTATGTATGTATGTGTGTACTTGTACGAGGAATGTTTTAAACACAATTGAATGCGATTAAAATTAAACAAAACGTGATCTTGCTTAAAGATTTCCTCCTTGTCATTACAAAACGAAGGAGTTACTGTCACTTCTGTGGCTGAAGGTTTCTTAAACAGTTGGTGTCATGTTAATGAAGACTTTGCTGGAAAAGAAAACGTGTGTTTGTAGGTATGAATGTTTCATCATTAAGATGGCTTGTGGAATAATAAATTTCGTTAAATTTATCTGACATATTGTATTGATCACTAAATACTACTTTTATTCAACAATTCATCATATTCCTTTTGACTTTTTTTGTTAATTTTTTAAACCTTTTTATACTCAACTCCGCCTTTTTACACTGGTAATGTATGTACATACATACATACATATGTATGTATGTATTGTGCGTACATACATACATAAAAATGCATGCATCCATAAATGAAAGGGTGTGCCTGACACGTTTAAGAGCGTGTTGATCTGCTCTGTGATAACCCAATTTTAAGTAGAAAATAAAGCCTAAATCTGTTTAATTCATTAAATTTTTGTCTACTCATCGTTTTCGAAAATGATCAAGTGTTGTTCAAACGAACACCCAACACGTGTTGGAATTTTAAATAGCGCACAGTATTGCTTCTGACGTAGTGTTATCAGACTTGCATGCACCCAACGAATCAAAAGCATTACTTACAGCCAGTTCGCCGATGTCGAAAGGATAAGTTCAATCGCATTCAGGCGAAAGAAAATTGATTTGGGTTTTTTCTAACTTTATTCCATGCGAACGATGTGTCAAAATTCAACTAAAATACATAAGTTCATGCCAACGAACAATAGTGACATAGATAAACCCAAATTGATTCGAATGTGAGTGACTAGCTTTCTTTCGCATACCTTTTCATTCGATATCGTCGAACAGGCTGTTAGTCTCCACACCTGCGATATTATCTACGATGAGAACATCAAATTTAATCGCAGAGAGAATTCTGTTACGTGTAGACAGCGTTGCCAGAATTTTATTTAATATTTTATCTTATGCCGTTTACTTTTATTTTTTTGAATTATGCTGCACTTTTCTTCTTAAAATTTAAGTTTTATTGAGATGAAAAGAAGATGTCGAAACAGCTAACGAGTAATTTTTTTGCAATTATCTTTTTGGCGACACTAGTTTTGACAGCTCACGCACGTTTTGTATCTTGTGTCACTGTCAAACATCTTCAGTTTGGTCTATAATTTAATCATGAATCGTCTTACAAACGAACAACGCTTGCAAATTATTGAATTTTATTACCAAAATGCGTGCTCTGTTAAGAAAGTTCATCGCGCGATTCTTCCATTTTATGGTCAGTTTAATCGACCTACTGAGGCTTCTATTCGGGCTATTGTAAAAAAATTTCGCACCAAATTTACATTTTTGGACATTAAACCACCAACACGCTTACGTAGAGTGCGAACTGAAGAAAATATCGCAGCCGTATCGGCCAGTGTTGGTGATGACCGTGAATTATCGATTCGGCGCTGTTCGCAGCAATTGGGCCTCTGTTACTCCACTACGTGGAAAATTTTGCGGAAGGATTTGGGTGTGAAGCCTTATAAGATACAGCTGGTGCAAGAATTGAAGCCAAACGACCTACCACAACGCCAAATTTTTTGGTGAATGGGCTCTTGAAAAGTTAGATGAAGATCCACTTTTTTTATCGAAGAATTGTGTTCAGCGACGAGGCTCATTTCTGGTTGAATGGATACGTGAACAAGCAAACCTGCCGTATTTGGAGTGAAGAGCAGCCAGAAGCATTGCAAGAGCTACCAATGCATCCACAAAAAACAACCGTTTGGTGCGGATTATGGGCTGGCGGCATCATTGGGCCGTATTTCTTCAAAGATGATGCGAATCACAACGTTACTTTGAATGGTGAGCGCTACCGTGCGATGATAACAAACTTTTTTTTGCCCAAAATGGAAGAGCTTGACTTGCATGACATGTGGTTTCAACAAGATGGTGCCACATGCCACACAGCACGCGGAACAATGGACCAATTGAGAGGCGAGTTCGGTGAACAGTTTATTTCACACTTGGGACCAGTCAATTGGCCGCCCAGATCGTGCGATTTAACGCCTCTAGACTATTTTTTGTGGGGCTATGTTAAGGCTAATGTCTATAGCGACAAGCCCGCTTCGACTGACGCACTGGAAGCCAACATTATTCGTGAGATACCGGCCGAAATGTTGGAAAGAGTATGCCAAAATTGGACCAAGCGGATGGACCGTTTGAGGCGCAGCCGCGGCCAACATTTGCATGAAATAATCTTCAAACATTAAATTATATCGACTCAACTATCAATCCAAATAAATATTTCATGCATTTTTCTGAATTTTATGTTTTTTTAATATCGGATAGTTCTTATAAAATCACCCATTATAAATATCTGAAAAAAAGTTGAGAAAACTTTATACTTCTGTATGTTTTTCTGGCAAAACAATATTGAAAATGTTACACTTTTTCTAGAAAAGAAAACGCCATTAATCTCTTAAGGCTTTGAAGGTAAAAATATTCGTCGAGAAATCAGCTCAATTGAACCAAGTTTATAGCAAAGTAAGGCGCAGCATACAAGGCTCCGTTTTGAACAGAGTGTTTGACTCAACATACTCTTTAAATAAATATAGTTAAAAAACACGCTTCGATATCAAACTAAAATAAGTATCCATATAACCAGATAATTATCCGTATAAGGCGTTCCGGGATTTTTTGTTTAATTCCCAAAGTCGGCTTAGGGAATCGCCAAAATCCTCCACTTCCCCGGAAACAATATGGCAACTTCAATTTTCGCTCCACAGCGAATGACCGTTAATAGTTCAGATACACGTTTCGCGGTTAAAACAAGCACCGAATATGAAAAACCGGTTGCGATTCGGTTAACGAAGCGGTTCCAACTTGTTACCTTCATCTTTCCTGTCATATTTGTAGAGTCTCGCGTCTAAGAATTTGCATTTCCCACGCGATCACTCCTATTCGACTGTCTCAATACCCATATTTTTCTTCTCTCGCCTGCAGGGACTGTGTGGTTTACCAAGGTTACTAGCAATGCAGCCATCTTTTGACTCAACTTGTTACCTTCAGGAAACGTCAGAACATTCACCCCTCCTCCCCCCCCCCCCCCCCCCCCCCCCCCATCCATCATCAGAAGCAATACGGCAACTTCAATTATCGCTCTAAAGCGAATGTTGCCTGGCAACACAACGGGACCAGACTGGACCCAAGTGGGCTGGCTTTACAATAGCTGGCAACCTGTCAAACCTAACCTAACTAAAGCGAATGACTATTTATAGTTCAGTTGCATGTTCCACGGCAATTTTTTTTTTTTTTTTGGAAACTCACAAAATCTGCTTTGTGAACTCCCAAAATCCCCCCATTTCCCCAGAAACAATACGGTAACTCCAATTTTCGCGCCAAAACAACAAAACTATCGCTCCTTTATTGCAACATAGTCATAGCTAAAAAAGCTTGTTACGAGAATAACACATTTCAAATTTTTAGTTTCCATACAAGTCTTACAGCCAATTCATAGAACACGACTCGTCTATGAAAAGCACTATCTTAGCAACGTTTTTCGGTTTTTGGTTTATACATGACGACTATTGACGATTTTTATTAAAAGGCGTAACAGCTATCAATTTATTTTGGTTTGTATAACACAACTTGAGTCACAATAAATGCCAAATGTGACGAATAAAAAATCATATTCGTCAGTAGAAAATATATAAAAATAGTGTTTGGATAAAAATAAAAATTTATACAAATAAATGTAATTTCAGTTATTTAGTGAACAGTTAAAAATTTCTATTCAAATTAATTTACAAAATTTGGTTCCCGATCTAAAACTTTCTTAATTGTTTTGTTTTTGTGTTGGCATGAATGAGATTGAGTGGGACCGAAGCTGGCAGCAAATGTCATTAAAACAATACCATGTGAATAGGATTCCGAAAAGAATACGTTCAGTAGGTTTCAATAAGAACCCACATGTGATTGCACAAAGTGCCTCTGTTTAGAGTGGTTTTTATGCTGAACGCATAATATGACCATACTTCTTTGCGACTCTTAGCAAATTGATTGTCCAATTCATGTTCGCATTATTGATAACCAATCTTTCTTTTCATCCTTGCATTCTCCAATATATAAACAATCTGCTGCTTTTTATTTTAAAATTAGTTTATTATTTAATTAGTGATCAAGTTTTTTTCTGCTAAGGAAAGTGGTTTGTTTATTCCAAAGAATCCTGGTTAAAGATTTTTTTTTCATTGAAAATTTACTTTTTAAAAATTTCTGTTGTTTACTTATATTTTTATGTCAACAGTGTGAAGAATAGGGTCGCCGATTTTTTTGCTTGAAAAAGAATTTTCATATGAAAAAATTTAACGAAAGTCGAAATTTTCGCATATTGGTAACTATACGACTTCATATATATTTAACATATAGGCGAGGTAACGTAAGTTGCACGACACGGCCAAGTCGAGTTATACAAACGCTTTTTATTACGTGCTCGTCCATCAACAATTGGCTTAGCACGACTGAATTTTGTCGTGCTCTATAAACAGGCTGTTAGAAAAATTTTTTAGAAAATATATTCTAAAGTAAACAGTTTAAAAGTAATATGAATAAATTTTTGGGACAATATAAAATATAGTACTGCTAACATTTCTGCATTATTAACTCTAAAAGCTCATTTTTTGATATATGACTATGTTGCAATAAAGAATGCGATATGTAATAAAGATGGATTTCGAGTGTTGCAAACATACAAGTAAAACCGCATTTCCATTCTACCGTTCAATGCTTTTAATTAAACTTCGTGTCAATTACAACGTCTTTTACTTAAGGTTGAAGATATAGATCTGCTACCAAACAGCTTGTACTTACGAGTATTAAGGGGGATAGACACGATCAAAATGCTTAACAAGCATGGTAATAAATAGTATGTGGGAAAATTTGATAGTATGTGTGACACCGACGCAGCGAGCGAAAACGTAAGTGCTTGCAAAGAAAAACGCGTTCATCAAAATCGATTGTGTTGTCATCACTGCGACAGCAAGTGTCAAAATCAAGCATTTGTATTTTGTTTTCGAATGGAAAGTTTATTTAACTTTTTTTCTGATTTCAAAGGAGAATTTTATTATTCTATTGTAGCTGTATAAAAAAAATGTAATTATTATATATTAACAGCAATACTGCGTCTAATTACTGCTGCCCGCAGAAACTACTTCACCATCAATTTCAGCTGTTGCATCTTCGTTACAGTTTTCAACTACTTCAGGTTCTGAGCAACTATAAAAAATGCGCCTGTTGTAAAGTCCACAACATGCATTTATTATTTTTACTACCTTTTAAGGATCGTAGTACAATTCCCTGCATGCTAAAACAACGTTACGCGCACTTGTATGTTTTTTGATGGAAAGTCTTTCATTAATGTTTCTAGGCTTTCTGATACATTAATTTCAACAATTTTTAAGCGTTGCTCACGTAATAAAATTTTAAAGCAAACCAAGGCGAATTTATACAGGTGAATGCAAACGGGAAGGCGAATTCAGTACTATATATTTTGTTATTGTAAAACATATCGTGAATGTCAAAATCTAAATTCGCCTAAGATTGTACAGGTGGAAAAAATTTTATAATGGGTGATTTTATAAGAACTATCGGAAATTAAAAAAAAAAAAAACACATAAAATTCAGAAAAATGCATGAAATATTTATTTGGATTGATAGTTGGGTCGATATAATTTAATATTTGAAGATTATTTCATGCAAATGTTGGCCGCGGCTGCGCCTCAAATGGTCCATCCGCTTAGTCCAATTTTGGTATACTCTTTCCAACATTTCTGCCGGTATCTCACGAATAATGTTGGCAATGTTGGCTTCCAGTGCGTCAATCGAAGCGGGCTTGTCGCTATAGACATTAGCCTTAACATAGCCCCACAAAAAATATCTAGAGGCGTTAAATCGCACGATCTGGGCGGGCAATTGACTGGTCCCAAGCGTGAAATAAACTGTTCACCGAACTCGCCTCTCAATTGGTCCATTGTTTCTTGTTGAAAACACATGTCATGCAAGTCAAGCTCTTCCATTTGTTATCATCGCACGGTAGCGCTCGCCATTCACAGTAACGTTGTGATTCGCATCATCTTTGAAGAAATACGGCCCAATGATGCCGCCAGCCCATAATCCGCACCAAACGGTTGTTTTTTGTGGATGCATTGGTAGCTCTTGCAATGCTTCTGGCTGCTCTTCACTCCAAATACGGCAGTTTTTCTTGTTCACGTATCCATTCAACCAGAAATGAGCCTCGTCGCTGAACACAATTCTTCGATAAAAAAGTGGATCTTCATCTAACTTTTCAAGAGCCCATTCACCAAAAATTTGGCGTTGTGGTAGGTCGTTTGGCTTCAATTCTTGCACCAGCTGTATCTTATAAGGCTTCACACCCAAATCCTTCCGCAAAATTTTCCACGTAGTGGAGTAACAGAGGCCCAATTGCTGCGAACAGCGCCGAATCGATAATTCACGGTCATCACCAACACTGGCCGATACGGCTGCGATATTTTCTTCAGTTCGCACTCTACGTAAGCGTGTTGGTGGTTTAATGTCCAAAAATGTAAATTTGGTGCGAAATTTTTTTACAATAGCCCGAATAGAAGCCTCAGTAGGTCGATTAAACTGACCATAAAATGGAAGAAGCGCGCGATGAACTTTCTTAACAGAGCACGCATTTTGGTAATAAAATTCAATAATTTGCAAGCGTTGTTCGGTGGTAAGACGATTCATGATTAGATTATAGACCAAACTGAAGATGTTTGACAGTGGCACAAGATACAAAACGTGCGTGAGCTGTCAAAACTAGTGTTGCCAAAAAGATAATAGCAAAAAAATCACTCGTTATAAACGTTAAATATAAACTTTTATAATTGTAACTAAAACCACAGATTGTATTAGTTTTTCACTTTTAAATTCACACAAATTTCTTGAAATTGCAATAAATCATACAAAAAAACCTTTAGATTAAAATGACGCGAAAATGTTTGTAAAAAAAAAAATAAAAAAAATTTGACAGTCCATTTGGAAAAAACGCGAGGAGCAAAAAATAATCACCTGAGCTGTCAAGTTCACCTAGTAATGAATTCGCCTTGAAGCAAACTAAACCAAAAGCAACTATCAGCTGATAAAGTAGTGCTGCCAGCTTTAAGTTGTGAACCGCTAGAAAAAATACCCAATACATGCACACACTTAGGTTGTTAGCTGATAAAGTATTTCTTTTATCTCCTGCCATCATCATCATCATCGTCATCACCATTCCGAAGTACAAATGGGGAATAAAATTTTCAAGTGTTTTTTTAACATTTTCGAAGACTGTCTTGATGCACTTGAAATCGTCAGCATTGACTTGATTTAAAAACCACTAATGAATTGAAAAGGTATTCTTGACTAAGTTCATTCATTAAAATTGTCTTCAATTGGTGTTAAATCGATATTAATACTTACATACATACATACATATGTATGTACGCAGTTGAATTTGTTAAATTTCTTTCAAATATTTAAGGGCTTATTCATAAAATATATTTTTTGTTTATTAAAGTTTAATAAGTCAAATTTCCATACAAAAATCGTTTAATAAGCTTTTAATAAATTATTATAATAATTAAAATTATTTTTATAAATTAGTATCTTTATTAAAATTAAAGAATATCGTAACAAAACAAAAAATTATTCTTTAAATTGGAAAGATTGAAATAAAATTGAAAACATGTAGCATTTCTATGTAGTGTCACGCTTTAACTACTATACGGACCAAGTCAACATACATATTTCTTCATAACATCTTTTTTCTTAGCTCAAGCCAAAGTCCTGTAGTTGCGCTTCCCATGGAAACTTGCAGCTTTTAACAGTTGATATTAGACATAATGATGAAACAGAATACGACGGCAACTTCAAGCAAAAACGTCTCTCCGAGAAACCCTGTCCATAATTGAAACGACGACTGCAACTTTACAAACTGTCATTTAATTGTTATCTATTGTGTTAAGTAAAAAAAGCAGTTTCTTTTATTCTTATTTTTCGTCGCGCTAAAGTTTTTGAAGCTTTGGTTTTGTTTACAAAATTTATGAAATTTACTAAAAGTATGGTAATATTGTTGAAAGCTTCTCTGCTTTAAAGTGAGAGCATAAAAAAATCGCTCTAAAAATAATAGTGAAAGGCCAATGCAAGTGGTAGCAGGCGGCAACAATGTGACCCATTTACAAAAAATTTTATTGTTTATAAAAATATTCGTACATATATTTCAACATACTGACTTTAATTTAATTTGGCAGTGCCGTTAAAGGCGGCCGAGTGGCCGCCTTCAGTTTAACTTTTTGTTTTGCCGCTTCAATTTGTCAAACCAAAAAGTAAAGGAAAAAAATAGAAGACAGAAATTAATTTTCGGTTTTGAAAGTTCAACAATTGAATTTGTTTAATTATTTTAGCTTTAAAAAAAAAAAAATCAAAATGTTTTTTGTTTCATCTTCGAAGCACAAATTTTTCTTTAGTTAGCCGCGTTCATTAGCCTACAACAAATAAACACAAGCGGCAAATAGAACAGGTGGTTGCCGCTCGTTGCCGCAAGTCGCTTACATTGGGCTGTCACTATAAAGTATATTCTCTTTTAAAATCGCATTATTTTATGTCAAATTGTATAGAAAACATCGTCAACCTCTAGTTCTGTTTGATTATATATTGTGACCGGGGTTGTAGCCGATTGTAAAATTATGCCAATAAAAAAACCATTCACTTCGCCGTTTTTCCAACAAACTGTCATTTTCAATCCCATTCCGCAGATATTCTTGGTAAAAAAAATACTAGTACTATTGTGAATTAAACGTGGGGCGCTTTGTGTCATGTAGTCTGTTTATTTATTTTTGTAAATTTAAAAGTGAAGAACCATTATAATCTGTGATTTTAATTACTAACAATTATACAAATTTGTATTTAACGTTTATCTAACATTTTTTTCTTAGCTGAACAATCTTAGGCGAATTTAGATTTTGACATTCTCAGTAAGCTTTACAATAACAAAATACAAAGTATTGAATTCGCCTTCCCGCTTGCATTCACCTGTATAAATTCGCCTTGCCAGATAGTGACAGAATTACAATTGATACCATGATACAAAAAACAAGGTAGCCGCTTCGCTACAACAATACAACAATAAAAAAAACCACAGGTATTTTGTTTGTGTAAAAAGGCGAATTCACACTTAAGCTGTCAAAAGTAGTTGATAACGAACATGTAAAAAATTTAAATGGCGCCGAAAAAGGTAAACAAAATTTGACAGAGAAAGTGCCGCCATACTAATCGAATTCGCCTGAATTCGGCGATGCATCCACCTAATAATTAATTCGCCTTGGGTATTTTGTTTGTGTAAAAAGCGAATTCACACTTAAGCTGTCAAAAATAGTTGTAAAGAACACGTACAAAAATTTAAATAGCGCCGAAAAAGGTAAACAAAACTTGACTGCGAAGGTGCCGCCATATTAACCGAATTCGCCGATGCATCCACCTAATAATGAATTCGCCTTGGCTGGTAGAATTTACGAAATGTCGAAAGGATTATCTCTGATTGATTCTCTTTTGTTTGAAAACATTGCTTTTTTTATATGTTTTTTCCAAGGCGACTTTATACAGGTGAGTGCAAGCGGAAAGGCGAATTCAGTACTATGTATTTTGTTATTGTAAAACATATCGTGAATGTCATAATCTAAATTCGCCTAAGATTGCTCAGCAGAGAAAAAATTTTATATAAACGTTAAATATAAGCTTTTATAATTGTTTGTAATTAAAATCACAGATTATATTAGTTTTTCACTTTTAAACTCATACAAATTTCTTGAAATTGCACTAAATCATGCAAAAAAAACTTTCAGATTAAAATAGCGCGAAAAAGTTTGTAAACAAAAGAAACAAAATTTGGCAGTCTCATTGGAAAAAACGCGAGAAGCAAAAAATAATCACCTGTGCTGTTAAGTTCACCTGGTAATGAATTCGCCTTGGTTTTTTCAGAATTATTTAGCTTGTAACAAGGCAGCCAAGGCGAATTAATTATTAGGTGGATGCATCGGCGAATTCAGGCGAATTCGGTTAATATGGCGGCACTCTCTCTGTCAAGTTTTGTTTACCTTTTTCGGCGCCATTTAAATTTTTTACATGTTCTTTATCAACTACTTTTGACAGCTTAAGTGTGAATTCGCCATTTTACACAAACAAAATACCTGTTGTTTTTATTATTGTTGTATTGTTGTAGCGAAGCGGCTACCTTGTTTTTTTGTATCATGAAGGCAGCTTTATACAGGTAGTGGCAGAGTTACAATAAATACAACACCAACAAACATCAACATGTATTTTGTTGGTACAATATACGAATAGTTGTCAAAATTTTGACAACTATAAACCTGCCTTGGCTTGTAATATACGCGTTGGAAACGAAAGACAGCTGTGATGTACCACTATCTGACATAGCTACCTTGTTTAGAGAATGTTCTTAAAATTAAGTCTTAATTTTTAGTTCTACATCGAACCGTGTTGCCTAATTTTTTAAACTATGTATATTTATTTGCTTCATCAATATTGTTCATGTTTTATACAGCGCCACCTCCATTTCAATATCGTAAGCAAAATGTTTTATTAAACACTCTGTGTGAGTGGTTTGTGTCTTGCATATTTCATATGCATATTTTCACCATTGTTTCAACAGTGCCGTCAGCGTTAAAAATTTCAAAATTACAAGGTGAGTCAAAGAACTATAAAATAAAAAAAAAAAACGCGTTATTTTTCATTTGTATTTTTTTATTTGTTCGCTTTCTCCACTCGTTTCGTTTTATGGTAACACCACGAAATTTTAGTTTCCACGATCTCTTTCTTTTTTTTTTTTTTAAAGTACAAAAAGAAAAAATTCTGGTTTTTTCATATATGTATGCCAAAATTATTAAAAAGCGAATAAAAAGTTTTATTATTTTATATAAAAATTTTTAATAACAGTTTCTTAATAAACATGAAACCAAAAGTAAAATTTTTTGGTTTCTTCTAAATTTTCCAGCTAAAGATGTTGATTGATTTTGTTTTTTATAAAAGAGATTTAGCGGTATTTTATTTTCAATATTTTGATAACAATTTGCTATCATCATCAGGAAAATTAAAATGTTATTTTTTATAACATAATACGAATATTTAGTAATTTTTTTTTTTTTTTTTTGAATAAGGCTGTTACTTTTTGATTTATAATTTTATTGTGCTTTTACAGACGAGAATAATTTTTGTTCTAACACATCACACTTGTATGTGGCTAAACAGCGTTGTCAACTCGGTGCGTTACGCACTGTTTTTGGTGCTTTTTAACATTATTGTGCGGAAAAATCTCTAGTCTTTGCGTGGTGCGCCCTTATTAAATTTTCGGAGCGTTTTTTAAATTGCGAAGGCTCCAAATCAATTTCAACTCAACTTTCTGCAATAAAAATGTGAATTCAAAATTTCAAACTGTTACGTTTCATTTTGCAGAGCACAATCAGAACACGGAGTTATAATGCGGAAAACATTATCATGTGCACAAAGTAAGACAATCTTGCTGTAGTGTATTATACATATTCACGAAAGAAAACGAAACTTGTCGTTTTATAATATTTACTGCTTTTAGAGAGTGTTTTGCTATTAAACGATTGAAAACACAAATGAAATTTAAACTGTGTTTGATAGAATTGCTATTAATCGAATTTGAAGGCTTGTAGTACAGTTCTGAAATTTTTAATGACCCAAGAATCGTAAATTCTTTCGGTATATTTCATCCCTTGCAGTATTGGTTTTATGCTTCTGCCATATAATTAAAACGACGGTAAGCAGCTGTAGTTTTGTGTACCTGATAGTAGACAGCAAAAGCAACAGCTGATTTCGGTCGACAGCAAATATAATTACATAATATTGCTGAATAATAAATTTGATGTAATATCGTTATAATTATTATAAAAATATAATTATCTTAATAAAAGTAACAGAATCGTACTAGAGGCCAAGTTTGACAAACACAAATTCTAGCTATTGAACGAATTTGATGGCATGCCCTCAGCAGGTGTACTATCAGATCCAGTTTGATCGTCTAACAGCCACTTAAAAAGTTGTTTCATTATCGTGTTTTTAATATAAAAAATTTTACTTTTTATAATACAAAATGGGGTTTAAAAATTCGGTGCGTTTTTTGTTGAAATAACACATTTTTCCCCTTATTTTGTTGCGCTTTGAAATTTCAAAGTTGACAGCGCTGGATATTACAAATGCAAAGTATTGACCAATGAGGCCAAAAATGTTTGTGAATTTGGCGTATGAACAAAAAATCTTAATTTTAGAAAAAAACATCTTAAATGTTTTTCTTTTGACTTTTTTGACTTTAAATAGCAAATTTTTACAAAAGGATGGTTCTCCTAACAACATAAAAAGATAAACAATCTTAAAGCAAATATTAAATTATTAAAAGAAATAAAAAATATAAATTTAAGGCATTCAAGCAAACATATTCGTATTTAATTTAATAGAAAATGAGCTTGAACTTTCATTCCTTTACTTATTGTATTTACGAGTACTTATTGTTTGGAAATTAATGCATATAAATCCTTTGTTGTTATTTTTTATATAATCTACCATTGTTGTGCAACAATCAGTTTATAATCATTAACGGTCATATTCATAAAAAATATTTTATATTTATTAAAAGTTTATTTGACAAACCTTGTAAAGAAATTTGTCAAATACACCTGAAATAAACATAAAATATTTTTTATGAATATGTCCCTAAGTTCGTATAAGATTCATTTATGCATGTGACAGGCTTTCCGTTTAATTTTGATATAAGCTTAAGCTAGTCTATGCACGTTATGGTTAAGCCTTCATATACAATTGTTCTTATAAAATTAAAAATTAGAGCATGTTCTCATAGGCTGCCAACTGTGTTAACGAATAGGGTGGCATCTACATAAATAATAAATGTTGGCATAGTGGTTGGCAATGTTGGCTTGGTTTTCGATTGAAATGTTGGCAACAGTGTGTTAGTTTTGTGAAATTCGTCGCGTATTACGCGTTTTAATGGTAGTTGGAAAAATAAATGGAAAAAAATAGAAAAGCAACGAGAAAAATTAACAAATTTCTACAAGTTTATTTCAAATAGTTTTAATTAAACAAATAATAGGCAATAAGTTAGAAAACGAATAAAGTTAAGTGTAAAGTCGTCGCGTATTAAACAAGATTTACGTGCAATTCGATTATTTACACACATAATATCAAAAACAACCAACAAAAAAAGTTTCTCCTGATAATAACTTGTTAATTAAACACAGAGTCTGAAAAACGGCACTAGAAAATGGCGAGCTTTAAAATGAATGTGGTTTACTGAACCTAAGAATTGGACGAATAATATTCATTCAGAAATTCTGACATAAAAAACATTAAGAAAATTAAAACAAATAATTTACATTTGCAATAAAAAAATTAAATGAAATTGTGTTATACACGGTGTCATTTTTCTTTTGTGTGACACATTTGTGTGCGGCGAATTACTGACAAAGCAGCGTGGAGAGCAAAATCAGCAAGGAGACTACATGTAAGCAATATTAATTGTTCTTTTATTTTGTGACTATTTTTCATTTGATAAAAATGATAAATAAATTGATTGTTAATGTGTGTTTCTTCGATTTCTTCTGCAAATAATAAGGAAACAACTATTGAATACAAATCGTGGCGAATTTATCATAAGCGAATTCCAAGGCGAATTAATTATTAGGTGGATGCATCGGCGAATTCAGGCGAATTCGATTAATATGGCGACACTTTCTCTGTCAAGTTTTGTTTACCTTTTTCGGCGGCCTTTAAATTTTTTAACATGTTCGTTATCATGATACAAAAAACAAGGTAGCCGCTTCGCTACAACAATACAACAATAAAAAAAACAACAGGTATTTTGTTTGTGTAAAAGGCGAATTCACACTTAAGCTGTCAAAAATAGTTGATAAAGAACATGTACAAAAATATAAATGGAGCCGAAAAAGGTAAACAAAACTTGACAGCGAAAGTGCCGCCATATTAACCGAATTCGCCTGAATTCGCCGATGCATCCACCTAATAATTAATTCGCCTTGTTCGTTATCAACTACTTTTGACAGCTTAAGTGTGAATTCGCCTTTTTACACAAACAAAATACCTGTTGTTTTTCTTATTGTTGTATTGTTGTAGCGAAGCGGCTACCTTGTTTTTTGTATCATGGCGAATTCATCAGCACAATAACACATTTCGGCGAAAATCCCAAGTAATAATGAATTCGCCTTGCCATTTCGTTATTTCACTTAAACTTTTGATATCCTTGATGCGGCATGTATATGTACATGTCTATATACATTGTTATGGGGGCTAAAACAAAAATGGCCTTAATTTCACTTACTATCAATACGCCTTGATACACAAATTATTTAAAAAAAATTTACACTGGAACATCGTCAACGGCGAATAAAAGGTATGGGTCTTTCCCACTTGTTTACTGTGCTGTGCTGGCCGGCAACAAGAGACCAGTGCTGGCACGGCTATAACCTGTTAAGCCAAGCCGGCAATGATATTTTAACAACCGCCGCCCAAATTACAGCCTTATTGGGCTAAAAATCTACTTCTTCTCCATACACATAAATAGAGGCAGCTGGACTATTTTTATGAAATCGAATGTGATGTCGACAGACACCTGTGCCGACAAGGCTATAGCCGGCTAAGCCGAGCCGCCAATGATATTAAGAGATATATTCGGCTAAAAATGAGCCGCCGATGGTAGGACATGAAGTTATGAAATTATTACATAAGAATTTTCTTCTTTTTTGAATAATTTGCAATATTCGAGGTCGTTTTTTATAAAAAAGTTTAACAAATTTATTCAATATTTCGTTTTCCGTTGGAAAACTTCTTCAGGAAATATTGAATAAATTTGTTAAACTTTTTTATAAAAACGACCTCGAATATTGCAAATTATTCAAAAAAGAAGAAAATTGTTTAAAAAAGGTCAATAAATTAGGATCAACACATTATTACATAAGCTAAATTATCAGCCCAATTATGAATATTCTCACGTAATTTATTCCTCACGGAATTTTTTCTTCTAGGAATTTATTTTTCACATAAATACATTTTTCAATTCAGATTAGAAACAAAAGCACAATTTTTGTTAACTTACCCGTTTTATCTCCTTTTAGTGTTTTCAGTGAATAGGGGGAAGGAAAAAGCTAAAATATATTATATTTAATTTTTGTTTATAACACTGGTTTACAGCCAACAAATACCAAGAACGCTACATGACTAGATAAGTTAATTGGGACCTCCTGAACACGAAAAACGCTGTTTTTTTTTCTAAGTACCGTTTTTTAGATAACAGTACATTTGTGTTTTTCGGTGTAGGGTCCCACTCAAACCCAACCAAAAAGTCGGATCGAGATAAATGGCATATCGTTATATAAATAAAGTTAAATAAACTTTTTTCTAACATAATGAAAGAAATTTCGTATTTCATCGTAGAATTCGAAAGACGAGAAATTACATACGAGTTTAAGCAACGAATCCTATTAAACTTGGAAAATTTATTTTACGCTGTAAATATGAAAATGCTAGATTTTTGGAATAAAGTGTACATCTATGACTAAGTTTATAGCAAAATATTAGTCTTAAGCGGCCCATGTACGTTTCAATTCAGTTGTGAATTGAGTCTTTCAACTGAGTTAATTATTGCCCACATAAACTGAATTGAAAGATTTTCATTCAACTATTAAATTCAATGAAATTATAGACAATTTTAAAAATATATAACGTTGTCTTTGCAAAAACACCACAAAAATAAATTTTGAGACCTGATCAAGAGACTCGAACACACACAACACAATCGAATTGAAAGACTTGCTAGTCAACTTGAAAAAAATCAAGAAATTTTAATTTTTCTTCAACCAACTCGACAACTGCCAAACTAATCAACTGGCAAAGCCATACACGCTTTGATTTGGACAACAACCGACTCAGTTGCCAACTGAGTTGAAACGTATATGGGGTGCTTTATCGTCTTCTGCAAATGTGTAAATTTGCATCCAGGTACATGAAACTTAATAATACCAAAGGGAGAAATTAGTTGAAGTGACCAATTTCGGAAAAAACTTTGTATACTAAAAACTATTCTTATCTAAAACTCTGCAACTGTGGATGTTATGATTTAGATATGCCCGATTTAACAGAAGTAAATAGTATAATAATAGTACCTTTTATAAAATAAAATTTTATTTTAAAAATATACTCATATGTCACAAAAATTAATGAATGGTATACTTATGAAGTGAAGTTCATGTTTGTAAGTGTAAGTATTTGTTGTTATAGCTTTAAATGCTGTAGTTTTTTTATTAAAGGCAATCATGACTGGTTTTTAATACTTTACGCCGTAGAAATAAATCTTTCATTCAAAAATAATTAATTTTACTAGCTGACGATGTTTTAACAATTTGCAATAATCATATTCTTGATTTTGACGATTTTTTCCATCGAATTTGACGTTTTTAAACCAGATTTATCTGGCATCTATCATTACGAAGCGTTGACTTCGCGTTTGTCTCATATATTTTGTACGAGGGCTGTTGATGAAACGTGGGTTCACCAGTACACACCAAGCGGTTTATTCTCTATTGCGATGTAAAAGTAAAATCGAAGAATTGGTACCCTGCATTGCGTTTTCGTATTTTCTTTTTGCATTTAATTTTTTCGCTTGTTTTATAATTCCTCGCTGTTGTTTATTTTGTGGTACCAGTGTTGCTTCATTTTTAAAGTATTTCGCGAAAAAGTTTGCGCAAAAGGCACAGAGTACCATTTTATCGCATTTACCTTTCGCATCTAACTTGCTTTTGCATCGCAATAGAGAGTAATCCCCCTGAAATAAAAAATCAATCGAAACAATTGGTGGAAGCTGGTGGAAGTGCTCCTAAGAAGGCGAAGACAGTGAAATCGGCCGGCTTGGTTAGGACCACTGTATGTTGGGATGCACACGGAATATTGCTCATCGATTATCTTGAAAAAGTATCCACAAACACAGGAAAGTATTATCGTGCATTATTGTATCAATTGATTAATGCAAACCAAGAAAAAATGACGGCATTTAAACAAAACGTGCTCTTTTTTTGACGACAACGCACCGGATCACACAGCATTAGATACGATGCTAAAATTACGAGAAATACACTTCGAATTAGTTGATCATCCACCTTATAGTCCAGATTTAGCTACTAGTGCCTTTTTCCTGTTTCCAAACCAGAAAAAATGGCTCGCAGGAAAAGTATTCATCTCAAACGAAGAAGTGATTACCGAAACTAACTCGTATTTTGCAGAGTTCCCAAAATCGTATTATTCAGATGCTACAAAAAAGTTGGAATATCGCCTTACTAAGTGTATTGAGCTAAAAGGAAACTATGTTGAGAAATAAAAAAAATGTTTCTTCCTACTTAGGCAGCTCACTATCAATCCGTACTCGTATATACTACGGAAAATTGTAATTTTTAATTGGAACTTGTAGGTTTATTTGCTTTCAATATTAAATTAAAAACATTGTAATTTTTTTTTATTCATTTTGTGCCCTTAGTATTGTCTAAGCACTTGTTCTACAAAAAAAGAAAGTTTTAAAGCCTTTAGAGTTCTTCTCTTGTTTTAGAAGTTTCTTCTCCTTATATCAATACGTCAACACGAATACTGTTTATACTTGATCTTATTCTTTTTGCGAATAAAACCAGCAGTATATACATCTTAAAAAGCCACAAGAAATACCAGTTCTTATTTACTGTTGAATTGGTTTTTTTTAACAAACAACAATCAGCAGACCATCCAAAAATAATTGTACTTTAATAAAAGCGTGTTTAAAAAACAAAAACCAAAAGAGAAATGGAAACTTTAAACAAAACTTGTCGTACCAGACCCAAAAATTTAATAAGCGAGAAAAAAAAAAAAAAACAAAGAAACAAACATTAAAAAAACAGTAAAAAACATGTTTAGGCCCTTTTTCAATTGCAATACAGCAAAGCAATATAAAGATTTGTAAATCATTGACTTGCTACCAGTCAGATTTTTGCATTTTGCTTGTTTTTCACGATGCTGAGATGTGTAGACATTTATAAATCATGTTGTTGTATGACAGTCTCTTCAATGAAATTAGAACATTGTGGGATAAGCCGCATCGAAATTCGACCTTTTTATTCAATTTTGAAAAGGGGATATTAAGAAAATGAGAAAACCCTAAAGAACGTCAGTCAGTTTTGCAAAGTTAGGACTTTTAATTCGAGATTTATATAGATGTTTTGCTTTTAAAGTAATTTCGTCGGGGACTTTAGTGTTATTATTTAAGTGTGGTATTGTTTTTATTTACCTAAATTTTGCAGCCAGCTGATTTAATGCGTTATCATTGCGGTGTTAACTTCGTTTCATGTTTAATTTCTTCAAGGGTAAATTTTTTTGGCTTGTTATATTTGTTACCTGTGTGGTTATGACGACAAAAATAGAGTTTTGTTCGATTCCGATATTTTCAGAACAAGTTCACAATCATATAAAAGGTGTCCCGAAATTATTTATTTATTTCATGAGATCCATTCCATGAGCTCGACCGGATACATACAAAATGGCTTAAAATAAACATAATTCCTTGGCAATTTTCTGTTTTTGATTGTCAATATGACTACAAACTTATGGCACAAGTTGTGAACGGTACGAGTCTGGCAAACCACGGGGGGCGCTGGTGAATAATTCTTCCCGTGGAGTTGGTCTACCTTCAGATTAAGGATGTAAAACATTTTTCACAATCTTTTTTTTTTTAATTTGGACCAGTACTCAGAGGATGACCCCTACATATGCAGTGCGTTGTACCAGCACTAGGAAAATAGGTTGTGAGGAGGGGGAAGGACGAAGTAGTGTTTGTGAACATTTGACTTGAACTTTCCAACGTTATAACAGATAGGAAAAACGTCAGGAGGCAACTTATGCCACAGGCGAAAAACGATTACTCTCTGTAATGCGTAGTTCGATGCGCCTGGCAATCGACAACAAATGTATGAGCTCTGGACGATGAACGCGTGCTACGTAAAAATGTGCGAGTTTCGGGAACAAGATCCCTAATCTCGTCAGAGCAAAATCCATTGTTGTAACGATAGAACAGCGTAACGCACCCCACACTGCGTCGATGCTCCACTTAGTCATTAGAGTTGGATACCCTACAGTCACCGATAAGCTTCTTCGCCCTCTCCTGCACACGGTCGATTAACCCCAAAACAGACTTTGAGGCCCCGTCCCAAACATGAGAATTGTATACCATTTTCAGTCCGATGTAGGTGGTATAAACAGTAAGTAGATCGGATGGAGTGCAGTACATCTTACACCGCTTCAAAAACCCGAGGAACTTGAATGCTTCTTTAGAGACATGAAAAATGTGATCATTCCAGCGAACATCACACTGTATTTTCATTCCCAGAACATCAATAGCATCCGATTTCTCAATATTTATACCATCCATAAGTACAGATGAAGCAGCATTTGCGGTCGTATGTCGAGTGGCAAATGCTGCTGTCATCCGCGAAAAAGTGGATAGGGTTGGAAGTTTGATAGAGAAGGTCGTTGAGGAAAATAAGAAATAGAGAAGGAGAAGGAACAGAGCCATGCGGTACCCCTGAATTAATCTTGAACTTGTTTGTGAGATCCCATCTATAACAACGCGTATAGTTCGGTCTCTGAGAAAGCTCGATATAAATCGAGAGAAGTCATCACCGTCACCAAAAGCATTAAGTTTTGCCAGTAGTCCAACATGCCACACTATGTCAAACGCTTCGGAAATATCCAGAGCCACCACCTTACTTTCACCGAAATGGTGGATTGAGTGGCACGATTTCTCTGAAAGATATGCCATAAGATCGCCAGTAGAACAACCCTTGCGAAATCCATATTGATGGTCACAAAGTAATTTATGCGACTCTAGATACCTCATAAGCTGAGAGTTGCCATATTTTACTTTGGAAAGCGCAGAGCAAATTGCAATTGGGCGGTAATTTTCAGTATTATTTGCCCCACCATTTTTGGCGTTACATTAGCGATCTTCCAGCACGATGGAAACTCACAAGCATGGTAATGTATGCTAAAGAGGTGTGCTAACGGACGCGCAAGCGTAGAATACCAGTGTTGGGATGCCATCCGCTCCAGGAGTCTTATTTATGTCGAGATCGAGGGATCAGACTTTGAAGGTAATCAAAGGAAGCAGTGAAAGCATAGTTCTTCTTAAAATATAGTTTTTTTTTTTTTTTCCCTGAAATTTATTTCTATGTTTTAAATTTCTTTAGAGAGTGACTTTTAGGATAATAAAAAAATTAAGAGTATTTGTGGTTTCTGTGGAAGGAAAACATTAGCTATTAAAATTGAAACGTCTCAGTGGAATCCGTTTATAAAACTAATCTTTGTTGTTTTGCTTAATATTACTTTCGTTCATGTTTACTACAGTTGCCGCCACCCTTGCAAGTTTTTAATTAACCTCGATTCTATGGTTATAAGCTGTCTTCTCCTCACTTGTACTTCTTTAATATGTAATGAAATTCTGCTCTGTATTTTCACCTTCATTGGCTTCAAAACAACTAACTTTTTCTTGAAAAGTTGTGCCCTGCTCTTTGGCGACATTGTGATTCATTGTTTGATTAGGTTTTTCATAATTGGGGGTTTCCACACCATGAACGGCGTCAAACGGTGGCTACTTTTGAACAGAATAAATTCGAAGGAAGAAGAAACAGCAAATGTAGTGTTGACAATAAAGTTATCTGTTGGTTAATTCAACAGAATCGTATTAAAATTCTACGTTTGGTTTGTCCTTCTGTTTTTATTGCTTTGTTAACTGGACGTATCGTTATTATTATTATTATTTTACACGAATTCGTACATTTTGTTTGTATATTATTGCCGGAAATCTCCATTTCGCCACTACGTGTTACAACAACGCATCATTGGCAAAAAGAAAAACCAAAACAATGGAATCTAAAAAGCAAATGTTGTGTATTCCATAACAAACAAACGCGCATACATGTGTATACGTACATATGCATACACAATTTCAATTGTTTGACGTTATTTCGCCATCATCAGGTTTATTTCTAGTCGCCTCTATTTTGTTTTAGATTGGTTTTTCCACCTCTATATCAACTGAATTTAACAACAAAAACATGCGAGTCCCATCATGAGCATGAGTATTATACATACATCAGGCTTTCCATCCACCCACGTTAGTCGGAAAAACCATATTCTATGTGCGTGATTCACTTTTTTGTGGGGGATATTTCAGTAAGAATAATTCTAACCTCTTGTCCTTCCTAAATTTTTGTTATACAATCTTGATTCAGGAAAAAAAAGGAAATCTCTTTAAAAGGGAAATTGTTCTCGCCAGAGTTGTTGCCTTATTTTTCCTTCTGTCCTTTTTGGCTTTTGTTTTGTTTTTTATGATTACTTTTATTATTTTCATTATTATATGTTCCAGGAATTTCCTTATTTCATTTGTACTTCCCCTCCTTCCTTAGTCACCTTTTTAAGTATAAAAAAACTTACGAATGTTTAATCAACACAAAACTCTAATACAAGCAATATCTGAAGTACATTTTAAAGACAATGTTGCCAATGTCATCACATCCTGCAAACGAGTGGGAAAATCACAAAATTTTTAGGTTCTTATTCAGCCATGACATCTAATGAATCTGTAAGTAAGTTTGTAAGCTAACTTATAAATTTAAGCAAATAACTTACGGGGGCGGATAGATATTGAAGCTACCTAGCGCTACAAGGCAGCACAAACACAAATTTTGCGGCCTGTCAAACGTCAGCTGCTGAAATTTCACCCAAATTTATTGATTAGTTTTTTTGTTGTAGACGTTTGAAGTAAGCAGAAATGGCCTGCAAGCAACTTGTTCAGACGAACCTCATGGTTAAAGACCTAGTTCTCTCTGTAATGTCTAGTGCGATTCATTGTGTCATCGACTACAAATGGAAATGGTTCAATTCAGCAACATCCCGCTGAAATTTTATTCCAAGTAGATTAAGATCATCCCATTCCTCAATATCCTTGGCACTTTATCTGCTAAAATACATTAATTTTCATATTTCGCCAATAATTTTTTCAGCTTTGTTATCTGGGTTGTCTTTGGTTTGTTGCCGCAGACAAGTAAGTTTACACAACCACAAAGAAACTAATCCAATGGAGTTAACTTACTCGATGTTGGTGGCCAGTTAAACGGTTTCGTTACGCGAAAATATTCTTTCAACAGTAATTTTAACTGTAGCGTACACTGTGTGGCTCTCACCACTGAAAGAATCTGAAGATATTTAGCGTGGACGGTCCAATCCCAATGTGATTGGGTGAAAGGGAAACGCCGTCATGCATGAGCACCATTTTCGACCATATGCTGAATGGAGCATTTTCTCCCCCGATGTTTGTAGCGGAGCTTTTCTAATACTCCTGCCGATCTCATGGTCACGCACCCGGTTTCAATGCGACTCCGCACCGAGATCATACGCTCTTTCCCATCGTTAGGGCAGTCAACTACAACTACTACCTTGTTCCGAACGAACTCACTAAAGCTGGGCGAGAACGCAACTGCCGTGGCTACCGGCTTCCATGGTACTAGAAAATAGCGGTCTCTGATCAGACTTTCATAGCCCTTGAAAGAGCTACTATCTCGACGGCTTGAAGAACTTTGTTTCCAAAAAAAAAAAAAAAAAAAATTCTGACCATCATTGTTTTTGAAAACTTTTGTATCAACCATTCCGTAATGGTAAATCTGTGGATGGTGTTTCGAGAATAGTTTAGGAGGTATTATTACCCGGTATAAACGCGATATTTTTTTTATCTTAGAATGAAAATTTTGTACAGGTTGTCCCAGAAATCAACGTCAAGCCAAAACCGGGGTGATAAGATTGATTGATTTGTTCTCTGATTTTTCTCATGATGGTTACAATATATAGATCATCACACAAGTTCAAGACTAATTCAAGCGTAGCGCAAGGCTGCGTTCTCTCTCCTTCCCTAGGCAATAAGAGATTGCTGCCAAGAGGCTAAATATGAATGATTCACTGAATCATCAGTGATTTCCTATTAATCTCCGAACGGGGTCGAATTTAAAGCTCGTAAGACAAAAAGAAAAAAAAATTTATAAAAAAATAAAAAAAAAATATTTATAAAAAAAATAAAATATTTATAACAAAATAAAAAAAAATTATAAAAAAATAAAAAAAAATAAAATAAATTATAAAAAAATAAAAAAAAAATTATAAAAAAATAAAAATAATTATAAAAAAAATATATAAATAAATAAAAATAAAAAATTAAAAAAAAAATATATAAAAGAATAAAAAAAAATTAATCTAAAAAGAAAACTAAAACAAATGTTTGGGCCGGTGCCTCAAAGTCTATTTTGGGGTTACTCGACCGTGTGCAGAAGAGGGAAGCTCATTGGTGGGGCATCGACGCAGTGTGAGTTGCGTTACCCTGTTCTATCGTTACTGCAATGGATTTTGCTTTGACGAGATTAGGGATCTTATTCCCGAAACTCGAACATTTTTACGTAGCACCCGTTTATCGTCCAGAGCTCATCCTTTTGTAGTCGATTGCCCAGGGAGTCGTTCTACGCACTACAGAGATAATTCGTCGTCAAATGCTCACAAACACTACTCCCTCTTTCCTCTCCTCACAACCTATTTTCCTAGTTCTGGTACAATGCACTGCATTTGTAGGGGTCTTGTCGCCCGGTTTTGGCTTGACGTTGAGTTCTGGCACACTGTATAAATATCTATTGGCGAACAGATCCATTATTTTGATAAAAAAAAATCTCAACAATTTGCTGGTTTGAAATCAAATTCCTGGTTTGAAATCATTTATAAAATTTGGCGTTATGTTAAAAAAGTTTAACGAAAACTACATTTTTGCTGACATATTATAGACAAGCATCGCAGAAACAAAATTTTTCTTGGACTCAGCTACTATTTTGATATTCATATTCAACAAAAATTGTTTACTAAATCATTGAAAAGATTTGCAAAAAAATAAATTTTTCCAGGCAAGTCGTAACGCACGAATTTAAAATAATGTAGTGTCTTCCTTTTTAATATACTTTTTCCAAAATTTTTTAGCTAAATAATTAGCTGAATAATCGAAATTTATGCCTGAATGGCGGACCTATAATTGGAGGAAAATATGAAGTTTCTTTTGTGCCTATAAATAAAAAGTGGGCTCAGTAAATACTTTTACTGAATTTTCTATTAACTACCGCAAAAAAGATCTTATCTGGCAAATTTTGTAATTATTATTTTTTGAGCCTAACGGCAACCCTTTTTACTAGTATTTATTTACAAGTTAACACCCGGCAATTCTAACATCGTTGACGCTTTCTCTCTATCTCGTTCCTAAATAAGTTGGTGTTAAACTTGTTTGCCCAAACACTTGTACAAATCTAACAGCTCGACAGTCGACAACCCACCACCAGTCTACCTACCTCAATAGCACAAACACGACGATGACTGCAATGCATGCAAAAAAAGAGAGCGTGCGCTAACAATTGGATATGTTTGGAATTCGCAAAATAAAAACAAACATGTATAAATGTCTATTTGCGAACATAAAAACATTGTTATCGACAGCGCCCAGCAATGGGTACCGGATGATCTGGGTGCTGGCAAACGCGACATTAGTTTTATGGCCGGTTTGTAACAAACGCAATAGTTGTGGTGCTAAATGAAAAGCGGTGTGGAGTCAACTCTGACTGCTGCTCAAAGAAAAGCCCACCTGAGCGGTAAAAAATGGCTAAATTGTTCATCATTCAAATAAAATTTATGTTAATATATATTGTACATGTGTATGTATGTATTTATATACTTAGACATATACATACATATGCACATTCACTTTGCTCTTTTTCTGTATTGTTTATACATTTCGAAGTCATTCAAATGCCTTTCAAAATCTACCAGCAACAACATCAGGCGGAAAACCCAACGCAAAAAGACCCCCGGTACAATTACACTCACTCACTCACACACGCACTCATAACACTATCGTAGTTGAATGTGCAAAAGGACTTTTTCGCTTTGCTGCTGCTGCTGTTACTCAGAGGCAACAACCACCAACAACTACAACGATGACAGCAATTACAAGAAGAAGAAAATTCACAACTACAAAATACCCGTTTCTATGAAAAATTGAACATTTTGAGATTTTGAATGCGGCGCTTGCGTTGGCAAAGAGAAAGTAGTAAAACTGCTTGCACTAAAATGATACCAGTACACGAACACAAACGAACAAAAATATTTGTATCAAAACAGAAAAAAAATAAATAAAAAATAAACAAAAAGCTTATCAATAGAGAGAATTTGTTGGGTTTACATTAACCAAAACATTAAATAAAACTTGATATGACTGATAGAGAATGCAGAATGTGAGAAATAACCAAGTGAAATAAATTGCTGTGGTGTTGCCAGACAGCTTTGAGAGTTTAAAAGCATTTTGAAAATTGGAGTAATACAATCAGTAGATGTTTTAATAATAAAGATAAGTTAATAAAATAGAAATCTTTCACCTTGAATTTCGTGAAAAACTTCAGATTTGGCACAGTGGCGAGCGAAAATAGTGGATGTTCATTACAGTGACATTTGCCATTCAGAAAAATAAAATCATGCAGGCAAATCAATTATTTTTAATTTATTTTATATTTATTACTTTATTCGAAGCAAACAGGACAAACAAAGAGTATAAAGAACAAATGAAAATAACCTGCATAAATTCAATTTTGCACGTTTTGTGAATTGCACATATTTACATATCTACATAGCTGCGGTCATCGCAGTTCAAAGGAGACGAAGAAATGTCATTCCCAAATCGCAAGTCAGAGGTCGCAAAAATTATTAACGGACTCAGATACTCGACTACGGATTTTCGAAGGGTGCTTCTGTGGCAATCAAGAAAAATGTAGGCGAATGATGGAATGCTGGAAGAGCGCTCAATGATATTGGATGTACTTCTACTGTTAGAAAAGGAAACCTGCTTTGTCCGATAAGAATATTAAAGCGCGCTTGAAATTTGCGAAGAAGCAAAGAAATTATACCACTGATTCCAAATTTAACTGTTTTCAGTCAAATGGAAAGGAGTCCATGTGAAGCATACTGTTTTTAAGTATGGTGTTGAAACATTATGATTCGGGGCTGCTTTACATACGAGTGGGTCATCTGCATTTAATAGATGGACTATCTATTTTTCCTATTTTATGAACAACTGAGTTTACGCCGAAAATGAAATTGTTCCTGTAAAGGAATGGATTGGAAACAAAATTTTCAATTGATAGAATGGCCAGCACAAAGTCTTGACCTCAATCCGATTGAAAATTTTTGGTCAGTCGTGAAAAGCTGGCTCGGGCAGTACAAAGCCGCCCCAACAAACATGGGTAGCCTATGGGATCGCATAAATGCGGGATGGAATCGAATTCAAAATGATCGAAAATTTAGAAATTTAGTAGAAATCATGCCATCGTAAATCTAGTTATTTCTAAAAAATGCGCCAGAATAGGTAGCAAGTTGTGTACGTGTTTATTTTGTTTCTCTCTCTTTTTTTTACCGTTGTCCGTATTTTCTATATATGTATGTTCATTATTAATTTCGTATGAAATCAAAGTGCACCGGAATAGGTAGCAGTATGTGTACACGTGTTTCTTTTTTTTTGTGTGTCGTTTTTCACCATTGTCCGTGTTTTCTTTATTGTTATGTTCAATATTAATATCTTTTCAATGCATATAATTGCCTTGTAGTGTGGAAGGTATTGGACTAAATTTTGCTAATCTGAGTAGGTTCGAAGGTATATACACTGGTCACAGATCAGTTTTAACTAATTTACTTTCCTCCTCATCATAACCTATTTTCCTAGTTTCAGTACAATGCGCTGCTTATGTAGGGGTCATCCCCTGAGTACTGGTCCAAGATAAAAAAATAAAAAAAATGCCCAGTGAATGGTTGTAGTAGGACTATGGTCCTGAGTGAGTTTTTTCTGGTGAAGTACATTGGTACACATGGGAGAGGACTAGATATCCCATTTAATTATTTCTGTAGCAGTTGTAGAGATAAGGAGAAAGAAGAATAAGGGTCTATGGACCAATTATTGAAATTGGATTAGTTACTAATTATCTTGAAACGCGCCGTATTCGTGAGTTATTTTCGTTTTTTTTCTTTTAAACTCTTTAAATGCATCTCATTTATTATTTGCTGAATTCACAAACTCAGTCATATCGTTTATCGATGTATTTGGAGAGACTACAATAAAGATAGCTGGCTTACAATCAGTTTGTTTATCTTTAATGACGCGTGCAAAAGTTTATTTTCGAAATAGTAAAACAGGCCCAAAATCTTAAATTATTATATTTTATTTTCGTCAAGTGTTGAATTCCAAAAACATTTATCAGTATGGCAATATTTTGCTCTATATAATTTATAAAATTTGCTCTCTTTCCCCGGCATTGCTTTCAATGTGTCGTTACTTGTTTCTTGCAAATTCTCTTTTATTTTATTTTTATATTGTTATTTTCCTCGCTTGGTTGGGTTCTTGTTTGACTTGTACTTGTTTTGCTGCTGGGTACTCGTTCGCTCAGTAACTGCTACAACTACTCGCCACTGCTTTGCTAATCATTGTTTTTTCCAACTCAGAGTGATTCATAACTTCGGCGTATACGGACACTGGTTACGGAAAGGCAGCCGAACCTCGTTGTTATTTTTCCATTTTTTTAATTTAAAACAAAAAGCAAAAATAAATAAATAAAAAATTCAAAACAAAAAAAAAAAAAATAGCGAATGGCAGCACCGCAACTGCAAAAAAAAAGTTAGAAAAAGTAGTAATTGCTGTTTTTTATATTTTTGTAATTTATAGCGTTTTTTTTCGAGGTGACACAGAATACTTTTATTATACGGTCGTCGACGTACATTGAGTCCTCCTCCGTTTTATGTTTCTCTTCGCCAAACAACCTACATACATACAAACATTTCTCTTTGTTTGGGTGTGAATTTGTATTTAGAGAGTGTGTGTGTGTGTGTGCGTGTGTGTCTGAAAAATAGCCAGCCCCGGTTAAAAATTAAAAAGTAACGCCGTTATTTTCGCTGTCGTAAACGCATCGCCGCGCTGCGTCTCACCGCGCCGTGCTTTGTAATACTGTAAATAAGAAAGAAAAAATTCTAAAATATCTTTTTCATAGTACCTACATATGTAGAAATTTTTTATATATATATATATATATATATATTTTTTTTTTTGGTTTAGCTGCAAGTTGGCTGGCACTCACTTGATAAAAGATTTTGAAATATTAACGATTTGAGATAAAATGAAATATTAACGTCTTAATTTGAAATAACAGCAACGTGTTAAATACAAAACTTATAATGTCGATCAGACACAATAATTTATAAAACATGAAAAAATATCGTGTTGATTTTAACAGCTGTAAGTAATTTCTTGTTTTCTCTTAAAAAAAATTGTCACACAAAAAATCTCATTTATTTTCTTGTTAAATATGTTTTTTTATACGTGCTATTCTTTAATAAAGCAAAAGTTTTAATAAAATAAACAACAATATTGATAAATTAACCTTCGTTCTCTCCACACAAATACATTCAATACACATATAATAAAATAAGCACACATACATACTCGTGCATATATATAAGTATATACACTTCGGCACACTTGTTTGTGTACACATGGACATAACCCATTGGTTTTTTGTTGTTGTTACTCTGAATCTGTGAATCTAGTAAAATGAACCGGCCACAGTAAATATTTTCAAACTATTTGAATGCGAAAATCACGGACTACAGCACCGACTGATACAGATATTTTCTGCAAATTTACTAATTTGACATTTTTTTCTTCTAAACAAGGGCGAAGGCAAGATACTGGTCAAGAGTTTTGAAATAGTGACTGATTCCAGTTTTATTTGAAAAGGTCATTTGTGAAGAAACTGTTAAGCGCTTATTAGACGATCAAAATTGGTATGGCAGCATGGCCTGATGGCAATTCATCATTCTCGTTTAAAAAACTCGTGTTTGTCAGTTTGATTGATTTATTGAATATTTTGTATTTGCCATCATTGTATTTTTTTCATTTTATTTACTTACGGTTTATTCAAAATATACCGGCATGTTCTGAGAAACGCAAATCGCTCAAATGTAGCTTTTTCGATTTGAAAACGCCTAATAGATATTCTGAAAAACGTATAACGCAAGAACTATGGTTTTGCGATTTGCAATCGCCAAATAGGTCTTCTGGAAAACGCATATCGCTTAAAATTGGCGACTTCAACTCGCATGTGTATATATTTTTTTTATCTGGGACCAGTACTCAGGGGATGACCCCTACATATGCAGCGCATTGTACTGGAACTAGGAAAATAGGTTATAATGAGAAGGAAAGAGGGAGTTGTGTTCGTTCGTATTGAAGTGAACTGATAAAATTTGCGAAAACTGAGCTTGCAAAAGGTAATAAAATTATGCGCGATTAAAATTTAATATGTTTTGTTTTTATTTCAATAAAAAGTTGAAAGAATTTTACACATTTTCAATTAAAAAAACTAAATTAAAAAATATTTGTATTTGTTGTCACATATGTTTTTCATTTTATATAAATACCACATACATTTATACGTATGTAACACACATGTTGTACTTATTCGGAAAAAACTCCGAAACGCCAGTAAAACGCGCGTTCCTTACAACACCTAAAAATCAATTAAGCGTTTTTCAGAACGCTTTGCGGTTTTAGAACGCGCGTTTCTCGGAACATGACTGGTAAACTAACAAATCTTAATACTAATGGTACGTACGGTTACACGATCAAGTTTTTTACATATCTACATATATTGCTTGTAGAAATTAATTTAAATTAAAAGCTGTGACGTAGGCTGCATTCAATTTGAAATCATTTTATTTTCAAGATGTAATCAACCAAAACAAAACCTTATGTCAGCAAGATATTTGCACAAAGAAAAATTCTTCAATACACTTATCATCAGCTGTTTGCTGGAACGGAACACTCTACTTGAAAGAGAAAATGAAAGTTCGTTACCATGTTAAAATGAGCTAGTGTGAATATAGATCGTCGGGAGAGGAAGTACTTGAAGTTTTTACATAGGCATAAAAGTCGGATCCGGGAATTCTTGGGGGTATATTTATCTCCCTGTGTGATAGGGGGATTAGCTTAAGGCTGAGAAATTAGTGTAGCGTAACTCAGATGAAAATCAAGGTTATAATGAGGGCAGCTAACTAGTTGATGTACTACAGCCCTACAAGAAATAGATGCCCGAAACTAACACATTGACAAAAATGTTATACGTGTATGATATTTTTGAGAAGTTGTTGAAACAATTAACACGTGTACACGAACGTATTTTTTTAACACGCTTATATTAGTTTCACTAGTATGTTTGTTTGTATGTTTAATTGTTTGTATATTTGCAACTCTCGAAATCCATGACATATGAATGATTAAAACTGTATATACAGTGTTGCTGTTTTAGTGCAAAAATTGGAGTTGCCGTATTGCTTCCGGGGAAGCGGTGGCATTTTGGGGATTCACGAAGTCGATTTTGGAAACTCCCAAAAAAATTCAAAAATACTTCGCTGACCGGTTTGAAACCGGTTTTTCATATTCGGTGCGCGTTTTTGCCATAGAACATGCACTAAACTATAAATGGTCATTCGATTTAGTGCAGAAAATCAAGTTAGCGTGTAGCTACTGAGGTAGTGGATGGATTTTGACGTTTCCTGAAGCCGACTTTGGTCACTCCCAAAAAACTCGAAACCGATTCGCTACCCGAATCCAAACCGGTTTTTCATACTCGGTGCGCGGTTTGGCCGTGGAACATATATTTGAATTATTAACGGTCATTCGATTTAGTTTGAAAATTGAAGCTATATTGCTTCCAGGGGAATGGAAGATTTTGTCGATTCCTAAAGCTGATTTTGGGAATTCCAAAAAAAAAAAAAAAAAAAACTCGTAACGCGTTATACAGTTAATTATTTTAGTTTGATATCGAAGCATGTTTTTTAGTTTATTTCACTTAAGAATTTATTCAGATTATTCTAACTGAAATTCATCGCTCATTGGACAAGTTGCCAGATGTACTTTGCTTAACGGAAAACAAAATTTTCGCATTGAACTAACAAAACTTAAAATTTATTTAAAAAAAACATGTTTTTATATCAGCTTGGATAAAAAAGAGCAAAGTAGATATATAGGGCTGTTCTGCAAATCACTTTTTGTGAATGTGATTTGAAATTCTACACACAAAATATTTTTAATTTTTGTGATTTTAAACCGGTAAGCTGACTTGCAATCAATTTGAAATCACATCCTTATTTTTACACGTACTTTATTATGTTTTCTATTGGTTATTTAAATAAAACTATTTATTTTATACGGAATAATTCTCTAAATTAAACAAAAACTAGATACGCTTATTATGTAGCAAGATTGTTGTATTATTTTGTGATTTGGCTTATTAGTTTCTTTTACATTACCTTTTATATTTATTAGAAGTAATGAACCTTATTTTGCAAATAAAATAATTCAGCCTGAAAATAAAAATATCACTAAATGAAGCAAACTACAGCTATTTTTTGTGCTTCCGAATTGTATAAATCACATCGAAAATCACAAAAAATTGTGGTTTGCAGAACAGGCACAAATCACACTTGTGCTGTTGAAATGGCATGTGCTTTGAAATCACGTGAGTTTTAGAACAGGCCTGATATTTTGATATTTATTGCAAAAGGTACTCTTTTTAGATTTACACAAGTTATCATAATAAAATAAAGGAATATATTTTTAATATCAATCAAGCGGGCTTTATGACAATGTTTTAATCTGGTTTCGGTCATGTGGTCGCACAGCTGGCCTAATCTGACGGTGGGCCAATTCCGCGGTGTGAGATAGTTTACGTCTAAACAACGCCAGCAAGTAGCTCGGCATGTGTTTGCCATATGTTTTATCCATATAAACGAATCTCTTGCTGGAGAGCTTCAGACTTCTAATTTTTCAGATTGCCAATCGAAATCTAGGTTCCGCGCATTCGTAGCCCAAAGTCCATAAAGAACAAACGTCCTTAACCTACTCACCCGTCTTTCCACCACCTCTAGATCCTTACTGTCGCACGACAAAATTACCTCGAGGACTACAACCATGCACCATAACTATCAGGGAATACTAAAAACCAGAACCAGGATAGTCTGCAAAATAGGCTTGCCACCTAGGGGCTTGCTGATCCCCGTTCTGCCAATTAACCCTTGGTGAGCCTTTTCGGAAGTCTTACACAACCTTGAGCTTTGTTTGTTACAAGAAATAAGAGAAATAAAATATCAATGAATCCATAGTTTTGCTAAAAAAATTTAACAATTTGTAAGCGTTGATCTGATTAAATGTCAACTGCCAGCTCTTAAATGGGTTATCAAATAAAACAGTCTTGCCAACTCTAAAGTTACGAATGTGTAACAAATCCCAAGTTATTTTTATATTTTTAAATGTATTTATTTTTGAAAAAAGTTATACATTTTCTTAAGTTTCAGTGAGCTTTTGTAAGGGTTAACTACTTGCTTTTTATAACTTGGCTTATTAATTTTTTTTCTATTCGTTTGATGTTTTTTTCGCCCTTGGTTTTAATATTGCCCAAATAATTTTTTTTCTTTAATATTAAGTATGAAATTTTATACATTGTTATGTTGGAACTACACTCCCAAAATAGTCATAAGTGTTTCTATACAGGTGTGGCAAATAGAAACGAAATGCTAATAATACTAAAAAGTGTAGAATTTAGTAGCCATTTCTCTGCCGTCTATCCGCTGTGGCAAAAGTATTTTTTTTAGAATACATTTAATATTGTATATAAAAGAATTTTGCCGGTTTGGCGACGATTAAAACATTCTACATTTGCGCCGCAATATATTCTTCATTTCTGCTTAAATAATTGTTATAATTGTCATAAATTTATATAATTTTAATGTTATTCACGAGTATCGTTTTGAGTTTATTTGGCCGGTTGGTTTTCAATAAAATTGTTTGTGTTTGTTGATTTACTCTCGTACGCTTGTTGGTTGTTTGCGCTTTCTTATTAAAGCTGTCCCAATTTGGCATCAACTTTATACTGTTGATGTTTATTTTTAAGTAAGAAAAAAAGCAAAAAAAAAAAAAAAAAATAGTTTTGTGCGTCAATTTGTGGTGGTTTGGGGGCTTATGTGTACACTGAGATATTCCAAAGAATAAAGACACGAAATATTATGGACCTAACTAACATTTATATTCAAAAAGGCATATCTTTAAAACGAAATCGGCTATTGCAAAAAACTAAAAAGTACTTTACGGATAATTTATTTAGCCTTTATGTTTATCTAATATGAGCCAGATTATGCAAGTAATAAATATAACACGAGGGTCGATTTGGGAAATCAAATTATTTTAATTTAGTTTTTAGTTAATAACTCCGACTTTTTTAACACTCTTCACTTATATACTTATTATATTAGCTTCACTTGCATGTTTGTTACTCTCGCAATTACTATTATAGACAATGTGTATGTGTGAAAATTGAAGTTGCCACATTATTTCCGCTATTGTTCCGGAGATATGAGGGGATTTCGGCAATTCCTGAAGCCGATTTTGAAAATATTCCGCCGTAGAAAAGAGTGTTGCCACTTTAGTGAGAAAATTGAAGTTGTCACATTGTTTCCGCTATTGTTCCGGGAATATGAGGGGATTTCGGCGATTCTTGAAGCCGATTTTGAAAATTCCCAAAAAATTCTGAATCGGTTTAGGTATGAAACGATACGATTTTACCTTTTTTTGCATCCCCTTAAAACGAAAGAAACTAATCCCCCTAATAGAGGCGGCATCGTCGTTACATCAAGACAACATAAAAAAAACTCCTGATTTTACACTTGTCTTCGATAGTAATAATCTATTCTTTGATAGGCCTTCGATAGTTCATAGACTATCTATAGCTTAGATAGAGATTGCCGACAACATTCAATCGTTGTTGGCAACTAGTAAAAAAATGTCAAATTTTTAACATCGCCTTCATGTGACTACGATGACACTTCTTTGAATAATGTTAATCATCAATATCACCGAGTTCAAACCCATTCGGAAACGACTTTCAATGCGTTTTTTGGTTCGGAAAAGGAAAAATCAAAAAGTTTATCGGAATATATCATATCATAAACATTATACTAAAATCATTAAGTCTAACAATTTGTCTGTAACTAATTCTATAGTGGAGCCTCGCAGTTCAATAAAACCATGGAAGGTTATAGATTAGTTTTAACAACTTGTTTTGTGCTATTTGGAATGAAATTAAGAAATGATTTCAAATCGAAAATTTTATAGTTTTTCGTTTTCTGACAAAATAATGAAAAGAAAAACGGATTGAATTACGTTTCTATGTCATCTGCATATTTGCCATGTCATAACTACATATTTGCTTCGTTTGTTATTAATATTTTTTTTGAAGAACCAAAAAAACGGATTGAATTCCATATCCGAACTGAATTGAATTCTGTATCATAACTGCATATTTGCTTCGTTGGTTATTCATTTTTTTGAAGAACCATCATAACTGCATATTTGCTTCGTTTGCTATTCATTTTTTGAAGAACCAAAAAACGGATTGAATTCCATTTCCGATCTGAATTGAATTCTGAATAAAGTGAATTTTTAATTTCTATTAGGTGGTTAAATTTTAAAGGCCGATGTTGCATGTGAACCACACTTAAACGTCAAGTTATTTTGTGCATTTCGTTTGATATATCTCAATTTCTGACTAATTCAATTTTAACCATGGAAAGATACATGATGGAGCAACGCGTTTAAGTTATTCCGACTTATTATGAACATGGCCGTTAAAATCAAAACGCATATCGTGAACTTCCTGATTTTTTTCGATCAATTTGATCGTCCAAATGTGTGCATAATCCGAAAAATCGTGCAAAAAATTTAGCAAACTGGGTCCGTAAGAGATGTGAAAATCCCTGTGCATGCTCGTACAGCTCGTTCTGCAGAAAATATTGCTGCTGTACGCGATAGGCTGAAGAGCCATCCACATGTCGTCGTACTCAATAATTCCACCTCTCACCCTCGTAGTTGATGAACATTATGCGTGTAGACGTGCATCTACAGGCTTACAAGGTGCAATTGACTCAAGAACTAAAGTCTCCTGACTAATCCAAGTGTCGTCAATGTTCAGAGTGGTGGATGATCAATTTTCCAAGAAACTCATCTTCAGTGATGAGGCATGTTTCCTCCTCAGTGAATACGTCCATAAGTAGAATTGCCGCATTTGGGCGAATGATAATCCAAGAGTGATAGTCAAAAAACTAATGTACCCACAAAGAGTGATTGTTTGGTGCGGTTTATAGGCTGGTGGCATCATCGAGCTGTATTGTTTTTTTTTCAAAATGAGGCTGGTCAGGCAGTTACTGTAAACAGTATCGCTATCGTGAGATGGTAACGATCTTTTTATGTGGTTTACCCAAAAGACGATGCCACTTGTCATACAGCTAACGAAACAATGTCTCTTTAGTGCGACAAATTCAATGGCGGTGTTATCTTACGTGGTGGCGATAACACCGCCAAGATCATGCGATTTGACTCCGTTGGGCTTCTTTCTTTGGAGTTATTTGAAAGAAAAGGTGTACCTCGACAAGCCAGCAATAACTCAAGAGTTAAAGGACGACATAGAACCTCAATTCCGCGTGCGCCATTTGGCCGATATATTGCTCCGTACATTATTATTATTATTGGATGGGATGTGGCCTTCATCGGCCACCTGCACTGCGACCAGTGTTAATCTATTGTGCGTCCCCTTGTCCCATGACGGGTTAAGTATGTCAAGCAAACAGACAAGCTCCTTCATTGGGAGTGATATTTCACATTCACTTAACATATGAGCTTGTAGTAGCCTATATCTGCTGTGTCCCAATGCTCCACAGTGGGTGATCAAGTGCTCCATGGACTCCTCTTCCTCACCGCAAAATCTGCAAGTGTCTGTGTTGGAAATGCCCATCTTGTGCAGGTGCTTAAGGCAGGTATAATGACCTGTAAGTGCACCTGTCAGTGTTCTGAGGCTTTTCCTGTCCACTTTTAGAGCACGTTCGGCCCTCTTTTGATCAAAGTTTAGAAATTCCTTGGAATGTTCCAGAACAGCTGTCTCGTTCCAATGTTGCTCAACGATGGCCTCCGTCCTTTTCTTTATCTCCTCATTTAGGAGACCCTTATTGAAGCCAATGTTGGAGTGGGTCCAATAATACTCCCCTGGGCTCCTTTTTTGTCGCAGATATCAGCCATTTCATCGCCGTAGTGCCCCTCCTGTCCTGGCACCCAGATCACAGTAATCTGGTTATGGCTTGCCATTTCATTTAGCCTGTTGTGACATTCCAGTACTAACCTGGACGTAAAGAAACAACTGCTCAGGGCCTTCAATACTGATTGGCTTGGCTATCAGAGAGTATTTTTATCAGCACTCCCTTGTGTCCCCTCTCGGAGAGTGTTTCAACCACTTCCGTCATTGCGTATAGTTCCGCTTGGAAGATTGTGGTGTCCTTACTAAGAGTTATACACCTGCGTGCTCTAGGCCCCACTATTCCCACTCCAACTCCATCCGCGTACCACTTTTGTGAATCATCCCACAACCATCTTGGGTTCGTGCCCCATTTCTCGCTTGTGGTTCCGTACATAGTTGAACAATATAAATATTATCATTACAATATAAATATAAATTACATTAATTGCTAAAAAGTTTGTGTTTTATTCCAAATCAACATCGGCCCCTAAAATTTAACCACCCTTTATTTGTCTAGCAAGCTGACTATAACGATTTTAACAAAAAAAAAAAAAAAAAGATAGAAAGAGTCAGGTATAGCTATCGATTCATTTTTTGTGTTCCAAACTGATTTGGTTCATTTAATCAGACACAGCATGTTTTTAGTTTTTTTTTTCCAAAATTCGGTGCGTGTTTTATGCATAATTTTGTTTTTAATTTAAATTTTTGAAGATTTTTATAAATTAGTGAAGTTAGAATGAACAAAAATTATCTGAAATCAGGAAATTGGGTATTTTGTTTTTAAAATTTATCCTAAACGTGAAAAATTTTAACATTTAAAAAATATCTTTTCCTGAATTTATTTATATTTATATTGAATTATCTTTATTTAATCTGTATCTTTTGTCTCGTTCTTTGCAGTTTTTATTCATTTCTTTTGATTTGGTTTCAAACACGAATGAATTAAAAATGAAAATCAACAATAACAACAACAAGACATAAATACATAAGAAAAAAAAAATGTAAATATTTAACAAAAATACAAAACACAAATACCAAATTATTAATGGAAAAACAAAAAATAGAATAATTTGTAATATTAAGCAGAAAATTGGAAACATTCTATAAAAAAAAAAATAGAATGTGAATTATAAAATAAAAAACAACAAAAAAAGTAAACAAAAATAAAAAGCAAATTTGTTAATTACGAATGAAGCGTAAAAATAACAAAACAGCTGAATTGGCAACAAAATTTTTAATGCAAAATTTGATGAAATTAAACACAATCACAACAAACAATTGTTACAATATTGAGCAACAACAACAACAAGAACAGCAACTGCAGCAACAGCTAATTCGCTACAATCTAAATTGGACAACATATTCTTACGCTGAAAGCAACAAAAAAGGTCTAAAACAACAAAAACAAAGAACGTGTTGCATGCGCCAACTGTTGCAATTGAATACAAATGAAAACGTTGTCGAATTCAAACGCAAATAATTTCGACTACTCAAGTCGCCCTGTCTACGAGGGTGCAGAACCACAACTACAGCAACAACAACAAGAAGAAGAACATCAAGAGTTGTCGCAACGACAACAAGAGCAACATTTGTCAACGTCTCATCAGCATCAGCAACAAATTTACAATACAAAAACTTTAGGCGAACACCAACAAGTACATGAAGAAGAATTTGTTGATACAGAACCTCAACGTTTAATTAAACATCTGCCACAACAACAATTTTCAACAATCGTTTACAATCCAAAACATACATCAGCGTCAGCATCAGCAACAAGAACATCATCAACACCAACACCTACAACAGCAACATCATCCGGCTCAATATATGCGGATGATTACACTCATCAGCAGCAGAGACAATTTGTTGATGATTTAACAATTAAAACGAAATCTTTTGTTGCAGCAGCAGCAGCAGCGTTAGCAGCTGATAGTGACAACGCTAATCGAAAACAGCGCCAACAGCACCTAGAAGAACACATCCAGAACAGCCAGAGTCCAGCAAATATATCGACTGGTAATAATAGTGATAGTGTTGTGATTTACATAGACGACAATAACTCAACTGGCGACAACATCCAACACTACGACTCAGATAGTAAAAGTCATAGTTACAATAATACTAGCTGCAATAGTAACAGCAACAGCAGCGGAAGCAGCATCAAAAATAAATCTTTTAACGAATTCATTAAAGAAACTACTGTGCCATTGACAAATAATATACGTTACGCCAATACATCAACAAAAAATAAATATCAAGAAGTAGCAGAAGAAGAAAAGCAGCAACAGCCATTGCCCCTGCAAAGAAGTTATTCGTTTAAACGAAAGCGGGACACCACAGGTGAGTTTTTGCTTTATATCTTAAGAAAGCTTTGTTTCGTCAACAACATTATATCCAGGGAGTGCAAAATCTTTTTGCCGCGGCCGCCCTTTGTCGGCGAACACCAAACGTTTAACCGAAATCTTGATTTTGTTTGTTTTGAACGGTTCTCGTTATGTAAATGAGAAGATTAAGACAAAACGAAATAGCAAGTAAAATTGAAAATAAGTGGAAAGGGAGGGCAGAGGGCGTAGATTTTATATATGCCGGGATAAAAATTTAGCTTAAGTTTAGCTTTCTATCGAACCAGCTCATTTGGGGCCTATTTCTGTCCTTCTGGAAAAAAGAAGTTGGAAAGCAATTGTGGTCATGAGTACAATTTCATTTAATTTTTAATTTTAAAAATTATGTTTGCGAGTTTTATTATCTGTGCTCGACTTGTAAATTCAAAAACGTTATAAGCCTTGTTGAGGTAGTGGCACCACTGCAATGAAGATAACGCCAAAAACATCAGAAATATATTTTTTGCTCTCTTATGTTTGCTGAAGTAACATACTGCCTGGCCCACGATATCACTCGACATCGCACGCTCGCATAAGTACATGCAAACTAAAAACAACATTTTAAAATTTGTTTTTGTTTGAAACATATTTATGCGAGCGAGCTATGTCGAATGACATCATGGGCCAGACAGATAATTTACGAGTATGTGTTTACTCAGAATTCTGTAGGTTAGCTCGAACAGAGCTCCAGCTATTGAAAAAGCCAGCACACTTTAAGTCCATTTGGTCCAGATGTGTTGCTTATCAAAGCAGAATTTCACCCAACTGTCTAAATCTAAACCAACAGACAATCGGATAAAAGAATCTAACAGTTTATAATACCTTCCGATATCTCCGACAGATCATGCAATTTATAGATTTTGGCAAAAGTGGCAAAAATATCAGATTTTTTTTTCGCTAAATGTCTTTTTTGTTTCGAATTTGTACAAAAGCCCTGAATAATATTCCACGATGACACCATGACATTCTTCTCTAGGTAATCTCTGCGAATGACACCGTTTGCAGCCCGAAAAAACGGTGGCCATGATGTATTGTGATGTATTAACATATCGTCTGCGGTTATATAACAGCGTAAGACTCCTCGAGATTGCAGTTGAACATATCCAATTACACCTTTGTAGTAGTTACACGGTTGCGTTTATGGTCGAGTTTGACCAATGGCGGCACCAATCTAGCGTGTAGTTTTTTGCATGTTTAAATACTCTCATAAAATGTGATTTACTCACTCAGTTAAGATGTCTACAGCCTCAGGCACCTCACCTACTCTCTCCGGTCGTCCAATCAAGATTTCATGAATTTTATTGATGACTTCGGTCGAGATGCCATCTTTTGGGTGACCAGCCCACTTGAGCCTGGTACGTCAATTGTGCTAGTACGACCGCAACGGAACTCAGTAAATCATTTCCTAACTTGGTTGAGTTTCCATTGTATTTATCCAGTCTTTCTTTTTTTTTTTTGATTTTAAATGAATCCTATTACTTTTTAACGTCGGGAAATGGCTTGTTGTGTGATTACCAATGATAATGCAAGTTCTTGCGTTTGACAACAAACTAAGTCGAGAACTTAAATTATTAATCAGTGAACTTTTTTAGTTATATACATATGTACGATATGAACTTCCTGGCTAAAGCCAAGAAATATTTTTAATTTAATTGCCGCGATCAATTGATCAAAGAAGACAGGAAAAAATAATTGCTGTGAAACAATAAGACCAAAGAAGAACAGAAATATAATTGAATACCATTAGCTGGGGGACAACTAGCTGTTTCATAGTCGCTACACTACTCATCAGCACCCACTGGAATTCGAACACGGGATCATGTGAACATGATGTATTTTTAATATGGCCGCTTAACCAACGTTAATGTTTGCCACATATTGATCACGTATATGCAATTGTTATAACCCCAGTTGTTTGTACAGGATTGTTTGTCGAGAATTGCTTCCAATATACCATCTTCAAACTTTGATCTCCTAGTCTTCTGTGTCGAAATCAGAACTTTGAGTTACGCAAATTAGCAAACACGCTTTTTGATTTGGTGCATTTTGGCCGTAACTTTGAGCCGTTTTCTTCAAAAGAAAGACAAAAGTCACAAAATTCCACATTATTATAGTGATTGAAAAAAATGTGTTCACACTTTGGCATCTATCGAATACAGAATTATAATGATATATGTTTACCTTCCAAAAAAATATTTGTTATTATTGATCCAAGCTATATTTTGCTTCGTTTATACGCAAAAGTTATTTGCGAATAAAAACTATTTGCAAATAGCTGACTCTCACAGCTGGAGAAGATTCAAAGGAGATGTGAAACACGTTTATATGGTAACACCGCACAATCATCTAATTACAAAAATATAAGTTAACGGTTAAAATTTGTTGAAATGACGAATTGTGAAATAATAATTATTCCAATTATTGTCTTCGTACAATATTTATTTCATTATTATTGACATTTACAATAGTGCCAGATGTTTAAAAGAAAACTGAAACTTTTAAAGGAGGTGGCAACATGGCAAACTTTATTTGCAAATAAGAGCGTTATTCAAGACAAACTTTCGTGAGATAGTAGCTTACAATAAAAAAAAAAAACTATACGGCAATATTTTACGTTCTTATTTGCAAATAAGTCGTACGTATAAACGATACATGTGATAGACAATATACCATATGTAGTCTAAATCAACATTATTAACTTGTTTACCTAATAGAAACGAATCTTTCATTTCTTCCACTTACCTTAAAACAGCGTTAAAATAAGTTCAACTTCATTCCGGTTTGGAAATAACGCATCTTAGCCCATGCAGGTCCCTGGCCTTGGCAATTATAATATTCCTCATAACCTGCGTCAACGAGTCGCCTTAAAGCCATTTTCAAATTAAAAACAAAACATTTTACTTACCCAGTTGGTAAGTGGCAGGCAGCACAGGTTTAATTTAACTAAATAAAAGTAAAACCCACAAAATCTTGTTGCCAAATGAAAATAAAATTTATTATTAAACAAAAAAATATAGAAAAAGAAAACGTAGAGTCTCTAAATAAAACTGAATACATTTTGCGTAACATGTTTGTGTAATAAAAGTAAATTCAAGTGTATAGAACATTTTGCGTCTTTTTGCGGTTAAAGGCAATTAAATAGAAAAAACTTTGAAAGAGATTCGCAAAAAAAGACAAGCAATAAACAAACAGGTGGAATAAAAGACAAGCTAAAATGAAATTTTCTGTGGAAACGAAGAAATACAAAGTGATATTTATTTTAATGAAAAAAGAACTAAATACATATCATGAAATATTGTTTAATAGAGACGTAACAACAAGCCATAAGAAATTTAAGTTTATGACTTTGTTGCTCTTTCTAAGCTCAGATGTAATTATAATGAAAAAAAAAAATCTTAGCAGTACGAAGACGATTTTCACTCAAGCACTTTGGCCAATAATTCCCTTCAGTGTGAATTAACTAGAAAACAATCATGATCTCGAACTTTTACGTTCTCAAACACTTCGAATAGAGAAAACCCCCTATTACCGTTTGGCAAAAAAAAAAAAAAAAAAAAAAAAAAAAAAATAGATTAACTTCCGATGAACCAGTTGAAAATAACAAAATAATGAGCTACAAATATATTTTGTTTTACTGCTCCAAACTTTGCAAACGTCAGCATTCGAGATAGGGAAACAAACGTTTATAGTTTAAAAAATTTTAAGACCTGTTTCACGATTTCGAACCTCAACGTTCGCAAGCATTTTGAGTGGCGAAAACTCCTATTTCCAATCTACTTTTATGCTGAAAGGCAACGTAATGGAAGAAAACGTAGCAAAAAAATTTTTCAACTCATAAGAAACGCGTTTATTTTTCAACTATATATGTGTTTCGTGCTCGTTTGAAATGTTTGCGAACGTCAACGTTCGATATCGTAAAACAGACCCTTAACTAACAAATATGACGTTGCAAATCGACATTTCCTTTCAAGTTAGTTCGTTCTGCTTTTCGACGTTAATGACCTGTTTCATGGTTTCGAACGTTAATATTCGAACATAGTTGAAGAAGCAATGACAGGAATAAGTAGGAGAAAATTATTAGGTGTATAACTTTGCTACCGCCGTTTTGAAATAGATGGCTGTAGCGGTAAGTGGTAGTTGAAATAAATAGATCGTAAATGTCATATAATAAATTTAAGTATTTGTAAACAAAACGCCAACGAAATATTAGTCGATTTTTGTCTGCATCATACATTTATTCCTGATTAAACATGTCAGCTTACGGGTCAAATGCTCGTCATTTGTTCGAGGATTTCATTTTCTTATTTAAGAGAAAAAAATCTGTGCCTGAGGCTCATAGAATGCTTTCAAATATCATCGGTGAGGCTGCTATTAATGAAAGAACGTGCCGGGAGTGGTTTCAACGCTTCAAGAACGGTGATTTTGACGTCGATGACTAGCTTGGCGTTGGGAGAGGCGGTTTTCGAAGGGAGGCATTATTCGATCAAGGCTCGTGTGAAACGCAACAAGAATCGTCAGAATCATTAGGAGCGAAACAACTAACCATATTAAAATGACTGAAGGTCATGGGAATGATTTAGAAACAACGAAAATGGGTGACGTACAAGTTGAAGCCGAGAGATGTTGAACGGCGTTTGTTTGTGAATAGCTGCTGGCAAGGCAAAGACGGAAGGAATTTTTGGATTGCATATTGTGCCTGGGGACGAAAAATGGGCTCACTACCACAGTATCAAGCGCAGAAAATCAAAGGAATATCCGGAGAATGTTTCCACGTCGGCGGCCTAACCGAATATTTGCGGTTCCAAGATCATGCTTAGTATTTGGCGAGACCAGCCTCGGCGTAGTGTATTATGCGTCGTTAAAACTGACTGATACAATCACCGGCGGTTGTTAACAAATGTAATTATTGCCTCTGACCGGCCATTGAAAGGCAAACATATGCAATACAACGAGATACATGACAAATTGATTTTGTAGCATGCCAATGCTCGATCCCACTTCCGATCTTATGAAGAAGTAAAAAATTGGATCGATTCGTGGATCGCTTCAAAAGATGACCAGTTCGTACGCTGCCCGGAAAATGGGAGAAAGTGAGGTACGCTTTTTCGGGCAAATATTTGTTCAATGTGAAAGTACCTTTAGAAGGTATTGGTAAAAACCTTTAGAAGTTTCCCGCTGAGGATGACGAAAAATAACAAACTCAAAAAATCTGTTATACATATATAATATTTTTCAGAATGTGTTAGTAAAATCATCACACGAACACAAAAGTTCCGCCCATATTTTTCATATTAAAAAATAAATTAAAGAAAAAATATGACCTTGAGCTGAAGAAATTTATTAGTATTTATTATGGTTGGATCACCCTTTAAGTTATGAACTTCTGGCATGACTTTTACATACTAAAAACATGTACGGTCACACCCCTATCTCAGCTACTCGTGCTTTGTTTTGAGTTTTTCAATATTGTCTTTGCCAGCTTTCTTTCATATATGTACATTGAATTTCAATAAATGAAGTAATGTTGAGAGTAATATGCAGTTATGGGAGAGTTCTCCGCTCGCGAGGAAATCCCCCATGGCTTGAGATTTGTAAAATTCCAAAGGATTTTTATTTTTTGGCACTGAAAAAAGTACTTTGTATTGTGGGTTTTTTCAATATTTCTCGTATGAATTGTTACATTGAATGTCAATAAAAAAAGAGATATTGAGAGTAACATACAAACATATGTTTTACTCTTCTCTTTCTTGTCTAGTTATGGGAGAGTTGTCCTCCGATAGCGAGGCAGTCCTCTGGTTCGAGATTTGTAAAACCTTAAAAGGATTTTGTTTCTTTTTTGGCACTGAAAAAAGTGTCTGTCTATGCAACATGTAGGCTTTAGAGATTACTCATACACACATTTGTTTATGAAATTGATAAAAAATGTATAAGATAATTTAAATTTTGTGCATTTTGTTTCACCTCTCCTTAAATAAAAAGGGCGGCATATATTAAAAAGTGCCCAGAAAGCGAGTAGGCCGCCTAAATCTGCTACTGCATAAACCGAGACTCATACAAAAACCAATAACGAATAAAAAAAAACAATTTTAAATATTAATTTGATGATAACAAAACCACACACATACACAATCGCTTTAGTTATTCTTCATTTAGTATTCGAGTTTCGCAATAAATTTTAAGGTTCTTTTTTTTATTTTTATCACTCTGTTGTTGTCATTGTTGTATATTAAATTATTAAAAGTTTTTGCTTGTTATCAGTGTTTTATTTATTTATTTTTATTTTTTTGTATTCATTTTTCAAGACATTGTCAGTAACAGATATAGATATGTATGTGTGAGGTTCGTGGTAGTAGTGGTAAACTTGTGTTTTAGTATATTTCCAGACATAACAAATTGGTCTTTTATAACGTGCGATTTGCGATTTAAGTAAATTTTAGTTTTTGTATAAAACGTGTTATTAGAATATAGAAGACCGAGCGTCGTCTCCCTTTTTTAATCTTAGAAATTTGAGTAATTCGTGATTCGAGAGAAAAATAACACTCATTCGGAGGATAAATCATTTTTTTTAAGTCTCTCCGCTTTAATTGTTTTAAACTAACATATGTATACGCATGATAAAATCACATTCTCTTCAAATTCATTTCAAAAACTCATGCTGTATGTAGCCAGTAAACAGTTGGAAACCAGCTAAAATGTATAGAGTTTGAAGAATTATCGAAAATCTTTTAATTCTATTAAAAAAACTTGATCTTGTTTATATTTTCTGTTCTAAATTTTTCAGCTAAAGATCTTGATTTATTTTTGTTTTTTATGAAAAAGGTTTAACGGTATTTCATATTCGATATTTCGATACATTTTAAAAGATAAATTGTTATCGAAATAGGGAAAATAAAAAACCGTTAAACCTTTTTTATAAAAAAAAAATAAATCAAAATCTTTAGCTAAAAAAACTTTTTCAACCCTTTTAGTGCGGGTTTTAGGTTCCATTTTATTAAAAAAATATAAAAAAGTACAATGGACAAATTTAAAAAAAAAAAAAAAATATTTTCACCATCTTAAGAAACCCGCAAGAAAGATAACAGCCTGTTCGACGATATCGAATGAAAATGTATGCGAAAGAAAGCTAGTCACTCACATTCGAATAAATTTGGGTTTGTCTATCTCACTATTATTCGTTCGCATGAACTTATGTATTTTAATTGTATTTTGACACATCGTTCGCATAGAATATAGTTAGAAAAACCCGAAATCACTTTTCTTTCGTCTAGAGTACGAATGAACTTATCCTTTCGACATCGGCGAACTGGCTGTAAATCTTACGATCTGATAAGTCTGCTCGTAAATAAATATTGATGTGTTACGTTTTTAGAAACCGATGTTGATTTTGAATAAAGCAACAAATTATTTAGGTATTATTGTCATATCTTTTTATTATATAATAATAAAAAAGTATGACAAGATATGATAATATTGGTGTATGTTTCAATTATGTATGGTGGAACAAAATATCGGCCAAATCTCTCCAACCGATAGACCAAATTTTTGATGACGCCGTTAATGTGCCGAATTATCCCATCCTTTAGCTCTTGAATTGTTGCTGGCTTATCGATGTTGCTGGCGTATTAAATAAGCCCAAAGAAAGATGTCTAACGGTGTCAAATCACATAATCTTCGCGACCAATTGACATTGCCATCACGTGAGCTAACATGGCCATTGAAATTATCGCGCAAAAGAGGCATTGTTTCGTTAACTGTGTGGCAAGTGGCACCGTCCTGTTGAAACCGCATGTCGTCCACATCCATATCTTCCAATTCGAACCATAAAAGTTCGTTATCATCCCACGATAACGAACACCATTTACAGTAAATGCCTGGCCAGTCTCATTTTGAAAAAATACTAGCCGATGATGCCGCCAGCCCATAAACGGCACCAAACACCCACTCTTTGTGGGTGCATTGATTTTTCAACAACCACTCTTGGACTATCATTCGCCCAAATGCGGCAAGTCTGCTTGTTGACGAACTCACTGAGGTGAAAATGTGCCTCATCACTGAAGATGATTTTCTTCGAAAATTGATCATCCACTGTTGCAATTTCTTTTCCACCATTCTGACCATTGACGACACTTGGAATGATCAAGGGGGTTTAGTTCTTGAGTCAATCACACACCGAGCGTGAGAGGTGCAATTGTTGCTCACGACAGTCGCTATAGCGATCAGCTGCAATATTTTCTGCAGAACGAGCTGTACGAGCATGCACTGGTGTTTTCACATCTCCTACAGACTCGGTTTGCTCAAATTTTTGAACTATTTTTCCGATTGTATGCACATTTGGACGATTAAATTGACCGAAAAAATCGCGAAGTGCACGATATGCATTTTGATTTGAACGTCCATTTTCATAATAAGCCTGAATAATTTTAACGCTTTGCTCGATAGTGTATTTTTCCATGGTTCGAATGAGTTAGTCTGAAATAAAGAAATGTCAAACGAAAAGCAGAAAAAAACTTGACGTTTAAAAGTGGTTCACATTCAACATTGGCGTTTAAAATTTACAAGTATCGATAGCAATCCGTACCAGAAATGTTGAAAAACTCACAAACAACTGCAAGTAGATGAAATTTCAAAGATTTGTACGCTTTAAGCGCAACCGTGTATATATCTGTTGCCTACACTACTAAAGCTACACGTACACATGCTTGTCAGATCTTACAATATTGCCAGTAAAATTGTCTGAAAGTGTATTACAATCGTGTGAACTGCCAATTTTTAACTTACAACGTTGTCAGAAAAACCATTGTCAATCAATTGTAGGACGACAATGTTGTCGGGCATCTGACAATCGTGAGAACACTCTTCGTCGGCATTGCCAGTAATTGGCTGGTATTGTAAGCTCAGTTTTAATTGTCAGATGTATAAAATTAATGCACCTGACAATGGCATCATTGTCAGAAAAAAGTTTGATGGGCAACACTGCCAAACAGATGGTTGTTGATATACATAAGTGGCAATGCCTTACAACATGTCTGGCAATTTTTTGTCATCTAACAATCTGACAACCGTGTGAACTGACAATTTTTGTTGGCACATGACAATGAAATTTTAAGATTTTCTTACGATCGTCTGAACACACATTTTACTTCTGCGGGACAATTTTTCATTGTCACTACATTGTCAGCATGATGCCAGATCTTACAATATTGTAATATCTGACAACCGTGTGTACATAGCTTAAATTAAAATGAATGCTTGATGAGTGAGCCATAAAGTTCCAGAGCATCAAACATAACACGTAAACAAAATTGTCACCAAGCTTTTTGACCGTGTTTACTTAGAACCTGCACAGTTTTGTTTTCTCTTCGAAACTTATGACGGTGTTATTAAGTTCACCATGTTGAATAGATGCTTTATTATTTTTTCCATGGGGGTCTTTTTTTTTGTCAGTGTTTTAGAAGGAACTCCTATTTTCTCGCATATATAGGGTGTTTTTTTAAGCTAGATAGAACTTTAAATTGTAAAAAGTAACACAAAAAATTAAATTTTGATGAAACATTTTTTTTATTTGTTTCAGTATACTCTGACAAATCATCATGAATAGACTCACGCTTGAACAACGCTACGAAATTATCCAAATTTACTTTGAAAATCAGTCGTCGATTCGCGCAACTTATAGACGACAAAATTGTGTTCAGCGATGAGGCGCATTTTTGGCTTAACGGGTTTGTTAATAAGCAAAATTGCCGCATATGGAGTGAGACCAATCCACAAGAGACCCTACAGACTCCATTACATCCAGAAAAATGCACTGTTTGGTGCGGTTTTCATGCTGGTGGCATCATCGGACCTTATTTCTTCAAAAATGAGGCCGGAGCTCGCGTTACGGTCAATGGAGATCGTTACCGCACCATGATCAATGATTTTTTGTTTGAAAATATGGATGACATTGATCCGGAGGAGATGTGGTTTCAACAGTATGGCGCTACGTGCCATACGGCGAACGCAACCATCGACTTACTGAAATCAAAATTTGGCGATAAGTTGATTTCGAGAAATGGACCTGTCAATTGGCCTCCAAGGTCGTGCGATTTGACACCTCTCGATTATTTCCTGTGGGGCTACGTGAAGTCACTGGTTTATGCTGATAAACCAGCAACAATTGACGCTTTGGAGGCCAGCATTGTTCGTGTTGTTCGTGACATACGGCCAGCAGTGCTCGAAAAAGTGGCCCAAAATTGGACGTCCAGAATGCGCTTCGTCAAGAACAGCCGCGGTGCCCATATGCCCGAAATCATTTTCAAATGTTAATGTCACGTATTGATCTTTCGAATAAAAAAAAATTTTGATTACAATTTAATTTTTTGTGTTATTTTTTACAATTTCAAGTTCTATCGGGCTTAAAAAAACACCCTTTAATATCTAAATCTGCCTTCTTTTTAGTGTCACAAGTTTACAATTTCTTTCTTTCACGTACATTATTAATTTTTTACATTGTTAATTCAAATATTTGCAGTTTTTCTTGTTTTCTACTTCTTTCAATATAAGTACCCTCTAGAAGAGTTCCCAGACATGTAACCCTTTTTCGTTTTCGTTTATTTTTTTCCTTATACTTACATATTTATTACTTATTTTTTTAAAGTAGTTGTAGCTGTTGGTATATATTTGCTCCTCTTTGTTTAAAGTTTCTTTTCGTGCTTATGCTGTGAAGTCGCTCTTTCTCTAATTGTATACTTTCTCTCCGTTACAAAATGTTGAAGAACTAAAAAAAAGTAATGAAAATAAATAAAGTAAATAAATGTCTGAAACATCGTTCTTATATGCATAGAAAGAAACTGATTCATTCCTTCACCAACCAACCAAACATTTGTATCGCTTTGCAGTCTCATTGGAAACTGTTTCTTTCTTGGCATCATTGCCGTTCTTATCGTCTATTTTGTTGTAGGTTTGTGTTACACACGATAATACTGCTCTCATTGAGCTTTTGTTATTGTTGTGTTGCTGTTGTTGGTTGGGTAGTCTGAAGCCGAGAGATGCAACTTTCCACAGCATGTTACTTTACTTTTTTTTATTATTTTTGCTTTATTTTTTTTTTTTTTTTTTTTACTTTATTTATTTTTTTTGTACCAAACATTCCGGCATAAATATGTCGTTGACATGTTGGCTTGTTGGTTGGCTCTTTACTTACTTGGTTTACTTACAATGTTTTCTTCTTCATCTTCTACTTCTTACTGCTGCTGTTGTTGTTGTTGTTGTTTTAATTAATGTGGACACAATTGTCAATGGAAAAGTGTGTTGCTGATAACTGAAGCATGAGGTGTGCATACCAGTGCCAGAGCCTTCATGCATCCCATACAACAACACAAAACTCTCAAGTGGCTATGCTTTCAATCAAATATAACCTTAAGTATGTGTTTATCTGGTACCACTCATACGAGGCCGATAATAATGATGTTTGAAAAGTTTGTTCCATATTGTTTTAATGGAAAGATTGATTGAAAATCAATTAAGTTTGCAAACCCAGTACAGTTGAACTTTTCTACAACGAACTATTCTACAGAATCTCAAATAAGTTTTCGTAAAATTTATGTAATTTATTTTTTACTAATTCATTTGAAAAATAATACATTAATACATTTCTATTAAAGTAATTCATTAAATTTTGAAAATAATTGAATTTAAATGGCCTCCATCCTCGTTGACACATGTGCGACATCTTATTAAAAAGTTATTACTGTCTGGAGTGTTGCAGCGGGAAATGTCTCAATTACCGTTCGAATGGATTGCTTTAAATCATCCAAATCTGTTGCGTTTCTTTGCAGTAAACCCACAAAAAAAAAAAAAAAAAATCTGGTGCAGTGAGGTCACCCTTAAATATCTCAATGTATGAAAAAATGGTTTTAAACCACTTTAAGAAAACAGTTTATATTGTTAAGAATTTTTGTCACATCTAACCCAGTGTGCAGCTGTTGATGAGCTGGTTATAAAACTACAACACATTGACACAAACAAGATAAAACTAAGAACATAATACACCAACAAACATACATACATAATTTAAAGCATGTAAAATTCTAAGTAAAAAATAAAAATGATGTTGTTGTTTTTATTGCATTCTTGGTATTCGTTTTATATTACTGTTTGTTGTTGTGACTTGCTTATTGTCCGCAAGTATGTGTATGAATGTGTATATGCGAAGGAATTATGGTTGTAAATTGGAGTTTAGAATTATGAACGACTAGAATGATCTTGACGATTGTAGAAGGTCGGCGGCAACCAGGCAGTTTATTTTCAAGCTTTGTGCAAGACAGTCATAAGTTAAAGTAAGTAAGTCTATTCCAGGTGTAGCCAGGCCTATGCGGTTGATGTTCAATTGTTTTTATAAAAGCGCTTAGCTATAAGGCTGTGTCTTTAATACACAAACAATTTCGTCTTATATATATTTTTTATCGTTCTTCACTGCACACACGCAAAAGCAAACCAACAACACTTTCGCATGTTTTGCTGGTAAACATTGACGACAGCGATTGTCAGTGTGAATTTTGTTTTTGTAAATTGTTTTGCTTTTTACAACAAAAAATAATAAATAAAAATAGTTTTTCCTCAAATGTATTGGTGTTTACTCTTCCATATAGAACTTTTGGGCACCACTGGTCTAGTATTTTGGTACACAGTGGTATCAAGTGGAAATAAAGTTGTAAATTATTTAAGTACTGTATAACGAACAAGTGTCTAAGTCATTATTTCATTTGCAATTAAAGAATCTGCGTTGTTTTGCTTGGACGAGTGAAATCAAACGGATCATTTAAGTGGACGAAGTTAGCCGGTCATTAAACTGATTAGTTTTCATTCAGTAGTGTGCCGTTGAATTTCGTTTAAATTTGTATTTGTTCTCTCCACATGTCATATTTTTATGTTTCAGTTGATATTTTGTGTCGAAACAGAAGCATGTGTGTATATTCTAAATTAGTTTTTATATACCTAAACATCATGTCCAGTAAAGGGTGGAAAATCTTTCATTAAATTTTCCATTTTGGGGTTTTTTGTTTAGTTCTTCACTAAACAAACTTCACAGTAACACATTCCATTTTTTTATATTATTTTTTCCTTTATGTTCTCGATTCAAGAATTCTGTTTTATTTCTTTTAAACAGCTATTTTGACAAAATATCGGAATATTAGCCAGCAATAAGAATTGATGGCGTGCTGTCTTTTGTAATTTAAACGAAAGTGACCGGTCACTAAAATGAACGACCAATACAGCTCGATTGAATACATTTTGTTAATACAAAATACGCATTAACTGTAAATTCTTTTAGTTTATTGTTAAAAATAGGCAAACTTTTAAATCTGTTTATACATATTTAAATAAAAAATGTCAATGAAGAACTACTTTGAATTTTTGTTGTGCTGGATATTAGCAAATGTGTATGCTCCAATTAAGGCCTGATGTGAGGCATTTGACATCCATATTTTAACCTCTGCTTATGTGTGAATGTACGTACGAGTATATGTATATATGTACATGCTTATTACATTGCTTATAGATATGTAGGTACATAAAGTTTTTACCTTACGAAAACAAAACCTAACTACGTAATAAGAAACAAAAAATAATAAACAAAGTAATAAAAAGGAATGTCAAATAAAATGAAAAAGCGATTACACGCAAAATGAGACGTAGTTTGAAAAGCACATAAACATACAAACTTTATGAACCTATTTTAAGGCTTTCTGTCGCTTTCGGAACAAAAATTTCATTTTACGTCTATTTGTTAAGCTCAATTACGTTTTGCACATTAAAAGCAAAACTTTAGCGGCATTAACTCTTTACATGCATTTCAATGGCAGCACACAATAAGATAATATCAGCTTTCGCCAACAGACAGGGTTCTCTCATTCAGAAACAGTATATAAACGTGTATTATACGACGCGTTTCTTTCTAGGAAACTCAGTCCAGAAGAAAAGTAAGTATCAAGAATTCTTTTGGTTTTCTATCTCTTGAGCATATATAAAATTAGGAATAATAATTAATTTGGCTATTTCACTTCAAACTTACTGTTATTATTATTATTTTTTGCATATTTCACTCTAAATGGCATATTTACAAAGTAAACAAGCTTATAAACTATAAATATTGGACCTTTGTAGTTATTTTTCCGAAATGGTAAAATTTTCTAAAGAATGGTTCTATTTGTGCAATTTTTCAGTTATTAGTCTCTATAGTACATTCTAAATTATTGCACATTTTACATGTTTATGGCGGCTGAAGTCCGAAAAAAAGATTGAAATTTTGTATGAAATTCACTAGGCGTGGTTCCACCTAATCTTTTGTGGTGAGGAGGAAAATAAATTCTGCATATAGAAAAATTCTAGTAAAAAAAAAACATTTTGTAACGTTATGAGTTCCTGTACTCTAAATAAATAAATAACAAAATAAGAACATAATGATAATAAAACTAAAAAAAATTAAGAACATAACACAAAAAAATAAAAAAATTACATAATAAAAAAAAAAACAATAATAAAAAAAAAAAAAAAAATCAAAAAATAAAATTATATAATAATAATAAAGTAATCACATAATAATAATAATAATAATAATAATAATAATAATAATAATAATAATAATAATAATAATAATAATAATAATAATAATAATAATAATAATAATAATAATAATAATAATAATAATAATAATAATAATAATAATAATAATAATAATAATAATAATAATAATAATAATAATAATAATAATAATAATAATAATAATAATAATAATAATAATAATAATAATAATAATAATAATAATAATAATAATAATAATAATAATAATGATAATAATAATAAAATACTAAAAAAAATAAATATACAAAATAAATACAAAAAAATAATAATATAAAAATAAAAAATAAAAAAAAAATAAATAAAAAAATAATAATTTATTAAAAAATATAAAAAAAAATAAAAAAGATAAATAAAAATCATAACAAAAATGGGAACTAAAAATAAATAATTAAAAGCAAAACAAAATAATTAAAAAAAAAACAATAATAATAATGAAATAAAAAAAGTTAACAATATGAAAATAAAACATTAAAATAAAAATTTAAAAAACTAAAATAAAATTTTTAAAAATTAAAAAAGAATTTTTAATAAAATAAATAAAAACTGATATAAGTAAAAAACGTAATAAATAAAAAATTAATAATAAAATAGGTAAAAAATAAAATAAATAAATAATAAAATAAATAAAAGAAATAAAAACAATAATAATAAAATTAAGAAGAAATTCAATAAATATTTTTTCTGATTCACTAAAGTTTTCTTTCAATATAATAACCTTGTATCAATCAGTTCTTTGGAACTTTCCAAAAATGTTGCTAAACGTTGTATTCCTCTCATATGTATACTAAAAAATTAATCATGTTGAAGACAATAGCTAATGTCGTTCCATAGTTGTTATTATTATTTTTTGAATCCTCGAATTCCTTTCTGTATTCAAGCAATTTATTATTTGATTCAGTAAATTCCTTTCTTGAACATTTCTCCTCCTCAAATCGGCACCCGAACTTTACAATTTTTTATAATAAAAACTTCGTCGATTAACAACAAGTGCACCTATTTCATAAAATAAACATTCCATTTTGTTTTTATGTATTAACAATTTTAAAGTACTAACAAACTTGTGCTATTGGTTGTATGTTGTATACATTTTGTATATTTTATTAATAAATATTTTTATTTTTATTTTAATGGAATAAACTTGATAAATAACGTCCTTCTACTTTTACAGTCATTTCATTATATATTGTTTATAACGTTAAACGTTCATTTTAAGTTTTTTTTTTCATGACATTATGTTGTTTGTGTGCTGCTTTGCTCTCTGCTGTGTTCCACAGTGGCATAAATTATATACCACGAACTTCTTCAATTGATTGTGTCTTGTATTGGAGTGTAAAAAATGGTTCGTGCTAAAGTAATCAAGCACTAAACCCACCCATTAGCTTCTTGGCCGTATGAAATTAATATTAACATCAATATTTTATGGATGTCTTAAAAAGCGGTTTGCCTGATAGTTAAAACTCGTTAAAACATACATTTTTAGAAACTATAAATAGTTTCTGTGTAATATTGCTAATGAAAAATATTCTAGAAAAATTAAAGACCAAACACTTCAAATAATAATTATTAATCATTAAATAGCAGGTCGGGTAGAAAAATTATAAATATATATATATATATATATATATATATATATATATATATATATATATATATATATATATATATATATATATATATATATATATATATATATATATATATATATATATATATATATATATATATATATATATATATATATATATATATATATATATATATATATATATATATATATATATATATATATATATATATATATATATATATATATATATATATATATATATATATATATATATATATATATATATATATATATATATATATATATATATATATATATATATATATATATATATATATATATATATATATATATATATATATATATATATATATATATATATATATATATATATATATATATATATATATATATATATATATATATATATATATATATATATATATATATATATATATATAAATTATTAAATTATTCTATAAACAAATTATCGGGCCGACACTGTAAACGTCATTGTTTCAATAATTGTTTGTAAAGCAATATTGCAGTGATGATTGCTTAACTGACTTGCGTCAATACCACCTGCCTAGACGGCATAATCTGATAGTGGACCAATTGCTAGTTTCACACAGATGTCAAGTTATTGTCATATGAGCAAACCCTTTTCTGCAGAGCTCTGCCTTTTTAATCCTTCCTGCATGCAATCCTTATACAGTGAGGGAAAACTAAGGCATAATAAGTTAGTGGTCGAGTACTGGCTGTATAAGCGAATCACTCGAATTTGCTGCGTACGTCTGCGTATTTGCACACTAGACTTATTTACTTTTCTTACTTATGACCGTCTTGCACAAATTTTAAATATAAACTGACCCGTTGTCTTTATCATCTTCTACAATTATCATGATCTCTAGTGATTCATAATTTTAGACTCAAATGCATAAATATACTTCGTACGCATATACACATTCACACACATGCTTGCGAACATTAAACAAGTGACAATAACGAACAATAAGAAATGAAATACCATAATGCAAGAACAACAACAACATCATTTGTAGTGGGTTTACTTGGAACTTTGCGTACTTTAAATAATGTATGTTCGTTTGTTTTTGATTTTATAGTGTTTGTGTGAATGTGTTGCACATTTATAACAAACAGATTAATGGCTGCACACTGGGTTAGCTGTCATAAAAATTCTTAATAAGTACATTTTTTTTAACGTATATAAGGCAATTGTTTATTATTGTGCGTTGTAAAGAATCCTATTGTTGCAGACAAATAAGTTGACGCAAGGCGAATTCATAACAGGTGAAATTAACAGCCCAGCTGATAATTTTTTTTTTAGTTTTAATCTGTTTCAGATCTCCATGGCATAATTAAAACAAAATTGGGGGGAAAAAAATTTAAAACATTTTTTTAAATTATGTATTCTATCTTGAGCGCCAGATATCATCCAGAATCTTTCGCAGTCTGGCTGGCCATTTTCACCTTTTTAACCTCTATGATCTGAGACTTTAAGATTCACGAAAAAATTAAAAGTTTCACAATATAATTCAGTTTTTCTTTTATTGTAAATTTTTTTGAATAGAAATTTAAAAAAAAAAATCACAACCGTTTTTAAAGTTGTATTGCATCTTGAATGCCAGCTGTCATCCAGAATCCTCCCCTATCTTGCTGGCCATTTTCCCCTTTCTAAGCTCTATAATCTGAGACTTTAATTTTCACGAAATAATTAAATGTTTGTCTTTTATTGTAAATCTTTTTTATTATATTTTTTTTAATTCTTTTTTGTGTTTATATTTTTCGCTTGATATTTGAAAAAGGTATGAAAAGTATGAATTCGCCTTGAGTTGACGTCTACGAAGATAAATTTCAAATTGGCTAGTAAAGACATAAACCACATTTCAGAAATTCAACTTATACCACGGCTTAAAGGTCCATTTGAGCCATGTTTTCTATATAGTGGGATATACGTAGTATTTCATATATTATCCAAAAGCTTAGCCTTATCCAAAAGAAATATTCCAATAAGAATCTTTTTCAAATTATTTTAGAAATTCCGAAAATTAAAATCTTTAAATTTAGCTAGTAAAGACTTGAACCACGTGGTGGCTTAAAGATTTCTTTGGGCCATCTTTTCATGTAATGGGGTATCTGTATATCATATTTTGCCGAAAAGCTTAGCTTTATCCTCAAGAAATTAAAAAAAATAAAAAATTTAAAATTTTAGAAATGCCAAATAATATACCACGGTTTTAAGGACCCTTTGGACCATCTTTTCTATGTATTGTCTGAAATTTCTCAAAACTTTTTTGGTTACCACTTATACCATAGTTTAAAGGACTCCTTGAACCACCTTCTGTATATAGTTACGCTCTGCCCACTTTTCGAGAAATTTAGATATTTTTCTCTTTTTTTAGTAGGCAACTTTTACGGCAAAACAAAAAAATATGTTTTCTGGGTAGTATTTTCCAATTTGTACTTTACCAAAATGTGTCCCCGCTATGAAAATTTTTCTCCAAGAAAAAAAAAAAAAAAAAAATGTACCAAACTAATAGTCACCGTTAAACAGTTGGCATACCACCCTGCAATTGTGGTTCATGTCTGTACTAGTTCAATTTATATATATCTTCACATAGCATTTAAAATGTTGGAATGTTGTGGTCAATGAAAAATGTATCTAAATGTAAACAATGTAATATTTATGTTATAAACGCTAATTCAGTGCATGCATCAACAATAGTTAACTGAATATTGTTGCAGCAGCAATATTTAAACATAATATTTCAATGCAAACTACCGTTGATATTACCTTCTTTAATTTATGATATTTTCTTTTTTATTTGCAGGTAAGCTAAAACAATCAGGGCTTAAGACCCACGCATAATATATGTAGGCATATTGCCAAATGGTAAGAAATATCACAGTTTTTGATATCAAATATATACTTGCAAAATACATTAGTGGCTTTACTAAAAATATTAACGTAATATGCGTCTTAAAACAATATAATAATAATTTTCATGTTATTTTTAATAATTTTTTTTTCTGAAAATCGGTCGTGTTGCATCCGAATGGGATGAAAGCATTAATTTGTAGTTGTAATATATTATCTGCAATAAATCAAGCACATTTACTAAGCATTTCATCTATTAATTCATTTTGTCACATATAACTATATTAATATGATTAGATGTGTGGCGGTTAGTTTGGATTAAAACACGATTTGGTTCTTAAAGTAGAACTAGTTTTTATTGCTAATACAATTATAATTCAAAAAACGTGTTTCAACCATAAGGTTTGCGATCAGAGAAGAAAGCTTATTTTCTATGCATCTCTAAACTAAATTATTGCAAGTTGCCACAGTTAAATATTGTTTTTTTATCAGCAGGTGTGTATGTGGGGGAATGTACGCCACAGATGTAACATATTATGGTTGTTAATAACAATAGTATGGTAAATCGGTAATAGCCTTTGTTGCAGAATAATACATAATATTATACTATGTTGCTGTAACTATATTGTAAACTGCTGTTTCTTTGCGTGCATTCAACGCGGCCTTACTATAAATACAAGTTCGGATATATTCCCCGCATACTCTATAGTTACTTCAATCATACATTCCGCAGCCTAGAGCTAATCCTCCTTTGATACTGGGGATCATCTATTATTTCATTTAGTCACATATAACTATATTAATATGGTTAGATGCAACATATTATGGTTGTTCATAACAATAGTATGATAATTCGGTAATAGCCTTTCTTGCAGAATAATACTTAATACTATACTAATGTTGCTGTAACTATATTGAAAACTGCTCTTTCTTTGCGTGCATTCAACGTTCGGATATATTCCCTGCATATTTTATATCCTCAATCATACATTTCGCAGCCTAAAGCTAATCGTCCTTTGATACTGGGCGATAAAGATAACCAACTACCGTGTCAATTTAAAACTCCGACTTGGATCTATCTGAAAAGATATTAGTCACAGTCCCTTGATGATCTATATAGATTACCGCCGAGTTCTTACTTGACCAAATTCTGACAAATCTCTTGCTGGGCAGTATAGTAATCTACATTCACTACCGTTTATGACCATCCATCGTCTCTTTCCACAATCTGCTTGTTTTTAGCCTGACAAATCTCTTATCGGGCAGTACAGTTAGTGAAGAGTATTCAACATTCACCGAAAAGGGCACAATGTGGTTGATTTTAGTCTGATCGCTGAGTTTAAGGCACTATCGTTCACCACAAGATCAGCCGACATCAATATATTTTATTATTGTTTCATTATGATGTAAACTTGCAAAGCTCTAAAAATCACCCTGTATTGTAACAAATTAAAAAAAAATTTTTAAGTCCCCCTCCAAAATTATCCAGGCAAAATTATTCCAAAAGCTGACATGTATAAACAGTAATTTTTTTGCTCCTCCTTCCACTCGGCCAGATTGCGTCACCAGAACCTTTTATCTAAAGAAAAGTGGATTTCATTACATTGTGTTGGTGTTATTATATTTTATTTCTTTTTAAGAGAAAATCAAATAAGTTTTATTTAAATTTTGCTAATTTGTTCCGTTGCCTAGTGTGTATTTGCTAACTCAGGAACCTTATGAGTGCTGCAGGAGGGTTATTTATTTGTATGTCACTCTCAGAAAACTGGAATGAAAAACAGAATTGACGTTCATAAATAAAATTAAAAAACTCGTGTTTATTTCACAAACAATGTGCGTCATTTGTGTGTTTTTTTTTCTCTCCTTTTATTTATATTTACAAATACATTTTTACGAAATCTTTATTAAACAGTTTATAAATTTTTATGTAGTATTTTGTTTATTTGTCTGAAAGATAATCAAGTACAGCTTTCAATTTCTTTTGTCGATAGAGTCTACATTGGGGCAGTTTTAATGAATGACCGGACAAAAATGCCAAAATTGAAATTGTGATTCAGAGCGAGACAAACGTCCTGGATGGAAGTACTCGTATATGACAAAGTCATGAAACATGAAATTGTAAAATATGGAGTCCCGTCCCTCCTTTGTATGATTTCAGTCCTGCTCTGAAACTCTCACGTGATTTCAAAGCACATGCCGTTTCAAAAGCACAAATGTGATTTGTACTCGTTTTTGTTCTGCAAATCACAATTTTTTGTGATTTTCGATGTGATTTATACTCTTCTGAAGCACAAAAAAACAGCTGTTTTTTGCTTCAATTTACTGATATTTTTATTTTCAGGTTGAATTTTTTTATTCGCGGTATTATATGCAAAATAGGTTAATAGAAAAGGTAAAGTAAAATAAATTAATAAACCAAATCACAAAATAATACAACAAGTCTTGCAACAAAATAAGCGCATCTAGTTTTTTCTTAATTTAGTGAATTTTTCATATAAACAGGGCTGTTATGCAAATCACTTTTTGTGAAAGTGATTTGAAATCGCAAAAAAGGTGTTCTGCAAACAAAATATTTTTGATTTTTGTGATTTTAAATCGGTAAGTCAACTTGAAATCAATTTGAAATCACATTCCAATTTTTGCACGGATTTTATTATGAATTTCATAATTTATTACATTAATAAATAACTTAATGTGTTTGCTATTGATTATTTAAGTAAAATTATTTATTTTCAGGCCTGTTCTAAAAACCACGTGATTTCAAAGCACATGCCGTTTCAAAAGCACAAATGTGATTTGTATGTGTTCTGCAAATCATAATATTTTATCATTTTCAATGTGATTTATACTCTTCGGAAGCACAAAAAACAGCTGCTTTTTGCTTTGATTTACTGATATTTTTATTTTCTGGTGGAATTTTTTTAGTCGCAGTATTATTTGCACAATAAAGTTAATTACTTCTAATAAATATAAAAGGTAAGGTACAAAAAAGTTAAATAAACCCACCGACCAGATCACAAAAGAATACAACAAAATAAACGTATCTAGTTTTTCCACAATTTAGTGCATTATGTGGTATAAAATAAATAGTTTTACTTAAGTAGTCAATAAAAAACACATTAAGGTATTTAATAATGTAATAAATTGTGAAATTCATAACGAAGTAAATGCGAAAATTAGCATGTGATTTCAAATTGATAGCAGGTTAGCTTACTGGTTTAAAATCACAAAAATCAAAAATATTTTGTCTACAGAACACCTCTTTTGTGATTTCAAATCACTTTCACAGAAAGTGATTTGCAGAACAGCCCCGTAAGCCCCTGGTCCCTGCCAAAATTAGCATGTGATTTCAAATTGATTTTATATTGACTTACCGGTTTAAAATCACAAAAATTTGTTTGTCTGCAGAACACCTTTTCTGTGATTTCAAATCACGTTCACAAAAACGGATTTACAGATCAGCCCTGTATATCGACTTTTTCTTACAAATCACATATAACTGGACCACCAATCCGCACAGGATATCCAAGAAAAGTTAGAAGCAGTGAAACTGAGAAAAGTTCGAATACAGAAAGAGTTTGGGGAGCAAACAAATTTTTATATAAACGTCTAACAAAAGACACGTTTCAAGTGATTTTTTTTTTGCAAGCACTAGGAAAGACTTTTAAATTACCAACGACCTTTTCTCCTTGAGACTAGTTATCGAAATTCTAAACGAATTAAAAAATACTAAAAATGTAATTAGAGCGCACAAAATCTTATCAAACTATACCCGTTAGCCGTTTCTTAATTTTCCTCACCTGCTCCAATGTAAGTCGTTGCATAAAATAAAGCTAAAAATCAATTCAGCGCTCACAAAACTAATTTAATTCCAACATTTTAAATGCTATGATAACGTTTGTTTTGGTCGTTCGATATTGTTATTGATATGTTCAAATTAAACGTATCCAAACACTACTCGCTCTTTTCTCCTTCTAATAACTTATTGTCTTAATTCCAGTACAATGCAATGCCTATGTAGGGGTCATCCCCTAAGTACTGGTCCAAGATAAAAATAAAAAAATAAACTGCCAAGTAGTTATATTGCCTAATCTATCTGGTCCGAACATTTTGTAAATTTGCCCCAATGTGCAGTCTTGACAAAATGATTTTTTTTTTATCTATTGTAAGAGAATCCAAAATTTGTTGTATTTTGTTGACATAAATTTTCATTTATAATTGATGACATTTAAACGTTTTCAATGTCAATAGAGAGATTCAATCTGGACATTTGTTTACGCATTTAAATGGTAAAATTGTTCATACATATATTTTGCTATTTAAAAATTAAACTTTTTCGGTGCTACCCTATAAGTTTTTGGTGCCACCTTACACTTGAGGAGATTTGAAAGGCGTTGAAAAAATGTTCAACATTTAGCTTTGTATAGAATTGTCTTTGAAAAGGCAAGTGTAGAATTCATTTATGTTAACTCCTCGGAGTGAACTCGTGCATAGCTCAGCCCTTATGGAAATTATCAGGTACAGACAGGTGGCAACTTCTTGAACATATGTTCATCGGCCATATTGACAAACACTTTGCAAGAAGTGGCAACTAGAAATCCATAAGGAACACAAGGCCTTAACCAGACTCGCCTTGATGTTCCTTGCATAACAGATATCTTTTTCAAAAGAACCGCATTTCATGGTGTCCGCAAAAAGGGTCATGAAGCGCCATTATCAGGGAATTTCAATACCCATCCCTGCATAATATTAATTAAAGAAAAAAAAAATAAATAAAATAAAATAAAAGATAAAAAAAACATTGCGTGATATGAAAACATTGAAAATAATGTATTAAAACCATTATCCAAAGAGTTCATTTATATGTTTCTTAGCCGAGATACAGGCACCTTCAACTACAATCTACACCAGTCATCTGTCAGACATAACAAGATGGGGGAATGCTTACCCCTATTCTGAAAATTAACTTTTAGTGAAGGTATCAAAAAACCCAGCACAACTTACTCGTAGGTCATGCTTTTCCTTTCGATTGGCATCTATTTACCCCCAGAAAACAGAGTGAAGCAGTCCAGAATATAACAATACAAAATCTGCCTGGGAAGTCTAAAAAGTTAGATGTGTAAATTGATGTGCGTAAGCACCTGTCTTACGACCTATCCCGATGTAATTTGCCAGGCTCACATAATTGGCAACTTTTTTTTAGTCGAATATTTGAACAAACTCCTTGCTAATGAGCGCTGGCATGCAGGGAAAGCCAAGATTTAGTGAATTGATGGTCCAAGGTCCATAAAGAGCATCGGCCGCTCTGACGCTCTTTCTGTTTCTTTAAATTACAGGTTTCTGTTATAAGATAATAGGACTACAATTAACTCTCCAAAAATTGGACATACAACCCAATTATCAGGAAAGTCTAATCTATCCAAACCGCACTAAAAAAGTTCAGATTGTGGAAATTGATTTACATCAATCAGCACCTGCCTTGTCGTTCTTATCTGATGATGGAGCAATTTTGCGGGGTGAAACATTCACGATTCACCAGCGCTCTCGTGTAGCTTTCTATGCTTATACAGTTCGCAAGTTATTGTCATAAGTTTGTAGCCATATGGACAAACAACCTCTTGCCTAAGATGTCGGGCCTTCTAAATTCTCCTGTATGCAATTTCACAACAGGTAATGGAAGACTAGGTTTAATGAGGTGGTAGGCCGAAGTCCAACCTTAAAGTACAGGTATCTGTTGCAAGACAACAGCACCTCGAAAACGGCATGCACCAAAGTTATCGGGGAAACTAATTTCACTTCCTGCAATTTTAGGTTTAAATCAAAGCCACAACTTTTCAACCAAAATGCAGGCACTTCAACCATGATCTGCTCTGGGATGGTTTGCTAGGCAGAACCTTCTAAAAGCTTAGTTGATCCCTGTTGTGCCAATTTTAATCCGTGGTAAGGGTTTCGGAAGTCTAACACAACATAAACCATGTGGCTTCATAGGGATAGAAAGCATAGTACCTTGGTTTGGTCTATTCCAAGGCAAAATCTGCTCCCCGGGAGCTTTAAAAAGACAATGAGAGTTATAAGTAAAAATGTTGTAATAATATTTTTTCAAAACAAAACAGATTTTTAATTATTATTTATGCAAATCGCAGAAAGTTTTTTCTTATGAAACGTTTTTTTTTTTTTTGGAAGAAGTTATATATGAGAGAGAGAGAGAGATAGAGATAGAGAGGGGGAGGGAGGGAAAGAGAAAGTAGCTTGCATTGTAGGCCATATTCCAATCAAAAGCTAGGTTAAGATTTCAGATATTTGTGGAAATGTAAGATGTTAAGTAGGTACAAAATATCGCATATGTAGTGTAGAGAATTATAGGAAACAGTAAGTGATTTCGCCGACGACGTTTAAGCAGAAATACGGAAAACTAGAGTTGGTTTTGTCATAAACTTACAAAATGTAGAGAAACTATTTCAAACAACAAACGGGAATAAGACTGCAATAAAATAAAATGTTTATTAAATAACAAATAATTTATGCTATTAAATTCGTTACGAGTATGATCAAAAGGTTTTTAAAAAAAAGCGTGAGAACTAAATTGGCTTAGTATTTTTTTACTTCTATTGTATTCGGAGCAGTATAATTTACCATATTTATAATCGACATTAGAATGTTTATGCAAACTCTCTTATATACTTAACTAATAATCCTCCAACATTGACGTCAATGCTGTTGTCATAAACACCATGGCGACTACAATTTACAATCAATTGTCTTTTATTACATTTTTTTTCTTTTCTCAGTCATATTGATGATATTATTGTTGTTATAAAATCCAAGGAGGATATAGAATTCTTGACCATAAAGACACACTCATAGTCGTCACATAAAATCTGTCAACATATGCATTCTTTGATGAAATGATTACGAAATTTCTATATAGATTGCGAAATTTCTGTATAAAAACGGAATACGCGTTGTTTTCACTGGCTGCCAAATGTTCCAAATTTTTGGAACATATTTAGCGTTACTTGTCAACTTGTTTCGGGTAGGGTTTCTTTTATTTCAACTTTTCAAAAAAGTTACGTTTAATTTGAAAAATCTTTCGTTAAATCTGAAGAAGGATTAATTTATGGCCATGTTATGAAAAACGCGCGATCTAAAAACGCAAAACGTTTTGAAAACGCCAAATTAATTTTTTACGCGTTCTAAGGAACGCGCGTTCCTCTGACGTTGCGGGGTTGTTTACGAAAAAATACGATATGTGGTTCACATATATACATATACATATATGTATGTATATGTACATATGTGGTGGCTGTATAAAACGAACTTAAATTGTCAATTTATGTTCGTTTTATATTTCGTGTTAAACTCAAAATGACATACAGTCATGGACGAAATAATAGGGACACAAAGTAATGAGGGCACTTAACATTAAAATTCAAAAAGGCATATTTTTAAAACAAAATCGAAAAACAAAAATTATTATATTTATTACAAGAAAGTGATTTGCGGATAGTTTTTCTAGCTTTTGTTTTCGTCTAGTATGTATCAGATTATATAAGTTATGTATATACTACGAGGTTTGAACTGGAAAATCAAATTATTTGAATGTAGTTAAAGGTGCTGGTTCTACAATATTTATAGTTCGATTTTTTTAAGTTCATTATTATGTATTTTTAGCTATAAATTATTTGTTCACCTGCTAACAAAAAAGTTACAGAGCAGGATTGTATTGTTTAGAGAAACTCCTTTTTCCGACCTTTTAATTTTTGAGCTATAACTTTTTTTTTTGTTAATTGAGGAAACATTTTTTATACTCTATACAAAAATATAAGGAGTTTGTGATTCCGTTTGTAATTTCTACAATTTTCATTTCCGACCATATAAATTATACATATTCAGAATCAGTATTAATAGAAAATTCGATTAAGCGAAGTCCGTCTGTCCGTCCATCCGTCAGTCGGCCGTTGAAATGCCGTTTCTGAGAACACCATTAGACGTAGAAACTTTTTTTTTTTCACCATTCCTTTACCCCGTCGATTCTTGGGTTTGCTACTGAAATTCTGTAATCTGTTCACAGATAGCTGAGATATATCCAAAATTCCGAAAAACATTTTTTTTTTTGAAATTTTGTATGAAAATTTTTGAGAAAATTTTGTTTGTTTTGCTCCAAACTTCACACAATTATTAAACATGGTGACTAAAAGGCAAAACAAATTTTCCTAGATGTCGATCAATGTATACCCTAGATATAGGATAAACCGATTTTTCCATGAAAATTTTTTTGCTGAAAAGCAATTCTCGTTATAAAAGAAGGTTACTAAAATACAGAAAATGTAAAATTCCGATATCGGTTTATATATAACGGAGATATAGCTTAAACAAACTTTTCCATGAAAGATTAATTTTTTGTAATGGTGATTACAAGGCAAACATATTTTTTCCCCAATATCGGTTCATATATATCCGAGTATATTTAGTTCAAATTTGTAATATATACTATACATATATATACGTGACTATCGTGAACGGACTTTTAAATTCGGCCCAGCCGAATATACTACACTCTTACTTGTTTTTGTTATTTTTTTTTATCAATCAAAAAAGTTATATGATAACTGAAAATGACCAACTAGGTTATAGCTAAAAACACAAAATTATGAACTTAAAAAAATCGAGTTATAAATATTGTAGAACAATAGCTAGAAACTACATTAAAATAATTTTATTTGCTATTCGAACCTCGTAGCATATGCATAACTTACATAGTCTGGTCCATGTTAGACGAAAACAAACGCTAAAAAACTTATCCACAAATCACATTTTACTTTTTTGTAACACTCGATTTCGTTTTAAAAATATACCCTTTTTGAATTTTGATGTTAAGTTTCCTCATTATTTTGTATCCCTATTATTTCGTCCATGACTGTATATTGGATTAACTTAGGAAAGCAGTTTTTTGTATACAAAAATTGTTATCGTACAAATTAGAGAATGTTAATTAACTCAAACTGGTTTCCACCAGCTTTCCGACTTAAATTAGTGTCTGTTTTTTACTAGGTCCTGTACAAAATTACATAAAAAAGAAAAGTATCCATAGCACCAAAACTTCCTAGGTAGCAAAAGTTTAAGTCTATAATAGACCCACCTCTAAAGGAAGGCCTCGTAAATCCTACCACTGAGTTTTTGCGATTATAAGAGTATTTTGTATATTTTTTTATTCGCAATCGAAAGACTTGTTGTTTTTTAACTTTATTTATATTCTCCTCGAAATGAGAACAAAAAATATCAAGTTAATTAATAAAACAATGCACACAATAACAAAATAAGCAAGTGAAAAAAATAAGTAGCAAACAATATAGGTTAACAAGTGTTTTTATTTAAACACAGACAAACACACAGTTAAACAAAATTAAAAAATAAACCGGACTAAATAGACAGCAGAAGGCTTAAAATCGTTGACTTGAATTTTATTGTATTATTCGAAAATATTAATTGAAACGACGATACTCATACAATATATACACGTACGTATGAACTTTGGCGAACTACAGCTTAGTTTTGCTTGACAAAATTGTCTGCAGCCCGATTTTAAGCAACGGGTGATGCATCGTGAGGTTTGATTTATAATGTAAAATAAAACACATAAGTTTGAAAGTGAACTTTAAATTTTTTTTACCTCTTATACCGTTTGAAAATTATATCTTGTAAATGTTAGTCACGTCTACGTGTGAGGTAATCCACGTGTGAAAATCCATTTTTACCTGACTCGCTCGAGCATAGCGACAAGTAATGTTGGCTTATTCTCGAAACGCGCAGACTACATATCCCTAGAGAAAATAGCCTACATCTTGTGGTACGAGGGTAGATCAATAAGTTGGTGACCTTTTCAATGAAAACTAGGGTGTCTCGAGGTCGCATTTTCGATTCCTGGCAAAGACTGCATGTTACTGCAGACAAGAACAAATCTTCACAGTAAAACATTTTTTTTTTTTTTTAATTTTTGAGTTCCATACATTTAGCTCAAAACTTCCCTTCCTATCCCACCTGTATGCAATTTCCTGGCAGTTAATGGACAAGACAAGGCTTAATGAGTTGCTTGCAATACAGGTATCTGTTGCAAAACAACATCACCTCGAGGTCTTATTACCGCCCGCAAACTAGCATGCACCAAAACTATCAGGGAAGCTAATCTTTCAGCAATTTTAGGTTTAAACCACAAGCAGAACGTTCTAGTCAAGACAGGCACCTTAATCATGATCAGCAACGAGATGGTCTGCAAGGCAGAAACTTCTGGGTGATACCCGTTCTGCCAATTTTAACCCCTGGTAAAGGTTTCGGAAGTCCAACACAAGTCATGCAGCTTCCTAGAATCTTATTTGCGAAAACAAACGCGGGACTTTCTTCTTTTTTGCCCCAGGAGGCAGAATGCCCTGGTTTGGTGAACGCCAAGGCAAAACCTGCTGCCTGGGGCGCCCTGGATTGATAGAAAAGAACTTTGGTCTTTGCCAAATGCAATAGTTTGTTACCTTTTTCATTCCGGGTATGGCCCTGTGAAATGTGGGAATTTTGGCGATTCCTAAAGCAAATTTTGGGATTTACGAAAAAACTCGAAACCGGTTCGCTAACCGATTTTTCATATTCGGTGCGCTTTTTGACAGATTAAAAGCTTTTCGGTGCACTTTTGGACAGATTAAAAGCTTTCATATTGGGACACCTATTTATTTTTCGGTGCTACCAGAATAAATAAATTATATTATATCATGGTTTTTTTGGGAATTGCATTAACAATTCCTTCCCTTTAAAATTTCGCTTGAAATGTATAAAAACGCAGTTAAGTAAAAATGAAAGATTGGTAAAAAAAAGTTGCTTGCTGCCAGAGCTACAAGTTTGCAAAGTGTATTACTGTGTCGACAACTATAGTAGATTGGCAATAAAACGTTGTTATCATGTTGTATGAAAACAAGAAATCATTCCAGTGCTTGAAACTAGAAAAGTTTTTTATTTGTATGCACTCGTATATAATGTCTGAAAGGTTTTATTTGTTTGTGTTGAACAGTTTATTCGTAACTTGTAGCAGGAATTAATTGTTTTGCAGAACTCCAATAAAAAGCAAACCGACAACCTGCCACTTAATCAAAATATTTTTATGAATATCGCCGTATTTCTATAAAATGTTCTAATTTTACTTATTTTGCTAAACTCCACTTAGTTTTATATTATTTTTTTAGTTTATAGAAATCTTGCTTTTCTTTTAGGGTTTAAATAATCTTTCCGATTCAATTACTTGAACTGACTCAAATCTCTTGTTGCAAATTGTTCAAGAGATATTCTTTGACTTTGACAAGCCAGGTTGAAATGTTCGTTCATATAAACATACGGGTACGTGCTACTGCTGCTAGAGTGTGTGCGTATAAATGATTGTGTTTGTATAAAGTCATTAAAAAATTGAGGCTAAAACACCTGAATTTAATATATTCTGGGTCAGTTGTACTCATGTGTTAATCTCAATATGAGGCAAATGTTGTACTTTTTTTTTAAATTTTTTATTTCATATATTTGTTTTGCAAAAACCTATTACTTTGTAAATTACTTTCGAAAGGTTTAAAGGAAATGGCGCTTTATGTTCTTTGAATAAATTAAATAAAATTATTTTATGAAGCAGCAATTGAAGAGCTTAAGTTCATTGAAATGTGTTTCTTGTGGAGAAACAAAGACCCCCAGTGGAAATTTTTCTAATAAGCTTAATTATTTTCTGAAACTTCTATTGTTGCAAAAAAAGAAAAAAATAGTATTGTCAATGACTTTTAATCTTAAAAAAAGAGAAAAAAATTTATTAAACTTTGCAAAATTTCTGTACGAGTAATATGTGTGAAAATTCGTTCGTATATGTGACACCGACATCGCTTGAAAGAAAATTAAAAATATTTGATTTATTTTATCAAACACTGTCAAAAATATGAACAAATTTATACGTTGCTTGATCGTATCTGTCCGGCTTTGGAGTACTTGCCCTGCCTTAGAAGCCATCAGGTCATTCTCAGACAAAACTTCATGTGATCTGAATGATGAAACGTTTGAACATGTATAGTAAATTTCGCTTTTACATTTTTTATTTTATCTCAATATTATTTGATCTTCGTTTGTTAAATAAATTTAATTTTTGCAGCTTCAGATCTTTGTTATTGGTTTTTTATAAAAAATTTACAATTTAAAATCTTTTTTATTTTAAATTGTAAATTTTCTGTAAAAAACAAAAAAAAGCTGCAAAAATTAAATTTATAAAATTTTTTTTTTGTAAATAAAAGAAAATTTTTGCTGAATAATTTCACAGAAAAAAATTAATAAGGCAACAAATTTCATAATTTGTTTCTTGTCAAATTAAATTTTTCATTCAGTTAACTGAAAGTTATTTAAATTTTACACTGTCATTTTTTTTTCTAGTTTTCCAAACATATCGATAACAGCTTTAAAAACTCAGTTGAGTTTTTACCTTTGCAAACAATATCTTAACCTCACTTTTTATGCATCTTTTATCGCTTTCGTGTATTGTCAATAAATATACGTAGGTACATGTTTTTAAGTGCGCAGCTGGTGGTAACCCGCATTTAAATAATAAATACATATTATGTACAAGGTGTTTTTTTTTTTAAGTAACAAGTTTAAATCGTAATAAGCAAATATATATATTTGTAATATCACTGAAATGGGTTTTATTGGATACAACGCTGAGTTTAACGAACTTTTCGCAGCAATTGCAGCCGTAAATTTGTCAATAACTCTTCCAATATTGATGCGCAATTATCTCTGGTTTAGAGACGTATACAAGTGGCTTTACACAACCCCAAAAAAGTAAATCAATGAGATTAAGTCATGCGATCTCGGTGATCTATTAATTGGACCATTACAGCGCAATCTAAATTAGAACGTAAAGTGTAATTTATACTATTACAAAATGTATAAGACCCAACTAAATGTCGCGGCGTCAATGCTTTGCAATTGCAAATTTTTATTTTGATAGCGCGTAAGAGAGTAATCTTTACTTCCTCGCTCTCAGTAAATGTGGTTGCAAAACAACTGTTACTCATTTTTTGTATTAATTAGTAATCACGCTTTAGGAGCTTGCTAACCAATTTAGAGGCTATATTTATTTGTTATAAATACTTAGCGATTTTTGTTAAATAAAATTTGGGGAATATTTATTTAGGATATATTTAAGTTACTAACTTCAGCGTAAAACTTAAGAGCAAAATTACTTTGCGCTTTAAGCGCTAACTTAGTTAGAATGGTCTGTTACGTAAAATTTGTTTTTCATCAAAAGTTTCTTTGAGTAAATTAATAAAAAAATCAAGGCATGACAAATCGATCCCATATCGAAAGAAAAATGTTCAAGATTAATGCCAGCTAATTTAGAGGTACGAAAAAATATCCAATAATGTCTCTAGACCGTTCCCCATTGAGAGTTACATTCTGGGCATGATCGTTTTTGGAGACATATACATAGATCATTAACTTCGCTAGTCCAGAAAGCGCACCAAATGGTAATTAATTTTCTATGGATGTACACCGATAAAAGAATTTTCGTACATTTAACGATTTTTTGCATTAATGTTACGATTTCGTTGTTGTCTTTGGGCCAAAGGAAAGCTGCTTTCAGGTTATGCATATTGCATCATTAAAAAGTTAGCCATCGTAAATAGAATTAAATTTGTTCGTTTATGAAAAAATGAGTTTCTGGCAGTCGAACGTGCTAGCTCGAAACTGTTGGACGTCTTAAATTTGTATGATGATATACTCGAATGTATGCCCATTATTTTAACCACATTGTTCCGTAGCTGTTACGAAAGTCTTACATTAATACAATGCAATATTTTCATAAATTTACATTTTGCTACAAAAGTTTTACGTAACACGAATGAAACAATTTCCGTAACATTAGTGAAGTTGTAAAAAATTATAAAGTAATGCTACACAAAACTTGCATCCCATTAGTGAAGCTGTCATAACCGAAATTAAACTTTTCATGGAATTAACGAAAGAATGGTTAACGAAAGGTTTTCATTCTCATAGCGAAGCATGTTTCTTTCAGTGTAATAGTGTTTCATTGTGAATTATTTTTATTCTAAATACAACAATTCTGTTCATTTACGTAACCATTCAACCACATAAAGTAGGATTCAGCAATTTGGGTCTTGGCATAAGAAATGTCATTCCGAACTAAACAAACATCAACTATCAGCTGTTAAAGGTGTTGTCAAATAAAGCAGTGCTGCCAACTCGAAATTAAGAATCCCTAAAAAAAGAACACCCAGTACCTACATATAAGAAGTAGTTTTTGTTGCTGTTGTGTGGCGCTGGCGTGTAGATGTTTCGCATCGCGTCGTTAATGTATGCAAGATGCTGAAATATTTTCTGTTTATAAATTTTTTTAACCTTCGACACATTGTTATTAACATAATTTGTTGTTGATGCTGTTGGTGTTTTTATTTTTATTTATTTCTAATAAGAGATTTCCGCATATATATTTTTTGAAGAGTTTGTTTTCGTGCTTATGTTGATGATAAACTCATTTGTCAGTTTAAACAACTTATTTGAATTAATCTGAAGTTAACGGGCATTAATATGCACACTTACATATATTTGCATTTTGTTTGTTTTTTTTTTTTTTTGGTTTGTTTTTAATAGCAAAAAGAAAAGAAAAACAAGCAAATATTATCCTTAAAGAGTTTCAAATTTCTTAAATGCGTTGTGGCAAATTCACGTCCCTTTCAAGGCTGTTTAGAACTTGAGAAGAAATCGTAAAACTGAATGACGCAGTTGATTGGACAAGACGTAAGTATGTATATACTCGTAAGTAAGTAGTAAAGCTAAAATGTTATTTTGCTGCACCACGACAAAGGAAAATAAATTTTCTTTTTTTATTAGTTTTTGGTTACCAATGTAAACCTTAAGTTATTTTTAAACTTAAGCTTTAGAATTAAAATGAGATTTAATTGGGAGCAACTTAAGGAAACCTATTTATTTCTGTGAAAATTCAAGAACGGAATAAATAAAAAAGTATGTATGTAGGTTAATAGGGCCGATTATGACTGGCAATCGAACAGAAGTTGCTGCATTGCCCGATAGTGAAAATCATAGTGCAGTTGGATAAAATGATAATACAGGCCACAAAAAAGATAATGCCGATTGTAACTGCAGCTGTTGCTTTACTGCCTTATATTCATTTTAATTTGATTTTACTTTTATTGTTTGTGTCAAGAAATTATTACTGCCTTAAGTTCATTTTAATTTGATTTTAATATTATTGTTCGTGTCAAGAAAATATTTTCATAACATGTAATTACTGTTTGATGAACGAAAGACACAGTAAATTTTTAGTTAGCCCAATCGCGGCATCATGCTCCTCAAAAAAATAAAATAAAAAAATTTAATAAATGAAAAAATAATAATAAAATAAAAAATAATAATAGTAACGAAATAAAAAATAATAGTTTTTTTTTCTGTAAATAATAATAAAAATTAAATAATAAAATATATATAAAAAAATAATAATAAAAAAATAAAATTAATAATAAAATATATAAAAAATTAATAATAATAAAATAATAATAATAAAATAATAATAATAATTAAAAAAAAAAAACAATTATGAAAAAAAAGAAATATAAATAGTAACAAAAAAACAACAAAAAAAAAATAACAAGGGAACAAAAATAGCAAAAACAAAAATTAAAACAACAAAAAAAAAAAAATATAATAAATAAATAATAAAGAAAAAAAGAAATAAATAAAAATTCAAACAAAAAAATCAATAAAAGGACTAATAATAAAAAATAAATAAATATAAAAAAATAAATAAATAAACAAAAAGATTAAAAAATAAATAAAAAAACGGATAAAAAAATAATTTAAAAAATAAATAAATAAAAACAAACAATTATAAACATTTTGTTTCGCGTGTTTGCCAGCTGTCGATATTTCATTGAGCTAACCTAAACATCGGTCGACTTTTTTTGAAAGATATTCTTAAACATTCAACTTTATATCCCAACAATACAAATAAATTTTTGAGAATTTAAAAACACAAATGTTTTAATAATACCTGTCAAAACACAAAAAACAAGCTTTTTTTTATTTATACACGTCTTTACCTTTCTTTACACCCTTCTAACAATTTATTAACCCTTGGTTACTACAATTTGTTTTTGAAAGTATCTACTGATGATTAGGGTAGCTCCTATGAAATGTCGGCACATAGAAAACAAGCTGTTAGAAGCTAATATATTGAATAAAGCTTAATTGTTTTATAACAAAAAAAGAAATTAATTAAATTAAAAAAAAAAAACCTAACAAAAACATTAAGTAATTAAAATAACAAACTTTTTTGTTTTTAAATCTTTTAAATCTTAAAACTTGTAAAAGTTATTTGCCAGAAGGAATAAATTATCAATTCGAATTTTTTTTCTAGCTGTCCAAAACTGAAAGAACATTTTAAATTAAATTACTTTAAAAATAAGTACGTTTTGTTCTTCAACTGCTCATTTTTGTCTCTACATAGTTGTTTTCCAGGAGTGCAACACTGGCCCATTTTGTTTTTCCGCTGCTATATATATGTATTTGTATAAACTGAAAGTTAGAGCAAAACTGATCCAAAGCTGAGAAGCAATGAATAATTTATATAAAATACTTTTCTTATAGTCATAGTATTTGTTCTTTGCTGGTTTTTTTTCTATTTTTTTTTTTTTTTTTTTTTTGTAGTAAAAACAATGAATAATTTATCTATACTAAATTCTTTTGTTATAATCAAAAACCGAAAAATCATTTAAAATGACGCACACCTAGTTATTTTCTTATAGTCGAATAATATAATAATAATAATATAAAATAACTTTAAAACAAAGAACATTTTGTTCTTTGACTGCTAATTTGTTTTTTTTTTTTATAGTAAAAAATAGTCAATAATTTATCTAAACAAGGTTCTTTTCTTATTGTCCAAAACACAGACATTTAATAATATATATCTCGAAAACAAAGTACGTTTTGTTATTCAAATGCTCATATGTCTATACACAATTTATTTTCCACTAGTATTGAAAATGGTTATTAAAACTAGTACGTTTTGTTTTTCCACAATTAATTAATTGCTTAAAGTGAAAGTTATGACAAAGCTGAATTATACATATATATGTATGTAACTCGAAAACGATTGTGTCAAGCTTTGCAGAAAATTGTATAAAATTTTTTTTCGAAAATATTAAGAAAAACGAATTTATGAATTATAACAGTCCAAAAAAACATTAAAATATTAAAGAGATCAACACAAAGCGCCTAAAAATGCATAAAAATTTTATTACTATCATCTCTAATGATAAAAGACTCATTCTTCGCCTGACGTCTAAAATTCTGCACTAATTTTAATTACACTAGATTTCACAGAAAAAAAAAACAAAAAAAAAACAACCTTTTCCGTAATTAATTAAAGTTACTGCAGATTTTGATTGAAAACAAATACTGACAGCATTTTTTTTTTTACTAAATACGAAACGAAAAGAAACCTACAAAACAAACCATCATGTAAAATAATTTCCGCATTTTTATAATGTAAAAATAAAGAGAAATAAATATCTCAAATATTAATTTACATTTAATTTTAGATGGAATTTTTGCTTCATAGAAGCTAAAAGAAATTTTCTTCCAACACTTTAAATTACATTTTGTTGGTGTTCAAATTGTGTGTAGTTATAAAATAAAAGAAAAAGTGAATATACATATATAAGACATTTATGTGAATATTTGACGATTTTGTGTGGATCTCAAGAGTGTTTGCAAACAAATCTGCTTGTAGTAAGACTTTTGTTTATAAGTATGTATAGGGTGTATTTTTAAGCTAGATAGAACTTTAACTTGTAAAAAGTAACACAAAAAATTAAATTTTGATGAAACATTTTTTTTATTTGTTTCAGTATACTCTGACAAATCATCATGAATAGACTCACGCTTGAACAACGCTACGAAATTATCCAAATTTACTTTGAAAATCAGTCGTCGATTCGCGCGTTGTTTTATCGCAAAATTGTGTTCAGCGATGAGGCGCATTTTTGGCTTAACGGGTTTGTTAATAAGCAAAATTGCCGCATATGGAGTGAGACCAATCCACAAGAGACCCTACAGACTCCATTACATCCAGAAAAATGCACTGTTTGGTGCGGTTTTCATGCTGGTGGCATCATCGGACCTTATTTCTTCAAAAATGAGGCCGGAGCTCGCGTTACGGTCAATGGAGATCGTTACCGCACCATGATCAATGATTTTTTGTTTGAAAATATGGATGACATTGATCCGGAGGAGATGTGGTTTCAACAGGATGGCGCAACCATCGACTTACTGAAATCAAAATTTGGCGATAAGTTGATTTCGAGAAATGGACCTGTCAATTGGCCTCCAAGGTCGTGCGATTTGACACCTCTCGATTATTTCCTGTGGGGCTACGTGAAGTCACTGGTTTATGCTGATAAACCAGCAACAATTGACGCCTTGGAGGCCAGCATTGTTCGTGTTGTTCGTGACATACGTCCAGCAGTGCTCGAAAAAGTGGCCCAAAATTGGACGTCCAGAATGCGCTTCGTCAAGAACAGCCGCGGTGCCCATATGCCCGAAATCATTTTCAAATGTTAATGTCACGTATTGATCTTTCGAATAAAAAAAAATTTTGATTACAATTTAATTTTTTGTGTTATTTTTTACAATTTCAAGTTCTATCGGGCTTAAAAAAACACCCTATATGTATGTATGCATACATATCACTTTATATATGCCGGAAAAGAGTTGACACAGAATTCGAAATATACATATTTTGCAAAAATAAAACGCCTTATTTTAACAACATGGCGGCGGCAGTGCTTTTGAAAAACTACATAAGCTAAACGCGGTTTATTTGTATTTTTACTTTGAACGTATTTGCCGCCTTAAAGGGAATTGTGATAAAACCTGTAAACGATTAAAAAGGATCTGTGCCGTAACTGGTTTAAATGGGCTGAAAATTGACATTATTAGGTTGGAGAACTCGTTTTACTCATAGCTCAATTTTTTTTAAACACCAGGATTTCATAAAAAGGAAATCTTAATTATTTACTAAGAAAAATTACGTGGGCTGTTTGGTAAGCCGGTGACTATATACATATATATATATATATATATATATATATATATATATATATAATTTATTTCAGCAATTAAGCATTAAATTTTTCAACATTATCTCCTTTTAGTCGAGTTTCTCCAATTTTTTATACAGGCCTTCTAAACAAGAGATTTTCTCAAAACTTTCCAAATAAACGTTTGTTTCGGTAATGACCTCATCATCCCATCTTTACCTCGACCACCCAAACATTTCTGCGGGTTTGGAAAATAGTTGCAGGAAGCTAAATCTGTAGAAAATGCGATTTAGGGGTAGCAATGTGGAACTAAATTAATAGATTTTTCTGTTGATGGAACAGCACTTTTTGCGTTAAAAGTAACCCTTTTTGGCCACACATCGAATCTATCTAGAAAATCTTTGTCTATATGGATAGCACCTGCGTCCTTATATTGTGGTCATGAGATTGTTGACTGACAAACCCACCTTGCCCTACTTTGGTGTACCTTCACCCAGTGAACGCCACTGTTTTGATTGTACCTAGTTCTCTGGCGTATTGTGAAGGATCCATGTATTGTCTTCGATTATATAACAGCATAAAAACTCGTTTGGACTTCAGTCGAATACCCCCAAACACTCTTTTCTGAAGTGGCAGCACGGTCACACTTAAGTTCGATCAGGAGCATCTGTCGTAGCTTTTTGGTGGATAGCTGTTTCATGTGATTCATGTAAAATTTTATGTACTTGCTAACTTGAAATGGTTATAGCCTGAGTTCCCTCACCTACTTACATTCTGCGATCGTGCATTATTCCCCCATATTCCATAAGGCGTCATCGTCGTCACATGAAGTCGACACAAACATTTTTCGATTTATTTACTCGTTGCCACAAACAATTGAATGTTGTCGACAACTTCTATCTATCGCTTAGGTCTAGGAAATACCGAAGGCTTAGCAAAAAATGCATAATTGCTGTCCAAGGCGAATGTGTTTTTTGATGTCGTCTTGATGTGACGACGATGACGCCTCTTGGAATATGGGGGATTATTCCATGAATTGTATTGACGATTTCTGGGGTGATGACCTCTTTTCGGGCGATTTAAACGTACGAGTGAAACTTGTGCTGGTACGATTACAGCGGATTTTAGTAAACCATTTCTTGACCATTGAAATTGATAGTGCAGAGCTCTCATAGTATATAACAAGTCTTTCTTTGACTACAGTGATGGAATTTTATGATAAAACACTTGTTATGATAAAACACCACAGATATCGAAAAAGATATATCAATAGTACGAAAACATATTTTTACAAATAAAATTTTTTTATTTAATAAATTAATCAAATAAGATGGCATTTTAAAATTTTTAAAATTCGACTTAAGTTGTTATGATGAAACACCACAGATATCGAAAGATACCATATAGATCTCTATTGCGAAAATATGCCTTTTATTGAGTATCGTTTTTATACACTGAAGTACATAGGTAATTACAGTTCTTTACGGATAAGTGCATCACACTTTAAAAAATGTCACTCTTAAGCAATTCTTAAATAAAACATTTTACTTAATTCATTTGATATGATATTTTTTTTATAGAGCAAGTCAATAAAATGAAAAAAAAACCACTCGCAAAAAAGAAAATACTTTTTTGTACAAGTAAGTAATTATGCACTTACAGTTTTTTACAGATAAGTGCTTCTCGCCGTAAGAAAATTTCAATTCTAAAATGAAACATTTTCTTGATCCATTTGATATGTGTATACATTTTTCTCAGGAATTCATTTCGTTTAACTACATTACACTTATAAATGAGTAATATTTTTCATAAAAGAATTAAGTAAAAAAATTTGCACTGTTAACCGCACGAACGAAGTTTTAAGTCTTAACCTATTTGTTAAAGCTTTTATTATTTTATATTTATATTATTTTATTATTAGCATTATTTTATTATTACAGTGATTCATGGAATATTTCATGCGGTTTCAAAATCCATTATTCAAGACTTATAGCAAGAAAACTGAACAGGTGTAAAAACGTAGAATATTTGACCAACGATTTCTTATTTCACTAAAAACTTTATTTTCATTTGTCTGAGTATTTGAAAAAAATGGAGTACACTAAAGTAAGTAATTATGCACTTACAGGTTTTTTTTTAGGGATAAGTGTACCCCGCTTAAGATAATTTCATTTTTAGGCGGCAGTTGTACAATAAAACATTTTCCTTGATCCATTTGATATATTTTTTTCTAGCACAAAATAAACTGACAAAAACCGTTCACAAAAAAAAAAAAAAATAAAATAAAATAAAATTTAATTAAATTAAAAAAAAATCGAAAAAAAATAAAAATAATTACTTTTTTGTACACAGAAGTACGTAATTGTGCCAAAGAACTGTTTACAGATAAATGCACAATGCTTCAGAAAATTTCTTGCTTAAAGATTTCCAAAATTTAACATTTTCCTTGATCCATTTGATTTGTGTATATTTTTTTCTCTTAAATGCATCTCACTTAACTGCATTACTCTCAGAAATGGGTGATATTTTGCATAAAAGAATAAAGTAAAAAAATTTCCACAGTCTTAAGCATCAAGCTGTTTATTAAAGCTTTATTAATAGCATACATACAGTGCCTCACAGCTTATTTCGTGCTGTTTCAAAATTAATTTTCAAGACTTATAGCAAGAAAATGCAGAATATTTGCCAATATTTTCAATTAACTAAAAGCTTTATGTTAATTTGCTTAAGTATTTGCAAAAAGAAATGCACACTGAAGTTAGTAATTATGCACTTATAGTACATTTACACCAGTTCAAAACCTAGTAGATTTGAATTAAAATCTACAACGAAATCTATATAGTTTACACCACCATTTTTTGACATCTAGCAAGAGTTCATTTTCACAAAAATAATTGATGCATGCGGGTTGCACAAAACGATTTTAACAGAGACTGAATACACCAACATTAAAGTGTACATTTTTGTTGCCTAGAGACTGCATACACCACATTAAAGTGTAGTTTTAGTTGCAACGTAGTATTTTTAAGTACTTTTTGAACAAAACCACATTTGCATCACTTGGTACTGTGATGTAGCTTTCGTCGAAATCTATTCATAAAGTAGATTTCATTTTGTATAAGAAATCTTCTCAAAATCTACTAGATTTGGCTTGAAATCTCGAATGAACAGATTTCGCTTTGGCGTAAATAGACTATTACAGTTTTTTTTTACAGATAAGTGCATTACGCTTAAGAAAATTTCACGCTTAAAAATGTCTAAAATAAAACATTTTCCTCGAACTATTTGGTTTGTGTATATATTTTTCTCTTACATGCATCTCACTTAACTGCATGACACAAGTGAGTGATATTTTTTTTTTGTAAAAGAATAAAATAAACAAACGAACGAAGTTTTAAGCATTAACCTATTTATTAAAGGATTATCAAGAGTTCACAGCTTTTTTCGCGCTGTCACAAAATTTATTTTCAAGAGTTATAGCAAAAACTGAAGATGGTCTCGAAGGGCAGAATATTTCCCGAAATATTTTTTAGTTTACCGAAAATTTTATTTTCCTTTGCTGAAGTATATGCAAAAAAAAAAATTTTTTTAATGTATAAAAAATAGAAGTTACATCTTATTTCCCGCACTGCCACTAGCTTTCTAAAAAACGCAATTACTCACCGGCGAACACTGCCTACCACATTACTTCTCTTCAATGCAACACTTTATAATCAATGAATGCTAACTTACAAAGTGTATGACAGTTGTATACGGAGTTCCTAAAAATGAATTACGTTCATCTTTTATAACACATTTATATGTATGTATTTTATTTTTTAGTTGTAAATCAAACGTTTGCAGTCTTTATCAGACTACGTTGCAAAAATTTTAATTAACAAAATTAGGTAAAAATGGCTAGAAAACAATACAAAAAAGAGGCAGGAAAGATAAAACATTTAGTGAAAAAATAAAAGAATGCAGTAACAAAAAAATAGAACAAATTTATTTAATAAAATAAAAAATTTAATAAAAAAAAAAAACACTGAAGTGTGCAGTACGTCTTCGACCTACTTACAAACTAAGAAGATTGTATTCGAGCTGCCTTCTGCCAGCTTACAAAGTATGCGAGATTGTATCCGAGCTACCTACTGCCAACTTACAAAGTATGCGAGATTCGAGCTGCCCACAGGTAACTTACAATGTATGTGAGGAAGTAATGAGCTTTTGTTCAATGAACACCTTGGTAACTCGCTTACTTTGTGTGCAGGTGGTAGGCGTTCACTCTACAAATGCGGTAATGTGTGCGAAAATGTATACTAGGTTCGTATATGAGATGGTGTGCATTACTGACTTACAAATGTGCATCGGATCATCGCTTTTGTAAGCAAAACTTTGGCCGCTGGGTAGTATACATATATTAAATATGGTATTTCATCTTTAAGTAGATTTTTCGTCGAAGTGACTAGCAACATCTACCAGTATTGAAAAGCATACATCTGTTAAAATACGTTGGCAACGCAATTAATCATGATTTTTGAGCGCATTTAACCGAGGTTTTTTTAAATACGTTTCTCGCTTAATGTTTCCTTGAATGCATTTATTTGCGAGTTACTGTACAATAATTAACTTTTGTTGATTCTTTACTTCTTCTTTTTTTTAATATTTCTTGTTCAATTTGTTTAACCACTCAGACAAAAAAAAAACATCATCATTTACACAGATTTCTATTTTTTCCATTTAAAGTTCAAAAGAAAATCACGCACAAAAGCACTGCTTACAAATAAATTCATTAGTTTTGTTTTAATTTCTTGCTACCAACGCTCACAGTGTCGATGTCGCCATTTCTGCCCACTTCAAGTTTGTTTTTTCTGGTTTGGAGCACATACTATGTAAACAACAAACAGAATGCAAAACCTGCTTCGTCATGTAAAGACATGTCTGATTCATGTTTTTATTTTGTAGCTTTTATTTTTATATAATGTTTTTTTTTTTTTTTATAAATAAATAAATTCTGCAGCCAAGCTAAAATTCTATTGCAATACAATTAAAAATTTTCTAATAATTAGATGTAGTTATATGACTGGGTTACCATTTTTTTTTCTACCCGTAATACCGTAACAACAACAACGGCAACTTTGCCTTTTAATTCTGTTTGATGCAACAATCGCAGTTCGTCCGTCGTCTGCCCGCCTGTCTGTTGTAATTTTTACAACTATTTAATTAGTAAAGTTAACAAAGTTTGTTGTGCATAGAAGACTGTTTGCTTCAGTTTCAAATTTGTCTTGAAACATCCATTTTTAGAACAGCCAAACAGGCAGATAGACAGACCGACAGACAGACAAACAAACAGAAGTATCATGAATCACTTAAATTATTTAACATCGTGTTTTAGTGATTTTGTAATAAAAATTTTGTTTGTTTTTGTATTGCTATTTCGCTGTGTAGGTCGTATTTTGAAATTGAAGTTTTATTTGTTCAGTAAAAGTTGTTGCCTTAAATTTTTGATGTGTTTTCAACTAGAATAAAACAAAATTGTCACAAAATAACTGCAACAATGAAATATTCTATATTCAAATAAATCCTGTTTTTATGCAGCAGTCGCTAAAATAAAACATCCTGATAATTCCTCTAAGCAACAATATTCTATATACAAATAAACCCTGGGGCTAAATCACCGCGAGATTTGGTATCATATCATACGATATCGAATGAACTGTATTGCAAGTTAAACATTTTTTTTTGTATTCCTACTTTTAGGAAACATATATGTATGGACTTCAATCTAAAAACATTTTGTTTAAATTACTATCCGATATGCATCGTTTGCCATAATCTAGATGTAATCGTAACTTTATTCAATACGATATCGTATGCGGTGAATAGACCCCTGTTTTAATGCAGCGGTAACAAAAATAAAACATATATAATATATTTATTACACAGAAAAAAAAAATTTTTTTGGTTCAAAATGAGCTTTATTCATCAACGTAATCTCTATCAAGAGAAACGCAATCTTCACTCCGTTTTTAGTGCATTTCAAAATTATTTCTGCGAAAAATTCTTTAGTCGGTGCGGGGAGCGCTTTTTTTTTTAAATTTTCGGTGCGTTTTTAAAATTGCGGTGGTACAAAATCAAATTCAACTCAACTTTTTGTTTTAATGTGTTATATGCACAAAGTAAGACAATGCAAAAAGTAAGACCACCTTGCTGTTGTATATTATACAAACTCTCGAAAGACAACGAAACATTTCGTTTTAAAAAATTTGCTGTATTTAGAGAGTGTTTTGCAATTAAACGATCAAGCAAAGTTTGTCTAATATTGCAATAAATGCAGCCTCTGAACAGAGAAGTTCGTATTTATGATCGGTTTTGGTAATTAGACAATTAACAAATTATTAAATAAATTATGAAGGTTTTCCAAAACGTTTACATTAAATATTGATTACGAAAACTTCATCTCTTTTTAGTTATAATTGTAAATTCTTTCAACAGTAATGGTTATATGCTCCAAAAATATAATTTTGACAACGGTAAGCAGGTATTTTGGGTCCCTGATAATACGCTGTAAAAGTCATAGCAGATTTCGGTTGACAGCAAATACAATTAAATAATATTGCTGAATAATAAGTTTGATAAAATATCTTCATAATTATTGTAAAGGTAAGATTATCTTAATAAAACTAATGGAGTCGTACTAGAGCCCACGTTCGGCAAACACGAATTCTAGCTTTTGAATGTATTTGATGGCATGCCATCAGGCGGTGCTATCAGACCTAGTTTGATTGTATAATAGTGGCTTAAAAACCTGTTTCATTATCGTGTTTTTAATATAAAAATATTGTTCTACTTAAAATATAAAATAGGTTTTTAAAATGAAGGGAAAAAATTAAAAATTCGGTGCGTTTGTATTGAAATAACGGGCTTTTTTTTCTCCATTTTGGTGCGTTTTGAAATTTCAAAGTTGACAACGCTGCTAGCTGCCTATATGTCGCCATTTTATAAAGATTTTTTGTGCGTGCTGCCATCTAGCGCTAGGTAGCTTCATTATCAAGCCACCCTCGTATGTTCAATATTTTTTTTCCTCATTATTTTATTATTTATTTAAATCTTCATAAGTAATAAACCAACAATAAGTTTAAAATCTTAAGTCTAAAAAATATTAACTTAAATCTAGCCAGACAAAGGAGAAGAGGTTCGCAAGAATTACATATATATAGAAAATTAAATACATACATACATGGAAAATTACATATGTATGTGGAAAAATACATATATATGAAATTAAATACGGGTGATTGGCGAGGGCATCCCTCGTTTTCAGTCTTGTGTGACCACCAAAGTTAAGGATGTTACGTGCAAGAGGGTTTACCTAGTTTGCTAATATATCTTTTCGCCTAAATTGAAACTTCACCTTTCACCAGAGGTACGTTTAAGTCTTGATGTGTTCGTGAGTTCTTGACATACCATGGAGCTGCGGTAATAATACGAAGGATTCTGTTTTTGGCACTTTTGAATTCTTTCAATATTTGATGTGGATATAGTTCCCCAAAGTTGAACTCCATTTTGGCACCATATTGGCTTTAAATGTTGTAAAGCAAAAGCTTCAATTTCGTATTTCTGCCGATAAGCCCATTAATTTGCACAGATTTCAATTTAATTTGAGTCAACTTTGCATCAATATGACATTTCCAGGTTAGTCGACGATCCAGGTGAATGCCAAGATATTTGACCTCATTGTTTTGCGCGATCACTCGGTTAATAATCTTGATGGCAGAGCACCACGTCTGCTTACGGAGTGTGAATGTGGCATGAATACATTTCTGTTCATTTACTCTGATTTTGATGGCAGAGCCCACGTCTGCTTACGTAGTGTGAATGTGACATGAATACATTTCTGTTCATTTACTCTGATTTTTCAGAGCTTTAGCCGTCTTTCCAACTTGTAAACATATCCAATATGATCGTGTATCTATAGCTACTTCTGCAAAATATCGTGAGTACATTTTGAAATGAATCTGCATTGTTCTTGCTTGATTCTCAAATTGTTTTTAAATTTAAAAATTAATTTTCTTCTCGAAAATACGAAAATTTAATTTCAGGATTTGTGGTGACAAATGATTACACGATTAATTGAAATTCATAAATTTTTTAATTACTTTTTGTTTTTGTTTGTTTCGCATAAAGTTTTAAGTTTTACTGGAATATCAAGAAAATTTACTTCACGAACAATACATCAATTTGCCTGCTTCTTTATGCTACTCTTCTATATGTCTACAGATATTATTAAAAACGTCAACGAGACGTTAGCGGTAAGTAGTCAAGGTATCCATTTTCTATGATCGACAGCGTTTCGAATGCATCTGAAAAAATACAATGAAAAATTGAAAGTAAATTCTGTTGTAATCCCATTTTTTTGTTTTTGTAAAAAATGTTGTATTTTTAAACTGGGTTAATACAAGTTTAAAATTAAAAAAAAGGTGGTTTTAAATTTAAATTCTTGTTTGTTATTTACTGCTTTTGTTTATGTATAACACATTTATACACATGTATGGTATGTATATTTTCTGATACATATTTTATTTAACACTTTTTAAAAATGCGTGCTAAATCCATTAATTGATTGTTGAATTGTTTTTTCTTGCGATGACGTTTTGTGATGTTGCAACCGCCGTAAAAAAAAACAAATCGAAATTTTTGTATGCAATTGCTGTGAAATAAAGTCAACAAAATTTGAATAAAATTCTAAAATTCGATACAAGGCCCTGTGCTGATTTAATGACTTGTTGGCTTTGTAAGATCTTAAGTTTAAAGTTTAAGCCAGAGGTGCCCAAAAGTTCTATATGGAAGAGCAAACAGCAATACATTTAAGGAAAAACTAATATTATTTAATAAGCAAATCATACGAAAGTGTGGTTGCTTTGCACTTGTGTGTGTACACACACAGCGAAGTGCATTTACAAAAACAAACGCGCACCAAGCGCATAAAGCTTGGGCACATCTGGTTTAAGCATTACAAAATGTATTAGCATATCAATTCGTACAAATTCTGGAAACGGTTACGTTCAAAATCGTAAGACAGGCGATTCATATAATTGATGTGATCCCAATTCAGGCAGGAGTCTAAAAAATCTTCAAAGCTAAGAGAGTGAAAAAAATTTACAACAGCACTGGCCTTTACGACCTTATCTAATGACGGACCAAGTCCACGTAAGTGGAATGAATTATTCACGATTCACCAGCTTTTACAAAAACACCAAGCGCATAGAGCTTGGGCACATTTGGTTTATGCATTAAAAAATGTGGAAGCATATTAATTCGTCCAAAGTTAAGCTTTGCAAAAACAAAGTTCGCAATAAGTCTCTTAATCTGTTCTTTAACTTTGAAAATGTTGGAAACGGTTACGTTCGAAATCGTAAAACAGGCGATTCATCTAATTAATGTGATCCTAATTCAGGCTAAAAAATCTTCAAATCGAAAAGAGTGAAAAAGATTTACAACAGCACCTGCCTTTACGGCCTTATCTGATGACGGACCAATTCCACGTGAGTGGGGTGCACTATTCACGATTCACCAGCGCCTGGGTGTGACTTACCAGGCAGACATAGGTAGCAACTCTTGCCATATGTTTGTAGCCAAATAGACAACTCCTTGTTCTATTGCTGTATGCAATATCCCAGCAATCAATGGAGGACAAGGCTTAATGAATTGGTAGGCCAAGGCCCACCGGCAACATCAGCCCTTAAACCAACTCACCCGTCAACCATTACCACTGGTTCCTCACAGTACAGGTATCTGGCGCTAGACAACAGCTCCTCGGAGGGTTGTTAGCCCCCGAAAAAAGCCACACACCGGACAATTATCAGGGAAACTAACTCCCCCTTCCTGGGTTTAAGGTTTAAACCCCAGCCAGAACCTTCCTCCTTCCTGCGTCTTTAGGTTTAAACCACAGCCAGAACGTTCCAGCCAAGGTAGACACCTTAACCATGATCAGCCCGGTTTGAACTGCAAGCAGAACCACCCAGAGGCATGCTGATCCCAGTTCTGCATATCTATACCCTTGGTAAGGGTTTTGGAAACCAACACAACATAAGTCATGCGGCTTCCTAGAGTTTTATTTGCTACAACAAACGAGGTACTCCTTCCCCTTATTACCCGAAAAACAGAGTTATCTGGTTTGGAATACGCCAAAGTAAAACCTGTCTCCCGGCGCGATTCAAATCGTAGAGTTAGTAGCAAGTTAAACAATTTTTAGATTTTTGTTTGCCTTGAGTAACTAATTTTATGAATAAAAATGTCTAAATGTTATTTCAGTCATTAAATTTACAAATTCAAACCAGTTTCTTTCAATTCTTGTTTAAAAATATTAAACTTTTTTTAAATTCAATATTAGCAAAGACGAGTTATAAATAATAAATGCTTGGGATTATTTATTTAATTTTGCGTTTTTTTTTCTTTCTTGCAATTTATTCATAACACAATTTTGATCTGTTTTTGTTTTTGTTCTTTTTTTTTTTAGTCTTCCCTTATCTTCTCCCCTAAAGATTGACAAATGCCTGAAAATAGAATTTCAATGGGATTTTTAAGTTTTGTGTTTTTCTTTTCATTTTTTGCAATATATTCGTTACGAATTTGCATATTGAACGTTTGCATTTAATATAATTCGTTTTTATTTGACAATTTCCCCAGGTTTTCCCGCTCTTTGTCTAATTTTTAATTTTTGTCTTTCCTTTTTAAATAAGTTTTCAATATTTTTCTTTCAATTTTTGCCTTGTGGGTCACGTTTTTGTTGTTGCTGTTATTGTAAAATTGAATTTATGTGGGGTAAACAGTGTTTGTCATCTATATACGAGGGATGAGCTGGAAGTTTAAGGGCCTCAGACATAAAAAATCAACTTTATAAAACTCTTATTTGACAAATTTGGATGTTATATTTGTCAAATAAGCCCTTGATAAAACTAAAATTTTTTTTATGAGTAAGACAGTAAATGTTTACAGTATAGAAACATGACACATATTAAAAATGTTGTATAGATTTCAATTCGTTTCGATTGTGTAAGAAGAAAAGTTTTAATTGGTTACACAGAAAAAAATGAAATTCAAAAATTTGTCATATTAATTAATAGTATCCTATATTAAATAAATGTTTAAGTTTACAGCAACAAACATCGTCAATTAGTTTTTGGCTTGATATGATTAAATAATTAATTAAATCAAACAAATTTTTAATCCATTCAATTAACAACAAACATCGTCAATTGATTTTTTATTTGATGTCATTAAACAATTAATTAAATCAAACAAATTTTTAATCCATTCAATTAGCAACAAACATCGGCAATTAATTTTTTGCTTGATAGGATTAAACAATAAATTAAATCAAAAAAATTTTCAATCCATTCATTGAAAAAGTTGAATTAGAGTTAAATATTTTTCTAAATAAGAAGAAAATGCCTTTAAAATATAAGCATGTGGATATTGATGCATTTAATTCCAATGTGTTTTCAGTTTTTCCAAATCTCGTAGCGATTTCTTTTTTTACAGGACTGTCTAGTTTTACCTCAATTACTCTTTGGTATTTTATAACTTGAGGGCTTTAAAATTCCCGCATTGATTTCAGAGCAAGAGTTCTATCAGGCAAAGCGCTAAAGAAAATCGTACTTTCGTCTGCTTCGAAAAATTTTTTCTTTAAAATATAAGATTATTTGTAGTGGACGCAATCGCAAAAGTCCGGGTTCGGTTGCTGTAAGAAAAAAGTACAAGGCATCAACTTTTAGAGACCGCATAGCACAGATGGTGTAGTTAGTAGCTAGAGGTTACCTGTCGAATATCAAGGCTGACATGGCCCAAGTATGACAATAGGAGGCCTATTATCCTTAGGGGCCTATCCCGACGAAGGTTGGGTTCTACTGTGGCGTTTCTGACGGGGCATTTGTAGATTAAATCTGTCATTAATTGATTTCTATAGAAGTTATAGGAAGCAGGAGGAAGTAGAGAGTATTAAGCATATCCTCTGTCGGTAGCCATAAGTGCTCGCTTTCTAGGCAGACCGGTGCTGCACAACTTGCTAGAAACATTGGAATGTGATGTAGGTGAATTGGACTCTCATCCGATCCTCGGGTTGGTTTTAAACTGTACCAGTGATATGTCGATCTGCTGAGATACATATCGCTTTCAGGAAACACAAAGGGACCAAATTAGACCCAAAAGGGCTGGCAACCCTAAACCTAAAATATTTTTACGACCTTTTTAGTGGCTCCAAACCAGACAATACGAAATAAACGAATTCTTCAAATAAACCGCAATTTTTCGCTCTCAACATATCGCTGCTTTATTGCAACATAGTCATATCTCAAAAAAGGAGTTTCGATTTAACAATGCAGAATTGTTACCAGTACTACCTTTTATATTGTTCCAAAAATTTATTCAAACTATTTTTAAACTGTTCCCTTTAGGAGATGTTTTCTAAACAAAATTTCTAAGACTTGTGTGGAAACTAAAAATTTGAAACCTGTTTTTCCCCAAACAAGTTTTTTTTTAGTTATTACTATGTTGCAATAAAGGAGCGATATGAGCATGTGCATCTTACTTGTGCATGTTAACAGGGGAATCACAAATTTCAATGGCTTTAACACAAATATGAGTCAGAAATCCAAAAAAAAATAATAATAATCCACCATATTCCAAGAGGCGTCATCGTCGTCACATCAAGATGAAACACTCGGTTACACATTCGTCTTCGACAGCAATTATGTACTCGTATTCCTTGATGGACCGTTGATATTTCCTAGCCCTAAGCGATAGATAGCTGTCCATAATATTCACTAGTTTTTGGCAACAAGTAAATAAATGAAAAAATGTTTGTGTCGACTTTATGTGACGACGATGACGCCTTATGGAATATGGGAGAATAACTCTTTCTTGTTGGTGAATTTCTTTAAGCACAATCATTTCTTTTTGATGAGTTTCAACCGCGATGAGTTAATATTTAAAACTTATTCACCTTGGTTTCAACATTTCTGTCTGCTCAGGGGTGTATTTTTAAAGCATTTTATTTTTTTACTTTTTGTTTAATGTTTCCGTCCGTTTGTTAGAGTATTTGACTATGAAAACACGTTTTGTATGAAATAACTCAGGAAAGTCGCGATTCTGCCAAGTTTGTCTGGTTTTTAACGGTGTCGGTTGGAAGAGGTTTCACTATATAATGCATCTGACTGATACATATTTGTAACCAAACTTTTTGCTTCTTGCATGCAACTCTAACATAAACAAAAATGTCGAATGCTTGATTGACTTGTATTCAAGTTGTCATTCGACCGTACTCGTTGCAGCTTTCTGATTGTGATTTTATAAAGGAATCTCACTTAATCATCAAATATTTTTGTTTCAAAAGTTTTCCGTTGTTCTGTTGCAGAGAAATAAAACAAACATTTTCCATTGAGTCAGTAAATACTTTTACCGAATTTTATGGAAATTGCATAATTGAAGAAATTTTTAATTGTAACTAATTTAAAAAACTTATGTCATGCCAAAACAAATTTGATTAATTCGTCAAAAAAAAAAAAAAAAAAAACTGGTGGCATTTTTGATCTCCTTTTACTCATCACACGTATAACGTAGTTAATAGCATCAGAAGGTAAAGATGGATTAATGCAGAACCGTTCACATGAATGACTTGCTTATTGGCTGGCTGATGACTGGTCCAGTTGTGTGTGTTAATGTAAAAATGTATCGCTTAGAAAGTGTGGTTGTTGGCCTATTTGTTTGTGTAACTGTCTGACAGTCTCTTACTCAGTCAACGTTTTTCTTTCTAATCTTTCTTGTCTTGTATGTATGTTGGCCTTAGCAACAGCTAAATTGGCCGGTTGCACCGAATGCAGCAGTTTTACCAACATTTACAGTTGATAACTTTTGTCGATATTGTTTAGATTTACATTTACTTGGGAGGTAACGTGAATACGAGTGCATGCATATGTGTCATATCTATCGTTTTGTGTTACTTTTCGCCGAAATTGCCAACTATTGGATTTACCTTTCAATTTATTTGCACTGTTTTCTTCTTTTCTTCTAATAATTTTATGCTTTACTCTTTCGCTGTTTGAGACAAACTCAGAATGCAAGATTGCCTTCACTGGTACACAGCAATGTTTTTAAATTACTTCAACTGGCGGAACTTTTCATCTGCTCTGTTGCTTTTTTCCACTTCTACTAATTTTCGTTTTTATAACTTCAATTTAGACAATCATCAATTGCATTATGAAATCGATTTCGTTTCGCTCTCGTACAGATAATCCTCTATTTGCAAATTGTGTTTAGCAGCTCAGTAATCAACTTAATTTTACAATTTGTCTTGTTGTATGTTGTATCCCTTAAGAGAATTTCATTGAGTTTATACTCCTTCAGCTTGTACTTAATTTATCTAATTTAATGCTTTATTATATTAAGTTTTTATTAGTTGATTTGAAAGTATGTACTGGTACGTACGTATGTACATGTAGACCAGAAGATGCGATAACTAAAAATATCTGTGCTGTGGAAAATCTAATGCTGGGAATAATAAATTTCTATTAGACATTTAAACATATTTCAACTTATATTTGAAATTTATTTTGTACTGAACGACATTAAACAAGGAAGTCTGCATACTCTTAGAGCCTGTCCCATGATTTCAAAAATATTTTGAGCTATAAAAAACTTATTAAGAGTAAAGCTACAAACACACGGTTGTCAGATCTTACAATATTGCCAGTAAAATTGTCTGAAAATATGACAACACTCTTCGTCGGCATTGTCAGATATTGTAAGCTTAGTTTTTATTGTCAGATGTATAAAATTAATGCACCTGACAATGCCGTCATAGTCAGAAAAAAATTCGATTGGCAACACTGTCAAATAGGTGGTTATTGATATACATATTTAAGTGTATATAAAATTCATAAAAGTGAAAAAAGTAAAAAAAAAGTGAAACAAAATTTAATTTTATATTTTTAAATGTTTTAATTTTTGTAATTCATTGTTTGATCAATTAAACAAACAATTGACAACTAGTAATTTATGTGGAATACTGTCAGTTTTTTGTCAATATCTTACAACATGTCTGGCAATTTTGTGTCATCTAACAATCTGACAACCGTGTGAACTGACAATTTTTGTTGTCAGATGAATAATTTGTCAGGCCATTGTCCGACAATGAAATTGTAAGATTTTCTTACGATCGTCTGAACACATAATTTACTTCTGGGTGACAACTTTTCATTGTCACTACCTTGTCAGCATCTTGCCAGATCTTACAATATTATAAGATCTGACAACCATGTACACATAGCTTAAGGAAACTAACCGAATCGCCACATGTTGGAATTTATTAATACGGAAAATAGTTGCACTTGGTAAAAATGCTCATAAGTAAGGGTGGCACAAAATTAATCAGTCTACGTAAGATGTAATAGATTTTGCAAATGGCTTCTTACGTCATTCATATTTGACATATGTGAACTAGACATATGCAGAAAACAAACAGACAAATGATAGAGCGCTATACTTGGCAAGAGCGTGAAATGGTTTTGTAAAATTTTTCAACTACAATTTTGAGCTGAAAATTATCATGAGCGACGAGGTGTATTTTCTGTTACATCCATTCAAGACTGCTGAGTGGTGCGGTGTTCACATGGGAGGAGTGATTGGAAAGTTTATTATTGTTTGTTTTTTTAGGACACCATTATGTGGGCAGCTAACTGGTTAAGGTACTACAGGATATACGGTGATGATATCCGAATTTGTACTGATAATAAGGCTGCGTTTTATGCACTGGCTGGGGTCTATATGGCATTCAGGTTAGTTCGTGAATGTCGGAGGGCTATCATCATTAGTCGGGGTCCGGTTGTAATGGGATCATCGTTATGATCCCACACAAGAGCTGTAAGAAACAAGTCATCAACTTATAGGGACCGCATAGTACAGATGGCCGAGTAAGGTTACCTGTCGAATATCGAGGTTGGCATGGCCCAAGTATGACAATAGGAGGACTATTATCCTTAGAGGCCTATTCCGACTGAGATTTCGTTCTGCTGTGGCGGTCGTGACGGGACATTGCTATATAGGGACGCAGGCGAGAAGAATAATCTTCTATTTAATAACTTCTGTAGAAGTTGCAGAGACGAGGAGAAAATATGATGCGTTGAGCACCTCCTCTGTCAGTGTCCAGCTCTTTCTTATATAAGGGCATTGTATCTAGGCAGACCGATGCTGCATGATTTGGCGGAGGTTGCGTAATGCGATGTAAGTGGATTGGACTCATTTATCCGATCCCCGGGTTGGTTCTAAATCAGTGATATGTAGATTTACTGAGATACGTATCGCATCCAGGCAACACAATGGGACCAGACTGGACACAAGTGGGCCGGCTTTACAATAGCTGGCAGGTTAAACCTAACCTAGGATGCCATTGGTAATACAGTTACTATGTAGTAGACTATGCTATGCTATTTCTTACCACCGGAATTGAAGGAGTGAGATTTGGCGAACATGTGCTTTTAACAAGACGAAACAACCGCATACACAGCACAAGACACAATGGATAATGTTAAGGAAATATTTCCAATTTGACTCTCCCGTTTTGTCGATTTTACTGGCCATGCCAAGTCGCCTTTTGCTAGTTTTTGGCTTTGTTGCTATTTGTGGTGTAGTAGAGGTAAAAACATTTTGTTACTAAGCTCGTATCGCTAGCTCGCAGTGATTTTCTTGCAATGGGCAATTTTGAACCAAATACCAAATGCGTAAGATTTTTTACACACGCTTGGATCTACGAGACTAATATGTTTTATGTTTACAAGAATAATATTTTATGTTTAAATAGATTCCTTTAGAAAAAATAGTTGTGCCAAAGTTTCAAAGATATCTGAATATTCATAAAATAAAAACCGTTTGGGTATTTTTGAGCCATTAGTACAGGACAAGGGCTAAATCAGCGCAATTTAAAGCCATAACACTCTTACTGCTTCTAAATGCATTAAGATTTTTTGCTGAGGAAAGAATGGATGTTCTCGTTTATGCGTTGTGTACGGTTCTGCAGTATGCCGACAACAATTCATAAACTCTTAATGAGTAAACTATAAATATAGTTTAAAATACTACAAAACATTCTTCGATATCAAACTAATTATCCATATAACCAAATAATTATCCGTATAACGCGATCCGAGTTTTTTTTGGAATTCCCAAATTCAACTTTAGGAATCGCCAAAATACCACACTTCCCGGTGTCTATATTTAGTCACTTGTGATTATCTCCTGTTTCCAAATTTTAAGAAATTTGCTATTTTTTATTTTTTTTTTCCGTGCCGATTTAATCTTATTTCTAAAATGAATTATCCGCAGTTCACACAAAAACTCATCTTCAAAGCACTTAAACCTATGTGTGGCTGTCACTGTTTAGTTGTCTCTTATTCAGCGTAAATAAATAAATAAATATCTAGATTAGTTATCTAGATATCAAACATCAAATCAAATGTACGAAAAATCCAAACATATTCCTTGGTTTTGCAAATATTCAGTGATTAAAAATTTAAAACACCGTAGCAAACGTCACTCAATTTTGCTTTTACAGCGATTAAAAGTAAAAAAAAGGCTGTAATTTATATTATTGTAGTTTACTCGTATTGTAGAAGCCAACGAACAAGACGGAAGCAAAAAATTTACAACTTAAAAATATTGTACTAAAATACTTGCAAAGAAAGTTTTGTTGAATTTCACACGCAAATCAGAAATCTAAATAATTTTCAAATGAAATAAATTCAACTCGAAATAAACTGAATAACGAGTCAGAACGGTGGTGAAACTGACGCTAATTAATAATAATTAATATGATAATAATAAATAAGAAGCAAAAAAAAAGTGGAAAAACGTCAGCACATACTTTTTACTTTGTTACAAAGTATTATATCAAAAGTTGGAATAAAAAAAGAAACGTATCTGTGTGTAGAAATAAATTTATTTATATTATATATGTATTTATAATGTATCAAGTCGTCAAATAGATAAGCTAAGATTATTATTTCCTTAGAAATAAAATTATATTAAAAGTAATTTTCCTCCACTTACATATTCTTTATTGCAGTCAACTTGAGGTTTTTCCTTGGTCGCCTTTGAAATATTTGTTTTCCATTTGAGAGATTTTTCACGCAAAAAGCGAAATTCCTTGAAGAGAAAACTTAAGAGTGCTTTCGTGAGTGTGTGTTTGTTTGTGTATTTAATATTCATTTTTTTTTTAAATGTCCTTCAGATGTAAAGGCACCAAGAAATGACCTGATATAACCTCCAACCTACAAAAGGAAATAATTAACACTATAGGGACCAAACGAGTGTAGATATTGCAGCTCAGTGTGTTGTTAATGACAGATGTGCAGACATACAAAAGAAATAAATCACTAAAAAAATAAGAATTCGCTTTCCATTGAAATTTCTCGAATGAATATGAAATATTCAGGCATGTTCTGACAAATGCAAGTAGAATAAAATTAGCGTTTTCGATTTGAAAAAGCCAAATAGGTGTTCTGACAAACGGATAACGCTAGCAGCATGGTTTTGCGATTTGAAGTCACCAAATGCGACTTCAACTCACATGTGTAAACTGCTCAAGTTTGCTTCAACTAAACTTGCAAAATAAATCTATAGTTTGAAAATGAACCAACACTGGTACCAAAAAATAAACAAATGCGAAGAATGATAAAATAAAATGTGCTAAACGGAAAAATTAAATGCGAAAGCAAAATATGAAAACGCAATACAGAGTACCAACTCTTCGATTTTTCTTTCGCATTGCAATAGAGTGCAACCACCCAGAATAAAATATGTACATAAATGTTATCTTGTGTGAAAAAACAAAAAAGGAACAAATTGATAATATAGAAATGGTGATCAAACAGCCCACTTCTTTCTCACAATCTGCAGACTTTATTTTATGATACTTCTTAAACAAAATATAATTTTTTCCTCGCTAAAATAATATTCTTTTGATCAGCCATAGTTGCTTAATTGATAAAAATGTATTAACTTTTAAAAATCTTTAATTGAAACAATTTTTTTTTTTAGCTTTTGACAAAATAAAATTTATATGCATTTGAATAAAAAATTTATGTTTCCATACCTGAAAAAAGTGAAACGTGGCCGTCACTTAATACCATGTTTAGATGGTAATATGAAACACTTGGTTCGCTCTATGCACTACGATTGCGAAACTAGGTGCTCAGACGGTCGTTTTTGTTCCACACTGATGTTTACATATTTGGCGCAAACGTTTCACTATTTCTTTTTTTAAATTTTTATTAAAATTTTTATTTAATTATCCAATTTTTATATGTTCAATGTGTTCCTCTTAGTTTTACATATATTAATTATGTGTTTTTTTTTTCTTTGTTTGAGAGCTAGCTTGAGAGCTAGTTCAGATAAACTAGCGATAATTTATTATCAAATTTGGAGATGATAGCAGTTTTTACATGGTTCGCAACAAGATTCAATATGAACCAAGTTGGTTTGCTCTCAAAATTTTGTATGGGGAATCATGTTGGTTCAACGAAGATTGGGCCGCGAACCACGAATGATAGATCGAACCTCGAATATAAGCCTTCGCGTGAACATGCTATAACGTTGATTTCTATTTTCAACAGATTAGTCCGCAACGGAACAGAACGAAAAAGTGAAAACAAACCATGCACATATCGCTCCTTTATTGCAACATAGTCATATCTCAAAAAAGTTCGTTTCGAGAAAAACGCATTTAAAATCTTTAGTTTCCATACAAGTCTTAGCAAATTTTTTGAGAAAATATCTCCTAAAGGAAACAGTTTAAAAACAATTTGAATAAATTTTTGGCACAATATAAATGATAGTACTGTTAACAATTCTGCATTGTTAACCCGAAAAGCTCATTTTTTGAGATATGACTATATTGCAAGGGAGCGATATAGTTTATATTGAACAGAAACAAAACAGCTGATTCAGAACGGAAGAGAACGTACAAACTAATTCTGCCATACTAAAAAACTAAAAACACCAAATTAATTGAAGAAGGTTCTGTTATACTTTTTCAATTTTATATAATGTTTACGAAAACATTAATGGATAAAAGTTAGTTTTGGAACATTTTGAGTTGTTACTCTTTTGTATTAAGGGTGTGATATCGGAGGTAGACAATGCAGATAATACTCGTGCAAGATCAAGGAAAAATACAGTTTATAAACGACATCGGAAAAGATTTTCTGATCTTAAAAATTATGTCAAACATTTACGAAGCGATATCGTGAGCCAGGCAGTATACTTATATTCCGTTCCAGAAAATATTCAAGAAAGCAAGCATCGTAAAATTTTTTGTACGACTGTTCAGTTGCTACTTTTATACTAGTGTTGTGACATGTCACAATATGTGTAATATAGGTAATTGGAGCAAGCTTCTCTACATTTCTGGCACTACCTTTGGCCGGTTTTGTTTAAGTTTTTTTTTGTCTTCCCGCCATTGGAGCTTAAGTAAATTTAATTCAAAATTCAGAAATCGTGCTTTGTAAGGAATTTTGCATATCATTTAATTTTGCATATATTGACGTTGTCAAAATCTTTGATTTCTCTTTTTCGTTTTTTCTGTCTAATAAAAGATTTGGGAAAATTCAATTCCCTATACGGGCATCTTATCAAAATTGCATTTGCTGCTGTTATTAAAATTTACGCTATAAGAAAATGCCTCCATACATTTGAGGCTCTGCAAATTGTCTAGTTTTTCTAATATATAAGCATATGTATGTAAATGTAAATTTCAGTGTGATGACGATAAAAAAATACAATAAAAAAAAATCCGCAATGCACTCGGTTAAAGGTAAAGGATCAACATTTTTTTTATTTGCACTCCTCTGTTGCATTTGCTGCTTTTGAGTGAGGCGCTGCCTTTGCTTTTGTTAGCCAAGCCTGTCGTTAAACCCTTGGTGTTAGTTGAATTATAAGTATGCATGTATGTAACCCGTTCCATTTACATTGTCTCTTACTTAAGCTAAAGACGTACAAAAAAAAAGCATTTTTTCCTCTTTTATTTTTGTTTTTGCCAACAAAGCCTTGTTAATCTCTCTAAATGTCGTTGCTTTAACTAACAAAAAAAAAAAAAAACCCACACATATACATGTACATACTCGTATGTATGTATTTGTGTTTACCCACTTTTTATTTTACTTTTTTAACCGAGTTTTTCATCTCCTCATTTGATTTTGTGTTTTAAGCATTTGAGCTCAAAAGAATGCATTCATTTGCCTAAACTTACACTTTTTTTTTAATATGGAATAGGAGCACACTCTCACACATACACACACTTGCTTGCATTTTGCTTTATGTGTGTGCGTTTGCTGCTGCATGTGCTGAAATTTCTACTCTTTCACCATGTTATCGCCTGAAAATCGTTTAAAAAAGAATGGCTGCGGCTGTTTTGCATTCCAGTTTATTTTGTTTGTTGTTAACGTTGTTGGGTTTGTTAACCCTTTAATAGACTTGATAAGGAACTTTTGCACTCAGCCATTAAGAGATTATATAAATATATATATTTCTTCTTTGTTTCTTTCTTTTTTAGGGTTTGTTAAATATTTATGCAATCATGCATATACATAATTTTTAAGTATTTTCCTAATAAGACTTTTAGGAGTTGACTTAAACAATTGCTTTTTCTTTGACCCAATTTACACAATAACTTTTTTGTATAAAAACTCGTGACTTTTTAGATTGGTAGCAAATGGTAGCTTTATCAAACTAATGGAATTTTCTAACAATTGTCAAAAAGATACAAAAAAAAAAACAAGCACAAAAAGAGTATTTTTCATAAATGCATATAAAGAGTGGTTTTAAGCCCAATTGAACATATAATAAAAAAGCATGATTTCAAATGAAATGTCACACTGCTCACACCTTTTGACAGTTATCATCAGTAGACTTACACTTGAACAATGGTACCAAATAAAAATCAGTGATTGATACGCGTAACTAAGGACGATCGAACACGGACTGTCATACTGCGCTCATCTTTCGACATATATGCATTAGTATACTCTGGCATATTATCTCGAGCAAATTATCTACCTCACTTGGTTGCGCTCACATCAGTCATTGATAACCGCAATTTATACTGCCCTTACTTTTTTGTCAATTATTGATTAGTTTTCACTGGCAAATTATCAGGAGTAGACCTGAACTTGAACAACGCTTTCAAATCAGGCATTGATACGTACAACTATGGACGATCAAACGAACTGTTGTACAGTGCTCATTTGTTGACAGTTATGAATCATTGCACTCTGGCAATACATCATGAATTGACCTACACTTGAACAGCTTAATCAAATAAAAATCAGTCATGATACGCACAACACACTACAGATGATCAAACGGACTGTCATGCTGCGCTCATTTTTTAACATCGCTCCGTTATTGCAACATAGACATATCTCAAAAAATTAGCTTTTCGAGTTAACAATGCAGAATTGTTAGCAGTACTACTTTTTATATTGTGGCAAAATTTTATTTAAATTACCTTTAAACTGTTTCTTCTAGGAGACATTTTCTAAAAAAATTTTTCTACGACTTGTATGGCAACTAAAAATTTCAAATGTGTTTTTCCCGAAACAGGCTTTTCTTTCGTAATGACTATGTTGCAATAAAGGAGCGTTACTCTGTTCTATCGTTACTACAATGGATTTTGCTCTGATGAGATTAGGGATCTTGTTCCCGAAACTCGCACATTTTTACGTAGCACGCGTTCATCGTCTAGAGCTCATCCATTTGTGGTTGATTGCCCGGGGAATCGTACTACGCATTACAGAGAGAATTCGTTTTTCAGCCGCACGCTTCGTCTGTGGAACAAGTTGCCTGCAGAAGTGTTTCCTGTCTGTTATAACGTTGGAAAGTTCAAGTCAAATGTTCACAAACACTACTCCCGCTTTCCCCCTCCTCACAACCTATTTTCCTAGTTCTGGTACAATGCACTGCATATGTAGGGGTCATTCCCTGAGTACTGGTCCAATATAAAAAAAAATATATATGGATGAGTATACTCACACTTGAACTGCACTGTCAAATAAAAGATCAGTCATTTTTAAGCGCAACTTATAGGCAATCAAATAACGTATCGTGCTGCGATGGCTTTATTGATAAAGTACTCTGCTCATTTTTTGACAGTTATGAATATATGCACTCTGGCAATCAGTAATTAATAATCGCAATTTACAGGGGATCATACGTACTATCCCATCATACGATGCTCACTTTTCGACATATATGGATTAGTTTACTCCGGCAAATTATCATGAGTATACTTAAACGTGAACAGCGTTTCCAAATAAAAATCAGTGATGGATTCGCGCACTTTTAGACAAACGAATTGTCATACTCAGCTCACTTTTTGCCATATTGTATATGTATTAGTAAACTTATGACAAATTACCATGACCAGAATTACCCTTAAACAGCGCTATCAAATAAAAATCAGTCATAATACCCACAACTATAAACCAATCAATCAAACGGACTATCATACTGCGCCTATTTTTTAGCATATGTGGCGTATAATCATGAGCGGACTCACACTGGATCAACACCAAATGAAGATCAGCCATTGATAATCACAACTTATAGACGATCTAACGAACTACCATACCGCGATGACTTTTTGACAGTTATGGATCATTATACTCTGGCGAATTATAATGAGTAGACTTACACTTGAACAATGCTACCAGGTAAAAATTAGTGATTGATACGCATAACTTATAGACAATCAAACGAACTGTCATACTGCGCTCATATATTGGCAGTTATGAATTATTGTATTCTTTCCAGTCATCATTAGTAGACATGAACTTGAACAATGCTTTCAAATGACAATCAGTCATTGACTAGCGCTAGTTATAGACAATTACAAGAACAGTTTGACAGCACTCACCTTTTTGACAGTTATGGCTTAAGATATTCTTTTAAGTTGCCATGCGTAGACTTGAAAGGCTTCCAAATGAAAATCGGAGGTCAATTTGCGCTACTTATGAACGAAGTTTTATCGCGTAATTACGTTAAGCAATAAGACTTATTTATATAACATATGCTACTCACTTCAGATCCAGAAAATTCTTTATATGGTGAGGTTTACACGCTGGTGACGTGATTGAGTCTTATTTCTTGAATCTTATTTCTTAAAAAAATTAAATCGGCGCTCAGGCTACTGTCCTTGGCCCTTACCGTTAATACGATCATTTACGCTTTTGCGTGGTAATATACATGATTTTATCGAGACAGATGTGGTATCAACAGAATGCTGCGTGCCATATCATCAAGCGGAAGTAATCGTCACGTAGCTCCAATTTTTTGAGAAATTGATTCCTGTGCATTAAATTTTCTTAAAAAGCGGAAATATAGTAGTTAAAATGCCTCTGCAATATATCAAAATTTATAAGAAATAGAGACGTGGGAATTGCGCAGATCGTTAGGCATATATAACTTACTCTAGGAGACAGTCTTGTCTCATTTAGTATTGAAGTGTAGCATAAAAGAATTTGAACAAAATGTAATATTTTGTGATATTTCTTACAACTTGAAGTTACAACTTTAATCTGATGATTAAGAAAACATTTTTGTTTTGTTAAAAATTACTGGTTATTTTTGATTATTTTGATGTTAGCAACAACTTTTTTTTTATTTTTCAGGTAATGCCACCCACATTTTGAACAACATATAACTCGTGGTAAAGTATGATTTCTTTGAACGAATATTTTTAAAATACGAGAGCACTGCAAGCAGATGACACGCAACTGCTTTTATAAAAAATCATGTTTAATTTACATATTATTGAAAGGTTGTTCCGTTTAATTTGGTTATCGTGTCAGGCTTAATATACATAAAAGTAGTTTAAAAACGTTATACCTGGTCACGCATCGAGATGAGTCGTGGTAATGAAGTGAAAGGTTCACAACTACCTTTGACCCGTTCCTAAACAGAGAAAATGCAAGACGGGCCGTCATTAACTTTTCGTTATCATTTTTTCTGAATATGGGGGAAGGATAATACATTATTTCTAAAAATTTTCCCCACATCATCCTAACTAGCTCTAGAGTACCTCTATTAATTTTTTTCTTCCTGATATTTTTCTTGAACACGTTACATTCGTCATTTAACTAAACGCGTAGATAAACAAATTACTTGAGAATTGCATTAATTCACGCAAATATTTATTAATATTTCGTGATAAGAATTTATATAACTGAGTTGTCAGATTTGTTAGTTTGACATAGTGGTCAACTTACCTCAGCCGCATGTAACGTGCAAGCCTCAGACAGGTAGCTACATATAAATATGAGGTCGGACATTAAACTCCCTCCATTATGCGATTACTTACAGTATGAGGATGTCAAGACATTCATAGAGATCCCCACCATCTACTTACTTATTTATAGTATATATCTATACAGATATTTGTTAAAAGTAAAAGGCACCTCAAAGACTTTTGGGCTCCACAGGGCACAACACCTCTACAATCAGCGCTTACAAACACTTCTCCCTGCAATGACAGAGCGTTGCAGCCAAAGTAGACACTAATCTATGCCCAATAGTATATATAAACGTCAGCACCTGCCATGATGGCATAATTTAACGGTGCCCTAATTCCCCCATATGGCTTGCCATAGCAACTTGTTGTCATATGTTTGTAGCCTTATGAATAAACTGGTTAGAAACTCCGGTCATCTACTCACTCCTGTATGCAATTCAAAAGACTGCCAGAGGTCTAGGTTTTGCGATATGGTGGCCTGAAATCCATAAGGGCATTGGCCATTAACCAACAAACGCGTTTCTAACTCTCTATTTTTTTTTACATTACATGTACGAGGGCGGATTGATATTGAAGCTACCTAAGTAGGAAAAACTTTATTTTTTTCAAAAGCCATTTATTTCTCAACATAGTCTCCTTCTAGCTCATTACACTTAGGAAGACGATATTCCTACTTTTTTCTACCATCTGAATAATAAGATTTTCGGAACCCCTCAAAATACGCGTTACTTTCGGTAATCACTTCTTCGTTTGAGATAAAACTTTTTCCGCCGAGCCATTGTTTCAAGTTTGGAAATAGGCAAAAGGCTCTAGGAGCTAAATCTGGACTATAAGCTGGATGATCAACCAATTCAAAATGTATTTCACATAATTTTAGTATCGTATCTAATGTTGTCTTAAAGAGCACTTTTTTCTTCTTTAAATGTGGTTGCATCAATCAGTTGCCCCAATAATGCATGATAATACTTTCCTGTGATTCTTGATTTTTTTTTTCAAGATAATCGATGTGCAGTGCAAATATAGTGGCCATAACCATGACAGCCGATTTTACAGTCTTCGCCTTCTTCGAAGCACTTCCACCAGCTTACAACCATTGTTTCGATAGATTTTTGGTTTCAGGTGTGTAGTGGTGGACCCACGTTTCATCAACAGTTATTAATCGACGCCCAAAATCAACACGATTACACTTTATCGTGTCTAAACACCGCTTTGAAGTGGTCTGACGAACTCGTTATTGTTCGACACTGAGGCACCCATCTTGCCGATAGCTTTTTCGTATGCAAATGTTCATGCAAAATGTCGAACATACTTTCATATGATATGTTTACCATTTCAATACACTCACGTAACTAGATTCGGCGATCATTCATAACGATATCGAGGATATTCTTGATATTTTCTTTAGTAACCATCTCTTTTGGCCTTCCTGTTGATGATATTGTTGCAGTGCTTGTTCGGCCCGTTTACATTCAGCAATCCAATATATTACCATGTAATCTGACGGAACAAACTCACCGTAATGTTTATCGAGCTTTTCTTTTGTTTCCGCCGTTTTCCCTTTCAAGTAATAGTGTTCAATCCCTGCACGAAATTTACTTTTTTCCCTTGTTCAAGAAACACAAAAGTTGCTTATTTCAAACGACTACAACAAATAAACTAATCGATGAATTTGGGTGAAATTTAAACAGCTAACTTTTGGCAAATCGCAAAAAAATGTGTGTGCTGCCATCTAGCGCTAGGTAGCTTCAGAATTAATCCGCCTTCGTATCCATTGCAAGACAACAGCAACTTAGGGGTTATAATTAGTGCCCCTTAAATTGAACAAGCACCTTAATTATCAAGGAACACTAATTGCTTCTGTGTGTGATGTTAGTTCTAAACCACAATCAAAACATTTCAGATGCAGGCACTACAGTCAGGATGGTCTGTAACACAGAACCTCCCGCGGGCGCGCTAAGCCTAGTTCTGCCAATTAACACTTGGTGAGGGTTTTCGGAAGTCCCAACATATCTAAAGTCTTGCTTGGAGTTCTCAGAGTTTTTTGTTAGATTTAAATGAGGGAATTCTTTCCCACTATATCCCATAAAGCAGACAACGCGAGTTAAGAATATTCCAAGGTAAAATCTGATCCTCTTGGCGAACCCTTAGAGGATCAGACATATCCAGCACCAGTATCCAGGGGCACATTGGATATAAAATTATCTTACGAAAATGTCTGGCATAGAATTTCGGAACACCCTGTTCTATACTAAAAATAAATATATTATATACTCTTTTCATATTATTAAGACAAAAAGAAATGCGATTGTTGAAAGTTTCAGAAAAAATTTATATCAATACATGTACATATGTAGGTACGTACAAGTGTTCTTGTTATCTACGATGATTTTCTCACATTCTTTTTAGCTTTTGTGTCTGTATCTTTTTTTCTATTTTGTTACATTAGTTTTTATTTTCATTATATTAGTCTTTATTGTTTTACTTTTATTTGTGTATTCTTTATACTTTATTCAGCAGTTTAGTTGAATGTGAGATTGTGAAAACAAAAACTTCAATTGAGGTCATCCCATGCATGCAATGTAAGGCAATTGCACTTTTGCTGTGTGTATGCGTTTGGTAATGAATGCACAGTGCTGCGAATACAAAAAAATTTAACGCTTTAGCTTCTGAAATAAGATGGCAAGAAATTCTTTTGAACGATTTTTGGTTCTTGTTAAGCTTTAAACACATAGACGATAGCAGACAGCAAGCAGCAATCTGTCAAAAATAAAATACATGTGTTTAAATGCACACGATTATTTTAACGACATCACAGCAGCACGACTTCACAACAGCATTTGCTGCTGCTACCAACTTAGATTAATTTCTATTTTCATAAGCAGCAAAAAGTAAATGCAGTTCCGCCACTATAAATATAAATTGTCAGCAATAAAAACTAAAATTTGTTTGAAATATTTAATAGAAATTAATATCACATAAATAAAATAATCAAATAAATTGATTAGTTTTTACAGTTTTACGTGATATTTTTACGTTTTCAGACGGTAATTTTAATTTTATTCATGTAAAATATATATGTGGCACCTCTGAAATTTGCATTGTTTAAATACACATAGTGCTGCTGCTGTCTTTAAAATAATTATGTTGCTGATGAGACGGCAGCATTTGAAGCTAACTTCATTTGTAGCCGTGAAGTTGTGAAGTCTGCTGTCGCCTAAATGGTTAGAGCTTTAAACGATCCACTTTAAGCAGTAATTAGCACTTCTGAGCACATAAGTATTTTCATTGTAATTAACTGTGATTTCCTTTTTTCTTTTATGTTATAAACAAAATACCTAAAAGCCGTATAAATACTGTTACATTGTTTGCTAATCCCTTTGAATATTCTGCCAGCTATATTCATATAAAAACAACTCGGCGCTAAAGTATAGATTTTAGGTCAAATTATTCAAAATTTAAATAAAATTTGCAATTATTTTTTTTTGCCTAAATAATAAAGAATGGAATGTCGATGTTGTCATTTTTTTTTATTTTAATTAAGTTACCTTCTCTCTCAGAATAGTACGAGTAGTGTAAGCGGGTTTTAGAATTTATACAGTGTAAACGCTTGAATTAGACATTGGGGGTTTAGCATTTGTTCGTTGCCATTCGTTACACTGTGCAATAATTGTTATATTTCTTTTTTTGCTGTCATTGCACTCTGCAATAATAATGACGATGAAAATAATATTGTTGATACTAATGACAATAAACATATATGTACATATACGCACACATACGTAATGTTGTCATGCATATACATATGCGTTTTTATATATACCCAACAAATATTTACGTTTTGTATTATTCGAACGCCATGAAAATAAAAAGTATGGGCTCTCCGGCCGACATTTATGTTTATTTGGTGTTCCTCAGGGGAGTCATCTTGGCCCCCTTTATTCCTTATTTTCATTAAAGGTCTTCCAAACGCTATTGAATTTGGGAACATTCTAATGTTCGCTGACGATGTAAAACTTTTCTCCAGCATAACAGATGTAATCGATGCCTCTTTTCTACAAGCTGATTTAAATAGATTATTTAATTGGTGCAAATTTAACCTTCCTTTATTTAATCTAAGTAAATGCAAATCGATGACTTTCACACAATATTCACCTCTTTCAACTAAGTATTTCATTAATGGTACAGAACTTACAACTATTGACACTACTTTAGATCTTGAAGTTTACCTTGACAAAAAACTTAATTTTAACTCCCACGTCACTTTTGCTGTCAACAAAGCAAATATTTTATATCAATGTGTTTATGCTCTGCGATACGCTTTATTAGCCTGGAGGGCTTTGCATTGCAATATGAAGAAATAAATAAATAAATATTTTATTAAACGCTGGGCGAAGGAATATAAAGATTCCTACATAACCAAAAATATATTTACTACACTGGTGCGGCCCATTCTTGAATACTGCTCAGTAATTTGGGATCCGCAGTATAGCTTTTATATAAAAAAGGTGGGGTCAGTACAAAAGCAATTCCTGCTGTTCTGTCTTAATCATCTCCATTGGAACCCAGCAGTAAATTTACCATCGTACCGTAGCCGACGCTCTTTTTAACCTTCCCACATTGAAAAGCCGAAGAATTACATCAAACATATTATTCTTTTTAAAGTTATTACAAGCGAATATTGGTTCAATTCATCTTCGCGATAGAATAAACATCAACAACCTAACAGACAGCTAAGATCATACGTTCCACTGTATCTTCTTAAATTTTCATCCTTTCCGTAGAGTTTGTGGCGAAGTAAACAGATTTTATGATCTCATCGACTTATCTAACAAAATTCATGTTACTTCTTTTGTATTTAAACTCTGGTGATTATATTTATAACTGTTTGTAGTTTTCTAATGAAATTTTTGTTATATTAATGCTGTCTATTTCCTTGTTATACTGATTTCACAGCTTTTATCAATCATTTAGCTGAAATAAATAACTAAATATTTATTTTTTTAATTCTCATTGTCTTTTTAAAGACAACTGATTGACCATATAGTAAATTTGTTGGAATTTTTTCCAGCTTTTTAAATTTTATGACGAGTATGGTAGCACCTACGAAATATCGACATATAAACAGCTGATAAACACAAAAACCTGCTATATATTTGATTGAATACAAATTGTATATCTTTGAATACGAATTTATAAACTACATTATTCTTCTTCTATTAAAAAAAAACTATTTTCTGTAGAAAAAATATATTTTCTTGTTCAATAAAGGATTTCGCTGAATCAGTTTAATATTGTTTGATTACGAACTTGTAAATAAATTAGTAGATTCAAACAAAAATTTAATAAAAATATAAAAATAGAACTACTCCAATTTTGAGGTAAAGTATTAATCAATACAATTTCGGAATTCTTGTTTTGAAGTGAAGGGTATTCCAGTAAGGGCGTTCCAAATCGATCGAAACAAATGGTAGTCAGAAGTGGCAAGCGGGTGAGCTAAAACCTTCCATCCACTGTTTGACACACATGTCTTGCTGCATGCGTGTTGATGATTGTTGGATGCGAATTATTCCTTGGAAAATTTTTCTAGAGGAACCATTAATATCAACTTATAACGCTGCGGCCGATGAACTGGAAACAGTCGTAGGATGTAAATATTTTTCCATCCAAAGTAAATGCTTTGAAAAAACAGAATTATCAACTGACCTCGTATATTTGTATGACTATACTGAATAGTGGATACCAAGACAGCTTGTGGGTTCAGATACATGGCGTGGCAGCTCGCTCTAAAAATGGCTTGAAGACAGTTACGCAATGTAATATGTCAACATTTTCATACATATGTTCAGAAACTAACATTGTTGAAATGGCAACTCTGCTTAAATTGGCAACACATATAACAGCTGATAGTTGCTTTGTGTGTTGTTTGGTTTGACATGTCATTAGGGATAGACTTACACCAAAGCAACGCTAGTAAACTTGAATTTTCTATGAAAATAAGAAGCCTGTTCTTCATTAATATTGATTAAATTTCTGTTTTTCTGTGAATCCCATTTTTGATTGTAAATTGTTGCATTTGAAGTTAGGATGAAGATAATCCACAAACACGCAAATTACTGGTGTGCTTTATAGGCATTGGCCGGTAAGCATCCAAAACGATGATGATCTGAATGTTACAGACTACTGCAACCGCGAAATAATATATAGGATATTAACATCCTCGTTTCATTGATATTAAAAATATATTTCTTTGTTTTATTATGACATAAACTTGAGCAGTTCTAAAAAAAGCACCCTGTACATATATATAATCATCAGTTATTAATTAAATGATTGATTATGTGTTTGCTGGGCAAACACAACCAGCCGAGCCAGTAATCAAAACAGAGGCGACAATAGATTGTTTGTTGTTGCTGCTTACGATGATGTTGAGCCTCATAAGCAACTGGCAACAAAAGACAATTGCTACAACAAAAAAAAAAAAAAAAAAAGAAGAAAAGAAAAACAAAAGCAGCAAAAATTAACCAAAACAGAATTCAATTCGCAAAAACAAAATGAAGAACAAAAAAACAATTTTGACGATGACGACGACAACTGCAACAATGTAAGAAAATACTTACATACAAATAAACCCACATACATATACACCCAGTTGGCAAATCGCTTAGACGACATAGTCTGATGATATATGTACGTAAGATTTGAGCATTTGTTTAGGTTTTCTGAAGATATTGGAAAAGAAGGTGGATGACAAGATGAGCGACAATGTCTTCAATTTGGTCTTCAGGTAAAATATTTTTGCATAAAAGTAATAGGCTATATCCATGTTTGTATAAAATTAAAGTATTAATTTTTAAAGGCCAAATAAACTACACAAACTGCTTGCCAAACATGTCAACTTTTAGGTTCGTACAAGCATTTTTGTTCGTTTATGGGGGTGTTTGTGCAAACATTGTGAATGTGCAAATTTTGTCATTTCAATGAAATTTTTTGCAGAGTGAGATAATGGAAGAAGAAGCACACAAAGATAATGTTTAGAATTGCGTAAATGATTACCTTTATTGCGGAAATTAAAAAAATAAAGATTACAAAATACCAAGAAATGGAGGGTATAACAATTTTTAGCTTGCAAACTTCATATGGCGAGCAAATTGAGGCAACACAATGGCCGTCTACTCTCATTGAAAACAAAAAATAGCGATTAAATTTTGTTTGTTTGTGATTAAATTGCGTTAACACATGTTTGTATTTGTATGATTTACCTGTAAGTGGAAAACGTGTGTTTGCCAAACTATTTGCGTAGTTTATTTGGCTCTCTAATCGTTGATATTTAAAGATGAAACTGCTATTTGTAAAATTAAAAAGAATACGATGAGAGAAACTATCGCTTTTCTGATTATTTGTTGAAATTTCATCAACGCGTGAGGTGTAGTGAATATCTCTTCCATGATTTTTTTTGCCTTGTACCCGTTGCTTAAGATATCTTAAGTACATGGCCAACTGGGTATGTATGTACATGAAGATAATGCGTGGAACACCACACTGATAAATATGTATGTACATTCATATGGATTTAACATGGTGGACAATTTTCTTCTCTTTTTTGCCGCTGCAAAAACAAAAAAAAAACAAATATTTGTAAACCAAATGGGCATCATTGTGGCGCCCGCCAATCGCCATTTGCCTGTTTTTCCCCCAGATTTTTTTTTTTATTAGGTTTTATTATTTGTTTAACTTACTGATTACTTTTGTTTTTAATAAAAAAAATTATCATTTACTGCGAAATTCGCCTGCAATGACTTTCAAGTAATGTTTATCCTATTTTGTTTACTTGTTTGTTTTTATTAACTAAACAGTATTTTTTTTTATTTCCATTAAAAAATTGAAGGCAACCAACAAGATAAGGTCTTTAAATTTTTTTCTGAAATTTGTCTGTCATTACTTTGAAATCAGCTGGGTCTGGTACATTACGAGTTGCTTAATCCAAACGATATAAACACTAAAACCTTTTGCAGAATACAGAGAGATTGAGCCGAACTATGAAGATAAACGCCCTGCATACTACTCCAGTAACGATTAAATTAATCAATAGATTTATTGACAGAACACTTCGGTGAGCACATGATTTCACGTCTTGGGCCGGTCGATTGGCCACCAAGATCGTGTGACATCACACCGTTAGAATTTTTGCTGTCTAAAGTTTATGCGTACAAACCCGCTTCGATTCAGGCCTTGGAGGAAACCATCACGCGTGTCATTCGCCAGTTACCAGTCCAAATGGTCGAACGAGTCGTCGAAAATTGGACTCAACGGATGAACCATCTGCGATGTAGCAACGGTCAACATTTGACAGACATGGTCTTCAAAAAATAAATGGCAAATAATGTTCTGTCAAATGATAATAAGCGTTCTCCATTAAATTAGAATTTTCTGTTTTGCATCACGCGTTATTTTTTATTTTTTATCTTGGACCAATACTCAGGGGATAACCCCTACATATGCAGTGCATTGTACCAGGGGGGCTACTCTCTATTGCGATTCGTTAGAAAATTCGAAGAATTGGTACTCTGTATTGCGTTTTCGTATTTTCTTTTCGCATTTAATTTTCCCTTTCGCACATTTCATTTTCTCGTTCTATTGGTTATTTTGTGATACCAGTGTTACTTCATTTTTAAATTATTTCGTGAAAAAGTTTGCGCAAACAGCACAGAATACAAAATTATACTCTTATCGCATCTACCTTTCGCATCGAATTTACTTTCGCAACGCAATAGAGAGTAACCCCCCAAAACTAAAAAAATAGATTTTGAGGAGGGGAAAGAGGGAGAACTGTTTGTGAGCATTTGACTTGAACTTTCCAACGTTATAACAGCCGGGAAACACGTCTGCAGGCAACTTATTCCACAGAAAAAGCGTGCGGCTGAAAAACGAATTCTCTCTGTAATGCGTAGTACAATTCCCCGGGCAATCGACCACAAATGGATGAGCCCTGGACGATGTACACGTGTTACGTAGAAATGTGCGTGTTTCGGGAACTAGATTCCTAATCTCGTTAGAACAAAGTCCATTGTAGTAACGATAGAACAGAGTAACGTACAATTAGAAAACAACTTTGATCAACACTTAAGATCTTTGAAAATTCGAAACTTACTTTGGTCACGTTATTCTTTAATTCTACTTCACGAAATTTCGATTTGTTTTTCCTTTTTCCAAGTTTTAACTCATTTATTCGACAAAACTTTGAATTCACTTGAAATTCTTTCGGCAAGTTTGTTTCGAGGCATGTGGCATTATTCTCTTTCATCAGTAAGTTTTTACGTTATTTAAAGTCATAACCTGGTTTTTCGTTTCTAAGGCGCCCTTTTGTTACATGTGTACTTTTAATAACTTAAAATTCAATTTTTTTTTTTTTTTTTGTTCAAAACAAAAACCTAATATGCATAAAAGCTTTAATAATATTTCGCTTGAAATAGAAAATTCAAAAGGGAAAATTTGTTAAATTTAAACAACATGCTGTAATCTTGCCACAATTTATGTATTCAGCGCTGTTGGGAAATCATCGAATCAGTGTTTGATGGTATCCAGACATGTTAAGGTATGACAACATTTTTTGCTTTTACTATATTTTTGCATTAGAACTAAGATTTTTAATTAATGCTGTGTTCACCTGAGTCATGCGCTTTAAGAAATTTACAAACGCAGTAAATTTGCTATCAGATATATATTTCTTGCTGCTAATCGTTGCCATATGCCGAGTGGAATATGCCACTTCGATGGGTGTTTCAACATGATAACGATCCGAAACACTCATGGAAGTTGGTGAAGGACTGGATACAATTGAAAGGGATTCAAGTGCTTGATTGGCCGGCTCAATCGCCCGATTTGAACCCAATCGAAAATTTATTTTCCATATTGCAGAGGAATGTTGGATCGAAACGATTTTCCTAGAGAGACGATTTATTTTCGTGTCTGGAGAATGAATGGATACGCATAGATCCAAAAATAATTGATAATTTAATCAAATCTGTGCCGCGTCGGGGCGCCGCAGTAATAAAAAATAAGGGTTATTATACCAAATATTAAAAGTTTCTTAGGTTTTGCCCAATGATTTTTTGAGTATTTTTTGTTGTTGTACTAAAAGAACCGTTAGATGAGAGATAATTACAAAAATTTTTTTTGGTAATTTTGTATGACACATTTACTAATAAAACTGCATTAAAGCATTGAATTGAAATATGTTCATTTAAATATAATTTTGACTACAAGCTAAAATCAAGCAGCGTTTCTTAGGTTTTGCCCAATACTGTATGATGGTAAAACATATGTATTTAATTGAGTGGTCGCCACAAAGAGAACATTTAAGCTATGTACACACGGTTGTCAGATGTTACAATATTGTAAGATCTGGCAACATGCAAACAATGTGGTGACAATGAAAAATTGTCTCGCAGAAGTAAATTGTGTGTTCAGACGATCGTAAGAAAATCTTACAATTTCATTGTCAGACTATAGTCTGACAAATAATTCATCTACCAACAAAAATTGTCAACTCACACGGTTGTCAGAGTGTTAGATGAAAAAAATTGCCAGACATGTTGTAAGGCATTGCCACTTATGTATATCAACAACCATTTGTTTGGCAGTGTTGCCCATCAAATTTATTTCTGACAATGATGCCATTGTCAGGTGCATTTATTTTATACATCTGACAATTAAAACTGAGCTTACAATATCAGCCAATTATCTGCCAATGTCGACGAAGAATGTTCTCACGATTGTTAGATGCCTGGCAATATTGTCGTCTTACAATTGATTGACAATGGTTTTTCTGACAACGTTGTAAGTTAAAAATTCGCAGTTCACACGATTGTAATACATTTTCAGACAATTTTCCTGGCAATATTGTAAGATCTGACAACCGTGTGTACGTAGCTTTAGTATGCAAATGTATGAGCGTGATTACCCTGGAAGGCATTGCCTGGTGATCAATGATGTAAATTGGTTGAACTAACGACTGTCGTTGCGTACTCTTTAGAATTCTTTAGAAGATTTCATACCTTTAGAGATAGATGACTGTTCGTTTATCAGATTCGTTGTACGGAAAATATTAAATTTTCGCTTTTTACGTTTAAAATTTGATGTCAACAACTGAAAGCTGCTGCCGCTGTTGTTGTTTCTGCTTCCAGGGTTATTGTTGGTTACTATTGTTGTTAGCTGTTTGTTCATGTAAATAACGATGATGATGATGATGATGATGACGACGATGATGACAACAACTATGTTAATAATGATGATATTTCTGATGATTTCTGTCGGTTTTTGTTTTGCCTTAAACAGTTGCAGCGTAAAATGTTAATGCACCCATTTGAACGGAATTAAAAACAAAACATAAAGCAACAATAATAATAACAATAACATATTTTAAATTATAAATTTTTTTTGTTGCTTTAAAACGAAAATTTATTAAAAGTGTGTAAAAATTAAATGAAAAAAAAAAAGCTTTTTTTTTCTGGTTGTACTGTTGCTGATGGTAGTTGTTAATTTGGGTTTTTTTCTTTTTCCTATAAACGAAATTTATTTCCACTTGTGTTGTATTTGAAATTATTTACAACAAAATAAAATTCAATACCGGCAATAACACCAGCGGCGTCAGCAGCACAACCCCATTCGCTCACTCACTCATTCACTGCTCCATCGTCAAGTGTTGTTCGTTCGTTTGTTTGTCGTTTTGTGTTCGAATTTATTGTTGCATTTGTTTTTTTTCGGTTTTTTTTTCTTGTTTTCTTTTTAAAATGTTTAAAATTAATTTGTGCGGATTTACGCCAAAATGATTTTAACAAATAAAACCAAAATTAAATACGAGTTCGTACCCAGTTTCAGTTGTTGTTTGTATAGTTGGCTGGTTGTTGCCTCCAAGAAAATTTATTAAAAAAAGATACATTGTTTATTAAAACGTTTTTCAAGAAAAAAAAAAAAAATAAAATCCAATTTTATAATAAATAAAACTATAATTCACATTGCCAAGACCGCGAAATTATTTCCAATTTTGTAAAAGAAACCCACCTCTCCCACCACCCACCCAAAAGCAAATTTACTCATCAAACGATATTTTCAACCGAAATATTTCTATTGAGTTTAAAAATAGTCTGCGTCAGTAACGTATTTATGTACTTGGAAACAACAAAATCGAGAATTACAAGTACATGAATAAATTGGTTCATATATGAAGTTAATAAAATCACTTTTGTAAGCCATCAAGAGCAGCAGTAAAGTTAAATTTTTTCTTAAAAAGAAAAAATTATTGCTTTCAGGGAGACTTGCTTTTATATCCTGTTTAAAATTCAAATGAATCTTGTGTAAAAAAAACTTCATTAACAATTTTTTTATGACATTTGTTTCTGATACAATCAAGAGCAAAAATTTTGTAAGATAACCTAGACTCGATTATCCGGGCCTCTAGTAAACGGCATACTGTTCTTTTGAATTTATAAGCTCCATTATTCGTGCAGCGTACATATACATACATATATATTAGGGGGAATTAGTTTAATATGGAAAATCTTAGGAACGAGGTTTGGATACGCTAGAACCTCTTTTTTTGTGGGTTAAGGCGAATTTATACAGATGAATGCAAAACTTCCCGAGAATGTCAAAATCTTAATTCGCTTAAGTTTGTTTAGCTGGGGAAAAATGTTAAACAAACGCTATAAATTTTTATCATAGTTTGTAATTAAAATCACAGATAATATTGGTTTTTCACTTTTTCACTGCTTGAAATTGCACTAAATCATACAAAACAAATCTTCTGATTAAAATGGCACGAAATTTTTTGTTTTAGGATGAAAAAGGAGGGAAAGAAAAACATATCACCTGCGCTGGCAAGTTCACCTAGTAATTAATTCGCCTTGGATTTGGTAAAAAAAATGCATAAGCCAAAAAACTAGCACTGTAGGATGGAGGTAAATGGCTTTGCATCGTTGTCGAATGTAGGGCAAAACGGCAGAAAATCCACAAATAGATTCATAAATGCGTCAGAGTCGCTTTTATGGCGGCGAAATGTAAGACCGACCCCACTAATATTTCTCCCTCTACATTTCTTGTGAACATATCCATGGATTTAAGACATTGAGGAAGACGACGTCATGAATAAAGTCATGGAAAATGAGTGCGATTCTCAGGCAATCAATATCGTCCATCATATACTGACAGACATAAAACTAATGTAGACTCAACACAAATAAAAAAAAAATCTTAATAATGCGCCTGTAACACCCGAAACTAACTAATTCTTGCTGCATTTTTGACTATCGAATGGAATATCTGATTGCTGAGCCGGAAATCTGTTAATGACGCTGCTGAACGAAGAGTAAAATTAGCAAAAGTATGCAACATATTGTGCAGAAACGAGCAAGAGAAAGTATATTTGTTTCAACTAGTCGCTGAAGATAGAAAGCTATATAGCTGCTAATGTGGAAACGTATATGACTACATAATATCAATTAAAATAATAATTTTTTTTTTGTTAATTAATTTTTTGTAAGGGGACCTCCCTAATGTTTGAAGATAGAAGCTAGGTATGTTCAACAAAAATGCTAGGTACACAAAAATTATGGAAGTCGGTCGTACATTCGGCAACTTTAGGAATCCCCTGTGGCTTTTTAGGGCGCTTGACCCTAAAATGTTAAAAACTAATATTCTGTATGAAGGGCAGTCAGGAGATGGTATGTTCACATGAAAAGTAGAGGGAGAAATATTAGTGGAGGTCGGTCTTACATTTTACCCCCTAAGAGCGAATCAGTTTTAATCTCTCCAGTATACAATTTCCCAGACAGTCAATTGAATACAACTTTACTTAATCAACTCACCCTCCTAACCATCACTACTGGTTCCTTACATTACAGGTATCTGTTACAAAGTAATGGGATCTCGGTAGTTATTTGCCTTCGAAAACCGGCATGCACCATATCTATCAGGGAAACAACTAATTCTTTCCGCCAACCTGTCTACCATCATCAGTGATCAACCATGATCAACGTCGAAATGGTCTGCAAGCAGAACCTTCCAGGAGCTTTGCGGATCCTCGTTTTGCCAGTTAACCCTTGGTAAGGGTTTCGGAAGTCGCAACACAACATAAACCATGCGGCATCCTATAATTTTATTTGCTACAACAAACGAACAACTCCTACTTCTCTATGCGCCAGAAAGCCTAGACGTACAACACCAAGGCGAAACCTGCTCCCCGGGAGGGGTTATTTTTGCAACAGGTAGACCCCTTCATTTTGAGAGAATTGAAGAAAAATAAATAAGCTGAATAATAAGCACAGTAAGAGGTCAGGCAACTGGCCCCGTACCGATGCGAATATTAGAGATAAAATAATTTAAAATTCTCAGAAAGATTCACGACTGCCATTGATCTATACCTTCAAGTATAAAAACTGAGCCCGACCACCTTTAAGCTTTTCTCATCAACATTTTTTCTACATGTCAAACCCCCTTTATTCCCTCGTCGTCGTAACTACTCTCCGGGTGCCTCTAGAGGAGTCAAATTTTTGGCCGCCCAACATTAGTTTTTCCTTCTCGATATTTCCCCGCAGCATACCCAGCCTCTGTCTCTTCTCCTTAGGAGGGCTTTCATACGCAACAGGTTTTATAAATTTTACAAAAATAATATTATAAATTTTACAAAAAAGATTTTATAAATTTCCCCCACGGTCTTAACTACCTCTGGGGTGTCTCCGGAAGAAGCAAATATATGACCGGCCCCCATTAATTTACACCTGCTTTTTTTACTGAACATATCCCTCCCTTCTGCTTCGCGGGACTCGCATACAAAAATGTTTATAATTAATTTTCTTCCATCTCATTAACAAGTCTCGGGCGCCTCTGAAGAAGTGATATATATAACTATCCCTTATTCATTTTTCTATTCAATATTTTATTTATGCAACATATGCCCATCTCTTTCTTGCTTAAAGGGGCCCCTAAAAAAAAAATCTTATAAATTTCTCTAGTTCTAATTAGCTACAGGGTATCTCAACAAAGATTTTATACATTTTACAAAAAAGATTTATAAATTTTTCGCCACGGTCCTAACTAACTCTAGGGAGCCTCTGGAAGAATGAAATGTATGACCAACCCCCATTAATTTACAATTCCCTGCTTTTTTACTGAACATTCCTATCCCTTCTTCGCGGGGACTCCCATACAAAAATGTTTATAATAAATTTTCCCCCATCGCCTTAAAAAGTCGCGGGCGCCTTTGAAGAAGTAATATGTATCACTTTTCTTAATTAATTATTTTTATTCCATATTTTTTTATGCAGCATATGCTTAGAGAGGCTCCCATAAAAATAAAATATTCTTACAAATTTCCCAAATTATTCTAATTAGATATTTCTTTCGTTGGAATACACTATTTAGTGTATTCTCCCTCTTTTGGCTCCCATGCTTAATAAACCTTTTTTTTTAATCAAATCAACAAATAGCGAGTGGTAAACTTATTTGTTTGAATAGTTTTTATTTTATTATTATAAGTTTTATTGCCAGTATCATTAAAAAGTTTATTATCCATACTATAAAGTCTACTATTTAGAAAAGCTAATTAATTTAATTTGTTTTTATTATGTAAGGGGTGTTTCATCCTATTTTCGGCAACAATCCTGAAGCAAACACATTGTTTCCTCCTCGTTACGGCACAACACTTTGTTATACTCTTCTATCCATTTTACAATCTCTTTAGGCTTCGTCATTGACAACGTGTAATTCACGCAGTATTTTTATTATTTTCTAGTAATTTTCGCACTCTTCCCATGTTTCTGGTTGGGTTGGGTATCAATAAAATCTGTTGGTAATCAAGCACCAAATAATAATTTAAACTTTTTGAAAACGATTGTTAGTTGAGCTTCAATTGATTAGATTGTATCGTATAGAAAATCAGTTAATTATGGAATGATTAAAAACACAAAGATAAAGTACGAGTATGTACAATGAAAGAAAATTTGAAATAACATTCTAATCATAGAATTATATGATTATTTTTTAAACAACAACAGCTAACAAATTGTTAACGAAATAAGGAAAATAAATAAAATTGCTAAATCTTTTTTATAAAAAGCAATAACTGAGAATCTCTTGAGCTGAAAAATATCTAGATTTAATAAAAAAGTTAAGTGATATAAAAGCGGCTGGTGATTTAAAATCACCATAGTCAGAATCTGGAAAATAGTTCTCTTGGCACATTTACATAATTAATAGGGAAACATGTTTTTTAATATGGCCTTTTTGGTCGTACATTATCGATTTTGGAAAGATGTATATCGTTAAAAAGCTTTTTTTTTCATATAAACACAAATTGAATTTCAATCAGTTTGAATCAGTACAGTTCAGTTCAGTTGAAAAGTGGTAAGCTGGCTTTTTAAAATGCCTGATGTGGCAGACAGAAGCCTTCTTACTCGATTACATATTCATTTCTTTTTTACACACGATGTCCTAGGCAGCCAAGGCCTTCCATACTCTCTTACGCGGTAGGTCTTTATCAGTTATCATGGACTTATTTAAGGCCTTCTTAGCAGGTTTAGTTGAAGGCTTAAGAAGACCTCGTACAGGGCTCTCTTAGCTGACCTCATCAAGAGGCCCTGATTCACTATCCTACACGATCGTACTATTCACAGGAAACTGTTTAAAGAGTCTGGCCGACTTGGAAAAAATCGCTTCAAAATGGCGTTGTAGGACACACTATTATACAAGTATTATTGCAATAATTTATAAACATAGTAAAATAATTAAAAACTTTTATTAACATAATTATTTTACATTACTTAAATTTTTTACTCATGGCACCAACAATATTCTCATATTTTTCCGAATATATACCACACTGATCGCAAAGAAATCATCATGTTTTGAAAACTTTCATAAAATGTTTCAAGTCACACGATTTGTCAAAAACTCTGTCGCACAGTTGCATTTTTAGTACTTATTCAGCACACATGTTATATTTGGTAGATCGGACGATCATGTAGGATAGTGAAGCACGGCCTTAAGGGCTTTTTGTTTGTACCCTTTCTTATAGCAGGGAGTATGGAGGCCTTCTATAAGACATTCATTGGAAGGTAGGCAGGAATGAGCATGTAGCGCAAAAAACGTTTGTTCAGGCACTGTGTAGGCTTTCTAGAAATTCTTCATGAAAAGGCAGGCAAGAATGAGCATCGGATCTAAAATATTGTATTTTATAAGGCCTTCAAGAAAGGCTGTCTGATGAAGATCTTTAGAAGTTTCTCGCTGGGAAATTATCACTAACACTAACAAACAAAATATGTGTATGTGTTTGACTTAACGTGATTAGTAAAACATTACAAAACAGTTTTATATATATACACAAAGAAAAAGCTCGTACTAATTTTAAGTATTTTTTACTTACTTTTATTTTGAGTCGTACATTTAAAAATAAAAAACACACAAGTGTACTTAAAAACTCGGAATTCTTGAACCGAGTAAAAAACCAAAACAATGACATACATGGGTGACATAAAGTCCATGAACGTTATGACATACTTAAAAGTGTCATAAGGTCCACGGACGTTAAGACACTTTTGAAAGTGACATATTGTCCATCACGGAGGTGTCGTAACGTCCGTGGACACTATGGCACTTTGAGGAGTGTCATAACGTCCATAACTTAAGTAATAATACAAAATTTGTATAAGTTGATAATTTTGATTTTAATACCTTCATCATAACTATATACGAGTATATGAACGTATAGGTACACAAAGTGAAAAACGATGTTCTTTAATTTGTCAGCGAATGATATTGCATTTTTGGCTAAATTGTGGACACATCGTTGTCAAACTGTGAACATACCGCCGTCAAATTGCGAATAGATGGCACAAAAATACCGGTATTAAGTTGAGAATGTCTTGTTGTCAAGATGAGATCGATTTGTTCAATTAAGAACGAATGTTGTCAAAACGACAACACCTTTTGTCACCTGATATGATTTGTTTATAGTTTTGCCATTACGTTTTCTGTGTTTTCTAAGTGCTGTTGTGTAAAAAGAAATATATATGTGCATATATAATAATATAAAGGACAAGCAATTTGATTTATATGATAAGCAATCAAATGAAAGAAAATTGCTTTATGTATTGATAGTAATATTAAAAACCTCAGATACTGATATATGTATGTGCAATGCCCAATTGCTGATCAAGTTTTTGGTTTTGATAATCTTTATTACTTTGCATTGGTTGATCACTCATAAAGGAAGTATGAAGGAAAAATCGGCTTGTCTTTTATATTATTATAATTCCCTTTATATTCATAGTTCCTTTATAAGTAATCAATCAATGCAAAGTAATAAAGACTATTAAATAAAAGACAAAAAAAAGATATTGGAGAAGAAAGCGATTAAGAAACAAAAGATATCGAAGAAAATGCTATCAACATCAATAGTCAGGTGACAGAGATCTTAAAATGCGTTACATGCTTGGCAGAGCTAAGAAATGCAGGTATTTTACAGTTTGTTCTCCTGGTTTCCAAAATTTGGACACTAAATCTAAGAAACTTTGCCTTTACTATAGAAAAGTTTTTGAACGTGATATACTCCTAAATATATCTCAATGAGCGAATTATTTTGATAATAAAGTACTTTTTACTTCTGTGGAAACTCATTTATGTAAAAAAAAAAAAAAAAAAAAAACTCAAATTTTGGTTTAATTTTTCAAGGGAATATTAATACGTATATTTAAAGAGAATATAAACAAATTCTGTGTTGAAATAATTACTTCTTTAATCAAAAAGAGTGAAAGTGTTAATTTCTTTTAGGCAATAAATAATGGGAACGGCTTTTATTGGTTCACATTATCACTGAAATATACGGTTATCTTCATATACAAACTCTTTTCTAATTATGGACCTTATGACATTTTTAAAAATGACATAATGTCCATTTGCAAAGTGTCACTATGCCCATGGAGACTATGACATTTTCAAAAGTGTCTTATCATCCATGGACCTTATGACACTTTTAAGTGTGTCATAACGTCCATGGACATTATGACACTGGGCCTTATGACATGCCACCCATACATGTTAATTAATGGCTGAAAGATAGGAATAAAAGATTTTCTAAGAAACAAAAACTGTTTTTGTTTTACTTGTGAAATATTAGTTGAGCATTTTTCTTTTTTAATTCTCATTAATTTATTTAAAATAATGGAATGTATAGCTAAATGTTTGAAAATATTTTTTTTATATATTAGTAGCTAATAGAGTAAATAATAATAGACTCAATTGTTGCTATTCCAAGGATGGATTTGGGATCGAATCAACTCTAAAATTATTGAACCAATCTCATTATTTTAAGATTGATTCGATCACAGGTTTTCTCTCATTTTTGTTTTATTTCAAGTACGGATTCAGGATGTCTAAAAGTAAATATTTAGTGCTTAAATAATCCGTACTTGATTTAAGAAAATCCGTACTTACCGTACTTTTCTGACACAGTTTGGGATTGATGAAAGTACGGACAGATTGAATTTTCTTGCCAAAGTACATATTTGAATTTCAACATTGGTTAACATAGGTCAATTGCGTCGGCTGGTGATTTCCACTAATTTAATATTAATTCTGCTACAAATGAATACGTAAAAAGTGTTACAATCTCAAAACCGACATTCAAACTCCACAATTATGAATAGAGATAAAGAAAAGTGCTTTTCGAATTAAATCCCTCAGAAATTAAGCTCCAATTATACACAAATCCTACTTAATTTAACCTTTCTAATTTTATTTGTCTTATTTTTTTAAGCCACTTATATAAAATAACTTATGATCGTATTGTTTTTATACATTTGAGTTCCTCATATAATCTCATATATTAAAAAGTGCTAAAACAATTCCATCAATAAATGAAAATCTGATGCTACCGGCATTTAGAAAATGTTATATTTAGATTTCTTGTTTATTACCACCACCTGCAAATGACAAGAAATAAATATCATTAACATTTTTTTGATAATCAAATTTGAAATTTACTGAAATGTGTATACAATTATAACAACCTTCTTTTCAAATATTGGATTTCACTTCAATGACAAATGTCTTAAAATTCCAAAACAACGCACTTGATAATCAAATGACAAACAACAACAACATTTTTATGTTACACATTTTATTTAACGAATGAGAACGAAATTCGTTAGAAAGACAGAAATAAAAATGAATAAAAGTTCTGCACCGCGGGATACACTCTTGACAGGCACGCCTCAATGCAACGTTTTCATGATGGAAAATACTTGTTACTTTCGTAACCACACAAAGTTGAAAAAAAAAGAAAATCAAAAAATACTCAAATAAAAGATCGAATTGCGATGTCTTGCAGCATAACAACCACTGGCTTAATATGTATTCTTAAAAGTGTTGCCAGGAGCTGGGAAAAAAGCGGAATTTGCTTTAAATAAAACAAGCATAGAATGCTAAGCAGTTTTATTCCCAAAACAGGCACACACTTAATATGCATTTGGACCAATATAGTGCTGTGAAACACTTCAATCGCGTTTGCTATTAAAGACAACTGCTTTGTTTTTATGCAACTTACTAATTTGACTTGAAAAAGTTTGATGCTTAAAACCAGTGGTCCCCACAAGGAGAATACTCAGTATGTAACATTCAGTCGAATGGACGAGAGAGGTGCTAATACAAGCGTATACCATTGATCACCACGCAATGCCCTCAAGCATGACTATACTTGTACATTGACATCAGTGCTGTCACTACCAAAAATTATTATAACCTAAATTTGTCAAAAATTACCTAAATTAATATGAATTTTTTTTACTTGGCAAACATACATTTAATTTAATTTGCATTATAATACAGCCATGCCACAGAGCTTAATTCCGTTCTGAATCGGAATTAAATTCTTTTCTTAACTTCTTCAAAAAACGAAAAACTAATATCTTTTTCGGAATGAAATCATTTCTAATTGCAAGAATGAAACTAGTATTTTTTTTTATATTGGACCAGTACTCAGGGGATGACCCCTACATATGCAGTGCATTGTACCAGAACTAGGAAAATAGATTGTGAGGAGGGGGAAAGTATTGTCTTTTAGAATTGATTTCATTTTAGATTTTCGTTTTTTTGAAAAATAAAAAAACCGACTCAATTCCATTTCCGAATGAAAGTGAATTCTGTGACATGGCCAATAATTAATACAAAAGATATTTCCGTTTTAAAGTAAAATACCAGGGCGGTTCGGAAACATCTTTGCCTAGCACAAAAAGCGGGGTATAAACAGAAAAAAGTTAAGTGTTTTCTATCTCTGTGAACACTTGTTAAATTTTGTTTCGATCTGGTAACTCCTTCATATAGAAACAAACAGAAAAGATGCATCCGCGATTTTTTTTACTATGGAAAAATTAGAAATGCTTGGTGTCAAAAAATATTTACATAAAAAAGGTTTATCGGGACAAGAAATTCATAATGATATGGTGAATGTGTTAGGTGAAAGTGCTCCTTCATATGCAACAGTAAAAAATTGGGTTGCTGGATTTAAACGTGGTCGTACAAGCATTGAAGATGAACCACTTAGTGGACGTCCAAAAACAGCAACCAACAACAAGAGAAATTGTAGCCAAAGTGCCTGATATGGTATTATATGATCGATGAATAAAAGTGCGTGAAATAGTTAATATCATGGGCATCTCAAATGATCGAGTCCATTTAATTTTGCATGAAGAACTACAGATGAAAAAGCTTTCTGCAAGATGGGTGCCGCATTTGTTAACAGTCGACCAAAAACGCATAAGAATGAACAATTCTCAAGCTTGTTTGGATCGTTTTAAGCGTTATTTTTGAAAAACAAAATATTTTCTTTCATTGATAGGCTAAGAAGTTTCCGAAATGTTAAACTGTTTTCTACGGAGAGCGAAGATAAACTGGCGAGGCGGCAACGGCAAGATCAGCTCGGGCGGACACTATGCGGAAGTGGTAGGAAAGATGGAAAGACGAATCACGTGGCAGATGGACAGCGAGACTGATCATAGAGACAGACAAGTGGATAAACAGAAAGTATGGTGAGAACAATAGAACACAGATGCTTTCTGGACACGGGTATTTTCTGGAATACCTCCATAGAATGCGGAAGACAGACACATCGATCTGCCTTAATGGAGATGACTGCGTGGACGATGCAGTACACACATTCTTCAGATGTGACAGGTGAAGGCAGGAAAGATATGACTTAGAGGAGAATGTTGGTGAAATAACACCGGAAAACATCGTAGAAGTTATGATGAAAAGTGAAAGAGAATGGAGTCAAATAGCGACTTATTTAGATGTGGGCATGGCACGTGCAATCCGGTAGGAACATAGGACCAGCCCCATCCTGAAGCAATGCGAAAGCGGTAAAGGGTAGAGCTGCAAAACTATCGATAGTTGTCCCCACCGATATTTTCGTTAGTTTCAAGAAAAACTATTGATACTATCGTTAAGCGCTACTTTTGGCTATGAATGTGTAACTCAAGTGGAAGTTAGTTAACATAGATACATACATATTTATATAGGTACATATAAAATTTTTACGTGCTCTTATTCTTTGATAAAAAAAAATATAACTTTTAAATACTTTTATTTTTATTTTTGCTAAACGGTTTGAGCTGCAGCGTCACCTGTACGCAAAGAGAACAAAGTTTTTTAAGTTGCAGTCGACATTTAGTCGCAGACGCAAGATATAAGTTGCCATGTTTAACTAACATTTTTTATATAAAAAAGCTCTTTGAGATAAAAGCAATAAATGATATAATACACTTTGATATATAATATGATTTATATAATATATTTTCATTTGTAAATTACGCTTTAAAAAAATTTAAAGGCGGCTAAGAACCTGCCTGAATAAATGGCCAGAAACTTTATGCCGGCAACATGTAACCGGCTTCGTATATACGTTCCAAATTTGTCGATAGTATCACAATTGATATTTAGCTCAAAATAAAACTATCGGTACTATCGATAGGACTATCGATTATTTTGCAGCTCTAGTACCGGGGTGGATACAAGGCTTAAAGAAAAGGGAGGGGTTTTAGTGGATGTGGGCCCACATGCAATGCGTTAGGCATTTCACCCCTCCAATCGAAAAAAACTGTTTTCTACAACATATAAAGTTAGTCTTTATTAAATTAAACGCTGAAACATGGTAAATATACACTTAAAGTATGTTAAAAAAATACTAACTACTAAATCCAAAATTTGCCGCAAAATCAGAATAAAAAAAATCTAAAACTAAGCCGCAAAAATGCCAAAATGGCCACACTGATAGTCAGTGTTCGACGCTGGGACAAGCATTAACTGTTTGCAGCAAAAATTTTCTAATTCTATTAAGTTTGCAAAACTGACATTACCACAGACTGATTAAATTTCGTACAAAGTCTGCAAAAAAAAAATGCGTCACCAAAGTAACCATCCTGTTAACAATTCTTCAGCATTTTTCCAGCAACTTATTTCAACTTTATATAATTTTCCTTTCAATATTTAAGCGTTATCTAATTTCGTTTATATTTAAACCAGATTGAGTACATTAGTCTGACCCACGTGCCTTACAAAACATTTCAATTACCGTTTTCTATCACGCGTTCGAAAAACACTGTTCTATTCCTGTTTGCCTCCTCATAAAACAGTCATAATGATTATTTAAGTTGCACATGTTCTAATGCGATGCTTTTTCATTACCAACGCTGGTGTTTCATAAAATTCTTTCATTCTGCCCTTCTGGCAAGTGAGTACGTACATATTTATTCTATTCTTACTACAGACGAGTACATTCGCTTGTGTGATAGCACTCCATTATTGATTGTGCATTTGATATTAATTTTCTTTTGCTAATACTATTATTATTCTTTTTTGCTATATATTTTTTAATTTAACAATTTAATTAAAATTTTTCTTCTCTGCATTTTCTTTCTTTACAGGTAAATACAACGCACAATTGATTGGTATTAATAATTTTCTAAACAATGGTAAGAGTTATTGTAAAAATTGATTTCCTTTTCAGAAAAGAGAATAGTAACGTAATATTTCGAACACCTGCAATTAAAAAAAAAAGGTTTTCGGCTAAAAGTTTAATGGATTAAAAATAAAAACTTCGCTTGTTACTCTTCCCTGTGAGTCAAGGCGATATAGCGTATACATTTATTCATTTAGTTTTCATGTGATTGAATACTGGCATATATCTATCGCTCCTTTATTGTAACATAGATATATCTCAAAAATGAGCTTTTCTAGTTAACAATGCAGAATTGTTAACAGTACTACCTTTTATATTGTGCCAAAAATTTATTAAAATTATTTTTAAAGATATTTTCTAAAAACAAAAAATTCCAAGACTTTTATGGAAACTAAAAATTTGGAATACGTTTTTCTTGAAACGAGTTTTTTTTTAGTTATGACTATGTTGCAATATAGAAGCGATATGTATGTCTAACTAAGTATATGAAAACGTGTCAATTTTTATTTATATCTTTCTTTCATCTATGAGCTTTAATGGCCTACGTCACTACTTTTCAAAAATAGGATAATATTCTAGTTTTCCCATTACTAATTTTTGGGTAAAAAATTTCATTTAAATCCAATTTTATGATTTAGAATACAGGTCTGCACAATTATATTTGTATACATGAAGTGCACGAGTATCAAAACAACTAAAACGTATTGGATATATAAACTAATAATGGTGATATGGTCAATATATGGCATAATTATCATAAATGGTTTGTGTCAAGAATAAATTATTAGTATTATTATTGTTATATGAGAATGTATTATTACTATTACTTTTTTGGTTGGTGAGGACAAAGATTTAGAAGTAGAAGAAATATCCGAAACTTGCGGTATCCCTGAATGAATCTTGTACTCACTTGATGAGACCGGATCTATAACAACTCAGAGGAAGCTTGATATATATCGAGAGACATCATTAGTCACACGACACAAAATGCAGTGAGTTTTGATAGAACTACACCACACCGCAGTATATTAAATACCTTGGAAATATCTAGAACCATCACTTTACTTTCACCAACAGTAGGGACCGTAGTGTCCTTACTAGGAAACAAGTCCTGTCTATTCTAATAAATGACCTAGCTATCACAAACTAGTGGGAATCAGCGATCAACCGCATTCCTCTTTTACCGCTCTTAAGTCACGCACTCTCGTATAAAATTCAATGTTGAAACCTTGAAAACCCATATACATATGTATGTATATACCAGGGGTGCCCAAAAGTTCTTTTTGGAAGAGCAAACACCAATACATTGAAGGAAAAACTACTTTTATTTAATATTTTTTTGTTGTAAAAAGCAAAACATATTTATCAAAACAAAATTTTCGCTGATAATCGTTGTCGTCAATGTTTACCAGCAAAGCATGCGAAAATGTTGTGTGTGTGTGCTCACTGCTCACAGAACGACAAAAAAATATATAAGACAAAGTTGGTTGTACATATATTTTTCGTTGCTAGTGCTGAGTGCAGTATATGTGTATTAAACAGCACAAGCCTATAGCTAAGCACTTTTACAAAAACAATTGAGCATCAAGCACATAGGGCTTGGGCACATCTGGTCTAAGCTAACACAGAAACAGTTTTGAAAAAGTCATTTATAATAAGGTGTTATTTTTAACTTTTTTGTGAATATTATTTCCCAGGAAAACATTTCAAAGGAAATATTCCCGCATATTCCAAAAGGCGTCTTCGTCGACACTTGGACTTGGGTACTTCTGGTACATACATACAAATACGTTATTTACTAATACTTCACCACACTGTTTTTGCTTTTATAGTTCAATCAAACTTATACACATATGTATATTGTGAGTTAGTAATAATTTGATAAAAGTATTGTTCCTAAAGTACTGAACCGAGCTAATAGAATTTCAGATTGTGCTTATCGGTGCAATAGACGCCAAAGTGTAAATACACAGTTTTTTCAATCGACATTATTATTGCCGAATTTTGTGTCTGTCTGATAACTTTCTTTCATTTGAAAAAATGGCTGCTGAAAGTTATCGATTGTTGGTAGAAGCTTACATCGACATATAACAAGTGAAAAAGCCGTGTAAGGTTGGTTTACGCGATTCAAAAATTGGGATTTCCATACAAGACTTATAGAAGCCTGGACCTAAACAGCCTAAAAAGTTTGAAGATGCGGAATTTGAAGCATTACACGACTAAGATTGTTGTTAAACACAAGAAAACTTGCAATATCATTGGGAAGCCGACAGACGTTGAAAAGCACGTCGGATATAATGTTTGAACGCTATAAAAAGAAGAAAATTGAATACAATATGATAACCCCAAGCACAAAAGATTATATGTAAAGCCCGGCCAACCAGCAAAATCAACACCTAAGCCGAATATCTGTGACGCCAATGTAATGCTCTGTATTTGGTGGGGTCAGCAGGGTGCTTTGTGTTATGAACTGTTGAAATGAGTTCAGAGAATCACAGGGTACCTGCACCGTAAACAATTGAGTGCTTTGAAGAGAGCAAACAATGGAAACGGACAGAATATTTGACCAGACACGAGGCCATAATCTTTCATCACGACAACACTTGGCCACGTATTGCAAGTCTGGTCAAAAACTATTTGAAAAACCGTGAGATGGAAAGTTTTTGCTCACCCGCATCATAGCACAAATCTTCCTTCCCCTTCTGATTACCATTTTGAACGATGCAGAATACTCTTACTGCAATACACTTCACTTCGAATAGGGTATCAGAAAATTTCGTGATTCATTATTTACTTCAAAACGCGAGCAGTTCTTTTGACGCGAATTCCATATGCTACCAGACGTATAGGAAAAAGTAGTGGGTAACGATGGACAATACTTTGAATAACTTATCAATTAATTTTTTTTTTTTATTATAAAGCTTTGTTCAGACTGTTGTCAGATCTGACAATATTGTCAGAAAAATTTGCAGAAAATTTCTAACAATCGTGTGAACTTACAATTTGTTCTGACAATGGTGTCATAAAAAACATTGTCAGAGGCAGATACCTGACAATCGTGTAAACATTATTCCTTGCCGTTGTCAAATCATTGTCAGAGGCAGATACCTGACGATCGTGTAAACATTATTCCTTGCCGTTGTCAAATCATTGTCAGACGTTGTTAGCTTGTTTCATAATGTCAGATGCGTGAATTTTTTTAGCATCTGACAATGGCGTCATTGTTTCTTCCTCATCATCACTATGCTATTAAAATGGTCGCAATATCTTGAGCCATATCCTAAATAAATTTTTTTCTACTATTCAATTTTCCAAACTCGCAAGAACAATTAAATATTTATGTAAATATTTTGTTTTGATTCTGACAATTGAGCAGACAATTTTGGCTGCATAAAACATCTGACAACCGTGTGAACTGACAATATTTTTCATGCCAATATTGTCAGATATTGGAATTGTCAGATAATTGTCTTACAATGGAATTGGCATTTTTCTGACAATTGTCTAGCAATCGCGTAAACTAGCAATTTGTATTGTAAAAACAATTGTGCATTGTCATGCAATTGTCAGCACATTGTTAGATCAGGCAATATTGTCAGATCTGACAACCGTGTGAACAAAGCTTAATAAATGCATACTGCAAGCAAAAAATATCGACATTATTAACTTGTATACCTAATATTTATGTGGTTTATACAAAGTAACAACTATTTCTAGTTTAGTGCGAAACCTATCTTATTAAATTTACCTGAATTAGTCCGTATGTGGTCGTGCAAATGTCGTCAGAAATTGGCTGGATTCATTCTTTACCACAAAACCGGAGCATTTGATGCAGACCTCTAGTATGTATATAGATGTACAACACATACATACATAAATCTAATTTGTATTTTATTTATTTTTTCCTTCTTGTTGTCACATTCAAATAAGCGATAAAATGTTATTTTCGATTAATAAAATTATTTTGTTTATCAATTGATTAGTTGCAAATAGATTTATTTAGTTATCTTTGTGTACATATGTATATATATAAGCATGTATTTGTTTACACATGCTCGCATGTACTATACATATGTACATACATACATATATGATTATATAAAAGATATAAAGGCAAAGGCAAGGCAAGGCATAAAAATAAAATTGAAAATGCGTAAATTGTTGGCAAAGAAAACTAAACACGCAAGAAAAAGTTGCCAGACAACATTGGAATGCGATTTGAATATTACACTGATTGGCGTTAAAAGATGATTCCTTTATTTAAAATGGTAATTAAAATTGAAAATTATTTAAAGTGTAAAGCTCATAACTACTATGAAAGCTATTTAAGCGTTTCTTCGACTATATCCCAACAAACACGAAATCAAAGCTTTGATATAAAATGTTTTTTTTTTAAATGCATATGTGATTCAATATGAGATGAATATAGATAGAAAATAATTAAATGCTCGGTGGCTTAGTGGTTAAAGCAGTAGATCATGATACGTCATGACCCGAGCTCAAATCCCTGTGGGTGCTGATGAGTAGTGTAGCGACTACGAAACAGCTAGTTGTCCCCCAGCTAAAGATTTGATTATTATTTTTCTTGTCTTCTTCAATCAATAATTATTGATCACAGCAAATTTGTATTGTAAAAAAAATCCTTCTTAAAAAAAAAAAAACTTAAGAAAGGAAAAACTTGAACTAAAAACCTGATGTACATATGTACAAACCAAACAATTTTTGATTTTTTTAATCATTTATAATCATTAATCATCATAATTTTAAAAAAATTTTTAAATGTTTGAATTTAACATTTGAATTTACATACAGAATCATCTGAACATTTGATACTCCATGTTTTATCAATTCATTTTTGCGTGTAACTACTACTAAAAAAAATGTCAACAATTTGTGTATATTTGGATGGAATTCAGGTAAATAAAAGTTTTTAGATTTCAAGAAAAGATGAATAAATGTGATTTTTTTGTGAGCAATATGCAATTATATTTGCTCAAAACGTAGTCTAAAGCTATGTGCACACGGTTGTCAGATGTTACAATATTGTAAGATCTGGCAACATGCTGACAATGTAGTGACAATGAAAAATTGTTCCAAAGAAGTAAATGGTCTGACAAATAATTCATCCATCTGACAACAAAAATTGCCAGTTCACACGGTTGTCAGATTGTTAGATGACAAAAAATTGCCAGACATGTTGTAAGGCAAAAAATTGTTGTAAGGCATTGCCACTTATGTATATCAACAACCATCTGTTTGTTTGGGAGTGTTGCCCATCAAACTTTTTTCTGACAATGATGTCATTGTCAGATGCATTAATTTTATACATCTGACAATTAAAACTGAGCTTAAGAATACCAGCCAATTATCTGGCAATGCCGACGAAGAGTGTTCTCACGATTGTCAGATGCTTGACAACATTGTCGTCTTACAATTGATTGACAGTGGTTTTTGTGGCAACGTTGTAAGTTAAAAATTGTCAGTTCACACGACTATAATACATTTTTAGACAATTTTACTGGCAATATTGTAAGATCTGACAACCGTGTGTACGTAGCTTAAGTAAAACACGTGTAGAAAATCGTGCAATAATGAGTTTATTGTCTGATTGAGGCGCGCTTTAGAACCAAGACAAAAAAAACTACTTCGTTCTTTCGAAAATTTCAAGACTAAGAAAAATCCTGCAATGTCAAAATCATCACTTCACTCCATAATCAAAGCGATCGTCATCTGAGTGGACAGCAAGTGGAAAACCTCGTCCAAAGCGCCTGAAAGCACAACAATAGGCTGGAAAGGTTATGGCCTCGGTATATTGGGAACGTGCATGGTGTAATTTTCATCGACTATCTTGAGAAACGGAATACCATTAATATTAATAGTGAATATTATGTAGTGTTGCTGGAGCGTTTGAAGGCCGAAATTGCAAAGAAAAAAATTTTGTTTTATCAAGACAACACACCGTGTTACAAGTCAATCAAAACAATGGCAAAACTACATGAATTGAACCTGGATTTGCTCCCAGATCAACCGTATTCGCCAGATATGGCTCCCAGCGACTACTGGCTGTGCGCAGACTGGAAAAAATGTTCGCCGGTAAGATATTTCGCACGAATGAAGAGGTTATCGCTGAAACCGAGCCCTGTGTTGAGGCAAAAGATAAATCGTTCTACAAAAGTGGTATTGAAATGTTAGAGAGCCGCTGGAACGATGGAAGATGAAGTTGATGAATAAAGCAAATTTTGAACAAAAAAGAAAATTGTGTTTCCTTTGTTAGGTCCGGGACTTTTCACCCCATATAATTTGCACTTCTCGAGAATTGGAACAATCATTTTTATAAATTTTTTTCAACTTTGTTGTTGCCCAATAATTTATTAATTCCACAATAAATAAAATGTTTTTAAGTTCATTTTCCCCTATTTATTTTCATCGCACAGTAATTACATTTTTAATTAATTGCGCATATTTTAATACAACACATTTCCAATAGATAATACTCGTTCAAGTCTAATATACTTTCAAAACAAAAAATTAAGTTTTTTATTCGCTTTTTTTAGCTTCTACCATTTATACCAATAAAAATTATAAATAGCTTGTTTTTTATGTTTCCCAGCTATCTATATGTCGACATTTCATAGGAACTACCCTAATCATCAGTAGACTTTGGAAATTTTTGAAAGATATTCTCAAACATTCAACTTTATATCCCAGCAATATAAATAAATTGCTGAGAATTTAAAAGAAAAATGCTCTAATAATATCTGTCAAAACACAAAAAACAAGCCTTTTCATTTATTCACCTCTCTAACATTTCTTTACACCTTTCAAACAAATGAACAACCGTTGGTTGCTACGATTTGCTTTTTGAAAGTATCGAAAAGCAGAGAACAAAAATTCAAAAAATTTAATTTTTTTAGTCGCTTTTTTTAGCTTCTACCATTTATACCAATAAAAATTATAAATAGCTTGTTTTTTATGTTTCCCAGCTATCTATATGTCGACATTTTTATATTGCTGGGATATAAAGTTGAATGTTTGAGAATATCTTTCAAAAATTTCCAAAGTCTACTGATGATTAGGGTAGTTCCTATGAAATGTCGACATATAGATAGCTGGGAAACATAAAAAACAAGCTATTTATAATTTTTATTGATACTTTCAAAACTATATACTTTTTTTTTATCAAAGTTGCAAAGCTTGAAAAACAATTGAACATACTAATAGAACATTAGTGTGTAAAGAGTTGCAAAACAGTTCAATGTATTCTTGTGATCGCTAAATGGAGGAAAGAATAAGAAATGAAACGAGTTGTTTGTCTAGCAGACATAGAAATTTCAAATATGAAAGAAACATGGTGTGCACAGTGTCATCAGAAATATGTCTGTATACATGTGTGAGCCAGACCAACAATAAAACTGATAACAACAAAGAACGTTGCTGTTACAAAAGCAAACTAAAGCGATAATTACATTAAATGTCCATTTGAAAATGACACATGAAATGGATGTTCCTCTACATTTTTTTCTTCTTCTTGTGAACTGAACTCTTTGTGTTGCATTAAATGGAATATAGACCAAAATTCATTATCTTCTGCGGCACTCAACAAACTGGTCGGGCAAGTCAAGCAAACTCCTCCTTGCTGTCAGCTTGCCAAACTAATAATCCCGTCATGTCTCAGTATAATGGGCCGCAATATAAGAAGATTTAAAGTAGACAAAAATGAAATATATTTTTGGTTCAAATTAAAAAAAAAAATGTGCAAATGAAAATAGAGAATATTTTTGGAATGACGAGGAAATATTAAAATTTTTCAGAGCGAACTCAACTCTTTATTGCAATATTACAATTCTACGTAAACCCCCAGTGTATATTTGGTGCAAAGTCAAAAAAAAGTTGTTTGTTGTTTCCATAGTGTTTGAAACAAAAGAATTTTTAATAATCACTTAAATTTTTTTTCAAAAAATTGGTAATACCAAAAAAAAAGAAAAAAAAAATAGTTGTGTAAGTTCTTGACCATTTTTAATTGCGATTTTGAATGTAATAAAAAATACTTCAAGAGTTCAAGAAAATCAAATACAATGTTGAGAACTATTTTTTATAAGCTAACTTTGATTACTTCCAAAATTTAACCCTTGGTTTCTAACAAACTGTCTGACAGAACGAATTCAAACCTAAAATTTGCTTGCACCAGCGCTGAACTTTCGTTCTGACACGCTAAACTAAATTTTTGCTAAAACTATTTTGTTTACATACTTCTAAAATTTAGCCCTTAGTTACTAACTTGCGGTCTAATTCTATTAAACACTTAATTCACAAATTTTCTAGAGAAATTTGTCAAATAACAGTTTAAGTAGATAACACACGATATGTTTTTAACAATGCACATCACATTTTTCACTATGTAAAATACCTACATGTCGTCTGTTACCTCAAAAACATTGCGTCTGTAAAAAACATGAGCAAAGTCGTCTGACAAAATTTCAATTAGAGTGTGTTCTATGCCTTGCGAACAATTCAGCGGCCGTGTTTGAGCGATGTAAGTAGTAGGCTTGAGGAAATTTTAACGCATCAATAATTTAATATGTTTTAAATAATTATTTTTTATAATAATAAAAAGCATATGCAATGTCAGACGTACAAATTTTGAGCAAATTTTAAAAGCCGTGTGTAAAAATGAAAAATTTTGACAGACATGAAAAAATACATGAGGAATTCCATATTAAAAAACAGACGTAAAAACATATCGTCTGTGGGTGCCTTTAATAACATACAATATTTTTTTAAGAATAAGGCCATAAAACTATTTTGATTACTTCCAATATTTAACCCTTGGTTACTAACATGCTGTCTGACAGAACGAACCCAAACCTATAACTTTGTATACACCAGAGTTGGACTTTCGTTCTAAAACGCTAAAACAATTTTTGATATGCTAAAACTATTTTGTTTACATACTTTTAAAATTTAGCCCTTACTTACTAACTTGCAGTCTGAGAGACCGATGCCAAACCTAAATCTTTGTATTTGCCAGAGTTAAGCTTTCCCTCATTCATAAGCTAAGTCTATTTTTGATAAGCTTCCAATATACCCGAGAGTTGAGCCTTCCTCTCTGTGGCTCTTTTATACGCTAAGTCTATTTTTGATAAAAGGGCTGCCTTTAACACTCGTAAGACTCAGTGTTATTTATTAACACACAAAGGCATGATCGTGAATGCTGCTTCATCTGTATTGATGGGTGGTATAAATATTGCGGAATCAGATGCTCTTGATGTTCTTGGAATGAAAATTCAATGTTATGTTCGCTGGACTGAACACATTTTTCATGTCTAAAGAAGCATTTAAGCGCCTCAGGGTTTTGAAACGGTGTTAGATGTACTTCCCTCCATACGATCTCATTACTATTTATACCACCTACATCCAAACGAAAATGGAATACAACTCTCACTTTTTGGGCCGGTGCTACGAAAACTGTTTTGGAGTGCAAGAGAAAGCGAAGAAGCTTATCGATGACTGTAGAGGAGATATACTTAATTAATGTTAAAAAATGTGATTCCTTATTCAAGTGGCAGGCAGTGTACAAAAATGTATTTATTTTTGCACCCTACTGTAGACGTTCACGAACCAAAGCAAATACTAACAATTGCGTTTAGTTTTGTAAATGACAAAAAGGCAATAGATTGTCAGCTTATTAAAAAATGTGTGCTTACAAAACTTCGCATTTTATTTGCTATAAATAGATATTATATATTCTATTCTGCGTTTTATACTATTCTATACTTATTGTGTCAGCAAATACTGTTCTATACGAGGGCGGTTCGGAAACTTCTTAGCCTATCAATGAAAGAGAATAGTTAGTTTTTCAAAAAAATATTTTTATTTTTCAATATAATCTCCTGAAACTTCAATACACTTAGTCCAACGCTTTTCTAGCAATTCTATCCCTTGATTAAAATTGTTTTCCTCAAGATCTTCAAAATAGTGGTTTACAACTTTAATTGTATCTTCATATGAAGTAAAACGCTTGCCAGCAAGGAAGTTTTTTAGATTTGGGAACAGGTAAAAGTCACTGAGAACTAAATCAGGAGAATAAGGTGGGTGGTCAAGCAACTCGTATTTTAATTCGTTGATTTTAGCCATTGTTAAAACACTCTTGTGCGCTGGTGCGTTGTCTTGATGAAAAATTATTTTTTTGTGTTGTAAGCCAGGACGTTTTTCTCGAATTTGTAGATTTAAATGATCTGAAAGGTTGCAATAGTACTTTGATTTTACTGTTTTACCCTTTTGCAGATAGTCAATCAATAAAATACCTTTGAAATCCCAAAAAACCGTTGCCATAACCTTACCAGCCGATTGAATTGTTTTTGCCTTCTTTGGGGCACTTCCTCCAGCTTCAGTCCATTGTTTGGATTGTTCTTTTGTCTCTGGAGTATAGTCTCATCAATAGTTATGAAACGACGCTTAAAATCCATTTTATTTCGCTTAAATCGATCCAAACAAGCTTGAGAAATGTTCATTTTTATACGTTTTAAGCAGAAAGCTTTTTCATTTGTAGTTCTTCATGCAAAATTAAATGGACTCGATCATTTGAGATGCCCATGATATTAGCTATTTCACGCACTCTTATTCGTCGATCATTTAATACCATATCATGCACTTTGGCTACAATTTCAATTGTTGTTGCTGTTTTTGGAAGTCACTACGTGGTTCATCTTCAATGCTTGTACGACCACGTTTAAATTCAGCAACACTTTCACCTAACACATTCACCATATCATTATGAATTTCTTGTCCCGATAAACCTTTTTTATGTAAATATTTAATGACACCACGCATTTCTAATTTTTCCATTGTAAAAAAAATCGCGGATGCGTCTTTTGTGAACACCTGTTTCTATATGAAGGAGTTACCAGATAGAAACAAAATTTAACATGTGGTCATAGCAGAGATGGATATTTCCAAAAAACTTGACTTTTTTCTGCTTATACCGCGCGTTTTGTGCTAGGCTAAAAGTTTTCCGAACCGCCCTCGTACATAGCTACATATGCACATACATATATAGATATTGGCGGCGTATTTGGACCGGTGGAATACAGCAAAATGCGTAGTCGAGTACTGCACTGCTGCTTGACTCACATCTCTTTGTTGTTTCATTGTTTTCGTTATATTCTAAATTGTGGAAAAACATTTTTAAAATTTTAACAACATCATTATCATTTCGCAATACAATGTTTTCAAAACAAAAAAGAATCACAAGATACTGAGTTGCTTACAAACGCTGAAAGAAAAGTGAAAGAAATGCATTTTCTTACAAATAAAATAATTTTTCCTTTTTGGTTTCTGTTGTGACTTCATTTGTAATGGCGGCAAATTGTTAATTTATGAAAAAAGAAAAGCAAACATATTTACATATTAACGACAATTCTGCACCTTTAGAATATATACAATTCTGTGTTCTGTTCAGTTCCTTGTAAAAAATCGTATAAAAGCCGCCAACGACTACACATTTTATTTATAATTTACAAAAATATATTTCTTTAAAATTGAGCAGTTAATTCGAAAAGTTTCCGTACACAAAACCGCAAGTTTCGAAATAAACTGATTACATTTTAACTAAAAAAATAATAGATTACTAACCGACATTTTGTTTAAATATTTGAAAAATTGTGGAAATTTGTTACAAAATGTTATTTCAAAATATTTTAAAAAATGTGTATAGGATTGGTAAAACTTTTGATAAAGGTACCGACCGCAACATACGTAAACCACCCCACCCCAACCCACCGTTTCGATAAAAACTTAAAACAAATATGCCTTTGTGTTAAAAATAAATATCCAAACGTAACGGCAACAATTTTTGTATAATTAATGGAAATTGAATGATCTTGATTTAAAAAAAAAGAAAATATTTTGAAATAAATTTTAAAACTATTCAATTTGTGTATATTTCAGAGTGCGACTGCGGTTGTTTGGATTCATACAACTCGTCAGCAGCAGCGGCATCATCCTCAGCAGTAGCTGTTGCTGCCAAAAGTGGCACTGGTAATTTTAACAACAATAACGGCAGCACCAGCCATAAAAATAAGAACGAGCCTGCGGCAGTTGGTGTCGTCGGTGTAGGCGGTGGTGGCAACGAAGTTAGTGTTGGTGTTATAAGTAGCAGCACAAACGTGGCATCCTCTGTGGCCATTGTACCCAGCAACGGCATCAAAACGGCCCATACGAAAGTTGCCACGTCTGGGGGGCACGCTAACACGCAGCCCCCCAGCAAACGTTCGAGCAGCGGTGCTGATGGCGATTATCAATTGGTTCAACACGAGGTTCTTTACTCTTTGTCGGCTGAATATGAGGTAAATTATATTTATTTTCTGAATTTATTTCGCGATATAATTTCTGATTTGTTTAATTTTTTTTAAAGGTTTTGGAGTTCTTGGGACGTGGCACATTTGGTCAAGTTGTAAAATGTTGGAAACGAGGCACTTCCGAAATTGTTGCTATTAAAATTCTTAAAAATCATCCCTCATATGCCCGCCAGGGTCAAATTGAGGTATCAATATTGTCGCGCTTGAGTCAGGAAAATGCCGATGAGTTTAATTTTGTGCGAGCGTTTGAGTGTTTTCAGCACAAAAATCATACTTGCCTGGTGTTCGAAATGCTTGAGCAAAATCTATATGATTTTCTAAAGCAAAACAAATTCTCACCCTTACCTTTGAAGTACATAAGACCAATATTGGAACAGGTAAGCAAAATAAAAATACTAACAGCGTAAACTAAATTAGCGCGTAAAGCGTTATTTAGCTGTCAAAAACTCTCACGCATATACAAAATATATAAGACCAGACCAAATAACACGGCGGCATCTTTTGCACTTAGAAAATCTAAATTTTGACAGCGCGTAAGAGAAAAAACTTTAGTCTTTTACTACAAAACGACTGTTTCTCCTTTTTTATGTGATAGTTGCTAATCAGTCACTAGCTGATTTCGGGCTAGTTTAGCGGTTTTATCCATATTTATTATTTATATATAGTGATTTTTGTTAAATAAGGTTAGTGAACATACATTACTGTTTATAACACAACATTAACGTGTTTATTTAAGCTACTCACTCACTATAGCGTAATATGTATGCATTAAATTACGTTACGCCTTAAACGCTAATTTAGGTTGGTCTACAAATTTTACATGTCCGCAAAGACGCTTAATTGCATATTTTTTCGATTTTTTGCCCAATTCGGAGTATGTAAAAAACAAACTGAAACGTTTTATGTAATTTTGTTTCGGACTGTACCGTGAGTAAAACAAAACCAAATAATAAAAAAAAAACGAAAATATTTGGTCATGTCGTTTGTTTTCACTGTACCGTGAGAAAAACAACAACAAATCAAGAAACGAAAATAATTGGACCATTAAAATTGGTTATATCATTTTGTTTCGCACTGTACATTGAGTAAAACAAATCAAAAACCAACGAAAATAATTGAACGACTTAAATTAGTCATATCATTTTGTTGCGCACTATACTGTGAATAAAACAAAAACAAATCAAAAACCAACGAAAGTAATTGGAAGATTTAAATTGGTCATATCATTTTGTTTCGCACTGTACTTTGAGTAAAACAAAAACAAATCAAAACCCAACGAAAATAAATGGAAGATTTAAATTGGTCAAATCATTTTGTTTCGCACTATACCGTGAGTAAAATAAAAAGAATTCAAAATACTATGAATATAATTGGACGATTAAAATTGGTCACATCATTTTGCTTCGCACTGTACTTTTAGTAAAACAAAAGCAAATCAAAAGCCAACGAAAATAATTGGACGATTTAAATTGGTCATATCATTTTGTTTTGCACTGTACCGTGAGTAAAATAAAACCAAACAAAAAAATTACGAAAATAATTGGACGATTTAAATTTATCATATCATTTTGTTTCGCACTGTACCGTACGTAAGTAAAACGAAAACAAATCAAAAACCAACGAAAATAATTGGACGATTAAAATGGTCATATCATTTTGTTTCGTACTGTACCGTGAGTAAAACAAAAACAAATCAAAAAAACAACGAAAATTACTAAACCATTTAAATTGGTATTGATTTGAACATAAACATATAGTGTACACTAATTTAAAAGTACACAACTGGTAGGGAAAAAGCAAAAAGAAAGCTTAAATGATTTGGCCAAACATGCTGATCATTCATTGCGGCACAGAATATATTCACAATATATATAAAGAAGGTTTTTTTTTTGTTCTTAATTGAACAATTGTAGGTTTAACAGGCTGCCAGCCATTGAAAAGCCAGTCTTGGGTCAAATTCGGTCCCGTTGTGTTTGGTTAATTTAGGTTTAAACAGATAGGCTGTGTCGGTTGTCTCTTTGTCAGTTTAAAAGTATTTGTTTACGTTTTGCTCATGTACAAAAACCATAAGTTTTTATTGGTGTTAGAAACGTTTTATGAAAAGTTCTATTTGTATTTATTCGCTTTAAAACCAAAAAAAGGAAAAATTTTAAAGTCTGTCCTACTTTTTCATGAGAATCTTAATTTTTTTCAACTTCAAAATGAGCCAAAGCCTGGCCATTGGAATCACTATGCGGAACTTACTTTTTATAATTTTTATGGGCATGTCTTGAATAATAGCTCCAGGGTCGCGATACTTTTAAACACTGAAGTGAATTTGAAGTGAGGTTTAATTTGATAACTCCAGACAGAATTTCATTAAGCTTTCATAAAAAGTAGACTTACTCGTATATGGCCATTACAGAATATTTGAGTGTCCACCATATACATATATGATTAGTTCTATGTCAAAATTTTTGTTTGCTATATTATTAAACACTTGTTTCAATTATTTTCATTTTAATTACTACTCTTAGGTTTTAACAGCTTTATTAAAACTCTCACAGTTGGGTTTAATTCATGCCGATTTGAAACCCGAAAACATAATGTTGGTCGACCCAGTAAGACAGCCTTACAGGTTAGTTGGTATATCTAATAAGTCTTATCTAAAATGCTGTACTTTAATTTCGCAATGTTTACTTATGCAGGGTTAAAGTAATTGATTTCGGCAGCGCCTCACATATCAGCAAAACTGTATGCAATACCTATCTACAATCACGTTATTATCGGGCGCCGGAAATCATTTTGGGTTTACCATTTTGTGAGGCAATAGATATGTGGTCGTTGGGCTGCGTAGTGGCAGAATTGTTTTTGGGTTGGCCTTTGTATCCAGGTTCATCAGAATTTGATCAAATCAGGTAATGCATTTAATGTTTACTAAAAACATCATAAGAATTTTTATAATTATTAATGGTTTTTTTATATCCAAGGTATATATCACAAACTCAAGGTTTGCCAACGCAGCACATGCTTAGTTGCGCTTCAAAGACATCGAAATTCTTTTACCGTGATACAGATTTGACGTATCCATTTTGGCGTTTAAAGACCATTGAAGAATATGAAGCTGAAACGAATACAAAAAGTAAAGAGGCACGCAAATATATTTTCAATTGTTTGGATGACATTGGCCAGGTTAATGTGCCAACTGATCTGGAGGGTGGCCAACTATTGGCTGAAAAAACCGATCGACGAGAATTCATTGATTTACTTAAGCGCATGTTGACCATTGACCAAGAAAGACGACTCACCCCAGCCGAAGCTTTAAATCATTCCTTTACACGTCTTACTCATTTAGTGGACTATGTGTATTGTAATAATGTTAAGGCATCTGTACAAATGATGGAAGTCTGTCGGCGGGGAGACTATCATCCGTAAGTTGCTTCTTTCTTTTAGTTTGATCCAAAGAAACAATTCTAAATTGTTAATGTTTTTCGCTTATATAAATCTTTTTCATTTAGAGTACAACCTACATCAACACTCGTTACAAATTTCGTACCCAGCACAACAGAAAATATGACATTTACAATTAACAATCAATTGACAAGTCAAGTACAACGTTTGGTACGAGAAAGGCCTTTAGCTTATGAAAATCTCTATCAAATCTATGGTGGACGCAATGTAGGTCGTCAGTACGCTCAGGGTCGTACAGATACGTTCCAACATCAATTGGTTTCAAATATTTTATGTCCACCGTCTTATCAAGCTATGCCCAGTCCCACCAAACATGTCGTTGTTGGCAGTACTATGCAACCGCCATTGCAAGTAAGTATTTCTTTATGTAGTAAACTGCCACGTAAAATTAAATTTTATTCATAATTTACAACTTAAGGATTAATAGCAAATAATTAAAATTTATTATTATAATTTATGTAAAATTGACTGAATATGTATTTTTTTAGCTGTTAATGATTTAATAATAAAATGTCATTAAAAAAAAAAAGATGGAAAAGATATACCGATAAAAGCTGCCAAGTATTTTATTTGAATTAAAATGTTTTCCTATCTAATATTATATGATGGTATCATTCGTTTGACTCAAGTTCAATCCTGGCTAAAGCCTTATCTTATCGAAATTATTAAAAGAACATATTTTAGAACAAATTTTAAGCAATCCTTCCCGGCCGAAAACAGTTTAGAAAAATGAATTGATTGTGCCTATACTTATGTCACTGACTGTATGTAGCATTTAGAATTAAGGATAGTGAGTTTACGCATATTTGTTTTACGCATATTAGTCGCCTGTTAAAAATCGCCAGAGAACGATTCGGAAGATAAATGCATCTATTATAATTTACAACTTAACTCAGTTGCATTGAAATTCAAATAACTAAACCTTAAAACTACCTTAATCATTTTTGGTATTAAGAATTACAACTCAACTCAGTTGTTTTTTAGACAACTGTCAACGATCCTTTGTAATTTTTCTACGTTTCTGTTAACCACACTAACACAAAGGTGTAAATAGCAATACCACAAAGAAGTTGTAATATACAATAGTTTAAACTTTAATATTTTTGGCAGGTTGAGTTTTAATCGATAATACCAAATCGAAAATTTCCAACTGAAGTACAGTTGGGTTGTAAACCGTAATAGGGGCCAAAAATGTTTTTAGAGTTGTAATTCCGGCTCATCAAACTGCGTGCTTTCTATCATTATGATAAAGCAAAATCATCTCTTGTTAATGCTCCACAAACGATAAACTTGTAAAACATGAAAAAATTACTGTTTAGTTAATTTAATGAGACAACTAAAATTACACTTCTAGTTTAACTTATTATTTAATCTTTCAAATACCTAAATTTCAATTTGTGTTCTTTATAGTTTCACGTCCGGCCAATTTCTTGAGACAGCGTTTGAGTTTGCAGTATTTCAATAGAAAATATTACATTGCATGCACTAAAAGTTGACTTTTATGTTCAAGAGACGTCTCTTAATCTTCGAAAGAGTAGAGTAATAGTAAAATTTCAAATAATTACGCAGACAAAAACGCCCCCTTGTCAATGATCATGCTTGTGCACCGAACTAACAGTTTTGCTATTCTTTTATTATACTCCTGTCCTTAGTATTTTTTTCTTTTATTTTCATATTTATGAAATTGAGTTAACAAACTGTATTTATTTAGTAATCAGCACAGAAATCGTTTAAATACGAGTAGCATTTACTATTTCTCCCCATATCAAAATCCGCTTCGGTTTTTAAAATGGCGGAGTTAATGGAGTTAATTTCGAATAAAATTCCTAGCTTTGTCAGCTAATGCTCACTTGTAATAGACAAGTGTCTTCGCGATCGCAACACATGCCGTAATGGTGCCGTCTCAAGCTAAAATATGCAGAACAATGAAAAATCATATGTTCAGAAAAAGTCAAACCTGTTTTATTTCAACTTAATAAATATTTATTGAAATTAAATTCGTTTTAAAATAATTTATAATATAATATTTATGCTAATTACCAAAGTCGAAACCTCCATTCGTTCGTAATAGAGCAAAGAGAAAATATTCTAAATTTCTTTAATCTATTACAAACTGTCCAAGACTTGGAGAACTGTACTAGATTCATTATAAAAAATCATTAAGACAAGAAAAGAGTTTATATTTCACGGCAGCCACGTCGGTATTATCATCAGTTTATATACTGTACAGTATGAGTTCAGGTCAGAAAAAAGTAGAAATTTTCTTTTAATCTATTACATTTTTAAGCATTCACAACATATACTTATATTTTTAATCTCTTTTTGATTTCAATTCAGGTGCCTCCGCAGCAATATGTAAACGTTCCCGTTCCAGTTTCAATGGTTGAGCCAACTTCTGGTCAGCGTATGCTCTTAACAAATCGCGTTCAAGCAAGTGGAGTAGCTTGGCCACAAACTGGACGTCAGATGGCTTTGGTGCCATCGTGGCCGCAGCAAGCACCAGCCCATTCTTTAATTGTCGATCCGGCTCCTTTTCTAAATGTAGAAGAAATTTATCCGAAACATTTAAATATACCACGTAATGATCTCAAAAAGGAATCGCCAGTCCATCACTTGGTGTAAGTAGCTTCAAACTGAAAACAAATATTTGCTTAATTTATTACAATAATTGAAATTATATGAATTATATATTTATGATACAACGACGTACCCTAAATGCAGGTTTTAAAATGCAAATGAAAATTATACAAAAACCTACTCTATTTCCACTCTCAAAGTTACACTAGTTACTACCAAGCAGGAAGGCAAGTTACACTAGTTTGATAAATGCACACCACTCGTTGGATGTATCCTCATTTACATATAATGCAATCATCAAAGTATTAGATCCAACTTGCAAATATTTGATATCACAGTAGTTCAAAAGCTCTGAACCTAGATAGCTTATCAAAGTCGGAAATTATATAGTTTCCCAGAAAGATATTGCCTGTGATCGTCAAATCTAGGCATTTACAGAGGTGATGAAAAACAGTTTCGTCGTTCGCCTTATTTTTTAACTACGAACAAATTAATTACTTGGTAGTCCAAGACGAATCGTATGCTTTCCTAATACCCAGTGTCAAAATATTACTGCCAGAAACCCAATATATACCTACTGTATTAAATTATAAGTTGACTAGTTTGTCAAAAGTTGGCCTTATTAACCTGGCCGCTTGGCATACCTCCATATTGCATAATCTAATTTTTAGCCTTCTGCAGTAAGATTCTAATGATACCACTGCTAATAAAACCTGCCAGAATTTTGATTGATTCTTCGAAGGATATATCTAAAGCAGATCTCGTTTTAGCTACATCACGTGACTGTTCATTAGCGTAAAAGGTTTTATATCTATGGACTTAAAACTAAATGATCATAAAAGCATAGCTGTTGTTATGTAGGAATTTATTGAGAGAAGCGCCAATTAACTATCGACAAAAAGTATAAATCTTCCCCCATATTCCAATAGGCGTCATCGTCGTCACATCAAAACGACATCAAAAAAACTCTTCATTGTATACTCGTCTTCGATAGCAATTATATATTCCTTGATAAGCATTCGATATTTCATACATCTAAACTATGGAGAGAGACTGTCGACGATATTTAATTATTGTTGGCAAGGAGTAAATATTAGCAAAATTGTTTATATCGTCTTCATGTGAATAATGGCCTATTGGAGTAAGGGAAATTAGGTTTTTCCTCCTCATGTTAGGTATAACATGCTGTCAGCCCACTTTGGTCTAGTTCGGTCCCGTTGTGTTGATATAAAAGCGTACAGGCTATCATCATCACAAATATTTCAGCCTGAAGGGAGGCGATTAGAGTCATGTATCCCAATTTCAAAACACTCCAAAACCAGCACCGTTGTTCGTTCTCGAGCCATACATGTACTCTAGTAGAATACTATCTATCAGGTTACCCCCATGCCACTTCCTCCTGGAGAAAAAGCTCTTTCAAAATTCAAAACTAGGAGTAATGTAGTCTGATAGATGATTTGAGATTGCCAGCAGCAAGCTCTAAATCCTGCATAGGTTTTCTACAAGAGAAGTCCTAAATTCACCCTTTTCATCTTTGGCAATTTTAATAAAACCAAAGAAGAAATACTTATATTTAAATTCAGTTCCTTAGAGAAAACGAAAAATAGTCTAAACCAGGGGTGCCCAAACGTTGTTTTTGTGAGAGCAACACCAATGCATACATACAGCTAAAAATCATGCATCTCATACATATAGTTTTTGTTGAAGATTTTTGATTAAGTATGCAAAAAGTATAGCGGTATTTGTTTATGTTCGCACATATATATGAAATAGAAAAAATCATTCAATTTTAATGTATGTAATTTATATTTTTTTCTTTCCTTTTCTTTCAACAAGCAGTAGCAAAGGCAATTCATATCGCGTGCCGCGACATGACAAGAAAGAAAATCAACAATTGTCACCGGTGAAGAAACGTGTCAAGGAAAGTTCACCTCCCCATCAGCAGCGCTATAATCGGGCATCTCACGTTTCACCGCAATACCACAATCATCATAATTGCAATTATGGCAGCAGTGGTGGTGGCGGTAACAGCTACAGTGGACAAAATGGTGCAGGCGGCGGTGCAATTGTTACTTCAGCTTCATCTGGCAGTGAGTTTCTACCGCACTTAGTTATTACACTTATTTTTGAAATAATAATTGATCAATTTTATTCTTTAAACTTTTTAGACATCATTAATGCTAACAGCAGTCATCACCATCATCACAGCAGTGGTGCTAATTCCTTAACGAACCAACCGCATGCTATCAACAGTAATGCTGTTTATGGCAGCAATGGGGGCAGTCATCATATTGTTAACAATTGCGGAGCTGTTAGCGGATCGACGGGTAGCAACGCTGGTTATCACCATCACTCCTCCTCTTCGAACTCTTCCGGTGGACAACATCATATTTCATCGCATCACTCTCAACATAACCAGCAGCATCATCACAGTGGTGCCATTGTTAAACAACAGACTATAACAATTCATGATACACCCTCGCCGTCAGCTGTTATAACAATATCGGATAGCGAGGATGAGGGAACCGAGGGACCAACAATTGTCAACAACGTAGCTCCGCTTAAGCAAAGAGCGCATGCCCAGTCGCAAACAACTTCTTCAATGATACAACATTCAGCATCGTCCTCATCATTGAGCTGCCGCAACAATGGGCATCAACATGGTCATACACATCAACAAAGTCAAACCCAACAACAACAACAACAGCAGCAACCACAACACCAACAACAACAACATCACCAGCAGCCGCAACAACAACAACAGCCCCATCAATTACATCAACAGCAACAGCAAACCTATGGTGAGTTTTTTTGTCCTTCAATATTTGAAAATTATTTTAGCGTCGAGTAGATTGAAAACGACAATGGTGGTATTGATTGAGCAATTGCATGTAAATATCGCGGTATTAATATAATTTTTACTATTAGAGAAGAATAGAACTACGAGTATATGGAATGGTAGAATATTATAAAATCCAAGAATCTTAAAATAGAAACTGTATAATGCTGGGGACAAATCACCGCATACGGTATAGAGCAACCACACGAATGAATTGCATCGTAGTAATATAAAAGCATTAAAAATGTTTTTTTTTGTATTCGTTATTTTAGAAAGTAAATGGTCTTAAATCTATTACATTTTGTTTCAATTACTATCCGATACGCACCGTTTGCCATAATCTACACGTATCGTAATGTAATTCGATACGATGGTTAATTCGATATCGTATGCGTTGATTAGACCCCTGTGTTGACAAACCAATCGTTAAACCAAAGACTGTAAATTTATGTATTTATAATCTTTGTTAAGGTGCGTTCATATTGAGCAAATATTAAATCAAATCAGCGTAATCACTACTTCTGCGTTTTTTGTTTTAAATACACAAAAGTAGTGCTTACACTTATTTGATCAAATCTATGCTTGCTGTAAACTTACCTTTAAAACAGACGTTTTCCCTTTTTATAACTTCAACTAAATATATAAACGTTGTGAAAGTAAAGCTGTAGAAAACAAATTGAGATATGTGCCTTTCCAACGGTATAACTTGATACATATATCTTTTTTTGCTGGCTGGATGCTTGATGTCATTTAAATATTTTTTACAAATTGGATGTGCGAAATTTTATGATTATTGTGATATTGAAAATAAATTTAATGTTATAAGTTATTTTTTGGGCAAGACTGCTGATGATCTCTTTGACAAAATTTATTTGTTGTTGCTGTAAAAAGTAGAAATGCATTTATTTTCCGCTTTAGTTTGAAAGCATATTAAAGAACAGACTTTTTTAAAATGAATAGTTCTAAGAGACGAGAGGTTCATAAAAAACATTAAGATGCTTGTTCAGAATCAAAGCCCCTATAAATACTTCCCGAATAGTAAAATAATGAAATAAATAATTATAAAGGCTTACGGCCGTATGCAAAAAAACTTAACAAAGCTTAGTAAGCAATTGTTAAGACAAATTTCCTAACGTTGTATGCAAAAACAATTGTTAGCTTACCATTCGTTTAAAGTTGAATTGAGTACACTTTAACTGTACGTTAAAATGACACTTGACTTGCCGATTATTTTTTTTCTTGAAAAACACAATATTGGGAAAATTTTAAAACAAAAGATATTATTTTTATTACATAAATTAATTGAAACATTCCATTTTATATAAACTGAAAATACTAATTTTGAAAGAAAAATATAAATAACAATTATGTTAGTGTTGCACTTTCAATCAAACGAATACAATGAAAATCGTTATTCGAATAATAACAATTTTTCTAGATAAGTACCCCTATTACTTTTTCTCAATTTCATTAATATACTACATATTATATATTCATTATTTATTAAGAAGGTAAATCCAAGAACTGTTTGTCAAAAATATGATATTTTATGTAATAATAATCAGTTTTCTATTTTTAAATTTGTTTTTCGGTTTTCGAATATTCGTTTTCATGCATCACTATTCAAAATATTACAACTGAACATAACGGCGTTGCCATAACAAAACAATTAAATTCCTTACTACATTTAAAAGTTAACGTACTGTTTTTACATACAAATTTTTAACGTATGGTGGTGCTAATGTGTTTGGTAACTAACGTATGCGTTAAATCTCAAGTAAGAATTTTTTTGGATATGGCCCTTAATATTTTACTTGCCTTGACGGCGTACATGATTGATGGCGTAATATAAAATGTTGCAAGTATTTTAGAAATTGCCTACAAACGTGTTTCCTGTCTGTTATAAAGTTGGAAAGTTCAAGTCAAATGTTCACAAACACTACTCCCTCTTTCCCTAATGCACTGCATATGTAGGGGTCATGTTCCAATAAAATAAATAAATAAAAAAAATCCCGATGAGTTTTCTGCCCTGAAATAAAATTATCACTAACATGTAAACACGTACTTTAGGGTGAGTCGATTTAGCAATCGGCAGACTCAAAATATTAATCGAGTCTGTCCCAAGCAAATCAAAAAAATAACTTATGGACTTTTCGCCTACCAAACTTCTTCAAGTTCTTTGTGATTGTATAAGACTAAATACATGTGAAGAAAATTTTGTCGCATCAAAATGTTAGTGTGTGTCGATTTGGCCGGACCATAATTTGTCGATATTGTGCTGCAAAATGAATGTAGTGTAGCGCAGCCCATACTGAAGGCAGTTTACTAGTTAAGGTACTACAGGATATACGGGGGAGGATATTGGAACTTTTACTGATAATAAGGCTACGCTGTATACACTAGCTGGGGTCTTTAAGACCTCCAGGTTGATTCGTGAATCCCGGATATCTCTAAACGATACAGTGAGACATTCGAACCTGGAGCTTTTCTGGATACGAGGGCATAGTGAGGTGACCAAAAAAATTGTAGCGGACGAACTGGCAAAGGTCGGTGTCCAGCTACAATAAAGGGAGAGATTGTTAGAATCCCGCTTAGGAGTTGTAAGAAACGAGACTTTTTGAGACCGCTCAAGACTGATGGTCTAGTGAGATTACCTGTCAAATATTAAGTCTGACATGGTGAAGATATGATAATTGCAGGGCTATCATCCTTAGGGGCCTGCCCCGACGGAGGTTGCGTTCTACTGTGGCGGTCCTGACGGGACGTTGCCACATGAACACAGGCGAAGAGGTTAAATCTTCCAATTACTGACCTCTGTAGATGTCACTGCAGAGACGAAGAGGAAGTAGAGAGTGTTGTGTACTTCCTCTGTCGGGGTCGAGCTCTTTTTTTATACGAATATTTGGGATTTAAATCTATGCCGGCCGATGATGATTTGGCGGAGATATCGGAATGTAATATAAGAAGACTCCTTTATCTGATCCTCTGGTTGGCTCTGAACCAGTGATATGTAGATCTGCTGAGATACATATCACACCCAGGCAACACAAAAAATTAGTTTTAACAGCCAGTTTACTAATTTGGACAAACTGATTGCGTTCGCAATGTAAGCGAAAGAAAGTTGATTTGGGTTTGTCTTATTTTATTCAATACGAACGATATGTCAGAATTCAATTAAAACATGCGAACGAATAATAGTGAGATAGACAAACCCAAGTTGATTCGAATGTGATTGGTTACCTTTCTTTCGCATACATTTTCATTCAACGGTAAACGGGCTGTAATAAAAAAAAAATCCACAAACAAAAAATAGTTTGGCAAATAATAAAATGTTTTCGTGCCGAAAAATCACAGGTTTTCTCCTTTCCAAAACAAATTTAAAACGAAATGTGATGGAAAAAATTTTATGTGTAGCTGTGTTCTGTCTAACCAAATTTTATTAACACATGCATAGATTTTATCAAATAGTTTGATGAGTGGCCACGACGCTTTAAACGAAAATTTAAAGTTATTTTCGTGATCTTTCGATCATTAAAAATAACTGTTAAAAAAATTTTTTCTTTTTGCTTAAAAATATTTCAATCTTTGAAGAAAAAATATTTTTTATAAATCAAGTCAAGTACATGACGGGTCTTTAAAATTTCTTTACTATTTAACTTTTCAAAACTTATCAATAGCAACAACGGCAACAACCAATTCAAACTCAAATAAATATCAACAATATCAGCAACAGCAATTACAGTCGATGAATGTTAATCACACATCATCGCAGCATCAAAACCATTCACAGCAACAACAATCCCAAGCCCAACAACATCAGCTACAATCACAACATCAACAGCAGCAACCGCAGCAGCAGCATCAGCAGCAACATCAAGTACCACATAGCGTTGCTGCTATAAAAACTAATACAAGTAATATTACCTCTACTTCCACTTCATCATCATCCTCTAATACAAATAGCAATAGCAATATCACTAGCCATAGCCATAGCAATAATCACAAAAATGTAAACAGCAGTAGCAATGTGAATTTAAGTAATAATCATAGCAATAATCATCATATTATTAGTTCGACTAGCACGACAGGCTTTGATCAACATTTAATCAAAACTAACAATAGTAATATGTGTAGCAATAGTAAAGCAATGAATATCACCACAACTACCACCACCAATACCAATAATACAAATACCAACAATACAAATCATTTTTCTTCTGCCTCCATAGCGTCCATTAAAGCGTCATCGTCCACAATGGCATCTACTAATAATCATAATAACAGTAACGGAAATAATTCGAATGAGTTTATGGTTGGCGGAAGTGGAACCGGAAACGGACCATCGTTTGGCAATTTCATTGATATACCAAATCCCAATTGTCATAATCACCAACAGCAACAACAACAACAACAGCAGCAGCCGTCGCAACCACAACAACAACAACATCAACAACACCCACAGCAGCCACATCATCACCATTCAAATCAACAATCACATCATCTACTACATTCAAATAACGAGAAGCATCAACAGCAATTAAACTGTGGCGACCTTTTACACTCTTCCTCTTCCAATACCAAATCTGTTTCCACTTCTTCCATCCAACACCACCAAACACACAATAACAATAGTCAAAATTCGCAACCACAACAACCTCATCATCATCACAAACATTCAACTTCAAGTCTATTGTATGGTGGTAGTGGTGGTGGCGGTGGCGGTGGTAGTAGCAGCAGCAATCATAATATTGTTGCTTCCTCCTGCTCCTCTTCATCAACTTCGATGGGACCTTCCGCTTCTCATGCTTCATCCAATACAAATTTCTCTATATCCTCTAATTTGTTTGCCACTTCCTCACACAATCACTCACAAAACAATCCGAATTCCTCTTCTTCCAATAATACAAATGCCACATCATCATCATCATCATCTTCATCCAATAACTCATCTAATTCTATAATTCATCATCGTTCAAAACATGTACAACTAGTAATACCGTGCGTAACCGTAGGTGATAATGACCATGATGAAATGCGGCGACGTCATACCACACAAACTACAGCCAGCCACAGTCCAAAGCAGCATCATCAACAGTCGCAGCCGCAGCCCCAGCCGCAACCCCAGCAACACCAACAGACTCAGGCGTACCCTCAGCCAAGTGTTAAGTACGAACCGGGTCAATCGCAGAAAAAGCGTATATTAGCCATGGCACAAAATGAATGTTATATGCCCCCTTCCCACGCCAGCACCAATAGCAGCTCGCAGACCTCCTCAAGTTTACCACATTTACCCACCAAACAGGAACCAACTGAATTTTATGAATATCCCTCACAGCAGCAACAGCAGCAACAACAACAGCCGCAACATGTTGACAGTAAGCGTGCTTCATGGGCTGCATCATCCGGTAGTTCGCAACAACATCAACAGGCACCGCCTTTAGCACTGCACAAACGTGAGGCACCATCAGTTGCTCCCACACAATCGGGTAGTTATGCCCAACAACAACCAACCTCTTCTGGCCCTTCGGGCAACGCACATCCACCTATGGCTCATTCAAAGAGTTCATCGTCATCATCTTCCTCTGCTGCAGCCGCCGTGGGTCCACCATCCTGGGGAGCACCACAAATATATCGTCAACCTTCTCATACCTCTCAATTGCAACAGCAACAATCTTCCGGTTCACATTCCTCACAATCTCAGCACCAGACCAACACAACCACTCCCATGGGTAACTCACCGTCCTCGGCAGTTGCTGCTGCAGCTATGCTTCAACAGGATATTTATGCTGCTGCCGTACAAAGTGATATGTATCGTCGACCAACTGTCTTTGTTTCGCAAGCTGCACCAACTTATACGTACAACCGTGCTGTTGTTGCCCCGCCACCGGCTCATAACAGCTCAAGTCGTCAGGTAAGTTTATGTTTGCGAAATTTCAGGGAATATTCAACGAAATGTTTTACAGCTCAAGTAAAATCAAAAGAATATAGAATTTAAGGTCAAATATTAATGGTCTTTTCATTTAATTTTTCATGTTTATTAAGCTCTTGTTAGAAAACATTTTGTATGGAAATTTGTGCAACTAGACGTTAATAAATAATATTTTTTTTTTAATAAGGCAGTAAATTATTATAAAACCCAGGATTTCCCTTAAAGTCCAGGGCTCAATAACAACTGGAAAATAACTTGGATAACAAAGAAGAGCAAATTTCATACTGATAGTCATTCGAATGGTGACAAAAAATCATTCCGAACAAAAGTTCAATCGCGCTTGTGGGGATTTCAATCATTTTCATAAAGCTGTTATTTATTCAATTATTGTAAAAAAAAATTATTTAAATTACGAATTTGTAGATCCAGTTGAATGTTTCAGTAGAAAGAGAATGAATTTCTCCAGAAATAGTCATTCTTATTAGCGTTCTCAAAATCTTCGATTGTGTAATAGACTTAAAGAAAAATAGTCGAATTTCCTTTAGTCTAGTACAAACTCTCAAAGATTTCGAAGACCTCGTAATAAGTCTCAATAATAAATATATACACAGCACGTGAGAATGGTTTCTTAAGCCTAAATAGACGCTGTTTCTGAGAACTTCTTTATTCTAGCTTTATCGCGGTTTTACATACACCACCATTGTGCGCAAAAAATTTTCTTCCAAGCATCCATGGTCCGTAAATTTAAGCTTTTTCTATTACACATAATCTTGAACATTTTTATTTGGAATTATCTAATTTTTTACTTCCAGCTTACCATAAGCCATAAAAAAAACTTTAAAAATACAGTTTAGTTTTCTTCTTCATTTATAATCTGACGGCGCGAAACTATTGCACTCCTGTTTGAGCCTTGCTTTCGACGAAAATAAAATAGTTTTTACATGATTCATCTCTCTAAAAGGCTTGTTTTTTGTGTTTTGACAGATATTATTAGAGCATTTTTCTTTTAAATTCTCAGCAATTTATTTATATTGCTGGGATATAAAGTTGAATGTTTGAGAATATCTTTCAAAAATTTCCAAAGTCTACTGATGATTAGGGTAGTTCCTATGAAATGTCGACATATAGATAGCTGGGAAACATAGAAAACAAGCTATTTATAATTTTTATTGGTATAAATGGTAGAAGCTAAAAATAGTGAATAAAAAACTTAATTGTTTATATTTGATTTGTTGTAATATTTGAAGAAAAATTATATGGATCAAGTATTGAAATTTTGTCCTTATCGAGAAAATGTAGAACGTATTTGCGTGAAATAATTTTCTCCAAAACATATGTGATTTATGGTTAGTACGAGTACTACCATTAAGATGTTGTTACTTTATTTATCAGCTATGAACATTATTTTTGTTTTAATAATTATTATTAATTTGATTTCAAATTCATTTTCGACCACACTGTTTTCTTATTTGTTATTTTGCTTGCAGTAGGTATTCAAATTTCACATACAACTGAATTTGATTGTAAGTTGGTTTGTAAGTAAGAAAAATGTGAGTGTGTCGGTAAACAAGTTGGAATAAATTGACTTTATCGAACTTCCACTTGCATGTGTAAAAGCCGGGTTAAACCAAAACTAAAAAAAGAAGTTCGCAATATGTCAAACGAAGAACGTTATACAAGACAAACTTTCGTGAGTTAGTAAGTCACAATAAAGAAATCTATAGAATAATTTACGTTCTTATATGCAAATACGTCTTACGTTTAAACGAGATATATATCAACGACATCTTGTGTCTTCCAAAATACTGTAGACATGACCTTGTTTATTGACGGACCAAATTTGACCTTCTTTGGTGCACGTTACCCCGCCGAAACTATCTGTTTTGATTGTTGGTTGATCTCTGAGCTATTGTGATAGATCTATGTTTCGTTTTCGGTTTAATAACGGCGTAAAAACTCATCCCGATTACCAAATACTGCTTTGAAGTGGTCACATGGTTACACTTTTGGTCAAGTGTGAGCAATAGTGACACCCATCTCACGGATAGTCTTTTCATGTCTAATGTGATGTACTCGCTTAGTACTATCATCATTCATATTCATTCTTCGATGGTACAATATTATTCCATATATTTTATCGATGATTTCTGGAGTAATGACATCTTTTGATCGACATGAACATACGACGTCACTTGTGCTGCAGTGACAGCAACAAATGCAGAGTTCCCATAGAACTCATTTCAAGTTTTAGTTTTTCGTTTTTCAACAAGACAAAAAACGTATTCGATGCCATTTTCGAACGGACTTTTACTGTGGGACATGACTGATAGCATTATCATAATTTAGAGAAGTATTTTTGTTACAGTAGGAACAAAGTTATTATATACATATGTATTTAACGCGAATTTGCCAGTAGATGTAATGTACAAACAACACTGAAGCACCATGGTAAAGACACTGAAATTATTCTGGGATATTCAAAATATTGCAATCTAATTTTTATTTAATACACATTTAAAATTTATAACTTCTTTTGAAATAAAATTTATATTAAAAAAAAAAAAAAACATAAAATAATATTTTGTAACCTGCCTTTAGGTTATACCATCCCATCCATTGCCCGCTCATATACAATTTCCAACACAGTACAGCCAATTTGGTCCCCTTAGTCCAGCCCAGGTAGCCGCCAGCAAACATGCACACTACGCACCGACAAATATATGGTATGGGGGCGAATAAACACTGATTTAAACAAAACGAGTGAGTCAAAGCAATAACAAGCAAACAAAATCGAATAACTACAGAATAAATTTCTTTTAATTCAAATTTTATTTTTTTCCCACTAAAATATATATTATAATTAATAACACCATATAAAATTTTATTTTAGATCGTTTATGCATGATTGCAACAAGCAGCTTAAATCACAAAAAAAGTATACAAATGCAAAAAATCCCAATTGTAATATAAATATTTTTGATCACAGTCATCAAACAACAACAAGCAACGATAATAATAACTTGCATAACTTGCAACAATTACTGCAACCAAATAATAATGGAGACACTGACATTGAAGACGTAGAAGCGGATGTAGTGGATGGAGTTGGTGATGCAGTTGATAGCACTACAGCATCGACAGCCACTGCGGCTGCTGCAGCAGCAGCAGCTGCTACAGTGCAAGAAATACAAAATCTACAATTAACACAATGGTGGTTTTTAATGATGCAACAAACTATATTCAATTTTAAGACAACAATTCAACAACATCAGCAAATTAGACATTCAAATAACAGCAACTTCATTAAGAGCAAAAACCATGAAACTACTGCTGTAGCCTCACCAGTGGCGGATACTTCAAATCATTTTGACCTCTTTAATTTCATTAATGCCCTTGATAGCAATTAACATGCGGCTACTTTGCTGTCAGCAGTTGAGCTGCAATATAACTAAAATAAATTAACTGATCAAGTGTTTAATTAAGAAATTTGAAAACCAATTATTATAACTACCAGTAAAACAAACGCGCATGTAATTAATTTTATTAAATATTATTTCTTAGCCTCACAATCCTGTTTTACAAACCTCTTTATTTACATACATGTGGGTATGTATATTAAAGAAGATGTACTGTACACGCATATGTTATACATATACACACTAAATACTATACTTATAAGTAAGACTTTAAATTGTTTGTTTATTTCTTTCCTTATTTATATATAAGTTCCAAAAGCATAGAGTTTTCTAAAACAAAAATCAAGTATATATATTAATTATTATTTTTTTTTTCTGTATATATTTATCTATTGTTAAAAAGAATTATGGTATCCACATATTTTATATATGTATCTAATATAATTATTAACAAAATTTATGCAACTAAAGCTGAATTAATCATACAATTAGTTTTTTAATTATTTGTTTATTTTTTAAAGCTCAAAAGCTTATAACCTCTGAATTATTTATATGGATATTTAACTTATAAAATTAATTAATATATCTCTCTATCACTTCTACACTCACCCTCTCTCATTCTCTCTATATCTTTATTACTCTCGTTTTTGTCTTGAGCGAACTTTTATATTTTCCTGTTAACAACACAAGTTTAACAAGTCTAACACGGAACAACAAAATATATTTAGAAATTAATTGCTTATAAATAGTTTTTATTTTTATTTTATTATACACATTTTGTACATATTTTTTAAGTTTTATTTTGCAATTTATTTTACATGTAATTAAATTTTTTCAATCTTCTGAAAGAATTATACAAATCTTAACAAAAGGGATTGATAATTTTTGCACAAAAATGAATATTAAATTTGTTAAAGGTTGATTTTTTAATTTTTAATACAATAAAAATAATCGTAAAGACGTTGTTCACGTAAACAAATATTCGATATATACAAGTAGCTATTTTAAATTTTAAAAAATATATATGCCTCATACTTAAGTGCTATCTATTTCATTAGCTGCTTGTCAAAAGCAAAGAGTTGTCGATAATAAACTTATATAGTGAACATGAATGTTCAAAACACCGTTTTAATGACTATTTATCAGGCCTGTGCTGAAATCACAGTGGTTTCAAATCACGGATGTGATTTCTTGTTGTCATAAAATCACAACATTTTAAATTTTCAGCGTGTTTGTTTGATCCCCAAAATCACAAACTACTACTGATTACATTTTTTCACTTTTATTGGTAAGACGCGAAAAATTAAGCAAATGTAAACAATAATAATGATGTTGACATGGTTCTATACAAGGTATTATTGCCATATACATACATTTTATGCTCATGTATATTAGAATTTACACATTAAAACTCATAATTATTTTAACATTAAAACGATAATTACAAGTTACATTAAATTTTATTTTAAAAAATCAACAACTTTTCACTTGGGTCGTACATTCTGTTAATCTGGTAACCACAGATATATTTTCGAATAAAAAACAGTTGACTGCTAAAGAGAAAATAAAATCCCGATGATTGCCAAACAAAAGTAGTTTTTCTTTAAAAGCAAGCACAGTCTTCAATTTGTGAATTTTTAAACAGGTTTAATATAAAAGAGCATAGACGAGTAACTCATCTATAAAATTTTTATGCAACTTATTCAATTTTTTGTTTTCTATGAATAGCACAATAAATAGGGCAAAAAAATCTTAGGTAAAATCCTCCTCAATCAAAATAACTACAAAATATAAAAGTGATCGAAAATCTGCAGTTTAGCCGACTGGCTTCAAATGGCGCGATTATCTTGGAAGGTCTAAACACTATTTTAAAGGTTATTTAAAAAGCCTGAGGCCAAATCACCGCATACGATATCGAGAAAAATTATCGAAATTTTTCATTTTGCTATCATGGCATACGATATCGAATATTATTGTATTGCAATAATATAAAAAAGTTGAAGGATTTGTTTTTTGTATTCGTACTTTTAAGAAACGTATGGTCTTCAATCTATTACATTTTATTTAAATTACGATCCGATATGCATTGTTTGCCATAATCTAGATGTATCGTAATGTTATTCGATACGATAGTTAATTCGATATCGTATGCGGTGATTAGGCCCCTGTTCTTATATCACATGGTTTGAAATTACGGATGTGGTTTCTTGCTTTTCATAAAATCACGAAATTTTGACATTTTCAGCGTGTTTGTGTTTTTCGCAAATCACAGACTAACATTTGATTACATTTTTTCATTTTCATTGGCAAGACGCGAAAAATTAAGGAAACGAAAACAAAAATAATGACATTGAAAAGGCTCTATACAAAGTACACAATTTTATTGATTTCAAATCACTTTCGCGAAAGTTGATTTGCAGAACAAGCTTGCATGAACCTTTTCTTCTTCGCCAAGTTCATATATCGCTCACATTTATTAATTTCCACATGAGGTGATTAGGTCAGTTAAATTACTGTAAATCAGTTTTCTGTTCAAATTGATTGCGTACTTTAATGTTCGATATTGTGGTAGGCAGGGCGCTGGATTCCTTAGAATATTGTAAGTTGTCCAGCTCACTTGCGTCCTTATTTGATCCCTTTGTGGTAGGTTAAGTAGGCAATCATGGGCCATGCTTTGGCAAATCAACATAAGTGGTTCAAAAAATTTAAACTAGCAAGTGAAATTCGGCGGAACTATAAACGCATTTATACAACTATCCCCAAAAAACGTTCAAAATTACAAATAATTCGGTAAACGATTATTACGTTACCTTGGAATTGTCACTTAACATTACAATATTAATTCGGTTGTAAACTATTCAGGCATGTGATGGAAACTAATCGTTTTCAGAAAGCATAATGTAAAATGATCGACTTTGAAAACATTTTATGGACAATTTTTTATGTTAGTAATCAAAAATATCTTTCAAAAACTGAAGAAACGGAAATATTTTCGAATCTTTAAACATTTTCAAAACATTAATGCACCACACCATTTTTCTTTTTTTTTAAATCAAAACGTTTTACAAATTGATTGTTATCACTTACCTGATTAATTTTGGGTAAATGACGAAAGCAAGATTTTAGAAAATTAAAATTGGATTTCAAACAAGGCTTAATACGATTTTTGAAAGCTTTGAAAGTTTGTGATAGATTAAATAAAGGAAATTCGAATATTATTTCTATAGTATGTAACGAACTCTCAAATATTTGTAGAATGATGCATAATAAGCATCAATATTTTATTTATATTTATTGGAACACATGACAGATAACTCATAAAAATTTGTATTTAATTACGGTTTCACAATTACGGCATATCAAATATTTCCGAATTGCTGAGATAATTTTAAAAATTTTAACAAAAAAGGTTACGGGTTTTTTTTTTCTTTTATAAAAAATCGAAATGGTCTGTCCAGACTCAAGTTCCAGTTATATATTTTTATTACGGTATATCAAATATTCCCGAATTGCTGATATTAATTTTAACAAACGTTACATTTTTTTTCTATTATAAAAAAATCTAGAGATATTGTACAGGCGAGTTCGAAATTGACTATCTAGACTCAAGTTCCAGTTATATAAATGAAACTTTTGACCTGTTTTTTTTTCAACTTTTGTCAATATTTCATGTGCTTTCGATGACTTTTAAATACTCCCGAATTGCTGAGATTAATTTTGAAACTTTAGCAAAGCAGGTTATGTTTTTTCCCCATTATAAAAAAAAATCTATATAATATATACATGCAAGTTCGAAATTGACTGTCTAGACTGAAGTTCCAGTTATTTAAATTAAACTATTGAACTGCTTTTTTTCAATATTTCGCGTGCTTTCTTGCGCCCTTCTTCACAATTCATTTTATATATAGAAATCATAAAATGTTTATGTTATATGGATAATAAATTTTTTATATAAATGTCGATATATCTTTATAAAACAACAAAAACGCTTAAAACATTAAACTTGCTTATTACAGTACTCGAAATCTTCAAGAAGTAAAATATTTTAAAAAAACTTCGAATGCTCTTTAATCTATTACAAAAACGCTCCAATATTTCAAGAATCATAATAAAAATGAATACGTTACACCTAATGAAAGAGTTTGAGAGAAACAAAGTCCTGGTTCACCGATAACGAAGCTATTCCTACGTTCGCACAATTACATGTAAAACAAAAACAACATTCGAAATTTTGTTATTCAGCCCAATTATGAATATTCTGACTGAATATATTTCTCACAGAATTTAATTCTTCCGCTTTTCAGAAAACTGAAAAAAACTCCCACGGAATTTTAATTTGTAATCGGGCTAATTGTTTTAAATGCTATTGTGCGAAAGAACGAACAGCTTCGTTAGCTGTTACTAAATTTTACTTGAAAGTATTACTTAACGTCATCGCAAGGGGACCTATAGGACTCAAGTGGGCTGGAGTATCCGGGTACTTTCTGGAGAATCCAGCGGCCTGCCTACCTACTTAACATCGGGTGGCAACTTTATTAATTGTGATTCTTACAGTTTTCAAGATCTTCGAAAGTTTCCAGTAGATTGAAGAAACTTCGAATATTTTCTTTTTATTCTATTACGAACTCACGAAAATTTCGAAAATGGTAATAACCTTGAATAGATTGATGGTAATAACCTTGATATAACCAAATAAATAATAATTTTTTAACCTTTAATTTAAAGAGAATATTCATTTTGTTTGTAAGTTAAAAATCCCTTTAGGTTTTTAGTTTCATTATTTTTATTATTTTTCTTTTAAGTTCTAATGGACATTTTTTAAGCATATTGCTGCTCGGTTTTTAATCATACATCAACCTCGAAATTTCATTCACAAAATGTTGTTGTTGGAATTGAAGGCCGAAAAAAAGATAATGAAATTTATGTATTTAGTTGTATTTTTTTATTAATCAGAATGCAATACAAAACGGCATAACTTGAAATGAAAATTAAATGGTTTTAAAAGAAAGAAGCAGAAAAAAAAACAAAGAAAAAATTTAAACAATTAGAATAAATGTATAGTAACTATAAACAAATAAATTTAATCTAGAATTTAACAAACTTACAAATAACTAAAAAAAAAAAAAAAAGGAAACTTAAACTAAACGTTTTACTGCACATAAAACTTACAACATTTATAAAACTTTTAATAACATTTAGTAACAATGGAAACGAAGTTTTTTTTACATGTATAACAAAAAATATTTATATATTTACATACCTTTTACTCTGCCCCACTCTCTTTAACTAAAAACAAAAGAAAAAAACATTAAATATATAATATAAAATTAATGTGTTTTTTTAAAATACAAATCAAACAAGTTTAATCTTATAAGAACACAAAGTAAAATAATATTTTGTGAAAACTGTAAATATAGAAAAAAACAAAAAACAAAACGTAAAAATAAAATACACTTACATACACTAAATGTAGTTTGTACCTTTGAAAACAAAAATATATACATATATAATGTTTACAACTAATGCAAAGTAGTTTTAACAATTCCTATTTTTTCATAAAATAACAAAACAAAATAACTGAAAATGTTATTTGAAATATTTTAACAAAATACAACCTTAAAACTATTACAAATATTTTGTTTATCTTTTCTCAATTTTAATAGCACTTATTTAATTTCAAACTTATCTTTAAAATAAATATTTGTGTTTACTGTTCTTTAAAGACTATTATACATATTTGGAAAAATAAAAATAATATTCAAAAGTAAATCAACTTTAATTAAATATAAATATTAAACATTTCATTTTGTTTTTATGAAAGACAATATTTTTATTTCTCTTAATTAGCTATTGTTATAAAAATGAAAAACAATTATTAATTAATTGACAAATTTAAGCTTAAAACAAAAACCAACCTCATACATACAAAACTGAAATACTATTATTAATCATATTATTTTTATTTTAATACTTACCTTAACACTTTGTCGTCATATAAATATATATATATTTTTTTTAATTATTAAACGGTAGGAGCTTTTCACTTATGGACTAATATTAAGGATCCTTTATTGCTAACAACTTGGAATTAATTGTTTCAATTACAAATAGACTTACATTTATGCAAATTCTTACAAGAAAATATTTTTACTGAAATTATAGATATATAATATTATGTGTTTAAATTTTATTTCATTTTTTAGTATGTAGAAAAGTAACTAATTTAAAAGCAAACAAAATATAAGCTTTTTTATGTTAATTTCTTAAATATTATTGTTTTTTATTTAGACTCATGTATATTTTAATAATTTAATTGCATTAACAATCAGTGGTTTATATTTAATGTAACACTTTTTTTTTTTTTTTGTTTCTTTGAAAAAATTGTTTCAGTTCCACAACTTTTTCTAAAGCTTTAATGCTCAATGGTTTCCATAGCTGCTTTCTGAAACTGCATTCGTTTATATTCAGGGTTACAATCACCGCATACGATATCGCATAACATGACGCAACGTGCAAATTATTGCTGAATTCACAAACTCAGTCGTATCGTGTATCGATGTATTTGGAGAGACAATTTCAAACACCAAACTTCAAAACAGAAACAATTTTCAAATATATTTTTTGTGAGTTTAATGTTTGTGTTTGAAATTGTTTCTCCAAATACATCGATACATGATACGACTCAAACAATATCGTTATACAACGAAGTGTAATAGATTTAAGATCCAGTTATTTAAATGAAACTTTTGACCTGTTTTTTTTTTTTTTTTTTTTAACTTTTGTCAATATTTCGTGTACTTTCTATGACTTTTAAATACTCCCGAATTGCTGAGATTAATTTTAAAACGTTTCCTTCTAAATTTTCCAGCTAAAGATCTTGATTGATTTTTGTTTTTTATAAAAAAGGTTTAACGGTATTTTATTTTCGATATTTCCATAACTATTTGTTATCATCATCAGGAAAATTAAAATGTTATAAAAAATTTTTTTCAAATAATTTTTTATAACATTTTAATTTTTCTGATGATGATAATAAATTGTTATCGAAATATCGAAAATAAAATAGCGTTAAACCTTTTTTATAAAAAACAAAAATCAATCAAGATCTTTAGCTGGAAAATTTAGAAGAAAACAATATAAACAAGATCAAATAATACGAATCTTTAATTTAATTTTAAAACGTTAACAAAGCAGGTTATGGTTTTTTTTTTCTATTATAAAAAAAAAACTGGATATATTATACATGCAAGTTCGAAAATGGCTGTCTTTATCAGTGGTGCCCACAAGTTTCATATGAAAGAGTAAAAACATTTAAGGAAAAACTATTTTTTTTTAATATTTTTTGTTGTAAAAAGCAAAACATTTGACATTGAGTCAAAAATCCAAACAATACGTGCAAGTCTGATAGTCTGAATGTAATCCGTCATACATACGAAAAATAATACGATAAAAATTTGACATCCCATACGACTTTGTTGTTTTTTGAAACTTTTCAAAACGATAATACTTTACATTGGATCAGGGTTGTGTTTTTTAGCAAACCAGCTAATTAAAAATTGAGTAGTCGGCTATTTCGTAGCCGATGGGATGCCGTCACTGATAGTATTTTTTGTCGTTATAAAAAAGCTCGAAATTTGGAATTTAGCTATCATTTATAAATGTATTTTGCTCATGCTATATTTAGAACATAAAATATGTTTTTGCTATTGAATTTGGATGTGTTATATATAATTATTATTTTAACTGTTGAAGAATTTCACGCGCCCGCACGTCTATCGCCTACGACGAATAGCGCACCTGCCGCCGTGAAAAGTTTTATGATGGCACATCTATGTTGGTTTATATCAAGTGTGATGGTGTGAATGCAAAATCTAATTTACGTTAGACTTTTTGTCAGTCGCAAGAAATGTGTTTAGACTTTATCTCACAAAATCTAATGAAAGTATTTATACTTGTATAATAGTCTGATTGGGCCTTAAATAACTTTTTTGTATTATTGACGAAATTTTGTTTTAATTTTGGTTTCTTTCCATTTTGTTCTTATGTCGGCTTAAGCTGTTATATGTCGGCTTAAGCTGTTATAATATAATTCCACAGATATTATTACGATCCAATTCATGCAATATCGTGTTTGCTATCGAATGCGGTGACTTGGCCCATGACATCCATTGCCATCTCTTCTAGTTTTAATGAGACAAACAAAACTAGATTGCCATTGAAAAAATTTGGTTGTACAGGCCACCAGTTTCATGAAACCAGCCCACTAGGGTCCTTTTGGTCCCGTTGTATTGAAAAAATTACGTTTTGTTAAAATAAAAAGTAAAAAATAAGCACGTTTTGTTCTGCATGAATTATTTAAAAGCCAAATTTTTCTATGAGAAGGGAAGAAATATTATGCAAATAAGATTTATTCCAATAGAACTTAAGCTATGTACACACGGTTGTCAGATTTTACAATATTGTAAGATCTGGCAACATGCTGACAATATAGTGACAATGAGAAATTGTTCCGCAGAAGTAAATTGTGTGTTCCAGACGATCGTAAGAAAATATTATATACATATATACATCTGACAAAACTTAGAATACCAGCCAATTATCTGGCAATGCCGACGAAGAGTGTTTTCACGTTTGTCAGATGCCTGACAACATTGTCGTCTTACAATTGATTGACAATGGTTTTTCTGACAACGTTGTAAGTTAAAAATTGGCAGTTCACACGATTGTAATACATTTTCAGACAATTTTACTGGCAATCAGGCCTGTTCTAAAAACCACATGATTTCAAAGCACATGCCGTTTCAAAAGCACAAATGTGATTTGTGCCTGTTCTGCAAATCACAATTTTTTGTGACTTTCCATGTGATTTCTTACTCTTTTGAAACACAAAAAACAGCTGTGTTTTGCTTCCATTTATTGATATTTGCAAAATAAGTATAATTTCTTCTAACGAGTATAGAAGTTAAAATAAAATAAACCAATAAACTAAATCACAAAATAATACAACAAATCTTGCAACAAAATAAGCGTACCTAGTTTTTTCTTAATTTAGTGAATTATTTCGCATAAAATAAATGATTTTACTTAAATAATCAATAGAAAACACATTAAGTTATTCATTAATGTAATAAATTATAAAAGTCATAATAAAGTACGTGCAAAAATTGGGATGTGATTTCAAATTGATTGCATGTTAGCTAACCGATTTAAAATCACAAAAATCAAAAATATTTTGTGTGCAGAACACCTTTTTTGCGATTTCAAATCACTTTCACAAAAAGTGATTTGCAGAACAGCCCTGAATATTGTAAAATCTGACAACCGTGTGTACGTAGCTTTAGTCAAATTCAAACTAAAAACATTAGAAAAAAGTATTTTGTAGAAATATTAAGAAAAAAAAAGCACGTTTTGTTCTGCGACTCCTCCATTACAAATATTTTTTTATTTTATTTTATTTATTTTTTTTTTTTGAAATACTTTTATTATTATTATTATTTTGTTTTTTTTTTAAGCCTATTATGGGCCCGACTCATTTTTAATAAGTTTTTTGGACTTAGTTACAAATTAATTTTAATTCATCTTATTGAAAAACAAAAAAAAAAAATTTCTTCTTAAATATTGTAAAAATTCTAAAAGTGCATATTAAATGGCAGAAGATTAAATAAACAAAGATAACAATATATATATATATATTATTAACAAATTTAGCTTGTAATTATTGTGATGTAGTTTATAATTAAAAACAATTTAAACAATAATATACATAAATATAATAAATTACAACAAATACAAAATACATATAAATAAAATAACACATTAAATTGACCGAAATGATTTTAAATATTATTATTTGAAAATAATAATAGAAAACAAAAACAATTACAATACTTTTATATATTCATAACCAATAATAATATAAATAATAATTGAGGTTTAATCACTTACATACATACATATATGTATGTATGTATATCATTTGTTACTAACTTTCGTTTTTGTACTACAAACATAAATATGATATAAAAATAAAATATCACAGAAACATTTTCTTTTTTTTTTTTTGTAACAGAAATATTGAAAAATATTATTAAAAGTAAACAACTATGAATTAAATTTACATACATCTTATGTATTTGCAAAGAAAATCAACAAATTATAATAAAATTAGTTGACTAAGCTTAATCAACAAAATAAAACAAAACAAAATATGTTTAATTAAAAAACACAAACTACACTTTTTATTACCGTTTACTATAATTAAAACAAATAATATTAATAACAAAATTTAAAACGGGAAAATACTTTTCTTAAATGTGTGTATTTTAAAACTTTAAATTTTGTAAAACAAACAAACAAACCTTAATTCATAAAACAAAACTAGAAAAATATGATTTTATTTGTATTTCAACACAAAAATGTGTAAACAAAACCTAAAAAGGGGATTACCAGAAACTTGATTTATATATAAGCCAAAAATATATACATACATATATATATATATATATATATATATATATATATATATATATATATATATATATAAAAGAAAAAAGAAAACCAAGCTATGTATTTTGTATTTACTAAAAGAAAAACAAAAGAATACTAATTTATATGTATTTAAAATTATTAATTATTTACATTCAATTAGAAGAAAAATTAGCTACATTTAGAAACAAAGTATATGACAAATTTAAAGTGTTGTGAAGTAACAAAAAAAAAACAAAAACGTTTTTCTTTTCTTAATAAATTGTCTTTTTCTAGTTGTTTATTTCAAAGTAAATGTTTCTAAAGCATTAAAAATATACACAAATATTGTATAATAAAACCATTAAGTCTTAATTATTGTGACGGAAACTTGTTGTTTTTTCAAAAATGCTGTTGTGTTGGCGATTTCACGCTATTTAAACGCTTTTTTAGCGTTATCATAAGGCATTATCATTAGGGCTTGTTCTGACACTCGCATTGTGACTTGAACTCGCAAGAGAGGTGTTCTGTAAATCGCAATCGCCAAACTCTTGGCGAGTTCAAATCACAAGAGTATACCAAAATGAACGGATGGATTCACGCTAAACTAAACCTTAAACAAATAATAAAATGACATATATACTAAATTAGATTTGTTTCCTTTGTACTAGCATAAAAACTAGATGAGTTTTCATAAAATTTTTGCTAAATACAGGGCTGTTCCGCAAATCATTCTTTGTGAAAGTGATTTGAAATCACAAAAAAGGTGTTCTGCACACAAAATACTTTTGATTTTTGTGATTTTAAACCGTTTAGCTAATTTGCAATCAATTTGAAATCACATCCTAATTTTTGCATGTACTTTATTTTGAATTTCATAATTTATTACATTAGTAAATAACTTAATGTGTTTTCTATTGATTATTTAAGTAAAATTATTTATCTTATGCGAAATATTTCACTAAATTAAGCAAAAAACAGATACTTTTATTTTATTTCAAGATTTGCTGTATTATTTTGTGATTTGGTTTATTTTACGTTACTTTTTATATTTATTAGAAGAAATTAACGTTATTTTGCAAATAATATCGCGCATAAAAAAATTCAACCTGAAAGTAAAAATAAGGAAAACCAACAGTTTTTTGTGCTTTACAGGGCTGTTCTGCAAATCACTTTTTGTGCAAGTGATTTGAAATCACAAAAAAGGTGTTCTGCACACAAAATACTTTTGATTTTTGTGATTTTAAACCGTTTAGCTAATTTGCAATCAATTTGAAATCACATCCTAATTTTTGCACCTACTTTATTTTGAATTTCATAATTTATTACATTAATAAATAACTAGAAAGCACATTCTATTGATTATTTAAGTAAAATTATTTATTTTGTGCGAAATATTTCACTAAATTAAGTAAAAACTAGATACGCTTATTTTGTTGCAAAATTTGTTGTATTATGTGATTTGGTTTATTTTATTTTAACTTCTATATTCGTTAGAAGAAATTAACCTTATTTTGCAAATAATACCGCGAATAAAAAAATTCAACCTGAAAATAAGAAAATCAATAAATTGAAGCAAAAAACAGCTCTTTTTTTTTGTGTTTCAAAAGAGTAAGAAATCACATGGAAAGTCACAAAAAATTGTGATTTGCAGAACAGGCACAAATCACATTTTTGCTTTTGAAACGGCATGTGTTTTGAAATCATGTGATTTTTAGAACAGCCCTGTTAGAAGAGTATAAATCACATCGAAAATCACAAAAAATTGTGATTTGCAGAACAGGCACAAATGTCATTTGTGCTTTTGAAACGGCATGTGCTTTGAAATCACGTGGTTTTTAGAACAGCAAAAAAATCATAGATGTGAATTGGAAATTACATGCGATTTGGAAATCACATGTGATTTGAAAATCACATGTGATTTTCAGAACTCATCTGTATAACGTTTTGTTTCTTTTTCAATATTTTTGGCATTTGCTGAAAAGCCTTTTAATTTTTCTTTTTCGAATTGAATTACATGCGGTTTGGAAACCGCATGTGATTTTCCGAACTCATACCTAATATATTTATATCTAATTGTCTTTATTGATTTCCTTTCCCCATAAAGTTTTTCTTTTTCGAATTGAATTCCGTTTCCGAACGGAATTGAAATCTGTAGCATTGGCCGCAAACATGCATATACTATTTCATTTAAATTTTTATTTATTTATTTTTTTAATTTTAGCTAATATTAAAATCAAAATGAGATATTAATTTACAGAACAACAAAAAAGCATACAGGCGATTTGGAAATCGCATGTGACTTCGAAATGTATATACCTGCTTGGTTTTACTCATGCCAATTGCCGAAAAAGTTTTTGAATTAAGTTACGTATGATTTAGATAGTCAGATCACATGTGTATATCTTATTGCTTCTTTTTCATTCCCAAACCACATGCGATTTGAAAATCATATGTGATTTTCAGAATTTATCTATGTCTTTATCTGTTCGGTTTTATTTATTTCGTTTGTAAAACAAAACCACACGCGATTTGAAAATCACATGATATTTTCAGAATTCATCTATGTATTTATCTTTCGATATTATTCATTTCGTTTGCAAAATAAAACTACACGCGATTTGAAAATCACATGTGATTTTCAGAATTCATCTATGTATTTATCTGTTCTGTTTAATTCATTCCGTTTGCAAAGCAAAACCACACGCGATTTGAAAATCACTGTGATTTTCAGAATTTAGCTATGTATTTATGTGTTCAGTTTTATTCATTTCATTTGCAAAACAAAACCACACGTGGTTTGAAAATCATATGTGATTTTCAGTATTCATCTATGGATTTATCTTTCAATTTTATTCATTTCATTTACTACACATCATTTCCGACTTATGTTTGTTGTGTAATCGTAAAATTACTTATTCAAATTTCTATTTCTTTGGGGGCAGTTTTTTAGATGCAAACTCTGTGATCAAGTTGTCATCATTAGTCGTTTTGAGTTTCTGAAGTTATATGTTTAACTTTTAATTCTAATTTAATTGGCAACTTATGTATATTATATTCAGCCAGGTCAGATAATTCATTTCCGTTCGGTTCTTTAGAAAACGGAAAAATTAAAGGCATTTTGGAATGAAATCATTTTGATCAAAGAATATAAATTTGAAATTAGGTAGGCAGGCCGCTGTATACCCCGGAATAGTCTAGGTTGTTCAGCTCACTTGGTTCCTGTAGTCGTTCCCTTTGTGATTCTTGATGCTTGAAATTGAAATAGGTTAATTTAAAAAATTTTTTAGCGTTTCCTTTTTTGAGGAACAAAAATGCGGATTCAATTCCGACTCGAGCTCTGTGATATGGCTGTTTAAAAAAACAAAGATCATCCTAAATTTGGCAAAGCTTTCTTAGAACACACTCGCATTTAGATGAATGACCAGTTAAAGGTATTTTTCAAAGAACACATCCGTCGATGGCTTGATATAGAAAACGTGTATCTCGAAATTCGTTTGTGAGGGAGGTAACTTCTTTTAAAGCAGCTTTCGATCAAAATAAGCTTCAATGTTCGACGAAATATGTGCTCCAAAACACATTGCAAATCTAGCTTAAAGAAATTATCATATATGACTTTTCTATATTAAGCCGACGAAATAAAAGGAAAATGTAAATTGCTGAAATCCGTCACTGACTACAAATATTTAGACTAAAACATATACATATATATATTTTTTAAACTTAATATAAAAATATAATTAAAAATAAACAAGCTGTTTAAAGTGTTTTATAGAAATTTATGGACCATAATTAAAAAATAAAAAAACAAAATATATATAATTAAAACAAACTTTAGAATTTTAATTGAACAATAATAAAACGGTAACAACTTATCACGTTCACAGTTAAAAAAAAAAGAAAGAAAAAAATAGTATTCTGACAAAAATGTAGTTAAACGTCTAATTAATTAAATGGGACTACAACAATTATGCTTTATTTGTTTTTATTAATTTAGATTTAAATAAACTATACAATTCAATTTAAAGAACAAAAATTTTAATATATTTTTACTATTAAACCTTAAACTTAATACATTTATTTGTGCAAACCACTTTTGTATCAATTGTGTTTAGATTTTCTATTAATTGTAAAAGGAAAAAAAAAAGGAAAAGCAAAAGTATTTTAATATTAAATGATTAAACTTTGTTGTAAAAAAACAAAAGCACTCATAACATTTTTGTTTTATTTTTGAACTTAATTTAAAAATATATTTTCGTTTGTCTTAATAAAAAAAAAAAATAGCGTTTGTTTAGAAATTCTTTATTTTTAATTTTAATAATCAACAATTACAACTACAAAATATTACTACTAAAAAATATATTATACAACACAATATGATTGAAAAAATGCATAAAATATTTTTGTTTTATTTCAAACTATTTGTTTATTTCTATTATATTTTCACAATTTCGGACTATTGCAATACAGGATGCTTTATGTTGCTATTGCAGTTCTCTACCCAATTCAGTTTGGTTGTGCTCAGCGTTGCCAGAATGATGATTTTACCTTAATTTTGAAGATTTTGTAAGTCAAATCAGATTTTTTAAAGATATTTCTTTCAAAATTAAGATTTTTGAAATTTAGTATACTAAAGTAGTTACCAGAGATCTGCACCAGTGCACCGCAACCATAAGTACACCGGTTGTTTACCCAATCATTTTCACATCCAAGTATTTTAAACACTTAAAAATTGATGCGCTGGTATTTATACCTGTCGTTTGTTTGTGAAATCTTGATACATCAAAAATGTGTCCAATCACTTTCGTATTTTGTATATTTTTTTAAGAGTAGAGGAAGCGACCATAAAAATCGAAGCGTTTTTCTTTCTGTGTTTTTATGTTAGAATAATCATCCTTCTAGAGATAATTAAGAGACATTTTTTTTTGTGCTTGATATAAAAAATGAAAAGAAATCCATTTGAAGTTTTTTTTTTACCAAAAATTAAAATATTCTTTTTGAAAACTAAAGATTTGTCGAAGAAAATTTCTGGCAACACTGATTGTGAGAACTCAACTTTCGCACAAGCAAATATGAGTATTTCCTGTGTATTTTAGCATGTTCACACATACACTTAAATGCATGTTTCGTTTTGTCGTTCGTGGCTCCCATAAATAGGCTCTCTTCTTTTCAAACTTTTTGTTGTTACTCTCCTAACATTTGCCCACTATACATTTCATGTATGTGTGTGTGAAAATTTTTTAGTGTATGTGACACCGATGGTGCTCGATGGAAAATCAACAAATTTTTGATTTTCTGGCATGCTTGATTGTATCTGGTGAAAACCATCAAGCGCGACCAAATTTTTATTATTATTTTGTTTTCATTGTGAATGATTGTCGGGAAGAAGAAATAAAAAAAGATGAAAATAAGTAAAAATTAATAAAACAGAATCTATTGAATTTCAAGCTGAAAAAACCTTTCATTATTATTTTTTAATGTGAAAAACATTCTTAGATTAACATATTTTGGAATTTATTGAAGTATGCCGGTCATTATCTACCAAACGAACACCGCATAATCGAAATTAGAATGAATTCTTGATGGGCTATCAAGCATGAACTTGTAAGGTAGCAAGCACACGCAAAAAGTATACATTCCAATCCCAGTTGGCCATGTATTAGAGAGCAAGACTTTAGAAATTCGTATAAGAGATGTTGACGCTACCTCAAAGAAATGTTTGATAAAGTATTAAAAGAAATGGGAAAGAAAAACAACTTTTAATATTCACTATACTAGCATCTAAAATTGATACAAATCAAATATTATCAACAACTTGTTTTTTGCTTCCTGACTGTCTATATGTCGACATTTTATAGTAACTACCTTAATCATCGGTAGACTTGGAAGTTTTGTAAGATATTGTCAAACATTCAGCTTTATATCTCGATAATCTAAATAATGATAATTTATAATTTATTTATGAGTAATACTCTGAAAACTGTTTATTTCATTTACAATTAAACTCGTGTATTTTGGTTGGACCAGCCTGTATATTCTCCTTACACTTGCGCTTATGTGTATATATGTTATATGTATGTATGCTTAAGGAATATTTTCTATGATTACAAATTTACATCAATATGATGTATTTTTTCAACTTCTTGAAACATGTTTTTTTTTTTGTCCAAAAATAATAATAATAACCAACAAAACTCCGCAACTATAAATTGAAAATATTTTGATATTATTTAGTATCTTATTTGATTACAAATTTACATCATTAAGATGTATCCTTTTGAGCTTCTTAAACCGTTTTTTAATGACAAAAATAAATAAATTGCAAATATTTAAATATTATTTAGTATTTTATTTGATTACAAATTTACATCAATATGATGTATTCTTTTCAACTTTTTAAACATTTTTTTTAAGAACCAATAATAATAAGGTTAAAAACAAAACTCCTCAATCATAAATTGGACATTGTTTAACATTATTTAGTATTTTACTTCATTACAAATGTACATCAATATGATGTATTTTCTTTTCAACATCTTACACATTTTTTTGAGAACAGGGGGGTTACTCTACTGCGATGCGAAAGAAAAATGGTTTGTAATCGAAGAACTGGTACCCTGTATTGTGTTTTCGTACTTTCCTTTCGCACATTTTATTTAATAATTATTCGGTATTGTTTATTTTGTGGTACCAGTATTCATTATCAAAGTATTTCGCGAAATAGTTTGTGCAAATGCCACAGAGTACAAAATTATACTCGTATCGCATTTACCTTTCGCTTCGAACTTTCTTTCGCATTGCAATAGAGAGTACTCCCCAGAAATTATAAGGTTAAGAATAAAATTCCTCGCGCTATAAATTCAAAATATTTTAATATTATTTAGTATTTTATTTGATTACAAATTGCCATCAATATGATGTATTTTCTTTTCAACTTCTTACACACTTTTTTCAGAACAGAATTTATATGTTTAACAACAAAATTCATCAACTAGTTATAAGTTGAAAATGTTTTCGTATTATTTAGTATATTATTTGATTAAAAATTTACATTAATACTCGTATGATGTATTCTTTTCTACTTCTTAAGCATTGGTTTAAGAACAATATAATTTTAACAACAAAGTTGCTCAACTATTTTAACATTGTTTAGTATTTTATTTGATAAAAAGCTTACATCAATGTGATGTATCTTTTGTCAACTACTTACACATTTTTTTAAAGACAAAAATAATAAGTTTAACAACGAAATTTCTCACATATAAATTGCAAATATTTTAACATTGTTTTAGTTTTTTATTTGATTACAAATTTCCATCAATATGATGTATTTTTCAACTTTTTACAAATTTTTACATTTAACAAAAATTCTGTTCTATAAATTGGAAATAGCGTATTCAGTTTTTATTTGATCTTGTTTAAGTAAATATTTCTTATTTTTGCAGCTAAAAATCGTTTTATTTGTTATAAAAACTATTTTAATAACATATTAATTTTCCAGACGATGATAACAAATGGAATCCATTTTTGTTATATTTTTTTTATTAAGTTTTCGCAAGTTTGGTTTATTATAATTAATAATAAAATGTCTCATTGAACTGATATCAGCTGCGCACTAGTGATGCCACCTAGTTATACACGCTCTGGCTGCAATTTTTTCCGAGAAAGTTGCTTGTGTAGACTACAAGTAATTGAAAATGTAACAAATGCCTAAAATTTTATACTTGAAACAAAAAAAAAAACAAAAAGCTAAAGTTTATATTATTACATTGGTTTAAAAGTTTTCAATTTGACTTAAAATTACATATGTATATAATATATAAACAATTCATGTTCGTTTAATACTATTTATTAACAAAATTACTTTGGTGTAAGGATTGTTTTTTTTTCTCTGTGTACGAAAAAATATAACTTTTAAAAGAAAAAAATAAAAATCAAAATCGTAGACTTGAATGTTTTGAACATAATTTAAAAAGAAAAGCAAGAATAAAAAATTTGCAAAAATTTAGTAAATAAATAAAAAATGTTTAATTATGATGCTACTGAAATATGAATAAATTTTTAACGAAAGAATAATTAATTAATACATGTACTATATGTATGTATGTTATTGTGGTTTCATAATATTTCTTAAAACATCGAGTAGTTGATAAAACATAATTTTAGACGTATGACAGCAAACAAATATATACATATGTAAGTATGTACATATGTATGTACTACATATAAATATGTATTAGTTTTTTCGCCTAACCTAATAATTTAAGATGACTTTTTGTTGGCATTTTTAAATTCAAATTCAACCAATCGAATTTTTAACCTAAAACTTATTTGTAACGAATCAAAGAATATTTTGCGTAAATAAATAATAATATTATTAATCGCACATATTAATCCCACCAATAACAAAAAGAAAAACAACAAGTAATGAAAAAGAAACAACTAAAACAAATCCAAAAGAATGCACTAAAATCATAATATGATTTTTAAAAACGTAAAAATTTATAAATAAATTAAAAAAATAATGACCAATTACTTATCAATTAAAAATACAATTTAAATTACAAAACAAAATTAATGAGCTTTTAATTTTAAATGTAAAATAAACACAAATAATTTAACGCTTCATTGTATGTGTTTCAAAGGCAAATAAACTGCATTTATTATTAACATTAAACAAAAATAAATAAATATTATGTTTATTAAAAACAAACAACTGCTACACCCGAATAAACAGCCCAAAATAATTTAGAAAACACTAGAAAATCAAGCAAAAATAGAAAAACGTTTATTCCTTTTTGAAAAATACAATATTTAACACCAATTGAATCAAAGCAAATTATCAAAATAATCAATAATTTCTTAACATGTATGTAAATGCAATAACACAAACAACTACACAAACCCAACAAATAAGCAACAACAATTGGAGATATAGCTGTAACGTTATTTTTTTGTTTTTGCTCTCGCCAGTTATATTTATGTTTTCTTATATTTCAAAAACAAAACAAAACCTTAGCATACTTTAGGGATGCACTAAAGAAAAATACTTGTATTTTCGTTTACACCGGCTAGTTACTTTCTTAATTGTAAAATTTTTATTTTTGCATCTATCTGTAAAGACATTTAAAACATAAAATATGTTTTTATCTATATAAATTAAAAATCAATACCAATTAATAAACGAGTGTAACGATAATTATGGAATCTTAATAGAGAAACATACATACATAAATACAAGATTGATTAAAACCCGTCCAAATAAAATTTAATTTTATTGAACCAAAACAAAAACGCAAAAAAAAAATGAAAAACTACAAGAAAACTTATCATAGAACATAAAAATTTATTTTAAATTTTATTAAATCAACAAGCAAGGAATGCCATTTTGTATAACAATAGATACGAAAACGTGTTTTGAGAAATTTGTGCAAAAGTTTCAAAATTTCTGTTCTATTATTTAAGTAATTGTAAATACAGCTCAGACGTATTTTTAACCCAGACCCTCCCTGGTCTGGGTTGCTCTCTATTGTAATGTGATAGAAAAATGGTTCGTAATTGACGAATTGGTACCCTGTATTGCGTTTTTGTATATTCTTTTCGCATATAATTTTCCCTTTCCCACATTTTATTTTATCATTCTTCGCTATTGTGGATTTTGTGTTACTAGTGTTGCTTCATTTTCAAACTATTTCGCGACAAAGTTTGCACAAACAGCACAAAGTACCAAATTATACTTGTACTGCATCTAACTTACACCCAATTTTCACGACGACTTTTAAAGACATCCCTGCAGAAATTATTGGAGTACATGATCCATTTTAAATAAAAAGGAGTAGTTACAACATAGTCCGATGTAATGCAAGCATGGACCATGATGACTAAAAAAAGATATTTGACAATACTCGCAACACATTATTATTATTATTGTTTTCTGACAAGCCAAATGATTTTTAAAATTAATTTTTCTTTATTTTCCAAAGGGAAGATCGTGATATCTTTTCAGTCTTTCTATTTCGTATTTCATCTTTTGAGATTAATGGCGAAAAGGTTTGAGTGGTTGCTCAGTCTTTGTAAATATCTAGCACAGGATTTGTTCATTTCATTATGTTAAGGTCACGATGAATATTTTAATTATTCACAAACCATGAAGCTCAAGTTGTTATTCTTAATATTTTTTACTGGAAGCTTTGAAGAATTTCAAGGTTTGAGTTACTAGCAATTCCCCAAAGTTGAATTCCGTAAGTCCAGACTGGTTTGATTATAGTTTTGTATAATAATATTTTATTTTTCAGAGTGAAAGCTGATTTAGATCCTAAAACTCAATACATTTTTATTTTATTTATTTTGAGCTGTTGCCGTTTTCTCCTTATATGCTCCTTCCGGGTTAATCCTCTGTGTGAAAGTTACTTGGATTGGCTTTTCAGTATTGACCTTAATATCCCATTTCATTAACCATTCTTCTATTAGGTGTAAACCGATTTGTAGTATGTTAGAAGCATCCGAGAAAGAATCGTGCGAACCAATAATAGCAGCGTCGTCAGCAAATGTTGCATTGTTACATCATTTGTTGTTGGCATATCGGAGGTAAAAAGCGTGCTGGCCCTAAAACGCTTCCTTGTGAAAAAAGAATTCAATTCCGTTTCCGAACGCAATTGAATCTGTGACATGGCTGTATATTTGTTGCAAAAACACCTCAAAGGTGCTCCAAAAAATTTTACAAAAGGATAGTTTTCATACTAGTCTCTTGTGGTGTTCCATGGAGTATTCACATCAGAGTAATTTAAAAATGTTTTCCAAACTAGTTTTCTGTGGTAATTCATGGAGTAGTGACATGAAGTAATTTCAAAACTAACCCTGTGTTAATAATTTGCGGAGTAGTTACTTGGTCTAGTTTTTGGATTACTCTGACGTAATGTTTTTTTGGATAACATGGTCCTCTTCTAGGACATTGTAGTGCAAAATGAACATGTTTTTCCATATATTTGTGTTACTTTTAGACTAGTTCTGGTCCTTTGTGGAGTACTCTTTACACGCATGTAGGGAGTAGTCTCGAATTCTGCCGGGATGTTGGTTTTTTATTTTATTTTATTTAAAGCTGCTATCAAAATCATGTTACATTTGCATCATGATTTTTTAAGACATGTCTTTTTTTCAATTGTAGTTGCAAAACAATATCGTTTGTCTCTTTTTATCCTTTTGCTAGTATCGATGTAGTCATCTTGACGAACGAAGGTAAATGAAAAATAAAAATATTACAAATGATAACAAAAAGGAATTTGGAAAAAAAAACACAAAAAACAGAGTTCGTGTCTTTTTGTTTACCCCTCTTTCATTTCTATCAAATTTGCGCACAAATATGAAAGACATGATTTAAAGACGTTTGAAAAAATCATCGTGAAAATTGGGTGTTACTTTCGCGTCGCAATAGAGAGTAACCCTCCAGGGTGCCAAAAACTTCTGTCGGAATATCTTTAGTTTTCTAACAAAAACACCCAATTTTCACAATGTTTGCTTCCGAATTCCTTTTTTTATCATTTGTAGTTTTCATATTATTATTAATTTACATTCGTCTGGCAAGGTTGCGCAAGTCTGTTTTTTGTTTTTATTTACGTACAGCAATTTAGTTGTACAACTTTCATTTTGTTTTACTTAACTTTTCTTAATATTTTAAATATCAATAAAATAAATAACAAAAATGTGCGAACCAAACGAATTGCTGAGTGCAAGCAAGTCTGTACACAAATATCAGAAAGTTTTCCCCCTACAAGCTGCTGCTCTTACCTCTCACATCTACAAACACAAGATCTGGGCAAGAGAAGTGCGCAACTAAGTTGTCGAATGTAAAATAGTGGTGGACAAATTTGTTTTGTACTTGTGTTAATGAGATAATTTGAGAGTAATTTAAAGTACTGTGGCAAGCAAAACTTACACAAACATTTTCGTATGAACAATTAAATAGCGTACGTTAATGCTATGAAAGTTTCGTAAGAGCTACAAATGTTTCAGAGATGTAGAACCAATTTTATTACGTTGTTTACTACAAATGAATTTTAAGCCCAAAAAACTTTTTTCACACAAGTATTAGAATGGAAGATATCATATCATACCTTCTAAAAAAATTTTATCTATACATTTTAAATGTTTGATGACATAGAAGACACATACAAACGCATTTTTTATTATAAAATAAGTTTGCACTATCATTTATGTTATCAGCTGCAATTGGAAAAAAAAGCTCTAAGCATCTAGCTAACACTGCATTGGCCAAAGAGCATAAGTCCGCTTTTAGGGTTTGGAAATTGAATGACAGACATTTTTCTCATTCAGCTTTGAACTAGCCGAAACCTTTTAGAGTTGCGAAATTATTAGACAGACAGAAATCTTTTGTTTCTCTTTTCTTTCTTTTTTGTTGCTGTTGTTGTCTTTTAAGCACAGCTAGTGTGTTTATATGAAGTTGATGTTGATATGAGAATAATAATATGAAGCAACAACATGAAAAAATGCGAAGAGAGGCAACTTCAAACGAAAAATGTGTTAAAATGTCCAGTACAGAAGAGGTTTACCGCACAATCTTCCTCTTAAATACGTCTTCCCATCAATTTCTCAACTATGAAAGGGGACTAAGAAAAAAAGGCGTTGTTTATAAACAATTGTTTGACTAAATGTCCATCACTGAAGTTAAATCAATTTTACTTGAGCAATTTTGATTTTTTTATTGCTTACGCATTCTTAATCTTGCATGTACAGCATTCTCAAAATTTTCCATTTTCTTTTCGCTACTTCAAAAAAAAAAAAAAAAATACCGCTGTCTGTTTTGGAGGTGTTCCACAATTTTATTGAGCGCTTCAGCTTTATTTAGCCCAAGGCGAATTCATTATTAGGTGGATGCATGACCGAATTCAGGCGAATTCGGTCAATTCGTCGGCACTCCGCTTGTCAAGTTTTGTTTATATTTTTCGGCGCCACGTAAATTTTTTATTCCATAAAAGGAAATACTTAGTAAGTTATACAAAGTTGTAAAAAATATTAAGAATGAGAACTTGTTCCATTTGTAAAAATAAATTTCAAAAGGGAAATGGTATAGAACAAAAATTAATATCCAAAATGTTTTTTTGTATCAATGTTATTATCGTTTATTTAATAACAATAAAGTTGTTGATATTGATTCAGACTAGACCAAGGCGAATTCATTACCAGGTGAACTTAACAGCACAGGTGATTATTTTTTGTTTCTCGCGTTTTTTCCAATGAGACTGTCAAATTTTGTTTCTTTTGTTTACAAACTTTTTCGCGCCATTTTAATCTGAAGGTTTTTTTGCATGATTTAGTGCAATTTCAAGAAATTTGTTTGAATTTAAAAGTGAAAAACTATATAATCTGTGATTTTAATTACAAACAATTATAAAAGCTTATATTTAACGTTTATATAAAATTTTTTCTCTGCTGAGCAATTTTAGGCGAATTTAGATTATGACATTCACGATATGTTTTACAATAACAAAATACATAGTACTGAATTCGCCTTTCCGCTTGCATTCACCTGTATAAAGTCACCTTGGGCTAGACTTTATGCTGGATTAGTTTGCTTTCTTGTTCATATTTAAAAACGTTGACCGTCCGACCACCATTCGTAATGTTGTTTTCACCTTCAGTATTGTAATTATGTATTATCTATTGGCAAAGTCAACAATTTTGTTTGCAGTGGAGGGCTGCAAGGTTGAAAAAATACTAAAAATGCTTTTGTTCTTATCAACTACTTTTGACAGTTGAAGTGTGAATTTGCCTTTTACACAAACATACCCACTTCACTTTACTAGGTGAACTTAACAGCGTAGGTGATTATTTTTTACTTACCGCGTTTTTTCCAAATTTTTTTCTTTTGCATACAAACATTTTCCCGCCATTTGAATCTGAAGTTTTTTTTTTTTTTTTTTTTTTTTTTTTTTTTTTTTTAAATTCAACTTCTGGGGCAAAAATTTTTTTTCGAATATGTTTCTACATCGAAACTTTCTATGATAGATTCATCCAAGCCCAATAATTTTGATACCAATGGAATGAGGAAGCGTTATACTATCGAAATACGACAATTTTTGGAAAAAAATTTTTTTTCGAATTTTTTGGTACATCGAAATTTTTTTCATAAATTCAACTTCTGGGGTAAAAATTTCTTTTCGAATATGTTTCTACAACGAAACTTTCTATGATAGATTCGTCCAAATCCAATAATTTTGGTACCAATGGAATGAGGAAGCGTTATACTATCGAAATACGTCAATTTTTGGAAAAAAATTTTTTTTCGAATTTTTTGGTACATCGAAATTTCTTTGATAAATTCAACTTCTGGGGTAAAAATTTCTTTTCGAATATGTTTCTACATCGAAACTGAAAAACCATTGTAATCTGTGATTTTAATTACAAACAATTATAAAAATTTGTATTTAACGTTTTTGTAACAAGCAGTATGTGTAAAAACTTGATACTGAATTGAAAACAAATTTGATGGTGTAACTGTAGGGTTAGCTGAACCATCTTAGGCGAATTTAGATTTTGACATTCTCAGTAAGTTTTATAATAGCAATATATATAGTATTGAATTCGCCTTCCCGCTTGCATTCACCTATAAAAACTCGCCTTGCAAAATACCTGTAGTTCTTTATTGTGGTAGCGAAGCGTCTACCTTGTTTTGTATCATGGCTGCCAACTTATAGATGTTAATGCACTTTGACACCAATTTTGTGACCTCAAATCGTACTCATATTTTTTTATGATATGTCAGTTTCAGCCCATGGCTGATAATATGTTCTGAGTTGTATTTATTTCGAACTTAATACATGGTCGTATTTATTAGTAATATATTTCTTAAGTTACTACGTATGTACTCGTATGTCTAACTGCGTTCTAAAACAAAATTGAGTATAAATAATAAAAATAAAAAAATGAATATCTTCTATATTATATTTAAAGAAATGAAATTAAATTAAATGTCTAAATATCATTAATTTTTGCTTGGGTTTCTTTAGCTAATAATGAAAAAGTTTAATAGATTTAGTAATTGACAAACAAACAAACAAAATATTAATTGAAATGTTGATGTGTGAAATTTATAAGACTAGTACATTTTTTCCTACCTAATGTTTAACTGAAACAGAAAACAAAAAACAAACATATAGTTTAGTAACATTAATATATAATAATTAATAATAGTATACATAAATAAATAAAATCTTAATTAAATATATAATATAATAAAAATAGTACCTTTTTGGCAAAAAAAAAAAAAAAAAAAAAAAAAGAAAAAGAAAAAATTAAAGAAAGCAAAAATACATTTATAGTTTAAAAACGTAGTGATTCAAAATTAAGAAAATCAATATAAATTCATAAAACATTCTTAACGGATTGTAACAACAATTCAAAAAAGTTTTCATAAAAATAAGCTTAAAAGAGAAAAGTAAAAAAATAAACAACACATGTGAATTTAGAAAGATTTATTTTTTATATGTCAAAAAATTTGTAGCCATTTGAAAAATTAAAAAATAAAATTTATTATTTATTTTGTTCGAGTTAAATTTATTTGTAACTTTTTAATAAAAACTCTCTTAATGTTAGAAAACAGCACATACATATATATTATATTTGAAGTTTATGTTCGTAGAGTACTCGTAAGGTCCCACAAAATGTTTTGTGTCGTCAGACTGCAATCTCCGAAAAATGTAAAATAAAACAATAAGATACTGATTTTAAAATTATAAAAGTGTTTTGAAATCTTTTTTACAGATTTTTTTCTTATGCTAAAATTATTGGTAGAACATTTACATTATGATTTAAAGTCATGACTAAAAGGCATGTATTTTATTTTGGTGTTGTTACACTGTGACAATGAAGAGAAATGCACGCTTTCCATTTTTTGTAATTATTTTTAGGTTCCCTCTATACTAATTTGTTATTTTGCTTTATTTTTCTATTCGTCATGCCAGCTGATTATATCGATACTAAAAAACAGATAAACGATGTTTTTACAACAATTATTAATAAATGAATCATGCCTCTAAAGCAGTAGTCCCCACAGTTGTGAAAAAGATTTACATCAGCACCTGCCTTTGCGGCCTTATCTGATTATGGACTAGTTTCACGATTCACCAGCGCCCCCGTGTGGCTGACTAGGCTCACACAGTTAGCAATTTATGCCATTTGTTTGCAGCCACATGAGTAACTTCTTGTTGAAGAGCTCGGGCCTTCTAGTCCCTCTGGTATGCAATTTCCCAGCAATCAATGGAAGACAAGGCTTAATGAGTTAGTAGGCCGAAGCGCACTAGCAGTATCAGCCTTTAAAACAACTTACCCGTCAACCATCACCACTCGTTCCTCACAGTATAGTTATCTGTTGTAAATGCAACAGACCCTCTGGAGGTTGTTAGGCCCCAAAAAAAAGCCACGCCAAAAACTCATCAAAGATACTAACACCCCCTTCCTGTGTTTTAGGTTTCAACCACAGCCTTTCAGCCAAGATAGGCAACTCAACCATGACCAGCCCGGGTTGAACTGCTAGCAGAACCACCCGGGGGCCATGCTGATCCCCGTTCTGCCAATTTAAACCCTTAGTAAGGGTTTCGGAAGCCATAACAACATAAGTCATGCGGTTTCCTAGAGTTTTCTTTGCCGCAACAAACGAGTGACCACTTCCCCTCTTTACACGAAAAACAGAGTGCCCGAGTTAGGAATACGCCCAGGCAAAACTTGTTCCCCGGGTGGGGGCAGTGGTCCCCACAAAGTGCACACTCCGTATCAGCGTTGTCAACTTTGAAAACGCGCCAAAATGTGAGAAAACCCGCATTTTTCCAACAAAAGCACACCAAGTATAAATCTTATTTCTGTTCCCTCGTCTAGATTAGCAATAAATAAGTTAACATTTATTACATCAAACGTCAAAATTGTGTTATTGCCAGTGAAGACAGTTTATTGTGAACGGTTGCAATTGATGCTGCAATAATTGGCAATGTAATTTTGTAAACAATCATTGCCGACACAAAACGTCAAAATCGATTGTCATTTGAGTTTGACATTAATGAACTTTTGAAATATTCTGCTTGCGAATAAGTTTAGTAAAATTCTCTTTTGTAAAAGTTATTAATACAATTCATAAAACTTAAAATAACGTTTTTATTTTTTTAATGGATTGATTGAGGATTTATTCAAAGTAATCACGCTGTAAAAGCAGTTTTCTTGTCGTTAGAACTTTAAAAGTCCAGAGTAAAAGAGATTGGATAGGAAGAAAGTGCGTGGGCTGAAATATCAAAAAATATGATAATTTTTAAAAGTAGACAAAGTAAAATTTTATATTATTTTGCTTCTTCTTTGGCAATAAAATTTTGCCATTTGCGTTTACCTTGACACTTTTTTTTGCAATAAAATTTTGCTCTTTGCGCTGAACTTTTCTATTCCATTTTTTTGTAATTATGAGTTGTCATAGATACGTGTTCCCATACCTTTGACATAAGCGAAGCAATAAGCAATTTTATACCGTTGTTCTGCCGGCGTTATTGCTTTATTGCAAAAATCTTTATTGATAATCTATTCGGGGTGGTTTTTGTGTAACCTACATTTAAGTGATTAGTAGTAGAGTTGAGTTCGTGAGCTTTTTTGAGAGAGTGCTAGTTTTAATTCAGCTCTTTTTACTGAGATTTGTCTTTCTTTTTGTTCAGAGCTCCGTAAATAATATTTTCGATAAACGGCTCCATGATACAAAAAACCAGGTAGCCGCTTCGCTACAACAATAAAAAAAGCAACAGGTATTTTGTTTGTGTAAAATGGCGAATTCACACTTCTGCTGTCAAAAGCAGTTGATAAAGAACCAAGGCAAATGCATTACTAGATGAACTTAACAGCACAGGTGATTATTATTATTTCTTTGCTTCTCGCGTTTTTTCCAGTGAGACGGTAAAATTTTTTTCCTTTTGTTTACAAACTTTTTCGCGCCATTTTAATCAGAAGATTTTTTGTATGATTTAGTGTAATTTCAAGAACTTTGTGTGAACTTAAAAGTGAAAAACTAATATAATCTGTGGTTTTAATTACTAACAATTATAAAAGTTTATATATAACGTTTATATAAATTTTTTTTCCAGCTGAACAATCTTAGGCGAATTTAGATTTTGACATTCACGATATGTTTTACAATAACAAAATACATAGCACTGAATTCGCCTTTCCGCTTGCATTCACCTGTATAAATTCGCCTTGTAAAGAACTTGTACAAAAATTTAAATGGTGCCGAAAAAGATAAACAAAACTTGACAGAGGAAGTGCCGCCATATTAATCGAATTCGCTTGAATTCGCCGATGTATTCACCTAATAATGAATTCGCCTTGAACGGTTCTGTTTCAGCATTCATGACAAAGAAAAAGCAAAATAAAATTGGTGTAAAGAAATGAAAAGTACAATTATAAGGGTTAATTAAAGGTGAAATTAGAAATATTCAGGTGTGATGAAAAATAATTGTATTGAAAAGAAAAAAAAAAAAAACGATTTATTTGTGATGAGTCTCAATGTTTTTATATTCATTTATGGTGGCATATCATGTCATTTATTTTTATAATACAAAGGTTAGGTTAGGTAGGCAGGACGCTGGGTTCTCCAAAGAGTACCCGGATACTCCAGCTTACTTGGGTCCTGAAGGTCGTTCCCTTTGTGATTGCCTGAAAAGTTAGGATATGATAGAAGGAAAAATAAAAGTTGTAAGGATATAGGAGTGCAGAAGAGGGAAAGGAAAGGTGGGAAACTGCTTAATGTGGCATTACTTGCTGATTTACTAGCCATCCGCTACTTCTTATGAAGGAAGCTATAGCAGTCGGTTTTACCAAGGCCAGACATCATAGACTATTGAAGCTTCTCTCGCCTAAGCATCTTAGACGATGGTGCCCCAAAGCCGGGCATGTACCGAAGAGATGAAGGATGGTCTCCTCCTCCTCCTCGTCTTGGCAACTTCTACAGAAGTCGTTATAGGGTAGGCCTAGTCTCCTGGCATGGTTCCCAAAATACAATAAATAGCAAAAAACAATAGCATTTTTGTAAAACAAAATTATGTTGTCTAATTTTCTGAATAGATATACACCACTATTCGTCAAATTCTGGCAGCACTGTTGAGAGGAGTTTTAGGACGCTTTTTTAAGTTATTTTTTTGCATAATTATAAAAGTAAATTTTTAGTAGTATTATTTTTATTTCTTTTTTCCTCCGCTTTGTATCGGACTGATCACCATAGTGAACTTACCGACTAAAAAACCCCCTCTTGTTCCTGCGATAAAATATTTCCACCCCGCAACCGCCTTAGCATTGCTTCGGGGTGGATACTCAATGGCTTAAACAGCCCTTCTCCTTCGTCTGGCACCCTGATAATGATCTTGTTCTGCGGCGTCCAGATCTGGCTTTTTCGTTCGCAGAACTTTTTCACAGAATCGGGAGAGGTTTAGTACTATAACCTATTTTTATAGCACAATATTATTTTTAAATATATAAATTTGAGTAAATCACTTTCAAAGATGTAAAATATACTTTTCATTTCATGTAAGTATATATTTATTTTTTTAAAACTTTATGTGCTGATCATAGAACACAGACGAGCGAGCACTTGTCTAAAAATAGCTTATATGGAAATCGCTCAAAAATGTAGTAACTTTTATACAAATTTTTTAGACGAGTTGCTCTTCTGTGTTCTATGAACAGCACATTACACAGAAAAAAATTTTTTTTTCGTGTTCAATAACGAAATTCGTTGAATCAGTTAATAAATTGTTTGAAGGCGGACCTGTAAAGGAATTCGTGGATTCAAACAAAAGTTTAGTAAAAATAATTATTGATCGAAAACAACAACAAATACGATATTCAAGGCTATTTTTTTTTTTTATTTTTATGTATATGTATACAAATTATTTTTTCAGACAAAACTTTCGTTGATTTTATTTTTGCCATAATTTTTTCTGTGTAGTACTTTTGTAAACATTGTACCAAATATTCAGACTAAAATTTTTTGAATTCAGCTTAATTCTTACGATATCAGTTAGCGATTTCACACCAATCGTTTGCGCAAACCGATTGACGGGTACTCGTTGCTTGGCTCCTTAAGTCCACTTTATTCCAGCACTATAAAAACCTCTATATAAAAAATAAAACTAAGCTTAATCCTTATAGGTAAAACAACGAAAACCATTTTCTTAATTTAAAGGAGCACATTATCTAAGCCGATGTAAATTTGTAGCTGAACCTTACACTTCACAAAATAGTTTCTTCCCTACCACTCTACCTACAACGCCCACAATTTATCTTTTATAAGTCTTAGCTCCTAGTGGACGGAATGCTTTTAATTATTTATTTTTAATTTTTTCTTCTATTGCAGGCAATAATATAAAAATTGTTGCCAAATATATCGATTTAATTTTGCTTTTGTTGTGTTTGAGTAAAAATTATTTTTCTTTCAAAAGGACATTTTGCAGAATTAAGCAAAAATTGCAGACTTTTTTGTAAACATAAATAAAAAAGAAATAAAGTTTTAGAAATTAAATATAAAAAAAAACGAAGCACACCGATAACTATAAATTTATAAAGAAATGGAAATTATATAATATACAATATATTTATTCACGTACCTTTATAATTAAACATTTTCAAAAAGTATAACAATTAATAAAAGTTTTAAAGAACAAATTAAAAATTAATAAAAAAGAAAAGAAAAAATATTAAAGAAACCAATACAAATTAGAAATATTAAAACAAAACACGAAAACATTTGAATTTATGGCTGTTTAAACACTTTAGAAATTAAACCAATAAAATATAATAAAAAAATTAATAAATAAAATAAAATAAAACAATTTCATAACAGTTTAATTAATAAAATTTACAAAATTTTTAAAATTAATAGTATTAAAATCAGAGTAAAACCCAAAATTCAATTCTCTTTGTTTCTTTTTTTACATTTCCAATTTATTAAACCTTAAAAACAAAAAGAAAACAACAACAAATACTATTTATATACATAAGCTTAAAAATTATTAAAAAAAAGAAATAAATATTCTACACAAAATACAACAAGAATTTATAATTTAACAACAACAAGTATATAACAAAATTCTAAAATTAAAATACAAAACACACAAATTATTCATAATAACAAATCAAGCCGTCGTAGAAAACAAAATTATGCAAAGATTCATTAATTAAATTACATACCTACACATATGTACTACAAACTAAAAATAATTAACAATTTACATACATTTAATTAACACAAACACACACAACTCAGAAGCAAGGCGAATTCATTTTGCCAGGTGAAACTGTAACAACAATTGTTCTACTCATTTTTCCCATTTGTACAGCAACAACTGTCAAAAGTTGTTTCCCGTTTGCTCACATCATGCATATCTAGCAGTAAAGTGTGTATGTGTGTGTACTACTTTCTCTGCAATTTTTTGCCTCATGAATTCGGTGAAGCAACAAAAAACACCATAATGTTTTTGCATAGTTGTACTTATTGTAATCCCAATTTCAGCTGTTAAAATGAATTCGCCTTGCTCGGATGTAATTAAACATTCAACACAACTCAAACAATAACAAACAGTTTTACTATATTAGTAGAAATGCATTTGAATAAACATCAATACATACTCACTCATATACTTGTGTGAGATAGACAAGATTTGTGTACAGCTGTGATCATAAAAATAGCAAGGCAAATGCAAATAAATATAGTTTAAAAAATTGAAAAACAAGCTTTGTTATCAAACTAATTATACATATAACCAGAAGAAAGAATTGGATTTTTGGAATTCCCAAAATCGGCTTAAGGAATTGCCAAAATCCCTTACTTCCGCAGAATCGAATGATAATAATTCAGTTACATGTTACACAGCCAAAATGTGCACCGAATATAAAAAACCGCTGCAAATTCGTCTTTTTGGGAATTCCCAAAGTCGGCTTCAGCAAATGTCAAAATCTCCCCACATCCTCAGAAACAAGTCAGCAGTTTCACTTTTCGTACTAAAGCAAATGACATTTTATAGTTCAGACGTATGTTCCACGGCGAAAACGCGCACTGAACATTAAAAATTGGTTAGCGGTTTGGTGCCGCTATTTTTTTATACTCGGCTTGGTGAATTTCCCAATCCCCCACTTTCCCCGAAGCAATACGTCAACTTCAGTTTTCGCTCTAAAGCGAAAGACTGTTTATGGTTCAGATGAATATGAAAAACCGCTGCAAAACCGGTTAGCAATTTGGTGCCGATTTGTTTTTGTGAATTCCCAAAATCGGCTGCGTGAATCCCCAAAACCATAGCTTCACATATAGTTTACCATGTACTCTTTTTCTTGATTAGCTTGGATATTTCGTTTGCTATGTTCTCCATGACATCAAAGTATACCAGTGTTGTTAACTTAGAAAATTCAAACTGCAACAAATCGCGTTATTTCAACAAAAACGCACCAAATATAGAATTTTTATTTCCAATCCCTATTTATTTTAAAAAAGTAGAATATTTTTGTCTTAAAAGCATAACAATTAAACACACGTTTAAGCGACTGGCAGATGGTCAAACTACGCTTAAGGGCACCGCCTGTTCGCATACCATGATAATGTGTGCGGACATAAACGTAAATTTACCCAGCGGTAAAGAAAAAGAGAAGGTAATTTAATATGGACATGTACTTTAAAGTATCATATTGTTTACATAATTTTAAACACGGTTTGTACCAGAAGAGTAGCATAGTCAAAACTCGTACTCGAAACATCGTCATGAATTTAAGAAGTATTTAATAATAATAATACTTTACTATATCTCAATAGCCAAAATTCGTGCTTCTCGATAAAATAATTATAACAATACGTTATCGAGTTTGCTGTTTATGTTTAACGATATTTTGAATGATATGGTAAAAACAGCTGTTTACCATCTCTAGAATTATAATATTATTAAAGAACCACATAATCTTTACTGCAAGTGATGAAGTATGTATCGTAGGAAAGTATTGATTATCGGATGGTTAAAAGTTACAACGAGTTTGCTGACCTGTAGTGCGACTACATCTGAGATCTGTGAAGGAACATTTCTAGCTTACAAAAATTAATGATTGTTTTTCCATAGATGATGATACCGAAAGCTGGAGAGTGGAATGCGCACTCAATAGCGCAGCAGCAAGCGACTGTCAACCAGTTTTGAAAATTGCCTTACTTTTGCAATTTATAACTTAAATAGTCGATCTGGGACTAAATTTTATGTGAACTTCATGTTTGTACAAGTACATATGTATTTGTTGTTAAAGCATTAAATGCTGTAGCCTTTCATTGAAGGCAACATGAATTGTTTTACTATATTTTACGCTATTGAAATACATATTATATTCAAAAACCATTCATTTTACTAGCTGACGATTTTTTGACTATTTGCGATAATCATATTGACGATTTTAAACCAGATTTATCTGACACCTATGAGCGACACTCCAATACGCCTCTCTGTCTCTTGGTTTCTTCAGTTTCTGAAAATAAATCGTTGATTAACTAATCTATAATGTAAAATCCATACATATGTCCGTATACTATGTACTTACTATTTCAAGTTTCTCCATTTTCCATAATTTTTTTGCAAAATAACGTAGAAAATATTCAAAATAACTTGTATATTTTTAAAGAATTCTTAAAAATATGTAAACAAAATGTTGAACATTGTCACATTCTAATGCTTGATTAGAAATTCTGGTTAAAGAGTCAAGAAATAACAGTTGACACCCATTTAAAGTCAGTTCAGCTTAAAATATACTTTTTTCTACTATGAATATAAAAAAAAAATATAGCTACAATTGACACCCATTTAAAGTCAGCTTCAAATGTAAGTTCAGCTTAAAATATACTTTTTTCTACTATGAATATAAAAAAATATACCTACAGCTTTTTATTTAGAGATTCACATTAGCAAGAGCCGAATTTAGCAATTGACTGTAAATACAGTCCATTTTGTTTAAGCGGTAAAAATTATTACAAGATTGAAGTAATTAAAGAATTCAAAATTGACCATTTATTATAATACTAAATCCCAAAAATCCTACTTTTGAGACAAATATCTTCAAATCTTATTTTGCATGAAAAATCTTCAAAATTAAGGTAAAATCTTCATGCTGGCATCGCTGGCTTTAAAACTGAAGTCTCCTTTTGTTTTGTAACGGCAGTTCAAAGCAAGCAGATGAGAAAAATGTTAGTTGCTTTATTTGCGCTCTTTATTATTGAAAAATAATTCTTTTGATTTTGTTTGCTCATTGAGCAAAAACAGTTAAACGATTTTGTTGTTGGAATATTAAAAATAAAATCATGTACATAAGAATGTACGGGATAATGGCAGTCATTTGAAGTGAATTTTCTAGAACAGTTTTATTGTTTTCATAACTTTTCAAATTGTATACCTACACATATGTAGGTATGTATGTATTTATTTGTTTCTAGCTTTGCAATTAATCACATTTGTATGCAAATTAAGGCAACTAAACATTTTTATATACCTACATATAAATAATAAAAAAAAACTCAACAATAAATTAAAATAAAATTTAAAAAGCATTACAATAAAAAGAGGCTTAAATATAAAAGAAATAATAACTTTTTGTGAAATTCAGTGTCTTTTTAAACACAAAATAAAATATTTAATTTTAGTAACAAATAAAAATCATTAAAAATAAAAATAATAAACTACAGAAAAATAAAAATACAATGTGCATTAAATTAGTTTATTTGTATGTATGTGTATTTACATATTGATAGCAAAACAAGAGTAAAAAAACCAAATAAATAAATAAATAAATAAAATAATACTTTTATGTTTGTAAATTTAAAAGAGAATATTATAATAACTATTTGCTCTGTATGTAAAGTGTATATGTATAGTAGAATATAGAAACCTACAATAATTAAACAATTGCATATGTACAATTATTATTAAAAGTAAAATTAAAAAATAAACACAATACAAATTAATATTAAAAGTGAACAAAATTATGGAAATAACGCGAAACAATTGATAGAGTATAAAAAAAAATACATATAGAAATATATAAATAAATATCTTTGTATGTTTTATTTAAGTTACTGCAGATGGAATCTAATTGTATTAACGTATACATGCATACATACATACATATTCTATACATTTATGTAATTGTACTTATAACATTCAAATACATACATAAATACATACATACATGTGTACACAAATGTCAAAATATTCAATTGCAATTTGTTTGTAAAGTAAAATGACAAACATATTTACACACATACATACTTGCAGGCATATGATGTAGAAACGAATGCCCTGTTCTCTTTTTGCCAGCACCTACACGAACACACGCACACACATATACACTCAAATTAAATATATACATCAATTTATTATATTCATTTGTGTTTAAATAAAACCGTTAACTTTTCTTTGTGCATGAAAATGAAAAACAAAATCCCTACAACAGATCCATGTAAAATTATTATTGTGCATTTTAATTGTATGTATGTAACTTAAATGAGAACTATGTAACAAAACCAATAAGCAAACAAAACAGAAATTTGTTCAGAGATAGATAACTCGTATGTAGTTTGTGACAATTCATTTTGCTATTTATTAAATAGGCAATAAGAAGAATGTGACGTGACAAAATCAAGAAATATTGTATAAATATAAAAATAAAAAAAATAAAAATTCAAAATAAATTCAAAAATTATACAAATACTTACATATATAAAACTATAAAAAATAAAAAACAAAGAAAATCAAAGGCAAATAATAAACAAAATAATTAAAAAATTAAAAACTTGCATTTTAATTGATCGGTATATGACAGCACGAGCGCACGCACATCAGATTAATGTTAGATTATTCCTTGTGGAAAGCGACAAAAGGTTTAATATGGGTAAGGTAATAGGTAAGCCACCTTTGCGAACTTCAACTGGCGACTGGGCAAGAAGCGATTCTGAAAAGGGAATGTTGTATGTCGATCATTTGAGAAACGTTTTTATTACAAATGATTCTACGAATACAGCGTGCTCTCCGTGGAAGATCTTGCGGAGGATCGGCAATTCCAATAAAATCCAGAATTAAGCACTATTTAATGAACGAGACACGAGAGGAGTATCTCCAAGCAACTAATAGTTATATGCATTGAATATTTTCCTCGATTTACTCACCGCCCCGATTTTCAATAACAGAAAGCCAATATTCACATTTTTTCAAATCACTTGGGCCTCGATTTTGAGCGGCTGGCGACTATAACGCTAAGCACACTTTTTGGGGATCACGTTTAATTACCTCGAAAGGCCGTGTGCTTTTTGACACCGTTTCCAAAATGAGCTTAGATGTGGTTTCAAGCGGACACCCCACTTATTGGCCGACAGATCGACGAAAGATCCCAGACGTGATAGATTTTGGAGTTGCGAAAAATTTTCCTTTAGAGTGGTTGCAAGTGGAGCCTTCATTAGATTTGTCATCAGATCACTCACCTAGTATAATCTCTGTTTTGCTCCCCCAAGAGATTGGCTCCCCGTTGACCATCAATAGAGTGAATTTTCTAAAATACAAAAAATTTTTTAGTACACATTGTACTGAAAATATCGCCTTGAGAACGCCTGAGGATATTGATGAGTCAATTAACGAAAACCTCAAACTGGCCGTACAGCATGCTACCACTAGTCATTTAAGATCTAGAAATAAGAACAATAAAACTTATTCGTCTGAAATTGAACAACTTCTGTCAGAAAAAAAAGAGTCAGAAGAGAGTGGCAACTTCGCAGGTCGCCCCAGTTTAAAACTAGGCTACGGGAATGCATAACTCAGTTAAGAAATCTGCTTGAAGTCCATAGAATGGCTTCCCTTAAAACATATTTGGAAAGCCGTGATGGTACCCCTCAATCTGATTATTCATTGTGGAAAGCGACAAAAGGTTTAAAAAGACCCGTAATAGGTAAGCCACCTTTGCGAACTTCAACTGGCGACTGGGCAAGAAGCGATTCTGAAAAGGGAATGTTGTGTGTCGATCATTTGAGAAACGTTTTTATTACAAATGATTCAGAGAATAATACAGCAGAATTACCGTCATATGCTGCTAGAGCGCCTGTGCCTTTGAGACTTAATTTTCAAGATGTCGAAAATCTTATCGGTACTACAAACCCCAGGAAAGCTCCAGGCATTGATCAAATTACTGATAAAATGCTTGAACAGTTACCTCGTATAGCAAGAAGAGTTCTACTTTTTATTTTTAACGCTATTTTACGCCTGGAGTATTATCCTGCAGAAGGGAAGGTCTCTATGATTACTATGATACCCAAGCCAGGGAAGGATCTGACTAAGGTAGAATCATATAGACCAATAAGTGCCAGTTTACACACATCAAGTTTGACTCGTCAAGTCTTGAGTTTTTGGGAGAGTGGAAAAGGGTGCAGACTTGACGGTACCGTCAAGTTTAAAATGGAATGCCAGAAAATATGAAAACTTTAAGGCAAAAAAACTCAAACTTGACGATACAAAACTTTTGTGTGTGAACGTAAATGCAAGTTCAAAAGAAAATTGATGCAGAATTGATCGAGAAAACCTGATGTGTGTAAATTGGGACTAAGTCTTTTACCAACAATTTCAAAACTATTCGAAAAATGGCGAAGTTGAGTCCAATGTTGAACCATGTGGGATGCATCCCTGATCATCAATTTGGTTTTCGGGCTAAACATAGCACCCTAGAACAAACGCACAGACTAGTCAATGTCATAAGACAAACCTTTGAGGAGAAGAAGTATTGCTCAGCTCTATTCATTGACATTTCTCAAGCTTTTGATAAAGTGTGGCACGAGGGCTTGATGCACAAAATAAAGTTAAACTTGCCTGCAAATACACACAAGCTTCTGGAAAGCTACTTATATGGGCGGAAGTTTGGTATCAGAGAAGGCGACTTTATAAGTCCAGCAACAAATAAACTAATTGATGAATTTGAGTGAAATTTTAACTGCTGACTTATGACAGATCCTAATCCAAAAGAAAAATTGTATTTGTACTGCCATCTAGCGCTAGGTAGCTTCAACATCAATCCGCCTTCGTAGTGGTCCTCATGCTGCTCTCCCGAAAGAACATTCTGAAGCCAAGACCATCAAGTCCACATAGAGCAACGGTGGGCACTAAGAAAACGTTTGACAACGTGCTGGCTGATCCACTGTTCGAGTCCGAAGAAACAATCAGCAAGCCTAAGCTGGTAACACAATGCGAAGTGCACCATGTTGTCGTCAAGTTAGGTTTGTCAAGGCGCAAATCTGAATTTTTGACCGCATTTCTTAAACGAAAAAAGCTAACGGACGTTGATGTTAAGATCTCGATACACCGTAACCGTTAAGCGGAATTTGAAAAGTTTTACAACGAAATTTTTACGACTACTGCAACAACATAACAGGATTAGTAAATTAAATGCGGCTAGACGGGTTGCTCGCCTGTGTTCTATCAACAGCACGATATAGCTTCCTGGCGGACACTCTGTATTAATTCTCTCAATAAATTCAATGAAAGAAAGATAAACACAATCGTGAAATAATTAAACATTTAGTATTGTCTTTATTAGTGATAAAAAAAATTAAAAAATAGGGCATTTACAGTTAACAAAAGGGGCAGTGGTGGGAATTCGATTATTTGTTTATTATAAACTTCTTTAAAACAGTTACATATGTATGTATAATTAAATATAAGATCAGCAAGTTAAGAAATGAATTCTAACAGTTATTTAAAAATCAAATGAGTAGATATAAAAATTAATTAAATTAAAAGTTAAAAATGAAGTTCCTATAACTAACACTTAGTTATACTGGAAATACATTATTTATACGCAAACTATAAACTAGATATGATTTAAACGATGACAAATTCTAATTCTAGCATTTACCATTTGTGGGTGCTTTGGGCCGACAGATTTTGCTGCGACCGTTCGCACCGTAAACAATATTGCAAGAGAAGGTGAAGTAACCACACGTGGAGGATTTTGTGTAGTATGTGGACTGGAAGTTTTTGTTATCTTGTGGGGGATTCTTTGAATTGTCCATGCTGCCCGTAATGGATTTGGTGACTGTAACAAAGCTGTCGGGAGTACGTGGTTTGTGTCCGGACTTTTCATCAGCTGTAATATTTAACTTGCTTTCGGACTTGTGTGGTTCCAAGGATTTGGTGTGGAATTTTTTCTCCACATTTACGGTGCCACGGAAGCCATTCGGCACAGTTTCGGTTGTGGTGCGTGAGGAATACGTTTGTACGCGGCCATTTTGATTTTGCACAACATTATACTTTTTGCTGGGGTCGGCCACAGCCACTTGCTGGGTTTGCATGGGGGAGGTTTGAGTGTGAGTGCGATATAAAGAAGAGGTTTCCAATTTTTTGTCGTCACTAGGTTTTGAGTCCATTTTAATGGGATTTTCATTATAATAATCTTCCTCATCTTCGTACTCATCATAGGGTTCCTCTTCTTCTTCTTCCTCAGTTAGTGTGGAATCGTCATCTAATTTGTTAGAGTTTGTCGCTAAATTAAACATTCATAAAATTTGTAATAAATCATAAAATTTGTAAACACAACAAATAAAGTTACCTTCTTTATTCGTTCTGGAAGCCTTTAATTGCAAATCGGGAATGTCGGACTCGGACGTCAGCGATGGATTGTAGACAGTGTCGACTCGATCAGTTACTCTGTAATTGAAATATACTTATTATTATTTGCATGCCTGGAAGGTTTTCGTAAAATTAACAATATTACGCATCAGTGCCTCCAAACTGGCTGATTGTATTAAAGAGATCTCTGTTTTGCTCACGATAGGTGGCCACTTGCTCCTTAGTGCCGGAAGCAGACTGAGCAGCGCCATGATAAGAAACACCATATCTGAAATTTAAAATAAATCATATTGAATCGTAACAGCTTGCCAGCAATTCTTCAGATAAAACAAGACTAAGAGTCCATACTTTGATGTGCCATGAATTTGAGACTGACTGTTTCCGGAATGTGCACCAGACTGAGCAGAAGCTTGGCCTCCCCCGGCCGATCGTACGATTTCACCATCCTGACCAGGTCTAAAGCCAATTTGGGCTTGAGAGGATGTTTGACCAGGACCACTAGACTGAGCATCCGCCAAACCGCCTTTATCGTTAGCTTGTACCTTTGTGTAAAATATCAATGAAATATATAAAAAAGTCGCACTATTTCGTCTTGTTACCTCACTCTGGCTTTGATGTATTATTCCGCCACTCTGGGAGGAAGCTTTTGTGCCTCCTGTTTTTTCATTAACTTGAACTTGTGCTTGTGACTGAGCTGCTCCTCCTTGGCCTTGGGACTGGCTCATAGCACCTTCTACTCCGCCAGTAACTTGGGAGCTAGCCGATCGATCATTGTCTGAAGTCATAGCGCTGGCGCTAAATGAGCCGCTTGAGCTGTATGTACCTTGTACCTGAGTTTTAGCCGTGCCACCATTCTTTTTGCCTTGAGCACTTGCTGCCGCTTGACCATTTCCAATTGATGATTCGGCTTGGGAGAAAGCGTCTTCTGCCCCTCCAACGACAACACCAGATACTTATAGAATTATGCCATAGACTTTTGAAAACATCTTGCTATAAATTTCACTACTTACCTGGACCACCACTAGGTTGAACGATAGTCTGGGGGCCTTGGCCATACTGTGAAACTGGAGAGCCTGGTAGTTGGCTTCCTGCAGCTCCAGGATGACGATATTGTGGAGCGCCACCGATTTGTCCGTATCCACCACCCGGCTGACCGCCAGGCTGCTGGCCATAGGATGTATCGTAACCAGTTCCGAAGCCAGAACCTTGATGAGTTCCACCAGCACCACCACCACCAGGCAAAGCACCAGGTTGAGGAAAACCGCCACCTGGATATTGACCAAAGTCGACCCCAGGCTGAATACCAGTTGGCTGACCTGGTGCAGGTTGACCGGTAATTTGGGGCCTATAGCCTGCAACAGGTTGTGTTCCATGTGTATAACTTCCGCCTGTTCCTGGTTGACCTTGTGGCCCATAGCCTGGTGTGTAGCCAGGCACTTGGGGAAAGCCAGAAGTAACCTGTTGCATATCCGGTGCTGGCTTACTAACTCCTGGAATAAATGATCCTGTACTGGGTGGGTAGACAGCTCCTCTTTGGTCGAAACTTGGTTGAGAGCCAGCTGGATGAGTGAATGAGCCTTGTTGACCATGTGCCATACCAGCACCTTGTTGAGTGATAGTGCCTGGTTGGCTAAGAGAAGTACCTGGTACAGCAGCCATTGAACCAGGTTGTCTACCCAATTGTGGAGGCTGAAGACCAGAGGCTTGTGGCACACTTCCTGTTTGACTAAAACCTGGTGGCATATAACCACCAGTTCTTTGGTCATAGCCTGGTTGATAAACTCCGGTCACGCCGCCTTGCTGAGCAGCAGTGCCTTGTTGACCTGCGATACCAACTGGGCCAAAACCTCCAACGGGCTGATAACCAACACCAACTTGACCACCCATTCCTGGTTGGCCATACACACCAGGTTGACCTTGGTAGCCAGATTGCCGCTGACCAGCACCACCTACACCTACTTGCATACCACCGGCACCTGGTCTGGAAACCATGCCTTGTCCAGGTTGTTGTAAAATTTCTTGTGGACCTGTAACTCCATATTGTGTTCCTGGACGTGCAGGTCCAACCGTGCCGCCAGTTTGTCCTGTATAGCTGGGTCCATAGCCGGGCTGTTGGGGCTGACCACCAATCTGCTGGCCAGTACCAGGAGCAAAACCAGCAGCTAAATATCGTATAAAACGGGGTTAAAATATATTAAAAGTTTCAGAAATTTTGAATTTCTTACGTTGCCCATAATATGAACCAGGTTGAGCAATTTTCTGGCCAGGAATTTGTTGCCCTGGCTGCCCATATGATATAAACTGTGAACCAGGTCGACCACTAACACCATCCACTCCATAGGATGCAGGTTGACTGCCAGGTGCATACTGAGGAGCTTGTTGTTTACCTCCGCCTGGTACTGTGTAGCCTGCTCCGGGTGTGTAAATAGGAGTCTGTTGTCCAGGACGACCATATGTTTGACCTTGAGGACCAAACCCAATTCCAGCCTGTGGACCTGGCAAACAATAACAAATTTTTATAAAATTTTTTGTAAGTGTATTTGTAATTTAAGATATATTTTGACCCTAATTGGGGTCACCATTATTGCACAACTACGATTAGTACTCCTAGGATTAATTCTTATATCGTTTTTGCGTTTTTCTAATTACATCATTTCTCATGAGAACTTTGACATTTTAAAGTTCATAATCAGCCCAATTGTGAATATTCTCACGGAATTTATTTCTCTAGGAATTTATTTCTCTCATAAAGTACTTTTTTCAAATCAAACTAAAAAAAAACACAAATTTTGTCCGTACAAATTGAAGAGCTGATCTCTCTTTAGTGTTTTCAACAAATAGAGAGAAGAAAAAAAAATCGTACTTAGTTTTTGTTCATAATTGGAGAAAAGGGAAAAGTGATAAAATTCCTACGAAATTTTTATTTATAATTGCGCTGAATATGAATGAATAATTTTGTGGAAATAAAAATAGTTTATAATTATAGAAAAGTACTTTTAAAATATATAATTGTGAAAAAAGTATCAAGTATTTTGAATTAATGTAAGTTTGTTCTAGCGTTGCCACCTTGTAGACATTAATACACCCATATACCAAGGCAGCTTTAATAGGTAGTGGCAGAATTACAATAAATACAACACCAACAAACATCACATGTATTTTGTTGGTAGAAATGATCAAAATTTGTCAAAATTTTGTTTTCTTTTTGCTTGAAAAAGCAAGGAAGTCTATGTTTTTTTTCAGAATTATGTACTTTGTATACAAATTAAAATAAAAAATTTACGCAAAGAAACGAAAGACAGCTGTGCTTATGTGTTATGCCTTGGTAAAGCTGCCTTGCCCATCTACCAACCAAACTACCTAATCTTCACATACTAAATATAATCTACCAATTTTGGTACAATCACACCAAAGTGGCAGCGCTGATGAAGCCCGTTTGTTGCAAGAACTTGGAAGCAAAAGTATGTACACTTCGTAGAAACTAAAGGCAATGGAATACCTTGAGGAGTTCCAGGTGGTGCAACTAAATGTGGAGGTTGATCTTGTCCCAGTGCTTGTGGCCCAGTTCCAGCAATACCAGGCTTTACAAAACCTAATGAAGATATACGAGAAAATCATAATTTAAAAAATGTAAACTATGAAAAATTTAAATTTACTTAGGCAAATTCGATTTTTCAAATTAAATTAAAAACTTTACCTGGAGTTCCTGGTTGTCCAACGCCTCCACTTCCGCCTATAGGGCTATAACCAAATGATGTTCCTTACAAAAAAGTTCACTTTAATTATTAATATTTTTAATAAATAAATTTTTATTTATACCTGGTGCCCCCACCTGACCCATGCCCTGTGGTGCATAAGAGCCACCAGCGCCTGTTTGTCCCGCAATACTAGTACCAGGAGCATATCCACTTCCTGGAGCGTAAACACCACCCGTACTAGGTCTACCCATTTGCCCCAAACCAGGGGTTCCGGGAGCATATTGAGCACCTGGAGCATAAGCACCACCAGCTCCGGGTATTCCTGGTTGACCTGCGATATCAGTGCCGGGAGCATATCCACCAGCAGGTGCATACGGTGTTGCAGCCCCGGGTCTTCCTTCTTGACTTTCTCCACCTGGAAGATAGCCAGTACCAGATCCAGGCCTTGCTATTTGTCCTGTAGTAGAAGTTCCGGGAACATATCCTCCCCCAGGAGCATAAGCATCACCAGGTCTTCCTGTTTGTCCCACACCATATGTGCCTGGAGAATACACAGTACCAGGAGCATAATGGTCACCAGGTCTTCCAGTTTGTCCCATACCAGACGTTCCTGGAGAATACACAGTACCAGGAGCATAAACATCACCAGGACCTCCTGGTTGTCCCATACCGGACGTTCCTGGAGAATAGACACTACCAGGAGCATAATGATCGCTAGGTCTTCCTGCTTGTCCAACACCGGGCGTTCCTGGAGAATACACAGTACCGGGAGAATAATCATCACCAGGTCTTCCTGTTTGTCCCACACCGGGCGTTGCTGGAGAATACACACTACCAGGAGCATAAACATCTCCAGTACCTGGTCTTCCCGTTTGTCCTACACCAGCAACTCCAGGGGCATAAACGCCACCTGCACTAGGTCTTCCGCCTTGTCCGGCATCTGCACTACCTGGACTATAACCACTACCAGGCGCGTAGGCAACACCAGTGCCAGGTTTTGCTGTTTGTCCTGCAGCTGAAGTACCGGGAGCATATCCACTACCTGGCATATAGGCACCACCAGTACCGGGTCTTCCGATTTGTCCACTAGCTCCTGGGGTATAAGTGCCACCAGGACCATAAGCACTTTCAGCACCGGGTCTCCCAAGCTGTCCAGCGCCACTGGTACCGGGAGCAAAAGAGCCTCCAGGAGCATAAGAACCACCAGCGCCAGGTCTCCCGATTTGGCCAGCACCACTTGTTCCGGGAGCAAACGAGATACCAGGAGCATAAGAACCATCAGCTCCGGGTCTCCCCATTTGTCCAGCACCACTGGTTCCGGGAGCAAAGGACATACCAGGAGCATATGGGCCAACAGGTCCGGGTCTCCCAATTTGGCCAGCACCACTTGTTCCGGGAGCAAAAGAATCATCAGAGCCGGGTCCTCCTACTCCAGGTCTAAAAGAGCCACCTGCTCCCGGCGCAGTAGATGTTGGGGTAAAGCCGCCACTCAAGCCAGGTTGTCCCGATGAAATGCCCGAACCGGGAATAAATCCTCCCCCTGGACCCCTCCTATCAGCACCAAACACTCCACCAATTATTGATGAAGGCTTACCTTCTATATAAGGTAGTACATTACCACCCAATGTAAGCGGATCAGGTGAACCAGTCGAATACTCTAAAGATGAAAATCCTTTATTATTTATTTAAAAATTTCAACATGAGTAAAAAGAGTTACCGTAGACAGGACCGGTAACACCACAACCACTACAGTCGCCACTCGAGAATTGACTCTGCGCTTGACCCATTCCATGAGTACCAGCTGTAATTAAACATAAAACGAATTTCTTTTGATATATAAACCACTTTAATATACTTTCATACCAACTGTAGATCTAGAACCGCTTTCCGTAGCCTCAGCTTCCGCTTTTCCATCTAGTTCCGGTTGTCCAAAATTTAAGTACTGAGATTGTGTCTGGCCTCGTTTACTAAGTAGGCAAAAAAAAAAAAAACATTTTTTATAACAAAAATTTTTTCATTATTTAAGTACTATTCGCAGCTCCACCAAGTGGATACAGCACAACTGGGGGTTAATAATGAAAAGCCTATCCACCCGATTGGTCCAGTGCAATGCAATGGATTAAGTCCAATCTGTTTGTGGTATGACAAGTATAAATTAAAGATTTAACTTACTAGCTTCTTTTAGCTCTCTGAGCTTCATCAAGTTCCTCGACATCATCTTCACTTGCCGGGGAGTTCTAAAACAAACAAAAAAGAAAAACATTAGATGTGCGATTAGAAAAATAGGGGAAAATTACAAAAATAACTTAAAATTCACTATAAATTTTAAACAATCAATATTCAGAGGCTAAATGAACTGGTGAGCCAGCACCAGATTACTCTGCTCTAGGTGCCGGGACATGAGGGGCATTGTAGCAATGAGATGGCACATATTGTACTTTTATAATCGGGAAGATATGTACTGGGACTCTTCGTAGACTTCAGGGGTGCGTTTGACAATCTCCTGTGGAGTGTAGTTCTCGATAGACTACGTAGTGTGGGCTGTCGGGAGCTCGCTCTATGGGAGAGTTACTTCTGCGGTAGGAAAGCCTGTGTGGTGGGCGCCAGCGACACGGTTTGGAGGGACGTTGTACGCGGCTGTCCGCAGGGGTCCATCTGTGGTCCATTTTTATGGAACCTCATGATGGATTCCCTGCTGAGGTCGTTGCAGCGTGACTTCAAACTGTGTGCATATGCGGATGACTTGCTCATCTTGGTTGAAGGACAGTCTCGTGCTGATCTGGAAAGCCGGGGTGAGAGGGCCATGCGTGTTGTGCGCGAGTGGGGCGATAGTGTGGGTGTGGAGGTGGCTATGGACAAGACCGTGGCAATGCTGCTGAAAGGCAGGTTGTCTCGGGGTCGTCCACCACTCGTTCGCTCTGGCGGCATTAGTCTCCGGTATGCGACGGAAGTCAAATACCTGGGAATAATGGTGAGTGAGAGGTTGAACTTTATGGTTCACCTCTCATATGTGAGGGACAGGCTTACTGCTGTAGTAGGTAAAGTTAGGCGCATCCTTAGAAGTGAATGGGGCCTCAGCAGGCGGGCTACTCGTACCATATATGGTGGACTGTTTGTTGCATGCGCAGCTTATGGTGCACCTGTGTGGTACGAGACAGTCATGACTGTTGTTGGCCGCAATAAGATAGAGTCCGCCCAGAGAACTGCGATGCTTGCTTGCATGCCAGTCTGTAGGACGGTGTCAACAGATGCTCTACAGGTCTTGCTGGGGGTGGCTCCCCTTGATCTGGAGGTGATTCGCCGTGCGATCGCCTTCAAGGTTAGGAAGGGGCTACCGCTTTGTCCACATGATTGGCTTACTGCTCTTGATCTTGTGGTTAATAGGGAACCCAGTCAGATCAAGGCGCTCCTTTGGGAACGTCTTGTGTCTGCCTGGCGGGCGCGATGGGCGAATAGTACAAAGGGGCGAGCAACGCACGAATTCATTCGCGAGGCTGATTTTGTTGTGGGACGGCCGGAATTTGGCTTCAGTCTCAGTACGGGCTTCTTGCTTACGGGACATGGTTCCCTCAATGCATTTTTGCATAAGAGGGGCCTGTCCGAGACTGCGCTGTGCAGATGTGGTGAGAGCCCTGAGGACTGGAGACACGTTCTGGTTGAATGCCATCTTTATGATGACATTAGGGATCTAGAGGGAATGGGCGTAGTAGGGGCGGGCGACCATTGGGATTTCAGTAGGGTTTTGGCGGTCGGCGCATCTTTTGACGCGTTGGGCGCGTATGCCCGTGAGGTCTTTAGGCGGAGACCAAGGTAGGGAGGGTAGCCTCCCTGTTGTTGCCATTTCCGGAACCGTCGTTTGTTGAACCGCAGGTTCGCGCGTGACTGTGTGCGTCTCTCGTCGGCGGAGTTGGTTGCAGTTGTGGTTGAAGTCTTAGTGTAGGCAACCATGAGGAGCATAGAGCACAGTTCCTGTGCCCTGTGCTGTTCCTGGTGTCATGCACCTTGCTGTGTGTTGTTTGCTGGTTGCTGTTTGCTGTGTTGCTGGTTGCTGTCTGCTGTTTTGTTTTGATGTCGCAGGGTTGCTGGCAACGTTGTTTTTGTTTGTAAGTCCTTCCGTGAGGGGGGTCATGTCTAATTGTTGTTTTTTGTTTTGTTCGTGTTGTAAAGGGCTGGGCCACAGGGGGGTGGCCAATGTACTCATCCGTGAGGATGAATGTTGAATGTTTTTGTTGTTTTTGTTTATTGTGCCTTGTGCCCGTGTGTGTTTTGTGTTGCAGGTGATGCAGTTTGTACGTTGAGTGGCTGCTGTTTTGCTGTTGTCGCTGACGTTCCTGTTGTTCCTGTTTTATGTTGCTGTTTGCTGTTATTGCTGTGTTCCTGTGTGCTGTTTACTGTAAGTATGGTTGCAGGGGGTCACCAGTCCCCGAGCCGTTTGGGGCTCTACTGGTAGTAGTCCTTGGGCTACGAAGTCTGACCGGAGACTTAAATCTGGTACCACGGGAACCGGGAGCCCCAGGAACTTGTTCCTGCCCGGTTATGGTGCGGCCCTTCGGGGAGTATCGTGGTGGTTGTGGTTTAAACCCAAATCGCGGGGAGAGTTCATTTGAGCTCGATGTGGAGTTGCATTGCGACCGGGTGCCGTGACCCAAAGATCGGAAGGAGTTTTAGAAAGGCTCCGCTCCTAACCAAGGGGGAGATCATGTCCAAACAACATGAGATCGAATTGGTACTCATGCATGGCAGTTTGTCATGTATGGGGGCGCTGGTAGACGCATTGTATTCACCCGGTGTTAAGATCACCGTGGGGTAAGGCCACAATGGCAGGTACCCACGTTAATCGTTTTCACAACTGTACTTTTATAATTTTTGTCCCCCAGCTAAAGATTTGATTATTATTTTTCTTGTCTTCTTCAATCAAAATTATTGATCACAGCAAATTTGTATTGTAAAAAATCCTTCTTAAGGAAAAAAAAAAAAAAAAAAAAAAAAAAAAAAAAACTTAAGAAAGAAAAAACCTGAACTATAACCCGTTGTACAAATGTACAAACCAAAAATTTAATTTAAAAAATTATAAAAGTTCATCAAAAATTCAATAAATTAAAATTACAATAATTTCCTAAATAGTTTGTGTTTTATTCAAAATCAACATCGGCCCTTGAAATTTAACCACCCTTTATTACAATAAATGCAGTCTCTGAACAGTGAAGTTCGTGTTTATGATGGCACGTGAATGCGTTACTGTTTTGGTAATTGATATATTATTAATTAAACTATACATTTTTTCCAAAACGTTTGCATTAAATATTAATTCTGGCAAACTTCATCTTTTATTTGTTATAATTCTGCCAAATTCTTTTAAAGACACCAAACTGATTTTCACCGTTCGCTTAAGAAAACCCAAATGAAATTTAGACTATATTTGATAGAATGGCTATTAATAGAGTTTGATGGCATTTAGTGCGATGCTGTAACTTTAAGGATCGCAATCGTAAATTTCTTTGATTTTAACGACGGTAAGCGCTGTAGCTAAAAGCTAAAAGTAACAGTGTATTCGGTGAACAGCAAATATAATTAAATAAATCTGCCGGATAATAAAATATCGTTATAATTATTGTAAAGATAGCATTATCTTAATAAAAGTAACAGAATCATACTAGTGGCCGAGTATGAAAAACACGAATTCTAGCTATTGAACGAATTTGATGGCATACCATCAAAGGCGGTGGTACCAGACACAGTTTTTAATATAAAAATATTATACCAATAAAAACTATAAACAGCTTGTTTTCTATGTTTCCCAGCTATCTATATGTCGACATTTCATAGGAACTACCCTAATCATCAGTAGACTTTGGAAATTTTTGAAAGATATTCTCAAACATTCAACTTTATATCCCAATAATCTAAATAAATTGCTGAGAATTTTAAAAGAAAAAGCTCTAATAATACCTATCGAAACACAAAAAACAAGCTTTTTCATTTATACACGTCTCTAACATTTCTTTACACCTTTCAAACAAATGAACAACCGTTGGTTGCTACGATTTGATTTTTGAAAGTATCGAAAAGCAGAGAACAAAAATTCAAACAATTAAGTTTTTTATTCGCTATTTTTAGCTTCTACCATTTATACCAATAAAAACTATAAACAGCTTGTTGGGATATAAAGTTGAATGTTTGAGAATATCTTTCAAAAATTTCTAAAGTCTACTGATGATTAGGGTAGTTCCTATGAAATGTCGACATATCATATCAAATACATACATAAATCTAAAATATATAAAAATGGCCTGAAAAACATCCCCAGACTAAAATGCTATCGACACCATGTTTCAATGTGCCTGTAGTATAACGTGGCCTTTTCGGTCATCTAGCAAGCCTTAATCTATCAGAACATTTTAAATTAAATTTGAACTCATCGAAAAATAGTATGGAATTCCTTTGTGTGGTGGTCAAATTAATGTGTTCCCTGGCAAATTCCAACCTGGCCAGTCTATTTTTCCGCGATATAAAGATCTTTTTTACACTTTTGTATGGTATGCCTTCTGTATGGTACGCCTTCTGCAGCCTGCCTTTGAATCTTTCTGGGGTAACCTTTAATGACAATTGTGTGGCGATGGTTCTTGACGACACGAATTGGTCTTGTTTTTATCAAACGTATTACTGCCTAGACATCTCGTTTACTGGTTTTTCGGGAACATCCACCTTTATGTTCTGTAGCCAAAGTACCCGAACAACGAAAACGCGGCTTATAATTCTTGGTGAATGGCAAATTTTTTTGTAATTGTGGTCACTGTTTGGCCGTTATTAAAATCAGCTATTATTATTTTTTTAAATACACTGAATAGAGAAGTTACAAGTCACATCCGGAACAAATTTGAAGGCACGGAAACGACGTAAAACTATATGCAGATTTTCGCTATACATGCTTACTTTGATATTTAAACATATAATGACATCTTTTGGAAGTACGTTTTTCTTATTGTAAGTAATGAAGAATATTCAAGGTTACGTGCATTAGTTTTGTCGCTTCATCCTGGGTCATTCTAATAGAAATAATTATTTATATATTTTTAAACCACACGCATTAAACTTTCCCCTTTGATTTTAATATCTTAAGAGTAGTTTCTTTTAAATGTAATAATATTTTCTTCAAAATAGGCGTTCGTGAATGCTATCGTAAAGTTTACTGATGAGCAGAATTCCATGATTTTAGCTTTTGGGACAAAATTGGACCCAAGTGGGCTGGCTTTACAATAGCTGGCAGCCTGTTAAACTTAACCTAACATAGGTTTCAAAACGACCACAGATACCTACTTACATCAGCTTATTATTTCTAGCTTTTTCTAATATGAACAATGCAACTACACATTTCAGAAAAAATCCATTCTAGGAGTAAATTCCCTTATTCAACTGTGTGGCAACGTCTTTTTATATTTCTCTCTAAAAATAAACTTCAAAAATTCTTATTACAAATAATAAAAAGAGAATGAAACTACCTTGTATTTTTTATGTAATGGTTTTTATAATATAAAATAGGGTTTTAAAAATGGAAAGAAAAATTCAAAATTCGGTGCGTTTTTGTTGAAATAACGCGCTTTTTTCTTCACTTTGGTGCATTTTGAAATTTCAAAGTTGTCAACACTGCTTACAATTAACAATGTTGCCATGTTTTAATATTCTTTTAGGCTATGAGGAACAACAAACAAAAAAATATTTAATAATGCGTTATTGTTTTCTTACAACCATTGACGGAGAATTGTAACAAACAAATTCCAATAGAGGTCAGCTTTGTGCCGACTCATAACAGACAATTTCCAATACTTTCATCCTTCTTAAGTGGGCAGATTGATATTAAAGCTACCTAAGTAGGAAAAAAACATTTTATTATTCCAGAAACCATTTATTTCTCAACATATGTAGTCTCCTTTTAGCTTAATACTCGTACACTTACCGCGACGATATTCCAACTTTTTTCTACCATCTGAATAATACGATTTTGGGAGCCCTTCAAGTACGCGTTAGTTTCGCTAATCACTTTTTCGTTTGAAATGAATCTTTTTCCTGCGAGCCATTTTTCCAATTTTTGAAACCGGAAAAAGTCACTAGGAGCTAAATCTTGGCTATAAGGTGAATGATCAACCAATTAGAAGTGTGTTTCAGATAATTTTAGCATCGTATCTAATGCTGTGTGAACCGGTGCGTTCTTGACTGCATCAATCAATGGATCCAATAATCCACGATAATACTTTCCTGTGGATCTTTTTTCAAGATAGTCGATGAACCAATATTCTGTGTGCATTCCAAAATACAGTGGCCGTAACCTTGCCACACGATTTAACAGTCTTCGGCTTCTTCGCAGCACTTCCACCAGCTTCTGCCTATTGCGTCGACTGATTTTTCGTTTCAGGTGTGTAGTAGTGGACCCACGTCTCATCAACAGTTATTAATCGACGCCCAAAATCAACAGGATTACACTTCATCATGTCTAAACACTGCTGTGAAGTGCTCTGTCGAACTCGTTTTTGTTCGACACTGAGGTAAACACGGCACTAATCTTGCCGATAGCTTTTTCTTATGCATGCAAAATATTGAACTCACGTTCATTAGATATATTTGCTATTTCAACAATCTCACGTAACTTGATTCGGCGATCATTCATGACGATATCGAAGATTTTCTTGATATTTTCTTCAGTAACCACCTGTTCTGCTCTTCATGTTGATGGTATTGCTCCAGTGCTTGTTTGGCCGTGTTTAAGTTCAGCAATCCAATATTTTACCTTGTAATCTGACGGAGCGAACTCACCGTAATGTTTATAGAGATTTTCTTTTGCCTCTTTCGTTGTTTTCACTTTCAAATAATAGTGTCTAGTCACTGCACACTTTTTTCCATATTACAGGAAACACAAAAGTAGCTTTTTTCAAACGACTACCACAAATAAACTAATCGATGAATTTGGGTGAAATTTTAACAGCTGATGTTTCACAAAAAAAAAAAAAAAAAAAAAAAAACTTTTTTTTTTTAACTTTAAGCTAGTCAGATCTATAATTACCCCTGTGTGCGCTGTTACATATGGATGCAATTCTATCAGCTGTTTACTAAAATTTACGAATTTTTACTATTTTCCTTTCGAGTACTTTTTTGGACAAGACAGATTTCAGAGAGTAATTTTTACAAGTTGTTGAAAAAATTACTCATTTACTACATTTTACTGTAAAGTAAACGAATAAACCTAATATGAGTAATTTACATTGAGGATTTTAACGGCTTATTTTTCAAACATTTCGATTTTATAATAATTTTTATAATAAAACATAATGCTAACCACATCTTTCAGGCATGTTCTGAGAAACGCAAAACGCTTAAATTTAGCGTTTTCGATTTCAAAACGCCAAACGCTTAAATTTAGCGTTTTCGATTTGAAAACGCCAAATGCTTAAGATTAGCGTTTTCGATTTGCAAACGCCAAATGCTTAAAGTTAGCGCTTTCGATTTGAAAACGCCAAATAGGTGTTCAGAGAAACGTTTAACGCAAGAAGTATGGTTTTGCGATTTGAAATCGCCAAATAGGTGTTCTGGAAAACGCATATCGCTTAAAATTGGCGACTTCAACTCGCATGTATATATTGAATTTGCTTAAACTAAATTTGCAAAAGGCAATAAATTTATTGACAATTTAAATTTAATATGTTTTCTTTTTATTTCAATAAAAAGTTTAAAGAATTTTACACATTTTCAATTAAAAAAACTAAATTAAAAAATTTTTCTATTTGTTGTCAAAGTTTTTTTCGTTTTATATTACTACCACATACATATATACGTATGTAAAACACATGTTGTATTTTTTCGGAAAAAACTCCTAAACGCCAGTAAAACGCGTGTTCTTCAGAACACCTAAAAATCAATTAAACTTTTTTCAAAACACATTGCGGTTTCAGAACGCGCGTTCTCGGAACATAGCTGTTTATATCAATCTTTGTTTTGACATCTCTTTCTGCCGCGTTGATTCGAAAATAACTGCAATTTTTCGTCCCTGAACTTTCCACATGTAAACACATGCACACGAGCATAAATATGAGCTTATGTTTTAAATTAGTGCAATAAGCCGGACCCATCAGTTCTGTATAAAAATTTGGCATGTAGCTATTACTAAAATAGTATTCTCTGACATTCCATATTAAATTTGACAGGAAATTACAGAGATTTATGATAAGAATTTAATGATTTGAGGTTTCCAGCAACCAAACAAGGTCAGTAAAATATTTAAACAATTTATTGCGGAGAAGAAAAATATGAAATAATAACGAAACGAAACCAAAGTCTAATAATAAACTCACACATGTGTGTAAACAAATGAGGCGTGAAATGAATCCCTGAAATATTCAAAAAGTAGGTCTGATTGATAAAGTTGACTTTTTAAGTTGAACTTGTTTTAATAATTTGTTCGCGCATTTGAATTTCATGTTCAACTAATGTTTTAAACACTTAATCACTTTCATAGCTTGATGGGATTGTGTGAAAGATTTTAATGTTTTGCACACAAAAAACGTGCTAAAATATGCAGATTTTAAGATCAAGGTAAACGGTGATGTGTGAACTGATCTCATTTCGCAGACACTATGCGATAACTTTTACCCATCCCATACTCGATGACAAGCCAGAAAAGATATTCTCTATCAGAGAAGACTTGCGCTCAGGTATTCTTTTACAATTCTGTACTCAACACACACAGCTCCAAAATTTACAAATACAGTAAACCCCGTTTAATTACCTCACTCAAGTTGCTGTAATTTTTGGGTAATTGAGCGAATAAAGCATTAAAGCGGAGACGTTTAATTACCTTATAGAGGTAATTACGCTTAAGAACCTCTACGTAGGCATTTATCCAAACGGACTTAAATTAATTCAAAGTCTTTACACTCGTCAAATTAAAAATTAAGGAAAAAGAAGTTTTCAAAATAAAATTTTTTATTCAATAAAAACAAATAAAAACAATTTCATTGTCAAAAAATTTATACATATATTATTATAAAGGGTGGTTAAATTTCAAGGGCCGATGTTGATTTTGAATAAAACACAAACTATTTAGGAAATTATTGTAATTTTATTTTATTATGATATATTGGTATTACTCAATTATGTATGGAACAAAATATCGGCCAAATGCACGCCGCGACCACGGCGGCACACCTCCATCCGATGGTCCAAATTTTCGATGACCCTGAGGCATAATGGAGGTTCTATGCCGTTAATGTGCCGAATTATCTCATCCTTTAGCTGTTGAATTGTTGCTGGCTTATCGACGTACACCTTTTCTTTCAAATAACCCCAAAGAAAATAGTTCAACGGTGTCAAATCACATGATCTTGGCGGCCAATTGACATCGCCATTACGTGAGATAACACGGCCATTGAATTTGTTGCGCAAAAGAGCAATCGTTTCGTTAGCTGTGTGGCAAGTGGCACCGTCCTGCTGAAACCACATATCGTCTACATCCATATCTTCCAATTCGGGCCATAAAAAGTTCGTTATCAAATCACGATAGCGAACACCATTCACAGTAACTGCCTGACGGGCCTCATTTTGGAAAAAATACGGCCCGATGATGCCGCCAGCACAGAAACCGCACCAAACAGTCACTCTTTGTGGGTGCATTGGTTTTTCGATAGTCACTCTTGGATTCTCATTCGCCCAAATGCGGCAATTCTGTTTATTGACGAATCCACTGAGGTGAAAATGTGCCTCATCACTGAAGATGATTTTCTTCGAAAATTGATCATCATTTTCATAATAAGTCTGGATAACTTTAACACGTTCCATGGTTCAAATTGAATAAGTCTGAAATAGAAAAATGTCAAATAAAATTCGGAAAAAAAACTTGGCGTTTAGGTGTGGTTCACATTCAACATCGGCCCTTGAAATTTAACCACCCGATAAAAGCGTATCAGAACGTTAAAAAGCAAATTGGCTGCATTCAGACGGTTGTCAGATGTTACCATATTGTAATATCTGGCAACATGCTGGCAATGTAGTGACAATGAAAAATTGTCCCGCAAGAGTAAATTTTTTGTTCAGACGTTTGTAAGAAAATCTTACAATTTCATTGTCAGACTATGGTCTGACAAATGATTCATCTGACAACAAAAATTGTCAGTTCACACGGTTGTCAGATTGTTAGATGAAAAAAATTGCCAGACATGTTGTAAGGCATTGCCACTTATGTATATCAACAGCCATCTGTTTGGCAGTGTTGCCCATCGAACTTTTTTCTGACAATCATGCCATTGTCAAGTGCATTTATTTTATACATCTGACAATTAAAACTGAGCTTACAATACCAGTCAATTATCTGGCAATGCCGACGAAGATTGTTCTCACGATTGTCAGATGCCTGACAACATGGTCGTCTTACAATTGATTGACAATAGTGTTTCTGACAACGTTGTAAGTTAAAAGTTGGCAGTTCACACGATTGTAATACATTTTCAGAAAATTTTACTGGCAATATTGTAAGATCTGACAACCGTGTGCACGTAGCTTAACGCTTTGTGTTTAACAAGTGGCAAATTTGTCCCCAGAGTTGAGTGAATAGGTAGGCAGTTTTGGGTAAATAAATTAAGGGATTTTTAAGGAGTTTTTGGATTTGGGATACAATATTTTGGGTAATTACCCAAAATGGGTACTTAAAAGAAAGTTAATTAACCGTGTATTTTTGTGTGCAAATAAGTGAGAAATAAACGGGATTGAATATAAGGGGTGAATAAACGAAAAAGGCATTTAAGCGGTGGGTAATTACACGGGGTATACTGTAGTGACATACGAGTAAAGCGTATTTAAAAATAAAGCAGTCAGAAAAAGGGTTTATGTTATAATATACATTAGATGAGATCTTACTCTCACGTTATCCATTTAATAGTTTCGGCCTTTGAGAGGCTTTTTGGTGATTGAAGATTAAATAACCACTATACCAATAAAAAATTATAAATAGCTTGTTTCCAGCTGTCTATATGTCGACATTTCATAGGAACTACCCTAATCATCAGTAGACTTTGGAAATTTTTGAAAGATATTCTCAAACATTCAACTTTATATCCGAACAATCTAAATAAATTGTTGAGAATTTAAAAAGAAAAATGCTCTATTAATACCTGTCAAAACACAAAAAACAAGCTTTTTCATTTATACACGTCTCTAACATTTCTTTACACCTTTCAAACAAATGAACAACCGTTGGTTGCTACCATTTGCTTTTTGAAAGTATCGAAAAGCAGAGAACAAAAATTCAAACAATTAATGATTAGTGTAGTTCCTATGAAATGTCGACATATAGATAGCTCGGAAACAGAAAACAAGCTATTTATAATTTTTTATTGGTACAAATGTTAAAAGCTAAAATAGCGAATAAAAAACTTAATTGATTAAATAACAACAAAAAAAAAAAATGATTGCTGCTTTTAATGGACTTCGGCCCACCATATCATTGAATTTGTCCCTCCATTGACTGCTTGGTATTTTGCATACAGAAGGGATTGAAGACTCGGAATCTTCAGCAAGGAGTTTGTCCATATGGCTACAAACTTATGGGAAACCTATTTGAGCCGTGCAAACCACACAGAACGCTACGGAATCGTGAATAATTCACCGCGTAGAGTTTGTCGATCATCAGATAAAGTCTTCAAGGCAGATGCCAATGCAAATCAATTTCGCATTCGTGAAGAAACTTTTCTCCTTTAAGTAACCTGGTACACGAATATCTTATACCATGTTCAGACGGCCGTTTTTGTTTCACAGCGATATTTACATATTTTGTGAAAACGTTTCACTACTTCTTTTTTCAGTTTTTATTTAAATCTTTATGTAAGTAACCAATTTTTATATTTTCAGTGTGTTTCTTTTGATTTACACACATTAATTATCTGTTTTTTCTTTGTTTACATTTTTTTAAAGCTAGTTCAGATAAACTAGCGATAATTTATTATCGAATTTGGAGATGATAGTAATTTTTGCATGGTTCGCAACAAGATTCAAAATGAACCAAGTTGGTTCGCTCATAAAATTTTGTATGGCGAATCATGTTGGTTCAATCAAGATTGGGCCGCGAACCACGAATGAGAGAGCCAACGTCGAAAATAAGCCTTCGTGTGAACATGCTATTACATTTTTGCGTATAAAATCAGTATTTGGGTTTATGTTTGAACGCTAAATGCCAACCCTCTGATTCTGATTGCATGTTTGCACGTCTAACTAAAACAAGATTTTATTCTTGGACAATTTTCAACTTATTTTAAGGACACTTGTATATTAAAGACTAGTAAAAAAAACTTGAATTAAGTAGAGCTTTTTCTTTCTGTGTATTAACTAAACAAAAATTACTATAAAAAAACCTGCACATTATTAGTTTTTTGTAAAACATGATTGATTGTCTAGGCTTAAATGAAATTTTGGGACATTTAGACTTTTGATCGTGTTGTATATTAGATGAGTTTTTCAGTTCTTTCATCAAAGTCTTATATATTTGTAAGAAAGTAATGTTTTTTAAATAAAATTTCTTAAGAAAGTTGAAGTTTTCACTTACAATTGTTGCTCCATGTGCGCAGGCGACAAACAGCGCCACACCAACCAGCAGGCCCCAATGAAAGGGCAACATTTTTTGAATTTCTCAAAGGAACAACACTGAATGCAACACTAAATTCACTTAATAATTTTATTATTATTATTATTTTGTAGGTTGTTGCCAAGACACGATTTGAATAGCAATTAAAATGCCAGCAAACTAAAATGAGATCGAAAAGAATTATCACTTTTTGCACAACTATTTTTTATTTGAGTTTTTTTTTTGTTTTGTTTTTTATTTCTATTTTGAATCACTTGATAATCTGAAGACAAAAAAAAACACAAAAGAGAGGCTCCAGGGACTATAGACTGATGATATTTTCAAATACTCATGTATTTTAAGTTTTTTTCTTTTGTTTTTTATTAGTTTAATTTAATTTCTTTTGAAAATCTTTGAACAATTTTAGGTTCACATATAAACATACGTGTACAGTGAATGTCAGTGAAAATCGTACAGGAATACATTATTGTTAATTAGTATTATAAAAAGTAAAATATTTGACGTTCGTAATGGGTGATTTTATAAGAACTATCGGAAATTAAAAAAAAAAACACATAAAATTCAGAAAAATGCATGAAATATTTATTTGGATCGATAGTTGGGTCGATATAATTTAATGTTTGAAGATTATTTCATGCAAATGTTGGTCAAATGGTCCATCCGCTTAGTCCAATTTTGGCATACTCTTTCCAACATTTCGGCCGGTATCTCACGAATAATGTTGGCAATGTTGGCTTCCAGTGCGTCAATCGAAGCGGGCTTGTCGCTATAGACATTAGCCTTAACATAGCCCCACAAAAAATAGTCTAGAGGCGTTAAATCGCACGATCTGGGCGGCCAATTGACTGGTCCCAAGCGTGAAATAAACTGTTCACCGAACGCGCCTCTCAATTGGTCCATTGTTTCGCGTGCTGTGTGGCGCCACATGTCTTGTTGAAACCACATGTCATGCAAGTCAAGCTCTTCCATTTTGGACAAAAAAAAGTTTGTTATCATCGCACGGTAGCGCTCACCATTCACAGTAACGTTGTGATTCGCATCATCTTTGAAGAAATACGGCCCAATGATGCCGCCAGCCCATAATCCGCACCAAACGGTTGCTTTTTGTGGATGCATTGGTAGCTCTTGCAATGCTTCTGGCTGCTCTTCACTCCAAATACGGCAGTTTTGCTTGTTCACGTATCCATTCAACCAGAAATGAGCCTCGTCGCTGAACACAATTCTTCGATAAAAAAGTGGATCTTCATCTAACTTTTCAAGAGCCCATTCACCAAAAATTTGGCGTTGTGGTAGGTCGTTTGGCTTCAATTCTTGCACCAGCTGTATCTTATAAGGCTTCACACCTAAATCCTTCCGCAAAATGTTCCACGTAGTTCAGTAACAGAGGCCCAATTGCTGCGAACGGCGCCGAATCGAAAATTCACGGTCATCACCAACACTGGCCGATACGGCTGCGATATTTTCTTCAGTTCGCACTCTACGTAAGCGTGTTGGTGGTTTAATGTCCAACAATGTAAATTTGGTGCGAAATTTTTTTACAATACCCCGAATAGAAGCCTCAGTAGGTCGATTAAACTGACCATAAAATGGAAGAAGCCCGCGATGAAATTTCTTAACAGAGCACGCATTTTGGTAATAAAATTCAATAATTTGCAAGCGTTGTTTGTTTGTAAGACGATTCATGATTAAATTATAGACCAAACTGAAGATGTTTGACAGTGACACAAGATACAAAACGTGCGTGAGCTGTCAAAACTAGTGTTGCCAAAAAGATAATAGCAAAAAAATCACTCGTTACTTATTTTTTGTTAAATATAAGCTAGCAACAATTCAAGAGCTAAAGGATGAGATAATTCGGTTCAATTATGCCTCAGCGTCATCGAAAATTTGTACCACCGAATGGAGGTGTGTCGCCGAGGTCGCAGTTGACATTTGGCCGGTATTTTGCGCCATACATAATTGAACCGCACCAATATTATCATAATAAAAAGAAATGACAATAATTCGTAAATAATTTGTATTTTATTCAAAACCAACATCGGCCCTTAAAAGTTCACAACCCTTTATATACAGTGTGTACTCGTAGAGCATGTTGATAGCCCGCCATAGAAAATAATGCTGCCGTTTTAGTGCTTTAGTTTTGGTCAATATTTTGTTCCACCAACCCTTAAAATGTAACCACCCTTTATTTGACATTTGAACTAGACAGCTGTAGGTTACAAACTCACGAACACTGGACCGCTATATTCCGCATGTAGAGCCATCCTCAATTTCAACAGCGAAAAGCATGATTTTGAAATGCGGTAAACCGCATTTTCATTTAAACGATTGCGTCAGTAAACAAAATGCACAAAAAGCCTTTACATCCACTAAAGGCTACTATGTGGTGCGTGTTGACACAAAAGGAGTGATAAGTCTGTTTTTTTTTTTTTTTTTTTTTTTTTTGAGAACGCCATCTGCAATACTGGTATTGTTACTGGCGAAAGCTACAGGGCTATGATGGGCGACTTCTTACTGCCGAAATTGAATGAGCGGGACTTGATAAACATGTAGTTTCAACAAGTCGGTGCAATCATGCAAATAGCTGGGCTGCAATGGATATTGTGAAGGATGCATTTCCTGGTCGCACAGTTGTCCGTTTTTGGCGATTTGGCATGGCCAGCAAGATCGCCTAATTTAACCATACCAGACTTTTTTCTTTGGAGCTACTTGAAGTCGCTTGCTTATTTTTTTATTTTTTTTTATCTGGGACCAGTACTCAGGGGATGACCCCTACATATGCAGCGCATTGTACTGGAACTAGGAAAATAGGGTATGATGATGAGGAAAGAGGGAGTAGTGTTCGCGAAATGTTAACGATAACAACACGAAAGACCGAAACAAACTCTATTGCAGCATTTAAAATGTTGGAATTAAATTAGTTAAAACTGATCAGTGCCCAGTGTATATACCTTTGACACTGCTCAGATTAGCAAAATTTAGTCCAACACCTTCCGCACTACAAGGTAATTAAATTCAGCGAAAATACTATTAATATTGAACATATAAAGAAAACACGGACAACGGTGAAAGAAAAGACAAATGCCAACAAGTCCCAGACAATTGCAATCCCCAAGGAGAATATTCGACAGGAATGCGAACGGTTATGAATAGAAATATTGTGAAAAGTTTGGGAAAATACAATAAAACGTTCACAAATTTGTGTCAACATTGACGTCAGCCCCTTGGCTGATCAGTGTGGTCAACAGACACTGAAGAGTGAAGTTCGTATTTATGAAGGCGTTCTTTATTACTTTGGTAATTGATAAATTACCAAATTATAATTTTAATTACTACATTTTTCCAAAACGTTTAAATTAAATTTTAATTATGATAAACTTCATCTTTTATTTGTTACAATTCTGTTAAATTTTCGTATGCGAGTATTTCAATACATTATTTTGAAGGCACCCACTCTAGCCAACTGATTTTCACTGTTTGCTTACGAAAACACGAATGAAATTTACACTTTATTTGCTGGAATTGCTATTATACACGAGTATGATGGCTTTTAATGTGATTCTGTAACTTTTCATGATTCGATAATGGTTACATTTTTCGGCATATTTCATCCCTTGCAGCAACGATTATATGCTCCTGCAATATAATTTTGATGACGAATAGATAATAAAATTAACAGCTGACTTTGGTCGTTACGGAATATATTTAAATAATGTTGCTGAATAATAAATTTGATGAAATATCGTTATAATTATTGTAAAGAGGTCATTGTCTTGATAAAAATAACAGAGGCCAAGTTTGACAAACACGAGTTCTAGCTATTGAACGAATTTGATGGCATGCCATCAGCTGGTTCTATCACATCCTGTTTGATCGTCTAGCAGCTGCTTAAAGGCTGCTTCATTATCGTATTTTTAGTATAAAAATATTTACTTTTTATAATACAAAATGTGGTTTTCAAAATTAAAAGAAAAATTTTAAACTTCATGTTTTTTGTTTTAAATAACGCGCGTTTTCCTCATTACATGCTTCTGCAATATAATTTTGACGACGAATAGATAATAAAACTAACAGCTGATTTCGGTCGTTACGGAATATATTTAAATAATATTGCTGAATAAAAAATTTGATAACATATGGCTATAATTATTATCTTAATAAAAGTAACAGAATTGTATTAGAGGCCAAGTTTGACAAACACGAGTTCTAGCTATTGAAAGAATTTGATGGCATGCCATCAGCCGTTTCTATCATACCTTGTTTGATCGACTAGCAGCCTCTTGAAGAAAAGGCTGTTTCATTATTGTATTTTTAATATAAAAATATTATACTTTTTATAATACAAAATGGGTTTTTAAAAAATTAAAAGAAAAACTCTAAACTTTGTGTATTTTCTTTGAAATAACGTGCGTTTTCCTCATTATATGCTTCTGCAATATAATTTGAACGAGGAATAGATAATAAAACTAACAGCTGATTTCGGTCGTTACGGAATATATTTAAATAATATTGCTGAATAACAAATTTGATGAAATATCGGTCATTGTCTTGATAAAAATAACAGAGGCCAAGTTTGACAAACACGAGCTCTAGCTATTGAATGAATTTGATGGCATGCCATCAGCCGGTTCTATCATATCGTGCTTGATCTTCTAGCGGCCGGTTAAAGGGCTGTTTCATTATCGTATTTTTAATATAAAAATATTATACTTTTTATAATACAAAATGGGTGTTTAAAAATTAAAAGAAAAATCTAAACTTCGTGTTTTTTGGCTGAAAAAACGCGCGTTTTCCTCATTATATGCTTCTGCAATATAATTTGGACGAGGAATAAATAATAAAACTAACAGCTGATTTCGGTTGACACGGAATATATTTAAATAATGTTGCTGAATAACAAATTTTATAAAATATGGCTATAATTATTGTTTTAATAAATATAACCGAATTGTACTAGACGCCAAGTTTGACAAACACGAGCTCTAGCTATTGAACGAATTTGATGGCATGCCATCAACCGGTTCTATCACATCCTGATTGATCGTCTAGCAGCCGCTTAAAGGGCTGTTTCATTATCGTATTTTTAGTATAAAAATATTTAGTTTTTATAATACAAAATGGGTTTTTAAATATTAAAAGAAAAACTCGAAACTTTGTGTATTTTCTTTGAAATAACGTGCGTTTTCCTCATTATATGCTTCTGCAATATAATTTGAACGAGGAATAGATAATAAAACTAACATCTGATTTCGGTCGTTACGGAATATATTTAAATAATGTTGCTGAATAACAAATTTGATTAAATATGGCTATAATTATTGTCTTAATAAAAGTAACAGAATTGTACTAGAAGCCAAGTTTGACAAACACGAGCTCTAGCTGTTGAACGAATTTGATGGCATGCCATCAGCCGGTTCTATCATATCCTGTTTGATCGTCTAGCAGCTGCTTAAAGGGCTGTTTCATTATCGTATTTTTAATATAAAAATATTTACTTTTTATAATACAAAATGGGTTTTTAAAAATGAAAAGAAAAACTCTAAACTTTGTGTATTTTGTTTGAAGTAACGCGCGTTTTCCTCATTATATGCTTCTGCAGTATAATTTGGACGAGGAATAGATAATAAAACTAACAGCTGATTTCGGTCGACACAGAATATATTTAAATAATGTTGCTGAATAAAAAATTTGATGAAATATCGGTCATTGTCTTGATAAAAATAACAGAGGCCAAGTTTGACAAACACGAGCTCTAGCTATTGAACGAATTTGATGGCATGCCATCAGCCTGTTCTATCCTATCCTGTTTGATCGTCTAGTAACTGCTTAAAGGGCTGTTTCGTTATGGAGTTCTTAATATAAAAATATTATATTTTTTATAATAAAAAATGAGTTTTTAAAAATGAAGAGAAAAGTTCGAAACTTCATGTTTTTTGGCTCAAATAACGTGCGTTTTCCCCATTTTGGTGTGTTTTGAAATTTCAACATTCACAACGTTGTGGCTGATATCATATTTTCCAATTAACATCAAAATTGTTCAGGTCCAAATAAATATCTCCAACACTCGAAATATATATATTTTTTTTATTTAGTCAACAAGCTCTTACAAAGATCATAAAAAGCTTTCCAACACCGAATATATATTGTTATTATTATTTTTTTTTTTTGTTAAAAAGTTACTTGAATATGAAGTTGGAGGATTATTTTTAATTAAATATGAAATATTTGCCAAGAATGAAAATAGTTTTTTATGTTTTTCACAAATCAAAATCATCACATAAATTTACAAATCTTTGCTGTACGATTTTCACTGACATTCACTGTACTCGTATGTCATACGATTATATCTTTGAAATTGTTAAAATATTTAAGATATCCTTTTTTAAAACTTTTTTATTTTGTAGCATTAAATTATAAATTTGATTAATAAATTTTTGTAATCTTAATTGATTTTTATTAAATTATCCTTTTTAATAAAGTTTTTGCCCAGTTCAGATATCCTTTTGGCGGGCATTTATTTTTTTTTTAGTTTTTTTTTCTATTATTAATTATGTATATAAATATCTTCTTATAATTTTATGCAAAAAGAGATTAAGAATTGATAAGCAAGTTTACTTTTCAATGCAGGAAGTAGTAACGATTTCAAATGCTTCCGATCGCGACAACTGCTGGATTCCAAATAACGCACTATCTCCCAAAGAACCAAGAGCTATACTTAAAAAATATTGAAATTTATTCAGAAAATAAATTAAAACTAAAACAGAAACAAATATTAAAGTTAAAAAAATAATGAAAAAAAAGACAATTGCACACAGATACTTTTCTTGATCGATCGCATGGTCGTTTGTAAGAATAAATGGAATTGAAGAATATTCCGTTCGTTCGTTCATTTTTATTTTTTTTACATTTGAATGGAAATAAAACTCAATACAGAGACACATTTAAATGATTGTTGCCGTTGTTGTTACATTCAGATTACAATTAAGATTTTGCTGTTTGCAATTGAAGTAGAACTCAAAATAATTATACACATTGCTAAAGCATATGTATGTATGTATGTATGTATACATATGTATGTGTCACACACATACACTTACTTTCGTATCTGGTGTAATTCATAATTTTCATCATCTTGGCACGTATTATCGCGCACACACATCTGAAACAATGACGGCGGGACAAGCCGGCGATTTCATTCATCAGATATTGTCAGAATATGTTGAATTTGTTATTTTAACTGGAAATGGAGGGTGCGAAAATGATGTGCTATAAAACTGATATCAGATTGTATGGACATACTCATACATATGTATGTTGATATGTATGTTTATCTGCTGACTGTTTCTTTAAGTGAATATTTTTATTTCTGGTGTTTATAAAACTAAAAATATTCCAAGAATGCTTTATGTTTTTATTTGCCTGTTTAGTCATAAAAAAAAACGCATTTTCCAAAAAACATGATCATTGCGAAAGAAAAAGTTATGATCTAAAGAAATGTGCCCACTGTGCTCAAAGCAAATTGATATCCAAAATATTACGAACATGCTCTGCATCAATCATGTTACAAAAGCTTGTAATTGTCAACGCCAGTGAGTAAACTATAGCCAATCACTGGACTGGTGGTCAGTGTTCTGACCAACAGTCTCACGATCGTCGATTCGATGCCTACCACAGACTCTGGGAGTTACTCCTGGCTTGAAAAAAGCGTCGCAATGTTTTTGTTTGTTAAAAAATATGCTGAGTAATATTGATAGAACTTGTAATAGCTCCATATACATCATTTGCATTCAAGATTGCAAATTTGTGCAATTGCAAACATTTGCTGTCTATTCTCAACGGCTTTTTTCATTGATCGTTTTGGCTCTTCCAAAGCACAAAGTAAACACAGATGAAATAAATCAGAAAAAATCCTGTAACTAATTATATGAATGTCCTTCATTCGTAACCTCAAAAGTATATATGCGAAAAAAAAATAGTACTCGTACACTATCTGCTATCTCTGTTCCGATATCTCTCCGAAAATTAAAAAACCTGATTTTATTGTAAAGGGTGGTTAAATTTTAAAAGCCAATCGGCAAACACAAACTATTTAGGAATTATTGGCGTTTTTTTTTTCTTTTTTTTTTTAATTTGGGACCAGTACTCAGGGGGTTCAATTATCATGGAACAAACTATGAGCCAAACGGCTGCCGCAACTTCGGCGGCACACCTCCATCCGATGGTGGTCCTAACTTTCGATAACGCTGAGGCATAATTGAAGTTCTATGCCGTTAATGTTTCGAATTATCTCATCCTTTAGCTCTTGAATTGTTGCTGGCTTATCGCCGTACACCTTTTCTTTCAAATAACCCCAAAGAAATAAGTCCAACGGTATCAAATCACAAGATCTTGGCGGCTAATTGACATCGTCACCAGGTGAGATAATACGGCCATTGAATTTGTCGCACAAAAGAGCCATTATTTCGTTAACTGTGTGGCAAGTGGCAACGTCCTGTTGAAGCCACATATCGTCATACTGTTGCCAATCCTTGCCACCATTCTGACCATTGACGACGCTTGGAATAATCAAGAGACTTTAGTTATTGAGTCAATTGTAACTTGTAAGCGTGTAAAGGCAAGTCTTTATACATAATGAAATGGACGGCTGTTCAGTCACACTATCGCGATGGGCAGGTATAGATTCTAAAGAACGATCTGTACGAACACGTGCTGGTGTGTTCACATCTCCTACATATCTGGTTTTTTCAAATTTTTGCACGATTTTTCCGATTGCACGCACATTTGGACGATTATGTTAGGTTTAACAGGCTGCTAGCTATTATAAAGACCGAACACTTGGGCCCAGTCTGGTTCCGTTGTGTTGTCTGGGTGTGATATGTATCTCAACAAATCTATATATCAGTGGTTCAATTCAAAACCAACCCGAGGGTCGTGTAAATGAGTCGAATCCACTTATATCACATTCCAATACTTCCGTAAAAACGTGCAGCATCGGTCTGCCTAGATACAATGCCCTTATATAAGTTATATGAAACAGAGAGCTGGACAACGACAGAGAAAGTGCTCAACGCTCTTTACTTCCTTCTCGTCACTGCAACTTCTACAGAAGTCACTAAATGGAAGATTTAACCTCCTCGCCTTCGACCCTATGTGGCAATATCTCGTCAGGACCACCACAGCAGAACGCAACCTCCGTCGGGGCAAGCCGCTAAGGATGATAGGCTATAGTTCAAGTTTTTTCCTTTCTTAAGTTTTTTGGACAACTGATCAGGAGACTCGAACATACAAAGCACAATCGAATTGAGAGACTTACTAGCCATCTTGAAAAAAAATCAAAATGGTTTGATTTTTCTTCAACCAACTCGACAACTTCCAAACGAATCAAATTAAACGTATTTGATTTGTAAAACAACCGACTCAGTAGCCAATTGAGTTTATCGCAAAGAGAACGATCTTTCAGAACCCAAGTGAGCTGGAGAATCCAGGTACTTTTTTGAGAATCCAGCGGCCTGCCTACCTAACCAATTGGGTTGAAACGTGTATGGGGTAAGCGCCCCTAATTAAAAATAGATATTTTATTCAAAAGTATCTAATCACCTCTGTATTTAACGTATTTCGACTACGTCTAGTACTAGATTAAATACAATTGTAAAACTTCTCTTTATTCTGTTACAAGCCGTACTCAAAAAACGCCAGCTACGACAATGCTGAATATAAATGACCACAACCACGCTCTTTTTAGAACAATATACATATACATATGTATAATTTGTCCAAAAATATAGGAGTAGTTATTAAGTACTCATATATACCTATACATAACAACACTACTCTAACTTGCAAATTTTAGCTAGAAAAGTGTTCATTTACTTTTTCACATTTTTGAGAGTAATTTTGCAAAATTTTTTGTTACTCTCTCGTTACTAGTTTTTACTAGTAAAGTAGATGAACACACCTATTGTTTACATTCCGTGCAAAGAAAAAAAATGAATATAAATACTAAGGTGGCCATATTAAAAGTTTTTTTTTTTATAATTCAATTATTTATTGTATTTTCTAAAAGAACTAACAATAAGTATACAAATCTTAAAAATAAAAATTCATTAATTAATATAGAAAAAAAATTAATTAACATTGAAAAATTTTATTTACTTAGGTCCAGCCAATGCTAGACGAAAAGTTGTTTCTTGCGTGTATTTTGTTGGTAAATCAAAATACACGCAATGCTCTGATGGTTGCAAGGGTGTCCTTCCTTCTCAGTCGAGTGTAGTCACCAAAGTTAAGGATGCTACGTGCGAGAGGATTCGGGTGAGACTCCAGTCTGTTAATGTACCTTATCGCGTGTTTTGAAAATTCATCTTTCACTAAGGGTACACCTAGATCTTTGTGAATTCGAGAGTTTTTAACATACCATGGAGCTGCAAATAATTGTACGGAGAATTTTATTCTGGCGCTTTTGAATTTTCTCAATGTTAGATGCAGAGGCGGTACCCCACAATTGAATTCCATAGCTCCATATTGGCTTTAGGATTGCGTTATACAAAAAAAGTTTGCAATCTAACTTCAAGATAGAATTTCTGCCGATGATTTTATTTAGTTGCACAGCTTTTAATTTCATCTGGGTAACTTTAGCGTCAATGTGAGACTTCCACGTGAGCCTACGGTCGAGATGAATACCAATGAATTTGACTTCACTGTGCTGCGGAACAATATACTTGTTGATTTTAATAGCCGAATAAGTTTTTCTACGTAGTGTGAATGTAACATGGGTACATTTTTGTTCATTTACTTTGATTTCCCAAAGTTTCGGCCATTTCTCCAATATAAGAATATGTTCTTGCAAATTTTGTGATGCTAATTTATAGTGTTCATGGACACTGGTGAATGCTGTATCATCTACAAAAGTTGAAGTGTGAATTTTGCAGCTCGTTGGCATGTCTGAAGCATAAATTAAATATAAAGTTGGACCCAATATGCTACCCTGGGGAATTCCAGCTTCGATTGGCTGAGCCGAGCTTTTGAAATCACCTTCCTTAACAACGAATTTCCAGTCATATAAGTAGCTCTCTAACAGCTTGTGCGTGTTTGCAGGCAGGTTTAATTTTATATTATGAGTTAAGCCTTAGTGCCACACTTTGTCAAAAGCTTTGGAAACGTTAATAAATAGAGCTGAGCAATATTTTTTATCTTCGAACGCGTTTCTGATAACATTCACCAGCCTGTGTGTTGTTCTATGATGCTATGCTTAGCCCTAAAACCGAATTGATGGTTAGGAATACATCCTATTTCATTCAAGATTGGGGTCAACCTCGTCATTAGCAATTTCTCGAACAGTTTTGAAATTGTTGGCAATAGACTTGTCGGCCTATGTGACTCAACTTTTGTAGGATCCTTTCCTGGTTTGGGTATCATAGTCATGACAGACAGATACTAAAAGTAAACCCATATAAATCCCATCCGAAAGAGGGATTTTTGAAATTATCTCAGGTACTTTATATTTAGAGAACATCTTCATAAATTTTTTACTACATGGATTAATATAAATATAAAAAAAATGATTTCGTGAAAAATATTTTTTAATATAAGAAACCTGGCCACCTGATACTGTTTTGTTCGTCGTTCGCTGATGAAACAATTAGAAATAAATCTATTTCAATTTTCGCTGAGTATGACGAATTTCGACCAACGCCACGATTGTGTGCATTTTCATATATACCAATGTGTTTTATTTTTGGCGACGAATATTCGCGACCAAAAATTCGTCGTTCGTCGCAGTTGTGTGCCTAGCATAAGTTTGTACGAACGAATAATAGTGAGATAGACAAACCCAAATTGATTCGAATGCTAGTGACTAGCTTCCTTTCGCATTCATTTTCTTTCGAGATTGGTAAACTGTCTATTATTAACATATTCTGTTGCATTTATTCCAACATTCATTTGCTAGTTGCAGAATTTTGACCCATTTTGAAAATGTGTAATGTGGTGAACATTAATGTTTTGAACACATCATAAATCTTTATTATTTGGAGAAATATCAAATTGTTTGTTTGTTTCTTTAAACTTTAAAGAAAACAATTGTTCCCGCAGATATTTTATTGTCTACACACATACATACATACTTATGTATGTATGCATATGTATGTTAGTGAGAATTTTAAGAAAACAATTGCACTTTTTTGTTAACGCCTAAATTCTACTGAATGGTTTATTGTTACGCGTGGACTGCAGTTTGCACTTTTTGCATTCTAGAGATGTAACGAATTTGATGAGCAGTTTTAAGGTATTCGCGAACATAAATATCTGGTGCAATAGCTATGAATATAAAATTTGAATTTGAAGTTTCTTTTTCGTTGATTCACGTATCAAATCATAATGTCATACGAATATTTAAGCCACCTGATGTATGTTATTTTGAATATATTTATTTTTATTTCTAAAGCACCCCATACACGTTTCAACTCAGTTGGCAACTGAGTCGCTTGTTGTCCAAATCAAAGCGTGTATGGCTTTGTCAGTTGATTAGTTTGGCAGTTGTCGAGTTGGTTGAAGAAAAATGAAAATATTTTGATTTTTTCAAGTTGACAATCAAGCCTTTCAATTCGATTGTGTTGTGTATGTGCGAGTCTCTTGATCAGGTCTCAAAATTTATATTTGTAGTATATTTGCAACGTTATATGTTTTTAAAATTGTCTATAATTTCACTGAATTTCTAGTTGAATGAAAATCTTTCAATTCAGTTTATGAAGCGTGTGGGCAATAATCAATTCTGTTGAGAGACTCAATTCACAATTGAATTGACACGTGTATGGGCCGCTTAATATTACATATGATGGTATCATTCGTCTGGCTCAAGTTCAATCCTGGCTATAGGCAAGAAATATTATTATTTTCAATTATAACAATAATTGCTGCGATCAATAACTCTTGATCAAAGAAGACAGGAAAAATAATTATATAAACTAAAGCTGAGGGACAACTAACTGTTTCGCAGTCGCTACACCGCTCATCAGCACCCACTAGATTCGACTCATTTTTCAAATCTCTATTATCAATTTCTATCGGTTTTCTTGTTATCGGATGATAGATTGTTATCAAAGGGGTTTCGTTAATATTTATTCATTAATAATACATATGTCTAAACAATTGTATTTCTTTTATTTAATAATATTTTAATTGTTGTCATCTGTTTCTGCACTTTCATATTAACAAGTGTCCCTGTATTCATTTTCCAAATGCCTTAAAAATATCAATTAAATTTATAAGTCGCTGTTTCATTAACTTAATCATCATACGCACAAAAAAGTCTTTTGATCAATTAATACTTGTACGCATTTGAATTACAAGTACAACAGCGATGTTCTAGTTAGAAATGTTGTCTGGTTTTGGTCGACTTGGAAATTGCATACAATCATAATAGCATGTTCAGATGGACACGTGCAAGTAACTTGTTACAAGTTGCGTGTACATATTAACAACCAATACATCCAAAAAACTAAAGCTATGTACACACGGTTGTCAGATGTTACAATATTGTAAGATCTGGCAACATGCTGACAATGAAAAATTGTCCCGCAGAAGTAAATTGTGTGTTCAGACTATCGTAAGAAAATCTTACAATTTCATTGTCAGACTATGGTCTGACAAATTATTCATCTGAACAGAAATTTTCAGTTCACACGATTGTCAGATTGTTAGATGAAAAAATTGCCGGACATGTTGTAAGGCATTGCCACTTATGTATATCAACAGCCATCTGTTTGGCAGTGTTGCCCATCAAACTTTTTCTGACAATAATGCCATTGGCAGGTGCATTAATTTTATACAGCTGACAATTAAAACTGAGGTTACAATACCAGTCAATTATCTGGCAATGCCGACGAAGAGTGTTCTCACGGTTGTCAGAAGCCTGACAACATTGTCGTCTTACAATTGATTGACAATGGTTTTTCTAACAACGTTGTAAGTTAAAAATTAGCAGTTCACACGGTTGTAATACATTTTCAGACAATTTTACTGGCAATATTGTAAGATATGACAACCGTGTATACGTAGCTTAATAAAAACACTTGCAATTTGCTCAATTGTTTACACACGCAAGTGCAAATTCATTTTCAAAATGTCGTTGAAGACAAACTTTGTACGCCTTTGTGCTACATGTGCTTTAAATGTCTGTGCTGCCAAAGTTTTAGTATAGCAATATTACAGGGGATTTATATTATGTATATACATATATTTGTATTCCAACTAAAAAATAAATTATAAATTTTTACTTATATTTGTTTTTTTATATTATGTTTTCGGCATATAATTAAAAATATTAATATTTAAAAAATTTGCAGAAGTTGCCATATTAATAGTAGTAAATGTTCTAAAATTTAACTTTTTAGACTTGGTAGCACTAGAAATTTGGTCTGCAAGGGCAAAATTACTCAATTTTCATCTGGTAGCACTTTCTTACTTTTAGTTCGGCAGCATAATTCAGCACCTTTCTGCACAATTATGATAAATTACTAAATTTTCTGCAAACTTGCGCCATTTTTTCCCCTGGCTTTGAGCGGGGAAAAATAATCTTCTCGTCTGCAAATAAATTCGCCTAGACAATAAGTAAATTCCAGGTCAAGCCGAATTCCCCTCTTTTTTCTTCCTGAGACTGTCAAGTTTTTTTTTCTTTAGTTTATAAACATTTTCGCGCCATTTTGATCTGAAATTTTCGTTATTTTAAAAGTGAAAAGCCAATATGATCTGTGATTTTTATTACAAACAATTATAAAAATGTGTTATAATGTTTATTTAACATTTTTTCCCAGCTGAGAAACCTTAAAGCAGAATTAGTTGGTACGTTCTTTTCTATTCTGAACCAGCTGTTTTGTCTCTGTTCGATTGAAACTATATGTGCATGGTTTGTTTTTACTTTTTCGTTCTGTTCTGTTGCGGACTAATCTGTTGAAAATAGAACTCATGGTACAATAATATACGGGTAGTGTCGAAATGGCAGCCGACATATTTGTTCTGTGATGCCAACTGTCAAAAGTTGTTTATATTGTGCGAACATACCCACACATTTCCAATAATACTTTTCAAACACAATAAGAGCTTCAAACCCAAAGACAGCTTTTAAATCAAGAACAAAATTTTGAATGTTGCTTTTGCTTTTCTAAGGTAATTGTACGAACGAATGAAAGGCTTCGTTATCCGTGAGCTGACACTAACATTTTTTTTTCTCCTGCTCCTCCACTAATTAGCGGCTGTGTAATGGAATACTTTCCACAATCTTTAGAAATATCAGGTGGTTAAATTTCAAGGGCCGATGTTGAATGTGAACCACACCTAAACGCCAAGTTTTTTTTCCGAATTTTATTTTAGACTTACTCAATTTGAACCATGGAGAGATACACAATCCAACAACGTGTTAAAGTTATCCAGACTTATTATGAAAATGATGATCAATTTTCAGAGAAAATCATCTTCAGTGATGAGGCACATTTTCACTTCAGTGGCTTCGTCACTAAACAGAATTGCCGCATTTGGGCGAATGAGAATCCAAGAGTGACTGACGAAAAACCAATGCACCCACAAAGAGTGACTGTTTGGTGCGGTTTATGTGCTGGCGGCATCATCGGGCCGTATTTTTTCCAAAATGAGGCCGGTCAGGCAGTTACTGTGAATGGTGTTCGCTATCGTGAGATGATAACGAACTTTTTATGGCCCGAATTGGAAGATATGGATGTAGACGATATGTGGTTTCAGCAGGACGGTGCCACTTGCCACACAGCTAACGAAACAATTGCTCTTTTGCGCAACAAATTCAATGGCCGTGTTATCTCACGTAATGGCGATGTCAATTGGCCGCCAAGATCATGTGATTTGACACCGTTGGACTATTTTCTTTGGGGTTATTTGAAAGAAAAGGTGTACGTCGATAAGCCAGCAACAATTCAACAGCTAAAGGGTGAGATAATTCGGCACATTAACGGCATAGAACCTCCATTATGCCTCAGGGTCATCGAAAATTTGGACCATCGGATGGAGGTGTGCCGCCGTGGTCGTGGCGCTTATTTGGCCGATATTTTGTTCCATGCATAATTGAGTAATACCAATATATCATAATATAGGGTGTTTTTTTAAGCCCGATAGAACTTGAAATTGTAAAAAATAACACAAAAAATTAAATTGTAATCAAAATTTTTTTTTATTCGAAAGATCAATACGTGACATTAACATTTGAAAATGATTTCGGGCATATGGGCACCGCGGCTGTTCTTGACGAAGCGCATTCTGGACGTCCAATTTTGGGCCACTTTTTCGAGCACTGCTGGCCGTATGTCACGAACAACACGAACAATGCTGGCCTCCAAGGCGTGAATTGTTGCTGGTTTATCAGCATAAACCAGTGACTTCACGTAGCCCCACAGGAAATAATCGAGAGGTGTCAAATCGCACGACCTTGGAGGCCAATTGACAGGTCCATTTCTCGAAATCAACTTATCGCCAAATTTTGATTTCAGTAAGTCGATGGTTGCGTTCGCCGTATGGCACGTAGCGCCATCCTGTTGAAACCACATCTCCTCCGGATCAATGTCATCCATATTTTCAAACAAAAAATCATTGATCATGGTGCGGTAACGATCTCCATTGACCGTAACGCGAGCTCCGGCCTCATTTTTGAAGAAATAAGGTCCGATGATGCCACCAGCATGAAAACCGCACCAAACAGTGCATTTTTCTGGATGTAATGGAGTCTGTAGGGTCTCTTGTGGATTGGTCTCACTCCATATGCGGCAATTTTGCTTATTAACAAACCCGTTAAGCCTTGTTCAGATGGACGATTATGTACGCCATACAAATGACGAAGTCGTCTATAAGTTGCGCGAATCGACGACTGATTTTCAAAGTAAATTTCGTAGTGTTGTTCAAGCGTGAGTCTATTCATGATGATTTGTCAGAGTATACTGAAACAAATAAAAAAAATGTTTCATCAAAATTTAATTTTTTGTGTTACTTTTTACAATTTAAAGTTCTATCTAGCTTAAAAAAACACCCTATAAAATAAAATTACAATAATTTCCTAAATAGTTTGTGTTTTATTCAAAATCAACATCGGCCCTTGAAATTTAACCACCCTTTAGAATGTTGCTGGTAGAGTAAATAAAATAAAATTATTCAAAGCCCAGTTGTTAATTATTTTCTAAATGCCATTCAAATTCTATTTACTTATGTGCGAAAATAAAATTTTTTTAGTACAAAGTTGAATGACACTTAAATGCCCAAACTTGCGCATTTAAGTTTTATTTGAACTCAATACATTTAGTTGCACGGTTTCGTGTGACGTTTTTTGTTGTTGTGGAAGAAAGGTAAACCAAGCACACATATTTGTGAACTTTTGACTTTGGAAGATATTTTGAAATCAGTGTGCTAGTTTTGTATTAAACAACGGAACGAAAATAAAATAACACGGCATTAAATAATTCTTTGCCGGTAATAAATTAAGAATATTTTTTAAAAATACTTCTGTTCTTCCAACAACAAAAAAAGTTGTACTATGGAGCGCTTTCCATAATATCTGGAAATTAAGTGATGTTGCCATACTTTAATTTAAATAAAATCAATTTTGCAACTTAAATTTGAATGAAAATTAACTGCAATAATTTGGCATTTAGGCACGAAGTCAAAATCGAGTCTTAGCCGCCGAGCTGATATCAGCGTTTCAAAGACCTTTTGAAATTAATATTAAAACAGTTATGAAATGTAGAGTGTAGCTGGGGCCGTTAAATGTCTCTAACAATAAATTCATTGATTTGAGTTGCTGTTTGTAAGTCAATAAAATTTGTTCAATTAAATGACGACATTGCCTCGCTGAAGATAATTAAACTTATTCTTGTTACAAACGAAAACAATTTACCCAAATCCCCAAGTGGCAATAAAAACATTTTGTAATAAAAATTAAAATTATGACATACATAATATATACATACATATGTATGTACAGAAGTATATACATACATATGTATGTTTGCACTGCTTACATATGAATGAAATACAAAAAAAAAAAAAAAAAAGATAATAAATTTTTAAGAGATCAAACAATTTGTCAATTCATCTTTTTTATGATGCCCATCAGCTCTCAGCGCTCATTTCATTTAAATTGTAATTTATAATCGAAATAATGATTACAATTTATTAATTTAAATAAGTATATATCGCCGGCTGACTTTTGAAAAAGTATATTTATAAGCGGTTCCCACCTTTTAATCCCTCTCCTACACTCCCACTACGAGTATATCCCCCTAAGTTCTATTTTTCACTTCTACTATCTTTTTCAGACAATCACAAAGGAAACGAAATCAGGATGCAAGTGAGCGGGAGAACCTAAGCTATTTCGGGGTATCCGGCAGCCTACCTACCTAACCTAACTTACCCCTTCATAGAAATAAATCCAAAAGAGCGCAATGCAGTAGGCAAAGAACTTAATTTACCAGGTAAGCACAAATTTACTGCCACTTACCAGATAACGAAGCTATAAAGTAAATTTTAAACAAAAACAACATTTAAAATTTTGTTATTGTTTCAAATGTAATTGTGCGAACGAACGAACAGCTTCGTTATCGGGGAATTGGCACTTATTACTATTTTTTTTAGTTTGGCGCGTAAAAAGCATTTTATGTAACTTAAAGTTAAGATACGTACACACAGTTGTCAGATTTTGCAATATTGCCGGTAAAATTGTCTGAAAATGTATTACAATCGTGTGAACTGCCAATTTTTAATTTACAACGTTGACAGAAAAACCATTGTCAATCAATTGTAAGACGACAATGTTGTCAGGCATCTGACAATCGTGAGAACACTCTTCGTCGGCATTGCCAGATAATTGGCTGATATTGTAAGCTCAGTTTTAATTGTCAGATGTATAAAATTAATGCACCTGACAGTTGCATCATTGTCAGAACAAAGTTTGATGGGCAACACTGCCAAACAGATGGTTGTTGATATTATGTATATGTCATTGATATTATGGCAATGCCTTACAACATGTCTGGCAATTTTTTTCATCTAACAATCCGACAACTGTGTGAACTGACAATTTTTATTGTCAGATGAATTACTTGTCAGACCATAGTCTGACAATGAAATTGTAAGATTTTCTTACGATCGTCTGAACACACAATTTACTTCTGCGGGACAATTTTTCATTGTCAGCATGTTGCCAGATCTTACAATATTGTAACATCTGACAACCACGTGTACATAGCTTTAGTTTTTTGGATGTATTGGTTGTTAATATGTACACGCAACTTGTAACAAGTTACTTGCACGTGTAAACTCATTGTTAAGTGTCCTACCAAGGTGCATTAACGTATACACGGTGGCAGCACTGGAGCAAAATTACAACAATGCAACAAAAACAGGCATGTGGTAAGCTATGTTTATCAAAAATATTTGTAACTATTTTCACAATTATAAACTATGAATGTACTTTTCATAATTATAAATTATATTTATTTGAATTATTTTTATGTTCACAAAATAATTTGTATATGTTTAATTCAGAATAAAACACTAAATTCACTTTCAAAAATGTAAACAATACATTTGACGTAAATAGCTTACTATATTGCCAATAGCAAAAAATTGTCACATGCCGTAGTGCTGCCACCGTGTATACGTTAATGCACCTTGGTCCCTACATTGTCAGCATGTTGCCAGATCCTACAATATTGTAACATCTGACAACCGTGTGCACATAGCGTTAGAAAGAAACATGTAAAAAGTAACAACGTATATGACGCGTGATATGTACCATGCTTTTAAAACGCGTTTAATGCGCTAAATAGGGTTAAGTAAAAGGATTTGGATTAAATTATTAACTTTAACGTTAACACACTTCTTTGTCGCCAATAAAAACAAAAATAAATCTAGCTGTTTATGTAGCTGTATAGTCGTCAAAATAATCGCTAGCATGTACTCTATTTTTGTACTATTAACACAACGTGAAGCGAAAAGTTCGGCAACTGTCATCTTTTTACGTGTTGAAGTTTTTTTAATAGCTCCAAAGCTTTATGCACTAAGAAAACAATTAGTAGGGATGTAACGATACCACAAGGATATCGATACTTATCGAGTATAAGTATCGATCGCACAATAAAACTTCGATGCCACTCAGTAAAAAAAAAAGGAAAAAGCATCGATACATACTTATATCGGTTGATTTCTTCATGCGCCAAAAAGCAAAATTTTCGTTATGGACTTCATCTTCTGATCCACTAGCTGAAATTGAAGCGTCTTAATTAGGATCACGGAAGAGGAATTCTATCATAAAAACTCTTCTGGTCCATTTACCAAACAGTTTGCCTTGTAACTGTGTGATGGATTTAATGGCGCAAAAAAAACTTTGAAGCTTCGATGTAAAACAATTTATCGTTGGTATAATCTTCGATAAAACCATATAGTTCTGGCCTAAAAATTCTTTAGTGACAAATTCGAATGGCTTTATTAACTGGATTATTTGTTTTAGCATCTCTTTTTCTTATATTTTGGTGGTCCCATTTGGATGCACGAATTTATTTTATAAAAACTTTGAAAACAAGTAAAATTATGGTAAAAATGTCGTCCATCTCAGATTTTATTTTTGTGCTTATCAATGTTCAATCACACACGAGAACAATTCTTCTGATATTTTGTCGGCATAATTTTTTCAACCAGCTTTATACCCGCACAAGCAACAGTAGAAACCCAGGCCCAGCAATCAAATGAATAAAATACGCTAATACACATAAAATCACAGATATTCTGTGCATAAAATTATGTATATATGTATACATGTTATGACAGATAAATAAGTCTCGTGTGTGAAGAAAAGAACAAAAGTTATTTGGACTAAAAATTGTTTTCATGTGTTCTAGCATAAAAGAGTATTTCTAACCGATACCGAGTATTTTTGACCAATACCTACTTGGTACTCGATAGTAAAGTATCGATACCAAAAGTACTTGGTATCGAAAGAAAAGTATCGAGTATTTACTTGTATTTCCTCGGATTGCTTCATCCCTAACAATTACAACCAATTTCTAGCTTCTACAGGTTGGCGCAAAAGTCATCCACCTATCAGAAAATGCTATAAATTTTGCGATTTGCCCCTAATGTCAGTGCTGTTTTAACATTTGTGTAGTAAACTTATGCGAAGTACACGTTAATAAACAATGTTACGCTACACTGCTCCAGAATGATGAAGTTGACTTTTCATCAAAAATAATCATGAGTGATGAGGCCCATTTCTATCTCAGCGGGTACGTAAATAAGCAAAATTTACGCTTCTGGGGCACTAAAAATCCGCGTGTAACCCACGAAGAGCCATTACACCCGCTCAAAGTCACTGTATGGTGTGCTGTTTTCGCTGGAGGAGTCATCGAAAGGTGACATACACCTTTTGCTTTGCCCTCTTCTGCTAAAGTTTTAAATGTCACGCAAAGCGACAAAGCGTGATCTGACATAGTCTTTATTACTCAATTACTTTATTCTTTCTCTATACTTTATACGTTAGGCCAACGATATGTGCATACATATGTATGTATTTAGGTACAAATTTAAACACAATGAAAAGGAAATTGTAATCTCCTAGATTAAATTCTGAGAACACTAGAAATATTTTGCATACTGGACCGCAATTATGATACAAACTATAGAAATATTATAAGTTCTGCGTGAGTTTTTGTTTTCTATGTTCAAAGGTTATCAAAAGAAATGAAACATAAGAACTTGAAAGAATTCACTCAACGTACAAGTAATAAAATTCAAAAGTTATTTAAAAAAATATTTCAAGGACCGTGTGCCTAAGGAATTAACGCAGAATTGCATTGAAACTACAGCTGTATCGTTCATGAATGAATGGGTTAAATTGAACGGATCATCTCATTGAACGAAGTGAGCCACTGACCACTTTTCGTTCAATAGTGAGCCGTTCAATTTGGATAGTTTTCGCTCAATTATCTCTCATTCTTTTTAAGTCATATTCTTTTATTTTTATTAAAAAAAAATATATATAATATTTTAAATTATCTGAAATAAAACCGAAAGAGAATATGAAACTAGTCAAACTTGATCACACTTAAATGGTTTTTATTTAAAATTATTTTCTCTTTTTAACAGGCAATTTACCAATTTCGAATGAAAATGAATGCGAAAGAAAGCTAGTCACTCACATTCGAATCAATTTGGGTTTGTCTATGTCACTATTATTCGTTTGCATATTCTTATACATTTTCATTGAATTTTGACAGATCGTGCGCATTTTAAAAGTTAGGCAAACCCAAATCAATTTTCTTTCGCTTAGATTGCGAACGCAAGCACGCTGTCGAGATTGATAAACTGGCTGTTAAACCATAAATTATTTTCACTTTATTTCACCAGTTTATTTTGTTTATTTTACAGAGCTGTGTTGGCAATTCAAAAAATTGTGGTGTTGTTGCCATGCCGTTCTTTCAAAATGACCGATTGAACGATATGAACGAACGCATCAGTCTTTTGTAATTGAATGAAAGTGACCGGTCACTGAAATGAACGCCTCGGCACAGCTCTATTTGAAACAATTTGCGTGTACATCTTTTATAGGATACCCAATAGTTTTTCGTTAATTGAAACATCTACAATATATTTGTGAGTTACAATCAGTGTTGACATTTTTTCCAGAAAATCTTTTATTTTCTAAAAAAAAATATTTTTCAACCAAAAGAACTTTTTTAAGTGTATTTTTGGTTCCACTTCATTCAAAAAGTTTAAAAAAGCTACACAAATTTTCAAAAAACTTTTTTCATAAAAAAAATTTTTTTAAATCTTTTCAGCAATATCAAAAAACCAGCAAAAAAGATAAATCTTACAATCTGACAACACTGGTTACAATTATTAATTTAAATACGAGGGAAATATTAGGTTGGAGAATGAAGACTTTTGTTTATAATGATGTTAAATTTTTAACGCTAGTTTTACATTATCAATGAAAAATTTTTCGTAGTAGTCGAATCTGGCGATTGCTAGTTTTAAAATGTCGTCCAAGTCTAAAGCTGGATTCACCAATTGTTTCCCAACAAAATTTTTGTCCGGGCAAACATTTTTTTACTGGGAGTGTTCTGCAGTACGATTCACCCATTGCAAAAAAATGTTCCGGAAAATCAGAGCTGCCATATGTAAACAACATCTATTAGTTTTACAAGGTGGTAGTACTGCTTGTTATTATTTTGGTTTATTTTCCTGGCGTATTTTAGATATTCTCAATTATTAGTAAATATTGTGTGTTAATAATTGAAAAAAGAAAACTGCTTTTGCTTATGGCCTTGAAATACATAAAGCATTATTATTAGCCAAGCACATATACATACATACATAAAAAAATTAAAAAGAGTTGCATTGAAAAGCTTTTTAAAGCAAAGAAGAGCAATGGGTTATTTTTACTCATTATATCATACATACACTCTCTTCCTGGCTTTTTAATTTCTTCAATAAGTTTTCGGGCAATCAATTCATTTATTTCCGTATTAAAATTATAACTTATTTCTTAATAACTATTAAAACATATATCAAATGCCAGCCACAATCGAAATTTCATCAGAATAAAACTACTATGTAAATTTTTTATTCGATGGGGCAACTCAATACAATTTTGTATGAAAAATTTATTCTATTGGCATCTCAGTTCAATTTTGTCCGCACAAAATATAAAATTAAACCAATTCAAGTTGGGAGTTGTTCGTAAAAAATATTTTCTCTCTCTCAAGAAGACAGCCGTCAAAGTACAAATAAAAAAATTTTTGTCCGGACAAAAATTTTGTTCGGAAACAATGGGTGAGTCCAGCTTAAGTTTCAAAAAAAATTTTGTTTACTTTGGAAATGAAAAAAATATCGCTATTATTTCATCTAGCATTAAACACATAGACCACCCCGTGCTTCATGACAACAATTGTCGCCCTGTAGTCAGCTACTTAATTATTTTCAATACGGCAACAACATTATAAACAGTTGATTTGAAGAAGATGTAAGCCTGTAACTTTCTTGGCTTATTGACCTACCAAGGCGACTTTATACAGGTGAATGCAAGCGGAAAGGCGAATTCAGTACTATGTATTTTGTTATTGTAAAACATATCGTGAATGTCATAATTTAAATTCGCCTAAGATTGCTCAGCAGAGAAAAAATTTTATATAAACGTTAAATATAAGCTTTTATAATTGTTTGTAATTAAAATCGCAGATTATATTAGTTTTTCACTTTTAAATTCACATAAATTTCTTGAAATTGTACTAAATCATGCAAAAAAATCTACAGATTAAAATGGCGCGAAAGAGTTTGTAAACAAAATTTGACAGTCTCATTGGAAAAAACGCGAGAAGCAAAAAATTTTCACCTGTGCTGTTAAGTTCACCTGGTAATGAATTCGCCTTGTGACCTACACAGTTTCTTTTAAATATCCCCAAACAGAGAAGTCTAACAGTGTAAAATCATCTGATCGTGACGGCGAATTAACATCGCCGCGACGTGAGATATGACGGCCATTGATTTCTTTAGTAAAAGAGCCATTATTTTGTTAACTTTTTTTTCAAATTTCTTTTAAAAAAATTTACAATAAAAGAAAAACTTAATTATTTCGTGATAGTTTTAATTATTTCGTGAAACTTAAAGTCTCAGATGATAGAGCTTGAAAAGATGAAAATGGTCAGCCAGATGGGGGAGAATTCTAGATGATACCTGGCGCTCAAGATTCAATCAAAAATGTAAAAAACTGTTTAAAATTATTTTTGTTAGTTTGTTTTAATTATGCTATTGACATCTGAAAGAGATTAAAATTAAAAAAAAGTTATCAGCTGCGCTGTCAGTTTCACCTGTTATGAATTCGCCTTGATAAAGACGGTTATATTCAAATCATACAAGTTTCTGAAATCCTGGGATTTCTCGATATTTGTCATATGGATTGCTATTGCCAGTTTTTTTTTTATATCAATAAATAAATAAAGAGATAATGATAGTAAAACATATGTTTTACTTTCCCTTAGTAGTATTTTTGATATTAACTGCATTCAGAGATTACCTCTGGCTTGACTTTTGTTCAATTTTTTCCATGATTGAATTCATCAAACATTGAAATAAAGAAATGGGGGGAAGCCCCACAATGCACAAAGGACCACCCTTTATTTGAGATAGTGTGCACGGTATTTTCGCTTTTATAATCAAAATTTTCGCCGATGGGCGAAACTGTGATTGAAAACTGACGGCTTGATTTTACAGGTGGCCCAGTACTGTTTTAAAAAAATTTCGAGTATAAGCTAAGCACTTCGAATGCGATATTCAAAAATCGGTTCACAAATGACGAGCGGCGTTTTTGCAAAAAGAAAAGCACATGAGTTTTTAAAATCGGTTCTCTTTGGCTGGAACCAACAAATTAAACGAAAGAATAAAAATACAAACCGATAGAGAACCTGCTCTTTCGTATGAAACTTTTATAAATAAAAACACATTTTTTTTTTATTACAATTTTTTTATTTATAGTTTTTAAAATAAAGCCTAAAAAGGTTGCTAAAACTAGAAAATTAATATAAGTAAATGTAAATTCTATGAATAAAATATTCTTTGGTATATTTAGCTGCATGATTGACTATTTGTAAACATTTGGCATAAATACTAAAATTGTACATAAAAATACGAGTATATTTAAAAATAAAAACAAAAAATACAATTGTTAAAAAAAATAAATAAAATGCTTTTTTGTGTAAAAATAATTCCATGTGTTAAGTAAAAGCGAAAAAAATAAAAATACTTAAAAGAAACTTTCGTAGTTGCTTGTTAGCAAAAGCTTGGCTTCAGTGTTTAATTTGATATGATAACATGTGTAGGTGAAAATTAAAGTGTGGCATCCTGCTTATTTAATTATTTATGGATTATCAAGGCGAATTCATTTCTACCAGGTGTAACCAAGGCGAATTCATTACTAGGTGAACTTAACAGCTCAATAGTGCGATTCTCTAACTTTTAACGATTCGATAATCGCAACTTTTGTCATCAAATTTCATCGCTTGCACTAACGATTGAGCAATGCTGTAACTTAATTCTAACGATGGTAAACAATTGTATTTTTCTGTTCATTCATATAAACAGCACGTGGCATCTCTGCCAGAAAAAAGCGAAAACCACAAAGAAGAAAAGAAAAGACAAAAAAATTTTCCATAACAATATGTATACATATTGATTTTTATATGTTGTGATTTAGTTTTTAAGTGACAACAAATATTATTTAATTTGTAATAAGGTAAGTAAAATAAAATATGTGTCCATATGTTTCATTTAATTGTTTATATGTACTAATTTCTATATGTTCAGAATGACCACAACTAAGACTGGTGATAATCAATATAACTTTTTAAATTCATTAAATGTCAACTCAAAGGAATTGTCCAACTCCCGATAAACACAATGATTATCACTTGAAGCGTTCAAACTTGTTTCATCCCTTGCAAGTCCGTGTGGCAAACGTTCAATAGCTATTTCAACACAAAATACACTTTACCGGTTAAAAAATTATTCTAAAATTTTTGTTTTTGAAAATGTATTTAATAAATATTTTATGTATTTATTTATGTATTTAATATATAATAAATATTTTTATGTCTTAAAAATCTGATTGTAATCACTTTATTTCATGGATGCACAATTCAAAAAAAATACACTTTATCGATTGATTGAATAAACAGCAAGAAAATTTTTGTCTTTAAGAAATCGACAATCGGCAGTAAAATTAACAGCTGATTTTGATCGACTACGAATATCGTTAAGAAAATGTTACAGAATAGCAAATACGATAGAATATCGTTATAATTATTTTAATGATTCGATTATCGTTATATAAGTTACAGAATCGCACTACAACTGATTATTTTTTGCTTCCAATGAAACTGTCCTCTGCCTCTGCGTAAAATTGCCAAAAACACATGGACTGCATTGCTTTTTGAAACAAAATTTTGACAACTGTTCGCAAATTCTACCAACAAAATACATGTTGATGCGTTTTGGTCATGATACAAAGAAAAGGTAGGTATTTTGTTTGTGTAAAAAGGCGAATTCACACTTAAGCTGTCAAAAGTAGTTGATAAAGAACATGTGCAAAAATTTAGATGGCGCCGAAAAAGGTAAACGAAACTTGACAGAGAAAGTGCTGGCAGATTAATCGAATTCGCCTGAATTCGCCGATGCATCCACCTAAAAATCTAATAATTCGCCTTGGCCCTACCTATTAAAGCTGTCTTGCATTCACCTGTATTCGTCTTCGTTTCTTCTCCAGCAAAAATGAATTCGCCTTGTGTATTGTATATGTATGTGTATATTGCACCAACAACGGCCATATTAAAATTATTTTGTTTTTGATTTTAGAAACTTTTTTTTTAAGCGAATTAAAATCTTAAAGAGTATATCCATTTATGGACGTGTTTATTTTAAACTTATTTTAAAGACTAGATCCTCTCGTCTAGGAGTAATTTATCCTTCGATTGCCACGAATCAAAGTTTACAATTCTCATGCTAAACTTAAATTTACTTTTTTTTATAATATAAATATTAAATTAACTTTTACTTCTTTGGAATTTCTAGCTACTTACAAGAGATTTAATTGTAAAATATTATTTAAAGTTTAATTGAAATACTGCAACGTTTTTTTTAAGTACACTTAAAGAAAAACTATTTTATAATTCTTTTTATTTTTTACTTTCACTAAACTCAATGAGCTGATTTAGAGAAGGCGTGTGGCCCTTGTTTCCATTTGAGTGTGAGTGAAAAGAAAAATGTTTTTCATTTCGTTTTAAACACGATTTCCTTAATAATAAAAAATTATATAATTTATAATTAATGTACCAATAAACATAAATAAACATTTTATAAATTTTATATAAAGTTAAGCATATACTTGTTAAATAAATTTACTATCACATGTGTTTTTTTTTTGCTGTTACTGTCATATATAATTTTTTTTTTTAACATATCCTTCAATGATTGAACAGCCTTTTAAGGTTTCATCTTAGTGTGTTCAGTTCACACCATAGTGCATTAAGCAAACCATAAAATACTAACACTGCATTTACACATACAAGTAACTTACAGTGAGTTCAGTATACATAAAACTATCGAAAATATCGGAAAAATTGTCGAATGTCTCGCAAGTTACTTTTATGTTTACACAGACAAGTGCAAGTTCATTTTAAAAATGTCGTCACAGCGTAAAAAGCTATTAAAAATTGTTTTAATTTTGTAGCTAAACATTTTGAAGATAGAAAAATTAAAGCAAACTTTATTTAACAATTTATTGTTCATAAAATTTGTTTGTATTTGATAGAAAATATTGGATTTGAAATAATATTTGATGAAAAAATATGGATCAAGTATTGCCATTTTGTCATTATTAGAAAAGTTCACAAAAAAATTTGCATGAAATAATTTTTTCCAAAAAAACATGTTATTTATGTTTAATACTATCATTGAAATATGTTGCTATAAAGCTGTGATCTTTCTTTATTTTTCTTTTCATAGAAATAAGCTAAAAATCATTTATGAATATTATTTTTATTTTAATAATTACGACTCGTATTTATTTCATTTAAAACTCACTTTCGGCAACACTGTTTTATTATTTGTCATTTTACTTACAGTAAAGCTACGTACACACGGTTGTCAGATCTTGCAATATTGCTGGTAAAATTGTCTGAAAATGTATTACAATCGTGTGAACTGCCAACTTTTAACTTACAACGTTGTCAGAAAAACCATTGTCAAGCAATTGTAAGACGACAATATTGTCAGGCATCTAACAATCGTGAGAACACTCTTCGTCGGCATTGCCAGACAATTGGCTTGTATTGTAAGCTCAGTTGTAATTGTCAAATGTATAAAATTAATGCACCTGACAATGGCATCATTGTCAGAAAAAAGTTTGATGGGCAACACTGCCAAACAGGTCGTTGTTGATATACATAAGTGGCAATGCCTTATAACATGTCTGGCAATTTTTTCATCTAACAATCTGACAACCGTGTGAACTGACAATGTTTGTTCTCAGATGAATTATTTGACAGACCGTAGTCTGACAATGAAATTGTAAGATTTTCTTACTATCGTCTGAACACACAATTTACTTCTGCGGCACAATTTTTCAATGTCACTACATTGTCAGCATGTTGCCAGATCTTACAATATTGTAACATCTGACAACCGTGTGTACATAGCTTAAGTATTGATTATAAGTTGAATTGTAAATGGAAAAATTTGTGTGTATTGGAAAAAAAAGTTTGAATGTATTGAGTTTTTCGAACTTGCCCTTGCTTGTGTAAATGCTGTGTAAGACTTGATTTCAAAATAATAGTGATTTGGAGTGCAGCCTATATAAAATCTTCCAGGGGGGTTACGCCCTATTGCAGGACTCACAAAAGGGGTGTTCTGTGAATTGCAATCGCCCACATTGTGGAAATTACTACAGTATACTGAAGTGAACTGATAAATTTACTTTAATTAAAGAAAAATAAATAAATTAATTATATATATCTTTATTTTATATGCATCAAATCTAGTGATTTTGTCTTAAATATATACAGTTGCGACATTTTCTGCGAAGAATTGATGTTTTTCGTAGACTATTTCGAAATGAAACCAAAGCTAACCGGCAGGTTATGACATTCGCATCTCGCATAATACAAGCGATTGTGTCTTGAACTCACAAGAGAGATGTTTTGTGTATCACAGTCGCCCACAGATTGAGATGTGATAATCAAAAGCATTCCGAATTTCTGTAACAGAAGAAAAATAGTTCGATATCGAAGAATTGGTGCCCTGTATTACGTTTTCGTATTTTCTTTTCGCAGTTAATTTTTCCCTTTGGGACATTTTTTAAAAAGAGATGATATCATTCTTCGCTGTTGTTTACGCTATCATTACACAGGAAAGTACTTTCATGAAATTTGTGTATACGTATTACAAATAAAAATTTCAATGAAATAGACGACTTTCATGAAAATTTCTTATTCGTCTACACAGGAAAGTGAATGTTCATTTTAAAAATGTCGCCGAGGCAAAGAGTTGCAAAATTTGCCTCTACTTCTCTCTACTCTTATTTTGTTTGCTTACTAATCAGAGTTGCCGAACTTATTACATATACAAATTTATGGGGCAACAGTTGAAAAAACTTTTCATTATAAACTTTTCTATGATGTTATTTTTATAAAAAGACTTTAATTGTTTTCTTTGTGTGTTAAATATACAATACAATTACAAATGATCATAATTATATTCATAGACTTGCAAAAGAAGTTAATTTTATAATTATTTTTTACAATACTGCAACTTTGTATAATTCTTTGTATGTGGCAACAATGTTCAGCAATTTGTCATTTTACTTTCAGAAAACGTCAAAAAATTTGTTTCATGAAATTTTTAATGAAAGCTGAGTGGAAAGTAAGCAAAATGAGAGTGTGTTAGTAAAAAAGTGTGAGTGTATTGCAACTTTCATGAAATTACTTTCCTATCTAAACGATAGGTCATGAAAATGAAGCAACACTGGTAACACAAAAGTTGCCCACACGGCACAAAGTACCAAATTACACTCTTATCGTATTTACCTTTCGCATCGCAATAGAGAGTAGTCCCCCAGATTGCTTCAGTAGGCTGCTAGCGGTCTGAAAACATAAAATTTGTAGTGTTTTCTTTTGCCAGAACATTTTTTTGGCGTTTTTAAAACGAAAACGCTTATTTTCAGCCATATGCGTTTGCCAATATGTGGCTGGTTGTTGAAAGGGTTTTGAAGCCAAGCCTTTTGAAGCGATTACAGCTCTGGTAAGCATATACAGAACTGATTGAACTTTCAAAATTTAAATTTTAGCAAGTGGTGTGCTGGATAAAAAAGTATCGTTTTCAGAAGTTGTGATAAAAAAACTATCGCTTTTGAAAATATTTTCTACACTATACCAGCCCAATTATGAATATTCTCACGGAATTTATTTTTCACATAAAGTACTTTTTCAATTCAAATTAAAAAGGAAGGCACAATTTTTATTGACTTGATGGCAGCAATTGAAGATTTTAAACTCATTTAGTATTTTCAGAGAATGGAGAGAAGGAAAAATAAAAAACCTCATACTTCAGTTTTGTTAATAATTGGAGGAAAGGGAAAAGAGAAAAAAACTCCATTGGATTGATAGCCCAATTATGAATATTCTCACGGAATTTATTACCCACGGAATTTTTTTTCACATAAAGTACTTTTTTCAATTCAAATTAAAAAGGAAAGCACAATTTTTATTAACTTGATGGTAGAAATTGAAAATTTTAACTTCCTTTAGTATTGTCAGAGAATGGAGAGAAGGAAGAATAAAATGCATCATACTTCATTTTTGTTAATAATTGGAGGAAGGGGAAAAGTGATAAAAGCTCCCACGGATATTTCATTTGTAATTGGGCTGTATTATATGTTATTGATTGCTAGCTAGCATTTTTGATTGCAGAAAACTCTATTGGGAATCTCATGAAGAGTGTTTTTGATCGTCGACGAGCTCAGATTTTAATCGCAGACGATTCCTCACACGGGAATAACTGTTACAGAAGCCGATTATTCTATGAGACTCTTACACAACTTAGCAAAAAGACGCTTATTTTAATTGTAGAAGCAATCTTCCGAGACTTGTCTAGATAATATTATACAACTCTTGAAGGAATCAGCCGTAAAATCCTTATATGATTCATACAGGTAGCAGAAAAAATCAGTAATCATGGCTTTACGAGTATAATGGTCACCATTGACTGTAACGTTCTAGCCATCATCGTTTTTAAAGAAGTACGGATCAATAATTCCACCAGCCCATAAAGAACTTTCAGTTTTTCATGGCATTTTTGTTTACTGACATATCCATTCAAACACAACTGAGCTTCTTCGCTCAATAAAATTCGTTTATGAAAATCTTGCTTTTGGCTCATTTGCACAATTTGAAAGTATTGTTCAGTCATCAGTGTATTGATGTTGAAATGCCAAACCAAATTACTTTTAAACACAAATCACTTAACAGCTGATACTGGCCGCCAGTTAAAAAAAAGTGTTGCTAACTCGAAGTTGTATACCTTTACAAAAAACACCCCTTATGTTACAAAAATGTTACTAAAAGAAATAGCATTTAATTATGGGCGCCAAGTTATTCATTTAGTTGTTAAAAAACGTTGCTAACTTAAAGTTTTATACCTCTATAAAAACACCCGTTATATAAACCACATCGTGCATACATACTTAAATAGTTCTTTTTTATAACCGCCTCTAAAAAAGGAAAGATCGAAAGTAAAACGCGCGTGTTTCAGAGCACCTAACAACAAATTCAGCGTTTTTCAAAACGTTAAGCGGTTTCAGATCGCGCGTGTGCCAGAACACGGCTGTTAATTACAACAATAAAAATTCAGCTTCAATTTGGCTTACTCGATATCGAATATAGTAATTAGAGGCCATGTAACTGTTACAGTTGTTTTATTTTTTGTCGTTGTCTTCAAACGTAATATTTACAGCACCCTACAAACCATCAAATAAACCTGTCCAGCACATAACTCTGTGTGTGCAATCGTATTTTTTCGTTTGCATGTACGCGTTGTCGGCAAGGATTGATAAAAATCAAGAAGTTTTTATATTTTATTTGAGGGCAATTTATTTGATACTCTCCGGTTGTGATTGACAAACAAATTTCATTTGTTTCGTACCATTTCGTAAAACGTTCAATTTCAACTCAGCTTACTCGATATCGACAATAATAATTAGATCCCAAGGAACTGTGGTTGTTAGTTTACTGGCTTGTCGTTGCCTTAAATTCGAAAGTAATATTTATAGCACCCTATAAGCAATCAAATAAACCTGTCAATCACGTAGCTGTATGCGTGCAATTGTATTTTTTCGGCTACATGTATGCGTTATCGGCAAGGATTGATGAATATCAAAAAATTTTGGTTTTTTATTTGACGACTGATTATTTGATAGTCTCCGGTTGTGATTGACAAACAAATTTTATTTGTGTTATGCCCTGAAAACGTGTTATTTGTATGCCTGCTTTACAACAACAAGACGATTTTATTTGATCGTCTCGAGCATGCTTAATAAATGAAGAGTATTTTTATCCAGTTGGTTATAAATAAATGTTTACAAAGTAAGTTATGAAAAACCAATTAAAGTTTTCAGTTAAAAAGTTAATTAAAGTAATTAATATCAATAAATAATCAAAATCTAATATTGAAAGTTGTAAATTTCTTGAAATTGTTATGTTGAGATTCACGTTTATATTTAAACTCACAGATTGATTGTCTTTTTAATACCAAACAGCAGTGCTTTTCAAAGAATACGTGTCTATGATAAAATGTAAGTATCAAATTAGGCCATGATGGCATAATTTCCGGTCATTTCAAAAGGGCTGGTTTTGGCCGAATGTGTGAAATTATTTTTGGGTGAAAAATCCATTGGCTGTTCTTGCACCTGCTCCCGATCACCATGTGTGTTCAAAGTGTTGAAAAATTGGACTTGCATATGAGTGGGTGGCAGAGCAGGCGTTACTGTTAAGTTGGCAGTCGTAAAGGAATGGACTTCCGGCGTAGTTATTTGGGTGCCTGATAACGAAGTTGGCGGTGTTGCAAGCGGCGTGGTAGCCGGCTGTTGTATGACACTAATGCGTTTGTAGTGTTCATATTCTTCTTGAGCCATAGGGCTACTAAGCATTGTGTAGGATTTTAGATTTGTACCATCAATGAGTGGTGCATCCGTGCTGACTGTAATCACTTGTAGACTTGGATTGCTGCTCAGAAGACTGTGTGGCAAACTTGGATACTGCAATGCTGCTTGCCGTCTATCCTTTTCTTTTTGTAGAAGCTTAGTGGCTAGAGTTGATTTGGCTGATTCGGCTGATCCGGAAACTGTGTGAGGGGCGGCTAAACTGTTACTGGAAGTGCTATAATTTGTTGAAGTACATTTTGAATTGCTTATTTGTGCTGAGTTGGCAGCACGAGTTGAACGCGTCTCTTTTTCAGCAATTTTATGATGATTTTTCATGCAGGATGATTCTTCATGTTTATAGAGATACGATTTCAAAGCAAATGCTTTGCCGCAACGCTTGCAGGTATGCGGTTTAGTATTCGAATGAGTTTGGATGTGGGCGCGTAGATTTGACTTGTCTGCGAACGCCTTGGTGCAGACGTTGCATTTGAAGGGCTTTTCACCTACAAATTAAAAATTATATTTATGAGATATACTACAGAATTATAGATTGGACTTAAAACTAATTTTTGGCACTGAGGTATAAAAATTTCTCTCATTAACTGAAGGTTAAAAGTTTACATAATATATATAGTTTAAGAAAACACGTTTCCATATCGAACTGAAAAGTAAGAAATAATTTTAAAAATAGTGTAAAAAAAGCAGTGAACCAAAAATACTAGTGTTATCGTGAAAAGTCAATAAAACGACCGAAGAGTATTTGATAAAATAAACTTTTACTAAAAGTTGATATATCTCCGTAAATACGCCTCCAATCGCAAAAATAAGCGAGTTTTAGTAAAACTCAACAAAAATATCAAGATTCCTCTTTCCATTGATACCAAAATTATTTAGTTTTGGAAAAATTTTTTAACAAATTATTTCGATGTGGAAGAATAATTGAAAAAATAAACTTTTACTAAAAGTTTATATATCTCCGTAAATCAAAAATAAGCAAATTTTGGTAAAAATCGACAAATGTGTCAAGATTCCCCTTTCCATTGATACCATAATTATTTAGTTTTGGAAAAATTTTTGAACGAATTAGTTCGATGTGGCAGAATATTTAAAAAAATTATCCCTTATAATAGCATTCAAATTGACTGCTAATAGTTCAGATATACGTTTCACGGCAAAAATGTGCACCCAACATGAAAACCCGGTTAGCGAAGTGATTCCGAGCTTTCTGGAAATTTCCAAATTCGGCTTTGGGAATCGCCAAAATCCCCCACTTCCCCGGAGGCAATACGGCAACTTCAATTTTCTCACTAAAGCGAAGTGGTTCCGAGTTTTTTTTTAGGAATTTCCAAAACCGACTTTGGGAATCGCCAAAATCCCCCACTTCCCCGGAGGCAATACGGCAACTTCAATTTTCTCACTAAAGCGAAGTGGTTCTGAGTTTTTTTTTTAGGAATTCCCAAAATCGACTTTAGGAATTCACAAAATCTGTTTCGTGAATACCCAAAATCCCCCCACCTCCCCGGATGCAATACGGCAACGCCAGCTTTCGCACTAAAGGCAATATGTAATATTCACTTATATGGCATGTGTGCCGAGTGTTGCAAACATACAAATGAAACTAATATAAGAGTGTTAAAAACTATTTCAAGTTTAGTATGGAACGAGAGTCATTAAATTTACCTGTATGCGTTCGTATGTGACCCTGCAACAGCCATGGCCTTGAAAATTTTTTACCACAATACTGACATTCACAGCCCTGGTTGTGTGTTCGCACATGCATAGAAAATGCCGGCATCGAAACGTAGACTTTCTCACAGAATGGACAGTGTCTGGCCTTCTTATCCATAATCGACCTAAAATTGGACAAACTAACATTAGAAATATTAAAACATCTCGCCAGCACACACAAAACTTAACTTGAACATACCTATGGGTTTGTCGATGACGCGCCAAATTGGACGAGGTGGAATATTTTTTACCACACTCGGGACAGATGTGTTCGTCATCCAAAAGATTTAAGCCGGAACAAATTGAGGAATCTGTATGGATTTGTCTCAGGCCAGCGATCTCTGCATTTGCGCTCGCAATCGCTTCGTGATGAGTGTGTGCGTAATTTTGTTCGTCGCCACTGGTGCTAGCACTGCTGCAGCAACTGCGACTCGGCGCACTGCTGCATGACGAATGCTCGTCATAACGAGAGTTATCCGAAATTGTAGATCGTCGCAGTTTTTTGCGATCGAATACTTTGTGGCTGTAATAGTTGGAGTCGTCATCGGATGAGGAATAAAGCGAAGCGGCAACATTCTTATTATGAGGCTCATGATGCTGGTGCTGATGATGATGGTGGTGGTGGTGTTGGCGGTTAAAATCATCATAATGATGGTCTGTTTGGTCCTGGGAGGGGTTGTCGTGGCAATGATAGAGATGTCTGTGGTAACTATCAAATGTTGTTGCATGTGGCCAGTTTTCTGTCTTTTTTGTTTTCACACTACAACTGAACTTTGTTGGACTATGAGATGAGTCGGCGGTTATTTGCTGTTCGTGCTCACTTTGTTGTTGCTGTTGATGATAATGATAATCATCATATTGCGCCTGTTGTTGCTCTTGTTGCTCAATAGGGTTCATATCTTTCGTTAGTACATCTGGTTTTACAATTTCATTTGCCACAGTGTGATTTCTGTTTGCATCATTGCACGAGTTTTCCATTCTACTTTCCAATGGCCTCGAATGACCGCAGCTGTCCTTGACTGCAAATTTATCCGCCGTACTCAAACGTTCAGCAGCCACTTCTGCCAATTGTGTTAAATTGTATAATTCTTCAGGTATTGCGATTGTTTGTTCTTTGGTCATGTTTAATTTTTGTCAGATTTCAATTTAATTTTAAGAAAACTGGAAAGAAAAAATATTTTTTTATGTGTTATTTGTCAGACATTTAAATGTTGCTTAATTTTATTTTCAAATTAAAAAGGTTGTTATAAGACAAGGCAGCTTTAATAGGTATTGGCAGATTTACAATTAATGCAACACCAAAAAACACCAACATGTATTTTGGTGGTAGAGTTCAAGGCAGCTTTAATAGGTAGTGGCAGAATTCCAATAAGTACAACATCAAAAAACATTAATATGTATTTTGTTGGTAGAATTTACGAAAAGTTATCAAAATTTTTTGCAATCGCCAAAATCCCCGATTTCCTCGGAAACAATAGGACATCTTCTAAATCGTATGACCGCTAATAGTTTACATACACGTTCCACGGCCAAAACGGGCATCGAATATGAAAAACCGGTTCCACACCGGTTAGACAAGTGGTTCTGAATATTTTTGGGAATTCCCAAAATCATATTCGCTAATCCCCAAAATCCCCCACTTACTAAGAAGCAATAAGGCAACTCTAATTTTGGCTTTAAAGCAACAACACTGTATATACAGTTTTAAATACCTGCATATGCAATAATCACTCATATGAACAATAACAGACGAGAACAATTTTTAGTCCGAACAATTTTTTGTTCTTTTAAAAACAGACGAGACTAATTTATCCGGCATAACATGATTACATATACACAGCATTGTGTATGTATTCGTGTTTTTGTGTACATTTGCTTGCTTGGCTTGTATTTGTATTGGTTTTGTTCTGCTTGTGCCGGCATAAAGCTGGCTGAAAAAATTATGCCGACAAAATATCACTTTTATAATAATAATTTTACATTATTTCAATTTATTTCTCGACGGACCAACAATATTCTCCTATTTTTCATAATGTTATGAAAATTTTCATAAAATTTTTCAAGTCGCACGATTTGTCAAAAACTTTGTCACACGGTTGCATATTTAGTATTTTTTCAGCACACATGTTATATTTGCTAAATCGCACTATCATGTAGGATAGTGAATCACGGCCTTAATTGTTTTCGTGAGTTAGCTATTCGCAAATAAAAATTTTATTTATATAACCTGCACGTATAAACGTAGTGATTACAAAAGAAGTTAATTTTATAATTATTATTTTCTTATTACAATTTTGTACAAATCTTTGTAGGTGGCAGCATTGTTCTCCACTTTGTTTTTAGTTTTTGTTTGTTAAACAAACAGAAACTGCGAAGCTTTTTCGCTTGTCTGCAGTAACACCCAGGGTCTACGGAAGGAATCGAACCTGCGACCTTTACTTTCAAAAAACGTCAAAAACTTTGTTTCATTAACACTGAGTTTACACGTGCAAGTAACTTGTTGCAAGTTGCGTGTGCATATTAACAACCAATACATCCAAAAAACTAAAACAATCGAGCAATTTGCTCGATTGTTTACACACGCAAGTGCAAGTTCATTTTCAAAATGTCGTCGAAGACAAACGTTGTACGCCTTTGTACTACCTGCGCTTTCAATGTCTGTGCTGCCAAAGTTTTAGTATAGCTGCATTACAGAGGAATTATATTATGTATATATAATATAAATAATAAATTTGTATTTCAAATAAATTATAAATTTTTATATTTATCTCAATATTATTCGATCTTCGTTTGTTAAATAAATTAAATTTTTGCAGCTTCAGATCATTGTTTTTGTTTTTATAAAAAATTTACAATTTAAAATCTTTTATTTCTCAATATTTCGATAACAATTTGTTATCATCGTCAGGATTTCTCCTGACGATGATAACAAATTGTTATCGAAATATTGAGAAATAAAAGATTTTAAATTGTAAATTTTTTATAAAAACAAAAACCAAGATCTGAAGCTGCAAAAATTAAATTTATTTAATAAATTTTTATATATTTTTGTTTTTTTTTTTTATATTCTGTTTTCGATATATAACTAAAAATATTAATATATAAAAAATTTTTCCTTGAAAAAATACCCATTAAAGTGGGTATGTTTTCATTTTATTTTATCTATGGGCAACACCGTTCGCTGCTTCTTGCATACAAGTGAAAAAATCACTGCCAACCAAAATCGCTTGCAAGTGAGGGCACTACTTGCAGCTGTATAAATGTATTAGTAAATAAATACTATATAAATAAATTAAGTTTTGTTGAAAGCCGAGTGGAAAGTAAACAAAATGTGGGTGTGTTAGTGAAAAAGTGTGAGTATATTCTTAACTTCAGGTATTTACTTTCATATCTAAACGCTAGATAACACTGCGTTTACACGTACAAGTGCTTGCATGGAAGTCCTGTGTACGTATTATAAACGAAAATTTCGAAAAAATACTCGACTTTCACTAGTATCGGGTGGTTAAATGTCAAGGGCCGATGTTGAATGTAAACCACACCTAAACGCCAAGTTTTTTTTCCGAATTTTATTTGACATTTCTCTATTTCAGACTTATTCAATTTGAACCATGGATAGATACACAATCCAACAACGTGTTAAAGTTATCCAGACTTATTATGAAAATGATGATCAATTTTCGAAGAAAATCATCTTCAGTGATGAGGCACATTTTCACCTCAGTGGATTCGTCAATAAACAGAATTGCCGCATTTGGGCGAATGAGAATCCAAGAGTGACTGTCGAAAAACCAATGCACCCACAAAGAGTGACTGTTTGGTGCGGTTTATGTGCTGGCATCATCGGGCCGTATTTTTTCCAAAGTGAGGCCGGTCAGGCAGTTACTGTGAATGGTGTTCGCTATTGTGAGATGATAACGAACTTTTTATGGCCCGAATTGGAAGATATGGATGTAGACGATATGTGGTTTCAGCAGGACGGTGCCACTTGCCACACAGCTAACGAAACAATTGCTCTTTTGCGCGGTGTCAATTGGCCGCTAAGATCATGTGATTCGACACCGTTGGACTTTTTTCTTTGGGGTTATTTGAAAGAAAAGATGTACGTCGATAAACCAGCAACAATTCAACAGCTAAAGGATGAGATAATTCGGCACATTAACGGCATAGAACCTCCATTATGCCTCAGGGTCATCGAAAATTTGGACCATCGGATGGAGGTGTGCCGCCGTGGTCGCGGCGCCTATATTCATTTCGCCGAAAAATAAAATTATAGTTTACTATGGTAATAGTGCGTTTCCATATAGGTGTTTTGCTCGAAAACACGAGTTTTGGGCAAAACATGTTTTCCTATACGTGCCTCGATGGCTGATTTGGTAGAGTACTCGACCAACAGTCTCGAGGTCGTAGGTTCGATTCCTGCCACAGACCCTGGGTGTTACTGCAGACAAGCAAAAAAGCTTCGCAGTTTTTGTGTTTGTTTTCTATAAAAAAAAAAATAAAAAAAAAAATAAAAAAATTTTTGAAAAGAGCAAAACACCTCAATCTAGGTGTTTTGGTGCAAAATACTTCGAAAATTTTCTGAACAACACTGCTCTTACTCAATAAAACGAAATACAACGTTGTGCTATTCATTCACATTGATTGAAAAACTCGAAAAAATTACATTTTCACATGTCATTAAAAAAATAAACAATTACAGTTCAACAAAATAATTAAAATGTTTAAATAAAATAAAGTACAATAAAAAGGTTTTAAGATTTGTATTGCAGCTAAAAGTTTTTACGAAATGGAGTTGCGGTTGGATTTGAATATATGATAGAAGTTTCATATTTTTTTGCGGCAAATACAGAATATTTAGCAGTTTCCCTTACACTATGTTTTTAGTGAAAAGGCTACAGGTCTAGTCCAAGAGCATTGGAAGCTTCGTTTAATGGCATAAGCACACTTCAGCATAAAACAATCAATAAAATCAAAACTTGAGGAAAACTACAGCAAATATGTTTGACTATCTTTTGACTCGTAATAGCCTTTTTACATCCATACCAATTTTTCTTTTCAGTACCAAATGTTTTGCCTCAGCGTTCATATTGCAGAGAAGTTCTGTCCCCATTTTAATATAGTTATTTCAGACTACAAATCTTTTTATCAACATTTAATTTAATAAATCAAACAAAACTCTGCATAACAATATTTAAATATATTCGGTGGAAGCCAAATACTTAGCTCCAATCAAATAAATTTAGTTTTTATTAATAAAGTAGTATACATACGAATATATTTGCAAGGCATTTTCTTTCAAAGAGCAGAAAAATAAGTCTTAGAACAAAATTCCGATTTTATTAACATGACCCTTCAATCCATAAGTAAAATATTGCTTAATCCTACATATATGAAACTGTCTCAATATGATAGAGCCAATGGAACAAACTCCTTCCTGAATGCTTAAACGCATGAAAGAAAACCCAAAAACCATACGTTATAACTTTAAATCAGTTGTGCATAAATAATTGTTAATAATGCAAGCACTTTACAACAACTATAATATTTATTTAATACATCATCGTGAGCAGCACAACTGCTCTCAACGAACTAAACAAACAAAAATAGCAAGCATCAATACAGAGAAGGGAACATTATTTTGGAAACATGCAAAATCTAAAAAAAAAAAAAATATTTTGCAAACCAAAAATTAAACACCGCTACAGACTAGGAACATTAAAAGAAACTTGCTCATATTTCCTTCAATATTCCGTCATCTGTATGGTACATTATATTAAAATACGAACCAGTTTTAATAAACTAGCCTTTTAAATTTTACAAATATTACAAATAAATTGAAAATAAAAACGTCAAACTTACTTCGAAAATTCGAAATTTAAAACACTTCATATGTACCATACCAATGGAAACACTTCGACATGTTTTTCTCAAAACAAGTGTTTTCCTTTGTAGTGGAAACATGGTATAATGCTGTTTTAGAAGCTGGTGTCTCTCCACTGACATTTTTAAACTGAACTTCCATGTTATGCTTTAAATACTAAAGCAACTTGCAAAAAAGTCGAGTATTTTTTCGACATTTTCGTTGATAATACGTACACAGGACTTCCATGCAAGTACTTGTACGTGTAAACGCAGTATAAGTACTGGCTTCGAAACAATTTGGAAATCCCTGTTCAAATGATTAAATGCATTTAGTTGTTATAATTTATAAATTTTTTGTTAATTTTGCAACAATTTAGTTTTTCAATTAGTATTTATAAAAGCTTAAACTAATTGTGCAAGTTTTTTTGTTTTTATTGCATGCAGCGAAATTAAACAAATGCTTATAGCTGTTACCACCCCGTGTTCGAATAATAATTTCTCTACGACAATTAAATATTTCGTCAATCTTTTAAATCCATTCGAAAAGCAATCGCAAATGACGTCTTAAAGAGAAATAAAACATTCTAAATGAAAATCTATGTATTTCAAATGATTTGACAGCAGTGGTTGAGTCCGTTAACAACCTGCTGTATGCAGTTGAGTGCGTCACATGGGAATATTAAAGCAAAATATTTAACTTAAATATGTTTTCTACTCACATACGTGCACACATATAATATATACATACATATGTACATATTTGCAATATTTTGTTGCTGTTGTTAATTTTGTTTTTCGTTGTTCCTAATTAATTGAAATGAGGCCAAAATTTTATTTATGTTCAAAAACTTTTTTTATCATAATCTTTTTTTTTGCAAATATAATGACTGGCGCAAAATTAATATTTGCTATTATTTTGCTTGTTGTGTGCTCGACGTACAATTTGCTTCTTGTTCGGTTTAAAGTTTAAAGCAAAAGTGCCTGTGTGTGCGTTCAAGTGTGTGTGTGTGTGTGTGAGTGCACCAGTTTTAGTTTATTTATTTAAATGACCACTTTATCAATTTCCAATTTATGGATAAATATCGCCAAGATACAAATATATTTTATATGCAAACATTAGACAAGTATACACGATACGCACTTGCCAACAAGCTGAGCATACAGTGAAGGGTAAAATTTGGCCACCACCACCACCGCTAATTAATTACCTACACATATATAAATCTTTCGACATATAAAATTTATTCTAAATTTAGATCATAATACAAAAATTATTAATAGCAAATTATGAAACCAATTTTGAGTGGGTGTTTAAGGTATTTTTAAAAACATATGTATATTTCAAAACAATTTGCATAAATTTATTTATAACTTAATTTGTTATTATGTGTTTAGATGAAAAAATAAACACCAAGCGCTATAAATATTATACAATTTCGATTTGCCAACCATGATAAAACATTTAAGCGAATTAATTACTCGTACAGCTGATGTGAATGAACATACTGGCTCAAGGCGCGCTGCTAGTGCATGAGAATTATTTGTTTTGTGTACCTTAAACGGATTGTGTGCCAAAAAGTTGTTTACGTTTCACTAAATAGAGAAATGAAGACTCCCAACAAGATTTTAAACAAATTAACTCTAGCTTCTAATATTGAGCCTAATCAAAAAATTATAAACAGCTTTTGTCCCAGCTGTCTATAAGTCGACATTTCATAGGAGCTACCCTAATCACCCTCAGGCAACACAACGGGACCAAAAGGACACAAGTGGCCTGGTTTCATGAAACTGGCGGCCTGTACAACCTAACCTAACCTACCCTAATCACCAGTAGATTTTGTAAATTTTTGAAAAATGTTTTAATAATACCCATCAAAACACAAAAAAACCAGCTTTTTTCTTTAGCATATGTCTCTACTTTCGTTGTTACACCTTTCAAAAGAAAAGAAAAGTAGAGAAGTATGTAAAAGAAAAAAGCTTGTTTTTGTGTTTTGACAGGTATTATTAATATAATTTTCTTTTTAAATATTAGAGAAATGGCTAAAACTTTGGAAAACCAAAGTTAATAAACAGAAATGTACTCATGTTACACTCACACTGTGTAGGCAAACATGTCCGCCTATCCAAATTAACAACTCACCTATTCCGCAGCACAACGAAGTCAAGTACCTTGGTATTCACCTGGACCGTAGGCTAACGTGGAAGTCTCACATTGAAGCAAAGGTCACTCAGTTAAAACTAAAAGCAGCGCAGCTAAATTGCCTTATGGGCAGAAATTCGACACTGAAATTAGATTGCAAACTTTTGTTATACAACTCAATACTAAAGCCTATATGGTGCTACGGAATTCAGTTATGGGGCACCGCCTCAGCGTCAAACATTGAAAAAACTCAAAGGCGACAAAACAAAACTCTTCGAACGATTACTGCAGCTCCATGGTACGTAAAAAATTCACGAATTCATAAGGATCTGAGTGTTCCGCTGGTAAAAGAGGAATTTTCTAAGCACGCGACAAGGTATGCCAGTAAACTGCAACTTCACCCAAACCCTCTTGGGCGCAATATACTTAATTTTGGCGGCCACACTCGGCTTAAAAGAAGGGATACCGCTGCCACCATCAGACTGCTCAATAGGTGATTTTACCGAAATAGCTCCCGCATAATAAAGCTTTTTGTCTAGCATTGGCCGGACTTAAGAATCACATTTTTTAATTTTAAATTTAGTATTAAGATTTGAATACTTATTGTTAGTTCATTTTGAAGATTCAATAATTTGTATCTCGGGTATATATGGATGGATATCGGAAATTTTCATTTTCTGTATTTGTATAACCTTCTTTTATTGCAAGAACTGTTTTTAAGCAAAAAAAAACTTTTTTCATGAAATTATGGGTTTAGGCTATATTATATCTTGCTTAATTATATATGGACCCATAACGGAAACTTTAATTTTCTGTATTTTAGTAACCTACTTTTATAATCTGAACTACTGAAAAAAGTTGTTTAAGTTCGCTTACACGACATTTTCGTAAAAAATTGCTTCAGGCCATATCTCGGGTATATATGGACCGATATCGGGGATATTTTTTTTTTCTTTTAATCGACATGTTAAATAATTGTGTCAAGTTTGAAGCAGAACGAAAATTTTTTTTTTCAAAAATGTTCCTACAAAATTGCAGAAAAAGGCTTTTTGCGGAATTGCGCTTTTCTAACAATTCTATCCCTTGATTAAAATAGTTTTCCTCAAGGTCTTCAAAGAAGTGGTTTACAACTGTAATTGCATCTTCATTTGAGGTAAAACGCTTGCCAGCAAGGAATGTTTTAGATCTGGGAACAGGTAAAAGTCACTGGGAGCTAACTCGGGAGAATAAGGTGGGTGGTCAAGCAACTCGTACTTTAATTCGTTGATTTTAGCCATTGTTAAAACACTCTTGTGCGCTGGTGCGTTGTCTTGATGAAAAATTATTTTTTTGTGTTGTAAGCCAGGACGTTTTTCTCGAATTTGTACATTCAATTGATCCAAAAGGTTGCAATAGTACTCTGAATTTATTGTTTCGCCCTTTTCCAGATAGTCAATCAATAAAATACCTTTGAAGTCCCAAAAAACCGTTGACATAACCTTACCAGGCGATTGAATTGTTTTTGCCTTCTTTGGGGCATTTCCTTCAGCTTCAGTCCATTGTTTGGATTGTTCTTTTGTCTCTGGAGTATAGTGGTGGATCCATGTCTCATCAACAGTTATGAAACAACACTTAAAATCCATTTTATTTCGCTTAAAACGATCCAAACAAGCTTGAGAAATGTTCATTCTTATGCGTTTTCTTTCTTGCAGAAAGCTTTTTCATTTGTAGTTCTTCATGCAAAATTAAATGGACTCGATCATTTGAGATGTCCATGATATTAGCTATTTCACGCACTCTTATTCGTCGATCATTTAATACCATATCGTTCACTTTGGCTACAATTTCTGTTGTTGTTGCTGTTTTTGCACGTTCATCTTCAATGCTTGTACGACCACGTTTAAATTCAGCAACCCAATTTTTTACTGTTGCATATGAAGGAGCACTTTCACCTAACACATTCACCCTATCATTATGAATTTCTTGTCCCGATAAACCTTTTTTATGTAAATATTTAATGACACCACGCATTTCTAATTTTTCCATTGTAAAAAAAAAATCGCGGCTGCGTCTTTTGTGAACACCTGTTTCTATATGAAGGAGTTACCAGATCGAAACAAAATTTAACATGTGTTCACAGCAGTGATGGAAGTTTCCAAAACACTTAACTTTCTTCTGTTTATACCGCGCTTTTTGTGCTAGGCTAAGAAGCTTCCGAACCGCCCTTGTATCTCAGCTAAACGTGTCTGAATTTCAGTAGCAAGCCCATGAATTGATGCAGTAATAGAATGGTGAAAGAAAAAGTTTCTATGTCTAACGGCTTTCTCAAAAACGGTCTTTCAACGGTGGACAGACTAGCATCGCTTAATCGACTTTTCTAACAATTCTAATTCAGAATATACATATATACTTTTTAGGGTCAGATATGAAAATTGTAGAATTACAAACGCAATCACAAACTTTTATATACCCTTTACATTTTTGTAAATTGCACAAGTACAGGCATATGTGTACCCCTTTCAATTCCCCTCTCCCTTCTCACCAATAAAGTAAGAATTGCAGCGGCAAAAGTTGCACAATGTAAACTGGGACTAAGTATCTAAAGCACCCTTTTTTATCTTGGGCCAGTCCTCAGGGGATGACCCCTACATATGCAGTGCATTGTACTGGAACTAGGAAAATAGGTTATGATGAGGTAGGAAAGAGGGAGTAGTGTTCGTGGAGGTTTAACTTAAACAATAACAACACGAAAGACTAAAACAAACTCTATTGCAGCATTTAAAATGTTGCAATTAAATTATTTAAAACTGATCAGTGCCCAGTGTATATACCTTCGACACTGCTCAGATTAGCAAAATTTAGTCCAACACCTTCCACGCTACAAGGCAATGAAGTACATTCAGAAGAAATTAATATTGTGCATATAAAGAAAACGCGGACAACGGTGAAAGAAGAAACAAAAAAAAAAAAACATAAAGAAACGCGTGTACACATACTGCTACCTATTCCGGTGCACTTTGATTTCATACGAAATTAGTAATGAACATATGTATGTATATAAAAAATACGAACAACGGTAAGAAAAAAGAGAGTAAGAAAAATAAACTCATGTACACAGCTTACTACATATTACGGTGCAATTTGATTTTATATGAATTTAATTAACTTAGTGTCTACACCTGCGATAATATCTGAGATGAGAACGTCAAATTCAATCGCAGAGAGAATTCTGTTACGTGTAGACTTAAAATCAGTGTTATCGCAGTCTTATAATAATTTTTATGAGAGCGTTCTTATGAGAAATCTCATGGCAACGATCTTATAAGAAGAGCTGTTAAAAAAACGATTGCATATGTGTTTGTGTACAATAAGACGCCATTACAATTTAACCGATTACAGCCCGTCTACATTCGACATGAAACACTGTTAAGACATACTGTTAAAACATACCTTTGACGGCTCGATTGTTATATGGGGGAGTACCCGTATGTCTTGATTTTTCATTATTTTAACTCCGTCAACAAAAGCACATCATCACTTTTTATGCCCTTTTGTATAGTTTGTGGAAAAAAATATGTTTTTATTGCAAAATTTATAGTCTAAAATAAGAATTTGAACTTTTTTCTGGCAATTTCTCTTAATTTGAAACTATTTTTACTTTTTCCATACTACAATGTCATTTTCTGTTAAGACAGAGCTTTTAAAACAGACGTCTTAACAGCCATGTCAAGACGGCAAGAAAACAGTAACATTTGCAGTCTACACCTAACAGTAACAGTATTTTGCTGTTTCTGTTAGTGTTCTCATGTCAGGTGTGGACAGCACTTTATTAGTTTTGCAAATTTTCTTTTAAAAACCCCCTTTTAAATGGAAAATAATTTGTTTTTATGCATTAAATATATACCATAAGTGATTAATTTTGTACAAAATGTGTGCATACACAAAATTCATATAAGATTTTATTCATCGCAAAGATGTGTTTTCTTCTCGGCTTTCATTGATCTATGAATTCTTATAAGATTAACAAAAATACGTGTACTCCTTATTAGACATTAAAATGTATATAAAGAAATTCGTTCTCTCATTCTGTCGACGTTTTGTCAGATATCATCTCAGAGTTAATCGCAGTTGTAGACACTAGGTAATGAACGTATGTACATGTATAGAAAATACGGACAGCAGTAACAAAAGACATGTGCATACGACGAGAGACAGAACACTACTACCAAGGTGCATTAACGTATACACGGTGGCAGCACTAGAGTAAAATTACAACAATACAACAAAAACAGGCATCTGGTAAGCTATGCTTATCAAAAACATTTGTAACTCTTTTCACAATTATAAATTATGAATGTACCTTTTCATAATTATAAATTATTTTTATTAAAATTATTTTTATGTTCACAAAATAATTTGTATATGTTTAATTCAGAATAAAACACTAAATTCACTTTCAAATATGTAAGCAATACATTTGACGTAAATAGCTTCCTATATTGCCAGTAGCAAAAATTGTCACATGGCGTAGTGCTGCCACCGTGTATACGTTAATGCATCTTGACTACTACCAAATTAGCGATTTACTAATTACTCTATTTGAAATGAGCTTAGAAGCTTTAGAAATAAAGTTATTCATATAAGTTACTCATATTGAGTAATTTATATGGTGGAAATAGGGGAAAAAATACAAACGGGGTAAGTATATTTTCTTTTAGCTTAGGGAAAGTTTATTTTGTAATTATATTCACCTTTTTAACAATAAGTTAATCACAAGTAATTATAATAAATTTACAATGTAACCTTTCGGTAAACGCAAAAGATCTCCAGCTGTTGACTCCGTTGACGTTGTATCAGCAGTAATAATCAAAAGTAAAAAAAATCATGTTTCTGACCATCAATGTGAAAAATTCGGCTTTTGAAAACCGAGCTTAAGACAAATAATTTTCCATTTGTCAAGGTAAGCAACATTTGGTACAGTGATGAGTAATTTCAAATATAGTTACAGGTAAGTAAAAGAGTATAAAGGTGAGTATTCTTGTTCACAAACCAAATGTTAAAGGAGTTATAATTTTTTTTGTTTATACATAAATATTTATTAATAATTCAGAGTACAATATGTTCATTTAGTAACAGCTCCAGCACCTTAAAGGCATTATTGGAGCAAGTCGGCAGTCTTATTAGCTTAAATGTACAGATTTACACAATTGAGATAATTGAAAAAGATTGAAAAAAAGTTTATACAAATAAAAATAACATTGAAAATTTCCAATAAAAGTTTACACAATGTATTAAATTCACAGAAGTGTTTCTATTTTATTTAACAGGTATCCTTTGCAGGACGACTTAAATATTGAAATTCTATTTATTAACTTTATGTTAGCAGGTAAATGATTAAATTTCATACTACCCGTAAAATCCACACGTTGCTTCGTTTTTTCTAGTCTACATCTTGGAATTCGTAAATAATTTGCATTTCTTGTATCAAATTGCGATTGATTATGCATAAAACGTAGGTTTAAAAAGATTGAAATTCATTTACGAATAAAGTTAATTTAAAAATTCATATAAAATTCATATTAGTAAATTATACAGGGCTGTTCTGCAAATTACTTTTTGTGAAAGTGATTTGAAATCACAAAAAAGGTGTTCTGCACACAAAATATTTTTGATTTTTGTGATTTTAAATCGGTTAGCTAACTTGCAATCAATTTGAAATCACATCCCAGTTTTTGCTTGCACTTTATGATGAATTTCATAATTTATTACATTCATAAATAACTTAATGTGTTTTCTATTGATTATTTAAGTAAAATCATTTATTTTATACGAAATAACTCATTAAATTAAGAAAAAATTAGATACGCTCATTTTGTTGCAAAATTTGTTGTATTATTTTGTGATTTGCTTTATTGGTTTATTTTATTTTACCTTTTATATTTATTAGAAGGAATTAACCTTATTTTGCAAATAATTCCGCGAATAAAAAAATTCAACCTGAAAATAAAAATGTCAGTAAATTGGACCAAAAAACAGCATTTTTTGTGCTTTAGAAGAGAGTAAATCACATCGAAAATCACAAAAAGTTGTGATTTGCAGAACAGGCACAAATCACATTTGTGCTTTTGAAACAGCATGTGCTTTGAAATCACGTGATTTTTAGAACAGGCCTGATAAATAGGAAAAGAAATAAAAATACAATATATTGTCCAAATTAGTTTGGACACACCCCATACACGTTTCAACTCAATTGACAACTGAGTCGGTTGTTCCAAGGCATGTATGGCTTTGTCAATTGATTAGTTTGGCAGTTGTTGAGTTTGGTTGAAGAAACTTCAAAAGGTTTTCATTTTGTCAAGTTGGCTAGTAAGTCTTTCAATTCGTTTGTGCTGTGCTGTTGATCAGCTGTCAAAATTTATATTTGTTGTTTATTTGCAAAAAAAAAAAAATTATATATTTTTTAAAATTGTTTTTAATTTCATTGAATTTTACAGTTGAATGAAAATCTTTCAATTCAGTTTCAGAAGTGTGTAGCTAAAAATCAATTCAATTGAAAGACTCAATTGACAACTGAATTGAAACGTGTATGGGCCCGCTTAAGAATTTAATTAAAAATAATTAATTTGTTATCCTCCTAAAATATGTGTAATGAGTTTTACTCTCATAGTGAGTCAAAAACTAATTTTGGGCGGGCAAAGCCGCGGGTACCGCCAGTAAATATATTTCTTTTTTGTTTTATATGCTTAAACGCAACAAAATACTTTTGTCGCTTACTGTTAAAGGAAAAAAAACATGAAAACTTAAATTAAACCACTTGTTTCGTCGACTGTTTTTATTAAGAAATAAATTGAAAAAAAAACTTTGTCGATGTTTGAAGCGCCATCAGCTATTTTGATTAAAAAGTGGGTCAAATCATTTTGAATCTTTTTAAGCCATCATCTATCTAAACTTTTTATTAAACTGTATTTACAAATAAATTACTTTTAATTTTTTGGCTTTTTTGCTAAAACAAAATAGTTTTGCTATAAGGAATAAAAAAATTCTGAAAAACCCTGAATTCAGCACAAATCAAATATGACCCTCCCTTCTCAATAATTAAGGAAAAGCTTTTCAAGAGTTTTTTTTTGTCATATTTTTCTATAATTTTTATTTATTCTGGCACTAAATTATGAGTCTTTGAAAATGCACAGACATTCACAAGATTTGTTTTTTTTTTCTTCTTTCTTTCATTTTCTCTTTTAACCGAATTGTATAATCAATGTCAGATTTAATGATTATAAATTAAACGAAATAAATAAAAAAGTACATAAATTTTACACACAATAATTTTAAATTCATAATGAGAGAAAAAAAAAACTGAATATGTTTTATTTCATTCAGCAGCACTCAATTTGGTTCAATGTCAAACAGCAGCTTCTTTCTGTTCAAAGGGCCGTCGTCCCGCTGAATGAATGAATGGAGCAAAAATAAACTTACTTGCAATTTCTTTTTTAATGACTTTGAGAGCGTTTTACAGTGAATGCATAAGTTTGGAAAAAGAGTTTCGGTAAGCAGTAATGTAAGAAAATGGACTATGTTGGTAAAACAGTGTGTGTGTGTTGAGAGTAGTGTGCAGCCCTTTAATACATGCACTAAACCAAGTGTGCCCAACCCTATGCGCTTGATGCTCAATTGTTTTTGTAAATACGCTTAGCTATAAGGGCTGTGCTAAAGAGCGCAGCCCTTATAGCACAAATACTGTGCTCAGCACTAGCAATGGAAAATATATAAACAACTTCGTCTTATATATATTTTTGTCGTTCTTCACTTAGAGCTGCAAAACTATCGATAGTCATCCTCATCGATATTTTCGATAGTTTCGTTAAGCGCTACTTTTGGCTATGAATCTGTAACTCAAGTGGAACTTACTAAACATAGATACATATGTATGTACGCATATACATATATAGTTATATATAAAATCTTTACGTTTTTCTTATTCTATTCTATATATAAAATCTTTACGTTTTTTTATTCTATGGTAAAAAATATAACTTTTAAATACTTTTCTTTTTATTTTTGCTAAACACTTTGAGCTGCAGCGTCACCTGTATGCAAAAAAAACAAAGTTTTTTAAGTTGCAGCTGACATTTAGCCGCAGCCGCCAGATATAAGTTGCCAGGTTTAACTAAGATTTTTTATATAAAAAAAAACTATTTTTTTATTTGAGATAAAAGTAATAATTGATATAATACACTTACTTTGATATATAATATGATTTATATAATATATCGGGTGGTTAAATTTCAAGGGCCGATGTTGAATGTGAACCACACCTAAACGCCAAGTTCTTTTTTCCAAATTTTATTTGACATTTCTCTATTTCAGACTTATTCAATTTGAACCATGGAGAGATACACAATCCAACAACGTGTTAAAGTTATCCAGACTTATTATGAAAATGATGATCACTTTTCGAAGAAAATCAAATTCACTGATGAGGCACATTTTCACCTCAGTGGATTCGTAAATAAACAGAATTGCCGCATTTGGGCGAATGAGAATCCAAGAGTGACTGTCGAAAAACCAATGCACCCACAAAGAGTGACTATTGTGCCAGCACACTTGCCACACAGCTAACGAAACAATTGCTCTTTTGCGCAACAAATTCAATGGCCGTGTTATCTCCCGTAATGGCGATGTCAATTGGCCGCCAAGATCATGTGATTTGACACCGTTGGACTTTTTTCTTTGGGGTTATTTGAAAGAAAAGGTGTACGTCGATAAGCCAGCAACAATTCAACAGCTAAAGGATGAGATAATTCGGCACATTAACGGCATAGAACCTCCATTATGCCTCAGGGTCATCGAAAATTTGGACCATCGGATGGAGGTGTGCCACCGTGGTCGCGGCGCCCATTTGGCCAATATTTTGTTTCATATATAATTGACTTATACCAATATATCATAATAAAATAAAATTACAATAATTTCCTAAATAGTTTGTGTTTTATTCAAAATCAGCATCGGACCTTGAAATTTAACCACCCTTTATTTTCATTTGTGAATTACGCTATAACTATAAAAATTTAAAGGCGGCTAAGAACCAGCCTGAATAAATGGCCAGAAACGTTATGCTGGCTACATGTAACCGGCTTCGTATATACGTTCAAAAATTGTCGATAGTATCACTATCGAATGAAAACAATCGATAGTTAGCTAAAAATAAAACTATCGATAGTACCATCGATTGTTTTGCAGCTCTATCTTCACTGCACACACACAAAAGCAAAGCACGTTTTGCTGATAAACATTGACGACAGCGACTATCAGTGTGAATTTTGTTTTGGTAAATGTTTTGCTTTTTGCAACAAAAAATATTAAATAAAAATAGTTTTTCCTTAAATGTATTGGCGTTTACTCTTCCATATAGAACTTGTGGGCACCACTGCACTAAACAAAGAAAATCCCTTAACGCACAGTATATAAAGTTTTAATTGTGGATAATTAAAAGCCAACAAGAAAGAAAGTAGTATCTGTAAATTATTTTACGTGGTCTTTAACAATCAATCCATCGCCACTATTGCAGAGAGTGGGCTGGGTAAGGGTGTTTTCTTAATGATTTTTCTATGGCATTTTAAAATAATTGCACTAACGTGCACGTCTAGATCTTAAATATTTTATCTATCTTCGTTCTTGGCTACTGGTTTCTTTCTATACATAAGGATTTTGTACTTAATGATGGATATGTTGATGCTATTAAAATGAACTGTTAATGAATTTTAATAGTTTTATTCACAGTCTTGTGTAAATGGCTTTGTATAATACACTGAAAAAATTTTGTGCAGAAATTCTCTGAATTTTGACATTACTTTTATGAATTTTTTCATTATTTTTCAACCATTGTAACTTTTTATAGAAATAATGAAATAAATTTCATTAAATTATTTTAATGACAACCTTCATAAAAGTAATGAAACATTTTCATAAAAAACATGACTTATTTTCATTAAAAGTATGAAAGACAAATCATACGATTAGTGAAATAATTTCTCTAGAGCAAAAAATGAATTTCATAAAGCACATGAAAACTGTACATTAAATTAATGAAAAAGTAACATTTATTTAATGAAATAACTTTTTTGTACTAATGTAATATATTCATTAAAAATATGAAACTCCTTCATAAGGTCAATGAAGTTATTTCATTTATCTAATTTTATTATTATTATTGAGCACCTGAAAAATTTACATTAAATCTATGAAATAGTTACATTTGTTTAATGAAATAATATCATAATACACACTAATAAAATATGTTCACAAATGTACGTAATAAGTTTAATGGAATTATTTCATTTATTCATTGAAACTTTATTTCATTACACAAACAATACTATTCCTTGCTTTTGTGAAATTGTACCTAATTATGAGAAAAGAAAATGTTGAACAAGTATTCACCAAACAAAACAGATTTTATTAATTCAAATGACTTCAATACACTGGTATTTGAATTTTTTAAACTATTATTATGCTGATTTAAATGCATACACATATGCACATACATACCCAAGTTCGGTAGCCAGAAATTTATTTGTCATTGATCTAATGAATTATATTTCATTGGAATTATGAAACTCATAAAACTTATGTTTTAATAAAAAAAAAACTTGACATTTTTTAAACTGTAGTTTAAGATTAATAAACGCCCATTAATATATCTTACCAAAATTCAAAGAATTAAAACAAAATTAAATTTTGTTGTAGTCATAAATCCAATGATTTTTTTTAATGAAACGATTCTGATGGAACTATTTCATAATATTTCATAAGTTTCATGCATATTGTGAAAAGTTTTCATTGGATTAATGAAAAATATTTAATGAAACAGTTTCATTAAATATATGACACATAATTCTTTCAGTGTATAATTACATTACAATGTTAGATATATTCTCAACTCTCTATATGCAAAAACAAATTCCAGCTTAAATGAGTATTTTAAGATTTTTAAGCCTTTTTTCAGGAAGAGGTCTTCAATACATGCAGTAGTGCTTGTTTTCTTAGGAAAAAAATTGGTGGCGAAGTCAATTTTGTAAGAAAAAGTAGCTATTTATATTTTTTTAAATTTTAATCATAGATGGTGTTTAATGATAGAAAACTGTTCAAATTAAGTTTTTTTTTTTATCTTGGACCAGTACTCAGGGGATAACCCCTACATATGCAGTGCATTGTACTGGAACTAGGACCTTAGGTTATAATGAGAAGGAAAGAGAGAGTAGTGTTCGTTAACAATAACAACACGAAAGACTAAATAAACTCTATTGTATTACGGCATTAGATGTTGGAATTAAATTAGTTAAAACTGATCAGTGCCCAGTGTGTATACCTTCGACACTGCTTAGATTAGCAAAACTTAGTCCAACACTTTCCACACCACAAGGTAATGAAAATGTATTATGAATGAACACATAAAGAAAACACGGAACACGATGAAAAATTAGAAAAAATGAGAAAAAAATGAATGTGAAAACCCAAAAAGAAATATAAATTTTCTCCGATTTTTAATGACGCCGACATTAGGCACATAAAAATTTCCACATTTCCAGTAGTCGGCATGGGGGTGCCGACAACTGGAAAATATATGTTTTTCTTCACTTCTTTACTTCAAATATGAGAGAATTGTTTAATATTCAATGTACACGCTACTGAAAATATAAAAAATAAGTTTAAAGCCTGTTAACCCAGTAGTTGGCACTGTTTAAAATGAGTGCTTTACACCTGCCGAGAACTAAGACAAGTGCTGTCCTAAAGTCGGCAGTGGTTTTCATTACTAGTTTTTGCTTAATGCCATGTTTGAACTCAAAACTACAATATAATCACCAAAGCAAAAATATATTACCATAAATATTCCGAACGGACTATAAGACGCGATAAGCAAAATAAGATCATGTTAGCTGTCAACGTTAAATATTGCATTCCACGTTCCACTATATAGGACAGGCTCCATTACGGTGTTATTGAAGATCCGGGAAGAGAGCTTCCAACAGTTTTCACTAAAGCTGAAAATGGATTATCTACTGAATAGGTCAGACTTTTAACAAAAAAAAGATGAACAAAACGCAAGGGGCTGTCTAGGGGAAAAGTAGTTTTCCAGTTATATTAAACGGCATGCAAACTTACCCTTTATAGAAGCTGATGGAATAAATAGAGAACGAACTGTAATAAGAGGAAAGTAGCTAAAAATGATTTGGCGAGCTGACGGATTTCCTCACTGAAAACAATACTTTAGACTAGTTTAGGTCTAACAAGTTGCCAGCCATTGAAATGGCCAGCCCACTTGGGTCCCAATTGTGTTGACTGCGTGCGATATATGTGATATGTAGATCTACATACCACCGGTCCAGTTCAGAACCAACCCGAGGGTCGGATGTAAGAGTTTAACCCAAGTACAGCACATTCAAATATTTCTGCCAAATTAAGCAGCACTGGCCTGTCTAGATATAAGTCCTGAACTCAGTAGCTTTCAATTTCATACTAATTACTTTGATACAATTATTGTATCAAAGATAACGCTACGGCAAGCTGAACGATTACCTCAAAACCAATTGCAATGTGATGCACAATGTCAAACTAGATCTGCGGATCCAAGTTCAAGAAATCGAACAAAGCGGCGATTAACACGACTTCCACGACACGACATGGAATGTGCTGCTTTTAATTATGAGTGCGAAATTGATTGCAGTCTACATATGGATGTATCGGTAGAATGATGTTGAGACGTCAACATTTCCATTATTAGATTATTCTCTTTGGAGTTATGTAGTTGGAGTAAAAACGAAACAGACTTGAACAAACCAACCATATTTCCCCATTGGAATACATTCTTCATGTAAAGAAGTATGTGAACAAGAAGTGACTGCAAGAACACAATGTTAATGGATTTCAATAGATAAATAGCACTATCTCTACTTGTTTTTATGTTTCGCTTTTTTTATAAATATATTTTGATTTGCAAAATATTTTTGCATAATTTTAGTTCATCTCTTTTTTAAATTGCCAAAATATCATCGATGAACTGAAAAAATCAGATTCATAATACTTAATAATAAATTTTAACAAGTGTTGCTGAATGCGTTTATTCCTTCTCAAAGATAAATGGATGTTAATTGTGTGTGAATTCTAAACATCCAAGTGAGTTTGACGGTAAATGCAGTTGAGCAGCGGTTCTTAAAGTTCTTATATAGACATTTTATATATTTTTCGTAATTGTAGAAAAAAATAAAGACAAAGTTGATTAAAGTGATAACAAGTCCGATGCATTTGAGTTGACGAATATAATAGATCACTTCGCTTGAAACCTTTTCTTGTAGATGGCAAAATGGTGGAATATGATGGGGGATCTGTAAAAAAAGGTTATTGTAATTTTTGGAGAAAAAGAAAATTTTTTTAGAAAATATCTCCTAAAGGAAACAATTTAAAAGTAATTTGAATAAATTTTTGGTATAATATGAAAGGTAGTACTGCTAACAATTCTGCAAACTCGAAAAGATCATTTTTTGAGATGTGACTATGTTGCCATAAAATAGCGAAATTATCTGAAATTATTTAATTTGTTTCAAATTAAGTCGAATTTTGAGCAACAATGCGCGGCTGTTATTCTTGGGTTATCCATTATTGGAGAGTTGCAATCTGCAAAAGTAATTTTACAGACTTTTACTATGAAATAGTTGTTGTGTTGAATATAATTCAATAAAAACTCTATAATATTTTCCATTTTTCCAAAATTTTTGCTTTTTATGTGGTAAAATATAATCATGCAATACAAACGTCAAACTTGATGATAAAACAGCTGATAAGAAACATGGGAAACATTGTTAGTGCTTTATGTTTATCATGCGGGTATGAAGAGCAGACTGCGATAAAATTGACAAATCGAGTCAAGATGGATTGATAAGAAATTCGTAGATTCATTAACCTAATAATGAATACGCCTTGGTAATACGTATACAACACTCGCATGCGAGTACTCATATGTCTAAATCATTGATCACCACGCGACGCCCTCAAGGGTAGTTATATACTGAGTGTTCCCTTAGTGGAGACCATCGGTCTGAGTGCAGTTTTACGAATGCATCTACTTTGTAGCAAAAATTAGTTCGTCCGCGTTTTCTTGATCAGTTCTTCTTCAATTTTCTTTTGAACTTTCTTTTTAGAGCGTATTTACACCAACTCAAAATCTAGTAGATTTTAATTAAAATCTACAACGAAATCTATATCGTTTACACCACCATTTTTTGACATCCAGCAAGATTTCTTTTTCACAAAAATAATTTATGCACGCGGATTTGACAAAACATTTTTATTAGAGACTGAGTACACCAACATTATTTATATTTCCCAGAGACTGCATACACCACATTAAAGTGTAATTTTTGTTGCACCGTAGTATTTTTAAGTACTTTTTGAACAAAACCACGCTTGCATCAATTGGTACTGAGTGGATTTCAGGAGATATCGTCGAAATCTACTCATAAAGTAGGTTTCATTTTGTATGGGAAATATTCTCAAAATCTGCTAGATTTGGCTTGAAATCTCGAACGAGCAGATTTCGCTTAGGTGTAAATAGGCTATTATGTTCTTACACGAAAATTTTGTTTCGACAAGTTTAAGATTTTTTGTCTTAAACTTATAAAATTTTTTCTACATTTCACTTAATAATTGGCAGTACAGACAAATCTGTACCCGTTTCCTTTCTCATCTCTCCGTTCTACAGACTTGTAGTGAGTATGTAAACTGTTAGTTATCATAAATGGTCACTCTGTCTCAATAAAATTTCTATCAACAATTTTTTTTGTGTATAAACAAAAATGAAACATTCCGAAAATATTCTTGATTTAATGAAATAAAGTGTTAATATGGAAATAAAGTGTTACATAGAGTCTATACGTGATATAATATCAAATATTTTTCTATCAGCAAACGTCAAATTTGATAGCAGAGAGAATTATATCACGTGTAGCCTTCAAAATTAGTATTATTGCAATATTATATCAGATATCACAATATTGTTTTGATCATATATATTTAGAAAACCATATCATGATATGAACTAGCAAAAAACGTAAACAAAACGACATAATATTAAATTTTTGAAGAATTCCCGAAAAAAGTTTAATAAAAAAAAGCATAAATTCATTAACGAATTTATAAAAAAATCGTTTATTATTCTTTTTGTTCTTGGAATATATAAATTTGTTTAAGAAATATACAACATTCAACGATGTTTACTGCATGGTTGCTTAAAAATTGTGAAATATTATATTTGCAAAAAAATACTTGGCGCCATGCTAGATATGAGAGAAAATATAATTTCTTTTTTCTCGTTAATCTGCTGATATTCTCTCTCATATTATATCAGAGTTAATATCAGTTGTAGACACTATGTAATGAAATAAAGTGTTAATAGGGGCTAATATAAATTTTGACAATAGGGTAGAAATATTTGAAATGTAGGAATTTTATTGAAATAAATTATAATTAAAAGTATACAAATCAAATAATACTAATTTCTTTTTTTTATATAATTCAATTATTTATTGTATCTTCTAAAAGAACTAACAATAAGTATGCAAATCTTAAAACTAAAAATTCATTAATTAATATAGAAAAAAAAAATTAATTAATATTAAAAATTTTATTTACTTAGGTCCAGCCAATGCTGGAGGAAAAGTTGTTTCTTGCCTGTATTTTGCTGCTAAATCACCTTTCCAACGCTCTGCAAGGGTGTCCATCCTTCTCAGAGGAGTGTGGCCACCAAAGTTAAGGATGCTACGTGCGAGAGGATTCGGGTGAGACTCCGGTATGTTAATGTACCTAGATCTTTGTGAATTCGAGAGTTTTTAACATACCATGGAGCTGCAGTAATTATACGGAGAATTTTATTAATACTAAATTGAAAAATGGTTCAATTATAACCAAGGCGAATTCATACCAGCTAAATGCAAGAGCAATAAATACAACACTACAAAAAATAAATCTGTTTCAAATGTCAAGAGAAAAATATAAACACAAAAAGGAATTAAAAAAAAATATATATTAAAAAAAAAATTTACAATAAAAGACAAACATTTAATTATTTGGTGAACATTTTAGTTATTTCCTGAAAATTAAAGTCACAGATCATAGAGCTTGGAAATGTGAAAATGGCCAGCAAGATTGGGGAGGATTCAGAATGATAACTGGCGCTCTAGATGCAATACATGAATTAAAAAATTGTTTTGAAATTTTTTTTTTAAATTTCCATAAACAAAATTTACCATAAAAGAAAAACTTAATTATAATGTGAAACTTTTAATTTTCTGGTGAAACTTAAAGTCTCAGATAATAGAGCTTGAAAAATTGTAAATAGCCAGCCAGATTGGGGAGGATTCTGGATGATATCTGGCGCTCAAGATACAATAAAAAATTTAAAAAATTGTTTTAAAATTTTTTTCCAACTTTGTTTTAATTATGCCATTGAAGTATTAAACACATTGAAGCCAGCAGACAACCGACTTCAATATGTCAAATATAAAATACATGCATTTAAATGCGAATGTTTATTTAGACAACAGCAAGACGACACGACTGCAGGTTGTTGTTCAAGCTGATTTTTTTGCCTAATTTCTATTTTTTTAGACTAATTTCTATTTTTGTGGACTACAAAATAAAAACAGTGTGACCAATGTATAAAAAAAAATATGTAATAAAAAAATTTTGCTCTTGGAAATATTTTATTTTCTAATAAAGCATAATAAAAGAACAAAATTTATATGGACTTTTATATAAATTAATAAATTTATTTGTACTACTGTTAAATATGTGCATACATATGTATCCTCAAAATAAGAGTGCCCAATTTTATAAAAGAACTAGTTAAGCGCCAAACAAACTACACAAACAGCTTAACAAATATGCAAAAACATTTATACAAATATTAAGCGTTGTTAAAGGGTGTGTTTACTTGTTTGTACATATATTTGAAACATGTTTGCACGATTTTTGCGCAAACATCGTGAATGTCTAACGCAAAATTTTGTCATTTCAAAGAAAATTTTGCACAATGAAGCGATGGAAGAAGAAGCACACAAAATTAATCATGAAAAAGTTTTCTTGTTGGAATTTTTAGTATTGTATTAAAGTTTACCATCTTAGTAGAAATTGAAAAAACCAAGATTATAGAAACTGAATATCAAGAAATAGAGGCTAAAACAAATTATAACATTATTTATGTGTTGTAAACTTCATATGGCAAGAAAACTGCCGCAGTATAATTGCCATGTACTGTCATTGAAAAATTATTAATTTGTATTTGTATCGTTATGAGCAAACGGAAAGCACGTGTTTGCCAAAAGGTTTGCATAGTTTATTTGTCTCTTTATATATATTCCAGTTTCTTCATTTATGAGTAGTTTTAATTACATATCTTCGACGAACAATTTTATAATATATATACATACATTTTTCTTTTTCGAGTCGAATTATCTTTGAGCGAATTTTGAAAAGTTCCATATAAATGTTCAATTATTTAATATTGTTCCCCGTATAGAGCACAAGATTATACTTTCAACTTTTAAGACCCGCCTAACGTTAATTAAGCGTAGCAAACAAAAGCTTTTTTAATTAATTTGTTGTTTTAGATTTTAAGGCCGTTTTTAAGAGAGAACTTTTTTCATGAAGGATTGATATAAACAGAACTCGTTCTGTAAAACAATGGAATTTTGTAAAGCTAAAAATTCTAGGGTGGCCACACTGAAGCATACTTTTATTCAAATGAATTTATGTTGCTGCCGTGCTCAAAATGTTTCAGTAGTCGCCTACACAACTACAATTGCCGGTTACAGCATTTGCTGTCGTGAAGTTGTGAAGTCTGCTGTGGTCTATGTGTTTAAAGCTTGACATCTGAAACAGATAAAAATTAAAAAAAAAAAGTTATTAGCTGCGCTGTCAATTTCACCTGGTTATGAATTCGCCTTGATATAACTATTTCTTAATTTATTCATTTTAATTTATTTGTTTATGAGTATTGCTAAAATTTTTTTCCGTTTCGTCAAAATTTTATGTTGTCAAATATAATATTTTTTCACATCGCAAAAACATGAAATTTCTTTACCACAGACAAATTATTTTTCACCATAGTACTTTGCTACCGCTGCACACACGTCCTATGTATCGGGTGGTTAAATTTCAAGGGCCGATGTTGAATATGAACCACACCTAAACGCCAAGTTTTTTTTCCGAATTTTATTTGACATTTCTCTATTTCAGACTTACTCAATTTGAACCATGGAGAAATACACAATCCAACAACGTGTTAAAGTTATCCAGACTTATTATGAAAATGATGATCAATTTTCGAAGAAAATCATCTTCAGTGATGAGGCGCATTTTCACCTCAGTGGATTCGTCAATAAACAGAATTGCCGCATTTGGGCGAATAAGAATCCAAGAGTGACTGTCGAAAAACCAATGCACCCACAGAGAATGACTGTTTGGTGCGGTTTATGTGCTGGCGGCATCATCGGGCCATAGTTTTTCCAAAATGAGGCCGGTCAGGCAGTTACTGTGAATGGTGTTCGCTATCGTGAGATGATAACGAACTTTTTATGGCCCGAATTGGAAGATATGGATGTAGACGATATGTGGTTTCAGCAGGACGGTGCCACTTGCCACACAGCTAACGAAACAATTGCTCTTTTGCGCAACAAATTCAATGGCCGTGTTATCTCACGTAATGGCGATGTCAATTGGCCGCCAAGATCATGTGATTTGACACCGTTGGACTTTTTTCTTTGGGGTTATTTGAAAGAAAAGGTATACGTCGATAAGCCAGCAATAATTCAACAGCTAAAGGATGAGATAATTCGGCACATTAACGGCATAGAACCTCCATTATGCCTCAGGGTCATCGAAAATTTGGACCATCGGATGGAGGTGTGCCGCCGTGGTCGCGGCGCCCATTTGGCCGATATTTTGTTCCATACATAATTGAGTAATACCAATATATCATAATAAAATAAAATTACAATAATTTCCTAAATAGTTTGTGTTTTATTCAAAATCAACATCGGCCCTTGAAATTTAACCACCCTTTATAACAAATAAAAAAAATGTCGAACATAAAAAAATTTATAAGAATAAATACTACTGTAATAAATTGTTATATTTATTACCCCCAATTGATATTTTTCATGCGACATTTTTGTTAAAGGTTTCAGCAATTATTCCCATTACCCAATTTAAGTACAGATTCGGAAACGCTGTAATTAAAACATGAGCAAAGGCGACTGCAAAATTTTTTGGCAAAAGATTTATGCATGATTTCAATCAGATAAAAACGTTAAAAGAAATACCAAAAAGAAAATAAACATTATTGAAGGATCAGTGAGATATTAATTATATTGTTTCTTTTTTCTCTATAATTATTTATTTTATCTTTTTGAAAACAAATTTTAATTTATACCGCAAAAACTTGCAGTTTGAATGTGATATATTTTATTTCTTTTTTTTTCAGCCAAATTTTGTCGTGCTAAACAATCACTTTAAATTTGTTGATTGTGGTTTCATTTGGCGGCCAGTGGGACTTACATATGTAAACACTTAATGCAACGAATTGTGTTCAAAATTACACAAATCCAGTAAAAATGTTCGTGGTGTTATCGAAAGTAAATTTTTCGCATGAAACAAGGGAATTGAAAAACATCCGATATGATCTTGAATAACATATTTTACTTCCTTTTTGCGGAAACTGTCAGATAGTTTCTTGAAGCAAGTTATTGGAAAGTTGGAAATAAATGGCTTTCTGTTAAAATATTTTCCAAATTAAAATTGTGCGAAATTTGATTTGCTGCTTAATTCAATTTATAGTGGGTGAGTGCAATTTTAACGAAATTTTTGAATGCTAGATCCAGGGTGCTTTTTTAAAGTTGTGACGTTTCTCGGAAACTTAACAAACCTGAATTTATTGAAACGATAGCAAAGTACTGTGGTGGAGAAAAATTTGTCTATGGTTGTGGTTTTTTGACAACATAATATTTTGACAAAAAGAAATAATTAAAAAAAAAAACTAATAAACAAATAAGTAAAAATAACTGTATTTATAAATAAATATAGTAGAATCATTTTTTTCAATTTTATACTTACACTCATAGAAAACCCGTCATTTCTGTGATGTATTTTAACATCAATATAATGACAAATGTCATCATGACACGTTTCATCGCTATGATGTCAACCATTACATCAGTTGCTCTAATTATCATTAGCGGCAATTATAACAATTATTTCATCAATGAAATGTCTTATTGACATTATGGGGATGCTTTATCGGAATACGTTTGATGTGAGCATGTGATCAATTCAATGACACTCTTGTATCGAAGAAATGGCTAAGTGAAGTCAATGTTATGACAAAAAATCATTAATCGAATGACACACTAACATCACACCAACTATAATTTGGATTCAATTTGATGTAAAAATCTCATTGGTGTGACGTCTCATTAGCATCAGAAAAACGACTAAGTGGAGTAAATTTTATGACAAAATAACATCAATACAATTGTACACTATCATCAGGTAAACTTAAATTCGGTTTCAATCTAATGTCAAACCGTCATCAATCTGATGTTATATTAACATTAGAAAAATGACATATTAGAACTGATTTAATAATAAAATGACATCCATGTAATAAAACAATAAATAGAAAATGTTATAACACTATTTGTCCTTTTTTTAAATTAATTTTGATAAATTATAAGTATTATAATTATTAATAAAATTTGTCATTGAGTTGATGTCACCACAGTTGTAGCATTGATGATACACAATATATGACAAAATTCTCTGATGACTTTTCTCATTAAGATTGATGTCATTTTTTACAATACTGATGACTATTTGCATAAAATTGATGTCAAAATTCTGATGACTCGCCAACATCAATGTGAAGATGCTTTTTTCTATGAGTGTAGGACGTGTGCGAAGCGGTAGCAAAGTACTATGGTGAAAAATAATTTATCTATGGTAAAGAAATTTCATATTTTTGCGATGTGAAAAAATATTATATTTGACAAATAAAATTTTGACAAAACAGAAAAAATTTTAACAAAACTAAAAAAAATTAATAAATTAAGAATTTAATATTATTTGACTTTTATACTTTTAATTATAAAAATTTCGATTATAATTTATTTCAATCAAATTCCTACATTTCAAATATTTCTATCCTATTGTCAAAATTTATATTAGCCCCTAGAGCTAGTAAAATTTTATTCACCTCAGAAATGTCAACGTTTTACTTACTAGAGTACTTTTTTACCGTTTCACACGCGTCCTTAATTATAAAACTTTCAATTATATTTTATTTCGATCAAGTTCTTAAATTTCAAATATTTTTTATTGTATTGTAAAAATTTATACAATTAAGTTTTCGCTATTTTTAGCTTCTACCATTCATACCAATAAAAATTATAAATAGCCTGTTTTCTATGCTTCCTAGCTATCTATATGTCGACATTTCATAGGAACTACCCTAATCATCAGTAGACTTTGGAAACTTTTGAAAGATATTCTCAAACGTTCAACTTTATATCCCAACAATATAAATAAATTGTTGAGAATTTAAAAGAAAAATGCTCTAATAATACCTGTCAAAACACAAAAAACAAGCTTTTTCATTTATAAAGGTGTAAGGAAATGATAAGAGACGTGTATAAATGAAAAAGCTTGTTTTTTGTGTTTTAACAGGTATTATTAGAGCATTTTTCTTTTAAATTCTCAACAATTTATTTATATTGTTGGGATATAAAGTTGAATGTTTGAGAATATCTTTCAAAAATTTCCAAAGTCTACTGATGATTAGGGTAGTTCCTATGAAATGTCGACATATAGATAGCTAGGAAGCATAGAAAACAGGCTATTTATAATTTTTATATATAAATATATATATAAAAATTATAAAAAAAAGAAACGTCAAAATAAATATAAAAAAGGTTGTTTCAGGACAAAAATTTTGCTTTGAAACTGGCTTAAGATTGATTTTATTGCAATTTTGCCTTCTTTAGATCATGTAGGTTGTGTGTTTGTGTATTATGTTTTTAATTGTATGGTGTGTGTGGACATGTGTGCACATTTATAACAAACCGAGCAACGGCTAACACAGTGGGTTCGAAGTGATGCAATTTCGTAACAATATAATACAAATTTCATACTTATTGTTTAATAGCTTAATTGAATTATTACATGGAATAGAAAAATGTGTAAGTCTAAAGACCTCTTTTTATTTTTTATTTTTTTGCTAATTATTATTAGAAAGTGATAAATGGTTCTAAAAAAAGTAGCAGATTGTATGTACATATACATATGTAAAAGTTTATTAAAAGTAATTATGTAACAAATATTTGACAAATTTAATTAGGTTTTTTTTTAAGTCGGTCAGAGTTCTGTAACATTTTCCTGCGAATGAATCGTTAAAGATCGTGCAGGATAGTGAATCAGGGCAACCTTAACAAAATACCACAACTAAAAACTTAATCAGCCCAATCCTGAATGTTTTCACGGAAAAGACTTTTCTCGACATAACACAACACCTCCCACACTACAAGGTAATGAAATGCATTGTTTCGAGAAAAAAAGCTTGTTTCGAGAGAAACACATTTTTAGTTTCCATATAAGTCTTAGAACAAATTTTTAGAAAATATCACCTAAAGAAAAGTAATGTGAATAAATTTTTGGCACAATATAAAAGCTAGTACTGTTAACAATTCTGCATTGTTAACTCGAAAAGGGTATTTTTTGAGATATGACCATGTTGCAATATGTTTAAGCAAAAGTATACAAAAGTGCTTCTCCTAATATTCAATATTAAATGGATAGTGAATACTCTTCTTGGCATAATCCATGGGTATCGAACGATCACCAGTGTTGTAAGTATCCAAAATCTTGTGATCTTCGGGGGAGAGTTTAAAATCAAAAAAACGTTAAAATTTTCCAAAATACGATTTTTGTTAACGGATTTTGGAATAGGTACGGTACGTAAAAAAATTGTTTCCAGGACTATCATGAAAAATGTGAATGTGGTAGTAAAAAAATGTGAGTGATTAGTAGAAAAGCTAATAAATAATTCATTTCTTTTATATAGTTTTCTTACACACAAGGTAATTAAATAATTCAATACACCTTTCACAGTTTAAAATCGATTTGAATTAGAATTAAATTCATATTTCGCACATTTTCTTTTCTGTCAAAATAAATTCAATTACTATTCAAAAGTTAATTAAGAACAAAGACATTTCTTAATTGCGTTATTAATTTATAATTAGAAGGAAAACGCAAATAATAAATAAATGAATTAGCAGAAAAAAAAATAGAAATAAAAATAAATAAAGTGCGACAGATAAATAGAAAGCAAATACATGTGTTTATGGATATACATATGTAGGTATGTACCTACGTAAATACAGGCACATGGTCAGCCACTAATTTTTAAGAATTTTTTAAAATTGTCCATTTGTTGTCCACAACGTGCGCTGATTTTCTAACACTGGCTGAATTTGAATCACAACCAACAACAACAAAAAAAAAAAAAAACGCCTGACTAACAGACAGACAAAACGGCACAATCACAATAAAACGAAGATCTTCCCATGTGGTAAAACATTCAAATATGCAACAACAATAGCAATAAAAACAAACATTTTCAAAATGATGATCATGTTCAAAATACCAATTTAAATTACTCGTCCGTCCGTCCGTCCGTCTGTCTTAGACTTTAAAATCTGTTAAAAGAAAAAAAAAAAAAAAGAACAAAAACAAAACATATGTATTGTTGCCGCTGTTAAGCATTATTGTTGTTGTGCTTTTCAGGAAATGTCAACATGTTCATTCCCATTAATTATTTTGCGTTTTCTGGTGAAATTATTTTTAATATTCTCGCTCTCATTAACATTCAGCAAAAAGAAAAAAATGAAAAATACAAGAATTAAACAAAATTAATTGAATTATATTGAAGATATGTACCTTCACACATGCTCACTTACATATGTACATATGCACGTACATGCCTACGTATGTATGTATGTACAAATGCCCATAGTGCGCGCATACATACATGTATGTATGTAAGTATATAAGTTTACTTCCTCAATTTAACAATATTTTCGGCTAGCGATTTTCCAATAGTTTTCGTAAAACAGAAGTCCAATTAAGCCAAAATAACAATAATATTTAGAAAAAATACAAACAAACTTTGTAGACCGTTTGTTATTTATTAAACTAAAAAAAAATGTTTTTTTTCTAAACACAAACAAAGAAAAGCTATAGTACGTTGCCATATACATGAAGTGCGCCAAATCATTTCATTTGCCTAAATTAAGTAATTTGCGACATGATTTTCCATATGACCAAATTACCTGAAATAACTTAATTTGCCTGTGCAACACTGCGCAGCTGTTATTCTTAGGCCGCGTTTTTTTTTACTTCGTATTAAAGTACAACACTCGTTAATTTTCATTTAAACAAAAATTGCATTTAAATTAAATAGTCAGTCTTATAGCGTGCTCAGACATTCGCAATAATTGAGATTACCGCAATTAATACCTTAATTGTGCCTACAATGACATTTTGAAGCAATTTTGTAAAGTTCTCAGTTCGTGTAGGACCGTAAATCAGGGCCTTTAAAAATTAAACTATCGTAATAATTGATAATATAACATAATAATATAACATAATAAAAAAGTGCATCTGTGTTAAAGATTTTTTGATAAATCGTGCAATTTGAAAATGTTTCTAAGCATTTTCGTAAAGTGATCTATGCGATTGGAGTGGCATTTATTGTGAAAAATATGAGAATATTGTTGGCACCTCGAGATTTTGGAGTTGCAAAAAATGTTCCTTTAGAGTGGATGCAAGTGGAGCCTTCATTAGATTTGTCATCAGATCACTCACCCACTATAATCTCTGTTTCGTTCCCCCAAGAGATTGGCTCCCCGTTGACCGTCAATAGAGTTAATTGGCTAAAATACAAAAAATTTTTGAGTACACATTGTACTGAAAATATCGCCTTGAGAACGCCTGAGGATATTGATGCGTCAATTAACGATTTTTCTGAAAACCTCAAACTGGCCGTACAGCATGCTACCACTAGTCATTTAAGATCTAGAAATAAGAACAATATAACTTATTCGTCTGAAATTGAGCACCTTCTGTCAGAAAAAAGAAGAGTCAGAAGAGAGTGACAAACTCGCTACGGCTACGGGAATGCGTAACTCGACTAAGAAATCTGCTTGAAATCCAGAGAATATCTTCCCTTAAAACATATTTGGAAAGCTAGTACTCCGCAATCTGACTATTCTCTGTGGAAAGCGACAAAAGTCTGAAAAGACCCGTGATAGGTAAGCCACCTTTGCGAACTTCAACTGGCGACTGGGCACGAAGCGATTCCGAAAAGGGGATGGTGTACGTTGATCATTTGAGAAATGTTTTTACGACAAATGATTCAGTGGATGCTGCAGCAGAATTTCCACCGTATGCTGTTAGACAGCCTGTGTCTTTGAGACTTAACTTTCAAGATGTCGAAAACGTTATCAATAACATAAACCCCAGGAAAGCTCCAGGTATAGATCAAATTACTGGTAAAATGCTTGAACAGTTACCTCGTGTAGCTAGAAGAGTTCTACTTTTTATTTTTAACGCTATTTTACGCCTTGAGTATTATCCTGCAGAGTGGAAGGTCTCTATGATTACTATGATACCCAAGCCAGCGAAGGATCCGACTAAAGTAGAGTCATATAGACCAATAAGTCTACTACCAACAATTTCAAAACTGTTCGAAAAATTGTTAATGGCGAAGTTGTCTCCAATACTTAATGATGTGGGATGTATCCCTGATCATCAATTTGGCTTTCGGGCTAAACATAACACCATAGAACAAACACATAGGCTAGTCAATGTCATAAGACAGACTTTTGAAGACAAAAGTACTGTTCAGCTCTATTCATCGACATTTCCCAAGCTTTTGATAAAGTGTGGCACGACGGACTGATGATAAAATAAATAAAGTTGAACTAGCCTGCAAATACTCACAAGCTTCTGGAAAGCTACTTATACGACCGGAAATTTGTTATCAAAGAAGGTGACTTTACAAGTCTCTCACAGTCAATCGGAGCAGGAGTTCCCCAAGGTAGCATTCTAGGACCCACTCTATATTTGATTTACGCATCTGACATGCCAACGAGATCCGGAATCCATACTTCAACTTTTGCAGATGACACAGCTTTTTTTAGCGTTCATGTAAACCATCAAGAAGCTTCACGAAATTTGCAGCAGTATATTTCAATATTACAGAAATGGTTGAAACTTTGGAAAATAAAAGTTAATGAACAAAAATGTACTCACGTTACATTCACACTGCGTAAACAAACATGTTCGGTTCTCCAAATTAACAATACACCTATTCCGCAGCATAATGAAGTTAAATACCTTGGTATTTACCTCGACCGTAGGCTAACGTGGAAGCCTCACATTGATGCGAAAGTCACTCAGTTGAAATTAAAAGCAGCGCAACTAAATTGGCTTATGGGTAGAAATTCGACATTGAAGTTGGACTGCAAACTTTTGTTATATAACGCAATTTCAAAGCCTATATGGTGCTACGGAGTTCAATTATGGGGAACCGCCTCAACATATAACATTGAAAAAATTCAAAGACGACAAAACCAAATTCTTCGTACGATTACTGCAGCTCCATGGTACGTAAGAAACTCACGAATTCACAAGGATCTGTGTGTTCCGCTGGTAACTGACGAGTTCTCTAAGTATGCCACAAGGTATATCAGTAAACTGGAACTTCAACCAAATCCTCTTGCACGCAACATACTTAATTTTGGCGGCTACTCTCGGTTGAGAAGAAGGGATACCCTGGCCACCATCAGAACGTTAAATAGGTGATTCTACCGATATTATTCGCGCGAAATGAAACTCTTTTGTCTAGCAGTGGCTGGACTTAAATAACTTTTATATTTAGTATTAAGATTTGAATACTTATTGTTAGTTCATATTTTGAAGATTCAATAAATAAATGAATGACACAAAAAAAAATCCTTTTGCATCATATTGAAACTTTCACACGTGGTTTGATTTCGTGGTATCAAATGATGTGAATGTCAACTTTTATGAAGAATAAGGGAAAAATGAAAACAACTGTGGCCTACAACTCCATTTTGAAGCGATATTTTCCAGTCGGCCAGACTTTTGAAACAGTTTCCTGTTAATGAATCGTACGATCGTGTAGGATAGTGAATCAGGGCCTTTACACATATCAACCGTACTATAGGTGAAATTAAGACGCAGATTCTTTTTTGTGGTAAGGAATGAAGCATTTCTTGCAGAGTGTCAAATCAACTTTGATGCAAAATGAAAGAGTTTAGGATGAACAGTTTTTTTCTTGACATCTTCGCTGTTTCATAAAATGACATTGTTTGTCATGTCTTACATCTTCGAAAACATATCAAGTACTCTGGATCCTAAGACCAAATCTTCGCGATCGGTTTTGCAATTGATTTGCCAGTATACAAAGAGGCAAAAATTTATAGCCAATTAAATATAATAGGCTTTCCCCGTATAAATTGCTTTAGACCATGATGCCCATAATATTTGACAATTCTTTCTCAAATGCCTGGGGGGTTACTCTCTATTGCGATGCAAAAGTAAGTTCGATGCGAGAGGTAGATGCGATAAGATTATAAATTGGTATTCTGCGCTGTTTGCGCAAACTTTTTCGCAAAAAAATTTAAAAATTAAGTAACATTGGTATCACAAAATAAACTATAGTGAATAATGATAAAATAAAATGTGCGAAAGGGAAAATTAAATGCGAAAAGAAAATACGAAAACGCAATACAGGGTACCAATTCTTCGATTTTTCTTTCGCATCGCAATAGAGAGTAACCCCCCTGATATTTTTTACAGTTTTCATTTATTATTTTTAGCAAAGATCTAATTTTGAATCCTCTATCATCCTTGTCTATTACCAAGTTATCGGCAAAATGTATACTGTGAGCGTCAAAATAAAGTGAACAAAAACTTTTTCTACAACAGAGCACTTTTTTTAGTCTTTTAAGATATGACTAAATTTATAATTTTAGGGTTTTTGGTATTAGTATACTATTCTCTAATAAGTTATAAAAAGGTAATGGGCAATTACTCATAATTACATAAGTTATAGAGCAAAAATAAATTTGAATGCATATTTTACGCGTCAAAATAAAGAATACATGTTGCATGTGCATCATATCAGCGGTGTGTTTCTGTAAAATAATACCGTTATATTTGATTATTTGCTTATTTTAGCATTCTGCTGCATATAGCATATTGCTTTATGTTGATTAATTGTGATCGGCATAGTAAGAACTCCTCGTGTGAAGTAATTTTTTTTGTTTTGGAATGGGTCAACAAACTTCTAGTGATATCAGAGAATTAGTAATATGATTTCGGAATGAAGGAAAAACTTCCAGAGAAATTGGCTCTATAATAAATAGAAGCCACAATACTGCAAAAAAAAAATTGTTGATAAATACGAAAAATGCGGCAAAATAGTAAGTCTTCCAGGGCTGGGCTGACTAAAACTTTTAAAAGAGGCTGAATGAAGTAAGATCTAAAGTGCGTGATGCATATAATAATTTTTATTTTAAAGTGACGTTAAAATATAAGAGGACGTTTTGGCAACATCAGGAACTATCTTAAATGACAGTACAACACGACGAGCGTTACACGAAAACGGATTACATGGTCGACTATCGCGAAAGAAACCACTTATATCACTATCGCGAAAGAAACCACTTATATCACTATCGCGAAAGAAACCACTTATATCGCCAGCAAAATAAAAAAGACGCCTAGAATACGCCAAAAAGTATCAACATAAATATATTTCTTTCTGGAATAATGTGCTTTTTAGTTTAGAAGGTAAATTAGAGGTGTTTGCAAAGAAAGAACCAGTTAAAGTATGGCGAACAAAAAATAATGAATGTGCTGACCAAAATTTAATAACCACAGTTAAGCATGGTGAGTGTTGGGTGATGTTGTAGGGGTGTATAGCGGCAAGCAGAGTTGGAAATTTCATTTTTATCGAAAATAGAATGAATAAGATGGACTACCTGAGAACATTTTGCAAAACAAAGTGCCACCCAATGTGCAGAAATTGGGGTTGGAAATATGTTAGATTTTTCAACAGCAAAACGACTCCAAGCATTCATACGATATAGTAAAAGAATGGCTCCTATACCGCACTCCCAATTTAGTGGATCATCTTCTCTAATCACTGGACTTAAATCCAATTGCACATTTGGTTTCTCCAAATTTGACATTTGGACCGCAAAATACGAAAAAGGACAATAGGCAATAAAGACGTGCTAAAATCCCTTATAATGGAGGAATGTTAGAAAATTTCATCTGATATAACCTAAAAAATTAGTAGAACCGATACTCAGAAGACTAAATGCCGTAAATAAGGCAAACAGAAAATCAACTAAATACAAAATTGATTTTATTTTAATTTTAAAATAGTTTGTAATGAACTATTTTTTATTTTTGTTGTAAAACTTTTGTTGTTGTAAATATTTTTTTGGTGTTTTGCTTAGAATAAGGTAGAGAACTGAATACTGATGTAAAATACCTAAATGTAAAATGTTATCATAAATATAAAGACTGAAATAATAACCAATATTTTAAGAAAAATATGTGTGCACTTTATTTTGACGCTCACAGTATATATTTTTATTTTTAAATATCGTTTCTGGAGATACAGGCCTTGACAATATTTACACCAAGATCCTCTTTCTCGCTCCAATAATTTCTCTCAGATGGTAATGGATGATATCTGCTAAATAATATAATACCTACAAACGATTTTAGTTTGTCTACTGTGACGGTGAAATCCTGACAAACTCGAAATATGAAGTAAAAGAGCATTGTAAATTTGATAACGCGAAGTTCCAGTGTCATATAAATATTACAGCCATACGAACACTACTCCCTCTTTTCCACCTCATCATAACCTATTTTCCTAGTTCCAGTACAATGCACTGCATATGTAGGGGTCATCCCCTGAGTACTGGTCCAAATTAAAAAAAAAAATTAACCATCTATATTGTGAAGTTTCTAAACATTTTTTTAAATAACTGTAGCAACCGCTTTGGTGAACTCTGTTTTGAGTGAGTAGTATATTAAGTGATCGTTAATCCTTTTTTTTTATATGATTTGCAAACATATTTATAACGTTATAAAAAACGGCGTTTTGAGATTAAATGTAAGGATTAAAAAAATCTTTTTAGTGGTGCAAACTATATAAGGCCAAACACATCTAAAAGGCTTGATGAGATTCCACATTACGATAAAAAAAATACTATTTTGAAAAAACATGTTATATACAGAACAAAAACCACCAGGTTTTGTACTGTCCTATAAATAGGACGCTGGGGTATAATGGGTTAAGGAGAATATTCGACTGAAATGCTACCAGATATATTGCGGAAAGCTATAGAAAATGCGATAAAACGGGTACAACACTGGCGGCAGCCACTTGTCAGCAGTTAGCACAAAACTGTCCTAGCAAGTCCAAATAAAGATTTCCAGCACTCAAAATGATTTCTTTTTTTTATTTAAAAAAAAAATTTATTCAAATTGGATGATTAATTTTGCGCCACCTTGTACATACTTCTTCATATCTGCTGTTAATATACATTCCTTTGACGATTTATTATAAAATATTGAAAAGTAAATAAATATAAAAAATGATTTTTTTTTAACTTACCAAAAGAAAAAAAGCACCACAGCAACGAAAATTTATAAGGTATTGTAAAAAAAAAAAATTTGAAGTAAATTAACGAAAACAGCAAAAGAATAATTTCTTTGTTATTCCACAAGATCGAAGAAAAAACAAACGAAATATCGATAAATATAGATCGATGATTCAGTAGTCAGTACCCAAGAAGAAACGTCAATTTTATTTTATTTCAATTAAAATTAATTTTTTGTGCAATCAATTTTAATACTTATATCTTAATGGATTCTCTATGCACACATACACTGGAAGAAATATTTTCTTTTTTTTTCACAATATGTTAAGAGGTTGCGGCACAGGTGTGTTGCATACGTTTTATTTTCACTTATTTTGCGTTTCATTTAATTGCATTATCTTCTTTAAATAACATTTTTAAAAGTTTTGTAAAAAGTTACAAAATTTATGTCATTTTTTGTACATTTTTTTTTTTTTTTTTGTAAGAATTTCGGCAATTTCTATTAATTGTTGTGAAATATTTATTTTTTAATTTATCTTTCTGTTTTTTAATAAAGTTTATTGAATTTTGCCTCTCGATTTTTTATTTTTTCTCAAACACGTTGTATCATTTTAAAATCTTGCAAAGGACTGAATGATTTTCAAATCAGCCACTTACATTTTACAGATCGGAAATGAGTGTGAAACAACTCAACAGAAAAGATCTAAAAAAAAAACACATTTTGAAACATTTATTTTACAAGTATGAAGAAGAAAAAATATGTGAGAATATTTGAGGAATTCTTGCAAGAGTTGAGGAACATACTTATGTCTGTATGTATGATCATACGTGTTCTTAAAGATCTTTCTTTTGTAAAACACTGACAGTTCAGTCAGTTGTAGGGACACTCTGCCGTAGTACTCGCTCATACATATGTATGTACATATATAAAAGAGACTAGACTAAAAGCAATAGCGAGAGCTTAAGCCGATTGTGTCGGCAGCAAGGAACAAGTGTGTGTGTGGGGTTAAAAATAAATTCCGTATTTTCAGCAGCATGTACATATGTGCTCACACACGGCTGTCTAGATGGTTGGTTGAATGAATTGTAAAACAACCAAAACAAAATATATATAAAAAAAAGTAAATAAAATATTAATCTCGGAAAAACAAAAAATTTTCTTTATTAAGGACGTTCACTTTGCAAGAATATTTCCCCCGAAGTTCTTTCACCAGGCTGGTTATTACTCTAAAAACAAACGTTAACACGTGTAAGTCGTTCTTATAGAAATTCTTTACAGCCTGTTCGACGATATCGAATGAAAATGTATGCGATAGAAAGCTAGTCACTCACATTCGAATAAATTTGGGTTTATCTATGTCACTATTGTTCATTCGCATAAACTTATGTATTTTAATTGAATTTTGACAAATCGTTCGCATAGAATAAAGTTTGAAAGAAAACCCAAATCAATTTTCTTTCGCCCAGAATGTGAATGAAATTATCCTTTCGACATCGGCGAACTGGCTGTTAAACCCTTTTTAAATGTTGGTTAAATTTTAAGGGCCGATGTTGATTTTGAATAAAACACAAACTATTTAGGAAATTATTGTAATTTTATTTTATTATGATATATTGGTATTACTCAATTATGTATGGAACAAAATATCGGCCAAATGGGTGCCGCGACCACGGCGGCACACCTCCATCCGAAGGTCCAAATTTTCGATGACCCTGAGGCATAATGGAGGTTCCATGCCGTTAATGTGCCGAATTATCTCATCCTTTAGCTGTTGAATTGTTGCTGGCTTATCGACGTACACCTTTTCTTTCAAATAACCCCAAAGAAAAAAGTCCAACGATGTCAAATCACATGATCTTGGCGGCCAATTGACATCGCCATTACGTGAGATAACACGGCCATTGAATTTGTTGCGCAAAGGAGCAATTGTTTCATTAGCTGTGTGGCAAGTGGCACCGTCCTGCTGAAACCACATATCGTGTACATCCATATCTTCCAATTCGGGCCATAAAAAGTTCGTTATCATCTCACGATAGCGAACACCATTCACAGTAACTGCCTGACTGGCCTCATTTTGGAAAAAAATACGGTCCGATGATGCCGCCAGCACATAAACCGCACCAAACAGTCACTCTTTGTGGGTGCATTGGTTTTTCGACAGTCACTCTTGGATTCTCATTCGCCCGAATGCGGCAATTTTGTTTATTGACGAATCCACTGAGGTGAGAATGTGCCTCATCACTGAAGATGATTTTCTTCGAAAATTGATCATCATTTTCATAATAAGTCTGGATAACTTTAACACGTTGTTGGATTGTATATCTCTCCATGGTTCAAATTGAGTAAGTCTGAAATAGAGAAATGTCAAATAAAATTCGAAAAAAAACTTGGCGTTTAGGTGTGGTTCACATTCAACCTCGGCCCTTGAAATTTAACCACCCAATATAAGTCTTTCGAAATAATGCGATGAGACGAAGAATTGTTCATATTAAGAGAAGCTGCGCGCAATCTCAACGGCTGTCGTGAGTTGACTGTCTATCGGTCATTTTTTTACGGTGAGTAGGCAAAACTTCCTCTTTCCTACTCTAAGGTAAAAAATCTGTGCATTACTTTAGGGTTGTTCCGATCTGTGGTACTCCTCTTTTTCCTGAGCTATATGTATATCCTTGTGTCCAAGCCTACTTATATTCTAACTTATATATTTAGCTGAGTCCACATCACGTTTCTTTAATCGTCTAATTTTTTCTCAGTATTATTCTTCTGCGTTCCATTTGATTTCATGTAACTACAACATTTGCAGCGGTTAATATACCTGTTGCTCACGTAAGCTCCTGCCGATCAACATCCCTCCGGGAGCATGCAGAGAAGTTATGCTCATCTATCGCGCTATATTCTACACTTGCCAATTCTTTGAAGGAATTTGAGAATAACTCCGTGACTGGATAATACCTGGGTGAGGTAGTAATTCACCTTTCCCTATCTCCTGCTTAACCATTTTGCAGTCCATTTTCCACTTGTGTCAGAGTTCCATCTTTCCAGGCACATTTGTTGATACAGAAATTTTGAATTTATTTTGCTCTTTTAAAATACTACCCTCCTTTTGCCGCCAAAAGTTTCAGCTGGATCTGCACCTGAGGGTGCAGGGTTTTTACTTTAGCATATTAGGGAAACTTCCCATCCAAACGGACCATAGTTGGGCAGTAGAACTTTTAAACAATGATCAACCGTCGATCAGGCGAATATCGGCGACCCATTCCCGAGCAAACGGAGGATTTTTATGGAAGTAACCAATTCCATTTTATGGGTGCGAGATCTGGAGAAACAGAGTGAAGCTAAAACACAGAGAAAACGTCCAGAGGACAGAAATCAAAACTTAATTTCTATGTGCTTTATGCCCCCCGGGAAGCAGGTTATACCTTGGTATACGCCTAACCAGTGAAATCTGTTTTTGGGCCATAGAGAGATAGGGCTTTTTCGTTTGTTGTAGCATGTAAAACTCCAGGAATTCGCATGATTTGTGTTATTATGCTTCCGAAACCCTTTCTAAGGGACAATTGGCAGCAAGGGAATAACTAAAGCTCTTGGGAGCACCTGCTTGCAGACCATTTCTGCGCTGATCATGGTTGAGGTGCCTACATCTTGGTTGGCACGTTCTGGCTATGGTTTAAACCTAAAATCTTAGGGAGGAGAATTTGTATTACCTGATAGTTATGGCTACCATCAAGTTGCTGCAGTCTTGTAACAGATACCTGGAATGTAAGAACCAGAAGTGATGGTTAGACGGGTGAGTTAGTTAAGGGCTAATGGTTTTAATGTTCTTCGGCTGACCGACTCATTAAGCCTTGTCTTCCATTGACTTCGGGGATATTGCATACAGAAGTGGTTAGGAGGGATCACAAGGCCTTTGCTGTTGAGCAAGAGATTTGTCCATATGGCTGCAAACATATGACAGAAGTTGCAACCTGTGTGAGCCTTGCAATAAATAATGAATGAGCAATTTGTCCCCTAAAGTTGAGCCATCATCAGACAAGGGCTTCAAGGCAGACGCTGATGTAAATTAATAAAACATCCTGACGATAGTCTGTAATAACAGTTAAATAATTTGACGCCTTTAGTTGAGGACTTAACTGGTAAAGGCCCTGATTCACTATCCTACACGGTCGTACAGGAAACTGTTTCAAAAGTCTGGCCTACCAAAAAAAAAACTCCCTTCAAAATGGCATTGTAGGCCACACTATTATACAAGTAAGATTGCAATAATTTATACACACAATAAAATAATTCAAAACTTTTATTAACATAATAATTTTACATTACTTAATTTTTTTTCTCGAGGCACCAACAATATTCTAATATTTTTCACAATACATACCACACTGATCGCGCAGAAACCATAATGTTTTGAAAAGGTTCATAAAATTTTTCAAATCGCTTTATCTGTCAGCAACTCTGTCGCATGATTGCTTTTTTAGTAGTTTTTCAGCATACATGCTTTATTTAGTAGATCGCACGATCGTGTATGATAGTGTAGCAAGGCCTTAATAATCTCTAAAGATCTTTTCAATGATTTTGCTCCCCATCCATTGAGCGTGAATTCCCTACTACTTGAAAGCATATTCTCCGAGCAAAACACAAACAAATATTTTAAACAACGGAAAATTGAAAATCATCAGGTTCGTTGCCACCTCTAAGCAAATGGTGGCCATTATTACCGATACATTTTTGCCTCCACTAAAACACTGTGAAGTGAAAAGAGATTATTCTTGTTAGCGATCAATTAATAAAATTCTTTCGTCGTGCTCGGCAGTGGTAACGTCAATGCACCATTCTTTACCAACTGCGCAGAAGCTGAAAGTTACGAGTAAATAAATACACACTCGACAAAAGAAAATCTCTTTTCTTAGAAAACATAAAAAAAGAAAGAAAAAAGAACTGATCTCCCTCACAAAGAAATTCGACGGCCAGTGTCAAAAAACTTAAACACGTAAAAACAAACCGCAAAAAATAAACAAATATTTAAATTTTCTAATGATGTTTTTTCTGTTTCTTCGTTTCTTTAATTCAAAATCACCGGTCTCCGAGCGCAAAGAAAATTTTAATTAATTTCCATTTGCCTCTCAACTGCGTCTCGGACTCACCTGTACTTTGGAGCAATCACTTCGCTTCTCTTTTTAGATTTGCCAAATTCTTATTGACCTTTTTTTTTCTTTTTGTTCATGTGGCACCTTAAAAATAAACTTTGTTAGTTTTTTGACATTTAGGTGATTGGGTAAATATTTTCTTCATCTTGTTTTGGGAATTTGTTGAATTTTTTTTTTTTTTTTTTTTTTTTTTTTTGCGGTCGGACGCGATTTGATCAGTTGAAGAGTTTATGGTCGACAAATAATTTGGACGTTTTTATGCACGTTTTTAATTTTTTTTACAAAAGAGTATTCTATTATTTTGCACAAATTTGAAATGAAATCAAAATTTGTCCACAGAAAACGATAGCATTTATGGAATTGAAGATTCCTGGAAGAGATGGAAAGGAAGCCCAAAATTTACAGAACTCAATCCCGATGGTAACGAAAAAACAAAAAATTTTTTTTATGAAGAAGTACAAGGTTCTCTTAACGTATTAAACTTACATTTTCTCGTTAAATAGCGAAGTATTAAAAAATCACATTTCGCCATTAAATTTGTAAGATATAATTTATCCGATAACGAGTTATAAAATCCCAGCAGTAATAAATGTAGTTTCAAAAATTAAAAAACACGCTGTAACATCAAACTAAAATAATTATCCATATAACCAGATAATTATCCGTACAGCGCGTTCTGAACTATTTTCTTTTTGAGTTCTCAAAATCTGCTTCAGAAATCACTCAAATTCCTCATTTCCCCGGAAACAATACGGCAACTTCGGTTTCCACACTAAATTGAATGACCATTAATAGTCCAAACTGGTCAGAGAAATGGTTCCAAATTTTTTTGGGAAACCCCAAAATTTACTCCATTTTAGGGAACGTCACCTCCTCTCCCCTGTTCCACAGCAGTACGGCAACCACAATTTTCGCACTAAAGTGAATGACCATTTATAGTTTGCATGTTCCACGGCAAAAACGCGCACCGAATATGAAAAACTGGTTGCAGACTGGTCAGAAAAGTGGTTCCGAATTTTTTTGGGAATTCCCAAAATCGACTCCATGAATCCCCAAAATCCCCTCACTTCCCCGGAATTAATACGGCAACTCCAATATTCGCACTAATGCTGGAGCACTGTACATTCAACTTTATATATCTCCATATGTAATAATTACTAATATGGCATGGACATACAATTAAAATACAAATTAAATAGAAATCCCAACTACCAGTAAAATTAGTCCCCTGCTTGCATATTGGAATCTTGCGTAAATTCTAATCCGGCTACATTTAGAACCAATACTTTGTATACATTGCATGCTCTGAAATCAGAACTGTGGGTTTTTAGTAGGGTAGTGTTTGTGAACACATGATTTTAATCCTCGTACCTTGATACCATGGACTGTACGACTCAGGAATGTAATACGTTGAGCGAGTCACTGGTTAATCCAGTGTGGATGATGAATCCTATCCGATCGAAAATAGGATACAAATATCATGTTTGGGCTGGTGCCTCTAAGTCTTTTTTGGCGTTACTCGACGTGTGCAAGAGAAAGCGAAAGAGCTTGTCGGTGACAGTAGGGTGTCCAACTCTATTGACTCACTGGAGCATCGCTATAGGGTCAGAGTGAGTTACTCTATTCTATCGTCACAATGGATTTTACTTTGAAAATTTTCATAAAATTTTTTAATCGCAGACTTGTAAAAAAATCTGTCACACAGTTGCAATTTTCGTGCACGGCAGCATAATTTTTCAGCACACATGTCATATTTGGCTGATCATACGATTGTGTAATATAGTGAATGACATCCTTTAGAGCTCATTTGTGTAAAAGAGCTGCTGTTCATACTATTTTGTACAAAAAATTTTGTACAAGGCGAATTCACAACTAGCTGAACTTGACAGCGCAGGTGATAATTTTTTGCTTCCCTATTTTTTCTTCCTGAGGCTGTCAAATTTTTTTCTTTGGTTTACAAACATTTTCGCGCCATTTTAATCTGAAGATTTTTTTTATTGTAATTTCAAGAAATTTTCATAATTTGAAAAGTGAAAAACCAATAAAATCTGTGCTTTTAATTACAAACAATTATAAAAATTTGTTATAACGTTTATATAACATTTTTTCACAGCTGAGCAATCTTAGGCGAATTTGGATTTCGATATTCTCAGAAAATTTTACAATAATAAAATACATAGTACTGAATTCGCTTTTCCGTTTGCATTCACCTGTGTAAATTTGCCTTGCTCGCATCACTTCGACTTAATAATGTCTGTTGATAGTTATAATTTTGTTTATAATAATTTAAACAATTTCATCACAGGTGTTGGTTTTTATTTATATGCAAATAAATTTTCCTTATACCAATAAATTAATGCATTCATACAAATATACTCACATATACATACATATGTATATATTTGGGAAGCCCCAAGTTATTTGGAATAAACAAAAAAATAAACTGATAAAAACATGATACAAAAAACAAGGTAACCGCTTCGCTACAACACAACAATAAAAAAAACAACAGGTATTTTGTTTGTGTAAAAAGGCGAATTCACACTTAAGCTGTCAAAAATAGTTGATAAAGAACATGTACAAAAATTTAAATGGCGCCGAAAAAGGTAAATAAAACTTGACAGAGAAAGTGCCGCCATATTAACCGAATTCGCCTGAATTCGCCGATGCATCCACCTAATAATTAATTCGCCTTGGATAAAAACTTATCAATACGCCAGTATTCGCCTTGTCAAATTTATTCCTAATCTACACTTAATACTCACATGATAAAAACGAAATATTCACAAGGCACATGTTTCTTGTCAGCTAACAGTGTAACCTAAATTAGGGCTTTAAGCGCAACCAAGGCGATTTCATTACTAGGTGAACTTGACAGCTCAGGTGATTATTTTTTGCTTGCCGCGTTTTTTCCAATGAGACTGTTAAATGTTTTTTTCTTTTGTTTACAAACATTTTTGCGCCCTTTTTAATCTGAAGTTATTTTTTTGTATGATTTAGTAAAATTTCAAGAAATTTTTGTGATTTTAAAAGCGAAAAACCATTATAATCTGTGATTTTAATTACAGACAATTATAAAAACGTGTATTTAACGTTTATGTAACATTTTTTCTTAGGTGAACAATCTTAGGCGAATTTAGATTTTGACATTCTTAGCAAGTTTTACAATAACAAAATACACAGTATGGAATTCGCCTTCCCGCTTGTATCCACCTGTATAAATTCGCCGTGAGCGCAACGTAATTCAACACTTTGATTTTACGCTGTAATTAAGAAACTGAAATAAGAGTGTTAACGTTGTGCTATGAAGAGTATTGCTCACTAAAGGCATTGATACACTATCCTATACGATTATGCGATCTACCAAATATAACATGTGTGCTGGAAAAGTACTAAAATTGCAACTGTGTGACCGAGTTTTTGACAATCATGTGATTTGGAAAAATTTATTAAAATTTTTATAACTTGATGGTTTTTGTGCGATCAGTGTGGTATGTGCTGAATATTGTTGGCGCATCGAGTAATAAATTGAAATAAGCATCCGCCAACACAAAAATGAACTTGAGCACTTCCTTATGGAAAAGCAAATCGATATAATGATGATTGCTGAAACTCATTTGACAAGCAATAGTCATTTCAAAATTAATGGCTACACACTGTATGACACTAAAGATCCTCGTGGAAGGTCTTGTGGAGGCTCAGCAATTCTAATAAAAAATAGAATTAAGCACTATTGTCTGCATGAGACACGTGAGGAGTATCTCCAAGCAACTAATATATGCATTGAATATTTGCATGAAAAAATCGTTATTTCTTCGATCTACTCACCGCCACGATTTTCAATAACAGAAAATCAGTATTCACTTTTTTTCAAATCGCTTGGTTCTCGATTTTTAGCGGCTGGTGACTATAACGCTAAGCACACTTTTTGGGGATCACGTTTAATTTCCCCAAAAGGCCGTGTGCTTTTTGACACAGTCTCCAAACTGGGCTTAGACGTGATTTCAAGCGGACACCCCACTTATTGGCCCTCGGACCGGCGAAAGATTCCAGATGTTATAGATTTTGGAGTTGCAAAAAATTTTTCTTTAGAATGGATGCAAGTAGAGTCTTCATTAGATTTGTCATCGGACCACTCACCCACTATAATATCCGTTTCGTTCCCCCAGGAGGTTGGCTCCCCGTATAGTGACTTGGCGTTCGCCATCACTAGAGTTAATTGGCTAAAATATAAGAAATATTTGAGTACTCATTGTACAGAAAATATTGCCTTGAGAACCCCTGAGGATGTTGATATATCAATTAAAGATTTTTCTGAAGACCTTAAACTGGCCGTGCAACATGCTACCACTACCCATACGAGGTTCAGAAATGAGAACAATAGAACTTATTCGTCTGAAATTGAGCAACTTTTGTCAGAAAAAAGAAGAGTTAGAAGAGAATGGCAACTTCACAGGTCTCCCCAGCTTAAAAGCAGGCTACGGGAGTGCATAACTCAGTTAAGAAATGTGCTTGAAATCCAAAGAATGGCTTCCCTTAAAAATTATCTAGAATTTCTTGATGGTAGCCCGCAAAGTGACTATTCTCTATGGAAAGCGACAAAAGGTCTAAAAAGACCCGTAATAGGTAAGCCACCTTTGCGAACTTCATCTGGCGACTGGGCAAGAAGTGATTCTGAAAAAGGGATGGTGTATGTTAATCATTTGAAAAACGTTTTAACTGCAAATGATACAGTGGATGATGTTGCTGAATTTCCGCCATATGCTGTTAGACCGCCTGTGCCCTTGAGACTTAGTTTTCAAGATGTCGAAAACGTTATAAATAAAGTAAGCTCAAAAAAAGCTCCAGGTTTTGACAAAATTACTGGCAAAATGCTTGTACAGTTACCTCGTGTTGCTAGAAGAATTCTTCTTTTCATTTTTAACGCTATTTTGCGCCTAGAATACTATCCTGCAGAGTGGAAGGTGTCTATGGTTACTATGATTCCCAAGCCAGGGAAGGATCCCACTAAAGTAGAGTCATATAGACCAATAAGTCTACTGCCAACAATTTCAAAACTTTTCGAAAAATTGTTAATGGCGAAGTTGACTCCAATATTGAATGATGTAGGATGCATCCCGGATCATCAATTTGGTTTTCGGGCTAAACACAGCACCATAGAACAAACGCATAGACTAGTTAATGTTATAAGAAAGACTTTTGAGGACAAAAAGTATTGCTCAGCTCTATTCATTGATGTTTCCCAAGCTTTTGATAAAGTGTGGCACGAGGGATTAATGCACAAAATAAAGATGAACTTGCCTGCAAACACTCACAAGCTTCTGGAAAGCTATTTATGCGGCCGGAAGTTTGTTATCAGAGAAGGCGACTTTATAAGCCCAACTCAGCCAATCGAGGCAGGAGTTCCCCAAGGTAGCATTCTGGGACCCACTTTATATTTAATTTACACTTCTGACATGCCAACCAGATGTGGTATTCACACTTCAACTTTTGCAGATGACACAGCATTCTGCAGCGTACATGAAAACCATCAAGTAGCTTCGCGAAATTTGCAGGAGTATATTTCAATATTAGAGATGTGGTTAAAACTTTGGAAAATTAAAGTTAATGAACAAAAATGTACTCACGTTACATTCACACTGCGTAGACAAACATGTTCAGCTATCCAAATTAACAATTCACCTATTACGCAGCAAAATGAAGTCAAGTACCTCGGTATTCATCTCGACCGTAGGTTAACGTGGAAGCCTCACATTGGCGCGAAAGTCACTCAATTAAAATTAAAAGCAGCGCAGCTAAATTGGCTTATGGGCAGAAATTCTACATTGAAATTAGATTGCAAACTTTTGTTATACAACGCAATACTAAAGCCTATATGGCGCTACGGAATTCAGTTATGGGGCACCGCCTCAGCGTCAAACATTGAAAAAATTCAAAGGCGACAAAACAAAATTCTTCGAACAATTACTGCAGCTCCATGGTACGTAAAAAACTCCCGAATTCACAAGGATCTGTGTGTTCCACTGGTAAAAGACGAGTTTTCAAAGCATGCGATAAGGTATATCAGCAAATTGGAACTTCACCCAAACCCTCTTGCACGAAACATACTTAATTCTAGTGGTCACACTCGGTTGAGAAGAAGGGATACCGTTGCCACCATCAGAGCGTTAAGTAGGTGATTTTACCGATATAATATGCGCATAATAAAACTTTTTGTCTAGCATTGGCTGGACTTAGTTAATATATTTATTTAGTAATAAGATTTGAATACTTATTGTTAGTTCACATTGTGAAGATTCAATAAATAAAAAAAGCTTAAAAAAAAAAAAAAAAAAAAAATTGTAATAATAGTTTTTTATTATTTTATTACTCGTATATATATAAATTATGACAATCATTCTTCATTGGTCTACAACGCCATTTTGAAGCGATTTTGTAAAGTTGGCCAGTCTTTTAAAAGATTTTCCTCTGAAGGAATCGTATAATAATGTAGGATATTGTATGAGGGCCTTTACCTCGTTTAATAATTATCACTGAAATGATATAATAAAAAATGACAAAGTAACTAAATTAGTCTGAAAGCACCTAAAATGTGATGATTAATGGCCGCAAAAAATTAGAAACATTTGTTTTGAAGTGAACTTTACTGAGAAACAGTAATTTCACTTTTACGCTCTGGCAAAATTGGATTTTCCAATTGCAAAGCGTTGACGCCGCGTTATTTTAATTGGTCTCAAACATTTTGTATGTACATAAGCATCTTGGCAGATAAATTACGCTTGACGCGTTAATTTGGATTGTACTGTTACTTTGATAATTTAGGTTTTGAATTCGCTATTTACACAGAGCAAATACCTTCGCTTACCTCCTTTTTTCCATGAGACTGTCAATAAGACTGGCGCAATAAAATTTGGCATATGCTAGGTCAAATACTGTTCTGAGCAAAATCACAGTTGTGTAATAGAGTACTTACAAAAATCGACCGGATTTCCTCAAAATCTAGTTGCAAAGTAGATTTGATTTTGTATGGGAAATCTCGTCAAAATTAACTAGACTTGACCCGAAATCCCATATATACTAGATGTGGTTTAGATGTAAATGACCTATAAGTGTAGAAACAACTCGATTATGAAACTTTCAGATTAAATCCTGTTATAGACTGCGCATACTTTCTTCAGAGGGCCACCTTAACAAACACATGTTCATACATACGTCAAACTGTTCTATCACAAATTAAATCGAAAAACATGCAAAATTATGTATGCGCATGTATTAAGGTATCTTCTGTTTTTATACACATACAGACATCCATATATACATATGTATATGTATGTTTACGCAAACATATATTTTCGTCTATTTGACAATTTGTCAGGTGTGAATACACATAAATAACACTGATCATACAATACGAAAAACTATTTTACAATGATAATTAAATGTACTCTGCACGGCCAAAATAAAACCAGTGCATTTTAAAGGGATGTCAAATAGAAAAGCAAAATAATTGTTTATTTTTTTGCTTCGAAAGCACACAAATTCTCTATAAATTAATGGACCCAATGTTTGGTTTGAACCATAAATAATTTGAATCTACATACATACATATGCACATAAGTATGTATGTATGTAATGCAAAAATTTAGGTAAACTTAGCCAAAAAAAATTAATTCTTTCCTAATAAAAAAAAAAGTGTCAGCCTCGTTTTTGAGAAATTATTGAGACTTTTTGTTTATTTAGTAAAGTTTAAATTTTAAATAAGCGCAGTCCGCTACTTTTGGGGCTAAAATAAACCAAGCCTATACAAAACATCTTTATATAATAGAGAAAAACTGAAGCGCATCCAAATCAATAACCCTGCATTTAGACATACGAGTAATCTCAGGCTAGTGCTGAATATGTATTATCAACGAAAATTTCTTCGATAAACTCGAATCTCTTGCAATTTTCATTTCTGTCTACACATGCGAACTTCAAACAATTTGTTTCCTTCATGTAATGGGTGATTTTATAAGAACTATCGGAAATTAAAAAAAAAAAACACATAAAATTCAGAAAAATGCATGAAATATTTATTTGGATCGATAGTTGGGTCGATATAATTTAATGTTTGAAGATTATTTCATGCAAATGTTGGCCGCGGCTGCGCCTCAAATGGTCCATCCGCTTAGTCCAATTTTGGCATACTCTTTCCAACATTTCGGACGGTATCTCACGAATAATGTTGGCAATGTTGGCTTCCAGTGCGTCAATCGAAGCGGGCTTGTCGCTATAGATATTAGCCTTAACATAGCCCCGCGAAAAATAGTCTAAAGGCGTTAAATCGCACGATCTGGGCGGCCAATTGACTGGTCCCCAGCGTGAAATAAACTGTTCACCGAACTCGCCTCTCAATTGGTTCATTGTTTCGCGTGCTGTGTTGCATGTGGCACCGTCTTGTTGAAACCACATGTCATGCAAGTCAAGCTCTTCCACGGAAGCGCTCACCATTCACAGTAACGTTGTGATTCGCATCATCTTTGAAGAAATACGGCCCAATGATGCCGCCAGCCCATAATCCGCACCAAACGGTTGTTTTTTGTGGATGCATTGGTAGCTCTTGCAATGCTTCTGGCTGCTCTTCACTCCAAATACGGAAGTTTTGCTTGTTCACGTATCCATTCAACCAGAAATGAGCTTCGTCGCTGAACACAACTCTTCGATAAAAAAGTGGATCTTCATCTAACTTTTCAAGAGCCCATTCACCAAAAATTTGGCGTTGTGGTAGGTCGTTTGGCTTCAATTCTTGCACCAGCTGTATCTTATAAGGCTCACCCAAATCCTTCCGCAAAATTTTCCACGTAGTGGAGTAACAGAGGCCCAATTGCTGCGAACGGCGCCGAATCGATAATTCACGGTCATCACCAACACTGGCCGATACGGCTGCGATATTTTCTTCAGTTCGCACTCTACGTAAGCGTGTTGGTGGTTTAATGTCCAACAATGTAAATTTGGTGCGAAATTTTTTTACAATAGCCCGAATAGAAGCCTCAGTAGGTCGATTAAACTGACCATAAAATGGAAGAAGCGCGCGATGAACTTTCTTAACAGAGCACGCATTTTGGTAATAAAATTCAATAATTTGCAAGCGTTGTTCGTTTGTAAGACGATTCATGATTAAATTATAGACCAAATAGAAGATGTTTGACAGTGACACAAGATAGAAAACGTGCGTGAGCTGTCAAAACTAGTGTTGCCAAAAAGATAATAGCAAAAAAATCACTCGTTATTTTGTTTCTTTGGCTGTCTTGAATAAACTGGAGTTGCCGTGTTCTTCACTTGAGAATATTTTTACAAAATAGTTGGCATTAATTTGTATTATCATTATATTATTGATATTAACGCTTTATAATTTAAACAGTTCTAGTTTTAATAAATTAACATACAAACTAGCTAAAACTTAGGTTTTAATTTTATAATAATCCAGTTGATTTGTTTAAAATTATTTACACGGTAACACTGTTTGTTTGTTTGTTTGACATTTGATTGCATGGAAGTGCCAAAAAAATCACTCGCAAGCAAATTTAGCTGCGAGAAAAATGTGAAAGTGGTAGTAAAAAAAATGTGAGTGTATTGAGTTTTTCGAACTCTTACTCGTATGTCTAAACGCGGGGTAAAATACACGCACTTTTATATAAAGGAGATTTTCACTGTTGTACAGTGTAATATGAGTAATTGTAGTTTTCGGAATGTGCCTCAGAAAGTATTTCTTTAGAGGGGCAGGGAAAACAATCTATTCTACCTGTTTGACATTTTCAATTATCATTTCATGGATAAACATTTTTTTTAGCAAATTGCAAATTTATTATTATCAAAAAAAAAAATGGTTTCCTTTATATAAATTTCCCTTTTTTTTAAACAGCTGATATTGTGCCCATATGAGAAGACATTGATGGTCGCCTCATATAAATACTAGAGGATTTTTGAACAAATTATCTTATGGCGTTTTCTTTTCTTAAAAATAAAATGTTACATGTGGTTAGGCAACATATTTAAATGCTAACCTGATTTCTAAGAAGTGTTAAGCTACGTACAAACGGTTGTCAGATCTTACAATATTGCCAGTAAAATTAACTGAAAATGTATTACAATCGTGTGAACTGCCAATTTTTAACTTACAACGTTGTCAGAAAAACCATTGTCAATCAATTGTAGGACGACAATGTTGTCGGGCATCTGACAAACGTGAGAACACTCTTCGTCGGCATTGCCAGATAATTGGCTGGTATTCTAAGCTCAGTTTTAATTGCCAGATGTATAAAATTAATGCACCTGACAATGGCATCATTGTCAGAAAAAAGTTTGATGGACAACATGCCAAACAGATCATTGTTGATATACATAAATGGCAATGCCTTACAACATGTCTGGCAATTTTTTTTCATCTAACAATCTGACAACCGTGTGAACTGGCAATTTTTGTTGTCAGATGAATTATTTGCCAGACCATAGTCTGACAATGAAATTGTAAGATTTTCTTACGATCGTCTGAACGCACAATTTACTTCTGCGGGACAATTTTTCATTGTCGCTACATTGTCAGCATGTTGCCAGATCTTACAATATTGTACCATCTGACAACCGTGTGTACATAGCTTTACATATTTTATGTTTACAAAAGAACACAAAATATTGCATAAAACAGTAAAGAGCAATTAGCGTTTCAGTTTTGAATTGCTTTTATACCAAAACTTGCTGTGTAGAAAAAAAAAATGTTGGCATTACTAATTTAATAGGTAGTGGCACAGTAACAATAAATACAACACCAACAAACATCAAAAGTTGTCAAAATTTGACAAATTTAATCAAAGAAAATGAAAAACAGCTGAGTTTATACCACTACCGTATTAAAGCTGCCTTGGGTTAATACATAGTGAAATTAATCTGGTGGCATCACAAGCGCAGGTGATAATTTTTTGTTTCAAATGATTGATGGTGTCAAAAGTTGTTTATGTTTACACAAAGTGAAGTGAAAAAATAATAGGAAAAAATGCAAAAGAAATAAAAAATTTTCAAAAATATTTTAATTGCTTAAATGCGTTGAAAACGGTTTATGAAAACAATTATATTAATTTTCTGTGTTTTTTTTTCTTTCTTTATACTTTTCTTTCTTCTTTTTCTTCTGTTTTGTAAACATGTTTTTGATGGCCTCCGTAAATTTTATCCAAATAAAATAGTAGTACAACATCTCTATTGCTGCCACCTAATAACTGCACCATGGGTGAATGCAAGGTGCATTAACGTCTACATGGTGGCAAAATTACAACAATACAACAAAAACATCATGTGGTAAGATGTCCTTATTAAAAATATTTGTAACTTTTTCACAATTACACCTTAAGGCCTTGTTACACAATCATACACCATCGTGTAATCTACTAAATAAAGCATGTGTGTTGAAAAACTACTAAAAATGCAACCGAGCGACAGAGTTTTTGACAAACCGTGCGATTTGAAATTGAATTCAGTACTATGTATTTTGTTATTGTAAAACTCCCTGAGAATGTCAAAATATAAATTCACCCAAGATTATTCAGCTGAGAAAAAATGTTATATAAACGTTAATACAACTTTTTATAATTGTTTGTTTAAATTACAGATTATATTGCTTTTTCACTTTTAGAATCAAAAAAATTTCTTGAAATTTTACTAAATCATACAAAAAATATTTAGGTTGAAATAACGCGAGAATGTTTGTAAACAAAATTTGACAGTAAGAAAAAGGAGTGAAGCAAAATATGATCACCTAGTAATGAATTCGCTTTGGATATCATACTTTGATTTTTTTCAACTTTAAAATATTAAAAATAAAACGAAAATTTAACGCAGATTTCGGAGTAAAAAATTATTCCCTAAGTTTTCATTGTAACTGTCAAAATTATTCATTCACACCATTGCGGATACAAAAATCAAAAATGGGCACTGAAATTGGGGAACAGGTCACAATCCATCGTTAAAATCATATCACACAATAGCGAATGCAAGCGATGAAATATGTAGAAAAACGTTACGATTAACGGATCGTTAAAAGTTACGGAATCGCACTACAGGTATTTATTTGCATTATGTATTTGAAAGTTATTTAATAACTTAAAAGCAATTTAATCATAAAATACACAAATATTATTTTCAAATAAAAATGTAAAATCTTATTGCTCTTGGTTGCCATTTCTTTAAACGTCACGATTATCGGATCGTTAAAAGTTACGGAATCGCACTACAGGTATTTATTTGCGTTATGCGTTAATTATAAACTACACAAATATAATTTTCAAATTTAATTGCTCTTGGTTACCATTTCTTCAAAGATTTCTTTTGACTGCGTGCTTTCGGTATTTCGTGAACACAACTGTGTGTGGTCCAATTACACACCATGCGAATGGTGCGTGGTGCGTGAAAAGCCACTATTTCTCTCTTTGTTGCTAAACAAAATACATTTGTAACGCAACAAAGAAAGTGAATAAATGATCTTTTACAAGACAACGTAAAATGTGTATGTAAGTATGTTTGTGCTTTTTACCGGAGATTGGTTAAAATTTATGACTTTTTAAACCAAACGAGAATTTGCAACACCGCCTGCCGGATACACATGTGACATGCGCTAAAATAACAAAGAAATAAGAAATTCAAACTTCTTGCAACATAATTAAATTAATACTCTTACATTGTGTTAACGCATTTTTAATCGCAATAATTAATACAAAATAAAAGTTAAAGTTTAATATTATTCAAATGGAGGGAGACGTAAATTTATGAATGTAAATCTGTGCGGCAATGTGTAGAACGGCACGAGCTTCAAATTGATATTTAAAACATTGGTACGTGGGTGAAATGATGAGTATCACTTTGTTGAGTTTTTTTTAAATAAAGTGGTACAAAACTACAGGGTGTTTGCCGGAGAGGTGTACTACTCTGTTTCCATTGTGTTACAGACTGTATGCGATGTGGCGCTGTCTTGCTGATGCTACATGTTAATTAAGCCCAAAGCTTGCAGTTTTCTATCATATCCTGATATCGTTTCCCATTCACAGTTGACGTTACAGCGTTTCCTTTTTACAAAAAAGTGTTGTGAGTTATTTGAACAATATCAACAAGAACAACAACATGCGGAAATAATTCAACCAATTAGGTCAACAGCACAATTGATTGATTTGCGAAATATGAAATTTAGTGGTTGCGAAAAAATTATGTTGCAACAACCAACAAAGTTATAACTGCTGACAACACGGTATGCTGGCAAAAACAGGCAGCAACAATTAGAGCAGCAGCAGCAGCAAAATAATTGTATAAAGTATTAAATGTATATAAGCTAGAAGTTAGTGAGGAAGATAATTAATAATTAACAATCAGTGAACAAGAGGAGATCATAATTAATAATCAATAAACAATATTAATTAAAATTAACTTTATCGTGGTTTTATTTAAATAGTAAAATAAAATAATAATAAAGTATTTCCTGCGAGTCCTAAGTAACCCTCCAGGAAATACCATAACAAAAGTAAGGTCAAATTATTCCTCCTGACCAAATTGCACACCCGATTGTCACTTTTCACGGATGCAAAGGTGACCGATGAATAATTTGAGGGATTCCCATTATCCAGAACCGACTATTCTGTTTATTCAAATGAAAATTTAGAAAAATGCACAGCTGTACTACATCGCTTATAAATGTGTCTGAGGATATACGGTCAAATCTGGATAATGGTTTGATTACGTTTTTAGTGCTGCTGGACCACTCTAAGGCATTTGATTCTGTTAACCATAGAATTCTTTTGTACAAATTAACAAATTTCTTTAATTTTTCAAGAACTGCGGCTGCTCTCATGTCGTCATATCTTACCGATCGTTCTCAATCCGTATCCGTTGGTAATACTACATCCAGTATGCTCCCTGTGACCAGAGGAGTTCCACAAGGGTCCATTCTTGGTCCGCTACTGTTCACACTTTATATCAATGATTTACCTAGTAAAATTTCGCACTGCAATGTTCATATATATGCTGATGATGTACAACTGTACATAAGCAGCAATAGAGACTTAATAAGCGAAAGTATTTCAAAGCTGAATGCAGATTTAAGTAGAGTATATTTGTGGGCATCATCCAATAATCTCCATTTAAACCCTGTAAAATCCAAGTGCCTTCTACTTTCTCAGAGGAACCAAAATGTTGTTGTGGAAATACCTGTGGTATTGGGTGGTCAAAACATTTCGTTTGTAGAATCAACTAGTAATCTTGGTGTCATCTTCAATAAATCGCTACAATGGAATACACACTTAATTGCGACATCTGGAAAAATATTTCAAATGCTGAGGACACTTTATGCTACACAAAATTACACTCCTTTAAATATTCGTATCCTTCTTGCTAAAAGTTTTTTAATGCCAAAACTTTTGTATAGTTGCGAAGTGTTTGCTTTCTGCGACTCATATAGTAGGAGTAGATTGGTTGTAGCATACAATGCAATATTACGTTATGTATACGGGTTAAAAAGATATGATGGTACTTCCCAATATTCTAAGGCCTTATACGGCGTAGATATCATGGATTTAATCAAAATAAGAGCACTCATACTTTTGCATAAAATTATATATACGAGAAAACCAGAATATTTATTTAACAGACTTCAGTTTGCAAGATCAAATAGAGGAAAAAACATTATCCAACTCAGATACCGAACTCTTATCTCAGAGTGGCAGTTTTTTACGAGCACAATACGACTGTGGAACTCACTACCATCTTATATACAATTAACAGGCAGCCGCTATCAATTTAAAAAATATTTGTTTTCAAGTTTTTAATATATATATGTATATATATACATGTTCCCCCCTGTTTACACATATATAAAATGTATTTACAAATTATGTTGATATTTTGCTGTAATTTTTCGCAATATTACATTTAATTAATCACATACTGTAAATTAAAAGATTATAATCTTGTTGTATGTGATAATCACATTTTGAAATAAATAAATAAATAAAAATAAAAAATAAAATAAAATGTGCCTCATTACTCATTATGATTTTTCCATGAATCCCGATGGATTGTCATGGGCAAGCTGTAATATCGTATTGGCATATAAACGTCAGTGCAAATGGTCTTGTGGAAGAAGTTATTGTTTCTTAAATGGCAACAAATGCAAATTATTGTGCGAAATTGTGGCAGAAGTTGTTCTGTGAAGACCAAGCTCCATAGCACGACATCGAATTGAGGTTGATGGATTGCTTTGAACACTTTCTTGAGCAGCAGTAGTTTTTTCAGCCGATCTTGCAGTACATTATGGTCCATGCTTACTCTTATAATCTACAGACCCTTTTTCTTCGAAATCCTTCACTACATGATAAATAGTGCGTTTTGTTGGCACGTTGTTTCTACCAAAAATTTGACGTAACTTTTTCATCTTCACAGTAATCGATGATTTATTTTGATAAAATATTTTAAGCGGCCCATACACGTTTCAATTCAATTGTGAGTTGAGTCTTTCAACTGAGTTGATTATTGCCCGCACACTTCATAAACTGAATTGAAAAATTTTCATTCAACTATTAAATTCAATGAAATTATAGACAATTTTTAAAATATATCACGTTCTCTTTGCAAAAACACTACAAATATAAATTTTGAGACCTGCAGCCGTATTCTGTAACTCGCTTAGCTAAAGCTAAAACTCGATCGCTAAAATGCTAAAAAAAAATTAGGGCAAATATTTTAGCGATGTCGCTAAATCTGTATTCTGTTAGCTAAATTGCTTAGCTAAATTTTTATATATTCGCCGCAGCTAATTTGCTAACTGTATACTGTTTCTTTCTTTCTACTTGAATGAACTTCTGTTAAAAAGAGATAAACATAAGGTAATAATTTTGGCAATTCATTATAGTGTTACCTTACTTTATGTTGTGCTTCCCGTAAATATTATTAAAACTTCTCTTCAATAACGTTGTAAAATATGTTTTGAAATAAAGATTTTAAATAGTTATTGTGAAAGATCCATTCAAAATTTATTTTGTTTTTGACAAATATTACTTAAACAGCACTTAAGTCGATAAATTATAAGCAATATTATAAGCAATATTTTTCCAAATGTGGAATTTATGGGATAATTTTCAAAATACGGCAGCACAAAAAAGTATTTGTTTATTTACATTTTAAATAAATAAAAAAACGTTCATAAGGTTTAGAAAAAATTGTCTGCATTTTATAATAATAAATATGAGCAATGAACAGTTTTTATCGGCGTCGTAATATAATGAACTCAGTTTAATTCCGTTCGGAAACGGAATTGAATTATTTTTTTACTTCTTCAAAAAACGAAGAACTGAAAAATTCATTTTTAATTGCAAGATAAGACTAGTATTGTCTTATAGCATAGATTTTATTCCGAAATAAGTTTTAGATTTTCGTTTTTTGAGAATTAAAAACCGATTCAATTCCATTTCCGAACGGAAGTGAATTCTGTGACATGGCCGATTAAGTGCAATTACTCGTAGTGAACGCAATAAGCTAAATGTGAACCAGAAACATTTGTGGAATTCACAAATCATAAAAAAACGAATTTTTGTGTTTTGCTTCATTTTAAGTTAAAATTAATTTTTTACCTATCATGGGCAAATTGTTTGTGCTCCTCCAAGTACTGAATAAGAATATATTTTTACTCCTATGTAATTCTTTTTGTGGTTTCTTCCATTATATTGTAATAATATTTTTTTTTAACAAGAAACAATAGAAAAAAGAAAAGATTTGTAATTTACTTACATTTTAGCACTTAAAAATTTGCGTTGCTAATATTTTAGCGTTTTAGCCAACAACAACTACTTATTTGGCGTTAGAGAATACAAAATTTAAACATTTTAGCGATACCACTAATCGCTAAAATTGTGGCGAATTAAATTTTTATGTCATTGCCAAATTTAGCTATTCACGTTACAGAATTGCATTTGTGGCCAAAAATCGCTAAATCATCTTTGTAGATTTTTAGCGATGGAGATATAGCTTTAGCGAGTTACAGAATACGGCATTTGGGACCAAAAATCGCTAAATCATCTTTGTAGATTTTTAGCGATGGAGATATAGCTTTAGCGAGTTACAGAATACGGCTGCTGATCAAGAGACTCGAACATACACAATACAATCGAATTGAAAGACTTGCTAGTCAACTAGAAAAAATCAAAACGTTTTAATTTTTCTTCAACCAACTCGACAACTGCCAAACTAATCAACTGACAAAGCCATACACGCTTTGATTTGGACAACAACCCACTCAGTTGCCAACTGAGTTGACACGTGTACGTGGTGCTTTAACGATTAACACACATTGGTTTATCGAATATTTTTCCATAATAAATTTGTGACGTGTCTACTTCATGGACCGGCAAGAGACTAATGTTTACCAAAAGTCCGATTTTGTAAATTACGATAAAAATTAAATTTAAAAAATCACACGAGAGAAATTGCCACACATTTTGTACAATAATTATTTGAAATATGAAAATCGCTAACAAGGCCCCTACAAATCTTCAATATTTCATTATCTGCAAAGTATTTTTACTATTACAGTAAACCCCGCTTAATTACCTCATTCAAGTTGCTGCAATTTTTGGGTAATTGAGCGAGTAAGGTATTAAAGCGAAGACGTTTAATTACCTCATAGCGGTAATTATGCGATTACGCTTAAATACCTTTACCAAGGCATTTATCCAAACGGACTTAAATTAAATCAAAGTCATTACATACATACGGCAAAATAAAATGTAAACGCAAAAGAAGTTTTCAAAATAAAATATAACAAACAAAAACTAACACATTCATATCATAAAAATTATACGTACATACATATAAGTATGTACATATATAGTATATAATAAAAACGTATCAGAACGTTAAAAAACAAATTAGCTAGATTCACAAAAATTTACTCTGTGTTTAACAAGTGACAAATTTATCAACAGAGTTGAGTGAATTGACAGGCAGTGTTGGGTAAATAAATGAAGAAATTTTTAGGGAGTTTTTAGATTTGGGATACAATATTTTGGGTAATTACCCAAAATGGGCAATTAAAAGAAAATTCATTAACCGTACATTTTTGCATGAAAGTAAGCGAAAAAAAAACGGGGATAGAGTATAAGGGGTGAACAAACGAAAAAGGCATTTAAGCGATGGGCAAATATACGGGGTATACTGTATAACCTCCGCAGAATTGTATTTTTTGTGTTTAAACAACATAAGTATACGTTCAGTTACACAAAATTATCATTTTTACAAAATATCATCATTACAGAAAATGCCAAACACTTTTCACACCACCCTCGTAGTCAAACAGCATTGCAATATTCCACACATAGTCTGTTTGTTTTAAAAATGTATGTAGCTGTGCAGCTTTGAAGATCTATATTTAATTCCATAGAATGTCGCCGACTGGGTCTGCCAATATAATTTTTGGCATGTGTTTTTGTTGACTTACGCATTGGCCAAAGTGGGAATGGTGACTCGATTTTATGTGCAACATGTCGCTCTTAAAGAGGGAGATGCGACTATTTTTATAAATAAGTATTAAATTTTTTGATGCCAACTGTTATGGAAAGGAAATCTCATTTGTGTGTGCTAAATAAAGAAAATTTATTTATTATTTTTTTTTAATATTATTCTAGCTTAATCTTGTAATAAAACATGCTGCCATAGAAACAGTAGAGGTGAACTTGTACTGTATGGAGGCCTAAGGGCGTTAAAAAATCGCTACAAATAGTTGCGATACTTATCCGCGTAAGAAGTAGTTACTAGTGAGAAGTTAGTAGACACATTTTGCCATCCTGGGCAACAGAACGTTGCAGTTGAGTTGGACTTTAAGATGCTGAACGTTTTGGACGCCCAGTCTGAGGTCTCTACATCCGAAACAATTGAAATAATTCTCGTTATGGTTTAAGTCGATCGGGGATTGAAAGTTAGAGATTGTGGAGGCCATCTCACTTGCCAGAATGGTTTCAATTTTGAATGATCATTTAAGTATGAGAAAGCTTTCCACAAGATAAAAGCCAGGTGTGCTCACAACCAATAAGAAATGCAACCGTGTGACAATTTCACAGGATTGTTTGGCGTTATTCAAACGCAATATGGACGAGTTATTGGGCCGTTTCGTAACCGTGAGCGAAACTGGATCAAATAGCAGTCAAAACAACGGCAATCTTGAAGTGAATCGACACCAAAGACGACAAATGTAGGTTCATCAGCAAAACGTTGGTCTCATGTAGAAAGGCCCTAACAAGCTTAATTGTAATTTTACAGGACAAGGAAAAATCGTTATAGAAATTGTATACCTAGCTACATCTTAAAATAACTTTTTTTGCTCAATTGCTAGTAAGAGCGATATGTATGAAACTATATAATTAAATCTTTGTGACACTGTGTACTTGTGTGAAACGTAGTAGAATCCTTAAAAGAGTTCAATTCATGGAAAATGCGAGCTAGATTTTTTTTACATGAGACCAACGAAATAAACTCTTGGCAACCGTTTTTTTTTTTGGTTGCACTCGGTATAATCCACATGAACTACCTGCAAAAGGTAAAAACAATCAATGGTGACTTACTGGGCTAATTCAATGTGGAATTGAAAACGAAAAACGACCGTATTTCGGTTAGGTTTGACAGGCTGCCAGCTATTGTAAAGCCAGCCCACTTGGGTCCAGTCAGGTCCCGTTGTGTTGCCTGGATATGATATGTATCTCAGTAGTACATATCACTGGTTTAGAACCAACCCGAGGACCGCATAAAGGAGTCCAATTCACTTACATCATATTCCGATACCTCCGTCAAATCATGCAGCATCGGTCTGCATTGATAAGAAAAAGCTAGATACTGACAGAGGAAGTACTCAACGCTCTCTTCTTCCTCCTCGCCTCTGCAACTTCTTCAGTAGTCATTAAATGGAAGATTTAATCTCCTCGCCTGCGTCCCTATGTGGCAATGTCCCGTCAGGACCGCCACAGCCGAACGCAACCTCCGTCGCGGCAGGCCCCTAGGGATGATAGTCCTCCTGTTATCATATCTGGGCCATGTCAGCCTTGATATTCGACAGGTATGCTCACTAGATCATCAGTCTTGAGCGGTCTGAAAAAGTTGACGCTGTACTTGTTTTTTGCAGCTCGCAAGCGGGATCCGAACGATCCCATCAATATCTCCTTGTTGTAGCTGGACACCGGCCTTTGGTAATTCATCCGCTACTAGATTTCCGGACACTTCACTGTGCCCTCGTACCCAGATAAGCTCCAGGTTCGAATGTCTGACTATCTCGTTTAGAGATATCCGGCATTCACGAACCAACCTGGATGTCGTATAGACTCCAGCTAGTGCATACAACGTAGCCTTACTATCAGTACAAATTCGGATATCATTACCATAGTTGGCTGCCCTCATAGTGGCCGCAATTTCGGCCTGCGCTACGCTCATTTTGTAGCAACGACCGTATTTGTTCAAGTAGCAAATTCTTTTCTACCAGGACAATGCAAGGATACACACATGTACAGTTTTCATGACAAGATTCCATGAATTGAACTACAAATTGCTCGCCCACATGCTCTGTTCTCTAGATTTAGCCCAGAGTAACTATTTATTGTTCATAAACTTAAAGAAATGGCTTAAGGGTATGAGATTTGATTCCCACGACGAAATCATCTCACAAACAAATGGTAATTTGGATGACCTTGATAAATTATATTTTTCGGAAATGGTATAATATAATTGAGAAACGTTGGATTAAGTATATGGAACTCCAAGGAGACTATGTTCGGAAATAAAATAAACTTTCATAACGGTTGGTCAAATTTTAAGGCCCGATGTTGAATGTGAAGCACATCTAAATGTCAAGTTTTTTCTGTATTTGATTTGACATTTCTCAATTTCAGACAAATTCAAATTGAACCATGGAAAGATACGCATTCAAGCAACGCGTTAAAGCTATTCAGGCTTATTAGGAAAATGGGCGTTCAAATCAAAGTGTATATCGTGCACTTCGTGATTTTTTCGGTCAATTTAATCGACCATATGTTCGTGCAATTGGAAAAATCGTGCAAAATTTTAAGCAATCCAGATCTGTAATAGATGTGAAAAAACTAGAGCATGCTCGTACAGCTCGTTCTTTAGAAAATATTGCTGCTGTTCGCGATAGGGTGCCTGAAGAGCCGTCCACCTTAACTCGACGTCGTGCCCAACAATTGCACGTTTCACGCTCGTCGTTGGCGAACATTATGCATAAAGACTTGTATTTACACGCTTACAAGGTGTAATTGACTCAAGAACTGAAGCCTCTTGATCATTCGAAGCGTCATCAATGGTGAGAAAGGTGGCAAGAAATGGCAACAGTGGATAATGAATTCTCGAAGAAACTCATCTTCAGTGATGAGACACATTTTCACCTCAGTGGATTCGTCAATAAGCGGAATTGCGGCATTTAGGCGAATAATAATCCAAGAGAGATTATCAAAAAACCAATGTACCCACAAAGAGTGACTGTTTGGTGTGGTTTATGGGCTGACGGCATCACCGGGCCGTAGTTTTTGTGAGATGATGGTGCGAGCTATTGTGAGATGATAATGAACTTTTTATGGACCGAATTGAAATATATCGACGATATGTGGTTTCAACAGGACGGTACCACTCGCCACACAGCTAACGAAACAATGGCTCTTTAGAGCGACAAATTCAATGGTCGTGTTATCTTACGTGATAGCGATGCCAATTGGCTGCCAAGATCATGTGATTTGACATCGTTGGACTTCTTTTTTGGGGTTATTGGAAAGAAAAGGTGCACGGCGATAGGCCAGCAGCAATTCAAGAGCTAAAGGATGAGATAATTCGGCATATTAATGTCATAGAACCGCAATTATGCCTCAACGTCATCGAAAATTGGGACCATCGGATGGGGATGTACCGCCGAGGTTGCGGCGGCCATTTGGCCGATAGTTTGCTCCATACATAATTGAACCGTACCAATATATCATAATAAAAATTTTTGTATTTTATCAAAATCAACATCGGCTCTTAAAATTTAACCACTTTTTATAAAAGTTTGTTGACCCGCCCTCGTATCACTGCAGAACAACTTGGTGCACTAAACGCAGTTTAGATTTAAACAAAGTTTAACAAAGCTGCAATTAAACCAAGTTTAACTTTCCTAAAACTAACCTAAGTTGTTATAATCTGCAAGGGAGTTCACATTAGTGTTTTGACAAAACTTTTCGTATTTCATAATCAGGCCTTCAATTCACAAACGCCTAGATTTTGTTTTGCACTCTAGGGTGCCAAGTTTAGTAATAAATTTGCGATCCGTAGACTTTTTGTAATAAATCTATTTTCGTCCTGGATTCTCTAAAACTCATCCGCTTTAATATTTTCCTTTTTGTTTATTTTTTTTTCTTTCATTATATTTATTTTTCATTTACACATATACATTCCTACATTTATGTGTATGTATATACTCGTACATATGTATGTTTAGGGGGCAATTTTTAAATACTTTTCTTCAGTAACCAGTTGTTCGTTGCATTGTCGTTGTCTTCATCATTTATCGTTGCATTTTCTGTTTCTGTTCATGTCGTGGTTATTGTGAGCGAAATCGTCATTCAGCAGCCTTCATAAGATCGTTGGCATTGTCGTTACACTTGTATGAATGGTGTTGAATGGCATGAACTGTTAGATGGTGCCACTGTTGTTGTTGTTGCTGCTGCTGCTGCTGCTGACGTTCTTTGTAAAGAATTGTTTGTGTAAAAGACAAGCAATAACATTGAAATAAATAAGAAACAAACACTTCACTTTTACATACGTGATCAGTATTTACAGCATCGAATTCTGCGAGCATTGTTTGTTGTCTATGTCACCCGAGGGAGGATATTTCCATACAGGAGGAGCTTTATACCTACGTATGTATGTACATACATACGTTCGTATGAATGTATTTTAGTAAATTTCCTTACAAAGACCTAAAGAAATTAAAATATTTAAATACTTATACATTCGAGTATTAACACATATGAAAGTATAGGGTAGCGCATAAGTAACAATTATTGTAGTTAGCAATTATGTTAACATTTGACAAATTCAAAAGCTTGTATGGTGCATTAACATCTACAAGGAGGCAGCGCTACGGCATGTGACAATTTTCTGCTACTGACAATATAGTAAACTTATTACGTCAAATATATTGTTTACATTTTTGAAAGTGAATTTAGTATTTTATTCTGAATTAAACATATAAAAATTATTTTGTGAACATAAAAATAATTCAAATAAGAATAATTTATAATTATGAAAAGTTACATTCATAGTTTATAATTGTGAAAAAAGTTCAAAATATTTTTGACAAGCATAGCTTACGACCTGCCTGTTTTTGTTGAATTGTTGTAATTTTGCTCTAGTGCTGCCACCGTATAGACGGTGCCAAACAAAGTAAATATAAATCACTTAACAGCTGACAAATGATCACCTGCCAAATTATTTTGCCAACTTAAAGTTTTATGCCTCTTTAAAAAAACACCTTATATAACAGAAGACCACTTAATAGTTTTAATATAAATTTATACATAGATTTATCTTTTTCCTGGTTTTTTGAGATGCTGAAAAGATTTTATAAATGTTCTTTTTTATTTTTCCCAGAAAATGAGTTTTTTTTTTACATATGACAACACTATTTCGCACTATGAAAGTTTTCTCTTTGAAAATTTTGTCAATTCTCTTTTCCCGGTAACTTCTCGCTTAAGGCCTTGCTACACTATCATACACGATCGTGTGATCTACTAAATAAAGCATGTGTGTTGAAAAAGTACTAAAAATGCACCCGTGCGACAGAGTTTTTGACAAATCGTGCGATTTGAACAATTTTATGAAACTTTTCAAAACATTATAGTTTCTGTGCGATAAGTGTGTTTTATATTGTGAAAAATATGAAAATATTGTTGGTGCCTTGAGAAAAAAATTTAAGTAATGTAAAATTATTATGTTAATAAAAGTTTTTAGTTGTTTTATTGTGTATATAAATTATTGCAATTATACTTGTTTGATAGTGTGGCCTACAACGCCATTTTGAAGCGATATTTTCAAGTCGGCCAGACTTTGGAACAGTTTCCTGTGAATGAATCGTACGAGCGTGTAGGATAGTGAATCAGGGCCTTTACTTTTATAATTAAAGACCAATAAAAGCGCTACTAAAAGTTAACTTTTAGGTAAAAAATAACAAACCTCGTTGGTTTTTTTTAGTGTATTATTTATTCCTCATGTAGATGTTGCATTGGAATTACTTTTGTCGTGCATGTTCCCTCCCCAGCACTGACACTGTGTGGCATGAGGCATTAAAAGTGCGTTGGCTGTAAAGAAGCAATTGCCTGTTGCACTACCACCAAAATTAAATTTATTTTTAAAATAGAAATTTTCATGAACAACAACTTTGCGTAGGTACTCGTAAATAACGCACTAACACTGTGTGCACCGCACCAGCAATTTGACGATTTTAAACAACAACCAAGAATTAAGAATTGTTCAAATATTTTCTATAAATATCAGCTATACAAGACATATTTATAAATGCATATAGACATATAAAAGCAAACATACACGTCTATATAAAGCTCATTAGCGGCAATGCCGTCACAACTGCAAAAACTTAAATCAAACATATTTTTCTTTGGAAAAGTTTCCAGAGAGTTATAATTTTCACGATGATTTAAAGCCATGTCTAAAAGGCAGAGCTTTTCCTTTGTACAGAAAAATTTTTTAAATTAAAAAATCTGTTTTTCAAGTTTTTCTCTAATTTCTTTTTGACCCGTTTTTTATTCTTTAAATTCTTTTATTTTCATTCGACTGGCAAGGTAACCATATCGATACTAACAAAAGGGTAAAAAGAGACAAACGATTATTTTTAACGACAACAATTAGAAAAACGACATGACAAGGTGCATTAATGTCTACACGGTGGCAGCACTAGAGCAAAATTACAACAATACAACAAAAACAGTCATCTTGTACGCTATGTTTGCCAAAAATATTTGTAACTTTTTTCACAATTATAAACTATGAATGTAACTTTTCATAATTATAAGTTATTTTTATTTGAATTATTTTATGTTCACAAAATTGTTTTTATATGTTTAATTCAGAATAAAATACCAAATTCACTTTAAAAAAATGTAAACAATACACTTGACGTAAATAGCTCCCTATATTGCCAATAGCAAAAAATTGTCACATGCCGTAGCGCTGCCACCATGTAGATGTTAATGCAGCTTGCGACATGACTTAAAAATCATCGTAAAGACATAACATGATTTTTGTAGGAGGTTTAAAGGAGTATTATGAAAAAAGGGATGACTTTAAATCACCGTATAAATCAGCCCATACTCATAAAAAATATGAAACTAATACATAAAGATTATGTATTATACATTACAGCCCCGATTCACTATCCTACACGATCGTACGATTCATTCACAGGAAAATTTTTTTAAAATTTGGCCGACTTTACAAAATCGCTTCAAAATAGTTTTGTGGGCCACAATATTATACAAGAATGGTTGCAATAATTTGTATACACAATAAAATAATTGAAACCTTTTATTACTATAATAACTTTACATTGTCCCTAGCCACACAGAAATAGTTGGAAATGAAGCGACAGATTTTTCAGCCAAGCAAGCAAATTTGCACCCAACATTTTCATTCATACCACATTCGAAGAACTTTATGATACGAACGGCTTTAAATCACCTTAGTAACGCTCTTTTAAGATCATGGAAAAAATACGATCATTTATATTAAAGTATCAACCCCGATAAACTTCCAACGAAACTACCTACCACAATCAGTTCTTTCAATAATAAAGCCTATACTCGTCTGCGTCTTACACACACAAAACTCACTCACCAGCATCTTCTTTCACGAGATCCTCAACCCATATGCGTCTTTTGCAACAAGTCGGCCTTAAGTACTCGTATTGTATACCTCTTGGAAATGTGCGTCTCCTTAAGCTCCATTCGCCTCAGACCGTGTGGTACTGATGACATCACTAACCTCCTGCAAACCCCATCAGAAATAACACCAATGCTTTTCTAAACACCAATGCTTTTCTAAATTGAATGAAATTTAAAATCTGCAGGTTATTTTTTTGGTATGTAAAAACTAATTGCAATATTCCCCAGCCGATAGCCTCCGTTGCTAGTGCTTTATTGTTACAAATTTATTTTAATTTATATTGTAATAATATCTAAAGAAATAAATAATAATAAATTTTTTCTCGAGGCGCCAAATATTCTCATATTTTTCACAATATATACATACCACACTGATCGCACAGAATTCATCTTGTTATAAAAATTTTCATACATGTTCACGATTTGCCAAAAACTCTGTCTGTTATATTTGGTAGATCGCACGATCGTGTAGAATAGTGAATATCGGCCTTTAAGGAACCACTGCTCTTACTAGCTCCAGAGAGAGCCTAATATTTATGATATTTTTGTGAACCCAACATATTTGTAGGACATATCCAGCCTTTTCATCAATCATTAAAGGTAGGCTCACACGATTGCCACAAACAGACCAATCTGACCCAATTTTTATTGTGACAAATTGGTGCACGATAGCCAAATTGTCGCAATCAAATACTCTGCAATCGCATGGTTGCACGATTTTTCACGAATTCGATTGCCGCAAGATTGTAAACAACGATGGTTCTAAATTGCGGCTATGCCACGAATCAGCTGTTGCCCTACCTTTTAACGTGTTCTATAGAGGATGAACATGTTTTCTTTAAAAAAAATAAAATAAACGAGCGTCCGGCAAACAGAAAACAAACAAAAAGATACTGCTATCATAGTTGCATGATAGTGTGGACTACAACGCCATTTGAATCGGTTTTGTAAAGTCGGTCAGACTTTTAAAACATTTTTCTGGGAATGAATCGTACGATCGTGTGGGATTGTGTATCAAAGCCTTGAAGGGCAAAATTGAATACTTTCTATTGATGCCCCCTTAGTGAGGGCAGTTAGGACAGATCAGGATGTTCATAAGAAATGTAGAGGTAGAAATATTAGTGGGGGTCGGTATTACATTTTACTCGCCTATTAGTGACTCAGAGACAGTTTTAAAAATCTTACGGATTTTGTGCCGTTTTGCTCTACTTTGATCCCGATGCGCAGCCATTTATCCCATCCTACCGTTTTCGTTTTTTGGCTTATGTTTTTTTTTACCACATCCTACAAAATAAGAGGTTCTAGCAAATCCAAATGCCGATCACTACATCACCCTTAAGGCCCTGATTCACTATCCTACACGATCGTACGATTCATTCACAGGAAACTGTTTCAGAAGTCTGGCCGACTCGAAAAAATCGTTTCAAAATGGCGTTGTAGGCCACACTATTATAGAAGTATGATTGAAATAATTTATATACACAATAAAACAATTAAAAACTTTTATTAACATAATAATTTTACATTACTTAAATTTTTTCCTCGAGGCACCAACAATATTTTCATATTTTTCACAATATATACAACACTGATCGCACAGAAACCATAATGTTTTGAAAAGTTTCATAAAATTTTTCAAATCGCACGATTTGTCAAAAACTCTGTCGCACGGTTGAATTTTTAGTACTTTTCCAGCACACATGCTTTATTTAGTAGATCGCACGATCGTGTATGATAGTGTAGCAAGGCCTTTAATGTATATATATGTAGTTATGCATGTATATATGTATTTTCATGTGGATATACTATTGCATTTTGTTTTTGTTTCACTGTCTGCACATAAATAATTGAATGCACTAATAGGTTGTTTTCTTTGCCAGATCAAAATGGTGGTTTTTGTTTAACGTGTTCCTATACTACTTCGTCACGAAGGCGATCCATTGAAAAATGCAGACGACGCAGACAGAAACAAATAAATTTTACAGAAATAAAAAAAAAAATTAAGAGTTTTTGTATAAATATTTGTTCCTTTCTTTTAAAATGAAAATTTCTAGAACGAAAACAACAAATGAATTGAACAATAGCAAAAATTTGGTCACAATGATGAACGGAAAAATTCCATTTACTCATGAAAATAACTTTGAAATGGTCAAGGTAAAGCTTTTTATAAAAGACATTTGTTGAATAATGAGAGCCTAGCCAGACTACAAAGCCATTGTCATGTGACGATCCTGTTGTGCGGTTCATTGGTTAAAATATTATGTGCATAGATATATGTATCTGTCAGAGATCTGCAACCGGTGCCTTTTTTAATGATCTCGTCTTAAATCGAGTTGCGGTTACCCTTAATACAATAAGAAAAAAAAATTAGCGGAAGTGCTGATCCTTTAAATTTGCCGAACAACGAGTAAATGCAGCCAATATTATATTCAAATACATCTATACCATAAAGTATGTTTATTTCACAGTTTCAAGCGACGACCTAGACTAACAAAGGAAACGTTTAACTATTTGTAGGGCCAATTAAATTTTGAGGCACAAGTTCTCACCGCAGTTCCACCAAAAATTCAATTGGCAGCCACATTTGCGCTTTTGGCTTCAGGAGGATTCCAGCACTCCGATGGAAAGGATTATTTAATGGGGACTAGCCAAAGTACCAGAGTCATTGATGGCTCGCTTTGTAATTTTCAAAGCGAGTCATCAATATAATTTTCATAGCAAGCTCTTGCCACAATTGGTTGGTTTTATATTTCCCTTGCGCAGTATTGGGTAATACACCTTTTGCCAAGTCGGTATGTACTGCCATAAAATTGGCCAAAATTTCTTTTTGTATAAAATTAATTTTCGTTCCTGCTGACCTGAAATAAAATTATTTTTTTACATATAATTTTATATTCAAAACAAATTTTTAACTTACATTTCTTTTGTGTTTTTCTGTTTGGCAGTTTCTCGATAGTACTTTTGCTTACTAGTAAAAAGTTGCACGGTTGCATTCGAATGGTTAGGTAGGCAGGCCGCTGGATTCTCCAACGAGTACCTGGATACTCCAGCTCACTTGGGTCCTGAAGGTCGTTCCCTTTGTAATTGCCTGAAAAGTTAGAGAATGATAGAAGAAAAAATAAAAGTTATAAGCATATAGGAGTGAGGAAGAGGGAAAGGACAGGTGGGAAACTGCTTAATGTGGCATAACTTGCTGATTTACTAGCCATCCACTACTTCTTATAAACCGCTAGCAGTCGGTTTGACCAAGGCCAGACATGATAGGCTATTGAAGCTCCTCTCGCCTAAGCATCTTAGATGATGATGCTCCAATGCCGGGCATGTACCGAGGAGATGAACAATCGTCTCCTCCTCCTCCTCGTCTTGGTAACTTCTACAGAGTCGTTATAGGGTAGGCCTAGTGTCCTGGCATGGTTCCCAAACGGGCAATATCCAGTGATGACTGCTACCCTCATTCTTAGGACAGATCTGGGAAGTCTTAATAGCTCCCCCATTCTCTTAGAGTTAATATGTGGCCACAGGTTCCTTGATATAAAGCATGTGGGTTCTGTAAGCGACTTTCTGGGGCATGTTCTAGCGTGTGAAGTTTTATTCTTTTTTAACACGCTGATATGGGTTGTCCTCTAGGTTTGCCCCTTTTTTGGCCAAGTCATTGGCGATATTGTTGCTATTATTGGACCCGTGTCCATGTACCCATTAGGGTACATGGACACATGTACCCATTAGGTTAGAATGTCTCATTATCTTATTTAAAGATGTCCGGCATTCCTGGACTAGACTAGAATTGGTGTATATTCCAATCAAGGAATTGATGGAGGCCTTGCTGTCCATTACTATCATGATATGCTTTACGAATATCTTGTGATACGTCAGCCATCTGGCCGATTTATTTATAGCCTATATTTCAGCCTGAAGTACCCTACATCCGTCTGATAGTCTGAAGGATTTAACACTAAAATATCCCTCAGACTATTCGAATGGTTACTCGCTATCGACTGCCATCATAAGAAATTTTGATACCTTTTACTCGATATCGAATAAGACAATCCCAAAAGTGTAAAAACTCGCACATTCGAGTAAAAACTCGCTCGTAAGCCGAATGACAGAATTAGCCCCCTATACTTTCTAACCAAAGATTTTACTGAATATGTGTGGTATTTTCAGAAAATAGTGCAAATATATAATACTAAACTGAAAGGGGCGAATAACCGGCAATTCAATTATCAGTGCTCGAATATTTTAACCCCACCTGGGATCAAAACTTAATATTTAAGAATTTTTCACTTCTCAAAATGTTTCCACATATTTTATTTAGTTGGAGAAAAACTTTTAAATAAAATGTATTATGCCTATATATGTATATTGCTTCTAACTTATCCAACAATTATTCCGTCGTCTCCACCGAACTCCACCGCAAATGTTTTCTAAGCAAATGGCATGTGTAGGTAAATATGTATGTGTGTTTGAAGTACTATACCTTTCGTAGAGTGTTCTTCACACGGATACGTGTAGACATAACAAACTGGATGTTATTATGTACGTAAGTTTGTTTGGATGATTATTTTTATAAGCAACCCAATAGGGAGAACTGCTACTTGCTGCTGGTGCTGTTGCAACTTCTGTAGAGGACGTGTTTTCTTGATTTGGTTGATTGATATTTGCGTCGGTTGCTTTTTGTATGTTTAATGTTATTTTCATGTAGATTAAATGTTTAAAAATAGATCCCCTTTATAATGCACTCATTTCCTCTCAAACGATTCTTAGAAATTATCACAGCAAAAGTCTTAGATTTTTATTTGTACAAATTTCTTTGATGTAAATAAATTTGAATTTTTACCTTTAACATCAACAATTGTTTTTTTTTTTTTAATAAACCTGCGCTTTAAAAAGTTTATATATTTTGGTTTTATTAACAAAATTCATTAAATACCTAAATCTGGGGAGATTTGTTTGTTTAAGTGGATAAAAACACAATCTTTAATCTCTGTTTTTTATTCCAAGCAGTTGTTTTGCTCGGAAAATTATGAACTGTATTTGTATTCGTTCGGTAAATTTTACACTATATTCAACGCTTTACAATGGAAAAATCCAGTTTTTACAGCGCGTAAAACGGTCCATACACGTTTCAATTCAATTATGAATTGAGTCTTTCAACTGAGTTGATTATTTCCCACACACTTCGCAAACTGAGTTGAAAGATTTTCTTTCAACTATTAAATTCAATGAAATTATAGACAATTTTAAAAATATATAACGCTCTCTTTGCAAAAACACTACAAATGTAAATTTTGAGACCTGATCAAGAGACTCGAACATACACAACACAATCGAATTGAAAGGCTTGCTAGTCAACTTGAAAAAATCAAAACATTTTAATATTTCTTCAACCAACTCGACAACTGCCAAACTAATCAACTGACAAAGCCATACACGCTTTGATTTGAACAACAACCAACTCAGTTGCCAACTGAGTTGAAACGTGTATGGGGTGGTTAATAGAGTAAAATTTAGTCTCTCTCAGTAAAGTTGGCTTCAAAACATCTGTTACTTTAGCTCTATTTATTATTTCTACTTAGCATTTGTTCCTCAAACACCGTAATTAAACTTTACTGCTCATGGCACAACGTTAGCCTCTCTATTTGAGGTACTCACTTCAACGTAAAATCTAAGTGCTACAATAGGTACGCTAATTTAGATTGCGCTGTGAGTTCCATTAAAGTAGTGTTCTCAGTTTTCGCAAAGCGAAATTTAACCACTTTATCGATATAAGTTAATATGTTGCACAGGGTGGTCCAAAATTACTCTATAATGTAAGTTGCTTGCAAGCAAACTTTTATGCCCATCCCCAGCAAATTGTATCGCGATTTTGTTTTTCTATTTCTGTTTAACTACACAGTTGCCAAGTAAATTTGCTAAGTATAGCATGCGCAGCATGGACGGGGTGGCGGGGACCATATGCCCAATATGGTATTAACAGTACGAACTATAAAAACATATGCCTTTAAATACGAGGACGGTTCGGAAACTTCTTAGCCTATCAATGAAAGAGAATAGTTAGTTTTTCAAAAATATTTTTATTTTTCAATATAATCTCTTGAAGCTTCAATACACTTAGTCCAACGCTTTTCTAACATATCTATCCCTTGATTAAAATAGTTTTCCTCAAGGTCTTCAGAATAGGGGTTTACAACTGTAATTGCATCTTCATTTGAGGTAAAACGCTTGCCAGCAAGGAATTTTTTTAGATTTGGGAACAGGTAAAAGTCACTGGGAGCTGAATGAGGAGAATAAGGTGAGTGGTCAAGCAACTCGTACTTTAATTCGTTGATTTTAGCCATTGTTTAAACATCCTTGTGCGTTGTCTTGATGAAAAATTATTTTTTTGTATTGTGAGCCAGGACGTTTTTCTCGAATTTGTATATTCAATTGAGCCAAAAAGGTTGCATTAGTACTCTGAATTTATTGTTTTACTCTTTATTGTTTTACTCTTACTCAATCAATAAAATACCTTTGAAGTCCCAAAAAACCGTTGCCATAACCTTACCAGCCGATTGAATTGTTTTTGCCTTCTTTGGGGCACTTCCTCCAGCTTCAATCCACTATTTGGATTGTTCTTTTGCCTCTGGAGTATAGTGGTGGATCCATGTCTCATCAACAGTTATGAAACGACGCTTAACATCCATTTTATTTCGCTTAAAACGATCCAAACAAGCTTGAGAAATGTTCATTCTTATGCGTTTTTGGTCGCCTGTTTACAAATGCGGCCGCCATCTTGTGGTCGTACCACGTTTAAATCCAGCAACCCAATTTTTTACAGTCGCATATGTAGGAGCACATTCACCTAACACATTCACCATATCATTATGAATTTCTTGTCCCAATAAACCTTTTTTATGTAAATATTTAATGACAACACGCATTTCTAATTTTTCCATTGTAAAAAAATCGCGGATGCGTCTTTTGTGAACACCTGTGTTTCTATATGAAGGAGTTACCAGATCGAAACAAAATTTAACATGTGATAATAGCAGAGATTTTCAGTGTATAGCACGCTTTTTGTGCTAGGCTAGGAAGTTTCCCAACCGCCCTCGTAGAAAGTTGCAGTCTGTTTAACAATGAAATACCTCTAAAAAACTGTAAGTGCAAATGAGATGCAAAACTCTTAAAGACCGAACAACAAAAACTACAAGCCTGACCGCACTTAAGATGACGCGAGAGCTGTTCTTTAGCCCAAAACTGCTTTTCGACAGATTTTTTTTTTGTTTTTTTTTTTGTTTTTATTGTGAATGTCTTGGAAGCAAAAATTTCTATTTTGAATGAATTTTTAAACCATATATATTTAAGTAATAAAAATGCGCCAAATATGCCAGCTGTTTCTTATGCGTAAATAAATGAACTTACTACGCTTACTAAATCTACTACCGTTTTTGGTATTGTAGAAGTTGTTGTTAATTTAGTAAATTAAAAATGTATAAATTTTGTTGTTGTCAAGATTTAAATTTATTAAGATTTACTAAATCTACAATATGTACAAGCTCTACAATAGTACTTTAATACGAAGCATGAATACCGCTAATATATTTGTATTGTTTCAGTCGTAAAGCAGCTCTGGGCAGAAGAACAGCTGTCGCGTCATCGTAATTATTTCTTAAGTGTGGTCAGGCTTGTGTTTGTTGTTCGGTATTCGAGAGTTTTGCGTCTCACTCGCACTGGTTAACGGTTTGCCTCAACTAACTGTATTGGTTTACAGTTTTTTTTAGAGGTTATTCATTGTTAACCACGTGGAAACTTCCTATGTGAAGGCTTAGGTCGTTATAGTTAGTCACAGCGACGCTACGATAGTACTGTTAATACCATCTTGGGCATATGGTCTTTGTCACCCCGCCCATGTTGTGCGTCCTTTACTTTGCAAATTTACTTTGCAACTGTATAGTTAATAAATAAATATTTGTAGTGAAACTTAAATATGCATATACAAGATTTTTGTATTGTTCGCAACAATACTAATTTAATTTTTCAACAATAATATGATAGTGGTGACAATAATAATTGTTAAGTTACAGCATAATTCAAGAATAGCATACATACTCCCTCTTTTCTCCTGCTCCCAATCTATTTTCCTAGTTCCGGCACAATGCACTGCATACCTATGTATGTAGGAGTCACTCCTGAGTACTGGCACAAGACAAAGAAAATATTGCTCCAAGAATATTATCTTCTCATACGATTTAGTTTTGCTTAAACATTTAAAATCATCAAAAGCCACCTCCAAGTCAACACTTCAATACAACTTGTTTCAATCACCTGACAACAAAAACTTCAATATTTACATTATCACTCAACGACCTGGTATGTACCCACATACATACATACTTATGTATGTACATACATACATATACTTTTATTCATTAACTTCCTTAATGATCTAACTTAAAAATGAACTTCTTATTGTATTTTTTGTAAACAAATTTTTCGAGGTAAAATAAATAAATTGAGTTTATGAAATGAAAGTGGCGAAAGTTTTTGGTTCCAATTGGGAAAAAATTAGATCTTTCATTTGTTTTTAAATTGAAATTAAAAGGCAACAAAGGAGATAAAACAATTACCTACAATCATAAAACCAGAACAAATTTCTATTAAAAAGCGGAAGTAATTGCGGAGAAATTTTCCAAAAGAAATGTACATATGTAATTAATAGTCGCTGATACAAGAACAAAATAAACAAATTGTTGTATCTACATATATGCATACGTATGCACGTTAGTAGAATGCTGCCAACTACGACTACAACCAAACCAAACAATTCCATAATAATAAATGTTTTCTATGTGGCCAATGAACTTCGCGCCTTTAAAAAACAAATAGCTGTATTAAAAAAACATAAACAGAAAGAATAACAAGAGCAACACGGAAATCTTTCATATAGAAACCATCATTAATAATTTTACTTTACTCGTGCCACTGAGAAAAAGAACCACTTGAAGAACAAATTTAGGAACTTGTATATTTTATATGTGCTGAGCAGATAGTTTTTAAAATAATTTTCTATTTTATTTTTGGTCTGTGCATATTGTAACATATGTACGTATATATGTTTGTGTGTATATTAACGGAAAATGTGTGTTAAGTTGTTTATATATACAAAAGCTTTATGCTATGGACACATTTTTAAATTTGGTTGTGTTGGGATTCACTAATTTGCTTATTTGATAAATATGCCCTTAAAAGTAGCAGTAGTAGTAAAAATCAAAATTATATTTTTAGCAGTTAATTGTTAAAAATAGTTATGTTTCTTACTTAGTAATAATATTTCACCATTAACGGCTACAAATAGTTTTTTTGTATTGTAGTCTGTTCATACACCATACAACGTGTCGCGGATAAAGAAAAAGTACTAGTGGTGAATTTCTTTTGGCATTTTACATACCAAAGATATTACCAGCGCTGCCAGAATTAAAAGATTTTACTTTAAGGCCCAGTTTTTGACTTTTTCATAAAAGAAAATTTTAGGTTTCTTATTAAGCTCTTATTCAAAATTGAGTTCCGATGCCTGTATTTGACATAGTACCGCTATTATTGGATGTTGTCTTTGCTAATTTACCATAAACACAACGACAAAGAGTCTCTGTTATGAACAGTCAAAACACATTTTTAAATTAGTTCAAAATTACAAAGCGAGTCAAAAAACTATAAAATTAAAAAAAATTTGTCCCGCTCGGTTTTGGAGACTTTTCATTTACTTTTTTTATTTTTCATAAAAATTTTTTTTATTCGTTCGCTTTCTCCACTCGTTTCGTTTTATGGTAACACCACGAAATTTTAGTTTCCACGTTGTGAAAAGATTTTTTTTTTTTTAATTATAAAAAGAAAAAATTCTGGGTTTTTCAAAAATTTATGCCAAAACTATTAAAAACCAAATAAAAAAAGCTAAAAATAAAAGTTTGTGTAGTAACATCTTTTTATAAGCGGGTTGAAACATCCCAACCGAATTATGATGATTGATTATCATCATAAATAAATAACATAAATGTGTTTTCTGAATACAAATTTTTTATAACAGTTTGTTAAGCTTTACTCATTTTTGGTAACAAGTATGTACATGAAACCAAAAGTAATTTTTTTTTTGAATAAGGCTGTAAAATGTTTAGTTTCGGCATAACATAGTAGTTGTGTGCCGGAATTGGTTATTGTAAAGCTGTTAATTTTTAATTTATAGAAATGTAAGTTTAAAAAGTTTAAACATTTAAAGAGAAATTGAATCGTAATTTTTACTGTTTTAAAATTTAAATTTACTTTAGTGAGTCTATTCAAATTCATTTAATATAAGTTTTCTGTACTTCAAGCTGTCTTCCAAATATTTATGTAGTTAGTGTTATAAGACTGTAGCTATATCCATCTTGCAAACTTAGTATAGCGAGCAAATTCCAATGGCCGTCTACTCTCATTGTTTAATAACAGACGAGAACAATAGTTATGCAGCTTGTTAGCGAACGGGGGAATGAAAGCATTACAAAACTAATATAAACACAAGCCAAGCAATCAAAAAAGTGATTAACTTGTGTTTGTATGTGGCGTTTGCATTTGTATGGTTTATGTGCAAGCAGAAAACATATGTTTGCCAAACGATTTGCGTAGTTTATTTGGCCCTTCAGTGGTGGTTAGTCAAAGGTCAGACATAGCGATTTTAATGGCCGAACTTTTAGCAATTTTCTTTCGGAATACCTTTCTTGTCCACACACAAAAACTTTTTCCGGCAATTCTTGAGCTTTCTCTACTTATTATTTCATACAATTTACATTGTATATGCACACACGCATATACACATGAGAGAAAAGTAAGGAATTGCGGAGAATTGCCGAGTACCGGCGGTTCTTTTTCCCTTCTTATTCCCCTCACCAAAAGCTACTATAAAGTCAAGAATTGACCAGCTAAAGTTGCTGTGTGTGATCGGGCACTTATGGGGTTTTCCAACTTGCACTGAAAATATCTTATTGTATAAAATATTTAAAGGAGTCTCTTATAATAGTGATTTTATATTATATCTTGGTATCAAATATAATTCGGATATATAACAATTTTTCTTTTAAGATTTTATTTAGCTGCTTTTATTATGAATCTAAATCTAACGAATATTAAAAAATACAATGTAAACGAACCAGATTTTGAAAGAAATTTCAAACCTAATCTACCAGATATCAAGACAGTGTAAATGGGGTAAAAGATATTTTTTGCCAAATGAAAATTTTTCGATCAAAATTTCTGGCATCTCTGGATACCACTGATTTTCAATTTAATATTAAGTTATATTATATGGAAGTTAATGGGCTATACAAACGAAACAAATTTTTTAATACTGATGTTGAATTTAATAATGAAACGAGCTACTGTGTTTATTGCAGTACGTCTTATTGAAAAAATCATTTGACGAAAGGTTTATGCCTTCGGTGGCAACTTCTTACACAAAAACTTTTTTCATTGTTGACGGGTTGCTTAAACTAGTACCTTTAGTGCATATTTTTTAGCAACCTTGTACAAATGTCAATTTAATTTCATCAAGCCCACTTTCAGTGGAAAGTTGCAATTTTGTGAAAATTTGTTTAATATTTCAATTTTAATTATAAAAGACCTCATGTAATATAAGTGTAGTAAGAAAAAAGTGTTAATATTTGACATATAAAAGTTTTTGGAGCAAAACGGAAGCTGTGATATTGCACAGTATGGCACCAGCACCACAGCCTCTTGAACAGGGACTGGCCGGCTATTTGCCACAAGGCCAAGAAGGCAGCCCTCGCATGAACACAATTTCTTTGGCTGTACTTATAGATTTTATCATACAAAGAACATACCATGATTTATCGGTGTTGGCGGAATTGTGAGTCTTATAAAAGTTTATTTCATTTTGTATGTAATTATCTTCTTTAGATTGCCCCGTAAGTCGGATATGGAGCGCAAAATAGAAATTTACAATTTCTCGGCTCGAACGCGCCAGCTGTTTATACGCTTGATTGCTTTGGTTAAATGGGCCAATTCTGTGTCCAAAGTAGACAAATCTGCGGTGAGTGGATATATAAACAAATTTTCTAAAGAGGGGTTTTTTTCAATTTTCTTTACTTTTCCAGAACATCATGAGTTTCTTGGACAAGCAAAATATGCTGTTTGTGGAAACAGCTGATATGCTGGCACGCATGTCTCGTGAAACCTTGGTTCGCGCACGTTTACCAAATTTCCATATACCTGCCGCCGTTGAAGTTTTGACCACCGGCACTTATAATCGCCTGCCCACTTGTATAAGAGAACGTATAGTTCCACCTGACCCAATAACACCTCAGGAAAAAAAGCAAACTCTATTAAGACTAAATCAAGTTATACAACATCGTTTGGTAACAGGAAAACTAATGCCTCAAATGAGGGAGTTCAAAGTAAAGCACTCAACGTACTTAAAAAAAACAATTATTATTTTTTTCAAATTAATATTTTTATAGATACGTAATGGGCGTGTTACCTTTGAAATAAAGCATGAATTTAATGTTTCCCTAACTGTAATGGGAGACAGTCCTAATGTACCCTGGCGTTTGTTAGATATTGATATACTAGTAGAAGATAAGGAAACTGGAGGTAAGTAACATATTTGTATTCGAGGGACACACTTCAAATGTTTTAAATTTTAGATGGCAAGGCATTAGTTCATCCTTTACAAGTCAATTATATTCATAGACTAATACAAGCACGGTTGGTGGAAAATCCCAATGAATTAAGTGAAGTTTACAACTGTTTACACTATTTTTGTCAGTCTTTGCAACTGGAGGTATTATATACGCAAACACTTCGTCTCAGCTATGAGCGCTTAGACGATAATATTCAGGTAGAAGAGTATGTGCCAGGTGTAAAGGTCACCGTATCTTATTGGCGGGAATTGACCAGTAAAGATCCAAAATCTGAGCTGGGTTATCGTTTAACAGTGCAATCGGATCCCAATGAAATTGGACGTCCGTTGGCCGTAATACATGTACCTTCCTTGGGTGCCAAAGAATCGGCGGAAGTAGCCGATAGGGCAGTACGTTCAGACCATCTTTCAATGGAGCGCCTAATAGTGCACACAGTTTATATTAGGTCGGTATCAAGATTGTCCGATTTAAAGCTGGAATTTCAAGCTTTCCTTAAAGATGTTGATTGTGAGTGTAAATTTCTGACAACAATTATATGTTAAAAGTTAAGCGTTATTTCTAAATTTTGCTTTCTTCTAGTTAAATTGGAAGGCACTCCGGCTATATTAACAGTGCCTGTTTTAACGCCCTGCTTAAGGGCTGAACAAATTCACATCACCATTGATACACATACGGGTATGTTGCGTTGTCATGTACCAAAACATTTGGATTGTCCTATAATACCGGAAATGCAAGCAACATTAAATAATGATCGCGCTAGATTACCACAAATTATGTCCGAGCTTAGATACTGGATAACCCACAGACGCTGTGAGAAAACCTTACAACATTTGCCGGCAACAGCTACAGAAAGTTTACCTTTCTTAACAGTGCCTGATAATGCTCTACTACAAGCTGGCCGGCATAAAATATTTGTCAAACTTCATCGCCATCCCAGCGTAATATTGGTAAATGCTTATAAGCTTTGAAATATAATTTCTATAATTAAATTATTTGTATTGCATCTCTTAGATTGTACAATTGAAAGAAAAAGCCCATATGCCCAACGAAATGGAATACACTTTTCATTTAGGTTTTGTGGCCTTCCAAACTAATGAAAATGACCCCATACCGGAGGAATCAAATCAACAACTGGTGCCCGTATTGGCACCACCTAATTTACAACCCGGTAGCACACCTAATGCTGAAGTACCCAAAGTTTATACAAAACTTTTAAAACTAATTGAATTTGATACATTTGTTGCAACACATGGTCCGGGAACAGATGTTGATGGTGAGTTTAAACATATGTGATCAGTATGCGACAAATATAAACGAAAAAAAAAATTAATTAAAGAGTTCGGTGGTCGAGTTGGTTAAGCGCGCACATTAAAATTCATCATGTTTAAATGATCCTGAGATTGAATCTTATTGGGTGCTGATGTAGCGACAACACAACAAGTAGTTGTGCCTCAGCTTACTATTCAATTTTTTTCTTTGATTAAGAGATATACATAGATCACGTCAATTATTCTTATAATCATGTGCTTTGCTCTTCAAGGCAAAATTAATATCATGGAAAAAAAAAAGCTAAATTAAATTAAGATTAAATACTTGCAAATATAAAACTTTTTTCTAACTCATTTCATAATTATAAAAAAATTTACTTATTATTTTTAGTTTTTAATGGTTTTTTTAAATGCAATTTTTTCTAGACACTCCACCACACAAAAGAAAAATGGGCAATGATCATGGAGCGCCTTCTGCAAAACAAGCCAAGACTATATATCCTGCTTATTTCATACCAGAACTAGCCCATGTTGTTGCCATGTGTGATGAAAAAATTCCATTCCTTAACTTGGCACAAGCTCTTACAAAATACAATATACCACACAGTGGACTGCAAGTGGAATCTAATGCTACTTCGCTGGTGTTGAAAATTCTTACACTGCCTATGCCTGGTCAAAACCATGGAGAAGAACAAAAAGTAAGTATTCAGTTTTTCACAGAAAGTCCAAAATGAAAAAGTTCATTTATAATTATTACTTTATAAAATTAACTTTATTTAATTAATTTTAAGCAACAATCACATACATCAAATATCCCTATTATTGAGCCACACATTTGGAAGGATTTGATAAAACGTCTTCTCTCCATATCTATTCGTTCACAAATGAATAAAAATAATCAAATTCGTGTCTGGGTTGTTGAATTTGTATTCTTCAGCACACCTTTGCAGAGTACACATCCAAAGGAACAGGGAAATCGCCGAACGGTTTATTTAACTTATGAGCAAATCAATCACGATTTTTCCAAAACAGTCGAAGATCTGCTGAAGGATTGGTCAAAAATTGTTTACCTTTATACATTGGTTTATAATTTTTCAGAACATATGAAGACCAGTAAGTATTTGTTTCATAATTTTATCTTAATTTCAAAAATCGAACCTTTATTATTTTGTTTTTATTTAACGATACCGCTCTCTGTAACTTTCCTTACTCGGGTATGAGATGGAAACCGATTGTTTTGAAAAAGTTTCATTTTCAAAAAGGGGAGATGTGAAACTATTGATGTTTTGTATAAATATTTTTATAATCGCATTCTGAAAGTTACAACATATAAAATATAAATTATACAATAACAGGGGGCGGTCAAATGATCGGTCATTTGATCGAATCATTCATCACCAGTTTCTATCAAGTTTTTAAGGCCAATATAAAAAAAAATCGAAACTTTCGTGTAAGTGTGATGATTATGTGTTAGACTTTCTCAAAAATATTATACAGGGTGTCCAAGAACTCAACGTCAGGGTGAGAGGATTGACTGTTACCATCATGAGAAAAATCAGAAAAAAATCTAAAAAAAAAAACATCACTCAGTTCAAATGCACCTTTATATGATCTGTCAAAAATGTGTGTAGGATAAAGAAAGGAGATAAATTCAAATGCAAAAATTGACAAGCGGTCGGTAAATCTTCATTTTCTAAAACATTTCAGTAGTGCAATTCACTAACCTGTTTTTCGCGATTCTTCACGCGAAGACAAATAGTGTTAAAAAGAGTTATATAACGCGACAATATCGTTAAAAGTTAGAGAATCGCACTACAGACAACTCTGTTTTCTCACGATGTCAGAGTCGTATTTTTACCATCAGTAATTTTATTATACTTTCATAACTATAGTATTCCATAAATAGGTATGTTCCACGTGAATAACGAAACAGTCCGAACTAGTCCAAAAGCATTCCAGGTAACAATTTTTGTGCAATTTTGAGAGAAAATGAGAGAGTAAGTTTTTTCATTTCTTGTACAAATTAGCCCGAACTTTTTCTTTGGGTAAGTTCGGACTAGAATCAGCTGTTTTATGTTTACATACATATGAAACTGAAAATGTAAGCAGAAAATTTGCAAATTGGAAAAAAGTTTTTGTTTAAAAATTTGTTAAACGCAAAATGAAAAGTTGCCCAAACTAAAAATAACGTTGTGAAGTTTTAAGTAGAACATGCAATTGTTATTTGGCTTTTAATTTTATAAATATGGTTATAAAAATCTATTGAAAATTTTACATTGCTTTTAATTTTACAGCTGTTGCCAATAATGCAAATCTTTTGTTTATATGATGTTATGCGTTTTAAGCGTCTAAAATCACTAAAATATACTATAATCTAAAAAGTAAGTAGCACTAGTATTGCAAGATGTACAATTGTGGTTTTTTTGCGTTCCAGCAGTTTTGGGTAAAATTTACAAATTTAGAGAGTAATTTGCTTTTTACGCTCATTAGTCCGAATTAGACCGAGATCTCCGTGGAACACACCTAATGTAAACATGAAAAATACTTACAACACATTTTTATTCACTTTTGTTTAAGTACGCAGAGAATTTCATGTGTTTCTCCCGCAAAATCGAAACAACAGGTGGGCCAACAGAAGTCATCCGATGTTGTTTGTTTGTAATTTTTTTTTTTTTTTTTTAATAAAAAACTTTGATTCTGTTTTTTGATTATGTTTACTTGAAACTTTAGTATTTTATTGGTCAATTCGAAAAGCTGATGTCGGCCAAATGCGCGCCGCCACAATTGTTTGCTATACGGGCCCGTTTTATGGCATTTTTCATCACTTCGGGCAACAGATTCTCGCACTCTTGTCGATTGTTATCCTTGAGGGCTTCCAGGGTCTCGGGCTTGTTCACGTAAACATGGGACTTCAAAAAACCCCACAAAAAGTATGGAACGGTTAAATCGGGCGATCTTGCCGGCCAGTGCAAATCGCCAAAACGAGAGATGTGGCGACACGCGAACGCCGCCTTCAGAATATCGGCCGTGGCTCATGTGTGCCGTTATTCCGTCCTCTTGGAACCACATGTCCTCCAGTCCTAATTCGTTCAATTGCGGCAGAAAAAATCTCGGTTAATATAGCCCAATAGCGCGCACCGGCGTTCTCGAAAAAAAATGGCCCCATGACTCCTCCAACACACCATGCAATAACTTGAACGGATGTAATGGGTCCTCGTGCATCACTCGTGTATTTTTGGTGCCCCAGAAGCGATAGTTTTGCTTGTTCACGTACCCGCTGAGGTGGAAAATAGCCTCATCGCTCATTATGACTTTGGTCGAAAAATCGTCCACTTTGTCCTAGAGATTGTGGCGGCGCCCATTTGGCCTATATCAAATAAACAATCAAAATAAACAGAATCGAAAATAAAAAAAATATGAGACTCAAACAACATCGGACGACTTATTTTGGTCCTCCTTGTATCTTGTATTACCATGTAACCGTGCCTTTATTCGAACAAGCCCTTGTTAATTTTTAGATTTCTTTTTCTGATGTTGATCGTGTTGATAAACAATTCATCTGTTTCGGCTTGAGATTGAGACACCCTGTATACGTATAACTTTTTTGTGAATATGTTGAAAAGTAACATTTGAGTCATCTATTTCTTGTAGAGTAATTATTAATTAAAAATCGCCGTCAAAAATTGATAAAAAGTATTTATGCAAATTTTTAATTATTTACGCAACAGGAATTTATTCTTCATATCCTTTTTGTTTTAACTGATTATTTTCGAAATTAATTTCTGTTACATAACATTTAGGAAAACAATTGTTTTTATTTATTTTTGTTATTTATAATTGTTATTTAGAAGTTTGTTGTTCTATTCTTTATTATAAAAGAAGATTTATAAAATAATGCTGTGTTTAATTTCTTAATACTAAAAGTAATTCGCGAATGCTTCTCCAATGATCAGCACAGATCTTCTTTCTCAGTAAAGGAATGAAAATCGAACTCTTCCTCAGTAAAGGAATGAGAAATGAAGTCTTATATAATCAGCCATATCACAGCAGAATTGAATACGTTTTTTGGTTCTTCAAAAACCGAAAAATAAAAAATCTTTTCGTAATCAAATCAGTTCTAATTTGTTCTCATACAAATTATTTCATTTCGTGCTCACATAAATGATTTCATTCCGAAAAACTTTTTACTTTTTTTGCTTTTGAATAGCCAAAAAACAGATTCAATTGAATTCTGTGACATGGCTGTATGTAATTTTGATAACGATTCCTTCCAGGCGCAATTATTCCTCTTAATATAAGTTGGGTTAACTTGCCTCTGAGCCAGAATTTTTCCTAGTCTAGTAGAGTTCTTTGTGTTTTCCATAGACTTGCTCACTTTCTCTCCGTGAGCTTTTGCAACTGACTTTATCTGTGTCTGCGATAAATTGCGATACGGTTTTTACAACTTATTGCTACAGCAAATTTTCGCCTGTTTTCTTCCGGAACCAAGAAAGCTATGAGTTCCACCATGGACCAAAGCTTTTCGAAAGCTATAGTTATAAAAAAATTTCAATTTATTTCAATACTCTGTTTTCCTTTAAAGAACCTTTTCAGCAAAACTTTTCTAAAAACCAAATTATTTAATCTCTAATTAAAAAATTTGTATAATAATCTTCTTAAGTATTCAAATTATATTTTAGCATTTTTTTTTTATATTGTAATTATTTTCAGAACGTTTGAATATATCCGATACCATAACCATAAACTCTTACAATTATATAAACTTACTGTTGGGTTATGGTCCGAAAAAAGAAGTGATTTGTAATATTTATTGGTCAGCGCAGTCCCGAGGTTTCCGTCTAATATTTATGGGTGGCATAACAGCTGTTAATGCCCATTCGATGATGAAAGATCAATTGGCCACTCATTTAAATAGCCAACACAGTTTGGCACAAATGGTCTGTATTCTGCATGAGACTTACTACCCATTGTCTTCGATAGCTAAACTACCCATTATACCACACTTGGGCATACCGGTAAGAGTGCTGAAACTTTGCCCTATATATGTATTTTAATTTTGGCATTTCTTTTCGTCTAGCGACCACAAGTTCCAGTTTTATCATTTTGTATCTTACCACAATCTCCATGTTTAATACGTCTAGCTTATCAGGCCATGTTTAGTTTGGAGATTCGTTTTCGGACTGGACGTTTGGTTTCCATACGAGACGGTGCTTACAGCCGGTTTGATAGAAATCTTATAGAAGACTTTACACCCATACAAGGATTAAAGGTAGCTTTATTTTGTTGTTGCAGTTTTCAAGAGCGATTAATATTACTTGTGTGCTTAAATTAAGGGTTTCCTTTCGAAATATGTCGATGAAAATGCTGTTTATCGAGGCCGGTCACAAAGTGAAGATGATAATCCGCCTTCACCGTTAGGAATGGAAGACAATTTTAGTGGTCCAGGCAGTGTAACAGGCTCAGGAACGGGTGGCTCTTCACCGTTTTTAAGTACGGGTATGAGAGGACCGCAATCACCGCGTGACAGTGGCTTAAGGTTTCCTGCGCCACATACTCCTCCTTTAAGTTCTAATCCTCATACACCAGCCAGTCCTCATCCCTCGTCTGGTGGTGGTTCTGCTACCAACGTGGGAAATACACAAAGCCATCCCAATTACAATTTAACATCGCCACCAGGACCGCATATGCCACATCCATCACCAGGCGGTCTAATGCCTTCATCACCCTTGAATCCTCAACCAAGTCCTCATATGGTCCATAGTCCTGGACCAAATACTTTGTATATGCAGGGCCATCAAGATTCACCCTTTGCTGCCATGTCTCCGGCGAACTCGAACTGGCCAGGTTCCCCCAGTATGCCAAGACCTTCACCGCGACCAGGACAAAGTCCAGACCACAAATCCAGTCAATCTGGTAATACTGCTACCAATGTCGCTTCTAATAGCAACGTTAATTCCCAAGGCATGAATCGAATGCCGCAGGCCAACCGATCTTGGGCAGGAGCTGTACCCACTGTGTTAACTCATGAAAAACTTGACCTGCTGTGTCGTCCAAGCCCTCATCCAAACAAAGATATTGGTGCTACACCTGACATCAGTCCACTTGAACGATTTCTTGGCTGTGTGTATATAAGGCGTCAACTGCAAAGACATGTACAAAATGATGAAACACTAACGGTCTTAAACTCCAATGAACCGGGTGTAGTGCCCTTCAAGGTGGACAATTTACAATGCCAAGTGATTCTCAACCAGGTTCATATGCAATCTCTACATTTAAAAATCACTCAGCTGCCACCACCTCCTACGCCCGATGGCAAACAGCCTTTTCAACTTAGTCCCGATGATTTGTTAGTCCTGGAACAGTTCTTCGATACAAGAGTAGCTGCGCCACCTTACCGACCCAACTCTTTGCAGGGATTCTGCAAAGTTTTAAGTTGTGCACCTCAAGTGCTTAAAGATTTCATTCAAATTATGCGCCTTGAAATGAAACCCGACTTGGGTGGTGACCAACTCAAATGGACAGTTCAATTTTGTATGCGTGTGCCTCCTTCAGCAGCTCCCATTATACCCATTGGCAGTCCCGGTGTTCTGATAGTGCGTCTGAAAATATTGTTCTTTGTAAGTTTAAACACATTTTCTATACTATTTTTAAAATAAATTTGCGTTCTTTTTATGATTATGTATAGTTACAAATTACACGCATACCCTATAATGGCAAAGAATGGAAGGACAGTCCTTCCTTAGTTTTGCCCATGGTGTACGATCTGAGCTCTAATCTAACGCAGCTGGCAGAGAAGCGCGAGCAAGTACAATCACCAGCAGCTGTTGCAGCCAGTACCTTACTAAGACGTTTTTCTGAATATGGCGTACAACACGGACAGTGTTCACTATTTCCAGCCGTAAGAGATTTGTTAACAAATCTACAGATTCCAAATGATGTGCCGCCAGGACCGGTAAATACATAATTTATTTTTGGAATTAAGATAGTTTACATATTTTTGGGGGTCTTAAGTAAAAAAAAAAAAAATCAATGAAGAGCGGCAAAATTAGGTAATGTTTTATAGGTGTCTGTGTTTTTTAATTTTATTGGTAGTAATTTACCCTGTAAACTGCAACCTAATTTAACTCTTAGATTCTACGCTACAGTATGCAACTTAAATAAGTGTGTTAACGTTGTGCCTTAAACAGTAATCTTCACTAACCTAAAGTTTTTCTTTAACGCAAATCGCTTAAATTTAGCGTTTTCAATTTGAAAACGCCAAATAGGTGTTCTGAGAAACGTATAACGCAAAAAGTAAGTTTTTGCGATATGAAATCGCCAAATAGGTGTTCTGGAAAACGCATATCGCTTAAAATTTGCGACTTCAACTCGCATGTATATATTGAAGTGAACTGATTGAATTTGCTACAACTGCACATGCAAAAGGAAATAAAATTATTCACACTTTTCTATTTATACACGTCTCTAACATTTCTTTACACCTTTCAAACAAATAAACAACAGTTGGTTGCTACGATTTGCTTTTTGAAAGTATCGAAAAGCAGAGAACAAAAATTCAAACAATTAAGTTTTTTATTCGCTATTTAAGCTAGGGTAGTTCCTATGAAATGTCGACATATAGATAGCTGGGAAACATAGAAAACAAGCTATTTATAATTTTTTACTGGTATAAATGTTAGAAGCTTAAATAGCAATTAAAAAACTTAATTGTTCAAATTTAAAGACTTTTACACATTTTCATCAAGACGAATTCATAACAGGTGAAATTGACAGCCCAGCTGATAACTTTTTTTTAATTTTAATCTTTTTCAGATGTCAATGAATAATTAAAACAAATTGAAAAAAAAATATATATTTTTTTAACAATTTTTTATATTATTATTGTATCTTGAGCGCCAGGTATCATCCAGAATTCTCCCCAATCTGGCTGGTCATTTTCACCTTTTCAAGCTCATCATCTGAGACTTTAAGTTTCACGAAATAATTAAAACTTTCACGAAATAATTAAGTTTTTCTTTTATTGTAAATTTTTTTTTAAAGAAATTTGAAAAAAAAATTTTTGAAACAATTTTTTAGGTTTTGTATTGCAAATATCATTCAGAATCCTCCGCAATCTGGCTGGCCTTTGTCTCCTTTCCGAGCTCTATGATCCGAGACTTTAATTTTCACGAAATAGTTAAACGTTTCACGAAATAATTAAAAGTTTATCTTTTCTTTTTTTTTAAATTCCTTTTTGTGTTTATATTTTTCCCTTGACGTTTGAAAAAGATTTATTTTTTGTAGTGTTGTATTTATTGCTCTTGCATATACCTGATATGAATTCGCCTTGCATTTTCATTAAGAAAATTAAATTGAAAAATTTTTCTATTTGTTGTCAAATTTTTTTTTCGTTTTATATTACTACCACATACATATATTCATATGTAAAACACGTGTTGTATTTTTTCGGAAAAAACTCCGAAACGCTAGTAAAACGCGCGTTCCTTAGAACACCTAAAAGTGAATTAAGCTTTTTCAGATCGCGCGTTTCTCAGAACATGGCTGATTGTAAAAATTATAATTTCCACACAATAACAATTTAAAGAAAACTATATATAAATGAAATACTTATTGTAGTGTTGTTTCAGCGTCATATTTTGAGGCAAATATTCATTTCATGCAATAAATCCATCAGCTTTGAAATTGTAGCCTGTTTATTACATATTGTTCATTTGTATTATGAACTTCATTTGTTACAATTTTTGTTTTAAATTTAGAAATTAATAGTCACAACGATCCGCTTTAAAAAGAGAACAACTGTGATGAACAAATTTTATTCGTTTTGAAAATACTTAAACATTGGTAAATAACTCCGTTTCTTTACTTTTTGAGAGATAGTTTTGATTCTTAATTTTATTTCAATCGTACTTTATATATTCGAAATTTTTCGATAATCAACAAATCATTGTATAAAAGATTTTTGCAAAAATAATAGTTTTTCATCACACCTCCTTCCTGAAAGCGAATCGATCAAAACGATCATTTTCCATCACATAACTGATTATTTATTTTATTTATTCATTCAATAATATATAATACAAAGCCTATTTGGCCAATTTCGTGGTATTTATACAGTAAAATATAAAAAATAGCAATATAAAATACTGACAGCAAAAATTATTTCAGAATTTACAAAATAAAAGTAGACAATTATAACATATAGTTGCCCTCACAACAACCAATCACTCAAAAAAAAAAAAAAAAAGAAAAAAGAAAAAAAAAATACAAAATTTATTAATTTCTGAAAAAAAAAGAAATATGTGTCCCCGCTAGAATTAAGGAAAAAAACAGAGTATAATTTAACGATTCAAATGAGCTATAAGTTTTTTCCTGTATACAGAGATCGAATCAGAAAAATACCCTCAGCTCAAAAGGTAAAGAATTCCATGACCGGGCTACCCTAATTACAAATGAACGAGAAAAGAATTCGTAATTAATACGAGGTATATCAATTTGCAAATTACGCGAAGAGCGAAGAAAAACGAAGCTATTGCATAAATCAAAAGGAACACCATACTTTAAAACTTTGAAAAAGCATAATAAGGTTCTTAACAAAACATAATTCTTAAATGTACAACCTAGAAAAGCAATAGTAAAGCTTGAAACATGGTCACGCGTCCTTAAGCAATAGACAAATCTCAAAACCCTATTAAAAACTTTTTGCAATCTCTCAATTATTGTTACCGTAGATCCCCCTATAACCTCAATGCAATAATTAATATTAGACATTAAAAGTGCATGAGCAACACGTTTCCTAACATGAATTGAGAGAGTACAATCTCCTCAACGCCCAAAATACTTTACTAGAAACAGAGCTAACATGACGCTCAAAAGTAAGGTGTTGATCAACATAAACCCCAAGACACTTCAAATGGTCAACAAAATTTATCAATTCTCCCATCACATAAATGGCAGGATTCTGAATCACTTGACGACGCAATGAAAATTGTATGGCTTTTGTTTTGTTCGGATTGATAAACAGATTATAAATTTGCATCCAATCAGAAACCTTACGTAAATGATTATTAATGTTATTTTCAAATACATTGAGATTATGATCTTTGCAAAGAAATAGTAAAAGCACATCATCAGTAAAAACGAAAGGTTGACAAAAATTACTACTCATTATTTGAATGCATTCATTAAAAAAAAATTATAAGGAGTAAGGGACCCAAAACAGAGCCTTGCGGTACTCCAGAAGTAGCAGCAGAAGTGAATTGAAATCTGTCACATAAATAGGAATAAACCAGCTTGCAAGCTGACGAGGAAAAATTGTACTTATCTCGTAACTTACAAAGCAATAGGTAATGGTCAATGCTATCAAATGCTTTACTAAGATCTAATGAAACCAAGACACAAGGCAAACATTCATTAAAATTTTTACGGATAGAATCAGTTAAAGACACCAATAACATGGAGGTATTGTGGTTTTTACGAAAGGCATATTGACTTTGATGCAATAAATTAAAACGATTAGTACATTCCAAAAGCTAGCATTTAATAAGATTTTCTACAATTTTCGACAATCAAGACAAAATACTAATAGGCCTTAAATTATTAACATCAAAGCCAACACCCTTAGGAATAGGAACAACTCTTGCTAATTTCCATAGCTTTGAGAAGGTAGAAGTAGATAAAATAGATTATTTTGATTAATTTTTTTATTTTCCTAGTTTTATAAGAAATTATCATTAAAACGTTGTTTATTTGTATGATGACGGCCGTATTCATAAAAAAATAGGTTTATATGACAAACTTTGTGAAGAAAATTGTCAAATAAACCTGTAATGAATAAAAAATATGTTTTATAACAATGACCCTGAAAGTTTAATTGTTAGTTTGCTTCTTTCATATTTCCATTATTTTATGATTATTTCTTAGTGTTTTACAATATTTTATTATTAGTATTTATTATTTAAACAATGTTTATTTTTATTTGTACAGTTTGTTAGTTTCCCTTTTTTTTATTTCTATTATTTTATTATTTTCTTTTAGTGTTTTACATGCTGTTGTTATTATTATTGAAACGTGGCTCATTAGTATAATGACAGTTTGTTAGTTTTTCTTTTTTTATTTCTATTATTTTATTATTATTTTTTTAATGTTTTACAAGATATTATTATTATTGAAACGTTGTTTATTCGTATAATGACAGTTTGTTAGTTTCCTTCTTTTATATTTCTATTATTTTATTATTATTTTTCAGTGTTTTACAATATATTATTATTAGTATTATTATTGCAACGATGACAGTTTGTTAGCTTCCTTCTTTTATATTTCTATTATTTTATTATTATTTTTTAATGTTTTGCAATATATTATTATTGTTATTGAAACGCTGTTTATTTGTATAATAACAGTTTGTTAGTTTCCTTCTTTTATATTTCTATTATTTTATTATTATTTTTCAGTGTTTTACAATATATTATTATTAGTATTATTATTGAAACGATGACAGTTTGTTAGCTTCCTTCTTTTATATATCTATTATTTTATTATTATTTTTCAGTGTTTTACAAGATATTATTATTGTTATTGAAACGCTGTTTATTTGTATAATGACAGTTTGTTAGTATTCCTTTTTATGTTTCTATTATTTTATTATTATTTTTTAATGTTTTGCAATATATTATTATTCTAATTGTTGAAACGTTGTTTATTTGTATATGACAGTTTGTTAGTTTCCCTCAAGATATAAAAAATACAAGGTAGTTTTATTCTCTCAATTTTCCTAAAGCCCAGTTCAGACTATTAGACTTTGTATTAATACTTGTCAAAAATTCAAATAATACGTGCAAGTCTGATAGTCTGAATGTAATCCGTCATGCATACGAAAAATAATACGATAAAAATTTGACATCCCATACGACTTTGTTGTTTTTTGAAACTTTTCAAAACGATAATACTTTACATTGGATCAGGGTTGTGTTTTTTCGAAAACCAGCTAATTAAAAATTGAGTAGTCGGCTATTTCGTAGCCGATGGGGTGCCGTCACTGATAGTATTTTTTGTCGTTATAAAAAAAGCTCGACATTTGGAATTTAACTGTCATTTATTAATGTATTTTGGTCATGCTAAATTTATAATATAAAATATGTTTGTGCTATTGGATTTGGATGTGTTATACATAATTGTTATTTTAACTGTTGAAGAATTTCACGCGCCGGCACGTCTATCGCCTACGACGAATAGCGCACCTACCGCCGTGAAAAGTTTTATGATGGCACATCTATGTTGGTTTATATCAAGTGTGATGGTGTGAATGCAAAATCTAATTTACGTTAGACTTTTTGACAGTCGCAAGAAATGTGTTTAGACTTTTATCTCACAAAATCTAATGAAAGTATTTATACTTGTATAATAGTCTGATTGGGCCTTAAACAATCACCATCTGACAAGTGTAAGGATTGTGACATTTTTCATAAAATTGTGCTACCTTATTAGTTTATATATTCCCTTGTTTTCAGAATTGTTTGAAGTTGTGTCTAAAAATAATAATAAAATTGTGGCTTCTAACAGAAATAAATAAAGATTTTAAAATCAAATACATACATAAATCTAAAATATATAAAAATGGCCTAAAAACATCCCCACCATGCTACCGACACCATGTTTCAATGTGCCTTTAGTATAATGTGTCCTTTTCGGTCATCTAGCAAGCCTTAATCTATCAGAACATTTTAAATTAAATTTGAACTCATCGAAAAATAGTATGGAATTCCTTTGTGTGGCGGTCAAATTAATGTGTTCCCTGGCAAATTCCAACCTGGCCAGTCTATTTTTCCGCAATATAAAGATCTTTTTTACACTTTTGTATGGTATGCCTTCTGTATGGTACGCCTTCTGCCGCCTGCCTTTGAATCCTTCTGGGGTAACCTTTAATGACAATTGTGTGGCGATGGTTCTTGACGACACGAATTGGTCTTGTTTTTATCAAACGTATTATTGCCTAGACATCTCGTTTACTGGTTTTTCAGGAACATCCACCTTTATGTTCTGTAACCAAAGTACCCGAACAACGAAAACGCGGCTTATAATTCTTGGTGAATGGCAAATTTTTTTGCAATTGTGGTCACTGATTGGCCGTTATTAAAATCAGCTATTATTATTTTTTTAAATACACTGAATAGAGAAGTTACAAGTCACATCCAGAACAAGTTTGAAGGCATGGAAACGACGTAAAACTATACGCAGATTTTTGCTATACATGCTTACTTTGATATTTAAACATATAATGGCATCTTTTGGAAGTACGTTTTAATTATTGTAAGTAATGAAGAATATTCAAGGTTACGTGCATTAGTTTTGTCGCTTCATCCTGGTTCATTCTAGTAGAAATAATTTATTATATATTTTTAAACCACAATCATCAAACGCTTCCCTTTGTTTTTAATATCTAAAGAGTAGTTTCTTTTAAATGTAATAATATTTTCTTCAAAATAGGCGTTCGTTTGAATGCTATCGTAAAGTTTACTGATAAGCAGAAGTCCGTGCTTTTAGCTTTTGGGACCAAATTGGATCCAAGTGGGCTGGTTTTACAATAGCTGGCAGCCTGTTAAACCTAACCTAACATGGGTTTCAAAACGACCACAAATACCTACTTACATCAGCTTATTATTTCTAGTTTTTTCTAATATGAACAATGCACTACACATTTCAGAAAAAATCCATTCTAGGAGTAAATTCCCTTATTCAACTGTGTGGCAACGCCTTTTTATATTTCTCTCTAAAAATAAACTTCAAAAATCCTTATTACAAATAATAAAAAGAGAATGAAACAACTACCTTGTATTTTTAATATCATGGTTTCCCTTTTTTATTTCTATTGAAACATTGTTTACAAATAAATAAACAGTGCAAGTTTAATTGTTAGTCTCTCTTCTTATTTCTCTTATTTTATTATTATATTTTTACTGTCTTATTTATAAAAATTATTATATTTTTACTGCCTTATTTATAAAATTTTTTAATGTTTATTAAGCTGTTATTCATGCATGTTCTGAGAAACGCAAATCGCTTAAATTTAGCGTTTTCGATTTGAAAATGCCAAATAGATGTTCTGAGAAACGTATAACGCAAGAAATAGGGTTTAGCGATTTGAAATCGCCAAATAGGTGTTCTGAAAAACGCATATCACTTAAAATTGGCGACTTCAACTCGCATGTGTATATTGTAGTGAACTGATTGAATTCGCTAAAACTGAACTAGCAAAAGGCAATAAAATTATTCACAATTAAAATTTAATATAATAAAATTTAATATGTTTTCTTTTTATTTCAAAAAAAATTTAACACATTTTCATTAAGAAAACTAAATTGAAAAAAATTTCTATTTGTTGTCAAATTTTTTTTTTCGTTTTATATTACTACCACATCCATACAAACGTATGTAAAACACATGTTGTATTTTTTCGGAAAAAATTCCTAAACGCCAGTAAAACGCGCGTTCCTTAGAACACCTAAAAACCAATTAAGCGTTTTTCAAAACGCATTGCGGTTTCAGAACGCGCGTTCTCGGAACATGGCCGATTACACTGATTTCTATACGAAATTTGTGTCATAAGAGCTCAATACACATGAAAAAATTTTTATAAATAAGGCCGTTAGTGTTTTATAAGAAATTATTATTATTATTAAAACGTTTGTTTATTTATATAAAATAAAAATATTGTATGTTTGTTAAGCTCTTATTTGGCAAATTTTGTATAGAATTTTGTCAAATAAAAGTTTAATAAACTTTATATTTTTTACGAATAATATCGTGAGAATTCAATTGTTAAAGTTTCCTTTTTATTTCTATTTCATATTTTTTAGTTTTTTGTAAAAAATAATAATTATTAATTTTCTATTTTCATATTTTGCCTCTAAAAACTAAATTTTTTCTATTCATTTTTATTTACTACTGTTTATTTGTAAATTAAGGTAAATTCATAAAAAATAAATGCATTTCAAACTCATTTTAATAGTATGTTTAAACTAAAACTCATTTCATTATCATTTTAATTTTTTCTGTATACGCCCACTCACGTTATAAAAAGTACAAGGTAGAGTAGTTGCATTCTATCTTTATACAGGGTGGCGCAGAACTAACTTTATGGTTTGAATGTACCTTTGATTTTGTAAATAAAATTCAACAATTTTTGATCGCTGTTTTGTTGTGTAGTGTTCCATGTTAAATTCCCTAAAGTCTTCTTCACAAAGCTTTGAAATAAAACTAAAAAGTATAGATAAACTAAAAAAAGTTATCGAACATTTGCAATAAATTTCTTCCGTTTTGATTTTTTTTAAATTTTAATGTATTTTTCAATGTTTCGTCTTCCTTTGATAGACTTCTTCAGAAAATTTTGTTTGTTTCCTGAAGACGTCTTCCAAAGGAAGACGAAATATTGAAAAATACATTAAAAATTAAAAAAAAAGGACCTTAAACGAAAGAAATTTATTGCAAATATTGAATTAAATTAAAGGTTAAAGCTAACAGGATCAAGGACAGTTATCGAACACTCAAACCATAAATATAGTTCTAAGCCACCCAAAATCTTCTAAATAGGCCAACGTTATACTATACATTTCTATTCCTCTTCTATTTATCAACGATTTTGTTCATTTTTGTACCTGTTAGTAGATATATTTTCGAGCTTTTGTACACCGCGTACTATTCAAAACTGTTTAGATTTTAAGGTATAAATAGTTAACTAATTTGTTACAACACATATTCAGAAATATACATACAAGGATGGCGCAAAACTACCTTTATAGTTTGAATGTTTAAAAACTTTTTCATTTAATTATTATTTATTTTATTGGAAAATATTTTTGGCTGATGCATGAAAAGTTATATTCCGTTTTCGGCTTCGCACATTCGTGTTCTTTGCAACACATTTTCCATAACTTTTGGTAAAATTTCTTTTTGTTTTCTTTTAGTTGTGGTATCTTAGCTGGCTTACCTTAGCTGGTATATCCTTTCTTATTTTATCTCAATATTATTCGATCTTCGTTTGTTAAATAAATTTAAATTTTGCAGCTTCAGATCTTTGTTTTTTGTTTTTATAAAAAATTAACAATTCAAAATATTTTATTTCTCGATATTTCGATAACAATTTGTTATCATCGTCAGGAGAAATTGAAATGTTATAAATTTAAATAAATTTAAAAATAAAAATGTTATAAAATTAAATTAAACAAAGATCTGAAGCTGCAAATATAAAATTTATTTATATCCTTTCTTTCAAATAACCCCTTTGGGACTTTGGGAATCCACAAAAAACTCGGAACCGCTTCGCTAACGAAATCGAAATCGATTTTTCATATTCGGTGCCTGTTTTGGCCGCGGAACGTGTATCTGAGTTATACGATTTAGTGCGAAAATTATTGTTTTCGGGGAAGTGGAGGATTTTGGCAATTCCTGAAGCCGATTTTGGGAATTTCAAAAAAGGAACTCGATACTCGTTATACGAATAACCAACTGGTTATACGGATAATTTGTTTAATATTGAAGCGTTTTTTTTTTTTAGTTTTTTAAACTTTATTTATTTTTAGTTTTTTAAACTTTATTTAATAGTTTTTATTATTAGACTTTATTTAATAATAAAAAGTATTGTACTTTTTTACAATCCTGATTAAATGCGCGTGTTTTTAATGGCACTTGAAAGGGCCTTTCGCAGTCGATAAGTTTTGAAAGTTTTAACTCCATAGTTTAACAAATAGTCTTAATTTTAGAAAACTTGGGGCAATGGTCTCATTATTTTTGTCTGTGGTTGTTCTAGAAAGGCTGTTTAGGATTATGGTTTCAAAATTTAAATGAACAAAAGTAATAAAAATTAACCACAATAAACGAAAAACTTGAATTATAACCCGTTGTACAAATGTCCAAATCAAAAATTTATTTTAAAAATTGTAAAGTTAAAAAAAAAACAAATTCAATAAATGAATATTGACATATCTGGGTACGGAGAATTGTTGAAACTTAAGCAAGGAAAAAACTTGAACTATAACCCGTTGTACAAATGTACAAATCAAAAATTTAATTAAAAATTATACAGTTCATCAAAAAAAATTATAAAAAATAAATATTTACATCTCTGGTTACGGAGAATTGTTGAAACTTAGGTTAGTTTAGGTGTTGTTGGTGGAGGGTGGTGGAGTTCGATGACCCGAGAACTTGCTCGCAGTCATCTTTCCCACAATAGGCACTTGGGCAGCTGTTGCGGTGCTATCACTAGCACGAGCAGCTCCCAAAACAAGGGTATGTGCCGTAAAGGCTCGGGCCAGTGCAGCCTTCGAGGTGTTCGGCTCAAAGTCCATAGACACCTCACTGCCAAAACAGCTATCCGAAGATGCTTTCACGCATTTGGTGTTCTTAGGTTGCCCCAAGACACCTCCTGCAGTCAGCAAAATGCTCTAAATTCTCAGCAATTTATTTGGATTGTTGGGATATAAAGTTGAATGTTTGAGAATATCTTTCAAAAATTTCCAAAGTCTACTGATGATTAGGGTAGTTCCTATGAAATGTCGACATATAATAGATAGCTGGGAAACATAGAAAACAAGCTATTTATAATTTTTTTACTGGTATAAATGTTAGAAGCTTAAATGGCGAATAAAAAACTTAATTGTATAAAGTTCAACAAAAATTCAATAAATTAATAACTATTTACATCTCTGGGTACGGAGAATTGTTAAAATACAAAAAGTATATACATATGTTAATAACTAAAAAAGAAACACCGCTAGTTCTGAGACAGCAAACGCTGTACAAACAATGTGGGCAATTAACAAAATGCATATGTGATTCAATATGAGATGAATATAGATAGAGAATAATTAAATGCTCGGTGGCTTAGTGGTTAAAGCAGTAGATCATGATACGTCATGACCCGAGTTCAAATCCCAGTGGGTGCTGATGAGTAGTGTAGCGACTAGGAAACAGCTAACGAGTGATTTTTTTGCTATTATCTTTTCGGCAACACTAGTTTTGACAGCTCACGCACGTTTTGTATCTTGTGTCACTGTCAAACATCTTCAGTTTGGTCTATAATTTAATCATGAATCGTCTTACAAACGAACAACGCTTGCAAATTATTGAATTTTATTGCCAAAATGCGTGCTCTGTTAAAGTCCATCGCGCGCTTCTTCCATTTTATGGTCAGTTTAATCGACCTACTGAGGCTTCTATTCGGGCTATTGTAAAAAAATTTCGCATCAAATTTACATTGTTGGACATTAAACCACCAACACGCTTACGTAGAGTGCGAACTGAAGAAAATATCGCAGCCGTATCGGCCAGTGTTGGTGATGACCGTGAATTATCGATTCGGCGCCGTTCGCAGCAATTGGGCCTCTGTTACTCCACTACGTGGAAAATTTTGCGGAAGGATTTGGGTGTGAAGCCTTATAAGATACAGCTGGTGCAAGAATTGAAGCCAAACGACCTACCACAACGCCAAATTTTTGGTGAATGGGCTCTTGAAAAGTTAGATGAAGATCCACTTTTTTTTATCGAAGAATTGTGTTCAGCGACGAGGCTCATTTCTGGTTGAACGGATACGTGAACAAGCAAAACTACCGTATTTGGAGTGAAGAGCAGCCAGAAGCATTGCAAGAGCTACCAATGCATCCACAAAAAACAACCGTTTGGTGCGGATTATGGGCTGGCGGCATCATTGGGCCGTATTTCTTCAAAGATGATGCGAATCACAACGTTACTGTGAATGGTGAGCGCTACCGTGCGATGATAACAAATTTTTTTTGGCCTAAAATGGAAGAGCTTGACTTGCATGACATGTGGTTTCAACAAGACGGTGCCACATGCCACACAGCACGCGAAACAATGGACCAATTGAGAGGCGAGTTCGGTGAACAGTTTATTTCACGCTTGGGACCAGTCAATTGGCCGCCCAGATCGTGCGATTTAACGCCTCTAGACTATTTTTTTTGGGGCTATGTTAAGGCTAATGTCTATAGCGACAAGCCCGCTTCGATTGACGCACTGGAAGCCAACATTGCCAACATTATTCGTGAGATACCGGCCGAAATGTTGGAAAGAGTATGCCAAAATTGGACTAAGCGGATGGACCATTTGAGGCGCAGCCGCGGCCAACATTTGCATGAAATAATCTTCAAACATTAAATTATATCGACCCAACTATCGATCCAAATAAATATTTCAGGCATTTTTCTGAATTTTATGTGTTTCTTTTTTTTTAAATTTCCGATAGTTCTTATAAAATCACCCATTAGTTGTCCCCCATCTAAAGATTTGATTATTATTTTTATTGTCTTCTTCAATCAAAATTATTGATTGTAAAAAAATTCTTCTTAAGAAAAATTAAAAAAAAAAGGAAAAACTTGTTGTACAAATGTACAAAGCAAAAATTTAATTTAAAAATTATAAAATTCAATTGAAAAATGGTTACAGTTTGGCCGAATTTCTAGGCTTTTCTTAAATGCCCATAATTTTCAAACTGTATGCGTTAGATTTTTTTCTGATTTTTCCCATAATGGTTTCAATCAATCCTGTCGCCACGTTTCGGCTTGATGTTGAGTTCCGCGACACCCTATATGCAAAAGTTATTTGCGAATAAAATCTATACATTTGCAAATATTTAGCTCGCAGTTTCAAAGCGGGAGGGCAAATCTCGTTCATATGGCAACGCCGCTAATAAAGCAGTCATGTCGTCGTACGTAACGCCGTGTCTTCAAGTGCCATCGACTTGAACATGACACGAACATAACGAACATAAAAAAAAGTTCATGTTCTGTATGTGGCGAATACGTATGTTCGGATTTACCTTATCAAAGTATTCAATTAGGCGCCATTTTGTGTATTTTTGTACGTGATGGCCAACTTCATGGCGAACATAGATGCTCAGCCATATGCTCGAGCATCGATGTCAGAGCATGAACGAAACATGGTCATGAGCAGTCCACATTAGCCATTTGCCATGTTCGCCATGATGCTCATACCATGTTCATGGCTAATGGAGACCGCCAGTAAGCACCAGTGGTGCCCACAAGTTCTATATGAAAGAGTAAACACCAATACATTTAAGGAAAAACTATTTTTATTTAATTTTTTTTTTTTTGTAAAAAGCAAAACATTTACAAAAATAAAGTTCACACTGATAATCGCTGTCGTCAATGTTTACCAACAAAGCATGCGAAAGTGTTGCTGTTTGTGTAATTTTCATTGCTAATGCTGAGCGCAGTATTTGTGTATTAAAGAGCACAGCCCTATAGCTAAACGCATTTACAAAAACAATTGAGTATCAAGCGCATAGGGCTGGGCACACTTGCTCTACATGTATCCCCATATATTTTTTTGTTTTTTTGGGGTTTGAATCTTGCACGTTGATTTTTGTTAAAAATTAGAAGTACAATTCAACACCTATTTCAAAACGGGTAGAGACGCATAATTATAATAAATTTGTTATTGTTTTTCATTTAAAATCTTTCTGTTTTTTGGATAATTTTATAATTTGCAATATAATTCTTGTTGTTGCAGGCTATTGGTCCCCCCGTTGGGCCCATGGTTGGTTCCAGTCCAAATCCCATAATGCACTCGCCAATGCAGCAAATGGGCGGTCCTGTAGGACAACCTCAAGTTGGTCCAGGTTATGCTCAAATGTCACAAAATCCTGGCCCTCAGTGATGAAGGCGAAAACGTCGCTCGGCAGCCAATCTTAACATATGATGATGCTGCACTGGCGGCTGATAACCAAACAAATTTATATATTTTTCTCTTAAATCATTATCATGTAGTTTTGTGTTTTAAAGTTTTTAATATTTTTTTTTCCAAAATTTCCGACTTTAAATTATTTGCAAAAAAAAAAAACAGTAAACAAAAGAACATTTTGTATAAAGCAAAAATAATATTTTATTTGACAGAAAATTTATTTAGTTAATAACAATCACATTTATTTATAAGACACATACATATACATATATTTACAAAAAACGAATTTGTAAAAACAAATATTTAAGAAAATAAGAACTAATAAAGAAAAATACAATACTTAACTATTGAAAAACATAAAAATTTCATTTCAAATTGTATCACATTTACATATAATACAAAATTTTTTTTTCATAATTTATGCAAAAACAAAATTAGCATCGAGCGGAAAATGATAATTAGCCGCCCGGTTTGGTTTTGTTAAATATGTATGTAGGAGGGCGGGTCAATAATAACCTAACTTTTTGAGTTTTTCACCGCTTAATTGAAATGGCAACACTGCTACTGTCAGCGGGCTAGTCGCAATTTCCATTCCATAGAGTCCCCACTTAGCAATTTTTATTTCCAAGCTCAAGCATAAACGTCGGCAGAACAACGATACAGCGATTGCTAATTGCTTTAGGCGGCGTAAACGTAATATTGCTTTATCACAAATACAAAATTTTCAACGTGAGCACTTGTATGAACTTGTGAATAATTTTATTTCTTTTTGAAAATTTAATTTAAACAAAATCAATCAATACACCTCAATACACACATGCGAGTTTAAGTCGCCAGTTTTAAGCGATAATCGTTCAACAGAACTCTTATTAGGCGATTTCAAACCGTAAAATCACAATTCTTGCGTTATACGTCTGTCAGAACACCTATTTCAAACAGAAAATGCTAATTTTAAGCGATTTGCGTTTGTCAGAAGATGCCTCAAACATTTGTCATCGACAGAAACTACGCATTTCTTGATAGGCCTGCGATATTTCATAGACCTAAGCTGTAGATAGAGGCTGTCGATAACATTCAAGTTATTGTTTTGGCAACAAGTAAATAAATGCCAATATTATTGCGTCAACCTAATGTGACGACGATGGCGTCTCTTGCGATATGGGGGCATATACAGGCTGGTTGATGAAAGCTGCTACCAAAAAAAAAAACCTAATAACTTATTTTCTATGTAACTAATGTGTTCCATTGTTATTGTATTTTATAGATTGATCTTTAAGTTTAACTAAAATGGAGAATTCGGACATTGAAACAAGAATTTGGATAGTGCAACGCTTTCACGCTTTAGAGCCCGTTGTTTCCGTGCAAAGAAAATATAGTTACACGTTGGGCAGCACTCCTCCTAGCAGATTTGCTATAGTGAGGCTCGTGAAGAATTTTGCCGCGCGTGGAACATTCGAAAGAAGGCCTTATCATCGAGATCCCTCAGTTCGAACGCAGATAACTATCGTCGTTGTAGCTGCTGCCATACAAGCTTATCTGCTCAGTCAGCTGTCAGCAGACAGTCACTGCAGACAATTTTGCACCAAGATTTAAACTTATATCCATATAAGATTCAATTAACAAACCAACTGAACCTCACTGTCACAACAGGCTAAATGAACTGGCAAGCCAGAACCAGGTTACTGGTCTGCCAGGACATGAAGGGCATCACGGCAATGAAATGGCTGACATTTCTGCCAAGAAAGGAGCGGAGGGGACTTTTATTGGACCCACTCCAACTTTTGGCTTCAATAAGGGTCTCCTGAATGAGGAGATAAAAAAAATGGACGTCGAACAACATCGGAACGAGACAGCTGTTCTTGAACACTCCAAGAAATTTCTAAACTTTGATAAAAAGAGCTCCGAACGTGCTCTAAAACTGAACAGGAAAAGTCTCAGAACATTGACAGCTGCACTGTCATTATAACTGCTACAAGCACCTGTACGGGATGGGAATTTCCAACACAGATATTTGCAGATTCTGCGGTGATGAAGAGGAGTCAATGGAGCACTTCATCACCCACTGTGACACAGAAGATATAGGCTACTACAAGCTTATATGTTAAGTGAATGTGACTTAATATCACTCCCTATGAAGGAGCTTGTCCGTTTTCTTGACATATTCAACCCATAATGGGGCAAGGGGATGTACAATAGATCAATATTGGTCGCAGTGCAAATGGCCGATGAGGCCATATCCCATTCACTAATAATAATAAAAAAAAAAAAAATAAAATAAACTGAACCCTAGAGACGTCCCGATTCGCTTGGAATTTTGTGAGGAGTTCATTCAAATGGTGTCAGAGGGGGAAAACGTCTTGAACTGCATTTTTATGTCTGACGAGGCACATTTTGATTTAAACGGAAATGTTAACAAACAAAATTGTCGAATGTGGAGTAATTCTAACCCACAGATACTCCATCAGATGTACTTACATCCACTTCGCATCACAGTGTGCTGTGCAGTTTCTTCAAAGTTCATTTTCGGGCCTTTTTCGAAGAAACCGATCTTGCTGTTACGGTCAATGGAGACCGTAACTTTAAAGATGTAGAAAGAGTATACCCTTTCAACAAGATAGCCACGACTGTTATGACAGCATTGAGGCAAAAAATTCCCAATAAACTGATTTCAAGAAACTCCATATTTTCTATTGAGTTGGCCTTCCAAGTCTTCTGACCTCACTGCACCGGATTTTTTTGTGGGATTATTGCAAACAAGAAGTTCACAAAAGAAACCCAACCAATTTGGATGATTTAAAGCAATCTATTCGAATGGTAATTGAGACAATTTCTGCTGCAACACTCCAGGATGTCGCACATATGTCAACGGGGGTGGTGGCCATTTGAATTGAATTATTTTCAAAACTTCATGAATTACTTTAATAAAAATGTTTTAGTTTCAAAATGAATTACTAAAAAATAAATTACATAAATTTTGCAAAAAGTTGAGTTTCCTAATGTAGCAAAATTGATCAGATATGAAGAAACTTTGGACTAAGTGTATAAAACTCAATAGAGACTATCTGACCAGTTCTGAAGTCACGAACAATTTTAAAATCATATAGGCGATTTGTTGGTGTTCGGAAAATCATGAGATTTTAACTTTTCAAAGTGCTTTTCTGTGCAGAAATCGGGGACAAACTCTGTAAACTTGGTAACCACAGATGTACTTCTATTTAACTATAAAGTTGCAAAGTAAATTTGCAAAGTATAGGATGCACAGCATGGGCGGGGTAACGGAGACCATATGCCCAAGATGGCACCCACAGATGTATTTTCATTTTTTTTTGGTTTTGTTATTAAAAGGTTGGCATAGCAAATCGCAAATCAACTGAGCGCATTGAAAAATGCGTACTTCCTCCAGTAGAGGCGCTTGAAGTAACATACGGTTGCATAAAGAAATAACTCAGAGACGATCCATCGTGTCAGCCTCTTTAATAAAACAAATGAGTTGAAAATAAATATCTGTATCATGTGTATTCAATAGATCAAATAAATTGTTGAATTTACAAAAAAAGTGTGATTTCTTCTTATTTCAACAAATTCTGTACAATGGAAAATCAAATGTTCAAGGTTGTCAATCATGTTGCAAAAGTCACATAAATCAGAAGATTTTCGTCGAATCATATGCAAATAAACACCGCTATAGCAATGTCCACAAAGTAGTCTGTTGATAATTTTCATATCAACTGGATCCCATCCAATATTATTATACCATGGCCTTATAGGAATATTAGGAAAGAGGGAGAAAAAGAAACGGCCTGAAACTTATGATCTAGATTGAAACGATTCCAATCATTCACATTTCAGCAGATTGTGAATCCTGGAAATGGCGTCATCAACAGGTAAAGTCTGGTGCAAGAGAGCACCAAACGACACAGCCTGTTTAGCCAACCAATCAACCTTTTCATTAAAATCTACACCAACATGGGCAGGAACCCAAACAATATGAACTTCCTGAATTTCAGCGTTCCTAATGGAATTGAAAATCTGAGAAGTCAGAGAATTCTTCCAATAGGCACATTTCAGTAGTAAACATGCATTTTTGCTATCAGTAAAAATAACCAGTCGAGATACCCTATCCTCGATAGCGGTGTCAACAGCCCTTTTGATAGCAATTAATTTCCAGATAGGGAAGAGATGTATTTTCATTTTAACAAAATAGCTGACTGCTAAAAAGCAACAAATAAATCAAAGGTGTTGCCAAACAAAACAAGTTTTTCTTTAAAGAACAGCAATGCCTTTAATAATTTGTGAATTTTTAAGTTTGTTTGTTTAAAAAATACAATATTATTGCGTTAAGTAAAAAGGTATATTAAGTAATCAATCCGTTTTCTATTGAGTTGTAAGCGAAATAGTTACAAAATATAAGTGAAATCTGCAGCTGAATGGTTTCAAATCATGAGATTACCAAGATTTTGGTGTACGGTGATTTAAAATCACTTACGTGAAAAGTGATTTACAGAGCTTGCCTGTAGGTTGCAATATAAACAATTTCTTATATAAAACCTAAAGTTTCATTGAAAAAGTCGCAGCCCTAGTGACCCGCCCTAGTACCATAAATCATAATTTTACTTTTACATTTTGCTATCTTATTTTATTAACTTAAACTTATTGACCCGTTCGGAATGTTTTTTTTTTTCTTCTATTTTGTGCTTTTAAAGTATTAATTAATATCTAACTAGCTTTTGGCATATTAGCTCCCACTTTCCATGTTTCAAGAGGTATATATAGTCAATGAGTATCATCTATTTAGCTGCAGCAACAACTTCTGTGTGTCCCTGCTGGGAAGGCAGCTCGGTAATGTCATCATTTTCGGAAATCAAAGACACCCAATAGCGCAACTTTTTACTGCGCAAATAACTGCCAGAGTTATCAAACACAACAGTATCTAAAAAGACCAAAAACATTGATTAAAACGCCTGTAGTATACTCGATTACATGTTAAAATTTTACATTTTGTATTGGGGCGTGTAAAAAAGAATCCTATTTCATCCATTTCGTGAGAGGAAACAGTACCCAAATTAACTTCGCTCTGCTTTTCGCCGGTCTTTTTGTCCACACTATAGACGCCGAATTTGATGTCATAATCCATTGTGCGAAACTCCCACGATAATATTTGATCTTCTTCGCCCGGCTTCTTTTCGCCCACATCGAATTCCAATTTCAGTTTGTGACCTTTGTTAACAGTTGTTTCTATGAAGTTTTTGCTGCTATCGAACTCTTCCTTCTGTTCCACATACATGTCCTTGGGAATTTTCCCCGCCCACACAATCTAAATAAAGAAGTATGTGAAGTAATTAATTTTGTTATTTTAGAACAAATCTCTCTCATTACAAGACGCGTCATCGTGGTCACATGAAGGCGACGTAAAAAATTCGTTGCTAAAATTTTCTACCAAATATTGTCTACTGTCTCTATCTATCGCTTAGGTCTTTGAAATGTTGAAGGCCTATCAAAGAATAGATAGTTGCTATAGAAGACGAGTGTAGAGATTGTGGAAATTGATTTACATCAGCACTTGCCTTGTAGGCCTTATCTGATGATCAACCAAATCCACGGCATGAATTATTCACGATTCACCAACGCCCCCGAGTGTGTTGCAAGGCTCACATAGGTTGCAACCTTTTTTTTTATAAGTTTGGAACCATCAGACAAACTTTATACTTAAGAGTTCGAGCCTTGTAGTCCCTTTTGTATACAATTTTCCACACATTCAATGGAAGACAAGACTTATGAGTTAGTAGGCCGAAGAGCATTAAGAAGCCCTTAACCGGCTTACCCGTTTAACCATCAGTTCTGGTTCCTTACGTTACAGATATCTATTGTAAGACAACAGCATCTCGGGGGCTTGTTAGTCCCCATAAATCGGCATGCACCATAGTTATCAGGGAAATTACTTCTCCTCCCTGCGATTTTAGGATGAAACCACAGCCAGAATATTCAGTCAGACATTATCAGCGCTGGGATGGTCTGCAAGGAGAACCTCCCGGGTACCAATTAACTCTCTGTGAGGGTTTCGGAAGTCCAACACAGAATAAGTCATGCGGCTTTCTAGACATTTATTTGCTACAAGGAACTCCTACCCCTCTCTGCACCAGAAAGCAGAGTGTCCTGGTTTGGTGTAAACCAAGGCAGGCGGGGAGTAGGAGAAGACGAACGTACAACTGTGAAAATGATTTACATCAGTACCTGCCTTGACGGCCTAACCTGATGGTGGATCATTCCACGAAGTGGGTTGCTAGGCTCACACAGGTAGCAATTCTTGTCATATGATTGCGGTCATATGAACAACTTCTTGTTGAGGAGTTCGGGCTTTCTAATCCCTCATGTATGCAATTTCCCAGCAATCAAAGGAGGACAAGGCTTAATGAGTTGGTAGGCCGAAGCCCATTAAGAGCATCAGCCCTTAAACCAACTCACCCGTCAATCATCACCACTGGTTTCTTACAGTACACGTATCTGTTGTATAGGCAACAGATCCTCGGGAGATTGTTAGCCCTCGAAAAAAGCCATCACCAAACAATTATCAAGGATACTAACACTCCCTTCCTGCGTTTTAGGTTTCAACCACAGCCAGAACGTTTCAGCCAAGGTAGGCACCTCAACCATGATCAGCCCGGGTCGAACCGCAAGCAGAACTTCCCGGGGGCCATGCTGATCCCCGTTCTGCCAATTTATACCCCTGGTAAGGGTTTCGGAAGCCAACACAACATAAGTCATGTGGCTTCCTAGAGTTTTGTTTGCCGCACCAAACGAGGGACCCCTTCCGCTCATTTCTCCGAAAAACAGAGCGCCTAAGTTAGGAATACGCCAAGGCAAAACCTGTTCCCCGGGGGGAAGACGAACGTACAATCAAAAGTTTTCTCAAGTTCTCTCGATGTGACGACGATGACGCCTCTTGGAATATGGGGGAATATTTATTTTCAACAATACCTTGCCACTGCATCTTTCATCTCCATTTTCTACATAATTTCCACCAAAGCACTTCGGGAACACATCTGGATCGACATGACTGAATAAAGCATCTTTCCACTTGTCGCTGCCGGATTTGTAAATATTTATCTTGCTCATGGTGTACTCGTCCAAAAATTTCTTGATGAAATTGAAACCCACAGAAAATAGTTTGGGAGCTGAAAATAAAATCAAAATGTGATTTCAGTTTCATTGGAAAATCAGAGACCGCAGAAAAATATCGCAAAAATTGGCTTTCACATTTTTGTCTAATGTGCTTGAGGAAATAAAAAAATAGTGGGTGGCTATCTTATAGCTTATAGCACCCACTCTGACCCAACTTACCATTTACAATGTAACACATTTTTAATATTTCCGGATAATTTTGCTCATACTGTTTGATCATAGATATAACCAGCTCGGTGGCTGGACGCCAGGCGTACTGCTTCAAGTTGAAATCATTCATGTCAAAATACACCACCAGCTGTCTGGCCTTGGGACCATGAATTTTACTTTGCTCATAGCCAGCCTTCATAAAACGTTCCAGCAACATGACCACATAGCGTTGAAAGTCAAAGCGCGTGACACAGTGCAACATGCCGTATATATCGAAGTTGTAGAAGGGACATACAATAACTAAATTAGGGGGGAAAAATAGCGTAAAATAATTATTTTAGTTGCCAAAGCTAAATCATTTTATATTTGAATACTTACTAGGAGAACCTTCCTTATCAAAACCCACCATGCCGTAGGGCAAATACTCTTTTAGAGCCTTTGGTGCATCCCATTTTTCCAAGCTGTCTACGTTCCACATGGCCCGAGTTTTAAGACTCTAAAATGAATATGACATTTGCAAATTGTATTCATTTAGCCACATCACAGAGTTGAATTCCATTCGGAATTGATTCCGTTTTTTTGTTTTTCAAAATATGAAAATCGTACAAAATTTTCGGAATGAAATCATTTTTAGGAGAAAAAAATCTAATTTCATACCTGAAATTAGAAATGATATTATTTCGAAAAACTTTTCATTTTTTGGTTTTTTAAAGAACCAGCAAATGGATTGAAATTCGTTTCCGAACGGCATTGAACTCTGTGATATGATTGATTAGTATATAACGCTACTTACAGCACGTAACATTTTTTCGGCATTTTCTGGATTCCATTTTCTAGCTCTAAGCCAACGCATCAAGAAGTAGTCGTCATGGGTTTCATTTAAAATATCGTCTACATTGTAACGAAACTAAAAATAATAAAAAAAGAATAGAAAAAATATCGTATTAATACCACTTAAATATATATTTCACAGCCAGTTTACCAAACTCGAAAGAAAATGCATGTGAAAGAAAGCTAGTCACTCACTTTCACTCTCGAATCATTTTGGATTTACCCATCTCATTGCCCTTCTGTTGGTCTGCCCTTACGAAATTATTACTAAAGATTGTTCGCCTAGAAGGCAGCTTGAGAAATCCAATTCAATTTTCTTTCAGTTGGATGGCGAACGTATGTTCGCTTTTGAGATGGGTAAACTGCCTGTTAAAGTTATAAGTCCTTTTCATAAAATAAATTCTAGGTTTTTTATCCACTACATGTGGGTTTCGCAAAATTTAAAGCTGCATATTTCTATATTCCTTGCAAAAGGATTTTTATTTAAGCCTTTTTAGCGCTCTACCAGCCGTAATCCTAAAAACTCTAAACAGCTTCAAATTAGAAGGTCGAAGGTCTTATTGATGTAGATTAGGTTAGGTAGGTAGGCCGCTGGATTTCCAGTATATTCTATGGTTCTCCAGCGCACTTGGGTCCTAAATTTGGTCCCTGTGTGTTTGCTGTAGAATGCACGCAGAAAAAAATATATGTTTGATATGACAATATTCTATTGTTGAATTATATGGTTGTAGCTGAAAAAACTATATTGTTAACTGAAAACGTCATTGATATGGCTCCCCATAATATTGTAAAAAAAATTTATAAATAACTATTTTATACTTTGGCTCAATATTATTATAATAGTAAGCAACCATAGTATTAATTGAAGTAACCATATTAGTGTCATATTCAACCATATTATTATATTAACGAACCATATTTTTATCATAAATAACCACATTACTTTCATTAAAGAACTATACTAATGTAGCAAATAACTTTATTTTAATAGAACCATATATTTGTCTTAATTTAATATACATATGATAATAAATAAAAGCTAATATATAAATTTCTATAATATAAAATAATTGGAAATAATTTATCTGGGTTGTTTCTTGATGGGATGAAAGCACAAATGCCCTCTTTCATATTGAATTATCTATTAGCTGTAATAAATCAAAAATAGTTATTAAGCACTTCAATGAAATTGCGATATTAAGAGTAATGCATATCCATATTAATATTGTTGGATGTAACATAGTATGGTTGATTACAAAAATAGTATGGTGGACCATAGAAATTGTAATGGATGTGACAATAGTATGGTTGGGTATTACCCATTATTATTATTACTATGGTTAGTCGGAAGTATGGTTGGCTACGTCATAGTATTGTTGGTTACAAGACCCATACATATGGTTACATCTTAATAAACGGAAGGGGAAAAGGTGGGTATCTATTCTGTGTAGCGTTACATGCTATTGTTTTAGCTATCCGCTACTCCTTATGAATAATGATAGCGCGGTAAAATTGACCGAGGCCAAACATGATATGCTACTTATTGAAGCTCTGCTATCTTAGATAACTTAGGCCAGATTTGCCCAAGCCTAAGCGCTTGATGCTCAATTGTTTTTATAAAAGCGCTTAGCTATAGGGCTGTGCTCTTTAATACACAAATACTGCGCTCAGCACTAGCAATGAAAAATACACACACAACTTTGTCTTACATATACTTTTTGTCGTTCTTCACTGTACACACACAAGAGCAAAGCAACAACACTATCGTATGCTTTGCTGATAAACATTGACGACAGCGATTATTAGTGTAAATTTTGTTTTTGTAAATTGTTTTAATTTTTACAACAAAAAATATTAAATAAAAGTAGTTTTTCTTTGCTCTTCCGTATAGAACTTTTGGGCACCCCTGCCTTAGGCGGTGAGGCCCAAATGCCGAACATATTCCGAGGAGGTGAAGGACTGTCTCCTCCTCGTCCTCATCTTGACCATTTCGGCAGAAGTCGTTGTAGGATAAATCCAGTCTCTCGGCATGATTCCCAAACGGGCAATGTCCAGTGACGACTGCCACTGTAACTCTCAAGTGAGATGTGGATAGTTTTAAGAGCTCCTTTGTGCTGTTAAAGGTGACATGCGGCCACAGGAACCTGTTATAAGGCATGTGGACTCTGTGGATCATTTTTATTGGGCATATTCCAGCATGTGGAGCTTTATTATTTTCCAGCACGCTGATAAGGTTTGCTCGCAGAAGAGATCGATATCACTATGCCCTAAGGTTGTCATTTCTTGGGCTAAATCGTCAACGATAAACTCGCTAAATTTTTTGTTAAGCGTTTTTTTTTATTTATTGAATCAGCAAAATGAACTAACAATAAGTATTCAAATCTTAATACTAAATATAAAAATAAAAAAAGTGCTTTTACTTAAATGCAGCCAAAGCTAGACAAAAAGTTTTATTATTCGGGAACTATATCGGAAAAATCACCTATTGAACGCTCTGATGGTGGCAACGGTATCCCTTCTTCTGAGCCGAGTGCGGTCGCCAAAATTAAGTATATTGCGCGCAAGAGGATTTGGGGGATGTTCCAGTTTACTGACATAAAGAAATTAATTAATGACCGTAAACAAATTAATAACATTTGTTTTGAAGCGAACCTTTTTGGGAGACAGTAAAGCTTTTTCTTCTACGCTCTGTCAAAATTAGATTTTCCAATTGCAAAGCGTTGACGCAGCGGTATTTGGGTTAGTCTCATACATTTTGAGTGTGCATTTTGACGGATAAATTACGCTTGACGCGCTAATTTAGGTTGCGCAGTTAGGCGTGAGACTCTACAGGAAAAATGGAACACTGACACAAGTGCAAGGTGAACGGCAGGACTTATGCAAGATATTGAGAAATGGTTAAATAAGAGATGGGGAGAGGTTAATTACTACCTCAACCAAATACGAGTATTATACGGTCACGGATATTTTCCCAAATTCTTTCGTGGAATAGGTAAGTGTAGCTTTATTTATATGACGAATATTGCGTACGAGATGACACTGAGTATACCTTCTTTGAGTGCTACCGCTGGGATGCAGATTGGCAAGAGTTTGAGCGAGATACGGGTATAGCCGTAGCAAATAACGTAGATATCATTATTTCGGACGAAAGTAAATGGAAGGCACCAAAGAAATACTGCGAAAAAGTTCTACGATTACACCTTAGGGATTACTCCCTATTGCGATTAGTCTGGTGTCATTCATGAATGAATTAATTCTACTGAATGATTCTATTAAGTGAGAGAATGAAATATATCTATATTATTTCTCTATTTTTTCCCTCATGCTCTTTCTTGTCATATTTTGTCATCTTTCACTCAGTAATCGTAAACATCTGTGGCTTTTTAACATAACAGCTTAAGTCGATTTTAAAAAATTGCTGCTAATTTGATTATTTGAATAAATATGTATACTTGTTTGCAGAAATGATTTTTCACAAGTATTATTCACAAAGTTTAGTTATATTTCTGGTTTATCTTCGTTTCTTTTAAAAATTTAGTTATTCATTCGAATTTTTCTTCAAAACTTTTTTTGATCTTATCTCGACTTAAGCGTTTATGATAAAATGCCACAGATATATTGCGTTTAAACAAATTGTGATACAAACAAATAACGCCGAAGTTGCTTTATAATAATTCGTTAAACTGTCACCTGAAACACATAATTGAAGCATTTGCATTCATACTGAAATGTTTGCCAAGAAGAAAAGGAATAAATTAATTCACTTAACCTTTCTGAAAGAGAATTAATGATTCACACAAATGAAAGATTTTGCCCAACACTAATTACAATACGAAAGAAAAATGGTTTGTAATAGAAGAATTGGTACCCAGTATTGTGTCTTCATGTTTTCTTTTCGCATTTAATTTTTACCTTTTGCACATTTTATTTTATTATTCTTCGCTATTGTTTATGTTGTGGTACTAGTGTTGCTTCATTTTCAAAATATTTCGCGAAAAAGTTTGCGCAAACGGCACAAAGTACCAAATTATACTCTTATCGCATTTACCTTTCGCATCGCAATAGAGAGTAACCTCCCTGAATCTATAAGATAAAATATAAATTAAATTCTCAATAATAATAAAAATTAAATTCTCAATAATTTATTTAAAATGTTGGAACATATAGTTAAATTTTGGTATTATCTTTCAAACGTTTCCAAGTCGACTAATGATTAAGATAACTCCTAACGAAATTTAGACATATAGTCAGCTAGGAAACATAAAAACAAGCTGTTTATGTTTATTGATTAGTATCGATACGAGGGTGGTTCGGAAACTTCTTAGCCCACCAATGAAAGAAAATAGGTAATTTTTTAAAAATTTTTTATTTTTCAATATAATCTCCTGAAACTTCAATACACTTCGTCCAACGCGTTTCTAGCAATTCTATCCCTTGATTAAAATAGTTTTCCTCAAGGTCTTCAAAGTAGTGGTTTACAACTGTAATTGCATCTTCATTTGAGGTAAAACGCTTGCCAGCAAGGATTTTTTTTTGATTTGGGAACGGGTAAAAGTCACTGGGAGCTAAATCAGGAGAATAAGGTGGGTGGTCAAGCAACTCGTATTCGTACTTTAATTCGTTGATTTTAGCCATTGTTAAAACACTCTTGTGCGCTGGTGCGTTGTCTTGATGGAAAATTATTTTTTTGTGCTGTAAGCCAGGACGTTTTTCTCGAATTTGTACATTCAATTGAGCCAAAAGGTTGCAATAGTACTCTGAATTTATTGTTTCGCCGTTTTGCAGATAGTCAATCAATAAAATACCTTTGAAGTCCAAAAAAAAAACGCTGCCATAATCTTTCCAGCCGATTGAATTGTTTTTGCCTTCTTTGGGGCTCTTCCTCCAGCTTCAGTCCATTGTCTGGATTGTTCTTTTGTCTCTGGATTATAGTGCTGGGTCCATGTCGCATCAACAGTTATGAAACAACGTTTGAAATCCATTTTATTTCGCTTAAAACGATCCAAATAAGCTTGAGAAATGTTTATTCTTATGCGTTTTTGGTCGACTGTTTACAAATGCGGCGACCATCTTGTGGTCGTACCACGTTTAAATTCAGCAACCCAATTTTTTACAGTCGCATATGTAGGAGCACATTCACCTAACACATTCACCATATCATTATGAATTTCTTGTCCCAATAAACCTTTTTTATGTAAATATTTAATGACAACACGCATTTCTAATTTTTCCATTGTAAAAAAATCGCGGATACGTCTTTTGTGAACACCTGTTTCTATATGAAGGAGTTACCAGATCGAAACAAAATTTAACATGTGTTAATAGCAGAGATGGAGGTTTCCAAAACACTTAACTTTTTTCAGTGTATAGCACGCTTTTTGTGCTAGGCTAGGAAGTTTCCCAACCGCCCTCGTAGAAAGATGCAGTCTGTTTAACAATGAAATACCTCTAAAAAACTGTAAGTGCAAATGAGATGCAAAACTCTCGAAGACCGAACAACAAAAACTACAAGCCTGACCACACTTAAGATGACGCGAAAGCTGTTGTTAAGCCCAAAACTGCTTTTCGACAGATTTTTTTGTTTATTTTTTTTTTTTTGTTTTTATTGTGAATGTCTTGGAAGCAAAAATTTCTATTTTGAATGAATTTTTAAACCATATATATAATATAATTTTTAAACCATATATATATATATATATATATATATTTTTTGCTGTTGCATATGAAGGAGCACTTTCATCTAACACATTCACCATATCATTATGAATTTCTTGTCCCGATAAACCTTTTTTATTTAAATATTTAATGACAGCACGCATTTCTAATTTTTCCATTGTAAAAAAGACGCGGTTACGTCTTTTGTGAACACCTGTTTCTATATGAAGGAGTTACCAGATCAAAACAAAATTTAACATGTCGCTCCTTTATTGCAACATAGTCATATCTCAAAAAATGAGCTTTTCGAGTTAACAATGCAGAATTATTAACAGTACTACCTTTTATATTGTGCCTAAATTTTAATTACCTTTATACCATGTTTCCACTACAAAGGAAAACACTTGTTTTGAGAAAAACATGTCGAAGTGTTTCCATTGGTATGGTACATATGAAGTGTTTTAAATTTCGAATTTTCGAAGTAAGTTTGACGTTTTTATTTTCAATTTATTTGTAGTATTTGTAAAATTTAAAAGGCTAGTTTATTAAAACTGGTTCGTATTTTAATATAATGTACCATACAGATGACGGAATATTGAAGGAAATATGAGCAAGTTTCTTTTAATGTTCCTAGTCTGTAGCGGTGTTTAATTTTTGGTTTACCAAATATTTTTTTTTTTTAGATTTTGCATGTTTCCAAAATAATGTTCCCTTCTCTGTATTGATGCTTGCTATTTTTGTTTGTTTAGTTTGTTGAGAGCAGTTGTGCTGCTCACGATGATGTATTAAATAAATATTATAGTTGTTGTAAAGTGCTTGCATTATTAACAATTATTTATGCACAACTGATTTAAAGTTATAACGTATGGTTTTTGGGTTTTCTTTCATGCGTTTAAGCATTCAGGAAGGAGTTTGTTCCATTGGCTCTATCATATTGAGACAGTTTCATATACATATGTAGGATTAAGCAATATTTTACTTATGGATTGAAGGGTCATGTTAATAAAATCGGAATTTTGTTCTAAGACTTATTTTTCTGCTCTTTGAAAGAAAATTTCTTGCAAATATATTCGTATGTATACTACTTTATTAACAAAAACTAAATTTATTTGATTGGAGCTAAGTATTTGGCTTCTACCGAATATATTTAAATATTGTTATGCAGAGTTTTGTTTGATTTATTAAATTAAATGTTGATAAAAAGATTTGTAGTCTGAAATAACTATATTAAAATGGGGACAGAACTTCTCTGCAATATGAACGCTGAGGCAAAACATTTGGTCCTGAAAAGAAAAATTGGTATGGATGTAAAAAGGCTATTACGAGTCAAAAGATAGTCAAACATATTTGCTGTAGTTTTCCTCAAGTTTTGATTTTATTGATTGTTTTATGCTGAAGTGTGCTTATGCCATTAAACGAAGCTTCCAATGCTCTTGGACTAGACCTGTAGCCTTTTCACTAAAAACATAGTGTAAGGGAAACTGCTAAATATTCTGTATTTGCCGCAAAAAAATATGAAACTTCTATCATATATTCAAATCCAACCGCAACTCCATTTCGTAAAAACTTTTAGCTGCAATACAAATCTTAAAACCTTTTTATTGTACTTTATTTTATTTAAACATTTTAATTATTTTGTTGAACTGTAATTGTTTATTTTTTTAATGACATGTGAAAATGTAATTTTTTCGAGTTTTTCAATCAATGTGAATGAATAGCACAACGTTGTATTTCGTTTTATTGAGTAAGAGCAGTGTTGTTCAGAAAATTTTCGAAATATTTTGCTCCAAAACACGTAGATTGAGGTGTTTTGCTCTTTTCAAAGATGTATAGGAAAACATGTTCATTTCTACATGTTTTGCCCAAAACTCGTGTTTTCGAGCAAAACACCTATATGGAAACGCACTATTAAACTGTTTCTTTCAGGAGAAATTATCCAAAAAATTTTTCTAAGACTTGTATGGAAACTAGAAATTTGAAAATGTGCTTTTCTCGAAACAAGCTTTTTTGCGTTATGGTTATGTTGCGCTAAAGGAGCGATGTGTTCATAGCAGAGATGGAAGTTTCCAAAACACTTAACTTTTTTCTGTTTATACCGCGCTTTTTGTGCTGGGCTAAGAAGTTTCCGAACCGCCCTCGTGTTAGAAGCTAATAAAGTAAATAAACACATTTGTTTTTCATTTGTATACGTTTAAAAAAAATTTGAAAATGTTAAAAATTTCTAATGTGTAAACATTTTCTTGACAAACTGTATGTTTAACTCTTGATATGTAGAACAATATAGGTTATCTGTTAGCTGGGACGGATTAATGGTTATCGATCGATTTTCGCTTATAAACGTGTTATGTACGGGCTTATCATAAAACGACCTTTTGTCGATATGATAAGGTGCAAAAATTTTTAACAAATATATTTTTATTTTATTTTGTGGTTGATTTGGTCTGACGATTTACCTTTTCACACTTTGCTTAAAATGAACTTAAGTCTGAAAAGTTGAAAAAATTATATGCACTCATCACAAAATACGAGTACGAGTATATTCATATTGTTGTACTCAACATCGATTTCAAATAGTAAACAAAAATAGTAAACAAAAGATTCTGATTCAGCTGAACACCTTGAACTTAATGTTCAATCTTGAACTTAAAACTTAAACAGCAAACTGTTAAAATAAAACTTGATTCAATTTGCAACAGGCGATATGTTAAACTATTAGATACGAGCATAAGTATTAGTCATGCCGTGCAAAGTTCCACTTCACTAAATATCTATTTATTAATTTTATAATAATTTTGAATGGATTAATTTATATCAATGTGAAATAAAATATATTTAAAATTTCATTCCTGATGATAAAATTAAAGGATTAAAGGAAACAAGAAGTTTTCCAACCTTGACTTTGTGTAAAGTTTTCAATTTACCAGTGAAAAATAGGTGGAATGAAATAATTAGTTCTACATCTATGTTTCCGTATTTCCCATCTAAATTTGTGCTCTTGTTCAGAAACAAAATGTGCTATCTTTTAAAATCTGATGTCTTATTTTCCATCCCTGAGTTTGCTCATAAATATACCGAATTACAATTGCTCTTGCTGTAACATCTAGATAACGAATTCCAAATCGAACTATACCATTTTTCATTAAAATTGAGAAAATTCAAAGTGAAATTGGGAATTTAAATAAATAAAGAAAATCTAAATAAAATCTAGAGAATTCGGTATAAAAATGCGATAATTCCAAATGAAAGCGAAAAATTGAACTCGAAATTGAGAAAATTCTAAATGGAATTGGAAATTACAATTTTAGTTTGAAAAAATTTCAAATTAAATTAAGAAATTTTGATTTTTGTTACAGAAAATTAAAAATGTAAATAGGGCATTTACTTCTACCCAAAATCTAGTAGATTTGAATGCAAGTCTTTAATAAAATCTTCAGCATTTTGACATCTTGTAAGATTTAATTTTCATAAAATTTATTTTTGCAAAGCCTTTGACAGCGGAAACTATATCACAGTGACTACGTCTTGTAAAAGTATAGTTTTATGTTGTGTTGGGCAAAATCTTTCATTTTTGTGAATCTTTCATTCTCTTTCAGAAAGGTTAAGTGAATTAATTCATTTCTTTCTTTCATCTTTATGCTTGCCAAGCATTTCAGAATGAATGAAAAAGTTTGAATTATGTGTGTCAAGTGACAGCTTAATGAATTATTATAAAGCAACTCCGGCGGTATTTGTTTGTATTACAATTTGTTTAAACGCAATATATATAAAAATATTAATTAATATTCATTTTTAGAATTGATTTAAATTTAAAAGTACAAAATAAAATTAATAATTGATTTTGAATATTTACGACGAAATATGAAAAGAACATGATGAAAGAACTAGAGAAAGAATGCAGAAATATTTCATTGTTTCACTTGAGAGAATCATTCAGTTGAATTAATTCATTCATGAATGACATAAGACTAGTTTTATGTTGCAGCGCAGTATTTCCAAGTACTATTGTGAACAACCTCACAGTTGTGTAATAGAGTACTTATAAAAATCTACTTTCTAATTAATTTCGTCAAAATCTAGATTTCATTTTGTATGAGAAATCTTGGCAAAATAGCTAGATTTGAATCGAAATCCCGTTAGGACTAGATTTGGCTTAGGTGTAAATTTTGCCTATAAGAAAACTTGAAAAATATTAAGCGCCTGCTTCACAATCTGGAACATTAGCGTTTGCAAAGATTTGAAACGATAAATAAACATATTTATAGCTCATTATATTACGCCAGTGCTTAAATGTGGACTGTATATAGGAGGGGTTTGTCTGTTTTGTATTGGCTTGCTAACGTTAACGTTCGTTATCGTGAAACCGGCTCTAGGAAATATATATTGGAAATCAATATAACTTTTTTTTTTAATAAATAAAATTATGTAGTATTTGATGAAATTATATCTATCTTCCTCTTACTTTCTTACGCTGCAATCAATTTTATTCGCAGTCCACGATGCGTGAGTACACTCCTGATGCATATTGTGTTGCATTAGTAATGATCATGACTAATATAGCTTTTTAAATATATTGTTACGAATTTGCATTATTTCTAACCCACTGTGCATCGTGCCCAACAACTGCACAGCTCACGTCCTTGATCACCATTATGGACAAAGCCTTGCACTTAGACGCTTAGAAGGTGCAATTGGCTCAAGATCTAAAGCCTCTCGTCAATGGTCAAAATGGTGGCAAGAAATGATAATAATGGATGAACAATTTTCGAAGAAAATCATCTGCAGTGATGAGACACATTTTCACCTCAATAAGCAGAAATTCCGCATTTAGGTGAATGATAGTCTAAGAGTGATTGTCGAAAAAGCAATACACCCACAAATAGTGACTGTTTGTTGCACTTGCAATGCTGGCAGCATCATCCAAAATGAAGCCCGTTAGGCAGTTACTGTGAATGGTGTTCACTATCGTGAGATGATAACGAACTTTTTAACGCCCAAAGTGGAAGATATAGATGTGGACGGTGCCACATGCCATACTGCTAACGAAATAATGGCTCTTTTGCGCGACAAATTCAATGGCTGTGTTGTCTTACATAGTGGCAATGCCAATTGGCCGCCAAGATCATGTGATTTGACGCCATTGGAATTCGTTCTTTGAGGTTATTGGAAAGAAAACGTGCACGTAGATAAGACAGCAAGAATTCAAGAGCTGAAAGATGAGATAATTCGACACATTAACGGCATAGAATCTCAAATAGGCGTCAGTGTCATCGAAAATTTGGAGCATCGGATGCAGGTGTAACGCCGAAGTTGCGGCGTCCATTTGGCCGATTATTTGTTCCATACATAATTGAACCATATCAATATTATCATAATAATAAAAAAGAATGACAATAATTTGTAAATAATTTGTGTTTTATTCAAAATCAACATCAGCCCTTCAAACTTAACCACCCTTTAGTTGCCAAATATTTTAGTAAATCAATAATATTTCCGAGCGTTACGATTTTGAAACCACATTGGCTAAATTAAAGTATATACATACATACATACATATGTATGGTTGCAATATTTTTTAAGATTAATTTGAGCATTTTGCTTACCCCCAATACAGAGCTTTGTTTTTGTTTTTGCTATTGCTACTTAATTGCATTCATTGAAAATTTGAAATTATATACCTACTCGTACTAAAACGTCAGTTTGTCTACAACAATGTTGTTATTAATTACTGATTAATTATTGCAAGATTATTTTTTATAAAGCAAAAGTGAAAACCGCTGTTTTTATTAAAATATATTTTTGCAGCTGTAAATATTCAACTGCTGCATAACCGAATAATAAACTTCTTTATTCGATTTTTTAATAAGAGGAGGAATGATGATACGTAACGGGGGAGCCAAATAGAAGTGTTATTTTTCAAATAATTGTGATTTTTCAGATTTTTTCTTTTAAGTTCTGCAAATACACATGTATATTCGTCATATTCAAGTATGTTCTGTAAATCACTATTCACAAAAGTGATTTGAAGTCATTGAAATTACATCTGTGTTTAACAGATTCATGGAGATTACGTGTGGTTACTGTGATTACGGCAAAAGAAAGTTACGAAAACGAAAATGTTAAAATTTCATTATTTTCAGAACACCATGAAAGCACCTTTGTGATTTAAAACCGTTCATTGTAAAGTTTTTGCCATTAAAAACGCTTTTGCGGTTTCTTCAATTGCAAATGAAATAATGACACAGTACTGAATTACTTCACAATTTAATTTCCAATTAATATCACTGTGTATTAACATACTAGACTTAATTACTTTTTTAACTTATGACTGTTCTTCGCCACGCTTAAAATTAAACACTGTCTCTGCCGAACATCTGCCTCTTATTTATACTTCTTTAATACCTTCTAAAATTATTATGAAATTTCTAATGGTTCGCTAATGATCATTCTAGATTCAAATGTACAAATATGACTGTAAACATTCATACATACACATGCTTGTGAAACAATAAGAACGCAATTACAACAATAAAATCGTAGATACTTGATGTGCTTAGAATTTTTTCTTCTTCAGATCATGTACGTTGTGCATTATTTTTTCAGCGTTATGTTGTGTTGTGTGTGTGATGTTCGTGTAGAATTTATAACGGCTCTGCACAGTAGTTAGAGGAGACACAAATTCGTAACAATGTGTATGCATGTGTACATATCTATATAAACGGTTGTCTAACCATAATGCTGGATGTCAAATTTTTAGTCCAACTTAATTTGGCATTTTTTTTTTTTTTATTATAAGATAATTGTACTGAAAGGTGTAAAGAAATGTTAGAGACGTTTATAAATAGAAAAGCTCGTTTTTTGTGTTTTGACGGATATTATTAGAGCATTTTTCTTTTTAAATTCTCAACAATTTTTTTAGATTGTTGGGATATAAAGTTGAATGTCTGAGAAAATCTTTCAAAAATTTCCAAAGTCTACTGATGATTAGGGTAGTTCCTATGAAATGTCGACATATAGATAGCTGGGAAACATAGAAAACAAGCTGTTTATAATTTTTCACTGGTATAATTGTACAATAAAATATATTTTACATGGAATTCATTGGGCCTCAGTGTCATAAAGGCATTTTTGAGGCAAGTTGACAATTGCTTATACTTGACGTTCAATTAATTATGTTAAAATTATATTAAAAATAGTTATTTACAAATTTTAGAAAAATTAATTTCAATACAATTTACAAAAGCCTTTCGATTTACTTAAATATTCTTTACATAGTTTTTTAAATAGTGATATACTCATGACAGTTTTTTATATTAATAATAATTAATAATTTATATAGTCGATACGTTGTTTTGTTCTTTCAAGTCTGCATCTAATAGCCTATTTACACCAAAGCGAAATCAGCTTATTCGAGATTTCAAGCCAAATCTAGTAGATTTTGAGAAGATTTCCCATACAAAATGAAATCTACTTTATGAGTAGATTTCGACGAAATCTCCTGAAATCTACTCAGTACTAAGCGATGCAACTGCGATTTCTTGCAAAAAGTACTTAAAAATACTACGCTGCATCAAAAATTGCACTATAATGTGGTGTATGCAGTCTCTGGGCACAAAAAATATACACTTTAATGCTGGTGTATTCAGTCTCTGATAATATTGTGTTGTCAAACCCGCATGCATAAATTATTTTTGAGCAAATGAAATCTTGCTAGATGTCAAAAAACGGTGGTGTAAACGATATAGATTTCGTTGTAGATTTTAATTCAAATCTACTAGATTTTGAGTTGGTGTAAATGCGCTATAATTCAGCCATACAGATGACAGTTTTTTGCTACTGGCAATATCATGCTGCTGTACTACATACATAATCACGCCTATCGTGAATAATATGGGAAATATTTGTTCCCATAAAATTTTCAATTCCCAGGAAGGGAAAATTGCTATCGTGAAATTCATGGGAACTCTTGTACTTGCAAGTAGAGTAATTAATAAAAATATGAAACTGTCAGTACAGTGACAGTTTAGAATCGGAACATTAATTGAACTACAGAAGGAAGAACATCGACACACCGAACTGCTCGCAGACATTTACAAGATGAATCTACTCCGCTGGAGTTATCCGATACATCGTAAGTTATTTATTCTATAAACAAGTTGTGTTTGTACATACATTTCTTGTTCTAGATTTATTCAACATTGTAAGGGAAATAAAGCCGCCTTTATGTACGTACATATATTCCAGACAATAATATTCCAACAATATCACTTGAAATAACCCCAACCATAATATTGTGTGCCCGCAAGCGTTTTTTGCAGAGGATGTAGCCAGAGGATAAGATTTGTTGATGGCCATACATCCAGGAACCTTCCATAAAAGAATTCTAAAATTCAGCCAACACGTCTTTAAGGGGTGTTGCATTCTATTGAACAAAAATAGCTGAATATAAGCTTTTACACTATAATTAAAAGAAATAATTACTTACATGATGAATACAGTCCGTCAGCAAAAATGATGTGAACAAATCAAAGGGAAAAACAAATATAATACGAGGAAAATAAATGTTTACGATTAGCTGAATTTTGGCCGAATGTGAATTTGTTTCGTGTTATTATTCCAAACTGAATTGCACATAGAAAATGTGAACTCATTTCTAGGAGAAAAGCATTCACGATTGCAATTTTGGGATACGGGAAATTTTTTCATGGGAATGACTGTTTACGATAGGGGTGAATATTTTGTTTTCGGCTAAAATTCTGGAGGCCATCAAAACCATGTTTACAAAAAAGAAGAAGGAAAAGTGTATATAAAGAAAGTAAACAAAGAAAATTAATATAATTCTGTACAATTGTTTTCAACGGCTTTTAACAAATTAAAATGTTTTTGAAAATTTTTTTATTATGTTTCTTTTGCGCTTTTTCATACTGTTTAAAATCTTTATTAAAATGTTTTGACACCCTCATTTATATGAAAAAAAAAATCATCACCTGCGTTAGTGATGCCACCTAGTTAATTGCACCATGGGCAATATAGTAAGACATTTACGTCAAATGTATTGATTACATTTTTGAAAATGAATTTAGTGTTTTATTCTGATTTTTTTTATTTTTTTTTTTTTTTATATTGGACCAGTACTCAGGGCATGACCCCTACATATGCAGCGCATTGTGCCAGAACTAGGAAAATAGGTTGTGAGGAGGGGGAAAGCGGGAGTAGTGTTTGTGAACATTTGACTTAAATTTTCCAACGTTATAACAGACAGGAAACACTTCTGCAGGCAACTTGTTCCACAGACGAAGCGTGCGGCTGAAAAACGAATTATCTCTGTAATGCGTAGTACGATTCCCCGGGCAATCAACCACAAATGGATGAGCTCTAGACGATGAACGCGTGCTACGTAAAAATGTGCGAGTTTCGGGAACAAGATCCCTAATCTCGTCAGAGCAAAATCCATTGTAGTAACGATAGAACAGAGTAACGCACCCCACACTGCGTCGAAGCTCCAGTGAATCAATAGAGTTGGATACCCTACTGTCACTGATGAGCTTCTTCGCCCTCTCCTGCACACGGTCGAGTAACCCCAAAATAGACTTTGAGGCACCGGCCCAAACATGAGAGTTGTATTCTATTTTCGGTATAAATAGTAAGGAGATCGGATGGAGTGCAGTACATCTTACACCGTTTCAAAAAACCGAGACACTTGAATGCTTCTTTAGAGACATAAAAAATGTGTTCAGCCCAGCGGACATCACACTGTACCTTCATTACAAGAACATCAAGAGCATCCGATTCCTCAACATATAAAAATTATTTTGTGAACATAAAAATAATTCAAATAAAAATAACTTACAAGTACAGATCGCTCCTTTATTGGTACATAGTCATAACTAGAAAAAGCTAGTTTCGAGAAAAACACATTTCAAATCTTTAGTTTCAATACAAGTCTTAGAAAATTATTTTAGAAAATATCACCTAAAGGAAGCAGTTTAAAAGTAAATTGAATAAAGTTTTGGCACAGTATAAAAGGTAGCACTGTTAACAATTCTGCATTGTTAACTCAAAAAGCCCCTTTTTTTGGGATATGACTATGTTGCAATAAAGGAGCGATATGTAGGTATATAATACTGTAAAAATTGGAGTTGCCGTATTGTCTGCAAGATTGTGGGCGGATTTTGACGCTTCCCGAAGCCGACTTAGGGAATTCCCAAAAAACTTAGAATTACCTCGCTAAACGATTTGGAACCGGGTTTTCATATTCGGTGCTCGTTTTTGCCGTGGCACATTCTCTTTAGTGCGAAAATTGCTTCCGGAGAAGTGTTAGTGGGTGGATTTTCAATTTTCTTTAGGACGACTTCTGGAATTCCCAAAAACTGGGAACCGCTTCGCTAATCATAGTGGCAGCGATTTTTCATATTTGGTGCTTGTTTTGGCCGCGGAACGTGTATCTGAACTATTAACGGTCATTCGATTTAGTGCGAAAATTGAAGTTGCCATATTGTTTCCGGGGTAGTAGGGGTTTTTGGCGATTCCTGAGGACGATTTTGGGATTTCAAAAAACAACTCGTAACGCGTTACACGAATAATTATTTGTTTATATGGATAACTAATTTGATATCAAAGCGTGTGTTTTAGTAATTTTAACTATATTTATTATGCATATTGTTGCCAACTTTTTAGATAAGAACTAAGAACTGCAGTGTTATCAACTCGGTGCGTTTCGCACCGTTTTTGGTGCTTTTTAAAACTATTTGTGCGAAAATTCTTTCGTCGGTGCGGGGTGCCCTTTTTTACATTTTTGGTGCGTTTTTTACATTGCGGTGGCACAAATTCAACTCAACTTTTTTTTTAATGTAAAGAAAAAGTTCAATCAAGTGTTCATAATTTTTACGTTTCATTTTACGTGTAAAAAGTACCGTGTTTTATGCACAGAGTCAGACAATCTTGCTATTGTATATTATACACAGTCTCGAAAGAAAAAGAAACGTTTCGTTCTATAAAATTTGCTGCTTTTAAAAAGTGGTTTGCTATTAAACGAGCACGCCAAGTTTGTCAAATACTGCAATAAATGCAGTCTCTGAACAGAGAAGTTCGTATTTATGACGGCTGGTGAACTTGTAAATTATTAGGTAAATTATAAAGTTTTTCCAAAACGTTTGCATTAATATTAATTATGATAAACTTCATCTTTTCTTTGTTATAATTCTAGCAAATTTTCGTACATTTCAATAAATTCTTTAAAGATACCGCTTACGAAAACACAAATGAAATGTACTCTGTGTTTCGTAGAATTGCTATTAACAGAATTTGAAGACTTGTAGTGCGATTCTGTAACAAAATGATCCCATAAACGTAAATTCTTTCGACAGTAATGGTTGTATGCTCCTGCAATAAATTTTGGTGACGTTAAGAAGTTGAATTTTTGTTTCCCTGACAGTAGGCAGTAAAAGTAACCGCCACAGGCGGTGCTATCAGACCCATTTTATATTATAGTCGCTTAAGAGATTTCCATTATTGTGTTTGAATGTAAAAATTTTATACTTCTTAAAATACAAAATAGGTTTTTAAAAATGAAAAGAAAAATTTCAAAATTCGGTGTGTTTTTGTTGAAATAACGCGCTATTTTCCTAATTTTGGTGCGTTTTGAAATTTCAAACTTGACAACGCTGAAGAACGGGCAAAGGGTAGTATAAATGTAAGCATTTTGTTAGTTGAATACGATCATTTTACTGCAATTGTGTTCATCTCTATAATGACTCAGCAGACTTTTACAAAGCAAAAAAAATAAAATAAAAAAAAAATAATAATAATAAAAATAAAAATTAAAAGTTACAAAGCGAAAGATTAACTTCCGTAAATTAACTACTTAAGTCTGAATGTTTTTCAAGCCCGTTTGTTTAAATGTGTAAATAAAAATAATAATAATTTTGCGGACTTATCATTAATTTAGGCTCCATTAAAAATTTCTCACATGAGCGATTTAAACTCAAAAAGGAACAGCGAACGTGCAATGACTTAAAAAAATAAATATTAACAAATCTAAAATTAAAAAAAATATATGAGTACATATGTACAAACATGTACAAACTCGTGTGTATATCTAATAAAAATAAATCAGTATTTATTTTTATTTGGGGATTTTTAAGGTAATGATAGTAATCGTATAATAGAAACATGTGCGGCCATAAGAATTAATGAAATGTATCTGCGTATGCTTCAGCCTTGTTACATACGAGTACACAAATATGTTGGGTGGTTACTATAGTTTGACGCAAAGCACGTTTTTATTCAAATTCTGTTACAAAATCAATTACATATAAATTATAAAAGTGTCCTTGTTTTGCTTCATACACTACGAATATTTCTACTTCTGTGAAACAAATTTCGTATGAAAAAAATAAGAATCTTTAAATTTAAATAAAAGGTGGTGCAATCAAAATGCACCGTGGTTAATTTTAAACAAGCTATTGTTAAAAAAAGCTTTTTTAAAACAAGCTTTTATTATCTAAATATGTATCACTCAGAGGTACCTGACTGACAGGTCAGTCCAAACCACTGGATGGATGGGGCTGAAATTTGGCATGCAGGTAGATGTTATGAAGTAGGCATCCGCTAAGAAAGAATTTTGTTGGACTCTCCCCCCAGGAAATAAAATGGGGGATAAAAGTTTGTATGAAACTTTGTTGGGGAGCGATGCCGCGGGCAAAAGCTTGACATAATTATTCATTTTTAAACGGAACTAGTAATACATTAATGAGATTGATATCCGAATTTGTACTGATAGTAAGGCTGCGTTGTATGCACTAGCTGGAGTCTATACGACATCCAGGTTGGTTCGTGAATGCCGGATATCTCTATACGAGATAGCGAGACATTCGAACCTGGAGCTTATCTGGGTACGAGGGCACAGTGAAGTGTCCGGAAATCTAGTAGCGGATGAACTGGCAAAGGCCGGTGTGCAGCTACAACAAAGAGATATTGATGGGATCGTTGGAACCCCGCTTGCGAGCTGTAAGAAACTAGTACAGCGTCAACTTTTTCAGACCGCTCAAGACAGATGGTCTAATGAGGATAGCTGTCGAATATCAAGGCTGACATGGCCCAGATATAATAACAGGAGGACTGTTATCCGACGGAGGTTGCGTTCTGCTGTGGCAGTTCTGACGGGACATTGCCACATAGGGACGCAGGCGAGGAGATTAAATCTTCCATTTAATGACTGCTATAGAAGTTGCAGAGGCGAGGAGGAAGAAGAGAGCGTTGAGTACTTCCTCTGTCATTGTCCAGCTCTTTCTTATATAAGCGCATTGTACCTAGGCAGACCGATGCTGCATGATTTGACGGAGGTATCGGAATGCGATGTAAGTGGATTGGGCTCCTTTATCCGATCCTCGGGTTGGTTCTAAGCCAGTGATATGTAGATCTACTGAGATACATATCAGATCCAGGCAACACAACGGGACCTGATTGGACCCAAGTGGGCTGGCTTTATAATGGCTGGCAGCCTGTTAAACCTAACCTAACCTAGTAATACATTAAAATAAACATATTTTTAATATATGAATAATTATATGATGCCTCTATTTTGAATACCCTATATTATTAAGTTATCCATCCGGTCCACAAGTCTATTGATTATAACTCAAAACCGATTTTTCGAATAAAATCACAAAAACAGCTGCTGTCTTCTACAGTGCCAGGCAGTGTTGTCAGATCGTAAGATTTATATTTTTTTTGCTAGTTTTCTGAGATGCTGAAAATTTTTTGAAAATATTTTTTCTACGAAAAAAATTTTTTTTTTGAAAATTTGTGCAGTTTATTTATTCATTTATTTCCTTTGATATTATTACAATTTAAATTATAATAAATCTAGCAACAGAGGCTATTGGATTGTGTAGCTTAATTTTTTATATTATTTGAATAAAATTGTAAAAAAAAATATGACAGCACTGGTGCCAGATGTCTTTTACAGTGAAATTCATTCTTTGCCCTTATTCTCTTGTTTTAAATAATATTAACATTTATGCATTTGTTTTCAATGAAATGAACTGCAGTTCAGTTAAAAACATACGATGCAAATTTAAATAGTAATTTGTTCTTACTAAAGTTTTCTATTCTTAAATTTATTCTCTTAAACTTGCCTGTTTTTACGATTTAGCTTGAGAGCTTAAACTTATAACAGAGAGTGTTTAATTTTATCGGAATTTTTAACAAATGTGCAAAGATAATTTTTTTATTTATATTTATGACGCTATTCAATGCCGGTAGCAGCAGTGTTGCCAAGTTTCTTTCAATATTGATTATTATTTTATGTTATAATTCGTCTTATTTCAAAAGAGTAGTGGAATACAGAATTTATTGTGTGAACATATTTTTCAAAAGTCAACAAGTCTACAGATGGTTAGGTCGGCCCCTATGAAATGTCGGCATATGGACAGCCAGGAAACACAAAAACAACTGTATATACATATGTTTAGATTTGTATTAATTTAAAATAATTGAAAAGAAATTGCTGGAAATCTGAACTTATTTGTGACTATTTAGTTCTAGCAACCTAATGACACAAAGCACACGCTGGAGATCGTAAGACTTTAGCTCGTATATAAGATGTTTAGCGTGGGTTCCTGCCTTGATTCCTCCACAGTGATTCTCTCACAAGGTAAAAAAAAAAAACGTTCACCCAGACGTCCCCATGTATGACAAATTGCCACGCATGGGTACCATTTTCTATCACATGCTGAATGGCGCATGCTCTCTCCCATGGTGTAGGGCGGAGCCTTCCTAAAACTCCTTTCGATCTCAGGGTCACGGCACCCGGTTGCAGTGTAATGGCACACAGAGTCCGAAAACTCTCCCCCCTCATTTGGGTATTAAACCACAACCACCACGTTGCCCCGGAGGTCCTCAACCATAGCCGGGCGGGAATAATGTTCCCGGGGCTCCCGGCTCCCGTGGTACCAGAAAATAATAGCCTCTGGTCAGAGTATCGCAGCCCCAAAAAGGGCTGCTACAGTTTTAAACCCCAAACGGTTCGAGGAACTGCTAGCCCCCATCAGACCCTCGGAAGGTTGTTAGTCCCCGAAAAAAGCCACACATGAAACAATTATCAAGGATACTAACACCTCCTTTCCGCGTTTTAGGTTTCAGCTACTGCCAGAAAGTTTCAGCCAACCATGATCAGCCCGGGTTGAACTGTAAGCAGAACCAACCGGAGGCCGTGGTGATCCCCGTTCTGCCAATTTAAACCCTTGGTAAGGGCTTCGGAGGCCAACACAACATAAGTCATGCGGCTTCCTAGAGTTTTATTTGCCACTACAAACGAGGGACCCCTTCCCCTCTTCACCCAAAGAAACAGAGTGCCCCGGTTAGGAATACACCAAGATAAAACATGTTCCCCGGGAATGTGGTATCAACAAGACGGTGCTACATTGCATACAGCCAGGATTACAATGGAATTACTGCGACTAGCATACCTTTTCGACGCACACACTTGAATGGGCAAATATTATCGTTAAGGAAAAACAAGTCACTGATAAATTCAATGCCGAACAGACTTAGAAATGTTTTAGAATGTTCTGAATATCCCATAAAATATTAAATGTAACTTCCTCATTTTAAAGTTTCTGTAATTAGTTTTAAAAGGGAAGTCAAATTTAATGGGGTCAGATATTTAATTGGTTCCCTTGTAGTTCAAATATTTCCTAGTCTACCAAAAAGTAATTTTTTTTAGCTAATACACTACTTACATGAAAAACTTTTATTTTAATTCACTAATTATCTGGGATATTCATATCACTTAAAAGCATTCTCTAAATGAACGCAGACTTTATCGGATATGTGTATGTACTTATGTCTATATGTGCGATTAGATGTTTGTACATAGCTGACTTAATACGCTTAAACAAACTTGTTTGCTTATTTTTTAAATCTTTTCAAAGACCTCGATATTGAAAATAAATATAAAACAAATTAAAGAGTACTTATCTAAGCGCATTCAATTAGTTTAAAAAGTATCCAGATACTCGTTAAATGTGTGATTATTTGTTAATGAAGTTTAAATCCAAAAAAATATAGAAAAAAACCAGAAATAAGAGTGTGAGTTATATAACAGTATGCAAAACCCTGTACAAATACTTAGTAATAAAAAAAACATCAGCGGGAAATCTGGAATAAGTAATACAAGGTCAATGTACTAGTAATTAAGTTTTATGCATTAAACATTTTAATAGCCATCATTACTTTACACAAATCATTTAAAAATCGTTGTGTTTAACTTTTTCTTTTTTTTTTTTATCGAGATTTTCTTTTATTACCTCTTTGTGTAGAAAAATGTTAAGCACTAGGAAGCTTTTGAGTTTTAATTTTTTTTTTTTTTTTTGAACACAAATTATTAACAATTTTCCATAACGTTCATTTCAAATTAGAGTCGCATAAATTACTTAGTGATCGCCAATACAGATTTCGTAAGGATCGCTCTGCTGGCGATCTTTTGGCATATCTCTCCGCGAAGTGGTGCCACTCAATGCATCGCTTTGGTGAAATTAAAATGGTGGCTCTGGATATCTTCAAAGCGTTTCACAGAGTGTAGCATGCTGCACTACTGGCAAACTTACAGCTTTTGATGTCGGTGATGACTTTTCTCGGTTTACATCGACCGCACTCTAAGAGTTGTTATAGATGGGGTCCCATCAAACGAGTTGAAAATTAATTCAGGTAAACCGCAAAGCTCGGTTTTCTTACCCAATTTCTTATTTTCCTCAACGTTCATCTGACACAGCACATTGAACAGTGTCTGCGTTTGAGAAAATTTTGAACACACTACGTCATAATTCTCTCCAGGAGAGAGTAAACTGAGGATAACCTGATAAACGGGTATTCCACCTGGGTATACGCGGATCGCTTGAGAAAGAATAACGTTGTACGTTCTGGCGTGTTGTGAGAAGAGCTTAAGACACACGACTCTCAATCAATGAAGTGACATGCCAACGAGCTGCAAAATTCACACTTCAACTTTTGCAGATGATACAGCATTCACCAGTGTCCATGAAGACTATAAATTAGCATCACAAAATTTGCAAGAACATATTCTTATATTGGAGAAATGGCTGAAACTTTGGAAAATCAAAGTATATGAACAAAAATATACCCATGTTACATTCACACTACGTAGAAAAACTTGTTCGGCTATTAAAATCAACAACTATATTGTTCCGCAGCACAGTGAAGTCAAATTCATTGGTATTCATCTCGACCGTAGGCTCACGTGGAAGTCTCACATTGACGCTAAAGTCACCCAGATGAAATTAAAAGCTGTGCAACTAAATAAAATCATCGGCAGAAATTCTATCTTGAAGTTAGATTGCAAACTTTGTTGTATAACGCAATCCTAAAGCCAATATGGAGCTATGGAATTCAATATTGGGGTACCGCCTGTGCATCCAACATTGAGAAAATTCAAAAGCACCAGAATAAAATTCTCCGTACAATTACTGCAATTCCCTGGTATGTTAAAAACTCTCGAATTCACAAAGATCTAGGTGTACCTTTAGTGAAAGATGAATTTTCAAAACACGCGATAAGGTACATTAACAGACTGGAGTCTCACCCGAATCCTCTCGCACATAGCATCCTTAACTTTGGTGGTCACACTCGACTGAGAAGGATGGACACCCTTGCAGAGCGTTGGGAAGGTGATTTACCAACAAAATACAGGCAAGAAACAACTTTTCGTCCAGCATTGGCTGGACCTAAGTAAATAAAATTTTTCAATATTAATTAATTTTTTTTCTATATTAATTAATGAATTTTTAGTTTTAAGATTTGCATACTTATTATTAGTTTTTTTAGAAGATACAATAAATAATTGAATTATAAAAAAAAAAAATCAATGAAGTGTTTTCAAGCGCAAATATTTGCAGCAATGTCAGTCTGTAAGACAGTATATGTTAGCCAGGCGGAATTTCCCTCACTAAATTCCTACAACACAATATCTCTACTTGTCCCACAGAATATGGAATTGATTAACATCGGCAGTTGCCTTGACGGCCTTATCTAATGGTGTATCAACCAATCCAATCCTATCTACTCTTTCGCGGATAACAGCAGCATTTGCCGTTCGTACTCTTTCAGTTATAGGCCCATCCTTAGACTTACTGAATAGTGATATTTTAGTAAACTCCGAATGGGGTCGTGAAAACCGGGTCACCTCTAACGGTCGTAAGACCCAATGTTGCTTATTAACCCACAAACAAATGACCGCAGATGCCGTTTCATCTGTACTCATGGATGGTATAAATATTAAGGAATCGGATGCTCTTGATGTTCTTGTAATAAAAATGCAGTGTGATGTTCGCTGGAGTGAACACATTTTTCATGCCTCTAAACAAGCATTCAAGTGTCTCGGGGTTTTCGAAACGGTCTAAGATCCGATCTCCTTACTATTTATACCACCTACATCCGAGCGACAATGGATTACAACTCTCATGTTTTGGCCGGTGCCCCCAAGTGTATTTTGTGGTGACTTGACCGTGTACAGGATAGGGCGAAGAAGCTTATCGGTGACAGTAGGATATCCAACTTTAGTGACTCACTGGAGCATAAACGCAGTGTGGGGTGCATTACTCTGTTCTATCGTTACTACAATGGATTTTGTGCTGATGAGATTAGGGATCTTGTTCCCGACGTCCAGAGCTCATCAATTTGTGGTCGATTGCCCGGGGAATCGTACTACGTATTACAGAGAGAATTAATTTTTCAGCCGTAAGCTTCGCCTGTGGAATAAGTTGTCTGCAGACGTGTTTCCTATCTGTTATAACGTTGAAAAGTTCAAGGCAAATATTCACAAACACTACTCCCTCTTCCCCCTCCTCACAACCTATTTTTCCAGTTCTGGCACAATGCGCTGCATATGTAGGGGTCATGCCTTGAGTACTGGTCAAAAAAAAAAAAAAAAAGGAAAAAAAAGTTTAGCAACTGTGACAGTCGCCGCCTTCTTAGAATGCAACACTACAAAGCAATTCGTTTACAAGGCAAAGCGTTTCTTTGCAACCTAAATAAGCGCGTCGATCGTAATTTATCTGTCAAAAAACCTCATGTACATACAAAATGTATGAGATCAACCCAAATAGCGCGGCCTCAACGCTTTGCAATTGGAAAATCCAATTTTGACACAGCGTAAGAGAGAAAGCTCTACTGTCTCTCAGTAAAGTTCGCTGCAAAACAAATATTACTCAATATTCACATTTTAGGTACTTTCAGACTAATTTAGCAACTTAATTACTTTTTATTATGTATATCTATTTAGTGATTTTTATTCAACAAGGTTAGTGCACAATACTGTTCATGGCACAACGTTAACGCTTTTATTTAAGTTACTTACTACAGCGTAAAATCAAAGCGCTAAATTACGTTGCGCTTTACGCCTTAATTTAGGTTGCACTGTTTCCCACAAAAAGAACACTCAGTATGTAGCGGGTATTCCAATAAGGCCTTGACAGGTTTTCTTTTAAATACGGCGCAAACCATTTGATATATTTCCACAACTTTATGATCGACATGAAATACAATGAAAACATTTATGAATGAAACTCGACTTCAATCATATGGCCAACGCGGGCACGCCAGCAGAAGTCGATTTATTGGATCCGATTTTCGTTGACTCGGTCACACATTTCGGCCACGACCGCTATTTCGTGCTCAATGTTGGCTCTGAGTTCTTCCAACGCCATCAGCTTGTTGGGATACGAGTAGACCAATGAATTGACGTAGCCCCAAAGAAAAAACTCTAGAGACATTAAATTCGCATGAGCGAGTTTGCCAATTGACTGGTCCATTTCCTGAGATAATACTCTCACTAAACTTGTTTTTCAATAAATCGATTGTAACGTGTGCTATGTGGCTTGTGGCACTGTCCTGTTGAAATCACATGTCGTCCAGGTTCATGCTTTTCAATTCGGACCAAAAATAATTGGTAATCATGACGCGATAACGATCGCCATTCACAGTAACTTAGTGATCGACATAAAGCAGAGGATACCGACCCTCTCGTAATGCTTAAACGTAGTTTTCCCCCCTTATCGGGGGAAAAATATTAATACAATTCAATGGGCTTTCAAATGACAAAAGATTGAGTAATTTCCATGCTTTACACAGAATGTTACTCCAGCTTCTTATTGAAGCAAAATTAAAATGTTTCAAAATATTTACTTTATTTTAGTACGATTTACATTTTTGTATTTCTAAATAACACTTTGTATGTGTTTGTGTGTGTGTGTATTTTGATGTTTTGTTATTGTTTATCATTTTTTTTTTTGGGAAATATATCTACAGATTTTTTTCTTAATTTATTTAACGGTTGGCAATTTAATATATGTTTGTGTGAATGTGCAAGCATAGAGACAAACAGACGCTTTCATACGTAAGTACAGTAGAGTCTCGGTATTCACACTCCGCTACGGATGAAACAAGTAAATATCCGATACTTTCCTTTCGATACCCAGTAATTTTAGTAACGATGCCTTACTACCGAATACGAAGTAGGTATCGGTAAAAAATATTCGTATTGGTCAGTACTACTATTTTTTTTATGGACAAACAAAAAAAAAAAAAAACTGAGCTGGACACCATTTTTATCATAATTTTATTTGATTCAAAAAATAAATCCCGGCAATTTGTGCAAATTGGCTGAATGGTTTTATTTTATAAAAAAAAACCATAAGATTGCGGTCACGATCTTGAGATACCTAAAACAAATAGTCCAGTTCCTGAAGTCATTCGAAGTTATTACTAAAACATCTTCAGTCCAGAATTGCCTTATATCGTCCATTTAATGTGCGTCACAGTTAGAAGGCAAACGATTGGTTAAATGTAGTAAAAGTGTTGTTATGATCGAGTTCCCGTTGCTTAAAAAGCGTCGCTTCCAGTATTCATAATGGAGATTTTGATTTTTGGCTCCATGCTCTTCTTTGCCACTAATCATATGAAAAAGTTGACCGATGCAAGTATGTATCGATGCTTTTTCTTCGATACCGTGTTGGTATCGATACTTTACGATCGATACCGTATCGAGTATAAGTATCGATACCCTAGTGGTTTCGTTTCATTCTTACACACACAGAAAAAATAGACGAGATTTTTTTTCAATCAAGTTATGTTATTAATAAAAAACCATCAATTTAATAAAATTTGCATTGACTTAATTAAATTATTATTAATAATGAATTTTTGGAAATATCTCTTAATAAAATGCAATTAATAAAAAGTTTTCCGAATTATTGACTGTTATTCAATAAATAAATTTAAAAGGTTGTCATATAACAATGAAGAGTTGTTGTTTCTTTAACAATTTTGTTTGTTAAATATATTTTACATATTAACAACAATTTTTTTCAACTGAGTAATTTTTGCTTTAAAGTGAAAAAGCTATTTCTACTTTATAATTTGAATTATCAATCCGGCAAAAAATCTTTTTCACTGGAAATTTGATAAAAATAGTGCAATTTTTTTTTAACAATATGGCATCTATTTTTTTCTGTGCACCACTTTAAAAAGTTAATAAACTCTTCAGTTAACTTTTCAGAGCATATGCATTTGTGGGGCGGACGAATTGCTGCGAGCTATTTTTAGAGAAGTGTAGAACAAGTTAAATAAAGTGGGATGGAGATGAACACAATATTGAAGACGGACTGTCCGCTGCCTAAATTGATTATATCAAATAGTGATTACAATGTTACACTTCGGTGTCAAAGGTAAGTGATACATATCGATATTTGTATTAACGACATTGAAAATTGGAGCAATAATCAAATTTTAAAACAATGATGGTGGTAAGTCCGATAATGTTATCGGATCGATTATGAAAAATAAGCATGCAAATGAAATCTTATTAGCTCGATTCACAATATTGTACATTTGAGATTGCATATTTCTGCTATTGCAAAAGTGACGTTTTTGGGTGCGTTTTGTTTTTGTGAAGTAAAAATGTGCTCCACTATTTTGCAAATGCAATGATGCAAGGCCATTTGCACAAGATCGTGAATAGGGCTATTGTGCTTCATGCATTAGTTTTTTTTTATAGAAAAATATCTGTCAACAGTATTTTTGTTTGAATAATTAAAAAACTATAAACAGCTTATTTTCTATTTTCTAAGCTGGGAAAGCTGTAAAAAAATGGAAACAGCTTGTTTTTTGTGTCGAGCATTTTTCGTTTTAAATTTTCAATAATTTATTTAGATTGTTGGGATATAAAGTTGAATGTTTGAGAATATCTTTTGAAAATTTCCAAAGTCTACTGATGATTAGGGTGGCTCCTATGAAATGTCAACATATAGACAGCGGGGTAATATAGAAAACAAGCAGTTTATAATTTTTTTTATTGGTGTCAATGTTAGAAGCTAATATAGCGAATAAAACTCAATTGTTTGATTTAAATAATTTTTAAAAAATTTAAAGTTATTGCTAAAATTTTTAATGGTCTCTATATTATACAGTCGATCAAAATGCATCGATATCCAGTTTAGGCAATAATTTTTTTCATAGGCAGAAAAAATATACTCTAATGTTTACTATTCTTGTTATTTCGAAAACTCCCCACAATATGCATAGTCATATGAAGTCTGCTCTTCAAAAATAAATCTGTAACAAAGACAAAAATCCTTATGCTTAAGGATATGACTATGTTACAATAAAGGAGCGATATGCTCAAGAACTGATATTAGTTGATGTTCCAAAAATTTGAGATATTCTATTCATATTTTCTTATTCTTTATTACCACTTATAAATTATTTTTATTATCATTTTTGATTATTTTTGACATTTTCCACGCATTTTCTTCTAACGAGCATGTTTCTTCATTCGCCGCATATTGACACCGATTGTGAGACGAGTCGCGTTTTACAAACCAAATTAAATTGACAGATGTTACATCTTTTAACACAAATCGTCAACAGTAGCGGTTTGTAATAGGCTTTCTACACTGATAAACATCTTCATGAAAAGCATGAAAGATGTTGAAAATGTGAAACACTGTTTCCATTGCTCACATCTAACATCTACTATCAATCAAAAATATTATTTTTTAATGTTCAAATAATTTAACAAAAACACGTAAAATTTTTTGGAAATAAATTAATTTTAAAAACAAAAAGATGATTGTAAAATTTATATACATACATATGTCTATAAATAAAATGTAGGCTTTATAAACAAAATTTAACAAAAACTCAGCAAAAATTATTACAGAAAAAAATTTATAAAGAAAACACACATGCAAACAACTGACACATGACAAATAAATTTATGATTTTTCTTAAACTTTTTCAAAATAAATGACTTTTTTTCAGTGATGCCACAAGAATAATCGACATTATTGCCACTTTTCTAGTGATGACACTGAAATAATCTAAAGATGTTGAATGGAATAAAATGAGATAGGAACATTTTGTAAAGATATTGAAAAATGTTGACTTTTAGTACAATGTATTTCTTATGGGAAGATGTTATCATCTTCAAAAACTGATGGTAGATGTTAGATGTTGTTCAGTGGAAAAAGCCTATAAACCAAAAACAGAAAGAAGTTGCAAAGTTAGCGCTTTTTATCGACGAGTAGTGTCTCATAAACAGGCTGTAAGATATAAAAAAAACACACATCTCACAAGCCGATTGCTTAACTACTTGCCCAAAAAGTACGTACTTCCGAAGAAAAAGTACGTACAGTTTCGTGCAAAAAGATTTTTTTTCAAAATTGCTCCCAGTTGCCCAATTTTAAAGATTGGCAACGTTTTTCCTGCAAATTGAGATAGCGAAGAACCCAAGAGTAGAGTAAGACAACATATCTAAAGTTTCTGTGCACTGGAAATGTTCAGAAAATCACAGTTACCCTGGAGACATTTCGGTTCACTTTTACGAGACTCTACTGTATTAATAAGCAATATTAGTATTTTCGGCGCAAAAAAAAACTGCGCTTCTTAATTTCAAGAAAAGAAATAAAGAAGACGCCAGTGAAAGTGTATTAGTAATCAATCTATGGACTAAATTAAAATTCAACGCTGAGCAGTTATAAATCGCTTCAAAAACTTGGCACTCTCTTTGATATTCGATTTCACTCAAAGGTTCAGTTGAAAATTGCTGATGTGCAAGTGTTAGCGATACAATCAAGTAAAGGTTGTGAATGATAACGAAATGCATTTATTCATAACAAAGAACGGTTAATTAACGCCTTTAATAAATTTGTATTGGCTCGACTTATTCCACGAAATGTTTGCCGTAATCTCATTACTTTGGAACTTTCAAATAATACCAAACAGTGTCTTCCAAATGCCGCAGAAGACGGTTTTTAAGTAATGTCATAATTTTTGTGTAAATAAGTATGTAACTGTGTTTCTTAATTTCAATTACATGCATTTCATTCCCCTCAAAAGCCCCAAATCCACTATATACATACTTTTTATATAAAGAGCATATCGTTAGTGTCACGTAGAAAGGCTCTAAGTCGCATTTTTCCGGAATTGAGCTCATTTAGGGATTCCTCTGGAAAGCTACTTATATGGGCGGAAATTTGTTATCAGAGAAGGTGATTTTATAAGCCCAACTCAACCTATCGAGGCAGGAGTTCCCCAAGGTAGCATACTAGGGCCTACTTTATATTTGATTTACGCCTCTGACATGCCAACGACATCTGGAATCCACACTTCAACTTTTGCAGACGACACAGCGTTTTTGAGCGTTCATGAAAACCACCAATTAGCTTCACGAAATTTACAGGAATTTATTTCAATATTGGAAAAATAGCTGAAGCTTTGGAAAATCAGGGTTAATGAACAAAAACGTACTCACGTTACATTCACACTGCGTAAGCAAACATGTGCGCATATCCAAATTAACAACTCACCTATGCCGCAGCACAATTAAGTAAAGTACCTTGGTATTCACCTGGACCGTAGGCTAACGTGGAAGTCTCACATTGAAGCAAAGGTCACTCAGTTAAAACTAAAAGCAGCGCAGCTAAATTGGCTTATGGGCAGAAATTCTACATTGAAATTAGATTGCAAACTTTTGTTATACAACGCAATACTAAAGCCTATATGGTGCTACGGAATTCAATTATGGGGCATTGAAAAAATCCAAAGGCGACAAAACAAAGTTCTTCGAACGATTACTGCAGCTCCATGGTAAATTCACGAATTCATAAAGATCTGAGTGTTCCGCTGGTAAAAGAGGAGTTTTCTAAGTATGCGGCAAGGTATGTCAGTAAACTGGAACTTCATCCAAACCCTCTTGCGCGTAATATACTTAATTTTGGCGGCCACAGTCGGTTGAGAAGAAGAGATACCGTTGCCACCATCAGAACATTCAATAGGTGATTCTACCGATATTGCTCCCGCATAATAGAACTTTTTGTCTAGCATTGGCTGGACGTAAGTAAAAAGCACATTTTATTTTTTTTTATTTTTATTAATTCTTTTATTTTTAGTATTAAGATTTGAATACTTATTGTTAGTTCATTTTGAAGATTCAATAAATAAAAACAAAGCTTAAAAAAAAAATTTAGGGATTCTACTACGTTTCACTCAAGTACTCAGTGTCACAAAGATTTAATTATATAGTTTCATACATATCGCTCTTACAAACAATTGAGCAAAAAAGTTACTTTTAGATGCACCTATTTATACAGTTTCCATTATGATTTTTCTTTCTCCTGTAAAATTGCCACTATTTTGTTAGGGCCTTTCTACATGAGACCAACGATATTATACACATGTCAACTTTCCCACCGTTTGTTTATGTTAATGCCTAAAATCGTTTGGTACTTTTAGCATTTTGCTTTTGCTAAAACTCATAAGCAGTCATCAGTCAGTCATCTATAGAGATTTTAATTAGAGCGTGTTCTTCATGCTTACGAGTATGTACTCTTATGCACTGAGAATTCGTAAAGTTTAAAAACACAACCCATTTTGATTCACACGTTTTTGTGTGATAAAATGTTAATTAAAGCGGGTCATTTAATGCAAATATATAGCAAAACTTGATTCGAGTTAGAGATGACATCCGGGTCATATGGAAGAAGTTTAACAGGTTTGTATTTGTTTGCAATTTTGCTCTTGTATTTTCTGTTTAATTCGATAAGAATTTATTTTTATATAAACATGCAGCTGATGTAGACAAAAAAAAAAAAAAAAAAAAAAGTTAATGAACACGTAAGCCTCTTTTGACAGTTATTTTTATGGTAGATACAAATTTCTTCGCATCTTTTTATGGTCACTCCGTGACTTGAGATGCAGCCCCAAATCACTGACATTTTTCAAAATTTTACGGTTGCCATGACGTTTAGCTGCTTCAGAGATGTTGAAAGCGCCAAATCCTAGACGGTCCATTTTCTTTATTTCATTACTCGTATAAATGTAAGTATACATCATTCACTCGTCTGTGAACTGTTCTGTATAGCGAAAAAAAACTCTTTTCTATATTTGCTTCTGACAGGGACGGGGGTTTTTTTGCTGCCCTTAAAGGCCTTCCTACACTATCATACGCGATCTACTAAATAAAGCATGTGTGCTGAAAAAGTACTAAAAATTCAACCGTGCGACAGAGATTTTGACAAATCGTGCGATTTGAAAAATTTTATGAAACTTTTCAAAGTATTATTATTTCTGTGCGATCAGTGTTGTATATATTGTGAAAATTATGAAAATATTGTTGGTGCCTCGAGGAAAAAATTTAAGTAATGTAAAATTATTATTATAAATAGCTTGTTTTCTATGTTTCCCAGCTGTCTATATGTCGACATTTCATAGGAACTACCCTAATCATCAGTAGACTTTGATTAGGGTAGTTCCTATGAAATGTCGGCATATAGATAGCTGGGAAACATAGAAAACAAGCTATTTATAATTTTTATTGGTATAAATGGTAGAAGCTAAAAATAGCGAATAAAAAACTTAATTGTAAAATTATTATGTTAATAAAAGTTTTTAATTGTTTTATTGTGTATACAGTATACCCCGTGTAATTACCCACCGCTTAAATGCCTTTTTCGTTTATTCACCCCTTATATTCAATCCCGTTTATTTCTCACTTATTTGCACACAAAAATACACGGTTAATTAACTTTCTTTTAAGTACCCATTTTGGGTAATTACCCAAAATATTGTATCCCAAATCCAAAAACTCCTTAAAAATCCCTTCATTTATTTACCCAAAACTGCCTACCTATTCACTCAACTCTGGGGACAAATTTGCCACTTGTTAAACACAAAGCGTTAAGCTACGTGCACACGGTTGTCAGATCTTACAATATTGCCAGTAAAATTTTCTGAAAATGTATTACAATCGTGTGAACTGCCAACTTTTAACTTACAACGTTGTCAGAAACACTATTGTCAATCAATTGTAAGACGACCATGTTGTCAGGCATCTGACAATCGTGAGAACAATCTTCGTCGGCATTGCCAGATAATTGACTGGTATTGTAAGCTCAGTTTTAATTGTCAGATGTATAAAATAAATGCACTTGACAATGGCATGATTGTCAGAAAAAAGTTCGATGGGCAACACTGCCAAACAGATGGCTGTTGATATACATAAGTGGCAATGCCTTACAACATGTCTGGCAATTTTTTTCATCTAACAATCTGACAACCGTGTGAACTGACAATTTTTGTTGTCAGATGAATCATTTGTCAGACCATAGTCTGACAATGAAATTGTAAGATTTTCTTACAAACGTCTGAACAAAAAATTTACTCTTGCGGGACAATTTTTCATTGTCACTACATTGCCAGCATGTTGCCAGATATTACAATATGGTAACATCTGACAACCGTCTGAATGCAGCCAATTTGCTTTTTAACGTTCTGATACGCTTTTATCGGGTGGTTAAATTTCAAGGGCCGATGTTGAATGTGAACCACACCTAAACGCCAAGTTTTTTTTCCGAATTTTATTTGACATTTCTCTATTTCAGACTTATTCAATTTGAACCATGGAACGTGTTAAAGTTATCCAGACTTATTATGAAAATGATGATCAATTTTCGAAGAAAATCATCTTCAGTGATGAGGCACATTTTCACCTCAGTGGATTCGTCAATAAACAGAATTGCCGCATTTGGGCGAATGAGAATCCAAGAGTGACTATCGAAAAACCAATGCACCCACAAAGAGTGACTGTTTGGTGCGGTTTCTGTGCTGGCGGCATCATCGGGCCGTATTTTTTCCAAAATGAGGCCCGTCAGGCAGTTACTGTGAATGGTGTTCGCTATCGTGATTTGATAACGAACTTTTTATGGCCCGAATTGGAAGATATGGATGTAGACGATATGTGGTTTCAGCAGGACGGTGCCACTTGCCACACAGCTAACGAAACGATTGCTCTTTTGCGCAACAAATTCAATGGCCGTGTTATCTCACGTAATGGCGATGTCAATTGGCCGCCAAGATCATGTGATTTGACACCGTTGAACTATTTTCTTTGGGGTTATTTGAAAGAAAAGGTGTACGTCGATAAGCCAGCAACAATTCAACAGCTAAAGGATGAGATAATTCGGCACATTAACGGCATAGAACCTCCATTATGCCTCAGGGTCATCGAAAATTTGGACCATCGGATGGAGGTGTGCCGCCGTGGTCGCGGCGTGCATTTGGCCGATATTTTGTTCCATACATAATTGAGTAATACCAATATATCATAATAAAATAAAATTACAATAATTTCCTAAATAGTTTGTGTTTTATTCAAAATCAACATCGGCCCTTGAAATTTAACCACCCTTTATAATAATATATGTATAAATTTTTTGACAATGAAATTGTTTTTATTTGTTTTTATTGAATAAAAAATTTTATTTTGAAAACTTCTTTTTCCTTAATTTTTAATTTGACGAGTGTAAAGACTTTGAATTAATTTAAGTCCGTTTGGATAAATGCCTACGTAGAGGTTCTTAAGCGTAATTACCTCTATAAGGTAATTAAACGTCTCCGCTTTAATGCTTTATTCGCTCAATTACCCAAAAATTATAGCAACTTGAGTGAGGTAATTAAACGGGGTTTACTGTATAAATTATTTCAATCATACTTATATAATAGTTTGGCCTACAACGCTACTTTGAAACGATTTTTTCAAGTCGGCCAGACTTTTGAAACAGTTTCCTGTGAATGAATCGTACGATGGTGTAGGACAGTGAATCAGGGCCTTAATGAGTATATATTTGTTATTATGGTCTGATACACTGTCTCGTGGCCAAGAATAATACCAAGCTCTTCCTCCAGCTCTGTTTTTAGCCTTTCTGTAGAAGTTTTTGGGTTTGGAGCAGCGGTGGACAAACTTGTTTTGCACTTGGGTTAGTGACATAATTTGAGAGTAATTTAAAGTCCTGTGACAAGCAAAACTAACACAAACATTTTCATATGAACGATTAAATTGCGTACGTTAATTCTGTTATTACAGTTTCGTAAGAGCTATAAATGTTTCAAAGATGTACACCAAAGTTTATTATGTTGTTTACTATAAATGAATTTTAAGTCCGAAACCTTTTTTCATATATGTAAGTACATTATTATGTTTATTCATATTAGAATGGAAGAAGTCCAATACGTTCCAATAAAATTTTATCTATACATTTTAAATGTTTGATGACATAAAAGACATATACAAACGCATTTTTTATCATAAAATAATTTTGCATTGTCATTTATGTTATCTGCTGTAATTGGGAAATAAGCTCTAAGCATCTAGCTAACATGTGCATTCGCCAACTAAACTAAAGAGCATAAGAAAAAGAAGGCGTTGCTTATAAACAATTGTTTGACTAAATGCCCCTCGCTGGTTTGGAGCAAGTTTTCTTTCTGTTCCTAGTCTTTCTGTAGAAGTTTTTGGGTTTTGAGCCAGTTTTCTTTAAATGAAACGCTTAGTACGTCGGCATATCTTATATTTTCACCCAATTCTTGGCTTTACTTCTAGTCTATTCTCTTTTTCAGCTCGATTAATGATGTTGTAAGTCAATCTTCGTGAAACTGGAAACATTTCCGACAACTCGTTCGCACTCCTTAGTTGGCGATTATAATAAATCAATTGAATGATGTCCAAAACGTCAAATGTTGTAATTTTATGACGTGTGCAATGTGCAATTTCATCACAAATTGATTTTAACATTCAGTATTATAACGGTAAAAATAATTAAACAAGGTGCATTAACGTGTACAAGCTGGCAGCGGTACTGTATGTGAGAGTTTTTTGCTATTGTAACATAGTAAGCCATTTACGTCAAATGTATTGTTTACATTTTTGAAAGTGAATTTATTTTTATTTATTTATTCAATAAAGACAATAAGCCCATTGGGCCGAACTTGTCTAAAGAAATAATTTGGCTATAATCCATTATATAAGAAATAACATGATATTAATTACAAAAATATATGTAAGTGTAAAATATATTTAAATATATAAACAAAAAAAGACAATCGATAAAATTAGCCTAATTTATTAAATTATAACAAATTCTTTTACAATTTATTGCATAATTTATTTTCTATTAAAAAAATTTCTAAGTATCCAAAAATACTTCCCCCCTTCTGCACTACCAATGAGAACAATATAGCAAGTTATTGTTGAAAGTGTGGCTCACAGAAAACAGTAAAATAAATTCAGAGTCCTCGACATAATTACTTTTTGAAAACTCGAAACGGATTTTGAAAACTGCCTTTCAGAGCATGAATACGTGTTGAAGAACCAAATCTAAATATTTGAAAAAGATAAGCCGGAGATCCAAATTTAAAAATTTTGTACGATTGAATAAGCAATCTCAACTTAATACAGTCATCAAAATCACATCCCAATAACTTTATTACGAAATGTTTATTCTGAATTAAAATTATTTTTTGAACATAAAAACAATTCAAATACAAATAATTTATAATTGTGAAAAGGTGCTTTCATAGTTTATAATTGTGAAAAAGTTACAAATATTTTTGACAAGCACGCCCGTTTTTGTTGTGCTGCTGTAATTTTGCTATAGTGCTTCCATCTTGTAGACATTAATGCACCTTGGAATTAAAACTACAAGCTGAGTAAAGAGTTTATTAAAATAAAGAGAGCAATTTCTTGCTGCTATTTATTCAAATTATCGCTCTTTATTAGCTTCAATATATCGGCACTCCGTTGTGTGTCTTCAGGAAAATTCTTAACAAAACATTTTTGCGGAAAGGATTTATTGACAATGTGTTTGCCAAACGGTTTGCGTAGTTTATTTGTACATGTGTAGCGTAGGAGAAATTCTGCACCAAGAACACAAGATTTAGCACAAATGTTTACGCAGGAGTTGTTGGCTCACTGAATGAAATTTTGTGAAAAATATCTTCAAATCTTATTTTACTTGATAGTAACAGTAACTTGCTGTTTCCGTTAGTAGTCTCATATCAGCTGTGGACCGCATTTTAGAAAATGGAAGATTTACCTTGAACATTTTTGGATTTCTCTCCTACTGAATACATTTTGCATGGTAAGAATTCCTTTATTCTAAACACATTGTTGACAGATCTAAATATTTTTATTACCATGTAATGGGTGATTTTATAAGAACTATCGGAAATTTAAAAAAAAAAAACACATAAAATTCAGAAAAATGCATGAAATATTTATTTGGATCGATAGTTGGGTCGATATAATTTAATGTTTGAAGATTATTTCATGCAAATGTTGGCCGCAGATGCGCCTCAAATGGTCCATCCGCTTAGTCCAATTTTGGCATACTCTTTCCAACATTTCGGCCGGTATCTCACGAATAATGTTGGCAATGTTGGCTTCCAGTGCGTCAATCGAAGCGGGCTTGTCGCTATAGACATTAGCCTTAACATAGCCCCACAAAAAATAGTCTAGAGGCGTTAAATCGCACGATCTGGGCGGCCAATTGACTGGTCCCAAGCGTGAAATAAACTGTTCACCGAACTCGCCTCTCAATTGGTCCATTGTTTCGCGTGCTGTGTGGCATGTGGCACCGTCTTGTTGAAACCACATGTCATGCAAGTCAAGCTATTCCATTTTAGGCAAAAAAAAAATTTGTTATCATCGCACGGTAGCGCTCACCATTCACAGTAACGTTGTGATTCGCATCATCTTTGAAGAAATACGGCCCAATGATGCCGCCAGCCCATAATCCGCACCAAACGGTTGTTTTTTGTGGATCCATTGGTAGCTCTTGCAATGCTTCTGGCTGCTCTTCACTCCAAATACGGCAATTTTGCTTGTTCACGTATTCATTCAACCAGAAATGAGCTTCGTCGCTGAACACAATTCTTCGATAAAAAAGTGGATCTTCATCTAACTTTTCAAGAGCCCATTCACCAATTGCTGCGAACGGTGCCGAATCGATAATTCACGGTCATCACCAACACTGGCCGATACGGCTGCGATATTTTCTTCAGTTCGCACTCTACGTAAGCGTGTTGGTGGTTTAATGTCCAACAATGTAAATTTGGTGCGAAATTTTTTTACAATAGCCCGAATAGAAGCCTCAGTAGGTCGATTAAACTGACCATAAAATGGAAGAAGCGCGCGATGAACTTTAACAGAGCACGCATTTTGGTAATAAAATTCAATAATTTGCAAGCGTTGTTCGTTTGTAAGACGATTCATGATTAAATTATAGACCAAACTGAAGATGTTTGACAGTGAAACAAGATACAAAACGTGCGTGAGCTGTCAAAACTAGTGTTGCCAAAAAGATAATAGCAAAAAAATCACTCGTTACTATAAATGTGCCTTGAAAAACTTTTCTTTTTTTTAAATTATGATATATATATGATTTGCCATTTTCTTAATAATCGATTGAATTTGCCCGTGACTAGTTTCTAGTTTGTCAAAAAAGGTTCAGGTGTAATCAAAGCAAGAGTTATGAAAGAGATAACCATTTTTGTATGTTTGTATGTGTATTCAACACACGAGTATATGAAACAACTTACCGTTGCAAGAATTTGTTTTTGACTCTCAGTTATTTCGGGTAGATTTGCCATGTTGCTTTTGTTGGAGTTGATTGTATGATTTTGTTTATAGTTTTTGTGACTTTTAATCTTTAATTGGTACAATAAAATAAACACTTTTTACTAGTTCACTTATTTTACAAGTTCACTTTCTTTTTTGGCAGCGCAAATGTAAGAATTAATGCATATACGTATGTATGTATGTATGCAGGCACAAATGTATCTACATATGTATGTATGTATGTAGCTAAAATCACAAAATATATAAATGATTGATTAAACGTTTTCTTTTTGTTTAAAAGCGAAAGGTTGTTGAATCATAGGTACTATTTTTTATTCCCGGCTGGTGTTTATCGGTGTGGTTTTTCTAACAAGAAAGTGAATATGTATTTATAACGACGTTTGGGTATAAAATACTCTGATGATTAAAAGTAATAACAGAAATAATTTCATACGTATTTAATTTTTATATCAATATTTATTTAATTTTTTATTTGCTGAATTGCTTTTTACGGTAACAAAGACTTTTTACGAATTTTATATACATATGTGCATGGTAATAATTTATTATAAATTTTTTCTATATTTTGAGGTAAATATTTTTTCCTTAAGCGTATGTACTCTTTTAATTTTGTTTTTACTTTATTTGTATTCATGCAACTCACACTTTGAAATTAAATATTCTATGGCAAAGAATAAATTTTTTTTAGCAAAACTCCACTGCAGATATGTATCTGCCCGTAACTCAAAATGCCACAAATTCGTTTAGTGTTCTAACTTGCGCGCTTCTTAAACAACTGTTCGTGCCAGAGTGCTCTCCACTGTTTAATAAACTGTTTGTGGTCGGTTCGTGTTTGTTAGTTTGTTTGTTTGTGTTCTCGTACTCCACTTGGCGCGTCTGCAGAAACGAATATGCAACAGCTGATTTTTTCATTGGCTCCCAATAGAATTAAAATTAACAAAGCATGAGAATTGTTAAAATAAAGTGTTTCGCTCTGTTTTTTATGCTCTCATTGCCGCAAAGTATAAGACGTTGCCAGATATTTGATTTTAACGGGATTTAATTTCTTGATTTGGAAATTCACAAATAAACAGTACCCTACAAGAACATTGACGGTCATTTGACCGGTCATATGACCTTGTGCTTACGCGTATGGCAATAACCATTAGAAGTTGCTGTCATTTTCTTAAGTGCAAAATGAAAAAAAAAAATGATGGATACTTTGGTATATGTGTGCTCTTGTTTCTTCCTCAAACTTATGAATATTATGGACTGGTAGCACATACTATGAGAATCAAAAGTGAGTCAACACCAGTAGTGTGTATTGTTTTTTTTAGTATAAGGAAATTATATTATACATATCGATTTTACTTACAATAACAAAATTGTTTATTCATTAATTATAACGTTATAATAGGAAAATTAGCTGAAATTAAATATAATTTCTCTTTTTATACTTTACTTTTATACTTTACTTTACTAGTTTTTCTTGTTTCTATAGAAATTTCCGTTTTCATCTTTATTCACGGCCTTTATAAAACTTTACAGGCACTTCCACAACGTATATTGATTATCAATTAGCTAAAACAATTATTTTTTGTTTTTTTCAATAAAAATCATCATAAAAATTGCTGTAAATCTACCGGTCTTAGCGAAAAATTTAAATGAGGAGGAAACTGTTTACTTCACAATTGTTGGCCTTATTTTTTGAATCTGGTTAAGGCAGCATTAGATAGTCTCTTAATTATAGTTACTAAGATTATTCCAGTGCTAATACTAATAATGTAATAAAACGAAATATAAAACTATAACTGATGTTGCCTCATTTTTCATGCACATAGTAAATATATCTAAACTGCTTACTCTGCAGATTTTTGATAGGAGCTGAATTTTCAGACCTGATATACGTTTACTGATGACTGAAGATACTTTTTAGTCTCGTTAAAGATCAAATCCAACTTTTTCTGGTTGGTGAGATTCAATCAAGGTATCTCTCTACTTATGAGAGCCGTTTTGAGCAAAATTTTTTTTTATTTAGTGACCGCAAAGAAGTCCAACGGTGTCAAATCACATGTTCTTGGCGGCTAATTGATATAACCACTATGTTAGATAAGACGGCCATTGAATTTGTTGCGCTATAGAGCCATTGTGTTGTTAGGTGTATGGCTAATGGCATCGCTCTGTTGAAACCACTTATCGCCCACATCCATATCTTCCAATTTGGGCCAGAAAAACTTCGTTGTCATCTCACGAAAGTGAACACTATTCACAGTAACTGCCTGACCAGCCTCATTTCGGAAAAATGAGACCGGATTATGCTTCCAGTCTATAAATCATACCAAACAGTCACTCTTTGTGGTTACGTTGGTGTTTCGACTATCGCTCTTGGATTATTATTCTCCCAAACGCGGCAATTCTGCTTATTAGATAAGAAGTTCACTGAGATCAAAATGTGCCTCAATACTAAAGACGACTTTCTTCGAAAATTGATCATCCACTGTTGCCATTGACGACGCTTGAAATGATCAAGAGGGTTTAGTGCTTGAGTTAAAAGCACCTTGTAAGCGTGTAAATGCAAGTCTTTAGGCTTCGAAGAGCGAAGGAGGTGTAATTGTTGGCCACGAGGACGAGTTGAGGTGAACGGCTCTTCAGCCACACTATCACGAATAGCAGTAATATTTCCTGCAGAACGAGCTATACGAGCATGCATTTCACATCTTCTACAGACACGGTTTGCTCAAATTTTTACACGATTTTTCCGATTGCACGCACATTTGGACGATTAAATTAACCGAAAAAATCACGAACTGTACCATATGCATTTTGATTTGAACGCCCATTTTCAAAATAAGCCTGAATAACTTTAACGCGTTGCTGGATTGTCTATCTTTTTATGGTTCAATTGAATTGGTCTGAAATTGAGAAACTTCAAATAAAATGCAAAAACAAGCTTGACGTTTAGGTGTGGTTCACATTCAACATCGGCCCTTAAAATTTAACCAAGCGATGTTTACAGATGTTATCAATGCCTCTGTCACTTGCAACTGTTTGGTCAATTGGGAAACTGGCAAGTCAAATAAATAAAAATATCATGAATTGTAGTTGTTAAATTTAGCTCGACTTGTAAATTTTATAAAATGCAATTATTTAATCAAACTTGTAAGTTAATTTATTAAAGTATTAAAATATGGATTATATGTGTACTTTAATAATAATTAAAAATTATGATTCATTTAAATACAAAAAGGAAAACAACCAATATTGTTGAATACGAGTACATTAAAAATGCAATTGTGGCTACAAAAAAAAAAAACATTTTGTAAGTACATATGTATGTTTGTGTAAGTATGTTCATATTAATTTTTATAGGCATGTTCATAAAAATTTAAATGAATTTAAAATGTGTTTTAACTTTAAGATTCCATACAAAATTTTACTAAAATTCATTTCAAATACATTTTAATTTTTTGTTAATATGAACTGTAGTCTATAACTTAATTTAACTTCTTAACTTTGCTTTCAAGCACGAAAAACTACAACAACGAGTTTTCTTCGCTGCTTTAGATTAATAGACGCAGGGCCTGTTTCACTATTTTAAACGTTAACGTTCGCATCTACATGCGTGACAACCAGAGTAAATAATGAAACAGAATACGTCCGCAACTTCAAACAAAAACGACTATCAGAGAAAACTGCAACTTCACAAACTGTCATGTAATGTTCATTTTTGTTAGGTAAAAAAAGCTTTATCTTTTATTTTTATTTTTCCTCGCAGTAAAGCTTTTGAAGCTTTCATCATTAACACGAGTGCACGAGTCAATCAGCCAATGATTTTTTAAATGAAGGGAGTGTTCCAATATTGAATCAGAGCATGTTCCTGTTTTGCAAGGAAATTTTTTTATTATTGAAATTTATTTTACTTTTTTTAGTTCTTTTTGAGAACTTTTGTTGCAAAAATACAAACAAAACTCGATGGTAAAATAAAATATTTTAGACAAAAAAGAAAAAAATATATAACAGTACAAAAACCGCTTTTAGAAACTATTATTATTGGTTATGTCAAGAGAAATTAAAAGCGCAAGTGAGAAAGCAAAAATTAGAAACCTTCTGTAAATTGTAATGTCTGAGAAATATGCACAACTACAGTTGAATTGTAAGCTGAAAAAGCCACCTAGATATACGTAGTGTGTGAACGTGGCTTTGCTTTCTGCACAGAAAAATTTATTTAATGTTCATATATATCTAGCGTCTACTGTACGAATATGCAACAGATTCGTGTAAATGGCGCTTGTCTTAGATAAGTACTGGCATAGATAATGCAGGGTATCGTACGCCAAACACGGTCTTACCTATTCAATTATAAACATATGTGGCAAGGCAGTTTAAACAGGTCGTGACAGAACTGCAATAAATACCAGACCAAAAAACATCACATGTATTTTTTGTTGGTAGAAATTACGAAAGGTGGTAAAAATATTATTTTTTTTGTTAAAAAAAAAAAAAAAGAATATCAGAGCTGTTCTGCAAATCACTTTTTGTGAAAGTGATTTGAAATCACAAAAAGGTGTTCTGCACACAAAATATTTTTGTTTTTTTGTGATTTTAAATCGGTTAGCTAAATTGCAATCAATTTGAAATCACATCCCAATTTTTGCACGTACTTTATTATGAATTGTATAATTTATTACATTAAAAAATAACTTAATGTGTTTTCTATTGATTATTTAAGTAAAATCATTTATTAATTAATTGCAAAATAAGGTTAATTAGAAATTAACCTTATTTTGCAAATAATACCGCGAATAAAAAAATTCGACCTGAAAATAAGAATATCAATAAATTGGAGCAAAAAACTGCTGTTTTTTGTAATTCAGAAGAGTAGAAATCACATGAAAATTCACAAAAAATTCTGATTTGCATAACAGGCACAAATCACATTTGTGCTTTTGAAACGGCATGTGCTTTGAAATCATGTGATTTTTAGAACAGGCCTGTATCTATGTATCAGAAATATGTAGCTTGTAATGAAAATTTTTACAAATTTAGGCAAAGGAAATGAAAGAGTGCTTATACCACTATCCTGGTAAAGCTGCCTTGATATGTGGTGACCAATTCAAAAACTGTCTTTGAAAGTTTATATAGAAAAATATATACTGTATTATACATACAAATCATCAATACATACATACAATTAATCAAAGTATAACTATATAAATAAAATTTAGCTGCAAAACAATGCAAAAGCAACAGGCGGTGTTTTGTTTGTGTAGAAAAATTTATACTGTTTTTATTTGAATTTGCATGCACTGTATAAACAATTTTGACATAACTAACTTGTAGACAAAGTAAAAGTTAACACAACATCTATATCGCCATTCCAAAGTTATCTTCTCGTGTCTCCACATTTTTTTTTCTTTCGGGAAAGTGATTCTTTTGATTTTATAACGCGTCCAATTTTTATCAAAAGGGGATATATGCACATAAAATGCCTCCACTATATCTAACAAATCCCTAGAGGATTGCACAGATAGGTCTATAAAATTTAGCCCAGGAAATTATGTTCAACCTTGGCCATATAATGCACCATCACCAAATACTTAAGTGGTCGAATTTTTATTTGACTTTTGCCAGCCCTGATAGGATTTGTATGAAATAAATTAAGTTGCCTAAAAGTATGTGACATTTTTTAAAGCTGTCTTCAATGGTTGAAGAACAGTTTTCTTTGTTAAATCTTCGAGGCTGTTTATTTCGCCTTTTGTTTTATTTACTTTTTAATCATAAAAATGTGCTAAAACATTTTGAAAGTAATATTGTTCTAGTTGCTTTAAATATTCGACCTTTAATTTGTTTGTTTTTCTTTGTATTCACTTTTACTTTTAATTGAAAATATATATACATATCGCTCCTTTATTACAACATAGTCATATCTCAAAAAAATGAGCTTTTCGAGTTAATAATCCAGAATTGTTAACAGTGCTACCTTTTATATTGTGCCAAAATTTATTTAAATTGCCTTTAAACAGTTTCCTTTAGGAGATATTTTCTAAAAAAATTTTCTAAGACTTATATGGAAAGTAAAAATTTTAAATGTGTTTTTCTCGAAACATGACTATGACATATGACTATGTTGCAATAAAGGAGCGATATGTATTGAACCCGAAGGTGTGAATGACGTCGAGAATGCTTGTTTATAAGTGCGTATCAGGTTGGCGTGAAGTGGTAAATTAAAACCAAAAATTATTTACAAAATAATTAGCTGAACACTATGAGAATTTGGCGTTGCACAGTGGGACGCTATCTATCAAAATCATTTTTAAAATATACTGCCTGGCCCACGAAGTCACTCGACATCGCTCGCTCGCATAAATACTTGCAAGCCAAAAACAACATTTTAAAATTTCTTTTTCTTTCAAACGTATTTATGCGAGCGAGCGCTGTCAATTGACATCGTGGGCCAGGCAGATAAATTTTAAATTTTACTACTGTATTTGGTAATGGATAAAATTCTTTGTCGTTAACATATGCGGTAGGTTTTTTGATAGTCTACTTACACCAGTGCGACATTTAATACTTACGAGTTTTCGAGTCAAGTTTACACGTAGACAAAATTATGGTTGACAAGACTATATTCTAAGGGCAACATACTATTGTTGAATTATATGATTGCTGCTGATAATACAATATTGCTATTAAAAACGCCGTTGACATATTATGATTCACTACAGTGTTGTAAAAATAAATTTATAAATAACTATTCTCAACCTCTATTATACTTGCCGAATTATAAAAACGCCTGCGACAGTTTTGTAATAGATTAAAGGGAAAAAGTTTACTTATTCAATAATTTATTACAAAGCTGTGATAGAGGGTTTTTAAATTACCCGGGGCAAGTATAGTCTGGTGCAACATTGTTATGTAATATTAAACAACCATAGTTTTAATTAAAATTACCATTGTGTTGTCATGCCCAACCATATTATTACACTAACCATTCAGGCTTTTCTCATATATCACCACGCTGCTTTCGTTAAATAACCTTCTTAATGTCATAAAGAGCTTTATTGTATTGTATTGTATTGTAGTATTGCATATATATGATAATATATTACAGAAAAAAAAAATGTAGCATATAGGGTGAACTATAAGTCTCTTAACATTTGAAATGGTTACTAAAAAACAAATGGTCTCTTGTTTATAAAACTATTTATCCTAAAATGAAAGGAAATAGGGTTTTATTTGTTGAAAATTACATCACTTAAATGTGATCATTGTTCACTCTGGCACTGATGCAACTTATATCGAAAAATTTCCATGACCGCTCTACAAATATCGATTAAATTTCTATGCATTTGCTGGTGTATATTTTCCTTTAGTTCGGTAATGATCGCCAGGTTGTTACGGAAAACTTTGATTTTAATATATATCCCCAAAGGAAAAAGTCCATTGGAGACAAATCGAGACTACAAGGCAGCCGGTTAATGTAATCTTTTTCGATATGATTTTCTGCGCATTTGTTTTGACGAACTATAGCCAACGAGTAATTTTATGTATGACATGTTGCCCCATTTTGTTGGAACCATGATCTTTTTTAATTTTTTTTTTATCTTGGATCAGTACTCAGGGGATAACCCCTACATATGCAGGGTATTGTACCAGAACTAGAAAAACAGGTTACGAATTTAAATCCAGAGAAGTTCTGTAATGCTGAAGCAAAAAAATGAGGTTGGGTTGTTCTCGTACAGACACTCGCACTCCCTCTACATTTTCCGGTTTTCTCGATGTAGTAGAATGCCTGGATCGTTGTCTTGATTATGATGATTCATCATCATTTCGAACTTCTGGATTTCTGGTCCAGAATGGTTTGAACCGTTGGAGAATGATTTCCATCACGAATATTAAAATGATAACAAAATTTACGTTTAGATTCGCTCGCAAAATCGTTGTTGCGATAATACTTGCATACGCAAAATGCGCTTTGTGCTCCGCTTAAGGACCGTCATGTCACTAAAAACTGGTCTCCAGTTTCGTAGGCGCCTGCTTTAATCCCCCCACCGTGCTGATGCTATGGCCTGTTCAAATGTTAAGAGACTTATGGTCCACTCTGTCAAATATATTTTGATAATATCGCTCCTTTATTGCAACATAGTCATAACTAAAAAAAACTTGTTTTGAGAAAAACACATTTCAAATATTTAGTTTCCATACTAGTCTTAGAATTTTTTTTTTTAGAAGATATCTACTAAAGGCAACAATTTAAAAGTTATTTGAATATTTTTAATAATTTTTGCCACAATATAAAAGGTAGTACTATTAACAAATCTGCATTGCTAACTCGAAAAGTTCATTTTTTGAGATATGACTATGTTACAAAAAAGGAGCGATATGTAAAGAAAATAATTAGGAAATAATAATCGTAGTCCATGTAAATGGGACTAAAGCACATGTATCCCCCTTTTGCTGTTGAAGAACCTGTTAGTTGTAATAAAACAAAAATATATATTAAACATTTCGTCTGCGGTTGCAACTTTAAAAGTCGTATATAACCATATTAATATAGTTGAATGTAACATAGAATGGTTAAACACAACACTAGTATAGTTAACAACAATAAATTTTAATGGTTGTGTAAATAGTATGTTTGGTTACAGCCATAATATGGTTGGCTGGATATATGGTTGACTTTGTAATAGTATTATTGTATACCTCATATACGAGTACGAGTTTAGTAGTTTTTCCAAGTTTTATTCGTTTTTTTACACAATTATTCCCTACTGCAGCGATAAGTTTTCATTCAGATAAAATATTAAGACCATTGAATCAAATCAACTCAATAATTAATTGCAACACACTGAACTATGAATAATACTGATGTTTCTTGTCCAATAAACACTTTAATTTAAAAGGGAACTGTTTCTCATATTAATTCTAATAAACAAGTTTAACTTTTACGTCATTAAATGAACAAAATTATGGATTAAAAAACTGAATAGAAATAAATAAAAACAAAAAACAAACTTATTCTTAGTGAATTTCAAATGTATTTGTTGTTTATAAAAATTATTTTTTATTAACTGATGAAAACCATTTCCACAGCTGTTTAACGGACAAAAAAAAAAAAAAAAAGAAGAATATTTATTAATAAGTTTATAATTGGCAACCGGAAAAGATTATTTTCTCATGAATTTAGAAGTGTGGGTATAAGTTGTTTGTTTTTGTAAATAAATTTAGTTCGTTTACACTGCATGTAGTGGGAATAAAAATAGAAATTTATATACTCCAGATTCTTTTTTTGGAAGAGGTAAATAACAAAAAAAAAAAAAAAAAAAAAAAAAAGTAGATACACACTAGTACTCACTATGATCACGGTTTGGCAGTATTTAATATACGAACTATGTATTTTGCTTTTTTGTCACCAGTTTTCTATAGTCAATATCCTGCTTTTTTGGCTACCTTTTCTTGAGCTGCCTTCTTTAGAGCTGCTTTTCGTTCATGTGCCTACAGGACCTTTTAGTTGGCTTCCATTTTCTAGGCATTTTCTTTGCAACTGTTTTGAGGAACTACCGTGCCTGGCTCACGATGTCGTTTCGCAAACGTTCATCATAATTTTTAAGGTCAAAAAGACTATTCCGATGCCTTTTATAAGCTTTATATTTCCCTGAGCTTGTTTGATTGGCCTTTTCTACCTCTAATACTTCCGTTAGTTGATTAATAGTTGACTATAAGTCACTCATTTTTAATGTAAAACATTAGCGAACGTTAACGAAACCACATCGTGAGCCAGGCAATTATTTCTATATAGACGAATATAAACAATTTTAGTTAAAGTTCTCTTAATGAAGAGAACTAAAAGCTAAAATAAAAGGAATTTTTTCCTGAATGCTATTCAGATTCGTATAAATAAGATATATTTTTGTGCCGTAAGAAACAAATTTTATTTCATTTTTTTTTTGAGTGCATTACCTTTTGCTTCCAAATGGCGCACTCACTACTTTATGTATGATCCGAGTATTTGTTTATCACTACAAATAATCTGTAAAATAAGATTACTCATACGTCTGCGGAAAATACGAATACATAAAATGTAAAACAAACCTCTCAACAGTTCGCTCTAATCTCATGAATATTTAAGAGTGAGTAATACCCAAAGACATGTGTATGTATGTATGTAAGTGTGAGACCAACAATTAAGAGATCCTCTTTTTCATGATGACCACATCAATGGATTTGGTAAATAAGATGTGACGTCAATGTTATGCAGTCATTAGTATAGAAAAACAAATTCATTATTGTATAAACAATTGCTCTGCGAATTACGATACAAGAATTGTTTAAATTTCGTTAGTTGTTTCAAAGTGTGAATGACTACAAATTGACTTAATATAAAGTGGTTTTGATACGTTTGTATATACGAGTATGTATTTGTTTATATTGGCTAAACAAAACGAAATGTTTGTTTTTAAACAGTTTGACGTGTAAAATTAAATCAGTGTATTCTATATATACAGTGGTGGACATGCAATTAAAATATAAATATGGTCTTTCAGTTTTTCGACATTTTATATGATCTATTGTTATTTCAAAGGAAATTTTCCTGTGCAACTTAGTGCTTTCTTTACAATCATTTTTTGTTCAATTTTCTTAAAAAATTAGCCATTATTTAGTCAAAGGCATGTTTCTCATTTTCAGTTCTGCTATTTAAATAAGGTAATTCTAATATCTAATTTGGTTTTTTTGCGAAAATTTGTTGATGGGTATGTTTTAAATGATATCGGTAAAATTGTACACAAGTATTAACCACGAAGTATGGGAAAAAGACCAAGTTGCTCCGAAGAAGAGAGAAAGGTAATCATTAGATTAATGAGGTTCCGAGAAGACGGTGAATGAATTATCTCAGTTGCTTATTTGCTCTAGAGGATAAATGTATATTGCAATGGACCATTTTGTTAAATTTGGCAACTCAAATAATGTATCCACAGCCTCTAAATCACGTAAAACCACAGACAGACATGATAGAATAGTTGTAAGTGCCTCTAAAGTTGACCGATTTAAAAGCTCTAAACAGCTAAAAGTTGAATTAGAGTCATCATATGGTATCAATATAGAATCTAGAACTATTAGACGGCAACTTAATAAAAGTGACTTACGTGCAAGCATCGCACAGAAAAAACTTTCGCCTCAAAAAAAAAAAAAAAAAAAAAAAAAAAAAAAATTTAAGTCCGGATTGGATTTTGTCAGAAAAAACATTAAGAAACCAAATGAAAAAGGAAAAATATTTGATGGTGTGACGAATCCAAGTTTTTGTAGTAGGGATCAGAAAGAAAACGCTATGAATGACGTCTAGTAAGCCAACAACAAAATCTCACATATACCATCAAAACAATAAATTAATTTACCATCAAAGATGTTTTAATTATATGGCCACCACTGTATGTATCAAATCTTCAGTTCTGGAAGATACAATCTAATTTTGTTGGATTAATCTAATTAATTTTACTTTTTAAGAATCTTCAAAGAAAAGGAATATTATAAATTCGCGTTATTTTTTATTATATTTGTTTCAGTTGCTGTTATTTGTTTCAGTTTAGTGTTCCAATCTTAATAAACACTTGTAATAGTCTCTCTATACCCAACGAAGTGTCTGTAAATCCGTTCCCTGTTTGATCTTTCCTACTATACTAGAGCACCGTGTCGTATAATGTAAGACCTACAATTTGAGTGATTACCTTTAACCAGAGTTAATGATTCTATGTTTTTTCCATTGTTTTCAACATGAAGGAAGATGGGCAAATTTGATTTTATGACTTGGTGACATCAAAGTTGGGTAGAAAACCCAGAACATGATAATATATTCTGGCAGCCTCTTTAAGTTTGTTGCTAGTTTACTGCATCTGACTGATAGAAAACTAATATAAACCCAATTTCATAAAAACAATTGTGCCTTATAGGCAAAATCCGCAATCGTGGGAAAAATCATAAACCACACAAAACAATCCCCACGCAGAATATAAATTTAAGTTAAATTAAACAAATTAGCTGAATACAAATTGGAAATACAACTTGAATTGCAATTTATCTTTTTAACACTAACACGTCACAGATCTAAATATAGAAAATTATTGATGCTCTCTTACGTTTTCACCGATAGTGAATTGAAAAGTTCTTATTTTATTCAGCACGTCATATAAATTAAAAGAAATAAACAAAAGCTAAAAAAAACATGAAAATGAATTAACAAATTATACTAATCAAATAGATTGATTTTGCATTTAGTTTCCCATAAATCTGCTATAAATAAATTTCCACAAAAGTTCTGTTTTTATAATTTGTTTTCGATTAAGATCTTCATGTACTTATATTTGCAAATAGATAGAAAACCATTGAATGCGCAGCTGATATCTGTGTACGAGTAATAATTAAGGGTGATCATCCTGCTATTTACCAGGAAAATACAACTGAAGTTGAGGTGTAATATTTAAGCATACTCATAGATAAGAAACTCACCTGGGAGCCGCAGCTTGAATCGGTTATAAATAAAACTACAAAAAGCCTTTGGACTGCGAAACAACTACTGAGCAAGTTCTGCGGCCTAAGACCTATGATGATACACTGGTTATGTAATCCAATTGTAAGACCCTATACGGAGATCTAGTATAGTAAGGGAAACCCCCTTTAAATGCTGTGAAAACATATGATTTGGTTTTCCCTGTTGTTATTGATAGGTTCAAGTCAAACGTCCGCAAACACTATTTCCTCTCTCCTTCTATTTCTCATAAGCTGAGAAATCCTGAGTACTATGATCCAAGATAAATAAAGCAAGTACCATGACCAGATCAAGATTTCGCACTAATATGTCTTATATGTATCACGATCGGTTCATCCCTAACGACAGATATAGAGGCTTTTTTGAACTTAACGCCCCTTAATGGAGCTGCTAATGTGGAGGCAGCCATTCAGGTGATCACAATTTACATAATTTTAAAACACAAGTTCGTTGATCTTATTGATCATCCTATAATCTTTAAGGGAATCAGAGACGCAATTGATACGTATCAGCGAATTTACCACATAACCTCAATTCATTCCTTTGTCAGAAAGTTTAGGATCATTTTCCCGTCAAGGATGAACATCTTCTCGTCAAGGAAGACGATCCTAAAGGTGATCGCAGTATAGGTCACAATAGATGGATCCAAAACGCTGCAAGGAAAGGAAACAGGAATAATGGGGCCTAAAGTACGCAAAATAATTGCACTCAGCGAGGACACCACAATCTTCTAAGTTGAGCCATATGTAATATCGGAAGCAGTGGAAATACTATTTGGTAAGGGACACAATGGTGCGATGATAAAAATTATCTCTGACAGTCAATTGGTCTTCAAAGTCTTAAGTATAGCTGGCTAATTGAACTGGTGAGCCAGAAACAGATTACTCTGGTCTGGGTGCCAGGATATGAACACATTGTGGTAGTGGGATGTGCCAAAAGAGGTGAGGGCTAGCAGTTCCTCTAATCGTTTGTGGTTTAAAACTGTACCAACCCTTTTTAGGTCTACGATAGTCTGACCAGCTATTATTTTGTGATATCACGGGAACCGGAAGCCCCGGGAATATTGTTCTCACCGTGCTACAGTGAGGTCCTTCGAGGGCACCGTGGTGGTTTTGGTTTAATCCCAAATGCGGGGAGAGTTGCATTGCCACCGGGTGCCACGACCCAGAGATTGGAAAGAGTTTTAGGAAGGCAATTTTGAATTGTGAAACAGAGCTGAGGGCACGTGGCGTTGTCGCATATCATGTTGCAAACTTCAGGTAAGCAACACTTATAGATCAGCCCCATACTATGGGGAAGAGCATGCGCCATTCAGCATGTGATCGAAAATGGTAACCATGCGTGACAATTTATCATGCATGGGGACGTCTGGGTGAACGTTTTTTCACCTTGTGAGAGAATCACTGTGGATGAATCAAGGCAATCTTTTGATTCTGTGGCATAACAGACCCCAGGAGTCCTTCGTTTGTTGTAGCAAATAAAACTCTACGAAGCCGCAAGACTTATATTCTGTTGGACTTCCAAAACTCTTACCAAGAGTATAAATTGGCAAAACGGGAATCAGCAAAGCCCCCAGGAGGTTTTGCTTTGCAAACCATCTCGGTGCTGATCATGGTTGAGGTGCCAGCCTTGTGGTTTAAGCCTAAAATTGTAGGAAGGGGAATTAGTTTCCCTGATAACTTTAGTGCATACTGGTTTTCGGGGGCTAATAACCCCCGAGGTGCTGTTGTCTTGCAACAGATACCTGTACTGTAAGAAACCAGGCATGATGGTTAGACGGGTTGGAGTTCTTAATGGACTTCGGCACGTAGTCCATGACACATTCTGTGCCAAAAGACGAGTCGAGGTGTGCTTAATGGGGCCCTCATCAAACTTTGGCTTCAACAAGAGTCTGCTTAGGAGGGAGGTGAAAAAATTGATCGAATCCATAATGGGGAAAACTTGAACATTCCAAGAAATTTCTAAGGTTTGATATAAAGACGGCCGAACGTGCTCTAAGAGTGGACGTGAAGAGCTGAAGAATATTGATAGGTACACTTACAAATCATTATACCTGCCTCAATCTGTACATAGTAAGCTTTTCCAATACAGACTTTTGCAGACTTTGCGGTGAGAAGGAGTAGTAACTGAACCACTTGATCATCTACTATGAGCCATGGATGGAACCGCACCTGGCGAGGCAGATTACATCGAACTAAGCTGGATAGATTGACTTAGTTTGCCACTGTTAGGAGGTGTCATTAAGTGTAAAATAAGATAGCTGTGAAAACGATTATCGTGCGTACCTGCCAGTATGGTATTACCCCACGGTGATTTAACCAGCGTGGGGTAAGGTGGTGCAAAATAAGATAGATAGGAATAAACCGAAAATAAACAGTCAAGGAGTTTTTTTTATTTGTTAAGAAAGGGACGCTGGGGAAAGCTGAGCATATCCCAGCCAAGCCCGGACTAACCGGAGGTCGTTATGGGCTGCTGTAATCTCATATGTTGAGTGAAACGTAGTTGCTATTGCTCCCATTTAAGGAGATAATCCAGTTCTTGTTTCGTACTTAACCCAATAGTGGATATGGGGAAACACAATACATCAACAATGGTCACAAAGCAAGGAGACGTTTTGGACCACATTCCATTCAAATAATAACAAAAGGCCCATTTTGCTCTATTATAATAATAATACTAACTATATTCCAGCTGGCTTCTATAGAGTAGGTCCAGAAAACACAATGTTTTGTTAGTCTAAACGAAAAATGTGCTCGTTAATTTTGCAAGACCATTTGCATATGAGTGTGAATAGGGCTAATATTTTCTGTTTTCAGTGTAAGTATTTAATTTTCTTGGGTCATAGTATTTTTTAAATGCATATACCTTGTTGAATGCAATTGAAATTCTTTCTTTTGGAAATTCTTAATGAAACCAAACATTCAAAATGCCTCGAAGCTTTTTTTCTTCTCTTACAACTAAAGCACGAGTATGTGTTTCAGATGTAAAATATCAACCATATTTTGTTGTAATTACATTGTTAATTATCTTGTTAAAACAGTTTTCAATTTCTTTTTAAAGCTGACAATAGAAAAAGTTTTATTTATTTTTGTTTTCCTTCCGCATTAGAAACTTTCGTTCGTTCAGCAAATAAGACGTATTGGTCTTGTACGAATAGTTTTAAGAGGATTACACATTTTTTCATGCGTCATATTCAAGCATGCGGAAGGAGTGAAATGAAGACACATGTCTGCTGCAAGTCAAGCAAATAAGGTTCCATGCTCTTTTTTCTGTTTCGTCTGTCAATGTTTCAAACATTTATTGCTTTTATGTTATAACTTTTCCATGAAACGAAAGAAAAAAATAAAAAACAAACAACAGTTTTTAAATGTAAAATCTGTAAAAAAAAATGTTTTTGTTTTATTTTATTAAAACAATTGACGTTACGAGTAAAACAATAAATTGTCTCACATGGGAAAAAGCTTTGAGTTCTTATGACACAAAATTAGTAAAGCTTAATTTCTTTGAAAAATATGACATTATGTGTTCAAAGGAGGGAGTAGGACAGAAAGAGAAATATTACGGTATAAACGAAATTAAAACAGTAACAATCAGCTGCTACTCATGTTAACAAAGAAAAGGTCCGGCTCAGAATAACAACGCTTCAAATATGATAAAAAAAAAACAGCAGTACCAGGCAAGAAAACTGCTATTAGCCGAAAATATCAAAACTATGAGAATTGCTGACACGAATATTGGTGCGGGGAATGAATTCGAGCATAGTCAGCAATATATACACGTTTGCGGTACCAACTATGCAAATTATTCAATCGGGGTGGCCAGTTGGAGCAGGTAGTGAGCTAGGCGACAGTCAGTGAGTTGGAGTATAAAGGTAAGCAATGAAGTGCAAACCTGAAAACCAACAGTTTTTTGTATTTTTATAGGGTATAACTACAACATAATAATAAATCCTGCGATTCCCACGTGACACAACTACAATATTGTATAAGGCCTGCGATTTCTGCGGGACTATCCAGGATACAACTATAACAATACCTAAGAACAGGATTTAGCTTCATTCACTTCTCATGGAAGGGAGGGAATGAATAACTTTTTGTCATACAGAAATTTCCAAACACTTAGCTGGCTCCAGAATTTTTTGTTTAAAACTCATCCTGGAGTGATAAGGATTGAGATGCCTGCTACTTAGTTGCATAACTAGGCTGAGCTTGAAATTTAAATAGTAGCAGAAAATGTTACTAATTCCAAATGAAACAGCCGCTAATATTTCTATTTCCAGAAGTCTATTTGTTCTGCGAGATTCCCCCCGGGAAACAGGTTTTGCCTTGGCACGTTCCTAACCAGAGCACTGACCACAGGCTATTATTTTCTGGTACCATGGACGCCGGGAGCCCCGTTGTTCTCACTCGGTTATGGCGAGGTCCTTCGGTGGCAACGTGGTGGTTGTGGTTTAATACCCAAATGAGGGGAGACTTTTCGGACTCGGTGTGGAGTTGAACTGCAACTGGATGCCGTGACCCTGAGATCGGAAGGAGTTTTAGGAAAGCTCTGCACTACACTATAGGGGAGAGCATGCGCCATTCAGCATGTGTTCGAAAATGGTACCCGTGACAACTTGTCATGTATGGCGACGTTTTTTCGCATTGTGAGTGAATCACCGTGAGGTTAGGCCGTTAAGGCAGAAACCCACGCTAAACATCTTCTGTTTCAGTTCTTCGAGATGTCCCCTGGGGAACAGGGTTTGCCTTGGCGTATGCCAAACCAGGACATTCTATTTTTTGGCTAAAGAGGAACTCCCTCCCTTCGTTTGTTGTAGCAAATAAAACTCTAGGGACATGCATGAATTATATTGCGTTGGCTTCCGAAACCCTTACCAAGGGTATAAATTGGCAGAACGGGGATCAGCATGCTCCCGAGTGGTAATGCATACAGTTCAGCCCGGGCTAATTATGGTTTAGGTGCCTACCTTGGCTGGAACGTTCTGGCTGTGGTTTAGTTCTACAACGCAGGAGGGAGGCTAATTGTTAGAGCACGGATTTTTTCAGGGACTAATAACCTCCTGAGGGCCTGTTACCTTTACAATTGGAACGTTCTGGCTATGGTTTAAATCTAAAACGCAGGAAAGGGGAGTTAGTATCCCGGAAAACTGATTGGTGCGTGGCTCTTTTCGGGGACTGACGAAGATCTGTTGCCTTTACAACAGATACCTGTACTGTGAGTAACCAGTGGTGATGGTTGACGGGTGAGTTGGTTTAAGGGCTTCGGCCTACCAACTCATTAAGCCTTGTCTTCCATTGATTGCTGAGAAATTGCATACAGGAGGGATTAGAAGGCCCGAACTCCTCAACAAGAAGTTGCTCAAGTGGCTACAAACATATGGCAAAAATTGTTACCTGTGTGCGCCTAGTAAGCCGCACGAGAGTGCTGGTGAATCGTGAATAATTCACTCCGTGGAGTTGGTCCATAAGCAGATAAGGTCGTAAAGGCAGGTGCTGAAGTAAACCTTTCCACTCCCTATTGACTCATTGGATCATCGCCGCATGAGGTGTGTTAATCTGTTTTTTTGATACTACAATATATTTGTCTTTGATGAGATTAGGGATCTTGTTCCGCAAACTCACATACTTTTGTGCAACACGCGTTCATCACCCAGGGCTCATCCATTTGTCATCCATTGTTTAGAGAATCGCACAGTACATTTCACAGAGCACTCGTTGTTAAGCCGTACGGTTCGTCAGTGGAACAAGTTGCTCGCAGACGTAGCTCCTGTCACATATGACGTTAGTTGACTCAAGTCAACCGACTACAAACATTACTCCCTCTTTTCTCATCCGCATAACCTATTTCCTTAGTTTCAATATAATGCATTGAATATTTAGGGGTCATTTCCTGGGTACTAGTCTAAGATAAAAAAGAAGGAAAATCAGGTTGGTCAACTGTCATAATACTACGATATAGATGTGGCCAATATGTGATTATATAAGCTAATGCCATGCGGCATGATAGCTTTATTAGAAAATAACAACAAATTATAAACAGCTTGTTTTCTATATTTCCCAGCCGTTTCATAGGAGCTATCCTAATCATCAGTAGACTTTTTGAAAAATATTCTGAAACATTCAACTTTATATCCCAACAATTTTCTGGCAGATTCTGATTAAACTTACAAGACATGATTCTCAGCTCCATTTCGCTCCTTTGCGGGTGCGGCTGAAGTATTTGTTTCTTAGCCTTATTTTTACGTATGTTACGTTAATGAGGCTTATGATACGAATACTTTTGCCCAACTGCTTTACGAGTAACTATCTCATCAATTATCTGGCGATAACATCATAATCGCTGCCTGATAATTAAATCGAAAAGCATTAATCGTACGATTTTCTTTTTGTTGGTTTAGAAGCAACAACGAATGCATAAAATACTTTAAATGTGTAAAGAATCCATAGAAATGATTGTTTGCATAGTAATCAATTTTTCTTCTCCAACTGCTCCACACACGCACACACACACTTGCCACCAGAATACCAGTGAAAATCTGTTCGTTAAGCAAAAGTAAGCAGTAAAATCAACAACAATGAAAAGTAAATTGTAACTGAAAAGCTTTTGTTATTTACATCAATGCCATTTTAAGTACTTTTGTCTGTTAAGAATTTGTAATTTTTTACTACTGAACTCATTAACAAAAAAAGCCGACCAGGTAAGCGGGTTAACTTCTGCTCTCGCAGTTATTCCAACATAATAATACTGTTGAATGGCAACACAAACGAATGCATGCCAGACTTCCTCCACCCACCGGTGACGGATTGCATGAATTGTGATTTTACTTGAAAAGTTTTTGCGCATTCGAAGAAAATATCTGCTTGTGGTAGTTTCGGGAAGACTGCGAAAACTTTTCGGGATAAAATGTTATTTTATGTTGGCAGTAATAATGGGTGATTTTATAAGAACTATCGGAAATTTAAAAAAAAACACATAAAATTCAGATAAATGCATGAAATATTTATTTGGATCGATAGTTGGGTCGATATAATTTAATGTTTGAAGATTATTTCATGCAAATGTTGGCCGCGGCTGCGCCTCAAATGGTCCATCCGCTTAGTCCAATTTTGGCATAATCTTTCCAACATTTCGCCCGGTATCTCACGAATAATGTTGGCAATGTTGGCTTCCAGTGCGTCAATCGAAGCGCGCTTGTCGCTATAGACATTAGCTTAACATAGCCCCACAAAAAATAGTCTAGAGGCGTTAAATCGCACGATCTGGGCGGTCAATTGACTGGTCCCAAGCGTGAAATAAACTGTTCACCGAACTCGCCTCTCAATTGGTCCATTGTTTCGCGTGCTGTGTGGCATGTGGCACCGTCTTGTTGAAACCACATGTCATGCAAGTCAAGCTCTTTCATTTTGGGCAAAAAAAAGTTTGTTATCATCGCACGGTAGCGCTCACCATTCACAGTAACGTTGTGATTCGCATCATCTTTGAGAAATACGGCTCAATCATGCCGCCAGCCCATAATCCGCACCAAACGGTTGTTTTTTGTGGATGCATTGGTAGCCCTTGCAATGCTTCTGGCTGCTCTTCACTCCAAATACGGCAGTTTTGCTTGTTCACGTATCCATTCAACCAGAAATGAGCCTCGTCGCTGAACACAATTCTTCGATAAAAAAGTGGATCTTCATCTAACTTTTCAAGAGCCCATTCACCAAAAATTTGGCGTTGTGGTAGGTCGTTTGGCTTCAATTCTTGCACCAGCTGTATCTTATAAGGCTTCACACCCAAATCCTTCCGCAAAATTTTCCACGTAGTGGAGTAACAGAGGCCCAATTGCTGCGAACGGCGCCGAATCGATAATTCACGGTCATCACCAACACTGGCCGATACGGCTGCGATATTTTCTTCAGTTCGCACTCTACGTAAGCGTGTTGGTGGTTTAATGTCCAACAATGTAAATTTGGTGCGAAATTTTTTACAATAGCCCGAATAGAAGCCTCAGTAGGTCGATTAAACTGACCATAAAATGGAAGAAGCGCGCGATGAACTTTAACAGAGCACGCATTTTGGTAATAAAATTCAATAATTTGCAAGCGTTGTTCGTTTGTAAGACGATTCATGATTAAATTATAGACCAAACTGAAGATGTTTGACAGTGACACAAGATACAAAACGTGCGTGAGCTGTCAAAACTAGTGTTGCCAAAAAGATAATAGCCAAAAAGTCACTCGTTATCTATTAGCATATATATATATATATATATATATATATATATATATATATATATATATATATATATATATATATATATATATATATATATATATATATATATATATATATATATATATATATATATATATATATATATATATATATATATATATATATATATATATATATATATATATATTAATTCAAGCATTGCAATTCAAATTTAAGCGCTTACGATATGCGTTGAATGCTTGTCGAATCCCCTGTTTACGATTCCATGTTATCGCTTTTCTGCTTTCCTTATACTTTCTTCTTCTGCACGGCAGTTTTAACAGTTTGAAATCAGAATTTTTTGATGCAAATTAAATAGGAAAAGTAAGATTTTCTCTTAAGAAAATATATATTAACAAATTTAAGAAGAGCAAATTCTGCTTTTAAAAAGGACATGCACTTGAGCCTTTAAGGCTTTTGACAATACAAACTTAGATAATTGTGAATTAAATATAAGTTGGATTTAAATTAAAGTTCAGTTTATCAGTTCTAATTAATTGCTCTTATAATATTCTAAATATTTGAAAATATATGTCAAAGGTTTCCAAGTCTAGTGCTGATTAGGAAAACCCATATGAAATATAGGCAGATATTAACAAGTCAAAGTGTAGTATATTCGGCTGGGCCGAATCTAAAATACCGTTCACGATAGTCATATATATATATATATATATATATATATATATATATATATATATATATATATATATATATATATATATATATATATATATATATATATATATATATATATATATATGTATATAGATATAGCATATATTAGAAATTGGAACTAAATATGCTCAGATATATATGGACCGATACCCTTCTTTTATAACGAGAACTGCTTTTAAGTAAAAAAAAAAAAAAAAATTCATGGAAAAATCGGTTTATGCTGTATCTCGGGTATATATGCACCGACATCGAAAATTTTCATTTTCTGTACTGCTTTAAAAAAAAAAAAAAAAAATAAAATAAAAAAATATAAAAGATAAAATTTTTTTTAATAAAAATCGGTTTAGGCTATATCTCGGGCATATATGGAGCGAAATCAAAAATTTTAGTTTTCTGTAGTTTAGTAAACTCCTTTTGTAATGAGAACTGCTTTTAAGCGAAACCAAATTTTTTTTCATGGAAAAATCTGTTTAGAACTGTTTTTAAGGAAACAAATTTTTTTTTATGAAAATATGAGCTTAGGCTATATTATATCTCGGTTATATATGGACCGATATCGGAAATGTTAATTTTCCATATTTAAATAACCTCATCTTATTACCAGAAAAAGGTTGTTTAAGATCGCTTAGGTGCCATTTTCATTAAAAAATCGGTTTAGGCTATATCTCGAGTATATATCGCTCCTGTCGAAGGTATATACACTGGGCACTGATCAGCTTTAACTAATTTAATTCCAACATTTTAAATGCTGTAATAGTGTATCCTTTCCTCTTTCGTGTTGTTATTGTTAAAGTTAAGCCTCCACAGACACTACTCCCTCTTTCCTCCTCATCATAACCTATTTTCCCAGTTCCAGTACAATGCGCTGCATATGTAGGGGTCATCCCCTGAGTACTGGTCCCAAATAAAAAAAAAAAAAAACCGTCATAACGCAAAAAAGCTTGTTTCGAGAAAAACACATTTCAAATTTTTAGTTTCCATACAAGTCTTTGAAAATTTTTTTAGAAAATATCTCCTAAAGGAAACTGTTTAAAGGTAATTTAAATAAAATTTTGCCACAATATAAAAGGTAGTATTGTTAACAATTCTGTATTGTTAACTCGAAGCTCATTTTTTGAGATATGACTATGTTGCAATAAAGGAGCGATATGAACCAATATCGAGGATCTTTTTTTTTGCCTTTTAATCGCCGTGGCAAATAATTGTGTTAAGTTTGAAGCAAAACGGACAATTTGTTTTTTCAAAAATGTTCATACAAAATTGAAAAAAAATTTTTTTTCGGAATTTTGGATATATGTATCTCAGCTATATGTGAACCCATGAATCGATAGATGAATAGAATGAGGAAAGAAAAAGGTTGCTAAGTCTAATGGTTTTCTCAGAAACGATATTTCAGCAGCGGACAGACAGATATCGCCTAATCGGCTTTTCTATCAATTCTGGTTCAGAATACATATAGTATAATATAGTATATATACTTTATAGAGTCGGAAATGAAAATTGTAGAAATAACAAACGGAATCACAAACTTACCATTTTTGGGAAGAGTACAAAAATATAGATAAACTAAAAAAGTTATTGAACATTGAAACCATTAAGGTATTTTTACGTCTCCCTGTATTTTTGATATACATGTTGTACCAGAGCTTGATTAATACATATGTACAACGAATAAATGGCTATAATAAAGTATTTGTGTGTCTCTTACTGATTCCTAATACTCGCTCATACATAAAGCACCAAATAAACTATACAACCTGCTTGGCAAACATGCCAAAACTTTAGGTAATGGAAGAAAAAACACACGAAACTGACAATTAGAGTAGCTTCTATGAAATGTCGACATATAGACAGCCAGCAAACAAAAAACAAGCTGTTTATAATTTTGCGATTTATTTATGCTTGTGTGAATTATATTTGTATCGTTTAGGTGCAAGCGAAAAGCGTGTGTTTGCCAAACCGTTTGCGTAGTTTATTTGGGTCTTAAAATAACCCATATACAAAACAACAATAATTTACATCTTAGTTTAGTTTGAATATTTATAGAAAATATTTTATGTTTATTAAAGGTTTATTTGACAAACTTTGTATAGAGAGAACTGAGATATTTTTTTGTTAATAAGTCCAAATTTTCACGAGGCAACTTTAGTTGCGCAATTCTTGACTTTGTGGACAAATAAGCGAGGAAAGAGTGGGGAGTGTAAAAATGAGTACAGACTTGCTTGTACTCGGAAAGTCGTTTTGTGCTATCATTCGTAATGTCAGAAATTTTACATTTTCTTTCATTTGTGTTTCTTTTATGTATTGATATGTTGTCCGCGATGAAAGTAATATTGGCGCAAAATTGTGATATTTTTTAATTCATTTGAATTTTTTTTTCTTCTTTAACATATTGTGGACAACTTCAAAAAATACACAACAGTATTATTTTAGAAGAAGTGAAAATGAAATGGAAAAATTTGAGAATGTACTACATGTAAGATTAAGAAAGCGTAAGCAATAGAAAATGAAAATTGCTCAAGCAAAAGCAAGTTTAAAAGAGAATTTGATAAGAATAGCGCAACTAAAATTGCCTCGTGAAAATTGGGACTAGAGCTGTTTAAGAAACTCTGAATAAAAATGAATTTTTTTGTATTCTAGACTAAAACAATTAATATTTATAAGTAAGCAGAACTAACGCACAATTATACGATTTTATATATAAAACAAGAGTTTTAAGTATGCAAAAAAAAATCGTGTGTCAAGAAAGAAAATAAAAAAATCAAATTCTGCAAAATTATATCGGGTGGTTAAATTTCAAAGGCCGATGTTGAATGTGAACCACACCTAAACGCCAAGTTTTCTTCCGAATTTTATTTGACATTTCTCTATTTCAGACTTATTCAATTTGAACCATGGAGAGATACACAATCCAACAACGTGTTAAAGTTATCCAGACTTATTATGAAAATGATGATCAATTTTCGAAGAAAATCATCTTCAGTGATGAGGCACATTTTCACCTCAGTGGATTCGTCAATAAACAGAATTGCCGCATTTGGGCAAATGAGAATCCAAGAGTGACTGTCGAAAAACCAATGCACCCACAAAGAGTGACTGTTTGGTGCGGTTTATGTGCTGGCGGCATCATCGGGCCGTATTTTTTCCAAAATGAGGCCGGTCAGGCAGTTACTGTGAATGGTGTTCGCTATCGTGTGATGATAAATAACGAATTTTTTATGGCCCGAATTGGAAGATATGGATGTAGACGATATGTGGTTTCAGCAGGACGGTGCCACTTGCCACACAGCTAACGAAACAATTGCTCTTTTGCGCAACAAATTCAATGGCCGTGTTATCTCACCTAATGGCGATGTCAATTGGCCGCCAAGATCATGTGATTTGACACCGTTGGACTTTTTTCTTTGGGGTTATTTAAAAGAAAAGGTGTATGTCGATAAGCCAGCAACAATTCAACAGCTAAAGGATGAGATAATTCGGCACATTAACGGCATAGAACCTCCATTATGCCTCAGGGTCATCGAAAATTTGGACCATCGGATGGAGGTGTGCCGCCGTGGTCGCGGCGCCCATTTGGCCGATATTTTGTTCCATACATAATTGAGTAATACCAATATATCATAATAAAATAAAATTACAATAATTTCCTAAATAGTTTGTGTTTTATTCAAAATCGGCCCTTGAAATTTAACCACCCTTTATTTGAACTCACGATTTCATTGCTCAAGGTCATAATTTTTATAACTCAAAGACGAAATGCTTATTAGAAATTTATAAAAAAAAGTTTCACTCGATGACTCAGAATAAAGAAAAAATTATGGAACTAAAAAAATTAATAAAAACAGTTTTTTTTAGAAGCGATTTTTTATTTATTTTTTGCTTTATAGTTTCTTTGTGTTGGAAAATATATAAATTTTCATATGGAAATATTGAATATCATTTAATTGTGTACGTACATATGCAGATAAATATATAGTTATCATAAAATATTTCACAAATTTTGTTTACTTTTTTCTATTTGACGTAAAATCATGAATTTGATTTAATTTCCACCAGACGCGAGATGGAATCTGAACTCATGACCATACCTAATAATTTAAAGTACAAAGAAAATCTAAAGAAAACACTTAATTACTGAAAACATCTGCTACTCGCAGGTTTGTTTTCAAATATTGAAAACCAGACCAATCTAATTGCAACTTTGTTTTTATAAGTATTTGATTTTTGAATTAGCTGCTAGTGATTTTTATGGCTCTTCTACACAGGCCTGCGAAAAAAATTTTTCAAGAATTTTTCATGTGAAAGCTGAAAGTTTGAGGGCTTAGAATTTTCACTAAACAAGGGGTTTTCTCATGAATTTTATAGTAGTGTAGTAGTAGTGGTAGCATTTAAGTTTTGCTCTTTCCAACATACAGGCCTGTTCTGAAAATCACATAATCAAATCACATGCCGTTTTAAAATAACATTTGTGATTTTGTGCTGTTCTGTAAATCACACCGTTTTTTGTTTTTCGGTGTTATTTCACTTTGTAGAAATCACAAGAAAACAGCTGATTAGTTTAGCTATTTCCTGTAAAAATTACTTTATTCTAACATAGAGAAATAAAATGCCCGTAGCTTCTGTGTTATCTCTAATTGAACTAAGAAAAAAGCAATTAAGAGATGAACGTATTAAAAAACGTAATTTGCGCTTTTTATCAGATTCAATGGATATGAACGAATCATTGTAAGTAGATAATGATTGAAAACAAGAGTTTGTTATTAGAAAACTTATTTTTAGATTTATTTCTTTCTAACGGCTGAGCAAAGCTGCTTTCCAAATGATATTGAAAGAGCTAGCCCCACTATTACCAAAGTGTTCCATTCCGACAAGTATTCAACTCGCATCTGTGCTGAGATTTCTGGCAGTTGGATCATACCAAGGCGTTATAGCCAATGATGTAAATTTAACAATGGGGCGCTCTACCTTTTGTAAAATCTTATGGAATTTTTTTTTTCAATGAGAGTACACGGCGATTACTTTTATTATATTTTTTGGAATTCATAAAAATATTTTAATGTGGCAAGCTTCCATGTATTTTCGAAAAACATAAACAGCTGAGAGAAAAAAACCAAGGCTGAAATCACAAAGAAAACACAAGAACAAATAACATCTTTGCAGCAGTAAGAGTGATTTTAAATTATTCTTAATTTTTAAGTAATTTGTTTAAGTAATTTATTTTAACCTTTTCTATGTAATAGTCTTGAAATTGCCTCAGTGATTTGAAATAATTAGTGCACTAGCTGAATGTTTACAAATCACAAAAATAAAAGCACAGAACACCTTTTTTGTGATTTCAAATCACTTTCACAAAAAGGGATTTGCAGAACAGGCCTGATAGTCTCCTTTTAGACTAATACATTTTGTCCAGTCCCCACGTGTAGTTTCTTACATTTCAGGCATTTGTTGCAAGGTAACCCCCCGTAAATCGACATTGCACCATAGTTATCATGGAGGACTAACGACGACTCTCTGCGATTTTAGGTTTAAACCACAGCGAAAACGTTTTAGCCAAGATGTAGGCACCTCAACCATGAATAGCGCCGTAATGGTCTTTAAAATAGAACCTCTTTGGGGCTTTGCCAATTAACCCTGGGTGTGGGCTTCACCTAATACAATTTAGATATGTTTTAACTTCCTAGAGTTTTATTTGTTACAATAAAAGAAGAAACGCTCAAAGAGCAGAGGACCCTAGTTAGGCGTACACCAAGGCAAACCTGGGGCCAAATTCCGCAACTATGAATTTTTTTTACCAAAATAAAATTCACCGACAGGCACAGTGCTCACCTTTCAGTTAAAAAGCGATTCCGTAAGAAAGAATGAATTTTATTACGCTGAATGTGTTTCTTCAGGCTGAATGATATGCTGATTTCTCAAATTAACCGTGTCACACAAGTTGTTTAGTAGATAATTTTAATATATAGAGTTTTTTTTTAAGCTAGATAGAAGTTTAAATTGTAAAAAGTAACACAAAAAATTAAATTTTGATGAAACATTTTTTTTATTTGTTTCAGTATACTCTGACAAATCATCATGAATAGACTCACGCTTGAACAACGCTACGAAATTATCCAAATTTACTTTGAAAATCAGTCGTCGATTCGCGCAACTTATAGACGATTCAGCGATGAGGCGCATTTTTGGCTTAACGGGTTTGTTAATAAGCAAAATTGCCGCATATGGAGTGAGACCAATCCACAAGAGACCCTACAGACTCCATTACATCCAGAAAAATGCACTGTTTGGTGCGGTTTTCATGCTGGTGGCATCATCGGACCTTATTTCTTCAAAAATGAGGCCGGAGCTCGCGTTACGTTCAATGGAGATCGTTACCGCACCATGATCAATGATTTTTTGTTTGAAAATATGGATGACATTGATCCGGAGGAGATGTGGTTTCAACAGGATGGCGCTACGTGCCATACGGCGAACGCAACCATCGACTTACTGAAATCAAAATTTGGCGATAAGTTGATTTCGAGAAATGGACCTGTCAATTGGCCTCCAAGGTCGTGCGATTTGACACCTCTCGATTATTTCCTGTGGGGCTACGTGAAGTCACTGGTTTATGCTGATAAACCAGCAACAATTGACGCCTTGGAGGCCAGCATTGTTCGTGTTGTTCGTGACATACGGCCAGCAGTGCTCGAAAAAGTGGCCCAAAATTGGACGTCCAGAATGCGCTTCGTCAAGAACAGCCGCGGTGCCCATATGCCCGAAATCATTTTCAAATGTTAATGTCACGTATTGATCTTTCGAATAAAAAAAAAATTTTGATTACAATTTAATTTTTTGTGTTATTTTTTACAGTTTCAAGTTCTATCGGGCTTAAAAAAACACCCTATACATACATAATCCTTTTGATTATTTGTTTCAAGTTCAAAATATTTTTCAAAAAACCAAAATTCACCGAAGATTTTTCAGTAAAAAAATTATTATTAGGTGTACACTTTAAGTGTCAAAATTATTCATTCTCTCCATTGCGGGCTCAAAAATCAAAAGCGAACACTAAAATTGGTGAACATTTCTAAATTCATCGTTGCGGAATTTAACCCCTGCTTCCTGGTGGTTAGCAATTGAATACAGAAAACGTAATAAACTTTCACTGTGTGAATTGGGGTTTGTGTGTATTTAATTTTGTTGATGTGGCAATTCCTATTCAGCAACTAGAGCCCTGGTTAATACTAAAATATGAAGCAGAAAACATTCCCATTAATAATTTGTGTTGCTGAACTCTTCTGTTTTCTAATGAATCCAAGGAAAACAATTTCTTCAACTCTGCCCTTATTTTCTTTGCACGAAGAAACGAAATGATGTTTCATAATTCGAAAATCACCGGCTTTCGATTTCCCACAGAGTTGAAATCACAACAACTTTTGACATTGTTTGTTGCAACTACTGCGGCTGTCAAACACACACACACACACACAAACATACACACAAGTCAACAAACTTTTGCCCGGATAAAAACTGCAATTGTTTTCCATTATTTCCAAAGAGTTGGCTCTTGGTTGGTGGCTTCTGATTATTTATTTTTGTGTGGCCGCGGGTGGGCTCTTTCAACATTCAAACTGCTAATATAAAATGATTGTTTCAACTTCTTTTACATCTTCATCACTAATACTTATTTTCACTAATTTTATATATATTTTTTTTCTTTTCCATTTATTCGCTTCGACTTTTGATGGTTTTCAATTACAACTTGCACAATTTTCTTTGCTCGAAATAATTGTTGGGAATGCTCGAACAGCAAAAGTGGCAACAAACAGGGCACGCAGTTGTGTGTGTGTTTTTTTTCCATTGTGTTATTATTATTATGATTTTTTTAATTCTCATTGTTTTGTTGTTGTTGTTGTTGGCATTAGCACCCTTTTAATTTTAATTAAATGAAAATGTTGTGTTCAATTTTTCATTCAACTAAAAGTTTAATTTCTTGCTGCACTTCTTTCCTTTTTCTCTTTTTTTGTTTTGTAATTCGGCTGAGTTTTACTGAAGTGAATGATTATTTAATATTTTTGAAGGCTTAAGGTTTCATTACGCAAAATCTGATTAATTGAAGCCTTTTAAGTCTTTAACTGCTGTCTAAATTTACACGCCGATATTTTCATGCCACCCCCATTCATGATGTCTAATATGTATTTTCGTTCGATTGATTGGTTGCTAAAGCCTTTCATAAAAAATAAAAGCAACAAAATTCTTGTCTGAAAAAATTTTATCTAAATGTATACATAAAAAAAAATAACCTTGGATCTCACATTTTGTTGTTGCTTCAGAAAAAGTTGCTTACAAACAATAATTATTTTTATGTAAATCATTAATGAGTGAACTTTTTTCGAGCGGCTTATTAAAAAGCGGCCGTATTAAAAATACATCATGTTCACATGATCCCGAGTTCGAAATCCCAGTGGGTGCTGATGAGTAGTGTAGCGACTACGAAACAGCTAGTTGTCCCCCAGCTAATGGTATTCAATTATTTTTTCTGTTCTTCTTTGGTCTTATTGTTTCACAGCAATTATTGTTATAATTAAAAATAATCCTTCTTCTTGACTGAAGTTGGACTCGAACTCACAACTAGTTAATCTCGTACATATGAATAATTATTTTTGCTGAACTTTTGTTTGAAACCGCTAACCCCTTTCAGTTAGGTCAGCCTTCAAACAATTTGTTAATTGATTCAACGAATTTTGTTATTGAATGTGAACATCATTTTTTCTGTATTCCGCTTACTTGAAAATACTAAATAAAGAGTGGTCCAACCGATATGTACCTTGTAAATTTTAAATATAAGACAAACATTTTCAGAAAATTATCTCAATATTGTTTATTATGATAGAAGGAGTTTTGACAATTAGGTGTGAAACAAAATAAGAGGCCAATTACCCGCCACAGCTTCGTTGGCTTACCTCTATCCGATGCAATGACTCTGAGACATTGTTCTTGAATTGTTCCTGGCTTATTGATGTCCACTGTTTTCCAAATATTTCCAAAGAAAAGATTTCAACGGTGTTAAATCATATCATCATGGCGGCCAATTAACGTATCCAAGACGTTGCATGGAATTTCTTGCGCAAAAGAGCCATTGTTTCGTTGGCTGTGTGACAAGGGGCACCCTGCTGTTAGCACTACATATCTTCTAGATCCATATCCGTTATTTCTGGCCCCAAGAAATATGTTATCATCTCGCGATAACGGCCAGCAATCGCGGTAACTAACTGCTTGACCGACTTCCTCTCCAAAGAAGTACTGCTTAATGATGCTGCCAGCCCATAAGCCGCACCAGACAGTTACTTTTTGTGGTTGCATCAACTTCTTAACAATCACTCGTGGATTTTCATTTGCCACTATTCACGTCTGCTCTGCTGGGCCGACCTAATTTTCATAAAAGTACTGCTCGGTGATGCCGCACCCAACATTCACTTTTTGTGGCTGCCGCTCCTTTTTTTCCACCATTGAGGGTAATTCTGCTTGGTTGACCTCATTTTCAACGAAGTATTGTTTGATGATGCTGCCAGCCCATAAGACGCACCAACAACAGTCACTTTTCTCCACAATCATATGGTGATTCTCAAATGCCGCCATTCACGGTAACGGATTAGAAGAAATACGGCCCGATGACACCTCAACCCCACAAACCGCACCAAAGAGTTACTTTTAGTGGACGCATAGGCTTTACAACAACCACTCATGCACGAGTATACTCATTTCCCACCATTCACAGTAACTGCTTGGCCGACCTCAGTGGCTTTTCAATAATCACCGGTGGATACTCACTTGCCCAAATGCGGCTATTTTGCTTGATATCAAATCCACTGGGCTGAAAGTGTGTCTCGTCGCTGAAGAGAATTTTCAACCCTTTGGCATATCGACGATGTTTGAAATGTGCATTAGGTTGCACTTCTGGGGTCAGTTGAATTTTATAAATATGTAAGTTAAAACTTTTGCTTGCACATCAGTGATGTCCGTGAGATGTTCAATTTTTGCGCACATCAACGAGTCGAGGTTGACGGCTATTGTGCCACATAGTTTCAAACAACAGCCGATGTTTTCCAGAAAGCGAAATCGGAGAGCATGCACAGGGCTTTTCAAATTTCCTACAGATCCAATTTGCTGAAATTTGCGAAGAATTCTTACGGTTGTGATCGATTATGCTGACCTTTTGACTGTACAGTGTACGCTCATCTTCTCACCCGGGGAGCAGGTTTTGCCTTGGTGTACACAAAACCAGGGCACTCTGCTTTCTGGGGCATAGAGGTGCAGGAGTTCTTCGTTTGGCTCTAGGAAAACGCATGACTTATATTTTGTTGGACTGCCGAAGTCCTCACCAAGGGTTAATTGACAGAACGGGGATCAGCACCGCCCCCAGAGACGAACCCGTAAGCAAGGGGTTTGTTCATATGGCTACAAACTTGTGCATCATCAGATAGTGCCGAAAAGGCAGGTGCTGATGTAACTCAGTTTCCACAATCTAATAAAAAAAAAAAAAAAATCCTGAAGTGCACGAAATACATTCTGATTTTTTTTTTACGGAAAAGGGATAAAAATGCATTACACATGCATTTCGGAGGCCATCACCTCTGAGGCGTATCGGATTCCGCGCATTGCATATACTGACTAAAAACCTCCTCTTTCCTGCTGTCTAAAAGAGAAAATCCACCCTGGAACTGCCTGTGCATTACTTTAGAGCGGGCGCTATATGTGGCACTCTACATGACCGTAAGCTATTAATATACGCCTGCGTCCAGACTCGCTTATATTTTAACGTATAGATTCAGCTGAGTCCAACTCACACTTCTTTAATCGTAGAATTTTTTTCACAGTCTTTCCTTAGTGCTTTCCATTTGGTTTCCTCCGAAATAATGGTATCAATATTCGCTACGTTCAATATACCCGTTTCTCGTTCAAGCTCTTGCCGATCGACCTCCCATCAGGAGCACTTAAAGAAGATATACTCACCGTCATCTATCACGCAATGTTCCTGATATAAAGAAAAAGGAGTGCTAGATTTCCCTATTCTATAAAAGAATTTGCGAAAATATCGCTGACCGGATAATATTTGGATCAGGTAGTAGTTCACATCATCTCCTGATTATCCTGATTCTCAATATCTTGGATAAGCCTTGCCGTCCAACTTCCACTTGTGCCAATGTTGCCTCTATCCTGCCACATTTGTAGAATCTCCCACCTAAGAGCTTCCATTCCCAGTCCTATTCGACTGTCTCAACACCAATATTTTTTCTTTCTCTAATATATTTACAGCAACTGGAAGCATACCTTCCATTCCCACGCTATCACTTCTATTCTACTGTCTCAACACCCATATTTTTCTACTCTTTAATATACGTACGTTATGCCAGTTACTCGTAAAGCAGCTGTCCTCTGCAGCGCTAGCAAAGCATGTGCTCTCTCTCTCTCTCTTTGATCTCACCCGAAAGAAGAATGAAGTGAGTTGCTTCCATAAGAAGCCTTCGTTTGCTTAGTAATGGGTCGCCGATTTTCGCCATCAAACGAGTCAGCTCGATGTTATCCATTTATGCAGTTTTATTTGAACGCCCATATGGGTGAGAGGCTTCAACAATCTTAACGCGCTGCTCAATTGTATACCTTCTCATGCTTGAATTTGTCAATTACTGACACAAAGAAATGTCAAATTAAGTTGGACAAAAAGCTTGATATTAAAGGCAGGGGCACATAGAATCCATCATACGTTATACGTTGCCTTGTTCAACTGACATTAACGTACACGAAGTATGAACTTGGCCCAATCGGTACGGATATAAATTCACCTGTTATTTGTTTTAATTTGGTTAAAGTCTTTAGATTCATTTTTCAGACATAGAGCAGAAAATCGAACACAATTTGTTTTTAACAGCCAGTTCACCGATGTCGAAAGGATAAGTTCATTCACACTCTAGGCGAAAGAAAATTTATTTGGGTTTTTTCTAACATTATTCTATGCGAACGATGTGTCAAAATTCAATTAAAATACATAAGTTCATGCGAACGAATGATAGTGACATAGACGAACCCAAATTGATTCGAATGTGAGTGACTAGCTTTCTTTCGCATACGTTTTCATTCGATATAGTGGAACAGGCTGTAATTTATTTTATTTTTGAACGAAAAAATAATTCAAAATATAAAAAAAAAAAACATAAACTGATAGTTGTCAAAGTTCTCAACGTATATTAATGTGCTGTTCATAGAACACAGAAGAGTAATCGTCTAAAAAATTTTATATGGAAATCACTCAAAAAATTGAGTAACTTTCATACAAATTTTCTAGACGAGTAGCTCGTCTGTGTTCTATAAACAGCACGTAAAAGTTAAAAGTTTCTCAACTTTAATGTGGTGTTTATGGGACACGATTGAGTGATACGTCTAGAAAATTTGTATGAAATACACTCAAAATATTGAGTATATTTCATACAAGATTTCTAGGCGTATCACTCAATCCTGAACCATAAACACCATATAATTTTTTGCGTTAGCGGAGAAGTACGGAGTGTGACAAAGCTCATAAGAATACATGTATTTCAATTTAGTTGTCAGTTGTAAAAGGCAACGTATAACGCATGAAGGATTCTATGTGCCCCGGCCTTAAGCTTTGACGCTTAATTGACATCGTGCATTATGATGGGACCACCCTTTACATTAATTCATTTTGTGCCCCAAATCCCCCCGGGGAACAGGTTTTGCCTTGGCGTATTCCTAACTAGGGCACTCTGTTTTTCGGGGAAAAGAGGGGAAGGGGTCCCTCGTTTGGTGCGGCAAACAAAACTCTAGGAAGCCACATGACTTATGTTGTGTTGGCTTCCGAAAACCTTACCAAGGGTATAAAATGGCAGAACGGGGATCAGCATGGCCCCCGGGTAGTTCTGCTTGCGGTACGACCCGGGCTGATCATGGTTGAGGTGCCTACCTTGGCTGAAACGTTCTGGCTGTGGTTGAAACGTAAAACGCAGGAAGGGCGTGTTAATATCCTTGATAATTGTTTGCTGTGTGGCTTTTTTCGGGGACTAACAATCTCCCGAGGATCTGTTGCCTATACAACAGATACGTGTACTGTAAGGAACCGGTGGTGACGGTTTGACGGGTGAGTTTGTTTAAGGGCTTCGGCCTACCAACTCATTAAGCCTTGTCTTCCGTTGATTGCTGGGAACTCCTCAACAAGAAGTTGCTCATATGACCGCAATCATATGGCAAGAATTGCTACCTGTGTGAGCCTGGTAAGCCACACGGGGGGCTGGTGAATCGTAAATAATTCACTACGTGGAATTGGTCCATCATCAGATAAGGCCGCAAGGCAGGTGCTGATGTAAATGTTTTTCGCAACTGTGCCCAAAATCAATTTTCCCACAGTAAATGATCCCCTGACTGTTAATTTATGCAAAAAGGAAAGAATGGGGGAAATATTTAGAGCGATATTAATTCAAAGATAAGTGTATTTGTTTCTATCGATTTTTCCACCTTTTCTAATTTCACAATCGAAAAAGCAAAAGATGCAAAATCGACATGTGTTTTTTACGATTTTGTCGAAGTTTGCTAAAACGCAAAGAAAAAAACCATCTTGCATTTTATTTAATATCCGATTGATAACATTGTAAATTTGTAGAGAAAATCTCAAATTACACATGTGATTTGTTAACGAGGCATCGATTTTTTTATTTTTCATGCAGATGTATAATAATAGCATTCGTAACATGTTTGTTTGTGTGTATTCACAAAAGTGGATTTCCAGCACACTTTATTTATGCTGGAAGAAGAAACCAAAAAAAAAAAAAAACAAAAAATGGTTTCGAAAAACTGGAACGTGCCAACTAAATGGTGCTTAAGATTTGAGTAAAAACAACTTGGGGTTGCATATAAATGAAAGTGCATCTTTTTACGTTTCTAATCAATCGGGTAACGAATACTATTATACAATTTGCAAATCATTCTGTGCTGCTTGTTATTTCTTTGCATTGATCACAACCTTATCCCAGCAAACACAACATCCAATCTTTGATATAAAATGAGAGCTCTATTCACAATCTTGTGCAGTTGTGATTGCAAATTTATGCAATTGCAAATATCGGGTGGTTAAATTTTAAGGGCCGATGTTGAATGTGAACCACACCTAAACACCAAGTTTTTTTCCGAATTTAATTTGACATTTCTCTATTTTAGACTTATTCAATTTGAACCATGGAGATACACAATGCAAAAACGTGTTAAAGTTATCCAGACTTATTATGAAAATGATGATCAATTTTCGAAGAATATCATCTTCAGTGATGAGGCACATTTTCACCTCAGTGGATACGTCAACAAACAGAATTGCCACATTTGGGCGAATGAGAATCCAAGAGTGACTGTCGAAAAACCAATGCCCCCACAAAGAGTGACTGTTTGGTGCGGTTTATGTGCTGGCGGCATCATCGGGCCGTATTTTTTCCAAAATGAGGCCGGTCAGGCAGTTACTGTGAATGGTGTTCGCTATCGTGAGATGATAACGAACTTTTTATGGCCCGAATTGGAAGATATGGATGTAGACGATATGTGGTTTCAGCAGGACAGTGCCACTTGCCACACAGCTAACGAAAGAATTGCTCTTTTGCGCAACAAATTCAATGGCCGTGTTATCTCACGTAATGGCGATGTCAATTGGCGGCCAAGATCATGTGATTTGACACCGTTGGACTATTTTCTTTGGGGTTATTTGAAAGAAAAGGTGTACGTCGATAGGCCAGCAACAATTCAACAGCTAAAGGATGAGATAATTCGACACATTAACGGCATAGAACCTCCATTATGCCTCAGGGTCATCGAAAATTTGGACCATCGGATGGAGGTGTGCCGCCGTGGTCGCGGCATCCATTTGGCCGATATTTTGTTCCATACATAATTGAATAATACCAATATATCATAATAAAAAAAAAAATAAAATTACAATAATTCCCTAAATAGTTTGTGTTTTATTCAAAATTAACATCGGCCCTTGAAATTTAACCACCCTTTATATGCTATTAATTGTGAACCACCTCTGTTGGTTTAGTTTGCACTACTTTTTGCAAAGCACGAAATTCACAGCTGATTGATAATTAGAGTAGAAAATAATTTACAAAATTTTTTGGCAAAAATAAATATACCGCAAAAAAGCTTTAAGTAGCAGTTAATGGCCTTTTTGAACGAAATTTGAGGTTAGATAAATACATCGATTGGTGCTATTTGAATGCGGGATGAGCCACGGCAACTAAGCGGTGATTACGAACTAATTGGCTTGGATCACTGATTGTCTGCTGTCGATTTGCAATTAACTTGTGCATAAGCTGAGCAACTAAAAACTATAGCCCTATTCACAATCTTGTGCAAATGGATTGGCATCATTGCATTTGCAAAATAGTGGAGTATATTTTTACTTTACACTAACAAAATGCACCCAAAAATGTCACTTTTGCAATTGCAGAAATATGCAACGTCAAATGCACAAGATTGTGAATCGAACTTATAGGTTTTAAGTATTGCCTATACACATAAGACTAGCAAGTGCATTGTTGTGTATTTTGTTAGTGTAGAGTAAAAATATGCTAAACCATTTTGCAAATGCAATGATGCAATACCATTTGCACGAGACTGTAAATACAGCTAATGTTTTCATTTGACATCAAACACAAATTGCAAGCTTTTTTCAATGGTTTGATTTTACAACTTGAATTCGAATTGGAAATTAACGGAATATAAACATTTCATACCAGCGTTGACAACTCGAGGCGTTTCGTTTTGGTGATTTTTTAAATTATTTGTACGAAAAGTTCTTTGGTCGCACCGACCAAATGGTGCGATTTTTTAAAATTTTCATTGTGCTTTTTAAATTTTGGTGTCAGCAAATCAAATTCAACTCAACTTTTTATTTTAATGTAAGAAAAAAGTTTATTCAAGTATCCAAAATTTTTACGTTTCATTTTGCAGAGCACAATCAGAACGCGGAGTTGTAATGTGAAAAATGCACCATATTATACGCAGAAAGTAAGACTATCTTGCTGTTCTATATTAAACATATTTTCGAAAGAAAAAAAAATCGTTTTACAAAGTTTGCTGCTTTTGGAGGAGCGTGTATTGCAATTACACAATCAAGCCATGTTTGTCAAATATTGCAATAAAAGCAGTCTCTAAACAGTGAAGTTCGTATTTATGATGGCTCATGAATTTGTTACTATTTTGGTAATTGATAAACTACCAAATTATAAAAGTTTTCCAAAACTTTTGCATTAAATATTGATTATGATAAACTTCATCTTTTATTTGTTATAATTCTTGCAAATTTTTATATATTTCAAGAAATTCTTTAATAGACACCCACAATAGGTAACTGATTTACTGTTTGCTTACGAAAACAGGAATGAAATTTATACCGTGTTTGATAGACTTGCTATTACACGAGTTTGATGGCTTGTAATGTGATTCTGTAGCTTTTAATAGTCCGATAATCATAATTTCTTTTGTCATATTTCATCCCTTGCAGTAACGATTGTATGTTCCTGCAATAAAATTTTAACGGCAGTAAGCAGCTGTAGTTGTGGATGGATGCCTGATAATAGGCAGAAAAAGTAACAACTGGTTTCGGTCAAAAGCGAATATAATTAAATAATATTGCTAGATAATAAATATGATAAAATCTCGTCATAATTATTGTTCGGATACCATAATCTTAATAAAAGTAACAGAATCGTGTTAGAGGTCAAGTTTGGCAAACACGAATTCTAGCCATTACATGAATTTGATGGCATGGCATCATGCGATGGAGCCAAATAGCGACTTATATTGAGAAGATGCTACAAGACAAGAAGCAAGATATAGACATGGGCAGGGCACGTACAATCTGGTAGGATCCTAGGCGTAGCCGCATCCTGAAGCAATGCGAAAGCGATACCGGGGTGAAGGCAAGGCTCATAGAAAAGGGAGGGATTTTAGTGGGTGCAAGCCCCACATACCGGATACTGTGTGGTCACAGTATCTTAGGCATTTTCCCTCTCCAACAAAAAAAAAAAAAAAAAAATCATGCGATGATATCAGACCCAGTCTGATTTTACAAAAGTCGCTTGAAACACTGGGGTCTAATCACCGCATACGATATCGAATTAGCTATCGTATCGAATAACATTACGATACATCTAGTTTATAACAAACAATGAATATTGGATCGTAATTTAAACAAAATGTAATAGATTGAAGGTCATATGCTTCCTAAAAGTACGAAAACAAAAAAAAAATCATCAACTTTTTTATATTATTGCAATACATTTTATCCGGTATCGTACGCCATGACACCAACATGAAAAATTTCGATAATTTTGCTCGATATCGTATGCGGTGATTTGTCCCCTGTTTTATTATCGTATCTTTAACATAAAAATATTATACTTTTTATAATACGAAATGAAAAGTAAAACTCAAAATTCGGAGCGTTTTTGGTGCGTTCTAAAATTTCAAAGTTGGCAACACTGTTTCATATTCAATGTTGTAGCAATTTGTTTTTGAGTGTAACTTCAAAGCTTAAAACAAATGTGTGAATTTGTAAAGCAAAAACTAATTTTCATTTGTGTACCATATTACAAACCACATTTGAAAAACCTTTGAGAATTACAATTAAGAACAAGTTGAGAATAAATGGATTTCTCAATTTGAAAATAATTTCTCCTGCTGATGGGTAGTGTAGCGACTACGAAACAGCTAGTTGCCCCTCCAGCTAAAGATTTGATTATTACTTTTTAAGCAAAAAATATTGATCGCAGAAAATTTGTATTGTAAATCTTCCTTCTTAAGAAAAAACTTAAGGAAGGAAAAACTTGAACTAAAACCCGATGTATATATGTACAAACATAAGCTAAAGATTTGATTATTATTTTTCTTGTCTTCTTCAATCAATAATTATTGATCGCAGCAAATTTGTATTGTAAAACTTCCATCTTAAGAAAAAACTTAAGAAAGGAAAAACTTGAACTAAAACCCGATGTACAAACCAAAAAAAAAAAAAAATTTTTTTTAATATTATGTTTTTCAGTTTGATTTTACATCAGTATCAAATTATCATCTGTTAATAATCTTTATATTTTTCAAGTCGTTTGAGAAAACATCAAACCTAAATGTTTGCTGGGATGCTATTGTTACAATACCATTATCCTTTTGCTTCCTCTTCTGTTTTGTGTCTGTCTGTGCCAGTTTCCATTTATTTAAATTCTTTTTATCTTGAAAATTGCATCTTAATAACGAATTGATTAAATAAACGTTTCGTGTTTGTTGAAATTATCTCAGACTCTGAAGAATGTTTCGAGAAGGATGACAGTTTTTATTTGAAAGTGCCTGCAGTTGTGTCAGTCAGAGTCTGTCAGCTTGTGTCTTTGGTTTGTAATTTGTTTCTACTCGAATTATTTCATTATTTATAGGCATCTGAATGCTCGTACATGTGCAAATACGCCTCGTTTTCTTCTCTGCAGCTTATGCCAATTTCTAGGGGGCGTTAAGGGGCGTTACTATTGATGTGGCAGATGATTTTTCTATTATTTGTTGCCTAAAAAAATGTTTAGAAACTAATATTTTGATATACATATGTATACAAAGTTAGTCATGCAAATTCGCAAAATTAATCATCCAAATTCGTTTTCGAATAACTTTTTTACTAAAGAACCAAAAAAAAAAAAAAAAAAATAAAAATATTTTTAGTGTTGGAAATTTTTTCTTGGAGCTGTACAATTGTTTTTGTTAATTGGAAAATATGATATAAGCCTAGACAGCTTTAATAGGGTAGACAGCTGTTTCTCGTTTCCTTTGCGTAAATTTGTCAAGAACTCATAGACTTCCTTGTTTTTTCATACAAAAGAAAAACAAAATTCTGACAACTTTTCGTAAATTCTACCAACAAAATACATGTTGATGTTTGTTGGTGTTGTATTTATTGTAATTCTGCCACTACCTGTTTAAAGCTGCCTTTATAACAGCCAAGTGGCTGACGCCAGAATTGATATACATTTGTGTCCGTTTTCACGCATTTTCCACAACTTTCCGCAAGATGGTGATAACAATTCGCATTCCTGTCGAAAATTCTTTATTAACGATTGTCAAGGATTCGAAATAAATCATTTATCGATAACAAAAATTTTTACTTAAAAATATTAAGAGATAATAAATATTTTCTTCATAAAATTTAGTGACAAAAAAGGTTTTTAAATTAATAATTAAATAGAAAAAAGCTGATAACAAGAATATGGAAAAAACGATAGCAAAAATTCTCGATAACATTTTTCTACAGAAACTTGAACGACAAAAAATATTTTGTATACAAAAATAAACAACACTCCATATTTTCGATAGGAAATGTTTGATATCTAGAGAAGTCATAAAAAAATTATCGATAACAGAAATAATTTATTTAGCAACATTTTTCTACAGAAACTTGGACGACAAAAATTTTTTTTATACAAAAAAAAAACAACACTCCATATTTTCGATAGGAAATGTGTGATATCTAGAAAAGTCATAAAAAAATTATCGATAACAAAAATAATTTATTTAGCAACATTTTTCTACAGAAACTTGGACGACAAAAAATTTTTTATATACAAAAAAAAACAACACTCCATATTTTCGATAGGAAATGTGTGATACCTAAAGAAGTTATAAAAAAATTATCGATAACAAAAATAATTTATTCAACAAAATTTTTCTACAGAAACTTGAACGACAAAAAATATTTTGTATACAAAAATAAACAACACTCCATATTTTCGATAGGAAATGTGTGATATCTAGAGAAGTCATAAGATAATTATCGATAGCAAAAACAATTTATTTAGCAACATTTTTCTACAGAAACTTGAACGATAAAAAATATTTTGTATACAAAAATAAACAACACTCTACACTTTCGATAGGAAATGTGTGATATCTAGAGAAGTCATAAAAAAATTATCGATAACAAAAAATAATTTATTTAGCAACATTTTTCTACAGAAACTTGAACGATAAAAAATATTTTGTATACAAAAATAAACAACACTCCATATTTTCGATAGGAAATGTGTGATATCTGGAAAAGTCATAAAAAAATTATCGATAACAAAAATAATTTATTTAGCAACATTTTTCTACAGAAACTTGAACGATAAAAAATATTTTGTATACAAAAATAAACAACACTCCATATTTTCGATAGGAAATGTGTGATATCTAGATACGACATAAAAAAATTATCGATAACAAAAATTTAGCAAATTTTTTCGTTAGAAAACAAATACTTTCTATCAATAAATGCTAAATAATCAGAATAGTCATTAACAAGCGTTTATCAATAGCAAAAACTTGTCGATCAAAAACTTTATCGATAATAAATACTTCCATCGAAAAATTTGGCGACGGACAAAATTTAATACCAAAACTTTAGGAGTAATATAAAGATAAAAACGATAACAAGAATAATATGATAGAAAAAGGCTATCAGAAATAAGAAATATTATAGATACAAAACTTATCGAAAATCAAATTTTTTTCTAGGAACAATTTTTGATAGAAGAGTCATCAATAACAAATATTAATTTTCCAGCTAGTTTTTTTATTCTACAGAATTTTAAAAATAAATTTATCGATAGCTACAATTTTGGATAGAAGAGTCATCAATAACAAATATTAAGTTTCCAGCAATATTTTATTATCTTGAGAATTTTTAAAATAAATTTATCGATAGCTAAAATTTTTGATAGAAAAGTAATCGATTACAAATATTAAGTTTTCAGCAAGTTCTTATTATCTAGAGAATTTTTAAAATGAATTTATCGATAGCTAAAACTTTCGATAAAAAAGTCATCGTTTACAAATATTAAGAGTCCAATAAGTTTTTTATTATCTAGAGAATTTTTAAAATTAATTTATCGATAGCTAAAATTTTCGATAAAAAGTCATCGCTTACAAATATTAAGTTTCCAGCAAGTTTCGTATTGCACAAAATTTTTGAAATAAATTTATCGATAGCAACAATTTTGGATAGAAGAATGAGTCATCAATCACAAATATTAAGTTTCCAGCAATATTTTATTGTCTTGAGAATTTTTAAAATAAATTTATCGATAGCTAAAGTTTTTGATAGAAGAGTCGTCGATTACAAATATTAAGTCTCCAGCAAATTTTGGTTGTCTATAGAATTTTTAAAATAAATTTATCGATAGCTACAATTTTGGATAGAAGAGTCATCATTAACAAATATTAAGTTTCCAGCAATATTTTATTATCTTGAGAATTTTTCAAATGAATTTATCGATAGCTAAAATTTTTGATAGAAAAGCCATCGATGACAAATATTAAGTTTCCAGCAATATTTTATTATCTAGAGAATTTTTAAAATGAATTTATCGATAGCTCAAACTTTCGATAAAAAAGTCATCGTTTACAAATATTACGAATCCAACAAGTTTTTTATTATCTAGAGAATTTTTAAAATTAATTTATCGATAGCTAAAATTTTCGATAAAAAGTCATCGCTTACAAATATTAAGTTTTTGTATTGCACAAAATTTTTGAAATAAATTTATCGATAGCAACAATTTTGGTTAGAAGAGTGAGCCATCAATCACAAATATTAAGTTTCCAGCAAAATTTTATTATCTTGAGCATTAAATAAATTTAATTTTTGCAGCTTCAGATCTTTGTTTTTTGTTTTTTATAAAAAAATTTACAATTTAAAATCTTTTATTTCTCAATATTTCGATAACAATTTGTTATCATCGTCAGCAGAAATTAAATGTTATAAATTTCGAATATCGAAATATTCAGAAATAAAAGATTTTCAATTGTAAATTTTTTATAAAAAACAAAGATCTGAAGCTGCAAAAATTAATTTATTTAACAAACGAAGATCAAATAATATTGAGATAAAATATCTTGAGAATTTTTAAAGTAAATTTGTTGATAGCTAAAACTTTTGCTAGAAGAGTCATCGATTAGAAATATTTTCTATATAAAGTTTTCGCCAAGCACCGCTTATTAAATTCTAGCAGTCAGAAGTCGCCCATCATGGCCCTGAACCGTTCGAATATACTTTTTCGGTTCGATTTTTTAAGGAGCTGAAACCGTTACAAAAAAACGACAGCAAATTAAAAAAAAAAAGTAAAATCTGAGAATTGATAAAAATCTATTTTTCTAAACAGTTTGACGTGACATTTCCACTAGTCTGCCTTGGAAAATTCAGCTTGATTGGATCACGGAAAAAGGATTAAAAAGTCTTTCATACAGGCAGGCAGACGGACACTATGAGCTTTATATTTTATACAAAAAAAAAAAAAAAAAAAAAAAATCTGGCGTGTACATGAAAATCGCCGATACACGTATATTTTTATTTATTCTCCCCTTTCCGAAAAAGTATGTTTAGCTCATAGAACAGAATATGTGTAACGCAGTGTTATGAATAGCAGCCAAGTTTCAATGTAAATTTTTGGTTGCCGGAAAGGCAGTGCAGCCACCACTACAGTTGTCATCGGCTGTATCATTTTGCTGCCTGCTCTATCATTCCAAAGACTGCATTATCATTTTTAATGCCTGGCAATGCAACTGTAGTTTTAGTGCCATCAATAAATGAGCCATAATTTTAACATCAGAAAAGGCGAATGAGTTTACTTTGTAAAGTCTTAAATTTGGTGGTGGGAAGGAAAAAGAGAGTGGCTCTCTTACACTCTTTATTTTCCCTCAAGACTTTGCAAAGTAAACTTTCTATGTAAAAGCGGTGAAATAAAATCATAAACAAAAATGTTAAGTTAACTTGAAATCAATTGATTTTGTAACGATTTTCCCCCCGAGCAAGACGTAACACGCCGCCTGCCTCTTAAAGTAGGCATAAGCAAAAAAATGAGTATTGAAATGGCTCAGAGATTTTCATGCCACAAAATTAAATCACTTGATGTTTTCCCCAAAAATTACTTGCACTACTTTGTAAAGGGTGCGCTTGAATTCGTAAAGGGCATTCATAAATTAATCCTGAAATGGATTTTTACTTCCCCTAAGGCTGTTTATTTTCGTACGCAATCTTATTGACAAATGGCTTGTAGTAAATATTTGCCTTATTGCTTTAGGATAAAGACAAATGACCACAAACGCACACACTCAGAATCCCCATCAATTTATTTTATGACTTTATTTGTGTGGCTTAAAATTTTCCAAGCAGTTAGAGAAGTTAATTTTTACTTCAATCTTATTATAACTTTAGTATGTTGTTGGGCAAATGTCAACTGCTGCCTGCCATCTAGAAAGAAGTTAAAGCAGCTAATGGTTTGGGTTTCACAAATGATTGATTTTGCTGTTTGAGTTCCTGCCGCAAAGTACGCCATTAAAGAAATTGGATTTGGGTTGAAGTTTCGGGTTCACGGCACCGTAACAGTTGTTACTTTCATTAGCTATATATACATACATATATCGCTCCTTTATTGCAATATAGTCATAACTAAAAAAAATTTGTTTCGCGAAAAACACTTTTCAAATTTTTTTGTTTCCATACAAGAAAATTTTGCTAGAAAATCTCTCCTAAAAGAAACTGTTTAAAAGTAATTTGATTAAATAGAAGTAGTATAGAAGAGTAGAAGAAGAAAACTGTGAAAATGATTTACATCAGTACCTGCCTTGACGGCCTAACCTGATGGTGGACCAATTCCACGGAGTGAATTTTTCACGATTCACCACCACCCCCGTGTGGCTTGCTAGGCTCACACAGGTAACAATTCTTGTCATATGATTGCGGTCATATGAACAACTTCTTGTTGAGGAGTTCTGGCTTTCTAATCCCTCCTGTTTGCAATTTCTCAGCAATCAATGGAGGACAAGGCTTAATGAGTTGGTAGGCCGAAGCCCATTAAGAGCATCAGCCCTTAAACCAACTCACCCGTCAATCATCACCACTGGTTCCTCACAGTACACGTATCTGTTGTATAGGCAACATATCCTCGGGAGATTGTTAGCCCTCGAAAAAAGCCATCACCAAACAATTATCAAGGATACTAACACTCCCTTCCTGCGTTTTAGGTTTCAACCACAGCCAGAACGTTTCAGCCAAGGTAGGCACCTCAACCATGATCAGCCCGGGTCGAACCGCAAGCAGAACTTCCCAGTGGCCATGCTGATCCCCGTTCTGCCAATTTATACCCTTGGTAAGGGTTTCGGAAGCCAACACAACATAAGTCATGTGGCTTCCTAGAGTTTTGATTGCCGCACCAAACGAAGGACTCCTTCTCCTCTTTTCCCCGAAAAACAGAGCGCCTAAGTTAGGAATACGCCAAGGCAAAACCTGTTCCCCGGGGGGAGTAGAAGAAGAAAAGTTAGAGGGATGTAGAGGGAAGTGAGGGAGAGGGAAAAGAAAGGTGGGAAACTGCTTAATGTGACATTACTTGCTGATGTACTAGCCATCCGCTACTTCTTATGAAAGAAGCTAACGCAGTCAGTTTGACCGAGGCCAGACATGATAAGCTGTTGAATCTCCGCTCGCCTAAGTATCTTAGATGATGATGCTCCAATGCTGGGTATGTACCGAGGAGATGAAAGATCATCTCCTCCTCCTCCTCCTTGTCGTAGAAACTTCTACAGAAGTCGTTATAGGGTAGGCCTAGTCTCCTGATGTGGCTCCCAAACGGGCAATGTCCAGTGATGACTGTTACAGTCACTCTTAAGGTAGTACTATTAACAATTCTGCATTGTAACCTCGAAAAGCTCATTTCTGACATATGACAATGTTGCAATAAAGGAACGATATGTATTACATATGTGTATTCATATGTATGTATATAGAGAATACTACTTACATTAAAAAAAAACAATTTCTAATAAAACAAAATACAAATAATAGGACCGTTTTTTGTATTTCCTATCTCTATATGTCTATTATGTCGACATTTCATAGGTGCTAACCTAATCATCATTTCTTGATCTATAAAACTCTGGCCAACGCTAACGTTCGATATCATGTAACACGCAATTAATTTTAAGCGGATTAATAGGAAGGGAGAGGTTAGAGGTTGCCCAGTAAGAAATAGTTTCGAAACTGTAACTCCAGTACAGCAGCTATAAATCCTTGCGCTTTCCACTGAAAGAAAAAAAAAATCACTTCGTTATGGAAATGAAACTGCTTCGTTCACCATCCTTTCGTTAATACCATGAAAAGTTTCATTTCGGTTATGAAAGCATCATTAATGGAATGAAAACGAGTTGTTGCACCACCTCATTATTTTTTACAACTTCATTAAGGTTACGAACGTTTTTTCATTCGCGTTACGAAAAACTTTTGCATAAAATTGTAACAATTTCATCATAGCTACTAAACAGTGTAGTAAATATAATGAAAATATTTTATTGTATTAATGTAAAACTTTCGTAATAGCTATGAAACGATGTGGCTAAAATAATGGGCATATTTCATTTTGTTATAGGTATGGTAGAAAGCTCGACAAACAGTCTCTGCACCGCACTTTTGATTCCTGCACTACCTCCTTATTTTGTACATCTTCATTTTTTTCGATTTTCACAATTTTTTTTAATGAATTTATTATTTGAAGAACTCATTTACAAATTATCTTAAACGCTAACTTAATGTTACGAAAATTGTTTCGTTTTTATTACGGAAAACTATTGAATATTTTGAATAAGAATTTCATTATAGCTACTAAACAGTGTACTAAATATAATAAAAATATTTCGTTGTATCAACGTAAGACTTTCGTAACACCTACGAAATAATGTGGTTAAAACAATGGGCATATTTCATTATGTTATAGATATGGTAGAATGCTCGACCAACAGTCTCTACGCCGCAGTTTCGATTCCTGCCACAGACTCTGGGTGTCACTGCAGACAAGCAAAATACGTTCGCAGTTTTTTTTTTTTGGTTAAAAAAATATGAATTCGTTTGATTATACAGGGCATCTAGTGGCAAATTTATATTTTTAAATACGATTATCTTAAAAAGTACACGCCAAGAAAAAGTAGTTTAAAATATAGTTACAACAATATTAGTATATATGCTATAAGATTGTGTGTTATTGCTAAAAACAATAGCTCTGTTCACAGTCTCCTGCAAAGGGCCTTGCATCATTGCATTTGCAAAAAGCTTTAGCATATTTTTACTCTACACTAACAAAATACACAACAATGCACTTGCTAGTCTTCTGTGTATATGCAATACTTAAAACCTATAGTTTTTATTTGCTCCACTTATGCACAAGTTAATTGCAAATCGACAGCTGACAATAAGCTATCTAAGCCAATTAGTTCGTAAGCGCCGCTTAGTTGCTGTCGCTCATCCCGCATTCAAATAACACCAATCGATGTCTTTATCTAACTTAAAATCGTTTTTTCTGTTAAAAAGTCCACTAACTGCTACTTAAAGCTTTTTTTCGGAATATTTATTTTTGCCAAAAAATTTTAGTAAATTATTTTCTACTCTAATTATCAATCAGCTGTGAATTTCGTGCTTTGCAAAAAGTAGTGCAAACTTAACCAACAGATGTGGTTCACAATTGATAGCATATATTTGCAATTGCATAAATTTGCAATCACAAATGCACAAGATTGTGAATAGAGCTAATGTATGAACAATTTAATTACAGTTTATTGCTATAAAACTATGTTATTGTGTGCAGTACTCTAATACTATTGTTGCCGTCTATAAATTTCGAGATATGATTGCATACAATAATAGCATTTATGAAAATTTTGTTTAGAATAACAATAGCTTTTATCACACCCACAATCTGTGTTTTTTAAACTAAAGTAAACTGTCATCAGAGAAATTTAAACGTAAGTAGAGTTATGGTTATCTAAAATATCAGGAAGATCTTTAACGTACAAGATAATTAACCAGGATGTTAAAACCGATCCCTGAGGAAAAATTTTAAAACTTTTATTTCGCTAAATGCGAAAGTTTTAATGATATTTTTTTTTTTTTTTTTGCCCTTAAATCGATAAAACTTTAATCGTTATTGCTTTTACGATATATACGAGTGAAGTGTAAATAAATTGTTTTAGTGGTTTTACAATGTCGCTGCAATTACTTATTCATCCCTAAAGAAATTTATCCTTTTGACAGGGACAGCATCACGTTTACATTTTTATTTCACTGAATGGCGAATTTTTTGTAATTTGCTTTGGGGTTTTTCTATGTTTTTTTTTTCTTAATAAATTTTCAAGGTTTATATGTTTAAATATTTATACATTAGGGCGGCTCTGCAAAAACAAAAAGTGTTTAAGTGCTGGGTCTTATATATTTTCGCATTATTTTAATATGTATTTCAATACGTCTTAGGAATTCCGAAGTTTTTTTTTGGAGAGATTAAAAATTAAAACAATTTCGAAATGCAAGCAACAAGATAAAAAATTTATCCAATCCAGCTTTAGCTCTGATCCGTGTGGTCACTTTCTTTTTTAGATTGGACCAGTACCCAGGGGATGATCCCTACATATGCAGTGAGTGCATTGTACCAGAACTAGGAAAATAGGTTATGAGGAGGGGGAAAGAGGGAGTAGTGTTTGTGAACATTTGACTTGAACTTTCCCTCATTATAACAGACAGGAAACACTTCTGCAGGCAACGTATTTCGTAGAGGAAGCGTACGGCTGAAAAACGAATTCTCTCTTTAATGCGTAGTGCGATTCCCCGGGCAATCGTCCACAAAAGGATGAGCTCTAGACAATGAGCGCGTGCTATGTAAAAATGTGTGAGTTTTGGGAACAAGTTCCCTAAACTCGTTAGAGCAAAATCCATTGTAGTAACGATAGAACAGAGTAATGCACCCCATACTGCGTCGATGCTCCAGTGAGTCAATAGAGTTGGATACCCTACTGTCACCGATAAGCTTCTTCGCCCTCTCCTGCACACGGTCGAATAACCTAAAAACAGACTTTGAGGCACCGGCCCAAACATGAGAGTTTTATTCCGTTTTAAATAGTAAGGAGATTGGATGGAGTGAAATTTGTCTTATACCTTTTTAAAAAACCAAGACGCTTGAATTCTTCTTTAGAGACATGAAAAATGTGTTCAGTCCAGCGAACCTCACACTGTATCTTCATTCCAAGAACATCAAGAGCATCCGATGCCTCAATATTTATACCATCCATGAGTACAGATAAAGCAGCATTTGGGGTCGTTTCTTTGTGTGTTAATAAGCAACACTGGGTCTTATGAGCATTAAAGACGACCCTGTTTTTACGACCCCATTCGGAGATTAATAGAAGATCACTATTCAGTGAATCATTCATATTTAGTCTCTTGGCAGCGATCTCTGATAGGCTGAGCCTATAACTAAAAAAGTACGGGCGGCAAATGCTGCTGTCCTCCGCGAAAGAGTGGAGAGGGTTGGAAGTTTGATAGATAAGGTCGTTGAGAAAAATAAGAAATAGGGTAGGAGAAAGAACGGAACCTTGCGGTACCCCTGAATTAATCTTGAACTCGTTTGATGAGACCCCATCTATAACAACTCGTATAGTGCGGTCTCTGAGAAAGCTCGATATAAACCGAGAAAAGTCATCACCGACACCAAAAGCAGTAAGTTTTGCCAATAGTGCACCATGCCACACTCTGTCAAACGCTTTTGAAATATCCAGAGCCACTATCCTACTTTCACCATAATTATGGATTGAGTGGCACCATTTCTGTGAAAGATATGCCATAAGATTGCCAGTAGAGCGACCCCTACGAAATCCATATTGACGATCACAAAGTAATTTGTGCGACTCTAGATATCCCATAAGATGGTAATTAACCATTTTTGCATTACTTTGGAAAGCGCAGAGCAAATTGCAATTGGGCGGTAATTTTCAGGGTTATTTGCCTCACCCTTTTTGGGGATTGGTGTTACATTAGCAACCTTCCAACACGATGGGAACTCACCAACATGGTAATGAATGCTGAAGAGGTGTGCTAAGGGACGCGCAAGCGTAGAAGAGCACTGCTTCAAGACCAGTGTTGACTACTTTCCGGCAAGCAGGAATTGCTTGCAAAAATTCCAGCCAAGAGGTTAGCTTTGTCAACCGGGTCGGTGAATGCTTGGTCATTTAAGAGAGTTGGAATTGATGAACTAGCACTGTTTTTTACTCTCTTAACGAAAGACCAAAAGGTCTTACTGCACCGGGGAGCTGCAAGGATCTTGGCACGAAGGCGCTGTTCGTGAAGAAACTTTTCACGCCTAAGTACCTTGGCACACGAAGATCTTGCCTTTTTGCGTAGCAAATCAGTGTCTGGGGTTTTGCTTAAACGCCAGTTGCTGAATGCTTCCTCTCTGGATCTGACTGCGTTTGTACACGTCTGATTAAACGAGGATTTCACTCTTGGTTTAACCGAAATCTGCTTGGAGGGGATGAATGATTTCATCCCCTCATACTTCGACAATGAGAAGGATAGTGGGTCTCCCGGTGAATATTACGCAAACTTTGCCGGGTAAGACCCCCTCGTCACCATAGTCCTTGTACAATTATGCACAGGCTATGTTAGCTTCGTTATCTAAAGCGTAACCCTACCATACCATCAGTCATGTGCAGTCCCTACAATTTGTTCACGGATTCTAGTGCCTGATAAGAGATTTGACGTAATGTCTTGGTCTTGGAAACAGTTCAAATAGGACGCCAAGAGGACGTGCGCAAAATTCTTGCAGATGGATACAAGTCGGGCTTGGGAGTTGGTGGTAGCATCTTTACCCAACCGTATCAGAGCAGGATGGGTGCTAAGCTATATAATAAATGTAGCATGACGCTGGCTGAAATCACAGCTATAATGGAACAGCTAACTGGCTGTGGTACTATTGGGGAAATGGAGTGAAGATACGAATCTGTGCTGACAGTACGATAACATTAAACACCCTTTCAAATATCTATACAATCAGCGGTTGCGATATTTTTATATGGTTGCGGTTTGGTTTAGATCTGAAGTCACATAGGCTAGATATCATTCTCAGGCCTTACTGCGGTTGCAAGAAAGTACTCATATAGGCAGATTATCATAAAACTGTTAGCTTGTACAAACTAATCTAACCTATAAACGCCCTAATGTTAATGTAAGTAATATTTTGTTGCTTCTTAAGAGCAGCCATTATACAATTTTGAGTTTTTGCTGCTGCTAACGTAATAGCTCTATTTACGTTTTCTAGGCATGCCGCTGCTAACTTATTGTCCTTTGACTTTGACATAATGATTTGAGGGGATTATAGCGCTATTAAATCCTCTTAAATTGTTAAAATGTTCGTACATCTGCTAGTATACCATTTATATCAAATACACACTCATCCATTTAACCTTTCATACTATACATACACACAAACAAATGCTTCTCTTCACTTGGTTTGGTTTGTACCAGAGATCTGCACCGGTGCATCGCAACCATAGTGTACACCACCGGTTGTTTGCACAATCGTTTTCACATCCGAGTATTTTAAACAATCTTAAAAAATGATGGGTTGGTTTTTATACCTGCTGTTCGTTTGCCAAATCTTAAAACAACACAAATGTAAAGGGTGGTTTAATTTCAAGGGCCGATGTTGATTTTGAATAAAAAACCAACTATTTAGGAAATTATTGTAATTTTATTTTATTATGATATATTGGTACTACTCAATTATGTGTGGAACAAAATATCGGCCAAATAGGCGCCGCGACCACGGCGGCACACCTCCATCCGATGGTCCAAATTTTCAATGACCCTGAGGCATAATGGAGGTTCTATGCCGTTAATGTGCCGAATTTTCTCATCCTTTAGCTGTTAAATTGTTGCTGGCTTATCGACGTACATCTTTTCTTTCAAATAACCCCAAAGAAAAAAGTCCAACGATGTCAAGTCACATGATCTTGGCGGCCAATTGACATCGCCATTACGTGAGATAACACGGCCATTGAATTTGTTGCGCAAAAGAGCAATTGTTTCGTTAGCTGTGTGGCAAGTGGCACCGTCCTGTTGCAACCACATATCGTCCACATCTATATCTTCCACTTTGGGTGTTAAAAAGTTCGTTATTATCTCACGATAGTGAACACCATTCACAGTAACTGCCTGACGGGCTTCATTTTGGAGAATACACGGCCCGATGATGCTGCCAGCATTGCAAGTGCAACAAACAGTCACTCTTTGTGGGTGCATTGGTTTTTCGACAGTCACTCTTGGATTCTCATTCGCCCAAATGCGGCAATTCTGTTTATTGACGAATCCACTGAGGTGAAAATGTGCCTCATCACTGAAGATGATTTTCTTCGAAAATTGATCATCATTTTCATAATAAGTCTGGATAACTTTAACACGTTGTTGGATTTTGTATCTCTCCATGGTTCAAATTGAGTAAGTCTGAAATAGAGAAATGTCAAATAAAATTTGGAAAAAAAACTTGGCGTTTAGGTGTGGTTCACATTCAACATCGGCCCTTGAAATTTAGCCACCCAATATATAATCACTTTCTTATTTCATGAATTTTTTTAAGAATAAAAGAAAGGACCACAAAAAAAGAGTGTTGCTGTTACTAGCACTTAGTAAGAGAAACATTTTGAGTATTTTCTATTATCGTTTCTAATCGTTTTCTTTGCAGTACACTCATAGAAAAAAGTATCTTCATATTGATGACGGAGGGTCATCAGAAAAATAGTCATCAGTAATATGAAAACTGACATCAATCTCAACGACAAGAGTCGTCAGACAATTTTGTCATATATTGAGTATCATCAATGCTACAGCTGTGGTGACTTCAATTCAATGATACAAAATTTATTATAAAAAAAGCCTCAATAGTGTTATAATATTTTCTATTTAGGACGTGTGCGAAAAGATAGCAAAGTACTATGGTGAAAAATAATTTGTCTGTGGTAAAAAAATTTCATGTTTTTGGTGTGAGAAAAAATATTTTATTTGACAACATAAAATTTTGACAAAACAGAAAAAAAAAATGTTAACAAAACTAATAATAAAAACAAATAAATTTTTATATTTAGTATTAAAATTTGAATACTTATTATTAGTTCATTTTGAAGATTCAATAAATAAAAACGCTTAACAAAAAAAAAAAAAAAAAAAAAAAAAAAAAAAAAAAAAAAAAAAAAAACATATAAATTAAGAAATAGTTATAATTTTTCAATGTAGTATTATTTGATTTTTATACTTTTAATTATAAACTTTGCAATTATAATTTATTTCATTCAAAGATTTCTATCCTATTGTCAAAATGTATATTTGCCCCTAGAGCTAGTAAAACTTTATTCACCTCAGGAATGTCAAAATTTTACTTACGAGAGTACTTTTTTACCGTTTCACACACGCCCTTATTGTTGAAAAGGAATTTGGTTATTAAAATTATTATTTTTTTAATTTAAACTAATTTTTAAGTAGTAGAAAAAGAATGTATCATATTAAAAACATTTAATCATCATATGCGCCATTAATTACATAAATATAATGTCAGCCTAGATAGTAAAATATAAGGAAGAACTACTAAAAGAAAGAGAATATTTTCTCGTACACAGCATAGACACAATTGAAATATGATTATGCGCCACATAGATATTGTATTGATGGCCGGAAGTCATCAAAAGTATTATTAGAACATTTTTAATTCTCATTGATTTCTTGAAAATGGTAGAATATAAAGTGTCACGCTTAAGCCCAGTTCAGATTATTATACTTTGTATTAATACTTGTCAAAAATTTAAATAATACGTGCAAGTCTGATAGTCTGAATGTAATCCGTCATACATACGAAAAATAATACGATAAAAATTTGACATCCCATACGACTTTGTTGTTTTTTGAAACTTTTCAAAACGATAATACTTTACATTGGATCAGGGTTGTGTTTTTTCGAAAACCAGCTAATTAAAAATTGAGTAGTCGGCTATTTCGTAGCCGATGGGGTGTCGTCACTGATAGTATTTTTTGTCGTTATAAAAAAAGCTCGAAATTTGGAATTTAGCTGTCATTTATAAATGTACTTTGCTCATGCTATATTTAGAACATAAAATATGTTTGTGCTATTGAATTTGGATGTGCTATACATAATTATTATTTTAATTGTTGAAGAATTTCACGCGCCGGCACGTCTATCGCCTACGACGAATAGCGCACCTGCCGCCGTGAAAAGTTTTATGATGGCACATCTATGTTGGTTTATATCAAGTGTGAGGGTGTGCATGCAAAATCGAATTTACGTGAGACTTTTTGACAGTCGCAAGAAATGTGTTTAGACTTTTATCTCACAAAATCTAATGAAAGTATTTATACTTGTATAATAGTCTGATTGGGCCTTTAGTACGAATACGTTTACCAAGTGTAACAGTGCAGCCTAAATTAAAGCGTAAAGCGCTACGTAATTTAGCGCTTTAATTTAACGCTGTAGTGAGTAACTACAATAACACCGCAACTCGATTTAAGACGGGTGTTTTTAGATCACTAAAAAAGGCGCCGGTTGCAGATCTCTGGTTTGTGCTTTTCTTTTTTTATATATGTATGTATGCATGTTTGTACCTATTACCAGGATTGTGTTTAATGCAATCATTTCGATGTGGTTGATTTCAAAACTCATTTCAAAAATTACTTTTAATGTCTGACCCTAAAAGGACTTAACAAAAGCCGGCTCCCCACAGCTTTAATATACAACATACAAATTATTTGTTTGTTTAAATGTATTTACTCACATCCTTTTCGACATTCTTCACTCCGCACTCCGCCCTCCTCACCGCTATTTAATGTGTTCTTATCCGTTGCATGGGCTCAAATCAAAAGGGAAACAAAAAATCCACTTTGTTTATTGCTAAAGAGAATATAAATTATATTTACTTGTTAAAGACCGATTAAATGGCGCTCTGCTGTAATTGTTTTTCCAGCAACAAGACGCAAATAATTGTACACAAGTCGTTATTGAAACTAGACGAAAATTCCAAGAACATTCATTAAATGGGAGTACACGGATTTAAAAAAAAAAAAAGAAAATAGTGGTTGGTTGCTTTATTCTTCGAAAGGGAAATAAAGCTTTTATTGGTGTTTCATTTGAATGATTGCATGTTTTCTTTTTTTTTCAAGCCGAAATAATTTATAAGTTTTTTTAGAACATTTATTTATTTGTTGAATCTTAAAAATGTGAAGAAGAAGAGAAATGTTGCTCTCAAAATCTCTGTCATTTGCCTAATTTTAAAGTATAGGAAAGCTTTTCATGTAAATTGGAATTCCGCGAGGTCACAAACAAGGCGAATTTATACAGGTGAATGCAAGTGGGAAGGCGAATTCAATTCTATGTATTTTGTTATTGTAAAACATATCGTGAATGTCAAAATCTAAATTCGCTTAAGATTGTTCAGCTGAGAAAAAATTTTATATAAACGTTAAATATCAACTTTTATAATTGTTTGTAATTAAAATCACAGATTATAATGGTTGTTCACTTTTAAATTCACAAAAATTTCTTGAAATTGCACTAAATCATAGAAAAAAATCTTCAGATTAAAGTGGCGCGAAAAAGTTTGTAAACAAAAGAAAAAAATGTTGACAGTCTCATTGGAAAAAACGCGAGAAGCAAAAAATAATCACCTGTGCTGTTAAGTTCACCTAGTAATGAATTCGCCTTGGATGAATGCAAGCTGGAAGGCGAATTCAATTCTATGTATTTTGTTATTGTAAAACTTACTGAGAATCAGTGTTGTCACCTCGATGCGTTTCGCACCGTTTTTGGTGCTTTTTGATTTTTTTTTGTGCGAAAAAAATCCTTATCCGGTGCGCGGTGCGCTTTTTTCCAATTTTCGGTGCGTTTCTTCATTTTCGGTGGCACCATATCAATTTCAACATAGCTTTCGGTTCTAGTATAAGAAACAACTTTTTTTACTATATATCTGTAATACATTCAATAAAATTTTACACAAATATGCAAAAGTTGCAGATTTCATCAACAACAGCGTACAATTACACACACGGAAAGTTAACTTTGTAATAGTTATCTTGAGCAATGGTGCCAGATATTTGCCGACTGAAATCCTAATTTTGAGGAAAAAAATCTTAAAAGGGGTTTCTTTTGATTATTCTTATACCAAACTCAGAAAGTAACGTTTGTTAAATATTACAAAATGATGATTATTATAACATAACAATGAGATCAAAGTGAACATATTAAGCTAAAACTCAATTCAATAAAACATCCTTTCAAAATTAATACTCGTACGAGTAGTACAAAGCTGCGGAAAGCAATATAAACAAGCTTTTTCATTAATGTATTTTATTTCCATATGTATTTTTTGGAGAATTGATAATATATGATAAGATGATAGACTATGACATGATAAATGGCGCCCATGATCGTGATACCTGATCAGAATCTTATTCATTGGGGCCGGTAATACCTCATTTGTTGTTTAATGGACTAGGTCCTTGGTTTTATTTTTTATAGCTCTGGCTTGACATAACTCAAAAAAAAAATCTAGCGCAATCAGGTTAGCTGACCGGAGAAGCCTATGGAAAGTGTAGCTGGAAACTTCCCATTCAAGCTCCGCTATAACGGATCTGACTATGTGTTGGTTAAAATGCATACGGCTTCGGTGGAGTTCTGAATAAAAATCTCATCCAGCATCTTTAAATAATAGCAAAAAGTTATTACATTTTATCATATAGCACTATTCGTCATTTACACTATAAATGTAACTAGGTATATACATTTGTGTATATGTAGCGTACAAAAGGTTTGGAACCAGTAAACAGCTGAGTAACATGTTTTCTTAATCTTGATTTTGAGAAATATATCTTCAAAACTTATTTTACTTATAAAATCTTCAAAATTATGGTAAAATCTTCGTTTTGGCAACGCTTGTCTTGAACTAAGTGCTAGTAAGGGAAAAAAGTCACTCTCTTTGCAAAGTAAACTTTCTGTATGTGAAAACGGTGTAAGGGGTAACAATACATCTAGAAAATTTGTTTGAAAAGAATTTTTTCAGATTTCTTTTCACGCAAATTTTGTAGACGAGTTGAATGCCTGTGTACTGTAGACACCACATTAAGTAAAAAGGAAATTTCTATGGTTTTAATAAGTTAATTTAATGAAAATATTACCGATTTTTAACAATTTTGTAAAAAACGTATAAAATTAATAAAAAAAAAAATTGGTGCGTTTTCTTTGAGATAACGCGTTTTTTCCACCATTTTGGTGCGTTTTGATATTTATAAGTTGACAACGCTGCTGAGAATTTCAAAATTTAAATTCGCCTAAGATTGTTCAGCTGGGAAAAAATTTTATATCAACATTAAATATAAACTTTTATAATTGTTTGTAATTAAAATCACAGCTTAAATAAGTTTTCACTTTTAAATTCACATAAATTTCTTGAATTTGCACTAAATCATACAAAAAAATCTTCTGATTAAAATGGCGCGAAAAAGTTTGTAAGCAAAAGAAAAAAAATTTGGCAGTATCGTTGGAAAAAATGTGGCAAATAAAAAATTTCGCCTTGCATTCACCTGTATAAATTCTCCTTGCACCTGAGCTATCAAGTTCACCTAGTAATGAATTCACCTTGGTCACAAACTAGCGCAAAGAAGCACACCCAGTAAATGATACTTTAGATGGCAGCGATTTAACAGCTGACACAGTCTTGCCAGACTTCGGGTTTGAAACTATTAAATGGATATCTCATTACTTGATAGTGCGTAGTGAAACAACCCTGAAACCCTGAGATGAAATGATATTTATTAAAAAGAAAAACAAATTTGAAAATAGGATATTTCTGGCACCCGCATATTTACTTTTCCAACCGTTTGTGTAAATTTTTATTGAATCTGTTATTGTGTTACAAAGATTTCTTCAATTTTTCTTCTTTTATGCTGTTTTTTGTGTCTCTATTTCAAGCAAGTTTAACTAAATTCTATAGCTAATGCTCTCATAATAACTTCGTACCTACATAGGGTGTTTTTTGTAGAGGTATATAACTTTGAAATGAAATAAAATAAAGCTGAAGTTTTTTTTTTGCAACTTGACATGAAATTTACTTTATACGAAAGATAATCTTCTGGCATTATGATTTAACAGCCAGTTCGCCGATGTCGAAAGGATAAGTTCATTCGCATTCCAGGCGCAAGAAAATTGATTTATAAATGGCGGGTTCAACGGGACAGATTGTGGAAATTCTTCATCTTTAGATAAAGCCGACAAGGACCAACTCCACGGGGTGAATTATTAAAGATTCACCAGTGCTCACGGGTAGCTTGCAAGGCTATAACACAGGTGGCAACTTTCGCCATAAGTTTGTAGCCATATGGACAAAACCTGGTTCGGGTCTTCTAATCCCTCCTGTATGCAATTTCCTAGAAGTCAAGGCAAGACAAGGCTTTATGAGTTCGTAGGCCGAAGTCTATTAAGAGCATCAGTCCTTTACCTACTCAATCGTTTAACCATCACTTTTGATTCCTTACATTACATCTGTTATATCTGTTGCAAAACAAAAGCACCTCGGGGGGTTATTAGGCTCCGAAAACCGGCATGCACTAAGGCTATCAGGGAAACTAGTTCCCCTTCTGGATAACAAGGTTTAACCACAGCCAGAACGTTTCAGCCAATATTTAGGCACCTGAACTATAATCGGCGCCGAGATAGTCTGCAAGCAGAACCTCTGGGGGGCTTTGTCGATCCCCGTTTTGTCAATGAATCTTTCGTGAGGCCTTTGGATGTTATTTGTTACAACAAACGAGGAACTCCCATCCTTCAAAAAGCATAGGACCCTGGTTTGGTGTAGACCAAACCGTGCTAGCCAAGGTTATCACCTGAGCCAAGACCACCACCAAGATGATCTGCAAGCAGATCGTTCCGGAGGCCTTGGCGTCCTCGTTTTATCAAATAAACTTTGAAAAGTATTTTGGAAAACCAACACAATATAAGTCATCCGGCTTCTTAGAGTTTTATTTGCTACAACAAACAAAGAATCTCTTTCCCGAAATCAGAGTGCTTTGGCACCTGTTCCTTGGGAGGAGTCCGAATTTGGAGGGGAGTGAAAAAGATTCACATCAGCATCAGCCTTTACGTCCTTATCTGATGATGGAAAAATTCTACGGAGTGATTTTTTCACGATTCACCAGCGCCCCCGTGTGGGGCACACACAAGTCACAATTCTTGCCATATGTTTGCAGCCTTATAGATAGCCCCTTTTTTAGGAATTTGGGGCTTCTAATCCCTTCTGTATGCAATTACCCAGCAATCAATGGAAGACATCAGCCTACTGCCCACTAGACATAGGCTAGTGGGCCGAAGCCCACTAGCAGCATCAGCCCTTAAACCAACTCACCCGTTAACTATCACCACTGGCTCCTTACAGTACAGGTATCTGTACTGTAAGGAGACCCTCGGGAGGTTGTTAGTCCCGGAAAAAGCTACACACCAAACAATTATCAAGGATCTTAACACCCTCTTTTTGCGTCTTTAGGTTTAAACCACAGCCAGAACTTTACAGCCAATGTAGGCACCTCAACCATGATCAGCCCGGGTTGAACTGCAAGCAGAACCACCTGGGGGCAAGCTGATCCCCATTCTGCCAATTTATACCCTTGGTAAGGGTTTCGGAAGCCAACACAACATAAGTCATGCTGCTTCCTAGATTTTTATTTGCTGCAACCTGGCTTGGTTTACACCAATACAAAACCTGCTCCTCGGGAGAAGTCAGAATTTGAAAGCCTTGTTCAGGCATCCGTCTGTCTATTCATATTGAAATGCCAAATCAAACTAAATAGAAATCAGTTAGAAAAGTGTTGCCAACTTAAACTTGTATACCTCTATAAAAACTCTCTATATATTTCCTAAGAAATCAAAGGAAAAAATTAAAAACTGGAAATAAAGAAAAATAACTGGAAATAAAGAAATGTGCAACACGACACCGGAACAAGTGGTACATCTGGAGTATGCAGACGCAGCCACACATACAAATTATAAATACACACACTTGCTCACACTGAAAGCGACTTGCAACTCTGTGTTTGGAGTTCATGTGCCACATTGAGAATGTGGTAAATGCTGCGGGAGTTGTTTTTTTATTCCTTTCTTTCTTTCTTTCGTTTTTTATGTTTGCCCTGCATTAGAACATAAACTGCAATTGTTTAGTGGCAGACAGGCAGACGGACGGACTGGCAGCACTTCATTATGTTATTTATAAAAAGGTAAATGCCACTTACACATTATTTTTGCTAAAATGTGTGTGTGTTTAAGGATTTCAGTTAAGGCTGAGTGCTTGCTTGAAAGTGTTTGAAATTATTCGAATAATTTGCTTAATCCTGAAGAAATTTTTTTTTCCAAATATTCGCTATTTTATTTGTCGCTATTTTACTTGTGGCTATTTTACTTGTCGTTAAAGTCATCTCACAACTAAAACTGCAGAGCGAAGAACTACAATAAAAGTAGATTTTTTACAGAGATTACAAGTAGGGTATCCAACTCTATTGACTCACTGGAGCATCGACGCAGTGTGGGGTGCGTTACTCTGTTCTATCGTTACTACAATGGATATTGCTCTGACGAGATTAGGGATCTTGTTCCCGAAACTCGCACATTTTTACATAGCACGCGTTCATCGTCCAGAGCTCATCAATTTGTGGTCGATTGCCCAGGGAAACGCACTACGCATTACAGAGAGAATTCGTTTTTCTGCCGTAGGCTTCGTCTGTGGAATAAGTAGCCTAAAGAAATGTTTCCTGTCTGTTATAATGCGGGAAAGTTCAAGTCAAATGTTTACAAACACTACTCCCTCTTTCCCCCTCCTCATAACCTATTTTCCTAGTTCTGGTACAATGCACTGCATATGTAGGGGTCATCCCCTGAGTACTGGTCCAAGCTTAAAAAAAAAAAGTAATTTCGGAATATTGAGCTTATCTTATCTTCTGGCTGTTGGTTAATTGCTGTAACGAGTATGTTTTTCGAAGAACGAATATGTTTTTAGTATGATTTAATTTTGAAATTTCTGAAAGGGGTTGTCAAATTAAGTACTCACATCTTATTTAAAGTTGAGGTTAAAGGGATTTTAATTCAGCTAAAGACAAACAATAAAGTAAAACAAAAGCCTTTAACTACAGCAATTGTTATATTAAAATTGCTGTCTTAATGGTGTATTGTTAAATATTTAAAAGACTTAAAACGGGTTGGCAAGTATTTACTCGTATGCTGCTGCAATTAAGAAGAATGTGACCAACTACCGGCTGATGCAGCATGACGTTTGATTTATAATACATACATTTGACAGTCCACTTAATAGGCTGTTCACAGCCAAAAATTGGAGGGTCTTTCAAACAAGTTTTCTAGGCTAGAAAACTTGTTTGAAAGCTCCTCAATTTTTTGAGCGATTTCTATGCAAATTACTCGTAGAAGAGTCACTCATCTGTGTTCTGTAAACAGCCAATAAAATTTTATCATAATATTCTTCGATCTTCGTTTGTTAAATAAATTTAATTTTTGCAGTTTCAGATCGTTGTTGTTTAATTTTTATAAAAAACTTACAAGCATTTTTCTTTGTGTATGAGTTAACTAAGAATTTTTCTTTGTGTATGAATTTTTTGACATTTTTTCAAATAAAATTTTTTTTATAATATTTTAATTTTCCTGAAGATGATAACAAATTGTTATGGAAATATCGAGAAATAAAAGATTTTGAATTGTTACTTTTTTATAAAAAACAAAAAACAAAGATCTGAAGCTGCAAAAATTAAATTTATTGCGCCAATAAAACTTTTATTATCGGTCGAAAGAACAATTTGGCTACGACTACGACTGGTCCATTCAGGAGGCCCAATTGTTATTAAGACACCAGTTGGTAGTGTTAATTACTCCAAAAGAATGAAACCTATTTTCGTTGCTAAGCCAATAAAACGTCTCTGCTTCTTAGGACCGGGTACAGTGGAGTGTCCGGTAATGTTGTAGCGGGACAAATTGGCAAAGGTCGGCGGCCAGCTGATTTTATAAAAACTATCGGAAATTAAAAAAAAAAAGAAACACATATAATTCAGAGAAAGCATGAAATATTTATTTGGATCGATAGTTGGGTCGATATAATTTAATGTTTGAAGATTATTTCATGCAAATGTTGGCCGCGGCTGCGCCTCAAATGGTCCATCCGCTTAGTCCAATTTTGGCATACTCTTTCCAACATTTCGGCCGGTATCTCACGAATAACGTTGGCAATGTTGGCTTCCAGTGCGTCAATCGAAGCGGGCATGTCGCTATAGACATTAGCCTTAACATAGCCCCACAAAAAATAGTCTAGAGGCGTTAAATCGCACGATCTGGGCGGCCAATTGACTGGTCTTAAGCGTGAAATAAACTGTTCACCGAACTCGCCTCTCAATTGGTCCATTGTTTCGCGTGCTGTGTGGCATGTGGCACCGTCTTGTTGAAACCACATGTCATGCAAGTCAAGCTCTTTCATTTTGGGCAAAAAAAAGTTTGTTATCATCGCACGGTAGCGCTCACCATTCACAGTAACGTTGTGATTCGCATCATCTTTGAAGAAATACGGCCCAATGATGCCGCCAGCCCATAATCCGCACCAAACGGTTGTTTTTTGTGGATGCATTGGTAGCTCTTGCAATGCTTCTGGCTGCTCTTCACTCCAAATACGGCAGTTTTGCTTGTTCACGTATCCATTCAACCAGAAATGAGCCTCGTCGCTGAACACAATTCTTCGATAAAAAAGTGGATCTTCATCTAACTTTTCAAGAGCCCATTCACCAAAAATTTGGCGTTGTGGTAGGTCGTTTGGCTTCAATTCTTGCACCAGCTGTATCTTATAAGGCTTCACACCCAAATCCTTCCGCAAAATTTTCCACGTAGTGGAGTAACAGAGGCCCAATTGCTGCGAACGGCGCTGAATCGATAATTCACGGTCATCACCAACACTGGCCGATACGGCTGCGATATTTTCTTCAGTTCGCACTCTACGTAAGCGTGTTGGTGGTTTAATGTCCAACAATGTAAATTTGGTGCGAAATTTTTTTACAATAGCCCGAATAGAAGCCTCAGTAGGTCGATTAAACTGACCATAAAATGGAAGAAGCGCGCGATGAACTTTCTTAACAGAGCACGCATTTTGGTAATAAAATTCAATAATTTGCAAGCGTTGTTCGTTTGTAAGACGATTCATGATTAAATTATAGACCAAACTGAAGATGTTTGACAGTGACACAAGATACAAAACGTGCGCGAGCTGTCAAAACTAGTGTTGCCAAAAAGATAATATCAAAAAAATCACTCGTTACAACAAAGGGACCTTGATGGAAATCGTTGGAATCCCGCTTAGGAGTTGTAAAAAACAAATACAGCGGCAAGTTTTCGTGATTGCCCAAGAAAGGTGGTCTAGTGAGGTCATCTGTCGCATATCCAGGCTGACATGGCCCAGATATGACAACAGGAGGAATATTATCTATCCTACCCCGACGGGGATTGCGACCAGCTGTGGCGGTCCTGACGTGTCATTGCCACATAGGGTTGCAGTCGAGGGGGTTAAATCTTCCATTTAATGCCTTCTGTAGAAGTTGCAGAGACGAGGAGGAAGTAGAAAGGGTTGAGCACTTCCTTTGTCGGTGTCCAGCTTTTTCCTACGTAAAGGCTTTGTGTCTAGGCTGCACGATTTAGCGTAGGTATCGGAATGTGATGTAAATGGATTGGACTCCTTTATCCGATCTTCGGGTTGATTCCAAACCAATGATATGTAGATCTGCTGAGAGATATATCACTACCAGGCAACACAACGGGACCAAATTGGACCTAAGTGGGCTGGCTTTTCAATGGCTGGCAGCCTGTAAAACTTAACCTAACCTAGGAATAGATTTGTAAAACTCTCCTTCAAGCTGTTTGTGTGCATTTTCAAGCCGTCACGACAACGAGTAGGCAAAATATTGCGGCTGAATATCTACATTATTATTAATTGGTCACGTTTGTCATTTGGTTTTACTGCCCTATTAATAAACTCATGTCAACAATGTATCCTTCAATTAAAGTTTGTGTGATTTCTTGTTTGTGTTTGCCTTCCTGTCGTTGAATGCGGTAGGTATGCGGATATTGCCAGGTCTATTCATTCACCGATCTCATTATAATTAAAAAGCTGAAGAAGAAGAAAAGGAATCATGAAAAGACAACCAACTTCATTATCATAAATCATTCGTTAAGTCATGCCACAGAAAAAAATTCTATTCCCCTTTTTAAATACAAAACTGTGTACAAACACGCGCAAGTACTTGCACATGTATACATACATATATGTAAATATCCCAGTTGACCAGGTTATTATCGACGCCATTTCTTCCCGATGATGTCTTCCATACATTTCCAAATTTGTCGTCTATATAAAGAAAATTTAACACAATTATGATAACGGAATATTCTGATCTGTTGTATTCACTTTAACAAAGAATGAAATAAGACAAAGGAAACTAAAGGAACATGCAAGTTATCGTTCTTCACATGCAATAGCGACAGCATACAAAACTTTATCTTCATCGTTTCGTACTTCGATTGTAAGTTGAGCATCAAATAGAATCTTTAGCATAGAATCTGACATTACGTTTAAAGAACTATAACAAAATGTTTATCTATTTATAACGTTTTTTTTTATATACGAGTATTAGATATTTAACTTTGCTGCCGCCATTTTGCAATAGATGACCAAATTCCCCTTCCTGCAATTTAGGTGTAAACCACAGCTAGCATGTTTCAGCCAAGGTAAGCACTTCAACCATGATCAGCGCCGAGATTGCGTGCAAGCACAAGCCCCCGGGTGCTTTGGTGATCCCCGTTCTGCCAATTAACCCTTGGTAAGGGCTTCGGAAGTTCAACATAAGTCTTGCGGTTTCCTAGAGTTTTATTTCCAACAACAAACGAGGAACTCCAATCCCTCTATACCCCTGAAAGCATAGAGCCCTGGTTTGGTGTACGCTAAGGTAAAACCTGCTCTCCGGGGTGAGCTTTCCTAGTCCCCGTTCCGCCAATTAGCTCTTGGTTAGGGTTTCGGATGTCCGACACCACATGAGTTATGCGGGTTGTCTCAAAACAAATTTTATATACATTTAGCTTGCTGCGGGAAAGCAACTTATACGAGGGGCACGGGGGTAATGTCAATTGGTAGCCTGGCTCTTGGGAATTCAGTCGCTATGTAGCGTTTCGCGAGAGCAGAACATTCGTTGTGCGTGCGAGAGTTTCACAAAAAAGGTGATTTGGAGACTGTAGCGCAGTATTCGAGATTATCGCCACTTAAATGATGCGTTAAGCCTTTCTCTCATTCGACATTACATCAAAAAGATTGAACAACGCTAGATAAATCAAAATCTGGGCGCCCTAGGTCATCAAGAACAGTCGAAAACGTGGTGAGTGTTAATCAGTCTGTTCGTGACAACCCGAACCTTTCAATTCGGAAGCGCACAACTGCTTTAAATGTGTTTAGATCATCATTACATCGCACAATGCACAAGGACCTAAAGTTGCACCTCTACAAAACTCAATTGGTGCAAAAATTAAAGCCCCAAGATGATTGACCAATTTTCAGCGTTTACCAAAAATTTGGCTTCGGATGAAGCTCATTTTCATCTTACTGGAGAACAACGCAAACATCAGAAACCCATGTATTCGCCTACAGTGATCGTATGGGCTGCAATGTTCGCGCGAGGAATTATCGGCTCTTAATTTCTTGAAGACAAAGGGGGCATGGAGTTACTGTGAATTCAGAGGAATATGTGAAGCTGTTAGACAATTTCTTGGCACCTGAACTGCGAAATTTTCCTGGCCATAACAACAAGGCGGAGCAACTTCATACAAGTCCAGTATATCTCTGCCAAGAGTTCGTGAAAATTTCACGAACTCTCCCAGAGAGGTGTTATAAATTGGCCCCACGCAGTCCGGAATTAACCACTACGGACTTTTTCCTTTAGAGTTATCTTAAATGTAAAGTTTAAGGTAATAAACCAACCTCGCTGGCGCATTTGAAAGAAAATATCCGTCACGAAATGACATCCATCCCTGAGTCCACCTGCCAAGACGACATAAGTAATTTGACTGTTCGATTAAATGAGTGTCGAAAGTGCTAGGGTCTACATTAAGACGATATTATTTTAAAGAAATAAGTCACTAAAAAGTGTATTTTAATAATTAATAAACTCTTTTTTCTATATACGAGTACGGCTGACTTTTTGTAATCGACCCACTATATATAAAATTTCTTTTGAGACACCTTGTAGATGGCAGTGTTACCTTTATTGTCGTGCACGCATAAAGTGCCTTCGAAAAAGTTGCCAGTAACTGTAAGTCGTCAGTAACTGAACTGTCATCATTGTGTGGCTGAACTCGTCCTACCCCTCTACACTTCAGAAAGCATAGTGCCCTGGTTTGGTGTATACCAAGGAAATATAGATGATAGTATTATTTTTATTGTCCTGCACACGTAAAGTGCCCTTTTGTTCGAAAAAGTCGTCAGTAATTGAATTGAAATGTCATCATTATGTCGTCAACCCATTCTATACCTCAGAAAGCATAGTGCCCTGTTTTCGTGTATTCCAAGGCAAAACTTGCTGGGGAGTTATCCTCTGAGTACTTGGACCAGAACTCCTACATATGCAGTGCATTTTAGCAGAACTAGGTAGAATAGGTTGTGAGGAGGGGGAAAGAGGGAGTAGTGTTTGTGAACATTTGACTTGAACTTTCCAACATTTAACAGACAGGAAACACGTCTGTAGGTAACTTATTCCATACGCGAAGCGTGCAGCCGAAAAACGAATTCTCTCTGAAATGCGTTGTACGATTCTCTGGGCTATCGATCACAAATTAATGGGCCCTCGACGATAACCACGTGTTACGTAAAAATGTGTGGGTTTCGGGAACAAGATCCCTAATCTCGTCAGAGCAAAGTCCATTGTAGTAACTAAAGAACAGAGTAACGCACCCTATACTACGGCGATGCTCCAGTGAGTCAATAGAGTTGGATACCCTGCAGTCACCGATAAGCTTCTTCGCCCTCTCTTGCACACAGTCGAGTAATCCCATAAACATGAGAGTTGTATTTCATTTTCAGTCGGATATAGGTGGTATAAATAGTAAGGAGATCGGGTAGAGTGAAGTACATCTTACACCGTTTCAAAAACCCGAGATGATAGTGTTACTCTTATTGTTCTGCAAGCATAAAGTACCATTTTGTTCGAAAAAGTCGATAGTAACTGAACCAAACTGTCATCATTGTGTCGCTGAACTTGTATCCCTCTACACCCCAGAAACCATAGTGCCCTGGTATAGGCAAAACTTGCTGGGGAATATAAATGACAATGTTACGCATAAAGCGTTATTTTGTTCGAAAAAGTTGACAGTAACTGAGTTGATACGACAAGTTTTACATCTACTGTGAACGACACGTACACGACATGGCCAACTGGGTTATGTTCACCTATGTGTTAGTATGAGTTTAAGCAAAAGCAATTAAAAGAAAAGCATTTCGTTTAATTTATTTAATTATTTACTTATAAAGCGCTTAATGAACGTGTAACTATTTACGAGTTTCAACTCATGACATTTAAATGTTTTAAGGAAAATTAACGACGATTAACATTTTCAAGTAATTTAAGACTCCTTCTAGTTGCTCTGCCTTGACCCCAGTAACCCCGAGTGCAAGAAATTCTACAAATAAACTGTCACGGCACGAATGAAATCAAATTGTTTGAAAACTAGCACACACACACTCATAAAATATGCAGAGTTGGGATTTCAAAAGAAAAAAAAAAAAAAAAAGAAATATGAAAATAATAAATCCTGTTGCAAACAAATAAGACAAGGTGCAATATTTTGTTTGTTTGTATATTTATCTGTAGGTAAGTAAATGCGCGTGCCACATGCTGCACTGCAACAAACACACAAAAACACAAAAGTATAAGGAGCTTGAACGTGAGTGAACATGAACAATAAAAGCAAATACATATAATAACAAGAAATCAGGATTGCTTAGACAAAACAAAACATCCGGAAATAGGATAAAAATATCCTTTTTAAACAAAAAAATAAATGTGTCTTACGATTAAACAAGAAGATGAAAATATCGACGACGATGTAAATAGCAAGCGTTGATGTAGAGAATGGAAGCGGAGCAGAGCAGAAATACAACTGCTGGAATCTGATATTTAAAAAGATGTCATTTAAGATTTCAATTCAGATACAAAAAGAAAGTAAATGTTGTTGTTGGCTGTTTGTGTTCTGGTAGTGGTGTGTTGGTGTCAGTGCCGGTGTCGGTGTTGGAGATGCTGGTGGTGTTAGTGGTGGTGAATGAGCCAAGGAACAAACACAAAAAAAAAACATTCATTCATTCATCGATCCATTCATCCAGCTACACATATCCGGCATGTGCAAAAATGTTCCACTTCCACTACTCTTTTTTTTGATTTTATCTTTTGTGCGTGCATGTTTGTATGTACGAGTATGTATGTACATATGCATGTATGCGCTAAGAGGATAATGATGCAGAAGATGTAGATGTTGCTGATGAGGATGATAGCACATGCTGTTGTATGTTGTCTGTAGGTATAAGGAGCAGATTTATTTTTCAATATCTTTTGATAACGACTGTTTGTGCATCCACTCATGTTTTATCACGAGCTAAGTTCTTAATAAAATGAAGTCTTAAAAATCCACCTTGTGTTTTAGATTCCGTGCACACACACACACACACACACACACACACACCCACTTATAGTAGACATCCCAGTTGGCCATGTCTTAAAGACATCTTATACGATGGAAAGACAAGACAATACAAAATCGTGGAAGACATGTTGACGGCACCTCAAACAAATCTGCCACGAAATCACGCAAGACCACACAAGCGGCAGTTTCCCTCACCGCATCCTCGACGATTATATACACTACATGTTCCTCTACAATGTCATCGACGAATACATAAGTGACAATACATTTTTAAATACATTAAAAAATTAATTAGAAAAGAATAAACAATATTTTTGATATCGTTTATTAAAAAAAAAAATTAATTTGTATGCATGTATAATTAATTGAAGAAAAAAAATTATGTCAAATTTATAGAGAAATTCACATAGTACATAACTACAAGGTCTCTCAAAAGTTATCCTCCTGTCAGAAAATGCTATAAATTTTGCGATTGGCCCCTAATGTCAGTTCCGTATTGACATTTGTGTAGTAAACACATGCGAAATACACGTTAATAAAGAATGTTACGCAACACTGCTCCAGATAGCGGAATATTGATGAAGATGATTTTTCACCAAAAATAATCATAAGTGAAGAGGCCCATTTCCATCTTAGGTGGGTACGTAAAAAAGCAAAATTTACGCTTCTGGGGCACTGAAAATTCACGTATAACCCATTACACCCGCTCAAAGTCATTGAATGGTTTGCTGTTTACGCTGGAGGAGTCATCGGACCTTTTTTCTTGGTAGGCGGTTACTGTGAATGGTGAGCACTGCAGAGTTCTTTCTACCGCAACTTGATGAATTGGGATTGGAAAACATGTGGTTCCAACAGGCCGGTGCTACGGCACACACTGCACGTGCCACAACCAATATGCTGAACATCGGAAGGTTATTTTTGCGCCACCCTGTATGATACATACATATTTTTATTACACACAAAAAATGTCCAGACAATATCTCTCGTTCTGCTGTTAATATTGAACTGAGTAACAATGTGTATTCAAATTTGATAAATTTTTGTTGTTTTTTTTGGAGTTTCGTTAATTTTTTTGAAGAAATATTTTACTTGAACGGTTTGAAGACTAGTTTGCAGACATTGTCACCCCTCGTGTCGCTCATTTAAACGCAAATATAAATTCTTGTTCAGCTTTTTTTAAGAGTACCGTTGCTTTTTTGAAATGCCTACACGAACAATTTGTAGACATTTTTTTTTATTATTATTATTAGTGGATGGGATATGGCCTCATCGGCCATTTGCACTGCGACCAATATTGATCTATTGTGCATCCCCTTGCTCCATTATGGGTTGAGTATGTCAAGAAAACGGACATGCTCCATCATAGGGAGTGATATTAAGTCACATTCGCTTAACATATAAGCTTGTAGTAGCCTATATCTTCTGTGTCCCAGTGCTCCACAGTGGGTGATTAAGTGCTCCATTGACTCCTCTTCATCACCGCAGAATCTGCAAATGTCTGCGTTGGAAATTCCCATCCTATGCAGGTGCTTGTAGCAGTTATAATGACCTGTAAGTGCACCTGTCAATGTTCTGAGACTTTTCTGTCCAGTTTTAGAGCACGTTCGGCCCTCTTTTTATCAAATTTCTTGGTGTGTCCAAGACCAGCTGTCTCGTTCCAATGTTGTTCGACGATGGACACCGTCCATTTTTTATCTCCTCATTCAGGAGACCCTTATTGAAGCCAAAAGTTGGAGTAGGTCCAATAAAAGTCCCCTCCGCTCCTTTCTTGGCATAAATGTCAGCCATTTCATTGCCGTGATGCCCTTCATGTCCTGGCACCCAGATCAGGGTAACCTGGTTCTGGCTTGCCAGTTCATTTAGCCTGTTGTGGCATTCCAGTACTAACTTAGACGTAAAGACACAACTGCTCAGAGCCTTCAGCACTGATTGGCTATCAGAGAGTATTTTTATCAGCACTCCCTTGTGTCCCCTCTCGGAGAGTATTTCAATTTGTAGACATTGTCGCTAATTTATCTCCTACAGATGAGCGGCCAGATTGAAGACATTGTCGCCCATATGGTCCTCTTTTCATTACAAATTCTAAACAAAAGAAAACAAATCGTGCATATATCTTCGAAGACAATATCGTCTAGGACGATTTTGCCAACTGGGATACATCTCTTAAATATTTATGTGTATAAAAGTGTGATGTCTAGCTTGTACATATAGATATTACTTTATATCAAGTTGGATATGATTTTTTATTCCTAATAGCCTTTTTAGTTTTCTCAATTTATAATTTGAAAACTTTGAAAGTTATTATAAAGGATTGTCCAAAAACTCACAGTCACAGCTTAACGTCAAGTATTTTTGCCCAATTTAATTTAAAATTCCTTTTTTTCAGTGTTTGACAAATTCCAGCATGGAAAAATGCGAAAATTTATTTCATATACAGGGTGACTAATTTATTTTATTATATTAAGAAAATCAAATAACTTTTTGCAAAGTTTATTTAATTTATTTTTTAGTAATTCCTTTAAAAAATAATACATTTTTATTAAAGTACTCGTAGTTCATGAAGTTTTGAAAATAATTGAATTCAAATGGCCCCCACCCACGATGACCCATGTGCGGTTTCTTATCTAAAAGTTATTTTACTCAGAATCATTACAAACATACTAAAAAAATAAAAAAAAAATTAAAAAAAACGAAAGATACTCATTCGACATCCGTTTGCGATTCGTGTTCTATTGGAAACTGTGTGACTCACTGGTAACTGCCCATTTTGCGCGGCTATGGCTCATCGGGCTTGGGCGGGTGTTCGTTCCACACAGCCAATAGAAGGAATCTTAATGTACCAGTGATTAATCTAAACCGAAACAAAAATAAAAAGGGGCCGATAACGTCGATCGTGAGGACAGGAGTGGGCACAGTCACTTTGATTCTGGTGGTGGGATTGATGATGTTAAATATCCCCGGGCTAGAGCCCCTCCCGCAGTATCATTCACGGATACTGGACTGCTATAGCTTGGTTGCCAGAAATGTTCGTACCTATTCCCTGCGGGAGGGTTTGAATTTGGTACGTCCGTTTTAAATAATAATGATTGTCTAGGGGGGTCAGTCAAGTGATTTTTTTATTGTTGTTTTTGTCAGCTTACTGGCTGAGTGTTATAGAGGGAATTGTCTCAACTACCGTGCGAATGGATTGCTTTAAATCATCCAAATTTGTTAGATTTCTTTTGTAAACTTTTGTTTGCAATAGCCCCACAAAAAAAATCAGATGCAGCGAGGTCAGGAATCTTGGAAGGCCAACGGAATGCGGAGTTTCTTGAAGTCAGTTTATTGGGAAATTTTTGCCTCAATTCTGTCATAACAGGCATCGCTATGTGACGTAATTGTAATTCTGGAGCGAAAAACTATTTCAACATCTTTAAGTAACAGTACTCATTGACCGTAACGGTAAGACCGTTTCTTCGCAAAAGTAAAGCCCGGCAATGAACCTTAATACCACGCTGGGATGCCTCAAAATGTGCCTCACCAGACATAAGAAAGCAGTTCAAGATGTTTTCATCCTCTGACACCGTTTGACTGATCCTCTCACAGTGAATTGGGACCAGTACTCAGGAGATAGCCCCTAGATATGCATTGTATCAGGACTAGAAAAAAGGGAGTGTGTGAAAATTTTAATTGAACTTTCCAACGTTATAGCATATAGGAAACACGTCTGTAGGCATCTTATTCCATAGGCGAAGAGTACGGCTGAAAAACGAATTCTCTCTGTAATGCAATGGACGATGAACGCCTGTTACGTATAAATTTCAAAGTTTCGGGAACAAGATCCCTAATCTCGTCAGAGCAAAATCCATTGTAGTAACGATAGAACAGAGTAATGCACCCTACAATGCGTCATTGCTCGAGTGAGTCAATAGACTTTGATACCCTACTGTCACCGATAAACTTCTTCGCCCTCTCCTGCACACGGTCAAGTAACCGCAAAATAGACTTTGAGGCACCGGCCCAAACATAAGCGTTGTATTCCATTTTCGGTCGGTTATAGGTGTTATAAATATTAAGGAGATCGGATGAAGTGAAGTACATCTTGCAGCTTTTCAAAAATCCGAGGCACATGATTGCTTCTTTAGAGACATGAAAATTATTTTTAGTTCAGCGAACATCGCACTTATTTTCATTCCTAGAACATTAGGAGCATTCGATTCCATTAATATCTAAGTCTGAGTTGAACTGCAACCGGGTGACGTAACTCTTTGATCGGCAGGAGTGTTAGAAAAGCTACGCTCCAAACTGTGCACCACTCAGCATGTTATCGAAAGTAGTACTTATGTATGAGAAATTGTTGCGCATATGGGCGCATTGGTGAATGTTACCTCTCACCTGGTGATAGAATCACCGTGGAGTTGAGCCGCCAAGGCAGGAAGACATATAAAACATTTTCAGATTCTATCTCTTTAAAGGGCGTTCCAAACTTTATAAAAGTCTTAAGAGTTTAATTCGATTTATAAGACAAAAATCTAATGATATTTGTTGCGACTGTCAAAAAATCTAACGTACTATCAGATTTTGTTTTCACACCATCACACCTAAAGTAAAATAAGAAATTTTATTTGAAAATAAACAGACAATCTGCTTAGCGTCCGGTTTTAATTTTTTTATTATATGCTTTTATAGAAAATGCAACCCTGATGCAAAGAAAAATCTTATTGTATGTAAATCATTAATAAGTGAGCTTTTTTAGTTATATACGATATTAACTAACTAGTTGTGAGTCCGAGTCCAACTAAAGTCAGATTAAAATTTCATTTCCAATTCCAATTGAGAGCTCGTGGCTTGTTGGTGGGCATTAAAAAAAAGCTCTCAATGTGAGCCAGAGCCAAGTATTAATGGTCAGCTGTGTGCCGAGCTAAAGGTAGAGGAATGTCTTTGGGTATTACAAGACAGCAAAATTGTACTAATTACTTTGGAAAAGATTAACAAAATGAATTGGAGGGATCGTCTGGTTATGTCAGATCCTCAAATTTCTACACGTAAAATCGGTCCAGAACCTTCAAAACTTTTCGATGTGCAGGGTGAAACAAGAAGAAGTTTGCTGGAGAAAATGATGTACGATCAGCGTCAAAAAGAAATGGGTCTGCCTACTAATGAAGATCAAAAGAAACAAGAGATTTTAGAAAAATTTAAACAACAATACCCAGAATTGGATTTTTCCAAATGTAAATTTAATTAAAAAAAACAATTTACATATACTTAAATAATTTCTCAGAGAGTATAGGGGCGGTTCTTGCAGTGATCATACCTGTTTTAGCACTCACAACCAGACGTCTTTTTTGAAAAATATGTTCCACTTAGTTTTTTTTAATATAATTTTAAGTATGTTTTTTTTTCTAACGTTTTTTCTTTTTTAAAACAGTTGTTGGACTAAATTTTGCTAATCTGAGCATTGTCGTAGGTGGATATATTGGGCACTGATCAGTTTTAACAAATTTGATTCCAACATTTTAAATGCTGTAATAGAGTTGTTATAGTTCATGTTAAACTTCCAAACACACTACTCCCTTTTGCATCCTATTATAACCTATTTGCCTAGTTCCAGTACAATGCACTGCATATGTAGGGGTCATCATCCCCTGAGTACTGGTCCAAGATAAAAAAAAAGGGGAAGGATTATTTTTTAATTATAACAATAATTACTGTGAAACAATAAGACCAAAGGACCAAAGAACAGGAAAAATAATTAATAGGACAAATAGCTGTTTCGTAGTCGACTACTCATCAGCACCCACTGGGATTCGAACTCGGGATCATGTGAACGTGATGTAAAGGGTGTTTTTTTAAGCTAGATAGAACTTTAAATTGTAAAAAGTAACACAAAAAATTAAATTTTGATGAAACATTTTTTTTATTTGTTTCAGTATACTCTGACAAATCATCATGAATAGACTCACGCTTGAACAACGCTACGAAATTATCCAAATTTACTTTGAAAATCAGTCGTCGATTCGCGCAACTTATAGACGTTGTTTTATCGCAAAATTGTGTTCAGCGATGAGGCGCATTTTTGGCTTAACGGGTTTGTTAATAAGCAAAATTGCCGCATATGGAGTGAGACCAATCCACAAGAGACCCTACAGGCTCCATTACATCCAGAAAAATGCACTGTTTGGTGCGGTTTTCATGCTGGTGGCATCATCGGACCTTATTTCTTCAAAAATGAGGCCGGAGCTCGCGTTACGGTCAATGGAGATCGTTACCGCACCATGATCAATGATTTTTTGTTTGAAAATATGGATGACATTGATCCGGAGGAGATGTGGTTTCAACAGGATGGCGCTACGTGCCATACGGCGAACGCAACCATCGACTTACTGAAATCAAAATTTGGCGATAAGTTGATTTCGAGAAATGGACCTGTCAATTGGCCTCCAAGGTCGTGCGATTTGACACCTCTCGATTATTTCCTGTGGGGCTACGTGAAGTCACTGGTTTATGCTGATAAACCAGCAACAATTGACGCCTTGGAGGCCAGCATTGTTCGTGTTGTTCGTGACATACGGCCAGCAGTGCTCGAAAAAGTGGCCCAAAATTGGACGTCCAGAATGCGCTTCGTCAAGAACAGCCGCGGTGCCCATATGCCCGAAATCATTTTCAGATGTTAATGTCACGTATTGATCTTTCGAATAAAAAAAAATTTTGATTACAATTTAATTTTTTGTGTTATTTTTTACAATTTCAAGTTCTATCGGGCTTAAAAAAACACCCTATATTTTTAATACGGCCACCACCAACCAACTCAGCCACCGAGCTCTTTAATTATTCTTACGTTAATGTTTGCCACATTATTGTTTAAAAAAATTTCTTAAAATTGTGAAGTGTTATGGGAAGTCACATTTCTTACCGTATTATTTCCCATTTTCATAACGCTTTTCATACACACCACCACACTTGCACGTATTATTTGAATTTATGCCAGATCTTAATACAAAATGGGATTTTCTGAAGTGCCCTTATGAGATATCCAGCATTCATGAATAAGTATATCTAGGTTAGGTTAGGCTGTACAGGCCGCCAGTTTCATGAAACCAGTCCACTTGGGTAATTTTGGTTCCGTTGTGTTGCATTCTATGAGACTTACACTTCCGCCGATGGTTCAGATCCAAACCAACCCGAAAGCCGGATAAAGGAATCCAGTCCATTCACTCGGCATTCCGATATATCTGCCAGCCCGTGCAGCATCGGTCCGCCTAGATACAGCGCTCTCATAGAACAGTGAGCCGGGCACCGAGAGAGCAAGTGCTCACCACTCTCCTCCTCGTCCATGAATATATCTATATACATACATACACAAACTCTCATTACACAAAAATTTAGCTTTCGATGGTTTAATAAGAAGGTAACAATTCACAATAACATTTTATTGTTAATAACATCTTAAACATCTGCCTCCAGATATGATATGAGCAGAGTTATGAGCAGTTTTATTCTGCCTGTTTATTTTCAATCAACAAGACATCAAATCGATAAATGAAAATTTTATGTTTTTCTAATTTAATTCATTTCTTATCGGCAGATTCAATTGTAAAATATACCTGGCACACGTTTGACCACTCACAGTTTTTTTTCTTTGTTTTTTCAAACTTTGTTAATTGTTACATTAAGATTCACAAGGATGTATATAATGGGTGATTTTATAAGAACTATCAGAAATTAAAAAAAAACACATAAAATTCAGAAAAATGCATGAAATATTTATTTGGATCGATAGTTGGGTCGATATAATTTAATGTTTGAAGATTATTTCATGCAAATGTTGGCCGCGGCTGCGCCTCAAATGGTCCATCCGCTTAGTCCAATTTTGGCATACTCTTTCCAACATTTCGGCCGGTATCTCACGAATAATGTTGGCAATGTTGGCTTCCAAGGCGTCAATCGAAGCGGGCTTGTCGCTATAGACATTAGCCTTAACATAGCCCCACAAAAAATAGTCTAGAGGCGTTAAATCGCACGATCTGGGCGGTCAATTGACTGGTCCCAAGCGTGAAATAAACTGTTCACCGAACTCGCCTCTCAATTGGTCCATTGTTTCGCGTGCTGTGTGGCATGTGGCACCGTCTTGTTGAAACCACATGTCATGCAAGTCAAGCTCTTCCATTTTGGGCAAAAAAAAGTTTGTTATCATCGCACGGTAGCGCTCACCATTCACAGTAACGTTGTGATTCGCATCATCTTTGAAGAAATACAGCCCAATGATGCCGCCAGCCCATAATCCGCACCAAACGGTTGTTTTTTGTGGATGCATTGGTAGCTCTTGCAATGCTTCTGGCTGCTCTTCACTCCAAATACGGCAGTTTTGCTTGTTCACGTATCCATTCAACCAGAAATGAGCCTCGTCGCTGAACACAATTCTTCGATAAAAAAGTGGATCTTCATCTAACTTTTCAAGAGCCCATTCACCAAAAATTTGGCGTTGTGGTAGGTCGTTTGGCTTCAATTCTTGCATCAGCTGTATCTTATAAGGCTTCACACCCAAATCCTTCCGCAAAATTTTCCACGTAGTGGAGTAACAGAGGCCCAATTGCTGCGAACGGCGCCGAATCGATAATTCACGGTCATCACCAACACTGGCCGATACGGCTGCGATATTTTCTTCAGTTCGCACTCTACGTAAGCGTGTTGGTGGTTTAATGTCCAACAATGTAAATTTGGTGCGAAATTTTTTTACAATAGCCCGAATAGAAGCCTCAGTAGGTCGATTAAACTGACCATAAAATGGAAGAAGCGCGCGATGAACTTTCTTAACAGAGCACGCATTTTGGTAAAAAAATTCAATAATTTGCAAGCGTTGTTCGTTTGTAAGACGATTCATGATTAAATTATAGACCAAACTGAAGATGTTTGACAGTGACACAAGATAGAAAACGTGCGTGAGCTGTCAAAACTAGTGTTGCCAAAAAGATAATAGCAAAAAAATCACTCGTTATATGTATGTATATGTGTAAAAACAGTTTTGCCATCTTGTGTTATCCTTTTTTTCTTTTTTGTTTCTTTGTCAAACAAAAAACTGTTTTCAGAATGGCATTTGGATGGATACATTTTGCAAAATTACCCCCATATTTGACATTGATGAACAACATGTGAATTATTTGTATTGTGAAAGGATGAAGATAGTTTGTCAAAATTTATAAAAAAAAGAATCATTTTCTTGCTTTTAAACAACCACAATAAAAATGGCAAACAATTAGCAAAGTAGCTGAATATTAAATTTGAAAAAAAAATATATTGCACATGTTGTCTATACGAGTATTGTCTACTATAATTAGTGATAAGTGTAAACACTGAGAAATATGTATGAACGAACGAACGAACATTCATTTGAAATGCACAAACTAAAAATATATTTTTATATTTTGCATTATACGCACATACATATTTACAAACACATCCCAGTTGTCTATGTCATGCAAGGATAATTGATGATTTATGCACGACAGTGTTAAATCCTGTATGATAGAGAAGATACAAATAATACAAATTAGCAATGACATTTTCCAACAAGCAAAAATCGTGCACGACACAAAGCAAGACAATGTCGCTCATCCTGTCGTTATGTAGGATTACATAAAAGAGAATATCTTCTACTTTCTAGTCAATGCGTGCATGCAGGGCGATGTTGATGACTAAATGCTTGACACTTTCGTTTATATTATCTTTGATGACTATATACGCGATAACGGATTCTACCTTGTCGTCAAGGATTGCGTCAATATCTTGTGGTTAGTGACAATGTGCACGTCTGTATAAGACGCATTGGTCCAGCTCTATACAAATCTAATAATCGGATAAAAAGCGTTCAGTTTACCTCTGACGCATTCTGGTATGTATCTGCTGTATCATGCTGTACCAATCTGCCTAAATACAATCCCCTTATATATAAATTGGTGCGGATAACAATAGCGGCAGTTTCTTTCTCCGTTTCATCTCTATAGCTTGTACTCTAAACATAACTTGTACATAACAAACTTTTACCTACTCGCATATATTCCTATGTGGCGGTCTTCTCTTCGAACTGCTACTATCGTATGATTAAATTTTAATGGCCGATATAGAATATGAACCAGGTCTAAACGCCAAAGGTTTTTTCTGCCTTTCATTTGGCATTTCTCAATTTCAGACTAGCTCAATTTGAACCATGGAAAGATACACAACCGCGCAATGCGTTAAAGTTCTTCAGGCTTATTATGAAAATGGGCGTTCAAATCAAAATGCATATCGTGTACTTTGTGACTTTTTCGGTCAATTAAATCGTCCAAATGCGCGTACAATCGGAAAAATTGTGCAAAAATTTGGCCAAACCGGATCTGTAGGAGATGTGAAAGCACCAGTGCATGCTGTTCGCAATAGTAGGACTGAAGAGCCATCCATCTCAACTAGTCGTCGTAACCAATAATTGCACCTCTCACGCTCGTCGTTGCATTGCATAGAGACTTGCATCTACACGCTTACAAGGTGCAATTGACTCAAGAACTAAGGCCTCATTCCAAGCATCGTCAATGGTCAGAATGGTGGCAAGATATGGCAATAATCGAAGAAATTCATCTTCAGTGATGATGCATATTTTCACCTCAGTGGATATTTCGATAAGTAGAATTGCCTCATTTGGGCGAATGATAAACCAAGAGTGCAAAGAGTAACTATTTGATGCGGTTTATAGGAGACTACTCGGGGGATGTATTCACACACAGTGCAAGCATCAAAGTATTAGATCTACTTCATAGCCATAAAATACCACAGAAGGTCATTAAGCCTGTTCCCCAAGCTACTTAGGTTGGAATCAGTATCGTTTTCCAGAAAGTTGTTCCACTTCACAGCCAAAGCTGGTTATTCACAATCAAAAGATGAAAGATCTTCTCCGTACTCTTGGAAGTATTACAAAATTCATTGCAAAGAAGACTATGTCCACTTAGATGTCTTTCTAGCACCCAGTATCTAGTTATTACTGCCTCGATATATACTTTCTACTACGGGCAGTAATAACTAGATACTGGGTGCTAATAAGACATCTAAGTGGACATAGTCTTCTTTGCAATGAACTTTGTAATACTTAGTTCGTAGGAACTGCACAGGATAGATGTTATGGTGAGGTTACCTGTCGAGTAGCGAGGGGCTAACGTGGCCTGTGTATGATCGTAGGAGGACTACGTTCAGGAGAGGGTTCCCTCGGTAAAGGTTGCGTGCTTTGATGACAGTTCTGACAGGACATTCTCACATAGCAATGCATGTTAGAAGGTTAAATTTTCCATTTAAAGATTTCTGTAGGACTAGTAGGGATGAGGACAAGGAAGAGGGTATTGAGCATTTCCTCTGTAGGTGACCGGCTCTCAGTTCTATGAGAGCGCTGTATCTAGGTAGACCGATACTACACGGGTTAGCAGATATATCAGAATTCGGAGTCCTTTATCTGGCTTTTGGGTTGGTTTGGATCTGAAGCGTCGGAGGAAATGCAAGTCTCATAGGCTGCACTCTTCCCTCAGGCAACACAACGGAACCAAGAAAGAACCCAAGACGGTTGGTTTCACGAAACTGCCGGCCTGTATGACCTAACGTAATCTAGTTCCTTTTTTTAGACTGCCTTTGTTTAGACTTCGCCATCTGCTAGTAGCCTAAGTCTAAGGATATCCTTCTAATAAAACCCATTAATATGTTGACTGATTCCGGAAAGAATATATCCAAAGATTATACCAATTTGGCTATTTTGTCTGCTCTACCACTACCACAAAAATTTTTATACTCATGCACAAATAGACAGACCGTCGTTTACAGCTCGTACTTTCACTACCAGACAATTACAGATGTAATCGAGTAAAAATTTAGTAAGAAGCCCTACCTGGCTACTGACAAAAACTAAAATTTTTCCACGATTTTCTCGGTTACATAGTAACCACCATCTCATTAAAAACTTCGTTCATCGGGATAGTCTCCACATGATAATAGCAGAACTATTACCATAACTAGGTTATGTAACGTGGCCTGTGTATGATCGATACTCGTTAGGCAACTTCCCTAGATCATCTATCCCCTGCAGTCCACAAAAATGCTGCTATACCTGGCTTTTACAGTTTTTAAGCAGTAACTAATTAGCTATAATCGACGTAAATTTTTGCAAATAATTGGCATGTCAGTTTTGATAATCTTTTCGTTATGACTACCCTCAATGACTACTTTGATTTTAGGGTCATTGGACAGGTTGTCAGTTTAAATTTTGTTTGTCAATGACATCATACATGGTTCTCGTTGTCGTGCACAAATAAGGCTCGCAATAGTTGTGATTAATTGACTTGTATGGTTCGCCATAGTGGTAGGGAGAAGTACAACAGATTGTGTACCCAACTTCGACGATGCCTGCATGACACGGCCAACTGGGTTATTTAATATTATAATAATTTTATAATTAATTTAATATTATATGTGAATTTGTATCTGAGCAGTAAATGACGACTTCGTGCTTTCTAAATATCTAAAGAGCAAACGAAGTCTGACAGAGTTTTAAGGGATATAATAATTTTTTTCCTTCATGTCTTTAAATACTGATTGTACTGGTATTTAGAAAACATCAGACACCGGCGCAGATGTTTAATGAAACCGCACGCGTGCACTTTGCACCAGTACTTGCATGCATGTGTGTTAGTGACACTGGAGATGTTTTCATAGAGATTTCGTTTTCTCTCATTCCTGATAGCACGAGTGTTTCTCTCTTCCTGTTGTACGATTTCAATCGTTTTAAAATTTAAATTTAAAAATTAAAAAAATTTAACTACTAATAAAAGATTTATGGGCATGTACACAAAAATAAAAAAGAATTTTAAATAAGTTTTAATTCAAATATTTTATGCGAAAGTTTATTAATACAAATTTGGTTTTTTATGAATATAAAAATGTATTGCATTTGCATGCATTTATACATACATATGTAAATCCTACCCAGCAAACATTAATTGAGAATGATTTGAAATCACACGTTTTCTCAAATGACAAAAGTTTGATACTGATTTGAGTTCAAATTGAAAAACATACCTATCTCAACCAAGAGGGGAAATTATTTTCAAATTGAGAAATTCATTTATACCCAACTTGGTTCCAAATGTAATTCTCAAATGTGGATTGTGATGTGGAATACATATAAAAACTAATTTTTGCTTTACAAACTCATTTTTCTTTTGATTTATTAACGATTTTTAATTTCAATTTTCTATTATTATTATTTATTTTATTATTATTTATTTCCTTAGTCTTGAAATTCTCGAAAGGACGAAGTAATTGGTTCCTCTTGATTCTAAATCTCGCTGAAATCAGACAATCTAGTTAAATCTTATTATTTCACTTCTTTACGTGTTCTTTCATGCGTTTTTACTTATTAAAATAAATTTTTGCTTACATTTAATTCCATATTGCTCACAACAAATCACATTTATTAATCTTTACTCTTATTATTATTATTTTTTTTTTTTTTTTTTGTTAATGAATTTAAAATGTTGATATTTTTTCATTTAGATGATGTTAAATTTAAACTCGAATCTTAAAATCAAACAATTGAAAAAGATTTGAAAATTATCATATGATAGTCGTTTTATATCAAATGTTTGATTTCGTGTTTGTTGGGTAGTAAAGAAAGAAAAAATCGAAAAAAATGTATACATAAAAAAAATGTTTGAATAGTGTTGTTACTAAAGCGTATATAATTACGTTTAAGCGATTTATGTAGGCTATTTTGTTTGCTTTCTATGCATCTTGCATATATATCTTACATATGTATATATTTTTAGAATGCATTGATTTTAATTACTTATTAATCTGATATTTGCAAAAAATCTTTCACCTCAAGGTCCTTTTTGGTTTTTTTTTTAATTTTGCCATTGTATTTCTCAATTTAACACCTGTGAAATATATGTATTTCAATCATAAATGGGATTCGCTCTAGTCATTACGCGTACCACGCTCACGAATATAACCAATGTTAATGAAATAAATTTATTCGACAACCGAATATTTTTTGTGCTGACTATGCACAAAAATTAATGAATTAAAAAAATGAGAAAGATATCAAAGTTTTAATAATAAAACAACATTTTTTTAATTGAGCCTGTACAAGGCAGCTTTAAACAGGTACTGGCAGAATTGCAATGAATACAACACCAGAATTTACGAACAGTTGTCAAAACTTTTTTTAAAAAGCAAGGAAGTCTATGTGCTTTTGACAAATTTACGCAAAGGGAACGAAAGACAGCTGTGCTTATACCACTACCGTAAGCATGCTGCCTTGCTTCTGTAGATTCAGTTTGAAAAATAAAATTAGATTTTAAAATAAAAGCTGATTTCCTTAATTTGTATGATCACACATATTCGTGCTTCAATTCTTATAACATCACGTAGGCAACACGATTACAAAATATTTAACATGAGTGCATATGAATATTAGTTTCTTGTGTGCACACATGATCGTGAAAAATGCATGCTCTCTACCTTTAATTGCATTGACATACTAAATACAATTTTAAAAACTAAAGTTATGAGGTAATGGAAAGTTATGGTAATGGAATCACCATGTTGACAACACTTAAAAAAAATGTAACGTAAAAATGTAAGAAAATTCTATTTTCTACAGGTTCATACATTCCGATTACGTTACATTACATTTCAATAACCGTTCTAACTGCTTTACACATAACAAAACCGATCAGCTGTTTAATTACGTTACTTTTACATTACATTCCAGTCGGCTAACTGAGCCTTAAAACTGAATAAATTAAAAGAGCGCCGAAAGAATTATATTTTTGGTTTAGAAGCGGTGAATTAGAATCAGGGAGAAAACAAGTGAACAAATTCGCAAGAAATTTTTGCGAGCGAATAAAAAATATCAATTCCATAGCTACAATAATGCTGAAGTCAGGAGTAGTAACTTTAGAAACGCAACTCAAAATGAAATCCGCTGTTGAAGAGCCGACCCTATACATCGCAAACGCCTGCAGTAGAATACCTCTCAAACAAAATGGGATTTTCATTAAACGACTATTAACTTTTGCATTCCATATTATTACGCTCTAACCCCAATTTACTTTGATTTTTTTCAGTGTTCTGGTATGATTTTAACGCTAAATACTTGATTTGAAAATCAATAAATTAATACATATGTATGTGCGAGTATATATGTATATGAGCCCGCCTATGCCGTCATACTTCAACAGTTCGTTGCTTTAGGGAGAAGAACAAATAGGAAAATGCAATAAAGTGAACGAAAAATGTTATTGACTTGCAATTTACTAGAAACGGAAAGCTAGAATTTTAAATAGCACATACGCCCTTAAAACCACCCCTTCAAATTAAGTGGGTAAAATGGGTGTGAAACGGAGAAATTTTCGCGTAAATTCCACTTGCACGCAATCAGGCATTGCATTCCAGCACATGCAAACTTTCACACACGGGCACTTAGTGCCAAGACAATTGATGGTCTGATGGCATGTTGCGAATTAAATCAAACTTTCATTTCCCACTCCCCTTCTTCCTTATCGCGTTACTAGCAGCACTTGTAAATATGGTAAAACAAAAATAATAAGAGTCAAAATGAAGAAGAATGGCAGCTAATAAAATGTATTGTTAAGTTTGAGCCCCTGTGTGCCTCAAGGCCTTATCCACGTATGCAAATGTAAATGTTTTCGAGAAATTATGGTGCAGCCAAATCAGTTCTGGTCTTCACTCTTAGAGCTTATTGTGAATGAAAAGTTGATGTCATGAAATTTAGCAATAGGTTTCGAAACACACGCTTGCTTTTCATTGGAAATATAATTTTTCTTGTGGTGGACTCGAGCATATATTTGGTGAATGCAGAACCCGATTTCAATTACTGTTTTGCCCTACAAGATTTAAATTTAAGAAAAGATCAGTAGCTTGATTCTAATATTCTCCGCTGGAGTTAGCAAATTTGCCCAATTGCAAATATATCTCGCCTATTGTGAATGGTTTTTTTTTATATTTCCAGCTCCTGGGGATCTGAGAGCACATATGTGCTTGTTAAAGAAAAAAGCAAATTTGCTCAATTGCAGATATATATTGTCTATTGTGAATAGATTTTTTTGATTTGCAGCTCCTGGGGTTCTGAGAGCACATATGTGCTTGTTAGAGAAAAAAAAAACATTCACAAGGTGTCAATGTTTGGTGTGGGTTTTGGGCTGGAGGCATAATTTGATTATTTTGGAAATGAGGTTGGACAAACAGACTGTTACTGGTGCTCGATATTGCAATCTGGTAACACAGTTCTTTCTATCAAAATTTGATGATATTGATTAGCCAACATATGGTTTCAACTAGAGAGTGTTACACATTACTGCCCGCGAAACAACATTAGACATTTCCAGGTCGCGTACTCTTTCGTTTCGGTGATCAATATTGGCGCCCTAGATCGTTTAACTATTCGATTTTTTATAGGATTATTTGAAAACACAGGTCTACATCAGCAAGTCTGTGCATTAAAAGAAGATGATTCAATACGGCATGAACAAAATTCAATAACATTTATGCAAAATGGTCTTGGAGAACAAATAAGTGTGTATGTGCAGGAAAAGCCGAGGAGGCCATTTGCCAAACGTGTTATTCTATAACGCTATTAGAATGCACCACGGGGAAGGCAGCTGGGTTTGATGGCAATAACATCGGCGGCCCATTACCGAACAAACGGCGACCTCATATGGAAGCAAACACTCTCTTTTTCGGGTGCCAGATCTGAGGAGACTGACGATGAAAGATAAAGAGCACACGCTTTGCTAGCGGTCTAGAGAACTAAATTCGGCATACCGCACAGTGGCTGTAGGTACAGTATTGGTAATTGCGGGCATTATTTCAATTGATCTAAGTTGATTAGGACTAATCATGTGGGAATGGAAGTTCTTAGGCGCGAAACTCTACAAATGTGGCAGGAAAGATGAAACACTAACACAAGTGGAAGATGGCCGGCAAGTCTTATCCAAGATATTTAAAAATTGATAAACCGGATATGGGGAGAGTTAGACTACTACCTCACCCAAATTAAGGGGGGGCTGTTAAATTTTAAGGGCCGATGTTGATTTTGAAAAAAGACAAATTATTTAGGAATTGTTATCATTTCTTTTTTCTCATAATATGAGAATTATGTATGCAACAAAATATTTCCCAAATGTCTGCCGCGACCTCGGCGGCCCACCTTCATCCGATGGTCCAAATTTTCAATGACGCTGAGGCATAATTTGTTTTATTTTAATTTTTTTGTTTTGGACCAGTACTCAGGGGATGACCGCTACGTATGCAGTGCATTGTACCAGAACAGGAAAATAGGTTGTGAGGAGGGGGAAAAAAGGAGAGTGTTTGTGAACATTGAATTCAGGCTCTATGCCGTTAGTGTGCCCAATTATCTCATCCTTTAGCTCTTGAATTGTTGCTGGCTTATCGACGTACACCTTGTCTTTTAAATAAACCCAAAGAAAGAATTCCAGCGGTGTCAAATCACGTGATCTTGACAGCCAATTGACATCCGCGTGAGATAACACGGTAGCTGTGTGGTAAGGGGCACCGTCCTGTTGAAACCACATATCGTCCACATCCATAAAAAGTTCGTTACCATATCACCATAGCGAACACCATACACAGTAACTGCCTGACCGGTCTCGTTTGGAAAAATACGGCTTGGTGATGCCGCCAGCCCAGAAAGCACAACAAATAGTCTCTCTTTGTGGGTGCATTGGTCTTTCGACAATCACTCCTAATGCGCCCAAATGTAGCAATTCTGCTTATTAACGAGTTCACTGAAGTGAAAGTGTGCTGACCAAAAAAAAAAAAAGCGACGTGCACGAAATGCATTTGAATTTAAACGCCCATTTTCATACTCCTACAATGTACATGTACATACGAGTAGTTTATATTAAACTGAAACAAAACAGCTGATTCAGAACGGAACAGAACGTACAAACTAATTATGCATTAATAGTTAACAAGCGTTATTTTTACTTTTTGTTTAACATAAAAAAAATCAAAACATTTTATGATTTGTTTCTTAAATGTAGATTTTTTTTTTGGCAGTTTGACGACTTTTCGACATAAATGTCTGGCATCACTGTGTTATAACATTTGTCTTCTTAAGCTTCAAACACTTAGGCGACGGCAGACTTCACTACTTCACGAGTATAAATGAAGTTACCTTCAAGTGCTGCCACCTTATCAACAACATAATTATTTAAAGACAGTTTCAGCGTTGACACATATATAATTTACTTATTTTATATTGACTGAAAACGTAATAATATCACATAAAACTGTAGAAACATATACATTTATTTGCTTATTTTAATTTTGTAAAGTTTTTTTCTATTAAATATTACAAAAAAATTATAGTACTTATTGTTGCCAATTTATATTTATAGTGGCAGCACTGCATTTACATTTTGCTGCTTACAAAAATATAAATTAGTCTAAAATGGCAGCAGCAGCAAATGCCGTTGTGAAGTCGTGCTGCTGTTTTGTCGTTAAAGTAATCGTTTTCATCTAAACAGCTGTAAATTATTTTTGACAGATTGCTGCTTGCTGCCTGCCGTTGTCTATGTGTTTAAAGCTCTAATAAGCATTTAAGTCAGTACTTTTTCAAAATGTAGTTGGCTTCTTTTGATTTTTAAGTGCATTATGTTCCACTCTGAAAGTAAATTAGTTTTTATGCAGTGTGCCAATGAAATATGTCTTTTGATCAATTAACATTTTTATTAAAAACCTCTTAAATAAATCCCACAACATATGTACGAGTATGCTAAATGTCTACTTAATACACATAACAAAGTCAAAACTATTGTAATTCTTATTTATAATAAGATTATTTTTAAGGTATTTTAAAAATGCAACCCCTAGTATACTCGTATTTGACGTCAAGATGCCAACTTAAGAGAATTGCTTGCAAGACATTCCCTAAAATTGAATTATGGTTTATTAAAAGGTAAAACAACTTAAAATAATCATTTAACTTCTTGGCAGAATTGTTAATGGGCCTTCATTATTTATGCTCTTAAGCGTAAATTCATGGTAATTATAACGCATTTAAATGATTTATGAACTCATCTGTTGCATAATTGTTTGTTCCATGCAATTGTTAGTAGTAGTTGTGAGTAGGAGCTGGCGTCAATGGGAAACCTCCCCTGCCTGAGTGTTTAATATTTTATTTCTCTGCCACCACAAATGATTTATTTTGTCAAGATTTGGGTGGTTTCTCTTTTTTTTAACACATTTAGCTCTGGGATGTCAACACTTAAACATCTCTTACAGGGAGTAAAAAAGAGATATAAAGAGATTTTCAATTTTGTTCTATAAGTTTAATCTTTCGTTGGCCACAAGTTGATTTTATTAAGTGAGTGTGGTTGAGCTCAATATATTATAAATACGAGTATAAATAGTTTCAATTGATTTATTAACCCTTAAATACACGATTTTTTTTATTTTTTGTTAAAAAAAAATTATTATCCGAAAATCAGTGTTGGCGAACGACACAATAAAATAATAACCACCACACGCGTATTTTCTTCTTATTTTACAAAAAATATACTGATGTATATTTACATCGTCATGCACAATCATGCTTTGAATTTTTATAATGTACTATAAAAAGAAACTGTATGAAATATAAAAAGAAATTTTGATAGGTATCTAAATCCATAATTATTTTTGCTATATTTTAAGTTATTTTTATATAAATAATCACGCCTTTTAGCGCACAAAAAAAATTAAATTAATCACAAACTGAGTTAATCCTATTAAAACTTTTACAGACAATCAAATAAACTTATTGAGTTTATAGTTTTTGCACATATGTTCTAGGGAATTTCATAGGTATGAAAAAAACGTTACAAATGTTGCCACATTCAAAGATGTAACAGTTTTAATGTGCGATAAAGATATACATCACTGTGCATTTAAGGGTTAACTTGGTGATTAACCTTGTCTGATAACAAACTCCAGCTAAAATCTAGAGAAAGCTTCAAAGAGTTTTTAAAGCTAAATATAGAAGATGACGCAAAATTAGTCATCCAAGTTCATTTTTAGAATAACTGTTTTCTATATACAAAAATGAATGAATGCATGAAATGAATGTATGTGTCCTTTATAGTTCCTCCGGGGAGCAGGTTTAGCCTTGGCGTACACCCAACCAAAACAGTCTATTTTCTGTGACATATAGGGACAGGAATTCCTCGTTTGTTGTAACAAATAAAACTCTAGGAAGTCGCATGGTTTATGTTGTGTTGGACTTACAAAGGCCTCGACAAGGGTAAATTAACACAACGGGGGTTGGTAAAGTCCCTGCCGTAAGGCTCTGCTCGCAGCCCATCTCGGCGCTGATCATGGTTGAGGTGCCTACATTTAGGCTGAAACTTTTTGTTGTTAGTTTAAACCTAAAATCACAGGAAGGGGAATTAATTTCCCTGATAACTATGGCGCAATGCTGGTTTTCGTGGGCTAACAATCCCCCGAGGTGCTGTTGTTTTGAAAAAGATACCTGTAATGTAAGGAAATAGAAGTGATGGTTAGACGGGAGCCCTTGATTAAGGGCTGGTGCTCTTAATGTACTTCGGCTCACCAACTCATTAAGTATTTTCTTCCATTGAACGTCTGGAAAAATGCCTGCAGGAGGGTTTTGATGGAACGAACTCTAAAGCACGAGGGTTTGTCTACATGGTTAAAAGCCTATGGAGAAAAGTTGCTACCTGTATGAGCCTTGCAAGGCATATGGGGGCGCTGGTGAATCATGAATAATTCACCCCATGGAGTTGGTCCGTTACCAGATTACGCCGTTAAGGCAGGTGCTGATGTAAATAAATTTCACAATCTGTCCTTTATAGATCTCACCGGGCAGCAGGGTCTGCCTTGATGTACACCAAACGAAGGCACTCTTTTTGGGACATAGAGGAGGTGGAGTTCCAGGTTTGTTGTAGCGCATAAAACTCTGGAAAGCCACATAACTAATGTTGTGTTGGACTTCCGAAACCCTCAACAAGGATTTAATTCCCAGAACGGGGAAGTCCCCGAGAGATTGTGCTTGCTGGCTATTTCGACGCTGATCATGGCTAAGGTGCCTACTTTGGCTACAAAGGTTTAGCTGTGGTTTAAACCTAAAATCGTAGGAAGGAGAATTAGTTTCCCTGGCATGCTGGTTTACGGGGGCTAATAAGAAACCAGATATGGTGGTAAGGAACCAGATATGGTGGTAAGACTGGCGCGTTGGTTAAGAGCTGATGCTCTTAATAGGCTTTGGCCTACCAAGTCATTACGCCTTGTCTACCATCACATACAGGAGGGACTAGAACGTCCAAACTCTTGAACAAGGGCTCTATATGGCTACAAACTTATGGCAAAAAGTTGCGAACTGCTCGAGACTTGCAAGCTACACGGAAGCGATGGTAAATCGTGAATAATTCACGCCGTGGAGTTCATCCATCATTAGATTAAGCCGTCAAGGCAGGTGCTGATGAAAACTATGTTTATCATTTGATAATTTTTAGCAAAGTTGTTGAACATGAGCCCAATAAGGTTTCTAAATTGATACAAACAAGTTCCAACAGATGGCGCCACAGACATTCAAATGAATTTCATTTCTAAATGGATCCAAATGAATTGAATATTTGTGTAACGTCTTTCCTTCAAAACTATTTTGGTTGGCGGCGTCGCCACGTGCGCAGGGTACAGCTAGTACTAAATAAAAAAATATTGTTGAGTGTTGGAAAGCTTTATGACAATGTACAATTTTCTCAAATGGCTGCCGCCAGTGTTGATTCACATTTTTGCCCATTCTGTCGCATTTTTTATAACTTTACGCAATATTTCTGGTAATAACTGTTCGCATTCCTGTCGCAGCTATTTCTTAAGGGCTGCGATTGTTCGGTGCTTGTAGACATAAACCACCGACTTAAGGTAGCCTTAAAGAAAGAATTCTGGGATGGTTAAATCAGGCGATCTTGCTGGCCAAGTAAAATTGCCAAAATGGGAGATCTTGATGTTGTGACCAGAAAATGCTTCCTTCACAATATCCATTGTGGCGCCGGCTGTGTATGCAGCTGCACCGTCTTGTTGAAACCACATGATCTCCAAGACCCACTCATATAATCCCGGTAGTAAGAAGTCACTCCCGCTATCTTCTTTTTTTTTTGCGCAAATGCTATATGCGAATAGTCTGAAGGCTTTGTCACTCATCTGGTCACCCTATAGACAAGTGACCAGATTGAAGATATTGTCAACCACCTGCCCTTAAAATGTTGTTAGAAAACCTTAAAAAAAAATGGGAGAAAATGCATCGTCGTGAAATATAAATTTTAAGACAACTTTGCCAACTGTGTTCTTGCGCATTTATAACATTTAATAGGGATAGACTACAAAGCAGTCTTTACACTTGATTTTTCGTAATAAATACTCGTCATCGTAGATTACATTTCCTTTAAGATATTTTTAGTATTTCAAAAATAGTTTTCGCTTCCTTCCGACCGGAAGTCATCGTGTCTGTTTTAATTTTCACTTAAAAAACTAATTTTAACGGGCTGCTTGACTTGCAATACAACATATTTTACATCTTTGAATTTATATTTTTTTTTACATTTTTAATTTGTTGGCACAAAGTTTAGTGTAAGTACTTGTGTAAGTAGTTCGTCAAAAAGCAAAAAACAAAAAAACGGAGGAAAAGAAAATTTAACACAGTTTCGTTGTTTGAGGAATTAAAGTGGATGTTTTAAAAGTCTTTGTGTTATTGTTATTGTTTTTCTTTGTTGTTGTTGTTTTGAGAATGATCTTTGAACTAACTACTGGTGAAACCTCTCAAGTGTTGGCGCTTTAAAATAATTATGATACAAATAAATAAATTAAATACTTTTGTAAACATGAATTGTTCTTTTTTATCGTTTATTATAATAATTTTCATTCTTTGAAAACTCCGACAACAAACAGAAAAGGTGAAATTGTTAAGATATACATACAAACGTATGTGTTTTATATTCCACTTCTTATAAGTTCTGATTGATTTGGCTACACTTGAGTTGAATTGAGTCGTTTTGTGTTGTGTTCGAAAAACGCATTTTGACTTCTCTAAATGGCAGCACGTGCAACAAATTTGTTTGACTCGTTGATAGAATTATTCAATGGTTGATGATTAACGTTGATTAAAAAATAAAGGGTAAAGCAAAATTAATGCAAGATTTGAGTTTGTCACCAGTAAAAGCTAGAGCAAGGTGTTGGCAACTCTAAAAAAACAATTCGACGGACTATTTGGTACGCTTTATGAGCGGCGAAAACCCAAAGAAGTAACTGTCATATCAAGACTACGCAAGGTACAGAGACTTTCGTGTTTATGTATCACAGGAGCGATGAAAACCACCTCAACGACAGGTCTGGAAGCTCTTTTGAACCTAACACCGCTTAACGTGGCTGTTCAAAACGAGGCAGCTGTTCAGGCGATCTCAATTTTGAAAATGGAAAAACTAAAAACAGGTAACCTTATCGGTCATCTTGCAGTTCTAAGAGGTATCAGAGACGTAATTGATATGTCACAAACAAGTAACCCTATAGATCCAACTCATTTCTTTGCCGGAAAATTTGGGATCATCTTCCCAACTAGGGCAGGATGGAGTACGAACCCAAGTTGATTACGAGATGGTTCGCAAAAGTGATACGTGGACGGAGGAGTTAAAGCAGAAATAGTGGGGTCTAGAGCATGCTGATCTTAGAGACCCAACTCATTACTTTACCGAGAAATTTCTGATCATCTTCCCTACTAGAAAAGAATGGAGCACGAATTCAAATTGACTGCGGGATGTTTCGCAAAAGTGATACGTGGACGGATCTAAAACGCTCCAAGAAGTTGAAGCAGAAATAGTGGTGCCTAGATCACGCTGATCCTATAGACCCAACTCATTCCTTTACCGGGAAATTTGGGATCATCTTCCCAACTAGGGAAGAATGGAGTAAAAACCCAAGTTGACTACGGGATGGTTCGCAAAATTGGTATGCGGCCGGATCCAAAACGCTCCAAGGAGTTGAAGCAGAAATAGTGGGGCCTAAAGCATGCTGATCTTATAGACCCAACTCATTCCTTTACCGGGAAATTTGGCATCATCTTTCCAACTAGGGAATAATGGAGTACTATGGGATGGTTCGCAAAAGTGGTACGCGGACGGATCTAAAACGCTCCAAGGAGTTGAAGCAGAAATAGTGGTGCCTAGAGCATGCTGATCTTATAGATCCAACTCATTCCTTTACCGGGAAATTTGGGATCATCTTCCCAACTAGGGAAGAATGGAGTAAGAACCCAAGTTGACTACGGGATGGTTCGCAAAATTGGTATGCGGCCGGATCCAAAACGCTCCAAGGAGTTGAAGCAGAAATAGTGGGGCCAAGAGCACGCTGATCTTGTAGATCCAACTCATTTCTTTGCCAGGAAATCTGGGATTATCTTCCCAACTAGGGAAGAATGGGACATGAACCCAAGTTAAGTGGTTCACAAAAGTGATACGCGGAAGGATCCAAAACGCTCCAAGAATTTGAACCAGAAACAGTGGGGCCTAGAGCATGCAGGAACACTCAGTAAGGTCAATCTTTAAAGAGGAAATATACGAAATAAGGGAAGCGGTGGATATACCTTGCGATAGGGGACACAAGGGATTGTTCATTAAAATACTCTCTGGTGTCAATCAGTCCTAAAACCTCTGAGAGGTTGTGGCTTCACGTCCAGGTTAGTACTGGAATGTCACAATAGACTAAATAAACTGGCAAGCTAGAACCAACTTACTCTGCCCTGGGTGCCAGGACATGAGGGGCCTTATGGCAATAAAATGACATACATCTACACCAAAAAAGGAGCAGAGAGGCGGGGTCCATCGTGAAGCAACATTGGAACGAGGCAATCGGTCTTGAACATTCCGAGAAATTTCTAAGCCTTGATGCGAAGACGGCCGAATGTGCTCTAAAAGTGGATAGGAAAAGACTCAGAATACTGACAGGTCCATTAACATATCATTATACCTACCTTAAGCCAATGCAGACGTTTGCTGATTTTGCGGAGAGGAAGAAATGGATGAGTCCATCGTGGAACAGCATTGGAATGAGACAGTCGGTATTGAACATTCCAAAAAATTTCTAAAGTTCTATGCAAAGAGGGCCGAATGTGTTCCAAAACTGGTTAGAAAAAAGCCTCAGAACATAGACAGGTACACTTATAGTTCATTATTCCTGCTTGCATAGGATGAGCAATTCCAAAATAGACATTTGCAGATTTCACCACAAAGAGAAGGGGAGTCAATGGAACACTTTATCACCCGCTGTGCGGCATTGGGACACAAGAGATAAAGGCTGCTACTAGTGCATACGTTGATTTAATAGGTCTTACCATTACTGCCAACGAAGAAGCTAGTCCGGTTTCTTGACGCACTTAAGCCGTAAAGGAGTAAGGAGAAGCGCAATAGATTAACAATGGTCGCAGTTCATTTGGCTGTTGAGGGCCACATCCCATTCAAATAATAATAATGGGGTAGTAGATTCATAGGTCCGTACATCTTTAAAAATGATTTGGGCTAAAACGTTACAGTTAATGGTGATAGCTATGAAGTATGGCTCCATGGTTGACTTTTACGTTCATCTATTGAACAAAAATGATTTGCACAAACTGCAGTTTCAACACGATGGCGCAACATGTCACGCAGCTCGTGCCTGAATAGAGCTATTAAAGCAAACCTTTGACATGCGGTTGTCGTTTTTATGTCTCAGATTTAATGTAGAAATTGATTTACATCAGCCCCTGCCTTGTCGGTTTTATCTGATGAGGGAACACCTTCACAGGGTGAATTACTCACGATTCACTAGCGCCCCTGTGCGGCACACACATTGATTGCAACTTTTTTTTTCATAAGTGTGTAGCCATATATAGCCCAATTATGAATACTCTCACGGAATTTATTTCTCACGGAATTTTTTCCTCCCTCTCCTAGTTTATTATTCACATAAAGTACTTTTTCCAATTCATATTACAAACGAAAGAAACATTTTTGTTAACTTGGGGATAGGAATTGAAGCTTTGAACTGCTTTTGGTGTTTTCAGTAAATGGACAGCAGAAAAGAACATCATACCTCATTTTTGTTCATAATTGGAGGAAGGGGAAAAGTGAAAAAAAACTCCCACGGAATTTTCATTTGTAATTGGGCTGATAGATAGACCCCTTGCTTGAGAGTTCAGGCCTTCTAACCCCTCCTGTATGCAATTTCGCAGAAGTCAATGGAAGACAAGGCTTAATAAGTTGGTATGCCGAATTCTATTAGGAGCATCAGACCTTGACCAACTCACCCCTCACTTCTGGTTCTTTACATTACAGGTATTTGTTGCAAGACAACAGCAGCTCGGTGGTTATTAGCATCCGAAAACCGGCATTGTACTAGAGTTTTCAATTCCCCTTCCCGCGATTTAGGTTTAAGCTAAGGCTAAAAAGATTTCAGCCCAGGCAGGCAGGCAACTCAACCATAATCAGTACCGGAATGGTCTGCAAGCAGATGCTCCAGGCGGCTTTGCTGATGCCCGTTCTGCTAATTGGCCCTTGATGAGGTATTTGTAAGTACAATACAACATAACTCGTGCGGATTTCTAGAGTTTTGTTTGCTACGATAAATGAGGAACTCCTACTCCTCGATGCCCCAGAAAGAAGAGAGCCCTGGTTAGACATAAACCAAGGCAAAACACTGCTCGTCTCTGTGGGGATATTTGAAGTCGCTGACGATAAGCTTGAAACGGTTTACCACTTTGAGAACAACATTCGTCGCGTTATTGCCGTTATACAGTCACAAATGTGGGAGTCTTCGAATATTGGACCGCCAGATTAGACTACGTCGGAACCAGCCATGGTGGTCCTATACCAGAAATCACATTTAAATTATAATATCAGACAATTATCTTTCGAATACGTTTTTTGATTCCATTTCAAGGCAGACCTATGCCAGAAGTCATATTTAAATTATAATATCAGAAGATTATCTGTCGTACAAAGTAAATTTCATGTCAATTTAAAACATTTATCTTTTTTTTCAAAGTTTTATACCTCTATAAAAATCACCTCTTTATATATTTATTTTAAATGCAGCAACAAGCAAATTTCATAAAACAAACTGTTTCAAAGCTGCTGGTTTTCCGTGAGTAAAAGTGAAAGAAAACTCGCTAGCCGACTGAATATTTGACCTGAATTCATTAAAAGATTGCGATGTTTTTTTTTTGTGCTCAAACCAGAGCTCATCCTCACATTGTTCACGAAGTGGCAATTGGAATAACTTTCTCCAACTGTAAACACAATCCTTAACTATTATTTGTTTAAATCAAATGTTTAACAAGACATTGATAAACTACCTTTTCTTATCGCTCATTTAAATATTTTAGCTCCAAAATTATTTGTGCTTGTGAACGTTCTTGAATTTCTTGTTCTTGTGACGACGACGACTACCTGCAAAAAAAAAAAAAAAACATTTTCTGCAAATTTCATATTGTAATGACTTTTATGAATTCCGGCCGCAAAGCCACAAAAATTTATAAAAAGAAATTAAAAAGTTCGTTTCTTACGTTGATTCTGACATTTTGAATATTATTATATTTTAAGTTTCAGGATGGTCCTGTTGTACATGTAGCCACAAGAGGGTCATATGAAAAGTTTCCGGAACAGATTTAAGTGGCTCACTTGCCAGCATGTTGAAGTCACAAATTGACGCATTTGAATAAATGAGGGGGTTTCACAGAATCCGCAGAAAAAGCATCTTCATATTGATGACGGCTGGTCATTAAAATTGTGACATCAATATTATATAAATCAATATTACATAATATAGACGAAAAAATAAATAATAGTTCAGTGACTGAATTGATAAGGCGGCCGTATTAAAAACACATCATGTTTACATGGTACTGAGTTCGAATCCTAGTGGGTGCTGATGAGCAGTGTAGCGACTGCGAAACAGCTAGTTGTCCCCCAGCTTTAGTGTATTCAATTATTGTTTCCTGTCTGCTTTGATCAAGAGTTATTGATCGCGGCAATTATTGTTATAATTAAATAAATAAACATATGTATATATATATTGGTTTTAGCCAGGATTGAACTTGAGCCAGACGAATGATACCAACCCATCATATAATATAAGAAATATTATATAAATTGTCAGAAGTAACGTGAAAATTGTCATCAATCTTAATGACAAAAGTCATCAGCAAATCTTGTCATATATTGTGTATCAAAAATGCTACAACTCCGGTGGCATCAATTCAATAATTTGATTAATAATTATAACACATCTAATTAGTCAAATTTTATTTAAAAGAAAAACAAATAAACAGTATCATAATATTTTTTATTGATTGTTGAAAAAAAATGTTGTTGTTAAAATTATTATTTTTTAATTTAAAATAATTTTTAAGAAGTAGTAAAAAGTGCATCATATTGATGTAAATTTATAATCACAGCAAATATTGTTTAAGCAAAGGCGAAAAAGTGCATCATATTGATGTAAATTTCTAATTAAAGCAAGTATTGTTATGCAAATATATAAATGAACGATAATATTATACATCTAATTGATAACACTTTGTCATCAATATAATGAGAGCGTAGGGAATAAAATAAAAAGAGCTCCAGTAAACTAACACCATGAGGCAACGAAAAAGAGTAGTTTCTCGTATACAGCCTACTCACAATTAAAATATGATAATGCGACACACAGACATTACATTTTTAATTCTCACAAACATTATTAATTCTCATTGATTTCTTGAAAATGGCAAAATAAATAAAGTTACATTTTTGGACATATTTTTGAAATCATTAAACTTAATAGGAGCTTAGTTTTAGTTGATGATAGCGTGTCATAATACTGATGATATTTTTTTGTCATAAAATTGAATTCACTTTATTTCATTTTCACTTCAGTAATTTTTTTGATGTTTATGAGCCACCTCATCAATGAGATTTTTACATCAAATTGAGTCCAAATTATAATTGGTCTAATATTATTGTGCTATTCTATTGCTATTATTTTTCGATATTACAATGACATTGCATTGATGATATGCTCACATAAAGGTTATATCAATAAAGCGTTGCCAAGATATCAGTATAACATTTCATTGATGAAATAATTGTCGCTAATGATAATTAGACCAGCTGATATAATAGTTGACATCACAGCTATGAAAAGCATCAAGGGGTCAAAAATTATGACACTTGGCCTTGCATGGATGTTAAAATAGATTACGGTAATGACGGGGTTTTTTTGAGTGTACCTAAGTACTTTTACAAAAACAAATGAGCACCAAGCGCATAGGACTTGGGCACTTCTGTTCTAGATCGCCTTGCACTGAAAATTCAGTGTGATGTTCGCTGAACTTAACACATTTTTCATGTCCCCACAAAAGCATCCACGTGTCTTCGCTTTTTGAAACATTGTAAGATTTAACACACTACATCCGCTCTCATTACTATTTTTACCACCTCTGTCTGACCGCAAATGAAATGCAACTCTCATGTTCGGACCAGTGCCTCAAAGTCTGATTACTCGACCGTGTGCATAAGGGAGGAAAGAATCTTATCGGTGCTTATCTATTGAGTCATTGGAGCATCGCCACAGTGTGGAATGTGTTTCTCTGTTATCGCTACTACAATGGATTTTGCTCTGAGAAGAATAGAGTTCTTGCTCCCGAAACCCGCGCAACACGCTTTCATCATTCGGGGTGCATCAATTTGTGGTCGATTGGCTAGCGAATCTTACAAGGAGCATTATTTTTTCAGTATTTTTCAGCTTCAACTGTGGAACAAGCTGCCTGCAGACATGTTTTCTGTTTTATATAACGTTGCGCAGTTCAAGTCATACGCCACAAGCACTACTAAACAAACAAATTCCTTTTTATCTGGCCCTCCTGTAAAACAAGTAATGATACCAACGTATTAAGTAAACAGATGTACCACAATGTTGCAACAATATGTAGTAAAAAAAAAAACTATATAATGACATAATCATGAACTTTTCTCTTTTTCTCATTTTTAAGCAACCACATTCATGCAAATGGGGGGTGACCCTTTTTAAAATACTCCAACTACTTTTACCTTTTTCTCTTTTCTGTTTTTTTTTCTTTTTTAGCGTTGCTCATGACTCCTTCTCATATCATTTAAATGCGTTTACACTGGAAAAGGCGAAACATTTAATCTGACCTGAATAATTCATGGTGTATTAGAAAATTAGCATACGACCTTAAATGTGTCCGTTACATGTGTCTGTGTGTGTGAGTGAGTGAATGTTGGTGGCTGGTTTTCGTAAGTGGGGGTGCAAAGTTCTCTATGGATATTTTTAAGAAGTTGCTAAAACAGAACTTGAGCACAAAAATCAAAAAAGTTACCTTCATAAAATTTTGACTATTAGGTGAACTTTAGCCAGCAATTTTGTTTCAAGTGAAAGATAATATTTAACTTTGTGCATTTAGTTTAGTGTGGTTTTGAAAACGAGTTTAGCTCGGATGCTGGTGGCAAGTTCGTACGGACACCCACCCATTAGTTTGATAATTCCCCAAGTGAGAAATTTACATATTCCCAAAAACTCTTGGGGAGGGGGAAGTCAATCAGTGATGCCATAATTTTCTAAGCTAACGCACTCAAATCATATAAAGAAATCTAGAATTTCTAAAAATATATAAAACTTATAATTGCCGTAATAAGCTGCATAAATACCACTCGTATTTACGAGTATTTGTGGTAAAGGCAGCACTTATTCTTTTTACGTGCTGCTGGGCTTGTGTATTATGACCTGACGTTGCAAAATGTTTAATGTGCCATTAACATGCAACATTATGTGTTGGAGTATTTTTGACTTGCTTTTTTCTGTACTTTTGCATACAAAAGGAATATTTAAAGCAAATTGCCATGAATGACTTACAACTTCAAGGATCTCTGGTATTTTGGTTTGTTGTCAATTTTATGGCAGCATTGTCGGATAGTTTCTATGGATATAAGGCTTGAATGAGCCTTGAAAACTACTTGTCGAAAAAGGTTGGATATAAGTGAAGTTAAAATGTAGACGATACTAGAAAGCAGTTAACGAAATTCTACTACTATTGAATCATTTAAAAATGAGTTTTCTTTGTTTGCAAATCTTGAACTTGCAATAATTGGCTTTAAAACAAGTTCTTTAAGTTCCATTGTATTCATCATTGTCTAAATTACGCTGCAAATTCATAAAATACAGGAAGAAAGAGAACTATAGTTCAAACAGTTACACAGAAAAAAAATGGTTTCGTGTTCAATAGCGAAATTCGTTGAATCAGTTAATAAATTGTTTGAATGCGGACCTGTAAAGGAATTCGTGGATTCAAACAAAAGTTTAGTAAAAATAATTATTGATCGAAAACAAAAAATTTTTTTAACAACAACAAAATACAATAACCAAGGTTATATATATGGTATTTATGTATATGTAAACAAATTATTTTTTCAGACAAAAATTTTGTTGATTTTATTTTAACTATAATTTTTTATGTGTTAAGTTTATTCTAAAGCTATGTTTAAACGATATGTTGAATCAGCATATATATGCTGACAGCCTTATGGTTAAAAATAGCAGCATATGTCTACGTCATCATATGTAATTTGTTAGGCGTTTACACGCTATGTTGAAAGTACTAAATATTCTAATGTCAACATATGTTAGCAAATGAAATGTCAACAAAACAGTTAGCATAGAAATTTTGGGTTTATACGATATGTTGAATTTAATATGGTGATATATATGTTCACCCATATGATATTTGCTTGTAATGTAATGTCATTACTTTTTATTTACACAACCAGCATTTTTTCAGTAAAAAGTTTATCCTATTAAAAAAGGAAAAAATGATGTCAACAGAGGATATATCTCTGGCCATTGTTTGTACAGCGCTTGTTTTGGATGACGATGAAACAGAAATAAAAACAAAACGGCGCAGAATTTGGAAAAGAAAATGGGTAGAACGGCGAGAGGATGAAGGTTTTTGTGCCAAATTATACAAAGAATTGGAAGAGGAAGAAGAATCCTTGCACAAAAATTTTCTGCGTATGGACATCAATCAGTTCAATGATTTGCTTTCCCTCGTGTCACCAATAATTACTAAACAAGACACAGTGATGCGCAAAAGCATTACAGCAAAAGATCGACTCATTTTGACCCTACGTTTTCTAAGCACTGGTGATTCATTTTCTTCATTGCAATTTCTTTTTCGTATTCCAAAACCGACTATCAGTACAATTATCCCACCTGTTTTGGATGCGATTTATGCAGTACTTGTAGAGAAATATATGAAGGTAAGAGCAATCAACTTTTATTTGTACATTTATACGCTAAAAGGTTTTCTCGCTAAAGTAGATGCTAAAAACTACAGAAAGGTGGAAAGTTGTTGCGGGATCATTTAATGAACGGTGGCAGTTTCCAAATTGCATTGGTGCTGTTGATGGAAAGCATGTGGTAATGGTAGCTCCACCGAATTCTGGTAGTGTCTATTACAATTATAAGGGTACACACAGCATAGTACTAATGGGAGTTGCAGATGCGGAATACAAGTTTATTTACGTTGATGTCGGTCGCAATGGGCGTTTCTCTGATGGTGGTGTTTTCAATCGCTGTAGCTTTGCGAAGGCGATGGATAGTAACAAACTTAATTTACCAGAACCAACTGCATTGCCAAGGCGAGATTTACGTATTCCGTATTTACTTGTTGCAGATGATGCTTTTGCTATGCGACCAAACTTAATGAAACCGTATAGCCAACGTGGTTTAACGATGGTGCAACGGGTATATAACTACAAATCATTTATTATTTTTAAATTTGCAAGTTATTTATTGATTGAATTTTGACCGCATTTGATTTAATGAAGGTGTGTATGTGTTTTGATGTACATTTAAAATTAAAAATTTATAAACCCAAAAAAACTTATCGGCGGCTCGGTTAAACAATTTTTCACATATGCCGGCGAATTTGGCATATGCTGAAAAGTTGAAATACGATTTTCAACAAATGGCATATTTGCCAACATATGCAGGAAAATTGTCAAATACTAGTAACAGACTGTTTACACGATATGCTTAAAATGCCAACATATATTTGTTGGCATTGTCAATAAAATGCTTGCAAATGTTGTTAAACATACGTATGTTGAAAAAATTTTGCGTTTACACGATTTGTTAGCCCTTTTAGCAAATTTTTCAGCATAAATATGCTGATTCAACATATCGTTTAAACATAGCTTAATATTGATATGAATGAAAAAATTATAAACAGTTTGTTTTCTGTTTCCTAGCTGTCTACATGTCGACATTTCATAGGATCTACTATAACCCTTGCGACGAAACTTATAGCGCTTCCGACATGTGTCCAGCCACGCGCATGCCCTCAAATTATTGGTGTTCCGATAAAAATGTTACATCTATGCTACATATAGTGTTTCAACTCGTTCTTTTCTAAAAAATTTGATACACTATTAAAGGGCATCATGTTCTTTTCAAAACATGTTGCACTTAAAACTGGCAAAACATGTAGCATGTCCTACACTGTACTTTGAGTAAGGTGGAGATACTGCCCTTTTTTACATCATTGTTTCATACGTGTTTATGCAAATATGAAATTCTTTTGTTATTGTAGATGAGTAAACGGTGCTGCTTATGATAGCTTTTACAAGATAAAAATAGTGCTTAAAACGTTGGTATTTAAAAAATAGCTCTACGGTACGTAAGAAACTCACGAATTCACAAGGATCTGTGTGTTCCGCTGGTAAAAGAGGATTTTTTTAAGTACGCGATAATGTATGTCAGTAAATTGGAACTTCACCCAAACCCTTTTCCACGCACTATACTTAATTTTGGCGGCCACACTCGGTTGAGAAGAAGGGATATCGTTGCCACCATCAGCACGTTCAATAGTTGATTTCACCGATTTAGCTCCCGCATAATAAAACTTTTTGTCTAGCATTTGCCGGACTTAAGTAAAAAGCACATGAAACGACTCATTTATTATTTTATTTTTATTTCTATTCATAAATATTTTCAAATTCTATTTTGAATTTAACGGAGTTTTTGTAAATACAACTCTACACATTGTTGTCACATTTCTCTGATAATATTTGAATCAACGAATTCATATTGCAATGTTGTCATATTTCATATGTTTTGTTAAACTTTTCTCATACTACTTTTGTGTACAACGGTGTTTTAAATTAGTATATAAGCAGCATGAATTATTTGAATAAACTCACTTAGAATTCTGACTTCAAACAATTAACACCTTTGTTCAGCATTAAGTTCCCGGACGTGGTGAAAATTGTTGAAGTTAGTAAGGAGCAGAATAGAGTTCTGAGCTTCAGTTGTTCATCCAATGAACAAAATTTATAATCTTAAAAACAAGATTATTTTACACATTTTTATTTTTTTTTTTTTTGTTTTTATATTTAGTATTAAGATTTGAATACTTGTTGTTAGTTCATTTTGAAGGTTCAATAAATAAAAAATTAAAAAAAAAAATGAAACGCTTTACACAAAACACACTTGTATACACCGGGGTCTCGCCCCCGATGTGAGAAGCACTCTTATTTGTTCTTAAGGTCATGTCAATATTGCCTATCACAGTCTCATAATTTTTCAGGTCGACGACGTGTATCAGTCTGACTGCTCCCGATTGTATTCTGGCAAAACCGACATCGATTGCCACTACTTGTGACCTCGTATAGTTCAGTATCGTATAGTTAAGTAGTGTGAATACTTCACTCCGAGGATTTGGTCCCTTATCAGATTTGGCCGTAAAGGCAGGTGCTCAAGTAAATAGATTTCATAACTTCTATTTTCCATTTTAACTGGGCAGCGTGTAATGATTCCAAAGCAGTGATGGACATTTAGCTAAACAATTATTTATAAACAACGCCGTCTTTTTCTTATGCTCTTTAATTTAGTCGTTCAACAGACGTTGGCGAATACACATGTTAGCTAAATGCGCAGAGCTTTTTTTTACAATTAAAAAACTTTTTTGTATGTGTCTTTTATGTCATCAAACATTTAAAATATACAGATAAAATTTTATTAGAAGGTATTATCATATCTTCCATTCTAATATGAATAAATATAACAACATACTTATGTGAAAAACGTTTTTCGGGCTTAAAATTCATTTGTAGTAAACAACGTCATAAAATTGGTTCTACATCTCCGAAACATATATTGCTCGTAAAAAACTGTTGTTACGCCACTGTCTAACAGCTGATAGAAATAATCGATTGTCAACTATTATTTTACCATGCTTGTTATCGCTTAATTGTCAGCATTAACAATTTGCTTGTCAAATTATTTTAACTTTCCACGCGGCTTAAAATTGATAGGCATTTTTTGATATAAAAAGGCCATTTTGTAATTTAAAACTGTTAATACTATTATATATTAACTTAAGGAAGTTTGCTCTAAGTCTCCAGACAAAAAGAGTTTTAACTCTAAGTTCATGAAATAAAGATTGTATTTTGAATATTCTTGATACTTGTGTTCAAAACTAAATTCGGAGGCAAGGGGCCTGGGCTGCTTCACCCAACAACTGTTATAAAAACAATAACGTAGATGATTTAATTTTTCATATGAAAATCTTTGTGTTAGTTTTGCTTGTCACAGTAATTTAAATGACTCTCAAATTATCTCACTAACACAAGTGTAAAACAAATTTGTCCACCACTGTTCCAAAGGCAGTCCGTATATCAATGGTTCGCACATTTCCGTCTGATCGCAAATAGATTTTTTCTACTCTTCCCAGTCGCCATTCTTGTGGAGGTAGCAAAGCATCTTTCGCTACTACAAGATCCCACGTTTGAAAATTGGCGGTTGAATTTCTCAATTTGTAGCGCTTGTGAAGGGCTTTGAGACAATATTCTTTCCATCGGATGGCGAGCTGAAGGTGTAGTGCCTTCACTTTTCCCCATCTATTCATGAGCATCATATGCAGACACTCTGGCTCTGGGAACGCCATTATGATGGGAGAACTTTGTAAAAAAATATCCAGGGGTATCAGAAGGGTCTTCAGATAGCACAGATATCGGGCGGGTCTTAGTCGTACTGATTAGCTGATTTGTAGTTAGTCACAGCGGCGCTAAAAATTTACTTTTAATACGGCCTTGGGTATAAGGTCTTCCTTCCCCTCCTATGCCTTAGTATATTTTAATCAAAAACTAGTATATTTAAACAAAAAAACTGATTACATACTTTTGCACAAGAATAATAGAACTAGAGATTACGCCATGCGCATGATTTCCCGTTAGATGACGTAGTTTAACCCATGCAAAAGTATATATTTCCAAATCATCGACGGCTGTGTTTGTACTGTGTCGTGACGTCATTTGACCAACATGCGCAGAAGATTTCAATTTTGTGTGAGAGTTGTCCTAATTATGCATTCTATCATTCTTGCTCTTGCTTACGTTAAACTACGCCATCTAACGGGAAATCATGAGCAAGGCGTAATCTCTATTTCTATCATTCTTGTGCAAGAGTATGTATTCAGTTTTGTGTGAGAGGTTTAGTAATCATGTATTCTATCGTTGTACATACATACATAAGTATATTCTCTTCAATTTTTGTGGTCTCGGAGAGAGGATGTTGTTATTAACAGATTTTTAATTTTTACTGTTTTCAAATCGGACCATAAAAATGCACCGACAATAAGACACGCTTATATTTGATTTAAAAGCAAGAATTTTGAAATTATTCTACTATTTATTAAAATTTTAATATCTCACTTGACATTTTAAACCGTATCTCTATGTAAAAGAAAACTTACATGTAGCTGCAATTTCGAACAGCATGCTTTATATTAAAATATCATGTCTTGCAACTTTTTTTTTTCTATCAGTAAAGAAAACTCTTCCTTCTGCATACATACATACATAGCAACATACAAACATCCATATTTGCATTCACGCCTGTAAATATGAAAGCAAGTGTGTTTGTTGAAGTAGTTAAAAAGTTTAAATAGAAAAAAAAAGAAAAAGTTATAACTACAACTTACACACTAAATGCTACTATTCTCTTTTTAAACACATTCACACACACAAACACACACTCGCACACACACACACACACACACACATACTTGCTAAAACATACTGCCAACACTTAAAATTATTAACTTGTACTTGTTTTTATGCTTCAATCCTCCTCCTTCTCCTCTCAGCAAGTAGTCGCCCAAGTATGTAAGTATTTCCCAACAACAATTAGACGTCAACTCAAAGTCAAATAAAACTTTAAATATTTACATTAGTTCATGGAAAAGTGCCTCAAGGGGCAAAAAGTTGCCAGAGTGTGTCTGTCTGTCTGCCTGTGTGTCTGTCTGCTTGTATGCAAATACGAGTACTAAGTAGTAACGGGTTATCCATTTAGCGGTCTCAAAATTAAAGTTATATAAGTTCTAATTCACATGGTACAACTCCAGGCGAATTCACTACTAGGTGAACTTGACAGATGTGTAGTGCGATTCTGTAACTTATATAACGATAATCGAATCATTAAAATAATTATAACGATATTTTATCGTATTTGCTATTCTGTAACATTTTCTTAACGATATTCGTAGTCGATCAAAATCAGCTGTTAATTTTACTGCCGATTGTCGATTTCTTAAAGACAAAAATTTTCTTGCTGTTTATTCAATCAATCGATAAAGTGTATTTTTTTTGAATTGTGCATCCATGAAATAAAGTGATTACAATCAGATTTTTAAGACATAAAAATAGTTATTATATATTAAATACATAAATAAATACATAAAATATTTATTAAATACATTTTCAAAAACAAAAATTCCAGTATAATTTTTAACCGGTAAAGTGTATTTTGTGTTAAAATAGCTATTGAACGTTTGTCATTCGGACTTGCAAGGGATGAAACAAGTTTAAACGCTTCAAGGGATAATCATTGTGTTTATCGGGAGTTGGACAATTCCTTTGAGTTGACAATTAATGAATTTAAAAAGTTATATTGATTATCACCAGTCTTAGTTGTGGTCATTCTGAACATATAGAAATTAGTACATATAAGCAAATAAATGAAACGTATTGACACATATTTTATTTTACTTACCTTATTACAAATTAAATAATATCTATTGTCACTTAAAAACTAAAATCACAACAAATAAAAATCAATATGTATACATATTGTTATGGAAAAATTTATTGTTTTTTCTTTTCTTCTTTGTGGTTTTCGCTTTTTTCTGGCAGAGATGCCACGTGTTGTTTATATGAATGAACAGAAAAATACAATTGTTTACCATCGTTATAATTAAGTTACAGAATCACTCAATCGTTATTGCAAGCGATGAAATTTGATGACAAAAGTTGCGATTATTGAATCGTTAAAAGTTAGAGAATTGCACTACAGGTGATTATTTTTTGCTTGCCGCGTTTTTTCCAATGAGACTGTCAAAAATTTTTTTCTTTGTTAACATTTTCGCGCATTTTTAGATTAAAATGAAGATTTTTATACCCTTCACAAAAATGTTAAGGGTATATATAAGTTTGTGATTCCGTTTGTAATTTCTACAGTTTTTATTTGCGACCCTATAAAGTATAAATATATTCAGATTCAGAATTAATGGGAAAGTCGATTAAGCGATGTCCGTCTGTCGGTCGTTAAAATACCGTTTCCGAGAAAACTTTTTTCTTTCACCATTCTACTACTTCACCGTGCCATGTGTTTGCTATTGAAATTCAGTAATATCGGTTCACGTATAGCTGAGATATATTCAAAATATAAAAAGCCATTTTTTTTTGCAATTTTGTATGAAAATTTTTGAAAAAAAGTTGTTTGTTTTGCTTCAAACTTCACACGATTATTAAGCATGGTGACTGGAAGGCAAAATTTTTTCCAGATATCGGTCCATATATACCCAGGATATTGCCTAAACCTGGTTTTTCATGAAAATGTCGCGTAAGCGAATTTAAACAACTTTTTTTTGTTTAAAAACAGTTCTAGTACCAAAATAAGGTTATACAAATATGGAAAATTAAAATTTCCGATATCGGTCCATAATAGCCGAGATATAGCCTAAACCGGGGTTTTCATAAAAATGCCGCGTAAGCGAACTTAAACAACTTTTTTTTGTTTAAAAGCAGTTCTGGTAATAAAAAAGGGTTCTGTAAATATGGAAAATGTAAATTTCCGATATCGCTCCATATATATCCGAGATATATCCTAAACCGGGGTTTTTTATGAAAGAGATACTTAAACAACTTTTTTTGCTTAAAAGCAGTCCTGGTAATAAATTGAGGTTATATAAATATAAAAAATTAAAGTTTCCGATATCGGTCCATATATACTCGAGATATAGCCTAAGCCGGGGTTTTTATGAAAATGTCGCGTAAGCGAACTTAAACAACATTTTTTGCTTAAAAGCAGCTCTGGTACTAAGAGAAGGTTATTTAAAGAAAGAAAATGAAAATTTCCGATATCGGTCCATATATACCCGAGACATAGGCTAAACCGGGTTTTTTATGAAAATGTCGCGTAAGCGAACTTAAACAACATTTTTTGCTTAAAAGCAGTTCTGGTAATAAAATAAAGTTATATAAATATGAATAATGAAAACTTACGATATCGGTTCATATGTATATAACCGAGATATAGCTTAAACAAGCTTTTCCATAAAAATTTCCATGAAAGATTTCTTTTATGGAATGGTAATTACAAGGCAAAAATATATTTTCCCTGACATGGCTCCATATATATATGTACATACGAGCATATTCAGTACAAATTTGTAATATATACTATACATATACGTGACTATCGTGAACGTTATTTTAGATTCGGCCCAGCCAAATATACCACACTCTTACTTGTTTTGTATGAATTAGTGCAATTTCAAAAAATTTCTGTGAATTTAAAAGTGAAAAGCCCATTCGTTTATAGTTTCTGCTGATGATTTTGTTGCATTATAAAATTTATATCGTTCAGCGAAACCAGATGTTGCAGCCTTAAAATGTTTATTCATCACTTCTAGACATTTTTCATATGTTGTTTCTACTGCTTCGATCTTTCCAGGGCTGGGTAAGTTTTGTAACAGCATATAAGAAGTTTCACATAATGACGTTAATAAAATTGCCTTTTTTTTGACGCATCTTTTACATCATTAGCAATTAAAAATTGTTCCAATTGGTTCCTGAACACAACCCAATTCTTTTGTGCATGATCAAAAAATGGACTTTTCCCAAAAATTGTTGACATTTTTGTGTAAAAAAAAAACTTCTTAACTTGCACTTTGCAATATTGTAAGTTTTTAGTTTAAGTTATTATTTAATTTTAAACCCGGTGTAATAATTTTTACCTCGTCGCCACTATTATATTCTAGGCTGTTTTATGTAATTAAAACACATGCGTCATCATTTGACTTCAATTCGTTTATTATGCTTCTTAATTCTATGCTGTAAAGAAAAGAGTGAGATGATATGTTGATCATCAGTAATAACTTAACTACTTACAAGCGGTATTTAAAAGCAACGGTATAATCGTATGTTTTTATTACTTTTGTTTATTAGTAATATTTATTATAAGGAATGCAAATACAACAAAAAGTGCAATAAAAATTATAAACCCAGTATTTCAACTCATGCGCTTAAAAGACTGTTAACATACCATTATACCATATCTTAGAATATACAATTTTTCCCTGCTGAAGAATCTTAGGTGAATTTAGATTATGACATTCTCAGTAAGTTTTACAATAACCAAATACATAGTGCTGAATTCGCCTGTGTAAATTCGCCTTGGTACAACTGCAACGATAAAACTCGTTTCTACTTTAAAATTGTATTTATGTTCACATTTTGCATATCTAAGGCAGTAATTTTTTATTGAAGTTAGCCTGCAGCTAACTTCACATGTTAAAGACAAATTGCACAAGTAAAGTCATATATGTACTCCAATCAATTCCTGTTATTTTGCCAAAATCTTAAAACTATGACTGTTTGTTTATGTTACTTTTTTTTGTGAGTAGGTATGTATAATTTAGCGGCTTTTAGCGCTTTTTGGGAAGGTTCATGGTGCATTTAGGTTTTAAATAAATGGCAACCCTGTTGCCAAGCGCTCTTCGACGATGCATATTCGTAAATTGCAAACATTTCATTAACACAATGAAAAGATGACAGCTTACCCAACCACCGGTTTCTACACCACTAAATGAATAACCCTTTATTTGTGTTTGTGTAAAAAGTATTCTAACAAACTCCCATTTTATTCATGTGTTTATCGAAAACACTCTTTACACATGTGTAAAAACTTTTCAGTATAAATTCACCAATATTGTTGCACTCGTTGATTACAAAAGGGCGCTTTTGACTTTGAACGACGACGAAAGATCCTTTTGCATATTTTATCGACTACACAGGAAAATTTATATTGTATTTGTGTAAAAGTATTTTGTGCACACAAATAAAGCAGCACTTGTTTAAGTTGACTGCTTACATTTTGATCTCTTCTCTCTGCAGTGAATATGAAAATTCTTGTTTAAGGAATTTCAAACAAAAATTTAAATATTAAACTATTTTCCAATGAAATTCATAATTAAGAGTAGAACTTCTTAAATATGCCAAAAATAATAAGCTCACAATTAAAATTCGTGAAAATAGTGTTCAAGCAGTTTTTTCTGTTTAGTAAGTAGTATTTATTGAATACTTTTAAATTTACAATAAAAATATTAAATTATACAAAAATTTTAGCTCTGATTAGTATTCCTAATAAAATTAACTAATTTTATTCGGGCACAAACTATTTTTTATCTGTTTCCTTGGGAGCCAAATTGTTTAGGACATCTAATATGCTGGTGCTTTTAACTAATATATCATGGTTTCCATATAGCGGATGCCTCTGTGGGGGTCTTTGTGTTCAAATAAAACAGCGGTGTTATTTTAGCTAAGTAAACTTACTTTATATTTACAAAACTTAATATAATTAAAAAAATTATTATTTCGTGAAAAACGTGTTTTATAGCTATCTTAGAGTTTACACATGCCACTGCCAGTTCGAAAAACTCAATACATTCACAATTTTTCACTAATAGAACCAATGCGATCAACTATTAGTATCTACCAATTTTAGAAACATCGATTATCGTTTACACCCAGGTGAATAAGTAAATAAACTACTCCTATATTTTGTTGGAAAGAAATACTAAAGCCTTGTCTATTTATTGTTTCCCCCAAAACCCCATTATAATTGACTCACTTTGAGTTAATTATGTTCCCATTTCTGCTTTGGATAAAGCAGAATAGGTTAACTCAAATTATGCTTTTAGCCCCCAAAAAAGCAGCAATTATTAGCACTTTAATATTTCTTTATAAGTACAAGAATCGGACATTCTTGAGCAATTTCGAATTTGTGGGAGTGTCTTAAGCCGAAAATGTTTGAAACAAACCGCAGCAGCATCCGACAACAATAAAATATATTCAAGTGATGGTTACAAGCGCACAAAGGTCATTTTGAATAGCCGGCGAGTTGTTCAACCAGTTTTCGTCCAATCAGGCGGCACGAAAGAGAACAGATCTTCAAAACAGGTAGTCAAACAACCAACATTGGGCTGTAAATGTGGACAGTGATGGTCAAATGTGGGATGAGACTTACGGCAGCAGGGAAATCAGCAGCCATAAGAACGATACAGAAGCAAAAAATTTGTTAAATATTTTATTTGTTATAATTGTTTTTAAGTATATATGTAAATATGTAAAAGAATTTTCCGCTTCAATGACAAGCGTTAAGCAGGAGAAATTTACAGGCATAGCCTGTCAATTTCTTTTTTATGATTAAGTTACGATTAGATATTAATATTGATGTTAGAGCAACCGCATTTCGACAATGTGAAGAGAAATCATTTGTAATCCCAAACGAATTATGAATTACTTGTGTCAAAAATATTTATTTTCTTTTCTTTGCTGGCTTTCCGTATGGAGAAAAGGGTTCGAAAAATTAATTAAGTTGGCCGCAGTTTCTTTTCAAATGGTTAAAAGGTGAACATTTTCGTAAGATTGATGGCATAATGAGTTCAAGTGGTTAATTATGTTATGAAATTTTCATTAATTTCATGTTTTCCCTTCAAAGCATTTTTAATTTTCCTTTTTTGCTTCTGCTTATCAGGCAGTTTACACTCGATTTCAATGTTTTAAAGAATTTATTTGTAAGCAAATGTGTTTACAATTAATCCATCAATATTTATAGGTACCATCCATTAGTACAGCTTTGTACCAAATTTTTTCACAACATGCGTTTTTTTTTTGTATAGCCTTGAACTCTCTCAGCGAATCGGGTTTTCTCCTTAACCATCGCAAAACGCAGTCCGTTCATTGATCTTTTCAATTTTGTTAAGAGGAAAAATACGCAGGCTTGATAGCATTGTCTAATGATGGAACAACTCTTCCGAGGAAACTATTCATGACTCACCAGCGTGGGCATTACGCATCACCGTTCTGCCAATTAACCCTAGGTGATGGCTTCAGAAATGCAAAACAATTGAAGTAATGTGGCTTCCTAGAGTTGCAACAAATGAAGCACTCCTACCCCTGGTAGGAGGTCCGGTTTGGCCTACACCAAGATGTAATCTGCTCCCCAGGGGGCGAATCCCCAGACAGATAGTGGAAATTAATTTACATCAGCACCTGTCTCGTCAGCCTTATCTGATGATGGACCAACTCCATTTGGTGAATTATTGGCAATTCACTAGCGCCCCCGTGTGACTAGCACAGGTTGCAATTTCCTGTATGCATTTTCCCAGGTAGGCCGTTAAGAGCCAGCCGTTAACCAACTCATTTGTTTAACCATAATTTTTAGTGCCTTACATTACAGGTATCTGTTGTAAGACAACAGCACCCCGGAGAGTTATTAGCGCCCGAAAACCGGCATGTATCGTAGTAGTCAGGGAAGACGAATTCCCCTGTCTGCGATTGTGTGTTTAAACCACAACCAGAACGTTTCAGTCAAGGCAGGCACCTCTACCATGATCTGTGCCGCATTGTTCTGCAAGTAGAACCTCTGCTCTGCTGATTCCCGTTCTGCCAATTTTAACCCTTGGTACGAGGTTTGGAAGTACAACGCAACATAAGTCATGCAGCTTCCTAGAGTTTTATTTGCTACAACAACTGAAGGACTCCTACCCTAGGGGGCAGCTCCCCAGACAACTCGAGGAAGTCTAAGCTTATGAGCCCGATACCCATAAAGACTATCACCGCTTAACCAACCTACATGACTTTCCGCCACTTTTGCTCTTTGCAGACAGCTTTTTCAAAACAACAATACCTCGGGGGACTCTAATTAATTATCCCAGATACAACATATGAGACATCCTATATATCCATATGAGACATCCTATATATACAACATATGAGACATCCTATATAAAACCGGTTTCGCGGACGGCAATTCCCCAGACAGTCAAAAGAACTCTAGGCTTTGCGGGTTGGTGGCGTATAGCACATAAAAAGCATCACCCCTTACGGCACCCATATACTACGTTTATACGCAGCCTATTCACAAATTAAAATGCGCCAATTTGTAAGTGAAAAAGCTTTATTTTTGTATAGTATGGCATATGTTAAAAATATAAATAGTTGGTAGCATTGTTAGTTTAAAAAGTGTTTTTATTACTGAAATTATAACAGAAAAATCAACAAATTAAAGGTTTTTTGTAATTCAATTAAAGCAAAGATTATTATAAATGAAAAATTTTGAATATTGGCTTCTGTACGTAGTTTTTACTATATTTCATGTGTGCCACATCGACGAAATCTTTGAAATTGTGAAATAAAGTGGCAACTTCTTATGTCTTATTTGCAAATAAGTTTTTAATCAGTAACTGTGTTTGTGAGTTAGCTAATTGCAAATAAAAATTTTATTTACTTTTTTTTTTATTTTATTTTATTCGCAAATAACCTGCACGTATAAACGTAATAACCGACGACATGTTTTTGCTTCTGCCTTTTTGACCAGTATTTCCTCATGTAACTCTTCATGTCTGTCAAAATTGTCATTTTTATAGAAGGTTTATAAGGTTTGCCCCACAAACGTACATGTATATTTGCGCCTGACATTGTCGCTGCTTGTTTATTTTGCTCCTTCACTTGACTATCAAAGACTGTTGTAAAATGTTTTCTTCGGCCGACAAATGATACCGCCCAGTATTCTGAGCTAATGTCAGATGGGTAAACCAGTGATGCCAGTAGGATACGAAAGATATATTTTTCGTATCTTTTGATGACTTCATGTACAATCCTGACACTTTTCGTGTCTTTTGAATCTGCACACAAAATGTGCAGAAATAAAATACTAAACTTTCCGTCTCTGACAAAGCTTTTTAAAGTTATCATTTCGTTATGAATACTATAAAACACAGTGACAACTAATTACAAGAATAATATACATATATTTTGTTGTTAACGGCCAGTTTACCAATCTCGACAGCGTGCTTGCGTTCGCAATCCAAGCGAAAGAAAATTGATTTGGGTTCGTCTAATTTTTTTTTATGCGAACGATCTGTCAAAACTCAATGAAAATACATAAGAATATACGAACGAATAATAGTGAGATAGACAAACCCAAATTGATTCGAATGTGAGTGACTAGCTTTCGTTCGCATTCATTTTCATTCGAAATTGGTAAATTGCCTGTAAGTTTCTTAAGTACCTCTGTCGTCTGCTTATTCTTGTGTATGTGATAAAATGAAATTTTAGAAGAAAACAATAACGATCTTTGCAGTTAATAATTTCAGATCCTTTTAAATGTTATTTAACTTTAAATTCCATTTAAATACCAAAATCAGCTGTTCACTACAATTTTGGATTAAACTTAACTGCCCAAACTTCTTCTTCTATTTAAGTTTGTCTCATATGCCATATGGTTTTTGTGTGCTTGCATTTGTATGAGGTGAAAAAAGGTAAACAAAACACACATACGAGCTATTGCGACTAGAAGATATTTGAAAATTAGTTGCTAATTTTGCACTAAGCAAAAGCACAATATGATAATTAATTACAAACAACATCGTATGAAATAAAATTATTAAATCTTTCTATGCCGTTAATAAATTTAATATATTTCTTTAAGCATTTTTCTATTCTTCCACTATCAGACAATCGAAGAATTGGTACCCTGTATTGCGTTTTCGTATTTTCCTTGCGCATTTAATTTGTTCCTTTCGCACATTTTATTTTATCATTCTTCGCTATTGTTTATTTTGTGGTACCAGTGTTGCATCATTTTCAAACTATTTCGCAAAAAAGTTTGCGCGAACTGCATAGAGTACCAAATTATACTTTTATCGTATTTACCTTTCGCATCGGGTTACTCTCTATTGCGCATCGCAATAGCGAGTAACTCCCCTGAATTAGCTAAAAATAAAAACGTATGCCCAGCTTGTATAACATGAATGAATGGTATGGCTAGAAAATTTTTATGAAAAGGGCCGACTTCCTAAATGAAAGTTGCAATGCATATTTGTAATGCATACACTTCGTAAACGCATACGTAAACATTCTGGCAACGTCCAATGTTCCTAATCGTTTGGCAACTCATTTTAAATAGTATCAGCTGTCAGAATCGCGCATAATTTTTATTTGTAATCACTTTTCTTCTCAGGATTTTTATTATGCTTAATAAAAGTCTCTTCTTTTTTCATTTTTAATAGTTTTTCAGCCTAATAATAATTTTTTAGCCAAGAGGCTAAATATAAATGATGATTTTCTATTAATCTCCGAATGGGGTTGTAAAAACAGGATCGCCTTTAACGCTCGTAAGCCCCAATCTTGTTTATTAACACACTAAGAAACGACCACAAATGATGCTTCATCTGTACTCATTGAGGAATCGAATGCTATTGATGTTCTTGAAATGAAGATGCAGTGTGATGTTCGCTGGACTGATATTTAAATATGCAGTCAAAAACTGGGCCTTACACAACGTCTATCCACCACTTCTGCTCATTACAGGTAGCCCTGCGATATAAGATTTTTCAAAACGAGCTTCTGGCATTAATGTGTATGTAAAATATGAAACGGATCGTGTCGTTTAATCTATAAAAAATTTAGCGAAAATTAATAATTAATCATCTTCACAACAGCCTTTGAGGGGAAAGGATGAAAAATTCAAATTGTATGAAAAGCAAAACCAAAAAATTATAAAATAACCATTTATAATTTTTACAACAACAATGTTTGCATGCGAGGGCTCAACATGTTTTACATGACGGTGTGAAGGTTTGTGCATGAGACCAAATAAAACGTATCTTCAAACACAATTGGGACAAACGGCTTTGAACTCATATACACAACTGTAACATCACACAAGTGTGAAACAATCTATTATACACAACATCTGATGTACACAAGTTGCCGTTGGACGGCAAATGTGTTCGCAAGCAACTTCTTTCTGATCAAGTTGTAAGCAGATGTTGTCATCAGACTTTTGGCATAAAAACAAAAACACTTGCTCTTGCTCTTACATACATACAAACATTTAAGCAAACATAGTTTTTGTTGTATTTGTTTGCTCAAATTTTATTTATTGTGAAAATCAAAAGGCACCCAAAATTTGTGTCTATTTGTTGGCTATCAATGCCGAAATCAACGCAAAGTATTTGTGGAAGTGATGAAATGGGTCTTTCAGGCAACTTACTTATTTTTTATAACTACCACTCAAACCTACAGACATAGAATATTGAAATTGCTTGCACATACATACATACATAAGTATATTCATTTGTACATATTTACATTCATACATAATAATAATAAAAATCGTGTAAACTTGTATCGTTTTATTTTGTTTTTATTTTTTGGTTTGATTGTATTTTCTTGTTTATTTTTATAGGTATCTGCTGGTGGTTGGTATCAAAGTATTGATGGGCCGGCTGTCTGTTTGGTATAGCAGAAAAATCTTGTGACTCATGTGTTGTTTTGAAAAACAATTTCGTTTTCTGAGACACCAATCAAAAATAACAGCACTTGAAATTCACAAAAACAAATAGCATGAAACCAAAAGACAATTTTAACGTAGAGCATATGCATGGTTATATGTATGTAAATATACAGGACAAGTGCACTTAAGTTCCGCATGTACCAGTAGTCAGCAATTTTTTTTTTTTTTTTACTTAAACTCACATACGAGTAACTAAACTTAACGGTAGTTATATACCTACTGTGAGCGTCGAAATAAAGTGTACAAAAACTTTTTACAACATGATACTTTTTTTAGTCTTTTAACATCTTTCAAAACTTATCATTTTAGAATTTTTGTTATTAGTATACTATTCTCTGAAGCCCAGTTCAGACTATTACACTGTGTATTAATACATACTTGTCAAAACTTCAAAAAATACGTGCAAGTCTGATAGTCTGAATGTAATCCGTCATACATACGAAAAATAATACGATAAAAATTTGACGACTTTTTTGTTTTTTGAAAATTTTCAAAACGATAATACTTTTCTAAATTAAATTTTTGGTTTGTACATTTGTACAACGGGTTATAGTTCAGGTTTTTTCTTTCTTAAGTTTTTTTTCTTAAGAAAAATTTTTTACAATACAAATCTGCTGTGATCAATAATTTTGATTGAAGAAGACAAGAAAAATAATAATCAAATCTGTAGCTGGGGGACAACTAGCTGTTTCGTAGTCGCTACACTACTCATCAGCACCCACTGGGATTTGAACTCGGGACATGACGTATTATGTCCAAATAGGATTTTGTCCTGAAAAATTATATTGGGGACAAAAACCGATAAGAGGAATTATGACTAAAAGTAGGTTTAAAGGTGGGCAGAAGGTTTATTAAAATTTCAGATTTGATGACACTGAGTTAATATTAGTAAAGGGTGGCTAAATTTCAAGGGCCGATGTTGATTTTGAATAAAACACAAACTATTTAGGAAATTATTGTAATTTTATTTTATTATGATATATTGGTACTACTCAATTATGTATGGAACAAAATATCGGTCAAATGGGCGCCGCGACCACGGCGGCACACCTCCATCCGATGGTCCAAATTTTCGATGACCCTGAGGCATAATGGAGGTTCTATGCCGTTAATGTGCCGAATTATCTCATCCTTTAGCTGTTGAATTGTTGTTGGCTTATCGACGTACACCTTTTCTTTCAAATAACCCCAAAGAAAAAAGTCCAACGGTGTCAAATCACGTGATCTTGGCGGCCAATTGACATCGCCATTACGTGAGATAGCACGGCCATTGAATTTGTTGCGCAAAAGAGCAATTGTTTCGTTAGCTGTGTGGCAAGTGGCACCGTCCTGCTGAAACCACATATCGTCTACATCCATATCTTCCAAGTTCGTTATCATCTCACGATAGCGAACACTATTCACAGTAACTGCCTGACCGGCCTCATTTTGGAAGAAATACGTCCCGATGATGCCGCCAGCACATAAACCGCACTAAACAGTCATTCTTTGTGGGTGCATTGGTTTTTCGACAGTCACTCTTGGATTCTCATTCGCCCAAATGCGGCAATTCTGTTTATTGACGAGTCCACTGAGGTGAAAATGTGCCTCATCACTGAAGATGATTTTCTTCGAAAATTGATCATCATTTTCATAATAAGTCTGGATAACTTTAACACGTTGTTGGATTGTGTATCTCTCCATGGTTCAAAATGAATAAGTCTGAAATAGAGAAATGTCAAATAAAATTCGGAAAAAAACTTGGCGTTTAGGTGTGGTTCACATTCAACATCGGCCCTTGAAATTTAACCACCCGATATATTAAACAAATGTTGGTTTTTGAATAATAATTTAGGGAATTTTGCTTAATAACGATAAGTAAGCGTTTAGTAAGTTTTTGTGAATAAGGCTGTTAAACTTCACACAAAGCGACAAAGTCTGACATGGCCTTTATGTTTTATTAGTAAAAATAACAGCAAGAAACATCACATGTATTTTGTTGGTAGAAAGTAACATAATGTTGTCAATATCTGCCCTCTCTTTTGTTTGTAAGAGCAATAAAGTCTTTAGCTATATTTTCTCAGAGTTATGTAGCTTGTTGTAAGCAAAATTTTGACAATCTTCTGGAAAGAAAACAAACGATAGCTGTGCTTATACCAATACCTGGTAAATCGGCCTTGCTGGTCTATGTAATCCCTTTTAAAAAACTGCAATTCCTAATTGTTATGTAATTGCCATCAAAAATATTTTTTTAATATTTTGCAGGTAACATATTTCATTTCACTTTCAAGGACGCTAAGAAAGTAAGAATTGTGTTTTTAGTTGAAATAAATTTATTTAATTAATTATTGCTTGTTTTAGTTACGAAATGTGGCTGCAGCAGAGGCCTGCGTTTTTTCCCATTTTATATGATTTTCATTCATAATTTCACATTTGTTACTATTTGCTCTTGAAAATAAGAAAAAGGGTGCCACCACTTTTTTCTTTGCCTCCTTTATAAAAATAGTTTGTTGTGCAATTTGCGGACTTTGCTACTGACTGACAGGGAATTTATTTTTGTTTTTACGTTTTTTTTATTTATTTATTTCAATATTTAATACGAGTCTACAAAAAGATACAACTTCATTATTATGCGTCAGACATCGTCAACAAATTCTTGTAGTTCTTTTCCTTTCGATTGGTTTAGTTTTGTCTCTTCTTTTATTCTTTTGGCTGTTCTGATAGTAAGAAGACAAGTTGTAGTTTTGTTTTATATTTTGAGTTTTTGCTTTTGTTTTCATTTTGTGCTGGCAAGAAAACAAATCAGGGTTCCATAATATTCTTTGTGGTTTGATTCTTTCTTTTTCGGTTTTCTTGCAGCCGTTTTTATTTTGTGGCCAAACAAATGAGTTTGCTTGAAAGAGTGTTTTCTTTACACTCAGGGTAGGCACATACTATAGATGTATGTATGTATGTATACATGAGTATATCGCACTGATATCTCTAAAGAGAAACAATTCAAATATTTTTAAATTTTCACTTTTTGCCAGAAATCGATGTACGCGTACAGTGGTCATACATATATGTCCACTGTAAAAATCTTATATCAATATGTAAACATGGAACTCTATACGATGGTGTTAAAAACTGAGTGACTGAGAGTTTTTCTATTCTTTGAAAATAATCGTTCGATAAGTTCAAATGCAGAATACAAAAAAATTTATGGGGCAAGAATTGCTCCAACGTTGCACACTAATAGGGTTGCAGCTTTCTGACCGCACTTTTCGGTGGATTTTAAAACACGATTTGAATCTCTTCCCTTATAAAATACTGAGTTACTTAGCAGCGCCCTGTACGTAAAAGTTTCTGTTAAATAATGTCCACTTTATAAGGGAGCCGCACAAATATGTAATTATTGCAGAGGAAGAACTAATGGTGCTGAGCTATAGATTTGACTTCTCCAAGGCTCCATGGAGCTAGTTAGGACAAACAATTTATAAGCGCCTTCCTAAGAAGGAGTAAAACTATTAGAGGAGAACAACTATTGTAATTGTGGTCGATCAAATATTCGACTTCTCCAAGGCTTGTTAGAACCAGCTGGATTACTCTCTATTGCGATGCGAAAGAAAAATCGAAGAATTGGTACCCTGTATTGGGTTTTCGTATTTTCTTTTCGCATTTAATTGTCCCTTTCGCACATTTTATTTCATCATTATTTACTATTGTTTATTTTGTGACACCAGTGTTACTTCATTTTTAAACTATTTCGTGAAAATTTTTTCGCAAACAGCACAGAATACAAGCACAGAATACCAAACCGCATCTACCTTTCGAATCGAATTTACTTTCGCATCGCAATAGAGAGTAACCCCTCAGCGGTGACATATATAGAAAACGATTTTGTATCGAAGTCCGCCTAAGGAAAAGAAATAGAAGGTTATTATATTCCGATTAAATGTCGAAAAAAAAAACACTAATAGGGTTTAGTTAAAAATTTGATTTCTCCAGGAAAAACTAATGCGGGTTGGTAATACATTTGACTCTTCCAGAGGTATCCTGCGGCTTGTTAACACAATGGGGGAAAGAAACTAGTAGTAAACTATTTTGGTATGAGAGCTCTGTTAAGGAGGAGAGATACAGAGTTGACATGTTTCGAAAAGAGGTCGAGAAGGAAATAGTAATAGGGGTCGACCACATATTTGCGCCCTCCATGGTACCCTGGGACTAGCTAGCATCATTTAGGAAAAGTTATGAAAATCATTATTGCATGACAACATCCCTAAGGAAAATAGATAAAAAATATAGAGAAGAAAAATCTAATAAGGGATCAGCCAAGATTTCAACCAAGGCTGAAATTTTTAGAAAACCATTATTGTATGGGAGTCATGTAAGGAGGAGAAACACGGCATTGTTATGCTAAGGGAAAATATAAAATATATACTTATGTATAATGGGAGCCGGTTATACATTCGATTCCTAAGCCTAGACCATGGGCGATAAGAAAACAATTTTTGTAGTGAAGCCCTCCTAAGAAGAAGATATAAACAGTTGGTATATTACGAAAAATGTCAAGATGGAAAAATGTCTCGAAGTTGGTCATACATTTGACTACTCTGCGGAAAACCTTGTAACTTGTATACAGCCCCCTAAAGAGAGGAACTGCAGGGTTGACATATTCAGAAAAAATGTTTGGGAGGAAAAGCTAGTGCGGGTTGTGCAGCTTTTTATAAATGTTTAACCTTTTTTCGCAACTTGTCTTTAGTATGCGGTCTATTAAGTCCACTATTTTTTTGGAATGTATATTTTTTTTTTTTTTTTTGCTACCTCACCAAATGAGGAGCTCTGGCTCATCTTAATAATGTTACTGAGAAACTCCATATAACACTATCCCACAGCGAATTGTTCCTATAGTGCATATTTTTTTGCGTGTTTTAATTTTGACATTGTGTGCATACGCAACTCGCAATTCTGACTTTTTTCCACATGACGCAGAAAATTCTAACTCAAAAAAATTTCAAAAGCTAAATGCTCTTTTTAGTGCGTTTTAATGTGCAGAGCAGCATAATGACCCACAGTGGCCAAAAAATCTTTTATTTTCAAAAAAAAAAAAAAAAAAAAATAAAAAAAAAACTTTTTAGACCAAAAAAACTTTTATGGTTGTGTTTTTGGTTGCATTTTATTTCAAATATACAAAAAAGTCAGATGGAAAATTTTCCAAAAAACTTTTTTCATAGAAACATATTAAACAAGAAATATTCGGCATCCCAAAAAATCAGCAAAAAATATATTAAACTTACTATCTGACAACACTGGTGACGCAAATCATGCGCTTTAATAAGTTGATTCCACTCTTTGAGCTAAAACAGCTGCTCTGGATATACCTACCTTCCTGGAAATGTATTTGATTGAGAGTAAAGAGTAGTTAAAAAAAACTGAAATTTTGTTAAATTTCAAAACATTGTAAACAAAAATTTTACATAATTTCATTCTTTGCCACTTCTGCCTGAATATTTGTTATTGAGCAAAAGTCTAAACTTTTTGCTGAATTCGTATTCGTATTGTTCAAGCTCGAATATTTCATTCCAATGAATGTGTAACTTGTTGTACTGCGGTATTTCCTCTTCTTTCCGTTTTCCGCAAAATTTGTATGTGTGTGTGAGAGTGCAGTGAATTTGGCATGTCTGAGCGTGTTCAATATTAACAAAATAAATACAATATACTTATGTATACATAAGTATGTGTGTATATACTTACATTAAATGCAAGGCAAGGTTTGATATTGACTCTTTTGCTCCTTAAGTAACCAAGCAAAATACGCACAAGCTCAACAAAGGCATACAATACGTATGTATTTACATGTATGTAGTTGTGTTGTTATTCCTTAAATTTTTTTTATAAGAATGCAGTTGTAATACAAAAAACACACACAACAAAAAAAAAAAAAAAAAAGAGCCAATGTTGAACACAAAAAACACAAATAAAAGAAAAAGATGATAAAATAGTTGCATGCGCTTTAGCGATATTTTTTGTTTGCAGCTGCTTCTTTTGTCAACAACTGTGTAGTAAACGGCTCGTTCCTTTAATAAGACACTTCTCCTTTTGTTCCCCTCTCTTTCTTTTTCTTTTTTGGTTTTCTGTGTATATTTATTATTAATATTTATGCATGAACGTGCGTGTTTACTTGCTGAAAGTAGTTCTTTTTATTGTTGTTGTATTTATTTTTTTGTGTGTGCTAACAATCATTTTGGTTTTTACCCTTGGCTCGTCTTGTTGCAGTTGCTTCCGCTTTAACCGCAACACAGGGACGCTTTAACGGCAGCAGCAAAAGATCTTATTAATTATGAAATGAATCCCAAAATGTTTGTTTACGAAAAGTAATAAGAAACAAGAACAAAACAAAACATAAAAAAAAGTTATAGGAAAAAATTGCAAATGTAAAACAACACCTGAGTAATTTGAGCTGTAAACAAAAAGAGTGTTTGCATATGTACTCCAGGGATGAATAATTCGAAACAGTTGAAATGTGTTATTTTAATGCATTAAAGGAAATCATTAAGTGCGGTCTCCACCTGACATGAAAACACTAACTTTAACGCTAACTTCAAGTTAAAGTTAAATGTGGACCGCTCATGTTGAAGTTTGGTTAAAGTTATAACTTGGTTGTTAAAACATTTCATTTGGAAACTCTGTAGTTGTTTTCCACAATTTTTATTTTTTTACTATGAGAAGTTATAACTCTAACATCACTACGTGTACGCCGACTTAAACAGATAGATATTTAAACAGGAAGTTTTAACTTCATGTTTTAACTGCGTTTGAAGTTAGGTGTAGACTGCATGTTACCGCGATTCTGCAATCTTAGTAAAAAGTTTTGACATCCAGAACTACACTAATAAGAAAACGTTCATAGACATAAGGATTTTATGCTATTTTGTTTTTGGGCCAACGTAAAGCTTCATTATTGGGGTTTTTTCACTGAAGATGATAACATCTTCCCATAAAAAATACATTGTACTAAAAGTCAACATTTTTCAGCATCCTTACCCCCCGTCTAGATTAGCAATAAATATGTTAACATTTATTGCAGCAAACGTCAAAATTGTGTTATTGCCAGTTCCAATTATTGCTGCAATAATTGTCAATGAATTTTCGTTAACAATTATTGCAGACACTAAACGTCAAAATTTATTGTCATTTGAGTTTAATATTGAAGAATTTTTGAAACATTCTGCTTGCGAATGATTTTAGTAAATTTTTCTTTTGCAAAAATTATTAATTTAATTCTTAATACTTAAAATAAAGTGTTTTCTTTTAATGGATTGGTGCATTGAGGGTGTTTGCAAAGTAATCACACTGTACAAACAGTTTTATTGTCTTTAGGACACGAAACAGATAAAATAAAATTTTAAGTTATTTTGCACATTTTTTTGCAATAAAATTTTGCTTTTTGCGCTGAACTTTTCTATTCGGTTTTTTTGTAATTATGAGTTGTCATACATACGTGTTCCCATACCTTTGACATAAGCAAAGCAATAAGCAATTTTGTACCGTTGTTCTGTCGGCGTTATTGCTTTATTGCGTACATATTTATTGCTAATCTAGACGGGGGGTTATAAAATGTTCCTATCTCATGTTATTCCATTCAAAATCTTTCGATTATTTCAGGTCACCACTAGAAAAGTGGCATCATTGAGAAAAACGTCATTTGTTTTGAAAAGAATTTAAAAAAATCATAATTTATTTATTTTTCTTCCTTAATTTTTCTCCGCTTTTGCCAAATTTTTTTATGTGTCCTACCTTTACATACGTATATTTTATAATTAATTCTCTACTGTCTTTAATTGTTTGAAAATTGAAATAATAATATTTTTGATTGATAGTATATAGATGTCAGATGTGAGCAATGTAAACAGTGTTTCACATTTTCAACATCTTCCACCCGTTCCATGAAGATGTTGATCAGTGTAAAAAGCCTATAACAGTATGAATATCCTACATGATCGTACGATTCATTCACAGGAAAATGTTTTAAAAGTCTGACCGAATTTACAAAATTGCTTCAAAATGGCGTTGTATGATTGCAATAATTTATATACACAATTTAACTAAAAACTTTTATTACCATAATAATTTTATATTATTTTAGTTTATTTCTCGAGGCACCAACAATATTCTCATATTTTTCACAATATATACCACACTGATCGCACAGAAACCATAAGGTTTTGACAATTTTCGTAAAATTTTCAAATTACACGACTTGTCAAAAACTGTGTCACACCGTTGCATTTTTAGTGGGTTTTCAGCACACATGTTTTATATAGTAGATCTTACGATCGTGTAGGATAGCGATAGCCTTAAAGTGTATTCGATGGCTGATTTTGTAGAGTATTCGACCAACAGTCTCTAGGTCGCAGGTTCGATTTCTGCCAACGACTCTGGGTGTTACTGCAGACAAGCAAATAGCTTCGCAGTTTTTTTTTGTAAAAAAAAGAAGAAGAAAAACGATCGTAAATAGAATGTTTGTTTATGAAAAAAAAACTTTCAAATAATTGAATTTTTTTCACTATATTAGCTCCTATGAAATGTCGACATATAGATAGTTGGGAAACATAGAAAACAAGCTATTTATAAAAAAAACTTTCATTACAATTTCATCTTTTGAATGCTAGAAATAGTATATATACTGAAATGAATATATTTTTTAACAAACAAAACTTACCTAGGTGTCTATATATAACTGCGAAGTTTTTTTGTTTATCTGCAGTAACACCAAGAAAGAGTCTGTGGCAGGAATCGAACCTATGACCATAGTTACTGGATTTGACAAGAAATCGTTATTTTGACAATTTTCATGGCCAAGGAAAAGGACGATTTTTGCTATACGAAAAGCATGACCCTATCAAATCTTTTGTAAGTGAGACACAAAATGTATCAATGTAAGTAAACTTAGTGTCCACATCTGCGTCAACTTCTAAGATGAGAACGTCAAACTCAATTGCAGAGAGAATTCTGTTACGTCTAGACTTAAAATCAGTGTTATCGCCGTCTGATAGAGCTGTAAAAAAAGCAACTGCGTATATGTTTGTGACAAAAACAACATCATTGCGATTTTATCGGTTATTAGTTTTGCAAATTATCTTTTAAAAACACTGTATAAAATGTGTACATTGATAAAATTCACAATATTCTAAATAAATGTTTCTTTTTCAATTCTCATTAATTTATTTAGAATAATGGGATATAAAGTTTAATGTTTGAGAATGTCTTTCAAAGGTTTCCAAGTTTACTGAAGATTAAGGTAGGTCCTATGAAATATCGACACATAGACACCTAGGAAACTTAGAAAACAAGCTGTTTATAATATTTTGATTGGCATCAATATTAGAACCTAATAAAGTGATAAACTTAATTGTTTGAATAAAAATTAAAAATATACAATAAATTAGGTAGTTTCACAAGTCCGATTTTTGACCATAAATCATGACTAAAATTACGATATTTCCAAAAATACACAGAACAAGGGCTTGACGATATTTTTTATACAATTTTACACAATATTACGCCAGATAATGCTATCGTAAAATATAGTCTATTTTATTTGGCCTACGATTATTCTTATGCTCCCTCTTTGAAACACAAAAACTCTCAACAATATTGCCATACTTTTATTACATTTCACACATTTTGTAAACCGACCAAAGAGCGATAAAAATAAAAGCAAAACAAAATCTAGAGAAAGATTCAGAACATGACTTGATTGTAATAGTTTTTAAATTTCAAAAAAAGAAATTATCTGAAACAGTCCGAACTAGTCCAAAAGCGTTCCATGTAACAATTTTTGTGCAAACTTGAGAGAAAATGACGGAGTAATATTTTTAATTTCCTGTACAAATTAGCCCGAACTTTTTCTTTGGGTAACTTCGGACTAGAATTTAATAATCAGCTGTTTTATGTTTACATACATATGAAACTGAAAATGTAATAAGAAAATGTGCAAATTGGAAAAAACATTTTGTTTAAAAAATAGTTAAAAGCAAAGTGTAAGGTTGCCCAAACTAAAAATAACCTTGTGAAGTTGTAAGAAGAACATGCAATAGTTATTTGGCTGTTCATTTAATAAATATGTGCTATAAAAATGTACTGAAAATTTTACATTGCTTTTAATTTTACAGCTGTTGCCAATAATGCAAATCTTTTATTTAGCGTCTAAAATCACTAAAATATACTTTAATCTAAAAAGTAAGCAACACTAGTATTGCAAGATGTACAATTGTGGTTTTTTGCGTTCCAGCAGTTTTAGGTAAAATTTGCAAATTTAGATAGTAATTTTCTTTTTACTCTCAGTAGCCTAAACTAGTCCGAGATCTCGTGGAACACACCTATTATTAAATTTATTACTATTATTATTTTTTTTTGTTTTTTTTAAGACATGTAAATGGTTCAAATTTACTTTTTCTAATAAAAATGAAATATACTTTTCAATTACAATAAGCAGTTCGTTCTGCTACACTTTATTGAACACGAACTTTATTATTTATCTTAAACCAACATTGCAGCCAACAATAACTCAAACAAATTAAAAAATTATTAACATTTTGTTTCAGCTTAAAAGCACTTTGAATAATAAATCCCTTTTATCCTTCGAAAATATCAGAACGAAATAATTTTTAATATTGTTTGTGTTTGCCGCATGCAGATACTCGCACCAACTGGAAAAACTCATTCAAGGAAACTTTCTAATCGATTTATTACATTTCCCCCCCCCTGTTTCTGTTTTTAAAGAAAAACAAAAGTAATAGTCATAAACAAACAAGCAAAAATAAAAAGAAACAAAGTCGAAATTGAAGCAAATGCTTTTACAAATATTTGTTTGTTCATTTACACTGGAATAAAAGCACATCACACCACTTAAATGAAACAATCAATAAAAAGCAACAAAATAAATATAAAAATCAATTCATAAGGGCAAACAATCCCCAAGGAAAGGCACACAACATTTACTGGCAGTCATAAAGGAAGAACTTTGGCAATCAGCCCCCCAACCCCACAACCGTGAAAACGGAGTTTTGTGGAAAAACAAATTTGAGGTGGGGATATCTTTAAATGTATAATAGGTATGGTATTATACTGATAACAAGTACAGGGTGGCACAAAATTAATCATGCTGTTGTAAGATGTAATAGCTTTTGCAAATAACGTTTTACGTCAATCATATTTGACACTTGTGAACTAGACAGCTGCAGAATACAAACAGACAAACAATGGGCGCTATACTCCGCATGTAAAGCCTTCCTCAATCTCAAGGGCTTGGTATTATAACTGTATCAAGTTTTTTAACTATACAATACACGGTCGATAGGAGCCTACAGTGCACTTTGCAGTTGGTACAAATAAATACAAAACTAGTTAGTTTTCATTTATGTAAAGTTAAGTTTTATTTAACGGAAAGTTAAATTTTTTCAGTCTTAAGCAATTCCTGATATATAAGTACGCTGAAAGTGTGACAGCTTCATTTAAATTCCAAATATTATGTAATGTATTCCATAGAGCAGCTGTTCGTTATTGAAAGAATGGAAAAATACTTAAAGAAAAATATTAATCTGCTATTCATAGAACACAGACGAGCAACTCGTTTAGAAAATTTGTATGAAAGTTACTCAATTTTTTGTGTGAATTCCATCTAAAATTTGTTAACCGAGTGCTCGTCTGTGTTCTATGAACAGCACATAAATTTATCAACGGCACAGAAAATCTTAAGGCCTCATTAGTTTTTACTTTCTGTTGCCGTTCTGTGACGTTCATTTCTGTAACAAATATTTTACAATAACTTTTTCCGTGAAAATATTCAGCTGCTTTTTACAATGAAGCATAAATAAAATAAAAACATGGGAATGCAGAATAAAATATATACATAAATATTATATTGTCTGAAAAAAAAGAAACAAATTAATAATTTAGAAATGGTGATAAAACAGTCCACTTCTTTCTAACAATCTGCAGAGTTTATGACACTTCTTATACCAAAAATATTTTTTTCCTCGCTAAAATAATATTCTTTTGATCATCCATAGTTGCTTAATTGATAAAAATGTATTAACATTAATTGAAACAATTTTTTTTAGCTTTTGACAAAAAAAAAATTTTTATACATTTGAATAAAAAATTAATGTTTCCATACCTGAAAAAATAAAACATACACATATCTGGCCGTCACTTAACGTTGAATTCTATTTTCAACAGATTAGTCCGTAACAGAATAGAACGAAAAAGTAAAAACAAACCGTGCACATATATTTTATATTGAACAGAAACAAAACAGCTGATTCAGAACGGAAAAGAACGTACAAACTAATTCTGCCTTTACTGCTTGATTTTGTTTGATTCAAATTTGAAGTGAAAAATAAATTTTCGTATTTAAATGGAACTTAAAGCTTAAGGCCCTGATTCACTATCCTACACGATCGTACGATTCATTCACAGGAAACTGTTTCAAAAGTCTGGCCGACTTGAAAAAATCGTTTCAAAATGGCGTTGTAGGCCACACTATCAAACAAGTATAATTGCAATAATTTATATACACAATAAAACAACTAAAAACTCTTATTAACATAATAATTTTACATTACTTAAATGTTTTTCTTGAGGCACCAACAATATTCTTATATTTTTCACAATATATATCACACTGATCGCACAGAAACCATAATGTTTTGAAAAGTTTCATAAAGTTTTTCAAAACGCACGATTTGTCACAAAGTCTGTTGTACGGTTGTGTTTTTAGTAATTTTTCAGCACACATGCTTTATTTTGTAGATCGCACGATCGTGTATGATAATGTAACATGAAGAAATACAGTGGTATTTCTTCAGACTTATTAATAAAACAAATCATATTTATATTGGCAATCTTGGTATAAATTATTCGAATATTCCTAAAGGAAACAGTTTAAAAGTAATGTGAATAATTTTTTGGCACAATATTAAAGGTAGTACTGTTAACAGTTCTGCATTGTTAGCTCGAAAAGCTCATTTTTTGAGATATGACTATGTTGCAATAAACTTACTTTTTAGAAATAAGGATTTCATTATCAAATATATGTTAATATACATATACCTACATAAGAGCAGTTTAATATAAAGCCTTGCTCAAATATGAATGAGAACTGAGTATTTATGCATACAGCTGTTCGATCGTTCTCAACAAAAAGTTTCATGTTTGCAAAAAGGGTTTGACCCTATTTCAAAAAAAGTGTCATAAAAAGTCTCATAGACTCAAAAAAAAGTCAATTTGATAAAAGGCAACGCTGATTGGCAGCGGCTTAGCTTTTTGGGACTTATACTCACGAGCATAGAAAATTCAGATTTCGGCCGACGGTGGTCTATAACTAATGTTAATACTTCGAGTTTATAGTGCTTTTTGTTTCGTATGGGAAAGTTTACAGTTGAGAACTAATACTTTTGATTTGTCTACCAGTAAAATACGAGTACTACCATAGCTGCCAGATTTGACGATAAACCGTCATTTTGACGATTTGCATGCTCAAATTTAGCAAAATAACGATTTTTGTCCTAAAAAATGACGATTTTTTTTGTAGGTGAGACAGAAAGTATATCTATTGTATATAAGTAACTGCAATTCTACAAGAATTTTGTTTGTGCAAAAATATTTGCTTATGGCAAAAGTAATTGGCAACAAAAATAAGTAGTGTTTTGTCTTCCTCGTCTCCATGCACACCTTTTTATATACATATGTTCATTATTAATTTTTTTTGAAACGGTGTAAGTAGCGTTCAGGAATAAATAGTATTTTGTCTTCCATCCAATGAACACGTGTTTTTTTGTCCGTGTTTTCTTTATATCTTCGTAATTAATTTCAGTGGCATTCCCCACTTTGCAGCGTAAGAGATGTAGGACTCATTTCTGCTAGTCTAAGGTATCTGATTATATTGTTAACAGAAACCGTAATCTTCCTTCAAAAACTTACTCATCTCTCATCAGAAGATCTTATTGCGATTATGGAGAATTAAGTTTTTTAGATTTTGAATCAAGAAGCAAGTTTTGACAGTTTTTGAAAAATAAATAAAATGCGAGCGATTCAAATATATTTAATATTATTCCAAAATATAGTGAGACATTGCAGAAGAACAGGCTCTCCTGCAAAGAGGGCATAATATTCAGCCAAGCTAGTTAAAATAAGACAAAAATATTAAACTTTTTAGAGAAAGGGCCACTCGAAACCATTTTTTGCTATATAGAATAATTAAAATTAAGTCTTTCAATCCTCTTTGATGTTACAATTAAATCCAGTTTGTTGAAATTTTTAACATTTTCGGAAAATTCAATGTACGAGTATCAAAATGTATTTGTTTTTTAATACCATATTATATAAGTATATACATATGTATGTAAATCTAATTAATTAAAAACCAAATTAAGTATTTAATGAATTCATATATTTTTGCGAATGCAGAAATTTGAGACCAAAAGCTTGCACAAGGTGAATTCATACCAGGTAAATGCAAGAGCAATAAATACAACACCACAAAAATAAATCTTTTTCAAATGTCAAGGGAAAAATAAAAAGGATTTAAAAAAAATATAATACAAAAAAAATTTACAATAAAAGACAAACATTTAATTATTTCGTGAAACTTTTAATTATTTCGTGAAAATTAAAGTCTCAGATCATTGAGCTTGGAAAGGGGAATAAGGCCAGCAAGATTGGGGAGGGTTCTTACGCCGTGTCTTCACGTGCCATCGACTTGAACATGGCATGAACATAACGTCGGCAGAGCGAATGTAAAAAAAAGTTCTTGTTCTGTATGTGGCGAATACGTATGTTCGGATTTACATTATCAAAGTGTTCTATTCGGCGCCATTTTGTGTATTTTTGTACGTGATGGCTAACTTCATGGCGAACATTGATGCTCAGCCATATGCTCGAGCATCGATGTCAGAGCATGAACGAAACATGGCCATGAGCGGTCCACATTAGCCATTTGCGATGTTCGCCATGATGCTCATACCATGTTCATGGCTAATGGAGACCCCCAGTTAATGATAGCTGGCGCTCAAGATGCAATACATAATTTAAAAAATTGTTTTGAATTTTTTTTCAAATTTCTATTCAAAAAAATTTACAATAAAAGAAAAACTTAATTATATTGTGAAATTTTTAATTATTTCGTGAAACTTAAAGTCTCAGATCATAGAGCTTGAAAAGGTGAAAATGGCCAGCCTGACTGCGAAGGATTCTGGATGATATATGGCGCTCAAAATAGAATACATAATTTAAAAAATTGTTTTAATTTTTTTCCAATTTTGTTTTATTTATGCCATTGACATCTGCAACAGATTAAAATTTAAAAAAAAGTTATCAGCTGCGCTGTCAATTTCACCTGTTATGAATTCGCCTTGAGCTTGCACGAAAAATATGTTATATTTTTATATAACAACTTAAAATATGCTAAAAATTGTACTCATAAGATTTTTTTACGATATTTTAAAACTAAAATGATATTTCCAAAAATTATCGGGAAATTGACGATTTCTTTTATATTTTTTCTGGCAGCCCTGAGTACTACCTAGATTTTACTCTCATCTCCTGCAGGGTACTTATCTCTTCTTATACACACACATGAACGTCTGTCTGCTTGTATGTGTGTTCTTTAATTGAGTATTTTTTATGTCATGTTTATTTTATTTATATCAATGTCTATGTTGAATTTTCATTTTTTTAAAATTTATTTTACTTTAAGCAACATTTGTTTTTTTAGTGTTATTTTATTTTTGCCGTAAAATTGTGGTGGTACGAAACTCGTACTGCGAGAGCACCATCTGAAAAATGTGTGTATTTTTAGCAAACAGTAATCAGCGAGGAGACAATAAAAAGAATAATAACAATTTTTACTCGCATAAAATAAGTACATACTCTCGTACTCTTATGAATGTATGTAAGTATGTATGTATGTACATACTGAAGTGAGTGCAGCAACAAAAACAATAACGACAACATAAACATTGCCAATGTTTGTTGTCGTCTTTTGGCTGATGACAATAAAAGAAGACAATTACATATTTAAACGAAAAAAAAAAATTAACCAAAAAAACAGAGAGAAAAAATTGGTAGACAAGGAGACAGACGTTTGTGCAAACAGTCAGACAGACAGGTCGATAATGATGAGCAGAATGCGTTGACGATTGTTTGGTGGTGTCTATCGGCTGTTGTTGCCGATGCTGCTGTTGATGTTGCTCATTTTGTTTTAGTTGCACCGAGCAACGTTTTTAGATCGAATGCTCTTGATGTCTGTTTGTTGCTGTTGTTTGGTTTTGCCATCGCCATTCTAGAGCAGATGTTCAAAATTGAAATTAAGAAAAGTCTGGGACGCACGTATCATTAAATTAAATACATATTTATGTACATATGTACATACATATTTATGTAAGTATTTATAAAATTTTAAAATTGTGATAAGAGTAAAAGTGTGTAAATGCCCATAAGACTTTTGAGTTATACATTTTGCTTCTATTGTAATTGGGTTAATGTTAAGTGATTTTTAAGCAATCTTTCCCCAGATGTTATGCCATAAAACTTCTGCTATGCGTACATAACCACAAGTACTACTTCATCTACATTCAAGGGTGGAAAAACTATTTCATATTGAATGGGGTCACTTGAACAGGGTCAATTTCATTGCAAGTCAGACCAGTCTACTTTAGCAAAGATGCACAAACACGGATGCTACTTTATCTATATAGTGTACATATATAGTTATTGAGGAATCAGAATCTCTTGATGTTCTGGGAATAAAAATTCTGCGTATTGTTCACTGAGCTTAAGCACATTTTTCATGTCTTAAAACAAGCTTGGCTTTTGTTTGCGAAACGGTTTGAAATATACAAGTTAATAATGTCGATTTGGAAAATATATGGCATAACAAATATTTTTTTTTAACGGTAAATATCTATTATTGTAATTCAGTATTCGATAGACGCCAAAGTGTAAATACACAATTTATTCAAGTGCTATAATAATATCGAATTCCGTGTCTAGAAATATGGTTTGAGGGAAACTCTGAAAGCTCTCGATTTTTGCTAAAAAGTGTCACTGAAGACGTACCAACTCAATACTGAGGGCAAGAAGAGGCCTGGGCTGCCGAAAAAGTTTGATGATGAGGGAGGCGAGGAGAGGCCTCGTCAGGTGAAAAAGTTTGAGGATGACTAATTGCAGTATTACTCGGTGAAGATTATTGTCGACACAGAAGACAAAGAGAGACCTGGTCAGCCGAAAAAGTTTGAAGATGAAGAATTGGAAGCATGAAGATGGTTGTCGACACGGAATATATGGATAGGCCCGACCAGCCGAGAAAGTTTGAAGATGAGGAATTGGAAGTATTACTCGACAAAAGGTGGTTGTCAACACAGAAGCCAAGCAGAGGCCTCGTTGGGTGAAAAAGGGTTTGAGGATGAGTAATAGCAGCATTACTCTACGATGATCGTTGTCGAGACAGAAGACAAGAAGAGGCCTGACCAGCCGAGAAAGTTTAAAGATGAAGAATTGGAAGCACGAAGATGGTTGTCAACATGGAATACAAGAATAAGCCTGACCAGCCGATAAAGTTTGAAGATGGGGAATTATAGGCATTACTCGACGAAGATGGTTGTCGACACAGAAGACAAAGAGAGGCCTATCCAGGCGGAAAAGTGTGAAGATGAAGAAGTGGAAGCACGAAGATGGTTGTCGATACGGAATACAAAGATAAGCCTGACCAGCCAATAAAGTTTGAAGATGGGGAATTGGAAGCATTACTCGACGAAGATGGTTGTCGATACAGAAGACTAGAAGAGGCCTCGTGAGGCGAAAAAGTTTGCAGATGAGTAATAGAAGCATACTCGGTAAAGATTATTGTAAAAGTTTCGAAAATGAAGAATTGGAAGCAGTACACAACAAATAAGACAAAGAGAGACCTGGGCACACAAAAAATGTTAAAGATGATTAATTGGAAGTGCTACTCGACGAAGGTGTTTGTCAGCATAAAAAACAATGAGAGACGTGAAAAAGTTTTAAAGTGAAGAATGGGAGGTATTACTCGACGAAGGTGGTTGTTAACACAGAAGACAAGCAGGAGCCTGGTTATCTGAAAAAATTTGAAGATGAGGGACTGGAAGCATTACTCGACAAAAAAGACAAGGAGAGACCTGGTCACCCAACAATTTTTGAAGATGATGGAATTGTTATTCAACGAAGTTGTTTGTCGACATAAATAACACAGAATATAAGGAGAGACCTGGTCGGCCGAAAAAGTTTGAAAGTGAAGAATGGGATGCTTTACTGGACAAAGGTGGTTGTCAACGCAGAAGATAGGGAAAAGCCTGGTCAGTTGAAAAGATGAGGAACTGGAAGCATTACACGATGAAGCTTGTTGTCAAACGCAAGAACTAGACAAAAAAATTGTGGATGAGTAATTGGAGGCATTATTCGACGAAGATTGTTATCAAACACCAAGAAGAAATTGCATTACACTTGTTTGTTATTCGTACTTAAATTTTTTACTACGACTCGTATTAAAAACAAGTAGAAAAAACTTAAAGTTTGAAGGAGTTTTTTATTTCTGTGTAGGAATTTTTCTGTCTGGTTATAGCGAAAAATCAGAGTCCGCTAAAGGTCTGGTTTTTTTATCAGTCGCAAAAAGCAAACGTGCTCTCTATTATTTTTTCTGATACTTAATTAATTATTTTGTTTTTGTTTTGATACTTAATTAATTATTTTGTTCAGTGTAGCATCCTAAATTAAAATTAGAAACTGCTGCATAGATTTCCATTTAGTCACAATTACATTTCAAGATTTGTTCGCCAGTTATTCTTATTACGTTTTTAATGAATTAATGTGCTTGCTGGCATTAGCACACCATCACGCAAATTGCCAGTACAATCTATCATCGCATCGCTGTGAAATTACATTATTTTTAATAATTCCATTTTGCGCTGCTTTGCATTTCAATACTCATCGAGATGGATTCTCCTCTAAATTGAATAATTGTTTTGTTCCATTTCAAATTGAAGTTCCGCAATTGGAAAAAAAACTGCAAATATGCAAGAAACATTCTTGTTCGAAATTGAATTGAACAGATGTGATTAAACTTTCTTGAACTACTTTGAAATACTCGCAGTTAAGTGAATTCTAATAAATTATAATCGATTGTTTTTGTTTTGCTTGGCGTAAGTGCATGCATGTGTGTGTGTGAGTGTGTGTGTTACAATCAGTTAGCAACAGGCAGGCAGGCCATGGCGAAGCCAACAGCTTCGGCATCTACTCAAGAAGCATTAACAAACAAATAACGGAGTATCGCAGAAATTCCACTATAAAATATTTATGTACAAGTGATTACATCACTTGCTTAATCCAATCCAAAGTATTAATAAAATACAAACAAACAACAATAATGCAAGAGAAAAAAAAAACAAATGCAGCAATAACAATAACAACAACAGCAAAAACAATGAGAAAAAAGGAGGTGAAAAAACAAAACGTGTTATTGAAACAGCTGCTACTCAAACACTGCACTCATGCACATTTTCAAGCTCACAAACATACACACACACATACAAGCAGCTTGCCACTTCCCAGTTGTCCAAGTTGTTGTCGACGATGTCTGTGATATATTTTGGTTTGTTGCATCCAAGGCGAATTAATACAGGTGAATGCAAGCGGGAAGGCGAATTCAGTACTATGTATTTTGTTATTGTAAAACATATCCTGAATGTCAAAATCGAAATTCCCCTAAGATTGTTCAGCTAGGAAAAAATGTTACATAAACGTTAAATACAAATTTTTATCACTGTTTGTAATTTAAATCACAAATTATAATGGTTTTTCACTTTTAAATTCACAAAAACTTTTTGAAACTTCACTGAATCACACAAAAAAAAAAATCAGATTAAAATGGCGCGAAAATGTTTGTAAACAAAAGAAAAGAAATTTGACAGTCTCATTGGAAAAAACGCGGCAAGCAAAAAATAATCACCTGTGCTGTCAAGTTCACCTAGTAATGAATTCGCCTTGGTTGCATCTACAAAAAAGGAAAATTATTACAATTATGATGGCGAAATATTCTGATCTGCAGTATTCACTTCAACAAAGAATTAAGCCTCAGTTATCTGACTGGAATGAAATGCTTACACTCGCATTGAAACAGCCGATCGGTTTTGTTATGTGTAAAGTAGTTAGAACAGTTATTGAAATGTAATGTAATCGGAATATATAAACCTGCAGGAAATAGAATTTTCTTAGATTTTTTTGCAGAGCTGTCAACATCGTGATATAAAGGGCAGTCAAAATTTCATTACCTTAAAAATTTTATTTTTAAAATTAGTATTTAGAATGCTAAAAATTAAATAATGCTAATTCAATTAAAGGTGGTGCGCATGCGTTATTTCACGGGAAAAATAATATTCATGTGTTAGATTTTTTGCAATCGTGCTGCCCCCGTGATTGGAAAAAGAATTTAAGCACGATAATGCACGATCATAGGAATTAAGGATATCAGGTTTTGTTTCAAACATCAAACTTAACTTCACAAACTCAACATATAGACTAAATTTTAAAAACTTCTCTATTCTGGTTTAATTGCAGTTAGGTCTTAAGTTTACTTTACTACATTAGATCTCAGTCGGCCAACTGAGCTTTTAAATACGATGACTGCATGCAAGTTGTCGTGCTTCAAATGTATTATCAGCCACATGCAAAACATTCCATCATACTCCAAGAGTCGTCATCGTTGTCACATTAATGTGGTGTTTATGAGACACTAATGAGTGTTAGGACTGGAAAATTCAACTCAATGATTTGAGTTTATTTCATACAAATTTTCTAGGCGCATCACTTATTCATAATCAACACAGAAGACAACTTCCTAAAACTAGTCTTCGACAGCAATTATCTATTCTTTGATAGACTATCGATGAGTCTTAGTGTTAAATGATAGATAGAGATTGTCAAAAACGCACAAATGTTGTTGATAACTAGTAAATAAATCGCAATTTTTTTTTAGTTGACTTGGTGAAACTACGTTAATGATTCTTAGAATAAAGTGGATTATATTCCACTTTGTCGTGTTTGGAGTGTAAATTACAAAAAGATCAAATATAACTTTTTTGCCGTTATTTTTGATGAATTACAACAAAATAATTGTCTATTATGGCAGCCACAGGCAACGCGACCATTGCTACAACACGTTGACTTACCGAGTTGTGCTCACAACTTATGCAACTTTGTATACAAAATTATTTTACAACTTAATTTCTATACATTTTTTTGAGTGAAGATGACAGTAGATGAAACAACAACATATATCATAACAACCTAAGTCAAGTTTTAAAAATTGATTAATTTATTATATATAAAATTTTTGTTTGTCAAAATATTTTTTCGTATAATTGACGAATTTTTTTTGTAATTTTTGTTTATTTTCATTTGTTCTTAGAGATAGTTATTCATTGAGTTTCTCCTAAAAACTTAGAATCGGACCTTTAGGTTAGTCTGAGACCAAGCCAGCCTTGGCGATAGCTTGCCAGAAGTCATATTTAAATTATAATGCCAGAAGTTATCTTTTGACTAAAGTAAGTTTCATGTCAATTTAAAAAAATCATATTTGTATTATTTCATTTCAAAGTTCTATACCTCTTTAAAACACCCTTTATATAAACAGCAAAAATGTAATATTAAATTAGTTTTCCCATATCTCTATAAAGCAAGCAAACGACTTGTAAATAAATTGTAACTCAATTGATTGAGTGATTTCTATACAAATATTTCATACAAGTCGCTTGTTTGTGTTGCGAAAACACATTTGCTGTTTAAAAAAGCTTCAACCGTTTAATTTTATAATTTGATTAGCGTAAGATTGGCCACAGATGTCAGATTTGATAACGTTGTAATTATGATCGTTAACGACAACTTTGATAACACTGTCATTAAAGTGGTCGTCGATATCAATTTCGATGACATTGTCGTTATAATTAGATTCAACGACAATTATAGATGACAGTGTTAACATTATTGTCGTGCACGAATAAAGTGCCCTGTATTCGAAAAAGTCGTCAGTAATTGTCCTGAGCTCTCATCATTTTGCTGTCGCATATATACTTCAGGTCTTGTACCCGCTATTGACGACGCGGTCAACTGGGTTTTATTCTTTTATAAAACAGTTCACACACAATCACACACACAAGCTCATATGCACTGCAATGCATATAACCAAAAGAATTGGTAGCAGAACTTATTGCAGGTTGTTTGTTGTTGTTGCTACTAAGCAATGCTTCTTTTGTAACAATTGCTGGTAGCTGAACAACAATGATTGCTGCAAGTTGTTTGTGAATGCGTGCGAGTGTTTGTTGGTGCGCCGTTTGAAGTCTTTTTTTTATGACGCCAATTGAAATCTTTATTTCAATATTGTGCATTGTTTTCTGTTTTTTTTCTTTCTTGTATGTGGTTCAGAATCAGATTAAGACAACAGAAACTTTGCACAGAAACTTTATTAGCAAGTTCTTGACTTAATCAACATATTCGCTAGAATGTTGAAAATTCGAAAGATTTGAAAAAAAGTCCAAGAATGGCATTTCGAAAACCGCCGCTTAATTTCTTTTCAAATAATAAACAAAATCTTAGTATGTAATGGGATACCCTTTAGTTTGAATCACTGCAGCTCATCTTTTAGTTATGCTTATATCTAATGGCATACAACGTTCCTTTGGAATTGCATAGCAAGACTTTTAGCATATCTTCCCATACATTTTTTTTGCTTTACTGCTGGAATATGCTTATACAGACTGGTCTGCCGAAAAAGTTAGATAATGAGGGGTGGGAAGCATGTTTTCGACGTAAAAACAAGGATAGGCCTCGTTAGCCGAAAAAATTCGAAGATAAGGAGTTGGGAGCATTACTCGACATAGATTGTTGTCGGCACAGAAGACAAGGAGAAGTTTGGTCCATCAAAAAAGTTTGAAGATGTGGAATAGGAAGGATTACTCGACGTAGATTGTTGTTGAGGCAGAAGACAAGGTCTGCCGAAAAAGTTTGCAGATGAGGAATTGGAAGCACTACTCAGCACAGAAGAAATGGAAACGTCTGGTCTGCCGAAAAAATTTGAAGATGAGGAATTGGAAGCATTACTTGATGAAGATTTTTGTCGACACAGAAGACAACAAGAGCCCTGGTCTGCCAAAAGAGCTTGAAGATGAGGAGTTGGAAACATTACTCGACTAAGATTTTTATCAACACAGACAGAAGACAAGAAGAAGCCTAGTCATCAAAAAAAAAAAGTTTGAAGATGAGGTATTGGAGGCACTACTCGACGCAGTTGGTTGTCGGCACAGAAGAAATGGAAACGTCTAGTCAACGGAAAGAGTTTGAAGGTTAGGAATTGGAAGCATTACACGACGAAGTTTGTTGTCGATACAGATGACAAGTGGAAGCTTAGCTTGCCGAAAAAGTTTTGTTATTGACGAAGAAGAAAAGAAGAAGCCTGGTTTGGTGCAAAACTTTGCAGATGAAGAATTGAAAGCATTACTCGACGAAGATTGATGTCGACACAGAAGACAGAGAGTGAAAACGATTTTCATCAGCACCGGCCTTATCTGATGAAAGACCAATTCCACGAATTGAACTATGCACGATTCACCAGTGCCCTCATGTGGCTTACCAGACACACACAGGTCGCAATTCTTGCCATATGTTTGTAGCCTTTTTTAAGAGCTTGGGCCTTCTAATCTCTCCTGTATGCAATTTCTCAGCAATCAATGTAGGAAAAGGCTTAATGAGTTGGTAGGCCGAAGGTCACTAAGAGCATCAGCCCTTAAACGAACTTACCGGTCTAACCATCACCACTGGTTCCTTATAGCACAGGTATCGAACGAAAAAGTTTGAAGATATGATGAATATGAAGAAGACTTGCATTATCATTGAAAGTTACACAGCAAGCCTAGCGTTGTGATTCATTCAAAAGTAAGGAAATTCGATCCCATATGATTGAAGCAGGGAGGCGTCGAAAGGAAAAATGATTTAACACGTCAGAAATGATGCTTGAACGCTACAAAGTGCATCCATTTTGGCATCGTATTGTGACTCATGATGACAGATACTATTTTACTATAACCCCAAGCGCATAGAATCATGTGTAAAGCTTGGGCAACCAGTCAAATGAGAACCGAAGCAGAATATCCATAACGTTGTATTTAGTGGTAGTGTTCGATGAGTTGTTAAAATCGAGTCAGATGATCACAGGCGACCTGTATCGAAGACAATTGTTTCTTATGAAGAGAGCAGTGAACGAAAAAGGACCAAAATATTCGACCAGACACGACGCCATAAGCTTCCTTCATGACAACGCTCGGCCATATGTTACAAAAGCGGTCATAAACTATTTGGAAAACAGTGGATGGGGAAGTTTTGGCTTATCTGCCTTTTGGCTCAGTTCTTGCTCCTACTGACTACCATTTGTTCCAATCCATGCCGAACGTCCTTACTGGAATACGCTTCCCTTTTTTACTAACTTGTGGTGTGGACGGTGTTGGAATAAATTTTGCTAAGGTATATACATTGGGCACTGACCAGTTTTTTTTTTATCTCGGACTAGTACTCAGGGGACGACCCCTACCTATGCAGTGCATTGTACCAGAACTAGGGAAATAGGCAGTGAGGAGGGCGAAAGAGGGAGCAGTGCTTGTGAGCATTATACTTGGACTTTCCAACGCTATGAGAGACAGGAAACACGTCTGCAGACAACTTATTCCACTGGCGAATCGTACGGCTGAAATAAGAATTCTCTCTGTAATGCGAGAAACGATTCCCCGGCAATCGACCACAAATGAATGAGCTCTGGACGTTGAACGCATGTTATGTAAAAATATGCGAGGTTCCGCAACAAGATCACTAATCTCATTAGAGCAAAATCCATTGTAGTATCGATATAACAGAGTAATGTACTCTACACTGTGCCGATGCTACAGTGAGTCAATAGAGTCACCGATCAGCTTCTATAGACTTTGGGGCATCGACCGTTTTCGGCCAGATGGAGGTATAAATAGTAAAGAGGTCGGATGTAGTGAAGTACATCTTACACCGCTTCAAAAACCCGAGGCACTAGAATGCTTCTTTAGAGACATGAAAAATGTGTTCAGTCCAGCAAACATCACACTGTATCTTCATTCTAAGAACATCAAAGGCATCCGATTCCTCAACTAATTTAAACATTTTATATGCTGTAATAGAGTTTCTTTTATTCATTCGTGTTGTTATTGTTATTATCATAACCTATTTTGCTAGTTCTCGTACAATGCACTGCATATGTAGGGTTCATCCCCTGAGTACTGGGCCAAGATAAAAAAAGAGTCAACCTTTCAAGAGGATCAACCTTTTAGAGTCATTTAAATACTTTCTCTTTAACAAGCCAGTATTTTTAATTGTCACCGCAGCAATATCGTCCCACTGTGCCTGACGGTCTGCAAGAGATCTATCTTAGGAATTCTATACAGTATTTTAATTCCTTTTTTTTTTATTCGTTTTGCGAACGAAAGATATTCTAAAGCTTTCGTTTTCGTTTCAAGTATTGTGTAATAAAATGCGCTTAAGGTGGTTGAGGTGATGGCTCTTGTGCCTGGTGATGGCTCAAGCAGTGATGGTCATTTGCAGTAAATGTTTGTGCTGGTGTTGTTGTTGTTGCTGGTTGGTTGCTTCGGCTACTTATTTATGCATGTGCATTTCAGGTGTTTTGAGGCGGCGGCGGTGGTGGTGGTGGTGGTGGTGCTGGTGATGGCGGTGTTGGTGGTATTGGAATTGGTGGAGTGTTCGATTTTGTGCGCTTCGAACATGTTGGCCTTGTTGCAATGGCAACAGAATTTTACCTTTTGGGGCGAAACAAACAAAGCAAAACAAATAGCAGTCTCGCAACAAAAACAATACGCAAACAAGAAAAGAAAATACAAACAAATAAAAAAAAAAATCAAGCAGACAGAATTGCAGACAAGAACAACAAAAAAAAAAAAAAAATAACAGCAACGAAAATGCCAAACAAATGCACAAGTGCCAGTTGGAAACTTTGCAAATCTATAAAACTATCAGTTCGCTTAAAAAACGAGCTCAGTTGCGAACGGTACTTTGAAAAAAGCGTATTTATGGCCATAAAAGCGTAACGTTAACAATTTGCTCAAAAGAAGAAGAAGAAAAAAAAAAAATATATGAAAAACGTTCATAAGCCAGAAAGATAACAACAATAAAGCACATGGTTGGTGAAAATGCTTTGAAGAAGAAATTGAGTCATTAAATTAAGTTACCAAAGAAAATTGTTTTTTCTTTGCTCCAACTAAATTTCCTCCATAACAGTTTTTCACTTTCCGATTCGAAATTGTCAGTATTTCATTTCTTTTAGTTTTTCTTTGGTTTTTTTTTTGTAAAATTTTCCAACAAAAAAGTTTCAAGTTTCTTCAAGTTTTTGCTGGCAATAAAAGTATCTGCATCTGAGTTTCTGGCGGATGTAAAATATTGTGTTTGTGTAAGAGCAGGATAAGTGCGTGCCTTCATGCGTGTGTGTGTGTGTGAGTGAGTGCGTCTGTGTGTTTGTGTTTATGAAAAACGAGTATGACTTTTTCATCTTCAGTTGACTGCATAGTTTTTTTCGTTTTCGCTGTTGTGATCAAGACATCTGATGATTTATTTTTAGCAAATTGTTTAAGCATGTAAAAAAGTGTGTCTGCCAGAATAAAAACCAAAATAAAGCAACTGAAAAACAAGAAAGCAAAAAACAAAAATATCAAACCATCTGTCATCACAAATTAAAAAAAAAAAAAAGAGAAAAATTATAAAAATAATGAAAACAAATGAAAATCTGCACATGTGATTTTGTCTCCGATTTTTTTTAGTAAACGTATCTACCCTACCCAGCGAAAACTTGTATTGTTAAAGCCCAGTTCAGACTATTATACTTTGTATTAATACTTGTCAAAAATTTAAATAATACGTGCAAGTCTGATAGTCTGAATGTAATCCGTCATACATACGAAAAATAATACGATAAAAATTTGACATCCCATACGACTTTTTCGTTTTTTGAAAATTTTCAAAACGATAATACTTTACATTGGATCAGGGTTGTGTTTTTTAGCAAACCAGCTAATTAAAAATTGAGTAGTCGGCTATTTTGTAGCCGATGGGGTGCCGTCACTGATAGTATTTTTTTGTCGTTATAAAAAAGCTCGAAATTTGGAATTTAGCTGTCATTTATAAATGTATTTTGCTCATGCTATATTTAGAACATGAAATATGTTTGTGCTATTGAATTTGGATGTGTTATACATAATTATTATTTTAACTGTTGAAGAATTTCACGCGCCGGCACGTCTATCGCCTACGACGAATAGCGCACCTGCCGCCGTGAAAAGTTTTATGATGGCACATCTATGTTGGTTTATATCAAGTGTGATGGTGTGAATGCAGAATCTAATTTACATTAGACTTTTTGACAGTCGCAAGAAATGTGTTTAGACTTTTATCTCACCAAATCTAATGAAAGTATTTATACTTGTATAATAGTCTGATTGGGCCTTAAAGGGCACTTCAGACCATGATATAAAAAATACAAGGTAGTTTTATTCTCTCAATTTTCCTTAACAATCACCATCTGACAAGTATTAGGATTGTGACATTATCCATAAAATTGTGCTACCGTATTAGTTTATACATTCCCTTGTTTTCAGTTTTTTTGCAGTTGTGTCTGAAAATAATAATAATTTGTGGCTTCCAACTAAAACGAATAAAAATTTTAAAATAAAATACATAAATCCAAAATATATAAAAATGGTCCATAAAACATCTGCAAACTAAAATGCTACCGACACCATGTTTCAATGTGCCTTTAGTATAACGTGGATTAAGACGTTGACTTTTCAGTCATCTAATCAGTCTTAATCTATCAGAACCTTTTAAATTAAATTTGGACTTATTGGAATAGGAATTTCTTTGTGTGGTGGTCAAATTTATGTTTTCCTTTGCAAATTCCAACCTGGCCAGTCTATTTTTTCGTGAATCTCTTTTACACTTTTGTATGGTATGATTTTAGTCCGCCTTTTGCAGCCTGCCTTTGAATCCTTCTTTTAAATACACTGAATAATTATATCGCACCATTTGTTAGAGAAGTTAGAAGTCACGTCCAGAACGAGTTTGAAGGCACGGAACCGACGGAAAACTATGCAAATTTTCGCTATACATGCTTATTTTGATATTTAAACAAATAATTACATCTTTTGGAAGTTGGTTTTTCTTATTGTATGTAATGAAGAATATTCAAGGTTACGTGCATTCGTTTTGTCGCTGCATCCTGGGTCATTCTAGTTGAAATAATTATTTATAACGAGTGATTTTTTTGCTATTATCTTTTTGGCAACACTAGTTTTGACAGCTCACGCACGTTTTGTATCTTGTGTCACTGTCAAACATCTTCAATTTAGTCTATAATTTAATCATGAATCGTCTTACAAACGAACAACGCTTGCAAATTATTGAATTTTATTACCAAAATGCCTGCTCTGTTAAGAAAGTTCATCGCGCGCTTCTTCCATTTTATGGTCAGTTTAATCGACCTACTGAGGCTTCTATTCGGGCTATTGTAAAAAAATTTCGCACCAAATTTACATTGTTGGACATTAAACCACCAACACGCTTACGTAGAGTGCGAACTGAAGAAAATATCGCAGCCGTACGCACTGGAAGCCAACATTGCCAACATTATTCGTGAGATACCGGCCGAAATGTTGGAAAGATTATGCCAAAATTGGACTAAGCGGATGGACCATTTGAGGCGCAGCCACGGCCAACATTTGCATGAAATAATCTTCAAACATTAAATTATATCGACTCAACTATCGATCCAAATAAATATTTCATGCATTTTTCTGAATTTTATGTGTTTTTTTTTTTTTTAATTTCCGATAGTTCTTATAAAATCACCCATTATATTTTTAAACCAAAAACATCATACTTTTCCCTTTGTTTTTAATATCTAAAAAGTACTTTTAAATGCAATAATATTTTCTTTAAAATAGGCATTCGTTTGAATGCTATCGTAAAGTTTACTAACAAGCAGAAGTCCGTGCTTTTAGTTTTTGGTAGCAAATTGGACCCAAGTGGGCTGGCTTTACCATAGATGGTAGCCTGTTAAACCTAACCTAACACGGGTTTCAAAACGACCACAGATACCTACTTACATCAGCTTATTATTTCTAGCTTTTTCTAATATGAACAATGCACCACTACACATTTCAGAAAAAATCCATTCTAGGAGTAAATTCCCTTACTCAACTGTGTGGCAACTCCTTTTTATATATCTCTCTGAAAATAAACTTCAAAAATCCTTCTTACAAATAATAAAAAGAGAATGAAACTACCTTGTATTTTTTATATCATGCTTCAGACTATCACACTTTGTATTAAAACTTGTCAAAAATTCAAATAAGACGTGCAAGTGTAATAGTGTGAATGTAAAGCGTTAAGAAAATGAGAAATAATACGTTAAGAGATTTGACATCCCATAACACTTCACCATTTTTAGAAATTTGTTTAAACAATACGATTTTTCATTGGATCAGGGTTGCATTTTTTACAAAAGCAAATAATAAAAATATTAAAAAAGACGTTAAGCAAATTGGCTGTCTATTTGCAATTCATATTTCTTATTTTACTTGAGCTGTGAGGGTGTGAAATCAAAATGTAATGATATGTTAGATTTTTTGACAGTCGCAACAAATATCATTAGATTTTGGTCTCACAAAAACCAATCAAAATCTTAAGACTTGTATGATAGTCTGAAACGCCCTTAAGTAATGTGTTGAAATGATAATAATACTTATCACTACTTCCACTTTGGCATTTTAGGTCATTATTTTAACATGGCGGTGTCATTGGAGGCAAACTGCCTGCAACTAGATTTGGACAACTTCATTAATTGGTCTAAGCATAACCTTTTAAAATTAAATTTCCGCAAGTGCAAGCATATGTACTTCTCAAGAAAATCTAACCCTCATGGGCATTTTAGGCTTGGTGGCCATGTATTAGACACAGTTGAAGAATTTTTGGATCTGGGTGTGTTATTTGATAGAAAACTTACATGCAACCAACACATTAGTTTTTGCTCAAGTAAAGCAAGGGGGGTGCTTGGCTTTGTAAATGCGAGTTAGGGCCTTTCTGCATGAGACCAACGTTAAAAGTCCTTAATTTACGAGTTGATGTCGATAATGTTGAAAAACTATCAAAATGGCTGAAGCTCTTTTGTATAAATGCCTAAAATGTAATAGATAACTTTATATAATATTAAAAAAGTCATGACTTTAAATCATGGTGTAAATGCCACCTTTATACGAGTGTATGCATTCTTATAAACAATATGTCTTGAAAAAGGCCGTACAGAGAAGTATGTGTGCTTTTTCAAAAAGATGTTTTGAAGAAAAGCAGCATTTATATTAAATATTATTCTTAAAAAAATTTTCTATAAAAATAACTTTTCAACGTCATGGAGTCACATAAATTACTTTGTGACCATTAATATGGATTTTGCAAGGGTCGTTCTACTGGTGATCTCATAGCATATCTCTCAGAGAAATGGTGTCACTGAATACATCATTTTGGTAAAAGTAAAGTGATGCCCCTGGATATTTCCAAAGCTGGCAAAACTTACTGCTTTTGGTGTGGGTGATGACTTTTCTCGTTTTTTACCGAGTTTTTTCTAAGACCTCACTATACAAGTTGTTATAGATGGGGTCTCATCAAACGAGTTCAAGATTAATTCAACGCAAGGCTCCGTTATTTCTCCTACCCTATTTGTTATCTTTCTCAACCATCTTCTCTATAAAATTTCCAACCCTATCCACTCTTTCGCGGATGACAGCAGCATTTGCCACTTGTACTCTTTTAGTTATAGGCCCAGCCCATCAGAGATCGCTACCAAGAGACTAAATATGAACGATTCACTAAATAGTGTTATTTTATTAAACTCTGAATTGGGTCGTAAAAACAGGGTCGCCTTCTGTGCTCGTACAACTCAATGTTGTTTACTAACACACAAGCAAATGACCGTAGGTGCTGCTGCATCTGTACTCATGGATGGTATAAAAATTGGCGAGTCGGATACTCTTGATGTTCTTGAAATGAAGATACAGTGTGACGTTCGCTGGCCTGAATACATTTTTCATGTCGCCTAAAGACACTTTTTTGAAACGGTGTAAGATGTACTATACTCCATCCGATCTCCCGACTATTTATACCACCTACATCCGACCGAAAACGGAATACAACTCTCATGTTTGGGTCGGTATCTGAAAGTCTATTTTGGGGTTAATCGACCGTGTACAAGAGAGGGCGAAGAAGCTTATCGGTGACAGTAGGGTATCCAACTCTATTGACTCACTGGAGCATCGACGCAGTGTGGCGTGCATTACTCTGTTCTATCGTTACTACAATGGATTTTGCTCTGACGAGATTAGGAATCTTGTTCCCGAAACTCGCACATTTTTGCGTAGCACACGTTCATCGTCCAGAGCTCATCTATTTGTGGTCAATTGTCGTACTAAGCATTACAGAGGGAATTCGTTTTTCAGCCGTACCCTTCGCCTGTGGAATAACTTGCCTGGATATGTTTCCTGTCTGTTATAACGTTGGAAAGTTTAAGTCAAATGTTCACAATTACTACTCCCTCTTTCCCCCTCCTAGTTCTGGTACAATTCAATGCATATGTAGGGGTCATCCCCTGAGTACTGGTCCAAGATAAAAAATAATAATTAAGTACGGGGACTAGTTTTTGGCACTATTTGGCATTTTACAAATTTATAGTTAATAGATTTGAACGCTGGCTGGGCAGCACATATATAATGTTAACATCACGTTTACGCTGGGTATTCATAACCTATAAGTTGTAATGACAGCACAAGAAATAATACGAATAGTAAAATTGCCAGAACAGCAAAATTTATAAAAGTAAACATTCATCTACTAAATTTTGCATTTTGTTACCATTTTTAATACCGTTTCTATTACCTTATCTTAGCAAATCCAAATATTGTGCGTGTACATATGTATATTTGTTAAGAACAACTACTTACATACGAACGTATAGAACACATATTAAGCAAGTCATTACTTCACTAATTATAAGTAATGCAGGTGGTAAATACTATGATATTGAGAAATATGTTCTTAGGTAAGTGCAACACATTACCAAGTTTTTGCTGGGTACTTACATATATTTACATATGTCCACAGATTTCTATCACTTTTTTTTTATAATTTTGGGCCTTATTAAATATTTGTAGGTCATTGTTTAATAGCAGAACGAAAAAAGAAAAAAAGTAATATATAAGTGCCAACACTTTCTTCAACAAGACTTTACAGCGCTTGCCGTTTGCAGTGTATTGCTCAGATAATAAACACATTTTTGATTGATACGAATCAAGTTTTTAATATTTAATAATTGTCAAAATCAACTGTCATCATGCCGAAAGCAACAACTAAACGTCAACATTTGGAATCTGGTAAGTTTTGTACTAAAATGCTATTTTGTTTTAAAAATTTTCGGCAAATATTTGCTAGATAAGATTTCTATGTGAACTAGAGGGCTGCACAAGTACAGCAAAAATATCTTACAAGTCAGCTACAAAACTATCAATCTTCTTCTTCTTTCACATATCAGAACAAACACTTCAGTGCTGAAATGTTTTAAGCTCATAAACGATCCAACAAACACGAAATCAAATCTTTGATATAAAATTACTTTCTCATTTGATATCGAACATACTTGTCAAGCCTTTTTCAATGGTACGATCTAACACTTGAGTTCAAATTGAGATTTATTGGAATATAAATATTTATGGCGCTGTTTGTAAGTGGAAAAGACAATAAATTTATTAACGGCATAGAAAAACTTAATAATTTTATTTCAAGCGAAGTTATTTTTAATTAATTACTATATTGTGCTGTTTTTTAATGCAAAATTAGCAACTAATTTTCAAATATCTTCTACTGGAAATAGCTCGTATGTGTGTTTTAATTACCTTTTTTGCACTGACACAAATGCAAGCACACAAAAACCATATGGCATATGAGAAAAACTTAAATAAAACTTAAATGAAGAAGTTTGGGCATTTAAGTTTAGTCCAAATTTGTGGTGAAAAACTGATTTTCGTATTTAAATGCAGCTTAAAGATAAATAACATTTAAATATGAACCTAAAAAACTGGGCCTTACTCGTAATAATGAATATTTCAGAAACCCAAGTTCTTTTCTTAATGACTCATAATTCCTTTCCAGCGCGAAAAAATTAAAAAAACCGGTTTCGTAAATTCTTAATTAATTACGAATCTAACATTGTCATACTTTTCCAAAGAAATGCATTTTGTTTGCATATTCATTCATTGATAAGTTTAGTCACCTGTCTATTAAAATATGTATATACTTAGGTTCAAGTTTATACATATGTGTGGACAATTGTGTATTAAAACAATTTGCAAATTTAATATAATCTGTTTAAATTAATTATTAAATTTAAGGACCGATATTGATTTTGAATAAAACACAAATTATTCCGGAATTATTATAATTTTTTTTTGTTATGATAGTAGTATGGTTCAATTGTTCATGGAACAAAATTTGGGCAAATGGACTCCACGACCTCGGCGGCACACCTCCATCCGATTTTCCAAATTTTTGATCACGCTGAGGCATAGTTCTATGCCGTTAATGTGCCGTAATATCTCATCTTTGAGCTCTTGAAATGTTACTGGCTTTTTAATGTACACCTTTTATTTCGAATAACCCCAAAAAAAGAAGTCCAAAGGTGTCAGATTACATGATCTTGGCGGCTAATTGACATCGTCCCCACGTGATGTAACACGTCCATTGAATTTGTCACGCAAAAAAGGCATTGTTTCGTTAGATATGTGGCAAGTGGCACCATCCTATTGAAATCAGTTCGGGCCATAAAAAGTTTGTTAGATGCATTGGTAGCTCTTGCAATACTTCTGGCTGCTCTTCACTCCAAATACGGCAGTTTTGCTCGTTCACGTATCCATTCAACCAGAAATGAGCCTCGTCGCTGAACACAATTCTTCGATAAAAAAGTTGATCTTCATCTAACTTTTCAAGAGCCCATTCACCAAAAATTTGGCGTTTTGGTAGGTCGTTTGGCTTCAATTCTTGCACCAGCTGTATCTTATAAGGCTTCACACCCAAATCCTTCCGCAAAATTTTCCACGTAGTGGAGTAACAGAGGCCCAATTGCTACGAACGGCGCCGAATCGATAATTCACGGTCATCACCAACACTGGCCGATACGGCTGCGATATTTTCTTCAGTTCGCACTCTACGTAAGCGTGTTGGTGGTTTAATGTCCAACAATGTAAATTTGGTGCGAAATTTTTTTACAATAGCCCGAATAGAAGCCTCAGTAGGTCGATTAAACTGACCATAAAATGGAAGAAGCGCGCGATGAACTTTCTTAACAGAGCACGCATTTTGGTAATAAAATTCAATAATTTGCAAGCGTTGTTCGTTTGTAAGACGATTCATGATTAAATTATAGACCAAACTGAAGATGTTTGACAGTGACACAAGATACAAAACGTGCGTGAGCTGTCAAAACTAGTGTTGCCAAAAAGATAATAGCAAAAAAATCACTCGTTATATTAAAGGGCACAGCCTATACGCTCATAGAAAAAGCATCTTCATATTGATGACGGCTGGTCATTAAAATTGTGACATCAATATTAAATAAATCAATATTTTATAATATAGACAAAAAAATAAATAAGAGTTCAGTGGCTGAATTGATAAGGCGGTCGTATTAAAAATACATCATGTTTACATGGTACTGAGTTCGAATCCTAGTAGGTGCTGATGAGCAGTGTAGCGTCTGCGAAACAGCTAGTTGTCCCCCAGCTTTAGTGTATTCAATTCTTTTTTCCTGTCTTGTTTGATCAAGAGTTATTGATCAAGGCAATTATTGTTATAATTAAAAATAAAAATATTTCTTAGATAAAGCCAGAACTAAACTTGAGCCAGACGAATGATACCATTATATAATACTAGAAATATTAAGACTTAAGTTATGTATATTGAAGTATTGCTGAAACTAATGCAAGAGGCGATAAAACTGGCACAAATGTGTGTCAACACTGGCCGCAGCCACTTGGCCGGTTTCATATTTTCCAATTTTTCAATAAAGATTTCCAGCACTCAAAAAATTATTTTTATTTAGCAAGAGTTATTCAAACACGAAATTTAATGATTAATTTTGCAACGCCCTATTCAATATTGAATTTATTTGCTCACAAGCTTGTGAATTGAACAATTATTTTGTAGGCATAATAGAAGATAATTTAACTGTTCTCCGTTTCGACAATGGCAGGCAACCTCATTTCGCTCCAGTTTGTAAGAAAAACAAATCGTTAACGATTTTACATATTTAAATACAATTGAATAAAATCTTAAGAGCATTGCCCAACGTGTTCAAGACCAAGTTGAAACGTTTCACGGTGTTTGGGCTTGGCCTTAAAGTGTTAAAAATAAAAGCAATTTGCTGTGAATAAGTAGTTCAGCTCAAGTCTTTAAAATCTCAACCATATTTAGAATATGAGCATTCACATACATACATACACATCTGTATATATGTACACATGTGGATTCAAAGCATACAAATTATAAAAAACTAATTTGTTTTAATTCATAAGCTTGTATTTATTATGTTAAGTTAACGTTAAGTTTTATATTAGTCAAGTTTGTTACATTTTGTTGGCTTGAATATTTATTTCAAAATTTTACTTCTGCTTTTCAATAAAACTTTTCATTATGAAATATGAGAATTTATATGTAAATTAATTTCATCGCAGGCTTAAACTATTAATTAATCAAATGTGAACCTAAAGTTTTCATATATCATACAGTGGATTCCCGCTAATGTGTACTTCCACCACAGTAAATAGTCAGCAAAAAGTTTTATCTAGATGAAAAAAGTAATTGCAGTTTGGGAATACCCCAACTTGGTAATGAAATGAAAACATGTATTGTTTTATTGTGCTTAAGTATCAGCTGCTATTTATATTTCGTAAAGGTAATATTGTGAGAGTACCATACGCCCGAAGCGCTCTGAATTGACCGTAACGGTTTTTACAGCCTGATATTTCACACCTTCAGTAGTGGGATTCTCTAACTTTTAGCGAACCGATAATCGTACCTTTGTAACGTGGTTCTTCGTCGACTGAGATTGTAAAGTGACGTCCAGGGTCTACTTACGGATCCACGAACCTTAAGTAAATAGCAAGACAGGATTTTCCCTCTTTGAGGCTTACAAAAATACAAAATTCTATTTATTCAGTAACATATTTAGAATAATAACAGTGTTAGATCTGGACTGACGATACTTACACTCTGGCGTTCGTTTCGTATGTTCTTTGTACTGTTCTCATTGTTAGCGTGATGATTGTTTAGGGCAATGTCGGTTGTACATCCTCGTATTGTCACACTTTAGGCTCGGTTTGTATTCGTACACGACACATACCGGAAGTTTCTCGTTTTTGGCATAACAACGGTTGCTTGTGAGAACTCTTCTTACGACAGGTAGTAGTACTCGGCATATATGGAATCGGGTATGGTAGGAACTCCCTCGTGTTCATTATAATAACGGTAGCTCTTCCTCTCAGGGCAGGTCATGCGTATCTCTTCATATAGATAATACTCTCGCTACAATCAGGATATCTGCGATATAGGCAACAGTTAGCCAAAGCTGCAGGCAGAACAGTCAGTTCGAAGACCGCTGGGTAAACAGCCAGTCCGAAGGACGTTGGGGAGCAGTCAGCCGAAGCTGCTGGGTGCACAGTCAGTTGAATCAGCAGAGGGCATAGTCAGTCTGAGGACCGCTCGGTGAACAGTCAGCCAAAGCTGCTGGGGGGACAGTCAGCCCGAAGCCAGCCACATCTGCTGGGGGAAGAGTCAGTCCGAAGAACGCTAGGTGAACAGTCAGCCAAAGCTGCTGGAGGAACAGTCAGTCCGAAGACCTCTGTTTGAACAGTTAGCCGAAGCTGCTGCGGGAGCAGTCAGTCCGAAAACCGCTGAGAGGACAGTCAGCCAAAGCTGCTAGAGGAACAGTCAGCCCGAAGACCTCTGTTTGAACAGTCAGCCAAAGCTGCTGGGGGATTAGACAGTCCGAAGACCGCTGATTGAACAGTCATTCCAAGCTGGTGCGGGAACAGTCAGTCCAAAGACCGCTGGGGGAACATAAATCTGCAGACCGCTGAGTGAACATCAGCAGAACCAGATAAGTAAAATATATCCCCATAACGGAAAAAGCTTTTTGAATAAGATTTTACATATTCATTGTGCAGGTTTCTCCTAATACCTGCACCTCGACGATCATCCACTTATCTTATTTTTGAGTTTGTTCTTTGCCATCTTATACTCTTCAGTACATAAACTGAATGAGAATTATTATTAACTAAGGTTAACTTTAATCAACATAAAAATGTAATTTCTGTCAATTTTACAACAATAATTATCCTGTGTGGGTGTTGTTGTATATTCTTCCACATTAATCATGGTGATTAGTTGCTGTTCATTGTGTGTAAGGAATATTATGTATGAAGCGACATACAAATGTATGCTTCGTTAGCCTTTTTTCAACACGTTTTTCTGTTGTAAAGATTCGTCCAACCATAATGCACAATATTACTTGGAAGTACCATCTTAACATCAAGTTTTTTGCCAACTTAATATGAAATTTCTCTGTTTCGGTGTTTGAAAAAAGGAAAACATGGAGAGGTATACAATTGAGCAGCGTCTCGAGCTTGTTGAAATCAAAGTGCATTTCGTGGAGCTCTCAACGAGATACACTTTCATTTCAGGGGATTCGTTAACAAGCAGCAATGCCGCTTTTGGTCAAATGAGAATCCACACTAGAGATTGTTGAAAATCCGATGCATCCACAACGAACCACTGTTTGGTACAGTTTACAGCTTGGTAGCAACATTGAGCCGTACTTCTTCCAAAATCAGGTCGGCTAAATAGTTATCGTTAATGATGTTGCCTATCGCAAGATGGTAATGGACTTCTTGTGGCCGGAAATTAAGTATATGGATGTGAACTTCTAACAGGATGGTGCCAATTGCCACATAGCCCATGAAAAATGCCTCCTTTGCGCCGTAACTGTGGTATCTCTCGTCATGCTGATGTTATTTGGCCGCCACGAACAAGTGATTTGACACCTTAGGACTTATTTATTTAAGGGAATTTTTAGAAGAAAAAATGTAGGTCAACAAGCCAGGAACAATTCAAGAGCTAACAACTTCCAACAATTGCAAAACTCTTCGAAAAATTTTTGATGGCGAAGTTGGCTCCAATATTGAACGATATAGGATGTATTCCTGACCATCAATTCGGCTTTGGGGCCAAACATAGCACCATATACCAAACACACAGACTAGTAAATGTCATACGGAAGGCTTTTGCAGACCAAATTTTACGGTTCAGCTCCATTCATTGACGTTTACCAAACTTTTGATAAAGTGTGGCGCGAGAGTTTGTGGCATAAAATAAAGTTAAACTTGCCTGCAAACGCAAGGAAATATCAGGTCAGTTTTGATAACGTGGTCAGTATAATTATCGTTAACGACAAGTTTGATAACACTGTCATTAAATTGATCGTTTACGTCAATTTTAATGACGCTGCCGTTATAATTGTATTAACAATAGAGATGACTGTGTTACTCTTATATTTGTGCGCAAATAAAGTGCCTTTATTTGGAAAAAGTCTTCAATAATTGGCCTGGACTATTGTCATTGTGTCCTCGAGTAAATACAATAGGTCTTGTACCCGGTGTCAGAGACACGTCTAACTGGGAATACCAAAAATACTAAACACATATAAAGCTGTGTATTCGCATCCATGTTATACCCGATGAAATAATCTCGTGTGTGCTGGATTAGAACAAATATTGGTCGCTAAAAATTGTTCCCGTCTGTGTAAGCCCAAAATTTTATGTTGCAAATTTGTCACTTTGCGTTCATTTCGTGCGAATTCGCTGTGATTTTAACCTTTTATTTGTTAGAATTTGTTCATTTTGTGTATGATTTTTCTTTGGGCTGTTTTTCGTGTAGCCTGTTTTTTTCATATAAAAACTTTAAAATTAATTTAAGCGTCTGGCCATAAAAGTCTCCCACAAAAATCATTAAGACATTTTAATATTTAGCACCAACATTGGTGACCACAAATAGACAACAAATAATCACGCAAAGATGAAAGAACAGTTGGACGGACGGACTGCCGTTTCCATAGATAACGAAGCAACACATACATACACATTTAATCTGGTGGATAGAATAAATTAATATGTGCACATATTCTTATTTTTTAATTTTTTTTTATTTGTTTTGTTCACTCCAACAAAACATGTCACTATTTGTCATTCTTTGACTGGGCCCACACACACCGAATGACGTGAAGAAATGCTAAAAGATATGAAAAAATATCGTGATCAAACAAAAATATAATCATATTATTATACATTTAAGATTTTTATTTGCTAAAAGCTTGTTACCAATTTATTGTTATGAATGATTTTTTTTCTCGTTTTCTTGTAAAATATCGTAGAGGGAAATTATTGGAATAATTAGCCATGAGCAGAGTGGAGAAAAGAAACGCCCACTTGCCTGAGTTATTGCCATACGAGTATTTGACTGCTGCCATTGAAGCAGAATATCTTTGACAGGTTTTAGTGTTTTTGTTTTAATACTAGATACGCGTCAGTCTTTCATTATGTGTGTAACGGAATTATTAACTGTTAATTTGCTAGAGTATTACAGATTATGCTCGATATAATAGACTTTATGCCAGTTTACTCTTCCGGCCGTCGTTTGGCTTCCTCCTGTAAAACGATAAAATTATCTTTAACTTTTTCACTACAAAATAAGTAGTTGTTGAAGGATGTTTGGTTATACATAATCCATGGAAAGCTTCTCCAAGCTTAAATACTTTACTTGCTTATATGTTATACCTCTCACCTAAGCCGCCGGTTGGCTTCCCCCTAATTTCGTAGAAAATTCTTTTTAAGTTTACGAATACTCGTATCTCAAAATTTTAGTAGCCATCATTTTGTGAATGCTCTTGCCGGGCTCTAAATGACGTTCAGTTTGGTGCCTGAAAGCCAGGAGGTTTACTCTCTATTGCGATGCGAAAGTAAATTCGATGCGTAAGGTAGCTGCGATAAGAGTATAATTCGGTATTCTGTGCTGTTTTGGCAAACTTTTTCACGAAATAGTTTAAAAATGAAGTAACACAAAATAAGCAATAGTGAGGAGTGATAAAATAAAATGTGTGAAGGGAAAAAATAAATGCGAAAACGCAATACAGGGTACCAATTCTTCGATTTTTCTTTCGCATCGCAATAGAGAGTAATCCATCTCTAAACAAGATACAGGGACATTTGAACCTGTAGCTAATCTGTGTACGGGGTGACGCAGTGAAGTGACCAGAAATATTATAGCGTACGTACTGGCAAAAACTTGGTATACTTAGAATAATGGCGATCCTGCTCAAGATCTGTAACAACTACGTACAGCGTGATCTTTTAGGCATCGCACAGGGCAGATGTTCTAATGAGGTTATCTGTCGAATATCAAAGCTCACATGTCCCGGGAATTATAATAGCACGACTATTTATCTTAGGGACCTGCCTCGATGGAGCTTGCGTTTTGCTGTGACGGTTCTGACGGGACATTGCCGCATAGGGACGCATGAGAGAAGATTAAATCTTCTATTCCAATGATTTCTGTAGAAGTTGTAGAGAGGAGGAGTAGAGGATGTTGAGCTCTTCCCCTGTCGTTGTCAGCTCTTTTTATATAAGGATTCGGTACCTAAGCAGACCAGCGCTGCACGATTTGGCAGATACTAAATTAGGTATAGCCAGAACTTTTCAGCCAAGATAAAGGCACCTCAGCCATGATAAGTGCCAAGATGGTCTGCAAGCAGAACCTTCCGGAGCCTTTACCGATCTCCCTTCTCTCACTTAATCCTTGGTAAGTGTTTCGGAAGTCCAAAATAATATAAGTCATGCGGCTGGCTATAACAAATGTGCATCCTCTACTACTCTATGCCCTACAAAGCAGAGTGCCCTCCCTAGTTAGGTGTACATTAAGTCGAACCCTGTTCTCGGGGGACATTATATGGGATAGAAAACACGTCTGTAAGCAACTTGTTCCCCTCCACCAATAAATCCTTGGTAAGGGTTTCGGAAGCCCAAAACAATATAAGTCGTGCGGCTTGCTACAACAGATGAGCATCCTCTACTTCTCTATGCCATACAAAGCAGAGTGCCCTCCCTAGTTAAGTGTACATCAAGGCAAACTTTGTTCCCGGGGGACGTTATATGTGATAAAAAACACGTCTCTAGGCAACTTGTTCCACATACAAACCATACGGCCGAATTTTTTCTGTAAAGTGTTAAACGATTCGCTGGGCAATCGAGCACAAATGGATTATCCAGGGAATGAACCAGTGATGCGCAAAAATCTATGGGTTTTGGGAACAAGTGCAAAATCCATTGCACTAGCAATAAAACAGAGCAATGCATTCCACACTGTGGTGATGCTCCTGGGGGTCAGTAAACAGTACATATGATTTTAAGAGTCAGATACACTATTGTCACCCATAAACTTCTTCGGCCTCTCTTAGACAAGGTCGAATAAACCCAAAATGGAATTTAAGGCACCGGTCCAAACATGAGAGTTGCATTCCATTTTTAGTCGGATTATACCACCTATATATATATATAATAGTACTACTTACATCGTTTCGAAAACTGAGCCACTTGAATGATTCTTTGTCTCTAAAGAATCGTCATGGAAAATGTGTTCAGTCCTGCTTACATTACACTGAATTTTCATACACAGAATATCAATAGCATCCGATTCCTTGAGTACAGATAAACCAGTAATTACGGTTATAAGTTTATGTATTCATGAAATCTACCCCCGTTTTTACGACCGTATTCGGGGATTAAAAGCACTTTACTACTCAATGAGTCATTCATATTTTGACTGCTGGCACCGATCTCGGATAGACTGGGCCTGTAACTGAATGAATACGAATGAAAAAGTTGCTGTCATCTGCAAAAGTATAAATAGGGTTGGACGATTGATACTCGTATAGAAGATCATTGAGAAAATAGGAAATAGAGTAGGAGAAAGGATCGAGCCTTGCGACACCCACGAATTAATCATACTAGTTTGATTTAGTGTTAAGACTCATATACTATATGTTAGTTCGGTTTAGAAATTTCAATAAATAAATGAAATGCTTGAAAAAAATATACTTAAAATTGTAAGAAATTTGTTTTAGTAGCCAATGTGGTTGTAACATCGCTTTAGATCTCACACAAAATGATAGGTTAGGTTTTACTAACTGCCAGGCATTGATCAGCTAGCCCACTTGGGTGCTATTTAGTGCCACAGTGTAGCCTGGGTGTGATGTGTAGCAGATCTCAGCAGATCTAGATATCGCTGGTCTAGTTCCGAGCCAACCCGAGGGTTAGATGAAGGAGTCCAAGCTACCTACATCACATTCAGATATTTATACCTAAATTAGTTTCCATGGTAACTATGGTGCATACCAATTTTCGGGAGCTAATAATCCCAGAAGCAGTGTTGTCTGGCAATAGATATCCGTAATGTAAAGAATCAGTAGTGATGGTTAGACGAGTGAGTTGGTTAAGGGCTGATGCTGTTAATAAACTCCAGCCTACCTAATTGTTAAGGCTTCTCTTCCATTGACTGTCTGGGTGGTTGCACACAGGAGGGAGTAAAAGGCTCGAGCTCTTTACAAATTTATAGCAAGAGTTGCGAGCTATGTGAGCCATGCAAGCAACATGGAGAAGTACAGGTAAATAGTTTATATTGAATTTACCGCCAATTTTAAAACAAATAAATTCTTTATAAAAACTTATATAATCTGTCAGTAAATTCAACATAACAGGAATGAATAAACTTCCAAATAATACAAAAAATGATATATTTTTTATTACATGCCGACAATGTGCATTTTTATATATTTATTTATAAAATAAAGAGGATTGGCAACAATATGACGGAACAAGCTTGTTATAATAAAACAAAATAGTCCATCGAAATAAATTAACATCTCATACAACACATCGTTGTTTATTATAAGTAGTTTATATTGACTTTACCGCCAATTTTTAAATGAAAAAAAAATCCAAAGCGTGGTATTGGTTTATCATCACCTAAGGCCGTCCAGACAGGTGCTGATGTAAATTAATATCACATTCTGTTACATTTAATGTTGAATAGTTCAAGTCATACGTCCTTAAACACTACCCCCACTTTCCTCCTCACACTCTATTTCCCTAGTTCCCGTACAATGCACTGCATATGTAGTGGTCATCGTCTGAGTACTGGTTCAGGATAAAGTACTAAATAAATAAGCAACGGAAAAATTTAAGAAATAAGTTTAACAAATAAGCAAATTTTATTTGAAAACTAAAATTTTTCTTTAAAATTTCGTGCTTATTGTCGGTAGTGTATTGTATCAAAATTTATTTCTCTCAACGTTTTTACATTTTTCAAATCATTTGCAGCGTTTAAGTTTAATTTCGTGAAATTTTTATTTAATTTGAAATGTTGCATGTCAAATAAATTAAAAGGTAAATAATGTCCACCGGCAGAACGAGTGACACGATGAGTGTGATGTTCAAACATACAAAAAACTTGTTTGCAATCTATTTTCATTTTTTATATTCTATTTTTCATTTATTTATATTTTTTTTTTGTGGTCAGAGCTGACTAAAAACTAACAAATGATATCGGATGTTTTTCCCCCGAAACTTGGCTGCATTTCAATTTTCATTTTTTTAATCAGACGATCAATGACGTATGTATGTACATAAAATATAATTTAGGAACTACGTTGCCAGGGAAGGAAATAATTGTGCAATTGTATTTTCTTCAGATTTTTTTAACTTTGAGCTTTTTAATATGGACCATAAAACCAAAACGGGCAAAACGCCCGTTGGCTTAAACGCCCGATAGGACAGACCCATGACTGCGAATACTGCTTCATCTATACTCATGAAAAAATGGTATATATACTGAGGAGTCGGTTGCTCTTGGAGTGAAAACTCAGGCATTCAATTGCGCCGCAACAGTGGCACATTTTGTGAGTTGGCGGTTAAAATTCTATAACTTTTGACTGGGTTGAAATTTTTAAATGATTATTTTTTTTAATTATTTTAAATATATTGATTTTTAATTATTTTAAATATATTGATATTTAGCAAAACTAATTTTAGTTTAGTCGTTGATATCCTTGTGAAATTTTAGGGCAATCGGTCCACATTTACTCATTGGGCCCTTGTAAGTCAAATTTCGAAAAATAACCTTGGTGATCATAATTCACTAACAAATGTAAGTTCGAACGCTTTAAATGTTATTATTATATGAACAATTTAAATATATTTTAAACTTGAATCCATGACAGATAATAATAAAATAAAATTTCTTTTATAAATTGTCTGTTTTTATACACATCAAGTTTCCTTGAAGCAGGTATGTGTTTAAACGAGAGAGAGAGGAAAGAAGAGGAGTCCAGACATGCTTGTACCGACAAATTACTTCAATTCCTTTTTGTCAGTTGATTAGTTTGGCAGTTGTCGAGTTGTTTGAAAAAGAAAATTAAAATGTTTTGATTTTTTCAAATTGACTAGCAAGTCTTTCAATTCGATTGTGTTGCGTGTGTTCTTGATTAGGTCTTGTAGCGTTTTTGCAAAGAGAACGTTATATATATTTAAAATTGTCTATAATTTCATTGAATTTAATAGTTGAATGAAAATCTTTCAATTTAGTTTGTGCAGTGTGTGGGCAATAATCAATTCAGTTGATAGACTCAATTCACAATCGAATTGAAACGTGTATGGGCCGCTTAATACACATTCATTATCCAGAATTCATCCATATATGGTCGATTGCCCCATGAATCGCACTACACATTACAGAGAGAAATTCATTCTTAAGCCGTACGGTTCGTCTGTGGAACAAGTTGCTTGCAGACGTGTTTCCTGTCACGTATAACGTTGTTAAACATCCATAAGCACTACTCCCTCCTCCTCCTCCTCATAACATATTTTATTAGTTCTTGAAAAGGTCACCTCCTGAATATTGGTCCAATATGAGAAAAGGCAAAAATTCAGCTCAATTCCAATTGTGCAAAAATAACAGCAGATCTATTTGTCGTCTTTCGTTTCATCAGATTTCTCATAGAGAAATTTATTTTTAGCGTACTGAGAGTAAACATTTCTGGTTGGAATGTAAATTCTTTGATAAAATACTGGCAACAGTGGTTTAATCTCCTGCTGCATATTAATGTTAGTTTCCTTTGGCAATGTGGCAAATGAAAGACAGATGGACGAAGTTTGTGGGTGAATGGTAGAAGGGGTACAGAGTGTAGTGCACGACTATCAGTATTGCACATTTGTGGTTGTTTTTCACTATTCGTATATTTCAAGTCGTTGTTTTTGGCTGTATGTTATATGTGTGTGCACATTTATCAAAGGCACGCACAGTGGGTTGAAAGTGATACAAATTCGTAGCAATATATTCAAACTACTAGTTTTATGAGAAGCTCAAAACCAACTATCAGAACTAGCTAATAGTATTTATTCCGGCAAGGTACAGTAATCTGTCATCTCAATTCTTAGCTCAAAAGAAATAAATTTCTATTTTATACCACCACATACTCTGCATTTCGGTAGACAATGGTAAGCGCCGGCAAATTACATTCTACTATGAAGTATTGCATCTGCAGTACTGACTCAAGAGGAACTGGTAACTATCGTGGCTGAAATCCCACTCACATTTGTGTCAAGTAATCCTAACTAACTTGAAGCATAGACTTCTGGTCTTTTAAAATTCGCAAATTAATTTTTCTTACATCAATTTCATTTCAGTATACTGGCTGCATTAATCAAAAATAATAGCTTACGCTTTGTGCAGGTCCGTTATGTTGTTTACATCAGTGAGCTGTAGAATGTGACGTAGACAATGATTTTTGTATACTATTACTATAACAAAATAGAATGAAGAAACAACAAATTATAGCAAAAGAGAGAATGACGAAACAACAAATTGTGATCCCGTGTTACGTGATGCTTAGAAGAAAATTATGTTGTCAACTTTTCGGCGTCATCTTAGTTATTCGCTTCATGATGAAGATTGTATAGGAAAATTTACAGTTGAGAACTAGTACTTGTGATTTGTCTACCAGTAAAATGCTAGAAACACAACTGCGACGAACGACAAATTTTTGGTCGCGAATATTCGTCTCCAAAAATAAAACACATTGGTGTATATTAAAATGCACACAATCGTGGCGTTGGTCGAAATTCGCCGTACTCAACGAAAGTTGAAATAGATTTATTTTTAATTGCTTCGTCAGCGCGCGACGAACAAAACAGAATCAGGTGGCCAGGTTTCTAATATAAAAATCGTATTTTTCAGGAAATAACACCTTTTATATTTATATTAATCCATGTGCTAAACAATTTATGAAGATGTTTTCAAAATATTAAGCACCTCAGATAGTTTGTACAAAAATCCTTCTTAAGGATGGAATTTATATAGGTTTACTTTAATACGGCCACCTTAGTATTTATGTTCATTTTTTTTTTCTTTGCACGGAATGTAAACAATGTTATCTACACAAAAGTTCCTGGTTATTGTGATTCACACGACGAGTTTATACAACGAATATTTGCCGGCGAATTCGTTGCGATAGGCGAAAATCGTCGTTTGCTGCAGTTGTGTTCCTAGCAAAATGTGAGTAGTACCTAGATTTTACGCTCATCTTCTGCATGGTACTTACTCACACATATTAACATCTGGTTCTATGTGTGTTCCTTAATTGAGTATTTTCATTTATTTCAAAAACGAGATAGACAAAACAACAACTGCGAAAAAGAACAAAAAAATATCTGTTTGCCTATTAATTTTCCAATGAGAGAAAGCTTAGGCAGGTTTAAAGGAGAGCGACAAAAACTATACCCTTCCGCATTGTCAAAGGGGCGGAAAGGTGAAAGACTTTGTGAATTTGAGATTTAAGTTTGTGTGGTTTTTAAATTCCTAAAAATATCATGTCATCATGAAATAAGTTTCAGTTTACCATCCCTGTCATGTGCTATTTATTTTTAACGAGCCGCCCTTCCAATACCCCCGTTTCTTAATTTTTCCCAAAAAAAAAAAAGAAAAGAAAAAATAGCGCAAAATATTAAGAACTAATTAAATAAATTAGAAATAAAAACATTTTCAGAACGTAGCAACCTGGCGGCATAAAAATGGCACTGATGAGGTGGCGCTGGCGGGCGTCGGACCATTAGCTCCCACACATACAACCATACATACACACATAAAAGTGGCGTGACATTTTTAAGCCTTTAATAAGCGAATAATTTGCAAACTCTATTCCTACAGCTGTCGCACTGCAGCAACACAATTCAGCGCCGCGCGAAAAACATTTGAACTATCTAATTAATATTATTCAGGTGCGCTTAAAAGTTACACTTTTCTAGCAATTATTGCTTTTTGATTTTTTTTTTCATTTGATTTTCAATTTCATGACGATATTTTGTATGTTATTTAATCATTTGTGTGCTTTGTGTTGTTGTTCTTGTTGTTGGCTTAAGAAACATGTTATTGTGGGCAGCATGTGTGACTCGCCTGCCGGCCACGTTTAAATGCCGGTTTAGTGTGAACATTTAAGATTTTTTTTTTCTACTTTTGGCCTTTTCTGGGTCTGCCTCCACCAAGTGCAGCATTTTGTTAATAAATGTTATTGTGTGAATAATAAAAATTTTATCTGCTCGCAGATATTGGAATGTTGCGACACAAATAGTTTCATTTTATGTGTCGTAGAATAACACACACACACATGCACACTTACATATACCTTAATATTAAGACACATTGTAGTTTTATGTATTTCTGGTATTTATTATATTTAAAGAGAAGAAAATATCTTTCTGTCTGTTTGGTATAAATTTACATACAATTTTTATTAAGTCATACAATTTGTTTGCATTACATTGCTCATGCAGCAATAACAATAAAATAAAGTGTACAAATAAAATAGAAAAGATACTTTTGCCAACACACAAAACGAACAGATCTAAGTAGTCATAGATACATGAATACACGCCAGCGGTAAAACTGTGTAGGCAGGCCTTAAGCTGCTATTCCTTCTTCAAGGTTTTCACGCAAAAAATACCATCAAGTCGCCAGCTGATCAACAGCTGAGCATTTTGAGATATCCAGAGCTACCACTTTGGATAACTATGAATTATTATCGAATATATCCCTGATTTTTATACGTATATTAAAATAAAAACGTTTTTGAATTTAACTGTATTACTTGCGTTTTTTATTACATTTCTACTTTAAACTCAAAAATATACCAAAAAAATTCAAAATTTATCACATAATAACATAATATATGAAGTATGCTCCTGGTGGCACCAGGTCACGTTTTCGGAGCTAAAGGCTGCCGTAACTCGGTTTGACTCAGAGTTACAACAATTTTGTTCACAACATAAATTTTGAAGAACAAAATAAGCTATCTTTTGTGATATCGTGCGTGTTTTTATTATTTACTGTTCCCGAGTTATGGCTCAATACGTCAACTTTTTGGCCAAAAAATTCGTTTTTTTCAAATTTTGAGCGACGAGCGGCACGTGTTACCGTCGTTTAATCGGGCTCAAATTTTGGCTATCCCAATATCTGGAAAGGGCATTTGTTTTGTGGGGTTAAGACGAACAAGACTCCGACATTTTTTTTGCCCCATATAAGTTGCGGTCACTCTAATGTACATATAACGTCCGTTACGGCAGTTTGCATTAGTTTAGAACACTTCCACTTGTGGTGAATTTCTAGTTATTCACCGTATTTCGTTTGAATTCGCTTGTCGATAAAACAGGCATCAGTATTGAAGTTTTGATTTTTATGGATTTTTTAGTAGGGATTGAACGCTCATCTAGAATAGATCATTTACAAGTGTGGCCCGTCATATATAAGTAATCTAACGATAAGTAATACAAAAAAAAAGTAAAGTGGATTGTTATGTAAGTAAGAAATGCTTGGAGTTTTATTCTCTTTTTCCCATAAGTAGCTCAGAGGCTCCCTCTTGCCTCTCCATACGACCTCTCCTCTCAGTTCTCAACGGGTTAAAAGAACGAACCCGGGCAATATGGATTAAGATTAAACAGGTGGCAAGGGCATACCTTCTTCTCAACCAAGAGTGGCCTTCAAAATTAAGTATATTGCGTGCAAGACGATTTGGATGAAGTTCCAATTTACTGATATACCTTGTCGCGTATTTTGAAAATTCGTCCTTTACAAGAGGAAAACACACAGATCCTTGTGGGTTCGTGAGTTTCTTACGTACCATGGAGCTGCGGTAATTGTTCGAAGAATTTTGTTATGTCGCCTTTGAATTTTTTCAACGTTTGAAGCGGAGGCGGTGCCCCATAATTGAATTCCATAGCACCATATAGGCTTTAAAATTGCGTTGTATAATAAAAGCTTGCAATCCAGCTTCCATGTAGAATTTCTGCCCATAAGCCAATTCAGTTGCGCTGCTTTTAACTTTAACTGAGTAACTTTCGCATCTATGTGAGACTTCCACGTTAACCTACGGTCGAGATGAATACCAAGGTACTTGACTTCATTTTGCTGCGGAATAGGTGAATTGTTAATTTGGATGGCTGAACATGTTTGTTTACGCAGCGTGAATGTAACGTGAGTACACTTTTGTGTACTATCTTCCACACTTCCACGTTGACCAACGGTCTAGATGAATACCAAGGTACTTGACTTCATTTTGCTGCGGAATAGGTGAATTGTTGATTTGGATAGCTGAACATGTTTGTCTACGCAGTGTGAATGTAATGTGAGTACGCTTTTGTTCCAAAGTTTTAACCACATCTCTAATATTGAAAAATACTACTCCAACTTTCGCGAAGCTACTTGATGGTTTTCATGTACGCTGCAGAATGCTGTATCGTCTGCAAAAGTTGAAGTGTGGATTCCGGCTGTCGTTGGCATGTCAGAGGCGTAAATCAAATATAAAGTAGGCCCCAGTATGCTGCCTTGGGGAGGGAACTCCTGCCTCGATTGGCTGAGTTGGGCTTGTAAAGTCGCCTTCTCTCATAACAAACTTCCACCCACATAAGTAGCTTTCCAGAAGCTTGTGTGTATTTGCAGGCAAGTTCAACTTTATTTTGTGTATCATGCCCCCGTGCCACACTTTATCAAAAGCTTGGGAAGCATCAATGAATAGAGCTGAGCAATAGTTGTTGTCCTCAAAGGTCTGTCTTATGACATTGACTAGTCTGTGCGTTTGGAGAACTTAAAATGAAAATATTGTACAGGCTGAACCATAAGTCTTTTAACATTTGAAATTATCAATAAAAAACAAATAGCCACATGTTTATAAAACTATTTATTTGTTACGAAAGTAATAGAAAGAAGCGTTTTTTTTTTAATTGCATCGCTTAAATACGTTCTTTGGTCACTCTGTCAGTGATGTAAGCTAGACCAGGGGTCTAATCACCGCATACGATATCGAATTAACTATCGTATCGAATAACATTACGATACATCTAGCTTATGACAAACGAAGCATATCGGATCGTAATTTAAACAAAATGTAATAGATTGAAGACCATACGTTTCCTAAAAGTACGAATACAAAAAATAATTCCTTTAACTTTTTTATATTATTGCAATACAATTTATTCGATATCGTATGCCATGATACCAAAATGAAAAATTTCGATAATTTTGCTCGATATCGTATGCGGTGATTTGGCCCCAGAAATTTTCCATGACAGCTCTACAAGTAACGGTTGAATGTTTTGCAGTTCCTCGCATATGTTTTTTTTAGTTCGGCGATGCTCATCGGGTTGTTGCTGAAAACTTTGCTTTTTAGATATGCCCAAAGAAAAAAGTCCATTGGAGACAAATCGGGGCGATAGGGTGGCCAGTTAATGTTAACTCTTTTCGATATGAATTTCTGGCCAAAAATTTGACGAACTGCAGCCAACGAATCATTTGAAGTACGACATGTTGCCCCATGTTTTTTTGAAATACCCACGATCTAGAAATGATTGAGGCATATTTGTTACCGCAGAACGCTTACAAGTAGAGAGGTTGGGTTGTTCTCGAACAGCTCGTACTAGCTCTAGGTTTTCCGGTTTTCTCGATATTTTAAGACGTAACTCTCTAACTTCTGGACCCATTGCTTAATGGTTTGGATCGTTGGAGAATTATTCCTGTCGTGTATATTAAAATGATAACAAAATTTGCGTTTAGCTCGAGTCGCAGAATCGTTGTTTGGGACGTGTACGCAAAATGTGCGTTGTACTCCGCTCAAGGACGATATGGTACTAAGTCCCTAAACATATTTATACTCCCGCGCTGTTACAGTCTGTTCAAATGTTAAGAGACTTATGGTCTACCCTGTACAAGACAGAAATATTGTTAGAATGAGTTTTTTTTATTGTAATATAGTAAATAATTTTAGGTTATTTTTTTCATATTTAGGGTGGCCCATCCATAACGCACGTTATTATTAAGATCACGACATCTTAAGTTCAAGTGTTTTGTCTAACTTAATAACATTTTGAGACATACGCGACCAGCATGAAAGTGATTTACATCAGCCTAATCTAATGATGGACAAACTCCACGGGGTGAATTGTTCACCGGTCGCAATTTTTCGTTATGCCTTGCTTAATGATGCCCAATAAGAGCATCGGCCTTAGTACCTTGAATGGTATCTGCACAAAGAAAATCACGACGAGGCACACTTTCACCTCAGCAGATTCGCCAACAAGCAGAATTGCCACATTTGGACAAATGAAATTGAAAACCCAAAGAGTGACCGTTTGGTGCAATTCACAGGCTGGCGGCCACATATGACCCTACTTCTTCGAAAATGAGGTCGGCAAGGCAGTTAATGAGGTGAATGTTGCTCTCCAACGCGAAATGATAATAGAGTTCTTGTGGCCATAAATTTAGGATATGGACCTTTACGGTATGTGATTCCAACAGAATGGTTCCACTAGCTATACAGTCAATGAAATAATGGATTTTTTGTGTGAGAAATTCAATGCCGGCGTTACCTTACATCGTGACGATAGTAATTGGTCACCACGATCATGTGATTTGACACGATTGGAGATATTTAAAACAAAAAGTGTACGTTAATAGGCCAGGAACAATTGAACCTCAGTCTCAGTCATTGAAATACGGACCATCAGCTGGAAAGGAGTATGCCACCGAAGTTGAGCCAATTGAGTTATTTAAAATCGACCATGACAATCTAGACGTTTTGAAGGGCCCTCTAGACTTTTTAGTTTACTTCCATTTTTCTTTTTTTGTTTTTAGCTTGATACACTTGCAAGTACATGGTCTTATGCGTAAGTTTATAAGTATATTGTACTGTATCATTTGGCAAAGAAAAGGTTGCTTTTTTTTTATCTCACTGCTCTGTTTTTAAGTCGCACTACTCAGGCGAACACTTGTTAAAGTAAAAATATAAGTTTTAAAGGTTTCTTTTTTTTTTTCAAATTCATTTTCATAAACTACGTACGTAGGTTTCAAAAAGTACAATATCTCGTATTTATATGTACATATTATTTGTATAAATATGTTTAAACTTTTATCTATAAGCAACAATGCGTATTTCTGTTCCATAATATTGTAAGCAAAAATAAATTTATACATTTACTCGTACATACAAGTTTATGATTTTCTCAAGGTGCAGACCCCATTTTTATGGCTAATGATGGTATCGGCTTTTACGTTTTAGTTTACAACTTTTTGTTTTTGTATTTCTGTAGGTCTTGTTTTAGTCCGCTTATTTGAGCTTTTATTTCAAATAAGCTGCAAGAAAAAGCATAATTTACAATTAAGCTTAAAACTGTTTGCTCTTTTACAAACTGCTTATCCAACTGCCGAACTTTGCGAGATGTTGCTGGTCATATTAGATCACTTCCTACTGGGAACAATTTGATACTTTGTTTCTAGTAAGGAGCTAGTTCTAACAACGGCATTTAACGCAAAATAAACCATCCATTTTTAGATGAAGTGGGTGTAAAAGAAAGAACGAGATAAAACGTTTTATGCTCTTCTCTATTTTCGAGATACAATCCACAGATTCATTATAACTCAAAGTATTAGATTTGAAAAATCTAAGGCTTGATATTAAAGGTAGGAGTTTATCGGCCGGATAAATCCCATTTCTTTATTTACAACTTCCTTTTAATCTAAAAGTAAGCGATAAGTTACCGGGAAGACAACCCTATCTGTAAATTCTAACCGGAGGTTTTATATATTATTTACTCAAAGAGTTACAATTATTTTTTACTCAAAGAGTTACAATTAAAGAGAGTTTTTGCTGCGACTACAATTTTTGCCTCCTAAAAGTAGTCTTTATTTGTGTTTTGTTGCCATATTTTCTAAAAGATAAATTTAGTTTTATATTTTTATTGGCTCTGTAAAATAATTGAGGGCATCTTTCCTTCAGAGCTCGACTCAATTTTGTCAATTATATTCGATAAAGAGTTCCTGTGATTGTTACGCTTACTTTTAGTGATGTACCACATCCAGCTAATCCCACCATACCATACCAGGGGTTTTTCCATTAATATTCGCATTTAGTGTGGATGACTTTGCATCACCGGAGACGATTCGATGTAAAAGCTAGCAGTATTTCACTTATTCCAAATCGGCGTTCAAAACCTCTGGGCTTAAATTTCTATGGAATCCTATTACTTTGTTCATCAATAATTTCTAACTAAAAGCTAGCAGTATTTCACTTCGGCGTTCAAAACCTCTGGGCTTAAATTTGTATGGTTACTACCCTACTACTTTGTTCATCAACCATTTCTAACGATTGTAAACGATGTCAGATTACTTGCTAAAGAGCCCCCGGGGAACAGGTTTTGCCTTGGCGTATTCCTAATTAGGGCACTCTGTTTTTCTGGTAAAGAGGGGAAGGGGTATCTCGTTTGTTGTAGCAAATAAAAGGGTATAAATCGGCAGAAAGGGGACCATCATGGCCCTCGGGTGGTTCTGCTTGCAGTTGGCTGAAACGTTCTGGCTGTGGTTGAAAACGCCGGAAGGTGGTGTTAGTATCCTTGGTAAATGCTTGGCGTAGCTTTTTTCGGGGACTTACAGACTTGCGAGGGTCTGTCGCCTTTACAACAGATACCTGTACTGTGAGCAACCAGTTGTGGTGGTTGACGGGTGAGTTGGTTAAAGGGCTGATGCTGCTAGTGGGTTTCAGCCTACCAACTCATTAAACCTTGTCTTCTATTGATTGCTGGGAAATTGTATATAGGAGGGTTTAGAAGGCCCGAACTCTTCAGCAAGAAACTGCTCATATGGCTACAAACATATGTCATAAATTGCTACCTGTGTGAGCCTAGTCAGCCACACGCTGGTGAATCGGGAATAATTCACTCCTTGGAACTAGTCCATCATCAGATAAGGCCGTGAAGGCAGGTGCTGATGTAAATCTTTTTCACAACTGCTTGCTAAGTGCACACCCGGGGCTCGGGTTTCGTCTTAGTGTATACGTCGAGGCACCCTCTTTTCTGGAGCATAAAGGGGAAGGAGTTCCACGTTTATTGCAGTAAGTTAAACTGTAGTAAGCCGCATGACTTACGTTGAGTTGGGCTTCCGAAACCCTTGCCAAGGATTGATTGGCAGAATGGGGATTGCCAAAGCCAACAGAAGGTTCTGCTAGTAGACTACCGCAGCGTTGAACCTAAGTCGTAGGAAGGGGAATTAATTTCCCTGATAACTTTACAGTTTAAGATAACGGTTTTCGTCTTGCAACATATACTTGTAACGTAAGGAACCAGTAGTTAAGATTAGACGGGTAAGATGGTTAAGGGCTAATACTTTTAACGGACTTCGGTCTACCAACTCATTAGGCCTTGCCTTCTGTTGAATGTCTGGGAAATTGCATACAGGAAGGATTAGAAGACACAACGTCTTCGGGAAGGGATTTTATCCATATGGCCACAGACTTATGGCAACAGTTCAGACTTGTCTGAGCCTTGTAATCCACCCGAGGGCACTGGTGAATCGTCAATAATTCAGCCCGTGCACATGGTTCATTATCAGATACTGCTATCCAGGCGGGTAGTGATGTAAATCAATTCCATATTCTGTAGATAGAACTAAAAGTTTACAGAAAACTATCCTAAAATTTTTACTGCGATGGAAATATCTATGACAATTATATGTGAAGAAAAATATCGGTCAAAGGCTTGCTGCTGCTTTGGCAGCATTCCTCCATCTAATACTCCATATTTTGAATGACACAGAGACATAATTGAGGTTCAGTGCGGTTGATGTACCGTATTGCCACACCTTTTAGCTTTTGAATTATCTTTGGCTTATTATGTACACCTTTGTTTCACATATCACCGAAAAAAGAAGTCCAACGGTGTCAAATTATATAATAATGACTGCCGACGTCATGAGGTAACACGATCATGGAGCCATTGTTTCATTGGCTGTATGGTAAATGGCATCATCCTCTTGGAACCATATATATCCAGGTCTATATCTTCAATATCTGGTCCGAAAATGTCTGCTATTATCTCGCCGTAATGAATATCATAAGCGGTAACGCAAAGAACAGCAATGTTTTCCTGAGAAGGAATTGGACGAGCATGCACTGGACTTTCACATTTCCTACAGATCCCGTTTGCTGAAATTCGCACCTATTTCTCCCTATTGTGTACTCGTACACATTTGGTCGATTATGCTGACCAAAAAATAAAAAAGTTCCGAAATCCACGAAATGCATTTTGCTTTAAACGCCCATTTTCGTAAAAGGCTTTAACAATGTGAAAGCTATGTACACACGGTTGTCAGATGTTACAATATTGTAAGATCTGGCAACATGCTGACAATGTAGTGACAATGAAAAATTGTCCCGCAGAAGTGTGTGTTAAGACGATCGTAAGAAAATCTTACAATTTCATTGTCAACAACAATTGTCAGTTCACACGATTGTCAGATTGTTAGATGAAAAAAATGGCCAGACATGTTGTAAGGCATTGCCACTTATGTATATCAACAACCATCTGTTTGCCAGTGCTGCCCATCAAACTTTTTTCCGACAATGATGCCATTGTCAGGTGCATCAATTTTATACACTTGACAATTAAAATTGAGCTTACAATACTAGCCAATTATCTGGCAATGCCGACGAAGAGTGTTCTCACGATTGTCAGATGCCTGACAACATTATCGTCTTACAATTGCTTGACAATGATTTTTCTGACAACGTTGTAAGTTAAAAATTGGCAGTTCACACGATTGTAATACATTTTCAGACAATTTTACTGGCAATATTGTAAGATCTGACAACCGTGTTTACGTAGCTTAACGCATTGCCCAATTGTGTACCTCTCCGTGGTTGAATTTGTCAAACATCGAAACAAAGTAGTGCCAGATTAAGGTGGAAAAAAACTTGATTTTAGGGTATGAGTCCCAAATAACATCGTGCATTGTGATTGGTCCACCCTTTTGTATTTTTACAGTTATTGAGATTCACTTATAGTAAGTGAAGTGCAATTGCGGAGGGATTTACTCGAAGCATTATGGTTGGTCTACCCTTTGTACTGTTACAGTTATTGAGATTCACTTATAGTAATTGAAGTTCATTTGCGGAATAATCTATTTAAAGTTACGTTGACTAGGATAGGTAGGCAGGCCGCTGGATTGCCCGAAGTTGCTTCGATTCTCCAGCTTACTTGATTGCTGAAATTGTTCTCTTTGTGATTGCCTAAAAAGTGGAAGAGTAGAAGTGAAAAATATAAAATATTGTGGTTAAAGCCAAAATAATCATTTTCACTTTGTTTTTGTGAAAACATTCACACTACGTTTTTGTGTTACATTCACACTACGTAGAAAAACTTGTTCGGCTATTAAAATCAACAACTACAGTGTTCCGCAGCACAGTGAAGTCAAATACCTTGGTATTCACCTCGACCGTAGACTCACGTGGAAGTCTCACATTGACGCTAAATTCACCCAGATGAAATTAAAAGCGGTGCAACTAAATTGGCTCATCGGCAGAAATTCTATCTTGAAGTTAGATTGCAAACTTTTGTTGTATAACGCAATTCTAAAGCCAATATGGAGTTATGGAATTCAATTGTGGGGTACCGCCTCTGCATCTAACATTGAGAAAATTCAAAAGCGCCAGAATAAAATTCTCCGTATAATTACTGCAGCTCCATGGTATGTTAAAAACTTTCGAATTCACAAAGATCTAGGTGTACCTTTAGTGAAAGATGAATTTTCAAAACACGCGATAAGGCACATTAACAGACTGGAGTCTCACCCGAATCCTCTCGCACGTAGCATCCTTAACTTTGGTCGCCACACTCGACTGAGAAGGATGGACACCCTTGCAACCATCAGAGCGTTGGAAAGGTGATTTACCAACAAAATACACGCAAGAAACAACTTTTCGTCTAGCTTTGGTTGGACCTAAGTAAATAAAATTTTTCAATATTAATTAATTTTTTTTCTATATTAATTAATGAATTTTTAGTTTTAAGATTTGCATATTTATTGTTAGTTCTTTTAGAAGATACAATAAATAATTGAATTATAAAAAAAAAAAAAAAAAAAAAAAAACTTGTGAAGATTATGCACTTCAAACGCTTTATGGCTTTTGTTCTGTTTTCGCCTTCACTGTAGTTTTAGGCAGACAGGCAGTCATGTAATTTTGTAATTTTATTTGTATGCAAATTGTATGCAGTGACAGAAAGATAAGATTATGTTTAATATTTAAAAAGACACATTACACATTTATGTGTAAATACGCACCAAAAACAAAGAAGCCAACATTTTTGAAATATTTGAGATAACAGCTCATGCAAACATTTATATTTTGGTAGGTGGGGGTTTCCTATGACGCTTTAGTTTGTCTAAAACGATGAATATTTTTATAAATAAGCTTAAAATGAAATAAATGACAAAGAAGAAAAAAAAAATGACTCACTAACAAACAATTACAAAATACGTTGCAATAAAATATATCAGAATAAAAAGTTTTTAGCAGCTGCTTAAAGTACTAAAGTACAGTTTCCAACATTCCCCCTTTAAATTTTCTCCCTCTCCTCTCCCCACTCCGGCCAACACTCTTCAACTCTGACTATTTGGCTGTAATTTGAAATTCCAACGAGTTGCTGGCTGGTGATGTTGCATTCAGTTGTTTGTTTCTGGTCAAAATGAAAGCACTTTTCTGCCATTCTATTGTTATTTGAATCGTATTTCACTTTGAGATTTTCATCAAAGAAGAAAAGTTTCTTTTTGAGCGATTTTGTTTATTTCATTCTTTCGTTTACAGTTGCAGCATTTCCGCTGGAATATTTTCATCTTCTTTTTGGTACTGCCTTCTTCCATTTATGCATTTGCATATAAAGTGCGTTGTAAATATTTTTTTTTTTTTTGGACAAAATGTTTGTTACTGATGTTCTGTGAGATTTTGCACTTAGAGAAAAGCTAAGTCTGAATATATGTATTTCGAAACCATGTTATTAGACCAATCGAAATTAACGCGTAAGCGTTGAAATCAGTAACTCAAATAGCAGCGCTAACGTTGTCTCTTGATTAGTAATGCTCACTAAACATGTTTGACAAAAATCGCCAAGTAGAAAATATAAAGTCGGTAAATTGGCATAACAGCAGATAAAGTGTGATCATTAATAATCACAAAAAATAGTATCAGTTGTTTTATAGCCAACATTACTAAGAAGAGAGCAAAACTTACATTAGAATGTTTGAAGGTTTTTTGATGACTTTTTTACAGCACTAATGAAACTTAAAGAGGTTTAAATACGTGTTGGTGGGTTTTCAGTATATTATTCTATGTTTTCGAATCTATAATATTTCACTGATCAGCTTTTCAAAAATTATGTCCAGACACTCTCCCAAAATGTCAATAAATCCGTGCCGCTTACTAGCGTTAGGTCAGGTTTAACAGGCTGCCAGCCATAGAAAAATCAGCTCACTGGGGTCCAATTTGGTCCTGTTGACTTGCCTGGGTGTGCTATCTATCTCAGCAGATCTATATATCACTGGTTCAGAACCAACCCGAGGATCGGATAAAGGAATCCAATCCATTTTCGATAGCTCCGCCATATAATGCAGCATCGTTTGGGAGTTTTATCTCGTCCGCTACGGAACTTGTTATCTATGTTATTTAAGATGGATAGTATCAAATTGTTTGACACCTGCACTGAGGATAATAGATGGGTGGAGCACTTAAGTGGTCTCAGTATGAATCTACGGAAAATGGAATTTTTACTTTTCACCCGTGGATACAATGCCAACCCTGATCTGCCAATTCTCAAAAGGGTGGAGCTTAGATTGACTGACAGTGTGAAATATCTTGATTCCAGATTTTTTTAGTAGAAGAAGTAGAGCAGGCAAGACAGCTGTTGCCTAGTATTTGTGTGGGAAGACTATTGCGAAGATTTCGGGTATAAATCCTGCTGGCTATATGATATGGTAATAAAACCCATACTAAAGTATGGGACACTATTATAGGGGAAGGTTTTGGAGAAAACCAACTATTGCAGAGCTATGGAAAAGGTAATGTGTACACCTCTTTTGAAGGTATCTGCTGCTTCTAGCACCACGTCAACGCAAGCACTGTTTACGATAGTTCATTGACTGCTAGATGATCTCATGGTGAGAGAATTGGTCTTTTGCTCTTTGATAAGGATAATGTGTAGGTATGAGCTTTCAAAGCTGGTTAGTTTCGGTCCTTATACATGGAGACTTTTGAGGCTATGAACGGGCCTTAGACCCTTTCTGCAGAATTTTTCAAATAGATGGTGAATTCTAAACGCATGCAGAGCCAGTTAATGTGGCCTACTATTGACGAAAAACAAATCGAGATTGCTGCCAGTAATAACTGGACATGCAAGTCGAGTTGGCCTTCCCACTAATGAATTTTGTTGTATTTGCAAGGTCAGGGAGCAGGAAGGAACAAATTTCCGGTAGGTCGTTTAACCTGACCTACTGCACTTGCTTTTCCACTACAGGTTGGATACACTACCTTGATGATTGTACTATGTGTGAGCTATGAAACGTCCAACGAGTAGTGTGGTTTTATTAAAATGGTGCCTCCTTGATCACACATGATTGTTTGCATTCAGTAAACTGCCTCAACAAATGGTGTAGAAGAACATCAGAAAATATAATTGGGCCACATATTTTCGGAAACCATAAACAAGTTGGGACTAACGCGCCGGAATGCCATGTGCTGGCCAATTACTTAAATTTTTGTTAAGGCCTGGTGTAGAGACCAATCTCACACAGCTCGTCTAACCGTAGTTCTACTGCACAAATTTGTATTGATCAAATGATGTCGCGTTTCCCTGATTTTAGCTGGCCATCGTGCTTGTCTGATTTAACGGCTATCGATCTTTTTTTTAAGATTACCTAGACCGCATAAGGTACCTAGCAGTAAGCCAACAGTCATCTAACAGGTCATGTGGCTATTTCGATACGGTTTTTGTGTCGAGCTCCGCGGAGTAGGTTTTGCCTTGCTGTATGCCTTACCAGGACACTCTGCTTTGTGGGGTATATAGGGGTAAGAGTTCCTCGTTTTTTGTAGTAAATAAAACTCTAGAAAGTTGCAGGCCATATGTTGGACTTCCGGAACCCGTACTAAAGGTTAATTGGCAGGGCGGCGATCGGCAAAGCCTTCTGCTTACCGATCATCCCAATGCTGATAATGGTTGAAAAGGCTATATTGGCTGAAACATTCCGGCGGTGGCTTAAAACTAAAATCGCAGCATTCTGCCGGTTTTCGGGGCTAATAACCCGCTAGGTGCAGTTCTCTTGAAACAGATACCTAGGGGGCTACTGTCTATTGCGATGCGAAAGTAGTAGGGTCCGTAGTCGAAGAATTGGTAGCTTGTATTGTGTTTTATTATTTAACTTTCGCATTTGATTTTTCACTTTCGCACATTTTACGTTATCACAGTACCATATCCTACTCTAATCGCATTTACCTTTCGCATAGAACTTACTTTCGCCTCGCAATAGAGAGTAACCCGCCAGCAATGCGAAGAACCATAAGTAATGATTAAGCGGTTGAGTCCATTTAATACTCTTAAATATGCTTCGACCTACTAACTCAATAAACCCTGCCTTCCATTGACTGTCTGGGAAATCGCATACAGCAGTGATTATAAGGCCCGAGATCTTCAGGAAGGGGCTTCATATGGCTACAAACTTTTGGCAAAAGTTGCGATCTGTGTGAGCCTTGCAAGACATAAGGGGCGCTGGTGAATCATGACTAATTCCCCGCTTGAAGTTGGTCCATCATCAGATAAGCCCGTCAAGGCAGATGCTGATGTAAATCAATGACACATTCTGTCTGAATATTCGAATGTTGACTTTCAACAAGAAATTAAGCCGTGCTGTAGTCTTCACATCATGTGCCTTTAAATTACTTCTTGGGAGGTTCTTATTACATAGTCGAAGAATTTTCTTCAGTGTGTTTTATTTCTATTTTTTTATGAACATTTTTCTTTTGAATTCAATTGAATTTTGTTTTTCGCAAAGAGGAAAACTGCTTCCTCGTGGTGTGTTCTCTGCATTTGAAGTCAACTAGTACTTTTCTGTCTAATTCAGTTACAAGCGTTCATACCAGCTTTTTTGTTCCAACTTAATTTTCCCTTTGTACGTTATTTGTGTTTTTTGTTTTTTTTTTTTTAGTATTTATTCTGGGCAAACTTATTCGCTTTAATGTAATTTAAAGAGTCAGTTTTTAAATTCACTTTACTGTTTGTTGCAGCATTTCTTTAGAAAAAAAGCGAGTGATGAAATTAGAAAAAACAAATTTTTTTATTTAAAAAAGATTTTATTGTGAAAATAAACTGGGCAGTCAAGTGTATGGAAATTCTTGTTTTCCCACATAACTCTGCTGCAAGAACACCTTCACATTCATTTTATTTTGTTTCTCTTTTAACTGCATTCGCATTCTTTATCTGTTTTTTCGCTCGTGAAGACGTATGAAAATTATTGTTTATTATGAGACAATTCAGCAGTTTTTGTTGCACTTCCTGCGTTTTGATTTCATTTAAAATTTTCCGCATTTTTTCGTATTTATTCAACATATTTTCATTTTATAAATGTAATTTCTTTAATAGTGGAAAAGATAAGCGAAATATATAATATGGTTATATTCCAATAATGACGTTGCCTAGAACCAGTGTTGTACTTCCTGGGCCGTATGTTTGGCAAAAGTTTATAAAAGAATGTCTAACCTCCTTGTTCTAACAATCAATAGATTACACCAACCGTGCAAGTTTGCCACTTTCAGCAATGTTAAGGTAAAAGCCTAAAATACTATTGTCAATCATATTATTTTCACGGTCACCATATTGCTATACAACATAACTAAATGCATTTGCTTAAGAATAAAAGGCAACAGAATAAACAAATGCAGTGAAAAATAAGAAGAGAAATAATTTGGAAGATTTAGCCAAATTTGGAAGATTTAGCCAAATTTGGAAGATTTAGCCAAATTTAAAAAACTTGTGCTGAGGTGTGCATCATGCTTAACACCATCAGTCCGGATATATTTTGTCGAGATAGGTTTCGTGGAACCTCGATGTTTCATCTCTCCTAACTGCCTATCTGTAGAATTAGTTTAGAATCTATTTCTCTCTCTCTCTCTCTCTCTCTCTCTCTTTTGTGTATCTTACACGTTTTGTAGAGATCAGCGTTGTCAACTCGGCGCGTTTCGCACCTTTTTTAGTGCTTTTCAACATTGTTTGTGCTAGCAATTCTTTAGTTGGTTCACTGTATGCTTCTTTTTAGTTTTCGGTGCAATTTTTAAAACTTGCTGTTGCATACGAGTACATATTCTCGGAAAAAAGAAACATTTACGTTTATAAAACTCGTTGTTCTAAGAGAGTGTTTTTCCTTTTACACGATCAAGCCAAATTTGTCAAATATGGAGAAGTTATACTACTTTGTTTGTTAATAATTTTTGATTAAATGAAAGAGAATGGATATCATATTGATAAAATTGGCTATTAACGTCGGCAATCATGTACGGAATACAATATCAGATATGTTCGCCTCTTTTTGAGCACATTTTTCATCACATTCTCACACATTACACGCACATTATTTCAGTTGCTCAAGCGTTTCTGGTTTATTTGCATAAATCTTACTTTTCAGATATCCTCACAAAAAGAATTCGCGAGCAGTCAAATCAGGCGATCGTGGAGGCCAATCAAAGTCTCCATTTCTTAAAATAACTTGATGTGGAAAGAGGTCTCCTAGTAATTACATTGTAATCCTGGGGGGTTACTCTCTATTGCGATGCGAAAGAAAAATTGTTTATAATCAAAGAATTGGTACCCTGTATTGTATTTTCGTATTTTCCTTTTGCATTTAATTTTTCCCTTTCGCATATTTCATTTTATCAGTCTTCGCCATTGTTTATTTTGTGGAGCCAGTGTTGCTTCATATTCGAACTATTTCGCGAAAAAGTTTGCGCAAACGGCACAGAGTACCAAATTATACTCTTATCGCATTTACCTTTCGCATCGAACTTACTTTCGCATCGCCATAGAGAGTAAACCTCCTGGCTGTATGCGATGTGGCACCGCCTTGTTGATACATATTAATCAAGTCCAAATCTTTCAGTTGTGTCGTTAAAAAGTATTCAATCATATCACGATGTTGTTCTGCATTCACTGTTACTGTTACGCTGTCTTCATTTCTAAAGAAGAAAGGTCCAGTGATTCCTCCTGATCAAAATGTACACCAGACTGTCACTTTTAATAGATGCAAAGGTGACTGATGGATAATTTAGTGGGTTTTCCATTTCCCAGAACCAACTATTCTGTTTATTTACATATCTCTTCGAATGAAAATGTGGCTGGTCACTCATTATGATTTTTTCATGGAAATCAGGATTTTCATGGGTCAGCTGTTGGCATATATATACGGTGGCGTAAATGGTCTTATGGAAGAAGCTCTTATGTCAATTGTACTCTAAATGGAAACAAATGCAAATCCTTATACAAAATTATAGCCAAAGTTGTAATTTGAAGACCCATCTTCTGAGCACGGCGTCGAATTGCTGTTGATGGCTTATTTTGAATACTTTCTTGAGCAACAGTAATGTTTTCAGCCGATCTTGCAGTACGTTGTGATCCATGCTCGGGCCTATTACCTACAGATCCTCTTTCTGCAAAAATATTCACGAAGCGTTACGTGCGAGTGCGTTTTGTTGGCACGTTGTTTCGCCAAATATTTCACGCAACTGGCTCATCGTCACAGTAATTGATGATTGATTTTGGTAAAATGTTTAAGGATTAAAATATAAATAATAAATTTGCCACGTGGCTACTTCACAACTGCCAAACATGAACTGGTAAGGCTAAGGTTTACCAAAATGCTGGAAAAACAAAGTAGTATACCTTCCCGGTGGTCACCCTGTATTACTATTTGCGTATACAACACTCGCATGAAAGTACTCGTAAGTCTAAAAACAGTATAAACGCAAATTTATGTCAAACTGCAGAGTTGCCAGATAGTTTTCACAAAATGGAACTACAAAAGCACTTGTATGAAATTCACTTGGGCTCTCTTTAAGTCCCCTTGATTCGCTTGATCTGCGCTCCTGAAAGCTTTTATCTTAAACATTGAAGGTGCTACCGGGGAATGAGGATGCTGTTTAGGTTTCTCGCTGCAGCTGTACCAATCATTGCCCTCCGGGGAACAGGTTTTGCCATGGCGTATTCCTAATTTGAGCACTCTATTTTTTGGTGGAAAAGAGGGGAAGGGGTCCGTTGTCTGCTGCGGCAAACAAACTTCTAGAAAGCCGCATGACTTATGTTGTGTTGGCTTCCGAAACTCTTACCAAGGGTATAAATTGGCAGAACGGGGATCAGCATGGCCCCCGGGTAGTTCTGCTTGCGGTGCCTTAGCTGAAACGTTCTGGCTGTGGTTGAAACCTAAAACGCAGGAAGGGAGTGTTAGTATCCTTGATGATTGTTTGTGGCTTTTTTCGGCGACTAACAATCTCCCTATACATGTTGCCTATACAACAGATACCTGTGCTGTAAGGAACCAGTGGTGATGGTTGACGAGTGAGTTGGTTTAAGGCTGATGCTCTTAGTGGGCTTCGGTTTACCAATTCATTAAGCCTTGTCTTCCATTGATTGCTGGGAAATTGCATACAGGAGGGATTAGACGGCCCGAACTCCTTAACAAGAAATTGTTCATATGACAAGAATTGCTACCTGTGTGAGCCTAGCAAGCCACACGGGGGCGGTGGTGAATCGTGAAAAATTCACTTCGTGGAATTGGTCCCCCATCAGGTTAGGCCATCAAGGCAGGTACTGATGTAAATCATTTTCACAGTTGTACCAATTGTTGTTGAAAATCCTCGCGTTGTCGCTGCTAATGGACTACTTCTGTTCCGTTTTTGGGCGCTTATACTTAACCCCAATTGGGCGATATAAAGATTGTGATGACGGCGTTACCCCTTGCGGCTATTGTCGATATATTCAGTGCCTCTTCTCCGCTTCTGGGCTCTTGTACTTAACCCCAATTGGAGGATATAAAGATGGTGATGATGGCGTTATCTCTTGCGGCTGTTGTCGATAGATTCATTGCTGTTGTTCGGCTTTTTCTTTTCCGGCTCCATACACGTCTCTTCAGCTTGAAAGCGGTTTCTTTTCTGAACTTTTGTTCAGCTCGTTCCTCTTCATTGCGTTTCGGCTGCCATTTCTCTCGCTAATTTTCCTCCACGCAATCTTTTTGTTTTTTTTTTTGCGCAATTGCTGAGGAAATTTCTTCTGGAAGTCTCTAACTATTTGAGGTTTAGTCTTCTTTTTCTTTGTAGCTGGCCATTCACCGGGCATTGGTAACCCGAGATGGCAACTCCGTCGATGGACATTCACGGGTTCGCATTCACAGGGTGCACACGACAGATTAATTTTTCGATTCGAGATACACAAAAGCGTGGCACAGATGCTGCCATGATTAAGTGTTTGATTAAACACAGATACCAAAGTTTACTCTGTCCAAATGTACTTTCTTGTAGGCCAGTGTAGTTTTGTTCAAAAACTAAACTCTCTTTTAATTGTTGTGGTAATTTCTTTTATCTCCGTCTACGGCCGTCTGTTTTATCATTGTTAGCATTACCAGCCAACCCTATAATTAATATATTAAATAAACAAAAGACCTGGTAACATTAACATAAGACCTTTAAAGAATTATCAACTCACACAACTCACGCAACGAAATTTGTTAAATGGTTGTTACTCTTATGCAAATTCGTCAGCGAAGCGATGCGTAGCTGTTAGATGCGGCTTCCTCCAGCCAAAACACAAGTTACGAGTAAGCGGAGAAAAACCATTAGAAATAAAATATGAATTTTTAAATTATATTCCGTTTGAGGTCAAAACATTTAATTTATTGATTTATTTACACCGCTTTTCGTTGCTGTTGCTCCATTTATAATTAATTCCGTTTGCATCTGATTTAAGATAAAGAAAGTAATTTGTATAATTAAAATGTTAATTTTTTATCAGCGATTTTATATTCTTTTTACTTTAATTTTTTGTTTGTTTGTTGGCTCTCAATTTATTTTATCAACACTACTTTGTTGAAAAAACAGCACTAGAATAACATTTTAAACAAATGAATTTTGTCACAGTGGGTTGCAAGCCGTAAAAAATGCCAACTACCGTTTTTTAGGTTATAAAGTAACTGTTAACTTTATTTATGATATAATAAAAAATAAAAAATTAGATGATACATTTTTTATGGATTTATAAATTTATATTAATTATGAGTAGTAATATTTGGAAAAAGATTATTCAATGTTATAATTTTATTCAAAATTGGTTTCTTTTAACGATTAGATGGAAAAATAAATTTTTGTTTGTTTCGATAGACATACAAGTATAAAGGTATTTGTATAAAGGTATAAAATTTTAAGGTGGCAACACTTTTTTAACTGTGTTGAGATACTCCCCTCATTCAAATAATATAATAAATAACAGCAATCAACTACTGCCCCATTTCTTATCTCTCTTAACGGCCTTTTGTATCACACTTCCAACCGTATTCATTTATTCGTACTCATTCAGTTATAGGCCCAGCCTATCCGAGATCGTTGTATTTTATTGCTTTACAGTGGGCGCGGTGTTGAACTAATTTTTATTATTCTGAGCAGTGTCGAAGGTATATACACTGGGCACTGATCAGTTTTAACTAATTTAATTTCAACACTTTAAATGCTGTGATAACGTTTGTTTTGGTCGTTCCGTGTGTTCACAACATTACTCCCTCCTTCATCCTCATAATCTATTTTCTTAGTTCCAGTACAATGCACTGCATATGTACGGGCTATCCCCTGAGTACTGGTCGAAGATAAAAAAAAAGACATACTTAATAGTGATCTTCTGTTAATCTCCGAATGAGGTCGTAAAAACAGGGTCGCCTCCAACGCTCGGAAGACCTAATGTTGCTTATCAACACACAAATTAACAAGCGCAGGTGCTGCTTTTCGATACTTTCAAAAAGCAAATCGTAGCAACCAACGGTTGTTCATTTGTTTGAAAGGTGTAAAGAAATGTTAGAGCCGTTTATAAATAGAAAAGCTTGTTTTTTGTGTTTTGACGGATATTATTAGAGCATTTTTCTTTTTAAACTCTCAGCAATTTATTTGAATTGTTGGGATATAAAGTTGAATGTTTGAGAATATCTTTCAAAAATTTCCAAAGTCTACTGATGATTAGGGTAGTTCCTATGAAATGTCGACATGTAGATAGCTGGGAAACATAGAAAACAAGCTATTTATAATTTAGCCGAGTTGTGGCAACAGGTGCAAATAGAATGGCAGCACATTCCACATGAAATTATTCAAAACTTTGTCAAAAGCATGTCCATTAAAAATAATGGCTTATGGACAAAGTACTAAAAGCAGAACATATTTTAGTTATTGCCTGAAAGTGCAAAATTGAGTACATTAGAGATACTTTAATTTAACTTCGTTTTTTCTGTGAATAAATAGTTTTTTGTTTTTATTTAAATATATTTTTTAAGTACTCGTATCTAACTTATAAATAAAATACATAAAAAAATAATTTAAATCGATTTATTATTAAAAATTTTATGCGCCTGCAAGTCTAAAGGGTGGTTAAATTTCAAGGGCCGATGTTGATTTTGAATAAAACACAAACTATTTAGGAAATTATTGTAATTTTATTTTATTATGATATATTGGTATTATTCAATTATGTATAGAACAAAATATCGGCCAAATGGGCGCCGCGACCACGGCGGCACACCTCCATCCGATGGTCCAAATTTTCGATGACCCTGAGGCATAATGGAGGTTCTATGCCGTTAATGTGCCGAATTATCTCATCCTTTAGCTGTTGAATTGTTGCTGGCTTATCGATGTACACCTTTTCTTTCAAATAACCGCAAAGAAAAAAGTCCAACGGTGTCAAATCACATGATCTTGGCGGCCAATTGACATCGCCATTACGTGAGATAAAACGGCCATTGAATTTGTTGCGCAAAAGAGCAATTGTTTCGTTAGCTGTGTGGCAAGTGGCACCGTTCTGCTGAAACCACATATCGTCTACATCCATATCTTCCAATTCGGGCCATAAAAAGTTCGTTATCATCTCACGATAGCGAACACCATTCACAGTAACTGCCTGACCGGCCTCATTTTGGAAAAAATTCGGCCCGATGATGCCGCCAGCACATAAACCGCACCAAACAGTCACTCTTTGTGGGTGCATTGGTTTTTCGACAGTCACTCTTGGATTCTCATTCGCCCAAATGCGACAATTCTGTTTATTGACGAATCCACTGAGGTGAAAATGTGCCTCATCACTGAAGATGATTTTCTTCGAAAATTGATCACCATTTTCATAATAAGTCTGGATAACTTTAACACGTTGTTGAATTGTGTATCTCTCCATAGTTCAAATTGAGTAGGTCTGAAATAGAGAAATGTCAAATAAAATTCGGAAAAAAACTTGGCGTTTAGGTGTGGTTCACATTCAACATCGGCCCTTGAAATTTAACCACCCGATATAAACTACAAACATGTTCTTACTTCTACTCCCCACTGTAGGTTAAGTTAGGTAGGCAGGCCGCTGGATACCCCGGAATAATCTAGGTCTCCCCACTGTACGTAACTCATGAAATTTGGGAATAACAGTTATATTTTTATTTTATAAGACCTCATATTTTTTTTTTTTTTTTTTTTTTGAAAACAAACACAAAAACTGCGAAGCTTTTTTGCTTGTCTGCAGTAACACCCAGGGTCTGAGGCAGGAATCGAACCTGCAACCTCGAGATTGATGGTCGAGTACTCCACCAAATCAGTCATCGAGGCACACCTTCTTTGCGTCAACACTGGCGGCGGCAGCCACTTGGCTGATATCAAATTTTCCAATTAACAGAAAAACTTTTGTGCAGGTTACAGAATAACTCTTTCTAACACTTAAAATAATTTACGTTTTATTTAGCAAAAAGTTATTAAAAAAAGAAATTTAATGATTAATTTTGCGCTACCTTGTACCAACATATATTTATTTGTAAATATTTCTTAATATGATAAATTTCACCGCTAAAGTTTTGAGCAAAAAAAAAAAAAATTAATGTTTTGACGATACAAATTAGTTTTGATAAATGCTTTTGCCATCTAACGTTAAACGCACAGATCTACTTTCATTTAGGAAAGAAAAATTAAGCGCAGACTAAAAATAGTTTTGGCTAATTAGTACCTGTCAATCAGTTATGTAAGTCAGAGGCCTTGGTTGTAAAGAAGCCGGGCCATGAACGAGATAAATGCACTTCAATAATTAACTATTGGCCAAAGATTGAGTGTTTTGCAAAAATATATTATTCACTTAAAAAAGTAGAACGTGTGAGGAATACTACATAACTACATACGAGCACATATGTGTCTGCTCAAGCCACTCTCTGGTATAACTCTAGTAAAACACCCTGTACATTTTATGTAAACAGCCTTTGGAATTGCTTTGGCGCAGCGTTTTAATGAATCTCTTAATTTGTAGCTTAATTTTTCCTGGTTTCAAAGTTGCAAAATAAAAAAAGAAATGTTTTCTTATTTTCTGCTATTGCAACAACAAAAACTAAATAATAATTTAACGGTAATATTCACTGCCGTTGTAGTTTAATTTGTTTAATTGTTTGCGGCTGTATTGTGCAGAGATCTGCACCGGTGTACCGCAACCATGTAAACCAGTTGCTTAAGGTGGTATGACACTTCATTTTTATTTCATTGAATTGTTAGAAAAAAATAGCAAATGTTAGAAAGAATAAACTATATAAAACGTACGCAAAACGTTTTTTGTGCTGAAAAAAATTTACATTTCAAAAATAACCAAAAAAAGAAAACGTTAATATATGAAAAAAGTGATATTAAAAGAATAAAATGGTAAAAGTTCGGTTAGAAGAAGAAGTTTTATATATAATAAATAAAGTTAAGCAAGTGCCTTTGGGATGTAAAGAAAGTTAAGTTTTGAGAGAAGCTGACCATAAAACTTGCTTTCTTGCTTTGTAATATATGGCTTTACTTTTGCTAAAATTTTCGCAAATTAATGAGGAGTCATCCTCAAAATAAGTATTCACATTCAATTTCTTTGAATCGTTTATGTTTAAATCCTTCGTCTTACTCCTGCTTGTCATTAATATGCTTATTGTATTTAAGGTATTTAATGCAATGGAATCTATACCATTATCATCCATTTTATAAACGTTTATCTTTTTGAAACTTTTGTTTTTTGAGTTTTTTATACAAATACTAGATATATTTCAGTTTTTTCAGGGTAGTAATATTATGATGGGTCTAAGTGTCGTTCATTTCTTATTCATGAAACAAAACGCGCAGGTTAGAAAAAAAACCTGTCTTCGAAAATAAATTGCTGAGTTAGCAGCAAATTTTAAATTTCCAAGCTGGATTTGTCAATTTTAATGTGAACATTTTAACATTTTTTTTTTGACACTTCTTTATTTTGTTTATCGATAACAAGCGTACAATTTTTGATATTCTAACATTTCGTTCAATATATCTGAACTCTTCGAGCTTATTTAATTTTTCCAATACTAGATAAATGAAGAAAAAATGAAGTGTCATACAACCTTTACCCAATCATCTTTACATCCAAGTATTTTAAACACTCTTAAAAATTGATGCGATGGTTTTTATACCTCTCGTTCTTTTGCGAAATCTTGATACATCAAAAGTGTATCTAATCACTTTCGTATCTTGTGTATTTTTTTTTAAGAGTAAAAGTAAGGACCACAAAAAAGAGTGTTGTTGTTACTAGCACTTAGTAAGAGAAACATTTTGAGTATTTTTTATTATCGTTTCTAATCGTTTTCTTAAGAATACATAAATGACGTCGGTGCAAAATCAACTTGTAACAACAACACTCTCGACAAATTCTTTTATTGTGTCGTATGCATCACTTTTTATTTAACATTAACTGAAATCGCGGCTGCCAGATTTAATAATTTACAACCATCTTGATGGTTTTGAAAGTAGCATACTGAATGACGATTTTAAGATTGTTTTTTGCTGAAAAATTTGAAACGAAAATTCAATTCAAAAAAAGTTTTTTCTACAATTAGTTATATGTATGCGTAACTGCGCATTTATTGTAGTTATAGATTAAAACCAAGAAATAACAAGAGTATGGTATGCTCGGCTGGGCCGCATCTAAAACACGGTTCACGATAGTCACGTATATGTATAGTATATATTACAAATTTGAACTAAATATGCTCGGGTATATATGGACCGATATCGAGGAAAAAATATTCTTGACTTGTAATCACCATTCCAAAAAAGAAATTTTTCATGCACATTTTCATGAAAAAGATTGTTTAAGCTATATGCTTGGTTATATATGAAACGATATCAGAATTTTCTAGTTTCTGTATTTTAGTAACCTTCTTTTATAATGAGAATTGCTTTTCAGCAAAAAAAAAAAAAAAAAAAAAAAAAATTATTTAAATTGAAAAATTGGTTCAGGCTATATCTCGGGTATACATGAACCGATATCGGAAATTTTTATTTTCCATATTTATATAACCTCATTTTATTACCAGACCTGCTTTTAAGCAGAAAACATTTAAGTTTGCTTACGCGACATTTTCATGAAAAACCCGGTTTAGGTTGTGCCTCGGGTATATCTGGACCGATATCGGAAATTTTCATTTTCCATATTTAACTGCTTTTAAGCAAAAAAGTTGTTTAATTTCGCTTACGTGATATTTTCATGAATAAACTGATTTAGGCTATATCTCGGGTATATATGGACCGATATCTGGATTTTTTTTTGCCTTTTAGTCACCATGCTTAATAATTTCGTGAAGTTTGAAGCAAATCTAACATTTTTGTTTTCAAAAAATTCTATACAAAATTGTAAAAAATAATGGCTTTTTTCGGAATTTTGAATATATCTCAGCTATATGTGAACCGATATTACTGAATTTCAATAGCCAACCCATGAATCCATGGGGTAAAAGAATAGCGGAAAAAAATTTCTAAGTCTAATGGTTTTCTCAGAAACGGTATTTCAACAGCGGACAGACGGGCATCACTTAATCGACTTTTCCATTAATTGTGATTCAGAATATACTATATACCTTATAGGGTCGCAAATGAAAATTGTAGAAATTACAAACGGAATAATAAACTTATATATACCCTTAACATTTTTGTGAAGGGTATAAAAATTATTATAAATGAAGGAACATAAAATAAAAGAAATTTGTTGAAAATGTGCTTCAAAATATAAATCTCTTTTTTTTAGGCAAAATATTATTATTTTTACCGGTTTTGTACTAAATATGTTCAAATAAAATATGTGTATATGTATTCTTTAAAATATGATCGCCAAAACATGATGTTTTAAAAACTTTCTGGCAACACCGCGTTTACTATGAATGCGTTTACCAAGTATAAGTAAGTAAATACATAAAACTGAACACACAAATTCTCATGGGTAAGGTAAAAGTGTGACTGCCAATTCTTACATACAAATATTATTTTCGTTCTTAAAAAGAAGTACGAGTTCGATTGCCGAATATAGAAAAAATAATTGAGAAACCAAATCAAGCAGCCATCGCATACAAACTTGATTGGTTATGTTATAGTTAGTTAGCAGACACAAACTCTAACGACTAGAAAACGTACTTGTGCAAACAATATGCAGTAGCCAATCACACCGCAACTCAATTTAAGACGGTTGTACTTAGATAATTAAAAAAGGCACCGTCTGCAGATCTCTGGTATTGAGTTCATTCATACCGCTATTATCGCAGCTGATTTGCTGGCCGTTTGTTTGGAATATTTCTTTAGGAATCGGTATCGTTAAGAACGTGTTGATCATTGAGCTCAACTTTTCTGTTTAATATCATTTAAATGTTTGTTGCTCTCATATTGTTTGAAACGTTTTTGGTCTTGTTATAAAACAATTAATTTCATATTTATATCAACAGTCATAAATTGCAGCTTAAAAAGTGGAGCAAGTTGAAAACAGGTTAATTAATCTTTTTACTTCACTAAAATGTTTTTTTTTTGTTTGTTTTGTTTTGCTTTTTTGAATAATTGCTTTGTGAGTTTCATAAAGTTTTTAGAACAATTTGATAATTTAGAGCCATCTGTTTTTTTTTGTTTGTTACTTATTTTTCAGTTATAAAAATAATAACAAGAGTCTGCCGACAGTTTTGCTAGAGGGAACAATAATTAATAGGTACATTTGTATATTGATATGTGTGAAAGCTTTTCTTCAAGCTGATGAAGAAATTGACAAAGTCCCTCATCTGCACCCAAAGCTCACAAGTTTTTAAAATCTCAGCTACTTGTTGTTATTTGTGAGTTCAATGGATTCTTATTGCTAATTTTTTTTATACAGGGTGTCCGCCGAGAAGTTATGCCACTTTGTTTGTTTATAAGTTTTGATCAACTGGGAAAAAGATTTACATTAGCACCTGCCTTTACGGCCTAGTGGAGGGTGGGGTGAGCCCCCGTGTGGCTTACCAGGCTCACACAGGTAGCAACTCTTGCCATATGATTGCGGTCATATGCTCCATGAGATCAGCTGGCAGCCAACGCACCGTTGTAATCAGTGCTTTAGTTGGCGTAGTGCAAAAAGCACCAATTACCGTCAAATCAGGCGTACGCATCCCTCTATGACTCTGAAATAGGTGGTTTTTTTCCAAAGCCCTCCACGAAACAAGCGCCCCATCCGTTAATATGGCCTTTATTACCATGTTAAATAGCCAGCAAGAATTCCAAGGTTTTATACCCCAGATCTGCTGTGAGAGAGGGTCCGGGTATTTACCCGACACTGCCACAGCAATATCATCAGCAATGTACACTTAAATAACATGGAGTCTAACTCTACTAGTAATGAATTTAGTGCAAGATTCCATAGGAAAAGGAATAAAACCTACCCCTGAGGAGTACCCCTGTTTACCAACCTATAATATGGTGGCCCGGCACATATTAGATGTTATAATCCTTTCGGTCAGTAAATTCATATGAGACTTATAATCGAATGATGCATATTAAGTCTTGCCAAGACCATAGTAATGACTTTTGCCGCAACATTATTAAAGGCTTTCTCTATGTCGACAAGAAAGGCCACCAATGCATACCCACCATGCTCTAGAGCAGGAGTGCCCAAAAGTTCTTTATGGAAGAGCAAACACTAATACATTTGAGAAAAATCTACTTTTATTTAATATATTTTCTTGTAAAAAGCAAAATATATTTACAAAAACAAAACATGCGAAAGTGTTGTTGCTTTGCTCTTGCGTGTGTACAGTGAAGAATGACAAAAAATATATAAGATGAAGTTGTTTGTGTTTATTTCATTGCTAGTGCTATATCTAAGCGCTTTTACAAAAAACAAGTGAGCATTAAGAGCATAGGGCTTGGACACTTCTGCTCTAGAGTATTTTCTATGTACCCCACGACCAGATGTGTATGCATTCATAATTTTGTTGTCAAATGTAAATTCCCCGCAAAAAAAATCTCCCAATCCCCAAATCTTCCAATTTGCGAAAATTAAAAAAAACTATGGGTCCTGAAATTGTTCCCTCCTGAAAAGTGGAAGAGCAGAGATGAGCAACAAAAGTTAGTGGGATATAGCGGGTGGTGGAGAAACTGTGAAAATGATTTATATCAGTACCTGCCTTGACGGCCTAACCTGATGGTGGATTAATTCCACGAAGTGAATTTTTCACGATTCACCACCGCCCCCGTGTGGCTTGCTAGGCTCATACAGGTAGCAATTCTTGTCATATGATTGCGGTCATATGAACAACTTCTTGTTGAGGAGTTCGGGCTTTCTAATCCCTCATGTATGCAATTTCCCAGCAATCAATGGAGGACAAGGCTTAATGAGTTGGTAGGCTGAAGCCCATTAAGAGCATCAGCCCTTAAACCAACTCACCCGTCAATCAACACCACTGGTTCCTCACAGTACAGGTATCTGTTGTATAGGCAACAGATCCTCGGGAGATTGTTAGCCCTCGAAAAAAGCCATCACCAAACAATAATCAAGGATACTAACACTCCCTTCCTGCGTTTTAGGTTTCAACCACAGCCAGAACGTTTCAGCCAAGGTAGGCACCTCAACCATGATCAGCCCGGGTCGAACCGCAAGCAGAACTTCCCGGGGGCCATGCTGATCCTCGTTCTGCCAATTTATACCCTTGGTAAGGGTTTCGGAAGCCAACGCAACATAAGTCATGTGGCTTCCTAGAGTTTTGTTTGCCGCACCAAACGAGGAACCCCTTCCCCTCTTTTCCACGAAAAACAGAGCGCCTAAGTTGGGAATACGCCAAGGCAAAACATGTTCCCCGGGGAGAGGGTGATGGAGAAAGGAGGAGAGGTATGAAATCGCTTAATGTGGCATTACATGCTGATTTACTAGCCCCCCCCCCTGCTTCTTATGAAAGAGACTTGTGCCTCCGAGGCCAGACAGCTCCTCTCGCCTAGATGGTGATGCTCCCATACATTTAAGGTTGATGAAGACAACTTCAATTGGTAACACAGTTAATTCAACTTAATTGAGTTGTGAATCAGAATTGGGACTGCAGTTTCGTGACGTTTATTAAAAGCGATACACGGGTGTAAACCACTTTTTGAGCTTAATTTGTATGAACGTAGTTTTCTTTTCAAGAACGTTTAATAGGTTTCGTAATCAACATTTTTTTTTGTATGACTTGTTAGCATTTCAAAATTGAAAAGAAAACAAAGTATTAAAATTAAATAAATTTAACTAAATTGTTCAAATGCAGTGTCTTCTTCTGTGGCCCTGTCGTCGAGTAAATGAATAAATGAATGAATGAATGAATGAATGTGATTTGTCAACAAGACGTGCAAACTGCAGTGACAACAAAAAAAAGAAAAACTCTAAAGTAAAATATAAATTATGATTTTTTGTGACTTACTTTTTTGATACGTTTAATTTATGAAAACAACTTCAATGGAAATGAAAACGTGCGCATTTTTAATAAAAAGAATCAAACGAAATCAACTTTAAAAAAAAAGTCAGATTTCTTTTTAATGTTTTCTTCCGCAAAAAGCAAATTCTTTCTTTTCGTTTTGTTTATGATGGGACAGTTTTTTTTCTGTTTTTTGTTTATCTAAACTTGATTTAATATAAAAAATTTTTTTTCTCCACTAAAGATTTTATGTAGATAAGTGTACAACTTTGCTTCCGCCGTTTTTTTTCTCAAAATTCAAAGCTTTATTGTAAAAAACTGGTAAAATATTTGTGATTCAGAGTATTGTCCATAGCTGGCCACTACTTTCTACTATCTTTCGGGCAGCGTAGGAAATTTCCGTGGCGAATACTCTGGTCGTCTTTTAGAGCGATTCACAAATCGATCCAATTTTTTACGGGTAGTGCTGGTCTGCCAGGCCATGTGCAATTGATCGAAACAAGAGATAGTCCGAGGCATCAACATCTGGAAAATACGGTGAGTGGCGTAGTACTTCACATTTCAACGTTTCCACGTTGTCTTGACCACTTTCACAACATGGGGTCGAGTATTGTCATGCGGTAATATCATTTTGTCCTGTCTCTCATTGTATTGCGGCCATTTGTCTTTCAATGCTCTGCTTAAACGCATTAATATCATTCGATTACGATCGAGAAATATAGGAAGAGAAGACTGGTGCATTTAAAAAAAGGTAACATATGTTCGTTAATTATTTCTGAAGTTGTCTATGAGTAAGATACATAATTTATAAATTGGCCTAATGATGACGAATCCACTGAGGTGAAAATGTGCCTCATCACTGAAGAGAATTTTCTTTGAAAATTAATCATACACTGTTGCCATTTCTTGCCACCACTTCGACCATTGACGACGCTTGGAATGATCAAGAGGATTTAATTCTTGAGTCAGTTGCACCTTGTAAGCGTGTAAAGCTGCGAAGCTTTTTTGCTTGCAGAGTGTTACTGCAGGGCCGGATTCGAACCTGCGACCTCGAGTGTTGGTCGAATACTCTACCAAATGAGGCATCGAGTCACCCCAGTCTTTATGCATAATGTTCACCAACGATCTGTAGGAGCATGCAATGCTGTTTTCACATTTTCTACAGAGCCGGGTTCCGCGTATTATTGCACGATTTACCGATTGTACGTAAATTTGGACGATTAAATTGGCCGGAAAAATTACGAAGTGCACGATATGCATTTTGATTTGAACGGCCATTTTTATAATAAGCTTAAATAACTTTAACGCATTGCTCGGTTATGTATCTTTTCATGGCTCAAATTGAATTAGTCTGAAGTTGAGATATGATGAATGAAATGCAGAAGGGAGGTGTGGTTCACATTCAAAATCGGCCCTTAAAATGTAACTTTCTCTGTTCCGCCATGCTGATCTTCTGTGTCAAACTCGCCGTTTCTGAGGCGTTGAAATCACTCTCGGCACGTTCTTTTACCAATAGCAGGCTTAGCATTGATATATGAGAGCAACTGATGATCTTCACCCGCAAAAAATTAAAACCTCCCGCAAGTATTGAGAATTTGGCTCATAAGCTGATATGTTTAATCGAGAATTACTGAGAAAATTAATGATGCAGATAAAAATCTACTACTTTTCGATGGCTTTACGTTTACAAATACCTAAACTTATTGTATAACACCTACAATCTATTAGATTAGGTTGTATATGCCGCCAGTTTCTTGAAACCAGCCCACTTGGATCGTTTTGGCCCCATTGTGTTGCTTGAGGGAGAAGTGCAGCCTGTGAGACTTACACTTCCCCCGACGGTTTAGATCCAAATCAACCCGACAGCCGGATTAAGGAATCCAGTCCGTTCACTCAGCATTCCGATATATCTGCCAGCCCGTGCAGCATCGGTTCGCCTATATACAGCGCTCTCATACAACAGAGAGCCGGGCAACGACAGAGGAAGTGCTCAACACTCTCCTCCTCGTCCTCATCCCCGCAGCTTCTACAGAAATCATTAAATGGAAGATTTAACCTCCGTCCTTATGTGACAATATCCTGTCAAAACTGCCCCAAGGTACGCAACATTTGACGGGAAAGACCCTTTAGGACCGTAGTCCTTCTACGATCTTACGCATGCCATGTTAGCCTTGCTATTCGGCAGATAATCTCATTAAACCGTCTGTCCTGTGCAGTCCCTACAGTACCGGTATTCACAAAAGCTCTAGGCTTGAATGTTTCGCTATCTCATTATGAGATATCCAGGATTCTTGAACCAACCTGGACGTCATATTGACACCCACAAGCGCATTTAACGCAGCCTTACTATCAGTACAGATTCGGATATTCACCGCGTATACCCTATAGTATCTCAACCAGTTTGCTACTCTCAAAATAGTTATAATTTCAGCCTGCATTACGCTACACTCATCATATAGCTTAAAACGGATCTTCCTCTGATACTGGGGCATAAAAATGCCGCCACCAACTCCCATGTCCGATACGATCTATTTATTTCGCCTACCACTTACCGCCACAGCCATCTATTGCCAAACGGCGGAAGCAATGATGTACACCTAATATTTTATTTAAAGAAATTTAAATTTCTTTTTTGTTTTTCTTGTCTTTCGCAGCGAGTTAATTGTTGTGCAATTACTGGGAAGTAAAAACAATTGGAAGCCGGGAGCAACAATTTCGAATTAAGATTTTACATTGAAAAACTCAAAAGCAGACAAAACAATAGTTTTCATTCAGTTTTCACTGGTGATATAATTTTCACTCGATATTAACTTACAAATCGCATATTGCTTACTGCTGCAGATTGTTCTGTACGAGTAATTGTGTACTCGTATCGAGGTGAGTGGAAGTGTAAATCTGAAATTATGTTTGTGTGTGAAATGTAAAGAAAAAAAGTGAAAATTATTATAAATTTATGCTTTTTATGAATGTTACATTTTTTTTTAAATATTAAATGTGCTGCCGCGATTAAGTTTCGTTTTGTTTGTAAAATTTAGTTTTGTATTGTTAAAGGAGACACTTTCTTTTTTAATTGTTTAACATTAAAGAATACTAGACGATAGTTTACATTTGTTTACAACAAGTGAAACTTGTTTGTGGTAAAAGGGAATCATGATGCAGTAAAGTGAAAAAACTGAAACTTTGGTGCAATGTCCATTCAATAGTTAAAAGAAAAATGTATGTATTCGATAGTATTCCTACCAGGAATACAATAACAATGCTGTAATATAAGGTAGCGCAAAATTAGTCATTGAATAACTTTTTAGCTAAAAAAGAAAAAAAACTTGTGTATAGGATTTTTTTTGTGAATTGGATATACCCCCCGGGGAACAGGTTTTTTCTTGGCGTATTCGAAACCAAATCATTCTGTTTTTCGGATAAAGAGGGGAAGGAGTCCCTCGTATGTTACAGCAAATAAAACTCTAGGAAGCCGCATGACTTATGCTGTGTTGGCATCCGAAATCTTTACCAAGGGTTTAAATTGGCAGAACGGGCTGATCGTGGTCGGGGTGCCTACCTTAGCTGGAACGTTCTGTCTGGAGTGGAAACCTAAAACGCAGGAAGGAGGAATTAGTATTCCTGGTAATTGTTTGGTGTGTGACTTTTTTCGAGACTATTTCCTTTTTCCGAAGGACTGTTGCCTTTACAACAGATACCTGTGTTGTAAGGAACCAGTGGTGATGGTTGACGGGTGAGTTGGTTTAAGGGCTGATGCTCTTAGTGGGATTTGGCCTAACAACTCATGAAGCCTTGTCTTCCATTGATTGCTGGGATTTTCCATACAGGAGTGATTAGAAGGCTCGAACTCCTCAGCAAGAAGTTACTCATATGGCTACAAAAATACGGCAAAAATTGCTACCTGTGTGAGCCTAGCTAGCCACAAGGAGGCTCTGGTGAATCATAAATAATTCACTCCGCAGAACTGCTCCATCATCAGATAAGGCCGTAAAAGTAGGTGCTGATGTAAATCGTTTTCACTACTGTATAATGCATGTGTTATATTGTGTTAATGACTTCCGAAACCCTTGATAAGGGTTACAATTGGCAGAACAGGAATCAGCAAAGCCCCCGAGAGGTTCTGCTTTGTGGGGCTGATCATGGCTGAGGTGCCTACGTTGGCTGAAACGTTGTGGCTGTGGGGATAGTTTCCCTGAGGGCTAGTGACTAACAACTCCCGAGTTGCTGTTGTCTTGCAACAGATATCTGTATGATATCTGTATGCTAAGAAACCAGGAGTGATGGCTAAACGATTGAGTAAGTTAAGGGTTGATGCTCTTAGTGGGCTTCAGCCTACCAACTCATTAACCCTTGTCTTCAATTGACTGTTGGGCAATTGCATACAGGAAGGGTTAGGACGACCGTCCTCTTAAGCAAGAGGATTGTATATATGTATATGGCTATAAACTTATGGAAAAAGTTGCGCCTTGTATGCTGTTTACTGCAACAGATACCTGTAATATAAAGAACGAGAAATAACGTTTAGACGGCTTAGTTGGTTATGGGCTGATGCTTTTAGTGGGCTTCAGCCGACCAAGTCATTAAACCTTGTCTTCCATTGACTGCTGGGAAATTTCATACAGGAGGGATAAGAAGGCCCGCTCTCTTAAGCAGAGGGATAGTATATATGGCTACAAACTTTTGGAAAAAAGTTGCAACCTGTGTGCACTTTGCAAGCCACATATGGGCGCTGGTGAGTCGTGAATAATTCACCCCGTGGACTTGGTATATAATCAGATTAGTACGACAAAGCAGGTGCTGATGTTAATCAATTTCACAATCTGTAAAAACCTTGTACTGGTTTTTTTTTTTGTTAATTAAAAAAAATGTTATCTCGACCAAGTGGCCGCCAACAGTGTTGATACATATATGTGCCCGTTTTATCACATTTTCCGCAATATTTTTGGTCATAACTGTTCGCAGCCCAGTCAAATATACTTCTTAAGGTGCGATTGTGGATGACACAAAAAAAAAAGGCTAGCTCAACCCAAAAATTTTAAAAATAAGGCATTGGACTAATTACTCGACGAAGATTGCTATCGGTACAGAAGACTAGCCGAGGCCTGGTCAGACGAAAAGGTTGGCAGATGAAGCCAAGTAGAAGTCTGGTCAGCCAAAAAAATTTGCGGAAGACGAATAGACAGCATTATGCGACGAAGATTGCTATCGGCACAAAATTCTAGCCGAGACCTGGTTGGCCGAAAAATTTTGCAGATGAAAAATTGGAAGAATTTTTCGACAAAGTTTGTTGTCGACGCAGAAGGCAAGAATATACCTAAGTAGACCTGCTCTTTCCTTCTCACGTATTTCGTATGCAAAATAATAAATCGATTTGGACAATGTGTCATATTTGGAGAATGTCTTTCAAAAATTTCCAGAGCCTATGGATTTTTACAGTAGCTCCTATGAAATGTCGACATATAGATAGCTGGGAAACATAAAGAAACAAGCTGTTTATAATTTTTTCATATATCAAGTAATTTTGTTTATTATCTTGTATACTCAATATTCGTGATAATTCAGTTACGATATTTTATCATATTGGCAGCACTGATCTGAAAAATTCGTTTAAACTGGCAACATCCAAAACAGTGGTATAGCCTTGTACCCGTAAAATAATCATATTCGTAACGGATGCTTTCTATGTTGACAGATTGCAGTCTGTAGCGTGCTGCCTTGAATGTGTTTTATGCACTAACATTTATTTTAATATTTTCTAGGCGCAATATCTGTATTGAGATTTACTTGTCATTATGTTTCCAAGTATCCCCCTATTCAATTCTAAATTATTTCATTCATCAGGGATTCCAAATTGATTTAAAATCATTTTTCTTCAGGCAGCCCGTAAGATTTGCGAGTCGATTTGAACTGTTCCAGATTTTCAAATTAATTTGTTGTTGTTTTGGGATTTTGTTGTGTTTTTAAAGCAGAGGTGCCCAGGCCTATGCGCTTGATGCTCAATTGTTTTTGCAAAAGCGCTTAGGTATAGGGCTGTGCTCTTTAATACGCTCAGCACTAGCAATGAAATAAACACAAACGACTCCGTCTTATATATATATTTTTCTATCGTTTTTCACTGCACACACGCAAGAGCAAAACAACAACACTTTCGCATGCTTTGCTGGTAAACATTGACGACAGCGATTATCGGTGTAAATTTTGTTTTTGCAGATTTTTTTGCTTTTTACAACAAAAAATATTGGGGGCTATTCTGCGTTTCGATTCGGATCGAAATTTTCTCCGTCTGGCAACTTGAGTTTTCTGCGTTTCGATTCCGCTCAGTTTCTTTCGATTGTATGTATTCTGCATTACGATCGGAACTCCGTTTTTCCAGTTGTTTTTTTGTTGACGGAGAAGTTTTCGTTATATGTTTTTTAGTTAAAAAATTAAAAAAAAAATGTAAGTAGAAAATGATATAAAATGTTTAGTAACGATTAATAAAAATTATTTTTTTAGTTAAATTTATTTATTTATTTTTTTGTTTTAAATTATAAATTTTTGTACCCAAATCTGATGTGTTTTTATGTATTTTGGGTCAAAAACAACAAGACCAGAGCAGTATGAAAAATTGGCAAATTTAATGTCATCTAATGCAGACATTGCATGTGGATATCACCAGCGATCAAAGGAAGATGTAGCAGTGTTCTGGGAGGAAGTTGCAGGAATCATCAATGCACTTGGCCCTCCAATAAAAAAATGCTAGCCTCATTATATCTCATATTGTTCTCCTCTCTGACCAACAATAATGCAGCTGTTATAGAAATTAAATTAATTAAATTATTGATAAAAAGAAATAAAAAAAATGTAACACAGTGAATTAATCCCCTACAATTTTTATTAAAGTTTTATTTTGGTCTTTCCATATTTAATCACAACGCTGTTAATTTTTTTTATTATGTACCTTTATCTTCACAAGATTCTTTGCACTGTAATATATTTATGAACAATTAATTTCTTCTTTCTTATTAAACTTTATTAAGAACTTATTTTTAATTATGTATACAAACAACTTTTTGTATTAAATTTGACATTTGTTTATGGAAACGATAACAAACTTGCTTATTTTGCAATTTCATTTCCACATTCCACAGTGATGCTATTAATTTTATAAACATTGTTGTCTTCTTCTTTTTCTTTCGATTCCGTTTTTTATCAGAATACCAATTTTCGATCGCAACGGAACTGAATGCGGAGACTTAATCGAAACGCAGAATAGGGGTGATTAAATAAAAGTAGTTTTTCCTTAAATGTATTGGTGTTTGCTCTTCTATATAGAACTTTTGGGCATCTCTGTTTTAAAGCTTTTTGCTTTCACTGTGCCAAGGGTTGACTGTCTGCAGTGATTGGGGGAGTCTTTTAAGTGGGTGTGGGTAAGTGTAGTATCTGTTTTGTTATTAAAGCGATTTAATGATTTAAAAATAAACAAATAAAATTCCAAAAGACAATTTTAAGCTGTTTGTTGTCTGCTGTTTTGTTTGTAAACAAATTTATTTTCAAAATCCCTATATACATTTATGTATATGTAAGTGTGTATGTGCAACAAATTATTTGTTTTGAGATTGTTTGTGGTTATTTTTGATCTGACAGCGAACAACAAAATGTTGTCAAAATAGAAACAATCTGTAATAGAGATTCATACGAGTAAGTACATTTGTATCTTATAAATTAAGTTTTCATGTTGTCTTTATCCCCCAGGGAATTATTTAGTACCTAATAACTAGATAATAGACACTTTTGAAATACAACGCACATACGAGTATATATGTACTACACGCTGACGAGCTTGTTTAATAAATTTAACATTAATTTCAACATAAAATAATCTCGATGGTTTTGCTCGAAAAATGCTTTAATTATGATAACAAAATAGGCTGATACTCGTACGTTATTCCAAGTATTGTCCATCAATAGTCACTACTTTTTTATATCTCTCATAGCATGTGGATTCCGCGGTGCGAGAACTTCTTCGGTTTTTAGGTAAAGACAAATCAACCTATTTTCTGACACCCTGTTTCGAAGTGAATCGTATTCCAGTAGAAACGTTATGTATCTATTTTGCATTACTAGTAAGAATACGATGCAAAAATGACTTCTTTTTGTGGCTTTCAAGAACCATTTGCGACATGCGACATCGCCTTCAAAGCCTCTCACATTCAATTCATATGGTACCCAATTTTCTTACTTTTGAATGAATTCCAATCCTTTTTCTTGCGTTGGAGTGAATTCCAATGCTTTTAAATGTAGGGAAATACTTTGTTATGTCACTGCCAATGATAATGCAAGTTCTTCTTGCGTTTGACATGAATCTTCGTCGAGTAATGCTTCCAATTCTTCATCCTAAAATGTTGTCGGTCTCTCCTTGTCTTCTGTGTCGATAACAATCTTCGTCGCGTAATGGTTCTAATTCCTAATCTTCAAACTTTTTTGGCTAATCAGGCCCCTCCTTATCTTCTATGCCGACAATAATCTTCTTCGAGTAATGTTTTCAGTTCCTCATTTTCAAACTTTTTGGCTGACCAGGCGTTTCAAGAGGGGAAGCGGTCCCTCGTTTGGTGCGGCAAACAAAACTCTAAGAAGCCGCATAACTTATGTTGTGTTGGCTTCCGAAACCCTTACCAAGGATATAAATTTGCAGAACGGGGCTGATCATAGTTGAGGTGCCTACCTTGGCTGAAACGTTCTGGCTGTAGTTGAAACCTAAAACGCAGGAAGGGAGTGTTAGTATCCTGGATAATTGTTTGGTGTGTGGCTTTTTTCGGGGACTAACAATCTCCCGAGGATCTATTGCAGATACCTGTACTGTAAGGAACCAGTGGTGAGGGTTGACGGGTGAGTTGGTTTAAGGTTTGATGCTCTTAGTGGTCTTCGGCCTACCAACTCATTAAGCCTTGTCCTCCATTGATTCTGGGAAATTGCATACAGGAGGGATTAGAAGGCCCGAACTCCCAAACAAGAAGTTGCTTATATGAACCCAATCATATGACAAGAATTGCTACCTGTGTGAGCCTGGTAAGCCACACGGGGGCGTTGGTCAATCGTGAATAATTCACTCCGTGGAATTGGTCCATCGTCAGATAAGGCCGCAATGCAGGTGCTGATGTAAATCTTTTTCACAACTGACCAGAAGACCTTATCTTCTGTATTGACAACAATATTCGTCGAGTAATGCCTCCAATTCCTTATATGTAAAACCTTTTCGGGTGACCAGGCCTCTTCTAGTCTGTTGTATCGGCAACAGCCTTCCTCGAGTAATGCAACCAATTTCCAACCTTCAAATTTTTCGGCTGGTCAGGCCTCTCTTTATCTTCTGTTTGTAAAAAAAAAAAATCTACATCTTTAAAACTATTTCGTCTGACCAGGCCTCTCCTTTACTTCGGTGTCAACAGCAATCTTCGTCCAGTAATTCGTTCACTTCTATATCTTAAAAAAAAAATTTCGGCTGATTAGGCTTCTCCTTATCTTCTGTATCGACAACAGCCTTCGTCGAGTAATGCCTCAAATTCCTTATCTTTAAAACTTTTTCAGCTGACCAGGCCTCTTTTGTCTCGACAGCAATCCTCGTCGAGTAATGCTTTCATATCCTCTTCCGCAAATTTTTTTGGCTGACCAGGCTTTTACTTTGCTTCTTTGTTAAAAAATATTTGTCGTGTAATGCCTCCAATTCCTCTTCTATAAAACTTTTTCACCTGACCAGGCCTCTCGTTTTCTTCTGTGCCGACAGCAATCTTCATCGAATAATTCGTCCATTTCCATATCTTCAAAATTTTTCGGTGATCTGGCCTGTCTTTTTCTTTTGTATCGACAACAATCCTCGTCGAGTAATACTGCCAATTCTTCATCTGCAAACGTTTTCGTCTGACCAGTCCTCACCTTGTGTTCCGTATCGACAACAATCTGCGTCGAGTTATGCTTCCAATTCCTCATCAACAAACTTTTTTGACTGACCAGATCTCTCCTTGTCTTCTGTGCCGATAGCATTCGTTGTCTCGTAAGGCTTCCAAATCCTCTTCCGCAAATTTTTTTGGCTGACCAGGCTTCTACTTTGCTTCTTTGCTGACAAAAATCTTTGTTGAGTAATGCCTCCAATTCCTCTTCTATAAAACTTTTTCACCTGACCAGGCCTCTCGTTTTCTTCTGTGCCGACATCAATCTTCGTCGAGTAATTCGTCCATTTCCATATCTTCAAAATTTTTCGGGTGATCTGGCCTGTCCTTTTCTTATTTATCGACAACAATCCTCGTCGAGTAGTACTGCCAATTTTTCATCTGCAAACGTTTTCGTCTGACCAGTCCTCACCTTGTGTTCCATATCGACAACAATCTGCGTCGAGTAATGCTTCCAATTCCTTATCAACAAATTTTTCTGACTGACCAGATCTCTTTTTGTCTTCTGTGCCGATAGCATTCGTTGTCTCGTGAGGCTTCCAAACCCTCTTCTGCAAATTTTTTTGGCTGACCAGGCTTCTACTTTGCTTCTGTGTTGACAAAAATCTTTGTCGGCTAATGCTTCCAATTCTTCATCTGCAAACCTTTTTATCTGACCAGGTCTTGCCTTGTCTTCAGTGTTGTCGAGAGCAATATTCGTCGAAGCATTCCAATCTCTCATCTATAAACTTTTTCGCCTGTCCAAGCCTCTCTTTGTTCTCTGTGTCGACAATAATTTAAGTCAAGTAATGCTTCCAAATCCTCATCTGCAAACTTTTTCCACTAACCTGGCTTCTCCTAGTCTTCTACGGCGAAATCACTACTTTTGAATCACGTACACCAACGTTCACAAGTTTTTTTATTTTGTGCGTATTGACCGTAAGCTTCTACCAACAATCAATTTTAAGTTTAGTTTTAACGACTTTTCTAAACTTAAATAACGATATTTGCAAAAATTATCGTGATAGTAACGATTACCTCTGTTAAATTCAGTAAAGTGGGGGTGGATGAATCCTTGGAAACTGGAATACAAGAAAGTTCAGAGCCAAATAGAAAGCAGCAAACTTCAAATGTTTATTTCCAAATGTTTGTAAGTTTTCTCTGAAAGGCAAGCAAGATAGGCAAGCAAGATAGATACTCTGAAAGTAAGCAATGAAATGAAGATACAAATAAAACAACAAGAATTACAGCCAGTTTACCAATCTCGACAACGTGCTTGAGTTCGCAATCTAAGCGAATGAAAATTGATTTGGGTTCGTCTAACTATTTTCTATGCGAACGATGTGTCAAAACTCAATCAAAATACATAAGAATGTGCGAACGAATAGTAGTGAGATAGACAAACCCAAATTGATTCGAATGTGAGTGACTGGCTTTCTTTCGCATTCATTTTCATTCGAAATTGGTAAACTGGCTGGTAGTATTTTAATAGAACAATGGATTTATTGCAAAATAGATTATTTTTGACGCTGACAATAATGAGATAAGCGAAAGTGTGGCAAACGGCAACCACCTTTGACTATTGACATTTATTATTATTTATTATTAATTAGGCATTGTGTGCAAGCTGGACAGCATTATTTTGGCAACTTTCAGCTTGATCATGTATAGGTTTTGAAGTTTGTTGGTTGCTCATCACCACTGCTGTTAATGCCAGAGTGCAAAAGAGTTCTTTTGGCATTAACAACCTCCATATTTCTTCTGACGGCTCTGAATGGGTGTGTCGGCAAAGTCAATTATGTCGCCGATCACTTTCGCAATAAAAGATTTTTTGTTTTTGTTTTCAACAATTAAATTCACTTTTTGCTCTGAAATATCAAATAGCCATTTCAATAAATGAATTTTATTAAAAATTGCTTTTAAATACTTCATTACATTGTTTTATTGGTGAATTTTTTTTCCTTTGCTCTTATTATTATTGTTTTTCGTGTATCAACTTCAGCACTATTTTTTATTATAATTTTATTTCTTAAATATGATGTTATTACTTTGCTGTTGTTGTCATCTCGTTTTTATGTCTCTGGCACAGAAATAAATCCATTCTTAAGTATGACAGAACGAACTTCGAAATATAATTGAAAGTATTTGCTACAATTCACACGCATTGAAACCACTCGAAGCCGGCAGTCGTAACAATAAGTATTCATACACCAGCACTGGCTCATTAAAACTGAAAGACGAGCAGACCAACATTAAAACAAAACAAAACAAACATTGACTGGATGGATCATGACAAAAGCAATAAAACAAAAATGTAATGTGAAAATATGAATTCGAAAATTACAACTTTTCTGTTAAAATGTCAATGAGACCAAAAGAAAAAAAAAAAAAAAAACAAATGAAACGCCTGACAGTCATACAGGCTGACGGACGGGCGGACCGTGCAGTCAGCTAGTTGGCTGGTTAAGTCTGTATAACTGACGTGAATGTGTCCATATGTTTTCATTAACCAGTTTATTCATGTCACGCAGCACATGCTGTTACAGTTCTCTGATCTCTGGCGTTCTGTATGCACGAGTATTTCGGCTGCCTGGAATTTCTGTTTTACTTTTTTTTTTTTCATTATTTGATTCAACATAAACAAACGCTTAAACCTTAAAGCTAAATGAAATTATAAAGTCATAGCGTTTACTTGCAAAAGCACATGACAATATTTTATACACAACTACATAAATATGTATGTATGTATGTATGTACTATATGTGGCAGTAAGCAAAAACGAACAACATATGCTCTACTGGCTGTTTATTTGTTTATTAATTTGTGTGACTGTTCCAACATATGTGACATGTCACACAAGTGATATGATTTCATTTATTTCTTATTGGAAAGCCATTCCACAAGCTGAAGATCTGCGTCGCCAAAAATTTTAATAATGTGATAACGTTTGCTTTGGTCTACCCCAAAGCGAATTCATTATTAGGTGGATACATTGGCGAATTCGGTCAATCCGTCAGCACTTCGTCTGTCTAGTTTTGTTTAGCTTTTTGGGCGCCATTTAAATTTTTACACGTATTATTCATCAACTACTTTTGACAGCTGAAATCTGAGTTCGCCTTTTGCACAAACAAAATACCTTTTGTGTTTTTTATTGTTGTATTGTTGTAGCTAAGGGGCTAGCCTGTTTTTTATATCATGATCTACCCGTGTTGTGTTTTACTTTTATTTTGGACCAGAACTCAGGGGATGACCCCTACATATGCAGTGCATAGTACCAGAACTAGGAAAATAGGTTCTGAGAGGGAGGAAACAGGAAGTAGTGTTTGTAAACATTTGACTAGTACTTTCCAACGATATAACAGACAGGACCAAACACGTCTGCAGGCAATTTATTCCACAGGCGAAGCGCTTGGCTGAAAAACGAATTCTCTGTATAACAAGTAGTACGATTCCCTGGGCAATCGACCACAAATGGACAAGCTCTGGACGATGAACGCGTGTTATGGAAAAATGTGCGAGTTTCGGGAACCAGATCCCTAATCTCGTCAGAGCAAAATCCATTGTAGTAACGATAGAACAGAGTAACGCACCCTACACTGCGTCGATGCTCCAGTGAGTAAATAGAGTTGGATGCCCTACTATCACCGTTGATCTTCTTCGCTTTCTCCTGCACACGGTCGGGTAACCGCAAAACAGACTTTGAAGCCCCAGCCCAAACATGAGAGTTGTATTCCATTTTCGGGCGGATATAGGTAGTATAAACAGTAAGGAGATATTCATAGCTTACTCGGGGTTAAATCTGTAGAAGCGGGCGAATGAGGAACCAACTCGAAGTGTAATTCCTAGACTTTTTTTTAGGTTCGGAAGGCAGGCCGCTGGATACCCCGGAATAATGTAAGTTTGTCCAGCTTACTTGGATCCTGGAGATTGCTAAAAATTGGGGCAGTGGAGTGAAGAAAAGAGGTTATAGGAATATAGTGTGAGTGGAATGGTTGGGCGGGGATGGAAAGCAAAGGCGGGAACCTCTTAGTGTAGCGTTGCATATTGCTATACTAGCCATCGGCTGCTTCGTATGAAAGAGGCTAGTGCAGTCGGTTTGACCGAGGCCAAACAAAATAGGCTGTTGAAGCTCCACTCGCCTAATTGTCTTATACCATGATGCTCCAACGTCGGGCATGTACCGAGGAGATGAAAGATCGTCTCATTTTCCTCCTCGTCTTGGCAACTTCTACAGAAGTCGTTATAGGGTAGGCTTAGTCTTCTGGCATGGTTCCCAAACGGGCAATGCCCAGTGATGACTAATACAGTTATCTGGGCAGTTTTAATAGCTCCCACGTTCTCTTAGAGTTAATATGCGGCCACAGGTTCCTTAATATACGACATGTGGGCTCCGTGAGCCACTTTTCTTGGGCACGTTCCAGCGTGTGGAGTTTTATACTTTCCCAACACGCTGATGATGGTTGTCCGCAAAAGGCTCTATATCCCTAGCCTCTACGGCTGCCCCTTTTTTGGCTAAGTCGTCAGCGATGTTGTAGCCATTGTTGAATCCATGTCCACGCACCAATACTAGGGTTAGGTTAGAATGTCTCGCCATCTTATTTAAAGATGTCTGGCATTCCTGGACTAGACTAGAACTAGTGTATATTTCAATCAGGGGGTTAATGGCGGACTTGCTGTCCGATACTATCATGATATCTCTAACGAATATCTTGTAAAATGTCAGCCATCTGGCCGCTTTATTTATAGTCGATATTTCAGCCTGAAGAACACTGCATGCGTCTGATAATTTGAAGGATATTTTAGTGTTAAATTCTTCTATGTAAACACCAACCCCCCTTCTGCACCGTGTAAACATAGAAGTATCCAGCTTGTAGGGGAGATTCCTCAATTTGGTAGCCGAAGCTCCTTGAGAGGAATGGTTTTGGGATGTAGTAGTCAATTAGATCGGGGACTAGGTTCCTTTCAATCTCCAGTATATTGGCATGTCCCCACGGTCTGTGGGTCCATGCTCTTGTCATGTTCAACCTGATCGCGGCTTTTAGTGCTATCTGCCTGGCTTCTAAGTCACATGACATCCAGCTAATAAGTGCAAAAAGTGCTTTGGTTGGTGTTGGCGTCATGGCCCCTGTAGTCAGTATTGCCATGATTCGACTGACTATCCTGGTAGAAAATAACTTATTTCTTAAGCGACTTTTACAACTCTGAGTCGACCCAATAAGTCAGTCTAATGTTCACCGTGGCTTGTTTTCGCTTTTTGAATCTAGTATATGCGGATTATAATACAGACTTTCCCGTTATTGGCTAACAAACCCACCTTTACCTTCTTTGACGCCAATTCATTTCGAGAAGTCTACTGTTATGACCGCAGTTTGGTCTCCGGCGTGTTATGATAGATTTACTTTTCGTCTAGGATCATGACTCTTAAAACGTCAAACATTCCTGCTCACGACTGCCATTGTTAACTATTGTGATACTCATCATCGTTCTCATAGCCAAACGATCAATTTAAATTGAAACCAGGGAGCCATGTGAGATGCCTATCGCTTCCGCAATTTCTCCCACTTACAACCTTCGATCGGTTAAAACCATGTCGGGAATTTGTTCAATTATTTCGGGTGTAGAGTCGTCAAGACGTCCAGAACATTCGGTTTCTTCTGTACTTATATGGCCCCATTGAAATTAAGTAAACCACTTCTTTACCATGGAAATGGAAGGTGCAGAGTCCCCATCACATTTATCAACCATACTTAACAACATTTGTTATTGTGCTGTCATTTACATCAGCTGTTTTTGTTAAATAAAGAACAAAATTCTAACTGCTTATTAGTTTCACTTGTATGTTAGTAATACTCGAAACACTTACCATGTAAGTTTTTATTACATTTATAAGCAAATAAAACTCTATATATGCAGCGTTGCCGCTTTAGTGCGAAAGTTAGGGTTTGCCGTATTACATCCAGGGAAGTGGAAGGATTTAGGGGATTCACGAGGTCGGTTTTGGGAACTGCCAGAAACATTTTTTTGTTTGTCTTTCCCTTATTCATCAGACTAGCCTCATCCACTGCTTATCTGAAATAAAATTTTCACGCAAATTTTGCAGCCTTCATGTAGGGTGTACTGAAGAATAAAAAAGATATGTATGTACTCGTATACGTATTTACGTATTTAATTAACTGTGTTAATTTTAAGTCAACTATAGATAATATACAAGAGAACAACAACAACAATAACAACAACAATGTTACAGTAAAAACAATGAAAATGTAACACAAGTAAGTGAAATTAAATTTGAAGTTTTAACGAAAAAAGAAAAAAAAATGAAAAATAAACCAAAAAATAATTATTATTATCTTTATCATCAAAAGACATTAACATTATTAACTTTGTTGCAACATGTATTTACTTGCTACATCTTGACTTTCAAACATCGTCAGTCGTTCCATGCCAACCAAAGTACAGATGTGTGAAAGCGAATGTTACCGGTTTCGTTGCGATATGCTGCGATACGCCACAATCAGCGATGTTCTACTTTGTTAATTGTAGTCATCTTTACAAACAGTTGGAATAAATTTTAAATATTAAACTTAAAAATGTCTTTAAATTTGTGCATTTGTTTGTCTTTAAAAATATATATATTTGCCAAGTATAATCTTATGTTATTGTAAATTTAATGGAAGATATTGTGTCGGCGGGAGCGGTTACAGTAATAGCAGGTATGATCCCAATAGAGCTACAGATCCTAGCACGAAGAAAGGTATCAATATCAAAGCAGACTAGCCATGCAGACCTTGGAAGTATGCAGCAAATACGGGAGGATATGTTACACAGTTGGATGTCTAGATGGAACATTGACACTAGGGGTAGATGGACGGAGCGTCTCATTCCCAATATCAAGAAATGGTTGAACAGACAGCATGGCAATGTGAACTATTACCTGACTCAAATGCTGTCAGGTCACGGCAATTACCGGAGCTACTTATACAAAGTGGTCAAATGTAACACACCCTTTCCGTTTATATGAAGAAGAAATCCTGGACGACGCCGAACACAGTTTATTTAAGTATATTCGATGGGCGGAAACTCGTAGAGAACTGGAGATGGTAGCTGGGTTAGTAACGGTAGAGAATGTCGTGGACATCATGATAGGGAGCGAGGCCATCTTTTTAGCGGTATCGTGATTCTGTGAAAAAGTTCTGCGGACGAAAAAGCCAGATCTGGACGCCGCAGAACAAGATCATAATTAGGATCCCAGACGAAGAATAGTGTAAAGAGATGAGCTGATTAAGCCATTGGGTATCCCACCCGAAGCAATACTAAGGCGGTCCCGGGGTTGCTTTTTTATTCCAGGAAGAAGAGGGGGGTTTTTCGTCGGTAAATTTACTGTAGTGATCAGTTCAACACAAAGTGGAGGCTACGGACCCTCTGGTCAGTGCGTAACGCATTTTTCCCCCTCGCCAAGAAAAAAAAATTGTGTTGAGTCCTTCCATGATGCTGCGAAATAATCTTTTAAGAACAAACTATATGGAAAACTAAGTTACTATTAGATTACGATTTCGTAGGGGTCACTCTACTGGCGATCTTACTTTCTTTCTCTCTTTTCTTTTTATTGATTTATTACGAACTACAACCCTTCATTGCGAAATCAGCTCAGAGCTTCAATGCATAATATAAAAAATACTTACAACATTAGATATTAAAAAATTAAATTTAAAAACTGCTTAAGGCACCGTGCCTCTAATCTAATCACTAATGAAGCTTGTTTTAAAAATGGAACAAATGGTTCAAATAACTACGAGTATTGTTATAGTAGCAGTGAAAGTCAGCATAAATATATGTTTGAGCAATTTTTGGAATTGGCACATTTCTCGGAGAAATTATGCCAAACGATCCATCATTTCGGCGAGAATAAAGTGGTGGCTGTGGATATTTCCGAGGCGTTTGGAAGAGTAAGGCATCGTGCATTATTGTCAAATCTTATCGCTTTTGGTGACCATGAATATTTCTCTCGGTTTGTATCAAGCTTACCCAAAGACCGTTCTATACGAGTTCTTATAGATTCGGTCTCATCAAACGAGCTCATGATTAATACAGGGATACCGCTAGGTTCCGTTCTTTCCCTACTCTACTTCTTATTTTTCTTAATGACCAATTGAGTTTTTTATTCGCTATATTAGCTTCTAACATTGATACCAATAAAAAATTATAAGTAACTTGTTTTCCATGCTTCGCAGCTATCTATATGTCAATATTTCATAGGAGCCACCCTAATCATCAGTAGACTTTAGAAATTTTTGAAAGATATTCTCAATTATTCAACTTAATATCCCAACAATCTAAATACATTCTTGAGAGTTTAAAAAGAAAAATGCTCTAATAATATCTGTCAAAACACAAAAAACAAGCCTTTTTTAGTGTAGCTCCTATGAAATGTCGACATATAGATAGTTGGGAAACACGGAAAACAAGCTGTTTATAATTTTTATCTTAATGACCTTTCATGTCAAACTTCCAATCCTATCCACTTATTGCAGATGACAGCAGCATTTGCCATTCGCACTCATTAAGTTATAGGTCCATTCTCTCAAAGATCGGTGCCAAGAGGCAATATATTAGGTGTACAACTTTGCTTCCGCTGTTGTGCAATAGATAGATAAGTATTTGTAAACATAACGCCATCGAAATATTAATCGTTTTGTGTCTGCATCATAAAGTTATTCTCGATTGAATATGTCAGCTTACGAGCCAAACTCTTGTCATTTGCGGGAGGTTTTATTTTCTGCTTTAATATGAAGAAATCAGCGGCCGAGGCTCATTGAATGCTCTCAAATTCCTATAATGAGGCTGCTAATTGGTAAAAGAACGTGCCGAGAGTGGTTTCAGCGAACGGTGATTTTGACGCCAAAGACCAGAGAAAAGGTTTTCGAAGATGCACAATTGGAGGCGTTGCTTGATCAAGACTTGAGTCAAATGCAACATGAAGTGACAGAATTATAAGGAGTGATGGAACAAACCATTTCAAATGCCTGAAATGCATGGGAATGTTACACAAACAAAGAAATTGGGTGTCGTACGAGCTGAAGATGACAGAATTTGAATGGCGTTTGTTTGCTGGTGAACAGCTGTCCTGCTTAAGTGTCCAAACCTTCTAATCCTTCTTGTATGCAATTTCCCAACAGTCACTGGAAGACACAGCTTAATGAGTTGGTAGGTCGAAGCTCATTAACAGAATTAGCTCTTAACCAACTCACTCGTCTACTCTTGGTTCCTTATAGTACAGGTATCTGTTGCAAGAAACCGCACCTCGGTGAGTTCTTAGCCCCTGAAAACTGGCTGCATCATATTTATTAGGGAAACTAACTCCCCCTTCCTGCGATTTTAGGTTTAAACCACAGCCAGAACGTTTCAGGCAAGGCCGGCAACTCAGCCATGATCAGTTCGGGTTGAACTGCAAGCAGAATCATCCGGGGGCCATGCTGATCCCCATTCTGCTAATTTAAACCCTTGGTAAGGGTTTTGGCAGCCAACACAACAAAGCTATGCGGCTTCCTAGAGTTGCATTTGCTGCAACAAACGAGGGACTCCTTCCCCAAAAATAAAGTGCCCTGGTTTGGAGTACGCCAAAGGTAAAACATGTTCCCCGGGGGGATGCTACAACTGTGAAAATGATTTACATCAGTACCTGCCTTGACGGCCTAACCTGATGGTGGACCAATTCCACGGAGTGAATTTTTCACCATTCACCACCGCCCCCGTGTGGCTTGCTAGGCTCACACAGGTAGCAATTCTTGTCATATGATTGCGGTCATATGAACAACTTCTTGTTGAGGAGTTCGGGCTTTCTAATCCCTCATGTATGCAATTTCCCAGCAATCAATGGAAGACAAAGCTTAAGGAGTTGGTAGGCCGAAGCCCACTAAGAGAATCAGCCCTTAAACCAACTCACCCGTCAACCATCACCACTGGTTCCTCACAGTACAGGTATTTGTTGTAAGGCAACAGATCCTCGGAAGGTTGTTATTGCCCGAAAAAAGTCACGCCAAACAATCATCAAGAATACTAACACGCACTTCCTGCGTTTTAGGTTTCAACCACAGCCAGAACGTTTCAGCCAAGATAGGCACCTCAACCATGATCAGTTCGGGTTGAACTGCAAGCAGAACCATCCAAAGAGCATGTTGATCCCCATTCTGCCAATTTATACCCTTGGTCTGGGTTTTGGAAGCCAATACAACATAAGTCATGCGGCTTGCTAGATTTTTGTTTGCCGCGCCAAACGAGGAACTCCAAAACAGAGGAATACACTAAGGCGAAATCTGTTTCCCGGGGGATGCTACAATGTTAGCAAGCTCCGATTAAAGGATATTAAAGAACTTTGGATCAATATGAGTCATTATTTCACTACGAATTATCATTACGATCGCCAACGAGAACATCTCGCTTACTTTGCATGGAAGACGAAGGTGTTCGCGCTTTAGACAAATCTCGCTTACTTTGTATGGAAGACGAAGGTGTTCACGCTGCAGACAACACAACACGCTATAAGCGACAATATGTTTGCAAATGTGTACTCGGCCAGTGATGTTTTTTGAGCATCTTTTTCATATTGATGCTTTCATTTATGATTCGTCCTTATGGCGAAATTTCTATGAAAATGTCGATAACGAAAAATTCTTCAGTGAATGCACACGACAGTAGCACAGCTAAGGAGAGATTTACAGACATTATTATTGAAGAATCGCCATAAATAAGAGAGTAATGAAAGTAGTGGAAATTGTCTGAGTCGACACAAAGCTGAGCTCTGCTGGAATTTGTGTGCTACAATTCTCGGTCAGGGGTTGAAGGAAAAATTTAACGCATTATTAAATAATTGCTTGTTTTTTCTCTGTTTTGTTTCTTGATTGTCTGTTATGAGTGAATGTATAGCTCAGTTGGTAAAAAAAATTCCTCTTGTTGCCCTTACTAAAAAGAATTCATAAAGGAGTCAAAGTGGTTGTGTTTGCTACGAATCTCTGTGATGGCCACAAATGCCATAAAAGCTCACACGAACTCACAGATACGCGGATGCCTACCGAATTAAATCTGTATGATATTTTGGACAATTTTTCCAAAAATTCATGTATGACCCTAAAAAGAGTCAGCATCTTATGATAGATGATTTAACATAGTTAGTGACTTTCCCAATGAATCATGATGACTTTCGTAAACTTGAATATCTCCCTTCCCTGTTACCTCTACATATTCGACAATATGTTTGCATTACTGTCTGACGTGTGTACATAGGATCATTGCTTCTTTAATCGAAATTTTTCCCGCTGGGTAAAGACACTAATTCCTTACACTCCAAAAAAATACAGGTGCAAATTATTGTAACAGCTTTTTCTTATCAAAAAAATTAACATTAAAAATATTTATTCCAAGTTAAGAAGGAAATTTATAACACAAAATTTATTGCTTAACTTTAGCGATAAGTCATAGTGTTTAAAGATCTCTGATAAGTTCACGTTTGTGACTTTCTTTTTTTCTTCTTTTTTATAAAAATCCTGTTTTAATACTTTAATTGTCTGTTGGTTAAGTGCACTCAGTCAGTGTCCTTTTCGAATCCTGTTACAACAAGTTGGCGAAGACTGCAAACTTAAAAAAGAAAGTGATTAACAACCAAAAAGAATTCATCCGCCGTTTTGCTTAAAATTAACATTCAGACCGGTTTTCTGTTCTTCAACGTTTGGCAATTTTATTCGCTTAAGCACAATATCGAAAAAGTTGACGCACACGACAATTCCCGGTAGGAAACAAACACTTCCGTTGGTAATGACTTTGTTGTCAGTTTGTTTCTTGTTTGTCAGGTTTTGCTTTATTTTCACTTCGCTGGCAGGACTTTGGTTTATTAACTGAAAAAAAAGGAGTAACGTTAATGGCTTTTAAAATACAATTCCAGGACATGCTTGCAGTTTGTAGCAGTTTGATTTCTTTCCTGTTTTTTTTCCCCCCGTCTACATTGATATCCCTTATGGAAGTAGCAGAAGTTTTCGCTTTAGTTGCTTTCATAATTGCATAAAAGAGTTTATTTACGAGCACACTCGTCCATGTATCCTATTTCAAACTCATTTCATTAGTGTGTCTTTTCCTGCTTCTTGATTTGCTTTGGAAATGGCGGCTAGAATAACAAAAACCTTAAAACAGTAACGACTTTGTGGTTTAATTTTTTACTTACTTTTTTTTGTATTTTACTTCCCTTGCTGGTGTTCTTTGGGGGTTCTTGTCTGTGTCTAGTCAATGTTCTGGTATCCTGAACTTGACTTAAATTGTAATTATCATTATCGAGTTAAAACTCATTTGCCAGGGCAGAGTATTTTGACAGACAAGCCAACCAGAAAGAAACTGATGTGTCTCCAAATAAACTTTTCTCTATGTCATTCCTACACCGGCTTTAATTATCTAGTCTAGTGGCATTGGCATATTGAATAACGAATTATACATTCGCAAGGGCATTTGAGTGCAGGTATGAGCATACATTTGTGCTAAAGGGTTTAAGTCAACTTTAAAATATTGTTTTTCATTTTAGCGCCTTTGAAACTTTCTGCTTTGGCTAAATAAATCAAACGAAAATAGGAATAGAAGAAGCCTCTTTAAGCTTTAAACACATAGACGACAGCAGACAGCAAGCAGCAATCTGTCAAAAATAAAATACATGTGTTTAAATGCACACGATTATTTTAACGACATCACAGCAGCACGACTTCACAACAGCATTTGCTGCTGCTGCCAACTTAGATTAATTTCTATTTTCGTAAGCAGCAAAAAGTAAATGCAGTGCTGCCACTATAAATATAAATTGGCAGCAATAAAAACTAAAATTTTTTTGAAATATTTAATAGAAATAAACATCACATAAATAAAATTAACAAATAAATTGATTAGTTTTTACAGTTTTACGTGATATTTTTACGTTTTCAGTCGGTAATTTTAATTTTATTCATGTAAAATATATATGTGGCACCTCTGAATTTTGTATTGTTTAAATACACATAGTGCTGCTGCTGTCTTTAAAATAATTATGTTGCTGACCAGACGGCAGCATTTGAAGCTAACTTCATTTGTACTCGTGAAGTTGTGAAGTCTGCTGTCGTCTAAGTGTTTAGAGCTTTAATCGTTAGAAGTTTTATTAACTTTAATATACATACATACACAAGTTGGATTTTTTTTGCTTGAAAAAAGTATTTATTAAAGCTGGTGGGAACTACCAGTCGACGCAATCGCCCGCATTCTGTTTTTACTGCTTTTAAAAAATGCACTCTTATATAAAATTTAATGTTTAAAGCAATAAAATCGTGAAAGCCCTCATTCACACAAATTTTTTATTTATTAATTACTAATTAGTTACTCATATTTGGCCACACTGTTTTTGTTTGACTTGTAGTTAAGTCAACTACATACACATATTCTGTTTGCTACAAACTAATACGAGTAACCGTATTATTCCTGTAATACTGAACCGTTGAAATTGTTAAAATTAAGCTCGTTCACTTTTGTGCAAAAAGAACTTTGAAGCGATATATACTGCCTGGCCCACGATGTCATTCGACATCGCTCTCTCGCAAATACGTTTGAAACAAAAACAAACTTTAAAATTTTGTTTTTGGATTGCAGATATTTATGCGAGCGAACGATGTCGAGTGACATCGTGGGCCAGGCAGATAATTTTTCTAAATAAGTGCAGTAGTGCGGCTACAAAAGTGATTTTAAAAAACTTGTGCGCCTATTAATTATATATCGGGTGGTTAAATATCAAGGACTGGTGAGGTACTAAACCTCATGATTTTTTCTGCATTTCATTTGTCACTGACAGAAGAAGTCTCAGCTGCTTTAATCGTTAGAAGTTTTATTAACTTTATTTAATAAACATACACAAGTTCTATATTTTTGGCTTGAAAAATGTATTTACTAAAACTAGTGGCAATTACCACTCGATGCAATTGACCGTATTCTTTTTTACTGCTTTTAAAAAATGCACTCTCATATAATATCCAATGTTTAGAGCAATAAAATCGTGAAAGCGCTCATTTACACAAATTCGTTATTTACTCATATTTGGCCACACTGTTTTTGTTTTATGCTACGAGCACAACTGCGACGAGCGACGAATATTTGGTCGCGAATATTCGTCGTCACATTGGTGTATATGCAAATGCACATAATCATGGAGTTGATCGAAATTCGTCATACTCAGCGAAAGTTGAAATAGATTCATTTCTAATTGTTTCGTCAGCGAACGACGAATAAAGCAGTAACAGGTGACCAGTAGTGCGATTCTGTAACTTATATAACGATAATCGAATCAATAAAATAATTATAACGATATTTTATCGTATTTGCTATTCTGTAACATTTTCTTAACGATATTCGTAGTCGATCAAAATCAGCTGTTAATTTTACTGCCGATTGTCGATTTCTTAAAGACAAAAATTTTCTTGCTGTTTATTCAATCAATCGATAAAGTGTTTTTTTTTTTAAATTATGCATCCATGAAATAAAGTGATTACAATCAGATTTTTAAGACATAAAAATATTTATTATATATTAAATAAATAAAATATTTATTAAATACATTTTCAAAAACAAAAATTCCAGTATAATTTTTTTTAAACGCTAAAGTGTATTTTGTGTTGAAATAGCTATTGAACGTTTGTCATTTGGACTTGCAAGGGATGAAACAAGTTTAAACGCTTCAAGGGATAATCATTGTGTTTATCGGGAGTTGGACAATTCCTTTGAGTTGACAATTAATGAATTTAAAAAGTTATATTGATTATCACCAGTCTTAGTTGTGGCCATTCTGAACATATAGAAATTAGTACATATAAACAAATAAATGAAACATATTGACACATATTTTATTTTACTTGCGTTATTACAAATTAAATAATATTTATTGTCACTTAAAAACTAAAATCACAACAAATCAATATGTATACATATTGTTATGGAAAATTTTATTGTTTTTTCTTTTCTTCTTTGTGGTTTTCGCTTTTTTCTGGCAGAGATGCCACGTATTGTTTATATGAATGAATAGAAAAATACAGCTGTTTACCATCGTTAGAATTAAGTTACAGAATCACTCAATCGTTAGTGCAAGCGATGAAATTTGATGACAAAAGTTGCGATTATCGAATCGTTAAAAGTAAGAGAATCGCACTACAGGTCTTTTACATAAAAAAAGTATTTTTCATGAGGTAATACTTTCCCTAATTTATATTAATCCAAGTACTAAAATATATATGAAGATGTTCTCAGAATATAAAGTACCTGAGATAATTTGTTCAAAAATCGATCTTTCGGATGGGATTTATATAGGTTTACTTTTAATATGGTCACCTTTGTATTTATATTGTGTTGTGTTCCTAGCATTACTTGTGGTAAACGAAAATAAAATAAAAATTAAAAAAAAAAGAAAAATAATAATAATAAAGATATATGCATGGCCATATCAGGGCGTTAATGGCTCTTTTACAGGCATTGCCATCATCTTTACCGCATTCCACAAATAAACATTACTTTACAATGTTGGGGATGCCGGGCTAATCATTGTTGATCATTATAGTATCGCAGGTACTGGATACTATATGGTCAACCCAGCAACGATTAATTTCGGTTTCACCTGCACAGCAAAAATAACATTTGTTTGTAGATCTTTCACCGTGGGGCCTTGCAATTTATGTTCGGAATGAAATTTTCTCATTATTATATAGGAATTCTCAGTTTCATTTTGAATTTTCTTAGTATCAAATTGAAATTGCCGATTCCATTTGGAATCTTCTCATTTTTATATTCAAGTTCACAATTTCATTCGAAATTTTTCTTCAATTTTACAGAAAAATTCTCGATTTTATTTGGGATTTTTTAATTTTTATAGAGAAATCCTCGAATTCATTTAGATTATTCTGATTGTTATACAGAAGAACTTCATTCGGATTTTTATCAATAAATTGTCGATTTCATTTTGAATCTTCTCATTTTTATATTCATGTTCACAATTTCATTCGAAATTTCTTCAATTCTACAGAAAAATTTTCAATTTTATTTGAAATTTTCTCACTTTTATAGAGAAATTCTCGAATTCATTTAGATTATTCTGATTGTTGTAGAGAAACTCTTGAATCCATTCGGACTTTTATCATTTTTATAGAAAAATTCCCGATTTCATGTGGAATTTTCTCATCTTTACATATTAACTCTCAATCTAGTTCTGAATTTTCTCATTTTTATAGAGATTTTCTCGTATTCATTTAGAATATTTTAATTTTTATAGAGAAATTTTTAATTTCATTTGAAAATTTCTTGGTGTCAAGTTGAAATTCTCGATTTCTAATTTTTATATACAAATTCACAATTTTATGCGGAATTTTTTCATTTTAAATTTTCTCATTGTTATAGAGAAATTCTCGAATTCATTTAAATTCTTCTGATTTTTATAGAGAAATTCTCAAATTCATTCGGAATTTTATCACTTTTATAGAAAAATTCCTATTTTCATTTGTAATTTTCTCAGTTTTATAGAGAAATTGTCAATTTAATTTGGAATTTTCTCATTTTTATAGAGAAATTCTAGAACTCATTTAAAATACTCTTACTTTTCTAGAGAAATTCCAAATTTAATTTGGAAATAAAAATGAGGAAATTCCAAATTTAATTTGAAGTTTGCTCATTTTTATAGAGAAATTCTCGAATTCATTTAGAAAATTCTCACTTTTGTAGAGAAATTCCAAATTTCATTTGGAATTTTCTTTGTAATTAAATTGTAGTTCTCGATTTCTTATGGTATTTTCTCATTTTTCTATTTAATCTTATATGTTAATTTTTTTTTGTGAATTTCCTCAATTTGAAATTTTTAATATTATTAAGAATTTTCTCATTTCCATTGAAAAATGGTGTAATTCATTTCCGCCAAAAAAATTCAACTGTCCTTTATTCTAGGGCCCCTTGTCTTCCATAGTCAGAAAAAATACTCATTTGTTCCCTTAAATAAATTTGCTTTAATCGCTGCTGATTTACATTTTGGCAACTGATGTTTGGAAGGTGAAAAATGTCTTTGTTGTTGACACTTTTCCAAGAAAAGAAAGAAATGTGCTGTAGAAAATTTTTTTCTATAGGAGTACGACGCGTATGTGCCAGCAACTGAATGGAGCAATTAAGCGCAAAAAAGCCAGACAAGGCAGAGATATGCAACAAACGGCAAAAGTAGAAAAAAACAAATCTATTCTGTCTGATAATGCCGGCGTCAAAAACTGGCGACATTGATGATAAACTCGTTTTTCTATAACAAACACCAGTTTCGTCATGAGCTCATTTATTTAAATTTAAACTTTTAAAAAACTTCCAAAGATTTTCTTGTTTTTCTTGGATTCTTGTGCAACTAAATTAAGAATTGCATTTCAATATGAAAAAGGAAACTGCCGATTATTTTTTGTTCTACTTGTTTTTTGTTTTTTCTACAGTGACAAGTATTTTTTCTCAGTAATTTTGTGTGCAAGGTGCTAAATTGTTCAAGTCTATTTGTATTTTATTTTAAATTAACCTTGAGCCAATTACTGCAAAGACATTTTCATTTGTAAAATGTTTACAACTACTCGAATTAATTTAAACAGATTTGTTTTGTTTCTTGTTTTTCGGTTTTATGTTTTTTACAGGGTGGTACATGAGCAATAGTACAAACATAAAATGTGGTAAAACTTTACGTCGTTATTTAAAGATTTTGAAGGAGTTTCTTTAACTTTGAAGACTTAGAGCTACTTTGGAGATATATCCCTTTCAGTAGTATTTGGTTCCAGCGGGATAGAGCAATCGCACATGTACATACTTAACTCTAACGCAAATTCCTAAACAAATTATTATTCAGAATATCTAGTTTCCACTGGTACCAATCCTTATCTGACTGCCCCAACGGACTTTTTTTTATATTAGTTAAGTCAGACGTGGCAAAATGCCATCAGATTCAGAGAGCAAGCATTCAGTTCCTGGCATGGTAACAAAAATCTAGGCACTATCTTCCCCAAAGAACTATGCCCATCAAAGCAAGCAAAGTTCTCGTGCTAAAGTGCCTGCTACTCCGCGGGCCAGCAGGAGCTTTCCGACATTCCGGAAAAAAGCAAGGTCTTCCTGTCACGAAGGCAGTCACCTCGTCCTAAAGTTTCTGCTGCTCCACCCTTATCCTCCCGGGGAACAGGGTTTGGCGTATTCTAAACCAGGGCATGTTTTTCGGTTAAAGAGGGGAAGGAGTCCCTCGTTTGTTGCAGTAAATAAAACTCTAGGAAGCATAATGCCTTATGTTGTATTGGCTTCCGAAGCCCCTACCAAGGGTATAAATTGGCAGAATGGGGATCATCAGTGCCCCCGGGTGGTTTTGCAGTTTAACCCGAGTTGATCATGGTTGAGGTGCCTACCTTAGCTTACCTTAAAGGGAAGGAGGCCCTCGTTTATTGCAGTAAATAAAACTCTAGGAAGCATAATGACTTATGTTGTATTGGCTTCCGAAGCCCCTAACAAGGATATAAATTGGCAGAATGGGGATCATCAGTGCCCCCGGGTGGTTTTACAGTTTAACCCGGGTTGATAATGGGTGAGGTGCCTACCTTAGCTTACCTTAGAGGGAAGGAGGCCCTCGTTTATTGCAGTAAATAAAACTCTAGGAAGCATAATGACTTATGTTGTATTGGCTTCCGAAGCCCCTAACAAGGGTATAAATTGGCAGAATGGGGATCATCAGTGCCCCCGGGTGGTTTTGCAGTTTAACCCGGGTTGCTAATGGTTGAGGTGCCTACCTTAGCTGCAATGTTCTGGCTGTGGATTAAAACGCAGGAAGGGGGAGTTAGTATCCCTGATAATGGTTTGGTGTGTGGCTTTTTTCGAGGACTAATAACCTCTCGATTGTCTGCTGCCTTTACAACAGATACCTGTACTGTAAGCAACCAGTGATGATCATTGACGGGTGAGTTGATTTAAGGGCTGATGCGACATGTGAGTTTGTTTAAGGGCTGATGCTCTTAGTGGGCTTCGGCCTACCAAGTCATTAAGCTTTGTCTTCCATTAATTGCTGGGAAATTGCATACAGGAGGGATTAGAAGGTCCGAACTTGTCAACTAGAAGTCAATCAGATGGCTGCAAAAATTGCTACCTGTGTAAGCCTTAACTGTCACTAGGGGGCGCCAGTGAATCGTGAATAATTAATTCACTTCATGTAATTGGTCCATCATCAGATAAGGCCTTAAAGGCAGGTGCTGATGTAAAACTTTTTCACAACTGCTTTACCCTTATACAGAGTGTCCAATTAAAAGGCATACTACTTTGCCTATCTCGCAGTACTTTCATTGTAATCCTGATTGTACGTGTATGTGGTGTCCCCACCGTGTTGTTGATGCCACATATTAATCACGCCCAAATCATGCTGTTGTGGCATCGTTTTCATTTTCAAAGAAGTAAGGTGTAATGAATCCTCCTGACCACACTGCACACCAGACTGTCACTTTTAAGGAATGCAAAGATGACTGATGAATAATTTGAGGGGTTTCCATTGCTCAAAACCGACTATTCTGTTTCTGTTTCACCTATCCACTCAAATGAAAATGTGCCTCGTCATTCATTATGATTTCTTCATGAAAATTGGGGCTGTCATGGGTGAGCTATAACAACCTATTGGTATATAAACGGCGTCGTAAATGGTCTTGTGGAAAAGGCTATTATGTCAACTGCATCCTAAATAGAAGCAATTGCTAATCCTGGTGCAAAATTGTGGCCAAAGTTGTTCTTTGAAGACCGAGCTGCTGAGCACGGATCGAATTGAGGTTGATGGATACTTTTGAAGACTTTCTTGTGTAGCAGTAATGTTTTCAGCCCATCTTGCAGTACATTGTGGTCCATGCTTGCAACTATCACCTACAGATCCACTTTCTTCGAAATCATTCACTACACGATAAATAGTGCGCTTGTTGGCACGTTGTTTCTGCCAAAACTTTCATGTAACTTTCTTATCATCACAGTAGACGATGATTAGGTTGTACAGGCCGCCAGTTTCAGAAAACTAGCCCACTTGGGTGATTTTGGCCCCGTTGTGTCGATGATTGATTTTAATAAAATGTTTTAACGATTAAAACACATTGTTTCATTGAATATTTTTCCATAATAAATTTGCCACGTGTCTACTTTACGACTGCCAAATATGAACTGTCAAAATGGCGGCAAAACAAAGTAGTATACCTCCCCGGCGGATTCCCGTTACATGTATTTTATATTCGACACATTGAAGTCGGTAGTCTGCTGGCTTCAATGTGTTTAATGCATTATTTTGATTTAAATTTTTTGTCATATTATTTAACACATTTGTTGTGCCACCCTGTACATAGTTTTTTTCTATTTCTTATCTTCTTCATTTGTAAATATCTTGTAATTTGTATTTTGCTGTTTATTTGCAGCTGAAGTAAAATGTTGCCAACGGGCTTAAAAATCGTACACACCACATGCTGTAGAGGTGACATGTAACATGATTTCAGCGTGGCACAGTAGCACTACTTAGCGCCGCCGCTCGCTGCCATTAAATAACAGTGTCACTGTCACACAACGAACAACAACTGACAGCCAGCATCGCCACCCCAAGTGTGCCCAAAGTAAATCAAAGTTCCTACATTTTAAATTAAGCATCAACAGCAACGACAATGACAACTTAAATACGAACAGCAAAGAAGAAAAACAAAAAAAAAAAAAATGCAACGGAAAATCTCAGAAAATCAAACAGCATTTAAAAGAGTTGAATGTAATTCATTGCAGGGATGATGTTCTTGTATATGAAGTTGTTTTCATGACAAGCGGTAAAAGAAAAAGAAAAACAAAACAAGTAAAATAAAATAAAGGAAATAAAATGGAATTAAAATACTCCGCAAACCGGCAACAAAACATAATGTCTCTGTTGTATTGTTAATAGTATTACGCGTAGAAAGAGGGATTTAGTTGTTCCTGTAACTTCAAAATAAAATTCTATACAAACATACATACACATACATTTACATTTGAGGCAGTTGCTGTGGCTGCTGTCACTGCGCTATGATATCCCGTAAACAACAAGCGGAAATGCTTGTTAAATCCGAGTCAAAAGAATCAAAAAATATTCCAAACTCCACGGACACAACCAGTGAAAATTTAACGAATTTAACAAAACTGCAGCCGCCAGCGTCGACCACAAGACCTGCAACAGAATCTCAGCAACAAAGAGAACATGAGCAGCAGCAACAGCTGCAGCAAACACCCAAACAACTTTTGCAAACGAAATCAAATAATCTCGATGCTGCTGTTGTATTGAATGTGAAATGTCATTGCGATGTTGAAAAGTCTCACTGTATTTCAGCAAATTCATTTGGATTTTATCATCAGCACTGCCTGAACTCGTTGTATTTCTATGAATTGCCAACAAAGTTTTCATTGTTGTCAAAAGTGATAAGCGGTGGTGCTACTGGCGCAAGTGATAGCCGTGAAAAGCAACTTTACTTGGCCGATAGTAAACGTTGCTGGCCTCCGCCAATTTTCATTATATTCATATCGCTATTGGAGGTAAGTAAAGAATGATTGATTGCTGCCACAAAAAAAAAAAACTTTTATAAATCACAAAAATACAAGATAATTTCTGTTGCATGACAAGCCAGAATACTAACATTTTGCTTTTAGCTTTTAAACCACAACAGGAAAAATACAATTGTATAGCACAATTTTACAACACTGTTTATCCGCATTCTTTCTGTAGAGGCTCAAAATTTTAAGCTGGCAACACTAATTTATTTGATAAACGATTTAACAGCTGATAATTAATAATAGTGTGGAAGATGTTGGAATAAATTTTGCTAATCTGAGCAGTGTCGAAGGTATATACACTGGGCACTGATCGGTTGTAACTAATTTAATTCCAACATTTTAAATGCTGCAATATAGTTTGTTTTAGTCTTTCCTGTTGTTATTGTTAAAGTTAAACCTCCGCGAACACTACTCCCTTTTTCCTCCTCATCATTGCCTATTTTCCCAGTTCCAGTACAATGCACAGGGGTCATCCCCTGAGTACTGGTCCCAGATAAAAAAAAAAAAAATAACAACAAGAATGAGGTGTGACCCAAACGGTCTCTTTTCAACAAAAATATTTCTGTATTATTTATTCGGGTTTTTTTCAATATTTTACTGCTTTAAAATGGCAACATTGCTTTATTTGCAACCTATTTAACAGCTGATAGTTAATAACAATAACAAGAATGAGTTGTGACCCAAATGGCTTCTTTTCGACGAGAATATTTCAATGTTATTTATTTAGTTTTTTTTTCAAAGATTTTACTACTTTAAGTTGGCAACACTTGGTAAAGACTTTAACAGCTGATAGTTAATAACAAACGGCGCCTTTTCAACACAAGTTGACGTGTTTCCTATCTGTTATAACATTGGAAAGTTCAAGTCAAATGTTAACAAACACAACTCCCTCTTTCCCCCTCCTCACAACCGATTTTCCTAGTTCCGCTACAATGCACTGCATGTGTAGTAGTCATCCCCTGAGTACTGGACAAGTTTACCATACTATATACTCGGTAATGATTTTCAAGCTGCACCATTTAAAGTTGGCAACACTGCTTTACTTGGTGACCCATTCAACATCTGATAGCTAATAATAATAAAAATGGGATGTTACCCAAACGGACTTGTTTCAAAACAAAATATTTTGTATTATTTATTCGGTATATTTTTTTTAGATATTTCTCTTATTTGAGTTGGCAGCACTACTGTATTTGACAGCCCATTTAACAGCTGATAGCTAATAATAGCAAGAATGAGGTGTGATCCAAACGGTACCTTTTCAACGCAAATTTGTAATACTACATATATTGATAATTATTTGAAAGGTTTACCACTTTAAGTTGGCAGCACTGCTTTACTTTGTAACTCATTCAACAGTGGGCCAAAAAAAAGAACTGAAGAAAAATCTGCAAAATTTTTATATAAAGGTCGACACGATGGGTGATAAAAGTCGATGGAAAAATATTTTAGACCAGGGGTGCCCAAAAGTTCTTTATGGAATAGCAAACACCAATACATAAAGCTACTTTTATTTAGTAGGTTTTTTACCTACTTCATTTATTTAACCGAGCCCTTAATGGGCCATATATAGTTAATAGTATAATTGAACTTAATGTGCAAAATAAAACATTCAGCCATGTCACAGAGCTTAATTCCGTTCGGAAACGGAGTTGAGTTCTTTTTTTTTACTTCTTCAAAAAACTAAAAACTAAAAAACTTTTCGGAATGAAATCATTTCTACTTGCAAGAATGAAACTAGTATTATCTTATAGAACTGATTTCATTCCGAAAAAGCTTTAAGTTTTTGTTTTTTGAAGAATTAAAAAACCAATTCAATTCCATTTCCGAACGGAAGTGATTTCTGTGACATGGCCGATTATATAATAATTAACAATTCGAAAAAATAAGCATTGTTGTAAAAAGCAAAACACATTTACACAAACAAAATTTACAGTGATAATCACTGTATTCAGTGTTTATCAGCAAAGCATGCAAAAGTGTTGTTGCTTTTGCTCTTGTATGTGTACAGTGAACAACGACAAAAAATATATAAGACTTGTGTAGTTGTGTAAAGAGCACAGCCTTATAGTTAAGGGGGTTTTCAAAAACGATTAAGCATCAAGCGCATAGGGCTTGGGCGCTCCTGCTTTAGACAAATAAGAAGAAAAATACTACTACGTTTAAAGAAGGTCCAATTTTGGGCGGGTCATTCGAGCATAGCGACCGGTATCCCGCGAATAACAGTAGTATTCACTTCCAAAGCATTTATTACAGTTGGCTTATTCCTGAAGACGTTAGACTTTACATATCGCAGAGAGATCTAGGTGGCCAATTTACGGTAGGAAAACGTGTTCACCAAAATAATTTCTCAACAACTCTATTATTTTATGGTATCATCGTACCATAAAATAATGATGCCAGATCTCATCAGTATCATGCGCTTCAATTTCAAGTAGCACATAATCAAATACGGTAAGCCAAACTGCCAAGAATGATGTCTAATTGATTCGTTACGGTTTGAGATTAGCATACACTTTCAACTAAAGCTGCTATATTCTCTGCCCTTTGTGTTGGATGTGATCTAGTCAGACGAGATATCTAGTAATGTAAACTGGGACTAAAATTTTTAAACAGTATTGACAATAGTGGTTTCACTAGATTAATTATGTACACAGTTTGTTCCTCAAATCGCACGACAAGCAGCTGAACTATCGAGAAATAATGTCTTAGTGTAGGTCTTTCTATGATGATGTGCCAAACCATACTAAATACAAATGCCAAACTATGACGAAAACTTAGGATCAAGATTTTATTATTTAGAATATTTTTTGTAAGTACCGAACTATGGAGCGCTAAAAGTTGGTTGATCTTCCGACAACCCGTATGCCAAAGACTTTGAGGCCATTCTAACAGAAATTTTAACGTCACTGTTGTTGAAATAAACACCACAAAAATAATTGGTGTCAGTCAGACTATAAAAACAGCTGACTTAAAACGCAGTCAAATGTTAGGGTTGATTTTGCTAAATGAATTTTATTAGCGTTAAAACAGGTTAGTGAATCGCACTATTGATGCCAAATTTTATTCACTGGCCTATTAACAACCCTGGACGACATGTTAAACGAAACTGTGGTTTGTATAATCGTCAACTATACAGTGAGGGTAATTGTCGCTTGTGTGGTCTTACGTGATTTCGTTGGCATTTTGTTTCGATAATTTCGTCAACGATTTTTTTGAGCTATCGTCAATATATTTGCCACAATTTTCCATTGCCTTGCACCCATTTTTTACGATGTCTTAAATATATGGCCACTTGGGTATGCATGCATGTATGATTAGAAAAAAGGTTTTACAATTCTCCAAATGGCAACCGAATTATAATTAAGAAAACAAACCGTACATACGACTAACGACATGTTAAAGGAAACTGTCGTTTGTATAATCGTCAACTGTACAGTGAGGGAAATTGTCGCTTGTGTGGTCTTGCGTGATTTAATTGCCATTTTTTTTTTTTTAATTTTGTCAACAAGTTTGTTGAACTGTCGTCAATATATCTTCCATGATTTTCTATTGTCTTGCACCCATTTTTAAAGATGTCTTAAATACATGGCCACTTGGGTATGCATGTACATATATAAGTATGCTTAGAAAAAAGTTTTACAATTGTCCAAATGGCGACCGAATTATAATTAAGAAAACAAGCAGCCCATTCGACTAACAAACTTTACAAAACTCACATTCCCACCAACCACTTGGGTGGCTTGAATAAGAGTTGCTCGAAAAAGTGTCTCATTTTAATGCTGGAATGGACGCTGCCACCTGCAAAAACAATAATAACTACAACCCAGACTTTTTGGCAATGTGTTAACATGTGTTTGTAAGTATGTGTGTGTTTTCAAGACAAAATGAGAAGATTTAAGATATTCCGCATCGTTTCAAATAAATGTGAAAATGACCAAAAATTTATTCCGCAGCAAAATGTTGAATTTATGCTTAAAGAATAACAAATATTCTTACATATGTATGCACACACACACGAGTATGTATGTGAATATGTGGGAGCTTTTGTATAAAAAGTTTTTATTGGGTTCAATGATTTCTGAATATGTCTGACCATATTTGGCTAAATTAGATTACATCGCAATCGAAAAAAAAATTCAAACGACATCTTTTTGAAAGACTTCAGCAAATATTGAACAAAACAATATGCCGCAATAAACACGACCGCTGTCTTCAGGGGTGCCCAAAAGTTCAAACTCGAAGAGCAAACACCAATACATTTAAGGAAAAACTACTTTTATTTAATATTTTTCGCTGTAAAAAGCAACTCATTTGCAAAAACAAAATTTGCACTGACAAAACCGCGTTACACACATTCTGTCCGATGAACCAAATATATTTTTTTCGGCAAGGGGAGAAAAAATAAAATACACGTATATCGGCAATTTTCATGTAAAAGTCAGAATTTTTTTTTTATAAAATATGAAGGAAATAGATCTTTAGCGACATTAATATGCCCAGTTCGCCATATGCCGACATCATTTCTGTGTTAATATTTTTATAATTGACAGCTCGTTTGTTGCCAAGAAACTGCTTAATAACGGCAACTATGCCTTGCCATGCACGTTGTTTGATAGCATTCAATTTAGATGAAAATTCATAACTTGCAGCTATTTTTTTTATCTGCGGACCATTGAAAACACCTTAAATTACACACACATTACTAAAAAAATTAATTTACTGAATGACTTCTTAAAAAATACCCTGCATGATTCTTTGCGCCGCTCAATTTTAGAAAAATTTTGCGCGAACTTTTTTTTTTTTTTTTGATCTTGAACCAGGGGGATAGCCCCTACATATGCAGTGCATTGTACTGGAACTGGGAAAATAGATTATAAGAAGAAGGAAAGGGGGAGTAATGTTTGTGAACTTGCAGTCGTCTTGCCCTCACGTTCCAGTTTTTTTTTTACAAAACTTGATACGAGACCGATCTTAATCTGTAGTGGTGGCAAAATGATTTGAGATGGCTGCACCAGTAGTAGATTCTCTATACTTTTTACGCCTTTTTTGAAGCATGTTCGCGGCTTACACTTAAATTCGGTGTAATGAATTTAAGTGTAATGATCTCTTTTGCCGCCTTCCCATGTACACAAAAAGCACTGGTGAGTTGGAAATTCATGCCATGAGTAATCCGACCACTTTCAGATCGCAGCATATTTTACAATTATGCTCTTGGTACTTTATTAGCTGTAATATTAATTCCATGCCTTCGTATGTTTCTTTGAGGTTTGTGGAAAAAAATTCTGACCTGTACATGGATATTACGTATACTTTTATTTTTTCTCCCCTTTCCAAAAAAGTATACAAAAAGTTCGTTTTTGTAAGGGGGTGTAATCGCTGTTGCCAATGTTTACCAGTAAAGCACGCGCAAGTGTTGTTGCTTTGCTCTTGTGTATATGCAGTGAAGAAGGGCAAAAAAATATGTAAGGTAAAGTCTTTTGTGTATTTTTTCTCATTGCTAGTGCTGAGTGCAGTATGTGTGTATTACCACTGCCTTATAGCTAAGCGCTTTTACAAAAATAATTGAGCATCCAGCGCATAGGGCTTGGTCACTTCTGGCTGCCTTTATAAACTTAAAAGAATTTATTATTTTTTTTTTACAAGTTCTTTTATTTGTAACTTAATGTTGTGGGCCTTTAGTGGCACTATGGTAACATTTTGTTTTAAACAAGTGGCATGAAGTCATACATTGAGCACCCACGTTGTTTTATCGACGTCAACCCTTAAAATTTATTTTTGGGTAGCCAAATACGAGTAGTCGTGTAAGACAAGTTAAACAAATAATTTTATACCACATGTGCGTATTAGGGCGGTACTTAGCTATGAGGACAAAAATTATCTTTAATCCCCGACCTCAAATAATAAACTATTTATAGTGAAAAGAACGCTGGGTTGAATAGCTGGGATTATTTTGTATGGCAGGAGCTACAATAGCATTAAGTAATAGTTATTGAAGTACAGTCCATAAACTGCACCAAACAGTCAACCACTCTTTGCGTATGCATCAACAGTTACAGATTTTTATTTGCCAAAATCGAGCAATGCTGCTGGCTAATAAATTCACTGAGGTGAAAGTATGCCCCGTCACTGCAGTTGAAGTGCATGTAATGCATTTTGATTTGCACGCTCATTTTCGAAGGAGGCTTCATCAATGTTAACGCGCTGCTGAATTGTGTAACTCCCTCTCTTTTCATGGTTGAATTTTTCAAACACTGAAACAAGGAAATCTCAAATTAAGTTGGGGAAATAAAATTGACGTTAAGTTGAGACTCACAATTAACATTGGGCATTATGGTTGGACCATGTGTTTCATACATATATCTATAGGGTGTTTTTTTAAGCCCGATAGAACTTGAAATTGTAAAAAATAACACAAAAAATTAAATTGTAATCAAAATTTTTTTTTATTCGAAAGATCAATACGTGACATTAACATTTGAAAATGATTTCGGGCATATGGGCACCGCGGCTGTTCTTGACGAAGCGCATTCTGGACGTCCAATTTTGGGCCACTTTTTCGAGCACTGCTGGCCGTATGTCACGAACAACACGAACAATGCTGGCCTCCAAGGCGTCAATTGTTGCTGGTTTATCAGCATAAACCAGTGACTTCACGTAGCCCCACAGGAAATAATCGAGAGGTGTCAAATCGCACGACCTTGGAGGCCAATTGACAGGTCCATTTCTCGAAATCAACTTATCGCCAAATTTTGATTTCAGTAAGTCGATGGTTGCGTTCGCCGTATGGCACGTAGCGCCATCCTGTTGAAACCACATCTCCTCCGGATCAATGTCATCCATATTTTCAAACAAAAAATCATTGATCATGGTGCGGTAACGATCTCCATTGACCGTAACGCGAGCTCCGGCCTCATTTTTGAAGAAATAAGGTCCGATGATGCCACCAGCATGAAAACCGCACCAAACAGTGCATTTTTCTGGATGTAATGGAGTCTGTAGGGTCTCTTGTGGATTGGTCTCACTCCATATGCGGCAATTTTGCTTATTAACAAACCCGTTAAGCCAAAAATGCGCCTCATCGCTGAACACAATTTTGCGATAAAACAACGGGACTGATTTTCAAAGTAAATTTGGATAATTTCGTAGCGTTGTTCAAGCGTGAGTCTATTCATGATGATTTGTCAGAGTATACTGAAACAAATAAAAAAAATGTTTCATGAAAATTTAATTTTTTGTGTTACTTTTTACAATTTAAAGTTCTATCTAGCTTAAAAAACACCCTATATAAATTATGCAATTTGTTGCCCACTGTATTTTAAATTCATCTAATGTGCCTACAATATTCAGTGAATATTTCTCAACATAATTCTGGTGGCCAGTATATTATTTTTATTTATTTGTTTTAAGCTTTTTGTACAAACTTTGAAAAGTTTTTTTTTTCTTTTTTTTTAATTCAAGGATACAAATATTTTATCTACAGCGTCATAAAGTTTTCCAAGCTGGTCACTTCAGCTGCTGCTTAAAATGATGTCAGCACGCACTCGATAAACTTTTCTAATTGGAGTGTTTTTCATCTCCAAGTGGTTGTATCAAGTTGAAACACAAAATTATAAACATAAGTATATACAATAAAGGGTGTTTTTGTGGTGGCTTAAAACTTTAAGTTGGCAACATTTTTTTTTTTGTCAGCTGTTATACAATTTATATCTAGAGCAGACATGCCCAGGCCTATACCGTTGATGCAAAAAAATAATAAATAAATGTGTCTGTTTTTTCTTGGCAGTCAAATGTTAATTAAGTAAGGTAAATTTTATATGTATGAACATGCAAAACTATATTGCCAATTAACGTAAATTGACTAGATTAAAGTTACATGTGTGAACATGGTATTAGGGACAAAGTAAATTTCATGTCAATTTAAAAACTTCATTTTTGCTTTGTTCCCCATCAAAGTTCTTTTATGAAAAAACCACCCTTCACATGTTTACATATTTTTTTTGTATCACGTAATAAAATAAATGCAATTGGAAAACTTTGAAAACCAAATTTTCTTACAAGTTCTCAATTTCGAAACTTCCGAATATTTCACATATTACATGAAATTATTACTTCTTTAACTTTACATATTTACCAGCGTCTTTTTACATCTTTTTGCAACTTTTTGTGTGCAAACATTTGAACGTGACGAAAATAAATCCTGTCGTATGCGTATCGGATTATCGACTTATAACGAACGAATCCCATGAAGTTTTAATTGTCTAGACGCAAAGATTCATTTTCTAGCAAATTTTTTTTTTTACTGTTTGGGAACAATTCATTTAAGTCTGGTCATTAATCATTGCGGATGTTGGAAAAATGTAATAAAACCCCAACAAATGTTGAACTTTGTTTTTCCTCTTTTTACTCGTAATTTACACACACACACACACATGCATTAGTAGTGAATGTAGTCTATTTCTGGAAACAGCATAAATGCTTTTTGTATCAAAAGTAATTTTGAATTAAAATGAGAAAAGAATTACAAAACGAATCTTGTTCATACGGGAGGGAATACCATCCATGTCTAATGCGAAACACAAACGTTTATAAAAAATATGGCTTTCCATGTGTGTGTGTGTGTGTGTGTGTGGTGGAACATATTTGTTCTTACATCGTGTTTATTAAACACATACACAAACGTTTAAGTGCCGCATTTTGGGGGAAAATGAATTTACTTCAATTTAAACTGTAGTAAGCGCTTGTTGGGTGGTGTATTTTTATTTTATTTATTTATTTATTTTTATTTATTTAATTTAACCGAGCCCTTTAGGGCCATATATGGTTAACAGTATTGACAATATATGTGCAATATCATAATAATTCAGTACAGTAATTCAGTAATATACTAGTGACTATTTCTAATATAATACAATCAGTTGGAGAATACTAAAAGTAGCAATAATGAAATATAAATACTACAGCAAAATATTAACTTATGTGCATTCTCACACACATCTACATATACACACACACACATACATATGTATACATATGTATCCATATATAAGTATATATGTGCGTAGGTACGTATCCATATCTATAAAATCGAAATTGAGTAACAAGAAGCATTTGCTCATACATGTTTTTTTTTTTTTTTTTTTTTTTTTTTTTTTATTGTTTTTATTTTAATTTTTTATGATATTATTGAGACGACAAGAACTGAGAGAAAACGGATTTGGCTCTTTGTAAAGTGAAAGAAAATATCTTGAGATCTATTGGTAGTATATTCCAAATTCTTGAGACCCTGACCACGAAGGAATGCTCATATGTAGATTTTACAATTCTGTTAATTAATATTTGAGGGGATCGAGACGAACGGGAAAAGTTGAAGCTGTTATATAGGTAGCTTGGTTTCTTTGAGGATATTACTTTATAGAATAAAAGTATTAGCCGTAGCTTAATATAACTGCCAAAAGATAAGCCAAGGAAACTCTCAACAAAGGCGGAGACATGCTCACGTATATTTAACCTGTAAACGTATCTAACAATTCTGTTAACTATCTTAGAGACTTCCTTGATGTTTGTGCGGTTTGTGGAGGAATAAACTTCAATACCATAGTTAACGATTAGCAGAAGTAGCGACTTGGCAACCATAATTCTAATACCAACTGGAAGAGAACAGCCCAGACTATACAGTTTCTTTAGCCCAAAACATACCTTTGACTTTATTGAGTTAATGTGTTTTACGAAATTTAATTTCTCGTCTACAATAACCCCCAAGCATCGCATATTATCGACCAATTCAATTTCGGTCGTGCCCATCATAATTTTCAGCAAGGACTTATTTACAACACCAAAACACATAGCCCTAGTTTTTTGAGCGTTAATATGCAAAAAGTTTTTTTTCCATCCAAGAAGCTGTAATATCAAGAGTGTGGTTGATACGTTCATTCAAGGAGTCAAGGAATTGATTTTCGCCTAAAAATACCAGATGGATATCATCAGCATACAAATAAACATCCGAGATAGGTAAGTTTACCGCATTAACGAAATCATTCACATAAAGCATAAAGAGAAGAGGACCTAGGATAGAACCCTGAGGAACTCCACTGTTGCAGAAAAGTTTCGATGAACAAACATTGTTGACTGATACATATTGTTGTCTTTTCATAAGATATGAGAGCAACAAGTTGCACGAAGTTTTCCCAAATTTGAAATGTGAATGGAGCTTGTTAATTAGCTTATTATGGTTTATTCTATCAAAAGCTTTAGACAAGTCTAGAGCCATTAACACTCCCACCCCTTGTTTATTTAGTCTCATTCTAATTTTGTCAGTAAGGGAGAGCAAAAGCGTTGTTGTGCTATGGTTTTTACGAAACCCGAAGTGACATTCACTAATTAGGTTATTACTAGACAAATACAAGTTGATTTGATTAGCAATTAAATGTTCAAAAATTTTTGAAAGGGAAAAAGTTTTCTCTTGAGCCCTCGCAAAATTTTGATAACTAGTAATCACTAAAGTTTTGAGGAAAACCCAGGACATGACCCTAACTGAAACAGGCAACACACATAACATAATACTCACATCTAACATTTTTTTTTTTTATAATTCAATTATTTATTGTATCTTCTAAAAGAACTAACAATAAGTATGCAAATCTTAAATCTAAAAATTCATTAATTAATATAGAAAAAAAAATTAATTAATATTGAAAAATTTTATTTACTTAGGTCCAGCCAATGATAGACGAAAAGTTGTTTCTTGCGTGTATTTTGTTGGTAAATCACCTTTCCAACGCTCTGATGGTTGCAAGGGTGTCCATCCTTCTCAGTCGAATGTGGCCACCAAAGTTAAGGATGCTACGTGCGAGAGGATTCGGGTGAGACTCCAGTCTGTTAATGTACCTTATCGCGTGTTTTGAAAATTCATCTTTCACTAAGGGTACACCTAGATCTTTGTGAATTCGAGAGTTTTTAACATACCATGGAGCTGCAAATAATTGTACGGAGAATTTTATTCTGGCGCTTTTGAATTTTCTCAATGTTAGATGCAGAGGCGGTACCCCACGATTGAATTCCAGAGCTCCATATTGGCTTTACGATTGCGTTACACAACAGAAGTTTGCAATCTAACTTCAAGATAGAATTTCTGCCGATGAGCCAATTTAGTTGCACCGCTTTTAATTTCATCTGGGTGACTTTAGCGTCAATGTGAGACTTCCACGTGAGCCTACGATCGAGGTGAATACCAGGTATTTGACCTCACTGGGCTGCGGAGCAATGTAGTTGTTGATTTTAATAGCCGAACAAGTTTTTCTACGTAGTGTGAATGTAACATGGGTACATTTTTGTTCATTTACTTTGATTTTCCAAAGTTTCAGCCATTTCTCCAATATAAGAATATGTTCTTCCAAATTTTGTGATGCTAATTTATAGTCTTCATGGACACTGATGAATGCTGTATCATCTGCAAAGGTTGAAGTGTGAATTTTGCAGCTCGTTGGCATGTCCGAAGTATAAATCAAATATAAAGTTGGACCCTGGGGAACTGCAGCTTCGATTGGCTGAGCCAAGCTTTTGAAATCACCTTCCTTAATGACAAATTTCCGGTCATATAAGTAGCTCTCTAACAGCTTGTGCGTGTTTGCAGGCAAGTTTAATTTTATTTTATGGGTTAAGCCTTTGTGCCACACTTTGTCAAAAGCTTTGGAAACGTCAATAAATACAGCTGAGCAATATTTTTTATCTTCGAACGCATTTCTGATAACATTCACCAGCCTGTGTGTCTGTTCTATGGTGCTATGCTTGGCCCTAAAACCGAATTGGTGGTTAGGAATATATCCTACTTCATTCAAGATTGGGGTCAACCTCGTCATTAGCAATTTCTCGAACAGTTTTGAAATTGTTGGCAATAGACTTATCGGCCTATATGACTCAACTTTTGTAAGATCCTTTCCTGGGTATCATAGTAATGACAGATACCTTCCACTCAGTAGGAAAATACTCGAGTCGTAAAATAGCATTAAAAATAAAAAGGATGAGTCTTCTAGCTACTCGGGGTAACTGCACAAGCATTACCAACAAGGTAATTTTATCAATACCTGGAGCTTTTCTCGGGTTTAAGTTACCAATAGGATTATCGACATCTTGAAAACGAAGTCTAAAAGGTACGGGAGGTCTAACTGCATATGGCGGCATATCAGCTTCATCATTCAGTCCGTCAATGGCAAACACGTCACATCTAATATGGCAACCAAAACTTCCGAATATATCACATATGATATGAAATCACATCTAATATGGCAACGACAAATTCATCTATACCAACACAGGGTGGCGCATAATCAATCATGCAATGTCGTTTTGAAATAACTTTTTTACTATATAACACAAAAATTTTCAGTGTTGGAAATCTTTATTTGGACCTGTACAATTTTTACTCTTAATTAGAAAATATTATATCAGCCTAGTGGCTGCGGCCAGAGTTGATACACATTTGTGCCCGTTTTATCGCATTTTCCATAACTTTGTGCAATATTTCTGGTGTTATATATATTTATATATAGTTATATATACATTTATATTTATATATTTATATATATTTATGTATATATTTATATATGTATATTTCTGCAATATTTCCTTAAAGACTGCGACTATCTGAAGCTTGTTGCCATAAACCCGCGACTTCAAGTAGTCTCAAAGCAAGAAGCCTGCGGCGGTTAAGTTGGGCGATCTTGTTGGTCATGCCAAATCGGGAGATTACGCGACCAGAATATGCTTCCATCCCAATATCCATTAAGGTACCTGCTATGTGTGCGGTTGCACCGTCTTGTTAAAACCACAAGCTCCGCTCTTTCCACTTCGGTAGTAAGAAGTCGCCTATCATGGCCCTGTAGCTTACGCCAGTAATGATAACGGTTTTACCGATGACGTCTTTAAAAATATACGGTCCAACCACTCCAGTAACCTTTAATGGATATAACGGCTTTGCTTGTATCACACGTTAATTTTCTGTACTCCAGAAATAAAGATATGACGTATCTCTTTAAACGAAAATGTATCTGGTCTCTGAATTTTTACTTAAACCCGTAATTCCCACGCGACTGACTGTCAGCAGGCATTTCCCCCGGGGAACAGGTTTTGCCTTGGCGTAGACCTAACTATGTAGGACAATCTGTTTTCTGGGGTATAGAGGGCAAAGAGTCCCTCGTTTGTTGTAGCAAACAAAATTCCAATAAGTCACATGACTTATGTTATACTAAGGATTTCCAAATCCATTACCCAGCATGTAGATTGGTAGAACGGGAATCAGCATGCTCCCAAGAGGTTACAGTTCAATCCGGGCTGACCATGGTTAAGGTGCCTACCTTGGTTGAAACGTTGTGGCTGTGGTTTAAACCTAAAGTTGCAGGAAGGGTTAGTATCCCTGATAATTATCGTACATGGATTTTTTCAGGGGCTAACAACCTCCCGAGGTATAGTTATCTTTCAACAGATACCTGTATTGTAAGGAACCAGGGGTGATGGTTAGACGGGTGAGTTGGTTTAAGGGCTGGTGCTCTTAATGGGTTGCGGCCTACCAACTCATTAATCCTTGTCTTCCATCCCTCCTGTGTGCGTTGGGAAAATGCATACAGGAGGGATTAGAAGGCCCGAATACTTAAGCAACGTGTTCGTCTATAAAGCTACAAACTTATAGCGAAAAGTTGCAACTTGTATATGGCTGGTAAGCCACACGGGGGCGCTGGTGACTCGTGAATAATTCAGTCCGTTGATTTGGTCCGTCTCGGGTTAGGCCGTAAAGGCAGGTTCTGATATAAATCAATTTCACTACTGTCAGCAGGCACTTAATGAGGCACTGTTTGCACTTTGTATGGAGCATGTGTAAGTCTTTCACTAAAGTTCGCTGTAGGGTTTGCCTGGTGATGCCCAATTGCGGGCACGTCACCTGGTTGATGTTTCTTAGCTCGCAGCAACATCAGAGGCCACAGCCGCGATATTCTCCTTGGAATGACCAGTCCGGTGGCGAACACGCTATGAAAGATTGATTGTGGTTCCAATCTGTTTGAGTTTAGTAGCTAAGTGGTACAATTATTTCACTCTCTTGCAGAGAATAGTGCTCCATTATATGTTTGTTTGTATTCTTTATATATGTCAAATAATTCATATACATATGTCAAATATGTTGTAATATAATTCATATATGTCAAATATGTTGTAGGTAAAATGCTATTTGCAAAAGCTTTTACATCTTACGATATTAATTTTGCACCACCCTGTGTTATAAAGAGCACAGACTTTGTTTGTGTTTTGGAAGAGATAATCTCTGGAATCATGTGACCGATTTTCAAAAATGTTTCAACAAAATGAAGAATGAATCCACCTGACGGATATAGGCTAGCGCCCAAACTCAGGACATGTTTTCGAAAATATCTATTAAAACAATAGTTTTAAGAATCGAAAAAAAAATAAACCTATACAATGTGCGTACATAGTTCTCCTGCAATCTGCTCCACTGTCCACTTGGGCGACGGCTGACCAAAGGTCAAAGTTACTGGGCGTTTTTTATGCTTTATAGGCTACACAGCTGAATTGGGGAGGCTTCTGTGTTACAGACCATTCTGATGCTGATTGTGGTTGTAGTGCCCACGTCTTGGCTAAAAAGTTTTGGTTGTGGTTAAAGCCTTGAATCGCAGGAATCCCTGATAATTTGGGTGCTTGAGCGATTTTCGGGGCACTAATTTGAATCCCCGATATGCTGGTGTCTTGCCATAGATATCTGTATTACAAGAAACGAAAATTGGAGAAAAGAAAATTGGGTTACGAAACGGAATTGAACTCCATTACTTGGCTGAATATTTCAAAGTGTATGCACTGGTGAAAAGTTCCCGAAAGTTTTTGCAAAAGTTATGACTCTGGACATTTTTATCTTCCGTCACATTCTAAACGTAACTTTTCCATGCGTACCATGTTGACAACCAAACTCTGATTACAAATTCTAATAATCTATCTAAACATAATTTGAATATAATTTATATTGTTTTCTGGCAAACCACTAATGCAGCCCTTAAGCAAAAAAGGCGTCGAGTTGTTGCCTTATTCCCTTATTTTATAGCTATTTGTTATTTGAGATTTATATCATCAAGTATACATGAGGAAATAAAATAAAACAGGGCAAATACATTTTGCACAGTGAAGGCTGAGTGCAGAAAAGACATATCTCAATTTAGAGTTTCAAGAAGGCGAGATAAAATTTTAAATTTTCGATTTTGAAATGATTTATAGGACACGAATGAATGATAATATTCAAAGTATTGATAATATTCAAAGCTAGATAATATTCAAAGTATTGAGTGTATTTCATACAAATTTTCAAGACGTATTACTCGTTTGTGTTCTGTAAACTGCCTATTTGTTTAAGCAGTCCTTCTGTTTATGCTATAATTTTGCTACTTTTCTAAAGAAATCGGTTTTAGCTAACATATCACCGGTTTGGGAAAAAATGAGATAGCTTCTTTCAGTATTAAGTCCTTAACAAACGCATATGTATCTCAATTTAAAGTTTTAAGAAGGCGAGATATAGTTTAAAATGTTCGATTTTGTATTGATTTATATCCAGTTTATAGGACACGAATGAGTGATACGTTTAGATAATATTGAAAGTATTGTATTTCATACAAATTTTCTAGACGTATTATTCGTTCGTGTTCTGTAAACTGTCTATTTGTTTATGCAGTCCCTCTGTTTATGCTGTGGTTTTGCTACTTTTCTACAGAAATCGTCTTTAGCTAACATATCGCCGTTTTGGGAAAAATCGAGATAGCTTCTTTCTGTTTTGAGCCTTTGACAAAAGCAATGTGTATCACTTGCCATTTTGGTGTATAAATTTGATTGCGTTTGTACTCGTAAGAGCTTGTTGTAGCAAACAACAGAATAAAAACAATAAAAGTATTCAGAGACGAGACACCGTGTCAGACAGTGAAGATTTCCTTGGAGCTATTTTTTATGTGTGTGTGTGTGTGTGTAAAAGCTCTTGGAGCTGAAACAAAACGGAAAAACTAATAAATGTTGGAAGTTGTTTTGCCCATAAATCTCCCCCGTACCAAACATTCACCTAAATTTATGGATATATGTGTGTAGTTTGGTGTATGTGGTGTTTTGTTTTTTGTGTAACGTGACAATTAAGCGGTTTGATGGTGTGGGGAGAGTAAAAGAAACGCGTGCTAAAAATAATGAAAATGGTCCTGTCTGTTAAAGGAAAGCGCGACCTTGCGCATTGTAATAGTACTGAAGAAAATCGTTTTGTTTATTAAGTTGCTTATGTGATTTTATATTACAAGACGTATATCACAAACAATTTTCAATTAAGCATATAACAGAAAAATGTAAGCAAAACTCGTTTATATGCGTCTGATAATAGATTATATTGCTTCTAAATATTGATGGTCGTTTCATAGCACAATCATGCAAAGAAAACTAGCGCATATTATATTACTGTTTTTAAATTGTGCATATAAATGAGAAATGTAACTTGTTTATATGCGTCTCATATGTCAATATAATGCTTATAAGCATTAATGGCCACTTTATACCACAAATTTTCAGATAAAATTAGTACGTAAGCATACCCTGTTTCCAAATTGTGCATATAAATGAGCAATGAAACTCGTTTATATGCGCCTGATATGTCATTATGTAATTTACCATCATTTTTTTGATTTTGTAGCTCAATTATGCAGAGAGAACCAATACGTGTGTTCCTAACCTGTTTCTTAATTGGGCATATAAACTGAAAAATGTTAGTAAACCTCATTTATATGCATCTGATATATAATTATGTGCATATAACAGTCGATGATGACTTTATAGAAAAATTGTGTAAGAGAATTAACCCATATTCTTAGCCTGTTTTCATTTATACCCTGTTTCTAAATTGTGTATATAAATGAGAAATTTAACTCTTGCATCTGACTTGTAATTATGTTGCTTCTGAATATTAAAGATTATTTTGTAGCAGAACCGGTATGCCGGCCCCATTTCTAAATAGTGCTTATAAACGAAAAATGGAAGTAAAACACGTTTATATCCATCTGTTTTGCAGTTATGTGCTGATAAAAATCGATAATAATTCCATAGCAAAATTGTGCAGAGAGAAGTAATACCTATTATATTCCTGTTTTTTAATTATGCATATAAAAGAAACGAATTGACATTGACGTGTTTTTACACTGTTTCTAAATTGTGCATATAGAGCAGCAATGTAACTTGTTTGTATGCATCTGATATTGCTGCTTATAGACATGGCTGGTTATTTCTTGCTACAATTATTCAAGTAGAGCAGACATGTACTCTTACCCTATTTCTACACTGTGCATATAAACGAAAAATATAAGTAAAACTTGCTTATATGCGTCGGATAGGGAATTAAGTGCTTATGAAAATTGGTTTCCATTTTATAGCAGAGAGAACTAACACATGTTCTTACCCTGTTTTTTACTTGCGCATATAAACGGGAAATGTAACTCGTTTATATGCATCTGATATGCAATTATTTTGTTTATAAACACTGATTGTAATTTTTTACTACAATTAAATAGAGATGTACCAATACGTATTTTTACCCTGTTTCTAAATTGTGCATATAAACAAAAAGTATTAGTGACACTCGTTTATATGCGTCTGTTATGCAATTATATGCTTATAAAAATTGATAGTCATTTCATAGCACAATTGTGCAGAGGGCATTAACACATATTCTAACCTTGTCCTTCCAAATTGGGTATTTAAAGAGAAATGTGGTTCGTATATATGCCTCGTATATATGCATTGATATTAATTTCATAAGAAAATTGTGCTGAGGCTAGATTTGGGCTTTGCCGACCCGCGTTCTGCCAATTAAACCTTGGTAAGGGTTCCGGATGTCCAACACGACATAAGTCACTTGGCTTCCTAGCTACAATAGACGAAAAAAATTTCAAAAGTTTTGTTTGAATCCACGAACTCCTTTTACAAATCTGCATTCAACCAATTTATTAACTGGTTCAGCGAATTCCGTTCTTGAATATGAAAAAAAAATATATCATGAAGTTTATGTTCAGCGTGATGGTTTATGCCAACAAATACGACTTTTCACAAATAATTTTATAATAATTTATAAAAATATCAAATCTACAAAACAACATTCGTATACAAATAAACAAGGAAGCGATTTTTTTTATAAAAAAGCCTATTAAATATTTTTATTGTGCCGTGGGCTGAAAGCTTTTTTAAATAATTCAATTGCAACTCATCCTTTTACACACTTTATTTTAAGGTCGTCGTCACAAAGTCTGTATCAATCGATAATTGTGTTTAACTGTTGTTGCGAATATTTATATCCGATTTTTTTTTTTGTAGTTTGTGCAATAAATTCAAAGATTTTTTGTTTTAAAAATTGAGGCCAAAAGTCAAGAGTAACTTTTGTATTCATTTCATTTTCATGTCATGACATAAACTAAAACCCATTGTGCAAAAACACAAAAGAAACAGGAACTTAGTCGATTTAGAACTACACCATTTTTCATTGAAATTGAGTACTTCAAACAGTGTGCTTCCCTTTACCCATTCACCGGTTAAGTACATCGGTAACCAGTTCCAACTCCTTCAGCGGGAGTGATAGCAAGTGAACGTATGGGATTGTAGCAGCCTGTATCTTCCCTCTACTTTTAGGCACAGATGTCTGCCATCTCATTAACACAATGTCAGGTCATGTTCAGGCGCCCAGACCAGAGTAATATGATTCTGTCTTGCTAGTTAATTTATCTGTTGTGCCATTGCAGTACTAGGTTGGACATAAAAACACAGCTGTTTAGTGTTTTGAGGACGGTTTGATTGTCAGATAGTATTTTCCGCATCCGTATTTTAAGTATATGAAACTATATCCACTGCTTATTTTATTGCCTATAGCTACGCTTGAAAGATTATACTGCGTTTTGTTAAGAGCTATTTTTCCACATTCTCAGTATTTTTTTATTATTACACCTCCGTGTCCCCTATACGAAAGTATCAGCACCGCTTCTCTTACTGCGTACAGCTCCGCTTTAAAGATAATTCTGTTCGTAATAAGAGCTATTTTTCTACATTCTTTAGACCCCACTATCCTCGCTTCCATTCCCTCTAGCCTTACGGATCCGTCGGTGTACTACAGCTATGAACCATTCGGCAAGCACCTTGAATTAGAGCTTCGTTCTTTCCCTGTCTGGCAGATGATCCCAAACTTCCTGATAAAAAAAAAGGTTTGGCTCACTCGCCTGAAATTACATCCTTGATTTCCTTAATGATTGCAAGATAGATAATAAGGATTGAGATCACTTGAACGGCTGAATTCTCCTGTATAGTCACGTTAAGCTCAGAAGAGCTTCCATACCTATCGTTGGGGTATATAATGGGTGATTTTATAAGAACTATCGGAAATTTAAAAAAAAAAAACACGTAAAATTCAGAAAAATGCATGAAATATTTATTTCGATCGATAGTTGGGTCGATATAATTTAATGTTTGAAGATTATTTCATGCAAATGTTTGCCGCGGCTGCGCCTCAAATGGTCCATCCGCTTAGTCCAATTTTGGCATACTCTTTCCAACATTTCGGCCGGTATCTAACGAATAATGTTGGCTTCCAGTGCGTCAATCGAAGCGGGCTTGTCGCTATAGCCTTAACATAGTCCCACAAAAAATAGCCTAGAGGCGTTAAATCGCACGATCTGACTGGTCCCAAGCGTGAAATAAACTGTTCACCGAACTCGCCTCTCAATTGGTCCATTGTTTCGCGTGCTGTGTGGCATGTGGCACCGTCTTGTTGAAACCACATGTCATGCAAGTCAAGCTCTTCCATTTTGGGCAAAAAAAAGTTTGTTATCATCGCACGGTAGCGCTCACCATTCACAGTAATGTTGTGATTCGCATCATCTTTGAAGAAATACGGCCCAATGATGCCGCCAGCCCATAATCCGCACCAAACGGTTGTTTTTTGTGGATGCATTGGTAGCTCTTGCAATGCTTCTGGCTGCTCTTCACTCCAAATACGGCAGATTTGCTTGTTCAGGTATCCATTCAACCAGAAATGAGCCTCGTCGCTGAACACAATTCTTCGATAAAAAAGTGGATCTTCATCTAACTTTTCAAGAGCCCATTCACCAAAAATTTGGCGTTGTGGTAGGTCGTTTGGCTTCAATTCTTGCACCAGCTGTATCTTATAAGGCTCACACCCAAATCCTTCCGCAAAATTTTCCACATAGTGGAGTAACAGAGGCCCAATTGCTGCGAACGGCGCCGAATCGATAATTCACGGTCATCACCAACACTGGCCGATACGGCTGCGATATTTTCTTCAGTTCGCACTCTACGTAAGCGTGTTGGTGGTTTAATGTCCAACAATGTAAATTTGGTGCGAAATTTTTTTACAATAGCCCGAATAAAGCCTCAGTAGGTCGATTAAACTGACCATAAAATGGAAGAAGCGCGCGATGAACTTTCTTAACAGAGCACGCATTTTGGTAATAAAATTCAATAATTTGCAAGCGTTGTTCGTTTGTAAGTGTTGGTAAACATTGACGACAGCGATTATCAGTGTGAACTTTGTTTTGCTTTTTACAACAAAAAATATTAAATAAAAATGTTTACTCTTCCATATAGAACTTGTGGGCACCACTGCTGTAAGCTGTATAAATCTATTGCATCAGTTCTCGATTTCATATAGAGTTTTCTCATTTTAAATTAACTAATACCATTTAAATTAATCTCAATTTCAATGAAAAATGGTGTAACCAAAACAATTTTTATATTTTTTATTTTTATTATTCTATTTCCAGATTGGTGTTTTTATGTACGATTTTCTCACACTCAGGCCTCAAACGGAATTGAACAGCACCAGCGTGCCCAGCGAGTCGCTCTTGATTTATCGCCCCGATCGCCGTCTGCAGATGTGGCGCTTTCTAACGTACATGCTGTTGCATGCAAATTGGTTTCATTTAGTTTTCAATGTCATCGTTCAATTGCTGTATGGTTTGCCTCTGGAAATGGTTCACGGCTCGGCACGCATCGGAGCAATTTATATGGCCGGTGTTTTAGCCGGCTCTCTAGGCACCAGTGTCATTGATTCCGAGGTGTATTTGGTGGGGGCGAGTGGTGGCGTTTATGCTCTACTGGCCGCTCAATTAGCAAATGTTATGATTAATTTTAATCAAATGCGTTACGGCGTCTCTCAGCTGCTGGCTGTCTTAATATTTGGTAAGTCGAGCTCTGGAAGCACTCACAAAGATAAATAATTATGTTTAAGGCATATATTTTCTAAATTTCAGTGTTGTGTGACACAGGCTATGCCTTCTATAGTAAATTTATAAACGAAGACTCTTTAGATATAATACCTTCAGTATCGTATATTGCACACTTGACTGGATCTTTAGCCGGTTTCACTATTGGACTTTTAGTATTAACGAATTTTGAACTTAAAACTGAATCGAATTTAATACGCTGGCTGGCGTTTGGCGTCTATGCGGCGTTCACTTTGTTTGCCGTTGCATTTAATCTGATCAACTCTGTTATTGCTCAAAGACTCGAAGAGGAAGGCGAAGTTATACGACAACATTTGTTTCACGATTTGGGAATTTCGTAAATGATACTCGTTTCAGTTTTTCCTTTTCTATATATATAGTTTTAAATAAAAAAGAAAAGTTCTCAGCCCAAAACTTGAAATCAAATTGTTGTGATAAAGCCAAAGACTGAAAGAATTTGCACTGTTCCATGATATAAATTTAAGTTTATTTTTTTTTTTGTAGTGTTTATTTGTTTTAAATCTTTTAATATTAATTTATTTATTACATTTAAGTGTATTTTTAATACTTAAGCTTTTTTCTTGGATTTTTTCAATATATCGCTTCATAATTTAAACAAAACTTCTGATTTTTTCTGTAAAAAAAAGGGACACAAGAGGAAGTTTTTTAGGCGCCAGTTTTCGAATACGGCGGCGTGCACGCAAAAGAACGATATTCCCTAAAGAAGTTTTCAAAAATTATAAATAACATAAACCCTGAAGCCAATAACTAAAATGACGCCGAAAAGTTCACACAATAATTTGCTACTGCGCATCACGTCACACGCGATTACAATTTGTTGTTTCTTTAGTCCCTTTTGCTACTACAATAGTTTATAAAAATCACTTTCTACGTCACATTCTATAGCTCACTAGTGATGTAAACAATATGACGGACCTGTGCAAACCGTAATCTATTATTTTTTATTTATGTTCATAAACAGGCCTGAATCCAGCTAAAGCTTTTTTGCGGGCGTGTGAATAGGGGAATGGGGTTATGAATTTTTCATGGGATATATTAAAAGTCCAAAAGTTGTATATTAGTAAATCGCTTAGTAGCAAAATAACGACATATATTTTTTATCATTTAGCAGAGGAAATATCCTTTCCCTTCCCTGTTCACTCACACGTTCTAATTGATGACTGAGAAAACTACTGGATAATAAATATTGTTTAAAAAACTAAAAAGCAGGCTTCGATATCAAACTAAAAATTAAGAAATATCCATATAAGACATTCCGAGTCTTCTTTTTTGAATTCTCAAAATTGGCTTTAAGAATCACCAAAATCCCCCACTTCCCTGGAAATAATATGACAACTTTAATTTTCGCACTAAATCGAATGACCGTTAATAGTTCAGATACACTTTCCTCGGCCAAAACGCGCACTGAATATGAAAAACAGGTTTCGATTCAGTTCCAAGTTGTTCCAAGTTTTTTTTGGAAATTTCCAAAGTCGGCTTCATGAAACTTCAAAATCCCTCCACTTCCTCAGAAGACACACGTCAACTTCAATTTTTGCACTAAAGCGAATGACCGTTTATAGTTCAAATGCATGTTCCATGGCTAAAAAGCGCACCGAATATGAAATACCGATTTAAAACTGGATAGCGAAGTGTTTCCGAATGTTTTTGCGAATTCCCAAAATCTCTGAAATCCCCCTGGGGGGACTGGATATCGTTTAAAACTGAATGGCGAAGTATTTCCGAATGTTTTTGCGAATTCCCAAAATCTCTGAAATCCCACCACTTCCCCGGAAGCAATACGGCAACTCCCACTTTCGCACTAAAGCAGCAGTTTTATATACGTGCATATGTAATAAACACTCATGTGGCATCAATTTCGAGTGTTGCAAACATACAAGAGAAACTAATATAAGCTTGCTAAAAAGTTACAGTCCTGCTTTTTGAAACTCTCAAAATCGTCTTCAGGAATCATCAAAATCTCTCACTTCTCCGGACACAAAATTGCAACTTCAATTTACGCACTAAATCGCAGGACCGTTAAGAGTTCAGATGTACTTTCCATGGCCAAAACGCGCACCGAATGTGAAAACCCGGTTCCAAACTGGCTAGCGAAGTGGCTCCGAGTTTTTTTGAGATATCCCGAAGTCGGCTTCAGGAAGCGTGAAAATCTCTCCCACCTTTCTTCAGAAGCAACACAGCAACTTCTATTTTCGCACCAAAGCGAATGACCGTTCATAGTTCAGATGCATGTTTCACGGCAAAAAAGCGCAACGAATATGAAAAATCGGTTTCAAACTGGTTAGCAAAGTGGTTCGGAGTGTTTTTTCGAATTGCCAAAATCAGCTTCGTGAATCCCTGAATTCACCCCACTTCCCCGGAAGCAATACGGCAACACTAATTTTTGCACTTAAGCAGCAACACTGTACATACAGTTTTATATACCTACATACGTAATAATCACTCATATGGCATGAATTTCGAGTGTTGCCAACACACAAGTGAAACTAATATAAGCGTGTTAAAAAGCTACAGCAATTTTACCAAAGAAACACTTATTGACAACATTAAACCATTTAAGAAATCTAAGAAACAAGCAATTATTACTTAATAAGTTGTTTATTTGTTATTTTTATGCTTAAGTTTAATCTACAATAAAAATGTTGTGCAAAGCAAAAACAAAAAAGAAAAACTTTAAACTGCAAGAATGCCAATGAATAACAGAAAACGTAAAATATTTTGCTCAATGAATGAATTCTACTACTATTTGTATTAACAAACACTTTATAAAGTAATTATTATTAATAAAATTCATTAAGAAATAAAATAAGTAATTTAATATTAATTGAAAAGAATGCAGAAACAGCAAAAATATGCATATACAAAATATGAAATAAACAATAGGTCTGTTTTATTTATTTTTTGAGTAAATTCCATACCAATAAGTGCAAGATTAAGCTGCTTTCAAAAGCGGAAAACATTTTCAAAAAGTACGGGAATGAAAAAACCCAAAAAGAAAATAAATGTAATATTTTGATTTGACATTTTATATTAAGAAAAAAATTTTGATCCCATATTATATTATATATATATTATATATATCCCCTCGGGGAACAGGTTTTGCCTTAGAGTACACCCTACCAAGGCACTCTGCTTTCTAGGGCAAAGAGAGGAACAAGTCGCTCATTTGTTGTAGCAATTAAAACTCCAGGAAGCGGCATGACTTATGTTGTTTTAGACTTCCGAAACCCTTACCAGGGGCTAAAATTGGCAGAACAGAGATCAGCAAAACCAAACTGTCACTTGCAATGGATGCAAAGGTCACTTGTAATGAATGCAAAGGTGGCGACTGATAATTTGAGGTTTTTCCATTGCCCAGAACCGACTATTCTGTTTATTCACATATCCATTCAAATGAAAATGTGTCTCGTCACTCATTACGGTTTTTTCATGAAAATCGGAGTTATCATGGGCGAGCTGTAACATCCTATTGGCATATGTACGGCAGCATAAATTGTCTTATGGAAGAAACTCTTCTGTGAGCTGAATCTTAAATGGAAACAAATGCAAAATTGTGGCCAAAGTTTTTCTTTGAAGATTAAGCTCCTCAGCACGGCGTCGAATTGAGGTGCATGGATTGTTTTCAACATTTTCTTGACCAGCAGCAGTGTTTTCAGCCGATCTTGCAGTACGTTGTGGTCCATGGTTGTGGCCTATCACCTACAGACCCATTCTATTCGAAATCTTCACTACGTGATGTATTGATCAGTGTCAAACCAAAACGAAATCGACTAACCACTTCACTGCGGTGTTTGGACATGATAAAGCGTAATCCTGTTGATTTTTGGTGTCGATTAATAACTGTTGATGAAACTTGGGTCAATCAAAGCAATGGGTGGAAGCTGGTGGAAGTGCCCCGACGAAGGCGAAGACACTAAAATCGTCTAGCAAAGTTATGGCCACTGTATTTTAGGATGTACACAGACTAGTGCTCATTGACTATCTTAAAAAATGATCCACAATCTCAGTAAAGTATTATTTGCATTATTGGATCAATTGATTGATGCAGTCAAGTAAAAACGACCCCGAAGAAGAAACAAGTGCTATTTGTGCAAGGCAACACACCGATTCACTTAGCGTTAGATACGATGATCAAACTACGTGAAATATACTTCGAATTGATAGATGATCCGCCTAATAGTTCAGATTTAGCTCCTAGTGACATTTTCCTGTTTCCATACTTGAAAAAATGGCTGGAAGGAAAAAGATTCATCTCAAACGAAGAAGTGATTACCGAAACTAACGAGTCTTTTGTGGGCTTACTTTTGGTATTATTCAGATGGTATAAAAAAAGTTGGAGCATTGTCTTACTAATGTGCCGTTCATAGAACTCAGGCAAGCAACTTGTCCAGAAAATTTGAATGAAAGTTTCTCAATTTTTTTTAGTGATTTACATAAAAATATTTTGCAGCACATAAGTGTATTGAGCTAAAAGGAGACTGTAATGAGAAATAACAAGTTTTTGAAAAATAATGCTTTTTCCTACTTAGGAATCCACCCTCGTAGTTAAATATTTGCAGGAATACTGCTTTGGGGCAACTTTTGTGCTAGATCTTCCAATACTATTTGGAATGATCTTTTGTATAAGGGGGTAAAGCGAAAAAGCGATTGAACTAGACCTTTTGTATCAGTTAAATTTTGGTTATTTGCAAGGTTTCGCTTACGCATTGTTGATTTGTTGAGCCCCGTAAATGGCGCTATTTAGCTCTCTCTAATCGCAACTCAAATAAAACTCAAAATACTAAAATCTCAGGAGAGACAAAAAACTGTTTATATTAGAATGAATGTAATATTTAAATAAAATATTATTTCATTATGAAAAAATTCAATATTGAAGAAGGTTCTGCTATACTTTTTTCCATTTTTTATTATGTTTGCAAAAACATAAAAAACTGAGTTTTATAGAAAAAAGGCAGTTTTGGAAAATTGTGACCCTTTTGTATTTAGGGTGCGATATTTTAAATTATTTCAGTTATTGCCAATAAACAAGCTTCCGAAATATTTTTTACTTAATTTACAGTTTTTATTGTAATTATGAATCTAACAATATGAACAAACAAAGCACAAATATAAATAAACAGCTGTTTTCTCGTGCTTCCGAAAAATGGCGTAATTTGGAGAACAGCTTCAAATTGTCTGCGTGCTTTCAAAATGGTTTATGATTTAAAAGCAAGCGGTTTTTAGAACAGACCTGTTATAATAAAATATTTTTTAAACAAATTGCTTTCTTTCCATGCTTAACAATCTTAGCATACTTATGTGCAATATACAACCCTGGTTCTATGATTGGGAATTAAAACAAATAAGAGTGTAGTATATTCGGCTGGGCCGAATCTAAAATACCCTTCACGATAGTCACGAATATGTATAGTATATTAAAAACGTGGACTAAATATGCTCGGTTATATATGAACCGATATCGGATTTTTCTATTTTCTGTATTTTAGTAACCTTCTTTTATAACGAGAATTGCTTTCCAGCAGAAAAAAAAAAAAAATTTTAATGGAAAAATCGGTTCAGGCTATATCTCGGGTATATATGGACCGATATCGAAAATTTTAATTTTCCATATTTATATAACCTTATATCATTACCAGAACTGCTTTTGAGCACAACAAATTGTTTAAGTTCGCTTACGCGATATTTTCATGAAAAACCCGATTTAGGCTATATCTAGGGTATATATGGACCGATATCAGAAATTTTAATTTTCTCTATTTTCGTAACCTTCTTTTATAACAAGAACTGCTTTTCAGTAAAAAAAAAAAATGTTATTGGAAAAATCGGTTCAGGCTATATCTCGAGTATATATGGACCGATATCGGATTTTTTCTTTTTCCATATTTATATAACCTTATTTCATTACCAGAACTGCTTTTGAGCACAAAAAAGTTGTTTACTCGGCATTTTCATCAAAAAACCTGTTAAGCTATATATCGGGTATACATATATGAACCGATATCGGAAATTTTAATTTTCCATATTTATATAACCTTATTTTATTACCAGAACTGCTTTAAGGTGAAAAAAGTTGTTTAAGTTCGCTTACGCGGCATTTTCATGAAAACCACGGCTTAGGCTATATCTCTGGTATATATGGACCGATATCAGAAATTTTCATTTTCCATATTTATATAACCTCATCTTATTACCAGAACTGTTTTAAGCAAAAAAAAGTTGTTTAAGTTCGCTTACGCGACATTTTCATGAAAAACCCGGTTTGCGCTATATCTCGGGTATATATGGACCGATATCGGAAATTTTCATTTTTCATACCTATATAACCTTATTTCATTACCAGAACTGCTTTAAGGTGAAAAAAGTTGTTTAAGTTCGCTTACGCGACATTTTCATGAAAAACCCGGTTTGCGCTATATCTCGGGTATATATGGACCGATATCGGAAATTTTCATTTTTCATACCTATATAACCTTATTTCATTACCAGAACTGCTTTAAGGCGAAAAAATTGTTTAAGTTCGCTTACGCGGCATTTTCATGAAAACCCCGGTTTAGGCTATATCTCGGGTATATATGGACCGATATCGGAAATTTTTATCTTCCATATTTATATAAACTGATCTTATTACCAGAACTGTTTTTAATCAAAAAAAAGTTGTTAAAGTTCGCTTACGCGACATTTTCATGAAAAATCCGGTTTGGGCTATATCTCGGGTATATATAGACCGATATCGAAAATTTTCATTTTCCATACTTATACAACCTTATTTTATTACCAAAACTACTTTTAAGCAAAAAAAGTTGTTTAAGTTCGCTTACGCGGCAATTTCATGAAAACCCCGTTCCAGGCTATATCTGCGGTATATATGAACCGATATCGGAAATTTTCATTTTTCATATTTATATAACCTTATTTTGTTACCAGAACCGCTTTTAAGCAAAAAAAGTTGTTTAATTTCGCTGACGCGGCATTTTCATGAAAAATCCGTTCTAGGCTATATCTCGGGTATATATGGACCGATATCGGAAATTTTCATTTTTCATATATATGTAACCTAATTTCATTACCAGAACTGCTTTTGAGCACAAAAAAGTTGTTTAAGTTCGCTTACGCGGCATTTTCATGAAAAACCTGGTTTGGGCTATATCTCGGGTATATATGGACCGATATCGAAAATTTTCATTTTTCATATTTATATGACCCTATTTCATTACCAGAACTGCTTTTGAGCACAAAAAAGTTGTTTAAGTTCGCTTACGCGACATTTTCATGAAAAATCCGTTCTAGGCTATATCTCGGGTATATATGGACCGATATCGGAAATTTTCATTTTTCATATATATGTAACCTAATTTTATTACCAGAACTGCTTTTGAGCAAAAAAAAGTTATTTAGCTTCGCCTATGCGACATTTTCATTAAAAATCCGATTTGGGCTATATCTCGGGTATATATGGACCGATATCTGAAAAAAAAATTTTTCGCCTTTTAGTCACCATGCTTAATAAGTGTGTGAAGTTTGAAGCAAAACGAACAACTTTTGTTTTCAAAAATTTCCATACAAAACTGCAAAAAAAAATGGCTTTTTTTGGAATTTTGAATATATCTCAGCTATACGTGGACCGATATTACTGAATTTCAATAGCAAACCCATGAATCGATGGGGTAAAAGAATGGTGAAAGAAAAAAGTTTCTAAGTCTAATGGTTTTCTCAGAAACGGTATTTCAACAGCGGACAGACGGACAGACGGACAGACGGACATCGCTTAATCGACTTTTCCATTAATTCTGATTCAGAATATATATACTTTACAGGGTCGCAAAAAAAAACTGTAGAAATTACAAACGGAATCACAAACTTATATATACCCTTAACATTTTTGTGAAGGGTATAAAAATTTACTTATTTGGCTTTTACAAAAAAAAAAAAAAAAAAAAAAAAAAAAAAAAAAAATACACAACATGGAAAAATAACAATAATTTACGGAATTACTGTCACAATTATAAAACTTAAATTACAATGAAAATCAACTGAAATAATACCCTTCTCACTTCTGATTATGACATGAACAATAAAATAATATTAATCAATAAAAACTAGCATTACATAAATAAAAACATTTATTTTTGAAAAAAAAAACTGTAACATGATCTATTTGTTTATTTTATTTATTTAGTAAGTCACAAACTTGTATAGTAATAAATAAATAGTAATAAATTAAAAAAAGAAACCAAAGCAAAAAAATTAAATCAAAGAGAAAATTACTTACAATGAATGATGTATATCAGTTACAGATAAAAGTAACTATATATGTACATACATATGTATGTATGTTAATTATATGTAAATAAATATTGGCTTTAAATTTATTTATAAAATCTTTTAATTATTGGCGGGGAAATTTGTTTAAAAAATTACATTACAACAGAGTTTTGGAAAGAATAAAAAGGAGAGGAATGCTCAGAGTTGAAATGACGGTAAGTTAAAATTCAAAATACTCTCATCTACACTAATATTATAAAAAGAGGCTGAGTGTGTGTAGCAAAAAGATGTACGTTTAAACTCAGAGCACAAAATTTTTGAACTTTCAGCCACTAGTGTTTGAATGTTTCTCATACGGATTGTTATTGCTATTTATTTTTATATACATTAAATCTAAACAAATAAGGAGGATAATGAGAGTAACATATGTATTTGTTTTACGAGTACTTTCTCTTAGAAAAAAAAAGAAATTAAAGTATTACAGTACTTTTCAAGGCAGCTTTATATAGGTAGTGGCAGAATTACAATAAATACAACACCAACAAACATCAACATGTATTTTGTTGGTAGAATTTACGAATAGTTGTAAAAATTTTGACAATAAAGCTGCCTTGGTACATTTGCTGTTAATAATGACGAGAACTATTTATGTGTGCAAGTAAAGGGTGGTGAAATGTTAAGGGCCGCTGCTGATTTTGAATAAAACAGAAATTATTTATGAATTATAGTAATTTCTTTTTATTATGATAATATTGGTATGGTTCAAATATTAATGACACGTGGTACACCACCAAATTTTCGATAACGAGGTTCTATACCGTTAATGCGCCGAATTATCTCTTCCTTGAGCTCTTGAATTGTTGCTGGCTTATCGACGTCCTTTTCTTTCGAATAACCACGAAATTAGTCAAACGGTGTGAAATCACATGTTCTTGACGACCAATTGGTATCGTCACCACGTCAGATAACACGGCCATTGAATTTGTCGCGCAAAAGCGGTATTGTTTCATTAGCTGTGTGACAAGTGGCACTGCCCAGTTGAAACCACATACCGTCCACACCCATATCTTTCAATTCAGCTATACAAAGTTAGATATCTTTCAACGCCATTCACAGTAACTGCTTGACCGGCCCCATTTTGTTAAAAACACGGCCCGATAATGCCGCCAGCCCATAAACCGCACCAAAACAGTCACCCTTGTTTTTTGACAATCACCAGTGGTGAACAAATTTGTTTTGCATTTGTGTTAGTGGGATAACAGAGTAATTTAAAGTACTGTGACAAGCAAAGCTAACACAAAGATTTTCGTATGACAAAATAAATCGTCTACGTTAATGCTGTTATGACAGTTTCGTAAAAGCAATTCATGTTCAAAGAAGAACTAATTTTATAACGTTGTTTAGTACAAATGAATTTTACATCCGAAAAATTTGTTTCACATAAGTATTTCATTATATTAATTCATTTTATAATGGAAGGAGTCATAATGCCTCTTGATAACATTTTACATTTTAAATGTTTGATGACATAAAAGGCATTGAACATGTACAAATGCATTGTTTATCATAAAATAATTTTGCACTGCCATTTATGTCATCTACTGTAATTGGAAAACAAGCTCTAAGCACCTGCCTAACATATGCATTCGCCAACGTCTGTTGAACGACAAAGCTAAAGAGCATAAGAAAAAGAAAGCGTTACTTATAAACAATTGTTTGACTAAAAGTCATTCGCTGCAATCACTCTTGGATTATCTGTAACCCGGTATACTCAAATGATTGCACGATTATTCCAATTGTACGCATATTTGGAGGGTTAAATTGACCGAAAAAATCACGAAGTGCATGATATGTATTGTGATTTGAACGTCCATTTTTGTGCTGCTCGATTGTGTATCTTTCCATGGTTCATGATTGAGTTAGTCTGAAATTGAGAAATATCATATGAAATGCTGAAAAAACTTGACGTTTAGGTGTACTTCACTTCATTCAGCATCGGCTCTGAAAACTCGATATTTTACCATCAGTAATATCCAACGAATCCTGCTGAGAACAGCTTTGTTTTAAAAAACAAAGAAAATTTTTCTTGTGTGTAAAAGAATAATAAGTTTTTTTTTTATAGTTTTGCTTAGTTGAGCCTATAATTTTCTAATTTGTTCAAAGATATAGTATCATGTTAAAACAGTTTTCGCAATACTTTCTGTTATACACTGAAAAACAATTCAATAAATCTGTACTGAAAGCAATACCAAGTGTTATACAAATTGCGGCAAGTTTCTTAAATCAAGTACAGTGCGCTTGATTCAAGTGCGGATTAATCAAGCGCTAATTCCTTAATTTTTTGATTACCTTGTAGTGTGGAAGGTGTTGGACTAAATTTTGCTAATCTGAGCAGTGGCGAAGGTATATACAGTGGGCACTGATCAGTTTTAACTAATTTGATTCCAACATTTTAAATGCTGGTTTTAGTCTTTCGTTTTGTTTTAGTGTTCGAGGATTCAAACGCTGTTGCTTCAAACAAAAAAGTCAGAAAGTACTTGTAATAAGACTTTTTAAACGGAGTTTAAAAACTCACATCTCACCTGACTCAAATTTAAAATAAATTATGTTAGAATGCTCACACTATTCATATTTTTTCATACTAATATTTTAAGACTTATGACTATGACAACCCCTTGAATACCGTAAATATTTGTTTTCACTTTTGTTATTAATTTTTTTTGGCCGCTGGCTGCAGTGGAATCATTTATTTCAATCCACAAAAAATATAATCTTCAATAATAAAAACTACAGCAATATACTTATGAAACCAATGTCCATCTACTTTTTTTCTTATAAATTTTAATTAAATAATTTTATTCTAATTAAATATTACGCTTTGATTGTACTTATATCTCAAGTGTAAAACTAAAAAGTATATGCATATATGTATATTATATGTGAGAAAACACGTGAGAAGTTCCTTACACTTTGCTTCTACAAAATTTAAACACTTTGCATTATCGTGTAAGCGCACCATCTTTATTCATACATGCATATGTATGTGTATACGAAATATTTAATTTCAAAAATAAATACGTTTAAAACTTAAAAAAAAAACCCACTTTTAAGTAATTTGCAAATAGTGTGTGCAAAAATGATAAATAATTGAAAAAGTTTTGTGGTCATTTATGTGAATAATCGCAAACACAACAGTCATTTTGTATTATTATAATTTTTTTTCTCTTTTTTTGTTTTTTTTTCTTTTTTCGTATTTATGTGTGTAAATGTGTGTTATTATTATATTTTAAACATCTGCAATCTGCAAGTTGTAGATCAAAAAGTAAAAAGAATTGCGCTTAATTTAATGCCACTGCAGCATTAAAACACACAAACGCAACACAGCGACACAGCAACGCAGAGAGGAAGACAGCGTTGCTGAAGCATGCAGTAAATTATGTACTACAACAAAAATTGGCAACCTTTTCAGAATTCAGAAAGTTTTTTATTTTTTTTTTTATTGTTAAAACGAAAAAAATCTTCATAATCAGCGTAAGACAGACAAATACAGAAGATAATGGGTCAATAAATTTTGTCAACTAAAGAGCAGAAGGATATCTTGTCAACTTTTAAAGTACAGTATACGAGTAAACTGGATACTCCGGAAAAATTAAAAGCTATGTGGCATCCGTAATATCGAAATGTTCGAATTTCTGAGACTCGAAAAAAAATGTTGAGAATATAACATAAATTGTATTTATTTATAAGATATTTGCTTTAAACTGAAATTTGTGCATTCAAATTAACAGGCGAATACAAGGCGAATTCATAACGGGCGAATTTGACAGCGCAGCTGATAACTTTTTTTAATTTTAATCTGTTTCAGATGTCAGTGGAATAGTTAAAAGAAAGTTGACAAAAAAACTTAAAAAAATTTTTTAAATTTTGTATAGTATATTCAGCACCAGGTATCATCCAGAATCCTCCCCAATCTGGATGGCAATTTTCGCTATTTCAAGCTATATGACTTGAGACATTAATTTTCACGACCTAATTAAAAGTTCCATGAAATAGTTTTTATTTCTTTTTTAATTCCTTTTTCTGTTTATATTTTTCCCGTGACATTTAAAAAAGATTTATTTTTTGTAGTGTTGTATTTATTGCTCTTGCATTTACCTGGTATGAATTCGCCTTGGACGAATACATTTAAGGCATTTTTATAAAATACTTTTACATGAGACAAAAAACAAGGTAGCCGCTTCGCTACAACAATACAACAATAAAACAAACAACAAGTATTTTGTTTATGTACAAGGTGAATTCATACTTCAGCTTTCAAAAGTAATTGATAAAGAACGTGTGCAAAAATTTAAATGGCGTCGAAAAAGGTAAACAAAACTTGACAGAGGAAGTGCCGCTGCTTCCACCTAATAATGAATTCGCCTTGATGCTTTTATTACTGGCTGAACAAATATTTAGACATTTTTATCTGACGAAGTTTATTTTTGTATGTTACACGGCTTTCACACACAGAAATTTTTCTTCCAAAAGTATTGATGTGTAAGATGTTGGCAAGAGAAAAACCAGAGAAAAGAGAACCGCTCTCTTTTCTCTTGCCACCATCCAACTCAACACTTTGCAAGGCAAACTTTCTGCGTATGAAAGCCTTGTAAGTTTCGTTGCCTTTACACAGGAAAGTACTTTCACGAAATTTATTATAAGTAAAAAATTCAATGAAATAGACGACTTTCACGAAAATTTCTTGTTCGTCTACACAGAAAAATTAAAGTTTATTTTAAAAATTTCACCGAAGCAAAGAGTCACAAAATTTGCCTCTACTTCTCTTCATTCTTATTTTATTTGCTTACTAATTAAAGTTGCCAAACTTATTACTTATACAGGTTTATGGGGCAATAGTTGGAAAAACTTATCATTTTAAAGTTTTTATGAGACTATTTTTATAAAAAGACTTTAATTGCTACTCTTTATATGCATTAAGAAGAATAAATATTGTAATCATAACATGCAAAAGAAGTTAATTTTATAATTATTATTTTACTACTATACTTCAACTTTGTATAATTCTTTAAATGTGGGAATGTGAGTGTTTAACAATTTGTCATTTTACTTTCACAAAACTTCAAAAATTTTTTTCATAAAATTTATGGTGAAAGCTGAGTGGAAAGTAAACAAAATGGGAGTGTGTTAGTGAAAAAGTGTGAGTGTATTGCAAATTTAATTTATATTACTTTCATGTCTAAACGCCAGGTTTTAAAGTATATGGAGGTCTGCACTAGCCATGAACATGGTATGAGCATCATGTCGAACATCGCAAATGGCTAATGTGGACCGCTCATGTCCATGTCTCGTTCATGCTCTAACATCGATGCTAAAGCACATGGCTCAGCATCGATGTTCGCAATGAAGTTGACCATCACGAACAAAATGACGATGAACTGAACACTTTGATAAGGTAAGTCCGAACATACGTATTCGCCACATACAAGAATATGAACTCATGTTTACCTTCGCTCTGCCGACGTTAGGTTCATGTCATGTTCAAGTCGATGGCACGTGAAGACGAGGAGTACCGCCAGCAGTAAGTGTTTTATCTGGCAACTTTCTCCCGTGCTGTTTTAATAGCTTCATAAACTTGGGAAAGTGTTACTTTCATCTCCACCATCTTTGCATGGAAACCTTCAATGAAGGGTTGGACTGCGGAACGGTCATTTAAAAACGCTTCCCCAGAAATTTAAAAAGATTTTATTTCATATCGTGTTCAAAAATTGTTAATGCAAAGATTACGGGTATCATATTCTTGTAAATTTCTCATCATGAAAAGTTGTCCACTTAGTAATTTCATTGATATTGAAATGTCATTGGCTTGATTACAAGCATTCATCAAAAGTATGTATGCCTCGTAAAGCCTCCCTATGATATCAGTATGATATACCATTAATGCAAAAATTACCATAATTGGCGCTAATGACATTTAGAGTAACTATAGCTGACAGCGTTAAAAAGTGTTATGAGGTCATAAATGAAGACACTTGTCATTATTTTGATATATACCTCATCATCAATATAATGACAAGTGTCTTCATTTTTGACATCACAGCTATGATGAGTTTTCTATGAGTGTAGTTTATTCTTAAATACAAAAAATAATGTATGTATTAATGTTAAATAGTCGAACTTTTATTTTTAATATTCCTAATATTATATGATGATGGGTGGGTATCATTCGTCTAGCTCGAGTTCAATCCTGGCTAAAGCCAAGAAATATTTTTATTTATAATTATAACAATAATTGCCGCGATCAATAACTCTTGATCAAAGAAGACAGGAAAAAATAATTGAATACACTAAAGCTGGGGGACAACTAGCTGTTTCACAGTCGCTACACTGTTCATCAGCACCCATTAGGATTCGAACTTAGTACCATGTAAACATGATGTATTTTTAATACGGCTGCTTAACCAACTCAGCCACTAAGCCCTTATTTATTTTTTCGTCTATATTTGTCTCATATTGATCACATATGCAATTTGTTATAAAATAACTGGTTGTTCAGTGACAGCAAACTGCAGTACAAACAACTGGGATTATAACAAATTGCATATGTGATCAATATGAGACAAATATAGACGAAAAAATAAATAAAGGCTTAGTGGCTGAGTTGGTTAAGCAGCCGTATTAAAAATACATCATGTTTGCATGGTACTAAGTTCGAATCCTAATGGGTGCTGATGAACAGTGTAGCGACTGTGAAACAGCTAGTTGTCCCCCAGCTTTAGTGTATTCAATTATTTTTTCCTGTCTTCTTTGATCAAGAGTTATTGATCGCGGCAATTATTGTTATAATTATAAATAAAAATATTTCTTGGCTTTAGCCAGGATTGAACTCGAGCTAGACGAATGATACCCACCCATCATCATATAATATTAGAAATACAAAAAATAATTTAAAACTGCTTCCTCCCATAAAACTTTTTACTCCTTAACAACTTCATCTAATGCGCCATCAAGTCTACTTAAATGAGTGTAGGGTATTAAAATTATCTCTCAAATGTATGTAAATTATGGCCAATACACTTTCATACTTCTACCAAAGATCATCACACCCAAATACAAAATTAAAAATGAAACCAAAAAAAAAAAAAAAAGAAACTCAGTCAGAAGCGCAAAAAGTCCATAAAAAATTACCCAAACTCACAACACAATACATCCAGCTTTCAAAGTTAATCCGCTCGCAAATTTTTCGGCTGCAAATTTGGAAAGAAAAAAGAAAAGAAATTCCAGTTAAAACCACGATGGACAACAGTTTGCTCATAAAGTAACACGAAACATAAAGAACCCAAAATGTATGCAGTGGAAAACAATAAAAACGTAATAATATTAGTAACGTTGCACGATAGTTTGTTGCTACTCTTACGGCAGCGAATGCGACAAAATATACAAAAAAAAAAAAAATCTCTTCTAAAGTGGCAGCAACATTAAAAAATAAGCCACAAATGCAATCAGTAATTTGGTTAATTTAATGTTGCACAGCAACATTTTACGTTTAACTTTTTTCTCTACTTTTCTTTTTTTTTTTGCTCATGCACACACTTTCATTCACATATAAACACACAGACGATAATAATTTGACTGGCACAGTGGGAGCATGAGCAGAAAAAGTGGTGTAATGTAAAATAATCTCCTTTTTTTTCTTTTATTATATGGCAGTTGAAATGCTGAAAATAATTGTGTCTGAGTGAAAAATGTTATAAAATTCGGGTTTGTAACACTTTTTCTAGATGCAGAAATCACACTAAAACATGTTTACATTTTAAGCTCTAAACACTTAGACGACAGCAGACTTCACAACTTCACGACTACAAATGAAGTTAGCTTCAAATGCTGCCGTCTCGCCAGCAACATAGTTATTTTAAAAACAGCAGCAGCACTATGTGTATTTAAACAATGCAAATTTCAGAGGTGCCACTTGTATATTTGACATGAATAAAATTAAAATTACTGACTGAAAACGTAATAATCCGGCATGTTCCAGAAAAGTAGTGGAATCAAAATAAAAAATGATTTGAAAAGTTAACTTTTAATTTTTGTTGTTCTGAAAAAGTAGTAGTTTGGGTGTTTCATTCTTTCGTTTGAACTGAACTTCGAAAATAAAACTTGGATAAATTGTGCAGTAACTAGCACTGACACGAAACATGTTTTCAATTTTATTTGTTTTTTTATACAAACCAGTGGCTGTGTTCTGTAACTCTCGCCACGAGAAACTTTTCGAGTGAAACGTGCGAAATGAAACAAAGTTGAAACAAACAGCTGCTTTTCTCACTAAACTGTAGCTATAACTTTTTTGGTGAGTAATATAGGGTGTTTTTTTAAGCCCGATAGAACTTGAAATTGTAAAAAATAACACAAAAAATTAAATTGTAATCAAAATTTTTTTTTATTCTAAAGATCAATACGTGACATTAACATTTGAAAATGATTTCGGGCATATGGGCACCGCGGCTGTTCTTGACGAAGCGCATTCTGGACGTCCAATTTTGGGCCACTTTTTCGAGCACTGCTGGCGGTATGTCACAAACAACACGAACAATGCTGGCCTCCAAGGCGTCAATTGTTGCTGGTTTATCAGCATAAACCAGTGACTTCACGTAGCCCCACAGGAAATAATCGAGAGGAGTCAAATCGCACGACCTTGGAGGCCAATTGACAGGTCCATTTCTCGAAATCAACTTATCGCCAAATTTTGATTTCAGTAAGTCGATGGTTGCGTTCGCCGTATGGCACGTAGCGCCATCCTGTTGAAACCACATCTCCTCCGGATCAATGTCATCCATATTTTCAAACAAAAAATCATTGATCATGGTGCGGTAACGATCTCCATTGACCGTAACGCGAGCTCCGGCCTCATTTTTGAAGAAATAAGGTCCGATGATGCCACCAGCATGAAAACCGCACCAAACAGTGCATTTTTCTGGATGTAATGGAGTCTGTAGGGTCTCTTGTGGATTGGTCTCACTCCATATGCGGCAATTTTGCTTATTAACAAACCCGTTAAGCCAAAAATGCGCCTCATCGCTGAACACAATTCGACAATTCGAATCGACGACTGATTTTCAAAGTAAATTTGGATAATTTCGTAGCGTTGTTCAAGCGTGAGTCTATTCATGATGATTTGTCAGAGTATACTGAAACAAATAAAAAAAAATGTTTCATCAAAATTTAATTTTTTGTGTTACTTTTTACAATTTAAAATTCTATCTAGCTTAAAAAAACACCCTATAGCTGTCACGTAAGGAAATTACTCACCATTTTACAGAAAAACTGTGTCTGTAAAACTTTTGCGAAAAAATTTCCCGCTTTTAATTTTTTTATTTGTCGCAAATAAAAAGGCTGTGAGATATAATAATACTGAATAATAATACTGAAAAAATAAGTATATATATTGCTGTTAATTTAAGTATCAAATACATATTTATACAGTTTAGCATGATTGTTTTTTTTTTATTTTAACTTTTTAATTAACTTTTATACCCTTCACACAACAAGTTTTAAGGGAATACTTAAGTTTTTAATTTCAACGATTTTAATATCCGACCCAACATAGTATATTATAACAATTTTATAATGTTTTTTTCAGAATTCACAAATTGCAATTATTTTTTAATTTTACAAAATTTTGCGCATAAATATGTATGTATGTATGTAGTTGTAAATAAATTGTAAACATTAGAGCCAAACCATACATTTTCTAGAATAGCCGATGGTTATAATATGACGCCGTCGAACAAAATTTCTTAAGTTTAGCAATTTTTGGTCGGCGGCGGTACTAATTGTGGCTGGCGCTTTCATTTTTAAAATTGCATGTCGGCATCGTTTTATACTTTCAAACATTTTTAACGTAACGACGTAATCGCTTTGGATAGTTTTCGACATGAGTTACAGACGCAGTTTTTTCTCACTTTTCGAGAAACGATGGAATAATTTGTTTCACAAGTTTTTGACGCTAGAACTTCTCGCCAAAGTTACAGAACACAGCCACAGTACTGAAATAAACCATATTTTCAATTTAATTTTATTTTTTTGCCCAAAAAACGACGTGGAAAATTGTTTATCTGATGCTTGTTATTTTATAAGAACAAAATTTAAGGCCATGACAGATAACACTTTGCCGCTTTGAGTGATGTCTAAAACTTTAACAGAAAAGCGCGAAGCAAAAGGTGAATGTCACAATGAAAACTTTGGCAACGCTCACGATTTGTTTATCTACAAAACTGGTTGTTAATTTTTATATTTAATTTTTCTTATGATAATAGAAGTTATAAATATTATTGGACGAACTTCTGAAATTGATTCTAATTGTTTTCTTAGTGCATAAAGCTTTGGAGCTATCAGAAAAAACTTCAACGAGTAAAAACATAAGCGTTGCTGAACTTTTCGTTTCCCGTTGCGTTAAAAGTACTTTATGTGACATGTTTCATATAAGTATGTAAGTTTTATCTTAGATGTCAAAGCGAATTTGCAACGCAAAGCGAAGTAAAAGCTTTATCTGATATGGCCTTTAGTTTATCAAATCCTCCGTTTGCAACGACGATCGTAATTTTTTATGCAAAAGTTTGATATAGCGGGTGGCGGTAAACGAAAGACATGTAAGTGATGACGATGATTCGGGCGAGTTAGTGACTCCGTAAACGCTGTAATCAGAGCTAATATACGCCAATCGACTTTAGTTAATAAAATAACAAATATGGTAGAACACCAAAGCTTGAAATTGAAGTGATTTCAAACTATTTTCACTTCAAAGTAGAATCCAGAACATACCCGAATATCACGTTAAGTTGTAAAAACTCATCAATTTATTTATTTATTTGATGTTTATTTCTATTAAATATTTCAAACAAATTTTAGTTTTTAGTGCTGCCAATTTATATTTATAGTGGCAGCACTGCATTTACTTTTTGCTGCTTACGAAAATAGAAATTAATCTAAGTTGGCAGCAGCAGCAAATGCTGTTGTGAAGTCGTGCTGCTGTGATGTCGTTAAAATAATCGTGTACATCTGAACACATGTATTTTATTTTTGACAGATTGCTGCTTGCTGTCTGCCGTCGTCTATGTGTTTAAAGCATTAGTGTGTTAAATATTTAGTAATATTTTTTCATAATCAGATTTTTCACATACAATATTTTCTATAGAGTATATAACAACAACAAGTAACAAGATCTACTGTATCTCTAAATTTAGTTTCTGTTGCTGAGTCTGACATTGCGCTTCCGATCACACCGCATGCTGCTATGCCTTCAACAGTTCAGCTGCGTAATGATTATGACCTGTCTAATCTATTAGACGTTAGGAGTGTACCATTGCCAACTATAAGTGACGAAATGTACCCGTTAATTCAAAGTCATTAGTTTGCACATCTCCGGTTCCCGCAGTATCTGTCAACAGTCAACAAGAACAAGAACTGGAGGAAAATTTGAGTGAAAATCCTATCGTTCCAAATACACATCTAGATGCCCCTGAAGGCCCGATCAGACTATTATACAAGTATAAATACGTTCATTCGATTTTGTGAGATAAAAGTCTAAACATATTTCTTGCGACTGTCTAAAAGTCTAACGTAAATTAGATTTTGCATTCACACCATCACACTTGATATAAACCAAAAAATTTTAGTAGAAAAGAAAACAGCTGTTCATATTTTTTTATTTATTCAGCAGAGAAATGTGCCAACATAAAAAACTTTATACGGCGGCAGGTGAGGTCTTCGTCGTAGGCGGTAGACGTGCCGGCGTTTGAAAATCTTTAGCAGCTAATATAATAATTATGTAAAACAGATCCAAATTTAAAAGCACCAACATATTTTATGTTCTACCTATAGCATGAGCAAAATACATTTATAAATGACAGCTAAATCCCAAATTTCGAGCTTTCTTATAACGGCAAAAACTACTATCGGTGACGGCACGCCATCGGCTAGTAAATCTTTTTATAGCTGGTTTCTTAACAAACACAACCCTGATCCAATGAAAAGTATTATCGTTTTGAAAATTTTCAAAAAAGAAAAAAGTCGTATGGGATGTCAAAGTTTTATCGTATTATTTTTCGTATGTATGACGGATTACATTCAGACTATCAGACTTGCACGTATTATTTGAATTTTTGACAAGTATTAATACACAGTATAATACTCTGAACTGGGCTTAAACCGCCGAACAAACATATCTTCGTATCATGCCTGGCTTCGGAAACGTCTACTGCGGATATAGAGTTTTATATCAACTCGAAACTTCAAATTACAAATGAGATATCCGTATTCAAAATTTCATACTCCCGTCTGAGAGCTATAACTTCGTTTAAGGTTACTGTTCCAGAAAAAGTCGATTAAGCGGTGTTCGTCATTCGGCCGTTGAAATAACGTTTCTGAGAAAATCATTAGACCTAGAAACTTTTTTCTTTTACTATTCTATTACTCCATCGATTCATGGGTTCAGTAAAATCGGTTCACGTATAGCAGAAATATATCTAAAATTCCGGAAGAAGTAATTTTTTTGGGCAAGTTTGTATGAAATATTTTGAAAAAAATAGTTATTTGTTTGCTTCAAGCTTAATTATATTATTACATAATATAGTGCATAGTGATTACACAGCAAAAAAATAAAATATTTCCCGATATTTCATATAATTACGAGATATAGTATAAACCGATTTTTTAATGAAAATGTCGCTTAAGCGAAATTTTTGCTTAAAAACTGTTCTGGTAATAAACGGAGGTTACTAAAATAGAGCAAAATGAAAATTTCTGTTATCGGTTCATATATACCCGAGATATAGCCTAAACCGATTTTTACATGAAAAAAATTTTTTTTTGCTTAAAAACAGTTCTGGATATAGAAGAAGGCTACCCAAATGCAGAATATAAAAATTTTCGATATCGGTCCATATATACCATAGATATAGCCTAAACAGGGTTTCCATGAAAACATAAGTATTTTAGTGCTGGTAAAAAAAGGAGGCTACTAAGATACAGAAAATGAAAATTTTTGATATCGGTCCATACATACCCGAGATATAGCCTAAACCGATTTTTCCATGATTTTTTTTTTTGCAATCAGTCTGGTAATAAAAGGAGGCCACTAAACTACAGAAAATGAAAATTTCCAATATCGGTCCATATATACCCGAACATATTTAGTTCAAATTTGTAATATACACTACATATTTACATGACTATTGTGAAGGGTTGATAAATTAGGGCGCCAAGCCCTAAAAAATCGTCGTGTAAAGGGTGGTTTAATTTTAAGGGCCGTTGTTGATTTTGAATAAAACACAAATTATATAGGAATTATGGTAATTTATTTTTATTATGATAATACTGTTATGGTTCAATTAGGTATGGAATGAAATAACGGCCAAATGTCACTCCTCCATCCGATGGTAAAAATTTACGATGACGCTGAGGCATAAATCAGGTTCTATACCGTTAATGAGCCGAATTATCTCATCTTTAGGTATTGAATGGTTGCTGTCTTAGCGACGTATACTTCTGTTTTCAAATAACCTAAAAGAAAGAAGTCCAACGGTGTCAAATCGTATGATCTTGGCGGCCACCACCTGAGATAAGACGGTCATTGAACTTTTCGCGCAAAAGAGCCATTGTTTCGTTAGCTGTGTGGCAGGTGGTACCGTGCTGTTGAAACCACATAACTTCCACGTCCTTGTTTTGCAATTCAGTTCATAAAAAATTCCTTTTTACCTCACGATAGTGAACACCATTCACAGTAACTGTCTGACCGACTTCATTTTGGAGAAAAAATGGCCCGATGATACCGCCAGCCCCTAAATCCCACCAAACAGTCTCTCTTAGTAGCTACATTGATCTTCCGACAATCACTCTTGGACTATCATTCGCCCAAATGGGGAAAAATCACCAAGTATACGATATATATTTTGATTTGAATGCTCATTTTTATAATTAGATTGAATAACTTTAACGCGTTGCTCGTTTGTGTGTCTTTCCATAGTTCAAATTGAATTAGTTCGAAATAGAGAAATGTCAAAAGAAATTCAGAAAAGTACTTGATGTTTAGAGGTAGTTCAAATTCACCGTCGTCCCTGAAAATCTTAACAACCCGATATATACAGGAGGTATGAGACCAATCCTTATAGCGCGGCGTCTTTGACTTTGAAATTGGAAGAAACCATTTTGCAGAGCATAAGAGTTCGCTTCAAAACAAAGTTGACTTCAAACTAATGTGGCCATTAGTAATCACACTTTAAGTGCTTTCACACTAATTTAGTGAATCAAGGTTCCAACGCAAGAAAGTACCACGACTCCTTTTATAAAACCTGTCTCCTTCTGTTTTCGTCAATCCCCTAAAAGTTCATCTTCCTTCTTTCTTCAATTTCTTTGTATGTATATAAAGCAACTTCCCGTTGAATTAAAACATAATGAGTGCAACTTTAATAATAAGTAGATATGAGTGATATAGATTGAAGTTTCGGATTTTCTCAATTGTTTTTCAACATAATAGAATTTCGCGTATTGTTATTTGTGAGTTTATGAGTTCAACTTAACTTTCAGCCAAGAAGAATTATATTATTAAATCCCGTGATCAATAACTCTTGATGAAAGAAGACAGGAACTATTAACTGAATCCTAAGTTGTGGAACAACTAGCTGTTTCGCTGCCTCTACACTAATCATCTGCTGCCACTTGGACTCAGATTCATTATCATGTAACTAGGACGTATTTTTAATACAATCTCTTAATTACCTCAGCCACCGAGCTCTTTAATTTTTTAATATATATTAGAAATTATTAGACTTTTCTTTTTGTTTTGTACCACTGTGCAGTTAAATGTTTTGGCTTCTGCTCAGCACGAGGCGGCAGCTTTTTTTTTTTTTTTTAATTTGGAGGTCGCATTACAGAATCTCAATTTTGGCAACAAACGCAAAAGCGATTAAATATGTACACATGTGTACAGATTTGACGATTTTGCAGAATGGCTTAAATGCTTAGTCGGTTTTGGTTTTTGCTTTCATATTTATTCCCTTTTCTCGCATATCAATTTATGCATTTTTTTATATTTTTTGTGTGGTATTGATGTGTTCGTTGCTCTAGTATTGATGCTGATGATCGACAGTCACAACATTTTTTTTTCTGGTATTCAATTATATTTTCTTCTTTTTTTACTACTCTGAAAATTTTGCAGACGACATAAAAACCACAAAGTCTTTATGCCAGGCATTCATTCAAGAGTCATAAATATGTATGCACATAGCATCCCAATTGGCGATGTTAGACACGACGAAATTCTGCATGATATGTGTCTTACGATAGATAAAGTTGTACAGGCTATCATTTTCTTGAAAACTTGGCCGTATGGACCCTTTATTGGTCTCGTTGTGCTGCCTAAGGAAAATATACAGCCTGTGAGATCTACACATCCCTCAACGGTTCAGATCCAAACTAACTTTAGAACCAGTCATATCAGAATATCGGTTCACACGACATGCTGATATGACTGCCAAACTGTGAAGTATCTGTCTGCCGGTCAAAGAGAAAGGAAATGCTCGATACTCTCTTCCTAATCCCTACAACTTCCACATAAATTATTAAATGGAAGGTTTAATCCCCTTGCATGCGTCCATATGTGAAAATGTCGCGTCAAAACTGCCACTGTAGTACGTAACCTTCGCCAGAGGAAGGCCTTTCAGGTTCTTTAATCTCCTGCACTCATATACGGGCCATGTAAGCTTCGCTATCCAACAGGTAACCGCACTAGAACGTTTGTTCTGTGCTTGGTTCTATCAGTTTTTAGGAGGGACTCATACCATCTTGCCAATATTCGCTTGCTGAAAACGGCATTCAGTTAGCCTCACTAACCGACAGCTAGCTACACCAGACCATCTTTTCGGGTCAGCCCCGCATTTCGCTCGCTGCAAATGGATACCAGCATTTACCAGTTCATCCTCTATAATATTTGCGGATACTTTAGTCCAATGCAGGCCAAGTTGGCCTCCACTAACCGACAGCTAGCTGCACCAGACCATCTTTTCGGGTCAGCCCCTCATTTTCGCTTACTGAAAATGGACACCAGCATTTACCAGTTAATCCTCTATAATATTTGCGGACACTTTAGTCCTATGCGGGCCAAATTAGCCTCACTAACCGACAGCTAGTTGCACCAGACCATCTTTCACAAATTGACGCTTTACTTATTAGTTTTAAGTGGAACTTCTACCATCCTGTCTATGCCCTCTTGCTGTAAATGGATACTGACTTTACCAGTTCATGCGCTGCAATATTGCCGAGCACTTCACTATTCAGAAAGCTCCAGGTTTGAATGGTTTGCTATTCCATTAAGAGATATCCGGCATTCATAAAACAATGTTGCTTAGATGTCCACGCGCGTACTCAATTCAGCCTTACTATCAATACGGATTAGGATATTTAGTCCGTTTGTTTAGCTTTTAAGCGAGACCCCTGCCATCCTGTCTATGCATTCTTGCTCCTACGGGGGAGCAGGTTTTGCCTTGGTGTACACCTAACCAGGGTAGTCTGGGGCATAGAGTTCCTTGTTTGTTATAGCAACTAGAACTCTAGGAAGTTGCATTACTTATGCCGTGTTAGACTTCCTACGCCCTCACCAAGGTTAATAGGCCAAACGGTGATCAACAAAGACCCTGGGAGGTTTTGCTTACTATCCTGGCGTTGATCATGATTGAGGTGCCTAGTTTGCCTGAAACATTCTGGCTGTGGCTTAAATCTAAAGCGCAGGAAGGGGAATTGGTTTTCTCTGATGACTATGTGCATGATGGGTTTCGGAGGTAGCTAACCCCCCGAGGTGATGTTGTCATACAACAGATACCTGTAAAGAACCAGTAATTAAGTTTAGTCAGTTGAGTTGGTATTGGGCTGATGCTCTTAATGGACTTCAGCCCACAAATTATTAAGCCTTTTCTTCCAGTGGTTGCCACGTGGAATGAGCTCTTCAGGAAAGGATTTGTTCATATAGCAGCGAATGTTCGGGAACAGTTGTGACCTGCAGGAGCCTTGCAAGTTACACGCGGAACTGGTGAATCGTGAATGGGTGAATTATTGGTTTATCGTCCGATAAGACAGATGCTGATGAAAATTAATTTCCACATGCCATAAATGGATCCTGGACTATTTCTATGAAATGTAAGTGACAACGAGAGCAAAGCTTCGATGATATTTTCAAACAAATGACTCAATCATCAGGCACGATGCCAAGGAAATACTAGCATGCATATAGATTGGTATAGGCAGCCATTAAAGCAACGAGAGCAAAGCTTCGATGATATTTTCAAACAAACGACTCAATCATCAGGCACGGTGCCAAGCAAATACTAGCATGCATATAGATTGGTATAGGCAGCCATTAAGGCAGTCTTGCTCATATTATTGATTACATGCGATAGAAGTCAGCTAAGTGGAAAATGTCACTCATATTGTCTTACATAGTCGTGGACAGAAGATACGTTATAAGATAATAGCACTTAAAGCCGAGCATAAAAGACACATTGTAAGAAAGTGTCGGGCATGTTGCCGTGGATAGATTTTGATAAAGAACTACTTACAAAGCTATTTACATCATGTTGCTTTCTATAAACTGCTATCGAAGACAGAACCCTAGATTTTGTCGAGCATTCTGTCGTACATATGTGTTGATAGAAGACAACTTACAAGAAAATGTCACTTATATTATCATACATAGCCGCTAAAAGAAGACACGTTACGAGACCATGTCATACAAAACCGAACATAAAATACTTCTTATAAGAAAGTGTCAGTCATATTGTTGTGGAAAGTTGTTGATAAAGGACAACTTGAAAACCCATGTCCGCTATGTTGTCCTTTATAAACTGCTATAGAAGACGCTGCTCTCCGATATGTCAAGCATTCTGTCGTCTACGACATTTCCCTTAAAATCATCATCCAGGACGCTTAAGGGATAGCGAATATGTCGTGCATAATGACAACGTCATCGACGGCAACTTGGCCAACTGGGATACTCTAGCATTATAGTTTTTCTCATTTTCCCTGCAATGTTTATATGTGTTTGTGTGTGTGCTTGCCAAGTGTTTCGCTTGTCGATTGTGTATCGAATGATGTTTCAATAACTGACCACCGCCACCACCAGCCGCATTTGATATAATTTATATCCTGCGGCCAAATTTTTTGTGGCATTTCTTTTGAGCATTTAAAGATAAAAATAAACTGGCGAAATAATTCGATTTCTTGTAGTGCTTCGAACACATGCGACCGACTGACTACATATGTTCTCTTTTGGTTTTAATTTCATAATTGGGCGAATTTTGAGCAACCACCTGATCCTTGGATTGACCATTTGGGTTTGAGCTCAATTCGGTTTTTGTTCGCTCATCAGAAATTGTATGTTTGCCGCATTAGTAATTTTAAATGCAACTTTTTGTTGCTGTTGTTGTTTGTTGCCTTTTGTTGGTACTTAAGTAAAATTTAAATAGTAGGGTTAATTATTCAATTATTTTGAACAACAAACTGAAAGCAACATGTTCGGTAATTATATGATCGAAATAGCCGGGTTGTGGTAGTGTTTTGCTTTGTGGGCAGTTATGGGTCAAAATGTTATTAATCTTTGGTTTGCAAAATTGCAGGCTGCTTTCGTTAAGATGTGATCTCTTGAAGGATGTAGTGTATACATACGCGTACACAGCATCATTCTTCAGCTGCAGCAAAGAAGACGGGTAAAGCCAGGCCAAGTAAAATGATTCAGTAGGATTTAGAAAAGAAAGGGAAGGAAAGAAAAACACGTTGAACTAGACATTTTATAATAACAACATCGTCCTTTGCTCCGTATTCCCAGAATGGAAACAGAATCCAAGTAAAGGGTGGTTACATTTCAAGGGCCGATGTTGATTTTGAATAAAACACAAACTATTTAGGAAATTATTGTAATTTTATTTTATTATGATATATTGGTATTACTCAATTATGTATGGAACAAAATATCGGCCAAATGGGCGCCGCGACACACTGCGGAACACCTCCATCCGATGGTCCAAATTTTCGATAACCCTGAGGCATAATGGAGGTTCTATGCCGTTAATGTTCCGAATTATCTCATCCTTTAGCTGTTGAATTGTTGCTGGCTTATTGACGTACACCTTTTCTTTCAAATAACCCCAAATCACATGATTTTGGAGGCCAATTGACATCGCCATTACGTGAGATAACACGGTCATTGAATTTGTTGCGCAAAAGAGCAATTGTTTCGTTAGCTGTGTGGCAAGTGGCACCGTCCTGCTGAAACCACATATCGTCTACATCCATATCTTCCAATTCGGGCCATAAAAAGTTCGTTATCATCTCACGATAACGAACACCATTTACATTAACTGCCTGACCGGCCTCATTTTGGAAAAAATACGGCCCGATGATGCCGCCAGCACATAAACCGCACCAAACAGTCACTCTTTGTGGGTGCATTGGTTTTTCGACAGTCACTCTTGGATTCTCATTCGCCCAAATGCGGCAATTCTGTTTATTGACGAGTCCACTGAGGTGAAAATGTGCCTCATCACTGAAGATGATTTTCTTCGAAAATTGATCATCATTTTCATAATAAGTCTGGATAACTTTAACACGTTGTTGGATTGTGTATCTCTCCATGGTTCAAATTGAATAAGTCTGAAATAGAGAAATGCCAAATAAAATTTGGAAAAAACTTGGCGTTTAGGTGTGGTTCACATTCAACATCGGCCCTTGAAATTTAACCACCCGATATATTTACTACTTTTTGCGTCTCTCTTAGTGCCAATTTCACGATAACGAAACTGTTCATTCGTTCGCACAATTACATTTAAAACAATAACAAAATTTTGAATGTTGTTTTTGTTTTAAATGTAATTGTGCGAACGAACGAACAGCTTCGTTATCGTGAAATTGGCACTAAATCTTCAATAATTTTTAAGCAGCCGTTGTTCATTATACGTTCTATAAAAAATACGGAAAAAAGGCACAAATTTTGAAATGAAAGAAGGTCCTTTGGAGCGTAAGAGTGGACTCTTGGAGCCCTCACCAGATATGCCGAAGTATGGGAATAATGTGGATATATGCTGCTTGTATGTTCCTAATGTAATGTTGTTACCTTTTCCGCCACATTTTCAGGACTCTGAAAAGACAGCTGTTACTTTTTTTTTATCATGGGAACACATATTTGGGCCGTTGGATAGAGAGCTGTTACTGTTTTCTGCCATGGAGACACATTTTTGGGATAGACAGCTGTTAGCTGTTTCTGTCGTGGAGTTAAAGTTTTGGGATACTGCATAGGCAGATGTTGCCTTTATCGGTCAAGGAGACTCAATTTTGGAATGCTGGATGGACAGCTGTTAGTTTTTTTTTTTTTGTCATAGAGGGACCTTTTCGGAACACTAGATAGACAATTTGCTGAGGGAAACACTTTCCAACCTTAAAAGCTACAAAAAAAATTCAAAAGTAGAAAGTGTTATGATTTAAGAAGTAATATCTTCTTTCTGCTGGGCAGTTAGGAACGCTTGATATACAGCTGTTACCTTTTTCTGTGATGGAGACACGGTACGCTGGTTTTTTTCTTTCTTGTTGACAGATTTTCTGCACTCTAGATAGACAGCTGTTACTTTTTTCTATCATGGACACGCATTTTTGGGATGCTGGACAGCTGTTAGTTCTTTCTGTCATGGAGACACATTTTTGGGAGGCTGGATAGACAGCTGTTAGCTTTTTCCGTCAGGGAGACAAAGTTTTGGGATACTGCATAGACAGCTGTTGGCTTTTTCGCTCAAGGAGACTCAATTTTGGGATGCTGACACGAAATCTCAGCTGAAAATGAATGAAAAATCATTGAATTTGCAGAAAAATCATAATAAATGATAGAGTTCTATTAAGAACTAGCAGCAACGTTCTAGAAAAACCACAGGGTCTGATTCTGGAAGCCACTTCATATATCAAACGGGAGTATGAGCGATTACAGCAGAAATATTAAAAAGGAAAGGTGGGAAGCTGGTTAATCTGGCATTACTTGTTGATATACCAGCCATTCGCTGCTCCTTATGAAAGAAGCTAGCGCGGTCGGATTTATCGATGCCGGAGATAATAGGATATTTAAGCTCCGCTCGCCTAAGTATCTTAGACGATGATGCTCCAATGCCGGGCATCTACCGAGGAGATGAAGGATAGTCTCCTCTTCTTCCTCGTCTGGGCAACTGTTTCAGATGTCGTTATAGGATAGGCCTAGTCTCAGGGCATGGTAACCAAATGGGCAATGCCCAGTGCTGAATGCTATAGTGCCTCAGATGAGATATGGGCACTTTTAATAGCTCCCACGTTCTCTTAGAGTTAATATTCGGCCACAGGTTCCTTAATATAAGCCTTGTGGGCTCTGTGAGCCATATTTCTGCGGACATGTTTCAGCGTGTAGCTTTATTCTTTTCCATTATGCTGTTAAGGGTTTTCCGCAAATGAGATCCCTATCCCCTATGGGTTTCCCTTTTTTGGCTAAGTCGTTACCGATGTTGTTGCCACTATTGGAACCATATCCATGTACCTATATTAGGGTTAGTTTAAAATATCTTACCATCTTATTTAAAGACGTCGGGCGTTCTTGGACTAGACTAGAATTAATGTATATTTCAGAGAGTTAATGGCGACCTTGCTGTCTGTTACTATCACACACATTTTTACGTAGCACGCGTTCATCGTCCAGAGCTCATCCATTTGTGGTCGATTGCCCGGGGAATCGTACTACGCATTACAGAGAGAAATCGTTTGTGGAACAACTTGCCTGCAGACGTGTTTCCTGTCTGTTGTAGCGTTGGAAAGTTCAAGTCAAATGTTCACAAACACTACTCCCTCTTTCCCCCTCCCCACAACCTATTTTCCTAGTTCTGGTACAATGCACTGCATATTTAGGGGACCTCGCTTGAGTACTGGTCCAAGATAAAAAAAAAAAATGCAATATCCTGTCTCTTTTTCCAAAATTTCTTGTTAACTATAAAGCAATTGACAAAAAAAATTCTCTCTTCCGTTGCAGCTTTGTACCTAAAATGTTCATATTAATGATGCATCACTAGACGCTCTTGAAGCATCTTCAAAACAAGACAAGTCGTGGTGACGCAAACCGTGGTATTGGTGTATTGTTGTCATAACACAAAAATAGCATAATACAATTAAAGCAAAGACTTATTTTTCTTTATAATAAACTGACATCAAGTGGGCTGGTTTTTTAATAATTGGCAACCTGTTAAGTCCAACCACAAACCGAGCAAATAAGGACCCAACTGAGCTGGAGAACTTAGAATATTCTAAGGAATCCAGCGTCCTGCCTACCCTACCTACCTGTTAAACCTAATCTCAGTGATATCATTCCAATTTCCTTCCATACTTCTGGATAAAACAAATTATGTTGCTCACAGATCACTTTTTATTTTCCATTGTTTTGTTTCAACTTGAAAAAAGTCTGGAGTACTTTTCAATTTAATAAATGATATTTAAGGCGGTCGATTGGCTGAAGGATCAATCACAAAAATTGATGTGTACTCGTATTGCATGCGCCTTTTTGTCTTCATTATTTTCAACAGATTAAATTGTTTTTAATGATTTTGTGGACGCTGATTGCTTGACTTTCTGTCACCCAAATCATGTCAAATGATTTCAAGGTTTTGCTGGCATACGCTGGAATAAGCTACACATACTCGTACGCGCATATTTTATGCAGGAGGTGTATTTGTACAACATACCAAACGTTAGTGGAGGGTTTTTGATTAAAAGGCTGGGCAATGGACAGTAGAAAATTGAGACTCCGAAGGACATTTAATAGCAATATAGATCTGAAGAATAGAAAATTGAGGCTCCGAAGGACATTTAATAGTAATCCAGATTGGAAGATTTGTTATTGTTATTATCTATCTCTTTCACGTTTTTGTTTTTATGGACTTTATTAGAAGAAGGTTTTCAAGAGGCTGAAAAAGGCTCAAGGCAGTGAAGTTCCAAAATGTTTTTTATAGATGTATAAAGTTCGTTTTTGAAGAAAGTAGACCTACATTGACAGCCTGAAATCTTTCTTTCTTTCTTCTTTTTAATGAATTTATTACGAACTTACAAGCCTTGATGGTCAAATAAGATCAGAAATCTATGATCCTTAAACAAATATTTGGTTTTAATTGGTGATATAGTCCTACTTACTACACTTCACCTCACTACACGTTAAGCCTAAAGGGCTCTAATAAAGGGTGTTTTTTTAAGCTAGATAGAACTTTAAATTGTAAAAAGTAAAACAAAAAATTAAATTTTGATGAAACATTTTTTTTATTTGTTTCAGTATACTCTGACAAATCATCATGAATAGACTCACGCTTGAACAACGCTACGAAATTATCCAAATTTACTTTGAAAATCAGTCGTCGATTCGAATTGTCGAATTGTGTTCAGCGATGAGGCGCATTTTTGGCTTAACGGGTTTGTTAATAAGCAAAATTGCCGCATATGGAGTGAGACCAATCCACAAGAGACCCTACAGACTCCATTACATCCAGAAAAATGCACTGTTTGGTGCGGTTTTCATGCTGGTGGCATCATCGGACCTTATTTCTTCAAAAATGAGGCCGGAGCTCGCGTTACGGTCAATGGAGATCGTTACCGCACCATGATCAATGATTTTTTGTTTGAAAATATGGATGACATTGATCCGGAGGAGATGTGGTTTCAACAGGATGGCGCTACGTGCCATACGGCGAACGCAACCATCGACTTACTGAAATCAAAATTTGGCGATAAGTTGATTTCGAGAAATGGACCTGTCAATTGGCCTCCAAGGTCGTGCGATTTGACACCTCTCGATTATTTCCTGTGGGGCTACGTGAAGTCACTGGTTTATGCTGATAAACCAGCAACAATTGACGCCTTGGAGGCCAGCATTGTTCGTGTTGTTCGTGACATACGGCCAGCAGTGCTCGAAAAAGTGGCCCAAAATTGGACGTCCAGAATGCGCTTCGTCAAGAACAGCCGCGGTGCCCATATGCCCGAAATCATTTTCAAATGTTAATGTCACGTATTGATCTTTCGAATAAAAAAAAATTTTGATTACAATTTAATTTTTTGTGTTATTTTTTACAATTTCAAGTTCTATCGGGCTTAAAAAACACCCTATATAAAGTAATAGTTTTATAGATTCTTATAATTAATGAAAGATCGCTTTATCCACTCATAATGGTTGTTACTTTAATTGATTTTGTATCTTTTTTTAAGTGACTTTGTTCTTTTAACGTTTCAATAACGTTGTAGAATTACGGCATCAATGTCTCATCAAACGCGTAATTTTTGTTGTTGATATGCAGTCCAAACATTCAAATCATTACAAAGAATTGCTACATCTTGAGGAGATGGTGTTTGGTTGTAGATGGTTGTTAGTTATATGCCACCCTGTTTAGATTTTGTAAGCCCAGTGTTGTTTATTAGGGAGGATCAACTATGAGGATCAAATATTTTACTGAAAATTTTAGATCACGAACGGTTTTAAAATCACGGAGATGACTTTTTGCTGTTCTAAAAATCACGTGATTTTAAATCTTCCAAAGTGTTTTTCTTCTGCTGAAATAACGGACAATCTGCGAGAACCTGGTAACCACATATCGCTCCTCTATTGCAACATAGTCATAACTGAAAAAGCTTGTTTCGAGAAAAACACATTTTTAGTTTCCAGACAAGTCTTAGAAACTATCTCCTAAAGGGAACAGTTAAAAAGTATTTTGAATAAATTTTTGGCAGAATATAAAAAGTTAACAATTCTGCACTGTTAACTCGAAAACCTAATTTTTTGAGATATGACTATGTTGCCATAAAGTAGCGATATGTATTGGCATACCAAACAAAACAGCTGACTGCTAAAAAGCAAAACATTGTCAAACAAAAGTAGGGTTTTTTTTAGAAGTAAAGTGATGTCTTCAATAAATTGTTAGCTTTTATATTCGAATTCGAATTGTATAAAAAATACAATATTATTCCATAAATAAACAATAAACACATTTCTCAATACTCGTAGTATTGAGAAATCAGTCAGTTTTTTATTTGGTTCAAATCGAAATAAATACAAAATATGACCAAGTCCTTTAAAATTGTCAGCTGTTTTCTGGCGGTTTTTCAAATCGCGAAATTACTTTGCTTTTGTGCAAAGAACACCATTTCAAATCACTTTCGTAAAAAGTGATTTACAAAATATGCCTGTAAGGCATATTATTTTAAGTAAAATAACGCCTACAAGACTTTTAAAAACTTTTGGACTACAATTACTTTCACGGAAATTTTAAAATTTCAAAAGTTTCAACCATAAAGGCCTCATTAGTTTTTACTTTCTGTTGCCGTTCTGTGACGTTCATTTCCGTAGCAAACATTTTACAATTACGTTTTCCGTGAAAATATTCAGCTGTTTTTACAGTAGAGCATAAATAAAAGAAAACATTGGAATGAAGAATAAAACATGTACATAAATATTATATTGTCTGAAAAAAAGAAACAAATTAATAATTTAGAAATGGTGATCAAAAAGTCCACTTCTTTCGCACAATCTGCAGAGTTATGACATTTCTTATACAAAATATAATTTTTTCTTTGCTAAAATAATATTCTTTTGATCATCCATAGTTGCTTAATTATTAAATATGTATTAACTTTTAAAAATCTTTAATTGAAACAAATTTTTTTAGCTTTCGCCAAAAAAAAAAAAAAAGTTATATACATTTGAAAAAAAAAATTAATGTTTCCATACCTGAAAAAAGTAACACATACACATATCTAGCCGTCATTTAACGTTGAATTATAATTTCAACAGGTTAGTCCGTAACAGAACAGAACGTAAAAGTGAAAACAAACCATGTACATATAGTTTATATTGAACAGAAACAGAACAGCTGATTCAAAACGGAAAGGAACGTACAAACTAATTCTGCCTTAAGTTAATATACTTTCCAGAGATCTGCACCGGTGTACCACAACTATAAGTGCACCGGTTATTTACCTTATCATTTTCACGTCCTATAAATTTATCCGGTAGTATTTTTACTACCGGATATTATCTTTTGTGCGAAGAACACCATTTCAGTGATTTCAAATCACTTTCGTAAAAAGTGATTTACAAAATATGCCTGTAAGGCATATTTTTTAAATTAAAATAACGCCTACAAGACTTTTAAAAACTTTTGGACTACAATTACTTTCACGGAAATTTTCAAATTTCAATGGTTGAAGTTAATATACTTTCCAGAGATCTGCACCGGTGTACCACAGTGCACCGCTTATTTACTTAATCATTTTCACATCTTATAAATTTATCCGGTAGTATTTTTACTTGTCGTCTTCATCCATTAAAAATATATCTAATCACTTTCGTATCTTGTGTTAAACTAACGACCATAAAAACAGTGCTATTGTTACTCGCACTTAGTAAGAGCAAGATTTTGAGTATTTTCTATTTTCGGTTTTAAACGTTTTTTTTATAATACATGCATCATTTAGTGAAACCAACACTCTCGGCATATTTTTTTGCTATGTATATGCGTCACCTTTTATTTAACATTAACTGAAATCTCGGCAGCCAGATTTAATGATTTGCAACCATTTTAACGATTTTGAAAGTAGCATACTAAAGGATGATTTTCAAATTGTTTTTGCTGAAAAATTTGAAACAAAAATTCAAGCAACTACGCATCTATTGGGGTGATGGGTTAACACAAAGAGATCAAAATTATTACAAATGAACGAACATAAAATAAAAGGAATTTGATGAAAATGTGCTTTATAAAAAAATGTGCTTTATAAAAAAGTTATTGATTTTACCGATTTTGTACTAAAAATTATCAAATAAAAATGTGTATATATTTTCTTCTAAAAAGGATCGCCAAAACATGATTTTTTCATAAACTTCTGGCAACGCCGCCCTTAGTGCCACTATGTTTACCGAGTGTGAGTGGGTAATAGCGCATTTACACCAACTCAAAATCTAGTAGATTTGAATTGAAATCTACAACCAAATCTATATCATTTACACCACCGTTTTTCGACATCTAGCAAGATTTCATTTGCTCAAAAATAATTTATGCATGCGGGTTTGACAACACAATATTATCAGAGACTGAATATAACAGCATTTAAGTGTATATTTTTTGTGCCCAGAGACTGCATACGCCCCATTATAGTGCAATTTTTGATGCAGCGTAGTATTTGTAAGAACTTTTTGCAAGAAATCACAGTTGCATCGCTTAGTACTGAGTAGATTTCAGGAGATTTCGTCGAAATCTACTCATAAGGTAGATTTCATTTTGTATGGGAAATCTTTTCAAAATCTACAAGATTTGGCTTGAAATCTCGAATGAGCAGATTTCGCTTTGGTGTAAATAGGCTATAAATACTTAAAACTTAACATACAAACTCTCATGGGTAAGGTAAATGTGTGATTCCAAGGTGCATTAACGTCTTCAGGGTGGCAGCACTAGAGCAAACAATTATAACAATACAACAAAAACAGGTAAGTTACGCTTGTCAAAAATATTCATAACTTTTTCACAATTATAAACTATGAAAGTATCTTTTCACAATTATAAGTTATTTTTATTTGAATTATTTTTATGTGCACAAAATAATTTTTAAATTTTTAATTCAGAATAAAACACTAAGCGCACTTTCAAAAATGTAAACAATACATATGACGCAAATGGCTGACTATATTGCCATTAGCAAAAAATTGTCCCATAGCGCTGCCACCTTGTAGATTTTCGGTGATTCTTATATACAAATCTTGTTTTCGTTGTTAAAAAGAAGTACGAATGTGATTGCCGAATGTGGAAAAAATAATTGAAAAACCAAATCAAGCAGCCACCGCATACAAACCTGATTGGGTATGTTATATACTCTAGTTTACAGACGCAAGCTCTACCGATTATCGTAATTCTGCTGTACTTTAGTTTATTCTATCTTGAGGACTGACGACACATTCTGGTCGAGTGTCATCTCTATGATGACATTAGGGTCTTAGATGATATGACCGTTGTAAGGGTAGACAACCTTTGGGCAGTGGTTTGGCTGACGGCCAAACCACTATCGGTATGCCCGCTAAGTATTCAGGAGGGGACTATGGTAGCGACGGTAACTTGCCTGCGATTGGCATTTTCGGAACCGTTGTTTGTTGAACTGCGGGTTCGTGCGCAGCCAATTGTTTCTGTACATAAAAACAAATTAAAGTAATAATTCTTTGGCCCTCCCTATTGTTTTGCTTTGGAATTGTCCGTTTTCATTTGATGACAAGGACAACTCAATACGTCGATTTAAATGCTTTTGTTAAGGGTTTTGTTACGAGTTACTTAAAAACTGACTACAGAAATTGTTTGCACGATTTGATTGACATGTTTTACTGACTGACTGACGATTGGAACACAACAAAAAAAATCCAATTGGTTTGGAATTTAAATTTTTGTTCGGCATTTTTCGCTCATTAACGTACATTTTTTGTTTATTTCTTATTGGCTGGAACTATACATACACTGGAAAAAAAATAACATGATTGTTAATACCAACCTAATAAATATTCAGTAGTGTAGGTTTTAATGCAGTGTAATTTTTTTAATTTTTTTCTGCAACGTGGGACCACTGAAATTTGACAGCTGTCGCAAATCTTTATGCCGATGATTAAAAATTTAGTGTACTACCAAAGAAGAAGTATAACTTCTTCTTCTTGTTTGAAATCTTATTACAAAAATTTTAAAAGTAATGCTAAGAAAAAAGTTGCCTTTCTAGATGAAGCGCATTACTATCTAAAAGGCTTCGTAAATGCATAAAAATGTAGAATTTGGGGCTCAGAATATATTCACGCAATCCATGAGAAATAAATGCACCAACAAAGAGCAATTGTCTAGAATGGATTTTGTTTGAATAGACGGAGTGATTAGGATTCATTTTTTCAAAGTTGAGGTTGAAATCACAACGACTGTGAATGATGTGCAGTATTGAAACATGGTAACAGATATCTTGTGCCATAATCTGTATAACATGGATATGGATAACGTGTAATTTTAGCAACACGGCGCCACCTGCTGGATCATGATCAATGAAACAATATATTTATTGCAACTCCGATTTTTGGAACAAATTATCCAAAAAAATTCGACTGCTAGTTATTTGACTGATCTATTTGACTGTCTATACTATTTGATCGTGTAAGTGCAGCCGTGTGCTAAAAATAAGTATTATCATATCGACAATACACATTACAGCCGAATAGCTGTCAAAAGACTCCATGCGACCTCCTTACTATTTATACCACCTATATCCAACCGAAAATGGAATACGACTGTCATGTTTGGGCTGGTGCCTGAAAGTTTATTTTGGGGTTGCCCTGCCGTGTGCAGGAGAGGACAAAGAAGCTTATCGGTGACAGTAGGGTATCCAACTCTATTGACTCACTGGAGCATCGACGCAGTGTATGGTGCGTTACTCTGTTCTATCGTTACAACAATGGATTTTGCTCTGACGAGATTACGGATCTTGTTCCTGAAACGCGGACATTTCTACATAACACGTGTTCATCGTCCAGAGCTCATCCATTTGTGGTCGATTGCCCGGAGAATCGTACAACGCATTACAGAGAGGGTTCACCTTTCAGCCGTACGCTTCGCTTATGTAATAAGTTGCCCACAGGCGTGTTTGTACGTTCCGTGTCTGTTATGGCGTCGGAAAGTTCAAGTCAAATGTTCACAAACACTACTCCCTCTTTCCCCCTCCTCATGACCTATTTTCCTAGTTCTGGTACAACGCACTGCATATGTAGGGGTCATCCCCTGAGTACTGGTCCAAGTTAAAAACCTCTATATTCCCCAACAAGTTTTGCCTTGGTATACACCAACCCAGAGCATTATGATTTCTGAGGTATAGAGTGGTTCGACGACACATTAATGACAGTTACTGACGACTTTTTCTAACAAAAGGGCGTTTTATGCGTGCAGGACAACAATAGTAACGCTATCATATATCTTCCCCAGAGAGTTTTGCCTTGGTATACACCATGCTTTCTGGGGTGTAGAGGGGTAGCAGGAGTTCAGCAACACAAATACAACAGTTCAGTTACTGGCGACTTTTTCGAACAAAAGAGCAGTGGCAACTTTTTCGAAGGCACTTTATGCGTGTACGACAATAAAGGTAACACTGTCATCTACAAGGTGTCTCAAAAGAAATTTTATATATAGTGGGTCGATTACAAAAAAGTAAGCCGTACTCTTATATGGAAAAAAATGTTTATTAATTATAATTAATAATTAATTATAATTAATTATAATTATTGATTATTAAAATACACTTTTTGGGGATTTATTTCTTAAAAATAATATCGTCTAAATGTAGACACTTTCGGCACTCATTTAATCGAACAGTCAAATTACTTATGACGTCTTGGCAGGTGAAGTTAGGTATGGCTGCCATTTCGTGACGGATATTTTCTTTCAAATGCGCCAGCGAAGTCGGTTTATTAACGTAGACTTTAGATTTAAGATAACCTCATAGGAAAGAGTCCATAAGAGAGTCCATTCTGGACTGCGTGGGGCCAATTTATGTCACCTCTCCTGGAGAAAATTTCACGAATACTTCACGAATACATGGCAGAGACAAATTGAACGTGTGTAAAAATTGTTTCGTCCAGTTGGAACCATTTTCTTTGGTTATAGCCAGGAAAGCTTCGCAGTTCAGGTACACTCATAGAAAACCTATCATAACTGTGATGTATTTTAACACCAATGCAATGCCAAATGTCATCATTTTTGACCCCATGACAATTTTCATCGCTGTGATATCAACCATTACATCAGTTGCTCTGATTATCAACAACAACAATTGTGAAAATTATTTCATCAATAGAATGTCACACTGACATCATAGAGATGCTTTATCGGAATACTTTTGATGTACATGCTTACATCAATGCAAGGAAACTCCAATAAAGAAAAAATTACTAAATGAAGTCAATGTAATGACAAAATATTATCAATAGAATGGCACACTAACATCAGATGTGATGGCTCATTAACATCAGAAAACTAACACGTGAAGTATCATATCATCAATACTATGGTACGCTATCATCAACATTAAATTCCGGTTCAATATAATGATTTCAAACATATACGTAACTTTATATTCTACCATGTTCAAGAAATCAATGAGAATTAAAAATGTTCTAATAATACTTTTGATGACTTCCTGCCATCAATACAATGTCTGTGTGGCGCATTATCATATTTTAATTGTGTGCATGCTGTGTATGAGGAAATATTCTCTTTCTCTACTTCGTAGTTCTTCTTTTTATTTTACTCTCTACGCTGTCATCATATTTATGTAACTAGCGTCGCATATAATGACTAAATGTCATTAAAATGATGCATTTTTTTTCTACTTCATAAAAATGAATTTAAATTTAAAAATAATAATTTTAACAACCGAATTCCTTTTCAACAATAAATAGAAAATATTAAAACACTATTTAGGTTTTTTATAATCAATTTTGACAAATTAGATGAATTTGAACCAGTAATAAAATGTATCATTGAATTGATGTCACCACAGTTGTAGCATTGATGATACTCAATATATGACAAAATTGTATGATGACTTTTGTGATTGAGATTGATGTTAATTTTCATAACACTGTTGACTTTTTACATACTATTGATGTCACAGTTCTGATGACCTGTCGTCATCAAAATGAAGATGCTTTTTTCTATGAGTGTACCAAGAAGTTGTCTAACAACTCCACATATTACTCTGAATTCACTGTAACTTCATGTCCCCTTTCGTCTTCCATAAAGTAAGAGCCGATAATTCCTCGCATCGACATCGCAGCCCATACGGTCACTTTAGGCGAGTACAAGAGCTTTTGAGGTTTGCGTTTCGGATTCGTTGTTTTCCAGTAGCGTTAGCTCTGCTTATTTACGTGACCATTAAGATGAAAATGAGCTTCATTCGAAAATAAAATGTTGGTAAACGTTGAAAATTGCTCAATCAAATGACTTGAGAAATTTTGCCTGTGACTTGCATCTAAAATACGCTGCATATGTACGGATCCAAGATAAAAAAATCCGTTGCAGTTTCGATTTCCTTATTTCAATACCAGCCGTTTAATTTTAGATAATAACTCAATATTTTCTTCCAGTGTTTGCTGGTGAACTACATGTTTTGAGCGAACTCGTTTATTGACATGTTATTCTTCAGTTTTGTGTGGTCTTGTCTGCGCATAAACTTGTTCACATCAAGAGATGCTTTAATGGACTTTGATTCTCTCTATTTTTAACTTTTGCTTTACTTTTTGTTCCGGCCCTCAAATCCGAATAACGTAAATCAATAGGCTGCTGTAAGTACAACAATAACTTAATCAAATCAACTTTGTGTTTTCAAAATAAGACAAACATTCTAAAAACGCAATCAATTTACAAAATACAATTTCAAATAAAACTTTTCTAGGATTTATAGTCTTTTAGCTGCAAAGTTTTGTGAACAAGCATTCAGCTTTGAATGAACTTTTCAAATTATTGCCAAGGATCAAATTAAAAAGATGAAGGACATGTCATGTAAAAATGTTTCTCTACATCAATAAAAATAGATCTTAAAATTAATATTTATAAAACGAAAGTTTTAAAATGGCGCCAGAGTCAGCAAAGTGACATAACTCTGGCTTTTTTTTTTTGAAGTCTGAGTTTATTTTTATTAAAAATATTATTAAATGCGTGTCTATTCCATTTGAACGCCCACACATTTTCTCCGGTCTTGTTTTTGCCACAACGAACACATCTCTGACAGCAACAGATTATATTCCTTAAACGAGTTTTCTTTTGTAGCTATTCTTCAGCTGCTGGCGAATGGTGGCCAGACAGACAACCAGACGTCCACAGAGTCAGACAATCATGTAGGTAACAGAGATTTAATCTCCATTGCAGTCATTGCTGCACAGAATCAACTCGTTTCTAAGACAAGGATGGCAAGTTTTAATCCAAACAAACATACATATCGCTCCTTAGTTGCAACATAGTCATATCTCAAAAAATGAGCTTTTCGAGTTAACAATGCAGAATTGTTAACAAAAATTTATTCAAATTACTTTTAAACTGTTTCCTTTAGAAGATGTTTTCTAAAATTTTTTTCCAAAACTTGTATGGAAACTAAAGGGTGGTTAAATTTCAAGGGCCGATGTTGATTTTGAATAAAACACAAACTATTTAGGAAATTATTGTAACTTTATTTTATTATGATATATTGGTATTACACAATTATGTATGGAACAAAATATCGGCCAAATGGGCGCCGCGACCACGGCGGCACACCTCCAACCGATGGTCCAAATTTTCGATGACCCTGAGGCATAATGGAGGTTCTATGCCGTTAATGTGCCGAATTATCTCATCCTTTGGCTGTTGAATTGTTGCTGGCTTATCGACGTACACCTTTTCTTTCAAATAACCCCAAAGAAAAAAGTCCAACGGTGTCAAATCACATGATCTTGGCGGCCAATTGACATCGCCATTACGTGAGATAACACGGCCATTGAATTTGTTGCGCAAAAGAGCAATTGTTTCGTTAGCTGTGTGGCAAGTGGCACTGTCCTGCTGAAACCACATATCGTCTACATCCATATCTTCCAATTCGGGCCATAAAAAGATCGTTATCATCTCACGATAGCGAACACCATTCACAGTAACTGCCTGACCGGCCTCATTTTGGAAAAAATACGGCCCGATGATGCCGCCAGCACATAAACCGCACCAAACAGTCACTCTTTGTGGGTGCATTGGTGTTTCGACAGTCACTCTTGGATTCTCATTCGCCCAAATGCGGCAATTCTGTTTATTGACGAATCCACTGAGGTGAAAATGTGCCTCATCACTGAAGATGATTTTCTTTCGAAAATTGATCATCCACTGTTGACATTTCTTGCCACCATTCTGCCCATTCACGACGTTTGGAATGGTCAAGAGGCTTTAGTTCTTGAGCCAATTGCACCTTGTAAGCGTGTAAATGCAAGTCTTTATGCATAATATTCATCAACGGCGAGCGTGAGAGATGCAATTGTTGGGCACGACGACGAGTTGAGGTGGTTGGCGAGTTGAGGTGAACAGCACTTCAGCCACACTATCGCGAACAGCAGCAATATTTTCTGCAGTACGAGCTGTACGAGCATACACTGGTGTTCTCACATCTTCTACAGACCCGGTTTGCCCGAATTTTTCCACGATTTTTGCGATTGTACGCACATTTGGACGATCAAATTGACCAAAAAAATCACGAAGTGCACGATATGCATTTTGATTTGAACGCCCATTTTCAAAATAAGTCTGGATAACTTTACCACGTTGTTGGATTGTGTATTTCTCCATAGTTCAAATTGAATAAGTCTGAAATAGAGAAATGTCAAATAAAATTCGGAAAAAAACTTGGCGTTTAGGTGTAGTTCACATTCAACATCGGCCCTTGAAATTTAACCACCCGATAAAAATTTTAAATGCGTTTTTCTCGAAACAACCTTTTTTGAATTATGACTATGTTGCAATAAAGGAGCGATATGTACGAGTAGATATAGCTGTCTGCAGGAATGAATCGTTGTAATAAAATTGAAAGTTATATAATTGCAAAGTTTATAACAGGCTCTGCATGAAGTTTGTAAACACCGAAATATGAATTGAAATATTCAAAATAGAGCATTGCTCAAAACTTAAGGCCGGGGCACATAGAATCCCTCGTACGTTATACGTTGCCTTTTGCAACTGTCAAGTAAGTTGCAATACATAAATTCTTCTTAGCTTTGTCACATTCCATACTTCTGCGTCAACGTAAAGTATTAACGTATAGCAAATTTTCACGTACGTTGAGAGCTCTGACAGCTATTTGATAATAATTTTTGTATATTTTGATTTAGTTTTTCGTTCAAAAATAAAATAAATTAAAAACAAATTGTGTTACATTTGTTTTTGCTGTATCTGAAATATAAATCCAAAGATTTTGATGAAATTAAAATAAAATGCAGTTGATTTTATATCTGTTAACAAAGTACTGATGGTGCCAACCTCATACTTTGTATACGTCTATGTCAGTTGAAAAAGGAGACGGACAAAGTACAACAGATTCTCTGTGCTCTGGCCCTTAAACTTAAGACTTAAACTTATGAAGACTTAAATCAACAACTGTGAAGTTGACTTATAGTAGCACCTGCCTTCACAGCATAATCTGATGATGGACCAAAGCCAATTCACTAGCGTCCTGGTGTGGCTTACCAAGCTAACACAGTTTGCGACTTGTACAATGCTACAAACTTAGAGCGGGCCTTCTAATCCATTCTCTATGCAATTTCCCAACAGTCAATGGAAGACAAAGCTTAATGAGTTGGTAGACTGAAGCCCATTAAGAGCATCAGCCCTTAAACAACTCACCCATGTAACCATCACTCCGGGTTCCTTAACATACCACAGCACCTCGGGGGATAGTTAGCCCCCCCCCCCCCCCCCCAACCAAAAAAAGAAAGCCATACACCAAAATTTATCAGGGAAACTAATTCCTCTTCCTGCTATTTTTGGTTTAAATCACAGCCACAACGTTTCAGACTCAACCATGATCAACGCCGAGATATCTGCAAAGCAGAACCTCCCGGGGGCTTTGTTGATCACCGTTCTGCCAATTTTAACCCTTGGCTAGGGCTTAGAAAAATCGTTAGCACATCATAAATCAAGTGACTTACCAGAGTTTTGTGTGCTACAACAAACGAGGGACTCCTTCCGCTCTAAGCCCCAGAAAACAGAATGCCCTGGTTAGGTCTTCGCCAATGAATAGTAGTGAAAAATATTTACATTAGCACTTGCCTTTAGGCCTCATCTTGAGGATTCCATCAGCATGCCACATGGCGCATGCTACAGGGCCATGGTAAGCGGCTTTTTATTGCCGGAACTGATTGAGTAGGGCCTGGTAAACAAGTGGACGGTGCAATGGCACAGACAGAATGTGGAAATTGATTTGCATCACTAATAGTCTTATCTGCCTTATCTAATGATGGACCAATTCCACGCAGGGAATTATTTACGATTCACCAGCGCCCCCGTGTAGCTTATTAGGCTCACACAGGTAGCAATTTTTGCCATATGTTTGTAGCCATATGAGCAACTTATTGTTGGAGTTCGGGCCTTCTAATCCCTATGTAATTCCCCAGAATTCCATGGCTTAATGAGCCCTTAAACCAACTCACCCGTCAACCATCACCCCTGGCTCCTTACAGTACAGGTATCTGTTGTAAAGGAAACAAACCCTCGGGAGTTTTTTAGTCCCCGAAAAAAGCCACGCCAAACAATTATCAAGGATACTAACACCCCCCTTCCCGCGTTTTAGGTTTAAACCCCAGCCAGAACGTTTCAGCTAAGATAGGCACCTCAACCATGATCAGCCCTGAATGAACTGCAAGCAGAACCACCTGGGAACCAAGCTGATCTCCGTTCTGCTAATTTAAACCCTCGGTAAGGATTTCGGAAGTCAACACAACATAAGTCATGCGGCTTCCTAGAGTTGTATTTGCTACAACAAACGAGGTACTCCTTCCCTTCTTTAACCGAAAAATAGAATGCCCTGGTTAGGAATACGCCAAGGCGAAATCTGTTCCCCGGGGGATTCGCCAATGAATAGAAGAAAGTATCCTTCAAATACCAGTACTGTTGTAAAAACATCAAACTCTATGGGCAGTGCTACACGTTGAATATTTTTTGCACGCCATCTAGTATATTGCCATACTTATTGAACGTGTAGCATGCAGTTTTGAAGGATTGTGATCCATAACGCAGAATAGCCTAGCATTCTGAAATATCACGTACTGCTACAGCCATCTATGGCAAAACGGCGGAAGCAAAGATGTACAACAACAGATACCCGTAATGTAAGGAACCAGGGATGGTAGCTAGATGGGTGAGTTGGTTAAGGGCTGATGCTCTTAATGAGCTGCGGACTGCCAACTCATTAAGCCTTGTCTTCCATTGACTCTTGGGAAATTGCATACAGGAGTAACTAGAAGGTCCGAACTCTTAAGCAACGTGTTCGTCTATAAAGCTACAAAATTATAGCGAAAAGTTGCAACCTTTGTATGCCTGGTAAGCCACACGGGGGCGCTGGTGAATGGTGAATAATTCATTCCGTGGATTTGGTCCTTTTTGGGTTAGGCCGTAAAGGTATGGGCTGATGTAAATCAATTTCACTACCGCCCGGACTCATCAGTTTGTCCATATAGATACAAACTTACGACAAAAAGTTGCCACCTTTGTGAGCCTTGCAAGGGGGGCGCTAGTGAATCATAATTAATTCACCACTTGGATAAGGCCGACGAGGCAGTTACTGATGTACATCAATTTCCACTTTCTATCAATTGTAATTACTTTTCAGCTTTTTTTTTTGCTTTTTTTTTGTTAATTGAGTAAAACTTTGTTATATGCCTGTGGCAACAAACTTTTGTTAAGTCCTGTAAATCACTTATCCACTCATATTGTGAACATATACTATATACATGTGTATGTAATAAAGTATATATGCTTATAAATATTTACACTTAATACAAAAAAGTAATGAATTTTACTCCAAAATAATTCATTACGAAGTTAAAGCTTTTTATTTCTTAAGGAATGAAAAATCTTTAAATAAAAGCGTCCCATGCAGGCAACACATCTACTACTTATGTGCACTGTACATTGTGCATATATGTGTATGTGTATGTATGTGCTGCTGAGCTTAATGCTTTAAAGGACACAAACTTTATGGCAACGAACTTGATGACAATATAAGATTATCACTTTGAGAAAAAAATCTCCCTAAAATTTTCTTTCTTTAGAAAATTACCACTTTGTGTAATTATGTCGTTTGTGCTTTTAAATGAGATGCAGTAAATTCAATGAGCTACAAAAATTAAACAGAATATTCTTTAAATTATGAGCATGTGTATGCTCGATAATGATTTTGCTGGTGGTAGATGGTAAAACATTGAGTTCGTTTGAACATTCAGACAGCTTTCTTTCATGTGAATTAAATGGTTTTAGGACATGACCACGATCGTCGTCAACGCCATGGATCATGGTCATTGCCATGGGATTTTGATATTTTAAATAATGCCAAAAGTACAAAAAGAAGTATAATTGAATTCGTTACAGTTGGCAAAATAAGTGTTTAAGTAAGTGTGGCAAACAGCGTTGCCAGATAAAACACAGCTGCAATTTCCATCTATAAGAAGTTCCAAAATATCATTGTTTAAAAAAACTGCCAAGGATGACAATTTTTTATTTTGAACATAAGTATATAAAGAGTGTTTCAGCTAAGTACCTTACATGGTAATACAAGTATTTAGATCCGTCAAAAATATGTTTAGAATAAAGGAAATCTTACCGTGTAAAAGCAAAATGTATTCAGTAGGAGAAAAATCCAAATGCAAAAATTGACAAGCGGTCGGTAAAACTTCATTTTAGAAAATTCTGTGCTCTCATCACATAAGAGCTGCATTTACATTGGCAACACTTCAAGTATTTACCAAAGGTGGTACAACATTTACAAACTCAAACAGTTGCAGTACAAGAATATTGCATGTTGTTTTTGTAAATGTTGTAGAATTGTAACCATCGGTAAATTTATTAGACTTTGACTGCACTGAACTTTGACTGAGTTGAAAGTATCAACTTGGATCCCAGGTTGATAATTTTTTCATGAAAAATCGCCTAGTGTTAAATTGAATAATCTTGGCGGCCAGATATGTAATTGATGTGCGTCAGCACCTGTCATGGCGACCCTGTCTGATTATGCATCAACACACGGGGTAAACTAATTAACGTTGCATCAGTGTCCTCATATGTCTTGCAAAACACATACAGGTGACAACTTCTTGTCTTATGACCAATCCCCTTGTGAAAGACCTAGAATCTTCTAGTCCCTCTTGTATGCAACTCTGCAGACAGTCAGCGGAAGGCTATGCTTCACGACTTGGTGTTCTCATAGTCCATAGAGAACATCAGCAGTTAAACAACTCAGAATTGTCTGCATTACTTTCCGTTCCTTACATTATAGGTATCTGCTGCAAGACAACAACAACTTGGGGGTTATAATTAGCTCTTCGAAAATCGGAATGCACCCTAATTATCAGGGATTCTTGCGATTTTAGGTCGAAACCAAAGCACATTTAAGCTAAGATGCAAACACAACAATCATGATCAGCGGCAGGTTAATTTATAAAACAGAACTTTCTGGGAGCTTGCTGATCCTCGTACGGCCAATTAACCCTTGTGGAGGTTATCGGAAGTCCTAACACCACCTAAGTCAAACTATGGCTTTTAGAACCTTATTTGATATATTAAATGATGTCTTTCTACCTTTCTAAACCCCAGTTAGCACAAAGTCATGGTTAAGTATATACCAATTGGCAACAGAATTTCGTGAGATAACTTGTTCTATAAATTGTTGCAATATCGCCTTGCGGAAATCACAAGTTATCCAGGGGTCCAATCACTGAATACGATAGCGAATTAACTATCGTATCGAATTATATTATGATATGTGCCAAATAATCAGTTTACCACTTTCACTGTGTAATGGATCGTAACTAAAATAAATATATGTAGTTTACAAAACAAAAAAACACGCTTCGATGTCAAAATTTTCATTCACTATTTTTAAGGTTCTTCTTAAATTATCCATATGACCAGATAATTATCCGTATAACGCGTTCTGAGTTTTTTTTTAATTCCAACATCGGCTTCAAGAATCGCTAAATTCACATACTTCCCCGCAAACAATATGGCAACTTCAATTTTCACACTAAATCGAATGACCGTTAATAGTTCAGATGCACGAACCACGGCCGAAACGCACACCAAATATAAAATTCGGGTTCCGATTCAGCTAACGAAGCGTTTCCGACTTTTTTTCGGAATTTCCAAAGTTGGTTTCAGAACGCCTAATAGTCCCCCCCACTTTCTTAGAAGCAATACGACAACTTTAATTATCGTGTGCACTAAAGCGAATGACCGTTTATAGTTCAGATGCATTTTCTATGGTAAAAACGCAAACTGAATATGAAAAACTGGTTCTGAACTAAAATTTCTGGGGGAAATCCCGAAATCGACATCGTGAATTCCTAGAATTCCCCGGAAGCTATAGGGAAACTCCAATTTTCGCACTAAAGCGGCAACGTGAACTGAATATGAAAAACTGCTTCTAAACTAAAACTTTTTGCAGAATTCCCAAAATCGACATCTTGAATCCCCAAAATCTCCGCACTTCCCCGGAAGCAATACGGAAACTTCAACTTTTGCACTAAAGCAGCAACACTGTTTCCAAAGTTTTATATGTCCACATATGTAATAATCACTTATACGGCATGGGTTTCGAGTGTAAACATACGAGGGAAACTAATGAAAGCGTATTAAAATAACGTATTAGATTCAGGATCATGTTTTATCAATGTAGACCATGACACCAAAATTAAACATTTCGATTAATTTTGCTGGCTATCGTATGCGGTGATCTGGCGCCAGATTCCTGTCATCTAGTACAGGCTTCAAGAGCTTCGTTATCGCACTAATGTAATGAATACCCTTCACAGTCACTAAAATTTCGTTGTTATCGTGAAGAAAATTAAACCCTAATCACTTCACTAGACCGAAATCTGCATCGGATAGTTGTTCGTTGTGCGTGTATTTGTTGCTCACCAAATTCGAATATTTTTTACACCCACGAAGCCACTAAGATTGAAATCCACTTCATCGGAGCAAATAAGTCTTTTATTCGAAAATGGACATACACGATTGAGGAAGATGTATACCGTTGCTATCATCAGAGCACACGATTGGAGACCTAGCCCATATAACACCGACAGAATTATAACTCTTTTTCTAGTATTGGCTGGACTTAAGTAAAACAAAATGCATACATTATTATATTAGTTTAGCGCAGGATCTGATACGATCGGTAACTGTCAACAACTTTTGTTTTGTGATTTTCAACATTTCCTCGTTTGAAAAGAAGTGGCAACAGTGCGCAATATTACACATGAACAGGCCTTTATCCAGATGCATAAATCTTTTGTTCAACAACATGCAAATTGACTTTTAATGGACCGCATAAAGTTGAAGTTGTGTTCTCATTTAAAAAGAATACAACAAAAAGAACAATTGCAACTTGGGGGAAAAAACAGGAGCATCTGCTTTCCACTTAATATTATATACTTATATTTCATTGATATTTGTACATTAGGGTGAACCTTGGCAGAGTTTTTTAAACAATTTTTGTGGACTCATCCTAAGCTTAAGCTAGATTATATAGGTTTTTACTTTCAAATTAACGATTTTTGTACTCAAATTCAATTTTTTACAAGTCAAACACAATGTTTTGCAACACTTCAAATTAAACTCTTTGCATTTCATATTAAATTTTTTCTATTTCAAATTAAAATATTTTTATTTCAAATTAAATTTATTTAGCTTCGAATTAAATTTTTTGTTTATTTGGCTAAAATCTTACAGCTTTATTCAAAAAAAAAAAAAAAAAAAAAAAAAAAAAAAAAAAAAAAAAACTCAATAGACGTTACATTATAAGTAAAAAATTTTGAGAAAAGTTTATGAAATAAACTTCATTTTAAATTTGAAAATAAATTAAAAAAATATTTTCTCCCGACATTTCAATTGTAATAAATTTCTTTTTTGAAAGACAAGGCGATCATTGCTAATTCATCTGTAAATTCCAACATTTTCATACTTTTCCTAGAAGAGTTAGCTATTCAGTAAATTAGCTGAAACCAGCACCGAATGTGCTTGGCTGGTCCTTGATAATGCTAAGATACAAAAGATAAGGTTGCAGAATCCGGGCACATTATAAATTTTCTTCCTCCTTACATAGCTACATATGTAGGTGAGCTTAATCCAATAAAAAAGTTTTTTTCTAAAACAAAACTACCTGCCCGAAATTTATTAGCTGATGCGGATAGTAATTTGGACTTGATAACAATAATTAAACAGTCAGTCGAAACGGTAGCACCTTCAGATTGTAACAGTTATTATCTTGATATGACCATGAGTTTGTCATTAGCTGCATCTGGAGAACGGTTGCAATAGGAACCGTCCAAATTTGGTTTAGAAAATTATATTAAGGAAAAATTACGAGTTATGACTTGAAAAACAAGTTTATTTGTATTTCATTTTGTAAATTTTTAGCTAAATAAATAAAAACTTGAATTCGAAGTTAAACAAATTTAAATTGAAACACAAAAAATTTAATTTGAAATAAAAATAGTTTAATTTGAAATACAAAAAATTTAATATGATATGTGAAGAATTTAATTTGAAGTGCAAGAAATTGAATTTGTGTTGCAAAACATTGTGTTTGACTTGTAAAAAATTTAATTTGAGTACAAAAATCGTTAATTTGAAAGTAAAATCCTATATATGCTGCAAGAGGCCACTATAGTTTTGTTTAAAGAAATTTATTTCTATTATTTTGCGGAAGGGACGTCGAAGATAAAGAGTGAAGTAAAGTAAGATTAGCACAGGATTAGAACTTTATTGTTAACTTCCAACCCTATCTACTCTTTTGTAGATAAAAACAGCAATTGCCATTCGTACTAATTCAGTTACATGCTCCACCTACCCGAGATTGCGGCCAAGAGCCAAATGACTCACTCATGAGTGAAAATAACTCACTCATAAGTGAGAATGACTCCAAATTGGGTCGAAAAACAGGGTTGACTTCAACGCCCTTATTGTGGCATATGTTTTGTTTTCTATTCATTTTACTTTACTACAATGGATTTTGCTCTAACGAGACTACGAGAAAGAAAGCTATTTTACATTACGATATGTGTTTCTCGTTCAGAGTTCATCTGTTCGTGGTATATTACCACTACACATTACAAAAAAAAATGAGTTTTTCAATTGAAAATTATGAGAGCAGCTAACTGGCTAATAACTAAGTGCTTTTACGAAAAGAAATGAGCACCAAGAGCATAGGGCTTGGGCACTTCTGCCTTAACGGCTTTGTATCTAGGCAGACCAGTGATGCACAATTTGGCAGGAGTATTGGGAAAGTGGTCATTCGAACCGTGGTTGGGCTCCGATGAAGTGATATGTAGATATGCTGAGATTCAGGCAATACCATGAAACCAAACGGGGCCCAAGAGGGCTGGCTTTTCAATGGCTGGCAGCTTGTTAAACCTAACCTCACCTACCCTTACCCTACTGCAGTTGAACCTAGAGGAAATCCAACTTTTTATTTCTTTTAAAGGACCCCCCTATTGTAAATAACTTTCGCATTTAAATAAAAAAATTGTCAACAAAAGGTGTATTTCGTTGGTTAGCAAATTAATGAGCGAATTCAAATTTTGAAAGTTCGTTAACTTGTATACACCAAAAGGGAGTTGCTTGTTGTTGTTCTTGGGATTTTTGCTCACCATTCAAATGTTAATTTCACTCTATACAATTGTTAAGACACATAAAAATTAAATCCCTTTTCTTGTCTAAAAGGCAGAACAAATCTTAAAAGTTTTTCCTACGAAGCGTTACAAATTGTACTTAAACACTTAAACATTTCAATAATTAATTGGCCCAGACACTAAAACTGCGCCACTGTTATTTATTTACTAGTTTTCTTTTCTTCTTCTTCTTCTTAGATTTGGCGCTGCATGTGCACACTGACTTTTTCTGAATGAATTTAGTCACAGTGGCGTCTAGGCCAAGCAGACGTCATCGTTAGTTTGGAATTAACAGCTTTTAAGCGCAATGCATGCCAAGTTGCAAGAGACATGTTGTGCCACAAACTTGCAACACCAGCAGCGACCATTAACTACACACACAAATACCACATTTATAGACTCAAAACGTTGCACAAAAGGCGAGTGCAAATTTCAGTTAGATCTGGTAAGACAAACAACCGCACACGCCATTAGTCGCAGAATTGGCAGACGAACTGCCAGCCACCACTGACTGACTGCATTTAAAGCAGAACTAATATGAGATATAATATTCTTTCTCATTTTGCTTATTTTTTGTTGCTAATGTTTGTTTGTCTGGGATTTTTTGCAGCATTTTTTTTATGGGTGTGACCAGTTGGCAGTTTAAATAATTTTCGTAGAGAAAAAAGGAAATTTTGTTATGTATCAGGATAACAGACATGAATTGAAATGAAGGTGCAGCACAAAATGATTATCCTTTTTGGCATTTTGAATGAAAATTTTCGATTTTTTTTAAATCTCATTAACATGAGTGATGTTTCAACAATTATAAAGGGTGTCTCAGAATGGTTTTCCTTTTTAGATGTTAATTAAAAAAAACAACAATATCCATTAAACCCCATTTTATTTATAGTTAAATTTAAGAGCAGTTCTTGGAGTTTATTTATGAAAAAATAAGCGTTTATAAATCTGCACCATTCGCTTTTTCACACTCATTTAAACTGGAGCTAAAATTTTCAATCACTCGCTGGAGCATCGCTCTTTTTTTATCATTTTTTATTTAATGAATTTTCAAAATGAACTAACAATAAGTATTCAAATCTTAATATCGGCTGGTTAAATTTCAAGGGCCGATGTTGAATGTGAACCACAACTAAACGCCAAGTTTTTTTCCAAATTTTATTTGACATTTCTCTATTTCAGACTTACTCAATTTGAAGCATGGAGAGATACATAATCCAACAACGTGTTAAAGTTATCCAGACTTATTATGAAAATGATGATCAATTTTCGAAGAAAATCATCTTCAGTGATGAGGCACATTTTCACCTCAGTGGATTCGTCAATAAACAGAATTGCCGCATTTGGGCGAATGAGACTCCAAGAGTGACTGTCGAAAAACCAATGCACCCACAAAGAGTGACTGTTTGATGCGGTTTATGTGCTGGCGGCATCATCGGGCCGTATTTTTTCCAAAATGAGGCCGGTCAGGCAGTTACTGTGAATGGTGTTCGCTATCGTGAGATGATAACGAACTTTTTATGGCCCGAATTGGAAGATATGGATGTAGACGATATGTGGTTTCAGCAGGACGGTGCCACTTGCCACACAGCTAACGAAACAATTGCTCTTTTGCGCAACAAATTCAATGGCCGTGTTATCTCACGTAATGGCGATGTCAATTGGCCGCCAAGATCATGTGATTTGACACCGTTGGACTTTTTTCTTTGGAGTTATTTGAAAGAAAAGGTGCACGTCGATAAGCCAGCAACAATTCAACAGCTAAAGGATGAGATAATTCGGCACATTAACGGCATAGAACCTCCATTATGCCTCAGGGTCATCGAAAATTTGGACCATCGGATGGAGGTGTGCCGCCGTGGTCGCGGCGCCCATTTGGCCGATATTTTGTTTCATACATAATTGAGTAATACCAATATATCATAATAAAATAAAATTACAATAATTTATTAAATAGTTTGTGTTTTATTCAAAATCAACATCGGCCCTTGAAATTTAACCACCCTTTACTTCAGTTTTGTTTATAAAATTTGTTGTTGTTATTCATGGGTTTTGTCTTTGTATTAGTGCACAAGTGTTGTAGATAAAGTATGCTTATGTGCCAATGTGTTAGTACCACTGTTTTAGTGCACTCGCTATGTTTTGCTGTGAGTCATCGTTTATTTACTTCAGTCTGATGTTTTGTTTTGGTTTTTGCTATGAAACAGAATTCAAATACTGTCAAGCACTGTCGTGAATGTGGTTCAAAACTATAAAGTGTGTGTTCGGTTTCCAAATGTTCTACTGCTGGTTTGTTTTGTTTAAGGTTGTTCTAAAATACAGTGCTTGGAACTACTGCATAGTAGTGAGATGTGTTCTTTAGAACATTCTATGCAGCCTTTTACTATGAACTGACGGTGCCATCGAGCCGCAGTTCGTCGAAAAAGAGATGAGTCAAGCAGTTCGATATCGGTAAATGACACAGGACTTCTTGTGGCCAAAAATTGATTATAGGGTCCTAGACACTATATGTGATTCCAACGGAATGGTGCCAATTACCACACAGTCAAGGAAAATGTGACTCCTTGGTACGAGAAATTCAATGGCTGTTATACCAAGTCAAGATAATTAAATTGGCAGCCACGTTCTTGCGATTTGACTCGTGTAGACCTCTATCTTTGGGAATATTTAAAAGAAAAAGAATACGTCAATAAGTTAAGAACAAAAGCTAAAGTATGAGATAAGTCGGCACTTTAACTACATTAAACATCAATTATGTCTCAAAGGCATATATTAGCCATGGCAAGCACTTGGCCTATATTTTATTGCAAACTTAATTCTCATACAGTTTGACTTTTATTTTATTTCACACTTAATTCTCATAGACCATCCCATCATAATAAGATATGTTAAAATAATTCTCTAAAGAGTTTTTGTTTCATTTACGATTGCGGTGGGATCACCCTTTGTAATATTTTTCGCCAACGAAAACTGAAATACATATGTGTGTTACAAAAATAAATTTTTAATAGAAATTAAGTTTTTCCAACACAGATTTCATTTAACGACTTGTTTACAAACATTTACAACTGGTCTCTTCCTCCATTCATTCGTTTTACGCACTCCAGAGTTTAATGATCCCCCATCAACACTAAAATCATAATTATTGAAAATAAACAAAATCTCAGCCGATGAATGAGATGCTGGTGTTCCTTTTCTGATTGCTGGTGCTGCTGTTTAGTTTTGGCTTTTGTTATTGTTGGTGGTAGTGGTTTTGATATCGTCGATAAAATGCATCACTGCCTCATATGTGGTGATTGTGGCAACGGCTGTTTGTGTTTAAGCTACACGCTACTCATCTGCTAGGGACAAACACGGTTGCGTGAAATGGTGAAGCAAAATCAAAAGATATTCCAGTCTGCTGTTTCCGTATTCTTTTTTGAGCACTTTGTACAAGATCCTTCATGGAATATTGTAAAGGGTGGTTAAACTTCAAGGGCCGATGTTGATTTTGAATAAAGCACAAACTATTTAGGAAATTATTATAATTTTATTTTATTATAATATATTGGTATTATTCAATTATGTATGGAACAAAATATCGGCCAAATGGGCGCCGCGACCACGGCGGCACACCTCCAACCGATGGTCCAAATTTTCGATGACCCTGAGGCATAATGGAGGTTCTATGCCGTTAATGTGCCGAATTATCTCATCCTTTAGCTGTTGAATTGTTGCTGGCTTATCGACGTACACCTTATCCTTCAAATAACCCCAAAGAAAAAAGTCCAACGGTGTCAAATCACATGATCTTGGCGGCCAATTGACATCGCCATTACGTGAGATAACACGGCCATTGAATTTGTTGCGCAAAAGAGCAATTGTTTTGTTAGCTGTGTGGCAAGTGGCACCGTCCTGCTGAAACCACATATCGTCCACATCCATATCTTCCAATTCGGGCCATAAAAAGATCGTTATCATCTCACGATAGCGAACACCATTCACAGTAACTGACTGACCGGCCTCATTTTGGAAAAAATACGGCCCGATGATGCCGCCAGCACATAAACCGCACCAAACAATCACTCTTTGTGGGTGCATTGGTTTTTCGACAGTCACTCTTGGATTCTCATTCAACTCTGTTTATTGACGAATCCACTGAGGTGAAAATGTACCTCATCACTGAAGATGATTTTCTTCGAAAATTGATCATCCACTGTTGCCATTTCTTGCCACCATTCTGCCCATTCACGACGTTTGGAATGGTCAAGAGGCTTTAGTTCTTGAGCCAATTGCACCTTGTAAGCGTGTAAATGCAAGTCTTTATGCATAATATTCATCAACGACGCGCGTGAGAGATGCAATTGTTGGGCACGACGACGAGTTGAGGTGGACGGCTCTTCAGCCACACTATCGCGAACAGCAGCAATATTTTCTGCAGTACGAGCTGTACGAGCATGCACTGGTGTTCTCACATTTTCTACAGACCCGGTTTGCTTGAATTTTTCACCATTTTTGCGATTGTACGCACATTTGGACGATCAAATTGACCAAAAAAATCACGAAATGCACGATATGCATTTTGATTTGAACGCCCATTTTCATAATAAGTCTGGATAACTTTAACACGTTGTTGGATTATGTATCTCTCCATGATTCAAATTGAATAAGTCTGAAATAGAGAAATGTTAAATAAAATTCGGAAAAAAACTTGGCGTTTAGGTATGGTTCACATTCAACATCGGCCCTTAAAATTTAACCACCCAATATATGAGTACATATAAAGAACCTCCATTTGTGTTGACACTTACGAGTACTCAAGTCCCTGAAGTAATCACTTCTTCAAATAACATCCCTGCCAATTCGTAATGAAGTATCCAAACGATTCGTTACAAGTGATTTAATTCCTCATAAAATTGTTTACTTTCAAAGTGATTAAGAAATAAACAAAATAATTTATGAATGGTTTATTTGAACTCTTCGTTATTGAAGTGAGTTCATTAATCGTGTTTAACTTACAATGTCTATTTTTATTTATAACATAAACAAATTTTTACAACAATATTTATGTGTTGGCTTTAAATTTTGCAAACGTATTTTAGTTCTTTTTTTTTTTTTTGTTTGTTTAAGTCATAAAATGTTTTATTAAATCTGCAACATAATTAACAGCACACAACAACCGAACGAATGCACTGCATTGTGTGTGGCCGTATTTTATTGCAGTTTGTAATAGAGATGAGCACGTGATTATTTGAGGAATAGAAAATAATTGTAATTTTTTTTTTCTTGAACACTTCTTTATGAAAAACTATATATATATATATATATATATTTTTTATCTTGGTCCAGTACTCAGGGGATGACTCCTACATATACAGTGCATTGTACCAGAACTAGGAAAATAGGTTGTGAGGCGGAGGAAAGAGGGAGTAGTGTTTGTGAAAATTTGACTTGAACCTTTCAACGTTATAACAGACAGGAAACACGTCAGCAGGAAACTTATTCCACAGGCGGAGCGTACGGCTGAAAAACGAATTCTCTCTGTAATGCGTAGTACGATTCCCTGGGCAATCGACCACAAATGGATGAGCTCTGAACGATGCACGCGTGCTACGTAAAAATGTGCGAGTTTCAGGAACAAGTTCCCTAATCTCGTCAAAGCAAAATCCATTGTAGTAACGATAATCATAATCATGTTTGCTGAAGCGCACTTGATATTCACAAGCTATTTCTCAATTATTGGTACATTCTATAGGATACTAAAGATCCGCGCGGAAGGTCTTGTCAGAATTAAGCTCCAAACACTTAGACGATAGCAGACTTCACAATTTCACGCTTATAAATGAAGTTAATTTCAAATGCCAGCAACATAATTATCAGCGTTGTCAACTCGGTGCGTTTCGCACCGCATTTGCTGCCTTTTAAAATTGTTGATGCGAAAAATTCTTTAGGTGCGTTTTTTAAATTTTGGTGGCACAAAATCAAACTCAAGTCACCTTATTTTTAATGTTTTAAAGGCATAAAGCAAAACAAAACATTTCGTTTTATAAAATTTGCTCTTTTTAAGAGAGTGTTTTGCTATTAAACGATCAAGCCAAGTTTGTCAAATATGGCAACAAATGCAGTCTCTGAACAGAAGAGTTCGTTGGTGGCACAAAATCAAACTCAACTCAGCTTATTTTTAATGCTTTAAAGGCACAAAGCAAAACAAAACATTTCGCTTTATAAAATTTGCTGCTCTTAGAGAGTGTTTTGCTATTAAACGGTCAAGCCAAGTTTGTCAAATATTGCAACAAATGCAGTCTCTGAACAGAGGAGTTTGTATTTATGATGGCTCGTGAATGCGTTACGGTTTTGGTAATTGAAAAATTACCAAATTATTAAACACATTATAAAGTTTTCCAAAACGTTGGCATTAAATATTGATTACAGTAAACTTCATTACCTGATTACGGTAATCAGGTATTTTGAGTCCCTGATAATGGGCAGTAAAAGTAACAGCTGATTTCGGTCGGCAGCAAATATAATTAAATGATTATACAATAAAAAATTTTATAAAATATCTTTATAATTATTGTAAAAGTAACATTATCTTAATAAAACTAATGGAGTCGTACTAGAGGACAAGTTTGCCGAACACGAATTACAGCTATTGGGCGATCAGACCTAGTTTGATTGTATAATAGTGGCTTAAAAGGCTGCTTCTCTATCGTGCTTTTAATATAAAAATATTGTAAAATAAAATAGGTTTTAATAATTAAAAATTCGGTGCGTTTTTGTTGAACTAACGCACTTTTTCCCCCATTTTGGTGCGTTTTGAAATTCCAAAGTTGACAACGCTGATAATTATATTAAAGACGGCAATCAAAACAAATTTCAAAGGTGCCACTTGTATATTTTACATAAATAAAATTAAAATTACTGACTGAAAGCGTAATAATATCACGTAAAACTAGAAAAACACATCAATTTATTTGTTTCTTTTAATTTTGTAGTGTTTTTTTTTTCGATTAAATAGTACAAAAACAATTTAGTTCTTATTGCCGACAATTTATTTTTACAGTGGCAGCACTATATTTACTTTTTGTTGCTTACAAAAATAAAAATTAGTATCGGGTGGTTAAATTTCAAGGGCCGATGTTGAATGTGAACCACACCTAAACGCCAAGTTTTTTCCGAATTTTATTTGACATTTCTCTATTTCAGACTTATTCAATTTGAACCATGGAGAGATACACAATCAAACAACGTGTTAAAAATATCCAGACTTATTATAAAAATGATGATCAATTTTCGAAGAAAATCATCTTCAGTGGATTCCTCAATAAACAGAATTGTCGCATTTGGGCGAATGAGAATCCAAGAGTGACTGTCGAAAAACCAATGCACCCACAAAGAGTGGCTGTTTGGTGCGGTTTATGTGCTGGCGGCATCATCGGGCCGTATTTTTTCCAAAATGAGGCCGGTCAGGCAGTTACTGTGAATGGTGTTCGCTATCGTGAGATGATAACGAACTTTTTATGGCCCGAATTGGAAGATATGGATGTAGACGATATGTGGTTTCAGCAGGACGGTGCCACTTGCCACACAGCTAACGAAACAATTGCTCTTTTGCGCAACAAATTCAATGGCCGTGTTATCTCACGTAATGGCGATGTCAATTGGCCGCCAAGATCATGTGATTTGACAACGTTGGATTTTTTTCTTTGGGGTTATTTGAAAGAAAAGGTGCCCGTCGATAAGCCAGCAACAATTCAACAGCTAAAGGATGAGATAATTCGGCACATTAACGGCATGGAACCTCCATTATGCCTCTGGGTATTGAAAATTTGGACCATCGGATGGAGGTGTGCCGCCGTGGTCGCGGCGCCCATTTGGCCAATATTTTGTTCCATACATAATTGAATAATACCAATATATCATAATAGAATAAAATTGCAATAATTTCCTAAATAGTTTGTGTTTTATTCAAAACCAACATCGGCCCTTGAAATTTAACCACCCTTTATAAGAGGCCTTTCACATTCGGCAACGTAGTTGCGCAATTCTCTGGCCCAATTCTTGTGGTTGTGGATGTGAGAGGTAAGAGCAGCTGGAAGGGAGAAGAATTGCTGATATTTGAGTACAGACTTGCGTGCACTCAGCAACCCGTTTCGTTTGTACATTCTTGTTTTTGATATTTTTTTTTGTTTATTCAAAATATTAAGAATTTTTAAGTAAAACAAAATGAAAGTTGCGCAACTAAATTGCTGTATGTGAACACAAAAGCAAGTTTAAAAGGAAATAACTTAAAAGTAAATAAACTAAGTTGCCTAATGTGAAAGCACTCTAAGTTGGCAGCAGCAAATCCTGTTGTGTGGACGTGCTGCCAAGGTTCACTAACGGCACTAGAGCAAAATTACAACAATACAACAAAAACCGAGACATGTGGCAAGCTATGTTTGTCAAAAATATTTGTAACTTTTTTCAAAATTATAAACTATGAAAGTACGTTTTTACAATTATAAATTATTTTTAAATTAAAAATTTTTTGGTTTGGCACCTTTATTGCAACATAGTCATATCGTAAAAAAGCTCGTTTCGAGAAAAACGCATTTAAAATTTTTAGTTTCCATACAAGTCTTAGCAAATTTTTTTAGAAAAATTCTCCTAGAGGAAACATTTTAAAAGTAATTTGAATACATTTTTAGCACAATATAAATTATAGTACTGTTAACAATTCTGCATTGTTAACTCGAAAATCTCATTTTTTGAGATATGACTATGTTGCAATAAAGGAGCGATATGTACATGGGGTTTTAGTTCAAGTTTTTCCTTTTTCAAGTTTTTCATTAAGAAGGATTTTTTACAATACAAATTTTGCTGTGATCAATAATTATTGATTGAAGAAGACAAGAAAAATAATAATTAAATCTTTTTAGCTGGGGGACAACTAGCTGTTTCGTAGTCGCTACAGTACTGATCAGCACGCATCGGGATTGGAACTCGGGTCATGCCGTATCATGATTTGCTGCTTTAACTACTCAGCCACCGAGCATTTAATTGTTCTCTATTTATATTCATCTCATATTGAATATTAAATTAAAATTATAAAATTCAACAAAAATTTAACAAATAAATTATTTTTGTTTGAATTATTTTAATGGTCACAAAATAATTTTTAAATGTTTAATTTAGAATAAAATAGTAAATTCACTTTCAAAAATGTAAACAATACATTTGACGTAAATGGCTTAATATATTGCCAGAAGCAAAAAATTGTCACATGTCGTGGCGCTGCCACCTTGTAGATGTTAAAGCAACTTGCGTGCTGCTGTGATGTCGTTAAAATAATCGTTTTAATCTAAACACATGTATTTTATTATTGAGAGATTGCTGCTTGCTGTCAGCTACCGGCTATGTGTTTAAAGCTTTAAGCACTACTCGCTAATAGGGATGAAACGATATGAGTAAATACTCGATACTTTTCTTTCGATACCAAATACTTTTGCTTTACTATCGAGTAGCTAGTAGTTATCGGTCAAAACTACTAGTATCGGGTTGAAATACTATTTTCTTCTCGACAGGCAAAAAAACTGAGTTGGTCACCACTTGTACCATAATTTTATTTGTTTTCAATGTTTTTATAAAATAAATCCATGCAACCCATGCGTGCATGATAAAGTGATTTTATAGCATGACAATGTGACCCCATGTTGCGTAAGTGGTATAGATATACTTGGAAACATTGAAGTGGAAAGTCCTACCCCACTCGCCGTATTTCTCAGACGTTGTTGCGCTTCCGGTATTATGAAGAAGTAAACGATTGGTTAGATTCGTAGATCGCTTCAAAAGATAACCCGAAGATGGGAGAACACTTCGAATCATAAATGTGTAACCAGTTGTTTACAATAAGTCCTCGAATTACAAAAGAAGCGGCAAAAGCAAAGTCGAACACCTATGTATTAAAAAAAATGTTGAATTTTCATTGTACGGAGACTATTGCCTTGAGAATGCCTGAGAATATTGATGTGCCACTTACTGCCTGGCGCACTATGTCACTCGACATCGATCGCTCGCATAAATACATGCATACAAAAAACAATATTTTAAAATTTGTTTTTGTTTCAAATGTATTTATGCGAGCGAGCGATGTCGAGTGACATAGTGGGCCCGGCAGTTAATGATTTTTCTGAAACCCTTAAGCTAGCCGTACGATAAGCTACCACTAATGATGTAAGTTCCAAAAATGTTAACTCTATTGTTCATATTCGATTGAAATTGAATAACTTTTGTCAGAATAAAGTAGAGTTAGAAGAGAGTGACAACTCCGCAGGTTTCTCCAGTTTAAAAACCGGGCACGGGGATGGATAATTGAATTAAGAATTCTTCTTGAAATGGCTTCCCTTAAAACATATTTGGAAACCCTTGACGGTACTCCTATATTTCAATATTATTTGAGGAAAGTGATGAAAGGTCTAAAAACACTAATTAGAGGTAAGCAACCGCTGCGACTTTCAACTGGTGACTGGGCAAGAACCGATTTCGAAGAGGGGAGTTTCGAAAAGCCTTTTATTACAACCAGTAATGTCAAAAATTAAGTTAAAGCAATAACCGCTTCATGGGGTTAATGGGTAGTCACGAATATTTAGCGTGCACTGTTTTAACTATAGGAACCTCCAGAATGGTCTGCAAATTGAGCGTGCACTGTTTCTAAATACATATTATATATCTCTCTTTTCCTCACGTCACATTTCCATCTCTAGTCAAACTTTTTTCATGTGCACTTTTAAGCTTCTTTGAACCGTATTGAAATATTGGTTTACAAAAGCTGGATAAAGGATTTTATATAATTATTAGTTTTTTTTTTTTTTTTTTTGCATTATGGTTATTTGCGTTCGTGTTCATATTTGCGTAGTAAATTAAAATATAAAATTAATCTAAATAGAGCCAAAACAAAGTTTTGAAGCCAGTCAATGGCTTTGATAAATAAATTCTAATATTGAAAATAATTAAAATATCCCACAAACAAACAAACACACTATGTCCATATTAGTGATGTTACGCATAATAACAAATTTATATTTTGGTGGCTATAATTAGAGAGTTAGTGAGGAACCCCACCTTTTTGTTTATAGAGGTGGTGGGGATAATGTCAACACTTCGGGCACACAATGTGCCTATTCATCAATATTATCATACCAAAGCCCTTTCCATAAACCACAGAATATGTTCTTGATTTACATCAGTACTCGCCTTGACGGCCTTATGTAATGATGGACTAACCCCACGGGATAATTTATACCTGATTCACTTGCATTTCTGTACTAAGCTCACATAGAACGGATTTGAGACACATTCTGGTCGAATGTCATCTCTGCGATGACATTAGGGAATAAGAGGGTATGGGAATAGTGGGGGCGGGCGACCATTGGGATTGTAGTAGGGTACTGGTGGACGGTACGTCAATTGACGCTTTGGGTGCGTATGCCCGTGAAATGTTAAGGTGGAGACCAAGGTAGGGAGGGTAGCCTTCCTGTTGTTGCTATTTTCAGAACCATCGTTTGTTGAAGCACAGGTTTGTTGTTGCTATTTTCAGAACCATCGTTTGTTGAAGCACAGGTTCGTGCGGGACCGTGTGCTTCTCTGTTCGGTGGGGTTGGTTGCTGTTGTAGTTGAAGTCTTAGTGTAGGCAACTATGAGGAGCATAAAGCGCCCTCTGCGTTTATGCTCCTGTAGTTGAAGTCTTAGTGTAGTGCTGTTGTAGTTGAAGTCTTAGTGTAGGCAACTATGAGGAGCATAATGTGCCCTCTGCTATTTCTGGTGTAGTGTTCTTGTTTACTGTGTCCTGTCTGCTGCGTTGCTATCTGCTATTTTCTATTTTCATTAAGTGCGGAGTTGCTGACAACGTTGTTTTTATTGTAAGTCTCTCCGTTTCCTATTGTTGCTTTTGTTTTTGTTAATTTTGTCAAGGGCCGGGCCAGAAGGGGGTGGCTAATCTACTCATCCATGAGATTGAATGTTTGCGTTGTTTATTGTGTTGTGTAACCGGGTGATTTTTATGTTGCGGGTGGTGCAGTTTCGTCGTTGTGTGGCCGTTCTTGTGGTTGATGTTACTTGCCGTTTTTGTTTTTGTCGCTGTTTGCTATTATTGTTGTGTTCCTGTTTTTGCTTTGTTTGAGTATATTGTTACAGGGGTTCGGTCACCAGTTCCCGAGTCGTTTGGGCTTCTACTGGTACTAGCTCTTAGGTTACGTTGTCTGACCGGATACTTAAATCTGGTACCATGGGACCTAGGAGTTCCAGGAACTTGTTCCTGGCCGGTTATAATGCGGTCCTTCGGGATGTATCGTGGTGGTTGTGGTTTAAACCCAAATCGGGGGTATAGTTCAATTAGGCTCGGTGTGAAGTTGTATTGCAACCGGGGGCTGTGACCCAAAAATCGAAAGGAGTTTTAGAAAGCCTCCGCTCCTAATCAAGGGGGAGATCATGTCCAACCAACATCAAATCGAATTGTTACTCATGTATGGTTTTTGTCATGTATGAGGCCCTGGTAGCCGCAGTGTATACACCCGGTGGGATAAGGCCATACTGATAGGTACCCACGATGATCGTTTTCACAACTGTAAGCACTTTCCTATAAGTCAAGTCAAGACAAGTCTTAATGAGTTGGTAGGCCGAAGACCATTAACAGCATCAGCCTTTAACCAACTCAGCCACCTATCATTTTTTTTTATCTTGGACCAGTACTCAGGAGAACCCTCTAGATATGCAGTGCATAATACTGGAACTGGGAAAATATGTTATGATGAGGAGGAAAGAGGGAGTAGTGTTTGTGGAGGTTTAACTTTAACAATAACAACATGAAAGACCAAAGGAAACTCTATTACAGCATTTAAATTGTTGGAATTAAATTAGTTAAAACTGATCAGTGCCCAATGTATATAACTTAAACCCTGCTAAGATTAGTAAAATTTAGTCCAACACCTTCCACACTACAAGGTATTGCAAGACAACAGCAAACTCGGGGTTTATTAGCCACGAAACCGACATACACTTTAGTTACGGGGGAAGACTAAATTTCCCTTCCCGCGATTTTAGATTTAAACCACAGCCAGAACATTTCAGCCAAGATGCAGGCAAAATCTCCAGGAGACTTTGCTCATCCATATTCTGCCAATTACACCTTGGTGGGGGGTTTGGAAGTCTGAGAGTTTTATCAGCTGTAAGAAAGGAGGACCTCCTACTCTTTTATACCCTAGACAGCAGAGTTCCCTAGTTACACATACACCAAAGCAAACCCTGCTGCCCGGCGTAGTTATCAGGATGGACTAATTTTTTTAAAATCCCTATGATTTTAGGTTTAAACGTTGGTGAGGACTTTGGAAGTCCAAAACAACCGAAGTAAAGCGTCTTGCTAGAGTTTTATTTTCTACAATGATTAAGGGACCCTTACCAATTTAGAGCATTCTGCTTTAGGGTCCAAAACGTGAAACTATGGAATAACCAAACGTTCACTTCAGTAAATAAATTGCGGCACGTGTTGTGTGACCTAATGCGTCGTCTTAAACTACGTCGTGTTGAAACCACGTTTGTTGCACATCAGGATTATTCGATTGATGAACAGAAAAGTTAGTCATCATGGCTCTATAGTCAGTCACCATTGACGATAACGTTCTGACTAGCATCGTTTTAAAAGAAGAACAGACCAATGATTCCTCCAATAGGTGTATCACGTCTCCTCAATTTTGCGTTTACTATATTCCGAGCCCAGTTGCACAAAATTGTGAATAAGGCTAATGTATGCAAAATGGGAGAGTAATTTTAACTTTGTAAAGTAATTAAAAAATTTTTCTATATGAAAAAAAGGACAACTTCATATTATTTTATTATTACGATTTTTACTACTATTCTAAACATGCTGCAGGCTGCAGTGCATATAAAACTGACTATGTTACTTAACATAGAATATGTCCATTAAACTTCAAAGCTCAAACGAATAAATATAAATACATGCATACGTAGGTACCAGAGATCTGCACCGGTGCACCGCCACCATGAGTACACCGATTGTTTACCCAATCATTTTCACATCCGAGTATTTTAAATATTCTTAAAAATTGAGGCGGTGATATTTACACCTGTCGTTCATTGGCGAAATCTTGATACATCAAACATGTATCCAATCACTTTCGTATCTGGCGTATTTTTTCAAGAGTAAAAGAAACGACCACAAAAAAGACTGTTGTTGTTACTAGCACTTAGTAAGAGAAAAAGTTTGAGTATTTTCTATTTTAATTTCTAATCGTTTTCTTCATCATACATACATGACGTCCTCACAAAATCAACTTGTAAAAACAACACTCTCGACAAATCCTTTTGTTGTGTATATGCATCACTTTTTATGTAACATTAACTGAAATCGGGGATGCCAGATTTAATAATTTACAACTGATGAGTAGTGTGGCGACTATTAAAGATTTGACTATTATTTTCCTTGTCTTCTTCAAACGAAAATTATTGATCACAGCAAATTTGTATTGTAAAACATCCTTCTTAAGAAAAAACTTTTGGTACAAACCAAAAATCTAATTTACAACTATGGACGTGTGCGAAACGGTTGCAAAGCACTATGATGAAAAATAATTTGTCTGTGGTAAAGAAATTTCATGTGTTTGCTGTGTGAAAAAATATTATATTTGACAACATAAAATTTTGACTAAACAGAACAATTTTGCAAAACCAATAAAAAAAAAACTAAATAAGAATTAAGAAATAGTTATAATAGAGCCATTTTTAAATATAGTATTATTTGGTTTTCATACTTTTAATTATAAAATCTTCAATTAAAATTTATTTCAATTCCTACATTTCAAATATTTCTATCCTACTCGTATTGTCAAAATTTATATTAGCCCCTAGAGCTAATAAAATTTTATTCACCTCAGAAATGTCAAAATTTTACTTACGTGAGTACTTTTCTACCGTTTCACACACGTCCTTTCTTGACAATTTTACAAATAGCATATTGAATGATGATATTAAGATTGTTTTTGCTGAAAAATTTGAAATGAAAATTTAATTCAAACAAATTTCTTTCCACAATTAGTTATATGTATATGCAACTATGCATTTATTGTGGTTATGGATTAACACCAAGAAATAAAAATTATTATAAATGAATAAAAATAGTTGCATGAAGAAGAGCTTCATAGAAAAAATCTATTTTTTTTAACGTAAAAGTTATTCTTTTTACCGATTTTGTACTAAATATGTTCAAATGATGTAAGTATGTGTATATTTTTTCTTTAACACCCGATCGCCAAAACATGATGTTTTCCTTCTGGCAACGCCGCACTTAGTACGAATTCGTTTACCGAGTGTGAGTGAGTAAATACATAAAACTGAACACACAAACTCTCACGGGTAAGGCAAATGTGTGACTGCAAATTCTTACATACAAATGCTATTCTGGTTGTTAAAAAGAAGTACGAATAGGATTTCCGAATGTGGAAAAAATAATTGAGAAACCAAATCAAAAAGCCACCGCATACAAACTTGATTGGATATGTTACATACTCTAAGTTATAGACGCAAGCTCTAACGCGTGGAAACATACATACATGTGCAAACAATATGCCGAGGCCAATCACACCGCAACTCGATTTACTTATACCATTAAAAAAAGGCGCCGGTTGCAGATCTCTGGTATGTACATACATAAATCTGTTTGTGTTCAGATTTAATTTTAGGCGTTAACAAAGTTTTATTATGTGTTTTGTTGCGGTGTGAAATTTTAAGCACCGCAACACACTGCCCTACAAACAACAACAACAAAAACAAAACAAACAAAAAATATATAATATCTCGGTGAAGCAGACATGAGATCGAATGAGTGAATTTAACAATTTGTTGACAGCATTTTATGTACGATGTGATAATTAATGTCATCGTAAATGTTGTTTTTCCTAAAGCATATATACATACATACATATGTATGTATATATTTTTAAAGCAGCAAATTAATTAATTTATTATTGCTTTTAATGTTGGCAAGCTCTGTGTATTTTCGATATAAAAATAAATATATATGTATATATCAGGCTGAATAATATTTATGAGAGAAAGAATTTGTTACGCTCACAAAAAACTCGTCAAACATGAGATGTATTTTAACATAGGTAGCCAGACCGTTGGATTCTCCAGAAAGTACCCAGATAACTCCAGCCCACTTGCGTCCTGTAGGTCGTTCCCTTTGTGATTAACATAAATACAATTTTAACATAAATACTACACTATTATCGTACCTACACTATTTATCGTAGTTGTTCTAGTTGTCGCTAGCAGGAATTATTGACTACTAATTCGTAGTATAATAATAATGTGCCAAATTTTAAACAAATGTCATTTTATCGAAACAACTATTCAAATTCATTAATGGAATAAAGTTTGAAAAAGTTAACACTATTACCGACTTGGGATTCAACCTTGATCATCAACAGTTTTTTGCGTTTTCGGGTAACTCAATCAGAAAACTCTTAATTTTAAACGGCACGACATATATTCACGCATAGGTATACAACTTTCTTTCAGCCGTTTGTTCTCCCGAAACTCGAGACTATATTAAAAAAAAAATTGTTGTGCCTGTATGATTCAAAATATTGTCCACGACTAACCACTACTTTCTCCCCTCTATCGGGCAGTGTACGAATCCCGTGTTGTAAAAAACTGGTCATCTTTTGATTCAATCCAATTTTTTACTTCTTCATAAGAACGGAAGTAATGGTCAGTCGTGTGCCATAGATCGTGTGCCATAGTGATTGTCTGAAGGAGCAATGGGGGGTGTGGTAGAACTTAATATTTCCACATTTCCAAGTATGTTTTGACCTCTAATGCAACATGGGGTCGAGCATTGTCAGGACGTAAAATCACTTTATCATGTCTCTAGTGTGTTGCGGTGGTTGTTTTTCAATACTCGGCTCAAACGCATTAATGAACGCAATTAATGCGTTTGATTGTTTCAGTTGGTTTTAACAACCCACAGTACACTCGCCGAGCAGGTCCCACCAAATGCTGAGCATTACCTTGGAAGCGTGAATATGCGATTTAGCCGTCTACGTGGAAGCATGGTTGGGACACCCCCGCCAGATTTTCTACGCTTGGGATTATCACAATGAATCCAATTTCCATTCCCAGTCACAATGCGATGCAGAAATCCCTTCAAACGCCGTTCAGCATATCTCGGCTGCAACCCGTACGGCACCCAATTTCCTTGTTTCTGAATCATTGCCATGACTTTCAGGCTTTTCCAAATGGCTTGTTGTGTTACTCCCAATAATCCTGCCAATTATTGTTTCGTTTGTCACGAATGATGCCTCCAAAACTGCCTTTTCGAAAACCTTCTCTCTTCCACCGCCATGCAGGTCTTCTTAATGGAGGGTAGACAGGGTCAAAATGCTTGCTCTCAACTGCGTGTACATGTGCTTGATACTCTACAATTTCATGCTTGATAGCCTATCAAGCATTCATTTTAGTTTTGCGGCATTCATTTGGTAAGCAATGACAAATTTCAAATTATCTTAACTCATAGTCTTGTATTTTTATTTTATAAGAATGTTTATAAAAATAATAATAAGAGTTTTTATTACTTTTTACTTATTTTCCTCTTTTTTATTTCTTTTCGCCGACAACCATTCACAATGAAAACAAAATAATAATAAAAATTTTAATAATTTAACATAAAAGAAGATCAAATAATATTAGGATAAAATTGAATAAAAATTTATTCGTGTTTGATGGCTTTCGCTAGATACAAACAAGCATGTAACAGCAAGCCTGCCAGAACATCAAAATTTTATGTCGGTGTCACATATACTAACACCCTGCAGAAATCGAGACTACTCCTTACATGCGTGTAAAGAGTGCTCCACAAGGGACCAGGACTAGTCCAAAAGTAATCCAAATATATGGGAAAAACATGCTCCATTTTACTTTACAATGTCCTAGGGAAGGACCATGTAATCCAAAAAAACATTACATCAGACTAATCCAAAAACTAGTCCCAGTAACTACTCCACAAATTATTAACACAGGGTTAGTCTTGAAATTTTTTCATGCCACTACTCCATGGATTACCACAGAAAACTAGTTTAGAAACCATTTTTAAATTACTCTGGAATATCACAATACCACAAGAGACTACTTTGAAAACTATAATTTTGTAAAAGTTTTTAGAGCACTTTTGGGGTGTTTTTGCAAAAAAAAAAAATCAAATGAAATATAATCACAAAATTTTTCGTATAAATTTTCTTCTTCATTTACTAAAAGACTATTATAAACAAAAACATAACATAAAAATGTAAATAAATAATTGCAAACATAACAATTGTATTCATAGAATATACCTGGACTTCAACTTTGGAGACCTACTAGTAACTCAAACGTGAAATTCTTCAAAGATTCTAGTCAAAAATATTAAGAACAATAACTAGGGCTCCATGGTTTGTAAATAACAAAAATATCGCTACTTTATTGCAACATAGTCATAACTCAAAAAAGCTTAGTTTCTATACAAGTCTTCGAAAATTTTTTTTAGAAAATATCTCCTAAAGGAAACACTTTAAAAGTAATATGAATAAATTTTTGGCAGAATATAAAAGGCTGTTAACAATTCTGCATTGTTAACTAGCTCATTTTTTTAGATATGACTATGTTGCAATAAAGGAGCTATAATCATCGTGACCTTAACATACCCATGGTTAAAGATTAAATTAACAAATCCTGTGATAGACATTTATTTATTAATAATAATAAAAAAAAAAAATGATTCGGCTTGTCAGAAAACACACCAAACAAAACATTGCGTAACAGTATTACCATAGTAGTTTTTTTTTAAAGTAATTTGTTGCGAGTATTGTAAAATATTTTTTTTAGTTATCATGGACCACGATTTTGCATTACATCGGACTATGTTGTAACTACTCCTTTTTATTTAAAACGGATCATGTAGTCTGATAATTTCTGCAGAGCAAACTTTCACACATACTATTACCATGCTTGTAAAGCATTTCGATCGTGTCTATCCCCCTTAAAACATTGAAACCACTCTCGGCACTTTCTTTCGCTAATAGCGGCGTCACCATAGGTGTTTGAGAGCATTCGATGAGCCTCAACTGCAAATATCTTCATACTAAAGCAGAAGTTGAAATGAAAACATTCCGCAAATGACGAGAATTTGACTCGTAAGATAACATATTCAAGCGAGAATAACTTTATGGTGCCGACACAAATGGACCAATATTTCGATAACATTATATATACAAAAACTTGAGCTTCTTGTGTGACATCTATGGTCCATTTATGTCGACTGTCTCTTACCGCCATCTATTGCAAATCGGCGAAAGCAAAGTTCTACACTGATACAAAATTAAACTAGAAAAAAACGCACTTCTAACAAACTTTTGCAACCAAACTTTTTTCAAACACTGTAGTTTTCCTGGCGCTCAACGCTGTGGCGTAGGTTTGTTTAAAAATGTTGATGACATTTCAAACATACATATATAATACATATGTATGAATACGCTCTGTGATTTTTTCAAATGTCAAATTTATAAATACATATCGCGCCTTTATTGCAACATAGTCATATCGTAAAAAAGCTCGTTTCGAGAAAAACGCATTTAAAATTTTTTTTTTCTATACAAGTCTTAGCAAATCTTTTGACAAAAAATATCTCCTAAAGGAAACAGTTTAAAAGCAATTTGAATAAATTTTTGGCACAATATAAATGGTAGTACTGTCAACAATTTGTTAACTTGAAAAGGAAAAGCTAATTTTTTGAGATATGACTATGTTGCAATAAAGGAGCGATATTTATTAGCCCACGATTGAGCATTTCAATTCACACCATCTTATGGCTAGACATTTGTATATCTGTATTTTCATACAAACCTACATACATGTGTATGTACATACTCACACACACACACAATCATTCATATTTCGATTGAAAGAATATTTATTTGCTGGTGGGCGCATTGATAAGCATGTGGGCGTTCCTGCTATACATCAGAATTTTGTGTCACTAGACTTTTTTTTTATATTATTTTCAAGATCGCCGATGTTAATTTTCAAAAGATCAAAGAAAATACTTTGGTTTTTTAATTGCCATATTATAGCTAGATCAGCGGCGGCCGAAATCTAAATTTTCTATGCTCATGAGAAGATGGACGCGACGTTCTCGCCGTATAAAAATTATATTGATAACCACGAGATCAAACATCTGAACGGAGATCATCAAATTACCCTGCAACAAAATGCGACTAGATTTTACATGCGTGCAAAGAATGGTCCGCAACGGACGGAGGTGTAGCCCAAAACTAACCCAATTGTATGGCAAAAATATGTTGTTTTTAACATTACGATCTCCCTGGGCTGGACTACATACAACCTTGCTTTGCATTACATTAAAGTAGCCTCAAAACTACTCCTTACTACACGACAAAGGAGTGGCTTGTAAAATAATACCTAAAATAGCTACACAGCTGAGATAAAACTCCATTAAAAATAGAAAAAAAAACTCTTGTGTAACAATGAAATGGTCCAAGCCTGCTTTTGAAAAAGTTTTCCTGAAGAAGACACACAACGGAGTGTCGAAATATTGAAAATAAAAACTATAATTTTTACCAAAACCAAGAAGAGCACTAGCTCAACAACAAATTATAATTTAAATAAAATTGTTTAATGACTTATGTCATTGAGATGTCATATTGTTGCTAACTGTTAACATAATAGGTGTGTTCCACGTGAATAACGAAACAGTCCGATTTAGTCCAAACTAGTCCAAAAGCGTTCCACGTAACAATTTTTGTGCAATTTTGAGAGAAAACGAGAGAGTAATTTTTTTAATTTCCTGTACAAATTCGCCCGAACTTTTTTTTTTGGGTAAGTTCGGACTAGAATTGAATAATCAGCTGTTTTATAAAGGGTGTTTTTTTAAGCTAGATAGAACTTTAAATTGTAAAAAGTAACACAAAAAATTAAATTTTGATGAAACATTTTTTTTATTTGTTTCAGTATACTCTGACAAATCATCATGAATAGACTCACGCTTGAACAACGCTACGAAATTATCCAAATTTACTTTGAAAATCAGTCGTCGATTTCCCGTTGTTTTATCGCAAAATTGTGTTCAGCGATGAGGCGCATTTTTGGCTTAACGGGTTTGTTAATAAGCAAAATTGCCGCATATGGAGTGAGACCAATCCAGAAGAGACCCTACAGACTCCATTACATCCAGAAAAATGCACTGTTTGGTGCGGTTTTCATGCTGGTGGCATCATCGGACCTTATTTCTTCAAAAATGAGGCCGGAGCTCGCGTTACGGTCAATGGAGATCGTTACCGCACCATGATCAATGATTTTTTGTTTGAAAATATGGATGAGATGTGGTTTCAACAGGATGGCGCTACGTGCTATACGGCGAACGCAACCATCGACTTACTGAAATCAAAATTTGGCGATAAGTTGATTTCGAGAAATGGACCTGTCAATTGGCCTCCAAGGTCGTGCGATTTGACACCTCTCGATTATTTCCTGTGGGGCTACGTGAAGTCACTGGTTTATGCTGATAAACCAGCAACAATTGACGCCTTGGAGGCCAGCATTGTTCGTGTTGTTCGTGACATACGGCCAGCAGTGCTCGAAAAAGTGGCCCAAAATTGGACGTCCAGAATGCGCTTCGTCAAGAACAGCCGCGGTGCCCATATGCCCGAAATCATTTTCAAATGTTAATGTCACGTATTGATCTTTCGAATAAAAAAAAATTTTGATTACAATTTAATTTTTTGTGTTATTTTTTACAATTTCAAGTTCTATCGGGCTTAAAAAAACACCCTATATTTACATACATATCAAACTGAAAATGTAATCAGAAAATTTGCAAATTGGAAAAAAGTTTTTGTTTAAAAATTAGTTAAAAGCAAAATGACACGTTGCCCAAACTAAAAGTAACATTGTGAAGTTGTAACAGAATTTTAATTTTATAAATATGATTATAAATATTTGAAAATTTGAAATTGAAAATTTGGCATTGCTTTTAATTTTACAGCTGTTGCCAATAATGCAAATCTTTTGTTTATGTGATATTATGCGTTTTAAGCGTCTAAAATCGCTAAACTACACTTTAATCTAATAAGTAAACAGCACTTGTATTGCGATATATACAATTGTGGTTTTTTTGCGTTCCAACAGTTTTGGCTAAAATTTGCAAATTTAGAGAGTAGTTTGCTTTTTACTCTCATTACTCCGAAATCTCGTGGACCACACCTAATATTGATGTCACAATTGCGATGACATGCCTTCGTTAATGGGAAGTTTTCGAAGACATGTACTCATTTTTAAACCATTTGTGATCGTGTTTCTCTTCAAGGTTTGGGATAAAATAAATAAGCAATTGGGGGCCACAAAAATGATTATTTGTTATAAGCCTTCAATCTTTTCTTCCATATATTGCTAGAAGTTTTACTTTTTTGCCCAAAACTATAAAAACTATTCCATAGCAACTTTGTATCTTATCGATAATGACAACTGAACCCCCGGTTCCTTTGGTTGATCATTAATTATCATAACAACAAGGTCATGACATCAGTAATTTCGCTGTCCTAATTCGAAATTCCTTCATGTCTCTATTAAAGTATTTTAAAACAAATTATAAAAATATTTCATTACATTTTCAATAATTGAGAAGCCCTTTTATGTCAAAAGCAAATAAATATCAAAATTAATGAACAAGTGGCGCCAACTTCACATGTAAGAAATAAATGTGTCAAAACTTTAAATGGTTTTTTCCTATTTTAATGTTTCTCTAAATTTATGATTTTTAAAGGACAATGAAATTGTTATTTAAAGAAGAAGAAGAAGCAGAAGAAAACTGAATAAAACAGTGTGACAGCATTAAATGCACTTTACTGCAATAAAGCCTCCACATGCTACTGCAATTTTACAATAAATGTAAAGAAACGTAAAAGCAAAAAACAATTACTTAACCACAAAAAAGGACAATTGCATTTAGTCACAGCCACATCCACAGTCACAGCAGAGCACACACACCCACTCACACACAAGCAGAACAATATTCTTTATTATTTTGACATACGGAATACAAGGACGTTCGAATTCATTGTCTCGATGGACGTGATGTTGTTTAAAGTGAATGAGTGGCTGCTACTGTTGTTCATATTATTTGCAGCCAATGAAATGAGTAAATGTTTGTGTCGCCAAAGGATAAAAGTCATGTTTCTTACAAGTCCGAGGTCAAGCACCTTGAATATTTATATGATACTCGTACACAATATATTCTTTGTTTGTCCTTTTGAGTTGTCTCTTAAATCTTGTGTTAATTGTTTGCCCAGCTTGATTTTAGCAAAATGCTTCGTTTCTCTCTCCCCCTCTCTCTCTCGCTCTCTGCCAAAAACATGAGTTCTACCCAGGACTAAGATTTTAATTTCCTTGACTTAATATTTGTAGTAGATGATACATTTAGACTATTTTTCATTTATATTTATAAGTCATTGAAACATGTCCAGATTATAGAGCCAATCGGTGTTCTCTGAGAAAGTCATTTTGTTAATTGCTTTTCGAGCTTTTCGAGCTTTTTTAATGAAAAAGATTTTTCACTCTCTCTCTCTCTCTCTCTCTTTCTTTACTAATGCTGCCAAAAGTATCATGTGATTCATTGAGACTAGTTTCCATTTGCTTTTTTCTATGTTTGTCCTTTTGACTTGTCGCCTAAATATTGTGTTCATTGCTTCCCAGCTTGATTCAAGAAAAATATTTTCTTTCTCTATCCTGCTCTCTCTTTGATATTGTTATTAAAAGGGTGAGGTCTATCTAGTACTTAGTTTTTAACATCGTTGACTTAAAATTTCATTTAGACTAGTTTTCATTTGCTTTTTGCACTTTGTGAAATAAGTGAGAAAGCCTCTGCTTGCATTTTTAGCTCATTGACTTCGGAGCCCGCTATCTGAAACAATACGAGGTCTGATCAAAACTTTTGTAGAAAGTACTTATTTATTCATCAAAGTCCCCTTCAAAGTAAGTTTTTTCCAATCTTCGAAACACTTTTGAAATGCGCTTGTCACCAACAGCTCCTGTTTCGAGTTTTCTTTTATCTCCTCGATCGTAGCAAAACGCTTTCCTGTTATCGTTGTGTTCAGTTTTGGGAAGACGAAAAAGTCAGCGGCGGCCAAGCGTGGTGAATACGGTGGATGAGGCATGACAACGTTTTTGTTTTTGGCCAACAGCTCACACACAAGCATCCTTCTTTATTGACCTTATGACTTCCCCCCGGGGAACAGGTTTTGCCTTAGCGTATTCCTAACTTAGGCACTCTGTTTTTCGGGGAAAAGAGGGGAAGGGGTCCCTCGTTTGGTGCGGCAAACAAAACTCTAGGAAGCCACATGACTTATGTTGTGTTGGCTTCCGAAACCCTTGCCAAGGGTATAAATTGGCAGAACGGGGATCAGCATGGCCCCCGGGAAGTTCTGCTTGCGGTTCGACCCGGGCTGATCATGGTTGAGGTGCCTACCTTGGCTGAAACGTTCTGGCTGTGGTTGAAACCTAAAACGCGGGAAGGGAGTGTTAGTATCCTTGATAATTGTTTGGTGTGTGTCTTTTTTCGAGGGCTAACAATCTCCCGAGGAGCTGTTGCCTATACAACAGATACGTGTACTGTAAGGAACCAGTGGTGATGATTGACGGGTGAGTTGGTTTAAGGGCTGATGCTCTTAATGGGCTTCGGCCTACCAACTCATTAAGCCTTGTCCTCCATTGATTGCTGGGAAATTGCATACATGAGGAATTAGTAAGCCCGAACTCCTCAACAAGAAGTTGTTCATATGACCGCAATCATATGACAAGAATTGCTACCTGTGTGAGCCTAGCAAGCCACACGGGGGCGGTGGTGAATCGTGAAAAATTCACTTCGTGGAATTGATCCACCATCAGGTTAGGCCGTCAAGGCAGGTACTGATGTAAATCATTTTCACAGTTGACCTTATTGACCTTACGTATTGTGGCAAGAAATCATTATGTATCACATCATTGCAGTCGAGGAAAACAGTGAACAAAACTTTCTCATTTGACAGAACTTGATGTGCTTTTTTCGGTCTTGACCCTTCTGGACGCTACCATTGGGATAATTGGGCTTTATTTTAATGCCATAGCCAAACATTCATGATTCGTCACCAGTTATGACCTTTTTAAGGAAACCTAAATCGTCGTTGACGATGTTCAATAGCTCCTGAGCGATGTCCATGCATCGTTGTTTTTGCTCAAAGTTTAGTAAATTTAGTAAAAAATCGAAAACTCATCATCAGTTTTAATTAATTTAATTTCAACACTTTAAATCCTGTTATAACGTTCATTTTGGTCGCTCCGTGTGTTAAGTTCACAAAGGGGGAGTCTCTTTCCTCTTTCTCATAAACTATTTTCCTAGTTCCAGTACAATGCACTGCATATGTAGGGGTTATCCCCTGAGTATTGGGCCAAGATAAAAATAATAATAATATACGTAACTTACGAAATTTGAAAATAACGGCTATTTTTTGATCAGACCAGGTTTACACTCACAAACATCCTTGCAAAGAATAAGCAAGTAGCAACAACAAACTATTTTTATTTAATTAATAATTTATTTAAAATTTGGCGTACTTTAAATCATGCATGTTTGTTTGTGTATTATGTGTTTTTGTTTTATCATGTTTGTGTGAATGTGCTGTATATTTGTAGCAAGCAGATCGACGGCTGCACATTGGGTTAGATGTGATATAAATTCGTAACAATATGAAAGTTGAAGTCAAAAGTTAACAAAACCCTACTCTCTATTTCCAACTACGCTTAACATATTAATCTACACTGAAAGAATTATGCGTCATATATTTAATGAAACTGTTTGATTAAATATTTTTCATTAATCCAATGAAAACTTTTCACAATGTGCATGAAACTTCATATATATTATGAAATAGTTCTGATGGAATCATTTCATTAAGTTTCATAGTTTCATTAAAAAAAATCATTAGATTTATGACTACAACAAAATTTAATTTTTTTTTAAATTCTTTGAATTTTGGTAAGATATATTAATGGGTATTTATTAATCTTAAGCTACAGTTTAATATATGTCAAGTTTTTTTTATTAAAATGTAAGTTTTATGAGTTTCATAATTCCAATGAAATAGAATTCATTAGATCAATGAAAAATAAATTTCTGGCTACCGAACTTGGGTATTTATGTACATATGTGCATGTACTCAAATCGGCATAAAAATAAAGGGTGGTTAAATTTCAAGGGCCGATGTTGATTTTGAATAAAACACAAATGGCCTTATTCATAAAAAATATTTCATGTTTATTAAACTGTTATTTGACAAATTTCTATGGAAAATTTGTCAAATAAGTGTTTAATAAACATACAATATTTTTTATGAATACGGCCGAAACTATTTAGGAAATTATTGTAATTTTATTTTATTATGATATATTGGTATTACTCAATTATGTTTGTAACAAAATATCGGCCAAATGGGCGCCGCGACCACGGCGGCACACCTCCATCCGATGGTCCAAATTTTCGTTGACCCTGAGGCATAATGGAGGTTCTATGCCGTTAATGTTCCGAATTATCTCATCCTTTAGCTGTTGAATTGTTGCTGGCTTATTGACGTACACCTTTTCTTTCAAATAACCCCAAATCACATGATTTTGGAGGCCAATTGACATCGCCATTACGTGAGATAACACGGTCATTGAATTTGTTGCGCAAAAGAGCAATTGTTTCGTTAGCTGTGTGGCAAGTGGCACTGTCCTGCTGAAACCACATATCGTCTACATCCATATCTTCCAATTCGGGCCATAAAAAGATCGTTATCATCTCACGATAGCGAACACCATTCACAGTAACAGCCTGACCGGCCTCATTTTGGAAAAAATACGGCCCGATGATGCCGCCAGCACATAAACAGCACCAAACAGTCACTCTTTGTGGGTGCATTGGTTTTTCGACAGTCACTCTTGGTTTCTCATTTGCCCAAATGCGGCAATTCTGTTTATTGACGAATCCACTGAGGTGAAAATGTGCCTCATCACTGAAGATGATTTTCTTCGAAAATTGATAATCCACTGTTGCCATTTCTTGCCACCACTCTGCCCATTCACGACATTTGGAATGGTCAAGAGGCTTTAGTTCTTGAGCCAATGGCACCTTGTAAGCGTGTAAATCCAAGTCTTTATGCATAATGTTCATCAACGACGACCGTGAGAGATGCAATTGTTGGGCATGACGACGAGTTGAGGTGGACGGCTCTTCAGCCACACTATCGCGAACAGCAGCAATATTTTCTGCAGTACGAGCTGTACGAGCATGCACTGGTGTTCTCACATCTTCTACAGACCCGGTTTGCTCGAATTTTTCCACTATTTTTGCGATTGTACGCACATTTGGACGATCAAGTTGACCAAAAAAATCACGAAGTGCACGATATGCATTTTGATTTGAACGCCCATTTTCATAATAAGTCTGGATAACTTTAACACGTTGTTGGATTGTGTATCTCTCCATGGTTCAAATTGAGTAAGTCTGAAATAGAGAAATGTCAAATAAAATTCGGAAAAAACTTGGCGTTTAGGTGTGGTTCACATTCAACATCGGCGGTTGATATTTAACCACCGGATAGTTTAAAAAATTTAAATACCAGTGTATTGAAGTCATTTGAATTAACAAAATCCGTTTTTTGTTTGATGAATACTTGTTCAACATTTTCTTTTATCAATTTCACAAAAGCAAGGAATAGTATTGTTTGTGTAATGAAATAAAGTATCAATGAATAAATGAAATAATTCCATTGATCTTATTACGTACATTTGTGAACATATTTTATTAGTGTGTGTTATGATATTATTTCATTAAACAAATGTAACTATTTCATTGATTTAATGTAAATTTTTCAGGTGCTCAATGAATAATAAAATTAGATAAATGAAATAACTTCATTGACCTTATGAAGGAGTTTCATATTTTTAATGAATATAATTGGTGATTTTATAAGAACTCTCGGAAATTTAAAAAAAAAAAACACATAAAATTCAGAAAAATGCATGAAATATTTATTTGGATCGATAGTTGGGTCGATATAATTTAATGTTTGAAGATTATTTCATGCAAATGTTGGCCGCGGCTGCGCCTCAAATGGTCCATCCGCTTAGTCCAATTTTGGCATACTCTTTCCAACATTTCGGCCGATATCTCACGAATAATGTTGGCAATGTTGGCTTCCAGTGCGTCAATCGAAGCGGGCTTGTCGCTATAGACATTAGCCTTAACATAGTCCCACAAAAAATAGTCTAGAGGCGTTAAATCGCACGATCTGGGCGGCCAATTGACTGGTCCCAAGCGTGAAATAAACTGTTCACCGAACTCGCCTCTCAATTGGCCCATTGTTTCGCGTGCTGTGTGGCATGTGGCACCGTCTTGTTGAAACCACATGTCATGCAAGTCAAGCTCTTCCATTTTGGGCAAAAAAAAGTTTGTTATCATCGCACGGTAGCGCTCACCATTCACAGTAACGTTGTGATTCGCATCATCTTTGAAGAAATACGGCCCAATGATGCCGCCAGCCCATAATCCGCACCAAACGGTTGTTTTTTGTGGATGCATTGGTAGCTCTTGCAATGCTTCTGGCTGCTCTTTACTCCAAATACGGCAGTTTTGCTTGTTCACGTATACATTCAACCAGAAATGAGCCTCGTCGCTGAACACAATTCTTCGATAAAAAAGTGGATCTTCATCTAACTTTTCAAGAGCCCATTCACCAAAAATTTGGCGTTGTGGTAGGTCGTTTGGCTTCAATTCTTGCACCAGCTGTATCTTATAAGGCTTCACACCCAAATCCTTCCGCAAAATTTTCCACGTAGTGGAGTAACAGAGGCCCAATTGCTGCGAACGGCGCCGAATCGATAATTCACGGTCATCACCAACACTGGCCGATACGGCTGCGATATTTTCTTCAGTTCGCACTCTACGTAAGCGTGTTGGTGGTTTAATGTCCAACAATGTAAATTTGGTGCGAAATTTTTTTACAATAGCCCGAATAGAAGCCTCAGTAGGTCGATTAAACTGACCATAAAATGGAAGAAGCGCGCGATGAACTTTCTTAACAGAGCACGCATTTTGGTAATAAAATTCAATAATTTGCAAGCATTGTTCGTTTGTAAGACGATTCATGATTAAATTATAGACCAAACTGAAGATGTTTGACAGTGACACAAGATACAAAACGTGCGTGAGCTGTCAAAACTAGTGTTGCCAAAAAGATAATAGCAAAAAAATCACTCGTATGATATTTGTTTCATTATTTCTATGAAAAGTTACAATAATTGAAAAAATTCATAAAAGTAATATCAAAATTCAGAGAATTTCTGAACAAAATTTTTTCAGTGTAGTTTCAGTACAATATACTGCACATGTAGAGAACTGGTTCAAGATAAAAAAAAATCAATGTTGTTAGCTGAATGTTATGAACCTCTGGAAAAAGCACCCAATATTTGTAGAATACAACCTGCATTGGCGTGTACATGGGGCAGTGCAGTGTGGCAAGATTCATTTATTTATTTCATTACTTTGACAACAGCACATCTACACAAACATTCTTGGTTGGATAACTTTCATTCTTTTGTGTTTTTCCATGTTAAACGAATCGCGCTGTCTGCATTTTATTGAATTTCCTTAGAACTCAGCGATGGGTTCGACATTCATAATTTCGTTTCTTATTACTTTTACAGAAACAAATATCAGGATTTTCGTTTAACACAATATAATAATTATGCAGTTGATAGATTCCCAGCTAAATTCTATTGAATTATTTTATTGAAAGCTATCATGATATTTAATAATAATTTGTAATTTCCCTTTTTTTCAATTGTGTTGATTAAATTTCACAAAAACTGTTTGTTACCTATTAAAAACTGATTTTTGCCCATAAACATTAATTAGTTTCCAATTAAAAATTGTGATTTAAATAAAACATATAAAATAATTAAGCATTTAGGCAAATGACATTTAGTCATGTATGACAATATCAAATAAAATCTGCTAATTTTATTGTATTATAGCAAATTTTTGCATTGAATTTGTTGACAATGACAAATGACAGCCAGATATTCGATTTTCAAATACATAAATGCTAATTTTCTAACGTTTAATTAAATCCTTTGTAATTGTTGACAATTTGGCCAAAAAGCATAATGAATGAGATTTGAGTGGATGTTATATCTGTCGTTTCAAAAAACACTTGTGCGCTCGGCTGAATTATTGCAAATGCACTTAGAGAAATTTTACTAAAGATGCTGCAAATTATTAATTGAAGAGTAGGAAGGAGGTAGTCTATTGTTGAAGTCTTTTGCGGAAATTAGCATTAAAATGCATTTCATGAACTTTTTGTAATCGTGAGAACTCTGCACAAATTTCAGCAAATCTCGTCTTTAGCAAATGAAAAAGCACCTCCGTATGCTCACCCAGTTCATTTTTGGGTTAATGAACGCTTTCTAGTAACAATTGTTACAAATTTGTGAAAATTTTTAGTAAATGAACACACCTATTATTAGAGCAAAAATGTTAAGGGTATATATAAGTTTGTGATTCCGTTTATTTCTACGATTTCCGTTTTATTTCTACAGTTTTTATTTGCGACCCTATAAAGTATAAATATATTCAGATTCAGAATTAATGGAAAAGTCGATTAAGCGATGTCCGTCTGTCGGTCGTTAAAATACCGTTTCTGAGAAAACTTTTATCTTTCATCATTCTATTACTTCATCGTGCCATGTGTTTACTATTGAAGTTCAGTAATATCGCTTCACGTATAGCTGAGATATATTCAAAATTCCGAAAAAAGCCGGGAATTTTTGCAATTTTGTATGGAAATTTTTGACAAAAAAAGTTGTTTGTTTTGCTTCAAACTTCACACACTCATTAAGCATGATGACTAAAAGACAAAAAATTTTTTTTCAGATATCGGTCCATATATACCCGAGATATACCCCAAATCGGGTTTTTCATGAAAATGTCGCGTAAGCGAGCTGAAACAACTTTTTTTGCTCAAAAGCAGTTTTGGTAATGAAATAAGGTTATATAAATATTGAAAATGAAAATTTCCGATATCGGTCCATATATACCCGAGATATAGCCCAAACCTGGTTTTTCATGAAAATGTCGCGTAAGCGAGCTGAAACAACTTTTTTTGCTCAAAAGCAGTTTTGGTAATAAAATAAGGTTATATAAATATGGAAAATTAAAATTTCCGATATCTGTCCATATATACCCGAGATAAGCCCAAATCGGGTTTTTCATGAAAATTTCGCGTAAGCGAACTGAAACAACTTTTTTTTGCTCAAAAGCAGTATTGGTAATAAAATAAAATTGTATAAGTATCGAAAATGAAAATTTCCGATATCTGTACATATGCGTGACTATCGTGAAGGGTATTTTAGATTCGACCCAGCCGAATATACTACACTCTTACTTGTTCTTTTTAAATTCTCAACAATTTATTTAGATTGTTGGGATATAAAGTTGAATGTTTGAGAATATCTTTCAAAAATTTCCAAAGTCTACTGATGATTTGGGTAGTTCCTATGAAATGTCGACATATAGATAGCTAGGAAACATAGAAAACAAGCTATTTATAATTTTTTATTGGTATCAATGTTAGAAGCTAAAATAGCGAATAAAAACTGAATTCTATGCTTTTTTTCAATTTCTACAAAGAAGGTAAACTTTTATACAATATTAAAAACTCTAACAAGAAACTTTTTCATGATTCATTTTGTTTGCTTCTGCCACCATTTCATTCTGCAAAAAATTCTTTGAAACGAGAAAATGTTAGACAATACAAATATTCAAGATGTTGGCACAAAAACCGTGCAAACATGCTTCAAATGTTTGTGCAAACAAGCAAACACCCCCTCGAACAACGCTAGATGTTAGTACAAACGCTTTAGCATGTTTGTGTAATTTATTTGGCCCTTAACTAGTTCTTTTATGAAATTAGGAATACTTATTTTGAGGATAAGTATGTAAGCACATATTTAACAGTAGAACAATTAAACTTGTTAATTTATTTAAAACGGTTTTTAAATTCTGTTCTTTTGTTATAATATAGTAGAAAATAAAACATTTCCAAGAGCAAAAATAGTTGAATTCGAGTGCGCCAAAAAAAAAATCAGCATGGACAACAACCTGCAGTCGTGTCGTCTTGCTGTTGTGTAAATAAACGTTTGCATTTAAATACATGTCAGTCACAAAGCAGCTCTGGGCTGAAGAACAGTGGCTGTGTTCTGTAACTTTGGCGAGAAGTTCTCGCGTCGAAAACTTGTGAAACAAATTATTCCATTGTTTCTCGAAAAGTGAGAAAAAACTGCGTCTGTAACTCATGTCGAAAACTATCCAAAGTGATTACGTCGTTGCGTTAGAAATGTCTGAAAATATAAAACGAAGCCGACATGCAATTTAAAAAATGAAAACGCCAGCCACAATTAGTACCGCCGGCGACCAAAAATTACTAAAGTTAAAAAATTTTGTTCGACGACGTCATATTATAACCGCCGGCTATTCTAGAAAATGTATGGTATGGCTAACGTTTACATTTTATTTACAGATACATACTTATGCACAAAATTTTGTAAAATTAAAAAACAATTGCAATTTGTGAATTCTGAAAAAAACATTATAAAAGTAACGAGTGATTTTTTTGCTATTATCTTTTTGGCAACACTAGTTTTGACAGCTCACGCACGTTTTGTATCTTGTGTCACTGTCAAACATCTTCAGTTTGGTCCATAATTTAATCATGAATCATCTTACAAACGAACAACGCTTGCAAATTATTGAATTTTATTACCAAAATGCGTGCTCTGTTAAGAAAGTTCATCGCGCGCTTCTTCCATTTTATGGTCAGTTTAATCGACCTACTGAGGCTTCTATTCGGGCTATTGTAAAAAAATTTTGCACCAAATTTACATTGTTGGACACTAAACCACCAACACGCTTACGTAGAGTGCGAACTGAAGAAAATATCGCAGCCGTATCGGCCAGTGTTGGTGATGACCGTGAATTATCGATTCGGCGCCGTTCGCAGCAATTGGGCCTCTGTTACTCCACTACGTGGAAAATTTTGCGGAAGGATTTGGGTGTGAAGCCTTATAAGATACAGCTGGTGCAAGAATTGAAGTCAAACGACCTACCACAACGCCAAATTTTTTGTGAATGGGCTCTTGAAAAGTTAGAATTGTATTCAGCGACGAGGCTCATTTCTGGTTGAATGGATACGTGAACAAGCAAAACTGCCGTATTTGGAGTGAAGAGCAGCCAGAAACATTGCAAGAGCTACCAATGCATCCACAAAAAACAACCGTTTGGTGCGGATTATGGGCTGGCGGCTTCATTGGGCCGTATTTCTTCAAAGATGATGCGAATCACAACGTTACTGTGAATGGTGAACGCTACCGTGCGATGATAACAAACTTTTTTTTGCCCAAAATAGAAGAGCTTGACTTGCATGACATGTGGTTTCAACAAGACGGTGCCACATGCCACACAGCACGCGAAACAATGGACCAATTGAGAGGCGAGTTCGGTGAACAGTTTATTTCAAGCTTGGGACCAGTCAATTGGCCGCCCAGATCGTGCGATTTAACGCCTCTAGACTTTTTTTGTGGGGCTATGTTAAGGCTAATGTCTATAGCGACAAGCCCGCTTCGATTGACGCACTGGAAGCCAACATTGCCAACATTATTCGTGAGATACCGGCCGAAATGTTGGAAAGAGTATGCCAAAATTGGACTAAGCGGATGGACCATTTGAGGCGCAGGCGCGGCCAGCATTTGCATGAAATAATCTTCAAACATTAAATTATATCGACCCAACTATCGATCCAAATAAATATTTCATGCATTTTTCTGAATTTGATGTGTTTTTTTTTTAAATTTCCGATAGTTCTTATAAAATCACCCATTATTACAATATACTTTGTCCGGTCAGAAATTAAAATTGTAGAAATTGCAAACTTATATAAGTATTCCCTTAAAACTGATTGTGTGAAGGGTATAAAAATTAATTAAAAAGTTAAAATAAAAAAAAATCATTCTAAACTGTGTAAATATATAATTATATCAAACTTAATATAACAACAAAATACTTATTTTTTCAACATTATTATTAATTTAATGATGATTATTGTTATTTGAAATACTATCTCACAGCCTTTTTATTTGCGAGAAATAACGAGAGTTGAATGCGGGAAATGTTTTCGCAAAAGTCTTACAGACTCAGTTTTTCTGTAAAATGGCGAGTAATTTCCTTACGTGACAGCTATTACTCACCAAAAAAGTTATAGCTACAGTTTAGTGAGAAAAGCAGCTGTTTGTTTCAACTTTGTTTCATTTTACACGTTTCAGTCGAAAAGTTTCTCGTGGCGAGAGTTACAGAACACAGCCACAGCTCTCGCGTCATCGTAATTATTTCTAAAGTGTGGTCAGGCTTGTGTTTGTTGTTCGCTCTTCGAGAGTTTTGCGTCTCACTCGCACTGGTTAACGGTTTGCCTCAACTAACTGTATTGGTATACAATTTCTTTAGAGGTTATTCATTGTTAACCACGTGGAAACTTGCTATGTGAAGACATAGGTCGTTATACTTAGTCACAGCGACACTGCAAAAGTGCTGTTAATACCACCGTGGGCATTATGGTCTTTGTCACCCCGCCCATGCTGTGCATGCTATACTTTACAAATTTATTTTGCAACTGTATAAATAATAAATAAATAAATAAAAATAAATAAATACATGTATTTTATATTTGACATATTGAAGTCGGTTGCTTGCTGGCTTCAATGTGTTTAATGCTTTATTCTTTAGTTCGTTGACCACAATAAAGTTTGAGGATAAATTTAAACTGCGCATACAAAACAAAAAGTAAGTCAATGGCCATTACAATAACAAATAACAGATTTATTGATACAATTCACTAATGAAAACTCTTGAAGAATCGGGGGGGAAAAAAATAATTATTTTTATTACACAAGTGATGAGTGGTCAAAAACAGAAGCCTGCCTGCCGACCGACCGACCGCATTCTACTGCATCATACTGTAAACACACAAATGCAGCGCTACTATCTCCGCTTTGGGGGCACAGCGAAGAAAAAAAAATCAAAAATACACACGAAAGTGTTAAGAGATAAAAAAAAGATTGTGGCAACTAAATACACAATAAAACTAAATTCATTTCAGGCCACCATTTGAAGTCACTGGCAGCAAAAGTGAGCTAGCTGATGGTGGCCATAATTGTGTTGTGGGTCTGGCCAGTGACCAAACCCAATATTTCCTATTGCTTATTACATACATACATATGTACTGTTAAGCACAAGTTCATGGGATTTATTATAAAAAAAAATATTGAAATCGAAAAGCCACACACAAAGAAAGCCGCTCTATAACTTCATAAACATATGTGTATTATTTTTCTATAATAAAATAAACCGTAAGCGAGCATTAAATTAATTGAAATGTTTTATGTTTCTTTCATTTGCAGCAAAACGCACCGTGAGTGCATGAATGTGTGCGCCACAGATTGGATTATTGATTGAATGGGAATGGAATGGAGTAGAGTGAAGTGCGTAGCATGTTGAAAACTAATCTATCAACAGCAACATGTCTATCTATCATCATATTTGTGTAGCCATCTATCTATTAAAAGTATTATATATATGTAAAGGGTAACCCATAATTAACACAATTTTTGTATAATAAAGTGTTAGACACTAAACGGTCCACAGCTGACTAAAAGCTGAGTACGCGATAAGACAACGCGTGTTCATTATTAAACACTGGCCCCTATTCCAAGAGGCATTATCGTTGTCACTTCAAGACAGCACCAAAAAACTGCTGATTGTAGACTCATGTTTGTTAGCAATTACCTATTCTTTGATAGACCTTCGATAGTTCATAGAGCTACGAGTAAGCTATAGATAGAGGCCGTCCACAAGATTCCATCGTTGTTGGCAACTAGCAAACATATAGCAAATTTTTTACTTCGTCCTTATATGACTACGATGACACCTCTTGGAGTAAGCAGGAATATTTCAAATATAGCTAAGTTTCACTTTGAGCAAAATCATCCTAAGCGATAAAACAAATTTTCACTTTGGTGGCTTTGTAAATAGCCAAAATGATCACATTTATTTCAATTCATTTCATTTGATTTCATTTCATTTCATTTATTCATTCAATAATATATAATACAAAGCCTATTAGGCCAATTTCATGGTATCACTTTTGGGGCTATGAGAGTCCACATGCGCTTGACGAACAATAAATGCATTCTGAGCATGTCGCTGTTTTGATGTGAATTGCGGACTGAAGAATTGGACCAGAATATTTAGAACACGAGGCTGTCCAATTGTGCAAAAGATTTACATCAGCAGCTCCCTTACGCCCTTTTCTGATGATGAACCAGCTCCACAGAGTGAATTACTCACGATTCACCAGCGTCCCCGCTCACACTGGTAGCAACTTTTGCCATATGTTTGTAGCCATATCAGCACGGGGGGACACGAGGCTGTTCAAGCAGTGACTGTTACTTGATATCGTAATATGATAAGACAGTGCTCTCAGTGCTCTCGGCATGCTGTGGCTATACGCCTACCCTCGGAGAGTAGGTTATACTTTGGTGTATGCCCAACCAAGGCACTTAGCTTTCTGAATCATAGAGGGGTAGGAGTTCTTCGTTTTTTGTAGCATATAAAACTGTAGAAAACCACATGACTTATGTTGTGTTTGGCTTTCGAAACCCTGACTAAAGGTTAATTGACAGAGTGGGGAACGGCAAAGCCCGCGGGAGGTTCTGCTTATCGACTCGCGGCGTTAATCATGAGTGGGGTTCGCTCCTACATATTGGTTGAACGTGCTGGCTGTGATTTAAACCTAAAATTGCAGAGAGGGGAATTAGTATTCCGTGATGACTCCTACCGGGGAGCAGGTTTTGACCTGGCATTCTGCTTTCTGGGGTATAGAAGGGTCGGAGTTCACCATTTGTTGTAGCAAATAAAACTATAGGAAGCCTCATGATCTAGGTTGTGTTAGACTTCCGAAACCCCTACCAACAGTTAATTAGCAGAATAGAGACCATCAAAGCCCCCAGGAAGTTTTGCTTGCAGGCCATCACAGTGCGGATCCTAGTTAGTTGAGGTGCCTACATCTTGACTAAAACGTTTCTGCTTGAAAATTTCAGAAAATCAAATTAATCTGCTTCTAAGACTATGCTGCATGCCGGTTTTCGGGGGCTAATAACCCTCGATGGGCTTTTGTCTTCCAGCATATACCTTCCACACTACAAGCTAATGAAATGCATTGAAAATAAATTAATAATGAACATATATAGAGAAAACTTGGACAACTGTGAAAAAGGAGAAAAAGACACATGTACACAGCTTGCTACCTATTCCGGTGCAATTTGGTTTCATAGGAATTTAAATAATGAACATACATATATAGAAAATACGGATAGCAGCAACAAAAGACGTGTGCACAGGATGAGAGACAAAACATTACCAATGTGGGTAACCAGTAGCGATGGTTAGGCGGTTGTGTAGACTAAGGATTTATGCTCTTAATGGGTTTTTGCCTACCAACTCTTTAAGCCTTGTCTACCATTCAGTGTCTGGGAAATTGCAGGTAGCAGCGATTAGAAGGCATAAGGTCTTCAGTAAAGATATATGGCTACAAATGTATGCCAGAAGTTGCCACCTGTGTGAGCATTGTAAGCCTAACCACGGGGGTGAATCGTGAATAATTATTCACTCCATGTAGTTGGTCTATAATCGGAAGAGGCGGTCATGGCAGGTGATGCTGTGACACTTTCTATGTCCATATGTCTCTCCCAGGGGCGCAGGTTTTGCATTGGTGTACGCCTATTCAGGCCACTCTGCTCTCTGGGACATTGAGCGTTAGGAGTTCCTAATTTTTTGTAGCAAATAAAACTCTAAGAAGTCGGGTGACTTATGTTGCGTTGGATTTCTAAACCCTAATCAAGAATTAATTGGCAACACGGGGATGGAAAAAACTTCCAAGAGTTCATGTACTCTTCCGTTTCAGTGATCAGAATTGATGTCCTAGCTGACGTAATTTAGCACTATTAGATTTGTTTTTATGGGGTCATTTGAAATAACACGTCATCAAGCCCACAACCAGCCGTGCTTTAAAAGATGGAGATAAAACGCTGCAGTAACGAAATTCAGCTACATTGATGTCATTCGTCCGATGTATTATTCCACAAAATATGATCATTTGTGATTAAAAAAATTATATAATTCAAATCTTGCATTAATTTTGTGATACCCTTTACAAAAAAACTTTACTCTTGACACAGTTGCAGCGTGTTATACTCATTTCCACATCTTTTCATCTGCACGTCTAAAGTGAGTGGAGTGAATTGATCTGAAGCTTATTTTGAATATTTGAAAATGGACAGGCGATTATTGTTGAAATGGGAATGAACGTTGAAACTGGGCGTTAAACAACTCAAACAACATGGTGGGTAACAAACATCAAAGTCATAATTACCGATTCTCAGCATATACATGCGAGTGCATTAAATGAATGCTCACACACTCACACGCTTCTTCTTCTGCATCATCGTTGGCTTAGGGGAGCTGCAGTATAGACTGTTGGCGTCCACCCCATGGGGAATCCCCAGTATGCTGATGAAATAGAAAAGTTTTAAATGTTTTAATAACACATCCATCAAGCAGAAACAGCGGCGACCCAACTCAATATATTACACTCACTAGCTTAACTTGATTGTGTTCTTGGCGCAGAGCGGCGCATCATCATCAATTTCATAGTCAATCAAACGAACTGTTCGATTTGTACTTTTCCAAGCCATTGAAAACTGAAATGTGAACTGAATTGTCAGTCAGGGGGTACCTTTTGCTTTGATTAGAGGGCAGGAATTTTCTGCTTCATTTAAATACAATCATCTTCGACTTGAGAAATTGAAGGTTTTCAGTTTATTAAAAGGTATCAATTAATTAAAGACCTGCATTTAAAGATAAATAAACTGTCAAATAGACCACACAGTAAAATGAAAATGTAAATGATTCAATATGAAAAGTCAAACATAAGAGAGTACAAGGAGTTGAGAGCCAATAAAATTAACAGTAAACGTTAAAGCTTGGAAGTCATTTGCAAAGGAATAGACGCCAAACATCAGAAACTAATGAGCTGTCCACAAAGCAGAAATGAGCGACTCATCTAGCAAATTTGTATGCAGAGTACTCGAAAAGTTGAATGGTTTTCATACAAATTTTCTACACGAGTCGCTCGTATGTGTTTTGTGAACATCGCATAAAACTTTGCCTGCGGATTTTATTTGAAAAGATTAAAGAATCATATCATATAGAGATGTGTTCAATAGAAAAGGTGAATTTCGAAATATATCGCGCTACGTGGATACTGATTCTTTTTTTATACTGACACACTTGTCACAAACATATGTCCTTTGTTGAGTTGGTTTGTGAGAGGCAGAACAATTAGACGTGTTTTGCTTGTTTGACGATTTTCTGCCGTAAAGCAGATCACAGTGATGGAAAAACTTTCGTAGATAAAACGATCTTTTGCAGTAATGTTAGGTTAGGTAGACAGGCCGCTGGATTCTCCAAATAGTACCTGGACACTTCAGCTCCCTTGGGTCCTGAAAATCGTTATCTTTGTGATTGCCTAAAAAGTGGAATAGTAGAGATGAAAAAATAAAAGTTAGTGGGATATAGTAGGGGTGAGGGTGAGGGAGAGCGAAAGAAAAGGTGGGAAACTGCTTAATGTGGCATTACTTGCTGATCTAGTAGCCATCCGCTGCTCCTTATGAAAGGAGCTAGCGTGGTTTGATTGACCGATGCCATACATAATAGGGTATTGAAGCTCCTCTCGCCTAGATATCTTAGGCGATGATGCTCCAATGCTGGGCATGTTCCGAGGAGATTTTTTAATATTTTTTATTTTTATTTTTTAACACAAAAACTGCGAAGCTATTTGCTTGTCTGCAGTAACAGCCAGAGTCATTGGCAGGAATCGAACCTGCCACCTCGAGACTGTTGGTTGAGTACTCTACCAAACTAGCCATCGAGGCACTCAATGAAGGATTGTCTGCTCCTCTTCCTCGTCTTTGCAACTTCTGCAGAAGTAATTATAATGTACTCGACCGTGTACAGGAGTAGGCAAAGAAGTTCAAATGTATCACTTCCCAGTGAAATTTTTGTCACATACATCTTCGATCTAAGACCATTGACAATGTAAGCGTGACCCATCCGAAGTCTGTATACAATTCCTACTTACATTTACACAGCGATGGCCTAGGCCGTAAGATGCATCCAACACTGTATACATTGTAAGCAAAGATTGGATAAGTTCAAAACTGTATTATTAGCATTTGTTTTCTTCTTTGCTTCTTATGTACATTTAATTTAACAATAGAAAAAGACTAATCTGAATCGGATGCTAGTTGTTTGTTGTGCTTAACATGTTCCCCAGTGAACTTTTTGTCACATACATCTTCGATATAAGATCATTGACAATGTAAGCGTGACCCATCCGAAGTCTGTATACAATTCCTACTTACATTTACACAGCGATGGCCTAGGCCGTGAGATGCATCCAACACTGTATACATTGTAAGCGAAGATTGGATGAGTTCAAAACTATATTATTAGCATTTCTTTTCTATTTTGTTTCTTCTGTACATTTAATTTAACATAATGAGTAGAAAGAGAATAATCTGAATCGAATGCTAGTTTTTTGTTGTCCTTAACATGTTTATTTTGATTTTTTCTGTTGACACAATCGCTTACAATCAGATGCTTTGCAAGTTGTAATAACTTGTGGACTGCTGGGTTATTATAATCTCTCTCTCTCTCTCTCATATTAAACACCCATGTTAAACACACATATGTATCACTTATTATAATCTCTCTCTTTCATATTAAACACACATGTATTTTATGTTTTAAGTTAGTGATGCCCAAAGAGAAATCCATAGTTACGCTCTGAGTGTAAATAAATTTGCACTGCGAGAAAAAATACGCAAATCAAAATAATGGTTTTACTTACAATTTAATTAAAATTGAAGTAAAGAATAACTATATGAATTTACGTTTTTAGTATTTTGAATAAATTTTATATCACAAAAAGTAAAAAATACACAAAATACAGAGAAAAAATAAGGAATAAATTCATACACCCGCGCGCTGTCTCATTGACGACTAAAGTAATGAACATAAGATTGTGTTTGCTTTTGTTTACCACTTCAATACAATGGATGGGCATCGCTATTTAAGTTTAAGTTTAAATACTTTTAAATAAATCCAAGGTGCATTAACGTATACACGGTGGCAGCACTAGAGCAAAATTACAACAATACAACAAAAACAGGTATGTGGTAAGCTATGTTTGCCAAAAATATTTTAAACTATTTTCACAATTATAAACTATGAATGTACCTTTTCATAATTATAAATTATATTTATTTGAATTATTTATATGTTCACAAAATAATTTGTATATGTTCAATTCAGAATAAATCACTAAATTCACTTTCAAAAATGTAAACAATACATTTGACGTAAATAGCTTACTATATTGCCAGTAGCAAAAAATTGTCACATACCGTAGTGCTGCCACCGTGTATACATTAATGCACCTTGAATAAAGCGTGCGGACAGTCTGCTATCAACTATCATAGAAGGTTTAGTCTTTCTAACAGCATCCTCCATAGCAGGGAATCCAACTCTATTGTTGCCTTTTAAGTATAGAATTTGACAACTGGATTCCTTGCTCTCTTCTGAACAGAATAAGAGTATAACTGATATGGTGTTTGTGGGACATAAATGAGTGATACGTCTAGAAAATTTGTATGAAATACACGCAAAATATTCAGTATATTCCATACGTATCACACATTCGTGTTGTATAAATACTGTATTAATACCGCTTTGCTGTTTTTTTTTTTATTTTGGACCAGTACTTAGGGGATGACCCCTAGATATGCAGTGCATTGTGCCAGAACTAGGAAAACAGGTTATGAGGAGGGGGAAAGAGGGAGTAGTGTATGCGGACATTTGACTTGAACTTTCCGACGTCATAACAGACGGGAAACACGTCTGCAGGCAACTTATTCCACAGGGGAAGCGTGCGGCTGAAAAACGAATTCTCTCTATAATGCGTTGTACGATACCCTGGGCAATCGACCACAAATGGATGAGCTCTGGACGAAGAACGTGTGCTTCGTAAAAATGTGTTGTTGCTGTTGTACACTAACAAAATAAAGATTTCGTTGAAGCCAGGCCAGCTTATATAAATTTAAAGATTGTTTTAAATTAAACTGATTGTAACAAATTATTAATTCTCTTTTATTCAAAGCACTTTCTGCCCGTCGCTGATTTCAAATATTAAATTTTTTTTTTTTTAATTTTGTGTTGTAATCAAAATGTTTAATTTGTTTTTCCGATAAATGCTATGATTTATTTTCGCTTCAGTGATATTTCGTTGTAGATTCCATAAATTTATGTACGCACATACATATGTATACGTGCATATATGTATATATACATACATATGTATGAAGGCATCCCAGCTACCACACGTTGTTTTTTAGATGATTGTATTTAATATACAAACCCCAATTTATTATTTAACGCGTAAAAATAATAAAAATATCTACTGTATTTATTACATGTTTACACATTTTCTGATACAGTCGTCATTCAATCTTGAAAAGTTTGTTAGACGATTAAAAATATTATTATTTTTATTTACATATATGTATTTAATTAATTTTTTATGTTATAAGTAAACAGAAAGAAACATTACGGCATAGTTCTCTATTTGAGTTTCGCGAATTATACTCGCATATAGCATGAAAAAGCGGAATGAGCCTTTTGCGACTCGTAGTATGAATCATTTAACGATTAAACGGCTGATTATTTCAAGAGTTGTAAGATAATATATAAACAAGTCTCTAACGATTTCCAGGACGACTAACATAAGAGAAGTTAGTGGTGTTGTGTTACAACCATCCCTAAACAAGAGCGGCAAGCGTTCTTACCTGTCAAAAATCTCATGCCCGTACATTTTGTGTGGAGCATAACGAAACAACGCGGCGGCAACGCTTTGTTATTGGAAAATCCAATTTTGACAATACGTTTCTTAGTGAAGTAAGTTGCAAAAGAAAACAATTGTAAACAAAACATATAAGGAAAATATAAGAAATAAAAAATTCTTGTGTTTCTTATTAGAAAATGGAGGTAAGAAACTTTTTTCAATATGATGCCGTAATCTTCAAACGTATCTAAATAACTAATTTTTAAAACTTTAATTATATTATTTTACTTTAATAAAAAAAAATCGCAAACAACAATGGCGTCCATCCAGTTGCTTAAATAATCAGGGTTGTTTTCTTTATTTGTTTGATAACCCTGTTTTTGTTGTTTTGATCTAAATTTGCCGCTTTTGTTTAGGTATGGCGTTTCAGCGTTTAGCGGAAAAAAACGTTCCGCTTGCCGCTCTTGTTTAGGGATGGCAGTAAGAGTTTCAGAGAAGAACCGCCTCGTGTGACAGTTAAGGCCCGTTTACACGGTAATACAAGATATTTAGATTACGAAATTCTCTCCGTTCTTAAAAAAAAACTGAACGAAAGTGTGTTTTAAGTATTTTGCACGTTTACATTTGTAGGATGAGTAAAATTAAAGTATAACTGTGAAAGTATAATAAAATTACTGATGGTTTCATTTCTACAACATTTACAAAAACAACTTGAAATGCTCCTCACCTGCGATTGTTTGGGCTTGTAAATGTTGCACCACCTTCAATATATATTCGAAGTGCTGCCAATGTAAATTTAAAAAAATACAACTCTAGTGGGATGAGAATACAGAGATTTCTGAAATAGTTTAGCTTGTCAATTTTTGCATTTGGATTTCTCTCCTACTGAACACATTTTGCTTCTACACGGTTTAGCTACGTCCACACGGTTGTCAGATCTTGCAATATTGCCAGTAAAATTGTCTGAAAATGTATTACAATCGTGTGAACTGGCAATTTTTAACTTACAACGTTGTCAGAAAAACCATTGTCAATCAATTGTAAGACGACAATGTTGTCAGGCAGCTAACAATCGTGACAACACTCTTCGTCGACATTGCCAGATAATTGGCTGGTATTGTAAGCTCAGTTTTAATTGTCAGATGTATAAAATTAATGCACCTGACAATGGCATCATTATCAGAAAAAAGTTTGATGCGCAACACTGCCAAACAGATGGTTGTTGATATACATAAGTGGCAATGCCTTACAAAATGTCTGGCAATTTTTTCCATCTAACAATCTGACAACCGTGTGAACTGACAATTTTTGTTGTCAGATGAATTATTTGTCAGACCATAGTGTGACAATGAAATTGTAAGATTTTCTTACGATCGTCTGAACACACAATTTACTTCTTTAATTTAATTTTTCATTGTCACTACTTTGTCAGCATGTTGCCAGATCTTTTAACATCTGACAACCGTGTGTACATAGCTTTTCCATTATTCAACACACATTTTTGACTGATCTAAATATTTGCATTACCATGTAAAGCTGCCTTTAGTCGCATGCGAGAGATCTTCTAGGTTTCAAAAATGAGCTAGTTGACGATCATAAATACTCTTCATGAAATTTCCGGTAGTCTTATGCGATTGAAAATGTTAGCTGGGTATGCGTATGTATGTATGTGTGTATATGTGTACTTCCAGGTTTGATGAACACCAGTAATTTGATTGAATTTTGATTGAATATTTCATATGCTTTTGGTTTGTTTTTAATCGAAAGCGAAACAAAAGAGATGAAATGGAATGCAGCAAAAAAAATAGAAATATGAAAAAACGAAAATAAATGATTTTACTATCGTTAGAAATCTCACTGAAAAGTATTGAATTAATTAATTTTTTCCCCATCTTACTGTTTTCTTTGATTATTTCATACAGATGCACTGACATTCAAATAGACCCCTGAAGCGCTGCCAGTGATGCCTGCGTTAAAATTTAAAAAAAAGAAGAAAATAACACGAATCAACACATCTTTATCTCCTTCAACAGAGTGTAGCATTTAATTGATGCAATCATCACTCATTGGAAGAGAAGAAGAGAGGGGTGTCAGAGGGAAATTGTAAATAGAAAAACTACACACGTTCAATAGTTTTCGAGTGCAAAGTTGAGTGAAAATTAATTAGAAATAAACTTGATTTTAAATATCGATTTGCATACGAGTATCTGTCTTTGAGCAGCCATACGATAATAAAAGGATTTTTAGTGAAATCCAGCAGCAATAATTATTAGAGATATGATACAAAAAGGGATTGATATGCACAAGAATGATAAAAAATAGTAAAAAGAAATTTAAATGATGACAAAAGTAGTACTTGTGCAAATAAAAATGCTGAATATTTCAAAAATATTTTCAATCATACAACCTTCGGAAAGCTATAATGAGAAAGACAAAGAAAAAAAAAAGAGTATTGGAAGCTGGATCTATACACTAAGAGAAAAAACTTCATTCCATGTATGAATTTCGTTATTAAATTAATGATTTTTTTCATTAATAACGAGCTAATGAAGCAATTCATGTCATTAACGAAAAAAGTTTCACTGTATTATGAATTATGAAATATTAAGCAGAATGAACATATTTCATTAAATTTATGAAGTTTATTCTTAATGCAATGAAAATATATCATTAATAGCCTGACACATATTCATTGCAATAATGAAACCTTTTCATTAGAGATATGAAAATAAATGTTTAATGTGTTTAATGTGTTTTGTTCACTAATTCTATGGCAAAACTTCATTATTATTATGAACACTTTTCATATATCTATGAAACAAAATCACTGATTTTGTTTCATAGATATTTCAAGAGAGTGAGAAGTAGCACGCGCACAAATTATGTAAGTACATGTGTACTTGTATGGACATAACAATGCGTTTACTGCTTAAACTTAAGCTCACTGCTTTAAAATCAAAAAAAGAATGAATTTGCCATGGCAACGAGTAAGAAATGAATGAAGAATGTTCATGTTATTCATTATGCCATGTCATAGGATTTTTCATTATATACAAAAATTGTATAAATAATTGTTATGATATAAATATGATTCAACAAATATTACTTAACGTGGTTATATATTTAAATGCAATATATAATGACATCTGATATTGTTAAATCTCGTGTATCAAAATATATGCGAAAAATGAAATTTCATAAAATAAATGAAAAGTTCTTCATCCATAAAATGAACACATCAAAATGAAATAAATGTTGAAGAGAGCGAATTCATTCAGGGAATGAAATTTTTCATGCCATTAATGAAAAAAATCATTTATACAATGAAAAACGATCAATGAAAGAGTTTCATAGCCAGAACGAATAACTTTTCTCTTAGTGTACAATTTTTTGTGTTACTCGTAATTGGAATATAATGTTTTGGAATACAATGTTTTTGCCTTTGAAAATGATTTGCGAATTCTTCAATTGCGAACGAAATAATGACACGTTACACAGTAGTCAAATACCTCACAATTTTATTCACTTTCAACACCACTGTGTATTAACACGCTAGACTTGCTTACTTTTCTGACTTACGACTGTCTTGCATAATGTTCAAAACTAAACTGTCCCTCTGCCGAACATCTGCCTGCTAATTATACTTATTTATTATCTTCTACCATCATCATAACTTTCTAGTTATTTACTAATGATAATTTCAGAGTCAAATATACAAATATAATTGCCTAAGCACGCTCACACATGTTTGCCAAACAAAAAGAATGCAACAACAATCAATAAAAGCAGCGTCACAACAATAATAAAACCATTGTTGGTTGATTTACTTTGAATATTACGTTCTTTAACTCCTGTATGTTTGTTTGTGTTTTATGTTTTCAATTTTTATGTTGATTGCGTGAATATGCGTGTAAATTTATAACAAGCAGACCAGTGGCTCGCACATTGGGTTAGATGTGATACAAATTCGTAACAATATGATATGCAAATGTGCGCATTTTTCATAGCTTTCCGCAATATTTGTGGTTATAACTGTTTACAGAAAAAATTACAGTAAAAATAAAATCAACAAAAGTTTTGTCTGAAAAAATAATTTGTAATAAATATCAGAAAAATAACCTTGGATATCGTATTTTGTTGTGTAAAAAAAATACTTGTTTTCGATCAATAATTATTTTTACTAAACTTTTGTTTGAATCCACGAATTTCTTTACAGGTCCGCATTTTTAATAATTGATTCAAAAATGTCCTTTTTTTTTAACTTCATTATTTTATTTATTGAATCTACATAAAAAAATGTAATGACAATAAGTATTCAAATCTTAATACTAAAAAAAAAAATTATGATTAAAGTCCTGCCAGTGCTGGACGAAAATTTATTTTTATGCGAATATTATTTCAGAATTCAGTCATCTATTTAGAGCTCTAATGGTAGCCAAAGTATCCCTCCTTCTCAGACGGGTATGACCACCAAAATTAAGAATATTAGCTGCAAGAGGATTTGGATGGAATTCAAGTTTGTTAATATATCTTGTCGCGTACTTCACAAATTCAGATTTCACAAAAGGTACGTTCAGATCAGCGTGGATTCGTGAGTTTTTAACGTACCATGGAGCATCTGTAATTCTACGGAGAATTCTATTTTGACTTCTTTGAATTTTCTCAATGTTGGATGCCGAGGCTGTGCCCCATAATTGAATCCCATAGCACCATATTGGCTTTAGAATCGAGTTGTACAGCAAAAGTTTACAATCAAGCTTCAAGGTCGAATTTCTGCCTAGTAGCCAGTTAATTTGCACTGCTTTCAATTTCATCTGCGTTACTTTTGCCTCGATGTGCGACTTCCATGTTAGTCTACGGTCAAGATGAATTCCGAGGTATTTGACTTCACTGTGTTGAGGTATTACTTTATTGTTAATAGTAATGGGTGAGCATGTTCCTAGACGCCGGGCGAATGTAACATGGGCACACTTTTGTTCATTAACCTTGATTTTCCAAAGCTTCAGCCATTTCTTTAGTTTGTCGATATGTTCCTGTAAATATATTGATGCTTGCTGGTGGTTACTATGTATGCTAAGGAATGCTGTATCATCTGCAAATGTTGAAGTGTGAACGTTGGTGCTTGTTGGCATGTCAGATGCGTAGATCAAATATAAGATAGGCCCTAATATGCTGCCTTGGGGAACTCCTGCTTCAATAGACTGAGCGGGGCTTATGAAATCGCCTTCTTTTATTATAAATTGGCGACAATATAAATAGCTTTCCAAAAGGTTATGTATGTTTGCAGGTAAGTTAAACTTTATTTTATGCATTAAGCCATCGTGCCACACTTTATCAAAAGCCTGTGAGACGTCGATGAATAAGGCAGAGCAATATTTTTTATCTTCAAATGCCTTTCTTATGACGTTAACTAACCTGTGTGTTTGCTCAATGTCCTTATTGAACACGAAAAAAAATTTTTTCTGTGTTCGCATTCCTGTTGAAAATTCTCCTCAAATGCTGTGAAACATTGTGGGGTAGTTAAATCATGTGAATATGGCAAAACTGAAGATTACGCAACCAGGAACTACTTCTTTGGATATTATATCCATTGTGCTTCCTGATGTGTATGCAGTTACACCATCACACACACATCACACATATTCTCCAATCACCGCTTATTCAATTCCTTCATTAAGAAGTGGCTTGTCATTGTCGTCCTGTAGTGTTTGCCAGCAACAGCAACTGTGTGGCTGAAAGCGTCTACAAAAAAGAAAAAAGAAAAAAGAAAAACACAGTACAAGCGCTCTTCCCACATGATCACCGCACCATATAGTAGCCTTGTGTAAGCGTAACGGCTTTTCATGCATCATCACTCGCGGATTTTCAGTGCCCCAGAAATGAAGATTTTGTTTGTTGGCGCAACCGTGTAAATGAAAATGATGATTTTCTCCGTTGTTGAGATTCCGTTTGGCTTTACAGTAATTTACGCGCTACTACCGGTTAGCAGGCATTAACTTGTAACGAAGCTTTGTACATAATATTTCTGACTTACAATGATCATCAACTAGTCACCATAATTAATGTGTATAAGACCGTACACAAACTGATACAAAAACACTCACGCAAGAAAATTGTAAAATTGCTTGAAGTTAATAATAATTCTCATTGAGCTCATGCGCTGAGGAGTATAAGATGGCAAAGAACAAACTCAATAGGGGGGAAATCGGTGATCACCGGGGCGTAGATATTAAGAGACGCCTGTGGCTGTGTTCTGTAACTCTCGCCACGAGAAACTTTTCGACTGAAACGTGTGAAATGAAGCAAAGTTGAAACAACAGCTGCTTTTCTCACTAAACTGTAGCTATAACCTTTTTTGGTGAGTTATAGCTGTCACGTAAGGAAATTACTCGCCATTTTACAGAAAAACTGTTTCTGTAAAACTTTTGCGAAAACATTTCCCGCATTCAACTGTCATTATTTCTCGCAAATAAAAAGGCTGTGAGATAGTATTTCAAATAACAATAATCATCATTAAATGAATAATAATGCTGAAAAAATAAGTATTTTATTGTTATATTAAGTTTGATATAATTATATATTTACACAGTTTAGAATGATTTTTTTTTTCTTTTAACTTTTTAATTAATTTTTATACTCTTCACACAATAAGTTTTAAGGGAATACTTATATAAGTTTGCAATTTCTACAATTTTAATTTCCGACCGGACAAAGTATATATATTGTAATACTTTTATAATTGTTCATGCCAGAAGTCTTGGTTTTACCTAAATTTTAACATTTCGGTTTTTATTCCAATATTATTGTAACGTTCATATAAATAAAAGCTGAATAGTACGCAACGACTCCCAACACTGTTTTCTTGCCGTTATATCTTTAATAACGTTTTACGATATTGTCACAAATATTCATTTCCGCTAAGTTCATGGTCTTCTGTTCCCTACCGTCAAACCACATGGTAATGAATTGTATCGAAATAAAGATTTATTTATAAGAAAAACCCAATCCTGGTTTTCTACTTCACTGAGAATTTACAAGTTTCCAGATCTGCCAGCCTATTCATCCATTCCATACAGTCCACTACAGTCCATCTTTACAATAATGTTTTTTCAGGATTCAAAATTGCAATTGTTTTTTAATTTTACAAAATTTTGTGCATAAGTATGTATGTAAGTATGTATTTGTAAATGAAGTGTATACATACGTTTTCTAGAATAGCCGGCGGTTATAATATGACGCCGTCGAACAAAATTTCATAACTTTAGTAATTTTTGGTCGCCGGCGGTACTAATTGTGGCTGGCGTTTTCATTTTTAAATTTGCATGTCGGCTTCGTTTTATATTTTCAGACATTTCTAACGTAATGACGTAATCACTTTGGATAGTTTTCGACATGAGTTACAGACGCAGTTTTTTCTCACTTTTCGAGAAACAATGGAATAATTTGTTTCACAAGTTTTCGACGCGAGAACTTCTCGCCAAAGAGCCACTGCTCTGCTTTGAACTAGACTGTTCGCCCAATAGCTTCGGCTGAGTGTTCTGCTACCGTTCTTCGGACTAGACTGATTGCACAGCAGCTTCTGCTGACTGTTGCCCCAGCAGTCTGCGAACTAGAATGTTCTCCCATTAACTTCGGCTGACTGTGCCATGCATGCTCGGCTGACTGTTCCCCCAGCGGTCTTCTGTTTTTCACAGCAAACACAATTGTGGCTACATTATAACTCTGACGACGTAGCCTAAGGCTTGTCTATATAAAGACCTGTCAAAAGAGGAATTTTTCCTAGCAACCGTTACAATAATGAGCGCGAGCGAGTTTCCCCAACATCGTTCATTCTGTTTTTTTTTTTTTTTTTTAGAGTCAAACAGCAAAGCGGCGTAATATTTGTCTAGTTGGTGCGACATGATTGGTAACTCTGCTACGAAATTCAGGTTGAGCTAACACCATCGAACGACTATGTTTGTCTATTTCTGAAGTAAAGCGCAGGCAGTTCCAGGGTGGATTTATTCTCCTTAAGAGTAGAAAAGAAAAGGTTTTTAGTCGGTATGCATTATATGCTGAGTGCGACACAGCTTAGAGCGGACGTCCTTTTGGAATGCCTGCTTAATGCATTTTTGCCTCCCTAACGCAAAGAAACATGTTTGCCATTTTGTATTCTGCAGCTGTGTAGTTCACAAATGTCATATATGATTGACGTAAGAAACCATTTGCAAATCTATTACATCTTAGGATCATTCTGAGTTTTGTCTTAAATTATTTCAGTTACACTGATGTCAGATTGATATTTTCACATGTGTCCAGGGTCTTATATGGAAGTCGGTTCTTTGCTTTAATTATATGCACACCCGTTGGAGACTACACAGTTCGCTTCTAAAGAAAACTGTTCCTACTATTGCAAAAAAAAGCTGTGCAAAATTTAATATCAAAATGTATTTTCATGAAAGCGTAAAGAGTTACAAACTTAAATCGTTTTTGCTTAAATAAATTCCTGCTCAACATGACAAAAGTTGTAAGAAAATTTTTATCCTTTTTTTTGGATTCGCCTTTTGCCAAAAATATAGACACATAAAAGTTGCATTCTGTGCAGTTTTTCTTTAAGTACGAATATAAAAGACTTGTTAGTTTCGAAAGCCAAAGATTCTTATTAACAAAAAAAAAAAGAAAAAAACACAAGACGAAAAAAAGGAAAATATAATAAAAGACGCAGATAAAGAAATCTAACTGGACTGGCAAAAAGTACTATTTGTTTACTGACAAACTACTTTTTCTAATAAATTTCTTACTTTTCGCTGATGTCGTAATACTCCCTTGAGTAAAATACAACAAAAAACAAAAAAAAGGAGAAGAAAATATTTATGCTTTACTATTTATGAAAATGATAAAAATTTATTACAACTGATGGTGCGAATTTAATGCAATTTATGGAATACTTTGCTAGTTTATGATATTTTTTTTGTGGAAGAAAAAAAAAAAAATATTCTGCCAAATTTATGTATGAATGAGCAGAACTATTTAAGGATGCGATGCGATGCGATGCGTTGCTGTTGGCAAAACTACTGACAATTTACAATGATGCTGATGACGGCATTAAGGGATGTCACAGATTACAATTACAGAAAAATTATGTTCGCTTGGAAAGAAAAGCATCCAAAATAAAACTTTTATTTATTATTATCTAATATAATGGGTGACTTTATAAGAACTATCGGAAATTAAAAAAAAGAAAACACATAAAATTCAGAAAAATGCATGAAATATTTATTTGGATCGATAGTTGGGTCGATATAATTTAATGTTTGAAGATTATTTCATGCAAATGTTGGCCGCGGCTGCGCCTCAAATGGTCCATCCGCTTAGTCCAATTTTTGCATTCTCTTTCCAACATTTCGGCCGGTATCTCACGAATAATGTTGGCAATGTTGGCTTCCAGTGCGTCAATCGAAGCGGGCTTGTCGCTATAGACATTAGCCTTAACATAGCCCCACAAAAAATAGTCTAGAGGCGTTAAATCGCACGATATGGGCGGCCAATTGACTGGTCCCAAGCGTGAAATAAACTGTTCACTGAACTCGCCTCTCAATTGGTCCATTGTTTCGCGTGCTGTGTGGCATGTGGCACCGTCTTGTTGAAACCACATGTCATGCAAGTCAAGCTCTTCCATTTTGGGCAAAAAAAAGTTTGTTATCATCGCACGGTAGCGCTCACCATTCACAGTAACATTGTGATTCGCATCATCTTTGAAGAAATACGGCCCAATGATGCCGCCAGCCCATAATCCGCACCAAACGGTTGTTTTTTGTGGATGCATTGGTAGCTCTTGCAATGCTTCTGGCTGCTCTTCACTCCAAATACGGTAGTTTTGCTTGTTCACGTATCCATTCAACCAGAAATGAGCCTCGTCGCTGAACACAATTCTTCGATAAAAAAAGTGGATCTTCATCTAACTTTTCAAGAGCCCATTCACCAAAAATTTGGCGTTGTGGTAGGTCGTTTGGCTTCAATTCTTGCACCAGCTGTATCTTATAAGGCTTCACACCCAAATCCTTCCGCAAAATTTTCCACGTAGTGGAGTAACAGAGGCCCAATTGCTGCGAACGGCGCCGAATCGATAATTCACGGTCATCACCAACACTGGCCGATACGGCTGCGATATTTTCTTCAGTTCGCACTCTACGTAAGCGTGTTGGTGGTTTAATGTCCAACAATGTAAATTTGGTGCGAAATTTTTTTACAATAGCCCGAATAGAAGCCTCAGTAGGTCGATTAAACTGACCATAAAATGGAAGAAGCGCGCGATGAACTTTCTTAATAGAGCACGCATTTTAGTAATAAAATTCAATAATTTGCAAGCGTTGTTCGTTTGTAAGACGATTCATGATTAAATTATAGACCAAACTGAAGACGTTTGACAGTGACACAAGAATCAAAACGTGCGTGAGCTGTCAAAACTAGTGTTGCCAAAAAGATAATAGCAAAAAAATCACTCGTTATTTCAATAACATTTATAAAGGGTATCCCAAAATTAACGCAATGGCTAAATTACATAGACAGCAGTTTGTAGCGCAAAATTAATCATCCTATCGTAAGATGTATTAGCTTTTATAAATGGCATTTTACTTCAATCCTATTTGATAAATGTGAACTAGACAGCTGCAGAATACAAGCAGACAAACAATGAAGCGCTATGCTCCCAAAGAGTGTGGACTACTTTAGTCGACTTGGTTACATTAAATAGATAACAGTTTGTGACGTAATATTAATCACCTTATCGTAAGATGTATTAGCTTTTATAAATGGCATTTTACTTCAATCCTATTTGACAAGTGTCATCTAGACAGCTGCAGAATACAAGCAGACAAACAATGAAGCGCTATGCTCCCAAAGAGTGTGGAATACTTTAGTCGACTTTTTTAACCAATAATCGGTTGGTGGTGTTAGCCCAGCAAGGATTTCCTCCGAAATGTGTCGCGCCGCCAGCCGGACAAACATTACGTCGCTTACGTGCTCGACTCGAACAATTTAGAATCATAACAGATTTTTGAAGGCATGGCCCCCACCGGACTAGGCATTCTGTCGAAAATATCGCGGTTGTGGCTGCTGATGTTGCTGAGAACTAAGAAATATCAACAAGACGACGTGTTACGCAATTGAGCGTCGCCAGGCGGACCCTACAGCGAATTTTAGTTAAAGACTTAACAAGTTCCCATAAAAACTGCAACCAGTGGATCTGTTAAAGCTTGTTGACCGTCAATAGCTTGAGCATAACCGTAGAGCCGTTTCAATATCAATTACGAAGACGACGATTTTGAGTCGAAAATCATCATGAGCAATTTTTAAAACCTTCGTTACTCTGGCACTGCAAATCTACATATCATATCATCCTTTATTGCGAGATAGTCATAACTAAAAAAAATTTGTCTCGACAAAAACGCATTTCAAATTTTTAGTTTCCACACAAATTTTAGAAATTTGTTTTAGTTTTTTTTTTTTTTTTTTTTTTTTTTATAAAAAATTTTCAATTTAAAATCTTTTATTTCTCAATATTTCGATAACAATTTGTTATCATCGTCAGGAGAAATAAAATGTTATAAATTTAAATTAAGAATTATTGTCAAAAAAATTGCTATACATAAAAAATTTATACACTAAGAAAAATATTTAGTTCATACACAAAGAAAAATTCTTAACAATATTAATAAATTCAAAAATCAATATATAACATAATTTTAATTAAACTTATTCTGCGACCAACACATGCCTTGTTAAAGATAAGAATAAGTTTAATTTAAATTATGTTATATTTTGATTTTTGAATTTATTAATATTGTTAAGAATTTTTCTTTGTGTATGAACTAAATATTTTTCTTAGTGTATAAATTTTTTATGTATAGAAATTTTTTGACAATAATTTTTCAATTTAAATTTATAACATTTTATTCCTCCTGACGATGATAACAAATTGTTATCGAAATATTGAGAAATGAAAGATTTTAAATTGTAAATTTTTTATAAAAAAAAAAAAAAAAAAAAAAAAAAAATTAGAAAATATCTCCTAAAAGAAACAGTTTAAAAGTAATTTGTATTCATTTTTGGCACAATATAAATGCTAGTACTCTTAACAATTTTGCATTAAAGGATCGATATGATGCATGACAAGCCGTTGCATTCATTACTGTGTGATGTGGCGTTGACACGGGGGTAGTGATTAGATCGTATGTTTTTGGAGACGCCATCGGCAATATAGTTACTGCCAAACGCTACAGATTTAAGATAAGTGACTTCTTACTCCCGCAATTGAATGAGCAAGCGCATGCGCAGTAGGAACCACTATGGATATTGTGGAGGAAGCATTTCCTATTAGATCGCCTGATTTAACCATCCTAGGCTTTTTATTTTGGAGCTACTTGAAGTCTGTGGGCATCCACGTTCCCCCCAGTGAGCTGGGTTTGCCTTGGTGTACCCCAAACAAGGGCACTCTGCTGTCTGAGGCATACAAGGGTGATATTCCGCGTTTGTTACAATAAAATTCCAGGAAGCCGCATGACTTGTGTTGATTTTCCAAAACCTTAACCAAAGATTTTTTTTGGCAGAATGGGGATCGACAATGCTCCCGGGAGATTCTGTTGTGAGCCCATTCCGGCACTGATTATTGTTGACGTGCAGGGAGGGGAGTTAGTCTACCCCGAGACTCTCTTCGGGAAATAGGTTATGCCTTGGTGGATGCCTGACCAAGGCAGATTTTGCTTGAAGGCCATTCCGGCCCTGATCATGGTTGAGATGTATACGTTTTGACGGAAACATTTTGGCTGTGGTTTAAACTTAAATCCCAGGAAAAAAACAAGTTTCCCTCATAACTGTGGTGCAATGCCAGTTTTTGGGGGCTGTGACACACACGAGGTGCTGTTTTGCAATATATATTTGTATCGTAAGGAACCAGAAGTGATGGTTAGAAGGGTGAGTTGGATGAGGACTGATGCTCTTCGGCCTACCAACTCATCGAGCTTTATCTTCCATTGACTATCTGGGAAATTGCATACAGCAGGGAATAGGAGGCTCGAGCTCTTCTATGGAATTCTGGAAAATTGCATACAGGAGGGACTAGAAGGTCTGAATTCTTTATAGATAAAAGCTTAAGAGAATTGTGAGTCTTTCAAGTCACGTGGGGGCTCCGATGAATCAGTGAATAACTCACCTCGTGGAGTTGGTACATCATCCCATACGACCGTCAAGCTAGCAGCTAATGTAACTCAATTTTCACCACTTATGCTCATCCACTCATATGTGTGCGGCCTGAATTCGATATTGATTCAGTTACTTTTTTTTTATGAAATTGATTAAATCAGCAAAATTCCTTGGTTTCTTTTTTCATTTACATTTCTTGCTTGAGTTAACCCGATGATAAAGACAGACTAGCTGACCTTCAGAACATGTGGCAAGTGTAGCTGGAAGTTTTATTGCAGCTGCTCCGTGTCCAGTTGTGTTGTGCTGGAACCAAATGGTGTTAAGATGGATGGAGAACTCGACGGAGTTCTAAGTAAAAAAAATTCCATCAACATCTTTAAATAGCGGCATAAAGTTATTACATTTTATTTGAGTTATTCGTTAGCCTCTCTTTATAAATATGTAGCATATATATATGTAGCATATATATAATGTGGACCCTCATTTTCTGAAGGAAATCCAAATTCTCCCCGAAAACTTTAATATGGGGAAAAATAGCTTCAAATCTTATTTTTCTTGTAAAATTCTGAATATGTAGCTAAAAATCTTCATTCTGGCAACGTTAACAAACCTTAAACAGTCAGCTGTCGTGTCCGTTTTGTAGGGCTGCCAACCTTTCGCTGTACAAATGGTAACAATTTCTAATCTTGCATGAATTTTGACCTGTTCTGATTGTTTTAATGATGTAGTCTGCTTTCTGCCAATTGAGCAGACTGTGAGCTGCCACATTTTAAATGTGCAACTTAAATTACAACAAAAAGTAATAAAAAATTATTCATGCTGCTTACAGAAATAATAATCTTCCATAAAAATATCAAATATATATACGAGTACATTCATTCAGACTAGATATTTTATTTGCATGAACAAGTGGCATTATGAAAGTGAAATTTTATGCGCATTAAATTAAGCGAAAATATCTACGCGACCTTAGAACATGTTCTTTCTACTCATATGCGATGACACTTACAATTTATCTCATAATTAATTAGCTCAATAGGAGTTTTAAGTTAAAAATGACAAAGATTTTTGAATTATTGCACAGTAATAGCTAACTCTTAAAGAAACTGTAATGAAACGATTCGCAGGGAAAAACTTATGTTAGACCATTCGCATATAAGGCCGTCAAGGCACGTGCTGACGTAAATCAATTTCACAATCTGGCATTGACTTTCATGCTGAGACGAAATTCGGAAAGAGTAGGTATTACTTCGGGTAAAAGTAGGTATTACAAAAAATTATAGGTTACCAGAATATTTCACCACGATTTCCCATGCGATGCATGGTTTTACTCCCTTGTAAGGACCGTTCGGGAGCATCTTCCCGACAATGGTGCTTACGAAATGGTTTACAAAAGTGATAAAGCGATCCCACCCGCTTCAAGTAGTGAGAGCGCGAATAGTTGGGCCTAAAGCAGGGAAGTGACGTACTTTTACCGAGAACACCATAAACTTCCAAGCGAAGCAGTGCAAACACTTTTCGATAGGGAACACAAGGGTGTAAGGCTAAAAATACTCTCTGATAGTCAATAGCTCCTGAAAGTTCCAGACAGTAGCGGTTTTATATCCATGCTGATCCTTGAATGTCACAATAGGCTAAAGGAACTGGACAGCTTACGAAATGGTTTGCAAAAGTGATCCCACCCGCTTCAAGTAGTGAGAGCGGGAATAGTGGAGCCTAAAGCAGGGAAGTGACTTACTTTTACCGAGAACACCATAAACTGCCAAGCGAAGCAGTGGAAACACTTTTCGATAGGGAACACAAGGGTGTAAGACTAAAAATACTCTCTGATAGTCAATAGCTCCTGAAAGTTCCAGACAGTAGCGGTTTTATATCCATGCTGATCCTTGAATGTCACAATAGGCTAAAAGAACTGGACAGCCAGAAACAGATTACAGTGGTCTAGGTCAGCTAGAACATTACGGGCATTGTGGCAATATGAAAACAGATATCTGTGCCAAAAATGGAGTGCGTACGATGGTAGTGTTTCTGACGATACACTGTCATGCGAGGAGATAACTTCTTCTATTTAATGATTTCTGTTGAAATTATAATGATGAGAAGGAGGAAGAGAGTTTTGAGCACTTCCTCTGTCCGCATCTGGGTTTTTCTTTTAAGAGAGCGTTGCAACTGGACATATTACTATTGCAATGATTGTTAGACAGGCTCCTTCTTTTAATAGAGCGTTGCAACTGGACCTATTCGGATGTTTTAGGCATGAAACGTGCGGCAGCGAAGACTGTTACAAAATTTTGAGCAAAAGCAATATCGCATGGACATTGCTCATCAGCTGTTGAACATCGTCAACGACAATCGAGATTTCCTCAAAAAGGATTCGGTCAAATGTGAAGGTTTTCCTCACTGTTTTCTTCGACTGCAATGGCGTGGAACATCATGAATTCTTGCCATACGTACAATAAGGAAATTATGCGTCGTTTGCCGGCAGCAGTTTGTCAGAAACGTACAGAATTTTGAAAAAAACAATCATGGATTTTGCACCAGCTTACACATCGATGATTGTTCATGAGTTTTTCGCCAAAAACAAAACCGTTATCATGCCTCAACCACCGTATTCACCGGACTTGGCCGCCCTGACTTTTCCCTCTTCCCAAAACACAAGACACCGACGAAAAGAAAGCGTTTTGCTACGATGGAAGAGATAAAAGAAAAATCGAAACAGGAGCTGTTGGCAATACCAAAAAGTGTGTTTCAGAAGTGTTTTTTTATTTTTATCTTTGACCAGTACTCAGGGGATGACCCCTACATATGCAGTGCATTGTACCAGAACTAGGAAAAGAGGTTGTCAGGAGGGGGAAAGAGGGAATAGTGTTTGTGAATATTTGACTTGAACTTTTCAACGTTATAACAGACAAGAAACACGTCTACAGGCAACTTATCCACAGGCGAAGCGTACGACTGAAAAACGAATTCTCTCTATAATGCATTATACGATTACCCAGACAATCGACCACAAATATCGGGTGGTTAAATTTCAAGGGCCGATGTTGAATGTGAACCACACCTAAACGCCAAGTTTCTTCCCGAATTTTATTTGACATTTCTCTATTTCAGACTTATTCAATTTGAACCATGGAGAGATACACAACGTGTTAAAGTTATCCAGACTTATTATGAAAATGATGATCAATTTTCGAAGAAAATCATCTTCAGTGATGAGGCACATTTTCACCTCAGTGGATTCGTCAATAAACAGAATTGCCGCATTTGGGCGAATGAGAATCCAAGAGTGACTGTCGAAAAACCAATGCACTCACAAAGAGTGACTGTTTGGTGCGGTTTATGTGCTGGCGGCATCATCGGGCCGTATTTTTTCCAAAATGAGGCCGGTCAGGCAGTTACTGTGAATGGTGTTGAAAGATATCTAACTTTGTATAGCTGAATTGGAAGATATGGATGTAGACGATATGTGGTTTCAGCAGAACGGTGCCACTTGCCACACAGCTAACGAAACAATTGCTCTTTTGCGCAACAAATTCAATGGCCGTGTTATCTCACGTAATGGCGATGTCAATTGGCCGCCAAGATCATGTGATTTGACACCGTTGGACTTTTTTCTTTGGAGTTATTTGAAAGAAAAGGTGTACGTCGATAAGCCAGCAACAATTCAACAGCTAAAGGATGAGATAATTCGGCACATTAACGGCATAGAACCTCCATTATGCCTCAGGGTCATCAAAAATTTGGACCATCAGATGGAGGTGTGCCGCCGTGGTCGCGGCGTCCATTTGGCCGATATTTTGTTCCATACATAATTGAGTAATACCAATATATCAAAATCAACATCGGCCCTTGAAATTTAACCACCCTTTAAAATAGAGTTATATAAATATGGAAAATGAAAATTTCTGATATCAGTCCATTGTATTTATTGTATCTTCTAAAAGAACTAACAATAAGTATGCAAATCTTAAAACTAAAAATTAATTAATTAATATAGAAAAAAAAGAAATTAATTAATATTGAAAAATTTTATTTACTTAGGTCCAGCCAATGCTAGACGAAAAGTAGTTTCTTACGTATATTTAGTTGGTAAATCACCTTTCCAACGCTCTGATGGTTGCAGGGGTGTCCATCCTTCTCAGTCAAGTGTGGCCGCCAAAGTTAAGGATACTACTTGCGGCAGGATTCGGGTGAGACTCCAGTCTGTTAATGTACCTTATCGCGTGTTTTGAAAATTCATCTTTCACTAAGGGCACACCTAGATCTTTGTGAATTCGAGAGTTTTTAACATACCAGGGAGCTGCAGTTATTGTACGGGGAATTTTATTCTGGTGCTTTTGAATTTTCTCAATGTTGGATGCAGAGGCGGTACCCCACAATTGAAATCCATAGCTCCATTTTGGCTTTAGGACTGCGTTATACAACAAAAGTTTGCAATTTAATTTCAAGGTAGAATTTCTGCCGATGAGCCAATTTCACCTGAGTGACTTTAGCGTCAATGTGAGACTTCCACATGAGCCTACGGTTGTATACCCGAGATATGGCGTAAACCGGGTTGTTCATGAAATACACAACTTTTTTTTTTTTTTTTGCTTAAAATTAGTTCTGGTAATAAAAGAAGATTATATAAATATGGAAAATGAAAATTTCCGATATCGGTCCATGTATACCCATGATATAGCCTAAACCGATTTTTCCATTAAAATTTTTTTTTTTTTTTTTGCTGAAAAGCAATTCTCGTTATAAAAGAAGGTTACTAAAATACAGAAATTAGAAAATTCTGATATCGTTTCATATATAACCGAGATATAGCTTAAACAAACTTTTTCAGGAAAATGTCCATGAAAGATTTCCTTTTTGGAACGGTGATTACCAGGCAAAAATATTTTTCCCCCGATATCGGTCCATACATATCCGAGCATATTCAGTTCAAATTTCTAATATATACTATACATATACGTGACAATCGTGAAGGGTATTTTAGATTCGAAAGTTGACAACGCTGGATATTGTGCTTCACACGACGAATTTATACAACGAATATTTGCCGACGAATTTATCACGATGGACGAAATTTGTCGTTCGCCGCAATATGAGTACAAATAAAAGAAAAGAAGTAAAAAGAAAAAGCTCTAGATCAAACCCCAAACCCTTAATTGTCCGAAAAAAATAGATATACATATGTATGTACATATGTATTTACTCGTATGAGTACATATGTATGTGTACTGTTCGCTCATCCATGCATGCAATTTTCCTCCGGCGACAATTTAATCATACAGTTTTTCGTTTTTATTTTTGTGTAAAAAATTAAATAAATAAAATTTGTAAAACAAAACCCTTAAAATATTGCGGCCGTAACTCAACAAGAAGATATAAACCAGCCATTATTTGGCCAAAATGCAAAAAAAAAAAAGCGAATAAAGTGTTAAAAAAAAGACAAAAATGTTTCGCTGTCAAATGACGACAATTTGTTTTTCGTTTTATTTATTTTTTATTTCATTTTGGTGTTGAGGTTGTTTAACATTGTTTCTCTAAATGTTGCACATTATTTTTGCATTTATTTGTTGTAGTTTTTGTATTTTATTTGTTATTAAGTTTTTATTGTGGCCTTTTTCCATCTGACAATGGGCAATATTTCAACATGGGCAGGTGCCACTTACCACCACAGCCGCCACTTTTAAACAAATGTTGTTGTCGTTCGTTGTTGTTGTTGTTGTTGTACGTTTCGCACAGTTGCGCACTTTGTCTTTGTGTTTTTTTTTTTAATTTGTATTTTTTTTTATTACATTTTTTAACTTTACGTAACCATTCATTTGCGAATTTTTGTTTAATTTTTTAATATCTTTACATTGTTTCAAAAGCGAGCTGATAAAACCTTAATGATTACACAAGAATGGTAATGAGTCGTAGACCAGCAAGCCACCGCATCAAAAAGCCCGAGAAGAAAAAACTGCAATAAATTTAAAACGAAAACATTTATTTAAGCACCCACCATATTATTATATTATAAACTTTTTTTTTTTTTTTTTTGTTCACAGTTTGCTGTTAACAAATTTATGATAAAAATCTTCAGGTCACCATAAAATTTATTTCCTTTTGCAATTTTTTTTTTCATTTACAAAATTAAATTTAACAGCCACTTTACCAATCTTTTTTTTTTTTTCTTGAACCAGTAGTCAGGGGCTGACCCACACCCACCTATGTAGTGCATTGTACTGAAACTAGGAAAATAGGTTATGCGGAGAAGGAAAGAGGGAGTAGTGTTTGTTGACGTTTGACTTAAAGGATTAAAGCAAACGTTATCACAGCATTTAAAATGTTGGTATTAAATTAGTTAAGACTGATCAGAGTATACACCAGAGAACTGCAAAAATCATGATTTTTCTTACAAAAATTTCTTCAGCACACAATTTTCTGTTCGTTTAAAAAATAACGAAAAAGTCAGTAGTGATTAAAAATCATATTCATTTATTCTGCTCAGAGTTGGGCAAAATACACACACATCTAATGTACTTCAAATACAACTTACAAAATAATTTCCAAGTGTGTATTTCAAAAACCAGATACAAAATACTTTCAAGTTGTGTATTTTAAATACAAATACTTTTTTCGTATTTCGAATTAAAGCAAAAAACGTTATCACAGCATTTAAAATATTGTTATTAAATTAGTTAAGACTGACCAGAGTATACACCAGAGAACTGCAAAAATCATGATTTTTCTTGAATTTATTCAGCACAAAAATTTCTGTTAATTTTAAAGAATACTGAAAAATTTAGTGGTGATTAAAAATCATATTCATTCTGCTCAGGGCTGGGCAAAATACACACACACCTAATGTACTTCAAATACAACTTACAAAATAATTTCCAGGTGTGTATTTTAAAAATAAGATACAAAATACTTTCAAGTTGTGTATTTTAAATACAAATACTTTTTTCGTATTTCGGATTAAAGCAAAACGTTATCACAGCATTTAAAATATTGTTATTAAATTAGTTAAAACTGATCAGTGCCCAGTGTATACACCAGAGAACTGCAAAATCATGATTTTTCTTGTTTTTATTCAGCACAAAAATTCTTGTTAATTTTAAAGAATAAGGAAAACTTCAATGGTGACTAAAAATCATCTTCATTCTGCTGCACATATCAAATTCTGCTTATGAGCAGAATCAACAACATGTATTGCATGTTGCCACATTCGCAAGTTTTCAAAATCCCCAGGCGACTTGAAAACGCACAAATTTATCTTTAAGTGTTCTGTGACTCAAGAGTTTTGCTTGCGAGTTGACGTCATTTGAATGCTAAAAGTACATCTTTTACCAAAGCACATAAACTAAAAAATAAATTGAAAGTGTCAGGCACCATTCATACTACGCTTTTTGGGTTAAAAATTTACTCAAGAATTGAAGGCTTAAAAGTTTATTTGCAGAAATACTAGTGTGTTTGACTAGCGCTTTAAGAACATTTTATAAATTTCATGTATTTAGCAAAAATTGTATGAAAAATTGCCTAGTTTGTATTCTAGAAATACAACAAATTTAATTTAACATTTGTTATTTGTTTAAAGTTTAGTTTAGTGTTAATTCATCAGTTCACTTTGGTATAGTCTTGTGATTTGAATTCGCCAAGAGTATGGAGATTGCGATTTACAGAACACCTTTCTACCGAGTTAAAGTCACAATCGCAAATGTCATGTGAGTGTCAGAACATGCCTGAAAAGCATTTTATCAGGCAAGACAAATTCATCGTGCGCAAGCGCTCTTATCAGCGTTGCCAGAATAAAGATTTTACCTTAATTTTGAAAAATTTTCAAGTGAAATAAAATTTGAAGATATAAAAATTAAATTTTTTTTTTGATATTTCCCATATTATATGATGATGATGGATTGGTATCATTCGTCTAGCTCGAGTTTTTTGATGATTTGTATTCTAATAGGTTAGATTTAACAGGCCGCCAGCCATTGACAAATCCAGCCCACTTGGGTCCAATTAGATCCCGTTGAGTTACCTGGGTGCGATATGTATCTCAGACGATCTACATATCACTGGTTTAGAACCAACTCATGGATCGGATAAAAGAGTCCAATCCATTTACATCACATTTCGATACCTCCGACATGTCGTGCAGCATCGGTTTGCCTAGATAAAAAGCCCTAACGTAGGAAAGAGCTACTTCCTCCTCGTCTCGGCAACTTATACAGAAGTCGTTAAATGGAAGATTTAATATCCTGCTACCCTATGTTGCAATGACCCCTCAGGACCGCCACAGCAGAGCGCAACCTCCTTCGGGGCAGGCGTCTAAGGATAATAGCCCTCCTGTTATCATATCTGGGTCATGTCAGCTTTGATACTCGACTCTCACTAGACTATCTTTCTTATGCAGTCTCAAAAAGTTGATACTGGACTTGTCTCTTACAACTCCTAAAAGGGCTTCCCACGACCACATCTATATTCCTTTCTTTATTGTAGCCGGACACCAGGCCGTCCGCTACAACATCCAGAAAAGCCCCAGTTCAAAGGTCTCGCTATTTCGTTTAGAGATATACGGCATTCATAAACCAACCTGGAAATCGTATAGACTCCAGCTAGTGCATACAGTGCAGCCTTATTATCAGTACAAATTCGGATATTCTCCCCGTACTCGTATATCCTGTAGCACCTTAACCAGTTAGCTGGCTTCATAATGGCCGCGATTTGGGCCTGCGCCGCGCTACACTCATTTTGCAGCCTGAAACTCATCCTCCTCTCATACGGGGGGGATAAATTTACCCCCACCTACTCCCAAGTCCGACTTGGATCCATTTGTAAAGAGTTCCAGCACATCCCCTTGACGACCTATGCCAATCACTTCCGAAACCGTCCCGATAAAGTTACATCAAATCTGCTGTCGGGCAGTAGAGCCGGTGATCAGTAATCAATATTCTCCGGAAGGTTCACTATTCACTTTCTGTTTTGAGGCATGATCACATGTCGTCTCCTTCTACGTCCCGCTCACTTTAAACTTTATAAATTTTGTTTTCAATATATTAAAGTCTTCTTCTGGCTGGAAACATGATTTTGACATTTTATGGCCACACAAGAGGAAAACGAAAAAAGCTAAAATAACTTGAAAAATTAGAAAAATAAAAAAGGAAAAATTAAGATATTAATCAACCATCTAACAAGCAACCGCACACGAACGTTTCTAACAGCAAGACACATTGTTATGAAATGTCAACTTCAAAATGAAAGAAAATCTCAAAAATAATCTCATAAAACATTAAAAGTTTATAAGTGCTGGAAGTTTCATTAAGATGATCATAAAAAACTTGTCAAATTTAAACCACTGACCGTTAAATATAATGGAATCATATTGTTGCCAGTAAAGAGTTTTTTAATAGTTGAATGTTGCAACATTACATCTATTTGCTTTACATTTTAATTATATAAAGTAGCTCGTTTTAACAATGTGCCACAAAGCAAAGGAAGTGTTTTATAGAGGTCTGAAACTTTGAAATGGAATAAAGCAAATTGAATTGATATGAAATTTACTTTATTCGAAAGATAATCTTCTGATATTATAATAGAAATATTACTTCTGGCATTTGACCGCCATGGCCGGCTCAGACGTAGTCTAATTTGGAGGTGCAATTTTCGATTACTTTTTCCTACATTTGTCCTTAGATGCCAGATTAATCTGGTTTAAAATCGTCAAATTCGTCGAAAAAAATCGTCAAATCGTAAAAAAACGTCAGCTAGTAAAAGTAATTATTTTTGAATAAAAGATTTATTGCAACAAATATGTACTCCTACAAACATGAATTCATTAATTTGTGTGACATATTTTTAAAATAAGATTTCAAAAGGTACTATTAATATACTAAATCGAGCATATCTAATTCATAAGAACCCCAATTGCAAGGTTTTAGATTGTCTTTAGTAGACAAAATTTTTTCCGAAACTGGTATCTTCAACTAATTTCTCACTTTGGTTTTGTTAAGTTCCACGTACCTGAATGCAAACTCATACATTTGCAGAACACGATAAGACTAACATTTTTGAACCTAGTCATAGAACGATACTTAATTCCAAAAATCTAGCATTTTCATATTTATAGCGTAAAAGAAATTTTCCAAGTTTAATAGATTTTGTCAGTTTAACTCGTATTAAATTTCTCGCCTTTCGAATTCTACAATCAAATAAGAAAACTTATTATGTTAGAAAGAGAACATCCTCTTCTTTTCTGAATTCATCTTCAAATTTAGTCTGCTTGATATATGAGCACACTCTTTTACATACAAACGCTATTCACATATGCTATTTTAAATTCGTGTGTAACATACATACATATGTATTTATAAATATAACTTTCAATTCCTACATAAATTAACTTAAAAAAAGAAGTATGCTTGCAGTTGCTTGAGAGATATGATAGTAACAATGTGATATACAAAAGTCGTCAAAAACAGACGTTAAATCGTCAAAGTGTTATTTTCAGCACCCAAAATCGACAAAATTACGATAAATTAATAAACTTAACTGAATGCATTCGTGATAATTTCAACAGGAAAATAGTGTCTACGTTGTTATCACTTGACCTCAGCAAAGCTTTTGATACAGTAAACTACACCATTTTAACCCACAAACTGTCTACAGAGTTCAGATTTTCTTTTTCTTCGTGTAAGTTGATGCACTCATATTTATATGGTCGAAATCAACACGTATCTCTTACTGGAATTAACTCTTCTTTGTTAGAATGCTCAAGTGGCGTTCCACAAGGATCCATATTAGGACCTTTACTCTTTTTGATTTATTTGAATGATTTTGTAAGTCTCATTGGACCTTCTCATTGCAGAATTTTTCTCCTTGCTGACGATATTAATTTACTGTGTAGTGGTGAAACCCAATTTCTCGACTGCCATGAGGCTACAATTAATTATACTCTATCCATAGTATCGATCTGGGCGAACAACAACAAGCTGCACTTCAACCCTTCTAAAACAAGAGCCATTTCTTTTGGACCAGGAAGCCATGTTGATATTGATATTATTTTTGATCAAGTACAAGTACCCTTCGTTGATACTCTGAACTGCTTAGGTTTAATACTTGATAATAGATTATCGTTTGAAGGCCATATTGCTAGCATTGCCGCAAAGATCAATAGTAAACTAAGGTCTCTATATTGTTTTAATTGTTATTTACCCAAGAAAATAAAATTACATATTGCACACTCCCTTCTTATGACTCACGTTATTTACTGCATTGAAATCTACAGCGGATGCTCATCTGCTAATCATCGCCAAGTGAGACTTATAATTAATCGAATATTAAGATACATCTTTAACTTAAGGATTGTTGATCACGTCTCGGACTATGTTAAGGAATTTCTTGGATATTCCGTTCAGAACTTTCTAAATGTTAGAATTTTATGTTATTTATACCAAGTGTTAAAATTTAATTCAAACCCATACCTGATACCTTCGTTTCGTTTTTCTAAATCAATTCGCAATCCACAACTGATTTTGCCTAAAATAAACAATTCTATTTTTGAGAAGTCGTTCGCTGTAAGGTCTTGTAGACTTTACAATGATCTCCCCATTGCGCTAAGAAACTTTGAATTTTCTATGGCTCGATTTAAGCGTTTGCTGCTTTTAATGATCTCTGCCAGTGATATGTAATATCATCATCCAAATATCTATGTATCATTTTTTGTCGTTTCAATTTAAGAGATATGTGCACTATTATTTAATGCATTTTCCACTACATACATATTATCTTAAGATGTCTAAAACTATTTCATTCCATTATATTATCAAACATCATATGCCAAGATATTATAGGTTCATTAGTTGTAAACCCTATTTTTAATCATATATTGATGATAATAATAAATAAATAAATAAATAAAAATAAATAAATTGTCAAATATGACACCTTTGCATTTGTCGCCGTATATCGGCAATAATGAGCCGAATTTTGTCCTTCAATTGCTTCGGGTTTATCGGCGTAAACTTGTGTCTTGACGTATTCTACAGAAAATAGCTCAAAGCCTAGTATCGTTTTAATAATATATAGCATTATATAATAATATATTTGAAATAATAAATGAGTACTTCTTATAAGTTGACACCTCTCATAATCGCATAAAAAACTCGTATTAATGAGTGTTCGGTTGTGTATTTATAGACGAAAAAATTAACCAAAATTAAAAAAAAATATTCGTATAAAATATTAGCAATTTTGGTTAAAATAACTAAAAACGACAGCTCTTATTTGAAAACTCATTTTCGATGAAGACACTGCTAACACTAAAGGCCCATTTAGCCAACCGTAAATGTAGAAACGTAAATGTCGTTGAAACAGCTGATCGTGTTTGGTATACGAACAATCATGAAAATGCTTACCTGCCTGTAACCGTAACGTCTCAACCTATAGAAAATAGATTTTTATTACGTTCCTACATGAGAAGTGTTGTCAGTGATATCTGTGATACTTATGTCTTATGATACAACATAACAGCTTAAGTCGATTTTTAAAAATTGTAAAAATTGCTAATAATTTTACTATTTGAATAAATATGGTATTCTTGTTTGCAGAAATAATATTTCGTATTATTTGAACAATTTAGTTATAATTATGGTTTACTTTCTTAAATTTAGTTATTCATTCAAATTTACCTTCAAAACTTTTTTTGATATTATCGCGACTTAAGCTGTTATGATAAAATGCCAAGATATTATTCTGAATGGGAGAGTGGCACAGAACCACAGTTTTGGTACTACTTGTTTATTTGATAATTGAACTGCTTAAGTACTTAAATTTGTACACGTATAATATACTTTTAATAAATTTAAGACTTTTTCTCTAAGTTGTGCACACACGATTTTTGCAAGTGTCACATTATATGTAAACCCGACATTTATTGGCCGATTTCCAAAAATATATTCCACAATCATAATCAATCTTTGAACGATACGATAAAGTGACTTTTAAAAATCGGTTCATAATGCAGAATTATGCTGCTATAAATGGAGGAAAGCAATACATGATTAAACTGTGAAGAATAGAAATATATTAACAAAAAAATTTTAATAATTTTTAAGTACAATACATTAATAATATATTTTTATATAACTTTTTATGAAAGTTACTACGTATTATAATAATATAAGATAAATTTACAATTAAGCAAGTTCCGTAGCTGAATACTATGAACTCTCATCACCGTTATGAACAGCTGTATTGCTTTTATTTTATTTTATTTTTGTAATTTATCTGATATAAAGATATGGACGATGAAAAATTAATTATTTTCTTTAACACACAATCATTTTTTTGCTATTATCTTTTTGGCAACACTAGTTTTGACAGCTCACGCACGTTTTGTATCTTGTGTCACTGTCAAACATCTTCAGTTAGGTCTATAATTTAATCATGAATCGTCTTACAAACGAACAACGCTTGCAAATTATTGAATTTTATTACCAAAATGCGTGCTCTGTTAAGAAAGTTCATCGCGCGCTTCTTCCATTTTATGGTCAGTTTAATCGACCTACTGAGGCTTCTATTCGGGCTATTGTAAAAAAATTTCGCACCAAATTTACATTGTTGGACATTAAACCACCAACACGCTTACGTAGAGTGCGAACTGAAGAAAATATCGCAGCCGTATCGGCCAGTGTTGGTGATGACCGTGAATTATCGATTCGGCGCCGTTCGCAGCAATTGGGCCTCTGTTACTCCACTACGTGGAAAATTTTGCGGAAGGATTTGGGTGTGAAGCCTTACAAGATACAGCTGGTGCAAGAATTGAAGCCAAACGACCTACCACAACGCCAAATTTTTGGTGAATGGGCTCTTGAAAAGTTAGATGAAGATCCACTTTTTTATCGAAGAATTGTGTTCAGCGACGAGGCTCATTTCTGGTTGAATGGATATACGTGAACAAGCAAAACTGCCGTATTTGGAGAGAAGAGCAGCCAGAAGCATTGCAAGAGCTACCAATGCATCCACAAAAAACAACCGTTTGGTGCGGATTATGGGCTGGCGGCATCATTGGGCCGTATTTCTTCAAAGATGATGCGAATCACAACGTTACTGTGAATGGTGAGCGCTACCGTGCGATGATAACAAACTTTTTTTTGCCCAAAATGGAAGAGCTTGACTTGCATGACATGTGGTTTCAACAAGATGGTGCCACATGCCACACAGCACGCGAAACAATGGACCAATTGAGAGGCGAGTTCGGTGAACAGTTTATTTCACGCTTGGGACCAGTCAATTTTCCTCCCAGATCGTGCGATTTAACGCCTCTAGACTATTTTTTGTGGGGCTATGTTAAGGCTAATGTCTATAGCGACAAGCCCGCTTCGATTGACGCACTGGAAGCCAACATTGCCAACATTATTCGTGAGATACCGGCCGAAATGTTGGAAAGAGTATGCCAAAATTGGACTAAGAGGATGGACCATTTTTTTATGAAAGTTATTACATATTATAATAATAATTAAGTTTTTATTCGCTATTTTAGCTTCTAACATTTATACCAATAAAACATTATAAATAGCTTGTTTTCTATGTTTCCTAGCCATCTAAATGTCGACATTTCATAGGAACTACCCTAATCATCAGTAGACTTTGGAAATTTTTGAAAGATATTCGCAAATATTCAACTTTATATCCCAACAATCTAAATAAATTGTTGAGAATTGAAAAAGAAAAATGCTCTAATAATATCTGTCAAAACGCAAAAAACAAGCTTTTTCGTTTATACACGTCTCTAACATTTCTTTACACCTTTCAAACAAATGAACAACCGTTGGTTGCTACGATTTGCTTTTTGAAAGCTTGTTTTTTGTTTATTTCCAAAGTCTACTGATGATTAGGGTAGTTCCTATGAAATGTCGACATATAGATAGCTGGGAAACATAGAAAACAAGCTAATTATAATTTTTTATATTATAATAATATAAGAAAAATTTTAGGTACAATTTAAGCAAGTTTCGTACCTTTGTATATATACTGAATACTATGAACTCTCATCACCATTATGAGCAGCTGTATTGCTTTTATTTTATTTTTGTAATTTATCTGACATAAAGATATGAACGATGAAAAATTAATTATTTTCTTTAACACACAATAATATAAAAATGAAAAACAGAACACTTTTTCTTTACATGCACTTTTGTTTTTTGTTTATATCAAAAACACATGATACGGTGTTAAGTGTTCTATAAGTGCTACTACATTTTCGTTACGTTTACATTTACGTTACAGCTACAATTTCTACGGTCGGCTAAATAGGCCTTAACACTGCAACAAAGAAATGTCAAATTAAGTTGGATGCAACAGAGTTGACGTTAAGGTGTGACTCACAGTTAATATCAAATATAAATATAATTTATAATTATGAAAAGTTTAGTTTATAATTGTGAAAATAGTTACAAATATTTTTGATAAACATAGCTTACATAGCGTTGTAATTTTGCTCTAGTGCTGCCACCGTGTATACGTTAACGCACCTTGGTTAATATCGTGTATGTCATGTGTAAACACGGTGCAGATAAGGCAGTAGGCCGGTCGGTGTATTAGGTTGGCAGCACAAATGTGAACAGCTGAGCCCGTAATAGCGTATAGGCTAAGCAAAAACAAAATAAATACGAAAAAAATTACAGATGGCTGGTTTTTCATGGGGATATGGCTGAAAGTCCTGGAAGAGCCAGGAAAAATGGCGAAAAAATGAAGAAATTTTTGAAGCGCCAAGGAAAGTTATATTTTCATGAACAATTTTCAATAAAGTCGTAAACGTCATAACAAATAATAAAACAAAATAATATTATTACATTTTTTATTTACTTTATGCAAGCCCAGTTTTGAATTTTTCTACATATGTACAGCTGTAATGCATTAGCAGGTAGCGTGTTTTTTTTCATTTATTCTGTTAGTTTAATTTCTCTGTGGGTTTAAATAATATCACAGTCATTAGGCGACAATTCATATTGAAAATGTGTTCTAAGCTGGAGTTCGCTTAGCAGTTCTTTGTTTCTTCTTTTGTCTCCGTTTAATATGTAGAAAAAAACAGAATTAATAAATTTAACAAAAAAAGAAAAAGAAAACCAGATATAAAGACATAAACCTTTTTTGGCCCGACAAGTTGCCCACCCAAATACAGAAACTGAAACAAGACATTAAAAAACTACAACAAAAAAAAAATTTTTTATAAATAAAAAATATTAAAGTTAAGCTTTTTATGTTTGGGTTCTGTTAATGTTCTTGTCAAAACGGTGTTAGAGGGTCAAAGGTTTGCTCAGTTCATCAAGCTTGTTCTCAAATCTTTCCCGCAAAGCCCGCATTTAATGAAACGAAACGGCAGTTTAGCTGGAAAAATGATACATCGACCGCGTTAATGTGCAACACTTGTCAAAAAAAAAAGTATTTTTTAATAAACAAACAATTTGTTTTGGTGAGAAAATACTGCTTGCAGCTTGAAGCTTGAATCTTAGCCATTAGTTAAAGCTTAGAAGAAACATAAAATTCAAATTTACTTTTGACAGTTAAGGTTTATTTATTATGATGTTTTCGTGCATATGAAGAAAATCGTACGTTTATGAATACACATTGCTGTTGTTGTAAAGTGGAAAATGCGTTTCTCGCTTTCAGACAAGCGAGACAACTATATTAACACTCCATATTTAGTGGTTATTCATTTTTACATTTGAAACTGGGCGATTCCAAGAAAAAAAGGATAATTTTAGCAAAAAGAAATCTATAATACGGCATTTACATCTACCCAAAATCTGGTAGATTTGAATGAAAATCTTCAACAAAATCTTACAAATCTTACACTTCCGTTTTTTGACGTCTAACCAGATTTCATTTTCATAAAATCGTATTTTTTTTTTTTGCAAAGAAATTGACAGCAATAACTATATCACAATGAATTCCTCATGAAAAGTATAGTTTTTTTTATGGCAGCGTAGTATTTTAAAGTATTATTTTGAACAAAATCACAGTCACATTTACCCAAAATCTAGTAGATTTGAATGAAAATCTCTCAGCAAAATTTTAGCCGTTTTCACTTCCGTTTTTTTGACATCTAACCAGATTTCATTTTAATAAAATCTTTTTTTGCAAAGGGTTTGACAGCAATAATTATATCTCAATGAATTCATCATGTAAAAGTATAGTTTATTTTTATTGCAGCGTAGAATTTTAAAGTATTATTTTGAACAAAATCACAGTTGTGTAATAGAGCACTTACAAAAATCGACCAGATTTCGTCAAAATCAAGGCGAACTCATTACCAGGTGAACTTGACAGCTCAGGTGATAATTTTTTGCCTCTCGGGTTTTTATCCAATGAGACTGTTAAATTTTTTTTCTTTTGTTTAGAAACTTTTGCGCGCCATTTCAATCTGAAGATTTTTTTTAATGATTTAGTGCAATTTCAAGAAATTTGTTTGAATTTAAAAGTGAAAAACTAATATAAACTATAATTTTATTTACAAACAATTATAAAAACATTTATATAAAATTTTTTCCCAGCTGAACAATCTTAGGCGAATTTAGATTTTGACATTCACGATGTGTTTTACAATAACAAAATACATAGTACTGAATTTGCCTTTCCGCATGCATTCAGCTGTATAAATTCGTCTTGGTCAAAATCTAGTCACAATCTAGATTTCATTTTGTATGGGAAATCTCATCAAAACCAACTAGATTTGATTCAAAATCCCGCAAGTAGTAGATTTGGCTTAGGTGTAAATGGCCTATAATATAGAATATAAAAATTGTTCCCTTATAAAGGACGGTCCAACCATAATGCATAATACTTACTATGAGTCACACCATAACGTCAAGATTTTTGCTCAACCATCGCAACCGAATATATGCGACAGCTCACAGTGCTGAAACGACAACCCACCCACAATTGAGCGGCGGCAACTTGAAATCATCAAATAACACCGAGTTAAAAGGTTTTGATAAGAAAACAAACAACAACGCCAATTATAACAACAATGACATTTAAAAAAAAAAATAGTAAAAATAAAATAAATTATTTCATTCCGTCAGTCATGTTGGTAAATATTGAATTTAAAGCAACTTTTATTTTTCTTACAAAAATTTATATTCAAACTTGAGTTCAAAAACACTTTGCGTGGGAAAGTAATCAAAGAAAAAAAGAATATTAAATACTGTCTAGCTTTAAATGTGTTAAACCAAAAATAATAATAGTACGAGTAACCTCGATAAACTAAAGTACGAGTAACTAAGCGCTCCAAATGCAAAATTAGAAGAGTTTGTAACAAAAGTTTGTGTAAACCAAATATCTGACTGACTCATAAGTTTTGTAAAATAAAACATTTCAAAAGAGTTCAATATCAAGACTATTGAATTTTTGCAGGGGAGTATTATAGGTGAAACAAAAGTAAAGGATTTTTTTAATAGAGGTATAAAACTTTAATGGGCATATTCATAAAAATTTAAATGAAAATTTGAAATGTGTTTTAATTCAAAATTTTCATATAAAATTTTACTAAAATTCATTTCAAATACATTTTAAATTTTTATGAATGCTCGTATGCACATAAGTTTGCAGCACTTTTTTAACTGGCAGCCATATTGCCAGCTGTTAAGGGATTGATGTTTAGTTTGGTCCGAATAGACTGAAGCTTGAACAACGCTGTTTTAATCTTATGAATAGTAATTCAGGGTATGATTCCTACATATGCAGTGTGTAGTGCCACCCATCACTAAATTACTTTTTATAAACCTAACACTAACAGTACCTAATAAGTGCAACCATTACTAATACTTTTTAATACGAATTCATAGCAACCATGTAAAAACTGAAGAATGAAATAAAAGTCAGTTGTAAGTTGGAAGTCAATACGAATGGTTTTGGTTTTATATTAAATAATATGAGGTAAGATAAAAACCTGAGTAAATCCTCAAGATGGCATACGTGAAGGTTTGCTATCTCAACATGGCGACCGTGACAGGACTGTCACGAAACTGTCTGAATATAACTTCACAGTGGAACATATTAAAGGAAAGGATAATGTAGCAGCTGATGCTCTTTCACGCATTTCAATAGACGAATTAAGAACCACACCTCAAAATATTTTTAGCGTAACTACCCGCGGCATGTCTAGAAAAACCCAAGCTCGAACAAAACAAACTACCCCAAGTGTAACTCAAATACCAATTTACGACAAATTTTCTCACGAATTTACCCAAAAAATACCAACAACTACGAAAATAGGTCATAAAGGACGTGGAGGCAGTTAGGAAAAAGATTTACGGCAGCACCTGCCTTGCGGCCTTATCTGATGATAGACCAGTTCCACGGAAAGAACTATTCACGATTCACCAGCGCCCCCGTGTGGCTGACTAGGCTCACACAGGTAGAAATTTTTGCCATATGTTTGTAGCCATATGAGCAACTTCTTGTTGTGGAGTTCGAGCCTTCTAATTCCTCCTGTATGCAATTTACCACCAATCTATGGAAGACAAGGCTTAATGAGTTGGTAGGCCGAAGCCCACTAGCAGCAGCAGCCCTTAAACCAAGTCAACCATCACCACTGCTTGCTTATAGTACAGGTATTTGCTATAAAAGCAACAGACCCTCGGCAGGTTGTTAGTCCCGCAAAAAATCACACACCAAACAATTATCAAGAATACTAACACCCCCATTCTGTGTTTTCGGTTTCAAACACAGCCAGAACGTTTCAACCATGATCAGCCAGGGTTGAACTGCAAGCAGAACCACCTGGGGGCCATGCTCGTCCCCGTTTTGCCAATTTAAAATCTTGGTAAGGGTTTCGGAAGCCAACAAAACATAAGTCATGTGGCTTCCTATAGTTTTATTTGCTACAACAAACGAGGGACCCCTACCTCTCTTTACCCAAAGAAACAGAGTGCCCTGGTTAGCAATAAGCAAAGGCAAAACCTCTTCCCCGAGGGGGTGGACGTGGAGGCAGGAAGACGGTGTAATGTTTGTGGAACTTTTGAACTTACCAACTTTATAACAGACATAATGTGGGAATTGATTTATATCAGCACCTGTCTTGTTGGCCTTATCTGATGATGGACCAATTTCATGGGGCAAATTATTCACCAGCCACCTTGTGACCCACAAGGCTCACGCAGCTCGCAATTTTTGCCATAAGTTTTTAGCCATATGGGCAAACCACTTGCTTAAGACTTCAGGGCTTATAATTTTATGTAATTTCCTAGACAGTCAATGCGACCTAGGACTTAAGGATTCAGGGAAACTAATTACCCATTGTGTGATTTTAGTTTTAAACCACATATTTAAATTGTAATGTAAATGTACACAAATCTTAGATATGTAAATTCATGTATTTATTCTAAACGTTCACTTCAATTTTAAATAAATTGTAAGCGAAACGATTTTTAGAATAGAGCATTTTTTCTCCCAGTGTAAGTTTGTTTTTACGTAGAGCGTAACCATATTTTTCTGTTTGGGCATCACTATATTAAACAGTTAAAAATCGCTCATCAATTAGAGTGTTAGCTTAAAATCACAAAAACTAAATGAGAAAGAGAGAGAGAGAGAATAAAAAGAAAGAGATTCAGCTTAGTTATTCTTTAACACTCGATTCTGCTCCACTGTGCAACACTATAAATAAAAGTTGTCTACGAAATAAAAATTGTATTTTCCCACAGAAAATGATAAAATTTATCTTTTTCAACAAAACTACATAAAAGAATACAAACAACAACTGTCTCCAAAAATTCACAAAAAAAAACAACAAGAAAAGAATTAAAATAATAACAAAGTTTTGAAACTTTGGATTGTTTCTTAACACCAAAACAGCTTAAAATATAATAACAACAGCAACAACAACAACAACAAATGTGAAAAAGTTTTTGTCTTGATAACAACTTGAGTTTTTTTTTTTAAATATAAATAACTAAAAATATACTGCAACGTTGTAAGAATTTTTCACCGCTTAGGGTGTCCCATTCATCGGACAATTTGTGGTCTAGTTGGCGGAATAAAGAAAAAATATTTTTATAAACGAAGATTTAGTCTTATAAAATATTTCAATTACTTAACATATAACATTTCGACCTAAAAAATTGTCTGCAAAAAAGTTAGCAGGGCTCATCCTTTTGTTAAAACAAAATACTCTAAAACTAAATACTTGTAGTCGTACTACGACTTTTCAAAAAAAAAAAAGTCAGCATGAATGAATGAAAATATGAATGACTGACTGCGTGACTGCCTGCCTGCCTGCCTGGATGACTGTTTTACTGAACAAACAGTTTTAAGTACTTAAACAACAATGAATAACAGCAAAATTAACAAAACGAAAGCAAAACAATTTTAGTTTGTGTTCTTTAGGGCTTTAATCTCTGTTTGTTTTGTTTTCTTTTTTTTTTTGGATTGTTCTGTAAAATTTTTTTAAACTTTCTTACGCTTGCGGTAATTGTTGATGTCAAGCTGATGACTGTCATTGTCTTCTTTTATTGGCCACATTGATGTTCTACATTCGAGTTGATGTAAATTTCTGTAATGAAATAGGTTACAACTTTTACCCCATAGCAAGTATTTTTGTGCCCTACACGCTCACGTATTTTGATAACAAGACCTAACTATTATGAAGCGGTGGCCTAATATTTAGTATACATAGTTCTCAGTTTGGCCATTTTGGCATTTCTGCAGGGGTACCACAATCCTCCGTTCTTTCCCCTACCCTATTGCTTATATTAGCAATATCCGACCGCGAATGGAATACAACTCTCGTGTTTGGACTGACGCTTCAAAGTCTATTTTGTACTGGAGAGAAAGAGAGAGAGAGAGAGAGCGAAGAAGCTGATCGGTGACAGTAGGGTGTCCAATTCTATTGACTCACTGGAGCATCGATAGGGTGTAGGTTGCGTTACTAACAGCGTTGTCAACTTTGTCAACTAAATTTCAAAATGCACCAAAATGAGGAAAAAAGCGTTATCTCCGGAAAAAGCACGAATTTTCTCTATTAATTTTGTAAGTTCTTCTTAAAATTGTTACAAAAAAAAAAAAAAAATACTGGAATGTTTTTAATAAGGGGTCAAGCAAAACTGAGCGCTTTTCAAACAAATTTTCGAAACCAGTCCCTGGTGTGTGTTGTTACCAGTAATGTTAACTCTTATTTTCCAAGTACAGCATAACCTTAATAAGATTGCTGGTTTTTGAGCAAAATTGCTGTACAGAAAGTATTAAACCGAACTACTACTATTAAGGCCAACGATTGGGTATTTCAAAAATTTATTAAGAGAAATGAACAACTGTCACAAAAGTCGTAAGTAAATTAAATATATACGTATTTAAGTATATATTGGTATTGTTCTGATTTTCGCAATAAAAATCTAGTCTGCAATAATGTATTAAGTAAAACTTAAAATATTTTTTTATAGTATGAGATAATTTATAGTAATATTTTCTCCAACCTAAAAGTACGTTTACTTGTTAATACTTCAAAAAGTTGTGCAGAGATACTTGGATCTGTCAAAAGCACTGAGTAAGAGAGAAATCCGAAGGCAAAGTTTGAGCAGTGGTCGGTAAATCTCATTTTCTAAAACATATCAGAAAACTCTGCATTCACACGACACTATAGTTGTGTTTTCAAATTTACAAGAAGATAGGTACCTGTTAATTGTTATTGGTTTTTACTTTTAGAAGATGGAATTTTTAACAATTTAACTTTGGCCATGCTTACAAAATTGTAGTAAGATTATTGTTTTTTATAATAAAGCAACTATGATTTTGGAAATATTAAAAACGAAACAAAAAAAAAAAATATATTTTTTGAAAATTACCATAGAAATAATAAAATTAACGTGCAACCGTTTGAAGATTAAAACTACCCTACAATACGGTAACTACCGTACAGTTAGCATCACTGGTTGTTACGCCTTATTTTTACGCCACTTCCACACACGGAAAGTTTCTTTTACAAGGAGAGTGGCGCACTTTTCCTTTGTCAGCATCTGACTCAAGACTTTGCCACATCAACTTTCTTTCCGTGTATTAAGCATCCCATCTAGCATTTTCAATCGTCGATGACTCTACTGGGAATCCCATGAAGAGTGTTTTTGATTGTTGACGAGCTCATTTTTTAAACATAGACGATCCCTCGTACGGATGTAAGTTTTACAAAAGCTGATTCTTCTATGAGACTCTTAAACAACTCAGCTTAAGACTCATGTAGATAATATCTTACAACTAAATCTCATTTGATATTTTCATACTATATGTATAGGGTGTTTTTTTAAGCTAGATAGAATTTTAAATTGTAAAAAGTAACACAAAAAATTAAATTTTGATGAAACATTTTTTTTATTTGTTTCAGTATACTCTGACAAATCATCATGAATAGACTCACGCTTGAACAACGCTACGAAATTATCCAAATTTACTTTGAAAATCAGTCGTCGATTCGCGCAACTTATAGACGACTTCGACGAGGCGCATTTTTGGCTTAACGGGTTTGTTAATAAGCAAAATTGCCGCATATGGAGTGAGACCAATCCACAAGAGACCCTACAGACTCCATTACATCCAGAAAAATGCACTGTTTGGTGCGGTTTTCATGCTGGTGGCATCATCGGACCTTATTTCTTCAAAAATGAGGCCGGAGCTCGCGTTACGGTCAATGGAGATCGTTACCGCACCATGATCAATGATTTTTTGTTTGAAAATATGGATGACATTGATCCGGAGGAGATGTGGTTTCAACAGGATGGCGCTACGTGCCATACGGCGAACGCAACCATCGACTTACTGAAATCAAAATTTGGCGATAAGTTGATTTCGAGAAATGGACCTGTCAATTGGCCTCCAAGGTCGTGCGATTTGACACCTCTCGATTATTTCCTGTGGGGCTACGTGAAGTCACTGGTTTATGCTGATAAACCAGCAACAATTGACGCCTTGGAGGCCAGCATTGTTCGTGTTGTTCGTGAAATACGGCCAGCAGTGCTCGAAAAAGTGGCCCAAAATTGGACGTCCAGAATGCGCTTCGTCAAGAACAGCCGCGGTGCCCATATGCCCGAAATCATTTTCAAATGTTAATGTCACGTATTGATCTTTCGAATAAAAAAAAATTTTGATTACAATTTAATTTTTTGTGTTATTTTTTACAATTTCAAGTTCTATCGGGCTTAAAAAAACACCCTATACATATAATTCGCACTGATTTAGCACCATAATCAACAGCTACACTTTTTATATTCAAAAGGTTGTTAAACAATAAATAAAAATCTATTATACACTGTTTGATTTAAAAGGCTGCACAGAATGTTCTAAAGAACACTGCTCACTACTGTGCAATAGTTCCAAGCACTGTATTTCAAAACATTTCTTAAAACAAAACAAACAAGCAATAGAACATATAAAAACAGAGCAAACACTTCATAGTTGTGAAACACCTTCAGGACACTGCTTGACTGTACTTGAATTCTGTTTCACAGCAAAATCCAAACCAAAACATCAGAATAAAGCAAATAAACGATGAGTCGCAGCATTAGCATTTGAGTATACTGCGTCTTAAATATATGTGCTTAATACAAAGGCAAAAACCATACACAACAACAACAAAATTTTATAAACAAAACTGAAGAGGAACATTGCTTCAGTGCTTGAAGTTCTACTTCAATTTTGTTCTATTTCATTTGGTTCTACTTGTATTTGGTTCTGTTTGTTCTAAATGCTTACAGTATTCGTTTATGTGTTTCGGCACTGAAGTGTTTGTTTCGAAATGTGAAAGAAGACGAAAATACTACGATGTTTTGTAAGACATTTTTATTGTGCTTGAGCAGCCCTCTAGATTGATTCTGTTTATCTATAATATAGTTAAACATATAAGCATATAAAAACAATTAAATTTTCAATCGTCTAACAAACATTTCCAGATTGTGTGATGAGCGTATGCGAAAATTTGTAAAAATAAAAAAATAAAAAAGTACATATTTTTGTTATTGTTACTCGTCAGATAATCGTCTGAAGAATCTTTTACACAATCTTCTAACAAACAGCGTATGCTAGCTGGGTATGATTAAACATATTTGTATGTATATACATATGTATACGGTTTTCACGGTTTTATTGGTTTTAACCAAGGCGAATTCATTACCAGGTGAACTTAACAGCACAGGTGATTATTTTTTGCTTCTCGCGTTTTTTCCAATGAGACTGTCAAATTTTGTTTCTTTTGTTTACAAACTTTTTCGCGCCATTTTAATCTGAAGGTTTTTTTGCATGATTTAGTGCAATTTCAAGAAATTTGCGTGAATTTAAAAGTGAAAAACTAATATAATCTGTGATTTTAATTACAAACAATTATAAAAGCCTATATTTAACGTTTATATAAAATTTTTTCTCTGCTGAGCAATCTTAGGCGAATTTAGATTATGACATTCACGATATGTTTTACAATAACAAAATACATAGTACTGAATTCGCCTTTCCGCTTGCACTCACCTGTATAAAGTCAGCTGGAAAAAAGTTTTCTATAGACGTTAAATATAAACTTTTATAATTATTTGTAATTAAAATCACAGATTATATTATTTTTTCACTTTTAAATTCACACAAATTTCTTGAAAATCTTCAGATTAAAAAATGACAGGAAAAAGTTTGTAAACAAAGGGGAAAAAACTTGACAGTCTCACTGGAAACACCGCGAGAAGCAAAAACTAATCACCTGTGCTGTTAAGGTCACCTAGTAATGAATTCGCCTTGGTTTTAACATTGGATTTTATATGAGAGTGCATTATTTAAGAGCAGCAAAAAAGAGAATGCGGTCGATTCTCGCTAGTTATAATAAATATTTAATTATAACAAATATATAAGTATATAGTTATAATAAATATGTAATTATAATATGTAAATAATTTTTTTTTTTAAATATTTCCAATATTTAAATAGACTGCAGCTTCAGTTATCGTTTGTATATTCTTCATTGTCCTCAACTGCTTTATAGCATGTTCACACGAAGGCTTATTTTCGAGGTTCGCGCTCTCCTTCGTGGTTCGCGGCCCAATCTTGCTTGAACCAACATGATTCGCTATACAAAATTTCATGAGCGAACCAACTTGGTTCATTTTGAATCTTGTTGCGAACCAAGCAAAACCTACTGTCATCTCCAAATTTGATAATAAATTATCGCTAGTTTATCTGAACTAGCTGCAAAAAAATCTAAACAAAGAAAAAAAAAGATAATTAATGTGTGTAAAATCAAAATAAAGAAATTGAAAATGTAAAAATATGATACTTACATTAAGATTTAAATAAAAATTGAAAAAAGGATTAGTGAAACGTTTGCACAAAATATGTAAACATCAATGTGATGCAAAAAACAAGCGTCCGAACACCTAGTTTCGCAATAGTGGTTCAGAGAGCGAACCAAGTGTTTCATATTACCGTCTGAACATGGTATTAGAAGGGAGGGAGGTCTACGCATAACTACCTAATATCATTCACTATAGCAGAGAATTTGAAGCGTGTTACTCACTTCGCTCTGTACCTGTAGCAATTATAAAAATGTTAAATGTAAACACACATTAACAACTATTTGCCAAGTCATCTGTTTCTCAGCTCGTATTTTATTTTTGAACTACAACCGAATACAAATTTGAATCATGTTTTTAAATTTTATTTAATTTTACTGCATTCAGCGGCAAGTTTGTATATTTTAATGCGAACACAAGTTTTAGCTCTAGTGCATTTAAAATGAAATTATATTTTGTGGGAATAAAAGTTTTAGTTTTAATTTTCGTACACAGGGAGTTGTTTGTTGTTGTTTTTCTTTTTTCTAACAAAATTTGACTTCAACCTGTTAATTACCGAAAACGTAAAACAACCAGAAAATACTTGTTGCAGTGATGTTCAAAAAACTCAAGCAGTTAATTAAAATGTCAAATGTCACACAGTTCTCACGAAACTACCTCGGAAAAAAAAGTGATTTTTAAATATTTTTGTATCTTTTGTTTTTATATAATATAATCAAAACATGCGTGTGTATGTGTATGTATTTTCAATGGCATATGCCACTCACAGGGTTTCTTGCATTGTGAGAAAAAAAAGTTAAGTAGTTAAATTATTTTTTTAATTAACAGCAATTTGTTTATATTGTTTAATTTTCCCCAAAATTATTTATTTATTTAAGCCAGGGGTGCCCAAAAGTTCTATATGGAAGAGCAAACACTAGTGTAGTGTAGTGTTTTGTCTTCCGTCCTGTGTACACGTCTTTTGTTACTGCTGTCCGTATTTTCTATATTCATTATTATTTTCGTATGACACTAAATTGCAGCGGAATAGGTAGCAAACTATGTACACGTGTCTCTATCTTTTTTGTTTCTCTCTCTTTCTACCGTTTTCCGAATATTCTGTATATGCTCATATATGAGCATATTCTGGTGCAATTTGGTTTTGTATGAAACCAAATTACGCCGGAATAGGTAGCAACCTGTGAACACGTTTTTTTCTCTCTCTTTTTTACCGTTTTGTATGTTTTCTTTATATGCTCTTTATTAATTTCTTCTGAATGTACCTCTGAATGTACTTCATTACCTTGTAGTGTAGAAGATGTTGGACTAAATTCAGTTAGTCTGGGCAATGCCGAAGGTATATACACTGGGCACTGATCAGTTTTAACTAATTTAATTCTAACATTCTATATGCTGCAATAGGGGTTGTTTTGGTTTTTCTTGTTGTTATTGTTCCACAAACACTACTCCCTCTTTCCTCCTCCTCATAACCTATTTTCCTATTTCCAGTACAATGCAATGCATATGTAGGGGTCATCCCCTGAGTATTGGTCCAAGATAAAAAAAAAAAAAAAATACATATAAGGAAAAACTACTTTCATTTAATATTTGTTGTTGTATAAAGCAAAACATATTTACAAAAACAAAATTTACACTGATAATCGCTGTCGTCAATATTTACCAGCAAAGCAGGCGAAAGGTTTGTTGCTTTGCTCTTGAGTGTGTGCAGTCAAAAACGACAAAAAAAATTTTTTTTTGAGCGTTTTTTATTTTTTATTTATTTTTTATCTTGGACTAGTACTCAGGGGATGACCCCTACATATGCAGCGCATTGTACCAGAACTAGGAAAATAGGTTATGAGGAGGGGGAAAGAGGGAGTAGTGTTTGTGAACATTTGACTTGAATCTTCCGACGTTATAACAGACCGGAAACACGTTTGCAAGCAACTTGTTCCACAGACGAAGCGTACGGCTGAAAAATGATTTCTCTCTGTAATGCGTAGTACGATTCCCTGGGCAATCGACCACAAATGGATGAGCTCTGGACGATGAACGCGTGCTACGTAAAAATGTACGAGTTTCTCGTCAGAGCAAAATCCATTGTAAGCACCCTACACTGCGTCGATGCTCCAATGAGTCAATAAAGTTGGATACCCTACTGTCACCGATAAGCTTCTTCGCCCTCTCCTGCACACGGTCGAGCAACCCCAAAATAGACTTTGGGGCACCGGCCCAAACATGAGAGTTGTATTCCACTTTCGGTCGGATATAGGTGGTATAAATAGTAAGGAGGTTGGATTTATTGAATCTTCAAAATGAATTAACAATAAGTATTCAAATCTTAATACCAAATATAAAAACTAAGAAAAAAATGTGCTTTTTACTTAAGTCCGGCAAATGCTAGACTAAAAAAAAAACTTTATTATTCGGTTAACATATTATTGTCGGTATATCGGTAAAATCACATATTGCATGTTCCGATGATGGCAACGATATCCCTTCTTCTCAACCGGGAGTGGCCACCAAAATTAAGTATATTGCGCGCAGGAGGAATTGGGTGAAATTCCAGTTAACTGGTATACCTTGTCGCGTACTTAGAAAATTCCTCTTCTACCAGCAGAACACTGAGATCTTTATGAATCCGTGAATTTTTTAAGTACCATAGAGCTGCAGTAATCGTTTGCAGAGTAATATATAAGAAAAAGTTGTTTGTGTACACGTAGAAAAAAATATATGGTTGACACGACAATACTCTGAGGGCAATATACTATTGTTGAATTATATGATTGTTGCTGACAATATTATATTGTTATAATCAGTACGCAATGGACATGACTGACTATAATTTCCTTAAAAAAAATTATATATAACTATACTATATTCTGCTTCAACATTATTAAAATAGTGAGTAACCATAGTACAAATTGAAGTTACCATATTAATGCTATTTTCAACCATATTATCATACCAAACAACCTTTTTTTCATAAATAATCATTAAGCAATCATAACAACGTCATAAATAGCTTTATTGTTATACAAAGATGCTGCAATAATTAACACAATACTCATTCATATAAAAAAACATTTAAGCAAAGAGATAGACTATGACATATTATAAACTAAATATTGAAAACTATATGATTGCTGAAGCAACATATCCAAATATTTTAAAATTACATAAGTTTGTCCCTATACCAAAATGCAACTTAAGCAACAAAGCGGATAACTATCGACCAATTTCAATTTTACCAATTATTGGCAAAATATTTGAAAAGCTTATGTATGAGCAAATATTAACCTTCCTTGAAGAAAATAACATTTTATATGAACAACACTATGGATTTAACAAAGGTATAGGAACTGAAGAAGCTGTTGTGAATGTTGTGGAATGCATATGCAAAGGAATTGATGCTGGCCATAAAGGGGTTGCAGGTGTGTTTTATGATCTATCAAAGGCCTTTGATTTAGTTGACCACAACATTTTGATTAGCAAACTTGAGCTAATGGGGTTTTCCTGCAATAGCGTGGGTTTACTGTCAGCATACCTAAGAAATAGGAAACAGTTCGTACCAGTTGGAGGCGCAAAGAGCAACACGGTGGAAGTTGTTTGTGGAGTTCCCTAGGGTAGTGTTCTTGGACCTTTGCTTTTTAAAATATATATGAACGATCTACAAAATATAAACTTTATTGGCAATTTATTTGTGAATGCCGATGATATTTGTTTGTTATATAATTACAAGTATGAGAAAGTATTACAAACGCAGGTAGAATACGATGCTTCAGTAAGATCGGAGTACCTTAGACTAAATAGATTGATGCTTAACGGAAATAAAACAAAACTGATTATGTTTAAACCTTATGTATACAGAAACTATGAACTAATGAGTGTTCACGTTGATGGGAATCTGATTTGGGAGTCTATAACTGTGAAATATCTGGGAATTAACCTGCATCATAATCTTTCTTGGGAGAATCATATAACCCAACTAAAAAGCAAGTTATCATCCCGCATAGGCATTTTATATAAATTCAAGAACAAACTTAGTACCGGAACCAAAATGCTGTTGTATAATTCTTTAATACATTCCCATCTCACGTACTTGCCAATGATATATGGATATAAAAATAGTATTGCAATGAAATCACTTCAATCTGCTCAAAGCAAAGCTTTAAAAATAGTATTTAACCTTCCGTTAAAGTTTAATACTGTGAACTTGTACAAACAATACGCAAAAACAATACTTCCAATTAAAGGATTATATAAACAACAATTACTAACATATGTTTTTAAATGCCTTAATGGATATGGAGAACATACAATCCATTTCAATCCAAATATAAATATTACCAACAGAGGTACAAGGCAAGCGACGAATTTGAATGCAGTAAGATGTCGCCTTGAATTAACCAAACAATGTATAGCATTTGCTGGCCCAAATGAATTTAACCGTCTACCAACTAATATCACGAATTCTTCTACTCTATCCATTTTTAAAAAGAACTTAAAGCAATATTTGCTAAGTAACGTTGAAATACTTCTAACTGAATTATGTATATACATATGTTATAAAGGGTGGTTAAATTTCAAGGGCCGATGTTGATTTTGAATAAAACACAAACTATTTAGGAAATTATTATAATTTTATTTTATTATGATATATTGGTATTACTCAATTATGTAATGAACAAAATATCGGCCAAATGGGCGCCGCGACTACGGCGGCACACCTCCATCCGATGGTCCAAATTTTCGATGACCCTGAGGCATAATGGAGGTTCTATGCCGTTAATGTGCCGAATTATCTCATCCTTTAGCTGTTGAATTGTTGCTGGCTTATCGACGTACACCGTTTCTTTCAAATAACCCCAAAGAAAAAAGTCCAACGGTGTCAAATCACATGATCTTGGCGTCCAATTGACATCGCCATTACGTGAGATAACACGGCCATTGAATTTGTTGAGCAAAAGAGCAATTATTTCGTTAGCTGTGTGACAAGTGGCACCGTCCTGCTGAAACCACATATCGTTTACATCCATATCTTCCAATTCGGGCCATAAAAAGTTCGTTATCATCTCACGATAGCGAACACCATTCACAGTAACTGCCTGACCGGCCTCATTTTGGAAAAAATACGGCCCGATGATGCCGCCAGCACATAAACCGCACCAAACAGTCACTCTTTGTGGCTGCATTGGTTTTTCGACAGTCACTCTTGGATTCTCATTCGCCCAAATGCGGCAATTCTGTTTATTGACGAGTCCACTGAGGTGAAAATGTGCCTCATCACTGAAGATGATTTTCTTCGAAAATTGATCATAATTTTCATCTGGATAACTTTAACACGTTGTTGAATTGTGTATCTCTCCATGGTTCAAATTGTTTAAGTCTGAGATAGAGAAATGTCAAATAAAATTCGGAAAAAAACTTGGCGTTTAGGTGTGGTTCACATTCAACATCGGCCCTTGAAATTTAACCACCCGATACAAAACGTTATATAGTAGAACTTAGTTTTTTTTTTTTTCTCAACTCTGTAAAAATTTTTTTAATTAATAAAAAAGTTGTTGAACCATTTTGTTATACGCCTCTATAATGCCTCTTTGGCCTTTAGGCATTTTATAATTTATGAATAAATTTTGTTAAATAAATAAATAATTAAAAAAAAAATCCGGAAACAATAATATGGGATGCATGCGTCTGATTTGAATTTAGGCAAACATTTTCTCCTTGATCTAGAAGTATCTATTATCTGCAACAAAACAAAACTAATTATTAACATTTCCTCTGTGATTACAATTTAAAATATCATATATAACCGTATAAAAATTATTGAATGTTACATAGTATTCAACCATACTATGTAACAGCAGCCCAACAATAGTATCATTAAACCTAAGAATTTTTTATGTATATTATGATGTATTGTACGGTTGGCTACATAATAATATTGTTGGCTACCACCCGCTCATACAGGTTTACATCTTAATATACTAACTTACCTATTTATTTCCGTGATTGCTGAAAACGTTGCTGTTTTCTAACATAAACAAATTAACATAGCAAATGTTGCTTACAGAATAACATGAAACAATTTAACATACGAGTAATTCAATAATATCATATCAATGTATTAATTTTTTGTTAATAAAGTGTTTAGAACTCTGTGCCAAATTATCACTATCAATCTTAAAATTAATTCTCTGATCTGCAGTTGTGAGAATAATCTCTAACATTTCTAACATCCCAGCAGTCGAAAAGTTATTACAATTTGCAAAGCATCTTTTCACAATCTTCGCTTACAATGTATACAGTGTTGGATGCATTTTATTAGCCTAGGCCATCGCTGTGCAAATGTAAGTAGGAATTGCATACAGACTTCGGATGGGTCGCGCTTACATTGTCAATGGTCTTAGACCGAAGATGTATGTGACAAAAATTTCACTAGGATATAACGTATCTTAAAATTACGCTCTGTTTTTATTATTGAAACATTTTCAAAATGAGGGTAGTGATTAAATCTGGAACAATGGGAAGATAATGCTGTCTTCTGTGAACTAACATGTATATATTTTTTGGTCTGACTTATGTCCTGCCATCCTTGTTCTTAATATGTTTTTTGTTGTTCCTATATACACCTTATTACAGTTTTCTGATCATTTCTCTGACATGGAATTTTATAAACTGTATTCGCAATATCCAATTTACAAAGTCTATCTTTAGTCTTACTAAATAATGTACTTAACGTGTTATAACTTCTATGAGCCATTCTATGGTTTTCTCCGTTATATCAATAAATAAATAAAAAAGTTAAAAAAGATTTCTGTTTGTTATAAAAATTTTGTCGTTTTATGTAACAACATACATATGTACGTATTGCTGATTTTTTTTTTTTTAAATTAAATTAGGCTTTTTGCGATATTAGTGTGGTTGTTTAATATAAGTAATTGGTTGTATGTGTCAAAAGTTTGGTTAGTTGGCATAATAAAAGACCTACAATAAGATAATAATATGTTAACTTTAATTAGTACTAAGCTTACTTTATATTACAACAATATTGAACTAGTATAGTTACTCCTAGTAGTTTTTTTTCTACTATACTACTACTACTACTATGTTGTTCTCATAATATTGTCGCATCAACCATTTTATTAGCCTCATAAAAAATAATGGCATATTTTTTTTATTATCTAGAAGTTCTTCCTATTTCCAGAATTAGAAAACTGAAGTTATTTTTTGCTTCTAATTTATTTCCGCATTAGACCACCTAAGATTATATGACTTTTTTTCTTATGCTATTAAACAGCATACTTGTACATGTGTGTGCAAATGTGGCATCTGGATTATCAAATTTCAGATACAGATACCTATATAGCATAACTTACCTACCGCTTGCAACAAAATGTGCTTAAGACTCTATATGAACTTTTTTTTTCATTTTGCTTTAAAAGTTGTTGTATAGTTAATTTTGGCAGACGGCTGTTTTGAACAGATGAATGATCTCATCACCTTAATGGGGATACTTTTTATGATCTGTTTATATGTACGTACGACCTCTGTTGGTCAGTCAGTCAATCAAGTTTGCAACATAATGTTGAACACAAAATAAGCTGCACTAACATGATCAAAGTCATATCATCCACTTGTTGCCATTACACATATGAACACAAGCATTTATGTTCGTTTATCTTACTCGCATTGAACTTGTGTTGGTGCAAAACATCAGTTAAGGGTGTCCCTTTAAAAATGTTAAATATTCTTGTGGAATATTGTGAGTTTCTATATTCTTGCATATGTGTATTAAAATTAAATATTCTTATACAAGGTGGCGCAAAAGTAATCCTCCTAACAGAAAATGTTATAAATTTTGCGATTGGCCCCAAATGTCAGTTCTGTTTTGACATTTGTGTAGTAAACATATGCGAAATAAACGTTAATAAACAATGTTACGCTACACTGGTCCAGAACGCGGAATATTGGTGACTATTTATTTGACCCCAAGGGGAAGATGATTTTTCATCAAAAATAATCATGAGTGATGAGGCCCATTTTCATCTTAGCGGATACGTAAATAAGCAAAATTTACACTTCTGGGGCACTGAAAATCCGCGTGTAACCCACGAAGAGCCAATACACCCGCTCAAAGTCACTGTATGGTGTGCTGTGTTCGCTGGAGGAGTCATCGGACCTTTTTTTTCGAAGACGTCGCGGGCCAAACGGTTACTGTGAGCGCTACAGAGAAATGATCAACGAGTTTTTTTTTTGCCGCAATTTGATGAATTGGGATTGGAAAACATGTGGTTCCAACAGCACGGAGCTACGGTACACACTGCACGCGCCACAACTGATATGCTGAAGGATGCATTTCCCGCGCGCCTAATCTCTCGTTTTGGCGATTTGCACTGGCCAGCAAGATCGCCCGATTTGACCGCTGCAGACTTCTTTTCTTGTGGGGCTTTTTGAAGTCGCGGGCTTATGTCAACAAGCCTCAGACTCTTGCAGTTCTTAAAGACAATATCCGTCAAGAATGTGAGGACCTATTGCCGGAAGTTTTGGCCAATGTGATGGAAAATGCTATAAAAAGGGCTCAAATGACAAGCAACTGTAGCGGCGGCCATATACATGACATCATATTCTCGACTTGATGTAAAACAATTAAAAGACCAAATCAAAATAATCCACAAGAAGAATCAAAGTTTTTCTTTTTAAATTACAGCCGAAAAAAAGGGAAGATTATTTTTATGCGCCACCCTGTATAATACTTATTTTAAAATCTTACTCAAGGTCAGGCAAATCGAACAATATAATACATGCGATGATTCCACAATACAAGCAAGCGATTTATCAGACAAATTTGTATAAAAATTACCTCAATTATTGAGTGGGTTTCTTGCCAGTCCGATTGCTTATGATATGGAAACATCACATTAATCCATATTAATAAAGCCGAAATGACACTTACTTTTTTCAACTTTTTAAGATTTTGGGGAATAGTATAGATATATTACCATTGAAATTATTATTAAGAGCAAACAGTTCGGCTAAATTAAAAAAAAATATCTAAAAACGTCAAAATTTTTCAAAAGTGGGAAATGTCAAAAAAAAACCAAATAAGTTTTGCTTAAAACTGACGTTTGCAGCTTAAAATGCTACTGTGTTACTGTTAAAGTTTTGGTTTAATGCCTGAATGTAGAGATTTTTTCTCAACTAAACGATTTTTCCAAGCAAATAATACTGACGCATCGCTAAATGATTTAAAAAAATTAAGCAAAAAAAAAAAGGCAAAAACAACAAAATTTATAGGCGACACCAATGATTCACTTCAATAATTAAGACGAGGCTTCTGCCCTTACAATTTTGGATTTTTTATAATTTTAATTTTAAAAATTTATTTCCACAAAATACACGAAAAGTTTTATTTTTTAACAAAATTGCCTGTTTTTATCGCTTTGTTTACAAATGTCGTATTTATGTGTACATAAGTTATTGTGTTGTAACTTATATAATCGTCTCTTTCTGCTATTGACTATTTCATTCATACAAAATTAGATTAAGAAAAGTTGAAAAAATTACATGTCATTACGGCTTAACGGGTTGTCAACGGCTTGACAATGAAAAAATTGTCATTAAAAATAGGTTATGATGTGTTTACACGATTGCTAGGCATTTTTTAGAATAACTGACAATTCATTAAAAGAAAATTGTTTGACACTGTTGGCTGGAAATAATTGTCAAGTTGTCGGAATTTCTATATAAAAAAAACGAAAGTTGTAAGTTCAGTCGTCAGAATGTTATTATTTACATAAAATTTTAAAGGCCTATAAATTTGGTCAAACTGTAAACATTTTTCGGATATTGGGGTTAATTTTTATAATTTTTGTTTATTTAAAGTTTGGAACCGTAACCTTAAGTAACATTTCTATTTAATATTAATGCTAGATTTTTTTACCTTTACAATTGTAAAATAAAATGTCAGAGATTTTTCGAGCTTCAGGTCAAATTTTTATTTCTATTTAAAAATTTCCAATATTTCGCTACACCACTGGGTAACATCATCAGGTATTTATATACTGTTTTTTCCCCGAAAAGAACACTATAAATACAAAATAGGTATCTTTTTAAACTGCATGCAGTAATAACAAGCAGTTTAAAAGGATCCCTATTGTGTATTTCTAGAGTTCTTTTGGGGGAAAAAACAATATCTAAATCCCTGATGATGCTACCCAGTAATGTAGCGAATTATTGGAAATTTTGAAATAAAAATTTTAATTTGCCCTTGATGTACTATAATAACATGCAGTTTAAAAGCATCCCTATTTTGTATTTATAGGGATCGTTTGGGGGAAAAAACAATATCTAAAGTGCTACCCAGTGGTATAGAGAAATATTGGAAATTTCGAAATAAAAATTTAAATTTGACCTCAAGCTCGAACATTTCCTGACATTTTATTTCATTAAGACTATTTCTTAAACTATAAATTTCAAATTTTCAAAATGTGTCGACTTTGAAAGGTCCTCCTTTAAAAAAAATGTACCAAAGTGCCTTGGCAAGTGCCATTAAGAGTTCGCACATTTATCAGGATTGTAGTTAGAATGGTACAATATTTGTTAGTTTTATACTAAAAAAAAAAAAGGTAAAAACCTCAAGTAACCCGATTTTTTTAACCCATTTTACTCAATTCAAATGTTTTTTATTAGCACAAGCTCTTGGTAGGTTATTAATTTTACGGCAACATGATGGAAGAAGTGGATAGTGGACATATTTGCCATGAGTGGGCGAGACAGTGGTAGTAACGCCACTTTTACCAAAGTCAACAAAAGTAAGTAAAACTAATGAAATGATGAAAAATCTTGATCTAGTTTCGTTTATGTTTATTGGAATGAAAGTCAGATAGGGAAATAAAATTTTATATGACAAAAAATGTTCAAAATGTGTACCATTAGCCACAATACAAGCCCCACATCTTCTTTATTAACGAGCTGTGCGAACGAATTTTTCAGGCTGCTGAGGACATCAACTTTTGAGGATGTACCCAGCTAATAAGTAGATTTTTTTTTTATCTTGGACCAGTACTCAGGGGATAGCTCTTACAGATGCAATGCATTGTACTGGAATTAGAAAAATAGAGTATGAGAAGGAGGAAAGGGGGAGTAATGTTTATGATATTTTTCAATAAGATGTAGGACGTGTATTGAGTCTGATGGTTAACAAAGATGTTGAGTTCTGGCCCACCCTGTATATGTGGAATCTACAGAGACAAAAACGCTGATTATTTTTGTGTCACATACAGGTTTTGTTTTCTCCCGTTGACAATTTTTTGACATTTTCTTTCATTTTTTATGATTTTATTACTGATTTGAAAAATTCTGCTCTGGGGACACCCTAAAATTGTACATATGTATTTACATATGGAATACTATCAATTTACATGTTTAAGGTTTTTTTTCTGCATCTCTTGGCAAATGGACCGCCTATTATGATGAGGTAACTTGAACTTTTTGGTACTTTGCCTGGTATTGTAATTACTGCTGTTGCGGCAGTCGTTGTTATTGTGTTTGCTGTTGTTGTGCTTGTTGTTGTTGTTATTATTATTGCTGCATTTGATCGATAAAGCACGTAAGGTAATTCTATATATCAAACGCGTGGCTATTTGACGTATGCATGTGTGCGTGTGTGTGTGTGTGTGTGTGGTTATGTGTACGTATTTGAGCTGTTTTACTGCTGCATAAAAAGTGAAAAGAGCAGCAACAACATGATACCAACGAACATCATAAAATTGACAGCAGCAGAAGCCAATTGAGAGTAAAATAAATGCTTTTAATAGTCTGCAAACTTTCTTAATTGTTTGATGAAAAAATTTTTGATTGTTGTGTTTTTTTTTTGCATTTTGCTAAAACTTATGCTCAGACATATTACGAGAAAAAAAATGTTTCATTAGCAGGTGTTTTACGTGTTAAAAATATCCACATGTACGTACGTACGGTGTGTATGTATATACATACATATGTATGTATGAAGAGTTCAAGTAATCTGATATTCTGCTGCATAATTAAAATTGTTCTTAAGATGTTGCGTTGTTATTTTTTTTTCGAGCTGCCCTGATGTGGTCAATGTTTGAATTAAGGTCAGACAATATAAAAAATATTTGATGTAAGGCCACCCAAAGTGACATTTAAAGTACTCCTCTTTTTTGAAAAACCGATTAGAGTGCGTTGACATTGAGACTAATAGAGATCATTTAAATGAATGATTTAAATTGAGTACTTCAATAAATATATTTTTACAGGCCAAATGTGGAAAATTATTTGAAGAAAGGGATTTAAGCTTACGATTTTTACTCTTTAAAATAAACCGCTCCGTGGAAACACTCATAGAAAACCTGCCATAACTATGATGTATTTTAATATCAATGCAATGCCAAATGTCATCATTTTTGACCCCATGACACTTGTCATCGCTGTGATGTCAACCATTACATCAGTTGCTCTAACTATCAACAGCGGCAATTATGACAAATATTTCATCAATGAAATGTCAAACTGACATCATGGGGATGCTTTATCGGGATACGTTTGATGAGAGCATGTTATCAATGCAAGGAAACTCCAAAACATAGGAAATTACTAAATGATGTCAATGTAATGACAAAACATCATCAGTAGAATGGTGCACTAACATCTGAACAATTATAAATTGGATTGATGTGGAAGTAAATTTCATGACGACATTTATATTTTCTGATTTCAAAAATATGTTCAAACACATAACTTTATATTCTACCATCTTAAAGAAATCAATGAGAATTAATCTTCTGATAATACTTTTGATGGCTTCCTGCCATCAATACAATGTCTGTGTGGCGTATTATCATATTTTCATTGGGTGTATGAGGCAATATTCGCTTTCTTTGCTTCGTAGCTCTTCTTTCTATATTACTCTCTACGCTGTCATTACATTTATGTAACTAACGTCGCATATGATGACTAAATGTCATTAATATGATGCATTTTTTTCTACTTCTTAAAAATTAATTTAAATTTAAAAATAATAATTTTAACAACCTAATTTCTTTTCAACAATAAATATAAAATATTATAACACTATGTAGGCTTTTTTATGATCAATTTTGACAAATTAGATGTATTATTCCTATTAATAAAATGTATCATTGAATTGATGTCACCACAGTTGTAGCATTGATGATGCTCAATACATGACAAAATTGTCTGATGACTTTTGTTGTTGAGATTGATGTGAGTTTTCATATTACTGATGACTATTTACATACTATTGATGTCACAATTCTGATGACCCGCCGTCATTAATATGAAGATGCTTTTTTCTATGAGTGAAGACTAATATAGATATTCAGTGTTTTAGCAGTGTTTAGTTCCAGAGATTTGACAACATTTAAAAGATTAAAGCTTTAAACACTTAGACGACAGCAGGCTTCACAACTTCGTGATTATATATGAAGTTAACTACAAATACTGCCGTCTAATTAGCAACATAATTTTTGACGTTTCCTGAAGCTGATTTTGGGAATTCCAAACAAAAAACTCGGAACCGCTTTGGTAGCCGAACCCCAACCGGTTTTTCATATTCGCTGCGCCTTTTGACCGTGGAAAGTATATCTGAACTGTTAACGGTCTTTCGATTTAGTGTGAAAATTGAAGTTGCCGTATTGTTTCCGGGGAAATGAGGAATTTTGTGCGCTTTCTAAAGCCGATTTTGAGAATTCCAAAAAAACTGTCCTTTAAGACCACTCCAGACTTTGTTTTAAGACATGTAAAAAATTGAAATGTAAAGCGTTATGCAAATGAGAAATAATACGTTGAGAGATTTGGCAACCCATAGCTCTTCACCATTTTTACTGCCCATTTACATTAGACATGAAACGCCGTTAAGACATATTGTTAAAACATATCTTTGACGGCCCGATTGTTACATTTTTATTAACTTTATTATTTTATTTATTGAATCTACGTAAGAAATGTAATGACAATAAGTATTCAATTCTTAATACTAAAAAAAATTGTGATTAAAGTCCTGCCGGTGCTGGACAAAAATTTATTTTTATGCGAATATTATTTCAGAATTTAGTCAGATTGCTACATGGTGGAGTACCCGTATGTCTTGATTTTTCATTATTTCAACTCCGTCAACAAAAGCACATTATCACTTTTTATGTCCATTTTTATAGTTTGTGGAAAGAAATATGTTTTTATTGCAAAATTTGCAATTTAAAATAAGAATTTGATTTTATTTTATACAATTTCTTTTAATTTGAAACAATTTTGACTTTTTTCATATTAAAATTTCTGTTACGACAGAGCTTTTAAAACAGACGCCTTAACAGCCGTGTCAAGACGGCAAGAAAACAGTAACATTAGCAGTCTTCATCAGAAGACTTTTGTGTTCTCGCGTCGGTGTGGACAGCACTTTAGAAATTTGTTTAAACAATAACATGTTTCATTAGATCAGGGTTACATTTCTTATAAAAACAATTACATAAAATATTAAACCTAAACGTTGGCCACATTGGCTGTTTATTCTCTACATATATTTTCCATTTTACTTCCGGTGTGAAAACAAAATGTAATAGAACGTTAGATTTTTTAACAGTCGAAGCAAATATCATTAGATTTCTGTCTCACACTATTCAATCAAAATTTTAAGACTTGTCTGAAAATCATTGGAATGAAGAATCAGATACATATGTACATAAATATTATCTTGTATGAAAAAACAAAAAAAAAAGAAACAAATTAATAATTTGGAAATGGTGATCAAACGGCCCACATCTTTCTCACAATCTGCAGAGTTTATGACACTTCTTACACAAAATATAATTTTTTTCCTCGCTAAAATAACATTCCTTTGATCATTCTTAGTTGCTTAATTGCATAAAATATATTAACTTTTAAAAATCTTTAATTGAAATAAATTTTTTTAGCTTTTGATAAAAAAAAAATTACATACATTTGAATAAAAAATTTATGTTTCCACACCGGAAAAAAGTAAAACATACACATATCTGGCCGTCACTTTTTTTTTCTTTTTTTTTATAATTCAATTATTTATTGTATCTTCTAAAAGAACTAACAATAAGTATGCAAATCTTAAATCTAAAAATTCATTAATTAATATAGAAAAAAAAATTAATTAATATTGAAAAATTTTATTTACTTAGGTCCAACCAAAGCTAGACGAAAAGTTGTTTCTTGCGTGTATTTTGTTGGTAAATCACCTTTCCAACGCTCTGATGGTTGCAAGGGTGTCCATCCTTCTCAGTCGAATGTGGCCACCAAAGTTAAGGATGCTACGTGCGAGAGGATTCGGGTGAGACTCCAGTCTGTTAATGTACCTTATCGCGTGTTTTGAAAATTCATCTTTCACTAAGGGTACACCTAGATCTTTGTGAATTCGAGAGTTTTTAACATACCATGGAGCTGCAGTAATTATACGGAGAATTTTATTCTGGCGCTTTTGAATTTTCTCAATGTTAGATGCAGAGGCGGTACCCCACAATTGAATTCCATAGCTCCATATTGGCTTTAGGATTGCGTTATACAACAAAAGTTTGCAATCTAACTTCAAGATAGAATTTCTGTCGATGAGCCAATTTAGTTGCACCGCTTTTAATTTCATCTGGGTGACTTTAGCGTCAATGTGAGACTTCCACGTGAGCCTACGGTCGAGGTGAATACCAAGGTATTTGACTTCACTGTGCTGCGGAACAATGTAGTTGTTGATTTTAATAGCCGAACAAGTTTTTCTACGTAGTGTGAATGTAACATGGGTACATTTTTGTTCATTTACTTTGATTTTCCAAAGTTTCAGCCATTTCTCCAATATAAGAATATGTTCTTGTAAAATTTGTGATGCTAATTTATAGTCTTCATGGACACTGATGAATGCTGTATCATCTGCAAAAGTTGAAGTGTGAATTTTGCAGCTCGTTGGCATATCTGAAGCATAAATCAAATATAAGGTTGGACCCAATATGCTACCCTGGGGAACTCCAGCTTCGATTGGTTGAGCCGAACTTTTGAAATCACCTTCCTTAACGACGAATTTCCGGTCATATAAGTAGCTCTCTAACAGCTTGTGCGTGTTTGCAGGCAAATTTAATTTTATTTTATGAGTTAAGCCTTCGTGCCACACTTTGTCAAAAGCTTTGGAAACGTCAATAAATAGAGCTGAGCAATATTTTTTATCTTCGAACGCGTTTCTGATAACATTCACCAGCCTGTGTGTCTGTTCTATGGTGCTATGCTTGGCCGTCACTTAACGTTGAATTCTATTTTCCACAGAACAGAACGAAAGAGTAAAAACAAACCATGTACATATTGAACAGAAACGAAACAGCTGATTCAGAACGGAAAAGAACGTACAAACTAATTCTGCCTTTATTTATAAAAAATATTGTATGTTTATTAAAATGTTATTTGAAAAATTTCCTATAGAAAAATTTCCTGTAGGAAATTTGTCAAGTAAGTGTTAAAAACATACGAGTACAATATTTTTTATGAATACGGCCCTTAATCTGAAGCTACCTTTTTACCTAATAATACTCTCGCTTTCCTATTCCACTCTAAGGCAGGTAACACACTTTCCTCTCGTTCGTATTATACTTTTCTTCAAAATAATATCACCTTAAATTTAAATATCATTTTAATATCACTTTAAAGTTTAAAGCGATTTACCTATAAACATACATACACAGCAATACACACATATAGACGCTCTGCAAATTAAACACCATGTTTATCTATAAAAGCTGCCGTCGACCAACCAACAATGCCAAACGACACGAGTGTCTGCATCCAAATAAACAAACATTCGCCTGCTGCCATTAGCTCTGGTTAACGGTTCTGTTTAATACTTTAAATACTTGTTGATTTTACAAATTTTTATTAGAAAATTATTTTAATTGAAAAATTGCAACCTCATTTTCCACAACAAGTTGTAAATAGCTGCAAGTAAATGAGCGAGTTTAAACAATTGTGTTTCATAAAGTTGTCAATTTAAAAAGAGAAATAATAAACTGCAGCAAAATATAATGTCATGCGATGCGATGCGCTGCGCTGCGCTGTGCTGCAATGCAAAATACGCTGTAATCGAATGCAGTTTGCAAAACACAATTATGGATGTGTGTCACGTCACAATCGGTTGTTAAAAGATGTACAAAAATAAACGTAGAAACGTTTAACTATTTAAGAGCATTAAAAACATTTTTATTGCGATTAAATACCCTACAGACAATCAACTATATACACGTACAGTTATGTGCTGTTCATAAATCTTTTTAGACGAATCGCTCGTCTGTGTTCTATGATCAGCATATTATTGAAGAAAAAAGTTGGTTGTAGATGCGATCATGTATATAACATATGCACTTAGTGATTTCAGTGGAAGAAATAAGTGACTTGTAGATACCAGTATATACCGGGTTCTTAATAAACTTCACATTTAATATTTCCATGATATTCTACTGGTGGCGTGGATGCGAGCATATAGGATAAAGCACCGATTGAACACGCCTCTTAGCGATCCTTGTCACTGTTCAAACATAGTTTTCATATGGCCCTCTCGAGGTGCCACTGGATAGCTCTCATCAAGAGTTAGGAGTGTTCTAACTGTGTGACAACAACGTTAGTAGATGGACCCGGAAAGTTTGCCAGATGATGGTATGAATTGGGATAGGGTTTAGACAATTTATGTACTGACAATTGCAGTATTCTGTTACCACAATATATAAGAATGAAATATTATGGAAATGGCTTTCAGATTAATGCTGCTGGCGTCTCCGTGGCGCTAAAGCTTGGCAAACCTTTAGCTACGTTCGTGTCTTGTCACCGTTAAGTTAGTGGTACAGGCGCAGTTGAGATGACTCTAGTCTAACACTCGACTCTGTCACTGAACAAGGTTTCTCTTCCGGAGTCGTGTCAACCTTGGCGTGATCTCTCTGCATGCTAAAATAAGCACGGAGGTTAAGATGGGAACAATACATACGAACAGCTATAGCGGCCTAAACTTGGGACCCAATAAAACAAAATGATGGCAAAAAACAAAAGAATAGCAAATAAGACAATGAGACAAACAAGACAAGATACTCTGGTTGACAAGAGCGTAGAGGCCAAAAGCTAAGGCAAGGACTGAGCAAGGCAAGCAAAGCGTTTGTCAAAATGAGTACAGTCATATTCTCAAGTCAATGTGACTAGCGTTTGTGTAGTGGTAAGCCGTCATTAAGTCAAATCCGAATGTCTTGCTGTAACATTAGGAGTCCCCCGGGATGCTGGTTTTGTCTAGGTGTATTCTAGGGCAAAGAGGGGAAGGATTTCCTCGTTTGTTATAGCAAATAAAGCTCCAGACAGCTGCATGACTTGTGTTTTCTTGGACTTTCGAAAACCGTACCGAAGATTAATTGATAGAACGGATAACGGCAAAGACCTCGGGACGTTCTGCTTGCAGATCATCCGCACGGTGATCATGGTTGAGGTGCCTAACTTGGCTGAAACGTTCTGGCTGTGGTTTAAACCTAAATCGCAAGAAACGGAATTAGTTTCCCCTATAACTTTAATGTATGCTGGTTAGACGAGTTTAGTTAAAGGCTGATGTTCTTAATAAACTTCGGCTTACCAACTCCTTAAGCCTTATCTTCCATTGGCTGTTGGAAAATTGCATACAAGAGGGATTAGAAGGCCTGAGCTCTGCACCAAGAAGTTTGTGCATATGGCAGAGTTGCCATCTGTGTAAGCTTTACAAGCCACACAGATGGCAAGAGAGTGCTGGTGAGTAGTGAATAATTCACCCTTGTAGTTGGTTCATCATCAAATAAGGCTGTTAAGGCAGGTACTGATGTAATTTAATTACACATTCTATCCCATTAAGATATATTTCGCATTCATGAACTATACAGCATGTGTTATAGACACCCGCAAGCGCACATAATACTGCTTTACTATCAGTACATATTCAAATGTTCGCCCACATATACCCTGTAGTACCTCAACCAGAAAGCTGCTCTCATTAGAGCGCTTGATTTCAATCTGTGTGTCATTATAGTAGTGTAAAACTCATCCTGCTTTGATAATGGGAGATAGCGATGACAGCACTAACACTCAAATCTAGCTTGGATACATTCGTAAAAATCTCGAGTACGACCACACGGCAAGATAACGCCAAATCTGTTATCGGGCAGTAGAGTTGGTGATTAGTATTCAATACTCCCATGGAGGTCATATCATCACACGCCGAGAAAATGCAAGTTCTTATGTTGTTATGGCAACAATAGTATGTACTCTATAACATTCTGTATTATTGCCGCAAAATTCGTTTTAAGTTTTTATAAATATATTAGTGTAAAAATGTTACCGAATCTATTATGACGACTCTATTATTTTAAAATATGGTTGGATGGAATAATAGTATTCAAAAAATATAATTCGAATACGACAGTAGCTATTGCTATATGTATGAAAGGATTTTTATTTTACTATATGGTCACAGAAGACCATTAACAGTAATATAACTGGACGTGATAATAGTGTTTTAGACTTTCACAATAATATAGTTGAGACTGATAATATAACATGGTTGTTATGCTAATATTATTAAAACTTTTACCAAACATATTGTTACAGGATATATGGTTCTTGGATGTACTTATTTTAGCAAAGAACATTTCAGACTGAAACCATGCTATTGTCAACTCAAACACATAATTTTTTCAAATAAAAGGCCAGAAAGCACACCAAGGCCAGCTACATATGCATACATTTTTGATTCGTACATATATCGGGTGGTTAAATATTAAGGGCCGATGTTGAATGTGAACCACAACTAAACGCCAAGTTTTTTTCCGACATTTATTTGACATTTCTCTATTTCAGACTTATTCAATTTGAACCATGGAGAGATACACAATCCAACAACGTGTTAAAGTTATCCAAACTTATTATGAAAATGATGATCAATTTTCGAAGAAAATCATCTTCAGTGATGAGGCACATTTTCACCTCAGTGGATTCGTCAATAAACAGAATTGCCGCATTTGGGCGAATGAGAATCCAAGAGTGACTGTCGAAAAACCAATGCACCCACAAAGAGTGACTGTTTGGTGCGGTTTATGTGCTGGCGGCATCATCGGGCCGTATTTTTTCCAAAATTGGGTCGGTCAAGCAATTACTGTGAATGGTGTTCGCTATCGTGAGATGATAACGAACTTTTTATGGCTCGAATTGGAAGATATGGATGTCGACGATATGTGGTTTAAGCAGGACGGTGCCACTTGCCATACAGCTAACGAAACAATTGCTCTTTTGCGCAACAAATTCAATGGCCGTGTTATCTCACGTAATGGCCATGTCAATTGGCCGCCAAGATCATGTGATTTGACACCATTGGACTTTTTTCTTTGGGGTTATTTGAAAGAAAAGGTGTACGCCGATAAGCCAGCAACAATTCAACAGCTAAAGGATGAGATAATTCGGCACATTAACGGCATAGAACCTGCATTATGCCTCAGGGTCATCGACAATTTGGACCATCGGATGGAGGTGTTCCGCCGTGTGTCGCGGCGCCCAGTTGGCCGATATTTTGTTCCATACATAATTGAGTAATACCAATATATCATAATAAAATAAAATTACAATAATTTCCTAAATAGTTTGTGTTTTATTCAAAATCAACATCGGCCCTTGAAATTTAACCACCCTTTATTAATGTTTATGTAAATATTAAATGAATTAATGTTCTAAGAAATACAGCCTCCTTTAAAACTAATGACCTCGGCTTTTTATATTTTTCTTTATTGTTAAAAAAATATAAATATTTATTTAAAAAAAAAAACCATTATAATTGTAAACTTTTAGAAAAACTTTTCGCATAAACAAACAAATTTTTATTTGCATACGAGTACTTAAAAGTTTTTTGCAGACAAATTTTAATATGTAAAACCATAAAATAACTCTAGCGAATATTGGCAATAAAGTTATTAATAATTTAACGACAAAGTGATTGATTGCACGAGGATCGCTTGCAGAATTTCTGTTTGGCTTATTTATACATTCACATGTATTACATATTTCTATAAATTTATGATCATGAGAAAATCTTAAAATAAAAATGGCCATAAATTGATTTATTTCAATATATTTTTGCATTGCTTTTGTTTTTAGTTCTACTCGTATAGCAAAATGAGACTTCCTTTGTTTTAGCTACAAATTTTATTTGAACAGAAAAAATTACAATCAATATTTTGATGGTGAGAAATATTTAAGAATATCAATACGAATATAAAAATATTACCTTGATATCATTATTTTGTCGTTTTGTTGTTGTAAATAATTCAAATAAATTATATTGGCGCCATGTATTTTTTTTTATATTGTCATTGTCATGATCATGTCATTGTCATGATCACGCAAAGACCAACGAATGTCATAAGCAAAGACTTTTGCGGTCGACGAAAGTAATTCTAAACTAAACTTTTCTTTAAGTCTAATGACTTAGAGCAGTGATCACTCTCACTGGTAATTGCACTTATACATTGACAGGCTGAGTGTTCTCATTTTGGACAACACTGATTGCAATTTGCTCTGCGCTTTCCACAGTAATTGTTAACCAAATAGAACCATCCAAACATATAGTTCGAAGGACCATGTTTTAACAGGTTATAGTCTTGTTAATAACAAAAGTGAATACGGATTTGGTTTTCCACGGAACTTTAATTAAAACCACCTGCTTGTTCTTTATAAATCGTTATAATTAAATTTTTTTTATTCACAAATTCATCTTATATTCTTCACACAAAAAAAGTAAAAATATGATTAAATTTCTCCTCTCTCGCTGCTCTCCTGGCTCTAATCAAAAATTGAATAGACCGCTTTTTTTATTTTTTACTAACATCAAAAAGTGTTGGGGGCATTGACAAAAACAGGCCAGCGATGGATAATCCAAAACCTTGTTCATTCAAGTGAATATCCTCCCCGCCCCTAAGATGGTGAGTTTTAGGCAGAAAAGGAGCCCATAATGAGCCAACCCAGAAATGAGTCCTGTGCTAGCCATCAACTCCAATCATATTTGACTTTATAATTTTACCATTTAAGTCACCACCAAGTCACTATTGTGACTGGGGTGTCGGCACAAAAATATGGATCAGTCCAAACAAATAGAACCATCTAAAGATATTGTTCGAAGGACCATGTTTTAATGGGTTATAGTCTTGTTAACAAGAAAAGTGAATACGGTTTTGGTTTTCCACGGAACTTTAATTAAAACCACCTGCTTGTTCTTTATAAATCGTTATAATAAAATTTTTTTTTATTCACAAATTCATCTTATATTCTTCACACAAAAAAAGTAAAAATATGATTAAATTTCTCCTCTCTCGCTGCTGTCCTGGCTCTAATCAAAAATTGAATAGACCGCTTTTTTTATTTTTTACTAACATAAAAAAGTGTTGGGGGCATTGACAAAAACAGGCCAGCGATGGATAATCCAAAACCTTGTTCATCCAAGTGAATATCATCCCCGCCCCAAAAATGGTGAGTTTTAGGCTGAAAAGGAGCCCATAATGAGCCAACCCAGAAGTGAGTCCTCTGCTAGCAATGATCCGCCATCAATTCGAATCATATTTGACTTTATAATTTTACCATTTAAGTCACCATCAAGTTCTATTATGACTGGGGTGTCGGCACAAAAATATGGATCAGTCCAAACAAATAGAATCATGTAAAGATATTGTTCGAAGGACCATGTTTTAACGGGTTATAGTCTTGTTAACAACGGGTTATAGTCTTGTTAACACAAATTCATCTTATATTCTTCACACAAAAAAAGTAAAAATATGATTAATATTCACCTCTCACGCTGCTGTCGTGACTTGAACAATTTTGAGAGGAAGAAAAAAAGGTAAAAAACTTACTTACTTGTTAAACATTTTGAATTAAATAAAAATAATGTTGATACACTTTGGAACACTAACCTGGAAAAAGAAATAAAAATTCTTTAATTTTAAAGGAAATTAAGTATATATAAGTATTTAAAAATATTTAAGTATTCATATTTATATTTTGTTTTTCATGAGTGCTCAACAGCGTTGTTAACCTTGAAATTTCAAAACGCACCAAAATGAAAAAAGCGCGTTATTTCAGCAAAAACGTAACAAGTTTGGATTTTTTTTTTCTTTTTCAAAAACCCATTTCGTACTATAAAAAGTATAAAATTTTTATATTATAAAAACGATAATGAAACAGCTTTTTAAGCAGCTATAAGACGATCAAACTGGGTCTGATAGCACTGGCTGATGGCATGCCATCAAATTCATTCAATAGCTAGAACTTGTGTTTGACAAACTTGTCCTCCAGTGCGATTCTGCTACTTTTCTTAAGACAATGGCTTGTTTACAATAATTATAACGATATTCGATATTGCGATAACGATAATCAAATTTGGTACTTATAGCGCATTTACACCAACTCGAAATCTAGTAGATTTGAATTGAAATATACAATGAAATCTATATCGTTTACACCACCGTTTTTTGACATCTAGCAAGATTTCATTTGCTCAAAAATAATTTATGCATGCGGGTTTTACAATACAATATTATCAGAGACTGAATACACCAGCATTAAGGTGTATATTTTTTGTACCTAGAGACTGCATACACCACATTATAGTGCAATTTTTGATGCAGCGTAGTATTTTTAAGTACTTTTTGCAAGAAATCACAGTTGCATCGCTTAGTACTGAGTAGATTTCAGGAGATTTCGTCGAAATCTACTCATAAAGTAGATTTCATTTCGTATGGGAAATCTTCTCAAAATCTACTAGATTTGGCTTGAAATCTCGAATGAGCAGATTTCGCTTTGGTGTAAATAGGCTATTAGCAACAAGATTTAATTATATTCGCTGTTGACCGTAATCAGCTGTTTTATTGTATATTCGTCGTTAGAATTATATTGCAGGAGCATAGTGATAAAATATGTCGATAAAATTTACGATTATCGGACCATTAAAAGTTACACAACCGCACAACAGGCCATCAAACTCGTGTAATAGCAATTCTATCAAACACAGTGTGAATTTTATTTTTGTTTTCGCAAGCGAACAGTGAACACCCGTTGGCTAGAGTGGATGTCTGTAAAATAATTTATTGATATATGCGAAAATATGCCAGAATTGTAACAAATAGAAGATCAAGTTTACCATAATCAAAATTTAATGCAAACGGAAAAATTTAATAAAATCAAAAATTGAATTTACAACTTTTTTGTTGTTTACTAACATCAAAAAGTGTTGGGGGCATTAATAAAAATAGGCCAGCGATGGATAATTCAACACCTTGTGCATTCAAGTGAACAGTAATGATTCTGCTCTGTTGTACTACGTGCAAATTTTCATTTCCACGCAAAAAATAAATTTGAAGAAATTTAAATTATTGTCTTACTCCCAGCTTTAGGGATGACGTCATTTCTCTGTAAATTGTGTCAAATTAAGTTATCAAACAAGTGGCCTTTTGTGCATTTTGTTCTTTTGTTGAAATCCATTTATGGCATCAACTAAACTTAACGACAAAAATGGCAATCATATTCATTGACATTTCACAACAAATCTCTAAAAAGAGTCTGCTGGTGCAGAGTTGTGTAAATACATTCATACTTACACACATACGAGTACATACGTATAGATATGTAAATGTAAGTATGTTCATAACTGTAATTGTCTAATGTTTACAAGAAATAATGTTGATTTTAATTAAGTTTAAATAGAATAGAAATTGCGGATGCAATCAATTGAAATCTAGAGCACAAATACTCGTGCACACACAAATAAAGATACGAGTGAGTATTATTAAGTAAATATTTCTGAGGTCAGTTTCAATATTTGTTTTGTTGAAATCTGAGTCATTACTGAAAGATTAAGCAAACATAGTAAATAAAGTGATTTTAATCTTGGGGAATTATAAAAGTGAATAATAACAATTAAATCACAGTTGAACTTTGATATAATGAATCTGAAGTATGCACATCGCAATGTTCAGGCAAGTGGCTGCCGCCGGTGTTGTTATACATTTGTGCGCGTTTTATCACATTATCCATGACTTTCTACAACATTTCTATTGGTAAATGTTCACATTCCTGACAAATATTCTCTATAAGGGCTGTAATTGTCTGGTCATAAGCGCGCGACTTAAAGTGGTTCCAAAGAAAGAAGTCTGAGATGGTTAAATCGGGCGGACTTGCTGGCCATGCCAAATCGCTAAAACGAAAGATTATGCGACCAGGAATGTTTAAAAGCCTAAAAATAAATACACAAATAAAAATATGAATGTATATATAAACGGTTTTTATGTGTTTCGCAGCTGTCTGCTTGATTAAATCCCGAGAGGTAGGTTCTAGCACGACTCAAGAAGCCCAGTGTAAAAGCCTTATATGCTTTTAACAACTGGCAACACCGCAGTTTAAAGTGGAGACCAAGGCGAATTCATAACAGGTGAAATTGACAGCGCAGCTGATAACTTTTTTTAAATTTTTTATCTGTTTTAGATGTTAATGGCATAATTAAAACAAATTTGGGAAAAAAAGATTTTTAATTATGTATTCTATCTTGAGCGCCAGATATCACTCAGAATACTCCGCAATCTGGCTGAGCATTTTCACCTTTTCAAGCTCTATGATCTGAGACTTTGAGTTTCACGAGAAAATTAAAATTATAATTAAGTTTTTCTTTTATTGTAATTTTTTTTATGGAAATTTGAATAAAAAATTTCAAAACAATTTTTTAATTTATGCATTGCATCTTGAGCGCCATCTATTATTCTGAATCCTCCCCAATCTTGCTGGCCATTTTCACCTTTTCAACCTCTATGATCTGTGACTTTAATTTTCACGAAATAGCAAAAGTTTCACCAAATAATTAAATGTTTGGCTTTTATTGTAAATTTTTTTAATGCATAGTTTTTTTTTAATCCCTTTTTGTGTTTATTATATTTTTCTCTTGACATTTGAAAAAGATTTATTTTTTGTAGAGTTGTATTTATTTCTCTTGCATTTACCTGGTATGAATTCGCCTTGGTGGAGACCAAGGCGAATTCATTACTAGGTGAACTTGACAGCTCAGGTGATGATTTTTTGTTCCCCGCGTTTTCTTCCAATGAGACTGTCATATTTTTTTTTCTTTTGCTTACAAACATTTTCGCGCCACTTTAATCTGAAGATTTTTTCGCATGATTTAGTGCCATAACAAGAAATTTTTTTGAATTTAAAATTAAAAAACTAATATAATCTATGATTTTAATTTTAAAAAAATATATAAAAATTTGTATTCAATGTTTATATAACACTTTTTCCCACCTGAACACTCTTAGGCGACTTTAGATTTTGACATTTTCAGGAAGTTTTACAATAAGAAAATATATAGTACTAAATTCGCCTTCTCGCTTGCATTCACCCAAGGCGAAATCATTACTAGGTGAACTTGACAGCTCAGGTGCTTATTTTTTTTTTTTGCTTCCCGCGTTTTTTCCAATGAGACTGTCAACATTTTTTTCTTTTGTTTACCAACATTTTCGCGCCACTTTAATTTGAAGATTTTTTTTTTTCATGATTTAGTGCAATTTCATTAAATTTATATGAATTTAAAAGTGAAAAACTAATATAATCTCTATAATTATAATAATATAATTTTAAATTCGTATCTTGATCCTAGTTGCTCGACCTTTTTTTTTAAATATAATTGTTGTTTACTTAAGCTTGAGGTCACTTGTTTCAAAATTATTCGTTTTATTAATGTTTCGATGTTTCTACACCACGCCGGTTATTGTGAGAGTATGAAGTTAGCAAAACTCAAGTCAATTCGCCGCAGTTTGAAGTCTCCACCAAGGTGAATTTATATAGTTAAATGCAAGGCGAATTCATACAGGTGAATGCAAGCGGGAAGGCGAATTCAGTACTATGTAACTATTTTGTTATTGTAAAACATATGGTGAATGTCAAAATCGAAATTCGCCTAAGATTGTTCAACAGCAAATAATCTTATAATACGTTATATATAAACTTTTATAATTGTTTGTAATTAAAATTATATTTTTAAATATAATTGTTGTTTACTTGAACTTGAGGTCACTTGTTTCAAAATTATTCGTTTTATTAATGTTTTGATGTTTCGACACCCCCAACAACAGAACTGATGGTGGTTCGGCGGTCACAGTATTTGCCAACAGGCAACCTATCATATATCAGGAACCACATCAAAGCCAATTTAGGAGGAGACACTGGTCAGATAAACAGCAGGTTTTGCCTTGCCGTATGTATATCCAAAGTACTCTACTTTCCTGGTTCTAAACTGGACAGTGGTATGTAGATCTGCTAAGATAATTATCATACTCAGGCAATACAACGAAATCAAATTGGAACAGGTGGGCTGGCTTTTCAATGGCTGACAGTCTGCTGAGCCTAACTTAATCCTAAAAAGATCTGACAACACTTATTTTACACTATTAGTTATGCTTACGTCGGCCTTCATTTAATTACATACCTATGTTGTTTGTTACCTTCACACATATCGCTCCTTTATTGCAACATAGTCATATCTCAAAAAATGAGCTTTTCGAGTTAAGAATGCAGAATTGTTAACAAAACTACACATTATGTTGTGCCAAAAATGTTTTCAAAGTACTTTTAAACGTTTTCTTTAGGAGATATTTTCAAAAAAAAATTTTCTAAGACTCGTATGGAAACTAAAAATTTGAAATGTGTTCTTCTCGAAACAAGCTTTTTGTAGTTATGACTATGTTGCAATAAAGGAGCGATATGTATATACATGTACGTAGAAAAACTCTGAAAGAAAATTGCTCTCCATACTATTGTAAAGGTGGCAAGCTTACTTTTTGTCTTGAACAAGTTCTCAGGGGTTCACACCTGTATTGCAACTAGGAAATTGGTTTATGCGGAGGAGGGGATTAGTGTTTTTGGATATTAGACTTGAACCTTCCAACATTATATGTGACACGAAACACGTTCACAGGTAATTTGTTCCACAGGCGAACCACTAAATCAACAAATGGATGAAGTCAGAGCAAAATCCATTGTAGTAGAGTTGGATAACCTATTCTGCGTTCTCTATTGCAGTCGGTCGAGTAACCCCAAAATAGACTTTGAGGCAACGGCCGAAACATTCCATTTTCGGTCGGATAAAGGCGGTATAGTTAGTAAAGAGGTCGGATGGAGAGAAGTATGTCTTACAAAGTTTCAAAAAATCCCGACACTTGAATGCTTCTTTAGAGAAATGGAAAATATGTTCAGTCCAGCGAATGTCACACTAAATTTACATTCCAAGAACATCAAGAGCATCCGATTCCTCAATATTTATACCATCCATGAGTACAGATGAAGCAGCATTCGCGGTTATGAATTTTTGTGTTAATAAGCAACACTGGGTCTTACGAGCGTTGACGGTCAATTGGCGTTTTTTTAACCGCTAAACTATACATCAACACCCTGTCGTCCTCAAACTATGTTTATGGTAAAAATGCTGTTTTTTGTACAGTCGCTTAAGCCCCTCTGCCATCGATTTATTGAAATATATTTGCTTGACTTTTGATAGACGTCGAAAGTGATTTAGAATCAAAGAAAGTCAAGGTCGTCTGATAGGCTTTCCAAAAAAAAAAAAAAACGCTGTTTTAACAAGCCGTTGTAATGCATTTTGATAGAATTCTGAACTTTGTCTGCAATTTATTTGCCTCAATTAAGCAGCAATAACAGAAATTCTTTTATAAATTTATTTTTTGTTTTATTTTTGATTTGGATCAGCGCAATCATTTAAGACACATATTTCATTTAATTTAAATTTACATATCAGTGGAACATTAATCCTGACTTTGGCTTAAGCTCAACGAACACGAGCACCAATAACAAACGAGATAATAAATTATCTGAACGATTCCTATTAATAACTTTAATTAACAAAAATAAAAACTTTTTCTTTAGCTCCACAATAAAAAATAAAGCAGACAAAAATCTAAAATAAGGAATCCTTTTAACAAACTTGTAAAACATCAAGAAGGTATAAAATATGCATTTCGTTTGCACACATCCTTCTGAACACACATTTCTGCGAGTATCTGGCAAATGTAGGAATGTGTTGCCTCTCACTCACACTTATTCCCCAGTGGGCACCACTGAATTGTAGAAGAAATCGGTGTTTGGCCAGACATGGCTGGCAAACAGACATACGAGTATTCCAACTTAAATGAGAAACACACACACACACACCCATACACACTCCCTCAACGTAATTCTTCTTTTAGTGTGGGAACTGAATTATTCAAATCACACCGAAACCAAAACGAACAGCAGAAGGAGCATTTAAGCTCCTCTTGAAAGTCAACTTTAGGATAAGAACCAACTCTTGGTTATTGAGACTATTTATTTTGCGAATATAAAATGGATGGGTTTATTTTAAAGGATTGCTGCAAATCTTTTATTTAGTTTTGAATATTATGTTGCTGTTGTTGTTGTTGTTTTTGCCAAGTTTACTCATATGCATATTTATTGCATTTTCTTCTGCTGTTGCGGTAACGCCCCCATATTCGCAATGGAATTTCAATTTCATTTAAGGAATCCATAAAAATTCATTAAAAACCAAAACAGCTTTAACTGCACAAGATAAAACAAAAATATTTACGAGATTATTTTTTTGGTCTAGAACAGGGGTGCCCAAAAGTTCAATATGGAAGTGCCAGCTCCAATAGATTTAAGTAAAAATTACTTTTATTTAATATTTTTTGTTGCAAAAAACAAAACATATTTACAAAATCGCAGATGACAGCAGCATTTGCCACTCGTACTCTTTTAGTTATAGGCCCAGTCTACCAGAGATCGCTGTCAAAAGGCTAAATATGAACGATTCACTGAATAGAGATCTGCTATTAATCTCCGAATCGGGTCATAAAAACAGGGTTGCCGTCAACGCTCGTAAGACCCAATATTTCTTATTAACACACAAACATACGACCGCAAGTGCTGCTCCATCTGTACTCATGGATGGTATGAATATTAAGGAATCGGATGCTCTTGATGTACTTGGAATGAGTGTAATATTCGCTGGACTGAAAACATTTTTAATGTCTCCAAAGAAGCATTCAAGTGCCTCGGGTTTTTGAAACGGTGTAAGATATACTTCACTCCATCCGACCTCCTTACTATTTATACCACCTACATCCGACCGAAAATGTAATACAACTCTCATGTTTGGGCCGATGCCTCAAAGTCTATTTTGGGGTTACTCGACCGTGTGCAGGAGAGGGCGAAGAAGCTTATCGGTGACAGTAGGGTATCCAACTCTGTTGACTCACTGGAGTATCGACGCAGTGTGAGGTGCTTTACTCTGTTCTATTGTTCCTACAATGGATTTTGCTCTGACGAGATTAGGGATCTTGTTCCTGAAACTCGCACATTTTTGCGTAGCATGCGTTCATCGTCCAGAGCTCATCCATTTGTGGTTGATTGCCCGGGGAATCGTACAACGCATTACAGCTATAATTAGTTTTTCAGCCGTATGCTTTGCCTGTGGAATAAGTTGCCTGCAGACGTGTTTCCTCTCTGTTATAACATTCAATTCAAATGCTCACAAACAGCACTTCCTCTGTGCTCCACCTCCCAATTTATTTTCCTAGTTCTGGTACATTGCACTGCATATGTAGGGGTCATCCCCTGAGTACTGGTCCAAGATTAAAAAACAACATCTACACTGACAATCGCTGTCGTCAATATTTACCAGCGAAGCATGTGAAAGTGCTGTTGCTTTGCTCTTGGGTGTGCACAGTGAAGAACGACAAAAAAATATATAACACAAAATTGTTTGTGTATTTTTCATTGCTAGTGCTGAGTGCAATATTAAAGAGCACAGCCATATAGCTAAGTACTTTTAAAAAACAATTGAGCATCAAGCGCATAGGGCTTGGGCATTCCTGGTCTACAACATACATGTACACATACATATATACATATGTGCGTTAGCTAATACACACAAACATAATTTCAAAATTTAAAACCACAAATACTTAGGATAGAAACATTATTTACAGAGACGACGATAATCCATATTTACTGCCAGTTCTCTAATAAGTACAGATCAAATGTTATGTAAAAAATAAGGAAAAGACTGAGATCGAAAGATTTTGCTAATAGAACTAAAACTGATTTTAGTCCAGATCTACCCCCTGAGAAAATTTTACCCAGAGTTCTTGTATAATCCGCAAACTGTTTTTACTTCCTAAATCACCCACAAGCCTTTGAATTCAAGATATTCAGTAATAAAGTATTGTCGTGCAAGAGTTGGCAAAGTGCTTGCATCTCCTAGATCATCCAGAAGCCCTAATATGCTGTTCGTACTTACGCTTTTAATTAAAATTTTGCAATTAACGCCTTAATTGATTTTAATTACCCATACAAAATTTTAATTAACTTTAGTAAAATTAATTATACAACCCTTTGGAACCGTTGTCCAAATTTGATAACTCAAATGTAAATAAATGCAATCAAGAGATGGCGTGTCAACAAGACGAAATATTCACAATCAAAATGTAAACAACTTTTCAGTCAGCTGTTGTCAAACGTTAATTGCATTAGCAATACTTTTTCGAATTGTTTTAATATTTATTCAAATTAAATATACAACCCTGTAGAAACCGTGTTTAGTTAGCACAATAATACTTAATGAACACACTTTGATAAAATTTGATAAGTCAAATGTAAACAAATGCAAACAAAAGATGACCAGTCAACAAAAAAAAAAAAAAAAAACAATTCAGCTTTAATAGGTAGTGTCAGAATTACAATAAATACAACACCAACAAACATCAATATGTATTGGGTTGGTAGAATTTACGAACAGTTGTCAAAATTTTGTTTGAAATAGCTCTATGTGTTTTTGACAAATTTACGCAAAGGAAACGAAAGACATCTGTCCTTATACCACGATAGTATTGTAAAAAACTTTTCTGTCAACTGTTGTCAAACGTTAATTGCATTGGCAATATTAGGTATGCATGAACAATTCTAAATAGCTTGTTTTCTATGTTTCACAGCTATCTATATGTCGACATTTCATAGGAACTACCCTAATCATCAGTAGACTTTGGAAATTTTTGAAAGATATTTTCAAACATTCAACTTTATATCCCAACAATCTAAATAAATTGTTGAGAATTTAAAAAGAATGTTTGAGAATATCTTTCAAAAATTTCCAAAGTCTACTGATGATTAGGGTAGTTCCTATGAAATGTCGACATATAGATAGCTGGGAAACATAGAAAACAAGCTACTTATAATTTTTTATTGGTATAAATGTTAGAAGCTAGAACAGCGAATAAAAAACTCAATTGGTATGCATGAACATTTAAAAGAATTGTAATTAACTGATAATTGAATTAATTAAAAAGTGTATGTATGAACAGCATATTAACTTCCAGATCTTCACTGAGAAATTTTTGCGGAAAATTGCATAAAGAACCGTCAACTGTTTGGATTTGAAGTAATTTGCATTTGAAGTAATTTGCAGTTTCCAGATTAAATATATTATGTTCTCTTAATGGCGATTTTACTTCGAAAAACTTTTTGTTTTTTTATTTTTCGAAGTGGATTGAATTCCGTTTTCAAACGGAATTGAATTCTGTGGCATGCCTGCAGATTTCTGATTTATTCTCATCTTTTGTTACTAATTTAAGTTTGCTAAAGTTTGAAAAGTGGGGAAATGCAAAGTTAATATATTATTATGAATGGATGATTTTATAAGAACTATCGGAAATTAAAAAAAAAAACGCATCAAATTCAGAAAAATGCATGAAATATTTATTTGGATCGATAGTTGGGTCGATATAATTTAATGTTTGAAGATTATTTCATGCAAATGTTGGCCGCGGCTGCTCCTCAAATGGTCCATCCGCTTAGTCCAATTTTGGCATACTCTTTCCAACATTTCGGCCGGTATCTCACGAATAATGTTGGCAATGTTGGCTTCCAGTGCGTCAATCGAAGCGGGCTTGTCGCTATAGACATTAGCCTTAACATAGCCCCACAAAAAATAGTCTAGAGGCGTTAAATCGCACGATCTGGGCGGCCAATTGACTGGTCCCAAGCGTGAAATAAACTGTTCACCGGACTCACCTCTCAATTGGTCCATTGTTTCGCGTGCTGTGTGGCATGTGGCACCGTCTTGTTGAAACCACATATCATGCAAGTCAAGCTCTTCCATTTTGGGCAAAAAAAAGTTTGTTATCATCGCACGGTAGCGCTCACCATTCACAGTAACGTTGTGATTCGCATCATCTTTGAAGAAATACGGCCCAATGATGCCGCCAGCCCATAATCCGCACCAAGCGGTTATTTTTTGTGGATGCATTGATAGCTCTTGCAATGCTTCTGGCTGCTCTTCACTCCAAATACGGCAGTTTTGCTTGTTCACGTATCCATTCAACCAGAAATGAGCCTCGTCGCTGAACACAATTCTTCGATAAAAAAACGTGGATCTAACTAACTTTTCAAGAGCCCATTCACCAAAAATTTGGCGTTGTTGTAGGTCGTTTGGCTTCAATTCTTGCACCAGCTGTATCTTATAAGGCTTCACACCCAAATCCTTCCGCAAAATTTTCCACGTAGTGGAGTAACAGAGGCCCAATTGCTGCGAACGGCGCCGAATCGATAATTCACGGTCATCACCAACACTGGCCGATACGGCTGCGATATTTTCTTCAGTTCGCACTCTACGTAAGCGTGTTGGTGGTTTAATGTCCAACAATGTAAATTTGGTGCGAAATTTTTTTACAATAGCCCGAATAGAAGCCTCAGTAGGTCGATTAAATGGAAGAAGCGCGCGATGAACTTTCTTAACAGAGCACGCATTTTGGTAATAAAATTCAATAATTTTCAAGCGTTGTTCGTTTGTAAGACGATTCATGATTAAATTATAGGCCAAACTGAAGATGTTTGACAGTGACACAAGATACAAAACGTGCGTGAGCTGTCAAAACTAGTGTTGCCGAAAAGATAATAGCAAAAAAATCACTCGTTACAATGTTTAAAGTGTTTTGTCGAATTGGTTTCTTCAGAGAAGATCGATTACTCCTGAAACTGTCACACTAGCTGCGATATAATGTCGTAACATTTTTTTTATTTTGTTATGTTTCTGTACGTTCAATGCAAACCACAAAAAACACATCGCAAAACTTTTACTTTCTTAACGAGCAGAACAATTTTCTCACAAAAAATGTTTATTCGCATTTTTCATATAGTTACAAATACACGTATATAAGTACATGCATATATGTAAATACATATATGTATGTACGTATGCATATAACGATGCCCTGTCCTACTCCACATTAAAGTTTATTTTGTTTTTTCTGGGAGTACTGGTGCTGCTAAATATGACGATGACAGGCAATTAAGTGCACAGAGTGAAATCAAAGACTCTGCAATCAGGAATGTGTGTCAATGTAAAATACATATTGTACATACATATGTACACATCTATGTGTATACATATGTATATACAAACGTTTTATTTTTTCACTCAGTTCACTTAGAGTCTCACAACACAATTTGCCTCTACTATTTGGTCCGTCCGTCCGTCCGTCCGGTCTGCCTGTTGTGGTGTTCATCAGAATGGTGTTGTGTGGCTTTGCATACAAATTAAATTAAATGAAAAAGAACACAAATAATTGTAACACTCTGCGTCCGCACGAACAACAAGTGGGTGACTCATTTTTAACAGCCGCAAAGTTTGAAAATCCATAAACAAATTTTTTAAATGAAATTAATTTATTTATCTTGTGATATTTTCAACTTACCTTTTCGACGATACTCGATTCTCACGCACGCACACGATGAAATAACAATAAAAAATATAAAAAACAAGAGACAAACACCCGCAAACACAAACGCTGATTAATCCAAAAAAGAGAAATAAAATAATAAACATGATCACAAAATGATGTTGCCGACAAAGAGAAAATCCCAATCAGACATCTTTGCAGCCACACACCAGCCAGCATCACATAAAACAAGCGAAGCGAAGCAGAAAGTAAGAAAGAAAGAGCGAAGGACCAGCCAACCATCAGACCAACAATATAATATCATTTTTATCGGCCAATTAAGTTAATGAGAAGGTCCCTAGATAACACTTAATTAGGGTGTAAAATCGTCGCCTTTAGCCAAATCCTCTAAAGATGTTTTTCCTCTCCTAAGCGCCACATATTTTAAAACACTGTTGTATCAAACATATCGGTGATTAGTGGTGCATGCTTTCGATGTGTACTTCACATACAAACACACATTCATACGTTTGAATGTGTGTATGCATGTAAGTATGTGCGGTTGTTAATGGAAATATTTGTTGTATATTAAAATGTGTTTAGACGAAAAGTGTGTCTCAGTCATTGTTTTCATACATATTTTTACAAAAAACTTTTATTTTCTGCAAAAAAAAATATATATTTTTTCTGCCAAAAAAAAAAAAAAAAAAACATTTTCGTGTGTACTTTTGGTTATTTTAATCAAAAAATATAACAAAACTGCACAAATTAAAAAAAAAACTTTTTTGATTAAAAAAATCTTATTAGCATCTCAAAAAACCTGCAAGATAGGTAATCTTATCATCTGGCAACACTTGTTTCAGTAATTATAGAATTAGTGGTTTGCCTATTACACACGAGATTAAATATTCTGGAGGCTTATTAGCCAAGAGCTTGAAGGGGGTAGTATTTTGTGGGCATAATTTTTCAACTATTTTCAAACCGGCACAAGCAGCATAAAACCAATACAATCATTCAACAAATAATCTATTTATTTGAAACACTTATACATACACAATTCTGTATATAGACATACATGATATATCAGATGAACTAGTTTCGTGTTTGATGGTTAGGTTTGGTTTAACAGACTGCCAGCCATTGTAAAGCTAGCCCAGTTGGGTTCAATTCGGTCCCGTTGTGTTGCCTGTGTGTGATATGTATATCACCAGATCTATCCGAGAAGCGAATATAGGAGTCCAATCCACATACATTACATTCCTCATGCAGCATCGGTCTGCCTAGGTACAAGGCCTAGGTATTTAAGAAAGAGCTGGACACTGATAGAGGAAGTGCTCAACACTCTCTACCTCCTCCTCGACTCAGCAATTTCAGTAAATGGAAGATTTAACCTCCTCGCTGTCGTCTCTATGTAACAATGACCCATCAGAGCTGCCTTGAGCGATCTCAAAGTTGTTTCTTACAGTTCCTAAGCGGAATTCCAACGATCCCATCTATATCCCTTTGTTTTAGACGGGCACTGGCCTTTGCCTGTTCTTCCGCTACAACATTTTTGGGCACTTCACTGTGCCCTCGTAGCCAGAAAAGCTCCAGGTTCGAATGTTTCAGTATTCTCGCTTAGAGATATCCGGCATTCCTGAACCAACCTGGGCATCGTATTGACCACAGCTAGTACACACAGTCTTACTATCAGGACAAATTCGGATATCCTTCACGTGTATCCTGTAAAACCTCCACAAGTTAGCTGCCCTTTGTAGCTTGAAACTAATCCTTCGAACGAACTCCCTAGTCTAACTTGGATCTATCTGTAGAGCTTTCAAGCATATCTTCTTGTCGATCTGTGCTAATCACCTCCGACAGCAGAGCAGCCCTTCCCATTATTGAGGCATAGCTGTACGTCACGTCCTTCCATGACCTGCTTGACCATAACCTGATTACCATAAGTATGGCTATTTCTTTCACCATGAGATCAGCCGGCGGCCAATTCAGCATAGTAAAAAGTGCTTTCAATGACATAGTACTGGAAACACCAGTCACCATCAAAGCAGAAGCACGTATTACCTTTTTCTCCAACGACACGAGCGCCCCATACATTAAAACGAGCTTAATAACCATGTCGAATAGCCAGCAAGAGTTCCAAGGATTTATTGCTCAGGTCTTTCTAATGTCCCTTCTGCACAAGAAAGGTGGCGATGGCCACCTTTTTCTGCCCTTGACTGGATATGCCGCTGGCAGGATAGCTTAGAATCCAAGATATTTCACACTAGCTGACAGCTAGAGCTCAACCGAACTTACGATTGGTAGAGCACACAATGGAGCCTTGTATCTACGAGGAGTATAAGCTCCATTTTCTGTGGATTCATACCTAGACCACAATTTGTGCACTATGCTTATAAGCCTTAGTGGAGTGCTCAGTTGCTGTGATAGGATATCCCGGAACTTACTCGACACAGCAACCGCAATATCATCGGCTTATGCCACTATCCTAAACAACATGAAAGTTAATTCCAACAATAATGAATTCAGCACTAAACTCCATAGAAGAGGAAACAGAACTTCTCCCTGTGAAGTGACCCTTTTAGCTATTAGAATTTCTGGTTCATATAAAAATATTTATTTATTTATCAAAGGATAGACAAGAACAAGAAAATAATTATAAAAGTTTATAATTTAAATATGAATGAGAACTTGATTAAAACTAAATATGTTAACGAAGGTAGCTAACAACAAAGTTGAATTCGAGTGTTCTCCTACACTAGCCACTCTGCAAATTCCGTCTCGCCCCTTATTAGTCCCTATTCGTCAGCAAATTCGCTATGAAGCTCATAATTGACTGATGAACGTTCAGTCTTACTAGGGCCATTATTATGACTCTTGGCATCAAGGAAGGCATGTGATGCATACTCTAATTGCTCCAGAGCTTTCTCTACCTGCCCTAAGAGCAAATGCAGCGCCAATTTTGCATTAAGAATTTATTTGATGAAGTTTGAGTGTAAAGAAAATGCACCTAGCCAAACCGAAATTACGAGTAATCGTTTAATTGAACATTTCTAAATAAGGTGGAGTGTAAGACATGCCACGATCAGGAAGGCCGAAAATAGTACAGAACGTAGTGAACATCGATCGCGAACAGTGTTGATGAATATCCAGAAATTCCAATGCGAAGAGGTTCTAGATAACAAACCATCTCTAGAACATCGCTCCAACATATTCTATGACGTCATTTACACATGATCCAATTGGGCCAACAACTTTTAACACTTGACTACCATCAAACACTAAATTGAGCGACATGCTTTGCAAAATTTAACTGCCCCTGGTTATTATCTATGGGGTTACTTCAAAGAACGAGGGTATGTTAACAAGCCCCAAACTAGAGAGCAGCTAAACTACGAGATTGCCGCTGCGATCAGACGAAAAGAGCCTGCAATTGTGTGTGCAGTTATACAAAGCGCCTGCTTAAGAGCCCAATTGTGCATCGATGAAAATGGTGGCCATCTCTCTGATATTATATTTCATAATTAAAATGTATTTTAGACAAACTTAATACTATATTTTAGAAAAAAATAATTGTGGTGTACCTATTATTATGGAATACACTATACTAATTGTAGCAATTAATAAAAAATTATTATTAAATTTTTACACGCAGGCGTGACCTTAGGCTTTTTTGCGAAAGGAAACACTGGGATTTTGTTATTTTATCGTTCTTAAGTATTTTGAGGTATTAATAGCATATTGCGTCGTGTATCGAGTTACATAAACACCTTGTTATTTTACGAGTACTGCTATTTCATATTCAAACCCAAATCTAAGATACAACTTCACAGCTATAAACATTTCAATTAAAACTCCAAAACTTAGATTTATTGACTTCTCAACAAAAAACTTACAAAACTTGGCATATCTAACTTCAGCTCAGAAAATAGAAAAGTCAATTAGTCTGATTAATACAGGGTCATTAATAAACATTTACTGAGAAGTGGAATCTAAAAAAAAGTCAGCGTTAAGTATGCAGTAAAAAATTAAGTAGCATTAATTTCCCTTTTCCACAAATATATATACATATGTATGTATTTATTTTTGACCCGTGTGTACGAGTACAAATTGAGTGCGGGTGGTCAAGAGCGGCATTGTTTAAAAAGCAACGAAAAAGAGAAACTTGTAAGCAGATACTAAGAAGTTGATGATAGAGCAGGGAAATGTACGCTCACGCATTTTTTCTGTTTTTTTTTCCTTCACTTTCTTAATCAGCTTATAGTTTGTTCGTAATGCAGACAACTTCTTTTCTTTTTTTTTTGGAAAGAACAGATCAGCACCGGCAGCAGCAGCAGCAGCAGCAGTATCATCATCATCATCATCGTCATCTTCTTAGCCCTGCATTGACACACCTTAAATTGTAGTGAATGAGTGATGCATGCAACACGCAATTTTACAGGCCAATTTATTGAGTGTAAAGCAAATCAAATACAATACAAATAATGTGTTTGTTGTCTTGTGTATGTTGTGTTTGTTCATTGAATGGGTAAGTATATGACGCACCTCCTTAAGGGCTAATTTAAGGTGTTCTTAACGAGTTTGTTTTCAGTTGGGTGTCGCCGACAATTCGTTGCGTTTCATTTTGTGATTAAAAACTACAAGAACATCATCTCAGTGTTTACAAAATGTGCAAAAAGAAGAAATAGCAATTGCTATTTAAACGAATTAAGCGTCTTGATAAAAAAAAATATACTTGAAGGAATGCATTCATTGTGTGCTGCACTTCACACATGGTTTTTATACCCTTCCGTTTGTAATTTCCACAATTTTCATTTGCGACCCTATAAAGTAAACATGTTCTGAATCAGCATTGATAGAAAAATCGATTAACCGATGCCCGTCTGCCCACCGTTGAAATACCGTTTCTGAGTAAACCATTGAACTTAGAAACTTTTTTCTTTTACCATTCTATGACCCCATCACTAATGGGTTTTCCATTAATATTCAGCAAAATCGGTTCACATATAGCTAAGATATATTCAATATTCCGAAAACAGCTAATTTTTTTCAATTTTGTATGAAAATTTTTTCCGGTATCGGTCCATATATATAGGGTGTTTTTTTAAGCTAGATAGAACTTTAAATTGTAAAAAGTAACACAAAAAATTAAATTTTGATGAAACATTTTTTTTATTTGTTTCAGTATACTCTGACAAATCATCATGAATAGACTCACGCTTGAACAACGCTACGAAATTATCCAAATTTACTTTGAAAATCAGTCGTCGATTCGCGCGTTGTTTTATCGCAAAATTGTGTTCAGCGATGAGGCGCATTTTTGGCTTAACGGGTTTGTTAATAAGCAAAATTGCCGCATATGGAGTGAGACCAATCCACAAGAGACCCTACAGACTCCATTACATCCAGAAAAATGCACTGTTTGGTGCGGTTTTCATGCTGGTGGCATCATCGGACCTTATTTCTTCAAAAATGAGGCCGGAGCTCGCGTTACGGTCAATGGAGATCGTTACCGCACCATGATCAATGATTTTTTGTTTGAAAATATGGATGACATTGATCCGGAGGAGATGTGGTTTCAACAGGATGGCGCTACGTGCCATACGGCGAACGCAACCATCGACTTACTGAAATCAAAATTTGGCGATAAGTTGATTTCGAGAAATGGACCTGTCAATTGGCCTCCAAGGTCGTGCGATTTGACACCTCTCGATTATTTCCTGTGGGGCTACGTGAAGTCATTGGTTTATGCTGATAAACCAGCAACAATTGACGCCTTGGAGGCCAGCATTGTTCGTGTTGTTCGTGACATACGGCCAGCAGTGCTCGAAAAAGTGGCCCAAAATTGGACGTCCAGAATGCGCTTCGTCAAGAACAGCCGCGGTGCCCATATGCCCGAAATCATTTTCAAATGTTAATGTCACGTATTGATCTTTCGAATAAAAAAAAATTTGGATTACAATTTAATTTTTTGTGTTATTTTTTACAATTTCAAGTTCTATCGGGCTTAAAAAAACACCCTATATATATATATAGCCTAAGCCGATTTGTTTATGAAAATGTGGCGCAAGCGAACTTACAAAATTTGTTTTGCTTTAAAAGCAATTTCTGGTGATAAAAGCAGATTGCTAAAATAGAGAAAATGAAAATGTCCGATATCGGTCCATATATACGCCAGATATGATCTAAACCAATTTTTTCATGAAAACCTCTTTTTCTTTAAAGGTAGTTTTGGTAATATAAGGGGGTTACTAAAATACAGAAAATGAAAAATTCCGATATCGGTCCATATATACCCGAGATATACCTTAACCCAATTATTCCATGAAAATTTCTATGAAAGGTTAATTTTTGCAATAGCGATTACAAGGCCATATACGAGTATATCCGAGCATATTTAGTTCAAATTTATAATATATACTCGTGAAGGGTATTTTAGATTCGGCCCGGCAGACTATACTACACTCTTACTTGTTTTTTATATATTTTTTTAAAGCCATCAAAACTAGAAGAGAAATATAGAAAGAAAGTTAACTTCTTTCTTACACAGAAAGACCCCTTGGAGGGCATTTTTTGTCTTGGTATACACCAAGCCAGCATACTATTGTCTTGTCACAGATACCTGTAATGTAAAGAGTCAGACGTGTAGGTTAAACAGCTGAAGTTATTAAGAGCTGATGTTCTTAATGGACCACGGACCAGCAACTCATTAAGCCTTGTCTTCCATTGACTGTTTAGGAAATTGCATACAGGTAGGATTAGAACCATATGGCTAAAAATTTATGGCAAGCATAGCGACCTGGGGCCAAATCACCGCATACGATATCGAGCAAAATTATCGAAATTTTTCATTTTGGTATCACGGCATACGATATCGAATAAACTGTATTGCAATAATATAAAAAAGTTAAAGGATTAATTTTTGTTATTCCTACTTTTAGGGAACGTATAGTCTTCAATCTATTGCATTTTGTTTAACTTACGATCCAATATGCATCGGTTGCCATAATTTAGATGTATTGTAATGTTATTCGATACGATAGTTAATTCGATATCGTATGCGGTGATTAGACCCCTGTTTGAGCCTAGCAAGCCGCTAGTGAATCGTCAATAATTTACGATTCATTTTCGAAAATTGGTCCATCATAAGATAAGACCGTTAAGTCAGCAGCTGATCTAAATCAATTTCTCCAATCTGCCGGAATTGAATCCCCTCGGACAGTAGGTTTTGCCCTGCTTTCTGGAGCATTGAGGGATAGAAATTCTTCGTTTTTTGTAACAAATAAAACTCTAGGAAACTGCATGCTTTACTTTGTATTGCACTTTGGAAACCCTCACCAGATGTTAAATGGCGAAACGGGGTTCGGCAAAGTCCCCGATAAGTTCTGTTTGCAGATCATCTTGGCGCTAGTCATAGATAAGAAGCTTAGCTTGGCTGAAACGTTCTTTTTTTATCTTGGATCAATGCTCAGGGGATGACCTCTACATATGCAGTGCATTGTACTGGAACTAGGAAAATAGGTTATGCGGAGTAGGAAAGAGGGAGTAGTGTTTGTGGAACAATAACAACACGAAAAACCAATATAAAATGTTAGAATTAAATTAGTTAAAACTGATCAGTGCCCAGTGTATATACCTTCGGGATTGCTCAGACTAACAAAATTTAGTCCAACATCTTCCACACTACAAGATAATTAAGTACATTCAAAAGAAATTAATAATGAACATATAAAGAAAATATGCAAAAAAAGAGAGAGAAAAAACGTGTTCACATGTTGCTACCTCTTCCGGCGTAATTTGCACCAGAATAGGCTCATATATAAAATATACGGAGAACGGTAAAAAGAGACAAAAAAAAAAACACGTGTACACAGTTTGCTACCTATTCCGGTGCAAATTAGTTTGATACGAAATTAATAACGAATATAGAAAATACGGACAGTAGTAACAGGACGGAAGACGAAACACTACTCTCTTGCTGTAATGTTACGCGCCGGCTACCAATAGGGTAATTAAAATAAAACAAATCATTAAATCACACTTGGATGAGCCGATCAAGTAGATATCGGGTAAGGGCATGAAAAGATTTTCCCAGCTTGCTCAAGGTCGGTATATTCGGTTCTTATCCCGGATTTACAGCGCGTGAACATATAACACAGCCTACATGCTATGGAATATACCACAGACTGTGTGAAATACAAAAAAAAATAAAATACAAGCTCCAAGTGTGTTCCTTCTAGACGAATTCTTATTCTGATTTGCAACAACTTAAAACATGACGAGATGTGATGTCATGTCGGGTAAAAATTCCCGAACTCACACTGTGAGTGTCCAACCCCTTGACAGACTGTGTACCCGAATGATGATTTATGCCTGTCCCTTATGCAAACGCTTACCTTTACCCTTGCTTACCCAATCTGGTCAACATTTCTCCAGGGAAAACAAATTACAGGTCCATTACAAATTCAAATACTTTATTAACAAAAAATAGAATTAAAGTAAAAAATGAATTGTTTCTTACACCCTTTTACACCAATTTCAATTCATTTGTTAGTAAAAGAAAATATAATACATACTCAGTTAAGATTAATAGATAGCTAAAATAGTATAAGTTATAATATACATATATGCATGAATAATGATAATATAAAAAAAAATTGACTTAATCTACTTATGTACATAACCTTCGACTTGCTGCTGACAGTTCGGTTGCTGCTGCTGATGATGGTGTTGCTGATGTTGAGGATATTGATCTTACGGATATTTCTTTTTTTGTTGAATTGTATAATTTAATTCTTTTATTTCTTCGTTCTGTTATTCAATATTTAGTTCTTTGCCTTTCTTTTTTAATTTTTTTTTTTTATTTTATTTAATATTGTTTAGTATTAATGTTTGTATTAAGTTTAATCTCATTGTGGCTTGAAATTAAAAACACAGTTGCGGAAAAATTAACCCTTGGAATTGGGTGTTGTAAAATGTTCTTGCTTGCTGCAATATGCGAAAAGCACGGTGGTAATGGAAACATTATTCCAGGTGTTACTCTTCCACTAGTTCTCTGTTCTTGATGTAGTGAATTTAGATTTTCGACTGGTCCACAGATTAAGGCTGTGTACTGCACAAGCTTTCAGTTTTCCTTTTTTTTTTATATAAATCGACTTTGTTGTCTTAAATTACACATTCACTTGGCCGCAGATTTATGATCAAATTCTGATCCTTTTATTTTTCCATTCTACCTCTGTGACTTTGTCTACACCACTTATAATAATAGTTTTTTTCTAAAATTGCACTTGTTTCATTTCCAAGATAGTTTAAATTATTTCCAAATTGTATTTTCATTTCTGGTGCTGTTTAATTTCCTTCTTTCTTATTATTTACAGGTATACTTATTTATAATATTTTATTTTCAATTAATATTACATTTTCGTTATTTATTAGTAATCTTTTAGGCACTGTCATTTTTTCCTCCTTTTTTAAGGTTTTTTATTTTAATTTTCATTGCTGTACATCAAGAAACAATTGCTTGATGAACTTCCTTTTTTTCTGGTTATTTTCTCGCTTATTCGGACCGCATTGGCCGAGATCTTCTACTTAACTGCCATGTGTTCTGACTTTTATCGTTAAGCAGCACTTCATTTATCTATTCATTTTTTCCCCCTCTCATGTAATGCCAATTGTCGCAATGTCATTGGTCAGTCGATGTAACGGTTCTTTTCGCCATCATTTTTCTGTTCTCTACTTGTTTGAAAAGAAGCGCGATAACCAAGGAATAGAAAAATATTTAGTGTTGGTCAGTGAAATGATCATATGATATGTTGCCACCTGACATTTCCCTTTCTCACGGTGACTTTCGCTATAAGGATGCTACACGCATAGTAAAATAGATGCTCATTGAATCTGATTTTAACATGAGTTCTGATTCGCTGAGGCGTTTTACTTTCCATATGTGTGACAAATAAATTCGTCCGTAACAGTAATTTAAACCTAAATCGTAGGAAGGAAGGTGTTTTATTCAAAATCAATACTGGCGCTTAAAATGTAACCACCCTTTATTAAGTGCCTTGAGTTATTGTAATATATCTGTAGATAGAATAGCTAATGACTTTTATGGATTCAGTATAACTTGTATGCATATACCATCCCATATGATACCGCTCTTCAGAGGGTTAATAGGGGATTATATATGATGTTTATCAAAAATATAACTCCAGGATACTTCAACTCCTTAAAAATTTCCAGTTTTATAACAGCCTTGTTTAGAACATAAAATTATGATTTGAAAAGGTCATTACTTTAAACTTCTGCCTTTGGCCCTGTCTCATTTTCAAGCCTGCTTAAGACATTTTTGGTCAATGAACGTTTGCTAGACTGAAGATCTAAAGGTAAAAGTGTATGATCCAATACGAGTATGTATATGTATGTGTGTCTGGAAAAGGTGTCTTAAGTACTGAAAAAACTGAGATAATTACATGTTAATTTTAGTCAGCCAAATGTATGGTTAGCAGTTTTGGTCCTTTTTGCTGTTTTCCCTTTTTTTGGTTTATTCATTTTATTTCGATTAAATTCGTTTTGTTTTATTATAACTTTTTTTTTTTTTCTTTAATTCGTTTTAACTTCTTCTTGTATGTATGTTTGCTTGTGTTTGTTGTCTTCTTCTTAATTGTATGTGTTAATCCTTGACAGCGCTCCTTAATTTTTATTATAGTTTTCTTTCGTTTTTTGTTTTTGTGTATCTGGTTGAGGTAATTGAGTTGACTTAAGTTGTGGCGTCAGTGGCGGCATTCTTTTGTTTTGTTTGTTGCAGTTGTGGCTTGACTGGTGTTTGGAAACATACTCGTATTGTACAGAGTGAGTTTTTATGTTGCACGGATAATTAAAAAGGTTATACTACTAAAAATAATAGAGTCTATTGTTTTTCACTGTGTGGGGCATTTAATTTTTTAATTGTTTTGCACTTAGACATACATAAAAGTCTTATTTTTTTGTAGAATATATATTGAAGGAAAGGTGAGTGAGTGATTTTGTTGACTACTTAGAAATGTCATTTGTTTTGAAGAAAATTTTATAGTTTTTATGACCGTAAGATTTCCAACCAGGCAAAGATTTATATAGCAGCGTTTAGACACGAAAGCATTTGGAAAGCAAACACTTAGTTTGACAGCATATTACGGCTGTCCGATTTCGCGTTCAGTACACGAAGGGAGGGTTAGGATAGTTTGTAACGAGTGATTTTTTTGCTATTAACTTTTTGGCAACACTAGTTTTGACAGCTCACGCACGTTTTGTATCTTGTGTCACTTTCAAACATCTTCAGAGTGGTCTATAATTTAATCATGAATCGTCTTACAAACGAACAACGCTTGCAAATTATTGAATTTTATTACCAAAATGCGTGCTCTGTTAAGAAAGTTCATCGCGCGCTTCTTCCATTTTATGGTCAGTTTAATCGACCTACTGAGGCTTCTATTCGGGCTATTGTAAAAAAATTTCGCACTAAATTTACATTGCTGGACATTAAACCACCAACACGCTTACGTATAGTGCGAACTGAAGAAAATATCGCAGCCGTATCGGCCAGTGTTGGTGATGACCGTGAATTATCGATTCGGCGCCGTTCGCAGCAATTGGGCCTCTGTTACTCCACTACGTGGAAAATTTTGCGGAAGGATTTGGGTGTGAAGCCTTATAAGATACAGCTGGTGCAAGAATTGAAGCCAAATGACCTACCACAACGCCAAATTGTTGGTGAATGGGCTCTTGAAAAGTTAGATGAAGATCCACTTTTTTATCGAAGAATTGTGTTCAGCGATGAGGCTCATTTCTGGTTGAATGGATATACGTGAACAAGCAAAACTGCCGTATTTGGAGTGAAGAGCAGCCAGAAGCATTGCAAGAGCTACCAATGCATCCACAAAAAGCAACCGTTTGGTGCGGATTATGGGCTGGCGGCATCATTGGGCCGTATTTCTTCAAAGATGATGCGAATCACAACGTTACTGTGAATGGTGAGCGCTACCGTGCGATGATAACAAACTTTTTTTTGCCCAAAATGGAAGAGCTTGACTTGCATGACATGTGGTTTCAACAAGACGGTGCCACATGCCACACAGCACGCGAAACAATGGACCAATTGAGAGGCGAGTTCGGTGAACAGTTTATTTCACGCTTGGGACCAGTCAATTGGCCGCCCAGATCGTGCGATTTAACGCCTCTAGACTATTTTTTGTGGGGCTATGTTAAGGCTAATGTCTATAGTGACAAGCCCGCTTCGATTGACGCACTGGAAGCCAACATTGCCAACATTATTCGTGAGATACCGGCCGAAATGTTGGAAAGAGTATGCCAAAATTGGACTAAGCGGATGGACCATTTGAGGCGCAGCCGCGGCCAACATTTGCATGAAATAATCTTCAAACATTAAATTATATCGACCCAACTATCGATCCAAATAAATATTTCATGAATTTTTCTGAATTTTATGTGTTTTTTTTTTTAATTTCCGATAGTTCTTATAAAATCATCCATTATTTGCTGCCTTGCCATATTGGGCCTGACCCCAATATTCTTTTTATTTGTTATTCAGGCAGCAGTTGATGGTTGCTCGTTTTCAATATTATTAGCTGGGGGAAGAAGTGAGTTCTGTTTACACAACACGGGAGCATCGACGCTGTGTGGGGTGCGTTACTCTGTTCTATCGTTACTACAATGGATTTTGCTCTGACGAGATTAGAGATCTTATTCCCGAAACGCGCACATTTTTACGTAGCACGCGTTCATCGTCTAGAGCTCATCCATTTGTGGTCGATTGCCCAGGGAATCGTACTACGCATTACAGAGAGAATTCGTTTTTCAGCCGTACGCTCCGCCTGTGGAATAAGTTACCTGCTGACGTGTTTCCTGTCAGTTATAACGTTGGAAGGTTCAAGTCAAATATTCACATATACTACTTCCTCTTTCCCCCTCCTCATAACCTGTTTTCCTAGTTCTGGTACAATGCACTGCATATGTAGCGGTCATCCCCTGAGTACTGGTCCAAGTTAAAAAAGAAAAAAAAAAAATTGAGAAACCATCCCACATACTTTTATTCTCCGATCACCCTATATTCTAATTTTGGGCGAATTGAACTTACGACGTTACTTGTGATGGTATAGTCACAGCGGAGCTCAGTAAAAACCCACTTCTTAAGCATTGCAGTTAATTATTAATTGAATTGGTGCCGATTTCTCATTCCCTGAGTACTGGTGCAAGATAAAACATCTATATGTGGATATTATGTACCAAATGAATTGAAACTTTCGTGTTGGCTTTTAAGAGCGTTCGCTAACTTACAAGCATAACTGCAATGCTCACATTTTACTGCTGATTTCTACACAAAACGGCCTCAAAATAATTTATATATTTAACCATTATTTCGAATAGTTGAATATTATGTGCAGCTGCTTTACATATTTCGTTCAAAGCTTTCTAATCAATAATTTAAACAAATTGGATGCAACGCACTGCACTCACAACTTCTGTTTGCCAAGCAGACATTTCATTTATCTGTACACAATGTTTGTTTAATTGTTAATGTGTTCGTGTGTATGAGAGTAAGCGTATGTGTGTTTGTGTGTGTGTGTGTGATTTCTTTATGAATAATGATTGTGGGAAATTTTCCTTTAGGGCCCAAACAAGAAATACAAATAAAACAATAATGTTTTGTACCCACACTTTTCTGGGCGATAAAGTTTTTTTGATTGTTAAATGTTTTTATGTTGTTTGTTTGGTAGTTGTTCATGTGTTGTTATGTTTTTGTTGTGTTTTTTTTTCAGCTATTTCTGGTTGTTAACTCATACGAGTATGTGTTGCATGTACATATGTACGTATATTATCCAACAACAATAACAATATTAAAAAAATAATAACATTACAATATTATTTCAATAATAACAACAAATGCAAACAAAAAGTATCATGAGAACATTTTTCGAAAATTATTTAATTTTTATTTAATTTTATAATACGCGTTCATTATGACATGATGAGCAGACTTCTAAAACAATCATTTCATTTAAGAAGTAGGATTTGTTTTTTTTTTCTAGAAACAAATTATTAGTTGTGTTGAAAAACAAGTAGAGTTGGGGTTGGTATGAACTAAGTTTTTAAAATATTGTAATATACACTAATTTCAGTCAAATCCAGGAATGCCGGATAGCTGTAAATTAGATGGCCGGACATTCTAACCTAACCCTAACGACACGGGTTCAATGACGGCAACAACATCGCCGACGACTTAGCCAAAAAAGTGACATATCTAGGGGATAGGAGTATTGTTTTTTTTTTTTTCATCGAGCAGCCCTATCAGCGTGCTGGAAAAGAATAAAGCTGCTCACTCTGGAATATGCCCAAGAAAAAGGCTTTACAGAGGCCACATGCCTTACAATGTGGACGCATATTATCTTTAAAATAACGAAGAAGCTGTTAAAACTACCCAGATCTTACTTGACAGTTACAGTGGCGGTCATCATTGGACATTGACATGCGTTGTATAATGTGGTGCTAAATTGCTAAAGATACAGGTGGTGATGGAGTGGTAAGCGAAAGTGAAGCTGACTGTGTTGTGGGTCGCACATAAAAATTTACAGTTGTGGAGTTAGTTTGCGACAAGGTTGGGAGGGCAGTGCAGAGAATTACACCTATCTCTGGTCATGGTTTTTGTTCATGTGTGGTTTCTCGTTTCTCGTTTGTTGCTGGTTGATGTTTTTTTTTTTTTTTTTTTGGTGAGTTGCATTTCATTTTTATTTATTTTGGTGCTCAGATACGCGGCTGATGGGAAGGGTTGGAACCTCCTGAGGACAGTTAGAGCTAGCTGGAAACCCCGCCAGTACAACCGATCTGTAACATAAAATGGCGCCAGGAAACAGGGCTTGCCCTACAACGCCTTCTGCAGAATTTGTCAAGATGAGACCAAATTTAGGACCCAAGTGAGCTGGAGAACCACAGGAATCCAACAGGCTGTCTACCTAACTTAACCCATGACTGCGAATGAAGCAGCATTTACGGCCATGCCCCTGTGTATCAATAAACAATACTGGTTGCTGTGAACGTTGAAGTCAACTCCATTCGCAGGCTAAAGGTAGATCATTACTTAATGAGTCATTCATATTATGCCTCTTGGCAGGAAATCTGGGATAGGCCTGGGCCTATAACTGAATGAGTATGAATGGCAAATGCTGTTTTCATCTGCAAAATAGTGGATAGGGTTAGAAGTTTGACATAGAATGACATTTAGATGCTTAGAAAATAGAGTAGAATTCACCCTGAAATCGTTAGCTGGGACGCCATCTATAACAACTTGTATATCTATAACTTGTAGGTCTGTGAGAAAGCTCGATATAAACCGAGAAAAATTATTGCCGACATCAAAAGCGATAAGTCGCACTCTATCAAACGCCTAGGAAATATTTAGAGCCACCATCTTACTCTCGAGTGGCACCACTTCTCCAAGAGATATGTCAAAATCCACGAAATCTATATTGGCGGTCACAGAGCAAACTATGTGACTTTCGAAAGCGCAGAACAAATCGCAATTAGGTGGTAGTTATAAAGACTATTTGCCACACTCTTTTACATTAGTAATCTTCCAACACAATGGAAACTTACCAACATCGTACAGTGAGCTAGAAAGGTGAGCTTATGGAAGCGCATGCGTAGAAGAGCATTGCTTCAAAACCAGTGCTGGAATGCCATCCGGTAGAGAAGCCTTATTTATGTCTAGGTCGGTCAAAACCCTGTTAACTTCTCCAGCTCGCAAAAATATATAGGCATAGCCTCAGCTACTCTGTCCAGTTTGGGGAGTGCTTGACTACTTTCCGTTAGTGTAAGTTGCTTGCAAAAATTTCAGCCAGCGGGTTTGCTTTGTCGGTTGGATCGGAGAATGCTGGATCATTCTTTAAACGAGCTTGAATTCTTAAATTATCACTATGTCTTACTTTCATAATGAATGGCTAGAAGGTCTTACTGCCCCAGGGAGAGAACTTTGGCACGAAGACGTTGCTCGTAAAGATACTTTTTACTCCAAAGTACCTTGGCACACGGAGATCTTGCCTTTTTGCGTAGCAAATCGATATCTGGATTTTTGTTTTTTTGAACGCCGGATTCTGAATGCTTCATCTCTGGATCTAACTGCGTTTTACACGTTACAAGATTTCGTCCTTAGTTTAATTGAAGTTTGCTTGAAGGGGATGAATGTTTTCATCCCTAGAGTAGATGCGTGACAAAAAAAAAATAAGTAATTTTCGTATTCGATTTTTGGTTTCTGTAAAAATTTCAATAAATTAATTTTCGAATTGTTTTTACATTATCTTTAGTCCTAAGGGGTGACTGACACAATTTTTTTCACACCACTCTGATGAGTATCTTCTGAGATGAGCAATAGCTTCTCATATAAAGGCTTTAAACGTTTGCCTTACTCGTAATGATTATCACTTTTAAGTGAAGTTTTCAAGCTTTTGAATAGCTGAATTCTCCTCATTTCACATACAACACACACTTGTGCATATGCGAGTACATATGAACAAAAGCAGTGCTATGCATATTGAATTGTATTTAAGTTGCATGCGTGTGTGTGTGAGTGCATCATATGTGGAGCACTTGCGTAGCATCCGTGTGTTCTCATCTGTAGGTGATATTTTTCCAACAATTTATTTTCAGTCATTCATTATCACATTTTAGTAATTGTTTGTTGTAACTTTTTAACAATTTCAGTTTGTTTAAATATTTGAATGTGTTGTGTTTGTTTTCACTTCAGGTGGGTTACAGTGGTACAAAAAGCTTTAAATATCTCTTCTAAAAAGGAAAATGTTACATGTGATTAGGTAACATTTTTAAATGGTAACCTGATTTTTAAGAAGTGCTACATACGTTTACATTAAAAAAAAAGAACACGAAATATTGTATAACACAAAGTACAATTAGCGTTTCACTTTTGAAGTGATCCTTTTTGTTTTTTTTTCCTGAAGAAGCCTTCCAAGGGAAAACGAAATATTGAAAAATACATTAAAAATTTTTGGAAAAAAAACAAAAAGGAATGGAAGAAATTTATTGCAAATATAAAATTAAATAAAGGTCAAAGCAAATAGGATCAAGAACTCATTTAGCTACTAATATTTATACCAATCAAAAAATATATAATGCTTGTTTTTGTTTCTTAGCTGTATATACATACATACATATGACGACATTTCATAGAAGTTATCCTAGTCCACAGTAGTTTTGCTAAACTTTAATAAATATTTTTTAGCATTTAACTATATATTACATTATTTTATATAAATTAATGAGAATTCCAAAAGAAATATGCTTAAATAATATTTCACAACCAAAACAAAAACAGCCTTTTATTTCCACCTCTCCTCAGCAATTGATTCACTCGATTCCAGAATTCTGCACTTAATTCAAAAATTTTGTACTTATTTTAAGACAATGCACGATTGGTTTTTTTTAGAAATTCCGTTTACGACTTATTTTAAATACTCTCGTGTGTTATTCGTATTTAAATTTTTGAGTACAACTCGCACTAAAGGCAAATAAGAAATACTTAAATTTAATGCAAGCTTTTTCTTTCTGTGTATATAATAATTCGCTTTTCTTTTCCTTGTACTGTGACTGAATCTTATAGCAAAACCAGCTGGCGTAACAGTTTCTTTGCTGCTTGGCATCTTCCACAGTTAACAAATGCGCTCCTTGAAAATCAAAAATTATTAATATAAGTTGCACAATCGACTTTTCTGCGCTTAAAAATGTTAATGGATAAGTTCTAAAAAAAAATTCGTGATTGTCCAATATATTCAAAACAGTTCCCATAACCATTTTCAAATTTTATTTTTGTTATAAATTTTAACTTTTCCATGCGGTACATATTAATAGGCTGCAAGTATACATTCATTTGTTTGTATGCACACTGAAAATACAATATTCATTCAAATATCGAATACTTTAAAAGAGATTAACAAAGTAAAACGAGAAAAAACAGAAAAGAGAATGAATTGCGTGTTATAGTTTGTCGTAATAAATAGATTCTGTCGTATACTCTTTCCAATTCAAAGATATAGTTTCTCTTATTTGTAAGAGCAAAAGCACGCAAATACAATATAACTGTTTGATAGAATGCAAGAAATATCGAATGAATGAATGAATAAAACGATTATATTTCGAATGCACATAATAACATTCGTTATACTACAAAGAAAAAAATTTTGTTAAGACGTAATTTGCTTTTAAAAAATGTGCGCAATAAGGTCTGAAAATTTTAAATTTAAAACAACTTTGATGCTATGTTATTGTGCACATTTATATACTACGTACATACATAAATATATACATGCATGCATACATGCGTACATACATACATGCATACATGGATACATACATACCTATTTATTTATTTTATTATATATTTTTACAGGTCTCATAGAAATATGTATGCATATGTATATAGATACATATGTATGTATAATTACAATCGAATGCTAATTCGATTCATTCGAATGATAATATATTTGAAAGCTTTTCTTCTTGTTTTCGTTTTCTTTGAATGTGGTTGTATTTATTTCTTCACGAGCCGAGTTATTATCATTATTCGTTCGGCTTGTGTATTCATTTATTTGTTTTTATTAAAATAGAGTATGAATCACTTCGTAGCCCGTTGTGTGTGATACGAAGCTTTACTCATTCACAAAGCAAACGAATATGTTCAAATGCCGTTTCAGCGAAATAATGCAGACGTTTAGTACATATGTATCTAAATTATATGCCTTCCGTCCCACGGTGCGGCGTCATTCGTACGCACAATGTTTGAATGGGTGCAACAAACTGTTAAAAAGAATATTTCATAAATTCCTACTAACGCCATGCAAACACTAGTCTAGCACACTAGGCGATGCGATGACGTCTAAAGATCAAAAGCAACAACTGAAAAAAGGGAATGTTAAAATTAAACCATCCAAACAACGGTAAATAACTGAACACTTTTTTTTTTTTTTTTTATGTGCAACCCGTGTGTGATAGATGAAAATATTCAAAAGAAAAATAAAAATTCCCATGACAATTTCAGTTTGTTTGCTTTTGTCGTTGTTTTGTTACTATTCTCTTTTTTTTGTGTATTGTTAAGAGCTTATTACCTTTTTGTTTGCCTAAATTATTTATAAAATGTTAGTGAAAATACTACTTTCGTTTGTTCAAGTCAAAATATTTAACATAAAATAGAAGCGGACAAAGTGCACGATTCAGAGAGGTTTAAATTGCTCTATTATGCAAAAGACCAAGCCCCTGTAAGGTTTATATATCTAGGAATGATGTATGAGTAACAGCTGTAAAATACGAAAGCGGTTTGATAACTCTATGTCTGTTTTAAATTCGAGTGCAGTTACCTCAAATGCATCACTGTTATGTTCACCAACCATCTTTTAATAGACGGCACTCGAACTTTGAGCAGCGTGGTTAAATTTTTACCGTAGTCCATAAAACTACTGTCGAATTTTGACACGCTACATCATTTAATTAATGTCTGACAGCCCTTAAAAGCGAAAGCCCTCTTGAATTACAGCAGAAATGGAAAAAAGGGAATTTCCCTTTTTTAACTTGCTTGCATTAACTTCACTTGTATGTTTGCAGCTGTCGAAACCCAGGCCGTATGAGTGATTACTACATATATAGGAATATAAAATATAAATGTTGTCGCTTTAGTGCGAAAATTTATGTTGCCGTGTTGCTTTTCTTTTTGTCTTTTTTTCACCGTTGTCCGTGTTTTCTTTATATGTTCAATATTAATATTATTTTCAATAAATTTCATTACCTTGTAGTGTGGAGGGTGTTGGACTAAATTTTGCTAATCTGAGCAGTGTCGAAGGTTTTAACTAATTTAGTTCCAACATTTTAAATGCTGCAATAGAGTTTGTTTCAGTCTTTCGTGTTGTTATCATTAACATTCCGCGAACACTACTCCCTCTTTCCTCCTCATCATACCCTATTTTCCTAGTTCCAGTACAATGCGCTGCATATGTGGGGGTCATCCCCTGAGTACTGGTCCCAGATAAAAAAAAAGGAAGTAAGGAAATTTATGCGATTCATTAATCCGATTTTGGTAATTCCCAAAAAACTTGGAACACGTTTGCTAACCAGTTCGCAACCAGTTTTTTACATACGGTGTATGTTTTTGCCGTAGAATGTATAGCTGGACTATTAACGTTCATTCGATTTAGTGCGAAAATCGAAGATCCATATTACTTTCAAGAAAGTAAGAGGATTTTTGGCGATTTCTGACGCCAATTTTGGAAACTCCAAAAAAACTCGAAATACGTTTTTTAATCAGTTCGGCACGGGGTTTTCATATTCGGTGCGCATTTTTGCCATAGAACGTGTATCTGAACTATTAACGGTCATTCGCTTTAGTGAGAAAATTGAAGTTGGCGTCTTATCTCCCAGGATGTGGGGGGATTTAGTGGTTCCTTAAGTTGATTTTGTGAGTTCCACTGACCAGTTCGGTTTTTAATGGAGCGTGTATCTATCGCTTTAGTGCGCAAATTGAAGTTGCCGTATTTCCTCCGAGAAATGGAGGGATTTCAGTCATTCTTAAAGCCAAGTTAAGAAATTCTCAATAAACTTGGTATTCGGTGCGTGTTCTTGTCGTTCAGCGAGAACCTAAACTATTAACGGTTATTAGATTTATTGCGAAAATGGAAGTTGCTGTATTGCTTCCGGTGAAGAAGGATGATTTTGGCGATGCCTGCAGCCGATTTTGGGGATTTACAAAAAACTCGACACCGCTTCGCTAACCGGTTCAAAATTGGTTTTTCGTATTCGGCGCGCATTCTCTTCTAGGAACTACACGTTCCTAAAAGAGAATGAACTATTAACAGTCCCTCGCTTTAGTACGAAAACTGAAGTTTCCGGGGAAGTGTGAGGATTTTAGAGATGCCCAAAAAATCCTTCAAATTTAGTAACTCCCAAAAAACTTGTAACACATTCGCTAACCACCTCGAAACTGGTTTCTCATATTCGGTGTGCGTTTTTGCCGTGGAACGTGTTTGGAACCGGTTATACAGATAATTATCCTATTATTAATCGACAAAAATTTAAGTTATATACGCAGCAAGATATAGATTTATAAGACCACAGAAATCTTTGAATGAATTCATGTGTATAACTTGGCTTTCGCTGTTGTTCAAGGCTTTATTGTAAAAAACTGTAAAATCACTTTATCATGTCTCTCGTCGTATTGCAACCGTTTGTCTTTCAATGCTGGGCTCAAACGTATTAATTGTTTCAGGCGGTTTAACAACTCATACTGTGTGTGTGTTACCTTGTGGCCGTGAATATTCGGTTTGGGCGTTGACGTGGAAGCACGTCCGGGATATCCCCATGATTTTCTGTGCTTGGGATTATCATAATGAACCCATTTTTCATCCCCAGACACAATACGATGCAGTAATCCCTTTCGCCTTTACCTTGCAAGCAAATAAACGTCGTACAACATACCTCGGCCTTAACTCGTACGGCACCCAATTTCCTTGTTTTTGACTTTGAGATGGTTCAAAATGGCTTGCTGCATTACTCGTAATTATCCTGCTATTTTTGGTTGCGCTTGACACGAGTCTTAAACAATTAATGCATTAATCCATAGAGCCATGCACCCTTCTTTAAGCGTTGAAACCACTTTCGTTACGTTCTTTTACTAACAGTGGCCTGAGCATAGGTATTTGACAGCATTCGATGAGCCTCAGTCACAGATTTCTTCATATTAAGGTAGAAAATTGGTACCTTCCGCAAATGACAAGAGTTTCTTGTAAGCTGATATGTTTAATCGAGAATAACTTTGTGATGCAGACACAAATCGACTAATATTTCGATGGCGTTATGTTAACAAAAACCCAAACTTATTGTATAACATCTACGATCTATTTATTTCGACTACCACTTACATCTACAGCCATCTGTTGCAAAACAGCGGAAGCAAAGTTGTTTAAAAAACTAAAAAACAAGCTTTTCAGGGAAAGCGAACTAAAAAGGAAAAAAAAAAAATAACGTGGTTCAAGATGAGATGAATAAAGACAGAGAATAATTCAAAGGTTCGGTGGCGGAGTATTAAGGGCGGCCGTTCATGATGCGTCTGAAAGGTTTGATTATTTTTCTGGTCTTCTTCAATCAACAATTATTGATCACAACAAATTTGTATTGTGCCAGTTTACACACATCAAGTTTGACTCGTCAAGTCTTTAGTTTTTGGGAGAACGGGGAGAAGAGAGTGGAAAAGGGTGCAGACTTGACGGTACCGTCAAGTTTAAAATGAAATGCCAAAAAAATATGAAAACTTGAAGGCAAAAGAACTTAAACTTGACGACATAAAGCTTTTGTGTGTGAACATAAATGCAAGTTCAAAAGCAAATTGGAGCAGAATTGATCAAGAAAACCTGATGTGTGTAAACTGAGACATTGTAAAAAAACGTTCTTAAGAAATTTAAGATAGAAAAAGATAGAAAAACTTGAACTAAAACCTGATGTACAAATGTACAAAAACCTATAATCTAATGTAAAAAATAACTATAGTTCACGCTTCGGCATCAAAGTAGAAAGTAATATTATTGTGAATTAGTATTATTGTGAATGTTATGGGGTGGTTTGTGTCATATTAGGTTTATTCATTTACTTTACAGTAAAATGCAGTAAATGAGTAATTTTTCAGCAACTTGTAAAAACTACTCGCTTAAACTCTCTTGTTCAAAAAAATACTCGAACAGAAAAATAGTAAAAATTCGCAAAGTTTTGTAAACAGCTGATAAAAATGCACCCATATGTACAGCGCACAAAGGCTAGCGAAAAGTTAAATTTGTTAAACACAATTTAGTCATGTCAAAAAACTCTCTTGTACGGAAAAATAATAAAAATTCGTAAACAAAAATTAATTTGTTTAATAGACGTGATATTTCGACAACACAAACAAACAAGCGACTAGTCTTTAATATTTGTATAGAATTCACACAAAAATTCAAATATCTTGACAAGTCACTTGCTTGTGATATGGAAACATCATATTAAACTTTATTTATAAGCAAACAAATTATTCGATAGTTTTGTTTTAATTATTGTGACTAACAATAAATTTCTTATCTTAATAAATATCAAAACATAATCTAAATAACACAAAACTTAAATACATTTTGGGCAGCCGGATTTGCGATACATTTTTTTAAATGATGACTGGCTTCTGACTGATTACTGTAAGCGCACAATTGTTTTACTACTTTTTAAATATTTTGCAATTAATTTTATAAGCAATATTCATTTAATTCTATATTATTCTTAACTTTTCTAAACATTTTTCGGCTTTTGGTTGCTTTCTTTTGTATGTACTTACATCGGTGTGTTTAACATGTCGCTTGTTTATTGCAACATAGTCATATCTCATAAAATGAGCTTTTCGAGTAAACAATGCAGAATTGTGAACAGTACTACCTTTTATTTTGTGGCAAAATTTTATTTAAATTACCTTTAAACTGTTTCGTTTAGGAGACTTTTTCTAAAAAAAATTTTTAAGCCTTTTTTTCTCAAAATAAATTTTTTTGCGATATGTTTTTCATCTTACTAAACTTTACTGCAAGATATTTTTGCAGTCAAAATTTGTAAGTACTCAGTAAAAGAGCTGCCACTTTACTCTCATTTTTGTGTTCTCATTTACTGCAACTTGAATAGACGAACAGCGTTCCGTAAAATGCAAAAACACACAGTAAACATTTGTACAAATTTTTGGGTAAACGAACAGACATATTATTCGTATAATGAGCGCCCGACGATTAATTCACAATAATACTAGTATTTTTCATTCACTATTGTTTAAGCTCATTTTTAAAATTATTTCTTACTTTTTACTACGATGTCGAAGCGCATTTTTTCAGTTTTTAAACTATATTTATTATGCTTTGCGTCAAACAATAACCAGCCGACAATAGACATTTTGCATTTAAATTTAACGATTTTCGAAATAAAATTATTTGTATACAAATATTAAAAAACGCATGTATCCCTTAAATACTAAAGTTGTATGCACAAAACAAGAGCTGTTTTAAGTTTTCAGTTTTGTTTTCTGGCTCAGAAAACGAAAAACGTCCTTACAACCACAAAATAACAAAAACAAATGAAAGCCGACAAAATTCCAAAGAACTATAACACAAATTTAACATTGAAACTGCTTGATTATATGAATCAAAGGCAGGCAATTATCAGGACTCAGAAGGCATTGTATCATGTCAGAAATCATACAAAATAAACGTTCGCTCAAATCACAAATCAAATCTTCAATAAATACGCACACGAATAATTTCGCATACAAATAATGGTTTCTTTCAATCATTCCTCATTCCTTCAACCTCCGTTGACTTGTTTTCGTTTCTAGCGTCGCAGGTCTAAAGACCGTCTGCCATAAAGACTCGTATGAAAACGTTTGTGTTTGTTTTAGAAGTGGTGGCTTTTTAGAATTCATCTAATTCTTTGGGAGTCGATGGATCTTTTGTTTTGTTTTTGTTGTTTTTAAAACTTCACTAACATGCAGTTTGTTGTCAGTCGTCTGTCTGCTGATTCTGGTTTTAAATATGTTTTAACAAAAGCCACAAATATTTTTGTTGGCAATTTTTAAACATTAAAAAAAAAATATAAAAATATTTTCTTTAACTTGACTTAAATTTCGCGCTTTAGCGCCATTATCATGGTCACATAGCTACATATGTATATATGTAAAGGGTGGCACAACCATAATGCGCAATGTTAATTGCAAGTCACATCTTAGTGTTTAAATGCCATGTCACACTATCTTACACGATCGTGCGATCTACTAAAGTGTGGTTAAATTTCAAGGGCCGATGTTGATTTTGAATAAAACGCAAACTATTTAGGAAATTATTGTAATTTTATTTTATTATGATATATTGGTATTATTCAATTATGTATGGAATAAAATATCGGCCAAATGGACGCCGCGACCACGGCGGCACACCTCCATCCGATCGTCCAAATTTTCGATGACCCTGAGGCATAATGGAGGTTCTATGCCGTTAATGTGCCGAATTATCTCATCCTTTAGCTGTTGAATTGTTGCTGGCTTGTCGACGTACACCTTTTCTTTCAAATAACCCCAAAGAAAAAAGACCAACGGGGTCAAATCACATGATCTTGGCGGCCAATTGACATCGCCATTACGTCAGATAACAAGGCCATTGAATTTCTTGCGCAAAAGAGCAATTGTTTCGTTAGCTGTGTGGCAAGTGGCACCGTCCTGCTGAAACCACATATCGTCTACATCCATATCTTCCAATTCGGGCCATAAAAAGTTCGTTATCATCTCACGATAGCGAACACCATTCACAGTAACTGCCTGACCGGCCTCATTTTGGAAAAAAATACGGCCCGATGATGCCGCCAGCACATAAACCGCATCAAACAGTCACTCTTTGTGGGTGCATTGGTTTTTCGACAGTCACTCTGGGATTCTCATTCGCCCAAATGCGGCAATTCGGTTTATTGACGAATCCACTGAGGTGAAAATGTGCCTCATCACTGAAGATGATTTGCTTCGAAAATTGATCATCATTTTCATAATAAGTCTAGGTAACTTTAACACGTTGTTGGATTGTGTATCTCTCCATGGTTCAAATTGAGTAAGTCTGAAATAGAGAAATGTCAAATTAAATTCGGAAAAAACTTGGCGTTTAGGTGTGGTTCACATTGAACATCGGCCCTTGAAATTTAACCACCCGATACATAAAGCATGTGTGCTGAAAATGTACTAAAAATGCAACCGTGCGACAGAGTTTTTGACAAATCGTGCGATTTGAGAAATTTTATGAAACTTTTCAAAACATTATGGTTTCTATGGCCTACAACGCCATTTTGAAGCGATTTTTTCAAGACGGCCAGACTTTTGAAACAGTTTCCTGTGAATGAATCGTACGATCGTGAAGGATAGTGAATCACTGAGTTGAATAGAATTCATATCTGGGCTTCTGCTAATGGTCTTTGCATTAACCCAACAAAATTTTTAATCTATTTTAATATCAAAATCAAATAGAATTCTTTAAGTCGCCCTGTAATTTGGGTTTTGTTTTTAATACTAGGGTGGCACAACCACAATGCGCGATGTTGATTGTGAATCATACCTTAACGTCAAGTGTTTAACCGAACTAAAGTTAACATTTATTTGTTTGAGGGTTTGACAAATTCAATTTTGCAGTGCGTTGCACTAACCTGTTTTAACGCTAATGAAATGCGTTCACGCGATTCTGTTTGCTTTCGTTTTAAATCAGCTATTTTTATAGCCCAACTATTTTTGTGTTGTTTATTTTAACAGCAGTGCCGTTAAAATTTCTATTAGAATAACTTTAGAGTATTAGGCATACGAGTTGTCGGAAGATCAGCTTACTTTTAGCGCTCCAACAGTTGGTCGGCGTGTTTTCCGTGAGGAGTTCTTATCTTATTTATCAAATAATATTTTAAATAATAAATATATAATTAGTTTTACTTATCTTAAAAATGGAATTATTGGCAAATTTGATTATTTTTTTTTCTGCTCCACTTTGAGGTCTTCTTTATTTATCGCAAAGCTGCCACCTTATTTCAAATTTGTTTATAGTGCATAGTGCAAAATACAATACTTCGCGTTAAGCTATGCTCTTTTAAAATCGTAAAAAGTTAGATAATCTCACTATTGGGAAGGTACAGAATTGGGCCACGCGTTAAAATTGTTGAAGCCTTTTACGAAAATGTGCATTCGTGATTTTTTTTTCAGCATATTTGTCACAATGTATCCACAATCGGAAAAATTATGTGCAGCTTGATTTCAGAAAACTAAATCTTTAGAAAATGTCAAAACATTTTTGCATGCTCGCTCAGTTCGTTCTTCGGAACACATTGCTGCTAATCGCGATGGCGTGTCAGAAGAACCGTCAACCCCTACTTAACGTAGTGCGAGATGATAAAACATTATTATTGTGGCCAGTGAAAACATCTGCAAGGGTATCTTTTTCTCTCAACCGAGAGTGGCCTTCAAAATTAAGTATGTTGCTTGCCAGAGGATTTGGGTGAAGTTCCAGTTTTCTGATATACCTTGTCGCATACTTTGAGAATTCGTCTTTTACCAGCGGAACAATCAGATCCTTATGAGCTGCAGTACAAGGACGGTTCGGAAACTTCTTAGCCTAGCACAAAAAGCGCGGTATAAATAGAAAAAAAGTTAAGTGTTTTGGAAACTTCCATCTATGAACACATGTTAAATTATGTTTCGATCTGGTAACTCCTTCATATAGAAACAGGTGTTCACAAAAGCGCCCCCGCGATTTTTTTACAATGAAAAAATTAGAAATACGTGGTGTCATTAAATATTTACATAAAAAAGGTTTACCGGGACAAGAAATTCATAAAGATATGGTGAATGTGTTAGGTGAAAGTGCTCCTTCATATGCAACAGTAAAACAGTAAGGGTTGCTGAATTTAAACGTGGTCGTACAAGCATTGAAGCTGAACCACGTAGTGGACGTCCAAAAACAGCAAAAACAACAGAAATTGTAGCCAAAGTGCATGATGTGGTATTAAATGATCGACGAACAAAAGTGCGTGAAATAGCTAATACTCGTATCATGGGCATATCAAATGATCGAGTCCATTTAATTTTGCATGAAGAACTACAGATGAAAAAGCTTTCTGCAGTCGACCAAAAACGCATAAGAATGAACATTTCTCAAGCTTGTTTGGATCGTTTTAAGCGAAATAAAATGGATTTTAAGCGTCGTTTCATAACTGTTGATGAGACATGGATCCACCACTATACTACAGAGACAAAAGAATAATTCAAACAATGGACTGAAGCTGGAGGAGGTGCCCCAAAGAAGGCAAAAACAATTCAATCGGCTGGTAAGGTTATGGCAACGGTTGTTTTGGGATTTTAAAGATATTTTATTGCTTGATTATCTGCAAAAGGGTAAAACAATAAATTCAGAGTACTATTGCAACCTTTTGGATCATTTACATGTACAAATTCGAGAAAAACGTCCTGGCTTACAGCGCAAAAAAATAATTTTTCATCAAGACAACGCACCAGCGCACAAGAGTGTTTTAACAATGACTAAAATCAACGAATTAAAGTATGACCGCCCACCTTGTTCTCCTGATTTAGCTCCCAGTGACTTTTACCTGCTCCCAAATCTAAAAAAAAAATCCTTGCTGGCAAGCCTTTTACCTCAAATGAAGATGCAATTACAGTTGTAAACCACTATTTTGAAGACCTTGAGGAAAACTATTTTAATCAAGGTATCGAATTGCTAGAAATGCGTTGGACTAAGTGTATTGAAGTTTCAGGAGATTATATTGAAAAATAAAAATATTTTTGAAAAGCTTACTATTCTCTTTCAGTGATAGGCTAAGAAGTTTCCGAACCGCCTGTGTAATCGTTCGCAGAATTTGATTTTGTGTTTTATTCCACATCAACAGCGACCCTTAAAATTTAACCACCCTAGATAACTTCGTTGGAGTTTTTGCTTTAGGATATTTAAAAGAAGAAGTAGTATACGTCAATAACTCAAAGGCTAAATGACGAGATTAGTCATCTATGTATTGTCACAGGGTCATTGAAAATATGGACCTTGTAATACAGGTATGCCATCAAAGACGTGTCTAGCAGTTGGCCGAAATTTATTTCACATCTATTATCTTAGATTTTTTTAGCGTAATAAAAAAAATATTCAGATCATTCTCTTTTGTTTTATTTCCGATTAATGCCACGCATTCTGGTTGCACCACCCTTTACAGAAGAATTCAGACAGACCTGCTTATATACAATGATAAATTTATGTATATTTTGTATCATCATGTCATCATCATCTGTTGGCAGTCGCAATTTAATGTTTAAATTTCTTAAAAAAAGGATTTAGACTCATTCCAGAAAAGAAACAACAAAGTCATCAATTTTATTTCAAAGAGATCACTGGCCTTGTATGTACTCGTATGTGTATTTATACTTTTAACTTTTTGATCGAGTGTCTGTTAAATTTCGAAACATATTTAGTTTTCACTTTTTGATGCCTTTAAAGAAATAACTGAATGCCCTACAATTGATGTGATCTTTCATAAGCATAACAGGGTGTAACTGAAGATAAAAGAAAAAAAAACTTAAAGTTGGCAACTCCATCTGGCACGCCATTTTGACAGTAGTAAATGTAGCAGTAGAGCTACACAAGCCTAAATTATAATAAAATAAAGAAATTTATATTTAATATCAATGAAACGGACTTTATTTCGTAAAAGATTATGTGGTGAAATATAATTCCGGTCATGTGGTTGCCAGAGCTGACACGTACAAGGCGTAATCTGTTTGCACAAACTTTTCACAGCACTTGCGGTGGTATTTCTCAAATATAAGACCGCATTTCTCCAATATCTTTTGCCGTACTTATTTCCAATTATTTCATTATCTCTCCGCTCGCTGGAGGGGCAGGTTGTGTCTTGGCATATTTTTAACTTGGGCACTCTGCTGCCTGGGGTACTGATGAGCAGGGATACCTTATTTGCTATAGCAAATAAAACGCTGGGAAATCCCAATATAATTTTGGTTATTTTGGGACTTCCAAAAATCTTCACCAAGTAGGGTGAATTCATAGCAAGGGGAGCAGCACGCCTCTAGGTGTTCTGAGGTGCCTGCAAGTGTTATTTTTTTCAATTATCTGATATTAGAAGTGTTGTGGAGTTGGGAGTTTATCAGGACTGAAGAACTTTGAATTATAGTTATGTAAGACAACAATCTAACTTTTAGGAGTTTCAGCGTTTTCGCTTGCAAAGTTTTTAGTTGGATATGGTTCGGAGTAAGAAGCCGATGTAGCTCTCCGTTATAGCAACTTGCAACCGTAATTGTCCTACAGCCTTTGACTAGCTATTGCTTGCGGCTACTGAGTTACTCGCTGTCTGTGCTGTTTTTATCGCTGCGCTACCACTGCGATTTAATAATGTTGCCGTTCTTTCTGTTCAGATTCTACCTACCTTCAAGCTCTCGTTGGGTAGTAGTAGAGATGCCCACAGCTGGTAATATATCAAGATCACTGGATCACATCTGCAGTTTACTGTTCAAGGCTTCCGTTCTTTGTTCCTATTGTGTGTTGATTATGTGGGCGCTTGCTTCAGTGCTTTGCTTCAGTACTGAGCTATTGCGCCGCCGACTTTCAGTACTCCTGCGTTTTGGCTCTAATGTGCTGTTATTGTCGCTAGTTGCTGTCATGTTGTATAGCAATCGCATGTTCTGTATGCAGAGGCTAGCAGCCCTCAAAGCCGTTTCGGTTTCAAACTGCAGTAGCCCTTGTAGGGACTATGATAGTCTCACCAAAATCTACAATTATCTAATATCTTAGGAGTTGGGAACTTTGTTCCAGTCTAGCTGGTGTGAAGTCTTTTAGGAACAACCATATGGTTCATGGATAGCTCAGTATGGAGTTTCGCTGCAAGCAGGTGCGTTGAATCTGAGATTGGCGGGAGTGTTGAAAAGTCTTTCTGGTCCAAACCATGGTGTACAGTATATGCCATAATATATGGATATAAACGAAAATATTAATCATTCATAACTGTGTTTCGCGACATTTTACGAAACACGCGTTCACCGTTCAGGGTTGTTTATCCGTTTGTGGTCAAGTGTCTAAGAAAACGCACAACGCATCAGAGAGAGAGAGAATTCATTTTTTAACTCTACGGTTCGCCTGCAGAACAAGTTGCCATCAAACTTGTTTTTAAGTCACATACGAGGGCGGATTGATATTGAAGCTACCTAAGTAGGAAAAACAAAATTTTTTTTAACCGTTTATTTTTGCCAACTTTTTTATATCGGGTGGTTAAATTTCAAGGGCCGATGTTGAATGTGAACCACACCTAAACGCCAAGTTTTTTCCGAATTTTATTTGACATTTCCCTATTTCAGACTTATTCAATTTGAACTATGGAGAGATACACAATCCAACAACGTGTTAAAGTTATCCAGACTTATTATGAAAATGATAATCAATTTTCGAAGAAAATCATCTTCAGTGATGAGGCACATTTTCACCTCAGTGGATTCGTCAATAAACAGAATTGGCGCATTTGGGCGAATGAGAATCCAAGAGTGACTGTCGAAAAACCAATGCACCCACAAAGAGTGACTGTTTGCTGCGGTTTATGTGCTGGCGGCATCATCGGGCCGTATTTTTTCCAAAATGACGCCGGTCAGGCAGTTACTGTGAATGGTGTTCGCTATCGTGAGATGATAACGAACTTTTTATGGCCCGAATTGGAAGATATGGATGTAGACGATATGTGGTTTCAGCAGGACGGTGCCACTTGCCACACAGCTAACGAAACAATTGCTCTTTTGCGCAACAAATTCAATGGCCGTGTTATCTCACGTAATGGCGATGTCAATTGGTCGCCAAGATCATGTGATTTGACACCGTTGGACTTTTTTCTTTGGGGTTATTTGAAAGAAAAGGTGCACGTCGATAAGCCAGCAACAATTCAACAGCTAAAGGATGAGATAATTCGGCACATTAACGGCATAGAACCTCCATTATGCCTCAGGGTCATCGAAAATTTGGACCATCGGATGGAGGTGTGCCGCCGTGGTCGCGGCGCCCATTTAGCCGATATTGTGTTCCATACATAATTGAGTAATACCAATATATCATAATAAAATAAAATTACAATAATTTCCTAAATAGTTTGTGTTTTATTCAAAATCAACATCGGCCCTAAAAATTTAACCACCGTTTATCATCTGCATAATAAGATTATGATCAAAGTACGCGTTAGTTTCGGAGTTTCGGTAGTCACTTCTTCGTTTAAGAGGAATCTTTTTCCTGCGAGCCATTTCTTCAAGTTTGGAAGCAGGAAAAAGTCACTAGGAGCTAAATCTAGGCTATAAGGTGGATGATCAACCAATTCGAAATGTATTTCATGTAATATTAGCATCGTATCTAATGAATGCTATGCGAACCAGTGTGTTGTCTTGAGGAAAAATCACTTTTTGCTTGTTTAAATGTGGTTGTTTTTTCTTGATTGTATCAATAAATAGATCCAGTAATGCACGATCATACTTTACTGTGATTGCTGATCGTTTTTCAAGATAATCGATGAGCAATATTCCGCGCGCATCCCAAAATACAGTGGCCATGACTTTGACAGCCGATTTCACTGTCTGCGCCTACTTCTTAACACTTTCACCAGCTTCCACTCATTGTTTCGACTGATTTTTGGTTTCAACTGTCTAGTGGTGGTGACAAGTTTCATCAACAGTTATTAATCGACGCCAAAAATAAACAGGATTACGCTTTATCATGTCCAAACACCGCTGTGAAGTGGTCTGACAAACTCGTTTTTGTTCGACGCTGAGCAAACGCGGCACCCATCTGGACGATAGCTTTTTCATATGCAAATGCTCAAGCAAAACGTTGAACACACGTTCAAATATGTTTACCAAGTTTCATCAAAACTTATTAATCGACGCCAAAAATCCACAGGACTACGCTCTATGATGTCCAAACACCGCTGTGAAGTGGTCTGACGAACTCGTTTTTGTTTGACGCTGAGTAAACGCGGCACCCATCTTGACGATAGCTTTTTCATATGCAAATGATCACGCAAAATGTTGAACACACGTTCAAATATGTTTACCATTTCAGCAATCCCACGTAACCTGATTCGCCGATCATTCATAATCATATCAAGGATTTTCTTGGTATTTTCATCAGTAACCACCTTCTTTGGGCTTCCCGTTTGTGACAGGAGTATTGTTGCAGTGTTTGTTCTGCCGCGTTTAAATTCTGAAATCCAATATTCTATCTTGAAATCTGACGAAGCAGACTCACCGTAATGTTTATCGAGCTTTTTTTTTTTTGGCTAACAGTTCTTCGAACGTTTTGCGGTTTAATAAATTAGCAGTCCTTTTCACTGACTAGAAGCTATTAATTTCTAGTACCACGGTAGCCGGGAGCCCCGGGAACATTGTTCTCGCCCGGCTATGGTGAGGTCCTTCGGTGGTAAGGTGGATGTGGTTTAATACGCAAATGCGGGGAGAGTTTTCGGACTCGGTGTGGAATTGCACTGCAACCGGGTGCCGTGGCCCTGAGATTGGAAGGAGTTTTAGAAAGGTCCTACATCATGGGGGAGAGCATGCATTCAGCATTTAATCGAAAATGGTACCAATGCGTGATAATTTGTAGTGCATGGGGACGTCCGGGTGAGTGTTTTTTCGCCTTGTGAGAGAAACACCATGGGGTTAGGCCATCAAGGCAGGAACGTACACTAAACAACTTTTGATTCGCCGATTCACTTTCAAACAATAGTGTTTAATCACAGCCCGAAATTCACTTTTTTCATTTTTAAAGAAAAAAAAAAAACAAATTATATATAGCTTGTTTTCTATGTTTCCCAGCTATCTATATGTCGACATTTCATAGGAACTACCCTAATCATCAGTAGACTTTGGAAATTTTTGAAAGATATTCTCAAACATTTAACTTTATATCCCAACAATCTAAATAAATTGTTGAGAATTTAAAAAGCAAAATGCTCTAATAATACCTGTCCAAACACAAAAAACAAGCTTTTTCTTTTATACACGTCGATATATAACGGGTGGTTAAATTTCAAGGGCCGATGTTGATTTTGAATAAAACACAAACTATTTAGGAAATTATTGTAATTTTATTTTATTATGATATATTGGTACTATTCAATTATGTATGGAACAAAATATCGGCCAAATGGGCGCCGCGACCACGCGGCACACCTCCATGCGATGGTCCAAATTTTCGATGACCCTGAGGCATAATGGAGGTTCTATGCCGTTAATGTGCCGAATTATCTCATCCTTTAGCTGTTGAAATGTTGCTGGCTTATCGACGTACACCTTTTCTTTCAAATAACCCCAAAGAAAAAAATCCAACGGTGTCAAATCACATGATCTTGGCGGCCAATTGACATCGCCATTACGTGAGATAACACGGCCATTGAATTTGTTGCGCAAAAGAGCAATTGTTTCGTTAGCTGTGTAGCAAGTGGCACCGTCCTGCTGAAACCACATATCGTCTACATCCATATCTTCCAATTCGAGCCATAAAAAGTTCGTTATCATCTCACGATAGCGAACACCATTCACAGTAACTGCCTGACCGACCTCATTTTGGAAAAAATACGGCCCGATGATGCCGCCAGCACATAAACCGCACCAAACAGTCACTCTTTGTGGGTGCATTGGTTTTTCGACAGTCACTCTTGGATTCTCATTCGCCCAAATGCGGCAATTCTGTTTATTGACGAATCCACTGAGGTGAAAATGTGCCTCATCACTGAAGATGATTTTCTTCGAAAATTGATCATCATTTTCATAATAAGTCTGGATAACTTTAACACGTTGTTGGATTGTGTATCTCTCCATGATTCAAATTGAATAAGTCTGAAATAGAGAAATGTCAAATAAAATTGGGAAAAAACTTGGCGTTTAGGTGTGGTTCACATTCAACATTCCAAATTCATTCACATTCTCACTTCAAATGCGAGAATTCAACCAAAAATGAGATCGCTGCAGTGTTACTCCAAACTAATCTATTTTAGCCGAAGCTAAACCTGAAATTGTAGGAATTTTTCTTCCAATACACACGTTTGCAAATAAAATTTTGAAAATTTGTTTGAATTGATGTTTGAACATCTATAGATCTATAGCGAGAGCATCCATAGAAGCCACCATTGGAATGTGTTAGTAAACTAATAACAAACAAATTAAATGAACTCCAACTCTGTTAATTTAATATTATTTGCTGGCGGTTGGTTTGTCTTGGCGATGGTCGCAAGAATTTGTTGATATTGCAGGTGAGAAAATATTTAACATATTATTGATTATGGCAGCGGTCTTAACTGAATAAACATCACACCGCCACACGACATTTGTATGCAAGCAAACACACATTAATAACAACTCGTTTTCGCTTTGAGTTAATGAAGAAGTTTTCAAGATACACAAGTACATATCTCCGCACTTTAAGTGTCTCCACAACAAATGTGCAGTTGCCACCGCAACATACGAATAATGAAGTGCCAGGCTTGGGAGTTGAACGGTGAAGTGAAGCAAGTGCGCACAGCTTTCATGCGGTTGCTGTCAATAACACACTACATCGTCTAACACTTTGTATTACGAATTCAAATATTATATAGTGTAAACAATTAAATGAGACTTCAGCATCATCTTGCTTGCAGCCATTCAAGAATTTAAGAATATAAAACACAAATTAGAAAATAAAAAACTAATAAAGTGTTAAAGGCAGACCAGCCAAACAAATCAATAGAATAGAAAATAAAATTAAGAGAAAAAAAAAAACATTGAGATGAAATAAAAAACGCTGCACGTACACGAACGGGCATGCTAATGCATGCAGGCTTATGTTTAGACATTGCTAACAGTAATAGAAAACTTTTACATTTGCATACAAATTTATCTTATGTACGTCTGTACACAAACGCTTTAACTTGTACAAATACACTCGAATACGTTTCATTATTAAGTAAAGTGGATTTAATGTGTTGCAAGTGCTGCTGAATTGCCAGCAACAAAGTTATTTGAAGTTGAATAACACCGTTTCCAAAAAACCTAGCCTAAAGCTATGTACACACGGTTGCCAGATGTTACAATATTGTAAGATTTGACAACATGCTGACAATGAAAAATTGTCCCGCAGAAGTAAATTGTGTGTCCAGACGATCGTAAGAAAATCGTACAATTTCAGTGTCAGATTATGGTCTGACAAATAATTCATCTGACAACAAAAATTGTCACATAACACGGTTGTCAGATTGTTAGATGAAAAAAATTGCCACACATGTTGTAAGGCATTGCCACTTATGTGTATCAACAACGATCTGTTTGGCAGTGTTGCCCATCAAACTTTTTTCTGACAATGATGCCATTGTCAGGTGCATTAATTTTATACATGTGACAATTAAAACTAGGCTTACAATATCAACCAATTATCTGACATTGGCAACGAAGAGTGTTCTCACAATTGTCAGCTGCCTGACAACATTGTCGTCTTACAATTGATTGACAATGGTTTTTCTGACAACTTTGTAAGTTAAAAATTGGCAGTTGACACGATTGTAATACATTTTCAAACAATTTTACTGGCAATATTGTAATATCTGACAACCGTGTGTACGTAGCTTAAGAATGTGCATATTAGTGGAACAGTATGTAATAACATTGGTGGCTTGTCTGGTTTTTAAATAGAGCACTTATAAGGTATAATATTATGCAATATTTTTCACTTAAATGCATCCCACATAACTGCGTTACTGTCATATGTGAGCCCCCCCGGGGAACAGGTTTTGCCTTGGCGCATTCCTAACTTAGGCGCTCTGTTTTTCGGGAAAAAGAGGGGAAGGGGTCGCTCGATTGGTGCGACAAACAAAACTCTAGGAAGCCACATGACTTATGTTGTGTTGGCTTCCAAAACCCTTACCAAGGGTATAAATTGGCAGAACGGGGATCAGCATGGCCTCCGGGAAGTTCTGCTTGCGGTTCGACCCGGGCTGATCATGGTTGAGGTGCCTACCTTGGCTGTAACTTTCTGGCTGCGGTTTAAACCTAAATCGCAGGAAGGGAGTGTTAGTATCCTTGATAATTGTTTGGTGATGGCTTTTTTCGAGGACTAACCCCGAGAAGCTGTTGCCTATACAACAGATACGTGTACTGTAAGGATCCAGTGGTGACGGTTTGACGGGTGAGTTGGTTTAAGGGCTGATGCTCTTAGTGGGCTTCGACCTACCAACTCATTAAGCCTTGTCTTCCGTTGATTGCTGGGAAATTGCATACATGAGGGATTAGAAAGCTCGAGCTCCTCAACAAGAAGTTGTTCATATGACCGCAATCATATGACAAGAATTGCTACCTGTGTGAGCCTAGCAAGCCACACGGGGGCGCTGGTGAATCGTGAAAAATTCACTCCGTGGAATTGGTCCACCATCAGGTTAGGCCGTCAAGGCAGGTACTGATGTAAGTCATTTTCACAGTTGTCATATGTGAGCCAGGTTTTTCATACAAATTTTAAATATCAACAAAATTTCACAGTTATATGGCTAAATTTTTACCATTAATCTAATAAAGCTTTAATAAAAGCAAATGTGTTAACTTATGTCGAAAATTGACAGCAACTGTCAGCAGTGTTGCCAGAAATTTTCATCGAAAAACTTCAGTTTCCAAAAAGAAAATCTTAGTTATATTAAAAAAAGTCTACACATGAATTTCTTTTTTATAATTTTTTATGTCAAATACAAAAATAATGTCTTAATTCTAACAAAAGGATTTCTTTTAATTTTTTTATGTCAAATACAAAAATAATGTCTTATTAAAACAAAGGGGTGATTATTTTAACGTACTTACAGATAAGTTTACCATATTCAAGAGTGTTTCACGCTTAAGTAATTCTAAAATGAAACACTTTTCCCTGTTCCATTTAATATTATATAATATTTTTCACTTAAATGCATTCCACTTAACTGCCTTACTGTCATATATGAGTCAGGTTTTTCATATAAATAATATTTTAAAATCAAACAAAATTTCTCAGTTATATGGCTGAATTTTTACCATAAATCTAATAAAGATTTAATAAAAGCATATGTGTTTACTTAGGCCGTAAATCGACAACAGGTGTCAGCAGTGTTGCCGGAAATTTTTGTTGAAAAATCTTCAGTTTCCAAAACTAAATTAAGATTTTAATTATATTTAAAAAATCTTCAAATGAATTTATTTATCTAAAATAAAGCACTTTTTACTGCTCCATTTAATATTATATAAGATTTTCCACTTAAATGCATCCCACTTAACTGCGTTACTGTCATGTGTGAGCTAGGTTTTTCATAGAAATTTTAAATATCAAACAAAATTTCACATATATAACATGGCTGAACTTTTACCATATATCTAAAAAAGCTTTTATAAAAGCATATGTGTTTACTTAGGCCGAAAATCGACAACAGTTGTCAGCAGTGTTGCCAGAAATTTTTGTCGAAAAATCCTTAGCTTCCAGAAGAAAATCTTAATTGTAGTAAAAAAAATCTTCAAATGAATTTATTTTAATTTTTAATGTAAAAAACACAAATATAATGTCTTAATTATAACAAAAGGATGATTATTCTAACATAATAACACCCAAAAAAAAAACACTTGGTTATGGGAATGAAACCATTGCGTTCGCCGTTCTGTCGTTATGAAAGCTTCATTAGTGGGATGCATTGCACCTCTTTAATACTGTTTAGAAGTTAATATTACGAAAATTGTTTCATTCGTGTTACGAAAATCTTTTACATGAAATTAGAGTGCGACCAAGAAGTAAAAAATTATTTCAAGAGGGAAGTTAAATTTCTTTGGATACTTGAAAATAATCACACTTAATTATCTTATAATACTAAATCTCAAAAATCTTAATTTTGTGCGAAATATCTTCAAATCTTATTTAGCTTATAAAGTCTTCAAAATTAAGATGAAATCTTTATTCTGGCAACGCTGGCGGTCAGCATTCTAAATCTTAAATTACACTCGTTGTAGGTATTTGTATATATGTGTGTCTCTGTACAGAAGTTTCCCAGCGAAATTGGGATATATAGTCTTGTTAAGTGCTTTGGTAGCACATTTAACGATTACTTTTTTAAAGGCACCAGTAGCGCATTTAACTGAGATTTCTCAAATGCATTTACGTTTTGTTTAGATATAGAAATTTTTCACGAACGCATTTTTTCGTAAATTACTAACAGTAATCAAATTTTCTGGAACACTATACATAGAAGTTAAAAACAAAACCACAGCTTTTCTCAGCAGATTGGTGGCAAACATCGGAGGATCTAAATAAAGCCAAAGAAACCTAATAATGGCAACGATCTAGGCAATTTTGTTGTGTGTATGCGAAATTTGTCTTACAGTCAGAATATTGAAAAAATATGTTGGCAAGAGAACAGCGTACAGCTGCTATCAGAGTACCTTCGGCATATTTGCATAACACTGTAGTCCAGTCCGCCGTGTTTGTAAAAAGTTAAAAAGGAGTGAAGAAAAGCAGGAGAGGCAGCAATGGCAAGATCAGCACAAGTGGACACCTTACGAAGCGTGACACATGGACAGCGTGATTGATCATGGACATAAATAAGTGAATAGACAGAATTCATAGTAAGATAAATTGCTGTGTAACACAGCTGCTTTCTGTAAGAAGGTATTTTGTAGAATATCACCATAGATTGGGAAACGTAGATACATCGATCTCTATTTAAAGAGGCAATAGTGTGGTTGACAGAAAAGACACATTCTTCAGGTGTGACAGATAGAGTCAGTAAAGACATAATGTGGAGAAGATTGTTAGTGCAATATCTCTGCCAAACTTTGTCGAAGTTATGATGGAGAATGAAAGGAAATGGGATCAGATATAGATATAGCTCGGACCGTTTACTCCTTCTTGTAAGCAGATACATTACAGGCATTTGTTGCAAAATAACAGCACATCGAGGGGTTATTAGCCCTAGAAAACCGGCATGCTACATAGATATCAGTGAAATTAATTTCCCTTCTTGCGATTTACTTATTTTATTTTGGAAATGGTGAAAGTACTTCATTCACTCCTATTCATTTAAAGAACAAGAAATTCCGATCTATGAATGGTGCAAATACACACTTAAGTACCTTAAACATCAAAGTGAAAATTACCGCTGACAACATCTATCAACTGCTTATTTTCTATTTAACAAATAGTACTCCAAAGTGCAAACACTGAACATATGAACTCATTTGATAAAACAAATTCACAGTGGGAAGGTAAAGGGCGTAAAGTTAATTAATCTTGTTGATTGTGGTCCAGCGGAGAATGCAATAAGATGCACGATAATACTATTGCTTGCCTTGCCAAAAACAAATTGAAAAAAGTTTAGATTGTCACTTCAAATTTTAATAATTTACGAGTAGATAGTATAATGGGCTTAGATAAAGCATAAATTCTGAGCAAACGTGAATATTGCACAGTACAACAAATAACACTGTCGGTTCTCTTGGATACAAAAGATACAATTGATGTTTGTATTCAGATATGAATCAAAGTTGCAACGACTTTTTGTTATTAATTTACTAATCTCATTTACATACTACACAACGTAAGATCCTAACCACTAGACGATCCCGGACCCAGTCCCTGATCTACTCGATAATTGCACACTAGAATCATTTCACTCAAGGAGCTTTGGCTACCAAAACAAGGAATCTCCCTAGGAATCTGGATTCTTCTATGTTTATACTGACGAATCTAGAAGGGGAGAAAGAGTTGGGAGTGGTGTCTATGTAGAAGAATTCAACACTAAAATATGCTTCACACTACCGGATGGATGAAATATCGGCTATAAATAAAGTGGCTAGATGGCTGAGGTTTCACAAAATATTCGGTAGAGATATCATGATAGTAACGGACAGCAAGGCCGCCAGCAACTTCCTGTTTGGAATATACTTTAATTCTAGTCCAATTCAGGAATGCCGGACATCTTTAAATAAGATGGCGAGACATTCTAACCTAACCCTAAAATGGGTACGTAGACATGGGTCAAACAATGGCAACAACTTCGCTGATGACTTAGCCAAAAAAGATGCAACCCTAGAGGATAGGGATATAGATATATATAGATATAGATATAGGTTGTCCACAAACCCCTATCAGCTTGCTGGAAAATAATAAAACTTCACACGCTGAAACGCGCTCAAGAAAGATGGTTCACAGAGCCCGTATGCCTTATATCAAGGAATGCCGCGCATTAACTTTAAAGGAACAAAATAGCTCTTAAATCTGACCAGATCCCACTTGAGAATCAGTGTAACAGTCATAACTGGACACTGTCCCTTTGAGAATCATGTCAGGAGATTGAAGTCATCCTACAATGACTTATGTGGAAGTTCCCAAGACAAAGGCGGGAAAGAAGCAGTCCTTCATCTCCTCGGAATATTTTTTTTTTTTTGTGTTGGACCAGTACTCAGGGAATGACCCCTAAATATGCAGTGCATTGTACCAGAACTAGGAAAATATGTTATGAGGAGGGGGAAAGGTGTTTGTGAACATTTGACTTGAACTTTCCAACGTTATAACAGACAGGAAACACGTCTGCAGGCAAATTATTCCACAGACGAAGCGTATGGCTGAAAAACGAATTCTCTCTGTAATGCGTAGTGCGATTCCCCGCGCAATCGACCACAAATGGATGAGCTCTAGACGATGAGCGCATGCTACGTAAAAATGTGCGAGTTTCGGGAACAAGATCCCTAATCTCGTCAGAGCAAAGTCCATTGTAGTAACGATAGAACAGAGTAACGTACCCCACACTACGTCGATGCTCCAGTGAGTGAATAGAGTTGGATACCTTACTGTCACCGATGAGCTTCTTCGCCCTCTCCTGCACATGGTCGAGTAACCCCAAAATAGACTTTGAGGCACCGGTCCAAACATGAGAGTTGTATTCTATTTTCGGTCGGATGTAGGTGGTATAACTAGTAAGGAGGTTGGATGAAGGGAAGTACATTTTACACCGTTTCAAAAAACCAAGGCACTTGAATGCTTCTTTGGAGACATGAAAAATGTGTTCAGTCCAGCGAACATCACACTGTATCTTCATTCCAAGAACATCAAGAGCATCCGATTCCTCAATATTTATACCATCCATGAGTACAGATGAAGTAGCATTTGCGGTCGTTTGTTTGTGTGTTAATAGGCAACATTGGGTCTTACGAGCGTTAAAGGTGACCCTGTTTTTACGACCCCATTCGGAGATTAATAGAAGATCACTATTCAGTGAATCATTCATATTTAGCCTATTGGCAGCGATCTCGCATAGGCTGGGCCTATAACTAAAAGAGTACGAGTGACAAATGCTGCCGTCATCCGCGAAAGAGTGGATAGGGTTGGAAGTTTGATAGAGAAGGTCGTTGAGGAAAATAAGAAATAGAGTAGGAGAAAGAACGGAGCCTTGCCCGGCATTAGAACATCAGAGTCTAAGATATCTAGGTAAGCGGAGTTTCAATGGCTTATCATATTTTTTTTTTTTTTTTTTATATTGGACCAGTACTCAGGGGATGACTCCTACATATGCAGTGCATTGTACCAGAACTAGGAAAATAGGTTGTGAGGAGGGGGAAAGCGGGAGTAGTGTTTGTGAACATTTGACTTGAATCTTCCAACGTTATAACAGACAGGAAACACTTCTGCAGGCAACTTGTTCCACAGACGAAGCGTGCGGCTGAAAAACGAATTCGCTCTGTAATGCGTAGTACGATTCCCCGGGCAATCGACCACAAATGGGTGAGCTCTAGACGATGAACGCGTGCTACGTAAAAATGTGCGCGTTTCGGGAACAAGATCCCTAATCTCGTCAGAGCAAAATCCATTGTAGTATCGATAGAACAGAGTAACGCATCCCACACTGCGTCGATGCTCCAGTGAGTCAATAGAGTTGGATACCCTACTGTCACCGATGAGCTTCTTCGCCCTCTCCTGCACACGGTCGAGTAACCCCAAAACAGACTTTGAGGCACCGGCCCAAACATGAGAGTTGTATTCCATTTTCGGTCGGATGTAGGTGGTATAAATAGTAAGGAGGTCGGATGGAGTGAAGTACATCTTACACCGTTTCAAAAAACCGAGGCACTTGAATGCTTCTTTAGAGATATGAAAAATGTGTTCATTCCAGCGAACGTCACACTGTATCTTCATTCCAAGAACATCAAGAGCATCCGATTCCTCAATATTTATACCATCCATGAGTACAGATGAAGCAGCATTAGCGGTCGTTTGTTTGTGCGTCAATAAGCAACACTGGGTCTTACGAGCATTAAAGGCAACCCTGTTTTTACGACCCCATTCAGAGACCAATAGAAGATCACTATTCAGTGAATCATTCATATTTAGTCTCTTGGCAGCGATCTCTGATAGGCTGGGCCTATAACTAAAAGAGTACGAGTGACAAATGCTGCTGTCATCCGCGAAAGAGTGGATAGGGTTGGAAGTTTGGTAGAGAAGGTCGTTGAGGAAAATAAAAAATAGAGTAGGAGAAAGAACGGAGCCTTGCGGTACCCCTGAATTAATCTTGAACTCGTTTGATGAGACCCCATCTATAACAACTCGTATAGAGCGGTCTCTGAGAAAGCTCGATATAAACCGAGAGAAGTCATCACCGACACCAAAAGCAGTAAGTTTTGCCAATAGTGCACCATGCCATACTCTGTCAAACGCTTTTGAAATATCAAGAGCCACCACCCTACTTTCACCGAAATGATGGATTGAGTGGCACCATTTCTCTGAGAGATATGCCATAAGATCGCCAGTTGAACGAACCTTACGAAACCCATATTGACGATCACAAAGTAGTTTATGCGACTCCAGATACCTCATAAGGTGATGGTTAACCATGTTTTCCATTACTTTGGAGAGTGTAGAGCAAATTGCAATTGGGCGGTAATTTTCGGGGTTATTTGCCATACCCTTTTTGGGTATTGGTGTTACATTAGCAACCTTCCAGCACGATGGAAACTCACCAGTATGGTAAAGTATGCTGAAAAGGCGTGCTAATGGACGCGCAAGCGTAGAAGAACACTGCTTCAAGACCAGTGCTGGAATGCCATCCGGTCCAGGAGTTTTGTTTATATCGAGGTCTTCCAAAACCCTTTTAACTGCTCGCGCCCGGAAGAATATCTTCGGCATAGTTACAGATACTCTTTCGAGCTCGGGAAGTGGCTGACTGCTTTCCGGCAAGCAGGAATTGCTTGCAAAGATTTCAGCCAACAGGTTAGCTTTGTCAACCGGGTCTGTGAATGCTTGGTCATTCTTTAAAAGAGTTGGAATTGATGAACTAGCACTGTTCTTTACTCTCTTAACGAAAGACCAAAAGGTCTTACTGCCCCGAGGAGCTGCAAGGACCTTGGCACGAAGGCGCTGTTCGTAAAGAGACTTTTCACGCCTAAGTACCTTGGCACACGAAGATCTTGCCTTTTTGCGTAGCAAGTCAGTGTCTGGTGTTTTGTTTAAACGCCAGTTACTGAATGCTTCCTCTCTGGATCTGACTGCGTTTTTGCACGTCTGATTAAACCAAGATTTTGCTTTTGGTTTAATCGAAATCTGCTTGGAGGGGATGAATGTTTTCATCCCTAGCAATATAATGTTCTCGACCATTTTCGCTGAAGCATTTATGTCGTTATCTAGAAAACAAAGTTTCCAATTAAAATGCTCATAAAATTGGTTGAGCTCAGCCCAACGCGCCTTTTCGTAAATAAATATTGAACGTTTCGTAGCTGATTTTGAATTGTTACGAAGTCCCGAGATCGAAAAGGTGGCAGAAATGGTGCAATGATCCGAATTGCCGAGAGGTGCACTAACTCTGACTTCATACTTTTCAGGGTGTGAAGTCAGGAATAGGTCAAGTGTGTTTGAATGGTGCCCTTCAACACATGGAATATACGTTGGCTCATTCACTAATTGCGCTAGGTGGTTGTGCGCAACTGGGCTCAGTAGACCTGATCGTGTTAATATCGTTCATAAGGAGCAGATGTCAAAAGATACAGGCTTCTGAAAATGGAATTTTTAGTGCCTTTAAATAAGTAAGCCGGAGTGTATATACATGTGTGTATGTAGTATATTCTTATGTATGTACTATGTACATATGTATGTACAAGTATGTACATATGCATGTTATTTAGAATTTATTCAACATTTTTACAAATTTCAAATAAATATTTCACACAATTTCGTAGCAAAATGTTTAAAGCCTGACACTAAATCTATGAAACAGACAGCAGGCATTTTTTTAATCCCTGCGCCTACACACTCATTCGTATCTCTCGTCTCATATTTCCAAGATTATCTGCACATTTACTAGTGCCCCTGCTTGGCAATTGCACGCATCTACGCAATAAGCATTCGACTGAATTTAGAACAGAGCCAGAACGACAGTGTGTAGTCAGTCTACTCCTTCTGCAACTGCCACCAAATGCTTATTGCGTTTAAGGATTAGTAGTAGATTTTATTTTTGTTTTTGCTTTTAGCCTCTACTAAAAATGTAGAAGCACATCGGTCTTATTAACTATTTGATTACTTTTTTTTAAACCATTTTTATTTATTAAATCTGCAAAATGAACTAATAATAAGTATTCAAACATAAAAATAAATGCTCCGAAAAGCGGGAACTGTATTTTTAAAATCACTTATTTGACGCTCTAATTGTGGCAAAGGTATCTATTTCTTCTTCTCAATCGGGTATGGCCGCCAAATTTAAGTATGTTGCGGGCGAGAGGGTTTGGACAAAGTTCCAGTTTATGATACACCTTGTTGCGCACTTTAAAAATTCGCCTTTTACCAGGGAAATCCACATCGTGGTTGACGATGTTCGATTTTTCCTCCAAAAAGTCATAACTGGGGGCGAATCATGGATGTTTGGATATGATATTGAAACCAAAGTTCAATCATCCCAATGAAAGCGTTCAGAAGAGCCAAGACCGAAAAAAGCAGGTCAAGTTCGATCAAATGTGAAAGTTTTGCTCACTGTATGTATGCTCCAACTGCAATGGCGTGATGATGAATTATTGACTTATTGCATCATGAATATATTACTTATTGACCGTCGTACGGTTAATATATTATATATTACTACCTTGAAGCACGCCGTTTGAGCGAAGCAACTCGTCAGAAACCCACAGAATTGTGGAAAAAACATCATGATAACGCACCAGCTCCCACATCGATGCTTGTGTGTGAATTTTTGGCCCAAAATAAAACCGATATCCTCACCCACCGTATTCACTGGACTTGGCCCCCGCTGACTTTTTCTTCTTCCCAAAACACCGAAGAAAGGAAAACGTTTTGCTACGATTGAGGAGATAAAAGAAAAATCGAAACAGGAGCTGTTGGCGACACCAACAAGCGCATTTCAAAAGTGTTTCAAGGATTGAAAAAACCGCTGGAAAAGTGTATTAGTTAGAAAAGTGTATTAGTTGATGAATAAATAAATACTTTTTGAAAAAATTTAAAATAACGGTTATTTTTTGATCAGGCCTCGTATGTGATATTTAAATAGGACTGATATAGTTTCTATAATAGTCATTATGCTGACACAACAAGGGCGGTCGTTTCCAATGTTGACACGTACTAAACGCTCTCCATCAAGGGCATATTCGTTTGTTTGCGAATGGTCTGTGATTCGAATGCTCCTTTGTGGAACATACCCCCCCCCCCCCCTCTCCGCCCTCGCTGCTGCTTCTTCCATCACTTTCAGTGCACACAGAAAATATTTTTTTCCACGTTCAATAACGAAATTCACTGATTCAATTAATAAATTATTTGAATATGGTTCTGTAAAGAAGTTTGCGGGTTCAAAAACAAATTCAGTAATAATACAATAACAAAATATGATAACTTCCTTTTCTAAATACATTCGCTCCTTTATTGCAACCTAGTCGTAACTAAAAAAAAACTAGTTTCGAGAAAAACGCATTTAATATTTTTAGTTTCCATACAAGTCTTAGAAATTTTTTCTAGAAAACATCTAAAGGAATTAGTTTAAAAGAAATTTGAATAAATTTTTGGCACAATGTAAAAGGTAGTACTGTTAGCTCATTTTTGAGATATGACTATGTTACAATAAACATACGATATGTGCTCGTATATATTTATTTACCTGCGAGAAGAAGAAATACTATAGAGCCCCATAATGGAAGTTCTATGCGAAAGTCTAGAAAAACTTTTATGCAATTTTGCTGAAAGAAAACTTTAATTTTTTTTTAAGCATTTTTTATTTATTGAATCTTCAAAATGAACTAACAATAAGTATTGAAATCTTAATACTAAATTTAAAATTAAAAAAATGTGATTCTTAAGTCCGGCTAATGCTAGACAAAAAGTTTTATTATGCGGGAGCTATTTCGGTAAAATCACCTATTGAGCAATTTGATGGTGGCAGCGGTATTCCTTCTTTTAAGCCGACTGTGGCCGCCAAAATTAAGTATTCCGCGCAAGAGGGTTTGGATGAAGTTCCAGTTTACTGACATACCTTGTCACGTACTTAGAAAACTCCTCTTTTACCAGCGGAACACTCAGATCGTTATGAATTCGTGAATTTTTTACGTACCATAGAGCTGCAGTAATCGTTCGAAGAATTTTGTTTTGTCGCCTTTGAATTTTTTCAATGTTTGACGCTGAGGCGGTGCCCCATAACTGAATTCCGTAGCACCATATGGGCTTTAGAATTGCATTGTATAACAGAAGTTTGCAATCCAACTTCAATGTCGAGTTTCTGCCCATAAGCCAATTTAGTTGCGCAGCTTTTAGTTTCAACTGAGTGACTTTTGCTTGAATGTGAGACTTCCACGTTAGCCTACGGTCGAGGTGTATACCAAGGTATTTGACTTCACTGTGCTGCGGAGTAGGTGAGTTGTTAATTTGGATAGGCGCACATGTTTGCTTACACAGAGTGAATGTAACATGAGTACATTTCTGTTCATTAACTTTGATTTTCCAAAGTTTTAGCCATTTCTCTAATATTGAAGTATATTCCTGTAAATTTCGCGAAGCTACTTGATGGTTTTCATGAACACTCAAAAACGCTGTGTCATCTGCAAAGGTAGAAGTGTGGATTCCGGGTGTCGTTGGCATGTCAGAGGCGTAAATCAAATATAAAGTAGGCCCCAGTATGCTGCCTTGGGGAACTCCTGCCTTGATTGGCTGAGTTGGGCTTATAAAGTCGCCTTCTCTGATAACAAACTTCCGCCCACATAAGTAGTTTTCCAGAAGCTTGTGTGTATTTGCAGGCAAGTTAAACTTTATTTTGTGCATCAAGCCGTCGTGCCACACTTTATCAAAAGCTTGAGAAATACCAATGAATAGAGCTGAGCAATGCTTCTTCTCCTCAAAGGTCTGTCTTATGACATTGACTAGTCTGTGCGTTTGTTCTATGGTGCTGTGTTTAGCCCGAAAACCAAATTGTTGAACAATGTGGGATGCATCCCACATTGTTCAACATTGGACTCAACTTCGCCATTAACATTTTTTCGAATAGTTTTGAAATTGTTGGTAAAAGACTTATTGGTCTATATGATTCTACCTTTGTCAGATCCTTTCCTGGCTTGGGAATCATGGTAATCATTGAGACCTTCCACTCTGCAGGATAATACTCAAGGCGTAAAATAGCGTTAAAAATAAAAAGTAGAACTCTTCTTGAATTAGTAAAAAAATTATTTTTTCAAAAATTTTTTTAATTCTGATTTTAGTTTACTATAACTTTTTTTTCCGTGTAGGAAGGCTTATCAACAAGCTGTATTTCATATTTTCTTCTCTCGTATGTATAGGAATAAGCTCTGAGTATCGGCTGCTTTTAAAAAAAGCACAAAATAGAACTTAAAGTTCATTAAATGAAAATAATGTAAAAGCTTGAAAGTTCTGTAAGATGCTGATGAAAGGTACAAAATATTCGCCAAAGCCAACAAACGCAGCAAAAAAAATTTTTTTCAGCATTCTGTAATATGAGTTCATGCAGCCAGTTTAAGGTAAACGCCAGCCAACTACACACACCCTGAGGCGTGCGACGTGCGACATTGATGTACAACCACAATGGCCATTTAAAATGCCATTGAGCATGTAATCGCTCTTAAATTGCAACAATAACAGCACAGTAATGACAACAACAACCACAACAACAATAATGTCAGCAGCAACTGTTGTGTTCAAAAGTAGCAGCAACAATGACAATAACAGCAACAACAGAAGCCATAGTACAAATTCGTTGATGCGTCTGTCGGGTTGTTCGTTGTACGAGATTGAGTTGATGGTTACGCGTCTTTTTTTTTTTGCTGCTGCTGTTGTTGTTGCTGTTTTTTTGTTGTGATGATGTTCCATTACCAGTAACGTAAACAGCGTATTCCACCATAAATTCAGTGACTTTATCTGTGACTTTGTATCAAAACAATGGCAATGACAATGAAGCTTAACAACAATAAAGTCAAAACAACACCAACAACACCAAATAGCAACAGCAGTAGCTTTGCTGTAATATTAAGTAACCCCAACCTTAAAACTATTGTAAAAAGTCTGTTGCTCCAAAAAATAAAGTAAAAAAAAACAGAAACAACAAAAAAATCATTCCCATTTTAGAAAATGTTGTAGAATGTTATAGCACTGCTTACTCGTATTTGTCAGTTACTGAATGGCGAATGAGTTTAATCACGAGTTGCTTCACATGGAAGGACACTACTCATTCACTCACTCCACTCGTTCGCTATTGCACAGGTATAAATATGATGCGTGTAAGTTAAACAACAACCATAGAAAAAAAAAATTAACCACAATGACAACAATAATAAGTAAATCACCATTGACTTGACTTCACACTTTTATCAGTTTCGCGTCATCGTTTTTGGCAATTTCATTTGACGAAACTCACATGTTCATGTGTGAGTTTAACTTGTTGTTTTGTTTTGTTGTACGAGCGTGTGTTGCGCACACACTCGCGTACGCGACAGAACATCACGCAACAACATTTCAGTTCGTTTTCAGGAGAATAGCCAACAATTCCCGTAACTTGTAGCTGATTGTGGCCGTTTATTTATTTCACTGTTTTCGTTCGGGATGCGATGGTGATAACACGGAATGTATGTAATTATTTAGTGGCCGTTTGATATCAAATTTCTACATTCCATGCAGCAGAGTTTAATGCAAATCAAGTGCAGCTTTAAATATACTGTCAGCGCAGTGTTGCCGAAAGCTCAAATTAGTTTCCACATTACGAAAATTAAGTCTTAATGATGAAACAGAATACGTCCGCAACTTCAAGCAAAATCGACTCTCAGAGAAAACAGGCACATAATTGAAACGACGGCTGTAACTTCACAAACTGCCATTTAATCTTCTTTTTTGTTAGGTAAAAAAAGCTTTTTCTTTTATTTTAATTTTTCCTCACAGTAAAGCTTTTGAAGCTTTGGTTTTGTTTACAAAATGTATGAAATTTACTAAAAGTGTGGTAATATTGTTGAAAGCTTTTCTGCTTCAAAGTGAGAGCATAAGAAAAATCGCTGCCAAAATAAAATAGATCCTATTTTACGACCGCATTCTCTGGCGTTATTTTATGCCATATTGTATGGAGAAAAACGTCATGCCCTAGTTCTGTTTCATCATTTAAGGATACAGGAGGTCAAATACCATATTTTTTATTTATTTTTTTTTTTGTTTTGTTCGGCGAGGGGAAAAATGCGTTACGCACTGACCAGAGGGTCCGTACCCTCCGCTTTGTATCGGACTGGTCACCACAGCCACTCTTCTTTCTGGGATAAAAAATTTCCACCCCGGGACCGCCTTAGCATTGCTTTGGGGTGGATACCCAATGGCTTGATCAGCCCTTCTCTTTACGCTATTCTTAGTCTGAGATCCTGATTATGATCTTGTTCTGCGGCGTTCAGATCTGGCTTTTTCGTAAGCAGAACTTTTTCACAGAATCGCGATACCGCTAAAAAGTTGACCTCGCTCGCTCACTATCACGATGTCCACGACATTCTCTACCGTTATTGAGCCAGCTACCAACTCCAGCTCTCTCGAGCTTCCGCCCATCGAATGCACTCAAAGAAAGTGTTCAGGACTTCTTCTTCTTCTTCATATAAGCAAAAGGGTGTGTTACATTTGACCATTTTGCACAAGTAGCTCCGGTAATAGCCATGACCTGACAGCATTTGAGTCAGACAATAGTTCACATTCTCGTGCCGTCTGTTTAACCATTTCTCGATATTGAGAATGAGACGCTCCGTCCATCTGCCCCTAGTGTCAGTACTCCATCTCGACTGCCAACTGTGTAATATTTCCTTCCACATTGGCTGCATATTTCCAAGGTCTGCAGGGCCTGTCTGTCTTGATATTCATGGTCTAATACCATATGACAGGTAATACAACGACGTTATTAGATCTTTTAGCGGTAAAAACGCTTCTCAAGTGATAGACATATAACATGAACTTTTCGGAATCGTTTCTTGCTCAACTTTCAGCTGGACTACGCTGCATATTTTTGCTTATTTTGTAAATAACAGTCGGATCTGACACTATCACTTTTCTTTATAACATTCCCTGACCCATTGTGACACCTGGGATTAAGTACCTGGGACGCCGATCGTTACTCAGAGCTTTCAAATTATATACATCCTGAAATATATTTACTTTAATAAAACTTAATTCACAAGATTTTAAAATTTTTAAGCTGTTAAAAGTCATAATAAAATTGGCCTTACTATTCTGCGAGGGCAAAATAGTGATTCACCTATTTAGTATATCGTTTCACACTGAAAAAAAACAACCTTTGTAGTTTCATTACAAAGACTAAGTTTGGTATCCATATGAAAATTGCATGAGATATGTGAAAATCTTGACAAAAAAGTTTGCACAGTGGTTTAACGCAAAAAAATTATTTTTAGAAAATTTTTAGTTGCTCGTTTAATAAGATAAGATAAATATGTCTTTTATTTGGAATGATTCATCATGAGATTTGATTTTTAATAGCGTTTTTTGTTCACATCAAACCACTTTGTCATTTATGTTCAGCATCGTTCGGAAAAACTCTCACCGCAACAGCGTTCAATGCAAAATAATTATCGTGGGATTAGATGAAGCTATGGTGCGCATAATCGACCTACTGAAACCACTACTGGCAATACCACTCACAAATTTGATTCGCAGTTTCCATTAGTAGAAGATACTCGCCCGGTTAGATCATATTCAGCAGGTAGTAAAGAGAATATAGCAGCTGTAGTTGAGACTGTACACGTGAAGACCGTTACTGTACCAAGCTAACCGTTATTGTATCATGTTAAAGGACTATGTGCTTCTTAAAATTCAAGCTCATGGTTTCGATTAGTTCTGTTGTCGACAAGATGGCGCTACGAGCCGTACAGCATGTAAAGCAATGGACTTTTTGAGAAATTCTTTTGGTGAGCACTTAATTTCGTGGGTTTTTTTTTGTGGTGGGAGGCAAAAACTCAGTACGTACGCATCGCAGAGGCCGTCGGAATCTACGTTTAGTATATCGGCTAAAAATCTGCTCTTTCCTAATCTAAGGGAGCAAATGCACGCTGGAAACTTCAGGGTGGTCACTATCTATATTTTTATGCCTGCATCCAGACCATCTTATATATTAAATTATACGTTCAGCTGAGTCCGACTCACTCTTCTTCAATCGTAGAATTTGTACGCAGTCTTTCGGTAGTCCTCTCCCTTTGGTTTCGTCCGAAATAATGGTATCAATATTCGCTACGTTCAATATGCTCGTTTTCGTTCAAACTCCTGCCGATCCACATTCCAGCGGAAGCTGGAAGGAAATATTATTAATCATATAAACAACAAGGACTGCTACACTTCTCTATTCCATGAGGGAGTTTGGGAAAATATCCCTGACCGGATAATATTTGGGTGAGGTAGCAATTCACCTCTCCCATCTCTTGCTTATTCATTGCTCAATATCTTTGATAAGTCTGGCCGTCGATCATCAACTTGTGGCAGTGTTATACTTTTCCTGCGTGGAATCGTATCAAATCTTTAGACTATTTTTCTTTATTTTCTTTGGAGCTATGTAAAGTCTGAGGTCTTTAAGCAAAAACCAACTACGACTGACGCTTTGGAAGCCAATATCACTCGTGTTATCATGAGCTATTCAGTTGCTACGCTCGAACGAGTCACTTAAAATTGTACTTTCAGAATGGATCACCTCATACGAGTATGTATTCACGGCCAACATTTACATGACTTCATTTTCAAACAGTAAATGCCATAAATTGCTATTTTAACTGATAATAAAAAAATTTGAGTTCACTTTCAACTTTATGTAAGTTATATTACATTATAAATTAAATCTCATGATGAGTCAAGTGATATTAACTTTGGCTGAACTTTATAGTTCATCTCTTAGTAAATTACATGCATTCCAAAAATCTTGCGTAAAAAACGCTTATAAAGCTTTCTAAAGCCTAATGACTTAAACACTTTGTTAGCTAATTAAGATGATCACAAATAATATCGCTTACAATCAAAAGCCGGTTTAAAGCAGCCAGCATAATTCTCGAATCCGTTTATGTTCTCATTCATTGTGTTTGAAGATGAGCTGGTATCTCAAAGATGCATCTTAATTAATATAAATATTGACTAGTTTATTTAGTCAATTGTTTTGTTAATAACACAAACAGCAACAAAGTTTTCTTCCACATTCTTTTATTCACCGGTAATATGATCTCTTAATAACTTTCTAAATACTTTGTTATCTTTCTCATACCATAAAAGTCGTTAAAAAACTTGATTATTAAATAATATAAAACAGAATACTTTTATGTTTTGAATGACCATTTTCAATAATAACTGTCAAATGGTCATAACAGAATCAAAAATCAATATTAAAATTATTTAAATATAGAAACATTTGTATTTAAATTAAACTTCTTTCTGGCTTTATATTCGAATATAAGTTTTAAAGTAAGAATTAAGTGGGCTTTAAGATAATACGCGTATGTGCATACAAACTTGCGCTGTAATAGCGAACGCTTTGTGCTCTATTCTGCTCACGAACAGAGATTTTAGTGATTTGTGTGGAATTATATTTGAAAACGTTAAAAATTATTTTTTGTTATACACCGAGAGAGGAGGTGCTCCACCTCTTCCTCATTCCTACAACTTCTAGAGAAATCATTTAATGGAAGATTTGATCTCTTCGCATGCGTCCTTATGTGAGAATGTCCTGACGTAGCCGACATAATAATTTGCAACCTTCGTCGAAACAGAGTTCTGAGGATAATAGTCCTCGTATTGTCATCTATTTATCATGCCAGCCCCGCTATTCAATAGCTAAATAGCGAATTGTAGCTGGTTTCTCCAGCTTTTCCATTTCCCATCTCTCTATATATCAGTTTTAAATGCACCCCAGCCTTTGCCATTTCCTTTATTTAAACATTGCTTCACTATGCTCTTGTAGCCAAATAAGCTTCAGATTCAAATATCTCGCTATATCATTTAGAGATATCCTACATTCACGAATCAATCTGGACATCGTATAAATCCCCTGTAGTGCATTCAACGCAGCCTTTCTATATGTACAAATTCAGGTATTCTTCCCATATACCCTATACTACATGATCTCATTATAGCCGTGATTACCGCCTGCGTTACACTCATTTCCCAAGCTATAGCTAATACTTCTATCAAACAGAGGAACCTGATTCCAATTGGAATCCATCTGAAAAGATCTCAAAGTAATCTACGCGAAGATCTATACTGACTACTTTAGAGATCATGCCTGACAAAATTACGTCAAATCTCCTGTCGGGCAGTAGAACTGGTGAACAATATTCAATATTGAGTTCTGACCATTTCTCGTCTCTATACACGTACAGCTTCTCCTCAGCCCGCATATCGCATCATCTCACAGACCGTGACTAAAAAAATTACGTCAAATCACCAATTGGGCAGTAGAACCGGTGAGCAGTAATTTATATTCTCTGCAAGGTTCACTATTCTTTTCATAATGTTCATTGTCGCCTCCTTCTACGTCCCGATTTTCCCTAGCCTGAATGCTGAGTTCATGGCCATTTCTTTTTCCATGAGATCGCCAGGTTCAGGATTGTATTAAGTGCTTTCACTGGTTTGGTGCAGAAAGCACTGGTCCCCATTATAGGAAACGTGCGCATTATTCTCTCTGCTATTTTACAGTAAATAGTTTTCTCCGAGGCTTCCTACGATCCTAGATACCTTAATAACCGTGCCGAGTAGACAGCAGGCATTCCAAGGACATTTTTTGTAGATCTTTCCGAATAGAATTTCTATACAAGAACTAGACGACAGCCGCCATGTTCACTCTTGACTGGACATTCCGTTGCCAATATAGTTTGGTATCAAGGTGGATACCTACGAGTAGGTATTAAGCGCTGTCTAATAACTTAAACTCAACTTCCCTTACGGTTGGTAGAGACAATGATGGAGTCTTGCATTTCCGAGAGCATAGAACAATTCCATTTTCTGTGTGTTGACATCCAGATCACTCTTCATGCCCCATTTATCTGGAAGTCTTAGTGCAGAGCTCGGGTACTGCACATATTACAAAAATATACCACAAGCCTAATTAATCTGGAATCCAACTTTTCTATCTTATGAAATTGTGGCATTTTTGTTAAAACATCTTCATTCTGTCTGATTTTAGGACGACTGCCTGGGAGACAGATGCAGGCACTTGCCTGGTAGTCTCTAGTTAGTAGTGATGCAAGATAGTGACTCTATACAAATTAGAGTCCGCGAGGTTGTTCAAGTGGCTAAAGAAAGGAACCAGCTGATAGTTATAGGGGCAGATGCATATGTACATCATATGATGTAGGGCAGCTCCGTTACTAACGAAAGGCGTGAGGCAATTTTTGAATTCATGCTTTGTAATAATTTAGAAGTTATGAATGTTCGTTGCGGTATATAGAAGAGAGATTCTGGATATTACACCGATTATATTAGAGGATGGAGGATACCGGAAGATTGCTCCTTGTCTGATTATAGGTACATATATTTTATCTTTGTCCAGTACTCTAGGGATGACCCCTACATATGTCATATGTAGTGCATTGTTCTGGAACTAGGAAAATAGATTATGGAGAGGAGAAAAGAGAGAGTAGTGTTTGTGGACGTTAGATTTGCACCTATCAATAACAAAACGGAAAGACCATAACAAATATCGCAGTATTTAAAGTGTTGCAATTAAATTCGTTGCAACTGATCAGTGTCGACTGTACGCTCAGACTGACAAAATTAGCTCAACACATCGCACATTGAATTCAAAATAATATGCAGAAGAAACGGGAGGAAGACAAATCGGATCTCAAATCTTCTTCTGGATCCACCGGCCAAACAGGATTAAGGGAACATTGAGAGGGCTGCGGAGATATTTTCGGAGTTTTTCGAAACATCCGTCTCCGGTTCATGCAGGCTTAGCCTGTGTTGGGGTAAGCCGCCATGGGGGAATATAGATATAGCGAAGACCTGAAATGAGACTCGTAGACTTTTGAATGAAAAAAAAAGACTGGTTGACTGATCGCAATATACGAGTAAAGCCTCAGTGAACAAATTTAAGAATTTTGTAAGGAATGCGAAGCGGAGTTCATGAAGGTCCATTTTTCAGTTTTTTGTTTTACGAAAGGAGAATTGTTGGTTTGCTATTCTCTTCCATGTTGCCTTTTCCCCATAACAAGTTTTTCAGTTTTCGAATTCGAAAGTTGTTGGGTTTTTATAAGTATATAATTATATAGTGCTGGAGACAACTAAACTCTGCTTGCTGTCTTACTGCCTTTCTGGCGATTAAAATTTTATGGTTGCCTTGGTGATAACTGAAATTGGATTCAATCCATTGCATGGGATAATAATTCGATTTTCACTTCGTGAATACAATTTTGGTTACATATGTATGTAAAATTTTAGACGTTACTAATATCACATGCACATACATGCACACTTGTGCATATATAAGTAATTTGAAAACCAGCAGGCCACATCTTACAAAACATATTGTTTTGAAACTATTTTCTTCAATAAAACTAACAAAATCGTTCTAATAAATAACCGCAGCTGTCAATTGCCTATTTTACACTAAATTAACTTAATAAATTTATAGCCGCAATCCGTACAATTGAAAAGTCAAATGATGCAATTAAATTAAAAATTTATTTCAAGTGTCACATAAAACTAGAGAACCGCAAACTACAATGAGCAATTAGCAGTGTCCAACCGAAAATTGTTTAAATACAAACAGTTATTAACAGCAGAGTTTTTTTTTGTTTATTAAAAAAAATGAAATTAAAAAATAGTCTAAAGTCTAGATGACCAACCAACAAAGACACACACACACACAAACGCAGATGGTCAAGTAATGGATGGTAGAGTGGGCATGCAAGTGCCCGCTTCTGTGCCAAGTGCTGCCAATGTGATAGATTTTCATAGTTGTTTATATGTTTACTTGACTAAAGACAGACATACTCGTACACATACTATATGTGTGTATGTGTAAAAATGGTTTACCAAAAAGGTTACCACACAAATAAGTTTTGAATGACTGCAACATCTGGAATCAATATCTGCAACAATTGCAACGACACTAAAACATTTAATTGACATGGAAAAAGGAAACGAAAGCAGCAAACAGCAAAAGAGAAAACACGTACGAGCATGTGGATGGGTCAGTGCAGGAGCACAAAAACATAAACTGAAAAATTAATTAAAAACTCAATTGGCCAATATGTAACATGTCGAGTATTTCGGTTCCAATATTAAATCTCTATATTTATTGCCTACAAGTAGCAGAAAGTCAGTCAATGGGAGAGCGGTCGTTGGAGTGATGTATCATTGTAACATACTTTCTCAGCATAAATATTGCACACACACACACACACACACACACAAGTGTAAATACCATTTCCGTTTGCCTGAGCCCACACATATTTATTTGGCAAATTAAGTGAAACCAATATTTTTACAAAATTTTCGTTAAATGTGCTGTTTGAGTTTAAGAGGATATTACAAATACGTATAAATGTAAAGGTGTATGTGACCATTTTAAAAATGTTTCCTTAAGCCCAGTTCAGACTATTATACTTTGTATTAATACTTGTCAAAAATTCAAATAATACGTGCAAGTCTGATAGTCTGAATGTAATCCGTCATAAAGGGTGGTTAAATTTCAAGGGCCGATGTTGATTTTGAATAAAACACAAACTATTTAGGAAATTATTGTAATTTTATATTATTATGATATATTGGTATTACTCAATTATGTGTGGGACAAAATATCGGCCAAATGGGCGCCGCGACCACGGCGGCACACCTCCATCCGATGGTCCAAATTTTCGATGACCCTGAGGCATAATGGAGGTTCTATGCCGTTAATGTGCCGAATTATCTCATCCTTTAGCTGTTGAATTGTTGCTGGCTTATCGATGTACACCTTTCCTTTCAAATAACCCCAAAGAAAAAAGTCCAACGGTGTCAAATCACATGATCTTGGCGGCCAATTGACATCGCCATTACGTGAGATAACACGGCCATTGAATTTGTTTCGTTAGCTGTGTGGCAAGTGGCACCGTCCTGCTGAAACCACATATCGTCTACATCCATATCTTCCAATTCGGGCCATAAAAAGTTCGTTATCATCTCACGATAGCGAACACCATTCACAGTAACTGTCTGACCGGCCTCATTTTGGAAAAAATACGGCCCGATGATGCCGCCAGCACATAAACCGCACCAAACAGTCACTCTTTGTGGGTGCATTGGTTTTTCGACAGTCACTCTTGGATTCTCATTCGCCCAAATGCGGCAATTCTGTTTATTGACGAATCCACTGAGGTGAAAATGTGCCTCATCACTGAAGATGATTTTCTTCGAAAATTGATCATCATTTTCATAATAAGTCTGGATAACTTTAACACGTTGTTGGATTGTGTATCTCTCCATGGTTCAAATTGACTAAGTCTGAAATAGAGAAATGTCAAATAAAATTCGAAAAAAAACTTGGCGTTTAGGTGTGGTTCACTTTCAATATCGGCCCTTGAAGTTTAACCACCCGATACATACGAAAAATAATACGATAAAAATTTGACATCCCCTACGACTTTTTTGTTTTTTGAAACTTTTCAAAACGATAATACTTTACATTGGATCAGGGTTGTGTTTTTTAGGAAACCAGCTGTAAAAAGATTTACTAGCCGACTATTTATTAGCCGATGGCGTGCCGTCACCGATAGTATTTTTTGTCGTTATAAGAAAGCTCGAAATTTGGGATTTAGCTGTCGTATATAAATGTATTTTGCTCCTGCTATATGTAGAACATAATATATGTTGGTGCTTTTAAATTTGGATCTGTTTTACATAATTATTATATTAGCTGCTAAAGATTTTCAAACGCCGGCACGTCTACCGCCTACGACGAAGAGCTCACCTGCCGCCGTATAAAGTTTTATGTTGGCACATCTCTCATCTGAATAAATAAAAAAATATGAATAGCTGTTTTCTTTTCTACTAAAATTTTTTGGTCTATATCAAGTGTAATGGTGTGAATGCAAAATCTAATTTACGTTAGACTTTAAGACAGTCGCAAGAAATGTGTTTAGACATTTATCTCACAAAATCATCGGGCCTTTAGCGAAAAAACTAAACGAGTTGTTTGGTTTTCATAAGTATGCCTATAATAATATAATGCCATCTACAATTCTGGTTGTACAAATCATAAAGGATTAAATTTCTTTATCATACTTTGCACTTTTCTTACAAAGCTTACATTTCCATTCAATTGTCATCATTTCCTGATATTTGTTAATGTTTCACTTAAATCTATTCTAATAAACTCTTAACGCATATTTCAATATTCCTGTACAGTGGAACATTTCTAGGAAAGACCTTCTTGACGTTTGGTGGCTGATGGTGAGTAGCTGCTAGTATGATTTTGTCATCCAAGAAGCATTCACCAACTCTTGACGCTAACCGATGTCACTAACTCATGACAAACTGCAAACCATGAGTTTCAATTCGATCACACGTTATTTGGACATGATCTCCACCTTATTTTGGAACGGAGCCTTTCTAAAACTCCCAACACTATTTAGGTCACAGAAACCGGTTGCTATGCAACCCCACACCAAGTTGAAATGAACTCTCGGTAGTGACTTTTCATCTCATCAGACGATATTCCCTGAGGTGTGAAAACGATTTCCGTGGGTACTTGCCAGTATGGCCTTACCCACGGATCTTACTGCCGGGGAAGCTAAAATGCTTTCACCAAGTTAGGACACCAACTGATGTCATCAACTCATGACAAACTGCAAAACATAAGTACCAATTCGACGTGATCTCCTCCTGGGTTTGGAACGAAGCCTTTCTAAAACTTGCACCAATATTTGGGTCACAGAAGCAATGCAACCCCACACCAATTTAAAATGAACTCTCGGTAGTGACTTTTCATCTCATCGGACGAGATTCCCTGAGGTGTAAAAACGATTTCTATAGGTAAGGCCAGTATGGCCTTACCCCACGGCGATCTCGTCACCATAGCAGCTAAAATGTCTTCACCAACTCTTGACACCAAGTGATGTCACTAACTCAAGACAAACTGCAAACCATGAGTTTCAATTCGATCACACGTTGTTTGGACATGATCTCCACCTTAGTTTGGCATGGAACCTTGCTAAAACTTCCACCAATTTTTGGGTCACAGAAACCGGTTGCAATGCAACTCCACACCAAGTTGAAATGAGCTCTCGTTTAGTGACTTTGCATCTCATCGGACGAGATTCCTTGAGGTATGAAAACGATTTCAGTTGGTACCTGCCAGTGTCTTATCACCAGGGAAGCTAAAGTGCATTCACCAACTCATAACTCCAAATGTCCCCATCTCACGACAAACTGCAAAACATGACTACCAATTCGAACACATGTTGTTTAGACTGGAGCCTTTCTAAAACTTCTATCAATCCTTGGATCACAGAAACCGGTTGCAATGCAACTCTACACCAAGCTGAAATGAACTCTCGGTAGTGACGAGATTCCGTGAGGTGTGAAAACGATTTGTATAGGTACTGGCCAGTATGGCCTTACCCCACGTTGATCTCGTCATCGTAGCAGCTAAAATGCCTTCACCAACTCATGACACCACCAGATAACACCAACTCATGACAAACTGCATAGCATGAGTATCCATTCGATCACATGTTGTTTGGACATGATCTTCACCTTATTTTGGATCATAGAAACTGGTTGCACTGCAACTCCACACCGACTCGAAATGAGCACTCCCGCGATTTGGACTTAAACCACAAGCACCATGACACTTCCTGAAGCATCACATCACATCACAATTAGGCAGAAAAAAATCCTCGATCTCCAGGTTCCCGTGGTATCAGCCTTAAATCCTCAGTGGGACTTCATAGCCTAAGGACTACTGCCAACAGAGCACCAAAGTGCTCAGGGGCTGATGATCCCCCAAAACAAAACACAGCAAAAATATATACAACAGAATAGGTACAACAGCAATTTCCAGTAATTCATTACCTTGCAGTGTGACTGAACAGGAGATACCTACACTGGGCACTGATCAGTTTTAACTAATTTAATTCCAGCATTTTTAGTGCTGTGATAAGGTTTATTATTTTTTTTTTTTTTTGCTTGGACCAGTACTCAGGGAACAACCCCTACAGTGCATTGTACCAGAAATAAGAAAATAGGTTGTGAGGAGGGGGAAAGAGTGAGTAGTGTTTGTGAACATTTGGCGAAGCGTACGACTGAAAAACGAATTCTCTCTGTAATGGGTTGTACGATTCCCCGGCCAATCGACCACAAATGATTGAGCTCTGTACGACGAACGCGTGTTACGTAGAAATGTGCGAATTTCGGGTAGTAACGATAGAACAGAGTAACGCATCCAGTTTGGTTTGTTATTGCAAACATCCACAAATACTACTTCCTCTTTCGTTCTTATGACCTATTTTCCTAGTTACGTGAGCTTTCGAATGAAGGAATCAGTGCATTCAATACGCTAAATTTTGTTCTATACCAATCACACTCGATTACGTATGCGGTAATTCGGACCCAGATGTGCAATTGCCCCTATGTGCGCTGTTACATATGGCTTTAATTTTATCAGCTGTTTACTGTTTACGAATATTTTCTAATTTTCTGCGCGAGTACTTTTTTAGACAAGAGAGTTTTCATCGATTAGTTTGTACAATTTGCTGGAAAATTACGCATTTACTGCCTTTTACTGTAAAGTAAACGAATAAACTGCCAACGGAAGCATTCAACAGCATCAGCTGCAACCAAAATATGCGAATTAGCAGTAAAATGTTGATGTAGATAAATTAAGAATAAAGACACACAAATACGAAAAAAAAAATGTAATAAAGTAAAAATAATACAGAAGCGATAAAAACGCCTTAAAAAATGCTAAAAAAAAATACTTGAAATAAAAACATCACTTTTGTACGGAAATTTAAACCATAAACATTAAACAGCAGCAAGCAACAACACTCGTATGTATTAAATTTGTTTTATGATGCAACAAAAGTAACAACGCCTCAAAAAAACAAAAATTAATAAATAAAAAAAACACTCAAACCCTCGAAACCATTTTTGTCCTGTTGGGCCGAAAGGATATTGAGTGGGTGTGTGTTTAAGAGTGGCAGTTATTCTCTTTAAGGGTTTCCAATTCAATTGGATTGGCTGCTGGGCAACACTTTGGTCGGTCTCAGTTGTTGTCATGATGTTGTGACATGTTGCTCGTAAAAAACACAATTTGGTTTTTTTTCTCGTTTTTGTTGTGCCTTCAAAATGATTAATAGCTTGAAAAACTGATGACAGCAAAAATTAAATGCAATAAATCGAGCAAGCAAACAATTTAGAGAGGATTAAATGTGCATTTGAAAGGAACACCAGATATATTACGCGTCTAACAGAAACCAAAGGGTGGGTCGATTTAGCAATCGATATTGTACCTTCGATTTTACGGCAGCTTTGGGCATGAGGAAACAAAAATTCCAATACGACCTATCAAAAAAATCATTTTCAAGATGACTAGATTTCAATTATTTGACTTTTTCTCAAATTTTATTTTATTATTTTGAATATAAATTCATGCTGACAGAATGCATAAAGAACACAATGTGAATATATCAGCATGTTGACACAAAAATGTTTTTTCTGTAAGACTCATTTTGACATTTTATTATGGATAGTCATATGGCGGACATCCACAAACTAAACACATATATATAGGGTGATTAATTTTGCGCCACCCTGTATAACGGGTTTGCTAGGATACACTTCTAGTATACACTCATTGATTTTAGGTAAAAACTACTTCGTCTGGAGAAGAAAGCATTGGCCTATTGAGATGAAGGGATGGCTGCATTTGCGTGATTATCAGGGCGCAAAACATTTTGTCTGAATGACATAAGATGATTAGATAGATTGGTATTGCAACAAACACCAGTTTAAATTATGTTTAAAGACCACCAATCACGTCCTATAAGAGAGCAGAGAGAGGCATTTATGGGCCCTTAGGATTCTGCTCCCAACTATCAAGAAACTCTATTTGCCATTACGTGACATAAAAAAGGATAATGAAAACTGATATCCAACGAGTCTTTCTCTGCGTGAATTTTCAAACAAAACCCTCTTATGCCCCCAGTTTGTGTCACAGCAATGTAAGTGTAACCATGTAAACATATCAAAACGTATGTTGAGTGTCATTACAAACATTTGTAATGTTACCTTTTGATAAATCACATTCAATTTATCTTGAATCTTGAATGAAATTGATAAATTTGTCAATTTGTAGTTGTGTTTTGTAACTGTCAAAAGCAGGTAAATTCAATTACGTTTCCAAAGGACCAAATTAAGTGTATTTGTTTTTCCTCTCAATATGCTAAATTGTGCCTGGATAAGATGTTTGCTGGCAGGCCAACAACTAAACGCAGTTCCATTCGAGAACAAGAACTGACATTTGCATGCAGTTTGTTTAAGACATTGAATGTCGTCAAGTAATTAAACCCAAGTAAATACACACCAATGATTTGCCAGCCTTTGCTGTCATGTCCTTAAAGAAATTAATTGCCATCTGCCGGCTAAACGAATCGCAGCACCTCCTTCATTTTCATCTGAGTCTAAGAGCTGCTGCTGGAGAATATACTTGTGCATAGAATAACTGCAAGGACAACAAAGAGCATAAATTTTTGGAGGAAAACATCACCAGCAACTGCAAACACAGCAACAACAATTGAAGAAACGACTATTCGCGCGTGCAACGAAGCCAGAGATTTGTGTCAACAAAGCCATGTGTCAAATTGTCGCCACGCTTTGTACTGAACTCTACAAATCAAGGCAGGATTGTACATTTGCATGCAAACATGCACTTATACAAATATGTGTGCATGTAAGTATGTATATTTGTAGGGTTGACTTAAGATTTGCCTCTGCCAGCAGAAGCCAAAACAACAAGGAAACATTCTACTACACATGTCGCGTCCTTAAACACACACAAGACAAGGGCCACGCGTGTCCTTTGCCTGCAGCTGCAGCACAATTTAGTTCAAGTGCCTTCGAATATTTGTAGATATTTTTATTATTATTTATGTATGTACATATGTATATCTCCTGTCATAAATTACACGGCCTTGACAATTTCTCTATGCTGGTTAATCCTTGACATTGTTTTTCAGGATGTTTAATAACTTTCTAAGTTTGTTGTTGTTTTATTTTTCCGTATTATCTTTACAGATTATGAAAATCGTTTGTCGATGTCGTGCTCTTACACCTTTTGTGCTCCCTAAGTGCCTGCTGGAGAGCGCTGTTGTTTTTAAAACTTTGTCATGGTCCACTTGGGAGTCATTAAATATTATTTTTTTCGGTGGCTGCCATTTCAAATAAATATAAAAAAGGATACCGTTTGCTAGTGTGGCAAGCTGCAAGTTGTTGCTGGAGCTGCTGCATATTGAAAAAAAAGAAGAAAAATCTGAGTTAAAATTAGTACACGCTTGTCAACAAATAAAATTTACTGTTTAACACTTCCACTTTCTTAATTGCCCAATCAGGCAGATGTTTGAGATTTTTGAAAAAATAATCATTTAAATGAATTTAGATATATTAAGAAAAACAAGTAATTTGTAGAAGTGTGTATATTTTATTAGGCAACTTGAAAAGGAAATTTATGGCAAGTAAATCATTTAGAGGAACAAGGCAGCAGACTGTAATACTGAGTCATGAGCAGCAGCAACCACTGGTTGTATGTTAAAAAAATTTGAAATAATGTGGCAGCTTTGTTAAAAATAAAGAAAACCACAAAGAGGGACAGAAAAAAAAAAACAAACAAATTTGCAAATAATTCCATGTTTAGGGTAAGTAAAACTATTTATATGTTTATTATTTAAAATATTTTTTGATAAATAAGATAAGTTCTACTCACGGAGAACACGCCGACTGACTGTTGGAGTCTTCCGACAAGTCGTATCCCAAATACAGCGAATTTATTCTAGTAGAAATTTTAACCACATGGTTGTTAAGATATACACCACAAAAATAATTGGTGTTTAGTTAACGCTAATCAGACAGGCTATAAAAACAGCTATTAAAAACTGTTATAGAATCGCGAAAATACCAACGCTAGTGTTAATTTCTCTAAACGAATTTTATTAGCGTTAAAACAGGTTAGTGAATTGCATTACAGGCGACGAATGTCAACGGTGAAAATTGTCGACGCATGATTACGGAATTCGTTTTTGCCAAACCAGCAAGCTCATCCATCGTACTCTTCACATACGTGGTTTCGACAGTCAGAGCTTCGATACATTTTTTTGGCGATTCCAAAAGAGGTTTTTGGGAATTCCCAAAAAATTCGTAACCGCTTTACTAAATGACACAACACTAAAAAGTAAAATATAAAAATAGCTTAAAAACTTTAAGCTTAAATAATAGTAAAATTTTCTTGTCGCAAACATAACTCTGTTGTATAAAAATCGCTACGAATCTAGTGACGGAGTATGTGTCTGTATGTATTGTTATATTGTTATACCCTTTACAAAAAAATAAAGGATATAACGAGTGATTTTTTTGCTATTATCTTTTTGGCAACACTAGTTTTGACAGCTCACGCACGTTTTGTATCTTGTGTCACTGTCAAACATCTTCAGTTTGGTCTATAATTTAATCATGAATCGTCTTACAAACGAACAACGCTTGCAAATGATTGAATTTTGTTACCAAAATGCGTGCTTTGTTAAGAAAGTTCATCGCGCGCTTCTTCCATTTTATGGTCAGTTTAATCGACCTACTGAGGCTTCTATTCGGGCTATTGTAAAAAAAATTCGCACCAAATTTACATTGTTGGACATTAAACCACCAACACGCTTACGTAGAGTGCGAACTGAAGAAAATATCGCAGCCGTATCGGCCAGTGTTAGTGATGACCCTGAATTATCGATTCGGCGCCGTTCGCAGCAATTGGGCCTCTGTTACTCCACTACGTGGAAAATTTTGCGGAAGGATTTGGGTGTGAAGCCTTATAAGATACAGCTGGTGCAAGAATTGAAGCCAAACGACCTACCACAACGCCAAATCTTTGTTGAATGGGCTCTTGAAAAGTTAGATGAAGATCCACTTTTTTATCGAAGAATTGTGTTTAGCGACGAGGCTCATTTCTGGTTGAATGGATACGTGAACAAGCAAAACTGCCGTATTTGGAGTGAAGAGCAGCCAGCAGCATTGCAAGAGCTACCAATGCATCCACAAAAAGCAACCGTTTGGTGCTGACTATGGGCTGACGGCATCATTGGGCCGTATTTCTTCAAAGATGATGCGAATGGTGAGCGCTACCGTGCGATGATAACAAACTTTTTTTTGCCCAAAATGGAAGAGCTTGACTTGCATGACATGTGGTTTCAACAAGACAGTGCCACATGCCACACAACACGCGAAACAATGGACCAATTGAGAGGCGAGTTCGGTGAACAGTTTATTTCACGCTTGGGACCAGACAATTGGCCGCCCAGATCGTGCGATTTAACGCCTCTAGACTATTTTTTTGTGGGGCTATGTTAAGGCTAATGTCTATTGCGACAAGCCCGCTTCGATTGACGCACTGGAAGCCAACATTGCCAACATTGCCAACATTATTCGTGAGATACCGGCCGAAATGTTGGAAAGAGTATGCCAAAATTGGACTAAGCGGATGGACCATTTGAGGCGCAGCCGCGGCCAACATTTGCATGAAATAATCTTCAAACATTAAATTATATCGACCCAACTATCGATCCAAATAAATATTTCATGCATTTTTCTGAATTTTATGTGTTTTTTTTTTTTTAATTTCCGATAATTCTTATAAAATCACCCATTAGTTACAGTACAGGATTTTGTATATGTACAAGCAATAGTATTCAGATGTAATGCATATTAGGTAATTAAAATAAGAATAGTTTAGAAACTAAACAATTTGATTGAATTAATAAAAAAGACTTGCTTAAAAAATGAATTAATTACTCAAAGAAATTAAAAAGGAATTTCCTAAAAGATATTGCGTTGTTGTTTGTCTGTTGATTATTTGGAAGAGCATTCCAAAGACGAACAGCGTTAATGAAAAATTGCCATTCAGAAACAAGGCATCGACATTTGGGAACAGTAATCTTTCTACCCCTTGCCGATTTAGCGAATACTATATTTGAGAAAATAGATATTTCGGTTCTCCAGTATTAATCAGCTTGTATAAAAACAAAAGCACTCTTATCTTAAGAAGGTTTTTAAAATCAACTCCATAGAGATTCTTTGAGTATACAGAGACCTGCTCACACTTTTTGGGTCCGTAGATATATCTTATGATGTTGTTATATAAGACTTCAAGTTTCTTCTCACTTACGCAGTCACAATTAGAAAATAATTCACATCCGTATGTAAGGCTTGGGATTAAATATGCTTTTGCAAGTAAGATTCTTACATTCAATATCGTAAAGTATTGTACGGACCACAAGGTTCTTAGTTTAATGTAAATTTGTCCAACCAGTGTATTGACAGTGTGGTTTGTCAATGTTAAGGTGCTATTAAACATTAATCCGTGTGTACAATATCAATTTTCTTGTTGTCTATTATGATATCATCTTCTATTAAAGGGGTAACTGTTTTTTTGTGAATTAGAAGACATTTAGATTTTCGGGGATTTAAGCACAGTCCGTTTTGAGATGCCCATCGATTTATATTGTTGAGGTCAGAATTGAGTTTTTCAACATTCTCCTTAATTGAGGATACTGGACTACTTAAGTGTAACTGTACATCATCTGCGTGAACACTGCAGTGCGTGAAAAGAATATTGGTCCCAAGATTGAACCTTGTGGTACACCCCTGGATAAAAACCATGGACTAGACGCTTTGCTGTTTATGAATACTGACTGAATTCTACCAGTGAGATATGATGATATACGTTTTGTAGAAGTAGACGAAAACTTATACAGAGAACCTAACTTTGATAACAGTTTCTCGTTTAGCCAATCTTTAAACCAATAACTTTTTTCAGTAAACTTCAAACAAAAAACTGCAAATATAAAATTCATACTTAAAAACGGAAATTCCTAAAAAAAATTGCCCAACTGTTGTGCAAAATTAAGTGCAAATTTAAGTACAAAAACCACAAAAAAAAAAACTTTTAAACTAGATCAAAAAAATATGTTAAAAAAAAAAAGTACAAAAACATGTCAAATTTGTGTGGCGAGAAATTTGATACGAATCAATTGCCACGTGGCTGCTAAATACTCGTATGCCACGCCGAACAAAAACTATTTATAAAAAGTCCTCCTCCGTCATATGTTTAATATTTAATTAAAAAGGGGTTCAACTAAAATATTAACTAAAAAAAATATATACAATAAAAGAATATCTTTTAAAACAAAATTAAATAAAAAAAAAAGAACAGTTTAGTGTCTAACAGTTGCAACAAATTCAAACAGCGCCACAGAGTTGCTGGATTATGGCCAACTTAAATAATGGAAACTAAAAATAGCTGGAGGTGTTAACTGATCTTGTTAAACCGCAACTTGTTGTTAAATGCTTTAAAACCACGATTGTGTATGCGATGGAACCTTTTCTGGTTTTCCGTTTCTTGCACACACAAACACACAATTATTTGAGTAGATATTCTGTCTGCTAACTATTTGAGATATTGTAAATGATCGAGAAAAAACGTGTGTGCCTCCTTCTGGCTGTTGGCTTGCAATAATTTATCGCAGTTTATTTGTATTAAAGCGTACAATAACAGTAACTGAGTGACTGCTGGCTGGCTGGTTGACTGGCGCATGCATCATCACTCTCTTTTTGCCCATCTGTGGCATTTGCCAGTTAGATCATATCGCGTCATACACATGCCACAGTTTGACTGCAATTCTCTGCCTGATCATTCCTGACTTTGGCTTTGGCTTTGGCTGTTTCCCTTCAGAAAACTACGACATTTACAATTGTGCGTAATCAGCGTATTAGCGTGAAAATAAGGGCTGTATTCTTTACTTTCATATTTAAGTCTTATTTACGTGGATCTCTCTTTGCGTTTATAATTTATTGCATCTTGTTATAACTGCTTATTCGTACGTTGCTGCCTCCTTTTGCACAATTCTGCATTTCTTTTGCGCTGTCTTGTATTCCAAAAAGGAAAAAAAAGGAGTATAGTTTTCATCTGGTTTTTTTTATTTTTTATTTTGAATAAGATCAACAATTAAGATCGCTTTTTTCGGGGGGCCCATATGTTGTATTCGTAATGCCACAACAAAAAAGAAAAAAAAATTTAGTTCAGTGGGTATTTTTTTCTTTCTCTTCTTTAATTATGGATGGAAGGACACATGTTTTTGACATTGAAGCAACGTGCAACATATGCAAATACCTGCCAAAAGAAGAGAGTGCATAATTTTTTGGTATTTAACACAAAATTTATATTTTGCAAAAAAAATTATGTATATAACTACATATCGCTGCTTTATTGCAACATGGTCATATCTCCAAAAATTAGCTATTCGAGTTAACAATGCAGAATTGTTTTTAAAATTTATTCAAATTACTTTTAAACTGTTTCCTTTAGGAGATATTTTATAAAAATTTCTTCTAAGACGTGTACACGCAATGAAAAGGCAGTTAAATATATGGTTGCAACAACATTAGTAACGAGTGATTTTTTTGCTATTATCTTTTTGGCAACACTAGTTTTGACAGCTCACGCACGTTTTGTATCTTGTGTCACTGTCAAACATCTTCAGTTTGGTCTATAATTTAATCATGAATCGTCTTACAAACGAACAACGCTTGAAAATTATTGAATTTTATTACCAAAATGCGTGCTCTGTTAAGAAAGTTCATCGCGCGCTTCTTCCATTTCATGGTCAGTTTAATCGACCTACTGAGGCTTCTATTCGGGCTATTGTAAAAAAATTTCGCACCAAATTTACATTGTTGGACATTAAACCACCAACACGCTTACGTAGAGTGCGAACTGAAGAAAATATCGCAGCCGTATCGGCCAGTGTTGGTGATGACCGTGAATTATCGATTCGGCGCCGTTCGCAGCAATTGGGCCTCTGTTACTCCACTACGTGGAAAATTTTGCGGAAGGATTTGGGTGTGAAGCCTTATAAGATACAGCTGGTGCAAGAATTGAAGCCAAACGACCTACCACGACGCCAAATTTTTGGTGAATGGGCTCTTGAAAAGTTAGATGAAGACCCACTTTTTTATCGAAGAATTGTGTTCAGCGACGAGGCTCATTTCTGGTTGAATGGATACGTGAACAAGCAAAACTGCCATATTTGGAGTGAAGAGCAGCCAGAAGCATTGCAAGAGCTACCAATGCATCCACAAAAAACAACCGTTTGGTGCGGATTATGAGCTGGCGGCATCATTGGGCCGTATTTCTTCAAAGATGATGCGAATCACAACGTTACTGTGAATGGTGAGCGCTACCGTGCGATGATAACAAACTTTTTTTTGCCCAAAATGGAAGAGCTTGACTTGCATGACATGTGGTTTCAACAAGACGGTGCCACATGCCACACAGCATGCGAAACAATGGACCAATTGAGAGGCGAGTTCGGTGAACAGTTTATTTCACGCTTGGGACCAGTCAATTGGCCGCCCAGATCGTGCGATTTAACGCCTCTAGACTATTTTTTGTGGGGGTATGTTAAGGCTAATGTCTATAGCGACAAGCCCGCTTCGATTGACGCACTGGAAGCCAACATTGCCAACATTATTCGTGAGATACTGGCCGAAATGTTGGAAAGAGTATGCCAAAATTGGACTAAGCGGATGAACCATTTGAGGCGCAGCCGCGGCCAACATTTGCATGAAATAATCTTCAAACATTAAATTATATCGACCCAACTATCGATCCAAATAAATATTTCATGCATTTTTCTGAATTTGATGTGTTTTTTTTTTTAATTTCCGATAGTTTTTATAAAATCACCCTATATATGCACCATAACATTGAGTATTTATTTATTTATTTCAGATAAATGCTTAATAACAGCTGAGAAATCAGTATAACAAGGAAATAGATAGAATTCATTAGAAAACTACAATTAGTTATAAATATAATCACTAGAGTTTAAATACAAAAGAAGTATTCTCTTAGTAACATGAATATTGTCAGATAAATCGATGAGATCATAAAATCTGTCTACTTCGCCACAAACTCTACGGAAAGGATCAAAATTTAAGAAGTTTGATCGATGAAATTGAAGATACAGTGGAACGTATGATCTTAGCTGTCTGTTAGGTATATTGATGCTTATTCTATCGCGAAGATGAAGTGAACCAATATCCCCTTGTAATAACTTTAAAAAGAATAATATATTTGATGTAATTCTTCGGCTTTTCAAGGTAGGGAGGTTAACAAGAGCTAGTCGGCTGCGGTATGATCGAAAATTCACTGCTGGGTTCCAGTGGAGATGATTAAGACAGAACAGCAGGAATTGTTTTTGGACTGATTCCACCTTTTTTATATAGAAGCTATACTGCGGATTACTGAGCAGTATTCAAGAATAGGCCGCACCAGTGTAGTAAATAGATTTTTGGTGATGTAAGGATCTTTAAATTCCTTCGCCCAGCGTTTAATAAAATATTATTTGCTTTGTTGACAGCAAAAATGACGTGAGAGTTAAAATTAAGTTTTTTGTCAAAGTAGACTCCAAGATCTAAAGTAGTGTCAACAGTTGTAAGTTCTGTACCATTAATGTAGTACTTAGTTGAAAGAGGTGAATATCGTGTGAAAGTCATCGATTTGCATTTACTTAGATTTATTTCCATGAGGTTAACTTTGCACCAATTAAATAATCTATTTAAATCAGCTTGTAGAAAAGTGGCATCGCTTATATTTGTTATGTTGGAGAAAAGTTTTACATCATCAGCAAACATTAGAATGCTCCCAAATTCAATAGCGTTTGGAAGATCGTTCTTCTTTTTTTTTTTATATTGGACCAGTACTCAGGGGATGACCCCTACATATGCAGTGCATTGTATCAGAACTAGGAAAATAGGTTGTGAGGAGGGGGAAAGACGGAGTAGTGTTTGTGAACTTTTGACTTGAACCTTTCAACGTTATAACAGACAGGAAACACGTCTGCAGGCAAATTATTCCACAGACGAAGCGTTCGGCTGAAAAACGAATTCTCTCTGTAATGCGTAGTGCGATTCCCCGGGCGATCGACCACAAATGGATGAGCTCTGGACGATGAGCGCGTACTACGTAAAAATGAGCGAGTTTCGGGAACAAGATCCCTAATCTCGTCAGAGCAAAATCCATTGTAGTAACGATAGAACAGAGTAATGCACCCCACGCTGCGTCGATGCTCCAGTGAGTCAATAGAGTTGGATACCCTACTGTCACCGATGAGCTTCTTCGCCCTCTCCTACACACGGTCGAGTAACCCCAAAATAGACTTTGAGGCACCGGCCCAAACATGAGAGTTGTATTCCATTTTCGGTCGGATGTAGGTGGTCTAAATAGTAAGGAGGTCGGATGGAGTGAAGTACATCTTACACCGTTTCAAAAAACCAAGGCACTTGAATGCTTCTTTGGAGACATGAAAAATGTGTTCAGTCCAACGAACATCACACTGTATCTTCATTCCAAGAACATCAAGAGCATCCGATTCTTCAATATTTATACCATCCATGACGGTCGTTTGCTTGTGTGTTAATAAACAACACTGGGTCTTACGAGCGTTGAAAGCAACCCTGTTTTTACGACGCCATTCGGAGATTAATAGAAGATCACTATTCAGTGAATCGTTCATATTTAGCCTCTTGACAGCGATCTCTGATAGGCTGGGCCTATAACTAAAAAGGTACGAGTGGCAAATGCTGCTGTCATCTGTGAAAGAGTGTATAGGGTTGAAAGTTTGAAGTAGAAGGTCATTGAGGAAAATAAGATATAGGGTGGTTTTATCATATCTATGATACACTTAATCACATATAACATAAGTAAGTTCACAGAATTAACTTACTATTGTTAACATTAACGAATCGCTACCATATATATTTTCGAGTCGCTAGCATATATGTTTCTTTTAGTTTTGTGATTTTGTTATAAAAAGGATATGTTTTTTGTTTTAAATTAAAAAAACTTTTTGTTAATCTAAAAACCAGCAAAAAAAGAAAACTGAAAATTAGAACTGTGAAAAAAAGCATATAAGGTGTATGCAGCAATGAAAAGGTATGTTAAAATGTTAATATTTGTATGTATGTTATAATCAACAATGCTATGACAAAGTCAACCATATTGTCGGACAACCATATTATGGTTGTACGCAACAATACTATTGTTACAACCAAAAGAATTTTATTAACTAACCATATTATTAATGATAACAACCATACTATATTACATCCAACCATATTAATATGGTTATATATGATTTTTAAATATAAAATTGTTGTCAAAATACTTAACATATTTAATTTTATTCCAGCTAAAACCAGTTGAAGTCGAACTCATTTGCATTTGTGAAGCCTGATTATATATTGCGAATTATTCTTAATTATTTTAAGAATAAAAAAATATATTATAATCATTTAAAATTTTATTTTATATTATTATATATACATATGTATATATTGTGTGACATAGTTAGTTGTAAATAAACGAAATAGTATGGTTTATCCAGGAATGTCGTTTATTTAATTAATATACTGAAGGATGACAAAAATATGATTCTATATCAATAAAGCTATTTATGACATTAGTATGGTTATTTAATGACAATTATATGGTTATATAATATAATGGTTGACGTAATAACATGGTTGGGTACGACATTATTATGGTAACTTTTACTAGGACTATAGTTGTTCACAACTAAAACAATGTTAAACCAGAATATATTATGGTTATTTGTAACAGTTTTTTTAATAAAACTATAGTGAGCATGTCAATGGCGTTTCAAATATAACAATATGAAATTATCAGTGCCAACCATATAATTCAACAATAGAATGTTGTCCTTAGAATATTGTCAAGTCAATCATATATGTTGTTCTATGTGTCTGGAAACTAAAAATTTGAAATGTGTTTTTCTCGAAACAAGCTTTTTTTTAGTTATGACTTTGTTGCAATAAAGCAGCGATATGTATGTACATATACACATGTTTGTATCTATATATGTAAATGCACTTACATTTCTTGCCCATCAATTTGCGCAATTAAAATTTTTTTAAATTCCTGCTGTAGCAAAATAACGAATGGCCTAATTCCTTATAGGGTGTATGCAGCAAAGCTTGATCTAGTATAAAGTGAGTCTGAGAACTCAACGTCAAGTCGAAACCATCATGAGAAAAATCAGAAAAAAATACCTGCCAAAGAAGAGAGTGCAGTTTGAATATTATTTTTGTTTGTGGAACGATGTTGGAGCGTTTTCGCACTGTAAATCTCATTCTTCTTTTGGAGCGACGGGGATCATTACCATATAAACTGGAAGCACTACAAATCATTGCATTGTCCCAGGGTAACTGTTTGGTGTGCCTTATGTCGCATATGTGCCGCATGAGATAATTGGACCATTTTTTTTTCTCGAATATTCTCGAGGCCAGGCGCCGAATGTCAACGGTGATAATTATCGACGCATGATTACGGAATATTTTTTTACCAAACCAGCGAGCTCATCCATCGTTAGAGCTGTGCCGGGTCGTTCATTTTAGTGACCGGTCACTTTTGTTCAGTTACAAAAGACTGATCCGTTCATTCATTTCGTTCAATCGGTCACTTTGAACCAACGGCACGCTGCCAACATTAAAACTTTCCGGTCAATTATCAACACAGCACTGGAAAATGAACAAAACAAGATAGCAAAATAAAAAATTATTAAGTGATAAAAAATTGTTTTAAAAAGAAGAAATAATTTTAAATAAAAACCATTTTGGTGTGATAAATTTTGATTAGTTTCATAATCGATTTTTGTTTTATTTCAGATAATTTAAAATAATACAAAGAAAAAACAACCCCCACTTAAGTTAAACTACACAACACAAACAAACATGACACAAAAAGAACGAAAGATATTTGGACGAAAGTTACCCAAATTGAACGGCTCACTATTGAACGAAAAGTGGTCAGTTTAATGACCGGCTCACTACGTTCAACGAGATGTTCCGTTCAATTTAACCCGTTCGTTCATGAACGACACAGCTCTATCCATCGTACTCTTCACACACGTGGTTTCAACAGGATGGAATGACAGCACACACAGCCAGAGTTTCGACAAATTTTTTTCGGAAATATTTCCCTCCAAAACTGATCAGTCATTTTCAGGACATCCCATTCCATCCCACTGAGGTCGCCCTATGTACGCTCATGGGTGTTGTGGGGGTTTAAAATTACAACAAGAGGGTTTATAACGATAGTCCTCAATCTCTTGTGGTTTTGAAGGAAAGTATTCGTCTAATAATAGGTTGGGGAAAAAGAAATCCATTATTTTTACGTGAACTTCAAGACTTTATTTAACATGTTTTGCATTGTCCGATTTAGGTCAAATATGCACCATTTTGTTCTATAATTTGTTGCCATTTTAATGGTAGCTTCATTATGCCTCTCTCATAAAAGAAATGGGTCGATTTCATTACGTTTGGCCAAGGCTTCGCAGATGGAAATTCGATCCATCATGTTTTTTGGTGTTAATTGGTGTGGCACCCAAACACCAAGCTTTTTTTTAAACCCAGCTTTGTGCAAATGGTTTAAAACTGTTTTGTGGTCGATCTTTAACTCCTGGGCGATGCTACGACTACTAACATGCCGGTCCACTTCGATGATTTCAGTGACTTTGTCGACATTTTCGACGACGGGCCTGCCTGTGCGAGGGGCATCCTTAACGTCAAAAATACCCGAACGGAATCGACGAAACCAAAATTGCGCGTAATTAGCTGTTACAGTATCGGGACCATAAACACTATTCACATTTTCAGCCGCCTGACTTGCATTTTCGCCCTTATCAAAGAAAAACTGTAAAATGTACCGAATTTTCTCTTTGTTGACTTCCATCTTTAACGCCGTGTAACTCAGAACTGAATGGACAAAACAAAAAACTGCAAACGAATTCTTTTAGTGCGAACTGTTACCTTGACAACGAGCATAAATTTCAAATTGTTTGATCGATAATTTACGAGATATCGATCACTACAGCCATCTACCGAAAAAATAATGGATTTCTTTTTCCCCAACCTAATATTATACAGGGTGCTTGATCAATTTTGCTATATTAAGAAACTCAAATAACTTTTTGTAAAGTTTATGTAATTTATTTTTTAGAAATTCATTTGAAAAATAATTCAAATGGCCGCCACCCACGATGACACAAGAGCCCCATCTTGTTAAAACCAAACAGTGTTGAAAGGTATTCTCTTTTGGCGCAATTCTGGAAAGAAAAACTCTTTCAACATCTTTAAGTAACGCTCTCCATTGACCGTAACAGTAAGATCGTTTTCTTCGAAAAAGTCAGGCCCGACAATGAACCTTGAAGGAACTGCGTACCACACTGTGATGCGAAGTGGATGTAATTGCATCTGATGGAGTATCTGTGGGTTAGAATTACTCCATATTCGACAATTTTGTTTGTTAACGTGTCGTTTAAATCATAAATAGAAATGCAGTTCAACACGTTTTCCTTCTCTGACACCATTTGAATGATCTTCTTACAATTTAAACAAAAAATAGTACCAACTCAAAGGGTTTAAGTATCTGAGGGAAGAAAAGTTGGACTACTTTGTTTAAACCTTTCCTCGAAGATTGCTAAATAGAATTGGAGAGATGTTGAATCTACCAGAAAAGGTGATTATAATTCTCGCGGGATGGAAGGATTATAATAGGGGATGAGTGTAAGAAAAAAAAGGTGCCGTTAAATTTTTGACTTCAGGATTTTATTTCATTAATTTGATGAACAAAGTTACCTAAGGATAGCTGGTCACACTGAGGATGGGAGAGCCAATTAAATGTTATTTGGTCACAGGTTAGAAAGCAATAATAAAAAAAATTCCATGTAATGGCGACCTTCAACCGTGATATTCGGCCGTGGGAAAAGTTTGGGGTCTGGAAGATTTCCAAATTGCCCATCATCAGTGTGGTCAACTTTACATTTTCTTTAGGGTGCTAAATTTTAGGTAAGTATAAAAATAGATAACAAATAAGGTGAGTATAATTCTGTGGTAAGTATGAACAAAAGGTAAATATAAAAATTCATGTCAAATATAATTCAAAATTATAATATTTCTTTTTTTTTTTTTTAACTGGAAATTCATATTATGGTTAAAAGAACCACAACTAATTTAGATTGTCCACATTACTTTGGGCACAATTAATTTTTCTCATGATGGTTACAGTATACATAGAAGTTATTTTTTCAGCAAAAATTTTATTGATTTCATTTTTGCTATAATTTTTTCTGTTTTATTGTCTACCTTAAATTTTTATATAAAGGGTGGTTAAATTTCTAGGGCCGATGTTGATTTTAAATAAAACACAAACTATTTAGGAAATTATTGTAATTTTATTTTATTATGATATATTGGTATCATTCAATTATGTATGGAACAAAATATCGGCCAAATGGGGGCCGCGACTACGGCGGCACACCTCCATCCGATGGTCCAAATTTTCGATGACCGTGAGGCATAATGGAGGTTCTATGCCGTTAATGTGCCGAATTATCTCATCCTTTAGCTGTTCAATTGTTGCTGACTTATCAACGTACACCTTTTCTTTCAAATAACCCCAAAGAAAAAAGTCCAACGGTGTCAAATCACATGATGTTGGCGGCCAATTGACATCGCCATTACGTGAGATAACACGGCCATTGAATTTGTTGCGCAAAAGAGCAATTGCTTCGTTAGCTGTGTGGCAAGTGGCACCGTCCAGCTAAAACCACATATCGTCTACATCCATATCTTCCAATTCGGGCCATAAAAAGTTCGTTACCATCTCACGATAGCGAACACCATTCACAGTAACTGCCTGACCGGCCTCATTTTGGAAAAAATACGGCTCGATGATGCCGCCAGCACATAAACCGCACCAAACAGTCACTCTTTGTGGGTGCATTGGTTTTTCGACAGTCACTCTTGGATTCTCATTCGCCCAAATGCGGTGAAAATGTGCCTCATCACTGAAGATGATTTTCTTCGAAAATTGATCATCATTTTCATAATAAGTCTGGATAACTTTAACACGTTGTTGGATTGTGTATCTCTCCATGGTTCAAATTGAGTAAGTCTGAAATAGAGAAATGGCAAAAAAAATTCGGAAAAAAAACTTGGCGTTTAGGTGTGGTTCACATTCAACATCGGCCCTTGAAATTTAACCACCCGATATAAAAAAAGAACAACAAAACAACAGCTCTTCTGGATTTCAATATTTAATTAATCTGTTCATTTAACTTTTGCATTGGAAATTAAAGGTGTTTTTCAATACCAATGTACACATATATGTTTCTTTCGTCCTTTTTAGTGTTTTGTTATTTTCACAACCAGAGACGGGTCTCTGTCTTGTCTGGCATGTGCTAAATAAACAGGCATTCATTGAAATCCAAATGCTTTTAAATAAAGTCAGGCGGTCACTACTTAAATTACACTGTGAAGAAGAGATACTCAGCTCTCCTTATGCATGTGAGAGTCCTTTCAAGGAATCCATTCAATTTCATTTTCGACATGTTAATGAAAGCAAAAAGTTACTTTAATATTCGACAAATTGAATGAATGGAAATGAATGAATGAATTTCGAGTATCTTAAAATAGCCATCAAGTCAGTCAGTCGGCCAGCCAATCAATCAGCCAAGCCGGGTGTTAGAGGTCATGTTCCCCATTGTGTTAAATGTCTCGTTTAGGTCATGTTTATAGAATACATTACACATGTAATGAAATTGTATCCTTTGACACACGCTGTCCTTTTATTTAATTTCATTTTTTTTTTTTTTTTTTTTTTTTTTTTGACAACGAAATTGAAACTGAACTTAAAAACAAAAGTAACCACCTTGATTTCAAACCGAGCCGAGGGCAATTTGTAGTTTAAAAAATAAACAAAATTTTGGGTAAAAGATTAAAATGAATACCCAACAAACACTAGTATTTATTTTCAATATTTCGATAACAATTTGTTATCATCGCCAAGATAATTAATATGTTATTGAAAAATTTTTTAATCAAATATTTAAATATCAAATAAAATTATTTTACGATAAGAATGCGTTGTATGTTCAGTGTATGTGTGTTCAGTGTATTTTATGTCATCCAACATATAAAATGTTTAGAGAAAATGTTATTAGGAGGCATTATGATTACTTCCATTCTGATATGAGTCTAACATAATGATATAATTATCTTGAACAATTTTTCAGACTTGTACTAACCAATCTAATAATATTGGTTTTACGTCTTTAAAACATATATTGCTCTTACAAAACTGTCACAAAAACATTAACGTGGACGATTTAATTCTTCATAAGAAAATCTTTGGTTAGTTTTGCTTGTCACAGTACTTTAAATGGCTCTAAAATTATCTGACTAACAGAAGTGCAAAACAAATTTGTCCACCACTGACAAAACTCTCATAACAGCATTAACGTACGCGATGGCCTAGACCAGTGGTGGACAAATTTGTTTTGCACTTGTGTTAGTGAGATCAGTTGAGAGTAATTTAATGAACTGTGACAAGCTAAACTAACGTAGTGTTTACACGTGCAGGTGCAAGTTCGAAAAGCCCAATACATTCAAACTTTTTTACTAACACACGCACAATCTCTGCACTTGCAACCAACTTTCAAATTTCTTTTTTCAACAATTTTTTGGCACTTGCTGAAAGTCAAATGGCAACTGAAAAAACAGTGTTGCCTTACAACAAGTTTTGCGGAGATTAACTGATTTTAATAATGGGTGATTTTATAAGAACTATCGGAAATTTAAATAAAAAAACATAAAATTCAGAAAAATGCATGAAATATTTATTTGGATCGATAGTTGGGTCGATATAATTTAATGTTTGAAGATTATTTCATGCAAATGTTGGCCGCGGCTGCGCCTCAAATGGTCCATCCGCTTAGTCCAATTTTGGCATACTCTTTCCAACATTTCGGCCGGTATCTCACGAATAATGTTGGCAATGTTGGCTTCCAGTGCGTCAATCGAAGCGGGCATTGTCGCTATAGACATTAGCCTTAACATAGCCCCACAAAAATAGTCTAGAGGCGTTAAATCGCACGATCTGGGGCGGCCAATTGACTGGTCCCAAGCGTGAAATAAACTGTTCACCGAACTCGCCTCTCAATTGGTCCATTGTTTCGCGTTGTTGAAACCACATGTCATGCAAGTCAAGCTCTTCCATTTTGGGCAAAAAAAAGTTTGTTATCATCGCACGGTAGCGCTCACCATTCACAGTAACGTTGTGATTCGCATTATCTTTGAAGAAATACCGTCCAATGATGCCGCCAGCCCATAATCCGCATCAAACGGTTGTTTTTTGTGAATGCATTGCTAGCTATTGCAATGCTTCTGGCTGCTCTTCACTCCAAATACGGCAGTTTTGCTTGTTCACGTATCCATTCAACCAGAAATGAGCCTCGTCGCTGAACACAATTCTTCGATAAAAAAACGTGGATCTTCATCTAACTTTTCAAGAGCCCATTCAACAAAAATTTGGCGTTGTGGTAGGTCGTTTGGCTTGAATTCTTGCACCAGCTGTATCTTATAAGGCTTCACACGCAAATCCTTCCGCAAAATTTTCCACGTAGTGGAGTAACAGAGGCCCAATTGCTGCGATCGGCGCCGAATCGATAATTCACGGTCATCACCAACGCTGGCCGAAACGGCTGCGATATTTTCTTCAGTTCGCACTCTACGTAAGCGTGTTGGTGGTTTAATGTCCAACAATGTAAATTTGGTGCGAAATTTTTTTACAATAGCCCGAATAGAAGCCTCAGTAGGTCGATTAAACTGACCATAAAATGGAAGAAGCGCGCGATGAACTTTCTTAACAGAGCACGCATTATGGTAATAAAATTCAATAATTTGCAAGCGTTGTTCGTTTGTAAGACGATTCATGATTAAATTATAGACCAAACTGAAGACGTTTGACAGTGACACAAGAATCAAAACGTGCGTGAGCTGTCAAAACTAGTGTTGCCAAAAAGATAATAGCAAAAAAATCACTCGTTATAATGTTTTTGTCATATTTAAACTTTTCAATATTTTTAAAATAATTCACATTTTTTTTATTGAAAATATATAAATTAAGCAGTCTTTGCCGTTTTGAGTGAAAAAAAAAGTTAAAATTATTCTATATCATTTATTTATTTTATTCCTACTATTCATTTCTCCGTAAAATAAAATTATGGTTTTCTATGGTAATTCTGTTTTAGGAGCTGTTGTCTCTCCACTGACATTTTTAAACTGAACTTCCATGTTATTCTTTAAATACTAATGCAACTTGCAAGAAAGTAGAGTATTTTTTCGTCATTTTCGTTGATAATACGTACAGAGGGCTTCCATGCAAGTACTTGTACGTGTAAACGCAGTGTAACACAAGCATTTTCGTATGAACAATTAAATGTAAAATGACTTTTGCATTTGATATCAAACATAATTTTCAAGCCTTTTCTACTGTTGGATTTTAACAATTGAATTCGAGGACTAAGAAAAGCAAGTTCAGAATTAAACTATTTCTCAATTTGCATATATTTTCACATTTTTGTTGAGCATACCATATATTTCTATTTCTTTTGTCGTTTGAGAAAAAGTTTATTTTCAAATCACTATCAATTTGAAATCAAACCTTAATGTTTGCTGGGTAATTGTATAAATACATGTTTAAGTATTTAGGTACATGTGCATGTGTATTTTCGTTTAATTACAAATACATTTATAGATTATTCCTGTTAAATGTAATTTGATCGGATTGCGTAACAGAATGAAAGTGCAGAAGTTTCGGTTGCGTTGTCAGTTTCGAATTCAAACCATAGAAATGTAATGAAATGAATGCATCTGTTGTTGTCCATTTAATACAAATACAACAAAAATGTTAACAAAAAGTAATTTTACGACTCATTTTTCGATTACAAATTTTGTTTTTAACTGTTTTATAACAAAAGTTAGAGTGCATTCATTTATACTCGTGCAAACATTTCCACATTGTATGGAATTGTTTCTAGTTGCAATTATTGTTTTGTTTCCTCTTTGCTTTCCAATCTCAAGGGAAATTAATGAAAAGAGTTTTTTTTTTCTATTTTTAGTTTTAGCTCAACTTTATTTGTTGCATTCTATAAAGTATTAATTAAGTGTTATTCTTTTTTGCAACTCGCAATTATAATTACAAAAGTTGCAATTGTAACAACAAAATACATATTAGCCGTATTCACAAGCTAGTGCAAACAGTGTTGCATTCATAGTGTTTGCAAGCCAAACGAGTATAGTTTATCGTTATGCAGAGTAGCTGATGAGTCGTGTTGCATTAACAAATTTAAAAGATATATTTCTTAAGCAATGTATTTTATTAAACTAGTTTCATTTGTTTGTTTAGTAAAATTTCTATTTAATAAGTACAGGGCGACCTAATCATAATACAGGGTGTTCATGCCTAACTTAATTTGGCATTTCTTGGTTTCGGTGTTTTGACAAATTCTTTCAATTAAAGAGATACACAATTGAGCAGCACAATAAGATTGTTTATTTTTATATTGGACCAGTACTCAGAAGATGACCCCTACATATGCAGTGCAGTGTACCAGAACTAGGAAAGTAGGTTGTGAGGAGGGGGAAAGAGGGAGTAGTGTTAGTGAACATTTGACACGGCTGCAGGCAACTTATTCCACAGACGAAGCGTACGGCTGAAAAACGAATTCTCTCTGTAATGCGTAGTACGATTCCCCGGGCGATCGACCACAAATGGATGAGCTCTCGACGATGAGCGCGTGCTGCGTAAAAATGTGCGAGTTTCAGGAACAAGACTCCTAATCTCGTCAGAGCAGTAACGATAGAACAGAGTAACGCACCCTACACTGCGTCGATGCTCCAGTGCGTAAATAAAGTTGGATACCCTACTGTCACCGATGAGCTTCTTCGCCCTCTCCTGCACCCGGTCGAGTAACGTCAAAATAGACTTTGAGGCACCAGCCCAAACAAGAGAGTTGTATTCCATTTTCGGTCGGATGTAGATGGTATAAATAGCAAGGAGGTCGGAAGGAGTGAAGTACATCTTACACCGTTTCAAAAAACCCCAGGCACTTGAATGCTTCTATAGGGACATGAAAAATATGATCAGTCCAGCAAACATCACACTGTATCTTCATTCCAAGAACATCAAGGGCATCCGATTCTTCAATATTTATAACATCCATTAGTACAGATGAAGCAGCATTTGCGTTCGTTTGCTTGTGTGTTAATAAACAACACTGGGTCTTACGAGCGCTGAAGGCAACCCTGTTTTTACGACCCCATTCGGAGATTAAGAGAAGATCACTATTCAGTGAATCATTCACATTTACCCTCTTGGCAGCGATCCCTGACAGGCTGGACCTATAACTAAATGAGTACGAGTGACAAATGCTGCTGTCATCCGCGAAAGAGTGGACAGGGTTGGAAGTTTGATACAGAAGGTCGTTAAGGAAAATTAGAAATAGGGTAGGAGCCTTGCGGTACCCCTGAATTAATCTTGAACTCATTTGATGAGACCCCATCTATAAAAACTCGTATAGTGCGGTCTTTGAGAATGCTGGATATAAACCGAGAGAAGTTATCACCGACACCAAAAGCAGTAAGTTTTGCCAGTAGTACACCATGCCACACTCTGTCAAACGCTTTTGAAATATTCAAACCCTACTTTCACCGAAATGATGTTGAAGTCTTAAAGGCATTTCAAGGGCATTCAAATCATATTGAATTTCGTGCACTTCATAATTTTTTGGTCCGTCAGCATAATTAACCAAATTTGCCTACAGCCGGATGTATTGTTCGCAAATTTCAGCAGTTGGCATAGTCTGACGGCATCATCGGATGCTAGTCTGTTGAAAATGATGTCGGGCAAGCAGTTACCGTCAATGGGGTTTCCGACAGGATGGTGCTATTTGTTTTTGGGGACTAACAACTTCCCGAGGGTGTGTTACCTTTACAACAGATATCTGTACTGTATGGCACCGGTAGTGGGCTTCGGCCTGCCAACTCATTAAACCTTGTCTACCATTGACTGTCTGGAAAATTGCATACAGGAGGGATTAGAAGACTCGAACTCCTACAGAAGAAGTTGCTCATATGGCTACAAACATATGGCAAAAATTGCTACCTGTGTGAGCTTAGTAAGCCACACGGAGGTGCTACTGAATCGTGAATAATTCACTCCTTGGAATTGGTCCATCATCAGATACGGCCGTAAAGGCAGGTGCTGATGTAAATCTTTTTTCACTACAACCAACCCCAGGGGGGGGGGCAGGTTTTGCCTTCATGTATACATAACCAGGGCACTTTTCTTTCTGGGGAATGGAAGAGGAGTCCCTCGTTTATTGTAACAAAAAAAACTCTAACGAGTTGGGTGAAATTTGGGTGTTCTTTGAAAAATGGAAAAAAGTGAATTTCATGCAGCGATTAAACACTACTATTAGTTGAAAGGGAAAACGGCGAAAGAGACAAAAGAAAAGCTCAATAAACATTACAGTGAGTCAGGTAAAATATTGGATTGCTGAATTTAAATGTGGCCGAACAAGCACTGCAACAATACCATCGAGAAAAAAAGGCCAAAAGAGGAGATTGCCCACGAAAATATCAAGAAAATCCTCGATATGGCTATGAATGATCGTGGAGTCAAGTTACGTGAGTTTATTGAAATGGTGAAGATATCATACTCGTATGCAGGTGTGTTCAACATTTTGCCTGAACATTTGCATATAAAAATGCTATCGGCAAGATAGGTGCCGCGTTTGCTCAGTGTCGAGCAAAAGTCAGTGCGACAGACCACTTCACAGCGGTGTTTGCACATGAAAAAGCATAATCCTGTTGTTTTTTGGCGGCGATGAAACGTGGATCCATCACTACACACCTGAAACCAAAAATCAATTGAAACAGTTGGATGGAAGCTGGTGGAAGTGCTCCGAAGAAGGCGAAGACAGTGAACTAGGCTGGCAAAGTTATGGCCACTATATTTTGGGATCCACATGGAATATTGCTCATCGATTACCATGAAAAAAGATCCACAATGACAGGAAAGTATTATCGGGCATTGTTGGAGCAATTGATTGATGCAATCAAGAAAATACGACCACATTTAGAGAAGAGAAAAAGTGCTCTTTCTTCAAGACAACGCACCGTTTCACACAGCATTAAAACTACGTGGGACACACTTCGAATTGGTTGATCATATACCATATAGACCAGATTTAGCTCCTAGTGAATTTTTCCTGCTTTCAAACTTGAAAAAACGGCTCGCAGGAAAAAGATTAATCTCAAACTAAGAAGTGATTACCGAAACTACGAGTAATGCATCTTTCGAGTGGTTTCCAAAAACGTGTTATTCAGATGGTATAAAAAGGTTGCAATGTCGGCTTACTAAGTGAGTTGAGCTAAAAGGAGACTAAGTAGAGAAATAAAAGGTTTTTGAAAAAAAAGTTTTTTCCTACTTAGGTAGATGCAATACCAATTTCCTCTTGTGTGTGGTTTCAACAACACGGTGCCACATATCAAATAGTCCCTGAAACAATTCAATTACTGCACAAGACATTTCCAGGCCTTGTACACTCTGGTTTGGGTGTTCAGAGTCGGCTTTCCTAGATTTATTAAATTATTAGATTTCTTTTTATGGCGTCTATGTCAACAAGCCCACAACCACGCCTGCATTAGACTAGACTGAAGGTATTGTCACCCACCTTCCTTTAAAATATCCTTAGAAAACCTAAACAATAGAACGAATCAATCGTATATCATCGAAGACTCTGACATCTAGAAACATTTCGCCAACTGGGTATTTCCATACATATGTATATTTAGATATATGTCCTGCATGCAGATTGTTTATTTATTTGTGCATTTTTGAGGTTTACCACTGAACACAATTAAAAATTTCTTAATAATTATTGTGTAAAATATCTTTAATTGCAGTTTAAGGACCATTCTCGTATATTTAAAATGCGGAAAAGTAAAATACACAAATTCTTATCGCTCTGGCAGGCAAAACTCACATGTATGTTTGTTTGTGTATGTGTGTGTGTAAATATGGTTGCGGTTGTCCTTTTGAGGTCCTTTTAAGTATTGCTATGTATTTGATTTAATGCAAACGTTTTAACAGTACAGGCAGGAAAAACAAATAAATAAAGGTGGAAAATTTAAATTTAATATAAAATAGAAAAACAAACTTTGGCAAAATATTTACTTAAATTGATAATAAGAAGATATTTTGCAAATTAAGGTAGTGAGATGGCAGACATCTGTGTCAAAAGAGGAGTTGAGGCACGTTTCATTGCACCTGTTACAAACTTTTGCATCAACAAGAGTCTGCTAAAGAGGAAGGTGAAGAAATAGACTCGGTCTATGATGGAGTAACATGGGAACGCGACAAACAGTCTTGAACATTATAAGAAATTTCTAAGCTTTGATGCTAAGAAATTTGCTCTAAGACTGGCCAGGAAAAGCCTAAGAATACTGCCAAGCGCAATTATAAATCACTATACCTGCTTTAAGCATCTGCTGAGCATTTCCATTACAGATAATTGCACACTACATTAATTGATTTAAAAAGAGATTCCCTGCAAAAATTATTGGAGTACATAATCCGTTTTAAATAAAAAGGAGTAGTTGCAACATAGTCCGATGTTATGCAACATGGACCATGATAACTAAAAAAAAGATATTTTACAATACCCGCAACACATTATTAAAATAAAATACAACTATGGTAATACTGTTACGCCATGTTTTGTTTAGTGTGTTTTCTGACAGGCCGAATGATTTTTTATTATTATTAATCAATACATATCTATCACAGGATTTGTTATTTTCATCTTTGAACATGGGGTATGTTAAGGTCACGATGTAATTCAGTAAAGTAATTTCAAGACTAACCCTGTGTTAATAATTTGTGGATTAGTTACTTGGACTAGTTTTCGGATTAGCCTGATGTAGTGTTCATTTTTTTGGAGATCGCTGCCAAGAGACTAAATATGAATGATTCACTGAATAGTGATCTTCTATTAGTCTCTGAATGGGGTCGTAAAAACAGGGTCGCCCTTAATGCTCGTATGACCCAGTGTTGCTTATTGACGCACAAACAAACGACCGCAAATGCTGCTTCATCTGTACTCATGGATGGTATAAATATTGAAGAATCGGATGCTCTTGATGTTCTTGGAATGAAGATACAGTGTGATGTTCGCTGGACTGATCATATTTTTCATGTCTCTAAAGAAGCATTCAAGTGCCTCGGTTTTTTGAAACGGTGTAAGCTGTACTTCACTCCATCCGATCTCCTTACTATTTATACCACCTACATCCAACCGCAAATGGAATACAACTCTCATGTTTGGGCCGGTGCCTCAAAGTCTATTTTGGGGTTACTCGACCGGGTGCAGGAGAGGCCGAAGAAGCTCATCGGTGTCAGTAGGGTATCCAACTCTATTGACGCAGTGTAGGGTACGTTACTCTGTTCTATCGTTACTAAAATGGATTTGGCTCTGACGAGATTACGGAATTTGTTCCCGAAACTCGTACATTTTTACGTAGCACGCGTTCATCGTCCAGAGCTCACCCATTTGTGATCGATTGCCCGGAGAATCGTACTACGCATTACAGGGAGAATTAGTTTTTCAGCCGTACGCCTCGTCTGTGGAATAAGTTGCCTGCAGCCGTGTTTCCTGTCTGTTATAACATTGGAAGGTTCAAGTCAAATGTTCACAAACACTACTCCCTCTTTCCCCCTCCTATTTTCCTAGTTCTGTTACAATGCACTGCATATTGAGGGGTCATCCCCTGAGTACTGGTCCAATATAAAAAAAAAAAAATTACATGGTCTTCTCCTAGGACATTGTAATGTAAAATGGAGCATGTTTTTCCCATATATTTGGATTACTTTTGGACTAGTCCTGGTACCTTGTGGAGTACTCTTTACACGCATGTAAGAAGTAGTCTCGATTTCTGCAGGGCTATGCTGAATAATAAAATGCTTATTTGGTGATAAAAGGAAAGGAAAAATTGCAGTAGCACAAATGAATCAATGCAAAAACAGTTTCTATTATTTTGTTTACGTAGACTGCTATGGAACCCGTTGTGTTTGCCCTCCTATAAATCTAGACTTGCTTTTATTAAGTTACCATCTCTGAGTAGTCGCAGCACTATGCAAAATGTTATGCTCATTTTAAATGCGATCAACGGCAAAAACAGCTGTAACTTTTTAATTGAAAATATATCATTTTGTGGTCCTCAACGATCTACTCGATACTATTCCCCATTGGATATTATATATTATAGAACGAACTATGCAAACTCCGATCCATTCTTTAGATGGTGTAAAGACTTTAATAAATTGTATATTTATGTTGATTATTCCTTAAACGAAAACTTGATAGAACGTAATGTTTTGTTCTCATTGAATAATATCCGATAATTGTTATTATTTTGTATTATTTTTCCTTTTTTATCCATTTCTGTATAAACATTTGTATTAATAGTCTGTAAGAATTAAAAGTCATAGACTTGAATAAATAAATAATACAAATAATCATGGAGTAATCAACCACCCCTCGTATATCCAGGAATATCTTAAGCTTTTAGTAACGGTCTCGGTTTTTAGCGAATTTGAAGCTATGGCAGAGTTCTATATATAAATTCTCAGATTAATACCCTAAAGGACTAGAATCAATTCTTTTAACACTGAAAAAATTTTGTTCAGAAATTCTCTGAAATTTGACATTACTTTTATGAATTTTTTCATTATTTTTCAACCATTGTAACTTTTCATAGAAATAATGAAACAAACTTCATTAGATTATTTTAATGAAAACCTTCATAAAAGTAATGAAACATTTTAATTAGAAACATGACTTATTTTCATTAAAAGTATGAAAGACAAATCATATGATTAGTGAAATAATTTCTCTAGAGCAAAGAATCAATTTCATAAAGTACAGCACATGAAAACTGTACTTTAAATTAATGAAAAAGTAACATTTATTTAATGAAATAACTTCTTTGTACTAATGTAATATATTCATTAAAAATATGAAACTCCTTCATAAGGTCAATAAAGTTATTTCATTTATATAATTTTATTATTCATTGAGCACCTGAAAAATTTACATTAAATCAATGAAATAGTTACATTTGTTTAATGAAATAATATATAATTAGTGAAATAATTTCTCTAGAGCAAAGAATCAATTTCATAAAGCACATGAAAACTGTACATTAAATTAATGAAAAAGTAACATTTATTTAATGAAATAACTTCTTTGTACTAATGTAATATATTCATTAAAAATATGAAACTCCTTCATAAGGTCAATGAAGTTATTTCATTTATATAATTTTATTATTCATTGAGCACCTGAAAAATTTACATTAAATCAATGAAATAGTTACATTTGCTTAATGAAATAACATCATAACACACACTAATAAAATATGTTCACAAATGTACGTAATAAGATCAATGGAATTATTTCATTTATTCATTGATCCTTTATTTCATTACACGAATAATACTATTCCTTGCTTTTGTGAAATTGTACCTAATTATGATAAAAGAAAATGTTGAACAAGTATTCACCAAATCAAATAGGTTTTATAATTCAAATGACCTAGAAATTTATTTGTCATTGTTCTAATGAATTCTATTTCATTGGAATTATGAAACTCATAAAACTTTCATTTTAATAAAAAAAACTTGACACTTTTTAAACACTTTTATCTTACCAAAATTCAAAGAATTTAAAAAAAAAATTAAATTTTGTTGTAGTCATAAATCTAATGATTTTTTTCAATGAAACTATGAAACTTAATGAAATGATTCCATCAGAACTAAAGGGTGTTTTTTTAAGCTAGATAGAACTTTAAATTGTAAAAAGTAACACAAAAAATTAAATTTTGATGAAACATTTTTTTTATTTGTTTCAGTATACTCTGACAAATCATCATGAATAGACTCACGCTTGAACAACGCTACGAAATTATCCAAATTTACTTTGAAAATCAGTCGTCGATTCGCGCAACTTATAGACGCAAAATTGTGTTCAGCGATGAGGCGCATTTTTGGCTTAACGGGTTTGTTAATAAGCAAAATTGCCGCATATGGAGTGAGACCAATCCACAAGAGACCCTACAGACTCCATTACATCCAGAAAAATGCACTGTTTGGTGCGGTTTTCATGCTGGTGGCATCATCGGACCTTATTTCTTCAAAAATGAGGCCGGAGCTCGCGTTACGGTCAATGGAGATCGTTACCGCACCATGATCAATGATTTTTTGTTTGAAAATATGGATGACATTGATCCGGAGGAGATGTGGTTTCAACAGGATGGCGCTACGTGCCATACGGCGAACGCAACCATCGACTTACTGAAATCAAAATGTGGCGATAAGTTGATTTCGAGAAATGGACCTGTCAATTGGCCTCCAAGGTCGTGCGATTTGACACCTCTCGATTATTTCCTGTGGGGCTACGTGAAGTCACTGGTTTATGCTGATAAACCAGCAACAATTGACGCCTTGGAGGCCAGCATTGTTCGTGTTGTTCGTGACATACGGCCAGCAGTGCTCGAAAAAGTGGCCCAAAATTGGACGTCCAGAATGCGCTTCGTCAAGAACAGCCGCGGTGCCCATATGCCCGAAATCATTTTCAAATGTTAATGTCACGTATTGATCTTTCGAATAAAAAAAAATTTTGATTACAATTTAATTTTTTGTGTTATTTTTTACAATTTCAAGTTCTATCGGGCTTAAAAAAACACCCTATATTTCATAATATATATGAAGTTTCATGCATATTAAGAAAAGTTTTCATTGGATTAATGAAACAGTTTCATTAAATATATGACGCATAATTCTTTCCGTGTGGAAATCTTTAATATGCCTGGAACAATTTCCTCATGTTTTTAGCCAAATAATTGGTGTAAGTGGATGAATTCTGTGAAATATAATAAGGCGGTCGTGTTCGTATTCGCCTTTTTTCTTCCACTTGTGAATAACAAAAGTAATATTTTAATGCTGACCAATGTTAATTATCAAATTAAGATGCTCTTCAGCTGCTGCGTTTTCAAAAAGTTATTTACAAATTACAAAGCAACGTGCACAAATAAATGCGGCTTAAGATCTAAAGCGTTAAAGGACGTGAAATAGTCGGATTCGTCAATTTTCTGTTTACCACTATCAAACATCAAAACATCACAATGAACAACTGAACATTGTTAGTTAATTTTAACAAGGCCAATATTAGCAGGACCAAAAGCCAAACAAAACAACAGAAAACAAACAACAAACATTTGCTGTTGGCTCTTTTTATGACTGGTACTCACTCACTCACTCACTCAGTCATTCGTTACACGACGGCCGATCGACTTTACTACTTTATGGACAAAAAATAAATAATTTGTTCGGTGTTCAGTAGGTAGGATTATGCTGCCCGGCCCTGCCTGGTTTTATTGTTGACTTGTTGAGTAAATATTTATTTTTGTTATCGCACGCGATCGTATCTTTAATTCAAATCTCAGAACGCTTACAAACAAATACGACTCATTTTAGAACATTTTGTTGATCTGCTGGAAAAAAAAACCCCCGAATCATGTTAATGGTCTGGTGGTGATCATTTAGCGGCAAAAATACACAAGATCGAAACAAGAAGAGAAAAGTAATTTGTTGCAATTTAACCAAAATTTTCAAATACACAAATAATTGACCAATAAACAGACTAACTGGGCGACTGACGGTTTGACTCACTGACTTTAGGTAACGAACAAATCGCCCAAGTGCTTAAGCGTGCACCAAACAAACTCCTTTTGATTTTTATATGACAATTCAGTGGAATTAAAACACTGACATTTCACATGAATTGCACTTTTTTCGTTTTTCCCAAATAAATGTATTCGAAATCTCAATTTAAATACATGATAGTGCACTTTTCTCGCGGTGGCAACGTAAAGAATATTTAGTGGAGGTACATATGTACATATCTATATACATATGTACGTATTATAGGGTGGTTAAATTTTAAGGGCCGATGTGGAATGTGAACTACACCTAAACGCCAAGTTTTTTTTCTGCATTTCATTTGGTTCTTCTCCAGTTCAGACTAATTCAATTTGAACGTTGGAAAGATACATAATCGAGCAAAGCGTTAAAGTTATTCAGGCTTATTAGGAAAATGGGCGTTCAAATCAAAATGTATATCATGCACTTCGTGATTTTTTCGGTAAATTTATTCGGGCAAATGTGCGTACAATCGGAAAAATCTTGCAAAAATTTGAACAAGCTGGTTTCGCAAAAGAAGTGAAAACACCAAAGCATGCTCGTACAGCTCGTTCTGCAGAAAACATTGCGGCCATTCGCTGAAGAAACGTTCACCTCAATTCGCCAACCACCTCAACTCGTCATCGTGCCCAGCAACTGCACTGCTCACGTCCGTCTTTGAGGAACTTTATACATAAAGACTTGCATTTACACACTTAGCAGGTGCAAGTGACTCAAGAACTAAAGCCTCTTGACCATTCAGATTGTTGGCACGAAATGGCAACAGTGGATGCGCAATTTTCAAAGAAAATCATCTTCAGAGATGAGGCATTTTACCTCCTCAGTGGATTCGTCATTAGGCAGAGTTGCCACATTTGGGAGAATGATAATCCAAGAGTGATTGTCAAAAAACCAATGCACCCACAAAGAGGGACTGCTTGTTGCGGTTTATGGGCTGGCGGCATCATCGGGCAGTATTTTAGAGAGGCTGGTCAGGCAGTTACTGTGAATGATTTTTCCTATCGTAAGAAGATCACGAACTTTTTATGGCCCGAATTTGAAGATATGGATGTGGACACACAACTAAAGAAACAATGTCTCTTTTGCACGGCAAATTCAAAGGCCGTGCTATCTCACGTGGCGATGTCAATTGCCCGCCGAGAGCATGTGATTTGACACCGTTGGACTTCTTTAATTGGGATTATTTGAAGGAATAGATGTACATCGATAAGCCAGCAACAAGTTATAAACACCAAAAACAAAAATGTCCGCTGGCCCTCCGACACTACACTGAAAGAAAAATGCTTCGTTATGGGACCATGAAAAGATTCATCTTAGTTAGGTGAACTTCGTTTTGTTATTTTTTACAAATTCATTAATTTTACGAAAATTGTTACTTTCATGTTACGAAAAAATTTTGTATTAGAATGAGAAAAGTTTCATTATAGCTACTAAACAGTGTAATACATATAATGAAAATATTTCATTGTATTTGTATAAGACTTTTGTAACAGCTACGAAACAAGGTGGCTCAAAGAACGCGTATACTTTATTATATATTATAAATGTAAGTTTTCGTTATATACTGGATGACTGATTTGGTAGAGTGCGTGTTCCAGAGTCTATAGGTTGTGGGCTCGTTTTCTGCTGCAGACTCGTTTTTAACACGCTTATATTAGTTTCATTTGTATGTTTGCACCACTGGAAACCAATGCCATATGAGTGATTATTACATATGTATGTGTGTAGTTATATAAACCTGTATATACAGTGTTGCCGCTTTAGTGCAAAAATTGGAGTTGCCGTATTACTTCTGGGGAAGTAGGGGGATTTTGGGCATTCACGAAGCTTATTTTGGGAATTCCCAGAAAAAATTTCGCAACCACTTCACTAACCGGTTTGGAGCCGGGTTGTCATATTGCGTGGGCGTTGAACTAACGAGTGATTTTTTTGCTATAATCTTTTTGGCAACACTAGTTTTGACAGCTCACGCACGTTTTGATTCTTGTGTCACTGTCAAACATCTTCAGTTTGGTCTGTAATTTAATCATGAATCGTCTTACAAACGAACAACGCTTGCAAATTATTGAATTTTATTACCAAAATGCGTGCTCTGTTAAGAAAGTTCATCGCGCGCTTCTTCCATTTTATGGTCAGTTTAATCGACTTACTGAGGCTTCTATCCGGGCTATTGTAAAAAAATTTCGCACCAAATTTACATTGTTGGACATTAAACCACCAACACGCTTACGTAGAGTGCGAACTGAAGAAAATATCGCAGCCGTATCGGCCAGTGTTGGTGATGACCGTGAATTATCGATTCGGCGCCGTTCGCAGCAATTGGGCCTCTGTTACTCCACTACGTGGAAAGTTTTGCGGAAGGATTTGGGTGTGAAGCCTTATAAGATACAGCTGGTGCAAGAATTGAAGCCAAACGACCTACCACAACGCTAAATTTTTGGTGAATGGGCTCTTGAAAAGTTAGATGAAGATCCACTTTTTTATCGAAGAATTGTGTTCAGCGACGAGGCTCATTTCTGGTTGAATGGATATGTGAACAAGCAAAACTGCCGTATTTGGAGTGAAGAGCAGCCAGAAGCATTGCAAGAGCTACCAATGCATCCACAAAAACCAACCGTTTGGTGCGGATTATGGGCTGGCGGCATCATTGGGCCGTATTTCTTCAAAGATGTTGCGAATCACAACGTTACTGTGAATGTTGAGCGCTACCGTGCGATGATAACAAACTTTTTTTTGCCCAAAATGGAAGAGCTTGACTTGCATGACATGTGGTTTCAACAAGACGGTGCCACATGTCACACAGCACGCGAAACAATGGACCAATTGAGAGGCGAGTTCGGTGAACAGTTTATTTCACGCTTGGGACCAGTCAATTGGCCGCCCAGATCGTGCGATTTAACGCCTCTAGACTATTTTTTGTGCGGCTATGTTAAGGCTAATGTCTATAGCGACAAGCCCGCTTCGATTGACGCACTGGAAGCCAACATTGCCAACATTATTTGCGAGATACCGGCCGAAATGTTGGAAAGAGTATGCCAAAATTGGACTAAGCGGATGGACCATTTGAGGCGCAGCCGCGGCCAACATTTGCATGAAATAATCTTCAAACATTAAATTATATCGACCCAACTATCGATCCAAATAAATATTTCATGCATTTTTCTGAATTTTATGTGTTTGTTTTTAAATTTCCGATAGTTCTTATAAAATCACCCATTATAAACGATCAGTCCCTTTAGTGCGAAAATTGGTCCTGAGGAAGTGGGGGATTTTAATGTTTCCTAAAGTCGACTTTGGGAATTCCCAAAAAAACGCGGAACCACATATACGGTGCTCGTTTGGGCTGTGGAACGTATATCTGAACTATTAACGGCCATTCGATTGAGTGGCAAAATTGAAGTTGCCATATTGTTTCCGGGGAAGTGGAGGATTTTGGCGATATCTGATGGTTATATGGATAATTATTTTATTTCTAAGATTATATTATGGTATCATTCGTCTTAGCTAAAACCAAGAAATATTTTTATTTGTAATTATAACAATAATTGCCGCGATCAATAACTCGTAATCAAGGAAGAAAGGAAAAACTAATTGAATACACTAAAGCTGGGGGACAACTAGCTATTTCGCAGTCGCTACACTGTTCATCCGCACCCACTAGGATTCGAACTCAGTACCATGTAAACATGATGTGCTTTCAATACGGCCGCTTAACCCACTCAGCGACCGAGCTCTTATTTATTTTTTCGTCTATATTTGTCTCATATTGATCACATATGCAACTTGTTATAATCCCAGTTGTTGATATTTATTTCAGTTTGACATCGATGCGTGTTTTTTAGTTTTTTTTTAACTAAATTTATTTCATAAACGATTAAATTTTATTATATCCCACTGATTTCTCTAAAGAGAGTAAACTCAAAATTTTTAAATTTTCCAAATTTTAAAGTTTTTAAATTTCCACTTTTTACAAGAAATCGATATATAGAAGTTCTATCTACCCACTGTCAAAATCTCACACGCGATTCTATCGAAAAAAAAGTCAGTTGTATCCCTCTTTTTGGTATAAAAGTAATACAAAGAAAAAAAAACTGTGTTTTGCCTCTCTTTAGAGGAACCATGAAACAATATTCATAACCCGAATTGAGCTTTAGGTTGTCCCAATAAACGATGACAAAATTCGTAAGATTGATGCAAAATATCGTTACATCTACGAAAGTTTTTCGGCAAGTATACGAGTACCTAGTATACTGCGCCTTAAAAGACACCAGAATATGAAGAAAAATTATCAAGAAATTACGGCTACGCATCTTCGAGAGAATCTTTTTGAAATAAGAATTACACATGTCTCCCAAAAATTACAACAACCAAAAGGTTGAAATTTTCATATTTTACCTGCAGTTCAACGTTTACCATATTGAAACTATTAAGGAGCAGATGTTTTTGTTTGTTTTGAAATATGTAAGTATGTAAAATTTTTAAATTATTTTTTTATTTTACGGTGGTTAATCCTTACAGCTAAATAAATGCGCTGCTCCTTTCTCCGTTTGTTAATTGTCTCAGAACTTCTTTGTGTTGTGATTTGTTGGGATGTTCAGCGAACGGATTTGTGGCGCATAAAACATGTTTCTCATTTTGTTGTTAATCTAAAAATAGACTTGATTAGTGGCCATTTATGCAGATGGCTTTCGATCAATATCACGCGTCAGTGGCCGTCAAAGCGCGTGCTCTCTGCTCACTGCATACGAGTACAATTCAATACAGTTGTTCATTTAAATGGCAACATTTTGCTTTTTTTTTTCTTTTCTCATTGAAAATAAACCTTTAGCCAAACATTTAAACATGCAGTCAGTCAGTTAGTCCGGCAGTCAGTCAGCCAGCCAGTCAATAAGTATTGAAAATTGTTTTCTCTTTGTTCTGCTGTTTTGTTCGCATTGAAAAGAATTGATTGGAGTTGTTTGTGGCGTTATCTGTGTGCATATGATTTTATTTTTGTAGCTTATTTGAATAGGAATTAGCCAGACAGCCAACCAGCCAGCCAGTCAACTCGATATTGACTAAGTTAGCCAGCCACCGGTTGGTTGGTTGGTTGGTTGGCAACTGTGTACGGTCTGTTCGATACGTCACGGCTCACACCTGCACACATAATGTGGGTTATTTTTGTGAAACAAACAAATAAAAAATAATTGAACGGGACTTGCCAACAAGACTACTTAAGAAGTTATTATTAATATTAATGGGTTTATTTGAATTTGCACGTTTTGTTTTCTGTTCTTTTGTTTAAGATCCGCTAAATGAAGCAAATATGGTTCTGGCATCAACTTCGTCAGCAGTTGTTTAAGATCCGCAAACCGGCTGAAACATTCCTAAATTTTAGACAAAGTGTTGACTTTGGAAAATACATACATCTCATTTCTATCATTAAAGCCGGATTCATCCACGACTCTTCGCAACAACATTTTTGTTTTGAAACATTTATTTTTTGGTAAGTAGTTTTACGTTTTTTTTTTCTTTGCGAGAGAAAGAGAGAGAGAGAGTGATAAGCTGGATTCACCCATTGTTACCGGACAAAATTTTGCTTGCTTGATTCGATTCACCACCCACTTTGAACATTTGTTCTCGGCAAACAAAGCTACCATATGAAATAACTTTTTAGCAAGGATTTCAACGCATCGATTGCACTGGAGCTTATTTCAGAAATAAAAAAGTTGCCACCTTTTAATAATAAGACGTCTCGTCTTATTATTAAAAGGTGGCAACTTTTTTATTTCTGAAATAAGCTCCAGTGCAATCGATGCGTTGAAATCCTTGCTAAAAAGGTGGCAACTTTTTTATTTCTGAAATAAGCTCCAGTGCAATCGATGCATTGAAATCCTTGCTAAAACTTTTTTAAGTAATTTACTTTTGTACGATATTAACTAACTAGTTGTGGGTTCGAGTCCAACTTCAGTCAAGAAGATAATAATTGCTGAGAAAAAATAAGACCAAAGACATTAATTTTTTTAGCGTCTCGGTGTTTATTTAATATGGTAGCTTTGTTTGTCCATTACTCTGTTCTATCGCAACTACAATGGATTTTGCTCAGACGAGATTAGGGATCTTGTTGCCGAAACTCGCACATTTTTACGTAGCACACATTCATCGTCGAGAGTTCATCCATTTGTGGTCGATTGTCCGGGGAATCGTACTACGCACTACAGAAAGAACTCGTTTTTCAGTCGTACACTTCGTCTGTGGAATAACTTGCCTGCAGACGTGTTTCCTGTCTGTTATAACGTTGGAAAGTTCAAGTCAAATGTTGTCTATTTTGGGGTTACTCGACCGAGTGCAGGAGAGAGCGAAGAAGCTCATCGGTGACAGTAGGGTATTCAACTCTATTTACTCACTGGAGCATAGACACAGTGTAGAGTGCGTTACTCTGTTCTATCGTTACTGCAATGGATTTTGCTCTGACGAGACTAGGAGTCTTGTTCCTGAAACTCGCACATTTTTCCGTAGCACGCGCTCATCGTCGAGAGCTCATCCATTTGTGATCGATTGCTCCGGTAATCGTAATACGCATTACAGAAAGAATTCATTTTTCAGCCGTACGCTTCGTCTGTGGAATAAGTTGCCTACAGCCGTGTCAAATGTTCACAAACACTACTCCCTCTTTCCCCCTCCTCACAACCTATTATCCTAGTTCTTTTACAATGCACTGCATATGTAGCGGTCATCCCCTGAGTACTGGTCCAATAAAAAAAAAACATATATCCGAAGTAGGTGGTGAGTCGTTTCAGAATAAATTCACGAAAAACTTGCTTGCTGCGATGGTCTGGGGTTTGTTGTCAAAAATACGCGTCTTCAAGACCTAAAGAAAGAAATGTTGGATGATGAAATCAGGCAACATTACTGGCCATGTCAAATCGCCCAACTGGAAAATTAAACGACCAGGAAATGCTCATTTACAATCTTTATTGTAGTTCCTGCTGTGTGTTAGGTTTGCCTTGGCGTAGACCAAACCAGGGAACTCTATTTTCTGGGGCATAGAGGGGAACGAGTACCTCGTTTGTTGTAACAAACAAAACTCTAACAGGCCACATGACTTATTTTGTGTTGGACTCCGGAAGCCCATGCCAAGAATTAAAATTGGCAGAACGGGGATCAGCAAAGCCCTGGGAGGTTCTGCTCTGCAGACCATCTCACTGCTGATCATGATTGAGGCGCCTGCTTTGGCTGAAACGTTCAGGCTGTGGCTTAAAACTAAAATCACAGGAAGGGGCAGTAGTTTCCCTGATAACTTTGGTGCATGCCAGTTTTCGGAGCTAACAACCCCCTGCCTGCTGTTGTCTTGCAACAGATGCCTGTACTGCAAGGAATCAGGATTGATGTTTAGACGAGTGAGTTGGTGTAAAGGCTAATGCTATTAAGTGACTTCAGCCTACCAACTCACTTGTCTTCATTGACCGTTGGAAAATTGTATACAGGAGAGATTAAAAAGCCCGAACTCTTTAGCAAGGGGTTTTTCTATGTGGCTTCAAACTTATGGTAAAAAGTTGAAACCTATCAAGTCCTATGGGGGCGCTGGTAAATAATTCATCCTTCTAAGATTAGACCGCATAGGCAGATGCTTATGTAAAACAATTTCACACCTGTGAGTGCGATTGCCCCCACGGGGAACAGGTTTTGCCTTGGCATAGACCAAACCAGGGCACTCTTTTTTCTGTGCTATATAGGAGAGGGGCTTCTTCCCTGTAGGAAGCTGCATGATTTATGTTGTGTTGAACTTCCGAAACCCTTACCAAGGTTTAATTAGCAGCAGTCAAGCGACTGGGATGTTCTGTTTTGCAGATCTCTCTGCGCTGCTCAAGGTTGAGGTGCCTGCCTCAGCTGAAACATTCTGGCTGTGGTTTAAACCTAAAACCGCAGGAAGGGGAATTAGTTTCCCTGATAACTTTGGTGTATGCTGGTTTTCGGAGGCTAGCAATACTTCGAGGTACTGCTGTCTTAGAACAGCTACCTGGAACCAGGAGTGATGGTTAGACGGGTGAATTGGTTAATGGACTTTGGCCTTACATGTCATCTAGCCTTGTCTTCGATTGACTGGTGGGAAATTGCATACGGGTTGGATTAGAAGATCCGAACCCTTAAGCGAGGGGTTTGTCTATATGGCTACAAACTTATGACACGGCCGTATAGACACGAGCTGATGTACATCAATTTCAGAATGGTATATGCGGTTGCACTGTCTTGTTGAAACAACATGCTTTCCTAGCCCCGCTCATTCAATTCCGGCAATAAGAAGTCGCTTATCATGCCACTGTAGCATTCGCCAATAACAGTTACTATATTGCCGATGGCGTCCTGAAAAAATACGGTCCGATCACTACTGTCGCATGAACACCGCACCACAAAGTAGCCTTGAGTGGATGCAAAGGCTTTTCTTGCATCAAACGCGAATTTTCAGTGGCCCAAGAACGAAAATTTTGTTTATTAACATAAACGTTTAAATGAAAATGTGCCTAGTCGCTCATTATGATTTTGGACTCAAAATCATCCTTTTTGTTATTCAGATTGAAGATCTGGATCTACATGCGGAGTACAGTGCTCCATTGTTTGTCTGTTCTCTGCAGCTGTCTATTTCACAAATGTCAAATATGATAGACGTAAAATGCCAATTGCAAAATATCTTATAATAGGGTGATTAATTTTGCAGCACTCTGTACATATACAATGATAAGAATGGGGTCTGGCCTCAAACTTCTCTTTTTCAGTGCTGCGGGAACGAAGATTTTGTAACGTAAACGTTTAAAGGAAAATGTACCTTATTACTCATGACGATTTTCGACTCAAAACCGTCCTCTTCATTGCTGAGAGTGAGGATGGCTCTACAGCAATTCACACGCTACTGGTGGTCAGGCTGGCGTTAACTGATGCTGTGTTTGCTCTCTGTATGTGGACATATCGCTCCTTTATTGCAACATAGTCATATCTAAAATAATTAGTTTTTCAAGTTAAGAATGCAGAATGAATTATTCTAAGACTTGCAGGGAAACTAAAAATTTGAAACAAGCTTTTTTTAGTTATGACTATGTTGCTATAAAGGAGCGATATATCTTTCACTAAAATTCACTGTAGGAGAATCGGTGACGCCCAATTGCATAGAAATTAGTTTGGTAGATGTGCCTTTGATGTCAGCAACATCAGCAGACACAAACGCGATATTCTTGACAGAACGATGGCGGTTACATCTTGAAAGATCTGTTGAGATTCCAGTCTGCTCGAGCCAAGCGGCGTAAGCTCTGCGCACGACACTATTAGAAAATCTACGATCAAATTCAGTGCAGTTAACATCACCGACAAATTACTGGTTAAAAAATCCACGTTTTTGCAGATTATAGAGCTCCATTGTTTGTCTGTATGTATTATGCAGCTGTCGAGCTCATAAGTGTCAAATATTATTGACGTGAAACGCCATCAGCAAAAGCTATTACATATTTTATTATTTTTTTTTGTATCTTGGTCCAGTACTCAAGGGATGAACCCTACATATGCAGTCCATTGTACCAGAACTAGGAAAATAGGTTGTGAGGAGGGATGTGTTCACTCCACCTGCGATAGGGTGTCAAATTTTGCGCCACCCTGTATTTAATGTAAAGCTGCCTTGCACATGATCTTAAATACTACAATCAAAACTTCCGTTTCTACACATAATTTTTTATTAATTATAAACCCAAACATCATTTATGTTTATAACGAGTGATTTTTTTGCTATTATCTTTTTGGCAACACTAGTTTTGACAGCTCCCGCACGTTTTGTATCTTGTGTCACTGTCAAACATCTTCAGTTTGGTCTATAATTTAATCATGAATCGTCTTACAAACGAACAACGCTTGCAAATTATTGAATTTTATTACCAAAATGCATGCTCTGTTAAGAAAGTTCATCGCGCGCTTCTTCCATTTTATGGTCAGTTTAATCGACCTACTCAGGCTTCTCTTCGGGCTATTGTAAAAAAATTTCGCACCAAATTTACATTGTTGGACATTAAACCACCAACACGCTTACGTAGAGTGCGAACTGAAGAAAATATCGCAGCCGTATCGGCCAGTGTTGGTGATGACCGTGAATTATCGATTCGGCGCCGTTCGCAGCAATTGGGCAAATTCTGCGGACGGATTTGGGTGTGAAGCCTTATAAGATACAGCTGGTGCAAGAATTGAAGCCAAATAAATATTTCATGCATTTTTCTGAATTTTATGTGTTTTTTTTTTAATTTCCGATAGTTCTTATAAAATCACCCATTAGTTGATGTAAAAAACAAAACTCCCGCGTTGTGACAATAAAACCAAAAATGGTTCTAACACGTTCGCTGCCGCGAAGGTAACAAAACGAACTCAACCCAAACGAATGATAATTTCAAATCTATAAATATTATTTTGATTTCCCGTCAAAAGCCCTCCCACTTTGTCACAACCCGTCAAGTGTTTCCTCTACAAAAAAAAGGTCAATAACAATTTTAAGAAAAGTTTAAGTTGAGGGAGGGCAGCACTATGTCGCTTAATTGTAAAAAATACAAAACCTAAACTCATCAAAAATAGCAGAAGTTTGTAGTTAATTACAGGAAATATACTCGTAAACTAAAATTATTTACTAGAAAAAAGTTGTCTTTTTTGTCTTTTCTACGTAAAGTGACAAATGTGTAATTAATTACAATAAAATAGATATTTGAATTGTCGAACGCGGGTATGCCGACTAAAAAATACAATTTGAATACAAATTTTGTTTGTGTCAATAACTCCAACACTGGACATTAGATGGGGGAAACATTTACGAGTAATTCGATAAATTGAAATGTGATATCTGGTGTTTTTGTACAATACTCGTAATGTGTAATATTTTGCATACTGCACCCAACACACACTCTCTCTCTCTCTCTCTCTCTCTTTTCCACTTTCCAGTGTAACAACTTTATACAGCAAAAGCATTTGACTCCCATTTGCTGACTGTTTTAATAGGAAATATTTGCTTTTACAGTATAAAAAGGAATTTTTCATATCTTGCTCTAAGTATGTTAAGTACGCTGGAAATAAATGCATTTTTGAATTAATTTTGTCATGGAGTGCCTAGAACCCAGTGAACAGGTTTTGAAAAATCCTTGATAAAATAGGAAAATAGGAAAAGATGCATTTTTGGATTAATTAAATATGACTGTCATGGGGTACCCAATGAACGGGTCTTAAAATAATATCATCGTGCAACAGATTGTGAATATTGATTTACATCAGCTCCTGCCTTGTCCGCCTTATCTGATGATGTACCAACTCTACAGGGTGAAGTATTCATCAGCGGCTCCACCTGTGTGGCTAGCAAGGCTCGCATAGGGCACAACTTCTGCTATAAAATTGTAGCCATATGAACAAACCCCTTGCTGAAGGATTCGGACCTTGTAAGCCTTCATTTATGCAATTTTCCAGACAGTGAATGGAAGACAATGCTTAATGAGTTGACAGGCCGAAGTCCATTAAGGATATCAACCCTTAACTAAATCATCCGTCTAACCATCCCTTTTGGTTCCTTATATTACAGACATCTGTTGTAAGACAACAGCACCTCGGGGGGTTGTTAGCCCCGAAAACCATTATGCATTATAGTTATCAAAAAAAAGTAAACGCCCTTTTTTTAATTTTAGGTATAAACAACAGCCGGAACGTTTCAACCAACGTAGGCACCTCAACCATGATGAGTTCCGAGATCATCTGCAAGCAGAATCTCCTGAGAACTTTGCTGATGCCTGTTCGGCAAATTAAGGCATCTAGAATCCGTCGTACTTTGTTTGTCTCCTTTTTCAACTGACATCAACGTATATGAAGTATCAAGTTAACACAATCAGTACTTTTTTAACGGATATAAAATCACCTGCATGTTACTTTAATTTGATTATAATGAATATAATTTCTTTTTGGTTATTACAAGTTAACATTAATCTGAAAAGTTACTGATAACTTAACAGCACGTACATATGTATATCCACATGGCAAATTTCAAAGTTATCTCTAAGCATTTGAAGCTGCCATACTTTCTGCTGAAAAAATTTTAACTTCATGCTAGGAACACAACTGCGACGAACGACGAACTTTTGGTCGTGAATATTCGCCGCCAAAAATAAAACACATTGGTGTTAATGAAAATGCACACAATCGTGGTGTTGGTCGAAATTCGTCATACTCGGCGAAAGTTGAAATACATTCATTTCTAATTGTTTCGTTAGCGAACGACGAACAAAGCTGTATCAGGTGATCAGGTTTCTTACATAAAAAAAGTATTTTTTTGACATAATATTTTTTATAATTTATATTAATTCATGTAGTAAAGAATTTATTAAGATGTCCTCAAAATAACGAGTGATTTTTTTGCTATTATCTTTTTGGCAACACTAGTTGCGTGAGCTGTCAAGCACATTTTGTATCTTGTGTCACTGTCAAACATCTTCAATATGGTCTATAATTTAATCATGAATCGTCTTACAAACGAACAACGCTTGCAAATTATTGAATTTTATTACCAAAATGCGTGCTCTGTTAAGAAAGTTCATCGCGCGCTTCTTCCATTTTATGGTCAGTTTAATCGACCTACTGAGGCTTCTATTCGGGCTATTGTAAAAAAATTTCGCACCAAATTTACATTGTTGGACATTAAACCACCAACACGCTTACGTAGAGTGCGAACTGAAGAAAATATCGCAGCCGTATCGGCCAGTGTTGGTGATGACCGTGAATTATCGATTCGGCGCCGTTCGCAGCAATTGGGCCTCTGTTACTCCACTACGTGGAAAATTTTGCGGAAGGATTTGGGTGTGAAGCCTTATAAGATACAGCTGGTGCAAGAATTGAAGCCAAACGACCTACCACAACGCCAAATTTTTGGTGAATGGGCTCTTGAAAAGTTAGATGAAGATCCACTTTTTTTATCGAAGAATTGTGTTCAGCGACGAGGCTCATTTCTGGTTGAATGGATACGTGAACAAGCAAAACTGCCGTATTTGGAGTGAAGAACAGCCAGAAGCATTGCAAGAGCTACCAATGCATCCACAAAAAACAACCGTTTGGTGCGGATTATGGGCTGGCGGCATCATTGGGCCGTATTTCTTCAAAGATGATGCGAATCACAACGTTACTGTGAATGGTGAGCGCTACCGGGCGATGATAACAAACTTTTTTTGCCCAAAATGGAAGAGCTTGACTTGCATGACATGTGGTTTCAACAAGACGGTGCCACATGCCACACAGCACGCGAAACAATGGACCAATTGAGAGGCGAGTTGGGTGAACAGTTTATTTCACGCTTGGGACCAGTCAATTGGCCGCCCAGATCGTGCGATTTAACGCCTCTAGACTATTTTTTGTGGGGCTATGTTAAGGCTAATGTCTATAGCGACAAGCCCGCTTCGATTGACGCACTGGAAGCCAACATTGCCAACATTATTCGTGAGATACCGACCGAAATGCTGGAAAGAGTATGCCAAAATTGGACTAAGCGGATGGACCATTTGAGGCGCAGCCGCGGCCAACATTTGGATGAAATAATCTTCAAACATTAAATTATATCGACCCAACTATCGATCCAAATAAAAATTTCATGCATTTTTCTGAATTTTATGTGTTTTTTTTTTTAAATTTCCGATAGTTCTTATGAAATCACCCATTATAAAGTATCTGAGATAATTTGTGCAAAAATCCCTCTTTCGGATGCGATTTATATAGGTTTACTTTTAAGATGGCCACCTTAGTATTTGTATTCATTTTTTTTTTCTTTGCACGGAATGTAAACAATGTTTGTTGATATTGTGCTTCACACGACGACTTTATACAAAGTATATTTGCCGGCGAATTCGTCGCGATGGGCGAAGTTCGTCGTTCGTCGCAGTTGTGTTCCTAGCATCAGTTGTAAAAATGGGAAAATTTTAATGATGACTTTATCGTTTACGTTAACTAATGTTAAGGTTAACTATCAAGAACTTTAAGTTTTATTTAAAGAAAATTAAAAAATTGCATTTTGTGTTTTTTTTGTTACAAACTGTATAATTAGCACATTTCACATATATATCACTCCTTTATTGCAACATAGTCATATCTCAAAATATTAGCTTTTCAAGTTAACAATGCTGAATTACTAACAGCTCTACCTTTTATATTGTGCCAAACATTTATTCAAATTAGAGTCTGAACACAAAGTTTGCGGTGCGGTGTGATTTCCCGTTGTGGAAGAGAAAAATAAATATAATACAACGAAAGACGGCGACGGGAAGATTATAAGTCATTATTAGTTTACATTTTTATTTATTTTAAATTTGAGAAAAACTTAAAACAGTAGCTGTTAAAAAGTTTTTAAATTGGTAGAAGCCATTTTGGTTTTATGTGTGGAATTAAAAACCACGACACATACTAACAGGATATAGTGGGCAAGACCCTTAATCTTTAGAAAACCGCCCAAGTGTCGATTATCACTTACCTTAATGTAAGAAGAAGTGATAATGTATAATGATAAGTCTGCAATATGTTTAGAAATATGATTAAAAACTTCCTGCTTCACCATCCCCAAACCTAATTTTTTATAACTTTTCATTAAGCAATCTTGCCTGACTTGCAGAATGCAAGTTTTGCCCTGAGCATATAAAATTAGAGTATCCACGATTATTTACGAAACATGCGAAGAAATATGGAATGAATTGCATAAAATCTATGTGGCTAGTCCGAATATAATCGATTGGTCCCAAACATCATTTTCTTTTTATGAAAAAACTAGTCTTCCTCATTGTTTGGGGGCCATAGATGGCAAACACATCAATATGACAAATCTTTTCTACCCTGAAAGTTTTTGTAATTTCCCGACTGTAAATAATAAAGATAGTCATACTTGCTAATTTCTTTGATAATTTTTTCATTATTGGCAATTTTTTCTTCTGCCGTTAATATATTTTTTAAACTTTTCCGTATCATGACAAAAATTTATAAACTTCCAAATCATGTTTTTTGTTTTATTGTCGTGAAAATCGCCATTTATTCAAAAACTATGGCAACATCGGAAAGAGAAAGAGAGTCAAAGATGTATAGAACAAAAAAGTCCGCAATGAAAATAAAATAAATTTTAATTTTATGCTGCTCCGCACTGCGCTTTTTTACTTCAAAATCGTATTTAAAACCCGCACTGCGGTAAATTATCGTTACATTGTGTGCAGACTCTTACTTTTGAACTGTTTCCTTTAGGAGATAATTATTTTCTAAAAGAAATTTTCTAAGACTTGTATGGAAACTAAAAATTTTAAATATGTTTCTCTCAAAACAAGCTTTTTTTTAGTTATGACTATGTTGCAATAAAGGAGCGATTTATATGCAACATTGGATTAACGAGTGTGGGTGCCCATTCAGACAACTGGGCATCCATACAGAGTCAAAAAAAAAAGTCGTACTACAAGTTGCGTTTAATTTATTTACTTGCCATGCATGCATGTGCATGCTACAACTTTATTAAAACTAAAAAAAACACTGTTTTATTTCAACGACGCACACATGAATTTATGGACTTATGCGCAAATAGTCTTTGTAATACAAATTAAAACTACATATATGTATGTGCTCGTATGATTTTGTATTCGTTCGTTTATTTCTGTTGAAAATTAAAATAAAAAATAAAAAATTAAAAAGAATAAAGCACAGGAAGCATAATTAATAATGTTGCTGTAAAAAACTAAACTTGGATTTGTATATACATATGTATGTAAATGTACATATACATAAGTACCAATATATGTATTTACTATTAAGCAAAGATAAGGAATTAATTACCCAGCAAACACATTACATAAATTACAAATCAAAAGTTTTTTAACAACCAAAAAATTATAAATAGCTTGTTCTTGTATGTTTCCTATCCGTGTGTATATGTCGACATTTCATAGGAGCTACCCTAATCATCAGTAGACTTTGGAAATTTTTAAAAGATATTCTCTAGCATACAACTTGTTCTCGAACCGATGTGATTTGCATCTGAACATTTGAACAGACCGTAGCATCAACGTGATCGGGGGGATCGTAGCAAAGAACTATGAAACTGGAGACCAGGCTCGAGATATATAGTGCCATTGCGTTCTTTTGGGGAGCAGAACGCGCATTTTGCGCACGCGAATACAATTGCAACAATGATTCTACGATATCGTGATAGTAATGGACAGAGATTGGAATATACACTAATTCTAGTCTAGTCCAGGAATGCCGGACACCTTTAAATAAGACGGCGAGACATTCTCACATAACCCTAAAATGGATACGAGGACATGGCAACAACATCGCTGACGACTTAGCCTAAAAAGGGACAGCCCTAGAGGGTAGGAATATAGACCGCTTTTGCGGACAACCATTAACAGCGTGTTGGAAAAGAATAAAACTCCACACGCTGGAACGTGCACAAGAAAAGCATGATATAGGGTGTTTTTTTAAGCTAGATAGAACTTTAAATTGTAAAAAGTAACACAAAAAATTAAATTTTGATGAAACATTTTTTTTATTTGTTTCATTATACTCTGACAAATCATCATGAATAGACTCACGCTTGAACAACGCTACGAAATTATCCAAATTTACTTTGAAAATCAGTCGTCGAACTGACCCGTTGTTTTATCGCAAAATTGTGTTCAGCGATGAGGCGCATTTTTGGCTTAACGGGTTTGTTAATAAGCAAAATTGCCGCATATGGAGTGAGACCAATCCACAAGAGACCCTACAGACTCCATTACATCCAGAAAAATGCACTGTTTGGTGCGGTTTTCATGCTGGTGGCATCATCGGACCTTATTTCTTCAAAAATGAGGCCGGAGCTCGCGTTACGGTCAATGGAGATCGTTACCGCACCATGATCAATGATTTTTTGTTTGAAAATATGGATGACATTGATCCGGAGGAGATGTGGTTTCAACAGGATGGCGCTACGTGCCATACGGCGAACGCAACCATCGACTTACTGAAATCAAAATTTGGCGATAAGTTGATTTCGAGAAATGGACCTGTCAATTGGCCTCCAAGGTCGTGCGATTTGACACCTCTCGATTATTTCCTGTGGGGCTACGTGAAGTCACTGGTTTATGCTGATAAACCAGCAACAATTGACGCCTTGGAGGCCAGCATTGTTCGTGTTGTTCGTGACATACGGCCAGCAGTGCTCGAAAAAGTGGCCCAAAATTGGACGTCCAGAATGCGCTTCGTCAAGAACAGCCGCGGTGCCCATATGCCCGAAATCATTTTCAAATGTTAATGTCACGTATTGATCTTCCGAATAAAAAAAAATTTTGATTACAATTTAATTTTTTGTGTTATTTTTTACAATTTCAAGTTCTATCGGGCTTAAAAAAACACCCTTTATAAGGCATGATATAAGGTATGATATAAGGATATATAAGGTATGATGTAAGGCTCTGCTATATCAAGGAACCTGTGACCGCATATTAACTCTTAGAGAAAGTGGGAGCTATTAAAACTGCCCAGATCTCAACTAAGAGTGACTGTAGCAGTCATCACTGGACATTGCCCGTTTGGGAACCATGCCAGAAGACTAGGCCTACCCCATAATGACTTCTGTAGAAGTTGCCAAGACGAGGAGGTGGAGGAGGAGATGATCCTTTATGTCCTCGGCACATGCCCGGCATTGGAGCATCATCGTCTAAGATACTTAGGCGAGCGGAGCTTCAACAGCCTATCTTGTCTGGCCTCGGTCAAACCGACCGTGCTAGCCTCTTTCATAAGAAGCAGCGAATGGCTAGTATAGCAGCATGTAACGCTACACTAAGAGGTTTCCGACTTTCCTTTCTACTCGCACTATATTCGTATAACTTATTTTCTTCACTCCGCTATCCCACTTTTCAAATAATCACAAAGGGAACGACTCCAGGACCCAAATGAGCTGGACAGCCTAGACTAATCTGGGGTATCCAGCGGCGTGCCTACCTAACCTAAGCTAACATGATTCTGCGACCGAAACTAAACGCAAGTTTTGTTATAGTTTTATATTCGCAATAGGAATTATTCTCCCACGGTACAAACCATTAAGCAGTGGGTCCAGAAGTTCAAGATGACTGGATCAACATTGTCAAAACAACGATTTGGACTTCCTAATACATCGAGGGAATCGGAAAACGTTTAGCGAGTACGAGCATCTGTTCGAAAACAGCCCAACCTCATTGTGATGATACAGAATTTTCTTGCTCCAGTATTACACAGAACTTCTCTGGATTCAACAAAATGCGGCAACATGTCATACGCCAAAAGACTCGTTGACTGCAGTTTGTCAAATTTTTGGTCAGAAAATCATATCGAAAAGAAAATCACTTTTTAAATTCGCAATAATTTATTTATGTTGTCGGGTTATAAAGTTGCATGCTAGAGAATGCGAAATTATGAGCACGACGTAACCTTTTATTCTATTAGGCTTGCTGTTTCTTTTCAGCAATTTGGTCATGGCATTTACAAAAGTTACTCTTTTCCAGTCTTTGCTTAGAAGTTTACACAAATATATTTCTTCTTAGTTTTCAGTAAGCACAGCTCTGACTTTTTCCTCAAGGAAACAGCACGCCCGGGCTGTTCGATATACTGTTATAGCTTAATAGAGCATGACACTTTGAGGTAATCTTATGCTTTGAATTTCAAACTTTACTTTGAAGAAATATCTCTTTCTGCAATTTTTCTCTCTTTCAAGTATTCTTACTTTATTCAAGTCTGCTATACATATGTCCAGTTATTGCACAATGGGCTGCAAGTGCAGTTTTTTGGGTTATTTGTTATTCTGTCATTTTTGCTTTTAAACCTGATTTGTGTGATAATAGTCTTGTCTTTAACTTTTGGCATAAAGTCTTGTTGTCACCATTGTATTTTATTTCATACACTACATCCGACTCGTCCTTTATGTCTATTTTTGATTTCATGTTGCTGAATAACTTTCCTGTTGAATTTTTCAATCTTATTGCAAGTTTCTACTCTTCTTAGCCTAGCACAAAATGCGCGGTATAAACAGAAAAAAGTTAAGTGTTTTGGAAACTTCCATCCCTGCCATCATCCATGCATCCCATGTGAAATTTTGTTTCGATCTGGTAACTCCTTCATATAGAAACAAATGTTCACAAAAGACGCATCCGCGATTTTTTTTACAATGGAAAAATTAGAAATGCGTGTTGTCATTAAATATTTACATAAAAAAGGTTTATCGGGACAAGAAATTCATAAGGATATGGTGAATGTGTTAGGTGACAGTGCTCCTTCATATGCAACAGTAAAAAATTGGGTTGCTGAATTTAAATGTGGTCGTACTAGCATTGAAGATGAACCACGTAGTGGACGTCCAAAAACAGCAAAAATAACAGAAATTGTAGCCAAAGTACATGATGTGGTATTAAATGATCGACGAATAAAAGTGCGTGAAATAGCTAATACTCGTATCATGGGCATCTCAAATGATCGAGTCCATTTAATTTTGCATGAAGAACTACAGATGAAAAAGCTTTCTGCAGTCGACCAAAAACGCATAAGAATGAACAATTCTCAAGCTTGTTTGGATCGTTTTAAGCGAAATAAAATGGATTTTAAGCGTCGTTTCATAACTGTTGATGAGACATGGACCCACCACTATATGCCAGAGACAAAAGAACAGTCCAAACAATGGACTGAAGCTGGAGGAAGTGCTCCAAAGAAGGCAAAAACAATTCAATCGGCTGGTAAAGTTATGGCAACGGTTGTTTTGGGACTTCAAAGGTATTTTATTGATTGACTATCTGCAAAAGGGTAAAACAATAAATTCAGAGTACTATTGCTACCTTTGGGGTTAATTAAATGTACAAATTCGAAAAAAACGTTTTGGCTTACAACACAAAAAAATAATTTTTCATCAAGACAACGCACCAGCGAATAAGAGTGTTTTAAAAATGGCTAAAATCAAAGAATTAAAGTACGAGTTGCTTGACCGCCCACCTTGTTCTCCTGATTCAGCTCCCAGTGACTTTTACCTGTTCCCAAATGTAAAAAAAATTCTTGCTGGCAAGCGTTTTACCTCAAATGAAGATGCAATTACAGTTGTAAACTGTACACTATTTTGAAGACCTTGAGGAAAATTATCGGGTGGTTAAATTTCAAGGGCCGATGTTGAATGTGAACCACACCTAAACGCCAAGTTTTTTCCGAATTTTATTTGACATTTCTCTATTTCAGACTTATCCAATTTGAACGATGGAGAGATACACAATCCAACAACGTGTTAAAGTTATCCAGACTTATTATAAAAATGATGATCAATTTTCGAAGAAAATCATCTTCAGTGATGAGGCACATTTTCACCTCAGTGGATTCGTCAATAAACAGAATTGCCGCATTTGGGCGAATGAGAATCCAAGAGTGACTGTCGAAAAACCAATGCACCCACAAAGAGTGACTGTTTGGTGCGGTTTATGTGCTGGCGGCATCATCGGGCCGTATTTTTTCCAAAATGAGGCCGGTCAGGCAGTTACTGTGAATGGTGTTCGCTACCGTGAGATGATAACGAACTTTTTATGGCCCGAACTGGAAGATATGGATGTAGACGATATGTGGTTTCAGCAAGACGGTGCCACTTGCCACACAGCTAACGAAACAATTGCTCTTTTGCTCAACAAATTCAATGGCCGTGTTATCTCACGTAATGGCGATGTCAATTGGCCGCCAAGATCATGTGATTTGACACCTTTGGACTTTTTTCTTTGGGGTTATTTGAAAGAAAAGGTGTACGTCAATAAGCCAGCAAGAATTCAACAGTTAAAGGATGAGATAAATCGGCATATTAACGCCATAGAACCTCCATTATGCCTCAGGGTCATCGAAAATTTGGACCATCGGATGGAGGTGTGCCGCCGTGATCGCGGCGCCCATTTGGCCGATATTTTCTTCCATATATAATTGAATAGTACCAATATATCATAATAAAATAAAATTACAATAATTTCCTGAATAGTTTGTGTTTTATTCAAAATCAACATCGGCCCTTGAAATTTAACCACCCTTTATTTTAATCAAGGGATAGAATTGCTAGAAAAGCGTTGAATTAAGTGTATTGAAGTTTCAGGAGATTATATTGAAAAATAAAAATATTTTTGAAAAACTAACTATGCTCTTTCAGTGATAGGCTAAGAAAATTCCGAACCGCCCTCGTACTCTGACTGGAAAATCGTTTACTTTTTGTAATATGGACTTGATTTTCACTTTATTGTTTTCGTATATCTAGAACTTTGTTTATGAAGTTAACTTTATTTAAAGTACAAGCAAGATCTTTTGCTTGCTGGTTTCTTGCAACATACGCTCACACACCAAACACAGCTCAGCAGCAGTGGCGGGGCATGGCAACTTTACTGCAACAATCAAACAACTGCAACGTGATATTGCTGTTGTACGATTTGATTTAACAAAATGTTGTTGAACTCAATCGAGCCAACTTGCGCCAGACATTCATTCATTAGTTGGCGTAGAATTGTAGACAACATACAGAAAAAAAAAAGTTGCAGGAAAAGTTTTTTTTCCCCCACATTTGCGTCGGCGTGCGGCCAAATAAGTAAATGAGCAGTGAGTGGAGTGGAGTGGAGTGGAGTGGAGTGCATGCTGGGTAAATTTATGAATGAATATAGATTTGCTGAACATGAATTTGTACTCATGTTTATTTCTATTTCATTCATAAATTGCTAAACTGTAAAAAAACTGGTTGTAACAATTAATAATTTGTTGCCAACAGACTTTGCAAATAAATATTTTTGCCATTCACAACAAGAAAAGGTCATTAAACACACGTAACCCATATTGCAGGGCTTTTAACACTTTTTGTCTTACAAGCAAGACTTTTCAGCGATTATGCATTTGCAAGTGGTCTAGTAAATTTTGTGCAATTATTGAACTCGATTTGATAGAGTTTGAAAATACAAGGCAATATTAAAGCTAAATAATTAACTTTGCCACATCGTGTGTAAACGCAATAAAAATTTGCTGCTGTAAATGTCAAGCTCTAAACACTTAGACGACAGCAGACTTCACAACTTCACGACTACAAATTAAGTTAGCTTCAAAAGCTGCCGTCTCATCAGCAACATAATTATTTTCAAAACAGCAGCAGCACTATGTGTATTGAAACAAGGCAAATTTTAGAGGTGCCACTTGTATATTTGACCTGAATAAAATTAAAACTACCGACTGAAAACATAAAAATATCACGTAAAACTGTAAAAACCCATCAATTTATTTGTTTATTTTATTTATGTGAAGTTTATTTCTATTAAATATTTCAAACTAATTTTAGTTCTTATTGCTGCCAATTTATATTTATAGTGGCAGCACTGCATTTACTTTTTGCTGCTTACGAAAATAGAAATTATTCTAAGTTGGCAGCAGCAGCAAATGCTGTTGTGAAGTCGTGCTGCTGTGAAGTCGTTAAAATAATCGTGTGCATTTAAAAACATGTATTTTATTTTTGACAGATTGCTGCTTGCTGTCTGCTGTCGTCTATGTGTTTAAAGCTTCAGGCTGCATTTTAAATTATAGCATATTCTATTGTGAATTGTAAAACCATTGGACATCAGCTGTTTCGTAAGTACATTTTTTTATTCTTGAAATTGTGCGGCAAGTGTTCAGTGTTGTCAAGCGTAGGGATTTTTCCCTTTTTGTACAGAATTATTTGTTTATTTCCCCATGTAGGGAAAAAGTGACAGATTTTGTATAATTATGCTTATTGTAGTGAATTTTTAGAATATCACAAATGGTTAACATTACTATTTATTTAATTGAGTTTTTTATTCGCTATTTTTAGCTTCTAACATTTATACCAATAAAAAATTATAAATAGCTTGTTTCTATGTTTCCCAGCTATCTATATGTCGACATTTCATAGGAACTACCCTAATCATCAGTAGACTTTGGAAATTTTTTAAAGATATTCTCAAACTTGCTGAAATTTAACTTTAAAAGGTTTTGCTTAGACCAATTAATGAAATTGTCCAAATCTAGTTAGAGGCAGTTTTGATTCCAGAGCCCACATGTTGAAAAAATTTTTCCATCGTCTGCATAGATTAGAGTATTGAAAAATTTTATGACAGATGGTAGATCATTGATGAACAATATAAAAAGAATTGGTCCTAGATGCCTTCCCTGCGGTACTGCAGAGCTTACAGGTATAGATTTAGATATAAAGGGTGTTTTTTTAAGCCCGATAGAACTTGAAATTGTAAAAAATAACACAAAAAATTAAATTGTAATCAAAATTTTTTTTTTTTTCGAAAGATCAATACGTGACATTAACATTTGAAAATGATTTCGGGCATATGGACACCGCGGCTGTTCTTGACGAAGCGCATTCTGGACGTCCAATTTTGGGCCACTTTTTCGAGCACTGCTGGCCGTATGTCACGAACAACACGAACAATGCTGGCCTCCAAGGCGTCAATTGTTGCTGGTTTATCAGCATAAACCAGTGACTTCACGTAGCCCCACAGGAAATAATCGAGAGGTGTCAAATCGCACGACCTTGGAGGCCAATTGACAGGTCCATTTCTCGAAATCAACTTATCGCCAAATTTTGATTTCAGTAAGTCGATGGTTGCGTTCGCCGTATGGCACGTAGCGCCATCCTGTTGAAACCACATCTCCTCCGGATCAATGTCATCCATATTTTCAAACAAAAAATCATTGATCATGGTGCGGTAACGATCTCCATTGACCGTAACGCGAGCTCCGGCCTCATTTTTGAAGAAATAAGGTCCGATGATGCCACCAGCATGAAAACCGCACCAAACAGTGCATTTTTCTGGATGTAATGGAGTCTGTAGGGTCTCTTGTGGATTGGTCTCACTCCATATGCGGCAATTTTGCTTATTAACAAACCCGTTAAGCCAAAAATGCGCCTCATCGCTGAACACAATTTTGCGATAAAACAACGGGTCAGTTGAGGTGATTTTCAAAGTAAATTTGGATAATTTCGTAGCGTTGTTCAAGCGTGAGTCTATTCATGATGATTTGTCAGAGTATACTGAAACAAATAAAAAAAATGTTTCATCAAAATTTAATTTTTTGTGTTACTTTTTACAATTTAAAGTTCTATCTAGCTTAAAAAAACACCCTTTATAATTATTGAAACGTACACGTTGTTGACTACCAACAAGATATGATTTGAGCCAATTTACAGTAGTTTTAGAGAACCCCAAACCATCAAGTTTTTTAAGTAAAAGAACGTGGTCAACACTGTCAAAGGCTTTACTGAAATCTGTATAGATAAGATCAGTACCCTGACCTTTATAAAAACCGTCATTTATCGTTGAAGTAAGGTGTAATAGATTTGTAGTAGCGGTTTCGATGGTCAAATATATCGCTCTTGTATTGCAACATAGTCATAACGCATAAAAGCTTGTTTCGAGAAAAACACATTTCAAATCTTAGTTTGCATACAAGTCTTAGAAAAACTTTTTAAAAAATATCCCCTGAAGGAAACAGTTTAAAGGTAATTTAAATAAAATAACAATATAAAAGGTAGTACTGTTAACAATTCTGCATTGTTAACTCGATTTTCAGATATGACTATGTTGCAATAAAGGAGTTGTAAGTTCTCACGCATTAAGCCAGCGACTTGGTTTAGTTCATATTATTTCAGGGTGAAAGCGCTAAGTCAGTATATCAAGTTGTGTTGCGTGAGCTCAGCGATGTAGCTTTTCATATCTTATAAGCCTTTGGATCTACTTTAGGATATTTGGCACCACGCCAACGAAATCGCGGTTAAAGACTTAAAAACTAATTTAATGAATTTGTTGAACTTTTTTTATAATTTGTGTTGATCCTAATTTATTGAGATTTTTTTAATAATTTTCTTCTTTTTTGAATAAATTGCAATATTCGAGGTCGTTTTTTATAAAAGTATTTAACAAATTTATTCAATATTTTGTTTTCCGTTGGAAAACTTCTTCAAGAAAATAATTGTTATAATTTGTTTTGAAAAATAACAATAACAATAACATTTAAAAATTATTTATAGTTAAACATTTCTATAAAAAACGACCTCGAATATTGCAAATCATTCAAAAAAGAAGAAAACTTTTTTTATAATTTTTTAAATTGGATTTTTAGTTTATACATTTGTACATCAGGTTTTAATTCAAGTTTTTCCTTTCTTAAGATTTTTCATAGGAAGGATTTTCTGCAATACAAATTTACTGTGATCAATAATTTTTGATTGAAGAAGACTACATTGAAGTCGCTACACTACGTGGTAAAGCAGCAGTTGACGATACGTCATGACCCGAGTTCAAACCCGAATGTGTGCTGATGAGTAGTGTAGCGAATATTTAGTTCAGCAATGAGTTCTGGCGTTTGAGTTTTTCTTTTGGAAGAAAAAACTTCAATGCTTGAAGTTCTACTTCAATGTTGTTCTATTCTACTTGTGTTTGGTTCTGTTTGTTCTAAATGCTTATAACAGCCAGTATTCGTTTATGTGTTTAGAACATTTCAGCACTGAAGTGTTTGTTTTGAAATGTGAAAGAAGACGATGGATAGTATTTGAAAATACTACGACGTTTTGTAAGGCATTTTCTTTTTTGTGCTTGAACAGCCCTCTAGTATACATATGTATGAAATACATACAACTCACTGTCAAAGCAACACCAAAACATGAAGCTGATTTTAATCAACACTAAGACGGATGCGCAATGCTTACAAAACGAATTGATCTTACTCAGCTTTGAATATTGTTGCTTGATTTTTGTTGATTACAAATTTAGAATGTTTACAAGACGAGTTGATTTCACTCAACGTTGAACTTTGTTGCTTGATTACAAACTTAGAATGTTTAGCCCATGATACAAACAACAAGGTAGCCGCTTTGCTACAACAATACAACAATAAAAAAAACAACAGGTATTTTGTTTGTGTAAAAGGCGAATTCACACTTGAGCCGTCAAAAGTATTTGATAAAGAACATGTAAAAAATTTAAATGGCGCCGAAAAAGGTAAACAAAACTTGACAACGAAAGGGCCGCCATATTAACCGAAATCGCCTGAATTCGCCGATGCATCCACCTAATAATTAATCCGCCTTGGTTTAGCCAGTGTTCACCTTTGTTGCTTGATTTTTATTGATTACAAATTTTAGTGCCAATTTCCCGATAACGAAGCTGTTCGTTCGTTCGCACAATTACATTTAAAACAAAAAAAAAAAAAAACATTCAAAATTTTGTTATTGTTTTAAATGTAATTGTGCGAACGAACGAACAGCTTCGTTATCGTGAAACTGGCACTTAGTCTATGAGTTAATCAAGCAAAAACATGATTTTTGGTGATCACTGATGTACACAAGCAAAATCTGAATGCATCTGTCTACAATTTAAACTTGATGGCTGTAATTTTCAGCTTTTACTCACTCATCTATTAAATTATAAGTTAGCGGGCAGGGGAGATTTCTACTTTGTAAATAAACTCGGCTATATTCTCGTGGTGTTAATGAAGTAAAACCACAAAAGAAGCATTCATTCATAAAATTTGTAGTTAAAGAAAATTGCACATGCTCACATTACACACGTTAATTTGCGGTAAAGCAGTGGCGTCGCCTCTCAGATTTGAACGCTCGAAACTTGTTTGATCTTCTCACTCTTTGCCCGTCTCCAAAAACGTTTAACGATGTGCCACAGTCGATGGAAATCCCCCCCATTAAACTTTTACTCTAGTGATTTCGCAATGTTTGGCTTTTATTGTTGTTTCTTTACACTTCATTTGTTATTGTCTTCTTAGCAATATTTTTCTTATTAGTTGGCGCTTGTAGCAGCAGCCAACGCTGCTTCAAGCCTACAAATAACAACAAAAGTAATCAAACCAGTCAGGCATCCAACCACTCAACAAACAAAACTTGCTGTTGATGACGACGATCCGTGGTGGCGATGAGTCATCTTTTCAACCTTTGGAACGTTGGCAAAAAAAAAATGAGAAGCAAAAAAAAAAATCGGCACATGGTGTAAAAACTCATTTACCAACATTTATTACTGCGAGTACACAAACAAACTAAGGTGTCGGCTACATCCGTACCAGCTCATCGGAAATGCAGAGCCAACACATACATAAATACGATACATGCATGTGCATGCATATGAATGTGCATACTTCTTCATTTGATTCACTATTGTAAGCATGTGTCAGCTGATCGAGTATGAGAATGCGGGAGATTGGGAGTCACCAGAGATGTCTAACGAGTTTTTTTTTTTTTGGTTTTATGAATGAATATCTAATTTATATATTAAAGGTGCGCACACAATTCTGTAAAAAGTCCAAGTTTATGTTTTCTTCATCTTTCATTTAACTATTCATTCAGTCATTCAGTCTTTCATTCATTCATTCATTAAGTTTTGAAAAATTCAAAGACTGCTATTTAAATTCTCCATTGAAGACAAGTTTTACAATGTTTTATCGTAAATCGTGCTTGGCATAGTAAAGTGGGTTGGTTGGCTGTTGGCTTAAGCGTGTTGAGTTTTCGCAACCGCAAAAAAGCATTTGATTTTTAATCTAAAGCCATTATATAAAAGAGTGTGATAATGACTAAATAAAAGCATAATAACAAGCTTCTTAGGATAAAAAAAAATGGTTGATTTTTAATAAATATATTTTATTTAAACGCCGTTTAATTTCTGTAGCTCTGTGCTCAAAGTTTTTTGATTAGAATAAAGTACTCTAATGAAGAAGTTTACTTGATTTGCGACAGTACCCTCCATGATGTACTAAATTATTGTTGGATGAATTCCACGGGGGAAACTTGGGGCACTGGTAACTCACCAGTGGCTTGCAAGGTTCATATAGGTGGCAACTTCTTGTCATATGTTTGTTGTCATATGAACAAAGTCCTTGCTGAAGAGTACAGTGGCTGTGTTCTGTAACTTTGGCGAGAAGTTCTCGCATCGAAAACTTGTGAAACAAATCATTCCATCGTTTCTCGAAAAGTGAGAAAAAACTGCGTCTGTAACTCATGTCGAAAACTATCCAAAGCGATTACGTCGTTACGTTAAAAATGTCTGAAAATATAAAACGATGCCGACATGCAATTTTAAAAATGAAAGCGCCAGCCACAATTAGTACCGCCGCATTCTAAACTGTGTAAATATAAATGTGAAACTTAATTTAACAGCAAAATACTTATGTTTTTAGTATTATTATTCATTTAATGATGATTATTGTTATTTGAAATACTATCTCACAGCCTTTTTATTTGTGAGAAATAATGACAGTTGAAGGCGGGAAATTTTTTCGCAAAAGTTTTACAGAAACAGTTTTTCTGTAAAATGGCGAGTAATTTCCTTACGTGACGGCTATTACTCACCAAGAAAAGTTATAGCTACAGTTTAGTGAGAAAAGCAGCTGTTTGTTTCAACTTTGTTTCAATTCACACGTTTCAGTCGAAAAGTTTCTCGTGGCGAGAGTTATAGAACACAGCCACAGGTCTCCTATGTAATTCCCCAGACAGTTAATGGAAGAGCATAAATAGTCTTAAGCAAATCAATCGCCTTTCCACTGCTTCGCCTTCCTTACATTACAGTTATTGGTTGTAAGATAACAGCACTAGCTGCTTGAAATTCAGTCATGCACCATAATTATCAGAGAATACTAATACTGATACTAGGTCACAACCAGAATGTTTCAACCTCAAAGTCTTTTTTGGTGTTATTCGACCGAGTGCAGGAGAGGCTTATCGGTGACAATAGGGTATCCAACTCTATTGACTCACTGGTGCATTGTCGCAGTATAGGATGCGTTACTCTATTCTATCGTTACGACAATGAATTTTGCTGTGACGGGATTAGAGATCTTGTTCCCGAAACCCACACATTTTACATGGAATGCGATTATCGTCCAGAGCTCATCCATTTGTGGTCGATTGCCCGAGGAATTGTACTACGCATTACAGAGAGAATTCGTTTTTCGGCCATACGCTTCACCTGTGGAATAAGTTAACTACAGACGTGTTTCCTGTGTGTTATAACGTTGGAAAGTTCAAGCCAAATGTGCACAACCACTATTCCTTCTTCCCCTACTCCCCCCCCCCACATACACACTTTTCCTAGTTCTGGTACAATACACTTCATATCCCCCATCACCTGAGTACGGTCCAAGTTAAAAAAAGAAAAATCTAAGAAGTAAATCCTAGAGGGCTGCTCAAGCACAAAAAAAATGTCTTACAAGACATCGTAATATTTTCAAGTACTATCCAACGTCTTCTTACATATTTCAAAACAAACACTTCAGTGCCGCAATGTTCTAAATACAAAACGAATACTGTCTTAAAATCGTTTAGAGCAAATAGAACCAAACACAAGTAGAACTAACTGAAATAAAATAATATTGAAGTAGAACTTCAAGCACTGAAGTAATGTTTTACTTCAGTTTTGTTTATAAAATTTGTTGTTGCTGTTCACGGTTTCTGCCTTTGTATTAGTGCACAAGAGCTGTATACACAGATGCTCATGTGCCAATGGCTTAGTGCTAATATTTTAGTGCACTCGCTATGTTTTGCTATGAGTCAACGTTTATTTGCTTCATTCTGAAGTTTTGGTTTTTGCTATGAAACAGAATCCAAGTACTGTCAAGCACAGTCGTGAATATGTTTCAAAACTATGAAGTGTTTGTTCTGTTCTAAATGTTCTACAGCTTGTTTGTGTGGTTTTAAAGATTGTTCTAAAATACAGTGCTGGGAACTACTGCCTAGTTGTGAGATGTATTCTTTAGAACATTCTATGCAGCTTTTTAGTAAATACCTCAACCATGATCAGAGCCAGAATTTTCTGTAAAGCAGAACCTGCTAGGACGCTGCTGATTCCTATTCTGCCAATTAAGCCTTCTTGAGTATTTTCGGAAAATCCAACACAACCTATATCATGATGGGACTTCCGGGAGTTTTATATGGTATAGTTGTAGGGTAAAGTTGTAGGGATAACCAGGAGGAAGAAAGTGTCGAGCATTTCCTCTGTCAGTGTTGGGATCTTTCTTCTATGAGATCGTTGTATCTGGGCAGACCGATACTGCATATGTTAGCAGACATATTGAAATGGATTGCATATTCCACTCAGGCAATACAATAGAACTAAGTAATCAAGAATGGAGGAATAAAAACACTGAATTTCTTCAGTTCATTTTATTTACAGCCAGTTCGCCTATGTCGAAAGGATAAGTTCATTCGTATTCCGGGCGAAAGAAACTTGCAGCCAGTTCGCCGGTGTCGAAAGGATAAGCTCAATCGCACTCTAGGCGAAAGAAAATCGATTTAGGGTTTTCTAACTTTATTCTATGCAAACGATGTGTCAAAATTCAATTAAAATACATAAGTTCATGCGAACGAACAATAGTGACATAGACAACCCAAATTGATTCGAACGTGAGTGGCTTGCTTTCTTTCGCATACATTGTCATTCGATATCGGCGAACAGGCTGTTTAATGGCTGATTAATGTAAACAGTTTTTTACATTACAATTAATTATTAATAAACATATTCACTTTCTTTTATAAGATTTACGTTTCACTTAAGAAATTGCATGTAGTAAAGATCTTTTTGGCTTAACAACTTCTTTCAAAGTTCTGTATAAATCAAGTTTTGTCCATAAAAAATACTTCTACTTGAAACCAGCGCATTTAAACGGGAAGAAGTAAATCCAGTGGGGGTGTTATCTCGTTTACGTGGTCGTAGTAGTTTCTAGCAGTAGCAGCAGCAGCAGCAATTATACAAGTTAAAAAAATAGTTAGCAGAAAAACAACAAAAAATAAAAGTCAATCAAGTTTTGTCAGCAGACTGTTTTCATTCATTCCTTCAACTGTTTGATTGTCTAATTCATTCACTAAAATGGCAACAGCTTCTGCCACAAGTCTGACAAGTTCCTCAACTCGTTTTGCATAACATTATAGAGGTTTGTTGGTGTAGCTGTTAAGATTATTATTTGACCCCTGACTATTACATTGATCTTCCCTTCTAGCCTGCTTAAATTAGATATTAGCTTTCTTTACAATCAAGAATGTGGCAGCGCATAAATGTGGAATATATTTGTCGCACTATTTCGGACCTATGGCCGAGTGGAGAACCTGTGATGTTATATCATAACAACTCAAGTCAAATTTTAAAAAACTAAAACTATGGTATCTAATATAATTAATTTATTACATGCGAGTATAAAATATTTTTTCGTGTTATTGACGAAATTTTGTTGTTATTTTGGTTTATTTTAATATTATCTCGACTTAATATCGGGTGGTTAAATTTCAAGGGCCGATGTTGAATGTGAACCACACCTAAACGCCAAGTTTTTTTCCGAATTTTATTTGACATTTCTCTATTTCAGACTTATTCAATTTGAACTATGGAGAGATACACAATCCAACAACGTGTTAAAGATATCCAGACTTATTATAAAAATGATGATCAATTTTCGAAGAAAATCATCTTCAGTGATGAGGCACATTTTCACCTCAGTGGATTCGTCAATAAACAGAATTGCCGCATTTGGGCGAATGAGAATCCAAGAGTGACTGTCGAAAAACCTATGCACCCACAAAGAGTGACTGTTTGGTGCGGTTTATGTGCTGGCGGCATCATCGGGCCGTATTTTTTCCAAAATGAGGCCGGTCAGGCAGTTACTGTGAATGGTGTTCGCTATCGTGAGATGATAACGAACTTTTTATGGCCCGAATTGGAAGATATGGATGTAGACGATATGTGGTTTCAGCAGGACGGTGCCACTTGCCACACAGCTAACGAAACAATTGCTCTTTTGCGCAACAAATTCAATGGCCGTGTTATCTCACGTAATGGCGATGTCAATTGGCCGCCAAGATCATGTGATTTGACACCGTTGGACTTTTTTCTTTGGGGTTATTTGAAAGAAAAGGTGTGCGTCGATAAGCCAGCAACAATTCAACAGCTAAAGGATGAGATAATTCGGCACATTAACGGCATAGAACCTCCATTATGCCTCAGGTTCAACGAAAGTTTGGACCATCGGATGGAGGTGTGCCGCCGTGGTCGCGGCGTCCATTTTGTTCCATACATAATTGAATAACACCAATATATCATATTAAAATAAAATTACAATAATTTCCTAAATAGTTTGTGTCTTATTTATAAAATTTTTTAATGTTTATTAAGCTCTTATTACACAAAATTTTGTGTAGAAATCAGTACAAAAACAGTTTAATAAACTTTAAAAATTTTTTATAAATAAGGCAGTAAAACTTTAAGCATTTTATTTTAATATAATAAAAAAGTCACAAACAATAATACCGTCCGGCCAGCTGTTAAGGTAATCAGGGTTGTTTTATTTATTTATTTGATAACCCTGCTTTTATTGTTGTGACATAACGTTGCCGCTTTTGTTTAGGGATGGCGTTTCAGCGTTAAAGCTCAGCGGGAATAAATGTTCCGCTTACCGATCTTGTTTAGGGATGGCAGCTAACAATATCGCAGGTGCTGTCACCACTGCGAATATAACTTTCAAAGTCACACACTTGCTGTTTTGCTTTCATATACAAAACGTTTTAACAAAAAAGTGTTTTTTTCAAGTTTTATTGCAACAAATTTTTCTATTTTCTATCTTTTACTGTTTTGTAGTTATACAAAAATTAAAAACGAAAAACTAATTTTTCATGCAAAATTTGGCAGTTTTTTTCAAAACGCAAAGGAACTAATATGGTATATATATGTCGCTCCTTTATTGCAACATAGTCATATCTCAAAAAATAGGCTTTTCGATTTAACCATGCAGAATTGTTAACAGTACTACGTTTTATATTGTGCCAAAAATATATTCAAATTGCTTTTAAACTGTTGCCTTTATGACATATTTTCTAAAAAAAAATCTCTAAGACTTGTATGGAAACTAAAAATTTAAAATGTGTTTTTCTCGAAACAAGCTTTTTTCAGTTATGACTATGTTGCAATAAAGGAGCGATGTGTTAGATTTTTTTAAAGCTCTCTGAAAATTCATTAATAAATGTTGATTTATTCACAATTTAAAGCAGGTAATCCATATTGAAGAATTTGTAAAAAAGCACTAATTACACACATACATTTATATTTACGCAACTGGATTAACTTCATATAGCTGCCAGATTTGACTCAAATTTAGCAAAATGACGATTTGACGATTTTTGTCCTAAAGCAAGTATGACGAATTTTTAGAGATGAGACAGAAATATACTATTGTTATAGGTAAGAGAAATATACATTTGTATATAAGTAAATGCAACTCAAAAAGATGTTTGTTTGTGCAAAAAAATTGTTTATGGCAAAAGTAATTGGCAACAAAAATAAATAGAGTAGTAGAGTTGAGTTCGTGAGCTCTATTAAGTGAGTGCTCTTTTTAGTTCAGCTCTTTTTACTGAAATATGTAAAAGTATTTGGCAACAAAAATAAACAGTGTAGAGTTGAGTTCGTGAGCTCTTTTAAGTGAGTGCTCTTTTTAGTTCCGCTCTTTTTACTGAAATATGTTTTTCTCTAGTTTAGTGCTCCGTAAATAATATTTTCAATGAACGGCTCTAAAAAAAAGCAAAACAAAATTTGTGCAAACAACAAATGCAAAGTCCAATTAAAAAACCAAAGGTAAGGATTAATTGAAGGTGATATAAGATAATTTAGATGTAACGAAAAATAATTGTATTGAAAAAATAACGATATATTTGTGATCAGTCTCGATGTTTTTATGTTCATTTTTGTCATCTCATTTGTTTTGATAATACAAAAAATAACAGCGTTTTTGTAAAACGAAATAGTGTTGTCTAATGTTCTGAATACTTGTATATAATATATGTTCTTTCTACGTCAAATTCTGGCAGCATTGTTTGACTAGTTACCAGAAAGAAAGACCCATGAGCGAAAGAGAAAACTTGAAGGCAAGAGAAAGAAACATGAAGTATGGAGCTAAAAGAGCTCGCAGAAATGATCGGCTCACTTAGCTCCTTGAAGGGAATAGTTCAGTGATACTAGTTCGTTCGCGAACTACCCAACTCTAAAGTAGTGTTTTATCTTCCTCCTTTCTATGCACACGTGGCTTTACTATCTTCTGTATTTTGATATAGGTTAACTTTTTTTGAACCGGAGTAAGTAGCGTTCAGAAATAAGTAGTATTTTGTCTTCCATCCTAATCACACATGTTTATTTTTTTTCTCTCTGTGTGTTTCTTTATATCTTCGTTATTAAGCGTGTAGCGACTACGAAAAAGCTAGTTGTCTCCCAGCTAAAGATTTGTTTATTATTTTTCTTGTCTTCTTCAATAAAAAATTATTGATCACAGACAATTTGTATTGGAAAAAATCCTTCTTAAGGAAAAACTTAAGAAAGGAAAAACTTGAACTAAATCCCGATGAACATATCGCTCCTTTATAGCAACACAGTCATATCGTAAAAAAGCTCGTTTCGAGAAAAACGCATTTAAACTTTTTAGTTTCCATACAAGTGTTAGCAAATTTTTTGAGAAAATATCTCCTAAAGGAAACAGTTTAAAAGCAATTTGAATAAATTTTTGGCACAATATAAATGGTAGTACTGTTAACAATTCTGCATTGTTATCTCGAAAAGCTCATTTTTTGAGATATGACCATGTTGCAATGAAGGAGCGATATGTACAAACAAAAATCTAATTTAAAAATTATAAGAAAGTTCAACAAAAAATTCAACAAATTAATTTTTCTTGTTCAATTCTCAATAATTTATTTGGGATAAAAAGTTGAATGTTTGAGAATGTCTTTCAAAAATGTCCAAACTCTACTGATGATTAGGGTAGCTCCTATCAAATGTTGGCATATAGACAGCTGGGAAACTAGCTAATTATTACATAAAATGTACTAAAAATTTGGTAGTTTTATAAGTCCGATTTTTTCATCGATATTTGAAAATTAAAATGATATTTTCAAAAATTATCGGGAAATTGACGATTTCTTCCATATTTTTTCTGGCAGCCCTGATTATGAGACAAGCTATTGTTTTCTATTTTATACAAATTTTGGGTTATTTTTGTTAAAAAACAATTTGGAGCGATTTGACGTTAAGACATACTTATATCTGCAATTCACAATAGATATGTATTCACAATAACAGAAGATTGCCGCTTTTGTTAAAGTAAAACAATAATCAACTTGCTAAGCTGTAAAGTATTATACTCATATAAATAAGATTTCGTAATAATGCGTTATAATTTGTGGTATAGAATCGTTTTTGAATTAAGTTATTAAAAATACTTGGAAAATTTCTAAGCCAACTTATACGTTTTATGGCCTTAAACAAACAACAATTCATTATTCTTAACTTATGAACCATAATCGCTCTACTTTTCTTCTTTTTTTTTTATTCTTTTAATCTGAACGAGTTAAAATTGTTGTGCTACAAAAAATAAAATATTTTTTCTTTTCAAATGTTTTTTCAAACTCACACACACACACAGACACACATCTTCATATAACATTCTCATACAACTCTTATTAATCTGTATATAATTTAAATTATTTATTTATATTTTATTAACAACAACGTTGTTGGTGGCCTTGTTAAAATGCAATAAAAAAAATGGTAAGAGCTGAACAAAACTCTTTATATTTTAAAAAGAAGAAATAAAACAAAATAATAAAACAACATCAAAGAAGAAGCCACAATAAAAAATAAAAAAATATGCAGTTAATAAGCTCAAGAAAAACGAACCTTCCATTTTCATTCAGTCCTCAATTCATGCAGTCGTTCTCGTTTGTTTCAACATTTATTCTGCGGCTCATTCCACGGATGACACTAAAAATATAAAATCTGATTTGTTTCATTATATTGGGTGTACAACTTTGCTGCCGCCATTTTACAATAGATGGGTGTAGTAGTCGTCGAAATAAACAGGTCCTAGATGTCATACACTAGACATGGCGCTGGAAGAGAGACGGTTTTCGCTAATGCAGAATTTGAGGCATTACTTGACAGGATCAGTGGGAGTGACACAATAAGCCATATCAAAACGGCTGAAAGTCATGGGAATTATGCAAAAATGGTCATAATAATATTGGGTGCCGTACGAGTTAAAGTCAAGAGATGTTAAACGGCAAAGACGAAAAGGATGAAAAATGGATTCATTGCGATGATCCAAACGCAGCAAATCATGAGGATATCCCAGCTATGCTTGCAAGTTAACGGCCAAACCAAATCGTCACGATCATGCTCAGTATTTGGTGCGATCAACTAGGCGCCGTGTAATATGTGTTGTTAAAACCGACTGAAACAATCACAAGCGATCGTCAACGAACGCAGCTCATGCGCTTGAGCCGAGTAGCGAAAGACAAATGACCGGAATACAATGAAAGGCATGATAAAGTGAGTATATGGCATGACAGTGCTCGGTCCCATGTTGCGAGAGTATTTAAGATATACTTGGCAGCAATGAAATGAGAAACCCTACCCCACTCTCCATATTCTCCAGTCACTTGTTTCGAGCAAAGGCACACCGCCTGGCTGACCAGCACTTCCAGTTTTAAAGTAAAAAGTAAAAAATTGGATCGATTCGTAGATCGTTTCAAAAGATAACCACATGTTTCAAAACGAGATTTATAGGCTTCCCGAAAGATGGGAGGAAATAGTGGGCAGCGATGCACAATACTTTAAATCATAAAAATATAACCAGTGTTTTACTATAAAGCTTCGCATTTCAAAAAAAATACGGCGGTAGCAAAGCTATACACCTATTTAAGAATCGCACGCAACTAAATATGTATGTTTATATGTGTGTATAACAACTGAAATCACATAAAGAATTCTTTAATCTGCTGTGTTACACTGACCACGTCCAGTCCAGTCGAACACGACAACAACCACAATAATCTAATACAAAAAGTTCGACTTGAAAAATGACACAGTCTTAAAAAGAAAACAGTTAACAAGTCCCCAAAACATCAAAAAGGGTGAGAATGACAAAAAAGCGTTTGAATAATAAAAAAAAAGAGAACAAAAAAAGTGCCCACTTGACTTTAACTGGTCACCATCGTGTTTACAGTCAGCCACCAAAATTGTTTGTCCAGCGCAAAATTTGATGCTGTCAATCCAACAAATGTCCCATCCCCTTGTTGTAATCGGACCCCAGCCTTTACCAGTTCGCCCGCAACATTTCCGGGCACTTTACTGTGCCTCCGTACCTGGAAAAACTCGTATTGAAACCTCCCGAGGAGCAGGTTTCGCCTTCGTGTATGACAAACGTGGGTACTCTGCTTTTTGTCCATCCCCTTGTTGTAACCGGGCCCCAGCGTTTACCATTTTGCCCACAACACTTCCGGGCACTTTACTGTGCCTCCGTACCCAGAAAAGCTCCAGCTTCCAAAGTCTCGTTATCTCGTTGCGAGCCCTCCCAGGGAGCAGGTTTTGCCTTCATGTATGCCTAACGTGGGTACTCCGCTTACTATGGCATAGAGAGGTAACAGTGTCTCGTTTGTTGTTACACATAAAACTCTAGGAAGCCACATGACCTATGTTACGTTGGACTTCAGAACCTCTTCCCAAAGACAAAGGTTTTTCTTACAGACACGGCACTAATCATGGTGGAAGTGTTGAAACCATGATTCATCCAGATATCATTTTGGTTGAAATGTTCCGGCTGTAGTTTAAACCTAAAATCGTAGGAAGGGGAGTTAGTATTCCTATCGTGCATACGGGTTTTCGGGGGCTAATAACCCCCGAGGTGCTGTTGTCTTGCAGCATAAACTTGTAGTGTTACGAACTAAGGGTGATGGTTAGGCAGGTGACGTGGTTAGGGGCCGATATTTTTAATGGGCTTCAGCCTAACAACTCATTAAATTTTTTTTCTACCAGGAAAATTGCATACTGAAAGATTTAGAAGGACGGAACTCTTCAGCAAGGAGTTTTTCCATCTTCTTACAAACTTATGGCTAAAGCTACAACCTGTGTGAGTCTAGCAAGCCACACGATAGTGCTGGTGAATCGTGAATAATTCACTTCACGAAGTTGGTTCATCATCAGATAAAGCTGTCTATGTAGGTGCTGATGTAAATCAATGACACATTCTGTTTTGTTGAATGATTTACCCCAACCATTCCATCTATATTCCCCTGTTTTAAGCGGATCTATTTTAACCGTACATTACCAGACGCTTAACTGTGTCCATTTACCCAGGTAAGCTTCAGGTTCGAATGTCTCGCTGTCTCATTTGGAGATCCGACATTCACGCACGAACCTGGAAGTCTCATAGATTCACGCTGGTGCACTCAACGCAGCTTACAAATCAGTTTATATTCGGTTACTCAGCCCGTATATCCTGAAATATCTTAACCGGTTAGCTGCCCAGATTATACCCGTGATATTTCTACACTCATTTTGCGGCTCAAAGCTATTTGTATCATATATGTAGATGGATGAAGATCCATCCATCCCCACCCTCCAACTGCCGAGTCCGACTTGAATGCGTCTGTAAAGATATCAAATACGGCCTCTGGGCGATCTATACCATCCAAGTCGGAGAGTATGACTGACAAAATTACATCAAATTTCTTGTCGAGCAGTAGAGCCGGTGAGCAGCAATCAATATTCTCCAGAAGATCCATTATTTTACCCATAACGCATGACGATATGTCGCCTCCTTCCACGTCCCCTCTGCCACCCATGAGATCGGCCGGCAGCCAGATCAGCAGTATGAAAAGTGCTTTTGATGAAGTGATGCAGGAAGCACCAGTCTCCAAGATCTTGCAGTAGATGGCTTTCTCCTAAAACTTCCACCATACGAGCGCTCAGTTGAAGTTAAAAAAGTAAGCTATTAAAAACTGCATTTTATTTCTTTATTATGCCACACACTGTAACCAAAAAAAAAAAACAAAAATCAAATAATTTGAGATCCATGTCGACTAATTTATTCAATCACCAATAACCAGGCCGCTCGGAATTGCACTAAATTATTCAAATTCTTCAGCACTTTTACTCATTTCTTGGCTTTTTTTTTATTCCCTTTCAGTGGTTTGTATTGTCTGCCCTCAACAAAGAGCAGGCAGGCAGGCAGGCAGACAACAACAAAAGGAAGCTGCATAAGGAGAGGATTGTGTAAGTAGTTCGACTGGTTTTCAATTCCACTGTCATTGTCATCAACACGCAGAGTGTTGATACTGGTCGCTTAACGCGATAGTTGGTGTCAGATTAAAGTGTAAAATCCCGCTGTTGGGGCTGCTGGTGAACAACAATACATACATACATACGTACATAAGTATTTATTTTGTTCTTCTTGTTGTTTTTCACTGGCAGCAAAACAAGAAAAATATTTATGTAGACGATAAATGCCAGCGCACTCGTATATTCGTGTAGTCACTTGTATGGTCTGCCGCTGCTAATGGCTTATTATAGTGACGATTTACTGCGCGTCACATTTTATCGCGTTAATGGTACCAAACAAACATCGTGCGTGTGTGCGTGCAACTGGTTGGTCATGGTGGCGGTACAACATGCCGCTCAGTCTCCGTGTGTGGGACACTTGCAGCGTCTGGGTATTTTTTCTTCTTTTTGTTTTTTTTTTTTTTTTGCGTCGATCCTTTAGTTTTTTGTCTGGTCGTTCGGAGTTTTATTAGTGTTTTAATAATGTTGATATAAATTAAAGCCGCAGCACAAATCTCACACTATCGTATTTCTGCTGTGCCGTCATCAATATTTTCAAGAATGTTTCAATTAAGTCAGTGTGTCGCACATGCAGCACATTCCACCTTTTCAAATTAAGATTGTTGGTAAATCAGTTTGTCATTTGGGGATTAAATACTAAATAATAGGTTAAGGTGAATTGGGATTCACCCTTCACGATGAACTTTTTTTTCAATAATATTCTACTCGAAAATATATTTCTTTGTTTCATTGAGAAACTTGTGTAACACAAAAAAAGGCACCCGGTCTAAAAGCATGAAAAACTAACAGTCCCTCCTTAGTCGTTGTGATTTTACCCCTTTAACAATTTGTGTCGAGAGTTGCATGCGAAAGTAGTAAAAGTCAAGGCTAGGGAATTGCCTTTACAATACAAGATTTTGTGTTAAAATTGAATATTTTCATATGAACTACTGCGTTCGGAAGGGCTTTGTGTTAAAATTTCTCTGCATATGCCATCATACGAGGTCTGATAAAAAAAATAACTATTATTTTAAATTTTTTTCAAACAGTTATCATTCGGAATGTCGTTGAGTTAAAAATTCTTCGGCATATACCATCACAATGACAAAGTGATGTGTTTCTATTATACAAGGTTTGATGAAATATAACCATTATTTTAAATTTTTTAAAATAGCATTCATTTATTCATCAATAACTAGCAGGCCCCCTTTCAAGTAATCCCCTCAGATATAATACACTTATGCCAGCGTTTTTTCCAATCCCCGAAACACTTATGAAACGCGCTTTCTGGTATAGCCAACAGTTCCTGGTTCGATCTTTCTTTTATTTCCCAAACGTAGCAAAACGCTTTCCTTTCATCGGTGTCTTCAGTTTTGGGAAGAGGAAAAAGTCTGGGGGGGGGGGGGGGGCCAAGTCGACAAACGGCGCATAACTTCAAGAAAGTATTCCTTATTAACCGTACAACCTTGCGGCAAGAATTCATAATGCACCACGCCATTGCAGTCGAAGAAAATAGTGAGCAAAACCTTCACATTTGACCGAACTTGACGTGCTTATTTCGGTCTCTGCTCTTCTGGACGTTTCCGTTGAGTTGATTGGGCTTTGGTTTCAATGTCATAGCCATAACCTTGTTGGGAGAAATCTAGATTTTTTTTTTTTTGTTCCAATGTTTCGCCATGAGGAGGCTATTGTTGTTGTCACATGTTGGAGTAGAGCCAATACAAGACCTCTCTGCTCCGGTTTTGACACAGATGTCTGCCATCTCATTATTACAAGGCCACAATGTGATGGCAGACATCTGTGTCAAACCCGGAGCAGAGAGTTCAAGGCAGGAAAAGGGGTATTAGTATCCTTGATAATTGTTTGGGGAGGCTTTTTTCAGGGACTAACAACCTTCCAAAGATCCGTTGTCTTTACAACAGATACCTGTAGTGGTGATGGTTGACGGGTGAGTTGGTTTAAGGTCTGATGCTGCTAGACGACTTCGGCCTACCAACTCATTAAGCCTTGTCTTCCACTGATTGCTGGGAAATTGCATGCAGGAGGGATTAGAAGGCCCGAACTCTTTAACAAGAAGTATGACTGCAAAGATATGGCAAAAATTGTGTGAGCCTAGTCAGCCACACGGGGGCGCTGGTGAATAATTCATTCCATGGAGCTGGTTCATCATCAGATAAGGCCGTAATGGCAGGTGCTGATGTAAATCTTTTTCACAACTGTTACAAGGCCCCTCATGTCCTGACAACCAGACTAGAGGAATCTGGTTCCAGCTCGCCAGTTTATGTAGCCTGTTATGGCATTACAATACTAACCTGGAGGTAAAAACACAACTTTAAGGGCTGATTAGCTATCGGAGAGTATTTTTATTTATTTCTTTTATTTATTTATTTATTTATTTATTTATTTATTTATTTATTTCACAAGTTAAGCCGTGACGGCCAATACACAACACAAACCTGTGTCCCCTAGCGGAAAGTACATCCACCTTGTCCATTCCACTTAAATGTAAATGCAGTGTTAGCTCTTATTACAGAAGCCTTAGCGTCAGCATACCCTGCTAGAAAAGCAGCACAACGTTAACACTTTTATTGAATCAGCGTAAAAGCTAGGCCTTCAATTACGTTGCGTTTCTGACAATAAGTGGGGGAAACCCCTAATAAAAAAAATTTCAAAACAACATTTTTCAATGTCAGATTTATGTTGCTGAGTGTAGTCGTTTGTGTTTCAGCCATTTGTTTAATGTCATCATTTATTTATCTCTCTAAACGAGACGCGCTCCTTTAAATGCTCTGAATGTTCACTTATTGACCATAACAACAAATACTAGAGCATAACATTTATTGGTCTATTCTTTGTGGGGCTAATTAAGATGTGTACTCGTATGTTTTCTCATGCACCGAAATGGTCGTAAATAAAGACATCAAATGTATTCTGGATCCAAACTTTGTTCGTTTGTGGTCTTTTGTGAAAATTAAATGATGCTTTACATCGCTCGCATGTTCATTTAAGGGGTTTTTTTTTTTTTGTCTACTATTTGGTTTGCGTGTGTGCCCCCATTGTGCAGTGCATTTGCATAAGTGTGTGTATGTGTAAGTGTATCGAAATTTAGTTTGTGGACTTGTTAGCTTTACAATGTCGCGGTAACTCTGTGGTAGAGAAGTGAATAGCTGCGCATGTCGTCTCTATTTGGGTTTCTTTTATTCTTTTTGGCTGTTTGGGGGGTTTTTCTTTTTCTTAATGGCCCTTATAAAAAATATTGGAAAATGATATCATTTGGGAATGTTTTGTCGTGTGGGGTTTCTGTGTGTGAGTCTGACAGCAGATTAATAAACAAATACAAAAGATGCCTGGTCAATTAAGTTAACATAATTTATTTTATTTAATTATTGAAGCTGCCGATTAATCAAAACCGAAAGCACTCAGATTCTAAAACTTAAACTGAAGTTAAGCAAATTATAAAATTTTCTTTTGCCATCCAGCAGGAATTTTTTCTTCAGTCTTCGAATAGTTTAGTTAAGTGCTCGAATAGATTTTTGAAAAGATATTCTAGGACATGTTTTAATTTAGACAAGTATGAACTCCTATTTGAAAAACTGTTATAATATAAACTACTGCTTAAAGCCAATGCAAATTCCTAGATTTCACTGCCCTGAAGTTAGCTGCACACATCTGCATATGTTTTATGGGGAAAATGCATCTAATAGCATGTTCGAGATTCGCTCTCTCATTCGTGGTTTGCGGCCCAATCTTGATTGAACCAACATTACATACAAAATTTTGAGGGGGAACCAACTTGGTTCATTTTGAATCTTGTTGTGAGCCATGCAAAAACTACTAGATCTCCAAATTTGATAATAAATTATCGCTAGTTTATCTGTTTTTTTATTAACCCCATCCATTTGTGGTCGATTGCCCGGGGAATCGCACTACGCATTACAGAGAGAATTCGTTTTTCAGCCGTACGCCTCGTCTGGCGAACAACTTGCCTGCAGACGTGTTTCCTGTCTGTTATAACGTTGGAAAGTTCAAATGTTTACAAAACACTACTCCCTCTTTCCACCTCCTCATAACCTATTTGCCTAGTTCTGGTACAATGCACTGCATATGTAGGAGTCATCCCCTGAGTACTGGTCCAAGTAAAAAAAAAAAAAAAATGTTTCAGCCAAGATACAGGCAGCTCAAACATGATCAGCGCTGGCATGGTCTGTAAGCACATTTTCTCCAAGACTTTACCGATCCCCATTCTGCCAATTATCGCTTGGTAAGGATTTCGGAAGTCCAATACGCCTGAAATCATGCGGCTTTCTAGACTTTTATTTGCCATAGCAAACAAGGAAATCTACCCCTCTATACTCCAGAAAACAGAGTGTTCTGGTTAGGCGTACACTTTGGTAAAACCTGCTCTACAGGGGGAAGTGGTCACACAACAAAACGTATCCACTATATGTCAAAATCCATAAGGGAAAGACACCTGGAGTGCGATAGATCAATAAAATTTACTCTAGGAACCAACTTTGACTTGTATATATTGATTTTTTGACACACGAGTACATACACTATTTAATAGAAAAATAAATTTAAATTTGTTCAAAGTATTTCCCTCAGATAATAGGTGATTTTATAAGAACTATCGGAAATTAAAAAAAAAAAAACACATAAAATTCAGGAAAATGCATGAAATATTTATTTGGATCGATAGTTGGGTCAATATAATTTAATGTTTGAAGATTATTTCATGCAAATGTTGGCCGCGGCTGCGCCTCAAATGGTCCATCCGCTTAGTCCAATTTTGGCATACTCTTTCCAACATTTTGGCCGGTATCTCACGAATAATGTTGGCAATGTTGGCTTCCAGTGCGTCAATCGAAGCGGGCTTGTCGCTATAGACATTAGCCTTAACATAGCCCCACAAAAAATAGTCTAGAGGCGTTAAATCGCACGATCTGGGCGGCCAATTGACTGGTCCCAAGCGTGAAATAAACTGTTCGCCGAACTCGCCTCTCAATTGGTCCATTGTTTCGCGTGCTGTGTGGCATGTGGCACCGTCTTGTTGAAACCACAAGTCATGCAAGTCAAGCTCTTCCATTTTGGGCAAAAACAAGTTTGTTATCATCGCACGGTAGCGCTCACCATTAACAGTAACGTTGTGATTCGCATCATCTTTGAAGAAATACGGTCGAATGATGCCGCCAGCCCATAATCCGCACCAAATGGTTGTTTTTTGTGGATGCATTGCAATGCATTGCAATGCTTCTGGCTGCTCTTCACTCCAAATACGGCAGTTTTGCTTGTTCACGTCTCCATTCAACCAGAAATGAGCCTCGTCGCTGAACACAATTCTTCGATAAAAAAGTGGATCTTCATCTAACTTTTCAAGAGCCCATTCACCAAAAATTTGGCGTTGTGGTAGGTCGTTTGGCTTCAATTCTTGCACCAGCTGTATCTTATAAGGCTTCACACCCAAATCCTTCCGCAAAATTTTCCACGTAGTGGAGTAACAGAGGCCCAATTGCTGCGAACGGCGCCGAATCGATAATTCACGGTCATCACCAACACTGGCCGATACGGCTGCGATATTTTCTTCAGTTCGCACTCTACGTAAGCTTGTTGGTGGTTTAATGTCCAACAATGTAAATTTGGTGCGAAATTTTTTTTACAATAGCCCGAATAGAAGCCTGAGTAGGTCGATTAAACTGACCATAAAATGGAAGAAGCGCACGATGAACTTTCTTAACAGAGCACGCATTTTGGTAATAAAATTCAATAATTTGCAAGCGTTGTTCGTTTGTAAGACGATTCATGATTAAATTATAGACCAAACTGAAGATGTTTGACAGTGACACAAGATACAAAACGTGCGTGAGCTGTCAAAACTAGTGTTGCCAAAAAGATAATAGCAAAAAAATCACTCGTTATAATACACTTGTGCCAACTTTATTTCCAATATGTGGTAAGTACTTTTTGGTATAGCCTTCAGTTCTCTCAGCACTTTGGGGTTTATCTCCTCAATCGTGGCAAAACGACATTCTTTCAACTTTCGGAATAAGAAAAAATCGCAGGGTGCCAAATCTGCTTGTGAAAAGTTCTTTTTTACAAAATTAACGTTTTCGGTTCGTGTGTATGCTACAGTTTTCATCCCTGGAGAAAGTTGGAATCTGTAGTTTGACATAGCTTTACTATATTCTTCGTGTTAAAATATGTCATCGGTTCGAGATTTTCTTTATTTTTTGCATTTTGTTTTATCGTTCGATTGGTTTCTGGCCACAAAACTCATCCTGCGGGTCTTTACTTATCTGAGACCAAACAATATAATTAATATTGAATTTTCGTAAGTTACAGAAGTTAAGGATTTCATTTTATAAACAGAACCCTCTGCCTATGCTCATTCTCTTAAATCTTTTGAAATCACCGTGGTTGATTAACCTACCGATCATTTTCACCTCTTTTATAGATGTGTCACTGTGCAATACTCTTTGTACTTTTGCATTAACAGAAATAAAGCCAAATGACCTTATCATTCTGCTTCACATTATCAACCCAATTACAAATAAAAACTCCGTGGGAGTTTTTTCATTTTTCTCTTTTCTCCAATTATGAAAAAAAAATCGAATAAGATGTTTTTTTTTTATTTTTTCGTTCTCTCCGTTAACTGAGAACACTAAAAGGGGAATAACTCTTGAGTTTCTAGGGTCAAGTTAACAAAAATTGTACTTTTCTATTTAATTTGAATTGAGAAAAATACTTTAATTGAGAAATAATTTCCGAGGGGAAAAAATTCCAAGGGAAACAAATTCCGTGAGAATATTCATAATTGGGCTGCATATATCTTATTATTATTAGTATTGGGCTATATTACTATTATTATTTTTTTATTATTATTATTATTATTACTTTTAGCTACTGGAGTGCTTTCTGAAACTGATAATTTTGTCTGGGTTATAAAAACGAATCATTTTAATTTCCTAAAAATTTCACAAATATTTTCTAGTCTTGAATTTTTCATTTGTTTCCCATGAATTTTATTTTTTACATATTCTCTTATTCCTTTTTATTATTTTAAATTATATTTTAATCCTTTAATTACAACTATTCAGTACGAAATTTTTCTTTGTGAAATATTCAAAGACAGATATTAATTTGTAACATTTCTGTTGCAATTTAATCCGGTGAATAACAATTTTTGAGCCAAAAAAAAAAGGGAAAATAGTTTCTGGTGTCTTTGTGTTCTTTGGCCAGCATTTGGCAATAAAAAGATATTTAAAATACATACATACTCGTACATATATACATACATATTTATATTGTTTCAATATATAAAATAGTTGTTCATCTAAATGTCCAGTTTGTGTGCTGCATTTGAGGAGGCGAAAACAAAGGAATCGGAAACACCATTTAAAACAAAGCGTTTCTCTTAAAATCTTCTCCCATCTCTTAAATATATGTAGGTATTATACACGCAAAGAAAAAACAGTTTGAAATATGACTACAGCGACATAGGTAGCCTGCACAAGAAGAGCACTCAGTATGTAAATGTATTAGCCCGATTACCCTTGAGGCTCTGCGTGATGATCAGTGCGCTATAGCATTATTAAGTAAGGGCGCTAAGTAGAGCAAAACCATTGTTAGCGGTGCAAAGGGTCACATTTGCATACCGTACGGTGTCGGCGGGCCCAGTTATAGTAATAGCAATAGATTTATAGATTCTAGCACGAAGGAAGGCATGGATATCAGGACAGACTGGCCATGCAGACCTTCCCTGGGGAACAGGTTTTGCCTTGGCGAACATGTTTTGCCTGTTTTTCGAAGAAGGAAACCGCATGACTTATGTTGTATTGGCTTGCAAAACCCCTACCACGGGTTTAAATTGGCAGGAAGGGAGTGTTAGTATCCTTGATAATTGTTTGGCGTGACTTTTTTCGGATACTAACAACCGTCCGAGGACCTGTTGCCTTACAACAGATACCTGTACTGTGAGGAACCAGTGGTGATGGTTTACGGTTGAGTTGGTTTAAGGGCTGTTGCTCTTAGTGGGCCTCGGCCTACCAACTCATTAAGCCTTGTCTTCCATTGATTGCTGGGAAATTGCATACAGGAAGGTTTAGAAGGATCGAGCTCCTCAACAAGAAGTTTCTCATATGGCCGCAAACATTGGCAACAATTTCTATCTGTGTGAGCCTAGTCAGCCACACGGGGCGCTGGTGTATCGTGAACAATTCACTCCGTGGAATTCGTCCAATATCAGATTAGGCCATAATGGCAGGTGCTGATGTAAATCTTTTTCACATTTGACCATGCAGACCTTGGAAGTTTGCAGCAGATACGACAGGAAATGTTACATAGTTGTAAGTCTAGATGGAGTACTGACACTAGGGGCAAATAGACGGAGCATCTCAATCCCAATATCGAGAAATGGTTGAACATGGGAATGTGAACTATTACCTGACTTAAATGCTGTCAGGTCACGGCTATTACCTTAACTACTTGCACAAAATGGGCAAATGTAACACCCCTTTTTGTTTATACGAAGAAGAAGAAGTCCTGGACGCCGCTGAATACACTTTCTTTAAGTGTATTCGACGGGCGGAAACTCGTAGAGAGCTGGAGATAGTAGCTGGCTCAATAACGATAGAGAATGTCGTGGACATCATGATAGTGAGCGAGGCCAACTTCGTATCGCGGTTTTGTAAAAAAGTTCTGCGGACATAAAAGCCAGATCCGGAGGACGAAGAATACGATCAGGGTGGCAGACGAAGGATAATGTGAAGAGAAGGGCTGATTAAGCCATTAATAATCCAACCCGAAGCAAATCTAAGGCGGTCCCGGGGTGGAAATTTGTATCCCGGGAGGAAGAGCGGGTTTTTTAGTCGGTAACCTCACTGTTGTGATCAGTCCGACACAAAGCGGAGGGTACGGACCCTCTGGTCAGTGCGTAACGCATTTTTCCCCCTCGCTGAAAAAACCAGGGACATGGCCCCTACATTTGCAGTGCACTATACTGGAACTAGGAAAATAGATTATGAGGAGAAGGAAAGTGGCTGTCGTATCTATAACAATATTATTGTTAATATAAACAGTCTATTCAATTATAGTTTTGTTTCTCCACAAACATATTGTTACGAATACTTATCACATCTAAACCAATGTGCGAGCCATTGATCTGATTGTGATGCCACGATACAAATATTATCATAACCAAAGATTTTCAAAAAGTTACCAAATGCGCAAAAATATTACCAAAATTGATATTAATTCTTTTTTCCTAGACAAATATACAAATTTAACTTAATTTGCGTTATTGCATAATACAAAAGACGGTTTTCTCCTTATACTTAAATAGTATTATAATTACAGAACAATAATTCTTAAATTAATTAATTCAATTAAACAATTTAATTAATTAATTTCTTTTAAATTGGCTTTAAACGATTGGATGACGCGCTCTGTAAAACTCTGATACATTATCCTACACGATCGTATGATTCATTGACAGGAAGATGTTTTAAAAGTCTGGCCAACTTTACAAAATCGCTTCAAAATGGCATTGTATGCCACACTATTAGTAAAGTAAAGTAATTAAAAACTATTATTACCACAATAATTGTATATTATTTTAGTATATTTCTCGAGGCGGCAACAATATTCTGATATTTTTCACAATATAAATCACACTGATCGCACAGACAACTTCATGTTATGAAAATTTTCATAAAATCGCACGATTTGGCAAACACCCTGTCACACAGTTGTATTTTTTGGTACTTTTTCAGCACACATATTTAGCTTGGTAGATCGCACGATCATGTAAACATGTTCGATCGTAAAAAACATTTTTTTTTACAAAACTATGGTGAGGCATATCAATGGCGTTTCAACCATATTCAGCGTTATAACAGAGCTTAATTCCGTTTGAAAACAGAATTGAATTCTTTTTCTTTTTTCTTCTTCAAAAAACGAAAAACTAAAAAACTTTTCGGAATGAAATCATTTCTAATTGCAAGAATGAGACTAGTATTATCTTATAGAATTGATTTGATTCCGATAAAGTTTTAAATTTTCATTTTTTTGAAGAATTAAAAACCGATATAATTCCATTTCCGAACGGAAGTGAATTGTGTGACATGGCCGATTATGTTGTCCTTATAGTCTATTTACATCAAAGCAAAATTCGAGATTTCAAGCCGAATCTAGTAGATTTTGAGATTTCCCATACAAAATGAAATCTACTTTATCAGTAGATTTCAACGAAATCTCCTGAAATCTACTCAGTACTAAGCGATGCAACTGTGATTTGTTCAAAAAGTACTTAAAAATACTACGCTGCAACAAAAATTACACTTTAATGTGGTGTATGCAGTCTCTGGGCAACAAAAATATACACTTTAATGTTGGTGTATTCAGTCTCTGATAAATTTCATTTTGTGAAAATGAAATCTTGCTAGGTGTCAAAAAACGGTGTTGTAAACGTTACAGATTTCGTTGTAGAGTTTAATTCAAATCTACTAGATTTTGAGTTGGTGTAAATGCCCTATTAGATTAAGGTCATATCATCTATATAATTTTTCTACGTGTATATAACTATTTTTGTTTATAATCTATTAATACTATTTAGTTCTTTTGTTTGGAAAATAAAACTGAGTTTCCTATCAACAAGGTTGCAAGAAGAAGAAAAATATCAAGAAGAAGCAGAGAGAGTGCCCGTAAACGGATTACTAATGCGTGTCATAATTTCACTTCTTCTGAAAAATTTCATATTTTTTTTTTGCTGTTTTTGTTAAGAAATGTTTCCATTAGTCGAATCAAGTGTTAAGAACTCTTTCAAATATTTTTTTTTTTTTTTTGCTTTTGTAATATTTTCTTTTTATTGTTTTTAAGGCGGATATCTTTTTACTTCCGAAGAATTTTTATAAGACCGTAGTGGCACATTTTAATTAAGCCTTGTTAAAGTCTTAAATATACAGTTTTAATAAAAGATCCTTAAAAAGAAATTGTTATCCTTTCTATTTTAGTTTGACGTCTGGTTAAAACGGAAATTCAATTTATTGTGTCGATGTTTGTGGCTGAGGAAAACTAAAACATTTTGGCTGCTTTTCTTTACTTTAATGACCTCTTGCTATTGTTTATATTCTTAAGGTATTCTTTATAAAAATATATCATTTTGTATAGATATCCGTGCAATAAGAGCTTAATAAACACAAAATATTTTTTCATAAATAATTAATAATTAAACTATAAACTATATAAAGTTCATATACCTTTAAATACATAGACGTGCAACTTTGCTTACCGCCGGTTTTTCCCAAATTCAAGGTTTCATTGTAAAAAACTCGCCGTATTCTCTAGACATTGCTCCCTCGGCTTATCGCCTTTTTCGATCAATCGGACCTGGCGAACCAGCACTTCTCATCTTATGAAGAAGTAAAAATTTCAATCGATTCGTGGAACGTTTCAAAAGATGAACAATTTTTTCGTACGCTGCCCAAAAGATAAGAGAAAGTAGTGGCCAGTGATGGACAATACTTTGAATCAGAAATGTATAAACAGTTTTTTACAAAAAAGTTTCAACGGCGGAAGCACAGTTGTACACTTATGTATGCACGATTGATAATGAAGCTACCTAACTAGGAAACCACATAGTAAAACGATATTTACGCTTTTTTATACCATCTGAATAATACGATTTTGGGAAGCCCTCAAAATACGCGTTAGTTTCGGTAATCACTTCTTCGATTGAGATGAATCTTTTTCCTGCGAGCTATTTTTTCAAGTTTGGAAACAGCAAATTCACTTTTTTCATTTGTCAAGAAATACAAAAGCTTCTTACTTCAAACAACCACAACAAATAAATTAATCGATGAATTTGGTTGAAATTTTAACAGTTGACGTTTGACAGATCGCAATTAAAAAAAAATTGTGTTCTATCAATATCAATCCGCCCTCATAATTACAGAACGTAGTTTAGTCTAAGTTTCACAACATTGTTGGTCGTATATTAATTGCCTGCCTTCCAAATCGTTTCGAGCTTATCGGCATAGACTAGCGACTTAACATAACACCACAGAAAATATGAAGAAATGAAGGCCAAAGCAAAGATAAAACGGACACATTTGTGTCCGTTACACATTTGTGTCCGTTTTATCTTTTTTCCACAACTTTCCGCAATACTTGTGGTAATAACTACTCGCACTACTACCCACTTTTCCCGCGATTGTCTGGTGCTTGTTGGCATAAAACCACGACAAGTAGCACTAGAAAAAAAAGACTGGAATGGTTAAATATGGCGATCTAGCTGACCTTACCAAATTACCAAAATAGAAGATCACGCGACCAGAAAATGCTTCCTTCACAATATTTATTGTGACTCGTGCTCTGTGTGTGGTGTCACCCGCTCATTCAATTCCAGGATTAATAAGCCCGGTAGCATTCGCCAGTAACGTATTGCCTATGACGCCCTCAAAAAATGCGGTGCAATCACTCTTGCTGCGTGATCACCTCACCACACAGTAGCCTTGATCACACCCCGACTTCTATGAAAGTTTTGTTTACTGACGTAACCATTTAAATGAAAATACGCATTGTCGCTCATTATGAATTCTAACTCAAAATCATCTTCTTCGCCCATGCCATTAATCTAATGGCAATACATTAATTCACAAGCGATTGAAGGTTAGCAGGCATTTACTAATACACTGTTTGAACTTTGTATGAGACCATATGTCGTTCCCTAAAACTCGCTGTAGGGTCCGCCTGGTGACTTCCAATTACGAGGCACATCGTCTGGCTGATATTTGTTTGTACGCAGCAACATCAGCAGCCACAGCCGCGATATTCTCGATAAAACAACTAGTCTGAAAAGCGGAGCTGCTAAGCGGCGTAATGCCGGTCCAGTTGGCATAACACGTTTAAGAAATCTACCGCAAATTTCAAGCTGAATTAACACTACCTTGCGTTAAATAAAGCCGTTGCTTACATAAATATAGTTTAAAAAAACTAAAAAACACGCTTCGATATCAAAATAAAATAATTATCCATAGAACCAGATAATTATGAGTATAACGCGTTCCGAGTTTTTTTTTTTTTAATTCCCAAAATCAACTTACTGAATCCCCAAAATCTCCCCCACTTCCCCGGAGCAATACGGCAACTGCAATTTTTGCACTAAATTGAATGACCGTTAACAGTTCAGATACATGTTGCACGGCCAAAACGCACACCGAATATGAAAAACCGGTTCCGATTCGGTTAACGAAGCGGTTGCGATTGTTTTCTTTGGGAATTCCCAAAATTGGCTGCGGGAAACGGAAAAAAATCCTTCCCCCTCCCCGCCTTGCTCAGAAGCAATACGGTAACTTCAAGTAGTTCAAATGCATGTTCTACGGCAAAACGCGCACCGAATATGAAAAACTGGTACCAAACCGTTTATCGAATTGGTTTCGATTTTTTTTTTTAGGAATTCCCAAAATCGACTGAGTGAATCCCCAAAATCTCGCCCACTTCACTGGAAGCAATATGGCAACTCCAATTTTTGCGCTATATTGAATGACCGTTAATAGTTCAGATACACGTCGCACGGCCAAGATGCGCATCGAATTTTTTGGAAATTCCTAAAATCAGCTTCGGCAAACGTTGAAATTGCCTATTCCTCAGAAGCAATACGGTAACACTAAAGGGAATGACCATTTACAGTTCAGATGCATGTTCTACGGCAAAAACGCGCACCGAATATGAAAAGCCGATTTTAAACCCTTTAGCGAAGTGGTTTAAAATTTTTTTGGAGTTCCAAAAATCGACTTGGTGAATACCTTAAGTCTTCCCCCTTCCCGGAAGCAATACCGTAACTCCAATTTTTGTACAAAAGTCTATATACAATTTTATATACCTGCATATGTAATAATCACGCATATAGCATGGATTTCGAGAGTTGCAAACATATAAAAAAACAAACATACAAACAATCAATTAAAAATCTACAAAATTATTCCATGGTCCTGCAGAGTATAACGCTCCATTGTTTGCCTGTTTGTATTCTGCAGCTGCCTAGTCCACACATATCAAATATGTTATAATTGTCATAAAATGGCATTTGCAAAAGCAATTACATCTTACCTTAGGGTGATTAATTTTTCCGTCACCCTGTATTAATTGGAGTCAACTTTCAGTTGATGACTACAGTATTATGAAATATAACCGGCTTTTGACTTCTGGCAAGTGTTTCGGAGGAGAGCTAGTAAATTTGAATTTTCTTAGCAACAAATTCTTTACTGATAAAACGCTTAATTTCCCCATTAAATGACATGTCTATTCATTCATAATGTTTAAGAAAAGAGTCAAAACAGTCAAATGAGGCGCCCACACGAAAGTCGAAAATTCACACGGAAATCATAAGACTTCTCTCCAACTGTTCGAATGTTAACAATTCTAATAACAAAAACAATCCATAAAAAACAGATTAAGAGATACAATACAAACTACTACATACATACATACATGTCTACATATGTATGTACATATATCAGTTATTTTCAGCATAAATTTATTTCTTTTAAATTAAAAACAAGAAAAACGCAAACTTCAAAAAAGAATAAGAAAATACCAAACAGTTTTTATTGTTGATTTGTATTAAGACATGATTTCCACAACAACAACAACAACAAAAAATGTGAACACAAATAAATGTTTTTAGTCAAGAAATTCCCATGATCATCTATAACTTCATAAGACACACACACACAAACACATACATACATATTTTTTAATAAAAGTTTGTGTGTTTGCTACCACAATCACTTGAATCTGAAAGCCGATTTAAAAAATATTTATACGTGCATTTTATTACATGCAACATTCCCCGGCCGCTTGCAAGTGCATGTGAATGTGTAACTTGTTGCAGCATCAAAATGCATTAAGATTAAACAAATGACACCTTAAGTGTTGTGTAAATACATGCTCAAACATGGACAGCAAAAAAAAAAACAGGCACACACACACACATACACACTCAAGCAGTTTAAATAACCCAACAAACAACAAGGTTTGATTTCAAATTGAGAATGATTCGAAATCTAACGTTTGCTCAAACAACAAACGTTTCAAATTGAAAAAAATAGTAATCTCAACAAAAAGGGAAAATTATCTTCAAATTGAGAAATTGATTTATTCTCAACTTGGTTTCATATATATAATTCTCAAATGCTTTTCAAACGTGGAATACACACAAATTACAAATTCATATTTGTTTTAGTTTATTTGTGATTTTCAATTTGAATTTTCTAATATTATTATTTATTTTGCTATGATTAATCCAGCGGCGAACACTGCCTACCAACGTTGTCAACTCGGTGCTTTTCGCACCGTTTTTGGTGCTTTTTAAAAATATTTGTGCGAAAAATTCTATAGTCGGTGCGGGGTGCGCTTTTTTACATTTTCGATGCGTTTTTAAAATTTCGGTGGCACAAAATCAAAATCTTTTAATGTAAGAAAGAAGTTTAATCAACTGTACAAAATTTTTACGTTTCATTTCACGTGGAAAACGTACCATGTTATATGCACAAAGTAAGACAATCTTGCTGTTGTATATTATAAAATAAAATTTCCCGCTTTTAAAAAGTGTTTTACTATTAAATGATCAAGCCAAGTTTGTCAAATATTACAATAAATGCAGTCTCTGAACGGTGAAGTTCGTATTTATGATGGCTCGTGAATGCGTTACGGTTTTGGTAAGTGAGAAGTTACCAGATTATTAAATAAATTAATAAATAAGTTTTTCCAAAACATTTGCATTAAATATTGATTATGGTAAACTGCATCTTTTATATGTTATAGTTCTAGCAAATTTCGTATATTTCAATACGAAAACACAAACTAAATGTACACTGTTTGGGATAGAATTGCTATTAATTGAATTTGAAAGCTTGTAGTGCAGTTCTGTAACTTTTAATGATTCGATAATCGTAAATTCTTTCGACAGTAATGGTTGCATGCTTCTGCAATAGATTTTGATGACATTAAGCAGCTGTATTTTTGTGTCCCTAATAATAGGCAGTAAAAGTAACAGCCGATTTCGATCGACAGCAAATATAATTATATGATATTGCATAATAATAAATTTGCTAAAATATCGTTATAATTATTGTAAAGGTAACATTATCTTAATAAAGCTAATAAATGTAATAGAGTGCGAAGAGACGCCAAGTTTGACAAACACGAATTCTAGCTATTGAATGAGTTTGATGATAGCATGCAGACGCATCGCCTGATAGCACTTATCAGACTCAGTTTGTATAATAATCGCTTAAAAGTCTGTTAAAAGTTTTAGTGTAAAAATATTGCACTTCTTAAAATATAAAATAGTTTTCTTTAATGAATGAAAAACAATTACAATTCGGTGCGTTTTTGTTGAAATAACGCGCCCATTTTGGTGCTTTTTAAAATTTCAAAGTTGACAACGCTGCTGCCTACCACATTACTTCTCTTGAATGATGTGTGCAAGACTTTGTAATCAATGAATGCTGACTTACAAAATATATGACCGTGATATATGGAATTCCCAAATATGAAATTCGTTCATCTTTTGTAACACATTTAGACATGTGTATGCTGTTTATTTTTTAGTTGTAATTCAAACGTGCGCCGGCTTCAGTCAACTTACGTTGCAAAAAAATTAAGTAACAAAGTGTTGCACACATCATAAAGGTAAGAAAACTTAGACAAAATTATAAAAACGGACTTAAGCTACGTACACACGGTTGTCAGATCTTATAATATTGCCAGTAAAATTGTCTGAAAATGTATTACAATCGTGTCAACTGCCAATTTTTAACTTACAACGTTATCAGAAAAACCATTGTCAATCAATTGTAAGGCGACAATGTTGTCAGGTATCTGACAATCGTGTGAACACTCTTCGTCGGCATTGCCGGATAATTGGCGGGTATTGGAAGCTCAGTTTTAATTGTCAGATGTATAAAACTAATGCACCTGACAATGCCATCATTGTCAGAAAAAAGTTTGATGGGCAACACTACTAAGCAGAAAGTTGTTGATATACATAAGTGGCAATGCCTTACAACATGTCTGGCAATTTTTTTTTTTCATCTAACAATCTGACAACCGTGTGAACTGACAATTTTTGTTGTCAGATGAATTATTTGTCAGACCATAGTCTGACAATGAAATTGTTAGATTTTCTTACGATCGTCTGAACACACAATTTACTTCTGCGGGACAATTTTTCATTGTCACTACATTGTCAGCATGTTGCCAGATCTTACAATATTGTAACATCTGATAACCGTGTGTACATAGCCTTAGTGCAAGAAATATAAAATATTTAGGGCAAAAAGGAAAGAAAGGAAACTAATTTAATTCTAACATTTTATATGCTGCAATAGGGGTTGTTTTGGTTTTTCGTGTTGTTATTGTTCCACAAACACTACTCCCTCTTTGCTCCTCCGCATAACCTATTTTCCTAGTTCCAGTACAATGCACTGCATATGTAGGGGTCATCCCCTGAGTATTGGTCCAAGATAAAAAAAAAGAATGCAATAAGCAGAAAATATGAGAAATTAATTTAATAAAAGACTCCAGAAAAACTGTGTTTGAAGTGCGCAGTACGTCTTCAAGCTACTTACAAAGTAACACAGAAAAAAATAGATGCCATATTGATAAAAAAAATTGCACTATTTTTATCAAATTTTCTGTGAAAAAGATTTTTTGCCGGATTGATAATTCAAATTATAAAGTAGAAATAGCTTTTTTACTTAAAAGCAAAAATTATTGAGTTGAAAATAATTGTTGTTAATATGTAAAATATACTTAACAAAAAAAATTGTTAAAGAAACAACAACTCTTCACTATTATATGACAACCTTTTAAATTTATTTATTGAATAACAGTCAATAATTCGGAAAACTTTTTATTAATTGCATTTTATTAAGAGATATTTCCAAAAATTCATTATTAATAATAATTTAGTTAAGTGAATGCAAGTTTTATTAAATTGATGGTTTTTTATTAATAACATAATATGAGATAGTGTGCATTACTGACTTAGAAGTGTGCATCGGATCATCGCTTCTGTAAGTGAAACTTTGGCCGCTGGGATATTTCTTAGTCTTGAAATTCTCGAAAGAATGCAATAGTTAGTTTCTCTTGGCTCTAAATCAGACAATCTCATTCTTTCATTTTTTTATGAATTTCGTCATGCGTTTTTACTTATTGCAGTAAGCCCCGCTTAATTACCTCACTCAAGTTGCTGTAATTTTTGGCTAATTAAGCGAATAAGGTTTTAAAGCGAAGACGTTTAATTACCTCATAGCGGTAATTATGCGATTACGCTTAAATACCTTTACCAAGGCATTTATCCAAACGGACTTAAATTAAATTACATACGTCAAAATAAAAATTAACGCAAAAGAAGTTTTCAAAATAAAATATTTTATTCAATAAAAAGCAACAAAAACAATTTCATTATCACAAAAATTATACATACATATATAGAAAAAAAATGTATGTATATAATAATAGCGTATCAGACCGTTAAAAAGCAAATTGGCTGAATTCACAAAAATTTACGCTTTGTGTTTAACAAGTGACAAATTTGTCCACAGAGTTGAGTGAATAGGTAGGCAGTGTTGGGTAAATAAATGAAGGGATTTTTAGGGAATTTTTGGATTGGGGATACAATATTTTGGATAATTAATCAAAATGAGTACTTAAAAGAAAGTTAATTAACCGTTAATTTTGTATGAAGACAAGTGAGAAAAAAACCGGGAGTCTAATCACCGCATACGATATCGAATTAACTATCGTATCGAATAACATTACGATACATCTAAATTATGGCAACCGATGCATATTGGATCATAATTTAAACAAAATGCAATAGATTGAAGACCATACGTTCCCTAAAAGTAGGAATACAAATAATAAATCCTTTAACTTTTTTATATTATTGCAATACAGTTTATTCGATATCGTATGCCGTGATACCAAAATGAAAAATTTCGATAATTTTGCTCGATATCGTATGCGGTGATTTGGCCCCGGGATTGAATATAAGGGGTGAATAAATGAAAAAGGCATTTAAGCGGTGGGTAGTTACACGGGGTATACTGTAACACCAATTTTTGCTCACATTTAAATGCATAGTACTAACAAACAAATTACATTTATTAGTATTTTCCCGAATTCTTAAATTTTTTTTTGTAAATGAATTTAAAATGTATTTTTAATGTTAAATAGTCGAACTTATTTTAATATTTTTAATATTATATGATGGATTGGTATCATTCGTCTGGCTTAAGTTCAATCCAACCATATAATATTAGGAATTTAAAAGGTTGATATTTTATCTTTAATTGCTGACACATTTGTTTTATGATTGGTAGTTACATTCAAAATTCGAATTGATAAAACAAACATTATCAAATGTTTGCTGGTATATTCAAATGATTCTTAATTTAAATTCAAATGCTGAAATCGGACCATTGAAAAAGGTTTGAAAATTATGTTTGATATCATATGATAAAGACATTTTATATCAAATGTTTGTTGGGAAATGAATGAGTATATTACACACTGACAAATGAGTGCTGATGGACTGGCTGAATGACTGGCTGGCTAACTGACTGAATGGATCATATTGAATGTTTGGATAGTCAAATGTGAGCTGAAATTTATAACCGGGATTAGTGAGCAGCACCCAGAAATGAATTTGTTTATTTGGAAGAAGCAGAAAAACACAAGTGTGGCATGAAACAAAGTAAAAATAACAAAATAAAAAAAAAACCGCCTGGGAAAAAAGTATTTTCCTCCAAGTGTCACTCGTAATCCAAATTAAAAAAAGTACTTTTGACATGATTTTGATTATTTAATGTTGAATTACATATTTGTAATCTCAGGCCGTGGGAATTTTAATTTCGCTTTTATATACAGTGTGGCGCAAAATTTATCACCTCCATCCTTAGATGTAATAGATTTCGCAAATGTTGTTTTACATCGATCATTTGATCATTTTTGGTATTTGTGAACTAGACCGTTGCAGAATACGAGCAGACAAATCATGGAGTCATCCTCAATCTCGGCAATCAAGAGGACGAAAACCATCATGGGCGCGTCGCTCATTTCATTTAAACTTTTACGTCAATAAGCAAAATCTTCGCTTTTGCGAAACTGAATGTCTGTGATACGTGAAAAGCAGAGAAAAACTAATTTTCATATTGATAATGGCGAGTCATCAGAATTGTAACTTCCATATTATGTAAATCAGGGGTGCCCAAAAGTTCTTTATGAAAGAGCAAACACCAATAAATTTAAAGAAAAACTACTTTTATTAAAAAAAGCAAAACATATTTACAAAAACAAAATTTACACTGATAATCGCCGTCGTTAATGTTTAAGGCCCTGATTCACTATCCTACATGATCGTACGATTCATTTACAGGAAACTGTTTCAAAAGTGTGGCCGACTTGAAAAAATCGTTTCAAAATGACGTTGTAGGACACACTAATATATAAGTATAGTTGCAATAAATTATATACACGATAAAATAATTAAAAACTTTTGTTAACTTAACTTAACCAACAATATTGTCATATATTTCACAATATATACCACACTGATCGCACAGAAACCATAATGTTTTGAAAAGTTTCATAAAATTTTTCAAGTCGCACGATTTGTCAAGAACTCTACCGCACGGTTGCTTTTTTAGTACTTTTTCAGCACACATGCTTTATCTAGTAGATCGCATGATCGTGTATGATAGTGTAACAAGGCAAAGCGTGCAGAGCGAAGAACGACAAAAAAATATTTAAGACAACGTTATTTGTGTATTTTTCATTGCTAGTGCAGCGTACAGTATGTGTGTATGTATAAAAGAGCACAGCCCTATAGCTAAGCGCTTTTATAAAAACAGTTGAGCATCAGGCGCATAGGGCTGGGCTCTCCTGGCTTAAACAATACATGTAGGGGGTGGATTCTTTTCGATAATAAATTTATGGGAGAACAAATAATGACCAATTTTTAGCATAATTAAGTCAAGTATGTGTGTATAAAAGAGCACAGCCCTACAGCTAAACGCTTTTATAAAAACATTTGAGCATCAGGCGCATAGGGCTGGGTACTCCTGGCTTAAACAATACATGTAGGGGGTGGATTCTTTTCAATAATAAATTTATGGGAGAACAAATAATGACCAATTTTTAGCATAATTAAGTCAAGTATGTGTGTATAAAAGAGCACAGCCCTACAGCTAAGCGCTTTTATAAAAACAATTGATCACCAAGCGCATAGGGCTGGGCTCTCCTGGCTTAAACAATACTTGCTATGATTACAAATTTGTATCAATATGCTGAATTTTTTAGTCTCTGCCCGCACTCACACGTAGGGGGTGGATTCTTTTCAATAATAAATTTGTGGGAGAACAAACAATGACCTATTTTTAGCCTATTTAGCATAAGTAAGTCAGTTTTGAATATTTTGGGAATATTAAATTTAGGTGGTATATCTCTTTGGATTTGAAATAATTTAGTTTCTTTATTTTCTCTCCATAGATCATTCCAGATATTGCAAAATATACTTTCCAATGTATTGTTTGTAATCTGAGAATTGAAATTTATAATCATCTGAAACATTATTTTATATAAAGAAATTTTGACGAGCTGATCAACTGTTTCATTTTTGCTTATATTAAGGTGACTCGACACCCATAGAAGGATGATATTTCGATTGGGTAGCGAAGTTATTTAAATTCTTATCTGCTGTACAATTGTATTGTTACTAAATGCATCTTGCAGTCCTTCCAAGGCGCTTTTACTGTCTGATATGATAAGTGTTGTTTTATTGATATTTGTATGATTTTCAAGACATGTTTTAATTGCAAGTAATTCACTGGTATATAGGGATGAAAAATTGTGATACGTTTAGATATGACAAGCTTATCACCTAAAATTGCAAACCCCGCTTCCTCGTTCATAACAGATCCATCTGTAAAAAACTGTTCATGGTTTAAGTATTTACTATTAATTAGTTCTAAAATTTTTTGTTGAACCTCCATGGACGTCATATTACGTTTATTTGTATAAGCAAGCACCAAGGTCCTACATGAGGAGGCGTTATATATTTGTTCATGCTAGAAGTCTTGCTTTTACCTAAATTTTAACATTTCGGGTTTTATTCGAATATTATTGTAACGTTCATATAAATAAAAGCTGAATAGTACGCAACGATTCCCAACACTGTTTTCTTGCCGTTATATCTTATAATAACGTTTTACGATATTGTCACAAATATTCATTTCCGCTAAATTCATGGTCTTCTGTTCCCTACCGTCAAACCACATGGTAATGAATTGTATTGAAATAAAGATTTATTTATAAGAAAAACCTATTCGTCTTTCTTTTCATCACATTTCATCATCCCAATCCTGGTTTTCCACTTCACTGAGAATTTACGAGTTTCCAGATCTGCCAGCCTATTCAACCATTCCATACAGTCCTCTACATTCCATCTTTACAATATTCAACCATTTTCGTATCAATCGCCTATTTAGTAACAACTTTGTTGAACTCTTCGAGATGTTAAATTTTAATTGTGAATAATTTTATTGCCTTTTGCAAGTTCAGTTTTAGCAAATTCATTCAGTTCACTTCAATATGCACGTGCGAGTTGATAACACTTATTTGGCGATTTCAAATCGCAAAACCATTCTTCTTGTGTTATACGTTTCTCAGAAAACCTATTTGACGCTAAATTCAAGCGATTTGCGTTTCTCAGAACATGCCTGATTATTTATATTAAAAAAGTTATTCAAACACGGAATTGTATAATTAATTTTGTGCCACCCTGTAAGATTGTAACAAATAAAAATACTATTTGGCTGCAAGAGAATTTTTGTCAAAACCTCAACTTCTTTTTTAAATGCAAAAATAAAATTTTGCTTTTTATTTGACAGATCACAATTTCAAAAAAAAAAAAAATTGTGTTTGTGCTGCAATGTAGCACTAGGTAGCTTCAATATCAATCCACCCTCGTATGATTTAAAGCTTTTTAACGCGACAATTGTATGATTTGGGCTTAATTTACATGTGATATCAAAAAGACGGTGCCACATCGCATACGGCCAATAGTATTCCTTCCCGGTTTCTTTTAGTTTCCTTCCCGCTACTTTTATTTAAAAAATAGCAAAAAAAATAATTTTTTTTTTTTTTGAACAGCGTTAAGGCCGGGGCACATAGAATCCGTCGTACGTTATACATTGCCTTCTTCAACTGACAACTCAGTTGAAATACATGTATTCTTATGAGGTTTGTCACATTCCGTACTTCTCCGTCAACGCAAAGTATTAAAGCAACTTTCAACTTTTAACGTACGTTGAGGACTTTGACAACTATCTGGTAATATTTTTTGTAACGAGTGATTCTTTTGCTATTATCTTTTTGGCAACACTAGTTTTGACAGCTCACGTACGTTTTGTATCTTGTGTCACTGTCAAACATCTTCAGTTTGGTCTATAATTTAATCATGAATCGGGCTATTGTAAAAAAATTTCGCACCAAATTTACATTGTTGGAGATTAAACCACCAACACGCTTACGTAGAGTGCGAACTGAAGAAAATATCGCAGCCGTATCGGCCAGTGTTGGTGATGACCGTGAATTATCGATTCGGCGCCGTTCGCAGCAATTGGGCCTCTGTTACTCCACTACGTGGAAAATTTTGCGGAAGGATTTGGGTGTGAAGCCTTATAAGATACAGCTGGTGCAAGAATTGAAGCCAAACGACCTACCACAACGCCAAATTTTTGGTGAATGGGCTCTTGAAAAGTTAGATGAAGATCCACTTTTTTATCGAAGAATTGTGTTCAGCGACGAGGCTCATTTCTGGTTGAATGGATACGCGAACAAGCAAAACTGCCGCATTTGGAGCGAAGAGCAGCCAGAAGCATTGCAAGAGCTACCAATGCATCCACAAAAAACAACCGCTTGGTACGGATTATATTATATTATTTCTTCAAAGATGATGCGAATCACAACGTTACTGTGAATGGTGAGCGCTACCGTGCGATGATAACAAACTTTTTTTTGCCCAAAATGGAAGAGATTGACTTGCATGACATGTGGTTTCAACAAGACGGTGCCACATGCCACACAGCACGCGAAACAATGGACCAATTGAGAGGCGAGTTCGGTGAACAGTTTATTTCACGCTTGGGACCAGTCAATTGGCCGCCCAGATCGTGCGATTTAACGCCTCTAGACTATTTTTTGTGGGGCTATGTTAAGGCTAATGTCTATAGCGACAAGCCCGCTTCGATTGACGCACTGGAAGCCAACATTATTCGTGAGATACCGGCCGAAATGTTGGAAAGAGTATGCCAAAATTGGACTAAGCGGATGGACCATTTGAGGCGCAGCCGCGGCCAACATTTGCATGAAATAATCTTCAAACATTAAATTATATCGACCCAAGGATATCGATCCAAATAAATATTTCATGCTTTTTTCTGAATTTTATGTTTTTTTTTTAAATTTCCGATAGTTCTTATAAAATCACCCATGATATTTTAATATAATTTTTCGTTCAAAAATTAACTAAAGAAAAAAAAATTGTTTTAGATTTTTTGTGCTGTGTCTGAAATATAAATTATATAAATAAATATGCAGTTGATTTTATATCCGTTAACAAAGTACTGATTGTGCCAACTTCATACATTTGTATACGTTGATGTCAGTCAAAAAGGAGACGGATAAAGTACAACGGATTCTATGTGCCCCGGCCTTTACTGCTAACAACATAATTAGTTGTTGAACGCAATTAATTGGTTTGTGGCCGGCATAACTGAGTAATTGATTTCGAACGTTCATAAGCAGAAGAGTTAACACGAACCTAAAGAATTCTATGCCAAGTGTTAGAATTAGGCTGAAACCTTATGATGAACTCTCGATTATCCGGAATCTGTGGCGGCAACAAGCAAACGGAATTTAACTATACATACATACTACTATTATAAGCGGGTGTCTTTCAGGCGCTCAATCAGGCTGCCTGTCTGTCTGCATACTTCACCCAACAATCATATGCCATTATAAGTTGTGACTGTGGCGCCGTTTAACCACCACTTTATAATAATCGTTTATAGAGGAGTTATACTCTCGTATACATGCCTAACAAAAAGTGCTTCAAAAGCGTTGAAAACTCCAAATATCTTATCGACAACAAGTTAAGTCATGCCCTGAATCAGGGAGGTCTTTGCTTCGTTGCTTATCACTAGTTTCCCATTCGTATATACGAGTACAATATGAAAGTGGCGTATGTTCTTTTGTGTTGGTCGGCGGTGTCTTATCGTGTAAACATAAAATATCCTTCAACTTGTGGCACGCATGTATGTACGAGTTTGTATGCATGTCTGTTCATGATTCTTTGATTTTAATTAAGGCGAGGGAAAATTATTGTTTATTGACACGCCTGCGGTTTTACCCTTCGCTGCATCCTCACAAACATCAAACACATTTCGAATTTCATACAACTCCCGCACTGTTGTGGGTGCTGCGCGTATATTTTACTTTTGTTCATATCCATTTAAAATACTCATTTAAAGGAGTTGTTTTAACAAGTCAGTTGGTTGGTTTGTTGATTCTTTTTTTTTCGTATTAAAACGATTAAATGCACTTTTCCTTTATTGTTTTAATTAATCTTGTGTGTCTTTTTTGCGATTTTTTTTCAGCCTACAGCCCGCAGATTTTACTTGTATGCGAGCATAAATGCATTATAGTGATTACATAAGACGAGAGCCTGGACTGCGTAAAGTTTGTTATTCATTCTTTCTGTTTCGTTTAATAGCAAACTGTGATAATTATTTGCTTTTTCATTGTTTTATTATTTAAAAAAAAACTTTCACTTAATTAAAAAAATCATGAAAATGTGTCTTGAGGCACAAAAGATATTATATCTGTTCATGCGGGATATTTTTTTAGAGTTACATAAGCTTAAAACATAATAAAACAAAGAACTACATTGTAGCGAATTTTTTAACCCATCTAACCCAGTGTGCAGCCGTTGGTCTGCTTGATAGCACTGTACACGCACATTCACACTATCGATATCAAACTGAAAACCTAATACACAAACAAACAAACAAATGTATCAACGTAATCAACTACAAATCATGTTATTGTTGTTCTTGCATTCTTGGTATTTCGTTTCTTATTGTTTTTTTTTTTTTTTGTCTGGGGATGGGGCAAGAAGCGATTCTGAAAAGGGAATGTTGTATGTTAATCATTTGAGAAATGTTTTTGCCACAACTGATACAGCGAATAATTCAGCTGAAGTACCGTCATACGCTGTTAGAGCGCCTATGTCTTTGAGACTTAGTTTTCAAGATGTTGAAAATGTTATTCGTAACACAAACCCCAGGAAAGCTCCAGGTATTGCTAAAATTACTGGTAAAATACTTGAGCAGCTAACTCGTGTAGCTCGTAGAATTCTTCTTTTTATTTTTAACGCTATTTCACGTCTCGAGTATTATCCTGCAGAGTGGAAGGTGTCCATGATTACTATGATACCCAAACCAGGCAAAGATCCCACTAAAGTAGAATCATACAGACCAATAAGTCCTTTAACAAACAATTTCAAAACTGTTCGAAAAATTGTTAATGGCAAAGTTGAGTCCAATGTTGAACAATGTGGCATGCATCCCTGATCATCAATTTGGCTTTCGGGCTAAACACAGCAATGTCATAAGACACACGTTTGAGGAGACGAAGTATTGCTCAGCTCTATTCATTGACATTTCTCAAGCTTTCGATAAAGTGTGGCACGAGGGCTTGATGCACAAAATAAAGTTGAACTTGCCTGCAAATACTCACAAGCTTCTGGAAAGCTACTTATATGGGCGGAAGTTTGTTATCAGAGAAGGCAACTTTATAAGACCAACTCAGCCAATCGAGGCAGGAGTTCCCCAAGGCAGCATACTAGGGCCTACTTTATATTTGATTACGCCTCTGACATGCCAACGACACCCGGAATCCACACTTCAACTTTTGCAGACGATACAGCATTCTGCAGCGTACATGGAAACCATCAAGTAGCTTCACGAAATTTGCAGGAGTATATTTCAATATTAGAGATGTGGTTAAAACTTTGGAAAATTAAAGTTAATGAACAAAGGTGTACTCACGTTACATTCACGCTGCGTAAACAAACATGTTCAGCCATCCAAATTAACAATTCACCTACACCGCAGCAAAATCAAGTCAAGTACCTTGGTATTCATCTCGACCGTAGGTCAACGTGGAAGTCTCACATAGATGCGAAAGTTATTCAGTTAAAGTTAAAAGCAGCGCAACTGAATTGGCTTATGGGCAGAAATTCTACATTGAAGCTAGATTGCAAACTTTTATTATACAACGCTATTCTAAAGCCTATATGGTGCTATGGAATTCAACTATGGGGCACCGCCTCCGCTTCAAACGTTGAGAAAATTCAAAGGCGACAAAACAAAATTCTTCGAACAATTACCGCAGCTCCATGGTACGTAAAAAACTCACGAATTCATAAGGATCTCTGTGTTCCTCTTGTAAAAGACGAATTTTCAAAATACGCGACAAGGTATATCAGTATATTGGAACTTCATCCAAATCGTCTTGCACGCAATATACTTAATTTTGTCGGCCACTCTCGGTTGAGAAGGAGGGACACCCTTGCCACCATCAGAACGTTAAATAGGTGATTTTACCGATATTGACCGTGCAAAATAAAACATTTTTGTCTAGCATTGGCTGGAGTTAATTAATTTTATGTAACGAGTGATTTTTTTGCTACTATCTTTTTGGCAACACTAGTTTTGACAGCTCACGCACGTTTTGTATCTTGTGTCACTGTCAAACATCTTCAGTTTGGTCTATAATTTAATCATGAATCGTCTTACAAACGAACAACGCTTGCAAATTATTGAATTTTATTACCAAAATGCGTGCTCTGTTAAGAAAGTTCATCGCGCGCTTCTTCCATTTTATGGTCAGTTTAATCGACCTACTGAGGCTTCTATTCGGACTATTGTAAAAAAATTTCGCACCAAATTTACATTGTTGGACATTAAACCACCAACACGCTTACGTAGAGTGCGAACTGAAGAAAATATCGCAGCCGTATCGGCCAGTGTTGGTGATGACCGTGAATTATCGATTCGGCGCCGTTCGCAGCAATTGGTCCTCTGTTACTCCACTACGTGGAAAATTTTGCGGTAGGATTTGGTTGTGAAGCCTTATAAGATACAGCTGGTGCAAGAATTGAAGCCAAACGACCTACCACAACGCCAAATTTTTGGTGAATGGGCTCTTGAAAAGTTAGATGAAGATCCACTTTTTTATCGAAGAATTGTGTTCAGCGACGAGGCTCATTTCTGGTTGAAGGGATACGTGAACAAGCAAAACTGCCGTATTTGGAGTGAAGAGCAGCCAGAAGCATTGCAAGAGCTACCAATGCATCTACAAAAAACAACCGTTTGGTGCGGATTATGGGCTGGCGGCATCATTGGGCCGTATTTCTTCAAAGATGATGCGAATCACAACGTTACTGTGAATGGTGAGCGCTACCGTGCGATGATAACAAACTTTTTTTTGCCCAAAATGGAAGAGCTTGACTTGCATGACATGTGGTTTCAACAAGACGGTGCCACATGCCACACAGCACATGAAACAATGGACCAATTGAGAGGCGAGTTCGGTGAACAGTTTATTTCACGCTTGGGACCAGTCAATTGGCTGCCCAGATCGTGCGTTTTAACGCCTCTAGACTATTTTTTGTGGGGCTATGTTAAGGCTAATGTTTATAGCGACAAGCCCGCTTCGATTGACGCACTGGAAGCCAATATTGCCAACATTATTCGTGAGATACCGGCCGAAATGTTGGAAAGAGTATGCCAAAATTGGACTAAGCGGATGGACCACTTGAGGCGCAGCCGCGGCCAATATTTGCATGAAATAATCTTCAAACATTAAATTATATCGACCCAACTATCGATCCAAATAAATATTTCATTTATTTTTCTGAATTTTATGTTTTTTTTTTTTTTTTTTAAATTTCCGATAGTTCTTATAAAATCACCCATTATTTAGTATTAAGATTTGAATACTTATTGTTAGTTCACTTTGTGAAGATTCAATACATAAATGAATGAAAAAAAAAATATCTATAATTAAAAGAGTAAATTTTTTATATTCAACGTATTTTAAAACAATATATTAAAAAATATAAAATGTTGTCAACAAAATGTAGTTATGTTTTAGCAATTTATTTATTGCAACCTGGGAGTAAATAAATAATAAAATCCTTATGACTTTTCTAAAATAAATCATAAGTTTTATGATTTAACAACCAGCACTTGTTTAATCATGAACAGGTATGTAACAACAAACAAAACGAACAAAGAGCGATTGTGCACTCAAAAACAACACCAACAACACACATCTCATTCACACACACACACACACACACACACACACGTACACACTTGAGTGTTTGTATGTGTCGTGTTGTGTGCAGTACAAATATTTATTTATTTATTCCCTTATTGGAGAACACTTTTATTACCTAAAGAATAAATTCAGTTATTGATTTTTAATTCCATTCCGTTTTTCTGTCTCTTGTATTAAATATCAACACTTCTGTATCTTTATTTACAAATTTGATTTCAGTTTCTGTTTTTGTTCTTCTATTCCTTTCGATGAAGTTTTTATTGAATGAAATAATTATTGGTAACAACATAATCAAAGCAAGTAAACAACAACTGAACCCAAAGAACAATAGAATCACACACACACACACACACATACACACAATGATATTGTTTATTGCAGTGATGCCCAAAAGTTCTATATGGAAGAGTAAACACCAATACATTTAAGGAAAAACTACTTTTATTTAATAATTTTTGTTGTAAAAAGCAAAACATTTACAAAAACAAAATTCACGCTGATAATCGCTGTAGTCAATGTTTACCAACAAAGCATGCGAAAGTGTTGTTGCTTTGCTTTTGTGTGTGTGCGGTGAAGAACAACAGAAAAATATATAAGACGAAGTTGTTTGTGTATTTTTCATTGCTACACTGAAAAGAATTATTTCATTAATATAATGAATTTTGACATTAATCTAATGAAAATTTTCATTATTTTTCGGCCAATGATGGCCTTCATTGGACTAATGAATCTTCTTTCATTAAAAATTATTTAATGAATACATTCGTTGGATTAATGAAAACTTCATTAAGTTAATGAAGCATAAATCATAATATTTATGAATACTTTTCATTAAAACAATGAAAAAATTCATTAGGTTAACGACTCAATTTCATTAGTTTTATGAATTTGGTACATTAACATTAAGTAAAACTTTCATTCCTTTAATGAATCTTCTTCATCATTCAAACGTTATTTGTTCATTAGGCTAATGAATGTGTTACATTATTTTTATGAAATATTTTCACTATTGTAATGAATACATTCGTTGAACCAATAAAAATCTTCACCAATTTGGTGAAAAGTTTTCTTCATTCTAATGAAATAAAATCATTAGTTTAAGGAGGAGTTTCATTATTCTAATGACCTTTTTTCATTAGAATTGTGCTACTGAAAAGAAACTAAACTTTTTTTTTATATTAAGCATAAAATAATTTTTTATTGTTTTAATTATAATGCAAAATAATATAAAATTAATAATATTAATACATTAAAATGGAAATCAAAACATTTTAATTCAAAATCAAACCATTTTAATTCAACACACAATAACTGAAAAAATAATATGTAATGTTACATATGTAGACATTTTGGATAATTAAGTATATTTTATTTTTCATACACTTCATAAACTTTGTCTATTGACTTCAAAATCATCTTAAACAATGAACTTCAGCAAACTCATTTATTTTTTTAAACGTTTGCTTCTGCTTTTGGAAACTTGTGATGTTTTGCTTTTTGAAGAACAGAAAAAAAGTCCCGTTGCGTGCAAAAACAAAACGTTTGCTTTGGCTATAGAATCTATAGTATAAATATGTACATAATTGTTCACAACGAAGGCTAAGGAAAAAATTAAGTGTGACTTTGTTGTTGCATTTGTAACAGAATAAATATTCTTTTAAGCAAAAAACGAGAGAAGAGCGCATCTCTTTGATTTTGAATTCAACTATGTAGGTATTTAAAATGAGGGTAGTTTATGAAATTTAATGAAAAGTTTAGTTAATATAATGAACATTTTCATAAGAACTAAAAATCTATTGAAATTTTTATTAAAATAATTTTTTACACAGTAAGTAATGTATAAAGTAATTTCCTTTGTCATTTAGTTAGTAGTTATAATATATTTATTATCTCACTTTTAATAAATCTATAAAATTTTGCACCCAGCCTTCAAAAATTGTTTATAACAAATCCAATGAAATTTTCTAATGAAATTATGAAAAGTAATGAATCAATTTTAATGAATATTTTCATTAATGCTATGAATCTTCATTCATGGAACGTAATTTTTCATTCGGTTAATGGTAATTATATAATGAATGGGGTTCATTGGAAATATGAAGCAAATATTTTTCAGTGTAGCTGCGTTGTCAACTTTGAAATTTCAAAACGCACCAAAATGGGGAATAAAGCGCGTTTTTTTAACGAAAACGCACGGAATTTTGAATTTTTTTCCTTTCATTTTCAAAAACCTACTTTGTATTACAAAATTACAATTTTTATTAAAAACGCGATAATGAAACAGCCTTTTAAACGACTACCTATTATACAATCAAACTGGGTCTGATATCAATGCCTGATAGCATGCCATCAAATTCGTTCAACAGCTAGAATTCGTGTTTGTCGAACTTGACCTCTAGCACGGCTCCGTCAGTTTTATTAAGATAAAGATATTTGAATAAAGATATTTGATCAAATTTATTATTAAGCAATAAAATTTAATTATATTTGCTGTCAACCGAAATCAGCTGTGACTTTTACAGCTTATTATCAGGGACAAAAAATACCTGCTTACCGTCGTCAAAATTATATTGCAGAAGCATACAACCATTACTGTCGAAAGAATTTACGATTATCGAATCACTAAAAGTTACAGAATCGCACTACAAGCCTTGAAGGCTTGATTCAACCAATGGCAATTCTACCAAACACAGTGTACATTTCACTTGTGTTTTCGTAAGCGGTGGTTTTAAAAATATTTATGGAATTAAACGAAAATCTTCCATAATTATAATATATAGAAGATGAAGTTTACCATAATCAATATTTAATGCAAACGTCTTGGTAAAACTTTTTAATTTATGTAAGAATTTGGTAATTTCTCAATTACCAAAACCGTAAGGAATTTACGAGCCATCATAAAAACGAACTTCTCTGTTCAGAGACTGCATTTATCGCAATATTTAACCAACTTGGCTTGATCGATTAATAGCAAAACACTTCCTAAAAGCAGCCAATTTTATAAAACGAAATGTTTATTTTTCTTTTGCCAGTGTATATAATATACAACAGCAAGACAAGTCTTACGGTACGTTTTTCACACAAAATGACACGTAAAAATTTTAGACACTTGATTATATTTTTTTTTTTTTTAAATTGAAATAAAAATTTGAGTTGAATTTGATTTTGTGCCACCGAAATTTCAAAAACGCACCGAAAATGTAAAAAAGAATTTTTCGCACAAATAATTTTAAAAAGCACCAAAAACAGTGCGAAACGCACCGAGTTGACAACGCTGATTGCTAGTGCTGAGCGCAATATTTGTGTATTAATGAGTACAGCCCTATAGCTAAGCGCATTTACAAAAACAATTGAGGATCAAGCTTATAGGTCTGGGCATGTTTGGTCTATTGTATATGATAGAAGTATTTAATTGTTATTTTTATTTTCTAACCAGCAAACTTCTAGTACTCGTACATGAGTAAACCAGAGTCAGGGCGACACGTCGTCATAAAATATACAGTAATTCATGTGTTGTGAGTGTACATGTATATAAGTATGTCTATATGCATATTGTACAAACATATTCAGTCAAGATTTAGTTAAAGATTTAATTATTGTTTTTTTTTAGTAAAATTCGTAGAATTAAAAATCGTTTAATTAAAAAAGCTAATTTAATATTTGCAAATAATTCCTTCAGCTCAAGGTCCTTTTTTGTTTTTTAAAAAATGTTTCATGTATTTTTCAATATGTCGCCTTCCTTTGGAAGACTTCTTCAGGAAAATTTGTTTTTTGTGTGTAAATTCAATACAAAAGCTAATATTAGCAGGATAAACTTGTTTCGTACTTGTAATAGATTTATCTCAGTCTTGTAAAAATTAGTAACATAAAGTAACACATTTATAGAACTCAAAATATCCGAATACACTGAGGCACACGGCGTGGCCAGTGATCTCTATACGTGTGACGCTCCACAGGGCCGCAGCGATATCGATGTAACAATGCCCAATAATTTAGCGTTGCCACATTTTGACTTCAGTTAGTATAAGCGGTATATAACAACGCTGGTATAAGCGGTCATGATCCCGTTGAGATTCGCTTCGCTTATGACCGGCGGGGTTGGATATTGGGGTAACTTTGCGGGTGGCGTGGAAGACATAGTGATTTGGACAGTTACGCGGATTGTGCTAGGGTGAGTTTAGGGACTTGAAAATTAACGCTCAGGTTGGTCAGATTGGCGACTGGATGTGTCAGTCAGACTATACCAAGGTAGGTCAAATGGTGGAACCAGGAGCTGGATCTGATGCTAAGGGGTATCAGGCGCCTCAGGATTCATGAGAGGGCCCGGCAGTTTCGGATGATTTAGCCATCTGTAAAATATAAAGCAAGGATTAGAAGGGTAAAAGAAGACGAGTGGAGGGTATTCGTGCGTAAAAATAGGAGGTTGTGTCTACCGAATTCGCTCGGGTCGACAAAGGCGTTTAGAAGTTCATAGCTTCCAGGTCCACAATGTAGCATTTGCTTCCTAAAGTGGCTGTATGCGCGCGTGGCTAGGGGTTTTCTTTCCAGTTATATTTCCATTAGGGAGTGAGCCATCCCTCCTGCACTAGAGAGATCCGAAATAGAAGTTTGTATCCACAGGGTCAAGAGTAGGAAATTTTCGACGGTATGACTGGAGACAAGTGTAAAAGTATGTGAAAGGATACACTGGAATATCTGGAGACAATAGTTGCGAACTGCTGTAGTGAGAGCTACTTCCCTGAGGATTTTTGAGCTTTTGGTGCTTTTAAAGTCCCCCTAATAAGTAAGGACCGCTCCTTGCTCTTATGGTGGCATCAGTCTTCTTCCAATGCTTGGAAAAATACTGCAGAGAATAATGATCTTTCGACGGAAAGAGTATCCGAGAGCAGCACAGTCTAAGTTCCGGTTTGACTTCAGGGAAGGAAGGTCTGTTGCTGATGCCTGGCTGCATGTAAAGTCAAGTGTTGCTATCTCTTCGGCAATATACTTATATTCTTGGTGTATTTGTAAACTTCAAGAGTGCGTTTGACAATCTCCTGTGGAATGTGGTTCTCGATAGACTACATAGTGTGGGATGTCGGGAGCTTGCTCTATGGAAGGGTTACTTCTGCGATAGGAAAGCCTGTGTGGTGGGCGCCAGCGACACGGTATGAAGGGACGTTGTACGCAGATGTCCGCATATTTCCATTTGTATGGAACCTTATGATGGACTCCTTGCTAAGACTGCTGCACCGTGATTTTAAATTGTGTGCATATACGTCAATAATAGCGATTGTTACGTTGCTGTAAGTGGCAGTCGTTATCGCTCTATGACTACTGGTTATTTTTGACCCGAATTGGAAGACATAGACTTGGACGAAATGTGGTTTCAATATGACGGTGCCACAAGCCACATAGCATACGTAACAACCGATTTATTGAAGAGTAAGTTTGGAGAGAATTGTTATCTCAAGAAATAAACCAGTCAATTGGCCCCCTAATTTGAGTGGGTTACCGCTGCTAGACCGTTTTCTTTGGGGCTACGTTAAACCATTGGTATATGTCAAATAAATAGCCGACGACGTTGGAAGAACTCAGAGCAGCCGAAATGTGTGACCGAGTCATCGAAAATCGGGTCCATCGATTCGACCACTGCCAACGTTCCCGCGGTGGTCATATGGACGAAGTCAAAATTCATTCATAAATGTTTTGATTGTATTTCATAAGGTTGACGTTTTGTTTAAAAGAAAGGTGAGTATTGAAAATCCCGATAAATCTGAAAATGGTTAAAATGACTACTAAGTTTCAGTATTACAGATGAAGCTCCAGTATTACAGATAGCAGCTGGTGATAGCTTGACACCCTTGTAGAAGAAATGGAAGCTAACCGGCATTTTCAAGTATTTGAAGAAAGTAAAGTAAATGCTAATCAGGATTGAGCCCATATATCCAAAAAATTAAGTAGTATTGGTCCATCAGTTCATACATTCGAAGAATTGCAGAGAGTACGAAACCAGTTTAAGGCAAACATCAAAGAGAATATGGCTCAAAACAAAAGAAATCTGCATACAACTGGAGGAGGACATTCTTTAAATTTTCCCCCAAAAGGCACTAGGGCATATTTAGGAAGACGGACATTAGTCTTAAAGCTAAAAAAAAGCATACACATATACGTAGCTGCCAAACCTTATCCTATAAATGACATTTACTTACATCGCAGGGGGCAAACCTAAAGTAACGGAATTATCCCCGAACCATCTTCTAGTACAAGCCACATTCTGCATATCTTTCCGTTTATGAAATCAATCAAATTAAAATTCTAGTTTTTCCTATCGCAAGACAAATTACATATCTTCTTAACAAAAACTATGATTGCTAGTCTGTACAACGCAACTACAGTTCAGTTGTCGTTTAGGATTAATGGCTCGATTATCGGTAGCAACCGAACGTTAGTTGCATTGCTATTGCTAATTGACAACAATATAGTTAATGATAATTTGGTCAACTGGGTTGTTTTATTTATTCCTATTATTACCATTCTATCTGTTATGTTTTGTTTTGTACTTTTGCAACAGTTATTAAGGATTTTGTGTATCGGACTTTTTCTTGTTTGAGTTTAACTTTATCTCTCAATCTGACTAGTCATCCATCGCCAGCATATCATTACACGTGTATCGATTTTATTAAATAGTTTCTAATCGATCGCAGTGATCATAAAAATTGTGTTTCCCTTTTTTATGAGTATTTTTTCTCCACAAATTTAAGGGTGAAGTCATTTGACACAAACGATTATGTCTCAATTTTTGTTTCTGCTCTTGGAATAGTAGTCAAAACTAATTTAATATTGCAGTAGCGTTGAGTAGCCTTCTATTTGGTGGTTGTTGGTGTGAAATCTTGTTCAACAATCTTGATAGGAAGTTGTTGAACAGTTAGAAATGGTGGAGATTACCAGGAAAGGATTTTTGTATTTAAATTTTAATTCCTGGGAAAATGCATTCTTATGTCCATAAATATTTATCATATTTAAGTATTCAGTATTTGTGTTAGAATTTTTACTATTTAGTAGTCAAATAATGTTTTCCTAATGTTTCAGTAGAATAAAAACCAAACTCGTAAAAATAATTAGTTTTTGATGTAAACAATTAATTTAGGAAATTGGAATCTTCTCTGAACAGAATCGTTGAAAAATATAAAATAAAACTTGATAAATAATTCTTTTTATAAACAGAGCGGCGCAAATTAATCACCCTATAGTAAGACGTAATAGCTCTTGCAAACAGCGTTTGACATCCAACATATTTGACATTTGGGAACTGTGTTAGACAGCAGCAGAATACAAACAGACAATCAATGGAGCGCAATACTGCGCATGGAGCATGGAATTAATTGTGTCGATTTTTTAATTTAATAATCGATCGTGGGTGTTAGTTCAGCGTAAATTTCGTCGTAGATTTTCCTCTCGTGTCACCCCAGCTGGACAAACACTATACCGCTTTGAGTCGAGAATCAAATAGACCAGAGTAACAACCGATTTTTGAAGGTGTGGCCGCCAATGAACTGGTTGTTCTCTTGAGAACATCATGTCTGTGGCTGCAGGCGTTGCTGAGAACTAAGAAACACCTACCAGATCACGTGCCCCGCAATTAGACTTCACCAGGTGGGCCCTAAAGTGAATTTTAGCGAAGGAATTATATATGTTCCCATACAACGTCTAGCAAGACATTCTACCCTATCCTAAAATTAATACGGGCCCCGGTTTTACAAAAGGGAAAACCCTAGAGTATAGGGATATCCATCTCTTTAAGGACACCTTTATAAGCCTGCTGGGACAGAAAAGAGCTTAACACGCAAAAACAAGCCCAAGAAATATGGTTTACAGAGTACACATACCTTATATCAAGGAACCTGTGTCCACACATTGACTTTAGGAGAACAGAAGAGCACTTAAACCTGCCCAGATATTACTTGAAAGTCACTATAGTAGTAATCACCAGACATTGCCCGTTTAGGAGCAATGCCAGGATACTAGGATTACCATATAACGACTTCTGCAGAGGCTGCCAAGACGAAGACGTCATGGAAACGGTCCTTCATCTCCGCGGAGTATGCCCGGCATTAGAGCACCACTGCCCTAGATATCTAGGCGAGCAGAGATCTTGTATAGCCTTAGTAAATCTGACTGCACTGGCCTCTTTCATAAGCAGCAGATGGCTAGAACAATGGAACATAATGCCTCACCAAGCGGCTTCCCACTTTTCCCTATCCCCATCCCATAACCACTATAACCACATTTTCTATTTCAACATACTATCTCCCCCCTCTTCCCCAACCTCTTTTCTATTCAGGTTAACACAAAAGGAATTGATAAGGTCTCATGTGAGCTGCACAGCTAAGGTTAGCTCGGGACCCAGCGGCCTGCATGTCTAACCTAACCTTGTAGCGATATGGACAAAGCCCTTGCTGATGAGTTTATGCTTTCCACCTTAGCCAGAAAGGCATTGGATGATAGGGCTTCATGAGTTAGTGGGCCGAAGAGCATCAGCCTTTAACGACCTCACTTTGTGTAACCATTACTTCTGGTTTCTTAAATTACAGGTATTCGTAGCTAGACAATGACACCTCGGGGAGCTATTAGCCACTGAAAACCGGCATTGCCGAGAAACTAATTCCCCTTTCTGCGATTTTAGATTAAACCACAGTCAGAATATTTCAGCCAAGGTAGGCAACTCAACCATGATCAGCACCGAGATGGTCTGCCAGCAAAACCTTCCGGAGGCTTTGCTGATCTCGATTTTGCCAATTTTTAAACTTGGTAAGCCTTTCGGAAATCCAACACAAGATAAGTCATACGATTTCCTAGAGTTCTATTGCTACAAGAAATGAGAACCTTCTGCCCCTCTATGCTGCTAAACACAGAGTGCCCTGATTTGGTGTACACTAAACGAAATTGGATGATTAATTTTGTGCCGCCTTATATAAAATTCAAATTAAAAAATACAAAACAAACGATTTTTCCATTTTAATTCCACATGGCAACGACATCCTACACCCCGGTTAACAGGTTTTGCCTTAGCGTAGACCAAACCAGAGCACTCTGTTTCCTGGTGCAGAGATGGCAAGAAATCTCTCGTATGTTGTGTTGGACATTCGAAACCCATACCAAGGGTTAAAATGGGGTAGAACGGGGATCAGCAAGGCCCCCGGAAGGTTCTGTCTTGCAGGTCACTTGGTACTAAGCATAGGTAAGGTGCCTACCTGGGCTGAAACGTTTTGGCTGAGGTTTAAAACTAAAATCACTGGATAACGTGCAACAGATACCTGTACTGTAAGGTACCACTAGTAATGGTTGCACGGGTGAGTTGGTTAAGGTCTGATGCTCGTAATGGGCTTCGGCCTACCAACTCTTTGAACCTTGTTTGCCAGGGGAGTGATGGTTGAATGGGTGAGTTGGTTAAGGTCTGATGCTCGTAATGGGTTTCGGCCTACCAACTCATTGAACGTTGTCTGCCAGGAGTGATGGTTGAACGGGTGAGTAGGTTAAGGGATAATGCTCTTAATGGGCTTCGGCTTATCAGCTCATTGAGCCTTATATTTCACTGTTGAGTAATTGCATACAGGAGGGACTGAACTTTTAAGCAAGAAGTTCGTCTATAGGTTTACAAACTTATAGCGAAAAGTTGCGACCTGCGTAAACCTACCGAGCCACACAGGGGCGCTGATGAATCGTGAATAGTTCACTCCGTGGAGTTGGTCCTTCATCAGATTAGGCCGTAAAAGCAGGTGCTGATGTAAACCGATTTCACAGCTGTCATTGGCCAACCACATTTGACAATAACGTTTAAAACTAAGTTTAGACTAACAGCCAGTTCGCTGATGTCGAAAGGATAAGTTCATTCGCATTCTAGGCGAAAGAAAATTGATTTGGGTTTTTCTAACTTTATTCCATGAAAACGATGTGTCAAAATTCAATTTAATTACATAAGTTCATGCGAACGAACAATAGTGACATAGACAAACCCAAAATTATTCGAATGTGAGTGACTAGCTTTCTTTCGCATACATTTTCATTCGATATCGTCCATGAAATTAAATTTTCAATTGGTAAATAATTTCCCTTTTGTAAAGGGTGGTTAAATTTCAAGGGCTGATGTTGATTTTGAATAAAACACAAACTATTTAGGAAATTATTGTAATTTTATTTTATTATGATATATTGGTATTATTCGATTATGCACGAAACAAAATATCGACCAAATGGGCGCCGTGACTACGGCGGCACACCTCCATCCGATGGTCCAAATTTTCGATGACCCTGAGGCATAATGGAGGTTCTATGCCGTTAATGTGCCGAATTATCTCATCCTTTAGCTTTTGAATTGTTGCTGGCTTATCGACGTACACCTTTTCTTTCAAATAACCCCAAAGAAAAAAGTCCAACGGTGTCAAATCACATGATCTTGGCGGCCAATTGACATCGCCATTACGTGAGATAACACGGCCATTGAATTTGTTGCGCAAAAGAGCAATTGTTTCGTTAGCTGTGTGGCAAGTGGCACCGACCTGCTGAAGCCACATATCGTCTACATCCATATCTTCCAATTCGAGCCATAGAAAGTTCGTTATCATCTCACGATAGCGAACACCATTCACAGTAACTGCCTGACCGGTCTCATTTTGGAAAAAATACGGCCCGATGATGCCGCCAGCACATAAACCGCATCAAACAGTCACTCTTTGTGGGTGCATAGGTTTTTCGACAGTCGCTCTTGGATTCTCATTCGCCCAAATGCGGCAATTCTGTTTATTGACGAATCCACTGAAGATGATTTTCTTCGAAAATTGATCATCATTTTCATAATAAGTCTGGATAACTTTAACACGTTGTTGGATTGTGTATCTCTCCATGGTTCAAATTGAGTAAGTCTGAAATAGAGAAATGTCAAATAAAATTTGGAAAAAAAAAACTTGGCGTTTAGGTGTGGTTAACATTCAACATCGGCCCTTGAATTTTAACCACCCGATATTTTGAAAATGCTGTAGTTTTCGATTTGATGTCAAATCAGCATCAAGCGATTGTCGTTTGCGAAAACATTTGATTTCAAACCAATATCAATTTGAAATCAAACCTTAATGTTTGTTGGGTAATCACAAAACATCACAAATACCGCCGCAAGTAATTTTCGGAGATAAAAGAAGATAAAAAAAGGTAATTATTGTGGTTTAACCGGATCAAAATTAATTGCAGCAAAAACATTTCTTCTTTTTTTGATTGAAAAGCTGGAAATATTTCAAATTAACTCAATGGACTTAAAGGACAAAACAATAAATTTTTGAGGATGTGTAAAGATTTCGAAACATCGCAAACACATACACACAAGACGGGTTTAAAATTGTCTCAGAATGCCTTGAGAAAATTGAAACAATTAGAGCACGGATTAAGTATTACAGTGTCCCTTCGTCTGCTGGTTTTATGTTGTTTGGATTTTTACCAAAACATTTTACGTGCAACATTGTTTTGGACACAAAAACAACATGCATCACGCACAGCAGATTATCCAGAGATTTCTGAATTTGGGAAAAAAGCAAAATTATACGAAACATGAATGAAACAATTGAAACATGATAAATTGTATCACTCCCCGCTTACGCTTCAAGTTAGAAAATAAATTGATCTCGATGTTGGATATATGTCCCCTTAAAGACTACAAATACATATGTATGTACATATGTGCCTGCTTGCCTTAAATTTGCATAATTTTGAAACAGCAGTCCGTCTTTTGTTGCTTCTTTCCATTTGACGATTTGAAAATGTTTTTAATCTACTTAAAAATAATTGCAACAAATCAGCTTCGTACAATACTCGTAAACTAAATGGATTTTCTACTTAGAAATTAATACAAAATACTACAAAGACCAGCACCGTCAATAAGTAGAGCAACTTATTCCCAACTTTAATATGTTTGTGTGAACGTATGTACGTCTGTATGTGTGTGTGTGTGCACATTTAATTCAATTTGTTTCTGGGAACTCTGCAAGTGTTGGCAGGATTTTGCTGGTGGCTACGACAAGTATTTAAGTATTTAGCTGTGTTTAGCTTAAGTTTCTTATGCGAGTATTCTATTAAGCAGACTAATTAGTGCATTTATTTACATGCACCCAGTAAAACAAACAAAAACCGAGAATTTAAAATCGTTTATACACAAAAGTATCTTTTATTGTTGATCCCTTAGAGGCGCATGCGCCTCTTTTATAATACGATTTGCTGCTTTAATAGATTTACTTTTATTTGCATTTAATTTTCAATAGCATTATTCAAGATTAGCTGAGAAGATGACATCGTAAAAGAGGCTCCTTCAAGATAACAGTGATAAAAAGTGTCAGTAAAGCATAATGTCAACTAGAGTGGCCAGACAACCTGAAAATATCTGAATTGTCTATTGTAGTGATTTGAGTATTGTCCAGGTACCAGCTAAAATTCAATTCATCTGTACTCATGGATGGTATAAATATTGAGGAATCGGATGCTCTTGGCGTTCTTGGAATGAAGATACAGTGTGACGTTCGCTGGACAGAACACATTTTTCATGACTCTAAAGAAGCATTTAAGTGTCTCGGTTTTTTGAAACGGTGTAAGATGTACTTCACTCCATCCGACCACCTACATCCGACCGAAAATGGAATACAACTCTCATGTTTGGGCCGGTGCCTCAAAGTCTGTTTTGGGGTTACTCGACCGTGTGCAGGAGAGGGCGAAGAAGCTCATCAGTGACAGTAGGGTATCCAACTCTATTGACTCACGGGAGCATCGACGCAGTGTGGGGTGCGTTATTCTGTTCTATCGTTACTACAATGGATTTTGCTCTGACGAGATTAGGGATCTTGTTCCCGAAACTCGCACATTTTTACTTAGCACGAGCTCATCGTCTAGAGCTCATCCATTTGTGGTCGATTGCCCGGGGAATCGCACTACGCATTACAGAGAGAATTCGTTTTTCAGCCGCACGCTTCGTCTATGGCATAAATTGCCTGCAGACGTGTTTCCTGTCTATTATAACGTTGGAAAGTTCAAGTCAAAAAATGTTCACAAACACTACTCCCTCTTTCGCCCTCCTCATAACCTATTTTCCTAGTTCTGGTACAATGCACTGCATAGGTAGGGGTAATCCCCTGAGTACTGGTCCAAGCTCAAAAAAAAAAAAAAAAATTATCTAATAGCCTATTTACACCAAAGCGAAATCTACTCATTCGAGATTTCAAGCCAAATCTAGTAGATTTTGAGAAGATTTCCCATACAAAATGAAATCTACTTTATGAGTAGATTTCGACGAAATCTCCTGAAATCTACTCAGTACCAAGCGATGCAACTGTGATTTCTTGCAAAAAGTACTTAAAAATACTACGCTGCAACAAAAATTGCACTATAATGTGGTGTCTCTGGGCACAAAAAATATACAGTTTAATGCTGGTGTATTCAGTTTCTGATAATATTGTATTGTCAAACCCGCATGCATAAATTATTTTTGAGCAAATGAAATCTTGCTAGATGTAAAAAAACGGTGGTGTAAACGATATAGATTTCGTTGTAGATTTCAATTCAAATCTACTAGATTTTGAGTTGGTGTAAATGCGCTATAAAAAGAGAATTTCTTCAATTTAATTAATGTATATTCTGTTTAGAGAAAAATTTGTTTAAACAACACGTACACCAGAGATGTGCACCGGTGCACCGCAACCATAAGTACACCGGTTGTTTACGCAACAATTTTCTCATCCGAGTATAAAAAATTATAAATAGCTTGTTTTCTATGTTCCCCAGCTATCTATATGTCGCCATTTCATAGGAGCAACCCTAATCATCTGTAGACTTTGGAAATTTTTTAAAGATATTCTCAAACATTCAACAATACTCATCCAAGTATTTTAAGCACTTTTAAAAATCTATGCGGTGGTATTATTTATAATATAATATGATAATGAGACACAAAGGCATTGTATTGATGAAAGTAAGTCATCATAAATATTATTAGAACATTTTCAATTCTTGAAAACATTAGAATATAATATGAAGTGTTAGAAAATATTTTTTCAATCGGAGTTTAAGTTTAGTTGATGATAAGCGTCCCATGGTATTGATGATATTTTGTTTACTTAGTAATTTTCATGATGTTCATAGCAATGAAATTTTACATCAAATTGAATCCAAATTTTTGTTGGCCTGATGTTAGTGTGCCATCCTATTGATGATATTTTGTGATTATATTGATTTCAGTTATTCATCTCTTCATTATTGCATTGATCACATCAAACGTATTCCGATAAAGCATCACGATGATGTCAGTATAACTTTTCATTGATGAAATAATTGTCATAAAGGGTGGTTAAATTTCAAGGGCCGATGTTGATTTTGAATAAAACATAAACTATTTAGGAAATTATTGTAATTTTATTTTATTATGATATATTGGTATTACTCAATTATGTATGGAACAAAATATCGGCCAAATGGGCGCCGCGACCATGGCGGCACACCTCCATCCTATCGTCCACATTTTTAATGACCCTGAGGCATAATGGAGGTTCTATGCAGTTAATGTGCCAAATTATCTCATCCTTTAGCTGTTGAATTGTTGCTGACTTACTGACGTACACCTTTTCTTTCAAATAACCCCAAAGAAAAAAGTCCAACGGTGTCAAATCACATGATCTTGGCGGCCAATTGACATCGCCATTACGTGCGATAGCACGGCCATTGAATTTGTTGTGCAAAAGAGCAATTGTTTCGTTAGCTGTGTGGCAAGTGGCACCGTCCTGCTGAAACCACATATCGTCTACATCCATATCTTCCAATTCGGGCCATACAAAGTTCGTTATCATCTCACGATAGCGAACACCATTCACAGTAACTGCCTGAATCGCCTCATTTTGGAAGAAATACGGCCCGATGATGCCGCCAGCACATAAACCGCACCAAACAGTCACTCTTTGTGGGTGCATTGGTTTTTCGACAGTCTCATTCCCCCAAATGCGGCAATTCTGTTTATTGACGAATCCACTGAGGTGAAAATGTGCCTCATCACTGAAGATGATTTTCTTCGAAAATTGATCATCATTTTCATAATAAGTCTGGATAACTTTAACACGTTGTTGGATTGTGTATCTCTCCATGATTGAAATTGAATAAGTCTGAAATAGAGAAATGTCAAATAAAATTTGCAAAAAAACTTGGCGTTTAGGTGTGGTTCACAGTCAACATCGGCCCTTGAAATTTAACCACCCGATAATTACCGCTAATGATAATTAGAGCACTGATGTAATGGTTGACATCACAGTGTCGTAAAGTGGTCATGAGGCCATGAGGTCAAAAATAAGGACATTGGGCATTGCATTGATGTTAAAATGCATCACAGCTATGACGGGTTTTCTATGAGTGTGGGATAAGTATAGGGTGTTTTTTTAAGCCCGATAGAACTTGAAATTGTAAAAAATAACACAAAAAATTAAATTGTAATCAAAATTTTTTTTTATTCGAAAGATCAATACGTGACATTAACATTTGAAAATGATTTCGGGCATATGGGCACCGCGGCTGTTCTTGACGAAGCGCATTCTGGACGTCCAATTTTGGGCCACTTTTTCGAGCACTGCTGGCCGTATGTCACGAACAACACGAACAATGCTGGCCTCCAAGGCGTCAATTGTTGCTGGTTTATCAGCATAAACCAGTGACTTCACGTAGCCCCACAGGAAATAATCGAGAGGTGTCAAATCGCACGACCTTGGAGGCCAATTGACAGGTCCATTTCTCGAAATCAACTTATCGCCAAATTTTGATTTCAGTAAGTCGATGGTTGCGTTCGCCGTATGGCACGTAGCGCCATCCTGTTGAAACCACATCTCCTCCGGATCAATGTCATCCATATTTTCAAACAAAAAATCATTGATCATGGTGCGGTAACGATCTCCATTGACCGTAACGCGAGCTCCGGCCTCATTTTTGAAGAAATAAGGTCCGATGATGCCACCAGCATGAAAACCGCACCAAACAGTGCATTTTTCTGGATGTAATGGAGTCTGTAGGGTCTCTTGTGGATTGGTCTCACTCCATATGCGGCAATTTTGCTTATTAACAAACCCGTTAAGCCAAAAATGCGCCTCATCGCTGAACACAATTTTGCGATAAAACAACGGGACTGATTTTCAAAGTAAATTTGGATAATTTCGTAGCGTTGTTCAAGCGTGAGTCTATTCATGATGATTTGTCAGAGTATACTGAAACAAATAAAAAAATGTTTCATCAAAATTTAATTTTTTGTGTTACTTTTTACAATTTAAAGTTCTATCTAGCTTAAAAAAACACCCTATATAAGTTATGCGTCGTTATAGAGACTCCAATCAGGGTATTTAAGTTGAATTACCTTTAAGACTAATTATATAATTTTTAAAACAATTCAATGGACTTTCAATATTGAATAAATTCCATGCGTTATAAAAAAAGTGCTTCCAGTTTTCTAAGCAGACAAATAAATTTATCAGGCACCCTGTACTTTCGATTACAATTAAAATCATACCTTATTGCTTCGAGAGGAAATTTCAATACAAAAAGAAAAATAATAATAAAAGACAACCTGACACAAATGCAGTGTTAATGCCATAAATTATGCATTTTATTAAAGCTCGATTATTTGATCAGAAACTCCCCCTTGAAAAGTCATCAATAGTTGATGTGGTCTCGTCACATGTTTGACAAGTAACGCATGTCATGTCTCAACAGCATAAAAACAAGCAGCGAATACAACCAAATTGCAATGAAACATATTGCATGTCTTTTGTTTTCTCACTTTTCACTTTTTATTGTAATTGTAAGAAAAAGGAAAAGGTCCTTAAACCAAAAAAACACACAAACAAACTACCGTTCTGTGTGCTGCTGCTGTTTCATGGATAAAAGTAAAAGTATGTGGGGATCAGGATGCATTGGCAGCTGTTGCCTTAAAACGAAAGTGAAGTGAAAATATTTGCTAAATGAATCTTAAAGGCAGCATGGAATAGATGTCAGTCAGCCAGTATGCGTTATATTTCATATCATATCCACAGATCATTTATCGCAATTTGTTTTGAAACAAACAAAGCAAAAATCCAAATTATAATTTGGAGACGCGTTGTTATAATCAAATAACATCAGCGTTATGATCAGTGCCGGGGCAGCAGCGATATCCTTTGCAGCAGCTTCGTCAAGTGTGTCAGTTGTGTGGCAGCTTGAATCAACATGTTTCAAAATTTCGCTGTTCATATTTTTCAGTTGAGTCACTCACTCATTTAGTTTGCTAATGAAGCGCTGTCAGATTTTTACGCTTAAACAGCAACAGCTGTTTAATGCGTCGCACGCTCTGCTCTCTTCCTTCAAATTTGACTGTTTCTTAGGAAAGTAAAAGTATCGCACTTTTAAAGCATTTCAATACATTTTTTCTTTCTTATGGTTCATTTGTAAAATCGTATGTTTTCTTTTATTGTATAAAAACAAAAGTTCATATCAATAAATTATGAATTTAAAGGGTGTTCTTTATAGAGGCAGATAATTTTAGAATTAAATTAAACAAAAATAAGTTTTCTTTAACTAATTAGTTAATATCGTTTATATATAATTTTTCTTTATTTTTGCGTTACTTTGTTCTATCGTTACTACAATGGATTTTGCTCTGACGAAATTAGAGATCTGGTTGCCGAAACTCGCACATTTTTACGTAACACGCGTTCAGAGCTCATCCATTTGTGATCGATTTCCCGGGGAATCGTACTACGCATTACAGAGAGAATTCGTTTGTCAGCCGTACACTTCGCCTGTGGAATAAGTTGCCTGCAGACGTGTTTCCTGCCGGTTATAACGTTGGAAGGTTCAAGTCAAATGTTCACATACACTACTCCCTCTTTCCCCCCTCCTGTCAACCTATTTTCCTAGTTCTGGTACAATGCACTGCATATGTAGGAGTCATCCACTGAGTATTGATCCGAGATAAAAAAAGAAATTTACTTTGTTTAAACGATAATCTTCTGGCAAGACTGGCTCAGATATCGATGACCTTATCTAACATTTAAGGCCCAGTGTTCCCCCGGGGAAGAGATTATTTTGCCTTGGAATAGACTAAACTATGGTATTCTGTCTTCTGGGGCATAGAGAGGAAGAAATTCGTCGTTTGTTGTAGCAAAAACAATCCTAGCAAACCGCCTGATGTATGTTGTGTTGGACTTCCGAAACCCGTAACAAGGGCTTAAAATGGCAGAACAGGGATCAGCAAAGCCCTTTCTCTTCTCTCTTGCAGATCTTGCGGTGGTGATCATGGTTGAAGTGCCTGCCTAGACTGAAACGTTCTGGCTGCGGTTTAAACCTAAAATAGCATGATGGAGAGTTGGTTTCCCCGATAACTTTGGTGCAGGCCGGTTTTCGGGGCTAACAACCCCCTCGTAGTGCTGTTGTCTTGCAAGAGATACCTGTACTGAAAAAAACCAGGATGGTTAAACGGGTGAGCTGGTTAAGGGTTGATGCTCTTAATGGCTTTCGACCTCACCGACTACGACCAGCTCATTGTGCCTTGTCTTCCATTGACTGTTGGGAAATTGCATACAGAAGGGATTAGAAGGCCCGAACTCTCAAATAAGTAGTTTGTCTATAAAGCTACACACTTATAGCAAAAAGTTGAGACTTGTGTAAGCTTGGTAAACTACACAGGCACGCAAGTAAATCGCGACTAATTCAATCCGTAGCTTTAGTCCACCGTCAGATTAGGACGTCATGGCAGGTGCTGATGTAAATCAACTCCACAACTATCTTGGACCAGTACTAAGAGAATGACCCTTACATATGAAATATATTGTACAGAAACTAGCAATATAGATTATCTGGAGGAGAAAAAAAGGAGTAGTGTATGTTAACGTGTGACAGGAAACACATGGGCAGATAGCTTGTTCCACAGATGAACCGTACGGCTGAAAAAGGAATTCTGTCGGTAATGCGGTTTACTGGGCAAACGGCCACAAATGGGTGAGCTCTAGGCGATGTACGTGTACTACGTAAAAATATGCGGGACTCAGGAACAAGATATCTAATCTAAGCAGAGCAAAATCCATTGTAGTATCGACAAAACAGAGTAACTCATCCAACGCGATGTTTTCAGCGATGTTTCAGTCAGTCAATAAACTTGGCCGAACAACCGAACATATATACTTTGAGGCACCGATCCACACATTGTATAGCCTTTTCGGTCGTATATAGGTATAAACCGACCCAGCTTTATGGGTCGGTTTATCTGGATCACTCCAAATACGGCAGTTTTGCTTATTGACGCATCCATTCGAACAAAAGTGAGCTTCAGCGTTAAACAAAATTCGCTGAATAAAATCGGTATCAACGCAAACTTGTTTCGAACTCATTTGCTCAATTTGGAAGCGTTGTTCACATGTCCCCCTGTTAATCCCCCCGGGGGACAGGTTTTGCCTTGGCGTATTCCTAACTTAAGCGCTCTGTTTTTCGGAGAAAAGAGGGAAAGGGATCCCTCGTTTGGTGCGGCAAACAAAACTCTAGGAAGCCACATGACTTATGTTGTGTTGGCTTCCGAAACCCTTACTAAGGGTATAAATTGGCAGAACGGAGATCAGCATGGCCCCCGGGTAGTTCTGCTTGCGGTTCGACCCGGGCTGATCATGGTTGAGGTGCCTGCCTCGGCTGAAACGTTCTGGCTGTGGTTGAAACCTAAAACGTAGGAAGGGAGTGTTAGTATCCTTGATAATTGTTTGGTGTGTGGCTTTTTTCGGGGACTAACAAACTCCCGAGGATCTGTTGCCTATACAACAGATACCTGTACTGTAAGGAACCAGTGGTGATGGTTGACGGGTGAGTTGGTTTAAGGGCTGATGCTCTTAGTGGGCTTCGGCCTACCGCCTCATATGACCGCAATCATATGGCAAGAATTGCTACCTGTGTGAGCCTGGTAAGCCACACTGGGGCGGTGGTGAATCGTGAAAAATTCACTCCGTGGAATTGGTCCACCATCAGGTTAGGCCGTCAAGGCAGGTGCTGATGTAAATTATTTTCAAAGTTGTCCCCCTATTAATTTTGAAATATCAAACCAATTTAAACATAAATCACTTAACAGCTGACAAAATGGCGGCCAGTTAAAAACAAGTGTTGCCCACTCAAAGTTTTATACCACTATAAAAAGAACACCCTTTATAAATAATAATGGTTGCACTCATTATTGCACGCCAAACATCTCCAAACAAAAGATGGCATGACTAAATCATAAATAGATGTTGCAGTTTGCTTAAATGATCCCTTCTGTTGCATCATTTCATTCCTGTTGCTGCTTCATTTTCAATATTTATCTTTCAGGGTTACGTTCAAATGTGGCCTGCCTGTAGCTGGCTGTAGTGGTCAGCAGCACATGTTACTTTCAGTTTAAGGATGCTTGCTCCCTGTCGTTTATACAAGTTATGTATGTACCTGCGAAAAAAAATTAGTTTTGACGTGCCTAATAATGAGTCATATTTTATATTTGAATGACGATGATTCTAACTAAAGAATCGGAGAAATCGCGTTATGTGCAGCTGGTGTTAATTTGAGGCTCGTGCCTGCCACACTTGTATCCACAATTAACTTATTTTTGAAAATATTCAAACACGTACTCGTGCTTGGTTTGATAGAAAATGGTTCACATAACGCTCCTTTATTGCAACATAGTCATATCTCAAAAAATGAGATTTTCGGGTTACCATTCTAGAATTGTTAACAGTACTACCTTTTATATTGTGCCAAAAATTGATTAAAATTACTTTTAAACTGTTTCCTTTAGGAGATATTTTCTAAAAAAATTTCCAAGACTAAAGAAACTAAAAATTTGAAATGAATTTTTCTCGAAACAAACTTTTTTGAGTTATGACTATGTTTGAATAAAGGAACGATATTGTCTTATAAATTGTTCAAATAACTTTTTTTTAGTTTTTAGTGAAAAATAATCGTAAAGTTTTTAGCTGGGAGACAATTAGTTGTTTCGTAGCCGCTAAAGTGCTCATTAACACTCAATTGGATTTGAACTCAGGATCATGATACATCATGAGCAGCCGCTTTAAGCTACTTATTCTTCGTCTATATTCATCTCATAGTGAATCATATATGCAGATGCTAGTTGAAATTTTCAATTTTATTTGGAGTTTTCCCATTTTTAGTGAAATTTGCCATTTAATTTGGAAGTTTTCCATTATAAATTCAAAACTCTTAACATTATTTCTAATTGCTACTCGTAATGGCATATAGTGGTTGGATTTAAAATTTGCTTATTTTCACTGAATTTTCAGTTTTTTTATTTTATAAACGGTGATCCCAGTATAAGGTACCAAGGCATTTGTGCCTCACTCCCTAACGTCACTCCAACTTACTTTGACATTTCTTTGTTTCAGTGTTTAACAATCCAAACATGGAGAGGTACCTACACAATTAAGCAACGTGTTAAGACTGTAGAAGATATTAACGAAAATGGGGTTTCAAAATAAAGATCAGTTTGTGCAAATACAAACATCCACAATGGGGATTTCGGTGCAAATTTCAGCAAATGGAATCAGTAAAAAATGTGGAAACACGTACAGTTCATTTGCTCGAACACGCTCGGTTCATTCTCCGGTAACTATATAAGCAAACTCCTTGCTGAAGAGCTCGGGTCTTCTAATCCACCTAAGTCATCACTTGATTTCACTTCTTTACGTTAGAGGTATCTAAGACAAGGCAATAGCAGCTCGGGGGTTTTTCTGCCCCGAAAACTGACATCCACTATGGTTATCAGAGGTTGAGATTTTAGGTTTAAACCACAGGACATTTCAGCCAAAATGGGGGCAACTCAATCATGATCAGCGCTAAGATGGCGCAGATCACTGATGATTACGGTAGCTTCTATGAAATGTCGATATATCCTCGTAGGCAGCTAGCATATACATATATTTATTAATTGGTATAAGAACTGAACTGAAGAAAATATCGCAGCCGTATCGGCCAGTGTTGGTGATGACCGTGAATTATCGATTCGGCGCCGTTCGCAGCAATTGGGCCTCTGTTACTCCACTACGTGGAAAATTTTGCGGAAGGATTTGGGTGTGAAGCCTTATAAGATACAGCTGGTGCAAGAATTGAAGCCAAATGACCTACCACAACGCCAAATTTTTGGTGAATGGGCTCTTGAAAAGTTAGATGAAGATCCACTTTTTTATCGAAGAATTGTGTTCAGCGACGAGGCTCATTTCTGGTTGAATGGATAAGTGAACAAGCAAAACTGCCGCATTTGGAGCAGCCAGAAGCATTGCAAGAGCTACCAATGCATCCACAAAAAACAACCGTTTGGTGCGGACTATGGGCTGGCGGCATCATTGGGCCGTATTTCTTCAAAGATGATGCGAATCACAACGTTACTGTGAATGGTGAGCGCTACCGTGCGATGATAACAAACTTTTTTTGGCCCAAAATGGAAGAGCTTGACTTGCATGACATGTGGTTTCAACATGCCACACAGCACGCGAAACAATGGACCAATTGGGAGGCGAGTTCGGTGAACAGTTTATTTCACGCTTGGGACCAGTCAATTGGCCGCCCAGATCGTGCGATTTAACGCCTCTAGACTATTTTTTGTGGGGCTATGTTAAGCCTGCTTCGATTGACGCACTGGAAGCCAACATTGCCAACATTATTCGTGAGATATCGGCCGAAATGTTGGAAAGAGTATGCCAAAATTGGACTAGGCGGATGGACCATTTGAGGCGCAGCCGCGGCCAACATTCGCATGAAATAATCTTCAAACATTAAATTATATCGACCGAACTATTGATCCAAATAAATATTTCATGCATTTTTCTGAATTTTATGTGTTTTTTTTTTTTAAATTTCCGATAGTTCTTATAAAATCACCCATTAGAATAAGTAATTCCGCTTGTTTTTTAAGAATAACAAGTGAGTGTTATATAATATCTTGTTCAGCTTATTTCAAGTACAGATTCAAGATTAAATTAACTTTAAAATTCTTGAATCAGTCGCATTTTAAGATTAGTTCGATCACAGTTTTTCTCAAATCAATTTCAGTTTCAGCCTATTTCAAGTACGAAGTCGTTAAGTATGTCTAATGGTAAGTATTTAGTGCTTGAATATTCCGTATGTGAACCAAGAGCATCGCACTTGATTTAAGAAAATCCGTACTTACCGTATTAAGCAAAAAGAGAAGCTGTTGATATACCTTCCGATAGGGGGACACAAGGAAGTGATGATAAAAATACTCTCTGAATAGTTGTGTTTTTAGTCCACGTTAGTACTGGAATTTCAAAACATATTAAATGAACTGGCGTGCCTAAACCAGGTTACTCTGGCCTAGTTGGGGTAGGACATGAGGGGCACTATGGCAATGAGAAAGTAGACATATATGCAAAAAAAAAGAACAGAGGAGACTTTTATTGGCACCAACATTTGTCTTTAACAAGATTCGCCATAATGGAGTCATTTGCCCATGAAGCAGAGGGGACTTTTATTGACACCACTCCACCATTTGGCTTCAACAAGAATTTCTAAAATTTTATGCCCTAAACTGGATAAGAAAAGCCTTAGAATACTGGCAGGTGTACATATAGGTCATTTCAACTGCCTTAAGCAGGGAATGACCTGTATGTAAGAATGGGAATTTCCAATACAGACATTTGCAGATGTTGTGCTGAGGAAAAGGAATCAATAGAGTACTTGATCAGTCACTGTGGGGCATGGGGACACATGAGATACAGGCTGCTACAAGCTTATAGCTTGAGTTAACAGGACTTGCCATCACCCCCCCATATAGAAGCTAGTCCAGTTTCTTGACATACTTAGCCCGTGAGGGGGTAGGAAGAAGAACAATAGATCAGTAATCAGATGCAATAAAGTTTTCAAATGTTCTAATGTATGCAGACGCCGTAAAAATCTTCCTATGTTATAATAACTTTTGGGATCATAAATTTCTTCAAAAGGATTTAGATTTGTTTTATAATTGGTGTAAAGTCAACCTTAATTTTAAAAAATGCAAGCAAATGCACTTTTGTAGAAACAATCCGACCATCGTTAATTATTTTCTAAATGGTTATAAAATTGATACCGTGCACAGTATAATGGATTTAGGTATTTTATTTGATCCAAAAATGAGTTTTATTCTGCATATCACAGCTACAATAAATAAGGCCAGGGGTACACTGGGTTTTATAAAACGTTGGTCCAAAGAGTTCGCTGATCCGTACATTGTGAAAACGTTATATACTGCACTGGTTCGTCCTATATTAGAATATGGATCGATTATTTGGGACCCTTTCTATCAGATTCATTCAAAGGCAATCGAGTCAGCGCAAAAGCAGTTTCTGTTATTTTGCCTTCGAGGGTTACGCTTCAACCCTCAAAATTTGCCTTCGTATGCGGCTCGTCTAGCTCTCATCAAGCTACCTACTTTGAAAAGCCGTAGAACTATGCTCAACGTTTCTTTTGCTCTGAAACTTATTAATGGTGATATTAGATCTGGATTTTTGGTTAATGAAATTTCATTTAACATTCCTCAACGCTCATCCCGGTATTTCTTTCCGTTATTTGTGGAATTTTCCAGAGTTAATTATGCTGATGCTGACCCTCTCAGGAGAGTGTGTATGCAGTTCAACCAACTGTTTGAACTAATTGATTTTTCATTAAATCTAAATGTTGTAAAGAATTCAATCATTGTCTATTTAAATTCATAACGTTTCTCTTTGTTGATTTTATAAGAACTATCGGAAATTTAAAAAATAAAAACACATAAAATTCAGAAAAATGCATGAAATATTTATTTGGATCGATAGTTGGGTCGATATAATTTAATGTTTGAAGATTATTTCATGCAAATGTTGGCCGCGGCTGCGCCTCAAATGGTCCATCCGCTTAGTCCAATTTTGGCATACTCTTTCCAACATTTCGGCCGGTATCTCACGAATAATGTTGGCAATGTTGGCTTCCAGTGCGTCAATCGAAGCGGGCTTGTTGCTATAGACATTAGCCTTAACATAGCCCCACAAAAAATAGTCTAGAGGCGTTAAATCGCACGATCTGGGCGGCCAATTGACTGGTCCCAAGCGTGAAATAAACTGTTCACCGAACTCGCCTCTCAATTGGTCCATTGTTTCGCGTGCTGTGTGGCATGTGGCACCGTCTTGTTGAAACCACATGTCATGCAAGTCAATCTCTTCCATTTTGGGCAAAAAAAAGTTTGTTATCATCGCACGGTAGCGCTCACCATTCACAGTAACGTTGTGATTCGCATCATCTTTGAAGAAATAATATAATATAATCCGTACCAAGCGGTTGTTTTTTGTGGATGCATTGGTAGCTCTTGCAATGCTTCTGGCTGCTCTTCGCTCCAAATGCGGCAGTTTTGCTTGTTCGCGTATCCATTCAACCAGAAATGAGCCTCGTCGCTGAACACAATTCTTCGATAAAAAAGTGGATCTTCATCTAACTTTTCAAGAGCCCATTCACCAAAAATTTGGCGTTGTGGTAGGTCGTTTGGCTTCAATTCTTGCACCAGCTGTATCTTATAAGGCTTCACACCCAAATCCTTCCACAAAATTTTCCACGTAGTGGAGTAACAGAGGCCCAATTGCTGCGAACGGCGCCGAATCGATAATTCACGGTCATCACCAACACTGGCCGATACGGCTGCGATATTTTCTTCAGTTCGCACTCTACGTAAGCGTGTTGGTGGTTTAATGTCCAAAAATGTAAATTTGGTGCGAAATTTTTTTACAATAGCCCGAATAGAAGCCTCAGTAGGTCGATTAAACTGACCATAAAATGGAAGAAGCACGCGATGAACTTTCTTAACAGAGCACGCATTTTGGTAATAAAATTCAATAATTTGCAAGCGTTGTTCGTTTGTAAGACGATTCATGATTAAATTATAGACCAAACTGAAGATGTTTGACAGTGACACAAGATACAAAACGTGCGTGAGCTGTCAAAACTAGTGTTGCCAAAAAGATAATAGCAAAAAAATCACTCGTTACCTGCTATTTAATTTGGTTTTACATATTTTAATATTTATATACACATGTACATATTTACATATTATTAATGTCTGTAAGGAATATTTCCATAGACAAATGAATAAATAAACAGTTGTCACGGTACAAATGGCCATTGGAGGTCACATCCCATTCAAATAATAATAATACCGTACTTTTGACACCGCTTGGGATTGATATAAGTATAGATGGACTAAATTTTTTTTCAGTGTATGATAATAAAAAAATGTTAAAACATTCTAGTTCTCTGAAAACTCTGTACAATTAACATTTCAGAATTTGCTCAGTTTTAAATCGATTTTTTTCGATATCGTATTGAATTGCTTCAGTTTCAATAAAAACTGGTATAGCAGAAACCATTCAAAACAAAACTTTTATTAATTCAAGATTCCTTGCAACCGAAGCCTGAACTGCTCATATGTAAACGCTTTTGAAGACTTTGTTTAACTTTTTCTCACGCATCACTACAGAATACATATAAGAATGTGTAACATTTTCAATTCCATATAACAGCTTAAAACTTATAATGCTGCGATTTTATTTTTGCGGTTTGAATTAAACTTTTGTTTGAACGTGCATTACATTACACACACAGTCATACAAACGATTTGCTTATAACGAGTGATTTTTTTGCTATTATCTTTTTGGCAACACTAATTTTGACAGCTCACGCACGTTTTGTATCTTGTGTCACTGTCTAACATCTTCAGTTTGGTCTATAATTTAATCATGAATCGTCTTACAAACGAACAACGCTTGCAAATTATTGAATTTTATTACCAAAATGCGTGCTCTGTTAAGAAAGTTCATCGCGCGCTTCTTCCATTTTATGGTCAGTTTAATCGACCTACTGAGGCTTCTATTCGGGCTATTGTAAAAAAATTTCGCACCAAATTTACATTGTTGGACATTAAACCACCAACACGCTTACGTAGAGTGCGAACTGAAGAAAATATCGCAGCCGTATCGGCCAGTGTTGGTGATGACCGTGATTTATCCAGAAGCATTGCAAGAGCTACCAATGCATCCACAAAAAACAACCGTTTGTTGCGGATTTTGGGCTGGCGGCATCATTGGGCCGTATTTCTTCAAAGATGATGCGAATCACAACGTTACTGTGAATGGTGAGCGCTACCGTGCGATGATAACAAACTTGTTTTTGCCCAAAATGGAAGAGCTTGACTTGCATGACATGTGGTTTCAACAAGACGGTGCCACATGCCACACAGCACGCGAAACAATGGACCAATTGAGAGGCGAGTTCGGTGAACAGTTTATTAAACGCTTGGGACCAGTCAATTGGCCGCCCAGATCGTGCGATTTAACGCCTCTAGACTATTTTTTGTGGGGCTATGTTAAGGCTAATGTCTATAGCGACAAGCCCGCTTCGATTGACGCACTGGAAGCCAACATTGCCAACATTATTCGTGAGATACCGGCCGAAATGTTGGAAAGAGTATGCCAAAATTGGACTAAGCGGATGGACAATTTGAGGCGCAGCCGCGGCCAACATTTGCATGAAATAATCTTCAAACATTAAATTATATCGACCCAACTATCGATCCAAATAAATATTTCATGCATTTTTCTGAATTTTATGTGTTTTTTTTTTTTTAATTTCCGATAGTTCTTATAAAATCACCCATTACCACAATTGCCAACCATTTATAGTAATTTTTTTATTTACTTCTTCTTCGTTGTCTTGCTTTTGCCAACAATTTTGTTGTTTTGTTAACAACTTTTATGTGAATTCTATCGTACAAAAATTATATAAATTGTTGTTGTCGCAGAAGTTTTAGTCATATGCAAATTGTCACCCCATTTAAAATTGCGGTTTTATTATAGTGCTTTTCACCTTACAACAACGGCACGATTTATCTTAAACATTTTTCTGGCTTTTTTCCTTGTTTTTTCTGTAGATTTTTGTTTTCAAAATATCAACCGCATTTGAATGCTGAGAATTTTACCACAATTGCGGTTTTATTAACGCTTCTGTAAATACAGTTTTGCACACGTTCTCATACTCACTCACTTCACTTAGCGTGTCCGTAACAAACAAACACTGCATAATCTCCAAATTCAAGTGCTTTAAATGCGAGCAATAAACTGCAGTCTACTTTTATGCAAATTTGAAATTTAAGATATTTGAAGCACAAAACACGACTGGAGAGCTTAAGCACTGCTCTAATGGCTGCTAGGCGTAAGACTTGGCTCGCTAAAACAGGCTTCAGTGTAACGGTTACTAGTTTGCCTGCTTATGTAGGTGCCTTAAACGTATATGTAAATACGTACGCAGATACATATGTATGTGTGACGAAGACATTGCACAGCATGCATGAACAAATGTGTGAACAATTTTAATTTACTAAAATGCGGAATCAGGTACATATCCGCTGTTAAAAGCTTTCTACAAAACTTTTTCCAGTTTTTGTTTTTTCCTTTTTATAGATTAAAAAAAAAAAAATTATAACACGCATACGAATTATATTCGTACCCAGTTGGCCATGTCATCAATGATACGTACACAATAATGTCTAGTCCTACGTCGATGACATTTTAAAGCAACTAATGCCAAAATCGAGCCCTATACACAGCAAGTCGAAGGCGAATTCATTTCTACTAGATGAAACTAGAATTACAATCAACACAGCGTGTCTGGCAGTAGATTTCAAACTTAAAAAGGTAATAATGGACATAAGGTTTTATTTAGCACATTGAACGTTAGCAAATTGAACGTTAGAGTAAGTTATCCAAGTATCTTCCGTCGAGTTGAACACACTGTTCAAAACGGAGCCTTGTGGTCTGCGCCACACGCTGCAGTAAACTTGGTTCAATTGAGATGAGTTCTCTACAAATATGTTCCTTTAAAGCCACAAGAGATTGGGGATTGCCATTATAAGAGGTACTCCATAAAAAAAATCCATGGTAGTTAGACCGGCCGCAATCTCGCTGGCCATGGGATGTCCTCAAAACCACTGATTAGTTTTTGGTGCAAATTTTTCCGAAGCAGTTTCATCGAAGCTCTGGCTGCCGCCTTATCCTGTTGAAAGAAAAAGAACTCAACGCTAAAATATCCTTCAGACTAGCGAACGGATGTAGTTTTCTTCAAACTGAAATTTCGGCTATAAACAAAGTGGCTAGTTGGCTGACGTTTAACAAGATATTTGGCAGCAATATCATACTAATAATGGATAACAAAGCCGCGGTCAATACGCTGAGTGCAACATATACCAATTCCTGTCTAGTCCAAGATAGCCAGGCATCTTTAAATAAGATCGCGAGACATTGAAAGTCAACTCTAAAATGAGTAGTCAGAAGAGCATAGACATGATAGGCTATTGAAACTCTGCCTTAGGCGAGGGTTTTCCAATATCAGGCATATTCCGAAATGGTAAAGGATCCTCTCCTCCTCATCTTCATCTTGACAACTTCTGCAGAAATCGTTGTAAGGTAAACCAAGTTTTCTAGCATGGGTCTCTAACGAGCAGTGCCAAGTGATTAATGCTACAATGGCTCTCAGGTGAGATCTGGACAGATTTAAGATCTTTTCCATTCTCTTAAAGTTGATGTGCGGCCAGAAATTCCTTGATATAAGGCATGTGGGCTCTGTAAACCCTCCTTCTTGGGCTCATTTCAGCGTGTGAAGTTTTTTACCCTTTAGGCACGCTGATAGAGATTGTCTGCAGAAAAGGTCAGAGTCTCTGTCCCCTATGGTTGTCCCTTTTTTCCAATTCGCCTAATTTGTATTGATGGCATTTTAGGGTTAAGTTTGCGGTTCTCGCCATACTATTTAAAAATGTCTGGCATTGCTGGTCTTGGAATTGGTGTATATTCCAATCAGCGTATGGATGGCGACCTTGCTGTCCGTTATTATCACGATAGCTAAAACTTCCCATACATTGCTTACGAAATAGTTTTTGACCGGTCTTGCAACATATGTCCAAGTATTGTAATGATGTAAAATTATGGCCTCGTTTCTGGCCGAATATTCTGGTCACTTTTCGCAGATTGCTTGTTCTCAATTGCTCATGTTCAAACTATTTCGGCTGAACAAGTCTCTCCTTGCCTTCTGTGTCGACAATAATCTTCGTTGCCTAATGTTTCCAATTCTTCATCTTCAAACTTATTCGGCTGACCAAAGGGTTCCATTTCTCCTATGTCGACAACCCAACTACGTCGAGTAATGCTTCTAATTCCTCATTTTCAAACTTTTCCGGCTGACCACATATCTTCTTGTCTTCTGTGCCGACACAATCTTAATCGATTAATGTCTACAAGTCCTCCTCTTCAAACTTTTTCGGCTGCCAAGGCCTCTCTATGTCTTTTGTAATGACAACAATCTACGTTGAGTACTGCTCTCAATTCCTTATCCTAAAATTTTTTGTCTGAATAGGCCTCTCCTTGTCCTCTCTGCTACTTCCAATTTTTCAACTTACAACTATTTCGGCTCACCAGAGGTTTCCATTTCTTCTATGTTGACAACCAACTTCATCAAGTACTCATCGAGTAATGCTTCCAATTCCTCATTTTCATATTTCTTCGGGTGACCAGGTCTCTCTTTATCTTTTGTAGTGGCAACGAGTACTACTTCCAATTCCTTATCTTCAAACCTTTTTGCCTGAACAGGCTTCTTCTTGCCTTCTGTTTCAACGACCACCTTCGTCGAGTAAAGCCTCCAATTTCTCGTCTTCAAACTTTTTCAGCTGACCAGAGATTTCCATTTCTTCTGTGTCGGCAACCAACTTCGTCGAGTAATACTTCCAATTTCCCATCTTCAAACTATTTCGGCTGACCAGGTCTCTACTTGTTTTTTGTGTCGGCAATAATCTTCGTCAACTAATGCTTACACTTCCTCATCTTCAAATTTTTCGGCTGACCAAACCTCTTATTGTCTTTAGTGTCGAAATCACCACTTTTAAATCACGCAAACCACCGTTCATAAGTTTTTTGAGCTGGCGCAAGTTGAATGTTAGCTTCTAGAAACCATCGATGACTTTTAGTAGCCGTTTTCTTTATGTAAAAGAAGGTTATCAGACTTCCCCGCAAAATATATTTTATATTTTGTTTATATTTTGGCGTCTAGCGAATACTGAATTATAGTGACAAATGGTTTTTTCTTAAAAAAAATAAATAAATTCTATATTTGTTATCATTGACATAAACCATATGTGACAGTTACGAGTATACCATATGTTGTCCAAATCGACATTATTAACTTGTAGACCCAATAAAAAAAATGGTTTGCTGTCTTTCAACAGTTTTGGCCAAAATTAACAAGTTAAGAATATAATTTCCTGTTTACTCTCATAAGTCCATACTAGTCCCAGATCTTGTGGCACGCAGCTTATATGATAAATTCAGTCATGTTGTCATTTATAAGCTTCTATATAAAAAAATACACTCTAGGTGTATTTTTGTTATCTAGGAAATTTTCTTTAAAATTGTCTTCCAGAAATCCTATAAATCAATTATACATTGTTGACAACAAAATCGTCGAAGGCAAGTTTGCCAATTGGGATATTTTTTTTGTTTTTTGTTTTTTTGGTATTAACAAAAGAGAAAAAAACAAAATTCCAATAAAACTTGTGATGAAAATAAATGTAAAAAAAAAATAATAAATTGCAACAAATATCAAGTAAATGAATTCGTTCATCAAAAAAACAACAAAAATGAAATGTTTCAAACAAAAATAAAGTGCAACCTTTAGTAATTTATTGTCATGAGTTGTGTGTGTGTGTGCAAATGCACATACACACATACACACATTCTTTTTACAATGTCGCTTCATTAATGCTCCACATTCAACAAATTTTTTTCCACACTCATGTGAATTAATCTTTATTCTTAAATTTGCATACAATTAAATTTAAAATGTAATTTAACATGGAAAAATGAAAACAAAGACTGTTTGGAAATTACACTTGTGACATAAGAGTTCTGGTTGGGAAAAAAAGGACATGACATGCATCTGCCATTAAAATCAGTGTCAGTTGAAATGTTTATTTCGCCCCCAAAAATGGATTCACATTAATATAATGCATAAAGAATTTTATAAAATGCATTTTTTCAAGCACACTTACACGCAACCAAAATCCAGCAGACTTGAATTGAAAGCTTCAAGGAAATCTTAACCATTTTTTACATTTCCCTTTTTGCCATCTTCAAGATTTCCTTTCCATAAAACATTTTTTGCAAGGCGTTTGACAGCCCAAATTTCATCACACTGCTATTAATAGAAAGCAAGAGAAACCAGAAGGATTAAATCTGGCGATCTTGCTGGTCATGCCAAATCGTCAAAACGAAAGATTAAGCGACGAGAATATGCTTCTTTCATAATGTCAATTGTGACTCCTGCTGTATGCAGGAGTCCCCCCGGGGAACAGTCTGTTTTTCGGGTATAGAGGGGAAGGGTTCCCTCGTTTGTTGTAGCAAATAAAACTCTAGGAAGCCGCATGACTTATGTTGTGTTGGCTTCCGAAACCCTTACCAAGGGTTTAAATTGGCGGAAGGGGGATCAGCATGGCCCCCGGGTGGTTCTGCTTGCAGTTCAACCCAGGCTGATCATGGCTGAGGTGCCTACCTTAGCTGAAATGTTCTGGCTGTAGTTGAAACCTAAAAGGTAGGAAGGGGGTGTTAGTATCCTTGATAATTGCTTGGCGTGGCTTTTTTCGGGGACTAACAACCTCCCAAGGGTCTGTTGCCTTTACAACAGATACCTGTACTGTAAGGAACCAGTGGTGATGGTTGACGAGTGAGTTGGTTTAAGAGCTGATGCTCTTAGTGGACATCGGTCTACCAACTCATTAAGTCTTGTCTTCCATTGATTGCTGGGAAATAGTATACAACAGAGATTAGAAAGCCCGAACTCCTCAACAAAAAGTTACTCATATGGCTACAAACACATGACAAAAATTGCTACCTGCGTGACATTAGTAAGCCACACGGGAGTGCTGTTGAATCGTGAATAATTCACTCCGTGAAACTGGTCCAACATCAGATAAGGACGTAAGGCAGGTGGTGATGTAAATATTTTTCACAACTGCGTACATTCAAACTTGGAGCTTTTCTGGGTACGACAGCACAGTGAAATATTGCAGTAGATAAACTGCCAAAGAGTTGTGTCCAGCTACAACAAAGGGATAGAGATGAGATTGTTGGAATCCCTTCAACTTTTAAACACCGCTCAGTACAGATGGTCTAGGTAGTTTACCTGTCGAGTATCAAAGCTGACATGGCTCAAGTATGATAATATGTGGACTATTATTCTTAAAGGCCTGCCCCGGCGTTCTGATATAACAGTCCTGATTGTATATTGGCACACAGAGACGCATGCAAGGAGGTTAAATCTTCCATTTAATAATTCCGGTAGAAGTTGTAGAGACGAGGTGGAAGTAGAGAGTGTTGAGCACTTGCTCTGTCGGTACCCAGCTCTTTCGTATATAAGGGCTTTGTATCTTAAAAGACCATTGCTGCATGATTTGGCAGAAGTTTTGGAATGTGATGCATTGGACTTTTTTATCCGATTCTGGGTTGGTTCTGAATTGGACCAGAGATATATAGATCTACTGAGATACACAGGTAACACAACGGCACCAAATAGGACACAAGTGTGCTGCCTGTTAAATCTAACCTAACCTAAAAGTTTCGGAAGTCCAACTCAATAAAATTCATGCAGCTTCCTGGAATTTTATTTGCTATAACAAACGAGATATTCCTACCGTTCTTTCACCCCAGAAAGCGGAGTGTCCTGGTTAAGCATACCCCAAGGGCTGACGGCTCCACATGCGAAGTACAGCGCTTCATTGCTAGTTTACTTGTATGATTGACGTTAAAATTCATTTGCAAAAACTTTTATACCTTACGTTGGACTGATTACGAGTAACTTTGAGTTTCTTTACAACTACTGATTTGTTTGACACGCATTCTTTGATTTATGTTGTCATTCTGTGAACTCTTTCTTCAACGGAAATTCAAAGATGTTTAATGTTTAGTGCCCAGTTAATGATATTAACTTCTTTCGGCATCTTCAACCAAACTAAAACAATCATTGCATTCTGACACCATTTATATTCTTAATTACATTTCTCTCTCACCTCTTTGGATGCAGTGAAAGCATTTTTCATTTTTACTTTTTTTCAGATTCTTGTGCGCAAGAAAGTCAAGTGCCTTTTTTTGTGACAGAAGATTTGCACGAAACTTTTATTTTCCGTCGTTTTTTTTAGGGTTTTGTTTGCGTCATCGTTGTCTTGAGTGGCATTTTGACAAATGTTTTTTAATTGCATGAATCATTTTGTTACGAATAGTTACGAGTAAATGTAACATTTCATTTTATTTAAAAAGGCAATTTATTTGTTGTGCCCTACAATGGCACAGAGATGTGATAATGAATACAACTCGTATACGAATATATCGGCTGGTTCTTCAAAGTCAACTCGAAAGAGTAACACCAAGTCTGTTAACTTACTTGAGCACCACCGCTGCGTGTGGCGCGCTACACTCTCTTTTACCGCTATAAAAAACAGATATGCATCAAATTAATTCTTGCACGAAAAACTTGCACAATACGACAGGTATTTTTACTGGGGTCTTTATACTAGCAGAACATATTTTATTCATCCCTTATTTCATTTTATTGATTTATTTTCCCAACCCTGATAATAAACTTTCATAAATACATTATAGTAAACTTTAATGCATATATACACACATAAGGACATATATACAATGGTCTATTGCATATCGATGAATTTGAGTACAAATATCTCTTTTATATATCACTCTCATTGTATCTTATCATAATGGTTAACATTGAATATTGCTCCCTGTAATTTTTTTTGTATAAAGAGAATGTAATAGAACAGTTTACGATACAGAACAGTTAACTCTCATTCCAATATCTCTGTTAAATACCAGTTTTTATCATAATTATTAATATGTATTGAACATTACTCTCTGTAATTTACATTATATTCTAGGCGACTGCGGACAAGCAAAAAAGCTTCGCAGTTTATGTGTTTGTCAAAAAAATAAATAAAAACAATATGTACAGCACTCCTCGTTCGCTTATTACCAGTTGCCAATTTCTGATACTTTAAATTCTGCTTCACATAAAATTTTTCTTCATTTCTTTTATTTTAGGTGTGAGAAATATAAAAGGTAAGTAATAGTTAAAGCGACAGCATCATCAACATCTTTAGAAGAGAAAAGATAGTGTTTAATTGCACTGCCACTTGATATTCGAGCAAGTGATTTGTCAATGGCGCAACCTGCAAACGGTAGCAGAACGGTTCTTTAATTTAATTTTATTAAAACAAAATCAGTATTTCATTGTTTCAGCTGGAAAGTATTGTGAAAATTTCTTTTAAATAAATGATGAAAATTATAGTTGATAGGTTTTTAAACTATTATTTAAAAAAAAATTGTTTCTTAAGTTCACTGCAACATGCTTGAATGTCCTTTATTATATGATTTATGTTGCCACAGCAGAGGCAGTATTAAAATCTGTAACATGTGTGAATATTTCTCTAACACTAAATGTTTAGGTTAGGTTGTACAGGCAGCCAGTTTGATGAAACTAGATAAAATCCAGTTCATTCATCTGGCATTCCAATATGTCTCACAGTTCGTGTAGTACCGGCCTGCATGGATACGAGTACAGCGTTCTGATAACAAAAAATTAGGCAGATAACGACAGAGAAAGTATTCAATAACTTTTGATTAATTTGCGAATAAATGAAACCGATCGACTCAGATAGTGACGCTAACATGTCATGTGTATAATTATAGGAGGATTGTGTTGCTGAGGTGTCTTCCCCGGCGAGGGTAGGGTACTTTAGTGGCGATTTTGACAGGACATTGTGACATGGGGTTGCATAATGATTTCTGTAGAAGTTGTAGGGATGAGAAGAAGAAAGAGACCACTTCCTCTGTCGGTGTCTGTCTCTATATTCTATAAGGTCGTTGTACCTGGCCAGACCGGTATTGCAACGTTTGGCAGACATATCGGAATATGGCCATGACAAATGTGTTCAGTCTAGCGAACATTACACTGTATTTTAGTTCCTAAGACATCAAGAGTATCCGATTCCTCTATTAGTATAGAATAAGGAGCATTTGCGGTCTTCAGTTAAATAACCTTGGGTTTTACGAAGAAACTTTCGAAGATCATCATATTTTGCCTCTTGACACCGATCTCGGATATGAAATATACAAATGCTAAGCTACTTAAACTCTTGTTTGTGCACTGCAGGGCAAGTAATAAAAATATTAAACAGTACCAACATAAATTACAATTAATACTTGGTGTAGGTTTGGCTGCTAAAACGGGCTAGAGGAGATTCAAGGGTCGGCCCTACCAACTTACTATATAAAAATTATATTTACAATTCTTTCTAGCTTCAGTTTTCACAAAATTCAGGCTTGGTACCGTTTTGTTTTCAATTGCTATTAGCGATAAATGTCGGATTCGAGTTTGGCGCATATTATTTCTTAAATAATGAACGATCGCCTGCCCGCGAACCTGAATCAATGTACCTACAGCAGGTGACTTGCATTTTTGCACGATATTTCGAGTTATACAATGAACTGTAGCCGAAATCTACAGATTTGACGTGATTTATTGACTTAACAGACATCAGTATAAGTGGTAAAATCAAATAAAATTGAATTATTGAATTGACCGATACAAAAGAGTTTATTGACATTGGCTGACTTACTCCTGTTACAGCACTAATTTTTTAACCATTCTCGAAAAAAAAAGTTAACTCGAATTTACAATAAAACGCACATCGATGAATAATAAAATGCACATATCACTCACTATACGTCAAACTGAGAACGCTGGCAACCTATAGAAAGAATTTAGAGGAACTCCCTAGCATAACTTTTGAATTTCTCTGAACTGAGTTGCCATGATTAAGTGGTGTTGCAAGCTGTGATATTTATTTTGAAAATGGAAGAAATTTCCAAAAGTTCAGTTTGATCGAGGTTGCTGGTAAGGATTCGAGGGCCCCTCGAGTTTTAGGGGGCCTGGAGCACTGCCCCTCTTAGCCACATGTAGCTACGCTACTGGACCTATAACTAAATTAGTACGTATGGCAAGTGATCCTGCCATCTGCAGAGTGGATAGGGTTGGAAGTTTGACAAAGAAGGCCAATTAGAAAAATAAGAACTAGAGCAGGCGAGAGAACTGAGCCTTGCGATAACCGTGAATTAATCTTTAACCCATTTTATGAAGCCCCTTCTAAAGCAACTCGTATAGTGCGGTCTTTTAGGAAGCTCCCACATTAAAAGTAGCAAGTTTTGATAGCAAAGCGTCATGCCACCCTCAATTAAACGCCTTGGAAATACTTTCAGCGAAATTATATATCGAGTGGCACCGTTTCTCCGAGAGATATGCCATAAGATTGCCGCGATTGAGCGACCCCGACGAAATCCATACTGACGGTCACAAAGTAATTTGTGCGATTCTGGCTACATCAATATTCTGTTTTCTTTAGATTTGCAATGTAAAGTTGATCCTAGCTCGCTTTTTTTAGTAAATAAACCATTCAAACGTTTACGTTGAAGATCATGAGAGAGAGAGAGACCTTTATTCTTAATTAAGAATAATAATCTGTAAAGTATTCAAACGAGTATTCTAACATAAATTTTCTCAAAATTAAAAAAACCTTTATTAGATCAGTAAAAATATTTATTGAAAAAATATTTTTTTCTCAGACAATAATTTTCTTTTTTTAAAGTCGACTACTATTTTTATTTCTATGCAATAGCTGCCATTTCGGTCATACATAATAGGGGTCTAGGCAACAGATAATTTAGTTAGCACTTACCAGCGCTTCTAAGCGGCTTGTAAGGCGTGTTTACACAGGTGACAAATCCCTGTAAATGACGATCACGGATTATAAGCAAAACCTTTGTTTATACATCAAACACTTATGAACCGCAAGGAAATAAAATTAAATTATTACAGTAATTTATTCTTTTTTTTTGCAGTTTAAATATTAATCCTTAAATATCTTACATAAGAAAATGTGGACATAAAATATTGATGAGGCATGAGGGTAATCCTCAAGCTGGTGGTCGTTGCGCGAAAAAAGAAAACAAAACAAGAAAAAAAAATGCCATAAGCATTAAACTTTTCTACCAAAACCGATTTACTTCTTAAGCTGCTTAAAATTATATATAGGAAATAAGTAGATATATATGCCATTACATATATGCCACAAAAAGGGGCAACAAACAAATTGAAAAACAAAACTGTCACAATTGTGCCGCAAAAATAATCGAACGTTCCAATATTGTTGTTATGCAGTCAGTTGTCCTCACTGGTTTAGGCAACAGACGTGAGACAATGTCTGCTAAATCCATTTAATGCATCAACTAGAAAATCGCTTCGGTTTTCTTTTCCTCCATTCTTTTCATAAAACACAATTGCAACGCACATGGTCTCCTGCAATTTTATTGCATTTTAAAATTCTGTTTTGTTTTGCTTTTGTTTTGTTTCAGAAACGTAGTCGGGTTTTCTGATTGTTTGCGCTCTCCATTCAAACTGTTGGTGCGTTCATTCATTGCCCTGCGTTACGTGCCAATTTGTTGCCTCTAATGCGTGTAACACGGAATTAGTTGCTGTATCATACAATCCGCATGATCGGTTAATTTTACAAATGTCCCTTTTGCTCAAACGTTCTTTCGTTCGTTCATTTGTTCGTTCATTCATCCATTCCTTCACACAATTTATTTATTTATTGTTTTGCAATTTCACAATTTGTTTGTACGTGATTCCAATAATGGAGAACACTTTATCCATTTTGTTCAAATTTTAATTTCGCATTATTACATTTGAATTTAGTTCTCTTTGTGTGAGAGAGAGTGTGTGTGTGTGCGTGTGTGTGTTCTTACAATTTGTCCTTTTTGGGAAAATATTTTCTTTCCTTTGGGGCACACGTTCATTAAACAAATATTTCTTTCTTGTTTGCTGCTGCTGAAAAGTGTCTTTCCAGCTGGATTAAATGTCTCTATACTAAAGGGTGTTTATATTAAAGTTACGGAAACTCAAATTAAAATAAGAATATCAATAGGTACAATGCCCGTCATCAGGTTAACACCCCCCATATTACTCATTTACTTTTTACCTTTTCTATTGCACTATTGCGCGCAACTTCTTAATTTTTGTGTTGTTTTTGCAATCATCATATGCGATCTCTCTCATGCTCATCAAAAATAAGCTCAATACTCGTAAAAGAGCCGTTATATATTATTTTATTTTATGTTTTATTTTTCACAAAGTACTTTGCTCTTATTCTGCTTATTCAGACTAGCGCCCTTCAAATAGAATTTAAGTTATTTAGTTTGTCTTTGTAATTGCTGTCATCAATTATCGAAATATTCGATATCTTCAGACAATTGCAAAATATGGGAAGAGGAACAGTTTTATCTTCGGAGGAAAAATCAAAACTGTGGAAACTTAGTTCCACAGCCAAAACGCTTCAGCCAAGATGTAGGCACCTCAACCATGATCAGCACCGGGATGGTCTGCAAGCAGGACCTCCCGCGGGCTTTGCTGATCCCCGTTCTGTCAATTAACCCTTGGTAAGGGTTTCGGAAGCCCAAAACAACATGAGTCATGTGGCTTCCCAGTGTTTTATTTACAACAACAAGCGAGGAACTCCCACCTCTCTATACCCCAGAAAACAGAGTACTCTGGTTTGGTGTACACCAAGACAAAACTTGCTGCCCGGGGGGCGTTATATGTGACAGAAAACACATCTCTAGGCAACTTGTTTCACAGACTAAGCGTACGGCAGAAAAACAAAGTTTCTATGTAATGCGTTGTGCGATACACTGGGCAAACGACCACAATTATGAGCTATATACAATTTACGTGTAAAAAGTAAAAAATGTGTAAACAAGATGCCTAATCTCATCAAAGCAAAATCCATTGTAGTATCGATAAAACGGAGCAATGCACCCAACACTGGGGCGATATTGCAGTAAGCCAAGAGAATTGGATATTTTAGTGTCACCGGTAAGCTCCCTGGCTCTCTCTATTTTTCTCTCTCTAGCACACGGTAATAAGTAACCCCAAAATATACTTTGATGCACTTGTCCAAACATGAGTGTTATATTCCATTTTGGGTTGGATATAGATGCTAGAAATAGTAAAGAAATCGGAAGGCGTGAAGTACGTTTCTTTAGAGCCATGGAAAATGTGTTCAGTAGAGCGAACATCACACTGAATTTTCATTCCAAGAACATCAGAAGCAACCGATTCCTCAATATTTATACCATCAACGAGTACACATGGAGCAGCATCCACGGTCATGAGTTTGTGTGTTATAAACAACACTGTCTCTTATGAGCATTGAAGTCATCCCTGTTTTTACGCCAACATTCGAAGCTGACAAGAAGATCATCCCTGAATGAGTAATTCATATTCTATAACTGAATGAGTACGAATGGCAAATGCTGCTGTCATCTGCAAAAGAGGGTTGAAAGTTTGATATAGAAGGTCATGAGGAAAATACGAATCTTGCGGTACTCCCGAATGAACTTTGATGTACAAATATGATTACCGTAAAATGGATGAATTGTAATAAGTAACCCTAAGCAAGAGAGTTATATTCCATTTTGGGTTGGATATAAATGCTATAAATAGTAAAGAGATCGGGTGCAGTGAAGTAAGTTTCTTTAGAGCTATGGAATATGTGTTCAGTATAGCGAACATCACACTGAATTTTCATTCCAAGAACATCAAAATCAACCGATTCCTAAATATATTTATACGATCAATGAGTACAGATGAAGCAGCATTCACGGTGATGAGTTTGAGTGTTAATAAACAACACTGGCTCTTATGGTTTATTAGGATCACATCATCTCTGAATGAATCAGGTCATCAGGAATCAGTCCCTTGCGTACTCCGACTGGGGTCTGGGCCAGAAGTGACTCCGAAAAGGGAATGCTGTACGCTAACTACTTGAGAAGCGTGTTTGCCATTGACGGACTGAATGATGAAGCTGATATGCCGCCATATGCAGTTAGACCTCCCGTACCTTTTAGACTTCGTTTTCAAGATGTCGATAATGCTATTAGTAACTTAAACCCGAGAAAAGCTCCAGGTATTGATAAAATTACCAACAAAATGCTTGTGCAGTTACCCCGAGTAGCTAGAAGACTCGTCCTTTTTATTTTTAATGCTATTTTACGTCTCGAGCATTTCCCTACTGAGTGGAAGGTGTCTGTCATTACTATGATACCCAAACCAGGAAAGGATCCTACAAAAGTTGAGTCATATAGGCCGATAAGTCTATTGCCAACAATTTCAAAACTGTTCGAGAAATTGCTAAAGACGAAATTGACCCCAATCTTGAATGAAGTAGGATGTATTCCTAACCATCAATTCGGTTTTAGAGCTAAGCATAGCACCATAGAACAGACACACAGGCTGGTGAATGTTATCAGAAATGCGTTCGAAGATAAAAAACATTGCTCAGCTCTATTTATTGACGTTTCCAATGCATTTGACAAAGTGTGGCACGAAGGCTTAACTCATAAAATAAAATTAAACCTGCCTGCAAACACGCACAAGCTGTTAGAGAGCTACTTATATGACCGGAAATTCGTCGTTAAGGAAGGTGATTTCAAAAGCTCGGCTCAGCCAATCGAAGCTGGAGTTCCCCAGGGTAGCATATTGGGTCCAACTTTATATTTGATTTATGCTTCAGACATGCCAACGAGCAGCAAAATTCACACTTCAACTTTTGCAGATGATACAGCATTCATCAGTGTCCATGAAGACTATAAATTAGCATCACAAATTTTACAAGAACATATTGTTATATTGGAGAAATGGCTGAAACTTTGGAAAATCAAAGTAAATGAACAAAAATGTACCCATGTTACATTCACACTACGTAGAAAAACTTGTTCGGCTATTAAAATCAACAACTACATTGTTCCGCAGCACAGTGGTATTCATCTCGACCGTAGGCTCACGTGGAAGTGTCACATTGACGCTAAAGTCACCCAGATGAAATTAAAAGCGGTGCAACTAAATTGGCTCATCGGCAGAAATTCTATCTTGAAGTTAGATTGCAAACTTTTGTTGTATAACGCAATCCTAAAGCCAATATGGAGCTATGGAATTCAATTGTGGGGTACCGCCTCTGCATCTAACATTGAGAAAATTCAAAAGCGCCAGAATAAAATTCTCCGTATAATTACTGTAGCTCCCTGGTATGTTAAAAACTCTCGAATTCACAAAGATCTAGATGTACCCTTAGTGAAAGATGAATTTTTAAAATGCGCAATAAGGTACAGTAACAGACTTGAGTCTCACCAGAATCCTGCCGCACTTTGGCGGCCACACTTAACTGAAAAGGATGGACACCCCTGCAACCATCAGATCGTTGGAAAGGTGATTTACCAATAAAATACACGCAAGCAGCAACTTTTCGTCTAGCATTGGCTGGACCTAAGTAAATACAATTTTTCAATATTAATTAATTTTTTTCTATATTAATTAATGAATTTTTAGTTTTAAGATTTGCATACTTATTGTTAGTTCTTTTAGAAGATACAATAAATAATTGAATTATAAAAAAAAAAAAAATCTCTGAATGAGTAATTCATATCTTGCCCGTTTTCATCGATCTCTGATAGGTCGGGCATTATAACTGAGTAAGTCATCTGCAAAAAAGTGAATAGGGATTAAAGTTTGATATAGAAGGTTATTAAGAAAAATACGAAATAGAGTAGGAGAACGAACCGAACCTTGTGGTACTCTCGTATCAGCCTTGTTGTATGAACATGATTACCGTAAAATATATACATTTCACTATGAGATCAGCGAGTGGAACCATCATTTTAATAGGGGGTGTCAACCATTTTTAAACACAACTCTACCCATGGCAAGCCAAGCTATACAAAAAGTTAGTTTGGCTGTCAAAACAGCAATACTTTCATAGATGTTTGCCTGAAAAAAACACCCTGTACTATTGGAAAATATATACAAGGACCCAAAACTATATCATTCTGTTTTTTTTTTCACTAAACTCATTGAGAAGATAATATTTTGGAAATATATTGAATATATTAATTTATTTGTTGCGGACATTGTCTATCCTTTTGACACTTGACTTTTGTTTAACTCTGCTTATTTTGCGATTTTTAGGTAAATATTATTTTTAAATTTAACTTTATCTACTTTATATATACTTTCAGTTGTTGTCATTACCATACACCTCTTTCATGATACGCAGCAATAAAAAACACAAACAGATTTGTATTTCTTGTGACAAAGCAAAATAATCTCGAACTAAAGTTTATACTAAAAAAAAAAAATAAAAGTTTTATTGAAAAAAGAATTATTTTATTCCTGCGCGAAATATTATTAAGCAGCAGAGTTACTATTAAAAGGTAGTACTGCTGAATTTTATTTACTCCGTTCGATACTGCCCGAAAATATTGTATCAGATATACTGGCAGAGGTCCTGTCAATGAGCCCGGGTACACCAAGTGGCGGAAGCAAAAATGTACACCTAATAGTTTTGCAGACTGCAACAAAAAATTTTAAAATATTTAATTTTCAACTCTGTAATTTATCACCAACAATTTGAGGTAATTTAGTTCCGCCGTCAAAACAAATATTTTTGAAACATAATTAACTAAACACGTGCAATTGTGTGTGCAACATAAAAATAAAATCATGTCCCGAAAACGTTCCTCAAAATCAGCGATGTGTAACTGAACCCTGCTCCTAAACTCGTCACAGTGTAAAATGTTAGAAAACACACTGTCTGCACTGTCTCCGTTCATATTTACTGGTCGAATGCCTGAATGTGTGCGCGGCCTGTGAATATTATTGGTGTTGAAAATGATGTGACTGTGTGTTTTCAGGTGAATGCCGTGTAATTTTCCCAGGACACCGTGCAGTGTGTAAAGTGAGCAGCGCTTAAGAAAACAGGTCGACGTCTGTAACGCTTCAGTTGCTTTTGAGTCGTGTTTGTTTTTTAATATGAGTTTTCTTTTTTTTTATTGATGCCAAATTGAATCTCAACTTTGAATTGTACATTTTTTTAAGTATACAAGTGTTTATACATATGTGTGTTAATGAGATTTTTGGTGTCTCAAAAGGTGGGTCACGCTACTTTTTTAATTGGGTTGTCTTTAAAGCAAAAAATGTGCTCATAAGTCAAGCAAAATAGTTTTGTTTGCAAATACTAAATATTAACCTTTAGCAGAGTCAGCTTGATATTTAAAAAAAAATCTATTGAATTTTATTGCATTACTTGTGTTAGTGGATGCTACTGAGGCGCTGACTTAAGGCGATTTCGATTTAAATCCCAATAAAGTTAAGCATATTAACAATTATATAATGATAACAAATTTTTATCGAAATATCGAAAATAATGGGTGATTTTATAAGAACTATCGGAAATTAAAAAAAAAAAAAAAACACATAAAATTTAGAAAAATACATGAAACATTTATTTGGATCGATAGTTGGGTCGACATAATTTAATGTTTGAAGATTATTTCATGCAATTATTGGCCGCGGCTGCGCCTGAAATGGTCCATACGCTTAGTCCAATTTTTTCATACTCTTTCCAACATTTCGGCTGTTATCTCACGAACAATGTTGGCAATGTTGGCTTCCAGTGCGTCAATCGAAGCAGGCTTGTCGCTATAGACATTAGCCTTAACATAGCCCCACAAAAAATAGTCTAGAGGCGTTAAATCGCACGATCTGGGCGGCCAATTGACTGGTCCCAAGCGTGAAATAAACTGTTCACCGAACTCGCCTCTCAATTGGTCCATTGTTTCGCGTGCTGTGTGGCATGTGGCACCGTCTTGTTGAAACCATATGTCATGCAAGTCAAGCTCTTCCATTTTGGGCAAAAAAAAGGTTGTTATCATCGCATGGTAGCGCTCACCATTCACAGTAACGTTATGATTCGCATCATCTTTGAAGAAATACGGCCCAATGATGCCGCCAGCCCATAATCCGCACCAAATGGTTGTTTTTTGTGGATGCATTGGTAGCTCTTGCAATGCTTCTGGCTGCTCTTCACTCCAAATACGACAGTTTTGCTTGCTCACGTATCCATTTAACCAGAAATGAGCCTCGTCGCTGGAATGGAAGAAGCGCGCGATGAACTTTCTTAACAGAGCACGCATTTTGGTAATAAAATTCAATAATTTGCAAGCGTTGTTCGTTTGTAAGACGATTCATGATTAAATTATAGACCAAACTGAAGATGTTTGAGCTGTCAAAACTAGTGTTGCCAACAAGATAATAGCAAAAAAATCACTCGTTATTATTTTCAATGCATTTAATTACCTTGTAGTGTGAAAGGTGTTGGACTAAATTTTGCTAATCTGAGCAGTGTCGAAGGTATATACACTGGGCACTGATCAGTTTTAACTAATTTAATTCCAACATTTTAAATGCTGCAATAGAGTTTGTTTTAATCTTTAGTGTTATACTACTCCCTCTTTCCTCCTCATCATAATCTATTTTCCTAGTTCCAGTACAATGCGCTGCATATGTAGGGGCCATCCCCTGAGTACTGGTCCCAGATAAAAAAAAATGACTCCACGAAAGTTATCCCCAAGTGGTCAATTGTTTCGGGCTTAACATTGTAGACTAGGGACGTCACATATCACCACATAAAGTCCACTTTAAAGTCTTGAGTTTCTTTTGTTTTCCCTTGCCATCACCAAACTCAAAGTATACTTGCCGCATGTGAATGCGGTGTTTGAATAGGCGGTTAAATATGCTTCACATGTTGCTCTTTTTCATGCATTTTGTTAAGAAAAGAACACGCGCTTATTTATAATGTTGCATACTTTTTACAAAACATGTTTAAAAATAGGTAAAGAGCATGTTAGATTTTTGTTAGAAAAGAAAGCGTCATAACTCTAGTCTTGACTCTTATAATTACTCTGACTTCAAATCCACCTAATAACTAACGATTGCAGTAACAATAGTGATTAGCAGACGCGTGGTTGATGTTACGCTTCAAAGTTTTTGTAAAAACAACAAACAAACAAAAAAATAGTAAACAACACTAGTCTTCTATTAAATGATGAGCGAATGAGCGGTGTTGCATTAAAGACTTCGTGGACTTGATTTTATAGCATTAACAGATGTTTCAATACGGTTGACGTAACGTCAACTATTAAAATTGCTTTAAAATACACAAACACTTTTTAAAAATAATGTTAATAATCATTAAAACATGCGAAGAGCACCTGCCAGCAGAAACAACAATAACAACCACAACAACAGCAGCAACACAACGAATTCATCTGCATAAAAGCAGCTCGAAAACGTCATTACGGTGATCACAATCGTCATCAACATTACAATTAACAATCTCCGAATATACTACTCGTATAGCTATTTTTGTTTAAAAAAATAATAAAAGACGATATTAAAGAAGATACTGAATGAAATTTTCAGTGTAATTATGATAACATTTTATAATAAAGTTAATTTGATTTTTGTCAAAAAAAACACAAAAAAAGGGAAAAAAGAACAACTGTCATGAAATTGTAATTTGCCACCAAATGACAGTTCTACTCGCATTCGCGTACAGCAACATCAAGACCCAGCGACCGCAATGTGCAGTGAAAAACATCTTGTTTTTTAAATGTTTTTTAGCACCGTTCGTTGGTTTGTTAAATCTGATTGTTTGTTTTGGTTTCATTTTTTTTTCTTTTTTGACTTAAAGATCGACGTCATGTTTTACATCGAACGAACAAGTAACAAACAAACACATCTCACGAAATTTCGGTTGGTTAACATTGCGTTAAATTTGTTTTAGTTTTTTTTTTTCTTAAGTTTTTGTTTAGATGAAGAACTGAATTTACTTTACATGTTTTTTTAAGTTGCTGTTTTTTCTATTTAAATTTTTGCTTAATGAAATCTCTACTGTATTCCACTAGTGGAAACTTCGTTTCCAGAAAAAATGTTCCATTTTTAAGCAATTTGATTTAAGTTTTTGCTTGTCATCAAATTACATGAGAATTTCTTTCATTTCTGCTTCGAATTTCTAATTCTTAATTTACACTCTTTTTTTTGGGGCATGAAAACAATAAACCGTTTTTCTCATATTAAATACGAGATACAAGAGAAGAGAAAACGTTTTTGTGAAATGAGCGTGTTTTACACGGGCCCAAGGCGAATTCATTACCAGGTGAACTTAACAGCACAGGTGATTATTTTTTGCTTCTCGCGTTTTTTCCAATGAGACTGTCAACTTTTGTTTCTTTTGTTTACAAACTTTTTCGCGCCATTTTAATCTGAAGTTTTTTTTTGCATGATTTAGTGCAATTTCAAGAAATTTGTGTGAATTTAAAAGTGAAAAACTAATATAATCTGTGATTTTAATTACAAACAATTATAAAAGCTTATATTTAACGTTTATATAAAATATTTTCTCTGCTGAGCAATCTTAGGCGAATTTAGATTATGACATTCACGATGAGTTTTACAATAACAAAATACATTGTACTGAATTCGCCTTTCCGCTTGCACTCACCTGTATAAAGTCGCCTTGCACGGGCCTTAAAGGCAGTCTAAGGTCAGACAGAGTGATTTTAATTGCAGAACTTTTTAGCAATTTTCTTTTGGAATGGCTCTCTTGTCCACACACAAAAACTTTTTTCGGCAATTCTTGAGCTTTATCTACCTTTTATTTCATACAATTTGCATTTTATATGCACATACACATATGAGAGAAAAGTTAGAATTGTCGAGTACCGGCAATTCTTAAAGCCAAGAATTGCCCAACTAAAGTTGCTGTGTCTGACCTGACACTAAGATTGCCACAGTGCACCAATTTTCACTCATTTTTATGACCTATGCATGTGATTGTACAACCACATGAATGTTCTTATTTTGATCAACGAAATGCAGCCCTGACAGGAGTTTTTAAATTTGTATTTCCCGCTTATATGCACAAAAATTTGTGCATTTTCAGGAATGCATATAACCGATAAATACTGTAAAACTTTTTATCTTTAATTTTTTGTACACTTTTTGTTAGTTAACATTGTGAAAATTCAATAAATAAATAAAAGCTACAAAAAGGCTTTTTTCTTATTTTCGCTTTTTTTTCTTTTTTTATTTGTTACTTTTGTTTTACACATTCTCTTATTAGAATAAGATCAGACAGGACGATTTCATCTGCCGAATATTTTAGCAATTTTCTTTTGGAATTACTTTCTTGTCCACACACAAAAACTTTTTTTGGCAATTCTTGAGCTTTCTCTACCTTTTATTTCATATAATTTACATTGTATTTCACATACACACATGAGAGAATTGCCGAGTAACGGCAATTCTGTTTTCTTTCTTATTTCCCTCACCGTGTGCATACAAACTTAACTATTTAAAGTTTAATTATCAAATAAACAAAAAGTTCTAAAACAGGGATTTTGTGCTATTCTGCCATTCACAATAATATATACCATCACTGACAACATTTGTCACGTAAACACGTAATGATATTCTATTTTCTGCAGGTTGAGACGTTACAGTTACATTTCATTACAGCTAGATAAGCGTTTTCATAGTTTCTCGTATAACAAAATCGATCAGCTGTTCCGACTACATTTACATTTCTACATTTACGGTCGGCTAAATGGTTCTTAAGGCGTAAAGCGCAACGTAATTTAACGCTTTGATTTTACGTGATTGCCAATGGCCGCAAAAATTGAGTAATATTTATTTTGAAGCGAACTTTACTGAGAGACAATAGAGCTTCCTCTCTTAAGCTCTGTCAAAATTGGATTTTGCAATTGCAAAGCGTTGACGCCGGGCTATTTGGGTTGGTCTTATACATTTTGTATGTACATGAGGATTTTTGACAGGTAAATTACGCTTGACGCGCTAATTTAGGTTGCACAGTAAATCTGGATTCACCCATTGTTTCCGGACAACATTTTTGTCCGGACAAATTTTTTTTATATGTAGTTTGACGTCTCTCTTCTTGAGAGAGAGAAAATATTTTTTACGAACCACTCCCAATTTGAATTGGTTTAATTTTATATTCTGTCCGGACAAAATTGATCTGAAATGCCAATAGGACGCATTTTTTCATACAAAATTGTATTGAGTTGCCCCATCGAAAAAATAATTTATATAGTAATTTTATTCTGATGAAATTTCAATTGTGGCTCCCATTTGATACATACATATATGTTTTAGTTTTAATAGTTATTAAAAAATATGTAATAATTTTAATATGAAAATAAATGAACTGATTGCCCAAAAACTTATTGAAGAAATGAAAAAGCCAGGAAGAGAATGTATGTAAACAACCCATTGCTCCTCTTTTAACTGCAACTTTTTTTATTTTTTTTTAATATATGTATATGTACTTGGCTAATAATAATGCTTTATGTATTTCAATGGCAAAAGTAGTTTTATTTTTCCATTATTATCACACAACATTTACTAACAGCCAGTTTACCAATGTCGACAGCCGGCTTGCGTTCGCAATCTAAGCGTAAGAAAATTGATTTGGGTTCGTCTTTTTTTTATGCGAACGATCTGTCAAAACTCAATGCAAATACAGAAGAATATGCGAACGAATAATAGATAGACAAACCCAAATTGATTCGAATGTGAGTAACTGGCTTTCTTTCGCATTTATTTTCTTTCGAAATTGGTAAACTGGCTGTAATAATTGAGAATATGTAAAATACGGCAGGAAAATAAACTAAAATAATAACAAGCAGTACTGCCACCTTGTAAAACTAATAGATTTTGTTTAAATATCTGCCATCTGATTTTCCGGAACATTTTTTGCATTTTTGTCCGGACAAAATCTTTGGAATGGGTGAATCCAGCTTAAGATTTTGAGATTATTCGCTGTTTTTTCTAATTAAGTGGTGCCAATGTTGAGGAATCAAACTGTGATTTAGATCTTTATCGTACAGAAAAATATTAAGTTTTTTTTTAAATGTCCATATGTGTGAAATATTGCAATTGAAATTTAAATAAAGATTTTCCTACTTTTATTTTGCACAGTACTGTTAATATGTTTTAAACTCCTTTTTTATGTTTTTTGTGATTTTAATTTTAATTTTAAAAGTTCTTTTATTTTTGGTTATAATTAGTTCATGCAAAATTTCACATATCCAGATCGCACCAAAATGTTTGTATGTAGCGCTATTTGCTTTATTCCAATTATCTTTATAATTGAACTCACTTGCAAAAGAGCTTGCAGCAAAAACAAACAACAACAACAAGTACGAGTACGAGAAGTTATTTGAAGATAAAATGAAATGTTTCACGAGAACAACTTGAGCACAAATTATGATCTCTTCATCAAACCTCTTAAAGCCGTAAGTCAGGCGTTAATGTTAAAATTACTGTTAAATGGCCAGCACGCCAAGATACTCATCAACATGTAACTAATGCCTAATGATTATTCTTAAACAGCGCACTAAATTCAATTGCAAATTATATTCACGATTACGAAACCAATGTTTTCCAACGAAAACCAAACAAACAAATACAAAAAAAAAACAAGAATTTATTCAACATTCACTGTTCACAATTGCAGAACGGTCAATGTATTACAACACACTTGTGGTCAAAACAACATCCCAACAACTTGTTGTTGTGTAGAGCATTTGAACATACTTACGTACATACATACGCCGCTGTTTTAATTAGAATTCTTAACGGCCTTTACATACATAACTACTCATATCATAATTGTATTTTTGTTTTTGTACAAGCAGCACATTTTATTGTTTATGTTCATAATGAAATATAAAATTTAAATTAATAACGATTCTATTGTAACTAAAAACACTTCCGCAATTTTTGAACAAATACCTATATAATTAGAATATTAAATACTTTTCGCAATGGAATTAAAAACACCTTCTAATAGACATTAAAACTTTATCAACATATTTCACACTAAGCCACTTAATTCTACGGAATATAGTAAAAATTCAATTTATTCTCAGTTTTTAAGCGAAATTGCCTTATGCGTTATCTAATTAGTAGAAATTATTAGCTCTATTCACCATCTTGTGCCTTTGTGATTGCAAAATGGTGCAACTGTAACTAAGTATGTATGGCATTGGCTGCCAGCTGATCTCATGGTGAAGGAAGTGGCCATGCGCTCGGCAATCAGGCTAAAACCCTGTGAGATGTGGAAAGAAGCGACAGATAATAGAAGGTACAATGGACCTCCCGGAGTATATTGATTGCTGTGCACCAGCTCTACTGCCCGGTAAGAGATTTGACGTAATCTTATCAAGGACAGTCTTGGCAGCGACCCAAATAGGTTGCCAAGAGTACGTGCTGGAGATTTTCACAGATGGATGCAAGTCGGACATGGGAGTTAGTGGCGGCATCTTTATGCCCCAGTATCAGAGAAGGCTCAGTCTTAAGCTATATGATGAGTGTAGCGTAATGCAGGCTGAAATTACAGATATTTTGAGAGCAGCCAACTGGTTGAGGTACTATCGGGTATACGGGGTAAATATCCAAACGAAACAATTGCTCTTTTGCGCAACAAATTCAATGGCCGTGTTATCTCACGTAATGGCGATGTCAATTGGCCACCAAGATCATGTGATTTGACACCTTTGGAGTTTTTCTTTGGGGTTATTTGAAAGAAAAGGTGTACGTCGATAAGCCAGCAACAATTCAACAGTTAAAGAATGAGATAATTCGGCACATTAACAGCATATAACCTCCATTATGCCTCAGGGTTATCGAAAATTTGGACCATCGGATGGAGGTGTGCCGCCGTGGTCGCGGCGCCCATTTAGCCGATATTTTGCTCCATACATAATTGAGTAATACCAATATATCATAATAAAATAAAATTACAGGAATTTCCTAAATAGTTTGTGTTTTATTCAAAATCAACATCGTCCCTTGAAATTTAACCACCCGATACTTAATTTTGAAGACCACTCTCGGTTGAGAAGAAGGGATACCCTTGCCACCATCAGAACGTTAAATAGGTGATTTTACCGACATTGACCGTGCTAAATAAAACATTTTTGTCTAGCATTGGCTGGACTTAATTAATTTTATGTATTTAGTATTAAGATTTGAATACTTATTGTTAGTTCACTTTGTGAAGATTTAATAAATAAATGAATGAAAAAAAATTTTTTTTAATGAGTATCAGCTGTCAGAATCGCGCATAATTTTTATTTTTCATGCAAACATTTTTATTAATAAAAGTTGTCCCTTTGTTTTTCCTTTTTAATAAGTTTCTTTATCAATATTTTTTTAAGGTTTAGCCTGCAAAAGATATGAGGTGTGTTCATCTACTTTACTAGTAAAAACTAGTAACGAGAGAGTAAGAAGAAATTTTGCAAAATTACTCTCAAAAATGTGAAAAAATATGTGAACACTTTTCTAGCTAAAATTTGCAAGTTAGAGTAGTGTTGTTATGTATAGGTATATATGAGTACTTAATAACTCTTACTCTTATATTTTTTGGACAAATTATACATATGTATATTGTTATAAAAAGAGCGTGGTTGTGGTCATTTATATTCAGCATTGTCGTGGCTGGCGTTTTTTGAGTGCGGCTTGTAACAGAATAAAGAAAAGTTTTACAATTTTATTTAATCTAGTACTAGACGTAGTCGAAATGCGCTAAATACAGGGGTGATTAGATACTTTTGAATAAAATATCTATTTTTAATTAGGGGCGCTTACCCCATACACGTTTCAACGCAATTGGTCTGCCTACCTAGGCCGCTGGATTCTCAAAAAAGTACCTGGATTCTCCAGCTCAAACTCAATTGGCTACTGAGTCGGTTGTTAAATTGATTCGTTTGGAAGTTGTCGAGTTGGTTGAAGAAAAATCAAACCATTTTGATTTTTTTTTCAAGTTGGCTAGTAAGTCTCTCAATTCGATTGTGCTTTGTATGTTCGAGTCTCCTGATCAGTTGTCCAAAAAACTTAAGAAAGGAAAAAGCTTGCAAATGTACAAACCAAAAATTTAATTTAAAAATTATAAAGTTCAACAAAAATTCAATAAATTATTGTCCAAATTTATGTTTGTAATTTTTTTTAAAGAAAATGTTAAATAATTTTAAAATTGTCTTTAATTTCATTGAATCTGATAGTTGGATGAAAATCTTTAAATTCAGTTTATGAAGTGTGTTGCCAAGAACCAATTCAATTGAAAGACTCAATTCACAATTGAATTGAAACGTGTATTTATACGTTATAACTGCCTGCCTACACATACCATTTTTAATTTTTAAATTAATTTCAAAGTGTAAAGTACCGAGTAGCTAGGTACTCATAATATTTACAATACTAAAAATAACATCTGGTTTGTAAAAAATAAAGAAACAAAAAACAGAAATATTTTAGAGGTTAAATTAGATAAATGTTAATATAATTATAAATGGAAGGATCCAAGTGTGAATTTAATCGCTTCCCTAGAAGCTTTAAACACATTCAAGCAAATAAATTTGCCGGAACATCCTTTGCCACTGATGGGCCAGATACTGTGTTGCTCAGTTTTTTTCCCTTAGATTTCTTATTTTATTAAAAAGACTACAAAAATACATTTGTAATCTTTTTAATACTTTTAATCGGCTTAAAAGTTTACATACAATTATAATTTCTTAAATTTTCCAAAATGTTTTAATTTTTAACTTCATTTAGAAATGCTGTTTTGTAAACACAAAAGCAAAACAGCTGTTTGAATAATTATTGCAAGTAAAAATTTTACTTGTAAAAACTTGCAAGAATTTTTATGGCTCTCAATTTTTTACGCTCTTTTGACGCTCTCTCGTTGCAAATTTTTTTGGGTTAATGAACGCTTTCTAGTAACAATTATTACAAATTTGTAAAAGTTTTTAGTAAATGAACACAACTATGGATAAATAATTTTGTGTTACCTCCATTTTTCCAAAAAATAATAAAAAAATATATTCAATTTTATAACATATAGTTGACATTTGTTTTATAACGAGTGATTTTTTTGCTATTATCTTTTTGGCAACACTAGTTTTGACAGCTCACGCACGTTTTGTATCTTGTGTCACTGTCAAACATCTTCAGTTTGGTCTATAATTTAATCATGAATCGTCTTACAAACGAACAACGCTTGCAAATTATTGAATTTTATTACCAAAATGCGTGCTCTGTTAAGAAAGTTCATCGCGCGCTTCTTCCATTTTATGGTCAGTTTAATCGACCTACTGAGGCTTCTATTCGGGCTATTGTAAAAAAATTTCGCACCAAATTTACATTGTTGGACATTAAACCACCAACACGCTTACGTAGAGTGCGAACTGAAGAAAATATCGCAGCCGTATCGGCCAGTGTTGGTGATGACCGTGAATTATCGATTCGGCGCCCTTCGCAGCAATTGGGCCTCTGATACTCCACTACGTGGAAAATTTTGCTGAAGGATTTGGGTGTGAAGCCTAATAAGATACAGCTGGTGCAAGAATTGAAGCCAAACGACCTACCACAACGCCAAATTTTTGGTGAATGGGCTCTTGAAAAGTTAGATGTAGATCCACTTATTTATCGAAGAATTGTGTTCAGCGACGAGGCTCATTTCTGGTTGAATGGATACGTGAACAAGCAAAACTGCCGTATTTGGAGTGAAAAGCAGCCAGAAGCATTGCAAGAGCTACCAATGCAACCACAAAAATAACCGTTTGGTGCGGATTATGGGCTGGCGGCATCATTGGGCCGTATTTCTTCAAAGATGATGCGAATCACAACGTTACTGTGAATGGTGAGCGCTACCGTGCGATGATAACAAACTTTTTTTTGCCCAAAATGGAAGAGCTTGACTTGCATGACATGTGGTTTCAACAAGATGGTGCCACATGTCACACAGCACGCGAAACAATGGACCAATTGAGAGGCGAGTGCGGTGAACAGTTTATTTCACGCTTGTGACCAGTCAGTTGGCCGTCCAGATCGTGCGATTTAACGCCTCTAGACTATTTTTTGTGGGGCTATGTTAAGGCTAATGTCTATAGCGACAAGCCCGCTTCGATTGACGCACTGGAAGCCAACATTATTCGTGAGATACCGGCCGAAATGTTGGAAAAAGTATGCCAAAATTGGACTAAGCGGATGGACCATTTGTGGCGCAGCCGCGGCCAACATTTGCATGAAATAATCTTCAAACATTAAATTATATCGACCCAACTATCGATCCAAATAAATATTTCATGCATTTTTCTGAATTTTATGTGTTTTTTTTTTTTAATTTCCGATAGTTCTTATAAAATCACCCATTATATGACTTGCATAGCGACGTTCCTAAAGGCCGATAAAATTCAAAAAATTTCTCTTCAACGCAAGGTTGTATTTAAGACATGTTTAGCATTGCATGCGCATTTTTTTTAAATTATGCATTGCAACTTGCGTTTAGGAAGTCGACCTTTTATTTATAATACGTATACAGAAATTTCATGAAAGTACTTTCCTGTGTAAACGTTAAGTAACAGCAGCTTAGCTAATCTAAATTAGAGACCTTCCAACACCAATGCACACATTTTTAGACTAGAATGGCTTAATTGCAGCACAATCCTTTATGATAACCTTCAATTATGCAATATTATGTATGAAAGAATGTGCTAATATATATGAAGCACACAAATGGTTCCCAGATTACCAAACGAAATAAATAAAAACAATTAAAGTTTGAGAAATGTGTAATTACGCTTCATATTTAAATAGCAGAAAGAAAAAAGAAAAACACATTTAATACACAAAAGGGATGCAGCTACAAAGTCCTAGCTGGCAAACATCTGCTATGAATGCGTACCACAAAACTTCAAACATTTCTCTTTATTACGTGTAGTTGGAAAAAAAAACGTCAAAAAGAAAAACGCTAAAATTAAAATTACACCCGCAGGGCTTAAAATGTTACCTGTTACCAACGAAAGCATTCGGTATTCCCAAACATAAATATCTACAATACATACTCGTACATATGTATATGGAGTAACAACTATTGGGCTGTTGTTGGCTGGCTGGATGGTTGAATGACTGGCCGGCTGGCCAGCACCATGTCATTCATGGTGGTATAAATGGTGCTGCTCAGATTCTATGAAATATAATAGTTTTTCAATATTTGGTCTGCATTAAACAATATGAAATGCTGGATTTGCACAATGTTTGTTTGTTGGCCAACTTTTGTATATATGTCTGTACTCGTATGTATGAATTTCATAAGCCAACTCAGTTTCCCATGAAAAGTTGCAAGGAATTAAACATTTTGTGGCATAGTTTCGTTATACAAGTTGGTAAGATCTCTTCGTGTTATATGAAAGTGTGTCTGTCTAGTGGACCGACCGGTCGTCAACGTTGATTTCAATGTTCATGGCTGCCATGGGAATTACTCTAATTTAATGTAATTGTCTTAGAATTCCAATTTTCGTTTTCATTTAAATATCGTTCTTAACTGAAAATTGCCAGGCAAAATTTAACGACAAGCGTACAATGCGCTCCGTATGTTTATGTTTTAAATACTCCATGAAAAGGAATAAAAACAAAAAGACAAAAAGCTTAACAACACCAGCAACAATTTCAATTCAAAGAATTTTAATCGATTTGGGTTAGGGCTCACGTTTGGCACTTTATTTAGTGTATTCGAATGAAACCAACACGCTACAGCAAACCCAAGGGAACACGGGGAACATACGCCTCGGCGTATGGCCCCCGTTTGTTGTAGCAACTAAAATTCTAGAAAGCCGCATGACTTATGTTGTGTTGGCTTTCGAAACCCTTACCAGGGGAAAATATTGGCAGAAAGTGAATCAGATTGCAGTTCAACCTGGTCTGATTATAGTTGAGGTGCCTATCTTAACTGGAACGTTATGGCTTTGGTTTAAGCCTAAAGCGCAGGAAGGGGGAGTTAGTATCCCTGACAGTTATTAAATTCATAGGATTAACAACCTCCTGAGGGGCAACATACCCATACAACAGATACCTGTACTATAAGCAACCAGTGGTGACAGTTGACGGATGAGCTGGTTTAAGGGCTGATGCTCTTAGTGGGCTTCGACCTACCAACTAATTAAGCCTTGTCTTCTATTGATTGCTGGGAGTTGCATACAGGAGGAATTAAAAGGCCCCACCTCCTCAACAAGAAGTAGATCATACGGCTACAAACATATGGCAAAAATTGCTACCTGTATAAGTCAAGTCAACCACACGGGGGCGCTGATGAATCGTGAATAGTTCACTCCGTGGAATTGGTCCATAATCAGATGAGCCCGTAAAGTAAGGTGCTGATGTAAATCCTGTTCACTACTACCCTTCAGCAACAAGTTATATACACTTGAGATGAACATATCTAAAGCCTGGACAAACAAAACTTGTGTCATTTGCCAGGAAAAGGAAACTAAAGATGCCTACTCTTAGGATAAATAGTATTGAGGATGCTCCCAAGGTAGAGGTGAAATATCTGGGCATAATCCTGGGTTTCTACCCTCACGTGGAAGACGCACATTGAATCGGTTATAAGAAAGGCTACAAATCAACTACTACTGTATACTATACCTACTATACTATACGGAGCTCTTGGTGGGGAAAAACCAAGCAGGTAAGGGTCATATCAAGATTTCGTAATGTACAGAGACTTGTCTGCCTGTGTATCACAGGGGCGATGGGCTACACCGCAATGGTAAGTATGGAAGCTCTTTTGAACCTAACGCTCAATTTAGATTAGGTTTAACAGGCTGCCGCCATTGAAAAGTCAGCTTCCTTAGATCCAAATTGATCCCATTATAATGCCTAAGCATGATATGTTTTATATTAGATCTATATATCACTGGGCCAGTGATCCGAGGATCGGTTAAAATAGTGCAATTCACCTACATAACATTCCTACAGAAATCATTAAATGGAAGATTTAATATTCTCGCATGCATCCCAATGTTACAATGTCCTATCAGGACCGACATAGTAGAATGCAACCTCTGTTGGGACAGATCCCTAAGAATAATAGTTGTCCTGTTATCGTAGCTAGGCCATGAAAGCTTTGATACAGACACAGTAGAACGCAAACTCTGTTGGGGCAGTCCCCTAAGAATAATAGTCGTCCTGTTATTGCAGCTGGGCCATGCTAGTCTTGATATTCGACGCGTAACCTCACTTGACCATTTGTCTTCTGCTGTGCCTAAAGGCTAACTCTGTACCTCTAATCCATATCTCCTTGCTGTAACCGGACCCCAGCCTTCGCCCCATCATCCTTTACAAAATCCTAGGGTACTTCACTGTGTTCCCATACAGCCGCATAACTTATGTTACGTTGGCTTAACAAAACCGTCACCAAGGGTTAAGTGGCAGAACGAGGTCAACATAGCCCCAGAAAGGTTCTGCTTGCAGACCATCTTAGTGCTGATTATGGTTGAGGTGCCTACTTTGGCTGCAACATTTTGGCTGTGTTTTAAGCCTAAAATCGCAAGAAGAAGAATTAATAACCCTGATAACTTTGATCCAAGAAGGCCGGTTTTCAGGTGGCTAATAACCCCCCCACTCCCAGATGCTGTTGCTTTCCAACAGATATCTGTAATGTGTCATCTTCCTAACAACGGATGTAAATCGCTCCGAGAAGTAAATAATTCTTAGTACCGACACCGCAATCTTCCAAGAGGAACTATATGCAATAAGGGACACAAAGGCGTAATGATAAAAAATTGTCACTTCCGAGTACTTCCCAGTACTAGGGAATGTCACAACAGTCTAAATAGACTGATGAGCCAGAACCATAATACTCTGGTCTGGATGCCAAGCCATGAGGGGCATTGTGGCAATGAGATGGCAGTTATCTGTGCCAAAAATAGAGCAGAGGGGACTTTTATTGGCCCCACTCCAACATTTGTTTTCAACAAGAATCTCCTTAAGAGGGAGGCGAAGAGATTTTGGAAAGAAAAGATATGACTTAGATTGTGTTGGCACTATTTCTTAAGAGGGAGGGAGTTGAAGACAAACCCTCTGGAACATTCTAAGAATATTCTAAGCTTTGATGGAAAGATCGCCGAATGTGTTATAACACTGGAGGGGAAAATCCTGAGAACATATATAAGTGCATTTACAGGTCATTAAACTGGCCTTAAGCATCTGTACAGAAGAGGCATTTCCAATACACACATTTGCAGATGTTTTAGTTAGGAGGAGTAATGTAGGGAACACTTGTTCCCTTGCTAGTGACTTTTGCATTGTGATTGATATTAGTTTTTACATAACTGATCAGAGTCAAAAGGGATATAAGATATTTTTGGGGTGCGGAAAAAGTTTGAGTGCCTCAATTTGGTTGTTCGGTTTCTAGCTGCTTGCATGTAATTTCTCGTAACCGAGATGTTTCTTTTTAAACAGACAATGACTCCAAACATGCAAATAAAAATGCCAACTGAGTTTTTCAGCTGCCAAAAGTAGCGTATCGAACAGACAAATAAGCGTTAAAATATTTCACAAATGAAGCCGCAATTTATATATACGTCACCCGAAAAATGTTCACCCAAAAGTGGGCGTTACTGAAATCGAAATGGAAAATGATCATGTGTGTTGTTTTCTAAAACAACAAAAAAAAAGAAGCAAACAAAAACTTTGCAACGCGTCTTTAAAAATACTCGTATATGGGATGAAGAAGTCAAGGAGAAAAAGTCATTGGTAAGCAAATTGTTTAAGAAAGACGAAAAGAAAAAAGAAACAAGCCAATGTGAGAAGATAAAATACAGTCAATAAGAACAACATCGACGATGACGATGACTATGATCACGATGACGTTGTTACTGATGAAGCTTTTGATATTTTAGCTTGAAGCAAAACTAATTAAAATTGCCCCAAAACAATGATCAAGTCAACATTTTTATACGGCGAAACGAGCCAACGTTTAAGGTTATTTGAATTGTTTTTTTGGCTTAGAAGGCTGGTGTGCACAAGGATCACAACACCATCAAAAAAAAAAAAAATGAAAAGAAAAAAAAGAAGCCCGTTAGTAGCACATCTGCAGTGTAAGACATTATAGAAGTGGAGATGAGAGCGTGACGTATGGCTTTAATAATTTGTTACGAAATAATTTTTAAAGTGTAATTTATCTTTGGTTTTCCTAGGTAAAGGTTATAATCCAAAAATTCGCATACGATGGCTGTTAATGCCAAGCAAAAATATCCCTATTTCCCTGCGCAGACATTAAGATAATAATGTCAATATTTTTGCTGGAAAAAAGCATTTGTTATAAGAAAAAAGAGTTGTTGCATTGATCAAAGTATTGTCCCATCTCTCTGGTAGCATATGGACTTTGCACCAAAAGAACTGCTCCGGATTTGAGGTAAAGAATGAATCAAGCCAATTTCTGATACTTAAAAAACAGTATAAAACGATACCTCTAGGGTATCGATACTTTTACTCGATACGGTATCGATCACATAGTATCCATGCCTGCTCGGTGTCTAAGAAAAAGCATCGATACACACTTGTATTGGTCAATTTCTTCATATGCTAGCGGCAGGGAAGCTGCCGATTGTTGTGGTTACCTTACCCCACGGGGATCTAATCACCGGATGAATAGAATGCGTCTACCAGCGCGTCATACATGACAAAATGTCATGCATGAGTACCAATTCGATTTCATGTTGTTTGCACATGATCTCCTTCTTGGTTAGGAGCGGAGCCTTTCTAAAACTCCTTCCGATCTGTGGGTCACGGCACGCAGATGCAATACAACTCCGCACCAAGCTCACTTAAACTCTCCCTTGGGTTTAAACCACAACCATCACGATACTCCCTGAAGGGCCGCACTATAACCGGGCAGGAGTAAGTTCTTGGGGCTCCCAGATTTAAGTCTCCGGTCAGACTTCGTAGCCCAAGGACTACTACCAGTAGAACCCCAAATGGCTCGGGGACTAGTGACCCCTTGCAACTTGCTTCCTTACACATCAGCAAGACAGCATACATCACAACAGGAATAACAAACGGCAACAAAAACAGGAGCCATAACGAACAGGAACCACCGGAACGTCAGCGATAACAGCAAATAACAGCTACACACAGATGAAACTGCATCCTCGAAAAACAAAACACACACGGGTACATAACACAATCATAAGAAACCACACAAACATTCATTCTCACGAGTGAATCCGTTGGCTACCCCATTGTGGCCCAGCCCTTAACAAAACGAACAAAAACAACAATAAGACACAACCCCCTTACGGAAGGACTTACAACAAAAACAACGCTGCCAGCAACTCTGCAACACCAAACAGCAACCAGAAACAGAGCACATTGCAAAACAATACACCGCAAACAAGAACACCACACCAGGAACAGCACAGGGCACTAGAACTGCGCTCTATATTCCACATGGTTACTTACACCAAAACTTCAACCATAACCGCAATCATCTCCGCCCACAGCTGCACAGCGCAGTTTCGGACAGGCCCAATGCAAAAATGCATTAAGGGAGCCATGCCCCGTGAGCAGGAAACCCGTACTGAGACTGACGCCAAATTCCAGCCACTACAAAATCAGCCTCGCGAATGAATTTAATATGTGGCCGAGCATTATCACAATGGAAGATTGTGGTTTCGCGTCTGGACGAATATTCTAGTCGTTTTTCGCTGATTGCTTTCATCCCCAGGAATAATATGATGCAAAATTTACTTCTTTTTATATCATTCAAGCCTCAATTTCGACATTAATTTCAACCCCTTTCGGCTTCAATTTATATGGGATCCTATTTCCTTGCTTTTGAATGACTCCCAATGCTTTTAAACGTAGGCAAATGGTTTGTCGTATAACGCCCAATGCAAGTTTATCTTATGTTTGACAACAATCCCCGTTGAGTGCTGCTTCCAGTTCATCTTCCAATTTTTTCGGCTGACCAGGCCAGTCCTTGTCGTCTGTGTCCAAATCACACTTTTGATTCACACAAACTATCGTTCACAAGTTTTTTGAGTTGGTGCTTCTGCTAAACAATCGATCCTTTTTAGCAGCTGTTTTCTTTAAATGACAGAAGGTTACCAGACTTCTCCAAAACGTGTTTTTAGGCACAAAGTTCGACATTATTATAGCGACATGTTTATAGTCCAAATCGATCCAATAAAAACAAAGTGCCATAGAAGTCCTCAAACCATCACCGGTCCCACTTTAAATATTGCTCACCTTATTATCTCTAGTTCTTTAAAATGTGTATTGTAACTGACTGACATGCAGATTTTCCTCAGCTTTTAGAATCCTTGTATTAATGCCAGTTGTGCGATCCTTATTGCTGTTTAGTTTTTGTTTTAACTTTAAATTTTTTTAAGCGTGGTTGTGGTTTTGAGTTTTTGTTTTCATTTTTAGTAGACTATTTGTGGCTGAGGTTTTAAAGCCACCAAAATTAATAATAAGTGATCTGTTTGACCACAGTTTATCAGTTTCGGCATAAGCTCAGCTTTATGGTTATTAAGGTGGCGCTCAAAGTTGCATTTTAAAATGCAACACTGCTGGCTGATATTGATCAACAAAAAACTTTCAAATTCGGCCAGTTACGTCTATAACTTTGTCGTTGCCAAACAGAGAGTCTGATTAATTTAAATCAGAGAAGGAAAACTATTTTAAAGTCAAAGAAAAGCTTGTTGCGTATTAAAGGCACACTCATCGCCCATGGATGCAGAGATCTTATGGGTAATAAAATTATTTAAATATTTCGGAGTAGAAATTTTATGCAAGGTGGCAAAAATATAGAAAATTACACCGTGAGAGAAATTCTTTGTTGGGTATAATCTGGCAAGACTGGCAAGGATGACTTTTGAATGTATAGACATTGCCAGGTAACCGTTAGAGAAACTCTGCCAAAAGTTACAATATATAGTTTAATTAAAACAAATCGATGACAAACTGAATGAGCAGTAATTTTATAGTAAAAGAAGTCCAACCAAACCGGTCGATGTTAATTGTAAATAAAACAAAGAGTTTTCAAAGAATTATCTTAATATTTCTGATGTTAGGTGAGTCTATTAAATTATCTATGAAATAAAATATTTTTCACTTCTGAAACATGATTGAGGCTGAATGTCGATAATGTGCCGAAATCTGCTATCCTTTAGCTCTTAACCCACCGGGGAGCAGATCTTTTTTTTAATCTTGAACCAGTACTCAGGGGATGACCCCTGCATATACAGTACATTGTACCAGATGGTGTTAAGTCACATGATGTTAAGTCGCTGATCATCGAAACAACAGAGTACACGGATACCTGGAAATGTCTTATGCAGCAATTGAATTCTTTCACGGGCTGTACCACCGTCTTATTGAAACCACTTATTGACCACATCAATATCATCCCATTTCGATAGAAACAATTATGTTAACATGTCCATCGGGACATGTTAACATAATTGTTTCTATCGAAATGGGATGATATTGATGTGGTCAATAAGTGGTTTCAATAAGACGGTGGTACAGCCCGTGAAAGAATTCAATTGCTGCATAAGACATTTCCAGGTATCCGTGTACTCTGTTGTTTCGATGATCAGCGACTTAACATCATGTGATATCGATCAAGCACCAGTAATAGTCACTCCTTGATCAGCTTCATCTTCAAAAAAAAACAAAAAAGTATAGTCCACTTATGCATCCAGCCCAAAATCCACACCAAGCAGTAATACTAGGCGAATGCGTTTGATTTTCGATAATCATACATGGGTTCCCAGAGACATCAAGATGAAAATGTGCTTCATCGCTTAGGCTTATTATGCTCCAGCATTCGGTGAAGATCAATTAAAGATATGTTCTATATTGCAACGTTCTAGTTTTACTAACTGTCTAACTCCCTCTTCCCTCCCCCTTCTAATCTATATTCCTAGTTCCAGTACAATCCAAAGCACTGTAGCGATCATTCTGGGGTTTAAATCTAAAGGGGAGTTAGTATCCCAGATAATTGTTTGGTGCGTGGCTTTTTTCTGGGACTTACAACTTCTCGAGGGTGTGTTGGCGCTACAACAGATACCTGTACTGTAAGAAACCGATGGTGATGGTTGGCGGGTGAGTTGGTTTAAGGGTTGGATGCTCTTAGTAGGCTTCGGCGTACCAACTTATGTTTTTTTGTTTTTTTTTCGAACTTCAATTTACGTGTATACATATAATACTAGAGCCTCAGCACCCTTATTGACATTAAAGAGGCAGAAGGCAACAATTCTTTTCAAAATATAATTATAAAAACATGTAATTTTGAATTATTACTAACAAATAGAGCAAAAAAGCAGTTATTGCACTACGCAGGAAGTGTTTCCTTGTCTTCCATTGATTGCCGGGAAATTGCATATAGGAAGGTATAACCCCTCCCCAAACTCCTCAACAAGAAGTTGCTCATATGGCTATGAACATTAGGCAAAAGCCATATGGTGAATCGTGTATAATTCCTTCCGTGGAATTAGACCATCATCAGATAAGGCCGTAAAGGCAGGTGCTGATGTAATTGTTTTTCACTCGAGACAAAATCATAATTTGCGTTAATTTTTGTATATCTTTTATACACTCGTACCTATAATATTTGTTCGATACTAATTAATTTATATAAATCAGAGACAATTTTAAATTCTTCTAAACTGCGAAAATATTAAAACTTTGTGCGCCGCCCTAATAAACAAGAACACAATCTATAATGCAAGAACCCAAACAAGTCTCTTCCAGCTTCATCTTCATCCATAATGCAAAAAATTCTTTTTTTTAAGATCGTTTTGCGTTTAAGTCTGTTTTTAAGTTTGTTTGGCACTTTTAGCCGCAGGCCAGACAACAAAATTATTTCGCCTTTTGTTTGATTTGGTATTTAGCCGTTTATTTGTAGACCAAGACAAAAAAATTGAAAACAGCATCAATTGTTTCCCCCTGCGAGAGAATATGTTTTCGAGCGCGCACACACACACACACACACACACACACTTACAAGTGTACGTGCCTTGTCATCAGTAAAATGATCTCGCGCTGCGCGTGCTTACTACCGATCATCAGTGGTAGTGGCAATACAGCCCCAAATTGTGATCCTTCTGTTCGGCTGCTGTTGGAATAGCAATAATTGAGGCATGCAACTTTTGCTTTCGAAAAGTGAAATAACAATATTGGCAATTATATATTTAAGTAAATGTAGTTTTGGCTTAAAAATTCAAAAAATTCAATCTCGGTTGATTGTGTTGGGAGTTTTTTTTTTTTTTTTTTTTGTAATTTTTATAGGTAGAAGAGTTCTTTTTACAGCTATGTAAATACATATATATCCAAGCAATCCAAGTCAAATCGGATAGTTCGAAGAAAAAATTTGTTTGATTTGCTTTGTTTTCCACTGTATTGATATGCCTTTCGAACAGTATATTTTACCAGATTTTTTTTTTTTGCCTATGTATTCAGCGATATAGGGTTTTAATAAAACCGAGTTATAAGAAAACTGTGTCCGAATAAATACCCATAACTGTTTCAATATTAGTACAAACAGCATAATTTTTTATTGCATTGTTTTTCTTTTTCTATCTAATAAAAAGTAGAAAAAAGTTGTGCACAGTGGGCTTGGATGCCATTTGCGAGATTTAATATTTTAAATCAATTTTTCTCACTGTTTGTACTGTGATTTTTTCCAAAACTTTTAAGACCCATTTGGGTTTTTCCCGACTTTTTTTTCAATTTGTTAAAAATAATTTTTCGTGTTAATCCACTGTGCAAAAATTTTCTGGTACTTCGCAGGATATATTTTAAATATTAGTCCATGAATTTTCATGTATTATACAGGGTGGCAAATGAAAGCTGCTACCAAAATGAAACGTAATAACTTATTTTCTGTGTAACTAACCTGTTCCATTTCTGTTGTGTTTTATAGATTGATCTTTAAATTTAACTAAAATTGAGAATTGGGACAATGAAACAAGAATTTGGATAGCGCCACGCGTTCACGCTTTAGAGTCCGTTGGTTCCGTCCAAAGAGAATACAGGCGCACGTTTGAGGTTCGTAAAGAATTTTGCCGAGCGTGGCAAAATCGCAAGAAGGCCTTATCATCGAGATCCCTTAATTTGGACACAGGAAACTATCGCTGCTGTAGCTGCTGCCATACAATACAATCCTAAAGTTTCGACAAGCAGCTTATCTGCTCAAATGGGTGTCAGCGGACAGTCACTGCAGATAATTTTGCACCCAGATTTAAATTTATTTTTTCATATCCATAAAGAGGCGTTTTTCTTTCAGTGTACTCACCAAGTGAAACGTATTGCCAGTAATAGCTGTGTATCTTATACTTTTGCCACCGGGGAAAAAATTCTTATAAAACAAAGATTCACTTAACAAACAAACTGAGCCCTAGAGACTTCCCGATTCGCTAGGAATTTTGTGAGAAGATCATTTAAATGGTGTCAGAGGATGAAAACGTCTTGAACTGCATTTCTATGTCTGACGAGGCAAATTTTGATTTAAACGGCAATGTTAACAAACAAAATTGTCGAATATGAAGTAATTCTAATCCTAATAGAGTACCTATAAGATGCAATTACGTCCACTTCGCATAACAGTGGGGTGTGCAGTTTCTTCAAGGTTCATTGTCGGGCCTTATTTTTTTCGAAGAAAACGGTCTTACTGTTACTGTCAATGGACAGCGTTACTTAAAGATGTTGAAAGAGTTTTTCTTTCCAGAATTTCGCCACAAGAGAATTCCTTTCAACTCTGCTTGGTTTCAACAAGATGGGGCAACTTGTCGTAAAGCCACTCTGGTAAATAAATTGGGTGAATGCATGCGGGAAGGCGAATTTATTACTAGGTATTTTGTTATTGTAAAACCTACTAAGAATGTCAAAATTTAAATTCGCCTAAGATTGTTCAGCTAAGAAAAAATGTTACATAAACGTTAAATACAAATTTTTACAATTGTTTATTAAAATCACAGATTATAATGGTTTTTCACTTTTGAATTCACAAAAATTTCTTGAAACTTCACTAAATCATACAAAAGACACCTCAGATTAAAATGGCGCGAAAGTTTTTGTAAACAAAAGAAAAAGAAATTTGACAGTCTCATTGGAAAAATCGCGACAAGCAAAAAATAATCACCTGAGCTGTCAAGTTCACCTAGTAATGAATTCGCCTTGAGTCAGAAATGTAAAAAATTTTATATTTTTCAAAACATTTTCGTTATTTTGCTGAAACATGTATGTAAGTGAGCGTATGTATGTATAAAATAGAAATAGAATGGAGACGGAAACATCTTGTGAAGATACAGGAAGATGTTGGGATTAATCCTATAAAATGTTTATGGAAAAAATTTACATTCTACACAAAGTGATGGCTATAAAGCAGTAATTTGGCTAAAAGAAAAACTAACATTGATAAATTTTTGTATCAAATTGTAATTAAAAAACATCCTCGATATACATACATATGGACATACTTATGTACTTTACTTTCTCTTGGTTTAGTTTTGCCTAAGGAAAAAAAACACAGTGTGCGGGATTTTACATTTTTTTATTAAATGAACCCCATACTATTTCTGCTCTACTTAATTAAACTAAGAGCGAAATAATCTCACAGAAAATATAATTATCTTTATAAATCACACTCCCCTACTCTTTTTCTACTCGTATTTGGGAAGCAGAGAAAAACATTAAGTGACCACATCTCATCTCCACAGCAATTAAAATTTTACAACCAGACAGACATTTGCGAATTGAATTGCATGTGACTGGAACATTTAAAATTCCTTTTGGCACACAAACTGATAAATTTACACACATAAAATTAAATAATATTTATTTACCAACAATAAAAACAATTTAAACAAAGGTAAATTAATTAAATATGAGTGGCCTGTTAAAAGCGTTTCCCACCATTCATTCATTTATTCGTTCAAAGCAAACACTCTCAATTATGCAATTTTTGTGAGACTTTCACATGTGTACGTGTATTTGCTCTGTATTCCTGAGTGCACTTAATATTTGTTTTTGTTTTCGGTTGCTCAGTTGGTTGGTTAGGTTATTGTGAATGTGTGCACATAAAAACTGCAATATTATTATCATTCCTAAAACTATAATACATTTACGATGTGTGTTTGAAGCATTAATATACGTTTCATCTACACAAACATGCAAACGATTTAAACCCCATAATTAATAATTCCGGCAAGAAGTTTTTAAAAACGCCAAAATGAATTTAAATAAATTTTTCATGTTATTTGCAACACAACAGTTTGCAAAAGAATTGTGTCTATTTTGTATTGAATGAAAGAAAATATGTTCTTGCTTGTGCGAGTATATGAACCAATGTTGCCAGAATGGAGATTTTACCCTAATTTTGAAGATTTAATAGCCAAAATAAAATTTGGAGATCTTTCTCCCAAAATTAATATTTTTGAGATAATGTGGGAATTATTTTCAAACATTCAATGAATATTGACTGCTTTCATTATCAGTGTGTCCATATCCAAATATTTTTTTCCATTCATTTACTTATTGAATCTTCGAAATATGAACTAACAATAAGTATTCAAATCTTAATACTAAATATAAAAAGCTATTGAAGTCCAGCCAATGCTAGACAAAAATGTTTTATTTTACACAAACAATATCGGTAAAATCACCTATTTAACGTTCTGATGGTGGCTAGAGTACGCCTCCTTCTCAACCGAGAGTGGCCTTCAAAATTAAGTATATTACGTGCAGGAGGATTTGGGTGCAGCTCTAGTTTACTGATATACCTTGTCGCGTACTTTGAAAATTCGTCTTCTGCAAGAGGATCACAGAAATCCTTATGAATTCGTGAGCGTTTTACGTACCATGCAGCTCCAGTAATCGTTCGAAGAAGTTGAATTTGTCGCCTTAGAATGTTAGATGTTGAGGCGGCGCCCCATAATTGAGTAGGCTTTATAATTGCTTTTGTATAATTGTATTATAATTGCCAATGTTGAATTTCTGCCCATAAGCCAATTTAGTTGCGCTGCTTTTAGCTTTAACTGAGTAACTTTCGCATCAATGTGAGTCTACCACGTTAGCCTACGGTCACGGTGAATACTAATGTATTTGACTTCATTATGCTGCGGAATAGGCGAATTGTTAATTGGATAGACGAACACGTTTATTTACGCAGTGTGAATGTAACTTGAGTACACTTTTGTTCATTAACTTCCCAAATATATTTCACAGCTAAATCAACTTAAAAATAATTCTAAAGGCCGCGATTAACTTTCCTACACGATCGTGCAATCTACCAAAAATAACAGCTGTGCCGAAAAAGAGCTAAAAATGCAATTGTATGACAGAGTTTTTGAGTAATTGTGCGACTTGAACAGTTTTATTTTCATAACATGATAATTTCTTTGCGATCATATTTGTGAAAAATATGAGAATATTGTTGGCGCCTCGAGAAATAAATTAAATGAATGTAAAATTATTATTGTAATAATAGTTTTTAATTACTTTACCATATTTATAAATTATTGCAATCATACTTGTATAATAGTGTGGCCTACAACCCCATTTTGAAGCGATTTTGTAAAGTCGACCAGACTTCTGAAACATCTCCTGTGAATGAGTCGTACGACCATGTATGACAGTATATCGGGGCCTTAAGAAACGCTAAAAATAGTCTGTGTATTGCATTGTATTTTTGTTATTTTAGTTAACATATCTCTAAAAATTATTTATTTTTCACAATTCTTCCTTATGAACACTTCAGTTATATAAACTGATTAAGAAATAATAAAATATTTTTAAACATAAAACAAATGGATTTTTTTAATATTAAGGATTTGTATGGTGACACCCATAATGATTGAAGATACATGCTATATATATATAAAAGATATATTCTACAAATATGATGGGTTCTCAAAAATATTCGACACCCTTAGGAGCCCTCTAGGGACAGTAAGAATGATTGACTCTAAAATATTAGAAGCTAATATTTTGTATGGGAGCCCCCTACATGGAAAATTTGCAGCTAAATTAGAATAACGAATGCTAAATTTTGCCGCAAAGGTGCTAAAATGGCCACGCTGTTCATAACATGAATTTTGAAAAGTTCTTCACCTCTTAAGAACAATTCATACTTATATGTACATATATACATGTACTTATACAGTTACATACACACATATACTGCTAATTTTGGAGAAAAATCTGGTTGTCTTGAATTTTAGCTTTAAATTTCTGTTTTTATCTTTTTGTGCTGCCCCTTTGTGATAATTAACTATTTGTTGTCAAAAAAGTTAAACGAAAAACATTTTAAGATCTTTTTTCTAAAATTAAGTGAAGATTTTTCGATAAAGATTTCTGGCAACACTGATATGAACAGTACTGCTACATTCAAAGTCCATTAGCGTCTACAAGGTGGCAGCACAAGAACAAAATTACAACAATATATCAAAAACAAACATGTAGTAAGCTATGCCTGTTAAAAATATTTGTAACTTTTATCACAATTATAAACTATAAAAGTACCATTTCGCATTTATAAATCCCCCATATTCCATATGGCGTCATCGTCGTCATATGAAGTCGACACAAACATTTTTTCTTTTATTGACTCATTGCCAAAAACAATTGAATGTTGTCGACAGCTTCTATATATCGCTTAGGTCTAGGAAGGCCCATCAAAGAATACATAATTGCTGTCGAAGACGAATGTGCTACTGAGTGTTGTTTGATGTCGTCTTGACGTGACGACAATGACGCCTCTAGGAATATGGAGGATATTTTTATATGTTTAAATCAGAATAAACATTTGACACAAATGGCTCACTATATTGCCAGTAGCAAAAACATGTCACATGCCGCAGCGCTGCCACCTCGTATAGGTTAATGCACCTAGGCTGGATTCAATTATGGTTTCGTAACAAAATTTGTGTTCTGAAGCATGGTTTTTTATACGTAGTTTGACGTTTCTCTTTTTGGCAGCGAGACCGAAAGAAAAATACATTTTTCGGGAACCATTTCTGCTTCAATTAGTTTAATTTTATATTTTGTTCGGAACCAATTGAACTGTGCTGCCAGCTACTTTAATTTTTTAAGCAAAATTAAACTAAGATGCCACATCATATTATATGTGCACACATGTGTATAATAAAATACAGTGTATATGTAAACGTTTTATATTGATTATTATAAAAAATAAAAGCATCGATTGCATTACAGCCAAGGCGAATTCATACAGGTGAATGCAAGCGGGAAGGCGAATTCAAAATTATGTATTTTGTTATTGTAAAACATATCGTGAATGTCAGAATCTAAATTCGCCTAAGATTGTTCAGCTGGGAAAAAATTTTATATAAACGTTAAATATACTCTTTTATAATTGTTTGCAATTAAAATCACAGATTATATTAGTTTTTCACTTTTAAATTCACACAAATTTCTTGAAATTGTACTAAATCATACAAAAAAGTCTTCAGATTAAAATGGCGCGAAAATGTTTGTAAGCAAAAGAAAACAAATTTGACAGTCTCATTGGAAAAAACGCGAGAAGCAAAAAATAATCACCTGATCTGTCAAGTTCACCTAGTATGAATTCGCCTTGATTACAGCTTATTTCAGAAATGAAATAGCTGCCACCTCGTAGCAATAAAACGCCCCGTTTACATATTTATTTCATATGGTAGCTTTGTTTGTCCAGAACAAATGTTCGTAGTGGGTGAATCATTTCAGAACAAACTCTCCTAGAGCTAAAATTTCTTTCGCAGCAATAATTTTATTCCGAAACAATGGGTGAATCCAGCTTTAAGGTTTGCTTTGCTTGGCCTTTACCATATTCTGGAAAATCGGGCAGAGTTCACATTTAAGAAAGAAAGCTACAATAAATTGTTTTAAAAAAAATTGATTCTGGTCCCTTGGTTAATTTTGAACCACCCTGTATATTAAAACGAGCTTGCAAACACTTCTTCATGGGTATGGTAATGCAAAACTGTATTTAGAAAGCATTTATATTATCTGGCGATGCCCTTTGTCTTCGAGTTTGTCTTAAGAGCTTCTTTCAAGTATTAATATTACATACATATGTATGTAGCACAAAATGTATGTTAATAAACCAATTCATGTGAATTTTTAAGCAGCTGGTTGGGTGCTGGATGGCCCAACAGACAGTTGCTTTTTGTTAAAATGCAATGTGTGCTGATATTTGGACGATTCGCATTTAAGTTTTGTTTTAATTAGTTGAGAACACTCAAGGATTCTTATAACTGACAGACGAAGGCTTTTATATTAATGTTTGCCACCCAGTTGTCCAAAGCAAAGTTGTTGCTGTCGCCAATGAAAGATTGCAGCAATGCTGCTAACTCAACCATGAAGTACACAAATATGAAAAAGGTGACATTTTAATATATAAAATAAACTGTTCTGTTCTGTAAACCACAAACCGTTTTGAAAGCACACAAAAAAATTTGAAGCTGTTCTGCAAATCATGCAATTTTGCGGTTTTCGACTTAATTTAAATTTTTTTGAAAGCACGAGCAAACAGCTGTTTATTTACATGTGTGCTTTGTTTGTTTACATTGTTACATTCTCAATTACATCAAAAAGTAAAAGTTAAGTAAAAAACATATGCCGGGAGCTAGTTTATTAGCAATATTTGCTTTAAATAAACTGCATTTAAAATACGAGAGTGTTAAAAAACGTCTCGTCAAATCCTCATCAAATCCTATGGATATAGGCGAAACCTTTCAAGTAACCAAAATTTAATGTATAAAAAACTAGTCCGAACACTTTTTATCTTTACTTCCTTTTACCGACTTAATAAAAGAACTTTCCAAACGGTAGTGGAAGACCTAGCAGCAGATCATGATACGTCATGACCCGAGTTCAAATCCCAATGGGTGCTGATGAGTAGTGTAGCGACTACGAAACAGCTAGTTGTGTCCCACAGCTAAAGATTTGATTAATATTTTTTTTTGTCTTCTTCAATCAATGATTATTGATCACAGCAAACTGGTATTGTAAAAAATCCTTCTTAAGAAGAAACTTAAGAAAGGAAAAACTTGAACTAGAACCCGATGTACATATGTACAAACCAAAAAATTTTTATTTTTAAAATATATTAAGTTCAACAAAAATTTAACAAACTAAAAAAACAAGTTTTGTGGTAATTTCTAAAATCGACTTCAGGAAACGTTAAAATCTCTCCTCTTGCTCAGAAGCAAAACCGCAACTTCAATTTTCGTTCGCACTAAAGCGAATGACCGTTTATAGTTCAGATGCATGTTCCACGGCAAAAACGCGCTCCGAATATGAAAAAGCGGTTTCAAAACGGTTGGCGAAGTGGTTTCGAATGTTTTTGGGAGTTCCCAAAATAGGCTTCAGGAAACAGCAAAATCCCCTCACCGTCCGCCCACTTCCTCGGAAGCAATATGACCGTTTATAGTTCAGATGCATGTTCCACGGCAAAAACGCGCTCCGAATATGAAAAAGCGGTTTCAAAACGGTTGGCGAAGTGGTTTCGAATGTTTTTGGGAGTTCCCAAAATAGGCTTCAGGAAACAGCAAAATCCCCTCACCGTCCGCCCACTTCCTCGGAAGCAATATGACCGTTTATAGTTCAGATGCATGTTCCACGGCAAAAACGCGCTCCGAATATGAAAAAGCGGTTTCAAAACGGTTGGCGAAGTGGTTTTGAATGTTTTTGGGAGTTCCCAAAATAGGCTTCAGGAAATGTCAAAATCTCCCCCTCCGTCTACCCACTTCCTCAGATGCAATACGGCACCATAAATTTTTATACTAAAAAGAATGTCCGTTTATTGTTCAGATCCACCGATTGTGCCAAACCGGTGAGCGAAGTGGTTCCAAAATCATCTTCGTGAATCCCCAAAATCCCCCCCTTGCCCAGAGGCAATACGACAACTCCAATTTTGGCATTAAAGCAGCAACCCTGTATATACAGTTTTATATACCTACAAATGTACTAATCACTCATATGCGAGTATTGCTAACATACAAACAAACATACAAGTGAAACTAATATAAGCGTGTTAAAAAACCATTTTTCCTACAACAAGCAGTTTCTTGAAAAATTTTGCAATATTTATGTTATTGTGTGAATAAAACCTAATTTTAAATATTTTATATGTTTAATTGACCTATTTAAAATCACGTGATTTCAATATTTTTTTTTATGTAGAATAACTTTTGCGTAAATTGGAATCACTTTAACAAAATGTGACAAACCTGAAAATTACATTCAATGCTATAAAAATGTAAAAGTTGTTCAAAACGCGAAAGAGGCATCACATTCTAGATGTGACACTTGCCACAGTTTTGAACCAAGGCGAATTCATTACTAGGTGAACTTAACAGCACAGGTGATTATTTTTTGCTTCTCGCCTTTTTTCCAATGAGACTGTCAATTTTATTTTCTTTTGTTTGCAAACTTTTTCGCGCCATTTTAATCTGAAGATTATTTTGTACGATTTAGTGCAATTTCAAGAAATTTGTGTAAATTTCAAAGGGAAAAACTAATACAATCTGTGATTTTAATTACAAAAAATTATAAAAGTTTATATTTAACGTTTATCTAAAATTTTTTCCCAGCTGAACAATCTTAGGCGAATTTAGATTTTGACATTCACGATATGTTTTACAATAACAAAATATATGGCACCGAATTCGCCTTTACGCTTGCATCCACCTGTATAACACTGCGTTTACACGTACAAGTACTTGCATGGAAGTCCTCTGTACGTATTATCAACGAAAATACTCGACTTTCTTGCAAGTTGCATTAGTATTTAAAGAATAACATGGAAGTTCAGTTTAAAGTTAAAGTTTCAGAATTACCATAGAAAACCATAATTTTATTTTACGGGGAAGTGAATAGTAGGAATAAAATAAATAAATGAAATAGAATAATTTTGACTTTTTTTCACTAAAAACGGCAAAAACTGCTTAATTTATATATTTTCAATAAAAAAAAATGTGAATTATTTTAAAAATATGTTTTGAAAAATTTAAATATGACTTTCAGTAAGTGCCAAAAAATCACTATCTACTGAAATTGCTTGTCAGTTCAGTTGAAAGTTGGTTGCAAGTGCAGAGATTGTGCGTGTGCTAGTAAAAAAGTTTGAATGTATTGGGTTTTTCGAACTTGCACCTGCACGTGTAAACACTACGTTAATTCGCCTTGGTTTTGAACAGACGCCAGTGCCAACATTATTCACTACTGCTATCTGCTTGGTCAACTGGGTATAAATCCTCGTTTAGACCACTGAATTATTGCCAGTCGGCTACAAACACATGTATTAATGCACCTAACTGGCAGCTAAATTGGTTTACTGTGTAAAGCTTGCAACAGCAGCAGTCTGTGCTGAAGTTGAGAATTCAACTATTTTAACCGAAAATTAACGCAACCGAACACTTTTAAAAGGGTGGTTTCATAGGTGTTTCTTAGGTGGGACATTTTAGTTATATTTTATCAGAATATCAAGCAAACGCCCTCTTCTCTGCCGTTTGTTTGTTCAAATTAAGTGCTAAAATAAGTTTATTATGACTGGTGTTCGTTCTCTTTACACTACTGTCTGTCTGGCTTAAGTTAATAAAATGAATAATCTTGTTTCATAGAAGTTTGTTGGGTTCTTGTTAAACAGCCTGCACGTGATTTTTTGTTTGTTTTAATGATGACTCAAAATTAGTGAAAGCGCCAATTCAGGACACAATTTCTGGCCTTAAAATAATTTACATTTCGCGCTGTTGTTTCCAAAAACAAACAGGTGAGTATTTTTGTGAAGTGCCGTTTAATGATTTATCGATTAAATAACTTTTTACTCGTTTAAAGATGTAAAAGAATAACAATTTTACTTGTAACGCTGTGTTAACAACAGACATACGTTTTACGTTTTTATGTGGACTGACTGGACTGGTTTGTTTGTAATTACAATATTTAAACCAAACAACAACAACATTTTACACCTGCTCCTTTTAACTGTTTGTGCGCGGCTCCGTCTGCGTTTTATTAATTTCACTTAAAGAAGAAAAAAGCTTTACCGGGATTATTTCTGTTCAAAATACACGAAGAAGACAAAACAAAAGCAGCAGCAGCATAAACAGAATAAAAGTTAATAAGTTGCAGCAACATTAATTTTTATTTTATTTCACCTGTCGTTAATGAAGCGCGTGCCACCTGTAAAATCGTTTTAGCCTCGGGCTTTATTAACGGTTACTTAACTTGTGCACATGTCATACCGATTAAGAATCTTAATTGAAATTTTTCTATAGCTTAATGGCTCTACATAATGCAAACACAATTAAAATATGAAAACGAGAAATTTTTTTAAGTTTTCTTTCTTTGAAGTAAATTATAAGACTCAAAAAACTCTGCATTAAGTATTAAACACATAGACCACAGTAAACTTCACAACTTCACGACAGCAAATGCTATTTTGAACATAAATTCATTTACGAGTATATAAAACAAGGCGAATTCAATATAGGTGGAAGCAAGGCGAATTCATTATTAGGTGGATGCATCGGCGAATTCAGGCGAATTCGGTTAATATGGCGGCACTTTCTGTGCCAAGTTTTGTTTACCTTTTTCGGCGCCATTTAAATTTTTGTACATGTCTTTATCAACTACTTTTGACAGCGTAAGTGTGAATTCGCCTTTTTACACAAACAAAATACCTTGATAGAGAAAGTGCCGCCATATTAATCGAATTCGCCTGAATTTGCGGATGCATCCACCTAATAATTAATTCGCCTTGGGTGGAAGCAACGCGAATTCATTATTAGGTAGATGCATCGGCGAATTCAAGCGAATTCGGTAAATCCGAATTTTAATTTTTGCACTATTTCTTTACAAAGCGCATTCATTACTAGGTGAACTAGACAGCTCGGGTGATTATTTTTTGCTTCCCTCCGTTTTCTTCCTGGGACTGTCATATTTTTTCCTTTTGTTTACAAACATTTTCCCGAATGCAAAATACATAGTACTAAATTCACCTTCCCGCTTACATTTACCTGAATACATTCGCCTTGGGGGGATGCAAGAGAACAATAAGTACTACATTGCAAAAATCACACGATTTTTGTTAGTGTAATTTTCTGTACTGATGTCGGATTGTACATCTGCCTAACTGCCATCCCTAAACAAGAACGGCGAGCGGAACGTTTTTTTCCGTTGAGCTGTAACGCTGAAACGCCATCCGTAAACAAAAGCGACAACGTTATGTCAAAATATAAAAACAGGGTTATCAAACAAATAAATGCAACAACCCTGATTATTTTAACAGCTGGACGGACGGCATTATTATTTGTGATTTTTTTGTTAACATTAAAATAAAATCATTAAAGTTTTAATAAAAATGAGTTCTTTAGATGAGTTATAGTGAAAGGCCAAAAGCAAGCGGCATACGGCAGCGGGCGGCAACAATGTGACCCAATTAAAAAAAATTTTTTTTATAAAAATATTCGTACATTAATTTCAACATATTGAATTTAATTTAATTTGGCAATGCCGTTAAAGGCGGTGGAGCGGCAATGTTGAATTCAGGGGTCTAATCACCGCATACGATATCGAATTAACTATCGTATCGAATAACATTACGATACATCTAAATTATGGTAACCGATGCATATTGGATCGTAATTTAAACAAAATGCAATAGATTGAAGACCATACGTTCCCTAAAAGTAGGAATACAAAAAATAAATCCTTTAACTTTTTTATATTATTGCAATACAGTTTATTCGATATCGTATGCCGTGATACCAAAATGAAAAATTTCGATAATTTTGCTCGATATCGTATGCGGTGATTTGGCCCCAGTTTAACTTTTTGTTTTCCCGCTTCAATTTGTCAAACCAAAAAGTAAAGGAAAAAACTAGAAGACAGAAATTTATTTTCGGTTTTGTCTTTAAAAAAAACCATAATGTTTTTTTGTTTAATCTTCGAAGCACAAATTTTTCTTCAATTAGCCACGTTCATTTGCCTACAACAAATAAACTCAAGCGGCAAATAGAACAGGTGGTTGCCGCTCGTTGTCGCAAGCCGCTTACATTGGCCTTTCACTATTAGAAGATTTGGAAAATTTACTTGTGTTAAGGATGATGGCAAAAAGAAGGCAAGGAAATCGAGAGCTGTTTAAAGGTCGGGATTCGAGTAACCTGAACAGTTTCGGTAGACATGATTTGCATACAGCCAACACATCGAGCCAGACAGCTCTTAACTTAAGAAGCGATCTTTGCCATTATTTAAACTCTTTTTAAACAAAAAACAAACAACTTATATTTTTTTTATTTTTATATTGGACCAGTACTCAGGGGATGACCCCTACATATGCAGTGCATTGTACCAGAACTAGAAAAATAGGTTTGCGGGGAGGGGGAAATAGGGAGTAGTGTTTGTGAACATTTGACTTGAACTTTCCAACGTTATAACAGACAGGAAACACTTCTGCAGGCAACTTGTTCCACAGACGAAGCGTGCGGCTGAAAAACGAATTCTCTCTGTAATGCGTAGTGCGATTCCCCGGGCAATCGACCACAAATGGATGAGCTCTAGTCGGATGTAGGTGGTCGGATGGAGTGAAGTACATCTTTCACCGTTTCAAAAAACCGAGACACTTAAATGCTTTTTTAGAGACATGAAAAATGTGTTCAGTCCAGCGAACATCACACGGTATCTTCATTCCAAGAACATCAAGAGCATCCAATTCCTCAATACTTATACCATCCATGAGTACAAATGAAGCAGCATTTGCGGACGTTTGTTTGTGCGTTAATAAGCAACATTGAGTCTTACGAGCGTTAAAGGTGACCCTGTTTTTACGACCACATTCGGAGATTAATAGAAGATCACTATTCAGTGAATCGTTCATATTTAGCCTCTTGGCAGCGATCTCTGATAGGCTGGGCCTATCACTAAAAAAGTACGAGTGGCAAATGCTGCTCTCATCCGCGAAAGACTGGATAGGGTTGGAAGTTTGATAGAGAAGGTCGTTGAGGAAAATAAGAAATAGGGTAGGAGAAAGAACGAAGCCTTGCAATACCCCTGAATTAATCTTGAACTCATTTAATGAGACCCCATCTATAACAACTCGTATAACTGTGAAAATGATTTACATCAGTACCTGCCTTGACGGCCTAACCTGATGGTGGACCAATTCCACAGAGTGAATTTTTCACTATTCACCACCGCCCCCGTGTGGCTGACTAGGCTCACACAGGTAGCAATTCTTGTCATATGATTGCGGTTACATGAACAACTTCTTGTTGAGGAGTTCTTTCTTTCTAATCCCACATGTATGCAATTTCCCAGCAATCAACGGAAGACAAGACTTAATGAGTTGGTAGGCCGAAGCCCACTAAGAGCACCAGCCCTTAAACCAACTCACCCGTCAAACCGTCACCACCGGTTCCTTACAGTACACGTATCTGTTGTATAGGCAACCGATCCTTGGGAGATTATTAGCCCTCGAAAAAAGCCATCACCAAACAATTATCAAGGATACTACATTTACATTTTTCATGTCTCTAAAGAAGCATTCAAGTGCCTCGGTTTTTTGAAACGGTGTAAGATGTACTTCACTCCATCCGACCTACTTACTATTTATACCACCTACATTCGACCAAAAATGAAATACAACTCTCATGTTTGGGCCGGTGCCTCAAAGTCTATTTTGGGCTTACTCGACCGTGTGCAGGAGAGGGCGAAGAAGCTTATCGGTGACAGTAGGGTATCCAACTCTATTGACTCACTGGAGCATCGACGCAGTGTGGGGTGCGTTACTCTGTTCTAGCGTTACTACAATGGATTTTGCTCTGACAAGATTAGGGATCTTGTTCCCGAAACTCGCACATTTTTACGTAGCACGCGTTCATCGTCCAGAGCTCATCCATTTGTGGTCGATTGCTCGAGGAATCGCACTACGCATTGCAGAGAGAATGCGTTTTTCATGTCGCACGCTTCGTCTGTGGAATAAGTTGCCTGCAGACGTGTTTCCTGTCTGTTATAACGTTGGAAAGTTCAAGTCAAATGTTCACAAACACTACTCCCTCGTTCCCCCTCCTCATAACCTGTTTTCCTAGTTCTGGTACAATGCACTGCATATGTAGGGGTCATCCCCTGAGTACTGGTCCAAGCTAAAAAAATATATATATATATATATATATATTTCTTAAATTAATAAAACCGCTTTTTGTTTAATTTTCTTACATTTTCATATATTAATAGTAATTTAAAAAATTTCTGTTTAAATTTCCCAACTTTTTCTTAATAATTTAACACCTTAGACGTTTAAATGCCAGACATTTGAGGCATTTATGGTTTTATTTTAATATTTCTATCAGTTTAAAAAAAAAAAAGTACAAAATATACATATGTATGTATGTAGAAAAGTATGTATTTAAGCAATTTTCTTTTAAACACAATTAAGTGTGTGTGGGACACAATAAAATTATGTTGGTGATTAATATTTGATCAATTTCAAATCACGTACTAAATTGCTATAATTCTTGGAATCGTTTCTCTTCATCTGTCGTCGTTGCCAAGGAAAACGAAATTTAAAATTCTGCATGAGTTATTAACAATTTTCTCAACTTTGTTGTTGAGTTTTCGTATAGAGAAGAGCACAACAATGCACAAACACAAATGGAATAGAATCACTTTACCGAAATCTAAAAGTGTGAAAATTGTTTATGAAAAATATTTTTGTGTTTTTTTTTATTTTGTATCCCATTCACATCTCTCAAACATTTATCGTTTATGTAGAAAGTGTCCGGACGCACAAAACGTTTTATTAAGGAAAACGAAATTCTCATAATTCATTTAAAATTCAGTAAACTTGGAAAGATAAACACTTCTAGAAGTATAGATATATTTTGTTTTATAATTTATGTTTGTTTTCATTTTCGTTAAAAGATTCCATTTTTTTTTTTTATATTTTATTTGTTTTCTTGAACTTGTTTATTGTCAGCTCCTGTTGATGCTTTGGGTGCTCCCATCTAATGACACGGGGGCGGGAACTTTTACAGAGTGCTCAGTTTAATAACACTACTAACCTAAAACCACATAGAAATCTGTTTACGAGTATGTACGAGTACTTGTCAACCCAAAATGAAAACCAGGGCATGATTCCAAGGTGGACTTAACAGGTTGACAACACTTGCAAGAGCTAACAAAAGTTGCTTAAAGGCCAAGTCAGATAACATTTTGTCGCTTTGCCTGACGTTTAAAACTTTAACAGAAAAGCGCAAAGCAAAAGATGTATATCACAATAAAAACTTTGGCAACGCTCACGATTTATTTATTTATCTAAAAAAATGATCGTTAATTCTTATAATGGGTGATTTTATAAGAACCATCGGAAATTAAAAAAAAAAAAAAACACATAAAATTCAGAAAAATGCATGAAATATTTATTTGGATCGATAGTTGGGTCGATATAATTTAATGTTTGAAGATTATTTCATGCAAATGTTGGCCGCGGCTGAGCCTCAAGTGGTCCATCCGCTTAGTCCAATTTTGGCATACTCTTTCCAACATTTCGGCCGGTATCTCACGAATAATGTTGGCAATGTTGGTTTCCAGTGCGTCAATCGAAGCGGGGTTGTCGCTATAGACATTAGCTTTAACATAGCCCCACAAAAAATAGTCTAGAGGCGTTAAATCGCACGATCTGGGCGACCAATTGACTGGTCCCAAGCGTGAAATAAACTGTTCACCGAACTCGCCTCTCAATTGGTCCATTGTTTCGCGTGCTGTGTGGCATGTGGCACCGTCTTGTTGAAACCACATGTCATGCAAGTCAAGCTCTTCCATTTTGGACAAAAAAAAGTTTGTTATCATCGCACGGTAGTGCTCACCATTCACAGTAACGTTGTGATTCGCATCATCTTTGAAGAAATACGGCCCAATGATGCCGCCAGCCCATAATCCGCACCAAACGGTTGTTTTTTGTGGATGCATTGGTAGCTGTTGCAATGCTTCTGGCTGCTCTTCACTCCAAATACGGCAGTTTTGCTTGTTCACGTATCCATTCAACCAGAAATGAGCCTCGTCGCTGAACACAATTCTTCGATAAATAAGTGGATCTTCATCTAACTTTTCAAGAGCCCATTCACCAAAAATTTGGCGTTGTGGTAGGTCGTTTGGCTTCAATTCTTGCACCAGCTGTATCTTATAAGGCTTTACACCCAAATCCTTCCGCAAAATTTTCCACGTAGTGGAGTAACAGAGGCCCAATTGCTGCGAACGGCGCCGAACCGATAATTCACGGTCATCACCAACACTGGCCGATACGGCTGCGATATTTTCTTCAGTTCGCACTCTACGTAAGCGTGTTGGTGGTTTAATGTCCAACAATGTAAATTTGGTGCGAAATTTTTACATGCCGGTACATGCCGGCTTTGGAGCACCATCGTCTAAGATGCGTAGGCGAGAGGAGCTTCATAAATAAATCATCAATTAATGCTACATTAAGCAGTTTCCCACCTTTCCTTTCCTTTCCCTCTTCTGCACTCCTTCTATGTCCTTACAACTTTTATTTTTCCTTCTATCATACCCTAACTTTTCAGGCAATCACAACGGGAACGACCTTCAGGACCCAAGTGAACTGGAGTATCCGGGTACTCTTTGAAGAACCCAGCGGCCTGCCTACCTAACCTAACCTACTTCACGACTGCCAAATATGAACTGTCAAAACTAATGTTTACCAAAATGGCGGCAATGCAAAGAAGGATACCTTCACCGCTAGAATACTTGAGTTTTTATTAAATATTTAGAATTAACTTTGTCATGGATATCCCACCGCTTCCCATATCAAGGTTTTATATTTATTTATATGAAAGCGTTGGGCGTTAGTTTAAGCAAGAGAAACTTAATTTTCGCCCGCAAAACTTTTTCACATTTCATCAAATTCTCTGGTGCTCTTGTGTAAATAAACTTTGTTAAAACAAATTTATTGGAATATAAAATTTAATTGTCAAACATAAAATGTTTATAAAGTAATTATAAAACTTATATATTTAACTATTTAATAAAAAAAACATTTTACCATTTACTGCAACAATATTTAATTAAACAAACCACTATGAAATTGCTTTATCCTTTAATTTTTGTCATGCAATAAAATTTTATGTTTTATATTATTTTCTTTATAGAAAGCATTTTATTTTTTTAATAAAGTGCACAAATTAAAATTAACACATTTGCTTCATTTTAATTAAGACAACTTTGAACAAACAAAGCAACCGACCAAAGGATGGCTGGTTACCAGTCAACACTTTACTCCTCGATGTTGGCCATCAACATTGAACGTCCGTCGTCCATGTGTTTGGTGTTGGGAGGAGAGTGAATACGAGTATCTTTTCCAAATATGCTCATTAAAATTATTTAATTGTAGTCCGCAAAGCTAATTTGAACAGCAGAACTTCTAATGAAAGCCAAACTAGAGAAAATACAAAAAGGATTATAAACTTTTTCAATATCCGTAGATGACTTCAATTTGATATAATTTTGGCCAAAAACAAACTAAAACTTTCATTACTCGTACATTCAAGGATTAATGTTTGCATTTTAGAAGTTTAATAGACTAAAAAAGAAACTTGTACGAAACTACTTAAAACAAAGAAAACATAAAAAATGGCAACACTAAAAGGAAAAAGTGCAAAAGGCAACAACTTTTTAAATAACATTGAATGTTCTTTTTGTCAAAATCGGGGGGCGGGTGATATGCAAACACATGTTTGTATTTAGTCAGCATTTTGATTCCGGTTTCGAGAATCTCTTTAACAAGACTCCTCTTTGACAGCATTCTGTACTTTTTTTAGGCCATCAAAATTATGTAAAATTCAAGCAGCTGCCTTAAGCATCTTCTTCATTGTTTAATCAGACTTAAAAATAATTTTTTCTATTCCGTAATTAACAAACAAAACCTACTAGTAAATGTTGTTGTGGTAAGTTTTTAAACTGGGGGACAGCTAGCTGTTTCGCGTTCACTACCAGGGATCTGCAACCGGTGCCTTTTTTAATCATCTAAGTAAACAGCTGTTAAATCTATTTGCGGTGTGATTGGCCATGGCATATTGTTTGCACAAGTATGTTTTCTACTCGTTAAGCTACGTACTGTAGTGCCACCCATCACTAAATTACTTTTTATAAACCCAACACTAACAGTACCTAATAAATGCAAACATTACTAATACTTTTTAATACGAATTCATAGCAACCATATAAAAACTGAAGAATGAAATAAAAGTCAGTTGTAAGTTGAGAGTCAAGACGAATGGTTATGGTTTTTATATTAAATAACATGAGGTAAGCTAAAAACCTGTGTAAAACCTCAAGATGACAAACGTGAAGGTTTGCTATCTCAACAGTACACACGGTTGTCAGATCGTACAATATTCCCAGTAAAATTGTCTGAAAATGTATTACAATCGTGTCAACTGTTAATTTTTAACTTACAACGTTATCAAAAAAATCATTCAATCAATTTCAATTTTAAGACGACAAAGTTGTCAGGAATCTGATAATCGTGAGAACACTCTTCGTCGGCATTGCCAGATAATTGGCTGGTATTGTAAGCTCTGTTTTAATTGTCTGATGTATAAAATTAATGCATCTGACAACGCCATCATTGTCAGAAAAAAGTTAGATGGGCAACAGTGCCAAACAGATGGTTGTTGATATACAATGCCAATGTGGCAATGCCTTACAACATGTCTGGCAATTATTTTCATCTAACAATCTGACAACCGTGTGAACTGACAATTTTTGTTGTCATTTGTCAGACCATAGTCTGACAATGAAATTGTCAGATTTTCTTACGAACGTCTGAACACACAATTTACTTCTGCGGGACAATTTTTTATTGTCACTACATTGTCAGCATGTTGCCAGATCTTACAATATTGTAACATCTGACAACCGTGTGTACATAGCTTTAGAGCTTGTATCTGCTAAAGGCCCAATCAGACTATTATACAAGTATAAATACTTTCATTCGATTTTGTGAGATAAAAGTCTAAACACATTTCTTGCGACTGTCAAAAAGTCTAACGTAAATTAGATTTTGCATTCACACCATCACACTCGATATAAACCAACATAGATGTGCCATCATAAAACTTTTCACGGCGGCAGGTGAGCTATTCGTCGTAGGCGATAGACGTGCCGGCGCGTGAAATTCTTCAACAGTTAAAATAATAATTATGTATAACACATCCAAATTCAATAGCACAAACATATTTTGTGTTCTAAATATAGCATGAGCAAAATACATTTATAAATGACAGCTAAATTCCAAATTTCGAGCTTTTTTATAACCACAAAAAAATACTATCAGTGACGGCCCCCCATCGGCTACGAAACAGCCGACTACTCAATTTTTAATTAGCTGGTTTGCTAAAAAACACAACCCTGATCCAATGTAAAGTATTATCGTTTTGAAAAGTTTCAAAAAACAACAAAGTCGTATGGGATGTCAAATTTTTATCGTATTATTTTTCGTATGTATGGCGGATTACATTCAGACTATCAGACTTGCACGTATTATTTGAATTTTTGACAAGTGTTAATACAAAGTATAATAGTTTGAACTAGGCTTAAGTAACAACAACACTCTTTTTTGTGGTCGCTTCTTTTACTCTTAAAGAAAATACACAACATACGAAAGTGATTGGATACATTTTTGATATATCAAGATTTCACAAGTGAACGACAGATATACATACCACCGCATCAATTTTTAAGAGTGTTTAAAATACTTGGATGTGATAATGATTAGGTAAACAACCGGTGTACTTATGGTTAAGGTGTACCGGTGCAGATCTCTGATGTATACCTCAATTCTAATCTCTTCAACTCATTTCTTATTTCTCTTTTGTTTATTACAAAACCAATTGTGTACACATAACCAATCTTACACTTGTTCACCAAAGTTATTTCAGAGCATTTGGTGATCCCCACCTGCAGATTTTTTCATATTAAAGACAGAAAATTAAAACAAAATTACGAGAATTTGGCTCGTAAGTTGAAATTTATAATTGAGAATAACTTTGTGATGCAGACACAAATCGACTAATAGGAGTATGACGTTATATTTACAAATATCTAAACTTATTATATGATATCTACGATCTATTTACTTCGCCTACCACTTACCGCTAGAACCATATATTATGGAACGGTGGAAGAAAAGTTTTACAGCTAATAGGTTTCCTAGACTTATGGAAAATAAATAAACTAGTTCTTAGTGAAATTTTTGATCCCCCGGGAAACAGGTTTTGCCTTGGCGTATTACTTACTTGGGCACTCTGCTTTTCAGGTAAAGGGGTCCCTCGTTTGTTGCAATAAATAAAACTCTATGAATGACTTATGTTGTGTTGGCTTCCGAAGCCTTTACGAAGGGTTTAAATTGATAGAACGGGTATCAGCATGGCCCCGGATGGTTCTGCTTGCAGTTCAACCCGGGCTGATAGTGGTGGTGCCTAACTTGGCTGAAACGTTCTGGCTGTGGTTAAAACCTAAAATGCAGGAAGGCTGTGTTAGTATCCTTGATAATTGTTTGGCGTGGCTTTTTTCGAGGAGTAACAACCTCCCGAGGGTCTGTTGTCTTTACAACAGATACCTGTACTGTGAGGAAGCAGTGGTGATGATTGACGGCTGAGTTGGTTTAAGGGCGGATGCTGCTAGTGGGCTTCGGCCTACCAACTCATTAAGCCTTGTCTTCCATTGATTGCTGGGAAATTGCATACAGGAGGGATTAGAAGGCCCGAATTCCTTAACAAGAAGTTGTTCATATGGCCGCAAATATATGGCTGTGTGAGCCTAGTCAGCCACACGGGGGCGCTTGTGAATCGTGAATAATTTACTCCGTGGAACTGATCCATCATCAGATAAGGCCGTAAAATCAGGTGCTGATGTAAATCTTTTTCCGACGTGAAATTTTTGATTTCTTATTTGCGTCAATAGTTTGCGGCTGGCTACTCACCCTCTATTACCAAAGTCAAGTGTTTGAGTAATCTAGAGCCAGCAAATTCTAGTCCATCAACTATTCTTCAATTGCAATCATTCGCAATCTCCAAATAAGTTAATTTTTTCCTTTTTTTGGTATAATTAATTAGCTATTCACAGATTGAATACTGAACCGCTTTTGGTAATATAATGCGGTGCACTAAATATCTACTAATCGGCAAAAGAATGAACAAAATCTGTTGACAAACAGAAGAGGGAGAGGGCGGTAAAGTTTTGCTTTTGCCTACTTATATATAGAGGTATAGATTTTAGTTAATAAATTGATATGAAAAGGCTAAATGAAGGCTAAAGGAAGACTAAGAAAAAGAATTTAGCACAAACTGCCAGCTTTTTAAGCTTTAATGAAGGATAAATGGGTTTTTAAAATAATAAGGTCATAAGTAAAACTGTTTCATGTACACGAGTACATATTTCAAGGATACAACACACTTTTCTTCGTTACTCCCAAAGTGTGGAAAGAAAAATCCATTTTCAAGTTATAAATAATTATGTATGTAAGTGTGCGACTTGAGCGAGGAGCTCTTAGAAATTGTTTAATAGCTTGAAGGGAGAAATATGAATTGCACAATTCATTGCAGTGAAGAAGAAAAAAAGAAATGCTTTTTCGCCATTTAAAAATCATTATGGCGGTGAAGGGTTGTGCCACTACTAATGAGCATTTTATTACTAAAGTTGAACATGAAACAATTTTGTTTTCTTCATTTTATACAGTCTTGTTTTAATATAAATTTTATTACTTTGGCAAGTTGGTTGGTTGGTTGGTTGGTTGGTTGACTGGTTGCTAAGTTAAGTGTGGCTTTGGCAGCTTATTGCAATTTAAAATATATTGAATTTTAAAAACGAGTCCAACAGTTTCACTCTGCCGGTCAAATATTGAAAAAGGAAAACAAGCAGAAAATAAGACTAAAGTAAACGAAAGTTCTGAAAGAAAAACTTAGAAAAGAAAATCATTAAGTCATATTAAGAGCTTATAATGAATGTGAAGGGAAAAAAACTGCTCGCGAATATGATCTAAGAAGGAAATAAATTAGAAACTTATCAAACTATAAACAGCATTGTTAAGGCAATTCAAATTTTGTTGTTGTTGATAAGTTGTATACACGTTGTGCTGAAACTGAGAAAAATGTCACTAAGACTTCATCACTCTGACGCCTTTTGTGGTCAGTTTAAATCAGGGGTGCCCAAAAGTTCTATATGGAAGAGCAAACACCAATACATTTAAAAAAACTATTTTTTTATGTTAATTATTAATCAGTGAACTTTTTTAGTTATATACATATGTGCGATATTAACTAACTAGTTGTGACTTCGAGTCCAACTTCAGTCAATAATAAGAATTATTTTTAATTATAACAATAATTGCTGTGAAACAATAAGACCAAAGAAGAACAGAAAAAATAATTGAATACCATTAGCTGGGGGACAACTAGCTGTTTCGTAGTCGCTACACTACTCATCAGCACCCACTGGAATTCGAACTCAGGATCATGTGAACATGATGTATTTTTTTTTTAATACGGCCGCTTAACCCACTCAGCCACCGAGCCCTTTAATTATTCTTACGTTAATGTTTGCTACATAGTGATCACATATGTGCAATTGTTATAACCCCAGTTGTTTGTACAGGATTTTCTGTCACTGAACAAGCAGTTTTTTATTTATTATTTACTAATAATTCTCCTAACTGTGAGACGTATTTGTATGTAAATTATTGATCAGTGAGCTTTTTTAGTTATATACATATGTGCGATATTAACCAACTAATTGTGAGTTCGAGTCCAACTTTTTTTATCTTGGACCAGTACTCAGGGGATGACCCCTACATATGCAGTGTATTGTACCACAACTAGGAAAGTAGGTTGCGAGGAGGGGGAAAGAGGTAGCAGACAGGAAACACATCAGCAGGCAACTTATTCCAGAGGCGAAGTGTACGACTGAAAAACGAATTCTCTCTGTAATGCGTAGTACGATTCCCCGAGCAATCGACCACAAATGGATGAGCTCTCGAAGATGAGCGCGTGCTACGTAAAAATGTGCGAGTTTCAGGAACAAGACTCCTAATCTCGTAAGAGCAAAATCCATTGTAGTAACGATAGAACAGAGTAACGCACCCTACACTGTGTCGATGCTCCAGTGAGTAAATACTGTCACCAATAAGCTTCTTCGCTGTCTGCTGCACACGATCGAGTGTGCCAAACATGAGAGTTGTATTTCATTTTCGTCGTACATAATCTGAAAGTAAACTTGGATATTTAAAGCTAATCAGCAAAAGAAGAACTGAATCGTATTATCGGTATTTTTGAGAGGAAGCTCGCGAAAGAACAAGAAATCAAAATATAATTTTTATTTTCAATGTTCTTATTGTTAGTTCACTTTGAAGATTCAATAAATAAAAAAATGCTTAAAAAAATTTTTTTCAATGTTTTCAAAAAGTATATATTTATTCATCAATAACTATCTTGTCCCCTTCAAAGTAATCCCGCTCAAACACTTATGCCAGCGATTTTTTCCCATCATCGAAATATTTCTGAAACGCGCTTTTTGCTATCACCAATAGCTCCTGTTTCGATTTTTCTTCAATCTCTTCAATCGTAGCAAAAGGCTTTCGTCTCATCGGTGTCTTCAGTTTTGAATAGAGGAAAAAGTCAGTGAGGGCCAAGTCCGATGAATACGGTGGTTGAGGCATGATAATGGTTTTGTTTTTGACCAAAAACTCACGCACAAGCATCGATGTGTGAGCTGGTGCGTTATCATGGTGCAAAATCCATTATTTTCCCCCCAAAATTTTGTACGTTTCTGACGAATTGCTTGATGCAAGCGGCGCATAACTTCAAGGTAATATTCCTTATTGAGCGTACGACCTTATGGCAAGAATTCATGATGCGTCATGCCATTGCAGTGAGCAAAATCTTCACATTTTACCGAACTTAACGTTCTTTTTTCGGTCTTGGCTGTTCTCGACGCTTCCATTGGGATGATGGGGCTTTGGTTTCAATGTCATAGCCATACACCCATGATTCTTCACCAGCTAAGACCTTTTTGAGGAAATCTGGATCGTCGTTGACGATGTTCAATAGCTCCTGAGCGATATCCACGCGACGTTGTTTTTGCTCAAAATTTTAGCATTTTTGGAACAATCTTCGCTGCCGCACGTTTCATGCCTAAAACATCCGTAAAAATTACTTGGCATGAAGCGAACGATATGCCAACATCATCAGCGACCTCTCTAATAGGGATTCGACGTTTATCCAAAACCATTTTCTTCACTGCTTCAATGTTTTCAGCGGTTTTTGACGTGCTCGGGCGATCAGGACGAGCATCGTCATTGACATCTTCCCGGCCTTCCTTAAACCGGTTATACCACAATTGAACTTGTGTTCTGCTCATAGTAGACTCGCCAAACACTTTTTTACCAAGAAAACGATAAATATTTTTAAAATGGTCTATAATTTCATTGAATTTGATAGTTGAATGAAAATTTTTTAATCCAGTTTAAGAAGTCTTAAGAAAGAAAGCTATAACTGTAGTCAAACACTAAAGTCGGTTCTTTTTAAAAACAGCTTAAATTTTAGCATCTGCTGCTAACTTTTTTCAACTATAGTCAAAATTAAAGTTGGTTCTAAGTCGAACTGGCTCTAAATGGGTGACTAGTCAAATTCATTAAACATTTGCATACAATCTTGTATAAAATAAAAACTAGTGGCATCTCTGATCAGCTGACAGGCAAAGTGAAAAAAAGGAAAACAAACGGTCAAAAAACTTGTATGAAAATTAAAAAAGAAAGACGTTTTTAAAAACTATTATAAGTTAGTTACAATGGAAAAATGGTTGTGTGTGTTATAAACTATTTTGACTCTATAAATTTGCGCAAACGCAAATTTATAGGACAAGAGCCTTTTCTTGCCCTTTTTTATAAGTTGATAAATTTACCTTAATTTACCTTTGTTGTTTTTTGCAAGTAAGTCCATATAAGTTTTTATATGTTCATAATTCATTTATTTATAATATTCAATTTATAATTTCAAACGCTCTGGAAGAGCTTGTTGCAAATTTCCCCTGTGGGAACGGAAGGCTAACTGGAGCACATTTGTTAATATATTTTGGGTCTTCTTATAGCAAAGCCGACGTCAATGTTCTTAATGTAGACATTTTATATATCTATATATTTAATTTTAATTTTTATACCAATTTTTTTTTTTCACAAAACTAATTTCTTTTTTACATTTTATCATTTGATAGCGAACAGCTTAGTTATTTAGAGTTATGTTAATATACTAACAGCTTTTTCTGTGTTTAACTTTTAGAACCGACTTCTGGAAGTAAAGTAAGCTTTATTTTGTTTATAGTAGACGAAAAGTATATTTTTTGTTAAGCATTACTTTATATTTTTAAAAGTATACATTGTTACTGACTATAGTTATAGTTAAATTTTTCTATATTTTAAGTTATTTTTATGGAAATAAAAATCTTTTAGCGTACAGCAAAATGAAATTAATCACAAACTGAGTTGTTCCTATTAAAAAAGATGGGTGGCCAGCGAGGGACAGTACTTAACTTAGAATCATAATGAATTTTTTTACAATAAAGCCTCAAATTTCGAAAAAAGAAGAATGTTGTACGCCAATGTAATAATGGCCCTTAGTTTAATAAATAAGCTGAAACAGTTAAATAGTCAAATACATAGAGATGAAAAGATTTCTAAATTTTCAAGCCTCCCCCAAGGCTCATTTTGGCCCACCGTGCACATAAACTAAAACTTAACCATTCAAGCAGATGAGTTTATTTAAAGCTCAAGATGCTTTTAAATCGAATAATAAACCAATTGTGTAAATTTTAAAACCAAATTTACCTATTTGGCTAAAACTTAAATATACACTGAGAAAAATAAGAAGAAGAAAAAAAGAATAAAACGACAAAAGTTTGATTTTCAGAATGTTGAAATATATTCCAGGGCATCTTTATATGTAATTTAGAGAAGCGTTCTAGAAGTTTAGTAAATTCTTAGAACTGAACACTTGCTATTTGCCTTTTCAAATCACAATTATTAATGCCGTAGTAGTTCACTTCAATATCAAATCGCTTCAAATTAACGTGAATGGATTAACGTTTGATGATTATATTGCTTCATTGACATTTCCTGTTTTTAAATTGTCTGTGTATTGGGAGTTTGCAACTGCCTTTCTTTCGTATTTAACATTTAAAAATCCAAAATATAAATATTGTTTTTGCAGAATGCTGTCAATTATTATAATAATTTTTAATACCCAACAATAAAGTTTTATTGCGGTTTTCTTATCGGCTCTTACGGCTCGCATCTTTAATGCCAGTTTTCTCAGTTATTGTACTTAAAATATTTGCAGAAGGTATTTAAAAGTTCTCATCCTTCCGAACAACAAGGAATTTATTTGGTTTGTTTATCTTTCTAATGCAAAAGGGCCATCAAAGAAATGGGAAAAATGTCGAAATAATTGAACATAAACATTATTTTCTAATTGAATGACACAGATATTACGGAGTGCATTTTATATATAGGGTGTTTTTTTAAGCTAGATAGAACTTTAAATTGTAAAAAGTAACACAAAAAATTAAATTTTGATGAAACATTTTTTTTATTTGTTTCAGTATACTCTGACAAATCGTCATGAGAGACCATTGTATGCTTCGTTCTTTCGCCGATTGGGCTCTAGAGCAGTTGGCAACTGACCCGTTGTTTTATCGCAAAATTGTGTTCAGCGATGAGGCGCATTTTTGGCTTAACGGGTTTGTTAATAAGCAAAATTGCCGCATATGGAGTGAGACCAATCCACAAGAGACCCTACAGACTCCATTACATCCAGAAAAATGCACTGTTTGGTGCGGTTTTCATGCTGGTGGCATCATCGGACCTTATTTCTTCAAAAATGAGGCCGGAGCTCGCGTTACGGTCAATGGAGATCGTTACCGCACCATGATCAATGATTTTTTGTTTGAAAATATGGATGACATTGATCCGGAGGAGATGTGGTTTCAACAGGATGGCGCTACGTGCCATACGGCGAACGCAACCATCGACTTACTGAAATCAAAATTTGGCGATAAGTTGATTTCGAGAAATGGACCTGTCAATTGGCCTCCAAGGTCGTGCGATTTGACACCTCTCGATTATTTCCTGTGGGGCTACGTGAAGTCACTGGTTTATGCTGATAAACCAGCAACAATTGACGCCTTGGAGGCCAGCATTGTTCGTGTTGTTCGTGACATACGGCCAGCAGTGCTCGAAAAAGTGGCCCAAAATTGGACGTCCAGAATGCGCTTCGTCAAAAACAGCCGCGGTGCCCATATGCCCGAAATCATTTTCAAATGTTAATGTCACGTATTGATCTTTCGAATAAAAAAAAATTTTGATTACAATTTAATTTTTTGTGTTATTTTTTACAATTTCAAGTTCTATCGGGCTTAAAAAAACACCCTATAGTTTTTATTTGTTTTCGGGTTCAGTCATTGGAAGAAATATTTATGCATTCGAATTGTAAAATTTTCTGAACCAAAGACTACAAAGTACAAAATTTGTAAGAAAAAAAAAATTAAATAAAAATGCACCAACAACATTCTCATGCACTTAAATCTACATGCAGTGCAAATGTCGATAAATTGTGGCTTCAATTGAGCGTCAATATCCTTTGTAGACAGTGGTCAACATACAAGTGTACTCGTACACATACACACAAGTTTGTTGTTCATGCATTCGTTCTCGTATTTCTAAAATGCATGAGAATTTGTTTTCAATGATAATGCCTTTGGTTAGCTATTCGGCTTATTCGTCATCATAACGCCAATCAAACAGCAACAGAGGGTGTACTTTTCTATACATGTGTGTATGTGTTTGTATGGGCAAGAAATTACAATACAAACAGTGTTTCCAGTGCCTCGTTTCTGTATTACTCGCATCGAGAAATTTCTCACAAGAAACAACGGAATTGACAGAGAAACTATGCGAATAGAAACAACAAATGGAGTTTCTCACACAAATGTTTCTGTATCTTTGAGAAGCGAGAAATATCTATCAAAATAGCTTTTTTGACGTAATTCATTGGAAGCTTGTGAGTAAACCTGTTTCTGTATTAAAATGTGGTGAGAAGTTTCTCGCAAGAGCTGTCAAAACTTTTCACAAATAAAAGAGTTGCAGAAGTTATAAATTTAAAAAATATATAATTGACATAATGAATGCAAAAAGTGTAGAAAAGGTAAAGTTTTTAAATATTTATACACATATTGTCGTATTCATAAAAAATAATTTGCAATTAGTAAAAGTTTATTTGACATACATATTTTTACACAAAATTTGTCAATTAAACCTTTGTTATGTGTAAATTATTTATTATGAATACGGCAGATATTGAATGTAGTTCATTATTCATTTCTTCTTTTTATTTTAGAAAATTGAAAGAATTTCCACCGAGATATAATATAATAAATATATAAAAATTATGAATCAAATTTTTTAAGTTTTTTCTTTATTTCTTAATATTTATGTACATACAACAGTATGATAAATTAAAAATTTAATGGCAAAATCTTAATTTTAGCCTGTCTCGAATGCGAGAAGCTTCCCTCATTGGTTCAGGAACTAAAAAAGGGTCGGTTGCAGCCCTTAATCTCTGGCTGTAAATGCGCAACATGTTTCGCCGGTCATATTGGTCAGCAACCATCACCACAAAACTGTACCTTATTGGAAGTTTTTATGAAATTTATTTATGATTTGAATGATTGACACAATTTTATTTTATTTATAACACTAAATTCAATTGTTTTATTCACTGCTAAACTTAAATTTTCTTTTTGTTTGATAAATTTTTCCTATATTCGTCTTCTTATTTGTTTACTTTTTGCATTTTGACAGCTGCTTAATGGAAATATTCCAATAAAGACGTAACTAGTATTGCCTCTTTTAATATACAGAAACGCTGTTTTTCTCGATAGTCGAGAAACGATGGAATTTTATGTTTCGTAGTTTTCGATGCGAGAAACTTTTCACTAATCTTACAGAAACGAGGCACAGATTTCTTTGAAGTCACATTCCAAATTTTAAGACTTTCATACAAAAAGCAATATTGTAGTGACAAAGGTACGAGTCCTCATGTGGTAAAGACCCTGACTCACTATTCTAAGCGGTTTCACAGCAGTGTTGGGTAGTTTGCGAACGAACTATTTATTACACGTTAACTATTCACATTAAAAAGCTAAGTAGTTCATGTTTCTTTCTTACGTTTTCCTTTTCCTTCAAGTTTCTGTTTTTCTGATATACAGAAGTGGTCAAAAAGTGAGACAATTCGACATAGTATAACTTATTCAGATAATTTTTAAATCTTATGTCGTGTATTTACATATCGCTCCTTTATTGCAACATAGCCATATCTCAAAAAATGAGCTTTTCGAGCTAACAATGCAGAATTGTTAACAGTACTACCTTTTATACTGTGCCAGAATTTTAATTTAATTACCTTTAAATTGTTTCCTTTAGGAGATATTTTCTAAAAAAAATTTCTAAGACTTGTATGGAAACTAAAATTTTAAAATGTGCTTTTCTCGAAACAAGCTTTTTTGCGTTATGACTATGTTGCAATAAAGGAGCGATATATTCACTTTTTTTTGAAGAAACAAATTTGGAACCATTTTGTTCAACATATAAGTGGAAAATACATCTACTTACTGTTCAACCTTTAACCGACCACCGTCATCATCAGTGCGACCAGCTGCAAGTTAATTATTCTTAGGTCAACTTATTGTTTAAAAATATAACCTTCATACTGAGAGAGCATAATTAATATCTAGTTGTATATGTTTCAACCGTATCATACGAGTATTATAATTCTCCACCTCGCGCGAATTATAATATTTTCTTGTAGACTCAACATTGTCTCAACCCTCTTTGCGAATCTACGAAGAAAACCTTAAGTCCCAGTCACGGTTGCCATATTTGACGATTTATCGTCATTTTGACGATTTTGAGTGGTGAAAATGGCATGTTGACGATTTAACGATTTAAGGCATGTTTTTGACGATTTTTGTATATCACATTTAAACCTCCATATTCTCCAAGTAACTTTGATTTTACAACTATATATTGTACATACTTCTTTTTTATAAGCTAATTTATGTAGAGTATGAAAGTAATATTGATGGCATAAAGAAAATAAATTGGAAGCTAAATTCAAAATTTTTAGTCCTTACAGTGTTATGAAAGAAAGGCGTGTTTTTCTTCTGATATAATCAAAGAGTTGTCTTATTTCAGCGTAGAACTCGAAAGACGAAAAATTTACTCTATGTATGTAGCTATTGTTATAGCTTTAAGTGCTGTAGTTTTTCCATTACGGACAACTATGAATTGTTTTGCTACATTTTACCAGATTAAAATATAACTTTATTTATTACATTTTATTTAAAAAATTTTAATTTTATATGCTTCGATTTTTTGACGACTTGCGATAATCATATTGACGATTTTTTTCTTGAATTTGACGATTTTAAACCAGATTTATCTGGCATCTATGGTCCCAGTTTACATTGTACAACTTTTTTCGCTGGTGAGAAGGGAGAGAGACAAGGAAAAGGATACACATATTTGTCTTTTATACATTAGGGAAGCTCAAAATCGACTGCTAATAGCGTAAATATGTTGCATTGTTGTCTGCATTGGAGCCCGGGAAAATCTTGTTAATTTGTTATTATTTTTTAAATGTAAATTTTTAAACCTTCTTCTTAGCATTTTTGATTTGTTTTAATATAAGACAAAAATAATTTGCTATTAGAATATGATACGAGAACTTTTATTTTTTCTCACACATCATTGACCCACCCTATTATATATGTATGCAATAAAAAAAATTGCTGCAATCAACATTTCACAATGTAAACGCAAATGAAATTAAAAAAAAAAACGACAAAAATTGTGTCGACAAAAGTTGTACAATGTAAACTGGGACTAAGCCAAGGCGAATTCATTACTAGGTGAACTTGACAGCGCAGGGGATAATTTTTTGCTGCCCTCCTTTTTCCTCCTGAGACTGTAAAATTTTTGTTTACAAAGACTTTCACGCCATTTTAACCTAAAGATTTTTTTGCATGATTTAGTGCAATTTCAAGAAATTTTTGTGATTTTAAAAGTGAAAAACCGATATAATCTGTGAGTTTAATTACAAACCATTATAAACAATTTTTTATAACGTTTATATAATATAGTTTCCCTGCTGAACAATCTTAGGCGAATTTAGATTTTGACATTCTCAGGAAGTTTTGCAATAACAAACTACATAGTACTGAATTCGCCTTTCCGCTTGCATTCACATATATAAATTCGCCTTGGCCCCAACTTTTTCTTTGCTCAGAAGTTCAAAAGCTTTTAGTGGGCAGCATTTCATATTTCACCAACTAATTCGAGTACATAATTATCCGCGAAGTGGCAACACTAGGGCGTAGTTTTCTATACGTTTGAATGTACAAGAAACTACAATGAAATTACTATTCATGCTTCCATTCTTGAGCAAATCCACATATGCATGTATGTATGTACTCGTATGTGTTTGGAGCAGTAAAACATTTAAATATTACTTCAATTTCCTCAATGCTCTTCCTCTTTCCGTTACACTCTCTTGTGAGTATGTGCGAGTATGTAAATAGAAACTCTTAAAATGTTGCCATTTCTTCTATTTGGTTTTTATGCAAGTAAATACGAGTAAGTACAACTGTATGCATTTATTTTATTATCATTTTTAAAAAATGTATGTATGCATACATTACTTGATTCTTGTTTTATTCTCTTTTTTGTGATTATTTGAGCATTTAACTTTGTGTTGTACCAAAAAAAAAAACAAGCATATAATAGTTTTGCAAACATTCTTGCATACTCTATTTCACAATTACTGTTTTATATGTACATATGTACCTATGTATGTATATACATTATAAAACCTTCTCTGTCTTAAGATTGCCTTGCTGTTATAAAAAAGATTTCCTTTTTTGGTTAAATAAATTGAAAGAAAATATTTGTCTACTAAAATTTACTTCATAAAAGATTCATTTTTACATATACATATATGTATGTATGTATATATGTAGGAATATAAATATCTTTCTCAGCTTAGCATAACTAAATATAAAGTCTGTTTTGTTTTATTGACTGTGTCTTTATTAAAAACCTCTTTTTAATCTATTTGAAATAAAGATTTATCAACATATTATATTTTTTGTCATTTACAATTCTTTGTTCTTTCTTGTAAATTACTTTTTTAAATAGAGATAAATAAATTTACAAGACACATTTAATTTTTCACAAAATTTCACATAAAAAGACTCTTAGTCATTAGAATAAAATCTAAAACTTTTGTTCAATTTATTTGTATGTATATATGTTTTGCATGTTTGTAAGGCTTTTTCTAAGAAATCGGAAAAATTTTTTTGTTAAATTATGCAGGTTAAAGGGAAAAAACACAGGTTTGTGCGCTGCCACTCACCCCCTCATCTGTGTTCATAAGCATGTGCACATACATTAACTTTCCCGGCATTTAGTTGGGGGCATCACTGATGAAACGGAAATGAAGTGTGTCTCAGCGTTACAGCAGGGTAGAACTTTAAAATTTAAACAAAGTGGTACAAAAGACGAATTTTTAAAGAAAAAGGTTCAAGTCATTTGAAAACAAATATGTATATAAATATTTCAATTTTGATAAGAAATGAAGGAATTATGAGTAATAAAGATTAATAAATTATAAACAGTTTGTTTTCTGTTTCCAAACTGTCTATCGGCCATGTCACAGAATTCACTTCCGTTCGGAAATGGAATTGAATAGGTTTTTTATTCCTTCAAAAAACGAAAATTTCAAACTTTTTTGGAACGAAACCAATTCTATAAGATAATACTAGTTTCCTTCTTGCAATCAGAAAAATTTCATTCCGAAAAGTTTTTTTCGTTTTTCGTTTTTTTTTTTTTTTTTTTTGAAGAAGTAAAAAAGAATTCAATTCCGTTTCCTAACGGAATTAAGTTCTGTGACATGGCTGTATATGTCGACATTTCATAGGAGTTACCCTAATCACCAGAAGACTTTGGAAATTTTTGAAAGATATTTTCAAACATGTTTGAGAATATCAGAAAGCAGAAATGAGCTGTACGATTTTTTCCGATTGCACGCACATTTGGACGATTAAGTGATTGAAAAAATCGCGAAGAGCACTACATGCATTTTGATTTGAACGCCGAGATTCATAATTAGCCTGAATAACTTTAATGCATTGCTCAATTGTGTACCTTTCCATCGTTCAAATTGAGCTAGTATGAAATTGTGAAATCGCAAATGAAATGCAGAAAAAACTTGATGTTTAGGTGTGGTTCACATTCAACATCGGCCCTAAAAATTTAACCACCCGATATACTGGGCTGTTCTGCAAATCACTTTTTGTGAAAGTGATTTGAAATCACAAAAAAGGTGTTCTGCACACAAAATATTTTTGATTTTTGTGATTTTAAATCGGTTAGCTAACTTGCAATCAATTTGAAATCACATCCCAATTTTTGCACGCACTTTATTATGAATTTTATAATTTATTACATTAATAAATAACTTAATGTGTTTTCTATTGATTATTTAAGTAAAATCATTTATTTTATACGAAATAATAAATTAAATTAAGAAAAAACTAGATACGCTCATTTTGTTGCAAAATTTGTTGTATTATTTCGTGATTGCTTGCTATTGGTTTATTTTATTTTATCTTTTATATTTATTAGAAGGAATTAACCTTATTTTGCAAATAATACCGCGAATTAAAAAATTCAACCTGAAAAAAAATATCAGTAAATTGAACCAAAAAAAAAACAGCTGTTTTTTGTGCTTTAGTTTAAATCACATGGAAAATCTCAAAAAATTGTGATTTGCAGAACAGGCACAAATCACATTTGTGCTTTTGAAACGGCATGTGCTTTGAAATCACGTGATTTTTAGAACATGCCTGATAAACACAACAATTATAGGCGTGTTTTCTCATAGAGCCGTTTTTGCTTGAAGTTGTTCTGTTTAAGTATGCCCCCCGGGGAACAGGTTTTGCCTTGGCGTATTCCTAACTTAGGCGCTCTGTTTTTCGGGGAAAAGAGGGGAAGGGGTCCCTCGTTTGGTGCGGCAAACAAAACTCTAGGAAGCCGCATGACTTATGTTGTGTTGGGTTCCGAAACCCTTACCAAGGGTATAAATTGGCATGGCCCCCGGGAAGTTCTGCTTGCGGTTCGACCCGGGCTGATCATGGTTGAGGAGCCTACCTTGGCTGAAACGTACTGGCTGTGGTTGAAACCTAAAACGCAGGAAAGGAGTGCTAGTATCCTTGATAATTGTTTGGTGTGTGGCTTTTTTCGGGGGCTAACAACCTCCCGAGGATCTGTTGCCTATACAACAGATACCTGTACTGTAAGGAACCAGTGGTGATGGTTGAATTGGTTTAAGGGCTGATGCTCTTAGTGGGCTTCGGCCTACCAACTCATTATGCCTTGTCCTCATTTGATTGCTGGGAAATTGGGATTAGAAGGCCCGAACTCCTCAACAAGAAGTTGCTCATATGACCGCAATCATATGGCAAGAATTGCTACCTGTGTGAGCCTGGTAAGCCACACGGGGACGCTGGTGAATCGTGATTATTTCACTCCGTGGAATTGGACCACCATCAGATTAGGCCGCAAGACAGGTGCTGATGAAAATCATTTTCACAACTGATCATTAAGTATGGTATAAAATTTCTGTCGCAGTCAGAGCTGTGACGTGCCATTTGTGTGACGACGTTTAAACTTTGTATCATAATGCCTGACTTTTCATGCAAATCACGTGCAGCAAACTTCTTAAAATCGATTATGAAAGTACAATATAAATCTTTCTTTTTAACATAAAATCTATTATAGTTTATTATAGTTTTTCGTATTTTGCTTTTTACTCCTTTTTTTTTTTGCTATTTGTTTTGTTTTCTGTTTATGTTGGTTGTCATTTAAACACCCCCGGTTTGTTATCCTTTTCTTGCGGTTTTTGCTCCTCTACAATAACGATGAGACTGATTTGTCCTGTGTGTGTGTGTATTTTGCTTTCGAAGGCATCAAATTTTAATTTTGTTTTGGTCAAAGGTGTGAAATTTCATATTTTTGTTTATTAATCTCTTGCTACTTAAATAACACACACACACACGCACACCTTTTGTGTGAGATTATCTGATAATCCTTTAAGTAGGAAAATTTATGTAAGACACGCAAGAATTTCTGTTTTACAGTTAAATTTTATAATCTTTTCTTAATAAATTTTAAATTCATTTTGTTCGTTTCTTTTCTAATTTTATTCAAATGTTTTAGCAAAAAAAAAAAAAAAAAGTCCAAAAAAGAAACAGTAGATAACAGTTGACTAGTATTGATCTACTATTTATTTCAATCACAAATAATTTGTTTGCAAATCCATTTTCAAAAGCTGTCCAAAATGTACGAGTACATTTACTACGAGTAGAGTTAATAAAAGGAGAAGTTGTAAAATTTGGTAACTCTGGTCTATGAGGGTAGATGCCACATATTTCAGTTGAAGCTTTCCGTGAAAACCAAATCGTAGATATTATCGAGTAGAATTTTGAAGTTTTTAGTCTCTAAACGAAAATGCAATTTTTGGAGTCTCAGTATGATTCTATAGTACAGGGTGCTTGTTTTTAGAGTTACAAGGCGGTTTGATATTGAAGCTACCTAGCGCTAGATGGCAGCACAAATACCATTTTTTCTTGCTTTTTGGAAATTGCTTCAGCTGTTAAAATTTCACCCAAATTCATCGATTAGTTTATTTGTTGTAGTCGTTTGAAATAAGCAACTTTTGTGTTTCTTGAAAAATGAAAAAAAGTGAATTTTGTCCAGTGATTAAAAACTATTATTTGAAAGGGAAAACGGCAAAAAACGGCATTATAATGAGCCTCCTCCGTCAGATTATAGGCTAAATTTTATTATTGTTGAATTTAAACGCGGCGGAGCAAGCACTGCAACAATACTCGTACTATCAACAATAAGGTCAAAAGAGGTGGTTACTGAAAAACTATCAAGAAAATCCTCGATATCGTAATAAATGATCGCCGCGTCAAGTTACGTGAAATTGTTAAAATGGTAAGCATATAATACAAGTGTGTGTTCAACATTTTGCATGAACATTTGCATATGAAAATGCTATCGGCAAGATGGATGCCGCGTTTGCTCAGTGTCGAACAAAAACAAGTTCGACAGACCACTTCACAGCGGTGTTTGGACATGATAAAACGTAATTCTGTTGCTTTTTAGAGTCGATTAATAACTGCTGATGAAACGTAGCGTTACCACTATACACCTGCAATCGAAACAATGGGTAGAAGCTGGTGGAATTGCTCCGAAGAAGGCGAAGACAGTGATATCGGCTGGCAGGGTCAGTGTTGTCAACTCTGAAATTTCAAAACGCAGTAAAATGGGGAAAAAAGCGCGTTATTTCAACAAAACCCCACCGAATTTGTATTTTAAGAAGTATAAAATTTGTGTATTTAAGCACGATAATGAAACAGCCTTTTAAGCGACTATTATACAATCAAACTGGGTCTGATTGCGCCGCCTAATGGCATGCCATTAAATTCGTTCAATAGCTAAAATTCATATTTGTCTAGTATGACTCTGTTAGTTTTATTAAGATAATGTTGCCTTTACAATAATTATAACGATATTTTATCAAAATTTTTATTAAGCCATATCATTTAATTATATTTGCTGTCGACCGAAATCAGCTGTTACTTTTACTGCTGAAAGAATTTTATAATTTATAAAAGAATTTTATAATTTATTAAATAGTAACTTCTCAATTACCAAAGTCGTAACGAATTCACAAGCCGTCACAAATACTTCACTGTTTAGAGACTGCATTTATTACAATATTTGACAAACTTGGCTTGATCGTTTGATAGCAAAACACTCTGTCAAAGCAGCAAATTTTGTAAAACGAATTTTTTCTTTTTCTTTCGACAGTGTCTATAATATACAAAAACAAGATTGTCTTACCTCGTGCATATAACATGGTACGTTTTCCACGCAAAATGAAACGTAAAAATGTAGACTTTTTTCTCTAAATTACAACAATAAGTTGAGTTAAATTTGATTTTGTGCCACCGAAAATGTAAAAAACAGCGCACCCCGCACCGTCTAAAGAATTTTTCACACAAATAATTTTAAAAAGCACCAAAAACGGTGCGAAACGCACCGAGTTGACAACGCTGCGCAGAGTTATGGCCAATGTATTTTGGGATGCACACGGAATATAGCTCATCGATTATTTTGAAAAAGTATCCACAACCACAGGAAAGTATTATCGTGTATTATTGAATCAATTGTTTGATGCAATCAAGAAAAAACGACCAAGACAAGGCACCAGTTCACACAGCATTAGATACGATGCTAAAATTACATGAATAAGACAACGCACCGGTTCACACCGCATTAGACACGATGCTAAAATTACGTGCAATACACTTCAAATTAGCTAATCATTCATCTTATAGTCCAGATTTAGCTCTTAGTGACTTTTAGTGTTTCCAAACTTGAAAAAGTAACTCTCAGGAAAAAGATTCATCTCAAATAAAGAAGTGATTACTGAAACTAACGCGTCTTTTTAGGGGTTCCCAAAATCTTACTGTTCAGATGGTGTAAAAAATATGGAATATCGTCTTACTAAAAGGAGCTAAAAGAAGACTATGTTGTGAAATACAAGGTGGCGCAAAAGTAATCCTCCTACCAGAAAATGCTATAAATTTTGCGATTGGCCCCAAATGTCAGTTCTGTTTTGACATTTGTGTAATAAACATATGCGAAATAAACGTTAATAAACAATGTTTTGCTACACTGCTCCAGAGCGCGGAATATTAGTGACTATTTATTTGACCCCAAGAGGAAGATGATTTATTTTTATTTATTAGTATTAGTATTATTCCATACACAAGACTTAATATCTTATATTGCAGTGTGGAACTGAGTTTAAGACGAGATTCATACATGATCACATTTTGATTTTTCATCAAAAATAATCATGAGTGATGATGCCCATTTCCATCTTAGGTGGGTACGTAAATAAGCAAAATTTACGCTTCTGGGGCACTGAAAATCCGCGTATAACCCACGAAGAGCCATTACACCAGCTCAAAGTCACTGTATTGTGTGCTGTTTTCGCTGGAGGAGTCATCGGACCTTTTGTCTTCGAAGACGTCGCGGGCCAAACGCTTACTGTGAATGGTGAGCGCTACAGAGCAATGATCAATGAGTTTTTTTTTGACGCAACTTGATGAATTGGGATTGGAAACATGTGGTTCCAACAGGACGGTGCTACGGCACACACTGCACGTGCCACAACCGATATGCTGAAGGATGCATTTCCCGGGTGACTAATCTCCCGTTTTGTTGATTTGCACTGGCCAGCAAGATCGCCTGATTTGACCGCTGCAGACTTCTTTTTGGGCTTTTTGAAGTAGCGGGTTTATGTCAGCAAGCCTGAGATTCTTACAGTTCTTAAAGACAATATACGTCAAGAATGTGACGACATCAGCAAGCCTCAGACTCTTGCAGTTCTTAAAGACTATATACGTCAAGAATGTGACGACCTATTGCCGGAAGTTTTGGCCAATGTGATGGAAAATGCTATAAAAAGGGCTCAAATGACAATCGACTGTTGCGGCGGCCATTTACATGACATCATATACTCGACTTGATGTAAACAAATAATGTAAATAAAAATAATCCACAAGAAGAATCAAAGTTTTTCTTTTTTTTTTTTAATTACAGCCAAAAAACATCGGAAGATTATTTTTGCGCCACGCTGTATATGGTTTTTGAAAAAAGGTTTTTTTTTATACCTGTATAGACAAAATAAAGAAATATACAATAAGGCCCGTCTCATTAAAAATAAAAATATATTTCTTTGTTCTATTATGATTTAAAATTGTGCAGCTCTAAAAAAGCACGAAAGGCGGAGTTGTTGTTTTGAAAAATTTGTACAGACAGTTTTTCATAAAACGTTTTACAATATTTTACAAAAAGCATTTGAAATGAGAATCACCCATAATACATTATTGTATATATATATATATATATATATATATATATATATATATATATATATATATATATATATATATATATATATATATATATATATATATATATATATATATATATATATATATATATATATATATATATATATATATATATATATATATATATATATATATATATATATATATATATATATATTTTGATTATCAGTTAGACTTAAGTCTTAAAATAACATTATTTACCTCTAATACAAACAGCTCAATAATGTATTTTGGCTTGTTTTAATATCTTTTCTATTAAATCTTAAAACAAGTATCGGGATTTTCTTCGGCTTTCACTAATGCATAACATGTGAAATAACTTAGTCATTCTTAAAGCAATAAATAATTTGCAAAAACCATATTTACTTAAAAAATGTTTTAAGCCTGACAGGACATGGGATTACAAACCTACGAGTAGTGCGAACAGCCAGGACAAAATGAAATATTTAAAACCTGTAAATCCTTTTTTCCCACGTTATGTCAGGTAATCAGGTAAGAACGCAACTGAATGCGTTACGACTAGTTAAAGGAGAAGTAATCGAAAATTTGCTTTGAGTTTCACACGCACTTTACTGGAAATCCTGTAGGGATACACTATACAAAGCATTCCTCGCATATTAACCACTGAAGTTTTTCTTGGATGAAACACAGTCGATCTTAGTAGAAATGCTTATAAACAAAGATTTGTTCTTTTGTCTCATTTTCAGCCAATAAAACAGCAGGTAAATTATCAACTTCTTTACGTGTTAAAGACAAAAACAGAAATGACATTAAAACAAATACAAGAACAATAATAAGGAACGTGATTTAACCGTGCTTTCACCGATGACTTGAATCGACACTCTGAAACACTCAGCCAACGCATCACAACCCAGTTGGCAAAATTAATGATGACACAGAATAGTAAAAACAGCTCTCAGAAAAAACAGGCATATAATTGAAACGACAGCTGCAACTTCACAAACTGCCATTTAATGTTCTTTCTTGCTAGGTAAAAAAAAGTTTTTCCTTTTATTTTTATTTTTCTTCACGGTAAAGCTTTTGAAGCTTTGGTTTTGTTTACAAAATATAACGAGTGATTTTTTTGCTATTATCTTTTTGGCAACACTAGTTTTGACAGCTCACGCACGTTTTGTATCTTGTGTCACTGTCAAACATCTTCAGTTTGGTCTATAATTTAATCATGAATCGTCTTACAAACGAACAACGCTTGCAAATTATTGAATTTTATTACCAAAATGCGTGCTCTGTTAAGAAAGTTCATCGCGCGCTTCTTCCATTTTATGGTCAGTTTAATCGACCTACTGAGGCTTCTATTCGGGCTATTGTAAAAAAATTTCGCACCAAATTTACATTGTTGGACATTAAACCACCAACACGCTTACGTAGAGTGCGAACTGAAGAAAATATCGCAGCCGTATCGGCCAGTGTTGGTGATGACCGTGAATTATCGATTCGGCGCCCTTCGCAGCAATTGGGCCTCTGATACTCCACTACGTGGAAAATTTTGCTGAAGGATTTGGGTGTGAAGCCTAATAAGATACAGCTGGTGCAAGAATTGAAGCCAAACGACCTACCACAACGCCAAATTTTTGGTGAATGGGCTCTTGAAAAGTTAGATGAAGATCCACTTTTTTATCGAAGAATTGTGTTCAGCGACGAGGCTCATTTCTGGTTGAATGGATACGTGAACAAGCAAAACTGCCGTATTTGGAGTGAAGAGTAGCCAGAAGCATTGCAAGAGCTACCAATGCATCCACAAAAAACAACCATTTGGTGCGGATTATGGGCTGGCGGCATCATTGGGCCGTATTTCTTCAAAGATGATGCGAATCACAACGTTACTGTGAATGGTGAGCGCTACCGTGCGATGATAACAAACTTTTTTTTGCCCAAAATGGAAGAGCTTGACTTGCATGACATGTGGTTTCAACAAGACGGTGCCACATGCCACACAGCACGCGAAACAATGGACCAATTGAGAGGCGAGTTTGGTGAACAGTTTATTTCACGCTTGGGACCAGTTAATTGGCCGCCCAGATCGTGCGATTTAACGCCTCTAGACTATTTTTTGTGGGGCTATGTTAAGGCTAATGTCTATAGCGACAAGCCCGCTTCAATTGACGCTTCAATTGACGCACTGGAAGCCAACATTGCCAACATTATTCGTGAAAATTGGACTAAGCGGATGGACCATTTGAGGCGCAGCCGCGGCCAACATTTGCATGAAATAATCTTCAAACATTAAATTATATCGACCCAACTATCGATTCAAATAAATATTTCATGCATTTTTCTGAATTTAATGTGTTTTTTATTTTTTAAATTTCCGATAGTTCTTATAAAATCACCCATTATGAAATTTACTAAAAGTGTAGTAATATTGTTGAAAGCTATTCTGCTTCAAAGTGAGAGCATTTGAAAAATCGCTGCCAAAATAAAATAGATTCTATTTTATGACCGCATTCTCTGGCGTTATATTGTGTGCCAAATTCTATGGAGAAAACACCCAGTGAACACACACAGATAGTACATCACAACCCAGTTGGCAAAATTTTCTCCTTCCATATACCGGGTGACCGTCGAGAAGGTATACTACTTTGTTTTGCCGCCATTTTGGTATATATTCATTCATCATGACGGTTCATATTTGGCAGTCGTGAAGCAAATTTTTTATGGAAAAATATTTGATAAACCAACGTGTTTTAATCGTTAAAACATTTTATCGAAATTAATCAACGATTACTGTGATTAAGAGACAATATATATTTGGGAGACATGATATATTTGGGAGAAACCACGTGAATACAAAACGCACTATTTATCGTGTTGTGAATGATTTCGAAGAAAGAGGATCTGTGAGTGATAGGCCCGAGCATGGACCACAACGTACTGCAAGATCGGTTGAAAATATGACTGCTGCTGAAAAAAGTGTTTAAAACAATCCATCAACCCCAATTCAATGCCGCGCTCAAGATATTGGTCTTCAAAGAACAACCCTGGCCACAATTTTGCACAAGGATTTACATTTGTTTCTATTTAAGATTCAGTTGACACAAGAGCTTCTTCCACAAGACCATTTACGCCGTCGTACATACGCAAACAGGATGTTACACCTTGCTCATGACAACGCCAATTTTCATGACAAAATCATATTGATTGACGAGGCACATTTTCAATTGAAGTATGATTTGAATAAACAGATTAGTCGGTTCTGGGCAATGGAAAACCCTCAGATTATTCATCAGCCACCCTTGCATCCATTAAAAGTGACAGTCTGGTGTGCACTTTGATCAAGAGGAATTATTGGACCTTAGTTCTATGAAAATGAAAGCGGCGTCACGGTGGTTGTGAATGGGGAGCGATATCGTGAAATGATTGCAAACATTTTAACGACATAACTGTATGTTTTGGGCTTGACTAACATGTGGCATCAACAACACGGTGCCACATCAAATACAACCAGGATTGCAATCGAATTACTACGAGACCTTTTTCCACAACAAGTTGTTTAAGAAATGGTGATGTTGATTGGCCTCCGAGGTCGTCTGATTTGACTGCTCCAGACTTTTTTTGTAGGAATATCTGAAAAACAAGGTTTGGGTCAGACAAACGAGAAACGCTTGGGCCCCTCCAACAAACACTTCGTGATGAAGTTAGTAAAATACCGCGTAAAATATATGAGAATGTAAAGAAAAATTTGCTCACTCTTGTGAGGCTAACAGAGGCGGACATTTATCTGATATTGTATTCCTTACATAGTTGCCAACATTAAATAAAACATTTATCAGTATAAGATCGATTCTCTATTATTTATTTATTTATTATATAGTGATAAAATCGCTAAATTAGTATAAAACACCTAGTGTCATTACTAATTGTTGCAAAAAATGAGTAACAATGTGGCAGCGCTAGATCAAAAATATTTCTCACTTCTTCACACTTATAAACTATTTTTCTTTTCACAAAATTATTTGAAATGTTTAATTCAGAATAAGTTACTAAATTGAAAAAAAAAAAATTTAAATAGATTTGGTATTATTAGTAGCAAAAAACTGCCACATGCGGTGCGCTGCCACCTTGTAAAAGTAATCTGGACTTACCCATTGTTTCGGAACAAAATTTTTGTTACAAACCAATTTTAGTTTTTTGAGAGGTTGTTCGGAAATGATTCACCCACCTCCAACATTTCTTCTGAACAAACGAAGCTACCATATGAAATAACTATGTAAACGTGACGTCTTACAGTTACGAGGTGACAACTTTTTCATTTCTGTAATAAGCTTCAGTGCAATCGATGCTTTGAAATGCATGACAAAATGTTTTAAAGTTGTTTGCTTTCATTTTTTATAATAATCAATATAAAACATTTACGTATACACTGTAATTTAGTACAAATATTGTTGGGATCTAAAGTTGAATGCTTAGCTTAAGAATAACTTTATTTCGCAGCTGAAAAAACAAATAGTCCCAGAAACAATTTTAAATTAAAACATGTTGCAGTTACATTTTGTGTGTTTTTTACTTTAAAAACTCAGTACTTAATTTCAAAACTTATTTCGCAAATATTTCATACGAAACACTTTTGCATGCAATTTGAAAGAATTTTGCGCGAAATATTGAACTCAATATTAGCCTTAATGCTAATGTCTATACGACAAGAAATGGCTGAGTTATGGCACCTCAAAATTGAAAATTTGGCTATTTTTTACGTTTTTTCATTTTTATTTCGTTTTTTTTTTCTACGTTGTAGTAAAGATCTGAGTCGCAGGGTTATTGCTTTTATAGGTACAACCACAAATGTTGGAAAAAGTCATCGAAAATTGGACTTTCAGATTAGTTTACGTCTGAGCCAGCCGAGGCGGCCTGATGCCGGAAGTCTTATTTAAATTATAATACCGGAAGATTATCTTTCGAATAAAATAAATTTCATGGCAATTTAAAAAATTTATATTTTTTTTTTTCTATTTCAAAGTTTTATACATCTACAAAAAACACCCTTCATATATTTTATAATCTGTACAGTTTCTGTTGTTTCAAACTGGAAATATTTAAAAAATCACATTTTTTAATAACTTGACTTCCTCAAGACACCCACAATTATTTACTTTTTATTCTTTTCTTATCGTTTTTCTTTTATTTTTTATTGAGAGTTAAACTTTTTTTTTTGCGTTGGCGAAATAAATATTCACACGTATTTTTTTCTTTAATTTGTAATAACAGTTACTGAGTTTGAGCTTAATCGTAGTACGTCGCACTAGACCAGTGGTGCCCACAAGTTCTATATAGAAGAGTAAATACCGATACATATAAGGAAAAACTATTTTTATTTAATATATTCAGTGAAGAACGACAAAAACATACATACGAGGAAGACAAAGTTGTTTGTGTATTTTTCATTGCTAGTGCTGAGTGCACTATATATGTATAGGGTGTTTTTTTAAGCCCGATAGAACTTGAAATTGTAAAAAATAACACAAAAAATTAAATTGTAATCAAAATTTTTTTTTATTCGAAAGATCAATACGTGACATTAACATTTGAAAATGATTTCGGGCATATGGGCACCGCGGCTGTTCTTGACGAAGCGCATTCTGGACGTCCAATTTTGGGCCACTTTTTCGAGCACTGCTGGCCGTACGTCACGAACAACACGAACAATGCTGGCCTCCAAGGCGTCAATTGTTGCTGGTTTATCAGCATAAACCAGTGACTTCACGTAGCCCCACAGGAAATAATCGAGAGGTGTCAAATCGCACGACCTTGGAGGCCAATTGACAGGTCCATTTCTCGAAATCAACTTATCGCCAAATTTTGATTTCAGTAAGTCGATGGTTGCGTTCGCCGTATGGCACGTAGCGCCATCCTGTTGAAACCACATCTCCTCCGGATCAATGTCATCCATATTTTCAAACAAAAAATCATTGATCATGGTGCGGTAACGATCTCCATTGACCGTAACGCGAGCTCCGGCCTCATTTTTGAAGAAATAAGGTCCGATGATGCCACCAGCATGAAAACCGCACCAAACAGTGCATTTTTCTGGATGTAATGGAGTCTGTAGGGTCTCTTGTGGATTGGTCTCACTCCATATGCGGCAATTTTGCTTATTAACAAACCCGTTAAGCCAAAAATTCGCCTCATCGCTGAACACAATTTTGCGATAAAACAACGGGTCAGTTGCCAACTGCTCTAGAGCCCAATTTCGTAGCGTTGTTCAAGCGTGAGTCTATTCATGATGATTTGTCAGAGTATACTGAAACAAATAAAAAAAATGTTTCATCAAAATTTAATTTTTTGTGTTACTTTTTACAATTTAAAGTTCTATCTAGCTTAAAAAAACACCCTATATTAAAGAGCTAAGCGCATTTACAGAAACAATTGAGTATCAAGCGCATAGGGCTGGGCACACTTGCTCTAGACTACACATACTCACATCTGTTCATATGTGTAAATAAACAATTACACATACATAATTTACCCATGAATAAACCCAAATATTAATTGAATTCTCTTTTCATAAATTTGCAAAAAAAAAATGCACGTTTTAATGATTTGTATATTCTTCCATCCGTTTAACGTTCACAAAAGAAATAAATATAAAAAAAATTAATAAAAGCTCGTTCGCTAAGCAAAACTATTAACAACAAACAAAACCAATAACAATACTAAAATTTAAAATTTAATTACTCTGCTAAAATTTTGGCTCACTTACAATTTCTTAATTGTATTACATAAACAGTATTAAATATTATGCAACATTTTGTTATAAAATTTTGCTGCAAGAACTGGAGTTTTTGAAATAAGTGAATGAATGAAATTTTATGCCATTGAGAAGAAAAAAGCTTGACAGCAGTGAATAGCAGTCATCACAACGTGCGTTAATATCTACAAGGTGGCAGCGCTACGTTATGTGACAATTTTTTGCTACTGGCAATATAGTAATAAGCTATTTACGTCAAATGTATTGTTTACAATTTTGAAAGTGAATTTAGTGTTTTATTGTGAATTAAATATATAAAAATTACTTTGTGAAAATAAAAACAATTCAGATAAAAATAGTTTATAATTACGAAAAGGTACATTCATAGTTTATAATTGTGAAAATAGTTACAAGTATTTTTGACAAACCTAGCTTAAGACCCCGATTCACTATCCCACACGATCGTACGATTCATTCACAGGAAACTGTTTCAAAAGTCTGGCCGACTTGAAAAAATCGCTTCAAAATGGCGTTGCAGGCCATACTATTATACAAGTATGATTGCAATAATTTATATACACAATAAAATAATTAAAAACTTTTATTACTATAATAATTTTACATTATTTATAATTTTTTTCTTGAGGTGCCAACAACATTATTATATTTTTCACAATAAATACCACACAGATCACACTGAAACAATAAAGTTTTGAAAAGTTTCATAAAATTTTTGAAATCGCACGATTTGTGAAAAACTCTGTCGCACGGTTGCATTTTAAGTACTTTTTCAGCACACATGCTTTATTTAGTAGATCGCACGATCGTGTATGATAGTGTAACACAAGGCGAATTTATACAGGTGAATGCAAGCGGGAAGGCGAATTCAGTGCTATGTATTTTGTTATTGTAAAACATATCGTGAATGTCAAAATCTAAATTCGATTAAGATCGTTCAGCTCGGAAAATACTTTAAACGTTAAATATAAACGTTTATAATTGTTTGTAATTAAAATCACAGATTATATTAGTTTTTCACTTTTAAATTCACACAAATTTCTTGAAATTGCACTACATCATACAAAAAAAATCGTCAGATTAAAATGGCTCGAAAATTTTTGTAAACAAAAGAAAAAAAATTTGACAGTCTCGTTGGAAAAAACGCGAGAAGCAAAAAATAATCACCTGAGCTGTTAAGTTCACCTAGTAATGAATACGCCTTGGCGTAACATGGCCTTTACCACATGCCTGTTTTGTTGTACTTTTTCTCTAGTGCTGCCACCGTGTAGACGTTAATGCACCTTGAGTCATCACATTATGCACGCATATGACTATTTTCTGAGGGCTACTTAACCCTACCTTTTGTTTTATAGGCTGTTTTATGTGGATCAACTTTAGAAATGAAAAAGAAAATTAAAATTTTAATATTGTTTTTACAATTTAGTTTAAACTTTAAAATGTTTGTATCTGTTAGTTTGCGTAAATCTTCAAACTTTGACTGTTTGTTTACCTTTTTTTTGTGAATATGTTTAGCCGTTCAGCCGTAAAGCAGCTCTGGGCTGAAGAACAGCTCTCGCGTCAGCGTAATTATTTCTTAAGTGCGGTCAGGCTTGTGTTTGTTGTTCGGTCTTGGAGAGTTTTGCGTCTCACTCGCACTGGTTAACGGTTTGCCTCAACTAACTGTATTGGTTTACAGTGTTTTTTTCGATGTTATTCATTGTTAACCACGTGGAAACTTCCTATGTGAAGGCATAGGTCGTTATAGTTAGTCACAGCGACGCTACAAAAGTGCTGTTAATGCCATCTTGGCCATATGGTCTTTGTCACCCCGCCCCGCAAATTATAGGATGCTGTGCATCCTATACTTTGCAAATTTACTTTGCAACTCTATAGTTACTAACTAAATAAATAAATGTTTAGCCGTAAATATAAAAAATTCATATAAAATAAAGGCATAGAACGGAATAAATATTATAATATTTTATCTGATATACTCGTGCAAAGTCCAAATAGCAAAAATACGTAAAAGAATTCGAAATATTATAGCCAAACAGTTTTATGATTTGAAAACTAGCAACTTTAGATTGATTGTTTTAATATTTCATGTTCTAAAATATGGCTTAAGTGGCCGTACATTGTATATTACTCTTTTATATGGGTCAACCACAGAAATGAAAAAGAAAATTTAATTTTTTTAAATGATTGTTTTTAAATTATTGTTTCTGTAATTTTACTTAAATCTTCAAACTTTGACTGTTTGCTTATGTTACTTTTTTTGTGGTTTTTAGCCCTTTTAGCGTAATTTCACGGCGCGTTTTGGTTATATATACTTGACAACCCTGTAAATGAGATAGGCAAGCTTAACCCCCGTCTAGATTAGCAATAAAGCAATAACATCGGAATAACAACGGTGCAAAATTGCTTTGCTTATGTCAAAGGTATAGGAACACGTATTTATGTCAAAAACCCGAATAGGAAAGTTCAACGCAAATACCAAAGATTTATTACAAAAAAAAAATGCGCCAAAGTAGAAGCAAAATAACTTAATTTTTTTTATCTACTTGTAAATATTATAATATTTTTGATATTTCAGCCCATGCATTTTTTTCCTATCAATCTCTTGTACTCTGGACTTTTTTTTTTAAGTCCGAAAGACCAGAAAACTGTTTGTACAGCCTGATTACTATGAAAATATCCTTAATGCTTCAATCCATTAAAAGAAAACAATTTATTCGAAGTAATAAGAATTAAATTAATAACTTTTGCAAAAGAGAAATTTACTAAAATTATTCGCAAGCAGAATGCTTTAAAAAAATCTTTATTATTAAACTCAAATGACAATAAATTTTGAAGTTTTGTGTCTGCAATAATTGTTAACGAAAATTCATTGGCAATTACTCGTATTGCAGCATCAATTGCAACCAGCGTTGTCAACTTTAAAATTTCAATACGCACCAAGTTTGGAAATTTTCTTTTAATTTTTAGAACCCATTTTGTATTATAAAAAGTATAATTAATATCTATATAATAAAAAAAGAGTGATAATGAAACGGCCTTTTAAGTGGCTATTAGACGATCAAATTGAGTCTGATAGGCATGTCATCAAATTCGTATAATAGCTAGAACTCGTGTTTGTCAAACATGGCCTGTGCAATTCTGGTACTTTTATTAAGACAATAACATATTTACAATAATTACAACGATATTTGATCCAATTTGTTATTCAGCAAACATTATTTAATTGTATTCCGTGTCGACCGAAATCAGCTGTTAGTTTTGTGGTCAAAATTATATTGCAGGAGCATACAATCGTCATTACAAGGGATGAAATAGACCGAAAAAATTTACGGTTATCGGATCATTAAAAACTAGTCGCACTACAAACCATCAAACTCGTATAATAGCAATATCAAACACAATAAATTTCAATTTTGGTTTCATAAGCGAACAGTGAAAACAGTTGGCCAGAGTAAGTGTCTTTTAAAGAATTTATTAAAATATACGAAAATTTGGCAGAATTTTGACAAAAAAAAGATGACGTTTACCATAAACAAAATTTGAAGAAGGCGTTTTGGAAAAATTTAATCATTTAATTAATAATTTCGTAATTTATCAATTACTAAAGCAGTAACGAATTTACGGGCCTTCATAAATACGTACTTCACTATTCAGTGTCTGCTTTTATTGTAATATTTGACAAACTTGGTTTGATCATTTAATAGCAAAACACTCAGCAGCAAATTTTATAAATCGAAATATTTATTTTTTCCGAGATTACAGCAGCATACGATATAGTACGTTTTCCACAATATTACTCCGTGTTCTAATTGTGCTCTACAAAATTATATGTATAAATTTTTGATACCTGAATAACTTTTTTCTTACAAAAGGTTGTGCTGAATATGATTTGGCGGCACCGAAATTTAAAAAGCGCACCGAAAATATAAAAATAAAACGCACCGCACACCGACTAAAGAATTGTTCGCACAAATAATTTTAAAAAGCACCAAAAACGGTGCGAAACGCATCGAGTTGACAACGCTGATTGCAATAAGCTGTCTTCACAGGATTTTTTTTTTCTCATTCAATTATTTATTGAATCTTCACAAAGTGAACTAACAATAAGTATTCAAATCTTAATACTAAACACATAAAATTAATTAAGTCCAGCCAATGCTAGACAAAAATGTTTTATTTTGCACGGTCAATATCGGTAAAATCACGCATTTAACGTTCTTATGGTGGCAAGGGTGTCCCTCCTTCTCAACCGAGAGTGGCCTTCGAAATTAAGTATATTGCGTACAAGACGATTTGGATGAAGTTCCAATTTACTGATATACCTTGTCGCGTATTTTGAAAATTCGTCTTTTACAAGAGGAACACAGAGATCCTTATGAATTCATGAGTTTTTTCCGTACCATGGAGCTGCAGTAATTGTTCGAAGAATTTTGTTTTGCCGCTTTTGAATTTTTTCGATGTTTGAAATAAATAAAGGAAATAACACAAATTTGACGTTTGCTGCAATAAATGTTAACATATTTATTGCTAATCTAGACGGGGGTTAAAGGAAGAAGACTGGGCATTTAAGTTTGATTCAAATTTATAGTGATAAATTGATTTTTATATTTAAAGGGAGCTGATACCTAAATGACATTTAAATACCAAGTCAAAAACCGGGCCCAAGTTTTAAGACAAGTAAGTTTCACGTTAAAATAGAAATGTACAAGAAAAAAGTCACGCTTCGAACCGGCGCCCTATACCACAACACCTAACGCCTGAACAGTTCACTGACATCTAAATTTCTGTATGAAAATGCAAAAATTTTAAGCCCATTCATAAGATTAAAAATGTTTTAAGGAAAAAATCAATACTTCAAACATAAACAAATACTTTGGGACGCACATCAAACTCTTATACTTGCAACACGAACACGATAAAAATATTAATAAAAAGTTATTAAACATGTACCATCAAACATTCAGGTGATTTTGTTTTAAATTAACAAATTTTTGCATGCATATACATATACATTCATACATACATATATACATATATGTTCGTGCATGCACATGCATGTTTACACACCCATGAACAGATGTGCATAACAAGGTGTATAAGTGCATATACATATGTACATACTTACATACTGATATGTATGTCTGTAAATTAATTATGTATTGTCTTTTGCTAAAGAATATAGTCTTAATAGTTTGTCGAAAGCTTAACTTAAGTTGGATTTCATGCATGGCACGTACCATTTATGACAGAACGTTAATAAAAAAAGCGAGATTTCCTGTGTATGACACACAGCTGCAGGTAAGAATATTATAACCTTTTTTTTTGTTCCATACAGGCAACATATAAATATGTTGCATAAACCTTTTAAGTTTCAAAAGGCATGTTCAATCGCCCCCTCTAAAGCAGACGGACGCCAACAAACTCGCTCACAGCACGTAACTTAATTCCGGTTCCGTTTTTTCTAAAGCGGTTTAATTAAAAAACAACCTCAAACAAAATACACACTTTACATATTAAACACAAACAACTTTAATATATTTTAGCAATGGAGTTGTTGTTGCTGTTGGATTTTTTCGTTTTGTTGTTAGTTAATGCTTAACACTTTGTTGATGTTTGCAACATGTATGAAATGGTATTAAACAGCTGCTTTTGTTTGTGTATTTTGAGTATTTGCCCCCTAAATAAACCAAAAACAAATAGCACACACAAACAGTACAAACAACAACAAGACTAGTAATTTTTTTTATATTGGGTTTGGTTTTGTTTTTTTTCTTTTTGCTTTTGTTATAATGAGCTAAAACATGTTGTTGGGTGTTCAAAAAACACACAAGTAGAATTTACAAAACGTTCTGTATGCTCTTAAACAGCTGTTTCTCACTGCTTATGGACTTGAGTAGTTGTTGTTATTGCTGTTGTTTGCTTTTATGTTGTGTTGTGCGAGCCAGAGCATGTTGTATGTTGCAAAGAGCTGAATGATGGTGTTTATTTTCAGTTTTTAAAGCAAATTTAGCTTTTTCAAACAAGTATTTCAAGACCGGCAGTTTAACATTTCGTGTTAGTTGCGTGCGGAACGCGAACGTTGTAGGATGTCCAAGCAAGTCAGACGTTAGTTGTAGCAAAAAAAAAAAATATCTTCAATTTTATTAATAATTAAAAACGTATTGGATTTGATATCAACAAATTAATTACATACATATATATATTAACGATTTAAAAAGTGTTTCTTGCAATAATAATAAAAAATACCGAAAACCCTTAAAGTTGGATTAATAAATTAAAAAGGAAAAATAAAAAACACAACCAGCCAGCAAAATATACATACATACTAAACATCACTTAGCAACACAATTTGAAACAAAACAAATTGTTACAACAACAGCAAAAACAAGCGCACAATTTCAAAAAATATATTTAAAAAAAAAAAGAACGAAGGAAAAAGTGTTTAAAAATATAAACAAGCAAAGAAATATAAAATTTTTATAAAAACATCGTCTTATGCTCAAAATGAATTTTAAGTTTAAAACAAAAAAACATAGCAAATTAATACAACAACAACAACAGCAGCAGCATAAAGTCAAAGAATTGCATTTAAAAAACTTTTCAAAACGAACCAACTGGATTTTTAGCAAAACAATTGAAGTGCAAGAGTTTAAAACACCTTTAAAATTTAATAAATTTCGTAAATTGTGTGAAATTAAAACGTAAATTGTGTATTTCAAACGAAGTGAAAAGCAGCAAACAAAAAACTTTCGTCTAGAAATTTTGCCTTAAAAACAACAGCAAAGTGCATACAAAACATAAATTAAAATATAAAAAGTTTTAACATATATATAAACTGGACTTTAAGCATAATATAAATAATAAAAAATACATAAAAACTTCACACCAGCCTTTTTGCAGTAACAAACAACAACAAGTTGTAACCATTCAACTTTAAAAGTAAAAAATTTCTGTGGATTATTTAAACCAACAGCAAACGCACACACCAACCAACAGAAAGAAAACAGAAGATAATAAAAAAAAATCAAGCAGCAGCTGTTTCTGTTAAACGACAAGTGGAAGACTTCTTTTTCAACTGCCAGCTATTAAAGCAACTTTAAACACGACTTTAAGGAAAAAAGGAACACTTGCTATACTCTAAATTAGGTAAATATTTTTATTATTTATAAAAAAAAACATAAAATTATTATTATTTTTTTGTTTTTGAATAAGCGGCTTGTGTTTGAAAGTTCTTGTTCAGGGCAATTGTTTAGTGGATTAATTGGAGTTGGCGAATGTGGCGTCATAACCAAACTAGAAGTTTTAGGCTATTGCCAGCAAAAATTAAGTTTTTTTCAATAGAGTGGTGCAAATATATTTTTAAATTGGATTAATGTTTTCCTTATGGGCTCTAAAGTTAAATTTTATTCATCACTTGCCACCCCAATGCTAGAGACAGTCTTGGTTATAAGAAAAGTTGGGTGAAAGAGTTTAGCCATCCTTATACGAAAACGAAACTATTAAAATAAAATTGTTTTTTGGGAACAATTGATTGTGCAATTGTTTAGTGGATTAATTGGATTCGGCGAATGTGACGTCATAACCAAACTAAATATTTTAGGCTATTTATTGCCAGCAAAAATTTATTTTTTTTCAATAGGGAGCTGCAAATAAATGATTAAATTAGATTAATTTTTTCCTTATTGGTTCCAAATTTAAATTTTATTTCATCACGTAGACTAGGGCCACTCTTGCTTATAAGAAAAGCTGGAAGAAGGGTTTTATTATTCTTATACGGAAACAAAAGTATTAAAATGAATTTAATTTTTGAGAATAAACGACTTTTGTTTGAAAAAATTCTTGTGCAGGAAAAATGTTTACTGGAGTAATTGGAGTTGGCGAATGTGACGTCATAGCCAAACTAGACATAGCAAAAACTAGACATAGCAAAAATTAAAAATTAATTTTTTTTTTTTCAATAGGAAGCTGCAAATATATTTTTAAATTGTATTCATTTTTCCTTATTGGATCCAAAGTTAAATTTTATTTCATCACTTACAAAAATTAAGAATGTGTTTTTTTTTTTCATGGTGGGATGCAAACATATTTTAATTTGGATTGATTTTTTCTTTATTGAATACAAAATTTTATTTCGCTCCTTATGAGCACAATTAACAAGGGCCATTCTTGCTTATATTGTATTTTAACACAATATTATAAAATGCTGGGCGAAAGAGTTTACCTGTCCTTACAGGTATAACGAACAGCTTAAATTATTACTCTTGGTTATATTGCACTGTATATTAACACAATATTATAAAATTCCTTACAGGTATAACGAAAAGCTTAAAGTATTACTCTCGTACGTCCAATTTTAGAATATAGTTCAATAATATGGCATGCCATTTATCAAATACCTTCAATTTATTTATTTATACCTATAGTAAGTTTCTACAACAAAACTTGAGTTTTAATATAATACCTACCAGAGCAAATGTATAAATTACGAATAGTATAAATACCAGTAAAAAATTATAAACAGCTTGTTTTCTATGTTTCCGAGCTATATATATGTCGACGTTTCATAGGAACTACCCTAATCATCAGTAGACTTTGAAAATTTTTGAATGATATTATTCGCTTAAATAGCGAATAAAAAACTTAATTGTTTGAATAGTATAAATATTTAACACAAAGTGAAAATAGTGTAAATGATTTTGTAACTAGTCAAAGTTATTATAATGATAATTTTTATTAAGCTAAAACAACAGTATCCAAGGCAGCTTTAAAGAGCTGCCTTGACAGTATAAAAGAAATTAGAATAAATCTAAATATGAGCAAGAACACCATAAATTATAATAAAGTCAAGAATAGAACTGAAAAATTTTCTTTTTAAAAACTAATAACAGCCAGTTCGGCGATATCGAATGAAAATGTATGCGAAAGAAAGCTAGTCACTCACATTCAAATCAATTTGGGTTTGTCTATGTCACAATTATTCGTTCGCATGAACTTATGTATTTTAATTGAATTTTGACACATCATTCGCACAGAATAAAGTTAGAAAAACCCCAAATCAATTTTCTTTCGCCTAGAATGCGTATAAACTTATCCTTTCGACATCGACGAACTAGTTGTATAACATTGTGCACTTTTGAACACAATAGTTGGTGGGACAGTGTTCTAGAGATATTTGGTAGGAACAAAGAAATGCCAGTTAGATACTGGTGTTACATATCTTAGAGATATTATTGCCCATTTATCCCAAGAGGCTTCATTGTAGTCACATGAAGGTGGAACCAACTGTTGTTGGCGAGTAAATAAATGCAACATTTTTTCGTAAACTAGTGTACAATCTAGTGTTTTTGGATATTGTCTTCATGTTACGACAATGACGCCTCTTGGAAAATGGGGGAATTATTATTATATTTTGTTCAGATCTGGTAAAATTTTGCTATTTTTTATATTCTACTGTATAATACCATGAAATTGGCCAAATAGGCTTTGTATTATATATTATTGAATGAATAAATAAATAAAAAAAATAAAATTAAGAAATTTGTAAAGTCTACCTTCAAGATGTCGTGTAGTTACTATTTCATGCAGCAATTTTAAGGTTTTTACTCTTAACTACGTATGTTATCAAACCCAGCTCCATGGCAGAATTTTAGGAGGTAAAGTTGAAACTCTCTAAGTTGCCATTTGAATCTTGTCTACGAGTGCAATCTATCTATAGTTTAGGTAAATGAGATATCGAAGGCTTACCAAAGAAATATAATGCTATCGATGAAGAGTGTACAATCAAAAATTTTCTATTGTTGTCTTGAGTAATGACGATTACGTCTCTTTTGATATGGGCGATAAATGTTCTATTACTTACATATTGAATAAAATGAGGAGGCTTCTAAAGATATACTACTTGCCGTGTATTTACACAAATTTTAAGGTTTTTACTTTAACTCTGTTATCAAACTGAGTTCCATGACAGAATGTTAGGACGTAATGTTGACTCCCCTGAGTTGACGTTCATACACTATTATCTGCCAGTAATTTAGGTTTTTATTAAAATGGAAGATGTTGAAAAGAAGTTCATTTATTTATTTATTTATTTATTTAGTAACTATACAGTTGCAAAGTAAATTTGCAATGTATAGGATGCACAGCATGGGCGGGGTGACAAAGACCATAATGCCCATGATGGTATTAACAGCACTTTTGTAGCGTCGCTGTGACTAACTATAACGACCTATACCTTCACATAGGAAGTTTCCACGTAGTTAACAATGAATAACCTCTAAAGAACTGTAAACCAATACAGTTAGTTGAGGCAAACCGTTAACCAGTGCGAGCGAGACGCAAAACTCTCGAAGACCGAACAACAAACACAAGCCTGACCGCACTTAAGAAATAATTACGATGACGCGAGAGCTGTTCTTCAGCCCAGAGCTGCTTTACGACTGAAGAAATTCATATTTTTCTGATTTATATACTAGATTACTATGGTCAACAGCATTGAAAGCCTTAGAGTTATCTAGCAAAACCTATATAATCATACATATATCCATATCTAGCTATCTTCTAAGATATTCTGTTACATTAATTAGGACGATAACGAAAATGTGATTAGCACGTACACAAGATTGCAAGGAAATAATTATTTTTTATTTGTTTTCGAAAATCATATTAATAAAAATTTAATTTCGTCTAATTCTTCTAGCATAAATCATTTTTTTTTCTTATAATAAAATGGTTGACCAAATTTTATTTTTTTTTTTTTTTTTTGCTATTTCGCCAACAGTAACAAACTTATTTAAAAAAAAAACCAAAAAACAAACATCTTTATTTGGATAAATTAGAGAAAATATAGTAATATAAAAAATCGACTTCTGAAGATATGCGGTTATAGCTAATTTGCTTTTATAACAATAATTTATCAATTTATGAATACGCAAATGATTTTGAACAGCAGCCAGTTAGCCCATGTCAAAAGAATAAGTTCATTCGCATTCTAGGCAAAAGAAAATTGGTTTGGGCTTGTCTTAATTTTATTCTCCGCGAGCGATGTGTCAAAATTCAATTAAAATACATATGCGAACGAATAATAGTGACTGTTTCGGATTCGAAATATAATCATTATTAGAATGATTACAGAAAATTTGTATATTATAATTTGAATACGACAATCTAATAGGATATTTTAGCCTTAAAATAATCCATAATTTTAAATTAATATAATTTTTCAAAAGACTTCGGCCAGTATTATAAATTAGATTTAAAAATAACATGAATTTTTGCTAGTTTCCAGCATGTTGGGTACGTGTTAGTTGTGGTAAAATTAGGGTGGTTTTTGAAACACCTTAACTTGTAATGATATTCAATAATACTTAAGCTGTTTCACGATTTCGAACATTAACGTTTGCAAACATTCGAAACGGCCTAGAAACACATTTAGAGATCAAAAATAACATTTTTTCTTGATAAATGCTTTGGTACGTTTTCTTGCACTATGTTGCCATTCAACTCAAAAGTGGTTTAGCAATAAGAGTTCTCGCCACTCAAAAAGCTTGCGAACGTTACGGTTCGATATCGGGACACACATCCTTACTCTTATTGAGCTGCCTACTTTAAAGAGGCAAAATGCTAGCGAACGTTAAAGTTCGAATCGTGAATCGTAGAACTCTGTCGAACATGTCATTTATGTTAAAAGTTATTAGAGAAAACATGAAATAGAATTTGGAAATTTTTTAAAGATATTCTCAAACATTCAACTTTATATTCCAACAATCTAAATAAATTGTTGAGAATTTAAATAGCTGGGAAACATAGAAATAAAGCTATTTATAATTTTTTATTGGTATCAATGTTAGAAGCTAAAATAGTGAATAAAAAGCTCAATGGTTTGAATTATCAAATTGTTTTATTAACATTTTGGGGAAATTTGGGCTCTCTTGAAAATGTTTTTATAACCAAAAGTTTCAGAATGACGATGTTGAGGCTTAATACGGTTCTCGAAATCTTCGAAAATTTATACTAAATTAAAGGAAATTTGTTTATTTTCTCTTTAGTCTATTAGGAACACTCGAAAATTTTCACAAATGTAATAAAATGTATTAACTTAAAAAATAAGATTTTTTTCCAATAATTGTAAATGTGAGTTCAATGGAAAGTTTAAAAGCTTTGATTTTTGTAATTATTATTTAGCTATAAAATGGAAACATCCTCTGTTTGTATTATAATAAGAATGAAATATTTAAATTGAAATTGTTTCTCCAGTAAAATAATGCATTTTGTTGTTTTTTCACATGTGTTAACTTCTTCCAAATTTTTACTAGTAATAATAACTTTTTGCTCATGGCAGCACTTTCCGCAATTACTTACATTCTGAGTTATTCGATTCACTTCTAAAAACACGTTCATTTGTAGTTTTGCTTTATATTTTTTTAGTACAATTGTTTTTCTAATTTTCTTGCATTCAAGCCAATTATTTGCTTAAAGCTGTTTTGCAGATTTCTCTTTGAATTTTTCAAATATTTATTTTGATATTATTAAACCCAAAAAATTTTTTAACCATAACGTCTAAAATGTTTAATGTCTTGTTTATTTGTGGTTGAGCAAAAAAACAAAAAAAAAAAAACGTAATAATTAATTAAAATGCAATTTATTTCAGTAGTTTTTGTGTGCTTCACATGCAACATGCAATATTTTTATGGTATTTGAGTTTTTGCTTTTCAACAATTCGAATTGCATTTATATTTTATTGTTTAGTATATTTCTCTGCTTTTTCAATAAAGTTATTAACATATTTTTAATTAATTGAAAACTTTTAATTTAATGCTGAAAATTGTGCAAGAAGTTAAACGAAAATATCTAACAACACAAAAAGAAACTTTCTTTTGATGGTAAACTAAAAACAAGCCAAAAGTAAAACATGGAAACTAATTCGATAAGCCACCACCTCTCTCCTCTCTGTTCGGTAAACCGAATACGAAACGAAAACGAATTTTTAGTTTTGTTAACTAAATTTCCTTTTTCATTATTATTTCTGTGTTATCTAAAGTATTCAAGTAAATAATTTGATGGAATATTAATTACACAATAAAAAAATAATCTATAAACTTTTAAGGTCTTTACATGATTTCTAACGTTCGGAAGGACGAAAACCTCTACAAAATAATGTTGCTTACATTATTTTGTGCCTGAATTCCATAGCATACGAAGCAGCCATCACAATAAATTTACTTTTCTGCTATAATTCTGTTTCATTGTGTTTAAAAATGTTTTCGAACATTAACGTTGGAGATCGTAAAACAGTTCCTTATATGTTTAAATTCGTTTTTAAATGTTGAAAAGAATTCAACAGTTTCTCTTAACAGGGATTAATTAAACCTTTTTCTTAGCTACTTTAATCAAAAGTTATTGATCGCAGCTATTAGTGTTATGATAAAAAAAATACTGCTTAATTTAATATAGTTTAAATGGAAAACGATCTCAAATCCAATTAATATATATGTCTAAATAAAAAGAATTATATGTAATAAATTTCACCTAATCATAACTAAAGGTCCTCTTTGTAGTTGGCGAATTTTAATAACGCCAACGTAAGTTAGCCAAAATGACACTAAATATTTAAAAAGCTAAATCAATAAAAGCAAAGTTCTACACAAAAATTGTAATTAAAGTTAAGTTTCTGGGTTTTCAATATATTTATAATACCCTGACATCGAGATTAGCGAAACTAAAAACACCTCTAAGCAATCTTTAATCTTCTACAACACTGTTATAAATTCACCAATCACGATGACATTGAATATTTAGAAAGCTAAATCAATAAAAAGAAAGTTCTAACAAAAATTGTAATTAAAGTTAAGTTTCTGGACCTAGAAACCCATTTTATAATACCCTTTATCGAGATTTGCGAAACTAAAAACAACTCTAAGCAATCTTTAATCTATTACAAAACTATCGTGGGCATTTTTCTGTTCTAAATTCAACAACCACGAACCATGATTTTTATGCCATAATTTGTTAATTTAAAACACTATTTAATTATAATAAGCATGTTGCAGTACACAAATATTGCTAAGCTTTATGCTAATTTGCACTAACGCCCAGGGTCTTTGCCAAGAAACGGACCGGTGATCTCAAAACTATTGGTCGAACGCTTTACCAAATCATCCATTAAGGTTGTATGCAACAATTTTGAAAATTAAGATCAAAATACAGATCCTGGCCGCAGAGCTTTCTGCTCAAAATGCACTTATCCTATTTTGTACAAAAACTGGCGGAAAAATGTTATTCGCCTGGGAAATTAGCACGAAAAGTTTTCATTCTTTTGAGTGGTTTTCAGGCGTATTTTCTAGCCGTATTGCCAATACGTGTTCTGGAAAACATTAAGTTAAGGGAGAGCGTTTTTGCCTTTTTAATTTAAAGAACCACATTGATGGAAATATCTATCTATCTATGCATATTGATGGAAATATCTATCATTTTTATTCATTGAAATGGAGAAAAAGGTTGCTGGTTAGCAAATTATTTTAACTCTAAGTATAATCGTGTGCCAAACAACCGTATTTTTATAGTTTTTATGGCTGTTTTATGCTGTTTGGCATAATGATGGAAATATCTATCATTATATTCACTGAGAGACTAGAAAAAAGTAGCTGGTGTGAAAATTCCTTTAATTCTAAGTATAATCGTATGTAGACCAATTCTATTTTTGTAGTTTTTATGGCAATTTTATGCCATTTTCATACTGAGGGAAATATCTATCATTATATTCACTGAGATTTGCATAAGAAAAAAAATGCTGTTTTGCAAATACCTTTATTTTTAAGTATAATCGTGTGTCGAACAATTCTATTTTTATAGTTTTTATGGCAATCTTATGCCATTTTCATACTGACGGAAATATCTATCAATTTATTCACTGAGCTATACATAAGAAAAAATTTGCTGGTTTGCAAATTCCTCTAATTCTAAGTCTAATCGAGTGTCGCAAAATTGTATATTTACTGTTTTTATGGCAGTTTTATGCTATTTTGCTGACTGATGGAAATATCTATCATTATATTCACTGAGATATAAGAAAAAAGTTGCTGGTTTACAAATTCCTTTAATTCTAAATATAATGGTGTGTCGAATAATTGTTTTTTTTATTGGTTTTTGGCAGTTTTGTCCTACTTGGCATAATGATGGAAATATTTATCATTATATTCACTGATTATCAAATTCATTGGGAATTTCTCATATTTGACATGATTATTAATGACGAAGTTTTCTTCAAATGAAAAGTATAGATAACAGGAAAGTCCACTATTTCTTGCAAAACTTAATCCGCAGGAAGAATAAAAAAAAATTTTTTTTCCTTAAGAACTATTTGTTCTTAGGGAAAAGAATTGTCTTTCGCTATGTGTATTTCCTAAAGTTGTCAATGTGCTGTTCGTAATTCCTTGATTTCTATATGACTAAATTATACATCATAGTAACATTTTACGCTTATTTGTCGTACTTTTTTCCCCCCTTAACTTTTTTTGCTTGTTTTTAATATCTTTATATAAATCTTGATTATGCTTTTTAAGATTAATTTCGCAATAAAAACATAAAACTACTCCCAAAAAGAGTTAAACATTTGAAATAACAGACAGCATAAAAAGAGATGTTACACAAAATTTGAAGTGTTTACGACCTTGTTTAATGAATTTTTTATTATAAAATTTTACTTAAATTTAGTTTTTCATAATTCCATAAAAGGTGCTTCACTCTATGAACAAAACATATTATAGTCATTTCATTACGTTATTGTTTGTTTAAATTTTGATTTGTTAAAGTGAGTTTTTAAATTTTCCCAGGCTTTGTTAAGCAATTATTAAATTTAAAATTTAAGAGAAAATAGCTCAAGTTTAAATATGACATAATTACTTTTGATATTTGGCGAAAAAAAAATATATTAAAAATTTATGAACATATGTATGTATGTTTGTATATAAATAAAATAGTTAATGATTTATTATCGATTTCACTGGAATATAAAAAGCTTTTTAAATAAAATTAAACATGTGCCTTAAAAATGGTGATATATGAATGTATGTATGTATATATGTATGTATATATTTTTTGCAATTTGATACAATTTCATTTTTAAATAATTATTTTTTCAAATGACACACTTTTATTTGTTTATAATATATTTTTGTATTACAGTAGACGCTCGTAAATTAGAATCGAATTTTTATGAAAATCACTCAAAAAATTTTGTGACATTCATATAAATTTTCTAGACGAGTTGCTCTATGGACAGCACATAAATCTAGTTTGGTGCATTTGGTAAATTTAATTAGAGTTCAGGGCGACTTATAACAAATATTTTTCAATATCTTAAAAAAATAATTAAATTGAAGAAATGGAAGTTTGAAGAAAAAAATATTTTTCAGTGAAATATGTTGTTATACAAAACTTACTTATTAAGTCGAGTTAGGCAGCTTATACTTGTGACCACAGCTATTACAAATTTTGCTGATAATTTCAGAAGAGTTCGAATTTACACCCTAATACGAATTTGCCATCATCTACTAAAGTTGCATATCAAAAGTTTCTATATCAAAGTAATTCGGCTTTAAGCGCCCCATACACGTTTCAACTCAATCGGCAACTAAATCTGTTGCTGTCCAAATCAAGCCGTGTATGGCTTTGGCAATTGATTTGTTTGGCAGTTGTCGAGATGGTTGAAGAATAATTAAAAGATTTTGATTTTTTCAAGTTGGCTAGTAGGTCTTACAATTCGTTTGTGTTGTGTGTGTCCAAGTCTCTTGATCAGCTGTCAAAATGTATTTTTTTTTTTTTCTTTTTTGCAAAGAACCCGTTATATATTTTTAAAATTATCGGATAATTTCATTTAATTTGTTAGTTAACTGAAAATCTTTCATTTCAGCTTTAGAAGTGTGTGGAAAAGGATCAATTCAATTGAAAGACTCAATTCACAATTGGATTGAACCGTGTATGGGCTGCTTTAGCCAAAGCTTAAAAAACAAAATTTGAAAACATTTTTTTAAAGCAAACTATTAAAAAATTTGAAAAATTGGGTTATATAAATTTGTTAACAAAATATTTTCCATTTTAATCTGTAAATAAACGAAACTTTTTCGAAAATTTTTTTGTTTTATAATACTTGAGCCACAATTTAACAAACAAAATAACACAACACTTTATCATTTACATAAACAAATAGAGTACATACTCATAGAAACTACAGAAAACATCCAAACATGCATACATAAATATGTAATATACTTAAGGGCCAAAACGAAAACCAAAAAAAAAAAAAAAGTAAGGGGGGAAAAAGAGGAGTTAGAAAAGTGCACACACTTGACAGACAAAGCAAATGTTTATAAGAATTTTCTTTTCGGCTTTTATAAACAAACACAGGCAGCATTCTTAACACTTATTAAAATTTACCAGCAGTAAACTTCATACACACATACTTACATACTTATATTGTTTATAATATATTACACTAATTTGGTTGTAAACTTAATTTTCTCTTTCTGGTTTTTATTACAGTTTATGAACAACAAAAAAGACTTTTTTAAGTTAGAACAACTAGAGAACTAAAAGGAAAAATAAAAACAAAATGACTCAAACAAACGAAGAAGCAACAAAATCTTTAGATTCAACATTTGAATCGATTATCATAGACATTCCACAAAATCATCTAACATTCTCATCGGCATCATCGTCGTCATATGATACTGATAGTAGTGTAAATAGTGCCACATGTTGCACCAAGCACAGTGAACACAATTATATGCAAAAACCTTTACCGCCACCACTGCCGCCAGCCAAACAACCGGATCACCATCGTCAGCAGAGCGCCAGTGATGTAAAAAGTTCGGCCAAAATCGATATAGAAGATGTATATTTTAAGGCTGATCATAGAAAAAGTTGGCCCATTTTTATACTGCTGATTTCGCTATTAGAAGTAAGTTGTCAAAGAACTCTTTTTTTTTTTTTTTTTTTTTTTTTTGCTTTCTTTCATACTAATTTTTTGTTTTCTTTGTTTTCTACTTTTAGACCGCAGTTTTTATTTACGATAATTCAAGGGAAAAACATCTGCCGCCTTATGCCTTTGGCATAGATGACAATTCGGTTTTGATTTACAGTCCCCAACGTCGTCTCGAAGCGTGGCGTTTTGTCTCATACATGTTTCTGCATGCCAACTGGTTCCATTTGAGTTTCAATGTAGTGGTACAATTATTCTATGGCATTCCATTGGAGGTAATGCATGGTTCCTTACGAGTAGCCGTCATATATTTCGCTGGTGTATTTGCTGGCTCTTTGGGCACAAGTGTCATCGAATCCAATGTGTCTTTGTTGGGAGCCAGTGGTGGGGTTTATGCCATCTTAGCAGCTAATTTGGCCAATTTAACTTTAAATTATGGCCAAATGAAATATGCTGGAGCCCAGCTCTATTCCGTGATCATGTTTGGTAAGTTGTGCTCTTTAATTATTGTATAAAAGAGAAAAAAATCTTTATACTTTTTTCAAAAATATTTTGAACGGCCTTATTTCTAAAACCTAGTTTAGGTTTATCAAGCCCGTATTAGCTTAATAAACGTGAAATATTTTTTATAAAACCGTTAAAAAAAATTAATTTTTATTAAAAAAAATATATATAAATGTTCAAAGAATACAGACGAGCGACTTGTCTAAAAAATTTGTATACAAAACACTCAAAAACTTGAGTACCATTGAAACAAATTTTCTAGACGAGTTGCTCTATGGACAGCACATAAATCTAGTTTGGTGCATTTGGCAAATTTAAGTAGAGTTCAGGGGCCAGATTCCGCAACTATGAATTTTTTTTACCAGTGAACACGCAAAATAAAATTCACTGACAGACACAGTGTTCACTTTTCATTAAAAAGCGATTCCGTATAAACAAGGAATTTTATTGCGCTGAATGTGTTTCTTCAGACTGAATAATATGCTGATTTGTCAAATTAACTGTGTCACACAAGTTGTTGAATAGATAATTTTAATATATATACATAATCCTTTTGTTTACTTTTTTCAAGTTCAAAATATTTTACAAAAAACTAAAATTCACCGAAGATTTTTGAGTGAAAAAATTATTATTAAGTGTACACTTTAAATGTCAAAATTATTTATTCTCACCATTGCGGGCTCAAAAATCAAAAGTGAACACTGAAATTAGTGAACATTTCAAAATTCATCGTTGCGGAATTTGGCCCCAGGACGACTTATAACAAATCTTTTTCAATATCCCAAAAAAACATTATATTGAAGAAATGAAAGTTTGCAAAAAAAAATATTTTTTAGTAAAATATGTTGTTATACAAGACCAATGTGCTGTTCATAGAACGCAGACGAGCACTCGTCAAAAAAATTTTATATCGAAATAACTCAAAAAATTTAGTAACTTTCATTCAAATTTTCTAGACGAGTTGCTCGCCTGTGTTCTATGAACAGCACATAACTTATTACTTAAGTCGAGTTAGGCAGCTTATACTTGTGGTCACAGCTATTGAAAACATTGGCTGTAATATCAGAAGATGTTGAATTTACACACTTAGTACCAGTTTGCCATCAGCTACTATAGTTTCATATCAAAATTTTCAATATCAAAGTAATTCTGCTTTAAGCGCCCCATACACGTTTCAACTCAATCGGCAACTGAATCGGTTGCTATCCAAATCAAGCCGTGTATGGCTTTGTCTATTGATTTGTTCGACAATTGTTGAGTTGGTTGAAGAAAAATTAAAATATTTTGGATTTTTCAAGTTTGCTAGTAGGTCTTACAATTCGTTTGTGTTGTGTGTGTTCGATTCCCTTCATCAGCAAACTTCCTAGACGAGTTGTTGGTCTGTGTTCTATGAACAGCACAAAAGTTTTCGTTTATAAAACTCAGACGAACAACTCTTCTAGAAAATGTGTATGAAAGTTACTCAATTGTTTAAGTGATTTTCATCCATTTTTTTTAACGAGTCGCTCGTCTGTGTTCTATGAACAGCACAAGAGTTATATATTTGAAAATATTTTTCAAACGTTTCCAAGTCTTACGTGCTGTTTATACAACACAGATGAACGTTTTGTATAAAAAACAAATTGTATGAAAATCACTTAAAATTTACTAACATTGATACAAATTTCCTAGACGAATTGTTCGTCTGTGCGCTATTAAAAGCACATTAAACGCCCTAGCAAATAAAATCGTCCATCAATGCATATGTATGTGTGAGTGTTGTATGATGCATGTACCCAACAAACATTATGGTTTGATTTCATATAGATAGTGATACTGATTTGAAATCGAATAGAAAAACGTGGTATGCTCAACAAAAACAGGAAATTATTTTCAAATTGAGTAATTCATTTATTCTCCGATTGCTTTCAAATGTTATGCTGAAATATTTGTCAAATGTGGAACTAGCAATCAGTGAATATCGCTCCTTTATTGCAACATAGTCATATCTCAAAAAATTAGCTTTTCGATTTAACAATGCAGAATTGTTAAGACGTTCAATTAAAGTAGCATGGCCAAACATCAAACTGTTTCTTCAAACTAGTAGTTTATTTGGATTGACCGGGTGGGAATAAACTCAAGATACGTTCACATAGTGCAAATATTTGCCCGAAAAAGCGTAACCCCTACTTTCTTATTGAGCCCTATGATGTTTTAGGACGCCCGTGTCGTTGTTTTGCTAATGTTGATCCATTCATCTCGTACTTCTGAAATCATTGCTTAATGGTTTGTATCATTGATTCCTATCGTAAATATTAAAATGGTAACAAAATTTGCGTTCACCTTCGTTTGCAGAATCGTTGTTGCGATAGTATTCACGTGCGCAAAATGGGCGTTGGGCTCCGTTAATGGACGATATGAGACTAAATCCCTAAAGGCCGGTCTTCAGTTTCGCAGCCCCCTGCCCCCGCAACCATCTCCACGCCCACGCTGATGCTACGTTCTTTTCTAATGTTAAGAGACTTGTGGTCCACGTTGTATATATATTTTACGTCCAAAAGGCAAAATTCAAAAATTAAAACTTTTTGCTAATCACAACGGCAACCAACAAGATAATCAGCCATCAAAAGAAAAATCAAAACTTTTTGATATTCTTGAAGCTTTGATGATATATAACTTATACGTGTAAGCGAAGAAATGCGTATGCACAAACATGTGATTGACAAGCTTATTTGTTCGTCTTTAGGGCGCTTTTTTGATAATGAAATGTTTACATAGAGACTGCTAGGGAACATTATATTAACATATTAGTTTATAAAAGAAATAATAATATCAATTGTTTAAACAGACCTAAATATTTTTGAATTTGTAGCTAATTTCTCTTTTTCTTTATTTTCATTCTCTTTTTAGTACTCTGTGATCTGGCGCAAATATTGTGCATGGAATTTTTAGGTTCCGATGCCAATCACAATGGACCGCCTGTGTCCTATGTAGCGCATATAACTGGCTCTTTGGCCGGTTTCACAATTGGCATTTTGGTGCTGCGGAGTTTCGAGCATCGAACCTATGAAAATCTCATTTGGTGGCTGGCGTTGGGCATCTATTGTGCCTTCACAATCTTTGCCATTGTGTTTAATTTGGTAAATACAGTAACGGCTCAACGCATTGAAGAAGAGGGTAAAGTTATTACACAGCATTTGCTGCACGATTTGGGCGTTTCATAAATTAGCAGGATTTATCAACGCCGTCACTTTTTGAAAATGTCTTAAATTACCTTAAGACATTTTATTTTTGTATATTTTCTTTTAATTTGTTTTATAACATTTTTTTTTTTATACTCAAAACTCAACTAAGAATTGTTAAATTTTCGCAAAGAAAATAAAAATGAAACAAACAAAAAATTGACATAAACAAACAATGAAACAAAAAACCCAAATTGTGTAAAAACAAATGTTGTGATAATACCAAAGACTGAATTTACTTCATTAAAAATACTAAACAAAAAGAAAAATCATAGAAAATAAAATTGAATTTTTATTACTATTCTAGTTATTAAAAGTTAAATTTAGACATAATCTCAAATTACAATTAATTTATTATTATAATAAAAATTTTTGTTAACTATTATTTATTATTTATTTAATAACTCCAAAACCTTGCATTACATAAAACCAACAAACAAAAAAACACTAAAAATTTCTTAAAGAAAAACAACCATGAATTTGAAAAATACAAAAAAAAAACAAAAAACGGAAAAAAGGAAATACAAAATAATTGCGCACTAGTCATAACTCCCTTTTTTATGTTTTTTTTTTACACAAGATTCGTTGCTTTTATGAATTATTTAAAATAATTCAACATAAAAACTATGAAATATTAAAAAAAAATATATTATCAAAAATTTTTTTAAGGAACTAATCAAAAAATCATTAAAAATTGAAGAAGAAAATAAGCAGTTTATGCAAGTATCAACAAAAAATTCTTACACACTCTCACACATACATACATACAAAAAGTATTATTATTTAATTGTTTTGTTTTATTTTTCTCATTGTTTTTTTTTTATAATTTATTTATTTTTTCATTATTTTATTTTTTAGTAACTCATTAACCAGCATACAAAAAAAATAAATAAATTATATAAATCATACAAAAACAACACAAAAATATATAAAACTCTAAACCAAAGATTAAACAAAAAGAAATTATATAATAAAAACCTAAATTGTAAAAGAATTATTAACCAATCAAAGCAGTCAACAGCTGTTAACTGTCTCTCTAACTCAATTTCCCACTGTAATTATTATTTAATTTTCGTCAATTCTTGTTGATAAACGCCCTTGAAAATGTACTCAAACTCCCTTATTCAATATCCAATCCAAATCAATCTTATCTTTAACTAAATGCCAAAAATTGTAATCAAATCCTGTTTGTATTTCGAAACAAAAAACCATTAAAACCAGCAATTCAAACATTCATGTTTAAAAAAAAATATATATTGATTCTTGTAAAAACAAATTATTACAATATATATATTTAACTGTATACATATGTATGTGTCTAACCAAAATAAAGAAAATATATACATTTATGATAAAAAAAAAGAAAAAAAATAAATAAAAAGAATGTTGAATTAAAGTAAAAATTAAAAAAAAAAACGTGTTTTTATTTGTTTTTCAAATGGGGATATTTTTGGGGCTTTTTCTAAACAAGGATGGAATGTAATGGAATACTACTATATACACTGACCGCCTCTTGATTAAGGAATCACATTTTTTTTTATTTTTTTAATTTAACTCTTAGAGTACGAAGCGTGGGGCTCAAATTACCGCATACGTGATCGAGTAAAACTGTAACAAAGTTTGTTTATTGCGATTACTGCAGTCGTTATCGAACAGGTACTATCGTAATTTCAGATTACAGCATATCGTTGGTCTCATGTAGAAACGCCCTAACAAAAATAATTGCAATTTAACAGAAGAAAAAATCGTAATGGAAACTGTCTAAATAGGTAAATCTAAAATCAACTTTTTTTGCTCAATTGCTTGTAAGAGCGATGTGTATTAAATTATATAATTAAATCTTTGTGACACTGTGTACTTGTGTCAAACGTAGTAACGAGTGATTTTTTTGCTATTATCTTTTTGGCAACACTAGTTTTGACAGCTCACGCACGTTTTGTATCTTGTGTCACTGTCAAACATCTTCAGTTTGGTCTATAATTTAATCATGAATCGTCTTACAAACGAACAACGCTTGCAAATTATTGAATTTTATTACCAAAATGCGTGCTCTGTTAAGAAAGTTCATCGCGCGCTTCTTCCATTTTATGGTCAGTTTAATCGACCTACTGAGGCTTCTATTCGGGCTATTGTAAAAAAATTTCGCACCAAATTTACATTGTTGGACATTAAACCACCAACACGCTTACGTAGAGTGCGAACTGAAGAAAATATCGCAGCCGTATCGGCCAGTGTTGGTGATGACCGTGAATTATCGATTCGGCGCCGTTCGCAGCAATTGGGTGTGAAGCCTTATAAGATACAGCTGGTGCAAGAATTGAAGTCAAACGACCTACCACAACGCCAAATTTTTGGTGAATGGGCTCTTGAAAAGTTAGATGAAGATCCACTTATTTATCGAAGAATTGTGTTCAGCGACGAGGCTCATTTCTGGTTGAATGGAGTGAAGAGCAGCCAGAAGCATTGCAAGAGCTACCAATGCATCCACAAAAAACAACCGTTTGGTGCGGATTATGGGCTGGCGGCATCATTGGGCCGTATTTCTTCAAAGATGATGCGAATCACAACGTTACTGTGAATGGTGAGCGCTACCGTGCGATGATTACAAACTTTTTGCCCAAAATGGAAGAGCTTGACTTGCATGGCATGTGGTTTCAACAAGACGGTGCCACATGCCACACAGCACGCGAAACAACGGACCAATTGAGAGGCGAGTTCGGTGAACAGTTTATTTCACGCTTGGGACCAGTCAATTGGCCGCCCAGATCATGCGATTTAACGCCTCTAGACTATTTTTTGTGGGGCTATGTTAAGGCTAATGTCTATAGCGACAAGCCCGCTTCGATTGACGCACTGGAAGCCAACATTGCCAACATTATTCGTGAGATACCGGCCGAAATGTTGGAAAGAGTGTGCCAAAATTGGACTAAGCGGATGGACCATTTGAGGCGCAGCCGCGGCCAACATTTGCATGAAATAATCTTCAAACATTAAATTATATCGACCCAACTATCGATCCAAATAAATATTTCATGCATTTTTCTGAATTTTATGTGTTTTTTTTTTTTTAATTTCCGATAGTTCTTATAAAATCACCCATTATAACTACCACATACATATATATATATATATATATATATATATATATATATATATATATATATATATATATATATATATATATATATATATATATATATATATATATATTTATATATATATATATATATATATATATATATATATATATATATATATATATATATATATATATATATATATATATATATATATATATATTTACGTATGTAAAACACTTGTAGTATTTTTTTTTTGGAAAAACTACGAAACGCCAGTAAAAAGCGTGTTCCGTAGAACACCCAAAAATCAATTAAGCGTTTTTCAGAACGCTTTGCGTTTTCAGAACGCGCGTTTCTTGGCTGTTTATTTACCCTACAATGTTGAATAAATCTAAAACAAAAAAGTTATGTACAAACACAATTTATTTGTAGAATAAGTAACTCCAACGGAATAGATTCATTTCGTAAATGTCTACGAGCAATTCGGTGTTGTTGAGACAGGAGGAAGAGCCTCCTGTAATTCATTTAATGCTCCGATTCTAAACGTTTTCTTTCAATTAAACTAATTTTCACACTCTTTCTTCACTGACACTGACAGTTTGATATTTTTATTAATTATTATTCTTACATATTTTACATTCACTAGGTACTGATAGCACTAAAAGAGCTCCCATGAATGTCACGATAGCAATTTCCCCTTCCAGGGAATTGAAAATTTTATGGGAACAAATATTTCTCATCTTATTTACGATAAGGGTGAATGTTTAAGTTTGACAATTTTTATTTAATAAAAGCGTTTTTTAATTACTCGCATTTCACTACACACAAGGCAGCTTTTTAATAGGTAGTGGCAGAATTACAATAAATATAACACCAACAAACACAACATGTATTTTGATGGTAGAATTTACGAACTGTTGTCAAAATTTTGCTTGAAAGAGCAAGCAAAGAAGTCTACGTGTTTTTGACAAATTTACGCAAAGGAAACGAAAGACAGCTAGGCTTATACCACTACCGTATTAAAGCTGCCTTGCTACTCAGATAAAATACATATAGTACGCAGTTCTACAACAATTGGTTTAAAATCATTAAGGGCCAAATAAACCACAGAAATTGATTGCCAAACATGTCAAAATTTTAGGTTCGTGCAAACATTTTTGTTCGTTTGTGGGGGTGTTTGCTAGTTTGTACAAATATTTGAATAGTGGTTACCGTATTAAAGCTGCCTTGACTACACATACTGTGAAGGATTCTTAATGACTCTCAAACAATTTAATAGAACTAACTAATGCAAATGTATTTACTCGTATGTATGAAAATAATAAAATAATAATAGTAGGAAAATCAAATAATTGTTAAACCAAAAAAATATTAATTGCTCATCAACAATTTGCTCATTTGATCCTCTTAAGATCTAAGAATTTGTTAGCACTTGATAAAACTATATGTGGAATATTTAGGCGGAGAATATTTAATAGAAATGTCTGCATAACTCGAGTGTACACATTTATGCATTTGCATTTGTTGTTGGGAACTCTAGCGGTCAAAAGACAGCCTCAACGGGCCTTATGGAAGGCTCTAATCAAGGCAAATTCATACCACTACAAATATAAATGTTTTTCAAATGTCAAGGAAAAAATTTAAACACAAAAAGGAATTAAAAAAATGAATTTAATAAAAAATAAAATTACAAGAAAAGACAAACTATACCAATAAAAAATTTTTTGTTTTCTATGTTTCCCAGCTATCTATATGTCGACATTTAATAGGAACTACCCTAATCATCAGTAGACTTTGAAAATTTTTGAAAGATATTCTCAAACATTCAACTTTATATCCCAGCAATATAAATAAATTGCTGAGAATTTAAAAAGAAAAATGTTTTATTACGAGTAATACCTGTCAAAACACAAAAAACAAGCTTTTTCATTTATACACGTCTCTAACATTTCTTTACACCTTTCAAACAAATGAACAACCGTTGGTTGCATTTTGACAGGTGTTATTGGAGTATTTTTCTTTTAAATTCTCAACAATTTATTTAGATTGTTGGGATATAAAGTTGAATGTTTGAGAATATCTTTCAAAAATTTCCAAAGTCTACTGATGATTAGGGTAGTTCCTATGAAATGTCGACATATAGATAGCTGGGAAACATAGAAAACAAGCTATTTATAATTTTTTATTGGTATAAATGTTGGAGGCTAGAATGGCGAATAAAAACTTAATTGTTTGAAAAGACAAACTTTTATTCATTTCGTGAAACGTTTAATTATTTTGTGAAAGCTAAAGTCTCATATCATAGAGCTCGGATAGGTGAAAATGGGCAGACAAATTTGAGCTGGCGCTTAAGATACACTACAAATTTGTTTTAATTTCTTTAGTTAAAAATTTACAATCAAAGAAAAACTTAATTATTTCGTGAAACTTTTAATTCTTTCGTGAAAATTTAAGTGCCAGATCATAGAGCTTGGAAAGGTAAAAATAGCCAGCCAGATTAGGGAGGATTGTGGATGATACCTGGCGCCCAAGACACAATGCAAAATTTTAAAAAATTGTTCTAAAATGTTTTTTTTTTTTCAATTTTGTTTTAATTAGCGATTGACATCTGAAACAGATTAAAATTAAACAAAAAAGTTATCAGCTGCGCTTTCAATTTCACCTGTTATGAATTCGCCTTGGCTCTAATTGTATTTTCTTTACAACACAACATAAGACATGCTGGGAATTCATTACTAGGTGAACTTAACCGCACAGGTGATTATTTTTTGCTTCTCGCGTCTTTTCCAATGAGACTGTCAAATTTTTTTCTTTTGTTTACAAATTTTTTCGCGCCATTTTAATCTGAAGATTTTTTTGTATGATTTAGTGCAACTTGAAGAAATTTGTGTGAATTTAAAAATGAAAAACTAATATAATCTGTGATTTTAATTACAAACAATTATAAAAGTTTGTATTTAACTTTTATATAAAAATTTTTCCCAGCTGAACAATCTTAGACGAATTTAGATTTTGACATATACGATATGTTTTACAATAACAAAATACATAGTACTGAATTCGCCTTTCCGCTTGCATTCACCTTTATAAATTCGCCCGATTTTGATTTATTCAGGGTATCCCATGATACAAAAAACAAGGTAGCCGCTTCGCTACAACAATACAACAATAAAAAGAACAACAGGTATTTTGTTTGTGTAAAAAGGCGGATTCACACTTAAGCTGTCAAAAGTAGTTGATAAAGAACATGTGCAAAAATTTAAATTCGCCACCGAAAAGGTGGCGAGAAGCAAAAAAATAATCACCTGCGCTGTTAAGTTCACCTAGTAATGAATTCGCCTTGCTTTACGAGTATGTGACATGTTTCATATAAGTGTGTATATTTTATCTTAGATGTAAAAGTGAATTTGCAACGCAAAGTGAAGCAAAAGTTTTATCTGAAGCGGCCTTAAGTTCTCAAACAAGGTTCATTAACGTATGCACGGTGGCAGCACTAGAACAAAATTACAACAATACAGCAAAATTAAGCATATGGTAAGCTATGTTTGTCAAAAATATTTATAACTATTTTCACAATTATAAACTATGAATGTACCTTTTCATAATTATAAATTATATTTATTTGAATTATTTATATGTTCACAAAATAATTTGTATATGTTTAATTTAGAATAAAACACTAAATTCACTTTCAAAAATGTAAACAATACATTTGACGTAAATAGCTTATTATATTGCCAGTAGCAAAAAATTGTCACATGCCGTAGTGCTGCCACCGTGTATACGTTAATGCAGCTTGTTCTCAAATTAATATGAAGGCAAAAAAGGCCTCAAGAAAATAATGGCAGATTTTCCGTTGATCTAAAGTCTTTAGGATTTAATCGTTCTTGTTTGCACATACATACATACTTACATACATAGTTGTATTCATTTAATTGCATTGAGTGTACAATGTGCATGCATTTATTCAGATATGCATAAGTATCAATTAAGAAACACACAATATTACTTTTATTGATGCAACATGCTTCTGGTGATTTATTTCATAAACACAAACATTTTGTGTTGCCATAGAAATTATGCTAAAATTCAGTTTATTTAGATATCTTATAACTTAATGCTCTAATTGAAGTTACTACTGTTGAAAATGTGATACATATTTGTACGGTTCCACGAAAAATGGATGAATGATGAATGTTTTCAATATCAAAAGTGGCTGCAAAATGTAAATATTAAAAAGGGCACAATAGGTACTGTTGAGAGGGCTATAGGCCGAGCCAGCAATTTCCCTGGGGATTTTGAACAAAGTACAAAGCGTAATAAAAGACTTGATTTATTATGAAGTGTACTTTGATTAAAATTCCTTATGAAGAAATAAAAAAATAATAATACATTTTAATAATATATAGAAAATTCAAGAAAAAAAAATACTATACTTTTTGGTAGAGAAATTTCTGGAAATTTAGTTTTCAAGAAGTTCTGAACCGCCTCGCGATTAACGGCCATATGCAAAAAAAAAACTTAACAAAGCTTGGTAAGCATTTGTTAAGAAAAATTTCTTAACGCTTACCATTCGTTTAAAGTGGAACTGAATACACTTTAACTGTACGTTAAAATGACATTTGACTTGCCGTTTGTTATTATTCTTGAAAAGCACAATATTGCGATAATGTAAAAACAAAAGATATTATTATTATCATTACATAAATTTATTGAAACATTACATTTTATATGAACTAAAAATATTAATTTTGAGAGAAAAATATACAGCCATGTCACAGAGCTTAATTCCGTTCGGAAACGGAATTGAATTCTTTTTTTACTTCTTCAAAAAACGAAAAACTAAAAAACTTTTCGGAATGAAATCGTTTCTAATTGCAAGAATGAAACTAGTATTGTGTTATAGAATTGATTTCAATCTGAAAATAGTTTTTAATTTTCGTTTTTTAAAGAATTCAAAAACCGATTCAATTCCATTTCCGAACGGAAGTGAATTCTGTGACATGGCCGATAAATAACAATTATGTTGGTGATGCACTTTCAATCAAACGAATACAATGAAAATCGTTATTCGAATAATAAAAAAGTTTCTAGTATAAGCCCCCCTATTACTTTTTCTCAATTTAATTAATATACTAGATACACTCATCAGCAATATGTTTTTAGATTTCTTTGCGACAACATACTCCAAGAGCACAATAGATTACAATTCTGCTTATCAGTTTAATTTAAAACATTCATCTGGCATAACTTTTCCTTTCATTGACAGTGAAACCGTTCTTTCAAATTTAAGATCACTTAAATCTTCTTATTATCCTGGTCCGGACGGAGTTCCTAGCTGTATTCTCAAACATTGTGCAGAGTCCTTGTACAATCCACTTATGATTATCTATAACACGCCTGTTGATCTATGTTACCTTCCTCCTGAATGGAAAAAAATCCTTCATTATGCCTTTTAAATGTGGAAGCAAGTATGACATATCAAACTACAGCTAAATGATATTCCAGAACTTCTGAAAAAATTTTTGACTAGTTGTCTATCTCACCAAATATCTTCACTCTTATCAACGTATCAACATGGCTTTTGTAAGTCACGTTCCACCACTACTAACATTTTGGAGTTTAATGCTATCGTAAATGATGGATTTTTAAATAGCAAGCAAACGGATGTAATTTACACGGATTTTAGTAAAGCATTTGACAAAGTAAACCACGACCTGTTGTTACACAAGCTTTCGTTAATGGGATTTAGTATTACAACCCTTAAATGGATTCGTTCATGCCTGTCCAACAGAACCCAACAAGTAAAGTTTAGAAATGTTTTATCGATAAATTTGGATGTTCCTTCTGGTGTTCCCCAAGGAAGCCATCTTGGTCCGTTGTTATTTACCCTTTTTACTAATGATCTGCCCTCTGTTGTCTTGCACTCAAGAATTTTAATGTATGCTGATGATGTTAAACTATTTAAACACCTAAATGACCCCAAAGATCAACATAACGGCGTTGCCACACAAAATTAAAAATGTTAACGTACTGTTTTTGCATAAAAATTTTTAACAAATGTATGGTAGTGCTAATGTGTTTGGTAACTAAAGTATGCGCTAAAACGCAAGTAAGATTTTTTTTGTTTGGATATGGCCCTAAGTCTTTACAAAATGGCAAGGGCGGTAGAACGTATTTTGAAAAATCAAACTTTTATTATGCAATTCTAATTATTTTTACGGCTTTTAAGTGGTGCTGCCAGATTACACGCATTTAATTATGGCGATTTTGGGAGTTGCGTTAACAGGTACTAGAATGTTTTTTTAGTCTGCTTTGGGTTTCCGGCAGATCCTAATTTGCACGAAAAGCCTTCCCGTACTTTAAAATTGGGCAAATGAGAGAGGTTTTGAGAGACAAATTTTTTCTGTTTCACTCAATTTAAAAAGAGTAATACCATAATTCTCTCTTTGTAGACCAAAATTGCGTGTTTTTCCTTTTCAGGCCAGATTTCTAGTGCTACCAAGTCTAAAATATTGAATTTTAAAACATTTTCTACCATAAATACGGCAACTTCTGCAAATATTCACTCTTCTTCTTGTTTCATTACATGGAAGTGATAACAAACTATATCAAATCGAGAAATTATGTGTGAAAAAATGCCTTATTATTAATAATAAAAAAATTAATAATAAAATAAATTACATGCAATTATATAAGTTATGTTGTACTTGAAAGCATAGTTTCATTTATATGCTCCAAAATGTCTCTTATATTTCAGCAAACTTAAAATTTTCAAACAACACAAATAGGTCTTTGGAGTCCAAACCGGAAATTCTTCCTGAAGCAAACCTTTTACAGATTAAAGAGGACCCTTTTAGTTTTAATTTGACATATAATTTATATAGCCTAAAAGTTTTTAGTAGAATACAACTTCAATTTTAAAAAATTTTTGTAATTGTACTCAAACATTAATAGGCTTGCCGGGTCCAAACCAGAAATTCTTCCTAGACCAAACCTTTTGCAGATTAAAGAGTACGTTTTAAGCTTCAATCTGATATATAACTTATACAGCCCAAAAGTTTTTGGTAAAACAAAGTGTCAATTTTAAAAGAATTTTCTCATTACACTCAAACACTAATGGGCCTCCAGAGTCCAAACGAAAAATTCCCTCAGGACTAAACCTTTTGCGGGTTGAAGAGGACGTTTTAAGCTTCAATTTTCCATATAATTTATATAGGCCAAAAGTTTTTGGTAAAGTTGCAGTTTTAAAAAAATGTAGTCATGAGCTTCCCGGGTCCAAAGCAGGAATCAGAGGATATTATGCTCAAATGCTAATTTAAGTTATTACAAAGTTTCAAATGAAGTTTTTTAACAACCAACTTATAATTTTAACCAAACTTCAGCATAAGCGGTCCACACGTCACTTTAACTTGAAGTTAGCTTTAAAGTTTGTGTTTTCATGTCAGGTGTAGACCGCACTTAAAGAACATTTTTAATTCTTTTGTTTGCTTTGAATTAGCAAGCGACATTTTTAATACAATATAAAACAAGAACAAAAGAAGAAGTCACAGTCGCTTGAAGTAAGCTGTTGTGTAGGGTGTGTGAGCAACAACAATTACTGGATGCGTTGCAAGTTATAAATGTGTAACGATGGCAATAATGAAGTTGTGATGTTTTCGCTTGTTTAATATTGACGTTTAAAATGTTGTTGCTCTTGTCTGTGTCTGCGGTTTTTGTGCCGCACAGTTGATGAATGTAATATAAACAAAGCAGCGACATAAAAAATATACAAAAAAAAAAAAATAAAGAAATAACAACAACAACATAGAATGAAAAGTTTTTTGGATGCAAACAATTTATTTGCACAAAGTTTCTTCGAATAGCAGGTGTAACATTCGTATGTATGAATTGCATTCTCACTTTCATTCGGGGCTGCCAGATTGTTATTTGTATGTCCACGGCGATTTTTTTTTTTTTTTTAAGAATATTTTTATTTACAAATATTGAGATTTACAATACATTATCGCCTCAGCGGCTTGAAGGCTTAAGAGAGGCTATTTGGCAACATATAAACATTATTGAAATAAAAATAAGTTTTTAATAAAATTTAAATAAAAAATAAGATTGAAATGAATGACATAAAAGTAAAATTCTATCATTATTTTGCGAAAAGTTACATAAGAAGTGTTTCAACATTTTCCAACAAGTAGAGTTTGACACTGTTTTTAAATCTTGAGAGATTGTGTATACTTTTTAATTCAGTGGGTAATTGATTAAATTCGTGGGGACCAGCGTATGTAATGCGCTGCTTTGTTAATTCCAAACGACATCTTGAAGGTCTTAAGTTTTCTGATTGTCTGGTGTTTATTTGTGTATGAAATACATTTTGATGAAATTGTATTGACTGATGTGTGTTTTCTCGAATAGTTTTAAAAATATACATTAACAATTTTTGCTTGTACAAGCCTCTAATGGGTAAAATATTTCTAGCATGGTTTCTAAACAGGAATAGCGTAATGGTAGATTAAAAACAAGCTTTAAGGCTTTGTTTTGAGCAGACTGTAAGGATTTAAGTGACTGACTCTCTTTACAACCATATATTATTGGTAAATATGTCAAATGAGAATGTATAAGTGACATATAGATGAGCATTTTCACATCACAAGAAAGTTTGCTCTTAAATTTGTACAGAATACCAGTTGCCGATGAAGTCTTTGCTTTAATCACGTTCACGTGAACATCCCATAAAAGGTTATGGTTAAGCTGTATACCCAAATACTTAACAACATCTGATTCCGCTATTGTAGAGCCCTCAATATTGATAACCATTTTATCTTCATTTGAAAAGCGATATGGTTTAAATATCACAAACTTAGTTTTTTTAAAATTAATCATTAACTTATTTAGTCTTGAAAACTCTGCAAGTATAGCGGAATCATACTCTATTTGCGTCTGTAAGACTTTTTTGAAATTATATCTATAAAATAGACATATATCGTCTGCATACATATATAACCTTCCATTAAACTTAATATTCTTGATATCATTTATATAAATTTTAAACAGAATTGGCCCTAAGACGCTGCCCTGAGGTACCCCATGCCTAACTGGGAGCAAAGTGCTTCTAGTATCATTAACCTGCACAAATTGCATTCTGTTTGCCAGATATTTAAGTAAGTACATATATGATCAATTTGGAGTAAAACATCTAATTCCAGAAAAATAACATCAAACACTGCGCGAAATTGGAAGAAAGCATGCATGATTGTCAGATACATTCAAACATAAATGCAGTTACTGATTGGCTGCGTAATACCATGTTTCCACTACAAAGGAAAACACTTGTTTTGAGGAATGAAGTGTTTTTAATTTCGAATTTTCGAAGTCAGTTTGGCGTTAGGCTATTTTAAATTTATTTGTAGTTTTTGTAAAATTTAAAATGCCAGTTCATTAAAACTGGTTCCTATTTCAATAAAATGTACCATACAGACGAGGAAACATGAGAATGTTGCCTTTAATATTCCCTCGACTGAAGCGATGTTTCTTGTTGAAAATCATGTTCCATTTTTTCCAAAATATCAATATTTTTTGCTATTTTGCATATCTCCAAAATAATGTTCCCTGGTCTGTATTGGCGTTTACTGTTTTTGTTTCTTTTAGCAGTCGTCGCGTTCACTATTTTTAAGTAGCCTAGCAAAGAAAATGATTAGAATAATTGTTGTAAAGAAGTTGTATCATATCTGATATTATAAATCGTACGGTTTTTTGTTTTTAAGAGCTTTCATCCGTTTAAGATTTCAGGAAGGAGTTTATTAACCGGCTCTATCAAATTGAAGCTGTTTTGTATAAGTAGGACTAAGCAATATTAGATTTATGGATTAAAAGGCATTGTTAATAAAATTAGATTTTGTTCTTAGACTCAATTTTTCAGCTTTGTGAAAGAATTTTGCTTGAAGATATATTCGTGAAAATTGATCATCCACTGTTGCCATTTCTTGCCAAAATTATCATCATTGACGACGCTTGAAATAAACAAGAGACTTTAGTTCTCTTCCATTCCATTTTGTAAGCGTGTTTATGCAAGTCATTATGCATAATGTTCATCAACGACGAGCGTAAGAGATGCAATTGTTGGGCACGACGACGAGTTGAGGTGGACGGCTCTTCAGCCACACTATCGCGAACAGCAGCAATATTTTCTGCAGTACGAGCTGTACGAGCATGCACTGGTGTTCTCACATCTTCTACAGACCCGGTTTGCTCGAATTTTTCCACAATTTTTGCGATTGTACGCACATTTGGACGATCAAATTGACCAAAAAAAATCACAAAGTGCACGATATGCATTTCGATTTGAACGCCCATTTTCATAATAAGTCTGGATAACTTTAACACGTTGTTGGATTGTGTATCTCTCCATGGTTCAAATTGAGTAAGTCTGAAATAGAGAAATGTCAAATAAAATTTGGAAAAAAATTTGACGTTTAGGTGTGGTTCACATTCAACATCGGCCCTTGAAATTTAACCACCCGATATATTCGCATATTATTTTAATAAAAAAAAAAACAAAATATCTTGCATTTGAGAATTTAGCGTCCGCCGAATATTTTTACTGGTGGGTTGAATATTAAATATTGTATTGAATTGTAGTATGGAATAATACTACAATTCAATACAAATTAAAATTGGGTTACAAAGAAACATAGGTCAAGACTTCATTGCAATATGAATGGTGAGTCAGTACATCAAGTCCTAAAATGAAAAAATAGTATTGATGAAAAAATACTATTGCGAGTCAAATTATAGGTGAAAACATTTGCCGTTGTTTTCTTTAATTTATTTTTATTTTATAAATTATTTTGTCCTGGAGAGCGCTTATGCGATTAAGCGAAAGTTCCAATGCTCTTGGATTAGATTTGCAGTCTGATAGTCTGCTTTTGCCGGAGCAGAGTTGTATACTGGTATTTGCTGCAGAATATAATGAAACTTCTATTAAATTCCAAGACCCAACCGCCATGGTGACTAGCAACTCCATTCCATAGAAGCTACAATATACGAGTATGTATGTAAATCTTAAAACTTTTTATTGTTCTTACCTTTCTTTACTGTTATTTTGTATATTAAAAACATTTAGAAACATATAGTAACAAGTCTTGGCTGAAATAATTAAAAATTCTAATTGTTTTATTGAATTCTATTTATTTATGTATTCTTTTAATATGTATATGTAAATTTTTCGATATTTTCAATCACTTTGGATGAATAGCCCAATGTTGTATTTCATATAATCGAGTAAGAGCAGTGTTGCTTAGAATATTTTCGAAGTGTTTTACTCCACAACACTTAGCTTAAGGTGTTTTGGTATTTTGTAAAAAAATGTATGGGAAAACACGTTTATTTCTACATGTTTTGAGCAAAACACCTATATAGAAACACACTATAAGCTGCAAAATGAAAACTATACAAAAGCAGCATCTTCGTGTTGAAACTCTCGGGAGTTTTATTTAAAAAAAAAAAAAAAACATATAGAAAATACTGGTTACTTTATTAACAAAGTCCCAAGTATTTGCTTAAGGCCCTGTTACACTATCATACTGGATCGTGTGATCTACTAAATAAAACATGTGTGCTGAAAAAGTACTAAAACTGCAACTGTGTGACATAGTTTTTGACAAATCGTGTGACTTGAAAAATTTATGAAAGTTTTCAAAACATTATGTTTTCTGTGCGATCAGTGTGATATATATTGTGAAAAATATGAAAATATTGTTGATGCCTCGAGGAAAAAATTTAAGTAATGTAAAATTATTATGTTAATAAAAGATTTTAATTATTTTATTGTGTATATAAATTATTTCAATTATACTTGTATCGGGTGGTTAAATTTCAAGGGCCGATGTTGAATGTGAACCACACCTAAAAGCCAAGTTTTTTTCCGAATTTTATTTGACATTTCTCTATTTCAGACTTATTCAATTTGAACCATGGAGAGATACACAATTCAACAACGTGTTAAAGTTATCCAGACTTATTATGAAAATGTTGATCAATTTTCGAAGAAAATCATCTTCAATGATGAGGCACATTTTCACCTCAGTGGATTCGTCAATAAACAGAATTGCCGCATTTGGGCGAATGAGAATCCAAGAGTGACTGTCGAAAAACCAATGCACCCACAAAGAGTGACTGTTTGGTGCGGTTTATGTGCTGGCGGCATCATCGGGCTGTATTTTTTCCAAAATGAGGCCGGTCAGGCAGTTACTGTGAATGGTGTTCGCTATCGTGAGATGATAACGAACTTTTTATGGCCCGAATTGGAAGATATGGATGTAGACGATATGTGGTTTCAGCAGGACGGTGCCACTTGCCACACAGCTAACGAAACAATTGCTCTTTTGCGCAACAAATTCAATGGCCGTGTTATCTCACGTAATGGCGATGTCAATTGGCCGCCAAGATCATGTGATTTGACTTTTTTTTTTGGGGTTATTTGAAAGAATAGGTGTACGTCGATAAGCCAGCAACAATTCAACAGCTAAAGGATGAGATAATTCGGCACGTTAACGGCATAGAACCTCCATTATGCCTCAGGGTCATCGAAAACTTGGACCATCAGATGGAGGTGTGCCGCCGTGGTCGCGGCGTCCATTTGACCGATATTTTTTTCCATACATAATTGAGTAATACCAGTATATCACAATAAAATAAAATTACAATAATTTCCTAAATAGTTTGTGTTTTATTCAAAATCAACATCGGCCCTTGAAATTTAACCACCCTTTATAATAGTATAGCCTACAACACTATTTTGAAGCGATTTTTTTAAGTCGATCGGACTTTTGAAACAGTTTCCTGTGAATGAATCATACGATCGTGTAGGATAGTGAATTAGGGCCTTAAGTAATATGTAATTCCTTCCAACAATTTTGACGGCAGGCATTACTAAAAATATATCGTATGTTATCTACTTTAAGCATTCTTAAATTATCTGGCAACTTTCTTTGTTCTCTTGTTGCAAAAGCAAAACTTTTGTAACAAATGTTGTTTGCCCAATAAAGTCTGGCTCAATAAGTTGTTGCTTGACTGATAGAATGACTGACGAACTGACTTTTGAATTTCGTTCATCTTCCATTTAATTTTTTTTTTTTTGTTGTTGCAAAACATGCTCATGTTCGTGTTTGTCCAAAAAGTTTTTTTTTTATTTGTTTCAGTTCATCGTTCCTTGTCCAGCACCTGCCCTAAAATGTGTTTAAAGTCAAGTTTATCTTTAAATAAATAAAATTATAAATAAATAAATGTTTCTTCTGCACACAACTTCTTGAAGTATTTTGGCAACTTTTATCTTATATTTAAGGAGTAATAAGTATTAAAACTGTATGTACAACAATAAACATATTAGTATACATGTATACATATGTGCATACATGTAAGTATATGTATAAACGTACAAAGATTGCGTTTGACGAAGTTATAAGTAATAAAGGCCCGATCAGACTATTATACAAGTATAAATACTTTCATTCGATTTTGTGAGATAAAAGTCTAAACACATTTCTTGCGACTGTCTAAAAGTCTAACGTAAATTAGATTTTGCATTCACACCATCACACTTGATATAAACCAAAAAATTTGAGTAGAAAAGAAAACAGCTGTTCATATTTTTTTATTTATTCGGCAGAGAGATGTGCCAACATAAAACTTTACACGGCGGCAGGTGAGCTCTTCGTCTTAGGCGGTAGACGTGCCGGCGTTTGAAAATCTTTAGTAGCTAATATAATAATTGTGTAAAACAGATCCAAATTTAAAAGCACCAAAATATTTTATGTTCTACATATAGCATGAGCAAAATACATTTATATACGATAGCTAAATCCCAAATTTCGAGCTTTCTAAATATACTATTGGTGACGGCACGCCATCGGCTAATAAATAGTCGACTAGTAAATCTTTATACAGCTGGTTTCCTAAAAGACACAACCCTGATCCAATGTAAAGTATTATCGTTTTGAAAAGTTTCAAAAAACAACAAAGTCGTATGGGATGTCAAATTTTTATCGTATTATTTTTCGTGTGTATGACGGATTACATTCAGACTATTAGACTGCACGTATTATTTGAATTTTTGACAAGTATTAATACACAGTATAATAGTCTGAACTCGGCTTACACAGCATACATACAGTATCCGCCGGGAAGGTATATTACTTTGATTTGCCACCATTTTGGTAAACACTAGTCTTGACAGTCCATATTTGGCAGTTCTGAAGTTGACACGCACCAAATTTATTATGGAAAATATTCTTGTTTTAATCGTTAAAAAATTTTATCAAAATCAATCATCGATTTTCATGAAGAAATCATAATGAGTGACTAGGCACATTTTCATTTTAATGGATATGTGAATAAACAGAATAGTCGGTTCAAAGAATTAAGGTAAAATTAATTCCCCTGCAAAATTTTTGGAAGAAACAAGGTGCCAACAAAACGCACTATTTAGAAAGACGGCTTGTAGGTGATAGGCCCAAGCATGGCCCACAACCAGGGCTGGGCAGTATTTGAAATACAAATACGTATTTTGTATCTGTATTTCAAATACACGACCTGAAAGTATTTAGTATTTTGTATTTCAAATACATAACTTAATAGTATTTTGTATTTCAAATACATGTGGCTCAAAAATACATTTATTTATTATAATAAATTGAAAACAAGTTATTTCACAAAAGCTAAAACCGCTAGAAACTACAACCATTAAAATGTTTATGCAATACTGCAATGTAGCTTTCATTTATACAGAGCTAATACATTTTACACTAATCGGGTGATATCAGTAAGAATTTCTATATATTTGCCACCAGCTTTTTATATACAGGGAAATAATTTTTATTATGGAAAACTTTAGGCTGCGAAAACCAGATTAGATCCACTGTAATATAATACTTTGAGGCATTTAAGTTGTATTTTAACAAAATTAATGGAGAGCTTGGAAATAAGATTTAATGAGTTTCTCATGCTGACACCTGGAGCAAATAGAGCCATATCGGTGTCATGTTTCCATCCTAGTTTCAAAATTAGCTAATTGCCAGAAAGCATCTCAGTAAAAGAGAGGCAAAAAATTCAAAGTCTTGCAATAGATACCATGGAGAAAAATTGCAAAAAACGTGAAACCATGACTGGATGCAGAAGAAGTAGTAGTTGAGGTAAAGATACTGAAGATTTTATTGTTGTTTTGGACAATACACTGATCAACCTCATAAATCAAATTTGGAACTTGGGCTTATCAGTTTTCAAAATGATAAAAGCAAGGAGCTTGCTATTCTGGAAAACTATCCAAGTATCAAAAATAAATGCATTTATAGAATTTGACAGCAGCTTGCGTTCTTCAGGACCTGTAGAAAGATGATTGTTTGTCGGATGACTGATTGAAATATCTAGTTTTTATTAAAGGAAATACTTGTTTTGCCGAATGAATTTTTTATTCACTATCAAATGCTAAATATTAGGTTTGTTCCTTTAATTTCTTAAGGCCCAATCAGACTATTATACAAGTATAAATACTTTCATTAGATTTTGTGAGATAAAAGTCTAAACACATTTCTTGCGACTGTCAAAAAGTCTAACGTAAATTAGATTTTGCATTCACACCATCACACTTGATATAAACCAACATAGATGTGCCACCATAAAACTTTTCACGGCGGCAGGTGCGCTATTCGTCGTAGGCGATAGACGTGCCGACGCGTGAAATTCTTCAACAGTTAAAATAATAGTTATGTATAACACATCCAAATTCAATAGCACAAACATATTTTATGTTCTAAATATAGCATGAGCAAAATACATTTATAAATGACAGCTAAGCTCCAAATTTCGAGCTTTTTTATAACGACAAAAATACTATCAGTGACGGCACCCCATCGGCTACGAAATAGCCGACTACTCAGTTTTTAATTAGCTGGTTTGCTAAAAAACACAACCCTGATCCAATGTAAAGTATTATCGTTTTGAAAAGCTTCAAAAAATAAAAAAGTCGTATGGGATGTCAAATTTTTATCGTATTATTTTTCGTATGTATGACGGATTACATTCAGACTATCAGACTTGCACGTATTATTTGAATTTTTGACAAGTATTAATACAAAGTATAATAGTCTGAACTGGGCTTTAGCAAGTTTAGAACAATCATATGAATATACAACTTAGTTTAAGTGCATATGTAAAATAAAATATGTATCTAAAGCCAGACGGGTACATTTTTTTGAGACCAAATTACAAAAATGTATTTGTATTTTGTATTTAAAATACACAACTTGAAAGTATTTTGTATCTTGTATTTAAAATACACTACTGTAAAGTATTTTGTATTTTGTATTTGAAATACACTCCTGGAAAGTATTTTGTATCTTGTATTTGAAATACATAATCTGTGTATTTTGCCCAGCCCTGCCCACAACGTACTGCAAGATCAGCTGAAAACATTACTGAAACCCTTAAATTATTCATCAGGCTACTTTGCATCCATTAAGAACCTCAGTTTGGTGTGCAAATTGGTCAGGAGGAATCATTGCACCTTACTTCTTTGAACATGAAAATGGCGTAATGGTTACTGTGAATGGGGAGCGTTATCGTGATACAAATGAAAACTTTTTAATGCCACAATTGCATGGTTTGGGCTTGATTAATATGTGGTATCAACAAGACGGTGCCACATCACATACAGCCAGGATTACAATAGAATTACTGGAAGTAGTATGCCTTCCTGGCGAACACCAGCCTTACTTACCTTTATATTGTAACTTATTGATGCTTAAAAAAGTTTATTATATTTTTTCAGACATTTTTTAGTTTAACAACTATTTTAAACAAAAATTAACAAAAATATTTGTTAATACAACGAACTCACTTTATTGATTCGAGTCCAAATACCAGTTTTTCTCATTCAACTAATTATTTCACTCAATATGTGCGAAAAAGTTAACATAAAGTTAAACGGAATGCTAGTTTGATGAGACCAAGGCACTTTAGTCCACTTGTGTTCACAATATATTTTCTGATTTCCTGCTAAACCGGCTTGGCCCACCCCAGGAGCAGGTTTTTCCTTGACGTACACTTAACCAGGGCACTCTACTTTCTGGGCATAGTGGAGAAGGAGTCTCTCGTTTGTTGTGGCAAACAAAACTCTATTAAGCCACATGATATATGTAGTGCTGGACTTCTGAAACCCGTAAAAAGGGTTAAAATTGGCAGAACGGGGCTTAGCAAAGCCCCCGGGAGATTCTGCCTTGGAAGATCTCTCATTGCTGATCATGGTTGAGATGCCTGGCTTAGCTGAAACGTTCTGGCTGTAGTTTAAACCTAAAATCCGAGAAAGGATAATTAGATTCCCTGATAACTTTGGTGCATGCGGTTTTCGGGGGCTAAGAAACTTTCAACAGATATCTGTACTGTAAGGAACCAGGAGTGATGGTTAGACGGATAAATTGGTTAAGGGCTGATGCTCTTAGCGGGTTTCGGCCTACCAACTTATTAAGCCTTGTCTTCCATTGACTGTCTGGGAGGGATTAGAGTTCCCGAACTCTTAAACAACTTATGGCAAAAATTTGTGACCTGTGTAAGCCTAGCAAGCCACACGAGGGCGCTGGTGGATCGTGGATAATTCACCCCGTGGAGTTGGTCCATTATCAGATAAGGTCATAAGGGCAGGTGCTGATGTAAATCAATTTCACAACTAAGCCGGTTTGGCACCTCCAGGGAGCAGGTTTTGCTTTGGCGTACACCAAACCAGGGCAGCTTGATTTCTGGAGCATAGGACGGAAAGAGTCAGTCGTTTGTTGTAGCAAATAAAACTCTAGGTAGCCGCATGACTCATATTGTGTTGGACTTTTGAAACCCTTACCAAGGATTAAAATTGGCAGCACAGTCATTGACAAAGCCCCTGGGAGCTTTTGCTTGCAGAACATTCTGGCACTGATAGTATTGGAGGTGCCTATCTTGGCTGAAACATTCTGAGTGTGGTTTAAACTCAAAATCAAAGGAAGTAAATTAGGTTATCTAGTAACTATGGTGCATTGTTGTTTTTCGGCACTCATAATCCTCGAGGTGCTGTTGTCTTGCAACAGATACCTGTAATGTAAGCAACCAGGAGTGATGGTTGCACAGGTGAGTGGGTTCAGGGCTGGGTGTGGTTTAAACCCAAAGTCCCAGGAAGTAAATTAGTTTCTCTGGTAACTATGGGTCATTGTTGGTTTTCGGGGCTCATAATCCTCCAGGTGCTATTGTCTTGAAACAGATACCTGTAATGTAACTACCTGTAATGTAACTACCTGTAATGTCTTAATGGGCTTCGTCCTAGCAACTCATTAAGTCTTATCTTCTATTGAGTGTTGGGAAATTGCATGCAGGAGGGATTAGAAGGTCCGAACTCTTAAGCAAAGGGTTTGTTTATATGGCTACAACAGACCCAAAAAGTTGCGAGCCCCACGGGGGCGCTGGTGAATGGCAAATAATTCACCCCTATAAGTTGTTGCATCATCAGATCAGGCTGTCAAGGCAGATGCTGATGTAAAACAATTTCACAATCTGCACCGGTTTGACCAAATATGCTGGCAAAAAAAAAATCACGAAGTTCACGAAATACTCGTACATTTTGAGTTAAACGCCCATTTTCATAAAACGCTACAACAACTTTAACGCTCTGCTCTACGAGTACTGTGTACCTCTCTCTCCATTGCTGTAGTTGTCGAACACTGGAACAAAGAAATGTAAACTTAAGTTGGACGAGACCCTTCAAATTAAGGTGTGACTCATAATTAATATAGTGCGTTATGGTTGGACAACCCTTTAGTAGGCGGCCTTAGTTTTTTGATCCAAAGGAACTAATAACAAATTATATTTTGTATTTATTTTAATAAACAACGAGATAAATTTATTAAGAACTCATGAGGTGATTTTATTTTCTCAACAAATTTTTTAAAGAATACGTTTACAGTGAAAACTTCTTTCAGCTTTAATAGGAAGTTATTATACAGGGTGGCGCAAAAATAACCTTCCGATGTTTTTTGACTGTAATTTGAAAAAAAAATGAAAAACTTTGATTGTTCTTGTGGATAATTTTTATTTGGTCTTTTAATTTTTTTACATCAAGTCGAGAATATGATGTCATGTAAATGGCCGCCGCCACAGTTGATTGTCATTTGAGTCCTTTTTATAGCATTCTTGACGGATATTGTCTTTAAGAGCTGCATGAGTCTGAGGCTAGTTGACATAAACCCGCGACTTCAAAAAGCCTCACAAAAAGAAGTCTGCAGCGATTAAATCAGGCGATCTTGCTGGCCACGGCAAATCGCCAAAACGGGAGATTAGTCACCCGGGAAATGCATCCTTCAGCATATCGGTTGTGGCACGTGCAATGTGTGCCGTAGCACCGTCCTGTTGGAACCACATGTTTTCCAATTCATCAAGTTGCGCCAAAAAGAACTCATTGATCATTGCTCTGTAGCGCTCACCATTCACAGTAACCGTTTGGCCCGCGACGTCTTCGAAGAAAAAAGGTCCGATGACTCCTCCAGCGAAAACAGCACATCATACAGTGACTTTGAGCGGGTGTAATGGCTCTTCGTGGAATACACGCGCATTTTTAATGCCCCAGAAGCTTATTTACGTACCCACCAAGATGGAAATGGGAATGAAAAATCATCTTCCTTTTGGGGTCAAATAAATAGTCACCAATATTCCACCTTCTGGAGCAGTGTAGCGTAACATTGTTTATTAACGTGTATTTCGCATGTGTTTACTACGTAAATGTCAAAACAGCGCTGACATTACACAGAAAAAAATAGATGCCATATTGATAAAAAAAAATTGCACTATTTTTATCAAATTTCCTGTGAAAAAGATTTTTTGCCGGATTGATAATTCAAATTATAAAGTAGAAATAGCTTTTTCACTTAAAAGCAAAAATTATTGAGTTGAAAAAAATTGTTGTTAATACGTAAAATATACTTAACAAAAAAAAATTGTTAAAGAAACAACAGGTTTTCACTGTTATATGACAACCTTTTAAATTTATTTATTGAATAACAATCAATAATTCGGAAAACTTTTTATTAATTGCATTTTATTAAGAGATATTTCCAAAAATTCTTTATTAATAATAATTTAATTAAGTGAATGCAAATATTATTAAATTGATGGTTTTTTATTAATAACATAACTTGATTGAAAAAAAATCTCATCTATTTTTTCTGTGTAGAAGCCAATCGCAAAATTTATAGTATTTTTTGATAGGAGGTTAACTTCTGCGCCACCTTGTACATGCATTCGTATGTGTTCTGACACCTCAAATTTTAAGGTGCATCAATTACCTGTTGTTGCTAATGACACAACAGGCATAACAGCGCCCTGTATTTTGGCCTTTTTCAAAAACATTTTAGATAAAAAGAAGAAGACAATTGATTCCTTGAAAATGTGTTGTTGTTGTTATTATTGACAAGTGATTGTAAATAAAATTGGACTTCCCAAGTAGCAAAGTGGCAACAGTCAACAGTCGGCCAGTCATTCAAATGGTGTTTTACAGGGATAATTTATAATTGCACCACAAAAAGATTGAGAGTAAAACTGATAGTTGCTGTTGTTGTTGTTGTTGTTGTTAATGTAGTTGCTGTTTCTCCTGCGGTTCGTGTTGGTGTTTCTATGCTGGTAAAATTTTAAGGATACAAATAATTGTTGTATTTTTCAACAACCTGTTTAAAAGTGTAACGAATGGAAGCAAAAATAAAAAAGTGGTCTTTAGAGTCGTTGTCATTAGGAGCAGCAATTGGGAAAAATTAAAGTAAGCAATTAACAAATTGATTACAATTTCTTAATTGAGTTTTTGATTTTGGTTCTCTTTTTTTAAATCTACTTTTTTCTAGTATCTTACTGTGTAGTTTGTTGAAATGTTTTTATTGCAGAGGCGATGAATGATACATTCTTTCGATTTTCTTAAAGAGCTAAGAAAAAGATTTTAAAAGGCATACACAGGGTGTTTTATATAGAGGTATAGAACTTTGAAATGGTTTAAAACAAAGATGAATTTTGTAAATTGACTTGAAATATTTCTTCGAAAGATAATCTTCTTGCATTATAGTTCAAATGTGGCTGGCTCGGACTTATTGTAGTCTGAAGATACAACTTTCTATGACTTTTTTCAACATATGTGGCCGTGTATTGGTAATAACCTAGTGAATATTCACATATCTCCACTTAAAACAGTGTAGCTGCGCATAATTCGCGTGATCTTGCAGACAAATTCGTGGGGCCGAAAAGTGTGAACACGCGAATGTCAAACATTTCCTTAAATAAGTCAATTGTAGCACAAGCTGCATATGTGCAATGTTGCGGTATCTTCTTAAAAGCACAGCTTCTGCGTATCATGATTGTTCAATTGATGAACGAAAAAGCCAGGAGGGGAGCCCCCTCTCTATTGCGATGCGAAAGAAAAGTAGGCCGCTTGGTATACCCTAGGAACCAAGCGGCCTACCTGTGGTTCTCCAGCACACTTGGGTCCTAAATTTAATTGCTTTGTGTTTGTCTGTTTGAAGGATAGGTGAGAAGATAGAAATGAAAAGGATATAGTGGTATAGGTATTTAGTTAAGAGGGAAAAAGGTGGGAAACTGTTCTGTGTGTTGTTACATGCTATTGTACTAGTCAGCCGCTACTACTTATGATTGAGGATAGCGCGGCCAGGTTGACCGAGGTTAGACATGATAGGCTATTGAAGCTCTGCTCGCCTAGATACCTTAGACGGCGATGCTCTAATGCCGGGAATGTTCTGGGTAGGTGAAGGATCGTCTCCTTCTCCTGGTCTTGAACACGAGGCGAAGTCGTTGCAGGGTAAGCGCAGTTTCCTGGCATGGTTCACAAACGGGCAATGTCCAGTGATGACTGCCACTGTAACTCGCAAGTAGTAGTTTTAAGAGCTCTTTCGTTCTCTTAACAACAATGGTATCTACGACATTTGCTATGATGAATATACCCGTTTCTCGCTATATCTCTTGCCGATCTACATCCCAGTGGGAGCACTCAAAAAAGATATAAACAAAAAGGAGTTCTACTCCTCCCTATTCTATGAAGGAATTTGCGAATATGCGTGACAGAAATTTTTGGGTGAGAAAGTAATGCTTATGCATTTCTCAATATTCTGGATAAGCCTTGCTGTTTCGATTGTGTCGGTGTTCCATCATTCCTGCCACATTTGTACAGTCTCACGCCTAAGAACTTCTATTTCCACCCCATCAGTCCTATACGACTGTCTTAATACCCATATTTTTGCATTTCTCTGATATACTCAGATTAATTGGAATCATACCTGAAACGACAAATACTGCGCCTGCAGTGACCGTGCGGTATGCCGAAGCTACATACAATGTAGCCGTCCTCTGAACCGCTAGCAAAGCGTTTGCTCTCTCTTTTATCCTTACTCTGTCTCCGGAAAGGAGAATTGAGTTAGTGGCTTCCATAAGAAGCCTTCGTTTTCTCGGTAACGGGCCACCTATATTCACCACTAAATGGGTCAGCTTCGACGTTATACCAGCTGTCTTACCTGCACATTCTATCTGGGTTGAGTATGTTAGTCTCGACTTCAGCGGCCGGATTCCAAAATGATGAACTTTTTACCAGTGCACACTCAAAGTAAAATTAACCAGCAGATACTTGTGTATTCACTTGTGATTAAAAAGCGATTCCGCAAGAGTTAAGGAATTTTATTGCGCTGAACAATGGCTGAAATGTGTCTGTAACAAAAGTTGCCTAACAGAGATTTTAATTTACATAATACTTTTGTTTATTTATTTTAGTTTTATAACATTAAAAACCCAAAACATCAAAAGTGTTCACTGTAACTGTCAAAATTGTTCATTCTCACCATCGTGGACACAAAAACCAAAAATGAACACTGATATCTGTGAACATTTCAAAATTCATCGTTGCAGAAATTGGGTCCAGTTTTACCCCTAAATAGCTTACCACTTACCTCATAGTGAGTAGTGTGGAGTCGTCTTTAGGAATATGAAAACCTCTAAGGGTATGTGGCGCTTGGTTAAGAGCACTAGTACAGTTATATGGGTGACAAGTTGCAGGCCATGCGCCTATTGAAAACATGTCCTGTGACATTTCAGTCTCTAATATTCCATCGTAAGTGATGAACATTACAGTCATTGGTGACCGCTATAAAGACATAAGTACCGATGGATGGTTACTCTCTATTGCGATGCGAAAGGTAGATGCGATAAGAGTATAATTTGGTACTCAGTGCTGTTTGCGCAAACTTTTTCGTGACATAGTTTGAAAATGAAGCAACACTGGTACCACAAAATAAGCAATAGCAAAGATTGATAAAATAAAATGTGTAAAAGGGAAAATTATATGCGAAAAAGCAATACAGGGTACCAATACTTCGATTGCGAACCACCGTTATTTCGGACGATGCCAAATGGATAGCAGTAGCGAAAAATTCGACGACTAACTCTCGCTATATGTGTAGTCCTCAGAATGAACGTTCTTCAGGGATTCATGCGTAATGCATGTTTGCCTACTTACCGCAAAGAAAATGACTGTTATGTTATGATCAGCATTGTAGTACGGACCAATGATTCCACCTGCCCAAACAGTAAGATGTAACGGTCCCTCAACATACATTTGATAGATTTTGTCTATTGACATATCCATTCAAACGAAAGGGAGCTTCATCGCTAAACAAAATTCGCTTATGAAAATCGGTATCAACGGCAATACGAGCATAGTTTTGGGCCCATTTGCGCGAATTGGAATCATTGTTCAGAAGTCAGTCTACTCGTGTTGAATTGGCAAATCAAACTAAACACAAATCGCTTAACAGCTGATAAAATAGCCGTCAGTTAAAAAGGTGTTGCTAACTCCAAGTTTTATACCTGTATAAAAAACACCATTTATGTTACAAAAATGTTATTAAAGGACGTAGCATTTAATGATAGGCGCCAAGTTATTCCTTTAATACTTGTTTAGATTATAATTTTATTGCCATTTAATGTATATTGAACTGAATTTATTTGATTATGAAATAAAACGTAACATTAGCGCGTTAAACATAAAACGGGCCTCTCAAAAACGCCGTTCTCCGTCACAAAAGAGCGGCCAATAGTAAAACGAACTATTCAAAAAAAAAAAAAAAAATGAAATGAAATGAAATGAAGAATAGTTATTTTAATTGATTAGAGATAAAAAAAAGTGCAGAAGAAGCGATGCCGGGATTCCATATCAGAATATAAAGGGCGGTTCAAATTGTGAGTCACAACTTAATGTCAAGTTTGTTGACCAACTCAATTTGTGATTTCTTTGTTTGACAATTTCAATCACGAAGAGGTACGAGTACACAAATTATCTGCGCCTGATAAAAGTTATGATCCTATTAACATACAGTAGCTAGCCAAATTATTACGGACATCGGTAATATCTATATCTATAACTTCTAGTATAGTTTAGTTTTGAATAAAAACAGAAGTTAAAAATCTTATTTTGACTTTATATTTTAATCAATAATAATGAACAAAGTTAAAGTATTGCTTTTATTATATAATTTTTCTTTTAAAAATTTCAATCAATATTTAATAGTTACGCTAAACTTTTCTCATATGATTTATTTACATATTGTGTCACCCAGAAAGTGATTTTTAAGTTCTCAAACTGCTGCGTGTGTGTCTAAGCCAGAGAAAAAAATGTTCATTGGATCCTTTATTTGAACATTTTGGAATAAAAACAAACATGAACATTTGTTTAAGTAACGAAGACACGTAATCTAAATAACAACATTTACATGTCGTTTCATTCGACATAAAATAGCAACAATAAAAATAAATTATGTTACCACAGTCATTAGTTTATGGACTATGATAAAAGAAAGAGAGTAAACTTTGTATCAACTAATAGTAAAATATAAAATTTGCTCACACAGTTACAAAGGCAAACAAGCACCAACATTGTTAAGATTAGAACAACAACAAAAAGGTTGAGCAAGGACATTCTAGTAGTAGTTACTAAATATGTATAAATATATTGACTGTTTGCAGCAATAGCAGTTTATGTCAAGAAACTGCTTTTGAGAAGTACACATTTTACATTTTCAAGTTTATTTTGTTTCTAATAGACTTTCTAGACTGACCAACATCTAACATCTGCCATCATTTTGCGAAGATGCTAACATCTTGCCAGAAGAAATACATTGTTCAAAAAATCAACATTTTCCAACATCTTTATAAAATGTTCCTATCCCATTTTATTCCATTCAATATCATTCGATTATTTCAGTGGCATCACTAGAAAAGTGGCAATAATGTCGATTACTCTTGTGGCATCACTGGAAAACATAATTTGTTTTGAAAGGGCAATAACAGACGAGAACAATTGTTCTGCACAAGGCGAAATTATACTGGTTATTGTAAAACATATCGTGAATGTCAAAATCTAAATTCGCCTAAGATTGTTCAGCTGGGAAAATTTTTTATATAAACGTTAAATATAAACTTTTATAATTGTTTGTAATTAAAATCACAGATTATATTAGTTTTTCACTTTTAAATTCACACAAATTTCTGGAAATTGCACTAAATCATACAAAAAAATCTCCAGACTAAAATGGCGCGAAAATGTTTGTGAGCAAAAGAAAAAAAAAATTTACAGTCTCATTGGAAAAAACGCGAGAAGCAAAAAATAATCACCTGAGCTGTCAAGTTCACCTAGTTATTAATTCGCCTCGTAGCGGCACAACCAGAATAAACCAATACAAGCCAAGCAATCAAATGTATACAAAAACACGAATACATACACAATGCTGTGTATACGTATACATGTTATGCGGGATTAATTAGTCTCGTCCATGATACAAAAAACAAGGTAGCTGCTTCGCTACAACAATACAACAATAAAAAAACAACAGGTATTTTGTTTGTGTAAAAAGGCGAATTCACACTTAAGCTGTCAAAAATGGTTGATAAAGAACATGTACAAAAATTTAAATGGCGCCGAAAAGGTACACAAAACTTGACAGAGAAAGTGCCGCCATATTAACCGAATTCGCCTGAATTCGCCGATGCATCCACCTAATAATTAATTCGCCTTGGTCTTGTCTGTTCTTAAAAGATCAAAAACATGATACAAAAAAACAAGGTAGCCGCTTCGCTACAACAATACAACAATAAAAAAAACAACAGGTGTTTCGTTTGTGTAAAAAGGCGAATTCACACTTACGCTGTCAAAAGTAGTTGATAAAGACATGTACAAAAATTTAAATGGCGCCGAAAAAGGTAAACAAAACCTGACAGAGGAAGTGCCGCCATATTAACCGAATTCGCCTGAATTCGCCGATGCATCCACCTAATAATGAATTCGCCTTGAACAAAAAATTGTTCGGACCAAAAATTGTTCTCGTCTGTTAGTGTGCGTTTACATTTAGACAGACGATGGGCACACTTTTTTTTAGTTTCTTTTTTTGTCTTGCCTAAACCTTTTGCATTTTAGGAAGCTTTTCGTTTCTGTTTTCTTTCTTTTTTTGTTGTTGTTATTGTTTAAGCACCGCTTAATGAAGTTGATGTTGATATGAGAATAATGATATGAAACAACAACATATGAAATGCGAAACGTTAAAAAGAGAAACAAAAAATGTCCACAAATGTCTGGTACAGAGAGTCGTGTACTACATACTCTCCCCCCATCGACAATTTTCGTTACAGCACCTTCCAATTTCCTCTGTCTGTCCATCGTTCAAATGTATCTTACTCTCCCGCTTATGACAACCAAAAAATTTTTTACACAAACAAATCAAAAGCGAAAGATTGATGCCAACTGATTGTGAAAAGTTTTTGAAAACACATGAATCAATCACTCTGCCGATTCATAAAGCTCGTTCAACCCAAAAATAAGCTTCACCTTAGGAAAAGGAAATTCAATCCAGATTTTTTTAGATATGACTTTATTACAGCAAAGGCTCAATATACTTTTATGTAATAGACATATTAGTAAAATTATAAGGTTAGATAAATAATTGCGTGCATGCCATCGCCAGTATGTTTATTTGTCTATTATAAATTTTTGTGTATTTGTGCATGAGGAACCTTTTAGGTTAATTGCTTTGTCAGACGTCATTGTTGTTTAAGTCACAAGTCTGTCTATTGTTCCTACATTAACGATTTAAGTTTACGTGTTATTGCCAAATATACAATTAATGTAAAATAAAACAAACTTTATATAACATGTACTACGAATACAGTCCAGGGTTGGTTATCAGACAAATACTCAATTTTATTTCTAGATTTATCCTTCAGAATCTGGAGAAGTTTAAAAATCTCTGATCATGCAAAAATAGTAATAACCACAACAGCAGCTAAAGGGGAATCGACAAAGAGAACCAGACGTTTTGAAGAATGAACAATCAAAGAATAACTAAAACTTTGACGACATATGCTGATCTTGTATATAGATTGAGTGACATACTTTTTCTAGTTGAGCACAATTCAATGCAGAAATCAATTATTGGTCAAAGAAGAAAAGTGGTTTGATTCTTATGTTAATTTCATGGTACTTGGTATCAAAAAGAAACAAACAATCTATATATATAAAAAGAAGTGTGCACTTTGATGTCACCACTAACTGGCCAAACGAGTCGACCGATGTCGACCAAAATTTAAAGGTGCATTGGCCATGAATTGTAGATGGTTTATGTGAAGTGTTCACAAAATCGGCTCAGTGGTTCCGGAGGTATGGTATTTAGATTTTCCTATATATTTCCATACAAATATCAACAAAATGGTTTTCATTTTTCATTATTATGATATTTTATTGTCACTTGAAACGCTACAAACCCATGTATCGTAAAGTTTTATCTATGCAACGACATTCGGACTCCTGAGCTGAATCTTTTCAGACGTTGTCTCGATCGTTATTTTATTTCTACGCTGACCACTTCTTCACTTGCTATATACGATTATTGTATCAAAGGTAACGCCATGAGCTACTCGATCAAACGTAGGTCGGCGTCTACGTCGTACCAATAATAGATAACTTTATAGGAGATCACAAGCTGAGCGATTACTTCAATCCCAATTGTAGCACGATCCACGATGGCAAACTACATTTACGGATCCAAGACCAAAAAAACCAACATCGCGACACGAACAGGTTGTGTTCTAAAAGACATGGAATAAACAGCTTTTAATTATGAAAGCGAAATTGATTGTAATCTACATGGATGTATTGGTAGAATGACGTTGAGATGTCCACATTTCCAGGTGAAACCTCCGGCATATGTTGTGCTAACGCAAAGAGAAATTGCCACAATTTGAGTCTCCACTCACTCACCAAGTTCCAAACATTTTTGGTTCATATTTAACAACACAACCTGACGTTTCAAATGACTCCTTTTGGTGCGATAACATTGATGAAAGATAAATATAAGCAGACGAATAATTTTATGTAACTTTTATGGGCCATAAGTCGTGTTCCTGTGTTTCACGTTTGTCTGGTGGATACTTGCGAATTTAGAAAAAATAATTTGAACTGTCTCCGCAAAGCAGGGGAAGAAAAATTAAAGTATCACGTAAAATTTATTTTCTGTGAACTCGCGACCATAACCTATAATACGAACAATGGATGTGCTTTCATTTCATTTACATTTACGTTCTATATACTGAAGCTAACAAAAAAGTAAGTTCAGGTTATTATTACTCATATCGGACTGACAGTTTGTGAAAATAAGGACAATCACATCTTTAAATATCACCGTCTATTTCACCAATGCGCTGGCAATATTCAATCACCAGTCCCTTTCTGCTATTTTACCGAACCAAAATCGGAGCTCATCAGCAATGTACTCTCAAACATTTTACAAAAATTACGTTTAGTTGAGCGAACGTGATGTCGTCGATCTAAATTTTCAGATTCAAAGTTAAACTGCTCGCGAATAGAAGATGTAGAAATTGGTGGCTCTCTTTACTTCCCAAGATAATGTCGTCAACTCTACAGCCCAGTTTTTCAGCTCGCTAGAATTAGTTAAAGTTAGATCGGTAACTACAATATTATGAAGTATAGACCTTTGTAATGTCTTTGTAATGTCACTCGGCTTCAGGTGAAAACATTTATGATCAACGTTTAAAAAAAAGAGTACAAAGGGGAAGACGTTTTGATACCATGAGTCCTAATATATGTGAAAGGCATTACATCCCATTTTAAGCATTTGCAGATGTCAATACGGATTGCACTGGCAATGACTATTTGGAAATGTTAAGTCATTCATATCATGTAAATAAAATTTGAAGGCAAAACAACGTTTGCCTGGTCAGCTAGTATAATTATAATAAGCTAGACTAAGTCAGAAAGGTTAACATTTATTTTCTTAACAAGTATACTACCTATACATAAGCTTTAGAATTTGTAAAATAAATCAGACTTATGATTGATAAGTCAAAGTGGCATGATTTCATCGGTTTTAAAATGATTACTTATTAGCTGTCTTGAGAGCTGTTTAATTACAAATACGGACCATATGGCTATATTTTACCACAATCTAGTGGTGTTAAATCTCACCACCTAGAGGTCTAATTCGCATTACCAAAACATGAATTGCTCCACGAGCTGTAGGGCATGTGGCACCGTATTGTTGAAACCACTTATTGGTTAGAATGTGTTATTGATTTACATCAGCACCTGCCTTCATGGCCTTAGCTAATGATGGACGAACCCTACGGTGTAAATTATTCACGTTTAGTGCCTTTTTGGTTTGCAAATTCTGCTATAAGTTTGTAGCAATATCAACAAACTCCTTGCTGAAGAGCTCAGGCCGTCTAATCCCTTCTGTATGCAATTTCCCAGGCAGTTAATGGACAAGGCTTAATGAGCTGGTGGACCGAAACCCATTAAGAGCATCAGCCATAAATCAATTCACCCGTCTAACCATCACTACTGGTTCCTTACATTACTCAGGTATCTGTTGCAAGACAATAGCATCTCAAGGGGTTACTAGTCCCCGAAAAGCGGCATTGCACTAAAGTTATCGGGAAAACTAATTCACCTTCCTCCGATTTTAGGTTTAAATCACAGCCAAAACGTTTCAGCCAAGTTAGGCACCTCAACTATGTTTAGCACCGAGAAAGTCTGCAAGCAGAACCTCCCGGGGGCATTGCTGATCAATGTGTTGCCAATTAACCCCGGGCAAAACACAGTTTTACCATCGCTGTGGAGTTACACTGCAGGAAAAAGTACTTCTCTATTGAACAATATTTCAAAAGTAATAAATAACAAATGGCTGCTGATTTTTCTAGCAAAATCATCCTAAGCGATGAAGCACATTTCAAAGCTTCATGGTTTTGTTAATCGCCAAAACTGCCCCTTTTGGGATTCTGAGAAACCACATGTTATTGCCGAAAAATACGTGTCACTGTTGGGTGTTGATTTGGGGCTGGAGACATAATTGGACTATACAGTTTTGAAAATGAGGCTCGTCAAGCTGTGACTGTTACTGGTGCTCGAAGTCGCGACACAGTTCTTTCCTGTTAAAATTAGATGATATTGATGTAACCATTATGTAGCCCCCCCCGGGGAGCAGGTTTTGTCTTGGTGTACATCTAACCAGGGCATTTTGCTTTCTGGGGCATAGAGCTGCTACTCCTCTATGCCCCAGAAAGTAAAATGCCCTGGTTAGGTGTACACTAATCCTCGTTTGTTGTAGCAAACAAAACTCTAGAAAGTCGCATGAGTTAAGTTGGTGCTAATCATGGTTGAGGTGCCCCTTGACTGAAACGTTCTGTGGTTTAAAGGAGAATTAGTTTCCCTGATAACTATGGGGCATGTCGGTTTTCGGGAGCTAACCCCAAGGTGCTGTTATCTTGCAACACTGTACTGTAATTGTACTGTAATGAACCAGAAGTGATGGTTAGACGGATGAGTTGGTTGAAGGCTGATGCTCTAAATGGGCTTCGGCCTACGAACTCGGCCTTGTCTTCCACTGACTGTTGGGAAATTGCATACAGGAGGGATTAGGGCTACAAACTTATAGTGAAAAGTTGCGACCTGTATAAATCTAGCAAACATGGGAGCAAATAAAACTCTAGGAAGCCGCATGATTTATGTTGTGTCAGCTTCCGAAACCCTTATCAAGAGTTTGAATTGGCAGAATGGGAATCAGCATGGCCGTCGGGTGGCTCTGCTTGCAGTTCAACCCGGGCTGAGCATGGCTGAAACTTTCTGGCTGTGGTTGAAACCTAACGCTGTTAGCATCCTTGTTAATTGTTTGGTGCGTGGCTTTTTTTGGGGCCTACCAACCTGCCGAAGATCTGTTTCCTTTACGACAGATACCTGTACTGTGAGGAACCAGTGATGATGGTTCACGGGTGAGTTGGTTTAAGGGGTGATGCTGCTAGTGGGCTTCGGCCTACCAACTCAGTAAGCCTTGTCTTCCATTGATTGTTGGAAAATTGCTGATGCTGCTAGTAGGCTTCGGCCTACCAACTCATTAAGGCTTATCTTCCAATTGATAGAAAATTGCATACAGGGGGGATTAGAAGGCCCGAACTCCTCAACAAGAAGTTGCTCATATGGCTGCAAACATATGATATAAACTGCTACCTGTGTGAGCCTAGCAGGCCACACGGGGGAGCTGGTAAATCGTGAATAGTTCACCCCGTGCAGTTGGTCCATCATCAGATTAGGCCATCATGGCAGGTTCTAATGTAAATCAATTTCACAACTGTTTCCTACAACTACATTAATTTTGCAGATAATTAACCTTTTCTTTAATAAAAAATTATATTTTCAAGGGCTAAACTGTCATCTGTTGAATTATTTTTTTAGGACTGCCAACACTTTACAAATGGCGACAAATTCAAATTTTGCGTTAATTTTGAAACACCCTTTATAACTCCAAATTGTCCACAACTTTTTTCTGTCAGTGTATTGAAGAGAACTCATTGCGTGCTTAAAGTTTATGTGTTCTTAATTAAGTATCAAATTATCCAACTCTGCATTAAAAAACATAGGAAAGAGTTTCTGTCCAATCTCAGCATTTTGCCGAATAAACGTCTTTTCAGGCAAATGTGGATGAGGTCATTGGCATAATAAACTTCGCTTGCTATTATGTACCTGTGTGTCTATTACACTCATGCAATACCAAATTAATAAATAAGTACTTTTGTTTTTTCTTATCATAATTAAAGGTTAATTTTTTATAGTTTCGCATTTTGGACATGAATCTCTTTTTGTTTTTATGGCACCATTAAAAAATAACATTTTAAAATATATTCGTACACATCTATGCTGATGTCTTAAACTATTCTTATTAAATTACATACTTTAAGGCAAAGGTGTTATTTATTATTAATTTAAACATCATCATTTTAATGGCAGTCATAATCACAAAACATTTTTTTTTAATTATTAGGTAACAAAATTCGCACTTATTATATTACATTTAAAGATGTGTTGACCACGCATGTGGGTCTTCCAACTCATTAAATGCTTTAAAATTGCCTTAACAATGCGAAATCAAAACTATAGTAAAAAAAAGTCACTTCTTTTTAAAAAAAACTACTTAAATTTTACAACTTGTTGTTAAGTTTTTTTCAATTACAGTCAAAATTAAAGTTGGTTTTAGGTTGAACTAGTTTTAGGTGGGTGCCATATAACTACATCCGAGCATATTCAGTACAAATTTGTAATATATACTATACATATACGTGACTACCGTGAAGGGTATTTTAGATTCAGCCGAGTCCAATATACCATACTCTTACTTGTTTTAACTTTAATCTGTTTCAGATGTCAACGGAATAACCCCCCGGGGAAACATTGTTTGCCTTGGCGTATTCCTAGCCAGGGCACTCTGTTTTTCGGGTAAAGAGGGGAAAGGGTCCCTCGTTTGTTGTAGCAAACAAAACTCTAGGAAGCCGCATGATTTATGTTGTGTTGGCTTCCGAAACCCTTATCAAGTGTTTAAATTGGCAAAATGGGAATCAGCATGGCCGCCGGGTGACTCTGCTTGCAGTTCAACCCGGACTGAGCATGGCTGAAACTTTCTGGCTATGGTTGAAACCTAAAACGCTGGAAGGGGGTGTTAGTATCCTTGATAATTGTTTGGCGTCGCTTTTTTTGGGGCCTACCAACCTGCCGATGATCTGTTTCCTTTACAACAGATACCTGTACTGTGAGGAACCAGTGATGATGGTTCACGGGTGAGTTGGTTTAAGGGCTGATGCTCTTAGTGGGCTTCGGCCTACCAAATCATTAAGCCTTGTCTTCCATTGATTGTTGGAAAATTGCTGATGCTGCTAGTAGGCTTCGGCCTACCAACTCATTAAGGCTTGTCTTCCATTGATTGATAGAAAATTGCATACAGGGGGGATTAGAAGGCCCGAACCCTTCAACAAGAAGTTGCTCATATGGCTGCAAACATATGGCTGTGTGAGCCTAGTCAGCCACACGGGGGCGCTGGTAAATCGTGAATAATTCACTACGTGTAACTGGTCCATCATCGGATAAGGCCGTAAAGGCAGGTGCTGATGTAAGTCTTTTTCACAACTATCAATAGAATAATTAAAAGAAATTTGAAAAAAAAAACTTAAACAATTTTGTAAACTTGAGCGCCAGATATCATCCAGAATCCTTCCCAATCCGGCTGGCCATTTGCACCTTTACAAGTTCTATGATGTGAGATTTTAACTTTCACGATATAATTAAATGTTTTTTCTAAAGAAATTTGAAAATAAATATTTTAAACTATTTTTCAAATTATGTATTTTATCTTGAGCGCCAGGTAGCATCTAGAATCCTCCCCAATCTGGCTGGCCATTTTCACCTTTTCAAGCTCTATATGATCTGAGACTTTAATTTTCACGCAATAATTAAAAGTTTCACGAAATAATTAAAAGAGTTTCTTCTCTTGTAATTTTTTTTATAATTTTTTTAATTCCTTTTTTTGTTGAATTGCCAAAGTCTACTGATAATTATGGTAGCTCTTGGGAGCAGCTTCAAACAGGTACTGGCAGAATTACAATAAAAACAACACCAACAAACAACACATTTACTTTGTTGGTAGAATTTTTTTTAAAAATTTTCAAAATTTTCTTTTAGTTTTGTTTGAAAAAGCGAGAAAGTCTATTGGTTTTTTTTTCAGAATTATGTATTTTGGACGTGAGTGAAACGGTAGAAAAGTACTCTCGTAAGTAAAATTTTACTAGCTCTAGGGGCTAATATAATATAATTTTGACAATAGGATAGAAATATTTGATATGCATGAATTTGATTGAAATAAATTATAATTGATAATTTTATAAATAAAGGTATAAAAATCAAATAATACTAAATTGACAAATGGCTCTATTATAACTATTTCTTGATTTATTCATTTTTATATATATATTTTTTTTATTAGTTTTGTTAACATGTTTTTCTGTTTTGTCAAAATTTTATGTTGTCAAATATAATATTTTTTCACACAGCAAAAACATGAAATTTCTTTACCACAGAGAAATTATTTTTCACCATAGTACTTTGCTACCGTTTCGCACACGTCCTTTGTATACCAAATTTTGACAAATTTATGCAAAGGAAACGAAAGACAGCTGTGCTTATACCACTACCCTATTAAAGCTGCCTTGGTATCTCCTATGTTTATAATTGTTTGATTAACCTATAACTCTACTTTTGTGTTCCTTTCGATTTTCTTTTGTTCTTATTATTCTTCGCGCCAAAGTTTTTGAAGCTCTGGTTTTATTAACAAAATGTATGAAATTTACTAAAAGTATGGTAATATTGTTGAAAGACATAAATCGCTGTCAAAATAAAATACATTTTTTTACGACTGCATTCTTTGGCATAATTTAATGTCAAATTGTAGTCAAGCCCTAGTTCTGTTTCGTCATGAAGAATTGCACCAGCAAAAGTTGCAAGCTGTAAACTGGTACCTGAGCTGATTTCTTTTTTGCCTTTACGTTATTTGTATTCTCATAAAAATTAATAAGCATTAAATTCAAATGCATTATTTCTGTACACGCCTGTGTTTTAATTAGAGGTGGACTTACATACATGCATATGTATTTACTTCCATGAAAAAAATAATAATAATTGTGTCTTAGTAATTATACAGTTGCCTTTTAGAACCTGCTGCAGTTACTGTCGATTTATAATGGCAACCATTAAAACATTATGAGGTGGCCACCCAAACTTAAAATTAAAGCCGATAATAAATGACTGAAATAACAGAAAATAAATAATATCCGAAAGAAACATATCCACATACAAACTTATTTACCAGCAAAAGTATTGTGTTTTGCTTGTAATTCATATGTAATATTCGATTACAGCTGTGGAAACTTATTTAGGGACTACATATGTATTTTGCAAACAATTGAGTTTTATTTAGCATATTAGCTTCTAATTATGATACTAATCAAAAAATTTAGAAACAGGTTGTTTTTTATGTTTTCCATCTGTCTAGGTGTAGACATTTTATAGGAGCTACTCTAATCATTCAAAAATTTCGCAAGTCTGCTGATGATTAGGGTAGCTCCTATAAAATGTCTACACCCAGACAGCTGGGAAACAAAAAAAACTTGCTGTTTCTAAATTTTTTGATTTGGTATCAATATTAGAAGCTAATATAGTAAATAAAACTCAATTGTTTGCATTTAAAAATTATTTTGTAAACATGAAAATATTTCAAACAAAAATAATTTATAATTATTTTTTTTAATGTGACATCTATGACCACACGCTTGTTTTTTTTTTTATTTATTTATTAATTTATGCCTATGGAGAATAACTCCTTACCGGCAGATACTATATATGTACACGCATATGAGTTAAAAAATAATTACAAAAAAAGTAGAAAAAATAGCTAATTACCGGAAAAAAAATTATAAGCAATAAAAAAATTTGTTAATTACTGGAATTTAATACTAAAATTATACTACGCTTAACTAAATTTAAGTTCATCGAAAAGTCAATAATGTGGTACAGTTCATTAAAACAACAACATAATCTACGGAAGGGATCTGTTGTTTTTGTTGAATTGTTGTAATTTTGCTCTACTGATGCCTTGTAGACGTTAATGCACCTTGGGCAGTAGGGACTGAAAATATCACCAAGCCAAATTCATTACTAGGTGAACTTGACAGCTCAGGTGATTATTTTTTGCCTCTCGTATTTTTTTTTCAATGAGACTGTCACATTTTTTTTTTCTTTTGTTTATAAACATTATCGCGCCATTTCAATCTGAAGATTTTTTTGTATGATTTAGTGCAATTTCAAGAAATTTGAGTGAATTATAACGGAAAAACTAATATAATCTGTGATTTTAATTAAAAACAATTAAAAAAATTTATATTTAACGTTTATACAAAATTTGTGCCCTGCTGCACAATCTTAGGCGAATTTAGATTATGACATTCTCAGAAAGTTTTACGATAACAAAATACCTGCATAAATTCGCCTTTTCAAAAACACATAAACTTCCTTGCTTTTCCAAACACAATTTTGACAACTGTTCGTAAATTCTACCAACAAAATACATGTTGATGTTTTTTGTTGTTGTATTTATTGTAATTCTGTCACAACCTATTAAAGCTGCCTTGATATGGGATATATGGGTGGCCCTTAAAATACGGAACCTCACTTTTCACAGGGTTTACACTATGAAACGATTCTAAAGAAATGCTTTTCGAAATGACATCTTGAAGAGTCAGTTTAATAACCTCTTCACATCGTCTTTTTATATGATCCGTTTAATTTAACCCGTTCATTCATGATACAGCGACACAGCTCTACTTGAAGGCACACGGATTCTCTAGTGAATATTAAGGCATCTTTACATGGTAATACCAATATTTAGATCTGTCAAAAATGTGTGTAGAATAAAGGAAATCTTACCGTGTAAAAACATTCAGTAGGAGATAAATCCAAATAGAAAAATATTGACCACTTGCGGCGAACTTTAAAACAATGTGATATGCCTTAAATCAGGGTTGCCCAAAAGTTCTATATGGAAGAGCAAACACCAATACATTTAAGGAAAAACTACTTTTATTTAATATTTTTTGTTGTAAAAAGCAAAACATATTTACAAAAACAAAACTTACACTGATAGTCGCTGTCGCCAATGTTTAGCAGCAAAGCATGCGAAAGTGTTGTTGCTTTGCTCTTGTGTGCATAGTGAAGAACAACAAAAAAATATATAAGACAGAGTTGTTTGAGTATTTTGTGCGCATCAAGGTGCATTAACTTCTAAAAGGTGGCAGCGCTACGGCATGTGACAGTTTTTTGCTATTGGCAATATAGTAAGCCATTTACGTGAAGTGAATTGTTTACATATTTGAAACTGAATTTAGTGGGTTATTCTGAATTAAACATATTAAAATTATGTCGTGAAAATAGAAATGATACAAATTAAAATAATTTAAAATATGGAAAGGTACATTAATAGTTTATAACTGTGAAAAAAGATACAAACATTTTTGACAAGCGTACGCTATGCTTGTTTTTGTTGTAATTTTGCTCTAGCGCTGCCACCGTTTATGCACCTTGGTGGTCATTAAAGAGCACAGCCCTATATCTAATAGCGTATTTACACTTATAGGCTTTTTACACTGATCAACATCTTCATGGAATGCGTGGAATATGTTGAAGATGTGAAACACTGTTTACATTGCTCACATCTAACATCTACTATCAATCAAAGATAGTATTATTAAAATTTTCAAACAATTTAACAAAAGCAGGCAAAATTTTTTTTCCAGAAATATTAATTTGAAAAGCAATACAGGATTATAAAATATATGTTTATAAATAAAATGTAGGGCACATAAAAAAATTGGAAAAACACAGAAAAAACTATTACAGAAAAAAATTAAAAAAAACACACACATGCAAACAATTGACACAATAAATAAATTATGAACTTTTTTATTTCTTTCAAAACAAATGACTTTTTTTCAGTGATGCCACAAGAATAATCGATATTATTGCCATTTTTCTAGTGATGTTCGGTGTCATCATAATCGAAAAATGTTGAATGGAATAAAATGAGATAGGAACATTTTATAAAGATGTTGAAAAATTTTGACTTTTAGTACAATGTATTTCTTATGGGAAGATGTTATCATCTTCAAAAACTGATGGTAGATGTTATTCAGTGGAAAACGCCTATTACTCACATTTTACATCTTTCGTCATTTTGGCAAGGTGTTAACATTTTCCTATATAAAGTCTATTTGAAAAAAACTCAACATCTCTCAACATCTTTACAAGATGTTCGTTTCTCATTTTGATGGACTCAACACCTTTCGATTATTTTAGTGTCATCACTAAAAAAGTTAAAACCTACCATCACTAGAAAATATACTTACAAGTTTCAAAAATTTTTCCAATGAGCAGCCTTTTAGGTAAATTTGTATTTAATTAAAAAGTTATTGATCGCGGCAATTGTTGTTATAATTAAAAAACAAAAATTGGCTTTAGCCAGGATAGAACTTGAGGCAGACGAATGATACCATCATATAATATTAGAAATATTAAAAATAATATATAATTAGAAATATATACTATAATATAATAATATATACAATACATTTATTTATAGTAAAAAAGAAAAACATACTTTCTGTTGTATGGTCTGCTGCTGACGAGAGTATGCTAATAGACCTTCGACATGAAAAAATTGCAGAATTGCGGAATGAGAGGAAAAATTCGTATATTTACCAGAAAATGACAGTAAAGTTGCAAGATCCATTCGTAAGCACTCTTTGAAAAACTCTGGACTGGTATTCTTGAGGTATTTATTAGTTGAAATCTTAATGAATTATTTCAAATTCGAAAAAATTTCGCAGTCGTCTTGCATAGTTTCTAAGAATTCTGCAAATTGAAGCAGTACTTATTTTTGCTTTCTAAGAGCAATAATTAATCCAATAATTGCAGAATCTTTTAGCTCCCTTTTCTTTAATGTTTTCTGTTTGCTCAAACACGTGAAGTAATACTTGACAGATGAAACGTGTTGAAAATGTAATGTAAACAGCTTTTTTCAATTTTCAACATCTTCCACACACATCTCTAAGATGTCAGTAAAGGGCCAAACAAACCACACAAACTGCTTGCCAAACATGTCAAAATTTTAATAGCATGTTCACACGAAGGCTTATTTTCGACGCTCGCTCTCTCATTCGTGGTTCGCGTGTAAAATCAAAATAGACCCATTGAAAATGTAAAAATTTGATACTTACATAAAGATTTAAATAAAAATGGAAAAAAGAATTAGTGAAACGTTTGCACAAAATATGTAAACATCAGTGTGATACAAAAAACAACCGTGTGAACACCTAGTTTCGCAATAGTGGTTCAGAGAGCGAACCAAGTGTTTCATATTACCGTCTGAACATGGTATAATTTCGTGCAAACATTTTTGTTCGTTTGTGGGTGTGTTTGATAGTTTGTACAAATATTTGAAGCAGGTTTGCACGAAAATCAAAAAATTTTTATTTTCGTGCAAACATTGTGAATGTGTGTGTAAATTTTGTCATTACAATGAAATTTTTGCAGAGTGAGGTGGTGGAAGAAGAAGCATACAGAGTGAATTAAGAAAATGCTTTTTTGTAATAATGTTTAGAATGGGGTAAATATTTAATTTAAATGTGGAAATTAAAAACTATACTGATTAAAAAACAGAATATGAAGAATTAGAGGCTAAAACAATTTGTATTTTGTAAACTTCATATGGAGAGTAATTTGCCGCAACACAATGGCCGTCTGTTCTCATTAAAAGCAAAAAAAGTGAACAATTTCTATTTGTATGCGTGATTAACTTGAATTTGCATGTGTTGTATTTGTATAGTTTGGGTGCAAGCGCAAAGCGTGTGTTTGGCAAGAAGTTTGCGTAGTTTATTTGGCCCTTAAGTGTAAATACGGTATAAGCGCTTTTACAAAAACAATTGAGCATCAAACGCATAAGCGCTTGGGTACTTCTGCCTTAAATGAATTACAAAAGCAACAAGCACTGCTACATTTTTTAACACTACTCTAGAACACACTGAGTAGATGGAAGGTATATTATTTATGGTAAATAATAGTTACAAGAATTACATAAATTACACATTTATGAGTTGTGAACATGTTCGAATAAAAAACATTCCAGTATCAATATGATTTTATTATTATTTTTCCACAGTTACGGTCATCTGCAAGTGATTGTGTTTGTTCGCTCGTTCATCTTCGTACTGAAAACAAAAGAAGAAGAAAACATTAACTATTGATTAAAAGAAATACAAACATATCTACAACACACATACATATGAGTGTATGTATGTATATGCATATGTATGCACTTAAAGATGCATATGCAGAATACGAGTATTGTCTGGTGCAAATCTTAATATCCAAGAATTCGTTAACATTAAAAAACAGAATTGTGTGTAAAAAAAAAAAAAAAACTAAAAACTGAACATGAAAATATATCTTAAGGAAATACAAAAAAGAAAAAACAAACAGAAAAGAATATCCCATGATATAATCACACATGTATATACATATGTGCATAATGGAAATAGCTTTGGATGACATGTATTTTAATGTGAACAATCTGCAAATAATTCCAATGAAATGCACTACAAACGACCCACGCGCAAATCTTTACATAACAGACATGCTGCTGCAAATGCAACAAAACGTTTGCTGGCAAAATAGCAAAAAATAGTTTATATCGTCTTTTGCTATTTCTATATCACTTACAACCTGTGCATATAATTTTCCCAATCCAGTGTCAGTTTGTAAGATGAGAAGGCGAACGAAAAGAATGGATATTAAAAAATTTCTTTGCGCCACAGTGTCATTAAACCGGCTTAAAACAGTACAATAATAAAAATAATGGGGTCTCACATTAGAAATTTTAAATAAATTGTTATCGATATGTATCATCTACATACATATGTATATGAAACTTAGGTAATCCTGCTTTAGCCAACACTCACCTAGCATTACACACAATGCCAGTCTTCAGAAACTTTAAAGGACCCCACAACACTAAAAATAAATTTTATCCATCCGTACCTAAATCAATCCCAAATGGTGTCACAAGTACGATAAGGACGTATTTTTGTTTTAATAACAAAAAACTGCGAAGCTTTTTTGTTTGTCTGCAGTAACACCCAGGGTTTGTGGCAGGAATTGAACCTGCGATCTCGAGACTGTTAGCCGAGTACTCTACCGAGGCGATTCAAGCACTAAATACCTAGTTTTAGACTTGGTTTTTTCATGGACTAGTACTCAGGGTATGAATCCTACATATGCAGTGCATTGTACACGAACTAGGAAAATAGGTTATGATGAGGATGATACGAGGGAGTAGAGTTTCTGCACGTTTGGCTTGATCATATCAAGAACACGGAAAGTATATATACCTTCGACACTACTCAGACTAACATAAATTAGTCCATCGCCTCCCACACCACTAGATAATAAATTATCTAACCGCAAATCCGTAAATAAACCAAAAGTGAGATTGATTTGACTAAACCTGACATCGAACCAATCTTAAAATGCAATTGATTTAAGAAGTTTAAAGTTGATGTAAATGATGATGAATCCATACTTTAAATAAGCTGAATAAGACATTTTTTTCGGAGAGGATGAAAAATGCGTTACGCACTGACCAGAGGGTCCGTACCCTCCGCTTTATGTCGGACTGATCACCCCAATGAACTTATCGACTAAAAAACCCCCTCTTCTTCCTGGGATAAAAAATTTCCACCCCGGGACCGCCTTAGCATTGCTTCGGGGTGAGCACCCAATGGCTTAATCAGCCTTTCTCTTTACATTATCCTTCGTCTGGGATCCTAAGTATGATCTTTATCTGCGCGTCCAGATTTGTCTTTTTCTCTACCGCTATTGAGCCAGCTACCATCTCCAGCTCTCTACGATTTTCCGCCCATCGAATACACCTAAAGAAAGTGTTTTCGGCATCGTCCAGTACTTCTTCTTCTTCGTATAAGCAAAAAGGTGTATTATATTTGCTCATTTTGTATAAGTAGCTCCGGTAATATCCGTGACCTGACAGCATTAGAGTCAGGTAATAGTTCACATTCCAATGCCGTCTGTTCAACCATTTCTCGATATTGGGAATGAGTATTCCATCTAGACTGCCAACTGTGTAACATTTCCTCCCGTATTTGCTGCATACTTCCAAGGTCTGCATGGCCAATCTGCCTTGATATCCATGCCTTCCTTAGTGCTACGATCTGTAGATCTATTGGGATCATACCTGAAGCTGAACAAGAGATTTAATATAATAAAATTCACATATTATTCATAAAAAACAATTGATTCTAATATTGTTTACTCTATTAGATACTAATATTTATACCAATCCGTAAAGATATACAAATTGTATTCTGTGTTTTCTGGCTGTCTATATATCGACATTTCAAAGGAGTTACTTGGAAAACGTAAAAAAAGATTTTTAAATACTTACCAATATAATATATATATTGCATTATTATAAATTAATTAATGAGAGTTCAAAAAGGAAAATTTTCTAATAATATTTCTCAACCACAAAAAACAGTATTTTTCTCAGAGAACGTTTTACCTCTAAACAATTCATTCATATGTATGTACGAGTGTTTGTGTCTTTGTGTTTGTGGTATTTTTACTCAATTTAAGATGTCTGAATTTTATACTTATTTTAAAACAACGCAGGATTGATTTTTCTGTGCTATTCTACTTAAATTTTTGAGTACGACTCGTGTTAAAAGCAAGTAGAAAATGCTTAAATTTAATACCTACGAGCTTTTTATTTCTACGTGTGGATAAAAGATACCTTGACAAACTTAATAACGCAGCTAGCTTAAAGTTCGACTTTAGTCTATTAAAAGATGGCCCTTGAAGGCAATAATCTTACATTCAAAGTTACTGCGTGGGAAGTTGAAAAAGTCAGGGATTTAACAAACAATCCTCGTATAGTAAATAATGCCTTATTGTGACACACCTTTAATAGCCGGTATCATATTATCTGTTAAAAGTGTAATTAAAATTTTCATTAGAAAACTTTTTAAAATTTAATAAGTTAAAATCTGCATCATTTTATTTAATTATTTAGTAAATAAGTACTGCATATTTCTGAGCTCAAAAACTGCGCTGGTAGCTGCGACTTTTCCTTCTTTTTTGTGCATTTTTGGCCACAAATTCATAATTTTACTACTTTCCACAGAAAAATGCAGAGAACACCAAACAGAAGCATAAATTCTCCATGTAGGTAACAACGAGTAACACAACAAGTTTATGAAGTGCTGCAGAACTTTGTCGACATTTTTTATGTCATCTTAAAATCATAAATTGAAATTTATCTTGCTTTTCACTAACTGCACAGTTTTCGCATAATTCTTGTTATTCTTTATTTCTATCTCTCTCTCCTTCAAACATTCTCATAGACAAGGATATTTTTGGTTATTTAGTGAGCCCTGCAAACATATGGAAGTGAAAATCTGAATAGATTTATCCAAGAAGAGAATTTTTTAACACAATAATTAGAGAACTTCCAACATAAGAAAAGAAGTGAGACTTAAGGCAAAACTTTTAATTACAGAAAAAAAAGTTGTGCACATAAATGAGTAAGAAGAGAGCAACAAAAATTTAAAGATTAACAAAAAAAAAAAGTAGTGTTCTGTCTCTCGTCGTGTGCACATGTCTTTTGTTACTGCTGTCCGTATTTTCTATATATGTACGTTCATTAATTAAATTCATATAAAACCAAATTGCACCGTAATAGGTAGTAAGCTGTGTATATGTGTTTATTTTTCTTACTCTCTTTTTTTTACCGTTGTTCGTATTTTTTATATACATACATATGTTCATTTTTAATTTCGTATGAAATCAAAGTGCACCAGAATAGGTAGCAGTATGTGTACACGCGTTTCTTTTTGTTTCTTCTTTCGCCGTTGTCCGCGTTTTCTTTATATGCACAATATTAATTTCTTTTGAATGTACTTCATTACCTTGTAGCGTGGAAGGTGTTGGACTAAATTTTGCTAATCTGAGCAGTGTCGAAGGTACATACACTGGGCATACAGTTTTAAATAAGTTAATTCCAACATTTTAAATGCTGCAATAGAGTTTGTTTTAGTCTTTCGTGTTGTTATTGTTTAAGTTAAACCTCCACGAACACTACTCCCTCATCATAACCTATTTTCCTGAGTACTGGTCCAAGATAAAAAAAAAATAGATACCTATTTCATATTACAGTTATTTTTGATTACAGAAAACGTGACAAGCTTCAGTTCTATTATATAGTTACCGTGTGTAACACTATAACACAAAATATTTAAAAAATATTGTTAAAAGTGAAAAATTTTGCGTTTGATAAGTATGGAAAAATGTAATTAACATCCCTTTACCTCTTCTATTTATTAACCCATTTTGTTCATTCTTTTACCGATTAGTGTATTAGTAATATTTCGAGCTGCATATGCGATGCATTATAAATTTTAAGGTCCGATGTTGAATTTGAGCCACACCTAAAAGTTGTTTTTTTGCATTTCATATTGAAAAATACATAATCGCGCAACGCTTTAAAGTTATTCCGATTTAAAAAATCATAAACAGCTTGGTTTTGTTTCCTAGTCGTCTATATGTCGACAGTTCATAGGAGCTACCCTAATCATCAGTAGGCTTATAAACTTTTGAAAGACATTGTCAAACATTCTACTTTATATTCCAATAATCTAAATAAATTATTAAGAATTTAAAAAGAAAAATGGCTTATGCTAGGAACACAACTACCACGAATAACGAATTTCATTGTATAAATTCGTCGTGTGAAGCATAATACCAACGAACTTTTGTGTAGATAATATTGTTTACATATAAATATTAAGTCAGCCTATATAAATCCCATCCGAAAGGTGGATTTCTGAACAAATTTTCTGTGGTACTTTCTATTTTGAGAAAATCTTCATAAATTTGTTTACTATATGGATTAATATAAGTATAAAAATTATGATGTTATGAAAAATATTTTTTATATAAGATACCTGGTCACCTAATACATTTTCAATTTTCGCTGAGTATGACGAATTTCCACCAACGCTACGATTGTGTGCATATTCATATACACCAATGTGTTTTATTGTTGGCGACCAATATTCGCGACCAAAAATTCGTCGTTCGTCGCAGTTGTGTTCGTAGCATTAACCATACAAAAAACAAGCTTTTTATTTTTCACCTTTCTCACCTCTCTTTACACCTTTCGAACAAATGAATAACCGTTGGTTGCTACGATTTGTTTTTTTTTGAAAGTATCAAAAAGCAAAGAACAAAAATGTCTGATTTGCATCAATTTTAGATACTAGAGTAGTGAATAATAGACTCAGCTGTTATTCAGGCTTATTACGAAAATGGACGTTCAAATCAAAATGCATATTGTGCACTTCGTGACTTTTTCGAGCAATTTAATCGCCGGTGCATGCTTGTACAACTCGTTCTGCAGAACATATTGCTGCTGTTCGCAATAGTGTATCTGAACCCCCCACGCTCGTCGTTGATGAACATTATGTATAAAGACTTGTATTTGACTTTCAAGGTGCAATTGATTTAAGAACTAAAGACTCTTGACCATTCCAAGCGTAATCAATGGTCAGAATGGTGGCAAGAGGGGATAATCAATTTTCGAAGAAAAGTATCTTAAGTGATGAGGCACATTTTCTCCTCAGTGGATTCGTCAATAAACAGAATTACCGTATTTGGGCAAATGATAATTGAAGAGTGATTGTCGAAATATCAGTGTTCCCACTAAGAGTGACTGTTTGGTGCGGTTTATGGCCTGGCGGTATCATCGGGCCGTATTTTTTCCAAAATGAGACCGATCAGGTAGTTACGGTGAATGATATTCACTACCGGGAGATGATAATTAACTTTTTATGGCACGATTTGGAACATATGGATGTGGATGATATATGTTTTCAACAAAATGGTGCCACTTGCCACACAGCTAACGAAACAATGGCCCTTTTGCGCGAAAAGTTCAATGGCCATGTTGTCTCACGTGATGGCGATGTCAATTGGCCGCCAAGATCATGAGATTTGACACCGTTGGATTTCTTTTCTTGGGGTTAATTGAAAGCAAATGTGTACGTCGATAAACCAGCAGCAATTCAAGAGCCAAAGGATGAGATAATTCGTCACATTAACGGCATAGAACCTTAATTACGCCTCAGCGTTATCGAAAATTTGGACCATCGGAGGTGTACCACCGACATCGCGGTGGATATTTGACCGATATTTTGTTCCGTACATAACTGAACCACACCAATATTATCATAATGATAAGATATAACAATAATGTCTAAATAAATTGTGTTTTATTTAAAATCAACATCGGCCCTTTAAATTCAAAAACCCTTTATTACTCAAATTAGTTCACTATGGAGGTGTAAATATCTAATTAATTTGTTACCACTACACATGCTAACAATACACACGTACCCACTGGTAAAAAGAAAGAGTAAGCAGGCCTTCTAAAATAACTGATTTGGCTGACAGAAATCCTTCTCACTCAAATACGCATTCATTTACTGCCTGTCCCACGATGTCATTCGAATGGCTACACACCGCTATCTGATAAGGCCGTTATGGCAGGTTGTGGCGTAAATCAATTAGATATCTGTACTCACCTTTGACACTAAATGCATAATTTATACGTATTATTTTTTTTACTCATTTGTTCCCGAAGGATTCAATTTTACTGTAAAGAATCGATTATCATGCATGATAGTTTTGCACTTTTGTTATCACTTTTTTGTCTCATTTTTGGATAGAAAATGTTTGCTGGGAGTGTTTGTGTTTTTGTGCAGTGGTGGTAATAGTAGTGGTAGAATGAAGAGTTGTAATTGTAGAAGTAGCTGTAGTAGCAGTTTGTCTGTTAATTTCCTTCTAGTGCCATGTTAAGTTAACTGCTTCATTTAATACTTCTGTAGTCGGATGTCCTAGTTAAGGGATTCAGTTTTGCTTTTAGAGACATTTTTACTTCTTTTTTTAAATATTTTTTTTTTTTTGCTTTTTTATTTATGAACTTTATAAAAGGGTTTGTACGTGGAAGAAATAGTTAGCGCTTAAATTTTTGCTATTTTTTCTGTTTTTTTGTTATTTTTCACTGCAATATATCCTCATGGAATTATTAATTTTCTGGCAATGTTGCTGCACAAAAAACGTAAAATTTTTAACATTTTTTCGTTGTTTGCTTTGTACCAACAATATGGTTTGTTGACCGCAAGCTTCATTTTTATATCTGTTGAGATGTTTTATTGCTGGTAAAGTGAAGATTTTTTAGCTGCATTTTATTTTTGTTAAATAATTATTTACTAAAAGAAAATTCTAGTAAAGTGGAAACTTCTTTAACCACCACTCGCTCACTGAGGTCAATTTTTTCCTGGCAAAGTAGCTGCTATCTGTTACCACCTGTCACTGATGAGGTCATTGGTATCAGCTCGTACTCGTAATTAAGATATTGTTTCAGTTATACAATCAGACCATAAATGAATAAATTGAAAAAAAGTATTAAGTTGTTCGCAGTTTTATTTGTTTCGAACAGCTGTTCTTCTAAAGTTTTTGTATAATTTAAAGGTTTAATAAAGACTGATTGATAGAATGAAGTGTTTACTTTGGCAAACGGGATAGCTAATGCATGGCTGAATATACTTATAAGCATTTACTTTGAAAAACGTGCGGTAATAGAAATTATGGGCAGTAGGGGACAGGGTGCTCCTGTTTTTATTAAATTTTCAAACAATAAAACAAGGTTGTTCCAACTAAAACGCCCGATGTTATGCTAGGAACACAACTGCGACGAGCGACGAATTTTTGGTCGCGAATATTCGTGGCGAAAAACGAAACACATTAGTGTATATGAAAATGCACACAATCTTGGCGTTGACTTTATACAACGAATATTTGCCGGCGAGATCGTCGCGATGGGCGAAGTTCGTCGTTCGTCGCAGTTGTGTTCCTAGCATTAATTGTCATATATTTATTTCATTATGATAGAAGGAAATATGAGAGTTAGGTGTGAAAAAAAAATATCTCGCTAAAGGTTCAATGTCATTACCCCTTCAAACCTATGGTCCATATTTTCAATGACTCTGAGACATAATTGAGGTTCAATGCCGTTCATGTGGCGATGTAGTGCAAAGGCATCACCCGTCATTAATTCATATTCTATAGTCTTTATATTCTATACTCTTTATACTCGTATACTCTTTATAATCGAAACTGCTTAAACTCTAGTCAATATAACGATAATGCCACCACCTCATTAAGCATACCAACGTCATTTAATGGATCATAAAATATCCGCTTAAAATAATTTGTTCTTGATTTAGTTATTAGAAACCATTTTTTATGCATAAAAAGCTTTTTAATATCTGTAAGGAGATAAAGAAAACAATATCAGCTGTTTATCATGTAGCTGCCGCCTTCAATACACTTTTGTAGCTGGCTATAGGCCAGCGGCATTTGTAGTCGTGTGTTCGTGTAGCCTGCTGTCTCGAATGTGTTTAATGCTTCAGAATGAAACAAAGCACATGTGTCAATTGATGTTGAGCTATTAAATTGTAAGATTGTATTAATTAATTGTCGGTCGTCCAAAATATGTAAGTCCGTAATAGGAGTTGTTATAGATGGGGTCTCATCAAACGAGTTCAAGATTAATTCAGGGGTGCCGCAAGGCTCCGTTTTTTCTCCTACCTTGTTTCTTATTTTCCTCGACGACCTTCTCTATCAAACTTCCAACCCTATCCACTCTTTCGCAGATGACAGCAGCATTTGCCATTCGTACTCTTTTAGCTATAGGCCCAGCCTATCAGAGATCGCTGCCAAGAGGCTAAATATGAATGATTCACTGAACAGTTATCTTCTATTAATCTCCGAATGGGGTCGCAAAAACAGGGTCGACTTCTACGCTCGTAAGACCCAGTGCTGTTTATTAACGCACAAACAAACGACCGCTAATGCTGCTTCATCTGTACTCATGGATGGTATAAATATTGAGGAATCGGATGCTCTTGATGTTCTTGGAATGAAGATACAGTGTGATGTTCGCTGGACTAAACACATTTTTCATGTCTCCAAAGAAGCATTTAAGTGCATCGGTGTAAGATGTACTTCACTCCATCCGACCTCCTTACTTTTTATACCACCTACATCCGACCGAAAATGGAATACAACTCTCATGTTTGGGTCGGTGCCCCAAAATCAATTTTGGGGTTATTCGACCGTGTAAAGGAGAGGGCTAAGAAGCTTATCAGTGACTGTAGAGTAACCAACTCTATTGACTCACTGGAGCATCGACGCAGTGTGGGGTGCACTACTCTGTTCTATCGTTACTACAATGGATTTTGCTCTGAGAAGATTAGGGATTTTGTTCCCGAAAATCGCACATCCATGTGTCGATTGCCCGGGAAATCTTGCTACGCATTAAAGAGAGAATTCGTTTTTCAGCCGTACGCTTCGTCTGTGGAATAAGTTGCCTGCCGACGTGTTTCCTGTCTGTTATAACGTTGGAAAATTCAAGTCAAATGTTCACAAACACTACTCCCTCTTTCCTCCTCCTCACAAACTAGTTCTGGTACAATGCTCTGCATATGTAGGGGTCATCCCCTGATTACTGGTCCAAGATAAAAAAAAGTTATGTTGTGACTTGCGAAAACACTCACCAAGGGTTAAATTTCAGAACAAGAATCAGAACGCCCTGAGAACGCTGATCGGGGTTAAGGCAGGAGTTTCTCATTTATTGTAGCAAATAATACTCTCAGAAGCTGCATGACTTATGTTGTGTTGGAAGCCGCTACTTTCAAAACACAAATCGTAGCAACCAATGGTTGTTCATTTGTTTGAAAGGTGTAAAGAAAACTAAGAGACGTGTATAAATGAAAAAGCTTGTCTTTTGCGTTTTAAGAGGTATTAATAAAATATTTTCTTTTTAAATTCTTAATAATTTAGTTACATTGTTGGAATGTAAAGTTGAAGATTTGAGAATATCTTTCAGGGTAGCTCCTATGAAAGGTCGACATGTAGACAGCTGGGAAACATAGAAAACAAGCTGATTATAATTTTTTGATTGGTATCAGTGTAGAAGCTAATACGCAGAATTGATATTTTTATTAGAAATCACATAATAAGAAGTATATCATGCCATGAAAATAACTTTAAAATGGCGCCATACACAGAAAAAATTATAGTAAAAATAAAATCAACAAAATTTTTGTCTTAAAAAATTATTTTGTCTGTATATAAATAAGTATCAAAAAAATAACCTTTGATATCATATTTTGTTGCTGTTTAAAAAAAATTTTGTTTTCGATGAATAATTATTTTTACTTTTGTTTGAATCCACGAATTCCTTTACAGGTCGCCATTCGAACAATTTATTAATTGATCCAACGAATTTCGTTATTGAACAAAAAAAATTTTTTTCTTTGTACTACATAAGTACATAAAAAAAAACACTGGAAACGGGTTATATACCACCAGAAGCGTTCCTATATCTGGACAGCAAAGGATATTTACATAACGAATGCGGGATTCCCAGTTTTTATCACATTCATAGAAGAACTAATATCAAAGCTATGTGTAGCAACCTCCTCACGGTAGATAATCCTAGGCTCAATACCAGTTTTTTTTTCAATAAGGTAGAAACCTAGCCTCAAATATAAAAAAATATTGGTGGCACACTAAATAAATTCGTTTTTTTTCTATGTTTTTATTTCTTGACAATCTTACCTCCCCCCTCCCTCATTCAGCACTACTCGTACAAAAGTAAAGGTTTTTGTATACTAGTCCTTTGCATGAATAACATAAACATTCAAAGATTAAATAATAAGCATAATTACTATTATAAATGATAATTTAAAGAATAAATATTTTATATAGTATACTTGAGAGCCCGTTCTTGGGGCAGCGTATAACCTTACTATGTATAATAAAATCATTTCTTTATTTTTGTTACTTAAGAATAAATATCTAGATTAAATAAGCAATTAACTATAGTTTTCTTTTTAAATTCTCAATAATTTAGTTACATTTTTGTAAAGTTGAATATTTGAAAATATCTTTCAGGGTAGCTCCTATGAAATGTCCACCTATAGACAGCTGTTTATAATTTTTTAATTGGCATCAATATAGAAGCTAATATAGTGAATAAAACTTAATTGTTAATCAAATTATTTAAAATCGATTTGGCTAATTGTTGACTTGTTCCCATTTATTTAACTTTCCATTATGATAAGAATTAATTTTAATTGTTGGATGGGAAGAAGTTTAAAACTAGCACGTGTCAGAGAATTAATGCAAACTCGTGCGTGTAAAGAAACTCAGGCAGCATTGTGTCACAATATTCCTAAAAATAAGCTACACAACTTTTTGTACAAAAAGTGTTGAAGGATGACAAAGCAAAAACACCAATTCGCGTAAAGAAAAAGTAGAGAGAAGGAAAAAATGTTTGAGAATTGCTGCTGAAACAAAACACGCCAAGTTAATCAATGTCGTTGAGTCCTTTCTCCGCGCCATTTAATCAGTTTTTAGACACATACACACACACACACACACACACAAGAATGATGTGTTAACCTCTTTCATGCTCCGTTTTTGTTTGTTACGTTTTATTCATTTCAATTTTTTGCTTTGCAACGCCATTTGAAAATATTTTTCTCATTCACGCAATTATCGATTTTCTGTCGTAGTTTTGTGTCGGTTTTAAAATGTATTTAAATTTTCAGTAATAGAGAAAAAAACTTTTTAGTTGATTTTACTGAAATAAAAAAACCGTAAAGTCGAAGTTTCACTATCTTCTTAGAGCTGCAGAAGAAGCCAGGTTTTTTGTCCCTGTACCTTGAAACCCGGCCTTAAGTAATTAAATTTTGTTTAGCATATTGCTCGGAACACAACTGCGACGAACGGCGAATATTCGGTCGCGAAAAAATAAAACACATCGGTGTATATGCAAATGCACACAATCATGGAGTTGGTCGAAATTCGTCATACATAGCGAAAGTTGAAATAGATTCATTTCTAATTGTTTCGTCAGCGAACGACGAACAAAGCAGTATCAGGTGACCAGGTTTCTTACATAAAAAAAATTATTTCTGATGACATAATACTTTTTATAATTTATATTAATCCATGTAGTAAAATATGTATGAATATGTTCTCAAAATATAAAGCAACTGAGATAATTTGTTCAAAAATCCTTCTTTCGGATGGGATTTTTATAGGTTTACTTTTAATATGGCCACTTTAGTATTTATACTCATTTTTTTTTTTTTTTTTTTTTTTTGCACGGAATGTAAACAATATTCGTTGATATTGTGCTTCACACGATGAATTTATACAACGAATATTTGCCGGCGAATTCGTCGCGATGGGCGAAGTTCGTCGTTCGTCGCAGTTGTGTTCCTAGCATATCGTTTTCTGGGTTGTAGAACAATATTTTCCCTGCGCACCACTAAACTGTCAAGATTCTTGGCTATCAATCTGACTGACCCAATTTTTATTGTGGCGATTTGGTTGTCAATACCGAAATTTTTCACAAATTTTAATTCCGCAGGATTGTGAAAAATTGTTATTTCAAGCTTTATAAAAATAAGGAGTACACACAAAAAAGTAACTTAATGGAAGAAATGAAAAATATTGCCGTGTTTTGCCCAGCTGAATTGCCACACTACGAGTAGAACACAAAGCTAGTCACTCACATTCGAATCAATTTGGGTTTGTCTATCTCACTATTATTCGTTCGCATATTCTTATGTATTTTCATTGAGTTTTGACATATCGTTCGATTAAACAAAGTTAGACGAACCCAAATCAATTTTCTTTCGCTTAGATTGCGAACGCAAGCACGCTGTCGAGATTGGTAAACTGGCTGTAAGTATTAGTGCATTTGTGGCATTTTTATTGCCGCACGATTGCATATTAAGTAGTCGCACGATTGACGCATCAGGGTTGCATTTGGTTGGTCCAAATAAAAACAATATTCGCCGCGATTGCTGCATGTAACAATTAATTGTGCAATCACACGATCGGAGTATAAAAATATGCGAAAATTGGTACATTGTAGCAATCATGTGCAATCTTATGTAATTAAATGCAATGTTATGTAATTAACTAGTAATTTTCTCTCGGATTTAACACGACAAGAAATCACACCAGATTCTTCAGTGGGAGTTTAGGCAAGTTCTATTAACGCAGCAATGTTTTTATCGATTAGCTGGCAAAGATGCATTACGCACCCATTCTAGAGACCGCGGGCTCTGAGGTGTGTCGGACTTCGTATATAGCGTATACCAACTAGAAATCTCCTCTTTCTTACTCTAAGGGGGAAACCCCACCCTGAAACTGCATGTACATTGAAGTTGCCTATCTGTGGCACTAACTGCGTCCATGCCCACATATATCCTAACTCTTTTTTGCATTTTTCATTTCTATTCATTCAGCCATGGGCCCAGACTATCTGACATCGGTACCAAAAGGAATATGTATGACTCACTGGGCAAGGAGTAGACTTTAGCGTTTACAAGACCGAGTGTTTCCTCCTTTATCTGAACTTAAGGATTAATATATATTAAGGATGGTATAGATATTGAGGAACCAAATACTGCTGATGTTCTGAAAGTTCAGTGTGATGGTTGCTGGACTGCACACGTTTTTCATGTTTCCAAAGAAGTATTCAAAGAAGTTTTGGTTTATTGAAACAGTGTAATATTCACACCGATCTCTTACTACTAATGCTATCTATATCCTACCGAAACTGTAATACAACTCTCATGTTTAAGCCGTATGCAACTGAAAATGAAGAAGCTCATCGGTGAAGGTAGGGTATCCGACTCTATTGACTCACTGGAGCAACGCCACTATACGGAGAACGTTACTCTGTTCTATCGCAACCGCAATCGATTTTGCTTTGACGAGATTAGGAATCTTTTTCCGGCAACCTATATATTTTTCCGCGTCCAGGACTCATACAGAAACTGGCCAAGGAAACCGCCCAATACATTATGGAGAGAATTCATTTTTCAGCCATTTCGTTCGTTCACGAACTGTCATATGTGACGAACGTTGGAAAGTTCAAGTGAAATATCCACAAATGCTACAACCTTTTTCCCACTGGTACAATGCTCTGTGTATGTCCCCTGAGTCCTAAAAGGTTACTCTCTATTGCGATGCCAAACTAAGTTCGATGCGAAAGGTAAATGCGATAAGAGTATAATTTGGCACTTTGTGACGTTTGGGCAAACTTTTACGCGAAATAGTTTGCAAATGAAGTAACACTGGTACCACAAAATAAACTAGAGCGAAGAATGATAAAATAAAATGTGCGAGAGGAAAAAATTAAATGCGAAAGGAAATTACGAAAATACTATTGCGAACTATTTTTCTTTCGCATCGCAAAACCCCCCCCCCCCCCCTGGTCAAAGTTAAAAAAAAATATATATATTCAGCTGAGTTCAAATTACCCTTCTTTAATCCAGCAGCTTATTTCAATGCCATACAGCTAGTGATCAAGTATTCCATTGACTCTTCTTCTATCCTTCCAATGTTCTACCACGATAGAATTTGTCTATTATTTTCTTCTCCTCTTTGAGAAAACTCTTGTCAAGCTAAGGACATAGGCGCAGAAAGCCTCTTCAGCCCCGCCTTTGACATACATATATCTTTATGCTAGTGATCAAGTATTCCATTGACTCTTCTTCTATCCTTCCAATGTTCTACTACGATAGAATTTGTCTATTATTTTCTTCTCCTCTTTGAGAAAACTCTTGTCAAGCTAAGGACATAGGCGCTGAAAGCCTCTTCAGCCCCGCTTTTGACATACATATATCTTTATGCTAGTGATCAAGTATTCCATTGACTCTTCTTCTGTCCTTCCAATGTTCTACTACAATAGAATTTGTCTATTATTTTCTTCTCCTCTTTGAGAAAACTCTTGTCAAGCTAAGGACATAGGCTCAATAAACCTCTTCAGCCCGGCTTTTGACATACATATATCTTTATGCCGCTAGTGTTCTGGCATCCAGAACAATAGAAGCTGTTTCTGAGCCACCAACCTGTTTAGCTCATTGTGACACTTCAGTGCTATCCTCGAAGTAAATGTTCACCTGACCAGGATATGGAGAGCTAGTTGACTGTGGGAGAGTTTCTCAGCCCTTACCACCGTATGTTCTTTTACGGATAGGATTCCTGCATATTTCGTAAAATTCCACCTGGAGAATTGTGATGTGTTTACTCAAAGTTTTGATAAACATTAGGCCATTGAGTTGAGTTTAGCTGCTTTCCAGGTTATTACTTTACAAGACCTGCTCAGGCGCTGATAGCTCAGAGCTCAGACTAAGCTGATACGAGTATATATTCGACTATCAGCAGTAACCACAGCAACTTAAAAGAAAATCTATGCCTATATAACAGTCGCAACTACTAGAGAGCTGCAATGGATTACTGACCGAGTTCCATTTCCTTTGCAACATTTACTTTTAAAATGAATTTTCTCTTATCATAAACTTAATATAGCTACAAGAAATATCAATTACTGGCTATTTGGCCCATTATCAATGCCAACGATTATCTGCCATGCCCAGGGTATAGTATTTCTCACATAATACAGGGTGGCTATTTCATTAGCAAGTGGTAAAAGAAACTTACAAATCTTGTTTAAGATTTAATTTGTTTATAAGACTCATATATCAATAATTATAACAATTTTTACTTTTATTATTTGTATTAAAACTTTATAAATATTAAATATTTATTTTATTGGCATCCAAAACATTTTTTCTTTTTTTCATTAATTTACTCACCTGATAAATTCAAGTTTTGTGCAAATAAAAATGATTTTAATTTATATAAAAAAATAATTTATTCAATCGTGTAGTATTTTGGTTTAAATATTTTTTTTTCCTTTTTGTACTATAAAAACGTTTATTATTTTATCGTCTGTCCAATATGATAAATTAATTTCAATATTGTCCTTTAACAATAAACAAATGCCTCTCCACCTTTAAATTTTCAACTATTTCTCTGCTACACTTATAACTACAAATCTACTATTTCTAAATAAATTAATATTTACATAAAATTGCAACACACACACACCCACACCCACACACACACACCTTCAAGCACTATGTGAGCAAGGATATGCAGCTTAAGGTGCACCTTAAAGTGATAGAGACAAAACTGTTTTTCTAATTTTTGTGGCCTTCGAAAACTTATCTTTCAAGAACTGCGATCACTGAAGTTGACAAGTAAATATAATGGCGTTTTCTTTTCTTAAAAATAAAATGTTACCTGTGATTAGGCAACATTTTTAAATGCTTACCTGACTTCTAAGAAGTGTTACATATTCTACGTTTACAAAAGAGCACAAAAATTTTATAAAACAATAAAGAGCAATTAGCGTTTCAATTTTGAAGTGCTTTTATACCAAAACTCGTGGTGTAAAAAACAAACGTTGGCATTACTAATTTAAAACACATAGATATTTATAATTTTACGGGCTTTTTTAAATAATTCTCAATAAATTATGAAAACTAGAATAATTATTTTTACATAAAACATAAATATACATATGTCAGTATAAATCAGCATGCAGGTTAGCAAAAAAGGGCAATTAATCACCCTGTGCTTGAAGCAAAGGGCAAAATATGTTCCATACTCGTATATTGCCCTTCTTCATGCAGCACATTTAGAAGAGAACACGGTTTTTATTTACACTGTTGCCGTCTTTTTAGAAAAGAACATAAAAACGGGCAAAGGGCACAATAATTGTAACATTTTTGTTAGAAAAGAAAACGCCATAAACTTAACTCGCTTTTAATAAGTGATGACTATTTCTTTATCCCGCTTGTGCAGAGGTTGCCGATAAGTTAACAACTGTATCAAGAAAAATTTGTATTGAGCTTTACTTATATCTTTTTCTTTCACCAACTATTTGTTGAGAATTATTTTTCAGTGGCATTAAGTATTTTGGAAAAAAGTATTTAAAGACATGGAAGCACCATAGCTCCCAAAATGGAAGTGTTTTCCAAACAATAAAGGCTTCGACTTACACATAAATAAAAATAATCAACCAAACCCCGATAAAAACCGGGCATAACCAGATTCAAAATAATCGTTAAAAGTTCAGATATACATTCTACGGCTAAAACGCGCATCGAATATGAAAATCCGGTTTCTGGTTTTAGGAATTTCGAAAATCGGCTCCACGACCTATCACTTCTCCGAAAGCCGCAACACTTTTTTCTATAGCGAAATATCAAATTTCTTAAAAGTATACATTGTATATAAAAGAGGTTGCGAGACTTATTAATAAACAAAATAATGTTAAATTAAATTTTCGGGTTTTAGTTCAAGTTTTTCCTTTCTTAAGTTTTTTCTTTAGACCGATTTTTTGCAATACAAATTTGCTGTGATCAAGAATTTTTGATTGAAGAAGACAAGAAAAATAATAATCAAATCTTTTAGTGTAGGGACAACTAGCTGTTTCGTAGTCGCTACACTACTCATCAGCACCCATTGGGATTTGAACTCGGGTCATGAAGTATCATGATGATAATTTTAAATGTTACATATTAAAAGTTACATATGCTAGAATCACTTGTATGTTTGTTTGTATATTTACAGCACTCGAAACTTATGTCATATGCGTGATTATTACATATGTATGAACATAAAACTGTATATACAAAGTTTATAACGAGTGATTTTTTTGCTATTATCTTTTTGGCAACACTAGTTTTGACAGCTCACGCACGTTTTGTGTCTTGTGTCACTTAAGTTTGGTCTATAATTTAATCATGAATCGTCTTACAAACGAACAACGCTTGCAAATTATTGAATTTTATTACCAAAATGCGTGCTCTGTTAAGAAAGTTCATCGCGCGCTTCTTCCATTTTATGGTCAGTTTAATCGACCTACTGAGGCTTTATTCGGGCTATTGTAAAAAAATTTCGCACCAAATTTACATTGTTGGACATTAAACCACCAACACGCTTACGTAGAGTGCGAACTGAAGAAAATATCGCAGCCGTCTCGGCCAGTGTTGGTGATGACCGTGAATTATCGATTCGGCGCCGTTCGCAGCAATTGGGCCTCTGTTACTCCACTACGTGGAAAATTTTGCGGAAGGATTTGGGTGTGAAGCCTTATAAGATACAGCTGGTGCAAGAATTGAAGCCAAACGACCTACCACAATGCCAAATTTTTGGTGAATGGGCTCTTGAAAAGTTAGATGAAGATCCACTTTTTTATCGAAGAATTGTGTTCAGCGACGAGGCTCATTTCTGGTTGAATGGATACGTGAACAAGCAAAACTGCCGTATTTGGAGTGAAGAGCAGCCAGAAGCATTGCAAGAGCTACCAATGCATCCACAAAAAACAACCGTTTGGTGCGGATTATGGGCTGGCGGCATCATTGGGCCGTATTTCTTCAAAGATGATGCGAATCACAACGTTACTGTGAATGGTGAGCGCTACCGTGCGATGATAACAAACTTTTTTTTGCCCAAAATGGAAGAGCTTGACATGTGGTTTCAACAAGACGGTGCCACATGCCACACAGCACGCGAAACAATGGACCAATTGAGAGGCGACCAGTCAATTGGCCGCCCAGATCGTGCGATTTAACGCCTCTAGACTATTTTTTGTGGGGCTATGTTAAGGCTAATGTCTATAGCGACAAGCCCGCTTCGATTGACGCACTGGAAGCCAACATTGCCAACATTATTCGTGAGATACCGGTCGAAATGTTGGAAAGAGTATGCCAAAATTGGACTAAGCGGATGGACCATTTGAGGCGCAGCCGCGGCCAACATTTGCATGAAATAATCTTCAAACATTAAATTATATCGACCCAACTATCGATCCAAATAAATATTTCATGCATTTTTTTGAATTTTATGTGTTTTTTTTTTTAAATTTCCGATAGTTCTTATAAAATCACCCATTATCTATATATGTATGTACATATTTTTATGAGACATGTAAAAATGTATAATAAAGTAAATAAATATGTATGTATGTATGTACAATAACATACCCTCAAAGTTCTTTTACCAACTCCAATTTAAAATTTCCAGACCTTATTGCGCACATTTCTTAAAAGCAAATTACTTCATAATAAAATTTTTTTCTTTGTAGTATAACGAATGTAATGTGCATTCGAATTATAATCGTTTTATTCATTCATTCATTCGATATTTCTTGCACTCTATCAAACAGCTATATTGTATTTGCGTGATTTTGCTCTTACAAATAAGAGAAACTATATATTTGAATTAGAAAGAGTATACGACAGAATCTATTTTTTACGACCAACTATACAACGCAATTCATTCTCTTTTCGGTTTTTCTCGTTTTACTTTATTAATCTCTCTTAAAGTATTCGATATTTGAATGAATATTGTATTTTTAGTGTGCATACAAACAAATGAATGTATTCTTGCAGCCTATTAAGTTACACGCAATTATTGAGGTTCGCCTACAGACGATAATTGCACCTGCCGAATGATTTGGTGTAAAGCCACCATCGGCTACTGTTGATTTTTTATATATTACGTTTACGTAAATTACGTATAAAATATACAATTTAAACCAACATGGAGAGTTACATAAGGAAATAAGTGTAAAAATAAAGAAGTAAAAACATGTCGTTTGTCGGCATCCTAATGGAAACAAGTGTTCAAACCGCTCGGCACTATTAGTTCACTAAAGGTAAAACTATTGATACATACTACCGTCGAAAATTTTGCCACTCCACTACGACAGTTTTGTAATAGATTAATGAATAAGTATACTTGTGCTCTCTAATCTATCTCAAAGCTGTTGGAGGCGTTTTCTAATTTCGCCCACCACAAGGATATTCAATATTTTCCTATGCCAGGTCCAGGTTTTGGAAAAATTTAGAGAAGCGAAAATTACCCTATCACTTCTAAGCGCACCTTGTGATTGCACTTGATGTGTGTTTTTATATAAATAGTCGTATGTGTATAAATACTTACTATCTATTTACTATTTATTATTGATATTTAGTTTTACTGTATATAAATGCATTTAAATATTCGTTATTGCACACAAATCAGTGTTTTTGTGGTTTAAAAGTCAGTAGGAAAATAAATAAACAAATAAGAACAGAACTAATAAACCAAATGACTAAAATATATGAATTATTTTTCTTTTTTATTTTTTTTTTATGTTTTTTATATTAAAAAAAAGTAAAAAGTTAATAAATTTCAATTGAATGACAAATTTATTTATTTGGTTTTGTACATAAATAAATAACAGAAAACTACGTACATATACATATGCTGGGAATCTCATGAAGAAAAAGGCCTCATCTCCCATTTTTTCTGATTTTTTTTAGTGCTTCGAATATATTTCACTCAAATACACTTCGTCACAAAATTCTAGTGGAATAGTTCCATAAGTAATGGATTTACAAGCAATTGCAAAAGAAAGTTACAAGATGAATAATATTTCCCCATATGCCAAGAGGCGTATTCGTCTTCAAATGAAGAACCGTCAATAGGACACAAAAATGTTGGCATTTATTTACTTGTTGTCAACAACAGTTGTGAAAATGATTATCGTGGGTACCGGCTGAATACAATGCGTTGACCAGCTCCCCCATAAATGACAAACTTTCATGCATGAGTACCAATTTGATCCCATGTTGTTCGGACATGATCTCCCCCTTGGTTAGGAGCAGAGCCTTTCTAAAACTCCCTCCGATTTATGGGTCACGGCACGCGGTTGCAATGCAACTCCACACCGAGCTCAATTGATACTTCCAAAAGAGCCGCACCATAACCGGGCAGGAACAAGTTCCTAGAGTTCCCGATTCACGTGGGATTTAAGTCTCCGGTCAGACCTTGGGCTACCCCAAACAACAACAATTTAATGTTGTCGACAGTCTCTATCTATGCTTAGGTCTAGGAAATAAGGGTTAGATTTAACAGGCTGCCAGCAATTGTACAGCCAGCCCACTTGGGTCCAATTTGGTCCCGTTCAAAGAATACAAAGACAAAGAATGCAAAGGCAAATGTATAGCCGAATATTTTTTGATGTCGTCTTGATGTGACGATGACGACGTCTCTTGTAATATGGGCAATAGTTTCTATTACATAGGTGCACAACTTTGTTTCCGCCATTTTTTTTCGAGGCTTTATTGTAAATAAAAAAACTGGTTATACATTTATAACTCTAGGTATTTCAAAAAAACTGGTTATACATTTATGATTCAAAGTATTTTCCATCGCTAGCCACTACTTTCTCCCATCTTTCGGGCTTACTCTCTATTGCGATGCGAAAGGTGTAGGAGTACAATTTAGTACTCAGTGCTGTTTGCGCAAACTTTTTCGCGCAATAGTTTGAAAATGAAGCAACACTGGTACCACAAAATAAACAAGAATGATAAAATAAAATGTGCGAAATGGAAAATTAAATACGAAAACGCAATACGGGGTACCAATTCTTCGATTACGAACCATTGTTTTTTTCGCATCACAATAGAGAATATTTAAGTAAAGTATTTAGATTGCAGAAAAATATTCGATAAACCACCGCGATTTAATCGTTAAAACATTTTATCAAAAAAATTCATAGATTTTCACAAAAAAATCGTAATTAGTGACGAGGCACATTTTCATTTGAATTATCCATTCAATGTGAACAAGCAGAACCGTCGGCTCTGGACAATGGAAACCCCTCAAATTATTGATCAGCGAACTTTGCATCTATAAGAAGTGACAATCTGGTGTGCAAGTCAGATCAGGAGGAATCATTGGGTGTCTCTTCCTTGAAAATGAAACCGACATAACTGTGAATGGGGAGCGATATCTGGATATGATTGAAAACTTTTCAGCGCCACAACTGCATGCTTGATTAACAAGACTGTGCCACATCGCACAGTAACTCTATCGCGGGCACCCTCTACTTCTTTACAAATACCTAACATCTACGATCTATTTATTTCGACTAACACTTACTGCGACACTCATCTACTGCCAAACGGCGAAAGCAAAGTTGTACACCTAATATAGTTTTCCTTCCCCTCAAAAGTTTCACTTATAATAGTTATGCCCTTTCTATAAGAGATAGATCAAATACATATCGCTCCTTTATTGCAACATAGTCATATCTCAAGAAAGCTCGTTTCGAGAAAAACGCATTTAAAATTTTTAGTTTCCTTACAAGTCTTAGCAAAATTTTTTAGAAAATATCTTCTAAAGGAAACAATTTAAAAGCAATTTGAATAAATTTTTGGCACAATATAAATGATAGTACTCTTAATAATTCTGCATTGTTACCTCGAAAAGCTCATTTTTTGAGATATAACTATGTTGCAATAAAGGAGCGATATATGTACATATCTGATATATATAAGAATGTAAAGAGAAATGGAATACATTTAAATTAGTTCAATAAAGAGAGTTTTAAAGCAAAACAAAAAACAAAACAAACCAGAAAACCTTAAATTAATTCATAAAACTAAAATATAATAAAAATACTTATATCGTACATATGTATGTAGTTAATATGTATAATAAATAAATAAAGCTTTTGTAATCAAACTTGAAAGTTATTGTAGTATGTTTCAGTTGCATAAATCGGTTTCGCTTTAAGACTTTCCACTATCGCACTGTTGAGAATGTTGAAGATGATGCCAAATATGATGCAGGCGGCATAGATGCCCAAAACAATCCACCACAACAGTTGTTCGTGTAACTTCTGTTCGAAATTCTTCAATACCAGCAGGCCGATTGTTAAGCCAGCCAGAGCGCCAGTCAAATGGGCGATAAACGATACGGAGGGGTAGTCTTCGGCAAAACGGGCATAAACAGCAAAGCCCACATCACAGGAAGCTAAAAGTGCAAAAAACATCAGATAAAGAATGGCGAATAAAAAATTATAAACAGGAAAAGTTTAAAGTCGGACGAGACAATAATTCAGAGTTTTTGGATAAACAAATTATTAAATCATGCACAGTGGTTAAAAAGGTGTATAAATTTAACTTCCTGTAAAATTATTTTATTAGTTAAACAAATATTGGCTGCAATGGGGTTAAAAGTTCCACGTAATCAACACTTTCAAAGTAGCTTTCATATAAATATAGTTTAAAAAACTAAAAAGCACGCTTCGACATCGAGCTAAAAAGTAAGAAACAGTTTTATGAATGAGCTTAAACTATAGTGATTGAAAAATACTAGTATTATTATGAATTAAGTCGATGTACGACAGATATGACACACAGCGCCCCACGCTTAATTCACAATACTAGTAAATATTTTACATTCACTATTGTTCAAGTTTCGATATCAAAGCGTGTTTTTTACTTTTCAGTTCGATATCAAAGCGTGTTTTTACTTTTTAGTTCGATATCAAAAGATTTTTTTTACTCAATCAAGTTTTTTATTCGCTATTTAAGCTTCTAAGATTTATACCAGTAAAAAATTATAAATAGCTTGTTTTCTATGTTTCCCAGCTATCTATATGTCGACATTTCATAGGAACTACCCTCATCATCAGTAGACTTTGGAAATTTTTGAAAGATATTCTCAAACATTCAACTTTATATCCCAACAATCCAAATAAATTGCTGAGAATTTAAAAAGAAAAATGCTCTAATAATATCCGTCACATGGTACCTAAAAAACTCATAAAGATCTCTGTGTTCCTCTTGTAAAAGACGAATTCTCAAAGTACGCAATAAGGTATATCAGTAAATTGGAACTTCATCCAAATCCTCTTGCACTCAACATACTTAATTTTGGCGGCCACTCCCGGTTTGAGAAGGAACGTTCAATAGGCGATTTTACCGATATTGACCGTGCAAAATAAACCATTTTTGTCTAGCATTCGCTGGACTTAATTAATTTTATGTATTTAGTATTAAGATTTGAATACTTATTGTTAGTTCACTTTCTGAAGATTCAATAAATAAATGAATGGAAAAAAAGACTCTAACATCGTTTGTTATAGTTGGACTACCCTATATTAGGGCAACCTGCATGAGGGCATAAAGCGCAGCGTAATTTAACGCTTTGGTTTTACGCTGTAGTAAGTAACTTAAATAAGAGTGTTAATGTTGTGCCAAGAACAGTAAAAATCACTAAATAACGAGTGATTTTTTGCTATTATCTTTTTGGCAACACTAGTTTTGACAGCTCACGCACGTTTTGTATCTCGTGTCACTGTCAAACATCTTCAGTTTGGTCTATAATTTAATCATGAATCGTCTTACAAACGAACAACGCTTGCAAATTATTGAATTTTATTACCAAAATGCGTGCTCTGTTAAGAAAGTTCATCGCGCGCTTCTTCCATTTTATGGTCAGTTTAATCGACCTACTGAGGCTTCTATTCGGGCTATTGTAAAAAATTTTCGCACCAAATTTACATTGTTGGACATTAAACCACCAACACGCTTACGTAGAGTGCGAACTGAAGAAAATATCGCAGCCGTATCGGCCAGTGTTGGTGATGACCGTGAATTATCGATTCGGCGCCGTTTGCAGCAATTGGGCCTCTGTTACTCCACTACGTGGAAAATTTTGCGGAAGGATTTGGGCGTGAAGCCTTATAAGATACAGCTGGTGCAAGAATTGAAGCCAAACGACCTACCACAACCCCAAGTTTTTGGTGAATGGGCTCTTGAAAAGTTAGATGAAGATCCACTTTTTTATCGAAGAATTGTGTTCAGCGACGAGGCTCATTTCTGGTTGAATGGATACGTGAACAAGCAAAACTGCCGTATTTGGAGTGAAGAGCAGCCAGAAGTATTGCAAGAGCTACCAATGCATCCACAAAAAACAACCGTTTGGTGCGGATTATGGGCTGGCGGCATCATTGGGCCGTATTTCTTCAAAGATGATGCGAATCACAACGTTACTGTGAATGGTGAGCGCTACCGTGCGATGATAACAAACTTTTTTTTGCCCAAAATGGAAGAGCTTGACTTGCATGACATGTGGTTTCAACAAGACGGTGCCACATGCCACACAGCACGCGAAACAATGGACCAATTGAGAGGCGAGTTCGGTGAACAGTTTATTTCACGCTTGGGACCAGTCAATTGGCCGCCCAGATCGTGCGATTTAACGCCTCTAGACTATTTTTTGTGGGGCTATGTTAAGGCTAATGTCTATAGCGACAAGCACGCTTCGATTGACGCACTGGAAGCCAACATTGCCAACATTATTCGTGAGATACCGGCCGAAATGTTGGAAAGAGTATGCCAATATTGGACTAAGCGGATGGACCATTTGAGGCGCAGCCGCGGCCAACATTTGCATGAAATAATCTTCAAATATTAAATTATATCGACCCAACTATCGATCCAAATAAATATTTCATGCATTTTTCTGAATTTTATGTGTTTTTTTTTAAATTTCCGATAGTTCTTATAAAATCACCCATTATATTAAAAACAAATAGTGGCAAAGTTGCTACATTAGTATGAAAACATCTAAAATGTGATTGCCAAGAATGATAGAATACATGATTACGACAACTCTCACATAAAACTAAAATCTTCTGCGCATGTTGGTCAAATAACGAAACAATAAAAATAGTTGATTTGTAAATACATACACTTGCCTTGGGCTAAACTATGTCATCTAATGGGAAATCCTGCGCATGACGTAATCTCTAGTTCTAACATTCTTGGTAATTACTAATTGCTGGAAAAAATTAGTAACATTTGTTTTGCAGCTCACTTCACTTCACATGAGGATTTTTACAGATAAATTACGCTTGACGCGCTAAGTCACTGTTATTCGTTGTGCGTATATATACACTGTTATTCTTTGTGAGTGTTTAAATACTTATAAAATTATGGATTTGTATTGTACTGTTGAATTTTGAACTATTGGAAAAAAACGATTTTTTTGCATGTTTTCTAAGCACAAGCCTTAATCCTACTCGTAAGTTATATTTACGTCATATAAACAGTAGTAGAGAGTTTAGAACTCTGCGGCTTTTGAATTATTTCGGGTTTTGTAGTTTTGTAATCGTGAACAAGGTTGCAGAAATCCAATCTCTGCTTTGTATCTTTTATGTGGTCTGCTTTGACACTTTTTGTATTTTTAATTTGATTCCTTTTTTCCCATAATCACACCTAAACTGAAAAATATTTGCTTCATATATCTAATGAACCCAATTCATTAGATAATTTTCATTAACGGAATGAAAAATTACGTTCCATCAATGAAGATTCATAGCATTAATGAAAATATTCATTCAAATTAATTCATTAGGTTTCATAATTTCATTAAAAAGTTTCATTGGATTTGTAATAAAAAATTTTTGAAGGCTTAGTGCAAAATTTTAGAGATTTAGTAAAAGTGAGATGATAAATATATTACAACTACTAACTAAATGATAAAGTATATTATTTTATACATTAATTACTGTGTAAAAAATTGTTTAATAAAAATGTAAATAGTGTATTAAAACAATAAAAAGTTATTTTATGCTTAATATAAACAAAATTTTTTAGTTTCTCTTCAGTAGCACAATTCTAATGAAAAAAGATCATTAGAATAATGCAACTTTTCCTTAAACTAATGACTTTATTTCGTTAGAATGAAGAAAATTTTTCACAAAATTGGTGAACATTTTCATTGGTTCAATAAATGTATTCATTACACTAGTGAAAATATTTCATAAAAATAATGTAACACATTCATTGGCCTAATGAAAAAAATACGCTTGAATGATGAAGAATATTCATTAAAGGAATGATAGTTTTACTTAATGTTAATGTACCAAATTCATAAAACCAATGAAATTGAGTCGTTAACTTAATGAATATTTTCTATGTTTTAATGTAAACTATTCATAAATATTATGATTCATGCTTCATTAACTTAATGAAGTTATCATTAATTTAACGAATATATTCATTACATAATTTTTAGTGAAACAAGATTCATTAGTCCAATGAAGGCCATCATTGGCCGAAAAATAATGAAAATTTTCATTAGATTAATGTCAATATTTATTATATTAATGAAGGAATTCTTTTCAGTGTATCACGTTGTATTTATTTAGCCTAAGTTTAGCTTAATAAAATTGTCTGAAGATTATTGTAAGTTATTAAGTTGAAGCATAATTATCTACATACATTCAAGAAGTCATCCCGACTTATTGTTTTTGTCTCTTCTCTGAGTTTATTTAAAATACTGCATTTCATATTGCACGTTTTAACAGTGAGTATATCGGTTTTTAACAACCACTCGAGGATTCAAATTTGCCCATATGCTCAAATATATGTATAACGCTATATAACGTTATATTTATAATATTAAAATTATATATTTTCATTTTCCATTTAAATTTATCTGAATAGAAATCATCCACTGTGCATTAAATTTTAAATTTATATTTTACGGATTAATAAAACAAAACTTTACCGAAAAATAAAATTGCTGCCAAACGTAAAATGCCATAACGCATTTGATGATAGTTTATCATAACGTTAGCCAAATGGGCAGCTAGTAAAGCGTAAACACCACCACTGGCGCCAACCAAATAAACATCCGGATCAATTATGCTGGTGCCTGCAAAAACAACAAACAAAATCGTAAAAAAAAACTTCGATTATACAAACCACATACAAATCGCATACAGAGTTTTTGTAATGTTTCCTTCCTTCATGCTTCCTTTTGCCGTGCGATGGCGGCCAACGAACACACGAACAGGAAACACAACAAGACGTATGAGAAACACAATGAAAATTTGATGATAAGTACATTGCAAATCATATCTGAGAGAAGGATAGAGTGCATATAAACTTACCTAATGAACCTGCCAAAACACCAGAAAAATAAATGCAAGCAATGCGTCCGGAACCATGTACCATCTCCAATGGCAGACCAAACACCAGCTGTATCAGCAAATTGAATCCTAAATGAAACCAGCCAGCGTGCAGGAACATGTACGATATAAAACGCCATAACTCATGACGTTTATCGGGACGGTATATGAACAGGGAGTCAATAGGAACAGGACCGACAGGATCTGCTGCTCCTGTATTTAAGGTGTGATACGTAAACAAAAACAACTGCAAAGAATTAAAGATACAAAAGTAAAAAAACATTAACGCTGCTGTTGCAGGATGTTGCTCAGTCTCGTTTTAATTTCATTCAACCAGTTGCTAGTTTAATTTTCTTTTTGTTTTAACCACAAAGAAAACAAAAATATTTATGTACCATAATAATAAAAAAAAAATTGCAGAAATCATTAAAGTTTTTTTTTTTTTTTCAAAACAATCTTGACGAGACTTTGTGTCGCGTCTGCTTGAATCAAGAAATTTATACAAACAAAAAAAACATCACAGTTTCCATTCGCGACATTCATGCGATGAAACTTAAATCTTAATTTGCATTTAGACATAAATATTTCACCATCACTTGTGCACAAATATTTTCTATTTTGTCTAAACGTAATTTATATGCAGCAGCAAATTTTCAGTGAAATATGAAGCAAACACTCACACACACACACATTCACACACTGATATCATAATTTAATTCATATAATCAAAATGGAAATTTCTTGATTTACACTTGAGCGGTAACAATAAACGACAGCAAAATATTTTTGGCATTATTTGCTTTACCGTTAACCACCACCAAGTGCTGCAATTGGCCTGACTTTTCAATGGCTGATAGCCTGTTAAGCCAAACCACCAACTGATCAGGTCCAGAGTGCGCAAATTAACTAGTGAGATGGTCGATATACAGACACCGGCACAATCAATAGAAACTGCAGAGTACTCGGCTTTAGGGGTTTAATACAGACATCAAATCTACACCAAATTGTCCAACTTATTTCACCACAAATCAACCATCACATTCACCATCTTTTATCGTCGTTGTCATCACCCAGATACCAAACACTGTAATCAACAACACAACCAATCCTCATTATCACCGTCATCCTCACCACGCAACATTCACCACTATCAATCATCATTGCTTCCATCGTCAACCCAGAAGTCCACTAACGCTGAGGCGAGACGACATCCTCACATAAATATTCGTACATCAGCACATCGCTACCATCGGCCAGCAGACACATCGGCCAGTCCTTTGCTTTTCATTTATGCCCAACCCACCCATCTGTGTAACCACACATTTGATCCATGCTCAGCTACGCCAGCAACCCATAGTCACATAAATACATCATCACACCGCAGACACACGGCAAGTTCCTGTGTAACCACACACATTGACCAGAGGCTATTATTTTCGGGTAACACGGGAACCCCGGGAACATTGTTCTCGCCCGGCTATGGTGAGTTCCTTCGGGGGCAATGTGGTGGTTGTGGTTTAATACCCAAATGTGGGGAGAGTTTTCGCGCTCGGTGTGGAGTTGTACTGCAATCGTGTGCCGCGACCCTGAGATCGGAAGGAGTTTTAGGAAGGCTCCGCCCTACACCATGGGGGAGAGCATGCGCTATTTAGCATGTGATCGAAAATGGTACCGTGCATGACGATATGTCATGCATGGTCAAGTGTGACAATTTGTCATACATGGGGACGTCCGGGTGAACGGGTTTTTCAGCTTGTGAGAGAATCACCGTGGGGTTGGGCCGTCAAGGCAGGAACCCACGTTAAACATCTTCTGATTCTGTCAGTTCAGTTTGAGGGGAAGGGGTCTCTCGATTGTTGTAGTAAATAATGATAATTCTAGGAAGCCGCATTATTTATGTTGTGTTGAATTCCAAAACCCTTACCCAGGGTATAAATTGGCAGAACGGGGATCAGCATGGCCCCCGGGTGGTTCTGCTTGCAGTTCAACCCGGACTGATCATGCTTGAGGCGCCTACCTTAGCTGGAACACTCTGGCAGTGGTTTAAACCTAAAACGCACGAAGGGGATGTTAGTATCCTTGATAATTATTTGCTGCATGGCTTTTTTCGGGTATAAACAAACCCGCGAGGTTCTGTTGCCTTTACAACAGATACCTGTACTGTGAGGAACCAGTGGTGATGGTTAACGGGTGAGTTGGTTTAAGGGCTGATGCTGCTAGTGGGCTTCGGCCTACCAACTCATTAAGCTTCGTCTTCCTTCGATTGCTGGGAAATTGCATACAGGAGGGATTAGAAGGCCCGAACTCCTCAACAAGAAGTTGCTCATATGGCTACAAACATATAGCAAAAATTGCTGCGCCCCCGTGTGGCCGTTGTGAAAAAAATCAAAGTTTAATACTAAAAAATTTTAAGAAAATCGAAGTGTACAAACAGCGAAAAAAACTAATTTAAAATATTTAATCCCGAAAACCGCAACCAAGCCCACTGTCCACTAAACGGAAATAGTGGCGAAGCCGCTTAATTAATACGAAAGAAGCTTAAGTGTAATTATTAATTGCCGCGAAAAAAATAGTAACATTTGTTTTGAATCCAACTTTGCTGAGCGAGAGAGAGAGAGTAAAGTTTACTCTCTTACGATCTATCAAAACTGAATTTTTCAATTCAAAGCATTGCAGGCTTGTCAGATATAGCGATTTGTCGCCAAACGTGACAAATTTTTATCTACTATGGCGACTAAATTTTTATTTGGCGACTGACGATTTAAAAATCATGTGGCGAAATAGTTGGCTATTTGTTTAAACTTTGTATTTTAAATCTGGCATTCCTATTTTATCCAATGTTTTGTTGTCATACTGAATGCTCAAATGATTTGTAATGAACTATGTGTCGGAAAAAACGTCTGTTTTTGATATTCATAAGCATGATAATTATCAAAATGAATCAAACCTTAAATTACAGAACAGCATGTTCGACTAAGACCTCAAATATTTTAAACCAAAGAGTTTTGAATATGCAGGTAATTTTTTGCTTACGATAAATGCAGCCATTGTTAGATCAGACTGTTTCCTACCATTAAATGCAATAGATTATGGCTCTGAATTTGAAACGCAGCTTAGGAATACAGGAATAATTTACGAACATAATAAATAAATTATTTATAAACAAATTGTCTGACATATATGAAAAAACTTTTGAAGGAAATGTTGCGGGCCGCTTACCTAAAAATTTTAAGAAAATCGAAGAGTACAAACAGTGAAACAAATTAATTTAAACTATTAAGTCCCGAAAACCGCAACCAAGGCCACTGTGCAAAATTTTTTTCTAGTGATATTTATTAGATATATACACAGAAAGAAAAAGCTCGTACTAAATTTAAGTATTTTTTACTTGCTTTTAGTACGAGTCGTACTCAAAGATTTAAGTACGAATAACACACATGTGTACTTAAATAAGCCGTATGCGGGATTGTTCACGAAGATCAATCCTGCGATGGCTTGAAACAAGTATAAAATTCTTGAATCAAGTGCAGAATTCTTAAACCGAATAAAAAAAAAACCAAAAGAGAGACACAAATGCATGTATATGAATAAATTGCTGAGAGATAGGAATAAAAGATTCTCTGAGAATGAAATGTGAGTGTTATTAAAGTTGCCTTTACCGAACATGTACTCAGAACTCAGTTTACTTTGTGCTTTTGTTGTTACTAATTTGAAAATCTGCAAAAATACCGTTAGTTTTTATTTGTATGTCAGCTCAGCTATTATGTATGTACATACATGATATACTTTAGCTACTACCAGCGTTGCCGAATTGGACAAAATAAAAAAAGGATAGAAAGTGATAAAAAAGTATAAATATATCGTACACTAGAGTTAAACAAGGTTGCCAGAAATGCAGATTTATCTTCATTTTGCAGATTTTTACTCTCTAAAAACACTAAATGAAGATTTGAAGATTTTTGGACTGAAAACGCAGATTTTTAATATTTCTAATATTATATGATGATGGGTTGGTATCATTCGTCTAGCTCAAGTTAAATCTAATCTAAGCTAGACGAATGATATCAACCCATCATCATATAATATTAGAAATATTAAAATAAAGTTCGACTATTTAACATTAATACGTACATAAAATTTTTAATAATAAAGTAACTTTTTGCACTTTGTCCCTTATATTTCTACTAGAACGAAGTTAGAGCGAAAATATCAATCGTTCATGTTATAAAGTAGACAAAATGGAATAACATCTTGCACATGTTTCTGAACATGTTTCGTTATACAAGAAAATGAAGCGAAAAAATTGTAAAAAAAAATTACGTGAAAATTATAAAGGTTGAAAGCTACATGCAATTGATAGTTTTTGCCCTCGAAGTTTAAAAAGTAACTTTGTTAAAGCAACTTTGGCAAGTTTCTAGAAAGTAATATGAGCTTATTTATACGATAATTTGAAGTATTTTTTATAATACTCTTTTAAAGTTGGTAACAAAATCATGTTACATTTTACGACGATTTTTAAGTCGTGTCTTTAATTTTCGACAATTACATCCTTTTGCTTAAATCGATGTCAGTCAAATGAATATAAAACAATTTTAAAAACATAACAAATAATTCAAAAGGAAATTAGAAAAAAAAACATGAAAAATATTTTTCGTTGTGACAATTCTTCAGTACAACAACAATGCCGTTCAGACATCTAAAATATTTATTTAACTATACTCGTACAGTTACAAATAAATTTGTAAAGTATGGGGGGAGTACCGAAGACCTTATGCCCACGATAGTAATAACAGTAATTTGCAGCGGCGCTGTGACAAACTATTATGCCTTCACATAAGAAATTGCCGCGTTGTTAACAAAGGAATACCTCAAAAAAAAAAAAAAAAACTGTAAACTAATACAATTAGTTGAGGCTAACAGTTAACAGACGCAAAACTCTCGAAGGCCAAACAACAACAACAAGCCAGACCGCACTTAAGAAATAATTGCGATAACGTGAGAAGTGTTCTCCAGTCCAGAGCTGTATCTAAAATAAAGCCACTTAATTCTAACATAATGTGCAAATTCTAACCGAGTTTGTTAAATGTATAATGATTTTACAGATAATCTTTAGCTAATTAAGTGTTCAGGACACAGTAGTCCTAATATACTCGCACATCGGTATACGTGTTTAGGCATTAAATAATTTTAACAATTTTCATGTATGTTTGTTTTCTCATTAAATGTATTTGCATTTTAATATTCTCAAATACATAATTTCTTTCAATATGTTGTTAGAATTTTTAAAATTATTTATAAAAAAAAAGGCATATTAATAAGAGTTTGAAGATTTTTTGAAGATTTTGAAAATAAAGTGCAGACTTTGCAGATTTTTTCATGAGAAATTCTTGAGTTTTGAAGATTTTACCTCTTTAAATTCTGGCAACCCTGGAGTTAAAATATATTTCTATTTTATATTTGTTGTCCTTAATTTACGTTTACTAAAAATTCATTACTATGAACAATTAAATAAGTGGGAAAATTAAAACCTATATTAATATTAACATTTTAATTTGTTTTGTAAAATTTTATACCTGATATTTTACAAAACATAATTTTTTTAAATTTTTATGTTTAGACTTTTTTTTAAGTTTTGTTTAATTTTGAGGGCTTGAATTTGTTAAATTAATTTGAGCTTCCGGAAACACTTATGTGTGGTATGAAGCAGTGTTGCCAAAACTTAGTTAGAAAATTACCTCTACGAGAAAGAAAACTTATCTGAATAAAATGAAGTTAAACTTAATTTGAAGTTAAAATTTCATTATAACAATGTATTATATTATATACAGTAAAATATTCCAGCATGTTCTGAATATAAGAACATATCAAATCACTTTGTTATATTCAAATAGTAATTGCACTCTGACGGTGTTTCGCAGATCAAATAAATCCGAATGCCTGGCACTTAATGGCTAATAACAAAAATTTTAAAAATGAGTTTTTTTTTATTTTAGTTATTTTATATATATATTGATATTTATTAGATAGTAGACAGAAAAGGAAAAACAGGGCAAACAACTTTATCCTGTTTTCATTAATATTGCAAGAGTTATGAGTATTTATTCGGACAAGGTCTTCTTATAATATGGTTTTTTTTAACCCGATATCTCTGAGACCATAAGTCAAAAAATATCTGAAAATTTGCTGAAATGTGCTGTTCAAAAGGAATCTATGTCAATTCAATAGAAAATACAGTAAATGACTTGACTTGGATTGCCCCATATACGAGTACATTCCGCTGCGCATAATTTTCTATTTATCTGTTAACCAAACAAGCCGCCAATTCCTTCTCGTGCTGCGGTAATAAAACGATGTGTTTTTTTTATGTCACAAATGATCACGGAATATTAATTAAGTCTTTTAATTTTATACATTTATGTTTATTATTAGTTATTTAAACATATTTTAGTTAATAAATCATTGTGTTAATTGGGTTTATTACACATTTTGGTATTTGTACTCGTGCACAAAAACTCACAAATATTTGAAATTTTTACATTTTTAGGTGCTGTGTGTAAAATGTTTATTTTATTATTATATTATTGTGTATGAAGTTTAAAAAAGCAATAAATTAATAAATAAATAAGCAAGGCATAAAATTGATGACCCATAATTGCCGTAATCAAATACAAATTAATTAATAAAATTAAATAAAAAAAAGAAGGGCTTGAATGAACTTCTCTTTGATTTTATTTTCGCAGAATTATTAAAAAAATTAATATTGGTTTTATATATGGCGTTTTCTTTTTTTTTAAAGCTACACAAATTTAAATCATAGAAAATAAAACAAAGGAATATTTTTTTGGTATCCATGAAAATTTTTTGAGTGGTTTTCAATCTCTTGTTCAGCATTAAAGCAACTTTAAAACTCTGTAGTACGATTCACTAACCTGTTTTAATGCTAATCACATTCGTTTAACGTAATTAACACTAACATTGGCGTTTTCGCGATTCTGTAATACTTTTTAACACTATTTGCATTCGTTTTAAATCAGCTGTTTTTATAGCGTTAACTAAACACCAATTATTTTTGTGGTGCAAGTCTGTGCTCAAATATCAGCAGTTCTTGACACCTCAAGCTACTAATACCCCTGTAGTACGATGCACTATGCTTTTTAAACCACAATTATTTTGTTTAAAAATTTTAACCACAAAATTAACCATTTTGCTATCCCTGGGTGGACAATATAAGGTAAAATAATTTTTTATTTAATTCTAGACAATCAATATTGTTAGATAAAATATTATAGGCCAGCAACAGCAAAGGAACAAGTTCTGCGATCATTTAATGATTGCAAGCCTAATAACTTTCTCCTGATGTCATAAGAAGGCAGTTCATAATGCCATATTAACTTTAAAGCGGTCTTAGAAAAAATTTTCTGATTACGTCCAATACGATTAGATGTACCTACACTACATGATAGGGATTCCAGATAATAGAACAATATTCCCAAATACTGCGGACCAAAGAAATGTATATGGATTTCAGTGTATATGCATTCTTAAAATCTTTAGAATTTCTTCGTATGAAACCAAGCATACAATAGGCTTTAGAAACAACGTAATCAATATGGATAGAAAAACTCAATTTACTATCAAAAAATACGCCTAAATCATTTACTTCAGCTGCACGTTTAATTGAGAGGCCATTAATAGAATAATCGAACTTAAATGGGCTTGCATCTGCATGAGGATTTTTGCCAGATACATTATGCTTGACGCACTAATTTATGTTACGCCGCAAATAAAACACATGCATAAGTAATAACAAATTTTACACTGAAAAATATTTGCTTCATATTTCTAATGAACCCAATTCATTAGATAATTTTCATTAACGGAATTAACGGAAAACTACGTTCCATCAATGAAGATTCATAGCATTAATGAAAATATTCATTCAAATTGATTCATTAGGTTTCATAATTTCATTAGAAAATTTCATTGAATTTGTAATAAAAAACTTTTGAAGGCTGGGTGCAAAATTTTAGAGATTTAGTAAAAGTGAGATGATAAATATATTACAACTACTAACTAAATAATAAAGTAAATTATTTTATACATTAATTACTGTGTAAAAAATTGTTTAATAAAATAAAATTTCAATAGTGTATTAAAACAAAAAAAAATTATTTTATGCTTAATATAAAAAAAAAATTGTTTAGTTTCTCTTGAGTAGCACAATTCTAATGAAAAAAAATCATTCGAATAATGCAACTCTTCCTTAAACTAATGATTTTATTTCGTTAAAATGAAGAAAAATTTTCACCAAGTTAGTGAACATTTTCATTGGTTCAACAAATGTATTCATTACACTAGAGAAAATATTTCATAAAAATAATGTAACACATTTATTGGTCTAATGAAAAAATTACGTTTGAATGATGAAGAAGATTCATTAAAGGATTTAAAGCTTTACTTAATGTTAAAGTACCAAATTCATAAAACTAATGAAATTGAGTCGTTAGCTTAATGAATATTTTCATTGCTTTAATGTAAACTATTCATAAATATTATGATTCATGCTTCATTAACTTAATGAAGTTATCATTAATCTAACGAATATATTCATTACATAATTTTTAATGAAACAAGATTCATTAGTCCAATAAAGGCCATCATTGGCCGAAAAATAATGAAAATTTTCATTAGATTAATGTCAATATTCATTATATTAATGAAGGAATTATTTTCAGTGTAGCCAGAAGAGGTTTTTGATTTTCAAATAATTCTAAACTAGCATCATAACACATTTGTAAATTCTCGTATTGTAATTATTATTTTTTTTTTTCATTAACAATTTATTATTATTTTTTTGTATCAAACATTTTTTATGCCTATAAAAGTTTAACATGAACAATAAATGACTGTATAGTTTTATACGAGTGTGACTTACCTCAATAATGGTAATGAGAACTATAAACCAAGGCGGGGGACAGCACGAATAACGATCTGCATAATATTTGCGATCACGCTCTTCGGGCAGTATTTCCATTGCAATGACATGAACCATTTTTTTAAAGAGGGGCGGTTCTTCTAACACCAAATGAAAATCATTCTCAGAACATACTTCACGATCGCGATGATGAACTGCACATTTAAAACTGCGTGTGCGTTTGCCACTCATCTGGAAAACAGCAAAAACAATTTTATTTTTTCTTGTAATTAGTGAGCAATTTATGTTTTTTCATTTTTTTTTTTATATAAAATTTATAATTTATAGTGTTAAGACGTGTGAAAAAAGTTGTTCATAATGCATGCACACATATGTAAATGGGAACAGAGAAATAATGAGCAAAGAAATAACGTATGGATGGCTTAATGTATAACGGCTTATATGCTGTTTACACAACACAGACGAGTGACTCGTCTAAAAAAATTTTATGAAAAGCATTAATGTGATGTTAATTGATCATAGACAAGCGACTTGTCTAAAGTATTTGTATCTAAATTACCCAAAAAAATTTGTAACTTTTAAACAAATTTTCTTGGCGAGTTGCTCGTCTGTGTTCGTTGAAAAAACTATCGGCACGTTCTTTCCGTAACAGCGACCTCACCAAAGGTATTTGAGAGCATTCGATGAGCCTCAGCAGCGAGTTTCTGCATATTAAAGCAAAAAATTAAAACCTCACGCAAATGACGAGAATTTGACTCGTGAGCTTAATCGAGAATAATTTTATGATGCAGACACAAATCGACTAATATTTCGATGACGTTACGTTTTTCAATAGCTAAGCGTATTGTATGACATCAAAGATCTATTTATTTTGACTACCACTTACCGCAACAGCCATCTAATGCAAAACTGCGGAAGTAAAGTTGTAAACTAGTTACTTTTAAGAAATCTCTTATACAGTCTTAGAGGCTGTAGTGAAACTAAACAGCTGTGAAATCATTTACAATTGAAATAATCAATAAAACGTTGTTAAAAGGTAAAAACCTAACAACATTTGCACTATGCGCCTACAACTCTCAAGACCTAACGATAATGTGCAGAAAGTATTAAACACATAGACTACAGCAGACTACACGACTTCACAACAGCAAATGCTGCAACCGGCAATTGTAGTCATATAGGGCACTTCTGAATTCTTTTGAACACGGCAGCAATATAAATACATTTTCAATAAATTATATTTCAGTGTGGCCCCCTAAGAGATTTTAGCTTCACAAAATTTGTTGATTTACATAACAAGATCTATTTATATCAAACTTTCATGAATAAGTTCTTCTGTCTAAAAAATAACGTGATAAAAAGCATAAACTAACTGAAAAAAGTTTACGTTTACTACGACTAACTCAGATTAAGTGGGCCTTCAAAGTTTAAAATATAATCGGATATAAGTTCTGATCTATAATGAGAACAGCGTTAAATAAATCAACTACTTGTACGTGATGTAAAATCAACTGGTGTATGCATTTGTACCTATGCACATTCTACTTATTTAATAAAATTAAGTTTTCTTGTTTTGAGTCCAATGGCCTTATTCATAAAAAAAATATTGTCCATTTAATAAAAGACTGTTTAAGTTTATTAATTTATTTAAAACAGCATTTATTGTTATTTTATGTTATATTAGAAAATAAAATATATCCAAGAGCTACATTGTTTTTATACACATTGGTCACACTGGTTTTATTTTGTAGTCAAGAAAAATAGAAATTAGTTTAATTCGAGTGCGGCAAAAAATCAGCTTGGACAACAACTTGCAGTCATGGCGTCTTGCTGTTGTCAAAATACATTTTCGCATTTAAATGCATGTATTTTATATTTGAAATATTGAAGTCGGTGGTTTGCTGGTTTCAATGTGTTTAATGCTTAAACTGAACTAAGCTAGGTTAAGCAACTATGCGAATACATAGAATCTAATGCGTACAACCATAATGTACTCAATGAAACTTTTCGTTAAGTTTCGTCTAATATCAGTTGCTTAAGCAAAGTACGAAACTGAAATTTCACTTCATAGAAAATGTGTTTTAGCTTTGTTTCCATTTTTAATTAACCAAATTGCCACAAAATCCATTCTTACATTTTGTTTGGATGTGATTGCATAGACATACGAGTATTATTTTTAGTAATTCTTTACATAATATACTCAACAAAGACACAAGTATTATGAATTTCTGCAACAATGAGTTTGAAATCATTAAGTTTATATAATTACATTATGGGCGACTAAAAGTATTTCTTTATTCACTTATGTATATGACAGGCTTTTTGTTTAATTTTGACATAAGCTTAAGCCAGTCCATGCACATTATGCATAGGCCGTTAACAAGAAACGAACAGCTATTAAAAAAAGAGCAAAGCCGGTCATCCAAAAACTTGCTGTTCATAATCGATTACAAATATTTGCAATAGCACAAATTTGTATTATTAAATGTACAAGATTGTGAATAGGACTATTAACATGTTCCATTTTACCACTTGTTACCCATTTACTTCCCTTTTAAGAATTGTAGCAAATTTTCCGAATATTTTAAGGCAACTATTTCATTTTGTTTTCCATAAAAAAAAACAATTGAATTACGGACTAGAACACGAGAAAAGGAAAAGCAAACAATAACAACAAATCTACATAAGTTTCTCACATACATTATTTTGTCATAACTATGAATACTCTGCCAAAGAATGAGCAAGTCAATTAGGAATGTAGAAAGAAAACAAAAAGACATGGAAGTAAAAAACAAACAGCTTGAAGTGAAACATTTCCATGCATGCTGGTTTGGGGTTTTAACCTCTTTAACGACGAACATTGAACGGATTTAACGCTGATGATGTGTTAAACATCAAAATTCATGCAATCATGTAACCGTTTTGAAAACAAATGTTTGCATGTGTGTATGCATATGTATACATAGGAAGAAAGTAGAGTTCTCATTGAAACAAGAAAAGAGTTCCAACAAAAGATTCACTTTTATTTGGCTTTGTCATAAATCATACGTATGAGTGAGCAACACAAAGAGAGTCAATTTTGATAAGACACGAGAAAACTTATTATGTTATATACTTACATTACACTCATAAAATATATGACGCCGAGTCTATGGTTAACGGGATTCTAGTGAAAATAATAATAAATCTCAATAATTTCTTGCTTTCCTCAATGGCTTTACTTTTTATCTAAGACCATTACTCAGAGGATTATTTCTACATATCTGTGGCATTGTATCATAACACCTTAAGTCGAGATAACACCACAAAAAGTTTTTAGGAGAAATTTCAAACAAAAACAAAATTTGAAAATTTATTTTTGTTTCAAATGTATTTATGCGAATGAAAATATTAATTCGAAATAGTGGAAGTGGCAGTATATTTAAGAACAAATGAAAATAAACCAAAATTACAAAAAAAAAATGTAACTCCATGATATATTTAAGGCATCGCCCCATAAGAGTTGTGTTCCATTTTTGGTCGCATATAGGCGGTATAAATAGTAAGGAAATCGGATGGACTGAAGTTTGCTTTTCACCGTTTTAGATAACTAAAGCACATGAATGCTTCTTTAATATTATGGGAATATCTCCAGCATTGATCAACAGGTATTGCCATCAAGTGTAAATTTGCATTCTGAGTGTTTCGTTTATGGGGACCACTGATCTAGAGCCACAATCTTACTTTCACCGAAAGGATTAATCGAGTGGCATCATTAATCCAAAAGATATGTCAATAAATCGCCAGTAAAGCTACTCCTACGAAATCATAATTGGTATACACAAAGCAAACTGTGTGACTCGAGACACTTCACAAAATGATACTTTTCAATACTATCGAAATTTTAAAGCAATTTGCAGTTGGAGGGTAGTTTTTAGAGTTATTTACTTCACACTTTTTGGGGATTAGCGTTACATTAACAACCTTCCAGTACTATGGCAACTCATCAGCTTAGTATAGTATGCCAAAAAGTCGTGCTAGCATATAACATATAACGCGCAAGCATATAACAACACTGCTTCAAGACCAGTACTGGAATGCTATCTAGTTCTGGAGTCTTATTTATGTCTAGGTCAGCCAAAACACGTGTAACAGTTCTGAAATCTTGGCCAAAATAATTTAATAATTTAGCAAATGCAACCTTCAATGAAATTAAAATCAAGTTAATTAATAATACTATAGCGATAAAATAAGTTACATATGTAGATATGTACAAAAATCACGTACATTAGAGAACACCCTTTAGCAACAGGTGAAGCAAGTAACAATGAAAAATGTTTATATAGCAATTAATTGCTGCAGTTGGTAGCGAAAGAAAATGAATAAATTTGGTTGTTTATTTTCATAAAAAACTAAAAAAACAATTGAAACAAATTTGTAGGAAAATTTGTTTAAAACCCGATTTAATCACTTAAATCCGCTAAAAGGATTCTCCCTTATGGTGTTTCGTTTCTACAAAAAATATGTCATTTTATTTAAAACCTGCAAATTATGATGTTTTATTTTCTGATAAATAGTGCTGCCATTTTTAAAATAACCAAAAAAACTAAAAATTCCAAAAAAGACCTTAAGCTCGAACAATTACACTAATATGTGAAAAGAAAAAAACGGTCGAAATAAGAAATAATAAGCATATAAATGTTTATAATTTTTTCCGATTGCTATCACCCTTAAAAGATTGTAAATTTGTTATTAGAACAAAAGACCAAAACTTTCTAACAAAATGCCATTTACGAGTAATATTAATGTACATTTAGCGTTTCAAATACATCATACTTACTTATAACGAATCAACGTTTTAGTCACTACTTTTATCAAAATAAAAGCTAGCATCAACAACACTGTTTACTCATCAACAATAACAAAAAACTCTCTTACTTGCATAAATACATTTGAAACAACTAAATAAGAGCAATATATCCACCTTACTCAAGTAGTAGAATGTAGAACATGTTACACTTTATATGCAACATATTTTGAAAAGAACGATATACCCTTCAATGGTGTATCAAACTGTTTAGAAAACAACGTGATGATGCACGAAATGTGGAACATTTTTGTCAGAAAAGATAACGGCATTAGTTCTTGTTTTTACACAATTGTTTGCACTCTGCACATAATTCACCATTTCCAAGTGAAAAAACTCGAATTGTTTATTTGAATTTATTTTACACAATAACTGTTATAAAATTATATTATATACTGTCCCTTTTTTGTAGTAAATTTCAAGGGCCGATGTTGAATGTGAACCACACCTAAACGCCAATTTTTTTCCGAATTTTTTTTGACATTTCTCTATTTCAGACTTATTCAATTTGAACCATGGAGAGATACATGATTAATTATCGAAGAACATCATCTTCAGTGATGAGGCACATTTTCACCTCAGTGGATTCGTCAATAAACAGAATTGCCGCATTTGGGCGAATGAGTGACTGTTTGGTGCGGTTTATGTGCTGGCGGCATCATCAGGCCGTATTTTTTCCAAAATGAGGCCGGTCAGGCAGTTACTGTGAATGGTGTTCGCTATCGTGAGATGATAACGAACTTTTTATGGCCCGAATTGGAAGATATGGATGCAGACGATATGTGGTTTCAGCAGGACGGTGCCACTTGCCACACAGCTAACGAAACAATTGCTCTTTTGCGCAACAAATTCAATGGCCGTGTTATCTCACGTAATGGCGATGTCAATTGGCCACCAAGATCATGTGATTTGACACCGTTGGACTTTTTTCTTTGGGTTTATTTGAAAGAAAAGGTGTACGTCGATAAGCCAGCAACAATTCAACAGCTAAAGGATGAGATAATTCGGCACATTAACGGCATACAACCTCCATTATGCCTCAGGGTCATCGAAAATTTGGACCATCGGATGGAGGTGTGCCACCGTGGTCGCGGTTCCAATTTGGCCGATATTTTGTTCAATACATAATTGAATAATACCAATATATCATAATAAAATAAAATTACAGTAATTTCCTAAATAGTTTGTGTTTTATTCAAAATCAAGATCGGCCCTTGAAATTTAACCACCCTTTACATGAATTTGTGCAAATTATAAGAAATGTATGTTTACAATAAAGCTATTAACCATATTAGTATGGTTACTTAATGAAGGTATATAAGAAAAGTACGATTGTCTGGCATAATTATATAGCTGAGTTTGACAACTACTTGGTGACTTTTTTAATACCATGGTTACTTATTATTATAACAATTTTAACCCCAAATATAATATAGTTACTTATAATATATTTTTTTACAATACTATGGTGTGTGTTCATGTTTTGTATATAACAATATACTGTTACTGAGTACAACCATATATTTCAGTAATAGTATGTTGCCCTTACAATATTGTCGTATCAACCATGTATTTTTTCTACGTGTAATTTTTACATTTAACTACATATTTATTATGGAAATAAAAGTCAAACATATTATTGAAAGAGCACTATGAAAATAAAAACTAAAAATATTATTGAACGATTTATTGGAATTCGTTCTGTGCGCTTAGCGCATAGAGCATTAGATTAATTAAAAGTAACTTTAACGCACAAAAGAGATGGGAGTTGCCAAACTTTCCACTTTATGTTGGAATACATGTCAATGCGTATCTGTTACCTAGTGTCTACAACTGCGATTAACTCTGACATAATATCTGAGAAAACGTCGGCAGAATGAGAAAGCGAATTTCTCTATGTCCATCTTCATATCTAACAAGGAGTAAACGTATTGTAGTTAATCTTATAAGAATTCATAAGTCAATGAAAGCCGAGAAGAGAACACATCTTTGCGTTGACTAAAATCTTATATGAATTTCGTATATGCGCATATTTTGTACAAAATTAATCACTTATAGTATATATTTAATGTATAAAAACAAATTATTTTCCATTTAAAATGGTTTTTTAAAAGATATTTTGCAAAATTAATAATCGGTAAAATTGCAATGGCGTCTTTTTGTAAACAAACACACAAACAATCGCTTTTTTGACAGCTCTTATTATAAGATCGTTGCCATGAGATTTCTCATAACAACACTCTGTTAAAAAATTATTATAAGACTGCGATAACACTGATTTGAAGTCTACACGTAACAGAATTCTCTCTGCGATTGAATTTGACGTTCTCATCTCAGATATTATCGCAGGTGTGGACACTAAGTTATGAAACGTGAAACAAAAGTTTTCTCTCACATGGCCTTTAAATGTGTAAGACATTTCATTTCATGTGTTTTTCGCCATTCCCATTCCCAGGGGAATGTCCTTAACCTGCCTTTCAAGCAAAATGTCAGGAGTATTTCAGTCATTGTTTTCAAAGCAAAGTGTATTTGCTGCTTATTTTAATTCTTTCGTGGTGAGAAGGTCAAGAATAAAATTGTGTGAATTTTCTTTTGTATTTTTCTTAATTGCAGAAATTTTAACAAGAGTATTTAACAGCACAAAAGCAATAAGATTCTTATGTTGCTGCAATTTGAGAGAGGCCCCCGACAAAAAATTTATGTATGTATTTTAATTTAATTTCTCAAATGATTTACACGCATTTAAATGGCGTCTGATTAAACGTTGAGCGACTTGAGTGTGGGAGTTTATAAATTTATTTGTTTATTTGTGCGTGTGTGTGTGTGTGTGTATGTACACACATACAAAAATATTAATTAAACTTTCAGCCCAAGAAAAGACATTCAATTAAAAATGGAAGTGACGTGAATGATACAAGAAAAATGCATTATGGTAATTGAATTATTTTCCGCTGTCTTCTAATTTAAAATTTGCTTTCATTATGACATTTCATGGGGAATTGGATAAGTTTTTCTGAAGCATGTGAAGATTTAATAGAAGAGAAAAAATGATATCTTATCCCTCTCCAGCCAAAAATAAAAAAGTTATAGTTTGCTATTGGCTAACAACACAAAAATTTGGATTTTATTAATTTTTTGTTCCAAGCAAAATTAAACGTCGCGCTTCTCAGGAGCGTCGTCTGCTTGTAAAGCATCCAATTTTCAATATATCCTGATTTATATCGCATTAATATCAAAAAAAAGTCATTGGCTGCTATACGGGAAAGACAGTTCTTATATGAATTTACATCAGCACCTGCCTTTACGGCTGAATTTGATGATGGACCAAATCCTTGCGGTGAAATATTCACAATTCACCAGCATCTCGGGGTGGCTTGCTAGGCCTACAAAGTTTGCAACTGTTGGATATAAGTTTGTGGCCCTGTAGAGAAACCTCTTGCTTAAGAGTCCGTCCCTTCTAATCCCTCCTGTATGCAATTACCGAACAGTCAATGGAAAACAAGGCTTAATAAGTTGGTAGGCCGAAGCCCATTAAGAGCATCAGCACTTAACCAACCCACCTGTCTAGCCATCACTCATGGTTCCTTATAGTACAGGGATCTATTGCAAGACAAAAGCACCATGGGAGGTTGTTAGTCGCCGAAAAAAGGCCTGCACCATAATTACAAGGGAACTTATTCCCCTTACTGCGTGTTTGGGTTTAAACCACAGCCAGAACATTTCAGCAAAAGCAGGCATCTTAGACATGATCAGCACTGAGATATCTGCAAAGCAGAATCTCCCGGGGGCTTTGCTGATTCCCGTTCTGTCAAATTTAATCCTTGGTATGGGTTTCGGAAGTCCAACACAGCCTAAGCCATGCAGCTTCCTAGAGCTTTGTTTGCTACAACAAACGAGAGACTCCTTCCTCTCATTGACCCAGAGAAGAGAGTGCCTGTTTCCTTACAGCATAAGTATATGTTGTAAAGGCAACAGATTCTCGGGAGGTTGTTGGTTCCCGAAAAAAGCTACGCACCAAACAATTATTAGGGTTACTACAGCCCCCTTCCTACGTCTTTAGGCTTAAGCCACAGCCAGAACGTTGCAGCCAACATAGGCACCTCAACCATGACCAGCCCGGGTTGAACTACAAGCAGAACCACCCGGGGCCATGCTGATCCCCGTTCTGCCAATTTAAACTCTTGGTAAGGGTTTCGGAATACATCACAACATAAGTCCTGCGGCTTCCTAGAGTTTTATTTGCTGCAACAAACGAGGAGGGGGTCCCCCTCTTTACGATAAAACAGAGTGCCGGGGTTAGGAATACGGCAAAACCTATCACAGATGGCTTCAGATTTTGTACCAATATTGTCTTATATCTGGCCATAACACCTTCAGCAAAACCAAACGACCAATGCCAGATGCCGGCATAGCTCCCCACACCATAACACTGCCCGGACCATGTTTCACAGTTGGTATAACAATTTTGGGACCAAATGTAGTGTACAGTTTTGGACAAATCTTGTTTTAACCGCCATTTGCGCAAATATTACGCTTACTTTCATCAGTTAGCATAACTTTCTTCAGAAAATCGATTCCTTTCTGCAACCTCCAAAGAAAGTTGATGAAGCAAATCAAGAAAAATAAGGGGTTTCTCATTTATCTTCTCCATTTTATGTAGACTTTTTCCCACCGGCTTCTATATTATCGCCAATAGTCTATATATGATCAATATTTTCTACCGACATTTTTAACTATTAATGTTATAAACATCGACATCAAAATTATATTTAATATTATCACTAGGGCTCTAGAAACTCAAAATAGTAGAGTGTAGGTTGAGTTTTTTCTGTAACTGTAAGTCAGAGTATCTCTCAAAAATTTGTGGAGAATGAAGAAAAGCGTATCACGTAAAAGCTAAATGTATACATGCTCCAGAAAAGAGAGTGTCCTGGTTTTTTTCAACGCGAAGGCAAACTCTGTTCCCCGGGGGACGGGAGAGAGAGTGAGAAAATCCAGGAATTAATAAATCAGAATTTCATAAAAGAGATGAGTGCCATAAAATTAGATTGCTGTGAAGTCCCTAAAGTCGCCAGAGACCAAAAGCATAGATTCGGAATAAAGTATGTCTAAAATCAAGTATTGTATAATCCATGACGACGATTCACACTCTTGTAATAAAGAATACTTTACAATCCGGCTGAAACCAGCTCTAAAAGCAAGCCGCTTACGCAACTCTAAACATGTGTATGTATGCATTTAAATTGCTTTAATTTCATTCAATTTTTGTGGAAAGACATTTTTTGCCTTCGCTCAACTTAACAAGCAAAAACCATTCAACAAATTAAATTCCTACAGTGATTTTAAATACTTAATTAATTAAAACAGCAGAACTCGCAAAGATGTCTTAAACAGGAAAGTATGAATTACAACTAATTAAAACAGAAATGAGTAAAAATAAAAATAAAATAAGAGCTGATGAAAGTTTTGTGACATTACAATAATTACTAAGTTACGAAATGGCCAGGCGACAAACATACTTATACTCGCATTTGATATCAAGACTTACAAATGAAAACTAAATTTTAAGCTAGATAATTAAAAGAACAATGAAGAAAATCTACGAGATAAATTGTTACTTCCTGTCGCTAGTTGTCTTTTCAATTTTTGTCTTAACTTTTCCAGACAGATAATATCTATGACAACTACAGTGGCCGACAAAAGGCTACGTACCACTTTTATTTTCTCAATTTGGATATTGTGAGGCGTTGATGCTAAAAGTAGCGGATTGATATTGAAACTACCTAGCACTAGATGGCAGCACAAAGACAAACTGTTTTTTTTTAAATGCGATCTGTCTGTCAAACGTCAGCTGTTAAAATTTCACCCAAATTCATCGATTAGTTTATTTGTTGTAGTCGTTTGAAGTAAGCAACTTTTATGTTTCTTGAAAGCGTCTGAACACAATATAACGATAATTTATTGCGGTGCGGGTTTTCATACGATTTTGAAGTAAAAAACCGAAGGGCGGAGCGGCATAAAATTAAAATTTATTTTATTTTCATTGCAGACTATTTTATTTTATAAATTTTTGACTCTCTCTTTCCGGTGTTGCCATAGTTTTTGAATAATTAGCGATTTTCATGAAAATAAAACAAAAAACACGAATTGATAGTTTATAAATTTTTGTCATGAAATGTAAAAAATGTTATAAAAACTTAGATTTGGGAGATCGTGAAGCAAGAAATTTTTAAATATATTGTAGACTTAACATTTTACATTAAGTAAGTGTTAAGCGGGGCAAAGCGGTTTTCTAAATGAATGTTTTTCCAGCTTCGGTTTAAGTAGAGAAACGAGCACCTTGTATTTAGAAATACTCATTCTTGTTGCTAGATGAAGATGCTCCACGTCCTGGCTTTCAATTGGCTGCAAGTATGTTTTGAAAAATCCATTCGAATCCGTTAGTACGAGTCTTAATGATGAAACAGAATACGTCCGCAACTTCAAGCAAAATCGACTCTCAGAGAAAACAGGCACATAATTGAAACGACGGCTGTAACTTCACAAACTGTCATTTAATCTTCTTTTTTGTTAGGTAAAAAAAGCTTTTTCTTTTATTTTAATTTTTCCTCACAGTAAAGCTTTTGAAGCTTTGGTTTTGTTTACAAAATGTATGAAATTTACTAAAAGTGTGGTAATATTGTTGAAAGCTTTTCTGCTTCAAAGTGAGAGCATAAGAAAAATCGCTGCCAAAATAAAATAGATTCTATTTTACGACCGCATTCTCTGGCGTTATTTTATGCCATATTGTATGGAGAAAAACGTCATGCCCTAGTTCTGTTTCATCATTTACCCACTCCTGTTAGTATGTGTCGTGGTTTCTAATTCCACACATAAAGCAAACGTGGCTTCTACCAAATTAACAGTTATTTTAACAGCTATAATTTTTTTATTTACTGCTATTAATTTATTTGTGCATACTTAAATGTACGGACCAATAAATTAATAAAAATGTAAACCAACAGCGACAAGTATTGCCGTTGCCGTTTTTCGTTGTATTATGTTTATCTTTCTCCCCGGCAACGGGAAATCGTACCGCACTGCAAACATTGTGTTTAGAATAAAAAATGGAAAAAATTGTATCACTGCACGAATGATGAAGCATTATTGTTTAAAAGGTAAAACTGCGAAAGAGACAAAAGAAAAGCTCGATTAACATTACGGTGAGTCTGCTCCGTAAGTTACATGGTAAAATATTGGATTGCAGAATGTAAACGCGGCCGAACAAGCACTGCAACAATACCATCAACAGGAAGGCCAAAAGAGGTGGTTATCAAGAAAATTGTCGATATCGTTATTAATGATCGCCGAGTCAAGTTACGTGAGATTGTTAAAATGATAGATATAACACATGAACGTGTGTTCAACATTTTGAATGAGTATTGAATCAGAGCTATCGACAAGATGGGTGCCACGTTTGCTCAGTGTCGAACAAAATCGAGTTCGACAGAACACTTCACAGCGGTGTTTGAACATAATAAAGCGTAATTCTGTTGACTTTTGACGCCGATTAATAACTGTTGATGAAACGTGGGTCCACCACGTTCGAAACAATGGGTGGAAGTGCTCCGAAAAAGACGAAAACAGTGAAATCGGCTGGCAAGGTTATAACCACTGTATTTTAGGATGAGCACAAAATATTGCTCATCGATTATCTTGAAAAAGAATCCACAATCACAGGAAAGTATTACCGTACACTTACTGGGTCAATTGATTAATGCAATCAAGAAAAAAATACCACATTTACTGCTTGGCCCTCTATGTCATTTGACATCGCTCGCTCGCATAAATACGTTTGAAACAAAAACAACTTTTAAAACGTTGTTTTTGGTTTGCATGTATTTATCCGAGCAGACGATGTCGAGTGACATAGTGGGCCAGCCAGTCAAAGAAGAAAAAAATGCTCTTTCTTCAAGACAACGCACCATTTCACACAGCATTAGATACGATACTAAAATTATGTGAAATACACTTCGAATTGCTTGATCGTCCAGCTTATAGTCCACATTTAGCTCCTAGTGGCTTTCTTCTGTTTCCAAACTTGAAAAAATGTCTAGCAAGAAAAAGATTCATTTCAAGCGAAGAACTGATTACAAAAACGAACGCGTATTTCGAGGACTTCCCAAAATCGTATTCTCCAGATATTATAAAAAATTTGGAATATCGTCTTACGAAGTGTATTGGGCTAAAAGGAGACTGTTTTGAGAAACAAATGCTTTTCGAAAAAAAATGTTTTTCTCCTACTTAGGTAGCTTCAATATCAATCCGCCCTCGTAGTTCAGATATATTTTTATGAACAAAGAAATACATTTAAATGATATCAACCTAAAGCCACAAAACCCAAAGTGCAGCAAAAAAAAATACAGCAATGGACTTAAAACTCCTGATCGCTACTGTTTAGCATGATGAGTGAAGTCAACATTAATGTGTTAGAAGTCAAAACTCACTTTTCTTTCCAACCTATAAAATAAATAGCTGCAATTAACTGCTACCAATGTCAGGATGTTGAATATTCAGCTCGTATTATTAAACGGTTGTGGGTCAAGAATCACTTCTTCTCCCCCAATTGTTAAGCCAGGAACAGCAGTACAAGGCAATACTTGTTACCAACCAAGACAACCGTGGGAGTTGCTAACACGACAAAATATTGGTGCAGGCTATGAATTCGGGCACAGTCAGCAATAATGTGGGAAATAATGAGAAATAAATGGTTTTTGAGGTAGCTTCAATATCAATCCGCTCCCGTATAGTGGGTCTTACCATTTGAGTACTATGTCATCCTAGGGTGGTCTGTAATGCTCGATAATCAATACATAAATAAAACTCTTTTATGGTCTATTATATGTATAAATTTCTTTTAGACTAATATGCTGTTCATACATACACCTTTTAATTAATTCAATTATCAGTTAATTAAAATTTTTTTTTAAGTATTCATACATACTTAATATTGCTAATGCAATTAACGTTTGACAACAGCTTATAGAAAAGTTGTTTACATTTGGATGGTGAATATATCTTCTCAAGACAGCTTTAATACGGTAGTGGTCAGTGGAAAGACAGCTGTCTTTCGTTTTCCCTCCCGGGGAACAGGTTTTGCCTTGGCGTATTCCTAACTTAGGCGCTCTGTTTTTCGGGGAAAAGAGGGGAAGGGGTCCCTAGTTTGGTGCGGCAAACAAAACTGTAGGAAGCCACATGACTTATGTTGTGTTGGCTTCCGAAACCCTTACCAAGGGTATAAATTGGCAGAACGGGGATCAGCATGACTCCCGGGAAGTTCTGCTTGCGGTTCGATCCGGGCTGATCATGGTTGAGGTGCCTACCTTGGCTGAAACGTTCTGGCTGTGGTTGAAACCTAAAACGCAGGAAGGGAGTGTTAGTATCCTTGATAATTGTTTGGTGATGGCTTTTTTTGAGATACGTGTACTGTAAGGAACCAGTGGTGATGATTGACGGGTGAGTTGGTTTAAGGGCTGATGCTCTTAATGGGCTTCGGCCTACCAACTCATTAAGCCTTGTCCTCCATTGATTGCTGGGAAATTGCATACATGAGGGATTAGAAAGCCCGAACTCCTCAACAAGAAGTTGTTCATATGACCGCAATCATATGACAAGAATTGCTACCTGTGTGAGCCTAGCAAGCCACACGGGGGCGGTGGTGAATCGTGAAAAATTCACTTCGTGGAATTGATCCACCATCAGGTTAGGCCTGTGTCAAAAACACAGACACAGACCTCCTTGCTTTTTCAAACAAAATTTTGACAACTGTTCTTAAATTCTACCAACAAAAATGTTGATGTTTGTTAGTGTTGTATTTATTCTATTGTATTTGTATTTGTAACTACACAGTCCAAATAAATTTGCAAAGTATAGGATGCACATCATATGCGGAGTAACGTAGACCTTATGTATTAACAGTATTTCTTTTGCGGCGCTGTGACTAACTGTACCGACCTATGCCTTCGCATAGGAAGTTGCCTCGTGGTTAACAACGAAATACCTCACAAAAACTGTAAACTAATACAGTTAGTTAAGGTAGGCAGTTAACCAATGAGAGTGAGGCACAAAACTCTCGAAGGCCAAACAACAACGACAAGCCTGACCACACTTAAGAAATATATACGATGATGCGAGAGCTGGTCCCCAGCCCAGAGCTGCTTTACGTCTGTGTATTTATTGTAATTCTGCCACTACCTATTAAAGCTGTCTTGTTTCTTTTTATTGGCTGGCTATCTTTTGTTTGCATTTATTGATATTTGAGATACCAAATTTGAAGAAAGTGTGTTCATTGGGTATTATTGTGCTAACTAGACACGGTTGTCACAGTGTTGTATATTTAATTTTACTAAATATGAGAACAATTAACTGTTAATTGGCAATTAAGTTAATTAAATTTTTGTATGGTTAATTAAAATTTTCCAATTAACGCCTTAATTGAAAGTGCATGTAACGAGTGATTTTTTTGCTATTATCTTTTTGGCAACACTAGTTTTGACAGCTCACGCACGTTTTGTATCTTGTGTCACTGTCAAACATCTTCAGTTTGGTCTATAATTTAATCATGAATCGTCTTACAAACGAACAACGCTTGCAAATTATTGAATTTTATTACCAAAATGCGTGCTCTGTTAAGAAAGTTCATCGCGCGCTTCTTCCATTTTATGGTCAGATTAATCGACCTACTGAGGCTTCTATTCGGGCTATTGTAAAAAAATTTCGCACCAAATTTACATTGTTGGACATTAAACCACCAACACGCTTACGTAGAGTGCGAACTGAAGAAAATATCGCAGCCGTATCGGCCAGTGTTGGTGATGACCGTGAATTATCGATTCGGCGCCGTTCGCAGCAATTGGGCCTCTGTTACTCCACTAGGTGGAAAATTTTGCGGAAGGATTTGGGTGTGAAGCCTTATAAGATACAGCTGGTGCAAGAATTGAAGCCAAACGGCCTACCACAACGCCAAATTTTTGGTGAATGGGCTCTTGAAAAGTTAGATGAAGATTCACTTTTTTATCGAAGAATTGTGTTCAGCGACGAGGCTCATTTCTGGTTGAATGGATACGTGAACAAGCAAAACTGCCGTATTTGGAGTGAAGAGCAGCCAGAAGCATTGCAAGAGCAATGCATCCACAAAAAACAACCGTTTGGTGCGGATTATGGGCTGGCGGCATCATTGGGCCGTATTTCTTCAAAGATGATGCGAATCACAACGTTACTGTGGATGGTGAGCGCTACCGTGCGATGATAACAAACTTTTTTTTGCCCAAAATGGAAGAGCTTGACTTGCATGACATGTGGTTTCAACAAGACGGTGCCACATGCCACACAGCACGCGAAACAATGGACCAATTGAGAGGCGAGTTCGGTGAACAGTTTATTTCACGCTTGGGACCAGTCAATTGGCCGCCCAGATCGTGCAATTTAACGCCTCTAGACTATTTTTTGTGGGACTATGTTAAGGCTAATGTCTATAGCGACAAGCCCGCTGCGATTGACGCACTGGAAGCCAACATTGCCAACATTATTCGTGAAAATTGGACTAAGCGGATGGACCATTTGAGGCGCAGCCGCGGCCAACATCTGCATGAAATAATCTTCAAACATTAAATTATATCGATGTATTGAATTTTTGATGAACTTTTATAATTTTTTAAATTAAATTTTTGGTTTGTACATTTGTACAACGGGTTATAGTTCAGGTTTTTTTCTTTCTTAAGAAAGATTTTTTACAATACAAATCTGCTATATCGACCCAACTATCGATCCAAATAAATATTTCATGCATTTTTCTGAATTTAATGTGTTTTTTTTTAAATTTCCGATAGTTCTTATAAAATCACCCATTATAAACAGCATATTAGAATATTCCAATAAAAGTATTACAAAATAAAGAAAATATTTTCAATAAATTCAGCTCAAAGTCCTTTTTGTTCTTTTTTTTTAATGTTTAATGTATTTTTCAATATTTTGTCTTCCTTTGGAACACTTCTTCAGGAAAATTTGTTTTTTTTTTCCTTAAGAAGTCCTCCCAAGGGAAGCCGAAATATTGAAAAATACCTTAAACATTAAAAAAAAAGGACCTTGAGCCGAAGGAATTTATTGCAAATATTGAATTAAATAAAAGTCAAAGCAAATAGATTTGGAATGAGTTCTTCAATTTTTTTTTTCGCAAATAGGGCAATAAATTAGAAGGCTTGTTGTAACTAATTATTTGCATGTTTCTTCAATTTTATGGTTTTCTAAGCTAATTTGCAAAACTACAAACATTGTTCTCGTAGTAGTCAACTTGTTTATAATTAACGTGATATGTTTGTTTTCGCTGCAAACACAATCATAGAAAATATTTCCTCTTCATAATATTGACTTATTAAATGTAGACAATATTACGACATCAAAAAACGCCCGTGTTGACGTCATGTGGCGCTGCTTGTGTGTGTTCATATTTGACATAAATTTGAAGGGAGACATGAAAGGACTCTCTTTAGCACCATAATAAAAATAAAACAATAAACCCTGTAGTGTTGTAAAGGTCATAGGAATGCGAGGCGAAAAAAAAAACAATTTTTGACAAAGTTAATATGAAACACAGAAAATACATTATCGCCCGGAATATATAAAATAAAGGTGACTTTTTGTTTATTTCTGGTTTCAGTTTTTCAAAGTGTTTAATTGGAATTGGTGTGTGTTCGGGAATAGAAGGAAATATGTACGAGTGTGTAGGTTGGTTGTTTGGAACATGAAAGAAGTTGTAACAAATACCTAGAGGCAGAGACAAATGAGCGTGACATAAACAGTGATAAACAAACAGAAGGACTCACACACGCACACACACACACACAATTGTATTTGATTTTCCTTTTACCACCTTATAAGAAAAACATAAATAAGTAAGTATATCAATTGTTTTGATGATAATTTATTATCTTATTTTGTTTTTCTTTAAATGCGAGGGAAAAAACCGAAAAATTTTTACGCTCGAGTTGACTGTGTGCGGTAAATTTGCTCATCTCAGTAACAATTGCAATATTTTAATGCGGTTCCGGCGTTTGATCCCTGTCTGGTTTCTAATTGTTTGTTGAGTCTATTTGAGAAATGCCGAAATTCATTGATCGATCAGTCATCAATTACGGCCAGCGACAATAGAAACATAAAATTAATAGAAGAAAAACAAAAAAAAAAAACAGACACACACAAATTTTTTGTTGGCTGTTTGTTTAATTGTTGGCAATACAAATTATGTTCGTTCTTTTGTTACCAGTTAACAATTTAATTCTAAGGAATTTCGGTATTTCTAATGCGGAAGTAAATCAAAACAACTGTTTTTTACTGGGCAGCTATCAAAAGATTAAAGGCAATAACAAGAAGAAGAACCTAAAGGAGTTTTTTAAACTGAAGGAATCTGATAGCGGTCGGAATTTTAGCTAATAGTACATAATGGTATTGCCATAACTAACGAAATGTATGTCCAAAAGGTGGTATGTCATAATGTCCAGTGTCATAATATCCATGGACACTGTGACACACATAAACGTGTCATAAGGTCCATGGACATTTTGAAAATATCATAGTGTCCATGGGCATAGTGACACTTTGCAACTGGACATTATGTCATTTTTAAAAATGTCGTAAGATCCATAATTAAAAAAGAAGTTAAATATGAAAATAACCGTACTCGTATTTAAGTGATAATGTGAACCAATAAAAGTTGTACCCATTATCAAATTGGTTCACACTTTCGGTGGCAAAACTTTGACGCATAACTCTTACTTATATTGCCTACAAGAAATTGACACTTCCACTCCTTTTTCTTAAACAAGTGATTGTTTCAATACAGAATCTGTTTATATTCTCTTTAAATTTACGAATTAGTATTCCTTTGAAATATTAAATAAAAAAATTTAGTTTTTTTTACAGAAATGAGTTTTTACAGAAGTAAAAAAAGTACTTTATTTCCGATGGGGGACACAATTAAAATACTCTCTGATAGTCAATCAGTCCTAAAAGCCCTGAGCAGTTGTGCCTTTACGTCCAGAAACAGGTTACTCTGATCTGGGTGCCAGGACATGAGGGGTATTATGGCAATGAGATCTACGCCACAAAAAAAGAGCAGAGTGGACTTTTATTGGACCCACTCCAACATTTGGCTTCAACAAGAGCCTACTTACTGAGGAGATGAAAAAGTGGACGAAATGCATCGTGCAGCAACATTGCAATGAGGCAACCGGTCTTAAACATTCCAAGAAGTTTCTAAACTTTGATGCAAAGGTTAGTTGGCAGAACGGGGACCAGCAAAGCCCCATGGAGGTTCTGCTTGCAGACCATGTTGGTACAGATTAACATCGCAAAAAGGGGAATTAGTCTCCCTGATAGCTTTGGTCCATTGCCGGTTGTTGTGCAACAGATACCTGTAGTGTAAGGAACCGGAGGCCGCTGGTTAGATGGGTAAGTTGGTTAAGGGCTGATGGTCTTAATGGACTTTGGCATACCAACTGATAAGCCTTGCCTTTTATTGACTGCCTGGGAAATTGCATATAGGAGGGACTAGAAGTTCCGAACTCCTCATCAATGAGCTTGTTCATATGACAAAAGTTGGGACCTGTGTGAGCTTTGCAAGCCACAAGGGGCGCTGGTGAATTGTGAATAATTTACCCCATGGAATTGGGCTATCAACAGATATGGCAGTCAAGGCAGGTGCTGATGTAAATCAATGACGCATTCTACATACATTTGCAAGCTTAAACTAGAAGTGTCTAGCGTTGATGTAAACTTTTTTCTGGAAGTGCTTTGGTTCGGCTAGTTTCGCCAATTGTTGTTTCTCTAAAGGCCCATAGAGTTGTAATTAACGTTTATTTCCCCTTTGCCAAATGACAATAATTAAATGTTTTTATAAATAAATCACTTCGGGACTCTGCCGAATGGCGCCACATATCAAAAATCGTAGTATAAATTACTTAAAACTGTCGGAATTTATAAAAATTTGCTGATTTCAGTTTGAACTTTCCATTGAAGAAAAAAACCCAACAAACAAAAAATGCCGCAACTCTAAAATTCATAGCAGCTTTTAGCAATTGAGTAATTAATGAGAATACCTGTTGGTAAATCTTTTTTCTCTCCTACATACACATACACACATACTTATATGCATGTTGGCTTATGAGAGTGTTCATATAATCTATTACTTATACGAGCATATCTGCCCGTTTGCACGACAACAACATGTTGATATTTAAAATGTAATTTGTACTGTTCTTCCTCCGCTACCAGTGTTGTTGATGCTTCCTGTCAAATGCTTTTGGCAGCAGAGCAAAACCAAGCACCAACTTAGAATACACTAACTAACTCCAGTGGATAATTTATGCCAAAGAGTACAAGTCGGCAAATTAATCATTTTGAGACTCATCATTAAACACCGGGATAATTACAATACATATTTCAACTCGCCAGCAAGTATATCAAATGCAAACACACAAGCATTCAAAGAAATGCTTAGACGAGCAAGAAAGTGTGAAAGGGTGAGGGAGAGAGAGAGAGAGAAGGAGGGAGGAATAAATGGAATTTTAAAGCAAACATTAAAAGGATGTTTTGCGGTAGCCATAAAGAGCTCCCATAGTTGTGGTCATCAAAATTGTAATTACTCATGATTAAAAAGTGCAGACCGCTGAAGGAGTGATATAGAAAAAACACACACACCCACACATAAAAACAGTGTCGTCCTTGATGATGAAAACTCTGTTGATTTATGTAATTAGAAGATAATTTGTGATAAGGTTCATCAGCAAAAGTTGAAATATTTTATTAGTTCTCTCATTCGTCATGCAGACGGCTACTGACAAATGAATGAATGATTAAATGCAGTGACTTTAAAGGGGTGAAACATTTTATTTAAAGAAATCATTTTCATTAGTCGATTAAAATGAAAATTTAAAGTGTAAAACAATTTAAAAAGCATTACATCAAGTTGCAAACTCTAAGAAATCATAAAATATTTAAAAAGATATTCCGACAAATAAAACGAATAATTCGAAAGTGATCAAAATGGCCTTATTATCATATGATTAAAGGCCCGTTTACATTGGTAGATTTTGTGGAATCAAATTATGAAGAAATTTTTTCTGTACTTAAAAAAGGGGGGCTAGCAGTTGCTGGAACCGTTTGGGGTTTAAAACTGCCATTTTTAGGGCTGCGATAGTGTGACCAGAGGCTATTATTTTCTGCTACCACGGGAGCCGGGAGCATTCTTCTCGCCCGGCTATGGTTGAGGACCTTCGGGGGCAATGTGGTTGTTGTGGTTTAATACCCAAATGCGGGGAGAGTTTTCGGGCTCGGTGTGGAGTTGCACTGCAACCGGGTGCCGTGACCCTGAGATCGGAAGGAGTTTTAGGAAGGCTCCGCCCTACACCATGGGGAGGACATGCGCCATTCAGCATGTGATCGAAAATGGTACCTATGCATGACGATTTGTCATGCATGACAATTTGTCATGCATGGGGACGTCCGGGTGAACGTTTTTTCACCTTGTGACAGAATCAAGGCAAGAGCCCACGTTAAACATCTTAAGATTCTGTACTTGCATATACTTATTTTTCATATTTACATTTATAAGATAAGGAAAATCAAAATATAATTATGAAAGTCTAATGAAATTACTGATGGTTACAATTCTACAACATTTATACAAAAACAACGTGCAATATTCTTGACTCACACTTGTTTATGTTGCGCCAATGTTAATAAATACTCAAAGGTGCTACCAATACAAATTTAAAAATACAACTCTGATGTACAGGGGGATACAGAGTTTTCTGAAATGGTTTATAAAATTAAAATTTACCGACCGCTTGCCAACATTTGCATTTTGTATTTTTAATGTTGCAACCACAAGCTGGGTGTTGTTATTGTTATGATATATTTAGTGCCACCTAGGAATTTATTTTGTTTTATGGTTTGTTATTAAAAAAGCCTCGTTATTTTACAGTTGACAGTTTGCCAGAAGTTTTAATTTTCATAAAGTTTTAATTAATTTGAACAACATGTTGCTGTTTACTATTTTAAACACGCTTATATTAGTTTTACTTATACTTCTGTTAATTTGTATGTATGCAACACTCGAAGCGCATGACATACTGTGCAACCTAAATTAGCGCGTCAAGCGCAATTTATCTGTCAAAATTCCTCATGCACATACAAAATGTATGAGACCAACCCAAATAGCGCGGCGTCAACGCTTTACAATTGCAAAATCCAATTTTGACAAAGCGTAAGAGAGAAAGCTTTACTGCCTCTCAGTAAAGTTCGCTTCAAAATAAATGTTACTCATTTTTTGCGGCCATTAGTAGTCACACTTTCGACGTTTTCAGACTAATTTAGCGACTTTGTCACTTTTTATTATTTCTATTTAATGATTTTTATTAAACAATTTTATTGAGCAGTACTGTTCATAGCACAGCATTAACGCTTTTATTTACGTTACTTACTACAGCGTAAAATCAAGGCGTTAAATTACGTTGCGCCTTACGCCCGCATTTAGGTTGCACTATATGAATAATTATTATATATTTTTAAGAATTTTTGTCACATCTAATCCAGTGTGCAGCTGCTTGTTATAAATGTACAACACATTCACACAAACAAGATAAAAATGTTAGGATTTACCTTATCAGTGTTCAGTTCGGCGCCATTTTGTATATTTTTGTACGTGATGGCCAACTTCATGACGAACATCGGTACGAGTACTCAGCAATATGCTCGAGCATCGATGGCAGAGCAGGAACGAAACATGGACATCAGCGGTCCACGTTAGCCATTTGCGATGTTCGCCATGATGCTCATACCATGTTCATGGCTAATGGAGACCCCCAGAAAAGTACCTAAAATACCAAGTAAATCAACTACAAATGATGTTGTTGTTTTTTTTTCATTCTTGGTTGCTTGGTATTCGTTTTATTATTGTTTGTTGTTATGACTTGCTTATTGTTCGCAAGCATGTGTATGAATGTGTATATGCGTAAGAGTTATATTTGTACATTAGAGTCTAGAATTATGAATAACTAGACTGATCGTGATGATTGTAGAAGATGATAATGAAGTATAAATGGCAGGCAGGTTGGTGGCAACGAGTAGGTTTGTTTTTAAACTTTGTGACAGACAGTCTAAGTCAAACCAACGAAGTCTAGTGTTTTGGTAAACATTTATATCAAGTCAGTTTATTTTTAAACTTTCTCCAAGTAATAAGTCAAAGTAAGGAAGTCTAGTGTTTTGGTACACAGTTGTATGAAATGTAAATAAAGTTGTGAGTTATTTAAGTACTGTATAATTAATTTCATTCTAAAATTTTAAATAATGCTGTAATAGAGTTTGTTTTACACTTTCGTGTTTTTATTGTTAAAGTTAAACCTCCACAAACACTACCCTCTCTTACCTCCTCATCATAACCTATTTTCCTAGTTCCAGTACAATGCACTGCATCCCCTGAGTACTGGCCCAAGCTTAAAAAAAAACAAGTGTGTGAGTCATTATTTCATTTGCAATTGAATATGTATATATATATATATATAAAACTCTATATACACTGCTGCTGCTTTAAGCCTAGTATTATTTTATTTCGTACGAAAAATTTTGAATGTACTCAGGGTTGTCTATTTTTTCTCTTATTCATATTTCTTTTTTAATTTTAAATATACATGTATATATTTCGTGCGAAAAAAGCTTTGCTTCGCAGCTGAAAAAACTAATAGCCCCAGAAACAATTTTAAATTAAAACATGTTGCAGATACATTTTGTGTGTTTTTCGCTTTAAAAACTCAGTACTACATTTCTAAACTTATTTCGCAAATATTTCTTACGAAACACTTTTGTATGCAATTTGAAAGAATTTCACACGAAATAATGAACTCAATATTAGCCTTTAGTGAGAAAATTTGAGTTGCTGTAATGCTTCCAGGGATGTGGGGGCATTTTGGGGATTCATGAAACCGATTTTGGGAATTCCAAAAAAAAAACAGGCGTTATACGGATAATGATCTGCTTTGTTGCGAAAAAAAGAACACATTTAAAGTTTTTAGTTTCTATACTCGTTTGAGACAATAATGCGGCAGTTCAAAAGTTATTTGAATGAATTTGTGGAAAGGAACAAATTTTAGTATTGTGAAAACTTCAGCATCTTAGCGCGGAAAAATAAGGTTTATATTGTGAACTATCAAATCGTTTGAGTACACACAAAGAAAAAGCAGTTTGATATATGGTTGCCACAACGTTACTATATTTTCTATAACATTGGGTATTACTGTTGAAAACAGCATATTATCAGTTTAATTATAGTTTGTTCTTCTATAAATATGTTACTGTTTGCATTTTTATAATTCTATTTTTACCATCTATAAATTTTAAGATATGGTTGCATACAACAATAGCAATTGTGAAGCAATTTTGAAAAGAATAGCTTTTATCATACCCAATACTAAACTATTTGTTTTTTTAATGTGTATGATATGATAATTCATATTATGCAACAAAAGTAAGTATACAAAGCGAATTTACTATTGTCGTCGTTAACAATGTTTTCCTTCAACTCACTGACATATAATTTTCTTTCAGTTCGATTTTTTCTTTGGAAATAAAAAGAGGTTTTTTTGTTTTTGATTTTAAAAATGTTTAAATAAATTTGTCCAGCATTATTTACAACAGAGCAAAAACGGGAAATTCCGGAAAATAAAAGTCTTGAGTATTCGCGAATATATAGAGGTAAGTGTGTTTAATATTAAGATGTAAACATATGTACGGTATATCCAACAATACAGGCAACCATATTACTATGGTTATGTATCATTTTTGAAATTGTAACTGTAGACGCAATTCAATAAAGATTTCTGTTTTCTTTCAGCAGACGGATATTTCAACATCAAATCAGAAATTTGTTCATTAACTCCATGTAATCCGACTATTTGGTTTTTCTAATTTATATTATACATATTATTAAAATACATATGTTATAAGCTGCCTTTTTGTGTAATTAATTATTATATGTACATATATATTTGTGCTAATTGTAATAAAATTTACAATAAAGCTATCTCTGATATTAGTATGATTATTTTATGAATGTAATACTCGTAATGTTACATATGATAAAAACCATGAATGGTCAGTATAATAATATGGTTGAGTGTAGCAATTATTTAAAAACTTTAATTAATACTATGGTTACTTATTATTATAACAATGTTGAACTAAAATATAGTATAGTTACTTATATTATGTTTTACAACACTATGGTGAACATCAATGGCGTTTTAGATATTGTAGAACAATATAATATTATCAGATACAACCATATTATTAACAATAGTATGTTGTCCTTAGAATATTGTTGTATCAACCATATATTTTTTTCTACGTGTACATAAACGATATATGTAGCATATACGAAATTTGTATCAATTACATGATATTTGTATCAATTACATGATATAACAAATCAAAACTAGTGAAAGTTTTTATCTAAAATCGCACTTGTTTAAATCATATTATAATATTTTATATGTTAATAAATGAAAATTTTACTATATCCATGTGGCAAAAGCATGTCGGCTATAGCCAGCTTTTAACCGCCGCCGACCTACATCTTACACAGCCGCCGCCGCCGGCAACTAAGCGACGTATTGAACCTCTAATGTACTCCTTGTTTTGCAGGACTTTCATTTTTCACATAAAGTTGGTAAAACTTACACAAAAGTCACCTTTACCAACCTTAGAAACCTGTAAGGTTCATTTCAAAGTAAATTTTCCATGCACAAAATAGAAAAGTTATAATCATACTTCCATTATCAAAGCATACAGCCCAATCAGTGCAAACAGGATATTCATACTCGAGCTCTACATTCACTTAATACCGTTCCTTGCCTGATTGTCGTCAATACATATGTACATATACACACACACATATGTATGCATTTCTTCGTAAACAGTAAACAACAGACAGAACTTAAACACAGCTAGCTTCTTTCAAAGCAGCAAAGGACAAATATGCCAATCGCTACTTCTTTATGTAAAATAAGCCAAACGTCAATTGAATGACAGCATCTGTATTTAACTTTTGCAAGTTAACGCGTGTCAACATATCCACAAATATACCCGTACAAACACTTGTGTTGAAATTTTACGATTGACAAGACACACAAAGGACAACCAGGATTCACCGTGTTCAAGCAACAATGTCAAACATACAAATAAATGTATTTACATTTTTTCGTTTGACTAAGAAGTTTTATGGCGTGTGTGTTTGAGCGCTGAGTTTATTTATTCGTAGTTAAATTGACAACAACGACAACAGCGTCGTCAATGATGGTGACGATGATGATGATGATGATGATGATGATGACGCTGATTTGAACGGAAGTTCTTTTGCACCTTTTGAAGACTTCCGTTTCTGTTGCTATCGCAAACAGACAAAGAAAGAACTAAATAATTACATTAGGTGGGTATAAATTGAAAAGGGAAATTAAATTATTTTGTTTTATAACAAAAACAAACTCTCTAAACTCTTTGGTATTGTCTTAGTTTTTAAACGTGTTTTTGTTTTCATATTAGATAGCTAAAATAAACTCCACTGCAACTCTTCAAAACTGTAGCAGTCTAATGGAAACTTTTGCAAGGACTCAAGTTTTTACATTTTAAGTAAGACAAACTCAAATATTTCCAGGGATGAGCTTGTGATGTGGAGCGTGTCAAGTTCACCGGGGAGACATTTAAGCAAATTATATACGTTTTTCTATTACTTTCATTAAAAAACAAAAGAGAAAATGTTTAAATATTTCGCTTATCTCTAAAGAAAAAATTTGTATTTATTGCTTTATGTATTTAGAGAGACATAAATTGGTCACCAGATGAAGAAATCATGCTTAAAGAATTGGTGTCCAAATATGTAAACATCATTGATGACAAGAGGAACGACACAAAGCTGATATACAAGAAAAAGGAAGCTTAGCACCACATCCACGAGCAAATGAAGTCAATTGGATATATAAGAGACACGAGCCGTTTGAAGCAGCAATAGGAATAGGGTGAAAGCGCAGTCTAAAACAAAGCTGACAGCTGTACGGAAGACCACGTATGCTACGGGAAATATTATTGAGATTCGCTCTTTAGACAAAGATGACGGGGAAATTTTAAATTTAATAGTGCCGGAAGTAGTGGAAGATACATGTGTAATAGATACAGGGCTGGGCAGTATTTGAAATACTTGTATTTGAAATACAAATACGTATTTTGTATCGGTTTTTCAAATACACGACCTGAAAGTATTTAGTATTTTGTATTTCAAATACATAAATTAAAAGTATTTTGTAGTTCAAATATAGGGTGTTTTTTTAAGCTAGATAGAACTTTAAATTGTAAAAAGTAACACAAAAAATTAAATTTTGATGAAACATACTCTGACAAATCATCATGAATAGACTCACGCTTGAACAACGCTACGAAATTATCCAAATTTACTTTGAAAATCAGTCGTCGATTCGCGCGTTTTTGGCTTAACGGGTTTGTTAATAAGCAAAATTGCCGCATATGGAGTGATACCAATCCACAAGAGACCCTACAGACTCCATTACATCCAGAAAAATGCACTGTTTGGTGCGGTTTTCATGCTGGTGGCATCATCGGACCTTATTTCTTCAAAAATGAGGCCGGAGCTCGCGTTACGGTCAATGGAGATCGTTACCGCACCATGATCAATGATTTTTTGTTTGAAAATATGGATGACATTGATCCGGAGGAGATGTGGTTTCAACAGGATGGCGCTACGTGCCATACGGCGAACGCAACCATCGACTTACTGAAATCAAAATTTGGCGATAAGTTGATTTCGAGAAATGGACCTGTCAATTGGCCTCCAAGGTCGTGCGATTTGACACCTCTCGATTATTTCCTGTGGGGCTACGTGAAGTCACTGGTTTATGCTGATAAACCAGCAACAATTGACGCCTTGGAGGCCAGCATTGTTCGTGTTGTTCGTGACATACGGCCAGCAGTGCTCGAAAAAGTGGCCCAAAATTGGACGTCCAGAATGCGCTTCGTCAAGAACAGCCGTGGTGCCCATATGCCCGAAATCATTTTCAAATGTTAATGTCACGTATTGATCTTTCGAATAAAAAAAAATTTTGATTACAATTTAATTTTTTGTGTTATTTTTTACAATTTCAAGTTCTATCGGGCTTAAAAAAACACCCTATACATGTGGATCAGAAACAAATTTTTGCAAAATACTTTTTTTTATTATAGTAAGTTCAAAATAAGTTATTTCACACAAAAACTAAAATTGCTAGAAACTACGACCAATAAAATGTTTATCATTTTGCAAAACTGCAATTCAGCTTTCAATTGTTTTGTCCAGAGCAAATAGATTTTATACCAATCAGCTGATATCAATAAGAATTTCCACATATTCGTCCCCTGCTTTTTCCCAATGCTTTGGATTATATACAGGGAAATAATTGCTATTACGAAAAACTTTTGTCGACCTTACTGTCTGTGAGAACCAGATTAGATCGACTGCAAAGATAATCATTTGAGGCATTTCAGTTGTATTTTAACAAAACTAATGGAAACTTTGGAAAAGAGATTTCTCATACTGACACGTGAAATAAATAGAGCCATAATGGCATCATATTTCCACCCTGGTTTCAAAATGTGCTAGTTACCAGAAAACATCTCAAGGAATTGAAACCCTTGCAATAAAACATGAAACCAAACGTGAATGCAGCAGAAGAAGTAGTAGTTGCAGTAAAGATTATGAGGACTTTATTGTTTTTATGCATTTATAGAATTTTGCAGCAGCTTATGTTCTTCAGGACTTGTAGGTTTTATTCACTCCTCAACAAGAGGTTGTTTGTCGGATGAGTCATCTTGTTGTTATTAAAGGAAATACTTGTTTTACTCAAAATTTTAATAGGCTTTCAATATTTTGACAGTTACGTCCTTTTAAGTTTTTAGGTGACTATACACAACTTAGTTTACGTGTGTATGTAAAATACAATATGTATCTAAAACCAGAGAGGTATATTCTTATGAGATCGAAATACAAAAAAAAGTATTTGTATTTTGTAGTTGTATTTTGTATTTGAAATACGCAGCTTGAAAGTATTTTGTATCTTGTATTTGAAATACACAACTTGAAAGTATTTTGTATCTTGTATTTGAAATACATTAGGTGAGTATTTTGCCCAGCTCTGAATAGATAACAACTCTCAATGGGAAAAAACTGAACCGCAAGTGATTTATGCCCATTAGAAGAAAGTCAATTTTTCATCTGCTAATATTTGAGTGTCTCTTATAATGTTTTCCATTTTTTCCTTTTTTTTCACCACAAACATAATGCACTTTTCAAATATGCAAACAATAAAATGAATCAATCAGCTGTTGCTTAAATGTATTTGTTAATCGACATTTAGTTGCAGCTTTATCCTGAATTAAGTTAAAATTTTCCGTGCTGAAAATAATCAATTAAGAAAAAAAGTTAACAAATACATATCAAACAATTAAGTTTTTTATTCGCTATTTAAGCTTCTAACATTTATACCAGTAAAAAATTATAAATAGCTTGTTTTCTATGTTTCCCAGCTATCTATATGTCGACATTTCATAGGAACTACCCTAATCATCAGTAGACTTTGGAAATTTTTGAAAGATATTCTCAAACATTTAACTTTATATCTCTGCTTTTCGATACTTTCAAAAAGCAAATCGTAGCAACCAACGGTTGTTCATTTGTTTGAAAGGTGTAAAGAAATGTTAGAGACGTTTATAAATAGAAAAGCTTGTTTTTTTGTGTTTTGACGGATATTATTAGAGCATTTTTCTTTTTAAATTCTCAGCAATTTATTTGGATTGTTGGGATATAAAGTTGAATGTTTGAGAATATCTTTCAAAAATTTCCAAAGTCTACTGATGATTAGGGTAGTTCCTATGAAATGTCGACATATAGATAGCTGGGAAACATAGAAAACAAACTATTTATAATGTTTTACTGGTACAAATACATATCATTTATGAATATGCGCCAACGTCTTTTAGTCCCCGTCCATACTATAAAATATTTGCTGCTAAACATTTTTAAATTCTCTTTTGAAACTGCATTCGTGTGCATACTGAAATTTTTGTTTCCAGGAGGCTAATTCTGTCATTCGTGATCGAAATTACAATCGAGTACAAAATAATTTCGATATCGTGTAAATTTCTAATGATGTGACTCGTTACGTAACGAGTCGAGTTATCACTTCAGTGTTGCAAAATACTGACAAGTGTGTTTTATAACACTGCCGAAAGTTGTATGTAAAGGGTGTTTTTTTAAGCCCGATAGAACTTGAAATTGTAAAAAATAACACAAAAAATTAAATTGTAATCAAAATTTTTTTTATTCGAAAGATCAATACGTGACATTAACATTTGAAAATGATTTCGGGCATATGGGCACCGCGGCTGTTCTTGACGAAGCGCATTCTGGACGTCCAATTTTGGGCCACTTTTTCGAGCACTGCTGGCCGCATGTCACGAACAACACGAACAATGCTGGCCTCCAAGGCGTCAATTGTTGCTGGTTTATCAGCATAAACCAGTGACTTCACGTAGCCCCACAGGAAATAATCGAGAGGTGTCAAATCGCACGACCTTGGAGGCCAATTGACAGGTCCATTTCTCGAAATCAACTTATCGCCAAATTTTGATTTCAGTAAGTCGATGGTTGCGTTCGCCGTATGGCACGTAGCGCCATCCTGTTGAAACCACATCTCCTCCGGATCAATGTCATCCATATTTTCAAACAAAAAATCATTGATCATGGTGCGGTAACGATCTCCATTGACCGTAACGCGAGCTCCGGCCTCATTTTTGAAGAAATAAGGTCCGATGATGCCACCAGCATGAAAACCGCACCAAACAGTGCATTTTTCTGGATGTAATGGAGTCTGTAGGGTCTCTTGTGGATTGGTCTCACTCCATATGCGGCAATTTTGCTTATTAACAAACCCGTTAAGCCAAAAATGCGCCTCATCGCTGAACACAATTTTGCGATAAAACAACGGGTCAGTTGCCAACTGCTCTAGAGCCCAATCGGCGAAAGAACGACGCATACAATGGTCTCGTGGCTTCAATTCCTGCACCAGCTGGATCTTATACGGGTGTAGGCCGAGATCTTTGCGCAAAATTTTCCACGTAGTGGACGGACAGAGCCCCAATTCATGCGACCGACGACGAATCGATAAATTTGGATCTTCTTCCACACTTTCGTTTACAGCGGCGATATTCTCTTCAGTACGCACATTCCTTCGACGTGCTGGTGTTATTGCATCCTCTAGAGAGTATGTGGTACGAAATCTATCCACAGTTCGACGAATGGCTTGTTCAGATGGACGATTATGTACGCCATACAAATGACGAAGTCGTCTATAAGTTGCGCGAATCGACGACTGATTTTCAAAGTAAATTTGGATAATTTCGTAGCGTTGTTCAAGCGTGAGTCTATTCATGATGATTTGTCAGAGTATACTGAAACAAATAAAAAAAATGTTTCATCAAAATTTAATTTTTTGTGTTACTTTTTACAATTTAAAGTTCTATCTAGCTTAAAAAAACACCCTTTATTTGCATACTTTGTATACTTGTTGTACATTAAAAAGTAAGTAAATAGAAATAACAATTCAATAAATATGTATGTAAAAAACAACTATTTAACTATGTATAAGCATATGTATGTATATATGCATTTCTAAAAAAAAACAAAAATAAATTCTTGAATATAATAACATGTGACTTAAAATATAAGTTTTTGTGTTCTTAGCAATACTCATCTTTATATACATATTTTTATGAATTGAAAAAAGCCTTAAGAACCAAAAATTCTCAATTTAATAATTCATCAAAAATTCTCAATTTAATTTACCTACTATTGCTATTCAAAACAAATTTTTAATTTACATTTCTTTTGTGTTTTTCTGTTTGGCTGGTTTTCGATAGTACTTTTGCTTACGAGTAAAAAGTTGCACGGTTGCATTCGAATAGTTACTCGCTATCGAATGCCATCATTAGAAATTTCGAAACCTTTTACTCGATATCGAATGAGATAATCCCAAAAGTGTAAAACAGAATTAGCCCCCAGTTAGTTTCGTTCAAAGTACCTTCCTCATTTCTTCTTCTTTTTTACTTTTTGGACAGTTTTCGTTAGAAGGAAAGAATTTGTTGTCTTAAATTAAAAGCATTAATTACTTTTTTCACTATTACTAGCTGTACCAACTAAAATAAATTTGAAGGAAAGACATGACTGTTTTCGTTACAATTCAAATCAGCATGAACTGTCGCGGCAATCTATGAAATTCATCGGAATGACAGTGGCGCTATATGTCGAAAATTGTTCATACAAACCTTCGTGGGCGCAAGAACAACGACTTTGTCCAAGATCAATCATCCCATGATCAAATGTGTTACAGATATTTATATCCCAAAAAAATAATATATATTTAATTAAGTACACAATAAAAAAAGGAGCATTGCACGTGAATGTGAGTCTAAGAACGTGCATTTACACCAACTCAATATCTAGTAGATTTATTATTGTAAAACTTAAGAGAGGAAAAACTTGAGGTAAAAACCCGATGTACAAATGTACAAAAATCTAATTCAAAAAATTTTATTGTTTACCAAAATTATAATTGCTAATAAGTCAAGATAACATTATCGATAACTTTTCAGCAACTGAAACTAGTTGCCAAACACAATATAATTTTTGTTTTTGAAAGTTAGGTTGCCCTCAGGCAACGCAACTAAAGTTTGGTTGCTATCCATAATCGAGCCATGAATTGCAATTTTGTTATTTCCTTTTCTTCTCAAGTTTTCAAGTCTTTGCTTTTGTGGATTTATCAGCAGTAGCAGAAGTTGAGCTAGAAAAATGACATGTAATAACAAAATTTTTGCGGTTAAGCTTTATAAAATTTAAAGGCCTGCAGTACGATTCTCTAACTTTTAACGATTCGATAATCGCAACTTTTGTTATCAAATTTCATCGCTTGCACCAACGATTGAGTGATTCTGTAACTTAATTCTAACGATTGTAAACAGCTGTAGTTTTCTGTTCATTCATATAAACAACACGTGGCATCTCTGCCAGAAAAAAGCGAAAACCATAAAGCGGAAAAGAAAAAACAATAAATTTTTTCATAACAATATGTATACATATTGATTTTTATTTGTTGTGATTTTAGTTTTTAAGTGACAATAAATATTATTTAATTTGTAATAAGGTAAGCAAAATAAAATATGTGTCCATATGTTTCATTTATTTGTTTATATGTACTAATTTCTATATGTTCAGAATGAGCACAACTAAGACTGGTGATAATCAATATAACTTTTTAAATTTATTAATTGTCAACTCAAAGGAATTGTCCCACTCCCGATAAACACAATGATTATCCCTTGAAGCGTTGAAACTTGTTTCATCGACTGCAAGTCCGAATGACCAACGTTCAATAGCTATTTCAACACAAAATACACTTTACCGGTTAAAAAATTATATTGAAATTTTTGTTTTTGAAAATGTATTTAATAAATATTTTATGTATTTATTTATGTATTTAATATATAATAAATATTTTTATGTCTTAAAAATCCGATTGTAAGCACTTTATTTCATGGATGCACAATTCAAAAAAAAAAATACACTTTAACGATGGAATAAACAGCAAGAAAATTTTTGTCTTTAAGAAATCGACAATCGGCAGTAAAATTAACAGCTGAATTTGATCGACTACGAATATCGTTAAGAAAATGTTACAGAATAGCAAATACGATAAAATATCGTTATAATTATTTTCATGATTCGATTATCGTTATATAAGTTACAGAATCGCACTACTGTTTCACGATTTCGAACCTTAACGCTCGTTAGCATTTTGAATCGCGAAAACTTCTATTTCTAATCCACTTTTGAGCTGAAAGACAACAAAATGCAAGACAACGTAGTAAATAATGTATCAACTTGTAAGAAAAATTGTTGTACATAAGTTTTTTTTTTGTCCTTTCAAGCGTCGTTTTCAAAGAAATTCACAAAATCAAATAAATAATATACTCGTAAACAATCCAAGTAAATTTGCTAAGTTTCGATATAATGGGTGATTTTGTAAGAACTATCGGAAATTTAAAAAACAAAAACACATAAAATTCAGAAAAATGCATGAAATATTTATTTGGATCGATAGTTGGGTCGATATAATTTAATGTTTGAAGATTATTTCATGCAAATGTTGGCCGCGGCTGCGCCTCAAATGGTCCATCCGCTTAGTCCAATTTTGGCATACTCTTTCCAACATTTCGGCCGGTATCTCACGAATAATGTTGGCAATGTTGGCTTCCAGTGCGTCAATCGAAGCGGGCTTGTCGCTATAGACATTAGCCTTAACATAGCCCCACAAAAATAGTCTAGAGGCGTTAAATCGCACGATCTGGGCGGCCAATTGACTGGTCCCAAGCGTGAAATAAACTGTTCACCGAACTCGCCTCTCAATTGGTCCATTGTTTCGCGTGCTGTGTGGCATGTGGCACCGTCTTGTTGAAACCACATGTCATGCAAATCAAGCTCTTCCATTTTGGGCAAAAAAAAGTTTATCATCGCACGGTAGCACTCACCATTCACAGTAACGTTGTGATTCGCATCATCTTTGAAGAAATACGGCCCAATGATGCCGCCAGTCCATTATCCGCACCAAACGGTTGTTTTTTGTGGATGTATTGGTAGCTCTTGCAATGCTTCTGGCTGCTCTTCACTCCAAATACGGCAGTTTTGCTTGTTCACGTATCCATTCAACCAGAAATGAGCCTCGTCGCTGAACACAATTCTTCGATAAAAAAGTGGATCTTCATCTAACTTTTCAAGAGCCCATTCACCAAAAATTTGGGGTTGTGGTAGGTCGTTTGGCTTCAATTCTTGCACCAGCTGTATCTTATAAGGCTTCACACCCAAATCCTTCCGCAAAATTTTCCACGTAGTGGAGTAACAGAGGTCCAATTGCTGCGAACGGCGCCGAATCGATAATTCACGGTCATCACCAACACTGGCCAATACGGCTGCGATATTTTCTTCAGTTCGCACTCTACGTAAGCGTGTTGGTGGTTTAATGTCCAACAATGTAAATTTGGTGCGAAATTTTTTTACAATAGCCCGAATAGAAGCCTCAGTAGGTCGATTAAACTGACCATAAAATGGAAGAAGCGCGCGATGAACTTTCTTAACAGAGCACGCATTTTGGTAATAAAATTCAATAATTTGCAAGCGTTGTTCGTTTGTAAGACGATTCATGATTAAATTATAGACCAAACTGAAGATGTTTGACAGTGACACAAGATACAAAACGTGCGTGAGCTGTCAAAAAGATAATAGCAAAAAAATCACTCGTTATTATATAACGATATGTCTAATCAATTTTAGAACCTTGTTGTTTTTCGTTTACATATTTCGTAAGTATATTTTTTATATATAAAATGGCATTAAAACAATGTATATATTGATAGTAAATAAATTTTGTTGATTGATTTCTTTTTACTCGCTACGTGATAACTGACGCTTCGCGTTACCATCCCAATCGTGATGTTCAACTTACAACCTTTAACACTGATTGTATGCAAAAGAATGCAACTTATTGTGAATTTTCGAACAGATAACAGAGTGCAATAAAAAATCACAACAAATATCCGTAGCAAAATATATAAAGGTAAGAAATAATAAGGAATAACAATGACTTACAAATAATGATGTGCGTTTGACTAAACACAAAACATAATCTGGAGTGCAAATTCCTTTTATTAGCTTTATGATTTATTATTTATTAAATAAAAGAAAACTGGCAATAATTTGTGTACATACATACGAGGTCTGATAAAAAAATAACTGTTATTTTCAAATTTCGTGAGTTACGTACAAGGCGAATTTATTACTAGGTGAACTTAACAGCACAGGTAATTATTTTTTGCTTCTCGCGTTTTTTCCAATGAGACTGTCACATTTTTTTTTCTTTTGTTTACAAACTTTTACGCGCCATTTAAATCTGAAGAATTTTTTTGTATTATTTAGTGCAATTTCAAGAAATTTGTGTGAATTTAAAAGTGAAAAACTAATATAATCTGTGATTTTAATTATTAATTATTAAGCAATTATTTTAATTATTAAGCAATTATAAAAGTTTATATTTAACGTTTATATAAAAATTTTTCCCAGCTGAACAATCTTAGGCGAATTTAGATTTTGACATTCACGATATGTTTTACAATAACAAAATACATAGTACTGAATTCGCCTTTCCGCTTGCATTCACCCAAGGCGGATTCATTACCAGGTGAACTTAACAGCACAGGTGATTATTTTTTGCTTCTCGCGTTTTTTCCAATGAGACTGTCAAATTTTTTTCTTTTTTTACAAACTTTTTCGCGCCATTTTAATCTGAAGAATTTTTTATATGATTTAGTGCAATTTCAAGAAATTTGTATGAATTTAAAAGTGAAAAACTAATATAATCTGTGATTTTAATTACAAGCAATTATAAAAGTTTATATTTAATGATTATATAAAAATTTTTCCCAGCTGAACAATCTTAGGCGAATTTAGATTTTGACATTCACGATATGTTTTACAATAACAAAATACATAGTACTGAATTCGCCTTTCCGCTTGCATTTACCTGTATAAATTCGCCTTGGTTACGTATGTTTGATTTTCGCATTTTTTTTATCTATTATGTTGGAACACATGTCTGTTATAGATGTTGGCAATATCAGCCATTTCGGATTGTCAGTTTGTTTTTGACAGATGAAAAGGTTAGTCGTGTTTTTTTTTGTGCTCTTCGATTTTTTACTATTCGAAAAAATGGCCCCCCGGGGAACAGGTTTTGCCTTGGCGTATTCCTAACTTAGGCGCTCTGTTTTTCGAGGAAAAGAGGGGAAGGGGTCCCTCGTTTGGTGCGGCAAACAAAACTCTAGGAAGCCCCATGACTTATGTTGTGTTGACTTCCGAAACCCTTACCAAGGGTATAAATTGGCAGAACGGGGATCAGCATGGCCCCCGGGAAGTTCTGCTTGCGGTTCGACCCGGGCTGATCATGGTTGAGGTGCCTACCTTGGCTGAAACGTTCTGGCTGTGGTTGAAACCTAAAACGCAGGAAGTCAGTGTTAGTATCCTTGATAATTGTTTGGTGATGGGTTTTTTCGAGGGCTAACAATCTCCCGAGGATCTGTTGTCTATACAACAGATACGTGTACTGTAAGGAACCAGTGGTGATGATTGACGGGTGAGTTGGTTTAAGGGCTGATGCTCTTAATGGGCTTCGGCCTACCAACTCATTAAGCCTTGTCCTCCATTGATTGCTGGGAAATTGCATACATGAGGGATTAGAAAGCCCGAACTCCTCAACAAGAAGTTGTTCATATGACCGCAATCATATGACAAGAATTGCTACCTGTGTGAGCCTAGCAAGCCACACGGGGGCGGTGGTGAATCGTGAAAAATTCACTTCGTGGAATTGGTCCACCATCAGGTTAGGCCGTCAAGGCAGGTACAGGATGTAAATCATTTTCGAAAAAATGGATCAAAGAAACTATATTAAGTTTTGTGTAAAATATGATATTAAATGCGCAAGGACATTTGAAATATTGACTGTGGTGTTTGGCGAGTCTAGTATGAGCAGAAAACAAGTTCAATTGTGGCATAACCGGTTTAAGGAAGACCGAAAAAATGTCAATGACTATGCTCGTCCTGATCGATCGAGCCGTTAACAACCGATGAAAATATTGAGGCAGTGAAGAAAATTATTTTTTATAAACGTCCTGATGGATCGAGCCGTTAACAACCGATGATAATATTGAAGCAGTGAAGAAAATGATTTTGGATAAACGTCGAATCACCATCAGAGAGGTCGCTGATGATGTTGGCATATTGTTCGGCCCATGCCAAGCAATTTTTACGGATGTTTTAGGCGTGAAACGTACGGCAACGAAAATTTTTTCAAAATTGCTACATTTTGAGCAAAAACAACGTCGCATGAATATCGCTCAGGAGTTGTTGAACATCGTCAACGACGATCCAGATTTCCTGAAAAAAGTCATAACTGGTGGCGAATCATGGGTGTATGGCTATGACTTTGAAACCAAAACCCAATCATGGAAGCGTCCACAAGAGCCAAGACCGAAAACAGCACGTCAAGTTAGGTCAAATGTAAAAGTTTTGCTCATAGTTTTCTTCGACTGCAAAGCCGTGGTGCATCATGAATTCTTGCCACAAGGTCGTACGGTCAATAAGGAACACTACCTTTTTTTTTTTTTTGTTATCTGGGACCAGTACTCAGGGGATGATCCCTACATATGCAGCGCATTGTACTGGAACTAGGAAAATAGGTAATGATGAGGAGGAAAGAGGGAGTAGTGTTCGCGAAGTGTTAACAATAACAACACAAAAGACTAAAACAAACTCTATTGCAGCATTTAAAATGTTGAAATTAAATTAGTTAAAACTGATCAGTGCCCAGTGTATATACCTTCGACACTGCTCAGACTAGCAAAATTTAGTCCAACACCTTCCACACTACAAGGTAATGAAGTACATTCAGAAGAAAATAATATTGACCATAGAAAAAAAAACACGGACAACGGTGAAAAAATACAAAAAAGTTATGCGCCGGTTGCGCGAAGCAATTCATCAAAAAAGCACAGAATTGTGGAAAAAACAAAAACGGAATTTGTACCATTGTCATGTGCGCCCTGTGGCGGTGAGGTATAAGTGCTGGCAACGCTGTTGGTAATGTCAATGTTGGTGTCAAGGCTAGTAGATTGAAGGGCGAATGAAAGAAGAAAGAAGAAAAGCGATAAGGAGAAAGGGGGTTGTAGATGGGGAAAGGAAAAACTGCGTTGAATTTTTTAATATGGAATAGTTAGTGTTGGCGATGGCAAGGTGAGAGAGAGAGAGGTTAAGTAAAGGTAAGAAATTTGATTTGTTAGGGATGGTTTAAAGAAAAATTACGGCATTACACCATCGTTTGGAACGTTATCGGGAGGGCAGCCGGACGCTAAGAGCCACCAACTAGCGGAACTGTTGTGCGAGCTGATGCTGGAGATGCTGGATAAAAGGTAACTTTCAAAATTTTAGTAACATTCATTTTTTTAACCATGTTTCTTCATCTTTCACTTTCGGGCCTCATTTATTTTGTTTTTATATACTTTTTGAGTGAATTTTCCTTAATGCTAGCGAATCCGAAGCAGGTACATGGCAAGTACCACCCCAAGACGGCGAGCCCTAGCTGGGGACATACGCCAGCGCCGCCACACATTTGGCAACATACTGCACAACAAGATTGTGATGATTGTTACACCTATTTGCTGCTATCCATTATACCATGATAATACACCAGCTCACACATCGATACTTGTGCGAGAGTTTTTAGCCAAAATCATGCCTCAACCAGCGTATTCACCAGACTTGGACCCCGCTGACTTTTCCCTCTTCCCAAAACTGAAGACACGGATGAAAGGAAAGCGTTTTTCTACGATTGAGGAGATAGACGAAAAATCGAAACAGAAGCTGTTGGCGATACCAAAAAGCACGTTTCAGAAGTGTTTCCAGGATTGGAAAAAATGCTGGCCTACGTATCTATACCTGATTACTTTGAAGGGGACATAATAGTTATAGGTGAATAAATAAATACTTTTTGAAATAAATTAAAATTATGGGTATTTTTTGATCAGGCCGTGTTTGTATGTACATGTGGACCTATTTATTATGTAAAGCGTGATCCAACCATAACGCTGATTGTAAGTCACACCGTAACGTCGGTAGAAAAGGGCGTCTTAGTCTAAATGCTCTGCTGGTTTGCATTTACGAATTGCGTATTCTAGCTATAGATGCATACAGACCGGTGTCATGTTATGATTCATTCGTGTGGCAAATGATTGATACTACTCGGAATTGTTTAACGAAGATAACCAACAGTTTTGGCTTTTGGCATATTCCCGATATCCGCTTAAACCATATTTATTGACAACATACAAAAGTCAAACCTACGGAAGAGTACAGCGTATTTTCAACCAAAAACATGCAGCTGCTAGAAACGTTGTGTACAGAATATAGGTGTCCTGAAAAGGTACACAGGTGTCCGTTTTAGATGTAAATAGACGTTATATAGGACATTTTTTTGAGCAATTTCTTCCAGCCATATTTTTCCTATGCCACTACTTTTTGATTATTTCTGTACACTAAAAAAACAAACATGAACGAAAAATAAAACTTAATAAAAGACAAAAGAAAGAAACATGAACTACGGAGCTGAAGTAGCTGATAGAATTGATCGGCTCACTTAGCTCGCTCATGTGAATAGTTCAATTATACTAGTTCGTTCGCAACATACCCAACTCTACTATACTTTCAATGGAATATTTTTCCTATGCCACTACTTTTTGATTATTTCTGTAGACAAAAAATAAAAAAATATAAACGAAAATAAAACTTGATAAAAGACACAAGAAAGAAACATGAGCTACGGAGCTGAAAGATCTAATAGAATTGATCGGCTCACTTAGCTCGCTCATGTGAATAGTTCAGTTATACTAGTTCTTTCGCGAACTACCTAACACTACCATACTTTCAATGGCATATTTTTCCTATTCCACTACTTTTTGATTATTTCTGTATACTAGAATAAAGAAACATAAACGAAAAAGAAAATTTGATAGAAAACAAAAGAAAGAAATATGAACTACGGAGCTGAAAGAGCTTGTACGAATGGAATTGATCTGCTTACTTAGCTCGCTCATGTGAATAGTGTATTTACACTAGTTCATCTCCGAACTATCCAACTCTGCCATAATTTCAATGGCATATTTTTCCTATGCCACTACTTTTTGATTTGTAGATTAGAAATAAAGAAATATGAAAGAAAAAGAAAACTTGATAAAACACAAAAGAAAGAAACATGAACTACGGAGCTGAAGAGTTTTGATTGATCGTCTCACTTACGTCGCTCATGTGAATGGTGCAATTACACTAGTTCGTTCGCGATATACCCAACTCTACTATACTTTCATTGGAATATTTTTCCTCTGCAACTACTTTTTGATTATTTCTGTATACTAGAAAAAAGAGCCATGGACGAAAAAGAAAATTTGATAAAACACAAAAGAATGAAACATGAACTACGGAGCTGAAAGAGCTTGTACGAATAGAAGTGATCTGTTCACTTAGCTCGCTCATGTGAATAGTGGAATTAGACTAGTTCTTCCGCAAACTATACAATTCTACCACTACTTTTTGATTTGTAGACTAGAAATACAGAAATATGAACGAAAAAGAAAACTTGAGAAAGGAAAGAAACATAAGCTACATGAGCTCTCTCATGTGAATAGTTCAATTATTCTAGCTCGCTCGCGAACTACCCAACTCTACCATACTCTCAATGGCCACGAAAAAAGCATTTGAAATCAAACTCAATTATTAAAAATTAAAAACAAAATGTAAACGAAGTTAATAATGAAAATGTTCTGAGAAACAATTGTTGATTGAAACTCGCGAATTCTTTTCATTTTGATAACAAAAACACATTATTGCTATTGACAGATGTTTTTCTGTTTCACTACAAATTATAGTGGCTGCTGTGAGTTATTTTTTTATTTACGTAAAGGAATTTTGTTCGTTTTGAGTAGTCGAGGAACAATCAAACCGTTGCCGGAAACCAAATGACACGAGTGTATTTAATAAACTACTACCAGTATTTATATCCAAAAACCCACAAAACAATATCAAGTACTGCGAAAATAAGTCAAAACTTTTTTACACAAAAGAAAACACTTATGAAAAAAACGTATACACACATACATACATACATACATACGTGTCGATGTGTGTACGAATATACAAATAAATTTAAAAAAATGTAATGAAAAGTAAAAGTAAAATCATGCGTAAACATTTTTTGCGTGAACTCCCGCCCAGCTTTTGAATTTGATTTTTTTTTTTGTTGTCTTTAGTTTGGATGTTAAATCTATACCCGTAAATTTGATTTTTTTACAAAAAACGACATGTGCACAAACAAAGTAATTGCTTTTGATCCATTAAATAAAGAAAAACTCTGAAGCAAACAAATTTATAATAACGAAAATATTTAAACAAATGTACATGCATATAGGGTGGCGCAAAATTAAATATCCTATCGTAAAATGTAATAGCTGTGAGGTCTCAGCAAATCATGCAACACCATGAATATCAGCTTTTTTTAAAGTGATGTCCACACCTGGCATGAGAACCCTAACAGGAACAGCAAAATACTGTTACTGTCAGGTGTAGACTGCAAATGTTACTGTTTTCTTGCCGTCTTGACATGGCTGTTAAGACGTCTGTTTCTTTGTTTTAACAGAAAATTACATTTTCAATATGAGAGAAAATTTAAAATATGTTTGAGAATATCTTTCAAAAATTTTTAAAGTCTACTGATGATTAGGGTAGTTCCTATGAAATGTCGACATATAGATAGCTGGGAAATATAGAAAACAAGCTATTTATAATTTTTTACTGGTATAAATGTTAGAGGCTTAAATAGCGAATAAAAAACTTAATTGTTAAGCTAAATTATTTAATATTCAATTATTTGATCTTGTTTAAGTAATTAATTTTTATTTTTGCAGCTAATAGTGTATTTACACTCACTCACAACTTACACCTTTCATCATTTTGGCAAGATGTTAACATCTTCCCATATAAAGTCTATATGAAAAAAAACTCAACATCTTTTGATTATTTTAGTATTATCACTTAAAAAGTTTAAAAAAAATTGTCAAAAATGCATACCATCATTAGAAAATATACAAGTGTCAAAAATTTTTTTAATGAGCGGGAGCGAACAATGTAAATAAATTTAAATTTAATTAAAAATGATATAATTAGAAATAATAATACATACAATACATTTATTTATAGTAAAAAAGAAAAAAATAACTCGACAGTATGCTAATAGACCTTCGCCATGCAAAAGTCGCTGGAACAGATGACATTCCTATTAAGTTTATCAAAACTATTTATCCCTTTGTTTCAGAATATCTTTTATTTTTAGTTAGCACAATTTTGATTTCTTCTGAATTTCCTGGCTTTTGTAAAACAGCTAGGGTAATTCCAATTCCCAAGACAAAGGTAGTTCAAGGTCCGGAGGATCTTCGACCCATTTCTTTACTTCCTGCTGTATCTAAAGTTGTTGAGCACATTATTAAAGACCAGATTCTCGAATGTGTATCTAATACTATTTACGATAAGCAATATGCATATCGCAAAAGATTTAATACTACGTCATTACTTCTAACTATGAGTGTTGTAGTTTCCCTCGACCTTTCTAAAGCTTTTAACTCAATTGATCATAAGTTACTTATAGACAAGCTCAGCAATAATTTTAAATTTTCCCGATCGACTTGTAAGCTCATTTATTCCTATTTGACAAATAGGTCTCAATTTTCTGTGCTTAATGGTATTCGCTCTGAGTTGCGGACTCTTCTATCCGGTATTCCCCAGGGTTCAGTACTAGATCCCCTTTTATATACATTAACAGTCTACCTGAATTTGTGAACTCCACAGCCTGTGAGACATTTTTGTTCGCTGATGATGTGTTTTTGTTGTTCAAGAGTCCTCTAGATTTTCCGGTTGTTCTCCAGGCGAATATTAACTTTTGTCTAGGACGGGTGCCCGAATGCATGTCTAACAGTTCCTTGAACGTAAATCCTGCTAAAACTAAGGCAATCACTTTTGGACACAGTCATCGCTTCTTTACTGATCTAGACATATTCTTGGATGCGATGCGCATTTCTTTTGTTGATCAGCTTAGATGTTTAGGTATAATACTTGACTCAAAACTTTCCTTTTCAAACCATATCGATATGTTAAGTGGTAAACTTTTCGGTATTCTACGTAGGATATACTCTGTGAACCTTTCACTTCCTCTTCGTATCAGATCACAACTTTCATGGGCATTGCTAATGTCGCACATTATTTATGGTTTTGAAGTTTTTTCGGGTACATCATCCATGTATCTGCATAGAATTAACCGAATCATTAACACTATTGTACGTTTTGTCTATAATGTTCGCCGACGCAAACATATCTCGCCTTTCTTTCAACGATTTCTTGGTTGTAGTTTTACTAAATTTCTAATGATTCGTAATTTGATCCTGTTTCACAAGATTATCAAGACTTCCACACCCTTCGCATATTTTCCAGCAAATGACAGTGAAGTTGCAAGAGCCATTCTATCCATTCGTAAGCTCTCTTTGAACAACTCTGGACTAGTAGTCTTATTTATATTTATTTGTTCAAATCTTAATAAATTATTTAAAATTCTAACAAATGAAGTGCAAGATTTCATCCACATCGTCGCCGTCGTCTTGCACAATTTCTAACAATTCTGCAAATTGAAGCAGTAATTGTTTTTGCTCTCTTCGAGCAATATTTAATCCAATCATTGTAGAGTCGTTTAACTCCATTTTATTTGATGTTCTTTGTTTGCTCAAACACGTAAAGTAATACTTGACAGTTGAAAGATATTGAAAATGTAATGTAAACAGCTTTTTTAAACTTTCAACATCTGCTACACACATCTCTATGATCATGAGTTATTTACACTTATTTATTTCCGGGTACATGGGTCACTTTGGAGATTCCTGAAGCCGATTTTGGGAATTCTAAAAAAAACTCGGACCGCGTTATAGGCATAATTTACTGGTTATATGTATAATTTAAGAAGAAGCTTAAACAATAGTGAATGAAAATTTTAAATTTGATGTCGAAGCGTGTTTTTTAGTTATTTAAACTATATTTATTAAATTTCTTTTATTTTAGCTTAAGATCGTTTTTGTTTCATATAAAAAATTCAACAGTATTTATATTCGATATTTCGATAACAATTTGTTATCATTATCAGGAATATTAAAATCTTTAACATATTGATTTTCCCGACCTGGAAATAATATGGCAACTTCAATTTTCTCACTAAATCAAATGACCGTTTATAGCTCAGATGCACGTTCCACTGCAAAAACGCGCACCGAATATGAAAAACCGGCTCCAAACCGGTTAGCGAAGTAGTTCCGAATTTTTTTTGTGAATTCCCCAAATCGGCTTCGTGAATTCTAAAAATCTCCCCTGCCACTTCCCCGGAAGCAATACGGCAACTCCAATTTTCGCACTAAAGCTCTGCTACTTCGCAGAGCGACGAAAGAAGAAAGACATCGACGATGTCATTGACTTGGCTGAACGACACAAAAATAGGGAGCAAATGTGGAGACTGCCCGGCAGAAAGATGGTTAAGAAAAATCCAGCATCAGTGCAACCGTAACATAACATAGAGTAAAAATACATAGAGTAAACATTACATAGAGTAAAAATACTTTCCTTCAGAAAGAAGAGCTCTATGAAATTTTTACAGTCGAGAGTTGAGCTTAAAACTATTTACGGTTATAAAATGTTGGTGGCTCCACCAAATAATTTCATATTTGACACTTTTTATTAATTGAAACTCTAAAAAAAATATGTTTTGCTTTCGAAAGACAATACTTATATTTCTATGTCTCGATAATACCAAACATTAGAGTAACCTTGTTAGTGTATCTATTACTAATATCCCTGGAGTTATAAGCGCGATGCATTTTACACCCTGCTCACGATCATGATGATGGTGCTGAACAAACTTTAAGTTGAGGTGGCAATCAGAACGAAGAATTGATATACTTTTACAGTGGCTGATCTGATTCTGTTTATCATCACAGTTTTACGGCATTAATAGTCAGTCTTTCATCCAGACGGTCAGACAATCACTTAGCAGATCGTTCACATAAAATTACACCTCATGCTCATTTTGCTCCCACTTGCGTTTAATATTTTCTAAGTGGAATATTTTTTTTTTATCGAATGGAATGGGTTCGAATGAAGTTTTTTAAATGGCTGCGCAAAGAACAAATAAAGAGTTGGAAGCCAATGAAGTTTATATATGTAGAGCGGGTATACATTAAAATTAGACTAAAACTATATACTTAGATGTGAGATGAGATTCTTTGTTTTTATATGACAAAAAAAACACGTTGAAAACCGACAAAATCCAAAACCACAAATTACTCATCAGTCCCCTTTGCATCCATTAAAAGTGACAGTTTGCTGTGTAATTTGGTTAGGAGGAATCATTGGACCTTAAGCGTCGTAATGGTAACTGTCAATGGTTAGCGATATCGTGATATGATTTAAAACTTTTTAACAAGTGATATCAACAAGACGGTGCCAGATGGCATGCACCCAAGACTACAATGGAATTACAGCGAGACCTCTTTTCACAACGAGTTATTCCAAGAAATGATGATGTTGATTAGTCTCCACGGTCGCCTGCTTTTACTACTCCGGACTTCTTTATGTGGGGATATCTGAAAAGCAATTTTTATGCAAACAAACCAGAAACGCTTGGGCAACTCCAACCAAATATTCGTGATGAAATTAATGAAATGCCGCGTGAATTGTGTGAAAATGCAATAAAAAATGTACTCAAAAGTGCTCGCATTTGTGAAGCTAACAGAGGCGGACATTTACCTGATATTCGATTCCATACATAATTGCCGACATTTAATCAAAAATTATTAATAAGCAAAGTAGTATACCACCCCGGTGGACACCCTGTAAGCGCACTTGTCAGTGTTCTTATACTTTTCCTGTCCAGTCTTAGAGCACACTCAGCCAGTCTTAGAGCTCAATCGGTCTTTGTATCAAAGCTTAGAAATTTCTTGCAATATTCCCGTTTCGTTCCAATATTTATCCACTGTGTAGGGTGTAGACTCTTGTTGAAGTGGATCCAACAAAAGTCCCCTCTGCTCTATTTTTGGCACTGATGTCTGTCATCTCATTGTCACAATGCTCCTCATATTCTGGCACGCAGATCAGAGTAACCTGCTTCTGTCTTGCCAGTTAATTTAACCTGTTGTAACATTCCATTACTAAATAAAATTCCATACGCTAAAAAGTATCCAAGAAAAATGGCTCACAGGGCCCACATGCCTTATATCAAGGTATCTGTGGCCGCACATTAACTCTAAGTCCTAATTTTCACGCGGCAACTTTAGTTGCGCAAGTCTTGAGTTTTTGGGGAAATAAGTGAGGTGTGTAAAAATGAGTCCAGACTTGCCTGTGCTCGAAAAGTCGTTTTGTGCTGTCATTCGTAGTGTCAGAAATTTTACATTTTCTTTCATTTATGAATTAATTTTATGCCCGTGGTTTCAATATTGAAGCGAAGCTATGATATTTTAATTTATTAGAAAAAAAATTAAATAGACCGGCTAAAGAAAGCTGAAGTGTTCAATAATATTGTGGTCTACCTCAAAAAAACAGATAGCAAAACATTACTTTGCAAGAAGTGAAAATTTAATGGAAAAATTGGAGAATGCAGTACATGCAAGATTAAGAAAGTGTAAGCAATAGAAAACAAAAGTTGCGCAAGTAAAATTGTTGTGTCTGAACGTAAAAGCAAGTTTAAAAGAAAATTTGATAAGCATTGCGCAACTAAACTTGCCTCGTAAAAATTGGCACTAAGAGAACGGAGGAGCTACTAAAACTGCCTGCGAGTCACTGTAGTAGCCATCACGGGACATTGCCCGTTCAGGAACCATACCAGGAGGCTAGGCTTACCCTATAATAACTGCAGAACTTGCGAAGACGAGGACGAGAACGAGGAGACAATCCTTCATCTGCTTGGAAAATGCCCGGCATTGGAGCACCATCGCTTAAGATATCTAAGCGAGAGGAGCTTCAATACACTATCAAGTCTGGCCTCGTTCAAATTCTTTCATAAGGAGTAGCGAATGGCTAGTACATCAGCAAGTAATGCCACATTAAGCAGTTTGCACATCCTTTCCCTCTCCCTCACTACCACTATATCCCACAAACGTTTATTCTCCAATTCTTCTATCCCACTTTTCAGACAATCAAAAAGGGAACGGTCTTCAGGACCTAAGCTGGAGAATCCAGGTAGTTTTTGGGGAGTCTGGCGGACTGCCTACCTAACATAACCTAACATTATATTACTAGCTTGGATGTGAAACGCAATTGCTTAGAACTTTGAGGACCGATAAGTTATTATAGCACGCCCGTCCCTCCCGTTCCAGATTGTTTTCTCTCTGGGCCTGATTGCATTTTTGCACGTCCGTTTAAACTAAAGCTACATACACACGGTTGTCAGATCTTACAATATTGTCTGAAAATGTATTAGAATCGTGTTAACTGCCAATTTTTAACCTACAACATTGTCAGAAAAACCATTGTCAATCAATTGTAAGACGACAACGTTGTCAGGCATCTGACAATCGTGAAAACACACTTCGTCGGCATTGCCAGATAATTGGCTGGTATTGTAAGCTCAGTTTTAATTGTCACATGTATAATATTAATGCACCTGACAATAACATCATTGTCAGAAAAAAGTTTGATGGGCAACACTGCCAAACAAATCGTTGTTGATATACATAAGTGGCAATGCCTTACAACATGTCTGTAAATTTTTTTCATCTAACAATCTGACAACCGTGTGAATTGACAATTTTTGTTGTCAGCTGAATTATATGTCCGACAATAGTCTGACAATGAAATTGTAAGATTTCCTTACGATCGTCTGAACACACAATTTACTTCTGCGGAACAATTTTTCATTGTCACTACATTGTCAGAATGTTGCCAGATCTAACAATATTGTAACATCTGACAAACGTGTGTACATAGCTTTACACTTTGTGTTTAGTTTAAGCGAAATTCGCTTGCTGGATAAGTTGCAGCATAATTCGCATGAATTTAAGCATTTAAGATCGACACGAACATTATTTTAAATCCTTGTTGTAATATTAACCTAAAGGCCGTGTCAGATAAAACTTTTGCTTTGTTTTGTGTTGCAAATTCGCTTTGACATCTAAGACTTCTATGAAACATGTCACTTACTCGTAAAGTACTTTTATCGCAACGTGAAGCGAAAAGTTCGGCAACTTTTACGCGTTGAAGTTTTTTCTAATAACTCCAAAGCTTTATGCACTAAGAAAGCAATTAGAACCTATTTCAGTAGTTCGGCCAATAGTATTTCTAACTTCTATTATCATAAGAAATGATTAAGGCCCAGTTTTTGAGTTGGTATTTAAATGTTATTTAGTTTTAAGTTCCATTTAAATACGATAATCAATTTTTCACTACAAATTTTGACTGAACTTAAATGCCCAAACTTCTTCATTTAAGTTTTATTTAAGTTTTTCTCATAGCCCATATGGTTTTTGTGTGCTTGCATTTGTATTAGTGCAAAAGGTGTAAACAAAGCACACATACGAGCTATCGCCTGTAGAAAATATTTGAAAATTAGTTGCTAATTTTGCACTAAACCACAGCACAATAAAATAATTATTAAAAATAACTTCGCGTGAAATAAAATTATGAAGTTTTTTTATGCAGTTAATATATTTAATATTTTTCTTTAAGAATTTTTCTATTCTTCCACTTACAAACAGCTGTTCTATGGAACACTTTCCATAATATTTAGAATTAAAGTAGAGCTGCCACACTTTCATCGCATTTAAATAAGAACAATAATTTAATAGTGATAAACTGAACTAGCATTTAAATACAACTTAAATTTAAATCAAAATTAACTAATTTTGTATTTAAATACGCAGTCAAAAACTGGGTCTAAATATAAAAATTAGCAATCATTATTTTAGATAAATAAACAAATCGTCAGTGTTGCCAAAGTTTTTATTGTGACATACACCTTTTGCTTTGCGCTTTCTGTTAAAGTTTTAAACGTTACACAAAGCGACAAAGTATTATCTGACACGGCCTTAACTTTCTCTATATGTACATACATACGAGTATGTATGTATAGGGTGTTTTTTTAAGCTAGATAGAACTTTAAATTGTAAAAAGTAACACAAAAAATTAAATTTTGATGAAACATTTTTTTTATTTGTTTCAGTATACTCTGACAAATCATCATGAATAGACTCACGCTTGAACAACGCTACGAAATTATCCAAATTTACTTTGAAAATCAGTCGTCGATTCGCAAAGTCGTTTTATCGCAAAATTGTGTTCAGCGATGAGGCGCATTTTTGGCTTAACGGGTTTGTTAATAAGCAAAATTGCCGCATATGGAGTGAGACCAATCCACAAGAGACCCTACAGACTCCATTACATCCAGAAAAATGCACTGTTTGGTGCGGTTTTCATGCTGGTGGCATCATCGGACCTTATTTCTTCAAAAATGAGGCCGGAGCTCGCGTTACGGTCAATGGAGATCGTTACCGCACCATGATCAATGATTTATTGTTTGAAAATATCGATGACATTGATCCGGAGGAGATGTGGTTTCAACAGGATGGCGCTACGTGCCATACGGCGAACGCAACCATCGACTTACTGAAATCAAAATTTGGCGATAAGTTGATTTCGAGAAATGGACCTGTCAATTGGCCTCCAAGGTCGTGCGATTTGACACCTCTCGATTATTTCCTGTGGGGCTACGTGAAGTCACTGGTTTATGCTGATAAACCAGCAACAATTGACGCCTTGGAGGCCAGCATTGTTCGTGTTGTTCGTGACATACGGCCAGCAGTGCTCGAAAAAGTGGCCCAAAATTGGACGTCCAGAATGCGCTTCGTCAAGAACAGCCGCGGTGCCCATATGCCCGAAATCATTTTCAAATGTTAATGTCACGCATTGATCTTTCGAATAAAAAAAAATTTTGATTACAATTTAATTTTTTGTGTTATTTTTTACAATTTCAAGTTCTATCGGGCTTAAAAAAACACCCTATATATGAAAAAGAATTTGAGAATTATTATAATATTAAGTTTGCAAATAGGATTAATTTGTTAAAAGGGGTACAAGTGTGAATGCTGCTGATTGTAATAATGATGTGTTGATGATGTCCAATGATGCAAGATGGATGAGTAAATGATCGGTTGGTAAGTCCCCGTGGTAGTTACGTTTACTGAGCGCATGCGTGCCTGTAGCATTCTAGAAGCGGGCAATAAAACCATAAATATGGTATACAAACCACAAATTCAGAACAAACAAAAAAAAGCAAAAAAACATTTTCAACACAAACGAGATGTACATAAATAAATAATAAACTCTGTTTAGCGATACCAAATGTTGATACATATGTATATGTATGTATTATTGTACATAAAGAAACAAGAAGATAAATTGTAGTAAAAGGAGGCAGCATAAACAAAAACACTTTATAGCGCGTGCTATACGCATAATCATCATAAGCTTGTCTGCTTAAGCAATATACTTATAAAAAAAAAGTGAATTGAATTTGCAATTATTTGCGCATGCGCCCCTTCACTCGAACTTCAATTTTGTACGCTGTAAGGACGTTGCACAGATGTACAATGATGCTTTATTGTGGAGTTCAGTTAAAAAGCTGTAAAAGATTCCACTTTTTTAAGTATTTGCTGTGCGGTTTATTTATTTTTTGTACACATACATATATTTTTGTTGCTGTTTGAGCAGTTTGTAATGTTTATTCAATAAACCTGCCGCATTTTACCAGCTCCAGCTGCTTATTTGCTCAACATTCTTGCGATCAAACAAACTACATACGACTACAATGAGCCAGCCAGTCAGCCAACTGCAGACGAATAGACAGACAAAAATGATTTTTAGAACCGAAAAAAAAACAACATAATTTTCTTTGTTTGTTGTATTTTCTGCTACCGTGTTCAAAAAGTTGTTCTTTTTCTAAATTGTTCTTAAGCTGTCTTATTGAATTGTATTCACTAGTAATTTTGTTGCAACTCGTCTGCTGCCTCAGTAAATGCACTGGCATAACAGCGTTGCATTGAACAGTTGCATTCTCCAGCATTCGTTGCATTTTTTCATTCAAGAACAAGACTGTGGAATTTTTGTTGGTGCGTGTTTGGCACATGTTACTTTTTCGCACAAAAACACTCATTTTGAGGCGCGCACAAGAACACACACTCCTGTTCCTGTTCTGTTATACAATTCATCTGAGGAAGAAACATGATGTATTGCATCAAAAGTTTACGATGTTTTAGTTTGCAAAAGAAGTCGGTCCACCGCAGACGTTTAATATTGCATGTTGTGTGCGTTTGGAATTCTTCCTTTTTTTTCTTTTTGGTTTTGCAATTCTTGTTGCCGTGTGGTTTATAATGATGTCGATGATGAATATTGACTGCCAGCACTTGATAAATTCGCGCATTACAATTCATTTTCATTAAAGCGCTACACTTTATCGCCGTCTATCAAATAGTATCAATTATATGAAACGAAAAGGAAATCGTTATGCAGAGTAACTTCGGAGAATCGTGGAATAAGCGGAACGCTATTATCTATTATTATACATACACTCATGGAAATCCCGTCATAACTATGACGTATTTTAGCATCAATGCAATGCCAAATGTCCTTATTTTTGTACTGCCGGGGAATAGGTTTTGCCTTGGCGAAGACCAAACCAGGGCACTCTGTTTTCTAAGGCATAGAGGGGAAGGAGTCGCTCGGGTAACAGGTTTTGCCTTGGTGAAGACCACACCAGAGCACTCTGTTTTCTGGGGCATAAAGGGGAAAGAGTCCCTTAGGGAACAGGTTTGCCTTGGCAAAGACCACACCACCCCACTCCGTTCATAGGGGAAGGAATCCTTCAGGGAACCGGTTTTGCCTCGGCGAAGATTACACCAGGGCACTCTGTTTTCTGGGGCTTAGAGGAGTAATAGTCTCTTCGGGGAACAGGTTTTGCCTTGGCGAAGACAACACTAGGGCACTCTGTTTTCTGAGGCATACAGGGGAAAGAATCCCTTGAGGAACAGGGTTGGTTTGGCGAAGTCCACACCAGGCCACTCTGTTTTCTGAAACTTAAAGGGGAAGGAATCCTTCGGGGAACAGGTTATTTTCTGGGGCATAGAAGAGAAGGAGTGCCTTGGGAAACAGGTTTTGCCTTCGCGAAGACAACACCAGGGCACTCTGTTTTCTGGGGCATAGAGAGAAACGAGTCCCTCGTTTGTTGTAGCAAACAAAACTATGTTGGATTTCCAAAACCCAAGGCTTAAAATTAGCAGAAGGGGGATGGGTTGAGATGCTTACCTTGGCTGAAATGTTCTGGCTGTGGCTTAAACCCAAAATCGCAGAAAGGGGAATTAGTTTCCCTGATAATTATCGTGCAAACCGGTTTTTGGGGGCTAACAACCCCCCGAGGTGCTGTAGTCTTCCAACAGATACCTGTATGTTAAGAAACCAGGAGTGATGATTAGACGGGTGCGTTGGTTAGGGGATGACGCTCTTAATGGGCTTCTCACTACCAACTCATTAAGCCTTGTCTTCCATTGACTGTTGGGAAATTGCATATAAGAGGGGTTAAAAGACCCGAACTCTTAAGCAAGGGTTCGTCTTTATGGCTACAAACTTATAGCGAAAAGTTGCGACCTGTATGAGCCTGGTAAGTTACACGGTTGTGCTGGAGAATCGTAAATAATTCACTCCGTGGAGTTGCTCCATTATCATATTAGGCCGTAAAGGCAGGTGCTAATGTAAATGGATTTCACAACTATCTTTATTTTTTACCACATGACACTTTTCATTGCTGTGGTGTCAAACATTGCATCAGTTGCTCTAATTATCACTAGAGCAACTGATGCAATTTCATCAATGAAACGTCAACTTGACATCATAATGATGCTTTATTGTAATACGTTTGATGTGGGCATGTGATCAATGCAGGGACACTCTAATATCAAAAAAATGACTAACGCATGAAATACATTCGCCACAGCAGGCTGCACAAACACACGTTGGCTGGCTACATTTGTAGCCAGCGACATTTTTAGGAAGCGGCAGCAACATAAAAAACAGCTGACATTGCTTTTTTTATTTTTTTGTAGTTTGGCTGGCCCAAATCATACAAAATTGCACACTTCCTTAATCAGCCTATATCTCTCTTTATATCTTTTACATAAAATTTAGCAATAACATCCACTGTTGCCATTTCTTGCCACCATTTTGATCATTGACGACGCTTGAAATAATCAAGAGACTTTAGTTCTTGAGTCAATTCCATTTTGTAAGCGTATATATGCAAGTCATTATGCATAATGTTCATCAACGACGAGCGTGAGAGATGCAAGCACGACAACCAGTTAAGGCTCTGTAGTCGCGCTATCGCGAACAGCAGCAATACTTTCTGCAGAACGAGCTGGAGCATGAGCTGGTGTTTTCACATTTCCTACGGATCCGGTTTGCACAATTTTTCCTATTGTATGCACATTTCGACGATTAAATTAGCCGTAAAAAAAGTGCTCGATATGCATTTTGATTTGAGCACCTATTTTCATAATAACCCTGAATAGCTTTAACACGTTGCTCGATTGTGTATCTTTCCATTGTTCAAATTGAATTGGTCTGAAATTGAGAAATGTCAAATAAAATGCAGAAAAAAAATATGACAGTTAGGTGTGTTTCACATCCAACATCGGCCCTTAAAATTTAACCACCCGATAGAAATTGTTTCCAACAATTGTACTCTTTGAGTGTACAATAGGAATTTTTTTTATAAATACAGCTGCAAATATATAAAGGAAAGCGTTATTAAATTTTTAAACTCCACCTCTATGGCAATTTTGGGTCACCCGGTACAAACGCAGTTTGCTTTAAAATTGTAAATTCGATGCTATTTATAACTGCAAACATTTTCAAAGCAAAATAAATCCTGAAAATATTTTGTTTAAACTTTTTCTGTCAAAAACTACAAAAGCAGTATGCAACATTTGCTTTGCAGGCCAATCATCAATATAATAAATAAGTACATACATATGTATGTATAAGTATGTAGACCAATAGTAAAAAAAAAATGGTGAAAAAAACTATACGAACACGTCAAAATTAAAGCGCACCAATCAATCGAATGCTCATTGCATTCGTTCGTATCATTAAAATCAGATGCGGAATGTTTATCGTGTCGTTTTTGCGTGCAAAGCAAAAAAGAGAACAAAACATTTCAATGCACTGCCAAATAAGGATTTGTCACGTGCGATTTGTTACTTTATATTCAGTGATCATACAATTGGCGGTATTGAAACTGCTGGCTTCAGTAGCATCATCGTCATCTCATCATCATCAGAAAATCATACATAAATAAATAATAAATTATTGACGAAGAGGATCAGCACTTCAAACGAATGCATTGCTCACTTGTGTTTTTGGCGACTTTAAATGTCAGTTTAAATATAAAGTGTAGCATTTTATGTTGTAACAAGTGTAACTTTGAAAAATATAGTAATTTTATTCAGACGTTATTTGTTAAGCAGTGATGGGCAGAAGCGGTTTAAATAAAAGAGACTAAAAAATCTACTACACAAGGCAACTTGATTTCAACACAATCTTTATTACATCACTGTACAACAACAAAAATGCAATATTAAGCATAAATAAAAAATAATCGCAACGCTTTCGCCCCGTTGAAATGTAGGAAGCCACAACAAAATATACAGAGATGAAACTAGTGACCCTCTAATAAATAAAATCTGTTTTTCAAGCAATTGAGTTTTATTCACTACATTACCTTCTAACATTGAACCAATGGTTATTCATTTATTTGAAAGGTATAAAGAAAGGTAGAGACGTGTATAAATGAAAAATCTAGTTTTTTGTGTTTTGACAGGTATTATTAGAGAATTTTTCTTTTCTCAACAATTTATTTTGATTGTTGGGATATAAAGTTGAAGGTTTGAGAATATCTTTCAAAAATTTCCAAAGACCACTGATGTTTAGGGTAGCTCCTATGAAATGTCGACATATAAACAGCTGGGAAAATTTTCATCATGAAAAATGTTTTTTTTTTCAAATTTGTTTTAATTATGCCATTGACATCTGAAACAGATTAAAACTAAAAAAAAATTATCAGCTGGCATGTCAATTTCACCTGTTATGAATTCGCCTTGATTCTACCTGTGACTCATGGTGCAAATAACCAGGTGGCATCACTAGCGCACGTGATGATTTTTTATTTCAAACGACCGATGGTGTCAAAAGTTGTTTAGGTTTACACAAAGTGAAGTGAAAAAATAATAATACTGTAAACTGTTTGAAAAAGTGCAAAAGAAACACAAAAAAGTTTCCAAAAATCTTTTAATGGCTTAAAATGCGTTGAAAAAATATACATGTAAACATGTTTTTGACGGCCTCCGTAATTTTTACACAAACAAAATATTATGGATATGCTGCCATCTAATAGTTGGACCAGACATTTAACAAGTAGTGCAATTAACTAACTTTACATCCCAATTAGAAGTGTTAAATTTAACCACACATTTTGTTGTTTGCACTAACCCCTTCGTTATTCACTAACTATATTTAGCCACCGTAAAGGGTTTTATTTTTCTTCACGTTCAGATTGTTATAACGTGGCAACTCTCCATTCCATTTTGATAAGCTATTGTACTGACAGCCAGTTTACCAATCTCGACAGCATGCTTGCGTTCGCAATCTAAGCGAAAGAAAATTGATTTGGGTTCGTCTAACTTTTTTTTATGCGAACGATATGTCAAAACTCAATGAAAATACATAAGAATATGCGAACGAATAATAGTGAGATAGACAAACCCAAATTGGTTCCAATGTGAGTGACTAGCTTTCTTTCGCATTCATTTTCATTCGAAATTGGTAAACTGCCTGTGAATCTCTTTTTGTTTACGTACACACGGTTGTCAGAACTTACAATATTACCAGTAAGATTGTCTGAAAATGTATTACAATCGTGTGAACTGCCAATTTTTAACTTGCAACGTTGTCAGAAAAACCATTGTCAATCAAGTGTAAGACGGCAATGTTGTCAGGCAGCTGACAATCGTAAGAACACTCTTCGTTGGCCTTGCCAGATAATTGGCTGGAATTGTAAGCTCAGTTTTAATTGTCAGATGTGTAAAATTAATGCACCTGACAATCGCATCATTGTCAGAAAAAAGTTTGATGGGCAACACTGCCAAACAGATAGTTGTTGATATACATAAGTGGCAATGCCTTACATGTCTGGCAATTTTTTTTTTCATCTAACAATCTGACAACCGTGTGAACTGAAAATTTTTGTTGTCAGATGAATTATTTGTCAGACCATAGTCTGGCAATGAAATTGTAAGATTTTCTTACGATCGTCTGAACCAAGGCGAATTCATTACTAAGTGAACTTGACAGCGCAGGTGATTATTTTTTGCGTCTCGCGTTTTTTCCAATAAGACTGTAAAATTTTTTTTTCTTTTGTTTACAAACATTTTCGCGCTGTTTTAATCTGAAGATTTTTTTTTGTATGATTTAGTGCAATTTCAAGAAATTTGTTTGAAATGTGAAAAACTAATATAATCTGTGATTTTAATTACAAACAATTATAGAAGTTTGTATTTAACGTTTATATAAAATTTTTCCCCAGTTGAACAATCTTAGGCGAATTTAGATTTTGACATTCACGATATGTTTTACAATAACCAAGGTGAATTTATACAGGTGAGTGCAAGCGGAAAGGCGAATTCAGTACAATGTATTTTGTTATTGTAAAACTCATCGTGAATGTCATAATCTAAATTCGCCTAAGATTGCTCAGCAGAGAAAATATTTTATATAAACGTTAAATATAAGCTTTTATAATTGTTTGTATTTAAAATCACAGATTATATTAGTTTTTCACTTTTAAATTCACACAAATTTCTTGAAATTGCACTAAATCATGCAAAAAAACCTTCAGATTAAAATGGCGCGAAAAAGTTTGTATACAAAAGAAACAAAATTTGACAGTCTCATTGGAAAAAACGCGAGAGCAAAAAATAATCACCTGTGCTGTTAAGTTCACCTGGTATTGAATTCGCCTTGACACAGCCACACATATGGTCGCTCGTAGGTGTTAGTACGTGTATGTGTGCTCAGATTAGGGTATAAAACAGTGCCAGTTCATCAATTCCAACTCTCTTAAAGAATGACCAAGCATTCACCGACCCGGTTGACAAAGCTAACCTGTTGGCTGAAATTTTTGCAAGCAACTCCTGCTTGCCGGAAAGCAGTCAACCACTTCCCGAGCTCGAAAGAGTATCTGTAACTATGCCAAAGATATTTTTCCGGGCGCGAGCAGTTAAAAGGGTTTTGGCAGACCTCGACATAAACAAAACTCCTGGACCGGATGGCATTTCAGCACTTGTCTTGAAGCAGTGTTCTTCTACGCTTGCGCGCCCATTAGCATGCCTTTTCAGCAAACTTTACCATGTTGGTGAGTTCCCATCGTGCTGGAGGTTGCTAATGTAACGCCAATCCCCAAAAAAGGGGAGGCAAATAACCCTGAAAATTACCGCCCAATTGCAATTTGTTCTGCGCTTTCCAAAGTAATGGAAAGTATGGTTAATTACCACCTTGTGAGGTATCTGGAGTCGCACAAATTGCTTTGTGACCGTCAATATGGATTTCGCAAGGGTCGTTCTACTGGCGATCTTATGGCATATCTCTCCGAGAAATGGTGCCACTCAATCCATCATTTCGGTAAAAGTAAGGTGGTGGCTCTAGATATTTCAAAAGCGTTTGACAGAGTGTGGCATGGTGCACTACTGGCAAAGCTTACGGCTTTTGGTGTCGGTGATGACTTCACTCGGTTTATATCGAGCTTTCTCAGGGACCGCACTATACGAGTTGTTATAGATGGGGTCTCATCAAACGAGTTCAAGATTAATTCAGGGGTACCGCAGGGCTCCGTTCTTTCTCCTACTCTATTTCTTATTTTCCTCAACGACCTTCTCCATCAAACTTCAAATCCTATACACTCTTTCGCGGATGACAGCAGCATTTGTTACTCGTACTCTTTTAGTTATAGGCCCAGCCTATCAGAGATCGCTGCCAAGAGGCAAAATATGGACGATTCACTGAATAGTGATCTTCTATTAATCTCCGAATGGGGTCGTAAAAACAGGGTCGCCTTTAACGCTCGTAAGACCCAATGTTGCTTATTAACGCACAAACAAACGACCGCAAATGCTGCTTCATCTGTACTTATGGATGGTATAAATATTGAGGAATCGGATGCTCTTGATGTTCTAGGAATGAAGATACAGTGTGATGTTCACTGGACTGAACACATTTTTCATGTCTCTAAAGAAGCATTCAAGTGCCTCGGTTTTTTGAAACGATGTAAGATGTACTTCACTCCATCCGACCTCCTTACTATTTATACCACCTACATCCGACCGAAAATGGACCGGTGCCTCAAAGTCTATTTTGGGGTTACTCGACCGTGTGCAGGAGAGGGCGAAGAAGCTCATCAGTGACAGTAGGGTATCCAACACTATTGATTCACTGGAGCATCGACGCAGTGTGGGGTGCGTTACTCTGTTCTATCGTTACTACAATGGATTTTGCTCTGACGAGATTAGGGATCTTGTTCCCGAAACTCGCACCTTTTTACGTAATACGCGCTCATCGTCCAGAGCTCATCCATTTGTGGTCGATTGCCCGGTGAATCGTACTACGCATTACAGAGAGAATTCGTTTTTCAGCCGTACGCTTCGTCTGTGGAACAAGTTGCCTGCAGACGTGTTTCCTGTCTGTTATAACGTTGGAAAGTTCAAGTCAAATGTCCACAAGCACTACTCCCTCTTTCCACCTCCTCACAACCTATTTTCCTAGTTCTGGTACAATGCACTGCATATGTAGGGGTCATCCCCTGAGTACTGGTCCAATAAAAAAAAAAAAAAAAAAAAAAAAAATAAAAGCACGAGTATCAGAACATTTTAGGCAGTTTGTTAAGTGGCCGGCCTGCAGGTAAGAAGTGCTTTGAAACAGAGTTTTTAGTTCTAATTCGAAGCATCTAGTTTTTTTTTCGAGTAGTTATAGTTGTGAAGTGCCTTGAAACAGAGTTTTTAATTCTAATTCAAAACATCCAGTTTTTGAGTAGTCATAGTGGTGAAGTGCCTGGAAATAGAGTTTTTAATTCTAATCCAAAGCATTTACGGTATTTTTTTGAGTGACCATAGCTGTGGCAAGGAACCAATAAGGGGTAGTGAGGAGTTTTTAATTCCTAGCATTTCATATTACATAACATTTACTCTGGAGTGGTTCGTCTTTGCCTGGTTTGTCTAACCGTCAGGTTGGTATTCGAGAGAGAGTTTTGAATTCTTCTGAGAACATTTTGCCAACGTTAAAGGGCGACGGAGAGTGCAGGTGTTATTAATACCTTCACCATCCGCAATAGGAGTTTTTAATTCCACGCCAGCGCAATACCAGAGCCAGTGGGGAAGCGAGTGCGTCCGTGCAGGAGTTTTCAATTCCTCCATAGCAGCCCGCCACCCCCTCCACCGTCAGCCGTACGTGGTGCCACTGCCGCATGTAACCAAACACATAAGGAATATTGTGTATTAGTTTATTTAAATAAAGAAATCACACTGAAGACTAATTCTTTGTTTTCTTTGTTTTTTATTTCTTTTATTGAAACGACCCTGGACCACGCTGAGCTATCCCAGCATAAAGCGTAAGTGTCGTTACATGTTTATTTGTGTTTTATTGCCTTTGAAAAAGATGAATTTAATTTACATAATGAAAAATGCTAATGGCACCTGTAACTAACTAATGCCATTCTTACCGGTAAGGTGTAATAATGGCCCTTAATAAAACGTTGTCATCGAATTCTTTTAAAGCTCTTTTTTGACAATATGGACCATTCATATGGCGAAGGCGTTAAATGCCGTTGCATCATTGATTTTCAATGGTCGTTTGTTCGATCGTATGCGGCATTTTTGCTTTAAATCATTTATCCTCCTAATATGGATATCTTCGTTTTACTCGGCTATGTATGTAAGTATATATATGTATACATATTTGTAAGCATATACATACATATGTACATATGAATATGATCAAAATGTCAAGAAAAAAAAATACGCATAAATACAGAGACAGAAAAACATTCACAATTGGAATGTTCTCGTACCCGGCAGGCGCCGGTTTTTAACCATATTAAAATAGTGGACATTGTATAGTCCCAATATTAATGACCTAGTCCATATGGCCACTATTCCATATGGATGAGTGTTGTACACGCGTGCTTACTTATATGTGCATACATATGTACGCATACTTATGTAAACAGAAGTTATTATTACGAGAACATGGCTCCTCATTGGAATTCAATTTATCAGTAGAGTACGAATTGTCATCTTCCATATTCTTAAAGAAAAAAGCTTGTATTTGATCACGATGACATGAAGAGAGGGAATTTTAATTACATGTTTAGCACATTTGTTGCAAATGTTACCAAATGTCTGTGAGTAACGACATGTGTATTTTTATAAGTACATCCATACATAAATATGTATGTGTGTAAGTATGTACTGGATATACATATTTTGATTCAGCTTTGAATCAATATCTCGCCCCTTTGTTGCAACATACTCATATCTCAAAAAATGAATTTTTCGTGTTAACAACGCAGAATTGTTAACACTACTGCGTTTTATATTGTGAAAAAAATTTATTCAAATTATTTTCAAACTGTTTCCTTTAGGAGATATTTTCTAAAAAATTTTTCTAAGACTTGTATGGAAACTAAAAATTTTATATGCGTTTTTCTCGAAACAAGCTTTTTTTAGTTATGACCATGTTGCAATAAAGGAGCGATGTATGTTTGCAGTTTACAGTCGTATCCAAACAATTAGACAGGAGACTTTTTGTTATACAGCGATTTTTTATATTTAGGTTAAAAATCAATATGATGCTTAAATTGAAGTAAACGAATTGCTGAGAACGGATATTGACCGGTCGACGAAAAAATTGTTCAGGAGAATGCGACCTGTTGAAAGCTGACCCTCAATTCCTTAAAAAATTATCTTCAGTAATGTGAACCACTTCCGTTCAGGATGAAAAGGTAACTAACAAAAATGTCGAAATGGGAACGATCCACGTGAAATTAGAGAGCTTTAAAGCATTCTGAAAAGGTTACTGTGGGTGTCATTATTGAGCTGTTGATCCATCATTTCCTACTCATTTGAAACCATTATTGATTTTCTTAATTTCAAATTAAAATTCTCAATTCAATTTGGAATTTTCTCATTTGAAATTAAATTCAAGTTCTCAATTTCATTAGGAATTTTTATATCGAGTTTAAAAAATTTTTTTTTTAATTTACTCAACTTATTACCCAGCGGTGAACATTGCCTACCACATTACTTCTCTTCAATGATGTGTGCAACCAAGGTGCATTAATGTATACACGGTGGCAGCACTACGGCATGTGACAATTTTTTGCTACTGGCAATATATAGGGTGTTTTTTTAAGCTAGATAGAACTTTAAATTGTAAAAAGTAACACAAAAAATTAAATTTTGATGAAACATTTTTTTTATTTCTTTCAGTATACTCTGACAAATCATCATGAATAGACTCACGCTTGAACAACGCTACGAAATTATCCAAATTTACTTTGAAAATCAGTCGTCGATTCGCGCAACTTATAGGAGATGTGGTTTCAACAGGATGGCGCTACGTGCCATACGGCGAACGCAACCATCGACTTACTGAAATCAAAATTTGGCGATAAGTTGATTTCGAGAAATGGACCTGTCAATTGGCCTCCAAGGTCGTGCGATTTGACACCTCTCGATTATTTCCTGTGGGGCTACGTGAAGTCACTGGTTTATGCTGATAAACCAGCAACAATTGACGCCTTGGAGGCCAGCATTGTTCGTGTTGTTCGTGACATACGGCCAGCAGTGCTCGAAAAAGTGGCCCAAAATTGGACGTCCAGAATGCGCTTCGTCAAGAACAGCCGCGGTCACTATATGCCCGAAATCATTTTCAAATGTTAATGTCACGTATTGATCTTTCGAATAAAAAAAAATGTTGATTACAATTTAATTTTTTGTGTTATTTTTTACAATTTCAAGTTCTATCGGGCTTAAAAAAACACCCTATAGTAAGCTATTTACGTCAAATGTATTGTTTACATTTTTGAACGTGAATTTAGCGTTTTATTCTGAATTAAACATATACAAATTATTTTGTGAACATATAAATAATTCAAATAAATATAATTTATAATTATGAAAAGGTACATTCATAGTTTATAATTGTGAAAATAGCTACAAATATTTTTGATAAACATAGCTTACCACATGCCTGTTTTTGTTGTATTGTTGTAATTTTGCTCTAGTGCTGCACCTTGTGTGCAACCCTTTGTAATCGATGAATGCTAAAGCTATGTACACACGGTTGTCAGATGTTACAATATTGTAAGCTCTGGCAACATGCTGGCAATGTAGTGACAATGAAAAATTGTCCCGCAGAAGTAAATTGTGTGTTCAGACTAACGTAAGATAATCTTAAAATTTTATTGTCAGACTATGGTCTAACAAATAATTCATCTGACAACAAAAATTGTCCGTTCACCCGGTTGTCAGATTGTTAGATGAAAAAGATTGCCAGACATGTTGTAGGGCATTGCCACTTATGTATATCAACAACGATCTGTTTGGCAGTGTTGCCAATCAAACATTTTTCTGACAATGATGCCGTTGTCAGGTGCATTAATTTTATACATCTGACAATTAAAACTTAGCTTACAATTCCAGCCAATTATCCGGCAATGCCGACGAAGAGTGTTCTCACGATTGTCAGCTGCCTGACAACATTGTCGTCTTACAATTGATTAACAATGGTTTTTCTGACAACGTTGTAAGTTAAAAATTAGCAGTTCACACGATAGTAAAACATTTTCAGACAATTTTACTGGGAATATTGTAAGATCTGACAACCGTGTGTACGTAGCTTAACTTACAAAGTATATGGCAGTAGTATACGGAGTTCCTAAAAATGAATTACGTTCATCTTTTATATCACATTTATAAGTGCGTATTTTCTTTTTTAGTTGTAAATTAAACGTCCGCCGCCTTTGTCAGACTACGTTGCAAAAATTTTAGTTAACAAAATCAGGTAAGAGTGCTTTAAAAACATTATAAAAAAGGTACAAGAAAAATAAAACATTTAGTCCCAAAAACAAACCGAAGTGCGCAGTACGTCCACGATTTACTTACAAAGTAAGCGAGATTGTATTCGAGCTGCCTACTGTCGGCTTACAAATTATGCGGGGTTGTGTTCGAGCTGCCTACTGCCAACTTACAATAGCTTTGTTCGAGGAAATTCCGGGTAAAGTGCGGTAAAATGAGAGTAAACGAAAAATACTCTCAGAAAACAACAAATTTGCCAAAAATTGCTGGAACACAAAAAACCACATTTCAAGCCCGAAATTAAATATAAAAACAAAAACAGCTGCTGTTTATTTATACAATTTTAAAATTCAGTGTTCTCAACTTCTAAATTTTATAATGCACTAAAATCCAATAAAAAACAAAAATACACACAGTTGAAAATGTTTATTATTATATAAAATTAACATACAAATTTATTTTATAATATTCACTTTATTTAAAAAAAATTTAGCATTCTTACATTTATGAGAAAAATAACTATGTATCACTTGGCTATTTTTCGTATTTTGTTCGACTTAAAAAATAAATTAGCTTTCAATTATTACGTTCATGTGCAGCCTACTAGCAAATAAAAACTAATTAAAAGCATTATGCATTGATTTAAAAATTCTTTGTGCGATTTTTAAAAACCACTAAAATCAGTGTGAAAAGCGCTGAGTTGACAGCTCTGTTTTAATTCAAACAAATATTTTTGCCAATTTATTTAAACATTTTGAACTAGATAAAAACAGAAAATAACTTATTTAAATATAACTTATTTAAATATGACGTATTGTTATTGTTGACGTATATTTATTTTCATAAATAAAAACAGCTGATTACATGATTTAAAAATTTTACCATTTTGCACGGAAAAAAAAGTACGGGTACAGTCTGGTAAAATGAGAAGCACAAATTACTCTCTTAGAAGCTTTCTCATTTACCCAATTTGCCCAATTTTTATCACAAGAAACCCTTTTCGTGCAAATTGGGAGCCCGCAGATTCCCGCGGTAACGACGTCGAACACAACTAATGTATGTTAGAAAGTAAGTCTGCATTTACATATAGACAGACGATGGGCAGACATTTTTTCATTTCTCTTTTGGTCTTGCCTAAACCTTTTACATTTAAGAAATTAATAGACAGACAGAAACTTTTCGTTTCTCTTTTCGTTCTTTTTTGTTGTTGTTGTTTTTTTAAGCACAGCTAGTGTGCTTATATGGAGTTGATGCTGATATGAGAAAAATGATATGAAGCAACAGCATATGAAATGCGAAAAGTTAAAAAGAGAAACAAAAAATGTCCACAAGTGTCTAGTACAGAGTCGTGTACTACATACTCTCCCCCACCGACAATTTTCGTTGCAGCACCGGCAAATTTCGTCTGTCTGCCCCAAGGCGACTTTATACAGGTGAATGCAAGCGGAAAGGCGAATTCAGTACTATGTATTTTGTTATTGTAAAACATATCGTGAATGTCATAATCTAAATTCGCCTAAGATTGCTCAGCAGAGAAAAAAATTTATATAAACGTTAAATATAAGCTTTTATAATTGTTTGTAATTAAAATCACAGATTATATTAGTTTTTCACTTTTAAATTCACACAAATTTCTTGAAATTGCACTAAATCATGCAAAAAACCTTCAGATTAAAATGGCGCGAAAAAGTTTGTATACAAAAGAAACAAAATTTGACAGTCTCATTGGAAAAAACGCGAGAAGCAAAAAATAATCACCTGTGCTGTTAAGTTCACCTGGTAATGAATTCGCCTTGGTCTGCCCATCGTCTGCCCAAATGTAAAAGCGCTCTAATGCGCTTTTGTTGTATGCACTTCTTTTTTTCAATTTATGCCAACGGTTTACCAGACCAACTAAAATATAGCCGAATTAGAATGTATGCGGATGACGTCCAATTGTATATAAGCGACACACATGGTAACTTTGAAGAAACATTAAATGAGGATTTAAGAAGAGTTTCACGCTGGGCTTCTGTAAATGCTCTAAGTTTGAACCCAAGAAAATCTAAATGTATTCTTATATGCATAATGCTAGGAACACAATTGCGACGAACGACGAATATTTGGTCGCAAATATTCGTCGCCAAAAATATAACACATTGGTGTATATGAAAATGCACACAATCATGGTGTTGGTCGAAATTCGTCACACTCAGCAAAAGTTGAAGTAAATTCATTTCTAATCGTTTCGTCAGCGAACGACGAACAAAGCAGTATCAGGTGGCCAGGTTTCTTACATAAAAAAAGTATTTTTCATGACATAATACTTTTTATAATTTATATTAATCCATGTAGTAAAGTATGTATGAAGATGTTCTTAAAATATAAAGTACCTGAAATAATTTGTTCAAAAATCCCTCTTTCGGATGGGATTTATATAGGTTTACTTTTAGTATGGCCACCTTAGTACTTATATTCATTTTTTTTTTTCTTTGCACCGAATATATTGTGCTTCACACCACGAATTTATACAACGAATATTTGCCGGCGAATTCATCGCGATGGGCGAAGTTCGCCGTTTGTCGCAGTTGTGTTCCTAGCATAAAAGATCTCATAGAACAGTTGAAACGCCCAACATCTTTACAATCTATAATAATACGAGTATACTCGTATTCAACTACCATATAAATTAGAAAATAACATGAAAAACAGAATTCGTGCAAAGCTTTCGCAGCTTTCTTTCGTTTCCTTTACGTAAATTATTCCATGCTTTTTGGTGTTGGATTTATTGTAATTCTGCCACTACCTATTAAAACTGCCTTGGTAGTTACGACTTAAGCATTAACACATTGAAGCCCGCAGACAACCGACTTCAATATGTCAAATATAAAATACATGCATTTAAATGCGAATGTTTATTTAGACAACAACAAGACGACACGACTGCAGGTTGTTGCCCAAGCTGATTTTTTTGCCGCACTCGAATTAAACTAATTTCTATTTTTCTTGACTACAAAATAAAAACAGTGTGACCAGTGTATAAAAAAAATATGTAATAAAAAATGTTGCTCTTGGAAATATTTTATTTTACAATAAAGCATAATAAAAGAACAAAATTTATATGGGCTTTTAAATAAATTAATAAATTTATTTGTTCTACTCGTACTGTTAAATATGTATACACACATATTTATCCTCAAAATAAAAATGCCTAATTTTATAAAAGAACTAGTTAAGCGCCAAACAAACTACACAAACAGCTTAACAAACATGCAAAAATATTTGTACAAACATTAAGCGTTGTTAAAGGGCGTGTTTACTTGTTTGTACATATATTTGAAGCATGTTTGCACGATTTTTGCGCAAACATCTTGAATGTTTGTGTTGTCTAACGCAAAATTTTGTCATTTCAAAGAAAATTTTGTACAATGAAGTGATGGAAGAAGAAGCACACAAAATTAATCATGAAAAAGTTTTCTTGTTAGAGTTTTTAGAATTGTATTAAGGTTTACCTTCTTTGTAGAAATTGAAAAAACAAAGATTATAGAAATAGACTATAGGTTTGCATAGTTTATTTGTCTCTTTAGATATATTCCAGTTACTTCATTTATGACTAGTTTCAATTGCATATCTTCAACGAACAATTTTATTTTTGTCCGAATTTTGAAAAGTTCGGTATAAATGTTCAATTATTTAATATTGTTCTCATTATAGATACAGGTTAGGCGGGTCTAACCTGAATTAAGCGTAGCAAACAAAGTTTTTTTAATTAATTTGTCTTTTTTATTTTACGAGTAAGGCCTTTTTTTTAGGAGCGAAGTTTTTTCATGAGGGATTGATATAAACAGAACTCGTTCTGTAAAACAATGGAATTTTGTAAAGCTGAAAATTCTAAGGTGGCCACACTATACACAGTATACTTTTATTCAAATGAATTTATGTTGCTGCCGTGTCCAAAATATTTCAGTAGTCGCCTATACAACTACAATTGCTGGTTGCAGCATTTGCTGTCGTGAAGTTGTGAAGTCTGCTGTGATCTATGTGTTTAAAGCTTTAAATGCATTGTTGATGTAATATCTGGGACTTATTACTTTATTAAGCTAAACGATCCACATATTAGAAAGTTAACTCTCTGGTAAATTAAACAAATTTATGAATGGCTATATAAAAAATAAATTTAATACATATATTAAATTTGTGTTTAATCATAATGTTAAATGCGAGGACTCCCAATTTTAAAATAGACAACAAAAAACTTCTAAAAAAGAGTAGTGCCTTCCCGGAAATATCAGCAATAATCCACATTTCCACGTTTTTGCTGACAAAGCTCCACAACACTGCGCCGAAGTGGTTTTCCAGTAGCTGTAAGCGGCAGACTTTCAAAAAAGTACACACCACCACGTAGCTGCTCAAAATGTTGCATTCTACTGGCGACATGAGCGTATATTTCCTTTTCTGACAGACTACTTTGCAGGTTTTTAACGATGGCTGCAGCTGGCAAGTGCATAAAGGCAATATCTGGTAGCCCAACTACACAAACTAGCAATACATCAGGCAACTCCATTATGATTCTTTCAATTTCCGTTGGGTAAAAGTGATAACCATTATATTTTAAAATATCTTTCTTTCGATCAATGATATACAAAAAGCCTTCTTTGTCGAAATAACCGATATCGCCACTATGAATCCATCGGTCGGCATCGTATATTTTATCCGTGGCTTCGGGATCATTGTAATAACCAGACCACGGCCATTGTTGGCGAATACAAATCTCACCAACATCATTTTGGCTTAAACTTTCTCCCTCGTCGTTTATGATTTTCACCTCAATATTGTCTTCCAATTGGCCAACGGATTCCCTTGGATCAATTTCTTGCGCAGCAACGCTACCGCAAACTTCACTCATGCCGTAAAAAATTAAAAATTTGGCATTTTTAGCAAAATTCTTAAATTTTTTCACAAGATTGTAGGACACAGCACAACCGCCGGTCTGGTAACACACTATACTAGACAAATCGCAGTTATGTATTCTTTTCGAACGCATTATCAGTGACATCTGGGAAGGAGCACCAGTTACACAGTTTACTTTGTACTTTTCGACAATATCTATGAAATCATCTGGCGTAAATGGTCGATTTGAAATAACGCGTGTATTACGTTGAAGGGTGTCGTGGATAAGAAATGCAACACCTGTATACCAAAGCAAGCTACTAAAGCAAAGGCATATATCTGGTTTTGGCTTTACCCTGAAATTGTATTTTAATTTTTAGTAAAAATTTGTTAATAACAGTACAGTGCCAGCTTGACTTACGGTTTTCTCGAACTTAAAATACTAGCATGTGACAAGGTAACAGCTTTTGGCAAACCAGTGGTACCCGACGAGCACAATATCATGGCAGTCTGATTTAAGCCATACAGCAGATGTGGAGCCCTAGGCCGCAAATAATTTGGAAAATAAGTTAATCAAAAGAAAAACTATAAGCCATATTTAAGAAGTTTTACTCGAATCCATTTTCTCCTTCACAATATTTTATTAATTCCATACAGGTGGCAACGTTGTCAGTGTAGTTGTTTACAGTATATATGCCTGTATTAGCTAAGCCGATGTCTTCTAAGGCAGCCTTAACCTTGTGCTGGATTTCTCCATCACAGAACATTAATTTCGGTTTTGTTATAGAAAATGTATGGGCAATTCCTTTTCTATCGAAACTAGGCTCCAGAGTACTTATGCTAAGGCCACACAACAAAGCACCGAATACCAGAGGAGCCACAAAATCACTATTTGAAACACACATACCAATGACATCCGTTTGGCGGAGGTCTAATTTTTGCAAGTTAAGAGCCACTCGTATTGAAAGAGTAGCTATTTCTCGGTTTGTATAACTTTTGCCACTTGGGAAACAAATCTAAAAAATAGATTACTAAGTTGATATGTTTTCTGGCTGTGTATTCAACACGGCACAATGTTGATTTGATATAGTTCACTAATAATATTTTTTATTTACTCTGCTAAGCCAAATACGAATTGTTTTTAATTTATGATTATTATTATTTTTATTTAAAAATAACTGGAAATCAAAATTGTGCTAATGCTGATTCTTCATTAAGGTTTTCTAAGTGTAATTACTCTTTTTACCTGAGCGATATGATCGGGGTACTTCAATAACGAATGTATTACGATTGAGCCAATGGAATCCTGGGAATCAAAACATGATTCTACAATATTACCCCGCCAAATTTTTGTGCTTTCGTCGAACAGCGTTCTTCTGTTCTTCGAGCTATATTCCATTGTTGCAGTATAAATGTGTTAGTTTAACTCGAATCTAATATATTTAAAACTTGTAAATTTCAACTGCGTGAAAACCCCGAGCAAATAGTAAATTACACATCGGAAAAATTATGCTAATACAATACGACTTCAATCATTTGACTACAATTTTCGAATACAATATTATATTTGTTTAGATCAGTAGTCTTCATGTACATTAGAGTGGTTCTATACAAAAAAAAAATAAATTATTGTCATTCACTTCCTAGGATTAAAGATAATGTAAAAACAATTCCGAAAATTATTTTTTTTTCCCCGCCTAGAAATATCGCCTTTTTTGTGTTTTGTTCACTGTGTCGAGTACGATGATAACATTTTTTATACCGGTGTTTCTTATACCGGGCTACATTACAGTCTTTAACAGTTTTTCACTACCACGTCAAATTTTAGTCATGACTTTTAAAAACTTGGTTCGCACCCACCCTAATGTTAAATATTTGCAAGGGAAAATAAAGTCCTAATCATGATACAATAAACAAGGTAGCAGTTTCTACAACAATACAACAATAAAAAAAAACAACAGGTATTTTGTTTGTGTAAAAGGGCGACTTCACACTTAAGCTGTCAAAAGTAGTTGATAACGAACATGTACAAAAATTTATATGGCGCCGAAAAAGGTAAACAAAACTTGACAGAGAAAGTGCCGCCATATTAATCGAGTTCGCCTGAATTCGCCGATGCATCCACCTAATAATTAATTCGCCTTGGTTCTAATATTTTTATAAAACTTTTGCCCAAGGCGAATTTCTACAGTTAAATGCAAGCAGGAAGGCGAATTCAGTACTATGTATTTGGTTATTGTAAAACTTCTTGAGAACGTCAAAATCTAAATTCGCCTAAGATTGTTCAGCTGGGAAAATATAAATATAAACGTTAAATATAAACTTTTATAATTGTTTGTAATTAAAATCACAGATTATATTAGTTTTTCACTTTTAAATGCACACAAATTTCTTGAAATTGCACTAAATCACACAAAAAAATCTTCAGATTAAAATGGCGCTAAAATGTTTGTAAAAAAAAAATTTTTTTTTGACAGTCTCATTGGAAAAAACGCGAGACGCAAAAAATAGTCCTCTGCGCTATCAAGTTCACTTAGTAATGAATTCGCCTTGCTTTTGCCTCAAAACTATTTACCAAGGCGAATTCATACCAGGCATATGCAAGAGCAATAAATACAACACTACAATAAATAAATATTTTTCAAATGTCAAAGGAAAAATATTAACACAAAAATGAATTTAAAAAAAATATATAATAAAAATTTCAAATTTCTTTTAAAAAAAATTTACAATAAAAGAAAAACGTAATTATTTCGTGAAATTTAAAGTCTCAGATGGTAGAGCTTGAAAAGGTGAAAATGGCCAGCAATATTTCGGAGAATTCTGGATGATACCTGGCGCTCAACATACAATAATAATTTAAAAAATTGTTTTAATTTTTTTTCAAATTTGTTTTAATTATTCCATTGACATCTGAAAAAGATTAAAAATAAACAAAAAGTTATCAGCTGTGCTATCAATTTCACCTGTTGGGAATTCGCCTTGCTATTTACTTTAATTCATAAACAAAAAACTTATAAGAGTTTTAAAAAAATGCTTAAAGTATTTTTATGCACGGTAATACTCGCAATAAATGCTTTGAGCTCAAGGTCCTTTTTGGTTTTTTTATTTTTTTTATTTGTTATTGTATTTTTTACTATTACGTGTTCCTTCCGAAAAATTTTCCTTATTCAGGAAAATTTGTTTGTGTGTTATAAATTCAATAAAATATTTGAATTTGTAGTACACAAACCAATTTTCCCAGAGAACTGCAACGCTTGCTTGTATGCCAGTTTGTAGGACGCTGCCAACAGATGCTCTACAGGTCTTGCTGGAGGTTTCTCCCCTTGACCTGGAGTTGATTCGTCGTGCGATCGCCTTCAAAGTCAAGAAGGCGCTACCACTTCGTCCACATGATTGGCTTTCTGCTCTTGATCCTGTGGTTAATAGGGATCCCAGTGAGATCAAGGCGCTCCTTTGGTATCGTCTTGTGTCTGCCTGGTGGGCGCGATGGGCAAGTAGTACAATGGGCGAGTAACGCACGAATTCATTCGCGAGGCTGATTTTGTTTTGATACGGCCGAAATTTGGCTTCAGTCTTAGTACGGGTTTCCTGTCCACGGGATATGGTTCCCTCAATGCATTTTAGCATAAGAGGAGCCTGTCTGAGACTGCGCTGTGCATCTGTGGTGGGTGCTCTGAGGACTGGAGCCGCATTCTGGTCGAGTGTCATCTTTATGACGTCATTAGTGACTAAGTTGGATTGGGCGTAGTAGCAGCAGGCGACCATTGCGATTTTAGTAGGGTACTGGCGAACGGTGCGTCCTTGGCGCGTATGCCCGTGAAGTGTTTACGTGGAGACCAAGGTAGGGATGGTAGTCTTCCTGTTGTTGCCATTTTCGGAACCGTCCTTTACTGATCCGCAGGTTCGTGTGGGACCATATGCGCTTCTTTTCGGCGGAGTTGGTTACGGTTGTGTGTGTATGAGGAGCATAGAGCGCAGTTCCTGTGCCCCGTGCTGTTCCTGGTATGGTGTCCTTTTTGCTGTGTTGCTGTGTGGTGTTGCGGTGTGCTAGCAACGTCCAATCATTTTCAATATATTTGCATTTCTTATACCCTTCACAAAAATGTAAATAATATATATAAGTTTGTGATTCCGTTTGTAATTTCTTCAATTTTTGTTTGTGTTCCTATAAAGTATATATGTATATTCTGAATCAGAATTAATAGAAAAAACGATTAAGCGATGTCCGTCTGTCCGCCTGTCATTCGTTGCAATACCGTTTCTGAGAAAACCATTAGACTTATAAACTTTTTTTCTGCACCATTGTACTACCCAATCGATTCATGGGCTTGCTATTGAAATTCAGTAAAATCGGTTCACATATAGCTGAGATATATCCAAAATTCCGAAAAAAGCCATTATTTTTTGCAATTTTGTATGAAAATTTTTTCAAATAAAAATTGTTTGTTTTGCTTCAAACTTCACACACTTATTAAGCATGGCAATTAAAAGTAAAAAAAAGAAATCTTGATATCGGTCCATATATATCCGAAATATAACCGATTTTTTAATGAAAATGTCGCGTAAGCAAACTTACGAATTTTTTTGCTTAAAATCAGTTCTGGTAATAAAAAGAGGTTACTAAAATACAGAAAATACAAATTTCCAATATCGGTCCATATATAGCCAAAACCGATTGTTCATGAATATATCGCGTAAGCGAACTTAAACAACTTTTTTGTGCTTAAAAGCTGTTCTGGTAATAAAAGGAGTTTGCTAAAATACAGAAAATGAGAAATTCCGATATCGGTCCATATACTCGTATACACGAGATATAGCCTAAACCGATTTTTTCCATGAAAAAAAATGTTTTTGTTGCTTAAGAGCAGTTCTGATTATAAAAGCAGGTTACTAAAATACAGGAAATGAAAATTTTCGATATCGTTCCATATTTACCCGAGATATAGCCTAAACCGATTTTTTAATGAAACTGTCGGGTAAGCGAGCTTAAACAACTTTTTTTGCTTAAAAGCTGTTCTGATAATATAAGGAGGTTACCAAATAAAGAAAATTTAAATTTCCGATATCGGTGCATAGATACCCGAGATATAGTCTAAACCAATTTTTAGTGATTTTTTTTTTCTTTTTTTTTTTTTTTTTTGCTTGAAATCAGTTCTGATTATAAAACGAGGTAATTAATATACAGAAAATGGAAAATTCCGATATCAGTTCATATTTAACCGAGATATAGCCTAAACCGATTTTTGTATGAAAATCGTGAAGGGTGTTTTAGATTCGGCCCAGCCGTAGTGTAGTATACACTCTTACTTGTTTTTTAATAGTTTTATAATGGCTCACTAATAATTTTCTAAAAGAGATCTTATTATTGGAACTTCTGTACGAGTATTTTGCCACAAGTCACAAATAACTTTTAAAACAACCTGTCGGTAACAATTTGAACTTTTGTTTTTATAATTTGTCTTTAAATACAAAAAAATATAAAACAACTTCTCGTTTTGTAGGTAATTTATCGTTCAAATGTTACACGCTTTGAAATGCATTTTTTATTATATGAATATGATGTATAGTTTATGCGAGACTACGGGAGCTAGAAATTTTGCTTCGTATTAAAAATAACTGACACTCTTACAGTTATAAATATCTGTTTGTTTTGATTTGTTGCTTTTTGTGTTTAATATTCGTATTACTATAACCCGGAACAAAATTAATTGCATTACTCTGTTCTAGATATGTTTTTTAATAGAAATGTTTTTAAACTCTGAAACTTTGTACTACCACAGCTTATAACGACCAAGCAAGAATGAATGACTGACTGCTAGCGAAGTAAAGGCGCTTCGAAATTTATATTGAAAGTATCACATTCTGAAATTTTATCATTTATGTACATATGTATATCGATACCTAAACTCCAAAATGACGTCTAAAATCTAAAACTGCATTTTGATGGAGTATAAAACAATGAAATTTATATCTACATAGTACCGCTAAACTCAAGAAGGTATGCAGTAGTTTTTTCTCAGTAGAACTGGCAGTACCACCCTGATGGTAGTGCTGCCAAATTTATTTTGTAAAATATGGCTAAATTTGCATAGTGGTGAAATAAAATCCTAACTGCGACGACGAGTATGAATCTTATAATAAAGTAAAGTGTTTTCGATGCATTAAATAAGTTATTTGAACGCATCAACAGCGCGTTTTGTACAAATCTCGTTTGATGCTTCAGATTTTTATATTTTTGAGGTTCAAATGATAATAATTTGATTTTATGTTAACCGAAAAGAATTTTTGTTTATAATAAGGGCACATAGAGTTTTAATCAGCGATATAAATATTTACACTTCCTATAACACAGTTGCCGTAATTTTTATATTAATTTTTTACTTACAATAGTGATAACAATGCAAGAAAAATGATAAGAAACATAAAGCAATGATTTGAGAACCAAATAATACTTTAGACCAGTGGTGCCCAAAAGTTCTATATGGAAGAGTAAACACCAATACATTTAAGGAAAAACTATTTTTATTTAATATTTTTTGTTGTCAAAAGTAAAACAATTTACAAAGACAAAATTTAAACTGATATCGCTGTATTCAATGTTTACCACCAAAACATGCGAAAGTGTTGTTGCGTTGCTATTGTGTGTGTGCAGTAAAGAACGACAAAAAAATATATAAGAAGAAGTTGTTTGTGTATTTTTCATTGCTAGTGCTGAGCGCAGTATGTGTGTATTAAAGAGCACGGTCCTATAGCTAAGCGCTTTTACAAAAACAATTGAGCATCAAGCGCATAGGCCTGGGCACGTCTGCTTTAGACAAATAAACAATAAGATACTGATAATGTTGTCAACTTGTTGTTTTTTGTGCTTTTTAAAATTATTTGTGCGAAAAATTCTTTAGTCGGTGCGGGGTGCGCCTGTTTTATATTTTCGATGCATTTTTAAAATTTTGGTGACACAAAATTCGTGAACTCGTTACGGTTTTAGTAATTGAGAAATTACCAAATTCTTGCATAAATTAAAAATTTTTTCCAAAACGTTTACATTAAATATTGATTATGATAAACTTAATTTTTTATTAGTTATAATTCTGGCAAATTTTCGTATATTTCAATAAATTCTTTTAACGAATTGCTATTAAACGAATTTAAAGGCTTGTAGCACGATTTTGCTACTTTTAATGATCCGATAATGGTAAATTCTTTCGTCAGTAATGGTTGTATGCTCCTGAAATATAATTTTGACGACGGTAAGCAGGAATTTTGGGTCCCTGATAGTAGGCTGTAAAAGTCACAGCTGATTTCGGTTGACAGCAAATATAATTAAATGATATTGCTTAATAATAAATTTGATAAAAATATTTTTATAATTATTGTAAAGGTAACATTATTAAGATAACGACTAACAGAGTCGCACTAGAGAGTCGTACCAAGTTTGACAAACACATACTCTAGCTATTGAACGAATTTGATGGCATTCCATCAGTCGGTGCTATCAGCCCTAGTTTGATTGTGTAGTAGTAGCTTAAAAGCTGTTTTTATCGTCTTTTTAATATAAAAATATTGTACCTACTTCTTAAAATATAAAATAGCTTTTTAAAAATGAAAATAAAAAATTAAAAATTCGGTGCGTTTTTGTTGAAATAACGCGCTTTTTGGTGCGTTTTGAAATTTCAAAGTTGACAACATTGGAGACTGAATTAATAAAACAGAGCAGTCAAGAAATTGCAGTATAGCCTTAAATAAATTAAAATAAACGAATCTTTAAATTCAGATGTTCACTTAATCCATACAAAAATCTAGACATTTAATATGATAAATTTATTTATTTATTTATTTAGTAACTTAACAGTTGCAAAGTAAATTTGAAAAGTATATGATGCACAGCATGGGCGGGGTGACAAAGACCATAATGCCCAAGATGATATTAACAGTACGTTTGTAGTGTCGCTGTGACTAACTATAACGACCTATGTCTTCACATAGGAAGTTGCAACGTGGTTAACAATAAATAACCTCTAAAAAAACTTCAAACCAATACAGTTAGTTGGAGCAAACCGTTAACCAGTACGAGTGAGACGCAAAACTCTCGAAGACCGAACAACAAAAACAACAAGCCTGACCGCACTTAAGGGATAATTACGATGACGCGAGAGCTGTTCTTCAGCCCAGAGCTGCTTTACGACTTTATTAACATGAAATGCCAATGAAGCAAAATCATTTTTACTGCTGCTTTATTTGGCTTCATGATTTCACATTGTAATCAAATACTTTCTAATCAGTAAATTTGGCTAAAAACGAATTGAATTTTAGTCAAATTGATTTAATAAACTCAAAACAGGTGAAGGTAAAGTTTTGTTTCTGACATTTTTCAATGATCATCCAAAATGTACATGTAATTGGTTTTCCCTGTTATGAAGCCGATTCAATAAGAGCTATTTCCATATGTTATAAGGATGGTAATATAAAGCGCTTAGATTTTGTAAGAGCGAAATGATACAAAACTCTCCACATACTTAATAAGAAAACAAAACAAAGAAGACTATTACACTTTATATTACGACTAGTCAAAAATTCAAATAACACGTGTAAGTGGGATAGTTTGAATGTATAGTGTTATGAAAATAACAATTAATACGGTAAAAGATTTGACATTCCATAAGACTTCATAATTTTTAGAAATTTGTTTACACAATAGGATTTTATTGATCAGGGTTGCATTTTTTACAACAGCAAATAATAAAAAATAAATAATTGACCAAATTACCCGTTTATTTTCGACACATATTTTTCATTTTACTTCAAGTGTGATGGTGTGAAAACAAAATGTTATGGCACGCTAGAGTTTTTGACAATCGCAACAAATCTCATTAGATTTCTATCTCAAAATCCAAGCAAAATCTTAACACTTGTATGACAATATGAAACGCCCTTAAGTACGTATCACTCCTTTATTGCAACATAGTCATAACTCGAAAAAGCCTGTTTCGAGAAAAACACATTTTAAATTTTTAGCTTCCATACAAGTCTTAGGAAATTTTTTTAGAAAATATCTCCCAAAGGAAAAAGTTTAAAAGTAATTTAAATAAATTTTTATCACAATAAAAAATTTGGTACTGTTAACAATTATAGGCTCTGATTCACTATCCTACACGATCGTACGATTCATTCACAGGAAAGTGTTTCAAAGGTCTGACCGATTTGAAAAAATCGCTTCAAAATGGCGTTGTAGGCCACACTATTATACAAGTATGATTGAAATAATTTATATACACAATAAAACGATTAAAAACTTTTATTAACACAATAATTTTATATTACCTAAATTTTTTTCTTGAGGCACCAACAATGTTTTTATATTTTCACAATATATATCACACTGATCGCACAGAAACCATAATGTTTTGAAAAGTTTCATAAAATTTTTCACATTGCACGATTTGTCAAAAAGTCTGTTGCACGGTTGCATTTTTAGTACTTTTTCAGCACACATGCTTTATTTTGTAGATCGCACGATCTTGTATGATAGTGTAACATGGCCTTATGCATTGTTAACTCGAAAAGCTTATTTTTTGAGATATGTTGCAATAAAGGAGCGGTATGTATTATTTCAGTTTAAACATGTAGTATAAATAAAACCACACTTTAATGTAATGGCCGTATTTGTAAAACATATGTTATATTTATTAAAGGTTTATTTGACAAACTTTGTACAGAAATTTATGAAATAAATCTGTAATTAACAAAAAATATTTTTAATGGCTGTAAAAGTATAATAAAATTCTACAACATTTACAAAAACAACAGGCAATATTTTTGTAATCGTTTCCTTTTTTGCAAATGTTGCACCACCTAACACTGAAAGTGCTGCCAACGTAAATAAAAAAACACCACTCTGGTGTGGTGAGAATCTAACATTTTGTACGACGGATGAAGGAAGAGGATTTACCAACCGTTTGCCAAATTTTAAGTTCGGATATCTTTTAAAAGATCTAAAAACCATGTTCAGATGGTAATATGAAACACTTGGTTCGCTCTCTGAACCACAATTGCGCAACTAGCTGTTCAGATGGTTATTTCTGCTTCACACTCATGTTTACATATTTTGTGCAAACGTTTCACTAATTCCTTTTTCAATTTTTCTTTAAATCTTTATGTAAGTATCAAATTTTTATATTTTCCATGTATTTATTTTGATTTTACACACATTAATTAACTGTTTTTTCTTTGTTTACACTTTTTGAGACCTAGTTCAGATAAATTAGGGATAACTTATTAAAAAAATTTGTGATTTTTATGATAGTGATTTTTACATGGTTCGCAACAAAATTCTATATGAACCAAGTTGGCTCGCTCTCAAAATTTTGTATGGCGAATCATGTAGATTCATTCAAGGGCCGTGAATCATGAATGAAAGAGCGAACCACGAAAATAAGCCTTCGTGTGAACATGATATAAGCACTGATTACCATATACATGTACCTTAAGAATGTCCTGCCATATTCTTTAAAAAATCATGATAGATTTTTCGACCTTTGCAGTTGTAAAATGAAAATGTCAGAAATTTTTCGAGCTTGAGGTCCAATTTTTAATTTTTATTTTACAATTCCCAATATTTCGCTACACCACTGGGTAGCATCATCAGGGATTTAGATATTGTTCTTTTTCGAAAGAACTCTATAAACACAAAATAGGGATCATGCATGTTAAAAGGATCCCTATTTTGTGTTTATAGAGTTCTTTCGAAAAAAAAGTTATCTGATGATGTTACCCAGTGGTGTAACGAAATATTGGAAATTTTAAAATAAAAATTAACTGCCACTTTCTCTATTTCGAATAAATATTTTCATTCGCATAAATACATTTAAAACAAAAACAAATTTTCACATTTTGTTTTTGTTTCAAATGTTTTTATGCGAATGAAAATTTTTAATCGAAATAGTGGAAGTAGCAGTAAAAATTGGACCTCAAGCACAAAAAACTCCTGTCACTTTTATTTTATTCTTTAAAAAAATTACATAAGAATATAAAATAAAAGGAAAATTGTAATGGTTCGAGGGTGCCTCGATGGCTGATTTGTTAGAGTACCCGACCAACAGTCTCTGTAGACAAGCAAGAAAAGTTTCGCAGTTTTTGTGTTTGTTTCTTAAAAAAAAACCAGTGATCACCACACAATTCTCTCACTGTTCTGAATACAATTTATGACGGGGAAAAGATTAGTAAGTATATGTTTTTATTAGCGGAAAGAAAGATAAAAATAGTGTTGTTAAATAAATATTTAGATATCTTTATTAAATTATCACCCTCAAGGTCTTTTTTTATTTCTTATCTAAGAAAGGAAATTTGTATTGTACGTTTGTTATGTATTAGACCTATGAAAGTGTGTTTTTTTAATATTTCGAAATATTAATGAAATTAATGATATTAATGAAAAAATAATTTTGTACTCACCACATTTACGAAATCTTGAAATGTTATGTAGCCGGGCCCAGTGGGCGACTTGGCTTTTTTTGCTCTCTCCAATAAAAGTTCACGTTTATTCATAGGCACTTGTGAAATAAATTCGGATGACTTTAAAGCATTTATAAACTCATCTACTGTGATTTCTCCGAATCCTTCAGGATCAAACTAAAATTAAATACATGCGGGATTATTTTTTTTAATCTATTACTAGTTTCTTAATATTTTTCTACATACCATATCAAATAAAAGCTTCCATTTCTGAGGGGACATGAAAAGAAAAATTAATTATTGAGAATTAATGAAATCAAAGAACAGAATATATGTTTGTAATACTATAATAGGCAATAGTAAAACACCTTAATTTTGCGGGAAACGTTCAGCGGTCTTCATCTACTTTACGGTCACTATGTGGAAGGTACTAGTTACAGTTGTGAAATTGATTGACATCAGCAACAGCCATGACGGCTTTATGTGATGATGGACCAGCTCCATGGGGGGAATTATTCACCAGCGCTCCCGTGTAGCTTGCTACACTCCTATAGACAAACCTCTTGCTTATGAGTTCGGGCCTTCTAATCTCTCATGTATGCAATTTCCCAACTGTCAATGGTAGACAAGGCTCATTGAACTGATATGCCGAAGTCATTAAGAGCATCAGCCCTTAAACAACTGACCCGTCCAACCATCATTACTGGTTCCTTGTAGTACAGTTATCTGTTACAAGACAACACCTCGGACGTTATTAAGCACCGAAAACCGGTCCCCTTCCTGCGATTTTAGGTTTAAGCCACAGCCAGAACACAGGCAGGCACCTCAATCATGATCAGCACCAAGAGATCTGTCAGGCAGAATCTGCCGCGGGATTAGCTGAACCCCGTTTTGCCAAATTTAACCCTTGGTACGGGTTTCGAAAGTCCAACACAACATAAGTCATGCGGCTTTCTACAGTTCTGTTTGCTACAACAAACGAGGAACGGCTTCCCCTTTATGCCCCAGAAAACATCGTGCCTTGGTTTGGTCTACGCCAAGGCAAACCCCGTTCCCCGGGCTAAGGTACTAGTTACAGTGTGCATACAATAGCATTGAGTCCTCTGACCCAGTAAACAGTGAAATTGTATGATGGCAAAACACAAGTTTGGCAAAAAACATCGCCGCTAACAGTGAGAGCATGCAGGAAAGTTTAAGGCGGTCGATTTTGTGTCGTGAACTGTACAAAATTCCAAATAAATGTCCAAAAACAATGAAATATGTTCAGTGAATGGATCCTGAAACAGCCGTCTTTATCTTAAAAAAAAAAATCACTATGATTTTCAGTGAAGATGACTGATCAAAGCTATCGAATTTGAGACGTCGAAAATCTGCATGGGATCCAAAAGCAACCAATACATGCCGCAAAGCTCATTATCTGACGGCGTTTTCAGTTACGCAATATCATATTTTGTACATAATGGATTTAAGAGATCTTCCTAGTAAATTAGATATTTGGATGATATGAATAGTTGATTACTTTCTTTGGATCCATTTCGAGAAAGTCGTATAAGGGCTCTTTATGAAATTCATAGACTTAACGGGTTAAATTTATCCTTGTTTTTGGTACTTTAGAAAAAAATAAAGTTTACTGAATCTTTGCGTAAATTATAAAAAGTTAGTAAAACTACAGATATTCTGAACAACAGTAAGTGCACGAAATCATATAGTAAATCAGTTAAACGTAAAGGGGTAAGGTTGCGCATGTACATATGTTGTAGTCAATTATTTTCGTGTTAATATGGAACTTAAAGCTAAATAAATAGTATTTAAATACGTAGTCGAATATTGGGCCTAAAAAGGTCTTCAAACTTACGTCTCTCAGCAGCTCTCTGCGCAATTCCGCTTCATCAAAATCCGAATTCAACGATGTATGCTCGGTATCATAGCCAGCATCATTTGTCCCCTAAAAGAATAGACTTAGAATAGAATCATGGCTCAAAAATATAAAAGAAATGCATTTATTACTCACATAGCGTGGTTGTGTATGTGATATTGAACCAATGGACACCAATGACCCAGCTATCGTCGATATATGTTCGATTTCAGCCAAAGTTTCATGTTGACTGCTACCGGAACCGCCAACAATTACACCACTTCCACCTGTTCCACTCACACCGCCGCTACCGTTGCCACCGTTCCCATTAATAGTTGTTTCGATGGCACGCGATGAACTGCGCTCGCAACTGGTCCACATTATCGAACATATATTTGTATATAAAATGTTATCTCTTAAAATGTAATTGCCGTTGCTTTTGCATGTAAGAACTGATGGTGATGTTTTTATGCGCTATAAATTCCATTCATGTGTATATTTATTATAAAAATTTTAAATGTTATAATATGTGGCAGTACTGTTTTGTTGTTAGCCTTTTCACAAACCAGTGCGATCTTTGTTTTCATAGACTCACTCCTTTTCTTGTTTTGCTATTTGTAGCACTTCACAGTGTTATTGATAAAAGCCTAAAAGTATGCAATGTTTATATTTAGATGAATGGTAAATGTGTTTGTCATTTATTACAAAGATAGTTTAGGAATGCATGGCCGAATCGTTTGAGCGCTCGGTTTATAATTTCATGTGTATTTCCTGTCGCTGGGTTCAAATCCCATTAGCGCCAAAAGTAAGAAAATTTATTTAATGTAAAAAATTAGCCCTTAAATGTTTATTTATGAAGTTGCTGTTCTAAATCTACTTCATTGTCATTAATGGGGGCCAGATGAATGCACCCGATTAATCATAGGCTACGGTGATTTTCAGTACCGTAATCTATTTCATGCTCGGGATACAAAATATTTAAGTTTTTAATTGGAATTTATTTTTGTACGTACTCGTATAAGTATTTAAAGGGCACTTCAGACTATTAAGACTTGTCCAAATTCAAATGAAACGTGCGTGTAAAGCGTTATGAGAATGAAAGATAATGCGGTGGGAGACTTGACATCCCATAACACTTCACCATTTTTAGAAATTTGTTTAAACAATGAGACTTTTCATTGGATCAGGGTTGAATTTTTACAAAACCAAATAATAAAAAATATTAAAACCAAACCTTAAGCAACTTGGCTGATTATTTTCAAATCAAATTTCTTATTTTACTTTAGATGTGATGGTGTGAAAACAAAATATAATGGTACGTTTTTGACAGTCGCAACAAATATCATTAGATTTTTGTGTCACAAAGTCCAATCAAAATCTTAAGACTTGTATGATAGTCTGAAATATTTCTAATATTACACACCGAAAGCCGGATTTGAACTTTAACCAGAAAAATAACATCATGCAATATTAGGAATTAATTTTTTAAATAAATTTAATTTTTGCAGCTTCAGATCTTTGTTTTTGTTTTTATAAAAAATTTACAATTTAAAATCCTTTATTTCTCAATATTTCGATAACAATTTGTTATCATTTAACATTTAATTTCTCCTGACGATGATAACAAATTGTTATCGAAATATTGAGAAATAAAGGATTTTAAATTGTAAATTTTTTATAAAAACAAAAACAAAGATCTGAAGCTGCAAAAATTAAATTTATTTAACAAACGAAGATCGAATAATATTGAGATAGAATTAATTTTTTTTATACAGTGTGTCCCAGAACTCATTGTGAAACCGAAAAAGGGTGGCAAGATTGATTGTAACCATCATGAGAAAAATCGGAAAAAAATAGAAGGGCTTTTGCGAATAAATAATAATTGAACTGAGTAAATTTTTTTTAGATGTATTTGTCTCCTGATTTTTCTCATGATAATTACAATCATTCTAGTTACCCTATTTCGACTTGACGTTGAATTCTGGGCACCTTAACTTAATTTGAACCATGGAAAGATACACAATCGAGCAACGGGTTAAAGTTATTCAGGCTTATTATGGAAATAGGCGTTCAAATCAAAATGCTTATCGTGCACTTCGTGTTTTTTAGGTCCATTTAATCGTCCAAATGTGCGTACAATCGGAAAAATCGGGCAAAAATGTGACCAAACCGGGTGTGTGCATGCTCGTACAGCTTGTTCTGCAGAAAATATTGCTGCTGTTCGGATAGTGTGACTGAAGAGCCATTCACCTCAGCTCGCCGTCGTGCCCAACAAATGCGCTTTTCCCGCTCGTCGTTGAACAGCATTATGCATAAAGACTTGTACTTATATGCTTACACGTAGAATAAAAAATATGGTTGATATGACAATATTTTAAGGGCAAAATAGTATTGTTGAATTATATGGTTACACACAACCAAATAATATGGTTTCAATCTGTTTGTTTTATGGTACAAAATTAAGTATAGCCAAGAACCAAAATTATACCATATAACCATATATTTGGTAAAAGTCGTAATATTTGTTTCAAGACGAATACTGTTATGGTAAAAATTAATATTAAACTGTCATTTTCAACCATATAATATTATCATCCCCACCCATATTATTGATAAGTTTCAAATTCTATTGTTATAATCAATCATACTGGTGTTGGACGTCACAATATTATATGGTTACACAATAAATACACATACATATGAACACACACATAACTCATATAATTAAAACAAAATGTTTTTAATTTATTAAATACATTTTTTCCAATAAATATTTTTAAAACTTGATTACAAATAATCGAATTTTACAAAATCTTGATGGTGGAGAATGATCCAAATACTCGTATATACAGTATTGGGCAAAACCTAAGAAACTCTGCTTGATTTTAGCTTGTAGTCAAAATTATATTTAAATGAACATATCTCAATTCAATGCTTTAATGCAGTTTTATTAGTAAATGTGTCATACAAAATTACCAAAAAAATTTTTTGTAATTATCTCTCACCTAATGTATGTCGTGTGAGGCGCAATACAGTTGAAAGCGCAATACAGGTGAAAGACTTAAGCCCCGATATTGTAAAAACCACTATCAAGCACTGGGGTAGCAGTGTGATGGTGTGGACGTGTTTTTCAGGTCATGGTCTAGGGCCGTTCCACAGAATTTGTAACAAAATGGACATTTTCGAAAATAAGATGTTGCCATATGCCGAGTGGAATATGCCACTTCGATGGGTGTTTCAACATGATAACGATCCGAAACACTCATCGAAGTTAGTGAAGGACTGGATACAATCGAAAGGGATTCAAGTGCTTGATTGGCCGGCTCCATCGCCCGATTTGAAAATTTATTTTCCATATTGAAGAGGAATGTTGGATCGAAACGATTTTCCTAGAGAGACGATTTATTTTCGTGTCTGGAGAATGAATGGATACGCATAGATTAAAAATAATTGATAACTTAATCAAAGCTATGCCGCGTCGGTGCGCCGCAGTAATAAAAAATAAGGGTTATTATACCAAATATTAAAAGTTTCTTAGGTTTTGCCCAATGATTTTTTGAGTATTTTTTGTTGTTGTACTAAAAAAACCGTTAGGTGAGAGATAACTACAAAAATTTTTTTGGTAATTTTGTATGACACATTTACTAATAAAACTGCATTAAAGCATTGAATTGAGATACATATGTTCATTTAAATATAATTTTAGGTATTAGTGTTTTTATATATATTCTAGTAATAAGTTTTTGTATAGGGTCCTTTTGAAAAAAATATTTATATATTAATTTAGTACAATTTTAAAAGTTAAGTGCAGGCCATTTTATGTTACGGCCGCAGAGACCAGGGAGGTTTCCAACTAGCTACTTTTCTCTGAGCACAGACCACTCAGTGGGTTCCAACCCTCTCCCTGGGTACGCCGACATAAAAAATATTTATTTATACTGAAAAATCAAACATTTACTCAAGCCGCTTTGCTTGCCACATTGAATTGAGATATGTTCATTTAAATATAATTTTGACTACAAGCTAAAATCAAGCAGAGTTTCTTAGGTTTTGCCCAATACTGTATCTGTAAGAATTTAAATAAAATTCAAGCAGATTAAAACACATATAGGTATAAATGCATTTGTTGAGTTAAATTCTTGTACCAACCTTTTTGCTTCTATAACCATTTTTACGCCTTAATATATATGCACTCCTTATTATTTTTTATATAATTAATATTGCAAAAAAAAACACATACAAATGAACTAATTGCTTCAAAATAAAAAATGAAATAAAAATATGTATACATATGTTTCACAACAATAGTTAGTTTAACGCAGATGTGTTGCTGATACATAAATTAACCATATGTACGTTAAAAACCATTGTTTTATTGTAGATAATAAAAGCTATTGTTGTGTTCGAATTACTTTTTTAAACTTTATTATTGCATTCAACCATATTTTAAAATGATAGAAATGTAATAATAGAAATGTGCAAACTTCAACACTGATATATTCATAGAGGATTAAACTATATTAAAAACGATAATATGCTGCTAGTGGCAACAATTCAAATTATGATGGAGCAAACACTAATATTGCGACAACAATATTCCAAACTGATTTTTCTTTGCGTGTACAAGGTGCAATTGACTCAAGAACTTGACCATTCCAAGCGTCGTCAATGGCAAGAAATATCAACAGTGGATGTTTAATATTCGAAGAAAATCATCTTCAGTGTTGAGGCACATTTTCACTTCAGTGGACTCGTCAATAAGCAGAATTTCTGCATTTGGGCGAATATATATTTTTTTTTTTGCTTTGGACCAGTACTCAGGGGATGACCCTACATATCCAGTTCATTGTACCAGAACTAGGAAAATAGGTTGTGTGGAGAAGAAAAGAGGGAGTAGTGTTTGTGGATTTTTGATTTGAACTTTCGAACGTTATATATGACAGGAAACACGTGTGCAGGCGACTTGTTCCACAAACGAACCGTACGGCTGAAGAACGAATTCTCTCTGTAATGCGTTGTGAGATTCACAGAGCAATCGATCACAAGTGGATGAGCTCTAGACGATGTACGTCTGTTACGTAGAAATATGTGGGTTTCTGGAACAACATCCCTTATCTCGTCAGAGCAAAATCCATTATAGTATCGATAAAACAGTGTAACACACCCTATACTGTAGCGATGCTAATCGAAAAACTAATGCCCCCCCAAAGAGTCACGGGTTTGTGTGGTTTATGTGTTAGTGGCATCAACGGGCCGTATTTTTGTTCCAAAATAAGGCCTGTCAGGCAGATGATAACGAAATTTTTACGGCCCGAATTGGAAGATATTTGTGGTGACAAGATGTGGTTTCAACAGGGCAATACCACTTTCCATATAGCTATTTTGCAATTAGCCGCCAAGATGTGATTTGACACCGTTAGACTTCTTTCTTTGGGGTTATTTGAAAGAAAAGGTGCACGTAGAAATTCCAGGAAAAAATATACATCAGCACCTACCAGTTCCACGGAGTGAATGTTTCACGATTCGCCAGCGCCCCAGTGTGTAGCTTTCTAGACTCACACAGGTAACAATTTTTGCCATATGATTGTAGCCATATGAGCAATGTCTTGTTTAGGAGTTCGGGCCTTATAATCTCTCCTGTATGCAATTTCCCAATAAGCAATTGATGACAAGACTTTATAAACTCACCCGTCAACCACCACAACTCGTTCCTTACATTACCGGTATCTGTTGTTAAGGCAACAAACCCTCGCCAGGTTGTTAGTCGCCGAAAAAAACCACACACCAAACAATTAACACACCAAACAATTAACACAACGACTAACACCCCCTTCAACCACCCCGTTCTGCCAATTTAAACTCTTGGTAAGGGTTTCGGAAGCCAACACAACATAAGTCATATGGTTTCCTAGAGTTTTATTTGCTACAACAAACTAGGAATTCCTTCCCCTCCTTATCCGAACAACAGAATGCCCTGTTTAGGAATACGGCAAGACAAAACCTGGTCCCCGGGGGGAGGTCGAAAAGTCAGCAATTATTCAAGAGTTAAAGGATGAGATAGTTCAATTATGCCTTAGAGTCATTGGAAATTTGGAACCTCGAATGGAGGTTTTCCGCCAAGTTTGTGAACCATACCAATATTATCATAATAATAAAAAGAAATGACAGTAATTCCTACATAATTTGTGTTTTATTCAAAATCAACATCGGCCCTTTAAATTTAACTACCATTTATATGTCGTGTCCCATCCACATACTCAAAATTCCGATAATGTATTTTGCATACATATTTCTCTTCTACTAACCACATTTGGCTTTTACACTATACAATTTTCTTCATTTTACACGAATTTTTGACAGATCGAAACATTTGTATTATCATGTAAACATACGAACTGTTTTACTACAATGTAATGTGAATAAATTTTCTGCTATAGATATTATTTATAAATTTAAATTGAAAACTTTTAGATAAGGCGTTTATCACTACCAAAGACTTTCTTAGAATATTTTGAGCTTTTACTCGTACACTAAACCAGCAACCATTTAGCCTTACAAATATATTTATATCTACTTCTTACCGTTATTACTTTTCCAAAAATCAAACGTTTTATTTGGGAAAAATTGTCGTTATCTTTCATTTCACACCTATAATTTATTTAGTAGGTTCTTAACGGTTTACATCCTCTTATTACGATTTACGAGATCAAAACACAATTGCCAAACACCGGCAATTGACATTTAAAATCGCTTTGAAGACTGCGCAGAATCTTACATTTGCTTTTGTAGACATTTTCTATTTATATTTACATTTTTTTTTTAACAAAATGTTTTACTAAAAATTTTAATTTCTTAAGAAATTTGCTTTGGAATTTTCATTTCAAACATATAAAGAACACTGTTAGTAAATTTGTTTAATTAATTCTCACAAAAAACATTCACCGTCAACTGTTCACCGCCAATTGTAATGTGTTCAATGCTCCCTTTTGGATGAGTCCAATGACCGTAAGAGTTTGCTTAACAATTTCTCAAACACTTGCACTGTCCAATAACACAAATAGTTAATTTAATTTTAATAAACATATTAGTGGCTTTAATTATTTATATATTTTATTGCACTTTTTATTTTATTGTTTTTCAGTAAATTGTTTAAAGTATCTATTTTTAAAGTTTGCCAACTTTTACAAATCACCACGGTAATTCCTGCACTTTAACACCCCCACCGACCAGACAAGAATCTAGTTGACAACTGAAGAAAAAAAAAACAGGCTTTAAAAAGCAGAGTATGCAGCAGTAGTGTAAATGACAATGGGTTAAACATTAAGGGTTGTTATTGTTGTATTATTCGATTCTTCGCTTGCACTCGTATTGTTTGTGGGGTAAACATTGGCCATACTATTGTACAAAATACCGCAATGAGATTTGCTTGTAAAAAGGAAACAACAACCGGTTTATAAGACACTAAAACATAAATATTACAAACAGCCATGGAAACAATGGAAAATATAAAAAAAAAACTGGGGGAGTACGGGTGGAAATTGTTGGTAAGCAGACCTCTAAAAGAATAAAATCATTTTTTTCTTTTGTATATTTATACAGCAAGGTGCATTAGCGTCTACGCGGTAGCAGCACTAGAACAAAATTACAACAATGCAACAAAAACAGGCATGTGGTAAGCTATGTTTGCCAAAATTATTTTTAACTTTTTTCACTATTATAAACTATGAATGTACCTTTTCATAATCATAAACTACTTTTATTTTAATTAGTTTTATGTTCACAAAATAGTTTTAATATGTTTAATTCAGAAAAAAACACTAAATTTACTTTCAAAAATGTAAACAATATATTTGACGTATATGGCTTAATATATTGCCAGTAGCAAAAAATTGTCACATGCCGTAGCGCTGCCACCTTGTGGATGTTAATGCACCTTGTTCACAGCCATTTTTGTTACATAGAGTCTATACCAAAGCGAATTTATACAGGTGAATGCAAGCGAGAAGGCGAATTCAGTACTATGTATTTTGTTAATGTAAAACATATCAAGAATGTCAAAATCTAAATTCGCCTTAAGATTGTGAAGGAAAAAATTTTACATAAACCTTAAAAATAAACTTTTATAATTGTTTGTAATTAAAATCACAGATTATATTAGTTTTTCACTTTTAAATTCACACAAATTTCTTGAAAGTGCACTAAATCATATAAAAAAATCTTCAGATTAAAATGGCGCGAAAATGTTTGTAAGCAAAAGAAAAAAAAAAATTGACAGTCTCATTGGAAAAACGGGAGAAGCAAAAAATATACACCTGGGCTGTCAAGTTCACCTAGTAATAAATTCGCCTTGGTCTATACGTGATATAATACCAAATATTTTTCTATCAGCAAACGCCAAATTTGATAACAGAGAGAATTATATGCCGTGTAGCCTTCAAAATTAGTATTATTGCAATATTATATCAGATATCACAATCTTTTGATAATATATGTTTAGAAAACCATATCATGATATGAACTGTCAAAAAACGTAAACAAAACGACATAATATTCAATTTTTGAAGAATTCCCGAAAAAAGTTTAATAAAAAAGTCATAAAATCATTAAAATATTTATAAAAAATCGTTTATTGTTCTTTTTGTTGTAGGAATATATCAATTTGTTTAAGAAAAGCACAACATTCAACGATGTTTACTGCATGGTTGCTTAAAAATTATGAAATATGATATTTGCAAAAATACTTGACGCCATGCTAGATATGAGAGAAAATATAATTTGTTTTTTCATGTTAATCTGCTGAGGTTCTCTCTCATATTGTAACAGAGTTAATATCAGTTGTAGACACTGTGTTATAACCCATTTAATAGCTTATAGTTGCTTTTTGTTTCATTTGATTTGACATTTCATTAATTCGCTTTTACATTTAGACAGACGAGGGGTAGACCAAGGCGAATCCATTACCGGGTGAACTTAACAGCACAGGTGATTATTTTTTGCTTCTCGCGTTTTTTCCAATGAGACTATCAAATTTTGTTTCTTTTGTTTACAAACTTTTTCGCGCCATTTTAATCTGAAGGTTTTTTTTGCATGATTTAGTGCAATTTCAAAAAATTTGTGTGAATTTAAAAGTGAAAAACTAATATAATCTGTGATTTTAATTACAAACAATTATAAAAGCGTATATTTAACGTTTATATAAATTTTTTTCTGTGCTGAGCAATCTTAGGCGAATTTAGTTTTTGACATTCACGATATGTTTTACAATAACAATACATAGTACTGAATTCGCCTTTCCGCTTGCATTCACCTGTATAAATTCGCCTTGGTTATAACCCATTTAATAGCTTATAGTTGCTTTTTGTTTCATTTGATTTGACATTTCATTAATTCGCTTTTACATTTAGACAGACGAAGAGTAGACATTTTTTCAGTTCTCTTTTAGTCTTGTCTAAACCTTTGAAACTAATAGACAAACAGAAACTTTTCGTTTCTCTTTTGTTGTTGCTGCTTTTTTAAGCACAGCTAGTGCTTATATGAAGTTGATGTTGATATGAAAATAATAATATGAAGCAACAGCATAAAAAATGCGAAAAGTTAAAAAGAGAAACAAAGAATGTCAAGTACACAGAGTCGTGTACTACATACTCTCCCCCCACCGACAATTTTCGTTCAGCACCAACAAATTTCGTCTGTCTGCCCATCGTCTGACCAAATGTAAAAACAGACTTAGACCACTTTTACACTTAAACAGACAATAATGCAATAAACAAGGTAGCCACTTCCCTACACCAATACATCACTAAAAAAACAACAGCTGTTTTGTTGGTGCCAACGGCGAATTTTTAATCTCAGCTGTCAAAAGTTGCATTTTTATGCCCAATTTTTGAGTTCATATTTAAATGTCATTTAGCTTTAAGTTTCATTTACGCATGAAAATCAATTTTTCACTACAAATTCGAATCACGGTAACTTATCGTTTAATTTTAGGTTAAAAGGAAGTTGTAATAATGGAATGTGATTTACCCAGCCGATAAAATCTTACCTTTAACTAACGCCAAGTTGTTTTTTTTATCGTGTGGGTGTGAAGCAAGGCGAATTCATTACTAGGTGAACTTAGCAGCACAGGTGATTATTTTTTGCTTCTCGCGTTTTTTCCAATGAGACTGTCAAATTTTTTTTCTTTTGTTTACAAACTTTTTCGCGCCATTTTAATCTGTAGATTTTTTTGTATGATTTATTGCAGTTCCAAGAAATTTTTGTGAATTTAAAAGTGAATAACCAATATTACCTGTGATTTTTATTACAAACAATTATAAAAGTTTATATTTAACGTTTTTATAAAAAATTTTTCCCAGCTGAACAATCTTTGGTGAATTTAGATTTTGACATTCACGATATGTTTTACAATAACAAAATACATAGTACTGAATTCGCCTTTCCGCTTGCATTCACCTGTATAAATTCGCCTTGGTGTGAAGAGAAGAGCATGACTAAATTTGACAAAGTATGAAGCAATGTGAACTGATAAGAAATTCGCCTGAATCCGAAAATACCTCCAGTTAATAATGAATTCGCCTTGAAGCAGACGATGGGCAGACATTTTTTTTTATTCCTTCTTTCGGTCATGATACAAAAAACAAGGTAGCCGCTTCGCTACAACAATACAACAATAAAAAAAACAACAGGTATTTTGTTTGTGTAAAAAGGCGAATTCACACTTAAGCTGTCAAAAGTAGTTGTTAACGAACATGTAACAAAATTTAAATGGCGCCGAAAAAGGTAAACAAAACTTGACAGCAAAAGTGCCGCCATATTAATCGAATTCGCCTGAATTCGCCGATGCATCCACCTAATAATTAATTCGCCTTGCTTTCGGTCTTGTCTAAACCTTTTACATTCTTTTTTGCTGTTGTTTTTTTAACGCTTCCAATGTACTGAAATGAACTTGATAATAATATGAGAAAATTATATGAAACAGCAACATGAAAATTTCGAAAAAGAGACACAAAAAATGTCTTCATTTTCAAACTTTTTCGAGAAGAAGTTTGCGAAAACGGCACAGAGTTCCAAATTATACTCTTAAGGCCGTGTCCAAGGCGACTTTATACAGGTGAGTGCAAGCGGAAAGGCGAATTCTGTACTATGTATTTTGTTATTGTAAAACATATCGTGAATGTCATAATCTAAATTCGCCTAAGATTGCTCAGCAGAGAAAAAATTTTATATAAACGTTAAATATAAGCTTTTATAATTCTTTGTAATTAAAATCACAGATTATATGAGTTTTTCACTTTTAAATTCACACAAATTTCTTGAAATTGCACTAAATCATGCAAAAAACCTTCAGATTAAAATGGCGCGAAAAAGTTTGTAAACAAAAGAAACAAAATTTGACAGTCTCATTGGAAAAAACGCGAGAAGCAAAAAATAATCACCTGTGCTGTTAAGTCCACCTGGTAATGAATTCGCCTTGGCCGTGTCACATAAAACTTTTAGTTCGCTTTGCGTTGCAAATTCGCTTTGGCATCTAAGATATAAGTATATACTTATATGAAACATGTCACATAAAGCACTTTCAACGCAACGTGAAGCGAAAAGTTCGGTAGCTCTCTTCTATTTATGCGTTGAAGTGTTTTTCTAATAGCTCCAAAGCTTTATGTACTAAGAAAACAATTAGAACCAATTTCAGTAGTTCGTCCAATAATATTTCTAACTTCTGTTATCATAAGTAATTATTAAATATAAATATTAACAATCATTTCTTTAGACAAATAAACAAATCGTAAGTGTTGCCAAAGTTTTTATTGTGGCATACACCTTTTTCTTTGCGCTTTTCTGCTAAAGTTTTAAACTTCAAGCAAAGCGACATTTACCTTTCGCACGGCAATAGAGAGTAACACCCCTGCATGGCTCGACAAACCGCAACACGTCATAGTATTTAGTATTTTATTCACGAACATGTGCACTTAAATTTAATTACTATTTTTCGACTAAATACTATTTGATTTCAAATGAAAGAACAAAAAACTATGGCGGCACACAAAAATGAAAAATTTGTACATTAAAATCAGCTGTTTTGTTGCGTATAAATTTAAACAGAAAGTTGGAAAGCAAGTTTGCATCAAATTTTAAAAGTACGATTAGATTAGTAAAAAGTATTAGTGTATTAAAACTTGAAAGGCAAAATTTGATCGTATAACCCCCAAGTTAAGGAAAGCAAGTATTGTACAAACTGTTAGTTTTTCCCCCTATTACTTTTGCATTCATTATGAGGCAAAGCAAAGATCGTCTTCTTTCAGAGTCTGCCTTTTTTTTAGCTCTTTAGTTAATGAAGAACACTATTTTGCTAAAGGGATGTTACAGAAGAACCAAAATGTACAAGGAGTGGGTGGTTGTTATTTACATTTCGTACAACGTGCAGTAGTGTCATAAAATTTTTAACCTGCGCAGTTCATACCAAACATTTTTAACAACTGACTAACTGACTGTTAGTATTGCAATTTATGCATGCAGGATTTGAAGTAATTTATTAAATTCCTTTGAGAGTTTCACTTGTTAAAAAAAATTTGTTATATTCGTACATTTGACTTTTTCATTTGCGTAACAACATCCCAATACTTCTTTCGATAATACTTTTTTTTGGAAATGGTAATGTGGATACATATTTAGTTATTTTTTAAACCAAAAATTCCAAATGAAGCCTTTAAGTCTACGAGTAAATATGCATGTGTAGACGAATAAAAATAAAATATATGTTTATACTAGGGAAGTACATGCATGCATGTTCTGCTCATTCATAGACGGAGTTGTTCTGTATTATCTCAACCCGCTTTTCACAATTGATCACAAATTCTTAACCGGATTGTGATGGGCCAAGTAATGAATTGACATTTTTAGCATAATTAACCATTCCCTAACAACTTTTAAAGCATATTTTGGATCAAAATCCTATTGTTAAATGACCTCATCTTCAGGTATATGAGGCTAAAGAAAGCTTAAATACGAGGACTGTTTGATAACTGTGACAATTTGAATGTTTTTTTTTTTTTTGCAAATAATGCTAGAAATACAACTTCGATTTTTCGGTCGCGAATATTCGTCGCCAAAAATAAAACACATTAGTGTATATAAAAATACACACAATCGTGGTGTTGGTCGAAATTCGTCATACTCAGCGAAAGTTGTTTCGTCAGTGAACACGGAACAAACGGTATCCAGGTAACCATCAAAATCTAAATTCGCCTAAAATTGTTCAGTTGAGAAAAAAATTTATATAAACGTTAAATATAAACTTTTATAATTGTTTGTAATTAGAATCACAGATTATATTAGTTTTTCACTTTTAAATTTACACAAATTTCTTAAAATTGCAAATGAAAAACAATTTGACAGTCTCATTGGAAAAATCTCGGGAAGCAAAAAATAATCACCTGTGCTGTTAAGTTCACCTATTAGTGAATTCGCCTTTCTACTGAAGAATGCGCGTTTTGTCTGTGATCAGACAGAACGATTTTAATTGCCGAACTTTTTAGCAATTTTCTTTTGGAATTGTTTTCTTGTCCACACACAAAAACTTTTTTCGGCAATTCTTGAGCAATTCTCTACCTTTTGCTTTATGCAATTTACATTGTATATGCACATACACACATGAGAGAAAAGTAAGGAATTGCTGAGAATTGCCGAGTACCGGCAATTCTTTTTCCCTTCTTATTCCCCTCACCGAAAGCTTCTATAAAGTCAAGAATTGCCCAACTAAAGTTGCTGTGTGTGACCATACACTTTGTTTGAGTAAAAATATGTGTAAAATTTGGTAGCACTTGATTCTTGTGTGGGTAAAAACTAGTTGTGCCAAATGAAGTCGCCGCTTTTAAAGTAAACAAATTCAACATAACAATCATATAAAAAAAACAATGTTTTTAATTGCAATTTTTTATTTTTATTAAAATCTATGGAAATTATACATTTTTTGCAAAAATATATATATACATATATAAAAAAAAAATTATTTTATTTAGACACTTCCAGTTGTACGGTTGACCATTCGCTTTGTAGTATACGAGTAAGCACTTCACTTAGAGTTCTTCTAAGCGGGACAGACACGGTCAAACATTTTACCGGTACGTGTAAAAATCCGTCAGAATTTGTGGCACCGACTATTTCGTAACGAATTAACTACTACTTTCATAATGTTATATTATAAAAGTAACAGGTAGTCGAGGACCAACAACACCAAAAAACATCATATGTATTTTATTGGTAGAAATGAGGTAATGTTGTCTCTCTTTTGCTTAAAAAAACAACAAAACCTATGTGATTTCTCATATCTCTATTAAATGGTGGTTGGCGGTAGCAGGTTTGTATTTAAAATAACTGAACGGAAAATTGAAACTCAGTACTTACCAAACAGTCCTCGTAGATTCCTTTTTTCATCGTTCCGTAGATTTTTCGTACTCACATATTTTTCGCAAAAAAATATGTGAGTACGATTTGAAGTCACAAAATTATTCAGCTGAAAGTCGCAATGACAAAAAAAATTTCTTATTTCAACTCGCAAGCAAATGTTGTAGTAAACTTGATTATAATAAAACAAGCTAAATGAAATTTAGCTGGTTTTTATGTATTTTCATCAAAAAATTCTAATTTTTATCTATTTTAATAAACAAGTTTGTAATTAATTTTTATATGATTGCTGAGTTGCATTTGTTTACTTCAAAAATGGCGACTTCAGTTTGCATGACTGGTTTTTTCTTATGCAAAAAGCAAGTGCTACCAAATTTTACACTTATTTTTGCTCAAACAAAATGTGCGATCTCTACCTATCGTTTACATTACACAGGAAAGTACTTTCATGAAATTTCTGTATACGTATTACAAATAAAAATTTCAATGAAATAAACGACTTTCACGAAAATTTCTTGTTCGTCTACACAGGAAAGTAAAAGTTCATTTTAAAAATGTCGCCGAGGCAAAGAGTTGCAAAATTTGCCTCTGCTTCTCTCCACTCTTATTTTGTTTGCTTACTAATCAGAGTTGCCGAACTTATTACATATACAAATTTATGGGGCAATAGTTGAAAAAACTTATCATTATAAACCTTTCTATGATGTTATTTTTATAAAAAGACTTAAATTGTTTTCTTTATGTGTTAAATATACAATACAATGACAAATGATCATAATTATTTTCATAGACTTGCAAAAGAAGTTAATTTTATAATTATTAAATTACTACAATACTGCAACTTTGTATAATTCTTTGTATGTGGCAACAATGTTTAGTAATTTGTCATTTTACTTTCAGAAAACGTCAAAAAATTTGTTTCATGAAATTTTTAATGAAAGCTGAGTGGAAAGTAAGCAAAATGAGAGTGTGTTAGTAAAAAAGTGTGAGTGTATTGCAACTTTCATGAAATTACTTTCCTGTCTAAACGATAGGTTAGCATACAGAAAAATATACATACATATTTAAATATATCAGATGTCAAAATGCTGCGTTTCTCGTCACATGGTTGTTTGTATGGTCAGATCGTTGCCAACAGTTTAATTACCTTAGTTATTGATCCTTACTCAAGGCGACTTTATACAGGTGCATGCAAGCGGAAAGGCGAATTCAGTACTATGTATTTTGTTATTGTAAAACATATCGTGAATGTCATAATCTAAATTCGCCTAAGATTGCTCAGCAGAGAAAAAATTTTATATAAACGTTAAATATAAGCTTTTGTAATTGTTTGTAAATAAAATCACAGATTATATTAGTTTTTCAATTTTAAATTCACACAAATTTCTTGAAATTTCACTAAATCATGCAAAAAAACCTTCAGATTAAAATGGCGCGAAAAAGTTTGTAAACAAAAGAAACAAAATTTGACAGCCTCATTGGAAAAAACGCGAGAAACAAAAAATAATCACCTGTGCTGTTAAGTTCATCTGGTAATGAATTCGCCTTGTCCTTGCTTTCCTAATACCGCTAATATTTACGAGAGAATCCGTGTGCATTTAAGTAGAGCTGTATCGCTCAGGAATGAACGAGTTAAATTAAACGGAACATTACACTGATTTCTTTAGAAGCTTTTCGTAGTGTAAACCCTTTAGAAAGTGGGGCTTCGTATTTTAACGGCCACCCATATATCCCACATCATAAAATGAATTGTAACGACATTTATGTATATTAAACTTTTTTTTTAAATAATTTATTATAAATCTATATTAATTTCTTTTTGCAATACGTATGAATAGAATTAAAATAAACAAAACAAAAGTAAGATTTCAGAAAGAGAATCATTTGAATATTTAGTAACATTTTAATTTCTTGTTGTTTATTTTTTATTATAAGGTATACATATTTTATTTTCTTTCTTTTTTACTTATTTGCATTCACTATATTATTTTTGTTTTCATTAAAACACAGTAATATTATTTTCTATATATTCTTCTATACAAGTTCAAGTTGAAACAAGCTACATGCATACATATGTATGTACTACATATGCATGTGTGTCGCTGACAGCAAAAATATAAGCGGGAAAAAACGAAGAAAAAAAAAGTAATGAAAGAAATTTGTCAAATATCGGGAGAGTTATTATTGAGCTCGATTCGAAAGAAAAAAGGCTTTTGAATCGCAATATTAAATACGTACAAATTCGATTAGTTTTGTTTTCGAATCGAGTTGTGGAATAACACTCACTGAACTTAATCAAATAATTAATTCTAATTTATTTTAGCTTTTTATTTTAATTTAATTTTTTTTTTTTTTTTTTGTAATTATACACTTTAATAATTACTGTTTTCTAAAATCGCCCATATTATAATACAACACTGCTCTCACTTACTCACTCTTAGTGGCAACGAGATTTTGAACATTTTAGCCCTCCAACATGGGACGAGGACGTCTAGTACACTGATCAACAACCATGCGCGCTATACCTTTTATTTCCTCATACGGACTCGGATGCTCAATAAGTTCATTAAGAATTTGCATACCATTTTCTTGTTCCACAAGTTGACAATATTTATCAGGATACACCTATTTTTATTAAATATTTAGAAGAAAAAAAAACTGTTAACATTTCGATTTGCAAAAATTAATTAAAGTCTTACTTGTGTTAAATTTGCCAAAGCCCATACAGCCCAATGTTGGCACTGTGGTGTTTCATAACATCGCACTAAACCCAGTATAGGTTCGAAACTGCGGTAGTTAATATTACGTTCACTTTTAATATCCCAACGTCTTATGGCGTTGACCATACTTATTAAAACCTCTTCACGCGAAGGTTCCTTAATTGTCCATGCTTCTGCACCATCTGAAGCTATATGTGCCAGCACACCAGCTGCATTGTAACTTACCTAAATTAAACATAAAAGAAAAATATTTGTAATTTCCATATCTGTTGTTTGCCAAAGTTTTTCCACAATGAAAAACAAAACTTAACAAAAACAGCTGAGGCGAATTCTAACGTTTTATTACGGAAAATATGAAATTCTTGATTTACAAATTCGTGTACCTGTAGCAATTCTTCTAATAGGCGAGGTCTGATAAAAAAAATAACCAATATTTTCAATTTATTCAAAAAGTATTTATTTATTCATCAATAAATATCTTGTCCCCTTCAAAGTAATCCCCCTCAGATATAATACACTTATGCCAGCGTTTTTTCCCAATCCTCGAAACACTTTTGAAACGTGCTTTTTGGTATCGCCAACAGCTCCTGTTTCGATTTCTCTTTTCTCTCCTCAATCGTAGCAAAATACTTTCCTTTCATCAGTGTCTTCCGTTTTGGGAAGAGGAGAACGTCATCGGAGGCAAAGTCCGGTGAATACTGACGCACAAACATCGATGTATGAGCTGATGCGTTATCAAGGTGCAAAACTCTTGATTGTTTCTTTCACAATTCTGTGCGTTTCTGACGAATTGCTGCGCGAAAACGGTGCATAACTTCAAGTTAGTATTCTTTATTGACTGTACGACCTTGTGGCAAGAATTCATGATGCACCACGCCATTGCAGTGGAAGAAAATAGTGAACAAAACCTTCACATTTGACCGAACTTGACGTGCTTTTTTCGGTCTTGGCTCTTCTGGACGCTTCCATTGGGATGATTGGGCTTTGATTTCAATGTCATAGCCATACCTTTTTGAGGAAATTTGGATCGTCGTTGACGATGTTCAACAGCTCCGGAGCGATGTCCATGTGACGTTGTTTTCGTTCAAAATTTAGAAATTTTGGAACTCGCACTTTTCGTGCCTAAAACATCCGTAAAAATTGCTTGGCATGAGCCGAGCGATATGCCAACATCATCAGCAACCTCTCCGACGATTATACAAAATCATTTTCTTCACTGCTTCAATGTTTTCATCAGTTGTTGACGTGCTCGGGCGAGCAGCACGATAACGTCATTGACATCTCCGCCTTCCTTAAACCGGTTATACCACAGTTAAACTTGTGTTCTGCTCATAGTAGACTCGTCAAACGCCACAGTCAACATTTCAAATGACCTTGTACATTTAATTTCATTTTTTACACAAAACTTAACAGTTTTTTGGGCCATTTTTTGGAATAGTAAAAAATCGAAGAGCACACAAAAAACACGACTAACCTTTTTATCTGTCAAAAACAAACTGACAATCCAAAATGGATGATAATGCCAACATCTCTAACAGACATGTGTACCAACATAATAAATATAAAACAAATGCGAAAATCAAACATATGCAACTCACGAAGTTTGAAAATAAAGTTATTTCCACTGATTGACTGACCAACTCAAGTGGGGCTCAGCAAATTCAATGCGACGCTTTCTCTGAATCTCGCTCAGAAGTGGTGGCTTGCGCGCTGCTTTGCATTTCAAGCCGAACATCAACAGACGACTTTTTTGAATCGCCGTTAGAGTTTCGCGTTTCTACTTTTTTGAATCGGCTGGAGAGTTTCGCGTTTCAACTTTTTTGAATCCGCTTTATAGTTTGGCGTTATCATGCGGCCTGTATATTTCGAGGTTTTCTGGGCCTTTTCTGTAGTGGAACTTTTGTTATGGTGTCATGTTTTTGAATATGTTGCAAAGCGTTAAATATAAGCTTTCTTGAACATTGCAGCTGCTCTGATATTTTTCTATCTGGCTTTCCAGTTATACGCATTTCAAAAATGGAGCACCTTACTTCGGGAGTGCACTTTTTTAAACTATACTAAAAACTTGTCTATAGGATTGAAAAAGAAGTAAATTTATCTAAAGACGAAACATAATAATAAACAAAATACAAGTATTTGGAAAACAACATAATGGAAAATTTTCGAAGCATTTTGTGCATAGCTTTATATACCCAAAAAACATTTTCTATTCAAATTAGACTAAAAAGTGACAACTAGACATGCAAAACTAAAAGTAAAACTTAATTTGTTAAATTTTTGTTGAACTTTAATAATTTTTTAAATTAAAAATTTGTTGGTTTGTACATATGTACATCGGGTTTTAGTTCAGGGGCCAAATCACCGCATACGATATCGAGCAAAATTATCGAAATTTTTCATTTTGGTATCATGGCACACGATATCGAATAAATTGTATTGCAATAATATAAAAAAGTTAAAGGATTTCCTTTTTGTATTCGTACTTTTAGGAAACGTATGGTCTTCAATCTATTACATTTTGTTTAAATCCGATATGCATCGTTTGTCATAATTTAAATGTATCGAAATGTTATTCGATACGATTGTTAATTCGATATCGTATGCGGTGATTAGACCCCAGGTTTTTCCTTTCTGCTCGGTGGATGAGTGGTTAAAGCAGATCATGATACGTCATGATCCGAGTTCAAATCCCAGTGGGTGCTGATGAGTAGTGTAGCGATTACGAAACAGCTAGTTCTCCCCCAGCTAAAGATTTGATTATTATTTTTCTTGTCCTCTTCAATCAATAATTATTGATCACAGCAAATTTGTATTCTAAAAAAAATCCTTCTTAAGAAAAAATTAACTAAAAGTAAAACTGTTTGGGAAAAAACAACCAAAGTGGATGATGTATAAAAAAGATAATCCATTTATACCAGTAAAAAATTATAAATAGCTTGTTTTCTATGTTTCCCAGCTATCTATATGTCGACATTTCATAGGAACTACCCTAATCATCAGTAGACTTTGGAAATTTTTGAAAGATATTCTCAAACATTCAACTTTATATCCCAACAATCCAAATAAATTGCTGAGAATTTAAAAAGAAAAGTGCTCTAATAATATCCGTCAAAACACAAGCTTTTCTATTTATAAACGTCTCTAACATTTCTTCACACCTTTACGTTTATAAATAGAAAAGCTTGTTTTTTGTGTTTTGACGGATATTATTAGAGCATTTTTCTTTTTAAATTTTCAGCAATTTATTTGGATTATTGGGATATAAAGTTGAATGTTTGAGAATATCTTTCAAAAATTTCCAAAGTCTACTGATGATTAGGGTAGTTCCTATGAAATGTCGACATATAGATAGCTGGGAAACATAGAAAACAAGCTATTTATAATTTTTTACTGGTATAAATGTTAGAAGCTTAAATAGCGAATAAAAAACTTAATTGTTTGAAAGATAATCCATTTAATGCTATAAAGGCGAGTAACTAATTTCTTTTTCGGGTATTGAATTATTATCATCAAGATGGTTGAAAGTGGCTTTCTTTTGGGCACCAAATGTGCATAACATTTTTCTATTTAGTGCCATACAATAGAGTTCAATTAGGTTCTTTTTAGGCCACAAATTATTGTTGCAGCTACATAAGACCTTCTTATTTTTGCAGAGAATTATAAAACAAATATAGTTTAAAAAACTCTTCGATATCGTACTAGAAGATAAGAAATAGTTTTAAAAACAAACTTAAAACAATAGCGAACGAAAAATTGTTGTGAATTTTAATTTTTAATCTGCATAAGAAACCGATTGATGTTCGGCTTCCAGAAGCTGGTTTGGCCAGCATTGCTTTGGAATAGGGAAAAATTATTACATGCTATAAACTCTCACTTTCGGATCTTATTAGGCACACCTACCTCTATGCCATCACTCTCGGAAGATAATAGTTCGGCAAAAACTTCTATAAATTTTTGAGTCATCAATTTTGGTCTTAACCATTTTACTTCGGCGACATTTCCCAGCAGGCCCATCATATTTCTCAGCAATTCATCACGTTCCCTAAATGCCTGAAAACGATAACAACAAGATAATTGTATTTAGCAAAACAGTTTCTGACCAAGTCAGATAAAAGAAATACTTACACAATTACTTACATTTAAACATCTCAAAAAATACTCCATACCACGGCCATCTAAAAATCTCTTACAATTAATAGCAGTCTCATCAGTTACATTCCACATCGTTGACCATGCCACTTCCATGACATCATCGAATACCGAACGTGTTAAACGATCTTTTATTAAGCTTAGCATAGTCTATAAAAATTTAAGGAGACACATGAACAGTAATTTGTTATACGAGTATAACAGTCACTTACATTAACAACTCCCAGTTCACCCAAAAACAGTTTTTGTCGACCGTCGACCTGGCAGGCCAAAGTATTTAACAAGTATATGGCTATTCTCTGTACAAAACCACCTTGCTCTGTTATGGAAACTCCATACAGAAGAATAGTTATTAGTCGTTCGTATTCAAATAACTAGGAAGAGAATGCAACAAACGGTTAAAGGGGGCAGAGATCAAAAAATAATAATAATGAGGCGTACCACATCGTTTGGCATTTGAAATTGTGTTAAAGTAAGGTAACCATTTCGTAGCATCGTATCGTCAGTCTCATGTGTTTCCATACCATTGAGCAACGTCCGAATTATGTGATTCCTTAAAGGCGTGCCAAACTTCGAGCGATCTCGTCCTTTGACAATATAAAATAATGTCGCACTGAATAAAAGAATATATACATCATTACAAAACATAACAAATTAAATACACTTCAATGAACTAACCTGCCAGATATTTGCATGTGCTTGAATTTCAAATGTCTATCCATAGCCGTCAAAACAACATCTAAAGCGGTGTGTATGTCTTTGCAGTTTTCAAATCGGAAGAGGTGATATAAATCATTAAGAACCTAATGGAAAATATTATTTTATTACACAGGAAATATATTGTACAAACAAGCTTTCCAACTCACCCTTGTCAAAAGAACTGGTCTGTCGTAGTAGTACCGCGCAGCAGTTAAAATTTGTTGTTCATTTGCATCTCCGGCGATCTAAGAGAAATTAATTTACATATTATATTTGTTTGCAACAGTTAAGAGTTAATCAAATAAGTTTTTTTATGCAGCATAAATATTGGTATTTTTTAGAGGCTTTTAAATTTCAGGTGGCAACACTGCTTTATTTGACAACCCACTTAACAGCTGATAGTTGCTTTTTGTTTAAGGCACGTTTACATGGTAATACAAGATATTTAGATTTTGTGGGAGCTAAATATTACGAAATTCTTTCCGTACTTAAACAAAAATAAGTTGTATACATATGTACGAGATTAACTAGTTGTGAGTTCGAGTCCAACTTCAGTCAAGAAGAAGGATTATTTTTAATTATAACAATAATTGCTGTGAAACAATAAGACCAAAGAAGAACAGAAAAAATAATTGAATACCATTAGCTGGGGGACAACTAGAATACCCAGCTAATGGTATTTAATTATTTTTTCTGTTCTTCTTTGGTCTTATTGTTTCACAGCAATTATTGTTATAATTAAAAATAATCCTTCTTCTTGACTGAAGTTGGACTCGAACTCACAACTAGTTAATCTCGTACATATGTATATAACTAAAAAAGTTCACTCATTAATGATTTGCATAAAAATATGTTGTATTTTGTAAACATGCAATTTTTACATTTTAAACGTAGACTTTATTTGTGTTTTGTTGCACACACATTGAATCAAAACTATAAAATTTTAAACAAAATTTGATCCGCGCGGTTTTGGAAACTTTTTTTTCATTACTTTATTTATTTTTCATAAAAATTTTTATCGTTCTTTCATTTTCTCACTCGTTTCGTTTATTGGTAACAGCACAAAATTTTTGTTTCCACGTTGTGGGAAACTTTTTTTTGGAATAATAAAAATAAAATACTTTTTTTTTCTTTTATGTACGTTAAAACTAAAAATAAAAAAATATAATGAAAATTTGTTAACGGTCAGTTTATTGCATGATACAAAAATCAAGGTAGCCGCTTCGCTACAACAATAAAAAAAACAACATGTTTTTTGTTTGTGTAAAAAGGCGAATTCACACTTAAGCTGTCAAAAGTAGTTGATAACGAACATGTAAAAAAATTTAAATGGCGCCGAAAAAGGTAAACAAAACTTGACAGCGAAAGTGCCGCCATATTAATCGAATTCACCTGAATTCGCAGATGCATCCACCTAATAATTAATTCGCCTTGGTTTATCGTTCACTTCTGCCAAAGAAATGTACCTTTAACTAACGCCAACCTTACCAGTAAGTTGTAATAATGGGTTTTAAACAAAAAAAACTTACCTCTATAGCTGGTATGTCATGACGTTTGCAGGCCCAATGTGCTGTATGATATAAACCTAAAAATTGTAATGGCCTTTGTGTTCGTGATGCGAGGCCCGGTATATCTGTATTTACTTTATGGCTGGATTCTTTGGTCGCCACACCGTTGCCAGCCAAATTAGTTCCGGATATGTCCAAATGTGTTAGTTCACGCAAATTGTCCATCAACATTTCCAGCGATTGATCGGGTAAATCATACGTGCCATGTCCATTACCAGAACTTGATATCGATATATCCAGTGTACGAAGACGTCTTAAACAGCAAATGGCAGGTAGTTGGTTTACAATTGGCCAAACATTAAAGAGTATTAAAGTATGGAGTTTAGGCAGGGTGTCCAATGTCTGAAGACTAAAATTCGCTAACACACATGAGGTCAAATCCAAATGTGTTAAGTCTTCGAGATGGGCAAATTGTAAACGATGATGTAATACAACACCGTTCAATACAAGACGGCGTAGGTGAGGGCAATTGAATTGAAAATCTACAGGATCTTTATCGTTCGGTTCGGCATTTTGTAGCATATGAGAGCCAATTCCCAACTCCAGCGAACGCAGACTTTCACCATAGCGTGCAAGAAGTTCGTGGGATTGAACGGTTATATTGTCGCAATACCAAATCGAAAGTGAATATAGTTTGTGGCGCATAAGTATTTCGAGGTCTTGAAATTAAAATTTGAATACAAAAAGAAACAATGTTTAGTAAATAATTATGTAATTCAGAAATATGTAATCATATCGCTTTTTTATTGGAACGTAGTCATAACTAAAAAAAAGCTTGTTTCGAGAAAAACACATTCCAAATTTTTAGTTTCCCTACAAGTCTTAGAAAAATTTTTTTTTGGAAAATATATCCTAAAGTAAACAGTTTAAAAGTAATTTCAAAAAATTTTTGACACAATATAACAGATAGTACTGTTAACATTGCATTGTTAACTCGAAAAGCTTATTTTTTGAGATATTACTATGTTGCAATAAAAGAGCGATATGTGTGTTAGTGAAGATAAATACGAATTTGAGAGCATAGACAAAAACCATTAATTTTGAATAAAGGCAGAATTAGTTTGTGCGTTCTATTCCGTTCTGAATCAGCTGTTTTGTTTCTGTTCTGCTACGGACTAATCTGTTGAAAATAGAATTCAACGTTAAGTGACAGCCAGATATGTGTATGTTTTACTTTTTTCAGGTATGGAAACATTAATTTTTTATTCAAATGTATATATATATATATATATATATATATATATATATATATATATATATATATATATATATATATATATATATATATATATATATATATATATATATATATATATATATATATATATATATATATATATATATATATATATATATATATATATATATATATATATATATATATATATATATATATATATATATATATATATATATATATATATATATATTTTTTTTTTTTTTTTTTTTTTGTCAAAAACTAAAAAAATTGGTTTCAATTAAAGATTTTGAAAAGTTAAAGCATTTTTATCAATTAAGCAACTATGAATGATCAAAAGAATATTATTTTAGCAAGGAAAAAATTATATTTTGTATAAGAAGTGTCATAAAGTCTGGAGACTGTGAGATAGAAGTGGACCTTTTGATCACCATTTCTAAATTATTAACTTGTTCCTTTTTTTTCACACAAGATAATATTTATGTACATATTTTATTCTGCATTCCAATATGTTTCTTTTATGCTCTACTATAAACAACAGCTGAATATTTTCACGGAAAAAGTAATTATAAAATATTTGCTACAAAAATTAACGTCACAGAACGGCAACAAAAAGTGAAAACTAATGAGGCCTTAAGGCCACATGCTTTTAGTTAACAGAGCTCTGTGCTAACGACTTCATTGTGACAGCAAATTTCAGATTGATTTAAAAAAAAAGCTAAATAAATGTCAGGAGCTTGTTAAAATTGTAGCTTAAACAAACATTTAAAGGTTGGTTTAAGGTGGTACTGGATTCTTTGGTGGTATGACTGGATTCTTTGGACGCCCCACCGTTACCAGCCAAATTAGTTCCGGATATGACCAAATTGTAGCTTAAACAAACATTTAAAGGTTGGTTTAAGGTGGTACCCAATCAATTAGATATCAAAAATAGTGTTGGAAATTAAAATGAACTCCGTTTCAAAAACAGTAAGTTTTTTTTTTTTTTTGGAGAAATGTGTTACCGAGTATATTCCTACAATACAACATGCAAATGGAGGCTTGAAGAGCCGTCTATGATACCTAGTAGGTGGGATATCTCAAATAACTTTGGTAATAAAACTAATGAATTTTTTAAATCATGTTATATTAGCGATTTTTATAAGAGCGGATCACTTTTTTAGAAAAATTGCCTTTGCAAATTGAATTCAGCGTTGTATTTAACATTAGACTATTATATCTTGGACCAATACTAAGGCGATAACGCATAATAAATGCAGTGCATTGTACCGGAGCTATGAAAATAAGTTATGACGAGGATGAAATAAGGAGCAGCGTTTGTGGACGTTAGACTTGACGTTTTCAACATTGTAAATGGCAGGAGACACGTCTACAGACAATTTGTTTGCTCCACAAATGAACGGCAGAAGAACGAATTTTCTCTGTAATGTGTTGTGCGATTCACTGGGCAATCAACCGCCAATGAATAAGTCCTGGATGATAAACGTATATTACCTAGAAATATTTGGCTTTCGGGGAAAAGATACTTGATCTCGTCAGAGCAAAATCCATTGTACTAACTTTAGAACACATTAGGTTAGGTTTAACAGGCTGCCAGATATTGTAAAGCCAGCTCACTTGGGTTCAATTTGGTCCCGTTGTGTTGCCTGGGTGTGATATACATATATCTTAGCATATCTACATATCACTGGTTTAGAACCAACCCGAGGATCGGATAAAGGAGTCTAATCCACTTACATTGCATTCCAATACCTCCGCCAAATCATGCAGTGTCGGCCTGCCTAGATACAAAGCCCTTACCTAAGAAAGAGCTGGACACCGACAAATAAAGTGCTCAACACTCTAATTCCTCCTCGTCTCTGCAACTTCTACAGAAATCATTAAATGAAGATTTAAACCCCTCGCCTGTGACCCCATGTGCCAATGACCCGTCAGGACCGCCACAGCAGAGCGCCACCTCTTTCGGGACAGGCTCCTAAGGATAATAGTCCTATTGTCATCATATCTGGGCCATGTCAGCTTTGATATGCGACAGGTGACCTCACTAGACCATTTCTCTTGTACGGTCTCAAAAAGTTGACGCTGGACTTGTTTCTTACAGCTCTTAAGCGGGATTCCAACGATCCCATATATCCCTTTGATGTAGCTGGACACCGGTCTTTGCTAGCTCGTCCGCTACAACATTTCCGGGCATTTCAATGTGCCCTCGTACACAGAAAAGCTCCAGGTTCGACAGTCTCGCTATCTCGTTTAGAGATATCCGCCATTCAAGAACGGAAAGAATCCAGTTAGTGATACAGTACAGCCTTACTATCAGTACCCATACGGATATGCTCCCCGTATATCCTGTAGTACCTTAACCAGTTAGCTGCCCTCAGTATGGCCGCGATTTCGGCCTGCGCTAGACTACACTCATTTTGCAGCCTGAAACTCATCCTCCTTTCATAAAGGGGCATAAAGATACCCCCACCAACTCCCTAGTCCTACTTGGAGCCATCTGTAAAGATTTCAAGCACGTCCCCTTGACGATCTGTGCCAGTCATCTCCGAGACCGTGCTGAACTCATGAGATTAGCCGGCAGGCACATCAGCATAGTGAAAAGTGCTTTCGATGGTGTAGTGCCGGCAGCACCAATCACTATCAAAGCAGAAGTACACATTATCTTTTCTACGATTTAGCAATAGGTGGTTTTCTCCAACGATTTCCACCACACAAGCGCCCCATACGTTGGAATGGACTTAACAACCTTGTCGAATAGCCAGCAGGAATTCCTAGGATTTATTCCCCAGGTTTTCCCAATGGCCTAGTACATAATACCATACCGCGTTGCTCCTGTTTATCAATAGATTTCGATACCCTACTGTCACCGATAAGCTTCTTCGCTGTATTTTGCAAACGAGTCAAGTAACTTCAAAATAGACTTTAAGATACCGGCTCAGACATGAAAGTTGCATTCCATTTTCGGTCAGATATAGATAATATAAATAGTGAGTGAGGAGATCGATAGATTGAATTATGTTTCGCATCGTTTTAGAAAACTGAAACACTTGAAGTGTTCATTGCAATGAACATCATAATAAGTTCTTACCCAAGAACGACAAGAGCATCCAATTCCTCAATATATACATACCATCGAAGAGTATTTGCAGACAACACTGGGTTTCATGAAACTGGCGGCCTGTACAACCTACTTGCGTGCTTGCTCAAGTATTTGTAGCCCGAAATAATTTATCATCACATATATCACGTGAGCGGTGCCCATCTCCAGTTTTAGGTCAACAACATTTAATTGCAAAAAAAAAAACTGCAGCACACCTTATAGCTTTTGTTTATATGTAATCACAATGAGGCAATATTACTGCTTTGCTTATCAGTAAATTTCTCGAACAAACTTAGAATACTACGTCAGAAATGTGCACATATGAATGTGATAATATTTTTATTACCAAAAAAATATATATAATAATTTCATTAATATTTAATTTTATTGCTTCTCAATATTGTTGCGTAGGAACTAATTAATAAATGTATATAAGTACTCACCATAATTTGTTAGACGACTATTTCGCAAATGTACAACATTTAATGAAGTCCGATTTGTATCTCGAAACAAACATATAAATTTATCATCAAACTGACGATAAAAATGTTTTTGAAACGTATCTAGAAGACGATCGCATATATCATTTGGTAAAACGATGCCTTCACGAAGTTGATATTTGTCTTCAAAGTTACTAGTATCTTCACATCTGAGAACATCAAGATTTTTGCATATGTAACGATACACAATGTCCTGCAGCGTTAATGGATCTTCATCCAAAATTCCGTTTGACTTTAAACGAACTTTGCCACTCATTTTACGGGTTGATTTTTTTCGGTCCGAACGCCTTAAAATTAGAAAGCAATGAATTAACAAAAATAAAAATAATAATAAATAAAATACCTAAAAAGTTTGAACAAGTATAATAATCCCTCTTATGCCAAGAGTCGTTATAACTTAACAAAAATAACACAACTTTGCATACACATTTGTACATAATTGATGGTATTTATATGAACTCAAATATTCAGTTTACAAATCCTGTCGTATATTTTCACTTACTATAACAAAAGCCGTAGCACATCTTTCGCGAAAATCAGATCATATGCTTGAGAGCAGGCTATTAGCATTAACTATTTGTTTACACAAAAGTTTTGTCAGAACTTTTAAAAGACCTCACAAGACGCCTACTGATCTATATAATTGATCACCACGCGATGCCCTCAAGCTGGCTGTTAGCATCAACTATTTGTTTATACAAAATTTTTGTCAGAACTTTTGAAAGACCTTACAAGACGCCTACTGATCTATAACATTGATCACCACGCGATGCCCTCAAGATTAATCGCGCTTATACATATGTATACATACTGAGTGTACTCTTTGTGGGGACCACTGATCTATACCTCAGTATTTAATTTGAGTAATGGAATAATTTTTACATATTTCCAGTTTATCGGAAGCGTAGACGACATGTTAATATTATTTAACAGATGGGAGATCCATTTCAAAATTGGATGCATTAATATTCTAATGAAATATGAGTGTAACTTATGAGTCCCCAATGCGTTAGATTTTATTAAAATACGCTCGTAGCTATAACATAAAATTGTGATATAAAAACATGTTATCATCGTTGTATTGGCAGTTAGTATATATCATATGTAACAGGGAAATAATTACTAATAGTTCTTATGTTTCTTACTATATGGCTCAAGAGAACAATAAACATGCTTTTAAGCAAAAATAAGATCAACTAACAACTAGCATAAGAAGGAATCCCTATGTTCCGCATACTTGATAACTCATAACGAAAGGCTTATCTTTAGTGTTGTTTATCTAGAACAGATAATAATATGACATACACAAACTGAAAGGTTGTTTTTTAAATAACTATTTTGTTCATTGTTAAGTGATTTATGTTTACTTATGTAAACGTATTTTTACAAGATTGCGGTTGATGCCGATTGTGAAAAGCGAATTTTATTTGGCGATAAAGCTCACTTTTGTTTGAATACATAATCAATAATACAAGTCAATCAACACAACTGCAGTATTTGGAGTGATAATTCTCAAGTATATGTTGAGACTTCGTTACATAAATAAAAAATAATAATAATAATAAAACACAGAAGGTTTCGTGAGCTTTATGATCTGGAGGAATCATTGGTCCATACCTCTTTAAAAACGATTCTGGTCAGAACGCTAGTCAATAGTGACAACAACCATGTTGTGCACGAGCTGTTTTTGCAACCACTCGGAGCAGCTCACCGCTCCTACAAATGATTTATTGAAAGAATCGTTTGATAACCGCATAGTTTTACGTTTCGTATCTGTGAATTAGCTTACACTAGGCTATTTTCTGTAGGCGATATGTGATGTCGCTAGTTACGCCGTTGGACTAAGCCTGAAACAGTTGATCACTTGGAGAACAACATTGACCGTGTTAATGCCGATTTGCGGTTACAAATGTTGGAAATTGTACCTCCAGATTAGATTAATTCCGAGCCAGCCGTAGCTCTTATATTGTAGGAGTCGTATTGAAACTATAATGCCACAAGATTATCTTTCGAATAAAGTAAATTTCATGCCAGTTTAAAAATTGCATCTTTAGTTTATTCCATTTAAAAGCTTTATATCTGCATAAAAACCCCTTCAAATTGTTTGGACTACCAAGTTTAATGGTTTCAAAGAAAAACAATTGTAGGATAAGTTGTTAACGCTTTCTCTGACAGTCAAGCGGTTCACTTTTTCAGCAAAGAGCAGGAATATATTTCAATAAGGGGAAGAACCAGTAGCAAACATATTGCTGTTCCATCTGTATGCATAATTCTTTATGGAAGGTGGTTTAAAGTTATGCGATTTATAGGATTATTGTCGGGGCATATAGCGCGTGACATAATAGATTTCTGTAATTGTACAACCTTTAAGGAAATATAAAGCCCTTGAAAGTTATTTTCTAACACATTCGCTAAAATGTTATAGGTATTACTTCCATGAATGCAATAGAAAAATTACCACTCATGCTCGAATGTTTAAATAAGCTTTTCCATATAGGTATACAAGTACGGGGCTACTTGCCAAAAACTGCTTACACGAGAATAATATAATCTAATTGATTACATATGAAATTTTAGCATGAAAATTTAGGATCTTTAGCTAAACATACATGCATATATGTACATGTGCATATTTATACGTTTTATAGTTATTCAAACCGTTCCAATACTTTCTAAAATGACTTATCCTTTTTCCACGTTCTTTTTCCGTTAGTGTTCAGTGTTGAAAGATATGCACTCTGTAAATCCTCTAATTTAGTTTAGAGATCGATGATGAAATTATATACAATTTGTTAGTTAATGTTTTTAATTGATACAAATGTATGTTAATACAATAACCTCTGTAGCATAAAAATATACATATCTATCAACATAATGTACGCAAGGCGAACAACATAAGTGCATTTGATTGAACTTCGATAGAAAACAGCAAGCGAGAAAAGCGTGACATTAACTTATAATTTTGTGATCTTGTTTTCAATAACCTTTTTTTAAATGATCGATGTTGAGCTGGCCAAAGGGACGGACATCAATATGCATATGTACATTCATAAGGAGGCATGTAAATTCGTTACAAAGCTAAAAAATATCCGCAGTATACATATCTATGTATATGTAATGTTTTTATGCTAAGCCCTAAGATTAAGAATGTTGAAATACTTTAATATATTACCTATAAGCTGCTGAAGCAACGAATCTTGTGCAACTCTCACTTTTGTCCTTGCAACTACAGGGTGGGCGTGCGGACGGTATGTAAAGTAATAATCTTTCTCCTTTAGCTTATATGAATCTTTTAAGCCTGTCTTCACTACGCGAAATGTTTAATTATACAACTATTTATTAAAACTTTTATTACATTTGGTGTGAGAAAAAAATTTCGAAACGAATTGATATTTTGTTATGTCGTTTCTTCTGGAATTCTAACAAAAGTCAAGAGTAAATTTTTATTTTTAATATTTTATCACTTCCTATTAGTTTTTATTTACGTTTGTGATTCATTTTGTTAAACAATTTTCGTACAAACATTTTTGCTCTCGTTTTTTTGATTTGTTTACTACTAAATTGAAAATATAATTAAAATTTTTTGTGATATTTTTTGCAAACAATTTTTTTTTCGAGGAAATAAAGAGAAATTTCGTTGTTCAATTTTTATTTTTGAAGTTTAAACTGTCAATTACATATGGCAGGCCAGTTTATTCATATCTGGGGTATGTTTAACCTTCGTACAGTGGTAAGATTACTGTAAACAGTTTCTCAAATAGGGCTAGCAGTAAAGGCCTAACCATAATGTGTATAGGCAAACTTAAGCTTATGTCGAAATTAAACGAAAAGTCTGTTAAATGCATAAATGAAACAAAAACGATATTTAGATGGCCATAATATGCTTATATCAACTTAATGTGGTTTAACAGACGTGAACAATGGTTCTGTAGCGTGTTGGCGAACGGGGGGATGAAAGTGATAATTTGTCGGCATAATTTTTTCAACCAGCTTTATTCCGGCACAAGCAGAAGAAACCAATACAAATACAAGCTAACCCTACAAGAACAGTGACGGTCAAATGACCGGTCATTTGACCGACATTGTTGACTGAAACATATGTCACAATTTTCTATCAAGTTATTAAGGGCAATATGAAGAAAATGACCGAAAGTTTCGTGTACGTGTGATGTGTCTTCTACCACATTCTCAAAAATATCGTATACGTATAACATTTTTGCGAATGTGTTGGAAAATAACATTTGAGTGCATTAGTTTCGGTCATCTATTTCTTGTAGGGTAAGGAATCAAATGTATGCAACCCCCCATTGGGGTTTAACAGACGAGAACAAGTTTTTGTTCTTTTAAAAACAGTAGAGACTAATTAATTTGACATAACTTGTATACGAACACACAGATTGTGTATGTATTAAATGCTGCAATAAAGGAGCGATATATAGAAAATAAATTAAAAAAACTAAACTAAATTAATAAATATTTAAAACCACTGATATAATTAAAAAAATAAAAAATAAAAATAATATAGCTTGCGGACATCTATTTTGCAAGCTATTGAAGTCTTTATAATTCTTTAAATCTGAAATATAGGCTTTTTTAATATACATATATCAAATTATAATATATGTGAAGGTTTTTCCGATGGAAAGTAGGATTTCACGCCGTTTCTATTTGCAAAACATTTTAATATCTTACAAAATTTTGCCGCATAAACACATTTACTTCAAACTTTTCAATAGCTTATGTCAAAAATGTGCAAATGACAGGTAGCAAGGTGAATTGACAACAGGTAAATGCAGCGGAATAATAAATACAATATAACAAAATTATAAATGTATATACATTTTTCAAATGTCTGGGGAAAAATGTAAACACAAAAAGAAATTAAAAAAATATATAATAAAAAGTAATTACAAGAAAAGAAAAAGTTTTTATTATTTCGTGGAACTTATAACTATTTCGTGAAAATTAAAATCTGTATAACCTGAGCTTGGAATGGTGAAAATGTTCAGCTGGATTAGAAAGGATTCTGAATCTTACATGGACCTCAAGTTTTGTTTCAAGTTTCTTTTAATTATTCCATTGACATCCGGCAAAGATAAGAACACAATAAAAGTTATCAGATGCACTCCCAATTTCAACTATTTTGAATTCGCAGGTAGTTTTCAGATATAAGTATTGTGGAAGCAATTGTGTGTGATAAACTAATTTTTGATAACAAGTCCAGACGCACACACCTCTAAATTAAAAAGAAAAAAAAAAGATTTATATGCTATATAAAGGATGTGTAGCAAAGTTCTATGGTGAAAAATAATTTGTCTGTGGTAAACAAATTTCAGGTTTTAACTGTGTGAAAAAATATTATAATTGACAACATAAAATTTTGACAAAAAAGAAAAAAAAAATTAGCAAAGCTAATAAACAAATAAATAAAAATGAAAAAATTAAGAAATAATTATAATAGAGCCATTTTTCAATTTAATATTATTTGATATTATAATATTTAATATTATTTTACACTTTTAATTATAAAATTTTCAATTATAATTTATTTCAATTAAAATTCCTACATTTTAAATATTTCTATCGTATTGTCAAAATTTATATTAGCCCCAAAGGCTAACAAAATTTTATTCACCTCAGAAATGTCAAAATTTTACTTACGAGAGTACTTTTCTACCGTTTCACACACGTCCAAAGAAGTAAAAAATTGAAAACTAAGATAATTTTAATTGAGAAAGTTGGTGAAAATTCATAGTTTCTGAGTTATGGACCTCCGAAATTTTTATATGCGCGTACGAGATACGTGTATATGTTATTGAAATTTTTCACTACATTTTTAAAGTTATTTAAGAAAAATTTGAAAGCTTTCGAACAGATACACTAGATAATGTAAGAATTTTTTAATTCCATAACAGATATTATAATGTAAAAAAAAATGGAGAAGTGTCATTTTTTAAATTTATGTAATTTTTGATAAAACAAAAGTGTGATTAAAATTTTACTAAACAAGTAATAAACTTATACTTCAAATTCCATAGTTCGGAAACTATGCGTTTCCGCCAACATTCTCACTTAACATTTTCCATTTTTTCCGTTTTCTATTTAATCTATTTATATAATGGCCTTTAGGGGCTCGATCAATTATTGAAAAATATTGAATATCTCTCAAAAATATGAAATGTCGGTATATAGATAGCCGGGAAACATAGAAAACAAGATATTTATAATTTTTTATTGGTATTGAAAAATAAATAAATGAAAAAAATATATATAATATTTTTCAATTTAAAGTAGAGTAAGTAAACTGGACTTAAACCATGTTTTGTTTCAATACACACTGTTTTCCATAAATTTCCTTGTTTCATGTAAAAAATTTTCAATGCGAGGATACAGAAACGAGATACAGTATAGAAATATGAGAAGTTATGAAATGAAATGGCAGCGTTGTCAACTTTGAAATTTCCAAACGCACCAAACTGCAGAAAAAAGCGCGTTATTTCAACAAAAACGCAGCGAATTTAAAATTTTTCTTTAACTTTTAAAAACCAAATTTGTATTTTAAGAACTACAATATTTTTTTTAACACGATAAGGAACGAACCTTTTAAGCCATCAAACAGGGTCTGATAGCAACGCGTGATGGCATGCCATCACATTCGTTCAATTGCTAGAATTTGTGTTTGTCATACTTGGCCTCTAGTACGACTTTGTTAGTTTTATTAAGATAATGTTACCTTTACTGGTACAATAACTACAATGATATTTTATCAAATTTATTATTAAGCAATATCATTTAATTATAATTGCTGTCGACCGAAATCAGCTGTTACTTTTACTGCCTATTATCAGGGACACAAAAATTCAATTGCTTAACGTTACCAAAATTTATTGCAGAGGCATGAGACTATTACTGTCGAAAGAATTTAAGATCATCGGATCATTAAAAGTTAAATAATCGCACTACAACCCTTCAAATTCGATTCATAGCAATTCTATCAAACACAGTGTACGTTTCATTTTGTTTTCGTGCGGATATCTCTAAAAGAATTTATTGAAATATACAAAAGTTTGCCAGAATTATAACAAATAAATGATGAAGTTTACTCAAGTCATCATTTAATGCAAACGTTTTGAAAAAATATTTATAATTTAATTATTAATTTTGTAATTTCTCAATTACCAAAACCGTAACGAATTCAGGAGCCATCATACTCTTCACTGTTCAGAGACTGTCAAGGCGAATTGATTATTAGGTGGATGCATCGGCAAATTCAGGCGAATTCGGTTAATATGGCGGCACTTTCTCTGTCAAGTTGTGTTTACCTTTTTCGGCGCCATTTAAATTTTTGTACATGTTCTTTATCAACTATTTTTGACAGCTTAAGTGTGAATTCGCCTTTTTACACAAACAAAATACCTGTTGTTTTTTTATTGTTGTATTGTTGTAGCGAAGCGGCTACCTTGTTTTTTGTAATTCGCCTTGATATTTGATAAACTTGGCTTGATCGTCAAATCACTCTCTAAAATCAGCAATTTTTTTAAAACGAAATGTTTCTTCTTCTTTCGAGAGAGTTTATAATATACAACAGTAAGATTAACTTACTTTGTGCGTATAACATTCCACGCAAAATGAAACCTAAAAATTTTGGACACTTGATTACACTTTTTTCTTACATTAAAACAAAAAGTTGAATTTGTGCCACCGAAATTTAAAAACCGCACCGTAAATGTAAAAAAAGCGCACCCCGCACCGACTAAAGAATTTTTCGCACAAAAAGTGTTAAAAAGCACCAAAAACGTGACGAAACGCACCGAGTTGAAAACGCTGTGAAATGGCATAGTGAAAAGTCATTGTTTTGAATTGCATTGCAACATATGTAAGTCTGTATGTATGTTTGTGTTATGAAAATACATACATATGTTCAATTGTCATCGCTAAAGTAAAAATAGTTATTTTTATTTACAAAAATATAAACTGAAATCAAAATGAGTAATATTTACATACAGGAACCGCCAACAGCGGGAAAAGTAAGCGTCCTTTAAAGATAAGTTGCAAATTATACTTTAAAAACTTTCTAATAATTCTCAGGTGCTTCTGAAGACCTCTGTTGGTGATATAGACATAGAACTATGGTCCCGAGAATGTCCTAAGGCCTGTAGAAATTTCATACAGTTGTGTATGGAAGGTTACTACAACGATACTATTTTTCATCGTGTTGTAAAAGGATTTATAGTTCAGGGTGGAGATCCTAATGGCGATGGAACAGGTGGTGAATCAATTTATGGCCAACCATTCAAAGATGAGTTTCATTCTCGTTTACGTTACACAAGACGAGGCCTGGTTGGAATGGCGAACTCAGACAAGGATGACAATGGCTCCCAATTTTTTTTCACTATGACATCCACTCCAGAGTTGCAGAACAAAAACACTCTATTCGCTAAAGTCACCGGTGATACACTATTTAACATGCTTAAATTGGAAGAAGGTCTGGTTGATCACAACGAACGGCCTATGTATCCACATAAAATTATAAAAGCCGAAATACTTAATAATCCTTTTGAGGACATTGTACCCAGAGAACAGAATAAAGAAGTGAAAAAGGAAAAGAAGAAAAAGAAGGAGAAAGGCGTTAAGTATGTGTTACAACAAATTTTATTCGATTTGTTAAAATGTACTAAGTAAAAAGTTTTGTGGTTAGAAATTTTGGCTTATTATCCTTTGGCGAGGAAGCAGAAGAAGATGAGGTCGAAACTATTGAATACGTTCAGAAGAATTGTGGCAAAGCAAAATCTCTTCACGACGCAGTAAATGACCCATTACTAAGCAAGGAACCAATTAAAGTTAAAAATGAAATATGTGACGAGGAAAATTCGGAACCTGAAGACAAGTATGTAACGGTAAAAGAAGAAAAATTGGAAGATTATGAGGTCATTGAGAGAAGACAACGCATTAAGGATAAACTAAAATCTTCAAAGAGCAAAGAAAGTGTAGCAGTTAGCAAAGAAATTAAAATAGAAAACTCCGATTCGGAAGAGGATCTGCTTTTAACGCACGAAGAGGAAAAGAAACAGCAAAGTGAAAAGAAAAGGTATTTATTCAACTTTAGTGTGGTCACAATAAAATTTGTGGAAAGCTTTTTTAAATCCAAACTTTTCATGGGAAAATATCCATGAGAACAAATTTTCTTTACTTTATGTCGCACTTGAATACGATATTAAAACTCAGCTTTAACTATTCACAACAATTTTAAAAGAAAAACTTCCAGCATTAAAATCAAAAATCTCAAATTGATATAGGTACATACATACATACTGGCTACATTTTATTTATTTAAATTTTGGTATTTTAAATTATTGTATGTTGGTTTTTTGTTATGCCACTACATTCTATAAATGAAAATTATGGGTCTTGTTCTGGTGTATAGCAGTTCAGCATATAAATAATTTTTTAGGCGAAATGCAAAATAACACTAAAACATACTGATTCGTTTGGCTTATTGGATGATTTTTTTCGTAGGTACCAACCAACTTATCAATAGACTTGAAAACCCAAAAAAAATATTTTCATACATTTCACTTTCAATTAACTTTAAAAAATGGTGAGAATTAAAACGACAAATATTATATTTTCTAAAAATATTGGCAGCTGAAAAGCACATAAAAACAGCTATATTTTGATTTATGAAACTTAATAATAAAGTTTTTGGATGGAAATTACTTTCCGTTGTTGGACAACTCAGTTTTTTTAATTTCTTTCAACTTTTATTTCTAATTAAACAGGGAGGAGATTCGCCAAGAAATACAATCATTAAAAAAACAATACCAAACAGATAAGAAGATTAAAGACCAGCAGCTAGAAAAGAAAATAAGCAAGGAATCAAATCAAAATGTATTGAAAACGGATGATAACAATGAACTCATTAAAAACTTCATTGAAGAGAAGGAAAAGTACGAAAAAATAAAAACTAAAATACCCAAGAAAGGTGCATCTAGAGAAGATTTCACTTTAAGTTTGCTCTCAAAATTTCGCTCTAAATTAGATGCCATAAAGCAAAAAAAGGAAGAGGACAGTGAACATAACGAGGAAAAAATAGATGATACAATCGTAGAAAAAGAGATTCAAGGGGATGATTGGTTATGTCATACATTAAGATTTCAGAATGAAACCCCAATACTGGCAAAAGATGCTTCAACTAAAGGAGATGATTGGTATGATGTTTATGATCCTCGTAATCCCCTAAATAAGAGAAAACGTAAAGAAGCTGGTGATAGTCGTGCGAACAGTTCCCTACCAAAAAAGCATGCACGTTAGAAATGCTAGAAACTACTTTCTTAAAATTATATATTTTGTAGATAAAAAATACATTTAAATGTGATGTAAATGCAAATGTCACAATTTCACGCACTGCAATTGTTTTAATTATTTTTCTCAAAATACTTTGTCTTTTCTTTGGGATTCGGCACAATCTAAAAGGAAACACAAAAATGAAAAATCTTGAGCAAAAAAAAAACGTACATATAAAAACTACAATATAATTGCTTACGGTATCAGCTCCAGGTTTCCAACCAGCTGGACAAACCTCTCCATGGGTATCGGTATATTGAAAAGCTTGAACTAATCTTATGGTTTCGTCTACTGAGCGACCTACAGGTAAATCATTCATGGTGATTTGACGCAAGACTCCGCGTTGATCAATGATAAATAGACCACGTAGTGTATGACCCAAGTCGTCTAAGTAAACCCCATAATCTTTGCTAATTTTATGTGTTAAGTCTGATAGAAGCGGTATTTTTACATTTCCCAAGCCTCCTTCTTTGCGCGGCGTATTTATCCACGCTAAGTGGGTAAAGTGGGAATCAACACTGCAGGCAATAACTTCCGTATTAATTTCATGAAATTCTTTGATGCGGTCCGAGAAAGCAATTATTTCAGTAGGGCAAACAAAAGTGCTAAAAAATAGAATTGGTTTAATATTTATAAAATTTGTCGATAAATTACTTGCAACCAATTTTATATTTGTTTTTATAATAACAGAAGAGAAATAAAAAAAAAACAAATATATTAATATTTGAACTTATTTAAAAATTTGTTAACAAAGTTTAATGCAATAAATTTTCGATCCTATTATTTTTTTCACACTGGAAAGTGAACTAAAAATAATATACAAATATTATTCTTTGGAAAACGTGCCAAATTTCCGACCAAGTTTTAACTTTATTTGCTGAAGGAACTTTCAAACGTATTTTTTAATACTTACAAGTCCAACGGGTAGAATAACAGCACAACGTATTTGCCAGCATATTGTGAAAGTGATAGCTTTACAATTTCTTTGTTGACAACCGCAGTTCCTTCAAATTGTGGGGCAGGTTTCGAGACTAAAAATTAAAATGATTAGTTTATTAAATTAAAATGATTAAAGTTAATTAAACAATAATGGTCATATACGACTTACTAACTGCTTTTGTTGTTTTCAATGTATGATCTCCCTTGGGAGCTTCAGCGGGATAAACCGTGCCACCAGCGAAAGAGTAACAAGAATCAGCATCGTCTGTTGTGGTCAAACTTTGTACTCCAAGTATTAAAGATACCGAACACGCAAATACCAGACATTTATCAAACATTTTTTTCAAGAAAGCTGAAAGTACGATTTAAAAAGCTTAGAATTAGGAAAAATTTAGCCACGCACACAATTTTCACAAAAATTGATTTATTTTGGCCTGATAAGAATAATTCAACGAGAGATTTTCTTGTTTACACAGGTGTTTCTGAATACTTATTTTAAGCAAATTTATTTTAGAAAGGACCTGACGAATATTGATATAAAATTTTACTTTAAGCATTAGGAATTTATTTGTTACTCATAGAAACTTACAACAGTTTTATTAATAAACAATCTGTTACACTGTCAAACGGAATATGCTTGCTGTAAATGTATTAAATACATAACATTTGTGAAAGCCGGCAATAGAGTTACCAATAACTAGCAAATATTAAATGTGCTGCCACATTTTCATCAATAATAATTTCCGGTATAAGGGATTTCCATTTTTAAGACCCTTGCCTAAAATTTAAATTTAGGGTGACTTACACCCAATTTTCACGATGATTTTTTCAAACGTCTTTAAGTCATGTTTTTCATATTTGTGGGCAAATTTGATAGAAATGAAAGAGGAGTAAACAAAAAGACACGAAATCTGTTTTTCATGTTTTTTTCTAATTCCTTTTTGTTAACATTTGTAATTTTGTTATTATTTTTTCATTTATATTCGTTTGGCAAGATAAAATGAAAAATATTCTAATAAAACTTTTCAAGCACATAAATATTAATTTTGATTAAAATTGTGAAAAAGTACTTTCATAATTTATAATTGTTATAAAAAGTTACTAATAATTTTGACAATTTTCTTACACTTCCTTAACAACAGAATGATAATGATATACGTTTCAATATTGGTTAATTTTTCTTATTTAATCACCATAAATTAAGGGTAGATGTGACAAAATCTTATCGTAGTGCAGTTTTAACCCTTTTGTGAGATACTGATAGCAAATTTTGATGAGATTTGTATATGATTCACTTATTAAAAGCTAAAATAGTTATTTTTCAGTTCTGCACCTTTAAAATAGACACAGCGGTTGGTAAATTGTTCTCCGATTTTTATTGTCGTGATCAATTGCTCTTGATCAAAACAGACAAGAAAAGTAATTGAATATTTAGCTGGGGAGCAACTAGCTTTTTTGTAACTGCTCATTACTCATCAGCACCCATTAGCATTTGGACTTGGTATCCTGCTAATATGATGAATTTTTAACGCGATGGCTTAAACCACTTGGCCACCAGCTCTTTAATTGATGTTTTCGTGTATATTTGTCACATATTGATCACATATGGAATTTTATTATAGCCCTTGTTGTTTGTATAGCATTCTGCTGTCACTAAGCATCCAGTTATTTTCATTTATTTAACAATTTTCTGTACCGCAGGGTATACATGAATAAGTTTTAATGATAAATAGTCGAACTTTCTTGTTTAATAAATATGCGTTTATTAACCCTTTAAGACATTCGTAAAAATATTCATGCTTATTACCATTTTCGAAATCTTCGAAAGTTTGTAGCAGATTAAAAAACTTCGAATTTACTTTAACCTATTACAAATTCTCAAAGATTTCAAAGACCGATTTAAGCTTCATTATATACGCAAAAATATTTTGCGATTGGCTTAGATAATAAATCTTGAGTGTGCTAGTTTTCAATCTTGTAGGATTGTTATCACAACTTATATAGAATATGAACTCACCGTGCATTAAAAGGCAGCGAGTTAATCAAATGAAATTTAGGGCTGATTAATATGGTGATTTTGAGCCATGTATTTTTTCTATAATACTCTTTTAAAGCCCTTAAAGCTAATGTGGTTTTTATAATTGTTGTCGTTAGAGATAATCGTTTGTCTCTTTTTATCCTTTTGGTAGTATCGATGTGGTTACCTTGCCAGCCAAATAAAAATAAAGCTATTTAAAAAGTAACAAACGAATAAAAAAGAAATTAGAGAAAAAATTTGAAAAACAGAAAACATGGCTTATTTTAATATTAAAATTTTTTAGCACAAAAGAAAAGACATGCCTTTTAGACATGGTTTTAAATCATCGTGAAAATTTGTTCTATTACTGATACACTCGTATGGCAACACTGTTTAAGTTTCTATTAGTTACAGGGTATACCAGCGAACATAATTTTTTTTAACAGTAAGCTTAACATCATAAAGGAATGTTTATATTTTGTATATTCTTAGAGTAAGTGCTACTTTTAAAAACTTCCTTAAAAGGCAAAAGTTAATTATTTGTAGTTCTTAAGACAGCCAGGGTAAATGTTTTTTATGTTTACAGAACTAACATAATAATTACATTTTTAAGAAAGAGCAACCCAAATTGAAAAGAATTTCATATTTGCAGAAGCATTGTCGATATCTAAAAGGACACAATCGTTCAGGCTACCATTTTACTGACGGCGAAATGTCGATGCCAATGAGCAACCTTAATCAGGGTGGGTACGTGCCTCCAGGTTATGCCCCAAATGCTCCTACAGCTCCAGGAATGTATAATCCCGGTGCACCGCCGCCAGCCAATTACGTGAGTACTCTATGATCATATACTGAATTCGCTAATCCAAAAATGTAAAGGCTTACACGCCCCTAAAATTTTTCAACACTTGAGAATAGACTTACATACGTACATTGATATTTACATATTTCTTAAACTTATACTTTCTAAAATATATCTTGTGCCAATAAATTGTTGATATTTTGTATGTCAGCGCAAACATACGCATGTATGTATGTATATGTGTATGGATGCATATTAAGAAATTTTAGGTATGTATTTCCTTTTTTTTTTATTACCAAACAAATGACGTCATTTTTGCTTTATAGATGTATTTATAGTTAAGCATCTAGGCTTCAACACGTGAATTAAATAAATTTAGTAAATTTATAATGAATGTTTGTATTTATATATAGATATGTACATATATACATATATACATTACATACATTTTTTCAATGAAATTTCTATTAAATACGTACAAATTTTGTTACACATTCCCACGTTTTACTCGACTTGCTATTTTGCTGCTTTATTATTTTCTAAACTTATTGGTGAAAGTTGGCATTTCATAATCCAAAAAATCTTTTTCCTATTGATGCCGTCGTTGGTATCATCAATAGACCATTTTAAAATGTACCTATAAGTTGTTTGCTCTTTCTCGCGATGACGAGGATGAGATCTCGAACTTCATTTTATGATTAAAGCTCTATTTCAAGGCAGCTTTAGTTTAAAGCTGCCTTGCTCTATTTTGAGGAAATAAAATTTACAAAGCCTGCTTCTAAGTATGTATCTCATTCTGATCGGGCTTTTCTTAACGTTTGATTTTGGAAACCCTTTTATTGAAAAAAATGCTTACGGAAGAGTTTGAGTATTGTTGTTAAGGAAGGGTAAAAGACAAAATTTTAAATCTTTTGCGTTTAGTCGAAAGTTTATTTTTTAAATTTGAAGAATTATCTTCAAAATAATTTATATATGCACGTAATTATCTTTATGTAGTGAAAATAAAAAATGGTTTGCAATAATGCACTATTAACTTAATTGAAATTCTTCGAAAGGTTTACTTAAATTATATATATTCAAAATTGTTTTCGTCAAATGGACGATTTGCTCCTCCGCCTGGTCCTCCAGGACCACCTGACATCTGATTAGGATTAGGCATTCCGCTACCACCCATGGGCACACCGCCAGGACCAGCACCAACCCCACCCATTTGTGGACGAAATTGCTGACCGGGAGTTGACTGTTGTTGGAGCAAATGTCTTAGACCAGGATTGTTATTCATCATGGGTCGAACCATTCGTTGCTGCATTTGTTGAGCTGGCATTTGCTGCTGTTGTTGTTGAGGATTGTTTGGATTACCGCCAGTCATCATGGGCATGCGTTGGTGTTGCATCATCGTCATTTGTTGTTGTTGTTGTTGCATGGGATTATTGCCTACCATTTGATCTGGTCCTCCAGACATCGGCGGACCGCCCATCATTTGCTGATTCATTGGTCCTCCGGCCATTTGTAAGTTCATTTGCTGCTGTGGATTATATTGATTAAAATGTTGCTGTTGTTGCTGCTGGTTTGGATCTTGCTGCTGCTGCTGTTGAGGATTCATGTTATTTGAGATTTGGCCAGCCATAGGATTTTGCAATTGTTGCTGATTTTGCTGCTGCTGTTGTTGCTGCTGCTGCTGTTGTTGCTGTTGCATACTGTTAGGTCCACCACCAGCTGTTTGCTGCATTCCCATGGATTGTTTTTGCTGTATAACTTTACGCAAACGTTCAACAAACATAGATTGATTATTGGGTATAAAGCCCAGGAATGAATTTTTTTCTGCAGTATAAAGAAGTATTAGCACCTTTATATCACATGCTGGCATATTGGGTGGCGTAGTAAAGTGTACACATCCAGCAAATATTGTTGTCATATTCTTGGCCAAAGCATCAAGAGCTTCGCAGGGCTGCGGTTTGAAAACCACCAACTTGGAGTCTTTAAGAAATTGTCCGCCTATATTGCCAACTAAATGTTTAGGCATGAGCTGCATAAGTAGTTTGGGTGGCCAGTTAATTGCCTTTATTTCAGGTTCACCATCCTTTATGTTTGCAGTTACAGTGCATTGCAGAGTGCGAGGTATTTTTTGTTGGTCAGGTTTGCTTTTCTCAACCCATTCTAGAGTGCCGGACCAAATTTTGTCCCTCATCACTGCTTGATCTGAAGACGGACCAGGATTTTGTTGGCTCGCCATTGATGTATTTGGCTGATTGTTGCCAACGACTGGTACTTGTTGCTGTTGTGGATTCGGACCTCCTGGGCCGGACATATTGGAATTCATTACATTCTGTTGCTGTTGTTGCTGCTGCTGCTGTTGAAGTTGTTGCATTTGTTGCTGTTGGTTCATCATTTGCATTCGGATTTGTTGTTGTTGTAACATGGGATTTACGCTTTGATTTGGAGGAGCGCTTAACTGAGATAATAATGCAGAATTTTGAACAGACATGCCACCTTGATTAACAGATCCACCCATTGGCACCATTGGACCTCCAGGTGCATTTGGCAGAAATTGCGGCCGTGTTTGCGGTTGTTGTTGGTTGGGATTGAAAACCCAACGGTTGCCTTGGCCTTGAAAATTTGGATTCTGCATTGGATTTTGCACGTTAAATTGTTGCTGTTGCTGTTGTTGCTGCAAGATTTGCTGGTTTATTGCATTTCCTGGTTGTTGATTTGGATGTATACCAGTCATCTGGGCAACCTGTTGTTGCTGAAGTTGCTGTTGTGGTGAAACATGTGAATTGTCCATGGGTATGCCTGTGTTTTGTTGCTGTTGGACATTTTTCTGCTGCTGCTGTTGTTGTTGCTGTTGATTTGAACCAACTACCACTTGGTTAGTTTGATTGCCCATAGCAGCAGCTACGCTGTTAGGACTTTGTGGACGCTCTTTCAGATGGTAGCCTTTAAGCAGAACTAAATGCCTAATATTCTTGGCGTATTTTTTTGCTGTTAGAGGTTGATCGCCATCAGCTTTCATAAAAATTTTAAATAACATTGGTATTTTACGTGGCGCAATAATTGAAAGATTAATTTTACGTTCGTGAAAAAGTGCTGCTAATTGCTCCACTGAAAGTAAGAAATAGAAATTGCAGAGTTTAAAAAAGCATGAATGCGATTTACACATAAAAGTATGTTTCTATGAGTTAATTTTTAACTTTCTTAGAAATCTAAAAGCCGGGATATTGGTAAATCATGAAATGAATTTGTTTAACAATTAGCTTAAAAAGGAGTAAACTCAATTATCTTGCATAATTCATATTTCATGCTTACTTTAATAAGCAATAATTTTTAATGTGTTTTAAAACCACTTTATTACCTGTCTTTCCTGTAAATTTCCAACATTCCATAACCGGCATTGAATACGACGAACTGTTGCACATTAATATACAATGCTTTTGAGTTGACAAATTTGGATCCTTATTATATCGCGTCCGATGCTCTTTCATATCATCAAAACATACATGTGCTGTAGCCAACCCTTCGGCTAAATTTGCGCAAGATTCCATGCCACCACCAACCAATGGAAGACGTTCAAAAAGATCTATTACTTTTTGGGGTGATGCATATGGGCCGAATGTAGTACACATTGGCTCCAACAAATTCGCAGCAGTACGATAAAGTACCACACAGTACTGCGTTGAATACCTTTCTGATATTAGATATTCGCGATCTTCAATTGGCCCTTGACTAAAGTGCTCCAGTGTGGGTACAATATAATTCGTCTTCAATTCATTAATATATGCACCATTGGCTGCAGAACCTTCTACCAAAAAAACTACATCGGCCAAAGTCTCCATTTCCATTTTATTTGTGAAGTATATAGATTTATGATCCAAACTGAATGTTGTTAGAATTATTTGAAATATTTTATTGATATTTTATATTTTATTTTTCACCCATCTTCATTTCTTAACGCGATGAGAAAACAACAAAACTAATCTGCCATATGTTAAAATAACACGGTTGAGAAAAGAGTATGCAATCATCTGTTAATAAAAATGTTATTAAAAGTGAGTGTAAAAGATGAAAACGGAAATGATGGTAATGCTTAATAGCGTACAGTGCTGCCATGTCATAATTGATAAATTCCTTATTCAGGGGGTATCCGTTATTATTATGTATTTTAAATAAAACGTTTGTTAGGTGTGAAGACATTCACATACTTATTTCATATTTGTTTTTTCTGCATATTTTGTTTTGTTGAAGATTTTTGTAGCTCAAGAGGAGTAATTGTTTTTTATACAAAAGATTTTTTAACAATTTTATTAACTTTCGTTATTTTACGAACAGTTTCTTAGCCTCCTAAAATTGTTAGCGAAGTAAATCAAATAAAAAAAAATTATGCTTATCTACAGTTATTTAAAATTGAATTCTTTGTTATATTTTGATTCGCAAATATAGGAGTATATATGAGAATTTATCAAGATTTGGTAGATGCATATTTGACGAATCTTCAAACTACAGCATAAAAATATAATGCAAAAGTATTATATCATTAAAACAAAATTTCTGAAAACACATGTGATTTAGCCTATATAAATGAATAAAACCGACCAACTGAAGTATAATCCAGCTTTATAATGTATTTTTTTATTTATTTATTTATTTTTTTAATAAAATTTTTGTTGTTGTTTATCTTAAAGGGCTTTGTTCCCGGGCAACAGCAGCCAGGTTACGCACCAGTTCCTCAAATGCCTTATGGGGAAGTTCCTTTCGGTGGTGGTGTGCAGCCGCCTTACGGAGGGCCTCAAGCATACGGAGGTGCGCCACCTCAACAAATGCCATATGGCACAGTTCCACCACAACAGTATGGTGGCGGCTTCCAACCAGGTTACGGACAACCACAAGCTCCAATTGTATCTCAACCTGGTGGTCCTATGCCACCTGGTCAACCCAATGGCCCACCAGGTAAGTTAAATAATTAGATTTAAAATAAGAAAAACAACGTTTAAGGTTTTTATTTTTTATGCAATCATGAAACGAATTGAAAAATTCGGTATCTATGAAAAATCAACGAATATGTACAAACAATTTGATTGAAATTTGACGAATTTATAATAAAATACTAATTGTACCACTTTGCTTCCGCGGTTAACTAATAGCAGTTTTACCACGAGTATTTGAAAGTATTCGACGATCCTCAGCCGCAGATTTCTTTATATTAACGCAGAAAATTAAAACCTCCCGCAAATGGCGAGTAAACTGACATGATAACTTTATGATGCAGACACAAATCGGCTAATATTTCGATGGCGTTATGTTTACAAACACCTAAGCTTATTGTATGATATATACGATCTATATATTCCGACTACCACTTACCGCTACAGCCATCTATTGCACAACGTCGGAAGCAAAGTTGAGTTGAACACCTAATATACCATACAACGCTGAACTTACACAAATATTACTGCTTGGCCCACTATGTCACTCGATATCGCTCGCTCGCATAAATATATTCGAAACAAAAACAAATTTTAAAATGTTGTTTTTGGTATGCATGTATTTATGCGAGCGATCGATGTCGAGTGACATAGTGGGCCAGGCAGTTAGACATTGGAAAATAATGACAGATTGTTCTTTTTGTGGTTAACAAATTTGTTTTCATTACACACCTTTAATCAAGATACAGATTTCATATACAGGGTGTTCTAGAACTCAATGCAAAGCTGAAACAAAATGATAAGATTGATTATAACCATCATGAGAGAAATTAGAAAAAAAGTCTACAAAAAACATTTTACTCAGTTCAAATGTTTTTAAGATTTTTGACCCTTATATCTCACACTTCTGCTAGTAAAAACGAATCCTGTGGTCTGCTCGTCACTATAATATGATTGTTCCCTGACAGTAGGTTAAATAAATCTTTAAATATAAACCAAACCTTTGGCAGTAAATATGTACATACATGCATATGCTTATGTATTATACATAAAATGCATATTTGTGTCTGAGTAATGGGAATGTTTTAAATACGAAGGTAAATAACTGATAACTTGAAATGTTTTTTATTTTGTTTTCATTTTGTGTTGTTGATAATTATTATTTTAATGGATGGGATTCTGTGTCAATAAACTCTGATTGCTGTTTATAATGTTGGATCAGGAGAATTATTGAAATATTTGCAAAAGGTTTTTATGTTATTCAATAAAGGCATTTGTGAATTTGTCGAAAAAAAAAATCAAGCATATCTTAATCATATGCACATATACATATGTATATTGTTTGAGCTTAAGGTCTTTTTGAAGTTTTTGGTTTTTTATTTAATTATCTGGCAATATTTCGCTTTCCTTTGGATAGCTGCTTTTGGTCTGAAGACCATGCAATAGGGTTTGTTTAAATCTTTCGTGTTGTTATTGTTAAAGTTAAACCTGTACGAGCACTACTTCCTCTTTCCTCCTCATCATAGCCTATTTTCCTAGTTCCATTACAATGCACTGCATATGTAGGGGTCATCCCTTAAGTTCAAGATAACAAAAAAAAAAAAAAAAAAAAAAAAAACAGTCTTTCATGTCTAATGTAGACGGGCAGTAACATTATGTTGTAAAAATTCCGGTTAATCGCGTTTTTTTTTTTTTTACTTTAATTATTGACCTGAAAACATTTTTGTTAAATTGTCACTATTCGAATTTTTTGAAAACCGGTTTTATAAGAAAGTCGAATAATCGATTACCCTAGTTTGTAGCAGATCTGGCTAAAATAAACGCGACGTGTATTTGCAAGCATACGAAATACTTCGTAATTCAGAGAAACCAGTGCCCTTCGCTGCTTTATAACCTGTCAGGTTTAATTAAAGAGATAAAATTAACCAGCAGGGTTATACTATATATCGAAATTTATTATAATTCTCATTCCGAACAGGTAACATATGTATGTATGTATATACTATACGACTACTTAAGGAAAAAAGATAAAATCAAATAATCTTATTTGCACATTTGCACGTTTTTAAGAATGTATGTTTGTTGCTTACCTTATAAAACTAACTTTTTTTTTTTTTTTTGTAAAATTTTATTACTTATTCACAAATGTATAATATATTTTCTAAGATAAAGATATGTATAAGTATATGTTTATAAACATTTTTATATTTATTCATATTTCCTACGATGGTAGTTTAAAGACGCGTCTTATCATTTGTTCTTTAAATTAAGCAATCAAATGCAAGTACATACATAAATACTACATATGTACATGTAGCAATAGATACATATTTTTCCATTGCTTTGAATTAAAAACAGTATTTAAAAAAATCAACACTCACAGTCAGAAAGTGAACTTTACTTGAACAACAAGACGCTGTGTGACAGCAGTTAAAAATTACCAAAAAAAAAAAAAAAAAACAATAATAATAATAGCAATTAAAACACATTTCCATTAATTATGACTGCCATTAGTGATCCAGTTGTAAATTTTAAGTCAACTCTGGAATTAACAGCAGACGCTCACAATATTGATCTGTGTTCTCATACGAAAGATGAGCCAAATAAATTAAGTGAACCTTATGAAAGTGAAAGTGACAAAAGGACCAAAATATGTAGCATTGTTTGGCGTACATTTTACGAAAAATATGCAAGTTTACGCAAACAAACAAAATTATTTAAAAATTTGGTGAATCGTGAAAGTAACAAACCGTTAGTTAAGAAATTTCGTCACTCATTGCGCTTAAATAAGTCACCGAAAAAGAAAGGATACACGTATTTTCTTAGTGATGAAGACAAAAGGTAAATTACAATTAAGGACAATGAATCGTTGATTTTGAGAACGAACACTCAATGATTTGGTCCACTTTAAGTTTCCTAAGAAATAAACAAAAATTATTATAAAACAGTTATAAGGAAGAAAAATCTATTTGGGACTTACAACAAATGTAGGTCACCCTTCTCCCCTAATGCCGTTTTCTTTTCTGAAAAATTTTGCCTTTATGCTACACTTTTTCTCTTAAAATTCAAGGTTTAAAATTTAAGATTTATTCAGATAAAAAGAAGATGTCGCAATAACTATAAATATCTGAAAAAAAGTTGTGAAAACTGTATACTTCTGTATTTTTTTTTTTTTTTTTTGGCAAACCATTATTGAAAATGTTACACTTTTTCTAGAAAAGAAGACGCCTAAGTAACGAGTGATTTTTTTGCTATTATCTTTTTGGCAACACTAGTTTTGACAGCTCACGCACGTTTTGTATCTTGTGTCACTGTCAAACATCTTCAGTTTGGTCTATAATTTAATCATGAATCGTCTTACAAACGAACAACGCTTGCAAATTATTGAATTTTATTACCAAAATGCGTGCTCTGTTAAGAAAGTTCATTGCGCGCTTCTTCCATTTTATGGTCAGTTTAATCGACCTACTGAGGCTTCTATTCGGGCTATTGTAAAAAAATTTCGCACCAAATTTACATTGTTGGACATTAAACCACCAACACGCTTACGTAGAGTGCGAACTGAAGAAAATATCGCAGCCTTATCGGCCAGTGTTGGTGATGACTGTGAATTATCGATTCGGCGCCGTTCGCAGCAATTGGGCCTCTGTTACTCCACTACGTGGAAAATTTTGCGGAAGGATTTGGGTGTGAAGCCTTATAAGATACAGCTGGTGCAAGAATTGAAGCCAAACGACCTACCACAACGCCAAATTTTTGGTGAATGGGCTCTTGAAAAGTTAGATGAAGATCCACTTTTTTATCGAAGAATTGTGTTCAGCGACGAGGCTCATTTCTGGTTGAATAGATACGTGAACAAGCAAAACTGCCGTATTTGGAGTGAAGAGCAGCCAGAAGCATTGCAAGAGCTACCAATGCATCCACAAAAAACAACCGTTTGGTGCGGATTATGGGCTGGCGGCATCATTGGGCCGTATTTCTTAAAAGATGATGCGAATCACAACGTTACTGTGAATGGTGAGCGCTACCGTGCGATGATAACAAACTTTTTTTTTCCCAAAATGGAAGAGCTTGACTTGCATGACATGTGGTTTCAATAAGACGGTGCCACATGCCACACAGCACGCGAAACAATGGACCAATTGAGAGGCGAGTTCGGTGAACAGTTTATTTTACGCTTGGGACTAGTCAATTGGCCGCCCAGATCGTGCGATTTAACGCCTCTAGACTATTTTTTATGGGGCTATGTTAAGGCTAATGTCTATAGCGACAAGCCCGCTTCGATTGACGCACTGGAAGCCAACATTGCCAACATTATTCGTGAGATACCGGTCGAAATGTTGGAAAGAGTATGCCAAAATTGGACTAAGCGGATGGACCATTTGAGGCGCAGCCGCGGCCAACATTTGCATGAAATAATCTTCAAACATTAAATTATATCGACCCAATTATCGATCCAAATAAATATTTCATGCATTTTTCTGAATTTTATGTGTTTTTTTTTTTAAATTTCCGATAGTTCTTATAAAATCACCCATTATTTTATTTAGTAATATGAACCTATTTAATTAAAACTGCCTAACTTATCTTTTGAAGTGTTGAAAATCATGTTGGCCTTCTCTCACTGATTAGATTAATGCCAATTTTTTATATGTGTATATTCAACAATTTATACTTGAATACATTTTTGTCAAATCGTTTGGCAAAATTGTTTTCAGTTATTTAGCACGTACCAAGGCAGCTTTAATACGGTAGTGGTATAAGCCCAGCTGTCTTTCGTTTCCTTTGCATAATTTTTTTTTCAAAAACATTGACGTCCTTGCTTTTTCAAACAAAAGTAAAACTAAATTTTGATAATTTTTCGAAAATCCACCAACAAAATACATGTGATGTTTTTTGGTGTTGTATTTATTGTAATTCTGCCACTACTTGTTTAAAGCTGCCTTGACACAAATATTATTGTGAAGTGAGTGAAAAGGCAACAAAATTATTTAAAATTAAATAAATTTACAAATTAAAATGAGGTGCGATATAAAAACGTGCAAGAATAATAATAAAAAAAAAAAAAAAAAAAAAACAAACGTAAAATAAGTAACTTTACTTTTCCATCTGATCCTACACCACTAAAGCAGTAGATAAGGTTTTGCCGTAATGTGAAAAATGATGATACTCCAGACTTAGAAATATATGAAAAATCTATAATAGGTAATATTTTTAAATAATTTCTTCCAATTCGTGCTTCAACATTTTTTTATAGATAAAATGTTTGAAAGTTTTAATATTGATGTTTGTTCGGACATGCAATATGATGGCTTGGAAAATTTGGCGGGGTACATTTGCCACAGATTAAAGGACGATATTCCTGGCATTTCCGTGCGAAAAAACGATGACACATATTCATGGATTGATCATTTGCCAGAAGGCGGACTATCAAAGCCGACAGAAAAAACTAAGGTTGTTATGAGAAAACTAAAAATACTATTTGATAAGTTCAATGAAGAAAACCTTATACGGAAGGGTTATTTAAAATTCCCTCCCACACAGGCCGAGGATGTTGAATGCAGCGAAAAGATAGAAGTTATTTTTTTTAAATCTGTAAAGTATTTTCAAATAAAACAGTTAAACCAAAATATAAAAGAAAATGCGAGATCACACAAAAAAAAAGTTAAATAAAATTATAAATTTATAATTTTATTTAATATATAAAAAATTATAAATTGATAAATTTATTATTAAATTGACGGTAAGTTTCTTATAAAGGGTGGTTAAATTTCAAGGGCCGATGTTGATTTTGAATAAAACACAAACTATTTAGGAAATTATTGTCATTTTATTTTATTATGATATATTGATATTACTCAATTATGTATGGAATAAAATATCGGCCAAATGGGCGCCGCGACCACCGCGGCGCACCTCCATCCGATGGTCCAAATTTTCGATGACCCTGAGGCATAATGGAGGTTCTATGCCGTTAATGTGCCGAATTATCTCATCCTTTAGCTGTTGAATTGTTGCTGGCTTATCGACGTACACCTTTTCTTTCAAATAACCCCAAAGAAAAAAGTCCAACGGTGTCAAATCACATGATCTTGGCGGCCAATTGACATCGCCATTACGTGAGATAACACGGCCATTGAATTTGTTGCGCAAAAGAGCAATTGTTTCGTTAGCTGTGTGGCAAGTGGCACCGTCCTGCTGAAACCACATATCGTCTACATCCATATCTTCCAATTCGGGCCATAAAAAGTTCGTTATCATCTCACGATAGCGAACACCATTCACAGTAACTGCCTGACCGGCCTCATTTTGGAAAAAAAATACGGCCCGATGATGCCGCCAGCACATAAACCGCACCCAACAGTCACTCTTTGTGGGTGCATTGGTTTTTCGACAGTCACTCTTGGATTCTCATTCGCCCAAATGCGGCAATTCTGTTTATTGACGAATCCACTGAGGTGAAAATGTGCCTCATCACTGAAGATGATTTTCTTCGAAAATTGATCATCATTTTCATAATAAGTCTGGATAACTTTAACACGTTGTTGGATTGTGTATCTCTCTATGGTTCAAATTGAGTAAGTCTGAAATAGAAAAATGTCAAATAAAATTCGGAAAAAAACTTGTCGTTTAGGTGTGGTTCACATTCAACATCGGCCCTTGAAATTTAACCACCCGATACATAACACTTTTACCCTTAATAGAAATCAAAATTGTATATTATGTATATGTGTAACTACTGCCAACACAATAAGTATTAAGAATTAATAAAACAAAAGAAAGTACATTTATTAACTTGCCTCCTAGTTATTTGAAAATAATATTAGTTATTTCAGTCTTTTAACACACATCACAAGCAATTGGCTCATGTAAACAAATAACTATAGACCCTCGTAAACACAGGGGCCAAATCACCGCATACGATATCGAGCAAATTATCGAAATTTTTCATTTTGGTATCATGGTATCGTGACGTCTTGCGCAGTAGAAAATTATTTTGTCAAGTTTTCGGCGTCATCTTAGTTATTTGCTTCATGCTTCCAACACACTTTGTTCTCCTTTTTTTTAAGTTCAGAGAGAATTTTGTAATATTTTGCTGCTACAAAACATAAATATCTTGTTTACGTGCCTTAATCGACTACACGTAACGTAAGAGTTTTCAAAATTCATCATATTCTATTGAACTGTCTCGAATATATACTAATGCATGTAAGTTTTCTTGCTTCCCGCCTTCTTAATACGAGTAAATGTTTTGCAGAAATAATTAAATTTAATATTATCACTGAATTAATTTAATTTTATCAGTCAAGTTCATTTGGCCATTTTTATTAAATTTGTTTTCATCTAATTTTCATTCAATATTGTTTGTTAATTTATCATAGAAAAACTCACACCGCTTTAGTATCTTAATTAAAATAAGGTTTGCTGTTATTGTACCGACTTTTGTTAAGAGTTGAGGTACATTTCAGGTTGAATTTATAGCGGAAAAAACAAATTAGGATTATTTAAGCTGATGATAAGCAAGCCGAAGAGATTCTCGAATTAGCGCTTCATCCCCAAAAGTACACTCTTTGATGTGGTTAACGAGCCCATGAAGTAAGTCATGTTTTATACTGCCTTAAGAATGAAAACGAAAATATAGCGTTTAGTGGCGATCTTCCCTTTTGTAGTAGTAGTTATTCATTTTTTATAAGTTAAATATTTTTAATTCAAAACTTTAACACGCTTAAATGGATCATGCTTTGTTATTGTAAATTTTTGTTACATTTCACTGGCCTCCCAGCGTAGTTATCTAATTTATTGTGATATTTTATTGGTGCTTATGTCTATTATTGAAAATTTGTATTAGTATTTAGTTTTATTCGCTTTTTCAGCTCTTGAACTTGAAATATTTACCCTTTTATAAGTCAATTAAGCATAATTGTAACGTGAGCGCACACAAGTTACTAAATTACTTGCTGCATCAGAATTGACAGTAAACCGCACAAAATGCACAGGAAAGAAATCACAAATAGAGGCTGTAGACAAAATGGAATAACATCTTGCACATGTTTTTGAATGTTATATAAGAAAATTAAGCGAAATTTTGAAAAAATTATAAACTCGAAGTTTAAAAAGTAACTTTGTTAAAGCAACTTAGGCAAGTTTCCAGAAAGTAATATGAGCTTATTTATACGATAATTTAAAGTTTTTTTATAATACTCTTTTAAAGTTGTTACCAAAATTATGTTACATTTTTACGACGATTTTTAAATCATGACTTTAATTTTTGACAATTACATCCTTTGGCTAATATCGATGTCAGTCAAATGAAAATAAAACAATTTTAAAAACATAACAAATAAGTGAAAATAAAATTAGAAAAAAACATGAAAAATGTTTTTCGTTGTGACAATTTTTCAATACAACAATAAATGCCGTTAAGACATCTAAAATATTTATTTAACAATTGAGTTTTTTATTCGCTATTTTAGCTTCTAACATTTGAATTTTTGTTCTCTGCTTTTCGATACTTTCAAAAAGCAAATCGTAGCAACCAACGGTTGTTCATTTGTTTGAAAGGTGTAAAGAAATGTTAGAGACGTGTATAAATGAAAACGCTTTTTTTGTGTTTTGACGGATATTATTACAGCATTTTTCTTTTTAAATTCTCAACCATTTATTCAGATTGTTGGGATATAAAGTTGAATGTTTGAGAATATCTTTCAAAAATTTCCAAAGTCTACTGATGATTAGGGTAGTTCCTATGAAATGTCGACACATAGATAGCTGGGAAACATAGAAAACAATCTATTTATAATTTTTTATATTTATTTAACTATATTCGTACAATTGCAAATAAATTTGTAAAGTATGGGGGCAGTAACGAAGACCGTATGCACACGATAGTAATAACAGTAATTGGCAGCGGCGCTGTGACTAACTATAACGACTTATGCCTTCACATAAGAAATTACCGCGTTGTTAACAAAGGAATACCTCAAAAAAACTGTAAACTACTACACTTAGTTGAGGCTAACAGTTAAACAGTGAGAACGAGACGCAAAAGTCTCGAAGGCCAAACAACAACGACTAGCCTGACCACACTTGAGAAATAATTACGATAACGCGAGAACTGTTCTCCAGCCCAGAGCTGTATCTAAAATAAAGCTACTTAATTCTAATATAATGTTCAAATTCTAATCGAGTTTATTAAATATATAATGATTTTACTACATTCATCAGCAAATGTGCAGATAATCTTCAGCTAGGTAAATGTTAACGACACAGAAGTCCGAATATGCTCGTACGTGTTTAGGCATTAAATAATTTTAAAAACTTTCATATATGTTTGTTTTCTCATTAAATCTATTTGTATTTTAATATTCTGAAATGCATAACTTCTTTCAATATGTTGTTAGTTTTTTTTTAAATTATTTATAAAAAGGCATATTAATAAGAGTTTGAAGATTTGGAAAACAAAGTGCAGATTTTGCAGATTTTTTCATGAGAAATTCTTGAGTTTTGAAGATTTTACCTCTTTAAATTCTGGCAACCCTGAATTTTACCCAAAACTGCTGGAACGCAAAAAAAACACAATTGTACATCTTGCAATATTAATGCTGCTTACTTTTTAGATTAAAGTATATTTTAGTGATTTTAGACGCTTAAAACGCATAATAAAAGCTTTACATTATTGGCAACAGCTGTAAAATTAAAAGCAATGTAAAATTTTCAGTACATTTTTATAGCACATATTTATTAAATAAACAGTCAAATAACTATTGCATGTTCTCCTTACAACTTCACAAAGTTATTTTTGGTTTGGGCATCCTTCCATTTTGCTTTTAACTAATTTTTAAATAACAACTTTTTTCCAATTTGCAAATTTTCATATGTATGTAAACATAAAACAGCTAATTATTCAATTCTAGTCCGAAGTTACCCAAAGAAAAAGTTCGGGCTAATTTGTACAGGAAATGAAAAATCTCTCATTTTCTCTCAAAATTGCACAAAAATTGTTACGTCGAACGCTTTTGGACTAGTTCGGACTGTTTCGTTATTCAAGTGGAACACACCTTATATTTATCTCTTTCATTTTTTCCGTCCGCGTTTTGAGCTTTTATTCGTAAACACAGGGCCCAAATCACCGCGTACGATATCGAGCAAAATTATCGAAATTTTTCATTTTGGTATCAGGACATACGATATCGAATAAATTGTGTTGCATTAATATAAAAAAATTAAAGGATTTATTTTTTGCATTCGTACAAGGTGGCGCAAAAGTAATCCTCCTATCAGAAAATGCTATAAATTTTGCTACTGGCCCCTAATGTCAGTTCTGTTTTGACATTTGTATAGTAAACACATGCGAAATACACGTTAATAAACAATGTTACGCTACACTGCTCCAGAACGCGACATATTGGTGACTATTTATTTGACCAATAATCGGTCGGTGACTTTGGCACAACGTGAATTGAGTGATTAGGTCCATTTCCATCTTAGCGGGTACGTAAATAAGCAAAATTTACGCTTCTGGGGCACTGAAAATCCGCGTATAACCCACGAACAGCCATTACACCCGCTCAAAGTCACTGTATGGTGTGCTGTTTTCGCTGGAGGAGTCATCGGACCTTTTTTCTGCGAAGACGTCGCGGGCCAAGCGGTTACTGTGAATGACGAGCGCTACAGAGCAATGATCAACGAGTTCTTTTTGCCGCAACTTGATGAATTGGGATTGGAAAACATGTGATTCCCACAAGACTGTGCTACGGCACACACTGCACGTGTCACAACCGATATGCTGAAGGATGCATTTCCCGGGCGCCTAAACTCCCGTTTGGGCGATTTGCACTGGCCAGCAAGATCGCCTGATTTGATCGCTGCATACTTCTTTTTGTGGGGCTTTTTGAAGTCGCGGGTTTATGTCAACAAGCCTCAGGCTCTTGCAGCTCTTAAAGACAATATCCGTCAAGAATGTGAGGACCTATCGCCGAAAGTTTTGGCCAATGTGATGGAAAATGCTATAAAAAGGGCTCAAATGACAATCAACTGTGGCAGCGCCCATTTACATGACATCATATTCTCGACTTAATGTAAAAAAATTAAGAGACCAAATAAAAATAATCCACAAGAAGAATGAAAGTTTTTCTCTTTTTTTTTAATTACAGCCAAAAAATATCAGGTTATTTTTGAGCCACCTTGTACTTTTAGGAAACGTATGGTCTTCAATCTATTACATTTTGTATAAATTACGATCCAATATGCATCGTTTGCCATAATCTAGATGTATCGTAATGTTATTTGATACGATAGTTAATTCGATATCGTATGCGGTGATTAGCCCCCAGATTTTTGTAACCTTAAAAGCTACATAAATAAGTTGGAGAAAGCAATAACTCACTTTTACTATCTCAGTTCTGACATCTCTCCGAAAACTAAAAAAAAAAAAATTGTGATCCTGTTCTGTAATTTAAGAGAGTAATTCTCGTATCAAAAAGTCGTGGAACAAAATATTTCATCGTTTCTCGAAAAGTGAGAAAAAAATGTGTCCGTAAAAGTTATTTTTGAATAAAGACTATTTGCAAATAGCTTACTCACGGTTTATACACCGTGAGTTAGTTCGAAACCTATGCAATTTGGGTGATTATTATATATGTAGGTATATAAAACTATATACAGTGTTGCTGCTTTAGTGTGAAAATTGGAGTTAATGTATTGCTTCCGGGAAATCGGGGGATTTAGGGAATTGGAGTTACTGTATTGCTTCCGGGAAATCGGGGGATTTAGGGAATTTACGCGACAGGTTATGGGAATTCCGAAAAAAAATTCGTATGCACTTCGGACTGAAACTGGTTTTTCATGCATCTGAACTATAAACGGTCATTCGCTTTAGAGCTAAAATTGGAGTTTCTGGGGAAATGGGGGGACTTAGGGGATTCACGAAACAGATTATGGGAATTCCCAAAAAAAAAAAAATCGGAACCACTTCGCTAACCGGTTTTACACGTTCGGTGCGCATTTTTGACGCGGAACCTGCATCTGACCTATAGGCGGTCATTCGCTTTAGTATAAAAATTGGAGTTGCCGTGTTGCTTGTAAGGAAGTGGGTGGACTTTGACGTTTCCTGAAGCCTACTTTGAGAATTTCCAAATTCTCGGAAACACTTCTCTAACCGAATCGGAACAAGTTTTCATATTCGGTGCGAGCTTTGGCCGTGCAACGTGTATTTGAAATAGTTCGATTTAGTGCGAAAATTGAAGATGTCATATTGTTTCCGGGGAAGTGAGGAAATTAAAAACAAACTATCTGATTATATGGAAAACTATCTGATTATATGAATAATTTAAGAAGCTTAAACAATAGTGAATGATAAATTTAAAAATTGATATCGAAGCGTGTTTTTTACAGCCTGTTCGACGATATCGAATGAAAATGTAGGCGAAAGAAAGCTAGTCACGCACATTCGAATCAATTTTGGTTTGTCTATGTCATTATTGTTCGTTCGCATGAACTTTTGTATTTCAATTGAATTTTGACACATCGTGCGCATGGAATAAAGTTAGAAAAAACCCCAATCAATTTTCTTTCGCCTAGAATGCGACGTCAGCGAACTGGCTGTTAGTTTTTTAAACTGTATTTACTTCATCTCTGTATACTTCCCGATTTCAACATGAATAGACTGAAGCCTGAACCACTCTTCCCAGTTGTGCAAACGAAGGCTAAGCAATATTGCCGTTAATCCCGATTTTCTTAAGCGAATTTTAATTAGCGATGACGCTCACTTTTGTTTAAATAGACATGTCAATAAACAAAACTGCCTGCCGTATTTAAAGTGAGGATAATGGAGTATTATATCCAAAGGATAATGGAGGATCATGTCCAAAAAACAGACTATTTGGTGTGCTTTAAGGGCTGGTGGAATCATTGCTGCGTACTTCTTTAAAAACGATGCCGGTCAGAACGATACAGTCAACTAGAGGGGATTACCGATTATAAATAAATATTTGAATTGAATTGAAATATGTCACACAGCTCGTGCCACAATTGAGTTATTGAAGGAAACGTTTGGTAACCGCATAGTTTCACATTTCGGACTCATAAATTTGGCCTCCAAGATTGTGCAATTTAAAAAATTCATCTTTGTTTATTCCATTTCAAAGTTCTATACGAGTACATCTATAAAAAGCTCCCTTTTTACAATAAAACTAAAATCACTATTGAAGTAAAAAGTAATTTTATTTACTAAAACATTGAAAAATCAAACCATACATGGTTATTCCACACTAATTTGTTTGTCGTTTGCCGGCATAAGAAATAAAATTAAATACGTTGGAAAGGTAGCCGCGTGTAACGAAATTCGTTCGACGACATGATTGTGTTTTTCCTTGTTTATGTTTTTTGACGGCAAATGTTCGCGACTGAAACTTTGCCGTTCGTTCCAGTTGAGTTCTTGGCATTAATTATTTGTTTACGGTCCCTCAGCATCTATATCAATACACTGCAGTGCACGTTTATTAACAACAAGAACTCTTAATGTGGTTTTAATTAATGCACTACCTTAAAATTCTCTTAGTCTAATAGCGTCATTGAAATCAAAACTGAGCTGATTTTAACTTCAATTTCAAACATTCATTTGCTGTATTAATGATTTATATAAATTCCAATTTATTTGCAGGAGACTGGATGAGTATACCGCCCGGCATTCCGAACTGTCCTCGCGGTTTGGAATACCTTACTAGTATAGATCAGCTTTTAGTTAAACAAAAAGTCGAACTGTTAGAAGCTTTTACTGGTTTTGAGACGAACAACAAATTCTCTATTAAAAATGCTTTAGGTCAAAAGGTCTATTATGCGGTGGAAGACACCGACTGTTGTACACGTAACATGTGTGGCCCAGCGCGACCATTCGACATGAAAATATTTGATAATTTCCGTAACGAAGTCATCCATTTGAATCGCCCCTTGGCTTGTTCCAGTTGTTGCTTTCCATGCTGTTTGCAATCAATGGAGGTTTCAGCACCACCTGGCAGTGTTGTCGGTACCATCGAACAAGAATGGACCATTTGTTCACCATCATTTAAAATTAAAAATCATATTGGTGATACAGTTTTACGCATCGAAGGACCATTTTGCACATTTTCACTTTGCGGTGATGTAGAGTTTAACGTAAGATTTCAAAATCCTTTAAAATCAATTGTAAATTCATTTTAAATTTGTTCTTTTAGATTGTTTCATTGACCGGAGAAAATATTGGAAAAATTTCGAAACAGTGGTCTGGACTAGCACGCGAAATGTTTACTGATGCCGATTTCTTCGGCATTACTTTCCCTTTGGACCTGGATGTGCGCATGAAAGCTGTGCTTTTAGGTGCAACATTTCTTATTGTGAGTATTATTGATTTTTTGTGGATATTATTAAAAGTGCGTGTTTTAAATATTTTGTTTTGAGTTAAATTACTTTCATAAACATTAAATATAAATCAGATAGTTTTTTCTTTCTATTTTGAAGATAATTTAATCTAATCTTGCTTTTTGTATATACATATCTGGTGAGGCCTAACGTTCTTTATGTCAATAAAAATGCAGAATTTTTATTACATATTTTCCCAACGTTTCGTGAATTTTATGTTCACTTCTTCAGGGGATTCGTCTATTTTATAAAGAATTTTTTTTTATCAAATTAATCTAATCTTACCAAATATTTCAATCGACATCGTAGATCATCTCCAGGGGTGTAATTACAAATAAAGTCAAATTGAAAAAATTAAAAATTTAGTCCAAACAATGTTCAATTTGTCACAGTATAATATTCGGAAAAACTAAACATTATTAAAATAGAAAGAAAGTACAATCTATTTTTTATTTAATTTTTATGACCTCAAGCCGGAATAATTAAAATCACACATATGTAGTAAAGAAAGGTCAACTAAAAAATAATAAAATACTAAAAAAATTATTGGCTTCTATTTTAAAGTCACACATATGGTCTACATATTTTTTAAAATAAACGTATTTCGGATAATCGCTTTCTTTCCCAGAAATATGAAATCGCTAATAATGACTTTAATTAATAAAGGATTAAATTTTGTTTTAAATCGTAAGATACAGGGTGGCTGATGAAAGCTGTTCCATTTTTGTTTTATAGATTGATCTTTAAATTTAACTAAAATGAAACAAGAATTTGGATAGTGCAATGCTTTCACGCTTTAGAGTCCATTGTTTCCGTCCAAAGGGAATATAGGCGCACGTTTGGCGGCACTCCTCCTAGCAGATGGAGTATAATGAGGCTCGTAAAGAATTTGGCCGAGCGTGGTACAATCGCAAGAAGGCCTTATGATCGAGACCGCTCTGTTAGGACGCAGGAAACTATCGCTACTGTAGCTGCTGCCATACAATCCAGTTCTTGAGTTTCGACAAGGTGCTTTTCTGCTCTGCGAACAGTCACTGCAGATAATTTTGCACCAAGATTTAAACTTATTTCCATAAAAGATTCAATTAACAAAGAAACTGAACCCTAGAGACTTCCCAATTCGCTTGGAATTTTGTGAGAAATTCATTCAAATGGTGTCGAGAGGATGAAAACGTCTTGAACTGCATTTTTATGTCTGACGAGGCACGTTTTGATTTAAACGGCAATGTTAACAAACAAAATTGTCGAATGGATAGTAATTCTAACCCACAGATATTCAATTAGATGTAATTACATCCACTTCGCATCATAGTGTGGTGTGCAGTCTCTTTTTCGAAGAAACCGGTCTTACTGTTACGGTCAATGGAGACCATTACTTAAAGTAGTTGAAAGAGTTTTTCTTTCCAGAATTGCGCCCAAACAGAATCCCTTTCGACACTGTTTGGTTTCAACAAGATGAGGCAACTCGTCCCATAGCCACGCCTGTTATGAAAGAATTGAGGCAGAAATTTTCCCATAAACTGATTTCAAGAAACTCCACATTCCAACAAATTTGGATGATTTAAAGCAATCCATTCGAACGGTATTTGAGACAGTTCCTGCTGCAACACTCCAGGCACTAATGAATAACTTTTTGATAATATGTCGCACATGTGTCAACGAGGGTGGAGGCCATTTGATTCAATTATTTTCAAAGCTTAATGAATTACTTTAATAAAAACGTGAATGAATGAATTTCTAAAAAATAAATTACATAAACTTTACAAAAAGGTATTTGAGTTTCTTAATATAGCAAAATTGATCAGCCACCCTGTATTTTGGCTATTGTTAATCGTTTGATATTTTTTTAAGATTCAATTCACTTTGATCATATATGAACTTAAAGTTAAAAGCGCTTTAGCTGACCTCGACATAAATAAGTCTCCTGTACCGAATGACATTTCAGTGCTGGTCTTGAAGTAGTGTTCTTCTACGCTTGTTTGGTTATACCGAATGACATTTCAGTGCTGGTCTTGAAGTAGTGTTCTTCTACGCTTGCATGGTTATACCTGTTCCGAAAAGCATTTTGGAATATAGACCTATTGCTATCTTACCTTTTATGTTAAAAATTTTCAAAAGAGTTCTTGACAACCAAATGACACGTTTTATAAATTATAAAGAATTAGTTAAGTGATCAGCAGTCTGGCTTAAGCAGTAATCATAGTTATATCACTGCATTAGTGGATGTTTCAAAAGACATAAGAAAATTAGTTGACGAACATAAAACTATTTTCTTAGCCCTTTGTAAGATCATTCGAAAGCCTTCGATACAATTGATCATTAACTTTTGTGTCCCAAATTAAAAAATATGTTTTCATTCTCAAACACTGCTACACAATAGATATCACTATACCTATCTAATAGGTCGCTGTATGAGCAAAAGGACAGCCATAAGTTCAATCATCTACAACTCAGAAGAAGAGTAGCTTAAGGTTCAATCGTAAAACCTTTATTGTTCTCATTGTACATCAATGATCTGTCAAATTAAGAATGTATGCTGATGATGTTCAGATTTGTATAGTGTGTAATTCATCGCAAATTGAGCATTACTGCTGCAATATTGAATACCGAACTTGAGTGCATATAACGGTGGGCTAATGGTTTGAGTATCAGTCCCAAAAAGACCAAATACCTAATTATAAAAAAGCGACAAACAAATGGCATCATACCCGATATTTTTCTTAACATTAATCGTTTGCAAAAGTTAGATTCCTCAAAAAATCTTGGTGTCTTTTTGTTAAATAAAAATCTGTCCTGGTCCAATCACATTAATTATATTCCATGCTTTGAACTATCTGTCCGACACAATGTTGCACAACCACTAAATAAGAACGCTTTTCGCTATACCCTATTTAATGCCAAAAATTTTAAAAAGTGTTCAGAAATATTATTCGATATGAATAGATATGGTTTGAAAAGATTTGAGCATACAACACCGTTCGCAATAAAATTTTACGGTGTTAGATTTGTGGATGTTCTGAAAATAAGAGTGCTCAGTTTTTTGCAAATACTTATATTTTATTTACATATTTTTGCAGCGATTCAATAAAGCTTATAGAAAGCAGAAAAAAATTAAACATAAAATAGTTCACTTGTAGTGAGTATGTTAAATTTTTTTTTTTAAAAAATGATTTTATAAACAATCTTGTATCGCTATATGTTTTTAAGTCATGAATTAAGTTATTCTTTTGTTGGATACAATTACTCGTATTAGTCCTTAGCATTTATTACATATTCACACATACCTAAAATATATGAATAAAAATTGACTTTAACAGACATACAATTTTGTTGGATTTAAAACAAATGTAACAACTATTGCATAAATATACTTTTTTTACAAGAAAATATTTTTTAGTTATTTATTAAGAGGTGAAATAACGATGTTGTACGGCTTTCACACACGGAAAGTTTACTTTGCAAAGTCTTGAGTTTGCTGATGGCGAGGGTGTAAATAAAGAATGTAAGAGAGCCACTCTCTTTTCTCTTGCCACCATCAAACTTAAGACTTTCCAAAGTAAACATTCTGTGTGTGAAAGCGGTGTTAGTGTTATGAAAAATACAGAAGAAAATCTTTGTTTGATTTACTTCTACATCATTTTTCATCGAAATTGGGAAAATTTATAGTGAAATTGAGAAAGTTCTAAATCATGTTATTGAACTCAATTTAAAATTGGGGAAATTTAAAATAAATTTGGGAATTTAGTATAGAAATGAGAAAATTCTAAATGAAGTCGAGATTTTCACATTGAAATCGAGTATTTCAAATTGAAATCGAGAACTTACGCGTAAAATTTAAAAAATTCCAAATAAAATTAAGACAGAAAGAAATAATATTATTCCCCAATTTGACAAGGGGCCATGAGGACAACACCAACCAAAGCACTTCTTGCGCTTATGAGCTGGATGCCATGTAACTTAGAAGCCAGGCAGATAGCACTAAAAGCCGCGATCAGGTTGAACGCGACAAGAGCATGGACCCACAGACCGTATGGACATGCCAATATACTGGAGATTGGAATGGACCTAGTCCACGATATAATTGAATACTGCATCCCAAAACCATTCCTCTCAAGGAACTTCGGCTACCAAATTGAGGAATCTCGCCTAGAAGCTGGATACTTCTATGTTTACACGTTTACATAGAAGAATTTAACACTAAAATATCCCTCAGACTATCAGATGGATGCAGTGTTCTTCAGGCTGAAATATCGGCTGTAAGTAAAGCGGCCAGATGGCTAATGTTTCACAAGATATTCGGTAGGAATATCATGATAGTAACGGACAGCAAGACCACCATCAACTCCCTGATTGGAATATACACTAATTCTAGTCTAGTCCAGGAATGCCGGACATCTTTAAATAAGATTGCGAAACACTGCAAACTAACCCTAAAGTAGGTACTTGGACATGGGTCCAACAATGGCAACCACATCGCTGACGACTTAGGCCAAGAAAGGGACAGCCCTAGAGGATAGGGATATAGATCCCTTTTGCGGACATAAATGGAATAAAACTTCACATGCTGGAACATGCCCTAGAAAAGTGGCTCACAGAGCCCACATGCCTTACATCAAGGAACCTTTGGTCGCATATTAACTCTAAAAAAATGTGGGAGGTATTAAAACTGCCCAGATCTCAGCTAAGAGTGACTGTAGTAGTCATCACTGGACATTGCTCGTTTTGGGAAAAATGCCAGGAGACTAGGCCTACCCTATAACGACTTCTGCAGAAATTGACAAGACGGGGAGGAGGAGGAGACGATCTTTCATCTTCTCGGTACATGCCCGGCATTGAAGCATCATCGTCTAAGATACTTAGACGAGTGGAGCTTCAACAGCCTATCATGTCTGGCCTCTGTCAAACTGCGGTCCACGCTATCCTCTTTCATAAGAAGCAGCGGATGGCTAGTACAGCAGCATGTGACGCCACACTAAGAGGTTCCCGTCTTTCCTTTCCATCCCCGCCCATCCATCTCCTACACTCACACTATATTCTTCTAACTTCTATTCTTCACTCCACTATCCCACTTTTCAGGCAATCACAAAGGGAACGACTGCAGTCTAAGATACTTAGACGAGTGGAGCTTCAACAGCCTTTCATGTCTGGCCTCTGTCAAACCGCGAACCACGCTATCCACTTTCATAAGAAGCAGCGGATGGCTAGTACAGCAGCATGTAACGCTACACTAAGAGGTTCCCGTCTTTCCTTTACATCCCCGCCCATCCGTCTCCTACACTCACACTATATTCTTCTAACTTCTATTCTTTATTCCACTATCCCACTTTCCAGGCAATCACAAAGGGAACGACTGCAGTACCCAAGTGAACTGGAAAACCTAGGCTATTGCGAAATATCTAACGGCCTGCCTACCTAACCTATGCTTTCTCAATTTGAGACTGCTATTCTCAATTACATATGGAATTTTCTCATTTTGAAATTAAAATTCTCAATTACATATGGAGTTTACTCAATTTCAAATTGAAATTCTTGATTGCAATTAGAGTTTTCGGCAAATTGTTATTTATGTGTTATTCTTTTTTATTTCTTTACTGCATAAATGATTGTGATATTTTTTTTATCGAAAACAAATAAAGTTACGTGATTTTTGTTGAGTTTTTAAGTTATAATTGTTGTTGGAAATCAAAAAAATTTTATTATATGAGTAGTTAAAAGACGCATCAAACATCAGCAAACGTTTGCGAAATATTTTTCTTAAAAATATTAGTTATATTCCCATTTATTTTCATATTTATTATGTACGTTTAAATTATCCTATAGTTTTTTTTGTTTACATTCAAAACAATGCAAATCGCTCTCATTGTTTTTGAGTTGCTCTTGGTTTACTCACAGCCAGAGCACCAAACATATTGTTTAGCTTCGTACTCTGATTTCAACTATTTCTTTAAGTATCAAGTATTACAGTTTCGTATTATATTTCGCCATTTGATATCAAGTAGTAATTAGAAATAAAGTTTATCTCTACCTTTCTTTAAATTTTATTGAACTTACGTTCTCTAATTTATTTTTTCTGCATAATAAATTTATTTTCAGGATGCCATGTTCTTCGAAAAATCTGGTAATGTTGAGAACGATCGCCCTGGAATGCTGTAAAATGCTTTCGTTGCTTCCTTCAAAGTGCTATGCCATCGACGTAAATATATATGTATTTAATTAAAGTGTGAAAAATATCGTGTTTTGTATTTTGTTAATTTTTTATTCCAAAGATAAACAACTTAACTATACTTTAACTGCTATTATTGTCCTTTATAATATTACTAAAATCTTGAAAAATAAGTAAACTCAGGATATTATATAAAATAAATATTTTCCTTTATACAGTTAATATATAGCGAATTCAGACGTGTAGTTTTTATTGCCGCAATATTCGATATATTTAATTTTGTAAAGCATTTAACAACTGGACTTTTTGTTCATAAGTTTATTTATTGCTCTCATGCATGAGTTCAAACACGTTGCGATTATATCCATTAATTTGCCCTTAATAATTTTCTGTTCAAAAAAGGTTAACGTTCAACATTTTGGGATAAGCCCTAAAATGTACAAACAGGAAAAATTCCACTTTTAATAAGAAAAAATAATTTGGTATAAAAAACTAAAATTTAAAAATAATATAATAAAAAAAATATTTACAGGAAAAACTTTTAAATATTTCGTGAAAATTAAAGTCTGCATGATCTAAGCTTGGAAAGGTAGCTCTTAAGCTACAGTATATAATTAAAAAATTGTTTAAAAACATTTTTTTGTTTTTTTCGTTTTTTTTTTTATTTCATTAACATCCGGCAAAGATAGAAGCACAAAAAAAGTTATCAGTTGCACTCGCAATTTCAGCTGTTATAAATTCGCCTTAGTCTGTAAGGATTATTTTCCATTGACACATACATAAATAAATAAAAACGCGCTTCCTTTTCAATACACACGATGGAACCGAAAGGGAAACAACATTTATGTATGAATGAATGTTCTTAATACAACCACTAAACAACAACACTCTCTTCATTCTCATTATTCTGCGACTTATAAAAAAAAAACTCAACTGTTCGGTTGCTCTCAAAAAATAACAAAGCAGAAACGGTACATATCAGTACAGATGAGTGAACATTGTTTAGGAACATGTCGCTCTATTATTGCAACATAGTCATAACGCAAAAAAAGCTTGTTCGAGAAAAACACATTTAAATTTTTTAGTTTCCATACAAGTCTTAATGATGAAACAGAACAACATGACGTTTTTCTCCATACAATTTGGCATAAAATAACGCCAGAGAATGCGGTCGTAAAATAGAATCTATTTTATTTTGGCAGCGATTTTTCTTATGCTCTCACTTTGAAGCAGAAAAGCTTTCAACAATATTACCACACTTTTAGTAAATTTCATACATTTTGTAAACAAAACCAAAGCTTCAAAAGCTTTACTGCGAGGAAAAATAAAAATAAAAGAAAAAGCTTTTTTTACCTAACAAAAAAGAAGATTAAATGACAGTTTGTGAAGTTGCAGCCGTCGTTTCAATTATGTGCCTGTTTTCTCTGAGAGTCGTTTTTGCTTGAAGTTGCGGACGTATTCTGTTTCATCATTTAGAATTTTTTTTTTTAGAAAATGTCTCCTAAAGGAAACAGTTTAAATGTAATTTAAATAAATTTTTGGCAGGTAGTACTGTTAACAATTCTGCATTGTTAACTCGAAAAGCTCATTTTTTGAGATATGACTATGTTGCAATAAAGGAGCGATGTAAAATATAAAAAAATTTCGATATTTTGAAACCAAAAAGAAAACATAGTAGTCAACAAGAAATATCGCTGTGCACGAAGGAACTTGCTTATGTGTCCTTTAATGTCTCATCGTCTGTATGCTATTTACATTTGTATTTATATGAAGGCAGTTATTGAGCAAACAGTGCGTATGGTTAATGTCTACACTAACTAATACTTTTATTTTAAAATCTTCAGTATTGCCAGTATCAATAGAATGTAAAATCGTCAAATGCGATTATTGGTATCACAACTGCCGAAACGATTAAGCATATGGCATCAATGTTCATGGTTTATTTCAGTTTATTTATTTTTTTTACCGAAAACTCGTGTGTATGAATGGTTTTCCACAAAACATAATTTCATATGAATATTTTGAATAAAATAAATACATATGTATGTGTATACATATATTTTTGATAGTTTCAACAATTTAAAAACTACAAGAAACTGTTTTATAAAACCTCTGTGACTGCTTTGTTTACGAAATTGTTTATTTAAGATTGTTGATAGGTACATACTAAAAACAGCAGGTACAAAGTCAAATAAAACTAAGTACCTACCTACAATAGAAGAAAGTGTTTTACTAAAATTCCTTAACTGGTAAATTTCAACAAAGTTGAAAGAAAATATAATAAAATGTCACTTATTTCAACAATAGTTTATTATTTTGTTTCGCTCTACAAGATATTAAAGAAATTGCTGTAAGTAAACAATTTAATTTTCTTTATTCAATAAGAATGTTGTGTTGTAATTAATAGTATTTTTGTGTAAGCACATTACTTTTGTTGAATCTGTGTGTGTGTGTGTGAGTGTTTGTGCAAATTTGTTTTCTTCTCCAAGAATATGGTGGCTTTTTCAAGATTTATGACTACCAATGTTGCCGTTTTGTTACGTTCTAATCAAAATTGCTTATTTACTTAAGAGATATAACGCATATCTTATGTTTGATTTAATTTAAATTTTTAACAAATTATAATAAATTTTACAATATTTTTTTAGTTTTTTCTTTAATATCTTTTTATATTTTATGTAAATACCTTTTTGTCTACTATTATGCGGGTTCTCAAAATTTGTTACTTATAATTTTTTTTTATATATTGTAGTACCTATGTTTGATTACATATTAAGATCTTTATTTCTGCTGATGAGTAGTGTAGCGACTACGAAACAGCTAGTTGTCCCCCAGCTAAAGATTTGATTATTATTTTTCTTGTCTTCTTCAATCAAAAAGTATTGATCACATCAAATTTGTATTGTAAAAATCCTTCTTAAGAAAAAAAACTTAAGAAAGGAAAACACTTGAACTAAAGCCCGTTGTACAAATGTACAAACCAAAAATTTTATTTAAAAATTATAAAAGTTCAACAAAAATTCAGTAAATTAATATTAAAATCATTATTTTGTGGCAACACTGACAGCCGCATACGTGCCTACACTAACGTTAATGTGCCTGGGTTGGGAAGTTTAAATTATTGTATGTTTATTGTTTATACAATTTTTTTTTCATTCGTTTATTTATTGAATCTTCACAAAGTGAACTAACAATAAGTATTCAAATCTTAATACTAAATACACAAAATTAATTAAGTCCGGCCAATGCTAAACAAAAGTGTTTTATTTTGCACGGTCAATATCGGTAAAATCACCTATTTAACGTTCTGATGGTGGCAAGGGTATCCCTCCTTCTCAATCGAGAGTGGCCTTCAAAATGAAGAATATTGCGTGCAAAAGGATTTGGGTGAAGTTCCTGTTTGCTTGTCGCATACTTAGAGAATTCGTCTTTTACAAGAGGCACACAGATTGTTATGAATTCGTGAATTTTTTACGTACCATGGAGCTGCAGCAATAGATTTATACAAATAACTGCAATATATTTATATACTATATTTATATATTGTTTTGGATGAACTCATTTATAGCGACAAATTTCCTACAATAATGAAATATATCGAAGGAGTTCTGAGTAAACAAGCCTATCTAGCGAAGTATCCATTCAAAAGCATCTATAAAACGAAATCAAAATGAAGAAAATTAAGCAAAAATGGTGAAAGTCTTAAGTGCCAAATAAACTAGGAAAACCGTTTGGCAAACACACTCTTTCTGCTTGCACATAAACCATACAAATACATACAAACACAAATTAATTACTTTTTTTTGTTTTCAATGAGAGTAGACGGCGATTGCTCACCATATGAATCACTAGATACATATATATAAATTGTTTTATATTACCTATTATAAATAGGTGGACCCTCTATTTCTCGATATTCTGTTGTAATAACCTTCGTTTCTTTATTTTCTACAAAGAAGACAATTCTAAAAATTCTAACCAGAAAACTTCTTCTTGATTAGTTTTGTGCACTTCTTCCACCACTTCACGATGCAAAACCTGAATTGAAATAACAATATTTAGCGCTAGACAAAACAAAAATTCAATATGTTTGCACGAAAATTAAAAATTTTTTATATTTATGCAAACATATTTCAAATATTTTTACAAACCACCAAAAACCCGCATAAACAAACAAAAATGTCTAAATGTGTTTGCAAGTGTATACATCAAAACCTCATTCAAAAGCCTCATTGCTTCAAGTCTCTTGCATAAATGCCGACTAACAACATACATATGTACGTATATTGAGAGTACAACAGACATCTTACATAAAAAAGTGCACCGTTAAGCGCCAAATAAACTGCACAAGCTGCTTGCCAAACATGTCAAAATTTTAGGTTCGTGTGTTTGCTGGTTTGTACAAATATTTGAAGCATGTTGGCACCAAATTCAAAAAGTTTTACGTTCAAACATTGTGAATGTAAAATGTGTAAATTTTGCCATTTCAATGAAACTTTTGAAGAGTGAGGAAGGTGGTGGAAGAAGAAGAGCACATAATGAATCAAAAAAATGTTTTCTTGTAAGAGCAAATTTTCACGATAATTTAAAGTCATGTCTACAGGAAATGTCTTTTCTTTTGTACTGAAAAATTTTTTAAATTAAAAAAAAGCCATGCTTTCTGTTTTTCAAGTTTTTTTCTCTAATTTCTTTTTGACTCGTTTGTTATTTTTTAAATTGTTTTATTTTCATTCGGCTGGCAAGGTAACCACATCGATACTACGAAAAGGGTAAAAAAAGACAAACGATTATTTTTAACGGCAACAATTAAAAAAACGACATAACTTAAAAATCATCGTAAAGATGTAACACGATTTTGGTAGGAGCTTTAAAAAAAATACTATAAAAAAGGCATGGCTTTAAATCACCGTATAAATCAGTCTTAATGACGTTTAGAATTGTGTAAAAGTTTGCCGTGGTTGTAGAAATTAAAAAAGCAAATAATATAAAGTAATAAAGACTATAAAAATGTAAATACGCAATACGTCCCTGTTGAAAATACTCGACAAATTCTTTGTTGTATTAGCTATAAACTTCGGAATGATTCCTGCATTTCTACACCTTATCAGGAAGGTTGTGCCTACCATTGTGTTAATTATTTTATTTCTTAATGATTTAAGTTGATTGATGATACTCCTAACGTGTTGATTTTTCTTGAAAAAATTGTAATTCAGTATTAATCCCTTTTGATTCGTGTCCATTGTATTAAATTAAATATTCGTATTATTTGATCTTGTTTTCTTCTAAACTTTCCAGCTAAAGATCTTGATTGATTTTTGTTTTTTATAAAAAAGGTTTAACGGTATTTTGCTTGGCCCTTTAGACACTGACATGAGAACAAGAACATATGAATAATATTTCGTAGTTACGAAGAAATTTATTGGAGAATAAATCCCGTCGCTGGGCCAAAGAATGTGCTATTGACAAAACTTGAAGGAAAAGGTCATTGTCATGAAAAACAATTATTGTAGTGTAGCCACCCACAAGTTAATAGAAAGTTTAAAGGCATACTTTAGGGGCGTTGGTAATTCGCTTATATATAAAAAATGCGATTATTTTTTTTTCAATACTTTTTTATAAATACATATGACAAAATTATGTCTTATGTATTTAAAAGTTTATAAATGATGGGTGTCCGAAATTGAGGTCTAATTTTAATTTTTAATTATTTTTTTTTCAGATATAAAAACATTTTTATTTCAGTTTATTACAATTAGGTTCACATTATGATTCAGCGATTACCCTTGACGGCATTGTGTGTTTAATACACAATCCCCAAAAGTATATTCTAATGATTATCTGACGAGTAACAATAACAAAAATATCTACTTTTTTAGTTATATTCCACACATTTTTTGGCACGCTCATCATTCAATTTTGGAATATTTGTTAACAGTGTCACATTGTTTTTGTTTATTTATTATTGTCCAACAACCTTTTAAGTTTTAAATTTAAACCGTGGAGTCTTGATTTTGGTAGTGGGTCTTTACGAATTATATGTAGTATGTAATACATACATACATATGTATATTATTGTGTAAAATTCTATTTTAAATATGTTTATCCGTCTTTAGTTACTTATTGCAATAACTTTAGAGTGAATTTCTCGCAAAGAAATGAAATATTTACCACGGTACGGTATTTTTAACAAATTTCTCTTTGCAGCTATTACAGATATTGAATTACTCATTATTCAAAGTAGAACATAACATCCGAAAGCAGCATTTTTATTTACTCCCAGAGAATAACCGTTAAAAAAACAAACAAATGCTCGAAGTTATCTAGAGTAAACAATTACTTGTTTAATCTGGCTGACATTTCTCGCCTCAAGCACTTAAGTATTTCAGTTGAAAAAATTTTTGTTTTCCACTTTTTATGATTATAAGATCATACATACATATGCATCTGCATACATACATAAATGCGTGTTAATGTTCATAAGAACTTTATCTTCATCATGTGCATACTTTTTATATCAATGCAGTGAGTATTCTTCTAGTATTGCTCAGGGAGAGCAGCAGAAAACGCGTTCTCCAAAATTAGTAATCATCTAATTCGAAATTTTTGTGCCAAATATTAGGTGTTTTTGTAGCAGATTTTACTTAAAAGTTTGCAACCCAACACCTTATATTTAATCACATTATGATTCAGCTTTTTTTAACACAGTATGCTCTCGTATTGATAAGAACACGCGTCGAAATAAGACTATCGTTTTATTGGCCTTTGCATAAACCGCCTTAAACTAACATAAACTTAAATTATCCAGAATATTTCAGTCTACATGGCCCCTGTATGGTGAAAAAGTAAACACTTTTTTTCTTGGCGGTGAAACAATGATACGCACCCAGCTGGTAAAACAGTTAAAATGATATTTCATAAAACATTTTTGGACATTAAGTTTAGAATAAAAAGGATATATTTTTGAAGTTGCTGGTGATGATCCATACAACAAAATTGGTATCTTCTAGACTTTGGACTGCACTTCAAATGTTTTTCATCAATTAGAAATGCCATTTTTGCTGCAACAATCTTCAAAACAGCGTTGCCAAAATGAAAATTTTGCCTTAAAATAAGAATTGATGGTATTTTTTTTAATTATCAACCTGTTCGCCGCTATCGAATGAATATGTATGCGAGAAAGCTAGTCACTTATGTACATTCGACTCAATTTGGATTTGTCTATATCACTATTATTCGTTCGCTTGCAATTATGTCATTTAATTGAATTTTGATACATCGTTCGCATAGAATAAAGTTAGAAAAGCCCAAATCAATTTTCTTTCGCCTAGAATGTGAATGAACTTATTCTTTCCACATCGGCGAATTGGCTGTAAGATTTTTGATGCTTAATATAATAAGACTTGCGTCAACTACTTTTAAGAAGTTTGAGATACGAGTAACTGCAAATTTATAATATAATAATTACATTGTATATAGTTACATTTAACTGCTGGTTGGCGAAATATGCTACAAACAATATGTAATAACTTTATGCCGTTATTTATGTTTTATTGGACGACCGAAGTCATTATCGTTTTAATTCCAAGATGTAGCAACTGCATACACAGTCAGACCAGTTATAGTGGAGCTTTAACGAAATCTCGCAGCTACATTTTCCACAGGCTCTTAAGATCAGCTGATCTGATTGTACCAGATTTTTTTTATTGGGCAAGCGATGTAGGAAACGAAACCAAGGAATGAGGCCGAATTAAAGCTGTGCATTAAAGCAATGGTAATGCTTCAATAATTAGGTCACAATACCTTACTATACCAATACCTTACTTCTTTGAAAATGAAAATGGTGTAACGGTAACCGGGAATGGGAAGCGATATCGTGATATGATTGAAAACTATTTAAAGCCACAACTGCATGCTTTGGGTTTGATTAACATGTGGTATTAACAAGACGGTGCCACATCGCATACAGCCAGGATTACAATGGAATTACTGCGAGTAGAATACCTTGCCGGTGGACACCCGTTATTATCTATCAATTACTTATAAAAAATAAGTGAAACTTATATTTATATTTTTATTTATATACTATACAAATAAATAAAAAACATAAAAAATAGCTTGATGAAAAAAAATCATATATACCAATAAAAAATTCTCAGCAAAATTTATTTGGATTGTTGGGATATAAAGTTGAATGTTTGAGAATATCTTTCAAAAATTTCCAAAGTCTACTGATGATTAGGGTAGTTCCTATGAAATGTCGACATATAGATAGCTGGGAAACATAGAAAACAAGCTATTTATCATTTTTTATTGGTATAAATGTTAGAAGCTTAAATAGCGAATAAGAAACTTAATTGTTTGAAAAAAAATCATTTAAATGTATTGTACTAAGAGTACTAATTTAGGAAGGAAATTTAATTGAATTGGATTTTTGCTTAAAATTTTTATATTTGATATTTAATTGTTATCGAAATATTGAAAATAAATACTGTTGAAGTTTTAATATAAAATAAAACGATCTTTAGCTGCAAAAATAAGAAATATTTACTTAAAAATTTTTATTTTTATCTGATTGTTATGTAAGAATAACTAATCATCCTTTTGTAATAATTAACAAACTTTATTTTTGAGTTAAATAAAAATAAAAAAGAAAATTAGTGTACAAAACATTTTAAGACTTTTTCTCTAAAATTAAGATTTTTTTTTTTTTTTTTTTGGCAAATGAAGATGTTTCGACAAAAAGTTCTGGCATCTCCTCCTCGAAATGTTGACTGGGTATGAGAGGCAGCATATAGAACTAAAACAAACATTTGTATTCGTTTATTATTTTAAATTGAAATTATCATAATTATCCTTATCACAAATTGCTGGCTCGTAGATATGGTTGGTGCTGATGCAGAATGGGGTCTTTGTTTTGTACTCTCTCGCTGTTATTTCGCTCTCTTGATTACTAGTAAAAACTGATTTCAATATAAATAATAATGTGTTAAACAATAACACAAAAATCAAATTGTTGTTTTTGTTTTGTATTTTTTTTTTAGTCGCTTACTGTAGTTTTGTTTTAATTTACCATTCATAACCGAAAGACGACGAGCGTTTAGTAGAGTCACGATTTTCTTTGAGTATAAAGATTCTCTAGCATTTTCTTTGAATATTAGTTGAATTTTGATCGGTCTGCCAAATAGAATCATCGTTATGCATTAATTCATTTTGGTGAAAAGCAAAGAAAAAAAAAAGGAAACCGACATAAGTTGTGGACATATAATTTATGTTAAATACTAGTGTGTCTGATTTAAAATTTGTTGTAATTTTAATTTGATATAAAAATCTTGGCTTCTGCGACCACGGTTAACAAAATGTTAATAAGAAGCACTAAGTGTTAAATGAAAAAGACTTTGTGAAACAAATCTATTACATACATATATACAGAATATACATGCATACATACATATGTATGTATGGTATATAGGTACATGAAATTTTATTAAGCGATTTTAATCATATTCTTGCCTTGCGAATTTGTTGTGTTTAAGCGGAATAAAAGTGCTTCAATTGTCTGGTTTGATAAACTGTTGAAAAGTGCTTTCGATTGTCTAGCATACATACGTACTTACGCTACCGGCATAAATAATAAAATAAAAGTTTGGTAACGTCACTGCCAATACAAGGAGTTTACTTAACAAAAGAAATGGTAAGTAATGTAAATACCTATGTAAATTCGAAATAACATTTACATATGTATAACCTTTGTTTACAAAAATAGATAAGAGTTACCACTGTAATGCCTTGAAAATGTTGCTATTTTGATTTACTCTGCTCAGAGGTACAGTCCCTATAAACAAAAAATGAACAAAGAATTTGATAATTTCATTTATTTACAATTACATAGATTTTTATTTAATATTCATAAAAGTATACACACATTGTGTGTACATAAGTATGTATAATATACATCATAAGCTTGCTTGTTGCTATGCGGAGAATAAAGCACATTGATCCACTTCTTTGCTTTTTTGTTGCTGTTGTTGTGAAAATGTGATTATGTTATCATGTTGTATATGTATACTTGACTCAATGCAAAGTGCACCTCCAGCAGCTCCACAGCACTAACGAAAGAACCGACAAGATTAGGAGAAGAGTTTACTCCTTAAGGCACCTTTACAGGGTAATAACGGGTGTCCGCCGGGATGGCATAATTGCAATTCCATTGAAATCAAGGCTGTATGCGATGAACACCGTCTTAATTAACTAATTAATACCACATGTGAATCATGCCCAAAGCATGCCTGATATAGGATGGCTTGGACCCATGTTGTCACTCGCCTGAGACATGTCAGTTATGTCGCTGATTCCCATAGGAAAGATGGCCAATGAGGTTACACGACTTTAATATCTCCCTTTTGTAAATTGCCTTCGTCTGAACGGCCTCCTGAACAGCCACATTAAACGGCGTTAGGTTGAAAAGAGCTTCCATACCTGTCGTGGGGGTGGATCCCATCGCCCTTGTAACATGCAACAAAGCGGGACCTAATATTATATGATGATGGGTTGGTATCATTCGTCTAGCTCGAGTTCAATCCTGGCTAAAGCCACGAAATATTTTTATTTATAATTATAACAATAATTGCCGCGATCAATAACTTTTGATCAAAGAAGACAGGAAAAAATAATTGAATACAATAAAGCTGGGGGACAACTAGCTGTTTCACAGTCGCTACACTGTTCAGCAGCACCCACTAGGATTCGAACTCAGTACCATGTAAACATGATGGGAGCTAATTGCATCTAATTGAGTATATGACCAGCATATCATTCTAGGGCTTAGGTCCCAATAGCTAGTCATCCAGTAGATAGGGTTACACGACCTTAGTTTCTCCCTTTTGTAAATTGAGATCGCATGAATGGCTGCCTCCTTCTGAACAGCCACATTAAGCGGCATTATGTTCAAAAGAGCTTACATACCTTTCATATGGATGGATCCCACTGCCCTTGTGATACACTCGCAAGTCTCTGTAACCTGCGAAGTCTTGATATGACCAATATCTGTTTGGGTTTCCCCCACCATACTTGAGCTCTGTCTAATATAGTGGTATTTTCTATTTGAGTATATAACCAGTACGCCATTCCACGGTTTAAGTACACGCACTTACCCTTTTTGTAGTCTTAACGATAACTGATTCAAGGTGCGGTTACGATGTGAGTTTTCTATCTAGGATTATGCCCAGATATTTTACCTCTACCTTAAGGGCAACCTCTATCTAAAGATAAACAGGATTGTTTTGTTCCCTTTTCTTGGCAAAAGAGCACAATTGTGTTTTCCCAGGGCTTACTGAAAGCCCTTCCCTTCCACACCATATCCATGTTGTGTCCAATGCATCTTACATCATCACACCAATTGTATCAGGATGATAACAACCTTAATTGTCAACCAGGTATCATCTGCATATCCAATGTTTTTGTATCCCTTCCAGCTTATGGGCCTAATAAAGTCGTCCATAATAGGGTAGATGAGATGGTACTACATAATCTACTCCTTTGTAGTGTAGACTATAGCAAACGATGCGTATCGGATGGTAATTTAAACAAAATGTTTCCTAAAAGTACAAATACAAACAAAAATTGTTTAACACTTGTATGATTAATACGATAAAATTCGTTTGATATCATGTGCGGTGATTTGGTCCTTGTATTCTCATCGCATGAGAGTTGTTTTTTTAATTTTGCATTGGCAGCACTTTCAGTATTTATTTAAGATGGTACAACATTTACAAAACCCAACTAATTATAAGTCAAGAATGTTGTGAATGTTGCAACGATGAGAAATTTTATTGCACTTATAAGTATACTTTGATTATGCTTATACCACAAATGTAAACATGGAAAATAGTTACAACACAAGTTTTTGTCCTTTTTTTAATTTTTCGCAATATTTTGCTGTTACAAAATCTAAATGTCCTGAATTATTGTGTAAACGTGTCTTTCACGCCAGTTAAGACTGCCATACAACTCTTAAGACTTTCATTGGGTATTGTCAGACAAAAATCGAAGAAGGTGGTGGGCAACCAAAATAAGCCGTTCAAAATCGATGTTGAATATTAACGATTGTATACATTTTCAGCCTCATGTATAAAAATTGTGAATAGCGCTATTATCAGATATAGTGCGTTATCTTCTCAGAATTGACAATGTTTTGTTAAATCAAATATCAAACTTCAAATGAAATTAAATAAAAATTGTGTCAGGCTTTTTAAGAGCCCATGGTGCTCATAACTGGCTGAGAGATTATGAATAAAATTTTATACAAATTTTGCCTATATATAAAGGGTGTTTTTTTAAGCCCGATAGAACTTGAAATTGTAAAAAATAACACAAAAAATTAAATTGTAATCAAAATTTTTTTTTATTCGAAAGATCAATACGTGACATTAACATTTGAAAATGATTTCGGGCATATGGGCACCGCGGCTGTTCTTGACGAAGCGCATTCTGGACGTCCAATTTTGGGCCACTTTTCGATGTCGATGGTTGCGTTCGCCGTATGGCACGTAGCGCCATCCTGTTGAAACCACATCTCCTCCGGATCAATGTCATCCATATTTTCAAACAAAAAATCATTGATCATGGTGCGGTAACGATCTCCATTGACCGTAACGCGAGCTCCGGCCTCATTTTTGAAGAAATAAGGTCCGATGATGCCACCAGCATGAAAACCGCACCAAACAGTGCATTTTTCTGGATGTAATGGAGTCTGTAGGGTCTCTTGTGGATTGGTCTCACTCCATATGCGGCAATTTTGATTATTAACAAACCCGTTAAGCCAAAAATGCGCCTCATCGCTGAACACAATTTTGCGATAAAACAACGGGAAATCGACGACTGATTTTCAAAGTAAATTTGGATAATTTCGTAGCGTTGTTCAAGCGTGAGTCTATTCATGATGATTTGTCAGAGTATACTGAAACAAATAAAAAAATGTTTCATCAAAATTTAATTTTTTGTGTTACTTTTTACAATTTAAAGTGCTATCTAGCTTAAAAAAACACCCTATACTATGTGTGTATATAAACTAAATAGTTAAACAAGTTGATATGATTGTAAAGCAATAAAAAGTGAGAACATTTAGAAGTACTCATTTAGGTATAATCAATCAATCATCTTTGTTTAAACAAAACTTTATGTACATAGTATATACTTGTGTATATATGTAAGTATATACATTCATATGTATGCTTGAAAAACGTACGTACTTATTTTCAAATGAGCTTAATATGTCGCTAAGCTTGACTAAACTAAGAAGAGTATTGACGTCATGATGTTGACAAAAGTTCAATATTAAACTACAGCGTATTGCACGAGTTAACTATTGAATGTATCGAATAATATGTTTGAAATACATATCTCTAATGGTCGACAAAATTCAACAAGTTTATTGAGTAGCGGTTTATAGTTTTATTAAACCTGTAGAGAGAATAAAACACCTCATCAGTAAGATCGAAAGGCTTAAACCCATTTTTGTGTTTAAAGCTTCCTTTCATTGAAGTTTTGCTCACAATCATTTATAATTCCATTCTTACTAGTTTTATGAACTTGTCTACTTTACGATTAATAGCTGGAGATGTTAAGCGAAGTGTTAAAAGCAGAGTTGGCCTTTGCTCATGAGTTCATGCGCCTGCATTTGGGCACATACGTATGAACAATTTTTGTATTAGTACGCATACACATGTATGCGCAACAGCTGCACAGTCATGTTGGCTTTTAACACGCTTAATTGTCACTTGTATGTTTGCAACACTCGGAACCCATGACATATGAGTGATTATTACATCGAGTATGTAGGTATATACAACTGTATATAATGTGTTGTTGCTTTACTGCGGAAATTGGAGTTGCCGTATTGCTTCGGTAAAGTAGGAGGGGGTGGGGGGCATTAGGATTTTTACCTTTCCTAAATCCGACTGGGAATTCCCAAAAAAAAACTCGGAACCGCTTCGCTAACTAAACCGGAACCGGGTTTTCACATTTGGTGCGCCTTTTGTACTATTAACAGTCATTCGTTTAGTGCGAAAATTGAAGTTACCACATTAATTCCGGGGAAGTGGGGAATTTTGGCGATTCCTGAAGCCCATTTTTGGAATACGAAAAACAAAAAAAAAAAAAAACAAAAAACAAAAACACGGAACGCATAATACGGATAATTATCTGTTTATGTGGAAGAGGCTTAAACAATAGTGAATGAAATTTTTGATTACGAAGCGAGTTTTTTAAACTATATTTAGTGCCAGTTCACGGATAATGAAGCTGGTTCGCTTGTGCGCACAAATACGTGTAAAACAAAAACAACGCTCAAAATTTTGTTATTGTTTTCAATGTAATTGTGCTTCGTTATTCGTGGACTGGCACTTAGGCCCAATTTTTGACTGCGTATTTAAATACAAAATTAGTTAATAGCCAGCGTTGTCAACTCGGTGCGTTTCGCACCGTTTTTGGTGCTTTTTTAAATTATTTGTGCGAAAAATTCTTTAGCCGGTGCGGAGTACGCTTTTTTTAATTTTCTGTGCGTTTTTTAAATTTTGTTGGCACAAAATCAGTTTCAACTCAACATTTTGTTTTAATGTGAGAAAAAAGTTTAATCAAATGTCCAACGTTTTTACGTTTCTTTTTGCGTGTTATATGCACAAAGTACATAAGACACTCTCGAAAGAAAACGAAACATTTCGTTATATAAAATTTGCTGTTTTTAGGAGTGTTTTGCTATTAAACGATCAAGCCAAGTTTGTCAAATATTGCATTAAACGCCCTCTATGATTAGAGAATGGTCGTGAATTCGTTACGGTTTTAGTAATTGAGATATTACCAAAATATTAAATAAATTATAAAGTTTTTTCTAAACGTTTGCATTAAATATTGATTACGGTAAATTTCATCTTTTATTTGTTATAATTCTGGAAAATTTTGAAATATTTCAAAAAATTCGTTTAAAGACACCACTACACTGTATTTGATAGAATTGCTATTAATCGAATTTAAAGGCTTGTAGTACGATTCTGTTACTTAATGATCTTATCGTAAATTCTTTAGACAATAATGGTTGTATGCTCCTGAAATATAATTTTGACGACGGTAAGCTGGTTCATGACAATAGGTAGTAAAAGTAATAGCTGATTGCAGTTGGTAGCAAATATAATTAAATGATATTGCTTAACAATAAATTTGATAAAATATCGATATAACTATTGTAAAGGTAGCATTTTCTTAATAAAACTAACGGAGCCGTACTAGAGGCCTAGCTATTGAACCCATTTGATGGCATGCCATCATGCGGTGCTATCATACATAGTTTGATTGTAATGGGGGATTTTATAAGAACTATCGGAAATTTAAAAAAAAAAACACATAAAATTCAGAAAAATGCATGAAATATTTATTTGGATCGATAGTTGGGTCGATATAACTTAATGTTTGAAGATTATTTCATGCAAATGTTGGCCGCGGCTGCGCCTCAAATGGTCCACCCGCTTAGTCCAATTTTGGCATACTCTTTCCAACATTTCGGCCGGTATCTCACGAATAATGTTGGCAATATTGGCTTCCAGTGCGTCAATCGAAGCGGGCTTGTCGCTATAGACATTAGCCTTAACATAGCCCCACAAAAAATAGTCTAGAGGCGTTAAATCGCACGATCTGGGCGGCCAATTGACTGGTCCCAAGCGTGAAATAAACTGTTCACCGAACTCGCCTCTCAATTGGTCCATTGTTTCGCGTGCTGTGTGGCATGTGGCACCGTCTTGTTGAAACCACATGTCATGCAAGTCAAGCTCTTCCATTTTGGGCAAAAAAAAGTTTGTTATCATCGCACGGTAGCGCTCACCATTCACAGTAACGTTGTGATTCGCATCATCTTTGAAGAAATACGGCCCAATGATGCCGCCACCCCATAATTCGCACCAAACGGTTGTTTTTTGTGGATGCATTGGTAGCTCTTAATGTCCAAAAATCTAAATTTGGTGCGAAATTTTTTTACAATAGCCCGAATAGAAGCCTCAGTAGGTCGATTAAACTGACCATAAAATGGAAGAAGCGCGCGATGAACTTTCTTAACAGAGCACGCATTTTGGTAATAAAATTCAATAATTTGCAAGCGTTGTTCGTTTGTAAGACGATTCATGATTAAATTATAGACCAAACTGAAGATGTTTGACAGTGACACAAGATACAAAACGTGCGTGAGCTGTCAAAACTAGTGTTGCCAAAAAGATAATAGCAAAAAAATCACTCGTTATAATAGTCGCTTAAAAGACTGTTTCATTGTGTTTGTAATGTAAAAATATTGTGCTTCTTAAAATTTAAAATAGGTTTTTAAAAATGTAAGGAAAATATTAAAAATTTGGGGCATTTTTCTTGAAATAACGCGATATTTTCCCCATTTTGGTGCGTTTGGAAATTCAAAGTCGACAACGCTGTTAATAGCTCGTATGTGTCTCTTGTTTACCTTTTTTGCACTAATACAAATGCAAGCATATAAGAACCATATGGTATATAAGACAAACTTAAATAAAACTTAAATGAAGATGTTTGGGCATTTAAATTTAGGCCAAATTTGTAGTGAAAAACCAATTTTCATATTTAAATGGAACTTAAAGATAAATAATATTTAAATACGAAGTAAAAAACTGGGCCTTTTTTTTTGTATACATTTCAAACAATGTTGCCAGAAATTCAGTTTTTTTTTTGTCATATGGAACACTTTCATGTGAAAAGTTCAGGTAATTGAAAAATTTGATTGTATCAACTATACCTTAATAAATTTATTAAAATAAAATATAATTTTTTCTACATTGGTTATTATTTATTTAGTTGCCTACTGTATAAAAGGTATATTTGAATATAAAGTTATATGGCCTTATTCATAATAAATATTTTATGTTTATTAAACTGTTATTTGACAAATTTCTATGGAAAATATGTCAAATAGGTGTTTAATAAACATTCAATATTTTTTATGAATACGGCCGATAAACATTAGTAGGCATGTCAGAACCAAAAATATTACGTCAATGTGACATAGGCAACTAGGTAGTTGCAAATTTAACAAATTTCGGCACACGCGAAAAATAATTAATCAATTTAAATCAATATTTAGTCACCTGTTTTTCTTTCTTTGCTTCCTATTTTCTTTGTTTTGATCGTATCGTTTAATGTGTTTGTTCCGCGAAACGCTGCCAATTTTAGCTTTTGTTTCTAAAAACAAAATTTAGTATGTATGTATGTATATAAACAAATGTGCATATAATATGTGTGCAAACACATACAACTGTGCATACATATACATATGTATGTATAGCTCACTTATTGCAACAATGTCATAAGTAAAACAAACTAGTTTTGAGCAAAACGCTTTTTAAATTTTTACGGTCATATTCATGAAAAATATTTTGTTTATTAAGGGGTTATTTGACAAATTTCCTTAAAAAGTTTGTCAAATAAACCTTTAATAAATATAAAATAATGTTTATGAATATGGCCGTTAGTTTTTATAAGCGTATTGGGAAAATACAATAAGTTTACAAAATATGTACAGTAAAAATTAATTAGTTATCGAGTGGATAAATTTTAAGAGCCGATGTTGAACAAGAACCACATCTAAACGTCAAGGTTTTTTCTGTATTTTATTTGACATTTCATTTGACATATCAAACTAGCTCGATATGAACCAAGGAAAGATACACAATCGAGCAACACGTAAAAAGAGTGGCAACAGTGGACAATAATTTTTCGAAAAAATCCCTTCACATTTTCACCAGAGTGGATACGTCAACAACAGAGTTGCCGCATTTGGGCAAATGGTAATCCAAGAGAGATTGCCGAAAAATCAGCGCACCCACAAAGAGTGATTATTTGAGTGTGGTTTATCGGGATGAATTTTTTCCCAAAATGAGGCCGGTCAGACAGTTACTATGAATGGCTTTCACTATTGTGAGATGATAAGGAACTTTTTGTGACCCGAATTGAAAAATATGGATGTAAACATTATGTGGTTTCAACAAGATAGTGCCACTTGCCACACAGCTAACAAAACAATGGCTCTTTTGCGCGATAAATTCAATGGCCGTGTTATATTACGTGGTGGCGGTATCAATTGGTCGACAAGATTATGTGATTTGAGACACCGCTGGACTTCTTCTTTTTTTTGCGGTTATTTGAAAGAAAAAGTGTACATCAATAAACCAGCAACAATACAATAGCTAAAGGATGGCATGATTCGGCACATTAATGGCTTAGAACCTCTATTATACCTGTAGTGCGATTCTCTAACTTTTAACGATTCGATAATCGCAACTTTTGTCATCAAATTTCATCGCTTGCACTAACGATTGAGTGATTCTGTAACTTAATTCTAATTATGGTAAACAGCTGTATTTTTCTGGTCATTCATATAAACATTACGTGGCATCTCTACCAAAAAAAAAAAAGCGAAAACCACAAAGAAGAAAAGAAAAAACAATAACTTCCCATAACAATATGTATACATATTGATTTTTATTTGTTGTGATTTTAGTTTTTAAGTGACAATAAATATTATTTAATTTGTAACAAGGTAAGCAAAATAAAATATGTGTCCATATGTTTCATTTATTTGTTTATATGTACTAATTTCTATATGTTCAGAATGACCAAAACTAAGACTGGTGATAATCAATATAACTTTTTAAATTTATTAATTGTCAACTCAAAGGAATTGTCCAACTCCCGATAAACACAATGTTTATCCCTTGAAGCGGTCAAACTTGTTTCATCCCTTGCAAGACCGAATGATAAACATTCAATAGCTATTTCAACACAAAATACTCTTTACCGGTTAAAAAATTATACTGAAATTTTTGCTTTTGAAAATGTATTTAATAAATATTTTATGTATTTAATATATAATAAATATATAATATTTTTATGTCTTAAAAATCTGATTGTAAGCACTTTATTTCATGGATGCACAATTTAAAAAAAATACACTTTAACGATTGAATAAACAGCAAGAAAATTTTTGTCTTTAAGAAATCGACAATCGGCAGCAAAATTAACAGCTGATTTTGATCGACTACGAATATCGTTAAGGAAATGTTACAGAATAGCAAATACGATTAAATATCGTTATAATTATTTTAATGATTCGATTATCGTTACATAAGTTACAGAATCGCACTACTGAGCGTCATAGATAATTTGGACCATCGAATAGAGGTGCGCCGTCGAAGTTGCGGCGGCCATTTGGCATGTATATGTATATACATATGTACATAATTTATATTATCAAAACAAATATTATCATAACAAAAATAAATAATAATAGTTTCTAAATAATTTGTGTTTTATTCAAAATCAACATCGGCCCTTAAAATTTAACCACCCTTTAGAATTTATATTTATATTATTGGAATTACGAGAGCAGGTCCAGAAAAATGTTTTTTCAAACTAATTAAGAACGTTTCTCTTTTTGGTTTGATCCCAGTTGTAAGAAAGATACTATTGTTCACAACGGTGTATCAAAGCAAGCAGATGAACAAAAGTAAAATATTTTTGTTACGATTAGTCATTTGAAAAGTATTTGTTTTGGTTTTTCTCACGTACGAAACCCATAAAAAAACTTTTTAAAGTTTTTGCTATGTCTAGGAACGTTTATGACATGTTCTGTTCATTTTCATTTTACTGTCAAAAACAGTGTCCTTGAAAATGAACACTAGTTTAACTAGTACTTTAATAATATTTTTATTCTTTTTAAATTTGCATAAATTTTCTACCGGAAATAAAATAATAAAAAGCTGTTGACAAACATCTAAAATGAAAGTGCACTTGAAATTAATGTTTAGTATGTTAATTGCAAAGCGAAGTTTAATAAAAAAAAAAATTTTTTTTAAATACTAGTATTAGTCAGAGTTTGTGTGAACGAATTTTTTGTTGTTTGTACTTGAACAAATATTGCTAATAAATTATTACAAGTTTGATTGAAAGTTACAATTAAAAAGAAAAATATATGTTTTAACATGACTTAACACTAATTAATTGTGTTATATCCTTTTTAATAACAAATATATATTTTTTTTAACAAAACAGCATGATTTGATAGTTAAAAATATAGAAAAACTTTATAAAATTGAAATGTTCAGCAGTTAAAGAAGATATTTATTTAGACCTTTTAACTTACAGCCTGTTTGGCGGTATCGAATGAAAATATATGCGAAAGAAAGCTGGTCACTCACACTTGAATCAATTTGGGTTTGTCTATTATTCGTTCGCATGTACTTATGTATTTTAATTGAATTTTGACAAATAGTTCGCATAGAATAAAGTTAGAAAAAAACCAAATCAATTTTCTTTCGCCTAGAATGCGAATGAACTTATCCTTTCGACATCGGCGAACTGGCTGTAAGTGTCTACACCTGCGATAATATCTGGGATGAGAACGTCAAATTCAATCGCAGAGAGAATTCTGTTACGTGTAGACTTTAAATCAGTGTTATCGCAGTCTTATAATAATGTTTATGAGAGCGTTCTTCTGAGAAATTTCATGGCAATGATCTGCGTTGCCACCTTTGAAATTTCAAAACGCACCAAAATGGGAGAAAAAACGCGTTATTTCGAAAAAAAACGCACCAAACAAATTTTTTCTTAATTTTATAAATTGTTATTTAATGAACGACACGTTTAAAAATTTTTATGAAAATCATTAGAAACTGAATATTTTTCATACAAACTTTTAGGCTAGTTGCTGGACCTTGCACTATGGACCCCACATAAATATGTTTATAAAAATTTTTATATTAAAAACAGGATAAAAACAATATGTTTTTGTTTAATGGCCAACTTTTTATTGTTCAGATAATTTGAACTTGACAAGACAAGTTATGTGATATTAGTTTTAGGCTAAACTGTGATATTTTCTTTTGACTATTTTTTAAATTATAAAATAAATGCTTCATGTTATCTATTTTCGATTATTATATAATTGCTGAGTGATGTAAAGAAAACTAAAATATTGACGATAAAAATTCTCCGGAGGAAGTCGGAAAAAAGCCGACTAAGCGTTGAGATGATAAATTTGTAAAAGAAAAATTTTAAAGGTCCTATTATCCAACTTAAAAGCAAGCATATCTGAAAAAAGTTATGTTTGTACTGTAAAAAACTAAAAGAGGCCGCAAATCTTAAAAATTAAATATTCGCTTTCTTTAGATAATATACATAATCAAAACAGCTAGACTGTTTTACTTTGTGTATATAATTAGGTGCTTTTTATATATCAGTACTCCATGTACTCATAAGAGTATTCTGCTCTGTAAGATACAAAGAAATATACGAATAAATTTTGCACACTTGATGAAATGGTATTGATTATATTACTGATATAGGTATAGTACAAAAAGTATTTTTATTCTTCTGGAACAAAAAGTTGTGTTGAGTTTGGTTCGGTGCCACCGGAAATTAAAAAACGCACCGAAATTGGGAAAAAAGCGCATCGCGCACCGGCAAAGTAATTTTTCGCACAAAAAATTTTGAAAAGCACCAAAAACGGTGCGAAACACACCGAGTTGACAACGCTGGCAATGATCTTATAATAAACGCTGCCAAAAAACGGATTGTGTGTGTATTTGTTTACAAAAAGACGTCGTTGCAATTTTACAGGTTATTGGTTTTGCAAAATACTTTTTAAAAAACCATTTTAAATTGAAAATTATTTGTTTTTATGCATTATTTATATAAATACTATAAGTGATTACTTTTGTACAAAATGTGCACAAATAGGCAAAATTCGTATAAGATTATATGGATCGCAAAGAAGTGTTTTCTTCTCGGCTTTTAATGATTTATGAATTCTTATAAGATTAACAAAACCACGTCTACTCCTTGTTATTTATTAAGATGAGCATGAAGAAATTCGTTCTCTCATTCTGCCAACGTTTTCTCAGATATTATGTCAAAGTTAATCGCAGTTGTAGACACTAGGTAAAAAAACTGAATTACCAAAAACTCTTATACGATATTCAGATATACACCATTGTTCAGATTATCATAATTAACGCCTTAAGGCTGATGTACGTTATACGTTGCTTCTCTCATTTGAAAACTAAAGCTGGATTCACCCATTGTTTCCGAACAAAATTTTTGTCCGGACAAAAATTTTTTTACTGAGAGTTTTCTGCAGCACGATTCATCCATTGCAAAAAAATGTTCCGGAAAATCAGAGCTGCCATATGTAAACAAAATATATTAGTTTTACAAGGTGGTAGTACTGCTTGTTATTATTTTGGTTTATTTTCCTGGCGTATTTTACATATTCTCAATTATTAGTAAATATTGTGTGATAATAATGGGGAAAAACTGCTTTTGCTTATGGCCATTGGAATACATAAAGCATTGTTATTAGCCAAGTACATATATATATAAAAATTAAAAAAAGAGTTGCAGTGAAAAGACATTTAAAGTAAAGAAGAGCAATGGGTTATTTTTACACATTAGTTCCTACGATGCGTTTAAATGACGTAGAATCATTCATTTATTTCCATCGGATGGAGCCGAAGACATTTCACTACCACTTCGTCCACAATTTTTGTTCAAAGCTGCTTTGTGGCGTTTACGCAACGTCTTCCAAAGTGCTTGGCATTCACCTCCTGCAATAAGCCACATCTACTTAAATGATTTAAATTCCATCAATAAAAAGTATCTACGTCCGATTCCCATGGCGTTAGCTATTTGTGTCCAAATATTTTGCTTTTTGTAATTGTTTTTATATGAGATATTGCTCATATCGTACATACACTTTCTTATTAGCTTTTTCATTTTTTTAATAAGTTTTTGGGCAATCAATTCATTTATTTCCATATTAAAATTATTACTTATTTTTTTTAATAACTACTAAAACTATGTACATATGTTGATATATCAGAGTAAAATTACTATGTAAATTTTTTGTTCGATGGGGCAACTCAATACAATTTGGTATGAAAAAATGTATCCTATTGGCATCTCAGCTCAATTTTGTCCGGACAAAATATAAAAATAAACCAATTCAAGTTGGGAGTTGTTCGTAAAAAATATTATCTCTCTCTCTCTCTCTCAAGAAGAGAGACGTCAAACTACATATAAAAAAATTTTGTCCAGACAAAAATTTTGTTCGGAAACAATGGGTGAATCCAGCTTAAGTTGTTATACTCGCACATGTGGTCTTATGAGCATTGCCACATTCCATACTTCTCCGTTAACGCAAAGTATTAAGCACTAGACACATTGACCACAGCAAACTTCACTACAGTAAATGCCGCAACCGACAATTGTAGTCCTCTATAGTCAAATACTGAATTAGGTTGAACACGACAGCAACATATTTACATAAAAGTATACTTCAGTGTGGCCACTTTAGAGTTTAACGATAACTGTGAATGGGGAGCGATATTGTGTTATAACTGAAAACGTTTTAATGCCACAATTGCATGCTTTAGGCTTGTTTGACATGTGGTACCAACAAGGCGGTGTCACATCGCATACGGCCAGGATTACAATGGAATTGCTGCGGTTTCAGAAAAAGGTCACTCAGTCAACGGGCAAATATTTGCTTCAATGAATTATTATTCTCAAGGAAAACAGTTTTAGAAGATATGTACATATGTATTTTTCAAAACCAAAATGCGATCCTGGACTTTGAACTCAAACTGATCTTTTGAATAATTAGAGCTAAAACATGTGTGTACATATGTACATACTAGAGGGCTGCTCAAGCACAATAAAAATGTCTTACAAAACATCGTAGTATTTTCAAGTATTATCCATTGTCTGCTTTCACATTTCAAAACAAACACTTCAACGAATACTGTCTTACAAACATTTAAAACAAACAGAACCAGACACAAGTAGAACCAAATCAGATAGAACAAAATTGAAGTAGAACTTCAAGCATTGAAGTAATGTTCTGTTTCAGTTTTGTTTATAAAATTTGTTGTTGTTGTTCATGGTTTTTGTCTTTGTATTAGTGCACAAGTGCTGTATGTACAGTATGCTCATGCGCGTGTGTTGTTGTTGTTGTTCATATTTTTTGTCTTCGTATTAAGCACAAATATTTCAGATGCAGTATGCTCAAATCCCAATGTTCTTGCTGTGATTCATCGTTTATTTGCTTTATTGTGATGTTTTGTTTTGGATTTTGCTGTGAAACAGAATTCAAGTACAGCCAAGCACTATCGTAAAGGCGCTTCAAAGGTTTGAAGTGCTTGTTCTGTTTCTAAATGTTCTATAGCTTGTTTGTTTTGTTTTAAGAATTGTTTTGAAATACAGTGCTTGGAACTACTACACAGTAGTGAGTCTTTAAAACATTCTGTGCAGCCCTTTAGTATATACATATGTGTGTGTATTTGTTTTCTTTATTAAATCCAAAAATTAAGAAATAATAATAAAACAAAAAATAAAGAAATATGTAAATATTTAACTGCAAAACATTAAATACAATAGAAACATATTATGAAAGAACGTTTGTTTGATATACATATGTACATATGTATGTATGTATGTACAAACACGCATGTTTTTCTATTTAAATCATGCAATCACCAAATGCTTCTCTAATCTCTAAATATTCTTATCAATTCTTATTTGAAATAAGATTAGAAGTCAGACTTTTTAAATTATTCAGTTTGAAGATATACATACATACATACATACACAGAAATAATTATCACAAAATTTTATCCAGACGAGTAGAAATTCAGAAAGTTTCGTTAAAAATACAGGGTGTCTGGTAGCAGTTTTATGTTTTCAAACTTAAAACTAAACAAATTTTATTAAGAGCATTGAACGATAGAATAGAAATGCGGATTTTATACTTTAAAGAGTCTGCCATCCAGATGTCTTCCGCCGACTTGAACACACTATCCAAAATGGAGTCTGCGCCCCACGCTGTAGTAAACTTGGTGTCATTGAGCTGATTTCTCGGCGAATATTTTCCTTTACAGCCACTAGAGATTGGTTATTATCATTATAAGCCTGCTCTTTAAGGTAGCCCCCTAAAAAAAATCCCTGGAAGTTAGATCGGATACCGGTGGTCATGGGACAAAGCGACTGATCAGTTTTTGGGGGGAATTTTCTCGAAACAAATTCATCGAAGTGCTGGCTGTCCGAAAAAAAAATTGTGCTAGCCTAGGTTTAAAGAAAATGTAAAAACAATCCCATAAATTTTTTTTTATATTTCTATCACGCCTACAAATACCCACTAGTATTTTGAAAAGAACGTGAGACCCTTCAATAGTGTGTACAATTTTTTTTTTTTTTTTTTTTTTTTGAAAAATCTTGTTGAACTACTATATCGTTAGTCTCACGTAGAAAGGCCCTAACTCGTATTGTCCCTGAATTGAGCTCTTTTAGGGATTCTACTACGTTTCACACAAGTACACAGTGTCACAAAGATTTCATTATAAAATTTCATACATATCGCTCTTGCAAGCAATTGAGCAAAAAAGTTACTTTTAGATGTACCTATTTATACAGTTTCCATTACGGTTTTTTCTTTTCCTGTAAAATTTCCATTATTTTTGTTAGGGCCTTTCTACATGAGACCTACGATATGTAGCTTAGGTGCAACATGTTTGTTAGAAAATGATTTTCCATAAATTGCACATTTTAAATAAAATGGCACATTAGTAAGCCTAATCATCAGTAGACTTGGAAGCCTTTGAACGCTTTTTCTTTTGCACACGTCTCCACTTTTTGATACTTTCAAAAAAACAAATCATAGCAACCAACGGTTGTTCATTTGTTTGAAAGGTTTAAGGAAAAGTAAAGACGTGCGCAACAGTAAAAGCGGGTTTTGATTTTTTTTTAAATTCTCAATAATTTGTTTAGAATATTGCGATATAAAGTTTAATGTTTTGAGAATAGCTTTCAAAGGTTTTCAAATCCACTGATTATTAGAGTAGTTCCTATGAAATGTAGACAGCTTGTGAACATAGAAAACAATATATTTATAATAAATTATTATCTTTTGTTTTTATATCTTTCAATGATGTGTATAGTTACGTAAAAACTAAGTTTAGATCTGAATTTTTTCTTAAATTTTATATTATCTGCCTGAGCAATGCCATAGAATTGTTCATTACATCACAGAAGCTCTAGAGAACAAAAAATACTGTTCGGCAGTATTTTTAGATGTTCAACAGGCTTTTGACCGTGTATGGCATCCTAGATTATTGTACAAACTCAAGAATTTTTTGCCAACACCTTATTGTCTGCTTCTTCAGTCATATTTATCAGATCGATGCTTCTTTGTCAAACATAACAATAGCTTGTCTGACATTCTTCATATCAGATCTGGTGTCCCTCAAGGCAGTGCTCTAGGACCTATACTATATACCATATACACACGATCTTCCAACAAGCAATAACTGTTTAGTGGTGACGTATGCAGATGACACTGCAATATTGGGTGTTGGCGATTCTACTGTTGAAGTTTCATGTAAAGTACAGAACTATCTCAACACTTTACACAGTTGGTCAGTTAAATGGAATATAAAGATAAACTATAGTAAATCTCAACATGCTACATTTACTCTAAGAAAAGGTGACTGCACTACTGTGCAAACAAACAATGGGTCCATTCCTCACACAAATTGTATTAAATATCTATGTATGTATCTGGATCGAAGACTTACATGGAAAAACCATATAGTTAAGAAGAGGCAACAACTAAATTTTAAATTAAAAAAATTGTACTGGGGTCTAATCACCGCATACGATATCGAATTAACTATCGTATCGAATAACATTACGATACATCTAAATTATGGCAACCGATGCATATTGGATCGTAATTTAAACAAAATGCAATAGATTGAAGACCATACGTTCCCTAAAAGTAGGAATACAAAAAATAAATCCTTTAACTTTTTTATATTATTGCAATACAGTTTATTCGATATCGTATGCCGTGATACCAAAATGAAAAATTTCGACAATTTTACTCGATATCGTATGCGGTGATTTGGCCCCTGGCTTTTGCGTCCAACATCTAAGCTAAGTATTGAAAATAAAATTTTATTATACAAAGCAATTTTAAAATCCATCTGGACATACGGTATCCATCTATGGGGAACAGCAAAAACTTCAAACATCGAAATAATACAAAGGTTCCAATCAAAAACTTTGCGTACTATACTTGATTCACCATGGTTTGTAACAAATGATATAATACACAATGATCTCAACATACCTAAGATAAGGAATGAAATAAAACGATTTTCTGAAAAATATTTACATAGGCTTAGTAATCACCAAAACATATTGGCTATTTGTCTATTGGATGACAGTTCAGAAACAAGAAGGCTGAAGAGACGTCACGTGCTTGATCTCCCATTTACATTTTAGGAAATAATTTAATACAAATATCATTAAAATTATTTTATTTTTAGACTTACATACACATATAATTGGATTTTTTTATTTAATTTTAAATAGTAGCGTTACATGCTGATGTAATTCTACTCAACGTCAAATTATTTTATATTAAAAATGTTCCAAAAATATTGCTTATTATCATTAGATAGATTGCAATTAATAAAGTAAAAAAAAAAGAAAAAAAATTAACTCAAATCGTTTCTAATTAGCTGTCAACAGCTGTACAGCACAAATAGTGAATTAATAAAAAAATATTTTTTGTTTTTAGTTAAATCAAACTCAAATAGCTAAAAAATTTTTATGTTTGTAGTTGAACAACTCAATAACTTATTGAACTATTGTAATAATTTACAAAAAAAAAAAAACGAATAAATCAGTCAGACAACAGTCAGGTTGTCGAAGGCGGAACACTGCAAAATAAAAATAATAAGTAGGAGAAGCTTTATCGCTGGGAGGGGAAGCCGTCTACAATGGCAAACATAAAGTTGCAGGCCAAATGATTTAGTTTGATTTTGCTTGTTCTTTTTTTGATTTTGTTTTTAACTAGTGAAGAGCAACAGGGATGGAAGTAGGTAAGTAAATAAAACAACACTTGCAGATCAGACAAACTATTCGTAGCATGTATTTGTACTAAACCTTGTGCAACATTTATAATGTCACTTTTAAAACCCATCCTAAAAAAAATGTTATACTATGAATAATGTTCATGTTACTACTATGTTGAAAAAATTTTTTCGCTATGTATAATTTGTTATATCAATTTCTTTTCAATATTATAAAAATTTGTAAACAAAAAAATTGTCGAAATATCGAAATATTAATAAACTAATACTTTTACAACAAGTGACCGCAAGCTCATACAGGGTGGCGCAAAAATAACTTTCCGATGTTTTTTGGCTGTAATTAAAAAAAAAGGAAATTAAAAACTTTCATTCTTCTTGTGGACTATTTTTGTTTGGTCTTTTAATTTTTTTACATCAAGTCGAGAATATGATGTCATGTAAATGGTCAACGCCACAGCTGATTGTCATTTGAGGCCTTTTTATAACATTTTCCATCACATTGGCCAAAACTTCCGGAGATAGGTCCTCACATTCTTGACGGATATTGTCTTTAAGAGCTGCAAGAGTCTGAGGCATGTTGACATAAACTCGCGACTTCAAAAAGCCCCACAAAAAGAAGTCTGCAGCGGTCAAATCAGGCGATCTTGCTGGCCAGTGCAAATCGCCAAAACGGGAGATTAGGTGCCCGGGAAATGAATCCTTCACAAATGTCAAAACAGAACTGACTTTAAGCCCCTAATGTCAGTACTGCAAAATTTATAGCACTTTGTGATAGGAGGATTACTTTTGCGCCACCTTGTATAAATAACAATTAGAAAATGAAAGACAATCGACAATCTCTGCACTTTCAGACCACTTTCCACTGAACTGACAAGTGATTTTTTTACACTAACTGAGTTTTAACGTAATGCTGTTGCCCTATTAAACTATTTTATATATATATTTTATTTTATTTTTATATTTTTTAAAAGAATTCAAATTTTTTCTCGAAAATATCAATCAAGCCGTTTTGACTTGAAAAACGTTTATAATAATTCGAATTCAGTTATATTGAGGAATCTCCCTTAGAATCTTGATCCTTCTATGTTTACACGACTGCATCTAGAAGTGGAGAAAGAGTTGGGGGAGGTGTTTACATAACATAATTCAACACCAAGATATCCTTCAAACTGTCGGATGGGGGTAGTGTTCTTCAGGCAGAAATATCAGCTATAAATAAAGCGGCTAGATGGCCGACGTTTAACAACATGATAATAATGGACAGCAAGGCCGTCATCAACACGCTGATTGAAATGTGTACCAATTCCAGGCTAGTCCAGAAATGCCAAACATATTTAAATAATATGGCGAGATATTCAAACATAACCCTAAAATTGGTACGTGGATACGGTTCCAATAGTGACAATAATGTGCCCAGGAGTCACAAAGCCCATACGCCTTATATCAAGGAATCTGTGACCGCACAATAACTTAAAGAGAACAAAAGAGCTCTTAAACTTGCCCAGACTTCATTTGAGGGTAACTGTAGCAGTTATCACTGCTCATTTGGGAACCATGCTAGGAGACTGCGAAATTGCGAAGACTTGGACGAGGAGGCGACGATCCTTCACCTCCTCAGAATATGCTGGGCATTGAAGCACCATCGCTTAAGATATCTAGGCGAGCAGAGCTTCAGTAGCGTAACATGTTTGGCCTCGGTCATTCTGACAGCGCTAGCCTCATTCATTAGGAGTAACAGATATAGCATGTAAGGTCACACTAAGCGAATTACCACTTTTCCTCTCCCAATAACTACTACAGGGTGGCCCAGAAAGACCGAAGTGGTGTGAATTCCTTATAACTTTTTTATTATAATTTTTTTTTTCTTTTCTTTTCAGTATTTTGTAAAGAAGACTTGGATAATTTATAATGGAGCAATACACAATTGAACAACGTGCCCAAATTGTTGAAATTTACTTTTCAAATCAACGGTCCATTGTGTTGACTCAGCGTGCATACCGTCGTCAATTTAATGTGCGGGTTGCACCCTCTCAGTCAACAATAAACCGTCTGGTTGCAAATTTTCGAGAACAAGGAGCAGTAAGGAACCTTCCTGGTCCCGGCAGACACCGAACTGTCCACACGGCTGACAATATTCAAGTGGTACAGGAGAGTATTCGGGAGGATCCAGAAACATCAACCAGGAGACGTTCGTCACAACTGGGCCTCTCAAGGACGTCGCTGCAGCGAATTTTGCACACCATACACTGAAAAATATTTGCTTCATATTTCCAATGAACCTCATTCATTAGATAATTTTCATTAACCGAATGAAAAATTACGTTCCATGAATGAAGATTCACAGCATTAATGAAAATATTCATTAAAATTGATTCATTAGTTTTCATAATTTCATTAGAAAATTTCATTGGATTTGTTATAAACAATTTTTGAAGGCTGGGTACAAAATTTTAGAGATTTATTAAAAGTGAGATAATAAATATATTATAACTATTAACTAAATGACAAAGGAAATTATTTTATACATTATTTACTGTGTAAAAAATTATTTTATCAATAGTTTTTTAGTTCTTATGAAAATGTTCATTATATTAACTAAACTTTTCATTAGAATTCATAAACTACCCTCATTTTAAGTACCTACATAGTTGAAATCAAAAGCAAAGAGATGGGCTCTTCTCTGGTTTTTTGCTTAAAGGAATATTTATTCTGTTACAAATGCAACAACAAAGTCACACTTAATTTTTTCCTTAGCCTTCGTTGTGAACAATTATGTACATATTTATACTATAGATTCTATAGCCAAAGCAAACGTTTTGTTTTTGCACGCAACGGGACTTTTTTTTTGGTCTTCAAAAAGCAAAACATCACAAGTTTCCAAAAGCAGAAGCAAACGTTTAAAAAAAATAAATGAGTTTGCTGCAGTTCATTGTTTAAAATGATTTTGAAGTCAATAGAGAAAGTTTATGAAATGTATGAAAAATAAAATATACTTAATTATCCAAAATGTCTACATATGTAACATTACATATTATTTTTTCAGTTATTTTGTGTTGAATTAAAATGTTTTGATTTCCTTTTTAATGTATTAATATTATTAATTTTATTTTGCATTATAATTAAAACAATAAAAAATTATTTTATGCTTAATGTTAATGTACCAAATTCATAAAACTAATGAAATTGAGTCGTTAACCTAATGAATTTTTTCATTGTTTTAATGAAAAGTATTCATATATATTATGATTTATGCTTCATTAACTTAATGAAGTTTTCATTAATCCAACGAATGTATTCATTAAATAATTTTTAATGAAAGAAGATTCATTAGTCCAATGAAGGCCATCATTGGCCGAAAAATAATGAAAATTTTCATTAGATTAATGTCAAAATTCATTATATTAATGAAGGAATTATTTTCAGTGTAGGATTGTTTCCATACAAAATTCAACTTGTCCAAGAATTGAAACCAACAGATTACCAGCAACGACTTGACTATGCAATTTATTTGCCTATGCAATTTTAATTGGCCTCCGCGTTCCCCGGATTTAACCGCTCCAGACTGTTTTCTTTGGGGCTATTTAAAAGGAAAAGTTTATGTTAATAAGCCTAGGACTATTGAGGAGTTAAAAACCAATATTCGAGAAGAAATTAACAACATACCACCGGAAGTTTTGCGAAAGGTCATGGAAAATGTGTTGGAAAGAGCACATTTGTGCGAAGCAGAATATGGCCACCACTTGCGGGATATCATTTTTAATAACTAATCCAAAAATATTCCCCATAAATTTAATGTATTTAAAAAAAAAAAAAATTAAAAAAATATCTCTTAAATAAAAAGTTATAAGCAATTCACACCACTTCGGTCTTTCTGGGCCACCCTGTATATCCCTCAATTTTATATTTCACCCACATAATATTCTATGGAATCCAGCGGCCTGCATACCCAACCGCTAACATTTGTAAAATAAACTTCTTTACACGTAGAAGAAAATATATGGTTGACACGACAATATTATAAGTGCAACATACTATTTTTGAATTGTATGATTGTTGCCGGCTATTATATATTATATAGTTATACTCAAAACGTAATTGACATGACTGACTATAGTTTGGTTAAGAAAATATTGTAACTATACTATATTCTGCTTCAACATTGTCGTAATAGTGAGTAACTATACAACAAAATTGAAGTTATCATATTACTGTCATACCCAATCATATTTTTATACCAACCAACATGTCAATGACTTGAACAAAAATGTTAATGATGGCAATAGTAACTTTATTCTGTAAACTTACATTTGTTGCATGTGATTTAGCTCATCATACATATGTATGATAAAAATAAATTCTTTGGTATTGGGTGTGATAAAAACTATTGTTGTTTTAAATTTTTGTTCATAAATGCTATTATTGTATGCAACCACATCTTGAAATTGACAAATGGTAACAATAGAATTACATCAATGGAAGCAAGAATATATTTATGAGAGAATAAACTAGAACTAAATCCATAATAAACTGATTCTAACATTCAACTTTATATCCCAACAATCCAAATAAATTTCTGATTATTTAAAAAGAATAATATCCGTCAAAACACAAAAAACAAGCTTTTCTATTTATAAACGTCTCTAACATTTCTTTACACCTTTCAGAGACGTTTATAAATAGAAAAGCTTGTTTTTTTGTGTTTTGACGGATATTATTAGAGCATTTTTCTTTTTAAATTCGCAGCAATTTATTTGGATTGTTGGGATATAAAGTTGAATGTTTGAGAATATCTTTCAAAAATTTCCAAAGTCTACTGATGATTAGGGTAGTTCCTATGAAATGTCGACATATAGATAGCTGGGAAACATAGAAAACAAGCTATTTATAATTTTTTACTGGTATAAATGTTAGAAGCTTAAATAGCGAATAAAAAACTTAATTGTTTGAATAATACGTAACGTTAGAGAGTACATACTATTGTTTCTGTAACCATATTTCAAACTGTTTTTTCTTTGTGTATTAACACTAATATAACTTGCAAGAAAGTCAAGTATTTTTCGATATTTTCGTTGATAATACGTACAGAAGACTTCCATGCAAGCATTTGTACGTGTAATTGCAGTGTAATAGTGTTGCAAAAGTATTGAGTATTGGAGTACTGCCTATTTTTTCAGGTACTCAATACGCAAAAGTAAGTAATCAATACTTTCAGAATTGCACTTTCCAGTATGTTATATGTATTTCTTTAAAATACTTCAGGTGTTTGCAACTTTATACATAAGATTTAAAAATTTTTGATTAAAAGTTAAGAAAACTCAAGTGTACTCAAGTGTATTGATTTTCTGAAGAGGGTGTAAGAAGTACTCCATCCGTTCTCCTTACTATTTATCCCATCTATATCTGACCGAAAACGGAATACAACTCTCATGTTTGGGACCGTGTCTCAAAATCTATTTTGGGGCTATTCAACCGTGTGCAGGTGTTCAACTCTGTTGACTGGAATATCGCCACCGTGTGGGTTGCCTTTCTCTGTTTTATCGTTACTACAATGATTTTAGCTCTGACGAGATTAGAGGTCTTGTTCCCGATAAACACACATTCCCCTGAAAGCTGGTCCAAGATAAAAAAATTTTAATGAATTAAAATAATTAAACAAAAATTAAAACAATGCAAAATAGACGTTAATAAATAAATCCGTTGAAAGTATTGAATAGAGTTGAGTACTCGGTTTGAAAAGTATCGAGTACTAGTGAGTAGTTAAGGGCCTGTTTCAAACATTTGAAACGTCCAAGAAACATATTTATCGCTCAATAAGAAATTTTTTATTATGAGTTGATGAATTCTTTACTACGTTTTCTTATACTATGTTGCTCTTTAGCTCAAACGCGGTTTGGAAATCGGAATTTTCGCCACTCAAAATGTTGGGGAACGTTAAGTTCAAAATCGTGAAAACAGGCCCTAAAACTAACCGCTTTTTACAACACTACAGTGCAAAGTTACATTGTAAGTGTCGAACAGGGTTTACAATAAGCATGACTTGCTGTCAAGTTACTCACTCACCAATCAGTTCACACACTTACAACCCAACAATAATAACTGTTTATATGTTTTTGTTTTGTTTTAAAATATGCGAGTTGAAATTGTTTGTTGGCTTTCATGCGTGTGAGTGTTTGTGAAATTGTTGATAACCTCGGTTTTAGCCATATAAATAAAGAACATTAATTGTTTCTCGGATTTACTAGTTTAATGTTCTAAACTCAAGTTGGACGTCTGTAAAAATATAAAAATTAAAAAAATAATAATAATAAAAATGAAAGTGAAGTATAAATTTAAAAGCTAGAAGTGATTTAATAACAAACAAAAAATGAAGAAAGGCTCACAAATTTCCATATAATTATAAATATATACATATAAACAAAATTAAATTTTTGGATACTTAAAAAAATAAATTAAAAATGAAGAAAGTCTTATAGTTTTTCAATAAAAAAATCTCTAATTTCAATATCAGCACAGTGAAAATAAAGTTTCTGGAAACTTAAAAAAATAAATTAAAAAGGCCTGATAAAAATTTTAAATGGTCGATATGTTTTGTTGTTTTTATTAAACAAAAAAGTGTTTTTAATGCTCACACAAAACAAATTCTTGCATAATTCTGTTTCCGTTGAAGTGTGAAAGTATAAAATTGTTGCAACTGAAATAAAACTTCTTGTTCAAAAATGCAGTCTCATCAAGATACCTTTGGCTCAGATGCTTTAAAAAATCGAGGCCATCGACGTTCGGATGCTTTGGGTAAATCGATGCCCATAACATCTTTGCTGCTCAACTATACACCCTCTAGATTGCAAATATCAGAGAATATACGCAGTGATGGTGGTGGTGCTGGTAATATATCGCCCACTCAGCAGGAGTTGCCACCCTTGTTCTTTCCCGTAAATGACATATCAGCAAATCGCCATATTGACAATTTGAAAGATCAACAGCCACAAAATTTAGATACTGATGATGAGTTGGATATTTTGGAACAAGAATATGAAATGTTGATATCGGAGTGTAGCAGCAGTGCTGGTGATTCTGATCCAGAAGAAGATCGCCGAAAATCCAATTCCGATGAATATATATCGCTCATAGGAAATTCGAAATTTTATGCGCCTTGTTTGACCTGTGTAGGCTCAGCACCCACTGAATTGGCTGCCCAGCCCAGCGCTATTAATGAAATGTGCAGGCGCTTATGCACCGAAGAATGTCGTTTGCGTTTAAGTTTAGCGGGTTTAGTTACAGCTTCCGATAGCGTTGTAAAAAATCGTGAGTTACTAGAAGAATGCGTTCAAAATTCTTTAGACAGTTATGCAGGCAAAAATTATGACACACCGCCAAAATTGCCACCCCGGCCCGTTCGAAAATTTGACCCAGCCTTGTCAACTGAACAAAATAAAGCACCCTCAGTGCCCATACGACCGCCTGGTAATATTGCCATACAACGTAAGAAATTTCTTACAAACATGTTAATGCAAAATGCCAACATGAGCAGTGACGAAGAAGATTTGGATAAGCAACAACCACCCAAGGAATTGTTGGATATTGTAAGCAGTATAGTTGTGCCTGCTACAACGCCAGTATCTGCATCGCCACCGAAAACTACAACAGCATTGTCAGATGATCATAATAAACCGGAAGCGAATGAAAACATAATAATTGATCCACATGAATTGGAAATGCTCAAGGATTTTCGTGAGAAATTTGAAATTGCGGAAGCACTTGCCAAAACCTCGGCCATGACCTCCACATCAAAAATAAAACAACGTCTGGCCGCTCGTAAACTGGAAATTGAAATGGAAAACGCTAAAACAACTGCGGCAACTACAAAACTTAAAAATGATTATAAAACTGAAAATACACACGCACTCAAAAACCCGTCTGCCAGAGGAGTAGATGATGATGACAACAAAAAACCACATTTTGATCTTGCCAACAATGCTGATAAAACTGTTGGCGCAAACTCTGACACAGACAAAGCACAAGGTGTGTCCGATGCCGTTAAAAAACCATTGAAGTCGAGACAAACCATTCTAGACGTTGTGTCTCCCTACTACGATGGGCCGCCGCGTGATTTGTTGCTCTACCTTGTAAGGTAATATTACATTAAAAAAAAAAAAATAAACAAATTAAGTTTTCTACACAATACTTGTATGTACAAAATTATTTATGTAAAAATTTAAATAATATGTATACATGCACAACAGTGATGGGCAGATAGAGCATGTTGAATAAGAGACAACTTTAAAATAAGCTCAAAATACATGCAGTGATGCTAACTTTGATTTTCAAAGTACTGTACGTCCTTAAAAAAATTACTTTATTTTGAGCAAAATTACCGTACCAAAACGACGAACTAAAAAAGTGGGTATTTTAAAAATTTAATAAAAGAACTAAATGAATGAATATCATTAAAGTAATAACTAAATTAAATATATACGAATATACATATATCTTAACCTAGTTCTAATTTTCTCAATAAAAAATCTAAATCTGCAATAACTTATCAATTAAATAAAATCTGAAAATATTTTTTTGTATTTTGTACACATTTTACCTTGCAAATGTAATTCAGTGGGAGAGAAATCCGAATGCAAAATTTGAGAAGTGGTCGGTAAATCTTGTGTGGTGTTTATGAGGCACGAAGGCGTAATAAGCCTAATGCGGTGTTTATGGGACTTGTTTGAGTGATACGACTAGAAAATTTGTATGAAATATACTCAATATTTTGTGTGTATTTCATACAAATTTTCTAGACGTATCACTCATTCGTGTCCCATAAACATCACAGAAAAAAGTTTGTATGAAATGCACTCAAAATATTGAGTACATTTCACACAAATTTTCAAGACGTATCGCTCATTAATTTTGTAAAGATTTTAGAAAACTCTTCAGTTTCAGCACAGCGTTGTTGTATTTTTTAAATTTAAATTGTCGGCACTTTGAGTATCCCCTGAAGGTGGTACAACATTTACAAACGCAACCAATTATCTCAAACGTATTTACAACACACTTCTCTATTCTATTTTTTAAGTACAGAGAGAATTGGACTAACATGTTTTAATATATGAGTTATTTAATATACATTATTGTGCTGTTCATAGAACACACACAAGACAATCGTCTAAAAAAATTGTATGGAAATCACTCTAAAATTTCAGGAACTTTCATACAAACTTTCTACACACGTTTCTCGTCTGTGTTCTATGAACAGCACAAATTTCAGGAACTTTCTGTGTTCTATGAACAGCACAATATGTATGTTTCATAAAACCTTATGTGCTATTAATAGAACACAGACGAGCAACTCGGCTAAAAAATGTATGCAAATCACTCAAAAAATTGTGTAACTTCCATACAAATTTTATAAACGAGTTGCTCGTCTGTGTTCTATAAACAGCTCATTAATTTGTCTTTCATTTGTATAAAGTAAAACAAATGCAAAATTTTTCTAATATAAATAAAATAGCTCTATATTCAGTAAAGTCTCATCGTTTTTCTAGGATTTTCGCTTGCTTGTATGTTTGCAACAATCGAGACCCATGCCATGTGAGTGATTATAACATATGTTATAATCACTTACATGGTGCTTCTTTAATGCAAAAATTGGAGCTGCCATATTGCTTCCGGGAAAGTGGGGGTATTTTGGGGATTCACGAAGCCGATTTTGGGAATTCCCCAAAAAAAAATCGGAGCCACTTCGCTAGCCGGTTTGGAACCAGTTTTTCATATTCGATGCGCGTTTTTTGCCATAGAACACGCATCTGAACTAGAAATGGTCATTCGCTTTAGTGCGGAAATTGGAGTTGCCGTATTGCTTCTAAGAAAGTGTGGGGACCTTGACGTTTTCTGAGGGTGACTTTGGGGTATCCCAAAAAACTTGGAACCTTTTCGCTAATCAAATCGAAATCGGTTTTTCATTAACGGTCATTCGATTTAGCGCAAAAAAGTAAGTTGCCATATTCCGGGGAAGTGGGGGATTTTGGCGATTCCAGAAGCTGATTTTGGGAATTTTGGTTATATGGATAATTAGTTTGATATTAAAGCGTGTTTTTTTAGTTTTTTTTTAACTATATTTATTTACTTTTTTTGGTTTTTAGTTATCTGGCAATATTTCGCTTTCCTTTGGATAGCGATAATATTCTACAAATTGAAATTAAATAAATATTATTTGGCCTGAAGAAGCTATCCAAAGAAAAGCGAAATATTGCCAGATAACTAAAAACCAAAAAAACTAAAAATTCCAAAAAACACCTTAAGCTCGAACAATTACATATATTTATTTACTCTTAGAACACGTAGTTTTAATCATTTATGCTTGGAGTGACCACAGTTCAATAACTTTGGCGATTCTTATGAAGATGTAGTAAGATTGTTGTCGTTTTCATAAAACAACTATGAGTTCAGAAGTATTAAAAATGAAAAAAAATCCACAGCACTCCCGCTGCGTGGTTATAATCTCATGGTTATGACGGGAATAACTGGTTAGGCTGCTGCCCATAAGGTTGGTTCGAACAGCCGTAAAGTTTGCATACAAATCTCCTGAGTCATATCAATATCAAAGGAAATTTATTATTATTTTTTTCTTCTTTTCAGATTTTTATAATAAATTAAATAATTTTGTGGTCACTCCACAAATCTATTTTAGGTTTTAACTCCATATATAATTTTTTGCTATATTCTGATTGTTTACATTCTATTTCTTCTTTATCAAATGCAAGCAAACACACAAATCGTGTTAATATGTGCTCGTATAATGATGGTTCATGGTAGTTTATTGAAATTTTTCTTATTTTTATTATTTTATTATTTATTTTTTTATTTAATTTTTTTTGATTTAAAGTGCGTTAGAAACAAAATCAAATTTAAGTTTTTATATTATGATCTGTCGATATTTGTCTATTTATTTTGTTCAAGTTCAAGTGAGTTTGTAATTTCGATTGACATTGCCAACATTAGCGCGGCCTTTAGCATAACACTATGGGCGCACAGCATTTCAGATTGGCAAGTCAAACATATTTTTTAAGTGTTTTATTATTTCATTGTTCAAAATTGGCTCAAAACAATAAATCATTCAAAATAAAAGTAAACTGCTGGTAAAAAAAGGCAAATCTTTAGAAACAAATAGCGAAATTGTTATTATAGCAAAAAAGAAAAGGTTAACTACTAAGTGTGTTTTACAGGATCTTTGAAATGGGCAAAAAGCTTATTATTATTCTCTAAATTTGCTGACACGCACACACAGTTATTGCGACTGCTATGAAATATAATTGTAATGGAATGAAACAGCTGATCGGTTTTGTTAAGTGTAAAGCAGTTAGAACAGTTACGGCCTTATGCAAAGAAACTTAACAAAGGTTGGTAAACAATTGTTAAGAAAAATTTCCTAACGTTGTATCCAAAAACAATTATTAGCTTACCATACGTTTAAAGTTGAAATGGGCCACTTTAACTGTACGTTAAAATGACATTTTATTTCTTGATGTTGATTTGTCTTGAAATTCACAATTTTATGAAAAATATTAAGAACAACACTATATTTTAATTATTAGAAAAATAAATTAGCGCTTTACATTTTATATGAATTGAAAATATTAATTTTGAAAGGGAAACATAAATAAAAAATATGTTAGTGATGCACTTTCAATCGAACGAATACAACTAATTGTAGTAGTATAAAAAGTTCTATTAATTTTTCTCAGTTTCATTAATACACTACATATTATTCATTCATTATTTATTAAAAAGGTAAATCAAGGAAATAATTGTCAAAAAATTTTTAATTCATGTCATAATAATAATTTTTTATTTTTTAAATTTGTTTTTCGATTTTAGAATATTACTTTTCATGCATCACTATTCAAAAAATTACAACTGAACATAACAGCATTGCCAGAATAAAACAACTAAACTTCTTACTATTAACGTAATGTTTTTGCATAAACTTTTTTAACAAATATATGATAGTTTTAATGTGTTTTGTAACTAACGTATGCGTTAAAACTCAAGTAAGCATTTTTTTTTTTTTTGGATACGGCCCTTAGGCTTTAAAGTCCCAATCAGACTATTATACAAGTATAAATACTTTCATTCGATTTTGTGAGATAAAAGTCTAAACACGTTTCTTGCGACTGTCAAAAAGTCTAACGTAAATTAGATTTTGCATTCACACTATCACACTTGATATAAACCAACATAGATGTGCCATCATAAAACTTTTCACGGCGGCAGGTGCGCTATTCGTAGGCGATAGATGTGCCGGTGCGTGAAATTCTTCAACAGTTAAAATAATAATTATGTATAACACATCCAAATTCAATAGCACAAACATACAGTCAGTTTACCAATTTCGAAAGAAAATGAAAGCGAAAGAAAGCCAGTCACTCACATTCGAATCAATTTGGGTTTGTCTATCTCACTGCTATTCATTCGTATATTCTTATGTATTTTGATCAAGTTTTGACACATCGTTCGCATAGAAAAAAGTTAGACGAACCCAAATCAATTTTCTTTCGCTTAGATTGCGCAAGCACGCAAGCACGCTGATAGTTTATGTTCTAAATATAGCATGAGCAAAATACATTTATAAATGACAGCTAAATTCCAAATTTCGAGCTATTTTATAACGACAAAAAATACTATCAGTGACGGCACCCCATCGGCTACGAAATAGCCGACTACTCAATTGTTAATTAGATTTTTTTTGCTAAAAAAACACAACCCTGATCCAATGTAAAGTATTATCGTTTTGAAAAGTTTCAAAAAACAACAAAGTCGCATGGGATGTCAAATTTTTATCGTATTTCTCGTATGTATGACGGATTACATTCAGACTATCAGTCTTGCACGTATTATTTGAATTTTTGACAAGTATTAATACAAAGTATAATAGGCTGAAGTGGGCTTAAACATTTAGATGACAGCAGACTTCACAACTTCACGAGTACAGATGAAGTTACCTTCAAATGCTGCCCCCTTATCAGCAATATAATTATTTTAAAGACAGCAGCAGCACTATGTGTATTTAAACATTACAAATTTCAGAGGTGCCACATATATATTTTATATGAGTAAAATAAAAATTACTGACTGAAAACGTAATACTATCACATGAAACTGTAAAAACACATCAATTTATTTGTTTATTTTAATTTTGTGAGGTTTTTTTTCTATTAAATATAACAAACAAATTTTAGTTCTTATGGTTGCGAATTTATATTTATAGTGGCAGCACTGCATTCAATTTTTGCTGCTTATAAAATTAGAAATTAGTCTAAGTTGGCAGCAGCAGCAAATGCTGTTGTGAAGTCGTGCTGCTGTGATGTCGTTAAAAAAAATTGTTTTCATCTAAACACATGTATTTTATTTTTGACAGATTTCTGCTTGCTGTCGTCTATGTGTTTAAAGCTTTATTGAAATATGACGTAAAGTGCTGTCCACACGTGACATGCGAACACCAATAGCAACAGCAAAATTCTGTTACTGTCTGGTGTAGACTGCGAATATTACTGTTTTCTTGTCGTCTGGACACGGCTGTTAAGACGTTTGTTTTAAAAGCTCTGTCTTAACATAAAATGACGGTTTAATATGAAAAAAAAGTAAAAATACAACCATGTCACAGAGCTTAATTCCATTCGTAAACGGAATTGAATTCTATTTTTACTTCTTCAAAAAACGAAAAACTAAAAGACTTTTCGGAATGAAAGCATTTCTAATTGCAAGAATGAAACTAGTATTATCTTGTAGAATTGATTTAATTCCGAAAAAGTTGTAAATTTTCGTTTTTTGAAGAATTAAAAAACCGAGTCAATTCTATTTTCGAACAGAAGTGAATTCTGTGACATGGCCGATAGTTTCAACTTAAAAGAAATTGCAAAAAAAGTAAAAATTCTTATTCTAGCTTGCAAATTTTGCAATAAAAACATATTTTTTTTCCACAACCTATAAAAAAGGACATAAATAGTGACGGAGTTGAAATAATGAAAAATCAAAACATACGGGTACTCCACCATGTAACAATCGGGCTGTCAAAGGTATGTTTTTAAAGTATGTCTTAACGGCTTTTCATGTCTAATGTAGACTGACAGTAACGTAATCGATGTGTATGAATCTGTAGGAAATAGAACTTTGTTACATTTCTACGATAAAGTTTTCTTTGAAGTGTTGTCAACATGCTGATATAAAAAGCATTTACATTAAAAACACATAAAATATTACATTACCTCACAACTTTAATTAAAACAAAAGGTAATTAGTGCTAAAAACTAAGTACATTAAGCAATGCTAATGCAATTAAAGGTAGTAGGCATGCCTTCCTTGCTGATCATGTATGCTCGCGAAAAAACGGAAAGACCAAAAGTAACGTTATCACAAAAGTGTTGGAATTCAATTCGATAAAGCTGCTCAGTGCCCAGTGTTTATATCTTCCGCACTGCTCAGACTAACAGAAATTAGTCTAACACCTTTCACACTGCAAGATAATGAATTATATTCAAAAAAGTTTAATAATTCTAAAGCATCTTGCGGTCTCTTTGATTAAAAGTAATTATGCATTCAAATATTGGCGGTAAAGATTTGTTATTTTTTTCCCATGCATTATCTCTTTAACTGCGTTTTTCAGTTCAAATTGGTCTTAGAGGAGGGGGTAAAGAGTGCTGAAAAATACAACACTCATTTGTTCTATTTCTTTTAAGTATAGAGAGAATTTCGTAACCTTTTGCTCTTATAAAATTTGAGCACTTTGTATTACATTGTATTACTTTGTATATCTTTGTATTACTTTGTATATCTTGATAAGGTACACTAGACACAATAAAATGCTCTTTAGATAGTTAATTACATAGACTAAATAAAATTAGTGATAAGATATTTTTCTAAAAAAAATAAGTCAAAGCTAGATAATATTTATTACCATGCAATCATCATTCGGTTTTTCTATTATATACTACTTTGCTGAGGATGGGAATAAAGGTTTGCTCCCAAACAACTTATTGCCATAACATTCGCGAGAGGGGTGTTCAGTGGGGGTTTTTTGTAGAGCAACAACTCCTAATGCAGCATGTCAATTGCAGCATGTCATAAGCATTAAATTGTAATGCATACATATGTCTAGGACATCCAAAACTCTTCAGAATTCTTTCCTTGTTTGGCAAAGGGGCAGAAAAAACAATCAACGCATCTTGTGAGAAGTACAACTTTCTAAATCATAAGAAAGAGCGCTGTAACTCATGGACATATAGATGAGCAACCGTTAGAGCAAAAGTGTGCATTTTAAGCAAAATAGAGGTTAGGTCAGTGTTGCCAGGAAATTTTATTAAAAAATCTTCATTCGCCAAAATGAAAATTTTAATTTTTTAAAAAAAAATCTTACTTGATTCTCTAAAATACAAGTACTCACTCAGCGTGAAAACTAATAAGCCGATAAAAGAGCTAAATAAAAAAGAAGTATTTAAATACCTATGTTATTGCACTTAAACTATCATATTACCTTAAAGGCACTATAGTCAGTGGTAACAGCTTAAAAAATTAAAAATATGTACAAACATATATAAAATATTACAATAGTTAAATTAATCACTATTTTCTTTTTTCATTCTAGGAACATTTGTCACAGAACCGATTATTTGACATTATGATATTGTCAATTTCTATATCACTTTTCATGGTCCAAATAACTTCTTATATGCAATAATTTAATGTTTGCATAAATAATGAAATAGTGAGAATTTTATTTAAAAAAAAAATTAAAAATAAAATTTATAATTTCCTTTTAATAAGCAACTTGAGAGTTCTACACCATTTTCGATATTAACTATTTTTAATTTCTTCAAATTAATCTTTACGGTTAAAATTTAAATAAAATGGAGTTTTTGTTAAAGTCATCACGTTTGATTGTAACGTCGAGAACGTTTACACGCCGCGTTGCTGTACCCATACCCAGGTAAAATTAATTCCATTTATATGTGTTTACTAGAGACTATAACTCTTCAGGTGTAGTTGCTACAAAATTTTAAAGCACCAAATAAATACACACGTTACAAAACTATTGTACAATCTCATTATAGGCACAAAAAACACACTTAAAAGAAGAATTTAAGTAAATTTCAGGACGAATGGTGTCAAAAACATTTTTAAATGAATTTGAGTAATTTTGAAAAACATTCAAGAGAACACTTCTTTTATTTTATATAGAGCAGATATGAAACGCTATGAACAGAAAAGAGATAACTAATAAGCATAAAAACTCTGTACATTTCATTCATTTTTTCTCTCAGCGCTTTGTGTTTTTATACTTAAAACCGATTTTCTCGTTTAAGAATTCCGTTAGAAATCGTTAAAAACAAGTATAATATTTCTGTTGGCAGGTCCAACAACAAATTTGGTTAAATATTAACTAAAAACTATTTTATAAATATAAACTAAAAACTCTTTTAATTATCTGTTTTTCAAATCCAACCTAAAACGTGTTAATTTTAGCTATGTTACCTCCAGACAATACTACACAATGTGCTATATAGATGTCTGTCTCTTTAATACAATTCTCCACTTTTGCAAAAGTCACTTTCAACATCTTCAACAGATTACAGTACAATCAAAATTAGCGAGCAAAGTGTAGTTTATGTATCAAAATTCCTCACGTACATATAAAATTAATAAGACAAACGCAAACAGAGCGGCGTCAACGCTTTACAATTGGAAAATCCAATTTGGCCGGCGCGTAACTGCCATCCCTAAACAAGAGCGGCAAGCGGAACGTTTTTTTCCGCCGAGTGTTAACGCTGAAACGCCATCCCTCAACAAAAGCGGCTAAGTTATGCCAAAACGATAAAAGCAGGTTTTTCAAACAAATAAATAAAACAATCCCGATTATTTTACCAGCTGGACAGACGGCATTATTGTTTGGGATTTTTTTTATTATATTAAAATAATTAAAGTTTTAAAAATGAGTTATTTAGATAAGCTGGAAGATTACTATTTCTTATTGAATATAGTTTCTTATCTCTATTTTACAATAAGAAATAATACAATTTTTTATTTGCTTATTTATTTCATTTTCTTATATTTTTCTTTTTTTGTTTTGTTTACACTTGTTCTCTGTTGCAGCTTACTTCACTGTGAAATGTGTTGTCATAATTGGATTTTCCAATTGCAAAACGTTGCTGTTGCGTTGCCGCCACGTTGTTTCGGTATGCTCCATACAAAACACGGTGCAATTAACCAGGTGGCATCACTAGCGCAGGTGATAATTTTTTGTTTCAAACGACCGATGGTGTCAAAGTTTGTTTATGTTTACACAAAGAAGTGAAAAAATAATGATATTTTAAACAGTTTGAAAAAGTGCAAAAGAAACGCAATAGAAAAGTTTAAAAATACTTTTCAATTGCTTAAAATGCGTTCAAAACAATTTACGAAAATAATTATACACAATTACATTATTTATCTTTGTACATTTTTTTATATAAACTTTTCTTTCTTCATTTTCTTCTGTTTTGTAAACATGTTTTTGACGGTATCCGTAATTTTTATACAAACACTATATTATGTGTGTAGTACAACAACTCTAATGCTGCCACCTAATAATTGCACCATGATACAAAATGTACAGACATGAGAACTTTTAACAGCTAAAAAAAACTCTTTCCGCTCTTGTTTACGGATGGGTCTAAAAGAGTAAACCTTACTCTTTCTGAGTACTCAAAACTGCTGTTACTCATTTTGAGGTCAATACAGCGACTTTATCTCTATTTATGACACACTTGCAGTGTGGCCATACCCAAATATATTTCACAGCTAAATCAGCTGAAAAATAATGCTAAAAATAATCTTAAACTGCCAAAAAAAATAATGATAAAATTTTAACTGAACTATATATATCTTTAAAAATGATTTGTTTTTCATAATTCTTCCTTATGAACACTTATTGGTCATCATTTCAATAATAAAAACTGACTAAGATATAATAAAATATATATTGAACATAGTTCGAAAACTATATACATATTTCAGTCAGAATGTGAAATATATTAGAATTTTTTTTTTTTTTTAATTTGAAAGCTAGGTATATTTTTAAAAATACTGGGTTTTCAAAAACATTGGAAGTTGGTCGTACATTTATCTTTCGGAGCTTTCTAAGGCTATTTAGGTTAATTAGTTAAGTTTGACCTTGAAATATTAGAAACTAATATGTTGAATGGGAGCCTATATGTTCACAAGAAATGTAGGAGCAAAAATTTTAGCGGAATCCCGTCTTATATTTTACCCCTCTAAAAGCCAGTCAGAGACATTTATCAAGCTTTTTGTGAATAATGTACATAAATATAAGGTTTTTAAATAATTCAGCTGTTTAAAACCACACGCAACATAAAGTAGCAAATTCATAGTTTTTAACGTCATTATATTTCGAATAATCGTTTTTATGAGATTCATGTCAATAAAAACTTTTTCAACTTTCGCATTTCTAAGTGACAAAAACAGAAACTTCACTGCAAAAGTAACCAATTCTCGAAATAGATGCTCATTTAATGCATTTTATAATAAAATTTATCCTGAAATTAAATAAATATATCCCAAAAACAAGTTTTGACTACTTATTTAACCATTAATATGATCTTAGTTTCTGCCACTGATGTTCCAAACATGTAATTTTTTCTATAGAGAAATCAATAATTTCTTCTCTAAAGTGATAATTGGCAATTATTAGTTTTTAAACTGTTTTCTACACAACAAAGTTAGTATTTCTTATAAAATTTTGGCAACCATTGTCTAAGTTGACATATTAATTGATTCATATTTTGAAATTCTTAAATTCAATAATGCTAAGCAAATGCTAAGTATATATATAAGTGCAAAATGCTAGGAGAAATGCTAACTGCTAAATGGAAATTTTGCAGCTAAATCAGAATAAAAATGCTCAGTTGCAAAAATGCCAAAATGGCCACGCTGCACACTTGGCGTGATAGTGTAATGTCAAAGTGCTCTCTCGACATGCCATGCCAAGTTTATAGCTCATAAACTTACCGTTACAATAAAAAATTACAGCGAATTGTAAAAGTACGAAAGTACTTCCGTTTCCTGAAACCATAGAATAATGCCCAAACCAAGAATTTTATCTTGGAAAGGTTCACAGCCAATCTAGGCTAAACATAAAAGAAATAATCAGCGGAGCTATTGATTCTGCTTGCTATTAAGTCGCCTTGTAAATAATTAATATCAATAATATAATTAGTAAAAGAAATTGCGAGAAATGTTGTTGCTTGACGTGAAGATTTTCCATAAGTATATGGCAACACTGCTTACCACTCTGCTCACTGAGTAAAAAAACAAACAATTTTTTGCCTGTTTTATTTTTATTCAAAGGGCCTTCGCCAACCTGGCAAATGCCTTGAATTGGAGAAACTAAATTTTAAGTAGAAAAGGGGTTTGTTGCAGATTTTCCTAATTGAAAAATTCACAGCCAGTTTACCAATCTCGACAGCGTACTTGCGTTCGCAATCTAAGCGAAAGAAAATTGATTTGGGTTCGTCTAACTTTTTTTATGCGAACAATCTGTCAAAATTCAATGCAAATACATAAGAATATGCGAACGAATAATAGTGAGATAGACAAACCCAAATTGATTGGAATGTGAGTGACTGGCTTTCTTTCGCACTCATTTTCTTTCGAAATTGGTAAACTGGCTGTCATTTTATATTTTCCTTATTAAAATAATTTCTTTGCTAGCCATTAAAATTTTTTTCTGTGTATTTACGTTTTTCAAAAAAAAAAAAAAAAATCCAGATGAAAATTAGGAATGTACGCGTGAGTCTTGTCAGCTCATGACCACACACTCAGACAAAAAAATTTATTTTATAGTTCATAGAACAGTTTCACTCACCTTAAATATTTTTATTCACGCAAATTTAATCACGTACAATATTCAAAAGTTGTTTTAAACTCCAATGGTACAGAAAAACAATGAATTGTATAGTACAACTACACAATAGTTTTTAAGAAAAATGTATGAGAATATTTAGAGCTCACGAAAATTTCAAAACATTCAAATGTTACAGTTTTAAATCGGGCAAACGATTTTACTTTTTCATTGTAGCGTTCACTTAGGGTTAATTTTAAAAACTATTTCTAATATTCATTAATATGAGTTTATATTTTCCATAAAAAAGTCATGATATTCCTAAAATTAATATTGCAACCAATACCTTCTTTCTGCAATTTTAGTGAGAAGTTTTCACAACGAGAACTATAAAAACAAGAATACAATTAAACCAAGTTTAACTTTCCTCCTAAAAACTGGCCTTTGATGAGTTTCTATTTATGTATTTTATTTACCAAGAATTTATTATCGGTTGAAAAAATAGAAGTCCAGGAAAAATGGTAAATTCGAATCTATAATTAACTGCATTGTATTCTTGTCTTTTCTGCAGTCAAATTGGTTTATTTTACGTTTTTTAAACCGGTAACAATTTTAACAAAAATTCTGTCTTAATTTCACTAAAGCTAAGTATGACTTGCAGGTAACTTCATGTACTCGTATCTATGTATTTCGAACAAGTTTTCCAGTACCAGCAACTCTATGCCATCTCTTCCACACTGAAAAGTTGATAAACAGAATTTAAAGCGTGTGAGACGGAACTTGCAGTGTTGTTTCTATTTTTCAGAGCCAAAAGAATAGTTTGAATTCAATAATTTGCCACGTGACTTAAAAAATATTCCTAGAATATTTGGTTTTAAATCTCGGTTAAAACGATATAATGGGTGATTTTATAAGAACTATCGGAAACTAAAAAAAAACACATAAAATTCAAAAAAATGCATGAAATATTTATTTGGATCGATAGTTGGGTCGATATAATTTAATGTTTGAAGATTATTTCATGCAACTACATTTCGGCCGGTATCTCACGAATAATGTTGGCAATGTTGGCTTCCAGTGCGTCAATCGAAGCGGGCTTGTCGCTATAGACATTAGCCTTAACATAGCCCCACAAAAAATAGTCTAGAGGCGTTAAATCGCACGATCTGGGCGGCCAATTGACTGGTCCCAAGCGTGAAATAAACTGTTCACCAAACTCGCCTCTCAATTGGTCCATTGTTTCGCGTGCTGTGTGGCATGTGGCACCGTCTTGTTGAAACCACATGTCATGCAAGTCAAGCTCTTCCATTTTGGGCAAAAAAAAGTTTGTTATCATCGCACGGTAGCGCTCACCATTCACAGTAACGTTGTGATTCGCATCATCTTTGAAGAAATACGGCCCAATGATGCCGCCAGCCCATAATCCGCACCAAACGATTGTTTTTTGTGGATGCATTGCAATGCTTCTGGCTGCTCTTCACTCCAAATACGGCAGTTTTGCTTGTTCACGTATCCATTCAACCAGAAATGAGCCTCGTCACTGAACACAATTCTTCGATAAAAAAGTGGATCTTCATCTAACTTTTCAAGAGCCCATTCACCAAAAATTTGGCGTTGTGGTTGGTCGTTTGGCTTCAATTCTTACACCAGCTGTATCTTATAAGGCTTCACACCCAAATCCTTCCGCAAAATTTTCCACGTAGTGGAGTAACACAGGCCCAATTGCTGCGAACGGCGCCGAATCGATAATTCACGGTCATCACCAACACTGGCCGATACGGCTGCGGTATTTTCTTCAGTTCGCACTCTACGTAAGCGTGTTGCTGATTTAATGTCCAACAATGTAAATTTGGTGCGAAATTTTTTTACAATAGCCCGAATAGAAGCCTCAGTAGGTCGATTAAGCTGACCGTAAAATGGAAGAAGCGCGCGATGAACTTTCTTAACAGAGCACGCATTTTGGTAACAAAATTCAATAATTTGCAAGCGTTGTTCGTTTGTAAGACGATTCATGATTAAATTATAGACCAAACTGAAGTTGTTTGACAGTGACACAAGATACAAAACGTGCGTGAGCTGTCAAAACTAGTGTTGCCAAAAAATAATAGCAAAAAAATTACTCGTTATTATGCAAAATTTAGCAACTTTCTATTACTAATCACTAATGTATAAAAGTTTTTTTTGTTTAAATTAAATTAGTTATTAGTTTATTAAAATATATGTATCAGTAATACAAATGATGTAATTTTGCAAATGATGTCGCTGAGGCAACTTGAAATGTAATAATGTAAAATAGAAAATAAATTTTCATTTTCATGCAGTTGTCAGCACATTCTTAGATGAAACAATGTTGTCAGATTTGACAACCGTCTAACCACAGCTTAAAATAAATTTAATTACAATTTCGTGAGTTCCAGAATCTGAATAACGAGCATCTTTTTCTGATTGAGCTTGATTTTTGTTTTTCATTTTGCTTTTTTTTCTTTTGATTTGCTCACGCTGATGTCTGACACGTTTATTTTGCCATTTTGTCAGCACATTGCTAGAAGAAACAATGTTGCCAGATTTGTCAACCGTCTAATCACAGCTTAAAAGAATCATGAATCATGAAAATCTTTTTCTGATTACGCTTGAATTTTGTTTTTGTTTTTTTTTTATTTGCTCACGTTGATGCGTGACACGTACTTGCGCATCACTTGTGAATGAATATTTTATTTTGTTTTTCATTTTCAAAACATCTTTTTGTTTAAATAAATATGAACATAGAATCTATTAATTTTTTTTATAATAAATTAGCATAATTTAACACAAACAATGAGCGCAATAAATGTAAAAGCAACAACAACAATAATCAGACAAAGAGTAACATATAAATTCGAAACAATTAAAAATACAAAACAATTCGATACAATTGAATTTTCTTTATCTTGCATTAATAAACAAGAGCATCCATCTCAATTGTGTTCGCATTTAACCGAATATGAAATGATTTTATTGTTATTCTGTAAATTTTTTTCAGTTTTAAAGAATACAAAATCTTTTGGCTAGATTAAACACTACGGGGGAAAATTCTAGGGCAACTTTGTATACAGGTTGTGGTGTTGTAGTTTTGCGAATTTAATATAATTTTATAAATTAAGAAAAATGAGTATTTGCTCGCGTCACCGGCGAGATATCACACACATCTCTGTGAAAAAGTGCTGGAAAATTTGATGAAAAGTGTAACGGCCTATCATCAGAGCTATGGAAGATATTTAACCGAAAATTTATTCCATACATAATCTTCTTTACAATCGAATAAAAAAAACTTACAACTATTTCAAAAAAGTTAGAATTAAAAAATGTACTTTTGCTGAGACACCCTTTATATGTGTATTGTACATACATTTTTGTCATAAAAGCTTAAGTCGATTTTTAAAAATTGTAAAAATTGATTATTTATATATTGATTATGATAATTTGATTATTTGATTAAATATGGCATTCTTGTTTGCAGAAATAATTTTTCGTATTATTCACAAAATTTAGTTATAATTATGGTTTATCTTTTTTTCTTCTTAAATTTAGTTCTTCATTCAAATTTTCCTTCAAAACTTTTTTGATCTTATCTCTACTTTAGCTGCGCACTTCGCGATTTTTTCCATCAACTTAATCGTCGAAATGTGCGTACAATCGGAAAAATCGTGCAAAAGTTTGAGCAACCCGGGTCTGTAGGAGATGCAAAAACTTTAGTGCATGCTGGTATATCTCGTTGTATAGTTACTAAATAAATAAATAATAAAAAAGGACCTTGAACGGAAGAATTTTATTGCAAATATTAAATTAAATAAAGGTCAAAGCAAATAGGATCAAGAATAATTAAAAAGTTTTGTTACTGTCATAATTTTACATAATTTAATGGCCTTATTCATAAAAAATATTGTATGTTTATTAAACTGTTATTTGACAAATTTCTATAAAAAATTTGTTAAATAAGTGTTTAAAAACATACAATATTTTTTATGAATACTCGTACGGCCATAAATGTTTTTCTCGAGGCGCCAACAATATTCTTATATTTTTTACAATATATACCACACTGATTGCACAGAAACTGTAGTGTTTTCAAAATGTTCATAAAATTTTTCAAATCGCACGATTTGTCAAAAACTCTGCTACACAGTTGCATTTTTAGTACTTTTTCAGAACACATGTTTTATTTAGTAGCCTTAAGCAATAGAAAACGAAAGTTGCTCAAGAAAAATTGCTGTGTCTGAACATAAAAGCAAGTTCCAAAGAAAATTTTGATAAGAATCGCGCAAATAAACTTGCTTCGTGAAAATTGGGACTTACTTAATATACGTTTCCATATAGGTGATTTCGGCCAAATCAGTTCATTTGCCCAAATTTAGTAATTTGCGAGATGATTTCCCATACATTTTTCACATAACAAAATTATCTCAAATGACTTAATTTGTTTCAAATTAAGTCGAAATTTGTCTATGCAACACTGTGCGGCTGTTATGCTTACAAATGCAACATTGGGGAATCCATTATTGGTGAGTTACAATCCGAAAAAGTGACATTTAATTTCGAATCAAATTTACTGATTTTATTTGTTTATAAAATTGAAATCTATAAAAACTAAATTTTATTTTCCAGCTTTATAAGTTTTTTTTTTTATTTTTATTTTGCTATATTAAAAGATTTTTTAAATGGTATGAAGACCGTTTTAATGCAAACAATTTCCAAAGTCTACTAATGATTAGGGTAGTTCTTATGAAATGTCGACATATAGATAGCTGGGAAACATAGAAAACAAGCTATTTATCATTTTTTACTGGTATAAAAAAAATAATGGTATAAAGAAATTATATTTGTCTATTCAATGATTAACCCGGTACAAACCCACCTCAATAATGTCCAAAGGGCGTTGAGGCACAAATCGTTGTAAAAATTATTGTTTCTTTTTTTTAACAAAAAAAACTATTTTATTTGTTTGCGAATTAGATTCCCTAAAGCAATATCACCTACATCAAATTTATGAATTGCTTACAAAAGCCTGTCGGTAGCTATAATACGAGTAGCGTCTTCATTAAAGGCCTTGCTACACTATCATACACGATCGTGCGATCTACTAAATAAAGCATGTGTGCTGAAAAAGTACTACAAATTCAACCGTGCGACAGAGTTTTTAACAAATCGTGCGATTTGAAAAATTTTATGAAACTTTTCAAAACATTATTGTTTCTGTGCGATCAGTGTTGTATATATTGTGAAAAATATGAAAATATTGTTGGTGCCTCGAGGAAAGAATTTAAGTAATGTAAAATTATTATGTTAATAAAAGTTTTTAATTGTTTTATTGTGCATATAAATTATTTCAATCATACTTGTATAATAGCGTAACATGCAACGCCATTTTGAAACGATTTTTTCAAGTCGGCCAGTCTTTTGAAACAGTTTCCTGTGAATGAAGCGTACGATCGTGTAGTATAGTGAATCAGGGCCTTAAGCTTCAATCTGAAAGAGGGTTCTTCAAGCGTAATTTTTTCCAGTTTAAGATTTGCTTTTTTGGTCTTTATTTAATTGGGGGCATAAACTCATCGGCATAATTTTTAACCTCCTTAAGTACGGAAGGTCCAATTGGAAGCAAGACACAGTTGGCTAGTGCTTCAATTTCTCTAATATTTCTAGAGGATTCACTCATAATCACAGCCTGATATGCAAATTTCTTATAGTAGTTGTAAATTTTGATAACAGATACAACTCGTGTGACATCCTTAGATTTATTATTCGTTTTAGCTGTATTGACAACATACCAATCAGGAATGAGGCTGACAAATGGGGAAATCAGTGTTGCATTTGCTTCAGCACAAACTACGTCTCACGCACACTAAAGCAATAAAGCCCAGCTACATTCTAAATGTTTGAATTCTAGAATTTTTGTGGTTTGGTTACCCATTCATGTTGAAGGCAATAGAAATGCGTTTCTTTCTTATCCCCATATCTTCGCATAAGGACTTCAAGGCTTTCTTTACGCTTTTTCCGATCAAACCTGTCCAATATCTCGCAGCAAAAAGAACACATAACCGAGAGCACAGTTTGTTGCATAATTTTTATTGAAAAAAAAAAATATATATTTTTTTTGATAAATTATTTATTTTGATAAAATGTAATCAAACAATACAAACGTCAAACTGATTCGAAAATCTGAAAAGAAAATTACTTACAATATAGTGGAAACAGTTCGAAATGATTTCCTCAAATCAACTTAATTTGTTTATAATGGAAACGTACTATTACATTCGAAAAACAAATAGAAATGAATAGCACAAAGTGCAGTACAGAACACCAAAACTTCAAATTGAAGTGATTTTCACCTCAAAGTGGAACAAGGCGAATTCATTACTAGGCGAACTTAATAGCACAGATGATTATTTTACTTTTCGCGTTTTTTCCAATGAGACTGTCAAGTTTTTTTTCTTTTGTTTACAAACTTTTTCGCGCCATTTTGATCTGAAAAATTGTTTGTATGAATTAGTGAAATTTTCAGAAATTTGTGTGAATTTAAAAGTGAAAAACTTATATAATCTGAGATTTTAATTACAAACAAATATAAAAGTTTATATTTAACGGTTATATATAATTATTCCCCAGCTGAATAATCTTAGGCGAATTTAGATTTTGACATTCACGATATGTTTTACAATAACAAAATACATAGTACTGAATTCGCCTTTCCGCTTGCATTCACCCAAGGTGCATTAACGTATGCACGGTGGCAGCACTAAAGCAAAATTACAATAATACAGCAAAAACAGGCATGTGGTAAGCTATGTTTATCAAAAATATTTGTAACTATTTTCACAATTATAAACTATGAATGTACCTTCTCATAATTATAAAATATATTTATTTGAATTATTTTTATGTTCACAAAATAATTTATATATGTTTAATTCAGAATACAACACTAAATTCACTTTCAACAATGTAAACAATACATTTGACGTAAATAGCTTACTATATTGCCAGTAGCAAAAAATTGTCACATGTCGTAGTGCTGCCACCGTGTATACGTTAATGCACCTTGCATTCACCTTTATAAATTCGCCTTGAAGTGGAATCAAGAAAGAGTCCACCCCGATAGTTTTAAAATTATTTGTTTGAGTGTTTAATTGTGTTTATATGTACATACATTTTTTTTTGTTAGGTGCTAAAAAAACAAGAATTTATTGAACAATTACAGATTAAAGTAAACAATTATTTAGCATTAAGCAAAAGCAAAATATGTACATACATAAATACATGCAAAATTTCGTAGCTCATTTGTATAAGTTCTTATAAAACAAATCAATACATATTTTATTGTAGAAAATGCAAACAAAATACAGAAAAAACAAAATATTCAAATAAGATGTCAATTTAAACTTCTTTTATTCATTTTTTATCACAATACTACCGATAGATACTCCAAACTGAGACCGACCGATAGCCTCAATTAACTGATATTTGTAGTAGTTTTCGCTTTCGTTGAAGGCGCACGTGAGAAACAAGACACTTTTTCAACCAAATACATATTTCAAAAGCAACAAAAATAAATAAATAAAAACAATATACAAAACAAAACAAAAATATAAAAAAAATAACAAATATGTATGTATATCCAACCAGTTCCCGTTCTAATATTTCACATTTTTAAAAATCAGTTGAACAAAAACCTCTTTCAAGAACGGTTTACTAAAAAAGAACAAATTTTTCTCTACCAAATCCAGTTTTTTACTTTAACAAAATTTTATTATTGAACAATATTTATGCAGTCAAAATCCAAAATTTCTGAAAAAGTGAAATTATTGTGAATAGTTTGATATCAAAATTTTAAGAAGAAACAAAAATTATTTTTTTATATTTATATATATAAATATATAGTTGGAAACAAAACTATATTGTGAAACATGGATCAATCGTTGGAAATAAAACGGGCCGGCAAAACGCCCTGCAAAAATGATCGTAAAGCATATTTGCAAAAGGTTATGTTGACCAGGTATAAACTATTTACAATTATATACGTACATATATGTGCGAAATCAAATCATTTTATTCATTGTAATGCATAATAAGTACATACATGCATACTCGTACATATCGCTCCTTTATTGCAACATAGTCATAACGCAAAAAAGCTTGTTTCGAGAAAAACACATTTCAAATTTGTAGTTTCCGTACAAGTCTTAGAAAATTTTTTTTAGAAAATATCTCCTAAACAAAACAGTTTAAAGGTAATTTAAATAAAATTTTGCCACAATATAAAAGGTAGTACTGTTAACAACTCTGCATTGTTAATTCGAAAAGTTCATTTTTGAGATATGACCATGTTGCAATAAAGGAGCGATATGTACTTATATCGCTCCTTTATTGCAACATAGTCCTATCTCAAAAAATTTGCTTTTCGAGTTCACAATGCAGAATTGTTAACAGTACTACCTTTTACATTGTGCTAAAAATTTATTCAAATTACGTTTAAGCGTTTTTTTTTTTCATAAAATAGTTCACACTCGTATCCCTAATTACTTATATGAAAAATTTCGATTTTTTCAATCGCCGCGAAACCGAAACATTATAATACCTCGATACCAATATCTAGTGTCCGAATGGCAGTTTTACTTAATGCTACCCGACTTTGGAACAATCTACCACTATGTCAACAGTTGAACAGAAATGCTAATAAAGGGTGTTTTTTTAAGCCCGATAGAACTTGAAATTGTAAAAAATAACACAAAAAATTAAATTGTAATCAAAATTTTTTTTTATTCGAAAGATCAATACGTGACATTAACATTTGAAAATGATTTCGGGCATATGGGCACCGCGGCTGTTCTTGACGAAGAGCATTCTGGACGTCCAATTTTGGGCCACTTTTTCGAGCACTGCTGGCCGTATGTCACGAACAACACGAACAATGCTGGCCTCCAAGGCGTCAATTGTTGCTGGTTTATCAGCATAAACCAGTGACTTCACGTAGCCCCACAGGAAATAATCGAGAGGTGTCAAATCGCACGACCTTGGAGGCCAATTGACAGGTCCATTTCTCGAAATCAACTTATCGCCAAATTTTGATTTCAGTAAGTCGATGGTTGCGTTCGCCGTATGGCACGTAGCGCCATCCTGTTGAAACCACATCTCCTCCGGATCAATGTCATCCATATTTTCAAACAAAAAATCATTGATCATGGTGCGGTAACGATCTCCATTGACCGTAACGCGAGCTCCGGCCTCATTTTTGAAGAAATAAGGTCCGATGATGCCACCAGCATGAAAACCGCAGCAAACAGTGCATTTTTCTGGATGTAATGGAGTCTGTAGGGTCTCTTGTGGATTGGTCTCACTCCATATGCGGCAATTTTACTTATTAACAAACCCGTTAAGCCAAAAATGCGCCTCGTCGAAGTCGTCTATAAGTTGCGCGAATCGACGACTGATTTTCAAAGTAAATTTGGATAATTTCGTAGCGTTGTTCAAGCGTGAGTCTATTCATGATGATTTGTCAGAGTATACTGAAACAAATAAAAAAAATGTTTCATCAAAATTTAATTTTTTGTGTTACTTTTTACAATTTAAAGTTCTATCTAGCTTAAAAAAACACCCTATATTTTGTAAAAAAAAAATTTCCAAGACTTGTATGGAAACTAAAAATTTGTAATGTGTTTTTCTCAAAACAAGCTTTTTTTCTTAGTTATGCCTATGTTGCAATAAAGGAGCGATATTATTATTATTGCTAAATATATCACACAACATCTTTATATAATATATCGATTTAATGTATTTAAACAGGTATTTATTTTATACCATATTTTTATACCCTTTTTTTCTTTGCACATTCAAATACGTTTAATTATAAATAATTCAAATGCTATTGACCGATTTTCAATAAAAAAAAACAAGTTGGCGATCATTCTAACAGATTAATCAAAACTCATTTTCAAACGAGATTTGAAAGAAAAATAATGATTAAATTTAAGAATGTCACTTTTGGGTGGCTGAAATTTTCAGTTCTGGGACAGGATTTCGCAAGGAAGAGTTTTTACTAGTAAACACTCAAAATAAAATTCAGCAACGAAAATTCATACTGTTCACTTTTAGTATTTTAGAGTTTTGTTCATTGTGTCGGCGTTCATAACATCATAACTTTTTATATATCGGTGATCGCGGTTCTGTAAGGGCTACATATCTGTTTTTAATAATTTTTCACTACCACGGCAATGGCGACATAGTCAACAAAATACTGAAAGGGGGGTACTTGTAGGCGTGGCGAAATATTAAACTGATTTTCGAATTATTTTTACATTATCTTTAATCCTAGGGGCTGACTGACAAAACTTTTTTTTTGTATGGTAGGCGAACCACTCTAATGCACACACCTGCCTCTAAAGGCCCTGATTCACTATACTGCACGATCGTACGATTCATTCACAGGAAACTGTTTCAAAAGTCTGGCCGACTTGAAAAAAATCGTTTCAAAATGGCGTTGTAGGCCACACTATTACACAAGTATAATTGCAATAATTTATATACATAATAAAATAATTAAAAACTCTTATGAACATAATAATTTTACATTACTTAAATTTTTTTTCTTGAGGCACCAACTTATATTTCTTATATTTTTCACAATATATATCACACTGATCGCACAGAAACCATAATGTTTTGAAAAGTTTCATAAAGTTTTTCAAATCGCACGATTTGTCAAAAAGTCTGTTGCACGGTTGCATTTTTAGTACTTTTTCAGCACACATGCTTTATTTTGTAGATCGCACGATCGTGTATGATAGTGTAGCAAGGCCTTAAGGGGTGACTTATACTCGTATCTTTATACTTAGAGGACAGGTCTGTTCCAGCTCATCTGTTAAAACTGGGAAATATTTAGTTATGTATAAAATACCAGCTGCACTACGCAACTTGAAAATAATTTCCTCTTTTCGTTGAGAATGACATGTTTTTCAATTTGATTTCATACGTTTGGCGTTTTAGAAAACGTTAGATTGCAAATCAGTCTCAATTTGAAATCAAGCCGTAGTGTTAGTGGGGTTGCCACAATAATACATAGTCCACCCGGGTAAAACGCCCTTATGCAAAATGGTGCCGGGCAGAGAAAGTGTTCAACAAGCTCTTCCTCTTCCTTACAACTATTACAGAAGTCCGTAAATGGAAGCTTTATACTTCTCGCATACCCCCTATGTGACAAAAATCCGTCTGAACCACTACCATTCAACGAAACCTTCGTCGGTGCAGGTCCTTCATGATAATACTCCCACCATTATCATATATCGAAAAAACGAAATTCTGACCGGTATCGTTTTTAAAGAAGTACGGAGTCATGGTTCTACCAGACCATTAGGTACACCAAACAGTTTTTCTGCATGTAACGGTTGGCTCACCAAAAACTTGATTATTATCATCACTTGTTTATTGTCGTCTCCTTTCAAACAAAATTAAGCTATAACGCTTAGCAAAATTCGATTGTGAAAATCGGAATCAAAGTAATCTTGTTTTTCGCCCATTTGTTCAATTGTTGTTTTGACATCAACCTATTCAGCTGGATTCACCCATTGTTTCGGAACAAAATTATTGTTCTAAACCTATTTTAGCTCTTTGAGAGTTTGTTCTGAAACGATTCACCCACTTCGAACATTTGTTCTAAACAAATAAAGCTACCATATAAAGTAACTGTGTAAACGAGGTTAAGATGCAGTTACGAGGTGGCAGCTATTTCATTTCTGAAATAAGCTTCAGTGAAATTTATGCGTTGAAATTCATGACAAAATGTTTTAAAGTTGTTAACTTTTATTTTTTATAATAATCAATATAAAACATATTTTATGATGTGGCATCTCAGTTCAACTTTGCTTGAAAAATTAAAGTAGCTGGCAGCACAGTTCAATTGCTTCGGAACAAAAAATTAAATTAAACCTATTGCAGCTGAAATGGTTCCGAACGAATTTAACTCTCTTTTGCTCTCGTTCTCAAAAAGAGAAACGTCAAATTACATATAAAAAAAAACATGTTTGAGAACAAAAATTTTGTTACGAAACCAGCTGTTGAAATGCCAGACGAAACTAAACATAATTCACTTAACAGCCGATAAAATGGCCGCCAGTTATAAAAATGTTGGCAACTTAGAGTTTTATACCTCTACAAAAACACCCTTTACCTACAATATATTGTATACTACAGATTTAACTAAGCTTTCCCTACATTCAAATTAGAAAAAGATTCAATTATTTCAAGCTCCTACTTTTACCGATCATGCAGTCTTACTCGTATTCGCACTCATTAACTCAATAAATGAATTCGTCACTTCAGCAGTCACTGAACCAGTGACGTTGTGAATGCTAGACTTTATTGTTTTGTATGTGAATGAATAACTGAAATTCCAAAACACAAGCATGCAGCAAAGATAACACTAGTCTGCAATTAAATACTACGAGGGCGCGTTAATAAGTCCATGACTTTTATATAAAAAGTTTTTTTTTATTTTGCAGTTCTAAACACTAGTCCAACATTTCTCCATTTCTTTTTATCTCTTCCGAAAAATATGATGTGTCGAGGTCATCGAAATAGAAATAGAGTTTTTTAAAAGTTTGGATACAAGAATATAATTGTATGAACGAATGTAATGGTTGCAAAACTGGGGTTAATATTTGCTTTCAGGTGTTGCCATATGCACAAGACGAAACATACTATGTTTGCCGTTGATGTGGAGTCTTGCCAGGATAACTCTCATATTGTTGTTCTGGTGGTAAACTCTTCTTGGGATTTTCTGAAAATCCCTCAGTTGTTTTTGCAAATAAAAAATTTTAAATCAATGGAGAGAACAAATTCTCTGCAAAAAATAATTACATATCGCATCCTAAATACAAAAGTGTCACAACTCAAAATACTAAAATTTCAGGAGAGATAAAAAACTGTTTATGTAAGAATAATTGTAATGTTAAAAAAAAAAAATATTCCACTATGAAAAAAATTCAATATTAAAGAAGGTTCTGCTATACTTTTTTTAATTTTATATTATATTTGCGAAAACATAAAAAAACTGACTTTTATGGAAAATTGTCAGTTTTGGAAAATTTTGTGTTGTGACCCTTTTGTATTTAGGGTGCGATATGTATGCTGTTTATTTATGCATGGGTTAATAACATCAAATATGCATCCCAGCAAACTTGCTTATATTCCACCTAGATGCGGTGTGAAAAAACTTAGTTTCATGCAAGTTATTAAATATATAATCCAAAAACGGAGCACAAAAATTCAACACTTTTTTATCTGTGCATATTTCATTTTTGGCACATGTTTGCAATGTTAAATATGTTTATTTTTGTATTGAAATGTCTGCTTTCAGATTTTATATATTTAAAATAAATTATTATATGCTAATTCATTTATAAGCTAAAAAGTGTCTTATATAAAAATCTAACTATAATCCAATTCGTCTAATAGTCCACAAAAAGCGTACATTTGAAGCAGTGGACTATAAGCGAATTTTACTGTAATAATTAATTAATTAATTATTATTTTTGCAGCTAAACATCGTTTTGGCTTTATATAATAAATTCAACAGTCTTTATTTTCGATATATCAATAACAATTTGTTGTCATCGTCAGGAAAATTAAAATGTTAACAAATTGTTATCAAAAATAAAGACTGTTGAATTTTTTATATAAAACCAAAACGACCTTTAGCTGCAAAAATAAGAATGCAAGATCAAATAACTAAACATTAGTAATAATGATAATATGCAATAAAATTATTTCGTAGACGACTTACGATTGAGTATCGTTTTACTGGAACTACTTTCTCAGCAAAAAGGAAATGAAACGTTTATTTAATGCAAAGTTATTATTAAGCCACGAACATACTTCAATGACTTGCTTGCTGGGTTTTGCGTGTTAATATAATGATATCAGCACATAATATATTCAAGACGAATAGATCGACGGTATCGCAGTAGCGAAAGCATACCTACATTTGTTATTGTACGTATTAAACTGCATCAATTCTGATCGAATTTTAGATGCCTTAATTAAAGAAAATTTTTTGTGTGCAAATTTTTAAGCTTGCACCAATAAATGTTCATATGTATGTATGTATTGCACATCCTTACATATATAAGTATGTTTATCGCTCCACTTGTTCTTAATAATTCCCATAAACAAATCTCAAATATAATTAAATTCATATGTACTTACTCTGTTTATATATTTACACATGTGCGCATGAATGTTTTCATGTTTGCAAAATGTGCTCTCTTCATTTTTGCTTTTGCTTACGGGACATATTAGCCCTTCTGGCTTACCCCCGCTAACAACAAGCAGTTTATAATTTGTGTTTTTTTTAATGCTCAGAGTGCAACATCTTTATAAAGGGTGTTTTTTTAAGCTAGATAGAACTTTAAATTGTAAAAAGTAACACAAAAAATTTAATTTTGATGAAACATTTTTTTTATTTGTTTCAGTATACTCTGACAAATCATCATGAATAGACTCACGCTTGAACAACGCTACGAAATTATCCAAATTTACTTTGAAAATCAGTCGTCGATTCGCGCAACTTATAGACGACTTCGACGAGGCGCATTTTTGGCTTAACGGGTTTGTTAATAAGCAAAATTGCCGCATATGGAGTGAGACCAATCCACAAGAGACCCTACAGACTCCATTACATCCAGAAAAATGCACTGTTTGGTGCGGTTTTCATGCTGGTGGCATCATCGGACCTTATTTCTTCAAAAATGAGGCCGGAGCTCGCGTTACGGTCAATGGAGATCGTTACCGCACCATGATCAATGATTTTTTGTTTGAAAATATGGATGACATTGATCCGGAGGAGATGTGGTTTCAACAGGATGGCGCTACGTGCCATACGGCGAACGCAACCATCGACTTACTGAAATCAAAATTTGGCGATAAGTTGATTTCGAGAAATGGACCTGTCAATTGGCCTCCAAGGTCGTGCGATTTGACACCTCTCGATTATTTCCTGTGGGGCTACGTGAAGTCACTGGTTTATGCTGATAAACCAGCAACAATTGACGCCTTGGAGGCCAGCATTGTTCGTGTTGTTCGTGACATACGGCCAGCAGTGCTCGAAAAAGTGGCCCAAAATTGGACGTCCAGAATGCGCTTCGTCAAGAACAGCCGCGGTGCCCATATGCCCGAAATCATTTTCAAATGTTAATGTCACGTATTGATCTTTCGAATAAAAAAAAATTTTGATTACAATTTAAATTTTTGTGTTATTTTTTACAATTTCAAGTTCTATCGGGCTTAAAAAAACACCCTATACATTTATTGTCATGTTCTTATTTGAGTTTTGTTGATGGGAATTATTGAAAACAAGAAGAGCAACAAACATATGTGCGTATGTATGTGCAATACATATGAACAGCGTTGTCAGCTTTGAAATTTTAAAACGCACCAAAATGAAGAAAAAAGCGCGTTGTTTCAACATAAACCCAGCGAATTTAAAATTTTTCTTTAATTTTTAAAAACCAAATTTGTATTTTAAGAAGTACAATATTTTTATTTTAAAAACACGATAATGAAACAGCCTTTTAAGCAATTGTTATTCAACCTGATAGCAACGCGTGACGGCATGAAATTACATTCGTTCAATAGCTAGAATTTGTGTTTGTCATACTTGGCCTAGAGGCTCTGTTAGTTTTATTAAGATAATGTTACCTTTACAATAACTACAATGATATTTTATCAAATTTATTATTAAACACTATCATTTAATTATATTTGCTATTGACCGAAATCAGCTGTTACTTTTACTGCCTATTATCAGGGACACAAAAATTCAGCTGCTTAATGTCACCGAAATTTATTGCAGAAGCATACGACTATTACTGTCGAAAGAATTTACGATCATCGGATCACAAAAAGTTACAGAATCGCACTTCAAATTCGATTCATAGCAATTCTATCAAACACAGTGTACGTTTCATTTTGTTTTCGTGCGGATGTCTTTAAAAGAATTTATTGAAATATACGAAAAGTGGCCAGAATTATAACAAATAAATGAAGAATTTTACCTAAATCATTATTTAAAGCAAAGGTTTTGGAAAACATTTTATCATTTAATTATTAGCTTTGTAATTTCTCAATTACCGAAACCGTAACGAATTCAGGAGCTATCATACGAACGAATACGAACTTCACTGTTCAGAAACTGCATTTATGATATTATTTGATACACTTGGCTTGATCGTTTAATATCCAAACACTCTATAAAATCAGCAAATTTTTTAAAACGAAATGTTTCTTTTTCTTTCGAGAGAGTTTTTAATATACAACAGCAAGATTAACTTACTTTGTGCATATAACATTCCACGTAAAATGAAACGTAAAAATTTTGGACACTTGATTACACTTTTTTCTTACATTAAACCAAAAATTTCAGTTGAATTTGAATTTGTGCCACCGAAATTTAAAAAACACACCGAAAGTGTAAAAAAATCGCACCCCGCACCGACTAAAGAATTTTTCGCACAAAAAGTTTTAAAAAGCACCAAAAACGGTGCGAAACGCACCGAGTTGACAACGCTGCATATGAACATGGATTGGTGCATGCTAAAAAGTTTTTTGGGAATTATAATTTTCATTTAAAAAATACATCTACGTATGTATGTTAAGCGTATAGATAATATGCATGCATCCATGTGTATTACTTTCTACGATGTTGCTTTTTATTTTGCTTTTATATATGCATGTACATATGTAAGTGATTCTTACATGCATATTTTGAAATTATGAAATTTCGTGTTTTCATATCATGGTTATAAGGGCCACTAATAAACCAAACATAGATGCCTATATGACTATTTTTGTATTTGTAGGGTGCACGAACATTGTTGTATTACTAAAAATATGGATGTTCGCACCGAACTCATAATGCTGTATGTAAGAAGATGCTTCTATAGCACTAATTCCGGTACATATCTACTATACTTGCATTGAAATGCGACACAATGTTAACATTGGAGCCAAAAAAAACTCCCAAAAAACTCGGAACTGCTTCGCTAACTGAACGCAAACGGTTTTTAATATACGGTACATGTTTTGACCGTGGAACATGTATCTGAATTATTAATGATCATTCGATTTAGTGCGAAAATTGAAGTTGCCATGTTGTTTCCGGGGAAGTGGGGGATTTTGGCGATTCCTGAAGCCAATTTTGGGAGCTCCAATTTAAGATGGGCGAATAAAAAAATATACTTGTCAGATGAAAATATCTAGAAAACAGTGTTATGATAATAAATAATGAGAAAAATAGGAAAGGAAATTACAAAAGGGCATTTGAAAAATCTCCTGTAATTCTGTAACAGCGCATATTGCATTTTATATGTATGTATGTACATATGTATTTAATATAAAACATTGAAAAAGTTCATATAAAACAATACTTACTTATTTATTTATTTTTCCTTTTTAAATAGACTACTTTAAAAAACTTTTCAATAAAATATTTGGTTTTATTTGTTGTCCCTGTCCAGAATAGAATTGATCAACATTTTTTGTATAAAAATATACTATAGTCTGTTTACACCAAATCGAAATCTGCTCATTCGAGATTTCAAGCCAAATCTAGTGGATTTTGAGAAGATTTCCCATACAAAATCTACTTTATGAGTAGATTTCGTCGAAATCTCCTGATATCTACTCAGTACCAAGTGATGCTACCGGGATTTTCTTCAAAAAATACTTAAAAATACTACGCTGCAACAAAAATTACACTTTAATGGGGTGTAAGCAGTCTCTGGGCAACAAAAATATACACTTTAATGTTGATGTATTCAGTCTCTGATAAAATCGTTTTGTCAAACCCGCATGAATAAATTATTTTTGTTTAAATGAAATCTTGCTAGATGTGAAAAAATGGTGGTGTAAAGAATGTAGATTTCGTTGTAGGTTTTAATTCAAATCTGCTAGATTTTGAGCTGTGTAAATGTAGTATTAGCAAATACTATTCTGTGCATGTTGGCAACAATAAGATATCATAAATGTTTTACATAGGCACAAATTAACGTAAATTACACGACACGAGCAAGTCGCGTTGGTTGTAAGACCACCAATGCAGAAGAAGTCTTTTGTAAGCATGCTATATGGTGATATTTATTTCGATTTAACCTTTGATGATGTAATTAATCCCCCATATTTCAAAAGACGTTATCGTCGTCACAACACGACAACATCAAAAACTCTTGATTTAGTAACTATCCATTCTTTGGTTCGATTTCGATATTACATAGACTTAAGGCCTCATTAGTTTTTACTTTCTGTTGCCGTTCAGTGACGTTCATTTTCGTAGCAAATATTTTACATTTACTTTTGCCGTGAAAATATTCAGCTGTTTTTACAGTAGAGCATAAATAAAAGAAAAACATTGGAATGAAGAATAAAACATGTATATAAATATTATCTTGTGTGAAAAAAACAAAAAAGGAAACAAATCAATAATTTAGAAATGGTGATCAAACAGTCCACTTCTTTCGCCCAATCTGCAGAGTTTATGCCACTTGTTATACAAAATATATATTTTTCCTTGCTAAAATAATATTCTTTTGGTCCGTAGTAAAAATCTTTAGTTGAAACAAATTTTTTTTAGCTTTTGACAAAAAAACGTATATAACGAGTGATTTTTTTGCTATTATCTTTTTGGCAACACTAGAACACTAGTTTTGACAGCTCACGTACGTTTTGTATCTTGTGTCACTGTCAAACATCTTCAGTTTGGTCTATAATTTAATCATGAATCGTCTTACAAACGAACAACGCTTGCAAATTATTGAATTTTATTACCAAAATGAGTGCTTAGTTAAGAAAGTTCATCGCGCGCTTCTTCCATTTTATGGTCAGTTTAATCGACCTACTGAGGCTTCTATTCGGGCTATTGTAAAAAAATTTCGCACCAAATTTACATTGTTGGACATTAAACCACCAACACGCTTACGTAGAGTGCGAACTGAAGAAAATATCGCAGCCGTATCGGCCAGTATTGGTGATGACCGTGAATTATCGATTCGGCGCCGTTCGCAGCAATTGGGCCTCTGTTACTCCACTACGTGGAAAATTTTGCGGAAGGATTTGGGTGTGAAGCCTTATAAGATACAGCTGGTGCACAACGCCAAATTTTTGGTGAATGGGCTCTTGAAAATTTAGATGAAGATCCACTTTTTTATCGAAGAATTGTGTTCAGCGACGAGGCTCGTTTCTGGTTGAATGGATACGTGAACAAGCAAAACTGCCGTATTTGGAGTGAAGAGCAGTCAGAAGCATTGCAAGAGCTACCAATGCATCCACAAAAAACAACCGTTTGGTGCGGATTATGGGCTGGCGGCATCATTGGGCCGTATTTCTTCAAAGATTATGCGAATCACAACGTTACTGTGAATGGTGAGCGCTACCGTGCGATGATAACAAACTTTTTTTTGCCCAAAATGGAAGAACTTGACTTGCATGACATGTGGTTTCAACAAGACGGTGCCACATGCCACACAGCACGCGAAACAATGGGCCAATTGAGAGGCGAGTTCGGTGAACAGTTTATTTCACGCTTGGGACCAGTCAATTGGCCGCCCAGATGGTGCTATTTAACGCCTCTGGACTATTTTTTGTGGGGCTATGTTAAGGCTAATGTCTATAGCGACAAGCCCGCTTCGATTGACGCACTGGAAGCCAACATTGCCAACATTATTCGTGAGATACCGGCCGAAATGTTGGAAAGAGTATGCCAAAATTGGACTAAGCGGATGGACCATTTGAGGCGCAGCCGCGGCCAACATTTGTATGAAATAATCTTCAAACATTAAATTATATCGACCCAACTATCGATCCAAATAAATATTTCATGCATTTTTCTGAATTTTATGTGTTTTTTTTTTTTTTAATTTCCGATAGTTCTTATAAAATCACCCATTACATTTGAATAAAAAAATAATGTTTCCATACCTGAAAAAAGTAACACATACACATATCTGGCCGTCACTTAACGTTGAATTCTATTTTCAATAGATTAGTCCGTAACAGAACAGAACGTAAAAGTGAAAACAACAGAACAGAAACAAAACAGCTGATTCAGAACGGAAAAGAACGTACAAACTAATTCTGCCTTTATGCTATTGTTCGAGACTGCCAACAATATTCAATTCTTGTTGGCAATCAGTAAACAAATGTCAAATTCTTTACCTAGTTTTCGTGTGACTACCATGACGTTTCTTGGAATAAAGGCCCTCTTAATGGCAAAGTGTTTAACAACCACCAGCGATAATATTTATATTTGTATTAAATCTTTGCAGACCAGTGTAGATGATTGACGTCATGAAAAAACAAAAATAAAGAAACTTTTGTTAAAATGATTTCAAAGAAACAAGCATTGAACACGGCTATATCAGTTAAACTACGAGTCATTTTTAGTCTAAATACATATTTAAATAAGTTAGCAAGTTGTTGTACAAGATAAAAACAATTGTCAACATTTATTTTTAAAACTTCTGCAGTTAATTTACTTAACTTGTGATTTTTTTTTTTTGTTTATAATAAAAACAAAAACCGCAAGGTTGCGAATAAAAGCAGAATCTGTTTGAATCACTTATAGTTCTCAAAACCCCAGTGTTAAAAAAAAAAAAATTATTTTAAAAAATATATGAAACAAATTTTTTCGAGCTACTGGAATCATGAGTATTCGAACAAAACCGTAAGTGAAACACGTTTTTGGTGTTTAAAAATTTTGTTTAAATAAACACACACAAAAATTGCTCTTAAACTATGTACACACGGTTGTCAGATCTTACAATATTGCCAGTAAAATTGTCTGAAAATGTATTACAATCGTGTGAACTGTCAATTTTTAACTTACAACGTTGTCAGAAAAACCATTGTCATCAATTGTAAGAAGACAATGTCGTCGGCATTGCCAGATAATTGACTGGTATTGTAAGCTCAGTTTTAATTGTAAGATGTATAAAACGGCATCATTGTCAGAAAAAAGTTTCATGGGCAACACTGCCAAACAGGTAGTTGTTGATATACATAAGTGGCAATGCCTTACAACATGTCTGGCAATCTTTTTCATCTAACAATCTGACAACCGTGTGAATTGACAATTTTTGTTGTCAGATGAACTATTTGTCAGATCATAGTCTAACAGCCAGTTTACCAATCCCGACAGCGTGCTTGCGTTCGCAATCTAAGCGAAAGAAAATTGATTTGGGTTCGTCTAACTTTTTTTTATGCGAATGATCTGTCAAAACTCAATGAAAATACATAAGAATATGCGAACGAATAATAGTGAGATAGACAAACCCAAATTGATTCGAATGTGAGTGACTAGCTTCCTTTCGCATTCATTTTCATTCGAAATTGGTAAACTGCCTGTTACAATGAAATTGTAAGATTTTCTTATGGTCGTCTGAACACACAATTTACTTCTGCGATACAATTTTTCATTGTCACTACATTGCCAGCATGTTGCCAGATCTTACAATATTGTAACATCTGACAACCGTGTGTACATAGCTTTGGCATGAAACGTGCGGCGACGATTGTTCCTCTTGGGCATCGCTCAGATGCTGTGAACATTGTCAACTAGGATCCAGATTTCCTCAAAAAGGTCATAACTGGTAACGAATCAAAAAAGAGTACTGTTTTCTTCGACTGTAATGGCATAGTACATCATGAATTCTGGCCACAAAATCGTACAGTCAATAAGTAATACTACCTTGAAGTTATGTGCCGTTTGCGCGAAGCAATTCGTCAGAAACGCACAGAATTGTGGAAGAAAAAATCATGGATTTTGCACCATGATAACGCATCAGCTCACACATCGATGCTTGTGCGTAAGTTTTTGGCCAAAAACAAAAGCGTGATCATGCCTCAACCACCGTATTCACTGGACTTGGCCCCCGCTGACTTTTTCCTCTTCCCAAAACTGAAGACACCGATGAAAGGACAGCGTTTTGCTACGATTGAGGAGATAAAAGAAAAATCGAAACAAGAGCTGTTGGCGATACCAAAAAGCGCGTTTCAGAAGTGTTTTGAGGACTGGAAAAAACGCTGGCAAGAGTGTATTATATCTGAGGGAAATTACTTCGAAGGGGACAAGATAGTTATTGATGAATAAATGAATACCTTTACAAAAAAATTGAAAATAACGGGCTTTTTTGATCAACCCTCGTATATACGTATAAGATAGTGATTTGGTTGATGAGACGGCAAAATCACTTAAGTTCTCCACTTAAAAGTTCACATAAGATTTTTTTTTTTTAACTAAAATTCTTATAGGACACACATACAAACGTCCTGGATAGTCAGTGGATTGTATAAAATATTTAGTGAGCCTCGCAGAGTAAGCAAACTAATTAATTGATGTTCCCCACGTTTTTTAAAGCACGATTAAAATTATTTTATAAGTTAATTAACTTTGAGAAAAAATCAAATGATAAATCATTCATACTGCCAAGGCTCAAAACTGATATCTGGGGGCTAATTCTGTCATTCGCTTACGAGCGAGTTTTTACTCGAATGTGCGAGTTTTTACACTTTTGGGATTATCTCATTCGATATCGAGTAAAAGGTTTCGAAATTTCTAATGATGGCATTCGATAGCGAGTAACTATTCGAATGCAACCATGTTACTTTTTACTCGTAAGCAAAAGTACTATCGAAAACCAGCCAAACAGAAAAACACAAAGGAAATGTAAATTAAAAATTTGTTTTGAATAGCAATAGTAGTTAAATTAAATTGAGAATTTTTGGTTCTTAAGGCTTTTTTCAATTCATATGATGATGCATATGACGTATATATACAGATATATGTATATAAAGATGAGTATTGCTAAGAACACAAAAACTTATATTTGAAGTCACATATTATTACATTCAAGAATTTATTTTTGTTTTTTTTTAGAAATGCATATATACGATACATATGCTTATACATAGTTTAAATGGTTGGTTTTTACATACATATTTATTGAATTGTTCTTTCTATTTATTTATTTTTTAATGTACAAACATAGTATGCAAATACATACAATTTTCGGCAGTGTTATAAAACACATTTTGTCAGTATTTTGCAACACTGAAGTGATAACTCGACTCGTTACGTAACGAGCCACATCATTAGAAATTTACACGATATCGAAATTATTTTCTACTCGATAGTAATTTCGATCACGAATGACAGAATTAGCCCCCTGGATGACAGAAATGATTTCAGAAAGAAACTCACTGTTTTGATTGTTTCTTGAGGCCTAACTACATATAATGTGCATAAACTAATTTAAGCCAGCTTAAGCAACTGTGCGAATACGTATAATCAAATGTGTACAACTATAATGTGCTTAATGAAACTTTTCGTTAAGTTTCGTCTAATGTCAGTTGCTTAAGCAAAGTACGAAACTGAACGCACTTTCTGTGCGGAATCATTTGTTTTCAGGAGTTTGTGTGTGTGTGTGTTTACAAAAATTATTAAAATAAAGAAAAATTTTTACAAATAATATTGTATTTAATTTAATAGAAATGTATTTTAGCTTTTTTCAATTTTTAATTACACAAATTACCACAAAATTGTTTTTACTTTTTGTTTGGAAATTATTGCATACAAATACTTTGTTGTCATTTTTAGTACTTTTTATATAATCTACTTAGTAATTACACAAGTACTACGCAGTCGTGCAACAATGGGTTTAAAATCATTAAGTTCATATAAGTACATTATGGCCAACTAAAAGTCGTTTTTCATTCACATATGCATTTGACAGACTTTTCGTTTAATTTTGGTAAAAGCTTAAGCCAATCTATGCACATTATAGTTAGGCCTTTGGTCTCTGCGGTATTATGATGGATCCATGTTTCGTCTACGGCTACCTAACGTTAGCGCGTTACAGAAGTGTTTCGAGGATTGAAAAAAACGCTGGCATAAGTATATCATATCTGATGGGGATTACTTTGAAGAGGACAATATAGTTATTTATGAATAAATAAATACTTTTAGAAAAAAAAATAAAAATAACGGTTCTTTTTTGATCGGCCCTCGTATATAACAGACATGTGTACCAACATAACAGAACTCACGTAACTCACGAAATTTGAAAATAACGTTTATTTTTTTATCAGACCTCGTATATAACTTTTTATCTCATTTGTTATTTCAGTAAACTGTTGGCCAGTAACATGAGTTTAGGGTCCACCAGAGAAAGTCATACTCTATTTATAATAATTATATATTTAACGAAAATTATATTCAGAACCCCGACTTTGTGAGTATTACAAACAGCAATGTCATAAAAATTACCGGCTTGTTTTTAGTTTGACGTTTACTTTTGTTTGATGTTTCTATTTTTGTATGTGTTTTTTTTTTATTATTAATATATGCATATGTATGTGTGCACATCTTTTAGGATAAAAATAAACAGTGTGTCCCAGAACTCAACGTCAAGCCGAAGCAGGGTGACCAGATTGATTGTAACCATCATGGGAAAAATATAAAAAAAAAATCGAAGGAAAAAACATTTTACTCAATTCAATTTTTTTTATTAACACAAGCGTTTGTCTTGTCTATTTCAAAAACCATTTAGTAAGGCGAATTCATAACAGGTGAAATTCCCAGCGCAGCTGATAACTTTCTTTTTAATTTTAATCTGTTTCAGATGTCAATGGAATGAAGATACAGTATGATGTCGGCTGGACTGAACACATTTTTCATGTCTCTAAAGAAGCATTCAAGTGACTCGGGTTTTCGAAACGCTGTAAGATGTACTTCACTCCATCCGATCTCCTTACTATTTATACCACCTACATCCGACCGAAAATGGAATACAACTCTCATGTTTGGGCCGGTGCCTCAAAGTCTATTTTGGGGTTAGTCGACCGTGTGCAGGAGAGGGCGAAGAAGCTCATCAGTGACAGTAGGGTATCCAACTCTATTGACTCACTGGAGCATCGACGCAGTGTGGGGTGCGTTACTCTGTTCTAGCGTTACTACAATGAATTTTGCTCTGACGAGATTAGGGATCTTGTTCCCGAAACTCGCACATTTTTACGTAGCACGCGTTCATCGTCTAGAGCTCATCCATTTGTGATTGATTGCCCGGGGAATTGTACTACGTATTACAGAGAGAATTCGTTTTTCAGCCGTATGCTTCGTCTGTGGAACAAGTTGCCTGCAGAAGTGTTTCCTTTCTGTTATAACGTTGGAGAATTCAAGTCAAATGTTCACAAACACTACTCCTGCTTTCCCCCTCCTCACAACCTATTTTCCTAGTTCTGGTACAATGAGTACTGGTCCAATATAAAAAAAAAAATAAATAAATAATTAAAACAAAGTTTGAAAATAAATTTTGAAACAATTTTTTAAATTTTGTATCTTGAGCGCCAGTTGTCACCCAGAATCCTTCCCAATCTGACTGGCCATTTACACCTTTCCAAGCTCCATGATCTGAGATTTTAATTTTCACAATATAATTAAAAGTTTCACGAAATAATTAAGTTTTTATTCGCTATTTAAGCTTCTAACATTTATACCAGTAAAAAATTATAAATAGCTTGTGTTCTATGTTTCCCAGCTATCTATAAGTCGACATTTCATAGGAACTGCCCTAATCATCAGTAGACTTTGGAAATTTTTGAAGGATATTCTCAAACATTCAACTTTATATCCCAACAATCCAAATAAATTGCTGAGAATTTAAAAAGAAAAATGCTCTAATAATATCCGTCAAAACACAAAAAACAAGCTTTTCTACTGATGATTAGGGTAGTTCCTATGAAATGTCGACATATAGATAGCTGGGAAACATAGAAAACAAGCTATTTATAATTTTTTACTGGTATTTTTTTTTTTAATTTTAATCTGTTTCAGATGTCAATGGCATAATTAAAATAAAGTTTGAAAACAAATTTTGAAACAACAGACAGAAACAGAATCCTTCCCAATCTGACTGGCCATTTACACCTTTCCAAGGTCCATGATCTGAGATTTTAATTTTCACAATATAATTAAAAGTTTCACGAAATATTTAAAATTTGTTCTTTTTTTGTAAATTTTTTTTATTGTATATTTTTTGAATTCCTTTTTGTGTTTATATTTTTCCCTTGACATTTGAAAAATATTAATTTTTTGTAGTGTTGTATTTATGGCTCTTGCATATACCTGGTATGAATTCGCCTTACCATTTAGTAACTAAAAATTTGTGGTTGCCAAAACTACTAACGAGTGATTTTTTTGCTATTATCTTTTTGGCAACACTAGTTTTGACAGCTCACACACGTTTTGTATCTTGTGTCACTGTCAAACATCTTCAGTTTGGTCTATAATTTAATCATGAGTCGTCTTACAAACGAACAACGCTTGCAAATTATTGAATTTTATTACCAAAATGCGTGCTCTGTTAAGAAAGTTCATCGCGCGCTTCTTCCATTTTATGGTCAGTTTAATCGACCTACTGAGGCTTCTATTCGGGCTATTGTAAAAAAATTTCGCACCAAATTTACATTGTTGGACATTAAACCACCAACACGCTTACGTAGAGTGCGAACTGAAGAAAATATCGCAGCCGTATCGGCCAGTGTTGGTGATGACCGTGAATTATCGATTCGGCGCCGTTCGCAGCAATTGGGCCTCTGTTACTCCACTAGGTGGAAAATTTTGCGGAAGGATTTGGGTGTGAAGCCTTATAAGATACAGCTGGTGCAAGAATTGAAGCCAAACGGCCAAATTTTTGGTGAATGGGCTCTTGAAAAGTTAGATGAAGATTCACTTTTTTATCGAAGAATTGTGTTCAGCGACGAGGCTCATTTCTGGTTGAATGGATACGTGAACAAGCAAAACTGCCGTATTTGGAGTGAAGAGCAGCCAGAAGCATTGCAAGAGCAATGCATCCACAAAAAACAACCGTTTGGTGCGGATTATGGGCTGGCGGCATCATTGGGCAGTATTTCTTCAAAGATGATGCGAATCACAACGTTACTGTGAATGGTGGGCGCTACCGTGCGATGATAAGAAACTTTTTTTTGCCCAAAATGGAAGAGTTTGACTTGCATGACATGTGGTTTCAACCAATTGAGAGGCGAGTTCGGTAAACAGTTTATTTCACGCTTGGGACCAGTCAATTGGCCGCCCAGATCGTGCGATTTAACGCCTCTAGACTATTTTTTGTGGGGCTATGTTAAGGCTAATGTCTATAGCGACAAGCCCGCTTCGATTGACGCACTGGAAGCCAACATTGCCAACATTATTCGTGAGATACCGGCCGAAATGTTGGAAAGAGTATGCCAAAATTGGACTAAGCGGATGGACCATTTGAGGCGCAGCCGCGGCCAACATTTGCATGAAATAATCTTCAAACATTAAATTATATCGACCCAACTATCGATCCAAATAAATATTTCATGCATTTTTCTGAATTTTATGTGTTTTTTTTTAAATTTCCGATAGTTCTTATAAAATCACCCATTATAAAATAGCAGTTTGTGTTGCCAAATTTAATCGTTAGTTTCCATCTGTAATACCTTTTTAGTAACTGGCAACACAGCTAAAGTTCGGTTGCTATCGATAATCGAGCCATAAACTTTTTTCTAAATGTAAATTCAACATGATGCATAATATGTAGTTAAATGTTTTATTGTTACTTATTTTTTATATATACAAGCCCATTTTTTCAAGTTCGATTTTGTGATATGCCTTAAAGCTTTTTGAATTAACGCCCATTTTCATCAAGACTTAAGCATGAGATTTTTGCACTAAAAATTTTCATTTTATCAGCGGTTATATAAAATGTGCTAAATTGAGTTTTATCGATTGTTTTAATTTATTTTTTAGCTTTATAAAATGTTTAAAATATGTTTATCTCGTTTTTCAGAATGGGCTCATTTAATTCGGCCCCGAAAATCAATAATTCCGACTCACAAGACGACAGTTTGGAAATACCTAAAGGTTTAACTACGCCGGAGCTTTTACAACATTGCAAGCATTTACGCGGCGAAAATCAGCCGCCACTGCTTACACGTTTCTTCCTAAAACCTCTGTCACCATTTTCCTCTCAAATGGTGTCGTCGGATGTAACCGATGGTTTGCGTTGCCTCAAATTGGATGCAGTTTCACGGGGTAAATATTGTTTAATTTTGATTAATTTGGCTTGATTTTGAATTAATGCAAAAATTTTTGTTTCTATTTTGTTTTTATTATAAATAAAACTCCAGTATGCAGCGCTCCTATTGCTGATCCAAATTACATACGTTTATTGCAGTGGAACCTTTTGTCACAAAGTAAGTTTAACATATACTATCTATGTATATATTCAGCAGGATAAGGCGTAAGCTTTGGGTTTGAAAGAAACTTATCATAAATATGCTCAGAAATGAAGAACAGAGCCTATCATAAGCAGAAAGGGCCTACCAGCTATAATTGCAAAATGCAAGTTGGGGCCGTTCTACATGAGACCAGCGATAAGTGAAAGTTGGCATTGTTATTTTATGCGCATTTATAAAATTATAAATAGCTTGCTTTCTATGTTTCCCAGCTATCTATATGTCGATATTTCATAGGAACTAACCTAATCATCAGTAGACTTTGGAAATTTTTGAAAGATATTCTCAAACATTCAACTTTATATCCCAACAATAAAAATAAATTGCTGAGAATTTAAAAAGAGAAATGCTCTAATAATATCCGTCAAAACACAAAAAACAAGCTTTTCTATTTATAAACGTCTCTAACATTTCTTTACACCTTTCAAACAAATGAACGGTTGTTGGATGCTACGATTTGCTTTTTGAAAGTATCGAAAAGCAGAGAACAAAAATTCAAACAATTAAGTTTTTATTCGCTATTCTAGCCTCTAACATTTACACCAGTAAAAAATTATAAATAGCTTGTTTTCTATGTTTCCCAGCTATCTATATGTCGACATTTCATAGGAACTACCCTAATCATCAGACGGATATTATTGGAGCATTTTTCTTTTTAAATTCTCAGGAATTTGTTTGGATTGTTGGGATATAAAGTTGAATGTTGGAGAATATCTTTCAAAAATTTCCAAAGTCTACTGTCAGCTATCAAAGTGCTTGTTAGGGCAGCTAACACAACATTTTTGCTTTAATTTTGCGACAGTCTGCTTTAATAGGTAGTAAAGTTGATTGATAGATACAAATACTCATACTTATGTGAAGTCAGTCACTTTCTTTAAAATTTATTTTATCTTTTAGCTCTTGGCCAAAACAATGATGGCTTTGTGCGATGCCCCATAGAGGCTTTGACTTGGGAAAATCGTAAATTTCTCATAGTACAAGAAATTTTGCAAAACAATCCCGATATTGTCTGCTTACAAGTAAGTGCAATGCAATCCAAGTATTTTCCTTTGTTAACGACACAATTTTCTTCCCTTTCTTTGCAGGAAGTAGACCATTTTAAATTTCTTCAAAACATTTTGGCAACACAAAAATATGAAGGCATTTTCTTTCCCAAGCCGGACTCGCCTTGCCTTTACATTGAAGAAAACAACGGTCCTGACGGTTGTGCAATTTTCTTTAAACGCGACAAATTCGAATTGAAGAATTTTGAAACTCGCATTTTGGAAGTGTGGCGGGTGCAAAGTAATCAAGTGGCCATTGCAGCAAATTTGCAAATCAAAGCAACGGGACGGGAAATTTGTGTTTGCACTACCCATCTTAAGGCTCGTCATGGCTCCTTACTTTCGAAGCTGCGCAATGAACAGGGTCGTGACTTGATACGCTTTGTGAAACAATTTGCTGGCGACAGATCCGTTTTATTATGTGGCGATTTCAATGCTGAGCCCAGCGAACCAGTCTATTCGACCATTTTAAATTGTGAATTCCTTAAATTATCCAGTGCCTATGCGGATATTCGTGCTGAGAGCGACGAATGTAACAATGAAAATGAAACAAAAGACAAATTAGATAATTGCGATAAGGTAGAAAGATCCATACAAAATGAACCGCCATACACCACCTGGAAGATACGTGAAGATGGTGAAGTGTGCCACACAATAGACTACGTCTTCTACACCAAGGATAATTTAAAAGTAAGCGCTTAATAATAAATAATTTATTTCAAATAAAAATGTTATATTCACGTATTGATTTTTCAAGGTTAAAAATTGCTTGGAATTCCCTCAAGGTGATGAAATCGGCAAAAATCGTACACCCAGCTTCCAATATCCATCAGATCACTTCTCTCTGGTTTGCGATTTTGAAATAATTGAAACCACCCCATCGAGTGTAAACACACAGGAAACAAGTAAAGATCAATGAATGCTTAATAGCACAAGAGTGAATTCTACTTTAAGCTTCAATTTGCGATTAATGGATCCAAGAAGATCATTTTAAATTTGATTTTTATTTAAAAACCTCATCCAAAACAAATCACTTTCACAAAAGTAAATTTATATCAACAACACACGTCATATGTAAACATTTACTGACAATAAAACAGATGTAAAATGACAGACAGGCATACAGAACACTTTCATACAGTTGCAGATTCACTCTTAAAAATTGTGATATTAGTTTTTAGTTACATACAGACAACATCGACCAACCACACAAAAGAAGCATAAATCAATCCATATGAAAAAAATATATACAAGGAAAGGGGCAAACACACTGATACCCTTTACATACATATGTATACAGACATATTTTTTATTATTATTTTTTCATTTTTTTGAAGTTTATTAACACTAAGGATTTTGTGTTTTTTATTTTTATTCATCTGAAAAAAATATTGAAATAATGTAAAAAAATGTTTTACAAATAATTGCTGTTTTATTTTTCACAAGTGGTTATTTAAGTATAAACCAGAGAGCTGCAACCGGCAGGTAAATATATATCGTTTGCCCATCCGGAAGATATACTACTTTGTTTTGTCGCCATTTTGGTTAGTCTTGACAGTTTCTGGGGGGTTACTATCGCGATGCGATAAGAGTATAATTTGGTATTCTGTGCTGTTTGTGCAAACTTTTTCGCGAAATAGTTTAAAAGTGAAGTAACACTGGTATCACAAAATAAACAATAGTGAAGAATGATAAAATAAAATGTGCGAAAGCGAGAATTAAATGAGAAAAGAAAATACGAAAACGCAATACAGGGTACAAACTCTTCACGATTTTGGCAGTCGTGAAGTAGACATGTGGCAATTAAATTATGGAAAAATATTCGATAGGCCAATTTGTTTTAATCGTTAAACAATTTTTTCAAAATCAATCAGTTTTTCTTTTTTTTTATGTTGGAGCAGTACTCAGGGAATGACCCCTACATATGCAGTGCATTGCACTGGAACTAGGAAAATAGAATTATGAAGAAGACGAAAGGCGGAGTAGTGTTTGTGAATATTTGGCTGTCCATAACAACATGTAAATACTAAAGTAAAAGTGATCACGGCATTTATAGTATTGGAATTAAATTATTATAAAATTTTATAACTGTGATGATGAGAAAGTTACGTGAAATTTTGGGGAGAAATAACGTCCCAGCAAAATGCACTATTTATCGTGTAGTGAATGATTTCAAAGAAAAAAGGCCTGTACATGCAATTTAAAAAATGTTATAAAACGCGAGCCAAACTCATTATGTATTTCTGGATATAAACATTCAGTTCTTGATTGCATTTTTAGCCCCAAATTGGTAAACATGTGTTTTTAGTATTCAAATTATGTCAACTCACTAGCAAAACGCTTGAGTCACAAACTTGGCGTTTTTAAATCGCCTGGCGACTTTAAAACTCGCGAGTGTGGGAGCATGCCTGTTTGTTTTGCCGGCATTTTGGTAAATATTAGTCTTAACCGTTTATATTTGGCAGTCATGAAATAGACATGTGGCAAATTTATTATGGAAAAATATTCGATAATTCAACTTCTTTTAATCGCTAAAACATTTTATCAAAGTCAATCATCGATTACTGTGACGATGAGAAAGTTACGTAAAACTTTTGTGAGTAACAACATGCCATCAAAGCGCACTATTTATCGTGTAGTAAATGATGACCTGGACCACTGCAAGATCGGCTAAAACCATTACTGCCGCTCAACAGAGTGTTCAAAACAATCCCTAAACTTCAATTCGATGCCGTGCTCAGGAGCTTGGTCTTCACAGAACAACTGTTTACACAAGGATTTGCATTTGTTTACATTTACGATTCAGTAGACACAAGAGCTTCTTCCACAAGACCATTTACCCCGCCGTACATATGCCAATGGGATGTTACAGTTCTCCCACAACAACCACAATTTTCATGAAAAAATCATAGTGACGAGGCACATTTTCATGTAAATCATTAAATCTGACAGCCGCGATTTCAGTTAATGTTAAATAAAAGGTGACGCATATACACAACAAAAGAAATTGTTGAGTGTCGTTTTTACAACTTGATTGTGTGACCACGTCATGAATATATTATTAAGAAAACGTTTAAAAAGACAAATTGAAAATACTCAAAATCTTGCTCTTACTGAGTGCGAGTAACAATAGCTATCTTTTTGGTGGTCGTTTCTTTTCCTCTTAAAAAAAAAATACACAATATATAAAAGTGAACGACATGCAAACGAACGACAAGTATAAATACCTCTGCATCAATTTTCAAGAGTATTTAAAATACTCGGATGGGAAACTAACTGGGTAAACAACCGGAGTTGTTATGGTTGCGGTACACTGGTGCAGATCTCTGGTGCAAATACTTGTACATAAGTAAAAATGTAGCAAGTAAAAACATGCTCGTCTGCTTTGCAAATGCTATGATGCAAGGCCCATTGCATAATATTGTGAATAAGGTTCATGTACATACTTATATGTTGGGTTATAATGCGCGTGCATAATTTGACAAATATTTACTAATTAAAATAAATTTGTTCGCTGGGATTTAAAAAGAGTATTACAAACAATTGCTTAAAAATATTACACTAATTTTAAACCTAAATATTCGACTTAAAGCATTAAAACTAAGTGTGTTCACGTACATACAGCCGTATGTATGTTAATTTGAGATTTTCATGTATTTCTCTCCGGCTGGGGATCGGCAACACCAAAGGCCGATATGAAAACATTGACTACCGTCACAATGAAAATGCCTATAACCGTATAATTATTGACTTTGTTTGCTCGGCAAATCTCTTTTTCGTTTTTAACATTATATTTGCCATTAAGTATCAAGCCAACTCCAACCGCTACCTGTAAACAAGAAAATCCGATTTGTATTGAGAAAATTTTTATATGTATATATATATCTGTCATAGAAACAGTAACTTACTTGAAAAATAATACTTAATGATATAAAAACCAAACTGGGATAATAATAAGGATGGCGCTTGTATGATTCCAAAACGTAGCGCAACTGATTTGCGTTGGCCGATAACAGAGCCAAGTCCATCATGCCTTGTGCTAAGGTCTTTTTGTGTTGGTACGCATTTATATCAGGTATAGGAGTTTCAACTCCATTAATAGTTACAAATCCACCACCACCATTATAATCAGGAAATGAAAAACTTGGTCGCCTGGAAGATGGCTTTGGCGGATAATGATTTGCCACAACACCATTTTCGTCACTGGGCAATAGGCCATCATCGACGCCCATACGAGGACCTATAAAAGACGGTCTGTCATCGTCTTCATCTTCATCATCAGTTTCAGGAACTGAATTTTACCAAAAACAAGCCAAATAATAAAAAATAATAATCATAAAAGCAGTATTCTACACGACTAGCATAAAAAGTATTTAAAGTGCTTCTGCTTACTCGCTTTAGGTACACGGGGTACACGCCCATCAATAGCATCAATATCAGTGGAAGGATAGAATTCATTTTTCTGAAAGAGAAAATTCAATATTAGCAATAAAAAATAAATAAATATAGTGTAAAAAACTGCAAAACACGCTTCGATATCAAATTTCAAATTTTTCATTCACTATTGTTTAATCATTTTCTTAAATTATCCATATAACGCATTCCGAGTTTTTTTTTTAAACTCCCAAAATCGGCTTCAAGAATCACCAAAATCCCCCATGTCCCCGGAAACAATATGGCAGCTTTAATTTTCACACTAAATTGAATTACCGTTAATATAGGGTGTTTTTTTAAGCCCGATAGAACTTGAAATTGTAAAAAATAACACAAAAAATTAAATTGTAATCAAAATTTTTTTTTATTCGAAAGATCAATACGTGACATTAACATTTGAAAATGATTTCGGGCATATGGGCACCGCGGCTGTTCTTGACGAAGCGCATTCTGGACGTCCAATTTTGGGCCACTTTTTCGAGCACTGCTGGCCGTATGTCACGAACAACACGAACAATGCTGGCCTCCAAGGCGTCAATTGTTGCTGGTTTATCAGCATAAACCAGTGACTTCACGTAGCCCCACAGGAAATAATCGAGAGGTGTCAAATCGCACGACCTTGGAGGCCAATTGACAGGTCCATTTCTCGAAATCAACTTATCGCCAAATTTTGATTTCAGTAAGTCGATGGTTGCGTTCGCCGTATGGCACGTAGCGCCATCCTGTTGAAACCACATCTCCTCCGGATCAATGTCATCCATATTTTCAAACAAAAAATCATTGATCATGGTGCGGTAACGATCTCCATTGACCGTAACGCGAGCTCCGGCCTCATTTTTGAAGAAATAAGGTCCGATGATGCCACCAGCATGAAAACCGCACCAAACAGTGCATTTTTCTGGATGTAATGGAGTCTGTAGGGTCTCTTGTGGATTGGTCTCACTCCATATGCGGCAATTTTGCTTATTACCAAACCCGTTAAGCCAAAAATGCGCCTCATCGCTGAACACAATTTTGCGATAAAACAACGGGTCAGTTGCCAACTGCTAAATTTGGATAATTTCGTAGCGTTGTTCAAGCGTGAGTCTATTCATGATGATTTGTCAGAGTATACTGAAACAAATAAAAAAATGTTTCATCAAAATTTAATTTTTTGTGTTACTTTTTACAATTTAAAGTTCTATCTAGCTTAAAAAAACACCCTATAGTTTAGATACACGTTCTACGGCCAAAACGCGCACTGAATATGAAAACCCGGTTTCGATTCGGTTCACAAAGCGGTTCCAAGTTTTTTGAGAATTCCCGAAGTCGACTTCCGAAAATATCAAAATCCTCCTACTTCCTTGGAAGCAATACGGCAACTTAAAATTTCGCACTAAAGCGAATGACCGTTATAGTTCAGATGCATGTCCCTCAGCAAAAACGAGCAACGACTATAAAAAACCAATTCTAAAACGGTTAGTGAAGTGATTTCGAATTTTTTGGAAATTCCCAAAATCGGCTTCTTGAATCTCCAAAATCTCACCACTTCCCCGCAAGGCAACTCCAACTTTCGCATTAAAACTATACAGTTTCGCAGCAAAACTATACAGTTTTATATAGCTACATATGTAATAGCCATTTATATATATGTCATGGGTTTCTAGTGTTTCATCCCAAATCTGTACTCTAAATAAGCCGCGAGAGAGATTGATTTGAGAAAAACTGATATCGAACCAATCTTAAAATACGATTGCTATATGAAATTTAAAGTTGATTTAATTCCGAATGTTGAGTCTAGAACGGTTTTTATTATTAGCTGCTAATACACTCATAGAAAACCTGTCATAACTGTGATGTATTTTAACACCAATGCAATGCCAAATGTCATCATTTTTGACCCCATGACAATTTTCATCGCTGTGATGTCAACCATTACATCAGTTACTCTAATTATCAACAACGACAATTATGAAAATTATTTTATGCTCACATCAATGCAAGGAAACTCCAATAAAGAAGAAATTACTAAATGAAGTCAATGTAATGACAAAATATCATCAATAGAATGGCGCACTAACATCAGAATTTGATGACGACATATCATCAATACTATGGTACGCTATCAACAACATTAAATTCCGGTTCAATATAATGATTTCAAAAATATGTTCATATACGTAACTTTATATTCTACCATGTTCAAGAAATCAATGAGAATTAAAAATGTTCTAATAATACTTTTGATGACTTCCTGCCATCAATACAATGTCTGTGTGGCGCATTATCATATTTTAATTGTGTACATGCTGTGTATGAGGAAATATTCTCTTTCTCTACTTCGTAGTTCTTCTTTTTATTTTACTCTCTACGCTGTCATCATATTTATGTAACTAGCGTCGCATATAATGACTAAATGTCATTAATATGATGAATTTAAATTTAAAAATAATAATTTTAACAACCTAATTCCTTTTCAACAATAAATAGAAAATATTAAAACACTATTTAAGTTTTTTTATAATCAATTTTGACAAATTAGATGAATTTTAACTATTAATAAAATGTATCATTGAATTGATGTCACCACAGTTGTAGCATTGATGATACTCAATATATGACAAAATTGTGTGATGACTTTTGTGATTGAGATTGATGTTAATTTTCATAACACTGTTGACTTTTTACATACTATTGATGTCACAGTTCTGATGACCTGTCGTCATCAAAATGATGATGGTTTTTTCTATGAGTGTAGTTATTCCCAAGGCGAATTCATACCAGGTAAATGAAAGAGCAGTAAAACACTACCAAAAAAACATATTTTTCAGATGTCAGGGGAAAAATATAAACACGAAAAGGAATTAAAAAAATATATAATAAAAAAAAAATATTTACAAGAAAAGAAAAACTTTTGTGTCGTGAAAATTAAAGTCTCAGATCATAGAGCTTGGAAAGGTGAAACGGGCTAGCCGGATTGGGGAGGATTATGGATCATACCTGACACTCAAACTACAATATAAAAAAAATCTTTACATTTTTTTTCAAATTGCTTTTACATTGACATCTGAAACAGATTAACATTTAAAAAAAAGTTATAAGCTGCGCTGCCAATTTCACCTGTTATGAACTCGCCTTGTTTATTCCAATAAAAAAAAATGGGTACGCAAGGGGTGTCCCAGAACTCAACGTCAAGCCAAAACGGTGTGGCAGGATTGATTTTAACCATCATGAGAAAAATTAGAAAAAAATCTAATTATGGGCATTTAAGAAATACCTAGAAATTTCTTCAAACTGCAACCATTTCTTGGTTATTGTGAGGGAACCGTAATCCTAAATAACATTTCTAGAACCACAGTAAAAAATAATGGCACAATTGCCCCCAGTAATTAGGACTATTTGTGAAAGTATGAATTTAAAATTTTCAAAATTGGTTGATTTTGAAAGGTCCTCCTTAAAAAAAAAAAAAAAAAAAAAAAAACTATACTAAAGTGTCTTGGCAAGTGTGATTAAAAGTTCGCGCATTTAATCAGGATTGTGAAATGATACAATACCTCAAGTAACTTGATTTTTGCCAATACATTTTATTCAGTTTGAGTGTTGAGTAGTGGGACACCCTTGTTTCTTGTGTTTCCTAGCTGCCTACCTAACGACATTTCATAGCAGCTATCCTAATCATCAATAGACTTTGAAATGTTTAAAAAATATTCTCAAGCATTTAATCATATTTCCCATTATTTTATATAAAACAATGAAAACTTAAAATACGAAAATAAGAATACGAAACCACTAATAACCAAGAAAAAAAAACATACACATTTAAAATTGCCGACGGCGATATTTAAGTAAAACCGCTTTGATTAGAATCCCTTTAACAATTTAATGAAACCGCATTCCGGCAATTTCAATATCAAAGAAAACATAATTGACTAATATTTCTTTATATGACGACAAGGACAAGTGTTTTTCGTTTTGATAAAATATTTTATATACGAGTATAGAAGTCCATTTGCTTTTGCCCAGATGTGCGTGCAGCTGTTTTAAAGCGGAGAACTATTGACTGCAATGTCAAAACATATCAAAAGTACATACATACATAAGTAATATATGTGCATAAATGTATAGTCAACCAAAACAATCGTTTTTGCATTTGATTCCTAATCTTTATTTTTAGTAATTCAAAATGTGAGTTTTTCGTTTCGCTTTTTTACGTAAGTATGTACCAGAGATCTGCAACCGGTGCCTTTTGAATGATCTAAATACATTTGTTTTAAAACATATCAAAAGTACATACATACATAAGTAATATATGTACATATGAATGTATAGTCAACCAAAACAATCGTTTTTGGATTTGATTCCTAATCTTTATAGTAATTCAAAATGTGAGTTTTTCGTTTCGCTTTTTTACGTAAGTAAGTATGTACCAGAGATCTGCAACCGGTGCCTTTTGAATGATCTAAATACATTTGTTTTAAAACATATCAAAAGTACATACATACATAAGTAATATATGTACATATGAATGTATAGTCAACCAAAACAATCGTTTTTGGATTTGATTCCTAATCTTTATAGTAATTCAAAATGTGAGTTTTTCGTTTCGCTTTTTTACGTAAGTAAGTATGTACCAGAGATCTGCAACCGGTGCCTTTTGAATGATCTAAATACATTTGTTTTAAAACGGTGTGACATATTCAATCACGTTTTTATGCGGCGTCTGCTTGATTTAGGTTCTCAATTATTTTTTCCACATTCGGCACTGAAACTTGTACTTAATTTTAACGACGCAGTGTGGGGTGCGTTACTCTATTCTATCGATACTACAATGGATATTGCTCTGACGAGATTAGGGACCTCGTTCCAGAAACTCGGACATTTTTACGTAGCACGCGTTCATCGTTCATCCGTTTGTTGTCGATTGCCAGGGGAATCGTACTACGCATTACAGAGAGAATTCGTTTTTCAGCCGTATGCTTCGCCTGTGGCACAAGTTGCCTACAGACGTGTTTCCTGTCTGTTATAACGTTGGAAAGTTCAAATGTTAACAAACACTACTCCCTCTTTCCCCCTCGTCACATCCTATTTTCCTAGTTCCGGTACAATGTACTGCATATGTAGGGGTCATCCCCTGAGTACTGGTTCAAGATAAAAAAAAAAAAACAATGAAAACAATATTTATGTAAGAATTTTTTGCCACACATTTACCTTAGAGCCTATTTACTCCAAAGCGAAATCTGCTCATTCGAGATTTCCAGCCAAATCTAGTAGATTTTGAGAAGATTTCCCATACAAAATGAAATCTACTTTATGAGTAGATTTCGACGAAATCTCCTGAAATCTACTCAGTACTAAGCGATGCAACTGTGATTTCTTGCAAAAAGTACTTAAAAATACTACGCTGCAACAAAAATTGCACTATAATGTGGTGTATGCAGTCTCTGGGCACAAAAAATATACACTTTAATGCTGGTGTATTCAGTCTCTGATAATATTCTATTGTCAAACACGAATTAATAAATTATTTTTGAGCAAATGAAATCTTGCTAGATGTCAAAAAACGGTGGTGTAAACGATATAGATTTCGTTGTAGATTTCAATTCAAATCTACTAGATTTTGAGTTGGTGTAAATGCGCTATTACACGTGAGACTTCACAACTTCATTATAGCAAATGCTGCACCTGGCAATTGAAGTCGTGTAGTCGAATTATTTTGAACATGGCAACAACATAAATTCATTTATAGTCCATTTACACCAAAGCGAAATCTGCTCAATCGAGATTTCAAGCCTAATCCAGTGGATTTTGAGAAGATTTCCCATACAAAATGAAATCTACTTTATGATTGGATTTCGATGAAATCTCCTGAAATCTGTTTAGTACCAAGTGATGCAACCGTGATTTTGTTCAAAAAGTACTTAAAAATACTACGCTGCAACAAAAATTACACTTTAATGTGGTGAAAGCACTCTCTGGGCAACAAAAATATACACTTTAATGTTGGTGTATTCAGTCCCTGATAAAACTGTTTTGTCAAACCCGCATCCATAAATTATTTTTGTGAAAATAAAATCTTGCTAGATGTCAAAAAAATGCTGGTGTAAACAATGTAGATTTTAATTCAAATCTAATAAATTTTGAGTAGATGTAAATGTAGTATTATATAAAAGTACTCGCGTACTTCAGGCCACCTTAGAGTTCTTAGCATTACAAAATTCTGTTGATTTACAGAACAAATTCTGTTTATATAAATTTTTCATGATGCGGCCGTTCAAAGTTGATATAAAGCTGAAATGATATATCGGGTGGTTAAATTTCAAGGGCCGATGTTGAATGTGAACCACACCTAAACGCAAAGTTTTTTTCCGAATTTTATTTGACATTTCTTTATTTCAGACTTACTCAATTTGAACCATGGAGAGATACACAATCCTACAACGTGTTAAAGTTATCCAGACTTATTATGAAAATGGGCGTTCAAATCAAAATGCATATCGTGCACTTCGTGATTTTTTGGGTCAATTTGATCGTCCAAATGTGCGTACAATCGCAAAAATCGTGGAAAAATTCGAGCAAACCGGGTCTGTAGAAGATGTGAGAACACCAGTGCATGCTCGTACAGCTCGTACTGCAGAAAATATTGCTGCTGTTCGCGATAGTGTGGCTGAAGAGCCGTCCACCTCAACTCGTCGTCGTGCCCAACAATTGCATCTCTCATGCTCGTCGTTGATGAACATTATGCATAAAGACTTGCATTTACACGCTTACAAGGTGCAATTGGCTCAAGAACTAGAGCCTCTTCACCATTCCACACGTCGTGAATGGGCAGAATGGTGGCAAGAAATGGCAACAGTGGATGATCAATTTTCGAAGAAAATCATTTTCAGTGATGAGGCACATTTTCACCTCAGTGGATTCGTCAATAAACAGAATTGCCGCATTTGGGCGAATGAGAATCCAAGAGTGACTGTCGAAAAACCAACGCACCCATAAAGAGTGACTGTTTGCTGCGGTTTATGTGCTGGCGGCATCATCGGGCCGTATTTTTTCCAAAATGAGGCCGGTCAGGCAGTTACTGTGAATGGTGTTCGCTATCGTGAGATGATAATGAACTTTTTATGGCCCGAATTGAAAGATATGGATGTAGACGATATGTGGTTTCAGCAGGACGGTGCCACTTGCCACACAGCTAACGAAACGATTGCTCTTTTGCGCAACAAATTCAATGGCCGTGTTATCCTACGTAATTGGCCGCCAAGATCATGTGATTTGACACCGTTGGACTTTTTTCTTTGGGGTTATTTGAAAGAAAAGGTGTACGTCGATAAGCCAGCAACAATTCAACAGCTAAAGGATGAGAGAATTCGTCACATTAACGGCATAGAACCTCCATTATGCCTCAGGGTCATCGAAAATTTGGACCATCGGATGGAGGTGTGCCGCCGTGGTCGCGGCGCCCATTTGGCCGATATTTTATTCCATACATAATTGAGTAATACCAATATATCATAATAAAATAAAATTACAATAATTTCCTAAATAGTTTGTGTTTTATTCAAATTCAACATCGGCCCTTGAAATTTAACCACCCTTTATATACGAATTACGAAGGGTTCTTCTTAAAGTGTACAGAAGAAATTTACAGATTATCTATTGGCCCGTATTTAAAGGAAACTTCTTGTGTGTCGGACAACGTGTAGATAACGATTTATTGTTAAAATGCATGCAACCTTCAACAGATGCGGATAAAAACAATTGCATTTGTATATTTTAAGTTTAAAAATGCAATTCTGTTCGTGTTAACAAAAACTGTCTCACTCATTGCATTTAACAGTTGATTCGTCAGTTGCGATTTATGATGATTAAGTCTACATTAAACTTGAATAAAAAAAAAGGTGACTTACATTTATTTTAGTGTTTTTAGCTTTTTGTCAGATAAATTGAAGGTCGTTGGATGATGTTGTTCCAAGCTCACGCTATACACGCATATACTTGTATACTGTATATAGTGTACGAATATACATATACGAGGTTTGATTAAAAAATAACCATTATTTTCAAATTTCGTTAGTTGCGTATGTTCGATTTTCTCATTTTTGTTTTTTCTGTTGGCACATATATATCTGTTAGATATGTTGGCAATATCAGCCATTTTGGATTGTTGGTATGTTTTTGAGAGATAAAAAGGTTGTCGTGTTTTGGTGTGCTCTTCGATTTTTTTTACCAAATTTACTAAACTTTGAGCAAAAACAACGTCGCATGGACATCGCTCAGGAGCTTTTGAACCATCACGTCAACGACAATCCAGATTTCCTCAAAAAGGTCATAACTGGTGACGAAGCATGGGTGGTATGGCTATGAAACCAAAGTCCAATCATCCCAATGGAAGCGTAAAGAAGAAGCCAAGACCGAAAAAAGCACGTCAAGTTCGGTCAATGTTTTGCTCACTGTTTTCTTCGACTGGTGCATCATGAATTCTTGCTACAAGGTCGTACGGTCAATAAGGAATACTACCTTGAAGTTATGCGCCGTTTGCGCGAAGCAATTCGCCAGAAACGCGCAGAATGGTGGAAAAAACAATCATGGATTTTGCACCATGATAACGCATCAGCTCACACATCGATGCTTGTGCGTGAGTTTTTGGCCAAAAACAAAAGCACGATCATGCCTCAACCACCATATTCACCGGACTTGGTCGCCTTGGCTGATTTTTTTCTCTTCCCAAAACTGAAGACACCGATGAAAGGAAAGCGTTTTGCTACGATTGAAGAGACAAAAGAAGAATCGAAACAGGAGCTGTTGGCGAGACCAAAAAAGCTCGTTTAAGTGTTTCGAGGATTGGAAAAAACGCTGTCTGATTGGGATTACTTTGAAGGGGACAAGACAGTTATTGGTGAATATATATGTATACTTTTTGAAAAAATTTGAAAATAACGGTAATTTTTTTGATCAGGCCTCGTATAAGATGACTATTTTGTTAATCGTACGATTAACAAATATGATTTTTTTTTATTTTTTAACTAAAATTCTTATAGAACGCACATATAAACGTGCTGGATCGTCAGTGGATTGTATAAGATATTTAGTGAGCCTCGCACAGTATAGCAAATTAATTAATTGATGTTACACAAGTTTTTTAATTGAAACTAATAGTAATTTAAAGCACGATTTAAAATTATTTTATAAGCTAATTAACTTTAAGGAAAATCAAATGATTTTCCTGCAACGCTGTTATGACCATAAATCATTCATACTGCCAAGGCCCAAAACTGATATCTATACCGATGACAGAAAAGGAAACTCACTCGTGGTCTCTGCGGTATTATGTTGGATCCATGTTTCGTCTACGGCTATCTAACGATGTAGAAGCTTGTACGAATTGTAGGCATAGCTGCGAGGTTTGACGGTAAACCGTCATTTTGACAATTTTCATGCTCAAATTTAGCAAAAGGACGATTTGCTATACAAAAAGAATCAGTATATTCTTTTAATTATTTGTAGGTGATTCACAAAGCATATCTATAACGATTTTCACGATGACCATTGTGCAAATTTGCAACTTGCTAATTTGCAGTGCATATTATGGTCAATTGTGAGCATACCAGTTTATTTTTCTGGAAATGTCCGAATTGAAGCGACCAACAGCAAATACATACACTTTGTTGTTGTGTGAGGAAAAACGTAGTAGTTTTGCTCACATTTGCATCGTTTGCACAGTTTTCATTACCCATCGTGAAAGCCTTTTATAGAAGTAACTGCCACTCGAGAATAGTATAAAAACCAGGCATTTTTTTTGCGTAAAAAATGTGCGTATGACAAAAATAATTGGCGCCAAAAATTAAAAAAGGATATATAAAGTGATATCAAGAGTTGTTTTAAATTTTGAAGCGATTTTTAAGAAGTAAGAAACAAATTTATGTAGTTTTGGCAAAAAAAAAGAAATTAATTGAAAGGCGAGCTTCTGTTATATACTCAAAACTATTCCAAAATATAGTGACATTACTCTATTTTTCTGCAACGAGGACATGTCGCTCCTTCAATTCTGCATTGTTAACTCGAAAAGCTCATTTTTTGAGATATGACTACGTTGCAATAAAGGAGCGATGTGTAGTATTCAGGCAAGTTAGTTAAAATAAGACAAAAATACGAAACTCCTTAGAAAATGACAAATTATTTATTATAAAGACTAATTAAAATGAAATCCTTCAAAATTCTTTGATATTGCAGTTAAATCCAATTTATTGGAATTATTCAATTCATGTATTTATTCCCAAAATATTCCAAAAATTCATTGTATCAAAGTGTATTTGATTTTTAATGCCATACTATAAGTACTACATGTAAGTGATTTTTTTGCTATTATCTTTTTGGCAACACTAGTTTTGACAGCTCACGCACGTTTTGTATCTTGTGTCACTGTCAAACATCTTCAGTTTGGTCTATAATTTAATCATGAATCGTCTTACAAACGAACAACGCTTGCAAATTATTGAATTTTATTACCAAAATGCGTGCTCTGTTAAGAAAATTCTTCCATTTTATGGTCAGTTTAATCGACCTACTGAGGCTTCTATTCGGGCTATTGTAAAAAAATTTCGCACCAAATTTACATTGTTGGACATTAAACCACCAACACGCTTACGTAGAGTGTGAACTGAAGAAAATATCGCAGCCGTATCGGCCAGTGTTGGTGATGACCGTGAATTATCGATTCGGCGCCGTTCGCAGCAATTGGGCCTCTGTTACTCCACTACGTGGAAAATTTTGCGGAAGGATTTGGGTGTGAAGCCTTATAAGATACAGCTGGTGCAAGAATTGAAGCCAAACGACCTACCACAACGCCAAATTTTTGGTGAATGGGCTCTTGAAAAGTTAGATGAAGATCCACTTTTTTATCGAAGAATTGTGTTCAGCGACGAGGCTCATTTCTGGTTGAATGGATACGTGAACAAGCAAAACTCCGTATTTGGAGTGAAGAGCAGCCAGAAGCATTGCAAGAGCTACCAATGCATCCACAAAAAACAACCGTTTGGTGCGGATTATGGGCTGGCGGCATCATTGGGCCGTATTTCTTCAAAGATGATGCGAATCACAATGTTACTGTGAATGGTGAGCGCTACCGTGCGATGATAACAAACTTTTTTTTGCCCAAAATGGAAGAGCTTGACTTGCATGACATGTGGTTTCAACAAGACGGTGCCACATGCCACACAGTACGCGAAACAATGGACCAATTGAGAGGCGAGTTCGGTGAACAGTTTATTTCACGCTTGGGACCAGTCAATTGGCCGCCCAGATCGTGCGATTTAACGCCTCTAGACTATTTTTTGTGGGGCTATGTTAAGGCTAATGTCTATAGCGACAAGCCCGCTTCGATTGACGCACTGGAAGCCAACATTGCCAACATTATTCGTGAGATACCGGCCGAAATGTTGGAAAGAGTATGCCAAAATTGGACTAAGCGGATGGACCATTTGAGGCGCAGCCGCGGCCAACATTTGCATGAAATAATCTTCAAACATTAAATTATATCGACCCAACTATCGATCCAAATAAATATTTCATGCATTTTTCTGAATTTTATGTGTTTTTTTTTTTTTAATTTCCGATAGTTCTTATAAAATCATTCATTATATGTAATTGTGAATAATTAAAAACTAAATTCTTGAATAAATTTATCAATTTTTTGCGAATGTACAAATTTGAGATCTTAGGATTGCATTAAAAATTTGTTATATTTTTGAATAAAAGTTTAAAATATACTATAAATTTGGAAGTTTTATAAGTCCGATTTTTTTTTTTTTGACTATACAGTCGACTCGCGAAAACGTGAACTAATTTTTACCGAGGGTGTTCACGTTTTTGGTTTTGTACACGTTATAGATTGGACTTTTTTTACATCAATATACGTTGAAAATCACTATGCAGAACAGACTATGTATATAACAAATTGTATTCAATAAATTTACTGCAATATTTCAATTCAGTTGATGTGAAGCTATTATAGTGTAGACACTTGGTCTCGACTTAGGTTAGGTTAGGTTGTACAGGCCGCCAGTTTCATGAAACTAGCCCACTTGGGTCCTTTTGGTCCCGTTGTGTTGCCTGAGGGATGACAACGCTGGTCTCGACTTAACATTGAATTAAATCTACATAAAATAAAAGGGTAAAAATACATAAGCGTAAATACGTTTTTCAAAATTTTTATTAATAAAAAAAAAAAAAACAGTTCAGTCACTTACGTGTGATGAAAGGAACTTAAAAAAAATATCAAATCTTCAAAAGACGATTTAATAAGCCATAAAAATATGTATAGGGAATATATTTGTAAACAAAACCAGAAACGAGGTAATTTTTTTGACGGTGTTTTTGATTGAGTATCTATCTGCAACGCCGCGTTTTTGGGCTTCAAATATGCAACTCTCATTGAAATTTTAATATGGATTGTTATTCCCTTCTTCGACAGTAACTGTTGAATATTGTACTTCTTTGGCAACCCGGTTACTGATGTACCTTTCCTTAAACGTTCTTTAATATCACACATTTCTTGAAGAGCTAAAACTTTTGGTTTCTTGGAAGACATTTTTTTTAAACTAAGTTCAAATTCAGTTGTTACTATGAACACTTTATTTATACTCAAACACTTAGAGATGCTTCCACCATAAGCAACACATAGAAACTGAAATTGACTATTATGTATGTACTTATGTATCCTTTATAAAAGATGTTTTTGTCACTAGGCTGCGAAGAAATTATTATACCGCTATTCCCAAAACTAATTTAAACTACAAAACTTACTTCAGAAATAAAAAAAAATCTTAAAAAAATTCACGTTTTAGAGCCATCAGCACTTGCTCACGTTTTAGAGTAGTCAATGTTAAAATAATAGCCTATTTACACCAAAGCGAAATCTGCTCATTCGAGATTTCAAGCCAAATCTAGTCGATTTTGAGAAGATTTCCCATACAAAATGAAATCTACTTTATGAGTAGATTTCGACGAAATCTCCTGAAATCTACTCAGTACTAAGCGATGCAACTGTGATTTCTTGCAAAAAGTACTTAAAAATACTACGCTGCAACAAAAATTGCAATATAATGTGGTGTATGCAGTCTCTGGGCACAAGAAATATACACTTTAATGCTGGTGTATTCAGTCTCTGATAATATTGTATTGGCAAACCTGCATGCATAAATTATTTTTGAGCAAATGAAATCTTGCTGGATGTCAAAAAACGGTGGTGTAAACGATATAGATTTCGTTGTAGATTTCAATTAAAATCTACTAGATTTTGAGTTGGTGTAAATGCGCTATAAAAGTGTTCACGTTTTTGTATGTTCACGTAACTGGATGTTCACGTTTTCGCGAGTCGACTGTATTCCAAAACTGAAACTACGATATTTTCCAAAAATTATGGGGATTTCGACGATATCTTCAATATTTTCTCTGGCAGCCCTGAATGTAGCTGAACATTGTCAAAAAAAAAACTCCTGCGACCGGGTTACACGATTGCGTTTATGGTCGAGTGTGAGCCACTGCGCAGACAGCCTTTTCTTGTTCAAATATTCATGTAAATTATGATGTACTCGCTCAGTTGACATCCATCCACCCCACGTACAGTGCTGTTCCTACGCTAAGCAACTCACACTGTATTTTACAAAAATGTTATTTTTCTCTCAAATAAGAAGACCTTACGAACTCATTTTAATATATATTTATCACTTATATGATAACAAAACAGTTTATAAAAAAATAACAACAAAAACCTTTTTTGATATTTCAATAACGAACAAAAACAAAACTAACTCTATGAGAGGCTGTTCCTACGCTAAGCAACTTATTAATATTTCGTATATGACCCTTTGTTTTTTATGACTGCAGCACATCTCTTGGGCATTGAGGCAATTAAATTTTGCAATGTGCTTTTGGGGATGTTTTTCCATTCATTTTGAAAACCGTTTAACAAATTTTCTTTATTTGTAAATCGACTCGATCCGAGGCGTCGTTTCACAATGGCGAACAAATTTTCGATAGGATTCAAGTCGGGTGATTGTGCCGGCCAATCAAGCACTTGAATCCTTTTCGTCTGAAACCATTCCTTGACCAACTTCGATGTGTGTTTCGGGTCGTTATCATGTTGAAACACCCATCGAAGTGGCATATTCCATTCTGCATATGGGAGCATTTTCGTTTCTAAGATGTCCTTATACACGAATCGATCCATTTTATCGTTTATTTTGTGCACAGGACCAAGGCGTTTGCCAGAGAAACATGCCCACACCATAATGTTTCCCCCTCCATGTTTCATTGTTTGCTTACAATAGCGTGGATCGAGCCGATTTCCTTTCATATGCCGCACAGTGCATATGCCGTCTGAATTGAAGAGGTTTACTTTGACTTCATCGCTAAAGAGCACACTGTTCCACTTTGTGATAGTCCAATTAATGTGTTGCTTTGCAAATTCAAGACTAAAAATTACAAAAGTCCTATAGAATTTGTTGTTAAAGTAAATTAAAATTCACTTACCGTTTTTTCATGTGTTTTTTTGTCAGCATTGGTTTTTTGACAGCCCTATAACTTTTTAAGCCCAGCTTGATGATATGTTTTCTGACTGTGCTGGAATCCACATTCAAATTAAGTGATTTCATTACCTCTTTTGAAGTTATAAATGGTTTTTTTTTATTAATATTTTAATTTGTCTGTCGTCACGGTCGGAAATTTTACGTGGAGGTGCGCCTGTATTGGGTTTTACGACAGTGCCTATCGTTTTATAATTTTGAATCCACCGTGAAACCATTGATTTGTTAATTTTTAAATTATTAGCTATATCAATTTGACTTTGCCCTGCCTTCCACAATGATATAACGGAAGATTTGAAGCTATTATCGTATTGAACGCGCTTCATGTTGAAAATTTATAGTTTAAAGACGAAGAAAGTCTTAGTAGGACTAAACTGCATTTAATGAACTCAAATGCATCGCAAAAGAACCGTTATATTTAAGGGAAAGAGAATAAGAAAATTTGTTGCTTAGCATAGGCACAGCCTCTCATAGAGTTAGTTTTGTTTTTGTTTGTTATTGAAATATCCAAAAAGGTTTTTGTTGTTATTTTTTTATACATTTTTTTTTTTGCTATCATACAAGTCATAAATAAGTATTATAATGAGTTCTTAAGGTCTTCTTATTTGAGAGAAAAGTAACATTTTTCTAAAATACAGTGTGAGTTGCTTAGCGTAGGAACAGCACTGTATGTCCATTCAGCGACTCTGAGGATCTCGATTGGACGACTAGCACCAATGACGTCACTTGTGCTGGTACGACATCAACGAAACTCTGTACCACTTCCTAACCATTGAAATTTAAGTTGAATTGTTATAGGGAATTTTATTAAACATGTGCACGTAACACGTTTATGCTTTTCATCTTTTAAATTTATTAATAAATATTTTGTTTCTATCAGAACAACGTATGTATGTACATACAATTATGACAAATAACTCACGCGCTCATTTTGATTATACAAGTAATACTAATGCTATTTATGCATACTATTTATTTTTATATTTTTTTTATGCACATATTTCAGTAGAATTATAAATAAATGCTTTTAATTATCTGCATTTATAATCGAACAGCTTGTTGTTAGTATTTACAATCCATAATTTATAAACTTACCTGATCATTTTTGTCTGCTAGATTTTCCATTTTTTGTATTAATTTATTGTTGCCCATTTCCAGAGTTATGTGCTGCTGATCCATCATGATGTGAAAAAAACGTTTTTTCTTTAGTTTTTCTGTTCAACGTCTTTTTAAAATAATTTTATTTATAGTAGATTTTTATTTTAAGCCAACTTTCACTTCGCCAGCTTTAATTAGATATAACAATAATATTAATTTAGCTACTTTTTATTCTTTACATTCTATTATTTATTTATTAATTATACTTAATTACTTCCAAGTATATGAAAACGTTTAAAATTCTTTTGAATTTTTCTAATAATATTTGTTTAACTGGTGCACCGGTACAACTTTCTGGCAGTGTAAACAATTGTTGCAAACTGAAGTCTTAACGCTGTTTGTTAATTTATGAGACTTATTGCCGGACTTCATGCGACTGGCATAAAATCTCTTTCGCCTTTGTGAGATTTTTGCAATAAATGCTCATTAATTTGGTATTTGCTCTTAAACAGATGTTCCCAAAGATGTATTTTATTCTATAAATTCAGATTTTTTTTTTATTAATAACAACCATAATAAAATTCACCCGAATTTTTATTTTATTTATTCTGTAAAAGATTTGGATTTTTTTTTATTTCCAACCAAATCAAAATGAAAATCACCCGAATTTCTTTCCGGGTGAGCAATTGATTATTCACATAGCATTATTTAAGAGAATGCATACACCCATATACAGGGCTGGGCAGTATTTGAAATACATGTATTTGAAATACAAATACGTATTTTGTATCTGTATTTCAAATACCCAACCTGAAAGCATTTAGTATTTTGTATTTCAAATACATAACTTAAAAGTATTTTGTATCTTGTATTTCAAATACATATGGCTTAAAAATACATTTTTACAAAATACATTTATTTATTATAAGTTCAAAATAAGTTTTTTCACACAAAAGCTAAAATTGCTAGAAACAGCGACCACTAAAATGTTTATTATTTTGCAATACCCCAATTCAGCTTTCAATTGTCTTGTCCAGAGCAAATACATTTTACACTAATCAGGTGATGTTTTCACATATTCGCTACCAGCCTTTTCCCAACGCTTTGTATTATATACAGGGATATAATTTTTATTATGAAAACTTTTGCCTACCTAAATGTCTGTGAGAACCAGATTATATCGATTGCAAATACATATAATAATTTGAGGTATTTCAGTTGTATTTTAACAAAATTAATGGAGAGCTTAGAAAGGACATATACGACACCTGAAGCAAATAGAGCCATATTGGCATCCACCCTAGTTTCAAATTACACTGGTCACCAGAAATCATCTCATTAAAAGAGAGGCAACGAACTCAAAACCTTGCAATAGATACCTTAGAGAAAGATTACAAAAAACGTGAAACCGAACATGGATGCAATAGAAGAAGTAGTAGTTGACGCATAATTCTTTCAGTGTAGTGCTGAGTTCAGTATGTGAGTATCAAGGAGCACAGCCCTATACCTAAGCGCTTTTACAAAAACAATTGAGCACCAAGTGCATAAGGCTTTGGTCTTCTGGTCTAGACTAAGCTTGAGATAAATTTGTTATTAACATCTTAAATTTCTTAAATTAATAAAAATTTGCCTATTACTGATAAATTTTACTCCATTAGATTTTGCTACAGAGCGATTCGAGGTGAATTGCGAACATTTCAACAACCAATATATGATGAAAAATTTTATAGTTTCAAAATTTATATACCTATAAACTTGTTTACTTGCACACATAGATCCACGTATGTAAACGTTTGGGAACCTCATTTATTAGTTGTATTTGTGATAAAGACTTCGAAGCATTTTTAAGAGAATTAAGTATTAATTTTCAGAGAAGAAACAAAATTAACTATACAATATATAGTATACAAGCATTTTTCGAGTAAAATACATGTATACTCGTATATATGTACATACTTATAAACATACATACGTACAAGCAAAAGAGTAACGCCAAATGAACAAAAAAGAATGCAATTATATTATTGGAATAAAAAATGCGAACTATAAGATAGCTACGTCACGTAAAGTATATTTAGACATACTCGTACTTATGTACATATATACATACATATATACGTAGGTATGTACATTTTATTCAATGTAATTAAGCCTGGGTTCTTTCTTTTAACACAAAGTTACTCTGAAACGCATACGATGTTCATGCGAGCTTTTGATTTGAATGATTAATCTTATATGTATCTTTGTTACGATTGGAAACTCCTCTGATAAAAAATTGAGAGGGATTTTCTGATGGAAACACAATCACAATTTGGCTACATGACTAATTTCTGTTTTGGTTTTTTTTTTATTTTTTTATAAAAATTAATAAGTATAAAAGCAACAATAATATTTTGGGTATTTTTTATTTTTGTGATTTAAAAATTTTTTTTTGCAGAACTGGTTTTTATGCTGCCACGTTAACACAATATTTACTTTATTTATTCTTTCTTTGCCTTGGACACACTAAATTGCAAAGAGTTGACAAACATTTGAATGGTGGAATAGGTAAATCGAATTGCAACAAAACGCGTAACAAAACTATAATTGTATTCCTTCATTTATTCTGTTATAAAGAGCATTTAGCCCACAGTGTTTTGATTTCATGTTAGAATTGGTCGAAAATGGATGCAATCGTAGATTACTATCATTTGATGTACATATGTATGTACGTTTGTATATAAATACGAGGGCGGATTGATATTGTAACTACCTAGCACTAGATGGCAGCACAAACACTTTTTTTTTTTAATTGCGATCTGTCAAGCGTCAGCTGTTAAACTTTCACTCAAATTCATCGATTAGTTTATTTGTTGTAGTCGTTTGAAGTAAGCAACTCTTGCGTTTTTTGAAAAATGGAAAAAGTGAATTTCGTCCAGTGATTAAATGACGAAAGAGATAAAAGAAAAGCTCGATTAACATTACGGTGAGTCTGCAGCGTCAGATTACATGGCAAAATATTGGATTGCTGAATTTAAACGCGGCCGAACAAGCACTGCAACAATACCATCAACAGTAAAGCCAAAAGAGCTGTTTACTGCAGAAAATATCAAGAAAGTCCTCGATATCGTTATAAATGATTGCCGAGTCAAGTTACGTGAGATTGTTGAAATGGTAAACATGTAATATGAAGATTTTTATTCAACATTTTGCATGAACATTTGCTTATGAAAAATCCATCGACAAGATGGGTGCCGCGTTTGCTCAGTGTCGAACATAAACCAGTTTGACAGATGACTTCACAGCGGTGTTTGGGTATGATAAAACGTAATCCTGTTGATTTTTGGCACCGATTTATTACTGTTGATGAAACGTTTGTCCACCACTACACACCTGAAACCAAAAATCAACCGAAACAATGGGTGGATTAGTGGAAGGGCTCCGAAGAAGGCGAATACAGTGAAATCGGTTGGCAAGGTTATGACCACTGTATTTTGGTATGCTCACGGAGTATTGCTCATCGCTTATCTTGAAAAGGATCCACAATCACAGGAAAGTACTATCGTGCATTATTGGATCAATTGATTAATGCAATCAAGAAAAAACGACCACATTTAAAAAAAGAAAAAAGTACTTTTTGTTCAAGAGAACGCACTGGTTCACACAACATTATATACGATGCTAAAATTACGTGAAATACACTTCGACTTGGTTCATCATCCACCTTATTTAGCTCCTAGTGAAATTTTCCTGTTTCCAAACCTGAAAAAATGGCTCGCAGGAAAGAGATTCATCTCAAACGTAGAAGGGATTACGGAAACTAACGCGTATTTTGAGGGGTTCCCAAAATCGTTGGAATATCGTCTTACTAAGTGTATTGAGCTAAAAGAACATAGTCTCCTTGAAATTAGATAATGAATTGAGAAATAAGTGGTTTTTGTTTTTTGCCTACTTAGGTAGCTTCAATATCAGTCCGCGCTCGTATCCGCCTGTTCTACAGTAGCTGATAATTTTTTCGTATTAGCTCGCAATTTCCACTGTGCAAGTTTTATGGCTGAACTGATTAAACTTTTAAAGAACGGGATAAGATATTTTACTTATGAGGTAAAACTCCCCACCCCGACCGCTAAAAGTTTAACCAGATCACCAATAAGACTTGCACAGTGGAAATTGAGACTAAGATCAACTGCAGTCCTGTCGCTGTTCATGGAAAACATATCTAAAAATAAAAGAGGGTTTTTTTTATTTAAAACAAAAAAGTTTTAGCTTTTAGACTGACCACGAATTGGCGGTTTCAAAAGTAAAATTAAATAAAACATAGAGCAATGATTTTGACGAAATTTTTATTTCATTACAACAATTTGAGCTTTCCACTTTTGACGAACCCCAATGCTGTTTATATGACCGCTTCTATATTGGTTACAGCCGGCGATCCTTTTAAGGTAGTTGTCAACTACCTTTCGCACATTTCGGCTGGTATCTCAGTGATAACTCAACAAAAGTTGCCTTTCAAATGCTCCAACATTAGAAGGCTACCTGCGTAGATACGGTCTTTGACGTAACACCACGAAGGGAGTATAACGGCGTCAAACCACATGATCTAGACCAGTGGTTCACACAAAGGCAACACTCAGTATGTAATATAAATATATAATTACCCTTAAGAGCATTACGTAAAATATAAAAACAGATTAAATTATTAACAAAAAGTATTCTCTACATATCAAAAACAAAAGACAGTAAAAAATGAATGACAGTGTCACCAAGAAGACGCCATAAATGTTGCCATGAATACACTTAACACAATACTTCCTTCAGGGTTAATACAACGTATACATATATACATACATACATATATACCCTGCAGGAAATGTAAACTATAGTGATTACCTATTGAGGATGTCACCAAAATGACTGACAAATTGTACCCTTACTATTGCTAACTACTATTGACATTTAACACAGGCTTGTCCTACGAAATCTACCAGTAGACTGCGTCAATACCGACTAGGTAGTTCTTGTGGGACGATATGGAGAAAATGTCAATAGTAAGATTGTACTGACTTACTATTTACGATATTACCGCACTGTGGGAAATATCCATAGTAAAACAGTGTTGATTCCCCACAGACGCTGTCACCACATGTATAAAATGTCAATAGTAAAACGAATAGTGATTGCCTATAATTACAAAATATTTAACTAGTTTTGCACTGTTTACTTACCTTTATCTTTTTATATCACTATAATTATTATTATTTTTGATTAGAATCAGCTATTTTCTTGCGGCCACAGATAAATTTTAAAACAAATTAAATTATTAACAAAAAATATTGTTTTTGATAGATATATGTAATATCTATCAAAAACAAAAGACAGGAAAATAAAGTTATTGGCAGTGTCACCAAAAAGACACCATAAATGTTGACAAAAATGTTGACAAGGATACACTTAGCCCCATACTTCTTCAGGGTACATACATAAATGCGTTTAAAAAATATATATAGGGTGTTTTTTTAAGCCCGATAGAACTTGAAATTGTAAAAAATAACACAAAAAATTAAATTGTAATCAAAATTTTTTTTATTCGAAAGATCAATACGTGACATTAACATTTGAAAATGATTTCGGGCATATGGGCACCGCGGCTGTTCTTGACGAAGCGCATTCTGGACGTCCAATTTTGGGCCACTTTTTCGAGCACTGCTGGCCGTATGTCACGAACAACACGAACAATGCTGGCCTCCAAGGCGTCAATTGTTGCTGGTTTATCAGCATAAACCAGTGACTTCACGTAGCCCCACAGGAAATAATCGAGAGGTGTCAAATCGCACGACCTTGGAGGCCAATTGACAGGTCCATTTCTCGAAATCAACTTATCGCCAAATTTTGATTTCAGTAAGTCGATGGTTGCGTTCGCCGTATGGCACGTAGCGCCATACATCCTCCTGTTGAAACCACATCTCCTCCGGATCAATGTCATCCATATTTTCAAACAAAAAATCATTGATCATGGTGCGGTAACGATCTCCATTGACCGTAACGCGAGCTCCGGCCTCATTTTTGAAGAAATAAGGTCCGATGATGCCACCAGCATGAAAACCGCACCAAACAGTGCATTTTTCTGGATGTAATGGAGTCTGTAGGGTCTCTTGTGGATTGGTCTCACTCCATATGCGGCAATTTTGCTTATTAACAAACCCGTTAAGCCAAAAATGCGCCTCATCGCTGAACACAATTTTGCGATAAAACAACGCGCGAATCGACGACTGATTTTCAAAGTAAATTTGGATAATTTCGTAGCGTTGTTCAAGCGTGAGTCTATTCATGATGATTTGTCAGAGTATACTGAAACAAATAAAAAAAATGTTTCATCAAAATTTAATTTTTTGTGTTACTTTTTACAATTTAAAGTTCTATCTAGCTTAAAAAAACACCCTATACATATGTAGGTATGTATGTTCCTAATTTTTTTTTTAATATAGTGCTTTATAATGCGCAATGTGATATTTATTTTCGATGTATCAATGGAAAAAAGCTGAAATTATAATTTTTTATTTTAATATGAGGTTTTCGAGTGACAGGTAGCAACCTAAGCTTACTAAATATATTGCCAGCTCAAATTTGAAATTTTCTTAAGCACTTTTGTATTATTTCGAATGTTTGCGCATATATACGAGTATGTATGTATATGTATTTCAAAACATGAACTCGGCTCAAATCAGAATTATACCGGATTATAGTAACTTAGTATGATATTTGGTGGTACCAAATATCAACATAATTATTGCTTGAAATTTATTGGCATCTAAGCACTGTGTGGCGTGACAAGCTCTCATTAAACTACAAATATATTCATATGTAAGTATGTGTTTGAGTATATGCATAAAATTGAGTAATTAAATATAATCCTCCGGCTTTTGAATTAGTAAAAGGTAAAAGTGTGACTGCTTTGTTGCACAAAATGAGTGACATTTAGTCATTACCACACACACATACTCGTATGTATGTAGAGATATGTGTTTGCATTTAGAAGTAGTGTTCACTTTAACGTGCATAATTTCATTTGCTTTTAAAAAATGTAGCATTTTTACTTGTATGCGTTATTCAAAAATATTACATTGTCACATTTATCTCTTTTAGCTGTAACGTCATCCACCGCATGAATTTATAAGAAACCATTATATTAAATGAATTATGGATATACATACATACATTTTGTACAGTAATCGAATATTTTAGAAATCAGTTCCATGCGCAAAATAACTGCATATACATATCTCCGGTTTTGTCAATCATAGCTCTCATTTGCAGAAATGATACTTGACATGATAATCATGTCAAATAATGATTTATGATACGATTTTCTGATTAACAGCAAATTTACTCGCATTCGAATCAATTTGTTTATCCCACCATTATTCGTTCGCATGTACTTATATATTTTCATTGAATTTTAACACGTCGTTCACATAGAATGAAGATAGTCAAACCCAAATCAATTTTCTTTCGTCTAAAATGTGAAAGAACTTATTTTTTTGATATCCGCGAACTGGCCTTTATTTTTAAGCACATTTTCATCTTATTTTTTTTTTTTTTTAAAGTAAACTATATTTATATATAAAAGTTTTTGACATTTCTTCATTGTTTTTACCTCTAAAAATGCTTTTGCGGATTCTTCAATTGCAAATGAAGTACACAGTACTATAATACTGTGTATTAAAACACTAGACTTGCTTACTATTCTGACTTATGACTGTCTTGCACAACGTTTAAAATTATACTGTCTGTCTGCCTGCTATTTATACTTCTTTGTTATCTTCTACAATCATCATGATTTTTCTAGTTATTGTTAATTCCAGAATCAAATGTACACAATTATTAGATGGCAACATTAGGAGTTGTTGTACTACATATATAATACTCGTATTTTGTTTGTGTAAAAATACCGGAGGTATTCAAAATCATGTTTACACATCAAAATAAATTAAGAAGGAAAATGAAGAATGAGAATTAATGTAATTGTATATCATTGTTTTCATAAATTATAAACAATTGAGTTTTATTCACTATATTAGCTTCTAACATTGAAAATTATAAACAGCTTGTTTCCCAGCTGTCTATATGTTTTCAACGCATTTTAAGCAATCAAAATATTTTTGAAAAATTTTTAATTGTTTTTTTGTTTCGTACTTTTTCACTATTATTATTTTTTCACTTCATTTTGTGTAAACAAACATAAACAACTTTTGACACCCTCAATTATATGAAACAAAAAATTATCACTTGCCCTAGTGATGCCACCTAGTTAGTTGCACAATGGTACATATATTATTCTTACTCATACACACACTCACACACTTGATTGCGCACAATAAGAAAGCAAAAAAAAAACACAAGAAATTAAATACCAAGAACAACAATAACATCATTTATAGTTGATTTACTTGGGATTTTACATACTTTAAATCATGTACAAGTATGCTTGTTTTTTGTGTATTATGTTTTCAGTTTCATATTGTGTGAATATGCTGTACATTTATAACATGCAGATCAACGGCTGCACACTGGGTTATATATGATAAAAATTCGTAACAATATGTATGAATTATATGCGAATCCATTTTGAATCATTCAAGTGATAAATAAGTTTTTTGTAATCAAAAGGGCTTACTTAAATACTTAGTTATGTGATTTTTAAAAATGTTATTACTTAAACATTGCATAAATATTTAAAAATTTCAATTAGTTTCAACTTTTGGCATATTCAAACAATTGACTTTTTATTCGCTATTTTAGCTTCTAACATTGATACCAATAAAAAATTATAAATAGCTGGGAAACATGGCAAACAAGCTATTTATAATTTTTCTTTTGGCATATTTTTATACAAAAAGGAGTAAATAAAACTACTATCCGACATAGTACACACATACAGTTCAAACTCGATATTCGCAACCGGGAAAAAACCTTACCTGTTAAATTCAATGGAAAGTTGCTTATTACACAGTTCAGTTTGAGGCTCCAAAAAATAATAACCGTGTGTTGGCGTTTTTCAAAATCAAATCGGAATTTTATTTTAGAGGGGGTTAATGTTTCCCAGCTTTGAGCTATCCTTGCATCATATCGGTATATAGAACTGTTTTTTTACAAATAAAACGTTGGCCACAAAATTTTACTATATACATATATATGTATGTACATATGTCAGAACACATCAAAACTTAACACAAACGCCAAAACCCAATTAAATTAAATTTTTTACATGAACAAACTATTTATTAAGAAAAACGAAATAAACATAAACTCCTTCAATATTTCTGCATACTTACTTATGTACGAGTGCTGATAAAAAATAATCCTTATTTTAAATTTTTCTAAAAGTATTTATTTATTCATCAATAAATATTTTATTCCATTCAAGTAATCCCCCTCATACATAATACATTTATGCCAGCGTTTATTCCCATTCTCGAAAAACTACTGGAACGCGTGTTTTGGTATCGCCAACAGCGCTTGAGGAAATAAAACGTCTATATTGTTTATATTTGCATATATATTCAGATGATTGATGTTATAAAAGAAAAGCTTAAACAGTGACTGGATTTTTTGCTGCAACGTCTGCTATATTATGTTTAATTGCTAGTTTCGCTACACCCGAGGAACACTCTGGTGCTCCGCCCATTATAACTACCAATAAACTATTATGAGCCATATTCTTCCATATCTTTGATACCCACTTGTCAACATTTTCAATAGTAGTGTCGAAGGACGAAGCCCGCAATTCTTCTGGTGTTAAATGCAGATTGCACAGCGTCAGTGCGTTTTCCATTGAAATTTCTTTACATTTACGTACAGCTTCCTTATTAGATGCAAGTTCGTGAAGTATGATGCGTTTTTGAGGATTTTTTTCTACAGCGTTATTAGCTTTCTGCAAAATTTCCTGGACTGTAGATGGCAGTGTTTTAGCTGTGATTATAGCAGCTCGTTTATCGCGTTTCGAAACTTGGGCTAGCAAATTGTTTTGTATTTTGCCACCACTTGCTGTACGTATTATATCATGCAAACGTTTCTTTTGCGTTAATACTTCATCACCGAATTCAACACTGTTGGCTAATTTTAATTTAACTAGTTTTAAACTTGAGAGGGAATCTTCAACAGAGTCGTGACCGGTTGCATGCTGTTGAATATTTTCCCGAAGAAATGTACTAGCTAATTTTTGTAACTTGGTCTTACGATGACGTACACCACTCATATTAAAACAAACACTTGTATCAATAACATAAGGGTGCATCATTTGCATTGCATTTAAATCTGAATTTAATGACTGGCCGACTAAAATGGCGTCGGGTGGCAGTAGTTCTCTTACTTCCCTCTGCACATCTTTTAGTTTTTTTGTAACCGCAATCATCATATCCTCTGTTATGCCTGAATAGTTGGTTAGAAAATTAACAATCTTGTTATTGGGCATAACCAGTGTTTCATACACTGTTTTATAGTCTTCATTTACAATTGAAATGCGAGTAAGTTCATTAACACCTAGAGATGTGCGACACATTTCGCAATCAACGGCAAAGAGTGGGCTACGATTTGTCACTGGTACATACTTATCCTTCGTCATGACGTACCTTGAAAAATATTTATCCAGTTTTCCTTTCAAGGGCATGGGATAACCTTCGTCCACCATTTGGAGTGCAGATAGTAACAACTTTGTACGAGGGAATTTATCATGGGGGTGTAAATCATTGCATGCGGAATCTTCGTCTATATTTTCAATTGGAAATATTCCTTTAATAAGAAGTGATGGGTCTTTATTAAGCTGAACAGCAGCTTCTAAAGACCCGTGCTGATTGATCAACTCTTGTGACTGGGCACATGTAAGAGGGACTTGCATAAACTCTTCTATTAGTACCATCGATTCTTGTTTTTCTCGTTTTGGCATCAAGGCTTCCAATTTGTACTCAAATAATTCATTAATTTTTTTAAATTTATTTTGATTTGATAAGTAGTGAAACAGCGACAATCCCTCAAGACATACAACAACGGTATGAGATAGTTCTTTAAGATTATTCAAGGAACACCATCTATCAGGAGCACATGGTGAGTCCTTCCCCAGAAGCGTTGACATTACCAAATGTTGCAGATCCGTAAGAAATATCGGAGTGCGCTCTTCTTCTTTAACAGAAAGTAAGGCATGGTGCCCTAACTCATACAATTGTATATTCGACTTTTTTGTTAATTCTCTTTTACGCATTATTAACTGTTTTTGAATTTGCTTATATTGCTGGTCTGTTAAATTCACCACTTCGCTTACTTCGTCTTCGTCATTGGTTTTTTGTTTCTTTTGCTCAGGTTCACCAGAACTATCACCTAAATGTTTTTTCTTTCCTTTGCTCTTCTTATAAGTCACCTGAAAATTAAGTCCGGGTAATTTACGTAATTGACTGAATTAGCAATAATTTCTTACCTTTATAAAACCATCGTCCTTATTGTCTAATATATTTTCTTGCGGTGCAGTTTGCTGTTGTTGATCTTCTTGCGGTTCTGCCATGTTAAACTGTTCTCTGTCTTTGTCATTCAGCATAACAATATTAGCTAAAGCGGCCAATTTCTTTTTCTTCTTCTCAATACGGGATTTCTGTTTTAAAGTTTCCATTAATTTATAAATGTAATAAAGCAAATAACTACGTTCTCTTAAAAATTTAATATTATATGCCCATGTGTTTCGTTAATTGTTTTTGTTCCACTACACATGGAAAAAAATCGATAACAAATCTTTTTTTATTTTCTTCAGAGTTGCGAAATCACGTAGTACTAAATTTATTTTATGCATGAGAAGAAATCAAACTTTGGTGAATGTTAAACTTTTTTACAGAGTTGAAAAAAAGTACTCCTTTATGTTTACACACAAAAAAACGTATTAGTGATGTCAAATGCATTTCCTGTACTGAAAACGCTAATAAATAAAAACCCATGTTTTTTATATATGTGCAACATACCAATATGATTTCCACATATTGAACACAAAGAAAAATAAAATAAAATAACTAAAAACTAGTTTAACTAAAAATAAATTGAAAACAAAAGCAAAAAAATAAAGATATGCAACAATTAAATACAAAATGTTATAGTTCTATATATAATACTTTTATGTATGTGAGCACTGTGAACTTTTTTCATAGCAAAATTAAAAGAATTTGTATCTTAAAAAAAAAAATCTTCCAAACTTCTTGTGTCACCAAAAGTCTTATGCAGTGTAATAGTAGACCAATGGAGCATTCTGGCCCACCAGTTGTCACTTCTGGCTTTGCTCGATATTGGAAGATATTAACCCAGCAAACTTTTTTCATACAAAAATTAAAAAAAATTTGTTTCTTAAAAAAAATCTTCCAAACTTCTTGTGTCACCAAAAGTCTTCTGCAGTTTAATAGTGGACCAATACAGAATTCGGGCCCACCAGTTGTCACTTCTGGCTTTGCTCGATATTGGGAGATATTAACCCAGCAAACTTTTTTCATACAAAAATTAAAAAAAATTTGTTTCTTAAAAAAATCTTTCAAACTTCTTGTGTCACCAAAAGTCGTATGCAGTTTAATAGTGGACCAACACAGAATTCTGACCCACCAGCTGCCACTTCTGGCTTTGCTCGATATTGGGAGATATTAACCCAGCAAACTTTTTTCATATAAAAATTAAAAAAAAATTTGTTTCTTAAAAAAAATCTTCCAAACTTCTTGTGTCACCAAAAGTCATATGCAGTGTAATATTGCACCAGAACAGAATTCTGGCCCACCAGTTGTCACTTCTGGCTTTGCTCGATATTGGGAGATATTAACCCAGCAAACCTTTTTCATACCAAAATTTTCAAAAATTTGTTTCTTAAAAAAAATCTTCCAAACTTCTTGTGTCACCAAAAGTCGTATGCAGTGTAATAGTGGACCAACACAGACTTCTGGCCCACCAGCTGTCACTTCTGGCTTTGCTCGATATTGGGAGATATTAACCCAGCAAACTTTTTTCATACAAAAATTAAAAAAAAATTTGTTTCTTAAAAAAAATTTGGTGCAAAAATGGCACCACTGAGAAAGACAACGAAAATCAGTTTATTTAATCCAAAAAAAAAAAAAAAAACGCTTCATTAAAATAGTTATTTTCGTTTGCTGAAAAACACGCTACGTTTTTATTTGTTTATTTTTTGCACATTACTGTACGAAATATGCAACTCTGTAAAAAAGTTTGCTAAACGATAACAAAGTTTGCTAAAAAGTTTGTTTTCTTCTCGAAGATAGAAAAATACGCACATTGTACAAAAATCTCGTACATAAATGTAAACGAACATAACTCAACCCAACTAACACATATTTTTATTTTCATAACAATTATGTGTGTCTTCAAATTTTGTTTGATACCGATCACAAACATGTACGTTGTTCTGTTGTAATATTTAGTTGCGTACACGAACACGTGTATGGAAGCGAACATAGTGTACATGTACGATAGCCATGTGCGCATATAGCTTTACATTATGTTCGTGCTCATGTAAAGTAAAAAAGAACATGTACGATTACATTTTTCTCTTATGGCTGTATATTAAGTTTTAAGTTTATTAATGTATATGATGAAACTTACATGGACGCTGCAAATACATACTAAGCACCTGCTTAGTATGTATTTGCATCGTTACACTCAGAGCAGACAAATTTTTGAAATTTTTTTAAGTTTTTCAATGTTTCTTGTATTTTTTGTATAAAGGGAATGCGTACATTCTTAAAAGTTTAACATTTACTGTTTAGTTAAAATTAACTGAATATATAGTTATTTGAGTAAGAAAAATATATTTTAACTTAAAATTCATGTTGTTTAAAAAACAAACAACAAAAAACCAATGAGATTCTTTCTGTTCAGTTAAAATATTAAGTTGTTTGTTCTGAAACAAAAAAAATTTCGGAATTTGGCAGTGAAAAATAATTTTAAAAACTCAAGAAATTTTCAATATTTTGTCAAAAAGAAAAATATACATACATACATATGTATATGGATTTTTTTTTAATTTTTATTCATATTAATATATTCACATGTCCCTGGAACTACAACGTCCAATGCAAAACAATATTTTCATAGGTAAGTATGTACATATATTATATGCATATGTATGTGAGCATAATTTTGGAGAATGACGGCACATAAAAAATTTAATACTCCTTTTAGGCACCGCCTTAAATATCGAATGGAAGAAAAATCCTTTGGAAACCTCCAATAATGAGTTTTTATAAGGTAAGTATATGTGCTAATATGCATAACTTATAAAAAATACATATGTACATAGTTAATTCCAAAAGTTTTCATAAGAAGATTTAACCATTATCGCTGAAAACGAAACCTAAATGGGCTACATGGAACCAACGTAAAATATGTATGTATTTAACACATTAATTGCATACTGATAATTTCATTCTTTTCTACTTTCAGATTCAAAACATACTTTTATGTATTTATCTGTAGAATGCATCGGGCTTTAAAGACAGAAATAGTAACAACATAAATATTATTTAGACCTTTTTTATGTTAAAAAATCTAATATTGTTTAGATATTTTATGCATACAAACTTACATGTGTGTACTATGTATGTATGTATTTTTAAGAATATCTTGTAAGAATCAATTTTCCGTTACACTTAACATATTTTCAATAAAGAAGTAAAAATTAAACCTTTTTAGAATTTGTGTTTTTTTTTTTTTTTGTAGATAAAAATTGGAAACAAATGTGAAATGCAGTAATTTTAATAGGAACTGTAGTTTGTTTTTTTGGTAGTTTAAAATTTCAAATAAAAGTTAAATCCGCATTTTTTACGGACATTTTAGTTTATTTTTTTAATAGTTAAAAATTTCAAAACAAAACACAAAATCAATAAAAATTACATTTCCAGTTATTTTTTAACATTTAAAAATAAATTGAATTTTAGTTTGATTTTAAGGAAAAATGAGTTGACCGGTTTTTAACTGATTTTTCATTTGTTTTATATTTCATTATACTTTGATTTTACCTACATAATATTTAGAGTGTATGACTGAAAAGGATGATGAAAATAACATAATTGTTTTACTTTGCTTCAGACAATAAACCACAACACAATTATTATTTAAAATAATTGTACTTTGACCACGTAGTTGAAACTTTGGAAAAAAATGCGAATAATAGCTGCATGCGGTGGAGAGCTACAAGTGCTTGTGCTTATGCGTGTATTTATGCTGGCACGTGTACAAACCAGAGGCTGACGCAAGTATCATTTTAAGTATTTATAGGAAATAATAATTTTAATAATACGCACAATTATCTTTGATTTGTTTTTTAATTGAAGTGTCAGTTTATTTTGTACATCGAAATATTGTTAGTACAAGTTGGAAAAAACCACAGTTGCGTCACTGTGCACTACTAGATTTAGGTAGATTTCGTCCAAATCTAGTGACCAAATTTCATTTTGAATTGGAAATCTGGTAAAAAAACAACTAGATTTAGCTCGAAATCTCGTTATTAGTAGACTTCGAGACAATTTACATTGTGTACTTTTTTTAAACATCTTCACTAAAAATAGTTTCCATATCATAGAGTTTTAAAATTTAAATTGGTTGCAAAAATGTTTATTATCTGCAAATAATTCTCAAAATTGTTTTTGTGTGCCTAGTTTCTATTTTGCATACATACATATTAATGAACATATTTATAAAAATTAAAATGGATAAAATATTTTTCCCATATAGTTATTTCTTATTTTTGCAGCTAAATAATAAGAAATAACTACTTAAACAAGATCAAATAATAAAATATCAAATATTTTTTCCATATATTTTACACAAAAGTTTGTTCATTTATTACAAATACATACATCTTTTTTTTAGTATATGCAAGGTTTATTTACATTTACCTATGACTTTTTTCGTTGGTTTTCTTGTCAACTTATCAAAAGTTCTTTCCATAAGTTTAGTGGTTGTAAGCAGCAATTTTTGACTGCTTGAGCATTTTATTAAATAAGCAATGATTAAGTTGCTTACATTATCAAAGGGACTGAAATTTACTAATAAACTACAGACAGTACAACAGTCTAATATAAAGTATTACAAAGACTGTTAAGCGGAGCTGATAAGCACTAGTTGTAAAAACGAAAAAATTGTATTATATGCTGCTATTAGATTTAACACTGATTAACACACTTTTATCCAACCAAAATAATTCACTTATGCTTTCGCATATTTAAAATATTCCATGCACCATAAATCATGCACACACACGCGCGCTCTTAGTTATTCCTTGCACGAGGCATTTTTTTCCTACGTCATCATAAGTAGTAAAACAAATATATATATATATATATATATATATATATATATATATATATATATATATATATATATATATATATATATATATATATATATATATATATATATATATATATATATATATATATATGTATATATATATATATATATATATATATATATATATATATATATATATATATATATATATATATATATATATATATATATATATATATATATATATATATATATATATATATATATATATATATATATATATCGTACATATTTTATAATGCAAAGTGTATGCGTTTGAATGGATATTTTTTGCGAATAAGTAATGGGTATACCCAATAATGAAATTTGAAGATAAGTACTTTATTTATCAGTACTGATTGTCATTCTCTTGTAAGGAATACTTCAACAAAAAAATTTATTTTTCTGACTAAAAAAAAACTTACACAAACAAAATAATACATTCGTTGAAATGTGCATAGGTATGTACTGTATACATACGTATGTTTTTTGTATACATACATTTACATAAATATAAAAAAAAGACTAATACATACTTATTTGCAATGCTTATACTTAATCCTTTAAAATTTTTAGACTTGTTGCATCACAAAAAAAATTATTTTTAAAATTATAATATGTAGTTCATAGATAATAAAATAAATTAATAATAAACTGTTATTATTCATTGTGTTCTATTGTAAGGGCTGAGCAATTAACCAAATCAAAATTTAATTTTGTTATTAAAATATCAGAAATCGACTTTTTTGATAGCTTAGATCTTAGCTTGGTCAATACTGTAGCAAGTGCACTAAATGCTCGTTCTACAGACACTTCAGTTGCAGGTACTGCAAGTGCCACTTCGGCAAGTTTACTTAACTTCAAATTGTGCTGAGAATATTTTTTCCAGTATTCCAATACGTTAATTTCTAACTGCTCCATTTGTTTTTCACATATAGCAAGAAGTTCTGCTTTTATGTGATAGTTTTGATTTTTTGCTGTTAAGTGTGCTGTATTTACAAGAAGGTTGATATGTTGTGTTAGTTTGGAGTGTGTGGAATTCGACGTACTTGGTGTGATATCTAGCGGATTATTGCAAAGTGAAATATTGCAGTTTTCGTCTTGCGGAGAAGACGAATGCGATATGCGATCAATAATATCATACGTTTTTATTAGATGATCCTAAAAAAATATACATAAATATTGTTTTCTTGGAAATAAAAGTTAAAGCCTACCATAGCAGTTTGTTTTTGTTCGTTGGTCAATAATGGAGTTCCTTGAAAATTAAAGCGAGGATCTAAATACAATGCTGAGACGAAGGCATCGTTTTCAAGAAGTTTGCTTTTCCTTTTTGTCATTGCTTTATGCAAAGCATCCGCATACAAGTTTGTTTGGATCATATCTTGCAAAACCAACTCACATTCCAACCAATCGCGGTAAAAATCTCCAAGAATATATTGCTCTTTTTGCATATAGGTTGTACATTCAGCCAATGGTTTAAATGCTGTAGCAAAAGTTTCTACAAATATCCAATTGACGGTTATATTTGAAGAGTCATCGAGTTCATTAATATATTCCTTGAGACCAAAAATAGAAATAACCATGTCGTACGTGGAATTCCATCTAGTCACATTATCTAAACATGGTAAGCTTATATCTTCATTTCCACTCCTTAAGATAGTTCGAATCTTTTTTACAGTATCTCGTATATCCTTGATTTCCACTTCCAAAGTTCTGATAACATCATATGCCGCTAGTTGTATCGTGTGCGCTGCACAACGGACAATAGAAAACACTGAGGAGAGTTGGGCCTCAATTTTGTCATATACTGTAGTATTGTCATATTCAGTATCTTCTGCAGTCGTTAAATTTTCATCCTGCAATTCTTGGAGTAATTTTGAAACTTTGATGACGTTGACGCCGTTGTCGGTGGTATTAGAATAAATTTGCTTTATGTCGATATTATATTCTTCAAGACATTTCATTATTTCCTCTTTTAAATATTGGGCTGTGTGTTTTTTATTGAGTTCAATCATACCTAAATGCTATGGTTAATGCAAAACTAAGAAGCTGAAACCTTACAGATGAAACTTACCTATGGTGTTTATACAAATTTTAAAATCACGTATATATTGTATGTTCACTCCCAAAATGTGCTTGTCTTGTCGACTGGCGACATCAATTTTTAAACATATCAACTTGTTTTTTATCGTTGTTGCTATATTCCTTTTTATTTGTTCACTGGTTTCACCAAGTATGTTTGAAATATTTTTGGAGTTTAAATTAATTTTAAAATTTTTTTCATAAGGCTCAATAATTTTTTTAAAAAAATCTTTATCGTCGAAAATACGAAACGGCAAATTTTTTTTGGATACTAGTCCAACACAGCATTTCAAAAAGTCTTCTCTGTTTAACGCAAAGCTTAACTTGGTTAGTGGTTTTCTTTTATTCTCCGTATCCTGTGGTGTCTCCACTCCATCAATGGCAATTTTATGCACCAACTTGTAATGCCGTTTTAAATTTGCACTACTTACTGCACTTAGTTCCTTTCTACAATTTTCAACTAGACATGTAAATTTTTTTTTTCCTCTATTTAAAGTTGCGAACTTTTGAAAACAAAATTTTTTTCTTCTATTTTCCATATTTTTCTTCACTTTACTATAAATTTTTCAGATACAGCACAAAAAATCGAATACAAATTTTCTTTACCTTATTTTTGAGCGAATAACTAAATCAAATTATACACAAAAAATGGCTGATAGCTGCCGAAGATCTCAACGTACCACACACATACATAAATTTAATATACAGCCATAAAAGCCATGTAATCGTACATGTTCTTTTTTACTTTACACGAACACGAACATAATGTAAAGCTACACGCGCACTTGGCTATCGTACATGTACACTATTTTCGCTACCATACACGTGTTCGTGTACGCAAGTATCAAACAAAATTTGAAGACACACATAATTGTTATGAAAATAAAAATACCTATGTGTTGGTTGCTTTTGAACAGTACATTGTGTGTTCGATGTGTGTATTTTCTGAACCTTGCTTAAAATATAGTACCATTAAGTGCTGTCCACACCTGTCATGAAAACACTAACGGGAACAGCAAAATACTATTACTGTCAGGTATAAACTGCCAATGTTACTGTTTTCTTGCCGTCTTGACAGGGCTATTAAGACGTCACGTTTTAATATCAAAAATATAAAAATAATTTCAAATTAAAAGAAATTGCCAAAAAACAAGGCCCTAGTTCTTATTCTAGATTGTAAATTTTGCAATAAAAATATTTTTTGTCTACAAACTATAAAAAAGGGAATAAACAGTGATGATGTGCTTTTGTTGACGGAGTTGAAATAATGATAAATCAAGACATACGGGTACTCCGTATGGTTTCATGTCTCATGTAGACGGGCAGTTAATGTAGAGTAACCAATCCAATTTATCGATTGCGGTCTCCAGAAATCATGAAAACACTAATGGGCTATATAAACTACACAAACCGTTTAGCAAACACACGCTTTCCGTTTGAACATAAACGAACACCTATACAAACACAAACTAATAATTTATTTTCAAGGATAGTAGACAGCCGTTGTGTTGATATTCTGTTGTTGTAATCTTTGTAAAAAATTTTCTACGATGAAGGTAAACTTCTACATAATTTTAATCATTATAAGAAACCATTTTCGTGTTTGTACAACCGAAAATATTGACATGTTTGACAAGCGGTTTTTGTAGTTTATTTAACCCTTAACAGAAGCAGAAAAATCGTTTTAATGTGCTTTTACATTTTGACAGACGATGGGCAGACATTTTTTCATTTCTTTAATAGACAGACAGAAACTTTTCGTTTCTATATTGTTGTTGTTTTTTTTAAGCACAGCTAGTATATGAAGATCATGTGGATATGAGAATAATGATATAAAGCAACAACATAAAAATGCGAAAAGTTAAAAATATAAACAAAGAACGTCTACAAATTTCGTTACAGTTTTCGTTACAGCACCCTCAAATTCCGTCTAGCGATGTTTTTTATCTGCTGACGGAATTAACATTGTAAGACAATGAAAGACGTGTACTTCTTCATATAAACATCAGTATTTGAAAGGTATGCTAGCATAGCATTTCATGTTTAACATAGACGGGCTCTGGCATGGTGTCTCCACGTAAAAATTATTATTGCTTACTAGGGGGCTCCACGCACAATAAACTTTTATATACAAAAATTGACAGCAAATTAAATATTGTTTCGATGCTTCCGGTCTGCATAATTATATTATATTCACAACTATTTTAGGTAAATTGGTTTTGACAATTGCTGCTATAAAGACAGCTGTTTTAGTGTGGTTACCCCTTAATATTGTTTGTTTAGTACTTTTTGTCATTTTAAAGTTGGCAACGCTATTTAATCCATTATCAAAATAAATCTCAACCGGCCAGGATTTTATATAAAATTTTTCATAGCGCAAATTAAGATTTATATTTACAAAATATCTAAAACATAAAGGAATGTTTAATGAAAAAAAGTCGCAGTTAATTTAAAATTTGTGTCACAACTAACTTCTACTAGTCGATTATTGGAATGTAAGTTCGAAAATTGTTGAGCAAATAAAATTCTTGAGATTTTAATACACGTATCAAAAGCAGAAGACTCGGTATATATATTTCTGTTAGCAATTGAAACATGCGATTAATTATTTGTTTTAGAGCAAGGCGAATTAATTATTAAAGTTTTTTGTATCATGTTTTAGAGCTAATTTGTTTAAGCAATGCATATATGTATGAATGTTTATGTACATATATCTCCATAACAGTGGTAATGATTATTGGCAATTGCTTGTTAAATGCTACAAGTATTTTTAGGTGCGAAAAAACATGAAAAAAGTTATGCCATCAACTTAAAACCCGTTTTGATATAATAAATAGTTTCGTAAATTATTTACATACAAGGATAAACGATTTCCTACACACAATCGTGCATATGTACCTATGGATGTATGTATGTATGAATGTTTGGAAGTTGTATGTATAAACGTTTGGGAAGAGCACTAGAATCTATTTCATATCCAACTCGGTTGATGCTATAAAAGTAAAATTTTTTTTATTTTATTATGTTTATTCAATATCAATACAAAGAAAGCCTAAAAGACCAATTATACATGTATTGTTAGTATAATATCCATGTTCAGCTACAATATAACAAAATAATAATAATCAAGAATATTTACATTATTTAATTACATTTACATTATAAAATGTTATTCCTTTAGCCTTTTAATGAACATATACCTATGTAAATGAGAAGCAAGATAAATCTGCTCCCCAGCCACTTTTTTGCTTACTTGTACTTCTGCGTCTTTGTCTGGGGAGACTAGTTGTTTTCATATTTACATTATTTAATTACATTTACATTATAAAATGTTATTCCTTTAGCCTTTTAATGAACATATATACCTATGTAAATGAGAAGCAAGATAAATCTGCTCCCCAGCCACTTTTTTGCTTACTTGTACTTCTGCGCCTTTGTCTAAGGAGACTAGTTGTTTTCAGTAGCCTGTTTTCACATACAACCAAATCTAAAAGAAAATTATTGCATTCATGAATGGAAGTTATTCTGAAATTTATTTTTCGGACCGTCATTTTGTGCGATGTCCAATTTGATTGACAAGCTTGGAAGAGCAAAGAAATCTAGTTAAAAAATTGCTGTAAAAGAATATTTGTGTTGTTGATACTTTTAGACAAATTTTTATCATTTCCTTGTTAAATTATGCATTTTTTGAAGCACTTTCATCAACTATAAAAAAAATTGTTTGGAAGTCTTAAGATTAATCGAACTATTTTCAATTCAGAAGCTCGGTCGAATGGTTTATTGTTAAGCAAGACCCAATTTGTTTTTAAGCTCTGTAGCCTATCATGAAGTACACAGCTTTGGGGTTTTCTTTGCTTTGCTGAGAAAGTTACAACTTTATTAGAAGCTCTTCCGGCCTCATTATTTACATATGTATTCTGTTGTCATGACGATTTGTATTATCAAATCACTTATATTAATTCTGATTTTTTTCGATGTGAACTATCATTTTTAATATTGTTTGAATAATTAATACCAATAAAAATTATAAATAGCTTGTTTTCTATGTTTCCCAGCTATCTATATGTCGACATTTCATAGGAACTACCCTAATCATCAGTAGACTTTGGAAATTTTTGAAAGATATTCTCAAACATTCAACTTTATATCCCAGCAATATAAATAAATTGCTGAGAATTTAAAAGAAAAATGCTCTAATAATATCTGTCAAAACACAAAAAACAAGCCTTTTCATTTATTCACCTCTCTTTTTCTCTTTTCGATACTTTCAAAAAGCAAATCGTAGCAACCAACGGTTGTTCATTTGTTTGAAAGGTGTAAAGAAATGTTAGAGACTTTATTTTTATTTTAGCAAAAAGCGACTAAACTTTCCATATTTTGCGTGGACTGTTGAACTTGTATATGAGAAAAACGTTTGTGGACTATTAAAAACATTTAAAAAATGATAACCGGTAAAAAAATGGACAAATCAGTGCGAGTAGTATTTGGTTTTTATATAGATGGAAGAAAATATGAGTTTGTAGAAACCCAAAAGAATTTGGATTTTTGTTGCGTCGCAGCAGAAGTTTGAAGTGTTCTTGCCAACGACAATATTGATGGTGGTTTTGGTGACGAAGATAAAATAAAATATGAAAGAATGCAATTTCATTTTGGAATTTGTTTGTGTTTTTACACAAATTCAGTTTAAAAAATTTATTTTGATTTCATACAGGCAAGGCGAATTTATCACAGGTGAAATTGGGAGCGCAGATGATAACTTTTTTTTGTGTTTTTATCATTGTCGGATGTAAATGGAATGTAATAGTTACTCCCAGATATTCTACCATTAAAAAATCAGCCCGTCGACGATCAAAAGCACTTTTCATAAGATTCCCAGTAGAGTATAATTGAAAAAGCTAGATGGGAAGTATCAAAATCGACATATGTATAAAAGTTAAAAGTGATCGCAGTTATTCAGTTTTTAAAATTTTAATGAATTTTTTTTTTTTTTGTTAATGAATATATAGATTTTTTTTATTTATTATTTGCTGATCAATTTTATTGTTTTAAATGATATTTTCTTCGTATCGAATAATTGTTTAGATATCGTTTGGTCCAACCAACAAAATCAATTGTTTGAATTATTCGAACAAAGTTGAAAATCGAATAATTGACAACCTAGTATGAATGCACATATGAATGCATGTATATGCATATGTATGTATATGATTTATATAATTAAGATAAAAAAAGTTCGGTAGAACGGAGTATTGCTACAATTTTTACTTCTCTGTCACGTACCATCAAAAAAGTAAATTAAAAAACACGTTTAAATAAAACAAAAACTTGCTTTTTACAATTAATAATATCAAAAGCTTTTCTTTGTGTGCGCGATTTTTTTTTTTGGAGACATTTAACAAGTTTATCACTTATTGGATAACAAAATTGTTTTAATGACGATATGTCGTTTTGTTACAATTTGCTGCTTACATCTTTCATGGCTGTAATCGTTATTCATTGAGTTTATTGACTTGTTTAAAGTCGGAGTAAAACACTGTAGCTAAGATTCAAAATATCTACTTGTTGTTTTGTGGGTTGAAAGACAAATGCAGTAGAGTTTCGATTGTCATGAACGCCGGTAATAACGAATGTTTGTTGTATGCTTGCTCAGTTGCAGTGTGGTTATTTAAAAATAACGTTCTTGCTCCAACGCAGTGAAATTTTCTTTTGCACCAACCTTTCTTTACAAGGATTTTTTACTTCAATTAAACAAAAGCTGTATTACGAAATTGAATTTTTCCAATAAAAAGGAAAAGAATTTATCGAACTAAAATACATACATACGTGCATACATATTGAAGAAAAATGTAATCTCTGACAGAAACCGCAATTCTTATAGTGTAAAGTTTTAATTTGAATTGCTGAATTGTCTGCGATTTTTTATGTAGATTCTTGTCAAAGTTCATATGAGAAATATTGGCCTGAAAATCTGTGTAAGCTTGTGGCAAAAGTGTTGATAATTGCAAAATGATAAGAAAAAATCTTTACAACCAGAGTTGCAATGACAAATTTTTCGTGTTCTAGGAAATAACAATTGTCCTCATCAATATTTATTTCTTGTGAAAAAAATTTATTACTTTGCTTTTACCAAGTTGGAATTTTTAATAAAAGTTGAATTGCATGAACCAATGTACACATACATATATACAAAAAAAAAGTGGTTTAAAACAGAATCTTTTAAGTTATTTTTTTTTTTTTTTAATTGAAACATATATCATTTGGTTTCGAACTTCACCTATGAGTAAAACAAAAACATCAAAAACAATGAGAGCGTTTGGTCCATTTGGATTTGTATTATTTTGAACGTAAAGACAAAACTGTGCTGTAATTTCAACGTGCATAACCAATAATTTCTAAGAAAATTAGTTCTCAAACATTTGTTGATTTTATATGCTCGGTATAAAATGCTCAAAAGTTAACAAAATTATTTTCTACTGCGTATGACGTCACACGAGACACACTTATTTGTTTACATCAAATAAAAGTTTTCGATTTATGTTGAAATATTGGCATAACTCAATAATTAATATTATTTTCAAATAAGTAGAAGACAAATTAATAAATTTTACTTCTTGTTTTATTAATTGTTCATATTTGTTGTGACACAAATTTCTGTTGGTAAATAGGGATAAATAATAAAATTAATAACATATTAATTTTCCTGACGATGATAACAAATTGTTATCGAAATATTAAAAATAATTACTGTTAAATTTTTTATATAACATAAAACGATCTTTTTCTGCAAAAATAAGAAATATATAACAATTTTTAATTTTTTATAGGTTTTTACTTTCAAATTAACGATTTTTAACCTCAAATTCAATTTTTTACAAGTCAGACACAATGTTTTGCAACACAAATTCAAATTCTTTTCATTTCATATTAAATTTTTTGTATTTCAAATTAAACTATTTTTATTTCAAATTAAATTTTTTGTGTTTCAATTTAAATTTGTTTAACTTCGAATTCAAGTTTTTATTTATTTAGCTAAAAATTTACAAAATGAAATAAAAATAAACTTGTTGTTCAAGTCATTACTCGTAATTTTTCCTTAATTTTGGACGGTTCCTATTGCAACCGTTCTCCAGATGCAGCTAATGACAAACTCATGGTCATATCAAGATAATAATTGTTACAATCTGAAGGTGCTACCGTTTCGACTGACTGTTTAATTATTGTTATCAAGTCCAAATTACTATCCGCAACAGCTAATAAATTTCGGGCAGGTAGTTTTGTTTTAGAAAAAAAACCCTTTTTTGTTGGATTAAGCTCACGTATGTAGCTATGTAAGGAGGAAGAAAATTTATAGTGTGCCCGGATTCTGCAACCTTATCTTTTGTATCTTAGCATTATCAAGGACCAGCCAAGCACATTCGGTGCTGGTTTCAGCTAATTTACTGAATAGCTAACTCTTCCAGGAAAATTATGAAAATGTTGGAATTTACAGATGAATTAGCAATGATCGTCTTGTCTTTCAAAAAAGAAATTTATTACAATTGAAATATCGGGAGAACATATTTTTTTAATTTATTTTCAAATTTAGAATAAAGTTTATTTCATAAACTTTTCTCAAAATTTTTTACTTATAATGTAACGTCTACGGAGTTTTTTTTTTTTAATAAAGCTGTAAGTTTTTAGCCAAATAAACAAAAAATTTAATTCGAAGTTAAACAAATTTAATTTGAAACACAAAAAATTTAATTCGAAATAAAAATATTTTAATTTGAAATAGAAAAAATTTAATATGAAATGCAAAGAATTGAATTTGAAGTGCAAGAAATTGAATTTGTGTTGCAAAACATTGTGTTTGACTTGTAAAAAATTGAATTTGAGTACAAAAATCGTTAATTTGAAAGTAAAAACCTATATATAATATTTCCCTTATTTTGCCTATAAATTATATGCACAATTGTATCCAAATAAATATTTCATCATCTCTTATTTGAACGGAATTGTAATTATACTAATTTTTTTGTAAAAGTTTTCATTTTCACAATGAAATTAAAAAGTGTTTTCAAACTACTACTTTTTGTGTAAAAGTAGTTTCAGGAACCAGACAATTCACTACAAATTAATGTTCGAAAACAAAACACAAATGAAAAGTAAAGAGTAGGAACCTTGAAATTGAAGTGATTTCATACAATTTTCACTTCAAAGTAAAATCAACAACATACCCGGTTATGTCTTTCATGTATCTTTTTCATAATGTTTCTAGGCACTCTTATCTTTAGCACTAATCTTGTTAATTGAAATTTTTACAACACAGTCTGACAAAGACGGCAAACGTTTAATTTACAATTAAAAACTAAAATATGTACATATAAATGTGATACAAAAGATGAACGTAATTCATTTTTGGGACCTCCATGTACTACTATCATACACTCTGCAAATTAGCATTCATTGATTACAAAATGTTGCACACACCATTGTGCAGAGAAGTAATGTGGTAGACATTGTTCGCCGCTGGGTATTGTAGTAGAGTACACAAGTACAAGCCTCGATTCAAGCCAAGTTCATTGAAACAAAAAAAAAAAAAAGTAACAAATGATAATACTCGTGTAAGTATATGCTGTTTTTGTAAGAAAGTTACTTAACTATACTCTCAACGGTTACATTAAAACTATTATAGAATCACCCATATATATTTTTTTAATATAGTATAGTGAAAGATAAAACACATCGTACTGGAAACATACACACTTGTTACTCAACTTGCAATCAAAAAAATGTTTACGTGTAAATTCCAACTGAAAAGCTGTTATCAGTCTGTTTTGTTGAAATACATTTCTAAACAATTTTCTTGTTGTTTCTTAGTTTTGAAATATTTATTCAAATACAAACACACCAAAATTTACGATAGTTTCTTATAGTTTTTATTTGTATTTGCCAGGCAGTGAACACGTCTTGATGAAATTCTGAAGAAAACAGGCACTAACCGCATTCATCAACCCTCACAATTATGAGACGACCAAATATTAAGTGGCTTTTTAAAACTGCCTGCATTCTTTTTATAGCAGGCACTTTATTTATACTGTTAACTGGATACATATCGTCTAGTCCATACACAAATCGCATAACACATCAGCGGCATAATATAGAGCCAAACAAAAAGTTAGAAGAGCCTTTTCCAGTTGATCAGCCGGTAGGTCCAGCACCGGCAAAAGAAACACTACATAAGAAACCTCTAAGAAAGCCACCACAAATTGTTCCACAGCCGAAACATAGCAATGATGTTGAAAATCTTATTCCTGAAGAAGAAGAAGAAATGAATAAAGCAATTGATGAAGAAGATCCAAACCAGCAACAGGAAGATGGCTTACATCCAGAACAACAGCAACAACAGCAGCTACTACCACCAAGTCAAACGAAAAAGGACTGGCACGATTATACAGCAATGGAACGTGATGCTAAGCGTGTCGGCTTTGGCGAACAAGGTAAACGAGCTGCCAACAATGATGAGTCAACTCGGGAAGTCGAACGTAAAATGTCTTTGGAAAACGGCTTTAATGCCTATCTATCCGACATGATATCAGTGAATCGTTCAGTGCCTGATATACGCTACAAAGGGTGAGTTCTTCTACCACATTTCGGAAGCCGTGGTCAATGTCATATCATTCAATATTAAGAATTTTAATAAATAAAATTCTTACAGAGCGCATGAAGCCTAAAAAACACTGCATTAGTTGCTTTACTGCTTTCTTCATATTGAGTTGATGTGACACAATGATGACATTCGTAATAAGAACGCTAAAAAAAATCTATATAACTAATTTACCTCTTTTTTCCTTAGCTGCCGTAATAAACAATATCTTTCCAAATTACCAACAGTGAGCATTGTTATCCCATATTTCAATGAACATTTTAGTGTTCTAATGCGATCTGTGCACAGTCTGGTGAATCGTTCACCGCCTGAGCTGTTAAAAGAAATAATTCTTGTCGATGATTACAGCGATCGTGAATACCTTTTCAAACAGCTGGATCAATATGTGGCGGAAAATTTTCCGAAACTGGTGCAGATCATACATTTGCCACAGAGATCGGGTCTTATTAGTGCTCGTATGGCTGGAGCTCGCAAAGCAACAGCTGACGTTTTAATATTCTTAGATTCTCATATTGAAGCAAACTATAACTGGCTCCCGCCTTTATTGGAACCTATAGCCATTAACAAACGCACTGCCATGTGCCCATTTATCGATGTCATAGACCACAGCAATTTTGAGTATCGTGCTCAGGATGAAGGAGCTCGTGGAGCTTTTGATTGGGAGTTTTACTACAAACGATTGCCGTTGCTGCCTGAAGACCTGGTGGATCGCACGAAACCATTTAAAAGCCCGGTTATGGCTGGTGGCCTGTTTGCCATTTCCCGCGAGTTTTTCTTCGAGTTGGGTGGTTACGATGAAGGCCTAGATATCTGGGGCGGTGAACAATATGAATTAAGTTTTAAAATATGGATGTGCGGCGGTGAGATGTACGATGCTCCTTGTTCACGCATAGCCCATATATACCGAGGGCCTCGCAATAGTATGCCTACACCTCGTAAAGGAGACTATGTTCACAAAGTGAGTTTTAGACATAAGTCGCATATAATATTGTATATTTATAGTTGATGTCAAATATGGCTGACATTGTGGTAAAAAGCGGATGAAGCCATTTAACTGATATTGTGGAAATAATGGTTGTTGCAAACTGAATGCAAGCAATTATTTAAATAGAAAACACAGCTATTTCGTACATTAGCCATAATTAAAGCCGTGTAGGATGTACAGCCAGGAAATAGCGTGTCAATGAGTACTTAAAGAGTGTCCTGACCAATGTTTATCCAATTATCATATTGTTTCTGTATGAAACTTGATATAGATTGAGTGAGTGATGTGATTTGGCGAAGCCTACTTGTCTCGGAGGTTCTTCATTGTTTCTTTATTCATGTAACATTTTAAGCCACTCCAGGCCAATGCCCTCCACGCTGATACAGAAAGAGCAACACGACTTCCGCCATGTATGCCTTATCATATTTTTGAACCTATTTACCGAGGCTTTGTATTGTGACTAGTTTCCCGAGACTTTGCCTCACTAAAAAGTCGATTTCCCACTCAATGCATCTATTACCAGAAAATAAACTATCATTCGACACATTCCTTTTTCTGATCAAATCGGTATGCCTAGTACTAACTAGCGTAATATCCAAAATCTCCTATTTACCACAGCAAAAGTAGGTTTCGATGCAACGTTTGGAAACCGCTTCAGGACTTCTCTCTTGAGCAGACCGATCGAGAGGATAACCGGCATCCCTTGTGTAAATATATACATGAAAATATATGCACAAATATATAGTTTATAGTCTAAGCTAAAATCCGGCAATTTCTCTCACAAAATTCGTAACGTTCTCGCAAAACCTGCCTTACAGGACTAACATTGCTGATAAGTGAATAATGTGATGATCCTGAATAACGAGCATCTATATATCTTATCCTCATTCTATGGTCACAGATCTGGAAATTTATGAACAAAATGAGATATTTTAAATATTAGAAATAATTTTTTCTATCTTACAATTTTACAATTTAAACTAAAAAATCCCTTTCTATTGTAGTACATATTTTGATTCTCCTTCTTAGAAGCTTGGAACTTTATATGAGAGCCGTCTATGCAGCCTACAATGCAAGGAAACCCTATCTTCTAAAAAAAATACAACTTACATTTATTCAGCTATCCCTTCCTTAGTCATTTCACATTTAATAATTCTGTATATGTATATGATTCTAGGTATATGATTCTTTCCAAAGCGTCAATCATTTCTTCCAAAATTAAGGATACAGTTGGTTGCGATAATCCAAGATTAAAATTATTGCCAACTCTCAATTGGTACGAGCTTTGAGCCAAGAACCGCAATGTTGTAGCTAACTTTACCGTGTTGAAAATTGATGACGAACGCATGGCGCTCCTCATTAAAGGCTCAAGTTTTTTTTAATACGAATTAAAATGCTGTTTTATTCAGTCGAAAATATGCAACAAAACCGTTCAAAAGGCACAAAAATAAAAAAGTTTATGTTTTATTACAAGACCGTTTGATTACTTACGTGCTGTCCGGCAAAATAAAAGTTTTTGATCTTTGTCCTATTACTTTTTTTTTTGAAATCTAAGCAATTCTTTATTTTCTTCAGCACTGCTTCCACTTTATTGAAACATAAATAACATTTTTTCACAAAAATTTACAAATCAAATTTAATAGCTGGTAAATTATATGGAGATATTTTTTTCTTAAAAATTGTCAATAACATGTTGACGTCAACGCATGCGCGTAAGTTAATACCAACTTAGTGTCGAGCTGACATGTGATTCGACCAAATGCGACTGCGGCTAAAAATTGACAACGACATTCGCAATAGAGCTGATTGACAATAAAAATTAACCTGAGGAAGTCCGAAAAAGTCGACGAAACGTTGAGAAATTGTTGAAATAAATTTGCTTCAATTGCATCATGTAAAAATTTTAAAATACTGACGATTAGTAATAAGCCTTTTGAAAAAAACAAGCCTATCTAGATAATATATTTGTTTTAATAATAAGATATTACCAATAAAAAATTATAAATAGCTTGTTTTCTATGTTTCCCAGCTATCTATATGTCGACATTTCATAGGAACTACCCTAATCATCAGTAGACTTTGGAAATTTTTGAAAGATATTCTCAAACATTCAACTTTATATCCCAACAATCCAAATAAATTGCTGAGAATTTAAAAAGAAAAATGCTCTAATAATATCCGTCAAAACACAAAAAACAAGCTTTTCTATTTATAAAAGTCTAACATTTCTTTACACCTTTCAAACAAATGAACAAATAGAAAAGTTTGTTTTTTGTGTTTTGACGGATATTATTAGAGCATTTTTCTTTTTAAATTCTCAGCAATTTATTTGGATTGTTGGGATATACGGCCATGACACAGAATTCACTTCCGTTCGGAAATGGAATTGAATCGCTTTTTTATTTCTTCAACAAAGGAAAATTTAAAAACTTTTTCGGAATGAAATCAATTCTATAAGATAATACTAGTTTCATTTGTGCAATTAGAAATGTTTTCATTCCGAAAAGTCTTTTAGTTTTTCGTTTTTTGAAGAAGTAAAAAAAGAATTCAATTCCGTTTCCGAACGGAATTAAGCTCTGTGACATGGCTGATAAAGTTGAATGTTTGAGAATATCTTTCAAAAATTTCCAAAGTCTACTAATGATTAGGATAGTTCCTATGAAATGTCGACATATAGATAGCTGGCAAACATAGAAAACAAGCTATTTATAATTTTTTATTGGTATAAATGTTAGAGGCTTAAATAGCGAATAAAAAAACTTAATTGTTTGAATATGATATTACGTTATAAAGAATATACTAATGTAGATGCAACCATATTTCAAACTTGTTTTTCTTTGCGTACAGTTATATCTTAAATAAGATTTTACTTTTGGTCCTTTTTTTATTATTAGAATTACAAACGTGTTGCGGAAGTGTGGATGGATGAATATAAGGATTATTTATATGAACATGGCCAGGGCATTTACGAAGACATCGATGCCGGAGATCTTTCACAACAAAAAGCCATACGCACCAAACTAAAGTGTAAATCCTTCAAGTGGTTCATGCAGAATGTGGCATTCGACTTGATAAAAGTTTATCCACCGGTAGAACCACCAGATTATGCATATGGTGCTTTGCAAAGTATTGCGACGCCTACGCTGTGTGTGGATACACTTGGTAAACCTCGCCATTCGGAAATCGGCTTATATCCCTGCCACGAGGATCTCACCAGACCTGGAAGAAATCAAAACTGGGCTCTCAGTTGGCATAGAGATCTGCGTTTGCGTCGCAAACTTGATTGTTTGGATGTTCAACAGACCTACAAAAATGCCCCGGTTTGGCTGTGGGATTGTCACGGACAAGGAGGTAATCAATTCTGGTCATACGAGCGTGAAAATAAATGGTTGGTACACGGTCGTAATAAGCGTCATAATAAGAGATGTTTGGAAGCTTCACCTGGAGATCGTAAGATTTATGTAAACATTTGTGATGAAAGCAACCCGAATATGCAGTGGAAGTTTGGTGTTCTCAACAGCACAGCGCTAGACAGTTTTTGGCATGACATTCCCAAAAGCTATTAAAGTGCCTTCTTTTTTTTTTTTTTGGCAATATGTGATTCCATTTTGTACTTATTTAAATGACTTTTACTTTTTAATAAACTTTATTCTAGTGAAAAAGACTCGTATATCATGAGCCTTTCAGTCTTGGCGATTTATTTATACAAAGTCCAAGGAAATTAAATATTTGTAAATAATTTCATGCACAACAAATACAAAAACCATCAGCGCAATAATTTCTATTCTAGTTTTAAATTACTATTTTAATAATGCCAAGTATAGTGTTGCATATTATTTTGTGTGACCAAACTAAAAACTATTATAAATTCCATGTTTGCCAATATCTTATTCATTTTTTTTTAATGTAGATATATTAATGAAATTAATATCGGAAAATTAGAATTTAAGTAATCATTCTATATACGTATAAACATTTGTATAAATGTTGCACGAGTATTACAAATTGTATTGAAAATTACCATGCCTTTTAATAAAGCAATGAAAGTTGAAAAAGTTTGTGGTTAATTACTAATAAAGATAAAGAGTTTTTCTAGTAAAAGGTTTATTTATTAAGTGGTGTTCTTGATTTTGAAAATTTTGCGAAAAGAAATACCAATCGATATGCAAATTGCAATTATTTATTCAGTGCAAGCTTTCCTCAAAGTTAATCTAACATCTATCTTTTAAATGAATATAAGTTAGTAGAGTGCTTGACCAACTGTCTCGAGGTTGCGGGTTCGATTCCTGTCAAAGACTCTGGGTTTTAGGGCTGACAAGAACAGCTGCGCAATTCGTTAATAAACAGCTGTTCAGTGGAACACTTTCAATAGTTATTGGAATTTTATGTGCAGCTGCCACACTCTCCTTGTCTTTAAATAACAGCAATTACTTTTGGTGAGTAGAGCCGGGGTTAGTTATAAAGGGTGGTTAAATTTCAAGGGCCGATGTTGATTTTGAATAAAACACAAACTATTTAGGAAATTATAGTCATTTTATTTTATTATGATATATTGGTATTACTCAATTATGTATGGAACAATATATCGGCCAAATGGGCTCCGCGACCACGGCGGCACACCTCCATCCGATGGTCCAAATTTTCGATGACCCTGAGGCATAATGGAGGTTCTATGCCGTTAATGTGTCGAATTATCTCATCCATTAGCTGTTGAATTGTTGCTGGCTTATCAACGTACGCCTTTTCTTTCAAATAACCCCAAAGAAAAAAGTCCAACGGTGTCAAATCACATGATCTTGGCGGCCAATTGACATCGCCATTACGTGAGATAACACGGCCGTTGAATTTGTTGCGCAAAAGAGCAATTGTTTCGTTAGCTGTGTGGCAAGTGGCACCGTCCTGCTAAAACCACATATCGCCTACATCCATATCTTCCAATTCGGGCCATAAAAAGTTCGTTATCATCTCACGATAGCGAACACCATTTACAGTAACTGCCTGACCGGCCTCATTTTGGAAAAAATACGGCCCGTTGATGTCGCCAGCACATAAACCGCACAAAACAGTCACTCTTTGTGGGTGCATTGGTTTTTCGACAGTCACTCTTGGATTCTCATTCGCCCAAATGCGGCAATTCTGTTTATTGACGAATCCACTGAGCAGAAAATGTGCCTCATCACTGAAGATGATTTTCTTCGAAATAAGTCTGGATAACTTTAACACGTTGTTGGATTGTGTATCTCTCCATGGTTCAAATTGAGTAAGTCTGAAGTAGAGAAATGTCAAATAAAATTCGGAAAAAAACTTGGCGCTTAGGTGTGGTTCACATTCAACATCGGCCCTGTAAATTTAACCACCCGATACTATAGAGGTCAAACCCTTCCATCATTAGCCGGGATGACTCAATGATCTCTCTATGGTATATGTAATACCGAGGCGAATATAATTTGTATTGGGAGTTATTTCATTTTTTTTGGTAAAAATCGGGTATGTTCTTGATTCTACTTTGAAGTGAAAATTGTTTGAAATCACTTCAATTTCAAGCTTTGGTGCTCTACATTCTACTCTATACTTTTAATTTGTGTTTTGTTTTCGAACATTAATTTGTAGTGAATTGTCTGGTTATTGAAAGTACTTTTACACAAAAAGTAGTAGTTTGAAAACACGTTTTAATTTCATTGTGACAATGAAAACATTTATAGAAAAACTGAGTATAATTACAATTCCATTGAAATAGAGGGTTAGATGACGGAATATTTGTTTGAGATACAAGTGTGCCTATATTTATATGGAAGATGAGAATTATATAAAAAACTAATATTTGTTATTTTATTAACTAAAGTCGATTGGCGATATCATCTGTTATTACAGCGTTTACGGAGTCACTAACTCGTCCGAATCATTGTCATCACTTACATGTCTTTCGGTTACCGCCACCCGCTATATCAATTTATTGCATAAAATGGCACTTAAAAAATTACGATCATCGTTGCAAACGGAGAATTTGATAAACCTAACTAAAGGCCGTGCCAGATAAAACTTTTGCTTCGCTTTGCGTTGCAAGTTCGCTTTGACATCTAAGATAAAACATACATATTTATATGAAACATGTCACATACGGCCATGTCACAGAATTCACTTCCGTTCGGAAATGGAATTGAATCGGCTTTTTAATTCTTCAAAAAACTTTATCGGGATGAAATCAATTCTATAAGGTAATACTAGTTTCATTCTTGCAATTAGAAATTATTTTATTCCGAAATGGTTTTTGGTTTTTCGTTTTTTGAAGAAGTGAAAAAAGAATTCCATTCCGTTTCCGAACGGAATTAAGCTCTGTGATATGGCTGATAAAGTACTTTTAACGCAATGTGAAACAAAAAGTTCAGCAACTCTAATGTTTTTACTCCTTGAAGTTTTTTCTAATAGCTCCAATGCTTTGTGCACTAAGAAAACAATTAGAACCAATTTCAGAAGTTCGACCAATAATATTTCTAACTTCTATTATCATAAGTAATAATTAAATATAAAACTTAACAACCAGTTTTTTAGATAAACAAACAAATCGTGAGCGTTGCCAAAGTTTTCACTGTGATACCTTTTCTGTTAAAGTTTTAAACATCACGCAAAGCGGCAAAGTGTTATCTGACATGGCCTTAAATTTTGTTCTGTCTGTACTCAACAACTTAACCAAGTTTTATTTTCGAAGTTCAGTTCGAACGAAAGAATGAAACAAACAAACTACTACTTTTTCAGAACAACAAAAGTGGAAAAATTACTTTTTAAATAATTTTTTATTTTCATTCCACTACTTTTCTGGAACATGCCGGAATATTTCTATTGAATTAACGGTTAAGTTTTTTGGCTCTTATTTCATTTTGGTGTTGGGAGTTATTTCGTTTTTTTAATTTGGGGTTTATTTTATTTTTGTTGGTACTTATTTCATTGCGAGTTATTTCACGATACCGGCTAACCCATCCTAGCGTTTAACCTTTACGAGCAGGGTTGCCAGAATTTAAAGAGGTAAAATCTGCAAAACTCAAGAATTCTTCATGAAAAAATCTGCAAAATCTTCAAACTCTTACTATTATGCATTTTTTATAAATAATTTTAAAAATATTAACAACATATTGAAATAAATTATGCATTTCAGAATATTAAAATGCAAATAGATTTAATGAGAAAACAAACATATATGCAAGTTGCTAAAATTATTTAATGCCTAAAGACGTATATCGATGGATATCGAATATATTCGGACTTCTGTGTCGTTAAATAACAGAACATTCTCTCCACATTTGCTGATGAATGTGGTAAAGTCATTATATATTTAATAAACTAGGTTAGAATTTTAATTTTTTAATGTTAGAATTAGTTGGTTTTATTTTAGATACAACTCTGGGCTGGAGAAGAGTTTTCGCGTTATCGTAATTATTTCTTAAGTGGGGTCAGGCTTGCTGTTGTTGTAAGGCCTTCGAGAGTTTTGCGTCTTGCTCTAACTGGTTAACTGTTAGTACTCCTTTGTTAACGCGGCAACCTTCATGTTTTTTTTTCTAATTTCCTTTTTTTTACTAATTTTTTTTATCGACAATCAAAAAGAATTCAAATTAAAGAAAAAGAAATGACTTAAAAATCTTCGTAAAAATGTAACATGATTTTGGTAGTTTTCAACCTTTATAATTTTTTCCAAATTTCACTTAATTTTCTTATATAACATACAAAAACATGTGCAAGATGTTATTCCATTTTGTCTATTTTATAACATAACGTAAACAAATGGTAGTAGCAATATAAGAGAAAAAGTACAAAAAGTTACTTATTATTAAAGATTTTTAAAATCTGCGTTTTTAGGCCAAAAATCTTCAAATCTTCATTTACCCAGTGTTTAGACATACGAGTAAGAGTTCGAAAAACTCAATACACTCACATTTTTTTACTACCACATTCACATTTTTCGCACTCGCAGGTCTACTCGCAGCTAAATTTGCAAGCGAGTGATTTTTTGGCACTTCCATGCAATCAAATGTCAAACAAACAAACAGTGTTACCGTGTAAATAATTTTAAACAAATCAACTGGATCATTATAAAATTAAACCCTAAGTTTTAGCTAGTTTGTATGTTAATTTATTAAAACTAAGACTACAGATGGCAATGTTTAAATTATAAAGCGTTAATATCAATAATATAATGATAATACAAATTAATGCCAACTATTTTCTAAAAATATTCTCAAGTAAAGAACACGGCAACTCCAGTTTATAAAGACAGGCAAAGAAGCAAAATATATGAAGCAAGGCGAATTCATAACAGGTGAAATTGACAGCGCAGCTGATAACTTTTTTTTTAATATAATCTGTTTCAGATGTCAATGGCATAATTAAAACAAAATTGGAAAACAATTTTTAAACAATTTTTTGAATTATGTATTCTATTTTGAGCGCCAGATATCATCCAGAATCCTCCGCAGTCTGGCTGGCCATTTTCACCTTTTCAAGCTCTATGATCTGAGACTTTAAGTTTCACGAAATAAATAAAGGTTTCACATTATAATTAAGTTTTACTTTTATTGTAAATTTTTTTTGGAAATTTGAAATAAATTTCAAAACAATTTTTTAATTTATGTATTGCATCTTGAGCGCCAGCTATCATTCAAAATCCTCCCCAAACTTGCTGGCCATTTTCACCTTTCCAAGCTCTATGATCTGTGACTTTAATTTTCACGAAATAACTAAAAGTTTCAAGAAATAATTAAATGTTTGTTTTTTATTGTAAATTTTTTTAATATATTTTTTTTTCAATTCCTTTTTGTGTTTATATTTTTCTCTTGACATTTGAAAAAGATTTATTTTTTGTAGTGTTGTATTTATTGCTCTTGCGATTACCTGGTATGAATTCGCCTTGATATGAAGGAAACAAATTGTTTGAAGTTCACGTGCTGACGACAAATTTAATATGAACTCTCAGTCGCATGTGTAGACAGAAATGAAAATTGCAAGAGATTCGTGTTTTTCGAAGAAATTTTCGTTGATAATACATATTTAGCACTCGCATGAGATTACTCGTATGTGTAAATGCAGGGTTAGTGTTTTCAGGAAGGAAAAATCTGCAAAATGAAGATAAATCTGTACTTCTGGCAACAGTGTTTACGAGTGTTCTTTTACGGGTTAGAGGGGGGGCTTCTTCTAAAGGCCTTGTTACACTATCATACACGATCGTGCGATCTATTAAATAAAGCATGTGTGCTGAAAAAGTACTAAAAATGCAACCGTGCAACAGAGTTTTTGACAAGTCGTGCGATTTGAAAAATTTTATAAAACTTTTCAAAACATTATGGTTTCTGTGCGGTCAGTGTGAAAAATATAAGAATATTGTTTGTTCCTCAAGAAAAAAATTTAAGTAATGTAAAATTGTTATGCTATAGCCTATTTACACCAAAGCGAAATCTGCTCATTCGTGATTTGAAGCCAAATCTAGTAGATTTTGAGAAGATTTCCCATACAAAATGAAATCTACTTTATGAGTAGATTTCGACGAAATCTCCTGAAATCTACTCAGTACTAAGCGATGCAACTGTGATTACTTGCAAAAAGTACTTAAAAATACTACGCTGCAACAAAAATTGCACTATAATGTGGTGTATGCAGTCTCTGGGCACAAAAAATATACACTTTAATGCTGGTGTATTCAGTCTCTGATAATATTGTATTGTCAAACCCGCATGCATAAATTATTTTTCAGCAAATGAAATCTTGCTAGATGTCAAAAGAACGGTGGTGTAAACGATATAGATTTCGTTGTAGATTTCAATTCAAATCTACTAGATTTTGAGTTGGTGTAAATGCGCTATTAATAAAAGTTTTTAGTTGTTTTATCGTGTAAATAAATTATTTCAATCATACTTGCATAATAGTGTGGCCTACAACGCCATTTTGAAGCGATTTTTTCAAGTCGGCCAGACTTTTGAAACAGTTTCCTGTGAATGAATCATACGATCGTGTAGGATAGTGCATCAGGGCCTTAAAACTTATGTTAAATAAAACAAACCGTTTTTGTTAAACGTTATAAAACACAAGTATATAAAATGGTCAATGACCTTTATTATGCGTGTATATGTATGTAAACTTCAATCTTGCATTTTACTTTATATTTTTCAATGTACTATATTCATAATTTTGCACTAGTATCACAGTCACCAAGAATCATATACTTATTAACAATTGTACAATATTTAAGGTTCAAAGAAAGAGAATATTCGGAATTTGCCCGTATCAGTTCTTCAGCTTTTTAGATGTTCGATATGGTTTATGGTAAAACGATGTTAGCCTTTTATCAATGTTGTGACCGATATATGGTGGGCATTGATCACACACATCAGGGATGGGGAGTTCGATACCTTGTTCACATAAGTGAACAACAAGAGTTAACTTTTCCGATTCTTACTGCATAAATAAAACATGTTTTTTATTATTATTTTTGTTTGCTTTTCTTTTATTAATTTTATTATTATTATTATTATTTATATGTTAAATAAATATAATTTATGTTTTTTTTTCTTGTCTTCATTTGGTAATATTTTATTTTTTTTCAAATGTTTACAATTAAATTATTTCACATTTTTCGAGTTTGCAATAATCTAGCAATTTTTATCAGATTATTCCTTCTTCTTCTTCTTCTTTTTTTTTTTATCAATATTGATACTGATAAGTTTGTTTTTTTCTTACTTTTGTTTTTCTGAGTTTTGAATGTTTTTGGAGCATTCTGAAATTTTGCTGTTTGTTATTCATTTAATACGTATTCATAGTTGCTGTAATTTATGTAAAAACTAAAAAAAATTTCATAATAATAAATAAAACGGCGTTTTTCTTATTTGTTTTTATAATTAAAAATTGTATTTTATTTATATGATTTTTGTTTTTGTTGTGTGGATTTTTCAAGGTTTAAAAATACTGTCAAAACAATTAGTTTTTATGTGTATAAATCATTGAAAAAGCACTAAGCATTAATAGAAAAATATTATATAAATAAATGAAAAACTTATTAATTTTTGTTCATATGTTTGTTTGTTGTCGTGTTTTTAGGTTTAAAGCAAAAAAAAAAAAAAAATTAAAACTAAAACTTTTAATTAATTAGAATATTATGTTTTTTTTCTTTTAACAAATTATGAATATGTATGTATGTATATATAAAAAAAATAATATTTTGTAAACTAAAGAGTAATTATATATAAAATGAAAGTTACATAAAATTATTAACTAAACTATAACGACGTTGTCTGCTAAACTAAAAAATGTATCGCTCGCTCGCTTGACAGCAGACTGTAGACCACGATACTCTGAATCATATTTGAAATTTAAAATCAATTAAAAACTATTTTGATTTCTTTTTTTTTATTTTCTTTTCAAATTTATAAAAAATAATGAAACATATTTCATTCATTTAGACACAAGAATATAAAATCATGCAAATTTCTTATTAGGCGTTTTGTTTTTTAAATATGTTTATTTTTATTTGTTTATGAATTGGATGGCAGATTTTTATGTTGTGCGTTTCAAAATGATAAGGCTGCTAGTTTTGATGAAATATTTGTCATAATTGCCGCTGTTGATAGTTAGAGCAACTGATGTAATGATTGACATCACAGCGATGACAAGCGTCATGGGGTCAAAAATGATGACATTTGGCATTGCATTGATGTTAAAATACATCATAGTTATGACAGGTTTTCTATGAGTGTAAAAAAAGACTTTAAATTATCGTATAAATAAATAAATATAAATATTACTTTCCAGAAACTTGCCAAAGTTGCTTTAACAAAGTTACTTCTTAAACTTCGAGCCCAAAAACAATCAATTGCAGGTATCTTTCAACCTTTATAATTTTTTCAAAATTTCGCTTAACTTTCTTACATAACAATCAAAAACATGTGCAATATGTTATTCCATTTTGTCTACTTTATAAAATGCACAATTAATATTTTCGTTCTAACATAACGTAAACAAATGGTAGTAGAAATATAAGGGAAAAAGTACAAAAAGTTACTTTATTGTTAAAAATTTTTAAAATCTGCGTTTTTAGGCCAAAAATCTTCATTTAGTGTTTTTAGAGAGGAAAAATCTGCAAAATGTAGATAAATCTGCATTTCTGGCAACAATGTTTAGAACAGCGAGTTTGTGTAGTTGTTTTGTTTTGTTGTACATAAAGAGAGCGCTCAAAAATTAACGGCGTTATCATTTTATCTCGCACTGCATTATTAGTTGTTTGTGTTTTCTTCTTAATATTTTTGTTTTTTTTTTTTTTTTGATGAGTAAGTTTTTTCTTATTTTTTGTTTTTTCTTTACTTTTTGGTTTCTAGTAACATTTAAAAAAATATTTATTTAAACAAAAATTAGAATTGAAATTAAACTTTAAATGTTGTTCTTAATAATTTCTTTGTTGCATATTTCTTAATACTTGCATGGTTTTGAGTCTTTTTTTTTAATCAATTCAGTTTTCTTTTATTATTTTTTTTTTAACAACAAAAAATAAAATTAAACTTTTAAATAAACTACTTATGTAAATGAATAAATGGTAAACTTGTTTCATATTATTTTCTTCTTTTTTTTAATAAAAATGCTTACAATTTTATTAGTTTTTTTTTGTGGTTGATGTTTTTTTTTTTGGGTTTTTCTTGTATGACTTAATTTTATATATGTTTGCTTTCTTAAATTTAAGAGCATATTTTGTAAAATAAATATTTAGGCATAAATGTATGTATAATATAGTTTTAGCTTTTTAGCTTTTTTTTTAACTTTAATTTTTACTTTTATTTTGTGTGTGTGTTTTTTTATTTTTATTTTTCTTTTGTTTTCTTTTTTGTTAAATATATGTATATATAATTTAAATTCAAAAATTAAATAAAAAATGTCTTAAATTGTTTGTTTGTTTTGCTTAACGCTTTCCTTCATTTTTTTTTACTTTCTTTAAACTGTTTTCTTTTACTAAATTTTAAACTTACAAACTATAAAAAATGTCTCCCTTTTCTTAAAAAAAATAATTTTTTTTATTTTCTTTTATTTTAGATATAATTTTAATGGTTTGTTTGCTGTGCTTAAATGATGATTTTTTTTTTTTGCCATTAATTGTGTTTTATTTTTTTATTTTTGTTCTTAATTCATATTATTATTTTTTTTATTTTTCCAAGTTTAATGAATTCCATGTATAAATGTTTTAAATGTGATGTTGAAAATAGTCATTATTTAATTATGTTTTTCTAAATGACTTTTGTTCAGTTGATTTTGTTTTTGTTAATGGGAAGATAATTTTTTTTTGTTTTGTTTTTACAAATATTTTTTATTTCATGCTTTACAATTTATGTTAAGTTTTGTTTTCTTTTGGATTTGTGATTTCATTTGTGGCCTTATTTTGTGGTTAATAAAAAAAATAATATTTTATTAAATAAAAATTATTCAAAACTTTGAGTAAATTTATAACAAAGGAAAATATTTAGCTAAATTGCAAAGACTTGCTTATAAAATAATGCTTAAAATATCGTAATTGTCCTGATAATAAATAATTCTAATACTAGATTTACACAAAACCAAAATCTAGTAGTTGTGAATGAAATCTATATCGTTTACACCACCGTTATTTGACTAGAAAGAACATGATGATTGTAACAGATGATAAAGACAGTCGTAAGTCAAAATAGTAGGCAAGTCTACTGTTTTAATATACAGTGGTATCAAGCGTAAATAAAGTTGTAAAGTATTTTAGTGCTGTGTAACGAACAAGCGTGAGTGTCATTATTACATTTACAATTGAAGATTCCGCAAAAGCGCTTTTAAAAGCAAAAACGTGTGAGCGGCATTACGATTCTGGATTTAACAATGCCTAGAAAGATCATGATGATGCTTGTAGGTTATGACAAAGACAGTCATCAAGTCTAGTATTTCAATACACAGTGGTATCAAGTGTAAATAAAGTTGTAAAGTATTTCCGTGCTGTGTAATGCTAGGAACACAACTGCCGCTGAACAACAAGTTTTTGGTCGCGAATATTCGTCGCCAAAAATAAAACACATTGGTGTATATAAAAATGCACACAATCGTGGTGTTGGTCGAAATTCGTCATACTCCGCGAAAGTTGAAATAGATTTATTTCTAATTGTTTCGTCAGCAAACGACAAACAAAGCAGTATCAGGTGACCAAGTTTTTTACATGAACTGTTTCCTTTTTTTTTTTTGAAAATGGTATAAGTCCACTTTAAAAAAAAACTAAGTTAACGGTAGTTTTAATGAGCTACAGACACCTTCTCTCTTAGTAATAATCACAGTTTCAATACAGTTCTTTTTTGAAATAAAATGAACAAAAACAGCTTTGCTGCACAATGGTATTGCAAACAAATTTCTTTTGAAAGTGGAATAAGTCCATTCCTAATACATAAGTATATAATTAAAACAACTTTCTTATAGCAATTATTATTGATTATTGCACGCTGATCGCTTATCTAGTGCTAATGTATTAAACACAATATTGTTAACAAAATAAAGGTATTATTGTTCTGATGAAATGATGAGAAGTTTTGTATAGTTATTCTACGGACTTTGGTTCTTATGCAAATAGTATTATTTAAATATAATTGCTGTTTAGCTAGAAAATAAAACGTTTAAATAAATAATATTACTTGTTACAATAAATTCATATACTTGTGAAGAATACGGCAATCCGTCAATTTGGTCTGAAAGTGATGTTGGTGAGTAAGCGCCAGAAAGCTCTTAATGATTTTTATAATGATTGAAATAAACTCTTACTAAACTTGGTTATTCGTATATTTATATGTCTTCAATTTAACTATTACTTTTTACATAAAAATCCAAGTCAGTAAAGCATTTATATCTGCAAATATATGAACTTATTACGCTACTATTTTTATATCTTGCAATATGTTATTTTTGAAAGTGGTATAAGTCCATGTGGAGTTAAGAAAATCGTTTAGTTTTTCAAATAATTTTAGTCTTTATTATTTCATAACAAAATTTAAAAGGTTTATAGTGTAAATAACATCACTCGAACTGATTAAAGTTGGCCAATATTTTTAAATCGATTCAAACGCAAACCCTTAAATGCACTTATACCGCTTTCAAAAAACTAGTTCACATAAAAAAAGTATTTTTCACGACATAATACTTTTTATAACTTATTTTAAGCCACGTAGTAGAAAATTTATGAAGATGTTCTCAAAATATAAAGTACCTCAGATAATTTATTCAAAAACTCCTCTCTCGGATGGGATTTATAAAGGTTTACTTTTAATATGGTCACCTTAAGCTATGTACACACGGTTGTCAGATGTTACAATATTGTAAGATCTGGCAACATGCTGACAATGTAGTGACAACGAAAAATTGTCCCGCAGAAGTAAATTGTGTGTTCAGACGATCGTAAGAAAATCTTACAATTTCATTGTCAGACTATAGTCTGACAAATAATTCATCTGACAACAAAAATTGTCAGTTCACACATTTGTCAGATTGTTAGATGAAAAAAATTGCCAGACATGTTGTAAGGCATTGGCACTTATGTATATCAGCAACCATCTGTTTGGCAGTGTTGCCCATCAAACTTTTTTCTGACAATGATACCATTGTCAGGTGCATTAATTTTATACATCTGACAATTACAACTGAGCTTGCAATACCAGCCAATTATCTGGCAACGCCGACGAAGAGTGTTCTCACGATTGTCCGATGCCTGACAACATTGTCGTCTTACAATTGATTGACAATGGTTTTTCTGACAACGTTGTAAGTTAAAAATTGGCAGTTCACACAATTGTAATACATTTTCAGACAATTTTACTGGCAATATGGTAAGATATGACAACCGTGTGTACTTAGCTTTAGTATTTATATTCATTTTTTTTTCTTTGCACGGAATGTGAACAATATTCGTTGATATTGTGCTTCACACGACGACTTTATACAACGAATATTTGCCGGCGAGTTCGTCACGATAGGCGAAGATCGTCGTTGGTTGCAGTTGTGTTCCTAGCATAACCAACAAGTGTGAGTTTTATTATTTCATTTGCAAAACCGTAACAATATGTTAAAAAACGGCTATTCTGTTTCTTGCAATTCTAGGATTTAGTTGGATTCTCATAACAACTTGAAAAAAAACAGCATTAAATTTATTGCTCGCTTTGATCTGAAATTTTTTGATAGCGTTGAATATATTTTTTTTAATTTACTTAGATTTTTTTCTGTTTCTGGTTAGGCGAGTTACGCCCTTTTTATATTAAGCCAACGATATGTGGTTTTCGGTTTTTCAGGCATGTTCTGAGAAATGCAAATCGCTTAAATTTAGCGTTTTTGATTTGAAAACGCCAAATATGTAAGTGTTCTGAGAAACGTATAACGCAAGAAGTATGGTTTTGCGATTTGGAATCGCCAAATTGGTGTTCTGGAAAACGCATATCGCTTAAAATTGGCGACTTCAACTCGCTTGTGTATATTGAAGTGAACTGACTGAGTTTGCTAAAACTGAACATGCAAGAGACAATAAAATGATTCACAATTAAAATTTAATATGTTTTCTTTTTATTTCAATAAAAAGTTTAAAGAATTTTACACATTTTCATTAAGAAAACTAAAATGAAATTTTTTTCTATTTTTTGTCAAATATTTTTTCGTTTTATATTACTAGCACATACATATATACATACGTATGTAAAACACATGTTGTATTTTTTTCGGAATAAACTCCTAAACGCCAGTAAAACGCGCGTTCCTCAGAACACCTAAAAATCAATTAGGCGTTTTTCAAAACACATTACGGTTTCAGAACGCGCTTTCTCAGAAAATGGCTGTATAGTTTTGCGATTTGAAATCGCCAAATAGGTGTCCTGCAAAACGCATATCATATCAAATTAATCATAACTAAAATTTGATGTGTTTTCTTTTTATTTCAATAAAAAATTGAAAGAATTTTACACATTTTCAATTAAAAATGTTCTTTCTATTTGTTGTCAAATATTTTTAAATTTTATATAAATAGCACATACATATGTAGTACTCTTTCGGAAAAAACTCCGAAACGCCAGTAAAACTCGCGTTTCTTAGAACACCTAAAAATCAATTAAGCGTTTTTGAAAACGCTTTGCGGTTTCAGAACGCGCGTTTCTCGGAACATGGCTGTTTATTTTAAACTAGCAGACATCACTTTTTATTTCGATATTTTTTGCATTATTTTATAAATTTGTTAAAAACTCATTTTCAGTTGATCGTGTGCTTTGAGACCAAGTGCAGTAACTTAAAGGTATTAAATCATAATGCTATAGTATTTTTGCTTATGTATTTAAATAAGTTTTTTGTATAATTTTAGTTAACCAAGATCGTTTGTGGCCTTTTAACGAGACAGTTTCTATTTGTGTATGTATTTGTATTTGTAATTCGTGATGATGATCTAAAAAAATATTTTTTTGTTTGTTGTTATTTTAAGTTTGGTTTTAAGTAGCGAGATGTTTAAAAAAATGTGTGTTTTACGTTTTGTAAGATTTATTTTTTGTTTCAACTCATGTTTGTGTTTTTACTTGTTTTGTACTTTTGGCAATGATCTTTTTCTAACAGTATTTTGTTTTTTTTTAACTTCTATTTTTTTCATAAACTTTTTTTTTTCTCTTTTTTAGGTTACAACTGAATTGAAGTATTTTTTTCTTTTTAGTATTTTTAATTTGTAATCACTCTTGTTTATTTTTTTTGTAATGAAAGTTCTTAAATCAAAAACAAATATTTAGATAAAAAACAATTTTTTTAAGAAAGAAAAAAATCAAACATTTAACCATAATGATGAAAAACAAATATATTGTTTATTGTATTTGTAGTTTGAATTTTTGTTAATAATATGCACGAGTATGTATGTAAGTTAGTTATATTTAATGATTATTTTGTAGTAATAATTTATTTTGTTTTAAAAGCATTTTATGTGGTTGTGTGTGTGTCTATGATTATGGATTTTTTATTAAAAAATATTTTAGTTGCTTATAATTTTTTTTTTGTGATTTCAGTTAAAGAATGTAGTGAAAAATTCCACAGACAGTTTTGAGGTTAAAACGAAACAAAACAAACCAAATCCTTGTTTTACACGTGACCAGTTTTCTACTCCATAGTATAAAGGTAAGATTACACATTTGCCGCAAATTACACATTTTTAGTCATTTTTATGTCCCAAATTATGTGGTTGCACTATTAATTGTTACGAAAGGCAATCGCGGCCAATATTGTGCTTATTTGAACCAACCAAATGCAACCATGCTGAGGCAATCGTCTGACTACTTGATATGCCATCGTGCGGCAATACAAAAGCGCATATCGCTTAAAATTGGCGACTTCAACTCGCATGTGTATATTGAAGTGAACTGATTGAATTTGCTAAAACCGATCTTCCAAAAGGCAATAAAATTAATCACAATTAAAATTTTATGTGTTTTCTTTTTATTTCAATAAAAATTTGAACGAATTTTGCACATTTTCAAATACAAAAAACGAAATTAAAAAATTTTTCAATTTGTTGTCAAATTTTTTTGTGTATTTTTTCGAAAAAAAAACTCCAAAACGCCAGCAAAACGCGCGTTCCTTACTTAAGTCCGTGTCAGATAAAACTTTTGCTTCGCTTTGCGTTGCAAATTCGCTTTGACATCTGAGATAAAATTTACATACTTATATGAAGCATGTCACATAGAGCACTTTTAACGCAACGCGAAGCGAAAAGTTCGGCAACTCTTGTCTTTTTACGCGTTGAATTAGAACCAATTTCAGTAGTTCGTCTAATAATATTTCTAACCTCTGTTATCATAAGAAATGATTAAATGTAAAAGTTCAAAATTTTTTTTTAGATACATAAACAAATCGTGAGCGTTGACAAAGTTTTTACTGTGACATACACCTTTTGCTTTGCGCTTTTCTGTTAAAGTTCTAAACTTCACGCAAAGCGACAAAGTTTTATCTGACACGGCCTTTAGAGTTTACACATGCCAATGTCAGTTTGAAAAACAAAAACTCAATACATTCACAAATTCTCACTAATACATCCACATTTTTCGCAATGGCAGCTCCACTGGCAGCAAAATTTGCATGCGAGTAAAAATTTGGCATTTGCATGCCACTGAATCAAGATGATAAACAATGTTACCCTGCCAAGAACTTAATGCAAATTAACTGGATTATAGCAAAATGTAATTACAAATTTTAGCTTCTCATATATTTTATTAAGATTTATTTCTAGAAACATGCAAAAGAAGAACAGTTTCGTTAATTATAAAGCATTAGATTATTAAAATAATCACCCTTATTGTGTTTGGCGTTTTTATGGCGAAAGACGAAAGATGGTACCGCGATTGGCGAAAAACTCCAGTGAAATACGACAAATTTCAAATCTATTACAAAAACACCATTAAAATGCTACCGTGCTTGGCGTATTTGTCTTTCAAAAGGAAGCAAATTTGTCGTCAACGCATTTGCTCCAACGCATTTGCTCACGACAGATTACTAAAATCTGACAAAATTAAAAAAATTAAAATATGAATTTTACCTTCTGCATTTTTTACATATAATTGCTGTCATTTGAAATGAGTTTTTAATTATTTACTTATATATGTACTATATTTAAAAAAAATAAAAAGTAAATCAGCGAAAATTTTAATTATATTAGTACACCATCCCGTTCCGTGAAGGGTTGTACGAAGGCCTGAACTGATTTTAAACATATGTGAACAAACATATATAATACAATATTTTCTAAGATAATTTTTGTTAGAAATCAAAAATATTTTCACTTGCTGCTGTCTCAGCTGCTTTTTATAGAATTTCCACTTCATATTCAGAGGATGAGTAAAATGCAACACAACATTTTTACAAAATTTATTTGCACAAATTAAATAAACAATACCAAAAAAAAAATATTAGTATTTTTATTCTCTTTGTTATTTATAAACATTTGTTTGGCACTTCTTTAACAGGATGCTTCATAATCATTTAGTTTAACATAATCTTTTACATTATGATTCATTTACAAAATTGTGCTTGTCGAAAATTTTAGACGGTAACATAAGCGTGTAAATGCGACAGCTACTACAAGAGCTGTCGTTTAACGACTACGCCAAACACAATAAGGGTGAATATTTATACAAATAAATTTTCATCGTTTCCCCAAATATATGTATGTTCTTGTGATGAACTCGGTAACTCTATTTTGTAAATAGAACACAAATTCCAAATGGAGGCAAAATTCGGGAAGCAAACAAATTGTTTGAAGTATACGCTTTGACGACATTTTAAAAATAAAATTGCCAATGCAAATCTAAACAGAAAAGCGAGTGGCAATTCGAGTATTTCGAATTATTTTTCATTGATAATACGTATACAAAATTTGCATGCCACTGTGTTGCGTGTGTAAATGCAGCGTTAGAACACCTAAACATCAATTAAGCGTTTTTCATAACGCTTTGCAGTTTCAGAACGCGCGTTTCTCGGAACATGGCTATTACTTTTTTGTGCAATAAGAATATAAGAAGAATATTCGTATTTATGTATATGATTATGCGTACTTATGCACGAGTATATAGTTAAAAAATTCAGTAGCAGTTTTAGGCCAAATAATTCTAGGAATACTACTGCTACGAACAACGAATTTTTGGTCACGAATATTTGTCGCCAAAATGAACACACATTAGTGTATATGAAATTGCAACAATGGTGGTGCTGGTCCAAATTTTTTATACGCAGTGAAAGTTTAAATAGATCTCTTTCTAATTGTTTCGTCAGACGAACAAACAAACCAGTATCAGGTGGCCAAGTTTCTTATTATAAAAAAAAGTATTTTTCACAAAATAATACTTTTTATATTTATATTAATCCTTGTAGTAAACAAGTTATGAAGATTTTCTCAAAATATGAAGTAACTCACATTAGGGCTGGGCAGTATTTGAAATACTTGTATTTGAAATACAAATACGTATTTTGTATCTGTCTTTCAAATACACGACCTGAAAGTATTTAGTATTTTAAATATATAATTTCAAAGTATTTTGTATTTCAAATACATATGACTCAAAAATACATTATCACAAAATAAATTTATTTATTATAGTAATTTCAAACTAAGTTATTTCATACAAAAGCTAAAACTGCTAGAAACTACGACCATTATCATTTACGACATTTATCATTTTACAAAATTGTAATTCAGCTTTCAATTGTTTTGTCCAGAGCAAATTGATTTGACACTAATCAAGCAATATCAATAAGAGTTTCCACATACCCGCCGCCAGCTTTTTCCCAACGCTTTGGATTCTTAACATGGAAATAATTGTTATTACGGAAAACTTTTGTCTACTTAATTTGTCTATGAGAACGAGATTAGATCGACTGCAAATATAATAATTTGAGGCATTTCAGTTGTACTTTAACAAAATTAATGGAGAGCTTGGAAAAGAGATTTAATGAGTTTCTCATGATGACACGTGAAGCGAATAGAGCCATATTGGCATCATGTTTCCACCCTAGTTTCAAAATGCGCTAGTTACCAGAAAGCATCTCATTAAAAAAGAGGCAACGAATTCAAAACCTTGCAATACATAAATTGGAGAAAAATTACAAAAAAAACATGAAACCAAACGTGGGTGCAGCAGAAGAAGTAGTATTTGCAGGATGATGAGGATTTTATTGTTTTTATTCTCAGGACCTGTAGGATTTATTCGCTCCTCAACAAGAGGTTGTTTGTCGGATGACTCATTAAAATATCTAATATAATTTTAAAAGGCTTTCAATATTTTGCCAGCTACGTCCTTTTAAGTTTTAGGTGACTATACACAACTTACTTTACGTGCATATGTAAAATAAAATATCTAAAACGTAAATATCTAAAACCAGAGAGGTATACAGCCCAATTATGAATATTTCTCACGGAATTTATTCCTCTCGGAATTTATTTTTAATATAAACTACCTTTTTCAATTCAAACTAAAGCGAAAAGCTCAATTTTCGTTAACTTGACACTAGAAATTGAAGAGTTGATCACGTTTTAGTATTTTCAGTAAATGGAGAGAAGGAAATAATACAAAACATCATACTCACATTTTGTTCATAATTGGAGAAAACAGAGAAGTGAAAAAACTCCCAAGGAATTTTCATTTGTAATTGGGCTGATATTCTTTGAGATCGAAATACAAAAAAAGTATTTGTATTTGAAATACGCAGCTTGAAAGTATTTTATATTTGAAATACACAACTTGAAAGTATTTTGTATTTGAAATACGAAGCTGGGAAGTATCTTGTATTTGAAATACAATAGGTGAGAATTTTGCCCAGGCCTGACTCAGATAATAATTTGTTCTAAAATCCCTCTTTCGGATGGGATTTATATAGGTTTACTTTTAATATAGCCCCCTAGTATTTATATTCATTTTTTTAATGTACATACATATATAAAACTTTTGCAGCTTAAGATCTTGTTTTTTTTTATAAAAAATTTAAAAATTTTTTAAACTTTTATTTTTCAATATTTCACCAACAATTTGTTAGCATTAAAAATTAAAATTGTTATAATTCAAACAATTAAGTTTTTTATTCGCTATTTTTAGCTTCTACCATTTATACCAATAAAAATTATAAATAGCTTGTTTTCTATGTTTCCCAGCTATCTATATGTCGACATTTCATAGGAACTACCCTAATCTACTGATGATTAGGGTAGTTCCTATGAAATGTCGACATATAGATAGCTGGGAAACATAGAAAACAAGCTATTTATAATTTTTATTGGTATAAATTGTTAAGTGTTGCTGATATATGACAATTATTGCCACAAAATCGTTTTTCACAATCTGACGGCATTCAAATTTACGAAAAATAGGGCAACCACACGATTACAGGATATTTGATTGGGACTATTTTGTTATTGAGCAGCAATTCGTCATAATAAATATTGGCTCTGATTGATCAATTTGCGGCAATCATGTGATCCTACCTTAAGCATATTTTTTAAAGAAAATGTTATATATGTTTGTTAAGAAAATATCACTCAATCAAATCAAAACGAATCTCGGCCAAGAAGAATTTCCCTGCTTGAGATGGAATTTAAGTAAAAAGAAAATAAATTTTAAATTCTGCTTGTACCTCGTCTACTCAATTAATGGCTTTCTCGCTTAAAATGAATATGAATCATTATTTAAGTATGTATGTATGTATATAAAAAAAAAATGGCATAAATCTTGCAAATATTTAACAATAATTAAACGAACCGAAAATAAAAATTTATACAATTTATATAAGAAAATAAAATCAAAAATAATTTATATTCACGTTATGGCACAAAAGTCGAAAGGACCAAAATACACATGTATGTATGTACATAAGTATATATGTATATATGTGTGTGTGTGTGTGTACATTCGTATGTGGTGTTTTGAATACTATTTAACAAAAATCAGTCGAAAATGTTGAAAATTGAGAGCACATCTTGTTGTTTTTCATTTACATCTATACATATGCATACATATGTATATATTCATATAGTAGATGCCGAATCACTTTCAATAGCTTTTTTTTCTTGTTTTTGGTTGCATTTTCTAGTACAAAAAATTTATTTATCAATTATATTGAAATTTATGTTTGCATTGGCTGCTGCTGCTGTTGCTGTTGTTGTTGCGGCTGCTGTTGGTGCTGTAGTTGCAATTGTTGTGGCTGCTCTAGCATTTGTTGTTGCTGCTGCTGCTGTTGTTGTTGTTGCTGCTGCTGTTGCTGTTGTTGTACAGTTGTGGACGTTGGACTACTGTTGCCCTCCTGATAAGGCCCCGTAACCACACATGGGTGCATAGGAAACAGGGTTGTCCACGAAGTTGTTGTTAATGTGGGTGCTCGGAGGGCAACTTTCTCGTTTTTTGGCTCACTGCTATTGTTGCTGTTGTTGTTGTTGTTGTTTTGCGAGTTTTGGCCATTTTTCTTAGCTGATTCTTTTTTCCTTTTGCCGCCAGCTGGCGTACTGCCGCCACTATTTGCACTATTGCCTTTGCCGCCACTACTGCCAGAGTTGGTTTCTTTTTTTGAGGCATTACCTTTTGCCGCAACAGCTGCTGTAGCTGCGGCAGTTGCAGCAGCTGTTGCTGTGGCTGCTGACTCTTCGTCCTCTTCGTCTTCTTCATGTTCGGCAAGTTGTTCTTTTTTAATTTTTTCCTTTTCTTCTTTTGCTTTGTTGTCGAGGTCGGTATTGATCTTTTTGACGCGCATCTTTTCCTCCCACTCATCAATTCCATGATGAGTGCGATTTAGATTGCGATGTTGGTAGAAGATCAGAGTCATGCGCGTCGGTTCATGACGGTTGGGATGCTTCAGAGCAGTTGTGGCATGCATTTCATGTTTTGCACATTCAATCAACACGCTGCCATGATTTAAAGCTATTGCAACGCCTCCCATTTGAGGATCTTGGAAAGCTTCAACATTTTCATTGAATTCAGTGACTTCTCCAATTGGCTCAATTTTGTTGGCATTGCTGTTGGTTGTGGTGGCACAAGTCGAATTAGATGAATCGGTTGTCATCGAAACAGGAGAAGGAGTGGCTGTGTTCATGTTGCTAGGTTCGTTTGCTCCCGTCGTAAGAACTGTTGTGGCAGCCACATTATTTCCATTAGTAGTATTATTACCGGGAGATATGAGGCCAGAATTGGTATTCGGTTGCGCATTAGCATCCGTATGAATGTTATTCGTAGGCGTTGTATTGTTGAGATCAGTTAGACTGGTTTGGGGATTGGTTAAAGCTGGGGGATTTTGGCCACAGAGGGGTGAATTATTATTTGAAGTCATTGTTGGTGGTGTGAGCACACCACTGTCATTGTTTATTTTCGTATTATTACTGCCATTCGAAAGTGAAGTTTGCACTGGAAGCATGGGACCTGTGTTAAGCATTTGCCCAGTTTGATGTATTGGTCCGGTGGCTGAGGGAGGCAAAGGAGCAGAGGAGTATGGCGTAGCTGCCACTGTGTTGGCGGTGCCTTGATGGTGGCCATACATATTCCAGTTTGCTGTGGGAGGTGGTGTTGGTGGTGGTGTTTGCTGTGGATACATGCCATAAGGCGAATACGCCTGATGGTATCCATAGTTGTAGTTCATATTCTGATAGGCATCGTATGCTGAATACGCAGAGTGGGGTGGTGGATACATTTGATAGTTATTGGGATACTGGGAGTATTGAGAATAGTCAGTCGGTGGTTTTGGCTTGACAAAACCTTCTTCTAGCGGCGATGCATGAGGATGATGCGGTGGTGGTGGAACATGAGGGTGATGTTGTGTCGTTAAATTAGTCATTGGTGTCATAGGGGTAAGAGTAGTTAACTTACTTTCAGCGGCTAAACTATTATTGACTAATGTTGTAGAGTCTGGGTTCTCTTCACTGCCTCGACTTTTAACTTCACCGCGTACATCATGTACCTGAGTCAGTTGTTGGCTGCCGGCAGTCGGCAAATTGTTATAGCATCCCGTGTTATAACTAGTGCCTTCGATTTGACCGGCTGCACCTGGTTGCTGAGTTATTTGATTTTGCTGTCCACCGCTTGGTATTGTGGCATTAGCCATTGGGTGTATGTTAGCATTTGGTGCTGCTGTAGGCGTTGTGGCCGGGCCCAGAGGTGCTGCTGTACCCATGGGAGCAACTGCATGCGATGGAGCATGAGGATTGTGAGGATGAGGAGGTGGAGGCCAATTTCCATAATAGTTTCTGGAGTCTATGTAAGAGCCGGTCTGATAATCATAAGAGTAGGGCGAATCCAAAACCGTGCTTGATATTTGATTGGATTGTAGTTGGGCATCAGTGAAAGTATCAATCATAGTTGCCATGTTCATTAAACTGGAATTGGATGTCATAAGTTGGTTGGTATTACCGCCGGAATTACTGCCGTTGCTAGCAGAGGAATTGGAATGATTGTTGTTGGTGTTGTTGTTGCTTACTGGCGGTGTTGTGAATGCACTGCCAGCTGGACTTGGATTATTTGTCACTGGAGTTTGGCAGCGTGGTGAAGGTGTAGTAGGCGGCACTGATGTTGCTGTAGCAGCTGATTGCTGGGTCTTAGCCTTTGATTTTGACTTCGGGGTTGGAACTGTCGCTGCTGCTGTCGGACTACTACTTCCGCTTGTATTGGAGTTTGTGCCTGATGAACCACCATTTGCATCTTTTTTAGCTGCAGTCGGTGTAGAGCAGTTATTAGCCGTTTGAGCATTACTGCTGGTTTCGGTCGCTGACGCAGATGCAGGAGTAGAAGTATTATTTTCAGTATCTGCTGGCGCTGGTTCGTCCTCTTTGCGTTTCTTACCGTGCCTACGACATGGTATTAGAGGTGTCGAACGTACACGTACTTCACAGGGAAATCTAAAATAAGAAATTTTTATCATATCAATTTAAATCCGCATAAAAAGTTTCGATAATGTTGTTAAAGTAAAAAACATGAAAGGTCAACACTACACTCACTTGTCCAGTACTTGAACTGCACCAGTTCTGTGTTTATCTCTTTGTCCTTCAATAGTTTCGAACTCGTCAGTCGCATCCATTGTATATAAAGGCAATATATGAAGTTGCTCATCATCTGGATTGGAGACATCACGATTTGTAGGTTTCAGAAGTGCAACCTGAACGGTACAGCCATCTTGCATGTTGTGTAAGTCCCGATGGGCATGAGCACAAAAGTCTAAACAAGCACTCACTCCGGAAAATGGTTTACCCTCTTTATTGCCCAGGCGGCAGTCTTGAGCTTCTTTCTCATAACGTGTTTGATTGTCATAGGAACGTGGACACAATTGTTTGAACAATGGGGCCAAAATTGTGGCCAGCATATTCATGTGCTCTTCGATGGCAGACTCTTCACTTTTGACAGACAGTCGGAACTTTCGTACTGTTTTGGAACGCGCATATTTACACCCATTGTAGTACATAGACCAAGAACAGCCGAAGCTATAGGAGGCACCAGATGTTTCAGGATCAAGACCTTTAGATTGAAATACAAATTTTAAGTTTGTTACATTTTATGAAACCATTTCCCAGTTATACGAGTACCTTGACATGCACATGTTCGGTTTTCATTTGTGGCACAACGTCGTGTGGTAGGCAGGCCAAACTTGTTGAGTTTTGGTATCAAATTCTTGTAAGCATTGTCAGCTTCTAGACGAGGCATTCCATCCCAAACAACCATACAAACTACTATGTAAGCAGCTATGCATCTGGAAGTAAATAAATTTATTTAAAAACTTAAGTATAATAAAAACTCATCCTCGGTTCTACCTATGGCCAGGACGCTTTTTGACAACGACCAAAATTTTCTCTTCAGGATCAGCTCGTCGTATAACCCATTTAGCTAATGGACAACCAGTTGAGGTTTTTCCTTCCTTTCCACTATACAGAATTTTTTCAATGCGCAACTGTCGGCCCGTAACTTGTGTTCGTTCTTCAAATTCTCTTCGCAATTCTGCCAAATTGGAAGCAGTACCTGACATAAAATGAAACGTTTCAGGTAAAATTCAATTGCAAGGAAAAGCGGTTTTATTTAACTTACCCAAATGTGTATAGTATGTACCAGGTTCTGGTGGGCTCTTGTCCGATTGGAAACAGTCACATTCCGGAACTTCTGTTTTGTTTCCCTTTTCTAAACGATCGGAGGTATCAAAAAGAGGATTTATTTTTTCATGCTTCACTACGATCTCGTTGCTTTCTTCTTGTTTGACATTCTTTTTCTTTGGTTTAGCGCCATTCTGATTAGCCGCTTGCGTCTCTTCTTCTTCCATAATGATTTCGTCTTTGGTTTGTATGCCCGTACAGGAACCGTCTTTCAAATGTTCTGCAGTTGGAGCACGCGTGCCACCTTGACGACAACAGGAGAATCCAGTGCTATTCTTAATAGCAGCTGGACCTCCTTCACCATGAAAAGGGTAGGCTGTAGCACCGTAGCCACTATCAATGGTCTCAACTTTTGGCTCCAATAGACCGGAACCAAGATGACTATGGGGTGGCGCATGCCCTAGTGGATACCGATGGGGAGGTATTGGATAAGCGTGAGCTGGTATATCCTTCTCGTAATTTGTTGGTAACGGTATGATGCTGTTTGTTTCCGGCTTGCGGTCCACATCCATCATATGACTGTTGTGGTGAGCACTTGATGAGTGATGCTTAGCTTGAGGGACATTTCCTGATTTTGTGTGACTGTGTGTTATGGCATTGGCATGGGGATGCATACTATGAGCATTGCCAAAAGAAGAAGCTGAATGTTGGTAGTTTGGGACGAAATTCTGTTGATAGTTTTGCTGGAAACTCGTCGAACTGCCATAGTAGCCTGTATTTGGATGATAACCTGCCGATGAATAGTCCTGTTGGCTTTGGTGGTGAGGATGAGGAGGCTGTTGTGGGGGTATGGGCTGTGATCCTGAACCAGGTTGACCTTGAACTTCGTTCTGACAGAAGTCGGCATATTGCACAAAGTTTTGATAGTTTCTCTCATAACCCTCCATTTTATTGTGTTGACCCGGAATCAAACCGGGTTCGGTTTTGATAAAGGGAGCGTGGTGATAGTCGGGATGTTGAGGAGGATAGTGCGAGGATGGTGGTGGATACGGTGTATTCTTTTCTAATTTTATATTTGCTAGGTGAGCCAAGTGATGGCCACCTCCTGGATCATGACTATTTTTATCTATATCTGCATTATCGACATTCGAGTGACTGTTACTGGAGGAGGCAGCAACGGCAGCGGCGGCGGCAGCAGCAGCAGTAGCAGCTGCTGCTGCTGCAGCTGAGGCAGATGCCGCCGATGACTTTTTACTTCTGCTACGGGACTTTTTGGGCTCACTATGCGCGGTCGTTGTATGCTGTGTAGGTGTTTGTGCAAGGGATTGTTGTGCATGTTGTTGTTGTTGTTGCTGCTGGTGAGGATGATGATTTTGGGGATGATTTTCCGCAGCTTGAAAACCGGAAGCCACGGGTTTTTTAAAAGAGTTTGTATGGTGTGGTTTCCAAATTTGGTCGCCACCACCTCCGATTGGCTCAGTAGCCAGTGAACCTCCTGATGCTAAGCCAGGTTGGGTATGCTGATGTGTAGGCTGTTGCGTTGTAGGAAGTCCACTAGTACCATTCGAACCATTGGCATTCATTACTGAATCGTTTCGGAGATGGTGGCTATACGATAAAAAATGACCGGTCTGTTGTTGCTGCTGGCTTGCGTTTGAAGCATTTAGTCCAGCCAACGGAGGTGGTGGCACTACAGGCATACCATGAATATCAGGCGGTGCTGACCCAGACAGCGGATCTTTTGGATCATTTTTGCGCATTATCATTGACTTAATGCGAGTATTAAGATTTAAACGTTCTCCGCCTGGACCAGTGGCCTGTTGATACGGATCATTGGGCACCTGCGTTTGGCTATTCCAATTCCAGTCTTGTTGCATGGGTTGAGGATGTTGCGGCGGCGAGGCAATATTTGAATGGGTGTGCTGTTGAGTTTGCATGCCGGTTACATTATGATGGGGTGAAGACGGAATATTGCTGCCATATTGTTGCTGCTGTTGTTGTTGTGTTAATGGCATGTTGGCATTTGGTGAATTGGAAATCTGATTGGGCGACTGAGACACATGCCGTGGTTGCTGTGCCATGCTCTGCGATTGAGGTTGCTGCATAACATTGCGTGTTGGAGAGGGTGGCACAGATTGATTATTAGACACCAACATGGGTGAAGCTGCCGGTTGTGTAACAGATGTGTTATGGGCAATTGTTTGGCCTCCGTTGTGACCCGATGTAGATGCTGATAGTGAAGAAGATGACGAGGAATTGTTTGTTGCTCCGGTAGCATGTGCGGTTGCATTTGCATTACTATTGCTACTGTTATTAGCGTTTGAAGTCTGTTGAGGACTGCCGCTATAGTCGCCTGAATACCCGTTACAATTGAGTGAGCGCGGCGGCACGCTGCTCACCCGTGGATATCCAGGCGTGTCGTTTCCCGACATCGACTTATTGAGATCTGTAACATTTCCTAAATGTTGTTGCTGCTGCAAACCCACTGCCGTTGGAGTAGCAGGTGCTGTGGATACCTGTCCAGCATACGTGACAGCAGCCGGTCCAAATCCTACACTCTGTAAGCCCACCTGATTGATGGGAGCACTGGAAAGTTGTTGACTCTGAAAATCGTAACGCTGTACCGGTGCCCCATATGGCGAACGCCCATAATTTGGATCAAATCCTAAACCAGTCTGTACATATCCATTTGATGGATAACCGTAAGACTGGGTCTGAAAGTCTAACGAATTGAGTGATGTTATGGTTGGTGTATTCTGTGGTATTTGTTGTATGAATTGATTTTGCCAACCCTGTGAAGGATCAGCCTGCCATGTTGGATAAAAGGCCATGGGCGCCTAAAAGTAGAAACAAAATATAAACGATTAGTTTTGTACATATGTCTGTGTGTGCAGCACAGGCGTCTTTTATGTAAATTTTTATTATACTTCAGTATTTTAAAGCCAGCATTGTTAATTAATACAAATTTGTTTTCCAACAAAAGAAACTAGTTTTGGTCATAAGTTTTGTGAACATCAGCATTTCAATTTGAGAAGTAAGTTTTAAACCCAAAATCAACCCCTACGAGGCAATTTCACTGCCGAGGGATGTTCTTTGTTTGAAATTTGATTAGAAAATTTTTTAATCTGCAAAAAAACCGAATGTTAAAAAATAATATAATAAATTATCTCGTCTCAAGGCATTAATGTGTATGCAAATTAGATTTTTTGCATCCAGGTCTCTCTATCTTTTTTTCTCCTAGATTGTTCAACTCTCTCTATTGCTCACGTTTTCACGAAAGTTGTTTTCTGAGCGGGGTTACTTATCGAACTGTAGTGCGTTTATATACATATGTATGTATGTCCCTGCACACAAATTTACTTATATGTTTATTTCTATGTACGTTAACATTTATATAATAAGTATGTACATATGTACATTTGTTCATTAGGCAATAAGTAAATAAAAATTTATCAAATTTATACAGTAAATAAAAATGTATTTTTTGTTTACATGCATGTGTGTATATGTGTAAGTATGTATGTACCTATAAGCACATACTAAAATTGTATACAAACTGAGCGAAAACTAACTGTTCATTAGTGATAACATTTGTTTCTTTTAATGAGAACAAAAACACGCACACACACTTTCAGATATTAGTCATACAAATTATTGACATTTCATTGATAAAATGGTCGTACAAATTCGCAGAAACCATCGTTTTGTTTTAACACAATTGAGCTTGAATGCTTTAAAGTTTTTATATAAAACTTTTGCACTCATCTTCATTTAATGCGAACAACGGTGAACGATGAATGAAAATTTTGTTTAAATTTTGAGGCTGTGTATGATTTGCATTGTATGTACTCGTATGTCTGTATTTGTTAAAAATATTAATATAACAGATCTAATAAAACGGTTTGTTTTTGTTTTGTTTGTTGGCATTCGCAGTTATTCGTCATCAAGTGAGGACATCACGCAACAAACAATTTTTTTTATCAATGAAATCGATATTATATTTAACACGCTTTCACTTGTATGTAGGTACATACGTTTGCAACACTCGAAACTCATGCATGCCATTACGCTCCTTTAGTGCAACATAGCCATAACTAAAAACAGCTTGTTTCGAGAAAATCGCATTTCAAATTTTTAGTTTCCATACAAGTCTTAGATTTTTTTTTTTTAGAAAATATCTCCTAAAGGAAACAATTTAAAAGTAACTTCAATAAATTTCTGGCACAATATAAAAAGTAGTACTGTTAACAATTCTACATTGTTAACACGAAAAGCTCATTTTTTGAGATATGACTATGTTGCAATAAAGGAGCGATATGAGTGATTATATAAAAATGTATATACAGTGCTGCTGCTTTAGTGCGAAAATTGGAAATGTGGTATTGCCTACGGGGAAGTAGGGGGATTTTGGGGATCCACAAAGTCAATTTTAAGAATTAAAAAAAATATATGAATCATATTTTGCAAAAACTAAAACTATAATCGTTTTTTATGAAGACTTAATAGGTTCCAGGAGGATTAATACATTTTATTGAAAAAGTGAATTTTGTTCTGAGTCACAATTATAGACATTTGTGAAAAGATTTACATCAGCACCTGTTTTTTTTTTTGTATTGGACCAGTACTCATGGGAAAATAAGTTGTGGAGAGGGGAAAGAGTGAGTAGTGTTTGTGAACATTTGACTTGAACTTTCCAACGTTATAACAGACAGGAAACACGTCTGTAAGCAACTTGTTCCACAGACGAAGCGTACGGCTGAAAAACGAATTCTCTCTGTAATGCGTAGTGCGATTCCCAGGGCAATCAACCACAAATGGATGAGCTCTCTACAATGAACGCGTGCTACGTAAAAATGTGCAAGTTTCGGGAACAAGATCCCTAATCTCATCAGAGAAAAATCCATTGTAGTAGCGATAGAACAGAGTAACGCACCCTACACTGCGCCGATGCTCCTGTGAGTCAATAGAGTCGGATACCCTACTGTCACATATGAGCTTCTTCGCCCTCTCCTGCACACGGTCGAGTAACCCCAAAATAGACTTTGAGGCACCGGCCCAAACATGAGAGTTGTATCCCATTTTCGGTGGTATAAATAGTAAGGAGGTCGGATGGAGTGAAGTACATCTTACACCGTTTCGAAGACCCGAGGCACTTGAATGCTTCTTTAGAGATATGAAAAATGTGTACAGTCCAGCGAACATCACACTGTATTTTCATTCCAAGAACATCAAGAGCATACGACTCCTCAATATTTATATCATCCATGAGTACAGATGAAGCAGCATTTGCGGTCGCTTGTTTGTGTGTTAATAAGTAACATTGCCTGCTTTACGACTTTATCTGATGATGGACCAACTCCACGGAGTGAATTATTCACGATTCACCAGCGCCGCCGTGTGGCTGACAAGGCCTACACAATTAGCAATTTTTTGTAATATGTTTACAGCCTTATGAGACAAGGCTTAGGGCCGAATAGCGATAGCGAATCTGTTCGTTCGTTCGCACAATTACATTTGAAACAAAAACAACATTCAAAATTTTGTTATTGTTTTAAATGTAATTGTGCGAACGAACGAACAGCTTCGCTATCGTGAAATTGCCACTTAATGAGTCGGTAGGCCGAAGCCCACTAAAAGCATTAGCCCTTAAACCAACTCACCCGTCAACCATCACCTCTGGTTCCTCAGAGTACAGTTATCTGTTGTAAAGGCAACAGATCTTCGGGAGGTTGTTAGTCCCAGAAAAAAAGCCACGCCAAATAATTATCAAGGATACTAACACTCCCTTCCTGCGTTTTAGGTTTCAACTACAGCCAGAACGTTTCAGCCAAGGTAGGCACCTCAATCATGATCAGCCCGGGTTGAACTGCAAGCAGAACCACCCGGGGGCCATGCTGATCCCCGTTCTGCCAATTTAAACCCTTGGTAAGGGTTTCGAAAGCCAACACAACATAAGTCATGTGGTTTCCTAGAGTTTTATGTGCCACAACAAACGAGGTACCCCTTCCCCTCTTTACTTGAAAAACAGAGTACCCTGGTTAGAAATACGCCAAGACCTGTTCCCCGGGGAGTCACAATTATAGACAGTTACAAAGTACATCGACAAATCGACGATTATTCGTTACAAGGTACGTAAAATATGCTTCGTAACCTAGGGTTAATAACTGTTCGCTGCTCATAAATCTAAAAATCTATTAATGGGTGTTTTTATAAGAACTATCGGAAATTAAAAAAAAAAAAAAAAAAAAAAACACACATAAAAATCAGAAAAATGCATGAAATATTTATTTGGATCGATAGTTGGGTCGATATAATTTAATGTATGAAGATTATTTCATGCAAATGTTGGCCGCGACTGCGCCTCAAATGGTCCATCCGCTTAGTCCAATTTTGGCATACTCTTTCCAACATTTCGGCCGGTATCTCACGAATAATGTTGGCAATGTTGGCTTCCAGTGCGTCAATCGAAGCGGGCTTGTCGCTATAGACATTAGCCTTAACATAGCCCCACAAAAAATAGTCTAGAGGCGTTAAATCGCACGATCTGGGCGGCCAATTGACTGGTCCCAAGCGTGAAATAAACTGTTCACCGAACTCGCCTCTCAATTGGTCCATTGTTTCGCGTGCTGTGTCGCATGTGGCACCGTCTTGTTGAAACCACATGTCATGCAAGTCAAGCTCTTCCATTTTGGGCAAAAAAAAGTTTGTTATCATCGCACGGTAGCGCTCACCATTCACAGTAACGTTGTGATTCGCATCATCTTTGAAGAAATACGGCCCAATGATGCCGCCAGCCCATAATCCGCACCAAACGGTTGTTTTTTGTGGATGCATTGGTAGCTCTTGCAATGTTTCTGGCTGCTCATCACTCCAAATACGGCAGTTTTCCTGGTTCACGTATCCATTCAACCAGAAATGAGCCTCGCCGCTGAACACAATTCTTCGATAAAAAAGTGGATCTTCATCTAACTTTTCAAGAGCCCATTCACCAAAAATTTGGCGTTGTGGTAGGTCGTTTGGCTTCAATTCTTGCACCAGCTGTATCTTACAAGGCTTCACACCCAAATCCTTCGGCAAAATTTTCCACGTAGTGGAGTAACAGAGGCCCAATTACTGCGAACGGCGCCGAATCGATAATTCACGGTCATCACCAACACTGGCCGATACGGCTGCGATATTTTCTTCAGTTCGCACTCTACGTAAGCGTGTTGGTGGTTTAATGTCCAACAATGTAAATTTGGTGCGAAATTTTTTTACAATAGCCCGAATAGAAGCCTCAGTAGGTCGATTAAACTGACCATAAAATGGAAGAAGCGCGCGATGAACTTTCTTAACAGAGCACGCATTTTGGTAATAAAATTCAATAATTTGCAAGCGTTGTTCGTTTGTAAGACGATTCATGATTAAATTATAGACCAAACTGAAGATGTTTGACAGTGACACAAGATACAAAACGTGCGTGAGCTGTCAAAACTAGTGTTGCCATAAAGATAATAGCAAAAAAATCACTCGTTAAAAACTGCTGACAATATGCCCATGAAAAATTTCAAAATTTTGATAATGTTATTTTCCCTACACAATCAATATAATTTTATAGGAACTAAATTATTTTCTTACACGCGATAATAAATGTGTACATAATTTTTAAAAATTGCTTTAAATTTTTTTAATCCTCATAGCTCTCACTTCAAAGGTAAAGCTGTTTTTGTAAAAAACATTTGTATCTCTACTTAATTTGGTTTTTAAAGCACAAATTCGAGTGTTTCCTTGAATTTTCCTTTTCCTTGTATTGTCTTGTTATTGCTATTTTTGTTGTTGTTTTGTTGGTGGTGTGCACAGCAACATAAATTATAAATTTATTGCTCTAGGCGGTGCACTTTTTCAATGTAATTGCAACAATATGTTGGTGCAGCGTTGCACAAGGTCTGTTTGTATGTTCACACATAAAAACACGTATTCACACATACACACATACACACATAAATTATTGTATAAAAAAATCTAAATATCTATAATTTACCAAATTTACTTGATGGCACAAAAATTAAATGAGCAAGAAATTTCTAAAAATTGTGTTGTTTTATTTTCGAAGAAATAATTATGATAATAAAAGATCGTAAAAAATATTTAAATTGCTATATTTAATACTTTTAATATTTATTTAATATGCCTGATATAAATTCATACATCAATTATATTTTAATCAATACTTTACTCAAATGCTATTTACCCACCCCGAAAGCGAAAATCAGAAACAACAAATTTCACCCCTCTACGTTTATGTATTTCAGCCCAAAAGGATGTTATGTATGAATGTATGTATGCAGATATGTGTGTATGTGTGTGTAAGCTGCACGTGTTTTAAACCGTATAAAAATTTATGTTTCTTTATTTTACAAATAAAATATTTTTTAATGCGTATTTTATGTGCGCAGATTTGTATCGCCGGGATAATAGCTTAGATAGTTTTCGTTAGAGGGGGGCCAGAGCAGAATGTACGTGGGCGTATTGATATTTTTAAACATTTAATCTGGATGCGATTGTAGGAGGTAATGAATTTCTTATGGCAGATTAGAGACTGCAAAAACATTTATCGCTAAATTGCTAAACGTGCACCAGAGTAAAAAAAGGCGAAGACTGGGTTAGAGTATAAATATTGCCTTGGACATCGATATCACAATCGGCACCAGAGTAAAAAAGGCGAAGACTGGGTTAGAGTATAAATATTGCCTTGGACATCGATATCACAATCGGCATCAGAGTAAAAAAGGCGAAGACTGGGTTAGAGTATAAATATTGCCTTGGACATCGATATCGCAATCGGCATCAGAGTAAAAAAGGCGAAGACTGGGTTAGAGTATAAATATTGCCTTGGACATCGATATCACAATCGGCATCAGAGTAAAAAAGGCGAAGACTGGGTTAGAGTATAAATATTGCCTTGGACATCGATATCACAATCGGCATCAGAGTAAAAAAGGCGAAGACTGGGTTAGAGTATAAATATTGCCTTGGACATCGATATCACAATCGGCACCAGAGTAAAAAAGGCAAAGACTGGGTTAGAGTATAAATATTGCCTTGGACATCGATATCACAATCGGCATCAGAGTAAAAAAGGCGAAGACTGGGTTAGAGTATAAATATTGCCTTGGACATCGATATCACAATCGGCATGAGAGTAAAAAAGGCGAAGACTGGGTTAGAGTATAAATATTGCCTTGGACATCGATATCACAATCGGTATCAGAGTAAAAAAGGCGAAGACTGGGTTAGAGTATAAATATTGCCTTGGACATCGATATCACAATCGGCACCAGAGTAAAAAAGGCAAAGACTGGGTTAGAGTATAAATATTGCCTTGGACATCGATATCACAATCGGCACCAGAGTAAAAAAGGCAAAGACTGGGTTAGAGTATAAATATTGCCTTGGACATCGATATCACAATCGGCACCAGAGTAAAAAAAGGCGAAGACTGGGTTAGAGTATAAATATTGCCTTGGGCAAAGATACCACAATCGGCGCTATGAAGCAGTATGAGTGGCGCTTCCTATACCAATAGTGGAAACGGTCACAATTTTTTAAAATGCCATAGTTGTGCCCATTTTGGAGCGATGTGTAATTGCCTTGCATCAGCATTTGCCATGACAAGCTAATCTGACAGTGGACTAATGACACGAAGTGAATTGTCTCGCCAGCGTCATCATGTGGCTTGTAAGGCTTTAACAACAGGTGGCAACTTCTTGTATTGTTTTATTTTTTTTTTTTTTTTTTTTTTTTTTTTTTTTTTTTTTTATATTGGACCAGTACTCAGGGGATGACCCCTACATATGCAGTGCATTGTACCAGAACTAGGGAGTAGTGTTTGTGAACATTTGACTTGAACTTTCCAACGTTATAACAGACAGGAAACACGTCTGCAGGCAACTTATTCCACAGGCGAAGCATACGGCTGAAAAACGAATTCTCTCTGTAATGCGTAGTACGATTCCCCGGGCACAAATCGACCACAAATGGGTGAGCTCTAGACGATGAACGCGTGCTACGTAAAAATGTGCGCGTTTCGGGAATAAGATCCCTAATCTCGTCAGAGCAAAATCCATTGTAGTATCGATAGAACAGAGTAACGCATCCCACACTGCGTCGATGCTTCTTGTATTATGTTTGTAGTCATGTGAAAAAACAACTTGCTGAAGACGTCATGCTTTCTAATCCCTCCTGTATGCAATTCCCTAGACAGTCCATGGAAGATAAAGCTTAATGCATTTGTGGACCGAAATCCATTAAGAGCTTCAGCCCTTAACCAACTACCCATACAGAATGTAAACCTGATTTACATCCGCATCTACCTTAACGGCTTTATCGGCGCACGCCCATGAGCCAGGCAAAGCTCACACAGGTCGCAAATTCTGTCATAAGTCTATAGTCATATGAACAAACCTCTGGCTGCAGAGCTTTATGCAATTTCTCAGGCAGTCAATGGAAGACAAAGCTTACTGAGTGGGTAGACCAAAATCCATTAAAATCATCAGCCTGACAAAATTGTCAGGAGGAATCATTGGACCTTAGTTCTTTGAGAATGAAAACAGCGTAACGGTAACTATGAATGGGGCACGATATCGTGATATGATTGAAAACTTGTTAACGCCACAACTGCATGCTTTGGGCTTGATTAACATTTAGTATTAACAAGACAGTGCCACAGCGCATACAGCCAGGATTACAGTGGAATAACTGCGAGTAGTATACCTTCCCCACGGACACACTGTATTACAAAGACGCAAAATGTGCGAATATTTAAAATATTTAATTATAGTCAGCAAATAAGAAGAAGAAATTTATTTTATTACATAATTTTATTTCAAATACAATTTCAAATGTGAATATTCTCTTTTATCTTTTTTTGTTTCCTTAAACGAACCAAACTAAAGGAGGTGGATTTAAAGTGTCATTAAGATTTATTTTACTGGCATTAACCACCATCATTTTCAAGCACACACACACACACACACACACACACACACCCACACACACGTATACGAAGAAGCCATTTCACCACCAATGTTACCACCCCCCGGAAATTAAAATCACCTGACTGTATTTATAAATAATTTCTATTTTCTTTTACGTGCAAATTTATACGTTGGCGTAGATGTGAAATCTTTATAAATTTAAATCCACAATTCTTTCATAAAATATGTTGGAATATTTTTATTAAAGTGCTTTAGGGCATGACCAAATACGATAAGAATTTGGAATTTTAATGTTAATATTGTGAAATTTAATTTCTGAATTTTACTATTTACTTGATGTTCGTTGGTTGGATTACGTCGTAGTTCACTGCGTACAAGCCCACAAACAGAGTCAAAAGGACAACATTTTGACAAAATCAAATCTCTCGTTGGATGTATCACAACTGACACATAGTGAAATCATTACAGTATTAGATCCAAATCGAGGATATACCTAAGATGTCTCAATAGATCATTAAGTCTGGTCCCCGAGAGACTACCAAGATTGAAAATTATGTAGTTTCCCCGAAAGGTGTTCTTCTGTAAGCCAAAACTGGACATTCACAGAGCAGATATCAGACCGTTTCTTGTTCCCCCTTTTCTTGCATATACTAGTATAAAAAAATTCATTACAGGTAAGTCCAAATCGACTTGCATGTCCTCCTAGCACCGAGTATCTAGCTGCCTAAATCGTTTTTCGTCAAAAGTTGGTCACATTAACTAGGTCACTCTACATGTGTCCAGACTTCGCCATCTCCACAAATATTTAAGAATACCTAACACCTTTAATAAACCTTATCGAAATTCCGACTAGCTCCGCGATCGCCGCCCGTACAGTAGAATTGGACTTGGTGTACACCCAACCAAAGCATTCTGCTTACTGGTGCATAGAAAAGTAGCAATTTCTTATTTGTAATAGCAAATAGAACACTTGGAAGCCCTGGCATTAGGTTGTGTCCGCAACCCTTAACAAGAGTTAATTGGCAGAATGGGGATCAGCAAAGACCCTTGGAGGTTCTGCTTGAAACGATCTCGGCGCTGATCGTGATTGAGGTGCCTACCTTGGCTGTAACATTCTGGCTGTGTTTGAAATCTAAAATCGCAGGTAGGGGAATTAGCTTCCCTCATAGCTATGTTGCACTGCCGGTTTTAGGGGGTTAATAACCCCTGAAGTACTGTTGTCTTGCAAAAACTCCTGTAATGTAAGGAATCAATAATGATGGTTAGGCGGGTGAGTTGGTGAAAGGCGGATGCTCTTAATGGACTGCACCATTGGCTGCATGCAAAATTACTTTCAGGAGCTATTAGACGGCTCGAGCTTTTCCGCAAGCTGTTTGTTCATATGGCTACAAACATATGACAGATGTTGCTGTGTGAGTCTTGTAAGCTACATGAGGGCGCTGGTGAATCGAGAGAAATTTACCCCGTGTAGTTGGTCCATCATCAGATAAGGCAGACAAGTGCTAATATAAATGAATTTCAACATTCTGACTCTAAGATGGTCCCTCGAAATGCAGGTTTTGCCTTAGTTTACGCCTAACCAGAGTACTCTGCTTTCTGAGCCATAGACTTGTAGCAGCTGCTCGTTTGTTGTTGCAAATAAAACTTTAAGAAGTCGCAGGACCTATGTGTATTAGATTTCCGAAACCCTTATCAAGGGCTAATTGGCAGAACGAGGAGCGGCAGAGCCCGCGGAAGGTTCTGCCTTACAGACCATTCTGGTGCTGATCATTTTTGAGGTGCCTACATCTTGGCTGAAACGTTCTGGTTGTGGGTTAATCTTAAAATAGCAGGTAAGGGCCTTAGTCGTCCCTGATAACTATGGAGCATGTCGTTTTTTGGGGCTTAAAACCCTGCCGAGGTGCTGTTGTATTGGAATGGATACCTGCCATGTTAGGAACCAGTAGTGATAGTTAGGTGGGTGAGTTGGTTAAGGGCTGATGCTTTCAATGGGTTTCGGCTTACCAACTCATTAAGCCTTGTCTACCATTGACTGTGTGGGCAATTGCATACAGAAGGGATTGGAAGGTATGAGGCCTACATCTGTTATATGTCCATATGACATATAACATACATATATTCTGACTTATATGAGCCTTGCAAGGCACACGGGGGCGCTGGTGAGTCGTGAATAATTCACCACGTGGAGCTGTTCTATCATAAAATGAGCCCGTTAAGACAGGACCTATTGTCAATCAATGACTCTTCTTGACTCTGCGATAGATATAACCAAATATACTCGCGTTAGTTCAAAGTTAGTGCTGGTACTGAATAGTGGGTTCTCAGAATGTCTCTATTTTGTAAACTGGGTACTTAAAAGTAGTACCTCGATTAGTAGTCATATTTTTTTTTGTATATTAGGCATAACACACGATAAATGAAACTTAAAGTTAGCTTTTACTAAACGGCATCCTTAGTTTACGCCCACCTGACCATCATGTTGCAGTGACGATGGCTCTAAAAAGTGAAGGCAGACTTATGTGATGTTTCCTCATGACAAGCAAGCGACTTGTCAAGAAATTGTGTATGAAAAGTGTGAGTTCTACTCGTATACAAAAACTTCAAACAAGTGACTCGTTTGTATTGTAGAAACCTAACATTACATCTCCTCTTGGGAGTTAAGACATTGAGTTGAATTTGAGGATTTTCTTACCAGTCTTTTGTGCAAACTCTTTAAGCTGATGGCTTGTGGATTGCAAATAAACAAAGGACGGTTTGTGTGATGGACTTAAAACTTACCATCGGTTGTTGAGGTTGATCCTTCATGGTCTGAATTTGTGCGGTTATTTGATGTTGCTGAATTTGGTGATGCTGAGGCTGCTGTTGGTGTTGTTGTTGTTGCTGCTGATGATGTAATGTCTGTTGTTGCTGCTGCTGCTGTTGCTGTTGAGTTTGGTTGTGCACAGAGATTTGATGATGCTGTTGTTGCTGCTGCTGTTGCTGTTGCGACAACTGCTGCTGCTGAGTATGTAGTGATGTTAAATGATGTTGCTGCTGTTGCTGGTTATGCTGGTTAGTAACTTGTGTTAAATGCTGCTGTTGCAATTGTTGATTATTTGGTATTTGTTGTTGTTGCTGCTGTATATGCTGCTGCTGTTGTTGTTGTTGACTTGTTTGCTGCTGATGGTGCAGCGTATTTAACTGCTGTTGTTGAGTATTATTGACCAACAAATTAGAAGCAACCACCGTATTGTTGTTATTATTGTTATTCGTATTTGGTGAGGGTTGTGGCACTACTGTTGCCGTCACTGTTGCGGCAGCTACTGGACTAATTGTTGAGTTGGCAACCTGACGTGGTGAAGGCGCAGTTGCTGCTGCGGCGGCCGCATTTAATTTTGCAGCTTTAGCAGATGGTTTGCGACCACGACCCGTCTGAAAATAAAAACACAAACAAAAACAATGGAATTTCATTAGATTTAGATTTTAATGTTTACTAGGCATATGCATACACAAAATTATAGTGTGGTTTTTTGCTTTCAAAATTAAATTTAAATATTTTCCCTTACTTATTTTAAGCTCTGGCACACACAACATGCACACGCATGCATACAAATGGAGAAAATGCTTTTTATATGCAGAGCATTTGAGTCGTGCTTAATATATTGCACAATATTTATGTTGTAAAGACAAAGAATGGATGCCATGCGACTTAGAAGCCAGGCAGATAGCACTGAAAGCCGCGATCAGGTTGAACGCGGCAGGAGCATGGACACAAAGACCGTGGGGACACACTAATATATTAGAGATTGAAGGAGACCAAGTCCCCGATCTTATTGACTACTGCACCCCAAAACCATTCCTCACAAGGAGCTTCGGCTACCTAATTGAGGAATCTCCCATAGAACCTGGATACTTCTATGTTTACACGGATGGGTCCAGAAGGGGAGAAAGGGTTGGGGGTGGCGTTTACATAGAGGAATTTAACACTAAAATTTCCTTCAGACTAGCAGACGGATGCACTGTACTTCAGGCCGAAATATCGGCTATAAATAAAGCGGCCAGATGGCTGATGTACCACAAGATATTCGGAAAGGATATCATGATAGTTACAGCCAGCAAGGCCGCCATCAACTCCCTGACTTGAATATATATTAACTCTAGTCTTGTCCAAGAATGCCGGATATCTTTAAATAAGATAACGAGACATACCACAAAACTATACATTATTGAGAGTTTTTATGAAATTTATTTATGATTTGAATGTGTTTTTAATTATGTACATATATTATTTATTGACATAATTTTATCAATTAAGTTTTTATTCGCTTGTTTTCTATGTTTCCCAGCTATCTATATGTCGACATTTCATAGGAACTACCCTAATCATCAGTAGACTTTGGAAATTTTTGAAAGATATTCTCAAACGTTCAACTTTATATCCCAACAATCTAAATAAATTGTTGAGAATTTAAAAAGAAAAATGTTTCTTTATTGGTAGTGTTTTGTCTTCCATCCTGTACATAGGTCTTTTGTTACTGCTGTCCGTATTTTCTATGTATTGCACCGGAATAGGTAGCAAACTGTGTACACTTGTTTGTATTTTTTTTTGTCCCTTTTTTCATTGTTGTTCATATTTTCTATATATGTTCACTATTAACTTCGTATGAAACCCAATTGCACCAGAATAGGTAGCAAGCAATTTCTTGTTTTTTTTTTTCTCATTTTTCATCGTGTTCCGTGTTTTCTTTATGTTCATTCATAATACTTTTTGAATGTACTTCATTACCTTGTGGTGTGGAAAGTGTTGGACTAAGTTTTGCTAATCTGAGCAGTGTCGAAGGTATATACACTATACTCATAGAAAACCTGTCACAACAATGCAATGCCAAATGTCATCATTTTTGACCCCATGACAATTTTCATCGCTGTGATGTCAACCATTACATCAGTTGCTCTAATTATCAACAACGACAATTATGACAATTATTTCATCAATGGAATGTCACACTGACATCATAGAGATGCTTTATCGGAATACTTTTGATGTACATGCTCACATCAATGCAAGGAAACTCCAATAAAGAAGAGATTACTAAATGAAGTCAATGTAATGACAAAATATCATCAATAGAATGGCGCACTAACATCAGAATTTGATGACGACATATCATCAATACTATGGTACGCTATCAACAACATTAAATTCCGGTTCAATATAATGATTTCAAAAATATGTTGATATACGTAACTTTATATTCTACCATGTTCGAGAAATCAATGAGAATTAAAAATGTTCTAATAATACTTTTGATGACTTCCTGCCATCAATACAATGTCTGTGTGACGCATTATCATATTTTAATTGTGTGCATGCTGTGTATGAGGAAATATTCTCTTTCTCTACTTCGTAGTTCTTCTTTTTATTTTACTCTCTACGCTGTCATTATATTTATGTAACTAGCGTCGCATATAATGACTAAATGTCATTAATATGATGCATTTTTTTCTACTTCATAAAAATGAATTTAAATTTAAAAATAATAATTTTAACAACCTAATTCCTTTTCAACAATAAATAGAAAATATTAAAACACTATTTAGGTTTTTTTATAATCAATTTTGACAAATTAAATGAATTTTAACTATTAATAAGATGTATCATTGAATTGATGTCACCACAGTTGTAGCATTGATGATACTCAATATATGACAATATATGAAAAATTTTTTAATTCTTTAAAATTAGGTGTTATGTTAGGTTATGACAGGTTTTCTATGAGTGCATCAACAAGAAGGCCAACAGAAGGTAGGTGATTACTGACGAAAATATCAAAAAAATCCTCGATATCGTTATGAATGATGGCCGAGAAATATGATAAATTGCCCCACTGTTATTGGTTTGCTCGATTTTTTAAGTTGTTTGTTACCGAAAGTAGCGAACCAATAGAATCTACTTTGTGTGACGTCCACTGGTGAAACATGCGCCCAAGATTTCCATTTTGTATGAGAGTTGCCTCAATCTTGTATTCTCTAGCATTCTGGTCTTTTCATAGCTGCTCCATCTAACTTAAAAACCAGCTTTCAGTTTGACTACACTTAAATAAAATTTAATAACAGCTTAAAATACAAGTTATTTCTATGAAACCCAACAACTATAGCGAAGTATTTTTGGATCCCCTTCGGAAACTTTACTTCGAAGTTTAACAGTATTTGTATAGATTAAATGAAACATAAAAAAAAAAATTATCATAAATAAATAACTAACTAAAATTGAATACAAATTAAAATACATAAATCAAGTTTTAAGAATATAATGCATACAAAATAAAAAAGCCATAAATTTTATTTCTTTTTTCATACTTTATTTTTGCAATTTTTATTAATAATACATACATACTACCACCACTGTAACAGAAACAACAACCAGTAGCCATAAATAAAAATATATATATATATTTGCAAGATGTAGAAAAAGCAAAAAAAAAAAAAAAAATCAAGCCAATTAAAATAAATTTTTACAACGCTAAAGAAAATGTAAAATGAAAATAAAAAAATATATTCAACTAAACTGGGATATAAGGATTTTCAGAATACAGAGTGGCAGAGTAAAGGTGGCCAGTACAACAAAGGTGGCCAAAGAGGGGCAAATTATTATTAGGAAAATATTTTATTATAAAATTGCCTGCAGACAGGTAACCGGAACTGGTGGAAGGGCTCAACTAATTATTTTTGCTTAATTGTTTTCTTTCTATTGATTTATTTATTTGCATTTTGCTCCTTAAAAAGGTTACGCCTCTGCTGGTGTGGATGCGTAGTTTTGGAGTTTGTTCATCGTTTACATGCAAAAAAAAAAAAAAAAAAAAACAAAAACGAAAGAAAGAATCTACAACTACGACAACAAAATATGCAGACTTTTCTCTAGTTACGATTACTTAAATGCAACAGCAGCTGTTGCAAGTTGTATGTTTTTATTTTATTGTTTTTGTAGCCGCTGTTGTTGTGTTGTTATCTCTTTAAAAAGAAATATATAAAAAAAGTTGAAAAAGCACATAAGAAGAGCAATAAATTAGCATCATAAATTAAAAATTTTTGCACTTTGTTTGACTAATGAATTTATATGTTTATGTAGGTATATAATTATATATTTATATATTATATCGGGTGGTTAAATTTCAAGGGCCGATGTTGAATGTGAACCACACCTCAACGCCAAGTTTTTTTTTCCGAATTTTATTTGACATTTCCCTATTTCAGACTTACTCAATTTGAACCATGGAGAGATACACAATCCAACAACGTGTTAAAGTTATCCAGACTTATTATGAAAATGGGCGTTCAAATCAAAATGCATATCGTGCACTTCGTGATTTTTTTGGTCAAAATGATCGTCCAAATGTGCGTACAATCGCAAAAATCGTGGAAAAATTCGAGCAAACCGGGTCTGTAGAAGATGTGAGAACACCAGTGCATGCTCGTACAGCTCATACTGCAAAAAATATTGCTGCTGTTCGCGATAGTGTGGCTGAAGAGCCGTCCACCTCAACTCGTCGTCGTGCCCAACAATTGCATCTCTCACGCTCGTTGTTGATGAACAATATGCATAAAAACTTGCATTTACACGCTTACAAGGTGCAATTGGCTCAAGAGCTAAAGCCTCTTCACCATTCCAAACGTCGTGAATGGGCAGAATGGTGGCAAGAAATGGCAACAGTGGATGATCAATTTTCGAAGAAAATCATCTTCAGTGATGAGGCACATTTTCACCTCAGTGGTTTCGTCAATAAACAGAATTTCCGCATTGGGGCGAATGAGAATCCAAGAGTGACTGTCGAAAAACCAATGCACCCACAAAGAGTGACTGTTTGGTGCGGTTTATGTGCTGGCGGCATCATCGGGCCGTATTTTTTCCAAAATGAGGCCGGTCAGGCAGTTATTGTGTATGGTGTTCGCTATCGTGAGATGATAACGAGCTTTTTATGGCCCGAATTGGAAGATATGGATGTAGACGATATGTGGTTTCAGCAGGACGGTGCCACTTGCCACACAGCTAACGAAACAATTGCTCTTTTGCGCAACAAATTCAATGGCCGTGTTATCTCACGTAATGGCGATGTCAATTGGCCGCCAAGATCATGTGATTTGACACCGTTGGAATTTTTTCTTTGGGGTTATTTGAAAGAAAAGGTGTACGTCGACAAGCCAGCAACAATTCAACAGCTAAAGGATGAGATAATTCGGCACATTAACGGCATAGAACCTCCATTATGCGTCAGGGTCATCGAAAATTTGGACCATCGGATGGAGATGTGCCGCCGTGGTTGCGGCGCCCATTTGGCCGATATTTTGTTTCATACATAATTGAATAATACCAATATATCGTAATAAAATAAAATTACAATAATTTCTTAAATAGTTTGTGTTTTGTTCAAAATCAACATCGGCCCTTGAAATTTAACCACCCTTTACATACTTACTTACATACTTGCTTGTATATATAAAACTATAGCAACTTTAGAATAAAATAGTTAGTCTTTTCGCCTAGGATTGCAGCACAAAATCTTTGGGGAAATTGTTAAGCGAAGCAACTGAACTTAAAGCAGTGTCGGCCAAGATCTTAATTTTCTATGCTCGCGAGTATAGGACGCAAAATTTAGCTGCTGCAAAAACACTATCAACATCTTGTGATGATGTACGAAAACATACGGTCGGTTAATTTTTTGTTTAGATACCAAAATAGGTTCTCAAATTCCAAATTACACTTCGTTTTTTCAGCTACTAAAACAAAGTTTTTTTTTTTACTTTATTATTTTATTTTATTGAATCTACATAAGAAATGTAATGACAATAAGCATTCAAGTCTTAATACTAAAAAAAAATTGTGAATAAAGTCCTGCCAGTGCTGGACAAAAATTTATTTTTATGCGAATATTAATTCAGAATAACGCAAAATTAATCACCCTATGGCAAGATTTTTTTTTTTATACATTTGTTTTAGTTATTGAGTCTTCGAAATGATCTAACAATAAGTATTCAAATCTTAAAACTATAGTAAGATGCAATAACTTTTGCAAATGCTGTTTTACGTCACACATCTTTGACATTTGTGAACTAGACAGCTGCAGCAAACAAACAGACAAACATTGGAGCGCCATACTCCGCAAGAGGATGCAATAATTGTGTCGATTTTTGGAAACCAATAATCGGCCTGTGGTATTAGCTTAATGTGAATTTTGTCATAGATTAAGCGCTAAGTGGACAAAAATTACGCCACTTCGCCGCTCGATTCGAACACACTGGAATCACAATAGATCTTTCAGGTCATTACCACCACCAGATTGCTCGTTCTTTCGAGAATATCGCAGCTGGGAATAAGGTAAGGTACTGAGAACAAAGCAACATCAACCTGATGACATGCCACGTAAAGATTTACAATTTGCAAACAGTGAATTAGATGACTGCTGACAGTCAGTCACGTGCGAATTACTGTAGAGTCATGCGCATTCTCAACAACGAAGAGGACGATTTCGAGCCACAAACCATCATGAGTGATGAAGCGGTTACGTCAATAAACAAAATCTTCGTTTTTTGGTCGCTGAAAATCTACGTGTGATGCACGAAAAGTCGTTACGTGCCACCAAGACCACTGTGTGGTTCGGCGTTCACACGGAAGGAGTGATTGAAACGCCATCGTAATCCAGTTACAGTTACTGGCGCACGCTACAGCAACATAATAAACGACTTTTTACTGCCGGACTTGGCTGAGCAGGGCTCGATGAACATGTGATTTCAACAAGATGTTGCAACTGCACACACAGCTTGAGCCACAATGGATATTGTGAAGGAAGCATATCTTAGTCACGTAATCTCCCGTTTTGGCGTTTTGGACATCACTCGATTTAACCATCCCGTAAATCTTTCCTTGGGTCTTCTTGAAGTCGCGTGTTTATGCCAACAAATACCCGACAATAGTAGTCTTTGAGGAGAATATTTGACAGGAATGCGAACAGCTATCACCAGAAATATTGCGGACAGTTACGGAAAACGCAACATAAAAGTATTCATATGTATATCAACACTGACAGCAGCCACTTGACCGATATCATAATATTATGAACTACTGTCAATTTTAACCTATTGCGCGAGCCGTTATAAATATACACGCACATACACATAAATAACATAAAGCTAAAAAAGCATACGCTTTTAGCTTTCCAAGTAAATCAACTACCAATGATTTTATTGTTGTTGTTGCGTTCTGCAACAACATGCTTGTGTGTGTATGGGCGTAGCAATTATATTCCTACATTTGAGTTTGACATTATCGTTAACTAGAAGCTTCATGAACAATCTAACAGGTATTAAGAAGTAAAAATAGCAGGCAGATGTTCGGCAGAGACAGATTTTAGTTGTAAACATTGTGCAAGACAGTCATAAGTCAGGAAAGTAAGCAAGTCTAGTATGTCAATACACAGCATTATTAAATGAAAATAAATTTCTGAAGTATTTAAGTACTGTGTAATGAACAAGTGTCTGCGTCATTATTTTATTTGTAATTGAAGAAAGTACTAAAGCCGGCTTAAAGGCAAATGTACGACAATATTTTCCAGTTAACAGAAAAAATTTTACAAAAAAAAAAATAAATAAAATAACAATTTCCAGCATCCAAACAATTCAGTTTATTTAATAAAAAGTTATTCAGAAACGAAATTTAATAGTTTTCAACATAACGGGACCAAACTGGACCCAATTAAGCTGGGTTTACAATAGCTGGCAGCCTGTTAAACCTAACTTACAATGAGTTTTCCGTTGACGAGATCAGGAATCTTCTTCCCGAAAACCACACATTTTTACGTAATACTCACTCATCGTCCAGGACTCATCCATTTGTGGTCGATAGCCCAGCAAATTGCGCAACACATAGAGGGAGAGTTCATTTTTAGGCGTACGGTTTGTCTGTGAAACAAGTTGTCTGCAGAGGTGTTTCCTGTCAGTTAGGTGAGGTTTAACAAGCTGCCAGCCATTGAAAAGCCAGCCCACTTGGGCCCAATATTGGTCCCGTTGTGTTCCCTGGATGTTATATGTATCTCAGCAGATCTACATGACACTGGTTTAGAACCAACCCGAGGTTCGGATAAAGCAGTCCAATCCATTTACATCACATTCCGATACCTCCGCCATGCAGCATCGGTCTGCCTAGATACAAAGCCCTTACATAAGAAAGAGCTGGACACCAACAACGGAAGTGCCCAACACTCTCCACTTCCTCCTCATCTCTGCAACTTCTACAGAAGTCATTAAGTGGAAGATTTAAACTCCTCGCCTGCGACCTTATGTGGAATTGACCCGACAGGATCGCCACAGCAGTGGCAGGCTCCTAAGGATAATAGTCCTCCTGTTGTCATATCTGGGCAATATCAGCCTGGATATTCGACAGGTGACCTCACTCCTCCTCCTCCTTCCTGTCAGTTACAATGTTGGAAAAATCCAGTCAAATGTTGATAAACATTACTCCCTCTTTTCCCCTCTACACTTCTAGTATTTGACAAGAAACTCAAAAATTTCATAATGAAATAATAATTTAAATTTAAAAATTTAATCCAGTTTTGAGCAAAATCAACTCCTTTCAAAGTTAAAATTAAAGTCTTTCTGCACCACAATTTTTTGCTTAAACTTTATGTAATTTTAATTTTGTTTAACGAAAAAAAAAAAACAAAAATAACAAGAAAACAAATAAACCACAACCAAAAAAAAAAAAAAAAAATTGTTCTAAACTTTTTCAATTAAAATGTAAGTAAACAAACTTTAACAAAGTTGATTTTTTTTTGCTTTGCAAATAATTTCAAATAATAATTAAAATTTACACATGCCAGCTTTTTAATGCCAAAAATGTATTTTAAAATAACAGATTTAAGACAAAAGAAATTAAAAATTTTAATTGAAACGTTGGAAGATAAAGCGGAATTCAAGATTTTACTTTCGGCAGTTATTTTTCAGCGAATTGTCGTAGAAAAAGTTTTATTTAAAACCACTGACTTTCATTTCCATTTTTGGCCAAATTGATAAATGATTTCTTATAGATTTGGAAATTTCTAGTTTAGTGGTCTTATGAACAAGGCAGTAATCCTCTGTTCGTATTCCACGCTATCCTTTAAACTCTCCAACCAGCCGTCCTCTGTGCAAATACAAAAGTAACTTTGATTGTGTATTACCCTACTGCCCGACAAGAGATTTGATGTAATTTTGTCCGGCACAGTCTCGCAGGTGATTGGCATAGATCGTCAATAGGGCCTGCTTGAGGTCCTTACAGACGGATTCAAGCTAGACTCTAGAGTTGGTGGGGGTATCTTCATCCTCCTGTATAAGGGGAGGACTCATTTTAGGCTGCAAAATGAGTGCAGCGCAACGCAGGCGAAAATCGCGGCTATAATAAAGGCTGCTAACTGGTTGAGGTACTAAGAGGATGCCCGAATTTGTATTGGTTGCGTTGAATGAATTTTCCAGCAATCAATGGAAGACAAGGCTTAATGAGTTGGTAGGCCAAGGACTACTAAGAGCATCAGCCCTTAAACCAACTAACCCGTCAACCATCACCACTGGTTCCTTACAGTACACGTATCTGTTGTATAGGCAACAGATCCTCGGGAGATTGTTAGCCCTCGAAAAAAGCCATCACCAAACAATTATCAAGGATACTAACACTCCCTTCCTGTGATTTAGGTTTCAACCACAGCCAGAACGTTTCAGCCAAGGTAGGCACCTCAACCATGATCAGCCCGGGTCGAACCGCAAGCAGAACTTCCCGGGGGCCATGCTGATCCCCGTTCTGCCAATTTATACCCTTGGTAAGGGTTTCGGAAGCCAACACAACATAAGTCATGTGGTTTCCTAGAGTTTTGTTTGCCGCACCAAACGAGGGACCCCTTCCCCTCTTTTCCCCGAAAAACAGAGCGCCTAAGTTAGGAATACGCCAACGCAAAACCTGTTCCCCGGGGGGTTGGAAGCGAGGCAGCGAGACATTCGAATCTGGAGCTTTTCCGGGTACAGGGGGCATAGTGTAGTGCTCGAAAATATTGTAGCGGACAAACTAGCCAAGACCACTGTCCGGTTACAACAAGGGGATATAGATGGGATGGTTGGAAGCTGTAGGAAACAAGTACCGCTTTAACTTTTGGAGACAATACAGGACAAATCATATGCAGGTTACCAGTCGAATATCAAGGCTGACTTGGCCCAGGTATGATAACAGGAGGTTTATTGTTACTTTTTTATTTTGGAGCAGTACTCAGGGAATGATCCCTACATACTTGAATGCAGTGTATTGTACTGGAAATACGAAAATATATTGTTATGAGTAGGAAAGAGGGAGCAGTATAATAAAACAAGTACCGCGTTAACTTTTGGAGACAATACAGGGCAGATGATATCAAGGTTACCTGTCGAATATCAAGACTGACTTGGTCCAGGTATGATAACAGGAGGTTTATTGTTACTTTTTTATTTTGGAGCAGTACTCAGGGAATGATACCTACATAATTGTATGCAGTGTATTGTACTGGAACTACGAAAATATATTGTTATGAGTAGGAAAGAGGGAGCAGTATAATCCTTACAGGTCTGTCTCAATGGGCGTTCTATGGCAGTCCTTTCTTTTTTTTTATCTGGGACCAGTACTCAGGGGATGACCCCTACATATGCATTGCATTGTGCTGGAACTAGGTTATGATGAGGAGGAAAGACGGAGTAGTGTTTGTGGGGGTTTAACTTTAACGATAGCAACACGAAAGAGTAAAATAATTTCTATGACAGGATATTGCCAGTTATATATACAAGTTATCTCGAACTTCTGGACCCATTGCTTAATGGTTTAAATCGTTGGAGATTATTCTTATCGCAAATATTAAAATAATAACAAAATCTGCGTTTAGCTTCGGTAGTATTCGCGTAATGCGGGTTGTGCTACGCTAAAGGACGCTATGATACTAAATCCCTAAAGGACGGTGTTCAGTCTTATATACCCACCCACGCTGAAGCTACGGTCAGTTCAAATGGTAAAATACTTATGCTCCCCCCTGTAGGTTAGTCAGAAACTAACTCCAGGCAGGCAGGGCCGCTGGCACAGCTCATATTCTATAATTAAATTATATCCTTTTTGAATTAATTCTCTTAAACTTTAAAAATTGCTCACATTTAAAGCTTTTCTTAATTAAATGTTCTTTACAATATGTTTTAATCAAGAAAATATTTTATTTAAATATTTACTTTGTTGTAATTAACATATCAAACTTAGTTTTTTTTTTTTTTTTGCTTTTGAAATAAAAAAAAAACTTTTTGCTTAATAATTGCCATTACAATTGTTTGTTTGAAAACAACAATTTTATATTTGTATGAATGCATGAGAATATTGTAAATAATAATAATCAAAAAAGTAACTTTTATATCTCTCTTACTTCATGTTGTTTTTTGATTCATTTAAAGTTTTCAGTTTTTATCTTATATTTTACAGAAATTGTTTACATATCCTGAAGGCTTTCTCTAATTTACATATACAAATACATATTTACACACACATATACGCTCTTATACAGACACACACTAACACATACTTAAATATATCTAACTTTGTTTAGCATAAACTTGTGCATACACATATCCCAGTTGGCTATGTCGTTGCAGTTATAGCTATAACTATTCATATTAGTCATATTACTAATTAGTTGTAATAAGAGTGTCGTAAAATGAATGAACTCGTAAAAAAACATGAAACAAAAAAGGAATGAAATGACTACAAATGCTGTGCGACGATCTCTCTAATATATTTTTTACATACTTTTCGTTCAATATGAATCAGATTACAAAAAAAATTAATAGATTATTTTAATATGTAAAAAATTTAGTAGTTTGGTTGATAAGTTTAATTTATTTTTATAGTTTTGGCGGAATATTTATATTCCCATATTTAAGATATACTACTCACCATAAATACAGCACTAGTAAATGCATTATATCATAATAACTAATAGTTCTACTAATATGTAACAAGGCACAAATTATTTAACTGGGCTTCTATGACAGCCTACCATAAGGCATTCGTTACATGAAAACAGTAACCCTAAACCAGTCTGTAGTGCAAAACAACACTATATTTCTAACCACATACCAGTTATTTTTGCTGTAGTAGTCGTGCACTTGTCATCGATAATTCATACACAACAATGATAATTCCAGCACGACACACAAATATCAATTAATGCAAATCGTCGATGACATTTTCAGTTAAGTGTCACAAAAATCGTGCACTACACATAGCAAGACAGTGTGGCTCATCCTGTCGTACACACAAAGATGGATTACATAAAGTACAATACCTGTGCGTTGATAGGCGACATCTTAGAAGGCAAAGTCGTTCATATTTATACCACCTACATCCAACCGAAAATGGAATACAACTTTCATGTTTGGGCCGGTGCCTCAAAGTCTATTTTGGGGATAATCGACCATGTGCAGGAGAGGGCGAAGAAGCTCATCAGTGACAGTAGGGTATCCAACTCTATTGATTCACTTGAGCATCGACGCAGTGTGGGGTGCATTACTCTGTTCTATCGTTACTACAATGGGTTTTGCTCTGACGAGATTAGGGATCTTGTTCCCGAAACTCGCACATTTTTACGTAGCACGCGTTCATCGTCTAGAGCTCATCCATTTGTGGTCGATTGTCCGGGGAATCGTACTACGTATTACAGAGAGAATTCGTTTTTCAGTCGCACGCTTCGTCTGTGGAACAAGTTGCCTGCAGAAGAGTTTTCTGTCTGTTATAACGTTGGAAAATTCAAGTAAAATGTTCACAAACACTACTCCGGCTTTCCCCCTCCTCACAACCTATTTTCCTAGTTCTGGTACAATGCACTGCACATGTAGGGGTCATCCCCTGAGTACTGGTCCAATATAAAAAAAAAACATAGACTTAGATAAAGAAAGAATTACAAGACATTGCCCGTCATATTGAGGTCCATTTGCGTTGATAGAGGACAGCTTGCAGGCAAATTTCGTTTATATTATCGAATATATGCGTTGAAAGAGTACATCTTACAAGACAATGCCGGTCATATTAATATACATTTGCATTGATAGGAGACAAAGTCGTTAATATTGTCGTACATATGTTTTGATAGAGAACATCTTACAAGAAAATGCCAGTCATATTGTTGTGGATAGACTTTGATAAAGGAAAAGCTATCAGATAATGTTCCTGATATTCTCCTACATTTTCGTTGATAGAGGAGAGCCCACAAAATAATGTTGCTCATATTGACGTACGTAAGACGGGCATCTTACAAGACAATGTCGGTAATATTGTTGTGGATAAACTCTGATAAAGAAAAAATTATAACAGAATTCACTCATACTGACGTACATTTGTGGTAATAGAGGGCAGCTTGCAATGTAATGTCATATATATTGTCGTACATATGTGCTGAGAGGACATCTTACAAGACAATGTCGGCTATATTAATATACTTATATATGCATTGATCGAGGACAGCTTTTAAGACAAAGTCCCTTATATTATCGTACATATGCTCTGGAAGAGGACATCTTAAAAGACAACATCGGTGATATTGTCGTACATTTGCGCGTAACAGAGGTTAGTTTAAAAGACAATGTTACTTAGAGTGCCGTACATATGCGTTGATAAAGGTCACCTTCCAAGACAATGTCGGTCATATTGTTGTGGATAGATTTTGGTAAAGATATAATTATAAGAAAATGTCAGCTATATTGTCATATATTTGCGTTAATAAAGTATAGCTTGCGAGACAGTGTCAGTCATATTGTCATATATTTGCGTTGATAGATGGCAGGTTACAAGACACTGTCGCTCATATTGTGGTACATACATATATGTTAATAAGTGACATTCTACTAGACTATGTCGTCCATATTGTCATACATTTGCGTTGACAAAGTAAAGTCAGACAAAGTTGATCATAATGCTGTACATATGCCTTAATAGAAGACAATGTGGGTCATAATGTTGTGGATAGCCAGCAATATGATCTGACATATGAGAAGACTGAAGATTGTAATACACTGTCGGCCACATTGTCGTTCAATTGCGCTGATAGAGAACAGTTATAAAGAGAATGTCACTTATATTAGTGTATATATGTATGCGTTGATAAAGGACAATGTCGCTTATATTGTCGTGTATAGATTTCGATTAATTATAGATTATAAGACAATGCCATAGCTTATAAAACTTCTATAGAACACGGTGTCGACCACTTTGTCGTCCTTGACATTTTTCCTAAAATTGTGTTCCAGAAAGTGATAGCGGCCATATCATGCACAAGATAAAGGGTATTTTAATAGGGGTTTAGAACTTTGTAATGGGGTGAAATGGGGTTCAAATTGAGATGAAATTTGTCTTATTGGAAAGATAATCCTTTAACATTATCATTTAAATATGACTTCTGATGGATTTAATCTTTTAAAATTATAATTTAAATATTAATTCTGACAGCTGTTTTGCACATAGTCTAGTCTGGAGGTCCAATTTTTGATGACTTTCTAACATTTGTGGCTGTATATCGGCAATAAGGGGGTTGTCCTTGTGTTCAATCGTTTCGAGGTTATGAACGCGGACTACAGACTTCACATAGTCCCACAGAAAATAGTTTAGCGGCTTTAAATTGCACGTGTTCGAAACGTCAAACTATGCAGTTACCAATCGTTTTCTTCAACAAAACAATTGTGGCACGAGCTGTGTGACATGTTGCGGTATCTTGTTGAGACCAATGATGCTGCTCATCATAGTTGTTCACTTGATGAACGAAAAAGTCATGGCTCTACAGCAGTCATTGGTTCCGCCAACATGGATATATTCGATTCATCATTCAAAAATAATGGGGAAATGTATAATTCCTGGCCTGTAGAACGCGTTTTTACTGAAAATATTTTTATTTCGATTTTTTTAGTATTTTGTAAAAAAAAAATTGGACATAAGTAACTCATCAACAATGTGATTCCTCTGGGCTCTCGCACGTACTTTATATAAATATACTTTGATCATTCTCAAATTGTTGACGACAATGTTGCCAACTGGGTACATAAACATATATACATACGTATCTCATTCATACATTCACTCTCTTTATCTCTACACTGAGAATAAAAACTTTTACTGTAACTGATAAATGTAATGTTTCTAGGTTTGCATTGAAACAATTTAAATACAGAATATTACAACCACAACAACTAAATAAATACAAATAAATTTTGCTAAATGACAGCTGTCAGGCATAAATTTTATAAAATACTTGTAACAAGCAACCATAATAACCATTATACGAACACTTTTACAAAAACTCTTAAATTATGTACTGTGTATTTGTATTTTCTGGCTTCTTAATTGTGTTGTTGGTGTTGGTATTAAAGCAAGAATATTTTTATATTAATGTACATACGACTATACGTACATATATCGCATGCTTAATAGTAAAATGCCAAGGCTAAAAATCAAATAAATATTTTAAAAGATTTTATAAAAATTGATTTTGTGACAAAGTGGAATTAAATCACATAACGCATGATCATGCATTAACGCGTGTTATGTTTGTTTGTATTGCTACAAATACACATGTATATGTGCGTAGAAGTAAAATAAATTTGAGGCGTAATTCCATCCCTGATCTTAATACTTAACCCTGAACACTCCCACTGTTGCTTAAGTGGAAGCAGAAGTTTTTCTTTTCATTATACCTGTGTGGCCCACAAAACGAAAAACAACAACAATATGTTCATGTTTAGAAAAATATTTCATGTTTAGTGTTCAGTGTCAAAGTACAACTGTTGGCTTTTGACTTTTCTCATTTTTTAATTGCAATTCAAAAGCTCCAAATGTCTGTGCACACACAATTGAAATAAAAAAAAAGTTTCTTCGTTTTAATTTGCGACACTCCCTCTAGCAGTTGGCTGGCTGGCTGACTGCAGGGGTTACCAACATAAACTTTGACAGGTATGTTACTTGGGAACTGCTTAAGACTTTCGGAACTACGCGTAGAAAAATAATTACACCCATTATTACTTTATGTAACAAAATCAAGTCATGATTTATTAGTTTTTGTTTTGAATTGAATTCATAGATTAATGGCAATTATCATCAATTTATTAATAAGATAAAAAAATGTAAAAATAACAAAAGCTCGCTGCTCTCCTAAGAAAATTCGATTTTTCAAGTGTTTTAAAACACGATCACATTGAGCAAATATTTGACAAAATAAACATTACGAGTACCACTACCTTTGTTTCTGCTTAAAGGTATTAAAACGATGCTTAAAATAAACTAGAGAAGAAAATAATACTGCCGACTAACGGAAACCACTGTAAGCGTATTGCACCAATTTTCAAGGCAGTTCCTGTGTCCATGATATGAATGCTCACATTTTTTTTTGTGTGACAATTCGTTCTGAAATTGTACTGATTGTGGACCTTCAAAAACAAGCTTGTTGCACCGATACTGTCAGCACTCTTTTGACCAATTTCGAACAGCAAAATTGTAATATGTGCTCCAGTTTTTATTGCCCATTTGTCAGTCGATCACAGTCGACAATTAGCGCCGATACATGGGATGGTAAAATATTTTTTTTTTTTAACTTTATTATTTTATTTATTGAATCTACATAAGAAATGTAATGACATGTATTCAATTCTTAATACAAAAAAAAAATTGTGATGATAGTCCTGCCAGTGCTGGACAAAAATTTATTTTTATGCGAATATTATTTCAGAATTCAGTCATCTGTTTAGAGCTCTAATGGTAGCCAAAGTATCCCTCCTTCTCAGACGGGTATGACCACCAAAATTAAGAATATTAGCTGCAAGAGGATTTGGATGGAATTCAAGTTTGTTAATATATCTTGTCGCGTACTTCACAAATTCAGATTTCACAAAAGGTACGTTCAGATCTGCGTGGATTCGTGAGTTTTTAACGTACCATGGAGCATCTGTAATTCTACGGAGAATTCTATTTTGACTTCTTTGAATTTTTTCAATGTTGGATGCCGAGGCTGTGCCCCATAATTAAATCCCATAGCACCATATTGGCTTTAGAATCGAGTTGTACAGCAAAAGTTTACAATCAAGCTTCAAGGATGGTAAAATAGGTTTTGATTTTTTACCCAGTGACTCCCAAATTTTCGCTTCTTTTAAATTTATTTGTAACAAAAATATATTTTTCAAATTAATTATTTAACAGGGCGATACCAAAAGTCAAAATGGAACTTAGAAAATTTAATCTTCATATTCCAAGAGGCGTCATTGTCGTCACATAAAATCGACACAAAAATTTTGGCATTTATTTACTTGTTGCCAACAACAATTGAATGTTGTTGACAGCTTTTATGTTTTTTTATTTACTTTAGCCTAGACCCTAAAAATAGTGGTTGCGTTTCATCAAATATTTGCTCCATGGGACCGCTGAACCTTTATTTTTTTATTTATTTTAGCCAAAAACACAAACGTAGTGGTCACGTTTATTTTACCAAACATATTCTTCATGTGGCTCCCGGGCTTTTTTTTGCTTTACTTTAGGCAAAACCACAAAAATATTGGTCACGTTTATTTCATAATATATAAGCTTTATAGCGCCGTTGGACCTTTATTTTTTTCTTTACTTTAAGCAAAACCACAAAAATAGTGATCACGTTTATTACGTCGAGTTTTTGCTCCATGGGACCGCCGAACCCTTATTATTTTCTTTATTTTAGGTCATAGTGGTCACGTTTATTTCACCAAATATATGCTCTATATAACAGCCGGACCTTTATTTCTTCCTTTACTTTAGGCAAAACCACAAAAATATTGCTCACGTTTATTTCATAAAATATATGGGACCGTAGGATGTTTATTTTTTTCTTTACTTTAGGCAAAACCACAAAAATATTGGTCACGTTAATTTCATAAAATATATGGGACCGCCGAACCTTTATTTCTTTTTTACTACAAAAATAGTGGTCACGTTTATTTCACCAATTATATGCTCCATGTGACCGCCGGACCTTTATTTCTTTTGTTGCTTTAGACCAGTGGTGCCCAAAAGTTCTATATGGAAGAGTAAATACCAATACATTTAAGGAAAAACTATTTTTATTTAATATTTTTTGTAAAAAGCAAAACATTTGCTAAAACAAAATTCACACTGATAATCGCCTATCGTCAATGTTTACCAGCAAAACATGCGAAAGTGCTCTTGTTTGTATGCAGTGAAGAATGACAAAAAATATATAAGTCTTATATTATAAGACAGAGTTGTTTGTGTATTTTTCATTGCTAATGCTGAGCGCAGTATGTGTGTAGTAAAGAGCACAGCCCTATAGCTAAGCGCTTTCACAAAAACAATTGAGCATCAAGCGCATAGGCCTGGGCACACTTGCTTTAGGCAAAAAACACAAAAATAGCGGTTACGTTTCTTTTACCAAATTTTTGCTCCATGTGACCGGTAGCTTTACTTTTTGATTTACAAACATATTAAACAAATTTTATATTTTCATTCTTTTTTGCAATCTAAATTGTCACACAAGAAAATTTATAACATTTAGTTTGACAAATAACGTTTTGTACAAAACGACAGACAGCCATACACACACACATTTGTGTTAAACAAATAAGTAACTAATGTCACTGAAAACAATTTTTTGCAAATTAACTTTGCAATTATTTAACTAAAATCATTTTATTTAAAAACAAACATTGTTCGATTTTTTCCTTTATAATTTAATTTAATTTAAACATTTCAATAAAACAAATGTGTGTAGTTGGTGTACAACATGTCTTTTTGTTGTTGTTGTTGTTGTTGTTGCTGCAACATTCGTGTCTGAATGGAGTGTAAAATATTGTGAATATTTGCAGAAAATTATGTAAATTAATGCCAATAAATGAGGGTGTGTAAATAGAGTTGCATGCCCCACTCAATGTTACTGGCGAAAAATAAACGCAAATAAAAAATTAAAACGAAAAAGTTAAATAAAAATATATAAACATAAATAAATTGTCAAAATTTGTAATGGCTGCAAAAAGAAATAAAAAATATGCTGCTGAAACTGCATATTTACAGAACCTGGAAAATATTTTTCTTGTTGAAAAGTAAAATAAAGTTTTATTTACTTTAAAATGAGAGAGAAAGAGAGAGAGCGAAAAAGTTAAGGAAACAAAAATATTAACAAGAATATTTTATTTTTTTTGTATACCCACCTAAAGTTTATTTATTGGATATTTTTTTATTTCAGCCCTCAGGATAATTTAGTTTGCAGTCATGATTTGGGCTGCCTGCCTGCCACTCGTGCCACTTGTGTGGCAGGAAGATTTCATATTTGTTGTTCTTTTAATTTGGTAAATTTGCAACAATGTTAAAGTTTGATTAAACAAAGTTGTACGTTTTCAAAATGATTTCCTACAAAATTTTCGTAAATTTAGCTTTTAATTAAGGTTCTATTGTTGCAACAATTGAAAGAGTGTATGGTCATTTGCACAAATACAGTGCGAGACAAAAATAAGTAGCCATTTGAAGCGTACTTTAAAAAAAAATTTATGTTTTGTTTGGTTTATAAAAAATTAGTTTCAAAATGGAAAACTACATTAAGTTGAAAAAGAAGGCTTAGAAAATTAGATGCATATTACTTAAGATTGCAAATATAACAGATTTTTATTTATTATCTAACATAAAAAATGTTTTAATTAAATTCGATATTTCGTCTTCCTTCGGAAGGCTTCTTCAGGCAATTTTTTTCAGTTTTGTTTACAAAATCAAAAATATTTGATTTGTACATTTGTACAAATCAAATCTTAAGGTTTTTTCTTAAGAAGTATTTTTTACAATACAAATCTGCTGTGATCAATAATTTTGATTGAAGAAGACAATAAAAATAATAATCAAATCTTTAGCTGGGGGATTAACAAAATGCATATGTGATTCAATATGAGATGAATATAGATAGAAAATAATTAAATGCTCGGTGGCTTAGTAGTTAAAGCATTAGCTCATGATACGTCATTACCCGAGTTCAAATCCCAGTGGGTGCTGATGAGTAGTGTGGCGACTACGAAACAGCTAGTTGTCCTCGTGTTCCGAATTTGAACATCTAAAATTAAAATTGTTGCAAAGTATATCTATTTTACCCACCACATAGTCAACACCCGCTATTTGGTGAAGTCTCTCCGAGAGTATCGTCTTTCTAGTATTCTATGATCGTATATTCTGCCTCAAGTTCCAATCCGGCTTTCGCCAAGAACTATTTTTAGCAATAACAATAATTGCCATGTGCTTTGCTAGGCTCACACAGATCGCAACTTTTCGCTATAAGTTTGTAGCCCCATAAATGAACCTCTTGCTTAAAATTTCGGGCCTTGTAAGCCCTCCTGTCTGCGATTTCTCAGCAACCAATGGAAGACAAGACTCAATAAGTTTGTTACGCCGAAACCCATTAAGAGCATAAAGGTCTTATTAGTTTTTACTTTCAGTTGCCGTTCTGTGACGTTCTTTTCTGTAGCAAATATTTTACAATTACTTTTTCTGTTAAAATGTTCAGCTGATTTTTACAGTGAAACACAAGTCGTCTATTCAATGGCTCGCAACCTTTTACACTTAACTTAGTATAGCTCTTAGGAAAAGTCGACATATGCGCATTTATTGGTATTTTTAATCCGTTTTTGCTGACTTTTTCTCTCCCCCCGGGGAACAGGTTTTGCCTTGGCGTATTCCTAACTTAGGCGCTCTGTTTTTCGGGGAAAAGAGGGGAAGGGGTCCCTCGTTTGGTGCGGCAAACAAAACTCTAGGAAGCCACATGACTTATGTTGTGTTGGCTTCCGAAACCCTTACCAAGGGTATAAATTGGCAGAACGGGGATCAGCATGGCCCCCGGGAAGTTCTGCTTGCGGTTCGACCCGGGCTGATCATGGTTGAGGTGCCTACCTTGGCTGAAACGTTCTGGCTGTGGTTGAAACCTAAAACGCAGGAAGGGAGTGTTAGTATCCTTGATAATTGTTTGGTGATGGCTTTTTTCGAGGGCTAACAATCTCCCGAGGATCTGTTGCCTATACAACAGATACGTGTACTGTAAGGAACCAGTGGTGATAATTGACGGGTGAGTTGGTTTAAGGACTGATGCTCTTAATGGGCTTCGGCCTACCAACTCATTAAGCCTTGTCCTCCATTGATTGCTGGGAAATTGCATACAAGAGGGATTAGAAAGCCCGAACTCCTCAACAAGAAGTTGTTCATATGACCGCAATCATATGACAAGAATTGCTACCTGTGTGAGCCTAGCAAGCCACACGGGGGCGGTGGTGAATCGTGAAACATTCACTTCGTGGAATTGATCCACCATCAGGTTAGGCCGTCAAGGCAGGTACTGATGTAAATCATTTTCACAGTTGACTTTTTCTCTTAAATGCGCTCATAATATATTTGGAATGATAGTAGGGTAATCTAAATTTTTGATGACATCTATTATTAGTTTAAGTATGATGTATTACTGAAAATGTATTAAATATGTTTACAACTTTTTTTGACAGTGCAGAGGTCCCCTTAATTATGTGACCAACTGATGGTTTCAATTGTTATGACTTGAATACAAATTATATGCTGACTGATGGTGTATGTAGTGTGTGAATGAAATTTAATTTCTAAATTGAAATTCTTGTACAACAAATGCATATACACATACATATATACATACTCGTATACATGCATGTATACATAAGTATGTATTCCAGCAATTGCCCGGAATATTTAACAAGACTTTTTTGTCTGAAATTATCATTTTGTTTTAAGTAACAAGAAGAAAAATAAAATCCAAATAAATACTAAACTAAAGTTTTCAACCTTTATGGCGATTTAATTTTCCGTAGCCATTTTCTTTTACATTTTCCGTTTATAAATTATTTACATTTTATTCCGACTTCCGTTACTGCGCATTTTATCATGTTTCCGGCATTATTTTGATTGAATATTTGCTGCAAATTAAATTGCAAATATATTTCACATTTTATGGAAAAACAGTAAGCGAGGAAAACAGAAATGAGAATTTTTCATTTTCATTTACATTTATATTTATTCTTTTTTTTATTTATTAATTTTGTTTATAATATGTTTGTGCATTTAAGTGAGATTTAGTTACTGCGCTCTTCTTTAAGCCTTTAAATTTTGCTTCTAAACTATTTTTATTCACAATTTAAATATATATTTTTTTAAATCTTCTGCAAATATAAATTGTTGAAAGAACACCTTTTTCAAAAGAAAAGAAACCGCCGCTTTACTGCGCTCATATTTACCTTCATATTTATGTATGTAGCTATGTTTGTATATATATAATTCCAATTTTTAATTAAAATCGTATATTTTCTGAGGAATGTGTATTTTGGTTTTAGTTTTATTTTTAGAACGTCAGATAAGCTTAAAGCAAAATGCAAAATGTACAAAAAAAAAGCTACATTAACTACAATGCTGCTTCAAGACAATCTTGTGCTGTGCATACACTGAGAGTATTGTTAATTTTTTGCTTGTTTTGACCTTCAGAGCGATTTAAATTATTCACATAACACAAATTTTAATACATTAAATAATATATTTGTTAGCAACTATAAGTGGAAAGAAAAACAAACATAAGCTCGTGTTTCATGGTGAACATTTTTTTAAGTGTAAAATGTTAAGAGTTCGTGTACATAAATAATCCTTGGCATAATGTTGGTTTATCTTTGTAAATACGTATTCTCACAGCTTAACAACAATAATGCACATAAATATATATGTACATACACATGCAAATCAGCAAATATGTATGTACATAAGTATGTACGTATGTGTAAAAATGATTAGCCAGACGTGAAATTAAATTGGACGTGGCGTAATGGTCTTCTTTAGTTTTTTGTTTAAATTACTATTTCATGGAAATGAAGGATATATAATTAAAATCTTTACATTGGCAAGAACACAAAGTTGAGATGATGAATTATTTTGTGTAAAATTTAGGGCATGTAATATATAAAGGGCTTGCCAATGGGTACTTGGCAACTGTGACTTTAATTTGTGAACGCACTATTTCACTGATCATCCAACCTTTACTTTCCGCTCCTCCGGGGAACATGTTTTGCTTTGGCGTATTCCAAACCCTCCACTCTATTTTTCGGGTAAAGAGGAAAATAGTAAAGTAAAGAGTGATGATGGTTAGACGGGTGCGTTGGTTTAAAGGCTGATGCTCTTAGTGGGCATCGGCCTATCAACGTCAAATATTTATCCCTAGAATACGAAGCATATTTTACATACGTTGTAACAAATAATCTTTGATTTTTCTATGTACTTTTTAACTGTCTATAATTGTGACCCCCCGGGGAACAGGTTTTGCCTTGGCGTATTCCTAACCAGGGCACTCTGTTTTTCGGGTAAAGAGGGGAAGAAATCTCTCGTTTGTTGCAGCAAACAAAACTCTAGGAAACCGCAGGGCTTATGTTGTATTGGACTTTCGAAACCCTCACCAATGACAAAAATTGGCTGAATGGGGTCTGCAAGGACTTCAGGAGGTTCTGCCTCGCATATTTCTTGGTGCTACTAATGGTCGAAGTGCTAGCTTACCTGAAACGTTCTGATAGCGATTTAAACCTAAAATTGGTAAACTGGTAAACAGGAAGGGTAATTACTTTCCGTGATATCTTTGGTGCATGCCAGTTTTCGGTTGCTAACAAACCCTCAAGTGGCCGTTTTCAGATACCTGTACTGTAAGAAACTAGGAGTGATTGGCAGAGAGGTGAGTTTTTTAAGGGCTGACGCTCTTAATGGACTTCGGCCTATTAACTCATTATGCCTTGTCTGTCATTGACTTCTGGGAAATTGCGTCTATATGGCTACAAACTTATAAGGAAAAGTTGCGACCAGTGTGAGCCTAACAAGGCACTCGGGGGCGCTGGTGAATCGTGAATAACTCACAGCGTGGAGTCACATCACATTAGGCCGTCAGGGCACGTGCTGATGTAGTTGTTGATGAGTTGTTACTTTCCGATAACATGAACGAACAATGTATGCAAACTATAAAAATGTGCTACGGAAATTCGGATTCGGTGGCCGCAATTTTAAAAGCTTTAACTCCAATTTTTGCTCGTTATTCTCGCCTGACGTGATGTAGTTTTAACAGCACGGTGCCGCAAACCACACAGCATACGTTACAATCGATATATTGAAGAGTAAATTTGGTGAGCCAAATAGGAGACAGAAAAAAAAGACAGAGCATATTTGGTAAACATTTCGTTCCTCGTCCTTATTTTTGCACCAACTTGTGACTGCTAGTGTAGCCGTTTGCTTGGTATGGCGTCTGTATCTGTTTCATTCGCAGGCGTTTAAACGACGCATCTCCGTCTCATTGCATGGCATCACTATCAGTCTCGATCGCTCATAGCAAACATGTCCGCTATCCATATCTATCAGTAAAATTAGTTACTCACCAAGAGATTTGGCGAATAAAAAACATTTGAACTGAGTAAAATGGGTTAACGAAAATCGGGCTACTTGAACGTTTTATTTTTTTACCCGTTTTTTTTAACACGCTTGTATTAGTTTCACATGTATGTTTGCTATAATCGAAGCCCATGCCATATGAGTGATAATTACATATGTAACTATATAAAACTGTATATACAGTGTTGCTGCTTTAGGGCTTCCTGAAGCTGATTTTGGGAATTCCCAAAAAAGTTCGAAACCACTTCGCTTACTGGTTTTTCATATTCGGTGCGCGTTTCTGCCGTGGAACATGCATTTGAACTATAAGCGATCATTCGCTATAGTGCGAAAACTGAAGTTACAGTATTACTTCTGGGGAAGTGTGGGGGGCGGATTTTGGTGTTTACTTAAGCCCAATTTGGGAATTCCCAAAAAAACTCGAAACTGCCTTGCTAACCGAATCCGAGTGGGGTTTTCATATTAGGTGCGCGTTTTGGCCGTGAAATGAACTATTAACGGTTATTCGATTTAGCGCGAAAATTGAAGTTCCCACATTGTTTCCGGGAAAGTGGGGGATTTCGGCGATTTCAGATGCCAATTTTGGGAATTAAAAAAAAAACTCGGATCGCATTATACAGATAATTATCTGATTATATGGATCATTTACAAGAAGCTTACGTGGTGTTTATGGGACACGAATGAGTGATACGTGTAGAAAATGTATATGAAACACACTCAAAATATTGAGTATATTTCATAAAAATTTTCAAAACGTATCACTTAATCGTATCCCATATTCACATTAAACAATAGTGAATGAAAAATTTGAAATTTGATGTCGGAGCGTGTTTTTTTATACTTAAAACTATATTTATTTAGTATGAAACTAACAAGTACTATAATACTATACTAATTGTACGATTTTATAATTCTGATTAAATGCGCCAACTTTTAAAGACAATTTAGTAAATTTTTTTTAAAGTCGACAAATTTTGAAAATTTTAAATTCAAATAGTTTTAATTCTAGAAAACTTGGGACAATTGTGTCATTATATTTTACTTTGGTTCCATAAATGTTGTTTAGACTTACGGTTCTAAATATTGAGTGAACGAAAATAATAAAAATTATGCATAAAATCTGAAAAATATTTATAGTTTGACCAAATTTCTAGGATTTTTTTTTTAGATTGCCTTAATTTTCAAACTGCATGGGATAGATTTTTTTTCTGATTTTTCTCATGATGGTTACAATCAATCTTGTCTCCCCTTTTCGGCTTGATTTTGAGTTCTGGGACACCCCATATTATTTCAAAATAGAGCTCCATTGAAATTGTGATTGTAACTATAGAGAGAGTGAATATAGCTCATTAAAACTACGGTTAGCTTAGTTTTTTTTTTTGAAGTGGATTTATATCATTTTGTATGCTCATATAGTGGATTGCGTTTTGTTTTCGAACGGTATTGAACCGTCAGACATGATCGGTAATTTTATATTGCATCTGCAAGTGGAGAAGTTTCGAAAATCGGAATAAAAATAAACAAAAAATTATAAACAACTTATCTTCTATGTATCGCAGCTGTCTACATGTCGACATTTCATAGGAGCTACCCTAATCATCAGTCGACTTTGGAAAGTTTTGAAAGATATTTTCAAACATTCAACTTTATATCCCAACAATCTAAATAAATTATTGAGAATTTAAAAGAAAATGGTTGTAATATTTATTTTATTAGCTCGTATGAAATGTAGATATATAGACAGCTGGAAAACATAGAAGACAAGCTTTGATTGGTATCAATGTTAGAAGCGAATATAGTGAATAAAACTCAATTGTTTGAATAAAAATAAACATTTATATATTAAATTTATGTATTCCATTTCATAGGAGCTACCCTAATCATCTGCCGACTTTGGAAAGTTTTGAAAGATATTCTCAAACATTCAACTTTAAATCCCAACAATCCAAATAAATAAATTATTGAGAATTTAAAAGAAAAATGTTTTAATAATACTTATTTTATTAGCTCCTATGAAATGTCGACTTTGGGAAGTTTTGAAAGATATTCTGAAACATTCAACTTTATATCCCAACCATCTAAATAAATTATTAGGAATTTAAAAGAAAATGGTTGTAATAATATTTATTTTATTAGCTCCTATGAAATGTCGACATATAGATAGCTGGGTAATATAGAAGACAAACTTTGATTGGTATCAATGTTAGAAGCGAATATAGTGAATAAAACTCAATTGTTTGAATAAAAATAAACATTCATATATTCAATTCATGTATTCCATTTCATAGGTGCTACGCTAATCATCTGTCGACTTTGGAAAGTTTTGAAAGATATTCTCAAACATTCAACTTTATATCCCAACAATCTAAATAAATTATTGAGAATTTAAAAGAAAAATGTTTTAATAATATTTATTTTATTAGCTCCTATGAAATGTCTATATATAGAGAGCTGGGAAACATAGAAGACAAGCTTTGATTGGTATCAATGTTAGAAGCGAATGTAGTGAATAAAACTCAATTGTTTGAATAAAAATAAACTTTTATATATTACGATTAATGTCCACGAGTTATATTATACGAATTTGTTTTGGAATATTTGGGAGTACCAGGGATAGAATTTCTCTGTTTTTTCCTATGAAATGTCGAGATATGGACATCTGGGAAACATAGAAGACAAGCTTTGATTGGTATCAATGTTAGAAGCGAATATAGTGAATAAAACTCAATTGTTTGAATAAAAATAAACTTTTATGTATTACGAATTTTTTTTGAATATTTGGGAGCACCAGGGATGGAATTTCTCTGTTTTTTTTTTTTTTTTTTTGTATATTATAACTTAATAAGCACATCCCATGCTTTCACAAGCTTGTAGAAAACTTCCAACAATAATAAAATGAATTGTACTATTTATTTTTTATTTTTTTATATTTTTTCTTGTACGAGTCTTATATTTTAATGTATGCGCATTCGTACATGAGGAAATTGAATTTTTTATTTACTTTAAAAATATGTAGTTTTGCAAAGTATAATTTTCATATTGTTAACAATTTAAAACCAATATTTAAACAAAAGTGAAACGAAGAAAGAGCGAAAAAAAACATTATAATTCATTTCAGATGATTTTGTATTTTTTTTGCTGTTTAAGACAGAAAAGTAAAAAAGAAAAAAGTCTAAAAAAAAAGACGAAAAATAAGTATAAGAACTTGTTTCCTTTTTGTGTTTAAGTTTAAAATAAAATATTTTAAACAAGGCTGCCTTGAATATTGGGTATTGTTGGCCATAATGTTGGCTGTCTTTATGCCAGTTCGCCAACCAGCCTGCCTGCTTGCCTGCTCGGCTGGCTGGCTGGCTGCAGTCGTTGCTGTTTGCTGGTTGCCTGTTAAGCTCGTTATTTGTTTAGTTGTTGTTTTTGTAAGTTTCTGTTAAAGCTGCAAAATTTTTCATTATAATTTTTTCCTTTTTGTTTTTGCAGTTTGCCTTAGTTGTAGAAAACACCGCACATTACTTGAATAGTGTTTTTTTTATTTCCATTAAACTTTATAAAATAATATCCAGTTTGCGATGAAATATTATAAATATTATTGAAAAACGGGAAAAATTATATATTATAAGTTTGTTTTTTTTTTTTTTTTTGGTTGAACTTTATTGGAATAGCGTTGAGTGTGCTGCTTTATGGAGCCTTGATAGCAACAAACGTTCTTTTGTTGTTTAATTATTGTCAGACATGCCATTAATTTTGGCATGTCAAGTCGTTAACGAATTCCTTTTTATTTATTTTATTTTACGTTTTTGTTTCATTTTAGTGTTGTATTGTTTTTTTAAGGTTTTTTGTTCGCAATTTTTTTTTTTAGCAGCAGAAATAATAAACTAAACTGAAATCTTTGTTCTTGGCTCTTGTTTATTATTATCGTTGTTGTTGTTGTTGTTGCTGTTGTTTTTGTTTTTATTGCTTTAATTTAGTTTTAAATCACAGGAACTGCACATAATTTATTTATGTTTTTTAGTTTTAGTTTTGTTCTTTTTTTAGGATACAAAAATGTTAATTAAAAACACAACAACAACTAAAACAGCAATAAATCTGAAATAAAACAATAATGCTTTTTTTTTTTTTTTGAAAAATCATCAAGAAAAATTAAAAGTTTTGATTTTAACAGAAACGGGCTTTTTAAATCCTATTTCCACATTCAGAGAGCAGTGAGTCAGATAGAGTATGAAACCTGTAAAGGCTCTAATCCTACACGATCGTACGATTCATTCACAGGAAAATGTTTTAAAAGTCTGGCCTACTTTACAAAATCGTTTCAAAATGGTCCACACCATAATTAAAAACTATTATTATAATAATAATTGTACATTAATTTAATTTATTTCTCTAGGCGCCAACAATACTCTAGTTTTTTTTTTTCATAATATACACCACACTGATCGCACAGAAATCATCATGTAATAAAAATTTTCATAAAAATTTTCAAGTCGCACGATTTGTCAAAAACTCTGTCACACAGTTGCATTTTCAGTACTTTTTCAGCCCAAATGTTATATTTCGTATATCGCACGATCGTGTAGAATACTGAATCACGGCGTTAAGGCAGCTGGGATAACATAGAAGCCCACTCGTTTAATGACGAATATTAGTATTGTTATGCAGGCAACTAGCTACATTCCTCTTTACGGATGCAAGATCTTCAGTTGTGAAATTGATTTACATCAGCACCTGTCATGCTGGCCTAATATGATGATGGACCAACTCCTGGACTACTCACGATTCACCAGCTCTGGCCCGCTATGCTCACACAGATCGCAACCTTTTGCTAAGAAGTTTGTAGCCATATATGCAAACCGCTTGCTTAAGAGTTCGGGCCTTCTAAACCCTCTTGTATGCAATTTACCAATAACCTACAAGGCTCAATTAGTTAGTAGGCCAAAGCCATGAACTCTTGACCAACCCACCCGTCTGACCATCACTCCGGGCGCCTTACAGTAAGGTATCTGCTGCAAGACGACACTACCTCGACGAGTTATTAGCCTCCGGAAGCCGGCATGCAGCATAATTATCAGAGAAACTAATTCCCTTACTGCGATTTTAGTTTTAAACCACAGCCAGAACGTTTTAGCTAAGGTAAGCACCTCAGCCATGATCAGCACCGAGAGATCTGCAAAGCAGAATCTCCCAGGGGCCTTTCTGAACCCCATTCTACTAATTTGAATCTTTGGTACGGGTTTCGGAAGTGCAACACAATAGTTCGATTCACAATTTTGTGCATTTGAGGTTGCATATTTCTGCAATTGCAAAAGTGCCATTTATGGGTTTATTTTGCTGGTGTAAAGTAAAAATATACTCCATTATTTTTCAAATGCAATGATGAAAGGTCATTTGCACCAGATTGTGAATAGAGCTAATGTAAGTTATGCGGAGTTTTGTCTGCAACAGCAAACGAGGGACTCCTTAGAGGAGAGTAACAGAGAGTGCAAAAGACTTACATCAGCACTTGCCCTTACGGCCTTATCTGATGATGGACCAATTCAGTGGAGTGAATTATTCACGATTCACCAGCGCATCACTGTGGCTTACTAGGCAGTAGATCGCAATTCTTGCCATTTAGGCAACCCTTTGTTCAGGAGCTCGGTCCTTCTAATCTGTCCTGTATGCAATTTCCCAGCAATCAATGGAAGATTAGAAAAGAGCATCAGCTTTAAACCAACTCACCCGTCTCACCATCACTACCGGTTCCTTACAGTACAGGTATCTGTTGCAATAAAACAGCTCCTCGGTGAGTTGTTAGCCCCCGAAAAAAATCCAGTTACTACACAATTATTTTTGCATTCAAGAGGGATACTGAGTGCCCCTTCCTGCGCTTTTAGGTTTAAACCACAGCCAGAACGTTCCAACCAAGCTAGACACCTCAACCATATTCAGCCCAGGTTGAAGTGCAAGCAGAAACATCTGAGGGCATGGTGATCCCCGTTCTGCCTATTTACACCCTTGTTAAGGGTTTCAGAAGCCAACACAACATAAGTCATGCGGCTTCCTAGAGTTTTATTTGCTACAACAAACGAAGGATTCCTTCCTCTCTTTATCTGAAAACCAGCGTGCACGGTTTGGAATACTCCAAAGCAAAACCTGTTCCCTGGGTGGACAGGAAAGTAAAAATTAGGCGACCAGTAAAATAGTGCGTTCACGCACTAAATTCAAAGTTGTGAAGTAGCTACTGAAAGCCCCCTTTATATATTATACGCCCAAAATTTTCACGACTAAAGAAGTGTGATTTCGACGCAGTTAAATCTATAGGGTGAAATATATAAAATATGATTCAAAAAACTAAAAAAAAACACACTTTGACGTCAAACCGAAGCGTTTGTGAGTGGTTTTTTTTTTTGGGAATTCTCAAAGTCGGCTACAGAAAACGGCAAAATCTCCTTACTTCTTCAGAAACAATACGGCAACTTCAATTTTGGCATTTAATCGAATGACCGTTTACAGTTTAGATGTATGTTCTACGGCAAAAACGCGCATTGAATATGATAAACAGGTTCCAAGCCGGTTAGCGACGTGGTGCCGACTTTTTTTTGGAAATTCCCAAAATCAGCTACGTGAATCTCCAAAATCTCCCCACTTCCCCGGAAGCAATACAACACTGTATATACAGTTTTATATACCTAAATAAGTAATAATCACTCATATGGCAGCGGTTTCGACCGCAGCAAACAAACAAACATACAAGTGAAACTAATATTTATAAGCGTGTTGAAAAGGAGCAGGATGCATGGATATGCAGGGCTTAAGAGCACATAGGGTGTCACAGATACGGATTTCTCTGATATATTGCAAAGGCTGTTCTAGCGTTGATATTTTTTATTAGAGTAGGAAAAAAGTAGTTTTTAATTGCACAAATTCGTAATTTTAAGTGCACAAGTTCGTGAATGGGGCTAATAATTTTAAATGTCTTACAAATCTTTAACATATGTATTCTGTGTCTTGTGTGTTTGGCACTTTGAAAAGTTTCTTAATTTTTTCCTTTTCCTGCTCTCTTTTAATGACTCTTTTGCCATTTTCTTGCATGTGTCCACAGTTTTGCTTTTATTTATTCTTTGAACCTGCGAGTCATAATGCAATTTGTCATTTTGAGCTTAACGCGTAAAATAAAAATTAATGAAATCAGAAGTTTTTCGTAATAATGCTTTTAACGACAAAATATATATGTAACGTATATAAGTATGTGTATGTAAGTACAAGCAACAGCCACCGAGCTGCATCAAATATAATTAAATATTTCAGAAATTTCATAATGTTACAAGTACATTTTATGTAATTCAATTTAAGGATGAATAATTTTATTAAATATTAATGAAATTTGTGCATACAAACATATGAAAATTATAAAAATTATATGAAAAAGAAAAATAACATATTTTTTTCTGAAATTGCTTGAGCGGTATTTTGTGTATAAGGACATTAATTCTTTTTCAACAAATTTGATATTTAAATGATAATTAAATTTTATTTAAGATTTAATTTCCTAATTATGTAACAATTATTTCATTTATTTGCGTTTATAAGATTATGTTAAAACCATTAACAGACTGCTGTTAAAGTCAAAAAATTCAATGTCGAGTGAGTTTTGAGTTGCCTAGTAGACAAGCAATAACAAGTCTAGTGCAAAAATTTGAGTATAAATATTCATTGTGTGATGCTGCCGTACCAGTGCGGCAACCGGCTGGTCGAAGTGACAAAAATATCGCTGCCGTTCAGGCGCCAGTGGCAAATGAAAAAAATCAGTCGATTCCACGGCGTTCTCAAGAATTGGGCATCGCCAGGACCACGTTATGGCGAATTTTGCGCAATGATCTTGGCTTACACCCATAAAAAGAACAAACTCTCTCAAGAATTGAAGCCGATGTACTATTTCAAGCAACGTATATTCTCCGATTGGGCTCTGGAGAAAATGCAGCAAGATGATGAAGTTCAAAGCAAAATCATCTTCAGTGACGAAGCTCATTTTTGGCTCAATGGGATCGTCAATAAGCAAAATATGCTTTATTAGTCTGGTTAAATTTCACATGTGCTTTATGAAGCATCAGTTCATCCACAAAAATTAACTGCGGCCTCATTTGACTTTTTTTTCATCCCGTTACTGTGAATGGCGATCGTTGTCGTGCCATGATTACCGACTATTTTTTGCCCAAATTGGAACATGGACTTGAACGACATGTGTTTTCAACAGAACAGTGTCATAAGTCGCACTGTACACGCTACAATCGATTTATTGAAGAGTAAATTTAATGAGCATCATTATCTCAAGAAATGGCCCAGTGAACTGGCAACCTCGTGCGTGCGATTTAATGCCGCTGGACTTTCGTCTTTGGGGTTACGTCAAATCATTGGTCTATTCCAACAAAACGAAGACATTGGAAGAACTCAGAGCCAAAATCGAACACGAAATTGCTGTCGTTACGGCCGAAATGTGTGACCAAGTGATCGAAAATTGCGTCCAACGAATCGATTGCCGCCAACATGCCCGCCGTGGCCACATGAATGAAGTCTAGTTCCATTCATAAATGTTGTGATTGTATTGCAAGTTGTAATGTATTTGTAACTATACAGTTTCAAATAAATTTGCAAAGTATAGGATGCACAGTATGGGCGGAGTACCATAGACCTTATGCCCACGATGGCATTAACAGTATTTTTTTTTGCGTTGCTGTGACTAACATAGGAAGTTGCCATGTGGTTTACAAATAAATACCTCGAAAAAACTATAAATTAATACAGTTAGTTGAGGTAGACAGTTAACCAATGAGAGTGACATACAAAGCTCTCGAACAACGACAAGCCTGACCGCTCTTAAGAAATAATTACAATGACGTAAGAGCAGCTCTCCAGCCCAGAGCTGCTTTACGGCTGTGTATTACAAGTTGATCATAAAGTTTTGAAAATATCTTAAATTGTGTAAACGGGACATCACTATCAATGAGGTAGCTAGTCCTGTTTCTTGACGTACTCAAACCGTGAAGGGGCAAGAGGAATCCCAGTAGATCAACAATGGTCGCAGTGCAAGTAGCCGTAAAGTGTCACATACCATTCAAATAATAATAATAGTACAATAGATACAATAAACAAATACATGATAAAAAAAATCTCTGTTCTTTGCGCCTTAACGAAATGTCAAATTAACTAAACAAAAAGCAATTATCAGCTGTTAAATGGGTAGTTAAAAAAAGCAGTGTTACCATTTTAAAAATGTGAAAATACCCAATATTTGCATAAATAAAGAAATGAAAGATTTACCTTTTAAAGGCTAAATTGAAAATAAAAATGTCTTAAAAAACGCCACGAGTCTGAAACGAATTTTCGAGGCTCAAAACTGTAAAATTATACTCGAAAAGGCTAAAAGAATAACGCTGTTAAATAGGAAATACATAAATCATTATTTTTGTATATAAAAAGGTGAAATTAAATAAAAAATACTTTTCTTTATATAAAAAAAAAAAAAATATAGGGGCTTGTGCGAATAAAAACCATTTGAGCTGAGTAAAATGAATTTTTTTTATGATATGAACTAATTAGTTGTGAGTTCGAGACCAACTTCAATCAAGAAGAGGGATTATTTTTAATTATAAAAATAATTGCTGTGAAACAATAAGACCAAAGAAGCACAGAATAAATAATTGAATACCGTATAGCTGGGGGACAACTAGCTGTTTCGCATTCGCTACACTACTCATCGGCACCCACTGGGATTCGAACTCGGGATCATGTGAACATTATTAATTAGTTAATGTCGTACATATGTACTACAACGTTTATACGCAGGCTATTCACAAATAAAAACTACTTGCAAATAACTAACTCATTGTTTATACGCTTTAATTTTTAGTATCACATATGCTCAAAATATAAATAATTGGTAGCATTGTTAGTTTAAAAAGCATTTTGATTACAGAAATTATAACAGAAAAATAAAAAAAATATATTTTGTAGTTCAATTACAGCAAAGATTATTAATAATGAAAAATTTTGAATATTTGCTTCTGTACGTAGTTTTTATTATATTTCATGTGTGCCACATCGACGAAATCTTTGAAATTGTGAAATAAAGTGGCAACTTTTTATGTTTTATTTGCAAATAAATTAATTGTTTTCGTGAGTTAGCTAATAGCAAATAAAAATTTTATTTACTATTTATACGGCAATTTTTGTTATTAACAATATTTTTATTCGCAAATAACCTGCACGTATAAACGTAGTATCGGGTGGTTAAATTTCAAGGGCCGATGTTGAATGTGAACCACACCTAAACGCCAAGTATTTTTCTGAATTTTATTTAACATTTCTCTATTTCAGACTTACTCAATTTGAACCATGGAGAGATACACAATCCAACAAATGTTAAAGTTATCCAGACTTATTATGAAAATGATGATCAATTTTCGAAGAAAATCATCTTCAGTGATGAGGCACATTTTCACCTCAGTGGATTCATCAATAAACAGAATTGCCGCATTTGGGCGAATGAGAATCCAAGAGTGACTGTCGGAAAACCAATGCACCCACAAAGAGTGACTGTTTGGTGCGGTTTATGTGCTGGCGGCATCATCGGGCCGTATTTTTTTCAAAATGAGGCCGGTCAGGCAGTTACTGTGAATGGTGTTCGCTATCGTGAGATGATAACGAACTTTTTATGGCCCGAATTGGAAGATATGGATGTAGAAGATATGTGGTTTCAGCAAAACGGTGCCACTTGCCACACAGCTAACGAAACAATTGCTCTTTTGCGCAACAAATTCAATGGCCTTGTTATCTCATGTAATGGCGATGTCAATTGGCCGCCAAGATCATGTGATTTGACACCGTTGGACTTTTTTCTTTGGAGTTATTTGCAAGAAAAGGTGTACGTCGATAAGCCAGCAACAATTCAACAGCTAAAGGATGAGATAATTCGGCACATTAACGGCATAGAACCTCCATTATGCCTCAGGGTCATCGAAAGTTTGGACCATCGGATGGAGGTGTGCCGCCGTGGTCGCGGCGCCCATTCGGCCGATATTTTGCTCCACACATAATTGAATAATACCAATATATCATAATAAAATAAAATTACAATAATTTCCTAAATAGTTTGTGTTTTATTCAAAATCAACATCGGCCTTTGAAATTTAACCACCCTTTGTATATAACTAAAAGTTCACTTATTAATGATTTCAATACAAATTTTTTATTTTTTAGATTTTTTTTTTTTTTGATTTTCTTCATGATGCTCACAATCAATCCTGTCAGCCTGTTTTGGCTTGGCGTTGAGCTCTGGGACACCCTGTATACTTGTATGTTTAACTCCCCATTGTGCATTAATTAATTTTTTTTTTGTAAATTCCTAAACGTTTCCATACGAATAAAAATTTTATTTATATTTTAATGGAACTGAAACTTTTCCGTTTTATTGCAGCAAAAAAAAAAAAAAAAAAAAAAAAAAATATCGAAAACCCACAATTATGGCAAAATGAAATGAATTTAATAATTAAACCTTTTGGAAAGTAGTATGAAACAAAAACAAAAAAAAAAGAGCAACACCACAAATATTCAGCACCACACCTTAATTGTAATATTTTATTTTTAATAATTGTTGTTGCCGTTGTTATGCCATCATATTTTTATATGATATAAAACAACAACTACAACAGAAACTAATTTCAATTTCTTGGTAATTTATTATACAAAGTTGTTGCTGTTGTTGTTGTGTGTTGAAAACAGCAAAAATAAGCAAGTGAACAATTTTTTTTATTTTTTATTTTTTTGTTAATAAATTATTCTTATATTTTCTCCTTCTTTATCATGCTTTTTCATTATTTTTATTATTTGAAAATATTTAATAAGTTAAAACATGACTTGGTTGGTCTTTTCTTTACTTTTTTTTTATACTTTCGTTTGAAAATATTTTAGTTATATTTTTTGTTGTTGTCTTTTTTTATATATAAGTTACGGAATGGATGTGGCATGGTTGGCGGCGTTGGCAGCAGATGTACATATAATGTTGCCTACTTTTAGTTCATTGCACCGTAATTATTTATAATTAACATTATTAACATTTATTTTTATTATTCTCGCTTTTTTCTTCTTTTTGTGAAGCATAATTTAGATTTAATGTTGTTTCTTTTAAATACTTAAGAACAAAGAATTTTAATATATATTAAAAATGTTTAAATATGGGGGCTTTTCTACTCGTGCACTAGCAGGCGTATGCAAAAATAATAGTTAATATGAAATATAACTAAAGGTGCGCTTACACGGTAATACAAAGTGTTTACAATTTGTTGAAGCAAAACCTTGCGAAACTCTTTCCATACATGGTGCAATTATTAGGTGGTAGCATAAGAGTTGTTGTACTACATACATAACATTTTGTTTGTGTAAAAATTCCGGACGCTGTCAAAAACATGTTTACAAAACAGAAGAAAATGAAGAAAGAAACGTTTATATAAAAAAACGAACAAAGAAAATTAATATAATTTTTTTTTATAAATTGTTTTCAACACATTTTAAGCAATAAATATATTTTTGAAAACTTTTTTATTGTGTTTCTTGCCCTTTTTCAAACTGTTTAAAATATTTTTATTTTTTCGCTTCAGTTTATGTAAACATAAACAATTTTTGACACCCACAATTTTATGAAACAAAAAATTATCACCTGCGCTAGTGATGCCACCTGGTTAATTGCACCATGTTTCCCTATTTGAAACAGAAAACAAAAGTCTGTTATAATTATTTATCATGTTTAAGCCTTAAACACATAGACCACAGCAAACTGCACGGCATCACAACAGCAAACGCTGCAATTGATAATAGTGTACTCGAATTTGATAATTTTTTTGTATTAAGCTAAGCACCCCACTGGTAAAACCAATTCGACAAATATATATACGAACATCGTTTTTAAAGTACTTTAGCATACAAATTTTTCATCGTTTGTGGACATTTGTTTTGAGCTTACCAAGGTTGTAACAGACAGTTCTAAAATTGATTTACATCAGCATCTGCCTTTACGGGGTGAATTCTTCACGATTCACCAGCGCCCCCATGTGGCTTGCTACGCTCACATAGGTCGCAACTTTTTGATATAAGTTTGTAGCCCTATAAACAACCCCCTTGTTTAAGAGTTCGGATCTTCTTATCCCTCTTATATGCAATTTCCCAACAGTCAATGGAAGACAAGACTTAATTAGTTTGTAGTCCGTAGTCCGTAGTCCATTAAGTATATCTTCCCTTAGCCAGCTCATCTGTTTAACCACGATCCTGGTTCCTTACAGTACAGATATCTTTTGCAAGACAACAACGCCTCGGTGGGTTGTTAGCCCCCGAAAACTGGCATGAACCAAACTAATTATCCATATAACCAGATGATTAATTGTGTAACGCATTGTTTATTTTGTGGAATTCCCAAAATCGGCTTTAGGAATCACCAAAATCTCCCACTTTCCTGCAAACAATATAACAATTTCAATTTTCGTACTAAAATGAATGGCCGTTAACAGTTCAGATACACGATTCATGGCCAAAATGCACACCGAATATGAAAAACCGGCTGCGATTCCGTTAGCAAACTGGTTCCCAGTTTTTTTTTGGCGAGTTCCCAAAGCCAGCTTCAGGAAACGTAACTTCCTTAAAAGCAATACGGCAACTTCAATTATCGCACTAAAGCGAATGCCCGTTTATAGTTCAGATGCATATCCCACGACAAAAACGTGCACCGAATATGAAAAACCAATTCCAAACCGGTTAGTGAAGTAGTTCCAAATTTTTCTTGGGAATACCGAAAATCAGCTTCGTAAATCTCCAAAATACCATAACTTTCCCGGAAGCCATGCGGCAGCTTCGATTTTTGCACTAAAGCAGCAACACTGTTTATACGGTTTTATATACCTACATATGTAATATGTGAGTGTTGCAAGCATACGAACAAACAAACATACTAGTGAAACTAATATAAGCGTGCTAAAAAGAAAAACAAGTGGACGATTTGCAAGCGTGGCTCTGGTGTAAGTATATCCCTAATGAAATATCAAACTGAACTATACAAATAGCAACTATCAGCTGTTAAATGGGTTGCCAAATAAATCAGTGTTACCAACTCAATGTTGTGAAGTTTCATAAAACGGATTTTATTTATTAATGTACAAATAAATTTGCATTTGTATAGAATGCACGGCATGGGCGGAGTAACGAAAACCTTATTCCCACGATGATGTTAACAGTAATTTGTTGCGGCACTGTGAATAACGGTTCTGGCCTATGAAGTTGCCGCGTGGGTAACAACGAAATACCTCAAAAAACTGTAAGCTAATACAGTTAGTTGAGGTAGACAGCTAATCACTGAGAGCGAGACGCAAAACTCTCGAAGGCCAAACAACAACGACAAGCTTGACCGCTCTTAAGAAATAATTACGATGACACGAGAGCTGTTCTCCAGCCCAGAGCTGCTTTACGACTGAAAAAAGTGGATTCATAACGGTGTTGTGCTATCGAAAAAGAGAAATAGTAGTTGGTATAATTCGTAACATTTTCCTATCTAGTATTGGTATTTTGAAATATGTAACGTCACGGTGTTATTTTATAAAAAAAATTGCACATGGTATTAAAAATTCGAAATGATAAAAAATCTAAAGATTTTTCTGTCATTTTAAAAATAAATAATTTTTTTTTTTTTTGCTAAAATGTGATATTTGGCTGCTCCACTTCATCGGAAAATAATAAATGCAGCAGCATTGATTTGTTTTGCAAATAATAAATTTATGACAACGCAATTTATGAAACTGTGAGCGGCATAAATTATTTAAAAGAAATATAATTTTAAAGTTGGCTTCATGAATCATTAATTTAAAATCGTTTAACGTTCATCTTATTCACAAACCGGAATTGAGACTTTTTTTTATTTTATTAATATTTTTTATTTATTTTGGTTTTTGCTTAAACTGACAATTTCTTACAGCCGTTTATTGTGTTGATTACACAGCATTTAATTTTTGTTTTTGTTGCTGTTGCAGCAGCAGCAGAAAACTACAACAAAAATAAATAAAAATAATCATGATTTGAACACCTGTGTGCAAGTGACGTTCTCATATTTTATGAATTTATTTGTAAAATTCATTATTATGTTTTTTTTTTATTTTGTATTTTCAATGCAATTTTTGTTGTTTTGTACTTTAATGTGTTTGGTTTGTTGTAACGTTAATTTTGTAAAAATTTTTTTTATGGATTCTTAATTTGAACATTTTTTTCTGTTTTTTTTTTGCCATGAATTATAAAAATAAATGAACTTTTGAATTAAATTTCTGTTTGCAATTTTGAAAAAAATAAAACAGCACCGTCGTACGAATGTGACAGTTTGTCATGTATACAATCAGATTGTCTGACAGACACACACATACACACACACACACGTGCAGACAGACATGCAGATGTTTTGTGTTTTGTATTTTTAATAAAAATTAATTAAAGGAAAAGTAAAGAGGTGGACTGTAATCTCTACAACAAATAAGTTTCGTTTTAGAAATATGTTTAAAAATTAAATTTAATTGGTTTTCTTAAACATGTCATTATATTAAATGAATAAGAAACTTTTTATATGGTACAGTAACTGTAAATGTATGCGAGAACAAGAAAAATGTGTATAAGTGGATTTACCCAGTTGGCAAAATCGTCCTAGACGACATTATCTTCCAAGATATATGCACGATTTGTCCTCTTTTGTTTAGGTTTTGTAATGAAAAGAGGACCATATGGGCGACAATGTCTTTAACCCTGCATTTAGACATACACGAGTAATCACATGCGATTGCTGAATATGTATTATCAATGAGAATTTCTTCGAAAAACTCAAATCTCTTGCAATTTTCATTTCTGTCTACACATGCGAGTGAGAGTTCATTTTAAATTTGTCGTCAGCACGTGAACTTCAAACAATTTGTTTCCTTCATATATTTTGTTTCTTTGGCTGTCTTTATAAACTGGAGTTGCCGTGTTTTTCACTTGAGAATAGTTTTAGAAAATAGTTGGCATTAATTTGTATTATCATTATATTATTGATATTAACGCTTTATATTTTAAACATTTCTATCTATAGTATTAGTTTTAATAAATTAACATACAAACTAGCTAAAAATTAGGTTTTAATTTTATAATGATCCAGTTGATTTGTTTAAAATTATTTACACGGTAACACTGTTTGTTTGTTTGTTTGAAATTTGATTGCATGGAAGTGCCAAAATATCACTCGCATGCAAATTTAGCTGCGAGTGCGAAAAATGTGAATGTAGTAGTAAAAAATGTGAGTGTATTGAGTTTTTCGAACTCTTACTCGTATGTCTAAACACTGGGTAATCAAGCCGCTCATGTGTAAGGGACAAAAAAGCAGCGGTATTCTAAAAACAACAAGACATCAAACGGTAAACAAGAATTTGTATTTGTGTTTAAATGAGCGACAATGTCTTTCATCTAATCTTCAAATCGTTCAAGTAAAATATATCCGAAAAAAAATTAATGGGACTCTAAACAACAACAAAAATGTATAAAATTTGAGTATGCATTTTTACTCAGTTGAGAATTAAGAGCAGTACGAGACATATCGTCAGATTTTTCTGCACATTTTTTTGTATGAAATAAAAAATAAGTTTTATAGCTGTGTATGTACTTATATATGTATGTAAGTATATTTAAAAAAAAATGTTGAAACAGAAGTGAATTTTTCCATAAATTTATTTTTTTCAATTAATTATAAATGCATTTTGTATTATTATAAAAAAAAAATAATCGATATCAAAAATATTGATTATTCTTTGATAATTAATTTTTTCACTTTCTTATATTATTATTATTATTTTTTTTTTTTTATCTGGGACCAGATGGTAAGAGATGATCCCTACATATGCAGCGCATTGTACTGGAACTAGGAAAATATTATTTAAAAAATGTAGACGATTTTTATGTTATTTTAAAAATTTCGCTGATAATCTGTTAGCATTCTCTACACTATAAATAATTGTATAAACATTTTCTGATGATTTAAAATAGAGTTAAAAGACATCGCAAGCCGAAAAACAAATAATTAATAATTGTTATTAACTCACTTACATTGACGACAGCTTAGTGAAGATATCGTCGGACAAATCGCCAACGATTATGTCGCCTATGCAATCGTCGACGATACTGTGGTGGAAACCGTTGCCTACACAATCATTGACGAGATAGTGTGGATATTGTCACTTATGTATTCACCGACGACATGTTAGAAGAAAATGTAGTATATAATCGTCGACGATGCGGTGAGGGAAACTGTCGCTTGTGTGATCTTGCATGATTCCGTGGGCATTTGTTTGTCAACGATTTGTTTGAGGTATCGTCAACATGTCTTCCACGATTTTCTATTGTCTCGTACCCATCGTTTAAGATGCCTTTAAGACACGGCCAACCGGGTAGTTACATGCCCAGTTGGCCGTGCCTTGCATTCGTAAAATCAATGGTTTTTACTCGAAGACACTATGACGACCATTTATTGATGACTTTGTCGAACAAAGGTCACTTTATTCTTGCACGATAATAAGAGCAACATTGTCTTCTATGTTGATGAAAATTATTATGACAATGTCATCGAAATTGTCATCGATGGCATATTTAATCACAGTGTTATCAAACTCCTACACTAATTTTATAAAAAATTTACCCCGATAACGTAAAGTTAATCGGTTCAAGTTACACTCCAACACGAAAAAGTATCAGGTGGTTAAATTTCAAGGGCCGATGTAAAATGTGAACTACACCTAAACGTCCAGGTTTTTCTACATTTCAATCGATATTTTTCAATTTCAGACTAATTCAATATACACCATGGAAATATACACAATGGTCAGAAATATACACAATGGAAGAAAATCATATTTTTTCGACCAAAATCGTAATGAGCGATGCGGCTCATTTTCACCTCAGCGGGTACGTGCACAAGCAAAATTATCGTTTCTGGGCATGCAAAATCCGCGAGTGGTGCACGAGGAGCCATTACACTCGCTCAAACTTACTGCATGGTGCGCTGTTCACGCTGGAGGCGTCATCGGGCCATTGTGTTTCGAGGACGCCGCTGGTCAAACGACAATAGTAGGACATGTTAACCCAGTTTTTTCTGCCGCAATTAAACGAAATAGGACTGGAATACATGTAGTTTGAACAGCCCGGAGCAGCAGCACACACTGCGCGTGCCACAACCAATATTCTAAAGGCGGCGTTCTCGGGTCGCCTCAACTCTCGTTTTGGCGATTTGCAGTGACCTTTAAGATCAATCGATTTAACCTTGTGAGTGGGGTTTATATCCTCCTGGAGGTTTTGCCTTGACGTATTCCAAACCAGGGCATTCTGTTTTTGGGTTATAGAGAGGAAGGAGTTCCTCGTTTGTTGTAGCAAATAAAATTCTAGAAAGCCGCATGACTTATGTTGTGTTGGCTTCAAACGCCCCTACCAAAGGTATAAATTAGCAGAACGGGCATTAGCATTGCCCCTGGGTGGTTCTGCTTGCAGTTCAACCCAGGCTTATAATGGTTGAGGTACTTACCTTGGCTGGAACGTTCTGGCTGTGGTTTAAACCTAAAATACAGGAAGGGGGAGTGTGGATCCCTGATAATTATTTGATGTGTGGCTTTTTTCGAGGACTAGCATTCTCCCGAGGGTCTGTAGGCTTTACAACAGATGTCTGTGCTGTAAGGAACCAGTGGTGATAGTTGACGGGTGAGTTGGTTTAAGGGCTGATGCTGTTAATGGGCTTCGGCCTACCAACTCATTAAGCCTTGTCCATTGATTGCTGGGAAATAGCCCGAGCTCCTCAACAAAAAGTTGCTCATGTGGCTACAAACATATTGCAAAATTGGCTACCTGTCTGAGCCTAGTAAGCCACACGTGGGCGTTGGTGAATCGTGAATAAATCACTCCGTGGAATTGGTTTATCATCAGATAAGGCCGTAAAATCAGGTGCTGATGCAAATCTTTTTCACTACTTTGGAGTTTATATAAGTCCATTGTTTACGTGAATAAGCTCGAGACCCTGTAAACCCTCAAGGAGAACACTAGGCACGAATGCGAGACTCTGTCGCCCGAAGTTTTCGCCGAAGTGATACAAAGTGCCATAAAATGAGCCCGCATAGCAATCAATTGCAGCGGCGCCCATTGGGTCGATATCATCTTTTCGAATTGAACAATAAATTGTTAAAGATTCGAATAAACATAATCAAAAAACAGAATCGAAGTCAAACAACATCGCATGACTTTTTTTGATCCACCTTGTGCATACACATATTGTATAAATTTTACTTTTTACATACTTCTTAAAGAATGTTATTGCATATTTTATGCGCATATGTTCAGTGCATATAAATCCTTGCCCTGTTTATGAGTATTTTTTGAGGATATTGAACTACGAACATGGCGTTAATTGACCTCGTGCTTAATACACAAAGAAAAACAAACACAACAAATGAACAAACCAACAAACGAATGAGTGTGACTGAGAAAACAAAACTATTTCTAAGCGAAAAATAAAAATTAGCGTAATTTTAATAAACTGAAAGAAAAAAATAATTTAATGCACATTTCAAAACAAATAAAAAAATCAAGAAAAACTCAAGTTTTTTACTGCTGTCAGCCACTCATTTTGTTCGTCGCGATGATATATTTATTTTAATTTTCGTTCAAGTAATAAACAAAACTATTTAATACTCTGCAAATAAAATATAAATAAAATATATGACGAGGTCGCATAACTGTGTTCTCCGTTATTGACGAAACAACACTCGTACGGACTCATGGTCGTAGCCTAAAAGTAGACTACTGCCGAACACTACGTCAACACATGCAGTTGTATTGGTAGCAAAGTTCAAATGTTGCCAGTAATAATATTATCTTTTTCAACAAATCTTTAATTAATTTCATAAATAACCAAAAACAACAATTTTTAATTGTATATTGGTACTCGTACTTTGTGTATTCTATAAATTCATACTCAATTTAAATTTTAATTAGTTTTTCTTAAACGAAAACAACATCAAACACTTAAAATATTATGTTAAAATTTATAAAATGGAAAAAAATCAAAACCATTTAACTTTATGAAAAATAAATGCCACAAAAATTAAATTACAAATATTCATGATAGTAAGTATAGATTTGTTAGTACAAGCAGCATAACGTGTACATTAGGGTGGCTCCCAACTGAAGCATTCGTGTTTGAAGACTCATAACTGAAAATATTAAAATAGTTGAGATAAAATTTTATATGAATTCAATTATTTCTCCTGTCTTCTTTGATCAAGAACTATTGATCGTGGCAATTAACGTTACAATTAAATATAATTCGTGGTGAAAGCCAGGTTTGAACTTGAGCCAGACGAATATAATTTTAGGTTTTATATAAATTTTGATATTAATAGAAAAGCTCAAAGTCATTGAAAACTGCGCCTAAAGTAATTAATCGTAGTGAATTGGGATTTTTGAAGTATGGATATCGCTTATATTGGGTGGCGCAGAGTCAACGAAGTTGTTATAGATTATATATATTGTTACGAGTTTTTATGACTTCTAACCCAATGTGCGAGCCGTTGAGCTGCTTGTTATTTTATACGCACAACCCCACGAACAACATAAAAACTAGAAACATAATCCTCAACCAAGCAAACACACATGACTTTAAAAATGCAAACTTCCAAGTAAATCAGCCTCAAATGATTTTATTGTTGTTGTTGCGTTCTTGGTATTGTATTTCTTAATGTTTGTTGTTGTTGCGTTCTTGGTAATGTATTTCTTATTGTTTGTTGTTGTTGCGTTCGTGCTGTTTGGCCAGCATGTGTGAGTGCGTGTATGCGAACATTTGTTTTTGGAATTATCAATAGCTAGAGACTTCGTGATGATTGTAGAAGGTGATCAAAATATATTAATAGTGGGTATATGTTCGCTAGAGAGTCAGTTTATTTTTAAACTTTGTGCAAGACAGTCATAAGTCAGAATAGTAGGCAAGTATACGGTTTTAATACGCAGTAGTATTAAGTGTGAATAAAGTTGTAAAGTATTTTAGTACTGTACTTAGTAACGAACAAGTGTGTGAGTCATTATTTTATTTGCAATTGAAGAGTCGGAAAGCATTTTTAATATATGCAACGTATATATTTTCTTTCATTTCCTTTTAGCATATTGTAAAGCAGACTTGGGGAATTTGATATACAAACGTACATACATACTTGAACAAAGTGCCCAAATCCTAGAACTTTATTTCTCAAATCAACGTTTCGTTGTTTTGACTCAGCGACGAAGTACATTTCCAATTAAATAGATTCTTTACTGGGCAAAACTGCCGTGAAGAAGAAGGCCCTTATCGTATGTTTTGAGTACAATTACATCCACTTAAGTATACTGTTTGGCGCAGTATTTCTTCGGAAAGCATAATTGGCCCATATTTTTAAAAACATGGTGTCACCGTTCCCACCACAGATGTTCTATGTTAGACAATGTTAATATACTATATATTAGTATACGAGTACAATTTTAATATACTAAAGAACTTGAACTCTTATTAGTATTCTACACAAAAAAAACCATTGCATCGGGTGATTCATCGTGAAGTTTGATTTCCAATAAGCATTGCTTAATAACAAACGGCTTTGTCATTTTGGTAAATGGATTCCAAACTATCCTGGTAGCGGAATGTCCAGTCAAAGGCAGAAAAAGCGGCTATCGCCTTATTCTTGCGTAATAGATCCATTGGGAAGACCCGAGGAATAGATCTTAGAAATTCCTGCTGACTATTTAGCACGGTTGTGCTACTGCAAAATCGCAGAAAAGATAATGCGTACTGCTGGTGACTGGTACTTCCGGCACTACACCATCGACAACGCTTTTCACTATGCTGAACTGGCGGCTGATCTCATGGTAAAGGAAATAGCCATGAACTCGGCTATCTGGCTATGGTCAGGCGGGATTCTACATATGGTCATGCCTCAATAATAGGCAGAAGAGTGAACTGTACGATGAATATTAATTACTGCTCGCCGGCTCTACTGCCCGACAGGAGTTTTAATGTAATTTTTTGTGGCTCGGTCTCGGAGAGGACTGGTCAAGAGGAGGTGCTTGAAATTTTTAGAGATGAAGCCAAGTCGGACCCGAGAGGTGATGAGTTTCAGACTGCAAAATGAGTGTAGCGTGGTGCAGGCCGAAATCGCGGCCATTATGGGGGCAGCTAACTGGTTAAAATATATACGGGGATGATATCCGATTTTGTACTGATAGTAAGGCTGAGTTGTATGCACTAGCTGGGGTCTATACGACATCCAGGTTGGTTCACGAATGCCGGATATCTCTAAACGACATAGCAAGACATTCGAACCTAAAGCGTTTCTGGGTACGGGGCACAGTGAAGTGCCCGGAAATCTAGTAGCGGATGAACTGGCAAAGGCCGGTGTCCAGCTACAGCAAATGGATATAGATGGGATCGTTGGAATCCCGCTTGAGAGCTGTAAGAAACAAGTACAGCGTCAACTTTTTCACACTGCTCGGGACAGATGGTCTAGTGAGGATACCTGTCGAATATCAAGGCTGACATGGTCCAGATATGATAACAGGAGGACTATCATCCTTAGGTTGCGTTCTGCTGTGGCGTTCCTGATGGGACATTGCCACATAGGGATGCAAGCGAGGAGGTTGAATTTTCCATTAAATGACTTCTGTGGAAGTTGCAGAGAGGAGGAGGAACTAGAGACCGTTGAGCACTTCTTCTGTCAGTGTCCAGCTCTTTCTTATATAAGGGCATTGTATCTAGACAGACCGAGGCTGCATGATTTGGCAGAGGTATCGGAATGCGACGTAAGTGGATTGGACTCTTTTATCCGATCCTCGTTCTAAGCCAGTGATATGTAGATCTATTGAGATACATATCACTTCCGGGCAACACAACAGGACCAGACTGGACTCAAGTGGGCTGGCAGGCTGTTAAACTTACCCATCGTCCATATCGACACTTTGTATTTCTATCGATTACTTAATTCAGATCAAATTACGTGGAAGATGTGTAGTCAATTTAATAAATTTTATACAGCCCAATTATTAATTTATTTCTCTCGGAATTTAACCCTCACGGAATTTATTTATCACATAAAGTACTTCTTTCAATTCAAATTCAAGAAAAAATCACAATTTTTGTCCGTAAGAATTGAAGAGTTGATCTCCCATTAGCGTTTTCAACGAATGGAGAGAAGAAAAAATAATAAAACCGCAAACTTTATTTTTGTTCATAATTGGAGGAAAGGGAAAAGTGATAATATTCCTACTGAATTTTTATTTATAATTGGGCTAACAAGCTTATTGGTTTTTCCATTAATGCAAATGTTATTAAAAGTAAAATTATCGTCTTTAAATTCTTAATTTTGTATTTTATTTGTATATACTACTACTGTTATTGCCTGTAAGGATATTATATACAAGAATATTATAGCCAAGAATTGTAAATAAAATAAAATTAATTTATGGTTTTAAAGAGTGCAATACGTTAAAATGAACTCTGCATGATTTTTAAAGGGCCACCTTAATGTGTATATACAACATATGTTTGTATGTATGTGTATATGTCCCTGTACAAGCTATTTTCTATAGAGTTAAACGACAACAACAAACTAATCAGGCTTGTAAGAAACACAAGAGTTAAAAAAAAATAACATCAACTCAAAAATTAAAACAAAATAATAACAACAACAGAAAACATAGAAAAACGTGACAAAAGTTAATTACAAAGTTTTCCTCATTGACAACAACGTTAGCAGCTGCAAACAGCAACAACAACGACACAACGACGTCAACGTCATCAACATGATGAACAAATATGTAAGTCTTTTGCTTTTTTTTTTTTTTTTTTGATTTTTGTTCGGATTTTTGTGTTAAAACAGAGTTTCTAAGGTAAAATATGATGCATTCTGCTGCTGTCGTCAGATTTTAAGTTGCATGTTGCTGTGTCAGTTTGCCTTTTTTAAGTTTCATTAGATTTAGTTAACATGTTTTGTTAAATTATTTTTCTACTAACTATCCTCTGAATAAGTAGGTTTTATTTTCTTGCTGTTGTTGCTGTCTTTACTTGACTTGTTCCATCTTTCTGTGTGTTGCTGCTGTAGATGATGTTGCTGGCAACAATCTAGCAAAAAAAATTTTAGCAAAAAATTGGCAAAAGCTACACCTGGATCTCGTTTGACACAGGCCATTATATTGCAAAAAAGCTTCAAGGCGTCTAGCAGAGTTTGGCGAGTCACGGTGTAATGTATCATTTAATTAATGGAGAAATTTATATAACAAAGATATCAATATCTAAATATATGCTTATTTATATATAATTTTTATATATCTTCTTGGAATACTACATGAGAGGCAGTTGCATGCAATTGTCATCAAAGTGTGCTGTGCAGTTTCCTCACGCTTTATTTCCGCGTCACACTTCTTTAAAGAAAGCAGGCACAACGTTACAATTACTGGAGGCCATTACTAAAGCATCGTGCTAAAAGAGGTTTTCAATCCGGAACCACACCGAAAAAAATGCCTTTCAATTCTTTATGACATCAACAAGATGGTGTGACTGCGCACATCTGCTCTGCCGGTTACAAATATGAAAATTTCCTAACAAGCTCATTTCAAGAAATTTGACATTGAAGTGTGTTGGATTTTTAAAACGGTGTAAGGTGTACTTCACTCCATTCGATTGGCTTACTATTTATACTACCTATGTATATCCGACCGAAAATAGACCACACTTTTTATAAACTGGCGGGTGCCTTAAAGTATTAAATTACTTGACCGTGTGCAAGAGAGAGGGAGAGACACAGCTTAGAACCTTATTGATTCCGACCTAAGTGGAATGCACTCTTGCGGGTGCTTGAAAGTCTATAATGGGATTACTTGACCATGTGCAATAGAGAGCGAGAGAGAGAGAGAGAGAGAGAGAGGAAGAGAGAGGAAGAGAGAGAGAGAGAAAGCGAAGAACGTAGGATATGCAACTCTATTGCAACACGGGAACATTACCGAAGTGTTGCGTACTGCCATAACTAAAAATAAATTTCACTCTGACAAGATTAGGCATCCTCTTCCTGAATTCCACACATTTTTGCGTAAGGATCTCTTGATTACCAGACAAGATAAAAAACCAATACGTGCTCATTGTGTAGGGTCTGCCCATTTTTAGTCGATTGATCGTTGAACCATACAATGAATTTCAGAGAGAATTCTTCTTTCAGCCGTAAGGTTCGTCCATGGACAAAGTATTTTCTACCAGTTGCAGTTATGGAAATTTCAAGCAATTTTTCTCCTACTCTTAGCACCTCCGTCGCATAGGTTTTGCTTTGGTGCACGCCTATCTTGGATACTCTGATTTTTGGCGTATGGAGGAGTAGCAGTTCTTAGCTTGTTGTAGCAAGTAAAACTCTAGGAAGCCGCAGGGCTTATATGTTGGACTTTCAAAGTCCTCACCAAAGGCTAACTGGTGAAACACAGATAGGCAACGCCCGCGGAAGGTCCTGCTTACGTACAGAGGAGTAGCAGTTCTTAGTTTGTTGTAGCAAATAAAACTCCAGGAAGCCGCAGGGCTTATATGTTGGACTTTCAAAGTCCTCACCAAAGGCTAACTGGAGATAAGCAACGCCCCCGGAAGGTTCTGCTTGCAAACCATACCGGCGCTGATCATGGTTGAGGTGCTTACATCTTAGTTGAAACGTTCTGGCTGGATTAGTCTTCCCTGCATGACGGTTTTTTTTTTGGTTTTTTTTTAGGACCAGTACTCAGGGGATGACCCCTACATATGCAGTGCATTGTACCAGAACTAGGAAAATAGGTTGTGAGGAGGGGGAAAGAGGGAGTAGTGCTTGTGCACATTTGTCTTGAACCTTCCAACGTTATAACAGACAGGAAACACGTCTGCAGGCAACTTGTTCCACAGACGAAGCATACGGCTTAAAAACGAATTCTCTCTGTAATGCGTAGTACGATTCCCCGGGCAATCAGCCACAAATGGATGAGCTCTGGACGATGAACGCGTGGTATGTAAAAATGTGCGCGTTTCGGGAACAAGATCCCTAATCTCGTCAGAGCAAAAGCCATTGTAGTAACGATAGAACAGAGTAACGCACCCCACACTGCGTCGATGCTCCAGTGAGTCAATAGAGTTGGATACCCTACTGTCACCGATAAGCTTTTTCGCCCTCTCCTGCACACGCTCGAGTAACCCCAAAATAGACTTTGGGGCACCGGCCCAAATATGAGAGTTGTATTCCATTAAATGACGGTTTTCTGGGGCTAATAACCTCCGAGGTGCTGTTGGCTTGCAATAGATATATGTAATGTAAGGAACCAATAGTGAAGGTTAGGCGGGTGAGTTGGTTAAGGGCTGATAATCTTAATGGGCTTCAGCCTTACATTTTTCAGTCACTAAATTTTGTCTTTCATTGGCTGCCTAGGAAATTGCGTACTTCAGAGATTAGACGGCCTGAGCCCTTAGCAAGGGGTTTGTTCATATGGCTGTAAACATATGACAGAAATTGGGAACTGTGTGAGCTTTGTAAGCCATACAGGAGCTTTGGTGGGTAGTGAGCAATTTACGTTGTGGATTTGCTCCATCACAGATAAGGCCGTCGAGGCAAGTGCTGATGTAAATCAATGACATATCTACTCCCGTCGCCTAAGGGGTCGCCAATACATGATCAACTGGGTTGATTCTAATTTCGTTATATAGAAGCTTTCGAATGAACACTTTGGTATAAGTGTTTATTGCTTCATTGGCTGTAATTTTATATCAAAAGTTTTGTATTAAAAAGAGACTTGGCACATCTCTTTCTTTATAACCTATATTGCTAGTACCGGTACAATACACTTACATATACAAGTCCAAGACAAAGCAGAGAAAAAAAAGTGCTTTGATACAGGACCAGTTACACTATATTATGGTTTTGTTGGCGTATTCGCCTTCGAATAATCCCCATCAAATACTCCTATTGACATTGGGTAACATTAGATTCGTTTCAAGCTTATATCTTCCAGTGAAGATTCCGAGTTCGCTTTATCAGACTATAAGCAACTTCTTAAAAAGGAAGCTAACGGGTTACTAACCAGGTCCTAGTGTTTTTAAGTCGTTTCTATTATATTGACTACACTGGTGCTTAAAATTGTTTTATCATATCTGTGGCAAATAATTGAGTTCCTTTTCTCCTCACTCAACCCAGTTCAACGAATTCCTTTCCCCCTCACTCTATAGTTAACAAGTTTTAATGTAAATTATGTATTTGAAAATAAGAAAATATTGAAGATGTTTTTAATTAAAAGAAAAAACTGCTAAAAAGAAGACAAAAACAACATGCTAAATAAACATTAATTATGAATGCCTTTTTTTTTGCTTTTGCTTTTTTGTTAACTAAAGTCACTTCAGCTCCAGATACATTTTCTCACAACTATTCATTATTACTTTTTAGCTTCTTCTTGTCATTACTTTAAATGTTTATATACAAACATACTTTAGTATTAATTTATGTTGTTGTTTTATTAAATATTTCGCATTTAATATCTGCTGGGTTTCAAAATGAAAAGTGTATAATAATCTGTAAATGAACGAACGGATGATATTTCTGCATCTAGATCTCGAAAGTTGTTAAGCTGTAAAAATAAATTGAAACTAAAAGTAAATTAAGCGGCCTTTTTAGAGATTTTAATTAAAATTTATGGTTAAGAAAATATTAACTGAATGTTGAAGCGACTTTGTTTGCATTGATTGTCCTTTGAAGTTTTTAAGATGTCTTATTAAAAATGTTGTTAATGTTGTAGGTATGTAATTAAAATAAGATCTTATTAAAATTTTGTGATTGTTAAAGCAAATAATTAAATAATCTCGAATAAAATCAGGTTTTATTGCAATATTAAAAAAGCAGGTCTACAAATCGCAAAACTAAATTTAACCCTTTCGGTACGGCAGACAACGATTAATTAGTTTTAAGCGGGCATGGCCACGCTATTTATTTGAACTACACATTTTTTTCTAGTGTGAATGAGAATAAACTCACTCCTATCCCAATTGGTATTTTCTATCGTAGAAAACTCTACTGAGAGTCTCATGAAGAGTATTTTTGATGGTCGACAAGCTAATTTTTGATTTTTGCGCAGGAGCAGCTGTTACAAATGTTAATTTTTTTTATGAAACTCTTACAACAACTGGGCAAAAGACGCTTGTGTTAATTGTAACTACTTCTGAGTGTCTGTCTTGGCGTTCCCCCCGGGGAACTCCATAAATATTTGAAAAAACATATATTTTTTTGGCAAACAAATAATTTTTATTCTTTTTACTCTTTCGCAATACTAGACTTCCTTAAAGCCCTAAGAATAGGCGTCTGTTTCGGTAATGTTCGTCCCAAATCAGAGTCAACCACAACCATAATAATAAAATAATTGAACACAATGACAGTTTCTTACTTCCAAGACATGTGTGTCCCCCCGGGGAACAGGTTTTGCCTTGGCGTATTCCTAACTTAGGCGCTCTGTTTTTCGTGGAAAAGAGGGGAAGGGGTCCCTCGTTTGGTGCGGCAAACAAAACTCTAGGAAGCCACATGACTTTTGTTGTGTTGGCTTCCGAAACCCTTACCAAGTGTATAAATTGGCAGAACGGGGAACAGCATGGCCCCCGGGTAGTTCTGCTTGCGGTTCGACCCGGGCTGATCATGGTTGAGGTGCCTACCTTGGCTGAAACGTTCTGGCTGTGGTTGAAACCTAAAACGCAGGAAGGGAGTGTTAGTATCCTTGATAATTGTTTGGTGTGTGGCTTTTTTCGGGGGCTAACAATCTCCCGAGGATCTGTTGCCTATACAACAGATACCTGTATTGTAAGGAACCAGTGGTGATGGTTGACGGGTGAGTTGGTTTAAGGGCTGATGCTCTTAGTGGGCTTCGGCCTACCAACTCATTAAGCCTTGTCCTCCATTGATTGCTGGGAAATTGCATACAGAAGGGATTAGAAGGCCCGAACTCCTCAACAAGAATTTGCTCATATGACCGCAATCATATAACAAGAATTGCTACCTGTGTGAGCCTGGTAAGCCACACGGGGGTGCTGGTGAATCGTGAATAATTCACTCCGTGGAATTGGTCCATCATCAGATTAGGCCGCAAGGCAGGTGCCGATGTAAATCTTTTCACAACTGTCTGTCTTGGTTGGAACAGGGATAGTGGAGAATTCTGTTGCCAAGCTCATTTGTAAACTCGACCGCTGCAATGGGGGTTAGTGATATTGATCAAGCATCATATGTACGCAAATTGGCCAATGATTTGCAAAATGCTTTTAAAGCATCCCATCAATTCGATATGTTAAACTTCGCATTGAAGGTTTCGACATAATATATTTATTGAGTGTAGCTCTCCACAGTACCTTAAAAAAATTAAAGAAAAATGGCAGATTTACTCGGGAATTGAGAAGAATGCAGCACACTGAAGTTGTCTGGTACTGAAAAGTAGATGGAGAAAATGCATGACATGCATTAAGCAGGTACTACCTAATCGGGGATCACTAAGCTGCTTTGTAGAATATTAAAGAAAAATGGAATTTTACTAGCAGATTTGCTGGGAACTTAGAGAGGATGCAGCAAAATAGTCGGTGGAGGGAATGCATGACATGCATTATGCAGGTACTGACTAAACGGGGATCACTAAACCCCTTTGTAGAAAACATTATTGAGAAAAAATAATTGGGGAACCTACCTTGGCTGGAAGATTTATCTGATAATTCGACAACGTCTGGGCTGTAATGGGGGGTACTGATATTAATGAAAGACCATTTGTACAAAAATTGCCAATCAAAACTCAAAAATGGTGCAATCAGTTGATACTCCACGATTCCACCGATTGAGTAGTGAAATAGCTTAAACTTCGATATAAAAGTTTCGATATAATTTTTTCCTAACAGCCGCTCTACACAGAAAAATCTAACTTTTTTCTAGCAAATTTACGTTATTTTTTTGAAAAATCAAAACACATCAACATTTTTGCTTTGAACAAATTTGACAATTATGCAAAATTTCACTTATAATTAAGTGATTAAGTTGTCAAATAATATGTCAAATTAATAATAAGAAAAGCGCATGAGCCATTTGCATGTGCATTCCTCATCAGTCAGTTTGATTCGTTAATATTTTCTGTTTTTAATTCAAGACCAAAGTCAATTTGTCAGTCCATGATAGTTGACATAAACCAAACAGACTAAAGACCACCTGCAAATGCACAGAATGCAAAAAAAAACATTCTTTTTGTGTTATTTTTTGCAAGAAATGGAAAAGAAAGATATGCTTAAGAAATGACAGAAATGTTCAACTTTACAAAAATCTACAATCCTGATGTGCTGATCAGAGATCTGCAACCGGTGCCTTTTTTAATGATCTAAGTAAACCCGTACAGTTTGCACAAGTATGTTTTCTGCTCGTTAGAGCTTGCGTGTGTTAACTAGAGTATATGAGAGTAACATATCCACTCAAGTTTGTATGCGGCGACTGATTGATTTGGTTTCTCAATTATTTTTTCCACATTCGGCAATCGAACTCGTATTTCTTTTTGACAACGAAAATAATATTTGTATGTAGGAATTTGCAGTCACACATTTACCTTACCCATGGGAGTGTGTGTTCAGTTTTATGTATTTATTCACTCACACTCGGTGAACGTATTCGTAAACATCATGTTTTTGGAGATCGCGTTTTGAAAAAAATATATACACATATTTTATTTGAACATATTTGGTATAAAACCGGTAAAAATAATAATTTTACTTAAAAAAATAGATTATGAAGCACATTTTTATGAAATTTCTTTTACTTTATGTTCCTTCACGATTAGAAACAAAAATAGAAAATACTCAGTAACAACAACATTCCTTTTTGTGATCGTTTCTTCTACTCTTAAAAAAACACGCAAGATACAAAAGTGCTTGGATACATTTTTAATGTATAAAGACTCCGCAAACCAACGACAGGTATAAATACCACCGCATCAATTTTTAAGAGTGTTTAAAATACTCGGATGTGAAAATGATTGATAAACAACCGGTGTACTTATGGTTGCGGTGCACTGGTGCAGATCTCTGGTGCTGATGTTGATGGCAGTAGTTGTAGTAGTAGTGGTGGCGGTGGCGTTGCTGGTGTCGGTGGCGATGGTGCATTTTAGTATTCAGTGTCATGCCATTTTAAATAATTAACCAAACAAGATAAAATAAACACTAAATCAAGAAGTAAAAGAAAAATGCAAAATACTTGATGATGAATTTTTAGCTGCAGCTAAAACTTGCCAGCCAGTTTGCACGTATTTGGGCAACGAGAATGCGTGAAGTGTGTGTATGCTTATGAGAGCCAGTGTATGCTTAAGATGGAAAGATGTAGATGCCACAACATGTCTCAAGTACATACATATGTGTATGTGATGGAATGAATGGATGGTTTGCGTTGGCCAAAGAAATATTTAAGAGTATATCGTCAACCGAAGTTCATAAAGCCTTAAGAACTAAAAAAAACATTTTTGGTCGTTAATGATGTAGTCAGCTTCGCACGATTTTTTATACTTTTTAAAATTTTTATGCGAAAAATTTTTTAGTCGTTGCGTGATGGGCTTTTTTAAATTTTTGGTGCGTTTTTTATTTATTTATTTTTACATATCATTTTGTAGGACACAATCAGAACACGAAGTAATAATGTGTAAAACGTACCATATCATACGCACAAAGACAAAAAAAAAAAAAAAAAGAAAAAAATCGATTTTAAAAAATTTGCTGCTTTTAGACGATCAAGCAAGTTTGTCAAATATTACAATAAAACCCGACTCAGCGAAGTGAAGTTGGTATTTATGAAGGCATGTAAATTCGTTACGGCTTTAGAAAATTACCAGATTATTAATGAAATTATAAAATTTTTCCAAGACGTTTGCATGAAATGGCAAACTTCATCTTATATTTGTTTCAATTCTGCAAAATTTTCGTGCATTTCAATAAATTCTTTAAAAGAACACCACGAAAACAGAAATGAAATTTACACTGTGTTTGATAGAATTGCTATTACACGAGTTTGATGGCTATTAGTGCGATACTGTAACTTTTAATGATCCGATAATCGCAAATTTCTTCGACAGACTTCATCCCCTGCAGTAACGATTGTATGCTCCTGCAATATAATTTAAACGACGAATAGTAATTAAAACGATTCCACTCCACAGCGAATATAATTAAATAATGTTGTTAAATAACAAATTTGATAAAAAAAAGCGTTATAATCATCTTCTTAATAAAATTACCAGAATCGCACTAGAGGCCAAGTTTGACAAACACGAGTTCTAGCTATTGAACGAATTTGATGGCATGCCATCAGGCGGTGCTAACAGTCCAAATTTGATCGTCTGATAGCCGCTTCTAAGTTTTCTTCGTTATCGTGTTTTTAATATAAAAATATTATACTTTTTATAATGGAAAATGTGTTTTTAAAACTGAGAAGAAAATTCTCAATTTGGTGAGTTTTTGTTGAAATAACGCGCGTTTTTCCTCATTTTGGTGGGTTTTGAAATTTCAAAGTTGACAACACCGGTAGTCAGTTAATTAAATTACATCTTTTCGCAGAAATTTGCTTACACACATGTAACGGTTGTTTTCATTAAAGAAATTCCATGAGGAACTCTTAGGCCCAGTTTTTCGATTACTAGTTAAACCATGTTTGTAGTTTAAAATTGGTTTAAACTTAAATTGCTGTTTATAATACGTAGGTTTACTTAAAGTTTATAATAATTTAATCAAACTGCTTGCACCGTCTAAGTTCGAGTTAGAGATTGCACTTACAACGCTGTAGTGGCTGTTGGCTGATCTTATGGCGCAGGAAATGTATCATGAATTCGGCTAAGGGTTTGCTGGACGAGAAGGGGGCGACAGATGGTCATTATAAGAAGATGGATTTGACTCTTTCATCCGATCCTTGGGTAGTTTCGGTAATGTCAATCAGCAACCAAGATCATGTGATTTGACGCCGTTAGCCTTAATTTTGGTGGGGCAGTGCGAAGAGTCCCCTAATGTTAGATCATTCAAAAACCAACTTTCGTCAAGTTATCGCCGATATACCGTGTGAAATGTGGCGGAAATCTACCTCACGAGAATCGACTACTACAACCAACCTATAATCTATCATTGAAATGACTTTATACAACGTACATAATGGCGAGATCCAAGCATTACGATCAAATACAAGTTTCGCTGAAATCACAGCTTTATGTGAGTTTCATTTAACTTTACTTTTAAAACCGAAAAATATATAAACCGTTCGCCATTTTGAGTTTTGGATAGCGATAAACTCGTATATGTGTAAGTTTGCAGCGTGCATGAGTATGGGTTTTCAAGAAATGAAACTTATTTTAATTAAAATAAACAGCAATTAAAAATTGTTTTATTAGTTGCACAAATACATTCGCATATCTCGCACACACATATACCCAATTGGCAAAATCGTCATAGACGACATAGTGTTCTACAATATAAGCACGATTTGTTTACTTATTTAGGTTTTCGAAAGACATTTTAAGGGAAGGTGAGCGAAAATGAGCGACAATGGCTGGAATATAAAAGGGTGGTCCAACCATAAAGCATGATGTTAATTGTGAGTCATACTCGACTTAATTTGAAATTTCTTTGTTCGAGTGTTTGTCAAATTTAGCCACGGAGAAGTATACAATTGAGTAGCGTGTTTATTGAATTCTCTTATGAAATTGGGTGCTGAAATCAAAATCCATTTTCTACAAGGCACACTTTCACCTCAGTGGATTCGTTAACAAGCCGAATTGTCGCTTTTTGGCAAAAGAGAGTTAAAGAATGATTGTTAAGAAGCCGATGCGTACACAAAGAGTGACTGTCTGGTGTGGTGTATGTCCTGGCGGCACTATCAAACCGTACTTTTTCGAAAATGAGATCATTCAAGCTGTTACCAGAAATTATGTTCACATTTGCAAGATGATAACAGGATTCTTGAGCCAGAAATTGATGATATAGATCCGGGCCATATGTAGTTCCAACAAGAACATAGCTAACAAAACAATGGCCCTTTACTGCGAAAATTTCGATGGCCAGGTTAGCTCACGTCATGGTGATCTTCACTGCTTGCCACGATGATGTGATTTGATATCGATGGACTTCTTTCGTTTGAGGATATTTAAAAGAAAAAGATGTATGTCAACAAGCCAAGAAGAATTCAGTAGTTGAAGATTGAGATAAGTCGGCACATTATTGACATTGAACCTCTATTATATATCAGATTCATTGAGTATATGGTCCATCGGATAAAAGTTGCTGCTAAAGCTGTGGCGACACTTTAACGATATTTTGTTCTGCCAATAATTGTCAAAGATCCTGCTGTCATAATAAAAAAAATATTAAGATAATTCTGTGAAAACTTTTTGTTTTACTAACAATTAATTACGTGAATTTTGATTGGACCACTCTTTGGTATTCACATTGAAATCCTTTCTGCAAAATATTTTTGCGGAAAACTAACGAGTGGCTTTTTACTTCGAGTACTCATTTTTATTTGTTGATTCGCTGACATTTAACAGCTGTTCATTGACCTAATAAAGGAAAGAGTCATGTGTATAATCATTGAAGATAAATTTAGGAAAGCAGCCACTTGTGTGGTCTGGCTTGATTTCGTAGCCATTTGTTTGAAAATTTCCTCAACGATTTTTTTGAGCTGTTCTCAATATGTCTGCCATGATTTATTACTGTCGCTTCAGTTGTCTTAAATACATGGCCAACTGGGTACATACCTTTGAGCAATAAACTTCCTACAGTAAAATATAATTAATACAAGTAGGTACTTAGTTGTTTGTTCTTACTGTAAATCTGTCATTACGAAATCAGTTTACTTTAGCTTAAATAAAATATATTTTGATTTGTATAATGTAAATGTGTGTGTGTGTGTGTGTGTATATATATATTTCAACTGCTGAAAGGTTTCAGCTTTTTAATTACTTTAAGTATTATTTTAAGACCTGTAAAGCATTTTAATAGCGCTGCTGAATATGTTGATCTAAGTACTTAATTTATTTGTAATTAATTTATTTTATGCAAAGTCATATCATGGCTTCTTAAATCTTTGTTTATTTTAATTGTGTGCTCGACGTTTTTGTTCAAAAAAGTGAACGCACACACAGAAATTTCATATAAACTACTATCCTTAGAGCTTGGATGGATGCGAGTATTTTTAATTTAATTAAAAATTTTATAAAACATAAGTTTAATTAAGCAGATATATGGCAGCACTGTGAAAGCAGAGAAGAAAAGTATTAAGTTGTAAACCCTGTACAACATTTATAACGCCACTTTTAAACCAACCGTAGCGTGTTACTTTATTCCTCTTAAATGTAACAATTTTAATGGAGTAATAACTAGTGGAATGCAATTTTTGTAAAGTAACAGAAAACTTTTTACATTTAGTTGAGGTAAACCGTTAACCAGTGCGAGTGAGACGCAAAACTCTCGAATACCGAACAACAAAAACGTGCCAGATCAGACACAGCAACTTTAGTTGGGCAATTCTTGACTTTATGGAAGGTTTCGGTGACGAGAATAAGAAGGGAAAAAGAATTAGCGGTACTCGGCAATTCTCAGCAATTCCTTATTTTTCCCTCATGTATGTGTATGTGCATATATCGGGTGGTTAAATTTCAAGGGCCGATGTTGAATGTGAACCACACCTAAACGCCAAGTTTTTTTTCCGAATTTTATTTGACATTTCTCTATTTCAGACTTACTCAATTTGAACCATGAAGAGATACACAATCGTGAATGGGCAGAATGGTGGCAAGAAATGGCAACAGTGGCTGATCAATTTTCGAAGAAAATCATCTTCAGTGATGAGGCACATTTTCACCTCAGTGGATTGGTCAATAAACAGAATAGCCGCATTTGGGCGAATGAGAATCCAAGAGTGACTGTCGAAAAACCAATGCACTCACAAAGAGTGACTGTTTGGTGCGGTTTATGTGCTGGCGGCATCATCGGGCCGTATTTTTTCCAAAATGAGGCCGGTCAGGCAGTTACTGTGAATGGTGTTCGCTATCGTGAGATGATAACGAGCTTTTTATGGCCCGAATTGGAAGATATGGATGTAGACGATATGTGGTTTCAGCAGGACGGTGCCACTTGCCACACAGCTAACGAAACGATTGCTCTTTTGCGCAACAAATTCAATGGCCCTGTTATCTCACGTAATGGCGATGTCAATTGACCGCCAAAATCATGTGATTTGATACCGTTGGACTTTTTTCTTTGGTTATTTGAAAGAAAAGGTGTACGTCGTTAAGCCAGCAACAATTCAACAGCTAAAGGATGAGATAATTCGGCACATTAACGGCATAGAACCTCCATTATGCCTCAGGGTCATCGAAAATTTGGACCATCGGATGGAGGTGTGCCGCCGTGGTCGCGGCGCCCATTTGGCCAATATTTTGTTCCATACATAATTGAGTAATACCAGTATATCATAATAAAATAAAATTACAATAATTTCCTAAATAGTTTGTGCTTTATTCAAAATCAACATCGGCCCTTGAAATTTAACCACCCTTTAAAATGCAAATTGTATGAAATAAAAGATAGAGAAAGCTTAAGAATTGCCGAAAAAATTTTTGTGTTTAGACAAAAGAAAATTGCTAAAAATGTGGGCAACTAAAATCGCCCTGTCTGATCTCACTCTTAAGAAATAATTACGATGACGCGAGATCTGTTCTTCAGCCCAGAGCTGCTTTACGGCTGTTTTTGCTAAATAAAAAATTCTCTTTGTTCAATATCTATAGCGCCAAAATCAGCTTGTGCTAAAAATATGACAATTGGTGAGTCAAGAGCATTTTTGATGAAAACATCGCTAATTTGTTTTTCAAATTATTTTTATTATATCACCGAGCTGGAGCAAAAACAAATTATAGTCGCTAGTAAAGAAGGAATCCAAAACCGAGAAATTACACGACGACTGTGCTGTAGCCATCGCATTGTTCAAAATCCATCAACATATAATACTTTGAAGCGGTTTGATGCAAAACGAAAGCTAACTCAGCACCAAGAATTGTCATAATTGAGATTCTATGCCGCTAATGTGCCGAATGTTCTCATCCTTTAGCTCTGAAATTATTACTGGATTATCGACGCACACCTTTTCCTTCAAAATAACCCTAAAGAAAGAAGTCCAACGTTGTAAAATCGCAGGATTTTGGCAGTCAATTGAAATCGCCACCACGTGAGATAACAGCGTCATTGAATTTGTCGCGCAATAGAGCCATTGTTTCGTTAGCTGTGTGGCAAGTGGCACCGTCCTGTGGAAACTCATATATCGCCCACTCCCATATCTACCGGCCATAAAAAGTTCGCTATCATCTCACGTTAGCGAACGCCATTCACAGTAAAGTTTTGTTCAGACGGTTGTCAGATCTGATAATATTGTCAGAAAAATTTGTGAACTTACGAGTACAATTTGTTCTGACACTGATGTCAGAAAAAATATTGTCAGACAAAAGTTTGAAAAGAAATACTGTTGAATTTTTTATATAACATAAAACGATATTTAGCTGCAAAAATAAGAAATATTTGCTTAAACAAGATCAAATAATTAAATATCAAATTTTATGTAAATATTTTGTTTTGATTCTGACAATTGAGCTGACAATTTTTGCTGTATGACAAATCTGACAACCGTGTGAACTGACAATATTTTTCATGCCAACATTGTCAGATCGTCGAATTGTCAGCTAGTTGCCTTACAATGGAATTGACATTTTAAATATCAAAGTTTATGTAAATATTTTCTTTTGATTCTGACAATTGAGCTGACAATTTTTGCTGTGTGAAAAATCTGACAACCATGTGAACTGACAATATTTTTTATGCCAACATTGTCAGATCGTAATATTGTCAGGTAATTGTCTTACAATGGAATTGGCATTTTTCTGACAATTGTGCGTTGTCAAACAATTGCCAGCACATTATTAGATCAGATAATATTGTCAGATCTGGCAACCGTCTTAGCAATACACCCACATTCTTTGTGGGTGTCTTGGTTTTTTGACAATCACTCTTGGATTATCATTTGCTCAAATCCGTTAATTATAAATTATAATTAAACTTTCTTTGCTTATTTGTCCAACAGAGAAAATTAAATTATTACATTATTATTACAAAAATAAAGTTTGACATCAAATACCAAATAGTTGTGATTTTATTTCTTATTTAAATTAAAAATAGTTCTTAAACAAAAGTTCATTAAACTTTTAAGCAAAATTAATGAATTTGAATAAAGAAGACATCAAAAAAACTAGAGAAAAAAACAGATTTAATTAAAAAAAAAAAAGCAGATAAAAAGCTAAACACGATAATGATTTCATACTTAATTAAGATGAATCATGTAAAATTTTATTTTTATTTTTTTTATTATTTAATGGTGTTTTTTTAACTTTTACGATTTCTTCATTTAAAATTCATTAATTAAATTATTTTATTATACGGTTTTTGTTTGCATTAATTAACCCAATTTCCTCTTGCGCTCTGAAATTAAAACATATTTTGCTTACCAATTATTTTTTATACATGAGATTACGAAAATCTACATGAGATGTCATCTTCCACAAAACATTTTTTTTCAAACTTACCTAAAATGAAAGAAGAAAAAAATCAATTATTTAAAAGGAATTTTTAAAGAAACTTTTTTGATTTGATAATAAGAAGAGAGAGAGAGAGAGAGAGAAAAAAGAAAAAATAATAATATCCGTGAATTAAATCAACTTGGTCATGGTTTGTTTGATATACTCGAATATACTCTCAAACGGGTACATACATCCACACATATGTATGTTTCATACCTACATACACTTTTTTGAAGTTGTTTCTTTGATTAAAATTGTTTTTGAGACTGCCGCCTGTCATTGCTCTTGTTCGTATTCGCTTTTTGTGTTTGTTTAAATAAATTTTGCGCATTTATAAAATTCATTTGAAACTCATAAATTTTTAATCAACTTAGACGGAAACGGCAGGTAAATCAGTATTTTTTTTTTTGTGCTTTCATTCAACTTATTAGTGCAAAATAAAGGAAAACAAAAATACAAAACCAAAAAATAATCAAAATGATCAGAACGCATTAACCGGCCAAATAAAATCAAAATAACAATTTTGTGGTTTTTTTTTTGGAGAATGCATTTAACTGGAACGATTAAATGAAGCTACGGAAAAACACAATGAATATTGGTTATAACACATGGCAAGGAAATACAGTGGACCCTCGGAAATAAAAATTCTCCTTAACTTAATTTTCCAGATATTTGAATCTATAGTTGCAATACATTGAATACACTGGAATAAAAGATTAAATATACTGTATGGATCACGATGTCGTTTCGTAAACGTTCGTCATAATTTTTAAGGTCAAAAAACTTATTCCCATGCCGTTTATAAGCTTTATTTTTCCCTGATCTTGTATCAATTCCCTTGTCTACCTCCGATATATCCGTTAGTTAAATAAAAGTGGACTATAAAGCTGGATTCATCCATTGTTTCCGAACAAAATTTTTGTCCGGACAAACACTTTTTTACTGAGAGTGTTCTGCAGCACGATTCACCCATTGCAAAAAAATGTTTCGGAAGATCAGAGCTGCCATATGTAAACAAAATCTATTAGTTTTACAAGGCGGTAGTACTGCTTGTTATTATTTTGATTTATTTTCCTGGCGTATTTTACATATTCTCAATTATTAGTAAATATTATGTGATAATAATGGAAAAAAGAAAACTGCTTTTGCTTATGGCCATTGAAATACATAAAGCATTATTATTAGCCAAGTACATAAACATAAAAAAAAATTAAAAAGAGTTGCAGTGAGAAGACTTTTAAAGCAAAGAAGAGCAATGGGTTATTTTTACACATTATATCATACATACACTCTCTTCTTGGCTTATTCATTTCTTCAATAAGTTTTCGGGCAATCAATTCATTTATTTCCGTATTAAAATTATTACTTATTTTTTAATAACTATTAAAACTATGTACATATATCAAATGCCAGCCACAATCGAAATTTCATCAGAATAAAACTACTATGAAAATTTTTTATTCGATGGGGGGGGGGGGGGGGGGGGGGGCAACTCAATACAATTTTGTATGAAAAAATGTATCCTATTGCCATCTCAGTTCAATTTTGTCCGGACAAAATATAAAATTAAACCAATTCATGTTGGGAGTTGTTCGTAAAAAATATTTTCTCTCTCTCAAGAAGAGAGACGTCAAACTATTTATATATAAAAAAAATTTTGTACGGACAAAAATTTTGTTCGGAAATAATGGGTGAATCCAGCTTAAGTCACTTATTTTTAATATAAAACATTAGCGAACGTCAACAAAATGACAACGTAATCATAGATGCCAGATAAATCTGGTTTAAAATAGTCAAATTCGATGAAAAAAAATCGTCAAAATCAGCAATATGATTATTGGAAATCGTCAAAAATCGTCAGCGAAATTAAATCGTCAGTAAAATTAATTATTTTTGAATAAAAAATTTATTTCAACGGCGTAAAGTATAGAAAAACAGTTCGTGGTTACCTTTAATAAAAAACTACAGCATTTAAAGCTATAACAACAAACATATTTTAGAAGATTAATAAGCTTCGTTACTTTAATTCGTATTAAATTTTTCGTCTTTCGAATTCTACGGTGAAATAAGAAAACCCTTTCATTATGTTAGAAAAAAGAGACCTTCTTTTTTATAATATTGTAAGGATTTATAGAAGTTAAAGTTTTAAATTCATCTTCAAATTTAGTCTCTTTGTAAAATTTTTAGCGCTATTCATATATGAACAACATATACAATAAATGAACATATACAATATATGAAAAAATAACTATCACATAATATTTTAGTATTAAATTTATACATATATATTTACGTACCAATAATATTACTTTACATTTCCTACATAAATTAAATTAAAATAAGGTAATATGTATGTAGTTCCTTGAAAGATATGTCAGTAAAAATGTGATCTACAAAAATCGTCAAAAACAGACCTTAAATCGTCAAAGTGCTATTTTCAGCACCCAAAATCGTCAAATATGGCAACCATGATCGTGAGCCAGGCAAATAGTTTAAATAACTAAAAAACACGCTTCGAGTAAGAAATTATTTTAAAAATAAATTTAAACAATAGTAAACAAGAAATTCTAGTATTATTGTGAATTAGGCTTCGTACACTGGATATACGAAAGATATGTCATTTATAACATTTATTGCCTTTATGACATTTATGTGAATTATGACTTGAGAAAAACTGAGATTGAATTAATTTTAAAATGCGATGGATTCAAGAATTTTAGAGTGGATTCAATCCCGAATTCGTGCTTGAAATAAGAACAATTCAGTATATTATTGTTTATTCTATTACCAACTAATATTTATAGCAATCAAAAACATAACAGCTTATTTTGGTGTTTACATATATGTATGTCGACGTTTCATAGCTGTCCCAATCGAACTTTAAATAATATATTCGATTATTTTAAATAAATTAATCAAATTTCATAGTTGTCCTAATCAAACTTTAAATAAATATGTTCAAACATTTAATTATATATTGCATTATTTTACATAACTTAATGAGAATTCAAACAGAAACATGCTCAAATAATATTTCACCATGAAAACAGTTTTTTTAGAGAACCATTTACACCTATCTCTCAGCAATTCATTCACTTGTAAGTATGTATTCGTGTATTTTTAACAAAAATAACCCACATTTTTCCAGTTATAAAATTCTGTTTGTTTTGATTTGTTGTTTTTGTGTTTAATATTCGTATTACTATAAAATTTTGATGCATTTACTACTAAGGTGTATTAACGTATACACGGTGGCAGCACTAGAACAAAATTACAACAATACAACAAAAACCGGCATCTGGTAAGCTATGTTTACCAAAAATATTTGTAACTATTTTCACAATTATAAACTACGAGTGTACCTTTTCATAATTATAAATTATTCCTATTTGAATTATGTTTATGTTCACAAAATAATTTTTATATGTTTAATTCAGAATAAAACACTAAATTCACTTTCAAAAATGTAAACAAAACATTTGACGTAAATAGCTTACTATATTGCCAGTAGCAAAAAATTATCACATGCCGTAGTGCTGCCACCGTGTATACGTTAATGCACCTTGTTTACTACATTCAAATATAAGAAAACTGAATTTTTACCAAAAGTGTTGCCAGACCTCAAAATCCATTAAGTATTTCTGTTTAACTTCTATAACTTTTTTGTTTATCCATAAAAATAAATAGTTTTAACCCAAGAGCTTTATGAAAATAATAGGTCTTTATTTTCGTTCAAAAATAAATGCCATAAACATCGGCATGTAAAATGTTATGAGCGGACTAAAAATTGCAACACAGTGAAGAAATACTAAAAGGGCGGTATTCGTAGGCGTGGCAAGAAAAATATATTTTTTTGATATTGTTTCACATTATTGTTAATCTTAGGGGCTGCCTGACATAATTTTTATTTTCGAACCACTCTAATGTACGAGTGCATACATATAATCATATGTCAAAGTGAACCTCTAATGCCAGGCGAAGCAAAATTTTTATCTGACATGCCTTTATTAGCATTAAGTGGCGGAAGGGACGTATGCCTAAATAGCTGAAATAAATCCGTGGATTTCCTCAGTCAAGTACATTTTATAACCATGACCCGAAATTTTGATAACTTGCTATGAATAAAAATCCTTTTGATTATCTGCCTAAAGAATAACAAAAAAGAAAAAAAAATTCAACTACAACATCAGCGCGTCTGTTTTCTGGTCTGTCGATTTAAAAATTTATGTTTGGTTAATCGAGTTTTGTTGTATTTTTTGTGTGTTTATTTCTTTTTTTTCTCATTTGCTCATTCTTATTTTTCCCCTTTTTAACCTCTTTTAACTGCAGATGTCAATTTCTTACGGCTGTTCAGTGCATTCGAGTATTTCGCTATTCGTTTATCTCTTGAGTGCAGTTCTTTTATTTACTTTTTTCCAGTTTTTTCATTTTTTTTTAATTTGTTTTTTATGTTTCTCTTGAAAGTGCTGGTGAGATACAACATACATACATGCGAGCACATACATTCATACAAACATGCATACATTGCTTTAGTTGCGTTTGAATTCTGTTTTTTTATCTGATTGTTACAGTGAATCAGTGTATGCAAGAGTGCATGTTTAGATGTGTGTGCGTGAGCGTGTGTATGCCAGTGTGTGTAAGTGTTTGTAAATCATGGTTCTGACTGCAGGCGTTGCACTATTTCAAGGTCTCTCGGACACTTATAAATAGTCAACAATTAAGTCAGCGAAAAACTGTAATTATTATTTTTTATTATTATTGTTGTTGCTGTTGTTTTAAGTTTTTCTGTTTATTGAATTTCTTTATTGTTTATTTGTTTCCATGATTTTTGTTGTTGCTGTTTGTTATCTTTTGCTGTATTTTTATTGTGCAAATTGTTCTTGATATGCATTTAAAAAACAATTCACTAAAACAATTTTATACATACATATTGGCTAAATGATATTTACTGCATTAAAAATTATTATTGCTCTTGTTGTTGTTTTTTAATTCTAGTTATTAATTTGTTTACTGCTTTTAATCGCTCACATGTTTCGCGTTGCCAACACACTCACTGCTGACATTGTCGGCAATTTATTATAGTTTTTGTTTTATTCATTTATCTTGGTTAATTTTTTATTCATTCGCTATTAAGTTACATATGTATGTGCGAGTATGTACATATGTAGGTACACATGCAGGTGTATATGTACATATAGGAATACATATACATATGTATGTATGTATGTGTGTGTGTATTTATCTAACTTCATGGTTTAAAATAGAGAATCATTAGTGATTTATTAAAAGTTTTTAAGACAGTGTTTTCTAATTCAACATTAAAATGGTTTTTAGGGGTTGCTTGCTTTCCATGAAGGATATTTAATTTGATATTTAGATTGCATTTCCAGAAAACATTATATGTTTATTAGTCGCGTTGTGAGTTTTCTCGACAAGAACAACAGAGCAATTTCAGTTAATTTTATTTACCTGTTAGAAAAGGGTTTCTTTAAACGGATTTTATAACATTTTAAAAGATATACGAGTATTTATTTAGTGCAATAGAATCTAACACATTAAAATGTTCTTATATTAGATCATTAAAATTGTCTTCAATTAGGAAGAAAAGTTGTGATTTTATGCAATGTATTTGAGCCAGGGGTTCCAATTTCTGGAAGATTTTTTCTTATGTATTTGAAAATGTTTGGATTTCAGCAAAGTGCTAGATAAAATATATAGCTATTTCAATGCAAAATCATATTAAATTAATATGAACTACCTAAATGAAATCATAGTGGAAATGTTACAGAGATGAAGTACAAATACAATCATATACACTCATAGAAAACCCGTCATAACTGTGATATGTTTTAACATCAATGCAATGCCAAATGCCCTAATTTTTGACCCCATGCTACATTTAATCGCTGTGATGTCAACCATTACATCAGTTGCTCTAATTAGCATTAGCAGCAATTATGACAACTATTTCATCAATGAAATGTTATACTAGCGTCTTGGCGATGCTTTATCGGAATCCTTTTGATGTGAGATTTGTGATCAATGCAATGGCGCTTTAATATCGAAGAAATGACTAAATGAAGTCAAGGTATTAATCGCTAATATTGTCAATAGATAGGGATGAAACGATACGAGTAAATGCAAGTAAATACTCGATACTTTTCTTTCGATACCAAGTACTTTTGGTATCGATGCTTTACTACGAAGCATCAAGTAGGTATCTATCAAAAATAGTCGTATCGGTCAGAAATACTCTTTTTCTTATAGACACGCAATCAAATTAAGTTGGAGACTATATTTATCATAATTTTATTTGTTTTCAAAGTTTTTATCAAATAAATCCGTGCATGCAAATAGGACCACAAAAATCGGGTGTATGGTTGCTTTTCATTAAAAAAGACGGTAAGATTGTGATATTAAAACATAAAGTTCAGTTTCTAAAGTCATTCAAATCTTCAGGCCAGAATTATGTGATTTTATCGAAGATTATACGTCGAAGCTACAAAGTTTTTCTTCCTCCATTAAATGAATGATATTAAAACAAAAAGTCCAGTTTCTAAAGTCATTCGAATCTTCAGGTCAGAATTATGTGATTTTATCGAAGATTATACGTCGAAGCTACAAAATTTTTCTTGAATGATATTAAAACAAAAAGTTCAGTTACTAAAGTCATTCGAATCTTCAGGCCATAATTATGTGACTTTAGCGAAATTATACATGTATGTACATCGAAGCTACAAAGAGTTTCTTCCTCCATTGAATGAGTCAGATAGTAACAAGGTAAACTATTAGGTACATGCAGCAGAAGAATTGCTAATAAAGACACTTTAATTTCAGTCAGTGGATCAGAAGATGAAATCCATAATCAAGATTTAAATTTTTGCCTCTATGTGTTCTTCACAGCCGTTATCGTTTGAAGAAATCGACCGATACAAGTATGTATCGATGCTTTTTCTTCGAAACTGAGTAGGTATCGATAAATTGAAAATGATATGAAACAATGCCCTAGAGGTATCGTTTCATCCCTATCAATAGATTGACATACTAACCTCAGACCAACTATAATTTGGTTTCAATTTGATGTAAAAATCTCATGGATGTGATAGCTCTTTAACATGAAAAATGACTAAGTGAAGTAAATTTTATGACAAAATATCATCAGTAGCATGGTACGCTATCATCAACTGAACTTATGTCCCGATTATATTTAATGATTTCAAAAATTTTTTCAAACATGTAACTTTATATTTTACAATTTGCAAGAAATGAATGAGAATTAAAAATATCCTAATAATATTTTTGATGTCTTACTGTCATTAATATAATCTCTGTGTATCCCTGTTATATATTAATTTTGTGTAAGCTGTGTGTAAAAATATTATATTTCTTCGCCTGGTAGTTGCTTTTTTCATTTTACTCTCTTTGCGCACATTATATTTGTTATTTAACTAACGCCGCATATGATGACTAAGTGTCAATCAATATGATGTGCAATATTATCGTTTATTTATATATTCCCTTTATAGCTAAAAATTATAATTTGAATAACAAAATTCCTTTGCAACAATCAATAGAAAATATTACAATGCTAATTATCTTTTCTAACACGCTTATATTAGTTTCATTTGTATATTTGCAACACTCGAAACCTAAGCCATATGGGGGATTATTATATATATGTATACCAAACTGTATATACAGTTTTGGTGCTTTAGTGCGGAAATTGGAGCTGCCGTACTGCTTCCGGGGAATTGGGGAGATTTTGGGGATTCCTGAAGCCGATTTTGGGAATTAACAAAATATTCCAGAGCCACTTCGCTAACCGGTATGGAAAATTGTTACCGTATTATTTCTGAAGAAGCAAAAGGATTTTCACGTTTCCTGAAGCTGACTTTGGGAATTCCCAAAAAACTTGGAACCGCTTCGCTAACCGAATCGGAACCGGTTTTTCATATTCGGTGCGCGTTTTGACCTTGGAACTATTAACGGTCACTCGATTTAATGCGAAAATTAAAGTTGCCATATTGTTTCCGGGCAAGTGGGGGATTTTGGTGATTCCTGAAGCCCAAAACGCGTTATACGGATAATTATCTGTTTAAATATATAATTAGTCTGATATTGAAGCAAGTTTTTTATACTATATTTATTTTAAAATCAATTTTGACACATTAGATTTATTATAATTATTAATAAAATATCATTGAATTGATGTCGCCGCAGTTGTAGCATTGATGATACTCAATATATGACACAATTCTGTGAGGACTTTTATTATTGAGATTCATAACAGGCGAATGCATAACAGGTGAAATTGACAGCGCAGCTGATAACTTTTTTTTTTTTAATTTTAATGTGTTTCAGATGTCAATGGCATAATTAAAACAAAGTTGGAAAAAACAAGTTTAAAACAATTCTTTAAATTTTGTAATGTATCTTAGGCGCCAGATATCATCCAGAATCCTCCCCAATCTGGCTGGCCATTTACACATTTTCAAGTTCTATGATCTGAGACTTTAAATTTCACGGAAAAATCAAAGGTTTTCCGAAATAATTAAGTTATTCTTTTATTGGAAATTTTTTTTAATATAAACTTTAAAGTTTTTTTTTTATATTTTAATTTGAGCTCCAGATATCATCCAGAATCCTCCCGAATCTGGCTGGCCATTTACACCTTTTCCCGCTTTATGATCTGACACTTTAATTTTCAATATATAATTGAAGGTGACACGAAATATTTAAAATTTTTTCTATTCTTGTAAATTTTTTTATTTATATATATTTTTTTTTATTTCCTTTTTGTGTTTATTGACATTTGAAAAAGATTTAATGTTTGTAGTGTTGTATTTATTGCTCTTAACAATTTCAATTCTCGAATTGTTTATTAATAAAAAAAAAATTATTTCTTTAGTACCTGCAAGTTTTGCTATTTCTACATTTTATTTACCATTAAAGTAAACTATTTACAGCAAATTGTTTACATTATATAATTTTCTTGATTATACACTCCAGCCCGGGTGTATGGGTGTATCTATGTTTTATAAGAAAGTTAAAAAAAAAATTAATTATGCAATTTTTTCTTTCAACTAAATATGTAAGTAAATACGTAAGTATAAATAAAACCATTTCTTCGAAAAATTGATTTAAATTATTTGCTTCAGCTGTTTCGCAAAACAACACCAGACTTTTTTCTTTCTTTGTTTTTAATGCATAAATTAAGCACAAAAATAACAACAATTTATTTTGCTTAAAAAAGCGTACAACAACAAATATAAATAATTACATTTAATTATAGTGATTTTATACGAAGATTATTGTTTGAATGTATGTATGTATGTAAGTACAGTCGACTCTTGATAACATGGAACTCATTTATTTCAATAATTTGCACACGTATTTTTTCCAGTCTTCTTTGATCAAGAGTTATTGATCGAGGCTTTGCTACTTGACCACTGGAAGTTATAATTATAGCAGGGTGGCCGTTTAGTCCTATATATAAGCAATTAATTTTTTTTTAATACAATATTTAAGACGTTAAATATAATTGTTTAAACAAAAGAAGATTTTGTCCAAACTTGATTTCATGAAATACATTATTTAAATACAGTATTTAAGTTTTTCCGTGCCGATGATAAATTTAATGTATTTCTGTTAGAATTTTCTATTTTTATAATAACAAACAGCTGTTCTATGGAATAATCCCTCTTCTTGACTGAAGTTGGACTCGAACTCACAACTAGTTAGTTAATATCGTACATATGTAATAACTAAAAGTTCACTTATTAATGATTTATACATATTAATAAGATGTTGTTAATTATATTTGCATCATTTTTCAAAATGTAATCACTACATTACATTTTCATTCAAATGAAGAATTTTTATTGTTTTTTAATAACTTGCCTTCAATTTATATGCTGTTCATACATCGACTTTTAATTAAAATTTTGCAATTAACGCCTGAATTAATTTTAATTACCCGTACAAAAATTTAATTAACTTAATTGCCAATTAACAGTTAATAGTTATAATATTTAGTAAAATTAAATATACCCAATGAACACAATTTGTTCAAATTTGACAACTCAAATGTAACCTAGTGTCTACAACTGCGATTAACTCTGACATAATATCTGAGAAAACGTCGGCAGAATGAGAGCGAATTTCTACCCATCTTCATATCTAACAAGGAGTACACATGTTTTTATACCCTACACAAAAATGTTCAGGATATATATAAGTTTGTGATTCCGTTTGTAATTTCTACAATTTTTATTTGTGACCCTATAAAGTATATACATATGTTCTGATTAGAATTAATGGAAAAGTCGATTAAGCGATGTTCGTTTGTCCGCTGTTGAAAAACCGTTTCTGAGAAAACCATTAGACTTAGAAACTTTTTTCTTTCACCGTTCTTTTAACCCATCGATTCATGGGTTTGCTATTGAAATCCAGTAATATCGGTTCACATATAGCTGAGATATATCGAAAATCCGAAAAAAGGCATTTTTTTCAATTTTGTATGGAAATTAAAAAAAAAATTGTTTGTTTTGCTTCAAACTTCACACACTCATTAAGCGTGGTGACTATATATACCCGAGATATAGCACAAATCGGGTTTTTCATGAAAATGTAGCGTAAGCGAACTGAAACAACTTTTTTTTTTCTGCTCAAAAGCAGTTTTTGTAATGAAATAAGGTTATATAAATATGGAAAAGGAAAATTTCCGATATCGGTCCATATATACCCGAGATATAGCCTGAACCGATTTATCCATTAACATTTTTTTTTTGTCGAAAAGAAATTCTCGTTATAAAAAAAGGTTACTAAAATACAGAAAATAGAAAATTCCTATATCGGTTCATATATAACCGAGCATATTTAGTTAAAATTTTTAAATATACTATACATTTACGTGACTATCGTGAAGGATATTTTAGATTCGGCCCAGCCGAATATACCACACTCTTACTTGTTGTTAATCTTATAAGAATTCATAAATCTTTGAAAGCCGAGAAAAAAACACATTTTTGCGATCAATAGAATCTTATATGAATTTTGTATATGTGCACATTTTTTACACAATTAATTGCTTATATTATTATAGTATATTATTAATATATAAAACCAAACTATTTTCTATTTAAAAGGGTTTATTTTAAAGATATTTTGCAAAACTAATAATCGGTAAAATTGCAATGGCGTCTTTTTGTAAACAAGCACATATACATCCGCTTTTTTGCCAGCTGTTATTATAAGATCGGTGCCATGAGATTTCTCAGAGGAATGCTCTCATAAAAATTATTATAAGACTGCGATAACACTGATTTGAAGTCTACACGTAACAGAATTCTCTCTGCTATTGAATTTGACGGTCTCATCTCAGATATTATCGCAGAAGTGGACACTAAGTAAACAAATGCAAACAAAAGATGGCGAGTCAACAAGCAGAAATATTCACAATCAAAATGTAAACAACTTTTCTGTCAGCTGTTGTCAAACGTTAATTGCATTAGCAATATTAAGTATGTATGAACCAAGACGATTTCATTACTAGGTGAACTTGACAGCTCAGGTGATTATTTTTTGCTTGTCGTGTTTTTTCCAATGAGACTGTCAAATTTTTTTTGTTTTGTTTACAAATATTTTCGCGCCATTTTAATCTGAATTTTTTTTGTACGATTACAAGAAATTTTTGTGAATTTAAAAGAATCTGTGATTTTAGTTATAGACAATTATAAAAATTTATATTTAACGTTCATGTAACATTTTTTCTTAGCTGAATCAAGGCGAATTCATTACCAGGTGAACTTAACAGCACAGGCGATTATTTTTTGCTTCTCGCGTTTTTTCCAATGAGACTGTCAAATTTTGTTTCTTTTGCTCACAAACTTTTTCGCGCCATTTTAATCTGAAGGTTTTTTTGCATGATTTAGTGCAATTTCAAGAAATTTGTGTGAATTTAAAAGTGAAAAACTAATATAATCTGTGATTTTAATTACAAACAATTATAAAAGCTTATATTTAACGTTTATATAACATTTTTTCTCTGCTGAGCAATCTTAGGCGAATTTAGATTTTGACATTCTCATTAAGTTTTACAATAACAAAATACATAGTATTGAATTCGCCTTCCCGCTTGCATTCACCTGTATAAATTCGCCTTGGTATGAACACTTAAAAAATTTTCAATCAACTGATAGTTGAATTAATCAAAAAGTGTATGTATGAACAGCATATTAAGTTTATTCTGAGCCGACTGTATATTACAAATATGTATTTCTTTTTTGTGTTTTCGCTCTTGGTTCATTTTCGGTATTTCTTTTTTTTGCGTTTTTGCCATGAGGGTGAATCACTATCAAAATCCATTTACAAAAAAAGAAACTAAAAGGAAATGCCTCATTAGCATGACAATGGTCTAGCAGAAATGAGCCAAAGCAAAAAAAAAAAAAAAGAAAAAAAAAGATATAAAAATACAATATTTTATCTACAAAAATATTTACAAAACATTTATAAAATTTAATTAAACACGTTAAAATTTTAAGTGAACTGGAAAAAGGAAACATTGTTGATAAATCGATACTTTTAATGTTTAAATTTTCAGCTAAAATCAACAGAGTAAATTAAATGGTTATAATTTATTTAGTTTTTTTATTTTATCTTAAAGCTTTTAAACACTGTTTTTATTGATACCTAAATTGGAAAAAAGAACACATTAAATGAGACCAATTATAAGAGAAGAATTTTCAACATCTTTTCTCTATGCGATTTTTTCTTCTTCTTGTCTTGTTCTTTTATAACTTGAGCATTGTGTTTTTCGTCTTCTTCTTACTTTCCTGTCTTCGAGAGATGCAACCAGCCAACATTTTTATGTCTTGTAATGCAATAAATAACGATTATTTCAATAATTGCATTCAATTTATTATTATAGTGGAGATAATTTAATATAAATGGATGTACGTGACCTCAGCTTAATGCTGGCTGGTATGTAAGTATATATGTATGTACATATGTATGCACTGGTAACCACGAAAGCATGAAAGCGTGCATGCGAATATGCGTAAGTGTGTGTATAAGTGTGAATATGCATTAAAATTGTAGCGATATCCATCCATTTGCTCTTAATAATAATAAATCGCCGCTATTGAGGTAAAAGTTGATTTTCAAAAATTGTTTCGTATTCATTCAGTTGAGCCGAAACAAATTTAAGTTTGCCAAATGAACTTACAACAAGCAAACGTTTAATCAAGTCTATCAATGTGATTTAAGGGATTTAATTGATAAATGATTAAGAATCGAAAGGAGGGAATCATATTTTTTTTGGAACAAACGTTTTTAAAAATAATTAAATTTAAAAAATGTAACGGTTGGTACTGGGCTTTCTACTTCTCTTGCTGTAGTCACAGATGGCAGATAAATCTGGTTTAAAATTGTTAAATTCGAGAAAAAATCGTCAATATGATTACTGAAAATCGTCAGCTAATAAAATAAATTATTTTTGAATAAAACATTTATTTCAACGGCGTAAAGTATAGAAAAAACAAGTCATAGTTGCCTTTAATAAAAAACTACAGCATTTAAAGCTATAACAGCAAATATATACCTACTGGTACTCCTACAAACATGAAGTTAATTATAATTATAAGTATACCATTCATTAATTTTTGTGACATATACTTTTAAAATAAGAGTTCAGTTAATAAAAGGCACTATTAATATACTAGACACTTGACTCCGGCATATCTAACAGCCATTTGCTGAGAAACGCAAAATGCTTAAATCACTTGTTAGGACAAAATCGCAAATGGTATTTTTCTGTGTACTAAAGATCGCGCGATTTGTTTGAGCAAAAATATGAGTAAAATTTGGCAGCACTTGCTTTTTGCATGGGGAAAAAATAGTTGTGCCATCTGAAGTCATATAAAAGAGGTGTATTTTTAATTGCAAATTTTTTTTTTTTTATTAAAATATATGAAAATTCTAAATTTTCTCGATGAAAGTACATAAAAACAAGTCAAATTTTATTTAGACGCTTCCAGTTCCACGGTTTCATAATAAATTTTCATATTATAAGCTAGTTCACTTAGAGTTCACTTCATCATTTGCTTGCGAGTTGAAATAGCTAAATTTTATGTGATTGCGATTTTCAGCCCACCAATTTTGTGACTGCAAATCGTACTCACATTTTTTTTTGCGAAATATGAGTTTTAGCACATGGCTGTAAATCTATGTACACACGGTTGTCAGATGTTACAATATTGTAAGATCTGGCTACATGCTGACAATGTAGCGACAATGAAAAATTGTCCTGCAGAAGTAAATTGTGTGTTCAGACGATCGCAAGAAAGTATTACAATTTCATTGTCAGACTATGGTCTGACAAATAATTCATCTGACAACAAATATCAGTTCACACGGTTGTCAGATTCTTAGATGAAAAAAATTGCCAGACATGTTGTCAGGCATTGCCACTTATGTACAACCACCTGTTTGGCAGTGTTGCCCATCAAACTTTTTTCTGACAATGATGCCATTGTCAGGTGCATTAATTTTATACATCTGACAATTATAGCTGAGCTTACAATACCAGCCAATTATCTGGCCGACGAAGAGTGTTCTCACGATTGTCAGATGCCTGACAACATTGTCGTCTTACAATTGATTGACAATGGTTTTTCTGACAACATTGTAAGTTAAAAATTGGAAGTTCAGACGATTGTAATACATTTTCAGCCAATTTTACTGGCAATATTGTAAGATCTGACAACCGTGTCTATGTAGCTTAAGTCATAACAACCACAGTTGCAAAGTTTTAGATGGTCTTTACTATACAATATTTTCTCCGAAAATGATATCTTCAACTAATTTCTCACTTTGGTTTTGTTAAGATCCACGTACCTGGATGCAAACTTACACATTAACAGAAAACGATAAGACTAATATTTTTGCTATAAACTTAGTCATAGAAGGATACTTAATTCCAAAAATCTAAGTTTAATAGGCTTTAATTTCTGACCTTTCGAATTCTACTATGAAATAAGGAAACTCTTTCATTATGTTAGAATACATACACCTTCTTCTTTTATAATATTGTAAGTTAAAGCTTTGAATTTATCTTCAAATTTAGTCTCCTTAAAATATGAACACACGCTTTTCCATACAAATTTGTACAATTTTTATTAGCTTATAATTTCTGTAAGCGTTATTCACATATGATATTTTAAATTCATCTTTAACATATACAATATATGTACTCTAAAATAACTATCACATAATATTTCACGTTTACGTACCATAAATATTACTTTCATTTCCTACTTAAACTAACTTTAAAAAAGGAAGTATGCATACAGTTGCTGGAATGATATGACCGTAAAAATGTAATCTACAAAAATCGTAAAAAACGGACCTCAAATCTTCAAAGTGTTATTTTCAGCACCCAAAATCATCAAAATGACGATAAATCGTCAAATATGGCAACTATGGCTGTAGTGAATGAAAAGAAAGGAACGGTTCATTACAAAAGTATCTCTCCTAACAACAAAAACTTTTAACTCTTTTTTTGCTTTTGCACAATAAGCAAAAGCAATACAAATACGAGTACTTTTCAAATGGCAAAGAGCGGAGAAAAAACATTTGATTTTTTGCAATGCCGTTACAATCTTACATCTGTAGTGCGTTTCTGTAACTTTAGGTGTGTTCATTTACTTTACTAGTAAAAATTAGCAACGAGAGAGTAACAAGAAAATTTTCAAAATTACTCTCAAAAATGTGAAAAAGTAAATGAACACTTTACTAGCAAAAATTTGCAAGTTAGAGTAGTGTTGTTGTGTATAGGTATATATAAGTACTTAATAACTACCATTATATCCTTTGGACAAATTATACATATATGAATGTTATTATAAAAATAATGTGATTATGGTCATTTATATTCAGCATTGTCTTGACTGGTGTTTTTCGAGTACAGCTTGTAATAGAATAATGAAAAGTTTTACAATTTTATTTAATCTAGGACTAGGCATAGTGGAAATACACTAAGCACTATAAGGGTGATTAGCTACTTTTGAATAAAATATCTATTTTCAAATAGCATCCCATACACGTTTCACTTCAATTCGTAACTGAGTCGGTCGTTGTGCAATTCAAGAAGTAGTTTTTTTTTGCAAGGAGACCGTTAATAATTTTTTAAATTGTCTTTAATTTCATTAAATCTGATAGTTGAATGAAAATCTTCCTATTCAGTTTATGAAGTGTGTGGCCAAGAATCAATTCAATTGAAAGACTCAATTAACAATTGAATTGAAATGTGTATGGGCTGCTTTATACGTTATAACAGCCTGCATTTTCATTTTTATTTCAAATTAATTTCAAATTGTAAAGTACCGAATAGCTAGGTACTCATAATATTTACGATACTAAAAATAATAGTTGGTCTGTAAAAATTAAAGAAACAAAAACATTTCAGAGGTTAAAACTACAAAAATATTAATATAATTAAAAATGGAAGGTGTCTAAGTGTCTATTTAATTGCTTCCCTAAAAGTTTTAAACACATTCAAGCAAGTAAATTTGCCGGAACATCCTTTGCCATTGATGCGCTACATACTGTGTTGCTTAGTTCATTGCCACTAGACGTCTTATTTTAACTCTGTTGTTCCTAAGTTACACAAAAATCAATTTGTTATCTTTTTAATATTTATACTCGTTTTAAAAGTTTACATACACTTACAATTTCTTAAATTTTTCAAAATATTTTCATTTTTAACTTAATTTAGAAATATTGTTTTGTAAACACAAACGCAAAACAGCTGTTTGAATAATTATTGCAAATAAAAATTTTACTTGCAAAAACTTGCAAGAATTTTTCTGTCTCTCAATTTTGTACGCTCTTTTGACGCTCTCTCGTTGCAAATTTTTTTGGTTAATGAACGCTTTCTAGTAAAAATTGTTACAAATTTGTGAAAATTTTTAGTAAATGAACACACCTTTTTATAACGATAATTGAATTCTTAAAATAATTATAGCTATATTTCATCGAATTTGCTATTCTGTAACATGTTTTTAATGATATTCGCCGTCGATCAAAATCAGCTGTTTTGCTGCCGATTGTCGATATCTTAAAGACAAAAATTTTCTTGTTGTTTATTCAATCGTTACAGTGTATTTTTTTTTTATTAAATTATGCTTCCATGAAATAAAGTGCTAGTATTATGATTTTTGATACATAAAAATATTTATTATATACATAAATTATAACACAAAATATTTATTAATTACCATATACATACATTTAAAAAAATAAAAATTTCAGTGTACTTTTTTAACCGGTAAAGAGTGTTTTCTGTTGAAATGGGGTTTGAACGTTTGACATTCGGTCTTGCAAGGGATGAACCAGGGGATAATCAGTATGTTCTTCGCGAAAATCGTGCCTTTTTTGTTTTATTTTAACAAAAAGTGCTATTTGCAAATTTATTTTCGCATAACGGTAACACTTATTGGGCGACTTACTACCATCCGATGCATTTTAAAACAAGGAATGAACTTGTTTTATTTTTAGGACTCATTAATTTAAAAATTAAAATTTAGGACTAATTAATCAGGATCATTAATTTTCCAACATTTTCATATAATCAAAAAAGTACGTTTTGTTCTGCGACTCCTTATTTCATAGTAGTCATATTTTCTTCATGCTATTATTTTAAGACATGACTTTATGACCATCCTTTGAAACCCGTAATTACATCTATATGGCTGTCAATTACTCAATTATTTGATTTAATCCAAAGCCATATAAAACTTTCCATTCAACAAAATGTCATTTATAGATTTTTTTCCATTTATAATGCGTTACACCATCATTTGTTCGTTTCACAACAAAACTAAATGTACAAATTGGCAGTTGGCAATTATAATGTTAACACTAATTGTCCATAACTAATAAATTGTGTATACAAAAAGTAATTTAGAAATATATAAAAACTTAAAATATCAACGCAAAAACAAAAGAATAAATTGCTATTAACAGACAGACTGTCGCCGCATTCGTTAGATTTTAGCCAGAAATCTTGTTTGTTCGCTAGACTGGTTTTAATTTCACAAATAATTTTAAATTGTTGGAAATACTCAATCATGAAATAAAAAGAAACGATGTTTTTTTTTAGCATAAGTAATTAGAACACAAGAGAAATTTTTAATTTATACAAGAAAACAATTTCTGAGCTTTACAAAACTGCACACTACTAATTTTTCTTTGTTAGCACAGTGGCCACACATCAAAATGCTGGATCAAATTGACATATGTATGTATGTATAGAAAAATTTACTGCCAGTTCATGGCTAACAAAGCTAGTTCGATCGTTCGTACATATAAAACAAAAACAATGTTAAAAATTTGTTCGTTATCCGTGAACTGGCACTCAGTTTAACTTAGCACAGCTACATATCAAATTCTTTCCATCAAACTTCTTTACAAATATGTTATGCAAAACAAAAGAACGTGTTATTGTTTGATAGGAAAATGTATCATTATACATCAAACCCCGAGAAGTTTAACTCATTAATCATAAGATCTTTTTTGATAGCAATTGTTAATAAGTATCTATAAATTAAAAACTAATTTTTTACCCATTTTTTATTTAAACTGCATTACCAAAAACAATAATATTTGTGAAATAATTATTTGATTTTTTTTTTTTTTTTACAAATGTACAAACCAAAAATTTAATTTAAAAAAATTATAAAAGTTCAACAAAAAATTCAATAAATTATTTGATTTAGTTTTGCGTACATACATCAAACTACTTTCAAATTGCTACTGGGAAGGGGTAAATTTGTAAGTACCTGCTTCCACATGATGAGCCTGTTTGAATATGAGAACAAGCGAACAGGTTAGTGGTCCGTAAACTGGCACTAAATAATTTTGATTTTCATCAAGCTATACCAGTGAGATGTTTTCAAGGACACAATAAAAAAAATACTAATTTATATCAGCACCTGCCTTGGCGACCTTAAACTAGATCTTTTTTGATTGTATTTATTAAAAAGTATCTATAGATTAAAAACTTATTTCTTACCAAATTTTTATTTAAATTCCTTTACCAAAAACAATCATGTTTATAGCTGCTGAAACCGCAAACTAATTATTTGATTTAGTTGCGCATGCACACATCAAACTACTTTCAAATTGCTGCTGGGAAGAGGCATATACTAGGTACTTGCTTCCACATGATGAACCTGTTCAAAGATGTGAACGAGCGAACAATTTAGTTCATCAAGCTATACCAGTGAGATTTTTTTCAAGGACACAATAAAAAAAAATTTTGTTTGCCGAAGCAGTTTTATGTATGGCGATAAGAGAGAGAGAGAGAGAGAGAGTGGGAGATAGACAGGATATATTATTAATTTACATCAGCACCTGCCTTTGCGGCCTTATCTGATGATGCCACAACTCCACGGGGTGAATTATTCACGATTCATCAGCGCCTCGGTGTGACTGGCAAGGCTCACACGTGTTGCAAATTCTATTATACATATGAACAAAGCCCTTCCCGAGTAGCTCAGGCATTTTAGTACCCCCTGTATGCAATTTTATAGGCAGTTAATAAAAGGTTAAACCCTTTGAGTTGGTAGGCCGAAGCCCATTAAGAGCACCAGCCTTTAACCAGCTTATCTGCCTAACCACCACTACTGGTTTCTTACATAACAGATATGTGCTGCAAGACAACAGCACTGCACCTCGAGGGTTATTATCCGCTGAAAACCGACATGCACCATAGTTATTAGCGACGAGTAATTCCTCTCTATATAGTTTAAACTACAGCCAGAACGTATTAGCGAAGATGTAGGCATCTGAAGCATAACCAGCGCCGGGATGATGTGCAAAACAGATCCTCCCGGGGGCTTTGCCCATCCCCGTTTGTGCCAATTAACTCTTGGTTAGGACTTTGGAAGTCCAACACAACTTAAGTTATGCAGCTTCGTGGAGTAGTCATTCCTATCTCTCTATGCCACAGAAAGCAGTGTTCTCTAGTTAGGCATGCACCAAGACAAAACCAGCTCCCAGCAGGGAGGGACAGATAAAGAGAGAAAAAGAGAAAGAGAATGTGAAGCTGGATCACTTCAGTATTTACCATAATGACCTTAACTGACCAAGTGTCTTCTTAAGCTCACACAGATAGGAAGTTCTGGTCATGTGTTTGTAGCCCTATGAACATACCACTTGCTGAGGAGCTTGAGACTTCTAGTCCCTGCTATAATCAGTCTGGTGAAATCTCAGTCTCACGTATTCATGGGTCGAAATCCATAAAAATCATCAGTCTTTAACCAAATCTTTCGTCTCTCCAATACTACTGGTACCTTCTATTACAGGTATCTGTTGCATGACAACAGCACCTCAGTGACGATCAACGGCAAGGTTGTCTGTAAAACAGAACCCACCTGGTGGCCAATTAACCCTTGGTGAGTTTTCGGAAGACCCAATAAAATTCAGAGCAGGAGTGCCCAAGCTCTATGCGCTTGGTGCTCAATTGTTTTTATAGAGGTGCTTTGCTATAGGGCTGTGCTCTTTAATACACACATACTGGACTCAGCACTAGCAATGAACACTATACAAACAACTTTGTCTTATATATATTTTTGTCGTTCTTCACTGTACACACACAAGAGCAAAGCAACAGCACTTTAGCATGCTTTGCTGGTAAACATTGGCGGAAAGGATTATCAGTGTGAATTTTGTTTTTGTAAATATGTTTTGCTTTTTACAACCAAAAATATTAAACTAAAGTAGTTTTTTCTTAAATGTATGGGTGTTTGCTCTTCCATAAAGTACTTTTGGGCACCCCTGTCCTTTCTCTCTATACCCTTAGAACACGCCAAGTCAAACCCTGCTATTGTGGGAAGAGAACAACTTCTAGAATATTATATATTTTAAATAAAATAATATTCATAGATTAAAGCAAAAATATTTCATTTTTCACAAAATACAAAACGTGATATAAATGCCAATATGTTGAACCTCCTTTGTAACTCAACGGCGCAGTTGGGTCTTACTGTGCAAACCTAAATTAGCGCGTTAAGCGTAATTTTTCTGTCAAAAATCCTCATGTACATGCAAAATGTATGAGGCCAACTCAAATAGGGCTGTGTTACCGCTTCGCAATAAGAAAATCTAATTTTGACAGAGCGTAAGAGAGAAAGCTTTGCTGTCTCGCTTAAAAAAATGTTATTCAATTTTTACGGCCATTAGTATTCACATTCTAGTTGCTTTCAGACTAATTTAGCGGCTTTATCACTTTTTATTATTTCTATTCAGCGATTTTTATTACACAAGGTTAGTGAACAACACTGTTCATGGCAAAACTTTAGCGCTTTTATTTAAGTTACTTACTACAGCGTAAAATCAAAGCGCTACATTACGTTGCGCTTGACGCCTTAATTTACGTTGCACTGTTACTCGTAGCTTAGCTTTGGTTCTGTGCAGATATTGGCAAATGCGCTGTTCTTTAATTCTTAATTGCAAACGTTGTCTTTATCAATGATCAACAATTTATATTTTTTCAATTTCTTTATTCACCATTTTTTTTCTTTTCATTATTATTATTATAAAAAACTTCTATAAATACTCGTACTAAAGTTGATTGAACTATTTACGCATTAATGGATTTCATTACTACAGCAACAACATTTGAGTTTATTGCAAATACAAATCAACTCTTGCAAACAAAACACACACATACACACCTAATGAAAATGATTGATGTTTGTTTGTGTGCGTTGCTTATCAATATTAATTATATACAATCGATGAGTTTTTGTTCGCTTAATTAAACCTTGTCATCCCTGGTTGTACGGCGTTCATTGTTAAGTGCTTCAAAGTTCGCAGGACCATTTTGTATAAGAGTACGAGTTTGTAATACTATGTATGTCTTGCAAGTTTTTGCAAATTTAAATAAACATTAAAAAGAAATTATTTGTATATTTTTTTTTATCTCTAAAAAGGTTTTTGAACTTTTGAAGATTTCTTTCTTTTGCAAACGTGACACTCGAGTTGAATAGAAAATATTTTATACTTTGAAATGAGTCAGAAATAATTGTGGCATTTAAAAGTGATGTTTCTATAATACAAGCAAACGAATTGTCTAAAAAATTTGTATAGAAATCACTCAAATTATTAAGTGTTTTTATATAAATTTTCTTGGCAACTCGATTGTTTCATATAACATATGAAAACATTACATACATATATCACTGCAACTAAAACAAAGTCATGACTCTCTTTCACTCCAAATAGCCCTTTTCGAGATATATGTTGTTAAAGTTTGCGTCCCGCTTTCAATGTCCAGAAAAGTAACTAAAAGCAAATTCACGGCAAAAGCAAGAAAACTTGATCTGTTAAGTATGACCACTCACATACTTTTGTGTCCTTAAAACTGTCCTAAAACCGAGTCTGAAATAAAGGAAAGAAAAAAATTGTACATCCGATTAACAACCATCTAGGCGTAAAACATTATCAAATAAGCACGAGTTCTACTGTCCTACCTGTTCCACATAGACGAGCAGGATTTACCCTACATTACCGTCTGTACGCCTAACCAAGGCACTCTGCTATCTGGAGTATAAAGGAGTAGGAGTCCTTCATTTGTTGTAGCAAATAAAATTCTGGAATGTTAGCATTACTTAGGTTGTGTTGGAGCTCCCAAACACTCACCAAGAGTTAGCTGGCAGAACGGTCGTAAGCAAAGCCCCCAGTAGGTTCTGTTTTACAGACCATCCTGCTTCTTGGCTGAAACGTTCTGGCTTTGGTTTAAAACTAAAATTATGGCAATTGAGTATTCTGTGATAATTATGATGCTTGTCAATTATCGGGCAACTAATTATATTCCCCGCAAAATATAATTACCAGGAACCAGAACCACCAACTTAAGAAGCATTACCTTTCATTGGGGAATAGAATACAGGAGGGATTAAAAGGCCCGCGCTGTTCAGCAAGGGGTTTGTTAATATGGCAGCAAACATATGACAAAGAGTTGCGGCCTGTATGAGACTACAAGCCACATGGAGGCGCTGGGGAGTTGTGAGATAGTTCACCTCATGAAATTAATCCACCGTCATATATGCCCGTAATAGCAGGTGCTGACGCAAATATATTACACATCCTTTCTTTTATACAGTACACGAAAGAAGTAGTTAGAATTGATCAAATATTTTCTCAATATGATCGCATCTTCAACTGTGTTCGTAGAACACAGATGAACAACTCGTCTAGAAAATTTGCATGAAAAATACTCAATTTTTTGAGAGTGATTTTCATATAAAATTTTTTAGACGAGTGCTCGTCTGTGTTCTGTAAACAGCACATATAATATTTCCGCCGGGAAGTTAAACTACTGGTAGTAATTCTATTGTAATCCTGTCTGTATGCGATGTGGCACCGTCTTGTTGATACCACATATTAATCAAGTCCAAAGCATGCAGTTGTGGCGTTAAAAAGTAAACTAATGCTTCCTCCTGAGCAAATTGCGCACCAGACTGTCACTTTTAACGGATGCAAAGGTGACTGATGAATAATTTGAAGGTGAGTTTGATGAAAACTAAAATAAATTGTATATTTTCTACCGATAAAGAAAGTTCCCGCAAAATAAAACTTTTCGTCTAGCATTGGACGGACTTAAGTAGAAAGCACATTTTTTTTTTTTTTTTTAATTGTGTGCTTATTATTAAGATTTGAAAACTGTATGTATGCTTATTATTAAGATTTGAAAACTTATTGTCAGTTCACTTTAAAGATTCAGTAAATAAATAAATACAAAAAAAAAAAAAAATAATTTTTTTTCTACCTCGCAGCAGGAGTTTGAAGCTAGTTTGATGCGTGTGTCTGCAACTACTTCCAAATAATTTTTTTTTGTTTCAGCGACAGTATCATTGTGCTTTTTATAAAGGAACTTCAATTAAAAAATGAATTAATTTTTTTGCTGTGAAAAAATTTTTTTTTTATTTTTTGACATATACAAGTTTGCCAAACACATAATCAAAAACTCGAGTTTTCACAAACAAAAAATACTTTGACAAATAATGAACTATTTTTCAACCGAAAATCAGTCATTTAATTCTTTTCAATACAATTAACGTTTAATAAAGTTTGATGAAATGAAGTTGATGAATCGGCTGTGCTGAGTTAAACTGGCATATGAAGGAAGATGCGTGTGTGTGTGCAATTACTTCAAAATTCAATTTTTCTTCAGCGACAATATGCGTGTTTTTTTTAATGACAAAGTTCAATTAAAAAATGGGTAAAACATTTATTTTTTGGCAGTGAAAAAATATGTTTTTTATTTTTTGACATATATAAGTTTGACAAACACATATTCAAAAGCTCGGGCTTTCACAAACGAAAAATACTTTGACAAATAATGAAATGTTTTTCAGCCAAGAATCACTCGTTAAATTTTTTTCAATACAATTAATATTTAATTTCAGTTTAATTCATGTCAATACAATTAATATTTAATTTCATTTCATCAAACTTGATGAAATGAAGTTGATGAATCGGCTGTGCTGAGTCAAACTGAATTTTTCTGGTCTGATTAAAGCGAGTATTTTTTTATTACGCCATCATGCCAAGTTTGTCAAACATCACATAAAAGCACACTCAAAAGTAAAATTTTTATTTATTATATGATTTATTTGCTGCTTTGGTAATTGATGCATTATTAAAAGACAAAAATCAGAAAAAAGGAAGAAATTTTGACAAAAGAATGGTTTGCTCAAAGTCCAAATCGCTCTGTTTTATCAGTTTTCCATTAATCTTTAGACTGTTATGGTAAACTTCGTTTTTGTTTGCCATAATTGTAGTAAACTTTCATATACTTCGAGGAATTCGTTTGAAAACACGCGATCTAATCGTTTGTGAAAACTGATCAAATGAAATTTGTATTGTGTTTGACAGCGCGACTATTAAACAAATAAGATGGCATGATGGCCACACAAAACATAATAAATGTTTAAATCCATCAGGTCAAGTTTGTCAAACACAATGTTTGCGCTATTAAATGAGCACGATGTCATGCTATCAGACAGTGCCATCTATCAAATTTATTCATCTAATAACCGCATAGTGCATACGTATGTATATAAATTTGATCAAACAGTTTGATGATTGGCCACGGCGTTTAATAACTGAAGAAGTAGATGTTTTCTTTACGAGATCTTAGTTTCAGAAAGAAAACGCCAGTAAAACTAAAAACTTAATACTCGCTCGTATTATATAAGTCGACGTCGACTTGGCGATAACATTTGAATGTTGTTAATAAACTCTATGAGTATGTATTCTCGCCGATCTATAAAGCAACAAATGTTACACGAAAATAGAAAATTCCTGTTAAATACTAATGTAATAGCGAGCAGTTGTTGATATCGACTTGATGTGACGACCATAAGATGACTCCTAGAATAACGGGGAATATGTATCGCCATTAGTTTTAAAGAATTTCTTTATTTATTTTTTCTTTGTTGTTAAATTTTTTTTCCTTTTTCTGCTTTAATTCAATTTAATAAGTTTCATGAAAGTGCCATAAATTGTTTATGTTGTTGTGGAAAAACAACAACAACAACAATAGAGAAAGAGTAAATCTATAATAAAACTAGCAAAAAAAAAAACTTCTTGCAATTTTTCATTTCTTCTTTCATATGCCTTTTTCCATTCATTTTACTTTAACAATGCATAGATATCATATTCTCTAGTACAGTGGGCCTAACAAGGTAACTAAATTGTCGAAAGAATTTGTGATTGAAAAATTTTAAGTAATAACCATAAAAAAAATAAATATTCAAATCAAAAACTTGTCTTTGACTTTGTTATACGGATTAACCTTATGGCTCGATTATAGATAGCAATCGAACTTTAGTTGCGTTGCCAGTTGCTAAAAAGGCAGTACAGATGGGAAATGGCAAACAAAGCCAACCTTTATGTTTGTTCGAGAAATTCGGGCATTTGGAGAAGGTAAAACAACTGCAGGTCAGGTCTGCAGGCCTAATATTTCAGAAAAATTAAATAGTACTGGTTCCTAAGCTCGAGCTCACCCTAAGAGCTCACCCCTAAGCTCTTGTACACTTTCAGCTAAAGCTGAGACCGGGGTGAATCGAATTGTGGTACTTATCGGCATGTCAATGGACCATAATCTTGTTTAAACTCAACCGCATGGTCTCGATGAGTTCTGATTCAACAAGACAGCGCTACGAGCCATTTTTTTGAGTGCCAAACATGTTGACCAAGCATATTTTTATCAAAATTGACAGAGAAAAAAAAAAAAAGAAAAAAGCAGATTTAAAATCGCAAAAATAAATATCATAAGGTTCTTATTTTTAGGCTTTTTTAGTTTATTTATTTATTTCTTAACTATACAATTGCAAACAAATTTGCAGAGTATGGGATGCACAGCATAGGCGGAGTAACGAAGACTTTACGCCCACGACGGCTTTTTTAATATTTAATTAAATTACAAGCCCCGCTGGATAATTTCGTATTATATGCTGAATGTTTTCCTGTATATCCAACATGTTGGTCAAATATATTTTTAAATTTTGAAGAGAAGAGAAAACTAAAATGAAAACTTAAAAAGTTTTGAAAAGTCTAAACAAAGAACTAATTGAGAAACTATTTTGGTGAGCATTAAGTTTCGCGTTTGGGCACGGTAAATTGGCCACTATTGGACTGTTTTCTCTGGGGATAGGCAAAGTCTGAGATCTTCAAGAATAAGCCAGCTACAATTGACGCTTTAGAAGCCATTGTTGCTCGTGGTATTCGCAACATATCAGATACTATGCCCGAAAGAGTAGTCCAAAACTGGACCTTCCGAAGGGACCACTATCAGAAGTAGACATGTCCAACATTTAGATGATATAATTTTCAAAAAGTGAATAAAATATTGCGTTTTTAGTCGATAATAAAAAGCTAAAGCTCATTTTCAAATTTATGTGTTATATTTTACATCACAAATCAAACCTCAGAGCGAATCATCCGATACATATATAGTATAATTTCGCTACATATGTGTAACAAGTAACATATTGTTTTTTACAAACTTTTTACTGGAAAAGCACCGGTTTCGGTTCAACAGCTCTTTTTACAAAATAGGTTCCTCTATAGGATATTTGTTAACTAATCCAGCGGTTTCCGTGATTGAATTTGGAAATAAAATTTCTGTATATTTGTAAAATTTATTTGTTGTGTCTTTTTTTATTTAAAGAAGCCCACTGTTCGGTCGAGATATTTATTTATGCGTTCTTATTTCCACTTCAACCACTTTTATTTTGCATTTCGTTTTTTTTTGCACGATTGTTGTTGTTTTGTCTTGTAAGGAAGTTGTGAGAAAAAGTTTTTGATAATAAATTTATTAAAAACTTTTGCATATAAATTATAGTTTATTCTTGGCAAAAAGAAAACAAAAATAAGGTAAAAAAAAATAAAATGGCACAACATAAAATATGTGAACTTGTGTTGTGCCACTCTCAGCCGCATGTACTCGTACTCGCATCATTTAAAAAGCTTTAAATTTCAATGTGGCATTGATTACATTCCAATAAATCTTTTTTTTTTTAATTTACAAACGTCTGGTTTCCATAAAGAATTAAATTTATGCCTGAGAGTTTTACTTTTGGGTCATTTCGATCTAATGATTAGGGTCAAATAACTACTAAATCCTTTGCAGGATATCAGGAAAGGATGTAGAAATCAGGAAAATAAATAATAATAAATTAAAGATTTTAAAATAAATATATTTTGAAACTAATAGAACATTAAGTTTCTAAGATTATATACTTTTCTTTTAACATGAAATGCATTTAAAGTATGTGAAGTCTAATGAGTCATATGAAACACGAATTAAGAACCCAACATGGTTTAAGACTACAGAATAAAGAAAACGTTAATCATCAAACTGGCAAAGAATTTTGCCAATAAGACATTGTAGAGTGTAGCGTGGTTCACTACTCGCAAACCTTACTGTCTTTGGAATCGCTGATGATTTGTCTTCGTTTGTATCAAGCTTCCATGGAAACCGCACTATGAGAGTTGGTACAGATAGACTTCCGAGGTACTTTAGTCCTTAGTTCTTTCTCCATTTCTTATTTTTCTTAATGCCTTTCTATGTCAAACTATCAACTCTACACACTCTTTTGCAGATAACAGCAGCATTTTCTCATTCATTCGAGATCAGTGTTAAAAAGGCAAAATATGAATAACATGTTAAATAATGATCTTCGAACCATCTCTGAATGAGGTCGACTTCAACGCTTGTAAGGCCCCGTATTTTTTAACACCACAATGTGCCAGCTTCAATCCTACTTCAGTAATAGATGGTATAAATACCAGCTTCAATCCTACTTCAGTAATAGATGGTATAAATATTGAGGAATCTAATGCTTTTGCAATGAAAATTCTGTGTGATAATTGCCAGACTTAACACATTTTCATGTCTCTAAAGAAGCATGCAAGTATCTTTGATTTAGAAGCGATGCAAGACACGCTACACTCCATCTGATCTTCTTACTATTTACACTACCTACATCCAACCAAATTGGAATAGACCTCTCAAATTTTGGCCAGATTCCAATAGGCAATTTTGGGAGTTAGAGTGATATTCGGTAGACTGAACGTATATCTGTTTAGAAACAGAGTAAGATACACTTCACTCCTTCCGATCTCCTCACAATTTATCGAAAATGCTATAAAACTTTCATGTTTGGGCCCGCGGCTCAAAGTGTATTTTAGGGTTACTTGATCGCGTGTAAGAGAGAGCGAGAGAGCTTATCTGTGGCAGAAGAGTATCCAACTCTCTCGACTCACTGGAGCATCGCTGCAGTGCAGGTGCGTTATAATGTTCTGCCATTAGTACAATGGATCTCGCTCTGACGAAATCAGGGATCTCGTCATAAAACCGCAGCCTTTTTACATAATATGCACTCATCATCCATAGGTTATCCATTTGTAGTGGACTGACAAGTGAATTCCAAAAAGCATTGCCGTATCATTCAACTGTGGAACAAGTTGCTAGCAAACGTCTGTGCTCTAAGTTACAATAATGTTGGAAAGTTCGAAACAGACGTTCAGTTTTTTCTATTTCCAAAAATAGCCGGTTGCTGATGAGAACGAAACATAAAGACATGTTTCTCTACTTGATTTGAAAAATATGAATTTTTATTATTATGTTTCAATCACTTAACTTTGGTGAGTTTATTATTTATAGTTTTTGGACAACTTCTTGCTAAGAGAGAGAGTTTACCGTGATATTAACTTCAAAAACGTTTGTGTCTCGAAATACACAATAAAACATTCCTGAAGAAGTTGGGATTAAACAACGAAACGTAGAATACAAAACTAAATAAAACAAAACAGTAGTTTTATTTAAAAAGGAAAAAACGACCTAAAAAGCCTACTAAACAATAGCACAACTTAAAATTCAACAATAGGTCGAAAAAATATATATTGCAAAGTAAATGTTTGCTAAATATTTAATTCAAAATAACATAAATCCTGAAAGAAAAATTCAGCCACTTTGTCTAACTAGTCTGCTTTGGAATAAGTTTCACACCCTTAACAGAACCATTTTGTTTTGCTTGAATCATCAAACCCTTCAGTAAAGGTTAATTGTCTGAAAGAGGTTCAGATGCCCTTTGGATATTTTGTTTTATACCTGTTCTACCATTTTGACTTAAGCATTATGGCTGTATTGGAAACCTAAATCGGAGAAATAATGAGTTAGTAGTTTGTGATTATTGAAGAGTTAAACGAGTTTTCGGGGTATCTTTCAAGGTACAGGCTTTGCTTTGGAGTATTCACAACTTGGGCTCTTTACTTTCAAGGATACAGATGTGTAGGGTTCCCTTATTTGCGGTAGCTAATAAAACTCTAGAAAGTCCCAGTATTATTCACGTTGTATCTTTCGAAGGGTTAAACAGGTTGAGACACTTGCAACTGAACTGTGGTTAAGACCTAATACCGCAGATAGGAGTTCTTAGTATTCCCTGACAATTGTGATACATGCCCGTTTTTCGGATAACTAATTGGAGACTCTAAGGCGATACTACTTTGCAGTAGATACCTATATTATAAGGAACTAGAAATCGTGGAGAGATAAATGAGTTGGTTAGAGCCTGAAGTTCTTTATGCACCTAGGGCCACCAATTCACTAGAACTAGATTTCCACGGACTATCTGAAGAATCACATATAAGAGAGATTAATAGGCTCAAACTCTTTAGCATAATCTAGTTCCGGTACAATGCACTGCATATACAGGTGTTATCCCTTGTATATGCAATGATAGATCGTGCATATGTGATGATGGACCAACTCCACGAGACGAATTATTCGCGATTCACGAGCGCGCCAAGGTAGGGTAGCCTTATGGCTACATATCCTTTGTTGAGGAGTTCGGGCCTTCTAATCCCTTCTGTATGCAATTTCCTATCAGTCAATGACAGACAAGGCTTACGAGTTGGTAGGCATCAGCTCTTAATTAGCTCGCTTCTGCTTCCTTAAATTACAGATATATGCTATTGCAAGACAACAGCGGGGGGTTATTTGTCCCCGAAAAACCGCAATGCACTATAGTTATCGGAGAAGACTATTGTGTGTTTTAGGTTTAAATCGACAAGGTATTTCAGCAAACTGAAACTTCAGCCAAACTCTCTTGCACGAAACATACTTAATTTTAGCGGTCACACTGGGTTGAGAAGAAGGGATACCGTTGCCACCATCAGTGCGTTAAGTAGGTGATTTTACCGATATAATATGCGCAAAATAAAACTTTTTGTCTAGCAGTGGCTGGACTTAAATAACTTTTATATTTAGTATTAAGATTTGAGTACTTATTGTTAGTTCACATTGTGAAGATTCAATAAATAAATAAAACCTACAAAAAAAGAAATAGTCAGAAAATTTCAGCCAAGGTAGGCACCTCAACCATGCTCAGTTCTCTAATGGTCTGCAAGCATAAACAACCAGGGGTTCTACCGATTTTTGTTCCGTCAATTAACCCTTGGATAGGGTTTCCAAAATCCAACACAACATAAGTCATGCGGCTTCCTAGAGTTTTATTTTGTACAACAAACGAGGGACTCCCTCCCCTCTATGAACCAGAAAGCAAAATGCTCTGGTTTGATGAACGCGAACGCAAAACCTGTTCCTCGGGAGGATCACACAAACATATGACAAGAAATTGCCATCTGTATGAGCCTTGTAAGCCATAAGGCGATCTTGGAAGGTGGTGACGTGAATCAGTTACACTTCAACGTCTTTCGGAGGTGCTGTTGGTTTGCAATAGATGCTGAAGTGCTGAACTGGCTGGCAAAAGGGTTAAAGATTTCGGTTTACCACTCTTACATATGCTGGTTTCTGTCTTGCCCTGGGGAAATTCTCAGACAGTAGCGATTTTACAGTTTGAGCATAGTTTTTTATATCATCCGAAATCATCATGTTCAAGAATTGCTAAGTGTAAAAGCTTGGTAAGCCGTGTATAGCGGCGATTCATTTAATAGTTCTTCCATATTTTTTGGCCACCATCCAGTACGGCCGTTACATGAGGCACTGATGTTTAACAAACATCACAGCAGTATTGCTTGGAGTCTTGTTGTATCGCCTTTAATATTTTTCTGATATTATCGTCTGTTTAACTAATTTAAACAAATGTAGAAGACTGTGGAACCCTTTCGAAAACTGTCATAAAATGTTATAAAGTTTCGTTTTTTTAATTGCCAAGTCTTCTAAGCTTTTATTAGCTCTTGCCAACAAAATCAATATGCAAAATGCAACCCAAATGACATTTTGTATAATTGAAAGAAAAAAAATTTTGCATTTCTAACATTTTTAAGGATTGTTAAAGACAAAAAAAAAAAAAAATAAATAAATAAATATTCAAAAGGTTTTCTTAATACTTTTTTTTTTGTTTCCCATAATCCTATTACATGATTTTTTTTTGTTCGTTTTTTCAAAAAGGTCTTTCTTCGAACATTGTTGTGTTGTTTGTTTGACCTTTTATTTAAATATTTACATCGTTGCTGGCTCAAACCACCTGTTTAACAATAAAGAGATTGTGTTGATTTGAAATAAAATAAATTTTTATTAATAAATATTTTTATGCAATTTTTATTTTTACGGTCGTGCAGCTGCGCTGTGAATTTCATTTTAAATAAAATTTATTTTTAAAAACATTTATTATTGTTAAACATTTTTGCATGCCATTTTCCAATTAACAAATTCATACGTTGGAAGCGTTTTTATTTTTATCGTTTTAGAGTAAACTTGCGATATATACGAATATGTAGTTTATTTTTAAATATTATTTTACAATATCAAATTTAAATACAGTTGAATTTCGCTATAACGAATTTCACTATAAGCAATATTTTATATTAATAACAAACTGAGTGTATTCAATTATTTTTTCCACTCTTTTTTGATCAAAAGTTACTGATCGTGGCAATTATTTTTATGATTAAAATTAAAGTATTTCTTGGCGAAAGCCAGGTTTGAACTTGAGTCAGATATATATCATCATATAATATTAGGAAGAACAAACAATTTTAACCTGCACTGCAGTTCCCAAGATTTAAAGTCCTAATAACGAATTTCTCTACAATGTATCTTTCTCTGTAAAGAACATTGAATTGAGATACAACTTGCTTTTGAAGGACTAAAAAATTTCCCTCTGACGGTGTTTTTTCAATCATACAATATTTTTTTTTTTACATATTCTATATTCGAGTAGTTTTACAAGTTTTTGCAAAATCAAAAGTAACCGTCGATATTTTTAAATTTAAAGGTCTAAACATTCAACCCTTTGTAGAAGACAGCAGCAGTTGCCACTCGTTCGAGATCAGTGCCAAACGGCAAATTATGATTGACACACTGAATGATGATCTTCGCACAATGTTCGAATATTGTTGTAAAAATGGGATCGATTCTAAGGCTCGTAAAGACCAGTATTGTATACTACCACAGAGCCACTAAAGTGAATGCTGCCTCATCCATACTCTTGCATAGTATATGCATGAAGGAATCGGCTGCTCCTAATATTTTTCGAAAGAAAATTCAGCGTGATGTTTGCGTGGACTGAACACATTTCTCATATGTCAAAAGTAGCACTCAAGTAGCATGGTTTTTGAAGCGATGCAAGACATGCAGCGTTCCACCTGACCTTCTTACTACTCCTCCGGGGAGCACGTTTTGCCTTGGCGTAGACGAAACCAGGGTACTCTGTTTTCTGGTGGAGAGAGGGGAAGGAGTTCCTTGTTTGTTGTAGCAAAACTCTAAGAAGCCGCATGAGTAATTAATGTTTTGTTGGCCTTCCGAAAACCGTACCAAGGATTATAATTGCCAGAACGGGGTTCAGTAGGGCCCCCAGGACATGCTAACTTACAGGTTTTTCGGTGCTGATCATGATTGAGCTGCATGCCTTGGCTGAAACGTTCCGACTATGGTTTAGCTTCGACCTTTCATCTCTGTACACTTTGTGGTTAGAGTTTGGTGTGGTGTTCACGCGGGAGTATCGAGTGGAGGGCGCCATCGGCAATACAGTTACTGTTACTGGCAAACGCTATAGGGCCATAATAGTTGACTTCTTGCTGCCGGATTTGCATGAGTGGGATTTAGTGAACATGTGGTTTTAACAATATGGTGCAAACGGATATACAGCAGGAGCACCAGTGAGTATTATGAATGAAGCATTTCCTGGTCATGTAATCTTCTATTTTGGTGATTTGGCAAGGCCATCATCATATTGCCCAATTTAGCCATCCCAGACCTTTTTGGAGCTACTTGCAGCAGGGGATTTACGCCGCCATCAGGTCCCAGGCAATCACAGCCTTTAAGGAGATTATTCCAGCACTGGCAGGACTTTAATCACATTTTTGTTTAGTATTAAGACTTGAATACTTATGTAGATTCAATAAATAAAATAATAAAGTTAAGAAAAAAAAATCATTTTTTTTATAAAACATTTGACATAATAAATAAGTATTTCTAATTTGCTCTCCATAACGAATTTTTTCAATTTTCAAACGCAGAAGTTTGTCGCCCTGCAGCTTTTAGGTTCTAGAGAAGTTTGACTGTATACATATGCAAGTGAACTCGTATAGATATTTAAAAGCTCATTAATTAAAATATTAAACATTCTGCGAATTATTTAAAGAAAAATAAATACCTAAAACTTTGTAATCAACAGCCTTTTAAAAATTTATTTGCTTAAATATACATGTGTACATATGTATGTGCACTCGTATGAACATTTATAAAAATGAATACTGAATGAAACATTTTTCTTTGTTGTTAAATTTACCGCATTTCGTTTTTTGTTTATTCTCGATTTTTCTTCATGACAATCTTTGAGTAATCATAAAAAATTACATTCCTCATATTTATCTACGCCATGAAAGTAAATATAATTTAGAAAATATTTACATTCATTATGGTGTAGAAAGACAAGTATTGAATAAAATACACTCGATTTTAAATGTTAGTAAAATAGAATAGTTGTGTTGGTGAAGATTTCTGATTTTTTTGGTCTTTGATGGCCACTCAAAAAGTGATGGCATTAGGTGAAAAAACAATTTGTCTTTTTTTTTAGATTAGTCGTTAAAGCCGCAAACACGTTTTAATTAAAGTTATAGAATGAAGCCGATTTTGCATTATGATCCTCACAGCCCTCCTGTACGCAGCATATTAATGCTATTAAAAATGCTTGATGTTGATGTAGAGTTGAATTTTATAGATTTATTCAAGCCTGAATATTTAAAGCCAAGTTTTAAAAATGTAAACACGACTTATATTGTTCCTACTTTATTTGATGGTGACAATGATCTGGAATTAAATGACTCACTTTTTTATCTTGGACCAGTACTCAGGGGATAGCCTCTACATATGCAGTGCATTGTATTGAAACTAGGAAAATAGAAAGGGGGAGTAATGTGTGTGAACTTAACACACGGAACGACCCAAACAAACGTTATAACAGCATTTAAAGTGTTGAAATTAAATTTGTTAAAACTGATCAGTGCCCAGTGTATATACCTTCGACACTGCTTACGTCTTTATTAGATAGCAAGAAAAATACAGTGTGTTTTCTGGTTCCGGAAACATATCTTATGTCAGTTCAAAACCATTCTCTTGGGACTTTTTAAAATTTCTGTGTCTTGGACAATTCCCCCAATACTGGACAAGGAAAACTTGTTTCCATACTGAAGGATTTTTCGCCTCATAACAGTTCACTCAGTAATACGTAATAATGAAGGGGAATTCCTGTAATATACAAACTGGTTGTTGTCTTGAATATAGAAAATTTATCGCTATGCTGACTCAACACTATCTTAGTATATCTATCTTATATAGAAAGATTATTATCACGGTACAGACAATTCTTAATAACTAAATTAAACGGGTGGTTCAGTGAGAAAAAATGCTATGCAAACAGAAATGGGACTATTACAATTGCATATGTGCGATAGGTAATCCTAGATTATATGGATTACCGAAAATACATAAAATGGATTTTCCATTAAGACCAATTTGCTCATTTGTTAATTCACCTTCTTATGAACTTTGCAAATATATTGTAAAAATTCTAAAGAAGATTACTCACAATTCGGAGTATAATATTAGGAATTCATTGCAGTTTAAACAGAGGATAAAAGATCAAAGTATAAATAAGGATGAGAAATTAATTTCTTTCGATGTAGTCTCACTATTTCCTAGTATACCAGTTGAACTAGCAATGAGCACCATAGAGGATAAGTGGGGATTAATAACACAAGACATAATGATGGAAAAAAGTTTATTTTTACGTATTTTGAAATTTTATATAGAGGATAATAGGTATTTTCAGTATAATGGGAAGATATATACGCAAATAAATGGACTACCAATGGGATCTCCAGCTTCCCCTATTACAGCTGACATTGTAATGGAGAAGTTATTGGACAGCTCTATAGGGAGATTGAATATAAAACCGAGAATGATGACTAAATATGTAGATGATTTGTTTTGTATCATTCCTGATTCGGCTATTGAGGATATGTTTACAGCTTTGAATGATTTTAATCATAATATTAAGTTTACCATGGAAAAGGAGAATAGTTCAAGACTTCCATATTTGGAAACAATGGTAATTAGGAGGGATAATAGGCTTGTTATGGATTGGTATCAAAAGCCTACTGCATCAGGAAGGATAATAAATTATTTTTCAAAACATAGTAAGAATATAATCATCAACACGGTTGAAAGGGTACTTAGCATAAGTGATGAAGAATTTCATAGGGGAAACATTATTAAAATTAGGAACTTGCTGGAAGACAATGATTTTCCATCTGAGCTAATTTATAAATTTATAAATCAATTTGGAAGGAGAAATACCTATAATGTAGTTAATTTAACAGACCCAAAAACTTATAGATCACTAACGTATATACCGGGTTTGACAGAAAGGTTAGCACGATCTAATATCTTTAATAGGGAGAAATATAGAATGGCTCATAAGAGTTATAATACGTTAGATACATTATTTACTAAAACTAAGGATAGACTTAGTAAAATGGATAATGCTAATATAGTCTATAAAATTCCATGTAAGGGAAATAATCAGGAGAATTGTAATAAAGTATACATAGGAACAGCGAAAAACAAATTAAGGACACGGATTGCAGGACATAAATCAGACCAAAAATATAGGCATATTAATGCACAGTAAACAGCGTTATCTTCTCATTGCTCTAGATTAAATCATTATCCTAATTTTGAAAATATTTCAATAATAAAAACTGAGAGTAATTATAAGAAACGTTTTATGTTAGAAATGTTAGAGATTATTAACTCACCTGTAGAAAGAAGAATTAATTTTAAAATGGACACAGATAATTTAGCGCATAGTTATAGGCATTTAGTTAGCAAAAAATTAGCACGTTGAATGAATATATAAGTTTTATTTCTTAGACTATTTTTTACATTGTTAAAAAAAAAAAATTAATGTTAATGTTAATGGTATTCTGTGAGCAACATGTGCCATGTTGATTTGCTTAAGTCTAAGATACAACATGTTCTAATCTTTAACAAGGCATGTGTTGGTTGCAGAATAAGTTTAATTTAAATTATGTTATAATTATTTTGTTTTTTGAATTTATTAATATTGTTAAGAATTTTTCTTTGTGTATGAAATAAATATTTTTCTTAGTGTATGAATTTTTTATGTATAGAAATTTTTTGACAATAATTTTTCAATTTAAATTTATAACATTTAATTTCTCCTGACGATGATAACAAATTGTTGTCGAAATATTGAGAAATAAAAGATTTTAAATTGTAATTTTTTTTATAAAAAAAGATCTGAAGCTGCAAAAATTAAATTTATTTGATATTATTTTCCTTCATAATCGTACAAAAAATAAGGTGGCGTTTTTAGAGGTATGCATAAGTTGTGCATCATTATTCGTACGGTAGTTTACGCATAATTATTCCCGTCTAATTTGATGTATCTGCTTAAAAAGTCGCATGCAGAGTTTTAGTATAAAGTCGCATTCTCAAATGAAATGATGTGTTTTTAATAACTCAATCTAATAACTTTAAAAACACAATTCCATCTAATAGCTAAGTTAAACACATACGGCCTTATGTATAATCACAATCCTTATGCTAACTAAGTAGCTGCTAAGTTTTTTGTGTGTAAATTCCCATAAGAAAAAGATAGCAGCTAGTTAGTTAGCACAAAGTTTTTATTATACATAAAGCCAATAGAAACATTATTACCATTGTTGCTGTAGTTTTTGTTTTATTGTACTTACAGCTATATTAAGAAAGTTTTCTTTTAATTGCGCCAGTGAATCATTTAAGAGAGCATTTGGTACATGTTTTCTCAGTTAATGGCTTCAAAGTCCATGCATGCATAAATTATAAAAAGTATAGCCTTTCACAAAATTATCTTTGGTTATTTGAAGAGAAAAGTAGATTTTATTAGGCTCTAACCTGCTGACAAGCAAGCAGCTTTGCAGTTTTAAATATAAGAAAATTTTAAATAATACAAAAATTTTATAATTAAAGAATATAAATAATGTTGGTTTATGTACAATCTGTTCTGTTTATAAAGGGTGTTTTTATAGAGATATATAATTTTGAAATGGAATAAAACCAGAATAAATTTTTTAAATTGACATGACATTAACTATAAACGAAAAATTATAGTCCTCTTTATTATAATTTATATATGACTTCTGGTGCCTGAACGGTTGGTTGGCTCGGACATAATCTAATTTGAAAGTACAATGTTCGATGATTTTTTCCAGCCGTTATGGCTTTATATAACCTTGTGCCAGTGATAGGATTTATATTCGTTTTAATTTATATAAATATTGTTACGTTTTTGCCTTTAAAAACGCTTTTGCGGATTCCTCAATTGTAAATGAAATAATGACTCACACACTTGTTCGTTATACAGTACTTAAATAATTCATAACTTTATTTACACTTGATACCAATGTGCACCAAAACGCTAGACTTGCTTACGTTGACTTATGACTGTCTTGCACAAAGCTTAAAAATAAACTGACTGCTTGCTGCCGACCTGCCTGCTATTTATACGTCTTTATTAGTTTCTACAAACGACATGAATTTTATAGTCGTTCATAATGTACAAATGTATTTCTTTCGCCCATACACACTCATACATAATGCTTGCGAACAAATAAGCAAGTCACAACAACAAACAATCATAAAACGAATACCAAGAATACAAGAAAAACAACAATATCATTTGTAGTTGATTTACTAGGAATTTTAGGTACTTTAAATCATGTATGTTTGTTTCTTTGAGTGTTATGAATTTTGTTTATGCCGTACGGTGAGCTTTTTGCACTCATAACTTTTCCCAAGAAAATTACCATGTGTAAATGGGACATCTGGCATCACCCCTACATATGTAGTGCATTGTACTGGAATTAGGAAAATACTTTGCGAGGATATGGTTTGTAGTTTTATCTGGTTTGGCAGAATGTGTTTATACATTTTTAACAAGCAGCTGCACACTGGGTTAGATGTGACAAAATATTCTTAACAATACATTAGCAATGAATTAGTTTTTCGTTCGTCTATGTGAATTGGGGAGTTGAGTAAACAAATTCAGGCCAAAAACTGCAGCTTAAGTAAGCCCTCATTAAATAAAATTTTGTCTACAGCCTTTTGAAAGCTAAAAGTAAGTTTGCAGTAACTATGTATATGTTGTTTTTCTAACCATGTTATTATAGAGTTTTGCTTTTCGAATTGTATTATCTTTGTTTTTGTATTAAATTTTAACACAACATTTTTTTGAGCGTAAAATTTTAAAGCAAACAATAAAACATTACAGAAATAAGAACTTAAACCCATACATGTGCAGGCCTTTAGTGCTGCGTATGTGTTTGTGCTTAAATAAATGACATTTTCTTGCAATGGCTTTAATTTACCGTGTCAATATTTATTTTCGTTAGAAGAAAATAAAATAAAAAGCACACACACACACACACACATTTACTACACACAGACAACCAACGAAAGAGGAAAAATTCCTTTTTTATTAAAAAAAAAAAATAAGTTTGTTTCTTTCTTTTTTTGCATTAAGACTTCAGACTGCAGAGTTTTTTAGAGCACAACTAATGCAAAGTTGGCAAAATGTAAAATTAATGATAAATATTAAAACTGAAATAAGTAAAAATAAAAAATACTTTAAGGTAAAAGAGATTTTCTTAGTCTTGTATAAAAATTGAGAAAAAAGAAAAGAAAATAAGAAAAAATATTAAGACAAATTGTATGTCTGATGTAATTTGTATAATTTTTTTTTGTTTGAAATTAAGTTTAACTTGAGAAAAATTAAACGACTGAATATTAAAATTGAAAACAATTTATGCTGGTTGTCTTAATAATTAATGCATTGTGGTTCGCTCGTTCAGTCTCTTTTTCTTCTTACTTTTTGACACAATTTATTTATGGTTACTTTTAGCAAAAAATTTTTACAAAAATGTGTCTTTTTTTTCTCATTTGCGCAACATTGTGATAAAATTGAGAAAATATATATCACTCGTTTATTGCAACATAGTCATATCTCAAAAAATGAGCTTTTCGAGATAACAATGCGGAATTTTTAACAGTACTACCATTTATATTGTGTCAAAACTTTACTCAAATTGCTTTTAAACTGTTTCCTTTAGGAGATATTTTCTCAAAAAACTTGTATGGAAACTAAAAACTTTAAATGCGTTTTTCTCGAAACGAGCTTTTTTGAGATATGACTATGTTGCAATAAAGCAGCGATATATATTTATTTTTTCTTACTTTACAAGGAAGAGAAAATTTTATAGAAAGTTGCCGTAACTAGTTTCATGTTTAAATATCAAAAAAATAAAACTTATAAAATAAATACATATGCATATACCCAGTTGGCCATGTGCTTAAGACAGCTTAAATGAAAATTGTTTTTGTTTAAATATGCAGTGCTGTTTAATTTTGCATAAATATATTAAATAGTTGAGTGATGAAGTTTCAATAATATTAATATAGGAGGGATTCCTATGATCTACTCACCGTAGCAAATTGAGTTCTTTTTATAATCAACAAATCGTTAATTATATAAATTCACTTACATAATTTATTTCAGTAAAATTATGAATTAAAAATTTAGTTGTGTAGGATATAGGGATACAAAATGCTTAAAGAGCCGCAGGATGAAAAAAGTGTCCAGAGACCAACCGAGAGCACGCCAAAAAGCCAAGTGTCTCGTAAAAAAAGGAAATACCAAACCGATCATATTTTAGTACAGCGAATATAAAGAAAAATATGGCAAACTACAGATTCGAACATAATTCAGGGGTGAAAACTGTAGCTCCTTTCTGAATGATTAACCGCAAACGTTAATTTTGTTAAAAGAACTTTGAACAAGTGCATTGTACCAGAACTAGGAAAATAGGTTATGAGGAGGGTGAAAGAGGCAGTAGTGTTTGTGAACATTTGACTTAAACTTTCCAACGTTATAACAGACAGGAAACACGTCTTTAGGCAACTTATACCGTTGGCAAAGCGTGCGACTGAAAAACGAATTCTCTCTGTAATGCGTTGTACGATTCCCCGAGTAATCCACTATAAAAGGATGAGACCTGGACGTTACACGCGTGTTACGTATAAATGTGCCAGTTTCGGGAACAAGATTCCTAATCTCGTCAGAGCAAAATCCATTGTAGTAACGATAGAACAGAGTAATGCACCCCACACTGCGTCGATGCTCCAGTGAGTCAATAGAGTTGGACGGTCGAGTAACCCCAAAAATATACTTTGGGGCACCGGCCCAAACATGAGAGTTGTATCCGATTTTCGATCGGATGTAGGTGGTATAAATAGTAAGGAGATCGGATTGAGTGAAGTACATCTTACACCGTTTCAAAAACACGAGGCACTTGAATGCTTTTTTAGAGATATGAAAAATGTGTTTACTCCAGCGAACATCACACTGTATCTTCATTCGAAGAATATCAAAAGCATCCGATCAATATTCACTATATACCATGCATGAGTACAAATGAAGCAGCACTTGCGGTCGTTTGTTTATGCGTTATTAAACAACACTGGATCTTGCGAGCGTTAAAGACGACCCTGTTTTTACGACCTCATTTGGAGATTAATAGAAGATCACTATGCAGTGACTCGTTCATATTTAGCCTCTTGGCAGCGATCTCTGATAAACTGGGCCTATAACTGAAAGAGTACGAATGGCTAAAGCTGCTGTAGTCCGCAAAGGAGTGGATAGGTTTGGAACTTTGAAATAGAAGGTCATTGAGGAAAATAAGAAATAGAGTACGAGACAGAAGTAGGTTACAAGACAATAAAAAGAATATCGTGAAAAATACATTGACGGTAGCTTGAAACAAATCGCTGACGAAAATGTTCACATTAATGGCTACGAAATCATTCAGATGACATTTTCATTAGCTGATTCAATAAGGATTCTGCAAAAAATTGTTTCCTCTAGCAAGTCATCGACGGCTGTTAATACTCAACTGAATAAATTTAGGTGATAAAATTTTATTTACTAAGTGTTTGGTAGCAGATTTATATTTTCAAACTTAAACAAAAACGTAATAATTGATGCCAAGTGTTATTAAGAGCATTGAAGCATGGAATGAAAATGGGGATCTTATTTCTGAAGGAGTATGTCATACAGATATCATCCGTCGAGTTGAACACATTGTTCAAAACGGAGCCTTGTGTTCTACGCCATACGCAGTAGTGTAGTTCCATTGAGATTTTTCGACGAATAGTTTCCTTGGTGCTCAAAATTAAAAAGCTTTTATATTGGTGAGAAAATGAGACTAATTTAAAGGTACAGTGAAACAAAAAAGTGAACGGAAAGCTTTTTATAAATTGTGATCGTAAAGAAATTATTTCGATTTATAAAATATGATTAATTATTCAGTTCATAATTATTTTGATACTTGTTGAAACGGAAAAATTTTCCTAATTGAAATTACAGCCTGTTTACCAATCTCGACAGCGTGCTTGCGTTCGCAATCTAAGCGAAAGAAAATTGATTTGGGTTCGTCTAACTTTTTTTTATGCGACCGATCTGTCAAAACTCAATGAAAATCCATAAGAATATGCGAACGAATAATAGTGAGATAGACAAACCTAAATTGATTCGAATGTGAGTGACTAGCTTTCTTTCGCATTCATTTTCATTCGAAATTGGTAAACTGCCTGTTATTCTTTTTATTTTTTCACAAAAATGTAAAATATATATATTTTACATTTTTGTGATTCCGTTTGCAATTTCTACAATTTTCATTTGCGACCCTATAAAGTGTATGTATTTGAATCAGAATTAATAGAAAAGTCGATTAAGCGATAACAGAATCTCAAGGTCCTTTATATGTTTTATACCACAAAAATCATTGAGGATTACCAAATATATTATTTATCATGAAAATTTTTTTAATGGTACCACCATTTTTGTTATGCACTATTTTTGTATGAAACGAGCTTGAAACCGCAAGAGATTAGGATTGTCATTATAAGACTTCTCTTTGAGATAGCTCCATAAAAAAAATCATGGCTGGGTAACCATGGGATGTCCCTAAAGCGACTGATCAGTGTCTGGCTATGAGTGCAGTTGCTCTTGAAACTACGTATGTAGAGAGTATAATGAATGAACCCGCAGGTTTGCCAAAAAGAATTCCGTAAGCATGCGTCGAATATTTTCACCGTTGATATTGGTCGTCTGATCTTATGCTTTAAATAATGTTAAAAAAAAACATTTTTTTCCTACTTAGGTAGCTTCAATCCGCCCTCGTATCTCACAGAAGAATCAACTCGTGTAACAGTTTCTCCCGTGCGAGGGATCTGCGATCGTTGCCGATCAAAAATGTACTCCCTGAGCATCCCTGTACACTCTCTTCCCCATTTAAAAATGCCAGCTGGTATCGTTAGACTACATCGTCTAGCACAATTTTGCCAGCTGGGTATAAATGTATGCATGCACACACACACACACACACACACACACTTATAAAACACACACATGTGCAAGCTACTTTTTTTTATTTCAGTGTTGGTAAAATCGTTGATTATTGTGGGCTGTTACAAAACTCTTTTTATTACTTTTTTTTTGTTTGCTTTTAAAATTTATGGCCTTTGAATCCAACGAAAAAAAAGGAAAAATAAAAGATTTCTTAAAACAAAATACAACTACACATAAGCAAATAAATAAATTGAATTAAACAAAAAATGCAATTTTACCACTAAAAATGAGATATAAAAAAAAAAGAAAACACATTAACTCAATTAGTTTTGATATCGTTCGTTTTGAAAAAAGAACGATTGTTGTTTAAGAAAAATTAATTAAAGCAGTTTATTTTTAATTAAACCATAAATTTTTATTGCCTTTTTAATTATACTATTTTCAAATATTTAAAAACTTGGCAGGAAGTAACAAGAATTTTAATTTAAACTTTAATTAAAAAGAATGTTTTAATCAAAGTTTTAATTTCAGGCTGCTTTTTTTTTAAATCATAAATAAAACATGATTTATGATTAAATAAAAAGCAAAAATGAATGCTTTAATGTGGGCATTAGTAACAAACAAGTGCGGCATTTTCAAAATAAAAAAAGTACTTTCGATCACAAAAAATCCAAAGCTATTAACTTCAAGTTAGACTTTTTCAGCACACACTTAAGCTCATCAATAAATTAACATTTTTCTCTAAAACACTCTCGAGATCAAAAGGGTTTAGTTCTTAATTTGTGATTTAAGGGTTTTTAATATATTTTTTTTATGACATTTTTTATGGTTTAAGTGGCAGCATAATTACTTGTCAAAGAAAAGCGATAGAGTTATATTATACGTAAATACAACTCTGTGAAAGCAAGCTTTTTATTGCTTTTAGAATCAGCATAATTAAGGCGGGTATAATAAAAAACAAATACATACAGTTTGTTACTGTAAATCAGTAGTGGACAATTTTGTTTTGCACCAGTGTTAGTGAGATAATTTGAGAGTAATTTAAAGTACTGTGACAAGCAAAACAAACTGCAAGATTTTCGTATGAAAAATTAAATCGTCTACATTAATGTTGTTATGACAAATTCTTTCAAAGACGTAGAAGTAATTTTATTACGCTGCTTAGTACAAAGAAATTTTAAGCATAAATATTTTTTTTCGCATAACTATGTCATAATATAGGGTGTTTTTTTAAGCTAGATAGAACTTTAAATTGTAAAAAGTAACACAAAAAATTAAATTTTGATGAAACATTTTTTTTATTTGTTTCAGTATACTCTGACAAATCATCATGAATAGACTCACGCTTGAACAACGCTACGAAATTATCCAAATTTACTTTGAAAATCAGTCGTCGATTCACGCGTTGTTTTATCGCAAAATTGTGTTCAGCGATGAGGCGCATTTTTGGCTTAACGGGTTTGTTAATAAGCAAAATTGCCGCATATGGAGTGAGACCAATCCACAAGAGACCCTACAGACTCCATTACATCCAGAAAAATGCACTGTTTGGTGCGGTTTTCATGCTGGTGGCATCATCGGACCTTATTTCTTCAAAAATGAGGCCGGAGCTCGCGTTACGGTCAATGGAGATCGTTACCGCACCATGATCAATGATTTTTTGTTTAAAAATATGGATGACATTGATCCGGAGGAGATGTGGTTTCAACAGGATGGCGCTACGTGCCATACGGCGAACGCAACCATCGACTTACTGAAATCAAAATTTGGCGATAAGTTGATTTCGAGAAATGGACCTGTCAATTGGCCTCCAAGGTCGTGCGATTTGACACCTCTCGATTATTTCCTGTGGGGCTACGTGAAGTCACTGGTTTATGCTGATAAACCAGCAACAATTGACGCCTTGGAGGCCAGAATTGTTCGTGTTGTTCGTGACATACGGCCAGCAGTGCTCGAAAAAGTGGCCCAAAATTGCACGTCCAGAATGCGCTTCGTCAAGAACAGCCGCGGTGCCCATATGCCCGAAATCATTTTCAAATGTTAATGTCACGTATTGATCTTTCGAATAAAAAAAAATTTTGATTACAATTTAATTTTTTGTGTTATTTTTTACAATTTCAAGTTCTATCGGGCTTAAAAAAACACCCTATATTTATTCACATTAGAATAGAAAGAATCATAATGCCTCTTGATGGCATTTTCTTTATACATTTTATATGTTTAATGACATAAAATATATCATACATTCAAACACATTATCATAAAATAATTTTGCAGGGCCCTTTTTGGTATCTAGTGTAATTGGAAAAAAGCTCTAAGCATCCAGCTAAAATGTGTATTCGCCAACCACGGTTGCCATATTTGACGATTTATCGTCATTTTGACGCTTTAGGGTGTTGAAAATAGCATGTTGACGATTTGACGATTTAAGTTCGGTTTTTGACGACTTTTGTAGATCACAATTTTCCTTTCATATTTTTCAAGCAACTTTGGTTTTACAACTACATACGAGTATTAAACTCTAGGAATTTTAAGCATAAATATTTTTTTTTCGCATAACTATGTCATAATATTTATTTATATTAGAATAGAAAGAATCATAATACCTCTTGATGGCATTTTCTTTATACATTTTATATGTTTAATGACGTAAAACATATCATACATTCAAACATATTGTTTGTTATAAAATAATTTTGCAGTGCCATTTTTGCTATCTAGTGTAATTGGAAAAAAGTTCTAAGCATCCAGCTAACATGTGTATTCGCCAACGTGTGTTGAACGACTAAACTAAAGAGCGTAACAACTATCCCTGAAGGGCACTTCAGACTATCTATCCAGGGCTGCCAGAAAAAGTATGGAAGAAAACGTAAATTTCCCGCTAATGTTTGAATATATCGTCATTTTAGTTTTGAAATATCGTCAAAAAAATCGGACTTATAAGACTACAAAATTTTTAGTATATTTGTATACTTATATAATATGCAAAAACAAATACATTTTGATACCTTGAATTTTCTGAAAATTTCAGAAATCAATATCTGAACTGAATAATTCCAACAAATTGGATATAATCGCAACATCAAAGAAGCTTGAAGAACTTAATTTCAATTGGTCTACTCGTAGTCGTATATAACAAAAAATGCTTTAAAGTAATTCATTCTCTAAAGAGTTTCATATTTTTGTCTTGGATGTTCTTCTGCAACTTTTCACTATATTTTGGAATAAAATGAAATATATTGGAAACGCTCGGATTTCAATTCACATATTTTTCTTTTTCAAAAACTTTCATAACTTGTTTCTTAGTTTATAAAAATTGATTCAAAATCTAAAAAACTTAATTCTCCATGCTCGGAATAAAATATACTGATGGGAGATGAGAAAGTTTTTTAAGGAGAATTACTGCTTTTATTGAAAATATTAAAGTTTTGTTTCAAAATCAAATAGTTTCGAAATTTTATATTTACACAAGTTACATTATTGTTTCTTACATTTTTACGTAGCTGTAGATATCACTTTATGCATACTTTATTATTTTATTATCTTGGGCCAATACTCAGGGAATGAATGAAAGGGAAGGAAAGAAGGAGTAGAGATTGTGGACCTTTGAATTGCACCTATCAAGAACAATGCGGAAAGACCAAACAAAAGCGTTGGAATTAAATTTTGGTGCCCAGTGTATATACCTTCGACACTGCTCAGACTAGCAACAATTAGTCCAACACTTCCCATGCTGCTAAGTAGGGAATAACATTGAAATTAATAACGAAGACGGACAAAAAACACGTGTTCATAGTATGGAAGACAAAATACTACGTATTACTGAACGCTACTTTTTCCGGTTCAAAAGGAATTAATATGAATGAAAATACATACATAAAAAATACAGAAGATAGTAAAAACACGTGTGCATAGAGTGGAGGAGGACAAAATACTACGAGTAGTTATTTATGTAGCCAACCAACTACTTTTGCAATAGGCAAATTTTTTTGCACAAACAAAATTCTTTTCGAGTTGCATTTACTTATATACAATAGATATACTTTCTGTCTCAACTACAAAAAATCGTCATTTTTAGGACAAAAATCGTCAAATCGTCATTTTGCTAAATCTGAGCTTGAAAATCGTCAAAATGACGATTTATCGTCAAATCTGGCAGCTATGTATATGTATCCCATTTTGTGTTAAGATCTGTCAAAAATTCAAATAATACGTGCAAGTGTGATAGTGTGAATGTAAAGCGTTAAAAAAATGAGAAATAATACGGGAAGAAATTCGACACACCATAACACTTTACCATTTTTAGAAATTTGTTTAAACAATAAGATTTTTCATTGGATCAGCAGCGTTGTCAACTCGGTGCGTTTTGCACCGTTTTTGGTGCTTTTTAAAATTATTTGTGCGAAAAATTCTTTAGTCGGTGCGGGGTGCGGCGTGCGCTTTTCTACATTTTCGGTGCGTTTTTTAAATTTCGGTGGCACAAAATAAAACTCAACTCAACTATTTGTTTTAATGTAAGAAAAAGGTTTAATCACTATCGAAAGAAAAAGAAACATTTCGTTTTATAAAATTTGCTTCTTCTAGAGAGTGTTTTGCTAGTAAACGATCAAGCCATGTTTGTCAAATATTGTAATAAATGCAGTCTCTGAACAGTGAAGTTCGTATTTTATGGCTAGGAACTCGTTACGGTGTTGGTAATTGAGAAATTACCAAATTATTAAATAAACTATATATTTTGCATTAAATATTGATTATGGTAAACTTCACCTTTTATTTGTTATAATTCTGGCAAATTTTCGTATATTTCAATAAATTATTTTAAAGACTCCGCTTACAAAAACAGAAATGAAATGTACAATGTGTTTGATAGAATTGCTATTAATCGAATTTGAAGGATTGTAGTGTGATTCTGTAAATTTTAGTAATTCGATAATCGTAACATTTTTCGACAGTAATTGTTGTATTGTCCTATAATAAATTTTGGTGATGTTAAGCAGCTGTGTTTTTTTTGTCCCTGATAATAGGCAGCGAAAGGAACAGCTGATTTCGGTCGACAGCTAATATAATTAAATAATATTGCTTAATAATAATTTTATAATTTTGATAAAATATAATTATAAATTTGATCAAATATCGTTATAATTGTTAAAAAGGTCACTTTATGTTAATAAAACTAACAGAGTCGTACTAGAGACCCAGTTTGACAAACACGGGTTCTAGCTATTGAATGAATTTGTTGGGATGCCATCAGGCGGTGCTATCAGACCCAGTTTGGTTGTGTAATAGCCGCTTAAAAGGCGGTTTCATTATCATGTCTTTATTGTAAAAATATTGTACTTTTTGAAATACAAAATTTATTTTTAAAAATTAAAGGACAAAAATTAAACTTCGGTGCGTTTTTGTTGAAATAACCCACTTTTTTCACCATTTTGGTGCGTTTTGAAATTGCAAAGTTGACAACGCTGTGGATCAGGGTTGCATTTTTACAACAACAAATAAATAAAACATTAAACCCAGACGCTGACCAAATTATCTGTGTATTTTCTACATATATTTTTCATTTTACTTTATGTTTAATGGTATGAAAACAAAATGTAATAGTACATAAGATTTTTTGACAGTCGAAGCAAGTATCATTAGTAGTAAGTTTCCATTACAATTTTTCCTTCTCCTGTAAAACTGCGATTCTTTGTGTTAGTGCCTTTCTACATGAGACCTACGATATATTTTTTGATTGGTATTTTTATAATTTAAATAATTTTTCGTATTGTTTATTTTACCTAGATATTTTTAATTTATCAAACTTTTCAAACAATTAAGTTTTTATTCGCTATTCTAGCCTCTAACATTTGTACCAATAAAAAATTATAAATAGCTTGTTTTCTATGTTTCCCAGCTATCTATATGTCGACATTTCATAGGAACTACCCTAATCATCAGTAGACTTTGGAAAAACTTAATTGTTTGAATTTTTGTTCTCTGCTTTTCGATACTTTCAAAAAGCAAATCGTAGCAACCAAAGGTTGTTCATTTGTTTGAAAGGTGTAAAGAAATGTTAGAGACGTGTATAAATGAAAAGGCTTGTTTTTTGTGTTTTGACAGGTATTATTAGAGCATTTTTCTTTTAAATTCTCAACAATTTATTTAGATTGTTGGGATATAAAGTTGAATGTTTGAGAATATCTTTCAAAAATTTCCAAAGTCTACTGATGATTAGGGTGGTTCCTATGAAATGTCGACATATAGATAGCTGGGAAACATAGAAAACAAACTATTTATAATTTTTTATTGGTATCAAACTTTTATTTATATGAATTTTATTTGAAATCGATTAAAACCAAATTTGTTTGGGGGTTGCTTTTTCACAGGTAGAAAATTTTAAGTCGGCAAAAGGGATTGATATACGCTGTTAAATAATTTGTATTCTGCTGTTACATGATTTATCTTTATTCACCATTTTCATATCGATATCAGCCCACCTTTGAATGCTCAAGGCGTAAACTCATTTAAGCAATTCGATCTTTTTAAATGTTACAAACACAAAAATAAAAAAAATAAAAAAAAGAAGAATACTCATTCATAAGAATAAAACAAGTACGAGTATATAAAGTATAATTTATTTCAGGACGTAACATTAATTTATGATTAAATTTGTTTTCTCCTTTATTTTCATCAGCAATAAAATGTTTTAAATGGATTGAAAGAAGCATATACTCGTATAAGCATATACTTGTATAAGTGTGTGTGTGTGTGTGTGTGTGTGTAAGTGAACTTTAACGTATATTTTACCGTAATATTGTTAAATATATCCACTTGTAAATTTTTATTGTTATTATTGTTGTTGTTATTATAGCTGTTATAGCCAATTTAGTTTGTATACCTTTAAATGAAAACAATTTCACATTCTTATAAAAATACAAAATTTCTTGCATTAATGCCAAAAGACATTAGACCGACTCACTGAAAACTTTCACCAGAAAAGAAAGAAAGCTCACTTTTTTATTAGTATTACTGTATTCAATTTCCTGTTAAAATAATTTTAAATATTTGATTGTTTTTTAATAATGTGGCAAGTACCTAACTGGACTGTAATGAGAATTATATTTATATTATTTGAAAATAAGAATTATTAAAAATAGTGTTTACGAAACAGATTTTACTTATTAAAAACTAGCACTCGACTTAGGAACAGAGTGACCTAAATCTACCAAAAACTACTTTCAACTGTGGACTAGTGTTCCAGATTTGGCAATTAAAAATAAACTAAAATTTCGGGAATTCAAAGCTACATGTTTAGGCAAATATTATGTAAAATCGACACTGTTTTAATAGGAGAACGAAGTAGCCGCCGCCGATAAAACGCTTGATTTCGGTTAACAATTATATAAGGTGGCACAGAACTTCATTTGTGCTATGAATTTTGAATAACTTTTATAGCTTATCTACATTTATGGTGTTTTCTTTTCTGATAAAAATGGTACACCTATGCTACATATAGTGATTCAGCACGTTCTTTTCTAAAAAATTTGATACTCTATTAAAGGGTATCATGTTATTTTCAAAACATGTTGCACTTAAAACTGGCAAAACATGTAGCATGTCCTACACTGTACTTCGAGTAAGGTGGAGATACTGCTCTGTTTTACATCATTGTTTCATACATGTTTATGCAAATATGAAATTCTTTTGTTATTGTAGATGAGTAAACGGTGCTGCTGACGATAGCTTTTATAAGATAAAAATAGTGATTAAAACGTTGGTATGTTAAAAGTAGTCATGATATATTTGAAACGCTAAGTGTACATTATTATTAAATGGCATTTTTTGTTCTTTTGTGCTAATAACACATGTAAAACTTTTTAAGGGTGATGGTAATCGGAAAAAAATGATAAACATTTAAAGGGCAGTATTTTTTATCAGAAAAGAAAACACTATTAGTTAAAGAATGTGTTGAAAGTGGTTTAAACGCTTCATGACTGGTGATTTTTGATAACACCTGCATAACCGTGGAGAGAGAAATGGGACTTGATCAAATGAAAATTATTTGATCAAGTCCCATGGCAAACGCAACAAGAATTGACAGGATCATGGAAAAGAAAAATCCAAAACACCTGCAAGCTATGGTAAGGATTTAGAAAAAAGGAAATTGGGTACCGTACTAGTTGAAGCCGAGAGATGATTTTTCTTTTTTTTTTCTTCATTCATTTATTTATAGAATCTTCAAAATATGAACTAACAATAAGTATTCAAATAAAAATACTAAACATTAAAAGTTATTTAAGTCCAGCCAATGCTAGATGAAAAAGTTTTATTTTGCACAAACAATATCGGTAAAACCACCTATTTAACGTTTCGATGATGGCAAGGGTATCTCTTCTTCTCAACCGAGTGTGGCCGCCAAAATTAAGTATGTTGCGTGAAAGAGAATTTGGTTGAAGTTCCCACTTACTGATATACCTTGTCGCGCACTTTGAAAATTCGTTTTTTACCAGTGGAACATACAGATGCTTTTGAACTCGTGAGTTTTTTACGTACCAAGAAGCCTTTGAATTTTTTCAATGTTAGAGGTTCTAAATGACGTTTTTTTTTGCTTCTGAATAGCTGAAAAATCATCACACATACATGAAAATGTCTGTCCTTTTTTCATATTGCCTACTGATATGCATTTCCCTACAAGAACTATGCCCCGTTAAACGACCGTCATTGTTCTTGTAGGGACATGAGTAACCAGTTTTTTACAATAAAATCTCGAACTTGGGGAAGTGGGGAAATGGCGGAAGCAAAATTGTACACCTATGTAAATTAGTTAAAACTGAGCAGTGCCTACGCAAATTGTTACGTGTTCGACAAACCGCAGATCGGTTTTAAGAAGAGTAAAACATTTCCTTTAATGTAATTATTATTTATACAAGCAAATAGGGTTGTCAACTATTTATACCCAAAACGCGCAGTGAACCTACGCTAAAAACTGCTAAGCTATACACATTCTCAAAAAAACAACATAAACAAAGTTTAAAGTTTGAGGCAAAATAACAGATATAAACATCTTTAAATTTAAATCAAATTTTAAAAACAATCTTAAAATTGAAATTGTTGAGCTACATAAAAAAGTCTATAAAATATAAGGTAGGGCCACTTAAGCAATATTTTAGAATATGAAGTATTAGAACATGATCAATCTAAGGTTGCTAGTTTTCACATCATGTTTATCTTCTAGTAATAAAACTGTTTAGATATATTATTTCGAATTCTTAAAAATATTTTGACTTACATCAGATGGAATATTATAGTATTTTATTATAATATTTATTCCGTTCTACACCATTATTTTATATCAATTTAATATATTATATTTATCCGTAAAATTAAAAACAATTGCACAATTTTTTAATTTCGTTTTCAAAATCAATAAACTCTCTAAAAATTATAAGGTTGCTCTTCTTAATCTTGTTAGCCTTTTTTAAATTAATTCTTGTTCAATAGTTCGCTAACTTTTGACGATTTTAAAAGAGCATAACTTAACACGAACTATTGTGGTTTGCACTAACGCTTATGTGAATCACTAACTTATATATAACACCTCTGGTTGTATGTTAAAAAAATTTGAAATAATGTGGCAGCTTTGTTAAAAATAAAGAAACCCACAAAGTGGAACAGAAAGGAACAAACAAATAATTACATGTTTAAGGTAAGTAAAACTAATTATAAATTTATTATATAAAATATTTTTGTAAAGTAAGATAAGTTCTCCTCAAGGTGAACACGCCAATCGACTGTTGGAGCGCTAAAAGTAGGCTGATTTTCCGGCAACCCATATGCCAAACACTTATTCTAACAGAAATTTTAACGACACTGTTGTTCAAATAAACACCGCAAAAATAATTGGTGTTTAGTTAACGTTAGTGAGTCATGCTATAAAAACAGCTGATTAAAAATAAAGGCAAATAGTGTTAAAAACTGTTACAGAATCGTGAAAACGCCAATATTAGTGTTAATTTCTCTAAACGAATTTTATTAGGGTTAAAACACGTTAGTGAATTCCACTACATAAGTTTTAATACAGACTTTAAACAACAGATTTTTGAAGATATGCTAAAAGTAAGTGTATAAAAAGCGCCATTTTAGCGCTGAAAGGCGCTACATTGCAAACCGTGCAAGCAAAAAATAAAAATTTCTTAAAACTTTCGTTGTAGCGAAATATTTTCTATAAAAGCTAGCAAAAAGAAAACGAACTTGTAATATAAAATTCCATATAACACAAGAAAGAAATTTTAATATGAAAAAAAAAACAGTCTGCAGGAAAGATGAAAAAAAAATTGTTTTTTAGTGAGTCGGTCTAATATACATACATGTAAAGTATACTCCGTATGTGTGTGTTTTAATGTTTATTGCATAAGTTGTATACATATACAACTTTTGATTATGTAAAGCACTTTTCGTAAGTATATACACACATATGCATTTGTAATGGTATAAACACACACACACACATTTGCACGTTGAGCAACATACGAGTACTCGTAAATACTTGTACATACCAACCAACCCTGCTTGTATAATGGGTAATTATTTTAAATTTATTACACTCAAGGATTTCCTTCTGCAATTTATTTGCTTTATATTTATATATTTTTATTGTTGTTATTATTGGTGTAATTTTCTTACTTTTCTCGTTTTATTTTTATAGTATTTTGTGTTTCTTTTTTTTAGTAACAAAATGTTTATTTGTTTGTGTGTGTGTATGTGTGAACAAATTTGGCTTGCGTTGTTAAACTGTACGGCAATCCTACGTTTGGAATTTAATATTTAATATTTTTTAAATATTTCTTATTGTCTTTAAAGCTAAAGGATATATTAAAGCCAATGACGCACTGTTATTACAGATATATATTTTCCGGCCATAGACCAAGTAAAGGAACGGTTCACATAGAGCAAGTATTATTGAAAACTTTTAGCTGATGTGGTATCAGCAAGATGGTGTCACATTGCATATAGCCAGGACTACAATGGAATTAAACAAAGTATACCTTCCCGGCGGACACCCTGTATCTTATATATTCTGCATCTTATATATCGTGTAATAGAGTTCTATTTGCTATAACAAAGGAGGGACACCCACCGCTCTGTATTCCAGAAAGCAGAGTATCTGATATGCCGAGGGAAAACCTGCTCTCCAAGCTTACTATAACAAGGGAGTGACACTCACAGCTCTATATTCCAGAAAGCAGAGTATCTGATATGCCAAGGGAATACCTGCTCTCCAAGCATATACTATAGCAAGGGAGGGACACCCATCGCTCTATAGTCCAGAAAGCAGAGTATCTAATATCCCGAGGGAAAACCTGCTCTCCAGGAGGCGACTAGACAATTGAACAAACTGTGTCATTGATTTACATCAGCACCACCGGCCCTATCTGATGATGGACCAACTTCACGTAATGAATAATTTACAATTCCCCAGCGCCCCGTTTGTCTTGCCAGTCTCCCACAGGTCGCAACTCTTGCGATGAGTATGTACTCATATGGGAAAACCCCCTTGTTAGAAGCTTGCGCCTTCTAACCCCTCCTGTATGGAATTTCTCCGACAGTCAGTGACAGACAAGCCTTATGGGTTGGTACGCCGAAGCCCGTTAAGAGCATCAGCCCTTAAACAACTCACTCTAACCCTCGCTACTGGTTACAGGTATCTGTTGGAAGACAATAGCACCTGGGGGGTTATTAGCTGCCGAAAACTGGCATGCTTAATAGTTATCAGGCAAACTACGAGTAATTGCCCTCCCTGCGATTTTAGGTTTAAATCACAGCCGGAACATTTCAGCCAAGATATGGGCACCTCACGGTTAGAGCCGGAATGACCTTCCCCCTGCTGCGGGTATTGCCGATCCTCGTTAGTAAGGGCTTCGGAAGTCCAACACAACATATATCATACGGCTTCTTAGAGTTTTATTTGCTACAGCAAACTAGGAGACGGAGTGTTCTGGGGTTAGGCTAGCGATGCCCACCCATGGTATTTAAATGGTAAACAAAAGCAAACACTTACGCTCATCAGCTTAGTCGTCAATGATACAGCGACGACTGAACAAGCGCACGGGTGTGTGAGTTCATTCCTTGTGTTTTCTCTGTATTTTGCGTATTTTTTACTCTTTTTCATATGAAAATTATTAGGAATACTAAAAACATAGATTCCCAGTGAACTTTTTGTCACATACATCTTCGATCTAAGATCATTGACAATGTAAGCGTGACCCATCCGAAGTCTGTATACAATTCCTACTTACATTTACACAGCGATGGCCTAGGCCGTGAGATGCATCCAACACTGTATACATTGTAAGCGAAGATTGGATGAGTTCAAAACTATATTATTAGCATTTCTTTTCTACTTTGTTTCTTCTGTACATTTAATTTAACATAACCCAGTGAACTTTTTGTCACATACATCTTCGATCTAAGATCATTGACAATGTAAGCGTGACCCATCCGAAGTCTGTATACAATTCCTACTTACATTTACACAGCGATGGCCTAGGCCATGAGATGCATCCAACACTGTATACATTGTAAGCGAAGATTGGATGAGTTCAAAACTATATTATTAGCATTTCTTTTCTACTTTGTTTCTTCTGTACATTTAATTTAACATAATGAGTAGAAAGAGAATAATCTGAATCGAATGCTAGTTTTTTGTTGTCCTTAACATGTTTATTTTGATTTTTTCTGTTGACACAATCGGATGCTTTGCAAATTGTAATAAGTTGTGGACTGCTGGGAATGAGTAGAAAGAGAATAATCTGAATCGAATGCTAGTTTTTTGTTGTCCTTAACATGTTTATTTTGATTTTTTCTGTTGACACAATCGCTTACAATCGGATGCTTTGCAAATTGTAATAAGTTGTGGACTGCTGGGTTACTATATTTAATATTTACTTTTACTTCAATTATAAGTATATTGTAAGCAAAACGATTTCTTTGAATTGTGCATGGGTTCTCCCAGTTCAAGTTTATTAACACTCAGAGCGTAACAATAGATTTCTCTTTTTATTTACACTCAGAGCGTAACTAAGGATTTCTTTGAATTGCACACGGCTTCTCCCAGTGCAAATTTATTTTCACTCAGAGTGTAACTATAGATTTCTCTTTGGCCATCACTAGGTAAAGGCCTCATTAGTTTTTACTTTCTGTTGCCGCTCTGTGACGTTCATTTCTATGGCAAATATTTAACAATTACTTTTTCAGTGAATATATTCAGCTGTTTTTACAGCAGAGCGTAAATAAGAAATAATGTAATGAAGATAAGAAATAATGTAAAATATGTACATACATATTATCTTGTATGAAAAAACAAAAAAAAAGAAACAAATTAATAATTTAGAAATGGTGATCAAACAGCCCACTTCTTTCTCATAATCTGCAGAGTTTATGACACTTATATTATACAAAATATTATTTTTTTCTCGCTTAATTGATAAAAATGTAGTAAGTTAAAAAAAATAAAAATTATATACATTTGAATAAAAAATTAATGTTTCCATACCTGAAAAAATTAAAACATATACATATCTGGCCGTCACATAACGTTGAATTCTATTAGTTCGCAACAGAACAGAACGAAAAAGTAAAAACAAATCATGCATATATAGTTTCAATTGAACAGAAACTAAACAGCTGATTCAGAACGGAAAAGAACGTACAAACTAATTCTGGCTCCAGGCGTACGCAAAGGCAAAACCCTCTCCCCAGAAGGCGGACAATAGAACACCTGAAAGCACCAGCACTCAGAGATTTATGGGCGAAATACATCTGCAAATGTTCCGAAAAGTTTGTGACGTGAAACGCCATTTGCAAAATCGATTAATTTTTTACCACTTTGTATATTGCCTTGAGCTTAACTAATACAGTATTTAGTAAAAGTAAATAAAATATTGACTTAGACATTTTGCTATGTAGTTGTGTTGCCATTTAACATTTTAAAGTGCCTGATACTCATAGTTTGGTTTTAATCAGATATAGTTGAATTGTTGACTCTCACACGGTTTGTTGGTGGCTGTATAATCGGGGTTATGGAGCTGCTTGCTGCCGCAGCTATTTGCTTTTAATGCAACCTGATTGTTTAAACAAAATGCAGTAATAATAATTTACATAATGCTAAATGTTAACTAAATATTTTCCAAGCACAGCCGTAATTCGAAAGTATTTATGCAAATAACAAATAAATTATTGGAAAAACTGAAGAAACAAAAATGTTTAAACAATTATTATTTATAAAGTAGAAACTAAAAATTGGGAATTCTTCCTTAACACAAACTCTTTATCTAAATAAAAAAATATTATTATAGATAAAAAATTTTTATAAATAAATGAATAAAAAAAAATTTAAAACCGTAAAAATGAAAATAAAAATTGAGGTTTTTAATAAAAAAGTGAAATAAAGTTGAAGGGAAATAAAGACACCAAATGGAAGATCATGAACAGTGTTGACATAAACATTTTTGAATTTCTACTGATGAATTTAGATATTTGAATAATTTCTAAATATAAGTTGTAAATTAAGGTTTTTTTTTGAGCAAATACTTGACTTGTGTTGAAGCAATAGACATTGTAGAGATTGCCTACCCGTATTTGTCGGCGCATACAAAATATTTTTCAGACTGTGGAGTTGGTGGGAGAATCTTTATCCCCCTGTATGAGAGCAGAGTTAGTTTCAGTCTGCAAAAAGAGTGTAGCGTAGCGCAGGTGGATATCGCAGCTATAATGAGGGCAGGTAACTGGTTAGAGTACTACAGGATATACAGAAAGGCTATCTTAGGGGAGTCTATACGACGTCCAGATCGTGAATGCCGGATATCTCTAAACGAGACAGCGAGACATTCGAACATTCGAATCTGGAGTTTTTCTGGGTATGAGGGCTCAGTGAGGTGCCCGGAAATGTTTAGCCGACGAACTGACAAAGCCCGGTGTCCAGCTAAAACAAACGGATATAACGAAACAATTGCTCTTTTGCGCAACAAATTCAATGGCGGTGTTATCTCACGTAATGGCGATGTCAATTGGCCGCCAAGATCATGTGATTTGACACCGTTGGACTTTTTTCTTTGGGGTTATTTGAAACAAAAGGTGTACGTCGATAAGCCAGCAACAATTCAACAGTTAAAGGATGAGATAATTCAGCACATTAACAGCATATAACTTCCATTATGCCTCACGGTCATCGAAAATTTGGACCACCGGATGGAGGTGTGCCGCCGTGGTCGCGGCGCCCATTTGGCCGATATTTTGCTCCATGCATAATTGAGTAATACCAATATATCATAATAAAATAAAATTACAGGAATTTCCTAAATAGTTTGTGTTTTATACAAAATCAACATCGGCCCTTGAAATCTAACCACCCTTTACCTATATGTCGTCTGTTACCTCAAAAACATTGCGTCTGTAAAAAACATGAGCAAAGTCGTCTGACAAAATTCCAAATAGAGTATGTTCTATTTTGTTATGCTTAATCTTTTGACATTAGAACTCTATGCCTTGCGAACAATTCAGCGGCGGTTTACTTTGGGCGGTATAATTAGTCGGCTTAAGGAAGTTTTAACGAATTAATATTTTAATATGTTAAAATTTTTTTTTTACAATAATAAAAAGCATGGCAGACAATGTCAGACGTAAATGTACATGTACGTTTGTGAGCAAATTTTACAAACCGTCTGTAAAAATTATAATTTTGACAGACATGAAAAAATACATGAGGAATTACCTATTAAAAAAACTGGGGGGTTACTCTCTATTGCGATGCGAAAGTAAGTTCGATGCGAAAGGTAGATGCGATAAGAGTATAATTTGGTATTCACTGCTGTTTGCGCAAACTTTTTCGCGAAATAGTTTAAAAATGAAACGGCACTGGTATCACAAAATAAACACTAGCGTTCTGCGCTAAAATAAAAGATGCAAAAGAGAAAATTAAATGCAAAAAGAAAATACGAAAACGCAATACAGGTTCTCAATTCTTTGATTTTTCTTTCGCATCGCAATAGAGAGTAACTCCCCCAGATGTAAAAACATATAGTCTGTGGTTGCCTTTACATAAGTTTAAATCATAAGAACGTAAAGAAATATATTTTTAGTATCAATGAAACGGGTGTTATCGGATAGAAAATTTTAGCGACATTAATGTTCCAATATGCCTTTGGCCATGTGCTTCGCGTACAGACAACAGCATCGTCCAATTGTGGTGCTCTTTTTACTGACCCACAATATTCGTAATCTTTCACGATATCGTATTCCCATTGTGCCCATAAATTTGAAAATTTTTTAATTAATTTTATTTTCCTTTCTGCCATTTTAGCAAAAATTAGATTATCATGAATTAATTTTCCTATTTTTCTTAGCCGGGCACTTATGTTGTTGGCGTTGTTTTTCTGTGTGTGTATGTGTTTTTTTTATTGTTTCTACCATTTTTTACATTTTATTTTCCTTTTTATTACATTTTTGTTGCCGTTGTTTTTTTTTTAGCTTTTTTGTAACTGCACATGGCAGCTTTTGCTTTTGATGTTGTTGCTGTTGCTGCTGCTATTGCTGTTCGTATGTCTCTTGATAGCATTAAATTAAATTTATTTCGCTTGAAAAATGTTTTATACATATAACATTTTTTTTTTATTGTATGCTTGTGTTATTTATTTTGTTTTTATGCTGTATATTTATTTTGTTGAACATTGAGAGGTTTTTTCTTTCTTATTTTTTGCTAAATTTTAAATTGTTTACATGCAGCTTAACAACAAACATAAAATCAAGAAAATTGCCAGAGAGGAAAAAAAAGGAAGAAAACAGTATTTTTTGTGCGAGTGAGCATATTTCGTATCCAAGCTACAAAGTGCATGCAATTGAGCCATACGTGCATACAAACATACATATGTCCCCATGATAACCCAGCAAACCAAAATGATTTAGAAATAACAAGCTTACTAACATAATAATTATTATCATAATAAAATTATCATGATTGCCGTCGATCTGTCCGCTATTTATACGTCTTTATCATTTTCCGCAATCGACATGAATTTTCTAGCTATTCATAATTCCAGAAATAAATGTACAAATGTATTTCTTATAGTGAAAGGCCAATGTAAGCGGCTTGCGGCAACCACCTGTTCTGTATGCCGCTTGAGTTTATTTGTTGTAGGCAAATGAACGCGGCTAATTGAAGAAAAATTTGTGCTTCGAAGATTAAACAAAAAAACATTTTGATTTTTTTTAAAGCCAAAATAAATAAACAAATTCAATTGTTGAACTTTCAAAACCGAAAATTAATTTTTTCTTTATATTTATTTCTTTAATTTTTTTGTTTGACAAATTGAAGCGGCAAAACAAAAAGTTAAACTGAATTCAACATTGCCGCTCGGCCGACTTTAACGACACTGCCAAATTAAATTAAATTCAATATGTTGAAATTTATGTACGAATATTTTTATAAAAAATATAATTTTTTGTAAATAGGTCACATTGTTGCCGCCCGCTGCCGCATACCGCTTGCATTGACCTTTCACTATTACGCATATACACATTCATACACATGCTTGCGAACAATAAGCAAGTCATAACAATAAACAATAATAACACAAGAAAAACAACAACATCATTTGCAGTTGATTTACTTGGAATTTTACCTACTTTAAATCATGTTTGTTTGTTTGTGTATTATGTTTTTAAATTTATCTGGTTTGTGTAAATGTGTTGTACATTTATAATAAGCAGATCAACAGCTGCACACTGGGTTAGATATGTTAAAAATTCTTCACAATATGTATTGCATTTAAAATTTAATTTTAACTATAGTCCGGATGGTTTACTAATCCGGACAGTAGCTCAGCTATATCTGTTCGATTTAGGCTGGTTTTACTGTACGTCGCATATATTATTTTGTTTTGCTAAAGTACAACTCGTTGCCACTAAAAGTAAAATTGCTAGATAGTATTGTGTCTATTTGTTCTCTAGGAGAAATTAAAACAAATATAATAATACTCTCATTATTATATTCTGTTAATTCCAAACCTTACATATATATGATATTTACTAAAATGAACACAAAATACGAGATTTAATAAAAAAATTAAAAAAACAATCCACGTAACATAACGAAAACTGAGCAGCTGATTATTTTTGTTTTTTTTTAATTTTCCTCGCTTTTTATATTGAGTTATTCCGTTTTTCAAAATAGTTTATTTTATTGGCAACACTGACCTCCTTTTTCTCGCCAGCAAAATGAATACTTTAGTGTAATTTGATAACAGCTGCAAATAAACACACATTTATGTAATTTTTGGCGGGTTGTAGTCGGTAGCCTGCTGTTTTGAATGTGTTTAACTTATAAGTCTGCAAACGAATCTTACCCGTTTCAATGTAAAGCAAAAGTCACTTAATTGAAACTAAAAGCAGCGCAACTAAATTGGCTTATGGGCAGAAATTTGCCATTGAAGTTCGATTGCAAACTTTTGTTATACAATGCAATTCTAAAGCCTGTATGGTGCTAAAGAATTCAGTTATGGGGCACAGCCATTGAAAAAATTCAAAGGCGACAAAACTAAATTTTTCGAACGCTTACTGCAGCTCCATAGTACGTAAAGTATTCATGAAGTCATAAGGATCTGGGTGTTCCGCTGGTAAAAGAGGAATTTTCTAAGTACGCGAGAAGGTATGTCAGTAAACTGGAACTTCACCAACCGAGCCCACACTCGGTTGACAAGTTAGGCTACCGCTGCCACCATCAGAGCTTTCCAGCAAAAACTTCTATTGCAAAGTAATGTGTTAAAGTGTTAATAAACGTACTCTTCACTACTTCTACTTTGGCATTTTAAGTCATTATTTTAACATGGCGATGTCATTGGGGGCAAGTACTTACTATTCTCGCTTACGAATAACTATTCCAAAATGTCATTACAAAAAAGTCATTAAAAAGCTAATTGCTTACATGTCCTTGATTTACGACTTGGTGACGACAAAAACTATCAAAACGGCTGAAGATGTTTTGTATAAACGTATAAAATGTAATGGATATCTTTGTATAATACGAAAAAGACATGACATGGTATAAATACCACCCTTATAAATGCATTCTTACAAACAATATCTCTAGAAAAATAACATTTTCTGTGCTTGTGCCTTTCAAAAAGCTCTTTTCGACCCGTTAAAAATTATTTTTTAACGTCATGGAATTAAGTACGGAACTGGTTTTTATTAGCACTGTGATTTATCATTTTAGGATTTTATAAATTAATAGTTAATACATTTCCACCAAGCTGGCAGCGCATATGTATGTAATGTTAGCATCACGTTTACGCTGGGTATTCATAAGCCTGTAAATCGTAATGATAGCAAAACAATCGAAACTAATAGAAAAATTGCCAGAACAGCAAAATTTATAAAAGCAAATATTTAGCTACATTTTGCATTTTGTAAAAATTTTTAATCCCGTTTCCATCACCTTATCTTATCAAACCCAACTATTACTCAAATTCTTTCATTCAATTTTCATGGCCGATATTGTACATGTATAGAAAATTGCCAGGAACAACTACTTACGATCGTCCATGTGCAAGAGGTATTAAACAAGTCATTACTTAACTAATTATAAGTAATGCAGGCGGTAAATACTATGATATTGAAAAATATGTTCTTAGGTAAGTGCAACACATTACCAAGTTTTCGCTGGGTTTCTGTAGGTGATTTTATCGATGTAGCTTCCGAATAATAAAACTTTTTTCTAGCATTGGCAGGGCTTAAGTAAAAATAACAGCCAGTTCGCCGATGTCGAAAGGATAAGTTCATTCGCACTCTATGCGAAAGAAAATTGATTTGGGTTTTTTCTATCTTTATTCTATGCGAACGATGTGTCAAAATTCAATTAAAATACATAAGTTCATGCGAACGAACAATAATGGCATAGACGAACCCAAATTTATTCGAATGTGAGCGACTTGCTTTCTTTCGCAGACATTTTCATTCGATATCGTCGAACAGGCTGTAAAGTTTTTTTTATTATATTATTCATTTTTGCTTTTAATATTAAGACTTGAATATTTAATGTTAGTTCATTTTGAAGATTCAATAAATAATAAAATGCATTAGAAAACCTTATCCGTTAAGTCCGTAATGATATCTACTTTTTCAAGTTTCCCTTTTATTGTTTGCTGGGTTAGCAGCATCCAACACATCTTTCGATCTAATGCAACCAACGACAGTTTAGAAGAAGAAATAATAAAAATAACAACACTAACAACAACAAATGCAAAACAACAAAAAAATAAAATAAATGTAAAAATAAAAACATGAGACAGTTTTGCTCCTTATTATTTTTTTTTTGTCTTATTTTTTTATTTTTGTTGTCGTTATTTGCTGTTTGTTAAATTGTATATTTGTTGTATTTTAAAGATATTGCTGTTGTTGTGTTTTGAGAATTGCTGATTTTTTCAGCAATTTTTTTCGTTGTTGCTGTTTGCTGTTACTGCTGTTGGTGTTATTGTTGTTTCTTTTACTTTCAAATTTAATTACAATGAAATAAAAATAGAAATAATAAAAATAATAATAATGAACATGAAAAGGAAGCAAAAAATAAATAAATAAAAACAACAGCAAAATAATGTTGAGCACAAAAAGTGTCAATTAATTTTGATATTCGAACCATTTGACACTTGCAGGGTAAAATATTGCACAGACCGAAAAACTCCCAAGTGCGCACACACACACACACACACATCCATGCGAATACATTTTCACATATGTACATACACACATTAATATGTTTCTATATATAATATTCGTGTTTCTTTGAATCGCCTTCAAACGCCTGTTTGCAAAATCCACAAAAAAAGATATTTTAGCAAATAAGAATGAGGGACGTTAAAAAGATACATATGTATGTATGTAAGTATGTGTGTACGTGCAAACAATGAAATCATTCACACTCTGGTTGGCGCAACCCGCACTTGTTACTGGTATAAATGTATGTACTCGTACATATGTGTGTATGCATAAATTTATAATTCTGATTGAAATAATTAAATTGAGTGTTTGAGTGCGTAATAAAAGTGGTCCTCAAATTAGTTTTTGAAAGGAAATAATTGCTATCTATTTAATTTTTTATATCCGGCCAACACAACGGCAGCTTCCTTTCATATTTTATTTGAACAAATTAACTTAAAAAAAAAACTTTTGAATTTATTAAGTTCTATTAATTGGCTACAGTTTTCTAGGAAATAATAAGATGCTGTGTAAGAACAACTTTTTTAGCACGCTGATATTACTTTCACTTGTATGTTTGTTTGCAACACTCGCAACCCGTGCCATATGAGTGACAATTTCATTTGTAAGTATATACAGTAATGCTGCTTTAGTGTGCAAATTGAAGTTGCTTTATTGCTTCCGGGGAAGTGGCGAGATTTTGGGGATTCACGAAGACGATTTTGGGAATTCCCATTAAAATTCGAAACCACTTCGCTAACCGATTTGGAATCGGTTTTTCATGCGGTCATTCGCCTTAGCGCCAAAATCGAAGTTGCCGTATTGCTTCTTATGAAAAGTGGCGATTTTAACCTTTCCTGATGCCGACTTTGGGAATTCCCATTAAAATTTGAAACCACTTCGCTAACCGGTTTTTCATGCGGTCATTCGCTTTAGCGCCAAAATCGAAGTTGCCGTATTGCTTTTAATGAAAAGTGGGGATTTTAACCTTTTCTGATGCCGACTTTGGGAAGTCCCATTAAAATTTGAAACCACTTCGCTAACCGGTTTTTCATACGGTCATTCGCCTTAACGCGAAAATCGAAGTTGCCGTATTGCTTTTAATGAAAAGTGGGGATTTTAACCTTTCCTGATGCCGACTTTGGAAATTCCCATTAAAATTTGAAACCACTTCGCTAACCGGTTTTTCATACGCCTTAACGCGAAAATCGAAGTTGCCGTATTGCTTCTTATGAAAAGTGGGGATTTTAACCTTTCCTGATGCCGACTATGGGAGTTCCCATTAAAATTTGAAACCACTTCGCTAACCGGTTTTTCATACGGTCATTAGCCTTAACGCGAAAATCGAAGTTGCCGAATTGCTTCTTATGAAAAGTGGGGATTTTAACCTTTCCTGATGGCGACTTTGGGAATTCCCAAAAACAATTCGGGATTCACGAAGCCTATTTTGGGAGTTTCCATTAAATTTCAAAAGCACTTTGCTAACCGGTTTGGAATCGATAAAGTTGCCGTATTGCTTCTAGGGAAAAGGGGGAATGAAGCCGATTTTGGGAATTCCCAGAAAACTCGGAACCTTTTCGTTAACCGATTTGGTGCACGTTTTGGCCACGGAACGTATATCTTAACTATTAACGGTCATTCGAATGATTACGAAAACTAAAATTGGATTTTAACTTTTCCTGAAGCCGACTTTGGGAATTCCCAAAAAACTCGGAACCTTTTCGTTAACCGATTCGGTGCGCTTTTTGGCCGTAGAACGTATATCTCAGCTATTCGAATGATCACGAAAATTAAAGTTGCCATATTGTTTTCGGAAAAGTCGGGAATTTTGGCGATTCCTGAAGCTGATTTTGGGAATTCCAAAAAAACCTTGGATCGCGTTATACAGATAATTATCATGTTATAGGGATAACTTAGGCAGAAGCTTAAACAATAGTGAATGTAAATTTTGACATTTGATATCGAAGCGTGTTTTTTAACAAGATTCACACAGAATTTTTACTGTTAAATCAACAAGAGTCATTGTAAATTTCTCCAAAAAAGCTCATTTTATTACTTTTGCTGTTTATAAAAGAGTTTGCGAATTTAAACAAGCTTTAGTAATATTTGTTTAAAAAATTTCTAGTTAAAATATATCACACTTGATAAACGAATAATCTAGAATTTAAAAATTTTCGGTATACGCAGAAAAATATATAAAGTTGATATGACAATATTCTAAGGACAACATACTATGGTTGAATTATATGCAATGTATTTCATTACCTTGTAGTGTGGAAGGTGACGGACTAAATTTTGCTAATCTGGGCAGTGTCGAAGGTACATATATACACTGGGCACTGATCAGTTTTAACTTATTTATTTCTAACATTTTAAATGCTGCAATTAAGTTTGTTTTAGTCTTTCGTGTTGTTACGAGTATTGTTAAAGGTAAACCTTCACGAACACTACTCCCTCTTTCCTCCTCATCATAACCTATTTTCCTAGTACCAGTACAATGCGCTGCATATGTACCCCTGACTACTGGTCCCAGATAAAAAATAAAAAAAATATGGTGGTTGCTGATAGGATTATATTGTTATATTTGAAATGGGATTGTTACACTCCACTATAGTTTTGGAAAAAATATGTTATAAATAACTATACTATTCTGATTAAACTTTGTTATAATTATAAGTAATCACAGTACTAATATTATATTAATGTCATACCCAGCCATGTTATTTTTATTTTATCGTGGACCAGTAGTAAGGCGATTATCGCTACATAGCAATGCATTGTACCGAAACTATAAAAATAGGTAATAGGTAGGAGGAGGAGGAAAGACAGAGTAGCATTTGATTTGAACTTTCCAACGTTATATGTGACAAAAAACATATCCGCAATCAACTTGCTCCACTGACGAAAATATAAACAACAAATTCTCTCTGGATGAGCCCTGGACGATGATCAGATATATGGACAATGAGAGCTGTACTGAAAAATTAAAACTTTACGAAAATACATGAATTTTGTCATAGGGTGCATCAAAAGTAGGTTAACTCGAGGAATAAAACTTTATACCAGACTTTTCTTAAGTTTTCGGGAAAGATTTATAGTTAAAAATATGTAAAAAATCAACCAAATACTACCTAGTTATTTTATAAATTTTCCCTAAGATATCCCCATTTTTTTCCACGACCAAATCGCGAACCGAATATGAAAAATCGGTTCCGATTCGGTTAGCAAATTATTTGGGAATTCCCTAAGTCAGTTTCAAAAAAACGTCAAAATCCCCAACTTCCTCAGAAGCAGTATAGCAACTTCAATTTTCGCGCTAAAGCGAATGACCGTTTATTATACAGATGCATGTTCCACGGCCAAAACGCGCACCGAATATGAAAAATCGGTTCCGATTCGGTAAGCAAAATGATTCTGAGTTATTTGGGAATTCCCTAAGTCAGCTTCAGAAAACGTCAAAATCCCCCAACTTCGTCAGAAGCAATACGGCAACTTCAATTTTCGTACTAAAGCGAATGACCGTTTATTGTACAGATGCTTGTTCCACGGCCAAAACGCGCACCGAATATGAGAAATCGGTTCCGACTCTCTTAACGAAGCGGTTATTTGGGAATATTTAAAGTCGGCTTCAGAAAACGTCAAAACGCCTCAACTTCCTCAGAAGCAGTACGGTAAATTAAGTTTTCGCACTAAAGCGAATGACCGTTTATTGTACAGATGCATGTTCTACGCCCAAAACGAGCACCGAATATGAAAAATCAGTTCCGACTCTCTTAACGAAGCGATTATTTGGGAATATTTAAAGTCAGCTTCAGAAAACGTCCAAACGCCTCAACTTCCTCAGAAGCAGTACGGTAAATTAAATTTTCGCACTAAAGCGAATGATCGTTTATTGTACAGATGCATGTTCCACGGCAAAAACGCGCACCGAATATGAAAAATCGGTTCCAATTCTGTTAACGAAACGGTTATTTGGGAATATCCAATGTCGGCTTCTGAAAACGTCAAAATCCCCCAACTTCGTCAGAAGCAGTATGTCAACTTCAATTTTCGCACTAAAGCGAATGACCGTTTATTGTACAGATGCATGTTCCAAGGCAAAAACGCGTGCCAAATATGAAAAATCGGTTCCGATTCGGTTAGCGAAACGGACTCTGAGTTGTTTGGGAATTTCCAAAGTCGGCTTCAGAAAACGCCAAAATACTAAAGAAAATTACCGTTTATTGTACAGATGCATGTTCCACGGCAAAACCGCGCACCGAATATGAAAAACCGGTTTCAAACCGGTTAGGAAAGTGGTTTCGAATTTTTTTGGGAATTCCCAAAATCGGCTATATAAATCCCCAAAATCCCCCCCACTTCCCCGGAAGCAATACGCCAATTCAAACTTTCACACTAAAGCGGTAACACTTTTATATACCTACATTTGTAATAATCACTTATATGGCAAGGGTTCCGAGTGTAGCAAACATACATACAAGTGAAACTTATATAAGCGTGTTAAAAAAAGAAATTAATTTAATTAGATTGCGCCAAAAATGATAAAAAGTCAGCCTAAACAACAACCTGCAGTCTTGCTGTTTTCAAAAGCTTTGTCAAATAAATATAATATATTTTATATATTGACGCCGGTAGCCTGCTGGCTCCTAAGTGTTTCATGCATTACAGTCACAAAGCGGCGGCTTTTTAGACAATGCCGAAAGTCACCCAAATAGTCGACAAAAGTAATAACTTGGAGACACTAGCCCTAAGATTCCTTCTGGGAATTTAATCAACTACAATAAGAAACTGTCATTGTGCTCAATTCATTTGTTGCTGCGGTTGTGGTTGTGGTAGACCCTTAAAAATCTACCTTTTTAAATTAATAAAGTATTTTGGGGTCAGGATAAAATATTTTCTTTATAATTTATTTATTTTTTATATTTACACTTAAACAAAGATATACATACATTCTTCGTTCATATGTATGTATTTCTTTGTTTGCTTAAATGTTTCGAACACTATTTGCCTGTATTTGTTTACGCACAGGGGTATAAGCGAGCATGTGTTTGCTGGTGTTCAAAAATGCTTAGAAAGTCTTATCGCATCTAAACATCCACCTTAAATACATTCATATATATTATCAAATGTTTGTATGTATAATATAAAAAAAATATATAATTTATGTGCAACCAAAAGATATTTATTTTATTTGTTTACTTTCTTGTAAAGCCAAAACAACAACAACAACAACAATCAATATTCATTTTGATAATAAAATGAACACAAATTTATTTTTTAAAACTATTTATTTATTTATATAAAACAACAATTAGAAAAAGAAAAAACAAACAAACAAATGAGATTAATTTTGAATAAAAATATTTTCATGCTGTCTAAGTTATTTGCTGAATTTTGAAAAACAAAATATAAATTAATTTAATTAATTTCAACAAAACTTTTGACAAAACGAATGAAATGAAATTTGTTGTGATTTTTACTCGTAGTTAGAAGGTAGGGCATGACTCATAGAGTAAAGTAATGTGATGTTTATAGAACACGAAAGAGTGATACGTCGAGAAAATTTAATGAAATAAACTCATTCTCATGTCTCTAAAGAAGCATTCAAGTGCCTCGGTTTTTTGAAACGGTGTAAGATGTACTTCACTCCATCCGATCTCCTTACTATTTATACCACCCACATCCGACCGAAAATGAAATACAACTCTCATGTTTGGGCCGGTGCCTCAAAGTCTATTTTGGGGTTACTCGACCGTGTGCAGGAGAGGGCGAAGAAGCTCATCGGTGAAGTAGGGTATCCAACTCTATTGACTCACTGGAACATCGACGCAGTGTGGGATGCGTTACTCTGTTCTATCGATACTACAATGGATTTTGCTCTGACGAGATTAGGGATCTTGTTTTCGAAACACTCACTTTTTTACGTAGCACGCGTTCATAGTCTAGAACTCACCCATTTGTGGTCGATTGCCCAGGGAATCGTACTACGCATTACAGAGAATTCGTTTTTCAGCCGTACTCTTCGTCTGTGGAATAAGTTGCCTTGCAGACGTGTTTCCTGTCTGTTATAACGTTGGAAAGTTCAAGTCAAATGTTCACAAACACTACTCCCTCTTTCCCCCTCCTCACAACCTATTTTCCTAGTTCTGGTACAATGCACTGCATATGTAGGGGTCATCCCCTGAGTCCAATATAAAAAAAAAAAAAAAATATTCACCCATATTCTGCTTGTCGGCGGCAATACAAGACAACGCCGATTTTTAAATTTTGCGGCAACTCGGCATTCCTGTTGTCAATACTCGCATGTATCGATAACTGCCGACACATATTTGATATTCTACAAGAGAAAATGGCGGCGATATTGTCTTTAATTGCCGGTAATTTTAGCGTCGAGTTCGAACAAAAACATCAAAAAAAAATTAATAAAGAATTTCAAAAATTAGTAGAGGAGCTGGAAAAGAGCCCATCACTGGCCAGAACTAAAAATGCATGGCTTCAGTTCGTTTTGCTTACTTCGTCACTGGAGTCTGAATATGGCTGGAAAAATATTTTATTCAAAAACTTCCTCAATTTTCTTTTTCCACAAACTTTCTTACTTTGCACACCCATTTTTTCTAAATCAAAATGTAAACAAAACGAAGCATCTAACACATACATTAGAGATGTGTGTTGGGTTTTATTAACATTATCGATAAACCGGCAACATTAATACAAAACTGTTAGGGAATGCGAAATTAATATTGATGTCGTCTTAAATAGATGTTGTCATATGTCGGCGGCAATACCGCCGACAAGCACAATATGGGTGATTGAGTATATTTCATACACATTTGCTAGACGTATCGTGTAATACAAAGACCAGATAAATAAATTGCCATTCGAAATATTGATTAAGAATAGCTAGTTATGGCAGGCAGAAAAGAAGGTGACAGATAAAAAGATAAACAAGACTAATCGTAAGCACACATTCACAAAGCCACCGTCGATATACTAAGTGCACGCTAGGGCAACAGGATTTCAATATTGATTTTTCGACAAAAATGTACCTTCAGCGTTGAAGGTGATTTCTCACTCGATAATTACGTCAACAAGCAGCTCGGAGAACCTAAAAGTGATTGTGAAAAAGCTTTTGCATCCGGAAAAGTGATTGGTTAGTGCCCATCATGGCCAGGAGGTTATAAAGTAAACAGAGCTGCAACAAGCAAAAAAAAAAAAAGAAAAAAAAACCTATAATAAAAAAAAAACAAAAAAAAAAAAAAAACAAAAAGAAATGAAATGAAATGAAATGAAACGTATAAGAAATTCATCAAAATGTTTCCTACATCACCAGCTTTAGATATATGGAAGTTTTCGTCGATTTTAACAAATATGTAGATTGTATGTAGAAGTTTTCTTTGCTTTTAACAAAAATGGAGATGGCATTATTTGTTTCCAACATACCTAACTGCAGATATATAAAAGATTTCATTGATTTTAACCAAAATGGAGGTTGGACTAAACGAAAATGGAGATTAGACTATAGGCTATCTGCTTGGTTTATAAAATGTTGTTCGTGTTTATTAAGCTATTATTGCAATGTTTTCTATACAAAATTTGTATAATAATAATACTATAATAATTTGTTTTAAACATTCCAAATTAATAATAAATTTATTTTGAAAAACTAAAAAACAGGCATCGATATCAACTTTTTCATTCACTTTTGTTTAAGTTTCTTCTTAAATTATCCATGTGATCAGATAATTATCCGTATGACACGCTCCGTATTTGGAAAATGGGTATTCCTAAAATCGGCTTCAGGAACTGCGGAATTCCTCCACATCCCCGAAAACAATATGGCAACTTAAATTTCCACACTAAATCGAATTAACTTTAATAAAATTCAGATACACATTCCACGGCCTAAAGGCGCGCCGAATATAAAAACACGATTCCGATTTGGCTATCAAAGTGGTTCTAAGTTTTTTGGGAATTCCCAAAGTCGGCTGTATTATTTGTTTGCAGCATCCTCAATTGCAGATATTTTTTGTTTTTTTTTTAGACTAGGACTCAAGGGATGACATATGCAGTGCATTGTAACAGAACTAGGAAAATAGTTTATGATGATACTAGCGAAAAAGGAGACTACAAAGTTTGTTTCCAACACCCCAGAATGTAGATATTTATAAATTTTCTTTGATTTTAACATAAATGAAATTTGTGCTATTTGTTTCCAACATCTCAGGATGCAGATATGTAAAAGTTTTAATTAATTTTAATAAAAATTGTAGATTGCACTATTTGTTTTCAATATTCCCGATTGCAAATATTAGCAAAAGACTACAAATTATGTTTTCAACACCCCAGAATGTAAGTTTTCTTTGAATTTAACGAAAATGGAGATTGTACAATTTGTTTCCAACATCCTCAATTGCAAATATGTATAACTTTTTGATGATATTAGCAAAAATGGAGTCTAAAAAATTTATTTTCAATGTCCCCTAATATAGATATGTATAAGTTTTCTTTGATTTTAACATAAATGTTTTGTTTCCAACGTTCCTATGTGCAGACATGGAAAACTTTTCATTGATTTGCACAAAAATGGATTTTGAAATATTTGTTTCCAACATCGCAGAATGCAGATATGTAAAAGTTTTAAGTGATTTCAACAAAAATTGGAGATTTCACTATTAGTTTCCAAGATCGCCCATTGCAGATATGCATAACTTTTAGATGATATTATCAAAAATGGAGACTACAAAATTTATTTTCAACATCTCCGAATGTTTTCTTTGATTTTAACACAAATGCAGATTGTACTATTTGTTTCCAACATCTCAAAATGCAGATATGTAAAAATTTTAATTGATTTCAACAAAAATTGGAAGTTGCACTATTAGTTTCCAACATCCCCAATTGCAGATATGTATAAGTTTTTGGTGATATTTAGCCAAAATGGAGACTAAGATTTATTTTCAATGTCCCCTAATGCAGATATGTATAAGTTTTCTTTGATTTTAACATTAATGGAGGCTGCACTCTTTGTTTCCAACGTTCCTATGTGCAGACATGGAAAACTTTTCATTGATTTGCACAAAAATGGATTTTGAAATATTTGTTTCCAACACCACAAAAATTGTACTATTTGTTTCCAACACTGCAAAATGCAGATATGTAAAAGTTTTAAGTGATTTCAACAAAAATTGGAGGTTGCACTATTTGTTTTCAACATCCCCAATTGAAGGTATGCATAAGGTTTTGATGATATTAGCAAAAATGGAGACTACAAAGTTTATTTTCAACATCCCCGAATGTTTTCTTTGATTTTAACATAAATGGAGATTGTACTATTTGTTTCCAACATCCCCAATTTTACTTGACAAAAACTGAAAGCAATAAGCCAATTTGTTTTCATTATTACTATTCGGTAAAGTTAGCCGGGAAAAGTAGGTTGACGTAACCGAATTAAATTGTATTGCTATTTAATTAACTATGGATTAAGTCATCATAACAAATAAGCAGACGTTTAATTACCGATTTCATATTATAGCCAACATAGTAAAGCAAAATTAATTTTTTTCTTTCTTATTTTTTTGGCAAATAAGAAATATATACATATGTACATACTCGTACATATATATTTATATTATATCTTGACAAATCTCCATTAGCCAGCATAATTTACTTCTTCATTAGCAGTTAAATTATCGTTTTAAAAGAGAAAATTATCCATTAATGATGAAAGCTTTTAAAGCTTAATGGCACATTTTAAAGTTATTTCATTCAAATTATAAACAAATGACAGGGATCGCAACAAAATTATATAATAAAACCCGCGTCATAAAATAAGTATTAAATTGAATTAAACTTTACGTTAGAGTTGTTAAATTGTATAATACAAAAAAAAAAAAGAGACATAAAAAATATAAATTGAAAATAGAAAGAAAATATTGCGATGAAGGGAGGAAATGATAATTCACAATAATTGCATATAAGAAAAAGGAAAGATATGAAACTGAAATTACATAAATAACATATTTTGAGTTTTTATGAATAAATTTATAAGATTATAAATTATTTAAACTTCGCTGGAGTCAGTAACTTGCAAATGGAATACTTCTTATACATTCATATCTTTTTGAAGAATAAAACATAATTTGTTTTGAGCTTTTTATTTTATAATTATACATCTTTACAAATTTTTAATTAGGAAAAATACCAAGCACGCGATATGCCTAAATAAGTTAATTGGGACGTCCTGAATACGAAAAACGCTGTATTTTTTTCCTAAGTACCGTTTTTTAGATAAAGGCACTTTTGTGTTTTTCGGTGTATGGTCCCACTCAAAGCCTTGACGGTGGCCAAGCATTTAATGAGTGTTTAGGTCCAGCGCATTTGGAGGCATTTTGGAAGCATTCCAGGACATCGTCTACAACTTTTTAGGAAACTACAGAAATTCTGATTACGTTGAGAAGATCGATACATTACTGCAAAAATTCAATTGATAAGCGTTGATTGCAAGCATGTATATACGAGTATATCAAAAAGACCGTTATCATTTGAAAATTTATGCTTTTTAACTTTTAGGATCAAATATGACACCTAAATTACACTTCTTATTCAGTAATTTGGATATTTTCTCCACGAACTTGGACTTTGAAAGCAGGGCTGGGTAGTATTTGAAATACATGTATTTGAAATACGTATTTTGTATCTGTATTGCAAATACCCAACCTGAAAGTATTTAGTATTTCAAATACATAACTTAAAAGTATTTTGTATCTTGTATTTCAAATACATATGGCTTAAAAATACATTTTTACAAAATTCATTTATTTATTATAAGTTCAAAATAAATTTTTTCATACAAAAGCGAAAATTGCTAGAAACTGCGACCACTAAAATGTTTATTATTTTGCAATACCGCAATGCAGCTTTCAATTGTCTTGTCCAGAGCAAATACATTTTACACTAATCAGGTGATATCAATAGGAATTTTCACATATTCGCCACCATCTTTTTCCCAACGCTTTGTATTATATACAGGGAAATAATATTTATTATGAAAACTTTTGTGGACCTTAATGTCTGTGAGAACCAGATTATATCGATTGCAAATATAATAATTTGAGGAATTTCAGTTGTATTTTAACAAAACTAATGGAGAGCTTAGAAAGGACATAAAACGACACCTGAAGCAAATAGAGCCATATTGACATCGTGTCTCCACCCTAGTTTCAAAATACACTGGTCACCAGAAATCATCTCATTAAAAGAGAGGCTAAGAATTCAAAACCTTGCAATAGATATCTTAGAGAAAGATTATAAAATACGTAAAACCGAACATGGATGCAATAGAAGAAGTAGTAGTTGCAGTAAAGATGATGTGAGTATTATTGTTTTTATGCATTTATAGAATTTGGCAGCAGGTTCCGTAGAACCTGTAGAAATATGTTTTTCCTCGGCAGATTTTATTCACTCCCCAACAAGAGGTTGTTTGTCGGATGACTTATTAAATTATCTTGTTTTATTAAAGGAAATACTTGTTTTGCCGAATGAATCTTTAATTGCTATCTATTAAATCCTAAATATTATTAATTTCCCAGTTGGCGAGTTTAGAACAATCATATGAGTATACACACGTATGTCACACGTGTATATATGTAAAATGCATGGAATGTTAAATATATATAATAGAAAAAATATAACACATTTTATATAATATTACACAGCTTTATTTCTAGTATTTGAATACATAATAAGTATATATGCAGTTGTAAGTATGAACATATTGTCGCCTAAAAAGAAAAAGAGCATAACTGACAAAAAAAAAATTCACTATCAATTATCCACAATTTTTAATAGGCTTTCAATACTTTGCCAGTTACGCCCTTGTAAGTTGTATCTGACAATATGCAACTTAGTTTAAGTGCATATATAAAATAAAATATTTATCTAAAACCAGAATGATATATTCTTATGAGATCGAAAGACAAAAAAGTATTTGTAGTTTTTAGTTGTATTTTGTATTTTGGAAAGTATTTTGTATTTAAAATACACAACTTGAAAGTATTTTGTATCTTGTATTTGAAATACTTAAAGTGAGTATTTTGCCCAGCCCTGTCTGAAAGTGATGAATAAGTAAGTATAGATTTCTCCAGGAAATTGAAAAAAAATTTAAAAAATCGTGGTTCCTCATTCGCGAAGAGCCATTCGAAAAAAAAACGCAAAAGTTCAAGTCGCCCGTTCTTTTAATACAAATGTTTTGAATTTACACCGAATATTGTATGCGAGCAATGAAAATATTGCCGCTCCACAAAATCCTTAATAAAAACTTTATTTTTCATCCGTTTTTTTCAAATTATGCTTAAAATGTTGGTAGTTAAATAAACTATTTGGTAAGAACATGAAACATTCCAGATCTTTACCATAACGTAGAAAAAAACGTAATAAAATGAAAAATTTTAAAGCAAACGTACAAAATAGGTAAATTTTGGACTTTAAGATGCCGTAACTCAGCCATTTCTTGTCAAATAGAAGTTTACAGCATATTGACGGAAAAGGTATTACCATTCCAATGATATGCCATTTATTTCGATCGGACCGGGCTCCACAAGGGCTTGAGTGGGACTATACACCGAAAAACACAAAAGTACCGTTAACTAAAAAACGGTACTAAAAAAAATATGTAACGGTTTTCATGCTCAGAAGCTCCTAATTAACTTATTTAGGCATTTGGCGTTCTTGGTATTTTTTGGCTATACACCAGTGTTGTTAATATAGTTGGGTACTAAATATATTTTGAAGAAGGGAGGAAGAGCGAAGTTATTCTAGGAGTTCTTAAATGAAAGAAAATTTAAAAAATGAGAGAAGTAAAAAGTAATTTTATGCGAGGGCTGTTTGATAACTCCATAAATATTTGAAAAAACATTTATTTTTTTGGCAAACAAATATTTTTTAATCTTTTTACTCTTTCGCAATACTAGACTTCCTTAAAGCCCTTAGAATAGGCGTCTGTTTCGGTAATGCTTGTCTTAATCAGAATCCACCACAACCATTATAATAAAATAATTGAACACAATGACAGTTTCTTACTTCCAAGACTTGTGTGTCCCCCCGGGGAACAGGTTTTGCCTTGGCGTATTCATAACTTAGGCGCTCTGTTTTTCGGGAAAAAGAGGGAAAGGGGTCCCTCGTTTGGTGCGGCAAATAAAACTCTAGGAAGCCACATGACTTATGTTGTGTTGGCTTCCGAATAAATTGGCAGAACGGGGATCAGCATGGCCCCCGGGAAGTTCTGCTTGCGGTTCGACCCGGGCTGATCATGGTTGAGGTGCCTACCTTGGCTGAAACGTTCTGGCTGTGGTTGAAACCTAAAACGCAGGAAGGGAGTGTTAGTATCCTTGATAATTGTTTGGTGATAGCTTTTTTCGAGGGCTAACAATCTCCCGAGGATCTGTTGCCTATACAACAGATACGTGTACTGTAAGGAACCAGTGGTGATGATTGACGGGTGAGTTGGTTTAAGGGTTGATGCGCTTAATGGGCTTCGGCCTACCAACTCATTAAGCCTTGTCCTCCATTGATTGCTGGGAAATTGCATACATGAGGGATTAGAAAGCCCGAACTCCTCAACAAGAATTGCTACCTGTGTGAGTCTAGCAAGCCACACGCAGTGAAAAATTCACTGCGTGGAATTGGTCCACCATCAGGTTAGGCCGTCAAGGCAGGTACTGATGTAAATCATTTTCACAGTTCCAAGACTTGTATAGAAACTAAAAATTTTAAATGTCTTTTTCTCGAGACAAGCTTTTTTTTAGTTATGGCTATGTTGCAATAAAGGAGCGATATGAATTAAGAAAATAAAAATTATATGTATATATCTACAAAGCTATGAAAAATCATTTGAGAAGACTTTTAGGGATTTATTGTGTTTTAAAGATCATACACAAAATATTTCGGGGATTGTTGCCGCATTTTGATGGCCAGTTTGGCATTGCAGGTGAAAAAAAATCTGGCAACCCTGTCAATGATATTTATTTTGCCGCCCTAAATTGTAAGGCTTTGACTTTGTACCGTAATATTTTATTCAAACGTCTTTAATGTCATCGCTGATTATTTTGTTACTCACGTTAAACTGACAAACCAAACTAAACATATATCACTTAACAGCTGACAAAATGGGCGCCAGTTAAAAGTGTGGCTAACTTAAGGTTTTACATCTCTATATTATAGACAGCCTGTATTTAAAACATGGTTTTTCCGAAAGTCTTAAATTTTCCGTAAACAAATTCATTTTATTCCTTTCACAGAGTGGTTTTCTAAAATCTAAAAAATATTGTTGTTTAAGAAAAACGTGACATCCCTGTTCTTATTTCCCTCTTTTGATCGAGCGCGCAGAAAAAAAAAGAAAAAGTGGCATTTTATTTTGCATTTTATTATTTTAAAATCAAATGAATTTTAATGGAATTAAATTTTTCTCTTTTCATGGTATCGTTGTTGTTTTAATATACTATGAGTATTTATTTATATAAAATATTTTTGCTGTTATTTTTGTTGTTGCTGTAGTTGTTGTTGTTCGATGTCGACTGTCGTCATGTTGTTTCTAATTTGAATAAATTGCTATAAGGGTTGTTTACATAAATATATTAGCATAAATTTTGTAGTTCTTATTGCTAGTTGTTATAGTTGTTTGTTTAATAAAATAGAAGAAATATTCTAATAAATATGTGCATGTGTGTGTGTGTGTGTGTATGTGTAAATGTTAGTTTCTATTTTTAATAAAGTTATTATACTGAAGATAAATCGCCAACTTCTAGTTGTTTTTACGTTGATTGTGTTTTACTTCCTGATTTTGTAAGTTTTTGCTATTTTGCCGAAAATATTAAAAAATTAAAACGAGAGTTAAGAACTTGATTTAAAAAATGATTGCTTCACTCAAATTAGTAAAACAAAATGGAAATTTTAGTAACAAATTACAAAACTTAATTGTAGAAAATAGATTTTCTTATTGTCTTGTGAAGCCAGTGCTGCGAAAAAAAAAAAAACTTCAGACCAGTGTTGCCAGTGAAATTTCAAGACAGATACATTTTAGCTTCCAAACAGATACATATTTTCGGAAAAATATATATTTTGAAGAAAAAAAAAAATTAAATCCATTAACACACCATTTTTATTTCATATTAAATAAATTGTACTTATCATTAAAATTGTACTTTGTCTTTTTTGGAGAATGGCCTGTAAATTATAAGATTCAATAATTCCATATAGAAATTGTATGTACATAAAATTTGTTTAAAATGTAAAATTCACTCATTCAGTTTGTACGTATTAAAGGCCCTGATTCACTATCCTACACGATCGTACGATTCATTCACAGGAAACTGTTTCAAAAGTCTGGTCGACTTGAAAAAATCGTTTCAAAATGGCGTTATAGGCCACACTATTATACAAGTATGATTGAAATAATTTATGTACAATTAAGTTTTTTATTCGCTATTTAAGCTTCTAACATTTATACCAGTAAAAAATTATAAATAGCTTGTTTTCTATGTTTCCCAGCTATCTATATGTCGACATTTCATAGGAACTATCCTAATCATCAGTAGACTTTGGAAATTTTTGAAAGATATTCTCAAACATTCAACTTTATATCCCATTATATTATTAGGATTGTTGGGATATAAAGTTGAATGTTTGAGAATATCTTTCAAAAATTTCCAAAGTCTACTGATGATTAGGGTAGTTCCTATGAAATGTCGACATATAGATAGCTGGGAAACATAGAAAACAAGCTATTTATAATTTTTTACTGGTATAATTTATGTACCCAATAAAACAATTAAAATCTTTTAACATAATAATTTTACATTACTTAAATTTTTTTCTCGAGGCACCAAAAATATTTTCATATTTTTCATAATATATACAACACTGATCGCACAGAAACCATAATGTTTTGAAAAGTTTCATAAAAATTTTAAAATCGCACGATTTGTCAAAAACTCTGTCGCACGGTTGTATTTTTAGTACTTTTTCAGCACACATGCTTTATTTAGTAGATCGCACGATCGTGTATGATATACACAAAGCCTTAATTTGCGAAAATAATATGCCTACAAAAAGTAGTGCAAGATTTCTTTTTTTCTTTCTCCTGTCCTATTTTCATCCATACATGATCTAGAAACTAAATGGGCTATCATATTAGAGTTACCACATAATTGCACTTATATACTGTGTTCCAGATTACCGTGCAAAATGCATTTAATTTGCAAAAGTCTACATTATTTACATACAAAGATGATGTACTTGGCAAAAGAAAAAAACTTGCATGTATTTTTCGTATCCTAATGGCATCACTGCTTCAGACTATCATACTTTGTATTAAGACTTTGGAAAAATGCAAATAATACGTGCAATTGGGATAGTGTGAATGTAAAATGTTGTGAAAATGGCAAAGAATACTGCAAGAGATTTGACATCCCATAAGACTTCATAATAACAATAAAATTTTTCATTACATCAGTGTTGCGGTGTTTAAAACCAGACGTTAATCAAATTGGCCGTTTATTTTCTACACATATATTTCATGTCATGATGGTGTGAAAACAAACTGTAATGGTACCTTAGATTTTTTGACAGTAGCAACAAGTATCATTAAATTTTTCTAGCGCAAAGTCCAATCAAAATCTAAAGACTTGTTTGATAGCCTGAAACGCTTTAAGTATAAGGGAATGCTATTGGCTGTAACCTGTTATTCTCTAGCAGCGTTGTCAACTTTGAAATTTCAAAACGCACCAAAATGGGGGAAAAAGCGCGTTATTTCAACAAAAACGCACCGACTTATGAATTTTTTTTTCCTTTCATTTGTAAAAACCTATTTTGTATTTTAAAAAGCGCAATATTTTTATATTAAAACATTATAATGAAACGGGCTTTTAAGCGACTATTATACAATCAAACTGCGCTAATAGCACCGCCTGGTGGCATGCCATCAAATTCTATCAATAGCTAGCATTCGTGTTTGTCAAACTTGGCCTCTAGTACGACAATAATTATAACATAAATTACATTAATTATAACGATATTTTATCAAATTTATTAGTAAGCAATATCATTTAAATATATTTGCTGTCGAAATCAGCTGTTACTTTTACTGCCTATTATCAGGCACACAAAAATATAGCTATTTACCGTCGTCAAAATTATATTGCAGGATCATACAACCCTTATCGTCGAAAGAATTTACGATTATTGCATCATTACAAGTTACAGAACCATACCACAAGCCTTCAAATTCAATTAATAACAATTCTATCACACAGTGCACATTTCATTTGCGTTTTCGTAAGCGGTGGCTCTAAAAGAGTTTATTAAAATATACGAAAATTTTCCAGAATTATAACAAATAAAAGTTTAATGCAAACGTTTTGGAAAAATTTTATAATTTATTTAATAATTTGTTAATTTCTTAATTACCAAAACCGTCAGGAATTCACGAGCTATCGTAAATACGAACTTCACTGTTTAGAGACTGCAGTTATAGCAATATATGACTTGGCTTGGCCGTTTAATAGCAAAACACTCTCTAAAAGCAGCAAATTTTATAAAACGAAATGTTTCTTTCTATTTCGACCATGTATATAATATACAATAGCAAGATTGTCTTTTCTTTTTGCATATGACATGGTACGTTTTCCACGCAAAATGAAACGTAAACATTTTGGATACTTGATTCAACTTTTTTCTTACACCAAAACCATAAGTTGAGTTGAATTGGATTTTGTGCCATCGTAATTTAAAAAACGCACCGAAACTGTAAAAAAAGCGCACCACGCATCGACTAAAGAATTTTGAAACCCACCAAAAACGGTGCGAAACGCACCGAGTTGACAACGCTGTTCTCTAGGCTTTTAAATATGGTATGACTCTTCATTGAATAGTGAGACAGAAACAACAAATGAGAGAAAGAACAAATTATAAAAAAATGTAAACAAAACGTGGTTTTCTAAGTGCTGTTAACTTCTTATTTATAAAAGAAAAAACGCAAGTTACAAAAAGAAAATCACATAAAAGCGCTTACTCAACAACAATACAAAAACAACACGGTGTTTTATGGCTGCTTAAGCGATTCATGTAGCAAAAAATTCTACATAAAATAGGTATTATTTTTTGTAGAATATTTCACTATTGCCATCAACATTTCTTGGTTGAGTACTGCTTCCAATTCTTAATTTTCCAACTCTTTCATCTAATCAGGCCTCTTGTTTTCTTCCATGTCAAAGTCACCATTTTCACAAGTTTTTTGAGCTGCTACCAACAATTTTTGAGCACCCGTTTTCTTCAAATGAAAGAATGTTATAAGATTTCCCCTCTAAAACATATGTATGTTTTAGACACAAAATTCTAAATTATTATGGCAATTAAAAAAAAAGATGTTGGCTAACACTTGGGTGCGTTGCGAATACTGAATTAAGATGATAAATGTTTACAAAAAGGAAGTAATTGTTATTATTGACACAAACCATATGTTATAGTTATTAGAGTTGGTAGTTCACTTGAGGGAACTAAGTGAGCCGATCAATTATGCGAGCAGCGTTGTCAACTTTGAAATTTCAAAACGCAGCAAAATGGGGAAAAATCGCGTTATTTCAACAAAAACGCACCGATTTTTTTATTTTTTAAAAAACTATTTTATATTGTAAAAAGTAGAACATTTTTATATTAAAAACATGACAATGAAACAGCTTTTTAAGCGGCTATTACAATCAAACTAGGTTTGATAGCACCGCCTGGTGGCATGCCATCAAATTCGTTCTGTAGCTAGAATTCGGGTTTGTCAAACTTGGCCTCTAGTACGACTCTGTTAGTTTTATTAATATAATGTTACCTTTATAATAATTATAACGATATTTGATCAAATTTATTACCAAGCAATATCATTTAATTATATTTGCTGTCGACTGAAATAACCTGTTCCTTTTACAGCCTATTATCAGGGACCCAAAATACGAAAATTTGCCAGAATTATAACTAATAAAAGATGAAGTTTACCGTAATTTTTGGAAATTTGTTTCGGAAAAACTTTTTAATTTATTTAATACCATCATATATGATGGCCACGAGCCATCATAAATACGAACTTCTCTGTTCAGAGCCTGCATTTATTGCAATATTTGACAAACTTGGCTTGACCGTTTAATAGCAAACCACGCTCTAAAAGCAGCAAATTTTATTAAATTAAATGTTTCTTTTTCTCTTTCGAAAGTGTGTATAGTATACAACAGCAAGATTATCTTACTTTGTGCACATAAAACATTGCACCAAATAGTTGAGTTGAATTTGATTTTGTGCCACCAAAATTTTAAAAACGCACCGAAAATTTAAAAAAAGCGCATCTTGCACCGACTAAAGAATTTTTCGAACAAATAATTTTAAAAAGCACCAAAAACGGTGCGAAACGTACCGAGTTGACAACGCTGTATGCGAGGTCTTTTAGTTCCGTAGTTCATGTTTCTTTTTTTATCTTTGTTTTCTTTTCGTTCAAGCATCAACAGTATTTGTTTAACACAAAATATTTTTTAATCTCTCTTTTAATTTTGTTTACACTGATTTTGTTTTGGGTTTCTTCTTGTTTCATGAGTGCGAAACGGAGCCATCCATTGAATATAATTTTATATATGGTGCACTGAACTACTGAACCATATAGAAAGACATATTTCATCAAAGGAGCTGAACTAAAAAGAGCATTCTCTTAAAAGAGCTTCTGAGCCCAACTCTAATCTTAATGCCATATGTTGTCATCATCACTTCCGACATGCTAAATCGCCTCTCAACGTCTCTCGACATCAATTCATTTTGAGTTATAGTGACAGCTGTTTACCATCAATATGTAGTCTTCATCATTTACGATATGCCAAACCACCTTTCAATGTCTCTCGGTTTCAATTCATATGGGATCCAATTTTCTTACTTTTGAATGAATCCCAGTGCTTTTAAACGTGAGGAAATGGCTTGTTGTGTTATAATACAAATTCTTCTTGCATTTAACAGCAATCTTCGTCTGGTAAGGCTTCCACTTTTTCATCTTTAAACTTATTCCGCTAAACAGGCTGACCTGTCTTTGTCTTCTGTGCCAAAATTACAAGCTCTTTCACAAGTTTTTGAGCTTGTACCAACAATTGATAACTCTTTGCAAATATTTTTTCAACTGAAAGAAGGTTATCAAACTTCTCCGCAAAACATTTTTTTTAGGTACAAAATTTTGAATTATTATGACGATTGAAAAGAATATGTGCTTACACTTGGACGTCTAGAGAATACTGAGCTATAATGACAAATGTTTATCCTTCAAGAAAAATAAAAATTATTTGTTATTGTTGACACAAACCATATGTGATAGTTATGCCATATGTTGTCAGACTCACTTCCGATATACAACATCACCTTTCCACGTCTTTCGGCTTTAAGTCATATGTCACCCAATTTTTTTTTGCTTTTGAATGAATCCCAATGTTTTTTAGAGTAGAGAAATTCGCCAAAAATATTTGTTAGTATTGACACAAACCATATGTGCTAGTTATGCCATATGTTGTTCAAATCGATATTATTAAGTTTTATATTGAAAGTGTATTACACTTATTTGAGGAATACATTGATTTGATAGCTCAGGCCACAAAAATACTGAAAAGAACACAAAACTTGCACTTATGACATTTTTGAAAGCTTTAGAACTAATCATGAGTTTCATTACACAGCCCAGATATGAAAATTTCCTGGCAGGTTTTCCAGCAAGTCTGGTAGTTCTCTTTTAAAGTTTTCTCCTCGTGGGAGTACGCTTTTAGAATTTCTTGAAGGGGAAAGTATATTTTTTATTCACCACAAATATTAATTCTTTTTTATTATTGACACAAACCATATGTGATAGTTATGCCATGTTGTTCATATCGATATTATTAACTTTTAAATTGAAAGTATATTACACTTATTTGTGGAATAGAGTGATTTGATAGATCAGATCGCAATAAATATTAAAAAGACCGCAAAACATGCACTTATGGCATTTTTGAAAGCTATAGAACTAAACATGAGTTCCATTACACAGCCCAGATATGAAAATTTCCTGGCAGGTTTTCAAGCAAGTCTGGTAGTTCTCTTTTAAAGTTTTCTCCTCGTGGGAGTACGCTCTTAGAATTTCTAGTAGGGGAAAGTATATTTTTGTATCACCACAAATATTAATTATTTGTTATTATTGACACAAACCACATGTGATAGTTATGCCATATGTTGTTCATATCGATATTATTAACTTTTATATTAAAAGTATATTGCACTTATTTGTGGAATAGAGTGATTTGATAGACCAGGGGCCAGATTCTGCAACTATTAATTTTTTTCACCAGTGAACACTCAAAATAAAATTCACTGACAGACACAGTGTTCACTTTTCATTAAAAAGCGATTCCGTAAAAAACAAGGAATTTTATTGCGCTGAATGTGTTTCTTCAGGCTGCATGATATGCTGATTTGTCAAATTAACTGTGTCACACAAGTTGTTGAATAGATAATTTTAATATAAATACATAATCCTTTTGTTTATTTTTTTCAAGTTCAAAATATTTTACAAAAAAACTAAAATTCACCGAAGATTTTTGAGTGAAAAAACTATTATTAAGTGTACACTTTAAATGTCAAAATTATTCATTCTCACCATTGCGGGCTCAAAAATCAAAAGTGAACACTGAAATTGGTGAACATTTCAAAATTCATGGTTGCGGAATTTGGCCTCAGGCCGCAAAAAATATTAAAAAGAACGCAAAACATTCACTTATGGCATTTTTGACAGCTATAGACCTAATTATGAGTTTCATTACACAGCCGAGATATTAAAATTTCCTGGCAGGTTTTCCAGCAAGTCTGGTAGCTCTCTTTTAAAGTTTTCTCCTCGTGGGAGTACGCTTTTATAATTTTAAGTAGTGGAAATTATATTTTTTATCACCTTAAAAATAAATTTAACCTTTTTTTGTTCACATAAATTAAATTTTTTAAGTTAGTTTCAAAAAATAAAATATGAATAATATTGAGTGAATTTCAATTTCCGATTTTTTTTTCTTCTGTAACACAAAGAAAGATAGTCGTGTGTCATATAATATCCTTTGTATTAAAAATTTTCTCTGATATTTTGATATTTAAGTTTACGAGTCTATAACATTATTTATTACAAATATTGGGCTTAAAGAACTTACATTTATTATCTGAAATTTTGGTATTTAATCCAAAATTTTTAAATCCAAAAGATATGACTTGTTAGGGCTTTAATTTTTGTTGCTTTAATTTTAGGCTGCGAAACTAAACGTTTAATTATTTATTGTTATTTTGAAAATAAATTGCACATTATTGAATTTCTTTATTATAATTCGTTATATACAAATTTGATTTATTTTATTTTTATATTTAGCATTTACTAAACAAATTCACAACACCGTGTTTAACAATGAAATTAATGTTTATTTTTTTGCTTAACTTAAATTAATAATTTTTATCAAGGTTATTTATACAATTATTGATACATAAATGTTATGCCTTTGTTGTTGTTCTTTTATCTATTTATTTATGCATTATTAAACAAAAAGAATTTTTTTTTTGTTAAAAGCAAAAAAACGTGGCGTTTAGGGCGGGAGAGCATTGATTCATTGGAGTTTGTAAAATATTTATGAACGAAAAAACACTTTCAACAAATATTTTGTAAAACATGTGCGTTTTTATTTATTGCAAATTCATTTGTTTGTTTTCTATTTTTTTGTTGTTAACGTATTAAAAGTTTGAACTTTTATGTTGTTTCTTTTTTGTTTTTGTTTGCAACTTTTTTATGCTGTTACGTTTGCACGCATAATCACAGCAGGTGTTTTTGTTGTTGATGTTTTTGACGATGACGATGATGAGGATGATGACGTTGACGTTGAGAAATTTTATATTTTTATTTCAGAAGGCGTTTTTGTGTGTGTGTGTGTGTTTTTTCACATTTTTTTTTTGTTAGCACTGCTATAGTTATTGTTGTTTAAAAACAACGGAAGCGGATGTAAACAATCAAATCAATTAAGAAATGGCCTTTCAAACGTATAGAAATTATAAAAACACTCTCACACTGGCATTTAATATACATATGTACATACATTCGCACAAAAAACAATTTGGTTTTGTTATTAACAAAAGCACCGCCACTGCTCACTACTATCTATTTGTCACACTCAAAGTTGAGATTTTTATTTTAGGAAAATTGGCATTTTTTATTTTTATAGAACTTTTTTCTTTCTCAATCCAGTAGAAGATAAAACAAATAAATTTTTTCCATTTTGCTTTAGATTGCCAGTTAACTTGTTAAATTTTTATTCTTCGCTGGTTTGGCTGCTGTTGTTGTTGTCTGGTATGGGGTACTGATGATAAGCTGTTATTGTTGCTGCTGTATTTTTATTTGATCATTAACGCGCGGTATTTGTGCAATATAGCGACGTGTTAACGTTAATGTTACGTCCTCGAGGAATCGCGATTACAGAATGAATCTGAACGTGGTGTGTAAGCGTAAAGTGTATCTCTGGCAACGACGTTGTGTACAACGCTCGAAGGCGAAACAACGAAAATTATAACAACAACAAATACACTGCGAAGCAGTAACAAACCAGCCACATACAACGTCACAATCATACATACATATAAAGAATCGGTGGAAGCAACCAACAACGTCTAGCACCGACGAAGCAGCGACAATAGCAAAAACAACAAAGAGGTAATGTACAACAACAGCAGCAAAAAAACAACAAAAAATATACTGCCAAGCACACAGCTCACATATACAACATAAAAACACCAAACAAAACGATGAAATTAAGAAACTCACACAAAAAGAGCACAACGAAAAACAAAACATACACTCGCACGCACACCCTTACATATACTCACTTTTGAAAACAAGTAGAAATATAACAAAACAACAAGAGTTTCTCAGAGATACACTACTTTGAATAAAAAGTACTCTCATCGTAAAAACACACATCCACAGTTACCATATATTCTCAGTCAAGTAAACAAACTCACACAAATGAAAATGTTACCAACAAAAAGAAACAAAAAAAAAAAAAAAGAAGAAATGGAAGGAAAGAAATTCAAACGCAGCCAAACACATGCACGCTCACACACACTTGAGCAAATTTAAATTAATAAATTGAAAACACAAAAGAGAAAAGAAAATATAGCTGAAGAGTATGATAATTAATTATCTCTAAGATGCATTTTGCAGAATGAAAACAACAACGAGAAAATAAACATAAATAAAACAAAAAAACAATTTCAAAGTAGCAACGTCCATCTTGCAAGTGTGGCCAATTTGATAAATGAATATGTTCGAACTGAATCTTAAACCTATTGCTTTTCACCTCGTAGGTACGTACCTACATAGCGGATAAATAATTCTAGCAACAGTCAGAAAGGATGACTTAGAGAAACTGCTAGAATTGCATTTTATCAGGACTTTTTGCTGAACAATTTTTAATTCATGTTTATACAGTAGACTCCCGATAATAAGTAATAACACATTATTTTTTGTCAATTAAAGAGATTTTTGATCTAGTGTGATTTCGGACGGGACTAAACTAGTAAATGTATTAAATGAATTAACGAGATGTTTGTATTTATTTATTAGAATAATTAAAACTTAAACAATTTTTCACTAGAGAGCAAAAATAAAACAAATAATTATAGGTATAAACAATTCTATATAATAGGTAATAGTAAGTCCAGCTTTACCGCTAAATACGGCTACGTAAAACATACATGTACACTGTCAGCCACTTGAGTAAGGAATCACATATATTTAACTTTAGTTAAGTTTTAAACTATAGTTAAGAAAAAAATAATTTTTTCACTATCAAATTCTAAGTTGTTGGCTTTAGTTTTCTAAAGAAATAAAAAATATACATATTCTTGTTGTACCAAAATTATGCATTTATTTTTTACACACAAGTATTTCTGTGGTTCTTTTTCGTATGTCACATGAATAAGGAATTCTTTTAATATTAATCAGCAGGGCTCAGATTTCAATTTCTTTCAAAATAAGCGGCTAGAAATAGTTTTTGGTTTTTTTTCCAAGTGGAGCATGGTAACGCTCTCAATAACTCTTAAACTATCAAATTAAAACTTCTCTAGCCGATTATCTTGAAAGAAATTTAAATCATAGCCATCCTGGTTAATATTAAGAGAATTCCCTATGCAAGTAACATGGTATTATACTCGTGGGTATTTTAGTGATTTTTTTTTAAATCTCTATTCTTAAAAAAATCTTACTATAAAAAAAAATTTTTTTTCTAATGTTGTTTAAGTCAAACACAATAGAATTTGCTAATTATTTCAAGCAAATCGGTTTTCTAAAACAACAAGAATATAAAGAAAATTTAGAGATAAAATTCAATTCAATTCAATTAATTTTGCTTGTAAAACTATTAGCATATGTAAGTAAGTATGTACTACGTTTAAGGTATAAAACCCAAAAGTAAAAAAAAACTATTTTAAGATTTATTTGATGTCACTATTCATAGAGAATAATTCATATATTGAAATATTCATAAAAAATAATTCATATAAAATTAAAGAAACATCTTGACTCTGGTAACACTGCTACTTAATAAGTTTCTTTTTACCAAATTGATGGTAATAAAAGGTTACATTAGAAGGGCAAATTATTTAGGAATTATTGTCATTTCTTTTTATTACGATAATACTGGTGTGGTTGCCGCAACCTTGGTGGGATATCTCTATACGATGGTCCAAATTTTAGATAACGCTGGGACATAATTGAGGTCTTAGACGTAAATGTGCCGAATTATCTAATCCTTTAGCTCTTGAATTGTTGCTGGCTTATCGATATACACCTTTACTTTCAAATAACCCCAAAGAAAGAAGTCCAATGGTGTCAAATCACATGATTTTGGCGGCTAATTTACACCACCATCACGTGAGATAACACTGCCATTGAATTTGTCGCACCAAGGAGCGATTGTTTCGTTAGTTGTGTGGCAAGTGGCACCGTCCTGTTAAAATCATATCCATATCTTTCAATTCGGGACATAAATAGTTCGTTATCATCTCACGCACCACTCAGTAACTGCCTGGCCGGCTTCATTTTAGAAAAAAATAAGGCCCGATGATGCCGCCAGTCTATTAACCACACCAAACAGTCTCATTTTTTGGGAGCAGTAGTCCTTCGACAATCATTCTTGGATTATCATCCGCCCAAATGCGGCAATTCTGCTTATTGACGAGTCCTCTGAGGTGAAAATGTTCCTCTTCACTGAAGATGATTTTCGTCGAAAATTGTTCATCCACAGTTGCCATTTCTTGCCATCATTCTGGCCCTTGACAACACTTAGAACGGTCAAGAGGCTTTAGCTCTTGAGCCAATTACACCTTGTAAGCGTGTAAATGCAATTGTTTCGCACGACGACAAGTTTCTGCAGATCGAGCTGTACAAGCAGGCACTGGTGTTTTTACATCTCCTACAGACCCAGTTGGTTCAAATTTTTGTGGGATTTTTCCGATTGTACGCACATTTGGACGATTAAATAGACCGAAAAAATCACGAAGTGCACAATACCTATTTTTATAATAAGCCTGAATAACTTTAACGCGTTGCCCGATTGTGTATCTTTCTAGGATTCAAATTGAATTAGTCTGAAATTGACATATGTCAAATGAGATGCAGAAAGAAACTTAACGTTTAGGTATGGTCCACATTAAACATCGGCCCTTAAAATTTAGCCCGATATATTGAAGCAAATTTGCTAAAATATAATCATTTTTGGCAAAGGAAAATATTAATGATTTGAAGCCTTGATGTCATATATCACTTGGAAAACACATACACACTGCCCGAAACTTGAATAAGAAATTTAGTTTTTTTTTTATAGAGTTGTGTTAAATTAACGTTGTGTTTTTAATATCATATTTTCAAATTAAAACTATTAGGGAAAGAATTTTGAAAATGTAGACAAAAAATCTACGATTCGTCGGGAAACGTAAAACAAAATGTCTATTATTTACTAAAGGTCAAACAGAAAAAACAAATATTTATAAATTGATCGTATACAGAAACATTCTTTTATTATTTAAATTAAGTATATTTCTTAAACTAAAGTTTAGAAACAACTTTAGTGAAATAGAAAAATGTGACTCCTTATTCAAGTGGCAGGCAGTGTATGTCTATTCAATGGCTCTTTCGCTGTTCACTCTTTCACTTTCCAACACTGTTCTGCTAATTATCAAAAGATAATAAGTAATAAAAAACACCGATAATAAGTAAATTTATAAACATATGTACATGTTCGTTATATATGTATATGATAAAATAATTTTGCTAATAAGCAAATTTTTGATAATTCCATGCTAAGTTTTTCCGCTGAAATGTAGGTAAAATATATTGAAATGTTTTTGGTGATTTTATAATATTTTGAAAGCTGACAATACTGGTATCAATGAAAGCAATGATATTAGAGATTTTTTTTTTGAATCAGCAAAAGATTTATTTGAAAAAATAAAATAATTTTGTAGTTAAAAGATTTACTGATTTTTTCTTTACAATAACTTTTTTCTCTGTTAATATAGAGATGCAATTTTTGGAAAAACTCATTGAGAAAATATAATTAGTCCTTTTTAAAACAAAAATATTTCATAACAATTATTTGAATTTTTGCATTAATTAATTCTATAAAATCGTAATGACAGCATTTACATATAAATAAAAAGAACGACTAATATGACAATATACCTACTTCAGAATATATTTACTTGGTAGTTGTATATAAGGGGAGCTTAACTAAATCCCATGAAAGCAGTTTGCAACCCCTTTTTCAATATAAATCGTCCAACAAACACACTAACTCATACAATTAATGCCTTTTAAAATGGGGGAGCAGCAGTAGTAAATGATTATGATGTTGTACTCATTTTAAAATAATTTTTTAACTGCCATTAAATGGGAAAATATTCTCTGTAATACTGAGAGAGAAAGGGAGAAAGAGAGAGAGAAAAAGGTATGGAATTTTATTACAAAGACAGTGAGATATAAATGAAACAAGGAGCAGTGATAAATGTTACTAGCACGTTGTGCGAATGTTTTTGTTTTTTGTCGATTATTTTACACTGACCGACAGTCAGTCGGCCAGCCATATGCTTGTCAGATATTCCAGCTTGAAGCCCCGAATTTATTTCAGGACTTTTACTATAACTTCTACTGGTCGGCTTAAAACGGCTCACTTCGGAGTAACGCAGTAACAGTTGTGAAATAATTTCTTGGTTATAGGTAGATAGAAGAAATTGCTCGTTTTTGGTTTTTACTTTTATTAGTTTGTTGTTCTTTTTCATTTTCAATTTTAGTTTGCTCACTTCGGAGAGCAAGAATATGGATAGAAATAAAATAGAATGAACAAAAACAAAATTTTCATATTTTTCTTGTTATGATTGTAAAAGTATTGGTATTTTTATCTTTTGTTTTTGGGTGTGCTTCTTTTAGTTGTTGTTGTTGTTTTTACTGTCGTTGTTGTTGCTGGTGTTGTGTTTTTAATGTTGTTGCTGTTGTTATTATTATTGCTGTGTTCTGTTGAGTTAAATTTTCTTGGTTTTGTTTATTCTGCTTTTTGCAGAAAAATAAGTTAAAAACAAGAACAAGATGAGAGGAGAAAGAAACTGATCAATTTTTGAAAACAAAGAAACAAAATGTTCAAGAATGTAAAAATATTTGTGGTAAGACAAAGAAAAAGTACAAAAGAGTTATCTATTACTGAATTTAAGATGGCAAAAAGTTGAATAGGGTTTAATATCTATAAGTACATACTTACATACATACATACATAAATAATTATTTATGATACTAAGATTAATGTTAAATTTTGTTTTAATTATGCACACACACACACATGTATTTACATATGCAGGTAGGTATTTAAATAAATATTATTTTGTGTTTCTAAGACCGCGTTTATAAAAGGCGTTATTTTCACACATACAATTTGAAGTTGGCAACTCATGGGATATACATACATACATATGTACATATGTATTCGACATCCTGACAGCTGTTACTTCTAGATACTTTATTTGGATTTCATTTTCTTTTGAAATTGCCTAGGTTTTTTTTTTAAATGTATGATTCACGTGGAAAACCTTATAGCCCTCCCCGAAAATTTACCGCCCTCGGTAGGTAAATTTTCAATTACAACAATTAATCGTGCTTACAAAACATCATTCACTTTGCAATCACTAATGCATGACGCTCGATAGCTACAAAAAATAATCGGAAGTTTGACAACCAAGGTTAATTCATTATCAGGTGTATGCCTCGGTGGGCTATTTAGCAATTCAGCAGTATCATGATGAAACAAACAGATATATCTACTCTTAGCTACAAAAAAACAACAGATATAATGTTAGTTTAGAAGGCGAATTCGAAACCTGAGCTGTCAAAAGTAGTTGATAAGAAACACGTATATATATTGTAAAATGCGATTTCCATCATGCAAGTACTGCTGCTGAGCCATTTTACCTCTTGAGGCAAAATACCTCACCACACTCGCTAAAATTTGCAACTTAAACGCGATGAAAGTTCGGAGTTACCCGGTTGATTTTAATAATTTGAAATAGAGCACAGTAAGGCAGTTAATGCCAAAAAACCTACCTCCCAGTTTTATTTTAATGTACATATAGGCACCATTACATGGTAACACAACTATTTAGATCTGTCAAAAATGTGTGTAGAATAAAGGATAACCTACCGTCGAAAAGCAATACATTTTCCAGTGGAAGAAAAATCCAATGTTAAAACAAATTATCATTTTCTAAGCCATGTTTGAAAATACTGTATGTTCATCCATTCAGAGTTGTATTTTTAAATTTGCATTGGCAGCATTTCGAGTATTTATTAAAGGTGGTACAACATTTACAAACCCATACAATTCCAGTTCAAGAATATTGCATGTTGTTTTCGTAAATGTTGCAGAATTGTAATCATCAGTAATTTGATTAGAATTTCATAACTATATTTTCACTTTACTTATCCTATAAATGTAAACAGAAATGAATATAGTTTAAAAAACTAAAAAGCACTCTTCGACACCAAACTAAGCCACATATAACGCGTTCCGAGTTTCTATATGGAATTCTCAAAATTGGCTTAAGGAATTGCCAAAGTCCATACTTCCCCGGATTTAATATGGCAACTTCAGTTTTCGCACAAAATCGGATGACCGTTAATAGTTCAGATACACGTTTCATGGCCAAAACGCGCACCGAATATGAAAAACCGGTTCCGATTCAGTTAGCGAAGCGATTCCGTGTTTTTTTTTTTGGGTATTCCCAAAATCGGCTTCAGAAAGCGTCAAAACCCCTCACTTCCTCAGAAGCAATAAGGCAACTTCAATGTTTGCACCAAAGCGAATGACCGTTTATAGCTCAGATGCATGTTCCACGACAAAAACGCGCAACAAATATGAGAGACCGGTTCAAAACCGGTTATCGAAGTGGTTCCGAATTTTTTTGGGAGTTCTCAAAATTGGCTTCGTGGATCCCCAAAATCTCCCCATTTCCCCGGAGGCAATACGGCTACTCTAATTTTCGCGCTAAAGCAGCAACACTGTGTAACAGTTTTGTACGCTTACATATGTAATAATCACTCATATGGCATGGGGATCGAGACATACAAACAAACATGCATACCAGTCAAATTTTTGTTTCTTTTTTTTTAAGAACGGAGAGAATTTCGGAATATTTTGCTCCCACAAAATCAGATATCTTGTATTACCATATAAACGTGCATTTAGGAATACTTACAATACATATGTATATATTTGGTTTTTTGTAGCTTACCTAAAATAAAACAGAAAAAAATATATATATTAATTAGTATGTTAAAAATATTATTTAAGAATTATGTATATAAATGTATAGATACAATATGTATTTGCAATGAATTAAGGTCAAAGTAAATATTTCAGTTCTAGTTTAAGAACTAGAATTCCAATTTCGGTCGGATATAGGTGGTATAAATAGTAAGGAGATGGGATGGAGTGAAGTACATCTTGCACCGTTTCAAAAAACCAAGGAGATGAAAAATGTGTTCAGTCCATCGAACATCATGCTGTATTTTCATTCCAAGAACATGAAGAACTTCCGATTCCCGTGTACTTATAACATCCATGAGTACAGATAAAGCAGCATTCACGGCCATGCCGTTAGTAAACAACACTGGGCCTTACGAGCGTTGAGGTCAAGCCTGTATTTGCAAACCCATTCGGAGCTTGAAAATATATCATTATTTAATATTATGCCTCTTGGCAGCGATCTCGGATAGGCTGGGCCTATAGCTGAATGTCAACTGCAACCTAGTGGATAGGGTTAGAAGTTTGACATAGAAGGTCATTTAGAAATAGGAGAAATCGAGGCTTGCGGTACTCCTGAATTAGTCTTGAACTCGTTTGATGACATACCATCTACCTATAACAACTTGTATAGAGTGGTCTATGAGTAAGCTCGATATAAACCAAGAAAAATCATCACCGGCACAAAAGGCGATAAGTTTATAAAATTTTGAAGCGTTTCTAATTAGTTGTCAATAGCTGTATATGTATGTATGTGTAAATATAAGTAGGTATGTTTATTACCATATAGCAAAAATCTTTAATTTGTTATAGCAACAATATCGTTAAAACGACAATTAATCGTCAAGTAATAAAGCTATGAATGTTATCTTTATTTAATTAAACACTGGTCTTCTCTCCTCTTGTTAACGCATTGGTGTTTGTTATTGTTTTACCCACGATTTTATATTAATTTTTGTAATAAACACTAACAACGAACTGGAAACAGTAATGACGATAATGTTGCAACTTGAACGCAGCTGTTTCCAAAAGTGCATTTATGCATATACATACATACATACATATGTATGTATGTATATGGTTGCATGAATGCATGTATGTACTTGTTGTTGCAAATAAACATTAATAAGTACATATTTATTCATCTACATACATACAGTCTTCTACACATAGATATGTACCTATGTGTGTACATACATACATACTTCAATATATTTATGCATAAGTATTGTTATTTTTAATTTTTATTTATATGTTTGTATGTTCATTATTAATATTTTTCATTATTCCCTTTTATTGTTATTTTTTAATTTATTTTTTGTGTTTGTTTGTGTGTTTATTTTTAAGCAAAATATCTCAAAAATGAACAAAATTCTCCTACAGTCAAGCAATTACTAACACAAACAGTAATACAAACGCTGTGTAGTGGTTGGCGGAGAGCACTTATAAACACCCACCATCGAACTCTTCTTCTGTTTTATTTGAATTTTATATGCATATACATACACAAGTATGTATGTACATATATTTTTGCTATTTTGTTTTATTTATTTTCCTGTTATTATTATTGTTTTTTTTTTGTTCTGTTATAACATTTATTTTGTACATTTTATTTATGCCGGCTTCTTTTAAACACATTCATACATACAAATTAAATAATGATGAAGACACAATACTCTCACACAGGGAAAAGCAACAAAAATAAGCAAACTAAATGAGAATGAGCAGCAATTGCTCGCTCCAATACAACAGACCTAATGAAAATTGCTGTTGCTGTACACAAGCAAAACATGTGTTAGTGTAGACGAAATGATTAAAAAAAAAGCAAAGGAAAAAATCGAAAAACAAACAAACGTACACACCGCCAACAACAACTACAACAGCAACAACAACAACAAGAACAACCAACAGCAGCAACAAAAGCTTGGGGTCATTATTCTCTTCGACGCTAATGTGCACAACCACACACACACACTCAGTCTCATACACATACTCAAATTTAATTTCACAAAGAGTTCGTTTGTGGCTCCAACACCAACGACACCACCACCACCACCACCAATATCACCATCGCCACCATCATATCATATACATACATGTACACGCACATACATCCATACATATTTTCATCTCCACCAGTTTATTTTACTTTTGCCACCGCTAACTCATCTGCGCTCGCGCCCCAAATGAGGCTGCAGCTACATTGGCCGTTGTTCTTGTTGTTGACGTTGTTGCAGGTTTTATTATTATTTTTTGTTGTTATTGCTGATGAGGCTGATGAAGCTCTCTACAAACAATGTAATAAAATTCAATTATTCTCAGTTACGTCTTGCATTTTGTTTCGTCTTTTGTTCGTTGAATGGCTGGATGGTATGAGTACAGCATAAAATATTCATATAGAAATGTGTGGATTGGAGTGACTCTTCGCTGCTCAGAAAAACGAAAAAAAAAGTACACAAAATATAATTATCATCATCTTTGTCATCATCACCGTCGTCGCAAGCAGCTATTCAACCAAGCAACGGCAACTGAAATTCAAATCGCAAACTTAAGTTTGCCAGAATTTTTTTTTTTTTTTTTTGGAATTCTACGAGCAAATAGGGGGCGATGGCGAATTTTTCTTGAGCATCAGTTATTATTACGTTTTGTTTTTGTTGCATTTAATGCCATGGAGCCTGTATTTGCTTTCGACTATAACTACACTACACAACATCAGCTGCATTTATCAAATATTTTTCAAGATTTATAAGACACTATAAAACTTTATGCTTAAAGTATAATATAAAGTGCAAATTTAAGAATCACTTTCAACCATTTTTAATTTTATAAATTCATAAAAATCAAAATGAATTGGAAATTTCAGCAAAATTCTGCTGAAACTAATTTTAAATTCTTCTCATATTTTATGAATATAGCCCACAGGATATACCGAATGTTCATACGAATATATTTATTTTAAAATACATTCGTTGATACCTTTTATTCATCTATAATCTATGCCAAGGCAGCTGTACCAGGTACACTCATAGACAAATCCGTAATAACTGTGATGTATTTTATCACCAATGCAAGGCCAATTGTCTTCATATTTTGCCCCATGACATATCTCTGTGATGTCCACCATTACATCAGTTGCTCTAATTATCAATAGCGGCAATTATGACGATTATTTCATTGATGAAATGTCATACTGGCATCCTAGGGATGCTTTATCGGAATACGTTTGATGTGATCAATGCAATGACACTCTTATATCAAGGAAATTATTCAAAGAAGGCTATAGAATATTAATTAAATATTAAATATTATAATTTAGATTCAATTTGATGTAAAAATTTCATTGGTGCGATGGCTCAATAACATCAGGAAAATTACTAAGTGGAGTACGGTACGCTATCATCAACTAAACTTACTCACACATACATATTTATTCTAGCAATAACATCCCTGCAAAAAATGCGACTAGCCCATACATGCGTATAAAGAATGGTCCGCAACGGGCTAGGTGTAACCCAAAAATAGCAAAATTGTATGGTAAAAATATGGTAATGCTTTGCATTACATAAGAGTGGTTTCAATACTACTCCTTGATACACCACAAATGAGTAGTTTTGTAGAATACTGCCTAAAATATACAGCTAGAATAGTGATGCCCAAAGAGAAAACCATAGTTACGCTCTGAGTGTAAATAAATTTGCTCTAGAAGAAAAAGTTCGCAATTCGAATAAATGGTTTTAGATACAATTTACTTAAAGTTATAAAAAGTAAGGAATGAAATATATATATTAATTTATGGTTTTAGTAATCCTAATAAATTTTGTGTTAAAAAGTACAAAAAAACGCAAAATACAGAAAAAAAAACCAAGAACAAATTCAAACACCCAGACGCGTGTTCATTCGTCGCTGTCTCATTGATGATTGCTGTCTAAACTAATGAGCGTAAGTTTGTGTTTGGTGAGCATCGCTAAGCTAGAATAAAATTCCATTAAAAAAAATTAAAAACAAAAAAAAAATTCTTGTTTAACAATGAAATTAAATGGTCCAAGTGTTGTAATGACTTGGTCGATATCCGCATTACATAGGACCACGTTGTTACGAGTTTGTTTTAGCAAAATTGGATCACGTAGCCCAATATTATTTGCAGGGATGGTTTTGAATTACATATAATTTCAAAATCACACATGCAAGTTTTGGCTGTTCTGTTATTCACTTGACTTTTGCAACTTTCGCAACTATCAGAATAATGCAAATATTCTAATGATATGCGTTTAGAAATGCTCCAGCAATCACATGGCCTTAAATCACCTGTGATTTTCAAATCACTCGCACAATTCATTGTTAAAATGTTAACAGGCATAACCTTTGCGTTCCAGCAAACATGGTTTTGATCACATGTGGTTTTAAAATTACTAGTGCAGTTTTTGCAACTTGGTGTTTAATTTTTTTTTTGTTCATCACATAACTTTTACAAAAACACAGAATCTGTGCATTCTTAATATAACCAGAATTTCACGTTTTCTATGGTAGAATTTAATATCTTTCGGAAACGAAATTTAAACCGGGTTGCATCATTAAACCGGCATCATCAACTAAACTTAAACTCCGATTGAGTTTAATAATTTCAAAAATATGTTCAAATATGTTTGTTTATATATTGCCATTTTCAAGAAATCAATGAGAATTAAAAATGTTGTAATACGTACTGTCATCAATATAATGCCTGTGTGTAGCATTATCATATTTTATTTGCATGTATACTGTGCACGAGAAACTACTCTCTTTCTTTTCCTCGTAGTTCCTTTTTTGTTTTACTTCCTACGCTTTATATTTCTTACCTCAAACAATCAAACAATAGAAAAAGTAAATGAAATATTTAGGACTAGTAATAGATAAAGAACTCAAATTTAAATCGCATTTGGACTATACGTGTAAAAAGATTGGTAAAAAAATTAGTTTTTTCAAAAGAATAAGGAAGCAAATATCCATCACCACGGCATTAAACATTTATAATACAATTATTAAACCTCATTTTGAATTCTGTTCCACAATTTTGTATTCATGCTGCAGGTCCCAACAAATCGAGCGCCTGCAAAAGCTTCAACATAAAGCAATGCGATCAATTCTTAAATATAATAGATATACCTCAATTCACTTTATGCTACAATCGCTCAAATGGCTAAGTATAAAACAGAGGATTGCTTTTAACACATTAAATTTCATTCAAAAACTGAAACGAGGAGAAGCACCGCAATATTTGATGGAACAAATTTCATATGTGGGAGAAGTCCAACCTTACAACCTGAGGAATATGAACAATTTCAGGATCAAAAGAGTTAATTCATCAGCCAAGCAAAGAAGTTTATTCTACAAGGGATTACAGCTTTACAATACTTTACCGGGATATGTAAAAAACGAGCAAAATATAAACCAATTTAGAAATCATATATCAAATTATGTTAAATTAAATAAACGTTAGATTTTTATTAATTCAAAATTTATTTGTTTGTAAAAAGTATTTTTAATGCTAATAAAGAAATTAAACTAAAAAAAAACTAAACCTATCCAACACCGCATATGATGACTAAAGGCCTATATTACAACTTAACGATAAAGTTCTTGATAATTAAGCTTAACATTAAATAACGTGGACGATAAAGCAGCTTCAAATGCTTAAAGTTAACTTTGAAACTTACCATGAGGATGAACCTGCTGTTAAGTTATCAGCAACTTTTCAGGTTAATATTAACTTGTAATAACCAAAAAAAAAAAAAAAAAAAAAAACCTTATCTTTAAGATAAAATCCTAATGTTAAGTATTCGTCCGTTGTAATATGGCTCTAAGTGTCATCAATATAATGTGTAATGCTATCGTTCATTTATATATTCACATTATAGTTGTACTTATTTGCCTTTGCTTAAGCAATATTTGCTGTGATTACAAACTTACATCAATATCATGCATTTTTTTCAACTACTTAACTACTTTTAACAACAAAATGCATAATATAATAATATTGGGTTCATTGCTTTTGAGTTTTTATTTTTATTGAATTTTGACACGTTTTGTCAAAACATACGATTTTTGTTGACAATTTTCGGCAGTGTTATAAAACACATTTTGTCAGTATTTTGCAACACTGAAGTGATAACTTGACTCGTTTCATAGCGAGTCACATCATTAGAAATTTACCCGATATTGAAATTATTTTCTACTCGTTAGTAATTTCGATCACGAATGACAGAATTAGCCCCCAGGACTGTTAAGCTTCGACTGCAAGACGAGCGATCTTATTTAGTATCAATGTTTTCCATTAGCTTAAATACCAAAAGTGCATTTGATTCAATTAAGTTTTCCTGTTTTAAATCAGTAGTGATTTTTGTACACTCTCTTGTCACAACATACGTTTTTCGATTATTAATAGCAAAAGTTTAAAATTAATATACGTATACAATGTAATAAATAACAATTTATATTATCTATTTAATTTTATCTATAATCCACTCATACAACCTTAATCCTTTAGTAAACAGCCATGGATGCATTCGAAGACATAAAATTGTTCTCTTAAACGCATACAACACAAACTTCTCCTTGCAAATCAAAAGTCCTCCTTGTAGAAGAAAAGTTGCACTTGAGATGCGCAAAAATCCAAAACAACGAAAGCAGAGAATGAGAGAAGAAAGTGTTTGAGAAAAAAGAGAGAAATAATACCAAGGCTGAAAAGACACTCTTGCATCTAAACACAAACAGACAGACAAACATTCTGGTACAGAAAATTTACCAAAAAGAAACAAAAATAGAAGCAAACATGATTTTCGAGGAAATAGTATTTTTTTTTTTAAGAAAAGAGAGTGAGAGAGAGAGAGAGGGAAGGTTTTTAATTTGCAGAAGGGGATGAATTACTGCTTAATTTGTGGGCCAGGTGGGGTTTATATATGAAGTTTATGTTTTGTTTTTGTTCCTTTTGTTTTTATTTTTTTACTGTCAGCCAGATGATAAATATTTTAGAGGGCAAAAGTGGTAAAACTTTTCAGCATTTTTTATATAACTTTGAGCGACATTTTTTTTTTTTTTGATGTTTCGCATAAATTTTTAAATGAAAATAATTAATATTTTTTCCTGTACTTAAAAGTTTTTTGGTTAAAAGGAAAATATTTATAAATTATGGTTTTAGTTTTCTAAAAAGCGAATACATATGCACAAACATTCGTATATACATACACATATACATATCAAACATGCATGTTGGATATTTGTTTGAATAAGTTTCGAATTTAAACAGGAAGATAAGGAAATTAATTGCAAATTTCTGTAGCATATAAAGTTTATGTTTTTCTGTCTTTAGCAAAGATTTTTTATTTTGCTAATTTTTTCACATTAAAGTCTGCTTGATTTTCTTAAAGCTCAATATTTTCATCAATAATAAATAAATGAAGACTTGCTGTGAATAATATTTTTCAACTGAAAATGCTTTAAATATAGAATGGTTTTCTTTATAGAGCTAAAGGGCCTTGTAATGAAATCAAATAAGGATGGACTTTTTAAATTGATATGAAATTTACTTCATTTGAAATATAATTTTCCGACTTTATAATTTATATATAATTTTTGGCATATGGCCGCAACCGCTGGCTCGGGTGAGTTTCAATCTTAGATGGATTTTAGATGTAATTGGTAAGGAAATAAATAAATAAAAAAAAAAACTAAAATACAGGCTTTGCTGCCGAATTAAAAAGTAAGAAATAATTTTAAAAGTAAACTTATAACAAGAGTACACCAAAAATATTTGTATTATTGTGAAAAAAGCGTCGAGCGCTCTATAAATGAAAAATAGGGCTCATAGCAATATTTTTATCTCTCCCTATAAATAATCACTCATACGACAAAGTTTGCAAGAATTACAAAGATATCGCTTCTTTATTGCAACATAGTCATATCTCAAAAACTGAGCTTTGCGAGTTAACAATGCAAAATTGTTAACGGTTCTACCTTTTACAGTGTGCCAAAAACTTATTCAAATTACTGTTAAACTGTGTCCTTTAGGAGATATTTCCTAAAATAGATTTCTGAGACTTGTATGGAAACTAAAAATTTGAAATGTGTTTTTATCGAAACAAGCTTTTTTGCGTTATGACTATGTTGCAATAAAGGAGCGTTATAAACTTACAAACTTTTTTTCTTTTCTTTTTTTTTTAACTTGGACCAGCACTCAGGGGTTACCCCCTACAAATACAGTGCATTGTACCAGAACTAGGAAAATAGGTTGTGAGGAAAGAGGAAGTAGTGTTTATGAACATTTGACTTAAACTTTCCAACGTTATAACAGATAGGAAAAACGTCTGTAGGTAACTTATTCCCCTGACAATCGACCACAAATGAAGGGGCCCTGGACGATAACCACGTGTAACGCAAAAATGTGTGGGCTTCGTTAACAAGATTCCTAATCCCGTCAGAGCAAAATCCATTGTAGTAACGATTGAACAGAGTAACGCATCCTACACTGCGTATTTGCTAGTAACCGCTACTGTCCTGTAGATATCAGCTATTTGGCCACTAAAATCTGGCAGAACACGTTAAACAGTGCTACTAGGCTGCGCAAAAACGCACAAACTTGGCAAGATGTCCAAAAAACCCGATAAAAAAACTGGTCGAAATCGAAAACCCAGCGTTTACTTGCCCATATTGCTGGCTCCAAAATGATCGTTAAAAGTTCAAAATACTCATTCCACGGCAAAACCAGACACCACATGTGAAAAACCGGTTCCGAACTGGTCGGCGAACCGGGTTTTTTAAAGAATTCCCCAAATCGGTTTCAGCATAACCTAAATCCTCTCACTTCTCCGGAACAATCCCGGCAGCAATACGGCAACTTGAATTTTAGCCCTGCAGCGGCAACACTCTCTTCTATACCGGAATATTAAATTCCTCAAAAATACACTCGTTGTCATATAATAGGGGTCGCGACAGTTACAAACATACCTGCGAGTGAAACTAATATAAGCATAAAGGTAAATGTAGATTCCAGTTAATATCAATCAGATTTTTGAAATATTTGCAAAGAGTTAGCCGACTTCAATAACATGTTTCACGTTTTCGACATCCAACTTAAGCGAACATAAGCAAGCCACTCGACAGCGAGTAAATATGAGTTTCACAATGTCGCAAGTTTTCGTTCGCTTGAGCTTATGAGTGCCATTTAATATTTATTAAATTTAGATTTAAATTTAATAAATATTATAGCCATGTGCCGAGAACGCGCGTTCTGAAACCGCAATGCGTTTTGAAAAACGCTTAATTGATTTTTAGGTGTTCTGAGGAACGCGCGTTTTATTGGCGTTTAGTAGTTTTCTCCGAAAAAATACAACATGTGTTTTACATACGTATATATGTATGTGGTAGTAATATAAAACGAAAAAAAGAATTTGACAAAAAATAGAAAAATTTTTTAATTTAGTTTTCTTAATGAAAATGTGTAAAATTCTTTAAACTTTCTATTGAAATAAAAAGAAAACATAGTAAATTTTAATTGTGAATAATTTTATTGCCTTTTGCAAGTTCAGTTTTAGCAAATTCAATCAGTTCACTTCAATGTATACATGCGAGTTGAAGTCGCCAATTTTAAGCGATATGAGTTTTGCAGAACATTTGGCGATTTCAAATCGCAAAACCATATTTCTTGCGTTATACATTTCTCAAAACACCTATTTGGCGTTTTCAAATTGAAAACGCTAAATTTAAGCGATTTGCGTTTCTCAGAGCATGCGTGTTAAATTATTATTATACATTACGTAATAAATAAAAAATATCGGTGTTGCATGCTGACATTTTTGATCTTGACGATTTTTGCGAATAAAAAAAAAAAAATACGCATTATTTTCAAAATTCCTGAGTTACGTATGTTCGATTTTCGCGGTTTTTTCTGTTATGTCGGTACACATGTCATTGTTACAATTCGGATTGTCAGTTTGTTTTTAATAGATAAAAAGGTAAGACGTGTTTTGTTGTGCTCTCCAAATTTTTTACTAAATGTGCAACATTATGGATTTCGCACATTGGTAAGGCACCAACTCACACGTCAATGCTTGTGCGCAAGCTTTTGGCCAAAAACAAGACTGTTATCACGCCTGAACCACCGTACTTACTAGATTTGAACTCCGCTGACTTAGGACTTAAGCAGCAAGTTTTGTTCCGTGTCTTCTTCATAGCTCCGCTATTTACAAAATTACAGTTTTTTCAATAAGATATTCAAGAAAATAAAAAAATTTGACCTTTAAACTTCCGGAATTCGACTAAATAGTATTTGGCAAATTTGTGCAAAATCCTTTGGCCAGTATTTGTTCTGAACATACGAACTCATAGTACAGGGTGGCCTGCCAGGTCTCTTGACCTCACTGTACCTGATTTTTTTGGTTATTGCAAACAAGCAGTTTACAAAAGAAATCCAACAACTTTAGATGACTTGAAGTAAAGTTCGAAGGGTAATTGAGACCATTCCCGCTGCAACACTCTAGGTAGTAATGAATAACTTTTTGTTAAGATGTCGCACCTGTGTCAACGAGGGTGAAGGCCATATGAATTCAATTATGTTCAGAACTTCCAGGAATTACTTTAATAAAAATGTATTATTTTTCAACTGAATTTCTAAAAAATAAATTACATAAACTTTACAAAAAGTTAGTTGACATTTTTTTTTAGTTTACGAATTGGTTAGATATAAATATGATACGTTGTTAATAGGCTTTTTCCACTGGACAACATCTAACACTATCTATAAACTATCATTTTTTGAAGATGATAACATCTTCCTATAAGAAATACATTGTACTAAAAGTCAACATTTTTCAACATCTTTATAAAATGTTCCTATATCAATTTATTCCATTCAACATCTTTCGATTATTTCAGTGTCACCACTAGAAAAGTGGCAAAAAACGTCACATGTTTTGAAAAAAATTTAAAAAAATCATAATTTATTTATCATGTGTTTTTGCCAAATTTTTTTTATGTGTCCTACATTTTATTCATAGACATAAGTACGTATATTTTATAATTAATCCTTGTTTGTCTTACAAATTAATTATTTTCCGAACAATTTTGCGTGCTTTTGTTAAATTGTTTGAAAATTGAAATAACAATAGTTTTGATTGATAGTAAATGTTAGATGTGAGCAATGTAAACAGTGTTGCAAATTTTCAACATATTCCATGCGTTCCATGAAGATGTTGATCAGTGTAAAAAGCCTATAAGAATGTTTTGCCTACATACACGTAGAAAAAATATATGGTTGACATGACAATATTCTGAGGGCAACATACTATTATTGAATTATATGTTTGTGGCTGATTATATTACATATGTAACGAGTGATTTTTTTGCTATTATCTTTTTGGCAACACTAGTTTTGACAGCTCACGCACGTTTCGTATCTTGTGTCACTGTCAAACATCTTCAGTTTGGTCTATAATTTAATCATGAATCGTCTTACAAACGAACAACGCTTGCAAATTATTGAATTTTATTACCAAAATGCGTGCTCTGTTAAGAAAGTTCATCGCGCGCTTCTTCCATTTTATGGTCAGTTTAATCGACCTACTGAGGCTTCTATTCGGGCTATTGTAAAAAAATTTCGCACCAAATTTACATTGTTGGACATTAAACCACCAACACGCTTACGTAGAGTGCTAACTGAAGAAAATATCGCAGCCGTATCGGCCAGTGTTGGTGATGACCGTGAATTATCGATTCGGCGCCGTTCGCAGCAATTGGGCCTCTGTTACTCCACTACGTGGAAATTTTTGCGAAAGGATTTGGGTGTGAAGCCTTATAAGATACAGCTGGTGCAAGAATTGAAGCCAAACGACCTACCACAACGCCAAATTTTTGGTGAATGGGCTCTTGAAAAGTTGAAGATGAAGATCCACTTTTTTTATCGAAGAATTGTGTTCAGCGACGAGGCTCATTTCTGGTTGAATGGATACGTGAACAAGCAAAACTGCCGTATTTGGAGTGAAGAGCAGCCAGAAGCATTGCAAGAGCTACCAATGCATCCACAAAAAACAACCATTTGGTGCGGATTATGGGCTGGCGGCATCATTGGGCCGTATTTCTTCAAAGATGATGCGAATCACAACGTTACTGTGAATGGTGAGCGCTACCGTGCGATGATAACAAACTTTTTTTTTACCCAAAATGGAAGAGCTTGACTTGCATGACATGTGGTTTCAACAAGACGGTGCCACATGCCACACAGCACGCGAAACAATGGACCAATTGAGAGGCGAGTTCGGTGAACAGTTTATTTCACGCTTGGGACCAGTCAATTGGCCGCCCAGATCGTGCGATTTAACGCCTCTAGACTATTTTTTGTGGGGCTATGTTAAGGCTAATGTCTATAGCGACAAGCCCGCTTCGATTGACGCACTGGAAGCCAACATTGCCAACATTATTCGTGAGATACCGGCCGAAATGTTGGAAAAAGTATGCCAAAATTGGACTAAGCGGATGGACCATTTGAGGCGCAGCCGCGGCCAACATTTGCATGAAATAATCTTCAAGCATTAAATTATATCGACCCAACTATCGATCCAAATAAATATTTCATGCATTTTTCTGAATTTTATGTGTTTTTTTTTTTTAATTTCCGATAGTTCTTATAAAATCACCCATTACTATATTATTGAATTGTATGTTCGTGGCTGATTATATAGATAGTTCTTTTTTTTAAATTTCCGATAGTTCTTATAAAATCACCCATTACTATATTATTGAATTGTATGTTCGTGGCTGATTATATTACATAGTTCTGTTTAAAACATCATTGATATGAATTAAAATTCATGTTCTGCACTCCAAATTTCTGCTAGAAATTTCTTTAAAAAATTAAAAGCCAAAGTTGCATAAAGCAGTATTCTGGTTGTGAGGGAGTATCCTTGAAACTCAAATGCACTTTTTCTGCTTTAATCCCTCAAAAATTTCCCAATATTTGCTGTGAATAAAGAAAAAAATATGTTTGAGCTTTTAAATAAAAAATAAATTATATTCATGACGGCATACTGTTCATAATATTATTACCAGGCTCCAACAACAGGTGGCTGAAGCTTTCAAATGTTGATGCTGTCGCCATTCGAATTCAAATAAACATTCTATAACAAAACAGATCATAAATATAATAGTGGAATGGCAAAATAACAAAAAAAAAAAAATGTTTATTCAGTTTTATATTTTTTTTGTCAGTTATTTATGGTTGGTTATTTCATTTATTCACGCATTAAAACAAACATGAATGGTGTTGTTACTTTTCATAAAGTTGTAGTTGCATTTCAGCAACAACGAAAAAAAAATTCAAATAGTAAAAACTAAAACTGTGTGAGTAGTACGTGAAATATAGGTCGTGCGGCATGTGAAAACTGCTAACTTTGCCACATAAACCAACAACAACAACTACAACAAAAAGGTAGAAAGAAATCCACTCGGTAGTATATTCACACATTTGAATTTTTGCAAACAAATATTGAACAGAAAAAAAAAAAGGAGAAAAAAAAACACATCAAACAACAAAATAAAAAGTCGCTGTGAATTGCCCGTGAATGCATGCAATGCATGTGAATGCTGGGCTAAATAAAAAAACACAAACAACAAAAAAGAAATGCAAAATTTTAGGAAACTTGCATTCATAAAAAAGTATGTTGTTCTATGTCTGTATGTATAGTTTAGTTCTTTTTTTTTCAACCAACTGAGATACAAACTTTCACAAAATGATCAACATGATTTTACAAAAAAAAAAAAAAAAAAAAAACAAAAATCTGAAAAAAGTGTTGTATTGAAAATAAAAGTTGACTGAGAGCAGCCAGGACCACATGCACCAGGGGAGTAAAATTAAAAAGGAATTCATTTCGTTTTCATTTTTACATAAAAAACAAACAAAGAATTTTACGCGAAAATCATGGCAAAAACACACACACACACATACTTATATATGTATATAAACTTAGACACACATTGGAAAAATGCAATACAGTCAACGCCACATGATGCAACCTGCCAGCTACAAATGTAACCGATAATAATAAAACGATAGCAACTAACAAACGGCAGCTGGTCACTGGTGTTTGCAATACACCAACAATGCCACCAACACCATCAAAGCGCGAGTTAACTTCATAAACAAACAATTGTGTTTTGAAGAAACATGACGGCGTATAAATAATTTGCAATTCATTTGCTGTGTGACACACGCACACACAAACACACATCAAGCATACTCACTCCCTCACTCACTCAATCAAACAATTACACAAAAATATGCAGCGTTAAGAGAACTTGACGCTGGGTGTTGTTGTTGCTGTTCATTAAAACCGGATGCAGAAACGATTTTTATTTAAAGATGTTTTGTTTCCGTTTGCATGACATTTTTATTCAAAACAATAACAAAAACAAGAAAAAGCCAAACAGTTACAGATACACTTGTACGAGTAGGTTGCAATAAAACTATAAATTTTGAATTTGAAATAAAATGAGTGTTGAATATTTTTGGAGTTTTTTTTGTTTGTTTTGCAACTACATGTTGCAAAAGCCATCATGGTGCAACTTCAGTTTTATTCCTCCTCTTGTTTTGTTTCTGTTTTTTTCTTTCAGTTTTTTTTTCTCCAGCATAAAAAGAAAGTTTTTGACCTTGATTTTCATAAAAAGTTTTCCACTTTTTTTTTTTTATATATTTTTTGTTTTGTGTTCAACATTTGAAATTGTAGCATGTTGAGATCTACTTTGTGCATAATTTGTATATACATATGTATGTATGTATATAAGTGTGTGTGTGTGTGTGGGGTTGTACAATTGTATATGTATTCGAAAGTTCTGTTCGCACGCACATCTACAGTCATTTATTGTTCATACAGTTGGCATGATAAAGAAATCGAAATAAAAAGCAGATCCCAACAACAACAACAACATAAGCATGAGCAACTTAGTACAACATTAGTGTTAAATACTTTAACATAGTTACACACAAACACTCACACATACACGCACACTCATATCCCAACTCAACTACTGTTTATAAACACTTCATGAACATTTATAAATTCACATGCGGATATTTAAAGTCTGACATGAGACAGACTGCCAAACATGAACACGTTAGTGTACACTTAAACACATGTGCGTACGTTTGTCACAATATGTTCATACTTATGTACAATTTTAACACTTTAAGTGTCTACAAATTCTATAAAAATAACAAGTGTCCCGCGAGTGCTAGTTATTCGATGTGTCGCTTTGGCTGTATGTGTAATATTCTTTGCATTATTGCACTGTGGGACAAAATATGCAACTTTTTACACTAATAGCAAAACGCTTTTTTATGTTGAGGACATCATGTCATCGAAATTGGGACATCAATATTATATAAATAGTCAGCAGTAGTGTGAACACGGACATAAAGTCAGAGAATTTTATCATATCCTCAATACTATATCCTTAGTGAATTCAGTGATATATTAAAAAATTCTAAATCGTGTCATAGGAATTGTGGCTATATTATGTTAGGGTGACTCGATGGCTGATTTGGTAGAGTACTCGTCCAACAATCTCAAGGTCGGAGGTTCGATTCCTGCCACAGATCATGCGTTTTACTGTAGACAAGCAATAAAAACTTCGCAGTTTTTGCGTTTGTTTAAATTTAAAAAAAAAAAAAAAACCTATCAGTAATAAAAAGATAGTGATATATTTTATCAACAATTACATTAAATAAATTTCTTAAAACTTTAAAAAAGACAATAGAGTCATGTGACTTATGACAGCAACATTATGTAAATAGTCATCCGCTGGGTTAACTGACAAAGTAAAGTGAATTGACATCAATGGCAAAAGTTATTAGAACTGTAATGACATCAACAATTCAGTGATATATTCGATTAACAATTATAATTAATCAAATTTGGTAAAAAGCACTAAATAGTTTTACTATATTTAATCTTTATAGTTCACGGAAAATATAATTGTAAAAATATCAGCAACTTTTTTTTTTTTTTTTTTTATAAAATAGTACCTTTTACCATAAATGTTATTGCTGATTCAGCAAATGCATTTTTTATTTAATGTGTTTCTGCAATAACGCCTTTTTAAATTTAATTACATATCGTTGCAAGGCCTTTTGTTTATATTTATTTATAAAAAAACCAAATTCTTCGTACGATTACTGCAGCTCCATGGTACGTAAGAAACTCACGAATTCACAAGGATCTGTGTGTTCCGCTGGTAACTGACGTGTTCTCTAAGTATGCCACAAGGTATATCAGTAAACTGGAACTTCACCCAAATCCTCTTGCACGCAACATACTTAATTTTGGCGGCCACTCTCGGTTGAGAAGAAGGGATACACTGGCCACCATCAGAACGTTAAATAGGTGATTCTACCGATATTATTCGCGCGAAATGAAACTCTTTTGTCTAGCAGTGGCTGGACTTAAATAACTTTTATATTTAGTATTAAGATTTGAATACTTATTGTTAGTTCATATTTTGAAGATTCAATAAATAAATGAATGACAAAAAAAAAAAATTTATAAAAAGACAAAAATAAAAACATACTTTTAAACAAAACAATTGAGTTTTATTCACTATTTTAGTTTCTAATATTGATACCAATCGAAAAATTATAAACAGCTTGTTTTCTATATTTCCCAGCTGTCTATATGTCGACAAACCATCAGTAGACTTCGAAATTATTGAAAGATATTCTCAAACATTCAACTTTATATCCCAACAATCTCAATAAATAATTGAGAATTTAAAAAGAAAATATTTTAATTATACTTGTCAAATACTACATGTACATAAGTTGCGTAATACACATATGCGTGTATGGGTGTTTTGAAGCCATGTGATTTTCAGAATATTTCTGTATGCACACTGTTACCATAATTGCAAAAAGTTATGTGTTTAGATTAGCAAAAAATTAAACGTGTGATTTTGAAATTTCCTGTTATTGGAAATCATGTAAGATATTAGTAAAACATCATATATGTGATTTTGAAATCACATGTAATTGGAAACCATTTAATTTTTAGGACATACTATATATGTATGCACATCATAACAAATATTGCAAACGCGATGAGATTCGAAAAAAATTATACCTGTGATTTTGAAATCACACGTGATTGGAAGCCATGTGATTCTGTATTCACATTATTACGACAATTGCAAAAGTTATGTGACTAACAGATTGGCCAAAAAATCACACTTGTGATTTTGAAATCACATGTGATTTGAAATCATGTGATTTTCAGAACATATATACGTGCACATAATATGTTATTAGCAGATTGGCAAAGAATTATATGTGTGATTTCAAATTCACATGTGATTTGAAATCATGTGATTTTCAGATCATATCCTTGTATATGTGCACGTAATCGGAATATTTGCTATACAGGGCTGTTCTGCAAATCACTTTTTGTGAAAGTGATTTAAAATCACAAAAAATGTGTTCTGCACACAAAATATTTTTGATTTTTGTGATTTTAAATCGGTTAGCTAACTTGCAATCAATTTGAAATCACATCCCAATTTTTGCACGCACTTTATGATGAATTTCATAATTTATTGCATTAATAAATAGCTTAATGTGTTTTCTATTGATTATTTAAGTAAAATCATTTATTTTATACGAAATAATTCATTAAATTAAGAAATAACGAGATACGCTCATTTTGTTGCAAAATTTGTTGTATTATTTTGTGATTTGCTTTATTGGCTTACTCTATTTTACCTTTTATATTTATTAGAAGGAATTCACCTTATTTTGCAAATAATTCCGCGAATAAAAAAATTCAACCTGAAAATAAAAATATCAATAAATTGGACCAAAAAAACAGCAGTTTTTTGTGCTTTAGAAGAGTGTAAATCACATCGAAAATCACAAAAAATTGTGATTTGCAGAACAGGCACAAATCAGATTTGTGCTTTTGAAACGGCATGTGCTTTGAAATCACGTGATTTTTAGAACAGGTCTGATAATTATGTGTTTAACAGATTAAAAAAAAAACATACATGTGTTTTTGAAATCACATGTGAGTTAAAACCATATGATTTTCAGAACATATGTGTGTGAACATTATTCCCATAATTAGTAATGCCTAGATTATTGGAAAACTTTTGTATTGTATAGCTTTCTTTTGTTTGCAAAGCAATACACTGCGAAGCCTGATGTTTGCCATAGTGCCCTTAGTTGCGTATGAGAGTGTTAAAGTGTGTGCGTGTCACTGTTTCGTAGTGCATGTATTGTACGGATAAAGTTTCCGCTTTCCGTTTTTTGTGTGAATATTTAAAAAAAAAAAAGAAATTTTATTTGCGGTATTTGGTGCAGTCGTAGCATGAATAGTGAGTGCTTGTGGTACAAAAAAATGCTAGACTTTATGCGTTGTCATATTTACTATTTGCCACACACGCACACACATACATACATACATACAGAAGTGTGTACTGCTGTGTTTTTTCTGGTTTTTTGTTTTTCTTAATGTCGGTGTAACTGTTTGGATATGTCTGGTTGCTAGAGTTTCCTCTAGACAATCCCTTGAAATATTCATATATACATACATATATATATATTTTTTTTTGTTAAGCACAACAACAATATCGACAACAAACTACTTTTACTACTGCAGCTGCTGCTGCTGGTAGTAGAATCATAAGCAGACATTACAAATGTCTGGGTTCATTTTGATACTTTTTTATGTGTTTTTTTTTCTACTTGTTTTTAATTTTCCATTCATTCAGACTTTTTCTTTTATTCTAACAAGGAAAGTGTTTTTAAGCAAAAGAATTTTTTTCCCTCAACCATAAAACTGAACTAAAAAATACGCAAAAATCCTTTTTTACACTTTTCATTCATGATTTTTCTTTAGTGTTTTTTTTTTCGTTTCTTTTTTTTTTTTGCAACAATCTGCTTTTCTTAAGGTTGAAATCATTGTGTGAGTGAGGTTTTGTTTTGAGTGTAAATGTGTGTGTGTGTTTGTGTGTGTGTGTGAAACGTTAGTGTATATTTTTATGCTAAAGTCTATTTGTTTTTATTTACGGCTTTCTTTAGTATTTTTATTATACTACTCGTACAATATTTATTGTATCTTTAAACGACACAAACAACAGCAAGAAACTGCAGCAAGCAAAAATATAAATGATTTCCATTTCAGTATCAAGTTGAGTTTTGTATAGTTTTCAAGTTCATAATGTCAACAATACCATTTAAAAGTCCTTTTTTTCTTTGCTCTGCTTATTTGTATGAATTTGTAAGATTTATTTCAAGATTTTTTTCCCCACACACTTTTTTTTCTTATTGCTGGTATTGTTGTTGCTGTTGTTGTTTATAATACGTCTTCTATTAGTCTTGATTTTTATTTTCGTTTATAACACAACTCTCAGCTCACATCTTCTTAATCTGCTTTTGTTGTTGTGCAACAAAGTTGTTCTTTAGCAGGTCCCGAACAGTTTGAATTTTTGAAAAGGAAGGAAGGACGAAAAGAATATATGTATGTAGAAGGAATAGTATAAAAAAAAAGTTTTGCTATATTCATGCTGCTGCAAAAAGGATCACAAGGATGTGTAAGGCAGTGTTTGTTGCTGGTGTGGTGTTGTTGTTGTGTCGAGCAGGTTGTTGCTGCTGACAGAATTTGAATGGTTGGTTGCTATTTGCTACTGTTGTTGCGTGCTTTTTTTTTGTGTGTGTTATATTTTTTTTTATTTTATCTTGTGGCATTAATTTTTTTCTTCTTATGCCTGAATTGAATTTGTTTGCCTTTTTCTTGGTGTTTCAGTTTTGTTAAGCACAATTGTGTGTGTGTGTGTGTGTTTGTGTGTCCGTGTGTGTGTGTGTGTATGACTCGTGCTGTGAACTTTTTTCTGTTACGCAACTTTTACTGGCTGGCAAAACAATTGGCAAAAAAAGGCATTTCTTTTTCCTTTTTAGAAAGTTGCTGCTGTTTTCCTTTTTTTTTTTTTTGCTTGATTTTCAAGTGAATGAAAGAAAAAAGTCAATGTCTGGCTAGAAACGGAAGTGATACTTTTTTGCAAAAATTCAGCAAAAGAAAAAAAAAATCCATGATTCATTATTCATTTACACATTTAAACCCAAACGCCCGCCCACCCAAACAAACACAAATAGACGGACAGACAGACAGACAATCAGACAAAAAGTCAAACATCTGGCATTGGGAATTCCCTAGTTCAGCCGCAGCAGCAACCACAACAACAACAACAACAACCATATACAAGAAAAATTTTTAATACCTGTTTGAATTAAGTTTGTAAAGAAACAACGCAACAAACATGAAAGGCATTGATAAAAATAGAAAGTTTTCCAATTTTTTTCACCAACTATTTGCCTTTTTTTCCACTTAAAGCTTGTTGGTTTGTTGTTAATGTTTATTACATATGTACAAGCGAACAATGAAAATAAACAAATAACAAAAATAGCAACAGCAAACAATTGTTCTAGTCATTTTGGGGTCAAGAAACTTTTTACTTTTTGCTGCGGTTTTCTGTTTGTTATTGGTAGAGATATTCTTTTTTTGGTCACTGAAACTCTGTGAAAGAAAATTTTCCATAACAGTTGTGGTGTTTTGGAAAAAAAGGAAATTTAATTTAATAAAGCCAACTTAAAGAAGGTCTCCTTAGAAGGTAAAATAAAAAAGATTTAGTACACAGAAAAAAACTAATTTAAGTAACCGAAATAAATTAGTCTTTTTATTATTATTTTAACAAATAAAAGATGTCACACTAGTTTCTTTACCTTAGACCTGAAAGCATGAATACGAACTCACTCTTACTTATATATAAATGAGAACTGTGTATTTATGCTGTTTGAGTGTTTTCAACAAAAAGCTCCATGTTTGAAAAAGGTTCAAGAAGAGTATTTAAAAAAAGTGTCAAAAGACTAATCCCTACATATGCAATGTATTGTACTGGATCTAGGAACATACATAAGTGTACAATTTCACTTCTGCTGTCTTGTTTTTCTAAAATTCGAGATTCCATTGTAAAAAATTGGTTAAACATCGCTGGCCCCTACCTTCTCCCATCCGTCGTACGAATCCCGTGTTGCAAAAACTGGCTATTTTTGGAAGCGATCCACGAATTGCTTAAATTTTTTACTTATTCATAACACCGGATTTGCTGGTCAACCAGGCCGTGAGTCATTGATCGAAACCAATTCAAGGGAGCAACGTCTGTAGAATCCAGCGGCCTGCCTGCCTAACCTAACCAATCACAAAGGGAACGACTACAGGACCCAAGTGAGCTGGACAACCTAGATTATTCCGGGGTATCCAGCGGCCTGCCTACCTAACGTCTGTAGAATACAGCAGTTGGGGTAGGATTTCCTATTCCAACGTTTCTAAGTACTCATTGTGGTCGATAACGATCGCTTGTGATTGTTTCAGTCGGCTCTAATAACTCATACGAGGGCGGTTCGTAAACTTCTTAGCCTAGCTCAAAAAGTGCGGTATAAACAAAAAAAAAATAAGTGTTTTGGAAACTCCCATCTCTGCTATGAGCACATGTTAAATTTTGTTTCGATCTGGTAACTCTTTCATATAGAAACAGATGTTCACAAAAGACGCATTCGCAATTTTTTTATAATGGAAAAATTAGAAATGCGTGGTATCATTAAATATTCACATAAAAAAGGTTTATCGGGACAAGAAATTCATAATGACATGGTGAATGTATTAGATGAAAGTGCTCCTTTATATGCAACAACTGTGAAAATGATTTGCATCAGTACCTGCCTTGACGGCCTAACCTGATGGTGGACCAATTCCACGCAGTGAATTTTTCACGATTCACCACCGCCCCCGTGTGGCTTGCTAGGCTCACACAGGTAGCAATTCTTGTCATATGATTGCGGTCATATGAACAACTTCTTGTTGAGGAGTTCGGGCTTTCTAATCCCTCATGTATGCAATTTCCCAGCAATCAATGGAGGACAAGGCTTAATGAGTTGGTAGGCCAAAGCCCATTAAGAGCATCAGCCCTTAAACCAACTCACCCGTCAATCATCACCACTGGTTCCTTACAGTACACGTATCTGTTGTATAGGCAACAGATCCTCGGGAGATTGTTAGCCCTCGAAAAAAGCCATCACCAAACAATTATCAAGGATACTAACATTCCCTTCCTGCGTTTTAGGTTTCAACCACAGCCAGAACGTTTCAGCCAAGGTAGGCACCTCAACCATGATCAGCCCAAGTCGAACCGCAAGCAGAACTTCCTTGGGGCCATGCTGATCCCCGTTCTGCCAATTTATACCCTTGGTAAGGGTTTCGGAAGCCAACACAACATAAGTCATGTGGCTTCCTAGAGTTTTGTTTGCCGCACCAAACGAGGGACCCCTTCTCCTCTTTTCCCCGAAAAACAGAGTGCCTAAGTTAGGAATACGCCAAGGCAAAACCTGTTCCCCGGGGGGCCTTCATATGCAACATTAAAAAATTGGGTTCTTGAATTTAAACGTGGTCGTACAAGTATTGAAGGTGACGTCCAAAACAGCCACAACAACAGAAATTGTAGCCAAAGTGCGTGATATGGTATTAAAGGATCGATGAATAAAAGTGCGTGAAATAGCTAATATCATGGGCATTTCAAATGATCGAGTCCATTTAATTTTGCATGAAGAACTACAGATGAAAATGCTTTCTACAAGACGGCTGCCGCATTTGTTAACAGTCGACCAAAAACGCATAAGAATGAACATTTCTCAAGCTTGTTTGGATCGTTTTAAGCAAAATAAAATGGATTTTAAGCGTCATTTCATAACTGTTGATGACATGCAACCACCACTATACTCCAGAGACAAAAGAACAATTCAAACAATGGACTGAAGCTGGAGGAAGTGGTCCAAAGAAGGCAAAAACAAAGCAATCGTCTGGTAAGGTTATGGCAACAGTTTTTTGGGAGTTCAAAGGTATTTTATTGATTGGCTATCTGCAAAAAGGTAAAACAATCATTTAATTGATCCCAAAAAACTTTGGGATCAATTAAATGTAAACAGAAACAACACAAAAAAATAATTTTTCATCAAGACAACGCACCAGCGCACAAGAGTTTTTTAACACTGGCTAAAATCAACGAATTAAAGTACGAGTTGCTTGACCTTTCACCTTATTCTCCTGATTTAGCTCCCAGTGACTTTTACCTAACCCCAAATCTAAAAAAATTCCTTGCTGGCAAGCGTTTTATCTCAAATGAAAATGCAATTACAGTTGTAAATCACTATTTTGAAGACCTTGAGGAAAACTATTTTTATCAAGAATCAAGAAGATAGAATTGCTAGAAAAGCGTTGGACTTAGTGTATTGAATTTTCAGGAGATTATATTTGAAATACAAAAATATTTTTCAAAAACTAACTATTCTCTGTCATTGATAGGCTAAGAAGTTTCCGAACCGCCCTCGTAATACTCTACGAAGAGCTGGTCCCCTCTAATAATCAGCATGACCCTGGAACCATGCATATTCGGTATGGCCGTCGACATAGAAGCATGGTCGGGATATCCCCATGGTTTTCTATGCTTGGTATTATCGTAATAAACCCATATCGCCCCCAGTAAAACTGCGATGCAGAAATCCCTTCCGTCTTTGTCTTGCAAGCAGTTGCTCCCAAGATAACAAACGCCCAATTTCCATGTTTCTGGATCATTTCCATGACTTTAACTGGTTAAATCACAGATCGCCTCTGGAGAAGTCAAAGGTATTAATAATTCTTATTAATTTTTTCACACCCACCTATCTTCCTTCCCTAAGACGGCTCCCATACAAAATTGTTTTAGCAAAATTGCCATATTATCCTAACTAGTCCCAGCGAGTCTCTGGAAAAGTCGACCACCATTAATTTTTTCCTTTAACAGTTCTTTGAAACATTCGTAAACTGTATTATGCCTGTTTAGGAGGTTCCCATCCACAATAGACAGTTTCTAGCCAATAATTTTACGAATTTATCTCATTATTTAGCTATTCCCACCCCGACCCTAATTTTTAGGGGGCTCCCTAATAGATAGTTTCTAAACATTAAGTATACAAATTGGACACATCATACTAACTACCCATAAGAAGTCTCTGGAAAAGTCGGACATCACTAAGTTTTCTCTTCAACCATTCTTTGGAACACACCAAACCAGTATCTCCCCTGCTTAGGGGGCTCCCTAGTAGATAGTTTATAGATAATTATTTTAGGAATCTGCCACACTGTTCTAACTAATCCCAGGGGGTTTCTTAAAAAGTCAAAGACCATAAATTTTTTCTCTTCAACAATTCTTTGGAACATTTGTAACCTGTATCTCCCCTGCTTAGGGGGTTCTTATTCATAGTAAAAAAGTTTCTGAACAATAATTTTTCGAATCTGTCTCATTATTCTAACTAATTTCAGGGGTCTCTGCAAAAGTCGGGCATCACTAAATTTTCTCTTCAACCATTCGTTGGAACACTTCTGACCCTTATTTGCCCTGCTAAGCAGGCCCACTAATAGATAGCTTCTAAACAATAATGTTACGGATTGGCCACATTGTCCTTCTCTGAAAAAGTCGGATACCACTAATTTTTTCTCTCCAACAATTCTTTAAAACATTCGTAACCTTTATCTCCTCTGTTTAGGGTGTTACCATTCATATTAGACAGTTTCTAAACTATAATTTTACGAATTTGAGTCATTATCTAACTAGTGCCAGGGGGTCTCTGGAAAAGTCGACCACCAATAATTTTTTCTCTTCAACAATTCTTTGGAACCTTCGTAACCTGTTTAGTTAGGGGGTTGCCATTCATTATAGATATTTTCTAAACATTAATTTTACGAATTCGCCTTATTATCTAACTAGTCCCAGGGGTACCTGGAAAAGTCGACCATCATTAAGTTATCTCTTCAACAATTCTTTAGAACATTCATAAACTCTGCTTAGGGGGCTCCCCAGTAGATAGTTTCTAAACATTAATTTTAAAAATTTGCCACGTTATTCACTTGGCACAACACCACTAATTTTTTCTCTTTAGCAATTCTTTGGAACACACCAAACCAGTATCTCTCCTGCTTAAGGGGCTCCCTAGTAGATAGTTTCTAAATATTAATTTTACGAATTTGCCACATTGTGCTAACTAACCCCAGTGGGTCTCTGGAAAAAACGAACGCCACTAAGTTTTTCTTTTCAACAATTCTTTAGAACACATGTATCCTGTATCTCCCCTGCTTACGGAGTTCGCATTCATAATAGACAGTTTCTAAACATTAATTTTACGAATATTTTTCAGTATCCTAACTAATATCGGGGGTATTTGGAAAAGCCGATCATCACTTAGTTTTCTCTTCAAAAATTCTTTGGAATATTTATAAACCCTGCTTAGGGGACTCATTAGTGGATAGTTTCTAAACATTAATTTTACAAATTTGCTACATTATCTTAACTGGCACCAGGAGATCTCTGGTAAAGTCGACCACCGCTAATTTTTTCTTCTCAACAATTCTTTGGAATACTACCAACTAGTATCTCCCCTGCTTAGGGCCTCTAATGTATAGTAGACAGTTTCTATACAATATTTTTTAATAAGTATAATAAATTTTTTTTATTCCCTAAGCACGCACATGTAAAAGTATCAAATGTGAAATGTACAAGTATAATACACATAAAATTTTTAATAATTTAAGACAATTAATATTTGAAGACATACACTTAATTAACAAATATTGTATAAAAATAATTAGCATATATTGTTTAGTACATAAAAGTTTTTTCATGTGTTTCCTTTTAACATTCGCAGTTCAAAATTGATTCGGTTTTTTCTTTTAAATTCAAAACATGTCTTTAATTTCAGTAGTCTTAAAAAATATTCTGTAATAAAGCTGATGAGGAGTATTTGAAAAAGGGCATATGGTTAAATCTTTGGCAAAATTTTCATTAATCTAAAACTTTTTCTAAGTGTTTAATGAATATCTCCAGCCAAAAGTTTCCCGAGTCTTGAGAAAAGTTTTAAAATTTCTTCGTCTTTGCCAGCCTTCAAAAGTTTTAAAGCAAATCTTTGATTTTTATTGATTTTTTATAAAGTTTTCCTTAAAGTTATTTTTGTCGCTCGCTGTGCACGAAAATAACAACGCCTTTTTTGTATATGCGATTTCGATTTTCCACATATAGAATTTCTATGTAGTATGTAAGAAACTAAGTATCCACATACTACATAAATATGTGTGTGTGTAAGTGTGTGTGTGTGTGTGTGTGTGTGTGTGTGTGTATGATGCTAGTGTGAGTGATGGCAAATTTCTTCTCATTTTGCGTTACTTATTTTTGTTCTCCAACTAGTTTCTAAGAAAATGTATTCCATGTATTTCCTTTGTTGTTCGTGGTCAGCAACATTGTCAGGCCCTGCTCAGAGTCCATATGGCCAAAAACAAAAAACCCCCCCCCCCCCCCCACTCAGTGTCATATAACGATTAAGACAGCGATGAAGACAACATAGAATAGAATGCTAGTGATGTTGGTGAGAAAGATGAAGGCTGTGGGGTGAGTGACAGCAGGAGGGGGGGGGGGGGGGGGGGGGGGGCAACAACAGCAAGAAATTATCTTTTTCACACACTCATACCTACTCTGTATTACGTATAGCAGCTTACTAGTATATTAACCCATTGAAAGTATCATGGTGGCCTGCAATCAACCCAATTGTCTCAGCTGCTTGGAAAATTTTCAAGAGACAATGTCAAAATACTCAATGCGCGCATACAAAAACGGACGACATTTGCAATACAGCGAAAACAGGCAAATTGAAAATAGCAGCAAAGAAAATTCAAAACAAAAAGAAAATCGACGTGGCAGCTCTAATATAAACAACGCGCACACAAAAAGAAAAGCGTATGTGTGTGTGTGGATGCTTGTGCTTTTATTCTTGTTGTATGAGTAAAATGAACGGGACAAAAAACTGAGACAAAGACAAAGGGTATGTATATACATATGTATGTGTGTGTGTATGTATGTATGTATGTACTAATAAAAACAAAAGCATATACAGACGCATTCGAAAAGAAAAACAAATGTATAGAACAGAATATAATAAAACTCAGTCGAGCTGAATGTTATCAAGAACAGAATACAAACAACAGACATGAGTTCAGTAGTTTTACTGCGCACTCCACACAATACACAGGCAAAAATCGATATTGCTCAGACAACATTCCTCACCCTGTAATAAACATTTAAACGAGCGCACACACACACACACACACACACACACACACACTCACATGCAGCCAAGCAATTTATGCTTATATATGTATGCATTTGTATACACCAATACATTGAAATGAGTTTTCCGCATACAAAAAATAAACTTATAGACATTTGAACACACACAAACACACAGAGAACTCCAGTTGTAACCGCATCAAGGGTAAAAGTAATAAAGAGTTTTTGTTGTTGTTGTTATTTTTGTGCACAAGAACAAAAACAATATATGTATTTATATCCATATGTTTATATGTATTCAGCTGAAGTGTTAAAGTGTTGGTATCTGTATCAGTTTCAGTGCCGAGTCTTTGTGTGTATTTTGAGTTGTATGCACACATTTTCAACAGCATTTCCGTTTTGCTTTGCTTCTTCTTCTTCTTCTACTTTTTCTTCTCTTCTTTTGCCATCTTTTACTTTTTGATTGTTGTTGGTTGTCGTCGTTGCTTTTACAATTATTTTTCCTTGTGCAGAGATGTTGCTTTTTTTTTTTTTTTTGTTAACATTGCTGTTGCTGTTCACTCTTTCGAAGTGTAAGTGAGTGACGTTGTTTTTATTGTTGTCGTCGCTGATTTTACAATAAAGGCAATACATACATACACACATACATACTTACATATATATGTACGTTCGTTTATTTGTTTGCTTTTGCTTATGAAAAAAGTGTGAGTGTTGAAAATACCTGCCAGTCTGTAAGTGTGTGTACGCGTTAGTTTCTTTTCTTTGTTCAGACTATACATCAACACCAGATTTTGTAGCAGCCTTTGCGGCGTTAACGCAATCGTAAGTCGCGGCAGTTGTGCTGGTGTTTGTGTTATATATACACTCATAGAAAATGTGTCATTGGTGTGCTGTATATGAACATCAATACAATGACAAAAGTCTTCATTTTCGACCGCATGACACTTTTCAGCGCTGTAATATTCACCATAAGCGATATACTTACTTCCAGTACAATGCACTGCATATGTAGTGATTATCTCCTGAGTACTGGTCCAAGATGAAAAAAAGTTGCTCAGCACTGGAATGTCATACTCATGTAAGAGGAATCAATGCAAGTAAACTATAAAATCGATAAAAGGTCTAAATGAAGTTAATGTAATGGCAAAATGTCATCAATAACTTGATGACATTTTGCCATTACATCAATAACTTGATGACATTTGGTCATCAGACCAACTAAGGGGTGATTCCACCAGAATGCCTAATGCTATTTTTAAGTCATACCCCAACCTTAAGTTTTTGCACAACTTAATTTGACGTTTCTTTGTTTAAGGGGTTGACAAATTCAGTTCAAAAAGTGGCTCTAATTGCCATTAACGTCAATTTTGTTAATTATTTCATCACAAACACTACTCACTCTTTCCCCCTCCTCTTAACCTAATTTTCTAAATCCGGTACAATGCACTGCATATGTAGGGGTCATCCCCTGAGTACTGGTCCAAGACAAAAAAAAAAAAAAAATTCATCAATGGTATGTGATACTGATACCATGGGAACGCTTAATCGGAGTACGCTTGATAAAAGCCTGTAATCAATGCAATGAAACTATAAAATCGGTAAAAGAACTAAATGAAGGGCAAAATCCATCAATAGCTTGATGCCATTTAGTCATATGACCAACTAAAGGGTGGTCCCACCATAATGCCTAATGCTATTTGTGGGTCATACCTTAACTTTAACGTTTTTGCCCAACAAAAAAAATTATAAATAGCTTGTTTTCTATGTTTCCCAGCTATCTATATGTCGACATTTCATAGGAACTACCCTAATCATCAGTAGACTTTGGAAATTTTTGAAAGATATTCTCAAACATTCAACTTTATATCCCAACAATCCAAATAAATTGCTGAGAATTTAAAAAGAAAAATGCTATAATAATATCCGTCAAAACACAAAAACAAGCTTTTCTATTTATAAACGTCTCTCACATTTCTTTACACCTTTCAAACAAATGAACAAATAGAAAAGCTTGTTTTTTGTGTTTTGATGGATATTATTAGAGCATTTTTCTTTTTAAATTCTCAGCAATTTATTTGGATTGTTGGGATATAAAGTTGAATGTTTGAGAATATCTTTCAAAAATTTCCAAAGTCTACTGATGATTAGGGTAGTTCCTATGAAATGTCGACATATAGATAGCTGGGAAACATAGAAAACAAGCTATTTATAATTTTTTACTGGTATAAATGTTAGAAGCTGAAATAGCGAATAAAAAACTTAATTGTTTGAGTTTTTGCCCAACTTAATTTGACGTTTCTTAGTTTCAGGGATTGACAAATTCAGACATGGAGAGGTATACATTTGAGCAGAGCTTTAAGATTTATTAAGCCTCTTACGAAAATAGATGTTGAAATCGTGTACTTCGTGTTTTTTATGGTCGGCATAATCGACCAAATGTTTCCAAAATGTGTCCAACAGCGAGAGAATCCTGTGGGAATTTTAGCTAGGTGGGTCAAAATATTTCTTGGATTTGCACCAGTACCGGACTTAACGGTCTTATTTGATGATGGACCAACTCCACGGGATGAATCAAGATTCACCAGCGCCCCCGTGGGACTTGCAAGGCCCCTGCAGGTCGCAACTTTTGCCATAAATTTGCAGCCATATGGACAAACCCCTTGCTTAAGAGTTCGGGCCTTCTAATCCCCTCCTGTATGCAAGTTCCCAGACAGTCAATAAAACACAAGGCTTAATTACTTGGTGGGCCTCAATGGACTGGGGTTCGGCGTAGACTAAATCATGGCACTCTGGGGCATAGAGGGGAATAAGTACCTCGTTTATTGTAGCAAACAAAACTCCAGAAATTTGTTTTTAGTATATACATACTTAGCTGGTGAGGCCTAACTTTTTTTATGTCAATAAAAATGCAAAATCTTTATTACATATTACTCCAGAAAGCCGCATGACTTATGTTGTGTTGGACTTCCAAAACCAGTACCAAGGGTTGAAACTGGAAGAACGGGGATCAGCAAGGCCCCCGAGCGATTTCGTATTTCATATCTCTCGGTGCTGATCATGGTTGAGATGACTGCTTGCGCTGAAACATTCTGGCTGTGGTTTAAACCTAAAATTGCAGGAAGGGCTCTGAGACATAATTGAGGTTGCTGGACTATCTCGTCCTCTAGCTCTTGGCTTTCCAAAACCAGTACTAAATTTTAAAACTGGGAGAACGGGTATCAGTAAGGTCCCCGAGCGATTTCGTCTTTCATATCTCTCGGCGTTGATCATGGTTGAGATGCTGGCTTTGGCTGAAACATTCTGGCTGTGGTTTAAACCTAAAATTGCATTAAGAGCTCTGAGACATAATTGAGGTTGCTGGACTATCTCGTCCTCTAGCTGCTTTGGCTGAAACATTCTGGCTGTGGCTTAAACCTAAAATTGCATTAAGAGCTCTGAGACATAATTGAGGTTGCTGGACTATCTCTTCCTCTAGCTCTTGGCTTATTGGCGTACACGTTTTCGGTTAAATATTGCCAAAGAAAGATGTCAAATCATCTAAAATCGTGGCGGCCAATTACCAATAACTTTTCTGTGAGTGTATGGGAACTTTGTAAAGTTTAAGCTAGCTGGCTGGCTGGCTGACTGCTGTTGTCTTTATTTCTTTAGCTGACACCGAACGTACGTCCGTTTTCATTGTTTTAAGCTGTTGTTGTTTTGCAATAATTTTTTTTTTCTTTATACTTTTCTTTTTTTTCATTTTGCAATTTTCTTTGCCTTTATTAGTATTTGTGTAGATGTAGATGTGTTTGTGGTAGCGGTAGTAACACTGCAATTTTCTTGAAATTCTTGCACTTTCTCTTGCTTAAAAAGCCTGTCGTCACTCTCCATTATTCTCTTTTGCGCGTCTTTATTGATTTTGCTGTTTAAGATGCATGATGAGGAAGGGGGTTGAGCGAGGGGGAGGGGGCGAGGTGAAGAAGCTTTTAAGGGCGACTATAAAACTAAGGGTAGGGGTGTTTTTGCTATTGTTGTTGTTCTTACAACATTGTTGCCGTATAGTTGTATGCACACATACATACATACATACATACATACACATGTATATGCCCAGTGTTGGTATCGGTATGGATACCTAGAGTTTGTGAGTTTCTCTTGTATTGGTGTGCTTATACATACACCCATAATTATGCTCATTTGGACACACACACACACACACACACACATGTAGTTTTGCTGTAGCTAGCTTGTAAATAGCTTCCTTACCCTTAGCAATCTCTTTCTTTCAATTTTCAACTTCAATGTTGAATTTTTGTTGCTTTTGTTTTGAAATAATTAAAATTTCTTTTATCCAATTTAAAGTTTTTTTTTTTTATTTTGATTTTGTTCTTTTTTTTTTTGTTGCTCCCTTTTATTTTGTTTAATTAAATTAGCAAATTAAACTGGCTTAAATGTTTACTCCAGGCAAGAGTTTTAATTTTTAAGCTTTAAATCCTGATTGAGAAAAAAATCTGTAAGATTTTTTTTATTTTTTAAGTTGTTTCAGTTGTTGGGCTTTTTGTGTCTGTTGGAGGTAAAAATAAATTTGCTTTTTTTCATTTTCGTTTTGTTATTATTATTTTCGTTCTTAATATATTATTTTCGTGTGAATTTTTTCCCATTATTATTATTTATTTTAGCAATTTTATGATGATGATTTTTCTTCTGCGTCTTCTTCTTCCTGTTTGTAATTGAAATTTGTGGCATGCCATTTTATATAAGTAATTGTAAGAGTGTATGTGTGCACAGTGGTCGGCATATTTATTTTGACAGCTGAAAAATTTTACAATTTTAAATTTTTTTCAGTTGCATAAAAAAAAAATTAGCTAATTTTTTTTTCAAAAGAAAGTCTCGTTTATTTACTAATTAAAACACATAAAATCATAAGTATTATTAAATTAAATTCGCACGCTATGGAATTAGGTTCAAAATTTAGTGGTTGGCATAAGTATTTTGTTATATGTTAATTAAAACAAATAAGAGTGCAGTATATTAGGCTGGACCGAATCTAAAATACCCTACACGATAGTCACGGAAATATATAGTATACGAGTATATTACAAATTTAAACTAAATATGCTCGGATATATGTGTATGGATCGATACCGGGGAAAAAATATTTTTGCCTTGTAATCGCCATGGCTAAAACGTAATCATGGAAATTTTCATGGAAAATCGGTTTAGCCTATATCTCGTATATATATGGACGATATCGTAATATTTCATTTTCTGTATCTTAGTAACCTCCTTTTATAACCATAACTGCGTTTAAGCCAAAAAAAAATTTTTTTCTTGAAAATTCAGTTTAGGGTATATATGGACCGATATCGGAAATATTTCATTTAAGTAAACTTTTTTCACAGCCAGAACTGCTTTTAAGCAAAAAAAAAATTTCAGGGAGAAATGGGTTTAGGCTATATCTCAGGTATATATGGACTGATATCGGGAGTTTAAATTTTCTATATTTATATAACCTTCTTTTATTACCAGAACTGCTTTAAAGCAAAGAAAAAAATTTTCATGTAAAAATCGGCTTAGTCTATATCTCGGTTATATATGAACCGATATCGGAATTTTTCATTTTCTGTATTTTAGTAGCCTTCTTTTATAACAAAACTGGTTTTAAGCACAAAAAAAATAAAATAAAAAAATAAAATAAAAAAACTTTCATGGAAAAATCGGTTTATCCTATATCTCGAATATACATACATATGTATATGAACCGATATTGAAAAATTTCATTATCTGCTTTTTAATAACCTCCTTTTATAACTAGAACTGCTTTTAAGCAAAAAATTTTTTTTCATGGTATAATCGGTTTATCCTATATCTCGGGTATATATGGGCCGATATCGGAAATTTTCATTGTCTGTATTTTAGTAACCCCCTTTTATAACCGGAACTGCTTAAAAAAATTTTTTTTTTCATGGACAAATTGGTTTACGCTATATCTTATATGGACCGATATCGGCAATAATTATTTTCTATGTTTGTTTAACCTTCTTTTATTACCACAGCTGATTTTAAGCAAAAAGGTATTGTTTCATGAAAAAATGGCTTATACTATATCTCGGGTATATATGGACCGAAAACGGAAATTTTTCAAAAACTATTTTTTTAATGGAAAAATCGGTTTAGTCTACATCTCGGGTATATGTGGACCGATATGAGAATTTTTCAGTTTCTGTATTTTCGCCACCTCCTTTTATAACTAGAACTGCTTTTATTAAAAAAAAATTTTTTTCAATGAAAAATCGGTTGACACTATATCTTGGGTATATATGTATGTCAGTACCGATATCGGAAATTTTTATTAAGCTGCGTTTATTATCAGAATTGATTATAAGCAAAAGAAGTTGTTGTAAGTTCGCTTACGCGACATTTCATGAAAAAAATCGTTGAAGGCTATATATCCAGTATATATGGACCGATATTGGAGACTTTTACTTTCTATATTTTAGTAACCTCTTTTTATAACCAGAACTGCTTTTAAGCAAAAAGTTTATTTAAGTTTGTTTATGCGACATATTCATTAAAGAATCGGTTTAGGCTATATGGACCGATATCGGGTAATTTTTTTTTGCCTTGTAATCGTCATGCTTAATAATTGTGTCAAGTTTGAATTAAAACAAAATTTTTTTTTTTTTTTTAGTTTTATACAAAGTTGCAATAAATGAGGAATTTTGGATATATCTCAGCTATACGTGAACCGATTTTACTGGCTTTCAATAGCAAAGTCATGAATGATGGAGTAATAACGAGTGATTTTTTTTGCTATTATCTTTTTGGCAACACTAGTTTTGACAACACTAGTTTGGAGTGAAGAGCAGCAAGAAGCATTGCAAGAGCTACCAATGCATCCACAAAAAAACAACCTTTTGGTCCAGATTATGGGCTGGCGGCATCATTGGGCCGTATTTCTTCAAAGATGATGCGAATCACAACGTTACTGTGAATGGTGAGCGCTACCGTGCGATGATAACAAACTTTTTTTTGCCCAAAATCGAAGAGCTTGACTTGCATGACATGTGGTTTCAACAAGACGGTGCCACATGCCACACAGCACGCGAAACAATGGACCAATTGAGAGGCGAGTTCGGTGAACAGTTTATTTTACGCTTGGGACCAGTCAATTGGCCGCCCAGATCGTGCGATTTAACGCCTCTAGACTATTTTTTGTGGGGCTATGTTAAGGCTAATGTCTATAGCGACAAGCCCGCTTCGATTGACGCACTGGAAGCCAACATTGCCAACATTATTCGTGAGATACCGGCCGAAATGTTGGAAAGAGTATGCCAAAATTGGACTAAGCGGATGGACCATTTGAGGCGCAGCCGCGGCCAACATTTGCATGAAATAATCTTCAAACATTAAATTATATCGACCCAACTATCGATCCAAATAAATATTTCATGCATTTTTCTGAATTTTATGTGTTTTTTTTTTTTTAATTTCCGATAGTTCTTATAAAATCACCCATTAGAATGCTGAAAGAAAAAAGTTTGTAATTTCTCAGAAACTTTTCGACTTTCCTATCAATACTGATTCAGCATATAGATACTTTATAGCAGATGTGCCCAGGCCTATGCGCTTGATGCTCAATTGTTTTTGTAAAAGCGCTTAGCTATATGGCTGTGCTCTTTAATACACGCATACTGCGCTCAGCCCTAGCAATGAAAAATACATAAACAACTTCGTTTTATATATATTTTTTTGTCATTCTTCACTACACTTACACAAGAGCAAAGCAACAACACTTTCGCATACTTTGCTGGTAAACATTGACAACAGCGATTATCAGCGTAAATTTTATTTTTGTAAATTCTGTTGCTTTTTACAACAAAAAGTATTAAATAAAAGTAGTTTTTCATTTAGTTTTTAGTAGTTTTGGTGTTTGCTCTTCCATATACAACTTTTGGGCACCACTGCTTTATAGGATAGCTAATGAAAATTGTAGAAATTCTCAACCGAGAGTGGCCGCCAAAATTAAGTATGTTGCGTGCAAGAGGATTTGGGTGAAGTTCCAGTTTACTGATATACCTTGTGGCATACTTACAAAACTCGTGTTTTACCAGCGGAACACACAGATCCTTGTGAATTCGTGAGTTTCTTAGTAATCGTACGAAGAATGTGGTTTTGTCGTCTTTGAATTTTTTCAATGTTGGATTTTGAGGCGGTTCCCCATAATTGAACTCCGTAGCACCATATAAGCTTTAAAATTGCGTTATATATATAACAAAAGTTTGCAATCCAAATTCAATGTCGAATTTCTGCCCATAAGCCAATTTAGTTGCGCTGCTTTTAATTTCAACTGAGTGACTTTCGCATCAATGTGAGGCTTCCACGTTAGCCTACGGTCGAGGTAAATACCAAGGTATTTAACTTCATTATGCTGCGGAATAGGTGTATTGTTAATTTGGATAGCTGAACATGTTTGTTTACGCAATGTGAATGTAACGTGAGTACACTTTTGTTTATTAACTTTAATTTTCCAAAGTTTTAACCACATCTCTAATATTGAAATATACCCCTGCAAATTTCGTGAAGCTACTTGATGGTTTTCATGAACGCTGCAAAAAGCTGTGTCATCTGCAAAATTTGAAGTATGGACTCAGGATCTCGTTGGCATGTCAGATGCGTAAATCAAATATAGAGTGAGTCCTAGAATGCTACCTTGGGGAACTCCTGCTCCGATTGACTGTGAGAGACTTAGAAAGTCACCTTCTTTGATAACAAATTTCCGGTTGTATAAGTAGCTTTCCAGAAGCTTGTGAGTGTTTGCAGGCAAGTTCAACTTTATTTTGTGCATCAGGCCGTCGTGCCACACTTTATCAAAAGCTTGAGAAATGTCGATGAATAGAGCTGAACAATACTTTTTGTCTTCAAAAGTCTGTCTTATGACATTGACTAGTCTATGTGTTTGTTCTATGGTGTTATGTTTAGCCCGAAAGCCAAATTGATGATCAGGGATACATTCCACATTGTTCAATATTGGACCCAACTTCGCATTAACAATTTTTCGAATAGTTTTGAAATTGTTGGTAAAAGACTTATTGATCTATATGCTTCTACCTTTGTCTCTTTTGTTCCACTCTGCAGGATAATACTCAAGGCATAAAATAGCGTTAAAAATTAAAATTAGAACTCTTCTAGCTAAGTAAGTAATTTGATCTATACCTGGAGCTTTCCTGGGGTTTATGTTATTGATAACGTTTTCGACATCTTGAAAGTTAAGTCTCAAAGATACAGGCTGTCTAACAGCATACGGCGGAAATTCTGCTGCAGCATCCGCTGATTCATTTGTCGTAAAAACATTTAACAAATGATCAACGTACACCATCCCCTTTTCGGAATCGCTTCGTGCCCAGTCACCAGTTGAAGTTCGCAAAGGTGGCTTACCTATTACGGGTCTTTTCAGACCTTTTGTCGCTTTCCACAGAGAATAGTCAGATTGCGGAGTACCAGCCAGGCTTTCCAAACACGTTTTAAGGGAAGATATTCTCTGGATTTCAAGCAGATTTCTTAGTCGAGTTACGCATTCCCGTAGCCTAGCTTTAAGCTGGGGAGACCTGCGAGTTTGCCACTCTCTTCTAACTTTTCTTTTTTCTGACAGAAGTTGCTCAATTTCAGCCGAATAAGTTCTATTGTTCTCATTTCTGGATCTTATATGACTAGTGGTAGCATGCTGTACGGCCAGTTTGAGGTTTTCAGAAAAATCGTTAATTGACGCATCAATATCGCCTTGATATGTGTACTCAAAATTTTTTTTGTATTTTAGCCAATTAACTCTATTGACGGTCAACGGAGAGCCAATGTCTTGGGGGAACGAAGCAGAGATTATAGTGGGTGAGTGATCTGATGACAAATCTAATGCAGGCTCCACTTGCATCCACTCTAAAGGAAAATTTTTCGCAACTCCAATAAAAAAAAAGGTATAAAAAGTGTTGGTGCGTGTTTTTTTCTGAAATAAGGCGTTTTTTTCCATTTTGGTGCGTTTTCAAATTTCAAAGTTGACAACGCCGTGATTACTTTGTCCAAATAAATACTCGTGGTATGCCGACCACTGTATGTATGCTTTTTATATGCATGTGTGTGCATTAGCTCAAGTGTATGCATACACTTACAGACATACACTTTTCGTTATTATTGCTTTTTCTTCTCTTTTAGTTTCAATATTAATATTTTATAAAATTAAGTTAAAACGTATATTTTGTTTCTGCTGTTTTACTTCGTATTAAATTTGATATGTACATACATATGTATGTATGCAGTAGATGCATGCATGCAGGATCTTTTTTCCTTTCTCAGAAATAAAATGGTAAATGCTTTTTACTTATTAAAGTTAATGCACTTTTTTAATTAAATTTTATTTTATCGTATTTATTTTTTCCCGTTTTTTTATTTTTATTGTAAATAGTAATTAATTCAATTATAATAAAATTAAGGACATTTTGCATTGTTGGCTGTATTGAATTTAATCATTGAAGTACTCGTGTATGGAGAATGGCCAGGCGAGCTGTCTATCAGTGTATCCGCCTTGCCAGTCTATGTATGAGTCAGCATATGTGTGTGTGTGTGTGTGTATGTGAAAATTGATGTGCTTCAATGGCCATTATCGTTTTGTTTACGATTATTTTTTTTTTTTTGCTTGCGTGGCCAGTAGATAATATGAAACTTGTAGATGTCATTAGAGATGTCATTGTTGAGCTCATCAATATGTTTGAATAGATGCAAATAATTCTCTGTCAAATAATTATCTCTATTAATCACTAATGAATCAAATTCAAATAAACATAAAAGACGGTATATACATATCTAATAAAATTGGTTAAACAAAATTTATATCTGATGTATGTGGTCTGGTGGTATATGAAACTAAATTTGATTAAAGCATCCGGAATGTCTCATAATGTCTATTTAAGTTAACAAAGAAGATCAATGATATCATAATTTAAATATAGAATTAATTTCTTATCAAAATTATCTTAGATATCTAAAAAACAGAACAAAGATTTGTAAGCACTAAAATAAACAAATTATGAGCAGGCACTAAAAAACTTGAAATATGCACTTTAATGACACAATGAAAAGAAAATTTAGTCCATCCATCCTTATTATTATTGTTATTTGAATGGCGTGTGACACTCTATGGCTACTTGCACTGCTACCATTATTGATCTATGGGGCTATCCCTTCCCCTTCATGGCTTGAGTACGCCAAGAAGCCGGATTAGCTTTTTCATTGGGAGTAATGACAGGTCCCCAACATTCAATACATGCGCTTGCAGCAGCCAATATCTTCTGTGTTCCAATGCCCCCTAGTGGGTGAGCAAGTTTCCCCTTGATTCATCTTCCTCGCCGCAGTATCTGCAAGTGTCTTTATTGTAAATGCCCATGCTGCAGATGCTTAAGGACGGTATAATGACCTATAAATGCACCTGTCAGTGCTCTGAGGCTTTTCCTGACCAGTTCTAGAGCAAATTCAGCCCAAGTTGCATCAAAGCTTAGAAACTTATTGGAATGTTCGAGACCGGTTATCTAGCTCCAATGGTGCTCCACAATAGATTCCGTCCATTTCTTCATCTTCCCAATAAAGTGACTCTTGTTAAAGCCAAATGTTGGAGTTCCCTCTACTCTTTTTTTGGTGTAGGTGCCTGCCAGGCTTCGGCCACCGGTTTCAACCTGTCAGCGTTCTGAGGCTGTCCAGTTCTAGAGCAAATTTAGCCCTCTTTGCATCAAAGCTTAGAAACATTTTGGAATGTTCGAGACCGGTTATTTAGTTCCAATGTTGCTTTACAGTGGACTCCGTCCATTTCTTCATCTTCTCAATAAAGTGACTCTTGTTAAAGCCAAATGTTGGAGTTCCCTCTGCTCCTTTTTTGGTGTAGGTGCCTGGCAGCCATTTGCAGTATCAAAATGGTCACCGGTTTCAATCTGTCAGTGTTCTGCAACTTTTCCTATGCAGTTCTAGAGCAAATTTAGCGCTCTTTGCATCAAAGCTTAGAGACTTTTTGGAACATTCAAGACCGGTTATCTAGTTCCAATGTTACTTCACAATGGATTCCGTCCATTTCTTCATTTTCTCATTAAAGCGACTCTTGTTAAAGTCAAATGTTGGAGTGAGCCAATTAAAGTTCCCTCTGCTCCTTTTTTGGTGTAGATGCCTGCCAGTAATCTCCAGTATCAGGATGGTCCCCGGTTTGAAAATCGCCTTTATATGTTCAAATATACGTTCCAAGGCAAATATGCGCCCCGAACATGGAACACCGGTTTCGAACAAGTTAGCCAACCGGTTCCTAGTTTTTTTTTCGGAAATCCCAAATTCGGCTTCAGGTATCGCCAAAATTCCCTCATTTCCCCGGAATACCCTCGAAAACAATACGGCAGCTTAAATGTTCGCGCTAAAGCGGTAACACGGTTTTCTATAGCGGAATATCAAAATAAACAGAAATCAAAATACAAGTGAAGCTAATATAAGAATGTTGAAAAACATTTTGAAATCATCGCTCTCTTCTGAAAACCAGGCCACTCTGCTTACTGGCCGTATTACTCTGCTTACTGGCCGTATTAGAGGGGAAGGCATCCTCATTTGTTGTAGCAAATGAAACTTTAGAAAGTCGCTTGGCTTAAAATGTGCTGGACTTGCGAAACCCTAATTAGCTGAACGGAGGTCAACCTACTGCCCAGTTGGATCTGATTGAGGCAATTACAAAGGCAACGACCTTCAGGAGCCAAGTGAGCTGGAGTATACAGGTACTTTTTGGAGAATCCAGCGGCCTGCCTACCTAACCTAGCTCTGGTCATGGTTGAGCTGGCTGCATCTTGGCTGAAACGTATTTTTTTTCTTGTCGAAAACCAGTCAAAATCGTCAAAAAACGGATAATTACCCACATAATTAGGTTCAAAATAGCCGTTAAATGTACGTGTCACTGCAAAAACGCACAAAATCCCCAGAATTCCGATTCCGAACTTGTTAGCGAAACGGTTCCGATTTTTTTTATGAATTCCCAAAATCGTCTTCAGGTATCGCCAAAATACCCTCATTTCCCCGGAATTAATACGGAAACTTTAATTTTCACACTAAAGCGGCAAAACTGTTTTCTATAGCAGAGCATCAAAATAAACAAACAAACAAGTGAAGCTAATATGAGATTGTTATATGCTGTTCATACATAGACTTTTAATTAAAATTATGCAATTAACGCCTTAATTGATTTTAATTACCCATATAAAATTTTAATTAACTCAATTGCCGATTAACAGTTAATTGTTTTAATATTTAGTAAAATTAATTATACAGCCCTGTGGCAACTGTGTTTAGTTAGCATAATAATACCCAATGAACACACTTTGTTAACGTTTTATAACACAATTGTAAACAAATGCAAACAAAAGATGGCGAGTCAAGTTGAGTGTAAATTTTGAATATAAAATTTTTAAAATAATTGTTAATAAACAAATAATATAAATTTTTTCTTTGTATTATATAATGGGTGATTTTATAAGAACTATCGGAAATTAAAAAAAAAATACACAAAAAATTCAGAAAAATGCATGAAATATTTATTTGGATCGATAGTTGGGTCGATATAATTTAATATTTGCAGATTATATCATGCAAATGTTGGCCGCGGCTGCGCCTCAAATGGTCCATCCGCTTAGTGAAATTTTGGCATACTTTTTCCAACATTTCGGCCGGTCTCTCACGAATAATGTTGGCAATGTTGGCTTCCAGTGCGTCAATCGAAGCGGGCTTGTCGCTAAAGACATTAGCCTTAACATAGCCCCACAAAAAATAGTCTAGAGGCGTTAAATCGCACGATCTGGACGGCCAATTGACTGGCCCCAAGCGTGAAATAAACTGTTCACCGAACTCGCCTCTCAATTGGTCCATTGTTTCGCGTGCTGTGTGGCATGTGGCACCGTCTTGTTGAAACCACATGTCATGCAAGTCAAGCTCTTCCATTTTGGGCAAAAAAAATTTTGTTATCATCGCACGGTAGCGCTCACCATTCACAGTAACGTTGTGATTCGCATCATCTTTGAAGAAATACGTCCCAATGATGCCACCAGCCCATAATCCGCACCAAACGGTTATTTTTTGTGGATGCATTGGTAGCTCTTGCAATGCTTCTGGCTGCTCTTAACTCCAAATATGGCAGTTTTGCTTGTTCACGTATCCATTCAACCAGAAATGAGCCTCGTCGCTGAACACAATTCTTCGATAAAAAAGTGGATCTTCATCTAACTTTTCAAGAGCCCATTCACCGAAAATTTGGCGTTGTGGTAGGTCGTTTGGCTTCAATTCTTGCACCAGCTGTATCTTATAAGGCTTCACACCCAAATCCCTCCGCAAAATTTTCCACGTAGTGGAGTAACAGAGGCCCAATTGCTGCGAACGGCGCCGAATCGATAATTCACGGTCATCACCAACACTGGCCGATACAGCTGCGATATTTTCCTTAGTTCGCACTCTACGTAAGCGTGTTGGTGGTTTAATATCTAACAATGTAAATTTGGTGCGAAATTTTTTTTCAATAGCCCGAATAGAAGCCTCAGTAGGTCGATTAAACTGACCATAAAATGGAAGAAGCGCGTGATGAACTTTCTTAACAGAGCACGCGTTTTGGTAATAAAATTCAATAATTTGCAAGCGTTGTTCGTTTGTAAGACGATTATGAAGATGTTTGACAGTGACACAAGATACAAAACGTGCGTGAGCTGTCAAAACTAGTGTTGCCAAAAAGATAATAGCAAAAAAATCACTCGTTATAAGCAAAATCTTTTCAAATTCGGAATTTTTTCCATTTTTGTAAAATAATAACAAGAAGAAATATTCACAAGCACAATGTAAACTGCTTTTTTGTCAGCTGTTGTCAATCGTTAATTGCATTAGCAATATCAAGTATGTATAAACACTTTAAATTTTTTTTACTTTTTAATTGAATTAATTAAAAAGTGTATGTATGAACAGCATATTAAAAAGATTAAAGTAAAATCTTCATTCTGGCAAGGCTGTCTGTATTCTGCTATATATTTGGCTGGTTGTGGTCGGTAGCCTGCTGCCCTGAATGTGTTTAATACATAAATACGAGTACAGCCTTGTAGAATTTATCTCATTCCAGTTTCCAATTTAAATTAAAATTTTAATTATGTATAAATTAATATGTAAAATATTAATGAAGTTTCCTTCTAAACGAAATTTAAACATCAACTTAAACAGGATGCGAATATAAATTCAAGGATTCTCATGAATTTCGTTAACAAAGAACATAATACTTACTTAATTAAAGATATGAGAAATTTGTTGTTCAATTAATTGACTTACCTGAAATGAAATAAGAGAGAAATATTTTGTTAATTTGAGAATTTTGAAACAAGAATTTTTAATAAATAAAATTATTAATATTGATTGCCGAAATTAATAAAATTCCTTAAATAAAAGTTAAATTTTAAGCTCAACCACTAACTGAAACAAAGAGTTTGCGTTTTAAAACAATTATTATACTTATTTGGAAATTTAAATAATTATTGGCAAAAAAAAAAAAAAAGAAGTAATAAAATGAAATTGCTATGAATTGCACATTTTAAACAGCACCCACCCACCAGTAGTGAGCAAACAGTAATAAATAAAATTTTTAATAAAACCTTAAATTGTTGTTGTGCGCCGCTTAAAAACCAACATCAGCAAAAATCTTCCCTTTTGTCCATCCAAAACGCAAACAAATATTTATTGTACTGTTGAACCCGGTATTCTTTATGAAAATACCACTCCTGTGTTGGAAATTAAAAATTGTCGTAAATATATTAAAATGTGGGTGTGTGTGTGTATGTGTGTGGGTGTGTGTGTTAAAATATTTCAGGATTACAATGTATATACGCGCATGTATATATAATATATTTTATATTGTTTATCACAATATGATACGTATACACTCTGCTAAATAACTATGCCACGTTTGGCTTACGAGAATAGATGTTTTCATAGTGTTGTAAGTGCGAATATAATCTGCTTTTGTACTCAACTATTGTAAAACGATGCTTTAGACTACAGTAGCTGTCCAGCACTTACGCAAAATTGTACTGCTAATAAATGAAGAAAGCTAATTTATTGACATGCAAACTTTCATTAACGGGTGCTTCAAGAGTGCTTTAGTTGTATATATGAAAAACAAAATGAATAAAACAAGTTTAACATAAAATTTCTTAAACTCAAATTGTTTCACTGTTATACGCTGTTCAGACCTACACTATTATTGAGTTTACCGCAATTAACGCCTTAATTGAGCTCACTATTTCATATAAAAATTCAATTAAATTATTGAACAAGTACACTGAAAGAATTATGCGTTATAATTATATTTAATGAAACTGTTTCATTAAATATTTTTCATTAATTCATTTTTTTTTCATTCATTTGTTTATTGAATCTTCACAAAGTGAACTAACAATAAGTATTCAAATCTTAATACTAAATACATAAAATTAATTAAATCCAGTCAATGCTAGACAAAAATGTTTTATTTTGCACGGTCAATATCGGTAAAATCACCTATTTAACGTTCTGATGGTGGCAAGGGTATCCCTCCTTCTCAACCGAGAGTGGCCTTCAAAATTAAGTATCGGGTGGTTAAATTTCAAGGGCCGATGTTGATTTTGAATAAAACACAAACTATTTAGGAAATTATTGTAATTTTATTATGATATATTGGTATTACTCAATTATGTATGGAAAAAAATATTGGCCAAATGGGCGCCGCGACCACGGCGGCACACCTCCATCCGATGGTCCAAATTTTCGATGACCCTGAGGCATAATGGAGGTTCTATGCCGTTAATGTGCCGAATTATCTCATCCTTTAGCTGTTGAATTTTTGCTGGCTTATCGACGTACACCTTTTCTTTCAAATAACCGCAAAGAAAAAAGTCCAACGGTGTCAAATCACATGATCTTGGCGGCCAATTGACATCGCCACTACGTGAGATAACACGGCCATTGAATTTGTTGCGCAAAAGAGCAATTGTTTCGTTAGCTGTGTGGCAAGTGGCACCGTCCTGCTGAAACCGCATATCGTCTACATCCATATCTTCCAATTCGGGCCATAAAAAGTTCGTTATCATCTCACGATAGCGAACACCATTCACAGTAACTGTCTGACCGGCCTCATTTTGGAAAAAATACGGCCCGATGATGCCTCCAGCACATAAACCGTCACTCTTTGTGGGTGCATTGGTTTTTCGACAGTCACTCTTGGATTCTCATTCGCCCAAATGCGGCAATTCTGTTTATTGACGAATCCACTGAGGTGAAAATGTGCGTCATCACTGAAGATGATTTTCTTCGAAAATTGATCATCATTTTCATAATAAGTCTGGATAACTTTAACACATTGTTGGATTGTGTATCTCTGCATGGTTCAAATTGAGTAAGTCTGAAATAGAGAAATGTCAAATAAAATTCGCAAAAAAAACTTGGCGTTTAGGTGTGGTTCACATTCAACATCGGCCCTTGAAATTTAACCACCCGATATATTGCAGTCAAGACGATTTGGATGAAGTTCCAATTTACTGATATACCTTGTTGCGTACTTTGAAAATTCGTCTTTTACAAGAGGAACACAGAGATCCTTATGAATTCGTGAGTTTTTTACATACCATGGAGCTGCGGTAATTGTTCGAAGAATTTTGTTTTGTTGCCTTTGAATTTTTTCAACGTTTGAAGCGGAGGCGGTGCCCCATAATTGAATTCCATAGCACCATATAGGCTTTAAAATTGTGTTGTATAATAAAAGTTTGCAATCCAACTTCAATGTCGAATTTGTGCCCATAAGCCAATTCAGTTGCGCTGCTTTTAATTTCAACTGAGTGACTTTCGCATCAATGTGAGGCTTCCACGTTAGCCTACGGTCGAGGTAAATACCAAGGTATTTAACTTCATTATGCTGCGGAATAGGTGTATTGTTAATTTGGATATATGAACATGTTTGTTTACGCAATGTGAGTGTAACGTGAGTACATTTTTGTTCATTAACTTTAATTTTCCAAAGTTTTAACCATTTCTTTAATATTGAAATATACGAAATGTACGAATTTCGCGAAGCTACTTGATGGTTTTCATGTACGCTGCAGAATGCTGTATCGTCTGCAAAAGTTGAAGTGTGGATTCCGGGTGTCGTTGGCATGTCAGAGGCGTAAATCAAATATAAACTAGGCCCCAGTATGCTGCCTTGGGGAACTCCTGCGATTGGCTGAGTTGGGCTTATAAAGTCATTTATTCAATGAAAACTTTTCACAATATGCATGAAACTTCATATTTATTATGAAATAGTTCCAGCAGAATGGTTTCATTAAGTTTTATAGCTTCATTAAAAAAAATCATTGGATTTATGACTGCAAAACAATTAAATTTTTTTTTAAATTCTTTGAATTTTGGTAAGATATATTAATGGGCATTTATTAATCTTAAGCCACAGTTTACAAAATGTCAAGTTTTTTTCATTAAAATGTAAGTTTTATGAGTTTCATAATTCCAATGAAATAGAATTCATTATATCAATGACAAATAAATTTGTATATACATATGTGCATGTACTCAAATCAGCATAATAATAGTTTAAAAAATTTAAATACTAGTGTATTGAAGTCATTTGAATTCATAAAATCTGTTTTATTTGGGGAATCTTGTTCAACATTTTCTTTTATCATAATTACGTACAATTTCACAAAAACAAGGAATAGTATTGTTTATGTAATGAAATGAAGTATCAGTATCAATGAATAAATGAAATAATTCCATTGATCTTATTACGTACGTTTGTGAACATATTTTATTAATGTGTGTTATGATATTATTTCATTAAACAAATGTAACTATATCATTGATTTAATGTAAATTTTTCAGGTGCTCAATGAATAATAAAATTATATAAAATTTTTTTTTTTCTAACTTTATTATTTTTACATAAGAAATGTAATGACAATAAGTATTCGAAATTATATAAATGAAATAACTTCATTGACCTTATGAAGGAGTTTCATATTTTTAATGAATATATTACATTAGTACAAAGAAGTTATTTCATTAAATAAATGTTACTTTTTCATTAATTTAATGTACAGTTTTCATGTGCCTTATGAAATTTATTCTTTGATCTAAAGAAATTATTTCACTAATCATATGATTTGTCTTTCATACTTTTAATGAAGAGAAGACATGTTTCTTATTAAAATGTTTCATTACTTTTATGAAAGTTTTCATTAAAATAATCTAATGAAATTTGTTTCATTATTTCTATGAAAAGTTACAATGGTTGAAAAATAATGAAAAAATTCATAAAAGTAATGTCAAATTTCAGAGAATTTCTGAACAAAAAGTTTTCAGTGTAGAAAAAAATGGTTAAAAAAATTGAGTAAAGTATGAAAATCTCTGGTGTTGTAGTTGTGTTTAGTGAACAAAGTTGTGTTTAGTAATTTGTTACAAGCTACAAGCCTTCATGGCCAAATTAGTTCAGAATTCCAAATGGTTATTACAATTGCAATTATCTCGGGACTCTAACTACGTTCTCAGAACAGGTTCAGTATGCTGTTGACAAGTCTACTGGTATAACAGGACGATTAAGCCGGCTGATGGCGAACATAGGAGGCCCACTACCAGAAAAACGTAAACTTTTAATGGAGGCACGCAATAGCATTCTTCTCTGTGGGAGCGAAATCTGGGGGGAGAAATTTAGGATACAAAGTAGAGAAAAACCATTGTTAGCAGTGCAAAGGGTAGCTGCTTTACGGTGATCATGTTTTTGCTTGATTAACTCATACATGTTGATTACATAAAATTTGTAATCAACAAAAATCAGGCAACAAAGTTTAACGCTGAGTAAAATCAGCTCGTCTTGTAAAGATTTTAAATTTGTAATCAGCAAAATTCAAGCAACAATGTCACAACTATATGCGTACTCATGCCGAACTATATGCGTATTCATTTCTATTCAAGCACGAACCTTAACGATGATTTCACTCACATAACGAAGTTGTCGCTCATTGTGTTTACTGATTAGAAATCAACTGGGCATTTGTGCGGCGGAATACAAAATCATATTTGAACGAAATGAAACGGTTTCCATGTTGTTTAGCAAGTACGATTTTTTTGCAATCACTAAAACTTGCTCTCTGATCTGCATACCGTACGGTATCGGCAGCAGCGGTTACAGTTATAGCAGGTATGATCCCAACAGATCTACAGATCCTAGCACGAAGGAAGGCATGGATATCAAGGCAGACTGGCCATGCAGACCTTGGAAGTATGCAGCAAATACGGGAGGAAATGTTACACCGTTAGCAGTCTAGATGAAGTACTGACACTAGTGACAGATGGATAAAGCGTGTCATTCCCAATTGCGAAAAATGGTTGAACAGACCGCACCGAAATGTGAACTATTACCTGAGTCAAATGCTGTCAAGTCACGGCTACTACCTACTTACTTATGGAACACAACGGGACCAGACTGGACCCAAGTGGGCTGGCTTTACAATAGCTGGCAGCCTGTTAAACCTTTACTTATGGAAAATGGGGAAATGTAACACCCTCTTTTGCTTATACGAACAAGAAAAAGTCATGGACGGTGCCGAACACACTTTCTGTATTCGATGGGCAGAAACTTGTAGAGAACTGGAGATGGTAGCTGGCTCAATAACGGTAGAGAATGTAGTGCACATCATGATAGGGAGCGAGGTCAACTTTTTAGCGGTATCCCACACTAAGGATAGTGTAAAGAGAAGGGCTGATTAAGCCATTGGGAGTCCACCCCGAAGAAATGCTAAGGCAGACACGGGGTAGAAAGTTTTATCCCAGGAAGAAAAGGGGGTTTTTTAGTTGGCAAGTTCACTGTGGTTGAAATAAAAAATTATCACCCGCGCTAGTGATGCCACTGGCTAACTGCACCATGTTTTATATCATCACATTATTGTGATGAACAGCTGGCAACACTTTATTTATTTTTCAGACGTCATCGTTAATACATTTACTGTGAACATGTGGTTTCATCAAGACGGTGTGACCGCGCACACAGCAGAAGCCGTGTGACGGAAACATTTCCTGATCGTGTAATCTCCCATTTTGGCATGTCCAGCTAAATGTCTCTATTTAACAATCCAGACTTCTTTCTTTAGGGCTGCTTGAAGTAGCGGTCTTGCGCCAACAAACCCCAAATAATCGCAACCCCTTAAGGAGAATATACCAAAGGAATGCGAAAAGTTATCACCAGGAATACTGCGGGTGCAAATGTGTAATAACACTGAAGGCAGCCAATTGGCTGATATCATATTTTCCAGTTAACAGAAAAAAAATTTTACATATCTAAATAAAGATCAGTTTTTTTATTTGGTAATAGAGGTAATCAAATATTAAATTTCTTGATTAATTTTGCGCCACCTTGTACATATTATCTATTGTTTTGTATGCTCAAATTAAAATATATTTTTTGCATTTTAAAAACTTTATTGTTTTGTTAAGTTGGCATTATATTGTTAGCTATTTTTTATTTATTATAGCGGGCTATTGTTTGGATTATAGTAATAAATTAATGTTTAAATTAACGACAACAAAAACAACAGCAGTTTATCTATAATACTTTAACTAAAAGCTACTTTGCTTAAAATTATCCTGAAAGGAAGAACAATGGATTTATAATTAATTGGTCCAGTAGGTCACTTGCAGACAAGTTAAATTTTGGATAAAACTTTTGGACCCTCTTAATGAAAACTAGATGAATTATAATTTTAGTAAAGTAAATTCGAAAATTTTTTTAAATTATAGAAATAGAAACCTAGATAGAAAAGAGTTTTACACAATTATAGACACAAACAAAATTGATAAACTAGTTAAAATCTACAATGAATGTATAAATACTGTCTTCAATCAAAGCGTATCAGAAAAAAGAGTACAAAACGAAGAGAAACTCTTTTCTAATGGCATGTTCACACGAAGGCATATATTCGAAGTTTGCTCTCTCAATCGTGATTCTCGGCCAGATTTGACGATAAATCGTCAAAATGACGATGATTTTTGTCCCAATTTGTGACGATTTTTGCAGCATTAAATTTTTGGAATTATTTGTAGGTGAGCTACAAAGTATGTCTATAAGGAATTTCAGCTTTTTTGCAACTTTTTAATTTGCAGTGCAAGTTGTTGTTGATCGTGAGAATACCCGTTTATTTTTGCGGAAATGTGCCCTATTTCTAGAAGCACAAATAACTTAAGGCTCCACTAGCAGAATTCTCCAAAAATCTGCATTTATTAACAATTATATATATGAGTAAGCATATTAAAACAAATTTTTTTAATAAATAAGAGTGTCCAGAATCAGTGAAAGAGAAAATATTGCAAACTTTTTCACAAATAATGGTCTTTATGACATTGAGTTTGGTTTGTATATGGATCTTATTGCCTTTACTTCTTGAAGGTTCTTCACTCAGTGCACTTTATTTTAATGTTTGCTCTATTTTTTTTAATTTTTTTTATCTTGGACCAGTACTCAGGGGATGACCCCTACATATGCAGTGCATTGTACTGGAACTAGGAAAATAGATTATGATGAGGTAGGAAAGAGGGAGTAGTGTTCGTGGAGGTTTAACTTAAACAATAACAACACTAAAGACTAAAACAAACTCTATAGCATTTCTTGTTTATATTAAACAATATGGCAGTAGTTTTTTTTTTTTTCAAATGTTATTGTTTACATTCGCTTGTAACTTAGTATTTTTGCAAATTTCTTTCTGCATATATTTTGTTGTTATATACATATATCTTGTTGTTGCATGAGAAAAAAAGAGGTATTTTTGTTCACATTTGCATCGTTTACACAGTTTGTATTACCTACCATGAAAGCCCTTTATATAAGTAAATGCAACTCCACAGCAATATAAAAACCAGGCAGTTTGTTTCCGTAAACGTGCATAAAGTGATATGAAAAGCTGTGCAAAAATGTATGAAACTTAATAATGTAACTTTTACAGCAACAGTAATTTTTACTCAAATATCGAAAATATTTGATTTTGAAAAAAACTCTTGATAATATTGTCAATGAAAATAGCAATTTTTCTCATTCCATAAATAAATATGAAGATCAAACAATTAAGGTTTTTATTCGCTATTTAAGCTTTTAACATTTATACCAGTAAAAACTTATAAATAGCTTGTTTTCTATGTTTCCCAGCTATCTATATGTCGACATTTCATAGGAACTACCCTAATCATCAGTAGACTTTCTAAATCTAAATAAATTCTCAGCAATTTATTTAGATTGTTGTGATATAAAGTTGAATGTTTGAGAATATCTTTCAAAAATTTCCAACGTCTACTGATGATTAGGGTAGTTCCCATGAAATGTCGACATATAGATAGCTGGGAAACATAGAAAACAAGCTATTTATAATTTGTTATAAATATGAAGATCTATATTCCGAGTATCCCGAGTTAATTCATTTAGATTTTGAACTAATTTTTAAGAAGTAAGAAAGCAATTTACGTAGTTTTTGCAAAACAAAAGGAAAAAAGAAAATTAATTAAAAGTCGAGCGGTTCCAATATATTTAAAATTATTCCAAGATAGACGGCCATGTCGCAGAACTCACTTCCGTTCGGAAATGGAAATAAGTAGGTTTTTTAATTCTTTAAAAAACGAAAATTTAAAACTTTTTCGGAATGAAATCCATTCTTTAAGATAGTACTAGTTTCATTCTTGCAATCAGAAATGATTTCATTCGGAAAAGTTTTTTAGTTTTTCGTTTTTTGAAGAAGTAAAAAAAGAATTCAATTCCGTTTTTGAACGGAATTAAGTTCTGTGGCATGGCTGAGAGTAACATTTCCCTATTCTTCTGCAGCGTAGACATATGCAGTATGCATCCAAGTTAGTTAAAATTAGACAAAAATACGAAACTCTTTAGAAAATGAAACAATTGAAGACATTCTTTCTTACAAAGCCTTATTAAAATGAAATCCTTAAAACTTTTTTGATACTGCAGCGAAATCCAATTTATTAAAATTAATTAATTCACATACTTATTCTTAAAACTTTCGGAAAATTCAATATATCAAAGTGCATTTGATTTTTAGTACCGTACTACAAGTACATACTCTTACACATTGCGTACAAATTTGCGACCATAAGCTTGCTTTTAAAATCTGTTGTATTTTTAAATAAAAATTTTAGATATACTAAAAATGTGGTAGTTTTATAAGTCCGATTTTTTTGACGATATTTCAAAACCGAAATTACGATGTTTTCATAAATTATCTGGCAGCCCTGTTCGCCATACAAAATTTTAAGCGCGAACCATGTTGGTTCACATTGAATCTTGCTGCAAACCACGTAAAATTCAATATCATCTCCAAATTCGATAACAAAGTATCACTAGTTTATCTGAACTAGCACCCAAAAATATATAAACAAACAGAAAACAAATCATTAATGTGGGGGAAAAAAAGAAAAACTTTGAACAAATAGATTAAAATGGAAAAAAAGAATTAGTGAAACATAAAAAACTGCGCAAAATGTTTGCACAAAATGCATAAACTTCAAACTGAAATAAGAGCCAATCATGGTCTGAACACCAAAGTTGGCAATCGTAATTCGGAGAGCAAACCAAGTGTTTCAAATTACCATCTTGGTATAATGAGAACAACTCAGCGTATACGGATATTTTTTTTTACAAAAACTTGGGTACGTTACAAAGACAATGCAGTCATGTTACCGACTACACTCTTCTTCTTTTCGAAATATATAAAAAATTTTAAGGAAGAGACGGGAAAACCGTATTTTTTAGGTTTACACTTGTGGAATAAGTATTATTATGAAAGTCTAATAAGATTACTGATGGTGACAATTCTACAACATTTACAAAAACAACACGCAATATTCTTGAACAGTAGTTGTTTGGGTTTCGAGGTACTGCCAATGCAAATTTAAAAATACACCTCTAATGTGATGAGAATACAAAGTTTTCTGAAATGGTTTAGAATATGAAGACTTACCGTGTGCTTGGCAATTTTTGCAGTTGGATTTCTCTTCTACTGCATACATTTTGTTTTTTGTTGAAATTTACTTTTCTAATCAACGGTCCATTGTGTTGACTCAGCGTGCATACCGTCGTCAATTTAATGTGCGGGTTGCACCCTCTCAGTCAACAATAAACCGTCTGGTTGCAAATTTTCGAGAACAAGGAGCAGTAAGGAACCTTCCTGGTCCCGGCAGACACCGAACTGTCCACACGGCTGACAATATTCAAGTGGTACAGGAGAGTATTCGGGAGGATCCAGAAACATCAACCAGGAGACGTTCGTCACAACCGGGCCTCTCAAGGACGTCGCTGCAGCGAATTTTGCACACCATAGGATTGTTTCCATACAAAATTCAACTTGTCCAAGAATTGAAACCAACAGATTACCAGCAACGACTTGACTATGCAATTTATTTCCAGCAAAAAGCACAAGAGAATTTAAATTTTATTCATAACTTAATAATGAGTGACGAAGCCCATTTTCAATTAAATGGGTTCGTTAACAAGCAAAACTGTAGGATATGGGCTACGGAAAACCCGAGAGTACTTCATCAACGACAATTGCACCCAGTTAAGTGTACCGTTTGGTGCGGTGTTTCTTCAGAAAGGATCATTGGCCCATTTTTTTTGAAAATGAACAAGGTGTCGCCATTTCCGTCAATGGTGATCGATATCGGGCCATGTTGCAAAATTTTGTAAGGCCAGCCGTGGAAAACCATCCGCAAATATGGTTCCAACAGGATGGAGCTACAGCGCACACTGCGAGGGCCACAATGACTCTTTTACGCGACATCTTTGGTGAAAGAATAATTTCTCGTAACAGCAATTTTAATTGGCCTCCGCGTTCCCCGGATTTAACCGCTCCAGACTGTTTTCTTTGGGGCTATTTAAAAGGAAAAGTTTATGTTAATAAGCCTAGGACTATTGAGGAGTTAAAAACCAATATTCGAGAAGAAATTAACAACATACCACCGGAAGTTTTGCGAAAGGTCATGGAAAATGTGTTGGAAAGAGCACATTTGTGCGAAGCAGAATATGGCCACCACTTGCGGGATATCATTTTTAATAACTAATCCAAAAATATTCCCCATAAATTTAATGTATTTAAAAAAAAAAAAATTAAAAAAATATCTCTTAAATAAAAAGTTATAAGCAATTCACACCACTTCGGTCTTTCTGGGCCACCCTGTATTATTGAACCTTCAGCTCTTGCAAATGGCAGACTATTTATGAAAAACTAGTTTAGTTACAAGTTAAGAGCTTTCGACTTTGAACTTAAGACCTGGAATATTTTAACAGTTTTCCATCTCTGTTGCAAAAAAAAAGATATACATAAGAGCATACACAAACATATAAATAATAAAAGGCATAAAGTGCAACATAAAATACTGTTTTAAACAGCAATAATAAAATCAAGCAGCCAACCATCCAAAAGTAGCTGCTGCATACAGGTTTTGCTGCACAGCCACAGATGCTGACAACCGAAATAAAACCAAAAAAAAAAAAAAAATACACAAATCGTTCTCGTAATGAAGAAGAGAGTGAAGTTTTTATTTTCAATTTTTATGTTATTTCTTTTTACAACTTAAAGGAGAAAAAGGAATTGAATAAATGCTAAAATATACAGTTGCATCTGCATAAAACTAACAATTGAGTACAGCATAAGTGCTATTCCAAGTTCACAGGCTTTCTGTGAAAATATCTTAGACCCACGTCTGTCGGCGTTCTCTTAAAAATTATGTCAAAACATTTCCAGCCATAATGCAGGCCTCCAACCGTGATAAGCGGGAGGATGATCTGCGAAATGGAACCATCAGGGGTTTCGGCAAACTCAATACAACTTTAGCCATGCTGGGACTTCCTACAGTTTTATTTGTTGCAATGAATGAGGGGCTCTAACTTTCTAAACCCCAGGAAGCAGGGTGGTCAAGTTAGGCATACGCATATGGCTATATATGCTCCCAGAGAGCAGGGTGAGGGGTAGGCTATTGAACACCTAGATATCAACTTTTCAAGTTGCTGCGCAAAGTTTACGAAAATTGGTGTTGCAGATTGCGGCGTGTAAGCGACAGCCTTGGTGCACACATGAACGATTTCATATTTGATCATTAATGCCATAATAGTTCATTGATATTAAAAATACTTATATATTTTTTAACTTATATTAGCTTCACTTTTTGTATGTTTGTAGTTCTCTCTCTCTCTCGCTCTCTCTCTACACTTGTTATATATAGCCATGTCACAGAGCTTAATTCCGTTCGAAAACGGAATTGAATTGTTTTTGAATTCTTTTTTACTTCTTCAAAAAACGAAAAACTAAAAAACTTGGGGGGATTTTGGCGATTAGTGAAGCCGAATTTGACAATTTCCAAAAAAACTCGCAAGCGGTTCGATAGCCAGTTCGCTGCGTCTATTTGCTTTGAAACCTGTTTCTGAACTTTTAACGATTATTTTTTACCTGGTTATACGGGTAATTTTGCGGCTTTTGCTGATTTGTTTTTACCGGTTTTTGTCGAGTTTTGACCACTTTGGGCACTTTTTTCGACATACTGCCAAGTTTTTACCGTTTTTGTGCAACGCAGTAGCACTCTTTAATGTTGCCGGTGGCTATTAGCACTATCATATTAGCACTATCATATTATCAAGTTGTCATATTGCTTCCGGGATTGTTCCGGAAAAGTGAGGAAATTTTGGGAATTTGTGAATTTTGACAATTTTCAAAAAACTCGTAATAGGTTCGATAACCAGTTCACTGCGCATATTTGCCGCGAAACGTGTATCTGAACTTTTAACAATAATTTTGAACCCGGTTATACGGATAATTACCCATTTTTTTAAATATTTTTCCGGTTGTTTTTTATTTTGACCGGTTTTTGTCAGTTATTGACCGGGTTTTCCCACTTTTTGCCGCTTTTTGGACATATTGCCGAATTTTTGCGTTTTTTGTGAAATTGCACTTTCCAACGTTTCCAGCTGGTTTCTACATGACAGAAGCAGCTGTTAGCACGCTGATATTAGCTTTACTTTTATGTTTGTAAGATTGTATACTTGTAACTAATTTTGAAACTGTCGTTAGCACATAAGCTTAAAACTTCTCAAGTTTCGCTTCCATTTTAAGTGCAAATTAGAGATGGCGATTTCCGCACATTTTTTTTTTTTTTTTTTTTTTAAGCATTTTTTTATTTATTGAATCTTCAAAATGAACTAACAATAAGTATTCAAATCTTAATACTAAATTTAAAATTAAAAAATGTAATTCTTAAGTCCGGCCAATGCTAGACAAAAAGTTTTATTATGCGGGAGCTATTTCGGTAAAATCACCTATTGAGCAATCTGATGGTGGCAGCGGTATCCCTTCTTTTAAGCCGAGTGTGGCCGCCAAAATTAAGTATATTGCGAGCAAGAGGGTTTGGATGAAGTTCCAGTTTACTGATATACCTTGTCGCGTACTTAGAAAATTCCTCTTTTACCAGCGGAACACTCAGATCGTTATGAATTCGTGAATGTTTTACGTACCATGGAGCTGCAGTAATCGTTCGAAGAATTTTGTTTTGTCGCCTTTGGATTTTTTCAATGTTTGACGCTGAGGCGGTGCCCCATAACTGAATTCCGTAGCACCATATAGGCTTTAGTATTGCGTTGTATAACAAAAGTTTGCAATCTAATTTCAGTGTCGAATTTCTGCCCATAAGCCAATTTAGCTGCGCTGCTTTTAGTTTTAACTGAGTGACCTTTGCTTCAATGTGAGACTTCCATGTTAGCCTACGGTCCAGGTGAATACCAAGGTACTTAACTTCGTTGTGCTGCGGAATAGGTGAGTTGTTAATTTGGATAGGCGGACATGTTTGCCTACACAGTGTGAATGTAACATGAGTACATTTCCGTTCATTAACTTTGATTTTCCAAAGTTTTAGCCATTTCTCTAATATTGAAGTATATTCCTGTAAATTTCGTGATGCTAAATGGTGGTTTTCATGAACACTCAAAAACGCTGTGTCATCTGCAAAGGTAGAAGTGTGGATTCCAGATGTCGTTGGCATGTCAGAGGCGTAAATCAAATATAAAGTAGGCCCCAGTATGCTGCCTTGGGGAACTCCTGCCTTGATTGGCTGAGTTGGGCTAATAAAGTCGCCTTCTCTGATAACAAACTTCCGCCCGTATAAGTAGCTTTCCAGAAGCTTGTGTGTATTTGCAGGCAAATTTAGCTTTATTTTGTGCATTAAGCCGTCGTGCCACACTTTATCAAACGCTTGAGAAATATCAATGAAAAGAGCTGAGCAGTACTTCTTCGCCTCAAAGGTTTGTCTTATGACATTGACTAGTCTGTGCGTTTGTTCTATGGTGCTATGCTTAGCCCGAAAGCCAAATTGATGATCAGGGATGCATCCCACATTGTTCAATATTGGACTCAACTTCGCCATTAACAATTTTTCGAATAGTTTTGAAATTGTTGGTAAAAGACTTATTGGTCTATATGATTCTACCTTAGTCAGATCCTTCCCTGGCTTGGGTATCATAGTAATCATTGAGACCTTCCACTCTGCAGGATAATACTCAAGGCGTAAAATGGCGTTAAAAATAAAAAGTAGAACCCTTCTAGCTACACGAGGTAACTGTTCAAGCATTTTACCAGTAATTTGATCAATGCCTGGAGCTTTCCTGGGGTTTGTATTACCGATAACGTTTTCGACATCTTGAAAATTAAATCTCAAAGACACAGGAGGTCTAACAACATATGGTGGTAATTCCGCTGTATTATTCTCTGAATCATTTGTGATAAAAACGTTTCGCAAATGATCGACATACAACATTCCCTTTTCAGAATCGCTTCTTGCCCAGTCGCCAGTTGAATTTCGCAAAGGTGGCTTACCTATTACGGGTCTTTTTAAACCTTTTGTCGCTTTCCACAAAGAGTAATCAGATTGAGGGGTACCATCAAGGCTTTCCAAATATGTTTTAAGGGAAGCCATTCTATGGACTTCAAGCAGATTTCTTAGCTGAGTTATGCATTCCCGTAGCCTAGCTTTAAGCTGGGGCGACCTGCGAAGTTGCCACTCTCTTCTGACTCTTCTTTTTTCTGACAGAAGTTGCTCAATTTCAGATGAATAAGTTCTATTGCTCTCATTTCTAGGTCTTAAATGACTAGTGGTAGCATGCTGTACGGCCAGTTTGAGGTTTTCAGAAAAATTGTTAATTGACCCATCAATATCCTCAGGCGTTCTCAAGGCGATATTTTCAGTACAATGTGTGCTCAAAAATTTTTTGTACTTTAACCAATTAACACTATTGACAGTCAACGGTGAGCCAATCTCTTGGGGGAACGAAACAGAGATTATAGTGGGAGAGTGATCTGATGACAAATCTAATGAAGGCTCCACTTGCATCCACTCTAAAGGAAAATTTTTCGCAACTCCAAAATCTATAACGTCTGGGATCTTTCGTCGGTCTGTCGGCCAATAAGTGGGGTGTCCGCTTGAAACCACATCTAAGCCCATTTTGGAAACGGTGTCAAAAAGCACACGGCCTTTCGAGGTAATTAAGCGTGATCCCCAAAAAGTGTGTTTAGCGTTATAGTCGCCAGCCGCTAAAAATCGAGGCCCAAGTGATTTGAAAAAACTTGAATATTGGCTTTCTGTTATTGAAAATCGGGGCGGTGAGTAAATCGAGGAAATAACGATTTTTTCATGAAAATATTCAATGCATATATTAGTTGCTTGGAGATACTCCTCACATGTCTCGTTCATTAAATAATGCTTAATTCTGGATTTTATTAGAATTGCGGATCCTCCGCAAGATCTTCCGCGGGGATCTTTAGTGTCATATAATGCGTACCCATTAATTTTGAAATAACTGTTGGTTGTCAAATGGGTTTCAGCAATCAACATTATATCGATTTGCTTTTCCATAAGGAAGTGCTCAAGTTCAGTTTTTTGTTGGCGAATGCCGTTTGCGTTCCAGAAACATATTTTCAACCAATTCATTTTTTTAAAATTGCCTGCAAAATAGTGGATTGCATTTTCAGCATTTCCTGCATCATGTTCGTCATGGAAACCGTAAATGTATTTATAGATTGAACAAGAGTCTGCAGAGTTGCCTCAAGATTGCTAAAATTTTGGTCGGAGTTTTGAGGCTTGGGCTCCTGATTCAAGTTTGGTTTATCGGATTTTACCACATTCGCATAAGAAATTTGTTGGGGGTTTTGCACGTGTATATGGCTGGTTGGCTGGCGTACCTGAGGGAAATTGGTTGTAGAAATGATGTTTGACTGCTGGGGTGGCATATTTAAAATTGATGGCCTATTTGTCATTGATCTCTTGAAGTGAGTATAGACAGGACAACCCCTGTAGTTTGCAGTGTGGTTACCTCCACAATTACTGCATTTTTTAACGCTCGCGTCAGTCTTAGGTTTTTTGCACTGTGATGTACCGTGAAGTTCACCACACACAACGCAAACTGCGGGCAACTTACAATAGGCCTTAGTATGGCCAAATTCTTGGCAGTTTAGGCATTGGACGGGCCCTAAACGCTTATGAGGCTCCTCAACGGTAACCTTACGATGCAAAAGATATTTGAGGTTATAAATTGGATGCACTTCATTCTTTTTCAGGAGAACATCTCTAGGTTCCAATTCAACCCTAAACATGGGTTGAGGAATTTTTTCACGGTTTCTAATATTAACCACATTTTTAATTTTGATTTCCGCACATGAACATATTTTTAGTTGACACCAATATTCGTTATCATTATTTTGTTGATATTAATGTTTTAATCTATTTATTTACTTATTATTTATTTACTTAATATTAAAGTATACAAATATACAGGCGCGTCACAGAAATTAATTTCGATCGAAATCAATTTCAATTCCGAAAAAGCTTCTTCAGAAAATTAAAATCGTTAAATTTTCTCGAAATGAAATCACTTTTATTTTTGTGGTCGAATTAGATGTTTCTATATGCAATAAAATTAAAACAAGTACAAACCATTTCTATTCCCATAAAGAAATCAATTTTTTAAACTATGAAACACAATTTATTGATATTTTTTATTATTTCCAAAAACTTTTTATGTTTGAAGTAAAAAAACTTTATTGCTGTTTGAAAGTGGACTTGCAACATCCCTTGAACTTCTTCGCCGCAATATTTCGATGTATTATTCCCATCTTGGTTCGTTTAACACTGCAACAACTGAAATTCCAGGCATTTTGCTTAAATGTTTTAAATATTGTTAAAATTAGTTTGAACAAATTTTTGAGCTTTCGCACTTTATGGTTTTAAACATATGTTTTTGTTTTGATTTGCACACTATTACCACGTTTAATGAAAAATATTACCATAAAAATACCAAAGATAAACTTTGCCGGAATGAAGTAAATTGATCAAAGTCTGAAGAAGGCAAAACAAATTCGATCGAAATGAAAATTCGTAATCAAAATCATTCCGAATAATTTCCGTGACAGGCCTGATAATTATAACAAGGAGAATATTGGCCGTCAAGAGCATCGGCTTGATATCTATTTATTTACAAAATATCTTATAAATCAATTTACAAAATAATTAATTAATGCTTTATAATTAAAATATATCCATTATTTTTTTTTAATTGTAATCAATTAATGACAGGGCTTACTTCCGTTCGGAAACGGAATTGAATTCTTTTTCTACTTCTTCAAAAAACGAAAAACTAAAAAACTTTTCGGAATGAAATAATTTCTAATTGCAGAAATGAAAATAGTATTATCTTATAGAATTGATTTCATTCCGAAAAAGTTTTAAATTTTCGTTTTTTGAAGAATTAAAAAACCGATTCAATTCCATTTCCGATTGGAAGTGAATTCTGTGACATGGCCGATACATTGTAGCAGCTTTATCAGGGTAGTGGTATAAGCATAGCTGTCTTATGTTTCCTTTGCGTAAATTGGTCAAAAATTTGTTCTGAAAAAAACACATAGACTTCCTTGCTTTTTCCAACAAAAGTAAAACAAAATTTTGACAACCTCTCGTAATTTCTACCAACAAACCAAATACATATGATGTTTTTTGGTGTTGTATTTATAATAATTCTGCTACTACCTTTTAAAGCTGCCTTGATGTGTACTTTTGAGGAATTTGATATTCTCCTATAGAAAGGAGTGTTGCTGCTTTAGAGCGAAAATTTAAGTTGCCGTTTTGCTTCCGGAGTTGTTGCAGACAAGCAAGTGGATTTTGGCGATTCGTGAAGCCAATATTGGAAACTCTTAAAAATTAGAAACCGGTTTACCAACCAATCCGTAACCGGTTTTTAATGTTCGTTGCGATTATTTTGACACTTGATTGCATGGAAGTGTCAAAAAATCATTCGCAGGCATATTTAACTGCGAACAATGTGAATGTGTTGGTAAAAAAGTGTGAGTGTATTGACTTCTTCGAACTCTGACTCGCTTGTCTATACGCTAGAGGTAAAACTTCCGACATTGAACTGTACAATTTATTGAAAGTTGGAATATTGTTATTTGGCTCCATTGTGAATTATTCGTTTTATGTTGGATTTTTTTTTTTTGTACTTTCAGTGTTGCAAAATAAAAAAAAAATTTTTTTTCAAGCTAGTTGGTGAGAAAGGGTCCGATTTACATAAAAAGCCAGAGACGAAGTAAAAGTAAAGTGAACAAAACAACCTTTAACTGCGATAAAAAGCTATAAAACGTGACCAGCCATTTTTCAATGTCAGACAAAAATATTTTTTCATACCATTTTGTCTCGTTCGCTTTTTTTTGCTGCTGCTGCTGCTTATAAATTTTATTGTTTTGTTATTGTGAGAATTTTTATTTAAGTTTTAGTTTTTCAATACGTTTCATAATAATGGCGGTGATGACGTTACTGCTTTGGGTTTTGCTGTTACTGTCATAATAAATTCACGTGGCAAGTTGGGATTATTCAAAGAAGTACATATTGTACGAGCATTGTTGTTTTTCTCTGCCATTGAATAGAATAAAATTTAATGTTGCATTTTGTTGACAAATAATTGCGTATTATGATCCTAAAAACAAGCCCCTTTCCGTTATGCTATTGTTGTTTTCAAAGCCTACTTATTTATTCTAGTGGATTTAATACACGTTCTCATGAATTTCTATATTGTTTTTCATTTATGACAGACAATTTTATATTTTGTTAGCAACAACTTTTTGGTTCTGAAAAATATCGTTGTACAAGACATTTGGCGTATTTGTTTACAAACATTTTCAAGCCATAAAATACTTACGCTACATAAAGTTTAAGCACCCTCTAGCCCTACAATTTTCTTAATGTTTTTAAGTTTTTTTATATTTATATTTGGCTTTTAAGGGCTTTACATTTTAACTTGCTATGTTTTTATATATGAAATTGATTTTGAGTAGTCGTATACTTAAGTCAACATTTTAATTCGTCAAATACTTTAAACAGTTTAAATTCTTATATTTTTGTCAAAAAAATGATTTAACATAAAAAGTTTTTTGAACATTCTGACAGTTTCTACTTTCTTTGCTTATATAAATCAATTTTGCCAGCCTTAGTGTTGCAGATGACTGGTTTCTATAACAATTAAATTCGCTCATAAACGAAATTTAACCCCATAAAGTTAAATAAGCAAAAATATATTTTTGTAAATAATATTCAATATTGTTATTTTATGTTAAAGCAGAAAAGTTGATAAACTGAACTCTTAATATTTAAATTCTAAATTATTGTAAATCTTCAAATTATTTTGTCTATAAAATATGCATATACATATATGTACTTTATTTGTAACTACACAGTTGCAAATAAATTTGCAAAGTATAAAGTGCACAGCATAGGAGCAGTAACGTAGACATTATGCCCACCACTGTGACTAACTGTACCGAGCTATGCCCTCGCATAGGAAGTTGCCACGTGGTTAACAACGAAAACCCTTAAAAAAAGTATAAACTAATACAATTAGGTGAGGTAGACAGTTAACTAATGGGCGTGAGACGCAAAACTCTCGAAAGCCAAACAACAACGACAAGCCTGACCGTACTTAAAGCGGCCCATACACACTTCAATTCAATTGTGAATTGAGTCTTTCAACTGAATTCATTATTGCCCACACACTTCATAAGCTGAATAGAAAAAATTTCATTCAACTATTAAATTCAATGAAATTATAGACAATTTTAGAAATATATAACGTTCTCTTTGCAAAAACACTACAAATATAAATTTTGAGACCTGTTGAAGAGACTCGAACACACACAAAACAATCGAATTGAAAGACTTGCTAGTCAACTTGAAAAAATCAAATCATTTTAATTTTTCTTCAACCAACTTCCAAATTAATCAACTGACAAAGACATACACGCTTTGATTTGGACAACAACCGACTCAGTTGCCAATTGAATTGAAACGTGTATGGGGTAAGCACCCCATAATAATTACGATGACGCGAGAGCTGTTCCTCAGGCCAGAGTAGATTTACGACTGAATAAGCAAAAGTAACTCTTTACAGCCTGTTCGACGATATCGAATGAAAATGTATGCGAAAGAAACTTGGGTTTGTCTATGTCTATGTCACTATTGTTCGTTCGCATGAACATAGGTATTTTAATTGAATTTTGATACATCGTTCGCATAGAATAAAGTTAGAAAAACTCCAAATCAATTTTCTTTCGCCTAGAGTGCGAATGAACTTTACTTTTCGACATCGGCGAACTGGCTGTTAATCTCAATGAAGAATGTTTTCAATACCGCAAGTTACTGATTACAAACATTTAAAACGAAAATATTACTTCACAAAATCCTCTATTTTGATGATTAAAAACAATGCATACTTTTAGGGGGATAATAAAAAAGTGTAGAATAAATATTCGGCATTAAAACAAAATTATAACTAATCGCATTTGTCTACTGATCCAAATTAAACTCCGGCACAGAAGCCATGCACGTTTTAGAAGTAATTAAGAATATATTTGATTTTTCAAAAGAGTGAGGATAATATACGCTAAAGCTCCACCTCCTATACGAACCCACAGGGGAAAATTTCGTCTACGAAAGTGATGATCTGACTCACAAATGTAAGATTGTAATACCTGCAAACAATCTTATGTACGAACATAACATGTAGTTGCAAATTCAAACTTGTTCGAATTATATTATATACATGAAGTTAGCTGCAGTTTAATATTTTTATATATTATTTCATTCTTTGTTTCGCTGAAAATCAAAATAAAACTTGGTGATAAATTTGCAAATAATTGAACATAAAACTATACAAAAAAAAACTTTACTGCGGAAAAGACATGGAATTAATTGTGGATTTAATTATACATTTACATTTACTTTTTTACTTTTATTTATGATTATGATTAAAGCCTAACACAACAAGATGAATATCTTATAAACGAAAGTGTCAGTAAATAAATCAGAAATTTACTCAATTACAGGTTTATTAAAACTTAGTATAAAATTAAAGCTAGATAAAGTGAACTATACTATTATGCAAAAAATTTGCATAACTCTTTTTTAAACTAGTCTACATTGTCGAGGTTTTAAATATTGTTCGATAAAGAATTCCAGAGACTAATGGCATGAGTAAGAAACTGCCTTTGTGACAAAAGTGACTTATATCTCAGCTGTATAATTTTCCTTACACGTCCTGATCTGGCAAAATGAATTCTACCGTACAAATAGTTAGGCTGCCTATTTTATGCAAAAATAATAAACATTTAACTTTCAATAGATTCTCAAATTCAATTCGAAATATCTCATAAGCGAACACTGAAACATGGTGATAAGGCCCTTTAAGAAAAACATATCGTGCTATATAATTATAAGCAACTCTAAGTTTCCGTTGATCCTTACTACCAAAGTTAGCGTAAATTTCACAGCCATTAAGAAGAACGGGAATTAGGTATGCCTTCGCAAACGGTGTTGAATCTAATTACGTAGCATATGGTAGACTCTTCCCACTGCTACCCCTATGTGATCCAACCACGATAGCCTAGTATTAAAAACAGCCCCCAAATAAGATACAGATTTGACGAATTCTATACTGCTTTTGTTAATTTTCACTTCAGGTACGTCAAAAAACCTATTCGATTTTGATATTAAAACACATTTGACCAATTCAATTCGGTGTTAATGGCATTTACACAAGTCCTTAAATCGTCATATCAGGTACTTGAATACAGTTGTATATCATCTGCATACAAATGAAGCCCACAATTCGAAAACAAGTCTGGCAAATCATTAATGTATATTCAGAATAAAATAGGTTCCCAGATAGACCCTTGGGCAACTCTGCTATCCACCCTTAGGGCATCAGAAATATTGTTACTCACATGAACACGTTGAGATTCAAAAGATAGAAGCAAATGAGGACAGTACTTGAAAAATTAAACAGTTTCTGGAGTAGCAAATGCTTTACTGTGATCCAAGAGCACCAATATAGCTACTAGATTCCTATCCAAACTACATCTGAGATCCTCAATCACGTTAACTAGAGTTGTAGTACAACTTCTAGCTTTTCTAAAGCCCGATGTCGATCAGTAAATTGTTACAATCCAAATAATGTTTGATTTATTTAGCTATAATGTTCTCTATAACCTTGGATAAAAAAGGCAAGATGGCAATCGGCCTTTGGTCCTTATTAGATTTGGGAATAGGAATTATTTTAGATTGTTTCTCTTTTTCAGGAAAACAGACTGAATAAGCACAGTGCTGAATAAATGGGTGAGATAAGGTAGCAGACACCCGTGCTGAGACCTTATCTTCAATAATATAAGGATAAAAATTTTCAATAACCTAGGATCCAATTTATCCCAGCCAATTGCATTGGATTTCACTGAATATACCCATTCCAAAACTTTAAGCTTACTTACACAACGAAAACTGAAGCGGTTTCGGATTTGCACACTGCGCACCTCATTTTATACGTTGCTAGTGGGCGACGTAGTATTAAGGTTCACAAATCGATGCTTCAAAAAATTGGTGTCGACTTCCTGGTTATCTACTACTATATTTTTCCCACCTATACCAATTTTCCTAATTTCATTCCATTTTGATTTATTATAGTACAACTTTTTCTATAAGTTAATAATGTAGATTTTTTTTTTTTGCTGGACAATATTATAATAACAAAATAAGTTGATTTATTATTTAAATGAAGTGACAAGCCAGCACCAGATTACTCTGATTTGGGTGCCAGCACAAGAGGTGCACTATGTCAATGAGACGGCAGACATCTGCTCCAAAAGTGAGCACAGGGGATTTTATTGGTCCCAGTCCAACATTTGGTTTCAACAAGAGTATACTTAATGAGGAGATGAAGTAATAAACGGAGTCTGTTGTGGAGCAACATTGGAACGAGACAACCAGTCTTGAAGATTCCAAGAAATTTCTAAGCTTTGATGCAAAGAATTTGCTCTAAAGCTGGATAGCAAAAGCCTCAGAACACTGACTTGCAGGTGCACTTACCTGCCTTAGCTCATGTAACAGTTATTTCCTGACGAGGAATCTTCTACGATTTAAAATCTGGCACAGTCTTTTACGTTTAAAAATGCTAATTGGGTTCTGGGAATTTTAGGAATATATACCATTTTATGTATTTATTGTAGTAAAATTCATTTAGCATGATTTAAGGCTTTAACAGCCTTCATAAAATACAGCCTACTTTAAGGCTTTACTATATATAATTAACCCTCTTCTTATAAGCGTATATTTCATTCACATGGTTTTGCTTTTTTCCGCTCTCCTTGATTTATTTATGTATTTTGTTTGTTAGTGCAAAAAAAAAAGAAAAGGAAATAACCATTAACATTTTTTAATGAACAATTAATTAAAAAATATCTGTATACATTTTTATACCATTTCCATTAATTTTTTTTATTTTTTTAATGGTTGAATGGCTGGCAACAGCGCTGATACAACTGCCTCCTGTTCAGTCTGGCTATCTCACAGCTCAACTCCAGTCAACAATTTTTCAATGTCATTATTTAACACATAAATTCACTTTCATTTGTATACATTCGCCAATGTATAAATTCAGGAAAAAAATAACAAAAAAATAAAAAAATAAAACAAAAAAGGCCTACAATAACTGGTTTCCTCCAATTAATGGCTTTAAGGTACTAAAATACAATCTAAAATATATTTATATAAAAAAAAAAATGCAATGAAATCATGACAATAAACATAATAATCATGATCCTGGTGATGGCCATAATGGTGATGTTTAATACGAGTACACAGAAAGCTGTGCGGCTAAAGCCACAGCATAAACGCATGTCTGTCCAGTGTGCTGTTGTCTGTTCGAAACATACACAGCCACAGGCCAACCAACAGCTACAACTTGAGCAAAAAAAAAAAAAAAAAACAACAACAAGGTGCTTTTATTAATGTATGTACGTATAAAAATAACAAAATAATAATAATAATTTCTGGAATACTTAAAATCATTTGGCCAACACAGAAATGCATCTAAAACTGAATGCGGTTGTGCTGTTTAAAAATGAAAAGTTTACTTTTAATTAAAAGAAATTCGTCAGAATTTCAGATGCTTCTTAACAAATTTCAACAACAAATTATTTAGAGATATTTAAAAAAATAGAAGGAAAATAATTTTAATATTATATTAATGACGATTTTTATTATTTTCTTTTACGCAACAGAAAAACTGCTGACCCAAGAAGAGCAACAGTCACTCGAATGCAGAAAAAGATTTCAATCGAGTACTTTATTTACATGTACTCGTGGTGTACATGTTTGTTACCAGAGACTGACAAAAATAACATTTCAAGTACTTATTAGAAGGCTGCATAGAATATTCTAAAGAACATATTTCACTACTAGTGTGTTTGCAGTAGCTCCAAGCACTGTATTTTAAAACAAAACAAACAAGCTGTAGAACATCTGGCAACAGAACAAACACTTCATAGTTTTGAAATACATATACAATAGTGCTTGACAGTACTTGAATTCTGTTTCATAGCAAAAACCAAAACAAAACATTGTACTGAAGCCAATAAACGATAGCAAAACATAGCGATGGCACTAAAAGATTGGCACTAGCACATAGCCACATGAGCATACCAAGCTTACATTGTGTTTTAGGCGATTCTATTCAATATGCAATCCTCAAAAGAATCTTCTGTTGATTATCTGACGAGTACCAATGGCAAAAACACCTACTTTTTTATTTCTTTTTTAAAAATTTTCTAACACGCTCGTCATACAATCTTGGAATGTTTGTTAGACGATTAACAATTTTATTGTATTTATTAATTCATATTTTTAATTGATTTTTATATTCTAGATAAACAAACCACGTACAATAATTTTTTCTTTATTGTTTAACAATATTTTGAATATAAAAGGTGCGTGTGGTGATTATGGTATAGTATGAATATATAGAATGAGTTTTATGTTTCCTGTATGAATCATACAAAGATGATATGGCTGATTCCTTAAGGAGCTGTAACATAATATCTACACAAATCTCAGATAGTGTTGGGCAAAATTTTTGATTTGTATGAATCTTTCATTCTCTTTCAAAAAGGTTAAGTGAATTAATTCATTTTTCACTTTCGTCTTTCTATACGCCAGATATACTTCAGAATGAATGAAAAAGTTTCAATTTTGTATATCAGTTGGCAACATGAAGAATTATTTTATAGCAATCACAGACATTATTTGTTTCTTTCACAGTTTGTTTATGCATAAAACATAGAAAAATGTATATTTTAATGTCCATTCTTAAAACTAATTTAAATTAAAAAGTATAAAATAAAGTGAATAATAATTTTCTTTAATTGATTTTAAAGGAAATTATGCGGCCGAAAATTTGTTACCAAAGGACTCGATGCAGGAGTTCCCCAAGGGGGCATACTAGGTATTCACACTTCCACTTTAGCAGATGACACTACATTCTGCAGTGTCCCTGACACACTGCGTAAACAAACATGTTCGGCTATCCATATTAACAACTCACCTATTCCGCAGACCATGAAGGTAAGTATCTTGGTATTCACCTCGACCGCAGGCTAATGTGGAAGCCTCACATGGATGCAAAACATACTCAGCTGAAATTAAAAGCAGCTTAACTAAATTGGCTTATAGGCAGACATTGAAGCTAGATTGAGAACTTTTGTTATACAAAGCGGTTCTCAAACCTATATGGTGCTATGGAATCCAATTATGGTTAGGTTAGGTTTGACAGGCTGCCAGCTATTGTAAAACCAGCCGACTTGGGTCCAGTCTGGTCACGTTGTGTTGCCTAGATGTGATACGTATCTCAGTAGATCTACATATCACTGGCTTAGAACCAACCCGAGGATCGGATAAGGGAGCCCAATCCACTTACATCGCATTCCGATACCTCCGTCAAATCATGCAGCATCGGTCTGCCTAGGTACAACACCCTTATATAAGAAAGAGCTGGACACTGACAGAGGAAGTGCTCAACGTTCTCTTCTTCCTCCTCGTCTCAGTAACTTCTACAGGAGTCATTAAATGGAATATTTAACCTCCTCGCACCTCAGGACCACCACAGCAGAACGCAAACTCCGTCGGCGTAAGCCCCTAAGGATAATAGTAGTCTTGTTATCATATCTGGGCCATATCAGCCTTGATATTCGACAGGTATCCTCACTAGAGCATCTGGCTTGAGCGGTCTGAAAAAGTTGACGCTGTACTTGTTATACCTTACATCTCGCAAGCGGGATTCCAACGATCCCATCTGTATCTCTTTATTGTAGCTGGACACCGCCCTTTGCCAGTTCATCCGCTACTAGATTTCCGGACACTGCACTGTACCCTCGTACGGCCTCCACATCTTGCAGTGAGGAAATTTAAATACGATAAAATCAAATTCTTCAAACCATTACTGCAGTTCCATGGTACGTAAAAAACTCACGTATTTATAAGGATCTATTTGTTTGACTGCTACTCGTATAAGACGAATTTTCAAAGTACGCGACTAGGTATATCAGCAAACTGAAACTTCACCCAAACTTTCTCGCAGGAAATATACTTAATTTTAGCGGTTACACCTGGGTGAGAAGAAGGGATACCCTTGCCACCATCAAAGCTTTAAATAGGTGATTTTACTGATTTAATATAACTATTTGTCTAGCATTGGTTGGACTTAGTTTTAAGATTTGAATACTTATTGTTAGTTAACATTGTGAAGATTCAATAAATAAATAAAAGCTCAAAGAAAAAATTGATTTTGAGTGTACGATTCTGAATGAAGAAATGTGAAAGGAAAGGAAATGGTGAAGAAATAGAGAAATAAAACAGAAGTATTTCATTCTTGCACTTGAAAGAATCATTCGGTTCAAGTAGTTCGTTCATGAATGACACAAGTCTAGTCTCAGAGTCTTTTGATGAGTTGTGTAAGAGCCTCATAGAAGAGTCAGCTTTTGTAACATTTACTTCCTTGCGAGGGATCGTTTGTGACTAAAAAATGAGCTCGTCGGTTCTGTTTGTTATAAACGCTTAAAAGATAGCATTTGTTTATGTGTTTAGAACATTTCCGCACTAAAGTGTTTGTGTGTAAACAATAAATGCATATGTAATCGCCTAAAAAGGACTTCTGTCTGACAAATCAGGTATTTCAGAAGGCTTGCTGGCTCCTTCATTTGGCTATTGGGAACTTCCCACTGGGAAGTAATGGCTATACTCAATAACGAAATTTGAGAGTAAACACTTGAGTATAATTTTTTTATGAGTACTCATTGTCAGTCTCTGGTCTGCACATGATGTTATTACCCATTTTGGAGTTATAAATCCCAGTATGGATTTTAATGTTTTCATTTTTTACTACTTTGCTTTAATTTTTTTTTTTTATTTGTTAATTCTTTTTTTTTAGGTAAGTAATACTTATATACATATGTATGTATTTGTTCATACATACTCGTATGTATATCTCATAAAAAACGAAATGTTGCAGCCATGTTTTGTCTGGTATTTCGTTTTTATTTTGTTGTTTGAATAGTACAAGTTGTATGTATTATATTTTTTTTATGAATTTTTACAACAGAACCCACCATAAACATTCACATCTCGATGTTCATCGGATTGTAAATGTGGATGCAGTCATAGACATGTTGGGATATGTGGCTGTGTGTATGGCTGTGTGTGTGTGTGTTTTTATGCAGACTAAACTCATACAGTGGTAGTAAAAAAAAAATCCTTTCGCTTTCAAACATTAAAACGTCATGTTTAACGTAGATACATAAATGGCTTGAAAAACAATTTTTTATGGCTCTTACATAAAAAAAGTCTGTGCAAAACAACTAAAAAAAATAAAAATTAAAACAAATATGTACATATACATACATAAATACTCATATGTACTTGTACATATGTGCTGGCTTGCCGGCAAATGAAGTATAAACAAATAAAACACGATTAGTTTTACTATTGAGCAGAATTTCATACACCATTTAAATATTGGCTCAGAATTTGCCCTTTAAATTTTAGTACTCGTGGCTGTTTAGCTTTTTTTGCTTTTGGTATGTTTCTAGTGGAGCAGAAAGTTTCTTGCCATAGACTAATTGACTGCAGTAAAACCTTTCCAGGGGGGTACGCTCTATTGCGATGCGAAAGAAAAATGAATTGGTAGCCCTGTATTGCGTTTTCGTGTTATACTTTCGCATTTAAATTTTCCCTTTCGCACATTTTATTTTATTATTTTTCGCTATTATTTATTTGGTGGTACCAGTATTGTTTCATTTTCAAACTATTTCGCGAAAAAGTTTGCGCAAACGGTAGGAAGTACCAAATTATACTTTTATTTTATTTTATTTTATTTTATTTTATTTTATTTTATTTTATTTTATTTTATTTTATTTTATTTTATTTTATTTTATTTTATTTTATTTTATTTTATTTTATTTTATTTTATTTTATTTTATTTTATTTTATTTTATTTTATTTTATTTTATTTTATTTTATTTTATTTTATTTTATTTTATTTTATTTTATTTTATTTTATTTTATTTTATTTTATTTTATTTTATTTTATTTTATTTTATTTTATTTTATTTTATTTTATTTTATTTTATTTTATTTTATTTTATTTTATTTTATTTTATTTTATTTTATTTTATTTTATTTTATTTTATTTTATTTTATTTTATTTTATTTTATTTTATTTTAATTTATTTTATTTTATTTTATTTTATTTTATTTTATTTTATTTTATTTTATTTTACTTTATTTTATTTTATTTTATTTTATTTTATTTTATTTTATTTTATTTTATTTTATTTTATTTTATTTTATTTTATTTTATTTTATTTTATTTTATTTTATTTTATTTTATTTTATTTTATTTTATTTTATTTTATTTTATTTTATTTTATTTTATTTTATTTTATTTTATTTTATTTTATTTTATTTTATTTTATTTTATTTTATTTTATTTTATTTTATTTTATTTTATTTTATTTTATTTTATTTTATTTTATTTTATTTTATTTTATTTTATTTTTTTTATTTTATTTTATTTTATTTTATTTTATTTTATTTTATTTTATTTTATTTTATTTTATTTTATTTTATTTTATTTTATTTTATTTTATTTTATTTTATTTTATTTTATTTTATTTTATTTTATTTTATTTTATTTTATTTTATTTTATTTTATTTTATTTTATTTTATTTTATTTTATTTTATTTTATTTTATTTTATTTTATTTTATTTTATTTTATTTTATTTTATTTTATTTTATTTTATTTTATTTTATTTTATTTTATTTTATTTTATTTTATTTTATTTTATTTTATTTTATTTTATTTTATTTTATTTTATTTTATTTTATTTTATTTTATTTTATTTTATTTTATTTTATTTTATTTTATTTTATTTTATTTTATTTTATTTTATTTTATTTTATTTTATTTTATTTTATTTTACTTTATTTTATTTTAGCTTTCACATCTAACTTACTTTCATATATGAATTCCGCAAAATATAAATTATGTTTATTCTTTCAATTCTATCCTAATATTATTTGATCTTCTTTTTTTATGTAAAATTATTAAAATTTTTCTTTTGTTGTTTTTTTTATAATGTTTATTATGTTTATTTTTTATATGTTTATTCTTATTTGTTTGTTGGCCTCACGATATTTCGCTGTTAACTTCTCGCCAGCAATGTTATAGCTTCCGCCTTTTGAGAATCAGCTAACTTCATTTCTTTCGTTTTAGTTATTTCATAAAGAAGTTTGGGTAGATAAAACTGTGTAGACAGTGTTGCTGCTTTAGTGCGAAATAAAAAATGCCGTATTGCTTCCGGGGACATGGGGGAATTTTGGGGATTCACGCTGCCGATTTTAAGAATTCCAAAAAAGTGCGCAACCACTTCGCTAACTGGTTTGAAACCGGCTTTCCATATTTGGTGCGCATTTCAGCCTTGGAATATGCATCTGAACTATGAATGGCCATTCGCTTTATTGCAAAAAAAATGTTTCCTGAAGTTAGCGAAGCTGACCGAATCGTAATCGGTTTTTCATATTCGGTACTCAATTTTCTTATATATTTTTTAATGTAAAAGTATTTTTAACATTTTTTAGAAAATTATTTCAAAAAACAAATATTTTTCAAATTGGAATTAAGCGAGATCTTGTAAAGAAAAAACTACTACAGTTTTATATAAATTCCCCAAAAACATTTTAACATATCCAATTTAATAGTGTTTAGTTCATCTGTACTAAGTAACTGTCATACGATTAGTGCGAAAATTTAAGTTGTCATATTGTTTCCTTGGAAGTGAGAGATTTTGGCGATTGCGGAAATCTATTTTGGGAATTAAAAAAAAAAAAACTCGAAAAGTGTTATACATACAATTATCTAGTTATGTGGATTATTATTTTTGTTTTTTTTTAATTATTAGTAATTTTCAAGTAAATAAAAAATCCAATTACAAAATAATAATTATGCCTCAGCGCCAAATAACGCTATTAGAGGCTAAAGGCATTTAATTCTTGTTATATTATAATCAACAAAAATAAAAGGATTAAAATATTATAGAATGAGATCATATAAGGTATAATGAGTGTCTCATAATATCGGGTGGTTAAATTTCAAGGGCCGATGTTGAATGTGAACCACACCTAAAAGCCAAGTTTTTTTCCGAATTTTATTTGACATTTCTCTATTTCAGACTTACTCAATTTGAACCATAGAGAGATACACAATCCAACAACGTGTTAAAGTTATCCAGACTTATTTTCATAATATGGCAACTGTGGCTGAACCATTTTCGAAGAAAATCATCTTCAGTGATGAGGCACATTTTCACCTCAGTGGATTCGTCAATAAACAGAATTGCCGCATTTGGGCGAATGAGAATCCAAGAGTGACTGTCGAAAAACCAATGTACCCACAAAGAGTGACTGTTTGGTGCGGTTTATGTGCTGGCGGCATCATCGGGCCGTATTTTTTCCAAAATGAGGCCGGTCAGGCAGTTACTGTGAATGGTGTTCGCTATCGTGAGATGATAACGAACTTTTTATGGCCCGAATTGGAAGATATGGATGTAGACGATATGTGGTTTCAGCAGGACGGTGCCACTTGCCACACAGCTAACGAAACAATTGCTCTTTTGCGCAACAAATTCAATGGCCGTGTAATCTCACGTAATGGCGATGTCAATTGGCCGCCAAGATCATGTGATTTGACACCGTTGGACTTTTTTCTTTGGGGTTATTTGAAAGAAAAGGTGTACGTCGATAAGCCAGAAACAATTCAACAGCTAAAGGATGAGATAATTCGGCACATTAACGGCATAGAACCTCCATTATGCCTCAGGGTCATCGAAAATTTGAACTATCGGATGGAGGTGTGCCGCCATGGTCGCGGCGCCCATTTGGCCGATATTTTCTTCCATACATAATTGAATAACACCAATATATCATAATAAAGTAAAATCACAATAATTTCCTAAATAGTTTGTATTTTATTCAAAATCAACATCGGCCCTTGAAATTTAACCACACTTTACTGCATATACCCAAAGACATTTTGACATATCCAATTTAATTGCGTTTAGTTTATCTGTACTAGTAACTGTCATACGATTAGTGCGAAAATTGAAGTTGTCATATTCTTTCATTGGAAGTGGGAGATTTTGGCGATTACTGAAGCCAATTTTGGGAATTCCAAAAAGAAAAACTTGGTACATATTATACGTATACTTATCTGGTTATCTGGCTTTTTAGTTTTTTAAACTGTATTATATCGCACATTTATTGTAACATAGTCATATCTAAAAAAAAACGCTTGTTTCGGGAAAAACACATTTTAAATTTATAGTTTCCATACAAGTCTTAGACATTTTTTTTTTTGAAAATATCTCTTAAATGAGACAGGTTAAAATTTTGCCACAATAAAAATGGTAGTACTGTTAACAATTCTACGTTGTTAACTCGAAAAGCTAATTTTTTGAGATATGACAATGTTGCAATAAAGGAGCGAAATGTTTGCACAATATAAAAGGTAGTACTGTTAACAACTCTGCGTTGTTAGCTTGAATAGCTCATTTTTTAAGATATGACTATGTTGCAATAAAGGGGCGATATGTCATTTTTCTCAATTTTTTTTGCTGATGACACAGCGGTTATCTGTTCCGACGTGTTATCCACCCACATAATAGTCAATCTTGAGCGAGCTTTAACGGAACTCCAACATTATTTCAATAAATGGAAAATAAAGTTAAACTCCAGTAAAACACAAGCCATTTATTTTTCAAGAAAACGAAAGACTTGTTTCTTACCGCAGAGTAGTGTGACATTTTACAATTACCCTATTCAGTGGGAACATAAAGTAAAATATCTAGGAGTTATATTAGACCCTAAAATAAAATACAACGAACATATATCATACATTGTTAATAAAGTAAATATACTTACAAGAATTCTTTACCCATTTCTAAACAGGAACTCCTCCCTAAGCCTAGCTAATAAAAAAATAATACTTAAATCAATTTTCCATGCCATAATTTACTATGCAGCCCCTGTATGGTCGACTAGTGCAAATTGTCATTTAAAAAAATTGCAAATAGCACAAAAAAGGTTGTTAAAACTAATCTATAACCTTCCATGGTTTTATTCAACTGCGAGGCTCCACTTGCTCGCAGATATAGAATTAGTTACAGACAAAATTATCAGACTTAATAACAATTTTAGTATAAAATGCCAGAACTCAGAGTTTGAACATATCAATGAGCTAGCACATCTTACGTAGTGTGGTAGTTTTCTAGGATTAGCCTTTTTATTAAAATTTTTACCTCCAAATAAATAAAAAATTTTGTAAATATGGAATATGTATTTATTAATATTGTAACTAAAAACGTAATAACTAAGAAGAAAAAGATAATTATCTTGAACTTTTGATTGTAAAATAATTATATGAAAATGTAATAATGGGTGATTTTATAAGAACTATCGGAAATTTAAAAAAAAAAAACACATAAAATTCAGAAAAATGCATGAAATATTTATTTGGATCGATAGTTGGGTCGATATAATTTAATGTTTGAAGATTATTTCATGCAAATGTTGGCCGCGGCTGCGCCTCAAATGGTCCATCCGCTTAGTCCAATTTTGGCATACTCTTTCCAACATTTCGGCCGGTATCTCACGAATAATGTTGGCAATGTTGGCTTCCAGTGCGTCAATCGAAGCGGGCTTGTCCCTATAGACATTAGCCTTAACATAGCTCCACAAAAAATAGTCTAGAGGCGTTAAATCGCACGATCTGGGCGGCCAATTGACTGGTCCCAAGCGTGAAATAAACTGTTCACTGAACTTGCCTCTCAATTGGTCTACTGTTTCGCGTGCTGTGTGGCATGTGGCACCGTCTTGTTGAAACCACATGTCATGCAAGTCAAGCTTTTCCATTTTGGGCAAAAAAAAGTTTGTTATCATCGCACGGTAGCGCTCACCATTCACAGTAACGTTGTGATTCGCATCATCTTTGAAGAAATACGGCCCAATGATGCCGCCAGCCCATAATCCGCACCAAACGGTTGTTTTTTGGGGATGCATTGGTAGCTCTTGCAATGCTTCTGGCTGCTCTTCACTCCAAAAACGGCAGTTTTGCTTGTTCACGTATCCATTCAACCAGAAATGAGCCTCGTTGCTGAACACAATTCTTCGATAAAAAAGTGGATCTTTATCTAACTTTTCAAGAGCCCATTCACCAAAAATTTGGCGTTGTGGTAGGTCGTTTGGCTTCAATTCTTGCACCAGCTGTATCTTATAAGGCTTCACACCCAAATCCTTCCGCAAAATTTTCCATGTAGTGGAGTAACAGAGGCCCAATAGCTGCGAACGGCGCTGAATCGATAATTCACGGTCATCACCAACACTGGCCGATACGGCTGCGATATTTTCTTCAGTTCGCACTCTACGTAAGTGTGTTGGTGGTTTAATGTCCAACAATGTAAATTTGGTGCGAAATTTTTTTACAATAGCCCGAATAGAAGCCTCAGTAGGTCGATTAAACTGACCATAAAATGGAAGAAGCGCGCGATGAACTTTCTTAACAGAGCACGCATTTTGGTAATAAAATTCAATAATTTGCAAGCGTTGTTCGTTTGTAAGACGATTCATGATTAAATTATAGACCAAACTGAAGATGTTTGACAGTGACACAAGATACAAAACGTGCGTGAGCTGTCAAAACTAGTGTTGCCAAAAAGATAATAGCAAAAAAATCACTCGTTACTATGGAAATAAAGTAAATTTGAATTTCTCAATTTTTGCACCTGTTTTCCAAGACTTAAAAAAGTTAAATTTTGACAACACACAACTCGAAAAAAACAGAAATAAATAATTGTTAGTGAAGCAAAATTTTCTTTACTGTAATCAGTAATAGATTACTTTTTAAAAATCTGTATTGACTTTTAGTTTTTAATTAAGAGCCATTTTTAGGAATTTCAACCCAATGTGCAACGTGCTCCGTGTTGTTGAAACAACAGCTCCTGCACATCCTGTTTGTTCAATTGATGAGCGATAAAGTCAGTAATTATGTATTTTCGGGGAGTCCCCGCTGGCTGTAGCCTTTTCGAAGAAGTACACCAACCCATAAAGTATACAAAACAGTGGGTTTTTTCTGAATATAACAGTGTCTCAACATACGAGTTCACAAAAGCGCTGCAGAAATGAATTCGAATCACAAACTAAATGGCCAAAATAACTTTGAAGTTTTTGGTATCTCTGGCAAATAAAAGAGTTTGCATAAGCTTATATGTATTTACATAAAACCTTTAAGCTTGCATATGCATATGCACATGTACATATTATATGTAGTTTAAATACGGAAATATGCTTTTTTATATTTGCTGCTAGAAATAAAAGTTATTTTTTTACGATGTTGATAAGTTTGTCTGTCAGATTTTTGCCCCTGCAGAGCAACTGTTGAATAAGTAGTGTCTATATGGATGAATGTGTGTGTATGTTATATGTGTATGGGTGTGTGTGTGTATGTGCATTTTAGATTTTATTATGGGTGACAATAACATTATTGATACTCATCGTTATTGCACGAGCAAATAGTAGTAAAATCGTAAATATTTGTTGCAATCAGATTGAAATGCTATTGGTGTTAGTTGTACATAATTTGTTTTATAGTTTTTATTGTTGTATATTTACATTTACATATGAATAATACATATATATATTTTTTTTTTCAATTCCATTCAACATACAAAAATACAATTGTGGTTGTTATTTTTGATATGAAATGAAAGTAAAAGTTATAAAAATTTTTTTGTGTGCAAGCAGCAGTCTGCCGGCATGATACAAATATAAACAAATTCTTTTTTTTCTTTTTTTTTGGTTTTTTTATTTGAAAATATTTTATATCGCACATGCAATGTTTATTGTAAATAATATTTTACTACAGAATTGTTTTTATAGTTAGAGAGCACGTTTGCAAGAAACAGCTGTCTTCATGTAAATTATGAATGGAGGAAGCATACAAATTGTGGCAAACAACAACGAACTTACGAGTATATAAAAGTAAATAAATTCTTTTAAAAATGTTTTTGTTTTTATTGTGGTTTGAAGGTTCTGCTAGAGCAAAACTATTGGTTTTTATTAGCAGGAATACATATAATCTGATTATATACTGATTATAACTGTCCTACACTTATAGTAAATTCTTCATAGCTGTGATATTTTTTAACGTCAATACAATAAAAAGTGTCTTAATTTTTGACTCCATGATCATTTTTATCACTGTGATGAGTACTATAACATCAACTGTTCTTAATTATTATTATTATTCATCAATGGAGTGTTATACTGACATCCCAAGAACGCTTTATCGGAATGCGATATGGGAGTCAGTTTGATAAAAAATTCATAGACGCGATATCTCCTCATTTCCAAAAAAAAAATCCTAAGTAAAGTCAATTCAATGAAAAAATATAGTTATACAAATCAAAAAAGTATATACAGCAGTTTTTGATGTTACCTAGGTGGACTTTTTATAGGTACTAGCATAATCATCATTAGACCGAAACATTTTTTTTTTTTTAAATCTTGAACCAGTACTCAGGGGATAGTCCCTACATATGCAGTGCATTGTACTGGAACTAAGAAAATAGATTATGAGGAGGAAGGAGGGAGTAAATTTGTGAACACCCGGAACGACCAAAACAAACGTTATCACAGCATTTAAAGTGTTGAAATTGTCCGCGTTGTTGCGGATATATGACAACAAATTACTAACTAGAGTCAATTTAATGACAAAATATTTACAAATCAAAAAATAATATACAGTTGTTTTTGATATTACCTAGCTGCCTATATATTGACATTTCATAGGTGCTGATATAATCATCAGTAGACCTGGAAACTTTAAAAAATATATTCACACGTTTAATTACATAACCCAACATTTTATATGAAACATTGAAATATTAAATAGAAAAATGTTTTAAATATTTTTTTCCAAGGTTCTCAAGTGTACTGATGATTAGGGAAGCTCCTACGAAATGTCGATAACTGGGAAATATTAAAAACAAACTGCTAATTGGTATAAATAAACTCAATTGTTTATAATAGTTTAAATATTTAGAGTTTAAGTTAGGGACTATTTTGATTCCGCTTTATAGGGTGTTTGGAGGGGGGGGGGGGGGGGAAGGGGGTTGACGTAATAAAACTCAGTTTGCTTCATAGTAAATATAAATGAAAAACATTCAAGTTCACACTATTCCAAAAAAGCAGTTTTCTTAATAGTTAATATAAATAAAAATAAAAATAAAAAAAAAAACGTTAAAGATCACACTTTTCCAAAACTATATAAGAGTATGTCAACTTGTGAGCTTTAACGTCTTCAGCGTAGCCGTGTTGAATGCTACATATGACTAATGTGCGTGATACAAAGTAATGAGGTTCGCCATCAAATGTCATTTTCTGCTTGATAGTTTCATTCCTGAAATTTCTGAAAATTCTGAAAACAATTTCAGCTAAATAAAGAAGAAAAATTTTTACAACACAATTGTAATCGAAGCTCCAGGTAATGACAGTAATTTCTTGGAAAGTGATCCGTGATTATGGCTTGATTGATGACGCTGTATCGCAAAAACTGTTAAATAGATTTCCTGGACATATTTGGTATCTCAGCAGTGTAGCTGTTGCTCTCGCTTTACTCATATTTGATAAAAATGTCGCCTATGACATCAAACATAAAATTGCAAACGGAAATCGTGGATGTAAGAATGAAAAATATAGAAATACCGAAGACTGTAAGAAGGCAGACGAAGTGAACGAAGTCATGGAAAATCAGTGCGATACTTAGACATTGAAGATCGTCGAGATATTTGTTGATCGAAAAGTGTTTTACACTTTTCGAATGTAGACGCAACACAAATAAAGAAAGAACTGCTAAATAATGAGTCAGTACGTAACACTCGAAAACATCAAACTTTTATTTCATTTGGGAGAATCAATGCGGTATATGATTGACGAGCCTGAAATCTGTGAAGAATTTGACAACTATCAGAAAGCGATAGGAATATTGCATAAATTGTACGCTGTTAATTTATGCATTTTTTTTAAATAAAATTTTTGTATGGACCCTAATGATGGAATATAGAAACTAGGTATGTTCTATAAAAGTGTTCTGTTTACAAAAATGTTGGAAGTCGGTCGTATATTCAGCCCCATTAGGAGCCTTCTGGCTGTTAAGAACTAATATTTTGTGGGAGCCCCCTCAAAGAGGGCAGCCAGACGGAAGATATGTTCACAGGAAATGTAGTGGGAGCAATATTATTGGTGATCGGTTTTACATTTTATCCCCTTTGGAGCGACTCAGAGACCGTTATTTTTTTATTATTAACGCTTTTGCTATTTAAATCCAGGATATTATATATTTTAAGGCGTCTTATTTCTTCAGTGTCATCAAGAAGAACTACTGCCAATGGATTGTTATGATGACTTAACCTCTCCAAGTAATTTTCGCTAAATCTTTTTATTTCATCAATATCTTTCCGTACAGCAAGATCGTGATTTATTGAATTATTCGATATATAAGAGACAGTTATGAAGCTTTTTGTGGATTTTCTACCGTTTTGCCCTACCTAAGTATGTTCCCGATGTTGAACCATTTACATCCACCCAAATCCCATAAATTAACAGGTTCTAGCGAATCCAAATCCAAAAATCATGCACTAATTCAAACTCTATCGAGTTCCCCTAATGAGCACGCATGAATATGACGCTCCACCAGTGTCGTGGCCAAGGCATGCGAAGCCAAAAAGTTACAGCAAAATAAGTATATCGATATATAGTTTTATGACTTAGCACATCAATGAAGAGATTATTGCACCAAAAGTCCACAAAATTATTATGTGAAGTTCCACTATTCCTCTATTAGAATTTGTTCCAGCAATTTCTTATTATTTCTTCCTCGTTGTGAAATTTAATCAATGATTGGCAGATTCTAAGAATTAATTACAAAATTCCCGCATATTCTCTTAGTTATTTACAACATTCTTATTTCCTTATCATTATTATATAAAATAACTTTACACTAACAAATTTTGCTGACACGCAATTAAACATGTTTACAAAAAAAGTGTAATTTTACTTCAATATATCTTAAATTGTTTTTATGTGAAAGCTCTTAAGCACACTTCCATTATGAATACATACATAAATACATACATATATATACATGGATTATTATGTATGTTAATTTTAATTAAAATTTATAACCATAAAAGACAAAATAATAACATTAATATAAATTGCTTTACAGCGCATAAGAACGTCCTTATGCATGTTCAAAGCAAAAACAAAAACAAAAAGAAAAAAGCAAAAAACGTAATTAAACTTTCCATATTTTAAACGCATACATTGTGTTATATTTATATTAATATGCATATGTATGTATGTGTGTATGTATGTATGTATGTATGTATCTTCATATGTAAGCCTACTCTCTTATATACCCAGTTAACCAAATAAACGATGTTAAAGAATTGCTGACCGGTGCATGATTTTGTATGCAGGCCAATTGCCAGACAGAGATCGGCATCGTATTCAGAGCTACTGTTATTGGTTATTTTTAATTGGTAATATTTATTTTTAATTCCACAGTCATGTGAATATATACTCGTTTTGGTTACATTTGTTATCTTAAGTATACAGACTAGTTCTGAGAAATGAAAATCACTTAAATTTAGCGTTTCCAACTTGAACACGCCAAATTGTTGTTCTAAGAAACGTATAACACAAGAAGTCTTGTTATGTGATTTGAAATCGCCAAATAGGCATTCCAGCACTGGTCTTGAAGCAGTGCTCTTCTACGCTTGCGCGTCCATTAGCACGCCACTTCAGCATACTTTACCATTTTGGTGAGTTTTCATCAAGCTGGAAGGTTGCTAATGTAACGCCAATCCCCAAAAAAGGGGACGCAAACAACCCTGAAAATTACCGCCCAATTGCAATTTGTTCTGCGCTTTCCAAAGTAATGGAAAGTAAGGTTAATTACCACCTTGTGAGGTATCTAGAGTCTCATAAATTACTTTGTGATCGTCAGTATGGGTTTCGTAAAGGTCGCTCTACTGGAGATCTTTTGGCATACCTCTCCGAGAAATGGTGCCACTCAATCCATCATTTCGGCGAAAGTGAAGTGGTGGCTCTAGATATCTCCAAAGCATTTGACAGAGTGTGGCATGCTGCACTACTGGCAAAACTTACTGCTTTTGGTGTCGGTAACGATTTCTCTCGGTTTATATCGAGCTTTCTCAGAGACCGCGCTATACGAGTTGTTATAGATGGGGTCTCATCAAACGAGTTCAAGATTAATTCAGGGGTACCGCAAGGCTCCGTTCTTTCTCCTATTCTATTTCTTATTTTCCACAACGACCTTCTCTATCAAACTTCCAACCCTATCCACTCTTTCGCAGATGACAGCAGCATTTGCCATTCGTACTCTTTCAGTAATAGGCCCAGCCTATCCGAGATCGTTGCCAAGAGGCAAAATATGAATGACTCACTGAATAGTGATCTTCTATTAATCTCCGAATGGGGTCGTAAAAACAGAGTCGCTTTTAACGCCCGTAAGACCCAGTGTTGTTTATTAACACACAAACATACGATGGCAGGTGTTGCTTCATCTGTACTCATGGATGGTATAAATATTGAGGAATCGGATGCTCTCGATGTTCTTGGAATGAAAATTCAGCGTGATGTTCGTTGGAATGATCACATTTTTCATGTCTCTAAAGAAGCATTCAAGTGCCTCGGTTTTTTGAAACGGTGTAAGATGTACTTCACTCCAAACGACCTCCTTACTATTTATACTACCTACATCCGACCGAAAATGGAATACAACTCTCATGTTTGGGCCGGTGCCCCAAAGTCTATTTTGGGGTTGCTCGACCGTGTGCAGGAGAGGGCGAAGAAGCTTATCGGTGACAGTAGGGTATCCAACTCTGTTGACTCACTGGAGCATCGACGCAGTGTAGGCTGCGTTACTCTGTTCTATCGTTACTACAATGGATTTTGCTCTGACGAGATTAGAGATCCTGTTCCCGAAACTCGTACATTTTTACGTAGCACGCGTTCATCGTCCAGAGCTCATCCATTTGTGGTCGATTGCACAGGGAATCGTACTACGCATTACAGAGAGAATTCGTTTTTCAGCCGCTTCGTCTGTGGAACAAGTTGCCTGCTGACGTGTTTCCTGTCTGTTATAGCATTGGAAAGTTCAAGTCAAATGTTCACAAACACTACTCCCTCTTTCCCCCTCCTCATAACCTATTTTCCTAGTTCTGGTACAATGCGCTGCATATGTAGGGGTCATCCCCTGAGTACTAGTCCAAGGTAAAAAAAAAAAAAAAAACAAAAAAAAAAAAAAAAAATTGGTGTTCTGGAAAACGCATATCGCTTAAAATTGGCGACTTTAACTCGCATGTATATATTGAAGTGAACTTATTGAATTTGCTAAAACTGAACTTGCAAACGGCAATAAAATTAAATTTTGATATGTTTTCTTTTTATTTTAATAAAACGTTGCAAGAACTTTACACATTTTCAATTAAAAAAAAAAAAATTAAAAATTTTTCTACTTGTCGTAAATTTTTTTTCATTTTATATAAATATCACACGTGCTGTATTTATTCGGAAAAAATCCGAAACGCCAGTAAAACGCACGTTTCTTAGAGCACCTAAAAATCCATTAAGCGTTTTGCAGAATGCTTTACAGTTTTTAGAACGCATCTATTGCAAAACGGCGGAAACAAAGTTAAAATTAAATTCCGACACCCTAAGCCTGTGATAACGTTTGCTTTTGTCACTCCGTGTTGTTATTAATAGGTTCAAGGCAAATGTCCACAAATGCTACTCTCTTTTCCTATTCCTCATAACCTATTTTCCTAGCTTCTGTATAATGCACTGCATATAAATTGGTCATCCTATTTGAGTTAAAAAGCGAAGTATATTTAGCTTACTAAGATCCGTGATTCACTATCCTGGAAAATTTACCCGTTGTTATCATTACCGAACACTTCGAAATTTCATTCGAATTGCTCGAATTTTCAGTATCATCAGTGCAAATCATAATATTGTTATGAATTTTTATCATTTTTAACCCACTGTGTTCACACATACAACATAATATTAAAAGCATAATACACAAACAAACAACGAACGAAAAACTCCAAGTAAATAAACAACCATTGATTTTATTGCTGTTATTGCGTTCTTATTGTTTTGCCAACATGTGTGTATGTGCGAAGCAATTATCTTTAGCGAATCATTAGAAAATTTCATAGTTCGGGAATCATGCCAGGAGACTAGGTTTACCCTATAATAACTTCTGCAGCAAATGCAAAGACGAGGAAAAGGAGGAGACGATATTTCATCTAACCTCTTCATTAGGAGCAGCGGTTGGCTAGTACAACAGCATGTAACGCCATACTAAGCGGTTCCCACCTATCAATCCCTCTCTTCACTTCTACTCTCCCAATTTTCAGGCAATCACAAAGGGAACGACTTCAGGACCCAAGTGAGTTGTAAGCTATTTCGGGGTATCCATCGGCCTGCCTACCTAACCTAACCTATTGAGACAGGTCAGAGTCTTGTCGAAGTTGCGTAAATATTTTGGTTTATACCCATTAAAGATAAGATCAAACTGTCTCCAGAATTGAAGACAATGGACAATTTCACGCGACGTACGTTCTCTGATGATGAAACTAGGAAAATAGGCATTGATGAGGAAATAAGAGGGAGTAGTGTTCGCAGAGTGGTAACAATAGCAACACGAAAGACTAAAACAAACTCTATTGCAGCATTTAAAATTTTTAGCGGCGAAACTATTTTTTGACTCAATGAGTTCGTCAATGAGCGACATCAAAGAATAACAGCGAAGAGATTAATATGCGAATTGAAACTCACAAGTATTATTATAATAGTTTTCGTTTTAATTCTCATTGCTTTCTTCAAAATGGTAAGTTTTAATGTTGGAACATATTTTTCAAAGCTAAAAAAAAAACTACATCATATTGATGCAAATTTGTATTCATAGAAAGTATTCTTCAGGCGGAGGCAAATAACTGACAATATTAAAGAACGATAATATTGCACTAATACATCATATTTACGATTCTTGATGTTGTTAAGCTGATGCTATTTTATCATTACACATTAGTAATTTGGTCGATAATACAATGTCATTGTATTAATCCCAGGGTTTCATCAAATATACTGCGATTAAACGTTCTTATGACGTCAATATGCCATGAAAGTAATGAAATAATTGTCATAGTTACCGCTAGTGACAATTAGAGCAACTGAAGTGATGGTTGCCATTACAGTGATGAAAAGGGTCTTGAAGGCAAAAATGAAGACACTTGTCATTGTATTGATGTTAAAATATATCACAGCTATGACGGGGTTTTATGCGTGTATGTACAGTAACTAGTCTTACAGTTGAATTTGCTGATGAAGTGTTAACAAAGTTAAATTAAATTACTTTTAATTATTAAAATTCATGTCCTTTGTATTATCTAATACAGGACCTCTTTGAGTTTACCTTCCACATATTGTGGTAGGAGTGCCTGTAGGAGTAGTGAGTTAATTTAAATAATAAAAATTCTTGTATTTAAAAATGTTATTTGTATTTAAATTAGAAATCACTCATGAATTTTTGATTTTTTCATAAAACTCTTTTAATATTTATTGTACAATATTTCCCAGGACAAGATTTTTTTTTTCAAATACGAGTATAAAATTTTCTATTATCTTCAATATGACCGCATTTTTTGAATGCATGCATCACCATCAATACTTTAAAATTGTGGCAAAGTTTTAATGTTCAGTATTTTCGTTCTGTTTTGTTGTTTTTTCTTCTTTATGGCTCTTTTGCTCCTTTTGTAGGGCTAAAGCCATTAAATGTACGGAGATGCAATAAATCATGGCCGTTAAGCTGTATTTTTTAAGTTTTATTTTTTGATTGTGTTCTTACGTCGACCTGGGTCTGCGTTTTTTTTTCAGTTTTTCTGCTTTTTGCCAATATTTATGTTGTTGTCTTTAGACTTCATAATGATTTAACGTTAATGCTTTAAATTTTAAGATAAACAATATTTTATAAACATTTTAAGCTTTTATTTCATTTTTTTTAATATATTTTTTTGTAAAAACTGTTTAAAATATTTATTGCCATTGAGAAAGATGAAAAAGGACGTGGATAAAGCTGAAGCTGTATTCTTTTTTTTTTTTTGAATTTTTTTTTATTAATTAAATGCAAATATATGTATGTATTGTATGTATGTGTGTGAGTATGTGTTTGAAATATTTTTAGTCAATCTATTGTACAGAAATATTTCATTTATTTATTTGTTTTACTTTGCATTATTTATGGCTTTTAGATAAATAGCTGATAAAACATATTGAAAATAGTTTTCAAGACACATACACACAGATACTTACTACACTCACATGCACTTATGAATAAATGTGCACATATATAACATAAAGTATGCATGAATCTGCCTTATTCTGCAATAGAGTTGTGCGAGTATGTGCCCGAGACAAAACTTGCCACATGAAGTTCAGAGTGGAAGGTCTCAATGATTACTATGATACCCAAGCCAGGGAAGGATCTGACTAAGGTAGAATCATATAGACCAATAAGTCTTTTACCAACAATTTCAAAACTATTCGAAAAATTGTTAATGGCGAAGTTGAGTCCAATATTGAACAATGTGGGATGCATCCCTGATCATCAATTTGGCTTTCGGGCTAAACATAGCACCATAGAACAAACGCACAGACTATACAATGTCATAAGACAAACCTTTGAGACGAAGAAATACTGCTCAGCTCTTTTCATTGATATTTCTCAAGCTTTTGATAAAGTGTGGCACGACGGCTTGATACACAAAATAAAGTTGAACTTGCCTGCAAATACACACAAGCTTCTGGAAAGCTACTTATGTGGGCAGAAGTTTGTTATCAGAGAAGGCGACTTTATAAGCCCAACTCAGCCAATCAAGGCAGGAGTTCCCCAAGGCAGCATACTGGGGCCTACTTTATATTTGATTTACGCCTCTGACATGCCAACGACATTTGGAATCCACACTTCTACCTTTGCAGATGACACAGCGTTTTTGAGTGTTCATGAAAACCACCAATTAACATCACGAAATTTACAGGAATATACTTCAATATTAGAGAAATGGCTAAAACTTTGGAAAATCAAAGTTAATGAACAGAAATGTACTCATGTTACATTCACACTGTGTAGGCAAACATGTCCGCCTATCCAAATTAACAACTCACCTATTCCGCAGCACAACGAAGTCAAGTACCTTGGTATTCACCTGGACCGTAGGCTAACGTGGAAGTCTCACATTGAAGCAAAGGTCACTCAGTTAAAACTAAAAGCAGCGCAGCTAAATTGGCTTATGGGCAGAAATTCGACACTGAAATTAGATTGCAAACTTTTGTTATACAACGCAATACTAAAGCCTATATGGTGCTACGGAATTCAGTTATGGGGCACCTTCTCAGCGTCAAACATTGAAAAAATCCAAAGGCCACAAAACAAAGTTCTTGGAACGATTACTGCAGCTCCATGGTACGTAAAAAATTCACGAATTCATAAAGATCTGAGTGTACCGCTGGTAAAAGAGGAATTTTCAAAGTACGTGACAAGGTATGTCAGTAAACTGGAACTTCATCCAAACCCTCTTGCGCGCAATATACTTAATTTTGGCGGCCACACTCGGCTTAAAAGAAGGGATACCGCTGCCACCATCAGATTGCTCAATAGGTGATTTTACCGAAATAGCTCCCGCATAATAAAACTTTTTGTCTAGTATTGGCCGGACTTAAGAATCACATTTTTGAATTTTAAATTTAGTATTAAGATTTGAATACTTATTGTTAGTTCATTTTGAAGATTAAATAAATAAAAAAATACTTAAAAAAAAAATGAAGTTTGGCAGGATATTGAGGTTTTATATTAGACTAGAGTTGGTCCTGTAGTCGAATGCCGATCAAATTTATAATCAATTTTTTTACTTTCGGCCATAATATAATAATATGCCCTCATCGGCATTATTATATAGCACTGCGACCAGTGTTGATCTATTGTGCATGACCTTCCCCCATTATGGCTTAAGTATGTCAAGAAAACGGACAAGCTCCTTCATTGGGAGTGATATCAAGTCACATTCACTTAACATATAAGCTTGTAGTAGTCTGTATCTTCTGTGTCTCAGTACTCCACAGCGGGTGATTAAGTGCTCCATTGACTCCTCCTCATCACCGCAGAATCTGCAAATGTCTGTGTTGGAAATGACCATCCTGTTCAGGTGCTTGTGGCAGTTATAATGACCTGTAAGTGCACCTGTCAATGTTCTGTGACTTTTCCTGTCCAGTTTTAGAGTACGTTCGGCTTTGTTTGTATCAAAGAAAATTTCTGTCTCGTTCCAATGTTGCTCAATGAGGGACTCCGTCCATTCCTCATTAAGGAGGCCCTTATTGAAGCCAAAAATTGGAATGGGTCCTATAAAAATCCCCTCTGCTCCTTCATCGCAGCGGAATTTGCAAATGTCTCTGTTGGAAATGCCAATCCTGTGCAGATGCTTAAGACAGATATAATGACCTGTAAGTGCACCTGTAAATGTTCTGAGACTTTTCCTATTAGATTTGTCCTGTTTTAGAGCACGTTCGGCCCTCTTTTTATCAAAGCTTAGAAATTTCCTGAAGTGTTCAAGACCAGCTGTCTCGTTCCAATATTGCTCAATGAGGGACTCCGTCCATTCCTCATTAAGGAGATGCTTATTGAAGCCAAAAGTTGGAGTGGGTCCAATAAAAGTACCCTCTGCTCCTTCCGTGGTGCCCCCCTCATGTCCTGGCACCCAGATCAGAATAACCAGGTTGTGGCTTGCCAGTTCATTTAGCCTGCTGTGACATTCCAGTACTAAATTGGACGTAAAGACACAACTGCTCAGCGCCTTCAGCACTGATTGGCTATCAGAGAGTTTTTTTTTATCTGCATTGCCTTGTGTCTCCTAACGGAGATTATTGCGTATAATTCCGCTTGGAAGATGATTGTGGTGTCTTTGCTAAGATTTATATACTTTCAGGCATGTTCTGACACTCTCATCTCGCATGACATTTGCGATTGAGAGTTGAACTTATCAGAGACCGAATACACCAGCATTAAAGTGTATATTTTTTGTGCCCAGAGACTGTATACACCACATTATAGTACAATTTTTGTTGTAGCGTAGTATTTTTAAGTACTTTTTGCAAGAAATCACAGTTGCATCGCTTAGTACTGTGTAGATTTCAGGAGATTTCATCAAAATCTACTCATAAAGTAGATTTCATTTTGTATGGGAAATCTTCTCAAAATCTACTACATTTGCCTTGAAATCTCGAATGAGCAGATTTCGCTTTGGTGTAAATAGGCTATTATATATTAAATTAAATATGTTTTCTTTGTACTAGAATAAAAACTAGACGGTTTACTAATACAAGTTTTGCTCATTTTTTGCAATTTAAAAAATTTTAATTATACATTTCTGGAAATAAACATTCAATTCTTGATTACATTTTTAACCCAAAATGCTTACTATGAATGCTGCTGGCATTTGCAATTTATTTTGTTGGCAAAACATGTGCCACTAGCATTCAAGCAAAACGCGTGAGTCACAGAACACCTAGAAATAAATTTGGCGTTTTCAAGCCGCCTGGCGATTTTCAAAACTTGCGGGTGTGGGAACATGCCTGTTATTTTTGCTGTCATTTTGGTAAACATTAGTCTTGATAGTTTATATTTGGCAGCCGTGAAGAAGACAAATTTATTATGGAAAAATATTTGATAAACCATTGTGTTTTAATCGTTGAAACGTTTAATCAAAATCAATCATCGGTTACTATCACGATGAGAAAGTTACTTGAAATTTTTGGGGAAAACAATGTACCAACAAAACGCACTGTTTATCGTGTACTGAATGATTTCGAAGAAAGAGGGTCTGTAGGTGATAGGCCCAATCATGAAACACAACGTACTGCAAGATCGTCTGAAAACCTTACTGCTGCTCAAGAAGGTGTTCAAAACAATCCATCAACCTCAATTCGATGCCGTGCTCGAAAAAAAAACTTTGGCCACAATTTTGCACAATGATTTGTATTTGTTTCTATTCAGTTAATAAAAAAGCTTCTTCTAAAAGACCATTTGCGCCGCCGGACACATGTCAATAGCATGTTATAGCTCGCCCATGACAATCCCGATTTTTATGTAAAAATCATAATGGGTGACGAGGCATATTTCTATTTCAAATATATTTTATTCGCACAAACTCTTGGTAGCTTCTTAATATGGAATGAAAATGGTTGTGAAAAAGATTTACATCAGCACCTGCCATTACGGCCTTATCTGATGATAGACTAGTTCCACGGACTGAGTTATTCACGATTAACCAGCGCTCCTGCATGACTGACTAGGCTCACACAGGTAGCAATTTTTGCCATATGTTTGTAGCCACATGAGCAACTTCTTGTAGAGGAGTTCGGGCCTTCTAATTCCTCCTGTATGCAATTTCCCAGCAATCAATCGAAGATAAGGCTTCTTAGAGTTTTATTTGCTACAACAAACGAGGGATCCCTTCCCTTCTTTACCCGAAAAACAGAGTGCCCTACTTAGGAATATGCTAAGGCAAAGCCTTTTCCCCGGGGGGACGTTGGTTGTAGCAAATAAAACTCTAGGAAGCCGCATGACTTATGTTGTGTTGGACTTCCGAAACCCTCACCAAGGGTTAATTGATAGAACGGGGATTAGCAAAGCTCTGGGGCTAGCCAGAAGTGAAGGTCAGACAGGTGAGTTGGTTAAGGGCTGATGCTTTTAATGGGCTTCGGCGTACGAACTCAATAAGACTTATCTGCCATTGACTTCTGGGAAATCGCACATAAAAAGGATTAGAAGGCCCGAACTCTTAAGCAAGGGGTCGTCTAATTGGCTACAAACTTATGGCAATATGTTGGGACCTGTGTGAGCTTTGCAAGCCACATGGGCGTGCTAGCGAATCATTAATAATTCATCCCGATATTTCATTAATCATTCACCCAGATCAGGCTGATGTAAATCATTGGTCGAAATCGGTCTTGTGCAATCCCTAGAAGTTGACGCTATATCTGGTTCTAACAGTTTTTAAGCGGGATTTCAATCATTACGCCCTGTGAACAAAAAACTACAATGCCAATGAAAAAACACCTTAATTTTTAAGCCGTGAACAAATCACCTTAATTTGCAGCATAAGGCAGTATAATGCAGTCAAAAGCAGCTGTGGCAATATCTAAGTCTAACGAAAAACTCACTTTGATGTTAATTTGAAGAATTTTCGTTCGATTTTAGTTTTAATTTTAAGCCGGTTGCTTGGTTTTTTTTTTTGCTCTTCACAGCCAACTGCGAACTGAAAAACAAACAACCTGCATCTTGTATTAATTTTTAATCATTCCGCCGCAAGTCACGAATAAACATTTTGAGGCAAGAAGCAAAAAAGAAAAAAAGGAACTCAACACTTTTTTTTAAGCTGAACAAAAAAAAAAAAAAAAAAAAACTCTCAAAACATTTTAAAGTTTGATGAAGGGTTTTTTAAAACAATATTTCACATTTTTTAATATTTATTTTGTGGCAGCTTTTTTTTGTGCAGCACCAGCTGGACGTTTTAGAAATTTTGTAAACACAAATGCTGACAGCTTTACTCGTAAGAAAATACTTAGAAGACGCACACACTCACATTTGCACTCCCAAACATTCGCCAACATGTATATAATTATATACATGTGTATGTGTGCGTGTGTATACATATGTAGGGACAAAAAAAAATAACATTTCCATTATTGTAATTATCATTAGTATGTGGTGTGTGGTTGTGTGCAATATTGCACTGCAGCCAGGCAGGCAGGCAGCCAAGCAGGCCGGCAGCTCCGGGTTGAGAAAAACTAGAATTTTTATAAATTCAATTTTAAACTGGAGTGCTCTTATTTCACTCTTAACTGTCTTCAAGTGTTTAGTATTGAAGTAAATATCCTCTGAAGTGCTTAATTTTTTGTCTTTTTGTGTAGTTTTCATATGGCAAACGCATACATATACAAACATAATTTGTAAAAGTGTGTGTGTAGGTAGATGTTGTTAAGGGTTTTGTCTAAAGAATTTATTTTTACTTTTTTTTTTAAACTTAATGACCATTTTTGTACTTTTTTTTTGGTTTACTCTGCAGCTTTTTGCCTTAAAAATAAACAAAAATTTTGCTTTTGTTGCTGGTGTTAGTGTGTGTATGTATGTTTGCATGCTTTAAGTTTTTCTAAGGAAATTATATTTGATTACTACTTTTAGTTGGTGTTTATTTGAATTTTGTGCTTTTTTCCCTGCCTCTTTTGTTGTTGTTTTTCATTCTAAATTGTTGTACGCTTCAACGAATAGTGCAAATTTGTTTGCTACGGCTACAAATTGTTCTTGTTGCTGTTTGTTACTTGCCAAAGTGTTATTGACTTTAAACTTGACCAAACTTAAAAGTACAATGCACTTTAATGTTCTTTCCATAATAAATTTTCTTTGTTGCATTGCTACAATTTAAACATAAATATTGTTGTTGTTCCTTTTTTTCTTCCTCTTTTATTTAAATTATTACTTTGCAAATAATTTCTTTGTGTTTTTCTGCTTTTACACCAGTGCAACTTCAAACAATATTGATTGGGTTTTCCTCTTCAAGACTGGAGAAAAGTTCGCAGTATTCTTGTCTACTTTCAGCAAAATGCATTGAACTTTGTGTATCGAATTCTTTGGATTTTACGAAAAGATAACGAAATAAAACTTTGGCAAACAGATAAGAAGAGATTTCTGAGGTTAATTTGACAACAAATACTGTTGCCATTTTAAACAATAAATTAAGGGTGGCAGGCAGGCGCGGATGCCGCTGAAAAAGATTCAAATTTTTGGTATTGACAAGTGAGCGGCATAAAATAAGTCTAAGAAAATAAATTAGTCCCCGTTGAATTGAAATAACAATCCGAACAAAAATGAAACAATACCCCTAGCTTTAGGGATTTAAGAAATGAAACCCCACACTACTCGTACTAAAATGAAATAAATACCTAATAGGTATTCAAAGTAATTAAATAAATTTGTTATTAAAATTTATTATTCACCACCAACCAAAATAAATTTGTATTTATAAAACTAATTTAGCTACTGGAAAAGCGCTACCACATATTTAAATACGCACCATATTTTCTGTTTAATAACAGCTGGAATGAATTTCAGAGTTCAAATAAAGTCTTATGTCTCCCACAATCCGAAACACCATCATACGTTCGCTGTTTTCATTTGAATTCAAATCAGCATGAACGTTGTTAATGTTGCTGTCATGGCAATATACGAGTATGAAATTCCTTTGTCGTACCAACTTGGACACCTTCGCGGGTTCATGCACAACTAGTCTGTTAAAGATCATCACTTGATCAAATTAATAATATTACACTTTGAATATCACAAAATATTTTGCTTTAATACATAACAAATAATTCACTGAAACCATTAGCGTCTTATAGAAGATATGATATGTTTCTTATAGTGAATTTACCGCCAATTTTTAAATTTTTTAATAAAAAATCTTTAAAATTCTTAAAATTGCTCAGAAAGAAAATTCTAAGCCATAATGCAAAATACAATTAAATAATAGAAATAATTATTATTACATTATTCATAATATAAATAATTATGTGGGCTGTACAAACAATGCGCGCATTTAACAAAAATGCATATATGATTTAAGTATCATTGATAAGAAACCGGTGAGAGAAAATAATCTTTAAATAGGAGCAGCAGCCAGAAGGATAGTTATATTATTAAAAACTGTAGTCCTGCTTGGCCATGTGCAAATTTGATTTAGTTGTATTATTCTGCCATTTTTACATTTACATCAAGTTTAACCTTGATTTGTCTTTAAGAAAAGAAAATTCCATTAGTTTTCTTGCATCCACTAACGAAGGATAAAGCTAATGTTACTTGTAAACCATAATGTGATCATCTTGGAGCTTTAAAACGCGCTATAATCCAACAAAGTAAAACTTATGAATCCAATTAAAAAAAAAACGCTCAAATAACCTCCATACAATTACACACTCTGATGTAGAATATTATCCCAGCGAACATATCAAAGTTAAAATTTGCAAAGACTTATTAAAAAAGTGATTTCTTAAATACATATTTATGGTCTCTGATCAATTAAAAAAAAATTATATAATATCCTGTTTTGTAGTGCCGATTATTTGGCTCCAATTTAGACATTTTCCGTTAAAAAAAAATATAAATGAATTTAATAAAGGGTATGCCAGACTTAAAGAAATCTTTGAATTTGCCGCCATTAGTGCAGTGAAGTGATGTCGGCCCTAAAATACACTTTGATTGATGAGAGCTTAGTATTAATAGAAGTGGAGTGTTTTGGTCTGGAGGAGTAATTTTATTATACTTCGAAACTGAGCCTGGTGGTGCAGTGAGTGTTACTGGTGTTCAAAGTTCTTTTTGCCGAAATCGGATGATATTGATGAGGCCAGTATGTGGTTTCGACAGGACGATGCCACACGCCATACCGTTCGTGAAACAATTCAATTACAATACAGATAATAAAAATTTCCGATATCGGAATACACAGAAAAAAATAGATTCAATATTGATAAAAAAAATTGGTGGTTTCGACAGGACGATGCCACACGCTATACCGTTCGTGAAACAATTCAATTACAATACAGATAATAAAAATTTCCGATATCGGAATACACAGAAAAAAATAGATTCAATATTGATAAAAAAATTGCACAATTTTTTTGATCAAATTTCCTATGAAAATGATTTTTTGCCGAATGGATAATTCAAATTATAAAGTAGAAATAGCTTTTTCACTTAAAAGCAAAAATCTGCAAAATATAGTTAACAAAAAAAAAAAAAAAAAATGTTAAAGAAACAATGTGATATGTTGTGAAGACCTTTGAAATTTATTTATTGAATAACAATCAATAATTCGGAAAACTTTTTATTAATTGCATTTTAGTAAGTGCTAATTTTACGATAGCAAAGCTGTTCGTACGTTCGCACAGTTACATTTAAAACAATAACAACATTCAAAATTTTGTATTTGTTTTAAATGTAACTGTGCGTACGAACAAACAGCTTCGTTATCGTGAAACTGGCACTAAGAGATATTTCCAAAAATGCAATATTAATAATAATTTAATTGAGTCAATACAAATTTGATTAAATTGATTGATTTTTTATTAATAACATAACTTGATTGGAAAAAAAATCTCATCTATTTTTTTCTGTGTAAGATATGGCCAAATTCGATTTTTCTATGGAAAGTTTTATTTTGCTTAAAAGAAGTTTTGGTAATATATGGAAGTTACTTAAATACAGAAAATGAAAATTTATGATATCGGCCTGTATATACCTAAGATATGGCCAAATCCGATTTTTACATGGAACATTTTTTTGCTTAAAAAATGTCCTGGTAATATAGAGAGGTTACTTAAATGCAGGAAATGAAAATTTTAGATATCCCTTTTTGGTATGGCGATTACAAAGAAAAAAAAAAAACAAATTTCCCCCGATATCGCTGCATATATATCCGAGATATTTAGTTAAAATTTGTAGTATATACTGTATATCGTTAGTTCCCCCCGGGGAACAGGTTTTGTCTTGGCGTATTCCTAACTTAGGCGCTCTGTTTTTCGAGGAAAAGAGGGGAGGGGGTCCCTCGTTTGGTGCGGCAAACAAAACTCTAGGAAGCCACATGACTTATATTGTGTTGGTTTCCGAAACCCTTACCAAAGGTATAAATTGGCAGAACGGGGATCAGCATGGCCCCCGGGAAGTTCTGCTTGCGGTTCGATCCGGGCTGATCATGGTTGAAGTGCCTACCTTGGCTGAAACGTTCTGGCTGTGGTTGAAACCTAAAACGCAGGAAGGGAGTGTTATTATCCTTGATAATTGTTTGGTGATGGCTTTTTTCGAGGGCTAACAATCTCCCGAGGATCTGTTGCCTATACAACAGATACGTGTACTGTAATAAACCAGTGGTGATGATTGACGGGTGAGTTGGTTTAAGGGCTGATGCTCTTAATGGGCTTCGGCCTACCAACTCATTAAGCCTTGTCCTCCATTGATTGCTGGGAAATTGCATACATGAGGGATTAGAAAGCCCGAACTCCTCAACAAGAAGTTGTTCATATGACCGCAATCATATGACAAGAATTGCTACCTGCGTGAGCCTAGCAAGCCACACGGGGGCGGTGGTGAATCGTGAAAAATTCACTCCGTGAAATTGGTCCACCATCAGGTTAGGCCGTCAAGGCAGGTACTGTTGTATATCGTTAGTTCCATGTATAAAGGCCCTAACTAACATTTTCCCTGAATCCAATTTTTTAGGGATTCTACTACTTTTCATATAGAAATATACAGCGTCGCAAAAATTTAATTAAATAATTTCATAAATATCGCTTTTACAAGCAATTAAACAAAAACATTACTTGTGGATGAACCTAGGTATATAGTTTCCATTATGGTTTTTCTTTCTCCTGTAAAATTTCGATTATGTTTGTTAAGGTCTTTCTGCATGCGACCAACGATATATATGTAACTATTGTGAATTTTAGATTCCCCCAACCTTACTTACTTCGATTATGTTTGTTAAGGCGATTATGTTTGTTAAGGCATTTCTGCATGAGACCAACGATATATATGTGACCATTGTTAATTTTAGGTTCGGCCCAAAATTGTTTACTTTTATTTTATTGCGGATACGGTGCTTTTCTATTTAAATTCAAAAAATCAGTTTTTAGTTTGAGAAAACGTTTGATTTTTCAAATCAATATCCATTTGAAATCAAATCTAGGTGTTTGTTGGGCATGCCTGACGTATGCGTGTGTGCAAATATAGTAAATTCGCCTACAAACGCCCACCATCAAGAAACACAAGCACAAAGAAACATTTAATTATATTTACTTCTTTTTTTGTTTTGTTTTTGTTTTTGCTTTATTTTATTATATTGTTTTGTTGTCGTTTTTCTGTTGATTTTGATATCATTTAATTAAAATCGCTTTTATTTCCCTCTTCTTTTTTTTGTTTGTTTGTTTGTGTTTGTTCTTTGGAAACATTTCAATAAAGTTTGTTTGCGTTTATGCAAGTATGTGTGAGTATATCTATTTATGTATGTTTGCAGCAATATGGGTGTGATTTTAAAGTATCTTTTCTTAAAGGAACAGAATAACACAGAAATTGAAAGAAAAAAAAAAACGCAAGAAAATATTTCCAATTGGTTCTTTTCCAAACAACCACGACATAAAACAATAATTGCTAAAAAATAAAAAAAGCAATATTGTTAAGTCTCTTCAAACCGCTGTTGCGTCTGTTAAATTTATACAATCTTAAACAAAAAAACTAATCTTAAAATCACGACATTAAAAGAAACATTTTTCAATGCAGACAAAACTATAAAAATGGGGCGTAACTCCATTAAATATCGCCATGTTAAAGAACGTGCTTTTAAACATTTTTATGATTATTTTATTTTAAATATGCAATTTTTTACTTTTATGTTTTGAAAATTTGAACTTTGCCAAACTGTTTGAGGCTAAATTTACATTTTTTTAATTTGCATGTTTTCTTAATGTGGGATCCATCCACAAACATTTTAATAAACATTTTTAATTGTTTGATCCTGATTTGCTATTCGCTTCTCCTTCCTCCCTCCGCCAGCGTTTTCTGCTTTTAATGGAAATTTTAATGGCCAAATTATTTGAGGTGTTCATCATAACCCGATTTATTTTGTTTGATTAGTTTTATTATTATAATTTCAAATTTTATTTAAATGAAGCTTTTGCTCTTTGAAAATATTTTTGCAATTTTGTCTAAAATAGCTAAATAAATTTCGAATACAATTTTACAATTTTATTACAAAATACTGACAAAATGTTTATTAAAATATTCTAAAATTACTTTTCGTATTGAAAAATAACATTGAGAAAAGTAAAAGCTTTTTATATTAAAATAAACATTATTTAGTAGAGATGGGAATTTTATACAATCAAGTTACGAATACTGAACAGCAACAACAACAGCAATATCAGCAACAGCAACAACAAAAAGCAATTTTTAAAATTTCATTAAAAATACAATTACACCTTGTGCCTTTTAAACACTACACTACAATAGAGCAAACATAAAAACAACAACAACTGACAATAAATATAACCCAGCAAACAAAACATCAACAAATACGTAGCCATGCTTAAGAAAGCCAAGAGAAAAATCCGCTCCAACTAACAAAACTAATAACTAACAAGTACTAATAACTTAAAATATTCAAAATAGGACTTAAACTCTTAGGCAGAGTGGCCACACATCAAACTGTTTGATCAAACTTATGGATAAGTTAATAAAACTTAGTTTGACAACGGTCCATCAAATTTATTCTATTACACTTAATTTTAAATTAATTGCAAAATTAAAAAAGAAAGTAACCTGCGTTTTAAAGACGTTTATATTAGCCTTATTTGTATGTTTGTTTGTTACCATGTGGTCACACATCAAACTGTTTGATCAAACTTATGGATAAGTTAATGAAACTCAGTTTGACAACGGCTCACCAAATTTATTCTATTACACTTAATTTTAAATTGGTTTAAATAAGAAGAAGTCCATGTTTTCAACACGCTTATATTGGCCTCCCTTGTAAATTTTTATGTTGGAGTGTGGCCACACATCAAACTGTTTGATTAAGCTTATGTTCAAGTTAGTAAAACTCAGTTTGACAGCGGCTTAGCAAGTATATTCCATCACATATTGGTTTCAAAAAAAAAAAAAAAAACAATATGCGTTTTAAACACGTTTATATTAGCCTCACTTTTACGTTTGTTTGTTGGCGTGTGGTCACACATCAAACTGTTTGATCAAACTTATGGATAAGTTAGTAAAACTCAGTTTGGCAACGGTCCATCAAATTTATTCCACCACACTTAATTTTAAACTAATTACAAAATGAAAAAAACCTTCGCTTTTAACACGCTTCACTTGTATGTTTGCCAGCCCTTTTAAATGCAGTGCGTAATTTTGAAGAATTTGGTGTTCCCTTATAAAAGAGAGTGTGTCCGCTTTAATGCGAAAATTTAAGCTGCTGTAGTGCTGCCAGGAGTGTTCCAGGTTATTTTTTTAGTTTTTTTTAACTATCGGGTGGTTAAATTTCAAGGGCCGATGTTGAATGTGAACCACACCTAAACGCCAAGTTTTTTTCCGAATTTTATGTGTCATTTCTCTATTTCAGACTTACTCAATTTGAACCATGGAGAGATACACAATCCAACAACATGTTGAAGTTATCCAGACTTATTATGAAAATTATGATCAATTTTCGAAGAAAATCATCTTCAGTGATGAGGCACATTTTCACCTCAGTGGATTCGTCAATAAACAGAATTGCCGCATTTGGGCGAATGAGAATCCAAGAGTGACTGTCGAAAAACCAATGCACCCACAAAGAGTGACTGTTTGGTGCGGTTTATGTGCTGGCGGCTTCATCGGGCCGTATTTTTTCCAAAATGCGGCCGGTCAGGCAGTTACTGTGAATGGTGTTCGCTATCGTGAGATGATAACGAACTTTTTATGGCCCGAATTGGAAGATATGGATGTAGACAATATGTGGTTTCAGCAGGACGGTGCCACTTGCCACACAGCTAACGAAACAATTGCTCTTTTGCGCAACAAATTCAATGGCCGTGTTATCTCACGTAATGGCGATGTCAATTGGCCGCCAAGATCATGTGATTTGACACCGTTGGATTTTTTTCTTTGGGGTTATTTGAAAGAAAAGGTGTACGTCGATAAGCCAGCAACAATTCAACAGCTAAAGGATCAGATAATTCGGCACATTAACAGCATAGAACCTCCATTATGCCTCAGGGTCATCGAAAATTTGGACCATCGGATGGAGGTGTGCCGCCGTGGTCGCGGCGCCCATTTTGCCGATATTTTGTTCCATACATAATTGAATAATACCAATATATCATAATAAAATAAAATTACAATAATTTCTTAAATAGTTTGTGTTTTATTCAAAATCAACATCGGCCCTTGAAATTTAATTTATTTTTGGTGGGAACACAGAGAAATGCTGGAATATTAGCTTTGAAATCTGCGGCTTATTAAATGATCTTCAACTTCAACCTGTGGGCAGAAAAGAGTGCTTTTTAGAGTTTCACAGCCTTGATTTGCCAGCACTACTCTGTTTGCCAACCCTTTTAGCAGCTGATAGTGGCTTTTCATACCATTTTATTTCAGGAGACATATTATGCAAGTTATGATAGTAGTAAACATTAATTGAATGTTTGAAATTAATTCAGTTTTTATATATTATATATAAAAATTTTTAATTTTTCGAGAAAGACCTTAAAATGACACTTTCCTTGTAAAAGCTGCCCTTTGGCAGCTTTGTGTTATAATGGGTGATTTTATAAGAACTATCGGAAATTTAAAAAAAACACATAAAATTCAGAAAAATGCATGAAATATTTATTTGGATCGATAGTTGGGTCGATATAATTTAATGTTTGAAGATTATTTCATGCAAATGTTGGCCGCTGCTGCGCCTCAAATGGTCCATCCGCTTAGTCCAATTTTGGCATACTCTTTCCAACATTTCGGCCGGTATCTCACGAATAATGTTGGCAATGTTGGCTTCCAGTGCGTCAATCGAAGCGGGCTTATCGCTATAGACATTAGCCTTAACATAGCTCCACAAAAAATAGTCTAGAGGCGTTAAATCGCACGATCTGGGCGGCCAGTTGACTGGTCCCAAGCGTGAAATAAACTGTTCACCGAACTCGCCTCTCAATTGGTCCATTGTTTCGCGTGCTGTGTGGCATGTGGCACCGTCTTGATGAAAACACATATTATGCAAGTCAAGCTCTTCCATTTTGGGCAAAAAAAAGTTTGTTATCATCGCACGGTAGCGCTCACCATAAAATACGGCCCAATGATGCCGCCAGCGCATAATCCGCACCAAACGGTTGTTTTTTGTGGATGCATTGGTAGCTCTTGCAATGCTTCTGGCTACTCTTCACTCCAAATACGGCAGTTTTGCTTGTTCACGTATCCATTCAACGAGAAATGAGCCTCGTCGCTGAACACAATTCTTCGATAAAAAAGTGGATCTTCATCTAACTTTTCAAGAGCCCATTCACCAAAAATTTGGCGTTGTGGTAGGTCGTTTGGCTTCAATTCTTGCACCAGCTGTATCTTATAAGGCTTTACACCCAAATCCTTCCGCAAAATTTTCCACGTAGTGGAGTAACGGAGGCCCAATTGCTGCGAACGGCGCCGAATCGATAATTCACGGTCATCACCAACACTGGCCGATACGGCTGCGATATTTTCTTCAGTTCGCACTCTACGTAAGCGTGTTGGTGGTTTAATGTCCAACAATGTAAATTTGGTGCGAAATTTTTTTACAATAGCCCGAATAGAAGCCTCAGTAGGTCGATTAAACTGACCATAAAATGGAAGAAGCGCGCGATGAACTTTCTTAACAGAGCACGCATTTTGGTAATAAAATTCAATAATTTCAAGCGTTGTTCGTTTGTAAGACGATTCATGATTAAATTATAGACCAAACTGAAGATGTTTGACAGTGACACAAGATACAAAACGTGCGTGAGCTGTGAAAACTAGTGTTGCCAAAAAGATAATAGCAAAAAAATCACTCGTTATTAGCATGTAAGCGTACTTGCGCATCCTTTCACTTTACATTGTTTGTTGGGTGCTACAATGCAAACTAATGTTACATAAAATAAAATAATTGTATGAAACAGGCTGACGAAGGCTGAAGGGAGACGACAAAGAAGTGCAAGTGTTTTGTTGTATATTGCTTTCGTAGGAGACCTATGAAAATTTTATTATAGCAAAAGAAAATAAACGCTGGATGCTGAGAAGGCTAAACTATTGCTTCGGCTCCAAAGATACAAATGTTGGGTAGATATGACTGGAGAATATATTTCTTAAGAGGGGGGGCATGTAGTTGGAGTCCGAAATGTTATGACTTTGCTTCATTTTAGTATATTTTTAGAAAATGGGAATTTTCGAACATAAAATTAATTGAATTTATGCGATGAATATTAGTTTGAATTTTTAGAGCGCTTTGCTGTCTGCAAGAAGTGGCCAAGCAGGTATTTTGAAGAATACATTTTAATTGGTTTAACAGCAATTAGATTTTTCTTTTTTTTTTATAGAAAGTTGTGCTGCAACACATAGAACTACATTTCTTTTTTATACACTTTATTTTTGTAAAACAAATTGTTTATATAAGAAAAAAAAAAGTATTTTTATTATTAAATTTTTTATTTTAAATAAAATTTTATAGTATATAATTATTAAAAGAAAAGTGGCACAGCGAATTTTTTATTTTTATTTTTTTAATTGTGAGATGAAAACTAAAACGACAACAAAACAAAAAAAAAAAAAAGCATTTTAATTGTGGCATAGATATATGGCAAGTCGTGCAAACATGTCGATGTTTTTGCTGTTGCAGGCAACGTTGCCGCATACCCAACTTAATTAAAAATCTATGTTGACGTTAAAATGCAAGAAAAAAAAATCTCATACTCAAGCATACAAACATATACATATACACATGCACATATAGACATATACATAAATTTGTACACAAAAAAAAAAACCATTTCTTGATAAAATAATAAAACAACAAACTTAACAGCAACGAAACAAAAAAAAAAAAAAAAATGCAGGCAAAAAATAAAAAACAAGAATAAAGTTCCACCAAAATGAGAAAAAAAAGCACAACTTACAACAATAACAACTACAATAAAACATCTTTTTTTTTTAACAAAATCAACAAGTAAAATGCAAAAATGTGGTCTAAACAAGTCTACGTGCCACGTCTGTCCTTCTACATGTTGCTTCTAAATGTTGTTGTTTTAATGTTTGTTTTCTTTTTTTTTTTTGTTCAGTTGTTGCTGCTCTTTATTCCTTCAACTCCAACACAATCATCTTTTTCTTGGATTTTATTTAACTTTAGCGAGAAAAAAAAACACACAAAAACAGACCTCTGCATATATTTGTTTGTATGTCTTTCCTTAAACAAACCAACCAACAGAGACAAAAGAAAAAAAAAAATACACTTTTTTTTTTAACTAAAAAAACTTCGACACGAATATTGAATCCCAAAAGAAGAAACAAGAACAGCAACAAATTTATATAATAAAAGAATTTATGCTTGGAAAAAAGTGATCCCAGTTTTAAAGGAAGAAAACACAGCTTCAAAATCTCAAAAATATACAAACATGGCAAATAACTAAAATAAAAAAAAAAAAATGAAATGAAACGAATGTGAATGTAAAAACAAGTTAAACAAATATTCTCGTTTTTTAAGGAGACCAGTGCCTCGTTTCTGTAATATTAGTGAAAAGTTTCGCGCATCGAAAACTATGAAGCATAAAAATCCACCGTTTCTCGATTATCGAGAAATACAGCGTTTCTGTATATTAAATCGAAAAGAGGCAACACTAGTTACGTCTTTATTAGAATATTTCCATTAAGCAGCTGTTAAAATGCAAAAAGTAAACAAATAAGAAGAAGCATATAGGAAAATATTATCAAACGAAAAGAAAATTTATTTATTTCACAATGAAATAATGTGCTTTTTAGTTTTTTAGGTAAATTTGAGGTGTGTGGCCAGAAAAAACCAATTAAAGTATGGAGAACAAAAAATAATGAGTATGCTGACCAAAATTTAATAAGCGCGGTTAAGCATGGCGAGGGTTCGGTGATGGTGAGGGAATGTATGGCGGCAAGCAGAAATTGGTCTTTATTGATAGTATAATAAATAAGATGTATCACTTGAACATTTTGCAAAAGAAAGTGAAAAAATTTGGGTCGGAATGATCTTGGATTTTTCAACAGAACAACGACCACAAATATACATCCCATATAGTAAAAGAATGACTCCTGTATCACACTCCCAGAATATTGGATCATCCTCCCCAATTACCGGACTTAAATCCAATTGAACATATGTGGGAACACTTCGACCGCCAAATCCGAAAAATAACAATTAGCAATAAGGATATGCTGAAATCCGTTATAATAGAGGAATGACAGAAAATTTCATCTGATATAAAACAAAAATGGTCAGAAGAAGATTAAGGCAAAAGAAAAATCAACAAAATAATAAATTGCTTTTTTATATTCATTTTAAAATAGTATGTACAGTTCTTTTTGACGCGTAAATAATGAACTATTTTTTATTTTCGTTGAAAATTTTTTGTTGTAAATATTTTTGCGGTTTTGTTTAGAATAAGGCAGAGAACTCAATGCTAATTTAAAAGTACCTAAATGTAAAATTTTAACATAAATAAAAATACTGAAATAAAAACAAAGTTTATTACACATTATGTTGACACTCACAGTATATAAAAACAAGTTGAAAAAAAAAACATTCATATCTTTTAAGGGTACCAGATTGTTTAAGAGTTTTTAAGTGAAAACCTTGGTAGACAGCCAGTCCGTAATCATCTGTAACATATCGTATGCTAATTCTCTTATAAAATCTCAAAGTAATATTGGATGTTTTTGTCTTAAAGATTTAACACTCCGACTTGGCAACACTGCTTTATTTGATAACCTATTAAAGAGCTGACGGTTATTTTTTGTTTAGTGTTGGTTTGTATTCAGTATGGGTAGACTTAAACCGTAGCCAATCCACATTCGAATGGGCTGAAGCACAAATTGATATTGATACTGAATTTCCATTTAATATTTTGTACTCCGATGATGTCTATTTTTTGCTTAAAAAGTTAACTTAAACAAACATTCACATTTTTTAAGGAGACCATATCGCTTAAATGTTTTTAAGCCAAAGTTTCTAATGCCAGCCAATCCTTAACCCTCTATAGCATATATCAACTACTTCCGTAATAAAATCTCTAAGTATTGTTAAATATTTTTCTTTAAGAGATATGAAACTTTGATTTGGCAACACTGCTCTATTTGAAAGCCCACTTAGCAGCTGATAATTGCTTTTTGTTTAGTTTGGTTCTACATTTCATTATGATTACACTTACATCAGAGCAGATTCAGCAAATGGGCTGAAGCACTACAAATCAGTATTGAATTTCTATTACAAGTTTTTTTTCTGCAATGTATTTCATTTTTATTTTGACTGGCTAGACAAATAATGTATGTAAAAACAAACATGTACTTCTTTTAAGCAGACCATATCGCTTAAAAATTTTCTGGCCAAGGCGTCGAAAGCCGATCCTTACCCTCTATAGCATATCTCTTATAAAATTTTAAGGTAATGTTGCATGTTTTTCTTTTAAAGGTTCAAACCTTTGACTGCCAACACTGATTTATTAGACAGCCCATCAAACAGCTGATACTTGCTTTTTGTTCAGTTTGGTTTGATATCACCAGAGCCAATTGATATTGAACTGCCATAAAAAAGAGAAGAGAGGATATTAAATAATCTTTCGTCACCATACGGTAGCAGATAGAGAAAATCATTGCCTGCTGTGCTTTATAAGCTAGCGGAAACGTTGGTCTATATGTCTTCAAAAAGCATAATTGCCAGAATGTCACTATAAATGGTGAACGGTATAATGGTATTAATCTAGCTGACATTTCACCCGAGGGGCAAATTTTGCCTTGGCGTACGTCTAACAAGGGCACTCTGCTTTCTGGGGCATAGAATACTAAGAGGTCCTGGTTTGTTGCAGCAAATAACACTTTAGGAAGCCCCAGCAAGACTTAGGCTGTGCTGCGACTTTCGAAAACCTCTATCAAGGCTTAACTTGCGGAGCGGGCATCGATAGAGCCCCCCGGAGGTTCTACTACATTTTCGCTGAAAAATTTTAGATAAGGCTTAAGCTTGAAATAACAAAGAGGGGAATTAGTTTTCCCTGATAATTTTGATGCTGGTCTTCGATAGCTAATAACTCTCGAGCTGCTATTATCTTGCAACAGATACCTGTAATGTAAGGAATCAGTCTTGATGATTAGGCGGGTGAGTTGTTTAAGGGTTGATGCTCTTAATGGACTACGGCCTACTAACTCATTAAGCCTAGTCTTACGGAACTGTCTGGGAAATTATATACGGCAGGGAGTAGAAGGTCCGAGCTATACAATAAGCCGTTTGTTTATATGGCTACCAAGTGACAGAAGTTAAGACCTGTGTGAGCCCTGCAAGCCACACGAGGGCGCTGGTGAATCGCAAATATTAACTCACCCCGTAGAGTTAGTACATCGTCAGATAGGGCCGTTAAGACAGCTGGTGGCATATGGGGCTTTAGGAAGTCTCAGTATGACTGTGGTATGGGGACTTTTGAAAATCCTCACCAGGAGTTAATTGGCAGAACGGGAGTCAGCAGACAGCAGGAGGTATTTTTTGCACATCATCTTAGCGCAGATCAGATGCTGATGAAATGCCTGCATTTTAGCTAAAGTTAGCTGGATGTGGTTTAGAGCTAAGATCTTAGCGAAGGGTTGTTAGTAGGCCCTGATAATTAACATGCATAGCCAGTTTTTGAGGAGCGAATTATAATCTGCGAGGCGCTACTGCCTAGCAACGGATACTTTTAATGTAATAAACCAGATGCCATGGAGATATGGCCGAGTTGGCGAAGGGCTAATGCTCTTTACGGACTTACGTTCCACTAACTCACAAAGCCTGATCTTCCTCTGAATGGCTAGTAAGTTAGTTTAGAATGCCTGAACTCTTCAGCAAGCTATGTATTTGTTTATATGGCCACAAACATATGACATGAAGTTGCCACCTGTATGAACCTTGCGATCCAAATGGGGACGCTAGTCAACTGTGAAATAGTTCAACTGATGAAATATTCGTGTAAAGTATTATAAAGAAAAACATCTAATACTTTTTAGGAAAAGATTTTTAAATGTAAATTTTTTAAATCTTTAAAGCATATTTCTCCAGTATTAACTGCCATCCATTGTGCTTTGCGGTATGGTCACTCTAAGACTATCATTATTTCTTAGATACATACAGATTTCAAGAAAAACACATCTCAATATGTTGAGCAAACAAAAAAAAATCTTTTAACACACAAAATGATGTTGCAGTGCAGCAACAACTTGCAACTCTTACTAAAATACAAAATCTATGTTTATATTTATGCTAAAACAAAACATGCGAAAAATAAAATCAAATCGATGAAAATAACAAATATATTTATCAACAAATAGAAAACAATAAATTCCGAAGACACAAAATTGCTTTGCAATTTCACAAAAATTTAAAACGAAATCCTATTTGTGTGTTTTCTCAAACTAAGTATGTCAAATTGTGGTTGCTGACGATGTTTGAGAAGAGATAAGGGAACATTAAGCACGAAAACAGACAAGAATTTATACGACAGTTTGTAGTCAATACTCGTGTAGTAAATACTATATACAAACATATATATTAGGAGTACTCTACATTAACTTGTCTGAAAAGTCTTAGTGGAAATAATGACTGCCGATTAATGGGGATTTAATTGCTGTCAATGTTTTAAAGCCTAAATGGGGAGGAAATTTAAAGCTGAAATTGACAGTTCTAAGGCCAGAGGCTATATTTGATTTTAATATCTCTATTGAAATGCAACAAAAACGATGAGAGCCAAATTTGGCCTAGATATCCAGGGTTTGCAATTAGCATAAGTTTAAGATTCAGGCGTTGTGTAAATATGCAGCAACCATCAGCTGTTGAATGGGCTGTCAAATAAACCACGAGCTCAAAAAGTTATATGGAAAGCTAGGCCGTTCAGTCAAATTCATGCCGAAGCCGAATATCCATGACGTCAAGGTAATGATCTGTATTTGTTGGGATCACAAAAAAGTTTTGAGTTATAAATTGTTGAAAATGGGTCAGATGATCACAGATGAATGTACGTAAGATAATTGATACGTTTGAAGAAAGCAATCAACGAAAAATTACCAGAATATTCGACCACATACGAAGCAATCAATAATCTTTCATCAGGACCACGTTCGGCCAATTATGGCAAAATTGCTTAAATACTATTTGGAAAACAGTGGATGGAAAGTTTTAGCTCATTCGCCTTATAGCGCAGACCTTACCCCTTATGACTAAAATTTCCGGGAATACGCTTTACTACAAAGCAGGATATCAATAAATATAGTTTAAAAAACTAAAAACCACGCTTCGATGTCAAACTAACATAATTATCCACATAACCAGATAATTATACGTATAATGCATCCCTAGTTTCTTTTTTGGAATTCCCAAAATCGGTTTCAAGAATCGCCAAAATCCCCGTTTTCCTTGTAAATAGAGTTTTATTTTACGGCAGTTTTTAATTTCCCGGGAAAACGCGAATTGTTTTATAGTTTCCCGGTATTCCGCTCGTTTTTTTTTAATTCCCAAAATCAGCTTCAAGAATCACCAAAATCCGCCTTTTCTCTGTAAATAGAGTTTTTATTTTCCCGCAGTTTTTCATTTCCCGGGAAAACGGGAATTGTTTTATAGTTTCCCGGGATCCCGCTCACTAGAAATAATAAAACTTTAATGTGTTAGGCATTTACACAAATTTTATTAGAAAGCTTAACAAAGCTAATTTTGCAACAAGAGTACACAAATTACTTGTATTTAGAACCGAGTTCAATGTAGGCTGAGTTTTTCTTATTTTAAGGCGCATTTGTTCCTGAGATTCGCGGTCATATACTTCTTTCTTCCAAGACTTTTTGTGTCAAGATTTCAAATGTGTCAAGGACTTCGTCCTTTACATGACATTGTTTTTGCACATAGGGAGCATATCGCAGTTTCAGTAGATGTTTTGTTAAAAAACGTTCACACGATTGAGTTTTCCATCTTAAGAATTGCATTAATAGCAACAAAAAAATTACGTTTGCAATTAATTACCTCAAAACATCAATTTTGTACAATAACATGTTTTTAAATTTGTTAAAACTGCTCACATAAAAATACCTTTTTTCTTTGCATAACGTTGACAATTATTTTTTTGTTTTACGTTTGAAACAAATAACAAACTTGAGGCAGCAGCTTTCTACATGGAGATTTGCCAATAATTTTTATATTACTTTATTTATTACGGGATCCCGCAAAATAAAAAAAAAAAATTGCCGGGATTTCTCGATGCGGGAATTCCCGGGACAAAACTCTATCTGTAAATAATATGACAGCTTATTTTTTTCCACTAAAACGAATGACCATTTATAAAATCAGATGCATGTTCCATGACAAAAACATGCACAGAATATGAAAAACCGGTTATTGGATTTTTTGGGAAATTCCCAAAATCAGCTTTGTGAATCCCCAAAATCCCCCACTTCCCCGAAAGCAATACGGCAACTCCAATTTTTGCACTAAAGCAGCAACACTGTAGTATATATATAGTTAATATGACAACTTAATTTTTTGCACTAAAGCGAATGACCATTTATAAAATCAGATGCATGTTCCATGACAAAAACATGCACAGAGTATGAAAAACCGGTTCGAAACTGGTTGGTGAATATTTTTTGCAAATTCCCAATATCAGCTTGGTGAATCCCCAAAATCCCCCTATATCCCCGGAAGCCAGACATCAACTCCAATTTTCGCACTAAAGCAGCAACACTGTATATATAGTTTTTTGTACCTGCATATGTAATAATCACTCATATGGCGTGGATTTCGAGTGTTGCAAACTATCATACAAACAAGCAAACATACAAGTGAAACTAATATAAGCCTGTTAAAAACTGGCTTGATTCTTTCTTGGACTTAAAACCGGAACAATTTCTCTTTTTGGCGCGACATTCATATGCTACCAGGAAGAACGAAAGTTGAATAATGTATCAACTTATTTGGTTATTACTCATAGTAAAAATATATTTTTGAAGCCAAAATATCGTTTATATTAACTTGTATACCATATGTAATAAGCATACATACATAAGTACAAAATACACACATACATTCATATGAATACTTGCCATTATGTGTATTATTTATTTAAGAATAAAGTCCTTGAAAGATTTAATCCTTGGCAAGTTCTGTGCCACAACTAAACTAAATTATAAAAATCATTGAAGTTTTTTTTGTGACTGCATTTTATTTCATTTTAAATTAAATTGACGTCATTCATAATAATAATGAAATATCTCTCAAGTCCATCAAAATTAATTGCTTGCCAAACAAAATTTTCCATTTAACAATCATAAAACGTCTCTTCTACCATTTTTATTTTTTGTCTATATTAAAGTTAAAGCATAAGTGGCATCATATAAAAAACATACACACATATGCAGGTACAAACACACACACACACACACGCACACACATACATACAAACACTCACTCACACACATGTTGTGGCAAAAGGTAGGACAATAATAAATATTAATGGGTGCATGGTAGAACCTGTATGTACGTTTGTGTGTGTGTGTGTGTGTGTGTGACAGAGTGTTTGCATAAAATATATGACGGCACAGTAAGAAAAAAAACTCAGCAAAATAAAATAGTATAGAATTTCATATATAATAATATAGAAAAGTAAAGAAGTAAAATTGTATGAATGTAGTATGTATGTAATATTTCCAGGTGTAGGTTTGTTTGTCTGACTGTTTATTTGTATAAATTGTTTTAATGCATATTAATAGAATCGTGTTTTTCTTTTTGTTTGTATTGAAATATGTATAGGTATGTATGTGTGTGTGTGTGTGTGTGTGTGAGTATTTGTATGTTTGTGTTTTTAAGCATAAACGTGCAAAAATATTGTATTTAAGTATCTTAGTTGTGCTGTCATATACTTGATGATATAAATATTGTGTTATTTGCATAAAATTGTAATTTAACTGCTGCCGCTGCTGCTGCCGCTTAAATTTCAACTGTTCAACTTAGTTGTTGTTATTGCTGGTTTCTATTATTGCTGCCACTTCCTCAACTTCTTTTTCAACTTTAATGTCTACTGGTTATTTTGTTGAATTCTATTATACGAGCACTATAACTGCTGCTACATCTACACCTATTATTTTAACTCTCTATTGTTGTTGTTGTTGTTGTTGCTATTGTATTTTTCTTTTTTTTATTATTATTATTTTCCTATACATACTTGTACAATTTAAAGTTAAAGCTTCTGCAAATATTGTGTTTTGCTTTGCTTGTTCTACCTCCCGTCAAACTCCTGATACATCGCACAGTAGCTCAGGATATGAATTCTTAAAACAAATTTCAGGTTTTTTTCTGGCCTCGATTTCAAACATTTGCAGGTCTTTTAATATAGAAATTAAAGTAGCTCTTAAATAAAATTAAGAAATCTAAAAAACACACTTCGGTATGGAACTAAAGTTAGAAATAATTGAAAATATTATAAACAGCTTTTTTTGTATGTTGCAGCTTATGCGTCGACATTTCATAGGAGCTAACCTAACCACTAGACTGATGACGAATTGTGGTGAAAGCGTCTCGGCATTTCCAAATAAATAAGCACTCGTTAAATCTTATTTAATAAAAGATTATTATTTATACCGATAAAAAATTGTAAATAGCTTGTTTTCTATATTTCCCAGCTATCTATATGTCGACATTTCATAGGAACTACCCTAATCATCAGTAGACTTTGGAAATTTTGAAATATATTCTCAAACATTCAACTTAATATCCCAACAATCTAAATAAATTGTTGAGAATTTTAAAAGAAAAATGCTCTAATAATATCTGTCAAAACACAAAAAACAAGCTTTTTCATTTATACACGTCTCTAACATTTCTTTACACCTTTCAAACAAATGCACAACCATAGAAAACAAGCTATTTATAATTTTTTATCGGTATTAATAGTAGAAGTTAAAAATAGCGAATAAAAAACACAATTGTTTGATTATTATTTATTCAATATATGTAATTAAACTTATTTGTTAAATAAAAGTTCCTCACTGGAGGAAATGGCTTTACTGTACCCTAATCAACTGCTTGATGACACCCATTTTATGTTGCATATTTTTTTTTAGAGTATTGAAAAGCAGAGAACAAAAATTCAAATAATTGAGTTTTATTCACTATATTAGCTTCTAGTATTGATACCAATTAAAAACTTATAAACAGCTTGTTTTCTATAACTCGCGTGTCGATATTTCATAGGATTAGGGTAGCTCCTATGAAATATCGACATATAGACAGCAGGAAAACGTAGAAAACAAATTGCTTTTAATTTTTGCTTGGTATCAGTGTTGAAAGCTAACTCTGAACAAAACTTAATTGTTAGAAATGGTATTAAAAATAAGTTTAGAAGCTTTACTTCACTTATTTTTTAAATATTTAAAAAATAATAGTATTATAGTATTATTATAATAGTATAATAGTATTATTTTTCGTATATCGAGTGCCTGAAGCTATGTTAACAATAATGCCATCTGTCGTGTCTATTTATCCTTCGCTATTGTTTTAAGAATACTTTTGAAGCTATTTCTCACTTTCGATTTCAATATATTAGACTATATATATTTTATTATAATATTATATTTATATTATTGAAATTTGATATTTAATTATTTCATCTTGTTTAAGAAAATATTTCTTATTTTTGCAGCTAAAAATCGTTTTATTTTATATAAAATATTCAACCGTATTTATTTTCAATATTTCGATAACAATTTGTTATCATCGTCAGGAAAATTAATTTGTTATTATCGACGGGAAAATTAATATAATTAAGAACATATTAATTTTCCTGACGATGATCACAAATTGTTATCGAAATATTGAAAATAAATACTGTTGAATATTTTATATAAAATAAAACGATTTTTAATTGCAAAAATAATAAATATTTATATTATAGATATTTTAGTTTTTTTTTCTAAAACAACATTTTTTTTTTCTAAAAAAGCATTTAACATTTGTATATTAAAAGGCTGTCAGCCACTAAAAACTGGCAGGAGATATTGAAAGTGTTACATTGAAAAGCGTACAAACTCGCCAAAAACCAACAAAATCTGGTAAAAAACGGCAAAAATCTATAAATGAATAAAATTGGTAAAAATGAATAAAACCGGTAAAACCTACCAATAAGTAAGATCGAGTACAAAATAACCGTTAAGAGTACAGATACACATTTCGCAACAAAAATGCGATCAACACATGAAAAACCGGTTCCAAAATGTTTAGTAAACCGGTTCCGAGTTTTTTTGGGAATTCTCAAAATAGTCTTCAGGAATCACCAAACTTGCCTTACTTTCCCGGAACAATCCCGCAAACAATATGTCAATTACCATTTCGCACTAAAGCGGCAATACTTTTTAATATGGCAAAGTATCGAATTCCTCAAAATACACACTGTATATAACTGGGGTTGCATATAAACAGACATACATACAACTAATATCAGCTTTTCAATAACCGCTACTGTCCTGTAAATATAAGCTATTCATCCACTAAAGACTTGCAGGAAACGTGGAAAAGTGTTACTGCATTGCACACAGCGCACACATTCGCAAAATCTGTAAAAAGTGGTCAAAAACCGGCCAAATCTACAAAAAAAAAACCTGTAAAATTTAATAAAACCAGTAAAAACCAGATAAAAAATAACCTTTAAGAGTATGAAAAACCGGTTCCGAACTGGTTAATGAACTAGCTCCGAGTTTTTTAGGAATTCTAAAAATTGTCTTCAGGAATCGCCAAACTTCCTTTACTTTCCCGAAACAATTCCGAAAAGAATGTGGCAATTACCGCACTAAAGCGGCAACACTGCTTTCTATCAAATATCTCAAAATATACAATATATACAACAGGGATTGGATAAGTCATACACATATATAAACATACAACTAATATCAGCGTTGCAATAACCACTATTGTCGTGTAAACGTGTTCAGCCACTAAAAACGTGCTGGAAACATTGAAAAGTGTTACTGCGTTGCACACATAGCAAAATCTGCGAAAAGGGGTCAAAACCCGGTAAAATCTACAAAAAAATAAAACCGAAAAATTAATAAAACCAGTAAAATTCTAAAACAGAAGCGGATAAAAAATAACCGTTAAGAGTACGGAAAACCGGTTCCAAACTGGTTAGTGAGCCGGTTCCAAGTTTTTTTGGAAATTCTCAAAATCGGCTTCAAAAATCGCCTAAATTCCCTTACTTCCCTGAAACAGTCCCGGAAGCAATATAGCAACTGCAATTTTCGCACTAAAGCGGCAATATTCTTTTCTATAACAGGGTAGCAAATTCCTTAAAATACACACTGTGTATATAGCAGAGCTTGCAAGAGTCACACACACACACATATAAATATACCTGGGAAACTAATATGTAATCTAAAGGCGTGTAGATGCGAGCTATTCAGCCACTGAAAACTAGCAGGAAACCTTGGAAAATATTACTGCATCCACAAAAAGCACACAAATATGGCGAAATACACAAAAAACTGGTTAAAACCCGGTAAAAATATACAAAAAAGCCGGTAAAAATTAATAAAACCGATTAAACCCACCAAAAGAACCAGATAATTACCCGTATAACCAGGTCCAAAATAACCATTAAGAGTTTAGATACACGTTTCAAGATAAAAAGGTGCACCACATAAGAAAAGCCGATTCCAAACCATAATCGTCTGCAGAAATCAACAAAATCCCCTCACTTCCTCGGAAAAATCGTGAAAGCAATAAGGCAATTACAATTTCAGGATTTAAGTGGATACACTCTTTTTTATAATGGAGTATCAAATGCCTAAAAAGTACACACCATATATAACAGGAGTGGCGAGAGTTACTAGCATATGTGAAGCTAATATAAGCGGGTTAAAAAGAAAGGTCATTAGGATGTGCTAGTTTTACATTGAAATGTTGGTAAGACTGCTATGCCGTTTATATCGTTAAAGTTATTAAACTGTATATTCTTCATATTTCAAGTTCTTTGATTCAACAGAACACAAAGAGTTAGAAACTCTAAAAAATCAAGCTTAAGACTGAATTCTTCATTATTAGCTTAAGCAAGTTGGCTCAAAAAGCTGAAGCAATAAAATAAAATATTTCCATAGATTCAAAAGTTCCTGCGTTATGGCCATATAATATAGATTTCGAGCCACTGTGCATCGCTATTTCATACCAGCCATTATTTTTCTTCCTTCCCATGTAGTTAAAGTTGTATGTTGTATGTAAGATTGTGTATGCACACACATACACTCAACCACACATACAAATAAGTATATCTCCTGTAGAATAACATTGATTTTTCTTTATTGTGCAATTTATTTTATTTTCCAGCAAATTTATTTTTTGAACATTTTTTAAATTCAGGCTTTAAAATAATGCATTGTTAAAAGGCAACATCTTGGGGATATGATCAATAAAGCGGTATCGTAATGAAGCGGTTATCGCAAATAATTTCCAAATAAAGGTTGGGTCATCCATAAAAAGCGATGTTAAGCGTGAGTCACACCTTAATGTCAAGTTTTTTTGTCCAATTTAATTTGACATTTCCTTTTCTCAGTGGTTAAAAAATTCAACCAGGGAGAGGTAATCAATTGAAAACTGTTGATTAAACAGAGAAAAGTGAATGAAAAGAAAAGTATCTTCAACGACAAGGCATACTTTCACCGAAGTGAATTCGTTAACAAGCAGAATTACCGCATTTGTGCAAACAAGAATTCAGGAGAGATTGTTCACACCCCGATGCATCCACAAAGAGGGAATGTTCGGTGTGGGGTATAGACTGGAGTCGTCATCGTGCTGTATTTCTTCCAGAATTATTTTGGCCAAGCAGTTTCCGTAAATAGCGTTTTAGGGTTGTCCCTTTTTTGATTAAGTCGTCAGCGATGTTTTTACCGTTGTTGGATACGTGTCCAAGTACCCATTTTAGGGTTAGGTTAGAATGTCTCGCCATCTTGTTTAAAGATGTCCAGCATACTTGGACTAGACTGGAATTAGTGTATATTCCAATCAAAGAGTTGATGGTAGCCTTGCCGTCTGTTACTCTCACGATATTCCTACCGAATATCTTGTGAAACCTCAGCCAACTGACCACTTTGTTTATAGCCGATATTTCAGTTTGAAGAACACTAAATCCGCTTGGTAGTCTGAAGGATAATTCAATGCTGAATTCTTCTCTGTAAATGCCTCCCCCAACTCCCCTTCTCCCCTTCTGAGCCCATCGGTGTATGCATAGTACAATCCAGATTCTAAGGGAGATTCCCTGATTTGGTAGCTGAAGTTCCTCGAGAGGAATGGTTTTTTGCGCAGTAGTCAATTAGCACGGGGACTAGGTCCCAATCTCAAGTTTATTGGCCTAGCCCCATGGTCTGTGGGTCTATGGTCCCGTCGCGTTCAGACTGATTGCGGCTTTTAGTGCTATATATCTGGCTTTCCAGCTCATAAGTGCAAGAATTGCCTTAGTTGGTGTTGTCCTCATGGTCCTTGCGATCAGTATTGCCATGGTTCGAATGACTTGTGATGAAGTGGCGAATTTAGTCAAAAATATTTTAACAAGAAGACTAAAATTAAATGGTTGCACACTCATACATCTAAAGGATATTTTTTAATCTCCATGGAACTTATGAAAGGATAAATTTGCAAAGTAAGCTTTATGCATGTACTTTGATGTTCGATTTGGTAGAGTATTCAACCAACAGTCTCGAGGTCGCAGGCTAATTTTTGGCTTAATAGATATTTTAGTTAACAAAACTCACGACTACGGAGTGAGACTATTGTACAATATACCCTTAAGAAAATTAGGGCTTACTCGCTGGTGATATGATGGAACCTACTATTTCAAAAATGAAGAGTATGTGTTAGGATAAATGAAGATCGTTACCGCACCATATTTAATGATATTATCTTCGAAAGAACTAGTGGCGTTGGAATCCATATTTTGCGGTATGTTAATGGGGAAGTCCGATAATACGTCGAGGGATCTCGTAAATCTCAATTGTTTCACGTAAGACTAAGTGAAATAAAGTAGCAGCAATCGAAGCCTAAGAGGCCAACATCATCCGTGCTATTAGTGATATACAGCCAGCAATGCTTAGAAAAAGGGCTCCAAATTTAGACATTCAAAATGTATTTCATCGTGAACAGCTTAATGACCATATACCCGAAACTATTTTCAAATAATTTTAGATTAAAATAAAATTTTTTGTATAATTTTTTTACAATATCGAAATCGGTTGGGCTTAAAATCCTTATTTATATAATTTAGCAACTAAAGCTCATTTCAGAAGAAATTTCTTTAAATGTTCTTGCTAAGCTGAAGAGCTGAAGAGTTTAAAGATCCTTACATTACGAGGCAGTTGTATACTCCCCTGGTCAGACCCTTCTTGGAATATGCATCTGTAGTTTGGGATCCATCTTATAAGACACATGTTGAATCAGTGCAGAAGCAAATTTTGCATTTTCTGTCTTCGCACTCTTCATTGGAATCCGCTTGATCTCCCATCGTACACTAGTCGCCTTGCACTTAACTCTTAAAGGTCGTTGGACTATGTTAAATATATCATTTATTTATATATATATATTTTTTTGTATGTATTAACGTTAAATAGTCGAACTTATATTTAATATTACACTCATAGAAAAAACCATCTTCATTTTGATGACGACAGGTCATCAGAACTGTGACATCAATAGTATATAAAAAGTCAACAGTGTTATGAAAATCAACATCAATCTCAATCACAAAAGTCATCACACAATTTTGTCATATATTGAGTATCATCAATGCTACAACTGTGGTGACATCAATTCCATGATACATTTTATTAATAGTTAAAATTCATCTAATTTGTCAAAATTGATTATAAAAAAACCTAAATAGTGTTTTAATATTTTTTATTTATTGTTGAAAAGGAATTAGGTTGTTAAAATTATTATTTTTAAATTTAAATTCATTTTTATGAAGTAGAAAAAAAATGCATCATATTAATGACATTTAGTCATTATATGCGACGCTAGTTACATAAATATGATGACAGCGTAGAGAGTAAAATAAAAAGAAGAACTACGAAGTAGAGAAAGAGAATATTTCCTCATACACAGCATGCACACAATTAAAATATGATAATGCGCCACACAGACATTTTATTGATGGCAGTAAGTCATCAAAAGTATTATTAGTACATTTTTAATTCTCATTGATTTCTTGAACATGGTAGAATATAAAGTTACGTATATGAACATATTTTTGAAATCATTATATTGCACCGGAATTTAATGTTGTTGATAGCGTACCATAGTATTGATGATATGTCGTCATCAAATTTACTTCACGTGCTAGTTTTCTGATGTTAATGAGCTATCACATCTGATTTTAGTGCGCCATTCTATTGATGATATTTTGTCATTACATTGACTTCATTTAGTAATTTATTCTTTATTGGAGTTTCCTTGCATTGATGTGAGCATGTACATCAAAAGTATTCCGATAAAGCATCTCTATGATGTCAGTGTGACATTCCATTGATGAAATAATTTTCATAATTGTCGTTGTTGATAATTAGAGCAACTGATGTAATGGTTGACATCACAGCGATTAAAATTGTCATGGGGTCAAAAATGATGACATTTGGCATTGCATTGGTGTTAAAATACATCACAGTTATGACAGGTTTTCTATGAGTGTACTAATATTATATGATGAGTTGTTATCATTCATCTAGCTCAAGTTCAATCCTGATTAAGCAGCCGTATTAAAAATACATCATGTTTACATGGTACTGAGTTCGAATACTAGTGGGTGCTGATGAGCAGGGTAGCGACTGTGAAAAAGCTAGTTGTCCCCCAGCTTTAATGTATTCAATTATTTTTTCCTGTCTTCTTTAATCAAGACAGATATATAGCACATTAATTATAACAAAAATGTTATAATTAAAAATAAAAATATTTCTTGGCTTTAGCCAGGACTGAACTTGAGCTAGACGAATGATAATAACCCATTTTATAATATTAGTAATTTTTTTTTTTATATTGGACCAGTACTCAGAAGATGACCTCTACATATGCAGTGCATTGTACCAGAACTGGGAAAATAGGTTGTGAGGAGGGGGAAAGGGGGAGTAGTGTTGTTGAACCTTCCAACGTTATAACATACATTAACGTTATAACAGAATTTGATTAACGGTAATATATGTTCAGTGTTCCTACTCAATTATATTGCATTGACAGTTCCTAATCGTCCATCTAAACACTACGGGTTGTTAAATATTAAATACTTTAGATATAATTATGCAAATGCTGAACCATTTAGGAGGATTTGCAGTCAATTTAACAAATATTATAAATTTATAGACTTTTCTTTCCATAAAAATACTGCAAAATCTAAAATGATTGCCTTTGTTTAATTACCTGCTAAATCGCTAGGTTAAATTAGCACTAAAATGATCGGTTTGGGGATAAACCGGGCGAGGGATTGGAAGCTGGGGATAACCTGAGGGGGTTTAGGTACCAATTGAGTGAACGCCAGAGTGGTCACCCAATTTCAACTTCAGAATAAAATACTTATATTTTTCAATATTGGGTACTTACATAAAAACCACTTTATTTTTCAAATATAAATTAAATGATCAATACTTATCGGCTTCTTGACGATATATATGGAGCGTCTTGGGGAACTTCTCGATACGTAATGTCTACCGGAAAGCTACAAAACTTCAGTTTTAAGTCCGGAATATGTTTGCTCTTTCGTCAAAAAATCGTTAAGTTATGTCACAAAATCTTTAACAACACAAAAAATCACTTAATATTAATTAAGGCTTGGGACTATTAAATTCAAAAATAGATTAACTCAAATTTGGTTCTTAATATAAATAAGTAATATAAGTTTAGAAAATCCAATTTTAACAATTTTAAAAAGTAATAATAATAATAAAAAATTCACTTGTTCTGATATATATATATATATACTAATAATTAGCTCGGACTACTTTAAACAGCCTTTCTAAATGCTTTTTAAAAACTCTTACATACAGCTTAATTCCGCTCGGAAACGTAATTGAATTCTTTTTCTACTTCTTCAAAAAACGAAGAACTAAAAAAATTTTCGGAATGAAATCTAATCTAATTGCAAGAATGTAACTAGTATTGTCTTATAGAATTGATTTCAATCTGAAAAAGTTTTAAATTTTTGTTTTTTGAAGAATTGAAAAACCGATTCACTTCCATTTCCGAACGGAAGTGAGTTCTGTGACATGGCCGATAGTGTTTGTACTTTTTGGAATATAATACTTAATTTGTACTTTCTTGAATGTAATACTTAATTGGTGGCAATATCTGTTTGTAAAGATTTACATTCCTAGATATGAATAAATAAATAAGCAGCCCTGCACGTCACACTTTTCAATCAATTCACTCCTTTAAATTCATGCCTATTGGTGTATCTCTAGCATTTGAACCTCCTTCTTTGCCCACTCTATTGCTGGAGTTTTTTTTTAGCGTTGCTGTATGTTTGGTTTCACTAATAGTGCTTGCTACCTCTTCTTCATCTTTTCGTTTCACTCTTCTTTTACTCCAACTTGTTCTTGGTTTTTGCCAATTTTTTGGATTTTTTTATACTTATACAGCGTGTGCGCGCAATCAATTTTCTTCTTTTTTCACATCAAAGTTTTCCTTTTCTTTTTCGTTTTGTGTTCTTGTACAATATTTATTTTGCTTTTTGTAAGTGTTGTTATTGTTGTTGTTGTTGTTGATAATGTTATTTTGTTTTTGTATTCGTTGTGGCAGAGAAAATGCTTTTTTCCATTCCTGCAATTTTCTTTATTACAATATTATTATTCTTCCTTCTCCTCTGTTTTAAGTGGCTGCACATTAAAATTATTTATATTTATACGTTTTTATTTTAAATATATTTCTTTTTATAGCTTATTCATGCAAATTAAAAGAAACAATTTACTAATAAGTCAGTAGAGAAAATGTCAAAAAATACGTTGAACGTAGTTGTTTGAATTAATTTAAATTGCTAATTTATTTACTACGTATTTTGTTTATGTGTAGATGTGTGTTAAGGTAAAGTTATTTATTTAATTTTAAAAACAAAGTTAGCATTGAATAATATGTACATTAAAGGAAATGTTTTAAAATTACAATTATTTACATTTAACTTTTACTCGACTTTTGCTTTATTTAAGGCTTAACAATAAGCCAACTTGCTAAACAGCGAACACTGGTCACCAAAATTTTCATTACAGTGCAAACATAAAATATTTTCAATGTCAAGCCCGTGCAGTGTTGCCAGGAGATGTTTTGAAAAATCCCCACCATAGCGCATAAAAATCATTATTTTCCCCTACAATCAAAAAAATATTTCCCTACATTTTTCCCTACGCAATTTTTCATTTAAATTTTGCACAAATAAATTATTTTTTTAATACAATTTTCATCTTTATTGTAAATTCAAACAACTAGAATTTCTTACTATAAGCTCAATTAGTATAAAAAATATAACGATTCATATGATTTTTTTAGCTATCGAAGTAAATTCTTTTAAGTGACTCGGTCTACATTCTAATTCAAACTGGTATAGGCGTTTTATGATGGAATAAGTAAGAATATCACAACGATAGCAGGAGTAGGAAAAAACACATCAGAAACTAATTTCATCAATATGCGACTTCTATTGTATAATTACGTGTAGAAGCCCGTTGTGATTATATTTATAACTGTTTGTAGTTTTCTAATGAAATTTTTGTTATATTAATTCTATCTATTTTCTTGTTATACTGATTTCTCAGCTGTTATTAAGCATTTAGTTGAAATAAATAAAAAACGTTTCAAGTTAATGTTAACTTATAGTAATCAAACAAAATATCTATAGGACCACATCTTAATATCAAATATTTGTGAGCTGTAATAATTCAAAACATAAAGATCGGAAATTTATCGAGCATAAAAAGTTTGATAACTCCATCAGTGCCATAGTAAAAAATGCTTTATGCTAGGAACACAACTGCGACGAACAACGAATTTCGCAATGAATTCGCCGGCAAATATTTCTTGCATAAATTCTTAGTGTGAAGCATAATACCAATGAACTTTAGTGTAGACAACATTGTTTACATATCGCTCCTTTATTGCAACATAGTCATATCTCAAAAAATGAGCTTTTCGAGTTAACTATGCAGAATTGTTAACAGTGCTACCTTTTATATTGTGCCAAAATTTTATTTAAATTACCTTTAAACTGTCTCTTTTACGAGATATTTTCTAAACATTTTTTCTAAGACTTGTATGGAAACTAAAAATTTGAATCGCGTTTTTCTCGAAAGATGCTTTTTTGCGTTATGACTATGTTGCAATAAAGGAGCGATATAAATATTAAGATTACCATGTTAAGTCAGCCTTTACAAATCCCATCCGAAAGCTGGATGAACAAATTATTTGAGGTACTTTCTATTTTGAGAATATCTGCATAAATTTTTTATTACATTTATTAATATAAATATAAAAATTGTGATTTTGTGAAAAATATTTTTTATGTAAGAAACCTGGCCACCTAATAGATTTTGTTCGTCGTTCGCTGGCGAAACAATTAGAAATAAACCTATTTCAACTTTCGCTGAGTATGACGAATTTCGCCCAACGCCTTGATTGTGTGCATTTTCATAAACACGAATGTGTTTTATTTTTGGCGACGAATACTCGCGACCGAAAATTCGTTGTTCGTCGCAGTTGTGTTCCTAGCATTAGTTGTCATGTGCACTTTTTGTTGTTGTTTTTGTGTTTGCTTATACGATTTTAGACCCCGAGTAAAATTTGTTAATTTACTCGTATGTTGAAACACTTTTAAGATCTCATCTTATTACCAGCTGTTGCCATTTAAAGAAAAATCACGAATAATAGTAAAATTTTACCATAAATAAAATTTTTCCTTTGTTTTTAATTATTACATAAGTAATTACACTTTTAATAACAGTTTGTTTTGTTTTTATTTTTTCATTTTCTTAATAGCCTTCGAACTTGTATCGATATATAATCAGAAACGACAAATTTAATTTATGGAAATTTTTAATAGTGATCTAAACATTTATTAGGGCGTTTGGCGTTTTTTTTCCTTCTTCTTCCTATTTTCTTTTTGCCTTAGACATATGCATGCACCAGCATACATACATATTTAACCCTTTAGCTGGCAACAGTGAAGAGGGAAGTGTATATCGTTGCTCTCATGTAGAAAGGCCCTAACAAACATAATTGCAATTTTACAGGAGAAGAAATGGCAACTGTATAAATAGATACATTTAGAAGTATGTTTTTCTGCCCAATTGCTTGTAAGAGCGATATGTATGAAATTATATAATTAAATCTTTGTGACACTGTGCACTTGTGTGAAACATAGTAAAATCCCTAAAAGAATTCAATTCAGAGAAAATGCGAGTTAGGGTCTTTTTACATAAGACCAACGATATGCAGATTATTGCATCACTTAAAATAGTTGGTATAGAGAAGGGTCCCTCAATTTCTCTTGCCTTTCCACCACTAAACTCAAAACCAGTGTTGCCAAAAGGAAGATTTTATCTTAATTTTGAAGATTTTATAGCCAAAATAAGATTTAAAGCTGTTTCTCGTAAAAGTAACACTAATGAGACTCTAATAAATAAAGAGCGAATTATTTTCATACATTCAATGAATTTTGACTTATTTTCTAATATTAATATCTACACAGAGAAATTTGCTTGAATCGAATTTTTGGTTTTACCTTTTCGTATTGTATCTTTGAAATAATATATTCTATGATGTCACAAAAGTCAAAAGAAAATCATTTTAAGAATATATTTCTAAAATTAAGAGTTTTTAGTTATATATAAGAGTTATAATTACATATAAGAGTTTAATTACATATAAGAGTATATAAGAGTTGATTATTACATATATAGGTATATAAAACTCTACATACAGTGTTGCTGCTTTAGTATAAAAATTGGAGTTGCGTATTGCTTCCGGGGAAATGGAGGGATTTTGAGAATTTGTGAAGCCGATTTTGGGAATTTCCAAAAAAAATTCACTAACCGATTTGGAACTGGTTTATCATATTCGGTGCACGTTTTTTCCATGGAACATGCATCTGATTTTATAAATGGTCATTCGTTTTAGTGCAAAAAATTAAGTTGCCATATTAACTATGTATATAGTACAGTGTTGCTGCTTTAGTGCGAAAATCGGAGTTGCCGTATTGCTTTCGGGGAATTGGGGGATTTTGGGGATCCACGAGTCTGATTTTGGGAATTTCCAAAAAAATTCACTAATTATCACATTGTTTAGAGGGATATGAAGGAATGTTGGGAATTTACGAATGCAATTTTTGGGAATTCGAAAAATAAAATCGAAATCACTTCGCTAACCAGTTTGGAAACAGTTTTTTATATTCGGTGTGCGTTTTTGCCGTGGAACGTGCATCTGAAGTATAAATGGTCATTCGCTTTAGTGCAAATATTGAAGTTGCCAAATTGCTTCCGAAGAACTAGGGGCATTTTGGCAAGGAACCAAAATTAACTGAATCGGAGCTGGTTTTCCATATTTGGTGCACGTTTTGGCCTTAGAACATGTATCTAAACTATTAATGATCATTCGATTTAGTGGGAAAATTGAAGTTGCCATATTGTTTCCGGGAAAGTTGGGGACTTTAGCGTGTTCTGAAGCCGATATTGGGAATTCCAAAAAAAAGTCCTCGGAGTACGTTATACCGATAATTATCTGGTTATATAGATAATTAGTTTGATATCGAAGCGTGTGTTTTTAGTTTTTTGAAGTTATATTTGTTTATTTTGTGACAAGTGAAAATATTTCGATAAAAATTTCTGACACCGCTGCTCAAGACGTTGCAAACTACACTTTTCCGTGTGTGAAGGCAGTGTAAATTTGAGCAGGGAAATCGTCAAAATGACGATTTGGCAAATGTTTTTTTGTATATAAATATGCAAATGTGTTTTTATATATATATATGTATTTTTTTATATATATTTTTTTTGATTTCTAAAAGTAATTTTTATTATAATGATACATAATTTATCATTATAATTATTTTATCGATCTGGTTATTCTAATAAACATTAAAGAATTTTCTTTAAATCCACGAACTCCTTTTCGGTTCCGTTTTTAGGGAATATTTTTAACTTATTCAGTGCATGCTGTAATTGAATAGGGAAAAATTATTTCCCCTTTTTAAGGGCAGTACGGAATTCTTACGGAAATTCAAGTTCCCATAACAACTGTGTGCAAAAAAAGTTACGGAATTTCAGGTTGGTAAATTCCTTGTGTAAGGTTCCAGTATGCGGAGTTCCAAAAGAAAAGAAGGGATTTTTAATATTTTTTATTATTACAGGTTTGTTAAAAATAAAAGTGGAGACTTTTTTCCGTTAACTGAAGCAAAAATTTGTGTTCATATATTTAATTGCCTACGAGATGTTTGCCGGATATTATAATTATTAATAAAATATATTAGAAATTGACACGATTGTCATTTTTTTGTTTACAAACAAGCTTTTCTGCACAATTTTTTTTCCGTGTACAAATAAATGTATATTTCCAAACCTTGACAAAAGTTTGGATGCATAATTTATGTATAATAAAGAGCTAAAACTTCTTTAAATATAAAAACTATTTTTGCAATATCTTTGATGCCACCTTTTGCAGCTACAAACGGGTTAATAAACCTGTATAAATACAAAATGAAAAAAAAAGTAAAAACGCCAATGTTGCATTAAAAAAATATAAACATTTAAAACTCGCGAGGAGTTTGTGTCTCCAGAGGGGGGGGGGGGAGGCAGGCAGGTAGAAAAAAAACGAAATGAAAAACAAGTAACGATATACAAAAAAAAAAAAAAAAAAGTATCGACATCGACAGGATAAACATAAAAACCCATAAATAATAATATGAAATGATAAATTGCAAACTGCACATAATTATGCAATTAAAGCTACGACGTTGCCTGGCTGTTTTGTTGCACGAGAAGAGACTTGTTGCAAGACATGTCGACGTTGCTGGCTTCAGTTAATACATTATTTCTTCTCTGTTATGACTCCTTTAAGAAAAACTTCATTTTATTATGCACTTTTTGTTGCTGCTTCTCTTTGTTTTTAAATTGAAGTTTTCTTAAAGGCTGGTTTATTATGGCTGTAAAAATAATCATTTCGAAAAATATACATGCATACTAATAAATGCTCGTATAACAACATTAAAAAAAATAAAAAAATTAAAATAAAAAATAAACAACAACAAAAAAAGTTATTGCCAAGTGAGTTTAAAGTGAAAAATGCCATTAAATATATTAAATGCACAAAATAAGAAAACACAGCCAGAATTGTCAGACAATAATTTTTTGTAGTTTCTAAAAGTCAGTACTGCTTTGAACCAACAAATTAAAAAAAATATATATTTTTATAAAATCTTTCGATGTTTTCGCCACTTCATACATATTATAATAATATCGAAGCTATACTGTATATTGTGTTTCGATAGTCGACTATGTAACTTCCCTTAGTTCAATTTGTTTTCTTTATCAAAAAAACTATATTTGAATTGGTACCAGATATTTATTTTTTAATATTTTTTTAATAAACCTTCTAATAATCTCCAGCACTGGCCCTGAAGTAGTAGTGTTCTTCTACGCTTGCGCGTCCGTTAGCTCACCTCTTCAGCGTACTTTACCATGTTGGTGAGTTTCCATTGTGCTGGAAGGTTGCTAATGTAACACCAAACCCCAAAAAGGATGAGGCAAATAACGCTGAAAATTACCGTACAATTGCAATTTGCTTTCCAAAGTGATGGAAAGTATGGTCAACTATCACCTAATGAAATATCTAGAGTCACGTAAATTACTTTGTGACCGCCAATATGGATTTCGCAAAGGTCGTTCTGGTGATCTTATAGCATATCTTTCAGAGAAATGCTGCCACCCAATCCATTATTTCGGTGAAAGTAGGGTGGTGGCTCTGGATATTTCCAAAGCGTTTGACAGAGTGTGGCATGCTGCGCTACTGGCAAAACTCACTGCTTTTGGTGTCGGTGATGACTTCTCTCGGTTTATATCGAGCTTTCTCAGACACCGCACTATACGGGTTGTTATAGACGGGATCTCATCAAATGAGTTCAAGATTAATTCAGGGGTACCGCAAGGCTCCGTTCTTTCTCCTACCCTATTTCTTATATTCCTCACTGACCTTCTCTATCAAACTTCCAACCCTATCCACCCTTTCGCAGATGACAGCAGCATTTGCAATTCAGATACAGTCCGACGTTCACTGGACTGAGCACATTTTTAATGTCTCTAAAGATGCATTCAAGTACCTCGGGTTTTTGAAACGGTGTAAGGTGTACTTCACTCCATCAAACCTCCCTACTATTTGTACCACCTACATCCGATCGGAAATGGAATACAGCTCTCATGTTTGAGCCGATGCCTCAAAGTCTATTTTGGGGTTACTCGACCGTGCGCAGCAGAGGGCGAAGAAGCTTATCGGTGACAGTAGGGTATCCAACTCTATTGACTCACTGGAGCATCGACGCAGTGTGGGTGCGTTACTCTGTTCTATCGTTACTACAATGGATTTTGCTCTGACGAGATTAGGGATCTTGGTCCCGAAACTCGCACATTTATACGTAGCACGCGTTCATCGTCAGGAGCTCATTCATTTGTGGGAGATTGCGCGGGGAATCGTACAACGCATTACAGAGAAAATTTGTTTTTCAGCCGTGCGCTTCGTCTGTGCAAAAAGTTACCTACAGACGCGTTTTCTGTCTGTTATAACATTGGAAAGTTCAAGTCAAATGTTCACAAACACTACTCCCTCTTTCGCCCTCCTCGCATATACACTGCATATGTAGGGTATATCTCCTGAGTACTGGTACAAGAATAAAAACCAAAAAATGTGAAGCAGTCCATGTTACAATTCAATTGTCAATTAAATCTTTCAATTGAACACACTTCCAAAACTGAATTCAAAGATTTTCATTCAGCTATCAAATTCAATAAAATTAAAGACAATTTTAAAAATATTTAATGTTTTCTTTGCAAAAAAAAAACTACAAATATAAATTTCGACAGCTGATCTAGAGACTTGAACACACACACCACAATTGAATTGAAAGACTTAGCCAACTTGAATAATCAAGATATTTTAATTTCTCTTCAACCAACTCGACAACTGTCAATCTAATCAGTTGACAAAGCCATTCACGCCTTGAGTGGGAGAACAACCAATTCGTTTGTCAATTGAGTTGAAACGTGTATGGTGTGCTTACGAACAAAAGTGTTCATATCTCATTTTTTGATTTCACTCGTCTTTCATGTGCACTCAGAAGTTTTCAAATATTTAAGAAGAATTTCTCAATCAGTTATGTTTCGGAAAACGGACGATCTGAAACCGCAAAGCGTTTTCAAAAATGCTTAGTTGATTAATACCAATGTCGCAATTACAGGTATTATGACCTGGGCAACCATACTTCCAGCCAACCATGTCCTGGTTATACCCAACCATACTATTGTAACAGTCATTACGATTTTTATGACCAACCATACTATTGTTGTGATCAACCATACTATGATAGATCCTACCATATTAATATGATTACTTACAATATATAAAAAAAAATTGTATACTTATTAGTTGTATTTTATATTTGAAATACGCAGCTGCCAAGTAGTTTGTATATAAAATTCACAACCTAAAAGTATTATAGTGTTACCTAACCCTGGATTTATAAAGCATACAACCTTGTATTAATACTTGCTACTTTAAACTAACAACCATGTATTTATTTAAGACAAACATGTAATAAGAAATTACAATAATAGCGCATTTACACCAACTCGAAATCTAGTAGATTTGAATTGAAATCTACAACGAAATCTATATCGTTTACACCACCGTTTTTTGACATCTAGCAAGTTTTCATTTGCTCAAAAATAGTTTATGCATGCGGGTACAATATTATCAGAGACTGAATACACCAGCATTAAAGTGTATATTTTTTGTGGCCAGAGACTGCATACACCACATTATAGTGCAATTTTTGTTGCAGCGTAGTATTTTTAAGTACTTTTTGCAAGAAATCACAGTTGCATCGCTTAGTACTGAGTAGATTTCGTCGAAATCTACTCATAAAGTAGATTTCATTTTGTATGGGAAATCTTCTCAAAATCTACTAGACTTGGCTTGAAATCTCGAGTGAGCAGATTTCGCTTTGGTGTAAATAGGCTATAAAGAAGCCACGAGCATTATTGGAAGAGCAGTTGGACAGTGCGTTTAGTTTGTTTTTTAAATAATGCCTCATGGCATTAAAGTATTTTGAATCTTGTATTTGAAATACATAAGGTGAGTTTTGTGCCCAGCCCTGACTATGGTTAAATACTATTATAACTATATTGAACCAATATATAGAATAGTTATTTTTAAATATTTTTTCTTACAATACAATGTAGAATCATATGAACGGCGTTGTAAATAGCACAATATAGTGTTTTAAAGTACAATCATATAGTTCAACAATAGTATGTTGCCGGTGGAATATTGTTATATCAACCATATATATTATTAGGTGTATTATATGGTATTTTTAATTGAAAGTTTCACAGAAAATATTAATAGTAATAATAAAATCAATAAATTTATACCAGTAAAAATTTATAAATAGCTTGTTTTCTATGTTTCCCAGCTATCTATATGTCGACATTTCATAGGAACTACCCTAATCATCAGTAGACTTTGGAAATTTTTGAAAGATATTCTCAAACATTTCTTTACTGGTATAAATGTTAGAAGCTTAAATAGCGAATAAAAAACTTAATTGTTTGAATTTTTGTTCTCTGCTTTTCGATACTTTCAAAAAGCAAATCGTAGCAACCAACGGTTGTTCATTTGTTTGAAAGGTGTAAAGAAATGTTAGAGACGTTTATTATTAGAATAGCTTGTTTTTTGTGTTTTGACGGATATTATTAGAGCATTTTTCTTTTTAAATTCTCAGCAATTTATTTGGATTGTTGGGATATAAAGTTGAATGTTTGAGAATATCTTTCAAAAATTTCCAAAGTCTACTGATGATTAGAGTAGTTCCTATGAAATGTCGACATATAGATAGCTGGGAAACATAGAAAACAAGCTATTTATAATTTTTTACTGGCATAAATGTTAGAAGCTTAAATAGCGAATAAAAAACTTAATTGTTAAAATCAATAAAATTATTGTCTGAAAAAATAATTTGTATGCATATACATAGACATTAATAAAATAACGTATTTTGTTGTTGTTTAAAAAAAATTTTGTTTTCGATCAATAATTATTTTTACTAAACTTTTATTTGAATCCACGAGTTCCTTTACAGTTCAGCGTTCAAACAATTTATTAATTGATTCAATGAATTTCGTTATTGAACACAAACATTTTTTTTCTTTGTTGAAAAATATGTTTAACTTTTTATTGAAATAAAAAGAAAACTTATGAAATTTTTATTGTGAATAATAATATTTGCTTTGGCAAGTTTAGTTTAAGCAAATTCAATAAGGTCACTACAAGATACATATACAAGTTGAAGTCGCCAATTTCAAGCGATATGCCTTTACCAGAACACCTATTTGGCGGTTTCAAATCGTAAAATCTTAGACATTTGTCAGAGCATTTATTTGGTGTTTTCAAATCGAAAAATCTCAACTTAAACGATTTGAGTTTCTCAGAATATGTCTGATTATTTTTGAAAGTGTGAATTTTAGGTGTTATTTAAATCCGCCATGTACATTCGATTCAAGCCAAACAAGCTATCTAATCTAAATATAGTTGAGTATTTACTTACACATAAATTTCGATATTATAGTCCAGTTGTGTGTATATCTAAGAATTATGTATGTATGTATGTATATATTTTTACATAAATTATTAAATTTAATTTTCTGCAATTTCTCGACTGCCCATTCATTTTACCACAATATTGTATATACGAGTATGTATTATGTTATTATATATATATGTGAAATTTCTGTATACTCGTATGTATGTGTGCTTATGTTAAAGTGTAGATTTGTGAAAAATGAACACCCAGCAAACAAAATATAAATAAATTTGAAAATTAAACCTCGATGAAAAAAGATTCGCAATAAAGATAATCAAAATGATATTAGAGCTGTAAGTAATGACTTTATGAACTCTTTGGATAGGGTGATCGATAAGGCATAGCATGGGTGGGGGAGTGATGGAGACCATATGCCCAAGATGGTATTAACAGTACGTTTGTAGCGTCGCTGTGACTAACTATAACATCCTATGCGTTCAAATACTTATAAAAACTGTAATACCGCTAAAATACATCATGTTCACTTGATTCTGAGTTCGAGCCCCAGTGGGTGCTGATGAGTAGTGTAGCGACTACGAAGCAGCTAGTTGTCCCCCAGCTATATGGTATTCAATTATTTATTCTCTTCTTCTTTGGTCTTTATGTTTCACAGCAATTATTATTATAATTAATAATAATCCGTCTTCTTGACTGAACTTGGACTCGAACCCACAGCTAATAAGTTAATATCGTACATATGTAATAACTACAAGTACGCTTATTAATGTTTTATACAGAAAAATGGGCTCATTACAGTAATCCCAAGTGCAGAAAATAATGGGGATATGCCGGCCATACTTCCACGTCGACGGCCAAAACGAATATTCACGGTGCCAAGATCATGCCCAGTATTTCGTAGGACCACCTCGGCGTAGTGTATTACACAATTACAGGCGATCATTATCGAAGGCAATTATTGCGTTTGAGTGGAGCACTGAAAGACAAACGGCCGCAATATAAAAAGAGAGATGATGTGGTGATTTTACAGCATGACAATGCTTAACCTCATGTTGCGAAATGCAACAAGAGACATGATGAAAATATTTTACAGCATGACAATGCTTAACCTTAGTTGCGAAAGTGGTCAAGATATACTTAAAAACGTTGAAATAGGAAATCCCACCCCACCTGCTGTATTCTCAAGACGTTGCTCCCACGGAATATCACTTGTTTCGATTAGTGGCACACCTTCTACTCGAAAGATGAAAGAAAATAGTGGTCAGCAATGATCAATACCTTTAATCATAAATATATAACCAGTTTTTTTCCAATTAAGCCTCGAATTTCGGTGGTCCATATATTTAAAAAAATATTGTTCTGCAATAAGCAAACGTTTAGGAAAAATGTTTCTTTAAAATAGCAGTTGTGTTTCTGTAGTGTCCCGTGCCTATGCTGGTTTAAAATAGTGTTTAGTTCAATGTTTACATTAGAGATATTACAAATTAATAATACCCAATTGCTTTCATTATTTTTGATTTGCTTTTATTTTTCTCTCACCCAAAGTAGAAGACAGACTGATATGAAACGGTTCGTATTGTTTATTTTCGTACTCTGTTCTCAGCTGAGGCGGGCATGTTTGTTGGGCATTTGCCATCGCAAATTACTACCTTTCAATACATTTAACAATTTTCTTTGCCAACCCTACCATCTTCAGCCTTCAAACCCTACAGAATATAAATTACAATACACAGAGAGAAAAAAATGCCGTATCCAGAATACCTGAAGGTTACTTGGAATGACTTTAATGTAAAGAGTTTTTTTACTTTAGGTGGAGGGCGTGGCAACACATTTTAATGGAACAAATGTTTTATGAGTTTGCTTCCATAATGAAATCTCACATCAAACTAAACAAACAGCAACTATCAGCTGTTAAATGGCTTGTTAGCTAAAGCAGTGTTGTCAACTCAAACTTGGAAACCTCTAAAAACATCCAATAATAGTTAAAAAGTAACTAAATAAGGTACCAAATTAGCATAGCTTTACAATAATGGTGAAATTATATCCTATTTACAGAACAAAGTCTAACAAGTTATTTAGAAAATGTTTATGGTTTTCATACAAAGTTTCTAGAGTCTAGAATGCAGACGAGTTTCTAGTGTGTCTTTTGTAAATAAAACTTTAGTAAAATGTATTGTGCCCATAAAAAAGTATTGTGGCCGGCCTTCATATTTTTGTATATGTTATTAAAATAGTAATATCGTAAGAAAAAGTTGATTGCAGTGTTTATAATATTACTTAACAAAACTTAAAGTGCATATTTCACCATAACACGAGTTACCACTACCGTTTTTGTAACCATCAAAAGGTTTAATTTATCTTAGAGCTTTTTTCTACCTTAGACGAAATATTATAGAATACGATTTTACTATTTCTGTCCTAAACTCTGTGGAATCTGGACTTCCTAAAAATGCAAAAATTATTTCACAAACATTTGAACACTTAAATTTTTTCAAGTGTACTTTTACAAATACTAATACATAGATACGTATAAATGAATTTATGCCATCCTTTTCTCTGCTAGTTCTATAGTAACTTTTGCTGCAAAATATTTTACCAGCATTTTCCGATAGTAGAAGTGTTTGTATAAGTATTTAAAGAAGTGGTTAAAATTATAGTAACAGTTTTATGAATAATAGATGATACACTTTTTTTCGGAATATCAACATAATTATATAATTTTTCATTATGCTGCTCAACGTGTTTTGAGAATATGACTTAATAGCGAAATCGGTTGTGGAGTTTGCTCAATGACTGAACTCACTTAATTTTCTGCTATATCTGATAAATCAGCTGTTTGTTGACTTGTGGGAACCTCTGCTTCAGTAAGCAATGACTCAATAAGCGCACGGTAATATTTTTAGCAATATCTACCGAAAACATTGTTGCTGTTTGTGAAAGTTTGCAGGAAAATTCGAGGCTGTCAATTTTGTACCACAAACACTCACCTTTTCGTAGATTAGAACTGGGTCCCACAGCCATACAGCTCATGTTATATTGTACACGATTTGGGGCTATAGCTGTTTTTTGTGGCGGATATCTGTACTGACCATCCAGCTCATGAGGTTTCATACGGTAGAGCTATCTTAAGTCACAAGTTTTTGATACAATGACCTGCCTTCAAACATAGCCCAAAAATATAGCCGCTGTCCGCGAAACAGTTTCGTACCGCAAACATCCACACTTTTATAAAGTAGAACTGGGTCCTACAGCCATGAAGCTCATGCCACATTGAACATTATGCATGATCGATTTGGGGTTATAGCCGTTCCTTGTGGAGGATATTTGACCAGCAAGACCATGCGCTTTAATCTTGTAGGTCTATCTTAAGCCACAAGTCTTCGATATAGTGGCGCGCCCTCAGATCAAACATAGCCGCTATCCGCAAAAGTTTGCAAGTATATACGGGAGAGTTTCATACAGTAGAACTGGGTGCACCCCATGCCATGCAACTCATGCCGTATTAGAAATTTGTACGATTGATTGGCCATAGCTATTTCTTGTGGAGAATATCTGTTCTCATGATGGTCCGCCTTCAGAGCAAACATAGGCCATTATTTTTTAAGTTCAGACAGGATTTATGCATAATGAAAAATTATACATTCGGTTGCTCTTCCCGCGGAGCAGGTTTTGTCTTGGAGTACACAATCCAAAGCGCTCAGCTTTCTGGTGCATAGAGGGGTAGGAGTTCCTCGTTTGTTGTAAATAAATCTCTAGGAAGCCGCATGACTTACTCTGTGTTGATCTTCCGAAACCCTCACCAAGGGTTAATTGGTAGAACGAGGATCAATAAAGTCCCCGGGAGGTTCTCGGCGCTTATCATGGTTGAGGTGCCTACCTTGGGCAATGCTCTGGCTGTGGTTTAACACTAAAATAGCAGAAAAAGGAATTTGTTTTCCTAAAAGCTTTGCTGCAATACCAGTTTTCGCGGAGTAACAATCCCCCGAGATTCTGTTGTCTTACAACAGATACCTGTAATATAAGGATCCGGGGGTGATAGTTAGACGGGTGAGTTGGTTAAGGGCTAATACTTTTAATGGGCTTCGGCATACCAACTCATTTAAGCTGGATTTTTATTGACTTTTGGGAAATTGCATGCAGGAGGGATTAGAAAGCGGGAACTCTTTATCAAGGGGTTTGTCTATATCGCTAAAAACGTATGGCAAAAAGATACGACCTGTGTGAGCGTTACATACGAGTAGGGGCGCTGGTGAATCATGAATCATCATATAAGTCCTTCAAGGCAGGTGTTGATGTAAATCACTTTTCACAGCTGCTCTTCCTGCGAAATTGCGCCGGAAGTTTCCCTGGCTTTATATATTATACATAACGGCATCAATATGCCTTTCGAGTTAGCACCACAAACATTCTCACTCACCTGGAGTAGAACTGGGTCCTAAGTATTGCCTTTCATGTAATATTGGATATTATATACAAACGATTCGGGACCATATGTGAACTGGCCTCTGAGACCAGATGGTGTGCTATTGTAGGACTTTCTTAAGTCCCAATCTTACAAGAACAGTGACGGTCAAATAGCCGTTCGTTTGACTGACATTGTTGATTGAAACATATGTCACAACTTTCTATCAAGCTACTAAGGGCAATATGAAGAAAATGACGAAAAGTTTCGTGTACGTGTGATATTTTTTCCAACACATTCTCAAAAATATTGTATACGTATCACATTTTTGTTAGTGTGTTGGAAAATAACATTTGAGTGTATAAGATTTAATCATCTATTTCTTGTAGGGAGGTCTATGCCACAGTGGTCTTCAAAGCCAACAGAGCTCATATCTTTCAGCAAATTGAGATGAATTTATTGTGCACTATGGAAAATTGGTAGTTTCAGATGAATTTGTGCAAACATTTGCCCGTTTGTGCATAATGCCATCGGCAGGTACTTCAAGCCTATAAGAAATTATGGCAATATTTTGTTCACACTTTATATCATTAAAACTTAAGTATAGGAAACGCTTAATGAAACATCTTTTATAATTATTGTAATCCCAATTTATCGTTATTCTTTGGCAGATTTTAAAAATATATTGCTGGACTTGTACTCGTACCACCACCACGTAACACCACTTAAGAAAACATTAGCTTGTGTGCTAAAAACTGTGCATTTTAGCCTCCGCTGTGCATGCAAGAGCATGTTTGAAATTTGTATAAAACTGTATTCACACACATATAAAAATATTCATATATGTATGTAGGAAACTAAGCATGTATTTAAGTATGTATGTATAGGAGAAAAAAAATAGCTTTTGCTTTTGTGTCTGGCAATTAATTTTAAATTTTCTTATTAAAAACATTATTTGAATTTTAAGTGCTTTAAATTTTTCATGTCGAAGGTTTTTTTTTTTTTTTGATTTCTATTTGCCTGCTCTGGCAACATGAATGTGTTTGTGAGTTTGCATGAGTGTGCGATTGTTTTTAAGTTGTAATGAGTTTTCATTATTGTATGTATACATATGAAAATTTTATGGCTGTATGTTAAAGTTTATTTCAATTTGGCTGTGTGTGAGTGCTTTAATTGTGTCTTAGTTAATAAATGAAATTATTTTTAAAATATAAAACCACTCCGATGTTTTTGTATTTTGCTAAAAGGTTATTAACCTAAAAAGATAATTATAATTTTAATAAATTTTATTAATCTTTAAGAGAATATAAATTCAAAGTTTTGTTTATATCATCGGAAATATGCACAAGAATTTTTAATTAAATTCTTCAAGGATGTTTTAAGTAATTCTGGTTAAATTTACGTTTTTACAGGTTCTTAAAGGACTTTTTCTTTTTAAAATGAATTTTTTAATAAAAAATACAAACAATTAAGTTTTTATTCGCTATTCTAGCCTCTAACATTTATACCAATAAAAAATTATAAAGAGCTTGTTTTCTATGTTTCCCAGCTATCTATATGTCGACATTTCATAGGAACTACCCTCATCATCAGTAGACCTTGGAAATTTTTGAAAGATATTCTCAAACATTCAACTTTATATCCCAACAATATAAATAAATTGCTGAGAATTTAAAAAGAAAAATGCTCTAATAATAATTATTATAAAAATAAATTATAGTTGCTGCTAGATTGAAAGAAAAATGCCGCTTCATATTGATGATGACGTGTCATTAGAGTTGTGACATCAATATTATGTCAAATGTCATCAAAAATGTGAAAACTAACATCCATCGCAAAGACCAAAGTCATCAGAAAAATTTGTCATATATGGAATATCTCATCAATGACAAACTTTATTCATTTTGAAAAAGTTGAATAAAAAAAGACATGCTAGTGGGTGCTGATGAGCAGTGTAGTGACTGCGAAACAGCTAGTTGTCCTCCAGCTTTAGTGTATTCAATTATTTTTTCCTGTCTTCTTTGATCAAGAGTTATTGATCGCGGCAATTATTGTTATAATTAAAAAATAAACTTGAGGTCAGTTTTGTTTTTTATATAAAAAATGCTTTAATTATATTCGATATTTCGTCTTCCTTCGGAAGACTTCTTCAGGAATTTTTGTTTTTTCCTGAAGAAGCCTTCCGAAGGAAGACGAAATATCGAGTATAATTAAATCATTTTTTATATAAAAAATAAAACTGACTTCACGCTTAAAGAACATTTCAATTTAATTAAAAAATAAAATTGTTTCTTGGCTTTAGCCAGGATTGAATTTGAGCCAGAGGAATGATACCATATAATATTAGAAATATTAAAAAAGTTCTATTATTAATACATTTATATTATTAATACATTCAACTCTTCATTTCAACAAACTTTTTGTTTTATTGTTTTATATGCACAAAATATGACTATGAACAAAATATGACTATGAACACGTTTCAACTCAGTTGGCAACTGAGCCGGTTGCTGTCCAAATCAAAGCGTGTATGGCTTTGTCAGTTGATTAGTTTGGCAGTTGCCGAGTTGGTTGAAGAAAAATTAAAACGTTTTGATTTTTTCAAGTTGACTAGCTAGTCTTTCAATTCGATTGTCTTGCGTGTGTTTGAGTCTCTTGATCAAAATTTATATTTGTAGTGCTTTTCCAAAATTTATATTTGTAGTGCTTTTACAAATTTTCTATAATTTTATTCAATTTGATAGTTGATTGAAAATCTTTCAATTCAGTTTATGAGATTTGTGGGCAATAATCAATTCAGTTGAAAGACTCAATTCACAATTAAATTGAAACGTGTATGGGCCGCTTTATACGCACTCCCGAAAGAAAACAAAACATTTAGTTTTATAAAATTTGCTGGTTTTAGAGAGTGTACGAGGGCGGTTTGGAAACTTCTTAGCCTATCAATGAAAGAGAATAGTTAGTTTTTCAAAAATATTTTTATTTTTCTACATAATCTCCTGAAACTTTAATAAACTTAGTCCAACGCTTTTCTAGCAATTCTATCTCTTGATTCAAATAGTTTTCCTCAAGGTCTTCAAAATAGCGGTTTACAACTGTAATTGCATCTTCATTTGAGGTAAAACGCTTGCCAGCAAGGATTTTTTTTATATTTGGGAACAGGCAAAAGTCACTGGGAGCTAAATCTAAAGAATAAGGTGGGTGGTCAAGCAACTCGTAATTTAATTCGTTGATTTTAGTCATTGTTAAAACACTCTTGTGCGCTGGTGCGTTGTCTTGATGAAAAATTATTTTTTTGTGTTGTAAGCCAGAACGTTTTTCTCGAATTTGTACATTTAATCGATCCAAAAGGTTGCAATAGTACTCTGAATTTATTGTTTTACCCTTTTGCAGATAATCAATCAATAAAATACCTTTGAAGTCCCAAAAACCTGTTGCCATAACCTTACCAGCCGATTTAATTGTTTTTGCCTTCTTTGGGGCACTTCCTCCAGCTTCAGTCGATTGTTTGGATTGTTCTTTTATCTCGGGAGTATAGTGGTGGTTGCATGTCTCATCAACAGTTATGAAATGACGCTTAAAATCTATTTTATTTTGCTTAAAACGATCCAAACAAGCTTGAGAAATGTTCATTCTTATGCGTTTTTGGTCGACTGTTAACAAATGCGGCAGCCGTCCTGCAGAAAGCTTTTTCATCTGTAGTTCTTCATGTAAAATTAAATGGACTCGATCATTTGAGATGCGCATGATATTAGCTATTTCATGCACTTTTATTCGTCGATCATTTAATACCATATCACGCACTTTGGCTACAATTTTTGTTGTTGTTTAAATTCACGTTTAAATTCAGCAACCCAATTTTTTACTGTTGCATATGAAGGAGCACTTTCTTCTAACACATTCACCATATCATTATGAATTTCTTGTTCCCGATAAACCTTTTTTATATAAATATTTAATAACACCACGCATTTCTAATTTTTCCTTTGCAAAAAAATTGCGGATGCGCTTTTTGTGAACACCTGTTTCTATATGAAGGAGTTACCAGATCGAAACAATATTTAACATGTGTTCATAGCAGAGATGGAAGTTTCTAAAACACTTAACTTTAACTTTAACTTAACTTCTGTTTATACTGCGCTTTTTGTGCTAGGCTAAGAAGTTTCCGAACCGCCTATGTATTTCTATTAAACGGTCAAGCCAAGTTTGTCAAATATTGCAATAAATCCAGGCACTGAGCAGAGAAGTTCGTATATATGATGCCTCGTGGCCATCATATATGATGGTATTAATTAAATTATAAAGTTTTTCCAAAACGTACGGTAAACAAATTTCCAAAAATTACGGCAAACTTCATTTTTTATTAGTTATAATTCTGGCAAATTTTCCCGTATTTCAATAAATTCTTTTAAAGACACCACTTACACGGTGTTTGATAGAATTGCTATTAATCGCATTTAAAGGCTTGTAGTACGATTCCGTAACTTTTAATGATCCGATAATCACAAATTCTTTCCTGAAATATAATTTTGATGCCGGTACGCAGGTATTTTGGATCCCTGGCCAAAGGCTGTAAAAGTAACAGCTGGTTTCGGTCGACAGCAAATATAACTAAATGATATTGTTTAATAATAAATTTGATAAAATATCGTTATAATTTTATATATAATAATATTATATTAAGATGATGTTACCTTTATCTTAATAGAACTAAAGGAGTCTTACAAGAGGCCAAGTTTGACAAACATGAGTTCTAGCTATTGAACGAATTTGATGGCAAATATAATTAAATGATATTGTTTAATAACAAATTTGATGAAATATCGTTATAATTATATATATAATAAAATTATATTAAGATGATGTTACCTTTATCTCAATAGAACTAAAGGAGTCTTACAAGAGGCCAAGTTTGACAAACATGAATTCTAGCTATTGAACGAATTTTATGGCATGACATCAGACGGTGCTATCAGACCTGGTTTGATTATATAAAAGGCAACTGTTATATAATATAAAATATTGAACTTCTTAATATATAAAATAGGGTTTAAAAATTAAATTCTGTGCTTTTTTGTTGAAATAACGCGCTTTTTTCGGTGTGTTTGGTAATTTCAAAGTTGACAATGCTGATGATACTTGTCAGCATGAAGAGATTTTGGTGAGAAACTATTTAAAAACCCTTGTTTGGGAAGTACTACCTCACCCGCTGTATTTACCAAACATTGTGCTGTCTCACTAGCAGTTCTTGCGATGAATGGAATAGGCATTCTTGGAGCAGCCTGCCAGCCACTGAAAACCCAGCGCGCTTGTGTCCAATCACATCATATGAAGATACTAAGAAGTGACTAGATTTTGTGGATAGCCTCTAAAGATGAGGAGCTCTTCAGACATGAAATCCGAATACTGCCTGCGAATGACGAGAACAAGTAGTTCGGTAATGTAAAGAACCCGAACAGTTGCTAGTGATGAACATTTCTAGTAACATTCTTTCACAACAAAATATATCAATTTTGCCAAACAAAATGGCAGAAATTTGTTTTTACTCCTAATATTTTTGCCGGAAGTTCTGTAATCAGGTTCTTCCTTCTCTTTTATGTATATTTTTGCTCTTACTATGTCGTTTTCATTTCACAAATTTGTTCCAATTCACTAGCTACTTTTGCTTAAGTAATTATGTTATTTATTTTAAGTCTTCTAATTTATTTGAACTGATTCCAGAGTCTTAAGCAACATTTTTTTTTAATTAATTTAAATTACCTTTAACGCTTTATTTAATTTTATTTCTAGTCATATATCAAGATTAAAAACAAAAACGAAGAAAAGCTGAAACGAATAGCAACAACATTTCCGTTTCCTTTGTATGCCACACATACACACACTCACACACACACTCGTTCGTTCGTTCACAACAAGTACAGCCACAAATTACAACAGCAATAAATTTTAAATTCAATTTAAAACGAACATAAATTTACGAGCAAAGTACAAAAAGAAAAACTTTCGAAACATGTCATTTAAAAGCATTTTACCAAATAATATATAAGTACATTTACGCAATTATATACACAAGTACATTAGCTGTATGTATAGCGCATTAAAATGTAGGTTTAAGTTAACAGGCCGTAACTAGCCATTGAAAAGCCAGCCCACTTGGGTCTAAATTGGTCACGTTGTATTGAAATTATTAAAATGTATATATAGCGAATTTTTCGATCTTATATATGTAGCTGTACAGGTAAATTAAAGTGCATGTAAAGTCGTGTAAATAATTAAAAATAGTTTTCTGAGACATGAAGTTTTGAAATGATGATCATTATGATTAAGTTTTGAGTGATCATGGATTGAAAACAACCCCCTGCAAGTCTGTTCATCAGTTTGTGTTATAAGGAGTGGATATCAGAAAGCAAAACTGCATGCGCCTATAGTGTCCATATGACATCCAGGTTGAGTGATAATTACCAAATGTTTCTGAAAAAGTTATATGTAATTGATTTACGTCGTTACCTGCTATGATGGCCTAATTTGACAAAGGACCAGTTCTATGGGGTGAACTCATTCATGGTGCAGCAGCGCCCTCAAGTGGCTTGTAAGGCTTGCAGAGGTGGCTGAAGAGCCCCAGCTTTCTCATCCTTTCTATGTGCAACTTACCAGACAGCCAGATTACATTTAAATTTAAACATTTTTGGATTTATTCATAACAAATATTGTATGTTTATTAAATAAACATACAATATTTTTTATGAATACGGCCGCTTATATAGTATATATAGTATATATTAAAATTAATATATTAAATCATAATATAAATGCGGCCTAAATGCGGCATGCCTAGGCATATGCGCTTGAAGCTCAATTGTTTTTGTAAAAGCGCTTAGCTATAGGGCTGCGCTCTTTAATACACAGATACTGCGATCAGCACTAGCAATGAAAAATACACAAACAACTTCATCTTTTATATTTTTTTGTCGTTCTTCACTGTACACACTCAAAAGCATAGCAACAACACTTTTGCATGTTTTGCTGGTAAACATTGACGACAGCGATTATCAGTTTGAATTTGGTTTTTGTAAATTGTTTTGCTTTTTACAACAAAAAATATTAAATAAAAGTAGTTTTTCCTTAAATGTATTGGTTTTTACTCTTCCATATAGAACTTGTGGGCACCACTGGTGTACAGAGAAAACAAATAGTATTTTCTTATGAAGTCAGCATCCAGGCTAATGATCTCTACTCAAGGCTGGCATTGAGCTTGAACTAAAAAGAGGCGTGTAGATTTTATGGATTTTTTTTTTCTTTATTTATTTCAGCTAAATGATTAATAACAGCTGAGAAATCAGTATAACAAGGATATATATAGAATTAATATAACAAAAATTGCATTAGAAAACTAGAAACAGTTATAAATATAATACTAGAGTTTAAATACAAAAGAAGTTTTCTCTTAGTAACATGAATGTTGTCAGATAAGTCGATGAGATCATAAAATCTGTTTACTTTGCCACAAACTCTATGGAAAGGATCAAAATGTAAGAAGTTTGATCGGTGAAATTGAAGATACAGTGGAACGTATGATCCTAGCTGTCTGTTAGGTGTATTGATGTTAATTCTATCGCCAAGATGAACCAATATCCCCTTGTAATAACTTTAAAAAGAATATGTTTGATGCAGTTCTTCGGCTTTTCAATATAGGGAAGTTAATAAGAGCTAGTCGGCTGGGGCATGATGGTAAATTTACTACTGGGTAGCAATGGAGATGATAAAGACAAAACAGCAGGAACTATTTTTTGGCTGACTCCACCTTTTTTTATATAAAAGCTATACTGCGATTCCCAAATTACTGAGCAGTATTCAAGAATGGGTCGCGCCAGTGTTGTAAATGGATTTTTGGTGATGTAAGGATCTTTAAATTCTTTCGCCCAGAGTTTAATAAAATATGAAATATTATTTGCTTTGTTGAGAGCAAAAGTGACGTGAGAGTTAAAATTAAGTTTTTTGTCGAAGTAAACTCCAAGATCTAAAATAGTGTCAACAGTTGTAAGTTCTGTAGCATTAATAAAATACTTAGTTTAAAGAGGTGAATAACGTGTGAAAGCCATCGATTTGCATTTACTTAGATTTATGATACAGGAATTTTTAATAAAAAACCACAACTAAACACGCTGTTGTCATGCTTTTTAAGCATGATTGCCTAAATTAAATTTTCATTGATAGTTAGGAATTTTTCAATTAAATAAAAATACCATTGAAATAAAGAATAACTATAGCTTAAAAAACTGAAAAACACAATTCGATATTAAATTTAAAAAGTTTCATTCACTATTGTTTAGCCTTCTTCTAAAATTATCCATATAAACAGATAATTATCCGTAAACCGCGTTCCGTGTTTTCTTTTTTAAAATTTCCAAAATTGACTTCTGGAATCGCCAAAATCGCCCACTTCCCTGAAAGCAATATGGCAACTTCAATTTTTGCACTAAATCGAATGAGAGTTAGTAGTTCAGATACACAACGAATATGAAAAACCGGTTCCCATGCAGTTAGCAAAGCGGTTCCGAGTTTTTCTTGGAATTCCCAAAGTCGTCAAAATCCCTTCGGTTCCTCAGAAGCAATACAGCAACTTCAATTTTCGTACTAAAGCGAATGACCGTTTATAGTACAGATGCATGTGCAAAAACGCGCACAGAATATGAAAAATTGTTGTGAATTTTTTTCAGAATTCCCAAAATCGGCTACGTGAATTCCTAAAATCCCAACACTTCGCCGGAAGCAATACGGCAACTCCAATTTTCGCACTAAAGCAGCAACACTGTGTAAACAGTTTTATACACCTACATATGTAATAATCAGTCATATGGCATGGATTTCGAGTGTTGCAAGTGTAACTAATATAAGCTTGTTAAAAAATAGATATGTTTTCGAAATAGCCAAGGCGAATTTATACCGTTGAATTCAAGCGGGAAGTCCAATTCAGCACTATGTATTTTTTTTATTGTCAAGTTTCCTCAGAATGTTGAAATCTAAATTCGCCTAAGATTCTTCAACTGGGGAAAACAGGTTATACTTCATTACCTTGCAGTGCGGAAGTGGTTGGACTAAATTTTGTTAGTCTGAGCAGTGTCGAAGGTATATACACTGGGCACTGCTCAGTTTTAACTAATTTAATTCCAACATTTTAAATGCTGTAATAGAGTTGTTATTGTTCAAGTTAAACTGCCAAACACAATACTCCCTCTTTCATCCTATTATAACCTAGTTTCCTAGTTCCAGTATAATGTATAAGAAGTGGTCATCCCCTGAGTACTGGTCCAAGATAAAAAACATGTTATATAAACGTTATAACCAATTTTTATGGTTCTTTGTAATTAAGATTGGTTATTGGTTTTTCACTTTCACAAAAATTTCTTGAAATTGCACTAAATCATGCAACAGAATCTCCAGATTATGACGCGACAATGTTAAAAAAAAGAAAAAATTGACGGTCTCAGAAAGAAAAAGTAGGGAGCAAAAAATTATCACCTACTTTGTTAACTTCATCTAGTAATGAATTCGCCTTGGAAATAACAATAACTTTTGAAATACACTTAAGCTTGGACACTCGGTATAAAGTGAAGTTGGTTCTTCAAATTTGAACAGTAATTTTTATTTTGCGACTTAATTACTGAAAAAGGAATCTGCATCCACCATGAAAACAACGTTACTTAGTTATTATATGACTTGAAATCGACGTTGTTTCATATTGATTCTTCTTTATACAGTCATGGGAATAAGATAGAATCATCTGTCGCAAAATATTATTAGCCGAGTTACAAATAGCTGGTTTCAGGGAAATCAAAAACTATTTTTTCAATTAATTTAATTAAAGTCAGCTTTCATTATTTGAAATTCTTTTGATAAATTTTCTTTAATCCAAAGTCTTTAAGTCTTTAAAATATTCAAAAGCATTTTCATTTCATACCATCCCCATATTTCAAGAACGTGTTTAAGTTTCGTTACATAATTTATTTACTTTCTTATATTTTTATTTTTTTTATATATTTTTTGGTGGGTGTTGGCTTTTATTGGTTGATATCTCTGTATGTATGTATGTGAAAATAAATTTAAAAGCTTTTTAAGTGCCGCACACCACCATTCCAAGCGCTGGTTGCCCCTGTATACGTTCAAGTTGTTGTAGTGTGTGCGTCTGTGTGTTTGCGTATTTGGAAACGACTTTTATATATTTCGTGAAATTAAAAATAAACATGCTTATGTGTATTTATATATGTATGTATGTATGTACATATATTTCTGAATGTATATTACAATCAGCGAAATCCTTAGAGGGTTGATAACTGCGTTTTTTATGAAGGATTTACGGCCGAGTGTTTGTAGGTTCTTAAGCTTTAATAAAAATTTAAAATTAAATTAGTCTTAATTTTTTAGTAAATAAATTTAAAAATATATAGTAGATTAAAATAAAAATATCTAGTAGACTATATATAATGGGTGATTTTATAAGAACTATCGGAAATTAAAAAAAAAACACGTAAAATTCAGAAAAACGCATGAAATATTTATTTGGATCGATAGTTGGGTCGATATAATTTAATGTTTGAAGATTATTTCATGCAAATGTTGGCCGCAGCTGCGCCTCAAATGGTCCATCCGCTTAGTCCAATTTTGGCGTACTCTTTCCAACATTTCGGCCGGTATCTCACGAATAATGTTGGCAATGTTGGCTTCCAGTGCGTCAATCGAAGCGGGCTTGTCGCTATAGACATTAGCCTTAACATAGCCCCACAAAAAATAGTCTAGAGGCGTTAAATCGCACGATCTGGGCGGCCAATTGACTGGTCCCAAGCGTGAAATAAACTGTTCACCGAACTCGCCTCTCAATTGGTCCGTTGTTTCGCGTGCTGTGTGGCATGTGGCACCGTCTTGTTGAAACCACATGTCATGCAAGTCAAGCTCTTCCATTTTGGGCAAAAAAAAGTTTGTTATCATCGCACGGTAGCGCTCACCATTCACAGTAACGTTGTGATTCGCATCATCTTTGAAGAAATACGGCCCAATGATGCCGCCAGCCCATAATCCGCACCAAACGGTTGTTTTTTGTGGATGCATTGGTAGCTCTTGCAATGCTTCTGGCTGCTCTTCACTCCAAATACAACAGTTTTGCTTGTTCACGTATCCATTCAACCAGAAATGAGCCTCGTCGCTGAACACAATTCTTCGATAAAAAAGTGGATCTTCATATAACTTTTCAAGAGGCTTCAATTCTTGCACCAGCTGTATCTTATAAGGCTTCACACCCAAATCCTTCTGCAAAATTTTCCACGTAGTGGAGTAACTGAGGCCCAATTGCTGCGAACGGCGCCGAATCGATAATTCACGGTCATCACCAACACTGGCCGATACGGCTGCGATATTTTCTTCAGTTCGCACTCTACGTAAGCGTGTTGGTGGTTTAATGTCCAACAATGTAAATTTGGTGCGAAATTTTTTTACAATAGCCCGAATAGAAGCCTCAGTAGGTCGATTAAACTGACCATAAAATGGAAGAAGCGCGCGATGAACTTTCTTAACAGAGCACGCATTTTGGTAATAAAATTCAATAATTTGCAAGCGTTGTTCGTTTGTAAGACGATTCATGATTAAATTATAAACCAAACTGAAGATGTTTGACAGTGACACCAGATACAAAACGTGCGTGAGCTGTCAAAACTAGTGTTGCCATAAAGATAATAGCAAAAAAATCACTCGTTATATTATAGTTATTATTATTATTAATAAAATGTGTCGTTAAATTGATGTCACCACAGTTGTAGCACTGACGATACTCAATGTATGACAAAATTCTCTGATAACTTTTGTCATTAAGTTTGATGTCAATTTTCACAATACGAGTACTAATGACTATTTACATAATATTCATATGATGATGATTTTTTCTATGAGTGTAGAAACGGAAAAAATCTTTCAGAATTTTAATAAAAACTTAAGTATGTACGTATTTATGTATTTGTGACATTTTATGTTTAAGTCCTTCTTGATAAAATATATTCAATCGTTTCTCCAATAACATTTCCAGAACTCATTCATGTTAAATAATTACTGCAAACTTTTTATTTTAACTGGCATCTCACAATGAAGCTGCTGCTGTACTCTACTCAAATATCCGCTCATATATGTATAATATGTGAGCATGTCGTTAGCTCAACATGGAAAAGACTCTAAGCTATTTCTGCCAGATTGAGTTGTTTCGATACATCGTTAGACGAATCTCGAAACAAAACATACAAAAGCGACTATGCGGCAGAAGGCATTAGACCCTTGTCATATCAAGTTTACGATATGTTTTACATATATGTATGAATGTATGTTGGTATGTATATATGTGTGTATGTAAATGAGCATAAGCGCATATGTATCTTCACATACACACATGTAATGACGAACATGTCAAGTACAAGCAATTATTTATGAGAGACTCATCTATCTTTTCATTATTTTTCCTGTTCTTTTTGCTGTTTTTGTTGTTGTTATTGTTGTAGTTAGTTGTTGGTTCTCGTTGCTTTAGGTTTAACTCTAGAAGTTTGATTAATGGCAGTCATTTATTTTAAGGAATTTAAACTTTAAAATTGAATTTTATAAATTAGTTTTTTAGTTTTTCCTCATTTTGATGAATATTTTTTAATTTTTGTGTTTAATGATTGAAGGCAGGAGGAGTTGATATTAAATATTTTAATTAAAACCAAAAAAAAAAAAAAGAACCCTTTATAAAACAAAAAAGTGTTTTAATTAAAAATAGAATGAAACCCTATTTTTATCCGCACAATATTCAAATTAATTGGTGTAGAAAAGTTCAACAAATATTCCTGTTCAAGGCATTTAGCGGAAGAAAATATTGCGTAGATAAAACATTTAGATATGAACTTTAAGTTAGTAAATTTAGTAAAGATTTTATTTCTAAAATGTTTTATTTTTATTTAATGAATATTTTTGTCAAATTGAGAGTTTATTGAGTTTACTTGTTCTATAATATTTTTATTATTTTTTTAATTATTTTATAAAGACGCGTTTAAAAAATAGGTAAAGTGCTTCAATTTGAAAACAAAAAATAGTTCACAGAACCAGAAGCTGCAGACAGTAGAGTTTTTTTTTCTACACAAATAGCTTGCCAAACATGCTAAAACGTTTGATTGTTTGTACAAATATTTGAAGCATGTATGCACGATGTTTGTGCAATCATCGTGAATGTTTGTGTGGTCTAACGCAAAATTTTGTCATTTCAAAGCAAATTTTGCAGAATGAAGTGTTAGAAGAAGCACACAAAAATGAATCATGAAAAAGTTTTCTTGTCAGAATTTTTAGTATTGTATAAAAGTTTAGCTTCTTTGTAGAAATTAAAACACAAACAAATATTATAGAAACAGGATCTCAAGAAATAAAGGCTAAAACAAATTATAAAATGATTTATGGATTGCAATTGGTTTGAGGTAATCGTTCAGCTTGCGATCTCCTTTAAATTTCGATCGAGCAGCTCATGACGTTACCTTTGATACAATAATCGTATATATATAGCAAGTGAAAAATCGAATGGTCGAAACAACGCCTGAAAAGATTCAGCTCAGGAGTCCGAATTTCGTTGTATAGATAAGACATTACGACATGTGGTTTGTTATTTTTTCAAGTGACAATAAAAACTCATAATATGGGAAATAGAGGGCATTTGTATGGGAATATATAGGAAAATCTAAATGTCATATCTCCGGAACCACTAAACCGATTTTGTGCAAACTTCACGTAAACCATTTACAATTTATCGCCAACATACTTTTAAATTTTGGTCGAAATCATTTGATCCGTTTGGCCAGTTAGTGGTGACACTAAAGTGTACACTTCCTTTTATATATAGAGATAAATTTTTCTTTCACGAGTCGAATCATTTTTGTCCAAATTTTGAAAAATTCGATATAAATTTTCAATTCTTTAATATTGTTCTCATTATGAATCAAAAGACATGTCCTATTATATTTTAAACTTCTAAGACCCGCTTCACCTGTGTTAAGTAGAGTTGAGTTCATGAGCTCTTTTGAGAGAGTGCTCGTTTTAGTTCAGCTCTTTTTTCTGAAATATTTCTTTCTTTTAGTTCAATAGTTCAGTGCTACGTAGATAATGTTTCAGCTTTTACGATAAAGAAAAATAAAAGCAAAACAAAATTGGTGTAAACAAATGGAAAGTACTATTATAAAGACTAATTAAAGATGAGATTAAAAATATTCAGGTGTGGTGAAAAATAATTGTATTGAAAAGAAAAAAAAAAAAACGATTTATTTGTTTCATCATCATTTATGGTTTGCATTTTTGTGAAACATAATTGCATTGTCTAATTTTCTGAATAGTTGTATATAACATAGGTGTGTACATCAAATTCTGGAAGCGCTGTTTGAGTTGTTCCGTATACATATGTACCAGAAAGGAAGAAACATGAACGAAAAAGAAAACTTGAAGACAAAAGAAAGAAACATGAATTATGGAGCTAAAAGAGCTTGACGAAATGATCAGCTCACTTAGCTCCCTGAAGTGAATAGTTCAGTGATACTAGGTCGTTCGCGAACTACCCAACTCTAGTGTTAAGCGTAGCAAACAAAAACATTTGTTTTTTTTTCGATTTTAAGGCCTTTTTTAGATAGAACTTTTCTCATGAAGGATTGATATAAACAGAAATCGTTCTGTAAAACAATGGAATTTCGTAAAGCTAAAAACTCTAAGGCGGCCACTTTAAAGTATACTTTTATTCAAATGCATATATGTTGCTGCCGTGTTCAAAATTTTTTAGTAGTCGCCTACACAACTACAATTGCCGGTTGCAGCATTTGCAGTCGTGCAGTTGTGAAGTCTGCTGTGGTCTATGTGTTTAAATCTTAACACAATAACATATTTATGGCGGAATAAATTATAAATAAATTGATAATTCAAAATTTTTTTCACAATAATACACACTGTTATATATTATATATAAAAAATATATGCTGATGTTCTTAGTGGGCTTCGGCCTACCAACTCAGTAAGCCTTGTCTTCCATTGATTGCTGGGAAATTGCATACAGGAGGGATTAGAAGGCCTGAACTCATTAACAAGAAGTTGTTCATGACAAGAATGGCTACCTGTGTGAGCCTAATCAGCCACACGAGGGCGCTGATGAATCGTGAATAATTTACTCCGTGGAATTGGTCTACCATCAGATTAGGCCGTAATGGCAGGTGCTGATGTAAATCTCTTTCACAGTTGTTGTTATAACCATATTACAAACAGCTTTTTCTTTCCGTGTATCAATTGATGTTTTCATAAAATAAATGAAGAAAAAAAAAAACGCAACACATTATTAAAGCAAAAAGCTTACGGTTTTATGGCCTTAAAATTGGTAAAACTACACATTTTTCCCAAACGCATTTCAGTCATTAACAAAACCAACCATGAGAATTTCAACATGACAAGAAAAACTGGGGGCTTGCCGCTTGTGTCGACAAGATAAATGATCATTATATGACGTGCAAGGCAATTGAATTGTCATTTGAATAGTTTAATTGGACGCTGGTGTTATTGCAAATAAGTTATGACGGGAGCACATAAAAATACACAAAAATCTTTGCAGCCTCGTGCGTACGGACCAAACTAACATTTAAGCCACAATAACAAATCCATTATTCGCATTGTTCAGTCACCGGCAACGTGAAGTTCTTTTTTTTTGCAAATTGTTATAAGAGAAGAAAACAAACAAAAAATATAACGTGGCCAGTTCACTTGTTTAGAGTTTACTGCCAGACATTTAGCCGACACTAGATTTGTGATTTAGTAATAAGCCGGCTGTTTTAAGTCCGTTTAATATGAGTTTTAACGGCTTAAATAATACAAATTACTTTTAACTTTGTTGTCGTTGTTATTGTTGTTGTTGTTGTTGTTGTTGAGAAGGCCGCATATTTTTTCTCGTGCATTTCAATTTGTAACATGACTGTTTGTTTGTTGATTTCATGTGTGTGCAAACGTTTTTTCTTTCTTTCTTTTTTTCTCTGTTTAAAGCTGTCATCGTACAACTCCTGAGGCGTTGATGGTTTTGTTCCCTCAGTATGAATGGAGCTTTGTATGAAAAACAAACATGCATATTTTTGAGTCATAGAAACCGAAATGAAAAAACCTCAAACACACAAATGGCATTTATAAAAGAAAATTTTATAAGTGCGGTTGTTGGCTGCCGTTCTCGTGTGTTGAAAAACGCGGCCGAGCCCCTTTTTGTAACGCTTTTGATGTTGTTAGTGTTGCTGTTTTGCTCTTAACATTTACTTACATTAATTCGTATTGTATTCGAGCAAATTTGTTGTAGCAGGCAATGGGAAACAAGCAAACGTCTAACAGATGTCTCACCGAACATAATTAAGCGTACGCGGGCAGGCTAATAAGTCACTTGGAGAAAAATAATAAATTTTTGGCAAAGAGTTACTGCATGCGAACATCACCTTTGAATTCTATTCTTACATTCAATTGTTTATTGAGTTAACAAAGCTTCGTACAATATCCCGATAAGATTACGAAGTACTTTACATTTTGTTTTAATAAAAATTATTTGAAAAATAAGCTTAAAACAATAGTGGACGACAAATACTAGTATTATTGTGAAAATAAAAAAAAAAAAATATATGTTAAACCGACAAAAACCCGGATAATTATGCGTATAACTGGGTCCAAAATGACCGTTAATAGTTTAAATACACATTCTACGGCAAAAACGTGCACCAAATATGAAGAACCGGTTCCAATTGGGTTGGCGAACGTGTTCCCAGTTTTTTTTTAGGAATTCGCAAAATCGGCTTTGGAAATCCCTAAAATCTCTCAAAACGAATGACCGACAGTTAGTAGTTCAGATACACTTTTCACGGCTAAAACTTTTGAAATGGTTAGCGAAGCGGTTCTTTTGGAAGCGGTTTTGGAAATTTATATTAAACATAGTAATAAAATATATTATAAGCTGTAGTTTTCTTGTAATTAATTGGTATATGTACCTATTTGTGTTAATTATAACAAATATATGGTTCCATTACAATAAAGCTATTTGTGACATTTGTATGGTTATTTCATGAAAGTAACACTGTTACATATGAGAAAACTACGAGTGGTTAGTATAAACATATTTGATAACTTTAATCACTACTCTGGTTAATTAATTATTAATACATTATAATACTGTTAAACCAAAATATAGTATACTACTTATAATATTTTTTACAATACTATGGTGTGTTCTGTCAATGGTGTTTTAAATGTAAAAATGTGGTATTATCAGTTATAATCCAACAATAGTATGTTGCCCTTAGAATATTGTCGTATCAACTATATATTTTTTTCTATGTGTAGGCTGAAAAAAGGAAACTCTTTGATTATATCAGAAGAAAAACACACCTTTCTTTTATAACACTGTAGCTTCCAATTGAAATTTTTAACTTTAATTTGTTTAAATGTATACTCAGGCTATGCTGCTGTGATGTAATATAATTATATTGGACCTTGAGGCTTTGTGTTGCATATATTTGTAAATAAATGAAATGAAATGCTCTTCTCATATAACATATATGTATATATTCCCAAATAATTATCACACCACATTTCAGTTTACGTACACATTTATTTTACTACCATTTTCGTAATACCATAAATATTACTTCCATTCTCTACATAAATTAACTTAAAAAAAGGAAGAATGTACAGTACCTATATAGTTGTAAGTTGCTAGATGAATATGAAAGTTTAAATATGACCTACAAAAATCGTCAAAAACAGGCCTTAAATCGTCAAATCGTCAACATGCCATTTTCAGCACTAAAAATCGTCAAAATGACGATAAATCGCTAAATATGGCAACTGTGCTTACAAGGTCCACACAAGAGGCAACTTTTTGTAATTATATTGTTGACCATAGTGCCTAGCTCTCTACTGAAAAGTTCGTGCTAGTTAACCCCTCCAGTTATGGAATGCCCTAAACAGTCGAAGGAAGTCAGATCACTACTAGTAAAACTAGCCAGAGATATACTTAACATTACTCCCTCTTTCTTCTTCCTCATAATCTATTTTCCTTGTTCCAGTACAATGCACTGGATATGTGAGAACTGCGTGCTGGTCCAAGATAAAAAATAATAATTTATATGTATTTTGCCATGTCGCCTTTCTTTAAAGCGGTATTAAGTTTAAGTTTAATGGGCTGTCAGCCATTGAAAAGCCAGCTCTCTTGGGTACAATTTGGACCCAGTGTGTTGCTTTGTATTAGGTCATTTGTGAAAATTATGACAGTAATATGTCTTTTTGCACACTTTTTTCAGTGCTGTAAAAGAAACACCTCCCCCACCAGTTCAGCTTTCACTGCTGGTGAACGAACAAATATTTGTTTTTCAATGAATTTCAAATATTAAAAACTTTCTAAGCTGCCCCAGTAAACTTCTGGGAGGTTCACTACTAGACACGCAGACAGACACACTGACAGTAAGAATACAAAAAAATATTTCCTACAAAACAGACCAAATGTATCAATTGTCATTGACAGTTGCTGACGCTTTTTTTTTCTTATTATTGCAGCCAAAGCCAATACGGTTAAGTCTTGCCAAGTCAAGGCGAAATGTGTATGAATATATATTTCTTCTTAGATTTTTGAGGCAAACATTTTGCCATTATCAAGTATCAAATGTTGGTTGCTTATGCTATAAACCTGACAATACACACACGCACACACACACACACGCACACTCGCATGCACGTCGGCTCTTGCGAATGACAATAAAAGTAACAACAGTTTGACGTTTATGTCTGATTATTTTTTTATTATATTTTGTTGTTTTCTGGCTCATTTCTAAAGCTCTGTATCAAGCACTGTTGTACATATGAGAGCATTAGGCCTATTGTGGTGCTTCAAGCCTTATCTGCTCAAATGAGCAGACACACAAACACACACACATACATACATGTACATATCTACAAACGTACTCGTATTTAGGTGAGCAACTGTCTATTTGTATAATATTTTTGTATGCGTTTGTTGGTGCGTATTGAATGGGTGTCTGCTTTGAAGGTTATTTTGACAAGTTTTCAAGTTCTAGGTTAAGGTCATTACTTTTTTTTCCAGTACATTCTGCCTTAATCTACTTGAATTATATTTATGTTTTTGTTGTTGTTATTTTTTTCCTTTTTTTCTGAGGACTTTTTTTTGGTATTTTTACTTGTCACTTCTTGTGTTTGTAGCCAGCGACGACGACCTTGAAACTTAAACCCTTAATAGAATCTTTTTTGTTTATTTTTCTTGTTTATTTTATTATAAATAGACCCTTTTTTCCTTGCTATTAAGGAAATAAAATACAAAAAGTATTTGGGTCAAGGCTAAACGATAAAAAGAGTCCTTGTATATTTTCTTGCAGTTTTAAGATAAATTATATGCGTCCTTTGGAAAAAGTTGCTGCTGCTGCTGCTGCTGCTCACTTCATTACTCAATTCTTTTCTTCTTTTTTTACTTCCTTATTCCCTTTGAACACAACTTTTTGACCCTTTTAAGTGGAAAAAAAATTTTATTTTGCTGTTTGCTTTCTATTTTATTTTTTTTTGTTTCATGAAACACTCAATACAATAAGAAAACTTTGTGTTTATGTATTTAACCCTTTTTCTTTTATTGTATTGACTGACTGCCTCAGCAGCAGTTGCAGAAAGTTCAGTAAAAGAAAATATAAATGACTCTTAAACGAATAACGAATGTATTGCGGCAAGCGTTTTCACTTGCCTCAGAGTGCCCAGAAATTGTATGGTGTGAAATGGAGTTTGTTACTTTTTTATATTCTTAAAACTTTGCCCACAATTTCATTCAACTTTGTAAGTCTCTTGTTAATCTGCTGGAAAATGTTTTTTAATGTCTCCTTTTAGATTTTTTGTCTGTCACTTCTTTTCATTTTTTCATGGTCATAAACTTGTTGAAATTACTTTTTCAATCTTTATGAAGTACACAAGTATTAAATATGTCTTCAAACTCAAAATAATTAAGCAAATTGCTGTGGGGGCTTTTCATTTTAAAAGTCAGCCTTGTCTGCTCAATGTCTGATTTGCTGGCTTTATGTTAAAAAAAAATATATTTTTTTTCTTATGATTTTAATACACGATGGCGCAAAATTAATCATCCGAACCTAAAATATAATAAAATAAAATGGCATTTTACTTCAACCATATTTGTCAACTAAACACCTGCAGCATACAAACAGACTAAAGCTATGTGCACACGGTTGTCAGATGTTACAATATTGTAAGATCTGGCAACTTGCTGACAATGTAGTGACAATGAAAAATTGTCCCGCAGAAGTAAATTGTGTGTTCAGACGATCGTAAGAAAATCTTACAATTTCATTGTCAGACTATGGTCTGACAAATAGTTCATCTGACAACAAAAATTATCAGTTCACACGGTTGTCAGATTGTTAGATGAAAAAAATTGCCAGGCAATTCCACTTATGTTTGGCAGTGTTGTCCATCAAACTTTTTTCTGACAATGATGCCATTGTCAGGTGCATTAATTTTATACATCTGACAATTAAAACTGAACTTACAATACCAGCCGACGAAGAGTGTTCTCACGATTGTCAGATGTCTGACAACATTGCCGTCTTACAATTGATTGACAGTGGTTTTTCTGACAACGTTGTAAGTTAAAAATTGCCAGTTCACACGATTGTAATACATTTTCAGACAATTTTACTGGCAATATTGTAAGATCTGACAACCGTGTGTATGTAGCTTGACAATGGAGCGCTCTACTCCGCCAGATCGTGTGTTCATATAATCGGTCGCTGGCGTTAGCGCAGCGTTAATTTCGTCGTAGATTTCCTAATCGTAACGCGACAGCTGAAAAAACTGTACGCTTAGCTGCTCGACTCGAAGAGACTGGAACCCCAACCAATCAATCGTTCGGCGCGTGCCTGCCACCAAGCTGGTCGTACTGTCGAGAACATCCCGGCTGTCGCTACCGATGTCGCTGAGAACAAAGAAACATCATCCAGACGACGCGCCACTCAATTTGACGTCACCAGCCGGACACGGCAGCGAATATTAGTGGAGAACTTAATTATAAAACAGAATAAGTGCTAGACGGTGTTTTCCACACAATTTGACATAAAATTATGCCAGAGAATCTATTTTATGTTGGCAACGATTTTTCTTACGGCCCCACTTTGACAAATTGCCGTGTTTCTAGTAAATTTGATACATTTTATAAACAACACTATACGTTTACGAAGCTTTGGCATGAAGCAAAATAAAAACAAAAGAAAAGAAGAAAAGAATTTTGTAAATTTAAAAAAAAATCTCTGATATTATAGAAATATTTCTCAAAGAAGTCCAAAAGAATGAAGTTTCATTTCTAACAACAAATTGTGAAATTGATTTACATCAGCACCTGCCATGACGGTCTAATCTGATGATGGACCAACTCTACAGGGTGTATTAAACACGATTCACGAGAGCCCCTGTGTGGCTTGCTAGGCTCACACAGACAGCAACTTTTCGCTATATGTTTGTAGTCCTATAGGCAAACCGCTTGCTTAAGAGTTCTGGCCTTCTAACCCCGCCTTCATACAATTTCCCACCAGTCGATGACAATGGAATAAGTTACCCGTTTGTTGTAGCAAATAAAACTCTAAGACGCATGACTTATATTGTGTTGGACTTCCGAAACCCTTATCAAAGCCGCCGTGAGGTTCTACTTGCACACCATCTCAGTGCTGATCCTGGTGCCTACCTTGGTTGCAACGTTCTGGCTGGGGTTTAAACCTAAAACCGCGCAAAGGCCAATTGGTTTTTCTGATAACTGAAGTGTGTTGTCGGTGCTGTTGTCGTGCAACTACAAATACCTGTTTGGTAAGGAACCAGTATTGATAGTTAAACGGGTAATTTGGCTAAGAGCTGATGTTCTTAATGGACTTTGACTTACCAATTCCTAAAGTTTTGTCTCCCATTGGCAGGATTGGAAATTTCATACAGGAGGGATTAGAAAATTGGAGTTCTTCAGCAAGAGGTTAGTCCATATGGCTTCCAACTTATGGCACAAGTTGCAACCTATATGAGTCTTATAAGCCACATGGAGGCGCTGGTGAATTGTAAATAATTCACCCCATGAAGTTGGTTTATCATCAGTTAAGATGATAACAAAAATTCAATAAATTAATATCAACGCAGGTGCTGATGTAATTTAATGACGTACCAGTTTCGTGTGAGCTACTGTAGAGCCATGCTCAATCTCAACAACGAAAAGGACGATTTTGAGTTGAAAATAATCATGGGGCGCATGATGGGGCGCATTTTCATTAAATCGATAACGTCAATAATCAAAATCCGCGTTTCCTGAAGCACTGAAAAAGCGGTTACACCCACTCAAGGCTTTCTCACATGAGAGTAGTGAATAGATCGTAGTTTGAGGACGAAATCAACAATACAGTTGCTAATACTGGCGAACATTCTAGGGCCATGATAAGCGACTTCTTACTTGCGGAATTGAATTAGGGGAGCTTGGTGCACATGTGGTTGCAACAAGACGTTGCGATCGCACACACAACAGCAGCCACAATGGGTATTGTGAAGGAAGTATTACAAGATGGCGTAATCTCCCCTTTTTGACATGGCCAGCAAGATCGGATGTTTTAGGCATGAAACGTGCGGCAGCGAAGATTATTCCCAAACTGCTAAATTTTTAGCAAAAACAACGTCACATAGACATCGCTCAGGAGCTGTTGAGCATCGTCAACAATGATCCACATTTCCTCAAAAAGGTCATAGCTGGTCACGAATCATGGATGTATGGCTATAACATTGAAACCAAAGCCCAATCATCTCATAGGAAGCGTCCAGATGAGCCAAGATCGGAAAAAGCACATCAAGTTCGGTCAAATGCGAAGGTTTTGCTCACTGTTTTCTTCAACTGCAATGGTATGGTGCATCATACATGCATGTGCGTGAGTTTTTGGCCAAAAACAAAACCGTTGTCATGCCTCACCCACCGTATTCACCGGACTTGGTCCCCGCTGACCAAGACTGAAGACACCGATGAAAGGAAAGCGTTTTGCTATGATTAAAGAGATAAAAGAAAAAGTGAAATAGGAGCTGCTGGTGATACCAAAAAGCACGTTTCAGAAGTGTTTCGAAGATAGGAAAAAACACTGGCATAAGTGTATTAAATCTGAGGGGTATTACTTTGAAAGAGAAAAGATAGTTATTGACGAGAAAACTGAAAATAACGGTAATTTTTTTGATCATACCTCGTATATGCAATACAAATTTTTAAAAAATGCTGGTTGAAATAACCTGTGACCCACTGTATTTATGTAAAAGACGCCACAAAACACATAAAAACTATTAAATCATATTTTCATCATAAAAGTGCAAATTTTATGGAAAATTGAAAGTTCGATGTGCAACAGTTGAACATTTGCGAATTAAATAAAGCAAAACGCTTTTGCGCCGCAGCTGACCTTCAAATTCACAACACAACTTGGTTAGAGAGCATGACATTCAAATTCAGTCCATTAGAAAAGTTATGCATACACATCCATAAAAAAGGTGCATAAAAACTGTGTCAATGTGTCGGTTGCAAAAAGAAAACACACACACACACTCATACATACAGATGCTGACAAATGCAAACATGTATGAGCTACAACGACAAATAAACAGGCAGACACAGGGACAGACGGAAAAAGTCAGATAGCTACATAGAACAAAAATAGCTGGGGGGAAAAAAGAGAAGAATAAAGTCATCGTTTACCATAAAAATTTAGATCAAGTGGAAACTTCACTTTCACAATAACCAGGCCGCACATCATGAGCGGAGACCGACTACTAGATAAAAGAACAGACAGACAGACCGAAAAAAATTAACTGATACACTGATACCAAGAGGAGCACTGGCTTCCAATCTGTTTACCAGACCAAAAGGGAAGTCTATAAATGGAAATGGAAATCTCTCTTTCTACACAGAAAGTATTACTGGAACAGCAAACAAACAAAAAGAAAAACCAGCAGACAGACTAGACTAAAAGAAAAAAAAAATCTAGATACATCTGCATGAGTTTTTGTTGCAGCATACCACAACTGCATTCAAGGGGAAGACAGCAGAAGAAACAGAAAGAAAAAAATCAGAACATGGCTTAGTGCCACTGTGTGAAGTATGTCGAGGATGAAAAAAAAAAATGGAAACCCAGCGTTGGTTGTTCATATGCCAAAATGTATTTTTTTTTTTGCTGCGAGTGTTATTCCGTATTATTTGTAGATCTGGCTAAAACAACTTTCCTTTAAAGTTGTTAGAGTAGCAGAACAATTGCAGACACCAATACAGCCAGCCACTTGCAAAGTGTGTCAGCCAACAAGCCAACTAAATGCCAGCCATTGAATACGCGACATTCAATGTCATGCCAAAGTTACAAAAAGTTGCACCATGCAACACATTTTTTTCTTCCACACTGCTCCATGTAGCATGGAGCTACTCCAAAGTGATGAACGTACATACATATCATTCAGCCACACACACACACACACACACACACATACAGAACGTAAACGACAAACGAAGGTTGTTTTTACTATGTTGGCAAACTGGCAGCAGACAAAATAAAACAGCCAGCTCAAAAAAAAGAAAAACAGGGAAATGAAAAAGAAAAACTTTGCGTTGTTACAACAGTTTTACTCGCAGCAAGTGCCATGCTTCAATAGAAGATAGAGTTGTTGTTTAGAGACTTTTTCCTCTTGGCTGACATACATTCACGTAACCCGAAAAAATTCATAAAGAACATGGCGTAAAATATCGTTGTCATTACTATCACTGCCATAACTACAATATTATCGCCAACTCCAATACGAATATCATCCGCGCAATATTCACTCGTGCAACGTTTTGAACACGTCTATCTTTTTTTTTTGCCTTTTTTTGCATTGTATTGTTTCCCTCTATAGGTCCTCTTTGTGCCGTTGAAGGTTTTATTCCTTTTTCCCAGCCATTTGATGCAATTTTTTTTATAGAGCTTGTGCAGTTTTGTTTAGCATTCGAAAAAAGCCAGCCACACACACACATACATTTATTTGGCTTTAAATGTCTAAAACTGTGCAGTTTATTCATGCAGATTAAAGGAAAAAAAGGCAAAAAAGTCAAACAAACAGTTTAGTGGAAATCAAATAAATGTCACGGTGCATCCAGAGTATAAAACGTTGCTTGGCAGGAACTAAATTGATAAACAAAAAAAAAAAAAAAAAAATCTGAAAGTAATTGATGAAACCACATGTTGCTTGTTTTTTGGTGGTTAAGGTTGTAAAGTCAGGTAAATTTAAACAATTTTGAATTGCTGTAGCTCTAACCAAGTGCTGAAATCGTTAAAAATTTATTGTGATTTCCTTAATATAATTATTATTGAAACAAAATTTTATTGAAACAAAAAATTCTTGAAGTCATTATCGCTGACAATCTATATCCCAGCAAACAAGCTGGCAAACACTAAATAACGAGTGATTTTTTTGCTATTATCTTTTTGGCAACACTAGTTTTGACAGCTCACGCACGTTTTGTATCTTGTGTCACTATCAAACATTTTCAGTTTGGTCTATAATTTAATCATGAATCGTCTTACAAACGAACAACGCTTGCAAATTATTGAATTTTATTACCAAAATGCGTGCTCTGTTAAGAAAGTTCATCGCGCGCTTCTTTCATTTTATGGTCAGTTTAATCGACCTACTGAGGCTTCTATTCGGGCTATTGTAAAAAAATTTCGCACCAAATTTACATTGTTGGACATTAAACCACCAACACGCTTACGTATAGTGCGAACTGAAGAAAATATCGCAGCCGTATCGGCCAGTGTTGGTGATGACCGTGAATTATCGATTCGGCGCCGTTCGCAGCAATTGGGCCTGTGTTACTCCACTACGTGGAAAATTTTGCGGCAGGATTTGGGTGTGAAGCCTTATAAGATACAGCTGGTGCAAGAATTGAAGCCAAACGTCCTATCACAACGCCAAATTTTTGGTGAATGGGCTCTTGAAAAGTTAGATGAAGATCCACTTTTTTATCGAAGAATTGTGTTCAGCGACGAGGCTCATTTCTGGTTGAATGGATACGTGAACAAGCAAAACTGCCGTATTTGGAATGAAGAGCAGCCAGAAGCATTGCAAGAGCTACCAATGCATCCACAAAAAACAACCGTTTGGTGCGGATTATGGGCTGGCGGCATCATTGGGCCGTATTTCTTCAAAGATGATGCGAATCACAACGTTACTGTGAATGGTGAGCGCTACCGTGCGATGATAACAAACATTTTTTTGCCCAGAATGGAAGAGCTTGACTTGCATGACATGTGGTTTCAACAAGACAGTGCCACATGCCACACAGCACGCGAAACAGTGAACCAATTGAGAGGCGAGTTCGGTGAACAGTTTATTTCACGCTTGGGACCAGTCAATTGGCCGCCCAGATCGTGCGATTTAACGCCTCTAGACTATTTTTTGTGGGGCTATGTTAAGGCTAATGTCTATAGCGACAAGCCCGCTTCGATTGACGCACTGGAATCCAACATTGCCAACATTATTCGTGAGATACCGGCCGAAATGTTGGAAAGAGTATGCCAAAATTGGACTAAGCGGATGGACCATTTGAGGCGCAGCCGCGGCCAACATTTGGATGAAATAATCTTCAAGATTAAATTATATCGACCCAACTATCAATCCAAATAAATATTTCATGCAGTTTTCTGAATTTTATGTGTTTTTTTTTTAAATTTCCGATAGTTCTTATAAAATCACCCATTATAAACTAATATAATCCACAGTAGAGTTGCCACTAGTTCGCCTTACACCTTTGTTTGAACAAGCTAAGTGGTTATTTTTGTTTGTTCGATTAAACGATTAAATGTAACATCCTGTTTGTAGAACACGGCTTGTGGATAAAAAGCACCAGTTTTGTACCATTACTCATATTGTTACATTGCAATAAAAACACGATAATAAGAACGCAACAATACCAATACAATAAAAAATTAGTGGTTGATTTACTTTGAATTTTCGTTTTTTAGATCATGTACGTATGTTTGTTTGCGTATTATTATTATTTTTTGATTTATGTTGTTTGTGCAGATGTGCGTGTACATATTTATAGCAAGCAGTCAATGGCTGCACAGTGGATTAGAAGTAATGCAAATTTGTAACAATATTTTGGTTTGTAGAACGCGACTACTGACCATTTTTATTATAAACCTAACAGTTGCCAGTTTATTTTGGATTGTACAATACGATTTGTCTCATTGTAATTCCTTTAATAAACGAAAAATTGTGAAAAAAAGCTTTTATTTTAAAACAAACTTTTATGATTTCTTAATAATATGTAAGGTCAGCGATATGAAATATTTATACCAATCAGCCCTCGGCATGTGCTCATTTTAGCATTGGGATATCCGTCTAATCAGTCCGACATAATCAACATTCATAACAAACACAACGAGTTTTTTTCTCCAAATTTCTTGGATCGCCAAGCCGAATCAAATGATCCCAAAGTTGATGATTCTGCGTCGTTTAATTATGTAGTCGCAATAGCATCTCCGAGCACCATCACCAGACCCTGGTTACCATACTGTATCAAAGTATTCGTTATTGCGAATCACACGCGCCTAAACTTGATGAAGCTGCGACATTGAATTACGGCGTTCCTATGGCCACCTTCTAGCTCTATCGTCAGATCAGCTCTATGTTATAATAAGATTGCATTATCAGCCGTTTTACACATACATACAATATTTCAAGTCAATCAGAAACTGGGAAATGGATCAAGTTTAACAAGCAAAAATAGTTTACAGACAAACGGGACACTGAATAAACTAAATAAAAGCTCATAAAATTCTCAAGGCGATAAACTCTACGGAAATATAAAAAAATCAAAAAAAAAAATTGGCAGGAATCGTTGAAAGGTGTTACTACATTACACAAAAAGCGCATGAACTCGTCAAAATGTAAAAAGCATATGAAAAACCGGTTCAGAACCGGTTAGGGAACAGGTTGCGAGTTTTTTTTTGGGAACTGAATATGAAAACCGGCTTTGCACCGGTTAGGAAATATGCTTCGAGTTTTTTGGGAATTCCCAAAATCGGCTTTAGAAATTGCCAAAATCTCCTCAGTTCTTCGGAACCTACATGGAAGCCATAGGCCAAAATGCCAAAACAGAATATCAAAAGAAAAGTAAAGAACGCTCATACGACTAGTATAAGTAAGCATACATGGATGGCATCGAACCTGTAAAGCCCGAAAAATAGTCAAGGCGAAAAAATCGCGGATATAATTTAAAAAATCAATATATAAAGTTTAAAAACCGACGGAAGTTGTTGGAAGGTGCTGGTGTGTTGCACTAAAAGTGCACAAACTGGGCAATATGTTCAAAAACCGGTAAAAATCTGCAAAAAAAACGGCTAATTGCCATATAACCGGGTCTAAACTTACAGTTAATAGTTCAAATACACGTTCTACGGCAAAAACGTGTACCGAATATGACAAACCGATTCCAAACCGGTTTGGGAACAGGGTATGATTTTTTTGGGAACCGAATATGAAAAACCGGTTTCAAACCGGTTTGGGAACAGGGTGTGATTTTTTGGGGGAACCGAACATGAAAAACTGGCTCCAAACTGGTTAGGGAACAGGTTCCAAGTTTTTTTGGGAATTCCCAAAATCAGCTTCAGGAATCGCCAAAATCTCCTCACTTCCCCGTAGTCTACATGGTAGCAATATTTCAGCTGCAATTTTTGCACTAAAGCGGCAATACTCCTTTCTATACATTTTTTCTACAGTTGAATAGATACAAACAAACGTTGCCGTTGATTTGGCTGCTTGGTCGGGCTTAGCTTTAAAATTAATAACACTTGTGTTTAATATTTTTGTTTTACTGTGGAGTTTATGGAACACAAATAAGTGATACGTCTAGAAAATTTTTACGAAATACTCCTACAGCCTAGCTCACGATTTCGTTTCTTAAACGTTCGTCATAATATTTAAATGTCAAAAAACCTATTCCTATGCCATTTATAAGCTTTATTTTTTCCCGATCTTGTATCATTTGCCTTGTCTACCTTCGATATATTCGTTAGGTGACCAAAAGTCACTTAGTTTTAATATAAAACATTAGCGAACGTTAACGAAACGATATCGTGAGCCCGGCAGTTAAAGTATTGAATATATTCCATACAAATTATTTACACGTATCACTCATTCGCGTTCCATAAACACCACATAAGTATTGAAAGAGGAGTTAATAAAGGTTTATTAAACGAAGTGATAGTCCCTTAAGTGAGTTCTGGTATTTTTTTTTTTTTTTTGTAGAGTTGTTAAAAAAAAAACTAATGTGCGTTTATAGGAATATGCATCAGTGTATTTATCATCAATCTTTTTTTTGTGCATGTTTCTAACAGAAGAGCTGCCGCTTCCTCTCCTTAAACTCGTCTGCTCGTTCTTAACTGATAAACTCATAAACATAAAAGAAGTATTTAAAGTTTTTAAGCAACAAGTCTAAGCAATAAAAGCCATTTTCCATTTTTTATAGCTCGAGACAGAAGTTTGCCTTTTCTCCACAAATCGCCAACATAAGCAGCACAAGAAAATAGTATTCTAACTAACACGCAACATGTCAAAGGATATGTGTATGTGTTCATTAGAGAAAGCATATTAAAAAAGTCTTGTGCAGAGTCTGAGTCTGTGCCATCGTAAACAGCGCATACGTTTCCCAGCATCAACAGTCATCCAGTGTACAACTGATGCGATGTGTTTTCCTTATTATTTTTATTACAATGAATGTATTAAAGTAAAAAGTATAAAAGAAATATAATGACTTTTAAGCAACTTTTTACTGCGTACGATTATGTATGCTGTGTGTGGCTTTGTGTGAACGAACGTAAGAGCTTAGAAATGCAACAAAAACACTTTCGCGTCCTTGACAGATGAAACAACTACTGCGACACAACAAAAGGTATTAAAAGAAAGAAATACTTAACGAACGAAGAAAGGAGAGAATGCAGGGAAAAATAAGTGGCGCATTTAAATGTCTGTCACGGCTACGATGTCATCAGTGAAAGTGCAATAATATACGCGTCAACTTACAATGGCAGCAGGTCAAAGATTCAAAGATGTTTGTGGATAGTATAAAAGTAGTAACACATAGGAATAGTTCCAGCAAGAACGGGAATGGTAGTAATTAAACTTGTTAAAGCGATATTTACTTAGTTTAAATCACTTCCTTTGGAAACATGCTTTTCAAAGTTACTTTACGGTTTCATGCCTTGACGGCCTAACTATGCGGTCAGTCGGACAGGAAACGTCTAGCAAATGCTTTCATGCACGACAAACTGTTATGCATTGGTAGCATTTTCGATCAAATTGGCACATGCTCTCATTCATAGTTAGGAGCGGATCCTTTCTAACACTATTGCTGTTTTTAGAGCCACGGCACCCGGTGGCAGTGCGATTCCGTAATGAGCTCCACCTGAACTCTCCACGATAGTAAACAGCAACTGAGAACAGCTCCAGAATGGTTTGCAAAATAGAGCCAACTGGAGTATTTACTGATCTCCGTTCTGCGAATTATCCCCCGAAAATCCCAACACAACGTAAGTCTGAGACTTTCTAGAGATTTAGTTACTAGAACAAATAAGGCACCCCTTGCCACTGTATACCACAGAAAGCAGGCTGGCCAAGTTAGCAATACGACAGTGCAAAACCTGCTCCCGTGGGAAATTCATCCTGAAGAGATGAATAGAATGATACTTTGAGTTAAGGTTAGCTTAGTTTTGTTAAAGATAAGACACAGTTATCTGGCCATATGGCAGTTTTCAAGCTTTTTAATAGCTAAAAAATAATATCATATCCTGTAGCATGAAATAGTCGTGAAGAGACGATTAGTTTTGTAGTACAATGCTTCCTTTGAATTGTTATATCAGGTCAAACTGCTTTTTTTCTAAAGTAAAGACTACCAGACCACCATATTTTTATCACATCTGACCCAATGTGCAAGCCGTTGATCTACTTATTATAAATGTACACGCCCATCCACACAAACAAAATAAACTAAAAACATAATACACAAACAAACAAACATATTTGCATGATCTAAAGCAGTGATGCCCACAAGTTCTATATGGAAGAGTCAACACCAATACATTTAAGAAAAAAACTACTTTTATTTAATATTTTTTGTTGTAAAAAGCAAAACAATTTAGAAAAATAAAATTCACACTGATAATCGCTGTCGCCAATGTTTACCAGCAAAACATGCGAAAGTGTTGTTGCTTTGCTCTTGTGTGTGTACAGTGAAGAACGACAAAAAAATATAATTGTTTGTGTATTTTTTATTGCTAGGGCTGAGCGCAGTATGTGTGTATTAAAGAGCACAGCCCTATAGCTAAGCACTTTTACAAAAACAATTGAGCCTCAAGCGCATAGGTCTGGGCATGCCTGATCTAAAGAGTGCAAAATTTCAAGCACATCAATTGCCAATGATATTATTGTTGTTGCTGAATTCTTAGTTTGTTTGTTGCGTTCGTATTGTTTCGCAAGCATGTGTGTGCGTAGTAATTATGTTTGAACATTTGAGTCTGGAATAATCAATAACTAAAATCCTCACGAACAATGTAGAAAGTAATAAAGAAGTATAAACAGCGGGCAGATGCTCGTCAAAGCGGGTAAGAGAGAGGGTTTAATTTTAAACATTATGCAAGCTAGTCATACAGTGTTGCCAGGATAAAGACTTTATCTTAATTTTGAAGATTTTCTAAGCAAACTAAAGCTATGTGTACACGATTGTTAGATGTTACAATATTGTAAGATCTGGCAACATGCTGGCAATGTAGTGACAATGAAAAATTGTTCAGCAGAAGTAAATTGTGCGTTCAGATGAGCGTAAGAAAATCTTACAATTTCATTGTCAGACTATGGTCTGACAAATAATCCATCTGACAACAAAAATTGGCAGTTCACACGGTTGTCAGATTGTTAGATGAACAAAATTGCCAGGCATTGCCACTTATGTACATCAACAACCATCTGTTTGGCAGTGCTGCCCATCAAACTTTTTTCTGACAATGATGCCATTGTCAGGTGCATTAATTTTATACATCTGACAATTTAAACTGAGCTTACAATACCAGCCGACGAATAGTGTTCTCACGATTATCAAATGCCTGACAACATTGTCGTCTTACAATTGATTGACAATGGTTTTTCTGACAACGTTGTAAGTTAAAAATCAGCAGTTCACACGATTATAATACATTTTTAGACAATTTTACTGGCAATATTGTAAGATCAGACAACCGTGTGTACGTAGCTTAAGATATGAAGATTTTTCTCTTAAAATTAAGATTTTTCTTTAGAGATTTACTGCCTTATTTATAATTTTTTTTCATGTTTATTAAGCTTTTATTGCATTGATTTCTATACAAAATTTGTGTAATAAAAGCTTAAAAAACATGACAAATTTTTTATCCTGATACTAGTTTTTCGACCTTTTTTTGAATATAATTGTTGTGTCAACTGGGCTGGAGGTCACTTCTGTTTGTGAAAAAGTAATTTTTAAACTTCAATATTTAGACACCTTTTTATGTGCCTTGGTTAGGAAAAATGGAAAACTTTTCCACTCCTGTTATGACAGAATTGAGGCAAAAATTACCTAATAAACAGATTTCAAGAAATGCCATATTTTTTTATATTGGACCAGTACTCAGGGGATGACCCCTACATATGCAGTGCATTGTACCAGAACTAGGAAAATAGGTTGTGAGGAGGGGGAAAGAGGGAGTAGTGTTTGTGAACATTTGACTTGAACCTTCCAACGTTATAACAGACAGGAAACACGTCTGCAGGCAACTTATTCCACAGACGAAGCGTACGGCTGAAAAACGAATTCTCTCTGTAATGCGTAGTGCGACTCCCCGGGCAATCGACCATAAATGGATGAGCTCTAGACGATGAGCGCGTGCTACGTAAAAATGTGCGAGTTTCGGGAACAAGATCCCTAATCTCGTCAGAGCAAAATCTATTCTACTAACGATAGAACAGTGTAACGCATTCTGTTGGCTCCCAGTTCTCCTGACCTCACTGCACCTGATTGTTTTTTTTTTTGTGGGGTTATTGAAAACAAGAGTTTACAAAAGAAACCCAACAAATGAATGGATGATTTAAAGCAATCCATTCGAACGGCAATTGAGAGAATTCCCGCTGCAACACTCCAGGGCATGAATATGCAGACATAGTTGCAAAAAACTCCCTAAGATCACCGCTCTTTTGTACAGATAATCTCAACCAAAATGAGACTTTAAAACATCTTAAAAAGGACTTTATCCGAAAAATCAATAATCTCTCACACACATCCAATTGGTATCAAACTGCAAACAATCAAAAATGCAACACCAATCTCTATATCAATCATCATACAAGCCAGTTAAATAGACTGGAGATAGTAAAATTTTTAAGAATCCGTCTCGGACATACTAAATATACTCCTGGTACTCTATTAAACATACATAACATATCGAAATGCACTTACAATATATCTTGGCCGACAACTCCCGAACATTTTTTATCACACTGTCCAGATTTAAACTTCTTTAGACAAAAGATTTTCTGCAACAAAAATCCACTTTCCCTTATTTCAAATCCAATGGTAGAAACTATGCAGCTTATTGTCCAATTTCTTAGGGAATCTAATATTTATAACTTTATTTAAACAGCCTTAACAAAATAACAATACCCAAATCGAGCTTAAGGCCTGAGTCACTATAGCTCTTTTTCCTAACAATTAGCTTATAAATTTTAATTTCAAGTTAATTTATAATAAATAAATAAATAAATACTTAAATAAAAACGTATTAATTTTAAAATTTTTTACTAAAAGATAAATTACATAAACTTTACAAAAAGTTATTTAAGTTGCTTAGTGTAGCAAAATTGATTAGCCACCCTGTATATTTGTCAAATACTCAGCTTGGACTGTAGAGTGATGCCAGCTTATTTAACTAGGTTTTGCTAAAGTGAACAGAAAAAATACTTTACTAAAGTTAACAGAAAAAATACTTTAATAAAAACGTATTAATTTTCCAATTTTTAACTAAAAGATAAACTACATAAACTTTACAAAAAGTTATTTGAGTTTCTTAGTGTAGCAAAATTGATTAGCCACCCTGTATATTTGTCAAATACTCAGCTTGGACTGTAGAGTGATGCCAGCTTATTTAACTAGGTTTTGCTAAAATTAACAGAAGAGTATACTATCTCTCGCCAGCATTTAAACAGCTAAAGGGCTTCCAAACCCCAAACAGCTTTTATTATTATTTCAAAAGAGAAATTTCCAAAGAGCAGCAGTGTTCTAGCGTTTAAATCAAAATGTATTCCTTGCTGGCATACACACAGACAGACGGAGTGCTCAAGCAAAAAAAAAAAAAAAAACTCAATGTTATAACCCATATTAGCTACAAAACATATCAGACACAGTGATGAATACGATACAAGAACCCTTCTGGCACTTAAGCCGTTTATGAAACATCTTCTGGTGTTGGCAGTACCGCATCACCAGACCAAAAACACGGAATAGTTAAAAACACACAAAAAGATTCATTCTATAGAACGTGTGCTCGTAATTCCAAAAGCAAAAAATACAAAAAAAAGTAAACAAAACAGATGAATGAATGGATGGATGGATGTTTCAACAATTGCTACAACTTTGATGCCTCCGTACGTGAGACAAGCGATTGCTACCTTAAACTACTGCTTGATCTGCTGGCTGTCACAACTATTTACACGGCAAGTTTATTTCCTTATACTACTGCCGCGTCGGATAATGCTACTGTTGTTGTTGTTGCAGTGTAGTTGCGTGGTAGCATAAAAAAAAACCTAAAAAAAAGAAAACGCGAATGCACAAAAACAAAAATTAAAAAAAAAATGCGATTGTCTGTGATGTGTCTGATGGCGTTTATTTAGATGTCTAGATGTTGGTGGCATTTCGCTTAAATGCCACTGCTGACTGACACAATTACGGCTGATGTTGGTCTCGTAATCGTTATCATGTATACCGGGCTTGGACACACATATATGTATGTATGTACTGCCACAACAAAAGTCCAGAAAAGGCTTTCGACGACAACAACCTAAAAATAAATGAAAACAAAACCCCAACTGTTTGCAGAAAGCGACCATGATTTTGATTCTCTGTTGGCCGGCATGTAAGTTGTTTATACATATCGCTCCTTTATTGCAATATAGTCATAACTCAAAAAACTAGCTTTTCAAGTTAACAATGCAGAGCTGTTAAATTTACGTACACACGGTTGTCAGATCTTACAATATTGCCAGAAAATTTGTCTAAAAATGTATTACAATCGTGTGAACTGCCATTTTTTAACTTACAGTGTAAGACGACAATGATGTCAGGCATCTGACAATCGTGAGAACACTCTTCGTCGGCTGGTATTGTAAGCTCAGTTTTAATTGTCAGATGTGTGGTTTTACAAATCAAGCATTAAAATGGTTATTTTAATATTTGTCGCACAGGAGGCAAAATGTAATGTACCTTCCGGTGTACGACAGGGGAGCCATCTTGGACCGCTGCTATTTTCACTGTATACTAATGATTTGCCAGATGTAATAAAGTTTTCAAATGTTTTAATGTATGCAGGCGACGTAAAAATCTTCCTATGCTATAATAACTTTTTGGATCATAAATTTCTTCAAATGTCTTTAGACTAGTTTTATAATTGGTGCAAAGTCAACCTGATGGAGCTTAATTTTGAAAAAATGCAAGCAAATGCGCTTTTTAGGAAGCAATCCGAACATCGTTAATTATTTTCTAAATGGTTATAAAATTGATACCGTGGACAGTATAATGGATTTAGGTATTTTATTTGATCCAAAAATAAGTTTTATTCCGCATATCACAGCTACAATAAATAAGGCCAGGGGTACATTGGGTTTTATAAAGCGTTGGTCCAAAGAGTTCGCAAATCCGTATATTGCGAAAACGTTATACACTGCACTGGTTCGTTCTATATTAGAATATGGATCGATTATTTGGGACCCTATCTATCAGATTCATTCAAAGGCAATTGAGTCAGTGCAAAAACAGTTTTTGTTATTTTGCCTTCGAGGGTTACGCTTCAACCCTCAAAATTTGCCTTCATATACTGCCCGTCTGGCTCTCATTATGCTGCCAACTTTGCAAAGCCGTAGAACTATGCTCAACGTTTCTTTTGCTCTTAAGCTGATTAATGGTGATATCTGCTCTGGATTTTTGGTTAATGAAATTTCATTTAACATTCTTCAACGTTCATCCCGGTATTTCTTTCCGTTATTTGTGGAATTTTCCAGAGTTAATTGTGTTGACGCTGACTCTCTCAGGAGAGTGTGTATGCAGTTCAACCAACTGTTTGGACTAATTGATTTTTCTTTAAATCTAAATGTTGTAAAGAATTCAATTATTATTATTTCTTTATTTCGACCGTTTTTTCCCTTCTTAATATGTGTAATTCTTCGAGCTTAAGGTCTTTCTTGGAATTTTTAGTTTTTTGGTTTTTAATTATCTGGCAATATTTCGCTTTCCTTTGGATAGCTTCTTCAGGCCAAATAATATTTAAATAAATATTATTTGGCCTGAAGAAGCTATCCAAAGGAAAGCGAAATATTGCCAGATAATTAAAAACCAAAAAAACATGTACATATTAACATATTGTTAATGTCTGTAAGGAATATTTCCATAGACAAATATATAAATAAAAAATAAATAAAACTAATGCACCTGACAATGGCATCATCGTCAGAAAAAAGTTTGATGGGCAACACTGAAAAACAGATGGTTGTTGATATACATAAGTGGCAATGTCGTACAACATGTCTGGCAATTTTTTTTCATCTAACAATCTGACAACCGTGTGAACTAACCATTTTTTGTCAGACCATAGTCTGACAATGAAATTGTAAGATTTTCTTACGATCGTCTGAACACACAATTTACTTTTGCGGCACAATTTTTCATTGTCACTACATTGTCAGCACGTTGCCAGATCTTGCAATATTGTAACATCTGACAACCATGTGTACATAGCTTAACAGTACTAGTTTTTATATTATTGTGCCAAAAATTTATTCAAACTTTTAGGAGATATTTTCCAAAAGAAATTTCTAAGACGAGTATGGAAGCTAAAAATTTGAAATGTGCTTTTAAAGAAACAAGCTTTTTTTCAGTTATGACTATGTTGCAGCAAAGGAGCAATATATGTATATGTATGTTTGTGAAGAGACGTGCCAATGTAACGCATGGTGTTGCATGAAAAACAATAATAACTGGAACGACAAACAACTGCCAGACAATATGGATTAGCTTAATAAAAGCTGGCGCTTGGACTTCTTGAAAATGTAACTTGCATTGATGATCATGATGATGGTGATAATGATGATGATGAAGATGGCTGAAAGTGTTCATGCCAATAATAATAATAATAATGGTAATGACGTCGACTATGGCAATGCATACAAAACTGTCTTGTTACGTAGCAGACCAATAATCAAAGAACAAACCACTTACTTAAGCTTTAAATTCTCCGTTTGGTGTGTTTGTCTGTCTGTCTGTCTGCCTGTCAGGTGGTTTTGCTGCTGCATTTCGTGCGTTCATAGTTTAACTCTTGTATGGTATCTCATTGACTGTCTGTCTGTCTGTCTATTTGGGTTTTGGGGTAGACCACTTTGACGACCACAATGCCTTTTCGGCGAACAGCAGTTCGTGTTGTATTAACACGAACATTGTTGAGTTTCATAGCCGCTGGGGAATGTCTGCTAAAGTCTGGTGACGTTATGCCACATACTCATGCTCCAGCCAGGATACATACGCATGCTAAGAAATTCTTTTACATTTCTTCAGGAAGGAAAATGATCACATGACTATAAAACACCAACGATTACTTACACAGACACCAGTGGATTTGTCTGGCCGGCCATGGGTTGTTTGTTCTGTTAAGAGCTGTATGGTTCAAGTGAATGCCATCACAAAGCCATTACTATTGGCCAATACTCATCATCATGGTTTTTTTTGTTATTATTATTAACGTCATTAAGTTACCAGCAAACAGTCCAGTACAGCGACTGAACGACAGAGCGACCGACCACTCACTCATTCAAAGCCAGCAAAAATGTTGTCGTCATCCCCATCATCATCATCATCATTATCAGCTTTGGTATTATTGGCGCCAGTATGTCTAGCAAGTTCTTTCTCATATTTGTCTTGGCCGTATTAGTTTTAACGTATGGATGAGGCCATGTATGGCTGTCGGTTTAAAGCGATTTGCTTTTTTCTTAGTTTTTTTCTTCAAATTGTTTGGCACTGTCTGTGGTAATTTAAAAGCTCAGTGCCTTTTTTTCGTCTTATAATGTTTTTGTTTTTTTTTCTTTCTCTCTCTCTCTCTTTTTTTTTTTTTTGCTGTCGTCAAACGTGTGTTTATTGGATTCGTACATTTGTATGACTTTTTCTTGGTTGTTCTGGCTTTGGTGGTCGTTTGACAGTCTTGAAGAAACTTTGTTTTTTTTTTCTTTTTTTGAGACAGTAGACACAAGTTTGTTACGAGACATGTCTGTCTGCCATGACTGGCTGTAGTTTTTTTTTTCTTTCTTAGTTTAGTTTTTCTTTAATGATTAAGTCATCTAGACAATCAACAAGTGACGACAGCACTGAAAATCACACATGTTAACATACAAACATACATATACATATGTATATTTGTGAAACAAGCCGTCAGATTTTTTACATATAAAGCTTACTTTAATACAAGTAGATTAAAAATTTCAAGTGTGAACTTATGTGGGTGCTGGGAACAAAGTTCCATTTTAATAATTTTAATAAATAACCGAAACTATGTCAGCTGATCTCAATCAGGCTAAAAGCCGGTGGGCGATAGAAGGTCATGCTTCGATAATGGAAGGTATAATGGACCTTCCGTAGTATATTGATTACTGTGCACTAGCTCTACTGCCCGACAAGAGATTTTATCAAGGACGGCGTTGGCAGCGAACCAAATGGGTCGCCAAGAGGATGTGCTAGAGATATTCACAGATGGATCCAAGTCGGACATGGGAGTTGGTGGCGGCATCTTTATGCCCCAGTATCCCCACTGGGGAACAGGTTTTGCCTTGGCGTATTCCTAACTTAGGCGCTCTGTTTTTCGAGGAAAAGAGGGGAGGGGGTCCCTCGTTTGGTGCGGCAAACAAAACTCTAAGAAGCCACATGACTTATGTTGTGTTGGCTTCCGAAACTCTTACCAAGGGTATAAATTGGCAGAACGGGGATCAGCATGGCCCCCGGGAAGTTCTGCTTGCGGTTCGACCCGGGTTGATCATGGTTGAGGTGCCTACCTTGGCTGAAACGTTCTGGCTGTGGTTGAAACTTAAAACGCAGGAAGGGAGTGTTAGTATCCTTGATAATTGTTTGGTGATGGCTTTTTTCGATTGCTAACAATCTCCCGAGGATCTGTTGCCTATACAACAGATACGTGTACTGTAAGGAACCAGTGGTGATGATTGACGGGTGAGTTGGTTTAAGGGCTGATGCTCTTAATGGGCTTCGGCCTACCTCATTAAGCCTTGTCCTCCATTGATTGCTGGGAAATTGCATACATGAGGGATTAGAAAGCCCGAACTCCTCAACAAGAAGTTGTTCATATGACCGCAATCATATGACAAGAATTGCTACCTGTGTGAGCCTAGCAAGCCACACGGGGGCGGTGGTGAATCGTGAAAAATTCACTTCGTGGAATTGATCCACCATCAGGTTAGGCCGTCAAGGCAGGTACTGATGTAAATCATTTTCACAGTTGCCCCAGTATCAGAGGAGGATCAGTTTTAAGCTATATAACCTATTTTCCTAGTTTCAGTACAATGCACTGCATATGTAGGGGTTATCCCCTAAGTACTGGTCCAAGATAAAAAAAATATGACGAGTGTAGCGTAATGCAGGCAGCTATTTTGAGAGCAGCTAACTGGTTGACTTACTATATGGTATACGGGGTGAATATCCGAATCTATAGTGATAGTAAGGCTGCGTTAAATGCGCTTGGAAGGTGTCCATACGACGTCCAGGTTGGTTCAAGAATGCCAGATATCTCCTACTGAGATAGCAAGACATTCAAGCCTGGAGCTTTTCTGGGTACCGGGGCACAGTGGAGTGTCCGGAAATATTATTATTTTTTTTTTATCTTGGACCAGTAATCAGAGGATGACCCCTACATATGCAGTGCATTGTACTAGGTACTAGGAAAATATGTTATGATGAGGTAAAAAAGAGAGAGTAGTGTTCGTGCAGGTTTAACTTTAACAATAACAACACGGAAAGCTAAAACAACTCCTATTGCAGCATATAAAATTTGGAATTAAATTAGTTAAAACTTATCCGTGCCCAGTGTATATACCTTCGACACTGCTCAGATTAGAAAAATTTAGTCCCACACCTTTCACACTACAAGATATTGTGGCTGATGAGCTGGCGAAAGCCGGGGCTCGTCTACAGCGAGGGGATATTGATACGATGGTAGAAGTCCCGCTTAATAGCTGTTAGAACCAAGTGCAGCGTCGACTTGTAGGGACTGCACAGGACATATGGTCCTGTTAGCAACGCCAACTTGTCCTGCGTATGATCGTAGAAGGACTACGGTTCTAAAGGGTCTTCCCCGTCAAAGGTTGCATACCTTGGTGGCAGTTCTGGCAGGACATTGTCACATAGAAACACATGCTAGGAGGTTAAATCTTCCATTTAATGGATACTGTAGAAGTTGCGGGGATGAGGACAAGGAAGAGAATGTTGAGTACTTCCTTTGTCAGTGCCCGGCTCTCTGTTCCATGAGAACGCTGTATCTAGGCGGACCGATGCTGCAAGGGCTGGCAGATGTATCGGAATGCCGAGTGAACGGATTGGTTTTCCGGCTTTTGGATTGGTTTGGATCTGAATTGTCGGGGGAAGTGAAAGTCTCATAGACTGAACTTCTCCCTCAGGCAACACAATGGGACGAAAAGGACCCAAGTAGTCTGGTTTCATGAAACTGGCAGCCTGTACAACCTAACCTAACTAAAACTATGTTAATTGTCATCCAAGCCTCACCCAGGGAGCAGGTTTAGTCTTGGTGTATATCAAACCTGGACACTTTGCTTTCTGGGGCATGGAGGGTGGGTATGTATTTTACAATACAAAATGAAACACGTGTTTTTCTAGACGGTTAATTTTTACAAGACTTTTTTATTCTTCACAGAGTTGCCATACTTCGTAGTTTCTCGTTTGTATAGCAATAAAACTCTAGTAAGCCCCATGAATTTTTTTTGTTGCACTTCCAAAGTCCAAGCCAAAGGTTAATTAGCAGAACAGGGATTGTCAAAACGCCTTGATACCAATGTGCACTAGAACACTAGACTTGATAACTTCTGACTTATGGCTGTCTTGCACAAAGCTTAAAAATAAACTGACTCGTTGCCGCCGACCTGCCTGCTATTTACACTTCATTATCATCTGCTACAATCGTCACAATCTTTCTAGTCATACCTAGTTCTAGACTCAAATGTACAAATTTAATTCTTACGCATATACACATTTACACATATGCTGGCGAACAACAAGTGACAACAATAAACAATAATAAAAAGAAATACCAAGAATGCAAAAATAACAACAACATCATTTGTAGTTGATTTACTTGGAATTTTATGTACTTTAAACATGATTGTTTGTTTGTGTATTATGTTTTAAATTTATCTGGTTTGTGTAAATGTGTTATACATTTATAACAAGCAGATCAACAGCTGCACACTGGGTTAGATATGATAAAAATTCTTAACAATATGTGAATTTATAAGTATGATTACTCTTGAGTATATTAAGTGGTAATCAATGGTATAAAGTCTCTGTATGTGTCTCTTGCATTGTAGTCATTATTCACCATCGAGTATATTTTATTTATTTATTTATCATTATTATTTATTTATTATTATTTTTTTCTTATAACACCTTTTTGTAGTTCAGATAACGTTATGTCTTTTTGCATGCGGTTTCTTATTCCAAACCACGTCTTCGTGTCGTACAGCTACTATTTGTGTAGTATTGTGAAAGCCTTTTCTTCTAAACTTAGTTAATATTTTATTTTTGCCATAATAATTTTTAAGTCTACTTTATTTGAACATTTCCTTTGATGACGTTGATGAATTTGTGGCATCAGGCGCTAGACATTTGCAAAATGCCCAAAAGGATAACAACACATACTGACCGTTTGCTCATAAATCATCATCATTTAAAAGCAGAACACAAACGCACTCACATGTTAAATAAATTTGGATTTTTTTCCTTATATTTGAGTGAGGCCTAACTGACGTTTTGAAAGGAACGTTTTTTTTTTAATAAGAAGCTTTCGTAACAAAATATTTGTACTCCTTAATATTTCTTAACTTTAGTTTTTCACATAAAAAAACTTAAAGTTTTATTAAAAATAAACGCTTCTTATTGGGGAAGATATGCCTGTGTGAGATCACCGTTATTCATTGTCTCCATCCTGCTACAATAATATACTAGGTAAAAGCGAAACTATTTATTTAAGTACTTTTGAAGAATTTGATATTCCGCTATAGAAAAGTGTGTTGCCGTTCTGGTGCAAAAACTGAAGTTGCCGTATTGCTTCCGGTATTGTTCCGAGGAAGCAATGGGATTTTGGCGATTCCTAAAGCCGATTATGGAAATTGTTAAGCAAACTCGAAACCGGTGTTTCATATCCAGACCCGGTTATATGGGTAATTATCCGGTTTTTACTAGAGTTTTACCGGTTTTTCAACTTTTTGGCGGGTTTTTTACAGTTTACCGAGTTTGTACGCTTGTTGTGTAACACAGTAGTACTTTCGTTACTGGTCTTCGAGACCCCGCAACCCTCGAGCGAAATATCAAAAACCATTGCTTTGTCCCAGGGTAACTTTTTGGTGTGCTTTATCCACGCAAACTCTCGAGGCCAGGCAACAAATCTCAATGGTGAATTTTACCAATGCATGATTATGAAATTCTTTTTTGCAAACCTGCAAGCTCATCCATCGTACTCTTCACACACCTGATTTCAACAGAAATTGGGCGACTGCACACACAGCCAGAGCTTCGACAAATTTGTTTCGGGGAAATTGCCGCCAAAAACTTATCAGTCGCTTTTGGAACATTCCATGACCACCGAGGTCGCCTGGCCTAACTACCATCGATTTTTTTATGGAGCTGCTTCAAAGAGAGGGTTTATAATGACTATACCCAATCTCTTGTGGCTTTAAAGAAAAATATTCGTCTAGAAATCAGCTTGATTGAACAAAGTTGACTGCAGCGTGAGCGCAGAACACAAGGCTTCGTTTTTACATACTCCTTAGAAAAGAAAATCCGCATTTCCATTCTAACGTTCAATGCTCTTAATAGAACTTTACGTGAATTATTATGCTTTTTATTTAAGTTTGAAAAAATAAATCAGCTGTCAGACACCCTGTATTTGTTTTTTATTTGGAGGTGTGTGCGTGTGAGATTTAGGTGATTCGTGAAGCCAATTTGGGGAATTTCAAAAAAACCTAAAAGAGTTTCGCACCGTCCGGGTAATTGTCCGGTTTTTTTGCCGGTTTTTTTATACATTTTGTTGAGATTGTGCGGTTTTTATACAACACAGCAGCACTTTTCATGAAGTGGTGGGATTTTGGCGATTCCTGAAGCCAAGATTTTAATGGTCTTCTTAAACCCGGTCATACGGGTAATTGTCCGGTTTTTAGACTTTTTGCCGGGTTTTCATACATTTTGCTGAGTTTGCGGGCTTTTTTTGCAACGCAGTAGCACTTTTTATGAAGTGATGGGATTTAGGCGAGTCCTGAAGTCAATTTTGGGAATCCCTAAACACTCGGAACCGCTTCGGACCAGTTATCGAATATCAAAAACCAATTTTTTTTTATGACTTACAGCAATCCATTCGAACGGTAATTGAGACAATTGCCGCTGCAACACTCCAGGCTGTAATGAATAACTTTTTGATAAGTTTCCGTACATCTGCCAACGAGGGTGGAGGCCATTGGAATTCAATTATTTTCAAATTACTTCAATAAAAACGTTTTATTTTTCAAATGAATTTCTAATAAATAAATTACATGAACTTAACAAAAAGTTATTTACGTTTGTTAATGTAGCAAAATTGCTCAGCCACCCTGTACATATTTTCAAAAGCTTTCGAATGTTACCAATTTTGTCTAAATAGTTTGAGAAAAGTATGGTAAATTCCCAATTTCATGTACACATACATATATTAAAACTTCAGAGGTCTATAACTCGGAAACTATGCGTTTTAGCCAACTTTTTCACTCATTCTTCAATTTTCTACCCCCTTATACAATTATTTATTTTTTCAATTTGGAGTATTGTCCACGCTCTTCGTCATTTTAGAAGCTGTTGTTCATCGTGAATATATAATAACAAAAAAAAAACTGTTTATTTTTCCTGGGAGAAAAGAGAGAAATTGCTTTTGGGAGAAATTGTTTGACAATGCAACGTTTCTTATCATTTACTGGTTTAAAAAATTATCAACTTTTTTATTAAACACGTTTTGGTTTCACTGTTGTCCTTGATTTGGAATTAGTTTTTAATTTTAAAGAAAACAAATATATATTATAAACTTACCCCAGTGGTTGGTGTTCCATTTCCGGTTGGATTTTTAGCTTTTCCACGACCCCGCCTGGATTCGGTACGTACAGGTGTGCCATCCGGACCATACACAATCTGCAATTGGAATAAAAGAAATGATTTTTATAACATTATTGTTGCTTTTAACATTGTTAGTTTGTCTCATTTAACTGTTAATATTCTATATTGTAAATGAAATTGTAAATGAAAATAAGCAGCTCACACACAGATGTCGCCTTATCTGTTATGCTTATTTCAACACAAAACCTTTTTATGTTCTACTTTTGTTTCGTCTGGCAAACTTCTACAAAGCAACTAAAACCAACACAACATTAATGGTGTGTGAACTCGCTATACTTCTAGTGCAGACCAACCGAATGGTGAATTTAAATGTTGTGGTACTAAAAGTCAGTTGGTTTGTGTCTGTTAAAGGTGCCACCTTTAATTGAAATGAGATTACTTATTTTTGTTGAGTTTAAGCCATTTCCGTTTGGTTTTTATATATTTAATGGGTTATTGTTAGGTTTATATAGAAAAGTTATTTAATACAAAGTTGGTTGTGAAATCAAATAAGACTGTAAAATAAGTGTTGCCTTTACTAAAACTATCTTCTCAACTAGAAAATATTCTTTTACATATCGCTCCTTAATTGCAACATAGTCATATCTAATGAGCTTTTCGAGAATTATTAACAGTACTATCATTTATATGGTGACAAAAATTTATTCAAATTGGTTTTTAAACTGTTTCCTTTAGGAGATATTTTCTAAAAAATTTTGCTAAGACTTGTATGGAAACTAAAAATTTTAAATGCGATTTTCTCGAAACCGAGCTTTTTTGAGATATGACTATGTTGCAATAAAGGAGGGATATGTATGTAGTTATTACACATAAATAAATAATACATAGCAACACATATACAGGGTGTCCTAGAACTCAACATCAAGCCGAAACGGGTAATCCTTATGAGAAAAATTGGAAAAAAAGAAAAACAAACACCAGAAAAATCAGAAAAAAGCAAGCCTAGACTCTTGCAAAGTTTTTGATCCATTCGTGTACCACTTTTGCCGTGTCGCACTCCTCTCTATTGTTGGGAAGAGGATTCTGAATTTCATGTTAAACCTTGAGATAGAGATTACAGGAATATTAGCAAGAAAGATGTTTGACTTGTCTGGACGATTTATTGCGGTAGAGAAACACTGAAATATTTAGCAACACTATTAAATTAGCAATGTAAGAGAGTATGCCACTTAAAAAGTATGATGCCACTTAAAAAGTATGATCCGCAAGAGTTAAAAATCGCAAGGTTCAATAGGGATCTGGCAGGGCAGGCCTATTGTGAATGCAATATCGTAACATAGTAAAATCTACTATTAAGCGACTATAAAGGCAGTGCATTTTTTTTAATTTTTGTATACAATCTCAGTTCTGGGCGAAACTAAGGTGAGAACAGCACATTTGGTATCTCCAATTCATATCGCAGAATTTGATTTGAGCAATCAGTACTTTCAAATTTTGCACGCTTTGGAGGTATAAATTGACGCCCATTTTCATAATAAGCCTGAATAACTTTAACGTGTTGCTCAATTGCGTGTCTTTCCATGGTTCAAATTGAATTTACTATAATTTATTATAATTCTATTTTTTTCTTTTGCTTACTTTTTATATCATTAATTATTGTATGACTTATTAATGTATATAAAACTTTGCTAACCTGCCTCAAAAATATGCAAGTGACGCTGAGGCCTCAATTATTTATTTTATGTTTGTACATATATATTTTTTTTATTATTCTGCAATAAAATAAAGCGTCTAATCGCAAAAAAAATAATCTGAGATTGAGAAATGTCAAATGAAATGTAGTAGTGAAAATGATTTACATCATCTTCTGCCTTTACGGCCTTATCTGATGGTGAACTAATTCCACGGAGTGAATTATTCACTATTCAACAGCGCCCCCGTGTGACTAACTAGGCTCACACAGGTAGCAATTTTTGCGATATGTTTGTGGCCATATCTTGCTGAGGAGTTCGGGCCGTCTAATCCCTCCTGTGTGCAATTTCCCGGCAATCAATGGAAGACAAGGTTTAATGAGTTGATAGGCCAAAGCCCACTAGCAGCATCAGCCCTTAAACCAACTCACCCGGCAACCATCACCACCGGTTCCTTACGGTACAGGTATTTGTTGTATCAGGGATACCAAATCCTCCTTCCTGCGTTTTAGGTTTCAACCACAGCCAGAACGTTCCAGCCAAGGAAGGCACTTCAACCATGATCAGCCCGGTTTGAAATGCAAGTAAGTGGTAAGTAATAGCTGTCACGTAAGGAAATTACTCGCCATTTACAGAAAACTGTGTCTGTAAAGCTTTTGCGAAAAAAAGGTTGTGAGATAGTATTTCAAAAAACCATAATCATCATAAAATGGATAATAATACTGAACAAATACGTATTTTGCTGTTAAATTAAGTTTAACAAATTGTTGATAAAAAAAATGTTATTTTCAAATTTCGGCAGTTACGTATGTTCGACCACAGCCACTGGTTTGGAATACGCCAAAGCCAAACCTGTTCCCCGGGATGTCAAATGAAATGTGGTTTACATTCAACATCGGCCCTTAAAACTTAACCACGTTACAATACGGTGCCATATGCCGCAGAACCCCCGTGAAACAATTCAATTGCAGCCTGAGACATTTCCAGGGGTCAGATTCCGCAACTATGATTTTTTTTTTACCAGTGAACACTCAATATAAAATTCACTCACAGACACAGTGGTCACTTTTCATTAAAAAGCGATTGCGTAAAAAACAATGAATTTTATTGCGTTGAATGTGTTTCTTCAGGCTGAATAATGTGCTGATTTGTCAAATTAACTGTGTCACACAAGTTCTTGAATAGATAATTATAATACATACATAATCCTATTGTTTATTTTTTTTTAAGTTCAAAGTATTTTACAAAAAAACTAAAATTCAGCGAAGATTTTTGGGTGAAAAAATTATCATGCATGTTCTGAGAAACGCAAATCGCTTAAATTTAGCGTTTTCGCTTTCAAAACGCCAAATAGGTGTTCTCAGAAACGTATAACGCAAGAAATATGGTTTTGCGTTTTGAAATCGCCAAATGTCCTGGAAAACGCATGTCGCTTAAAATTGGCGACTTCAACTCGAATGTGTATATTGAAGTGAACTGATTGAATTTGCTAAAACTGAACTTGCAAAAGGCAATAAAATTATTCACAATTAACATTTAATATGTTTACTTTTTATTTCAATAAAAAGTTTAAAGAATTTTACACATTTTCATTAAGAAAACTAAATTAAAAAATTTTTCTATTTTCAAATATTTTCTATTGTCAAATATTTTTTTCGTTTTATATTACTACCACATACATACATATATACGTATGTAAAACACATGTTGTATTTTTTCGGAAAAAAAACTCCCAAACGCCAGTAAAATGCGCATTCTGTATAAAACCTAGAAATCAATTAAGCTTTAATCAGAACGCTTTGCGGTTTCAGAACGCGCGTTTCTCGGAACATGGCTGTAAATTAAAAATTTTGTCTATTTGTTGTCATTTTTTTTTTATTTATATAACTACCACATACATATATGCGTATGTAAAACACATGTTGTATTTTTTCGGAAAAAAAACTCCTAAACGCCAGTAAAACGCGCGTTCTTCGGAACACCTAAAAATCAATTAAGCGTTTTTCAAAACGCATTGCGGTTTCAGAACGCGCGTTCTCCGAACACGGCTGTATTATTAAGTGTACACTTGGATTGTCAAAATTATTCGCGGACACAAAAATCAAAAGTGAACACTGAATTTGGTGAACATTTCAAAATTCATCGTTGCGGAATTTGGCCCCAGGTCGTGTTTTCATTTGTTTCGATCAGAATTGGCCCTCTAGAACATGTGATCTGATATCTTTTTATCAAGTCATTTGAAATCACAGCTCTAGATCACAACCAGCCGTGGATTAAAAAAGCAAATTTAACGCAGCATCAACGAAATTCAGCCACACTTCGAACTACGAGTGCGTATGGGCACGTAAAGCCGTGCAGGCCATTTTTCCGATAAATAATCCTATTCTGTGTAGTTTATGATGGAATAAATAATAACAAATTAGTAGACTAAAAGCTATTTAACACAAATCTTGCATTATTTTTGGTTCGTTTTTTGTATAAAATATCCTTAAAATTTTTCTACAGGACTTGCATGTCCTTAAACAGGACTAATAAGCAAATTTCCTAATTTCGATTTGATTGCTTATAGCAAAACCACACTATAGGGTGTTTTTTTAAGCCCGATAGAACTTGAAATTGTAAAAAATAACACAAAAAATTAAATTGTAATCAAAATTTTTTTTTATTCGAAAGATCAATACGTGACATTAACATTTGAAAATGATTTCGGGCATATGGGCACCGCGGCTGTTCTTGACGAAGCGCATTCTGGACGTCCAATTTTGGGCCACTTTTTCGAGCACTGCTGGCCGTATGTCACGAACAACACGAACAATGCTGGCCTCCAAGGCGTCAATTGTTGCTGGTTTATCAGCATAAACCAGTGACTTCACGTAGCCCCACAGGAAATAATCGAGAGGTGTCAAATCGCACGACCTTGGAGGCCAATTGACAGGTCCATTTCTCGAAATCAACTTATCGCCAAATTTTGATTTCAGTAAGTCGATGGTTGCGTTCGCCGTATGGCACGTAGCGCCATCCTGTTGAAACCACATCTCCTCCGGATCAATGTCATCCATATTTTCAAACAAAAAATCATTGATCATGGTGCGGTAACGATCTGCATTGACCGTAACGCGAGCTCCGGCCTCATTTTTGAAGAAATAAGATCCGATGATGCCATCAGCATGAAAACCGCACCAAACAGTGCATTTTTCTGGATGTAATGGAGTTTGTAGGGTCTCTTGTGGATTGGTCTCACTCCATATGCGGCAATTTTATACTATAGCTACTTTCATCAGTGAAATAATTTTCTTTTTAAAAAAATAATTTTAGCGACTCCGTACAAGATCATAAATCATTGTTATTTTGATCTCGAAAAAAAGAAGAAGAAGAAGAAAAAACATGAACATGAGTTAAACAAAGAAAGAAAGCCAGCAAGAATAAAAAAACAACTATGTTGTAGTTTCGTATATTTTAATTTCGATCGAGGGAAAAACATGGCGTGTTACTCCATGCTGAACATGAATGTTGTTCTTAAAATAAGTTTGTTGAATTTTTCAAGGAGGAGTTGCTCACCACAAAAACGAGGAAAAAAAAACTTAAACAAATTGTCAGTGAATCTGTTTTAGTTCAAACACTAAAATTTGCATCTCGACACATGTGTCTTAAAACAGCGCACGCGTGTCACAATTTCATTTTAATTTCATTTTTGCAAAGTGCGAGCATGTACACACATATGTACTCGTGGTACATGGCTGGGGTTTGTTTTCAAAAATGGCTGTCATTTTAATTGTACCAGCGAGCACATGTCATCCATTACAGGCGTTAATGCTGGGATTCTATCACGCATTATGCGCGCGACAGACGAACACTGTATGGCGGTGCAGTAAATGCAGGGAAATGCATTAAATATGAAAAAGAAAACATAATTTTTTTAGTTTTGAAACCAAAAGTGGCATTTGGTACATGGTCTGAAGGGAGGGGGGGAGGGGAGACAGACAGTTGCTGCCACGGCAGATGTAAGAACATAAATATTGGAAGATATGTGCACATATTTGTATACTTAAAATATTCTTCTATAAAATAACATTGAAAATATTTTCAGAACCCCAACGAAGTGTTAAGCAAGAAGTTTTGTATGTTTCAGCAAGAAGGGATGGATGTGTAGCATCAGAAAGAAAACACAAAAACAACACACTCTTACAAATTTGAAGCCAAAAATATGGAGCCAAGCAACAAGCTTAAACTTGCTTCCCAAGAAAATGTTGAAGCTATTTTTAAAACGATTTTTTTTTTTTTAATTTATAAGTTTGTATAAAAGAAACACATGTGAGTCTTGTCTTGTCTTGTTTTGATGCGTTGCGATGGCACCATTTATAAAATGTCTTTTTCCCACCGAAACGCAACTGTTTTCAATTTACGCACTTTTGCCTCTTAACATTTCAAACGTTTCCTAAAAAAAAAAAAAAATTAAAGTTCGTTGGCTTTAATTTAAACTAAAAATAACAAGGTTTCGTATTTCAAATGCGAGCAAACTTATTGACTCTTCATTATGAAGAACTACTTTAACAGGAACGAGCATTCAGAAGTATCACATAAGAAGGTTCTTGGTTTTGGTGTGCTGTCAGGCATGATAAAGTCAGTGCCGTTTGAATTTCTTCACTTCGTTGCAAATATGAAAAAGTAATTATATAAATTTTTTTTTTGTTCTGTTAATAACGAGTGATTTTTTTGCTATTATCTTTTTGGCAACACTAGTTTTGACAGCTCACGCACGTTTTGTATCTTGTGTCACTGTCAAACATCTTCAGTTTGGTCTATAATTTAATCATGAATCGTCTTACAAACGAACAACGCTTGCAAATTATTGAATTTTATTACCAAAATGCGTGCTCTGTTAAGAAAGTTCATCGCGCGCTTCTTCCATTTTATGGTCAGTTTAATCGACCTACTGAGGCTTCTATTCGGGCTATTGTAAAAAAATTTCGCACCAAATTTACATTGTTGGACATTAAACCACCAACACGCTTACGTAGAGTGCGAACTGAAGAAAATATCGCAGCCGTATCGGCCAATGTTGGTGATGACCGTGAATTATCGATTCGGCGCCGTTCGCAGCAATTGGGCCTTTGTTACTCCACTACGTGGAAAATTTTGCGGAAGGATTTGGGTGTGAAGCCTTATAAGATACAGCTGGTGCAAGAATTGCAGCCAAACGACCTACCACAACGCCAAATTTTTGGTGAATGGGCTCTTGAAAAGTTAGATGAAGATCCACTTTTTTATCGAAGAATTGTGTTCAGCTACGAGGCTCATTTCTGGTTGAATGGATACGTGAATAAGCAAAACTGCCGTATTTGGAGTGAAGAGCAGCCAGAAGCATTGCAAGAGCTACCAATGCATCCACAAAAAACAACCGTTTGGTGCGGATTATGCGCTGGCGGCATCATTGGGCCGTATTTCTTCAAAGATGATGCGAATCACAACGTTACTGTGAATGGTGAGCGCTACCGTGCGATGATAACAAACTTTTTTTTGCCCAAAATGGAAGAGCTTGACTTGCATGACATGTGGTTTCAACAAGACGGTGCCACATGCCACACAGCACGCGAAACAGTGGACCAATTGAGAGGCGAGTTCGGTGAACAGTTTATTTCACGCTTGGGACCAGTCAATTGGCCGCCCAGATCGTGCGATTTAACTCCTCTAGACTATTTTTTGTGGGGCTATGTTAAAGCTAATGTCTATAGCTTCGATTGACGCACTGGAAGCCAACATTGCCAACATTATTCGTGAGATACCGGCCGAAATGTTGGAAAGAGTATGCCAAAATTGGACTAAGCGGATGGACCATTTGAGGCGCAGCCGCGGCCAACATTTGCATGAAATAATCTTCAAACATTAAATTATATCGACCCAACTATCGATCCAAATAAATATTTCATGCATTTTTCTGAATTTTATGTGTTTTTTTTAAATTTCTCATAGTTCTTATAAAATCACCCATTATTATATTATTATTATTATTATTATTATTATTATTATTATTATTATTATTATTATTGTATTTATTCTCAATTTAAAACAATTGGGTTTAAATCAACTCAGATTCTATTCTATCCTTAAAATTTTAATAATTAATTAATATATTTTAAATAAATTGCACAGACTACTTAAAATCACAGCGCACTTTTCCACATCTCGCCATATTACAGCCCCATAAACTTTCTCACAATTCGTGTTGTCGTAGTCACCGCCGCCTTCTGCATTATCTGCCATAGGTGCTCCGACACGTCCAGCTCCTTCAGATTTTTGTATAAGGATTTCGGTATCAGCCCCGTACTTGAAATTATAATCGGGATTATTCGAACTTGGTCGATGTTCCATTGCCTTTTAATGGGTTCAACAAGCATATTGTATTTGCAAACTTTCTCCCGGTGCTTCGCTTGCAGGTTGTTATTGTTTGGTATTGAAACATCTAGGAGCCATACCATTCGCCGCATCTTGTCCATTAGCATAATATCTGGTCTATTTGCCGATACACTTCGATCTATCAGGATCGTTCTGTCCCAGTATAGGCGGTATCCTTCATTTTCCAGCACAGCTTCAGGCTTATATTCATAGTATGGTTCTCCCACAGATGTTATTAGAGAGTACTTTATTGCAAGTTTTTGGTGCAATATCTTAGCAACACAGTTGTGGCGGTCACTATACTCTGTTCCCTGTACTGTTTCAATTGCATTGCAGCCATACCGGCAAACATGCTCTGCCACAGTAGTATCTCTTACTATAGTTTTCAAGTAATTTCTTGTTGGGATTACTTGGTCTTGGATAGCTATCATAAACCCCTCGGTCTCAGGAAACAGATGCCCTACAGTTAGCCAGTAGTTCGACGCGTTCCAATCGACTTGTTCCTGACTAAGTTCGTTTGGATGGGGTGGTTTGCTCATCCACGTCTCCAGCTTCTGTTGATTTGTTGAAATTTCCAGTATAATCTGGTCCTGACAAAGGCTTAATGGTGTGATGTCGTATGCTCTGGTTATCGCACTATGTAGGGGAGATATTATGGCTTTTTTCAAAAAAAATTCTCTTAAACCATTGATCTGTTGTTTTCTCTGGTTATTAATGTTAACTAGCCCCCTTCCACCCATCCATCTCGGTAGTGTTGTTCTTTCATTATTATTTTTATTATTATTATTATTTTTGTTGTTAATAAAAATTATTCTTATTACGTTTGTCACAGCGGCTTATCAAGTATTATCCCAGTTGATCACGAGTTCAAATTTCATTGATATTATGTAATACAGTCGTCGTGATCGTTTTTAATGTAGATATAATATTTGTAACATAAGACAACAGTATTATAATTTAATTATCTTAGTATCCACCCTTTTCCCCCCGGGAAACAGGTCTTGTCTTGGCGTAATCCAAACCACGGCTGTTCATCCCGTGAACAGAAGACTCTTCACTGATATAATAATATCTCCTCATGATTTCTACCAATTAAGCCAACGGTGATGAGTGCAACGAGTGTTTCAACTACAGTCTTAATTTCTCTGTTCGTTCGTCAACTGAGAGTGAACCGAAAGAAGGAAAATGAAATACTTATTAAAGGCCATGTTACACTATCATACACGATCAACCGTGCGATCTACAAAATAAAGCATGTGTGCTGAAAAAGTTTTAAAAATGCAACTGTGTAACAGATTTTTTGACAAATCGTGCGATTTGAAAAATTTTATTAAACTTTTCAAAACATAATGGTTTCTGTGCGATCAGTGTGATATATATTGTGAAAAATATAAGAATATTGTTGGTGCCTCAAGATAAAAATTTAAGAAAAAAATAAAGTAATTGTTTTATTGTGTATATATTTTATTTCAATCATACTTGTGTAATAGTGTGGCCTACAACGCCATTTTGAAACGATTTTTTCAAGTCGGCCAGACTTTTGAAACAGTTTCCTTTGAATGAATCGTACGATTGTGTAGGATAGTGAATCAGGGACTTAATAGGTCTGATTTCGCCTGAATCCAATGTTAAATTATTATTAAACTATGAAAAAGATTTACATCAGCACCTGCCTTTACGGCCTAATCTGATGGTGGACCAGTTCCACGAGTGAATTATTCACGATTCACCAGTGCTCCCGTGTGGCTGATTAGGCTCACACAGGTAGAAAGTTTTACTATATGTTTGCGGCCATATAAGCAAATTCTTGTTGAGAAGTTCGGGCCTTCTAAACCCTCCTGTATGCAATTTCTCAGCAATCAATGGAGGACAAGGCTTAATGAGTTGGTAGGCCGAAGCCCATTAAGAGCATCAGCGCTTAAACCAACTCACCCGTCAACCATCACCACCGGTTCCACACAGGTACAGGTATCTGTTGTAAAAACAACAGATCTTCGGGAGATTGTTAGTCCCCGAAAAGAGCAACACACCAAACAATTATCAAGGATACTAACACTCCCTTCCTGCGTTTTAGGTTTCAACCACAGCCAGCACGTTTCAGCCAAGGTAGGCATCTCAACCATTATCACACCGGGTTGAACTGCAAGAAGAACCACCTGGAGGCCATGCTGATTCCCGTTCTGCCAATTTATACTCTTGGTAAGAGTTTCGGAAGCCAACACAACATAAATCATGCGGCTTCCTAGAGTTTTGTTTACCGCAGCAAACGAGGAACCCCTTCTCCTCTTTACCCTAAAAACAAAGAGCCCTAGTTAGGAATACGTCAGGCAAAACCTGTTCCACGATGTATGTATGTCTGTTTTTTGTGTTTTTTTACTTTTCTTTTATATTTGGTCCCGTTTTATATAAAATTTATTTAAACCCCTAAAAAATAAATTATTGTATTAATACTTAAATTTTACTTGCATATTCATTGCATTTCATTCGACTGCCAAGGTAACCACATCGATACTACCAAAAGGGTAAAAAAGAGACAAACGATTACTTTTAACGACAACAATTAGAAAAACGAAATAACTTAAAAATCATCGTAAAGATGTAACATGATTTTGGTAGGAGGTTTAAAGGAGTATTATGAAAAAAGGCATGGTTTTAAATCACCGTATAAATCAGCCCTAATAGATGTAGCAGTCTCAATTTCTAACCGAATGGCAACAAGTGGGAAGAAAATGAAATATTTTGTTTGTTATTATTTATCAAACAAAATATTTTAATTATAGGCATTTAATTTATAAGAATAGAATTAAAAATTAACATTTTAAGTATGTTGTTGTTGTTGTATTAAAATATTTTCAAAAACGGTTTTTGTATATGATTTTTATTGTGACAATTTTTGTATGTTAAATTCAATTTTGTGTGTAGATATGTTAAATATTAATAATATTAATATTATTTCGTATATGTATGTTAAATATTTTTTCATGTTATTTGTTTTTCTGTCACAAGAAAAAACTCCTAAGCGCCAGTAAAACGCGCGTTCCTCAGAACACCTAAAAATCAATTAGGCGTTTTTCAAAACGCATTGCGGTTTCAGAACGCCCGTTCTCGGAACATGGCTGTATTAAACATTTTTATAAAAAACGACCTCGAAACATTGCAAATTATTAAAAGAAGAAAAAGTTCTTTAATTAAAAAAAAAAATCGGGATGAAAAAAAGCATTTTGACTTCACTGCAATTTACAACATAGCGTTTCCCATTCCTGCAAGTTACTATTGTTAATTCCAAAACACACACACACCTACATATGCATCTAGTTTAACGGTTTGTGTTTGTTGTATACTTGTGTATGTTTTTAAGGGGATGATTAATTTTTTTTTTTTTGGAGAAATCGATTTGGTTGTTGAGGTTTCCAGGAAGTAGATACTTGAATGTTATTTTTCTTCTTCTTGGTTTTCTTCTTTAATTAATTAAGACACAAACATATATATGTATCTACGACTATATACATATGTATGTTATGTTTAGTTCCAGTTTTAAAGTACGTGAACAAACATTTTTATTTAACAGCTGCAAGTATTTTAAATAACATAAAGTTATTAAACTGAAGTTGTTGGTATTATGTCAATAAAGGCGTTTTTATGATTGATACTACATATGTATGCATGTATGTATGTACTAGGCAGACGTTATCGTTAAAGATAGCCGTGAAATGTTTGCAAGTACAAGGTGGCGCAAAAGTCATATCCCCAATGGAAATTGCTATCATTTTCACAAATGGCTGTTTGTATCAGGTAGGACTTGTGTTCGATCACAAATTCATATGTAAATTAATTTCGTTTGTGTGAGTTTTTCTAGTAAAACGGCTCAATACGATAGTGTAAAAGATTAAACAAAGATTTAATGAAGATCAGAAACATACACACATGGTCAATAATAATGATAAGTACACATCTTTTTCTTAATCATCCGGCAACTCTTTGCTTTAATTAATTAATTTTATATGGCAATTCCGGCATAAATTTCACTACCTGTAGTGCGATTCTGTAACTTATATAACGATAATCGAATCATTAAAATAATTATAACGATATTTTATCGTATTTGCTATTCTCTAACATTTTCTTAACGATATTCCTAGTCGATCAAAATCAGCTGTTAATTTTACTGTCGATTGTCGACTTCTTAAAGACAAAAATTTTCTTGCTGTTTATTGTATCGTTAAAGTGTATTTTTTCAAATTGTGCATCCATGAAATAAATTGCTTACAATCTGATTTTTAAGACATAAAAATATTTATTATATATTAAATACATAAAATATTTATTAAATACATTTTCAAAAGCAAAAATTTCAGTATAATTTTTTAACCGGTAAAGTGTATATTGTGTTGAAATAGCTATTGAACGTTTGTCATTCAGACTTGCAAGGGATGAAACAAGTTTGAACGCTTCAAGGGATAATCATTGTGTTTATCGGGAGTTGGACAATTCCTTTGAATTGACAATTAATGAATTTAAAAAGCTATATTGATCACCAGTCTTAGTTGTGGTCATTCTGAACATATAGAAATTAGTCCATATAAACAAATAAATGAAACATATGGACACATATTTTATTTTACTTACCTTATTACAAATTAAATAATATATATTGTCACTTAAAAACAAAAATCACAACATGTAAAAATCAATATGTATACCATATTGTTATGGACAAATTTATTGTTTTTTCTTTTCTTCTTTGTGGTTTTCGCTTTTTTCTGGCAGAGATGTCACGTGTTGTTTATATGAATGAACAGAAAAATACAGCTGTTTACCATCGTTAGAATTAAGTTACAGAATCACTCAATCGTTAGTGCAAGCGATAAAATTTGATGACAAAAGTTGCGATTATCGAATCGTTAAAAGTTAGAGAATCACACAACTGATATGGCAGCATTTATATATGCAGAATAGACTTGAAAAAGCTGTTACCATCGTTAGAATTAAGTTACAGAATCACTCAATCGTTAGTGCAAGCGATGAAATTTGATGACAAAAGTTGCGATTATCGAATCGTTAAAAGCTAGAGAATCGCACTACTGATATGGCAGTATTTATATATGCAGAATAGACTTGAAAAAATATCATAAAAATTTTTTTCAGCTTCATTTTGTGTTGAGTTGTATATTTTGGTTAATCAAAAAAATAAATACAAATTAACTTTTTAAGAAAGTTTTACTAGTATATTTAATTTTTTGAAAAGGTTAGTGTGTTAAACAATCAGAAATAAAATTGCATTGATAGATGGGTCGAAATATGTAGTGTACGCCAGAAGAAAGAAGACTCGTGTTGAAGTTAAGAAGCAAAAGAAAATCTCTGCGATCAATTGTCCAATATTTAGACAGGTCACTGTTTTTCGTTCAAAATGCTTTAAAACCAGTAAAAAGCTCAGAAACACGAGGAAGACCAAGAAAGACTCACCCAAGAACGGATAATTTGATTTTAAGTCTTGCGAAAAAAAAACCCTTTTGCATCATCCAGGGAAATTTCAGACGATGTTGAATGCATTGTGTCCACTCAAACAGTTCGGCGACGACTGCAAGATGCCAATCTACCCGGGCGACTAGCCAGAACAGTTTCTCTACTACGGACAAAAAATTTGAAGAGGAGGCTAGACTTTGCCAAAATATATTTGAGTTAGAGCGAACCATTGTCTAGAAATAAATGGCATAATATTCTTTTCGTAACGATAACTGCCGTAACGCAAAGAATTCCATGTGCGGCTCACTAAAGAAACCGTAAGCATGGTGGTGGCAACATCATGGTGTGGGGCTGTTTTTCGTGGTATGGCGTGTGTCCAATTTGTCGTATTAATGACTGCATGACCCGATTTGAAAACAAAGATATACTCGAAAATATAATGCTGCGCTATGCAGGAGATAATATGCCGCTTCAATGGGTCTTCCAGCCGGATAACGACCCGAAGCACACATCACGATTTGTAAAGGATTGCTTTGCAGCTAAAGTAAAGTAAAGTGGACCGATTTCCGCACAAATTTCAATGGCAACTTAGCAAAGAGGTTTTGGTTCATTTGCACAAACACAGTGGCGTAATTTTTCATAAAATCCGTCTTGATGGCGAGAAAGCACCCAGTTCTTTACCCAACTACTGCGATGTTTCTTTATGTATTCTTCCTCAAAGTCTTAATTCATATCGTAACTAAATATACATTTTTAATTATTTAATTTTCCAAACTTACAACAACAATTAAATTTTCATGTAAATATTTTGATTCTGAACAATTGGGCTGACAGTTTTTGCTGCATAACAAATCTGACAACCGTGTGAACTGACAATATTTTTCATGCCAACATTGTCAATTAATGTAATATTTAGATAATTGTCTTATATTGGAATAGACAGTTGTTCTGACAATTGTCTAGCAACCGTGTAAACTGATAATTTGTATTGTAAAGTGCCATGGCCACATATCAAATTATCTCATCAAATTTGAGTATGTGTTAGTAAAATTTGGTTTGTCTTAGCACAGCAACACATCAAATTTTTTTCCTTCAAATTATATTTTTAACTTATTTTGAAAAGATTCATTATATGCCAAATTATTTTTTATTTGCAAAAAAAAAAACAGTTTTACATTGATTTAAAATTAAAATAATATTTTCAAGTCGAAAATGTTCCTAAAAAATCCCCAAATAAAGTTGCTTTTTTTCATTGATATCAATAAAAAATTATAAATAGCTGGTTTTCTATGATACCCAGCTATCTATATATCGACATTTCATAGGAGCTACCCTAATTATCAATAGACTTTTAGAAATTTTTGAAAGATATTCTAAATAAATTGTTGAGATATAAAGTTTCTTTTTTATTAAATTCTCAGCACTTTATTTAGACTGTTGAATGTTTGAGAATATCTTTAAAAAATTTCCAAAGTCTACTGATGATTAGGGTAGCTCCTATGAAATGTCGACATATAGATAGCTGGGAAACATAGAAAACAAGCTATTTATAATTTTTCATTGGTATCGATGTTAGAAACTAAAATAGCGAATAAAAAACTCAATTGTTTTCTTTCATTTTTATATCGTTCACAATAATGTAAAGGGTATAAATAGGTTTGTATTTTTTACAATTTTCATTTGCGACCCTTTAAAGTATATTCTGAATCAGAATTGATAGAAAAGTCGGTTAAGCGATGTCCGTCTCCTAAGCTGATTTTTTAATGAAAATTTTAAATAACTTTTTTTTTTGCTTAAAAAGTGTTCTGGTAATAAAAGGACGTTACTAAAATACAGAAAATTACAATTTCCGATATCGGTCCATATATGCCCGAGGTACAGTCTGAACCGATTTTACACTAAAATATCGCGTAAGCGAACATAAATATTTTTTTTTTGCTTAAAAACAGTTCTGGTAATATAAGGAAGTTACCAAATAGAAAAAATGAAAATTTCCGACATCGGTCCATATATACCCGAGATATAGGCTAAGCTGATTTCCATGAAAATGTCGCGTAAGCGAACCTAAATAACATTGTTTGCTTAGAAGTAGTTCTGGTAATAAAAGGAGGTTAACAAAATATGGAAAATGAAAATTTCCGATATCGGTCCATATATACCAGAGATATAGCCTAAACCGACTTGTTCACGAAAATGTCGCTTAAGCAAACATAAAAAAAGTTTTTTTTTTTTTTTTTTTTTTTGCTTAAAAACAGTTCTGGTGATATAAGAAGGTTACCAAATAGAAAAAATTAAAATTTCCTATATTGGTCCATATATACCCGAGATATAGTCTAAACCGATTAATCCATGAAAAAAATTTTTTTTGCTTAAAATCAGTTCAGAAATAGTCTAAACGGATTATTCCACGAAAAAAATTTTTTTTTGCTTAAAATCAGTGCAGATTATAAAAGGAAATTACTAAAATACAGAAAATGAAAATTTCCGATACCGGTCTATATATACCCGAGATATAGTCTTAACCGATTTTGCCATGAAAAAAATTTGTGTTCCTTAAAATCAGTTCTCATTAAAAAAGGAGATTATTTAAATACAGAAAACGAAAAATTCCGTTATCGGTCCATATATATCCGAGATATAGCCTAAACCGATTTTTACATGAAAAATTTTTTTTGACCTAAAAGCAGTTCTGGTTATAAAAGAAGGTTATTAAACTGCAGAAAATTAAAAATTCGTATATCAGTCCATGTATACCCGAGATACATATATATACTCTTAACCGATCTTTCCACAAAAAAGTTTTTTTTTGCTTAAAAGCAGTTCTAATTATAAAAAAAGACGTCACTAAAATACGGAAAATGACAATTTTCGATATCGGTCCATATATACCCGAGATATAGCCTAAGCCGAGTTGTTCATGAAAATTTCTCGTAAGCGAACTTAAACAATTTTTTTTGTTTAAAAGCTGTTCTGGTAATATAAGGAGGTTACCAAGTATGGAAACTGAAAATTTACGATATCGGACCATATATACCCGAGATATAGCCTAAACCGGGTTTTTTATGAAAATTTCCATGACTAACTTCCTTTTTTCTCCGATATCGGTCCACATATTTAGTTCAAATTTGTAATATATACTATATATTTACGTGACTATCGTGAAGGGTATTTTAGATTCGGCTCAGCCGAATATACTACACTCTTACTTGTCTACTTTGTCTTCGTCACCAAAAACATTGATGTTGTCACTGCCAAGACTACACTAAAATGAAATTTGAAGTAATTACGCACACACACATCAAACTAACGTCAAACTTCTGCTGCGTCGTAGTAAAAATATAAATTATTTGATTTTCTTCAAACTCATATTAAACCATTTGTGTGACAATCAAAACAGTTTGATGAGTGGCCATGCCGCTTAAGAATATTTTTTCATTGTCATGCAGTTCTCAACACATTGTTAGCTCAGACACTATTTTCAGATCTGACGACCGTCTGAACAAATCTTTAGCTTGATTTTATTAAATTTAAAAATATCAAATTTATAATAATAGTACTAAATTGATGTCATCACGATTACAGCTCTGATGGTACTCAATACATGACAAAATTTTCTGAAAAGGTTTGCGATTGATGTTAGTTGTCACATTACTGATGACCATCTACATTGCTCATCGATAGAGACAAGTGGATAAACAGACAGCATGGTGAGATAGTTTACTATATAACGCAAATGCTTTGTGGACACGGGTATTTTCTGTAATACCTTCATAGAATGGGGTAGACAGATACATCGATCTGGCTTTATGGAGATGGTTGCGTGGACGAGAACACACATTCTTCAGATGTGATAGATGGAGGCAGGAAAAACATGACTTAGAGGAGAATGTTGTTGAAATAACACCGGAAAATATCGTAGAAGTTATGATGGAAAGTGAGAAGAAATGGAATCAAATTGCGACTTATCTTCAGAAGATCCTACGAGACAAAAAGCAGGATGTAGACGTGGACATGACACGTGCAATCCTGTGGAAACAAAGGAGGAGCCCCACCCTGAAGCAATGCGAAAGCGGTACCGGGGTGGAGACATGGCTCAAAGAAAATGGAGGGGTTTTAGTGGGTGCAAGCCCCACATACCGGATACTGTGTGGCCATAGTACCTAATGATGCGTTAGGCATTTCCCCTCTCCAACCGAAAAAAATTGATGTCACACATCTGATGACAGGCATGGGGAGATGCATGCATTTCTATGATTCATGTTAATATGGACAATTCACTGAATTTGTCGTTAATGCTGTTAGAAATTGTTGTTTTCCAGCCAGTTGAAAATTCAAACATACAGCCAGTTCGCCAATGTCGAAAGGATAAGTTCATTCGCACTCTAGGCGAAAGAAACTTGATTTAGGATCTGTGTCAAAATTCCATTAAAATACATAAGTTTATGCGAACGAACAATAATGACATAGACGAACCCAAATTTATTCGAATGTGAGCTTTCTTACGCATACATTTTCATTCGATATCGTCGAACAGGCTGATAATAATATGATATGCCGGCCCATAATATCCTGATGAATAACTAACAAATGACAATTTTCCTTATGGCAACTTAACCCGCAAAATTAATCACCCAATTGATTTTGGCATAATCGAAAAAAAAGTGTAATTTTCAACAGCATTTTCATTTTCTGTTTTAGGTGCCAAAAATGTCTCAAACTTCTAATTGATTGCAAGTAAGCTTAAAGGTACGTGTATGTGTGTGTGTGTGTTTGGCTGAATCTGTTTTATTTTGTATTTTGCCTTAAATTTAATGTCAAGTTCAAAGTCGTCATCAGCAACACTGCAAAATTATTATTAAAGAAAAAAAGCCATAAAAACGCCCACACAACAAAACCAGACAAGAAACCTATTTCTTTTTTAAATAGCACAAACTAGCAACACCAATACAACAACAACAACAACAACATGACAAGCAAAACAAGACCAACACACACAAACACACACACACACAAACTTCAATAATTCTCAAACAGACAACAGTGAAAAAAAAATAACAACACCAAAGGCACCGCACCGCACCGAAAACATGAATGGAAAACAAGGATACAACAGGCATCCTCTATCTCATATGTATCTACATATATACAATACAAAAACAACACTAAATTTAGTATTTTTATGTAAACTTATATACACATGTACTCGTATGTAAGTATATATTTAGATGAAGAGGTGTAGTTTTGTATTTAATGTAGAAATTTATATCAGGACATTGACATTGTCCTCGTTAATATACATTTGAAATAAGAGTATACGAATGTATGTTTGTATGTATATGTTTGTTTATTTTAAGACGATGAAAAACGGCGGCAAATTTGAAAGAGACATATTTACATATTCACAAAATTTTCAATAAAAGTACTTACTTATGACTATGTATTTGTATTAAGGACTTGCGGGTCGTTTTTGAAAGGTTTTACGCAAATGTAACATATGTAATTATCTAACTCGAGGTCATTGGTTTAACAAAATTTAAAGTTTAATAACAAATTTAAACTCAATATTTTATAAATTCCGCATATTTTATAATTTCCGGAAATAAATTTTCCTTTTCTAGCTAATATCGGGTAATTAAATTTTAAGGGCAAAGATTATTTTCTACATTTCATATAGCATTCCTCAATTTCAGACTAATTCAATTTAAACCACGGAAACATATACGCCGGCATGTCATAATGCCCATGGACACTGTGACACACATAAACACGTCATAAGGTCCATGGGCAGTATGACACTTCTGAAAATGGCATGGTGCCCATGGACATAGTGACACTTTGCTAATGGACATTATGTCATTTTTAAAAATGTCATAACGTCCATAATTAAAAAAAAGTTAAATATGAAAATAAGGTTTCATGTCATAACGTCCAGTGACATAAAGTCCATGGACGTTATGACATACTTAAAAATGTCATAAGGCCCATGACGTTAAAACACTTTTGAAAGTGACATATTGTCCATTACGGAGGTGTCGTAACGTCCGTGGACACTATAGTACTTTGCGGAGTGTCATAACGTCAATAACTTAAGTAATAATAAAAAATTTGTATAAGTTGAAAAGTTTGATTTTAATACCTTTATCATAACTAATGGGTGATTTTATAAGAACTATCGGAAATTTAAAAAAAAATACATAAAATTCAGAAAAATGGATGAAATATTTATTTGGATCGATAGTTGGGTCGATATAATTTAATGTTTGAAGATTATTTCATGCAAATGTTGGCCGCGGCTGCGACTCAAATGGTCCATCCGCTTAGTCCAATTTTGGCATACTCTTTCCACCATTTCGGCCGGTATCTCAAGAATAATGTTGGCAATGTTGGCTTCCAGTGCGTCATTCGAAGCGGACTTGTCGCTATAGACATTAGCCTTAACATAGCCCCACAAAAAATAGTCTAGAGGCGTTAAATCGCACGATCTGGGCGGCCAATTGACTGGTCCCCAGCGTAAAATAAACTGTTCACCGAACTCGCCTCTCAATTGGTCCATTGTTTCGCGTGCTGTGTGGCATGTGGCACCGTCTTGTTGAAACCACATGTCATGCAAGTCAAGCTCTTCCATTTTGGGCAAAAAAAAGTTTGTTATCATCGCACGGTAGCGCTCACCATTCACAGTAACGTTGTGATTCGCATCATCTTTGAAGAAATACGGCCCAATGATGCCGCCAGCCCATAATCCGCACCAAACGGCTGTTTTTTGTGGATGTATTGGTAGCTCTTGCAATGCTTCTGGCTGCTCTTCACTCCAAATACGGCAGTTTTGCTTGTTCACGTATCCATTCAACCAGAAATGAGCCTCGTCGCTGAACACAATTCTTCGATAAAAAAGTGAATCTGCATCTAACTTTTCAAGAGCCCATTCACCAAAAATTTGGCGTTGTGGTAGGTCGTTTGGCTTCAATTCTTGCACCAGCTGTATCTTATAAGGCTTCACACCCAAATCCTTCCGCAAAATTTTCCATGTAGTGGAGTAACAGAGGCCCAATTGCTGCGAACGGCGCCGAATCGATAATTCACGGTCATCACCAACACTGGCCGATACGGCTGCGATATTTTCTTCAGTTCCCACTCTACGTAAGCGTGTTGGTGGTTTAATGTCCAACAATGTAAATTTGGTGCGAAATTTTTTTACAATAGCCCGAATAGAAGCCTCAGTAGGTCGATTAAACTGACCATAATATGGAAGAAACGCGCGATGAACTTTCTTAACAGAGCACGCATTTTGGTAATAAAATTCAATAATTTGCAAGCGTTGTTCGTTTGTAAGACGATTCATGATTAAATTATAGACCAAACTGAAGATGTTTGACAGTGACACAAGATACAAAACGTGCGTGAGCTGTCAAAACTAGTGTTGCCAAAAAGATAATAGCCAAAAAATCACTCGTTAATATTAAAAACTCCAACTTCCAATTGCTGATCAAAAACTGAAGTTGGACTCGAACTCACAGCTTAGTTAATATCGTACATATAAAATAACTAAAAGTTCGCTTATTAATGATTTATACATCATTTGTGTTTTATTCACATAAAATTTAACCACCAAAACTAGAGTCTATTTCCAGGCGATTTTCAAGCACTTTTACTTTGCGATTACAATAAAATAAATGCGCGAAGAGGACTAATAAAACTGCGTTTTCATTTCGAAATATTTTAAACTGTTGCAGCAAAGTAAAACCTTCACACTTTTTTGTTTTTGTAGAATGTTTAAGACAATAAAGCTTTTCGTGCGTTATAAAATTAGGCCGCTTATTGTTCCATTCCATTGTCACAGAAACCTCCACTCGGCTGAACTTAACCTTGATGTTTATGTAGTTGTTGTAGGAAATAAGTCTATATGTTTGCATTGGGAAGCCCTTAAGCTTTTACATGTAAAAGATTAAATTACTTTGATAATGTCCCAAATCCTCCCCCCTTTCTATTCATTACACACTCACGCATACCCACCCACACACACACAAGACACGGATATTTCTGTTTTAAATGGTTAAGAGTTTCCTTCGGGTATCAACATGTTGCCGATGTAGCCGACCGTCCCTAACCTAACGCAAAAGTATTAAATGCGTAACAACAATGTGTTTGTGTATATTAAAGTGTGTGTGTGTGTCTGCTTTTTATGTATTTCCTTGAATTTACCGAACAGGGGTAAAATCAGAAAATTAACATGTATAAACACTTGATGGTTAGAGCATAATTTGTTTCGTATGATTTGGCAAAAACAAAAACACACAAAAAAAAAAAAAGGAACGAAGGAAAAACGTTATGAAGGGTAACTTAAAGTAATCAACATAATTTAACACTGTAACATCTTTTTGGCACACTTCCTTGCAGAAGACTCATTGTCTGTCTGCCCCCAAACAATCGCACAGCACAGCCAGCAGCAGCAAATGACTCACATCTGTAGACAGTCATAAACAGTTTACAACAAGTGTGTCTTAAAAAGGTATTTCGTTTAAATTACTTGTACGAATGTGCTAAGCATAAATAATTTTCATTTCATTGAAATCTTAGTGCTGCTGTTCGACGTCCATCCACTTTTGTGTATGAGTGTAGTTCGGATAAGATTCTTTTGCACATTAGGGGAAAACTCTTTGATACTCATTCAAACATTTGAATCAATACCATTTTTGAAGGTCTCAATTATTTAAAATTATGTTCTTTTGTCTTCAGTCCTGTTTTGCTTATGACGAATAAATCTCTGCTTCAGCTTTTTTCTCACTTCACGCTTTTTCACTCCACGTAAAACAATTACCACGGCCGCACAATAAAATTTGATGCTGCCAAGAGCTTTTCATTTAATTTTATCACTTAACCTTGAAATTATGTTGCTTTCATTGTTAATTTGAATAAAAGGGGAACTCAAGGCTGCTGCTGCTGCTGCTTGGCTTTATTTCTGTAATAACCTTAGACAACAAAATTTGTCTTAAAATAAATTTATGAATTGAGTGGTAAAGTAGAAAATTTCATGCATTCCACTAAATATGCAGAAAAAAGGTCTGCTTTTGGCAAAACTGTCATATGTCGTTTTGTAAGTTCCTGGCACTATTTGTAAATCATACTGCTCCGCTGTGGAAGTACACATTTTGTGAACATATTTTACTCTTCGGCAATTGGTGTTTGTTCATGTATAAAAGAAAATTTTTAAAATTTTCGCTCCACTGTCGCAAGTTTAATAATCTTGCAAATTTTGAAAGTACATTTGTTTTAAACATTTTAACAATAAAGACTTCTTTCTTAAGTTTTTTTCTTAAGAAGGATTTTTTACAATACAAATCTGCTGTGATCAATAATTTTGATTGAAGAAGGCAAGAAAAATAATAATCAAATCTTTAGCTGGGGGACAACTAGCTGTTTCGTAGTCGCTACACTACTCATCAGCACCCACTGGGAGTCTAAAAAAAATAAAATTTTTTTTAGACTCTTTGAATTTTGGTAAGATATATTAATGGGCGTTTATTGATCTTAAGCTACAGTTTAAAGAATGTCAAGTTTTTTTTATTAAAATGTAAGTTTTATGGGTTTCATAATTTCAATGAAATAGAATTCATTAGATCAATGACAAATAAATTTCTGGCTACCGAACTTGGGTATCTATGTACATATGTGCAATGCACATATGTACATAGATACCCAAAAAAAAAAGTTCGCCGTACACCACAGAATATAAAGTATTGTTGCAAATCAGTTTTGAAAAAAAAATTTTTAATTTTTTTTGCCGAAAGTAGGGGTCGCCAAACCACATTTGTCGTGTGCACACTGTGTGTCGGCAAAGCAGTTTAAGATTGTAAAAAAAGAAAAAAAAAACGTATGCAACATTGGCTGTAAGTTGTATGGCAAAAATTTTGAGGGAAAGATAGTTGTTGGAAAAAAAAAAGGGAGAAGAAGAAGAACTGGGTGAGAAGATGGTTGGTTTTTTTGGACTGCGAAGAATTGAATTGAAAAAAAAAGGAGGAAAGTTTGAAGAGTTGGCTCAATTATTTTTAAAACGGAGAATATTGTGAATTAAAGCCATAGAAAAGGTATTTAAAAAAAAGAAAGGAGAAAACAACAGCTGGCCAGCTCCGCTACAAGTATCCAGCGGCCATCTTTTGTAATTCCGGAAGGCAAGGAAAGGGAATGAAGCTGACGAATCTCGGGAGTTTGTAAGAGGTCAGCAAGCTTTTCTATAAATATAACTACTGCAAAGGGAATTTTAAAGTATGGGTGCAATCGGAATTTGGTAAGAGCTGACGTTTCCATATAACTGCTGTGGCAAATAAACGGAGGATTTGTGGTATGTAAACCGGCCAAAAAGACGCCAACCAAGATTTGCAGGCAGATGTAAGCTATTTTACATAAAAGTTTTATTGATTTTGTTGTAAAATTTTAAATAATAATTGTGATTAGCAGTTTGCGATTTTTTTTTTTTCTTTTAATTTTTTTATATTACTGTTCCTTAAAGAAATTTGCATTTCTTTCATTTTTTTGGGTATAAATTTATATAATTTTCCCGTTAGAAAACTAAATAATGTCAATTTCATTTGCGAGTTCGGTTAGTTTCTAACAAGTTACCTGTTCGTTTTTTTTTGCTGCATATGCACACATACATTACCTATATTTTTCTTTGCTTTTGTTTTTTTTATAGTTTTGATTTTTTATATATTTGATTTGTAAAACCAAATTATTTTAGTTGCTTTTAGGAGGGAAAGCAATACAGCTTACCGTGGTTTTTTCCCGTGACTTCAAGTTAGAAGTATTATTAGTAGTACTCCGAATAGGGTGAGCTCACACTAGGCTGGGGGGAAATTTTTTTTTGGTAACGCGTTTTTGGTGGGGACGATATTTTGTCCGAAAGTTAAGCTTGTCCTTCAAGAAGCTAAAGTTTTTGGTTAATGTAATAGAATTTTGGTAATAAACAATAGTTTTTGGTTGTCTTTTTTGTTATTAAATAAATTAAATTTTATAATGTTTTTTTGAAATGATTAATAACGTTTTTTTAATGGAGTAAGAAATTAATAATTATGGGACGGTGAGTAGAGGAGAGATCGGCTGAACGTGATTGGGGTGGTTTCCGAAACAAAAGCGCCAGAAACCACATAGGTGAAGTCAGTTTTGATTTCTGGGGAGGGCAGGCGTGCCGACAGACCATCAGTCGGCGGTTGATGAAAGTCAAGGCAGAGTTTTGTGTTTTTTTTTGTTTGTGCTTCTTTTTATTTTACACACTCACTTTCGGGCCTCACCACTTAGAATCGAATTTTGTTTGGCAATAAAAAAAGGCTGGTATGTTTTTTTTTGTAGTTGCATTGAGCTGGATTGGCCGGCAAGAACCACCCCCGATCGGCGAGCCAAAGCCGGAGCATCCGCGATCATGCCAGCAGAGCCGGCAGTCCAGCAACACTACACCAAAACGTTCAACATTTTTTTTTTATTTTTGCACCAGGCACACTACACATTTTTCGTTATATCTTCGACATTTATAGTCCTATCTCAAAGTGTGATATATCGATGTTTTCGTCTTGAGGAGGCCAATATTTTGATTTAATAGTCATTAACCTCAAATATCTCATTCTAGTATTTACCTACCAGATCTCAGTTTCTACCACCCTAATGTACCACCCTATTGTCAGAAAATTAAAGCCCGCAAAAAATCATTAAACTTTTGTTAAAGAAGTTTTTCGATATTTCCAACAGAACTGTTAAAAAATACAATTTATGTTTTTTGCCAAATGTAGGGGTTACCTTTTTGAGTATTTTTGTCAGATTTTCTGTATTTACTGTCGGATCTCACAGTGCGATATATCGATGTTTTTGTCTCGAGGAGGCCAATGGTCATCTTTAATATTCATTGACCTCAATATAACCGTTCTAATAGTTAAGGCTGTTCTTATGAAATATTTCCATAATTCCGGTAGATCTATAAGAAAAAAATTCATGTTTTTTGTCGAGCCTAGGAAATGTGATTTTAAATTGATTTGAAATTGATTTGAAATTTTTCGTACAAAATTTTATACCCGGAAATCCATCTTTCGGTTAGACGGTTACGGAAGATTAAGTAAATTCGAGTTAGTTTAAATCCTCTAATAATGGAAGTAGTACCGTTATTACTCTCATAGTTTATTTATTTTTGTATTATCCATGAAATATCTGTTGGAATTATCAATATTTAATCGTGTCGTGTCAAGAATTAATTTAAATAAACTAAAAAATGTCTTTTACTATCAGTGAATTAAACAACACTAAATTACCAACTAAGGGTGATGTTATTAATTTCTTTTTACATCTTCGGCATAACGCTGGTAGAATTCGAAAGCTGACTGAGCCGCCGTGCTTGCAGTTCTATATGCAAGACCAGCTGGAAGCATTACAGTTTTCAAAAGAAATAATCGAGATACCAGGTAGCACAAGAAAAACAACTTTGTTTGATAGTTTTGTTGACTAGCCTTAATTAATTTCACAGAATATCCGTGCCATTCTCAAAACACCGAGCGTTTTGTTCATGTAGTACATGAGTCTGCCATGGCTGTTACCGATGAGCAACGCCTAGGCCACATTTTTTCCAAGCTCGAAAGCCGTGAAAAATATAGCCAACTTGGGTCATTTCAAAATATGATTAAATAAAATTGTTTTAATATACACAGATCTTTGAATTTTTATTGTATTGGTACAGATATTATGGTAAGTTCGAAAAGAGTGTATCACTATTTAAAAAAGAAGATACTAGGCAAAAACATCGATATATAATACTATAAAATCCGACTGTGAATACCGAATATATGATAACTGTTTAAAAAGTCAACCCCTACATTCGGCAAAAAACATAAATTATATTTTTTTAACACTTCTGTTGGAACTATCGAAAAACTTCTTTAACAAAAGTTTAATGATTTTTTACGGGCTTTAATTTTCTGCTATTAGGGTGGTACATTAGGGTGGTAGAAAATGAGATCTGGTGGGTAAATACTAGAACGGGATACAAAATACCATTGACTATTAAAGCAAAACATTGGTCTCTTTGAGACAAAAACATCGATATATCACACTTTGAGATCCGACTGTAAATGCCGAAGATATAACGAAAAATGTATTTTGGCGACCCCTACTTTCGGCAAAAAAAATTAAAAAAATTTTTTTTGAAAATGTCTTACAACATTACTTCGTATTCGGTGGTGTACGGCGAACTTTTTTTTTCTTGCCTATATGGCGAGACGCTCTAATGTGCATGTACTCAAATCAGCATAATAATAGTTTAAAAAATTTAAATACCAGTGTATTGAAGTCATTTGAATTCATAAAATCTGTTTTATTTGGTGAATATTTGTTCAACATTTTCTTTTATCATAATTAGGTACAATTTCACAATTGCACGCAAGGAATAGTATTGTTTGTATAATGAAATAAAGTATCAGTATGAATGAATAAATGAAATAATTCCATTGATCTTATGACGCACATTTGTGAACATATGTATTTTATTAATGTGTGTTATGATATTATTTCATTAAACAAATGTAACTATTTCATTGATTTAATATAAATTTTTCTGGTGCTCAATGAATAATAAAATTAGATAAAAGAAATAACTTCACTGACCTTATGAAGGAGTTTCATATTTTTAATGAATATATTACATTAGTACAAATAAATTATTTCATTAAATAAATGTTATTTTTTCATTAATTTAATGTACAGTTTTCATGTGCTTTATGAAATTAATTCTTTGATCTATAGAAATTATTTCACTAATCATATGATTTGTCTTTCATACTTTTAATGAAAATAAGTCATGTTTCTTATTAAAATGTTTCATTACTTTTATGAAGGTTTTCATTAAAATAATCTAATGAAATTTGTTTCATTATTTCTATGAAAAGTTACAATGTTTGAAAAATAATGAAAAAATTCATAAAACTAATGTCAAAATTCAGAGAATTTCTGAACAACATTTTTTCATTGTATAAAATAGTTTTGTAATAAATTGTATTGTTTTTTATCCGGCGATTGGTTGTTTTCGTTCGTGCATATGTGACATTTGTATCGGCACAAATCGTCACTCAAAAACCAAAAAAATACATATCGCTTCTTTATTACAACATAGTCATAACTAAAAAAATGAGCTTTTCGAGTTAACAATGCTGAGTTATTAACAGTACTATCATTTATATTGTGTCAATATAAATGATAGATAGCAAATTGCTTTTAAACTGTTTCCTTTAGGAGATATTTTCTAAAAAATTTTGCTAAGACTTGTATGGAAACTAAAAACTTTAAATGCGTTTTTCTCGAAACGAGCTTTTTTGAGATATGACTTTGTTGCAATAAAGAAGCGATATCATATCACGTAAAGCTACGTACACACGGTTGTCAGATCTTACAATATTGCCAGTAAAATTGTCTGAAAATATATTACAATCGTGTGAACTGCCAATTTTTAACTTACAACGTTGTCAGAAAAACCATTGTCAATCAATAAGATGACAATGTTGTCAGGCATCTAACAATCGCGAGAACACTCTTTGTCGTCGGCATTGCCAGATAATTGGCTGGTATTGTAAGCTCAGTTTTAATTGTCAGATGTATAAAAATAATGCACCTGACAATGGCATCATTGTCAGAAAAAAGTTTGATGGGCAGCACTGCCAAACAGATGGTTGTTGATGTACATAAGTGGCAATGCCTGGCAATTTTGTTCATCTAACAATCTGACAACCGTGTGAACTGCCCATTTTTGTTCTCAGATGAATTATTTGTCAGACAATGAAATTGTGAGATTTTCTTACCATCGTCTGAACACACAATTTACTTCTGCGGGACAATTTTTCATTGTCACTAGATTGTCAGCATGTTGCCAGATCTTACAATATTGTAACATCTGACAACCGTATGCACATAGCTTAAGTAGCAATAATATATGACATTCGTGTTTGCAAAACGCAAATATGCAAAACTTTAACGTTTTAATGTGAAGTACAGACGAATTGACTCCTGAAAACAGGCTGTAAGTCCAGCTAATGCTAGACAAAAGTTTTATTTTACGCAAATTATAAGTACAAATAGACTGACTTTTTTCCGGTGTACTTCTACTGTATCGTATTTAAACGTGGAGCTTTACCCTCACGGTTAAGACCGCCAATAGCTAACAAAGCTAACAAAGTATGTGGATGCCTTAATAGAGATGCTATTCAAAAAGTCAATCTGTTTAACCGTATTGGAGTATGAAAATCCCCATTGGAAAGTGCTCATTTGATGGTGAAAAAAAGCTAAATTGGCATCACTGCTTGCAATACATTACAAGTCCCACTGGATTAGTTCGTCATAAGAATGCCGCAACAAATCCCTATAGAAGACACTTTTTCCATCTCCTTGAGCTTTCGTTTCTCCCTTTTTTTTTTTAATGGGGCTTGCGTGCGTAGAAGTTCGTAACTGAATTTCTTGTTGTTATTATCGATGTCGTTTTGTGTTTTGCTTTTTATTATTATTTATATACTTTTTTATTTGTTTTTGCTCTGGTTGTGTTTGTTTTTCTTTTGGTTTTTAGGTTCTCGATTATTACATTTTGGGTTAACGTAGGTCAGGTTTTTATTTTGCGGCAGCAAAACGTAACGTAATTTTATATTTTCACAACACAAACAACAATAACGGCAAAACAAAACATAAAAAAAGGGTATATGTGTACAAGGATGTATGTATGTTTGCCTGTATATACCTTCAGCATGACGACGATGTCGATGAAATACGATGATGTGAATGATGACGACAACTGGCTGTTTGTTGTTGTTACTGTTCGTGTTGTTGTTGTTTTTGTTGTTAAAATGTACACCAACCAAGAAGTATTTAATCAACAAACAAATCGTATTCATTCCTTTCTGCTCGTCAGCCTGCCATTAATTTGGCCAGTTAACAACTCTGATTGTGTGTATAACTGTTTGTAAATACATACATATGTATGCATGTATGTATGGGTGCGGTGTGTGTATGTGTGTAGTGATGTGCTATAAATTGTTAACTTGTTGGTATAAATAGATGTTTTTAACAGTTTGCGGTTAATAAAGTTAATGAATAAACAAACGAAAGGATGAGATGTAAATAAAATGTTAAAAAAAAGGGGTTCATATTTTGCGGCCGTGTATTGCTGGCAATTTGGCACTGTGCCCTAAATAATAAAATACTTTTCAAGTATGTACATACATACATACTTGTACATATGTAAGTATGCAGAGGTAGTATATGAACTCCCTGTCGGATTTTCGTTAGTTGGTTTAAAATATAGTTGACTTTTGGCAACTGATTTCGGAACTAACTTATAAATGGTACTTACAGAGGATTGTCAGATTGTTTTTCGTACAACTGGCTTTTGCTTGAGAAAAATTGAAGTAACTTTTAGAAAACTAGACACTGATTTACAGGTAAGCCAGTTATTTTTGAACAAGTTTCTTTTTCGCGATAACTCAAGGCTGATGCCTTGAGTTATCGCGATGCCTTGGTCTAATCGCAATACAAGCTACAATCTAATGCAAAATGTTAATTAAAAATTAAAGAATGACCAAGCATTCACCGACCCAGTTGACAAAGCTAACCTGCTGGCTGAAATTTTTGCAAGTAATTGTTACTTGCCGGAAAGCAGTCAACCACTTCCAGAGCTCGAAAGAGTATCTGTAACTATGCCAAAGATATTTTTTCCGATCTCGAGCAGTTAAAAGGGTTTTGGCCGATCTCGACATAAATAAGACTCCTGGACCGGATGGCATCCCAGCAGTGGCCTTGAAGCAGTGTTCTTCTACACTTGCGCGTCCGTTAGCACACCTTTTTAGCATAATTTACCATGGTGGTGAGTTTCCATCGTGCTGGAAGGTCGCTAATGTAACGCCAATCCCAAAAAAGGGTGAGGCAAATAACCCTGAAAATTACCGCCCAATTGCAGTTTGCTCTGCGGTTTCCAAAGTGATGGAAAGTATGGTTAATTACCATCTTATGGGATATCTAGAGTCGCACAAATTACTTTGTGGTCGCCAATATGGATTTCGTAAGGGTCGCTCTACTGGCGATCTTATGGCATATCTTACGGAGAAATGGTCCACTCAATCCATCATTTCGGTGAAAGTAAGGTGGTGGCTCTAGATATTTCCAAAGCGTTTGACAGAGTGTGGCATGGTGCGCTACTGGCAAAACTCACTGCTTTTGGTGATGACTTCTCTCGGTTCATATCGAGCTTTCTCAGAGACCGCACTATACGAGTTGTTGTAGATGGGATCTCATCAAACGAGTTCAAGATAAATTCAGGGGTACCGCAAGGCTCCGTTCTTTCTCCTGCTCTATTTATTATCTTCCTAAACGACCTTCTCTATCAGACTTCCAATCCTATCCACTCTTTCGCAGATGGCAGCGGCATTTGCCATTCGTACTCTTTTAGTTATAGGCCCAGTCTATCGGATATCGCTGCCAAGAGGTTATATATATGAACGATTCACTGAATAGTGGCCTTCTATTACTCTGTGAATGGGGTCGTATTAACAGAGTCGCCTTCAACGCTCGTAAGACCCAGTTTTGTTTATTAACACACAAACAAACGACCGCAAGTGCTGCTTCATCTATACTCATGGATGGTATAAATATTAAGGAATCGCATGCTCTTGATGTTCTTGGAATGAAGATACAGTGTGATGTTCGCTGGACTGAACACAATTGTCATGTTGCCAAAGAAGCATTCAAGTGCCTCGCTTTTTTTGAAACGGTGCAAGATGTACTTCACTCCATCTGATCTCCTGACTATTTATACCACCTACATCCGACCGAAAATGGAATACAACTCTCATGTTTGAGCCGGTGCCTCAAAGTCTATTTTGGGGTTAATCGACCGTGTGCAGGAGAGGGCGAAGAAGCTTATCGGTGACAGTAGGGTATCCAACTCTATTGACTCACTGGAGCATCGACGCAGTGTGGGGTGCGTTACTCCGTTCTATCGTTACTACAATGGATTTTGCTCTTACGAGATTAGGGATCTTGTTCCTGAAACTCGCACATTTTTACGTAGCACACGTTCATCGTCCAGAGCTCATCCATTTGTGGTCGATTGCCCGGGGAATCGTACTACGCATTACAGAGAGAATTCGTTTTTCAGCCGTACGCTTCGTCTGTGGAATAAGTCGCCTGCAGACGTGTTTCCTGTCTATTATAACGTTGGAAAGTTCAAGTCAAATGTTCACTCCCTCTTTCCCCCTCCTCATAACCTATTTTCCTAGTTCTGGTACAATGCACTGCATTTCTTTTGGTTTACTTTTACGTGTTATTTTGCGCTATTGCTTCTCAATAAGACCCTTTATTCATGAGTGCCTCGATGGACTAGTTGGCTTGAGGTCGCAGGTTCGATTCTTGACAAGGGCAAACCAGAAGATTGACAGTATTTATTTCGTGAGATTGGTTCTAAGCAGTGATATGTAGAGCTGATGAGATACATATCACACCCAGGCAACACAACGGAACCAAATTGGATCCAAGCCTGTAAAACATATCCTAAGCTAACCTACATCAGACCTTATGTGCTGATGGAACAACACATTGCGGGGTGAATTATTTACGATTCACCAGCGCCCCGCGAAACTTGCTAGGCTCACAGAGGTTGCAACTTTTTGCCATAAATTTGTAGCTATATGGACCTTGCTTAAGAGTTCGGGTCCTCTAATCCCTCCTGTATGCAATATGCCAGCAGTCAATGGAAGACAGGGCTTAATGAGTTCGTACGCCGAAGTCCATTAAGAACATCAGCCCTTAACTAACTCACACGTTTAACCATCGCCCCCGGTTAATTATAGTACAGGCCGAAAACCAGCATGCTCTTAAGTTATCAGCGAAACTAATTCTCCTTTTCACGATTCTAAGCTTAAATTATAACCAGAACGTTTCAACCTTGGCACCTCAACCATGATCAGCACCGAGATGGTCTGCAAGGCACAACCTCTCGGGGACTTTACTGCTCCTCATTCCTCTACCTAGAGTTTTATTTGCTACAACTAACCAGGGACTCCTTTACCTCTATACCAAAGAAAGCAGAGTGCCCTGTTTTGATATACACTGTGGTAAAATCTGCTCCCCGGGGGAAATTTATTTCTGGGAAACTAACTTTAATTTAGTTAAAAAGTAATGCATAGTCGGACAATTTACTGCCTCTTAGGGCACCGCCATGCTAGGTTAGGGTTAGGTAGGCAGGCCGCTGGATACCCGGAATAATCTAGGTTGTCCAGCTCACTTGGGTCCTGTAGTCGTTCCCTTTGTGATTGCCTGAAAAAATAAAATAGTGGAGTGAAGAGGAAAAGTTATAGGAAAATGATCACCGCCATACTAAATATTTAGTTAACTCAATTGTAAATAATGTAAATATCAACTTCTATCAGCTGTAAAATAGTTAGTTTACAATTCATTTTAAGGCAACTGAGTTGCCGGTAGAGTGTGAGTAAAAAATAACTCTTCTACGATCATTCTTGCGTCAGTTTCTTTCGAGGTTTGAGCTAATTATGGCGTATTAAAGGTATGCATGGTATAAGAGAAAGTATTGCGAAATAAGTTTAACTGTGATGCTACGCACTAATTTTTGTACAAATAAGAATTTTATATTATAAGCTGCAGTTTTACTTTACTGTGGCTAACACACTCAACTTATCAAAATAAAAACACTTAGTTTAATGAGTAACACAATGAGCAACATCTGCGCTATGTGAGTGTAAACATCATTAGACTTTGTGCTTGAATATAAATATTCGCATGTAGTTCGGAAATGATTGCTTGCTTTTGAATTTTTGCTTTTGAAAAAATGAACAAAACTCTTTTGGAACTTGAAAGAAGACACGGATAACATTAACAGCAATTACAGAGTTGTGTTAACTTAACGTTGTATTTTTAATGTCATATTTTCTAATTTAAATTCTTACAGAAAGAATTTTATTATAAAATTAAGACGCTCCTTCGAAAATGTAGACAAAAAATCTACGAAACGTTGGGAAAAGAAAACCTTCTTTTATTTACTAAAGGTCTAACAGCAAAACCGTTTTGAGCAAACTCATTAACATTCAAAATGAGTTAGCTTTTGAGTGATTTGTCACTCGTCTCTGATTAATCAATTGTTGGCTTCAACTCAAATCCCGACAGGGTTTGTTTACTTGAACAATTGTACGAGTGTGTGAGTATTTTTACAATATGGTAATAATTCAGGAGTGCTTTCGTTATTGCATCATTATTGGCAACAATTTTTATTGCTGCTGGCATATTCATGTCGATCATAATTGACACAATGACAGGATGTTAACAGCGTCTCATTGCAACAGGAATTGCTTGCGTTTTACCCTATATTTAAAATACGAGTACCTATGTACACACATACATTGAAATCCTGATTGCTGGAACGTTCAATTTTTAAATTTTATTGACATTATTCTAAAAAAAAAATTTAAACTGCTTTTGTTTCTTATCGTTATATAACAGAAAATACTGAACGTCTATCAATTTCATGTATTTAAAGATTTTAGTTTTTATATTTCGAATGAAATATTTTCTTTGCATTTCAGGTTTTAAGATTTAAGAAGTACGGAGTGTTTGATACTTACAAAAATATTGAATATCTATTATTGATTTATTAGGCAAACTTTTTATAGGAATATGTCAAATAAGCCTTTAGTAAACATTAAAGATTTTTTATGTATACGAGTATAATCCTTAATGTAAGACGTACTTAATCCTCCATCCGTAGTTGGAGTGGACCAAAATTTTAGATTGATTTGAGAAAAATTGTGATCAAACCCATTTCAAAATGCGATTGATTCAAAAATTTTAATACCGAATCCGTACTTCAAGTACGGACGACTCACATTTTTATTTTCGAAAAACAATTAAGTGCATGATTACGTATTTTATTAGGTACTATAATTTATACCCATCAAAACATGTATACTTTGTGTTTCTTAGTTGTCTATATGTCCACATTTCATAGGAGCCACTCTCATTGCCAACAAGCTTTGAAACTTTTGAAAAATATTATCAATTATTTAAATTTATATTTTTTTTATTTTGGACCAGAATTCAGAGGATGACCCCTACATACGCAGTGCATTGTACCAGAACAGGAGTGGTTTTTGTGAACATTTGACCTGAACTTTCCAATGATATAACAGACAGGAAACACTTCTGTAGGTAACTTATTCCCTAGACGAAGCATGCGGCCGAAAAACGAATCCTGTCTGTAATACGTAGTACGATTCCCCGGGCAATCGACCACAAATGGGTGAGTTCTGGCCGATGAACGCGTGCTACGTAAAAATGTGCGCGTTTCGGGAGCAAAATTCCTAATTTCCTCAGAGCAAAATCCATTGTAGTATAGAACAAAGTAACACACCCTACACTGCGTCGATGCTCCAGGGAGTCAATAGAGTTGGATACTCTACTGTTACCTATAAGTTTCTTCGCCTTCTCTTGCACACGGTCGAGTAACCCCAAAATAGACCAGATCCTTAACCTCGTCAGAGCAACAACCATTGTAGTATAGAACAGAGTAACCCACCCTACACTACGTCGATGCTCCAGTGAGTCAATAGAGTTAGATACCCTACTGTCACCTATAAGCCTCTTCGCCCTATCTTGCACACGGTCGAGTATCCCCAAAATAGACTTTGGGGCACCGACCCAAACATGAGAGTTATATTTCATTTTCGGTTGGATGTAGTAAGGAGGTCTGATGGAGTGATGTATATCTTACACCGTTTCAAAACCCCGAGGTACTTGAATGCTTCTTTAGAGACATGAAAAATGCATTCTCTCTAGCAAACGTCACACTGTATCTTCATTCCAAGAACATCAAGAGCATCCGATTCCTGTATATTTACAGCATCCATAAGTGCAGATGAAGCAGCATTTATGATCGTTTGTTGGTGTGTTAATAAGCAACATTTGGTCTTACGAGCGTTAAAGGCGACTCTGTTTTTATGATTCCATTCGGAGATTAATAGAAGATCACTATCATTCATATTTTGCCTCTTGGCAATGATCTCGGATAGGCTGGGCCTGTAGCTGAAAGAGTACGAATGGCAAATGCTGCTGTCATCCGCGAAAGAGTGGATAGGGTTGGAATTTTGATATGGAAGGTCGATGAGGAAAATAAAAAATAGTGTAAAAGAAAGAACGGAGCCTTGCGGTAGCCCTGAATCAATCTTGAACTCGTTTGATGAGACCCCATTTATAACAACTCGTATAGTGCGGTCTCTGAGAAAGCTTGATATAAACCGAGGAAAGCTATCACCAACACCAAAAGCAGTAGGTTTTGTCAGTAGTGCACTATGCCACACTCTGTCAAACGCTTTGGAAATATCTAGAGCCACCACTTTACTTTCACCGAAATGATGGATGGAGTGGCATATCTCTCTCTGAGAGATATGCCAAAAGATCGCCAGTAGAACGACCCTAACGAAATCCATATTGACGATTACAAAGTAACTTATGCGACTCTAGATACCTCTCAAGGTTGTAGTTGACCATACTTTCCTTTACTTTGGAAAGCGCAGAGCAGATTGCAACTGGGCAGTAATTTTCGGGATTATTTGCTTCACGTTTGAAATTCATATTATACTTTCTTAAAGAAACTACTGGGGATTTAAAAATAAAAAAGTTCTAATAATATTCTTCAAACACAAAAAGTAACTTGTTTTCATCTTCTCATAATGTTTTCAAGTTAGCACCTATGAAATGTCGATATATGTGTATATAGTAAGGAAACACAAAAAACAAGCTTAGATATTAGTAGCTAATGAAGTAAATAAGAATAAACTCAATTGTTTGAAGTGAATTTTTTTTTATTAAATCTTTTGGACTGACCTTTAACAGGTCGTCCCTTTGATATTTTATCTAAAGTTTTAAAATTTAAATGCTATTGTTGACTTAACAATTTCAATTTCAATTGAAAAAAGAAATAGTCGTATTATTTGATCACGTGCGTGTGCTTTGCAAAATACATATTCATCCATATGTGCATATGAATTTTTTTACATACATATAGATATATACTCGTACATATGTATATTGCATATGAAACGCAAAACAAATATTCAACAAAATTAATTTTAAATTTCATTTCTTGAGATTTAATTGAGTTGAAATCAAATTAAAAGTAATTTATTTGCAACCCTCCATTTTTGCAAATACATACATACATACATATGTACATGATATATACATATTAATCACACTGCCACACACACACAAACACACTCACTCCTAACAGTGATCCCAGCAACCAATAAATTTGGAATTTCAGTTTGCAATGTTACAAAATATATTAAAGCTGCGACAAGACATATTCATATAAAGCCGCACAAACATTTGGAAACATATCTTTTACAACATGAAGTAATCGGTGTAAACGGGGTTCAATGCTTTGAGTTGGCAACATTGCTTCGGTTGGCACGGCACTTAACAGCTGATAGTTGCTTTTTGTTTAAATTGGTTTGACAGTTCCTTATGGATAGATATACTTATAGCAGAACAATGCTTGCAATGCATGCAAAATTGCACGAATGCAAAAAAACCAATACATTGTAATTTTTTGCCAGCTACATTCTAATATCTACAATTTCTGCACGGCTCACTCGCCAGAGATTTTGGTTGCCAGCAATTTTTTGCTGCATGCCAAAAGCCAGAAAAAGTGTTGTTTCATGTTAATTTTAATCATTTTAAAAATTAATAATATTTCTAATTATATTATATAATATATGTCGACATTTCATAGGAACTACCCTAATCATCCTACTGATTTCCCGTCAAAACACAAAAAACCAGCTTTTTCAATTATTATTAGAGCATTTTTCTTTTTCAATTCTAAGCAATTTATTTAGATTGTTGGGATATAAAGTTGAATGCTTGAGAATATCTTTCAAAAATTTCCAAATTCTACTGATGTTAGGGTAGTTCCTATGAAATGTCGACATATAGATAGCTGGGAAACATAGAAAACAAGCTATTTATAATTTTTTGTTGGTATAAATGTTAGAGGCTAGAATAGTGAATAAAAACTTAATTGTTTATATTATATAATACTAATTTAAAATTAATTAGAAACAGTTTGTTGACATTTCATAGGAGCTACACTAGTTATCATTAGACTTGGAAACCTTTGAAATATATTCTCATACATAATGAATGGGCTGTAACAGTATGAGCACCTACTCTTTAAAAAAAGGTATGTGCAAGCAAATTTCGCGCAAAAATTTGTAAGTCATGTGCATGTGTATTTTTATTGTGGGTTTTATTTGCAAAGTGTTGTTTTGTGAAAGATTTTTTATTATTATTATTAAAAAATTATAAATAGCTTGTTTTCTATGTTTCCCAGCTATCTATATGTCGACATTTCATAGGAACTACCCTAATCATCAGTAGACTTTGGAAACTTTTGAAAGATATTCTCAAACATTCAACTTTATATCCCAACAATCCAAATAAATTGCTGAGAATTTAAAAAGAAAAATGCTCCAATAATATCCGTCAAAACACAAAAAACAAGCATTTCTATTTATAAAAGTCTCTAACATTTCTTTACACCTTATAAATAGAAAAGATTGTTTTTTGTGTTTAGACGGATATTATTAGAGCATTTTTCTTTTTAAATTCTCAGCAATTTATTTGGATTGTTGGGATATAAAGATGAATGTTTGAGAATATTTTTTAAAAATTTCCAAAGTCCATTTGATGGGAGACGCACCCAGTGAGAAAGGGTTTGAGTCCACTGAGAGCATTATGAGTTGGCCAGATGTCTTACTGGTCTCTGCGTTAAGGCCCAATCAGACTACTATACAAGTTTAAATACTTTCATTAGATTTTGTGAGATAAAAGTCTAAACACATTTCTTGCGACTGTCAAAAAGTCTAACGTAAATTAGATTTTGCATTCACACCATCACACTTGATATAAATCAACATAGATGTGCCATCATAAAACTTTTCACGGCGGCAGGTGCGCTATTCGTCGTAGGCGATAGACGTGCCGGCGCGTGAAATTCTTCAACAGTTAAAATAATAATTATGTATAACACATCGAAATACAATAGCACAAATATTCTAAATAATAGCATGAACAAAATACATTTATAAATGACAGCTAAATTCCTAATTTTTATAACGACAAAAAATACTATCAGTGACGGCACCCCATCGGCTACGAAATAGCCGACTACTCAATTTTTAATTAGCTGGTTTGCTATCGTATATAAGTATCATCGTTTTGAAAAGTTTCAAAAAACAACAAAGTCGTATGGGATGTCAAATTTTTAACGTATTATTTTTCGTATGTATGACGGATTACATTCAGACTATCAGACTTGCACGTATTATTTGAATTTTTTACAAGTATTAATACAAAGTATAATAGTCTGAACTGGACTTTAGTAACATTAATTATTTATATTGTGAAAAAGTGAAGTGAATACTTTTAATTAATCTCTTCACAGTGGACGAAGTTAAAACACTATTCTGACCATAATATGTATGAAATTTTGGAACAGTGTGAAGACGCTACCAAAACAAAACTGACAGCTGTCGAATTGTTTACTGCACAAATGGCGACAAACTCATGTTATCCGTTGTTTTGGGGCACCCTTTAAGTTTTGACAAAATATAAATAAATGCGTATGTAACCAGAAATAAAGATCGTTTCCAATAAATACAAATTATTACGTATTTATCAATCTCTAATCCTGGGTTCTTTTCCTTTGGTTGTCCTCTGAAAACAGGCGGCAAGTTTCAGATACGAAAACAGTGCCTCGTTTCTGTAAGATTAGTAAAAAGTTTTTCGCATCGAAAACTACAAAACATAAAATTTCATCGTTTCTCGACTATCGAGAAATACAAAACAGCGTTTCTGTATATTAAATCGAAAAGAGGCAATACTAGTTACGTCTTTATTGGAATATTTCCATTAAGCAGCTGTCAAAATGCAAAAAGTAAACAAATAAGAAGACGAATACAGGAAAAATTTATCAAACAAAAAGAAAATTTAAGTTTAGCAGTGAATAAAACAATTGAATTTAGTGTTATAAATAAAATACAATTGCGTCAATCAATAACACGTGTACATAAATAAAAAAACCTTCAAATCATAAATAAATTTCATAAAAACTTTCAATTTGTGGTGATGGTTGCTGACCAATATGACCGGCGAAACATGTTGCGCATTTACAGCCAGAGATTAAGGGCTGCAACCGACCTTTTTTTAGTTCCTGAACCGATGAGGGAAGCTTCTCGCATTCGAGTCAGGCTTAAATTAAGATTTTGCCATTAAATTTTTAATTTATCATACTGTATGTATGTACATAAATATTAAGAAATAAAGAAAAAACCAACAAAATTTAATTCATAATTTTTATATATTTATTATATTATTTCCCCGTGGAAACTCTTTCAATTTTCTAAAAAGAAGAAACAAATAATGAACTACATTCAATATCTGCCGTATTCATAATAAATAATTTACACATAACAAAGGTTTAAATGACAAATTTTGTGTAAAAATATGTATGTCAAATAAACTTTTACTAATTGCAAATTATTTTTTATGAATACGACAGTATGTGTATAAATATTTAAAAACTTTACCTTTTCTACACTTTTTGCATTCATTATGTCAATTATATATTTTTTAAATTTATAACTTCCGCAACTCTTTTATTTGTGAAAAGTTTTGACAGCTCTAGCGAGAGACTTCTCACCAAATTTTAATACAGAAACAGGTTTACTCACAAGCTTCCAATGAATTATGTCAAAAAAGCTATTTTGACAGATATTTCTCGCTTCTCAAAGATACAGAAACATTTGTATGAGAAACTCCTTTTTTTGTTTCTATTCGCATAGTTTCTCTGTCAATTCCATTGTTTCTTGTGGGAAATTTCTCGATGCGAGTAATACAGAAACGAGGCACAGTTTTTTCACTCCATTATTATATGATACGATACACTGTGCAAGAGAAATTCGCATGATTTACTAATACCAGCATATTTTTATACGCACATCTATCTAATCACACAATATTAAACTTTTTATTATCTATGTAATAAAATGACTGTAAAGGGTGTTTTTTATAGAGGCCATACTACAACAAAAAAGCTGCCGTATTTGGATAAGGGTTGTGAAAATTGTCAATATTTTTTTTTTTATCTTGAACAGTACTCAGATGATAGCCCTTATATAATATAAACTTAATGCAGTCCCGTTTAATTGAGTACCGCTTAATTGCAGTACACATTTAATTGAATAGTAAAATACAGACTCTCACTACAAGTTACTAATATAATAAATGATTATTGGAAAATTCCTAAAAACGCTACACAATTCTCTCATTTTAATATGAGGAAAATAATGTCTTTCTTTAGTAATTCAAACTATTTGAACTTATATATTAAATATTATGGATTTTGTATCGCGCTGTGACATTTGTCATTGTAGTTTGACTCGTTTGATTGCCGCTGTTGTCTAATTGAGGAAGTTTTCATTTAATTGCACCAGTGTATCCATTAACAAAGTTTGTACTTCTTTAAAAACAAGGCTAGTCAGAAAGTTACAGCTTTTTTGATATGCAGTTTGTGCAATTTCAACAGGACGGCCTAAAATGTCACACAGCATTCGTCAGTGTTGCTTTATTGAAGGAAACGTTTGGAAACCGCATAGTTTCAAGTTTCGGATCCATGAATTGGCCTCGAAGGTTGTGTGATTTAATACCGCTAGATGATAATATAATGTAATGAAATGTGAAAACTTACATAAGTCTCAAGTCATCAGAGAATTTTTTCATATATTGAGTATCATCAATGCTACAACCGTGGTGACATCAATTCAATCATACATTTTGTTAATAATTGTAATACAAAATTAATGTTAAAAAAGAACATAAGTATTATATTTTCTATTTATTGTTAAAAAGCGATTTTGTTGTTAAAATTTTTATTTTTAAATTTATATCAATTTTGAAGAAGTAGAAAAAAAATGCATTATATTGATGTAAATTTGCAATCACAGTAAGTATTGTTGACATCATATTGATGACACTTAGTCATTATATGCAGCGTTAGTTGAATAACTAATATAATGAGAGCGTAGAGAGAAAAATAAAACCAGGAACTATGAGGCAAAGAAAGAGAGTAGTCACAGCATAGACACAATTAAAATATGATAATGCGACACAGAGACATTATATTAATGACCGTAAGTTATCAAAAGTATTAGAACATTTTTAATTCTCATTGATTTTTTGAAAATGGTAAAATATAAAGTTACATGTTTTAACATATATTTGAAATCATTAAATTTAATCGGATCATACTTTGTCGTAAGCTTCACTTTATTTAGTTATTTTTCTAATGTTAACGAGCCATTACATTAATGAGATTTTTACATCAAATTGAATCCAAATTAAACATATTTTGTCCTCACATTGACTTCATTAGGTCATTTCTGTGATATTATATTGACATTACATTGATCACACGCTCAAATCGAATGTATTCCGATAGAGCATTACCATTATGTCAGTATGACATTTCATTGATGAAATAATTGTTTTAATTGTGATGATGATAATTACGGCAACTGATGTAGTGGTTGACATCACAGCAATGAAGTGACATGGGATCCTATATGGAAATATTGGAAAGCCATCGCAAATTCGACCTCAAGACTAGACTATCAGCCAGTTTACCAATTTCGAAAGAAAATGAATGCGAAAGAAACCTAGTCACTCACATTCGTAGCAATTTTGGTTTTGTTATCTCACTATTATTCTTTCGCATGTTCTTATGTATCGGGCGGTTAAATTTCAAGGGCCGATGTTGAATGTGAACCACACCTAAACGCCAAGTTTTTTTCCGAATTTTATTTGACATTTCTCTATTTCAGACTTACTCAATTTGAACCATGGAAAGATACACAATCCAGCAACGTGTTAAAGTTATCCAGACTTATTATGAAAATGATGATCAATTTTCGAAGAAAATCATCTTCAGTGATGAGGCACATTTTCACCTCAGTGGATTCGTCAATAAACAGAATTGCCGCATTTGGGCGAATGAGAATCCAAGAGTGACTGTCGAAAAACCAATGCACCCACAAAGAGTGAGTGTTTGGTGCGGTTTATGTGCTGGCGGCATCATCGGACCGGCCTCATTTTGGAAAAATGAGGCAGTTACTGTGAATGGTGTTCGCTATCGTGAGATGATAACGAACTTTTTATGGCCCGAATTGGAAGATATGGATGTAGACGATATGTGGTTTCAGCAGGACGGTGCCACTTGCCACACAGCTAACGAAACAATTGCTCTTTGGCGCAACAAATTCAATGGCCGTGTTATCTCACGTAATGGCGATGTCAATTGGCCGCCAAGATCATGTGATTTGACACCGTTGGACTTTTTTTTTGGGGTTATTTGAAAGAAAAGGTCTACGTCGATAAGCCAGCGACAATTCAACAGCTAAAGGATGAGATAATTCGGCACATTAACGGCATAGAACCTCCATTATGCCTCAGGGTCATCGAAAATTTGGACCATCGGATGGAGGTGTGCCGCCGTGACCGCGGCGCCCATTTGCCCGATGTTTTGTTCCATACATAATTGAGTAATACCAATATATCATAATAAATTAAAATTACAATAATTTCCTAAATAGTTTGTGTTTTATTCAAAATCAACATCGGCCCTTGAAATTTAATCACCCTTTACTTTGATTGAGTTTTGCCACATCGTTTGCATAGAAAAAGAAAGAATCATTTTTTTTTGCGCTTTGAATGCGAACGCAATTACGCTGTCGAGATAGGTAAACTGGCCGTATGTCCGAGCCAGCAATGGTGTTCATACACCAGAAATCATATTTAAAGATTATTTTTCGAATAAAATAAATTTCATATCAATTTAAAAAATTCATTTTCAATTTAATCTGTAACAAAATGCTAAACCTCTATGAAAAACAGCCTATAGGTTTGCTCTGTCATTCCGTTCACTAAAATTGCGTAACGCTGGTGTAAATAGAAAAGTGTAGTCGGGAACAAAAGAACATAAACGAAAAAAATTTTAACATTAAAATAAAATATATGAGCGAACAACAGAATCAGACGACGCACAAGATCAAATTCAAACATGTGCAATATGTACACACATACATACATAAACACACATGTAAGTATGTATGTACATGTGTTTGCATGAATGTATAAAATTTTTGTTTTTTGATGCTGTCTCATTATTTCTATCAGAACAGAAGTTTACGAGTAGTTGTGCGAAATCAAACTAATGGACTTAGAGCGTGTGTGTGTGCGTGTGTGTGTGTGTGTGTGCGTGCGTCTATTTGTATGGCTTGAAGTCTGAGATTGTATTTTCGTGCTATTGAAAATGACGACTAGGATAAAAAGGATATTATTTTTATAATTTTTTTCTTTTTGTATTATGCTTTTCTTTGTTTTCGTTAAATGTACACAGATGTTCGTACGACTGCAGTTTGCAATAAGTATATGATTTCACTAAAATTTATACAAAACAAAAAAAAAAAAATTACTTATTCATCTGCAACAGCATATCCTTTAAATTCTTTTGTATTTTTTTTTTAAATTTTTTTTTTTGTATTTAACAAAAGATTGTTACACCAACAACCAGAATGGCTACAAATACTGAATTATTATAACATTTTACTTTTAGAATTGTTTGCTGCAAATTAACTGTCTATAGATGTTTGAACGCCTGCATAAATAAACACGAACACACACGTGTACATTAATGTACATACATATTGTACATATGTGTATACAGTGAAAAAATTTTGTTCCGAAATTCTCTGAATTTTGACACTACTTTTATGAATATTTTCATTATTTTTCAACCATTGTAACTTTTCATAGAAATAATGAAACAAATTTCATTTGATTATTTTAATGAAAACCTTCATAAAAGTAATGAAAACATGACTTAGTTTCATCAAAAGTATGAAAGAAAAATCATATGATTAGTGACAAAATTTCTCTAGATCAAAGAATCAATTTCATGAAGCACATGAAAACTGTACATTAAATTAATGAAAAAGTAACATTTATTTAATGAAATAACTTCTTTGTACTAATGTAATATATTCATTAAAAATATGAAACTCCTTCATAAGGTCAATGACCTTTTTCATTTATCTAATTTTATTATTCATTGAGCAGCTGAAAAATTTACATTAAATCAATGAAATAGTTGCATTTGTTTAATGGAATAATATCATAACACACATTAATAAAATATGTTCACAAATGTATGTAATAAGATCAATGGAATTATTTCATTTATTCATTGATACTTTATTTCATTATACAGACAATACTATTCCTTGCTTTTGTGAAATTTTACCTAATTATGATAAAAGAAAATGTTGAACAAGTATTCACCAAATAAATCAGATTTTATTAATTCAACTGATTTCAATACACTGGTAGTTAAATTTTTTAAACTATTATTATGATGATTTAAGTACATACACATATGTAGTTACATACATACCCAAGTTCGGTAGCCAGACATTTATTTGTCATTGATCTAATGAATTCTATTTCATTGGAATTATGAAACCCATAAAACTTACATTTTAATAAAAACAACTTGACATTTTTTAAACTAAAGCTTAAGAATAATAAATGCCCATTAATATATCTAACCAAAATTCAAAGAATTAAAAAAAAAATAATAAATTTTGTTGTAGTCATAAATCCAACGATATTTTTTTAATGAAACTATGAAACTTAATGAAACCATTCTAATGGAACTATTTCATAATATATATGAAGTTTCATGCATATTGTGAAAAGTTTTCTTTGGATTAATGAAAACTAGTTTATGAAACCGTCTCATTAAATATATGACGCATAATTCTTTCAGTGTATGTATGCTTATATATGAATGCTTTTATAGTTTATTTCAATGCGTTTGTAAACATTTTTTCCATTTAGATTTATTTACAAGATTTTTTTCTAACGTTTAACTTCATTTCTTAATGCATGGTCATGTTTTCTTTTTATTGGTTTTAACGAGTATCTGTAATTGAAACACAATTAGAATTTTATCTGAGTTTGTAGTTTTTGAGCGCTTTTTATACAGGGTATTTTGTATATTTTTGTATATTTAATTTATTAGCCAATGGATATAATCTTTACAGGCTATTATTACAACGAGCTTACACTAATTTAAAACTCGTGGTATGACATGTAAATACATAAAATTTGTTTGCTTAATTATATTAACATTTAGGCTAAAGTCCACAAAAGAATATAGATTATTAAAATCATTATATACGCGTTAACGGATCAGCATAAGCATACTAGGGCGGTTCGGAAACTTCTTAGCCTATCAATGAAATATAGGGTGTTTTTTTAAGCTAGATAGAACTTTAAATTGTAAAAAGTAACACAAAAAATTAAATTTTGATGAAACATTTTTTTTATTTGTTTCAGTATACTCTGACAAATCATTGAATTGAAGCCACGAGACCATTGTATGCGTCGTTCTTTCGCCGATTGGACTCTAGAGCAGTTGGCAACTGACCCGTTGTTTTATCGCAAAATTGTGTTCAGCGATGAGGCGCATTTTTGGCTTAACGGGTTTGTTAATAAGCAAAATTGCCGCATATGGAGTGAGACCAATCCACAAGAGACCCTACAGACTCCATTACATCCAGAAAAATGCACTGTTTGGTGCGGTTTTCATGCTGGTGGCATCATCGGACCTTATTTCTTCAAAAATGAGGCCGGAGCTCGCGTTACGGTCAATGGAGATCGTTACCGCACCATGATCAATGATTTTTTGTTTAAAAATATGGATGACATTGATCCGGAGGAGATGTGGTTTCAACAGGATGGCGCTACGTGCCATACGGCGAACGCAACCATCGACTTACTGAAATCAAAATTTGGCGATAAGTTGATTTCGAGAAATGGACCTGTCAATTGGCCTCCAAGGTCGTACGATTTGACACCTCTCGATTATTTCCTGTGGGGCTACGTGAAGTCACTGGTTTATGCTGATAAACCAGCAACAATTGACGCCTTGGAGGCCAGCATTGTTCGTGTTGTTCGTGACATACGGCCAGCAGTGCTCGAAAAAGTGGCCCAAAATTGGACGTCCAGAATGCGCTTCGTCAAGAACAGCCGCGGTGCCCATATGCCCGAAATCATTTTCAAATGTTAATGTCACGTATTGATCTTTCGAATAAAAAAAAATTTTGATTACAATTTAATTTTTTGTGTTATTTTTTACAATTTCAAGTTCTATTGGGCTTAAAAAAACACCCTATAGAATAGTTAGTTTTTCAAAAATACTTTTATTTTTCAATATACGGGTATGTTCTTGATTCTATTTTGAAGTGAAAATAGTTTGAAATCTCTTCAATTTCAAGCTTCGGTGTTCTACATTCTACTCTTTTTACAAAACACAAATTTGTTTTCGAATATTAATTTGTAAAAAGTAGTAGTTTGAAAACGATTTTTAATTTCATTGCGAAAATGAAAACTTTTACAGAAAAACTGAGTATAATTAGAATCTCAATGAAATAAGATGGTTAGGTGATTATTTGAGATACAATTGTACATATATTTATAGGCAAAATAAGGAAAATATATAAAAAACTATTTGTAGTTTTTTTATTAACTAAAGTCAATTGGCGATATCATCTCATATTACAGCGGTTACGGAATCACTAACGCATGTGAATGAATCATCGTCATCATTTTCATGTCTTGAATTTATATCCACAGGCTATTCCACATTTTTGCTTGATATTGCACTTAAAAATTTCGGTCATCGTTGTTGACAGAGAATTTGATAAACCTAACTAAATTTTACTCTTATAAAATAACAAGCATTAGATCAGAAATTTTGCATGTCGTTTTTTGGGCAAAAGGCATATCGCAGAAAAATAAAATAAAAATGAAAATATGGTTCTTTTCAGTAGTAGTTGATATAAAAAGACAAATAAAACTGAAAACGTGGTTCGTATCAGTACTAGTTATTTGAACATTTATCCAAGTTTTATTTTCGAAGTTCAGTTCGAACGAAAGAATAAAACAGCCAAACTACTACTTTTTCAGAACAACAAAAATGAAAAGTTACCTTTTCAAATAATTTTTTATTTTAATTCCACTAGTTTTCTAGAACATGCCGGATAATCTCCTGAAACTTCCATACACTTAGTCCAACGCTTTTCTAGCAATTCTATCTCTTGATTAAAATAGTTTTCCTCAAGGTCTTGAAAATAGTGGTTTACAATTGTAATTGCATCTTCATTTGATGCAATTTGATGCTTGCCAGCAAGGATTTTTTTAGATTTGGGAACAGGTAAAAGTCACTGGGAGCTAAATCAGGAGAATAAGGTGGGTGGTCAAGCAACTAGTACTTTAATTCCTTGATTTTAGTCATTGTTAAAACACTCTTGTGCGCTGGTGCGTTGTCTTGATGAAAAATTTTTTTGAGTTGTAAGCCAGGACGTTTTTCTCGAATTTGTACATTTAATTGATCCAAAAGGTTGCAATAGTACTCTGAATTTATTGTTTTACCGTTTTGCAGATAGTCAATCAATAAAATTCTTTTGAAGTCCCAAAAAACCGTAGCCATAACCTTACCAGCCGATTGCATTGTTTTTGCCTTCTTTGGGGCACTTCCTACAGCTTCAATCCATTAATTGGATTGTTCTTTTGTCTCTGGAGTATAGTGGTGAGTCCATGTCTTATCAACAGTTATGAAACGATGCTTAAAATCGTTTCGCTTCAAACGACCCAAACAAGGTTGAGAAATGTTCATTCCTATGCGTTTTTGGTCGACTGTTAACAAATGTGGCACCCATCTTGCAGAAAGGTTTTACATCTGTAGTTCTTCATGCAAAATGAAATGGACTCGATCATTTGAGATGCCCATGATATTAGCTATTTCACGCACTTTTATTCATCGATCATTTAATATCATATCACGCACTTTGGCTACAATTTCTGTTGTTGTGGCTGTTTTGGACGTCACCTTCAATACTTGCACGACCGCGTTTAAATTCAGCAACCCAATTTTTTACTGTTGCGTATGAAGAAACACTTTCACCTAACACATTCACCATATCATTATGAACTTCTTGTCCCGATAAACCTTTTTTATGTAAATATTTAATGACACCACGCATTTCTAATTATTCCATTGTAAAAAAATCCCGAATGCGTCTTTTGTGAACACCTGTTTCTATATGAAGGAGTTACCAGATCAAAACAAATTTTAACATGTGTTTATAGCAGAGATGGAAGTTTCCAAAACACTTAACTTTTTTCTGTTTATACCGCGCTTTTTGTGCTAGGCTAAAAAATATTTTTTAAAAACTAACTATTCCCTTTCATTGATAGTGTCCGAACCGCCCTCGTAACTTTAAAAACTTTGCCAGAGACACAAAGTTTAATATTTTATTTCTGCACATTTTGCGTGCAGATTCAAAAAATACGAAAAATGTCAGGATTATAAATGGTACATGAAGTCGTCAAAAGATACGAAAAATATATCCTACTGGCTGTAACCCTCATGACAAAAATCACAGAAAAAATCTATCCCATACAGTTTGAAATCCCAGAAATTTGATCAAACTGAAGCCATTTTAATTTATAGAATTTTCCCAATAGGACCGAAAGGGTTGAGAAGAAATATTCACACAAACCATAATTTTTTTGGAGGTATGTTGACTCATTACGTAATTTATGGCAATTAGAATGAAAAAGTGTTCTACAAAGAAAGACTTTAGCTGGCAAATAAAAAAGTGAAAAATGTTTGATATGAACCAGAAGTCTTAACATGATCTTCAGTTAGTATAATTTACCACGCACAGCATTAAAGAAATGCAGGAAAGTAAATTTTTCTCGCTAATTACACTTCAGCAAAACATAAATGAGTTTACATATATACATAAGTATGGATGTGTGTGCATATATGGGGCATTCCAAGTTAAATAGCAAAGTTAGGAGAATTTTTTTTTTTCATTTATCTTATTGTTTACTATTGATAAAATGTTGCATATTGGTTTAAACAGAAAAATATTTTCTTACCTGAATTTAAAATATCAAAAAATAAAAAAAATTTAAGTTATTCGAATTTCACAACTAAGTGGGTCTTGTAACGTGGTTTTGTCGTCGGCTGAGGTAGCAAAGCGATGTCCAGGGTCTACTTACGGATCAACGATCCTTAAGTAATTAACAAGACAGGATTTTCCTCTTTGAGGCTTACAATAATCCAATTTCTATTTATTCAGTATTTACAATATTAATAATAACAATGATAGGTTTAGGTTCGGGATGCTTGCGGTTCGACTTTTATTTCGTCCGTCCTTCGTGTGGGTTTAATCTGCGGTGATGATTGCTTGCCTTCGTATTGACACACCTCGGGTTCGGTACAACAACGGCTGCTGGTGAGCGTCCCTCTTGGGTCGGGTGTATCTTCGTATGGACAGGCTTCGGATTCGGTATCGCAGCCGTACTCGGCATACACTGGAATCGGGTATGGTAGGAAATCTCTCGGGTTCGGTATAACAACGGTGAATAGTGAGATTACCTCGTAGGATGGGTCGGGTGCATCTTCGTACGGACTGGCTTCAGGTTCGGTATAGCAGTCGTACTCCACGTACACTGGAATCGGGTTCGGTAGGGACTCTCTTGGGTTAGGATAACAGTAGTCGCTGGTGACAATTTCCTCTTAGGGCCGGTCGTGTGTATCTCGCCACAATCTGGGTACCTACGAAATGGAGAACAAAGCAATTGTTGTGCGAACAGTCTAGCCCGAAGGCAGCTGGGGGAACAGTCAGAAGAAGCCGCTGTAGCAACAGTCTAGCCCGAAGGCCACTGGGGGAACAGTCAGCCGAAGCTGCTGCGGGAGCAATCTAGCCCAAAGGCCGCTGGGGGAACAGTCAGTCGAAACTGCTGGGTATGTAAAATCAGCCGAAGCTGCTGTGGAACTGTCTAGTCCGAAGACCGCTGGGTATAATTTATGCCCTGAAGGGAAAAAATGCTTTCGAATATTCGTGGTATAGAAATTTTTCAATATCTCCACCTGGGTGATCACCGATGACTTCCTTCTTTCTTTGTCATCTTATACTGCTCAGTGCACGAACTATATGAGAATTATTATTAACTACGGTTTGATTCAATCAACTTAAAGAAATGTAAATTCAATCAATTTAACAACAAAGCCATCATATTCTGTGGGTGTGTTGTATTTTTTTCAGTTTGTGCGTGTGTATACCTCATGCATATTAATCATGGTATGTAATAAAAAAATTTATGCTTTGTTACAACAACCATTATTCTCCGTGGGTATTGTTGTATTGTATTTATTTATGCACATTAACCATCGTGATTACTTGATGCTAATTGTATATAGGGAATATTATGTACGAAGCAAAAATGTATGCTTCGTTAAAGTCTTAAAAACCCGTATTGGAGTAATTCTAAATTATTTTACGATTTTTCAGACACAGTAAATGAAAGTTTTTGGTTAAAATTTGTTTATATTTTTATATATGAATATAAAATACATGCAAATAACCAAATATATGGTTTAAAATAATAAATACGTATGGCGACACCGTAGTCTAATACGTGCACAGTGGTCCAATAAGAAAAACACATTTTAACAAATTTAAAAAAAAGTCGGTTTGTGTAAAAAGTCAAAATTAAATACAAAAAATTTCAAGTATTCGTATTATTTGATCTTGTTTATATTGTTTTCTTCTGAATTTTCCAGCTAAAGATCTTGATTGATTTTTGTTTTTTATAAAAATGTTTAACGGTATTTTATAAAAACAAAATTTAAAATTTAGAAGAAAACACTACAAAAAATTTCATTAAAATGCAGATTACAAACAGAGAACAAAATTTTTTTTAATATACAAGCCCATTGTTTATTAAAAAATAGAAAAAAAATACTAATTGGACTAACAACATTGCAAAAGTTATGACCATATTTTTAGTTCTTATTTAATTTTCAAGATATCGAACATAACAAAAGCTATTGTTGAGTTCGAATTATTGTTTTAAACATTATTATTGCATTCAATCATATTTGATATCATTTAAAATGATAGAAATGTAATAAGAGAAATGTGCAAACTTCAACACTAATATATTCATAGAGGATTAAACTATATTAAAAACGATAATATACTGCTAGTGGCAACAATACAAATTACCGCCCAATTGCAATTTGCTCTGCGCTTTCCAAAGTGATGGAAAGTATAATCAACTATCACCTTATGAAATCTAGAGTCACATAAATTACTTTGTGACCGCCAATATGGATTTCGCAAGGGTCGTTCTACTGGCGATCTTATCGCATATCTGTCAGAGAAATAGTGCCACTCAATCCATCATTTCGGCGAAAGTAAGGTGGTGGCTCTGGATATTTCCAATGCGTTTGACAGAGTGTGGCATGGTGCGCTACTGGCAAAACTCTGCTTTTGGTGTCGGTGATACTTTCCTCGGTTTATAGCGAGCTTTCTCAGAGATCACACTATGCGAGTTGTTATAGATGGGGTCTCATCAAACGAGTTCAAGATTAATTCAGGGGTACCGCAAGGCTCCGTTCTTTCTCCTACCCTATTTCTTATTTTCCTCAACGACCTCCTCTATCAAACATCCAACCTTATTCACTCTTTCGCGGATGACAGCGGCATGTGCAATTCGTACTTTTTTAGTTATAAGCCCAGCCTATCAGAGATCACTGCCAAGAGGCTAAATATGAACGATTCACTGAATAGTGGCCTTCTATTAATCCGCGAATGGGGTCGTAAAAACAGAGCCGCCTTTAACGCTCGTAAGACCCAATGTTGCCTATTAACACGCACACAAACGACCGCAAGTGCTGCTTCATTTGTACTCATGGATGGTATATAGTAAATATTGAAGAATCGGATGCTTTTGATATTCTTGGAATGAAGATACAGTGTGATGTTCGCTGGACTGAACACATTTTTCATGTCTCTAAAGCATTCAAGTGTCTCGGGTTTTAAAACGGTGTAAGATATACTTCACTCCATCCGATCTCCTTACTAATTATTTATACCACCTACATCCGACCGAATATGAAATACAACTTTTATATTTGAGCCGATACCCCAAAGTCTATTTTGGGGTTACTCGACCGTGCGCAGCAGAGGGCGAAGAAGCTTATCGGTGACAGTAGGGTATCCAACTCTATTGACTCACTGGAGCATCTGCGTTACTCCGTTCTATCGTTACTACAATGGATTTTGCTCTGACGAGATTAGGGATCTTGTTCCCGACATTTGCACATTTATACGTAGCATGCGTTCATCGTCTAGAGCTCACCTATTTGTGATCGATTGCCCGGGGAATCGTACTACGCATTACAGAGAGAATTCGTTTTTCAGCCGTACGCTTCGTCTATAGAATAAGTTGCCTGCAGACGTGTTTCCTGTGTGTTATAGCGTTGGAAGGTTCAAGTCAAATGTTCACAAACACTACTCCCTCTTTCCCCCTCCTCACAACCTATTTTCCTAGTTCTGGTACAATGCACTGCATATGTAGTGGTCACCCCTGAGTACTGGTCCAATATATAGGGTGTTTTTTTAAGCCCGATAGAACTTGAAATTGTAAAAAATAACACAAAAAATTAAATTGTAATCAAAATTTTTTTTTATTCGAAAGATCAATACGTGACATTAACATTTGAAAATGATTTCGGGCATATGGGCACCGCGGCTGTTCTTGACGAAGCGCATTCTGGACGTCCAATTTTGGGCCACTTTTTCGAGCACTGCTGGCCGTATGTCACGAACAACACGAACAATGCTGGCCTCCAAGGCGTCAATTGTTGCTGGTTTATCAGCATAAACCAGTGACTTCACGTAGCCCCACAGGAAATAATCGAGAGGTGTCAAATCGTACGACCTTGGAGGCCAATTGACAGGTCCATTTCTCGAAATCAACTTATCGCCAAATTTTGATTTCAGTAAGTCGATGGTTGCGTTCGCCGTATGGCACGTAGCGCCATCCTGTTGAAACCACATCTCCTCCGGATCAATGTCATCCATATTTTCAAACAAAAAATCATTGATCATGGTGCGGTAACGATCTCCATTGACCGTAACGCGAGCTCCGGCCTCATTTTTGAAGAAATAAGGTCCGATGATGCCACCAGCATGAAAACCGCACCAAACAGTGCATTTTTCTGGATGTAATGGAGTCTGTAGGGTCTCTTGTGGATTGGTCTCACTCCATATGCGGCAATTTTGCTTATTAACAAACCCGTTAAGCCAAAAATGCGCCTCATCGCTGAAGTTGCGCGAATCGACGACTGATTTTCAAAGTAAATTTGGATAATTTCGTAGCGTTGTTCAAGCGTGAGTCTATTCATGATGATTTGTCAGAGTATACTGAAACAAATAAAAAAAATGTTTCATCAAAAGTTAATTTTTTGTGTTACTTTTTACAATTTAAAGTTCTATCTAGCTTAAAAAAACACCCTTTATAAAAAAAAAATTATAATGGCGCAAACACTAATGTTGCAACAACAATATTCCAAACTGATTTTTCTTTGCGTGTATAAAACGTTTTTTCTTTTTTAACTATAGTGAAGCAATGGCGATTTAAATATAACTATATAAAATTATCAGCATCAGCCATTTGATTCCACAATAATATGTTGCCCTTAGAATATTGTCAGGTCAACCATATATATATTTTTTTTCTACGTGTGCAACAAGGTTTATTGGTAAACTGGAACTTCACACACATCCTCCTGCAAGCAACATACTTAATTTTGGCGGCCATACTCGGTTGAAAAGTAGGTTTACCAGTCCCGTAATGTTAGCCGAGTGTGATATGTATCAGAAAATAAATAAAAAATTCTCCCAACTATCCAATTTGCCATGGAATGCCCCATATATGTATATGTATATATGCAGGTATCCATACATATATGTGTGTATATATGTATGTGTTGATGTTTTTACAAGCATAAATAATGTCCTGGAGCAAAGTGAAAGTATAGAAAGATGTTAATGAACTATTCCTTACAATTCCTTGTTTATTGGGGGAATTTCTTATTTTGCTGTCGTTTGAGTGTTAAACTGTTTTTAAACAGAATGTTTAATTATAAAGAATATTTAATTTATGATTTTTTCCACCACTGTTGCCAAGTACATATTTTAATTAATAAAACGGAAAACAACAAAGATATGGCACTGTAATTGAAAAAACCAACAGCAGAAATAGAAAAATACTAATGAAGTTCATTTTAATTTTTCATTTCATTTTAATTTTATTTTGCAGAGATATTTATGAAAATGTTAGTTGATATCGCGTGTCTTCGACACTGAATGTGGGGTATAACCGAATTAAAAAAAAAAACTGAAAACTGCAACTAAAGAGAAAATCGGACAACAACAACAAGAAGAAGAATAAAAAAAAATTAAATTAAAAAGTGTTTAAAAAGGACGACAAGGAATGAATTGAGAGCAATGCCAACAGCAAATTAAAAAAGAAACAAGAAACAAACAAACAAAATAATACGACAGGAGTAAAATTGAACAAGCAGCAGAAGAAGAAAAACATTCAACGGAAATGGCAAATCCTTGGCTTGACTTTCCTTTCAGCTAAGCAAGCTAGCTAGCAAGCAAGCGAGCTTGTATTAAATTTTCAGTTTAGTGGATTGTGGGGGGGGGGGGGGGCGGGGGTGGGGAGTTGTGTTTTTTCGTTGCAATGTAATGCCATAACAAGTTGACGCTGCGAAAATGTGGCTGAGCTGCTTTTTTTTGTATTTTGCTTTCCAAGCATTGTATTTGTTTCTTCTTTATTTTAACTTGGTTTTATTTGCTTTTTGCATCTTCTTTTTCTTTACTTTGTGTGCATATGTGTGTGTGAGTGTGTGTGGAAGAGTAGTGGTAGATTTTTCAACAGCAGGAATTGCTTTTGTACGTGCGTTGACCTACCAACAGAGAAAATGGTTTGCGTTTTATGCCACCACTAGCACAAAATAAACGTAAACGAGTATGAAATACATACAACATACAAACACACACACACACACAAACATACATTTGGTTGCCTCATGTCCTTTGGCAATGGCAATACAACTGCAACAGTGAATTAACAAAAATAAAATAATACAAAAACAAAAAAAGAAGAATGTTGCAATGTGTGCTTGTATTGGAAAAATTTACAATAAAAAGAAAATGAAAATATCAGCAGTAAGAAGTAAATTTTACCCGCAAAAAAAAAACAACAGCAAAAACAAAGTTTTAAATACAAATAAAATGAAAAAGTTTAATAAAAATAATGTTTGTATGCAAAAGGACCTCCAAAAAGAATACCACACAACATGATGCATTCGTTGAAACGAGTTTAAACCTTCATATCCATACAATATATGAGCATTTAAGCAAGTAAGGAGTAAAACATGTGATGGCATCAATGTTGGAGTCACAGCACTAAGCGCTTACCGCATTCACCAATACCACTGCCAACAGCAAATAACTTCAAAAGCAGAAGAGTGAAATGCTAAAAGCCAAATACGTGTTATATGCACAAGAAAAAAAGTCAACTTGAATATTCGTTGAACATTAAGGATATTCCTGTAAGAAACTATACAAATAGAAAAACTTTCGTAGATATAATAATATTTTGCATTAATGTTACGATTTAGTCGGTGTTTTTGGGCCAACGTAAAGCTTCATTCGGCTGATGAATATTGTTGTATTCAAGATATAACAAACGTAAATAAAATGAAATTTGTTCGTTTTTGAAGCAAAAAGTTTTCATTGCAAACACAAAAAATTTCATCTTTTGAATGCAAAGTATAATATATACAGGATGTCTGCTGGCACACCCTGTACTAGCTGGTTTGTTTATACTTTTTGATTAAATGAAAGAGCAAGGATCTTATATTGAGCAATATTTTATTTCATGTCTGCAATTATGTATGGAATACAATATCAGATATACCTATGTCAGTCTCTGTTAGCCTCACAAGTTCCATCCCTGAGCACATATTTTATTTAATTTCGCTACCACTATTTTGTTGGAGTTGTTCAAGTATTACTGGTTTGTGTGCTTAAACCTTGCTTTTCAAATATCCCCACAAAAAGAAGTACAAAGCAGGCAAATTAGGACACCATGGAGGCCCATCAACATCCCCATTTCTTCAATTAATTTGTTGTCAAAAACAATCTCGCAATAATTTCATTGTAATTCTGGCTGTATTCGACATGGCACCGTCTTCACATGTCAATCAAGCCCAAGGCATGCAGTTGTGGTGGCAAAAAGTTTTCAATCATATCACGATCCCCATTCACTTGCTAGGTTCATATAGATCGTAACTTTTTGCCATAAGCTTGTAGCCCTATAGACATATCCCTTACTGAAGAGTTCGACTTCTGTATGTAATTTGCCAGAAGCCAGTGAAAGGCTTAATGAGTTGGTAGGCCGAGTCCCATTAAGAGCATCAATCCTTAACCAACTCACCTGTCTAACCATCACTTCTGGTTCCTTATAATACAGATATCTATTTGCTATACATACCTTGCAACAGCAAAGCAATCAATTTTCTCAATCAGTTTAGGAGGAAGACTAGGCTGCTTCCGATGGTGGCCCGTAATTCATAAAAAGTATCAGCCTTTAACCAATTCAAGTGCTACTCCATTACTATTGATTTCTTATGTTGCAGGTATCTTCCCCCCGGGGAATAGGTTTTGCCTTGGCGTATTCCTAACTTAGGAGCTCTGTTTTTCGTGGAAAAGAGGGGCTTCCGAGACCCTTGCCAAGGGTATAAATTGGCAGAACGGGGATCAGCATGGCCCCCGGGAAGTTCTGCTTGCGATTCGACCCGGGCTGATCATGGTTGAGGTGCCTACCTTGGCTGAAACGTTCTGGCTGTGGTTGAAACTTAAACGCAGGAGGGGAGTGTTAGTCCTTGATAATTGTTTGGTGATGGCTTTTTTCGAGGGTTAGCCCGAGGATCTGTTGCCTATACAACAGATACGTGTACTGTAAGGAACCAGTGGTGATGATTGACGGGTGAGTTGGTTTAAGGGCTGATGCTCTTAATGGGCTTCGGCCTACCAACTCATTAAGCCTTGTCCTTCATTGATTGCTGGGAAATTGCATACATGAGGGATTAGAAAGCCCGAACTCCTCAACAAGAATTTGTTATATGACCGCAATCATATGACAAGAATTGCTACCTGTGTGAGCCTAGCAAGCCACATGGGGGCGGTGGTGAATCGTGAAAAATTCACTTCGTAGAACTGATCCACCATCAGGTTAGGCCGTCAAGGCAGGTACTGATGTAAATCACTTTCACTGTTGCAAGATTGTTGATTGGGCCAGTGCCTCAAAGTCTATTTTGGGGTTACTCGACCGTGTGCAGGAGAGGGCGAAGAAGCTGATCGGTGACAGTAGGGTATCCAACTCTATTGACTCACTGGAGCATCGACGCAGTGTGGGGTGCGTTACTCTGTTCTATCGTTACTACAATGGATTTTGCTCTGACGAGATTAGGGAGCTTGTTCCCGAAACTCGCACATTTTTACGTAGCACGCGCTCATCGTCTAGAGCTCATCCATTTGTGGTCGATGACCCGGGGAATCGCACTACCCATTACATAGACAATTCATTTTTCAGCCGTACGCTTCGTCTGTGGTATAAGTTGCCTGCAGACGTGTTTCCTGTCTGTTATAATGTTGGAAGGTTCAAGTCAAATGTTCACAAACACTACTCCCTCTTTCCTCCAACCTCACAACCTATTTTCCTAGTTCTGGTACAATGCACTGCCTATGTAGGGGTCATCCCCTGAGTACTGGTACAATATAAAAAAAAAAACAACCACACCTCAGGAAAAATTGGCATGCACCTCAATTATCAGAGAATACTAATTCCCCTCCTTGTGATTTTAGGCTTAAACTACAACCAAAACATTTCAGCGAAGATGCACACACCTCAAACTAGGTCAATGCCAGGATGATCTGCAAAACAGAAACTGACTGGAATGTGCTGATACCCGTTTTGACAATTAACCCTTGATGAGGGGTCTCGCAAGGCCCAACACAATCTTAGTCATGTTGGAACTTCCTAGAGTTTTATTTGCTTTTAACAAATGAGGAGCTTCTACCAGAATATAGAATGCCCAAATTAGGTATACAGGGTGTACCAGAACTCAACGTCAAGCCAAAACAGGGTGACAAGATTGATTGTAACCATAAAGAGAAAAATCAGAAAAATATCTAAAAAAAAAATATTTTACTCAGTTCAAATGTTTTTTATTCGCACAAGCCCTTATATATATTTTTTAGATTATTTTCTGATTTTTCTCATGATGGTTACAGTTAATCTTGTCACCCCGTTTCGGCTTGATATTGAGTTCTAGAGCATCATGTATACCATGGCAAAACTTGCATCCCGGAGGATTGACTGAAAGAATTGGCATCTGATTGTCATATTTTTTGAACACTTATAGACCAATGAATATGGCATTCCATAAAGCACACTAAATAGAAACATTTTGGATGAAATTGTATTTCTATGGAAGCCTGTGGATTACCAGACTCCGTTCAACTAAAAGTGGGCTTTATTGGAAAGCAAAGTTTTGAACGCAATTTCAATATCATTATCAATTGAGCACTTACAACCACCGCCACGACAGGTTACCACCAATGTAAAGTGTTTTGTAGGGCTATTACAGGAAATATATTTTAAGTAATATTTTATATTAGACGCAGAACTTTCCAGCTTGCGCTTTCGAGAATAATCTGTAAATATATCCCAACACAGGCGGTGAGAGGTAAGGAACTACGAGCTGGCAGCCTGCTAGTGTATAAAGATCATCTGGTCTTAATTAGACAGACTTTAATATTCCACATTTTTTGTAATTAATTGTGTGTTTAAATGCATTCCATGAAGTCTACAAAGAGTGTTTTGTTGAATTCGAAGGGACTTAGACCCCGATCTAATTGACTACTGCATCCCAAAACCATTCCTCTCAAGGAGCTTTGGCTACCAAATTGAGGAATCCCCCCTAGAATCTGGATACTTTTATGTTTACACGGATGGGTCCAGAAGGGGGGAAAGGGTGGGGGTGGCGTTTACATAGAAGAATTTAACACTAAAATATCCTTCAGACTATCAGATGGATGCAGTGTTCTTCAGGCTGAAATATCGGCTATAAATAAAGCGGCCAGATGGCTGATGTACCACAAGATATTCGGAAAGGATATCATGATAGTTACAGACAGCAAGGCCGCCATCAACTCCCTGATTGGAATATGCACTAATTGTAGTCTAGTCCAGGAATGCCGGACATCTTTAAACAAGATAGCGAGACATTCTAACATAACCCTAAAATGGGTACGTGGACGTGGGTCCAACAATGGCCACAACATCGCCGACGACTTAGCCAAAAAAGGGACAGCCCTAGAGGATAGGGATATAGACCCCTTTTGCGGACAACCATTAACAGCATGCTGGAAAAGAATAAAACTCCACACACTGGAGCGTGCACAAGAAAATTGGCTCACAAAGCCCACATGCCTTATATCAAGGAACCTGTGGCCGCATATTAACTCTAAGAGAACGTGGGAGCTATTAAAACTGCCCAGATCTCAACTAAGAGTGACTGTAGCAGTCATCACTGGCCATTGCCCGTTTGGGAACCGTGCTAGGAGACTAGGACTACCCCATAACGATTTCTGTAGAAGCTGCCAAGACGAGGAGGAGGAGGAGACGATCCTTCACCTCCTCGTCATATGCCCGGCATTGGAGCATCATCGTCTAAGACACTTAGGCGAGCCGAGCTTCAATAGCCTATCTTGTCTGGCCTCGATCAAACCGACCGCGCTAGCCTCTTTCATAAGAAGCAGCGGATGGTTAGTATAGCAGCATGTTACGCTACACTAAAAGGTTCCCGCATCTCCTTTCCATCCCCGCCCATCCTTTCCACTCACTATCATTTTCCTATAACTTCTTCTCTTCACTCTACTATTTTATTTTTTCAGACAATCACAAAGGGAACGACTACAGGATACAAGTGAGCTGGACAATCTAAATTATTCCGGGGTATCCAGCGGCCTGCCTTCCTAACCTAACCTAATATTCCACATCTTCTTACACAACAGGCACTTAAACAGTACCTTGAAGATATTTATACCCCTGAAAATAGGGCATTACACTTCTACAGCCAGCGGCTGCAAAAACATGTGCATGAGATTTCAGCCGCAGCCGGAAGGTACTCGTACCAGCCAAGTTAGCGACGTTAATCCCTGGTCGGGCAAGGATGAACTATCAACTAGAATACCTTAAGAACTTAAGAATTATAATATTCAAATAATATTAAAATTCAGGAGAGTAGTTAGTTAAGCTTGTAAGAACGAAGCTGTTTTGAATAGCGATACTGAGGCTAATATTCCTTCGTTTCTTATTTTAACTTCTTTTTTATTTTTTTTTTTCTTTATTTTCTTCCTTTTGTTATTGCGATTTTCTTGACAGAAGTTTTTCTTTCGTTGAACTGAAGCAGAAACATTTTAACTTTTTTTTGTTGTTTTTACAGTAGCCGTTGTTCAGAGTGCTAAAGGAATAAATTCTTAATAGATTAAATATATGGAAATTATTAACTAGCTTATACGAGTAGCTAAATATACAAAATTATGAACTTAAAAAAATCAAGCTATAAATATTGTAGAACCAGTACTTAAAAACTTCTTTAAAATAATTAAATTTTCCAGTTCGAACCTGCATACCTATAATTTACATAAAACAGAGGAAAACAAACCTAGAAAAGTTATCCACAAATAAATTTTTATATCTTTTTAATACTTGATTTCGTAGAAGGTGGATGAATAGGAACAAGATTGTTAGGGATAAGATTATTTCAAATATTTTTTGTCAAATGTTGATTGTATTTTTGTACGTTAACATATTTTCATTCAATTAAAATTTTATATTGAATATAAATGCAAATTTTCCTGAAGAAGTCTTCCAAAGATAGACGAAACATTGAAAAAATACATTAAAAATTAAAAAAAAAAAAAAACAAAAAGGACTTTAAGCGGAAGAAATTTATTGTAAATTTTGAATTTTAATGTTAAGTGATTCGTATCCCTTATATTTCGTCCATCACTGTATGTACATATACACGTTAAAATAAAACCATCGCATAATGTTTTAAGAGTAGTTAAAAAAGTCGGATAGGAAAATTATTAAGTAAACAACGGGTACACTTATAGTTGCGGCATACCTACCCATGCACATCTCTGATACACATGATAAAAATTTTTAATGTGATTTCCATATATTATATAATTTCAATTTCTTTTAAATGCTACTGCTTTAGCTACTGATTATTTTTAAAGTTCAGCATGCCCGCCAACTACAGCAATCTGTCCAACTACCGCTACTCCTAGTTTTATGCCCGCATACTTATTTGAACATTTAAACCTTCTGGAGCATGCAATTAAAACTGAGTCAACATACTTATCTATGTTTTGATTGCTTTGTTATACGCTTCACAAAAATGTAAAGGATATAGGTGTATAAGTTTATGATTGTGGTTGTAATTTTCTAAATTTTCATATCCGACCTTATAAAGTATACATATTCTGAATCAGTATTGATAGAAAAGTCGATTAAGTTATATCCGTTAGTCCATCAGCCGTTGAAATACCGTTTCTGAGAGAGCAATTAGACTTAAAAACTTTTTTTTCTCAATATTATTACTCGCTCAATTCATCGTATTGCTATTGAAATTCAGTAAAATCGGTTCAGTAAAATCGGTTCACATATAGCTGAGATATATCCAAAATTCCGAAAAAAGGCATTCTGTTTTATAATTTAGCATGAAATTTTTGAAAAGAAATTGTGTCTTTTGCTTTAAACTTAAATTTAAAATTTGGCATGGTGATTACAAAGCTAAAAACCCCGATATCGGTCCATATATATATATCCAAGATACAGCCTAAGCCGATTATCTATCAAACAACTTTTTTTGTTTACAAGCAGTTCTGGTAATAAAAGCAGATCACCTAAATGAAGATAATGAAAAATTCAGAAATCGATCAATATATAGCCCAGATATAGCCTAAACCGATTTTTCCATGAAACAATTTTTTTTTCACTTAAGAGCAATTCTGGTAATACAACGAGGTTACTAAAATAAAGAAAATGAAAATTTTCGATATCGGTCCATATATACTCGAGATATAGCCTATACCGATGTTTTCATGAAATGACGCATAAGTGAAGTTAAACCACTTTTTTTTTGCTTAAAAACAGCTCTGGTAATATAAGGAGATTACCGAGTACCGAACATGAAATTTAACGATATCGATACATATATATAAGCGAGATATACAGCCATGTCACAGACCTTAATTCCGTTCGGAAACGGAATTGAATTCTTTTTTTACTTCTTCAAAAAACGAAAAACTAAAAGACTTTTTGGAATGAAATCATTTCTAATTGCAATTATGAAACTAGTATCATCTTATAGAATTGATTTCATTCTGAAAAAGTTTTAGATTTTCGTTTTTTGAAGAATTGAAAAACCGATTCAATTCCATTTCCGAACGGAAGTGAAGTCTGTGACATGGCCGATAGTCTAAACCAAGTTTTACATGAAGCAATTTATATTTTTTGCTTTAAAGCAGTTCTGGTAATAATATGAGGTAACTTAAAGACAGAAAATGAAATTTAACGATATCGATTCGTATATACCATGTCACAGAGCTTAATTCCGTTCGAAAACGGAATTGAGTTATTGTTTTACTTCTTCAAAAAACGAAAAACTAAAAGAGTTTTCGATATGAAATCATTTCTATTTGCAAGAATGAAACAAGTATTATCTTATAGAAATGATTTCATTCCGAAAAAATTTTAAATTTTCGTTTTTTGAAGAATTAAAAACCGATTCAATTCCATTTCCGAACGGAAGTAAATTCTGTGACATGGCCGATAGTCTAAAACCGATGTTTCCATGAAAAAAATTGTCTTGCTTAAAAGCAGTTCTGGTTATAAAAGAATGTTATTAAAGTAAAGAAAATGAAAATGTCCGATATCAGTCCGTATATACCCGAGATGTAACCAAAACCGATTTTTCCATGAAAATTTCGATGAATGATTACCTTTATGAGATGGCGATTACAAGGCAAAGCAATTTTCCTCCCGATATCGGTCCATATATATCCGAGCATATTTAGTTGAAATTTGTAATATATATTATATATTTATGAGACTATCGCAAAGGGTATTTTCGATTCGGCTTAGCCGAATACACCACACTCTTTATATCAAATCTTGAAATCGTTTCAAACAAAAGTAACGGCTGGGGCACATATATTCCGTCATACTTTGTTCGTTTCCTTTTCCAACTGACATCAACGTATACGAAGTATGAAGTTGGCACAATCAGTACTTTGTTAACGGCTATAAAATCAACTGCTTTTTATTTTAATTCGATTAAAATCTTTTGATTTATTTTCAAGGCACAGCACAGAAAATCGAACACTATTTATTTTATTTTTGAACGTAAAACTAAATCAAAATATACAAAAATATTACCAGATAGTTGTCAAAGATCTCAACGTGCGTTAAAAGATGCTCAACTTGACATGAATGCGACAAAATTCATAAGAATACATATCGCTCTTTTATTGTAACATAGTCATATCTCAATAAATGAGCTTTTCGAGTTAACAATGCAGAGTTGTTAACAGTAATACTTTTTATATTGTGCCAAAATTTTATTTAAATTACCTTTAGGAAATATTTTGTAACAATTTTTTCTGAGACTTTTATGGAAACTAAAAATTTGAAATGTGTTTTTCTCAAAACAAGCTTTTTTGCGTTATGACTATGTTGCAATAAAGGAGCAATATATTTTAACTTAGTTGCTATGAACTACTGCATATTTTTTGAGTTATTTTTATCGATTAAAACTGTTCAATATTTATATACGAGTACGAGTATATTTGTTATTCGGGAACAATTTAAGTTTTTCAAAATTCTACCATGAAACAATTCTTTGAAAGTATGCATTTCTTTAGCATATGCAAGTATGTGTGTATGTATGTGTGCATGTGTATGTATGTACATATAAAGTTTTCTGTAAGTCCCGCAACATACTTAAAGTAACTGAAGCCACCTTAAAAACATTTGTTGTCTCTACGAGTACTTGCCATCATTCCACAATTAAATTTTCCACCCTAAACTTTACAAAGAGTAAACTTTGTTTTGTGTTTCTTTCTTGTTTTTTTTTTTGTGAACATTATTCTTTTAAATTTGTTCTTATGTGCCTTCTTCATCTGCTACTTCTTTATCACAACAACAACAACAACAAATGCGAAGTGCATGAAACTACGTTCCATGTACACACATACACATATGCCTGTGTGTATGTATGTGTTAAATACTCAATTTTTTCCACAAAACTTCAATACCAGGAGTTGAAGATTCTATTATTACAGTATTTTTTCTTTCTTTTAGAACTTTATTCTGGTATATTTTTGTAGTTGTTGCTTTTATGTATGTTTATGTATGTATGTATGTGTGTGTGTGTCTTTCATTTGCCGTTTAAGACATGTCATACCTACCAACAGCAACAACCATCATCTTCATCAACAAGCAAACTTTCGTCCTTTGTTCATTTCTAATCTTATTTTTCTATTTGCAACATTTTTATTTTTCTTTTACTTCTCTTTAAACTTACTGCAAAATTGAAGTTGGAAACAGTTAAATGTTCGCCTTTCTAAAGGCCGTTTTAAACCAGCTAGCATTTGCAATCGCAGAATACTCTACTGGGAATCTCATAAAGAGCTTTTTTCATTGTCAATGAGCTAATTGTTTAATGGCAGACGATCTTTCGCATGGCAGTAATTGTTACAAAAGCTGATTCTTCTAGGAGATTCTTCTAAAACTCAATAAAGCAAAAGAAGCGTATGTTAAGCTTACAGGGAGTCGTGTGAGACTCGTGTAGATATTATCATACAACTCTTTAAGGAGTCAGCCGTGTAATCTTTGTTTATTGGATTTTTTCATAATTTTCATACACTATAGATGATTCGGGAAGAAGGATGGTGATCCTGTGCGTGTTAAATTTCAAACATAAAAAAAGGGGCTGAACAATAAAGATCAGAAACAGGAAAAAGTTTGGAAGTTAGCTTCTGTTAATTTATAATATAAAAATCAATTATATATAAGTAAGAAAATAAAATTTTAAACGTCTAACAAACGTTCCAACATTGATAGCCGAGAGTTTCAGAAATGTGTAACAAAGATATAAAAATTTTGATATTTATACTGCTGTTGCTCATCAAATAATCGTCAGAAGATTTTCTGGGGATTGTACACTTATCACAGTCGTCTAACAAACCATATATGCTGGCTGAAAATGTCGTAATTTTTCGCTCACCAAACAAGATTTCGACAATAGCATTTTTCGAATGTGTCGCTCTGGTATCCTGAATTGCAAGGGCACGAAGGCAAATTGCATTAGAAATGGAATAATTAGATTTTTGAAAGGCTTTGTATAAAATGGCGCAAATTCAATCACCCTATCGCAAGCCCTCCGGGGAACAGGGGGGCTTCGGGGTAGTCTTAACCAGGGCATTCGGTTTTTTGGTTAAAGAGAGGAAGTCCCTCGTTTGTTGTAGCAAATAAAACTCTAGGAATCCGCATGACTTATGTCGTGTTGGCTTGCGAAACCCTTACTAAGGATATAAATTAGCAGAATGAGGATCAGCATTGTCAAGCGTGGTTCTGCTTGCAGTTCAACCCGGGCTGACCATGGTTAAGGCTGGAACGTTCTGGCTGTGGTTTAAACCTAAAACGCAGAAAGGGAGAGTTAGTATCCCTGAAAGGGTTAACCGAGTGAAATACAATATCACTCACGTTTAGCTAGCATACTAGCTGGTCTTCTTTACCAGCTAGTATGCTAGCTAATTTTCTGTATGAGTTGTGTAAGCCTTTCATTGTAGTGTATTGCGTAATAAGTTTAAAAACAAGAAGGTACGAAACTCTCCTTTAATAGAAATTGCCAAATTGACTACACTTTATATAGCCAAAATGACAGTGTTGGCAATGCTGGCTGCTTTGGTTTCTGGCTTAAACGAGTGTAAAATAGAATTTTACACTCATTTAAGCCATTAATGAATTAATGAATTTTTATTTTTAAGATTTGCATACTTATTATTAGTTCTTTTAATAGATACAATAAATAATTGAATTATAAAAAAAAGAGTGTAAAATAGGTCATAGGGCAGTGAACTAATTAGTTTTCATAGTCGTAAAGAAGCTCTGGACTGGAGAACAGCCCTCGCGTCATCGTAATTCTTTCTTAAGTACGGCCAGGCCTGTTGTTTGGCCTTAAAGAGTTCTGCGTCTCGCTCTCACTGATTTGCCTCAACTAACTGTATTAGTTTACAGTTTTATTGAGGTATTTCTTTGTTAACCACGTGGCAACTTCTTATGTGAAGGTATAAGTCGTTACCCATGCCATAGACTATGCGACTGTTGCACTTTTGCGCACAAACTGTGCGACATTAACTCACAATTTCATTTCTTAAAAAATTCTGTTGAGTAAAGATCACCGCAGATGCAATAATTGTATATAAAAATAAGAGCAAATCGAAATAAAGTTGTACAACATGCTCCTAAATTTTACAACCAATCGATACAACTACCCAAAAAATCAAAACTTTTTAATCTTTCGTACAACCGCGACAGAACTTCATACGACGACCCCACACACTTCACAATCCAATAACCCACATCGTCATGTTGTACAACTAGTCGCATAGTCTGTGGCTTGCTTTATAGTTAGTCACAGCGCCCTGCAAATTACTGTTAATACCATCGTGGGCATAATGCCTTCGTTACTCCGCCCATGCTGTGCATCCTATACTTTGCAACTTTATAGTTATATAAATAAATTAGTTTTCACTCTAGAGGGCCCCTTTCAAGGCCTGCCAGTCGCTTCTTATTACCATGTATCTACGAAGCAATAGTGCACACCTAAAAGAAATTCGTTGAAATTTTTAATTTGAAAGAAAATTAAATTCTTTCTGAATTTAAATTCCATTCCGTTTTGTGATCAATTTACTATTTCAAAAAAGTTAAGAAGAACTGTTTAAATGATTCATAAAACTTGAAATGGAGGAAAATTTAAAAGTTCAAGAAAAAAAACGTAAAGTGATGTAGAGTGTATTACGATCTATAAGGTGGCAGCACTAGATTATTACAATTACAACAATGCAACAAAAACAGGCGTGTAGAGAGATGTTGCTGTCAGAATTATGTGTAACTTTTTTCATATTTATAACTTTTATTTATTTATTTGTTTATACAAATGCAAAGTAAATTCGCTGAGTAGAGGAGGCACAGCATGGGCGGGGTAATGCAGACCATATGACTAAGATGGTATTTACTTCGCTTTGACTAACTATGTAATGGCCCATGCTTTCATATAGAAGATTGCTGCGTGTTTAACAACAAAATACTTGAAAAAAAAACCTGTAAAAAGATTGAGTTAGTTGGGGCAAATCAGCTAATCAATGCGAGTGAGACGCGAAACTTTCGAAGGCCAAACAATAAAAATACGCCTGATCGCACTTAAGAAATAATTACGATGACGCGGGAGCTGTTCTTCAGCCCAGAGTTGCTTTACCACTGCGTTATTAATTATAAAAGTAGTTTTTTCACAATTATAAAATATTTTTTTAATTAGATTTTTGGTTTGCATTTTACTGTAACGTAAACGAATAAGCCTATTTTAAAGTTGTAGAAACGTAACAGCGGGGCAATTTCTTATTTTTCCCTTTAAATAATATTTTGTTGTAATTATTAATTTATTAAATTTTTGTTGAGCTTAATAATTTTTAAGTTAGATTTTTAGTTTTTTTGTACATCGGGCTTTAGTTCAAGCTATTCCTTTCTTAAGTTTTTTTTAAGAATAATATTTACAATAAATTTACCGAGATCAATAATTTTTCATTGAAGAAGTCAAGAAAAACAATAATCAAACCTTTAGCTGGGGGACAATTAGCTATTATGTAGTCGCTACACTACTCATTAGCATCTGCTTTCGGATTTGAAGGTCATGACCTATCATGAACGGCTGTCTTAACCACTCATGCTGTATAGTGACTTTATCATGTCTCTCGTTGCATTGCGGCCGTTAGACTATCAATGCTCTACACATTAATTGAGTTTGATAACGATCATCTGTGATTGTCTCAGCCGGTTTTAACAACTTATACTACACAAGACCCAGCTGGTTCCACTAAACCCTAAGTATGACCTTGGAGCCGGGAATATTAGGTTTGGCCGTCGACGTGGCAGCATGGTCATTATTTTCTGCGCTTAGGATTATCATAATTAACCTATTTTTCGTCCCCAGCCACAAATAGAAATCGCTTCCATCTTTGCCTTGCAAACAGCTGTGAAACAGCAAATAAACACCATCCAACATATCTCGGCTTCAACTCGTACCGCACCCAATTTCCTTGTTTTTGAATCATTCATGACTTTCAGGCTTTTTGAAATGACTTGTTGCTTCACTTTCAATGATCCTGCTAATTCTCGTTGCGTTTGTTACGAGTCTTGAGCAAGTAATGCCACCAAATCTGCATTTTTGAAAATCGTCTTCCTTCCACCTACGAAAGCGGATTGATATTGAAGCTACGTAGCGCTAGAGGCAGCACAAACACAATTTTTTATTTATTTTTTTTTTTTTTTAATTGGGATCTGTCAAACGTCAGGTGTTAAAATTTCACCCAAATTCATCGATTAGTTTATTTGTTGCAGTCGTTTGGAGTTTCTTCAAAAATGGAAAAAAGTGTATTTCGTGCAGTGATCAAACACTATTATTTGAAAAGGAAAACGGTGAAAGGGACAAAAGAAAAGCTCGATAAACATTACAGTGCTTCTGCTCCGTGAGATTACAGGGTAAAATAAGGGCTTGCTGAATTTAAACGCAACAATACCATCAACAGAAAAGCTGGTTACTGAAGAAAATATCAAGAAAATCTGATATCATTATGAATGATCGCCGAGTCAAGTTATATGAAATGTTGAAATGGTAAACATATCACATGAAAGTGTGTGTAAAACATTTTATTTTGCATGAACATTTGGCGAGGAAAAACTATCGCAAGATGGGTGCCGCACCCATTTGATCACTGTCGAACAAAAGAGAGCTCAACAGACCACTTCACAGCGGTGTTTGGATGTTACAAAGAGTAATCCTGTTGATTTTTGGTGTCGATTAATCACAGTTGATGAAACGTGGGTCCGTTCAACACCACACTAAAAATCAATCGAAACAATGGGCGAAAGCTGGTGAAAGTGCTCCGAAGAAGGCGAAGACAGTGTAATAGACTGGCAAGATTATAGCCACTGTACTCGTATTTTAGGATACACACGGAATATTGCTCATCGATTATCTGGAAAAAGAATCCATTGATTTTATTGATTTTTTTTTTATCTTGAACCAGAACTCACAGGATGACGCCTACATAAGCAGTGCATTGTACCAGAACTAGGAAAATAGGTTGTGAGGAGGGGGAAAGAGGAGTAGTGTTTCGAACGTATAACAACAGGAAACACATCTGCAGGCAACTTATTCCACAGACGAAGCATACGCCTGAAAAACGAATTCTCTCTGTAATGCGTAGTGTGATTCCCCAGACAATCGACTACAAATGGATGAGCTATGTGCTCATGAACGCGTGCTACGTAAAAATGTGCGCGTTTCGGGAACAAAATTCCTAATTTCGTCAGAGCCAAATCCGTAGTAACGATAGAACAGAGTAATGCACCCCACACTGCGTCGATGTTCCAGTGAGTCAATAGATTTGGATACCCTACACACGGTCGAGTAACCCCAAAATAGACTTTGAGGCACTGGCCCAAACATGAGAGTTGTATTCCATTTTCGGTCGGATATAAGTGGTATAAATAGTAAGGAGATCGGATGGAGTGAAGTACATCTTACACTGTTTCAAAAACCGAGACACTTGAATGATTCTTTAGAGACATGAAAAATGTGTTCTATCCAGCGAACGTCACACTGTATTTTCATTCCCAGAACATTAAGAGCATCCGATTCTTCAATATTTATACTATCCATGAGTGCAGATAAAGCAGCATTTGTGGTAGTTTGTTTGTATGTTAATGACCAGCATTGGGTCTTACGAGCGTTGAAGACGACCCTGTTTTTACGACCCCATTCGGAGATTAATAGAAGGTCACTATTCAGTGAATCATTCATATTTAGCCTCTTGGCAGCGATCTCTGATAGGCTGGGCCTATAGCTAAAAGAGTACGAGTGGCAAATGCTGCTGTCATCTGTCTGTAGAAACGTAACAGCGGGGCAATTTCTTATTTTTCCCTTTAAATAATATTTTGTTGTAATTATTAATTTATTGAATTTTTGTTGAACTTTGTTGAATTTAAATAAAGAGAATTGTTAAACAAATTTAAACGAGGCCTGAGTTTTATTTGCTTACAAAAGGAATGCTTGGGTAACCTTGCCCTGACTAAGCTACTCTGACAGGAAAGAAACGTTCTTATAATTTTAAAGAATAAGTTGTTCTTATTTACATATTTTTATAGAATATCTTAAAATTATACTCTAATATAAGAAGCTCGGGATAAATATATTGAAGTATGTATACAAGCACCAGTTTTTCTTTATTCAAAATCCAGTGGAAAGCATAAGCGAAGCAATTACTTCTTTCAACACGTATTATTCAGATGGTATATAAAAGTTGGAATTTTGTCTTACTAAGTGTATAGAGCTAAAAGGAGACTATGTTGAGAAATAAATGGCTAAAAACAAAAGGTTTTTCCCCCACTTAGGTAGCTTCAATATCAATCCGGCCACAAAATCACCGTTCTTTAAGCGTTAAAACTACTCTCAGCACGTTCTTTCACTAATAGCGGCCACACCATAGGCAATTGAGAGCATTAGGTGAGCCTCAGCCGCAGATTTTGTCATATTAACCCCGAAAATTAAAACTTCCCGCTGACATGTTTAGTCCCCCCCGGGGAACAGGTTTTGCCTTGGCGTATTCCTAACTTAGGCGCTCTGTTTTTCGGGGAAAGGAGGGGAAGGGGTCCCTCGTTTGGTGCGGCAAACAAAACTCTAGGAAGCCACATGACTTATGTTGTGTTGGCTTCCGAAACCCTTACCAAGGGTATAAATTGGCAGAACGGGGATCAGCATGGCCCCCGGGAAGTTCTGCTTGCGGTTCGACCTGGGCTGATCATGGGTTGAGGTGCCTACCTTGGCTGAAACGTTCTGGCCGTGGTTGAAACCTAAAACGCAGAAAGGGGGTGTTAGTATCCTTGATAATTGTTTGGTGATGGCTTTTTTCGAAGGCTAACAATCTCCCGAGGATCTGTTGCCTATACAACAGATACGTGTACTGTAAGGAACCAGTGGTGATGATTGACAGGTGAGTTGGTTTAAGGGCTGCTGCTCTTAATGGGCTTCGGCCTACCAACTCATTAAGCCTTGTCCTCCATTGATTGCTGGGAAATTGCATACATGAGGGATTAGAAAGCCCGAACTCCTCAACAAGAAGTTGTTCATATGACCGCAATCATATGACAAGAATTGCTACCTGTGTGAGCCTAGCAAGCCACACGGGGGCGGTGGTGAATCGTGAAAAATTCACTTCGTGGAAATGATCCACCATCAGGTTAGGCCGTCAAGGCAGGTACTGATGTAAATCATTTTCACAGTTGACATGTTTAATCAAGAATAACTTTATGATGCAGACACAAATCGACTAATATTTCGATGGCGCTATGTTTACAAATACCTAAGCTTATTGTATGACATGTACGATCTATTTATATCAACTATCCCTTAAGGGCACTTCAGACTATCACACTTTGTATTAAGACTTGTCAAAAAATCAAATAATACGTGCAAGTGTGATAGTGTGAATGTAAAGCGTTATGAAAATGAGAATAATACGGTAAGAAATTTGACATCCCATAACACTTCACCATTTTTAGAAATTTGTTTAAACAATAAGATTTTTCATTGGATCAGGGTTGCATTTTTTGCAAAAGCAAATAATAAAAATATTAAAACCAGACGTTAAGTAAATTGGCTGTTTATTTTCAAGTCATATTCCTTCTTTTACTTTAGGTGTGATAGTGTGAAAACAAAATGTAATGGTACGTTAGATTTTTTGACAGTCGCAACAAATATCTTTAGATTTTTGTCCCACAAAATCCAATCAAAATCTTAAGACTTGTATGATAGTCTGAAACGCCCTTTACATGCTACAGCCATCTATTGCCAGGCGGCGGAAGCAAAGTTGTACACCTAATAAATAGATATTTAGAAAACATTTTTCGGAAACTTCTTTAAATGTAGAGAAAAGTTATTTGCCTGGAAAAAAAGAACTCTGCTGCTTTCGATGTTTATTTTTCATTTAAAAAATGCCCAAATACCATTCTCGGTTTTGCAATGCATCTTAGGTATGAACATACATCCATACATACTTGTACGAGTACATAGTTACTTTGCAATCGAATAGGGGACACAACTTGTCATTTCACCTTTTGTTGTTGTTTGAAGCTCCTCTTGTCTTCTCCACACACACACACACACACACAAACACACACGCACACACACACAGTATTTTTGATTGCAATTCTTAAGAAATTTTGTACAAATATTTGCAAAACATTCCATAAACATTGGAGCACTTATATTTATGTGTACTCGTATTTCTTATCAAAGTTCTAGAATCTTTGTTACAATTGCAAAAAGATATTTCATTTTAGCCTTAAGCTTTAAAAATGCAAGTAAAAGTAAGTACCAGATCTTTGTAGCAACTCTGCAAAGAATGTAAAGGAACAAATACACACACACACATACATACATACATATGTACATATGATTGTAAGTGTGTATGCACATACAATTTGTTCACATTGTATGTAAAAGTAGTATTTTATAATAAACTAAATAGAAGTGCCAGTAAAGAAGCATGAGAACTACTTCATCCAACTTGAAGAGCATCTGAGTTTCTTTGGCCAAATAAGTGGGAGAGTAGTAAGAAAAATGCAAAAGAAAAAAATATATAAAAAAAAAATAAATAAATAAATTCATTTTGGGGGAAAATGTGCGTCCATCGTTGACTACAACGTACATACTTTTTTCAAACAGGAAATAAAACATAATATTTAAATGAATTTGCATTTAATATAAAAAGAGAAATGGAAATAAAGAAGAAAGAAAAAAACTCTTTTGGAAAAAACTTTTACGTTTGAGGGAAACAAATAAACATTAAATCAAATCTTCTCCAAACACTACAATTCCTTCAAGGAGTAACTTTTTTTCTGCTGAAGTTATTAAAGGAAGTTTTACTAACATTATTTCTTTGAGATCAAAACCCAACTCTGGATTGTGAGTACGAGTACATATGTATGTTTATGTGTATGTATGGTTTGTGTGTAGTTAAAAGTATGATTGTTGTTTTTTTTTTCTTTCTACTTTTACTTTGATGCGTAATAAAGATTTTATTTGCCAACTTGCAATAGACTCCCACTCTCGATATACATATGTACTTGTATATGTATGTAGTATATGGTTTTTATAAACATACATCTGCCTGGATGTGTGTGAATAGATAGATACCCAGTTGGCAATGGTGTCCTCCATTTTTTTTGGATTTCTGAAAGACAATTTAGATGGCATCGTCTAAGTCAGGGGTGCCCACAAATTCTATATGGAAGAGCTAACAGCAATACATTTAAGTAAAAACTACTTTTATATAATATTTTTTGTTGTAAAGCCCAAAACATATTTACAAACACTAAGGGCAGTATCCAAAAAAAATTCTTACTTGAGTTTTAGCGCATACGTTAGTTACCAAACATATTAACACTACCATACATTTGCTAAAAAAGTTTATGCAAAAACAGTACGTTAACTTTTAAATATAGTAAGGAATTTTGTTGTTTTATTCTGGCAATGCCGTTATGTTCAGTTGTAATTTTTTGAATAGTGATGTATGAAAACTAATATTCGAAAATCGAAAAATAAATTTAAAAAAAATAAAAAATTTTTATTATTACATAAAATAACACTTTTTTGACAACTATTTCCTGGATTTACCTTTTTAATAAATAATGAATATATAATATGTAGCATGATATAAAAAATACTAGGTAGTTTCATTCTCTTTTTATTATTTATAATAAGGATTTTTGAAGTTTAGTTTTAAAGAGAAATATAAAAAGGCGTTGCCACACAGTTGAATAAGGGAATTTACTCCTAGAATGGATTTTTTCTGAAATTTGTAGTGAAAGCTAGAAATACTGATGTAAGTACATAGGTATCAGCGGTCGTTTTGAAACCCATGTTAGGTTAGGTTTAACAGGCTGCCAGCTATTGTAAAACTAGCCCGGTTGGGTCAATCAGTAAACTTTACGATAGCATTCAAACGAATGCCTATTTTAAATAAAATATTATATTTAAAAGAAAATACGCTTTAGATTAGAAGTGAAAAGTTTGATGCTTGTTGTTTAAAAATATATAAATAATTATTTATACTAGAATGGCCCAGGATGCAGCGACAAAACTAACCTACTTTCAATACTAACCTTGAATATTACCTTCAATATTACTTTCAATAAGAAAAACCTACTTCCAAAAGATGTCATTATTAATAATTATTCAGTGTATTTAAAAGAAAAAATAATAGCTGATTTAGTAACAATTGCAAAAAAAAAAAAAATTTCACATTTACCACAGCGGTATATCAAGAACTATAAGCCGTTTTCGTTTTTCGAGTACTTTGGGGACAGAACATAAAGGTGGACGTTCCCGAAAAATCAGTAAACGAGATGGCCAGGCAATAATGCGTTTGATAAAAAAAAAAAATACCGATTTCTGTCGTCAAGAACCATCGCCACACAATTGTTATTAAATGTTACCCCCAGAAGGATTCAAAGGCAGGCTGCAGAAGGTGCACTAAAAGCATACCATACAAAAGTGCAAAAAAAATCTTTATATCACGGAAGAATAGACTGGCCAGGTTGGAATTTGCAAGGGAACACATTAATTTGACCACCACACAAAGGAATTCCATACTATTCTCCGATGAGTCAAAATTTAATTTAAAAGGTTCCGATAGATTAAGACTGATTAGATGACCGAAAAGCCAACGTTTTAATCCACGTTATACTAAAGGCACACTGAAACATGATGTCGGTAGCATTTTAGTCTGAGGATGTTTTTCAGGCCATTTTTATATATTTTAGATTTATGTATGTATTTTATTTTTAAATTTTTATTTATTTTTGTTAGAAGCCACAATTTTATTGTTATTTTTAGACACAACTTCAAACAAAACTGAAAACAAGGGAATGTATAGGGTGTTTTTTTAAGCCCGATAGAACTTGAAATTGTAAAAAATAACACAAAAAATTAAATTGTAATCAAAATTTTTTTTTATTCGAAAGATCAATACGTGACATTAACATTTGAAAATGATTTCGGGCATATGGGCACCGCGGCTGTTCTTGACGAAGCGCATTCTGGACGTCCAATTTTGGGCCACTTTTTCGAGCACTGCTGGCCGTATGTCACGAACAACACGAACAATGCTGGCCTCCAAGGCGTCAATTGTTGCTGGTTTATCAGCATAAACCAGTGACTTCACGTAGCCCCACAGGAAATAATCGAGACGTGTCAAATCGCACGACCTTGGAGGCCAATTGACAGGTCCATTTCTCGAAATCAACTTATCGCCAAATTTTGATTTCAGTAAGTCGATGGTTGCGTTCGCCGTATGGCACGTAGCGCCATCCTGTTGAAACCACATCTCCTCCGGATCAATGTCATCCATATTTTCAAACAAAAAATCATTGATCATGGTGCGGTAACGATCTCCATTGACCGTAACGCGAGCTCCGGCCTCATTTTTGAAGAAATAAGGTCCGATGATGCCACCAGCATGAAAACCGCACCAAACAGTGCATTTTTCTGGATGTAATGGAGTCTGTAGGGTTTCTTGTGGATTGGTCTCACTCCATATGCGGCAATTTTGCTTATTAACAAACCCGTTAAGCCAAAAATGCGCCTCATCGCTGAACACAATTTTGCGATAAAACAACGGGGCGAATCGACGACTGATTTTTAAAGTAAACTTGGATAATTTCGTAGCGTTGTTCAAGCGTGAGTCTATTCATGATGATTTGTCAGAGTATACTGAAACAAATAAAAAAATGTTTCATCAAAATTTAATTTTTTGTGTTACTTTTTACAATTTAAAGTTCTATCTAGCTTAAAAAAACACCCTATATAAACTAATACGGTAGCACAATTTTATGGAAAATGTCACAATCCTTATACTTGTCAGATGGTGATTGTTAAGGAAAATTGAGAGAATAAAACTACCTTGTATTTTTTATATCATGATATGTAGTGTATTAATGAAATTGAGAAAATTTAATAGGATTATTATTCGAATAACGTTTTTTATTGTATTCGTTTGATTGAAAGTGCATCACTAACATATTTTTTATTTATGTTTCCCTTTCAAAATGAATATTTTTAATTCATATAAAATGTAAAGCGTTAATTTATTTTTCTAACAATTATAATATATTGCTGTTCTTAATATTTTTCATAAAATTGTGAATTTCAAGACATCAAGAAACCAAATGTCATTTTAACGTACAGTTAAAGTGGCCCATTTCAACTTTAAACCTATGGTAAGCTAATAATTGTTTTTGGATACAAAGTTAGGAAATTTTTCTTAACAATTGCTTACCAAACTTTGTTAAGTTTTTTTGCATACGGCCGTAAAGCTGCACTGATAATCGTCAATGTTTACCAGCAAAGCATTCGAAAATTTTAATGCTTTGCTCTTGTGTTGTGTACAGTGAAGAACGACAAAAGAAATATATAAGACAAAGTTGTTTGTGTATTTTTCATTGCTAGTGCTGAGCACAATATATGTGTATTAAAGAGCACAACCCTATAGCTAATAGCCTATTTACACCAAAGCGAAATCTGCTCATTCGAGATTTCAAGCCAAATCTAGTAGATTTTGGGGAGATTTCCAATACAAAATGAAATCTACTTTACGAGTAGATTTCGGCGAAATCTCCTGAAATCTACTCAGTACCAAGTGATGCAACCGTGATTTTGTTCTCAAAGTACCTAAAAATACTACCCTACAACAAAAATTGCACTATAATGTGGTGTATGCATACAAAAATACACACTTTAATGCTGGTGTATTCAGTCTCTGATGATATTGTATTGTCAAACCCGCATGCATAAATTATTTTTGAGTAAATGAAATCTTGCTAGATGTCAAAAAACGGTGGTGTAAACGATATAGATTTCGTTGTAGATTTCAATTCAAATCTACTAGATTTTGAGTTGGTGTAAATGCGCTATAAGCGCTTTTACAAAACCAATTGAGCATCAAGAGGATAGATCTGGCCACACCTGATCTAAATACATAACGAATACTGTCTTACATTCGTTTAGAACAAACAGAACCAAACACAGGTAAAAACAATTGAAGTTGCACAAAATTGAAGTACAACACTGATGTATTGTTCTACCTCAGATTTGTTTATAAATTTTGTGGTTGTTGTTCATGGTTTTTGTCTTGTGCACAAGAGCTTAATACACAGTATGGTCATGTGCCAATGTGTTAGTACTAATGTTTTAGCACTAACACATTGCTAAAAGTCGTCGTTTATTTGCTTCATTTTGATGTTTTGTTTTGGTTTTTGCTATGAAACAGAATTCGAGTACTGTCAAACACTATCGTGAATGTGTTTCAAAACTATGAAGTGTTTTTACAGTGCTTGGAACTAGTGCATAGTAGTGAAGATATGTTCTTTAGAACATTCTGTGCAACCTTTTAGTATGTACTATAGCAAAATTTATGCGTTTCAAATATATTTTGGTTTTTTTTCAATAAACAAAAATAACAATGTAAGCATCTCTTCATAAATTTTTCGCCAAAATTGATTTATATCCAGTTTGTCAAATGCTTTCAGAGCGTCTTCTAAATGAGTCGCATAAAACAAAAGAGACTGAGTGCAATGAGAGCTTGGCCACTTTTGGTCTAAGTGATAAAATCGCCTAAATGAATGAATGGTTTTCCGTTGTTTTTTTTTCTATATGAAAACAGACTGCTAGTGGCCAGAAATTAAGAATATGGGTCTGGACAACATGCGGTTTCAAACAGGATGATGCCGGTGGCCACACAGAAAATGAAACAATGGCTGAGAAAATCAATCGTCGTGTTATCTTACATTGTAGTGATTTTACTTGGCGGCCACGACAACGAGATTTAATAACGTTGAACTTTCTTTTTCTAGGGATATTTAAAGGAAAAGGTGTATGTCAAGAACAATTTTGTCTTATGCTCTCACTTTGAAGCAGAAAAACTTTCAACAATATTACCATACTTTTAGTAAATTTCATACATTTTGTAAACAAAAACCAAAACTTCAAAGCTTTAGCGCAAAGAAAAATAAAGGTGAAAATCCATAACGCGCGTTACAGTGTCTGTCAAAAAAGTAAAATCAGTGCAATTTTATGGGACACGTTACACATCACAAAGCGTAGGACAATTATATGTATACGACGCAACAAGTAGGTTTAGTTTCTACTTTTGCACGCGTCATTAGCGTAATGAAAACTATCAGTTGTGTTTGATAGCCACAGACCACAATTCGCTATATTTTTCAAAGTTATCGTCAAGAACATTTAGGCCGTAAATTGTTATTTTATGTTTTGTGTTAAAAATATGTTTTTATTTAAAAAATACTTCAAACACAATAAAAAACCTAAAGCATGAAAAGCGTTGTATGTAACTTGAGCTTAGAAAAGTGTACAACGCGTCCAAAGTTTGAAATGCGTAAAAAGCACAGCGCATATAACGCGTAGTATGAACATTCAGCTTAAGAATAAAAGCAAAAGCTTTTTGTACTTAACAAAATAAGAATATTAAATAACAGTTTGTGAAGTTACAGCCACAATTTCAATTATGCACGTGCTTTTTTTGAGACTCATTTTTGCTTGAAGTTGCGGCCGTATTCTGTTTCATCAATTAGAAAAAGAAAGCGTTGCTTATAAACAATTGTTTGAATAAATGTCCATCGCTGATCTAGTGAATATACTGTAGATTACCTATAGGCGAAAACAAAGAAATTCCAATTGTTTAGTTAAAGCATTTGCTTGGTGCAATCATTGAAACTTCAAGAAAACGAGCTGAATGACAATGTATGCATAACATGTGTGTGGGTAGATTTCGAAGGACCAAATTTGTCAATACCTACAAATAAAATTTGAGGTCGAAAGGTCAAAAAATTTGAATTTTGGAGCTTAGAAAATTATGTTTTTCATATGTCGTAATGGAAGTTTTTTCCTTATGCCAAAAGCTTTCGAAAAATCTAAGGCACAATGTCGATTGCTGAATCGGCCTACCCTGGTATACATGGAAGATAAGCTGAATGACAATGACTTCAAACTAGCTAGTCTTCAAATCATTCGGGTAAAATAGTTGGGCAAAAAAACTACCATCAAAAATATATAAAAATTTAAGTATTCATTTTAGTTAAACTGACTTTTAACAGCCGTTGATGGCATGGCAGCGGAAACTGTCGTTTAAGAGTTCTTCTATCGTTTCATAATCATTTGTTGGGAAATTTTCTCAATGATTCATTTGAGCCGTCCTCGTTTTTTCTTCCGCGATTTTCTATTACCTTGCTTCAAACGCTTAAGCTGTCTTAAACGCCTGGCCAACTGGGCAAAGATACATGCATATGTCTGTGTGGATAGATATGAATGCGTAGAAGTTTGTTAACAAATCATACAATTGTACGTATTTACATTTTATAGACAAGTATACATACTATTTACATTTTTTTGTTTTGCCAAGTCATAAGCACTTAAAATCTTTAATCTGAAGTTTCCATTTGAGAAAAAGAATTATGCTTAAAGTTTTATTTCAGCATAAGAACTTCTTCAATTGTTGTAAAAACTAATAAATTTTTATTACTTTAAGCCATATTTGCACTTATGATTTGAACAAAATTTAAAACTATTTTTAAGATAACAGCTTATTGAACAAATGGTAGATGCTTTTTACAAAAATATTTATAATTCATAACTTCATAAGGGCATTGTGGTTTTAAAGTCACACTGTGAATTGAAATTACTTATTTTATTCCATTTAATTTCTTATTGCAATATCTATATTAAATTTACAGCTTAATTGGATTTTTTTTGGAAGAGTAGTTTTATAACTGCAGAATATTTGATTTGTATAATGTTATGATTGTTTATCAATCAGCCCATCAGCTGAGTCAGATGGGTGTACAGTATCTATGACAATCGTGTGATTCCAGCTTAACATATAACTCACTGCATTCAATCTTGCTTTGATTTATATGACTAATATGTGTACACGCGTTTCTCTTTTGTTTTTTTTTTTTTTGTTTGTTTCTTCTTTCACTGTTGTCCGCGTTTTCTTTATATGTACAATATTAATTTTTTCTAAATTACCTTGTAGAGTGGAAGGTGTTGGACTAAATTTTGCTAATCTGAGCAGTGTTGAAGGTATATACACTGAGCACTGATCAGTTTTAAATAATTTAATTCCAACATTTTTAAGTGCTGCCACGAACACTACTCCCTCTTTCCTACCTCATCATAACCTATTTTCCTAGTTCCAGTACAATGCACTGCATATGTAGGGGTCATCCCCTGAGCACTGGTCCAAGACAAAAAAAAAAAAAATTATAAATCGCTCTAAAAACTATTTGACAAAATGGACATAAAACAATTTTGGCAAAAAAGTTATCAAGAGATGCTTACACTGTTAGTAGACACATTAACCATGATCAGCGCCGGAATGGTCTGCAAGCAGCTTGTTTTTATGTTTCCTAGCTGTCTATATGTCCACATTTCATAGGAGCTATCCTAATCATTAGGTATTATTAAAACATTTTTCTTTTTAAATTCTCAATAATTTATTAAGAATATTAGGATATACTCGTAAATTTGAATGTTTGAGAATATCTTTCGAAAACTTCCAAAGTCTACTGATGATTTCGGTAGCTCCTATGAAACGTCGATACATAACCAGCTAGGAAACATAAAAACAAGCTGTTTATAAAAAATCTTTAGTTAAAATAAAATCAAATGCATATTTTATCGCTCGAACCTTTATTTATGATGTTTCGTATATCCTGCGTTGAAGCAAAAGTTTGCAGCAAAAAAACAAACAAAAAAATAGAAATATAAACAAACTCTAATTTGGCTTCAACTATAAAGTTGTCATGTGGTGACAGCCACTAAAAACATTAAAAGTGTTTCGAGTACAAATGCATGTTTTTATTCGTATATTCAGAATTTGGGAACAAAAAGTGACATCATCACTCCATTCCACATAAAATAAAACTAAAAAAAGAAGCAAACAAAGTGAAAGAAACCAAATTAAAAAAACGCAAAAAAATGCTTTCAAAACCATAAAATACTTACTTACAGACATATGATAGAAGCATTAAAAATGTCACTTTACAGTGGAACCCTGTTATACAGGCCAAAATTTGCAGTTTTGCAAAGAAACACAATGTAAGAAACCATGATACAAAAATCAAGGTGGCCTCTTCACTACAACAATAAAAAAACAACAGGTATTTTGTTTGTGTAAAAAAGGCGGATTCACACTTCAGCTGTCAAAAGTAGTTAATAAAGAACATGTAAAAAAATTTAAATGGCGCCAAAAAAGGTAAACAAAACTTGACAAAGGAAGTGCTGCCACATTAACCGAATTCCACTGAATTCGCCAATGCTTACACCTAATAGTGAATTCGCCTTGGTAAGAAACCAGGGCAGATGGTCAGACGGGTGAGTTGATTAAGTTAAGGTCTCTGATGTTCTTAATTGACTTCGGTGATGACTTTCTGGGAAATTGCATACAGGAGGGACTAGAAGGCCTGAGCTCTTCAGCAAGGGGTTTTTTCAAATGGCTACAAGCTTATAGAAAAAGTTGCGATCAGTGTGAGCAAGTCACACGAGGTGCTGGTGAATCGAGAATAATTCAGCGCGCGGAGTAGGAGATAAGGCCGACAAGACAGGTGCTGATGTAACTCCTTAATCTGTCTGCAGAAACTCCCAAAGCACGCTACCAATCAATCAATCGTTACTGTGATGAATGATCTTATTATCTTATCCTTGACCTCTGGAATGGTTTTTGTCTTATTGACGTTTACTTTTCCTTGTAAATATCCAAAAAGTCCAACGGCGTCAAATCTTGTAATTGAAGCGGGCAATTATCAACGCCACCAGGTGAGATAACTCGGCCATTGAGTTTCTCGTGCAAAAGAGCCATTGTTTCGTTGGCTATGTGGCAAGTGACATCATCCTGTTGGAACCTTATATCACCCAGATTCATATCCTCAATTTCTGGCCACAAGAACTCCATTCGCGGTAATTACTTGGCTGACCTCATTTTTGAAAAAGTATGACCCACTGAGAAGAACAGAGGTGTCACGCGGCGGAAAAGAGACAACTAATAAGACTAAAATCTGTACATCGCACTCATGCGCGTCTCTCCGCGCTTTGTGCTATATTCGCAAGAATGATATCATAAAGCAAAATACCACAAAACTAAAGTTGTTCATTGTCGCAGAACAATTGTAAAAAGTTTAATTAAATTGTGAATAAATTGTGGTGTTTTTTGTTCTATTGAACAAAATTAATTACATTTTGACAAAAAGTGCTTACTGAAAGTGATCTTTTCTTTTGCAGGACAGTAAAAAGTGAATCAACAAGTCAAGGTAAGTACATATACATATTTTGTAAAATGAATACACATATGTGTAGTGTTTTTTATAATTTTAGTGTTTGTTTACTTTTGATATTCGTACACAAAGTACTATATATCTGTCTCCCGTGACGCAACTCTCCATCAGCTGAGAAGGTGGTTTTACAAAAGTCACTTCTGACACCTCTGTGTACTCTGTGGTATGACCTGATGACATCGTCAGCCTATAAAACGTACCCAACATTCAGTCTTTGTGGATGCATTGGCTTTCCAATAATCACTCTATGATTTTTATCTGCCCAAAAGAGGCAAAATTATGCTGACCCAAAAAAACTCACGTGGTGCACGAAATGGTTTAGATTTGAGCATCCATTTCCGCAAAAGGTTTCAACCGTATTAAAGCGCTGCTCAATTGTGTACCTCGTCATGGTTGAATTTTTCAAACACTGAAGCAAAGAAATGTCAAAAAACGATGGGCAAAGAACTTGACGTGAGGGTGTGGCTTGCAATTAACATTGTGCATTAAGCTTTAAACACATAGGTAGCAGCAGACTGCACGACGGCAAATGCTGGAATTATTTTGAATATTAGAATATATTTCCAAGTGCCAAACTGTTTCACAATTTTTATTAACAGTGCTGTAAGTTTTTATATTGTAGTCAGCAGTTTTTTTTTTTATAACTATTTTGCAGTTAAGCTGAATTAAATTTTTTAAGGAAACACAAAACCTGCGAAGCTTTTTTGCTTGTCTACAGTAACACCCAGGGTCTGCGGCAAGAATCGAACCTGCGACCTCCAGACTGTTGGTCGAGTAGTACTCTACCAAATCAGCCATCGAGACACCCAAAAAATAAAAATTATAAAAACTAGTTTCATTCGACCGCGACAAAAAAGCCAGCAAGGACAACAATCTGCTGTCGTGCCATCGTGCTGTTGTCAAAATAAATATTCTCATCTAGGTTAGGTTAGGTTGTACAGGCCACCAGTTTCATGAAGCCAGCCCACTTGGGTCCTTTTGGTCCCGTTGTGTTGCCTATGAGACTTATACTTCCCCCGACGGTTCAGATCCAAACCAACCCGAAAGCCGGATAAAGCTATCCTGTCCGTTCACTCGGCATTCATACGCAGGCCATGTCAGCCTTGCTACTCGGCAGGTGACCTCACCACACCATCTGTCCTGTGCAGTCCCTACAAGTTGACGATACACTTTGTTTTTACAGCTGTTAAGCAGGACTCCTACCATCGTATCAATGTCCCCTCGGTGTAGACGAGCCCCGGCTTTCGCTTGCTCATCCGCTGCGGACACTCCACTGTGCCCCGGTACCCAGAAAGGCGCCAGGCTTGAATGTCTCGCTATCGCATTAAGAGATATCCGGCATTCCTGAACCAACCTGGACATCGTATATACACCCACAAGCGGATATTCATCCCGTATACCCTCTGCTCTCAAAATAGCTGTAATTCCAGCCTGCATTACGCTACACTCATCATATAGCTTAAAACTGATCCTCCTCTGATACTGTGGCATAAAAATACCCCCACCAACTCCCATGTCCAACTTAGATCCATCTGTGAAACTTTCAAGCACGTCCTCTTGGCGACCCATTGGGTTCGCTTGCGAGGCCGTCCTTGATGAGATCACGTCAAATCTCTTATCGGGCATTAGAGCTGCTGCACAGTAATCAATATACTCCGGGAGGTCCATTATATCTTCTATTATCGAAGCATGACCTTCTGTCGCTTCTTTCCACATCCCATTGGCTTTTAGCCTAATTGCCGAGCACATGGCCACTTCCTTCGCCATGAGATCAGCTGGCAGCTAATGCATCATCGTATTTAGTGCTTTTAGATGGCGTAGTGCAAGAAGCACCAGTTACCATCAAAGCAGACGTCCGCAGTCATCTAAGTACATATATTTTATGTCTGCCATATGGAAGGGTTGGACCACCTAAGCAGCGTTGGAACCAAGGCGTATTAATCTTCCTTCTTCAATTTATTTTCCTATGGCGTCATCGCCATATCAAAAAACATCAAAAAACTTTTGATTGTACACTCGAGCTCAATAGGAGTTATCTCTTCTTTGATACATCTTCGATATTTCATAGTTGTAAGTAGACTCTGTCGACAACATTTAATTGATGTTGGCAACAAGTAAATAAATGCCAAATTTGTTACGTAGCGCTCACGTGACTAGGATGGCGACTCTTTAAATAAGGAAGACTAAGTGGCCTTGATACTAACACTTCTGTCCACTTAAAAGAGGTATTTTGAGCACAATTCCTCTAAATTTAATGTCGCATTCGGTTATTAGAATAACCAGCTATTCGAATATGTAATAAAATGTTTATTCGGTTATAGGAGGTTTCACTTAGAAGAGGTTTCACTGTCTGCAAATATATTACTTTGCAAAAACTCGACTTACGACACTTTTTTGTTAAGGCAACGATATGTGTGTGTCTGTATAAGTACATGCAGCTTTAGCTGTGAGCCTGTATGCGGGGGTTGACTCATGTTCATGCTTAAGGAACATGTAATTTTTTTAACATTGTTGTGAGTTGTAAATTTTTTTCAAGACCGCTTTTGCTCCGTTTGCAACTCTGAGGTCCTATTTCAATGCTTCCTGCTTTCAAACGTTGTGGTTTTCTTTGCAATGTTCTATATTTTAACACAAAAACTGTGTTTTTATGTTAAAAAAGAAAAAAAAAATTCGAAAAAAACAAAAAACGTCACGTTTTTTTTTCGCCACCAGTTCTCGCTTGATAAGCGTCGTATATTTTTATTCTTGCTTAATTTTTCTGATATTATTTTTAAATTTTTTCTGTTTTTCATTTTCACATTAAAACTTTAAAGTTGATGATGTTGTTGTTGCGTTAAAACTCTAGCAAAAAAATAAAATAAAATAAAAACGAAATAAAGTAAACGAAAAACTACCCCCAACAAAATATATATTTTTTTTCATAATGTGGAATGAATGAAAGCTGTGCTGCGTTGCAAAAGAATAAGAAGAAAGCCAGAATGATTTTGTTTCAGTGAAGCTGGCTGTTGAAGTTACAACAGCATCAAATTTATTCTTATAATAAATTTAACATTTTTAAGGGATGATAATGCAATGAGTTGCTATTTAGCAAGCAAAAATGGAATTTCTTTCCAATTTTTTGTGTTTGTCAGAACACGATTCAATTTATTGTTAAACCTTTAAATTACAAAATTTTCAATTTAATTGAATTTTGTCGATTTACAGTGTCTATATTTTGCTATTACGAGACACTTTCAATTTCGAATTCATTGAAATATAGTATTCTTGAATTTATATGACAAACTGAATGAGTGATATAAACTTCTCCCCAGTACAATTCTGCCGAACGGGCGAATGAGAGCAAATGAATAAGGAGTGTGAAATATTGTTGAAAATATTATTGCTTTGAATTCAAATGCTCATTCTTATGGCGATTTTTTTTCCAAAAGAGAAAATGTTACATGTCGCGCCCTAAATACAAAAGGGTCGCAAGTAGGAAAAAACCATTTATTTCTCAACATACCTAGATCAATACACTTAGTGGGACGATATTACAATTTCTTTATACCATCTGAATAATACGATTTTGGGAGTCCCTCAAAATACGCGTTAGTTTCGGTAATCTTTTTCGTACGAGCTTTTTTTTTCAAGTTTGAAAACAGGAAAATGTCACTAGGAGCTTAATCTGGATTACAACCAAGTCACATAGTTTTAGCATCGTATCTAATGATGTGTGAACCGGTGCGTTGTCTTAAAGAAAGGGCACTTTTTTCTTTTTTAAATGTGGTCGTTTTTTTTTTTTTTTTTTTTTGTTACATCAGTTAATTGATCCAATAATGCATAATAATACTTTTCTGTGATTGCGGATCATTTTTCAAGATAATTTTTTTTTTTTTTTATAATTCAATTATTTATTGTATCTTCTAAAAGAACTAACAATAAGTATGCAAATCTTAAAACTAAAAATTTATTAATTAATATAGAAAAAAATTAATTAATATTGAAACATTTTATTTACTTAGGTCCAACCAATGCTAGACGAAAAGTTGTTTCTTGCGTGTATTTTCCAACGCTCTGATGGTTGCAAGGGTGTCCATCCTTCTCAGTGTCGAGTGTGGCCACCAAAGTTAAGGATGCTACGTGCGAGAGGATTCGGGTGAGACTCCAGTCTGTTAATGTACCTTATCGCGTGTTTTGAAAATTCATCTTTCACTAAGGGTACACCTAGATCTTTGTGACTTCGAGAGTTTTTAACATACCATGGAGCTGCAGTAATTATACGGAGAATTTTATTCTGGCGCTTTTGAATTTTCTCAATGTTAGATGCAGAGGCGGTACCCCACAATTGAATTCCATAGCACCACATAGGCTTTCAAATTGCGTTGTATAATAAAAGCTTCCAGCTTCATGATAGAATTTCTGCCGATGAGCCAATTTAGTTGCACCGCTTTTAATTTCATCTGGGTGACTTTAGCGTCAATGTGAGACTTCCACGTGAGTCTACGGTCGAGATGAATACCAAGGTATTTAACTTCACTGTGCTGCGGAACAATGTAGTTGTTGATTTTAATAGCCGAACAAGTTTTTTTTTCTACGTAGTGCGAATGTAACATGAGTACATTTTTGTTCATTTACTTTTATTTTCCAAAATTTCAGCCATTTCTCCAATATAAGAATATGTTCTTGCAAAATTTGTGATGCTAATTTATAGTCTTCATGGACACTGATGAATGCTGTATCATCTGCAAAAGTTGAAGTGTGAATTTTGCAGCTCGTTGGCATATCTGAAGCATAAATCAAATATAAAGTTGGACCCAATATGCTACTCTGGGGAACTCCAGCTTCGATTGGCTGAGCCGAGCTTTTGAAATCACCTTCCTTAACGACGAATTTCCGGTCATATAAGTAGCTCCCTAACAGCTTGTGCGTGTTTGCAGGCAAGTTTAATTTTATTTTATGAGTTAAGCCTTTGTGCCACACTTTGTCAAAAGCTTCGGAGACGTCAATAAATAGAGCTGAGCAATATTTTTTGCCCTCGAGCGCATTTCTGATAACATTCACCAGCCTGTGTGTCTGTTCTATGGTGCTATGCTTAGCCCTAAAACCGAGTTGATGGTTAGGAATACATCCTACTTCATTCAAGATTGGGGTCAACCTCGTCATTAGCAATTTCTCGAACAGTTTTGAAATTGTTGGCAATAGAGTTATCGGCCTCTATGACTCAAGTTTTGTAGGATCCTTTCCTGGTTTGGGTATCATAGTAATGACAGACACCTTCCACTCAGTAGGAAAGTACTCGAGATGTAAAATATCATTAAAAATAAAAAGGACGAGTCTTCTAGCTACTCGGGGTAATTGCACAAGCATTTTGTTGGTAATTTTATCAATACCTGGAGCTTTTCTCGGGTTTAAGTTACTAAAAGCATTATCGACATCTTGAAAACGAAGTCTAAAAGGTACGGGAGGTCTAACTGCATATGACGGCATATCAGCTTCATCATTCAGTCCGTCAATGGCAAACACGTTTCTCAAGTGGTTAGCGTACAGCATTCCCTTTTCGGAGTCACTTCTGGCCCAGTCCCCAGTTGGAGTACGCAAGGGTGGCTTAGATCTAACGGGTCTCTTCAACCCTCTTGCTGCTTTCCACAAAGAATAATCGGATTTAGGACTACCATCGAGGCTTTCCAAATAGGTTGTGAGGGAAGCCACTCTTTGGACTTCAAGCAAATTTCTTAGTTGACTTACTCATTTTCGAAGCCTAGCTTTAAGCTGGGGAGACCTGCGAAGTTGCCATTCTCTTCTGATTCTTCTTTTTTCTGAGACAAGGTGTTCGATTTCAGAAGAACAAGATAATCAATGAGCAGTATTCCGTGTGCATCCCAAAATACAGTAGCCATAACCTTGCTAGCTGATTTCACTGTCTTCGCCTTCTTCGGAGCTCTTCCCCCCCCTTCCACCACTACTGTGAAGTGGTCGGTCGATCTTGTTTTTGTTTGACACTAGACAAACGCGGCGCCCATCTAGCCGATAGCTATTTCATAAGCAAATGTTCATGCAAAATGTTGATCACACTTTCATGTGATATGTTTACCATTTCAACAATCTCACGTCCCTTAGCACGGCGATCATTCATAACCAAATCGAGGATTTTCTTGGTATTTTCTTCAGTAATCACCACTTTTGTCCTTCCTGTTGGATGGTATTGTTGGTTGGCAGTGCTTGTGCGGTTGCGTTTAAATTCTGCAATCCAATTTTACCCTGTAAAATGACGGAGCAGACTCACCGTAATGTTTATCGAGCTTTTCTTTGGTCTCTTTCTCCGTTTTCTTTTTCAAATAAAAGTGTTTAATCACTGCACGAAATTCACTTTTTCCATTTTTCAGGAAACACAAAAGTTGCATACTTTAAACGACTGCAATAAATAAACTAATCGATGAATTTGGTTTATATTTTTACACCTGACGTTTGACAGAATTTTGTGTTTGTTCTGTCATCTATGGCTGATTATTACTACGTATTTCAGGTTGCAAAGGGCAAACAACTTTCATTTTATGCGCCCTGCTCTTATGCGCCCTGCTCTGGACAAGTATTTGAAACACATTTTTATGAGACCAAAATACAAAAAAGTTTTTGTATTTTTTTTAGTTGTATTTTGTATTTTAAATACACAACTTGAAAGTATCTTGTATTTGGTATTTGAAATACAAAAATTGAAAGTATTTTGTATTTGAAATACATAATGTAAGTATGTTGCCCAGCATTGCCTGCTCATTGAGCTTGATTCATGTTTAACTTTACTGATGACTATTTACATATGATGTCACAATACCGATGACACGCTGTCATCAATACAAGTATAAAGGTGCATTTTTCTATAAGTGCAGAGAAATGGGAGTTTGGGATACAAATATATATATTTAGTGGAATATTATGCCATTCAAAAGTCATATCCCTCTCTTAAGTCGAGTTAGGCTGTTTGTATTTTCTAACACAAATATATGAAATTGTAAGCTGATTTCAGTTAACATGCAGCAACTTTTTATTTTGTTATTGTTAAGAACTAAAGGACGTTTATGGCAATTACGAACAATGTTAGCAATGCTTTTACTGCTATTGCAAAATGGAAAACACGTAAATTTTTTAACAATTTTTTTTTAACAAAAGTTCAATACACATTCTTTGAGTTTGGCAACATCAAACGTACTCATTTGCAATTCCTTTGACTTGAGTGTGCAGCTTACGAGCAATAGAATGACAGACCCAAAAGTATTGGAAACAAATTGGCAATTTTATATTTTACTTGTTTTTCAGGAAGTTTTTCGAAATGTGTGCGTTTGTGATGATGCTAAAGTTCCATTGCAGTCAGTTTTCCTGTTCGTTGATTTTTCAAACAGAAAATTTTTGTAACTGACTGTTTTGTCATGGTTTGTTAAGCATACCAACAGCAGCAGCAGCAACAACAACAGCAGAATTTTGGTCAAAATAGAAAAGAAATACTTTTATATGCTTCCATACACATTCCACATGCACGAGTATTCGGCATTTGTGTTCTTGTGTGCGGTATGAGTTGTGCATTACAGTGACTTTGTTTGTGTGTTAAGGGGTTAAAACAGTTTTCAACCTGTTTTTTGCAATTATGTTTAAAAGCAGTTATTGCCTTCATTATTTTACACTACTGCACACACACACACACACACATACATATGAATGTATATACACACATACAAATGTTATATGGTTATAAGTCAAAATATATTTGCACCTGCAATAATACATACATGTGTATGTATGTATGTATGTATGTATGTATGTATGTATGTATGTATGTATGTATGTATGTATGTATGTATGTATGTATGTACGAGTATGTATGTTTTCAAATTCATAAATTTTTAGGTTTCGATGTAAACTCAGCTCAAGAAAAAGAGGGAAAGCAAATGTGTTCATTTACTAATTGTTTTGTTTTTACGTCATTCTCTGGGTTGCTAAGTCGGATTGTTTAAGAAAATAACGACCTTGTTCAAAGAAAAAACAACTTTATATTTAAATGCAATGCACTAAAAAAAAATATAGTTGCACAATAATGTTTTGAATGTAAAGAATAAGTTGGTTTGAATATTGCAACTTTTCTTTTCAAGGAAATTTTTTTTTATAAAATATTTTTTTAAAGGAAAGTTATCCTGATTGCGAAAGGATACACACAGTGAAGGGATACGCTAGTGTTTCCAAATTAATAATATTCTATATTACATTTTAATGATTTATAAGTAATATAAACTTCTATGGATTTAAATCAGTCTTGGCTAAAATCTCAATTTCCTATACCTGCGAGTATAGGAATCAAGGCTGCTGCAACGCGTTCACATATACGTTACAAAAATCTTTGTGTATACTATAAATATTTTCGTAATAAAGAGGAAGGTTTACATTTTTAATATTTCAACCAGCGTTGCCAGAATGGAGATTTTACCTTAATTTTGAGGATTTTACAAGTAAAGTTAATAATGTGGATTTTTTTTTTTTTTGCTTGAAAAATTCAGTCTTTATATTAACAAAATGAGCTAATATATTATTCAAAGTATTGTACATCATTAGCCACTACTTTTACCCATCTTTCTGGTAGCACACGGACTCCGCTCCGAAAGAATTTCTCCCATTTTGAAGTAAAGAATGTATCATGCATATTTTAGATACCCTGTTCTATGGCGTTTACCTAAATTTTGAAGATTTTACAAGTAAAATAGGTTTTCGTGATCTTTTCTCAAAATTAAGATTTTCCAGGCTTAAAAGTGTATTCCAGGAAGGGCGTTCTAAATTGCTAGAAACAAATGGTAGTCAGAAGGAGCAAGGCGTATGAACTAAAACTTCTCATCCACTGAAAGTTTCTGCCGGTGTTGCAACATGTGGTCTTGTGCCGGCATGATGGAAGATTATGTGCTCGTGTGCGGTCAAATATTCTGGTTGCTTTTTGTTGCTTGCTGTGTTCAAATGAATCAGCTATCTTCACCGCCGGTCCCCTGTGATCGTTTGATCCAATTTCAATAGCTCAAAATACAAAACACTGTTCAGATCCCACCACTTAGCACACGTTACAATCGATTTATTGAAGAGTTGGTAGCATGATCACGCCATAAATTCATTCTTTTAGCCAGAACATGAATGCATCCTATTAAAGGCATGTACAAGAAATAACTAAAAGGATGAATTTAGGTCGTGATCATGCTACACCGCGGAATAGCCTAGGTTCTCCAGCTCACTTGGGCCCTGAAGTCGTTCCCTTTGTGATCTTATTAACGAGAAAGTTTGGTGTGCGTGTTATTACAAGAAACGGACCAGCCAATTGGACACCTCGTTCGTGCGATTTAACACCATCAGACTTTTTTTTTGGGAGCCACGTCAAATGATTTATCTATGCCTATACACCGACGATGTTAGCCAACATTGAATGCGAAATAGTTACACAGGATTAACGAAAATTGGAGCCCAACGAATCGGCCGCTGCCGACGTGCCCGCGATGGCCATATGAACGAAATCTAGTTCCATAAAAGTTTTGATAGTATTTCAAGTCTATCATAAAGTTTCGGATGTGTTTGAAATGGTTTAAGTTTTATTAAAAAATAAAATAAAATTGTCAAGTCGTTACTATAAAAGCCGATATATCTACCTAATTTAATTCCAACACTTTAAATGCTGCAATAGAGTTTGTTTCAGTCTTTCGTGTTGTTATCGTTAACATTTCGCGAACACTACTCCCTCTTTCCTCATTATCATACCCTATTTTCCCAGTTCCAGTACAATGCGCTGCATATGTAGGGGTCATCCCCTGAGTACTGGTCCCAGATAAAAAAAAATATTACTGATTTTGGAAAGAAATTTCTTTGAACTGAATTTTTGCTTTAAAGCAGAGGTGTCCAAAAGTGTTAAATGGAAGAGCAAACACCAATACATTTAAGGTAAAACTTCTTTTATTATTATTATTATTTTTTTTTTTTTCAAAAAGCAAAACCTATTTACAAAAAAAATCTACACTGATAATTGCTGTTGTCAATGTTTGCCAGCAAAGCATGCGAAAGTGTTGTTGCCTTGCTTTTGTGTGTGTGTGCAGTGAAGAACAACAAAAAAAGTATATAAAACAGAGTTGTTTGTGTATTTTGTATATGTTTCATTGCTAGTGCTGAGTGCGGTATGTGTGTACCAAACGCATAGGGCTTGGGCACTCCTGCTTTAAAGTTTTGTTTGTATCTTTCTTTGACATAAACAAAGAAACAAAAGAAAACCTTTTTAGATTTTCTAAAAAATAATCGTAGAATAGATATGTTTTTGGCTTGAGGTCCTTTTTTATAAATTAAAAATCCTTTATATAATTTTATAAACATATTTTTCTTCTCATATATTTATATATATTTAAAAAAAATAATCTTAATATTGTTGTGCCGATAAAGGGTTTTCAACACAACTTTTTGGCACCCCCGATTTCAACACTGATCATCAAATTTTATTTTTTATTTATTTAGTTAGTTTCAGTCTATGGATGAGAACAAAGATCCTTAAAGACTATGAAAGAATAATAATAACAATAATAATAATAACTTATAATTAAACATTATAAGCATAAAAAAACATATTATTTCCGCGTATTAAGAAGCAGCAGCTTAAAATGTTTTTTTCAGCGCTAAATTTAATAAAAGAATTGGATTGTTTCTGCATATTGTCGTTTACGGCATTAAGATAGATGAGACAACGAGTTAGAGCTCCGAAACAAGCGTAATAAGTGCGTTGAAACGGCACTTCAAAAAGTTTTGAAAATCAAAGATTCCTCGATTGAATACAAAATGGAACAGCTCTCTGAAAGAACTATGCGTCATATATTTAATGAAACTGTTTCATTAAATATTTTTCATTAATCCAATGAAAACTTTTCACAATATGCATGAAACTTCATATATATTATGAAATAGTTCCATCAGAATAGTTTCATTAAGTTTCGTAGTTTCATTAAAAAAAATCATTGGATTTATGACTACAACAAAATTTAATTTTTTTTTTTAAATTCTTTGAATTTTGGTAAGATATATTAATGGGCATTTATTAATCCTAAGCTACAAGTTTTTTTTTTATTAAAATGTAAGTTTTATGAGTTTCATAATTCCAATGAAATAGAATTCATTAGATCAATGACAAATAAATGTCTGGCTATCGAACTTGGGTATGTATGTACATATGTGCATGTACTCAAATCAGCATAATAATAGTTTAAAGAACTTAAATACCAGTGTATTGAAGTCATTTGAATTAATAAAATCTGTTTTATTTGGTGAATACTTGTTCAACATTTTCTTTTATCATAATTACGTACAATTTCACAAAAGCAAGGAATTTTTTGTGTAATGATATAAAGTATCAGTATGAATGAATAAATAAAATAATTCCATTGATCTTATTACGTACATTTGTGAACATATTTTATTAATGTGTGTTATGATATTATTCCATTAAACAAATGTAACTATTTCATTGATTTAATGTAAATTTTTCAGGTGCTCAATGAATAATAAAATTGGATAAATGAAATAACTTCATTGGCCTTTTGAAGGAGTTTCATATTTTTAATGAATATATTACATTTGGACAAAGAAGTTATGTCATTAAATAAATGTTACTTTTTCATTCATTTAATGTACAGTTTTCATGTGCTTTATGAAATTGATTCTTTGATCTAGAGAAATTATTTCACTAATCATATGATTTGTCTTTCATACTTTTAATGAAAATAAGTCATGTTTTTTATTAAAATGTTTCATTACTTTTATGAAGGTTTTCATTAAAATTATCTAATGAAATTTGTTTAATTTTTTCTGTGAAAAGTTACAATGGTTGAAAAATAATGAAAAAATTCATAAAAGTAATGTCAAAATTAAGAGAATTTCTGAACAAAATTTTTTCAGTGCTGATAATAGGTCAGGGCATCAATGTTACCATTGATAATATCAAAAATAAACAAAGCAGATTGTACTTTACGTCGCAATTCCAAGGACTGTAATCCAATGAACAAGCATTTAGATTCATAAGACACACTAGCTAGAATTTAGTTGGTCTTTAGACTTGTAGTAAGTGTATAACTCTGAAGGTATGCGTATGGCCGTCACTGCTTTAGATAAGCCATAGCAAATCTTGTTTTAAGTGTAATTTTTTTGCTTCCTTTCTTTCAGTGTATGCAAATAGAATGCCTTTAGGGGGTAAGAGTATCTTACACTTTTATTTCTTAAAATATTTGATCTTTGTTTGTTTATTTTTTAATAATAAGAAAATAAAAGAATTGTTACATTCTACAGCATTTACTTCGTGTAAAAAAAAAACGTCCCCTCTTGCACAATAAAACAAAAATTATAATATCAAGGATGTCTTTTGTTAATTTTTGTTTAAGTACAAAATAAATAAAATAAATACTGCAAGATAAAATTCAAATTATATATTTTCACTTAAATAAAATAAGGAAATTTTCTTCTATAAACATATATTTTAATTTGAATGGGAAAAATAGTAAAAATATTTTCATTTAAAAAGGGGAATATTTTTATCTACAATAAATCATTTTTAATCCTAAAAGAGTTCTGTTTAATCTCAGGACAGTTTAATTGAAAAAATTTTTTTGACAATTTCATTTCCCAATAGCAGAGGTATGGCGAGTTAAGAAAAACATAAGTGGTATTCAACGTTTGGCATAAGTGCACTTGCAAAATAGTAGCACTATCCGCAATACTTTGCATCTGAGATTGCAAATCTATGCAATTGCAAACACTTGCTTTCGATTGTAAATGACTACTTATAATGGGCGATTTTATAAGAACTATCGGAAATTAAAAAAAAAAAAACACATAAAATTCAGAAAAATGCATGAAATATTTATTTGGATCGATAGTTGGGTCGATATAATTTAATGTTTGAAGATTATTTCATGCAAATGTTGGCCGCGGCTGCGCCTCAAATGGTCCATCCGCTTAGTCCAATTTTGGCATACTCTTTCCAACATTTCAGCCGGTATCTCACGAATAATGTTGGCAATGTTGGCTTCCAGTGCGTCAATCGAAGCGGGCTTGTCGCTATAGACATTAGCCTTAACATAGCCCCACAAAAAATAGTCTAGAGGCGTTAAATCGCACGATCTGGGCGGCCAATTGACTGGTCCCAAGCGTGAAATAAACTGTTCACCGAACTCGCCTCTCAATTGGCCTGACTGTGTGGGAAGTGTATGTAACTTAAAGGAATTAGAATGCCCCTGAGCCGTTCAGCAAGGGGTTAAGCTACAAACTTATGCCAAAAATTGTGACCGCAAGCCTTACAAGATACACGGTGGCGTTGATGAATCGTGAATAATTCACCCCGTGGGATTGGTTCTTCGCCAGACAAAGCCGTCAAGGCAGGTACTGATGTAAATCAATGACAAAATGGTTCTAGTTCTGCTCACAGAGGTAATTGCATTTGTGGACGCGTTGCAAACGCCATAGAACATCAAAATAAAGCTGACAAAAACTGTCCACCAAAGTGTTTACAAAATCGCTTTTTATTAAAAAATAAAATAAAATTGTCAAGTCGTTATTAGAAAAGCCGATATATCTACCTAGCTATATATATATTACTGATTTTGGGAAGAAATTTCATTGAACTGAATTTTTGCTTTAAAGCAGAGGTGCCCAAAAGTGTTAAATGGAAGAGCAAACACCAATACATATAAGGAAAAACTACTTTTATTTATTTATTTATTTATTTTTTTTTTGCAAAAAGTAAAACGTATTTTTCAATGCATTTCATTACCTTGTAGTGTGGAAGGTATTGGACTAAATTTTGCTAATCTGAGCAGTGTCGAAGATATATACACTGGGCACTAATCAGTTTGAACTAATTTAATTCCAACACTTTAAATGCTGCAATAGAGTTTGTTTTAAACTTTTCTATTGTTATAGTTAACACTCCGTGAACACTACTCCCTCTTTCCTCCTCATCATAACCTATTTTCCTGGTTCTAGTACAATGCGCTGCATATGTAGGGGTCATCCCCTGAGTATTGGTCCCAGAAAAAAATTAAATAAAGCTGACAAAAACTGTTTGTCAAAGTGTTTCCAAAATCGCAGGGCTGCCATGAAAACGCAGCCAATTTCCCATGAAGGCAGCAGCACCATTAAATAACACGGCTGACCATTAACCTTAACTGTATAAAAAATAAACTTGTTTGCCGCAATGAATACTTTTTTCAATTTAGCACTTTCAATCAGAAATGTTTAGTTTTTGTCTGATTTTTGCTTTTTCTTTTTTGTTAAAAAGGATGTCACAAATTACCATCATTTAACAACGCATTACAATCAGTTCATGCTTTTTATTGGTTTGATTTTTGTTGTTGTTGTTGCTCTTTTGTTGTTGTAGTTGTTGTTATTTTTATTTGTTGTAACATTTGCGTTTTAAAATTTTGATGAATGATTGGATGGATGGATGAATGAATGGGTTGAATAGCTATTTGGCAGAATTAAACAACAACAAGAAAAAAAAATCTGCAACAACACGGACATGAGACATGATGTTGTGTTTGTGTGCAACACACAAAATCATTTAGTCAGTCAGTTAGTCTGGATGCCTGTCTGTAGGTCGGGCTGTCTGTCAGTCAGTCAGTTTGAAAGTATCATTTTGGCATAAAGTAACTGACATTTATGAACAACGGCTTGTCGAAATAAATTTTATAATCATTCAAACTTTTCATATTCTGCTTATCCATTCCATCCAGCCATCGTACCCAAAACAACCGTGATCGGAAGCTGTGTAACAGCAACAGCACCAACAACAAACCAAAATTTATCCAAACCATGAGAAGACATCATTTTATTTATATCAACACACATACGCACACACACACATACACACACAAACACACACACACACACATGTAGGCAAATGTACTGAACCAAGCGTTGGATTTTCGTTTTACGTTTTACTTAATATGTATAAATAAATGAATTGCAGTTTATTATTTAATTTACAAAACTGCATTCACTGTTGGCTGGAAAGTTCTTGAAAATAGTTATACTCAATGCTTGTTTGCAAGAGCCATCCATCATTATTTAATTTAAATTCAAAAGTTGTGTAATTATTGAAAATTTTGTGTAAATATTTTCTGTTTTCTTTTATTTTTTATTTATTTTTTTTTTCAACAAAATACTAACCTACATCCTGGTTATCCTTTACAAATTTTTGTTTTACTCACAACAGTATACTGTTTAGAATACTAAAAAAAACAGGGTGCGTGGCGGGAAGGTATACTACTTTGTTTGTTAATAATTTTTGATTGGATGCAAGAGAATGGATCTTATGCTATTAACACAATTACCACGACGAACGACGAATTTCGCCCATCGCGATGAATTCGCCGGCATATGTGAGTAAATCCCTGGTGGCGAACGTGACATTCGTATGTAGTGAAAACCAAGAAGCAAAAATATTAAAAGTAGCTTCAGGTTCGACTTCATCTTAAATTGTAGCTAATAGTGAACACTGTATTTTATATTAAAGTTGCCACCTATTGTTAGTAGACCTTCTGTGCCTTTAAGATTCAATTTCCAAAAAGTTGAAAATGCTACTGGTAATCTAAACCTTAAAAAAGCTCCAGGTATGGATAAAATCAGCAACAAAATGCTCGTAGAGCTGCCTAGTGTAGCTAAAAGAATTGTTCTTTTTATTTTTAATGCTATTTTACGACTTGAGTATTACCCTGCAGAGTGGAAGGTGTCCATGATAACAATGGTTCCTAAGCCAGGGAAGGATCACACGAAAATAGAATCATAGCGTCCAATAAGTCTACTGTCAACAATATCAAAACTTTTCGAAAAATTGCTAAAGGCGAAGTTGGATCCAATGCTTCATTAGGTTGAATGTATTCCTGATCACCAATTTGGTTTTAGAGCGAAACATGGCACCATTGAGCAAACACACAGGTTAGTTAACGTCATAACAAAGGCATTTGAAGATAAAAAATATTGCTCTGCCTTATTCATCGATGTTTCACAAGCTTTTGATAAAGTGTGGCACGATGGCTTAATGCATAAAATAAAATTTAACTTACCTGCAAACGTACATAACCTTTTAGAAAGCTATTTATATTGTCGCCAATTTATAGTAAAAGAAGGCGATTTCATAAGCCCCGCCCAGTCTATTGAAACTGGAGTTCCCCAAGGCAGCATATTAGGGCCTATCTTATATTTGATCTACGCATCTGACATGCCGACAAGCACCAACATTCAAACTTCAACATTTGCAGATGATACAGCATTCCTTAGCACACATAGTAACCACCAGCAAGCATCAATAAATTTACAGAAACATATCGACAAACTAGAGAAATGGCTCAAGCTTTGGAAAATCAAGGTTAATGGACAAAAGTGTGCCCATGTTACATTCGCACTGCGTCTAGGAACATGCTCACCCATTACTATTAACAATAAAGTAATACCTCAACACAGTGAAGCCAAATACCTCGGTATTCATCTTGACCGTAGACTAATATGGAAGACGCACATCGAGGCAAAAGTAACGCAGATGAAATTGAAAGCAGTGCAAATTAACTGGCTACTAGGCAGAAACTCGACCTTGAAGCTTGATTGTAAACTTTTGCTGTACAACTCGATTCTAAAGCCAATATGGTGCTATGGGATTCAATTATAGGGCACAGCCTCGGCATCCAACATTGAAAAAAATCCAAAGAAGTCCAAATAGAATACTCCGTAGAATTACAGACGCTCCATGGTACGTTAAAAACTCACGAATTCACGCTGATCTGAACGTACCTTTTGTGAAATCTGAATTTGTGAAGTATGCTACAAGATATATTAACAAACTTGAATTCCATCCAAATCCTCTTGCAGTCAATATTCTTTACTTTGGTGGTCATATCCGTCTGAGAAGGAGGGATACTTTGGCTACCATTAGAGCTCTAAACAGATGACTGAATTCTGAAATAATATTCGCATAAAAATAAATTTTTGTCCAGCAAAGGCAGGACTTTAATCACAATTTTTTTTTAGTATTAAGATTTGAATACTTATTGTCATTACATTTTTTTATGTAGATTCAATAAATAAAATAATGAAGTTAAAAAAAAAATATTAAAGTAAATAGCACATGAAATGGGTAAATCCCTGGTGTTGAACATGACATTGGTATGTGTTGAAAGCCAAGAAGCTTCTTGCGTCTTATTGTTTCACAGCAATTATTGTTATAAAGAGTGATTTTTTTGCTATTATCTTTTTGGCAACACTAGTTTTGACAGCTCACGCACGTTTTGTATCTTGTGTCACTGTCAAACATCTTCAGTTTGGTCTATAATTTAATCATGAATCGTCTTACAAACGAACAACGCTTGCAAATTATTGAATTTATTACCAAAATGCGTGCTCTGTTAAGAAAGTTCATCGCGCGCTTCTTCCATTTTATGGTCAGTTTAATCGACCTACTGAGGCTTCTATTCGGGCTATTGTAAAAAAATTTCGCACCAAATTTACATTGTTGGACATTAAACCACCAACACGCTTACGTAGAGTGCGAACTGAAGAAAATATCGCAGCCGTATCGGCCAGTGTTGGTGATGACCGTGAATTATCCATTCGGCGCCGTTCGCAGAAATTGGGCCTCTGTTACTCCACTACGTGGAAAATTTTGCGGAAGGATTTGGGTGTGAAGCCTTATAAGATACAGCTGGTGCAAGAATTGAAGTCAAACGACCTACCACAACGCCAAATTTTTGGTGAATGGGCTCTTGAAAAGTTAGATGAAGATCCACTTTTTTTATCGAAGAATTGTGTTCAGCGACGAGGCTCATTTTTGGTTGAATGGATACGTTAACACGCAAAACTGCCGTATTTGGAGTGAAGAGCAGCCAGAAGCATTGCAAGAGCTATCAATGCATCCACAAAAAACAACCGTTTGGTGCGGATTATGGGCTGGCGGCATCATTGGGCCGTATTTCTTCAAAGATGATGCGAATCACAACGTTACTGTGAATGGTGAGAGCTACCGTGCGATGATAACAAACTTTTTTTTGCCCAAAATGGAAGAGCTTGACTTGCATGACATGTGGTTTCAACAAGACGGTGCCACATGCCACACAGCACGCGAAACAATGGACCAATTGAGAGGCGAGTTCGGTGAACAGTTCATTTCACGCTTGGGACCAGTCAATTGGCCGCCCAGATCGTGCGATTTAACGCCTCTAGACTATTTTTTGTGGGGCTATGTTAAGGCTAATGTCTATAGCGACAAGCCCGCTTCGATTGACGCACTGGAAACCAACATTGCCAACATTATTCGTAGAATACCGGCCGAAATGTTGGAAAGAGTATGCCAAAATTTGACTAAGCGGATGGACCATTTGAGGCGCAGCCGCGGCCAACATTTGCATGAAATAATCTTCAAACATTAAATTATATCGACCCAACTATCGATCCAAATAAATATTTCATGCATTTTTCTGAATTTTATGTGTTTTTTTTTTTTTTAATTTCCGATAGTTCTTATAAAATCACCCATTAATTAAAAATAATCCTTCTTCTTGACTGAAGTTGGACTCGAACTCACAACTCATTAGTTAATATCGTACATATGTATATAAGTAAACAAAAAAGTTCACTGATTAATAATTTACATGCAAAATACGTCTCATAGTTAGGAGAATTATTAATAAATAATAAATTAAAAACTGGTTGATCAGAGACAGAAAAATCCTATACAAAAGAAGCTGAATTGAAACAAATGCATATTCTTGTGCAAAATTGCGGTCAAAGTTTTTCTTCGAATACCAAGCTCCTGAGCTAGGCATCAACTTGAGGTCGATGGATGTTTTGAACACTTTCTTGAGCAGCAGTAATGGGGTCAGGCGATCTTGCTGTATAGTGTGGTCCCTGCTTGCACCTATCACATACAGACCCTCTTTCTTCGAAATCATTCATGATAAATAGTGCGTTTTGTTGGCATGTTGTTTCTTCCAAAAATGTTACGTAACTTTCTCATGATCACAGTAATCGATGATTGATTTTGGTAAAATATTTTAACGATTAAAACACGTTGGTTTATAGAATATTTTTCCATAATGAATTCGTCACATGTCTACTGCACGTTTGCCAAATGTGAACTCTCAAGGCTAATGTGTACCAAAATGCCGGCAAATCGAAGTAAAATACCTTCCCGGCGGACACCCGGTAGTCAAATATGAAATTATATTGGTGCCAGTGTAAGCGTGTATGTGTGTGTGCATAAGTAAGTGCATGGATTAATGCCTGCACCAAAGTTTATTGAACTTTGTATTCAAGACCGTTTTTTTTTTGCATTTGCTGGGTTTTTTTTTTATCATTCTTTTCATATAAAATTTCAAGTTTTCTGGTGAATCCATAGAGCAGTCAGCACTCGTTCGTAGCAAAATAAAAATCCTCTTCATACAAAACAAAAACAGAAAATACATTAAAAACCACCTGCCTTAAACAATATTTTGGTACATACCTACTTATTCTTTAAAAATGTTTTTTTTTTCTTATTTTTTTTTTTTTATATACTCTGCCATGAAATATCATGTTTTAATTGGTTTGCTTGTTATTCCTGGTTTTCATACTTGTTTTTTTTTTTTTTTCTTTCGCTTTTGCTTTTCTTTTTTTTCACTTTTAGGCAAAAGGAATAAACAAATAAGGACGGACGCTTACATACATTCAAACGTCTGTATGGGCATATGGGTTTCTGCTTTTAAGTACAACATCTCTGTATGTGTGTGTGTGTGTGTGTGTGTGTTAATGTAGAAATTTAGGACATTCAGTATTCGTTACAGGATTAAAAATAAGCATAATAAAATATTAAAATTAAAGAAATTCAATACATACTTGTTTGGCTTTAGGTTCCTGAAAAAAGAAATGAAAAGAAAAAAATAATGAAATTAATACAAATATTTTTGAGAAATGAATTCAAAATATAAATTATATACATTCCAATTAGTTTAACAGTAAGTAAAATAAAACACTAAGACAACTTTATACGATTTACAGCCAATTAGTAAACAAAAAATACTTACTGAGCTGTCAACACGAAGAAAAATTAAATTTTTAAAGATTTCTTCGTTTTTAATGGCGGTAAGAACATCTTTATCATATACAAAAATAATTTTGCACATCTGTGTACTAGACAGCTGCAGAATACAAACAGAGAAACAGTGGAGTGCTATGCTCCGCAAGAGCGCGGAATAATTGTGTGGATTTTTTTGAGCCAATAATCGGTCAAGTGTGTTAGCTCAGCGTGAATTTCGTCGTAAATTTCCTAATCGTGTCGAGCGAACTAAATAAACATTACGCCACTTAGCTGCTCGTTTCGAGCGGACTAGAATCATAACAGATCTTTCAGGGCGTGGCAGGCATGTGCCTGCCGATGTGGCTGAGAAAAAAGAAACATCAACCAGACGTCGTGTCATACAATTGGGCAGCGCCAGACCAGTGGCGGCGTTAGGCGTCGGTGTCCATAAAACGCATTGGTGTATATATAGACTTATTTATGATAGCTGCGACCCTGCTACAAAAATCTAATTATAACAAATCAGCAGGTCTCCTATTGCATTATTATTAACTCTGACACTACTAGGCCTATTTTCTTGACTGGGCGACGCCGACGTCCACACATAGTCTAGCACCCCCACTACATCAGGCTGACTCTTTAGCGAATTTTACTGAAAGACTTAATAATGCAACAGAACTAGGGCTTGACGATATTTTCCATAAATCTTGGCATACAGACAATGTGGTTATAAAATAGAATCTATTTTATTTCTTGCAATTCAACCTAAATTAGAGCGTCAAGCGTAAATCAAAAATCGTCACGCACACAACTACATATAATTACCTCGACAGCTAATGAAAGAAAAAGCTAAGTTAGTAGACAACACAACGGGACCAAAAGGAGCTAAGTGGGCTGGTTTCATGAATCTGGCGGCCTGTTCAACCTAAACCTAAGTTAGTAGACCGTAGTCCATTGAGAACATCAGGCCTTAACCAACTGATCCGCCAACCTCCTCCCGGGGAACAGGTTTTGCCTTGGCGTATTCCTAACTTAGGCGCTCTGTTTTTCGGGGAAAAGAGGGGAAGGGGTCCCTCGTTTGGTGCGGCAAACAAAACTCTAGGAAGCCGCATGACTTATGTTGTGTTGGCTTCCGAAACCCTTACCAAGGGTATAAATTGGCAGAACGGGGATCAATCAGCATGGCCCCCGGGAAGTTCTGCTTGCGGTTCGACCCGGGCTGATCAAGGTTGAGGTGCCTACCTGAAACGTTCTGGCTGTGGTTGAAACCTAAATCGCAGGAAGGGAGTGTTAGTATCCTTGATAATTGTTTGGTGATGGCTTTTTTCGAGGTCTAACAATCTCCCGAGGATCTGTTGCCTATACAACAGATACGTGTACTGTAAGGAACCAGTGGTGATGATTGACGGGTGAGTTGGTTTAAGGGCTGATGCTCTTAATGGGCTTCGGCCTACTTGTCCTCCATTGATTGCTGGGAAATTGCATACATGAGGGATTAGAAAGCCCGAACTCCTCAACAAGAAGTTGTTCATATGACCGCAATCATATGACAAGAATTGCTACCTGTGTGAGCCTAGCAAGCCACACGGGGGCGGTGGTGAATCATGAAAAATTCACTCCGTGGAATTGGTCCATCATCAGGTTAGGCCGTCAAGGCAGGTACTGATGTAAATCATTTTCACAGTTGATCCGCCAACCTTTTCTACTGGTTCCTTACATTACAGGTATCTGTTGTAAGACAATAGCACCCTGGAGTTATTTATTAGCTTCCGAGATCCGGCATGCACCATAGTTGTCAGGGAAACTAATTCCCTTCCATGCGATTCTAGGTTTAAACCACTGCTAGAATATTTTAGCCAACGTAGGCACCTCAACCTGGACTAGCACAGAGATCTGCAAGGTAGAATCTTCTGGAGACTTGGCTGATCCCTGGTCTACCAATTTCATGGTACGGGTTTCAGAAGTTCAATGTAATATAAGTCTTGCGGCTTCCTAGAGTTTTGTTAACTACAACAAATGAGCGTCTCCTTCCCGTCTATGCCCTAGAAAACAGAATGCTCCGGTTTGGTCTACGTCACAGTAAAACCCTGTGGTGGAAGGGGGGCACGAGCGATCATTGGGCAACAGCTTTTTAAATAAAAGCGGTGATACCGTTCCTATCACTGGTTGGTCAATATTGGAAAGTGCTTTAAGACCGGTTATGCAAAACTATCTTTTTTTAATAAACTTCTGCGATGATTTTGTCCCACAGCCAGTTTACCAATTTCGAAAGAAAATGAATGCGAAAGAAAGCCAGTCACCCACATTCGAATCAATTTGGGGTTGTCTATCTCACTACTATTCGTTCGTATATTCTTATGTATTTTGATTCAGTTTTGACACATCGTTCGCATAGAAAAAAGTTAGACGAGCCCAAATCAATTTTCTTTCGCTTAGATTGCGAACGCAATCACGCTGTCAAGATTGGTAAGCTGGCTGTTAGAGACTGTTGTTTGAGTATTATATCAAAATAGCCATCAAGGTACACAAGCGTTTATTTTCTGCGAGTATAACTTCAGGAGGAGTTAGTAGGCCCAAACTCTTTTGCAAGGCGTGTATTTATACGAGGGCGGATTGAGATTGAAGCTACCTAAGTAGAAAAAAATAATTTTCCAGCCACATAATAGTGAAAGGCCAATGTAAGCGGCATGCGGCTGCGGGCGGCAACAATATGACCCATTTACAAAAAGTTATATTTTTTATAAAAATATTTGTACATCGATTTCAACATATTGAATTTAATTTAATTTGGTAGTGCCGTTAAAGACGGCCGAGCGGCAATGTTGAATTCAGTTTAACTTTTCGTTTTGCCGCTTTAATTTGTCAAACCAAAAAGTAAAGGAAAAAAATATAAGACAGAAATTAAATTTCGGTTTTCAAATTTCAACAATTGAATTTGTTTATTTATTTTAACCTTAAAAAAATCAAAATGTTTTTTTTATTTAATCTTCCAAGCACAAATTTTTCTTCAATTAGACGCGTTCATTTGCCTACAACAAATAAACTCAAGCGGCAAATAGAACAGGCGGTTACCGCTCGTTGCCGCAAGCCGCTTACATTGGCCTTTCACTATAATCTCTCGTTTTGGCGATTAGGCATGACTAGCAATATCGCCAGACTTAAACATCTCAGACATCTTTCTTTGGGGCTACTTGAAGTTGCGGGTTTATGCCAACAAGTCCCAGAAGAAGTCGCAGTATTGCGAACAGTTATCACCAACAATATTGCAGAAAGTTAAAGAAAAATCGATAAAACGCCATACATGTGTTTCCGCACGGGCGGTAGCCACTTGGCTGATATAATTTATTCCAATTAATAGAAAAAAATTTACAGATCCCAATAAAGATTTTCAAGACGCAAAATATTTAGTATTTAGTAAAGAAGTTATTCAAAAACAAAGTTGGATGATTAATTTTGCTTCACCTCGTGTATAATGTGTAATTTTAATTAAGTCTTTATTGTAAATGTTAATATTCAAATATACACCTTAAACCAGGTGTGCCCAACCCCGCTTGATGCTAAATTGTTTTTGCAAGAGCGCTTAGCTATAGGGCTGTGCTCTTTAATACACACATACTGCACTCAGCACTAGCAATGAGAAATACACATGCAACTTTGTCTTATATATTTACATATTTTTTTGTGATTCTTCACTGCACACACATGCAAGAGCAAAGCAACAATACTTCGCAGGCTTTGTTAGTAAACACTGACGACAAATATTATCAGTGTAAATTTTGTTTTTGTACATATATTTTGCTTTTTACAACAAAAAATATTAAATGAAAGTAGTTTCTCCTTATATGTATTAGTTCTTCCATTAACCACATTTGGGCACCCCTGCCTTAAACATATCCTTATTTACATAAAGGCATATATGTAAACATGCATGTATGTGTATGCAATTCTATCGTTAGTTCAATTTTTTATCTTTGTTAGCTTTTATTTGCCGCAAAATTTGTTTCAAAATTGAATTTTTATCTTTTCTTTTGGTCTGTGTATTCGTTTGCTTAACGGATCGTTGAACGTTAAACTCATTTCCATTTTAACCGTTTTTCGCTTTCAATGTTTCTTGCTTTTCGTTTTTTTTTTGTGGTTTAAATTTTGATCACTTTTCCGTATGACCTGTTACGTTTGCGAGTTTAGATATCAAAAGGGTTTTATTTCTTTCTTGGGTTTGTTGTTGTTGTTGCTGTCTTTTTATGTCTCCTTTCGCGCCTGAGCCTGCAGATGTTTTATTGTGCATATCAATAACTGTTTCTTATTTTAACGAATGGAAACGACGAAAACAAATGCATTTATATGCGTGAGATTAAAGGGTGAACGACTTTTTGTGAAACCGACTGAACTCATTCAGAAATAGTTGTTGCAAAAAAAAAAATTATAACATAATGATCAGTGTTTCCGCGATTCTTAATCATTTACATTATTATTGAAACATTTTATGTTATAAGGTTTTGTAATATATTTTTAGCTTTATTTTATTTATATCCTTTAACAAATGTCAATTGTGATTGACGTAATAAAACGCTACTTGCAAAAGCTGTTAGTTACACCCTACGATAGCATGATTAATTTTGCGCCACCCTATATTATTAATCTTACCCCAAGAAATATGTATTTTAAGACTCAATATTTTTTATGAAATACATTTTTTATGGAAATGTATTGAAACCGGCAAATTTGTTTTAATATTTTGTTTTAATTTCTTTAGCAAAAACCAAACTAAAGTTTTTGCATAAAAAAAAATACCCAGTTGACCGTATCATGCACAACTTGACGTTTTAACTCAACGACATGTTAAGGACAAATCCAATTACTGATGGCATTTCCGCACAAATAGCACTTTATTCGTGCACAGCAATAAGAGTAAAGTGCCAAATAAACTAATCAAACCATTTGGCAAACACTCGCTTTCCGTTTGCACACAAACCACTCAAACATTTTTAGACAAACACAAATTAATCAGTTTTTTTCTTAGTCACCTTTTTTGTTTGTTTTGAGAGCAGAAGGAAAGTGTGCTGCGACTGTTGTCTCTGCCATTAGAAAACCACAATACATAATTGTTTTAGGATATTTCTCTTTTGGCATTTTCTGCAAAAATGTTAAATTGGATTAAGTAGGGAGGCCTCAGTATATCTTTAGTTGTCCAATAGGAACCATAGGTATCGTTAGTTGTTCAGCTCACGTGCATTCTTCGCAGTTCCCTATGTGATTGCCTGAAAACCAGTTAGAAGAGGAAGACGGAGATAGTTCATTTATCAAATGTCCACAAACACTTCCCCTTTTCTTCTCATAACTTATTTTCCTACTTGCAGTACAATGCACTGCATATGTAGGATTCGTTCTCTGAGTACTGGTCCAAGATAAAAAAAAAAATTCTGGTAATAACTGCTCGCGTTCCCGTCGAGTATTCTACTTAAGAACTGTGATTGTCTGGGGCTTGTTGACATAACCCGATGACTGCAAGTAGGTCTAAAATAAAGAAGTCTGGTTTGGTTAAATCGGACGATCTGGCTGGTCGTGTCAAATCGCCAAGACGGGACATTTTGTTAGGTTAGGTGGTCAGGCCGCTGGATACCCAAGTGCGTCCTTGATAGTCCAGCTCACGTGGATCCTTGTCAGTTCCCTTTGTGGTTGACTGCAAAAGAGTTAGTAGAGGATGAGGGGGATAGTTCGTTTAGGTAGAAAATGGGTTATAAGTTATAGGTCTGGGAAAAGTGGGAGGCCACTTGATGTGGCATTACTTGCCATTATACTAAGTATCTGTTGTTCCTTATGAAAGAAACCAGCGCGGTCAGATTCATTGAAGCTACACAGGATAGGCTATTTAATCTCCGCTCAGGTATCTTAGGCGGTGGTGTTCCAATGCCGTGCATAGTCCGAGGAGGTGAAGGGCCGTCTCCTTCTCGTTCTCATCTTGGCAACTTCTATAGGAGTCGTCGTAAGGTAAACCTAGTCTCCTGGCATAGTTCCCAGTGTCCAGCGATTACTGGTTTAAGAGCTCTTCCTTTCACTTAAAGTTGAAGTGCTGGTTCCTTGATATAATGCATGTGGGTATGTTTCAGCGTGTGAAGCTTTATCCCCATCCAGCTCTCTGATAAGAGGTTTGTCTCTGTCCTCCAGAGTTGTCCCTTTTTTAGCTAATTCGTCAGCGATGTTGTTGCTGGTATTGGACCCGTATCCATGTATCCATTTTAGGGTTATATTTGAATGTCCCGCTATCTTATGTAAAGATGTCCTGCATTCCTGGACTAGACTGGATGGCGGCTTTGCTGTCCGTTATTATCATGACATCTATGCCGAATATCTTGTTAAACGTCAACCCCCTAGCCGCTTTGTTTAAGCCGATAATTTAGCTTGAAGAACACTACATGCGTTCGGTAGTCTCAAAGATATTTTAGTGTTGAATTCTTCTATGTAAACTCCTCTCCCAACTTTTTTTTTCCTCTTTTAGATACATTCCTGTAAACATAGAAGGATCCATAGTCTAAAGGATATTCCTCAATTTGGTAGCCAAAGCACCTTGCGAAGAATAATTTTGGGATGAAGTAATCATGCCAAAACGGGGACTATCTCTTAATTCTCAAGTATATTTGCATGTCGACATCGTCTTTCAGCCTAATTACGGTTTTTAGTGCTATTTGCCTGGCTTCCAAGTCACATGGCATCCAGCTCATAAATGCCAGAAATGCCTTCGTTTGGATTGTCGTCATGACGCCTATGGTCTGTATTTCCATGGTGTGATTGCCAGTGATTTCCACCATATTGATACTACATTGTGCGAAAATCGCAAATTTGTTGATTTACGTGCAAACATGATTCAAATATTTGTGCAAACAAGCCAACCCCTCCATAAACAATGCAAAATGTTTGTACAAACGTACAATTTTGGCATGTTTGCCAAGCAGTTTGTGTAGTTTATTTGGCCCTTAACACTGCTCATCATTGCAAAGCGGAAAACAGCGGCTATTTAGATGACGTTATTTTCCCTATCCAGCGCACGAAATTTTGTGTACATAAAAGTTTAAGATATTGCGAGTATTTCATGAAATGTTTTGAAGACAAATGTCATGGACAACAACCTGGACAACTGGGTAAGATTTAAGTCTTTAATACATATGTATGTATAAATATTGAATTTATTGTCTGCTTTTTTAAGTCTGTCCATCTGTCCTGTTTAAGCGAAGCAGACTCTGTCAGACAATCATTCACACACATGCATACACACACACACACACACACACAAATTTTATAATCGTCAGAGCTGTTTTTGTGTACTTAATGAATATTAAAAATGTGTGTGAGTGTGTGTTAATGTTTGAATTCTTGTTCTGATCGCATTATATTGTGAACATCTGCTCTTCGAGCGTTGTTTTATATTTCTTTTATTTTTTGTTCTTTTCACATTTTATCTCTCGGATAGTTATATTTTTAGATTTATTACAAAGGAAAACAAACAAATGTTTGTTTTTGTTTAAAATAAAAGGAAAATGTTTAATTCAAGTAAAGAAAATATTAATTTATACGATTTGATTATAAATCGTCTTAAAATTCCTTTCGACACACACTCGGAAGAAAAAAAAGCAATTACAAATGAGTAAAGCAGCCGTGTCACAGAGTGCACGTTTTTGAAAAACGTAAAACTAATAAGTTCTTCGGAATGAAATCATTTTTAAGAACAAAGATAATAATTTTTAATATTAGAAATGATTTCGTTGTGAAAAACTTTTTAGGCTTTCGATTTTTTGAAGAACCAAAAACGGTTTCAAATTCATTCATCGGATGTGACCCTTTGGGATAGTTTCTCTTAGATTTTGAAAATTAGTTTGAAAGTATAGCCGATTTCAAAAGCAGAGAAGACCATCAATTCGTTTGTCTGTTGCTGCCAATTGCGTAGCGATTTAAAATTAATTTTGCCTTTGAAAAGATTTTTTTTCTTTTAAAATCAGGTGGAAATATTATAAAATTTAAGATCGCAAGGCCTCGTTTTATTGTTTATTTTCAAAATTCCTCTACTCGTCCCTAAAACTTCACAGAAATCATTAAATAGAAGATTTAATATCCTCACATGCGTCTCTATGTGGCAATTCCGCTTCATAACTGCCACAGTGGAATTCGAACTTCGTCGGGGTATGTCAGCCTTTATATACTCCAGGTAACCTCACTAGAACACCTGTCCCTTACGGTCCCTAAAACTTAACATTGCACCTGATTTTTACAATCTTATATCGCCTTGTTGTAACCGAACCCCGGCCTTTGTCAATTCGCCGCTCACAGTACCACTGGGTTCTTGATTACCGATCACAACGTTACCGGTTATTTCGCTGCACTTCTGTACTCAGAATAGCTCCAGGTTCGAATATCTTACTATCTTGCTTAGAGTCCCCCAAGCAACAGGTTTTGCCTTGGTGTACGCCTAACCAAGGTACTCTGCCAACTTTTGGGAATTCCCGAAAAACTAGGAACCGCTTCGCTGTGAACTGTCATTCAGTTTGGTGCGAAAATTAAACTTGTCATATTGTTTCAGGTGAAGTGGAGCATTTTGGAGATTCCTGAATTCGATTTTGGGAATTCCAAAAATAATTATCTCGTTATTAGTTTGATATCCAAGCGTGTTTTTTTAGTTTTTTAAACTATATTAATTCATGTTGTGAACTACTTTGTTCTTTTGAAATGCAATTTTATTAACACACTAGACGTACTCACGGCGTTGCCCGCCCTGTATTCATGTTTGAAAATAATAAAAATCCTTTGATAAGGGAAGCCTACATCATAGCAGCTTTAAGCATGCAAAGTCTCAGCCCAATTGGTTTAAAATTTACAAAGTACGGCTGTAATCCGTAGTACGATTCCCAGGGCAATCGACCACAAATAGATGAGATCTGGACGATGCACGCGTGTTAGGTATAAATGTGCGCGTTTCGGTAACAAGATCCCTAATCTCGTCAGAGCAAAATCTATTGTAGTAACGATGGAACAGTGAGTCAATAGAGTTGGATACCATACTGTTACCGATAAGCCTCTTCGCCCTCTCCTGCACACGGTCGAGTAACCCCAAAACAGACTTTGAGCCACCGGCCAAACAGGAGATTTGTGTTCAATTTTCGGATATAGGGGCAGTATAAATAGTAAGGAGATTGAATGGTGTGAAGTACATCTTACACCGTTTCAAAAACCCGAGATACTTGAATGCTTCTTTAGAGGCATGAAAAATGTGTCACACTGTATCTTCATTCCAAGAACATCAAGAGCATCCGATTCCTCAATGTTAATACCATCCATGAGTATAGTGTAATTAACCTAAAGGAAGCCAAGAGGTAAATGTCTTTAAGTCACCACTTTTGTCTATTGTGTTGGTGACTGTTTGATGACATTGTCAACAAATTGTCTACATTTTTCAATTTTCCTTCAATTTTTTTAATATTTTTGTCGTTTTGTTGAGATAATAATCTGGAAGTCAAAGTTTCGTGCGCTCCAAAAATCATCAAAATAATAATACACCAGGTAAAATAAGTGCGTTTTCAATAAATAATTATACATTATAATTATATATTATAATTATAAATTATAATTATTATTACCTATAATTCTAGGTAAAAGAAATTATAAGCGTTTAATGAAAAATCAGTCAACTTTGTATAAAAGTAGAAAAAGTGACAACACAAAAATTTTAAATTTAACTGATAATTTTGAACAGTTTGTAAAGTCTGGGGAAGATTTGATGGGATCAGTAGTAGATTTACCTTGTCCCCGATAAATAAAAACTTGTTACATTGAAACAGAAAATGCTCGGAAAAGCTTCTTGCTATATTACACAAGGAAGGACTAGATGTTTCCCTCTCAGCAGCAACTTTGTGGGGGTAAAAGCATTATTAGAAAAGTATATCCAGGAAAAAGGAAACAACGCCTTCCTAGATAAATTATTATTTCAGAAAACAGTCGTAAAGCAGCTCTGGGCTGGGGAACAGCTCTCGCGTCATCGTAATTATTTCTTAAGTGCGGTCAGGCTTGTTGTTGTTTGGCCTTCGAGAGTTTTGCGTCTCACTCTCATTGGTTAGCTGTCTACCTCAACTAACTGTATTAGTTTACAGTTTTTGTGAGGTATTTCGTTGTTAACCACGCGGCAACTTCCTATGCGAAGGTATAGGTCGGTACAGTTAGTCACAGCGCCGCAAAAGAAATACTGTTAATACCATCGTGGGCATAAGGTCTACGTTACTCCGCCCATGCTGTGCATCCTATACTTTGCAAATTTATTTGCAACTGTATAGTTATAAATACAAATACAAATATTTCAGAAAAATATTGTACTGAAAGTGTAGACATAACTACTAAAATGTACTAGTGAATCACTGGTTCCAATATCTACATATGGTTCAAAAACCACTTCCTAGTCTATAGGGCTATCGTCAGTAGTGGATGTTCAATGACACGCACATGTTAAGTGTCGATAGCAAATAACATGGTGTGGGGTATTATAAGTCTCTAGGCCTGGAGTCTGTGTCAATGTAAATCACTACTGTTTCACTACTGACATTTCCTGCTGGGTAGTGTTTTAAAAGATCCTGTTAACCGCTTTTTTTAAATCTTGATTTCGGTACGAATAGATAAGCGGACACTTCCCATTATTGGACAATAACGATGAGTGTCCGGTTAGGAGAGTTTTCACTGTATGTATATGTATGTGTGAATGTACGAGTATTAAACACTTTTTTTTATTTTAGCAAACAGAATTGTTTGGATAAACTTTTGTTTAATTTTCGGAACTTAAAAAAAAGGATCTCACAAAACAAGTAACAGACCAGCTGCTCGCATTAAATCATTTAAATCTTTTTTGGAGCTTGCAGATATTTAAATGATAAATCTTAATTGTGCACAAACTGCAAAAAAAACTTAAAAAATTTTAAGTACCTATTTCACACACACACACACGCACACACATATAAAGCTAGTGTATGTGTGTTTTGTGTAAAAAAATTAAAATTATGTGGACATGATCTTCCTGTTAAAGGAAACTAAAACTAGTTTTGAAATCTTGTCAACAATTTTGTAAGACGATCTTTTGTATCTTTTTGATGATGTCTTTGTTACTTTTTGTGCATTTTTGCGTTCGTGTTTTTTTTTTTTTTTTTTTTTGAGTTTCTGTCTAAATTGATGCTGACAATTATAATTAATGTCACTTGCCTGAACAAATTACAAACGGAAATACGGCCATAACAGCTTCAGCAAACAGACAAAACGAAACAGATCGCAAATATATAACTTTAAATGATCGGCTGCAGTTATAACGTTTATTTTCATTCATGCAGTTTTTTTTTCTCTTCTCTGGCATTTTGCTGTTTTCCTTTTTTATTTTTTATTTTTATTTGCCATTAAGATTTTTCAAAAAGGATGCCTGGCAACTTGAATTTTTTTTCTTTTGCTTTTCTCAGCTACTAATTATTTGATATCAGCTGTACTTTTATTGTTGTTGCTAGTGTAGTGCTGCTGCTGCTGGTGCTGCTGATGTTGTTGTTGGTTGATTTTCGTTATTGTAATTTACACACATTATTTAGGTTATTCGACGGGCTTAAAACGTGTTTAAACGCTGAAAAGCATGTGTATGCCAAACACGAAACACATGTTCTTTTGGATCGCAGATGAAGATGGAGAATCTGTGGAAGACGGCTCATCAATTTAAGTTGTGAAAAAAGCAGCAAAAACAAAAATAAAACAACAACCCAACAACTACAGCAAAAGCAAAAGCAACATAAACATCAATGGCAATGGCAAGCCACTAAATGCTAAAATCGAAAGATGCTGCGTTTCATACAAACACGCACACACACACACACACACACACACACCACCACCACCGACATTTTGGAGCAAAAACATCTGGTGTTTTTTAGGTCCACAACTTGAAAAACGCGTTTTTTACGTGGCTGCAATTGACATAAATCTTAAAACCTACAAATCTTAAAAGCAGATGGATACTTTAGTGTAACTCTGTATATCTGTAAATATGTAGTTATCTACATGAGTGCAGTTGTTGCTTGTAAATTTACGCAAAGAAACCTGTTCATTTGGCAGGTTCATGAGTTTTTTCTTCTTGTTTTTTTACTTTGCCTTCTTGAGAAAATTACTTAAAAATCATGAATGAATTTTTTTATAAACAATATTTTTTGTTGTTGTTGTTGCTTACCTTCTTCTCGGTCAACTTTTCACATCTACGCTGTTTGCAGATCTGATGACTTTTGTCGTTGCGACATGGAGCACAATCACCACAGTTATCTTTGCGTTGGCAGCCAATACATTCGCCGCAGCGTTTGCGTTTCTTTTTTGACTGGAAAATGTTAGAAGGCATCTATAAGAATTTTATTACAATTGGTTTTTGTTGTTTGTTTTATATTTATAAGAAAAAAATTTACACATTTATCAGGATATACAAACAGGGTGTTCCAGAACTCAACCTCAAGCCGAAACAGGGTGACAGCAATGATTGCAAAAATCATGAGAAAAAACAGAAGAAAAATATCTAAAAGAGCGTTTTACTCAGTTCAAATGTTTTTTATTATTTTTTTAGATTTTTTCCTGATTTTTCTCATAATGGTTACAATTAATCTTGTCACCCTGTTTCAGTTTGATGTTGAGTTCCGGGATACCCTCTATACTGTTCAATAGAAAAGGATAAAAAAAAATATTATTTATATTTTATTTACTGCTTACCAGCTCATCTGCCCTACCAGAGATTCGAGGTAATTTTGTCAGACACGATCACGAAAGTGATCGGTATAGATCGTCAACAGGGAGGGTTTGAGATCTTTTTAGGTGGATTCAAGTCGCAATCGGGAGTTGTAGAGGATATCTTTATCGTCAAAAGGAAGTGCTTGAGATCTTTACAGGTGGATTCAAGTCGCAGGCGGGAGTTGGAAAGGATATCTTTATCCCTCTGTATAACAATAGGATTAGATTTAGGCCGCAAAATTAGCATAGCGTAAAACTCTAAACACTTAGACGACAGCATACAGAGGTGCCACAGATATATTTTACATTAATAAAATTAAAATTACTCACTAAAAACGTAAAACTGTAAAAACTCATCAATTTCTTTGTTTATTTTATTTATGTGATGTTTATTTCTATTAAATATTTCAAACAAATTTTAGCTCTTAATGCTGCCAATTTATATTTATAGTGGCAGCAATGCATGTACTATTTGCTGCTTACGAAAATAGAAATAAGGCTAAGTTGGCAGTAGCAGGAAATGCTGTTGTGAAGTCGTATTGCTGTGATGTCGTTAAAAAAAATTCGTTTGTATTTAAAAACAAGTATTTTAATTTTGACAGATTGCTGCTTGCTGTCTGCAGTCGTCTATGTGTTTGAAGCTTAACGCAGGCGAAAATCACAGCTATAACGAGAGCAGCCAACTGGGTTAGGTACTATAGGGGCCAGATCCTGTAACGATGCTTTTTTTTACCAGTGAACACTCAAAGTAAAATTCACCGGCAGTCGTAGTGTTTTCTTTTCAATAAAAAGCAATTCCGTCAATGAATCAATGAATTTTATTGTGTTCAATGTGTTCATAAAGTAAAATGATGAGCAAATTTTCTAATGGAAATTTTAATTTACATAATATTTTTGTTTATTTTTTCAACTTCAAAATATTTTACAAAAATCAAAACTCATTGTAGAGTTTTGAGTGAAAAAATTATTCACTGTAACTGTAAAAATTATTCATTTTCACCGTTGCGGACACAAAAATTAAAAGTGAACACTGAAATTGGTGAACATTTAAAAATTCATCGCTATGGAATTTAGCCCCAGGTTATAAGCCGAGGTTATTCAAATTTGTACTGATAGTAATGCTGCTGCGAATGCACTAGCGAAGGTCTAAATGAAGTGCAGGTGGGTTCGTGAATTCCGCATATTTCTAAACGAGACAGAATATAGCATTGATTTCCATCAGCACCTGCCTAATAGGCCTTATCTGATGACGGACCAACTGCAGGCAATGAATTATTCACGATTCACTAGCGCCCCTATGTGTTTTGCAAGGCCCAAACAGGTCCAAACTTTTGCCCTTAGTTTGTAGTCATATGGACAAACCCCTTACTGAATAGCTCGAGCCTTTTAATCCCTTCTGTACTTAATTCCTCAGACAGTCAATGGCAGACAAGGCCTAATGAGTTGGTAGGCCGAAGTCAATTAAGAGCATCGGCCCTTAACCCACTCACACATCTGTGGCAAAACAATAGATATCTGTGACATGAACTGCATGTGATTCATTAGTCCTCGAAAGTCGGTATTGCACCATAGTTGTGAAGGAAATAATTCCTTTTGCAACGATTTAGGTTTAAACCAGAACGTTTCAGCTAAGGTAGGGACCACAACCATTGTCAGCGCCAGGATGCTGTGCAAGCAAAACATCCCGAGTGCTTTGTCGATCCTTGTTCTGCTAATTAACTCTTGGTGAAGATTTCGGAGGCTCAACTCAACATAAGACATGCGCTTTTCTTGAAACGGAGACCTTCTACCCAATGAGCAGAATGGATTGGTTTGATGTACACCAAGGCAAAACCTGCCCCCCCCCCGGGGGAAATATACATGAGACCCCTAGGCATTCGAAACTGAACTTTTTCTGGATGTGGGGGCAAACTGAAGTGCCTTGAAATATTGTAGGGAACGAACTGGCAAAAGCCGGGGTCTGGGAACAACAAGGGGATATAGATGGGATAGTTGGGACTCTACTCAAGAGTTGTAAGAACCAAATACAGCGTTGACTTTCAGGGATAGTACAGGACAGATGGTCTAGTGAGGTCACTTGTCGAATAGCAAGGCTAACATGGCCCTCGGTATGATATTACCCTTAGGGATAATAATACCGCCACCCCGACAAAGGTTGCGTTCTAGTGTGGTGGTTCTGATGGGATATTATCGCATAGTGACATATGTGGGATTAAGTCTTCCTTTTAATGATTTTTGCTTTCTATTGAAGTTTTAGGGATGAGTTGGAAAAAGAGAGAGAAAGTTGGGCACTTCCTCTATCAGTGTCTAGCTCCCTCTTATGTAAGAGTATCTAAGCAGGTGTTGTACGATTTGTTAACAAAATCGGAATGTGATTGCATTCTTTCAAAATCGGAATGTGGTTGCATTCTTTTATCCCATTCTCGGGTGAGTTTTGAACTAGTCATGTGTAGATCTGCTGAGATACATATCATACTCAGGCAATACAATGGACAGAAAGCCTGTTAAACCTAACCTAACCTTTTATATTGTTCCATACAAATGAGTGATTTATTCAATTGGGTATACATATGTACGAGTATTTGTAAATTTAACTACTCTTGGGAATGCTCACATGTGGACCGATATCGGAAATTTTCATATTCTGTATTTTAGTAACCTGCTTTTATTACTAGAACTGCTTTTAAGCAAAAAAAAATTTTTCAGTAAAAAATAGCCTAAGCCCAATAAATCGGATATGCTTCTATATGGACCAATATCAGAAATTTTCATTTTTTGTATTTCAGTAACCTCCTTTTATTACCAGAACTGTTTTAAAAAAAGTTGTTTGAGTTCGCTAACGCGAAAAAAATAAATCATTAAAAATTTGGTTTAGACTATATCTCGGGTATATATGGACCGATATCGGGGTAAAATTTTGTGCCTTGTAATGGCCATGTCAAATAAATATATTAAGTTTGCAGCAAAAATTTTCATACCAAATTGCAAAAAATGGATTTTTTCGGAATTTTGGATATCTCACAGTTACATATGAACCGATTTTACTGAATTTCAATAGCAAACCTATAAATCGATTGAGTAATGGAATGGTAAAAAAGAAAAGGTTTTTTAAGAAACGATATTTCAACGGCGAACATCACTTAACCGACTTTTCTATCAATACTGATTCAAAGTATTTATACTTTAAAGACTTGGAATTGTGGAACTAGCAAACACAATCACAAACTTATATATACCCTTTACATTTTTGTGAAAGATATAATAAATCGCTAATCGAAAGCCTAAAAAATTTCCAAATTCACCTTTTCTATTGAACATTTCTCAGTATAATCCTACATTTGTTGCTGGCATATAAACTCACCTGTTTTTCGCCGGCACCGTCACTGCTGTCTCCAATGCCCAAACTAGATATGGGACTCTTAAAATTAGCAGTACTTGAAACAGCATCAACTTGACCGGGATTGCTGGGGTCCACATCCATGGCACTGGCCTCGGAATCGGCGCTGGACTCCAGCGAATGGGCCCGATTTTTCCGTCTCTCTTTCTTACGCGCATCCACTCTGGCCACCGGTGAGTTAAGAACTTTATCCGCCTTGAGGGGTGTGGTGGTGGAAGGAGTGGGCGTTAACGGTTGGGTGGTATGGGGTGTATGAGATCCCGTACTGGTGTGCGTCGAATGCGGCGTATGATAACCAGCACTGCTGCCACCCACACCACTATTGGAAATATCCATCATTGACGAGCTGCTGGCGCCATCATAAGACGGCGTAGGCGTATGCATGCCCAAAGGCGTGGCTATAGTATTTGGTGTATTAGATGCAGTTGCACTCATGTGCGAACCATTTGAGTTGGTATTGAGATCAAATGCGGACATGGAGTTTTCCTTTTTGCCCAAAGAGGATAACGTGGCTAAGGTCAGCGTGGAGGCGTTCGTTTGCAAAGGCGTGGTGGCTACCAACGAACTGGGCGTTCCCGGAGCATAAGATGGTGTTAAAGGTTGGTAGAGTAGAGGATCCGAGCTATAACCACCCACTGCTATTGTATTGGCCAGAGATGAGCTCATATCCCGCACGGGCAAAGCAGCCGGCACTAGGGGATATGAGGGACGATGATGTGGATGAAAAGCATTGGCTGGCACGGGAGGCGGTGGCGCTCCCAAGGGAGCAAAACCCGACGAAGGCGGTGTTATGCTGGTTTGCAAACTCGTCAGCTGGGTAAGAGGCGAACCCACACTAGCCATGCCAGGCGAGCTAACCGATATACTGGCCGGTGACATGGCCACAGTTTGCAAAGAATTCAGTGCCGAAGCACTGGCGCCCGAGGGCGGCGGTATAGGCGTGCCGTCGGCCATTAACTGATCGAAGCCATGAAACTGACTGGAAAAGGAGGGCAATTTGGAAAATGGCTCAAAGCCACTCTTTGGTTGCTGTGCGGGATTCGAACTGGAGTTGCTGTTGGTATCTTTGGACTCCATTTCCCAAGGGCGTGTATAATTATTATTGGAACCGTTGGTTTGAGAACTTACTGAGTCATTCGTATTACTGTTGCTGGTCGAACCGGCATTCGTAGTGTGGCTATTGTTAGTGTTACTGTTGGCTGGATTATGGCCATTACGATGTTCATGGGAGTGGCTAAGGTTGCTGGTGGCATTAGTCGAGCCCACCGGCACATTATTAGTGCTATTGGTAATAGCTGAGCTAGTGCTGCTGGTGCTGGTGGGTGTTGAAGACTGTATGGGTTGGTGTTGTTGTTGTTGGTTGGCTGGAGTTGTTTCTGTTTGCTGCTGCTGTTCGTGTTGCTGTTGGGGCGGTGGCTGTCTAGCATAATAGTCCCAATGTTGCTGCTGTTGCAATTGATGTTGCTGAAACACCAGCTGTTGGCTATGCTGTTGATTGTGTTGCTGCTGCTGGTTTTGTTGTTGATGCTGTTGTTGCTGCTGTGTGCCTGTATAGGCTATAAGATGCTGTTGCTGATATTGCGGCTGCTGCTGCTGCTGCTGCTGTTGGGTGATATGATGAGACGGAAATGTGGCCGCTGCTGCTGATGTTGCATAGGCAGCGTGCGTATAATGTTGACTTAGACTGCTCAAATGTTGCAAATGTGTATTGGACAAATTGCTCGAGGTGACAGCAGAAACTGTTGTGAAATTATGCTGTTGCTGCTGCTGCTGCTGCTGATGTGGTTGCTGCTGCTGCTGTTGTTGTTGTTGCTGGTGATGATTTAACAGAGTATTTGCAGACGTTTCTTGTGTTCCGCCGCTGGATTGTGCCACTATTGAAGACGCCATTTATATTTACCCTGTTGCATGGCCGGTTTTGTAAGCGCCTTTTGCAGGGATGGGATGGTCAGTCAGAAATTTTCTTTTAGTTTAGCTACAACTAAATGTGTTGCAGCTGGGCTGATGTTTGCTAATGTGTGTATCCTTCTCAGAAAACCGTTTTCCAATTCAAAAAAGAAATTGCTTGAAATAAAAATTGCGTTTTTCGTTTCTTTGTCGGCTGATGAAATTTGTACCTTAACTTTTGTGCTTTAGTTTTTGTTGTAATATTTTTATGCTTATGTTTTTGTTTTTGTTTGTTTGGATAAAATAGTTTTTCTTTTTGCTGTTGTTGTTGTTGTTGTTGTGGTTTAAATATTTGTACACTTGTTGTTGTTGTTTTACACTTTTGAGGTAGTTTTTCAAAATAAATTTAAAAAGGGGTTTTATTTTTTTGAGAGATTTTTATTATTTTTCTAGTTTTCATAAAATCACTGGATATTTATTTTTTTTGTTTTATATTTAATAAAATGTTTTTACAACACTGGTTTAATATTTTTTGGATATTGTTTTTTGTTTAACTTTTCTTTGTTCATAATTATGTATTAAAAACTTTCAATAAGTTGTACGTATTTCGTTATATGTTTGTTGGTTGGTTTGTTTGTTTGTTTGTTTGCTTGTATGTAATTAATGTTTGTTTGTTGTTTGTTTGATTATTTTGCAAGAAAATTTGTAAAGATTACGGAGCTTATTTGCGTTATTGATTAAAAATTTATTTAATTGAATGGAAAATTTGTAATTGTGCAGACTATATTTGTCAATATATATATATAGATATATGTAAGTATATAGTTGTATGTATGTATATTTTTTTTAAATTTAATTGCTAACAATGGTAATTTTGAATAAAAAAATTTGTATTTTTGTACTTTAACTGTTAATATTTTACTTTACTTTATTTAAATTTGTTGAACTTGATTATTTGAAAAAGAAATTTGTTGTTGTTGTTATTTATAAAATTTGTATGTTTTTGTTTTTTAATCAATTTTTTATTACTACATATTTTTTATCTTTCTATTCAAGATAGCTTAATATTTTTTAATATTTAGTATTAATTATTTATCAGACTTGTTTTAAAGATTAAATGTTATTAAAAAATTTGTTGTTTTTTGTTGTTGTTGTTGTTGTTGTTGTTTAATTTATACTATTGCGTTGCTAATTATTTTGTTAAAATTTGCATTTTGTACTTTTGTTTAGTAATTATTTTGTTTTGCTTTTTTTTTTTTGTTTATTATATAAAAATATATATATATTTATTTGCATATATAATATTTAGAAAAAGAAACATTGGAATTAAAAGCTTCTTAATTTTAATTCTTGTAACTTTGGGGGGGTTTTGTAAATTTGTAGGTTTCCTTTAGTTTAAATAAAATTTTTGTGGCGTTTTCTCCTTCTTCCTCCTCTTCTTCTTCTTTTTGCTGCTTATATTATTTTATTGCTTATGTAATAAATTTAATTTAAATTTATGTCTTCCTCCTGTTTGCTTGTTTTGCTTATTAACTTTTTTGTTTTTTTTTTTTTTTTACTTTATTATTAATTTATTTCTAAGCTTAATTAACAATTGTTGTCTTATTTGTCTAATTTTATTTATTTCCTTTTTTTTTATATATATTTTTAATGTTTAAAAGGGCAAATTTTAAAAATTTTCATAAAATTTGTTTTGCTTGGTTTAAAATTTGTTATTTGTTGTTGATTAAAAAGCTGCGGTGTTTCATTTTTAATCAACTGGGGAGTTTTGCAGCAAGTTTTCCTTTATCTTTTGTATCTGTAATGAAATTTAAAAAAAAAAAAACAATATATAAAATAAATTTTGTAAATATATAATAAAATTATGTAACTATAGCATTAAATTATCATACAATTTAAAATATTTACAACAGATAAAATTGATTACACCATAGTACATAGTACACCTTTGCTGCTGCTAAAACTAGGAAATCTCGCAGAAACTAGAATATTTCAAGCAGCTGAAAATGATACAAAATTGTCTTGGTACTGTAACTAAGCAAAATTTCGATTGTTTACCTCCGCCGTAGAATAATGTTACGACACATCAGCGTCTCCAGCAAGCCTGTAAGGCTCACGTAGACGGCATGTTCTTGTGATATCGCTCCTTTATTGCAACATAGCCATATTTTGTACGAGTAGCCAAAACACAATTAAAATTATTATTAAGAGCAAAAAGTTCAGCTATATTGAAAAAAACATTAAAAATTCAAAACATATCAACGTGTTATCGATAAAAAACGGGAAGTGTCAAAAAAAAAACAAAAATGTTGGCTTAAACGTGACTTTGCCAGCTTAACCCTACACTAAGAAGCATATTTTCAATAAAATTTGTTATTCATCCTGGAACCCATTAATGTACTTTTCGTAAAACGTTTGTCTACAAAACTTGTCTGGAAATCACTAAACAAATTAAGTAACTTTCATACAAATTTTCTTGACGAGTTGCTCGTCTGTGCTCTATAAACAGCACGGAAATCTTCATAAAAAAAACTATTAAAGTTTTAATTTTTACCAAACGTGTTTCATATAACGTTTATTCTATGTCATAGTATTTTGTACATATTTTTGAGATCATACAGGGTGGCCCAAAAAAGACTGAAGGATTAAAAATAGTTATTTCTTTTTTGTGTTAAAAATATTTTTTTTTTTTTTGTTGTCATGGCTACATACGATGTGCAGAAACGCGTCAAAATCAGTGAATTTTTTTATTCTTCTGGAAGGTCATTTATTACAACTCAACGAAATTATCGTCGTCATTTTAATGTCCGAACAGCACCCAGTGACAACATGATTAGGAACTTAGTCTCCCGTTTTGCGGAACATGGAAGAGGTAGAGGTTGATCTGTGCGCAATGAAGCAGTTGTGGAGGCTGTACGGCAGAGTGTAAACGAAGATCCATCTGTCTCTACTCGTCGTCGTTCTGCTCAATTGGGAATCTCCAGAACATCCCTGCATAGAATTTTGAAGCGGGATCTTAAAATGTTTCCGTGAATTTGCCATCATACCGCAACCGACTAGCTCTTATTAACCTCTCTACATTTAAAAGCTGAAGAATTACATCAAATATATTATTCTTTTTAAAGTTATTACAAGGGGATACTGGTTCAATCTATCTTCGCGATAGAATAAGCATCAATATACCTAACAGACAGCTAAGGTCGTACGTTCCACTGTATCTTCAATTTCATCGATCAAACTTCTTAAATTTTGATCCTTTCCGTAGAGTTTGTGGCGAAGTAAACAGATTTTATGATCTCATCGACTTATCTGACAATATTCCTATTACTAAAAGAATACTTCTTTTGTATTTAAACTCTAGTGATTATATTTATAACTGTTTGTAGTTTTTATAAAATTCAAATGGTACAGCAACTGCTTCCCCAAGATCATCAGGCACGCCTGCAATATGCTATTCGTTTTTGTCAAATAGCCAGAGAAAATTATAACTTTTTAAACAATCTTGTAATGAGCGATGAAGCTCATTTCCACTTAAATGGCTATGTTAACAAACAAAATTGTAGATTTTGGGGCACTCACAATCCTAGAGCATTACATCAGCGTGAATTACAACCCGCCAGATGTATTGTTTGGTTCGGTGTTATGGCTGATAAAATTATCGGTCCATATTTTTTCGAAGATGTGGCTGGTCAACCAGAAACGGTTAACGGGGCTCTGTACAGGACTATGATAGAAAATTTTTTGCGTCCACATGTTGAGAATAATCAAAACATATGGTTCCAGCAAGATGGAGCAACTGCGCATACAGCAAGAGCGACAATGGAACTTGTTCATAACATTTTTGGTGAACGAATAATTTCCAGAAATTGTGATTTTGCTTGGCCTCCACGTTCACCAGATTTGACTGCTCCAGATTTTTTTTGTGGGGCTATTTGAAAGGAGTTGTGTATATCAATAAACCCCAAACAATTCAAGAGCTTAAGCAGAACATTCAAGCAGAAATAAGGAACTTGGAACTAGAAACTCTACCGGCAGTAATGGAAAATGCGGTTAAAAGAGCCAATTTTTGTTTGCAAGAAAATGCACACCATTTGAGAGATGTTATATATAACAATTTTTTATGAATACGGTCTTACAAATTTAAAGTAAGTATGCTCGGATATACATATATGGATCGATATCGGAAATTTTCAATTTCTGTATTTTAGTAACCTCTTTTTATTGCTCGAATTGTTTTTAAGCCCAAAAAGTTATTTACGAAAAAATTGGTTTAGACCATATCTCGGATATATATGGACCGATATCGAGAATTTTCATTTTCTGTATTTATATAACCTTCTCTTATTACCAGAACTGCTTTTAACCAAAAAAAATTTTTTTTTCATGGAAAAATCGGTTTAGAATATGTCTCGAGTGTATATGGACCGATATCGGGAATTTTCATTTTATGTATTTATATAACCTTCTTTTATTTAGAACCAGAACATAAAAAAATCGGTGTAGACTATATCTTGGGTGTATATTTACCGATATTGGGAATTTTCATTTTCTATATTTCAGTAACCTTCTTATATTACCAGAACAGCTTTTAAGAAAAAAAATTTTTTCAAGTTCGCTTTTCATTTGACATTTTCATGCACATTTTCGTGAAAAAATCAGTTTAGGCTATATCTCGGGTGTACATTTACCGTTATCTGAAATTTTTTATTTACTATATTTATATCAGGTTCTTTTATTACCAGAACTGCTTTTAACCAAAAAAAAAAACTTTTTTCAGGAGCAAGTCGGTTTAGACTATATCTCGGGTATATATGGACCAATATCGACAATTTTCATTTTCTGTCTTTATATAACCTTTTTTTACCAGAACTGATTTTAACTAAAAATAAATTTTTTTTATGAAAAAAAAAAACCGTTTAGACTAAATCTCGGATATATGTATGTATATGGACCGATATCGGAAATTTTCATTCTCTGTATTTATATAACTTTCTTATATTACCAGATCTGCTTTTAACCAAAAAAAAAATTTTTATGAAAAAAAAACGGTTTAGACTATATCTCGGTTATATGTTTATACACCGATATAGGAAATTTTCATTTTCTGTATTTTAGTAACCTTCTTATATTACCAGAACAGCTTATGAGCAAAAAAAAAAACTGCTTAAGTTCACTTGCGCGACATTTTCATGAAAAAATCTATTTAGACTATACCTCGGGTATATATGGACCGATATCTGGGAACATTTTTTTTTCCTTTTAATTGCCGTGTTTGATAGTTGTGTTAAGTTTGAAGCAAAGCAACAAAAACTTTCATACAAAATTGCAAAAAATAATCGCTTTTTTCGGAATATTGTCTATATCCCAGCTATATGTGAACCGATTTTACTAAATTATATATAGCAAACCCATGAATCGATGGGATAAAAAAATGGTGAAAGAAAAAACTTTCTAATTTTAATGGTTTTCAGAGAAACGGTATTTGAACGGCGGACAGACAGACAGATGGATCTAGTATTCCTATTTTTCAGCACTTCATTCATATGTATGTGTTTATGACTTTGCTTTGGTTATTTTTTATCGGTTTAAAAATTCTGTACTTGACTCAAAAATTTTATACTCATTTGAAAACATCACAGAAAACGTTTTTTTGAAGAAACTCATTTTCGTCTTATTTCACACACTTGTATGTTATTGGTACTTAAATTTATGATTACGACTTGTAGTAAAAGCAAATAGAAAATACTTATATTTAGTACTAGTTTTTTCTTTCTATGTACTTGTTGCCAATCTCTGATACGATTCCATTTTCCCTTTATTTGCTTTGTCTGACTTTACAAGTTTATATTTAGTACTATCTATCTGTGTACTTGTTGCCAATCTCTGATACGATTCCATTTTCCCTTTATTTGCAAGTTTATATTAAATTAAAACAAATTTTTATATTTTTATTATTTTTTCTAAAAATTTTAGAAATTATATATAAGCGCACTAAAGCATTCTCCATCAATACAATTTAAGGGCAAAACATTTCGTTTTCATTTTTTTTCATATTTTGTGAAAAAAAGCTCCAGTTGATTCTTGGCCAAAAACAACAACTTAAACACTTTATGTAAATAGTTGCACAATTGTTTATTTTATGTACAATTTTTCTACATTTCGCCATTCAAGAGTTCGAAAAAGCTTATATGCTTTTATAGCTTTCAGATAATAGAGATAAGATAAAGTTTGATAAGAAAATCAAACGCCAAATAGGTGGACAAACATTGGCGAGCATTTTAGCTTTTGCTTCGCATATTGAATTAGCTGTGTTTGAATATCATTTGAATTCCCTTCATGAGACTTTAATGCGATAATTAAAAGTTAAATAAAGTACAATGATATTTATTGTTCAAATATTTCATAAACATACATACATACATATATAAACATATATATACCGAGTGATTTTTTTGCTATTATCTTTTTGGCAACACTAATTTTGACAGCTCACGCACGTTTTGTATCTTGTGTCACTGTCAAACATCTTCAGTTTGGTCTATAATTTAATCATGAATCGTCTTACAAACGAACAACGCTTGCAAATTATTGAATTTTATTACCAAAATGCGTGCTCTGTTAAGAAAGTTCATCGCGCGCTTCTTCCATTTTATGGTCAGTTTAATCGAACTACTGAGGCTTCTATTCGGGCTATTGTAAAAAAATTTCGCACCAAATTTACATTGTTGGACATTAAACCACCAACACGCTTACGTAGAGTGCGAACTGAAGAAAATATCGCAGCCGTATCGGCCAGTGTTGGTGATGACCGTGAATTATCGATTCGGCGCCGTTCGCAGCAATTGGGCCTCTGTTACTCCACTACGTGGAAAATTTTGCGGAAGGATTTGGGTGTGAAGCCTTATAAGATACAGCTGGTGCAAGAATTGAAGCCAAACGACCTACCACAACGCCAAATTTTTGGTGAATGGGCTCTTGAAAATTTAGATGAAGATCCACTTTTTTATCGAAGAATTGTGTTCAGCGACGAGGCTCATTTCTGGTTGAATGGCTAGGTGAACAAGCAAAACTGCCGTATTTGGAGTGAAGAGCAGCCAGAAGCATTGCAAGAGCTACCAATGCATCCACAAAAAACAACCGTTTGGTGCGGATTATGGGCTGGCGGCATCATTGGGCGGTATTTCTTCAAAGATGATGCGAATCACAACGTTACTGTGAATGGTGAGCGCTACCGTGCGATGATAACAAACTTTTTTTTTGCCCAAAATGGAAGAGCTTGACTTGCATGACATGTGGTTTCAACAAGACGGTGCCACATGCCAGACAGCACGCGAAACAATGGATCAATTGAGAGGCGAGTTTGGTGAACAGTTTATTTCACGCTTGGGACCAGTCAATTGGCCGCCCAGATCGTGCGATTTAACGCCTCTAGACTATTTTTTGTGGGGCTATGTTAAGGCTAATGTCGATAGCGACAAGCCCGCTTCGATTGACGCACTGGAAGCCAACATAGCCAACATTATTCGTGAGATACCGGCCGAAATGTTGGAAAGAGTATGCCAAAATTGGACTAAGCGGATGGACCATTTGAGGCGCAGCCGCGGCCAACATTTGCATGAAATAATCTTCAAACATTAAATTATATCGACCCAACTATTGATCCAAATAAATATTTCATGCATTTTTCTGAATTTTATGTGTTTTTTTTTTTTTTTTTTAATTTCTGATAGTTCTTATAAAATCACCAATTATATATATTTATTTATTATATTTGAGCATCACTGGTTTACACGTACTCTAGGAGAAAGAGTCATGTCTAATTGATGTTGAAATCCATTTCAATTGGAATCTACTTAGGTGACTTTTTTTTCTTTTAGATTAAAAAAAACGTAAAAATAAAACTTTTGGCCAACTTTATCGAAAATATAAAACCCATAAGTTACCAAAAAATCGATTAGCTATTATTTGTTAAAATAGTAACAGCAAACGGTTTACATATGTGCATACGAGTATGTACCTACATATGTACATACGAATATGTACATATGTATGTACGCATATGCATATAAGTATTTTAATTTCTATTTAATACGTTTTTATTTAAATGCGAGTACGAGAGAATTTGTGCAGTTTGAGTGATTTTGCAGTACAATTCTCAAGAGGAAATACTAATTGCACGTGTATTTAAGTGCCAACGAAAATGGGATGGAGATGAATGGATGGATGGTTGGGATGGTTGAGATGGATGATGGGTTGCTTGTTGGATAAGTGTTTGAATGGAAGTATATAATTTATAGTTTTATGTACAATAACGGATTTTGCACAGATACATACACATACGAGTATAGTAAGTATTTTTAACATTTCATTCGTTGGTATTGCTTGTATACATACTCGTAAATATATATAAATGTATGTATGTATGTATATGTAGTTTAGTGTTTTTTTTCGCATTTCGTCAAGTTCTTTTTTCACAACATTCCCCTGTAAAATGCATATGCTTGTTGACCTAATTTTACTACAACGAGAACAAGGAGAAGAAGAGTAATATTACAAAAAAAAGTACCCTCGTATTCATGAACAAGTACCTACGGATTTTTTATACAATAAATATATGGTTGTATATAGAAATGAAAATGTATGTATGTATGTAAACTTATATGCATGCACATAAATATATATGTATATATATATGTATGTAGATATGCTTATAAATAATATACGAATGATGGATGTATTCGCATGCACGTCTCCAATCTGCATTTGAGATATCGTACATCAGTAAACACTTTGTTACTGAATATATTTTCTTTTTTTGTTTTCCTAAAAAATTGGTATTTTCGTTTATTCATTTATTAAAAGTTATTTTTTACTTTTTGGGGTAATTTTTATTTTACTCTTTTTGCCTCAGAAAATGTAACCATGTGCCAAACAGTTTACACAAAATTTATTTATTTATCTTTATGCAGTGTTTCGTGTTAATTTCGTTATTTTTTTTTAAGTTAACAATTTTTATTTGTATTTTATTCAACTTGCGGCTTTAGCTTTAAAATACTTGCAGTGGAAATTTGGCATAAAGTGCAAAACTTTGTAACAATTAATGCATTGATACTAAAGGGTCACACTAGCATTGAAATTCGGGCATATGATTATAATGGGTGATTTTATAAGAACTATCGGAAATTTAAAATGAAAACACATAAAATTCAGAAAAATGCATGAAATATTTATTTGGATCGATAGTTGGGTAGATATAATTTAATGTTTGAAGATTATTTCATGCAAATGTTGGCCGCGGCTGCGCCTCAAATGGTCCATCCGCTTAGTCCAATTTTGGCATACTCTTTTCAACATTTCGGCCGGTATCTCAAGAATAATGTTGGCAATGTTGGCTTCCAGTGCGTCAATCGAAGCGGACTTGTCGCTATAGACATTAGCCTTAACATAGCCCCACAAAAAATAGTCTAGAGGCGTTAAATCGCACGATCTGGGCGGCCAATTGACTGGTCCCAAGCGTGAAATAAACTGTTCACCGAACTCGCCTCTCAATTGGTCCATTGTTTCGCGTGCTGTGTGGCATGTGGCACCGTCTTGTTGAAACCACATGTCATGCAAGTCAAGCTCTTCCATTTTGGGCAAGAAAAAAGTTTGTTATCATCGCACGGTAGCGCTCATCATTCACAGTAACGTTGTGATTCGCATCATCTTTGAAGAAATACCGCCCAATGATGCCGCCAGCCCATAATCCGCACCAAACGGTTGTTTTTTATGGATGCATTGGTAGCTCTTGCAATGCTTCTGGCTGCTCTTCACTCCAAATACGGCAGTTTTGCTTGTTCACGTATCCATTCAACCAGAAATGAGCCTCGTCGCTGAACACAATTCTTCGATAAAAAAGTGGATCTTCATCTAACTTTTCAAGAGCCCATTCACCAAAAATTTGGCGTTGTGGTAGGTCGTTTGGCCTCAATTCTTGCACCAGCTGTATCTTATAAGGCTTCACACCCAAATCCTTCCGCAAAATTTTCCACGTAGTGAAGTAACAGAGGCCCAATTGCTGCGAACGGCGCCGAATCGATAATTCACTGGCCGATACGGCTGCGATATTTTCTTCAGTTCGCACATTACGTAAGCGTGTTGGTGGTTTAATGTCCAACAATGTAAATTTGGTGCGAAATTTTTTTACAATAGCCCGAATAGAAGCCTCAGTAGTTCGATTAAACTGGCCATAAAATGGAAGAAGCGCGCGATGAACTTTCTTAACAGAGCACGCATTTTGGTAATAAAATTCAATAACTTGCAAGCGTTGTTCGTTTGTAAGACGATTCATGATTAAATTATAGACCAAACTGAAGATGTTTGACAGTGACACAAGATACAAAACGTGCGTGAGCTGTCAAAACCAGTGTTGCCAAAAAGATAATAGCAAAAAAATCACTCGTTACATTTGTACCTACATACATACTATATTGGAACTAATTAAAATGCTGGCACACAAAAAGTACACATGTACTCGTACATAATTTAAATTTCGTATCTGCACACATTAACATTTGTAAGCATGCTCGTAAATATGTGTGAATGTATGTACATACATATGTATGTGTGTATGCATGTTTATTGTAATTGCAAATAAAATGCGTTTTCATTATTAAACGAGCAGCTGCAACGGTTTTATTTGCTTTAGTTCTCTTTTTTTTCAATTTTATTGTTGCAAATTTGTGCTTTTAAGGATTAATAAACAAATGCTTGATTTCTTGTTGTCAATTATTGCGATTTTACAGATTTCATTTTTGTATTTCTGTTTTTTTATTTTTTTTATTTTTTTGTCAAAGTTTAATTGAAATGAAATGAAGCATGAAAACTTTTATCGTTGTCATTTTTGAACAATTTATAATGATTGTGTTAACGATTCTCTGCTGTCAGTTGGTTCCTTTGTGCTGCTTTGTTGCGCTTCAAATTTAAAGAGACCATAAAACTTTTTTATATCTGCTTCTGCTTTTAGCTAAAGTCCAATTATTTCCGTAAGCCTTTTAAGTAGAACAACAACAACAACAAGAAAAATGCAATATATGTACATCAGGTTAAAATGAAAAAAACTTGAAAATTATAATTTAGAGCGGAAAACAGGAACAGAAACTAAAATGAAATTCGTTTTTTTTTGTATATGGAATACGAGTACACACAACACGTTTCTTGTTTATAATTTGGCGGCAATGACTCCTGAAATCGTACAAGGATACGCACACCTGTGACTATTTCTTTTTTTATTTTTTATTTCTTCACCACTGTATTGTTTTGCAGTCTTTCTTGTGCTGGTCTCAATAGTACTTGTATTTTGTGTTGCAAGTTTTGCACGTTTTTTTTTCGGATATTAAATTTATACACAAGTGTAAGTTTACATGCCACTTCCCTTTTGTTTTTATAATATTTTAATACAGACATGTATGAAACACCAATCATTTAAAACAGGCTTCTTTCGTAATGCTGTGTAATTAGAAAATAAGCCTACGGGTAACTTATTTCATATTTAGCAACATTTTTTTCATACTGATAACTTTGACGATTTCCAGCACTTTCTTTGGCGTCCAAGAGACTGTCGTTTCTTGACAATTTGCAGCTCATTAATTCGAACTGCTTTCCGGGCTCCCTGAGAACAATTTTTTATACAATGTGATTAAATTTAAGGCCTGAAAATACAAGTTTTTACACTCGAGCGAAATGCTTTCAAAAGGTCACATTAAGAAATCATGAAACACAGTGGCTGAAATAGAACTACGGCCAAAATCCAACCCTATCTCCATTTTTGCATATCATATGATCATGAAAAGAGTTCAGGATTAATTTATGAGTATGAAATTTTGATCTTCCATATCCAACTTCCAACCCTGTGCACTCTATTGCAGATGATAGCAGCATTTGCCACTCGTATTCAGTTATAGAGTCAGGCGTTCCGAGATCGGTGACAAGAGGCAAAACATGAATGAGTAACGATCATCTTTTCATCAATGTCAACTCGTATTCAGTTATAGTTTCAGGCTTTCCGAGATCGGTGACAAGAGGCAAAACATGAATGACTCACTGAGTAACGATCATATTTTCATCAATGTCGTCGTAAAAATAGGGTCGACCTAATGACCCAATGTTCTTTATTAACACACAAACTCTTGAACGTAAATGCTTCGTAAATGCTGCTTCATCTCTATTCATGTATGGTATAGATATTGATTAATCGCATGCTTTTGATTAAAATGAAAATACAGTGTGATGTTCGCTGGGCTAACTACATTTCCATGCCTCCAAAAAGCATTTAAGTGTCTGGGTTTCTTGAAACAATGTAAGTTGTGCTTTACTCCATCCGATCTCCTTGCAATTTATACCACTCATATCCGACCGAGAATGAAATACGCCTCAAAGTTTATTTTTTGGTTACTTGATCGTATGCAAGAAAGAGAGGGAGAGAGAGATAGAGTGAGGAAGCTTATCCGTGACAGTAGTGTAGCCTATTAGCTCACTGGAACATCGTCTCAGTGTGGGGTACTTTTTCTGTTTTATTGCTATTACAATAGCTTTATCTCTGACGAGACTAGGGATCTCTCTAGACTCTCCTTACTGAAGACTTCGAGCCTGCTAATCTCTTCTCTATGCAATTTCTTCGACAGTCTATGGAAAACAAAGCTTGATAAGTTGGTAGGTCGAAGCGATCTAAGAGCATCAGCCCTTAACGAATTCACCCGCCTAAACATCATTACTGATTTCTTATATTACAAGTGCACAGCTCGGTGGTTATTAACCGTTGAAAATCGGCATGCATCATAGTTATCAGGGAAACTAATTCCCCTTCCTAATATTTAAGTCTAAGCCACAGCACGTACGTTTCAGCCAAGATGAGTGTAACTCAATCATGGTCTGCACGTAGAATCTCAGGACAACAGATTACAGAGAGAATTTGTTTTGAGTCGTTTGGATCATATGTGTAACAAGTTTTCTCCTCCAGGTTTTACGTTTTTTTGTGCGCCCAACATATGCCTTAGCCTACTGGGGCATAAAAGGGTAGGTGTTCCTCTTTTGTTGCAGCAACTAAAAGTCTAAGAAGCCACATGACTTATGATTTGTTTCACTTCGAAACCCTTACCGAAGTTTTACTGGGATTGGCAAACCCCCTTGGAGGCTCTGCTTGCAGACCATTATGGTTAAGGTGCCTACATCTTGGCTGAAACGTTCTGGCTGTGGTTTAAACCGAAATCATAGTAAGGGGAAATAGTATCCCTGATAACAATAGTGCATTTTGAATATCTTTATCCTGTCTGATTTCAGTGATGAAGATACAGTGACGGCAGCCTGGGAGACAAGTGTAGGCACCTGCCTGCTTGTCTCAAGTTATATGGCATATGAGAGCGAACCACCACCAACTAAAGTTCGCGATGTTGTTCGGATGGCTGTTGAGAGAAACCTGCCAGTAATAATAGGAGCCGATGCAAACGCACATCACATGGTGTGGGGCAGCTCCGACACAAATGCAAGAGGTGAGTCGATTTTTGATTTCATACTATGCGCAAATTTAGACGTTGTGAACGTTGGGTCGGAACCTACTTTTGTTGTGGTAAATAGAAGAGAGGTTCTGGATATTACGCTAGTTAGTACTAGGCATGCTGATATGATCAAAGGATGGAAGGTGTCGAATGACTGTTCATTTTCTGATCACAGGTATATTGAGTTTGAAATAGGAATTCAGGAAATAGGGTTAGTCCCAAGAAGAAACAGGAAGAGGACGAATTGGGAGGAACAGGGTAGAGTTCTCTCGAACCTTCTTCCGGATCCTCCTACTATAAGTGGTTGTGAGGATATTGAGAGAGCTGTAGACTTACTAACTGAGTCTTTTGATACAGCTATCTCGGAATCGTGCAGACCTAGCGTGTGCCGAGGTAAGAGTAAACCACCATGGTGGAACTTAGAGATAGCGAGAGCTCGAAAAGAGTCTCGCAGACTTTTCAATGAGGCAAAAAGACTGGGAGACTGGTCGGAGTACAAAGCCTCCGTAAACAGGTTTAAAAATATGATAAGAAATGCAAAGCGGAGGTCTTGGAGATCCTTCTGCAGTGGCGTAGAAGGAGCCTCTGAGACAAGTAGGCTTCGCAAAATCATATCGACCACGCAGTCCATACCAGGTTTCATAAAGAAACAATGTGGTAATTGGACAACCAGCGGCCAGGAGACCCTTGAGGTACTCATGGATACGCATTTTCCAGGCTGTACACCCTACACGGGGGCAGGTATGGCCGTTGAACGAAACAGACAAGGAGAAGTATGTTTCTCTGTCGATAGGAACCGGGTCCTTTGGGCGTTGAAGAGCTTTGGCCCATATAAATCACCGGGTCCGGATGGTATTATACCAGCAGACTTGCAAAATAATGCGGAACTGATCATGCCATGGTTGATTCGGATTTTTACGGCCTGCCTTAAATGGTGCTACATACCGAAAACATGGCGTAGATGTGTAGTGGTCTTTATTCCTAAAGGTGGAAAGACTTCACACACAACTCCGAAGGATTACAGGCCGATAAGCCTGATCCTTTTTCCTAAAGACGTTGGAGCGGATGGTTGATCTACATCTTAGAATGTCAATAAATCCGTGCCGTTTATCTGCATCTCAACATGCCTATACTAAGGGAAAATCCGTTGAGACTGCGTTGCATTCGCTCGTGGGGTACATAGAAAATTCTCTAGAGCAAGGGGAGTATACATTGGTGGCCTTCCTTGACATAGAGGGAGCCTTTAATAATGTTGCGCCAAAAATCATTACTATGGCTTTGGAAAGGCTGAACATTCGTCAGCCGATTATAAGTCTCATATGGAGTCTACTGACTGAGAGGGTCATAACATCTAGTATGGGACGGGCCACCATATGCAGAGTGGCAAACAGGGGTACTCCGCAGGGGGGAGTTTTATCTCCCTTCCTATGGAATCTTGCCCTAAACTCATTACTGGTGGAGTTAGACTCCATGCGTTTCAAGACTGTGGCATATGCCGATGATATTGCTGTGGCGGTGTCGGGTAAATATCCGGACACCCTCTCACAGTGTTTGAATTCCGCACTGAGGGTCATAGATGGGTGGAGCACCCATAGTGGTCTCAGTGTGAATCCACAAAAAACGGAGCTTGTACTTTTCACCCGAAAATACAAGACTCCTCCTTTCGATCTGCCAACCCTAAAGGGCGTTGAGCTTAGTTTGGCAGATAGTGCCAAGTACCTGGGAATCTATCTTGATTCAAAACTGTCTTGGAAGAAGAATGTCCAATTTAGAGCGGACAAGGCGGCTGTTGCCTTGTACCTGTGTCGTAAGGCCATTGGGAAGACCTGGGGTATAAATCCTTGGAATTCTTGCTGGCTATTTAACATGGTAATAAAGCCCATATTAATGTATGGGGCGCTTGTTTGGTGGACGGCTTTAGAGAAAACCACCTATTGCAGATTCATAGAAAGGATACTGCGGTCATCTGCTTTGATGGTAACTGGTGCTTCTTGTACTACGCCAACTAAAGCACTAATTACGATGATGCATTGGCTGCCAGCTGATCTCATGGTGAAGGAAGTGGCCATGTGCTCGGCAATTAGGCTAAAAGCCAGTGAGATGTGGAAAGAAGCGACAGAAGGTCACGCTTCGATAATAGAAAGTATAACGGACCTCCCGGAGTATATTGATTACTGTGCACCAGCTCTAATGCCCGACAAGAGATTTGACGTGATCTTATCAAGGACGGCCTCGGCAGCGAACCAAATGGGTCGCCAAGAGGACGTGCTTGAAATTTTCACAGATGGATCCAAGTCGGACATGGGAGTTGGTGGTGGTATCTTTATGCCCCAGTATCAGAAGAGGATCAGTTTTAAGCTATACGATGAGTGTAGCGTAATGCAGGCTGAAATTACAGCTATTTTGAGAGCAGCTAACTGGTTGAGGTACTATAGGGTATACGGGGTGAATATCCGAATCTGTACTGATAGTAAGGCTGCGTTAAATGCGCTTGTGGGTGTCTATACGACGTCCAGGTTGGTTCAGGAATGCCGGATATCTCTTAATGAGATGGCGAGACATTCGAGCCTGGAGCTTTTCTGGGTGCCGGGGCACAGTGGAGTGCCCGGAAATATTGTGGCGGATGAGCTGGCGAAAGCCGGAGCTCGTCTACAGAGAGGGGACATTGATACGATGGTTGGAGTCCCGCTTAACAGCTGTAAAAACCAAGTGCAGCGTCAACTTGTAGGGACTGCACAGGACAGATGGTCTGGTGAGGTCACCTGCCGAGTAGCAAGGCTGACATGGCCTGCGTATGATCGTAGTAGAACTGCGGTTTTAAAGGGTTTTCCCCGTCAAAGGTTGCGTACCTTGGTGGCAGTTCTGACAGGACATTGTCTCATAGGGACGCATGCTAGGAGGTTAAATCTTCCATTTAATGATTTCTGCAGAAGTTGCGGGGATGAGGACGAGGAGGAAAGTGTTGAGCATTTCCTCTGTCGATGCCCGGCTCTCAGTTCTATGAGAGCGCTGTACTTAGGCGGACCAATGCTGCACGGGTTAGCAGATATATCGGAATGCCGAGTGAACGGACTGGATTCCTTTATCCGGCTTTCGGGTTGGTTTGAATCTGAACCGTCGGGGGAAGTGTAAGTCTCGCGGGCTGCACTTCTCCCTCAGGCAACACAACGGGACCAAAAGGACCCAAGTGGGCTGGTTTCATGAAACTGGCGGCCTGTACAACCTAACCTAACCTAACAATAGTGCATGCCGGTTTTCAGGCTCTATTAACCCTCAAAGTGCTGTTGTCTTGCAACAGATACCTGTAATGTAAGGAACCAGTAGTAATGGTGAAAGCGGTGAGTCACTTAAGATCTGATGCTCTTAATGAACTTCGGCTTACCAACTCATTCAGCCTTGTGTTCCCTTGACTGCCTGGGAAATTGCATACAGGTGAGATTAAAAGACCCGAACTCTTCAAGAAGGGGTGTGTCCATATGACTACAAACTTATGGCAAAAGTAGTTACCTGTGCTGTGTGAGGCTTGAAAGCCACATCGTGAATAATTCACACTATCCATCATCACATAAGATCGCCAAGGCCGGTGCTGATGTAAATCAATTTCATGCTTTGACGTAAAATCGCAGGCAAGGGAATTAGTTTCTCTGCATGCCGGTTTTTAGGGGCTAATAATCCCCAGGTTATGTTGGCTTGCAACCTGTAATGTAAGGAACTGTTAGCGACAGTTAGAAGGGTGATTTGGTTTTGGGCTGATGAACTTGGAAATTTGATACCGGATGGATTAGAAGGAACGAGCTCTTCAGCAAGAGGTTTGTCCATATAGCTACACGCTCAGGGCAACACTAGCGAATTGTGTGAGCCTTGCAATCTGCAAAGGTCCGCTGATGAATCGTTAATACTTCACCCTGTTGTGTTGGTCTATCATCAGAAAGGGCGGTTAAGGCAAGTGCTGCTGTAAATCAATGACAAGTTCTGTCCCATATAGCTTTGGAAGATTCAAGTCAAATGTGCACAAACTCTGCTCCCTTTTTCCGCCTCCTCATAACCTCTTTTTCTAGTGGCAATACAACGCATTGCATATAAAGGGGTCATACCTAGAGTACTGGTCCCACATAAAAAGAAAATATGGCGGCTATTTAAAAATGTTTTTACTTCTATAAAAAGCACCTTTTACTAATTTTGTACTACACTTTGTTGTAATCTAATAGCGCAAACAAAATTAGGGCGTAAAGCGTAATATATCTGTCAAAAAAACCTTATGCACATACAAAATGTATAAGACCAACCCAAATAGCGCGGCGTCAACGTTTTGCAACTTAAAAATCTTATTTTGATAGAGCGTAAGAAAATAAACATTACTCTCTCTCTCTCTCAGTAATATAAGCTTCACAACAGCTGTTACTCGTTTTTGCGGCAATTAGTAGCCACACTTTAGGTGCTTTTATACTAATTTAGCGACTTTATTACTTTTTGTTATTTACTCTTATATTTAGTGATTTATCTTAAAAATATTAATGAACAATCCAGCTCTTGACACAACGCTAACGCTCGTATTTATGTTACTTACTGCAGCGTAAAATCAAAGCGTTAAATTACATTGCGTTTTACGCCCCAATTTAGGCTACGCTGTCAACTTCTTTGTGCGTGTTTGGGGGCTATATTTTTAAAGTTAAGAAATCAGCCCGGAAGTGTAATGAAACTTGTGAGAAATTTTGACAACAGTTCTTTAACATTGAAATACAAAAATATTGGCACACAATGTAATAAATCCATTTAAATTGCTCTTCACACGAATTTTGATTTTATTAAATTCAACTCAAAATGATTTCCAAATTATTCATCTGCTTAATGGTCGCCGGGCAGGGGTGGGGTGGAGTATAAATTGGGTGGCCCTGTGAATGAAAACAAACTGTTTGCGATAAATATACAAATATGTAATTCATTCATAAAATTTGAAACTGTCTGGAAGGGTGTGCGTGTATGTGTGTGTGCTGTGTGTTTGCAGAGTAAGGTCTCCCCAAATATACGACATACATACTTACTTACATACATATAAATATCAAAGTATATAAAGCATTTAAGTATGCCTACGTTTAAAGGAATATTTGTGAGAAACCGTTTGGCTGAATGAGTGCAGGAATAACTGTAACAGTAACAGTAAACAGTAAAGTATGTTATAAGGTGAAGGTGAAATACGATACAACAACAGGCCTTACGAAGAAATTTGTTATTGTTGTCATTATGTTATTAAGTCTAAATTATTTGATGCGTGTTTTATGAAAATTTGAATGAATCAATTGGAAAAGGGGAGCAGGGTTTTTGTTTTGGAAAATATGCCGACTGCTTGTTTCTTGCTTCATTAGGTTGTGTAAGGACATGTTGTGTAAATGAACGTACATACACACATACATACTTAAATACTGTTTCGCAACACATGAGTAAATTTATGTTTAACAAAATAAGTTGTACAGACTACCAACAAGTTGAAAGTCAGCAACGAAAATTGTGATCAAATGATACCCTTCTTTATACTGTTCTTTTAAAATATTTTTATTTTAAATACTTTCTTTACACATTTTATTAAATGTTATCAATTTCGAGTGGAAAAACTTTTAGTCCATTTAAGCTTTGCTAAAGAAATAGAAATTTAAATTTATATTTTCCCTCCTTCCTTCCCCTAAAAAGGTATTGACAATGGCCATGGCAAAAGGTGGCAAGTTGTACGTGTACCTGAATTGTTTAAAAACGCACTTATTGCAGTTGTTGCACCATTTCCCCTTGTTTCCGTTAGTGCTTCAATATGTGGTAATGAGAGGGTTAGATTAAACTGGCAAACATAGAGATAAAAATATAGCGAAAGCTATTACATATGTACAACTCTACTTCATATGCAAAAAAAGGATAAAAAGAAGGGAGATAAAAACGGCAGGTTGCATTGAAAAGCTCACGTTAATGTTTCATATAACAGTTTCAAAGAGAATGTTTTCGAAAAGTTAGCAATTCAGGCAATTTCCAGAACTAATACACTTTGTAGTGATGATAGCATATTAGCAAAATGAATTATTTAAATCTTCTGATCAACTCAATAACTTGTCCTTACGCTTTCAAGCAGGAAAGCCCAAGCTCTATGCGCTTGGTACTCATTTTTTTTTTTTTTTTTTTTTTTTTTTTTTTTTCAAAAGAACTTAGCTATAGGCTGTGCGTTTTAATACATACATACTGCACTCAGCACTAGCAATGAAAAATACACAAACAGCTTTGCCTTATATATTTTTTTTTCGCCGTTCTTCACTGTACACACACAAGAGCATAGCAATAGCACTTTCGCATGCTTTGCTGGTAAACATTGACGACAGCGATTATCAGTGTAGACTTTGTTTTTGCAAATACATTACTTCTTGATCCTATTTGCTTTGGCCTTTATTTAATTCAATATTTACAATAAATTTCTTCAGCTCAAGGTCCTTTTTGTTTTTGTTTTTTTAATTTTTAGTATATTTGATCAATATTACGTCTTCCTTCGGAAGTTTTTTTCAGGAACATTTGTTTGCGTGTAAATATGTTACTACAAAAAAAATATTAAATAAAATTAGTTTTTCCTTAAATGTAATGGCGGTTGCTCTTCAGTATTGAACTTTTGGGCACCTCTGCTTTAAAGCATCATTCAAGATTGAGCATAAAAACTCAACTACCTTTGAAATAAACCTGTGGAAATAATTAAGCATTCCAATGAACTTCTGTAACTGTTTTACTGACTTTGGTTTTTCATATTCACGTATTGCTTTTATCTTACTATCTGAAGGAATGACACCACTATGCGAAATGTTGTTGTCCAAAAAATCTATATTTGCTAAAACAAAAACATACCAACATAATTTAGTATTAAGTCCACACTTATCCAACCTTTGACAAACTACTTCAAGATGCTTTAAATATTCTTGCTGATTTCCACTGGCTACTAATATATTGTCTAAATAAGCGAATTCAAAATCCAAAGTTTGTTAAACTTTTGTAAATTTTGTTTTTGTAAATAAGTTACAACAAAAAATATTAACAAAAATAGTTTTTACTTAATGTATTGCTGTTTGCTCTTCCATATTGAACTTTTGGGCACCCCTGCTTCAAAGCTTCATTCAAGATTGAATGTATTGAACATACTAGCTCAGCTACCTTTGAAAGAAACTTGTGGAAATAATTAACAATTCCAATGAACTTCTGTAACTGTTTTACTGACTTTGGTTTTTCATATTCACGTATCGCTTTTATCTGAAGGCTTGACACCACTATGCGAAATGTGGGTTCCCAAAAAATCTATATTTGTACAAGAAAAATACATTAATATGATTTAGTATTAAGTCCACACTTATCCAACCTTTGAAAAACTACCTCAAGGTGCTTCAAATGCTCTTGCTGGTCTACACTGGCTACTAAAATATCGTCTAAATAAGCGAATAAAAAATCGAAAGCTTGGAAAACTTCATCAAGAAACCTATGAAACGTTTGAGCAGCGTTACGAAACCCAAAAAGCTTGCTAGTGTATTCAAATAGCCCTAATGGTTTTGTTTTCGCAGTCTTATGATTACCACATTCTGCAACGGAAATTTGGTGATATGCTTGAATCAAATCTAATTTTGAAAATACATATTTGTCCAATATCGAAAATACATGCCAATTCTTATTGCATTTGGTGCGAGTTTTGAGTAAGTAATGCCTCCAATTCTGCATATTCGAAAATCGTCGCTCTTCCACCGCCATGCTGGCGCCGTGTCAAATCGCCAAGACCGGACGTTAGGCGACCAGGAAATGCCTTCTTCACAATATCCATTGTGACTCTGTGGCTGCTGTGTGTACGTTTGCACCACCTTGTTGAAACCACATGTTTCCCAAGCCCCATTCATTCAATTTCGAAAATAAGAAGCCGCCTATCATGGTCCTATAGTGTTCGCTAGTAACAGTACCTATATTGCCGATGATGTTGTGAAAAAGCAATATTGCCCATCCTTCTTCCCACATGAACACTACACCCCACAGAAGCCTTAAAAAATGTAACGGCTTTTCATGCTTCACACGCAGATTTTTAGTATTCTAGAAACCCAGATTTGATATATTGGAGAAACCAATGGTTTTCGACTCAAAATCGTTCTTTTCGGTGTTAAGATTGAGGATACGAAGTAAAGCGCTCTATTTTTCTCTGGGCAGCAGGTTTTGCTTTGGTGTACTAATAGCCAGGGCACACTGCTTTAATGTGGCACAGAGGGAGTCTAGGAGTCTATCAGTTGAAGTCTACTTCACTGCGTCCAATAAGTTTTAGCAGGTGGGCTCTCAACCAATATTTCATTTCGGACAGGTGTTTTACCTCTCTCCTTAGCGGCTATTATTTTTCCAAGCACAGAGTCAGTCTTCTGTACTGTTGATCAATATTCACGGGTAATAATCTGTGCAAGTCAAATATCAATGACACATCCCTTCTGTTCAGCTTTCACACAATGTCTGCACTCTAGGAAGCATGGTCGCTATGAGAGACCATTTGCATTATTGACTTCGCCCTGTGCTAAAATCATAGCTCTGTAGACGTTCAACCCATTATATAAGATGCTGCTCTAAACTCTTACAGCCATCTAAGAGCAGAATGGTCGGTTCTGCTAGATGCTTGTCGCAGCAAATGAAGCTTTAGGAAGCCGCATTTCCCCAACCCCCTTCTCCCCTCACCAAAAAAATTTATTTATTTAATCTTCACAGTGAACTAACGAAATCTTAATACTAAATACAACAAATTAATTAAGTCCAGCCAATGCTAGACTAAAAATTTTTTTTTTTTTTTTGCACGAACAATATCGGTAAAATCACCTATTTAACCTTCCGATCGTGGCAAAGGTATCCCTCCTTCTCAACCGAGAAAGGCCTTCAAATTTTAGTATGCTGCGTGCAAGAGGAAGCAGCATGAATTATATTGTGTTGGACTTCCCTAGCCCACCTTACCACGGCTTTACTGGCAGAATCAGGATCGGCAAAGTACCTGGGAGATTCTGTTTGCCGATGATCTCGGCGCTGCTCATAGCTGAGGGGCCTACCTGGGCTGAAATGTTTTGGCTGTGGTATAAACCTAAAATCGCATAAAGAGGTTTTGGTTTCACTAATAACTATTCTCCCCGCGATGCTGCTGTCTTACACCAGATATCTGTAGTGTAAGAAACTAGTAGTGATGGCTAGACGGATAAGTTGGTTAAGGGCTGCTACTCCTCGCTTTGGTCTACCAACTCATAAGCATTATCTTTCATTCACTATCTAGGAAATTGCATACAGGAGGAATTAGAAGGCGCGAGCTTTTCAGTAAGAGTTAGCTCATATGGCTATAAACTTATGTCAAAAGTTGGGGCCTGTGTGGGTCTTGCAAGCCACATATGAAAAGTTACGAAACTAAACGATGATACAAGAAAAAGTACGCGACAAGATATATTAACAAACTTGAATTCCATCCAAATCCACTTGCAGTTAATATTCTCAACTTTGGTGGTCATACCCGTCTGAGAAGGAGGGATACTTTGGCTACCATTAGAGCTCTAAACAGATGAATGAATTCTGAAATAATATTCGCATAAAAATAAATTTTTTTCCAGCACTGGCAGGACTTTAATCACAATTTTTTTTTTAGTATTAAGATTTGAATACTTATTGTCATTACATTTTTTTATGTAGATTCAATAAATAAAATAATGAAGTTAAAAAAAAAAGAAAAATTAATAGAATAAAATGCACGAACAAAAATAATCACCCTTTGTGTGTTTGGCGTTTTTATGTCGAAAGACGGGCGTTTTTGAGAAATGGTACCGTAATTGGCGAACATTTGATTTGTAAACACTTGTATGGCACTTCTTTAACAGGATGCTTCATAATCATTTAGTTTAACATAATCTTTTACATTATGATTCATTTAAAATATTATTTTGTCGAAATTTTTAGACGGTACCTTAAGAGTGTAAGTGCGACAGCTACTTCGAGAGCTGTCTCTTTACGACTACGCCAAACACAATAAGGGTGAATGCCTTTTTGAAGCCCTTTTCACAGCAAAAAATCTGCAATTCTCGCATCAAAACCTGCTTCGAGTCAAGCAGTATATTTTGCTGGTGTTGTATTTGTTGTAGTAGTAGTGATAACACTACTTACTAAAGCTACATTTATAAAATGTACCGTTTACTTGCACTCAATGGTGCACTCATGATCATCAATTCTAATCAAAGATTTCATTCTTTAAAGGCTCTGTTTATTACAAAAGTTATCTATTGTAATCGTTTATGTAAATTGCATAGCTATGCATGTGTGTAAGGTAAAGTTAAAAGAACCGAGAATATAAGGATATGCACAAAATTGCACACACACACACAAACCTTTACATATACACATGCATACATATTAATGGCAATATATGTAGATACATACACACGTACGTGCGCAAGTAACTTCATATTTTATTTTGATTATATACCTTTTTGCGCTTAAAGAATTGTGCTGCGACATAATAATGGAACCACTCGAGCGTGTATTAACCCTTTTCGCTTTTTCCTGCGTGCAATAACAACAAATTTACAATGGCACGAATACAACAAAACAACAAAAAACGTATGTACGTATATGTGTATGTAAATGAATCGCATATTTTGCAAATTTAATGTAGTCATTTCAGTAGAGGCGAAAATAAAAACAACTGCATGCAGCAAACACCATATTGTACGTGTGCATGTTGGTATGCTGCATTTGATGCATACTCGTACTACTGTTGTTGTTGTATATAGATATGTAAGTCTAATCGTAAAATGTATTATGGTTTCATGTGTTGGAAGTGGTGGATAGCATATAACATTTTTGCATTTACTGGAATGATTGGATGACGCTTTCCTTCAAATGATATTCATGTTTATTTAACAAACACTACATGTTTATTTAACACATATGTACACAAACACACACACGCATACATAAATACTTACATTACGGTAGTTCCTACAGATTGTTACAGAACTTCTGGCTTGAATGTGGTTGGAGGTAAAAGATAAGATTTTATTCTTTAGCACAAACTAGTTTTGAGCCAGAACTACTGTTTAGTTCAAGATCTGGAATGTGTTTTTCTAGTTATTTAACTTCTTATAGTGTATAATAAAGGGTAATTTTATGGAGGTAGACAATTTTAAGTGAGAAATACCTTCTTAACTATTTAGTTTGATTTAGCATTTGAACATGAGTAGCCTAAAGCAGTGGTGCCCAGAAGTTCTATAAGGAAGAGTAAACACCAATACATTTAAGGAAAAACTACTTTTATATAATACAATAAATAAAATAAAATAATAAAAAAATTATAGTAAAAATGTTTATCTGAAAAAATAGTTTGTATGCATATACATAAATATCAAAAAAATAACCTTGGATATCGTATTTTGTTCTTGTTTAAAAAAATTTTGTCTTCGATCAATAATTATTTTTACTAAGCTTTTGTTTGAATCCACGAATTCCTTTACAGATCCGCATTCAAACAATTTTTTAATTGATTCAACGAATTTCGTTATTGAACACGAAAAAAAATTTTTTGCTGTGAATGACACTTCCTTTTTTTAAACTTTTCTTAATCTGAGATTGAAAGACTGCAATAGTCAATAATAGAAAGAGACGACTATATTAGTCACAACAATATATCTTATGTACAAATAAATATGACATTTGTAAACAAAACGATAATAACATGCAATTTTGTCCAAAAATGTTTTTTTTCGTGTATTTTGTTGAACGAAATTAGTAAAAAATTACAAACATGTAAGGGAAAAGCCTCTTTTTAAGTATTAAAATGAAACAATGGTGTCGTCTATAATTTTTAATTCATAGTTTAGCAAACACATTTAAATTGTAAAATATTTTTTGACGTTTTTGTTTTTGCGTTTGTTTTGTTTTCAACATTCAATGATGCATCATCCTTATGTGCATGTAAAAATCGTTTAGTTGAAAAAAATCACTACATTCAAGCATTTAATCAAAAGTTTGCATTTTAAGCTGCAAACGTCACGTTTAAGCAAATATTTTTTGGACTTTTTTTTGACACTTCCCAATTTTTATGAAAAATTTTGACGTTTTTAGATTTTTTTAAAATAGCTGAACTTTTTGCTATTAATAATAATTTCAAGTGTTTCTATCTTTTCGAAAATCTCAATAAGACATGAAAAAGTAAGTATCATTACGACATTTGTTTAGTGATGTAGTTCACTCTTGTTTGAACAGGTACATGTCAGCAAACAAAACTGCCATATTTGCAGTGGTGATAATCCTCTAGTGTATATTGAAACAGAGAAACTATCTGTGTGGTGGGCTAGTGGTCCGTTCTTCTTTAAAAACGATGCTAGTCAGAACGTTTCAGTCAATAATGGCCGCTATAGAGCCATGATACTGACTTTTTTGTTCATCAATTGAGCCACCATGATGTGCCAGAGCTGTCGTATCAAAACGACGTGGAAACAGGTCACACTGCTTTTGCAGTAAATGATCTATTGAAGCAGTCCATTGGTGACCGCATAAGTTCACGTTTCAGACGCTTGACTTCACTTTTTTTCTCTTAGCACTCAGTACTCAGGGAATAACCCCACTAGTGATGCCAGAACCGTTTGTAAAAAATCTTCTTTTGTCAAAAAGAAAATCTTCATTTTAGGGAAAAAATCTTAAAATGTTTTGCGTCCGACTTTTTTGATACCAAATAGTTGACTGTTACAAAAGGGGTTATTCCAATAACATACGATAAAAAGTAAAAATCCAATTAAATTTCATTCCAAAAATAGTAACATGTACATATGTAGCTTTGTACATTCATCCATATGTATGTATATATTGTGCTTGGCAGTAAAAATTATTCTAAAGCCTTAAAAATTGCTTTAGCAAAATTTTTTAAAATACTGAAGCTTAAAAATCTTAATTTTGAGATAAAAATCTTCAAATCTTATTTTGCTAGAAAAATCTTCAAAATTAAGGTAAAATCTTTATTCTGGCAACGCTGAACCCTACATACGCTGTGCATTGTGCGGGAAATAGGAAAATAGGTTATGAAAAGGACGAGAGAGGCAGTAGTGCTTGTGGATCTTTGACTTGAACCTTTCAATGGTATATGTGACAGCATATGTCATAGATTTACATCAGCAACTGAGTTGACGGCTTAGCCGTATGATGGATGAACTCCACGAAATTAATTATTCACAATTCATCAGCGCTACTGTGTGAGGCTGGCAACTTTTGCCATTAGTTTGTAGCGATATGGGCAAGCCCTTGCTGAAGAGCTCTGGCTCTTTTCCCCCTCCTATATGCAATTTCTTTGGCAGTCAGTAGAAGACAAGGCTTATGAGTTCTTAGACCGAGGCCCGTTAAGACCATCAGCGTTTAAGCAATTCACCCGTTAAACCATCTCAAAAGTGATTATATTTTTAAGAATTTTTGCCACATCTAACCCAGTGTGCAGCTGTTGATCTGCTTATTAACACAAGCAAGATAAAACTAAGAACATAATAACAAACAAACAAGCATACATGATTTAATGTACCTAAAATTCCAAGTAAATCAACTACAAATGATGTTGTTGTTTCTCTTGTATTGGTTTTTTATTATTGTTTGTTGTTGTGACTTGCTTATGGTACGCAAGCATGTGTATGAATGTGTATATGTGAAAGAAATACATTTGTAAATTTGATTCTAGAACTATGAACGACTAGAAAATTCATGTCGACTGTAGAAACTGATAAAGATATATAGACAATAGCTGGCAGGTCGGCGGCAGTGAGCCAGTTTATTTTTAAGCTTTGTGCAGACAGTCATAAGTCAAAGTAAGCAAGTCTAGTGTTTTGGTACACATTGGTATCAAGTGTAAACAAAGTTGTGAATTATTTAAGTACTGTACAACGAACAAGTGTGAGTGTCATTATTTCCTTTACAATTGAAGAATCCGCAAAATCGTAACGATATATATTATAGGTATCTGTTAAAAGAAGATAGCACCTAGGGGGTTATTAGTCCCCGACAACCTGCATAGTCTTCCTGCGATTTAGGTTTAAACTACAACCAGAAGTTTTCAGCCAAAGTAGGCACTTCAACCATGATCAGCACCGAGATGGTCGGCAAGCAAAACCTCCCAGGGGTTTGGCGGATCCCCGTTCCGTCAAGTAGAGAAGTGGGAGTAGAACTCCTACTTCTCTATGCCACGCAAAGCAGAGTGCCCTGGTTAGGCATACAGTAAGGTAATACCTGCTCCCAGGGCTGGGAGAGGGTATAAGTGACAGGAAAAACTTGAGCGGGCAATTTGTTCCACAGACGAATTGTACGGCTGCAAAACGAACTCTCTTTGTAATGTATCGCTGTGTGGTCGACTACAAATAGATGAATTCTGGACGATGAATATATGTTGCCTAAAAATATATTTGCGAGATCCCTAATCTCGTGGGAACTAAAGTCATTGTAGTAGAATAAAAGCAGAGAAACGCAACCTGCACTGCGGCGAGGCTCCAGTCAATAGACTTGTCACCAATAAGCGTTTTCGCTCTCTTGCACACGGTCGAGTAACACCAAAGTAGAGTTTGTGCCACCAACCTAATTATCAGAATTGTGTTCCATTTTTGGTTGAATATAAGTGGTGTAAACAGTAAGGAGAGCGGATGGAGTGAAGTACATCTTACACCGTTTCTAAAAACCCAGACACTTGAATGCGTCTTTAGAAACATAAAAAGTGTGTTCAATCAAGGAACATCATTCATTCCAGGAACATCAAGAACATTCGACTCCTCAATATTTATACAATCCATGGGTACAGATGCAGCAGCCTTAACAGTCATGGGATTGTATGTTAATGAACATTACTGGATCTTTTGGGCGTTGAAGTGCACACGGTTTTTACGATCCCTTTGGGATATTAAAAGAAGATCGTAGCTGAATGAGTGATTCATATTTTGCCTATTGGCTTTGATTTCAGAAAGGTTGGGCCTCTAACGGAATGAGCACGAATAGCAAATACTGATGGCTTCTGCAAAAGAGTGCATATTCTTGAAAGTTTTGAAAATAGGTAATTAAGAAAAATAAGAAATAGAGTAAGAACTGAGCCATGCGTTACCCCTGAATTAATCTTGAGCTTGTTTGATGATCGTATCATTCAATTCAACTAGTTTCTGTGGGGTTATGTGGAGTAGCTAGTGTACGACGATAAGCCCGGAACTACTCACCATTTGGAGGACATGATTCGCCGCGTTATTGCCAATATACGGCCATAAATGTGGGAAAAATTAAGCGAAAATTGGATCCCCAGACCACAGTACGTCCAAGCCAGCAGAGAATGTCATATGTAAGAGGTCTCATTTCAATTATAATGCCATAAGATTATCTTTCGAATGAAGTAAATTTCATGTCTGTTAACAACATTAATCTTTATTTTATTCCACTTAAATGTTGTATACCTCTATAAAAACACCCTTTCTTAACAGCTTTGAGATATTTCAGATATAACATAGTTATGTTTGAATACTTAAATTGTGCTCTTTTTTAGTACAAATGCTTTCGGAATTATTAATGTTTGTTTGAAAATTTGGTTTTCTGGTTTTCTGATCCCCCCTATTGCGATTTAATATTTCAGCTTAACTTTTTTCCAGATTTTCGTGCTGTTTTTTCATCATTAAATTTGTGGTATATTGCAGCAGCTGCAGCAGTGTCATCGTTGATGCACGTACTTGGCTGCATTTAAGCACATGTGTGTGTGTGTGTGTGTGCACATGTAGAATGCATATGTATATGTAAATGCATATTTTCTTTCACTAAGGCAGTAGAAATTCTTAAACAACGAGTGAGTGGTGCATCGTGTCAGTATGGTACTGTCATAAGGATTCATTTTTATTTAAAGTGTGCAACATCAACCAACTAACAACAAACAAGCCAACATTTAGCAGACCTTGCAACCATTTTATCCCTTCAATTTGAATGCACTTCATGCACTTTATGCAAAACGTGTGAGGGTATCTGTTTGTGGCATACAAACCTTTGAATGCAAAACTTTTTTTGTTTTTCCTTTTTTTTCTGAATTTCATAAAAGAAAAAGCAGGAAAAAGAAAATTAAGCAAATAAAGGTAAATGGTGCTAATGGTGCTAATGGTGCATCACCTACTATTAGCTGTTGAAAGGAACTTTTTGAGTATAAATCTTCAGAAATTATGTATTTAAAACACTTTTTCAAACAGGGTAGAAATGAGAGTGTGAGGAGTGTATTGGGTGCTGTCAAATGAGCTCTAATGCATTTTTCATAACAGAAAAAAAAATTAAGATTGAGATTGATGCTCAATTGGATTGTTACAATGTGTGGAACTGCAACAAGCTGAAGTAATTTGAAGTTTAAAAAACTTCAACTTCGCCTTGAGGCAAGAAAATTAATTGATCTCAAGCAATTTATCTCTGGTACAAGTTAACAACAAGAAATTAAAAAGGTTTTTGACAGTAGTAATATAAACAATAAATAAAAAATTACAATAATTAGAGTACTGGAATAATAGGAGAATAAAATACGAAACAGCTTCTGCGACTATTCGATTAGGGTCTTCGTTCACTGAATTGACAAAAAAACTCGTCTACGTATGATATATAGAAACAGCACGTTTCGATTTTAAATCCAATTTGTAATATACATAGCTTCCTTTAGATTACTTAGTTGTCAAGCCGCAATGATGCTTTTCCCAGCGTCGAACTCTGCCTACAACATTACTGCTGTTCAATTACGTCCGTAACACTTTGTAATCAAGGAATGCCAACTTACAAAGTGTATGGCAGTAGTTCCCACAATATGTACGTATTTTATTTTTTAGCTGTATATCAAACGTTAGTCGTCTTTGTCAGACTACGTTGCAAAAATTTTAATTAACAAAGTCAGTGCTAAAGGTAAGCGTGCCTAGAAAAAATTATAAAAAAAGATAAAAGAAGATAAAACATTTAGTGAAAAAAAAGAATGCAGTAAATAAAACACAGAACAAATTTATTTAATAGAATATTCCCAAAAAAAACTGAAGTGCGCATCTACCTACTTACAAAGTAAGCGAGATTGTATTCGAGCTGCCTGCTGATAACTTAAGCTATGTACACACGGTTGTCAGATGTTACAATATTGTAAGATCTGGCAACATGCTGACAATGTAGTGGCAATGAAAAATTTTCCCGCAGAAGTAAATTGTGTGGTCAGACGAGCGTAAGAAAATCTTACAATTTCATTGTCAAATAATTCATCTGACAACAAAAATTGTCAGTTCACACGGTTGTCAGAACATCACTTTTGTCACTTTGAAATAGGAATGAAGGAAGTACATATATACAAACATCCATTCATATGTAATCAAAAACATTTTTTCAATTTCTTTTTCAGTTTTAAATAAAGCTTTTATTTCAAATTTTTTTTTCAAATATATGTATGTACATATGAACATATCTATACACATATGCGTGTTCACACTTATATATGACCAAATAGGATTTTGTCCTGAAAAACCAATAAAAGGAATTATGACTAAAAGTAGGTTTGAAGATGAGCAGAAGGTTAATATTAGTATATTAAACAAATATTTATTTATTATTTATTTAGTAACTATACAGTTGCAAAGTAAATTTGCAATGTATAGGATGCACAGCATGGGCGGGGTGACAAAGACCATAACAGTACTTTTGTAGCGTCGCTGTGACTAACTATAACGACCTATGCCTTCACATAGGAAGTTTCCACGTGGTTAACAATGAATAACCTCTATAAAAAACTGTAAACCAATACAGTTAGTTGAGGCAAACCGTTAACCAGTGCGAGCGAGACGCAAAACTCTCTAAGACCGAACAACAAACACAAGCCTGACCGCACTTAAGAAATAATTACGATGACGCGAGAGCTGTTCTTCAGCCCAGAGCTGCTTTACGACTGTTTAAACAAATATAAAAAATAATAATATTAGTATATTAAACAAATATTGATTTTTGAATAATACTTTAGGGCATTTTGCTTAATAACGATAAGTAAACGTTTAGTAAGTTTTTTTTTTGAATAAGGCTGTTAATACTTAATTCAGTTCTTAATGAAAATTGCTTTTTCTTATAAAAACTAAAAATTAAAAAAGAAGCTTGTTGGTATTGCCAATATGAAAATATGACAGCCTTCTGAATGACTTAAAACTTTCTTTCATCTCCTCTTTTTATTTATTTATGTAGTTCTTTCATGTCTAAATATAGCGAACACAGTTAGTTGCATGCACTCAAACACATTAAATGATGCGCGTGCACTCGTGTTCGTCTTAAACAACACTTATAACTGCAAGCACAAACACATACACACACATACACCTTTAAGTATTCTCTACTTATGGATGTGCTTACAACTCGTATGTCTCTTTTTCGCTGTTTACTCATTGGGGGTAGGAAGAAGATTAAAAATAGCCAAGTGCAAGTAATACTTTTAGTTTATTTATTTATTCCCCTCCTCTTACTCTCTCGCTTTACAATTGCAACATGCGTGCTATTATATGATGATACTAAAACAAAATGTGTTAATTGGACTCAGTTCACATGATACAGTTTTTTTTTTGCAAAAAATTCTTTCTTGGTGAGAAAGGACACTAGTTGAGAATGGCGTACAGTTATACTTGTACATACATATGTATGAGCAAATATGTACTGGCAACATTGAAATAAAATGAACTTAAAACAGCTCTTGAGAGATCGGCGCCAATGAAACATTCAGCTTGACATATGAGAGGCTTAACTGCTTGGGAGGGAGTCAGTATATTTTATTACATCATTTTACAGCACATTTGCAAATTTTAAGAGCATTCTCATTCGCTTGCTAACTTACATTGTTGTTACTTTATGTAGAATTTGTGCAATCTACATATATTACTTAACATCAGCGAAGCCAGAATAAAGATTTTACATTAATTTTGAAGATTTTTCATGCAAAATAAGATTTGAAGAAAAATTAAGATTTTTGGATTTAAGTATTTTTTTAATCGTTTATTAAATCAAGATATTTATTATTAAGTAACAAAATAAACAAATGTCCTTATTATATATAGCTTAATAGTAAGGTTATACGTAGTGCAAGAACGGGCTCTCAAGTATACTATATAAAACCTTTATTTGAATCAAACAAGTGTTTAATAAGCAAATAATATTTCTTTATGAATACGGCCGTTATTTTTTAAATTATCATTTATATAAATTATCATAATAATCATATTTAGATTATTATTTAATCTTTGAATGTTATTCGTGCAAAGAAAAGTATACAAAAACCTTTCAGGCCGTTTCAGATAAAACGTTGTCGCTTTGCGTGAAGTTTAAAACTTCAACAGAAAAGCGCAAAGCAAAAGGTGTATGTTACAATAAAAACTTTGGCAACGCTCACGATTGGTTTATTTATCTAAAAAAAATTTTTGTTAATTTTTACATTTAATCATTTTTTATGATAACAGAAGTTAGAAATATTATCAGACGAACTACTGAAATTGGTTCTAATTGTTTTCTTAGTGCATAAAGCTATTAAAAAAAACTTCAACGCGTTAAAAGATTTTTGGATCCATGTGTTCTTCCCTGCCGCTAATTGTAAGAAGAAATCGCCCGATACAAGTATGTATCGAAGCTTTTTATTCGATACCGAGTAGGTATCGATACTCTGCGATCGATATCGTATTGAGTATAAGTATCGATACCCTATCGTATCGTTTCATCCCTATTCGCATGGCACTAAAACCCTAAAGGCCGATATACCGTTTCGTAGCCCCCTCCCACACCACTTTCACCGGTCCTCCCGCCCGCGTTAATGTTATGGCTTATTGTCAGCCCTGTAGAATCTTTAAACAAAAACTAAAATTCGGGAAAATTACGAACTAGAGCTTTCCCACATGAGACCATGGCTATGTATGTTTGTATGTCTGCTATCTAAATTAGATACATATGTTCATTTGTTTGCAGTAGAGTTTTGCTATCGCTCATGATAGTATTTCACCTCACGTCTCATTCGTTCCAACCCCGGCCAGTGATCAATAATTGTTCGATAGCACATTTCTATCCACATGAACACGAGTATGCATTTCATAAATTTCACAGAAATTTCATAGAGCGCTCAACTTCTTAGTTGACCAAAATTTACTTCAAGTTGCTAAATTCAAATATGTCTGTGCGTCAAACTGTTGGGCTTTCTTGGAGTTTGATAAAATTATCTTAAAAGCGTATTTTCATAGTTTATTTATTTATTTATTTATTATGTTCAGAACTCTCGCCCATTTACTTAAAAGTCTGGTTTGTCGTAACGCACAAGCATACATATGTATGTACATACATATGTATGTATGTATGTATGTATCTATGCTTCTATGAATTTAGTTTAAAACGGCATGAGTTGGACTCAACCATTCATTAGTCTTCATTTCTCAAAACAGAAGTTGTTTCAAATCGTCATCATCATCATAAACATCAGCATTATGATTTTGTTTGTCGTCATCGTCAAGTAAATGCTGAACTTGAACTTCTTTTATTCGTTTTCGTTTAATTTTTTTTTTGTTTTCATTAGTTTTATTACTGTATTTTGTGTAAATCGAAAACTCACACAAATATACACACACAAGCATACGTTTATATATTACGTATGTATGTATGTGCATGTTAACAAGCAGACGAACAAATACATACATATTTAAGTTTTGAAGGCATTTCCATCGCGTTCTTGTGTCTACGGAAGCTACAAGAAATACAAAAAGCCTTGCAAGAATATGTGGCGGCTCATCTTAAGACATTTTTTGCTTTTGCCAGCCAACTGATGGCTGAATGGGTGGGGAGTGAAGAACAATGATGACATGAGTGTGTGTGTGTGTGTTTTTTTTAACTAAAGAATTTCTTTTTTTTTTAGTTTGTGTCTGATTTGATATTTGTTGTTCGTTGGCTGGTGTTCGATGGGGGCCTTGAGTAAAGTGACGGTTTTTTTTAGTTATATGAATACGTATGTATGTACATATATATTCATGTACAAGGTGGCGCAAAAGTAACCTCCTATCAGAAAATGCTATAAATTTTGCGATTGGCCCCTAATGTCAGTTCTGTTTTGACATTTGTGTAGTAAACACATGCGAAATACACGTTACTAAACAATGTTACGCTACACTGTTCCTGAACGCGGAATATTGATGAAGATGATTTTCATAAAAAATAATCATAAGTGATGAGGCCCATTTCCATCTTAGCGGGTACGTAAATAAGCAAAATTTACGCTTCTGGGGCACTAAAAATCCGCGTGTAACCCACGAAGAGCCATTACACCAAATCAAAGTTACTATATGGTGTGCTGTTTTCGCTGGAGGAGTCATCGGACCTTTTTTCTTCGAAGACGTTGCGGGCCAAACGGTTACTGTGAATGGTAAGCGCTACAGAGCAATGATCAACGAGTTCTTTTTGCCGTAACTTGATGAATTGGGATTGGAAAACATGTGGTTCCCACAGGACGGTGCTACAGCACACACTGCACATGCCACAACTGATATGCTGAACATCGGAAGGTTATTTTTGCGCCACCCTGTATTATATTTTTTACTTACTCCAAGAATGGCATATGCCAAAAAAGCTTGTAAAATGCGTTTATTTTGAAGGGATTATAATGTCAACGACTGTTTTAATTAAACAGGCATGTTTTGACAAACGCGTGATCTAAAACTGCAAACTGCATTTTTAGATGTTCTGAAAAATTAAACTTCCATTACAAGGTGGCAAAAAATTATGATCCAATTTTGTTTTTGTAAAATGCTATTACTATAGATGTAAAAAAATTAATTTTGTGTGCTGGATATGTTTATTTGGACCTATAGAATTTTTGCTGTTAATATGATATCAGCCAAATGGCGGCGCCAGTGTGGGTACCCATTTGTGCATTTTTCATAACTAGCGATAGCTGTTCGCATTCCTGTTGAATATATACCTCAAAGGCTGCTATTATCTGGGCCCTTATTGCCATAAAATCGCGACTTTAAGTAGCCTTAAAGAAAAAAGTCTGGGATGATTAAATGAAGCGTTTTTGCTAGCCATGACAAATCGCCAAACGGGAAGATTACGTGATCGGAAACGGCTTCCTTTACAATATCCATTGCGGCTGCTGCTGTGTATGCGGTGGTACTGTCTTGTTGAAACCACATGTTCACCAAACCCCGCACATTAAATTCCGGCACTAAGAAGTCACTTATCAACCCTGAAATATCGCTCCTTAAATTCCGGCATTAACAAGGCACTTATCAACCCTGTAATATTCGCCACGTGAAACTCATGCAAGCATTTCTTCAAGTCAAAAAAACCTTCATCCTCAATGTTTAGAAGATTCTTACACACCTTGAAACCGCTTTCGCATTACTTCACCGCATTTGGTTACCATCAAGTCAAGCGATGTCCGCGTCTAGACTCCACTTTTGCTCCTCCAATAAAAGTATTTATGGGCTCATAATACTGTCCAAATCAGATTTCTTTTTTTCGTAACAGGCAACAGTTTTTCTGATATCATTCGCTGACAACTTTTCAACAATGTTCTCGAGAATGATCGTGCCTGTGATTGTGTTAGATGGATCAATGGCAAATATTACAAGTAATGAGGTCTATTCAATGAGGAATGAAAAAAGTAATGCCTGCATTTGGTTTTTTCTATAAAAAATAAAATTTCTTATTTTTGCAGCTAAAGATCGTTTTATGTTATATAAAAAAAATTTCCTGACGATGATAACAAATTGTTATCGGAATATTGAAAATAAATACTGTTAAATTTTTTATATAACATAAAACGATCTTTAGCTGCAAAAATAAGAAATATTTACCTAAACCAGATCAAATAATTGAATATCAAATATAAAAAATAATGTTTAACGAGAACAAGAAATTCACTTTTTTCATTTTCTCCCCAAGACTCGCGTTAGTTTGCTATCCAAGCCAGCCAAATGGGAACAAAATGATGTAGTTTATTTAAATTTAGGCAAAAGTTTTACTGACAATAGTCTGTTGAGAAGAACAATTTCAATTAAGAGCCGCGAAGTTCAATAATCCAGGGACTTATTGATAAGCCCTCGTATATATGGCTACGGTTTTGTCTCTAAAAATGCTTTGCGGATTCCGTAACTACAAATGAAATAATGACACATACACACTTATTCGTTACCCAGTACTTAAATAATTCACAACTTTATTTACACTTAATACCACTGTGTACTAAAACACTAGACTTGCTTGCTATTTTGACTTACGACTGTTTTGCATAACGTACAAACATTAACTGCCTGCTATTTATACTTCTTTATCATCTCCAACAATCACCATAAGAAGTAACTGTTTCTATTCGAGAAGTCACTTTCACCACAAATACGCGCTCGTTTCATTTTTTACTATTCTAAAATACATATCTATATTCGTTAGAGATGAGAGTGATATACAAGCAGAAAACATATGTTTTCTTTCACATCGCCTGCATTCTAAAATACCTTGTCACTGTATTTTAGCCCCAATATTGTTCGACGCAGATTTTACCGCGTAAAGCACAAATTAATAACAAAAAAAAAATAAATTATTTGTAAAAAATGTAAGGAAATATCCATATTTACTATATTTGGCAATAAAATATATACATATGTATGGAACACACATCGCCGTCACACTTTAGAGTAATGGTCGAATTTATGTTGGCACATCCTTTTTTACTTTTCTTGTCTTCTTTAACAAATATTGATTACAAATAAGAAATAATTTAGAAACGAGCGTGATGATTTTCTATTTTCACTATTCCTCTTTTCAATTTAGTTTTGTGCTAGGCAGCTGTAATTGAATGTTGTTTATATTTTTACTAGAGATAACACAAAATTCGATTACTGAAAACCGTATTTATTCGCGCGTATTTTAGAAACTGTGAACGTTCGACGGCGACGAAGTGAAGTGAATTCTCGAATAGACCTGAACAACAACAAACAATAACCAACCAAACACAAAGAATGCATGAAGATCAACAACATAATTTGTATCTGATTTACTTGGAGTTTTGTGCACTTTAAACCATGTGTGTTTGTTTGTGTATTATGTTTTTAGTTTCTATCTTGTTTGTGTGAATGTGCTGTACATTTATAAGTGGATCAATGACTGCACACTGGGTGAGATGTGATACAAGTTCGTAACAATATGTTAAATAGCTGAAAAATTTTAGTTTAATATTGAAGTTTGTGTTGAATAAAAACTGAGAGCTTTTCAACATGCTGTCTGTTATGGTCCCCACTGTATATATCTACATAATGAAATCTATTATATTTGTGGCAAAATAGCTAACAAGAGAAAAGAAGAACGTTATTTAATTGTAGTCTTTGTTGTTTGTTTTGGTTAGTCCATTGCTAAATATTGTGTTTTATTCTGTAGTGTGCTCAGAAACAAAAAACCACTCCTGAAGTAATTTTTTAAATAGTCCTTGCAAATTAATTAATACATTGCTACTCATACTTGTGTAGTTACTTCAAAATGGGATATACAATATTACTTTCAAATACTTATCGCTCATTTACTGCAACAACGTCATAACTTTGAAAACTCATTTCAGAAATAACGCTTTAAAATTTTTACTTTCTATACATGTCTTAGAAAGCAAGTTTTTTTAAAGTATTGATGTATGCCGATGATGTGAAAATCTTTTATTCTCTTAATCATTTCGCTGATCTCATTTACCTTCAACGCTAATAATTTGTTTGTACGATGTAAGGATAATATGTTAGTCTTGAATCTAATAAAATGGAAATGCATGCGATTCTCTAGAATTCATTAATTATTGGGTGGGAAATTACCAGTTATTTCTATCTCATTTCTGGATTTAGGAATTCTGCTGGACTCTAAATTAAACTTTGTTCCACACATAACTTGGGGTGTAAACAAAGCCAAAGGAGTTCTTGCCTTTATTAAATGGTAGACTAGAAAATTTTCAGATCCATATTTTACGAAACTGCTGTCTCTAGTCAGACATATTTTAAAATATGGTTTGATTATATGGGATCCGTATTACAATATTCATAACGATCGTATGGAATCCGTACAAAAACAATTCTTGCTTGTTCTGTTTACGTGGTCTTCGTTGGAATTATTCATCATTAATAGAGTTACCAACTCTCAAAAGTCACCGTACGATGCTTAATATGCCTTTTATAGTTGACATTGTGAATGATAATATATGTTTTGAATTCTGTTAGTTTTAATATTCCCTGTCGTATAACTCATTATTATAAGCCTGTTTTCATAATATTTTGTAGAGAAAATTATGCTGCTTTTGAGGTTATGCCTTTTTTGAGGTTATGTCGTCAATAGAATAATTTGTGTCATCTTGGTGATTTAATTGAATTACGAGTATTTTTGGAATTATTAACTTGTACACCATTATACTAGTCTGTAAGGATTATTTATATCTATTGACTATTACTATTAAATACATAAATAAATATTGGTTTTCTATTATGAAACTAGTGAACAAAGTGATGCCAATTCGAGTGCCTTTGAGCTGACAAAGAGTATGGATCACTTCGTTCATTTCTTGAAGATTAGGAAAGAGATTGAATCAGATGGAGGATCTCCAAGAAAAGGTTATTGTAATTGTCACGGGAGATGAGAAAATAGAATACGATAGGGAAAAGAATAAATAAAAGGTTAGGGCAGCGAATTTCCTTTTTAAATAATCAGTTCTATTCGAGAATTCACTCATCACTTCGTCGCCGTCGAACGTTCACTTTCGACGGCTCGTTATCGACAGTTTTCAGTAATCGAATTTTGTGTTATCTCTAGTAAAAATATAAACAACATTCAATCACAGCTGACTAGCACAAAACTAAATTGAAAAAAAAGAATAGTGAAAATAGAAAATCATCACGCTCGTTTCTAAATTATTTCTTGTTTGTAATCAATATTTGTTAAAGAAGACAAGAAAAGTAAAAATGGATGTGCCAACATAAATTCGACCATTGCTCTAAATTGTGACGGCGATTTTTGTTCCGTACATATGTATATATTTAATTGCCAAATATAGTAAAAATGAATATATCCTTATATTTTTTACAAATAATTTATTTTTTGTTGTTATTAATTTGTGCTTTATGCGGTAAAATACAGTACAAGGACGATGTGAAAGAAAACATATGTTGTCTGCTTGTATATCACACTCATCTCTAACGAATATAGATATGTATTTTAGAATAGTAAACAATAAAACGAGCGCATAAAGTGACTTCTCGAATAGAGACGAATACTTATTTACAGTTTTACCTTTTTTATAGTTACACGTAGAAAAGTTGATGATTAAAATATTATAATGATGTTCAATTTGATAGTTACACTGAAAGAATTATGCGTCATATATTTAATGAAACTGTTTCCTTAAATATTTTTCATTAATCCAATGAAAACTTTTCACAATATGTATGAAACTTCATATATATTATGAAATAGTTCCATCAGAATGGTTTCATTAAGTTTCATAGCTTCATTAAAAAAATCATTGGATTTATGACTACAACAAAAATTTAATTTTTTTGAAAACTCTTTGAATTTTGGTTAGATATATTAATGGGCATTTATTAATCTTAAGCTATAGTGTAAAAAATGTCAAGTTTTTTTTATTAAAATGTAAGTTTTATGAGTTTCATAATTCCAATGAAAAAGAATTCATTAGATCAATGACAAATACATACCTGGCTACCGAACTTGGGCATGTATGTACATATGTGTATGCACTCAAATCAGCATAATAATTGTTTAAAAAATTTAAATACCAGTGTATTGAAGTCATTTGAATTAATAAAGTCTGTTTTATTTGGTGAATACTTGGTCAACATTTTCTTTTATCACAATTAGGTACAATTTCACAAAAGCAAGGAATAGTATTGTTTGCATAATGAAACAAATAAATCAATGAATAAATGAAATAATTCCATTGATCTTATTACGTACATTTGTGAACATATTTTATTAATGTAAATTTTTCAGGTGCTCAATGAATAATAAAATTAGATAAATGAAATAACTTCATTGACCTTATGAAGGAGTTTCATATTTTTAATGAATATATTACATTAGTACAAAGAAGTTATTTCATTAAATAAATGTTACTTTTTCATTAATTTAATGTACAGTTTTCATGTGCTTTATGAAATTGATTCTTTGATCTAGAGAAATTATTTCACTAATCATATGATTTGTCTTTCATACTTTTAATGAAAATAAGTCATGTTTTTTATTAAAATGTTTCATTTCTTTTATGAAGGTTTTCATTAAAATAATCTAATGAAATTTGTTTCATTATTTCTATGAAAAGTTACAATGGTTGAAAAATAATGAAAAAATGTATAAACGTAATGTCAAAATTCAGACATTTCAATAAGTCCATAGGTCACTGGTTTAGATCCGGTTCGAAGGACCATGAGCAAAGTGTTGTCGATTCGGATGCCCTTTGAGCCGACGAAGGGAATCGATCACTTCGTTAGCAAACTTTTCTTGAAGAACTAGTTTTTTAAGTTGTAGCGCTGTTGCAGCAAATGGGCGTTATATGCAGAAAAAATGTTTTAATTGGTTTGTATGTTTATATTTGTTTTTATTACAAAATAATTTTGGTCTTTCAAATGATTTATGAAATTACTATTATTCAAACTCATTTGTTCCAATTTTCCAGGAAAATTTTTTGTCAACTATTATTTTATAATTTTTGTAGATTTGAATTGAATACTTGACTGTTATCATAACCACTGACACGTATTGCTTCTACACCACTTAATCTAACATACATTTCATTTGTACGATAACAAAACATCTGCTGAAATTGTTGCTAGATTAAATATTCTAGTTCACATAAGTACTTCGTTAGAAACTCATCAACTTCAAAAAAAAAAAAAAAACCGCGCATCCGGGTTTTTTAAAGCCAATTATAGTTTTCTGCAAGTTTTATATTTCTACAATTCCTTTTAATTCAAATGATAAAAATATTTTGCGGTCAACGCAAAAATAAACTAATATCGGTAATATGTTAAAAATCATTTATGTTATTAAATTAATTATATTCAAGCTAGGCTCTACAATTAAAATTTGGCAATTCTGTATGGTTGGAAAAAGACAGAATTAGGAAGTTTGCAACGTTTATAGAATACACTGAAAAGAATTCCGTCATTAATATAATGAATATTGACATTAATGTAATGAAAATGTTCATTATTTTTCGGCCAATGATGGCCTTCATTGGACTAATGAATCTTGTTTCATTAAAAATTATGTAATGAATACATTCGTTAGATTAATGATAACTTCATTAAGTTAATGAAGCATGAATTATAATATTTATGAATAGTTTACATTAAAACAATGAAAAAATTCATTAAGTTAACGACTCACTTTCATTAGTTTTATGAATTTGGTACTTTAACATTAAGTAAAGCTTTAATTCCTTTAATGAATCTTCTTCATCATTCAAAGAAATTTTTTCATTAGGCCAATGAATGTGTTACACTATTTTTATGAAATATTTTCTCTAGTGTAATGAACACATTTTTTGAACCAATGAAAATGTTTACTAATTTGGTGAAAAATTTTCTTCATTCTAACGAAATAAAATCATTAGTTTAAGGAAGAGTTGCATTATTCTAATGATCTTTTTTCATTAGAATTGTGCTACTGAAGAGAAACTAAACAATTTTTTTTTATATTAAGCATAAAATAATTTTTTATTGTTTTAATACACTATTGAAATTTTCTTTTATTAAAAAATTTTTTACACAGTAATTAATGTATAAAATAATTTACTTTATTATTTAGTTAGTAGTTGTAATATATTTATCATCTCTCTTTTACTAAATCTCTAAAATTTTGCACCCAGCCTTCAAAAATTTTTTATTACAAAGCCAATGAAATTTTCTAATGAAATTATAAAACCTAATGAATCAATTTGAATGAATATTTTCATTAATGCTATGAATCTTCATTGATGGAACGTAGTTTTTCATTCCGTTAATGAAAATTATCTAATGAATTGGGTTCGTTAGAAATATGAAGCAAATATTTTTCAGTGTAAAGCTCATTACATACTCAACATATGTTTCATACAGTAGAGAGTTTAATAACATTATGCCGATCCATGATTTATATAAAATGCAAATATCGCTGTATGTTTTCAAATGCCTGAATAATATAGGACATCATACAATTCAGTTCTACCAAAACCAACAAACATTTAATACACGTAGTAGAAGCAATTTGGCTGTTGCTAAATGCAGGCTTGAATTAACTAAACAGCGCGTTGAATATATGGGTATCCGTGAGTTTAATAGTCTACCTGGATCTTTAAAAGCAGAAAGTAGAATTTCACTAATCAAACGTTCCTTAAAAAGCTACCTTTTATCTAATATACATGAACTTCTCACATGATTTAATTGTTAATTAATAATATATTGATCTACTAAATTTGTGTTTTTTTTTATCTTTTTGCATTGTACAATAACATTCTTTATTTATTTTTATATAGCCATTTATTTTAATATACTGAGTAGTTCCTTGTCAACTCGATAATGCCTGTAAAGACGCTGAGGCTTATAACCAACAAGAATTGTATACAAATTATAAATAAAGTGAATATGTTCTTGAAAAAAAAACTGGGACTTAAACTAATCAAGGCTCAGATTTGCTAATTTTTTTTTTTGCCATTTTACTCATTACGAAATTCTCGCTCGTGTACTCAAATTTGAGCAAGGAGCGGAGCAGAAAAATAAAAGTAATTTCCCAGCAGTCCACAAGTTATTACAATTTGCAAAGCATCCGATTGTAAGCGATTGGGTCAACAGAAAAAATCAAAATAAACATGTTAAGCACAACAAACAACTAGCATTCGATTCAGATTAGTCTTTTCTACTCATATTGTTAAATTAATTGCACATAAGAAGCAAAGAAAACAAATGCTATCAATATAGTTTTGAACTCATCCAATCTTCGCTTACAATGTATACAGTGTTGGATGCCTCTTACGGCCTAGGCCATCGCTGTGTAAATGTAAGTAGGAATTGTATACAGACTTCGGATGGGTCGCACTTACATTGCCAATGCTCTCAGATCGAAGATGTATGTGACAAAAAGTTCACTGGGTTGTTATACGCATTGAATTGATCATTTTTTCAAGCGTTATGCTGCATAATAAGCATCTACTTTTATTTTTGGCGCTTTTGTTCTGCGTATTGAGCAAATTGAGTGGCTCATAGCATTCGCAGTAGCCAGCATGCCTTTTAGTATCAGACTACTTCTGGCAAGTGTTGCCAAAACAAAAATTTCGTATAATACAGGGTGGCGGATGAAAGCTGCTACAAAAAAAAAAAAAAAAAAAACATAATAACTTATTTTCTGTGTAACAAATCTGTTCCATTTTTGTTGTGTTTTATAGATTGATCTTTAGATTTAACTAAAATGGAGAATTGGGTCAATGAAACAGGAATTTGTATAGTGCAACGCTTTCACGCTTTAGAGTCTCTTGTTTCCGTCCAAAGAGAATATAGGTGCACGTTTGGTGGCACTCCTCCTAGCAGAGGGAATATAATGAGGCTCGTAAAGAATTTTGCCGAGCGTGGCACAATCGCAAGAAGGCCTTATCATCCAGATCCCTCAATTCGGACGCAGTAAGCTATCGCTGCTATAGCTGCTGCCATACAATCCAATCCTAGCGTTACGACAAGGAGCTTATCTGATCAAATGGGTGTCACTGCAGACAATTTTGCACCAAGATTTAAACTTATTTCCATATAAGATTCAATTAACAAACAAACTGAACACTATAGACTTCCCCATTTGCTTGGAATTTTGTGAGAAGATCATTCAAATGGTGTCAGAGGATGAAAACGTCTGGAACTATATTTTTACATCTGACGAGGCAAATTTTGATTTAAACGGCAATGTTAACAAACGAATATGGAGTAACTCTAACCCACAGATACTCAATCAGATGCAATTACATCTACTTCGCATCACAGTGTGGTGTGCAATTTCTTCAAGGTTCATTGTCGGGCCTTACTTTTTCGAAGAAAACGATGTTACTCTTACGGTCAATGGAGACCGTTACATAAAGATGTTGAAAGAGTTTTTCTTTCCAGAATTGCGTCGAAAGAGAATCCCTTTCAATACTGTTTGGTTTCAACAAGATGGGGCAATTTGTCACATAGCCACGCCTGTTATGCCAGAATTGAGGCAAAATTTTCCCAATAAACTGATTTCAAGAAACTCCACATTCCCTTGGCCTCCCAAGTCTCCAGAAGTATTTGAAAGAGCCCACATCTAGTGAGCTGGTAAAATAACTTATTATGGCAATCGGTAAAGATCTTTCAACGTTACTTCAGTTAAGCACGGCAGCATCAGTAAAACGAAAATCCAGATAAACAATTAAAATAAATATCGAAAACTGTCTGACGTTATGGAGAAGGAGAAGAGATTTTCTTACACTTATCAGTGGGACCAGCTCGACTCCGAGTACATTAGAGTTGTGAAAACGGACTGAAACAATCACAGACGATTGTTATTGAACGCATTAAAACGAGAGACATGATAAAGTAATTTTACAGCATGACAATGCTCGACCCCGTATTGCGAAAATGGTCCAGATGTACTTAGAAACATTGCAATGGAAAGTCCTACCCCACCCACCGAATTCTCCGCAAGTTGCCCCTTCGCACTATCACTTGTTTCGACGAATGGTACTCGTCTTAGCTAACGAACACTGCCGGTCTTATGAAGCAGTAAAAAAATTGGATCGATTCGTGGATCGCTTCGAAACATTACCTGTATTTTCAATGCGAAAATCGTACGCTACCCGAAAGATAGAAGAAAGCCAGCGGCAGACAATACTTTGAATCATAAATGTATAACCAGTTTTGTACAATAAAGCCTCGAATTTCGGTCGAAAATGGCGGAAGCTAAATTGTACAGCTATTATTATGTGATATATTCTACGAGTATATTATGTTTCACACTGTCACAATTGGATTTGCAGTTGGAAAACATTGACTCTGCAAAGTTTGGATTGATCTTATATCGTCGAGAGTAACTTGTCGTCAAGTTTCAGAGTATCAGAATAAATGGGTTAGGATAGTTTCCTAGATATATCTGCATAAATTCCAACTTCTTTCCCTTGTGATCTGGCTGTATTTCTTAAGATTTACAGCCATGCCACTAGAACTAGTATTTTCTTATAGAAATGATTTCATTTTGGAAACAGTTTTAGAACTTGGTGTGGCAGAACTCAACGTCAAGCCAAAACAGGGTAACCAGATTTATTGTAACCATCATGAGAAAAATCAGGAAAAAAAAGTCTAGAAAAATACAAGGGCGAATTTTATTTTTTACAGTTTTTTTGTGATTTTTCGCAAGATGGTTACAATTAATCCTGTCACCCTATTTAGGCTTCACCTTGAGTTGTGGAACACCCTGTATAAATACATAAAATTTATTCATATTACAGCGAATAATTCAGCTGAACTACGCTGTTAGACCGCCGATGCCTGTGAGACTTAGTTTTCAAGATGTTGAAAATGTTATTCGTAACACAAACCCCAGGAAAGCTCCAGGTATTGATAAAATTACTGGTAAAATGCTTGAGCAGCTACCTCGTGTAGCTCGTAGAATTCTTCTTTTTATTTTTAACGCTATTTTACGTCTCGAGTATTATCCTGCAGAGTGGGAGGTGTCCATGATTACTGTGATACCTAAACCAGGGAAGGATCCCACTAAGGTAGAATCATACAGACCAATAAGTCTACTGCCAACAATTTCAAAACTGTTCGAAAAATTGTTAATGGCAAAGTTGAGTCCAATGTTGAACAATGTGGGATGCATCCCTGATCATCAATTTGGCTTTCGGGCTAAACACAGCACCATAGAACAAACGCACAGACTAGTCAACGTCATAAGGCAGACTTTTGAAGACAAAAAGTATTGTTCAGCTTTATTCATTGACATTTCCCAAGCTTTTGATAAAGTGTGGCACGACGGCTTGATGCACAAAATAAAGTTAAACTTGCCTGCAAATACTCACAAGCTTCTGGAAAGCTACTTATGCGGCCGGAAGTTTGTTATCAGAGAAGGCGACTTTATAAGCCCAACTCAGCCAATCGAGGCAGGAGTTCCTCAAGGTAGCATTTTAGGACCTACTTTATATTTGATTTACGCCTCAGACATGCCAACGAGATCCGGAATCCACACTTCAACTTTTGCAGACGATACAGCATTCTGCAGCGTACATGAAAACCATCAAGTAGCTTCGCGAAATTTTCAGGAGTATATTTCAATATTAGAGAAATGGTTAAAACTTTGGAAAATTAAAGTTAATGAACAAAAGTGTACTCACGTTACATTCACGCTGCGTAAACAAACATGTTCAGCCATCCAAATTAACAATTCACCGATTCCGCAGCAAAATGAAGTCAAGTACCTTGGTATTCATCTCGACCGTAGGTTAACGTGGAAGTCTCACACAGATGCGAAAGTTACTCAGTTAAAGTTAAAAGCAGCGCAACTGAATTGGCTTATGGGCAGAAATTCGACATTGAAGCTGGATTGCAAACTTTTATTATACAACGCAATTTTAAGCCTATATGGTGCTATGGAATTCAACTATGGGGCACCGTCTCCACTTCAAACATCGAAAAAATTCAAAGGCGACAAAACAAAATTCTTCGAACAATTACCGCAGCTCCATGGTACGTAAAAAACTCACGAATTCATAAGGATCTCTGTGCTCCTCTTGTAAAAGACGAATTTTCAAAGTACGCAACAAGGTATATCAGTAAATTGGAACTTCATCCAAATCGTCTTGCACGCAATATACTTAATTTTGAAGGCCACTCTCGGTTGAGAAGGAGGGACACCCTTGCCACCATCAGAACGTTAAATAGGTGATTTTACCGATATTGAATGTGCAAAATAAAACATTTTTGTCTAGCATTGGCTGGACTTAATTAATTTTATGTATTTAGATTTAAGATTTGAATACTTATTGTTAGTTCACTTTTTGAAGATTCAATAAATAATTGAATGAGAAAAGAAAATATTACATGTTGCAAGCCGCTTCTTAAATTTGATGTAGAAAAAAAAGCTTGGTAGCGAATGTTTCTATGGGAACCCGCTAGAAAATCTAGTCTCTTATTAAACAAAAGCAGCTTAGAATTGAGTATTGTATTACGAGTACTTACTATATGATTATATTTTAAAATAATTAGCAATTTTTCAATTGTTAACAAAAATCAGTAGTACCCACCGTTGTTTGATTTTAATCCAAAAAACTGTTTGATTTTTCAAAAAACTGGTTGGTTGCCAACGAAACTTGTAAGAGATGTGTAAATAAATATAAAATAGTTGTAATCCAAAATTTTCGTATGAGTTTCGGATGAACAGCAATTTAACAAAAACACAGTTGCGAAGAATAACGATAATTTTTCTCTTTTTTTTTTTTGAACTTTTTTTCAAATGAATATTTAAAAAAAAAAAGAAATCACTTTACTGAATTGTATGCAATTCTTGCAAGATAAACACTTTTAACACACTAAATCATATTTTAAGCAAATAAATAAATAAATAACTTAAAGGTATGTTTATTTTAAAATTATAAATATATATTTTATATTATTTATATATTATTTTTTTTTCAATTATTATTATTCTTTATATGAATTTAAAAAAGGTAAGCAGTCTTTTGCTGCTAAAAAAAACTTTCAAAAATCACTTTATCTCTTTATTTGATACGTTTCTACATTTTTAAACTTTAACAATATCCGCAAAAATAAAAACGAGGGAAAACAACGACTTTTTTGGTTTTCATTTTTATGATTTCGTACAACTTTTACATATAGACATTAAAACGTAATAAACTGCAATTGCAATGATGGTGATTCAAAAACAACAAAGAATATTGGAAGTTTGCTTTAATAACGGCGGCTTTTCTTTTATTTATTTTACTTCTTTTTTTTTGTATATTTGTTTTGCAAAAACGCACTCAGAAAGAAAGGGAAAATGAATTGAAAATATATAAAATGTTTAAGAAACGTTCGGCCGCTGGCAAATGCAAAGACGGTGCAAAAGTTCCATACAAACAAAACTTTTCACCCTTCGAAGGATACACAACAACTGTTGGCGCCGTGCCTGAGCAAATGGAAACCAACCCCCGTTTCATTGCCACTCATACCGCTCGCATTTCGTTTGCATAATTGTTCTTGTTTTGCTTTTTACTTGGTCGCATACTGGTTCGCTGACATGTTGGCACATTATGTTGCATGTTCGTGTTGTTGTGCTGTTTTGTTTTTTGCTTTTTGTATTTCCTTTTTGCTTTGTTTTTGTTTGATTGCTAACTAACCTTACACACATGTACAAGCACTCATGTAAACAGAGTTGCACATTTAGTGTTTGATATTTAAGTGCTTTAAGAATTAGCGAGTTTTGTTTAGCGCGCTTTCACATTTGACAACTTAGCTGCGCAAGTCTCTTGCTAAGGTCTTATGCTTATGATAGATCTGAGAGGTAAGAACAGCTTGAAGGGAAAGCATTTATGATATTTGAGTACAGACTTGCTTGATATATTCTTTTGTTATACTCTTCACAAAAATGAAAAGAGTTTATAGTTATAAGTTTGTGATTACATTTGTAATTTATAAAATATTCATTTGCGAACCTATAAAGTATATACATTCTGAATCAGAGTTAATAGAAAAGGCTATTAAGTCGGTCGTTCAAATACCGTTTCTGAAAAAACTATTAGACTTAGAAAGTTTTTCTTTTGCCATTCTATTATCCCATTTATTCATGGGCTTGCTATTGAAATTCAGTAAAATCGGTTCACACATAGCTGAGATATATCCAAAATTCCGAAAAAAAAGCCATTGCAATTTTGTATAGAAAAAAAAAGTTTTTTTGTTTTGCTGCAAACTTCACTCAATTATTAAACATGGCGATTACTAGGCAAAAATATAGTAAATCAAAATAAGCCTGGTTTTCATGAATTTGTTGCGTAAGCGAACTTATACAACTTTTTTTTTTGCTTTAAAGCTGTTCTGGTACTAAAAAAAAAGTTATTCAAATACGGAAAATGAAAAACTTCAATATCGGTCTACCCGAGATATACCCTAAATCGATTTTTCTATAAAATTTTTTTTTAGTTAAAGCAGTTCTGGTTATAAAAGGAGGTTACTAAAATACGGAAAATGAAAATTTCCTATATCGGTCCATATATACACAAAATATAGCCTAAACCGATTTTCCATGAAAATAAACATTTTTTTTTGGCTAAAAGAAGTTCTGGTAATATAAAAAGGCCACCAAATAGAAAAAATTAAAAATTCCAAAATCGCTACATATATGTACATCTGAGCATATTTAGTTCAAATTTGTAATATATACTATGTATCGTGACTATTGTGAAGGGTATTTTAGATTCGGCCCAGCCGAAGATACTACACTTTTACTTGTTTTTTTCGGGCCACTCAAAATATTTAAAACACAAAATGAAAGCAATAAACAAGACTACCCAGCAGTCCACAAGTTATTACAATTTGCAAAGCATCCGATTGTAAGCGATTGTGCCAACAGAAAAAATCAAAATAAACATGTTAAGCACAACAAACAATTATCATCCGATTCAGATTAGTCTTTTTACACTCATTTTGCTAAAAATGTACATAAGAAGCAAAAAAGAAAACTATTAGCATTTTTTTTTTCTATAGTTTTGAGCTTATCCAATCTTCGCTTCCAATGTATACAATGTTGGATGCATTTTACGAGCTAGGCCATCGCTGTGTAAATGTAAGTAGGCTTTGTATACAGACTTTGGATGGGTCACGCTTATATTGTCAATAGTCTTAGATCGCAGATGTATGTGAAAAAAATTTCACTGGGGATATACGATTGAGAGCCTTAGAATTGAACATCGTTTACATAAAGCTTTAAACACAAAAGAGGATAAAGATAATACAAAGCTTCAGTATTCAGCTACGATAGAAAAAGAAAATACTGTAATATAGCTTTACCGATCTATGTTTTTTGTTGTTTGAAATAGTAATTTATTTGTTCGGTTATTATTTGTTGTAAAATGCAAAAAAGGGGATAATGCAAAATGCAAAAACTATTACTGGTTTTATGTATATTATTGTGAGTATTACGGAAAATTAATCGATTTATAATTATTGTTTTGGTATATGTATATGTATTTGTATTTATATTTGAGTAATATCTAAAATGTATATACTATATATGTTTCTTTTTCTTTAATAAAAGCATACTCCTGAAGAAGTAGACAACCCCCATCGACGAAACGTTGTGTAAACATATGAAATAATTGGTTTTTCTTTACATAAACTCTGACCATATTAGCCCGTCAACAATATCAAATAACCTTCATACAGTTTCTTTGATCTATTTTTTCCAATAATAAAAAATCGAAGAGCATAGCATAACATGACTGACCTTTTTATCTGTCAAAAACAAGCTGACAATCCGAAATGGCTGATTTTGCCGTTTTCGTTCTACTTGTAGTTACCTATCAAAAAAAAATTTTTTTGTCCGATATCGAATGACATAAACTGAAAAAAGTTCGATTAAGTTTACTCGATTCTTTACTTGACGCACATTTGAACATTGCGCCTTTTTGCTCTTACTGAATAGTTGTAAAATTTCAAAGTTGACAGCACTGTGAAATCTGAGTGCTTGTGTTTGAAATGAGTTGTTACTGCTTGTTGTATGTGCATATGTGTGTTTGTATGTGTATGGCGGTAATAATTGATTGAAAAATAGCAGCTGTTCGCAGTCTAACAATATCTGTATGGAGGTTTAATCAAATGTTTTATTTATTTATTTAAAAAATAAATTTACATATGTATATACATACAAACATACTTATTGGTCAAATTGACGTTAAATGCAAGATTTAGACGATCACCACCACCGACAATAAGGATGGTGTTTGATGTTGAAAACTGCTTGCATATAATCGTGTGCATACATACATATATATGTATGAATGTTGGACTAGAAATGAAAGGCAATTTTCGAGTCGCTTTGTTGTTTGAAACGAAATGCATTTCATTCGTTTCCATTCCGCATTGTTTCCTGTGCTTATGCACATTTACATATGTATGTATGTATGTGTGTATGCATGAATTTTTTTGCCTGGCGTTTTGTAAAATAAACATTTAATGGATACATTTTTTCGAAAACAACTTTTGCAAATATTTCGGTTTAATATCTCTACTCTATGGCGTAGCTGCTTTTTATTCTTTCGAAATGCTTTTGTTTTCAGTTCCTCTTTTGCTTCGCTGATTGCACATTGCATTTCTTCCTTTCTGCATTTCAAATCCATCCACGAAGTACACATTTCACATCCATGTTCGTTTCCATGATTCATGATTAAAATTTGAAAATCTGCAATAAAAGTACTAGATACTTTTAATACTTTTCATAGATTGTTTATTCTCGGTTTTGTTTTGTGCAAGCAAGTGTGGCTGGCACTCAAACGAGGGGTTTCTGTTTTCTGAATCTTTGTTTTTGTTTTTGCTTTGCTTTACTTTGCTTCATTTACTCATTTGACATAAAAGTAAAACACAAAAACAACGAAAAACAAGGAAAAAGTAAAAAGCAGTTGTAAGGTTCGGTCAGTGTTTTATTGTGGCAGTTGTTGTTTTGGGTTGTGGGCATGTGTGGTAGGATGCAAATGCACGAGAGTTTTGGTTTTTGTTGTTTTCTTTAGTTCATTGGGTAACCTATTTTTAATGCTGCAAGTACTTTCAATAATTAAATTGTTTTTGTTTTGTTTTTTGTTTCTTTGCTTTTTTTGCCAAAGATAACGCCATGCCGTTGATTAGGTTGCTGGCTAATTGCGTGAAACGTACAATTTCATGTCAACGCTTTTTTGAGCCAACGGGTTTTCTTCTTATTTTAGAAAATGTTGCTTGTGAAACAAAGTACTCGTAGGTATATCTTGAACTTAAATGGCAGGATATGCCGAATCTTGTGCACACATACACAAACATTGGTGTGTATGTACATATGATTGGCTTCCTATAAACAATATCAATGCAAGAATGTAACAATATGCACGCAAATGCAGAATGTCGTTACTAGAAAAAAATAAAAAAGAGCATAAAAAATTTTTTATGACATTTGAAGCAAACGGAAATTTAAAATATTTTTTGTTTGTTTTATGTTCAACCAAGGCAGCTTTAAAGTTGCCTTGTGTTCAACATTCTTGGGGTGTAGAAAGAACCTGGTGGAAGAAAGTAATGCCTACCTCAGTGGTGGCAGAAATTTTTGCTGAGAAATCTTCAGTTCCCAAAATAGAAAATCTTAATTTAAGAAGAAAATCCTTGAATGGTTTTCTTTTTATATCGTTTGGTTAAATTTCAAGGGCCGATGTTGAATATGAACCACACCTAAACGCCAAGTTTTTTCCGAATTTTATTTGACATTACTCTATTTCAGACTTATTCAATTTGAACCATGCCCAGATATACCATCCAACAGCGTGTTAAAGTTATCCAAACTTATTATGAAAATGATGATCAATTTTCGAAGAAAATCATCTTCAGTGATGAGGCATATTTTCACCTCAGTGGATTCGTCAATAAACAGAATTGCCGCATTTGGGCGAATGAGAATGCAAGAGTGACTGTCGAAAAACCAATGCACCCACAAAGAGTGACTGTTTGGTGCGGTTTATGTGCTGGCGGCATCATCGGGCCGTATTTTTTCCAAAATGAGGCCGGTCAGGCAGTTACTGCGAATGGTGTTTGCTATCGTGAGATGATAACGAACTTTTTATGGCCCGAATTGGAAGATATGGATGTAGACGATATGTGGTTTCAGCAGGACGGTGCCACTTGCCACACAGCTAACGAAACAATTGCTCTTTTGCGCAACAAATTCAATGGCCGTGTTATCTCACGTAATGGCGATGTCAATTGGCCGCCAAGATCATGTGATTTGACACCGCTGGACTTTTTTCTTTGGGGTTATTTGAAAGAAAAGGTGTACGTCGATAAGCCAACAACAATTCAACAGCTAAAGGATGAGATAATTCGGCACATTAACGGCATAGAACCTCCATTATGCCTCAGGGTCATCGAAAATTTGGACCATCGGATAGAGGGGTGCCACCGTGGTCGCGGCGCCCATTTGGCCGATATTTTGTTCAATACATAATTGAATAATACCAATATATCATAATAAAATTACAATAATTTCCTAAATAGCTTGTGTTTTATTCAAAATCAACATCGGCCCTTGAAATTTAACCACCCTTTATTTTTAAGTCAAACACATAAATATCAGTAGTGCGATTCTGCTACTTATATATCGATAATCGAATCGTTAAAATAATTATAGCAATATTTTATCGAATTTGCTATTCTGTAACATGTTTTCAACGATATTCGCCGTCGATCAAAATCAGTAGTGCGATTCTCTATCGTTTTATAACAAAAGTTGTTATTCCAATAAAAATTATAAATAGCTTGTTTTCTATGTTTCCCAGCTATCTATATGTCGACATTTCATAGGAACTACCCTAATCATCAGTAGGCTTTGGAAATTTTTGAAAGATATTCTCAAAAATTTAACTTTATATCCGAACAATATAAATAAATTGTTTAGAATTTAAAAGAAAAATGCTCCAAGAATATCTGTCAAAACATAAAAAATAAGCTTTTTCATTTATACACGTTTCTAACATTTCATTTGAAAGGTGTAAAGAAATGTTAGAGACGTGTATAAATGAAGAAGCTTGTTTTTTGTGTTTTGACAGGTATTATTAGAGCATTTTTCTTTTTAAATTCTCAACAATTTATTTAGATTGTTGGGATATAAAGTTGAATGTTTGAGAATATCTTTCAAAAATTTCCAAAGTGATGATTAGGGTAGTTCCTATGAAATGTCGACATATAGATAGCTGGGAAACATAGGAAACAAGCTATTTATAATTTTTTAAGAAGAAAATCCTTAAATGGTTTTCTTTATATGTTTTTAAGTCAAACACAAAAATATCAGTAGTGCGATTCTGCAAATTATATACCGATAATCGAATCGTTAAAATAATTATAGCAATATTTTATCGAATTTGCTAATCTGTAACATGTTTTTAACGATATTCGCCATCGATCAAAATCAGTACGGCGATTCTCTATCGTTTTATAACAAGAGTTGTGATTGTTAAAAAGTTAAACAAGCGATTTAAAAATTTTGCTATTCCACACTGCTTTTGACAATACTTGTTATTGTTTGTGTCAGCTGTCCTTATTAAATAAACAACAGCTGTTAGTTTTATAAAGAATATACTTTTTTGTTCTATTGAATTGAAAAGTTCTATAATATAATATAGTTAATATATATATATAAATAAAGTTCTATAATATAATATAGTTCTAAAATATATTAAATAAAGGGTGGTTAAATTTCAAGGGCCGATGTTGATTTTGAATAAAACACAAACTATTTAGGAAATTATTATAATTTTATTTTATGATGATATATTGGCATTATTCAATTATGTATGGGACAAAATATCGGCCAAATGGGCGCCGCGACCACGGTGGCACACCTCCATCCGATGGTCCAAATTTTCGATGACCCTGAGGCATAATGGAGGTTCTATGCCGTTAATGTGCCGAATTATCTCATCCTTTAGCTGTTGAATTGTTGCTGGCTTATCGATGTACATCTTTTCTTTCAAATAACCCCAAAGAAAAAAGTCCAACGGTGTCAAATCACATGATCTTGGCGGCCAATTGACATCGCCATTACGTGAGATAACACGGCCATTGAATTTGTTGCGCAAAAGAGCAATTGTTTCGTTAGCTGTGTGGCAAGTGGCACCGTCCTGCTGAAACCACATATCGTCTACATCCATATTTTCCAATGCGGGCCATAAAAAGTTCGTTATCATCTCACGATAGCGAACACCATTCACAGTAACTGCCTGACCGGCCTCATTTTGGAAAAAATACGGCCCGATGATGCCGCCAGCACATAAACCGCACCAAATAGTCACTCTTTGTGGCTGCATTGGTTTTTCGACAGTCACTCTTGGATTCTCATTCGCCCAAATGCGTTTAGGTGTGGTTCACATTCAACATCGGCCCTTGAAATTTAACCACCCGATATATTATTCTACATTTCTCATTAATTATATTACATTAATTTCTACTTAATAAAAATTAAGCAATATTAAATATAAAGAAAATTTTGTTCTTATTTCGGCAGCGATGTTTTTGTTTTGTTTTCTTTTGTTATTTTCGGTTTTTGCTATATTTTTTTACAGCGATGCCACTTGGCTTATATTTTTTTCAATGGTGTTATTTTTAGTTACAGAATACGGTGGAATCTCACAAATTACAACTCTCACAAATTCGAACCGTCCAGAAATTAGAACGCTTTGAAATTAGAACCAAAGGTTCTATTTTCGGAGCGTTTTTTTTACACCAGAAAAAATTTTGTTTTTTTTATGATTTAGAACCAAATAGGGGAAAAACCAAATTAAACGCTCTATAATTAGAACAGCGGGTTCTAATTTCTGGAAGTTTTTCATTTTTATTTTTTCGCAAATCATTTTTTTCGCTCATTAAAGTAAAACATAAGTTAATTGCGAATTCATAACAGGTGAAATTGACAGTGCAGCTGATAACTTTTTTTTAATTTTTATCTGCTTCAGATGTCAATGGCATAATTAAAACAAAATTGGGAAAACAATTTAAAACAATTTTTTAAATTATGTATTCTATCTTGAGCGCCAGATATCAGCCAGAATCCTTCGCAATCTGGCTGGCCATTTACACCTTTTCAAGCTCTATGATCTGAGACTTTAAGTTTAATGAGAAAATTAAAAGTTTCACTTTATAATTAACTTTTTCTTTTATTGTAAATGTTCTTTTTATGGAAACTTGAAAAAAAAAATTAAAAAATAATTTTTTAATTTAACGAGTGATTTTTTTGCTATTATCTTTTTGGCAACACTAGTTTTGACAGCTCACGCACGTTTTGTATCTTGTGTCACTGTCAAACATCTTCAGTTTGGTCTATAATTTAATCATGAATCGTCTTACAAACGAACAACGCTTGCAAATTATTGAATTTTATTACCAAAATGCGTGCTCTGTTAAGAAAGTTCATCGCGCGCTTCTTCCATTTTATGGTCAGTTTAATCGACCTACTGAGGCTTCTATTCGGGCTATTGTAAAAAAATTTCGCACCAAATTTACATTGTTGGACATTAAACCACCAACACGCTTACGTAGAGTGCGAACTGAAGAAAATATCGCAGCCGTATCGGCCAGTGTTGGTGATGACCGTGAATTATCGATTCGGCGCCGTTCGCAGCAATTGGGCCGCAAGGATTTGGGTGTGAAGCCTTATAAGATACAGCTGGTGCAAGAATTGAAGCCAAACGACCTACCACAACACCAAATTTTTGGTGAATGGGCTCTTGAAAAGTTAGATGAAGATTCACTTTTTTATCGAAGAATTGTGTTCAGCGACGAGGCTCATTTCTGGTTGAATGGATACGTGAACAAGCAAAACTGCCGTATTTGGAGTGAAGAGCAGCCAGAAGCATTGCAAGAGCTACCAATGCATCCACAAAAAACAACCGTTTGGTGCGGATTATGGGCTGGCGGCATCATTGGGCCGTATTTCTTCAAAGATGATGCGAATCACAACGTTACTGTGAATGGTGAGCGCTACCGTGCGATGATAACAAACTTTTTTTTTCTCAAAATGGAAGAGCTTGACTTGCATGACATGTGGTTTCAACAAGACGGTGCCACATGCCACACTACACGCGAAACAATGGACCAATTGAGAGGCGAGTTCGGTGAACAGTTTATTTCACGCTTGGGACCAGTCAATTGGCCGCCCAGATCGTGCGATTTAATGCCTCTAGACTATTTTTTGTGGGGCTATGTTAAGGCTAATGTCTATAGCGACAAGCCCGCTTCGATTGACGCACTGGAAGCCAACATTGCCAACATTATTCGTGAGATACCGGCCGAAATGTTGGAAAGAGTATGCCAAAATTGGACTAAGCGGATGGACAATTTGAGGCGCAGCCGCGGCCAACATTTGCATGAAATAATCTTCGAACATTAAATTATATCGACCCAACTATCGATCCAAATAAATATTTCATGCATTTTTCTGAATTTTATGTATTTTTTTTTTTTAATTTCCGATAGTTCTTATAAAATCACCCATTATGTATTGCATCTTGAGCCAGCTATCATTCTGAATCCTCCCCAATCGTGCTGGCCATTTTCATCTCTCCAAGCTCTATGATCTGTGACTTTAATTTTCACGAAATAACTAAAAGTTTCACCAAATAATTAAATAATTGTCTTTTATTGTAAAGTTTTTTAATATATTTTTTTTAATTCCTTTTTGTGTTTATATTTTTCTCTTGACATTTGAAAAAGATTTATTTTTTGTAGTGTTGTATTTATTGCTCTTGCATTTACCTGGTATGAATTCGTCTTGCATAAGTTAAAAACAAAAGCTGGTTTGCGATGAGGTTTTTCAAATAAATTTTGATCTTTTGTACGCAATTATGCCAAACAATTCCGTAAATATAAATGAAATCGAGGAATGGAATGAAGTTGTCTTTACTGACGCATCTGATATCTGATGCAGAGAGTAGTGATGAGGAGGCTTCAGATAGCTGCGATATCGGTGCTATTGACATAACGCCTCCTATTGCTCATTTAAAAGTCCTTGAAGGCATCAATAATGACCCGAGCTCAAATCCCAGTGGGTGCTGATGAGTAGTGTAGCGACTACGAAACAGCTAGTTGTCCCCCAGCTAAAGATTTAATTATTATTTTTCTTGTCTTCTTCAATCAAAAATTATTGATTACAGCAAGTTTGTATTGTAAAAAATCCATCTTAAGAAATAACTTAAGAAAAACAAACAAAATTTAATTTAAAAAAAGTTTTCATTGCAAACAGGAAAAGATTTATTATTTTTTTTTTAACAAACAACAAAAAATGCGAAGCTCGTTTGCTTTCTGCAACAATTGTCAAGTTCTGTGGCAGGAATCGAACCTGAAATCGATCTCAAGATTGTTGACTGAGCACTCTACCAAATCAGCCAATCAGAATCTGCAATGCCATATGCCGATTATTTTAAACGCCGTTTTTCGTAGCTGTTGCGAAAATTTCACATTGAAAACTTATTGATAAAACATTCAGTGTCAAATGTGTATATTCAAATGATTCTCAATTTGAATTCAAGTGTTAAATTCCTACCATTAAAAAGCTTGAAAATTATGTTGGATATATCATATCGCTCCTTTATTGCAACATAGTCATATGTCAACAACAAAGCTATTCGAGTTAACAATGCAGAATGGTTAACAGCACTACCTTTTACATTGTGCCAAAAATTTACTCAAATTACTTTTAAACTGTTTCCTTTAGGAGATATTTTCTAAAAACATTTTCCAAGACTTGTATGGAAACTAAAAATTTGAAATTTGTTTCGTTTGAAACAAGCTTTTTTGAGTTATGACTATGTTGCAATAAAGGAGCGATATAATGAAATCATTTTATATCAAAGGTTCGATTCCATGTTTGTTGGGTTGTTGTTGGCTTCCCCTATATGAGTGTGTGTGTGCGTGTGTGTGTCTTGTGTGCATTGCATAATTTTTGTGCACAAAGAGTCTTACAAAGAAGGTTAATTGCTAAAAGAATTAAAAAAGACCTCATTTCTACCGGTTCCATCAAAATGTTGCACAAAACACCTGTAACACATTTTTGTTTCCTGCTACGCACATGCACATGCACTCACTTGTTATAATTTTGAGAACTGCATGACAAGCTGACGACAAGTGCCACCACAGATGCGCCAGTATTGGTGTGTATGCGTTAATGTTAAAATGCGTGTAACTAAAACTGATACAATGTCTTTTGTTACGCACTCGTTCCCTGGCCTCTTCTTTGGCCGAATTGTAAATGAAAAATTGTGTCGTTAAATAAATTAGTGTTTATTTTTCTGCCAGACATTTAATGTTGTGGTTTTTTACGATTCCTTAATCGAAGGCAAAATTTAGCCAAAACAAAGCGTACATAACCAGCAAAGCCCCTTAGTTTGCCCAAGTCAAGTTTACCAAAATCTTAAGAAAAGCAGATGGTAATTTTTTTTTTTTTACTTCGCAACACACAAAAATATTCTTTTCCTTTTTCTGTTTTTGTTGGCATAACAACAATAACAAAAGTCAAGTGAACAGAGCTGTTTTGCCTGTGGGCAACAAGTTGCACACACATTGAACAGATAAATCAGGTGGGAATGCACTGTGTGAACCGAACTACGCACATAATGTTGTTGTTTTTTCGTTATGCCCACTTAAAGGTCAACGATTTTAACAATGTGCTAGGGGACCACATACTTCAAAAATTATTATGCATACAAACATACATACTTATGTATGTATGTAGTATGGATAGATATAAATACAACTAATATATTTTCGCTCAGTAGTTTTTCCTTCTACTGTATCCTTTTCGGTACCCGGTGTGCAAGGATCTCATTATCTTCTACCATAAAACGCCTTAAGTGAGATTATATTCGTAAAGAGAAGGAAAGTAATCTTGTATAGATAAGCGTAAAACGGCATTTGACAGGCAGTGCCCAACAACATAACTATGTACATACATATATACATATGTCGATAATTTTAAAAACCAGGAATAATTGTTAACATATGTAAGAATTAAAAGTTCTAACTTCTCACGAGTAACAAATAGGTTAAAATCTAGATCAACATTTATTTCTACACTTATAGAAAAAAGCATCTTCATATTGACGAAATTTTTTTTTTTTTTTTTTTTTTTTTTGTTAAGCGTTTTTATTTATTGAATCTTCAAAATGAACTAACAATAAGTATTCATTAATACTAAATATTAAAAAAAAAAAAAAATGTGCTTTTTACTTACGTCCAGCCAATGCTAGACAAAAAGTTCTTAAATGCGGGAGCAATATCGGTAGAATCACCTATTGAACGTTCTGATGGTGGCAACGGTATCCCTTCTTCTCAACCGAGTGTGACCACTAAAATTAAGTATGTTTCGTGCAAGAGGGTTTGGGTGAAGTTCCAATTTGCTGATATATCTTGTCGCATGCTTTGAAAACTCATCTTTTACCAGTGGGACACACAGATCCTTGTGAATTCGGGAGTTTTTTACGTACCATGGTGCTGCAGTAATTGTTCGAATAATTTTGTTTTGTCGCCTTTGAATTTTTTTCAATGTTTGACGCTGAGGCGGTGCCCCATAATTGAATTCCGTAGCGCCATATAGGCTTTAGTATTGCGTTGTATAACAAAAGTTTGCAATCTAATTTCAATGTAGAATTTCTGCCCATAAGCCAATTTAATTGCGCTGCTTTTAATTTCAACTGAGTGACTTTCGTGTCAATGTGAGACTTCCACGTTAACCTACGGTCGAGATGAATACCAAGGTACTTGACTTCACTTTGCTACGGAATAGGTAAATTGTTAATTTGGATATCTGAACATGTTTGTCTACGCACTGTGAATGTAACGTGAGTACACTTTTGCTCATTAACTTTAATTTTCCAAAGTTTTAACCATTTCTCTAATATTGAAATATTCTCCTGCAAATTTCGCGAAGCTACTTGATGGTTTTCATGTACGCTGCAGAATGCTGTGTCATCTGCAAAAGTTGAAGTGTGAATACCAGATCTGGTTGGCATGTCAGAAGTGTAAATTAAATATAAAGTGGGTCCCAGAATGCTACCTTGGGGAACTCCTGCCTCGATTGGCAAAGTTGGGCTTATAAAGTCGCCTTTTCTGATAACAAACTTCCGGCCGCATAAATAGCTTTCCAGAAGCTTGTGAGTGTTTGCAGGCAAGTTCAACTTTATTTTGTAAATTAATCCCTCGTGCCACACTTTACCAAAAGCTTGGGAAACATCAATGAATAGAGCTGAGCAATACTTTTTATCCTCAAAAGTCTTTCTTATAACATTAACTAGTCTATGCGTTTGTTCAATTGTGCTGTGTTTAGCCCGAAAACCAAATTAATGATCAGGGATGCATCCTACATCTTTCAATATTGGAGTCAACTTCGCCATTAACAATTTTTCGAAAAGTTTTGAAATTGTTGGCAGTAGACTTATTGGTCTATATAACTCTACTTTAGTGGGATCCTTCCCCGGCTTGGGTATCATAGTAACCATAGACACCTTCCACTCTGCAGGATAGTATCCTAGGCGCAAAATAGCGTTAAAAATAAAAAGAAGAATTCTTCTAGCAACACGAGGTAATTGTACAAGCATTTTGCCAGTAATTTTATCAAAATTTGGAGCTTTTTTTGAGTTTACTTTATTTATAACGTTTTCGACATCTTGAAAACTAAGTCTCAAAGGCACAGGCGGTCTAACATCATGTGACGGAAATTCAGCAACATCATCCACTGTATCATTTGCAATAAAAACGTTTTTCAAATGATTAACATACACCATCCCTTTTTCAGAATCGCTTCTTGCCCAGTCGCCAGCTGAAGTTCGCAAAGGTGGCTTACCTATTACGGGTCTTTTCAGACGTTTTGTCGCTTTCAATAAAGAATAGTCGGTTTGCGGGCTACCATCAAGACCTTCTAGATAATTTTTGAGGGACGAAATGATGACGGAGGAAAATAAAACTAAAGAAAGCAAAAAAACGACTTTTTGGCGGCATATTTTTTTTGGAAATTAATGCAAGGAACACAACTGCGGCGAACGACGAAATTTTAGTCGCGAATATTCGTCGCCATAAATAAATCACATTGGTGTACATGAAAATGCATGTATATGGAAATGCACAGCGAAGGTTGAAATAGATTTATTTCTAAATGTTTCGTCAGCGAACGACACAGTATCAGGTGGCTAGGTTTTTTATATAAAAACAATATTTTTCGCCATGGGCGAAATTCGTTGTTCGTCGCAGTTGTGTTCCTAGCATAACACGTATACCTATATGCCGCCAAAAAGTCCTGGATCATTTTATCTTCTTTTTTTTAGCCTTATTTTCCTTCATCCGTGATCTAGGAACTAAATCATAGATGAAGGAATATTAACTAAATATTAGAGTTACCATAATATTGCATTTATGTATATTCCAGATTACCGTATAAAATGCAACTAATTTGCAAAAATCTAAATTTTTTACATAAAAAGATGATGTACTTCGCAAAAGAAAAAAATTTAATACCCGTATTGCCCTATTTCAAACGCGAACTGGCTTTTTTGTAAAACAATCTAATTTATTTAAATCGACTAAAGATTAAAATAAGTTAATTTGGCTTTTGTGTTACAAACAACCCCGAATAACAAATTCAGAAACCGTTACTTCCTTAAAAAAGGACATGAATGATCATCTTTGGACAAATTGTATATACAGCGCCCCAAAATAATCCTGTATTATGATTTTCATATCGTATATGTTAGTAGGAAAACAGATTCTCAAATTAACCAAACATGCAAAAATAGACCCCTTCTTCAAAATGGAGCCGAGAGGTCAAAGCTAGAGCCGAAATATGTTAGATGTCATCATAAACAACTAAGAGTGTGGTGTATTTGGCTGGGTCGACTCTAAAATACCCTTCACGATAGTCACGTATATACGAGTATATAGTATGTATTACAAATTTTAACTAAATATGCTCGGTTATATAAGGACCGAAATCGGGGAAAAATAATTTTGCCTTGTAATCACTATTCCAAAAATGAAATCTCTCATCAACATTTTCATGAAAAAGTTTGTTTAAGCTATATCTCGGTTATATATGAACCGATATCGGAATTTTCTATTTTCTGTATTTAAGTAACCTTCTTTTATAACAAGAATTGCTTTTCAAAAAAAAAAAAAAAATGTTAAAGGAAAAATTGATTTACGCTACATCTCGGGTATATATGAACCGATATCGGAATTTTCATTATCTGTATTTTAATAACCTCGTTTTATAATCAGAAGAAGCAAAAAAGAATTTTTCATGGAAATATCGGTTCAGGCTATATCTTGGGTATACGAGTATATGGAGCGATATCAGATATCTTCATTTGCTGTATTTTACTAACTTCCTTTTATAATCAGAACTGCTTTTAAGCAAAAAAATGTTGTTCGTTAAAAAATCGGTTTACACTATATCTCGGGTATATATGAAGCGATATCGGAAATTTTTATTTTGGGTATTTTAGTAACTTTGTTTCATAACCAGAAATGTCTTTAAACAAAAAAAAATTTTTATTCATGGAATAACATGTTTAGGCTTTATCTCTGATATGTATAGACCGATATCGGAAATTTTAATTTTCTCTATTTGGTAACCTCCTTATATTATCAGAACTGCTTTTAAGCAAAAAAGTTGTTTCAGTTCACTTATGCGGCATTCTCTTTAAAAATCGGTTTAGGCTATACCTCTGGTATATATGAACCGATATCCGAATTATACATTTTCTGTATTTAAGTAACCTTCTTTTATAACCAGAATTGCTTTTAAGCGAAATAAATTTTTTTCATGGAAAAATCGGTTGAGACTATTATATCTCGGGTATATATGGACCGATATCAGAAATTTTTATTTTCCATATTTATATAAACTTTTTTATTATCAAAACCGCATTTAAGCAAAAAAAGTTGTTTAAGTTCACTTACGCGACATGTTCATAAAAAAATCGGTTTATGCTATATCTCGGATATACATATATGGACCGATATCAGAAAATTTCAGTTTCTGTATTTAAGTAACATCGTTTTATAACGAATATAACATCTTTTTATAACAGCTTTTATGAAAAAATTTTTTTATTTTCATTATAATATTGGTTTAGGCTATATCTCGGGTATAGGACTGATAACGGAAATTTTTATTTTCCATATTTATATAGTTAACCTTATTTTATTACCAGAACTGCTTTTAAGCAAAAAAAAAGTTGTTTAACGTCGCTTATGCGACATTTTCCTTAAAAAACGGCTTAGGCTATATCTCGGGTATACATATATAGACCGATAACTGGAAAAATTCCACCATGCTGAATAATTGTGTGAAGTTTGAAGCAAAAAAAACAAAATTTTTTCAACAATTTTCTTGCAAAATTGCAAAAAAATATATGTTTTTTTCGGAATTTTGAATATATCTCAGCTATATGTGAAAAAAAAGTTTCTATGTCTAATGGTTTTCATATAAACGGTATTTCAGACAGATGGACAGACGGACATCGCTTAATCGACGTTTCCATTAATTCTGATTCAAAATATACATGTATATACTCTATAGGGTTGCAAATGAAAATTGTAGAAATTACAAGCGGAATCACTTATATATGTATACCCTTAACATTTTTGTGACATTTTCGCTTTGCACTAATTTGACTTCCATACAACTTGAGTCGCTCTAATATACATACGTATGTATGTACATATGTACGTAAGAATAGCGGCGCAGGAAACTTCTTCTTTTACCTCTGGGTATTTTTTTCTGTATGTTCATATACTTCTTACATACATATGTACATACATATATAAGTATGTGTATGTGCCCACCATAATATAGTGAATTATTAATAAAAAAAATTACATAGTTAAAAAAGCAAAGAAATAGAAAATAAAAAGCACATGCATCCATACGTACATATGTATTTATGTACTTATGTATACATACATACATACATATATGTACATATGTATATGTGCATACACACATGCAGAAATGCATATTATGTGTGCTCAAGGATATGTTAGTTGTTTTCATACAAGAATATTAAGCTGGAATATGAAATATGCCAACAAAACAAAAAACAGTTCGCACGAATGTAATAGCGATAAAAGTAAAAATGTAAAAGCAAAAAAGAAAAAACAACAAAAAAAAATATACAAACATCTGCTCCTTTCATTTATCGAATTCCAAAAACTGGAAGTGCAAAGAGAAAATACAATCAAAAACCAAGCAAATACAACCAGAGAGTAATAATAAGAGTAAAGAGTAATGCCAGACTTAACATGATTGTACGCCAAAATAGAAGATTGTTTTGAAATTTTTATGTGTTAACGCTTATTATATGACAGAAACCGGGCTCGCAACATAAGAGCAAGCCATTTTACAAGTACGTATCGCTCCTTTACAGCAACATAGTCATAATTAAAAAAAAAAAGTTTATTTCGATAAAAACGCATTGCAATTTTTTAGTTTCCTTACAAATTTTTTTTAGAATATATCTCTTAAAGCAATTTAAATAAATTTTTGGCAGAATATAAAAGGTAGTGCTGTTAACAATTCTGCATTGTTAACTCGAAAAGCCCATTTTTCGAGATATGATTATGTTGCAATAAAGGAGCGATATACATATATATTTTTGGTAACAGTTTGCTCCTAGCTAGCATAAAAGTACATAGGTTTTGTTTCCTTGGAAAATGCCTGCGAACACTATAGATCAAAATTATCCAACGAGGCCTTCATATACAATTACAATTCTGTACTAAATTTTCTGCTGTGTGAAGGTCAAAGAAAGTTTAAAGAAGAATTGTAATATGAATCTCAATAAGATTTTCGTTTTTAAGATCATAATTATATTTTTCCTAATGTAATGCTAAAAATTTGATTATTATTTTCCTTGCCTTCTTCAATCAAAAATTATTGAGCATAGCAAATTTGTATTGTAAAAAATCCTTCTTAAGAAAAACTTAAGAAAGGAAAAAACTTGAACTATAACCCGTTGTCGAAATGTACAAACCAAAAATTTAATTGAAATCCGTACGTTTTTTTTAATTTTGTGTGTGGAGCAATGTTGCCAGAAATGCAGATTTAATTTCATTTTGCAGATTTTTCCCCTCTAAAAACACTAAATGAAAATTTGAAATTTTTGGCCTAGAAAGGCAGATTTTAAAATTTTTTAACAATAAAGTAACTTTTTGTACTTTTTCCTTTATATTTCTACTACCATTTGTTTACGTTATGTTAGAACGAATATATCAATTGTTCATGTTATAAAATAGACAAAATGGAATAACATCTTGCACATGTTTTTGAATGTTATGTTAGAAAATTTCGAAAAAGTTATAAAGGTTGAAATCTACATGTAATTGATTGTTTTTGGACTCAAAGTTTAAAAAAATACTTTTTTAAAGCAATTTTGGCAAGTTTCTAGAAAGTAATATGAGCTTATTTATACGATAATTTAAAGTCTTTTTTTATAATACTCTTTTTAAATTTGCTACCAAAATCGTGTTACATTTTTACGACGATTTTTTTTTCATCCTTTTGCTAATATCGATATCAGTCAAAAGACAATTTATAAACGTAACAAATGAGTCAAAAGCAAATTAGGAGAAAAAAAAACATGAAAAATATTTTTCGTTGTGACAATTTGTCAGTGCAACAAGAAATGCTGTTTAGACATGGCTTTAAATTATCGTGAAAATCTAATCTATCTAAAATATTTATTTATTTATTTAACAAAACTTCTACAGTTGCCAAAAAATTTGTAAAGTATAGGATGCACAGCATGGACGAAGTAACGAAGACAGTAATTTGCTGCGGTGCTGTGCCGACTTATGCCTTTACATAAGAAGTTGCCGCATGGTTAACAAAGGAGTACCTCAAAAAGTTAAGCAGTGTGAGCGAGACGATAAACTCTCGAGGGCCAAACAACAACGACAAGCCTGACCGCACTTAAGAAATCATTACAGTGAGAACTGTTATCCAGCCCAGAGCTGTATATAAAATAAAACCAGCTAATTCTGACATAATTTTGAAATTCTAACCGAATTTTTTAAATATATAATGATTTTACCACATTCATCAGCATGTGGAGAGAATCTTCAGTTAGGTAAATTTTAACGACACAGAAGACCGAATATATTCGTATATCAGTATACGTGATTAGGCATTAAATAATTTTAACAATTTGCATATATGTTTGTTTTCTCATTAAATCTACTTGCATTTTAATATTCTGAAATGCATAATTTCTTTCAATATGTTATTAATATTTTTAAAATGATTTATAGAAAAGGCATATTTATAAGAGTTTGAAGATATTTTGAAGATTTGGAAAATAAAGAGCAGATTTTGCAGATTTTTTCATAAGAAATTCTTGAGTTTTGCAGATTTTACCTCTTTAAATTCTGGCAACCCTGGTATGGATAGTTGTTTTTGTTTATTCTGTATTCTCTTTCTCTTCTACCAGTGCTGGTATATCTAAAATTAGTGTAGCAATGTTTTGCCACAATATATATTTATATAGAAACAAAAGATATTAACATACCGCTGAAAATAAAATCTCTTTCCAATTAATAATATAAAAACACAACAAAACCAAAATAAGGAGATTTCTGCTAGACGTTAATATATATTAAGTAATGTAATTTTAGCATCAAAAAAAAACTTCGTTGTAACAAAAAATACTGTGGAGGGTACTAAAATTATCCTTTGTTTAAAAATGTGTACTTAGAATAATATCCGGTATAAATACCATCACTGTTTTCCAATAGTTGCTATCAGCGTTGCCCTCGCAAATTTCAAGAAGTGGCACCTCAAGGGTATTTAAAAAAAATTATGTGTAAAAATATGTGTATTCAAGAAAAATATGGTAAAAATGTTTAAAAACCAATAAAAAGTTGCCTGCTGTGGTTGGTTAGTGGAAATTGATGACTTATTTATCATTGACCTGTAATTTGCAATATGGTTACCTCCACAGTTACTGCATTTTTTTAACACTTGAGTCAATGTTTGACTTCTTGTACTGTACTGTGCCGTCAAGTTCGCCACACACAACGCAAATTGCGGGCAACTTCCAATAGATCTTAGTAAGACCAAATTCTTGGCAGTTTAGGCACTGTTCGGGCCCTGAACGCTTATGTGGCTCTTCAACGGTTATCTTACGATGCAAGAGAAATCTAAGGTTTTAAATTGGATGAATTTCACATTTTCTTAGGACAAGATTCCTGGGATCTAGTGAAACCCTCAATATAGGTTGAGGGATCTTTTCACGGTTTCTAATGTGTACACATTAGTACTAGTAAATAGTACATTTGGTCACATTTCTTGGTTTCGTTTTCTACACTTTTTGATTTATATAACTCGATAAAAGAAGTCTAGTACAATCAGGCCAACTGAACTTAAGAGCCTGTGGACAGTGTTCCTGCAGCCGTATTCTGTAACTCGCTTAGCTAAAGCTGAAGCTCGATCACTAAAATGCTAAAAAAAATTAGGGCAAATATTTTAGCGATGTCGCTAAATCTGTATTCTGTAAATTGTAAATTGCATACTATTTCTTTCTTTCTACTTTGACGAACTTCTGCTAAAAAGAGAGAAACATAATGTAATAATTGTTGGCAATTCATTATAGTGTTACTTTACTTTATATTGTGCTACCCGTAAATATTCTTTAAACTTCTCTTTAATACCTTTTTAAAATATGTTTTGAAATCTCGATTTTAAATAGTTATTGTGAAAGATCTATTTAAAATTAATTTTGTTTTTGACAAATATTACTTAAACAGCACTTAAGTCGATAAGTTATGAGCAGTATTTTTTCATCATACAACCAAATGTGGAATTTATGGGAAAATTTTCAAAATATGGCATCACAAAAAAGTATTTGTTTATTTACATTTTAAATAAACAAAAAAAAGGTGCATAAGGTTTAGACAAAATTTTCTGCATTTTATAATAATAAATATTTAAAAAAGTGAAAATGAGCAGTTTTTATCGGCATAATATAATGAATTCATTAAGTGCAATTAATGAACGTAATAAGCTAATTGTGAACAGGAAAAATTTCTGGAATTCACAAATCTTAAAAAAAAAGAATTTTTGTGTTTTGCTGCACTTTAAGTTGAAATTAATTTTTTACCTAGCTCCTACAGAATAAGAATATATTTTTACTCCTTTGTAATTCTTTTTGTTGTTTCTTCCATTATTCTGCAATAATATTTTTTTTAAGAAGAAACAATAGAAAAAAGAAAACATTTGTTATTTACTTACATTTTGGCACTTAAAAATTTCCGTTGCTAATATTTTAGCGTTTTAGACAACAATAACTATATAAGTATTTGGCGTTAGAGAATACAAAATTTAAACATTTTAGCGATGCCACTAATCGCTAAAATTGCGGCGATTTAAATTTTTATATCATTACCAAATTTAGCTATGCATGTTACACAATTGCATTTGTGGCCAAAAATCGCTAAATCATCTTTGTAGATTTTTAGCGATGGAGATTTAGCTTTAGCGAGTTACAGAATACTGCTGTTGATCTGCCTGTGTGTGCAGTTTCTACATCTTGATGGCAGCAAATACAGTTAAAACGTATTTCCGCCAAAGTTCTGAGCAAAAAACTTGTCCAAAATTTTTAAGCATAAAATTATTACATTTTGTTTTCTAGCACCATTAAATGTAGTTACCCCATAAGTGTAACAATATACATTTGTATGAAGATAGTGTACCAAAAGTTTGGAACCCAGAGCTAAAAACATAATATGACAGAAGTAAAATTTCTTGAAAATTGTTTACGAATGTATTATAATACAAATCTTAATGTTTGCAAAAATTACTTCAAATCTTAGTTTACTTAAAAAACCTCCAAATTAAGGTAAAATCTTCATGCTGGCAACACTGTTCACAACACCCATGGTTTCGAAACACATAATATTCTCGATGGCAACGTTGCCAACTGGGTATTTACCCACTCGCATATGTGAGTATACGGACCAGTGATGCCATTAGGATACGAAAGATATATTTTTCGTATCTCTTGATGACTTCATGTACCCTGTGTAAACCTGACATTTTTCGTATCTTTTGAATCTGTACGCAAAATGTGCGAAAACGAAATGTTAAACTTTCCGTCTCTGACAAAGTTTTTAAAGTTATCATTTCATTATGAATACTAAAAAAATAACAGTGGCAACTAAATACAAGAATAACTTGCAAGGTAAAGGCCTTGCTACACTATCATACACGATCGTGCGATCTACTAAATAAAGCATGTGTGCTGAGAAAGTACTAAAAATGCAACCGTGCAACAGACTTTTTGACAAATCGTGCGATTTGAAAAATTTTATGAAACTTTTCAAAACATTATGGTTTCTCTGCGATCAGTGTTGTATGTATTGTGAAAAATATGAAAATATTGTTGGTGCCTCGCGGAAAAAATTTAAGTAATGTAAAATTATTATGTTAATAAAAGTTTTATTGTGTATATAAATTATTTCAATCATACTTGTGTAATAGTGTGGCCTACAACGCCATTTTGAAACGATTTTTTCAAGTCGGCCAGACTTTTGAAACAGTTTCCTGTGAATAAATCATACGATCGCGTAGGATAGTGAATCAGGGTCTTTACAGTATCCTACACGATCGTGCGATCTACCAAACAAAACAACAGAGTTTTTGACAAATCTGGCGATTTGAAAAATATTATGAACATTTTCATAAAACTGTGGTTTCTGTTCGATCAGTGCGGTATATATTGTGAGAAATATGATAATATTTTTGGCACTTCGGGAAATAAATTAAATTAATGTAAAATTTTTTGGTTTGTACATTTGTACAACGGGTTATAGTTCAGGTTTTTTCTTTCTTAAGTTTTTTTTCTTATGAAGGACTTTTTACAATACAAATCTGCTGTGATCAATAATTTTGATTGAAGAAGACAACAAAAATTATAATCAAATCTTTAGCTGGGGGACAACTAGCTGTTTCGTAGTCGCTACACTACTCATCAGCACCCACTGGGCTTTGAACTCGGGTCATGACGTATCATGATCTACTGCTTTAACCACTAAGCCACCGAGCATTTAATTATTTTCTATCTATATTCATCTCAAAAAAACTTAAGAAAGAAAAAACCTGAACTATAACCCGTTGTACAAATGTACAAACCAAAAAATTTAATTTAAAAAAATTATAAAAGCTCATAAAAAATTCAATAAATTTAATGTAAAATTATTATTGTAATAATAGTTTTTAATTGTTTTACTAAATTACACAACGCCAATGTGAAGCGATTTTGCAAAGTCGGCCAGATTTTTAAAACATTATGCTGTGAATGAATCGTATCAACGTGTAGAATAGTGTATCAGGGCCTTTAGTTCTGCTGTCATCTTCTTCTTCTTCTTGTGAATGGGTGTTAAGATGAAAGTTTAGAAGAAAACAACAACGATATTTAGAATTAATCATTTCAGACCCTTTTTTGTGTAATAGTTTTATAAAATAAAACAATTTTAGCCCAAATTAAAAAAAACTAAAAAATATTATAATATATATTTATAAACAAAATGAATAAGTGAATTTTACATTTTAAACAAATTTTATGTATGTACATATGTTTCGATACAATACATAATTTTAAAATTATGTATTGTATCTTGAGCGCCAGGTATCATCCAGAATACTCCCCAATCGCCTTTCCAAGCTCTACGATCCGAGACTTTAATTTTCTCGATATAATTAAAAGGTTTTCTTTTCTTGCAAATTTTTTTAATTCCTTTTTGTGTTTATATTTTTCCCTTGACATTTGAAAAAGATTTATTTTTTGTAGTGTTGAATTTATTGCTCAAGTTTATTTCATTAACTATTTTTTTTTCTCATTCAATTATTTATTGAATCTTCACAAAGTGAACTAACAATAAGTATTCAAATCTTAATACTAAATACATAAAATTAATTAAGTCCAGCCAATGCTAGACAAAAATGTTTTATTTTGCACGGTTAATATCGGTAAAATCACCTATTTAACGTTCTGATGGTGGCAAGGGTGTCCCTCCTTCTCAACCGAGAGTGGCCTTCAAAATTAAGTATATTGCGTGCAAGAGGATTTGGATGAAGTTCCAATTTACTGATATACCTTGTTGCGTACTTTGAAAATTCGTCTTTTACAAGAGGAACACAGAGATCCTTATGAATTCGTGAGTTTTTTACGTACCATGGAGCTGCGGTAATTGTTCGAAGAATTTTGTTTTGTCGCCTTTGAATTTTTTCAACGTTTGAAGCGGAGGTGATGCCCCATAATTGAATTCCATAGCACCATATAGGCTTTAAAATTGCGTTGTATAATAAAAGTTTGCAATCCTGCTTCAATGTAGAATTTATGCCCATAAGCCAATTCAGTTGCGCTGGTTTAACTTTAACTGAGTAACTTTCGCATCAATGTGAGACTTCCTCGTTAACCTACGGTCGAGATGAATACCAAGGTACTTGACTTCATTTTGCTGCGAAATAGGTGAATTGTTAATTTGGATAGCTGAACATGTTTGTTTACGCAGCGTGAATGTAACGTGAGTACACTTTTGTTCATTAACTTTAATTTTCCCAAGTTTTAACCATTTCTCTAATATTGAAATATACTCCTGAAAATTTCGCGAAGCTACTTGATGGTTTTCATGTACGCTGCAGAATGCTGTATCGTCTGCAAAAGTTGAAGTGTGGATTCCGGGTGTCGTGGCATGTCTGAGGCGTAAATCAAATATAAAGTAGGTCCTAGAATGCTACCTTGGGGAACTCCTTTTCATTAAATATGAAATAAAAATGTTATTTTAAAAATGTCAAACGTTAAAAATGGATTTATTTTTTTTCAAAATGTATTTTTTTGGGAAAATTATATCTTTTTGGAAACTAAAAGGTATCTTTCTCGAAATTTCACTGGCAACACTGATACGGACTTAAAAGCTTTCTACAAATTATAAAAAAAATAAACCATCTCTTTAATGACTTTTGGGCCAACCCTCGTACATACTTCATACGTTTGTTTAAAATTGAATACAAATAAACTTTCGAGCAGGTGATTAAGCTTCACAACACGCTATTGATCCTGGCTTCACTACTTTGCTGATTAACAGTTACTTAAAAGTTATTGTTTTTTTTATTTGTTTCTTTCTAAAAACAAAAAAAAGAGAATACAAGAGAAAAAGAAAAACTGGTTTCTGACCAGTGTGCAGTTTGGTTGTGTTCTCACTGACAAAGGACATGCAATAACCAAATACTTTTGCGAAACACAAGCAATTTGCTGTGTTGGTAGGTCAACGCACGCACAAAAGCCACTGCTGCTGCCGCTTTGGCAAAACAAAAAAACTAGAATAACGCCAAATAGCAAATAGAAATATGTTTGTAAGTTAAAATAATAGCAAAAGACACAATACAACTTCAAAATTCATTTGAACAACTTGAATAAAACGTGAACTTATTATTATTATTATTATGGTGCCTGCATTTGTGAGAAAGAAGGTACAAAAGAAAACCCATGAAGATGATGAAAATTTGTTCTCCTAAAGGATACGAACGAGCACCAGAAGTTTTGCTTTTCCGTTGAGTGTTTTTTTCTTCTTCATTATTTTTTGGTTGTTTTGTTTTTTCTCGAGGTTTTGTTGCATGTACTCGTATTTGCTGTTGGCATTGCTCTGAATTCATTTCATTTCGCCTTTTAAAATAGTTTTTTAATTTCATTTTTTTCCTGCTGTTGTTGCCTTCCTCTTTGTTGCAGTTTTTAATTCGTTTTTTTTTTTTAATTTTTCTTGTTTATTCCCTACTTTGAAAGCAGATTTTTGTAGGAATGCTTTCGCAAAATAATTGTAGAAAAAAAAAAAAGAAAAATGAATGTTTTAAATGAAATTGAAATTTTAAATGAACTTCATTATTGCCGTTTTCTTGTGGTGGCATCTTTCGTTTACAATTCATATTTTCCTTTTTAATAATTAAAGTTTGTGCCGGGTACAATCTTATAAATTAAAATATGTATTCGTTTTAATAAAACATGTTTCTTAACCATTTACAACAGCATTTTATAAAGCAAAAGGAAAAAATATAATATAAGGAAATTTGAAAAAACAAGTGCAAGGAGCAGTTCGTTTACATGCCTTTGCACTTTCACTTTACTGCAGGATAATGGCACTCGTATTAACACAAGTTAAGTGCATAATTTCCCATTTGCGTTCACGCAAAAAGTTCCGATTAGAAAAATTCATTTCGAATAGGGGTTTAAAAGATTTAATAAGTTATGTTTTATAAAATATTTTCTCTTTTTAGCTGCAAGAAAATTTGTGCACTAATTGTAAATCATTTGGACTGCCGAATTGTTTTTATTATTTCATTTATTGCCAGGAACACAACTGCGACGAACGTCGAATTTTTGGTCGCAAATATTCGTTGCCAAAAATAAAACACATTGGTGTATATGAAAATGCACACAATCATGGTGTTGGTCGAAATTCATCATACTCGGCGAAAGTTAAAATATATTTATTTTATGTTTTGTCATCTATGTGATGAATTTCAACCAAACGTTAGACTTTTATTTACGGATAGTTCCAAATCGAGAAACTTTACCTCTTTCGTTGTTGTCGAAGAAAGCAGGGATATTGTCAGTATTGGTCATTCAGATAATTGCTGCTCCAATTTTATTGCTGAAGTTTTAGCACTTCTTGTCGCAGTTAAGCGCGCCTCAAAAGAAAATTGCAAAACAATAATTTGTACCGACAGTTTATCAACTGTGCAAGCAGTTGAAAATACAATGCATGATTCTTACCTTATAAACCAAATAAGAGATCTTTGTGTTCAATATGGCGAACAAATAAAAATTATGTGGGTCCCATCACATGTTGGTATATCGGGTAATGAAAAAGCTGATCGTGCTTGGGAAAAACCAGATATTCTTCCTGCTATCAGTCAACAAGTAAAGCAACAAATCAGTATATGATAGGCCCAGTACCAACACAATTACAGAATTTTGAATCCACAAGGGTCAAAACCATCATATCCTAAAACTTCTTCAAGCAACAAATATATTTACGCGCCTCAGAATATGTCACTACAAGTTTTCCCGTAAACATATATTTGAAAAAAGTGTGACAGCCAATTAAGTGGGTCGCATGTTCTGGATGCCTTTGCCACAATTACTCTAGGTCATCAATCTTTGGGTCCACTACACCATCTGATCTACTTAAAGATCCATGTGTCAAAAACATTGAACTTATATTTAAATACATTTCAAAAATAAAATATCAAACTCTTATCTAAAATAATTAGTTTAAATTCGAGTCGAAAGCCATTGCAGCTAGTAGTCTTATTTCTATATATTTATTGTAATAATTATATTATTTAATATTATACATTTTTATATATATTAATATTAAATAAATAAATAATATTTCTTTCTAATTGTTTCATCAGTGAAACAGGTTTCTTATATAAAAAAAGTATTTTTCACTAAATAATATTTATATATTTATATTAATCCATGTAGTAAACAAATTATGAAGATGTTTTCGAAATATAAAGTATCACCGATAATTTGTTCAAAAATCCCTCTTTCGGAGTACTACTATGTATAGGTTATTAATTTTTTCTTTGCATGGAATGTAAACAATGTTATACACAAAAGTTTGGCGATATTGTGCTTCACATGATGCAAGGCGACTTTATACAGGTGAGTGCAAGCGGAAAGGCGAATTCAGTACAATGTATTTTGTTATTGTAAAACACACCGTGAATGTCATAATCTAAATTCGCCTAAGATTGCTCAGCAGAGAAAATATTTTATATACACGTTAAATATAAGCTTTTATAATTGTTTGTAATTAAAATTACAGATTATATTAGTTTTTCACTTTTAAATTCACACAAATTTCTCGAAATTGCACTAAATCATGCAAAAAAACCTTCAGATCAAAATGGCGCGAAAAAGTTTGTAAACAAAAGAAACAAAATTTGACAGTCACAATGAAAAAAAAAACGAGAAGCAAAAAATAATCACCTGTGCTGTTAAGTTCACCTGGTAATGAATTCGCCTTGACATGATGAATAGAACGTCCAATTCGCGATGCATCGATGCGATCGCGATGGGCGAAATTCGTCGTTCGTCGCAAGGCGAATTCATTACTAGGTGAACTTGACAGCTCAGGTGATTATTGTTTGCTTCTTGCGTTTTACAATGAGACTGTCAAATTTTTTTTTCTTTTGTTTACAAACATTTTAGTCTGAAGATTTTTTTCTATGCAATTTCAAGAAATTTGTGTGAACTTAAAACTAATAGACCGACGAAAGATCCCAGATGTTATAGATTTTGGAGTTGCGAAAAATTTTCCTTTAGAGTGGATGCAAGTGGAGCCTTCATTAGATTTGTCATCAGATCACTCACCCACTATAATCTCCGTTTCGTTTCCCCACGAGATTGGCTCCCCGTTGACCGTCAATAGAGTTAATTGGCTAAAATACAAAAAATTTCTGAGTACACATTGTACTGAAAATATCGCCTTGAGAACGCCTGAGGATATTGATGTGTCAATTAACGATTTTTCTGAAAACCTTAAACTGGCCGTACAGCATGCTACCACTAGTCATTTAAGATCTAGAAATGAGAGCAATAAAACTTATTCATCTGAAATTGAGCAACTTCTGTCAGAAAAAAGAAGAGTCAGAAGAGAGTGGCAACTTCGCAAGTCGCCCCAGCTTAAAACTAGGCTACGGGAATGCATAACTCAGCTAAGAAATCTGCTTGAAGTCCATAGAATGGCTTCCCTTAAAACATATTTGGAAAGCCTTGATGGTACCCCTCAATCTGATTATTCCTTGTGGAAAGCGACAAAAGGTTTAAAAAGACCCGTAATAGGTAAGCCACCTTTGCGAAATTCAACTGGCGACTGGGCAAGAAGCGATTCTGAAAAGGGAATGTTGTATGTCGATCATTTGCGAAACGTTTTTATCACAAATGATTCAGAGAATAATACAGCGGAATTACCACCATATGTTGTTAGACCTCCTGCGTCTTTGAGATTTAATTTTCAAGATGTCGAAAACGTTATCGGTAATACAAACCCCAGGAAAGCTCCAGGCATTGATCAAATTACTGGTAAAATGCTTGAACAGTTACCTCGTGTAGCTAGAAGGGTTCTACTTTTTATTTTTAACGCCATTTTACGCCTTGAGTATTATCCTGCAGAGTGGAAGGTCTCAATGATTACTATGATACCCAAGCCAGGGAAGGATCTAACTAAGGTAGAATCATATAGACCAATAAGTCTTTTACCAACAATTTCAAAACTATTCGAAAAATTGTTAATGGCGAAGTTGAGTCCAACATTGAACAATGTGGGATGCATCCCTGATCATCAATTTGGCTTTCGGGCTAAACATAGCACCATAGAACAAACGCACAGACTAGTCAATGTCATAAGACAAACCTTTGAGGCGAAGAAATACTGCTCAGCTCTTTTCATTGATATTTCTCAAGCTTTTGATAAAGTGTGGCACGACGGCTTGATGCACAAAATAAAGCTAAACTTGCCTGCAAATACACACAAGCTTCTGGAAAGCTACTTATACGGGCGGAAATTTGTTATCAGAGAAGGCGACTTTATAAGCCCAACTCAGCCAATCAAGGCAGGAGTTCCCCAAGGCAGCATACTGGGGCCTACTTTATATTTGATTTACGCGTCTGACATGCCAACGACATCCGGAATCCACACTTCTACCTTTGCAGATGACACAGCGTTTTTGAGTGTTCATGAAAACCACCAATTAGCATCACGAAATTTACAGGAATATACTTCAATATTAGAGAAATGGCTAAAACTTTGGAAAATCAAAGTTAATGAACAGAAATGTACTCATGTTACATTCACACTGTGTAGGCAAACATGTTCGCCTATCCAAATTAACAACTCACCTATTCCGCAGCACAACGAAGTAAAGTACCTTGGTATTCACCTGGACCGTAGGCTAACGTGGAAGTCTCACATTGAAGCAAAGGTCACTCAGTTAAAACTAAAAGCAGCGCAGCTAAATTGGCTTATGGGCAGAAATTCGACACTGAAATTAGATTGCAAACTTTTGTTATACAACGCAATATTAAAGCCTATATGGTGCTACGGAATTCAGTTATGGGGCACCGCCTCAGCGTCAAACATTGAAAAAATCCAAAGGCGACAAAACAAAATTCTTCGAACGATTACTGCAGCTCCATGGTATGTAAAAAATTCACGAATTCATAAAGATCTGAGTGTTCCGCTGGTAAAAGAGGAGTTTTCTAAGTACGCGACAAGGTATGTCAGTAAACTGGAACTTCATCCAAACCCTCTTGCTCGCAATATACTTAATTTTGGCGGCCACACTCGGCTTAAAAGAAGGGATACCGCTGCCACCATCAGATTGCTCAATAGGTGATTTTACCGAAATAGCTCCCGCATAATAAAACTTTTTGTCTAGCATTGGCCGGACTTAAGAATCACATTTTTTAATTTTTAAATCTAGTATTAAGATTTGAATACTTATTGTTAGTTCATTTTGAAGATTCAATAAATAAAAAAATGCTTAAAAAAAAAAAAACTAATATAATCTATGGTTTTAATTAAAAACAATTATAAAGGTTTATGTTTAATGTTTACATAAAATTTTGTCCCTGCTGAACAATCTTAGGCGAATTTAGATTATGACATTCTCAGGAAGTTTTACAATAATAAAATACATAGTGCTGAATTCGCTTTTTCGCTTCACCTGTATAAATTCGCTTTGTGTGCTTCACACGATGAATTTATGCAACAAATATTTGAAAGCGAGTTCGTCGCGATGCATCGCTATGATCGCGATGGGCGAAATTCGTCGTTCGTCGCAAGGCGATCTTGACAGCTCAGGTGATTATATTTTGTTTGCCGCGTTTTTTCTAATGAGACTGTCAAATATTTTTTTTATTTGTTTGCCAACATTTTACAAACAATAATAAAAATTTGTATTTAACGTTTATGTAACATTTTTTCTTAGCTGAACAATCTTAGGCGAAGTTAGATTTTGACATTCTCAGTTAGTTTTACAAATACCAAAATACATAGTATTGAATTCGCCTTCCCGCTTGCATCCACCTGTATAAATTCGCCTTGGTTCGTCGCAGTAAAGGCCATGTCCGATAAAACTTTGTCGCTGTGCTTGAAGTTTAAAACTTTAAGAGAAAAGCTCAAAGCAAAGGGAGTATGTCACAATAAAAACTTTGGCAACGCTCACGATTTGTTTATCTATCTAAAATAATGGTTGTTAATTTTTATATTTTTAATCATTTCTTATGATAATAGAAGTTTGAAATTTTTATTGGACGAACTACTGAAATTGCTTCTAATTGTTTTCTTAGTGCATAAAGCTTTGCAGCTATTAGAAACAACCTTAACGCTAAAAAGATGAGAGATGCCGAACTTTTTGCTTCACGTTGCTTAAAAGGAACTTTATGTGACATGTTTAATATAAGTATGTATATGTTATCTTAGATGTCAAAGCAAATTGGCAACGCAAAGCGAAGCAAACGTTTTATCTGACACGATCTTAATATTCCCATATGGTTGCCATCAACTAGAGATGGTATTGTTTGTATTTAGGGGAAGTGGTGTATGAAATTTTTGTAGAAAAATCATCATTTGTCAAATATAAAATCTTAATTTTAGGAAAAAAAATCTTAAAATGTTTTTTTACGCGTAAACGCAAAAATTATTTTTGTTTATTACTACAAAAGGACGGCCATTGCAAAAACAAAAATTTTAAGTAAAACTTCCTTAAAATTAGTAGTATACGAGGTCTGATAAAAAATAACCATTATTTTCAAATTTCGTATGCTACGTATGTATGTTCGATTTTCGCATTTTTTCTGTTGTGTTGCGCCACATGTCAGCCATTTTGGATTGTCAGTTTATTTTTGACAGATAAAACGGTTAGTCGTGTTTTGGTATATGAAAAAATGGATCAAAGAAACTGTATTAAGTTTTGTGTAAAAAATGAAATTAAGTGCGCAACACCATTCGAAATGTTGACTGTGGCATTTGGCGAGTCTATTATGAGCAGAACACTAGTTCAATTGTGGTATAACCGGTTTAAGGAAGGTCGAGAAGGTCTAACGAGTAAAAAATAAACTTGTGCAAACAATATGCAGTGGCCAATCACACTGCAACTCAATTTAAGACGGGTTTACTTAGATCATTAAAAATAGGCACCGGTTGCAGATCTCTGGTATATATGCATAATGAAATCATCTCATCAATATTTTTTTAACAAACACTAAAATTGCGAAGCTATTTTGCTTGTCTGCACTCAGATTAGACTATTAGTCGAGCTTTCTATCAATTCAGACATCGGATATCTGAAAGAATATGCCGATTATTTTAACGACAGGTTGATGTTACGAAAGTCTTATATTAATACAATTAACTATATTCATTATATTTACTAGCTATAACGATATTCTTACATTTTCATGTAAAAGTTTTTCGTAACATGAATGAAAGATTTTTCGTAACATTAGTGAATAAAGTAATGCTATGCAAAATTTTCATTTCTTTAGTGAAGCCGTCATAACCGAAAATAAACTTCTTATGCTACTAGTGAAGGAAACGGTTTCATGACATAACGAAACGTTTTTTTTTTTCTTCAGTGTATAAATTAATTTATTTTTTGCAATACAATTAATAGTAAGGCGTCAACCGTTGTCTGGCTGTCAAAACTTGTAATGTAAAAATCTAAATTCGCCTAAGATTGTTCAGCTGGGAAAAAAATTTTATATAAACCTTAAATATAAACTTTTATAAACAATCAATTAAAATCACAGATTATATTAATTTTTCACTTTTAAATTCACATAAATTTCTTGAAATTGCACTAAATCATACAAAAAAATCTTCAGATTAAAATGGCGCGAAAAAGTTTGTAAACAAAAGAAAAAAAATTTGACAGTCTCATGGGAAAAAACGCGAGAAGCAAAAAATACTCACCTGAGCTGTTAAGTTCACCTAGTAATGAATTCGCCTTGATATAGATTTCCTTGTAGATTTTAATTCAAATTGAATAAATGTTGAGTTGGTGTAAATGTAGTATTAGAGGACATCCTTTGCTGCGTTATTGCCGATTTGAAATAAAAGTGATAAATCGTGTGTACGCATAGTATTTTGTTTTTTACATTTTTGTGTTACAAAAAATAAAAACGGTGACTGGTTATCGGTGGATTACTGTACCAACACTACATATAACGAGTGATTTTTTTGCTATTATCTTTTTGGCAACACTAGTTTTGACAGCTCACGCACGTTTTGTATCTTGTGTCACTGTCAAACATCTTCAGTTTGGTCTATAATTTAATCATGAATCGTCTTACAAACGAACAACGCTTGCAAATTATTGAATTTTATTACCAAAATGCGTGCTCTGTTAAGAAAGTTCATCGCGCGCTTCTTCCATTTTATGGTCAGTTTAATCGACCTACTGAGGCTTCTATTCGTGCTATTGTAAAAAAATTTCGCACCAAATTTACATTGTTGGACATTAAACCACCAACACGCTTACGTAGAGTGCGAACTGAAGAAACTATCGCAGCCGTATCGGCCAGTGTTGGTGATGATCGTGAATTATCGATTCGGCGCCGTTCGCAGCAATTGGGCCTCTGTTACTCCACTACGTGGAAAATTTTGCGGAAGGATTTGGGTGTGAAGCCTTATAAGATACAGCTGGTGCAAGAATTGAAGCCAAACGACCTACCACAACGCCAAATTTTTGGTGAATGGGCTCTTGAAAAGTTAGATGAAGATCCACTTTTTTATCGAAGAATTGTGTTCAGCGACGAGGCTCATTTCTGGTTGAATGGATACGTGAATAAGCAAAACTGCCGTATTTGGAGTGAAGAGCAGCCAGAAGCATTGCAAGAGCTACCAATGCATCCACAAAAAACAACCGTTTGGTGCGGATTATGGGCTGGCAGCATCATTGGGCCGTATTTCTTCAAAGATGATGCGAATCACAACGTTACTGTGAATGGTGAGCGCTATCGTGCGATGATAACAAATTTTTTTTTTGCCTAAAATGGAAGAGCTTGACTTGCATGACATGTGGTTTCAACAAGACCGTGCCACATGCCACACAGCACGCGAAACAATGGACCAATTGAGAGACGAGTTCGGTGAACAGTTTATTTTACGCTGGGGACCAGTCAATTGGCCGCCTAGATCGTGCGATTTAACGCCTTTAGACTATTTTTTGTGGGGCTATGTTAAGGCTAATGTCTATAGCGACAAGCCCGCTTCGATTGACGCACTGGAAGCCAACATTGCCAACATTATTCGTGAGATACCGGCCGAAATGTTGGAAAGAGTATGCCAAAATTGGACTAAGCGGATGGACCATTTGAGGCGCAGCCGCGGCCAACATTTGCATGAAATAATCTTCAAACATTAAATTATATCGACCCAGCTATCGATCCAAATAAATATTTCATGCATTTTTCTGAATTTTATGTGTGTGTTTTTTTTTAATTTCCGATAGTTCTTATAAAATCACCCATTATATTCATACTTCTGCTTCAGATTGACATATTTGGCTACACTGGTGACGGCGGCCATTTCTACTTTTATTCCAACAAGTACTTGTTTTTATCTCTCTGGTGGGCAAGCAGATTCTTAAAAATAGATTGTGACACGCGTGCGCACTATTAACTCCAGGAATTTACTTGACAACATGCATCTTTGTATGCAAGCAAAAAAATTCTTGTGTTGTTTAAAATTAAATGCTTTTATTTTATTTTTACACAGCTCCGCTAGTTTTCCTGTAAAGCATCTGACTTGTAGTTTATTTCATTTATTTTAAGAAATATAAACATGGAGAAAACTCCATATTTTGCAACGAATGCACAAAAATATCGTATAGAAACTCAGCAAAATATCCCCCTTTTAATTTGAAGAGATTCAAAGATGTCTGTTTAAAAATAAACGCAACAATTGTAATCTGCGTTGAAGGGACTAAGCCGTTTGAAAGGAAAACAATTTTAGAATTATGAGAAATTTGTTTATTTTTATTTTTAATTTTCATAACATTTTGTAAGAAATTCAAATCGAAAGGATTCGAAATCAGTTTCTAGGGATTTTTTAACTTGCAGTTAAAAAAAAGGAATTTTTAAATGTTGTTTTATTGCAAGTTGTTTGCGAGCTGTCAATTTCACTGTTATGAATTCTAACTTGGTATTCATTGCTATTCCAGCTGTACATACAAATAAATCAAGTTGAAAAGCTCTGTCATGCGTTTCACTAACTTGTTTTAACGCTAAAAAAAATTTGTTTATTTACCCAAAAATTTATATATCGATTAACGAATTTTCTGAACACCTTAATCTAGCCGTACTAAATGCTACCACTAGCCATATAATATCCAGAAATGTAAGCAATAGAACTTATTTATCTGAAATTGATCAACTTCTGTCAGAGAAAAGAAGAGTTAGAAGAGAGTGGCAACTTCGCAGGTCTCCCCAGCTCAAAACTAGGCTACGGGAATGCATAACTCAGTTAAGAAATCTGCTTGAATCCCAAAGATGGCTTCCCTCAAAAATTATCTGGAAGGTCGTGATGGTACTCCTCAGTCCGATTATTCGCTATGGAAAGCAACAAAAGGTCTGAAAAGACCCGTAATAGGTAAGCCACCTTTGCGAACTTCAACTGGCGACTGGGCACAAAGCGATTCTGAAAAGAGGATGTTGTATGTCGATCATTTGAGAAATGTTTTTACCACAAATGATACAGCGAATAATTCAGCTGAACTACCGTCACACGCTGTTAGACCGCCTTTGTCTTTGCGACTTAGTTTTCAAGATGTTGAAAATGTTATTGGTAACACAAACCCCAGGAAAGCTCCAGGTATTGATAAAATTACTGGTAAAATGCTTGAGCAGCTACCTCGTGTAGCTCGTAGAATTCTTCTTTTTATTTTTAACGCTATTTTACGTCTCGAGTATTATCCTGCATAGTGGAAGGTGTCCATGGTTACTATGATACCCAAACCAGGGAAGGATCCCACTAAAGTAGAATCATACAGACCAATAAGTCTATTGCCAACAATCTCAAAACTGTTCGAAAAATTGTTAATGGCAAAGTTGAGTCCAATGTTGAACAATGTGGGATGCATCCCTGATCATCAATTTGGCTTTCGGGCTAAACACAGCACCATAGAACAAACGCACAGACTAGTCAACGTCATAAGGCAGACTTTTGAAGACAAAAAGTATTGTTCAGCTTTATTCATTGACATTTCTCAAGCTTTTGATAAAGTGTGGCACGACGGCTTGATGCACAAAATAAAGTTAAACTTGCCTGCAAACACTCACAAGCTACTGGAAAGCTACTTATGCGGCCGGAAGTTTGTTATCAGAGAAGGCGATTTTATAAGCCCAACTTTGCCAATCGAGGCAGGAGTTCCCCAAGGTAGCATTCTAGGACCCACTCTATATTTGATTTACGCCTCAGACATGCCAACGAGATCCGGAATCCACACTTCAACTTTTGCGGATGACACAGCATTCTGCAGCGTACATGAAAACCATCAAGTAGCTTCGCTAGAGAAATGGTTAAAACTTTGGAAAATTAAAGTTAATGAACAAAAGTGTACTCACGTTACATTCACGCTGCGTAAACAAACATGTTCAGCCATCCAAACTAACAATTCACCTATTTCGCAGCAAAATGAAGTCAAGTACCTTGGTATTCATCTCGACCGTAGGTTAACGTGGAAGTCTCACATAGATGCGAAAGTTATTCAGTTAAAGTTAAAAGCAGCGCAACTGAATTGGCTTATGGGCAGAAATTCGACATTGAAGCTGGATTGCAAACTTTTATTATACAACGCAATTTTAAAGCCTATATGGTGATATGGAATTCAATTATGGGGCACCGCTTCCGCTTCAAACGTTGAAAAAATTCATAGGCGACAAAACAAAATTCTTCGAACAATTACCGCAGCTCCATGGTATGTAAAAAACTCACCAGTTCATAAGGACCTCTGTGTTCCTCTTGTAAAAGACAAATTTTCAAAGTACGCAACAAGGTATGTATATCAGTAAATTGGAACTTCATCCAAATCGTCTTGCACGCAATATACTTAATTTTGAAGGCCACTCTCGGTTGAGAAGCAGGGATACCCTTACCACCATCAGAACGTTAAATAGGTGATTTTACCGATATTGACCGTGCAAAATAAAACATTTTTGTCTAGCATTGGCTGGACTTAATTAATTTTATGTATTTAGTATTAAGATTTGAATACTTATTGTTAGTTCACTTTGTGAAGATTCAATAAATAATTGAATGAGAAAAAAAAAATTTACCCAAAATCTAGTAGATTTGAATGAAACTTTTTAACAGAGTCTTAACTGCTTACATTTTCGTTTTTTGACTTCTAACAAGATTTCATTTTCATAAAATCTTTTTTTGCAAAGGATTTGACAGCAATTACTATATCACAATGATCTCATCATGTGAAAGTATAGTTTTTTATATTGCAGCGTAGTATTTCAAAGTATTATTATGAACAAAATCACAGTTGTGTAAGAGAGTACTTACAAAAATCCACCAGATTTCGTCAAAACCTAGTCGCAATCTAGATTTCATTTTGTATGGGAAATCTCGTAAAAATCAACTTGATTCGAATTTCCGAAAGTAGTAGATTTGACTTATGCTACATTTACACCAACTCAAAATCTAGTAGATTTGAATTAAAATCTACAACGAAATCTATATCGTTACACCACCATTTTTTGACATCTAGCAAGATTTCAGTTTTACAAAAATAATTTATGCATGCGGGTTTGACAAAACAATTTTATCAGAGACTGTATTTGTGTATTACCACATTTGTTGATCAGCGACTGAATACACCACATTAAAGTGTATATTTTTGTTGATCAGAGACTGAATACACCAACATTAAGCTGTATATTTTTGCTGCCCAGAGACTGCATACACCACATTAAAGTGTAATTTTTGTTGCAGCGCAGTATTTTTAAGTACTTTTTGAACAAAATCATGATTGCATCACTTGGTACTGAGTAGATTTCAGGAGATTTCGTCAAAATCTATTCATAAAGTAGATGTAATTCTGCATGGGAAATCTTCTCAAAATCTACTAGATTTGGCTTCAAATCTCGAATGAGCAGATTTCGCTGTGGTGTAAATAGCCTATTAGCGAAACTAATACTAACATTGGCGTTTTCGCGATTCTATAACACTTTTTAACACTATTAGTCTTCGTTTTGGATCCGCTGTTTTTGTAACCTGACTGATTAGCGTTAACTAAATACCAGCTGTTTTTTTGTGGTGTTTATTTTAATACAGGGTCGCTAAAAATTCTATTAGAATAGATTTAGAGCAGGACTGCCCAAGCCCTATAGGCCTGTGCTCTTTAATATACACAAACAACTTTTCTTATATAGAGCACAGTAACATGCTTTGCTGGTAAACATTGAAGATAGCGATTATCAGTGTAAATTTTGATTTTGTAAATTTGTGTAGCTCCTATGAAAAGTCGACATATAGACATTTGGGAAACATAAAAAACAAGCTGTTTATAATTTTCTGATTGGTATCAATGTTAGAAGCTATTATAGCGACTAAAACTCAATTGTTAAAAAAATTTAGAATTAGTTTTACTTACCTCAAAAATGGAATTATAGGCAAATTTGTTTATTTTTTTTTTTAGAACATATTGGGTGATTTTATAAGAACTATCGGAAATTAAAAAAAAAAACACATAAAATTCAGAAAAATGCATGAAATATTTATTTGGATCGATAGTTGGGTCGATACAATTTAATGTTTGAAGATTATTTCATGCAAATGTTGGCCGCGGCTGCGCCTCAAATGGTCCATCCGCTTAGTCCAATTTTGGCATACTCTTTCCAACATTTCGGCCGGTATCTCACGAATAATGTTGGCAATGTTGGCTTCCAGTGCGTCAAACGAAGCGGGCTTGTCGCTATAGACATTAGCCTTAATATAGCCCCACAAAAAATAGTCTAGAGGCGTTAAATCGCACGATCTGGGCGGCCAATTGACTGGTCCCAAGCGTGAAATAAACTGTTCACCGAACTCGCCTCTCAATTGGTCCATTGTTTCGCGTGCTGTGTGGCATGTGGCACCGTCTTGTTGAAACCACATGTCATGCAAGTCAAGCTCTTCCATTTTGGGCAAAAAAAAGCGCTCACCATTCACAGTAACGTTGTGATTCGCATCATCTTTGAAGAAATACGGCCCAATGATGCCGCCAGCCCATAATCCGCACCAAACGGTTGTTTTTTGTGGATGCATTGGTAGCTCTTGCAATGCTTCTGGCTGCTCTTCACTCCAAATACGGCAGTTTTGCTTGTTCACGTATCCATTGAACCAGAAATGAGCCTCGTCGCTAAACACAATTCTTCGATAAAAAAGTGAATCTTCATCTAACTTTTCAAGAGCCCATTCACCAAAAATTTGCCGTTGTGGTAGGTCGTTTGGCTTCAATTCTTGCACCAGCTGTATCTTATAAGGCTTCACACCCAAATCCTTCCGCAAAATTTTCCACGTAGTGGAGTAACAGAGGCCCAATTGCTGCGAACGGCGCCGAATCGATAATTCACGGTCATCACCAACACTGGCCGATACGGCTGCGATATTTTCTTCAGTTCGCACTCTACGTAAGCGTGTTGATGATTTAATGTCCAACAATGTAAATTTGGTGCGAAATTTTTTTACAATAGCCCGAATAGAAGCCTCAGTAGGTCGATTATCTTTCTTAACAGAGCACGCATTTTGGTAATAAAATTCAATAATTTGCAAGCGTTGTTCGTTTGTAAGACGATTCATGATTAAATTATAGACCAAACTGAAGATGTTTGACAGTGACACAAGATACAAAACGTGCGTGAGCTGTCAAAACTAGTGTTGCCAAAATGATAATAGCAAAAAAATCACTCATTACAACCAAGGTGTTAAAAATAAGTTGGTGAATCACATAATCGTTAGTGCAAAGCACAATAGTTCGCATTATGTTATGCTCTACGACGAATTTCGACCAACGCCACATTTTTATATACCACCAATGTGGGTTATTTTTGGCGACGAATATTCGCGACCGCAAATTCGTCGGTCGTCGCAGCTGTGTTCCTAGCATAAGTTTTAATTTTTTGAAGAAATACTTTCGAAATCAATCTTTTATTACCGTTCAGTGGTTATAAGTGATTTTCGGAAGGTTAAAAAAAAACCAAAACGTTTGATTTGGTATGGAACAGCCCATATAGATATATGCAAAAAATGTTTGTATTTATAAAAATCATAATTGTATGATATTTACCTATAAAGCAACTATTTATAAATGATTTTTTTCTTGCATTTTAATTAGTGGCCTTTCATTACCAACAAAAAAATATATACATATATATTCAGGGCCGTCAGTAGATACAGTGCTGCATAATATTGTATCTCGAAGCAAATTTTGTTTTTTTTTTAGTTCTTTTCTTTTGAGAACAAAAACTTACTTTTTTTTTTAAATTAATATGTAACTGCCAAAAATAAGTGGCAGAGTTGGAAAATTTAGTCATTTTCACACTTTTTAGGCAAAAATGAAAAATAAACATAAATTAAATTTTCTGATTCTGATTTGATTTAATATTTGTTTTGCTCTCCTCTCCTTCCGTCTAAAGTACATGACAAATGCATTTTACTATATTGTGTGCTGTGTCAATTAAATTTTAATTACATTTGAAAATGTAAATAAAACACCGTCCAGGTGTGTATGTGTGTGTGTGTGTGTGTGGCCTTAAAGCATAAAAATAAATTAAAAACCAAATTAAATATAAATAAGCAAAGTTAATATTAACATATGTAAATTGCAATTGTTTGACAAATTTAATCATTACAAAATTACATTGAACACGTTTCATTGAAAGCAAAAAAACAAAAAAAAAATATGTATGTAAATCTATTAAAAAAATTAATTTTTTTTACGTCAATTATGTGGCAAAGGCTGTGATTTCGTTGTTGTTGTTGTTGTGTTGCACAGCATAATAAACAGTGGGGAAATATCTACATAAATATATATAGGTTTTGCAATTAATTGCATTGTTCTATTAAAATATTTTTCTAGTTTTCCCGCCGTCTATACAAATTGTAAAATTGATTTACATTAGCATCGGTCTAATCTGATGAAGGACCAACTCCACGGGATGAAATATTCACAATTCAATAGCGCCCCGGGGTGGAGCGCAACGCGCCATAAATTTGTAGCGATATAGACAAAATCCTTGTCCATTAAGAGCATCAGTTCTTAATCAACTCACCCGTCTAAACATCACTCCTGGTTCCTTCCAAGACTACAGCTCCTCGCGGGGTTGCTAGCACCAAAATTACCAGGGAACCTAATGCCCCTTCTAGCGATTTTAGACTTAAACCATTGCCAGAACGTTTCAGCCATGATCAGCACCAAAAGATCTGCAAGACAGATCCTATCGGGTGACTTGCTGATCTCCGTTCTGCCAATTTTAACCCTTGGTAAGGGATTCGGAAATCCACGACAACATAAGTCATAGCCCCCGTAAAAAGCCATGCAGCACACAATTATCGGGGATACTGACTCCTCTTTCTTGCGTCTTTAGGCTTAAACGACAACTGTGAAAATGATTTACATCAGCACCTGCCTTTACGGCCTAATCTAATGGTGGACCAATTCCACGAGTGAATTATTCACGATTCACCAGCGCCCCCGTGTGGCTGATTACACTTACATAGGTAGCAATTCTTGCCATACGTTTGCGGCCATATGAACAACTTCTTGTTAAGGAGTTCAGGCCTTCTAATCCCTTCTGTATGCAATTTCCCAGCAAACAATGGAAGACAAGGCTTAAGGAGCTGGTAGGCCACAGCCCACTAGCAGCATCAGCCCTTAAACCAACTTACTAACTAGTGTTAGTGAGTTGGTTTAAGGGTTGGTTCGATTTTTAATTAACTAGCGTTAATTAAAAATCGAAAATATTTTTGAAAAAGTAAAGTGATTATTTACAAAATTTTAATTAAAATTAATTACAAAACTTCAATCTTCATGACACCTTTTTCTTTTATAATTATTTAAAAATTTACAATAAGCCGTAACATAATATATTTGTGAGGTATATAGAGTAAACTTTCGTAATGCCGCAAGTGCCCACTAAAGCTACCAAATGATGCCTGATGAAAGTAGTTGCAGCTGAAATGGTTAATTAAACATCATCCCCAAGCTGCGTCATGTCTATGTGTGATATCCATCTTAGTTAATTGTATCGATTTGGAAAATTGTGCTTAAAATGTCCATAAGATGGTCGAGGAAATGGTGAATAAGCAAAATAGCGATTTGGATGAGGGCGAGCTGGCATCAGCGCCTGTGGCATTGTAGATTGTACATTCATCAAATTCATTGGATGCACTGAAATCGGATTGTACATAAAACGTACAAAAGGATTTGGTACGAAAATTGGAACAGGCATGTATATAACTTGAGGTTGCGGAGGAATATTTGTGGGACAATTATGAGGTTGGAAATCATTTTGTACGGTTTTTGCATCTGCTTTAATTGTTTTCGTCTGTTCTTTTTTAACATTTTTCTTGCCGTTGACATTTTGTGAATCATGTTTGGAGGACGTACAAGCTTTCTCTTTGTTCCTCAGGCGATCTTTTTCCCGCTGCACGTCGCGAAAGTAAGGAGTTTTTTCTTCGGATACGTTCTTCCTTGCGGTGGTTTTGTTTTTATAGGCCGATAATGTAGTTGTTTTTTCATCTGTAACAAAAGAAAAGAAATAAATGTACATATGTATATATAGATCATATGATTACATGTAATCAGACTGAAATTTAAAGTTTAATTGATTCATTTTGATAGCTATCAAAACAGACGATTATTTTGACACATAGTTAATTATAAAGTGTGCGATAAAAAAAAAAAAAAAAAAAAAACATCAACTCTCTAAGTGTGTGCGTGCAGTCGAGCTTTTTCGGGTACACCTATAGGTTGTCGGCTCTGATTGATGAAAATCGAAAACTTTTGATATATTATTTTGACGTGTAATTATTTTGATAGTCTCCAGTTGTGATTGACGAATAAAAATGTCAGTTTTGTTATCGACAGGGACAATTATAAGCATATAAAAAAATACATACATATATATTTATTATAATTATTGAATTTTATTTTGTTTATAAAGGGTGATTTTATAAGAACTATCGGAAATTTAAAAAAAAACACAAAATTCAGAAAAATGCATGAAATATTTATTTGGATCGATAGTTGGGTCGATATAATTTAATGTTTGAAGATTATTTCATGCAAATGTTGGCCGCGGCTGCGCCTCAAATGGTCCATCCACTTAATCCAATTTTGGCATACTCTTTCCTACATTTCGGCCGGTATCTCACGAATAATGTTGGCAATGTTGGCTTCCAGTGCGTCAATCGAAGCGGGCTGGTTGCTATAGACAGTAGCCTTAGCATAGCCCCACAAAAAATAGTCTAGACGCGTTAAATCGCACGATCTGGGCGGCCAATTGACTGGTCCCAAGCGTGAAATTAACTGTTCACCGAACTCGCCTCTCAATTGGTCCATTGTTTCGCGTGCTGTGTGGCATGTGGCATCGTCTTGTTGAAACCACATGTCATGCAAGTCAAGCTCTTCCATTTTGGGCAAAAACAAGTTTGTTATCATCGCACGGTAGCGCTCACCATTCACAGTAACGTTGTGATTCACATCATCTTTGTAGAAATACGGCCCAATGATGCCGCCAGCCCATAATCCGCACCAAACGGTTGCTTTTTGTTGATGCATTGGTAGCTCTTGCAATGCTTCTGGCTGCTCTTCACTCCAAATACGGCAGTTTTGCTTGTTCACGTATCCATTCAATCAGAAATGAGCCTCGTCGCTGAACACAATTCTTCGATAAAAAAGTGGATCTTCATCTAACTTTTCAAGAGCCCATTCACCAAAAATTTGGCGTTGTGATAGGACGTTTGGCTTCAATTCTTGCACCAGCTGTATCTTATAAGGCTTCACACCCAAATCCTTCCGCAAAATTTTCCACGTAGTGGAGTAACAGAGGCCCAATTGCTGCGAACGGCGCCGAATCGATAATTCACGGTCATCACCAACACTGGCCGATACGGCTGCGATATTTTCTTCAGTTCACACTCTACGTAAGCGTGTTGGTGGTTTAATGTCCAACAATGTAAATTTGGTGCGAAATTTTTTTACAATAGCCCGAATAGAAGCCTCAGTAGGTCGATTAAACTGACCATAAAATGGAAGAAGCACGCGATGAACTTTCTTAACAGAGCACGCATTTTGGTTCAATAATTTTAACATTAATACATACACAAAAAGATAATAGCAAAAAAATCACTCATTATATTACTACTTTTCATAACTAGTTTTTTTCTTTTCATGTTTTTTATATTAACAAAATTGCACAAGATAACAATAATTCATCCTCCGATGATGACATGTTTAGAAACGAACGTAGCGAAGTCAAAATAAAAATGATGATTGACGATTTTATGTGTACGTCTCCTTTTAAACGACAAAAACACAACACTCACACATATGCACTGTGTTTTTTTTGATCGTTTCCAGGCTACTTAATTCATTTGAGCATTCAATATAACAACAAACCATTGGAAAAAAGTAGAAATACCGGATTTAAAATACAAAGTATGTAAAAACTATTTTGCCACATGATTTTTAAAACGCCAGAAAAATCGCCTAACCTAAAATTTTGTCGCCATAGTAGAAAAAATTTCGTCGCGTTTGGCGAGAAATCGCCATATCTGACAACCCTGGTTAGCACCGTGCCAAAATGACCGTTTGAACCAAGGTGAACTCATTACCAGGTGAACTTAACAGCACAGGTGATTATTTTTTGCTTCTCGCGTTTTTTCCAATGAGACTATCAAATTTTGTTTCTTTTGTTTACAAACTTTTTCGCGCCATTTTAATCTGAAGATTTTTTTGTATGATTTAGTGCAATTTCAAGAAATTTGTGTGAATTTAAAAGTGAAAAACTAATATAATATGTGATTTTAATTGATTGATTATAAAAGTTTATATTTAAGGTTTATATAAAATTTTTTTCCCCAGCTGAACAATCTTAGACGAATTTAGATTTTGACATTCACGATGTGTTTTACAATAACAAAATACATAGTACTGAATTCGCCTTTCCGCTTGCATTCACCTGTATAAATTCGCCTTGGTCTTGTGTAGTTGAACCGAAAGTAACCAATCATTAAAATGAACGATCCGGCATAGCTCTAATTTCGTGACCTTAAAGCGGCCCATACACGTTTCAATTCAATTGTAAATTGAGCCTCTCAACTGAATTGATTATTACCTGCAAACTTCATAAACTGAATTGAAAGATTTTCAGTCAACTATTAAATTCCATGAAATTATAAACAATTTTAAAAATATATAACGTTCTCCTTGCATAATCGCTACAAATATAAATTTTGAGACCTGATCAAGAGACTCGAACACACATAACACAATCGAATTGAAAGACTTTCTAGTCATTTTGAAAAACTCAACACATTTTAATTTTTGTTCAACCAACTCGACAACTGCCAAACTAGTCAACTGACAAAGCCATACACGCTTTGATTTGGGCAACAACCGACTCAGTTGCCAACTGAGTTGAAACGTGTTTGGGCCGCTTAAGGAATTGGAACGTAAAATTCAATAAGCCAATGGCTGAATTCTAGCTCAAACATTTAACAGCATTATAATTACTTACAGATGAGTTAACCTCTTCTTGCTTTACAGAATTTCTGTTCCCACTCAAAAACAAATACCCCAAAATAAAACCAACAATACCCAACGTTGTTGCACTTCACCTTGCAATTTGTTTTATTTCCTGTTCTAAATAATTGTAGACATTATTTTCAACATATGTAAACTAAATATAAATCATAAGTGAGAAAACGTGCTAAGGCGTGTTCCAGGACACAAACCATTCACTAAAATTTGTCGTAATATCAGGGGCACCATCTATTTGTGAACAGATTTAAAGGGCTTGTACACTATTGACATGGTTAGGGGTTCCATTTATTGAATGTTTTTAGCTCTTACACTGGTCAACATATTTGTGAGACGGTTGGAAGGTGCTAAAAATATGCTACAGAAATTTACATTGCCAACATCTCTCGTTTAACATCAATACAACAAACCAAAAAAATTAAGCATGGACGCAGAAACATGCATATATAAATCCCTAATCAGCGTTGCCAGAATGAAGAGTTTACCTTAATTTCAAAGATTTTATGAGTAAAATAAGATTTGAAGTTATTTCTTTCCAAATTAATATTTTTAGGACTTTTGCAATGTTTCCATATCATAAGCAATCTAATAGGTAAACAAATTTATATAAAAGGCACTCAATAGTTTGAAATATTTCTATAGAAAATTTCCAGATAAGTCCTTTTCTTGTACTGTGGAAACATCACATTAGTAAAGGGTGGTTAAATTTCAAGGGCCGATGTTGATTTTGAATAAAACACAAACTATTTAGGAAATTAATATAATTTTATTTTATTATGATATATTGGTATTATTCAATTATGTACGGAACAAAATATCGGCCAAATGGGCGCCGCGACCACGGCGGCACACCTCCATCCGATGGTCCAAATTTTCGATGACCCTGAGGCATAATGGAGGTTCTATGCCGTTAATGTGCCGAATTATCTCATCCTTTAGCTGTTGAATTGTTGCTGGCTTATCGACGTGCACCTTTTCTTTCAAATAACCCCAAAGAAAAAAGTTCAACGGTGTCAAATCATATGATATGGGCGGCCAATTGACATCGCCATTACGTGAGATAACACGGCCATTGAATTTGTTGCGCTAAAGAGCAATTGTTTCGTTAGCTGTGTGGCAAGTGGCACCGTCCTGCTGAAACCACATATCGTCTACATCCATATCTTCCAATTCGGGCCATACAAAGTTCGTTATCATCTCACGATAGCGAACACCATTCACAGTAACTGCCTGACCGGCCTCATTTTGGAAAAAATACGGCCCGATGATGCCGCCAGCCCATAAACCGCACCAAACAGTCACTCTTTGTGGGTGCATTGGTTTTTCGACAGTCACTCTTGGATTCTCATTCGCCCAAATGCGGCAATTCTGTTTATTCACGAATCCACTGAGGTGAAAATGTGCCTCATCACTGAAGATGATTTTCTTCGAAAATTGATCATCCACTGTTACCATTTCTTGCCACCATTCTGCCCATTCACGTCGTTTGGAATGGTCAAGAGGCTTTAGTTCTTGAGCCAGTTGCACCTTGTAAGCGTGTAAATGCAAGTCTTTATGCATAATGTTCATCAACGACGAGCGTGAGAGATGCAATTGTTGGGCACGACGACGAGTTGAGGTGGACGGCTCTTCAGCCACACTATCGCAAACAGCAGCAATATTTTCTGCAGTACGAGCATGCACTTGTGTTCTCACATCTTCTACAGACCCGGTTTGCTCGAATTTTTCCACGATTTTTGCGATTGTACGCACATTTGGACGATCAAATAGACCAAAAAAATCACGACGTGCACGATATGCTTTTTGATTTGAACGCCCATTTTCATAATAAGTCTGGATAACTTTAACACGTTGTTGGATTGTGTATCTCTCCATGGTTCAAATTGAATAAGTCTGAAATAGAGAAATGTCAAATAAAATTTGGAAAAAATTTGGCGTTTAGGTGTGATTCACATTCAACATCGGCCCTTGAAATTTAACCACCCGATATTATGAATATGGATCAATAATTCCGTAACTTTTTGAGTGAAACACAGTTTTTTATATAAAAAGTTGTTTTATTTTTTAACTTATGTGCTATTCATAGAACACAGACGAGCACTCGGCTAAAAAATTTTAAAAACGAACTCACTCAAAAATATGAGTAACTTGAGTAGAGTTGAGTAACTTTCATAAAAATTTTATAGACGAGTTGTTCGTCTGTGTTCTATGAACAGCACGATAGTCTCTTTTGGTTTCTATGCACTTACGTGCTGTGCATAGAACACAGACGAGCACTCGTCTAAAAAATTTTATATGGAAATCACTCAAAAATATGAGTAACTTGAGTAAAGTTGAGTAACTTTCATAAAAATTTTCTAGACGAGTTGTTCGTCTGTGTTCTATGAACAGCACGATAATCTCTTTTGGTTTCTATGCACTTACGTGTTGTGCATAGAACACAGACAAGCAACTCGTCTAGAAAATTTGTATGAAAATTACTCAACTTTTTGAGTGAGAAACTTTTTTAGATGAGTGCTCTTTTGTGTTCTATGAACAACACTTTAGTAAAACATTCCTCCATATTTGTATATACAATCAATATATTATGTATGGAAATTGAAATATAAAATAAAAGAAAATGCGGTTAAAAACCGGTCAACTCATTTTTCCTTAAAATCGAAATAAAAAGAAAGTTTTTTTTTTTTTTATTTTATTTTATTTATTAAATTTATACCAGTTTATTAAATTTATACCAGCAAAAAAATTATAAATAGCTTGTTTTCTATGTTTCCCAGCTATCTATATGTCGACATTTCATAGGAACTACCCTAATCATCAGTAGACTTTGGAAATTTTTGATTAGGGTAGTTCCTATGAAATGTCGACATATAGATAGCTGGGAAACATAGAAAACAAGCTATTTATAATTTTTTACTGGAAAAAAAGTTAGAAGCTTAAATAGCGAATAAAACACTTAATAGTTAAATTTATTTACATTTCATAAGGAATACAATTCATTATTGTTGTCCCAGCGCCCAGCGGGTATTGTTGAGACAATTTATTTCTAAATGTTAAAAAAATAACTGAATAAACACAGTAATATATACTAGGGCGGTTCGCAAACTTATTATCCTAGCACAAAAAGCGCTGTATAAGCAGAAAAAAATTAAGTGCCTTGAAAACTTTCATCTCTACTACGAATGCTTGTTAAATTTTGTTTCGATCTGGTAACTCCTTCATATAGAAACAGGTGTTCACAAAAGACGCATCTGCGATTTTTTTACAATGGAAAAATTAGAAATGCGTGGTGTCATTAAATATTTACATAAAGAAGGTTTATCGAGACAAGAAATTCATAATGATATGGTGAATGTGTTAGGTGAAAGTGCTGCTCCATATGCAACAGTAAAAAATTGCTGAATTTAAACGTGGTCGTACAAGCATTGACGATGAACCACGTAGTGGACGTCCAAAACAGTAACAACAACAGAAATTGTAGCCAAAGTGCGTGATATGGTATTAAATGATCGACGAATAAAGTGCGTGAAATGGCTAATATCATGGGCATCTCAAATGATCGAGTCCATTTAATTTTCCATGAAGAACTACGAGTACAGATGGAAAAGCTTTCTGCAAGATGGGTGCCGCATAAGAATGAACATTTCTCAAGCTTGTTTGGCTCGTTTTAAGCGAAGTAAAATGGATTTTAAGCATCGTTTCATAGCTGATGATGAGAGATGCAACTACCACTATACTTCAGAGACAAAAGAACAATCCAAACAATGGACTGAAGCTGGAGGAAGTGCCCCAAAGAAGGCAAAAACAATTCAATCGGCTGGTAAGGTTATGGCAAAAGGTTTTTGGGACTTCAAAGGTATTTTATTGATTGACTATCTGCAAAAGGGTAAAACAATAAATTCAAAGTACTATTGCAACCTTTTGGATCGATTAAATGTACAAATTCTTACAACACAAAAGAAATAATTTTTCATCAAGAAAACACACCAGCGCATAAGAGTGTTTTAACAATGACTAAAATCAACGAATTAAAGTACGAGTTGCTTGACCTTTCACCTTATTCTCCTGATTTAGTTCCCAGTGACTTTTACTTGTGCCCAAATCTAAAAAAATTCCTTGCTGGCAAGCGTTTTACCTCCAATGAAGATGGAATTACAGTTGTAAACCACTATTTTGAAGACCTTGAGGAAAACTATTTTAATCGAGGGATAGAATTGCTACAAAAGCGTTGGACTAAGTGTATGGAAGTTTCAGGAGGTTATATTGAAAAATAAAAGTATTTTTGAAAAACTAACTATTCTTGTTCGCTGATAGGCTAAGAAGTTTCCGAACCGCCCTCGTATAATCTTAAAAAAAAAAATGCTAAAGAATGTTCTTTCAAATGACAATAAACATTCTCCATTAAATTTAAATTTTCTGTTTTTTTTTTTTTTTCTTTAAGAAAGTAGGGAATCTCGAAATGGATCACGCGTTACGCGTTTATGGGTTTGGTAAAGAAAATTGTGGTAATTACAAATGGAATCACAAACTTATACATATATACCCCTTAAATAACGAGTGATTTTTTTGCTATTATCTTTTTGGCAACACTAGTTTTGACAGCTCACGCACGTTTCGTATCTTGTGTCACTGTCAAACATCTTCAGTTTGGTCTATAATTTAATCATGAATCGTCTTACAAACGAACAACGCTTGCAAATTATTGAATTTTATTACCAAAATGCGTGCTCTGTTAAGAAAGTTCATCGCGCGCTTCTTCCATTTTATGGTCAGTTTAATCGACCTACTGAGGCTTCTATTCGTGCTGTTGTAAAAAAATTTCGCACCAAATTTACATTGTTGGACATTAAACCACCAACACGCTTACGTAGAGTGCGAACTGAAGAAAATATCGCAGCCGTATCGGCCAGTTGGTGATGACCGTGAATTATCGATTCGGCGCCGTTTGCAGCAATTGGGTCTCTGTTACTCCACTACGTGGAAAATTTTGCGGAAGGATTTGGGTGTGAAGCCTCATAAGATACAGCTGGTGCAAGAATTGAAGCCAAACGACCTACCACAACGCCAAATTTTTGGTGAATGGGCTCTTGAAAAGTTAGATGAAGATCCACTTTTTTATCGAAGAATTGTGTTCAGCGACGAGGCTCATTTCTGGATGAATGGATACGTGAACAAGCAAAACTGCCGTATTTGGAGTGAAGAGCAGCCAGAAGCATTGCAAAAGCTACCAATGCATCCACAAAAAATAACCGTTTGGTGCGTATTATGGGCTGGCGGCATCATTGGGCCGTATTTCTTCAAAGATGATGCGAAGCACAACGTTACTGTGAATGGTGAGCGCTACCGTGCGATGATAACAAACTTTTTTTTGCCCAAAATGGAAGAGCTTGACTTGCATGACATGTGGTTTCAACAAGACAGTGCCACATGCCACACAGCACGCGAAACAATGGACCAATTGAGAGGCGAGTTCGGTGAACAGTTTATTTTACGCTGGGGACCAGTCAATTGGCCGCCCAGATCGTGCGATTTAACGCCTCTAGACTATTTTTTGTAGGGCTATGTTAAGGCTAATGTCTATAGCGACAAGCCCGCTTCGATTGACGCACTGGAAGCCAACATTGCCAACATTATTCGTGAGATACCGGCCGAAATGTTGGAAAGAGTATGCCAAAATTGGACTAAGCGGGTGGACCATTTGAGGCGCAGCCGCGGCCAACATTTGCATGAAATAATCTTCAAACATTAAATTATATCGACCCAACTATCGATCCAAATAAATATTTCATGCATTTTTCTGAATTTTATGTTTTTCTTTTTTTAAATTTCCGATAGTTCTTATAAAATCACCCATTATTTGTGAAGCGTATAAAAAGCGCTTAATGAAAAATCCTCTGCAACAGGAAAACATTTCCAACCAACTGAGTTCTCCAAATCACTTACTTGTCTTTTCTTTGAAATGGACTACACAAAAATTTATTTAAATAGTTTTTCTTTATTTCAAACAATTTCATTTGTTAAATACATCGGATGCAATTAAATAATATATATGTCTGTATATATATATTTCTGTCTTTTTTCATAAAATTTTTATGTTTACTCAACTATGTATTAAAACTCTTAAAATTATGGAAAACGATACAGAACGAAACGCATTTTGCCTGTCTCACGATAACGAACGCTAACGTTCACCAGTATTTTGTTTATCGGAAAACTGTTTTGGAGACTATTTATGACCGTTATGTTGACCAGTTCATCTGTAAATCGCAGTAATGAATTTCGACATTTAGCGATTAGTTTGCCTTTAAACGATTTTTTGGTATTCAAGCGCTAGCGTTCGAGATAAAGGGACAGGCCTTTAAATAAAAAACTTTTAATATATAAAACTAAATTAAATTACAAAATGAGGTCAGTTAGTTAAAAATACATTCAAACATATTTTGTTTAAACAAAAATTGTCAAAGTGTCAGTACATGCGGCGTTTTTTTTTCTTTTGAAAAATTATACAAATAACTCAAACTTTGTGCGATTTTTTGTTTGTTTTTGTTTTTTGTTTTATTGGTAATGTACTAAAAATTAAACAAATATACAACATTGTGTCTTTAAAAAAATGTTTTCATTTTATTTATTTTGAAAAATAACTGAATTTTCAATTTAAATTTATTCGTACATATAAAATATGAATATTGCTGTTACAATCTTTTTTTGGTTTTTGTCGTTTGTTTTTATATCATGTGTTTGTTTAATATTTTGTTTTATTGTTTTAAATAATTTGTTCAAGTCTTTGTGTTAAAATATTTCTTGTTCTAAATTTTAATAATTACAAATTTTGTATTATTTTTAAATCCTAAATAATATGTACTCGTATGTAACTATATTACAATTGAAGTTTTCTGTTGTGTGCTGCAGAAAGAATTCAATAAACACGATACATGAAAGGTGACTAAAAGGAGGAAATGGGGAATTAAAAGGAAAATTTGCGAAAAGTTTTCTCCACTTCTTGCCTATGAAGAATGTAGTCCTACGCGATGTATTTGATTCTGATCTGAGTAGAAGTGTGATGAAGCATTACTAAATGTGTCGCGCGGGACACTTGCACGCGACAACAAATAAAAAGCTAAGCTCGATAGCCAGTGATGCCAGAAACTTTTGTGAGAATATCTTTTCTTTAAAAAAAAAATGTCTTTATTTCAGATAAAAAGTCTTAAAATAGGCTTTTTCGACACCAAATAATTAATTAAGCTATGTACACACGGTTGTCAGATGTTACAATATTGTAAGATCTGGCAACATGCTGACAATGCAGTGACAATGAAAAATTGTCCCGCAGAAGTAAATTGCGTGTTCAGACGATCGTAAGAAAATCTTACAATTTCATTGTCAGACTATGGTCTGACAAATAATTCATCTGACAACAAAAATTGTCAGTTCACACGGTTGTCAGAATGTTAGATGAAAAAAATTGCCAGTCCAGTTGTAAAGCATTGCTACTTATGTATATCAACAGCTATCTGCTTGGCAGTGTTGCCCATCAAACTTTTTTCTGACAATGGTGTCATGGTCAGGTGCACTAATTTTATACATCTGGCAATTAAAACTGAGCTTACAATACCAGCCAAGTATCTGGCAATGCCGACGGAGAGTGTTCTCACGATTGTCAGATGCCTGACAACATTATCGTCTTACAATTGATTGACAATGGTTTTTCTGACAACGTTGTAAGCTAAAAATTGGCAGTTCACACGATTGTAATACATTTTCAGACAATTTTACTGGCAATATTGTAAGATCTTACAACCGTGTGTACGTAGCTTTATTCTAAAGACATCATGACTTTAACACTACAAAAATGCAACAACAAAATATTTAACTCAATCAAATTTCTTTGTTTTAAGCGTCATTATCATTATGACATTTTCGTTGCTAAGAATCGCAACAGAGCGTTAGTATACGCTAAAATTTGAGCGAAAATATCGAAAATACATTTTCATCGCTAAGAATCGCAACAGAGCATGAATTAAGGTAAAGTTTGAGCGAAAATATCGTAAAGGCAAATACAATTAATAAGTCTTAAAGGCAGTAACAGAGTCGCCTTCAATGCTCGTAAGATGCAGTGCTGTTAATTAAGGCACAAACAAACGACTGCTAATGCTGCTTCATCTGTACTCATGGATGGTATAAGTATTGAGTAATGCTCTTGATGTTCTTGGAATGAAAATACAGTATGATATTCGCTGGACTGAACACATTTTTCATGTCTCTAAAGAAGCATTCAAGTGCCTCGGTTTTTTGCAACGGTGTAAGATGTACTTCATTCCATGCGATCTCCTTACTATTTATACCACCTACATCCGACTGAAAATGGAATACAACTCTCATGTTTGGGCCGGTGCTTCAAAGTCTATTTTGGGGTTACTCGACCGTGTGCAGGAGAGGGCGAAGAAGATTATCGGTGACAGTAGGGTATCCAACTCTATTGACTCACTGTAGCATCGACGCAGTGTGGGGTGCGTTCCTCTGTTCTATCGTTACTAACGAGTGATTTTTTTGCTATTATCTTTTTGGCAACACTAGTTTTGACAGCTCACGCACGTTTTGTATCTTGTGTCACTGTCAAACATCTTCAGTTTGGTCTATAATTTAATCATGAATCGTCTTACAAACGAGCAACGCTTGCAAATTATTGAATTTTATTACCAAAATGCGTGCTCTGTTAAGAAAGTTCATCGCGCGCTTCTTCCATTTTATGGTCAGTTTAATCGACCTACTGAGGCTTCTATTCGGGCTATTGTAAAAAAATTTCGCACCAAATTTACATTGTTGGACATTAAATCACCAACACGCTTACGTAGAGTGCGAACTGAAGAAAATATCGCAGCCGTATCGACCAGTTGGTGATGACCGTGAATTATCGATTCGGCGCCGTTTGCAGCAATTGGGTCTCTGTTACTCCACTACGTGGAAAATTTTGCGGAAGGATTTGGGTGTGAAGCCTTATAAGATACAGCTGGTGCAAGAATTGAAGCCAAACGACCTACCACAACGCCAAATTTTTGGTGAATGGGCTCTTGAAAAGTTAGATGAAGATCCACTTTTTTATCGAAGAATTGTGTTCAGCGACGAGGCTCATTTCTGGTTGAATGGATACGTGAACAAGCAAAACTGCCGTATTTGGAGTGAAGAGCAGCCAGAAGCATTGCAAGAGCTACCAATGCATCCACAAAAAACAACCGTTTGGTGCGGATTATGGGCTGGCGGCATCATTGGGCCGTATTTCTTCCAAGATGATGCGAATCACAACGTTACTGTGAAAGGTGAGCGCTACCGTGCGATGATAAAAAACTTTTTTTTGCCCAAAATGGAAGAGCTTGACTTGCATGACATGTGGTTTTAACAAGACGGTGCCACATGCCACACAGCACGCGAAACAATGGACCAATTGAGAGGCGAGTTCGGTGAACAGTTTATTTCACGCTTGGGACCAGTCAATTGGCCGCCCAGATCGTGCGATTTAACGCCTCTAGACTATTTTTTGTGGGGCTATGTTAAGGCTAATGTCTATAGCGACAAGCCCGCTTCGATTGACGCACTGGAAGCCAACATTGCCAACATTATTCGTGAGATACCGGCCGAAATGTTGGAAAGAGTATGCCAAAATTGGACTAAGCGGATGGACCATTTGAGGCGCAGCCGCGGCCAACATTTGCATGAAGTAATCTTCAAACATTAAATTATATCGAACCAACTATCGATCCAAATAAATATTTCATGCATTTTTCTGAATTTTATGTGTTTTTTTTTAAATTTCCGATAGTTCTTATAAAATCACCCATTATTTAGGATAAAAGTTATTCAGAAATGAAATTGGTCCTTTTTTACACAACATACTTAATTTGAGAAGGATACCCTTGCCAACCTCAGAGCGTTGGATAGGTGATTTTACCGTTACAGTTTAAGCAAAATAAGTTTTTTCCGCATTTCATTTGGTATTTCTAAATTTCAGGTTAACTCAATTTGAACCGCAGAAAGATACACAAACGAGCAATGCGTTGAAGTTATTCAGGAATATTATGAGAATGGGCGTTCAAATCAAAATGCATATCATGCACTTTGGGGTTTTTTCATTTAATTTAATAGTCCAAATGTACGTAAAGCCAGAAAAATCGTAGAAAAATTTAAGCTAAATAGGTCTATAGGAAATGTGAAGACATCAGCGCATGCTTGTACAGCTCGTTCTGCGGAAAACTTTATTGTTGTTCGCAATAGTGTGGCTGAAGAGCTGTCCACCTCGATATGTCGTCATGCCAAACAATTGCACCTCTCAAGCTCACCGTTCCTGAACATTATACATAAAATCTTGCATTTAGCCACTTGAATGGTGCAATTGACTCAAGAACTTAAGCCTCTTGACCAATTCCAAGCGTCGTGAATGGTCAGAATGTTGGCTAGAAGTGACAATAATGGATGATCAATTTTCGAAAAGATTCATCAATATCAGTAATGAATCAGATTTTCACCACATTGGATTCGTCAGCAGAATGGCCGAATGTGGGCAAATGATAATCCAAGAGAGATTGTTGCAAAAGCAATGTACCCACAAAGGGGGACGGTTTGGTACGGTTTATGGGCTGGCGGCGTTGTCGGGCCGTATTTTTTCCAAAATGAAGCCGGTGAGGCAGATACTGTGAATGGTGTTGGCTATCATGAGATGATAACAAACTTTTTATGGCGCGAATTGAAAGATATGGATGTGGGCGATATGTGATTTCAACAGGATGGTGTCACTTGCTACACAGCTAACGAAACAGAGGCTCTTTTGCACAACAAATTCAATTATCATATTATCTCACGTGCCATATTATCTCATCATATAGCCAAATTATCTCACAAGCCAATTGGCCACCAAGATCATGTGATTTGACATTGTCGGTCTTCTTTCTCTGGGGTTATTTAAAAGTAAAAGTATACGTCCATAAGCTAGCAACAATTTAAGACCTAAAGGATGGGATAATTCGGCACATTAATGGGATATAACTTTAATTATGCCTCAGCTTTTGCTAAAAATTTCGCTGTGTGATCTGGCTCTAACTAGAAATAATAAATAGAGATAAAGTTGCTGAATTCGCTTGAAAGTAGCTGAATTGCGATTCCTGATTAGCACAAAAAGAACAATAGCAGCGTTTTTGCAGCCAACTTCACTATTTTATGCCACTTGCTACACAGCTAACGAAACAAAGGCTCTTTTGCACAACAAATTCAATGACCATATTATCTCACGTGCTGGCAACGCCAATTGGCCACCAAGATCATGTGGTTTGACATTCTGGGACTTCTTTCTCTCGGGTTAGTTGAAAGTAAAAGTATACGTCGGTAAGCTAGCAACAATTCAACAGCTAAATAATGGGATAATTTTGCATATAACATCAATTATGCCTCAGGTTCTGTAAAAAATTGCCCTGTGTAATCTGGCTCTAAGTAGAAATAATAAATAACGATAAAGTTGCTGAATTGGCTTGAAAGTAGCTGAATTGCGATTCTTGATTAGCACAAAAAGAACAATAGCAGCTGTTTTGCAGTCAACTTCACTCTTTTATGCGCTATCAATATTAGAGCTTTTATATACAAAGCATTGACGATGCACTTTTCGTGTATAATGCAGGAGAATTTTTGACAGATATTCAGTGCTTTAATTGGCTTGAAAGTAGCTGAATTGGGATTCTTGATTAGCACAAAAAGAACAATATCAGCTGTTTTGCAGTCAACTTCACTCTTTTATGCGCTATCAATATTAGAGCTTTTATATACAAAGCATTGACGATGCACTTTTCGTGTATAATGCAGGAGAGTTTTTGACAGATATTCAGTGCTTTAATTGGCTTGAAAGTAGCTGAATTGCGATTCTTGATTAGCACAAAAAGAACAATAGCAGCTGTTTTGCAGTCAACTTCACTGCTATCAATATTAAAGCTTTTATATACAAAGCATTGACGATGCACTTTTCGTGTATAATGCAGGAGAATTTTTGACAGATATTCAGTGCTTTACGCGTTAATTAAGAATGGTCTGCGAGAGTGTGATTTGGTGTTAGGAGGAGATGGTTAAGTTAGGTTAGGAAGGCAGGCCGCTGGATTGTCCGATGTAGCTTAGATGCTCCACCTCACTTGGGTTCTAAAATCTTTCTCTCTGTGATTGCTTGAAAACTGGAAGAATAAAAGTGAAAAGTAGAAGTTAGAGGAATATAGTGGGTGGGAAAAAGAGGGGAGGAAAGGTGGGAAACTATACTTCACAGGATCATTTCTGTCGTCTGGTGGAAGGGGGGAGTGGGGGGCTTCACAATTAATTTATTATTAACAAAATTTTCGGCGATAAAAACTTAAATTTATATTTGTACGTGAATGAAATGTATGTGTATGTGTGCTTGCGCGTGTGTGTGTATGATTTTAGTGATGATGCATTCTGATATGTTTCTAAGGAGCCTAAGATTTTATATGATGAGATTTATAAACATATTATTTTTATTGCAAATCGCCTGCGTAAATAGTATTTTTGCTGTGTAGAAATATCAATAAAATCTTGTTTTTTACTTGTTTGACGGTTGGTGAATTTTATTTAATTTTTTTCTTTTAGTTTTTAAACCAATTGCTGCTAATTAAAACTTTTCTGTTTTCTGTTGGATATTTGCTGGTTTTATTGTAACAATTTTTGGTTTTTATTATTATTATTATTATATGGACAATATTTTTATTTGTTATTGATAAATAGTAAATGCTGTTTGTGTATTTTAAGTAATTCTCCATTATTTTTAGTTGTATAATAATAATAAAATTTGTTGGTTTTCATATCATTTTTTCATTTTTTTAATTAAATTTGCAATTTTAGCCGACATACAAAAATGCAATTTATATCATTTTCAATTAAGTGGTTTTGTAAATTGAATTAATTTTATCTTTAATAAACATTTAATTGTAAATAAGCTTTTTTTTTGGTTTAGTATTTAAGGTTTCTCTGTGTGTAGTTTAATTAGTTCAATTAAATTATTTGCAAGCATATTTTTCGTTATTGCTCAGTTTTTTTTTGCAGTTTGCATTTTGCATTAAGGGAATTGGCATAATTGTTAAATATATATTTTGCAAACTTCGCTTACGCATATTTTGTTCTTCTTTTGGTTTTTTGTTTAAAGGTACAGCATATAATACTTAATTATGTTTTTGTTGGTAATTTTTCTTTTCTTTTTTTTTTGTATTAAAAAATAAAATATTAAACGATTATCAGTTTGAAGTGGGTTTTGGTTTTTTTTTTGCAAAATTTTTCTTTATTCAAGTTACAAAAAATTTAAATTCCCTAATACTCGTATGTGTTTTTTTTTTTTTAAATTTCTTTTTTTTTCCTTTAAAATATGGTTCCTGGCAAATTTGTATGCATTAAGAAATTATGAAAATAAATTAAATAAAAAATGTCTTCTTAAAGCCTAAAGTTTATAACGAGTATTACAGAAATTGCTTCCCCAATTATAAAACTATAGCCGTTCTCAAGTTCCTTTGACTTGGACTACTTTCATTAAAATAAGTTACTGGATTAATAGGGTGCTGCCGCGTAGCTGATGCTACTTAAATGATGGCACTTAAATATTCGGGCAAAGCGTCAAAGTCCCCCTTAAAAGTATAGAAATTAACTCGCCAATTATAAAACTAGCGCCTTCCTCAAGTTTTTTGCTACTACTTTCAGAAAAATGAATTATTCGATTAATTGGGTGCTGCCATGCAGCGCAATGACATTTAAATATTCGGATAAAGCATCAAAGCCCCGTTAATAGTACAGAAATTGCTTTCCCAGTTATAAAAGTAGCATTTTTTTCAAGTTCCTTCAACATTTTGATACTAAAATGGACTTTCGATTAATCGGCATCAGGGCATTTAAATTATTCGCATTTAGGTTATTCGCTTAATCGGGTGCTGCCTGGCCTGGATATTTAAATACTTGAAAAAAGCTTCAAAGTACCATTAAAAATACAGAAATTTTATTATCAATTATAAAACTATAATTTTTGATACTAAAATGGACTTTCGATTAATCGGTAGCTGCCGCGTAGCATCAGGGCATTTAAATATTCGGACAGAACCTCAAAGTCCCCAAAAGGTACAGAAATTACTTCCCCAATTATAAAACTAACATCTTTCTCAAGTTCCTTGAACTTGGACTACTTTCATTACAATTAATCAAGTATTAATCGGGTGCTGCCGCGTAGCATCACGGTATTTAAATATTCGGGCAAAGCGTGAAAGTCTCCCCTAAGAGTATATAATTTAATTCCCCAGTTATAAGACTAGCGCTTTCCTCAAGTCTTTTGCACATTTCGATACCAAGATTCAATGGACTACTTTCATAAAAATTGGTTATTCGCTTAATCGGGTGCTGCCACGCAGCACCATGATATTTAAATATTTGAAGAAAGCATCAAAGTACCATTAAAAATACAAAAATTTTGTTATCAATTATAAAACTATAATTTTTGATACTAAAATGGACTTTCGATTAATCGGTAGCTGCCGCGTAGCATCACGGCATTTAAATATTCGGACAAAGTGTCAAAGTTCCCACACAAGTACAAAAACTAATACCCCAATTATAAAACTAGCATGTTTGTCAAGTGCCTTGGACCTTTTGATACTATAACGGTCTACTTTCAGAAAAATCTGTTATTCAATTATTCGGTTACTGCCACGCAGCACTGTGATATTTAAGTATGTATGACAAAGTTCCCATAAAGGTACAGAAAACTAGAATATTTGGATATTTTGACACTAAAATGAACTTTCGATTAATCGGTTGCAGCCGCGTAGCATCAGGGCATTTAAATATTCGGGGAAAGAGTCAAAGTCCCCACAAAAATATAGAAATTGCTTTCCTAATTATAAAACTATCATCATTTTCAAGTTCCTTGGACATTTTAATACTAAAACTAACTTTCAATTAATCGGTTGCTGCTACGTAGCATCATGAAATTCAAATATTTAAACAAAGTATCAAAGTTCACATAAAAGCACAAAAGTTGCTTTCTCAATGATAAAACTAGCGCCTTTCTTAAGTTCCTCGGACATTTTAATACTAAAATGGATTTTCGATTAATCGGTTGCTGCCGCGTAGCAACCGCAAAAGCGCCAAAACCTCAATAAAAGTACAGAAAGTGCTTTTTCAATTATAAAACTAGCGAATTTCTTTTTTAGGAATTTTCATACAGTGGACTACTTTCTGCCAAGAGAGTTATTCGAATAATCAGGTGCTACCAGGCAGCGTCAGGGTTTTAAGGTATTCGGACAACGCATCAATGTGGCCATAAAAGTATAGAAATTGCTTTCTAAGTGCTAAAAGTAGCGCCTTTCTCAAATCCATGGGACATTTTGATACTAAAATGGACTTTCGATTAATCGGCTACTGCCACGTAGCACCATGACATTTGAATATTCGAAAAAAGCGTCAGAATCCACACAAAAATACAGAAATTGCTTCCAAATTATAAAACTAGTACTTTTCTCAAGCTCCTTAAACATTTTGACACTAAAATGGAGTTTCGATCATACGCTTGCTGTCGCGTAGCATCACGGCAGATGGCTGATGAAAGCCGCTGCCAAAAGAAATTTTGATCATTTATGGATTATTTTAGTGGATTGATCTATAGACTGGGACATTGTAAAAAGAAAATTGATTATTCGCTTTTTTCGCGTATTGTAGTCTCTACATTTGCTTCAAAGAGTTTAGCGCAGTAAATTTGGCGGCGATCATGCGAGTCATGGATTATTATGAGAAAAGTGAGTTTTTTTTTGTCGCTAGAAGTAGGAAACCTGCTGCTCGAATCGAGGAAAATATTGCCGCCTTAGCGCTGCTGCTATGCAAAGCAATCACAGTATGCCAATAAGGAGATTATCTACTTAAATGGCTGTCAGCAGACCGACTATGCAGACAATAATGCTTAAGAAGTTGAAAGACTTACTAGTTAACTTGAAAGTAGTCTTGTGTCGTTCATGAATGAATTAATTCAATTGAATGATTCTCTCAAGTGAAAAAATGAAATATTTTTGTTTGTATTCTTTCTCTATTTCTTTCATCATGCTCTTTCTTTTCCTGCTTAAATGACTGTCAGCAGACAGTCTATGCAGACAATAATGCTTAAGAAGTTGAAAGATTTACTAGTTAACTTGAAAGTAGTCTTGTGTCGTTCATGAATGAATTAATTCAACTGAATGATTCTCTCAAGTGAAAGAATGAAATATTTTTGTTTGTATTCTTTCTCTATTTCTTTCATCATGCTGTTTCTTTTCATATTTCGTCATCTTTCATTAAGTACCCCTATTTTCTACTTTTAAATTTAAATCAATTTTAAAAAGTAAATTAAGTATGAAATTTTTTTATATATTGCGTTTAAACAAATTGTGATACAAACAAATAATGCCGCAGTTGCTTTACTCTTATAGTAATTCGTTGCCACTTGACACACAATTGAAACATTTTCATTCATTCTGAAATGTTTGGCCAGCAGAAAGATGAAAGAAAAGAATGAATTGATTCACTTAACCTTTCTGAAAGAAAATGAAAGATTCACACAAATGAAAGATTGTGCCCAACACTACTTACTTGAAAGAATCAAAATGCTTTAATTTGTCTTTAAACAACTCGACAACTGCCAAACTAATCAATTGACAGAGCTATACTCATCTTGATTTATACAACAACCGAATCAGTTGCTAATTGAGTTGTATCTAACAAGTATGCGGTGCTTAATAAATGTGCACTCACTTGCATATATACAACATAAAGCTAAAAACATAATACACAAACAAACAACATACATGATCTAACGCAAAATTTCAAGGAAATCAACCAACAATGATTTCATTGCTGTTGTTGCGTTCTCAAGCATGTGTGTCTGTGTATATATTTGTATGCTTGAGTTAGAAATTATAATAAGCTTCATTATCATGAGAGAAGGTAATATAGAAGGTAATATAGAATATAAATAGCAGGCGGAGGTCCGACAGAAGTAGAGTTTAATTTTAAACGTTCCGCAAGACAGTCAAAAAAGTAAGAAAGTCTAGTGTGTTAATACCCAGTGGTATTAAGTGGAAGTAAAGTTGGGAAGTACAACAAACAAGCGTCTGTGCTATTATTTCATTTGCAATTGAAGAATCTGCAAAACCGTGTTTAAAAGTAGAAACTTAACAATATTAATAACTTTTCTTTATTTTGTTTGTTGGCTTTGTAAGTTTTTGTAATGTCGCCATATTTCATTTTTGTTTGAAATTTTCTATGCCGGCTAGGTTTTTCAGTGCCTAAAATATGGTATGGATATATTAAATAGACAATATATAAGTATTAGACTATCACTGAAAATCAACTTGCTGGATAAAAAGCAGGTGAGATTTTATCAAAGTTTAACAAAACTGCAATTAAACCATAATTAACTGTGCTTTTTAAAGCTGGCCCTAACAGTTCTTACATGTTCTATTTGAGTTGATTATATTTGATGTTATTAATCTGATAAAGTATTAAGAAATTATATACAATTTTATATAGATTATCCATAACTCTACTTTTATGACAATAAATTAATCCAATGTGATATTTATGGGACAGGAATGAGTGATACGTCTAGAAACTTTTTCTTAATGTGCTGTTCATAGAATACAGACGAGCCACTTGTAAAGAAAATTTGTATGAAAACAACTAAATTTTTTGTATCCTTTCCATATAAATTTTCTAGACAAGTCGCTCGTCTGTGTTCTGTGAACAGCACATAAGTATTTTGAGTGTATTTCGTAAACATTTTTTAAACGTATCATACATTCGTGTGTCATAAACACAACATAACTCTAACAGCTTTTATTTTTCTTTCTCTAATTTTGCTTCGTGTGACTAAGGTAACGCATCTCATCACATTCTCATTTATTTCGGAGTGACACAAACCTAAAGATGGAGTTCACAACTTTTTTTTTTGGCTGGACGGTATTCGGTGGTGTTTGATGTTGAAGGCTTCGACAAGACAACACTCCACAAAGTCTTTTTGTTGTAATTGTTTAATTTTTTGTTAATGATGTTTTTTTTTGCTCAATATAAGATCCCTCTAAGTTTGGGTTTTTTTTCTACTATATAATAAGTTTAGGGGAAGGCAATCTGTAAAAGCAGTAACTAATAAAAACTTAAACGAAGAAGATTTTGTTTTTTATATGCTGTTCATAGAACACAGACGAATAATTCGTCTAGAAAATTTTTGTGTAAGTTACTCAATTCCTTTAATGATTTCCATAACATTTTTCTAGGCGAGTCAACTGTGTTCTATGAACAGCTTATATGTGCTATTTACAAGACACAGACGAGCGCCTGGTCTATAAAATTTGTAAGGAAAGCACTCAAAAGATTGAGTAATTTTCATACATAGTTTTTAAATAAAACTCTCGTCTGTATTCTGTAACTGGCACAATAATGTAGTAAATTATACTCAAAATTAAAAATAAACAAATATTTACAAATTTCAATTAATGTGTTGCTTTTAGAACACAAGCAAGCGACATGTTATCTAATATGGTGTTAGTGGGACACGTATTAGTGATACGTCTAGAAAATTTTTATAAAATATACTAAAAATTTGGTTGCACTTCAAACAAAATTTCCAGAAGTATTATTCATACGTGTGCTATAAACGCCACATACAAATTTGTATGGAAATCACTCAAAAAAATGAGCGCTTTTCATATAAAATTTCTTGGCAAATATCTTAGTTGTGTTGTGGAAACTTATCATGTTAAACACACAGTATTCTAAAATATATCCTCCTAAAGAATAAAACATAAAATAAATCCTATACATACATGTAGTGTTTCCCCAATGTAAACGAGCCATTTGTTTAGAAAATTTTTATGAAAACCGCTCAATTTTTTGAGTGTTTTGCATGAAAATTTACTACACGAGCTGCTCGTTTGTGCTCTGCAAACAGAACAAAAGTATGGATTTGCAAAATATCTGATTTTATTTTACAATTTTAAATAGAGTATAAAAAAAATAAAAATAATATGTAGCTGTTTACAGAATACGGATGAATGACTCGTATAGAAAACTTGTGTGAAAAGTGCAACATTTTTCGAGTGTGTCCTACATAAATTTTCTAGGATACTAAATATTCTAGAAAATTTATTCTAAAATACTAAAAAAAATTTATTCTAGGATACTAAATATGTATACTAAATACAAATTTGTATAGAAATCGCTAAACAAACTGAGTGATTTTCATATAAAACTTCTTGACAAATAATCTCTTATTTGTATTGTGGAAACTTATCATCAAGTTAAACACACAGTATTCTAAAGCGTATCCTTTTATAGAATAAAAAATAAAATAAATCCTATACATTTATATATATGTTCTGGGGGTTTTCATGCAGACTAGTCATTTGTTTAGAAGATTTTTTGAAAAACGCTCAATTGTTGGAGTGCTTTCCATACAAATTTTCTGGATGAGTTGCTCGTTTGTGCTCTGCAAACAACATATAAGTGTGGATTTGCAAAATATCTTATTTAATTTTACAACTTCATATAGAGCATAAATAAATAAAGAATATACTGCTGTTTACAGAACGCAGACGAGTGTTTGGTCTAGCATAATTTGTCTTCAAAGTGCTTAATTTTTCGAGTGTTTTCCATATAAATTTTCTAGAAAAGTCGCTTGTCTGTGTTCTGTAAACAACACATTTATTTAAACGTTTTCCTAGTTTTGATATTATAGTTTAAATGTAAATTTTGTTTAAATTGTAAAATTGTTTTTGTTCACGCAAAATAATAATTGTACAACGATTTCTTTTTATTTTTATTTTTTTTACAAAATTATCACTAACATTTAAGTAAATATAATATGGAATTTAAAACAACCTATTTATCATTTAATTTTTTTTTCTTTCTTTTATTTTTTTTACTTAAAAATCCGTTCAAGTTTTCTATCTCTTAAAAAATAAATATAATTTTAAACTGAGTTTTTTCGTTTTGTAAATTAATTCTACACATTTAATTTTGAATATTTTTGTTTTAAGAACAATAACACATCATCTGTTAACAAATCAATCATCACAGCATTTTTAGCTGCTCAATATATCATCAATACACTTAATTTAATTGAACGGAACTAATCAACTGACTAAAATATTGATTTACCTACAATATACCGAAAAACACTGAAAAAAAAAAACAAAATAATAAGGTATTCAATTTCAACAAACAACATCTATAGCAAACAAACAAACAAAAAGTTTATTTGATTTTAATCCAATTGTGTAAAAGGATATCACGGTTCACAGGCATTTCTAAAACTTACAGTCCAAACATTTTATGGCAGCACACTCGGGCAGAGATACAGATGTTTAAATTTGTATTAAATCGCAGGTGTTTTGAAAAGCACGCGATTTTTAAAATCTAAAGTTGTGCTGAACTGGTTGATTTTAAGGAGTAGCAACACTTAGTCAGCTAATGCCAAAAGATTCGGGACATATCCGAGACTTTTTGGAAAACATCATTGGCAAAAGAGGAAAAAATAAACATAAAATTGAAACAATGCTGAATTCATGTAGGAAATGTATGTAATATCTTATATATCTAGAGCCACTTCATTAATTTTAATGAAACTTTACGTTGGTCCAGCAAATCTCAGCTCTGTACAATGAGGTCTAGAAGGAGGATGTACAAATATTGGTTTAAGTGTGAATCCACAGAAAGTGGAGCTTGTAATTTTCGGTCGAAGATATAGAACTCCATCGTTAGCTCTACCTGTCAAGTACCTGGATTTTAAACTATCCTGGCAGCGGAATGTTTAGCCAGGGGCAGAAAAGGCGGCTACTGCCTTATTCTAGTGCGGAAGGAGCATCGGGAAGACCTGGGAAATAAATCCTTGGAATTCCTGCTGGCTATTCGACACGGTTGTTAAGCCTATTTTAATGTATGGGGTGTTCATGTTGCGATAATTGTTGAAGGAAACCACTTACTGCAAAATCGTAAAAAAAGATAATGCGTACATCTGATTTAATGGCAACTGGTGCTTCCGGCTCTACACTCATTTTTCTCTATGCTGAACTGGCTGTCGGCTAATCTCATAGTGAAAGAAATAATCATGAATCCGCCTATGACGCTATAGTCAAGCGAGGCGTAGAAGCAAGCGACGTATGGTCATGCCTCAATCAAAGGATGAATAGTGTACCTTCTAGAGAATATTGATTACTACTCGCCGGCTCCACTGCTCGACAAGAGATTTGATGTAATTTTGTGAGGCACGGAAGTGATTGGTATAGACCGACAAGAGGACGTGCTTGAAATCTCTATAGATGGATCCAAGTCGAACTCCCTTGTATTAGAAGAGGATTAGTTAGAGGCTGTAAAATGAGTGCTGCAAAATGAGACTGAGGGCAGCCAACGGGTTAAAGTGCTGCAGGACATAGCGGAGGATATCCGAATTTTTACTGATAGTAAGGCTATGCGCATGCACTACGAGCAGATGTGATCTATACGACGACCAGGTTGGTACGTGAATGCCGGATAGCCTGTAGCTTTTCTGGGTATGAGGGCACACTGAAATCCTCGGATATGTTCTACTGGATGAACAAAAGAAGTATAAATGGGATGCCTGGAAACTTGCTCATGAGCTGTAAGAAACAAGTACAGCGTCAACTATTTGAAACCGCTCAAACAGATGGTCTAGTGAGGTTACATGTCGAATATCAAGGCTGGCATGGGCCAGATATGATCTCATGAGAACTATTATCCTTTGGGGGAACACTGCCACATAGGGACGCAGGCTAGGAGGTTAAATCTTCCATTTAACAACTTCTGTAACAGTTGCAGAGACAGGCAGGAGGTAGACAGGGTTGAGCACTTCCCCCGTCGGTGTCCAGCTCTTTCTTATATAAGGGCATTGCCTCTGGCGAAGGTATCGGAGTGTGATGTACATGAATTGGAATCCTTTATCCGCTCCTCGGGTTGGTTCTGTACTAATGACATGTGTGTGAGATACATATCATATCCAGGCAACACAACGAGACCACTCTATGTCGATCGAAAGAAATAGTAGTTAGAAGGGGAAAGGTGTGGGACTTAAGTCATCCGCATGTGGGTGAGCATTGTGGTTATGAAGGAAGATTATAGCTTCGTATTTTAGCCGTTTATTGTTGATTAGTCTCTTATAGTGAAGCAGCTGCCTTCAGTACATGTCCCCTGTGATCATCTGGATTTCAACAGTCAACAAAACATCCCATTCATTAAATACAGATCATTAGAACTGGGTCGTTCATTAACGAACGAACATGTTAAATTGAACGAATCATGTCATTGAACGAAGTGAGCTGACCACTTTTCGTTCAATAGTGTATCGTTCAATTTAGATAGCTTTCGTTCAAATATCTTTCGTATTTTATGTCACGTTCTTTTGTTTAACAAAAGTTGGGTTGTTTTTTTTTTATTATTTGAAATTATCTGAAATAAAACAAAAATGATGAGCAGTGGAGTGACTACGAAACAGCTAGTTGTCCCCTAGCTTTAGTGTATTCAATTATTTTTTCCTGTCTTCTTTGATCAAGAGTTTTGATCGCTGCAATTATTGCTATAATTAAAAATAAAAATATTTCTTGGCTTTGGCCAAGATTGAACTTGAGCCAGACGAATGATACCATCCCATCATATAATATTAGAAAAGCAATAGTTTAGGTTTTTATTTAAAACTATTTTTTCTTTTTAAGACAATATTTTTTTATCCCATTTTTTATTTTTCTATCTTCTTTTATTTATTTTACAACACTACAATTTTTCGGTCATTTATCAACAAACCTATAAATGACCGAAAAATTGTAGTGTTGGCGCTGTGCCGTTTGTTAAAATTGACTGATTGAACAAAATGAACGAACGGATCAGTCTTTTGTAATTGAACGAAAATGACCGGTCACTAAAATGAACGACAGCTCTACAGACTATTAATTTTGGTGTCATGCATATTCGGCATCGGGCTTGTTATATGATTTTTTGTGTTTGGGGCTGTCGTAATGTACCTGTATTTATAATTTTTCACCGGTAAAATGAATTCTTTTTGCAACGTTCAAGCATTCTTTCTGACTGGAACGATGCTTGAAAGCCTTACAACATCTCTTCCTTTAAAATCATATGGCATCCACTTTCCTTGCTTTGGAATGAATCCCAATGCTTTTAAACGTAAGGAAATGGCTTGTTTTATGACTACCAATAATGTCGTTCTTGCATTTGACTACAATCATGGTCAAGCAATGCTTCCAATTCCTCCATCTTCTAATCCTTGTCTTCTGTGTCAAAATCACCACTTATGAACCACGCACAAACCATCGTTCACAAGTTTTCTGACCGTAAACTTGTACCAACAATCGATATTTTCTGCAGACCTTTTACATAAAGGAAAGAAGGTTTAGGCACACAATACAATAATGAGTTTGCTATGGAAAAAAGTGTGTTTAAACTTTGATGTCTACTGAATTCTGAATTATAATGAGAGATATTTACCTTAAAAAATTAAGTTAAATTAAATATTTGTTATTATTGACACAAACCCAGCTAAATTTATAAACAGGTAAATGCAGCAGAACATTAAAAATTTTTTTGTTTCAAATGTTAGGGCAAAAATAAAAACACAAAAAGCAATTTAAGGAAATATTGTAAAAAATACTATTTACAAGAAAATAAAAACTTTTAACTATTTTGTGAACTTTTTAAATATTTCATAAAAATTCAAGTCTGAGCTTTGAAAGGTAAAAATGGCTAGCCAGGTTAGGGAGGGTTTTGAATCATTCCTGGCTCTCAAGCTACAATATATACAGGGCTGTTCTGCAAATCACTTTTTGTGAAAGTGATTTGATATCACAAAAAAGGTGTTCTGCACACAAAATATTTTTGATTTTTGTGATTTTAAATCGGTTAGCTAACTTGCAATCAATTTGAAATCACATCCCAATTTTTGCACGTACTTTATTATGAATTTTATAATTTATTACATTAATAAATAACTTAACGTGTTTTCTATTGATTATTTAAGTAAAATCATTAATTTTATGCGAAATAATTCACTAAGTTAAAAAAAAACTGGATACGCTTATTTGGTTGCAAGATTTGTTGTACTATTTTGTGATTTGGTTTATTGGTTTATTTTGTTTTAACTTCTATATTCGTTAGAAGAAATTAACCTTATTTTGCAAATAATACCGCAAATAAAAAAATTCAACCTGAAAATAAGAATATCAGTAAATTCAAGCAAAAAACAGCTGTTTTTTTGTGTTTCAAAAGAGTAAAAATCACATGAAAAGTCGCAAAAAATTGTGATTTGCAGAACAGGCACAAATCACATTTGTGCTTTTGAAACGGCATGTGCTTTGAAATCATGTGATTTTTAGAACAGGCCTGATAATCTAAAAAGAAAATTGAAAAATTATTTTTTTTTGTTTTTTTCAAGTTTTTTTTAAATTATTTAGTTGCCATGCGCATAAGATAAGAAACCCAAAAAAAAAAGCTATCAGCTGCGATCTCAATTTTACCTGTTATAAATTCACTCTGACAAACCATATATAATAGTTATGCCTTATGTATTTTGTCTAAATCGACATTATTAACTTTTACCCTGTATTAATGGGCAAAACGGTTTTTATTTCTCGATTTTATTATTGATATTCACCGGGTTTCTTTGAAATTTTTATGAAGTTATTTTTCTATTTCAATAAAAAATATTATTCTTGTAGATCTTTTAATAAAACATGTGAGTGCAAATGGCCTTGTGCATTAAATTCTTTGCGCTCCAGCTACACGAGCTTAGTGGCAGAACGTTTTTTGTCATTACGACATGAAAAGTAATAAAAAAAAACCAAAAACTAAAACAAAGTGTTGCTATTTGAAAACACCAGAAGTCTTTTTTTTTTTGTATTCTACAACGGTATTAAAAACAGCAAAAGAAACTAAAAAAGAAAAATGGGTGGTAAAGCTGTTATTAATTGTAAAAAAAAAATTGTAAAATTGGTGGTAAAGCTGTAATTAATTGTTAAAAAAAAAGAAAAATTGGCGGTAAAGCTGTTATGTTTTGAATATATTTCATTTGCTTCAACAGTACGAAAAAAGCTAATAAATGTTATGAGTGTCATAAAATTATTTTTAAAACCGATTCTGAATTCAGTATTGTGTATGAAAAAAATATGTGGGTAAAAAAATAATAATAAGAATGAATATATATACATATAAAATTTTCATTGGGCAAAATTGACAAGCAAAATTTTTATTTTCAAGTAAAGAATATAAGTTAACTCGTATATTCAATACTAGTTTTATCTTTTGAATTTTTCAATAATAATTGTTTTTTTAACATATCAATCAAAGAGAACCCGAAAAGTAACATTATTTACTTTATACGGAAGAAAAATAGTGAAAAATTTTGACATACGAGGAGTATTATAATGTTAAAATCTGACTTTAAAATATGTAGTTTAATGGCATATCTTAACAGCTTGTCTCGACAGCATTTAGTGTCTAATATAAATGGGCTGCTAGTGAAATTATTAGAATTTTTTTGAAGTGTTTAACAAACCATCTCTACAAAGTGCACGTTCCATGAAATGTTTTCGACAGCTTTTGATTTCAATTCAATAATGTTTTAAGCTTAATAAATGAATGCTTTTAGGAAATAATGTTTTTGGTTTTATATTATATTTTATATGCAATTAATTCGTTTCATGTTTTTCGTTACTTAGACGTGATTTAGACCTGAAGCAATAAATATTTTTTTAAGTATTTAGTATTTTTCTTTATTTAAATAAATATTTTAGAATCAATTGTGGTTTTATTTTAATAAATTTGCATTTTTATACTGATGATTTTGTTATGTAGTAAGTTTTTGTAAATATCTTTTTATTTTTGTTTTATTAATATGAGATTTGTTGTTTGTTGGGTTTGGTTTTTCTGAGTGTAAAAGAATCGATGCTTAAATAGTTAATTTGTTAATTCAAGTAGTTGTTTGTTGTATAAAGTGTTTAAATATTTTTATATATATATTATTATTTTTTTTAATAATTTATTCAAATTGTTGTATTCAGTTGATTTAATATAAAATAAGTTTTATGCTTTTTAGTTGTTGTTGTTGTTTTGTTTTTAAGTTTAAGTTTTAAGAGGCTTTTGTGGTGATAAATTGTGTTGTTCGTTTGTTGGTTTTGGTTTTATCTGGAATTCGGTATTAGACTTTTTGGGTTTTAGAAGTGTAAATACTAGTTTTATAAGTACCAATACTCTGGATATAATTTATTTATATTTTTTTATATTTATTTTTCAATTTTATCCTTTTTTTAACTTTAATTACATACATGTATAAAAAACTGTGAAGCTGTACAATTTTGATAAAGACTGTTTTTTTATAATAATATATTTTTTTATTATTAAACTCAAGCTTAACTAATTAATTAAAATTAATTTTTACAAGTTTGATTAATTTCTGTTTTTTTTTGTGGGTGTTTTTGTTTGATTTTTTTTGTTTTTTGTAACAAATATTGCGTTATTTGTTGTTTTTTTTTATTTTTGCTTTTAAGTATTTATGTTAAAAATAAATTATTTTATCAGACTAAAATACTGTTCATTGCTTTTTCATATTCACATTCTGTTCTAAGATATATATGTATATGTATGTTTGTATGGTTCTGTGTGTATAGATACCTTTTCCACAGTCAGATAAATGTCCAATGACATTATTATTGGCACGCTGTACATCAAAGATGGATCGCGTTTCATATGATCATACGTATCGAAGTGTTTACGTACATGTTGCTTTTTTGGCGATCTGTCGTTAGACTTGTTATTAAATTAATCGTTTTTGGTTTTGACTTTCCTTAATTGCTACGCTTTTGAATCGCTTTGATCGGTTTGTGCTTCTGTGCGTTCATTGGAATTATCACGTTGTAATAGAGATCGATTTTCATCACTTGATCCGCCGGCATCGCCACTGCCATCGTTGCCGCTGTCAGCTGCTTCACTGCGTAAATTAACATTCGATGTAAACGTTGTTTCCGAATCTGTGAATGGTTTCAAAGATTACGCTAATATTTCAAGTATTTAGTAAAAGTACTTTTTTCAATATTTTTTCTAAAAAGATAAGTGCTAGTTTGCTTGCAGAGTGCTATAAATGAGTGTGAAAGATATGTGAATATAGAAAGATAGATTGAAAAGAAAAATATTTGAAAAGAAAAATTTGCTTTAAGCTTTAAACACATAGACGGCAGCAGACAGCAAGCAACAATCTGTCAAAATACATGTGTTAAGATGAAAACGATCATGTCGCTACATCTACATATCATGTAGATGATGTAACGATATCACAGCAGCATGACTACACAATATCATTTGCTGCTGCTGCCCACTAAGACTTATTTCTAATTTCGTTAACAGCAAAAAGTAAATGCAGTGCTGCCACTATAAATATAAATTGGCAGAACTAAAAGTTATTTTTTGTAATGTTTAATAGAAAAACATCACAAAATTGAAATAAACAAATAAATTGAGGTGGTTTCAGAGTTTTACGTGGTATTATTGCATTTTCAGTCAGTAACTTTAATTTTATTTATGTCAAATAAATATGTGGCACCTCTGAATTTTGTATTGTTAAAATAAACATTGTGTTGCTGCAGTCTTTAAAATAATTATGTTGCTGATTAGACGGCAGCATTTGAAGATAACTGTATTTATAATCGTGAATTTGTGAATATATACCTTTGCCCCTCTATCTTTTTCATAAGGAGTAGAGGATGGCTAAGACAATAGCATGTAACGCCACACAGAACAGTTTCCGTCCTTCTTTCCCCTTTTCCTCTCCTAAGTATATACCTTTTTACATCTATCCCTTCAGCTCCTCCCGGGGAACAGGTTTTGCCTTGGCGTATTCCTAACTTAGGCGCTCTGTTTTTCGGGGAGAAGAGGGGAAGGGGTCCCTCGTTTAGTGCGGCAAACAAAACTCTAGGAAGCCACATGACTTATGTTGTGTTGGCTTCCGAAACCCTTACCAAGGGTATAAAGTGGCAGAACGGAGATCAGCATGGCCCCCGGAAAGTTCTGCTTGCGGTTCGACCTGAACTGATCATGGGTTGAGGTGCCTACCTTGGCTGAAACGTTCTGGCTGTGGTTGAAACCTAAAACGCAGGAAGGGAGTGTTAGTATCCTTGATAATTGTTTGGTGATGGCTTTTTTCGAGGGCTAACAATCTCCCGAGGATCTGTTGCCTATACAACAGATACGTGTACTGTAAGGAACCAGTGGTGATAATTGACGGGTGAGTTGGTTTAAGGGGTGATGCTCTTAATGGGCTTCGGCCTACCAAGCCATTAAGCCTTGTCCTCCATTGATTGCTGGGAAATTGCATACATGAGGGATTAGAAAGCCCGAACTCCTCAACAAGAAGTTGTTCATATGACCGCAATCATATGACAAGAATTGCTACCTGTGTGAGCCTAGCAAGCCACACGGGGGCGGTGGTGAATCGTGAAAAATTCACTCCGTGGAATTGGTCCACCATCAGGTTAGGCCGTCAAGGCAGGTACTGATGTAAATCATTTTCACAGTTATCCCTTCAGCTATATTTCACATAGGCAAACACAACGGAACCAAATTTAGGACCCAAGTGTGCTGGAGAGCCATAGGACATACTGACAACCTAACCTACATAAGGGCGTAGTATTCAGGCAAGAGATGTGCAGATTGCCATGATGCGTATCAAATTGACAATCTTACTCTGTACAGATGCTCCAAAGTGAGGGTACACCTATTAGAATTTCTGATTTATAAAGAATATAAGAAAATAATTATAAAAGTTTATAATATAAATATGAATGAAAACATGATTGAAACTAAATATGTTAACGAAGGTAGCTAACAACAAAGTTGAATTCGAGTGTTCTCGTATAGCCTTCCTCAATCGAATTTCACTCCTAACAAAAACCGCAATTTGCAAAACTGAGTTTTCGGCAAAGGCTTCGTCATGATGTCAGCTAGCATTTCATTTGACTGGCAGCTTACATATCCTCTGTCGATATAATTTTTTACAAAATACATTTTTGTATCAATGTACTTAGCTCTAGCACAGTTTTTGTTCTTTTATCAAATGTAGGCAACTTTGTAGGATTTTGCTGTAGAAGATGCATATCTCTTAAAGTATGTCTAATCCAAATAGCTTCCTTGCATGTTTCAGAAAGCGCAATAAATTCAGCTTCCGGGGATGACAATGCTATAAGTGTTTGCTTCTTGCATAACTAACTTATTGTTTCACCATTTATTTGAAAAATATAACCAGCATTAGATTTTCGCTCTACTCTATTTTCAGCCCAATTTGCGACTGCATATTCTAAAAGTATATCAGGCTTAACGGTCTTAGAGCTCAAGTACAAATAACTTGCCTCAGTCCCTTTTAAGTATTTTAGAACTCTTTTTAGCTCAGATTAGTCTTCTTGATTTGGCAAACTTACTTTACGTGCGAGAATCGAGACACTCGCAGCAGTATCTGGCCTTGAACAAACACTTAGATACAACAACGATCCCAATAACTTTTGGTATTTTTCGATACACAGCAATTTCTCAGATTCAGTTTTTCCATATCCTGGATCAAGTGGATATTGAGATACTTTTGAGTTCTCCAATCCGAATTCCTTAACAAGATTTCTTATGTATGAAGATTGACGTATACCATAATTTGAGCATTTATCTTGAAATATTTCAATTCCCAGAAATTGTGTAACTTTCCCGAGACAGCTTATTTTAAATTTTGATTATAACATGTTTTCCACTACTGCGATTGTTGTCTCTTTCTGAGCTGCAACCAAACATCCCTTCGTTGAAATCGAGTGTTCAGCCACAACATCAAAAAGGGCAAATCTGCGTTAGAAGCTAATCTCTATGCCTGGTACAACACTCGGGGGCTATATTAAGTCGAAAACAGGTTAGAGTAGGCCTGCCCTCAGTTTAGGCCAAAAGGCAGCCGCCGACGTAAATCTATTCCACATATAATCTAGACTTGTCCCACTTATCTAAAAATTCATCTTTAGTTTTTCACATAGTTCAAATCTATCTAATGGGTGATTTTAAATATAAGAACTATCGGAAATTAAAAAAAAAACACATAAAATTCAGAAAAATGCATGAAATATTTATTTGGATCGATAGTTAGGTCGATATAATTTAATGTTTGAAGATTATTTCATGCAAATGTTGGCCGCGGCTGCGCCTCAAATGGTCCACCCGCTTAGTCCAATTTTGGCATACTCTTTCCAACATTTCGGCCGGTATCTCACGAATAATGTTGGCAATGTTGGCTTCCAGTGCGTCAATCGAAGCGGGCTTGTCGCTATATACATTAGCCTTAACATAGCCCCACAAAAAATAGTCTAGAGGCGTTAAATCGCACGATCTGGGCGGCCAATTGACTGGTCCCAAGCGTGAAATAAACTGTTCACCGAACTCGCCTCTCAATTGGTCCATTGTTTCGCGTGCTGTGTGGTATGTGGCACCGTCTTGTTGAAACCACATGTCATGCAAGTCAAGCTCTTCCATTTTGGGCAAAAAAAAAGTTTGTTATCATCGCACGGTAGCGCTCACCATTCACAGTATCGTTGTGATTCGCATCATCTTTGAAGAAATACGGCCCAATGATGCCCCCAGCCCATAATCCGCACCAAACGGTTGTTTTTTGTGTATGCATTGGTAGCTCTTGCAATGCTTCTGGCTGCTCTTCACTCCAAATACGGCAGTTTTGCTTGTTCACGTATCCATTCAACCAGAAATGAGCCTCGTCGCTGAACACCATTCTTCGATAAAAAAGTGGATCTTCATCTAACTTTTCAAGAGCCCATTCACCAAAAATTTGGCGTTGTGGTAGGTCGTTTGGCTTCAATTCTTGCACCAGCTGTATCTTATAAGGCTTCACACCCAAATTCTTCCGCAAAATTTTCCACGTAGTGGAGTAACAGAGGCCCAATTGCTGCGAACGGTGCCGAATCGATAATTCACGGTCATCACCAACACTGGCCGATACGGCTGCGATATTCTCTTCAGTTCACACTCTACGTAAGCGTGTTGGTGGTTTAATGTCCAACAATGTAAATTTGGTGCGAAATCTTTTTACAATAGCCCGAATAGAAGCCTCAGTAGGTCGATTAAACTGACCATAAAATGGTTCTTCCGCGAGCGATGAACTTTCTTAACAGAGCACGCATTTTGGTAATAAAATTCAATAATTTGCAAGCGTTGTTCGTTTGTAAGACGATTCATGATTAAATTATAGACCAAACTGAAGATGTTTGACAGTGACACAAGATACAAAACGTGCGTGAGCTGTCAAAACTAGTGTTGCCAAAAAGATAATAGCAAAAAAATCACTCGTTACTAACTTGATCTAAACTACTTCACTCACTTGAAAATTAGAAATCTAAATTTCTCCTTAAAATTGGCAATATTGTTTTCAAATTTGGTCAAGTTGTCAAAAGGAAACATAATTTTTTTTTACTAAAATTTTTCATACATATATGAAAATTTATCAAATTTCAAAAGTCTTAATAAGCCCCTTCTAGTGATGCCACCCAGATAAATACGTCTGGGATTTCTAATAAGATGCTTCAACTTTTTAGAAAATTTAAATTTTCGGCATGAAATGGGATAAAGTTAAAAGATAACATAAATATTGAAAGCAATATTTAATACATTTAAAAGCAATTAAAAGTGGTAAAATAAAATAATTAATTAATGTGAAATACTTAACAATAAGACAAGTGCTGGTGTATTGTATAAAATTGCAATTAAGGCGAATTCATTGCTACTAGTTGATAATACAGACTTTTTCATAATCAATCGCCAAAACTCGTTAACGTCTTCTTTACTTACGAGTACATGCATATGGGCAGGTAAATTGTATATACATACTTTTTGCGCAATATATGGAACTATCGCTGGCAATAGTATTATGCCGGCTTTTTTTGTTGTATTGTCGTACTTATTTTAATCTGAAATTCCCCTAGTGAAATGAATTTGCCTTGATCACAATATATTGTCCAGTGAAGAATGATCCTCTTAAAGACCATGCCAGATAAAACTTTTGATTCGCGTTGCCTAATCGTTTAAAATGAAATTTTCTTAGGGGTACTTGTACGCAACAAGTCACATAAAGTACTTTTTTAGTAATAACTGCCACGAAAAGTTTGGCAGCAGTCACATTTTTACGCACTGAAGTTTTTTTATGAGCTCCAATGTTCTATGCATTAAAAAAACAGAATGTTTCATTGCTGAACCAACTCCAAGGCATGAATTATTCACGATTCCCTAGAGCCTCCATGTAGGGGCGTACACAGTTCGCATCTTCTACCATATGAACGGACCCCTTGTTGAAGTGCTCAGGCCTTTCAATCTCTCCATTATGCCATTATCCAGAGAGTCAAATAGAGACCATAAGTTGGCAGTTTTAAGCCCATTTAAGGGCATCTTAAGCAACTCACCTAGCCATCACTCATGGTTTATTACAGAAATCTGTTGTAATACAACAGCACTTCAGGGTTATTGGTCCCCAAAACTCGGCAGGCACCATAGTTATCAGGGAAACTAATTCCCCTTCTTACGGTTTTAGGTTTAAACCACAGCCAGAACGTTTCAGCCAACCACGATCAGCGTCGAAATGGTCTGCACAGCATCACCTCTCTGGGGCTTTGCCGATCACAGCTCTGCCAATTAACCCTCGATAAGAGTTTCGAAAGTGCAACATAATCCAAGTTATGCGGCTTCCAAGTTATGCTACAATAAACCACATATTTCTCTTAAGTGCTGCAATTATCAGGGATTTTTTGGCATAAACACGCGACTTCAAGTAGCCCCAAAGGAAAAAGTCTGGTATGGTTAAATCAGGTGATCTTGTTGGACATGACAAATCGACAAAACAGAAGCTTACGCGACCAGGAAATGATTTCTTCACAATATCCACTGTGCCCTCTAAAGTATGTGCCGTTATACCGTCTTATTGAAACCACATATTCACCAAGCTACGATCATTCCATGCTACTAGTAAGAAGTCGATTATAACGGCGCTGTAGCGTTCGCCAAACTAAAAAACTGCTTGAATACAGCATCAGGCAGTAGCCTTGAGTAGATGTAATTGCTTTTCATGCATCACACGCGAATTTTCAGTGCCTTAGAAGCGAAGATTTTGTTTATTGATGTAACCGTTTGCGACTCAAAATCGCCCTCTTCTTTGTTGTGACTGATGACTCTTCATACGCATTATAGCTCCATTATTGACCTGTGTGTTAGCGGGGCACAACGCGCAATTTGCATATGCGACTATTATTGCAACAATGATCCTTAGACCGAAGCCAAACGCAAATTTAGTTATCACTTTAATATTCACGATGGGAATAATTCTTCAATGACTTAAACTATTAAACAGTGGGTCCTGAAGTTCAAGATGACTGGGTCACCATTATCAAAACAACGTTTCAGGAGTCCTACAAACCGATGGGATCGGTAAACATATAGCGAGTACAAGCATCTGTTCGAGAGCTACTCAGCGGTTTTTAATATGCCGCGATCATCTCTAAATAGCATTTTACAACAAGATGGGGCAACAATGCCACACGTCAAATGACTCGTTGGCTACAGTTCGTCAAAATTTTTGGCCTGAAAATCATATTGAAAAGAGGTAACATCAATTGACCACCCCGTAGCCCCAATTTGGCTCTAATGGTGGCTCTCTGGATACTTCAAAAGTGTTTAACAGAGAGTGGCATGGTGCTCTACTGGTAAAACCTACAGCTTTTGGTGTAGGTAATGACTTTTCTCGGTTTATCCCCTGAGTACTGGCCAAAGATAAAAAAAAGTCAACGTTCCCTTTGGGGATATCTAAAAACCAACGTTTGCAGCCCGATGATCATTATCGAACTAAAGGAAAATATACGCGAGGAAATGCAAAACATTTATGGCCATATTTCTAGAGCGGCTATGGAAAATTACCAGCCTACGTGACGTGAGTACCAAAGTGAACAAGGATCGCATTTAAGTGAAGTAATTTTCAAAAAATAAAAACCGATTTCATTTACTTTCGTAATAAATAAACTTTTTGTTTTTACTAGGTATTTCAAATGTTAAGAGATTTATGGTCCACCCTGTACAAGCAAATATTATTTTTTCATGTTGGCAGCAATGGGAGTTACGAAAGTTTGACATATACTCGTATGCGAATTAAGACAAGTTGCACGACACAATTTAGTTGTCTTACACAAACCCAGTTCTTTACATACTTGTTCGTAGATTAGCTCATCGAATGATCTTAGCCGAGTTACATAAACAGGCTGTTAGGTAAATACGCAATGCTTTAGTAGTGTCTATAGCTTTTTCTTAACGCTTTTCTGTTTAAGTAAAAAACATCATGCTACAAAGTTGTATCTGGCACAGCTTTAAATGTATGTAAGAAAGATTTATGTAAATAGATTTCATAATTTGAAAGGCTTTTTGTCAAGGTATCCAATTTTCGAGAGGAAAGCTTATAATTGAATAAGTAAAATAGTCAAATACTACCAATACTTGTTGTGGCATCCATTACAAAACATAAACTTAATGCATGATTTGGTGGGTTTTGGGTTTCAAATGTTTAATTAGAGACATGCTTGTATATATATTTTTTTCGTTTCGAAGATGATCTCGTTTAAAATGCAGCATCAAATATGACTGATGTGGTAAATCAAAGACATTAACAAAAGACAAACATAATGGGATGATATTATGCGATTAAAGCATCGAATTGCTTACCTAGACTGCTGTCTCTATTCGTTGAATCATAACGATTGCTATCACCAGACATGTGAGACGATCCGGCTGATCGAGCCAATACAGGTTTGACCTGTCTCAGGGCTTGTTCTTCCGGATAGCGTGGTATTTGAAACTTGGTCGGTTTCGATTGTAGACTTGCTGGGCCTGAGCGTTGTTGCATTAGAGTACGATGTCGTAGGGGTGGTGGGGATATTGACTTAGCTAAAACAGAATGAGGTAATTTATTCGGTGAGTAATCACTGCCAGATTCGCCCTGCAAAAGAAAAATTATTAACTATTTAAGAGTTCTCTTTTTATGGAAAGTAATAATATTTACCATGACAGTGCCATTATCGGACACGCCAGAGCCAGACATATTGTCTGCTAAAAGACGTTCACTTTCAGGATCGGCCAGTACACGCGACACATCAGATTTATTTTTTAATATCGACTTCGAGCGCCGATGATGCTCCAAGTTCGGTGATGCATCTATTGAGTCTATCGATGAGGAATGTTTACTTTCAAATTTGGCTAAATTAACAAAACAAGCAAGCAAACAACACCAAAGTATATATATACAAATGATCTTTAGTACACAAATTGGAAATATATTATACATATCTACATATAACAAATAACAGTAAATATAAAATAACTACGATTACACAAAAATATAAAATATTTTCGAATACAAGTCAGAGGCTCGCATGAGACTCGTAAGCAACGTTGAACTATTTGATTATATAAAGGGTGTTTTTATAAAGGTATATCATTTTAAAATACAATAAAACAAACATGAGTTTTTTAAATTAGATTTTTGATTTTTGAACATCGGATTTTAGTTCAAGTTTTTCCTTTCTTAAGTTTTCTGAAAACAGATTTTTACAATGCAAATTTGCTGTGGTGAATAATTTTTGATTAAAAAAGACAAGAAAAATAGTAATCAAATCTTTAGCTGGGGGACAACTGGCTGCTTCGTAGTCGCTACACAACTTATCAGCATCCTTTTTAGGATTTGCATTCGGGTCATGACATATCATCAACGGACGCCTCAACCACTCAGCCATCGAATTATTCTCTGTCTATATTCATCTCATATTGAATCACGTAGGCATTTTTGTTAATTGCCCGCATTGTTTTTACATTGTTTACTGTCTTTGAACAAGCAGTATTTATTTTTTAGTTATTAACATACATATTTTGAATTTTAATAATTCTCCGTAGCCAGAGATGGAATTGTAGATATTAGTTTATTGATGTTTTGTTGAACTTTATAATTTTTAAATTAGATTTCTGTAGTGCGATTCTGTATCTAATTTTAACAATACTTGTTATTGTTAAAAAAAATTTAACAATCAATTTGACAATTCTTCTATTCTCTAGCATATTTAACAATACTTGTTATTGCTTTGTCATTTAACAAATTTGAAAATTCCAACTGTTTATAGCTGGGCGATTTTATTTTTTGTATTTTTCCTTGTTATTTTTGCAGTTTTGGCATATTTACCCGTAAAGCCACTGGATTGAAGCTTTGGTCAATGTTGTTATTTATTAGCTATAGAATCGCACAATCGTAACTGCAAGCGACAATATTAGTTGACAATTGAACAAATTTTGTTATTGTTAAAAGTTAAAGAACTCGCACTCTGGATACTGTATATTAGTACATCGGGGCTTAGTTCAAGTTTTTCCCTTCTTCAATTTTCTTAGGAAGGATATTTTATAATATTAATTTACTATAAATAATATTTTTTAATTGAAAAATACAAAAATGCATACATGATTCAATATGAGATTAATATGGACAGAGAGTAATTCAATTTCTCGCTGGCTGAGTGATTGAGGCGGCTGTTAATGATACGTCATGACCCAACTGAAAATCCGAAAATCGCTGCTAATAAGTAGTGTAGCGACTACGAAACACCTATTTGTCTTGCAGCTAAAGATTTTATTATTATGTTTCTTTTCTTTTTCAATAAAAAACAATTGATCACAGCAAATTTGTATTGCAAAAAAATCCTTCTTCAGACTACTTGAGAAAGGAAAAGCCTGAACTAAAACCCGACGTACAAATATACACAAACCAAATATCTAATTTATAAATTTTTTAAAATGACATAAGGCTGCCTTGGCTGGATCAGACGTAGTTTAATCTGAGATCGAAGTTTTGGGAACTTTTTCTAACATTTGTGGCCGAGTATGGCGGCCAATGTTGTGCTTCAAGTGTTTAGGGCTAATCGATTCAACTTCATTTATTCCCACAGCATATAGACTAGAGAAGTTATATAGAATGATCGTGGGTCCGAAATGTAAAACTATGCGGTTACGAAACGTTTCCTTCAATAAATCAATTGTGTGACCTGTTGCACCGCCTTGTTGAAACCACATGCCCTGCACATCCCTGTTGTTCAATTGATGTGTCAAAAGCTCAGCAATAATGGTTGCTCTATAGCTGTCACTATCTACTGGAACCTTCTGAGCAGTATCGTATTTAAAGAAGTACGCACCAATAACTCCATCAGTCCACAACGCGCGGAATGTAACAGTGCCTCAACATACATTTGAGGATTAGCAACACTCCAAATACAACAGTTTTGTTCATTAACGTACCATTTAAACAACAGAGAACTCTACAAAAAATTAGCTTATGGAAATCGGTATCCAAGACAAATTTGGTTTGCATGCAAATTTGCGCAATTCGGAAGTTTTGTTCAGGCATCACTCTATTTATTTTGAAATGGCAAACTAAACTAACAGCCAGTTCGCTGATGTCGAAAGGATAAGTTCATTCGCACTCTAGGCGAAAGAAAATTAATTTGGGTTTTTTCTAACTTTATTCTATGTGAACGATGTGTCAAAATTCAATTAAAATACATAAGTTCTTGCCAACGAACAATAGTGACATAGACAAACTCAAATTGATTCGAATGTGAGTGACTAGCTTTCTTTCGCATACATTTTCATTCGATATCGTCGAACAGGCTGTAAATATAAAGCACTGGCTTTCAGTTAAAGAAGTCTTGCCAGTTTAAAGTTTTCTATTTCCATCAGTTGGGCTTAGCAGGCTGGCGGCCAGTTATCGAAAACTTCCAACGGCTAGGTTGGATGTAACAGGCTGGTGGCCAGTTATTGAAAAGCCAGCCCACTTGGGTATAATTTGATGCCGTTGTATTAACTGAGTGTGATATGTATCATTTACATATCACTGGTCCAGTTCACGAACAATTCGAGGTTCGCATAGGAGACCAATCCACCTACATTACATTCCGATATTTCTGCCACATCATCCAGCCTTGGTCTTCCTAGATACAAAGTTGTTTTATAAGAAATAGGTGGATACCGACAGAGGAAGTGTTCAATACTCTCTACATCCTCCTAATTCCCACAACTTCTACAGAAATCATTATATGCAAGATTTAAATGGTTCGCGTGCGCGTCTTTATGTGACAATGTTCCATCAGAACGGCCACAGTAGAGCGCAAGGCCCGTATACCTCTATAGGAGCACCTATAGAGGTAAAATATAAAGGATGGTTCAACCTTTATGCACGATGTTAATTGTGAGTCACACCTAAACGTATAGTTTATTGCTCAACTTTTTTCGATATTTTTTTGCTTCAGTACATGACAAATTCAACAATCGTGAGGTACATAATTGAGCATCCTGTTAAGATTATTGAAAACTTTAGCGAAAATGGGCGTTCAAATTAAATGCATTTGGTGCATTTTGCGAGGCATTTTTTCATCTCAGTGGTGAAAAGCAGAATTACCACTTTTGGGCGAATAAGAATTCACGAGTGCTTGTTTAAGCCGATGCATCCATAAACAGTGACTGTTTGGTATCGTTAATGGGTTGTACTTCTTCGAAAATGAGGTCCGCCAAGCATTTGCCATGAATGGTGTTCGCTTCGACGAGATGATAATGGACTTCATGTGGCCATAAATTGGGGGTTTTGATGTGGATGACATGTGGTTCCAAAAAGATAATGCCACTTGCTAAATTGCTCTCGAAACAATGGCTTTTTTGCGCGAGAAATTTAATGGCCGTTGTATCTCATGTCGTGACAATGGTCATTGGCCGCCACGATCATGTGATCTGACACCGTTTTGTCTCCTTTCTGCGGGAATATTAATATGAAAAAAGTGTACGTCAACAAGCCAAGAACAATACAAAAGCTAAAGGATAAGCTACTTTGACTTACTAATGACATTTAACCTCAATTAAATCTCAGAGTCGATGAAAATATGGACTATCATGTTGAAGTATACCATCGACGCCATGGTGACCACTGGGCAGAAATTTTGTTACACACATAATTGTCGTAGATCCTTCCATTATAATAAAATAAAAATATTATGATAACTCTCCGAGACGGGTATAAATTTTTTGCTTTTCAGGTCGAATTATTTTTGGTCCATGTTTTGAAAATATCGATACATTATCTTAAAGTTTCAACTCTTTAATAATGCTTTTAGTATAGATCAGAAGATATATTCGATTATATTTTCTAGGCTTAGTTAACCTGAATTGAGAGTGGCAAACAAAAAGTTTTAAATTATTGTGTAACGAAGTTTCTCATCGCTACATGCATATCGTGAATTTATTTTTATTTTGAATGAATTACTTGTTTAACTTTTGAATGAATTATTTATTTTTTATTTCACTATGGAAATTTATATTACTTTTATATTCTTATGATTACTATTTTATTCTTTATACATTAAGCAGCACGCTCTTATGATTTCATATACTTTTTTCATCTCAATTATTGCAAGAGAAAATGGTTAAGAGAAACGAAACAAGAGAAGTTGAATGTGATTAAATGCACTCTTCCACTTACACTACTATACACAGGGCTGCCAGACAAAATATGGAAGAAATCGTCTATATTCCGATAATTTATGAAAATATCGTCATTTTAGTTTTGAAATATCGTCAAAAAAAATCGGACTTATTAAAATGCCAAATTTTTAGTGTATTTTAAATTTCTATTTAAAAATATAAAAGATTTTTAATGCAAGCTTATGGTCTAATATTTGTACGTTTGGAAAAAATATATAAATTTATTAAAAAATTTAGTTTTTAATGAATTACAGTTACATACATACGTACTTATTATGGTATTAAAAAACAAATTTTAGTAAGATATATCTGAATTGAATAATTCTAATAAATTTGATTTAATTGCAAATCAAGGAAGTTCGAAGAGCTGAATCTTAATTAGTCTTTATAATAAAGCATACCGTAAATTGTTTAATTTTCTAAAGATTTTCATATATTTGGCACATTTTAATTAACTTGGCTGAATACTAGCCACTATGTTTTTTAATATATTGGAAATGCTTGCATTTCAATTCATATATATATATATATATATATATTTTTTTTTTTTTTTCGAAAACTATATAAATTTATTTCTTGAGGACGTGATTCACTTTCCTAGACAATTGTGTGATCTACCAAATATAACTTGTGTGCTGAAAAAGTACCGAAAATCTAGGGATTTGAAAAGTTTTATGAAAATTTTCATAAAATGATGGTTTCCATGAGATCAAAGTGGTATTTATTGTGAAAAATATGGTAATATTATTAGTGTCTTGGGAAATAAATTAAAATAATATAAAATTATTATGGTAATAACAGTTTTTAATTATTTTACTATGCCTATTTATATAAATACAACAATCATACTCATATAATAATGTGGCAATACAAATCCACTTTTAAGCGATTTTTAAAGTCGACAAGACTTCTAAAATATGTTCATGTTAACGAATCGTAGGAACGTGTCGGATATTGAATCAGGGCTTTTAGATATATCGGGTGGTTAAATTTTAAGGGCCGATGTTGAATGTGAAGCACACCTAAACGCCAAGTTTTTTTTTCGAATTTTATTTGAAATTTCTCTATTTCAGACTTATTCAATTTGAACCATGGAGAGATACACAATCCAACAACGTGTTAAAGTTATCCAGACTTATTATGAAAATGATGATCAATTTTCGAAGAAAATCATCTTCAGTGATGAGGCACATTTTCACCTCAGTGGATTCGTCAATAAACAGAATTGCCGCATTTGGGCGAATGAGAATCCAAGAGTGACTGTCGAAAAACCAATGCACCCACAAAGAGTGACTGTTTGGTGCGGTTTATGTGCTGGCGGCATCATCGGGCCGAATTTTTTCCAAAATGAGGCCGTTCTGGCAGTTACTGTGAATGGTGTTCGCTATCGTGAGATGATAACGAACTTTTTATGGCCCGAATTGGAAGATATGGATGTAGACGATATGTGGTTTCAGCAGGACGGTGCCACTTGCCACACAGCTAACGAAACAATTGCGCTTCTGCGTAACAAATTCAATGGCCGTGTTATCTCACGTAATGGCGATGTCAATTGGCCGCCAAGATCATGTGATTTGACACCGTTGGACTTTTTCCTTTAGGGTTATTTGAAAGAAAAGGTGTACGTTGATAGACCAGCAACAATTCAACAGCTAAAGGATGAGATAATTCGGCACATTAACGGCATAGAACCTCCATTATGCCTTAGGGTCATCGAAAATTTGGACCATCGGATGGAGGTGTGCCGCCGTGGTCGCGGCGCCCATTTGGCCAATATTTTGCTCTATACATAATTGATTAATACCATAATAAAATAAAATTACAATAACTTCCTAAATAGTTTGTGTTTTATTCAAAATCAACATCGGCCCTTGAAATTTAACCACCCTTTACTTTGTGGCTCATCTACAAAAAAGTTAATGTTGCCATGCTTTTCGTATAGCAAAAATCGTCATTTTTAGGACAAAAATCGTCAAATCGTAATTTTGCTAAATTTGGGCCTGAAAATCATCAAAATGACGATTTATCGTCAAATCTGGCAGCTATGACTATACATTGTTGATCAACCAGTATGTGTAGTGCTATATGTTGGCTTGACTAGCACTACACCGACAGTTGGCTTTGGTGCGTCTTGGTGGTCGGACACATGGCCAACTCAGTGCTGTGGTAGAGGGTTCTACTGGTTTTTACAGCCATAGTTCCCAGACCAATTAATAATTAGTAGCGGTAGAGCGTGGCTACTGGTTATTACAGCCATAGCGCCTAAACCAAGTTGTAGAAGTGCAGAGGGAATCTACAGGTTTTTACAGCCTTGGGTCCCAGGCTTAGCATTTACTAAAACACTAGGGATTCTTTAGCCAAGCAGCAAGCCATACACTTGTCTCACGGTTTTCTATACAGCTACGCGAGGATTGGTTCGTTTTTCGTAACCATTTTCTCACTTTCAATTTACACAAATGAATTAATTTTAATTTAATAAATTGTAGGTAAAAAAAAATATTTTAACGTATTTTTCTATGCCTGGCTAAACCTGGCGAGCTACTCCAGCATTTATCCCTTATAATTGTTAAGTTACCCTTTTTGAGACTTTCTTTTTAGAGAGATCTTTTTTCACAAAAGATTGATCTAAACAAAACTCTTTACTTTGGTTTGTACATATGTACAACAGGTTTTTAGTTCAAGTTTTTCCTTTCTTAATTTTCTAAATTTCTTGTCTTCTTCAATCAATAATTATTGATCACAGCAAATTTGTATTGTAAAAAATCCTTCTTAAGAAAAAATTAAGAAAGGAAAAACTTGAACTAAAAACCTGTTGTACATATGTACAAACCAAACAATTTTTAATTTAAAAAATTATAAAAGTTCAACAAAAATTTAACAAATTAATATTTACATCTCTGGGTCCGGAGAATATTAAATACAAAAATATGTATGTTAATAAATAAAAATAAATACCGCTAGTTTAGAGACAGCAAACGCTGTACAAACAAGTGGGCAATTAACAAAATGCATATGTGATTCAATATGAGATGAATATAGATAGAAAATAATTAAATGCTCGGTGGCTTAGTAGTTAAAGCAGTAGATCATGATACGTCATGTCCCGAGTTCGAATCCCAGTGGGTGCTGATGAGTAGTGTAGCGACTACGAAACAGCTAGTTGTCCCCCAGCTAAAGATTTGATTATTATTTTTCTTGTCTTCTTCAATCAATAATTATTGATCACAGCAAATTTGTATTGTAAAAAATCCTTCTTAAGAAAAAATTAAGAAAGGAAAAACTTGAACTAAAAACCTGTTGTACATATGTACAAACCAAACAATTTTTAATTTAAAAAATTATAAAAGTTCAACAAAAATTTAACAAATCAAAACTCTTTACGTTTTACAGAGCAACTTAGTCTTGTAAACCTAAAATCTTTTTTCACAAACAGAACTTGCTCTGTAAATCCATTTAATCTTGTAAAGCTAAAAACTCTAAGGTGGCCACACCGAAGTATACTCTTATATTTATTTTGCTATTGTGTTTAAAAATATACAGTAGTAAAGCTGGATTCACCCATTGTTTCCGAACAAAATTTTTGTCCGGACAAACATTTTTTTACTGATAGTGTTCTGCAGCACGATTTATCCATTGCAAAAACATGTTCCGGAAAATCAGAGCTGCCATATGTAAACAAAATCTATTAGTTTTACAAGGTGGTAGTACTGCTTGTTATTATTTTGGTTCATTTTCCTTTTATGTATTTTACATATTCTCAATTATTAGTAAATATTGTGTGATAATAATGGAAAAAAAAACTGTTTTTGCTTATGGCAATTGAAATACATAAAGCAATATTATTAGCCAAGTACATAAATATAAAAAAAAATTAAAAAGAGCTGCAGTGAGCAGACTTTTAAAGCAAAGAAGAGCAATGGTTTATTTTTACACATTATGTCATATCTACACTCTCTTCCTGGCTTTTTCATTTCTTCAATACGTTTTCGGGCAATCAATTCATTTATTTCCGTATTAAAATTATGACTTATTTTTTAATAACTATTAAAACTATGTACATATGTATATCAAATGCCAGCCACAATCGAAATTTCATCAGAATAAAACCACTATGTAAATTTTTTATTCGATGGGGCAACTCAATACAATTTTGTATGAAAAAATGTCCTATTGGCATCTCAGATCAATCAGATTTGTCCGGACAAAATATAAAATTAAACCAATTCAAGTTGGGAGTTGTTCGTAAAAAGTATTTTCTCTCTCTCTCTCTCTCTCTCTCTCTCTCTCAAGAAGAGAGATGTCAAACTACATATAAAAAAAATTTTGTCCGTACAAAAATTTTGTTCGGAAACAATGGGTGAATCCAGCTTAAGACTGCATGACTACAATTGCCAGTTGCAGCATTTGCTGTCATGAAGTCCTGCAGTTAATGCTTTAACTTAAAACCATTGAAACTACTAAACATTTTGATCACATACAAGTTAATGTACATACATATACATATATGTATATTTCGTTACCTTTGGGTCCGACATTTTGTATACCAAACAGGTGCTGATTTATTAGTTTTGTGGCAGTGGCTAAACTTTTGCCCGGCATAAATGAGGAGCGTTTCTTTTTACCCGTACTACTCGCTGGACTGCTTTCGCTTCCTAAATTTTCATGTGACTGTCGCGAGTCTTCAAAGCGTGCTCTGGGCTTAGCAGCTGATTGGCCAATAGCACTAATGGAATGTGGCGGCAAGGCGACAGCAAAACTTTGCTGGAATCGTGTTTTACGATGTTTTGGCACTGGATTTTCATTAAGACTTATATGACTACCGCGTTCATGGCTATCAAATGCACTTGAATAAACATCATCCATGGGACTTAGACCGCCGGCTGCCAAATTTCGCAAAGCCGTATCGCCAGAGGCACTCTTTTTCACATGCGCCCGTATCTGGCCAGGGGAGGGTGTTGGCGGCAGACCCACCATATAACCGGTTGCCGTATTGCCGGCCGCATCTTTCTCCAACGGATTTATATACAAATTATCCATATCTATGTCTAAGGCACAGACCTCGTCGTTAAAGTCAGATGTTAGATCGCCTTGCGACAAAAACGGGTGGGTTTGACAACTGGCATACGTATCGGAACTGTCTACGCTGGCCAGATCGGCGTTATTGTTATTTAAATTCAGATTATTTAAATTATTGTTGCTATAATTGTTCCCCATTGTTGGTAATACTCCTTGTTGGCTTATGCTCATTGACAGCGGATGGCAAGTTCCCAGAGATGTTGTATTGAAGTTGTTGTTGAAGTTGTGATTGAAATTGTTGACAGCGGAACTGATGCTACTGCTGGTTACGTACGGTGGATATCTCAAAGGCGTATCTAATGGCAGCGCTATTGTCGATGTTGTGGTACCGTACGACGATGATGTCGATGATGATTGTGAGATTGGCGCAGTGCCAATGGCAGTGTGCGGCATTGGAGCCATAATAATGCCTCCGCTGCCGGCTGAATATAACATATCGGTCTGTGTGGTGTTTGTAGTAGCTGCTGCAAATAAGCCACCTATTAATTGTTGCTGTTGCTGCTGCTGCTGCTGCTGCATTTGATTGGACACTTGAAGTGGTGTTGTCATTGCGGTGACGGATGGCAATGGCGCCACCGCTGCTGAAGTTGTCAAAAGGCCATATGGAAGGCTATCTTGTAGATCACGATTTGCAGCCTGCCGCATTTCATAACAAATCGGCTTATGGAAGTCGGACGTGGGAAGTGATATAACACCTTCGGCATCTGTGAATTCCTTGAAATCCTATAAGAAAAAACATAAATAACTTTAGTTATGATATTTGTATGTGAATATCAGTATTTGTTGATTTAGCACATTTAGTCAATTTACTGTTTATAAAGCGAAGAATATTTTGCAAATATGTTATTAGGAAATGCGCAGAGAAAGTTTTAAATGCGGCAACAAAGTATTAGCTTACGACTACAAAGAAAGCTTTTTTATTTTGTTATATACATACATACACAGGAATATACACAGAAGCGGTGTTATGCCTGATTCCGCGCATTGGGTTTCCTTTCCCATTTATACATACTCTTTGAGACAAATATTTCCCTGATCAACCAAATCTAGTGATTTTAAGGAAATTCGATATTAAGGAATTTTTGAAGACTAGCAATCATTTAGTTCAAAGTCATTACTACAATCATTTCAGTTAAGTTCGGTGCCGGTCCCATGACATTGCGTTTGGTTCAAATTTTAATTATTTGTAACGTTTTTATTCGTTTTCGACAACGAATAACGACATGTTTCACAACATTTGAAACGACAGAGAAACTCATTATAACTCAAAAATAAAATATTTTATTGTCTGTTGATATATCCTTTGCGATATATCCTTTGCTTAGAGTATGGTGTTTTTTAGCTCCAAAGGGAATCGGAAATAGGAGTTATCGCCATTCAAAATGTTTGCGAACGTTCAGGTTCAAAATCGTGAAACAGGTCTTTAATCAAAATCCGTTTTTACACAGAGAGAAAAAATTACTATTTTAATGCGAGTTTTACTCAAAAACTTAAGTACGAAGAACACATAGGTTAGGTAGGCTGACCGCTGGATTTCCTGATTTCCTTCAGCTCACTTGGGCCCTAAATTGTTTCCTTTGTGTTTGCCTGTAAAGTGAACAGGTGGAAGTGAAAAATAGTAGTTAGAGAAATATAATGGTAATTGGAAGAGGTGGAAAGTTGGGAAACCGCTCAGTGTGGCGTTACAAGCTGTTGTACTAGCCATTAATTGCTTCTTATGAAAGAGACTAGCATGGTCAGATTGACTGAGGCCAGACACGATTGAAACTCCGCTCGCCTAGATATCTTATAGTAAAAAGCCAATGTAAGCGGCATGCGGCAACGGGCGGCAACCAACTGTTCTATTTGCCGCTTGAATTTATTTGATATAGGCAAATGAACGCGGCTATTTGCACTAAAATTTATGTACCGGAATTTAAACAAAAGAACATTATGACTTTTTTAACGCAAAAATAAATAAATAAATTTAATTGTTAAAAATTTTAAACCTGAAAATAAAGAAAATGTATTTTTTACTTCTATTTTCTCGAAGTTTTGTTCCTTTATTTTTTGGTTTGACAAATTGAAGCGGCAAAGCAAAAAAGTTAAATTGAATTCAACATTGCCGCTCGGCCGCCTTTAACGGCATTGCCAAATTAAATTAAATTCAACATGTTGAAAGTTTTATATGAATATTTTTATAAAAAACTAGTTTTTTGTAAATGGGTCACATTGCTGCCGCCTGCCGCTTACATTGGCCTTTCACTATTAGGCGGTGATGCTTCAATACCTGGCATGTTTCAAGGAAGTGAAATATCGTCTCCTCCTTTTCTTCGTCTTGGCAACTTCCGCTGAAGTCGTTATAGCTTAAGCCTAGTCTCCTGGCAGGATTCCTGAACAGGTAATGTCCAGTGATGGCTGCTCTCTTATCGTCTTAAACTCAATATGCGGCCACAGGTTCCTTGATATAAGGCAAGTGAGCTCTGTGAGTCATTTTTCTTGGGCACATTGCAGCCTATGGACCAACACACGGATAAAAGGTATCCGCAAAAGAGACTTATATCACGAAAAACACATAATTGCACACAGAAAGAAAGAAAGTTCATACTAAATTTAATGTGCTTTTCATAGAATGCAGACGAGCAACTCATTAAGAAAATTTGTATGAAAGTTATTAAATTTTTAGAGTGATTTCTATACAAATTTTTTAGACAAATCGCTCGTCTGTGTTCTATGAACAGCACATAAGACTCATGCAGTTGCACTCTAAAATTTAGGAAAATGGAGCATTTTCCTTTTTGAATTCTCATTAATTTATTTAAAGTAATAGAATATATAGATATCTAAATATTTGAAAATATTTTTTAGAGCTTTACAAGTCTACTTTCGATTAGAATAACTTCTATTAAATATAGATATATTTAGAGCTATGAAACACAAAAACAAGCTGTATATATTTTGATTGCTATAAAGATTAGTAGCTAATAGAGTAAATAATAATAGACTCAAGTGTTCTTATTTCAAGTACGGCTTAGCGATTGAATCATCTCTAAAATTCTTCAATCAATCGCATTTTAAGATTGATGAGGAAATGAGGTTTTATCTAATGAATCTCATTTTTGTCTTATTTCAAGTACGAATTCGGGATTAAATATGTCTAAAAGCAAGTATTTAGTACTTGAATAATCCGTACTTGACTCAAGTAATTCGTATACGATTTGAGAAAATTCTTACTTTCCATACTTTGACACCTTTTGGGGTTGATTTAAGAACGGACGGGTTGAGTTTTCTTTGTTGAAGAAAACCAATCCAGCGGTGGCTTGAAATGAGTCTAAAATTCTTGAATCACGCGCAGAATTCTTAAACCGAGTACAAAAAACCTAAGCAAAGACACAAACACGTACATATTAATGCATTGCTGAGAGCAGTCATGTGGGAAATCGTCACTTTTCAAACAAAAAATTATATATGATGTTTCCATATCACAAACAAGCGACTTGTCAGGAAATTTTACATAAGTTATGTTGGGTTTAACAGCCTGCCAGCCAAGGGGAAACCAGCTCACTTGGGCCCAATTCAGTGCCGTTGTGTTGCCTGGGTGTGATATATATCTCAGCAGACCTACGTATTACTGGCTTAGAACGAACCCGAGGACCAGATAAAGGAGTTCAAGTCACGTACAAAGGTCTACCTAGTTACAAAGCTGGACACCGACAGAGGAAGTGCTTACACTCTCTACCTCCTCCTCGTCTCTGCAACTTTCGCAAAAGTCATTAAAAGGAAGATTTAACCTCCTTGCCTGCGTCGCTATGTGGCAGTGTCCCGTCAAGCCCACCACAGCGGAACGCAGCCTCCATTGCGGCACCCCCATAAAACAGATATTATATGTACTCATTTTTTTGTGAATGATTGCTTTACTAAAGGAAAAAGTAACGCCAATAATAATAATAATAATAAGGAAAAACAACGACAAAAACAAGAAAACATGCAGAACTTACAATTTGTTATATGCAGTAATATAGAATATACATAGATGTATGTACGCTTATATATAGTACAACTCAACTCAATTTCAAATAAGATATTTTGGAATAATTTTGTAATATTTTGGAAAAGTTTTCAGCAATTGCTGTACATGGGGAGAAACATTTACACGGTAAATAAAAATAAATATTGACTTACCTTGAAGTAATTGAAGTCTGTCTGTGTGAATGATTATATGTATATGTGGATGCTCGCATGTATGTGATTGTGTATGTAAGGCAATTAAACGGCAGCGAGATATTCACAAGAGCGTAAAGGTAAAGATACGAGCAAAACATAAATCAACGGATTGTATATAACCCCATATGTTCCAATATGAGGAAAAGAAGTTATAATTCTCACTAATTGTTTTAAGGTTGCTTTATTGGGGACAACGTTGTGAAGAGCTGAAGATGCCGTGTCAACGCAGTATGAACAAGTTGGAAAACTTTCTAGGCCGACGTAATCTATAAATATACTCCCAAGTATAAACAAGTATAGCCCACCTAGAAACGGAGTAGAATAAGTGTAAAGGAAATTGCTAGATCCTAGTTTTCGTGCTTTTTTATAAATTCAATCCGAAGGCTGTCTAAGCTTGACGTGATGTTTTCACAACACAAGCCAGGGACTTGTCTGAAAAATTTGTATAGAAATCATTCAAAAGCTTTGGGATTTTTCATATAAATTCTCTAGACAATTCAGTCGTTTGCAACATTTGCAACAACATTTGAGTTCCTTGTGTTTTGTTTTATAAACTAAACTGAACTGAACTATAATATTATATTGCTCAGTATTAAGCTATAAGTAGTATATTGCTCAATATTTTGTTTTCCTTCAAAAAGCTTCTCCCGAAAAACTTTTTAAATATTTCTTTGCAATATTGCAACTATTTATATTATATCCCATTTTCTATTCCACATTTTGTTTCCATATTCATTCCTTTTGTTCTGTTTCAAATCATGCCTTCAGCCAACTCTTTTCCAACATACACGAATTTCTTAATTTAACCCTTGGCCTGTATTATTTCTCATTTATTTTGTAAATATATTATTGAAATCTATTTAAATATATATAAAATTTTAATCTTGCAGCTCTTTTCGCAAAGCGTGTGTGAAAATCTTATGGATTTGATCTTCTTGGGTCAAAATTGCTCAATGCAATAAAATCCCAGCGAGCCTGTGATATGAACCTAGTAACAGAATAATTTTGTCTTTACGAGATCACAAGAACTAACTAAATCTTAAACTAGAGCAAAAGTGTTATATTTGAAGACAAAGTGTTATATTTGAAGACAACGCAAGTGCGTTTTATAACGGTTTACAAATAGCGATAAACTAAAAAAACAAAATTGTCGGTAAAGTTGTTATAAATTTTCAAAAAAAAGAAAAATTGGCGGTAAAGCTGTTAAATATTGTATATTTAGCTCGCTTCAACATTACGAAAAAAGCTAATAAATGTTGTGAAAGTCAAAAATTCTGAAACCCATATTGTGTACCATGACTGTAAAAAGATAATAAGAAGGAATATATATTTAAAAACTTGAATTAGACAAATTGACCCACTAATATCATAATCGTTTTAATTTTCAAGCACAGACTCAGGGTGAAAAGTAAAAACCGCCGAAGTTGTTATCAAATAAATAAAATTTGTACAATTTTTTTGTAATATTTGTGAAAGTGCAATTAATTAATTTATTAATTTAAAGTTCCAATTTATATCTAATTAAACTAAAAATATTTTAAGTAAAATTTGTCTAAAATAAAAAACGTTTTTTGGTTTGTTTTTAAATTTAAAATACTTTTTACTTAACAAATTATTCGTATAAATAAATTAAAGCATTTAACTTTTATTTAACTATTTTCTCTTTACAAAATAATTAAATTATTTATGACATTTTTGTTAGTCGTAGAAAAGATTTAACAAAAATTCTTTGAATTTTTGTATGTCTTTTAATCTTGTTTTAAAAAAGTTGGACCCATAATCATAGTTAAATATTTAAATAGGTTTTTCCGAAAACTAAATTTAAGCCCTTACTGATGTTTTTTGGTTTCAAAAATTTTATTGATATATAATGGAGTTTAAAATGAACTAGGTGCTCCGGAGTTAAGAGTTTCATGTTCTACATGGATCATACCTGTTATATATCGAAACCACATATATCTAGGTCACAAGGTATGATTGCAGTAAGCATAAAGGGATGGGTATTGTAAAAAACATTTATTACTATTTTTCATGTACGAGTAACGAGCTCTGGGTATTGTTACATCGCAATCAGGTGTCATAATCGGGACAAGAAATCTTATCCAAACCATGTGGGAGAGCATATGCAAATAATCTTGTGATTGAAAATGTTTCCTATACATTTCATGCTTGAGGGCATACTAGAGCTAACACCGGTGGTCAGAAAAGGCATGATACTTCCGGAATAAAGTGTAGCCGTCAAGATCGTTTCCTGACATTCATAAATTTCCAAAACGGAATTAAATAGTTTTTTTCCTCACAGTACTGTAAACAGGGCCTGTGTTCTAGAAATTTTATATAAATTCAAGCCAACTTGTAAGGATAAAATTGATATATATCCTGAAATTCATCACAGTAAATATTGGCGTCTAACCGCGAAGAAGTAATGCAAAAATCTACTTTATTTGGTGGTTCTGTGCTGCAGAAAGCTTATTTAAAAGCCACTTCAGTTGATTGTTCACTCTCAGATGGCTTCACGGGTGTAGCGTGTATATTTGTTCAAGTTTACTTAGCAAATGACTATGATTATGGGCCATTTTTTAATATTTATATAATAGTTAATATTTTTCTTGCAATAAAAAATTATTAATAAAAAATAATTGAATTGAAATCAAATAAAATGTTTCACAATTTTGTAAAAAAAAACTAAAATTTAATAAAAATAACATAAAATGTAATTTTTTTTTAATTGTAGACTAACTAAATAATTGAATGTATTGATTGTTTAGTGTTTGCATTTATATCTAATCAAAATGAAAGCATGTACAAATGAAAAATTATTATATAAATCTAAAATTTATCTTTAAATATATTCTTTTATTTTATTTCAATTGTTGAAGTGTGTGTGTGTGTGTGTGTTAATATAAAATATTTCATTTAATTTAGGCTTTGTTTTTTGTTGTAAAATATTTGTCCTTTTCGTCTGCTTGTGTAACGACGTTTGCATTTAACCGAAACAATTTTCTACATTCCACTTCAAATTAGAGAATTCGTTCGAGTGATTTTACACAAATTTCATTAAAATTATTTGTTAAACACTATTTGCTCGTAATGGAATACATTCGCCTTGACATCTTCGACATCCCTTTAAAAAATAAAAATAAATAAAATAAAATTAAAAAATAGTTTTGGAAACCACTAATAAACAAACTAATTTTTATTTTAACTTATTCATATCGAGCCTTAACAGCCGCATGGAGTCCTTTAAACGAGATTGAATTTCATTTAAAATCAATGTTTAAACAGCCAAAGCTCGATATGAATGCAAGCAGTTACTCGTATGTATATACATATGTACACTGTGCACATATACATACGCATATAGCGTTCTATTCTCATATAGACAAACTTAAAATCAAATAATATAATAATATATATTACACCATAAATAAATATCAAAATTGTGTGCAAAATAATTACTGGTAAATATTAACAAAAAAAAAACAGAAAACACACTTTATTAAATTAAAAAAATAAAATAATAATAACAATAATAATAACTATAAAGACAATAGTTGAATTTACAAGCCCAATTGTATCGTGTAAAATTGTATCTGAAGAGTAAATTTTAAACACAAATTCTTAAAATCAAAACAATTTACAAATCAGGAATGGCGAAACATTAAGAGCCAGTGTCGCGCTTCGAAAGATATTTCGATCACCGAATAGGGATGATATTTCGATCGCCATATACGGATCTTCTCACCTACCTTCCCAAGGTTATAGAGCAATTGTACCCAGGCCTTGATGCTCAATTGTTTTTGAAAATGCACTTAGCTATAGGGCTGTGCTCTTTCATACACAAATACTGCGCTCATAACTTCGTCTGGTATATTTTTTGTGGTTGTTCACTGCACACACACATGAAATCGAAATTTTAAGTCGAATTACAGAAAATGCCAAATGGCATTTTTCAATTTAGAATTGAGATATTTCAAAGTGAAATTGGGAAAATTCCAAAAGGTATTAAGAAATTCAATTGAAAACTGAGAAAGTTTTATATACGTGTAAAGTCGAGAAACTAAGAAATGAAAGCAAGCTGTTTTAAAGCGAACGTTTGAAATCGCTATTGAGAATATTCCAAATGGCACTGAGAAATTCAATTTAGAATTGTGAAAATTTTAAATGAAATCGCGAATTCAGCAAAAAAACTAAGTAAACCACAAACTAAATCGAAAATTTAAAGTCGTAATTTAAAAAAAAAAATTATATGGAATTGAGAATTTCAAATTTAAATTGAAAAATTTCCAAATGGTATTTAGAAATTCAATTTCAAATTGAAAAAGTTTAGTACGAAATCGTGAATTCAATACCAAAATGAGATACTTACATATGAAATCGAAAAATTTAAGTAGAATTTGAGGATATTCCAAATAGTATTGAGAAATTCGATTTCATATTAGGAAAATTTTATATAAAATCGACAAGTCTGCATAAAAATAACAAAATTACAAATGAAATCGAGAGCTTTAAGTAGAAATTCAGAAAATTCCGCATGAAATTGAGAATATGAAATTAAAATGGAGTGCTATTTTAATGTAATCAAGAATTTCAAATTGAAATTGGCCAAATTTTCAAAAGCATTAAGAAATTCAATTTAAAATTGAAAAAATTTTATATGAAATCGGAAATACTGTATAAAAAGGTCAAAATTACAAATGAAATCAAGAATTTCAAGTTGATATTCCAAAAATTCGTTATGGAATTGAAAAATTCACATTGAAATTGAGAAATGGGATTGAGAAATTCAGTTTAAAACTGCGAACATTTTTTATGACAACGAAAATTCAGTATAACAATTAGCAAATTTCAAAAACTTCATTTGGAAATTTACAAATTTCTATTGATTGACAATTTTTTATTTAAAATTTTAAACTGAAATTGGGATATTTTCAAATGAAATCAAGATTTTCAAATTGAAACTGAGAAAATTTCAAGCAGTTTTGAGAAATTCAATTTTAAATTAAGAAAGTTTTATATGAAATCGAGAAGTCCGTACAAAAATGAGAAAGTTCAAAATTAAATCAAAAACTTAATCTGAAATTGAGAAATTCAACTTTAGTTGAAGAAAATTCGAAATAAAATTAAAAAGTTTTTATTTGAGAAAGTACGAAAACGAAGAAACATTTGACAGATTAATCGGATGGAAATCTATTCTACGATGCTAAATCCCATGCGAGTTATTGGGTTAAAGTGAATTAAAAACACAGCTGAATGTACTGAACGTAAGTCACTCCAATGAATGGAGTGACAAGACGGGGTCTCCCTTTTTTGAAAAAGTTACTTCATGTTTTGAGTGTACGCAGGATATCACAGCTGATTTATATCCCATATTACAAAATTTTAGAAGGCACGAACTCTTCATCAAGAGGTTTATTAATATGGCAGCAAACATATTCTAGTCATATGTGGTCACCTGTGTGAGCCTTATAAGCCACATAAGGTGCTGGTGAGCTGTGAGATAATTTGCCCTGCGGAATTGGAATTGTGGTAATTGTCTAATCCATCATTGGATTAGGTCATTATGGCAGGTGTTCCAGAGGACCCAATTTTAATATAACACGCGATTCTTTGGACGTACTCGTATCATAACTTTCATATAGTGCAATCAACAAAGCACTAGAATCGAACTGTAGCCAGAACATATCACAGTAAGTCATTAAGTCTGGACCCGGATGCCCCACCTCGGTTGGATATTTTATAGTTTCTCAGAAAAGTGTAGCCAGAAGATATCGCAGTAGGTCATTAAGCCTGGACCCGGAAACCTCACCTTGGTTGGATGTTTTATAGTTTCTCAGAAATGTGTATTTCTTGACAGAGTAGGTACCTCTTGACAGAGTAGGTAAAAGAGCGTTTCTTCATTTTCCGTCTGCCTATCCTTTATCTTGGTATCACCATTAACAAATTTCTTAACAGATAGAAAATTATGAATGTCACGATATAATCGCATTCTGAGCACATGAACACGATACGATTTTATTTATCAACTGTTTTTTTCAAACAAATTCTTAAAATGAATTACTCGTCTGTGTTCTCTAAACAGCATACAATTTTACATTTAGATAGCAAAAATATACTTTAAAAATAACTATTATACAAATAAATAATTTCAAAAATAAATAAATACAATAAATAAACAATTACAAACGACGTGCTTCAAATGAGGAAACTATTCTTGAAAAAATCAAAAACTCATGAAAAAATCAAAAATTGGCGGTAAATTAATGATTTAATTTAAATCCAGAGCTAAAAGGAAAGTTAAAATTAAACTTCTATTTAATTTAAGAATCAAACAAATTCTAATCTTCTAGAGGGGTAAAACTGTTTTTAGCGGGGTAAATCGCAAAAAAATTTAATTGCATTTAATTTTAACCTTTTATAAATAAAAGATATCTACTGCGCCGGTTTCTATCATTCGTTTAAGAATCCTGTAATTTTTCGGCGATGGCGGCGGACGAGCCAATTGGGTCATTGTGTAATTCCTGCCATGGAATGTACAAACGCGTTCCTGCAAAGTTTTCGTTTTAAATTACACATAATTGTTTAATTTTCACAATTTATTTTTATCTTGGGTGTATTTGTCACCATAAATTATTTGTTAAATTGAACTACAGCTAAATTAATTTTTAATTTCCAGCAGGCAGACCAATGTGTTTGTATATGCACGTACATACATATATATGTATGTATTACATATAAACGCCAACAGAAAAATACATACAGAGAGTATAAACCATAACAATTTAAAAAACGTGTCAAAATCATGCACTAACAGTTAATGACATTTCTTTTGTGTGCATGTATATGTCATATGTGAGTGTGTATGTATCTATATGTGTTCATATCGCCCATTGGGAACATTTTGTGCTGTTTACAGAACAGAAGCGTCTAACTCTAAAAAAATTGTATGTAAAATGCTCAAGTTTTTGAGAGATTTCCATACAACTTGCTACACGAACTGTTCGTCTGTATTCTGAAAACCCAACGTTGCATGCGACTAAAATAGTGGTAAGAGTGGTTGACTTAAAAACAATATGATTTATTTATTCCGAAATAACTATGATAACAACAGCGTTTTACATTCACTTATATGAAGAGATTGCGATATTCAATTGCATTTTTGTAATTCTCATTCACTTTAAATTTTTTTGATATATATGTAGGGTGGTGCAGAGTTGCCTTTGAATGAATGTTCTCAAAGTTTTGATACTTTCAAAAAACAAATCGTGGCAAATAATGCTTTTTTATTTGTTTGAAATATTATATTCTGGCTGGCGTATAATCCAAGCACACTAAAGTAACTTTGTATAAAGCTTTGGTATGGGCTGAAAACAAGATGGTAGACAAAATTGACATTAGAGTGCTGAGAAACCGTGAAGAAACACTTCTTTTAAAGATGGCAAAACAGAAAACTTAGATAAAAGGTAGATCAACATTGGTCGCAGTGCAAATGGCCAATGAGGGCCAAAATCCATCCAATAATAATACATAAAAGATGATTGATTTTTCCCTTAAAATTTTATTTAACTGATTTTTAATTATCCTACCAAAAAATGTGCACTAGTGTCAGTGTCTCGCTCGATGGATATTTTAAAAACCGGAATTGCCATATTTGAACTACTGAGCAACCCGGCGAGTACCAAGAGCTACCATTATGTCCATTAAAACCCACGGTATGATGTGGTTTATGGGCTGGCGGAATCATTAGTGCATATTTATTCAAAAATTAGGCAAATCGGAATGTTGCCGTCAATGGTAAGCGTTATCGCATGCTAATGGGCCATGTGCTTACTAAAATTAAGGCACATGGTTGCGATGTGGTTTGGTTTTAATAATAAGACAGCGCTTCGCCAAATGAATCAACTAGATCCTTAATATCACACCTATAAACTATTTTCCTTGGGGATATGTAAAGTAGGGCCGGTTGGTTTGGAAGAACCATAATTTGTCAATAAAATGCCAACGTTTTTTCTATAGAATTTTGTGTTTAAAGGGACGTTTTGCGGGGAGGTCTGATAATATTTTTTCAAAACGGCTACCAAAAGTTAACGATTGTTGGAAGAAGCTTACAGACTACCTGCATCAACTTAAGCAACTTGCCAAATATGGTTTGCGGGATTCAAAAGTGGTAATTTCAACACAGAAGATGATAAGGTCGGCCCAAAAAGTTTGAAGATGAGGAATTGGAAGCATTACTCGAAGAAGATTGTTGTGAAACGCTAGATGGACTTTCACTACTATTAGGGGACATACAACAAGTATTTTTTTTTAAGTTTAAAAGCATTTGAATTTATTTAAAAGCAACGAAATCGGTTTTCATGTGAATTGAAGCCGACATACGTTGAAAGGCTATTTTGTTTGCTGGGAAATATGCTTCAACGCTACAGATATTCACTGTACTATTACTGGTGATGAAAACTGAATACAATACGATAATCCCAAGCGCAAAAAGTCGTAAGTAAAGCTCGGCAAATCACTCAAATCAACGCCGAAACCGAATATTCATGACACCAAAGAACTGCTGCGGTTTTGAGGTAAAAAATGATATCAAGCCAATTTCTGATACCCTGGGGGGTTACTCTCTATTGCGATGCGAAAGTAAGTGCGATGCGACAGGTAAATCTGATAAGACTATAAATTGGTACTCTGTGCCGTTTGCGTAAACCTTTTCGCGAAATGCTTGAATAATGAGACTGGTACCACAAAATAAACTATAGCGAAAAATTATAAAATAAAATGTGCGAAATTGAAAAATGCAAAAAGAAAATACGAAAACGCAATACAGGGTACCAATTCTTCGATTTTTCAACGCAATAGAGAGTAACCCCCCTGTTCTCATCGATTGAACTGAATGTCACAGATCTTAATTCCGTTGGAAAACGGAATTGAATTCTTTGTTTACTTCTTCAAAAAACGAAAGACTACTCGTAAACGACTTTTCGGAATGAAATCATGTCTAATTGCAAGAATGAAACTAATATTATGTTCTAGAATTGATTTCATTCCGCAAAAATTTAAAATTTTCGTTTTTTGAAGAATTAAAAAACCAATTCAATTCCATTTCCGAACGGAAGTGAGTTCTGTGACATGGCTGTATAAGGTGGTTGAGGTAAAACGTTCCTTCCATTGTTTTCGAAATAGTTTTTGACATGTCTGGCAACAAGTGGCACAGCGTTGTCATGATGGAAGATTATGGCCTCTTGTTTCGTATATTCTGCCCGTTTTTCATTAATTGCTCTCTCAAATGAATCAATTCTCTAAGGAACCGGTTACCTGTCATTGTCTGACCGGACTCCAACAGCTCGTAATACAAAGCATACTTCTGATTCCACCACATACAGAAAAATGGTTAAAAGTAGTGGCTAACGATGGACATTACCTTGATTAATATATTAACTCATTTTTTTTTATTGTAATAACTCCATTTTTCAAAAAAAAAAAAAAAAAAAAAAAACCAGTGTTAACCTGTATAAACCCAATATAATTAACCTTTAAATGCACTAACGTGAATTTCAATTTTTTTTTATTTTGAGTTATGACAAAATTGCTGCAAATGAGCATTATATGCATTTATACATTATATTATACATATATACATATTTAGACATCCGCACACGCAATCCTGTCCATGCGAAGGCACAGAGTAGAATATTAGAACAGCATGCAGGTCTGCGTGTTTGTGTGTACGAGTATGTAGATTATTTTTCAGTGAGACATGAAAGGCAATAAGGACAATTACTTGTATGTGTTAATTAATTTGTGTATTCGCACATGAATGATATTATGCTGCATGTGTAGATGATGTTTTAATATAAAAATAATGAGTGAAATTTCATTATAATTATTTTTAATAAATGAATATGTTTTATTATACATTTGTGCACAAGTGCTAATGAAATCTGCATATTGTTCACCTCATTAAAATTGAAAAAGATAATTATAAAACTATTGCAGCTAATTTTTTTTTCTTTCAATTTTCTTTAAGGTATTAAGGGCTTATCTCTAAGGAAACCAATTGGTGTTACAAAAGTTATATATTCGACATTTTTGACTAGACAGCTGCAGTACACAAACAGAAAAGTAATGAAACTTGTTATTCCGTAAGATCATGGAATAATTGTGTTGATTTCTTAACCCTTGTTCAAACTAAATTTGACAAAAAATGTAGTTAAAAAACACAGCTAAGGTTGCAGTAACTTTTAAAAAACTTTTACTTCTTACTACATTGTATCCCAACCCTGGATGAACATCGTTTTCCCTTAATATAGTTTTTCTCAAGTGTAAATTTAAATTTTTATTTTTTTGTATTAAAAATATCGAAGTAAAGAGAGTAGAGTAAAGAGAAAACAAATAATCCTCTTTTCCGATTAACTCAGGTATGGTCAGTTGGGTGTCCTACATCGAAAACAGCAAATAAATACTCAAAAAGTATTCAACCATGAGTCGAAAATCGTCATGAGTGACGAAAATTATTTTCTATTGAATTGTTACGCCAATAAATAAAATCAAAGTTTTTGGGGCACTGAAAATCCGCATGTGATGCATGAAGCATTATAACACTCAAGGCTACTGTGTGGTTCGGTGTTCACGTGGGATAAGTGACTGGACCGTATTTTATTGAGGATGACATCCGCAATACAGTTAAAGGCGAGCGCTAATGGGCCATGATAAGCCCTGTAGCGTTCTTAAGCCCAGAATTGAATGGGTGGGGCTTGCTGAAAATGTGGCTTCAATAAGACGGTGCAACCGCATACACATCTGGAGCCAAAATGGATATTGTGAAAAAAGAATTGTTGTACTGTAACAAAATATACTAAATATTCCTAAATGCGTTTAATTCTAGAGCCCTTTGGAATTTATGTCCTAAAATAGTTATATTTTTCCTTTGTGAATATTGTGAGTCTTTCAAGTAAAACAATTGGTCTGCCAAATTCCGTTTTGGCGATTAATTAAGTTAAGCAAGATCGCCCGATTTACCCATCCCTGACTTCTTTCTTTGTGGCTACTTGAAGTCTTGGCTTTATGTCAAAAAGTCCTAGACAATGGCAGCCCTTAAGGAGAATAATCGATAGGCATGCGAACAGTTATCACCAGAAATACTGCTGAAAGTTATGAAAAATCCGCTAAAATAGCCACAATTATATATCAACACTGGCGACAGACACTTGGCTGATATTATATTTTTTAATATTTCTAACACTCAAAATACTTTTTTGTTAAGTAAAAAGTAATTAAAAAAATCTGTTGGGTATTTATGAATTACTGAGCCCTGTCCATGCCTTCCACAGGTTTGATCATCTGTTGTCTTGTTTATACATAAACGTCATTTGTGAATAAAAATTATTTGCAAAGCTCTCTTCACCTCTATCTTTCATTAGATGCCAATACATAACAATATCAGATTTTGAAATCCAACTATTGGGCAATAAAATGAACCATATTAAGGGCCTATCTCTTGTCTCCAACTATATCCTTATACCAATATATCCCCTTAGCTTCTATTTTCACTTCTATCGTTTATTGGATGTCAATACATAATAATATCAGATTTTGAAATCCAACTATTGGGCAATAAAATGAACCATATTAAAGGCCTATCTCTCGCCTCCAACTATATCCCTATACCACTATATCCTCAGAGCTTCTCTTTTCACCTCTATCCTTCATTGGATGCCAATACATAACAATATCAGATATTTAAATCCAACTATTGGGTAATAAAATAAATCATATTAAGGGCCTATCTCTCCTCCAACTACCATTATATCCCCTTATCCATTATATCCCTATACCATTATATCCCCTTAGCTTCTATTTTCACTTCTATCCTTCATTAGATGCCAATACATAACAATATCAGAATTTCAAATCCAACTATTGGGTAATAAAATAAATCATATTAAGGGCCTATCTCTCCTCCAACTATATCCCTATACCAATATATCCCCTTAGCTTCTATTTTCACTTCTATCCTTCATTGGATGCCAATACATAACAATATCAGATTTTGAAATCCAACTATTGGGCAATAAAATGAACCATATTAAGGGCCTATCTCTCGCCTCCAACTATATCCCATTACCACTATATCCTCATAGCTTCTCTTTTCACCTCTATCCTTCATTGGATGCCAATAAATAAAAATATCAGATTTAGAAACCCAACTATTGGGCAATAAATTAACCATATTAAGGGCCTATCTCTCGCCTCCAACTATATCCCATTACCACTATATCCTCATAGCTTCTCTTTTCACCTCTATCCTTCATTGGATGTCAATACATAATAATATCAGATTTTGAAATCCAACTATTGGGCAATAAAATGAACCATATTAAAGGCCTATCTCTCGCCTCCAACTATATCCCTATACCATTATATCCCCTTAGCTTCTATTTACACTTCTATTCTTTATTAGGTGTCAATACATAACAATATCAGAATTTCAAATCCAACTATTGCGTAATAAAATAAATCATATTAAGGGCCTATCTCTCCTCCAACTATATCCCTATACCATTATATTCCCTTAGCTTCTATTTTCACCTCTATCCTTCCACCTTTCCATTTTACAGACAAACATAAAGGAAACAAATTCAGGACTCCAGTGAGCTAGAAAACGTAGGACATACAGCGGTCTGCCTACCTAACCTAAGGACCTATCTTGAACGCTAACTTTCGCCTGTATTCGTTAAAAAATAAATATAAAATTCTAACTTTGGAAATTTTTCTTTAACTAAATGTTGTATTATTTGCATCGTTTTAATACGATTCCATGACTTTTTATGGTTATGTAGGGAACTGAAATTTGCTGATATAATTGTTTACTAATGTTATTGTTCGTGATATAGAAACGGGATGTATGTTTTACATATTAACATTGTTCAGAAAATACTTTTACTGCCACTTCACGGATAACGAAGCTGTTCCTGCGTTCGCACAATTACATTTAAAACAAAAACAAAATTATTAACGTTGTTTTTTTGTTTTTAGTGTATTGATGCGAACGAACGAACCAGCTTCGTTACCCGTAAACTGACACTTAATTTTTCGCTAAAGAAGAATAAAAAGTTTTTTTAAGCAGACTTTTCTATCAGAAAATCGTTGAAACAGAAATTATGTTATATTGGGTGGTTAAATTTTAAGGGCCGATGTTGAATGTGAACCACATCTAAACTTGAAGTTTTTTTTTCTGCATTTTATTTGACATTTCCCAATTTCACGCTAGTTCAATTTGAACCATGGAAAGATACACAATCGAGCAACGTGTTAAACATGTCCAAGCTTATTATGAAAATCGGCGTTTAAATCAAAATGCAGATCGTGCACTTCGTTATTTTCTCGGCCAATTTAATCGTTCAAATGTGCGTAAAAATAGTGCAAAAATTTTAGCAAACCGAGTATATAAGAGATGTGAATGATGTAAGAGATGTGATGAACACCAGTAAATAGTCGTAGAGCGTTCTGCAAAACATATTGCTGCTGTTCACGATAGTATGACTAAAGCTGCCGTCCACCACAACACGTCGTCGTGCCCAACAATTCCACCTCTCATGCTCCTTGCTGATGAGCATTATGCATAGAGGTTTGCATTCACACGGTTACAAGATGCACTCAAGAACTAAAGCCTCTTAACCATTTCAAGCGTCATTATGGTCAGACTGTTGGCAAGAAATGGCAACAGTGGATGATAAATTCTCCAAGAAAATCATTTTCGGTGACAATTTCACCTCAGTGAATTTGTCAATAAGCAGAATTGCGGCATTTGGGCAAATGATAAGCCAAGAGTGATTATCGAAAAACCAATGCTCCAGCAAAGAGGGCTGGCGGCATCACCGGGCAGTATTTTTTTTTTCAAAATGAGAATGGTCAGGCAGTTACTGTGAACGTACCAAGAGCAACGCAATCTTCATTCCACAAGAAGGGTAGACGTCTCGCACTAAAGCAAAGGAGTACAGGCCAATAAGCCTGACATTCTTTCTTTTGAAAACACTGGAAAGGATCATACACATCCACATAAGGTTCAATATTAGCAAAAACCAGCTGTCGCCATCTCAATACCCCTACACAAAGGGCAGATCAGTTGAAACGGCGCTACATAGTTTGGTCAGACACATTGAACGAACCAATCAATACAAAAACTATACCCTAGTAGCCTTCATGGACATTGAAGGTGCTTTCAATAATATCGAGACGCAGGCAGTCATAGATGCACTTGATTGCCTGAAGGTTGATTGACCTACAATTATGCTCAGTACAAGCTTACTAAAGCGCAGAACTACAACATCGACAATGGGGAACTCAAGAACTACGAGAAAAGTATGAAAGGGTACTCCTCAGTGAGGGGTATTATCTCCCCTCTTGTGGAATGCTGTAGTGAATAATCTGCTCAAATACCTAGACCATAGGATAAATAACTGTGTAAGACTGTAGCCTATGCCGATGACGTAGCGATTGCAGTCTCTGGGAACCATTTAGACACCGTAATTGAGCAGTTAGAATACGCTCTAAAGTTGGTAAGTCAATGGAGTATACAATGCGGACTAAGGACAAATCCAGCGAAAACGGAGATCGTACTTTTTAGTAAAAAGTTTAAAAACCCACACTTCACACCTCCAAAAATGGATGGCACTACGCTCATCCTGTCGGATAAAGCGAAATACTTAGGCGTCATTTCAGACAGCAAACTATCATGGAAAGAGAACATACAGGCTAGAGTAACTAAGGCTACAATAGCCATCTATCCATGTAAAAAAGCAATAAGCACAACATGGGGCATACAACCAAAAGGAGTTGTATGGCTTTATGAAATGGTTATAAAACCAATAATTTTCTATGGAGTATCAGTATGGTGGAAATCACTGGACTCCGCAACCAACAGACTTCAAATTGAAAAAGTCAGTCGAACCATGGCAATACTGACCACAGGGCCATGAGAACAACACCAACCAAAGCACTTTTTGCACTTTTGAGCTGGATGCCATGCGACTTAGAAACCGCTATCAGGCTGAACGCGTTTGGAGCGTGAACCCACAGACCGTGGGGACATGCTAATATATTGGAGATTGGAGGAGACCTAGTCCCCGTCGGGGAAAAGAGGGGAAGGGGTCCCTCGTTTGGTGCGGCAAACAAAACTCTAGAAAGGGACAAGACTTATGTTGTGTTGGCTTCCGAAACCCTTACCAAGGATATAAATTGGCAGAACGGGGATCAGCATGGCCCCCGGGAAGTTCTGCTTGCGGTTCGACCCAGGCTGATCATGGTTGAGGTGCCTGCCTACCTTGGCTGAAACGTTCTGGCTGTGGTTGAAACCTAAAACGCAGGAAGGGAGTGTTAGTATCCTTGATAATTGTTTGGTGATGGTTTTTTTCGAGGGCTAACAATCTCCCGATGGTCTGTTGCCTATACAACAGATACGTGTACTGTAAGGAACCAGTGGTGATGGTTGACGGGTGAGTTGGTTTAAGGGCTGATGCTCTTAGTGGGCTTCGGCCTACCAACTCATTAAGCCTTGTCCTCCATTGATTGCTGGGAAATTGCATACATGAGGGATTAGAAAGCCCGAACTCCTCAACAAGAAGCTGTTCATATGACCGCAATCATATCACAAGAATTGCTACCTGTGTGAGCCTAGCAAGCCACACGGGGGCGGTGGTGAATCGTGAAAAATTGACTCCGTAGAATTGGTCCACCATCAGGTTAGGCCGTCAAGGCAGGTACTGATGTAAATCAGTTTCACAGTTGACTACTGCATCCCAAAACCATTCCTCACAAGGGGCTTCGGCTATCAAATTGAGGATTCTCCCCTAGAATCTCGATACTTCTATGTTTACACGGACGGGTCCAGAAGGGGAGAATGGATTGGGGGTGATAATTATTCCTAAATGATTTGAGTTTTTTTTTTTCAAAATCAGCATGGACCCTTAAAATTTGAACACCCTTTATATGTGAAAGATATTCCAAAGGCCAAATTCTGCAACCCTGATTTTTTTTTTTTTTTTTGCCAATGAACACTTAAATAAAATTTAAGGACCGACATAATGTTCACTTTTGATTCAAAAACGATTCCGTAAGAATCTGTATGTTTTATTACACTGAATGATGAGCTGAATTGTCGTATCCACTTTGTCACACAAGTTGTTGAATACAAACTTATTTGATGTTTCCATAATACAAGACAGTGAAAAATTTGTATAAAAATTACTCAAGCTATTGAGTGCTTATCATATAAATTTTATTAGCATTTCGATTGCTTGTGACATGGAAACATCACATTAATGTGCTGTTCATAGAACACAGTCGACCGACTTGTCTAAAAATTTTGTGTGGAAATCACTCAAAACATTGAGTACCTTTCATACAAATTTTCTAGACGAGTTGCTCGTCTGTGTTCTATGAACAACACATAAATTTCCCTAATACTTTTGCTTATTTTTTTCGGCTTCAAAGCAGTTTCTAAAACCAAATATCTGCAGATATTTGAGTGATAAAATAATTCCTTAAGTGTAAAACTAAGACTGTCAAAATTATTCATTATCATTCAAGGCGAATTCATAACAGGTGAAGTTGACTGACAACATTTTTTTTATATTAATCTATTTCAGATGTCAATGGAATAATTAAAAGAAATTTGAAAAAAAAATGTTTAATTATGTATCGTAGCTTGAGCGCCAGGTATGATCTAGAATCCTCCCCAATCTGGCTTTAGATTTTCAACTTTCCAATCTGTATGATATAAAACTTTAAGTTTTACAACACAATTAAAATTTTTTCTTTTCAATTGAGTCTTTTATTCGCTATTTTAGCTTCTAACATTGATACCAATAAAAAATTATAAATAGCTTGTTTCCCAGCTATCTATATGTCGACATTTCATAGGAACTACCCTAATCATCATTTGACAGGTATTGTTAAAACATTTTTCTTTTTAAATTCTCAACAATTTATTTAGACTGTTGGGATATACATTCAACTTTATATATATATGAGAATATATTTGAAAAATTCCCAAAGTCTACTGATGATTAGGATAGCTCCTATGAAATGCCGACATATAGATAGCTGGGAAATATAGAAAACAAGCTATTTATAAGTTTTTCTTTTCTTGTGAATATTTGTTTATTATATTTCTTTTTGTGAATTCCGTTTTGTGTTTAAATTTTTCCCGTGACATTTGGAAAATATTTTTTTTTTGTAGTGTTGTATTTATTGCGCTTGCATTTACTTGGGTACGAATTCGGCTGGCTCTCACTATTGCGGTTACAAAAGTGAACATTTCAAAATTCAGCGTTGCGGCATTTGGCTCCAGGCTTTAAACTATTTTTAGTATATTAATATGTTTTGATTTTTTATATCTGCTATTAAACATTTTATATATAATAGCTCTCAATTTTAACGAAGTGAAAAATATATTTTAAATATTTACATTTGCTTGCAATTGGTGTGATAGCTGTAAAAAAGTAGTTATGTATATGTAGGTGTACTATTCAATAGAAAAGATGAATTCAGTTTTCTAACAAAATATTTATTTTTGTATCATTTATATATTCTTCGCTTGAAAGTATTCCCTCTTATATATAATACACTACAGGATACGAAAAACCTTTTATTACGGGAATGAAATCATTTCGTTCACCATTTTTTCATCAAAACCATGAAAAGCTGCATTAATGGGATGAAAGTTTTGCGTAGCATCACTTTATTATTTCTTGATCCTATTTGCTTAGACCTTTACTTAATTTAATATTTGAAATAAATTTCTTCAGCTTAAGGTCCTTTTTGATTTTTTAAGAAAATTTTAATGTATTTTTCAATACTTCCTTTTACTTCAGAAGACTTCTTCAGAAAAATTTGTTTGTTTGTGTTATAAATTCAATAAAATATTTTCTTGAATTTATAATACTAACAAAAAAATGATCCTGAAGAAGTCTTCCGAAGGAAGACGAAATATTGAAAAATACATTAACAGCCAGTTCGCCGATGTCGAAAGGATAAGTTCAATCGCACTCTAGGCGAAAGAAAATTGATTTGAGTTTTTTCAAATTTTATTCTATGCGAACGATGTGTCAAAATTCAATTAAAATACATAAGTTTATGCGAACGAATAATAGTGACATAGACAAACCCAAATTGATTCGAATGTGAGTGACTAGCTTTCTTTCGCATACATTTTCATTCTTTTTTTTTTAACAAAAAGACGTTGAGCTGAAGAAAGTTATTGCAAATATCACTTTATTATTTTTTTATAATTTCATTAATGTAACGAAAATTTTTTCATTCGTGCTACAAACAACTTTTGCAAAAAAAAAAATGTAAGAATATCGTTATAACTACTACACAGTCTAATAAATACAATGAAAATATTTCATTGCATTAATGTAAGACTTTCCTAACAGCTACGAAACAATGTGATAAAGTAATGAGCATATTTCATTATATATACATGTAAGACTTTCATTATATACTCGATGGCTGATTTGGTAGAGTAGTGGACCAACAGTCTTGAGGTCGCAGGTTGGATTTCTGCCACAGACTTTGCGTGTTACTTTAGACAAGAAAAAAAGGTTCGCATTTTGCGTGTTTGTAGTTAATACTTTGCTTTCCATAAACGATTAATTTTAATTTTATTTGCGTATGAAACTTTTCGTTGGCCAAAAACAACGACAAAATCGTTACATCAATGCAAAAAATCGTTATATCTACGAAGGTTTTTCTAGCAGTGTAGCGACATCAGTTTTTCCAACCGTCAAACTAGTTCTGATGTGCACTTTTTGACCATACGTCTTGAGCTCCCGCAGCGATTTGGTTTTATTCTCCTCGCAAAATGCCATCCTTTGAAAAGAAAAAAGGCACAGGGAGACAAATCTGCTAAATACAGTGGCTGAGGCATGATTGCGGCATTATTTTTGGCTGAAAAATTACGAACAAGCAACGTCAAGTGGGCATTTCTATGTTTTTCGGCCGCTTAGAAGCACATCTGTCTGTCATGCCTCTCCCCCTCTGGTGAACAGGTTTGGCCTTGGCATACACCAAACCAGGACACTCTGATCTCTGGGCCATAGAAGGAAAAGTTTTCCTTGTTTGTTGTAGCAAATAAAACCCTAGGAAACCGCATGACTTTTGTTGTGTTGTACTTTCGAAACCCTTAACAATGTTAATTGACAGAAGTGGGATCAGCAAAACCCCCACGATTTTCTGCCTTGCAGATCATTTGGGTGATCATGATGGACGGTGTCACCTTAGCTGCAACGTACTTGTTGTGGCTTAAGTCTAAAATCGCAGAAGGAGGAACTAGTTTTCCTAATAACTATGGAATACAGCTGGGCTAATAACCCCCCGAAGTACTGTTGTCTTGAAACAGATACCTGTAATGTAAAGAGCCATGGGTAATGGTTAGGTCAGGTTAGGTTAGGTTAGGTTAGGTTAGGTTAGGTTAGGTTAGGTTAGGTTAGGTTAGGTTAGGTTAGGTTAGGTTAGGTTAGGTTAGGTTAGGTTAGGTTAGGTTAGGTTAGGTTAGGTTAGGTTAGGTTAGGTTAGGTTAGGTTAGGTTAGGTTAGGTTAGGTTAGGTTAGGTTAGGTTAGGTTAGGTTAGGTTAGGTTAGGTTAGGTTAGGTTAGGTTAGGTTAGGTTAGGTTAGGTTAGGTTAGGTTAGGTTAGGTTAGGTTAGGTTAGGTTAGGTTAGGTTAGGTTAGGTTAGCTTAGGTTAGATTAGGTTAGGTTAGGTTAGGTTAGGTTAGGTTAGGTTAGGTTAGGTTAGGTTAGGTTAGGTTAGGTTAGGTTAGGTTAGGTTAGGTTAGGTTAGGTTAGGTTAGGTTAGGTTAGGTTAGGTTAGGTTAGGTTAGGTTAGGTTAGGTTAGGTTAGGTTAGGTTAGGTTAGGTTAGGTTAGGTTAGGTTAGGTTAGGTTAGGTTAGGTTAGGTTAGGTTAGGTTAGGTTAGGTTAGGTTAGGTTAGGTTAGGTTAGGTTAGGTTAGGTTAGGTTAGGTTAGGTTAGGTTAGGTTAGGTTAGGTTAGGTTAGGTTAGGTTAGGTTAGGTTAGGTTAGGTTAGGTTAGGTTAGGTTAGGTTAGGTTAGGTTAGGTTAGGTTAGGTTAGGCTAGGTTAGGCTAGGTTAGGTTAGGTTAGGTTAGGTTAGGTTAGGTTAGGTTAGGTTAGGTTAGGTTAGGTTAGGTTAGGTTAGGTTAGGTTAGGTTAGGCTAGGTTAGGTTAGGTTAGGTTAGGTTAGGTTAGGTTAGGTTAGGTTAGGTTAGGTTAGGTTAGGTTAGGTTAGGTTAGGTTAGGTTAGGTTAGGTTAGGTTAGGTTAGGTTAGGTTAGGTTAGGTTAGGTTAGATTAGGTTAGGTTAGGTTAGGTTAGGTTAGGTTAGGTTAGGTTAGGTTAGGTTAGGTTAGGTTAGGTTAGGTTATGTTGGGTTAGGTTAGGTTAGGTTAAGTAGGCAGGCCACTGAGTTCCCAGCATGTGTTGTGTTTCTACAGCTCACTTGGGTCCTAAATTTAGTCCCGTTGTTTTTGCCTGTATGAAGGATAGGTGAAGAGATAGATTCGAAAGGGTATGTAGTAAGAAGAGGAAAAAGCGGAGAACGGAAAAAGGTGGGAAACTGTTCTGTGTGGCGTTACATGCCATTGTACTAGCTATCCGCTACTCCTCATGTGTAAGAATAGCGCGATTAGGCTGACCGCGGTCAGACATGGTAGGCTATTGAAGCTCCGCTCGCCTAGATATCTTAGGCGATGATGCTTCATTATCGGGCATGTTCCGAGGAGTTGAAGGATCATCTCCTCCTCGTGTTGATAACTTTTACAAAAGTTGTTGTGGGGTAAGCCGAGTCACCTGGCGTGGTTCCTAAGTGGGAAAAGTCAAGTGATGACTACCACTGTAGTTCTTAGTTGAGATTTGGGTAACTGAAACAGCTCCTTTGTTTTTTAAGAGGGATATCCGGCGACAGGTTCCTAATTATAAGGCATGTGGACTCTGTGAACCAGTTTTCTTAGGCTTATTCCAGCGTGTGGAGCTTTGCTGGTAAGGTTTGCCCACATAAGGGATCGATATCCCTATCCTCTAGGATTGTCCTTTCTTTGGCTGATGAGTACTGATGGTTAGACGGTTGAGATGTTTGAGGACTAATGGTCTTAATAGGGTTAGGCCTAGCAATTCATTAAGCCTTGTCTTACATTGCCTATCTGGGAAATTGCATACAGGAGTGATTAAATACAGGAGTGATTGCATACAGGAGTGATTCAGCAAGGGGTTTGCCTATATGACTACAAACTTATGGCAAAAGTTGAGATATGTGTAAGTCAATAAATCCACACGTCTGGTGAATCGCGGATAATTCACCCCTTGGAGTTGGTCCATCATCAGACTAGGCCGACCAAACAGGTACTGATGTAAACCAATTTCACAATCTGTCACACCTATCACAAAATATTCTACTAAAAACCTAGTTATGTTCGAGTCAGGTAGGCCATCATAAAATTGCACTGAGCGCAAGCACATAGCCCGAGTAATTTCAAAATTCACCTTTTCTATTGAACAGCCCTCGTGCACATCGAAAAGTGCTAGCAGCTGTTTCATTGAAAATGTTGCATGAAATATTAACAAGTTATTTGTTTTATGTTTTCTTTATTTGTTTTGTTTTGTATACCTTTGATGTGCAAAAACAGCATTCAAATTCCACAGGTACATCTTGGTCGTAGTTATCCATGCGTTGATTTTGTAAATTCTCAAGCGCCACCTGGCGACGCAACTCCGCAACTTCCTATAAAATGTGTTCTAATGTCAGTTCTTTCATGTAGTTTTGTTAGTTTAAAAAATAATTTCAAAATAAAAAATAAGTGTAAATAATTCGAATAAGAAGAGAAGGAAGGAATATTTTAAATGCAGCAAAAAGTAGTCTTTAGACATACAATACATACATACACAGTTATAAACATACACAAACAACATACACAAACAACATACACACATACAATAAAACAGACATACATACACATATTTATAAATTAAAAGTTATGACTATTTATACAATACGTACACAATTACACATACATATATACTACACATTCATAGAATACTGTTCATCCAATGCAAATACTTTTTGTAGAAAAAGGGAGTTTTTAAATATGAAGAAAAGGATATTTCATGAAATGTGCTGTTTAAAGAACACGAATAAGCGAGTTGTCTAGAAAATTTGTATGTATTGCATTAAAAAAGTTGGCTGCTTTTCATATAGTTTTTTTTTAGACGTGTCGCTCGTTGGTGTTATGTAAACTGGGCATAAACATTAAAATACCAAACGCTTTACAGTCTTGCATGCTGAAGCTTAATTTTATATGTATAAAAATTGAAAAATTATATATAAAGAAAAACCAAAAAAAAAAAAGGAGATAAATAATTATTGTGCAATATATTGTATAAGGAGCAGGCGTAAAGGTTAAGAATTATTATATAAAAATGTTTCCAAACTATCCGATATCACTGAGAAACATTTTTTTATGTGCCAATCTAAGAATCGAATAACTACTATTGCAAACTTAAAATACATGTAAACATTTGCTAAATATTATAAACCAAGCATATATGTAAAAACTTTTGCAAATAAGGGAAATGGAATGATTTGGTCGAAATGGTTTTAAAAAATCATAAAAACGTTCGTACACATTTTTCCTCTTAATACTTGCTAAGATAATATTACATTCAGGTGCTATAAAAATTAAAAAAAGCTCTATCAGCCATGTCACAGAGCTTAATTCCGTTCGGAAACGGAATTGAATTCTTTTTTTACTGGTTCAAAAAACGAAAAACTAAAAAACTTTTCGGAATGAAATCATTTCTAATTGGAAGAATGAAACTAATATTATGGGCCATGTCACAGAATTCACTTCCGTCCGGAAATGGAATTGAATCGGTTTTTTTTAATCTTCAAAAAACGAAAATTTAAAACTTTTTCGGAATGAAATCAATTCTATAAGATAATTTTAGTTTCATTCTTGCAATTAGAAATGATTTTATTTCGAAAAGTTTTTTAGTTTTTCGTTTTTTAAAGCAGTAAAAAAAGAATTCAATTCCATTTCCGAACGGAATAAGCTTTGTGACATGACTGTATCTTATAGAATTGATTTCATTCTGAAAAAGTTTTAACTTTTCGTTTTTGAAGAATTAAAAAAACCGATTCAATTCCATTTCCGAAGGGAAGTGAATACTGTGACATGGCCGTATGAGTAATGAATTCTCAAGTTAATAATGGCGATCTTTTGCTTGAAAAATGCATTTAATAACAAAATGAGTTGATGATATATTAATCAAAGTGTGTTCCATCATTAGCCACTACTTTTTCCCGTCTTTCTGGTAGCATATAAATTTAGCGCCAAAAGAACTGCTCCGATTTGGTGCCAATTTCTGACACCCTGATCTGAAATAAAAATTATTCCTTTTAGGAATCCGTTGATTCGAGATCAATAGTAGTCAGAGGGGGCAAGGTCAGGGTTATACTTTGGGTGAACTAAAACTTGCCATACTCTGTTTGCCGCAATATGTGGTCGTGCGTTGATGCAAGATTATCACCTCTGGTCGGTATTGGTTAACTGCTTTCTCCAAACGATCGTTTTCGGAACAAGACTTTTCTAGTCGTCTGACCTGATTTCATAATACAGAATATCCTTAAGAGCATTACCTTGGTGTCATGGATATTCAGTCCATTGCACTTGGGATTATGGTAACGTATCCAAATTTCATCAACAAAAGCAAAGCAATGCAAAAATGATTTTTTTTTGTAGCGTTCAAGCTAACCCAGTATTTGTAGGCGTGGCAAAATATATAACAAATATATGTGGAATTGTTTTTAGATTATCTTTAATCTTTGGAGGTACCTGGCACAATTTATTTATATCGAAGGCAAGCCACTCAAATGAAGACTATCTGATTAACCTTTTGCCATGTGGAGCTACTCTCTTTTATTTGTGGATTCCATATTTATCTGAAATTTTATAGGCTTTTTCCACTGAACAACATCTAACATCTACCATCAGAAGAAATACATTGTACTAAAAGTCAACATCTACATATATCAACATCAACATCTTATCTCATTTTATTCCATTCAACATCTTTCGATTATTTCAGTGTCATCACTAGAAAAGTGGCAATAATGTCGATTATTCTTGTGGCATCACTGAAAAAACGGCATTTATGCTTGGAACACAACTGCGACGAACGACGAACTTCGCCCATCGTGGCGAACTCGCCGGCAAATATTCATTGTATAAAGTCGTCGTGTGAAGCGCAATATCAACGAACATTGTTTAAAGTCCGTGCAAAGAAAAAAAAAAAAATGAATATAAATATAGGGTGTTTTTTTAAGCTAGATAGAACTTTAAATTGTAAAAAGTAACACAAAAAATTAAATTTTGATGAAACATTTTTTTTATTTGTTTCAGTATACTCTGACAAATCATCATGAATAGACTCACGCTTGAACAACGCTACGAAATTATCCAAATTTACTTTGAAAATCAGTCCCGTTGTTTTATCGCAAAATTGTGTTCAGCGATGAGGCGCATTTTTGGCTTAACGGGTTTGTTAATAAGCAAAATTGCCGCATATGGAGTGAGACTAATCCACAAGAGACCCTACAGACTCCATTACATCCAGAAAAATGCACTGTTTGGTGCGGTTTTCATGCTGGTGGCATCATCGGACCTTATTTCTTCAAAAATGAGGCCGGAGCTCGCGTTACGGTCAATGGAGATCGTTACCGCACCATGATCAATGATTTTTTGTTTGAAAATGTGGATGACATTGATCCGGAGGAGATGTGGTTTCAACAGGATGGCGCTACGTGCCATACGGCGAACGCAACCATCGACTTACTGAAATCAAAATTTGGCGATAAGTTGATTTCGAGAAATGGACCTGTCAATTGGCCTCCAAAGTCGTGCGATTTGACACCTCTCGATTATTTCCTGTGGGGCTACGTGAAGTCACTGGTTTATGCTGATAAACCAGCAACAATTGACGCCTTGGAGGCCAGCATTGTTCGTGTTGTTCGTGACATACGGCCAGCAGTGCTCGAAAAAGTGGCCCAAAATTGGACGTCCAGAATGCGCTTCGTCAAGAACAGCCGCGGTGCCCATATGCCCGAAATCATTTTCAAATGTTAATGTCACGTATTGATCTTTCGAATAAAAAAAAATTTTGATTACAATTTAATTTTTTGTGTTATTTTTTACAATTTCAAGTTCTATCGGGCTTAAAAAAACACCCTTTACTAAAGTGACCATATTAAAAGTAAACCCCATAAATAACATCTAAAAGAGGGATTTTTGAACAAATTATCTGAGGTACTTTATATTTTGAGAACATCTTCATACTACATTTTACTACATGGATTAAAATAAATTATAAAAAGTATTATGTCATGAAAAATACTTTTTTTATGTAGGAAATCTGGTCACCTGTTACCGCTTTGTTCATCGTTTGCTGACGAAACAATTAGAAATAAATCTATTTCAACTTTCGCTGAGTATGACGAATTTCGACCAACCCCACAATTATGTGTTTTATTTTTTCGCGACCAAAACATCGTCGTTCGTCGCAGTTGTGTTCCTAGCATTATTTTGAAAAAAATTAAAAACAAAATCATAATTTATTTGTCACGTGTCAACTGTTTGCATGTGTATTTTCTTTCTTAATTTTTTTCTGTAATAATTTTTGCTGTGTTTTTATTATATTTTATTTATATGTCCTACATTTTATTTATAGACATATGTACATAAATTTTATAGTCCTCTTTTTTTGTTTTCCAAATTCATTTTTTTTCCAAGAAATTTTGCGTACTTTTGTTATATTGCTTGAAAATTTAAAAAATAATATTTTTGATGGATAGTAGATGTTTGATGTGAGCAGTGTAAACAGTATTTCACATTTTCTACGTCTTTCATATGTTTCATGAAGATTTTGATCAGTCCAACCAACTTTCATTTAGAACTCAAACTACACAATCGAGCTTCAAGTGTATTTTTATATATTTGTTGGAACATATTTATAAATTCGCTTGGATTTGTTCTAAAAAAATTTATGAAAATTTGACAATTTCAAATGAATTTTATTTTATTCAATCTACATAATTTACTTATTTGTTTAAAAGGATAATAAGAAAAAATCAAATTCTCAAACAATAACCCATTTTGTTTACATGACAAAGCTATGAAACTAAGAGTCTTAATATTTCGCTGGGGTAAGTTGCCTACACGTACATACATATGTATTATTGCTAAAGAGTAATTAACAAACTTTCGTCTTTAGTTTTCATGTCGTTAATCTGCCAAATAGCAACCGCATCACAAACTAATTTTTACAATTACGATGACTATTTTGACTTTGAGCCAGAAATGAAAAATGCTGCAAGCTTAAATGCTGCTGCAGCTGAAACGCCGAGTAAATTACTTTTCAATGGTATCTCACGAGCGGACATAATGTCACTTGCGGAACAGCAGCCTCCTCTACTAGAAACAACAGAGTGCAGTAAGAGTTTTGTGTTAAAATTTTTAAACTATTATTGTTAAATAAATTGGCATACTGAACTTTAGTAATGGCGCCAACTTCAAGTCCTCCGCCTACGCAAGAAAATGCCGGAGCGGATAAACCCAAGCCTGGGGGTGGGGAAGAAGATGATAAAGCCAGACAGCTAAAAAATTTAGTACAACTTTTGTACATTGCTCAAGCTCGTGTACAACTAGAAGCTGCTGAAATAAAAAAGGCCCAAGCCGTAGCAAATTCAGCCCAGCAATCGCTTGAAGAGTCAGCCAATCATGTACGCCAAATAACCGCCAATCTGCAAAGTTCCCAACAAGAAGTGGCAAATGCTGCCATACGCGCCCAAACAGCTCAACTGCAACTGGCAGCACACGATCAGTTACTGTTTGCAGCACGCCAGGATGTAGACGCCCTATCCACACAACTTGTGGGCCTACAAGCAGCCGAAGGCGTTACCCAACCCAAGACCACAGTCGATTTGGCAGATCTTTTAGAAAAGCTTAAGCAGCCGCTGAAAGAAACGGAGAAACCTACACCCGTGCCAACAGTAGTAAAAATCTCAACTGAGGCAGCAACGTATTTGGACAACCACAAGTTGCAACACTTACAGGCGCCCGACTATCAACACTTTTATTACAAATAGTTAAAATGTTCTCAACAATAATTTATATTTATTTAATAATATTTATTTTTGAAATCATTTATTTTTAGCACGACTTTGTGAAACTGGATTTATGTTGTCTTTAATAATAGAAAGATTTTGTTATACTTTTGCTGACAATTTTATACACTGCGTAATTGCAAACGGAGAAGGAAAGTGAATAGAAACAATCCTCCTTATGCCAATATGCATTATCGTATGTGACATCAAAAGGATGTAAAAAATTGCTGCCAACAACGATTGAATGTTGATATCGAAACCCTATCAAAGAATATATCTTTGTTGGTGAATTTGGCATTCCATTCCAAACAACTTTTCAAATCTGCCTTTTTAAATTTACAACCTCTTCGCTAACCGGTTTGGAAACGGTTTTTCATATTCGATGCGCGTTTTTGTCGTGGAACATGCATCTGAACTATAAACGGTCATTCGCTGTAGTGGGTAAATTGAAGTTGCCGTATTGCTTCTAAGAAAATTGGGTACATTTTGGGGATTGCTGAACTCCCAAAAAACTCGGAACCGCTAGACTAACCGAACCGGAACAGTGTTTTTATACTCGGTACCCGTTGCGTATTAAACCATTAACTGCAATTCGATTTAGCGAGAAATATGAAGTTGTCATATTGTTTCCGGGGAAGTGAGGGATTTTGGCGATTCTTGAGGCCAGTATTGGGAATTCTAAAAAAAAAACTTGGCGTTATATAAACAATAATCTGGTCATATGGATAATTAGTTTGATATCAAAGCGTGTTTTTTAGTTTTTTAAACTATATTTATTTATTTAACAATAATACTAGTATTTTTCATTCCCCATTGCCATATTCGGTGTGCGTTTTGGCCCTGGAACATAAACTGAGCTATTCGATTTAGTGTGAAAATTGAAGTTCCCATATTGTTTCCGGGGAAATGGGGGATTTTGAAAATTCCTGAAACTGTTTTTATGAGTTCTCAAAAATATTTGGAGCCACTTCGCTAACCGGTTTGGTGCCGGTTTTTCATATTCAGTGCGCGTTTTTACCACTGAATATGCATCTGAAACGGTCAGAAGCTTTAGTGCGAAAATTTAAGTTGCCATATTGTTTCCGGGGAAATGGGAGAATTTTGGGATTTCTGAAACTCTTTTTTGGAATTCTTAAAAATATTTGGAACCACTTCGCTAACCAGTTTGGCACAGGTTTTTCATATTCGCTGCGCGTTTTTACCACTGTATATGCATCTGAAATGGTCATAAGCTTTAGTGCGAAAATTTTAGTGGCTATATTGTTTCCGCGGGAATGAGTGATTTTAGAGATTCGTGAAACTGTTTTTGGGAGTTCACAAAAATATTTGGAACTACTTCGCTAATCGGTTTGTCAATGACTTTTTATATTCCGTGCGTGTTTTTACCACTGAACATGCATCTGAAATGGTCATAAGCTTTAGTGCGATAATTTAAGTTGCTATATTGTTTCCGGGGAAGTGGAGGGATTTTGGGGATTCCTGAAGACAACTTTCGGTGTTCCAAAAAAACTCAAAACAGCTACGCCAATTGAATTGGATCCGGGTTTTTACGGTAGCGCTTTGAGCATTGAACTATTGAACTATTAACGGCAACTATTCGTTGCGAAAATTAAAGTTTGCATATAGTTTCCAGGGCAGTGAGGGATTTTGATGATTCCTGAAACCGATAGTTTGATATCGAAGCGCCTTTTCTCGTTTTTTAAAATATATACATATGTATATATTTTATATCTTGATTTTAATTATTTGACATTTTTTTTTATAAATTAACTTGATATGTGGCTTAAGCTTGAGGTCAGTTTTGTTTTTTATATAAAATATGTTTTAATTAATTTATTCGATATTTCATCTTCCTTCGGAAGACTTCTTCAGAAAAAATTTTTTTCAGTTCTTTTTTTTGTTTTTTTTTGAAGAAGGTTTTCGAAGGAAGACAAAATATCGAATAAATTAATTAAAACATACTTTATATAAAAACAAAACTGACCTCAAGCAACACTTTAAGTTAATTTATAAAAAAAAAATCAAATAATTAGAATCAAGATATAAAATAAATATACAGCAATATTCCGAGAACGCGCGTTCTGCAATCATAATGCGTTTTGAAAAACGCTTAATTGATTTTTAGGTGTTCTGAGAAACGCGCGTTTTACTGGCGTTTCGGAGTTTTTTCCGAAAAATACAACATGTGTTTTACATACATATATATATGTGGTAGTAATATAAAACGAAAAAAATTTTACAACAAATAGAAACATTTTTCAATTTAGTGTTTTTAATGAAAATGTGTAAAATTCTTTAACCTTTTTATTGAAATAAAAAGAAAACATATTAAATTTTAATTGTGAACAATTTTATGGCTTTTTGCTAGTTCCGTTTTAGTAAACTCAATCAGTTCACTTCAATATATACATGCGATGAAGTCGCCAATTTTAAGCGATATGCGTTTTCCAGAACACCTATTTGGCGATTTAAAATCGCAAAACTATATTTCTTGCTTTATACGTTTCTCAGAACACCTATTTGGCGTTTTCAAATTGAAAACGCTAAATTTAAGCGATTTGCGTTTTTCAGAACATGCCTGATAGTTTAAAAAACGAAAAAACACGCTTCGATATCATACTAATTACCGGCCTCAGCAATCACCAAAGTCCCTCACTTCCCTGTGAGGCTGTGCACTATTGTGCATATGCAGAAATATTTTTTAACTTTTCCATCGACTTTTTAAACAAATTGCGGTGTCAACTTTTTAGAATTTTTACTTTTAACTCCCAGACTAATCTAATTTTATAGTCCACATTCGAATTTAGCACGATGATCATTATCTTTCTACTGGACTCACTGCTTGCTAACAATTTTGTTGCTTGCTCCATTAAAAGTTTAAACTTTTTCAAAATTTTTAACTTACAAAAAATTATTCATTTTTTTTATCAACTTCTTTTTTATGCTAGGAACACAACTGCGACGAATGACGAATATTTGGTCGCGAATATTCGTCGTCAAAAATAAAACACATTGGTGTATATGAAAATGCACACAATCATGGTGTTGGTCGAAATTCGTCATACTCAGCAAAAGTTGAAATAGATTTATTTCTAATTGTTTCGTCAGCGAACGACGAACAAAGCGGTATCAGGTGACCAGATTTCCTACATAAAAAAAAAATAGTTTTCATTATATAATACTTTTTATAATTTATTATAATGGGTGATTTTATAAGAACTATCGGAAATTAAAAAAAAAAAACACATAAAATTCAGAAAAATGCATGAAATATTTATTTGGATCGATAGTTGGGCCGCGGCCAACATTTGCATGAAACATGTTGGCTCAAATGGTCCATTCGCCTAGTCCAATTTTGGCATACTCTTTCCAACATTTCGGCCGATATCTCACGAATAATGTTGGCAATGTTGGCTTCCAGTGCGTCAATCGAAGCGGGCTTGTCGCTATAGACATTAGCCTTAACATAGCCCCACAAAAAATAGTCTAGAGGCATTAAATCGCACGATCTGGGCGGCCAATTGACTGGTCTCAAGCGTGAAATAAAATGTTCACCGAACTCGCCTCTCAATTGGTCCATTGTTTCGCGTGCTGTGTGGCATGTGGCAACGTCTTATTGAAACCACATGTCATGCAAGTCAAGCTCTTCCATTTTGGGCAAAAAAAAGTTTGTTATCATCGCATGGTAGCGCTCACCATTCACAGTAACGTTGTGATTCGCATCATCTTTGAAGAAATACGGCCCAATGATGCCGCCAGCCCATAATCCGCACCAAACGGTTGTTTTTTGTGGATGCATTGGTAGCTCTTGCAATGCTTCTGGCTGCTCTTCACTCCAAATACGGCAGTTTTGCTTGTTCACGTATCCATTCAACCAGAAATGAGCCTCGTCGCTGAACACAATTCTTCGATAAAAAAAGTGGATCTTCATCTTCAACTTTTCAAGAGCCCATTCACCAAAAATTTGGCGTTGTGGTAGGTCGTTTGGCTTCAATTCTTGCACCAGCTGTATCTTATAAGGCTTCACACCCAAATCCTTCCGCAAAATTTTCCACGTAGTGGAGTAACAGAGGCCCAATTGCTGCGAACGGCGCCGAATCGATAATTTACGGTCATCACCAACACTGGCCGATACGGCTGCGATATTTTGTTCAGTTCGCACTCTACGTAAGCGTGTTGGTGGTTTAATGTCCAACAATGTAAATTTGGTGCGAAATTTTTTTACAATAGCCCGAATAGAGGCCTCAGTAGGTCGATTAAACTGACCATAAAATGGAAGAAGCGCGCGATGAACTTTCTTAACAGAGCACGCATTTTGGTAATAAAATTCAATAATTTGCAAGAGTTGTTCGTTTGTAAGACGATTCATGATTAAATTATAGACCAAACGTGCGTGAGCTGTCAAAACTAGTGTTGCCAAAAAGATAATAGCAAAAAAATTACTCGTTATTTATTTTTTCTTTGCACGGAATGTAAACAATGTTCGTTTGTATTGTGCTTCACACGACGAATTTATACAACGAATATTTGCCGGCGAATTCGTCGCGATGGGCGAATTTCGTCGTTCGTCGCATTTGTGTTTCTAGCATTATTTATTTATATACAATGTTTGTATAGAAAAATGGAAGCAAATAATATTATTATCATATTGGCAACGATCACATTTTTTAATTATTTGACATATAGACGAGTAAACGTAATCTGCACGACTAGATGTAGCCGCGCTATATAAACCCATTTCTTTACGTAATCGTCTACAAATCGGATCGTTGTGAGTGAGCTTGGTCGTGTTCTATGAACTGAGTGTTAATCTATATTTATTTATTTAACAACAATACTATCGGCTGGTTAAATTTCAAGCGCCGATGTTGAATGTGAACCACACCTAAACGCCAAGTTTTTTTTTCCGAATTTTATTTGACATTTCTCTATTTCAGACTTACTCAATTTGAATCATGGAGAGATACACAATCCAACAACGTGTTAAAGTTATCCAGACTTATTATGAAAATGGGCGACAGTGGATGATCAATTTTCGAAGAAAATCATCTTCAGTGATGAGGCACATTTTCACCTCAGTGGATTCGTCAATAAACAGAATTGCCGCATTTGGGCAAATGAGAATCCAAGAATGACTGTCGAAAAACCAATGTACCCACAAAGAGTGACTGTTTGGTACGGTTTATGTGCTGGCGGCATCATCGGGCCGTATTTGTTCCAAAATGAGGCCGGTCAGGCAGTTACTGTGAATGGTGTTCGCTATCGTGAAATGATAACGAACTTTTTATGGCCCGAATTGGAAGATATGGATGTAGACAATATGTGGTTTCAGCAGGACGGTGCCACTTGCCACACAGCTAACGAAACAATTGCTCTTTTGCGCAACAAATTCAATGGCCGTGTTATCTCACGTAATGGCGATGTCAATTGGCCGCCAAGATCATGTGATTTGACACCGTTGGACTTTTTTCTTTGGGGTTATTTGAAAAAAAGGTGTACGTCGATAAGCCAGCAACAATTCAACAGCTAAAGGATGAGATAATTTGGCACATTAACGGCATAGAACCTCCAATATGCCTTAGGGTCATCGAAAATTTGGACCATCGGATGGAGGTGTGCCGCCGTGGTCGCGGCGCCCATTTGGCCGATATTTTGTTCCATACATAATTGAGTAATACCAATATATCATAATAAAATAAAATTACAATAATTTCTTAAATAGTTTGTGTTTTATTCAAAATCATTATCGGCCCTTTAAATTTAACCACCCTTTAGTATTTTTCATTCATTGTTTTAAGCTATTTTTTAAAATAATTTCTTACTTTTTGTTCGATATGGAAAAGAGTTTATTAGTTGGTTTTCTACATTTATAGGTTTTTGTATCTGCCAGCTCAGTTTTAAAGATAATTTTGCACTTAACATATACTTATTTAAATTTGTGTAGCTCTAAGAGAACATCCTGTATAAAAAGAACTTTGTATGAATGTAAAGTAATTAGTGTTTTGTTCTTCACCCAACAGATGGTAATAATTTTTTGTTCATGAAACGAAAAAAGCTGTTTTTATTGTTTAACTTTTGCTGAATTAACGTTTAAAAAAAGCGATAATTTGAATGCAGAAATAAAAGTTGTCGTAAAAAAAAACTTCATAATGGCCAAACTGATTTAAAAAATGTAATCGATTTGAGTTTTTTTTTTAAGTGGAGCATAACCGGTGCCAATAGAAAAATTTATGCCGTTCTCTTTTTATTTAATAAAATTTAACTCGTTCTTTTTAGCATTTTTGTAACAGCCTCTATTTTATTTTATTTTAATTATTATTATTTTAAGTTTTATTTTTATTTTTTGCCAACAAGACAGTAAAAATGAGGGGGAAAAAGTTAAGAGAACAAAAAATAGTAAGAAAAATAAAATCGAGTACAATAAATTGTAGTTATTTTAAGGATAAAAGAAAAAATTGTAAAAGAAAGAACAGTTTTAAGGTATTTGGTTATACCTCCTTGCTCCGTCCCCGTAAAATCTATAATATGAAAGGGTGTGTATTTAAATTTTCAAAAATATATACTTTTTTAAAGCAATTAAATTATTGGAAAATAGTTAGCTATGAGGATATAAAAATGAAACTAAGGCTTGGTCCTACATGAATGCGAAGGAAGAATTAGGGCCTGTTTCATGATCTCGCACGTTAGCATTCGCCAGCGTTTGAAGGCACTTAAGCCCCTATTTATGTTGCACTTTTACACTCCAGCTCTAAATACTGTAAATAAAGGTAGTAAAGAATGCAACAACTTTATATTTATGCTACAAATTTCTTTCATTGCCTTTTCAATCATTTGCTTACCACAACATTCGAGATAGTGAAACAGGCCTTTAGTCTTACCAAAGAAACTTTACAAATTATATATGCGAAAAAAATCAACCCAAATATTTTGATTCAAATAAATAACAAAAAAAAAATGGTTTAAAAACAAAAAGAGAGAAATCATATATTGACAAATATTTATCCATTTAACACTTTTAAGATTTTTTTTTTATTAACAAAAACATTTAAATTAATTACAACAAGTAATGTGTAGAATAAGAATGTGTAATAAACAACATAAACAAATATTGGTTTAATGTAAAAGACTTTTAATAGCATCTAAAATTATAATTTGTTTTAATGTTTGTAAAAAGTATATTGTTGTTGTTTAACTGTTCATAAGTCGAAGTTCAACACGAAGCACTTGCATATGTATTCAGGTATACATATAACATTAGGGTGGTTCGGTTGGATGAGAAAGAACGTGACCGGGCGCCTAGCAAAGACGTAATATGCAGAATATTCGAAGACGGTCTAAAGTTAAGAACTTGTGGTACACTCTCGAACTCCATATTGCATTAGGGTAGTTCGATTTGTTTGGCTGAGATACAATCTCGTTAGGGCGTATAGCAAATACGTAATATGCAGAATATTTTAAGAAAATATTGGTCTTAAGTTCAGGAATTACAGTCTACTCTCGAATTCCATATTACATTAAGGTAGTTCGATTTGTTTGGCTGAGGAAGAACGCGACAGAGCGTGTAGCAAAGACGTAATTTGCAGAATATTTTAAGACAATATCGAGCTAAAGTTAAGGACTTGTGGTACACTCTCGAACTCCATATCACATTAGGGTAGTTCGATTTGTTTGGCTGAGAAAGAATGCGACAGGGCGTGTAGCAAAGACGTAATATGCACAATATTTTAAGAAAATATCGGGCTAAAGTTCAGAACTTGTGGTACACTCTCGAACTGCATACACATTAGGGTAGTTCGATTTGTTTGGCTGAGAAAGAACGCGACAGGGCACGTTGCAAACACGTAACATGTAGAATATTTTAAAACAATTTCGGGCTAAAGTTAAGGACTTGTGGTATACTCTCTATCTCCGCACGGGGAACATGCTTTGCCTCGGTGTACACCAAACGAGGACATACTGCTTTCTGGGGCATATAGAGGGGAGGGAGTCTCTCTCATTTGTTGTTGCAAATAAAACTCTAGGAAGCCGCATGACTTATAATGTGTTGGACATCTTAAACCCTTATCAAGGATTAAAACTGGCAGAACGAGGATCAGCAAGACCTCCAAGAGGTTCTGCTTTGCAGACCATCTTGGGGCTGATCGTGGTTGAGATGCCTGCTTTCGATGAAAGCATAGCAAGGGGAATTAGTTTTCCTTTAGTTTGGTGCATGCTGGTTTTAGGGGCCTAATAACCCTCTCTCTCCCCCCACTGCCCCCCCCCCCCCCACCACGGAGGTGCTATTGTCTTGCCACTGATACCTATACTATAAGGAACCAGGGATGGTGGATCGATAGGTAAGATGCTTGAAGGCGGATGTTCTTAATGCTGTTCATAAAACCTTGTGTCTTCCATTGACTGTCTAGGGAATTTCATACAGAAGGCATTAGAAAACCCGAACTCTTAAGCAAAGGGTTTGCTTATATGGCCACAAACTTATGGTAAAAAGTTACGACCTGTGTGAGCCAAACAAGCCACATAAAGACACTGGTGAATCGTGTATAATTCACGCCATGGAAATTAACCATCATCAGATTAGGCCGTGATGACAGGTGCTGATGTAAATAAATTTTACAACTGTCTACTCTCGATCGGTAACGTTCGCATGCCACATTAACGCTAAATGAAAAATTGTTTTTCCAACTTTCTTTTAGCTGTACTGTAGTAAATTGGAAGATTGCGGAGTGTAATATTATAGCAAAATAAATTCTATTCAGGTACAAAAAATTAGTATTTCATCAGTAAGAATGTATGGGAACGTTAACGTTCGATATCGTGAAACAGGCTTACGTCATATGAGACTTCTTAAAATCAAAAGTTAAGGACATCATTTTAAATACACAACAATATTTATTACAAGAATGCCAGGTTAACTCGCATGACTTGCTAGCACCCAGTTTCTAGTTATCGCTGTGAACGTCTGTGTTCCCTCTGGAAGCAGGTTTTGCCTTGGCGTATGCCTAACCAGGGCACGATGCCTTCTAAGGTATAGAGGGGTATGAGTCTAACGTTTGTTGTATCATTTTTAGGAAGCCGCATAACTTATATGTTATGTTGGAATTCTTAAACCCTTACTAAGGGTTAATTTGTAGAACGGGGGAAGCCGCCGGGAGGTGCTGATCATGCTTGAGATGCCCATATTTTAGCTGAAACGTTCTGGCTGTACAGTAAACATAAAATTTGGGGGAAGGAGAATTAGTTTCCCTGATAACTATGGTGCCTGCTGCTTTTCGTAGGCTATTAACCCCGAAGGTGCTATTGTGTTGCAATAGATACCTGTCATATAAGGAACCAGTAGCGCTGGTTAGGCGGGTGAGTTGGTTAAGGGTAAATGCTCTTAATGGGCTTCCGCCTACCCAATCATTATCTTTAATTGACTGTCTTGGATATTGTATACATGGGGGCTTAAAAGGCCTGAGCCGGAGATTTATCCATATGGCTACACAACCTTGCAACCTACTCTAGGCCGCTGGTGAATAAGGAAAAATAGAAATTTATATGAAATATACTCAATATTTTGAGAGTAGCGCATAAAAATGTTCTAGGCGTACTACTCGTTTGTGTCCCACAACCATCACAGTAATTGCAAGGAAAGTCAGGTAAACTACTATGATGGTATAGAACTGGATGACTAGTTAGTCCAGTTTTTACTGCGGGCTTCTGCGGTGTGAACTATGATTTTAAACATATAGCTTTAACTAAATTCCCAACTTAAGTTTTCTAACATAAATTTTTCCTTACATATAGCTTTAACTAAATTCCCAATTCGCGTTTTCTAACAGGGGACATAAATTTTTCCTTATTTCATGTTTCAAATTCTTGCTTACTTAACTCTTTCCACAGGTCTAACTTACGAGTACAGCCTTATGTTTTTGAGCAAGACCAATTCTGCTTTCCAAACTTTTTTGGTTACTGTTGGAAAGAAGCGTATCAGGATGTGTAGCTTAATACTAATATGTAATGTTGATTACGTTGGGTTTTTGCAATAGATAATCTTTTATTAAGTAGTTTTTTTTTCCAGAAGTTATACGGCTTAAAAGCAACTTATGAACAGTTTAAGAACTTAAATGTGATAAGAATTTTACTCTTGTTGCTTAAATGGGAAGAAAGACAAACTGTTTACTTGTATTATTTGATCACCGAGCGCGTTAAGTGATATTGCTGAGCAACAGAACAATGACGCAAAAAACATTTTCTAGCAAAAGGCAATCATTTTTAAATGATTGATTCGGATTCAAATTAAACATACTTTTAGCAGAGAAAATACAATATAAACTTTTAAAATCTCTCGCTGACTGAATGTTATGTGGTGTTTATGGGCCAGGATTGAGTGATACGTCTCAAAATATTGTGTACTCTAGGAGTGTTTACTTTATGCTGTTGAAGCAGAACACCCAACTGACCATACGCGAGATAAAGAGGAAAACGGATTGTGTGGGTTTTCTTCAATCCACTTTATTTCCAATGATTTCAATTAATACAAAAAATAAAAATTTAATTTAACCTTAAGAAAGAATTATATTAAACAAAAGAAAATTAAGGTAAGGTGAAACGCTATTCATAGAAGGTTGTGCTTCAAAAAGTAATAGGAAAAAAAAAATTGTTTTTAAAGTTACGGCAACCTTAACTACATTTTTTTAATGTGTTTTAAACTACATTTTTTTAATTTTATTTTTAAGTAGAATTAGGGATACCATGTTCACGACATATATTTATTCAAATTTAGGTTGAACAACCTCATATCCGGGAATGCGAGGCACTTGAATGCTTCTAAAGGGACATTATATATGTCCAGTCCAGTGAACATCACACTGTATCTTCATTCCAAGAACATCAAAAGCATGCGATTGCTCAATATTTATACCATCCATGAGTACAGATGCAGCAGCAACAATGGGTTTTACGAGCGTTAAAGGTGGTCCTGTTTTTACGACCCCATTCGAAGATTAATAGAAGATCATTGTTCAGTGAGTCATTCATATTTTGCCTCTTGACAACGATGTCTGATAGGCTGGGCTTATAACTAAAAAAGTACGAGTGGCAAATGCTACTGTCATCCGCGAAAGAGTGGATAAGGTTGGAGGTGTGATAGACAAGGTCGTTGAGGAAGATAAGAAATAGGGTAGGAGAGAGAATGGAGCCTTGCAGTACCCCTGAATTAATCTTGAACTTGTTTGATGAGAAACCATTTATAACAACTCGTACTCTGAGAAAGCTCAACATAAACCGCAAAAAGTCAACACTGAAGTTTTGCCAGTAGTACACTATGCCACACTCTGTTGAACACTTTGGGAATATCCAGAGCCACCACCTCAATTTCACCGAAATGATGGATTGAGTGGCACGATTTCTCTGAAAGATATGCTATAAGATCGCCAGTAGAACGACCTTTGCGAAATCCATATTGGCGGTCACAAAGTAATTTATGTGACTCTAGATATTTCATTAGGTGATAGTTGACCATAATTTTCATCACTTTGGAAAGCGCAGAGCAAATATGCAAGTGGGCGGTAATTTTTAAACTTTGTGCAAGTCAGTCATAAGTTAGAAACCGTGAAAATGATTTACATCAGTGCCTGCCTTGACGGCCTAACCTGATGGTGGACCAATTCCACGGAGTGAATTTTTCACGATTCACCACCGCCCCCGTGTGGCTTGCTAGGCTCACACAGGTAGCAATTCTTGTCATATGGTTGCGGTCATATGAACAACTTCTTGTTGAGGAGTTCGGGCTTTCTAATCCCTCATGTATGCAATTTCCCAGCAATCAATGGAGGACAAGGCTTAATGAGTTGGTAGGCCAAAGCCCATTAAGAGCATCAGCCCTTAAACCAACTCACCCGTCAATCATCACCACTGGTTCCTTACAGTACTCGTATCTGTTGTATAGGCAACAGATCCTCGGGAGATTGTTAGCCCCCGAAAAAAGCCATCACCAAACAATTATCAAGGATACTAACACTCCCTTCCTGCGTTTTAGGTTTCAACCACAGCCAGAACGTTTCAGCCAAGGTAGGCACCTCAACCATGATCAGCCCGGGTCGAACCGCAAGCAGAACTTCCCGGGGGCCATGCTGATCCCCGTTCTGCCAATTTATACCCTTGGTAATTGTTTCGGAAGCCAACACAACATAAGTCATGTGGCTTCCTAGAGTTTTGTTTGCCGCACCAAACGAGGGACCCCTTCCCCTCTTTTCCCCGAAAAACAGAGCGCCTAAGTTAGGAATACGCCAAGGCAACACCTGTTCTCCGGGGGGTCATAAGTCAGAAAGTAAGCCAGTCTAGTGTTTTAGTACACAGTGGTATCTAGTTTTAAAAAGATTTGTGAATTATTTAATTTATAATTTACGCTTACAGCCAGTTCGCCGATGTCGAAAGGATAAGTTCATTCGCATTCTCGGCGAAAGAAAATTGATTTTGGTTTTATCCAAATTTATTCTATGCGAACTATGTGTTAAAATTCAATTAAAATACATAAGTTTATACGAACGAACACTAGTGACATAAACAAACCGAAATTTATTCGAATGTGAGTGACTAGCTTTTCTTCGCATACATTTTCATTCGATATCGTCGAACAGGCTGTTAATATCACTGCATATTAACACACTAGACTTGCTTACTTTTCTGACTTATGACAGTCGTGCATAACGTTTAGAAATAAGCTCTGCCACTGCCGAGCATCTGCCTTTATTTATAACTCCTTATTACCTTCTACATCGTTCATCTAGTTATTTGGTAAAGCACATTCCAGATTGAAATGTACAAATATACAATAATTGTTACGCAGATACACACACAAAAATACTTACTAAGCAACAAGAATGCAACAGTAAGAAGGCCAACATTAGGAACGCAATAATAACAATAAAATCATTGGTATTTGATTTATTTGGAATTTTGCGTCCTTTTGATCAGGGAAGTTTTTTGGGTTGTGTATCATGTTTTTAGCTTTATAATCATAAATGCATCATGTTCACATGATTTCGAGTTCGAATCTCACGTGGGTGTTGAGGAGTACTGTAGCGGCTACGAAACAGCTAGTTGTGCCCCAGCTATATGGTATTCAATTATATTTTATATTCTTCTTTGATCTTATTGTTTCACAGCAATTATTGTTATAATCTTGACTGAAGTTGGACTCGAGCTCACAACTAGGTGGTTAATATCGTACATGCGTTATAACTATAAGTTCGCTTATTAATGATTTATACCAGGTATGCCCAGCCCTATGCGCTTGATACTCAATTTTTTTTGTAAATGCACTTAGCTATAGGACTGTGCTCTTTAATACACAAATACTGCGCTCAGCAATAGCAATGAAAAATACACAAACAACTTTGACTTATTTATTTTTTGCCGTTCTTCACTGCACTCACACGAAAGCAAAGCAACAACGCTTTCGCACATTGACGTCAGCGATTATCAGTGTGAATTTTGTTTTTGCTTTTTACAAAAAAAATATTAAATAAAAATAGTTTTCCCTTAAATGTATTGGTGTTTACTCTTCCATATAGAACTTGTGGGCACCACTGATTTCTACATACAAAATTTTCAAGTATTGTGTGGCATTGACTTTAATTTGAGGCCCGCTTACTTTAATGTAAAGCCTTCTGTAGTCTGACAATTGCTTTCAAAAACTTATTCATTATGGAGTCTTAAGCTTTAAACACATAGACGACAGCAGACAGCAAGCAGCAATCTGTCAAAAATAAAATACATGTATTCAGTACACAGCAGCACGACTTCACAACAGCATTTGCTGCTGTTGCCAACTTAGACTAATTTCTGTTTTCGTAAGCAGCAAAACGTAAATGCAGTGCTGCCACTATAAATATAAATTGACAGCAATAAGAACTAAAATTTGTTTGAGATATTTAATAGAAATAAACATCATATAAAAAAGATAAACAAATAAATTGATGAGTTTTTACAACTTTACGTGATATTATTACGTTTTCAGTCAGTAGTTTTAATTTTATTCATGTAAAATATATATGTGGCTTCTCTGAAATTTGCATTGTTTAAATACACTGTGTGCTGCTGCAGTCTTGAAAATAATTATGTTGCTGACGAGACGGCAGCATTTGAAGCTAACTTCATTTGTAGCCGTGAAGTTGTGACGTCTGCTGTCGTCTAAGTGTTTAGAGCTTTATTGCTAGTGCAGCCTTTGAGAGATTTAAAAAGTTCTGTTTACAAAATATAGTTAGCCTTCTAGAACAGGCTAATTTGTTATTTAAAAAAATATTCTTTCTTACCCACTGTGCAACAAACAGTAAAATATTTTTGTATATTGGTTTTTGTGTTTGATTACTTTTTAGAGAAATGTAATTTAGTTTAATTATTGACTACTTTTAACAAATATTTGAAAATAAATTATATTAGAATTTAAAGTTGAACAGATATAGGAAAAAGAATGAAACTGAATGTGATTAGAAATTTGATATTTTGTACGTTTTTATTTGAATTGCGACAATTTGGCTTTAATGTGACATTAGATGATAAACATAAAAAACAACTAAATACGCTGTGTGTTGGTGTGTGCTGGCTTTTCAAGGATTTGTGTTTTTGATACTTACCCCTGGCTTAATCATCATTTGGACGGGTATAATCGATGGTTGGCCATTCTCATCACCAGCTTGAGAGGTATTGGCGGCAGCTTCATCTGCTGCGAGAGCAGCTGTTGGTGGCGGTGCTGGTATTAAGGCGGCACTTGGTGCATTTGTAGTAACTACATTTGAGGGCAACGCCATGGCTGGTGAGGCTGATGACAACAATTGTTGTTGTTGCTGTTGCTGCTGCTGTTGTTGTTGTTGCAACGCTTGCTGTTCGCGTTTATAGCTTTCCATGGCCATCATGGAGGTTTGACGAGCATTGGGATTTTCGAAAGAGTACGGTGGGACCGCATCATGATGATCAGGTACTGATGATGAACGATGCTAATTGTAATAATGCAAAAAACAAAATAGCTTTTTTAATTAAGCAATATGAAAATATTTCTAAAAAAAACTTGCTCCCTCTTGAAGGGGGGGAACAGGCAACATCAAAGTGTTGTTGTTAATAAGCAACCTAAATTTATAAAAATATTTATTAGTACACAGTTTTTTTTTATATAACAATAACATTAATTCAAACATTAAATAGTTTATTATAAAAATTACTACACAACTGACTGGAGAGAATGAAAGAGTGGCGGAGAGAGAGAGAGAGAGAGAAACAGAAAAAGAGACGAAAAAATAGAAAAATTATATGGCAGGCATACTTACATGTGAAACATTAGAGTTTCTTAGATTTGCAACATGATCATAGTTCTTATAGCAACCGATGCCAGTTGTAGCCGGATTACGTCCACTGGTCGAATCGCCCTCGGTACTATTGCCATCCGTCTGCGAGAGATTGTGCCCTGTGGGTAACGATCGCCGGAGGGCTTTTGTTAAACGTTGCCAATTGTTTATGGATCTATTGCGACTTTCGCGCTTTTCTAATGTTTTAGTGTCACAGAATTGAAAATGTTTGTTGGGTGGTGGTGTATGGAGGTAGATGTTGTTTTTTTTTTTTTTTTTTGGGTGAACATTTTTGTGAGACATTGTTGATGTGGATGTTTAAGTTAGTTGGTGTAGAAATACATTAGTTTTTTATTTTACATGAGTTAGTTTGATGGGGGGGGCGGGGGAGTTAGATGGCAGGTTTTTTTGTTTTGTGAGAGTGCGGCGGCGTGTGGAGTTTTATGAGTTGTTAATGAATGATGTTTCGAAGTGGTATTCATGCACAATTGATGATGAGTTTTTTTTCGGTTTGATGCATTCAGATGCCATTAGTAGTGTTCATTTTAAATTAGATTAGTTGAGGTTTTTCATAATCATACGGTTCATTTATTTATTTAATCATTCATTGATTCATTCATATTCATTCATCAGTTAAGCCGCATGTTTATAAATTACAATCACAAATTGTTGTTAAAGTCAGTAATAATTAGTTATTGTCAGTCAGCCAGTTTGAAAGCAAAAATTTGGGAGTATTAGTTTTTTAGATTTGGTTATCGAGACAAAGGAAAGATGTGTCAAGATTTATTTGATTTTGTTGTTGTAGTTGTAGTTGTTGGTTGAGCAATTTGAATTTAATATTGTTGGTTGGTTTGTTCGTTCATTTGTTCGTTTGTTTGTTTGTTTGATCGATTTGATTAATTACACATTTGGAATTCAATGTTTTTTTTTTTTTTGGCCAGGATTAAATTGGAGAGTATGTTAGTTTGTTTGTAGAGTTTTTGGAAAAAAAGAAAAAGGAAATTTTGTTTGAATTCCATTGCTTGATGCTTTTTAAATTGAATAATTTTAATACACGCAGAACACAACAAACTTACAACAATTAATGTTATTTACGTATGATTCTTAATTAAATTTTAACTATTTGAGTAGTGGTAGGTTTAAGTAGTTTATAGTAGTAGTAGTAGTGGTAGTTTATTAGTAGTGATTAAACATTATAGGGATCTAATTACCTAGTGTCTACAACTGCGAAGCACACTGCTGTAATATCGGAGAGAACGTTGGCAGAATGAGAAAATGATCATGTCAATATCGCATACACATATCTTTGTTGATCTTATAAGAATTCATAAGTCATTGAAAGCAGAGAAGAAAAGACTTCCTAGCGATCACTAGAAACTTATGTGAATTTGGTCTATGAGCAAATTTTGTATCGGGTGCATATCCATTGGCGGAATGGAATAAATTAATTAGAATCAATAGATATATTGGTGGTTAAATTTTATGGGCCGATGTTGAATGAGAACCACACCTAGACGTCAAGCTGTTTTCTGCCTTTTCTTTGACATTTCTAAACTTCAGTCTAGTTCAATTTGAACTATGGAAAGATTTATAATCGAACAACGCGTTAAAGTTATTCAGGCTTATTTTGAAAATGGACATTCAAATCAAAATACGTATCGTCCACTTCGTGAGTTTTTCGGTCAATTTAATCGTCCCAATGTGCGAGCAGCCGGAAAAATCGTGCGAAATTTGAGCAAACCGGGTCTGTAGGAGATGTGAAAATACCAGTGCATGGTGGTACAGCTCGTTTTGCAGAAGAGCCCTCCACCCCAACTCGTTGTCGAGCCCAACAATGGCATCTCTCATGCTCATCGTTGATGCACATTATGCATAAAGACTTGCACTCACATGCTTTAGTTCTTGAGTTGACTCAAGAGTTCTTGAGTTGACTCAAAAACTAAAGCCTCTTGACCATTCCGAGCATCGCCGGGTAGTCAGTTTGGTGGCAAGAAATGGCCACAGGGGTTGCTCAATTTGCGAAGAAAATAATCTTCATTGATGAGCCACATTTTCACCTCAGTGAAAACATCAAAAAGCACAATTGCCGCATTTGGGCGAATGATAATCTAAGAGTGATTGCCGAACAATCAATGCACCAAAGAGTGACTGTTTGTTGCGGTTTATGGACTGGCCACATCACCGGGTCGAACTGTTTTCAAAATGAGGCCTGTTAGCCAGTTACTGTGAATGGTATTCGCTATCGTGAGATGAAGGCGAACTTTTGATAGCGCGAATTGGAAGATATGGATGTGAACGATATGTGGATTCCAAAATGGGACCGTGCAGGCAGTTACTGTGATTGGTGTTGGCTATCGTGGGATAATAGCGAACTTTTTATTGCCCGAATTGGAAGATATGGATGTGGACGATATGTGGTTTACAAAATGGGGCCGTGCAGGCCGTTACCGTGAATGGTATTCGCTATCGTGAGATGTTAGCGAACTTTTTGTGGCCCGCATTGGAAGGTATGGATGCAGGCGATATGTTGCTTCAACAGAAAGGTGTCATTTGCCACACAGCTATGGGTCTATTAGGCGACAAACTCAATGGCCGTGTATCTCACATGGCGTTGATGTCAATTGACTACCAAGATCATGTGATTTCACGCCGTTGGACTTCTTTCTTTCAAGTTATTTGAAAGAAAAGGTGTACGTCGATAATTCAGCAACATTTCAAGAGCTAGAGGATGAGATAATTTGGCACATTAATAGCATAGAACCTCAATTGTGCCTCAGCGTCATTGAAAATTTGGATCATCGGATGGACAAGTGTCGCCGAAGTCGCGGCGGCCATTTCGCCGATATTTTGTTTCATACTAGTATTATCATAGTAAAACTCATAGTTCAAAATCAATATCGGCCCTTAAAATTTAACCATCCTTTATAAGACTGCAATAACATTAATTTTAAGTCTTAACGTTCAATAATTCTCTCCGCGATTGAATTTGACGTTCTCATCTTAGATATCGTCACAGTTGTAGACACTATTTTAAATAAATTAACTTTAACACTGAACACCTTTTCGCTAGTACGTTTGTTTCTTAATTAACGATTAGAATACATTTAGATACTAGACAATGGTTACGAATACACAAGAATAGTTTGAAAATAAAATAGGACGTTTACAAAATTACATTAATAATGGTAAATTTCCTTTACTCAAAAGAAAATAAATAAGATGACAACATAAATAAATCATTTGGCATGTTCTAACAATCACGCGTTTTAAAACCGCAAAATGTTATGGAAAACGTTTAATTCTATTTTAGCTGCTCTAAGGATCGCTTGTTTTATTGGCAATCTGCCAATTTTCTTTGTTGCTTGCGAACAAATAAAATTTATGTTCTGCATAAGTATTGGGTGATTTATAGTGATCACGCGTTTTGAAATCGCAAAACGTTTTGAAAAACACTGAATACTATTTTAGGTGTTCCAAAGATCGCAAGTTTTACTGGAAATTTGCCATTTTTCGTAGCTGTTGACACATAATTAAACATGTGTTCTAAATAAGTATCGGGTGATTCATAGTGATCACCCATTTGGAAACCGCAAAACGTTTTGAAAAACTCTGAATTCCATTTTAGGTGCCGGAAACCCATTTTTCGTAGTTGTTTCATTGTAAGGGATGATTTTCAATATAGTTTCTTTGACAGATCACATAAGATATTTAGTGTCGTTTGGTAAGTCATCATGTAAACACTCACAACACAATAGGGTTCCTAACTTGAAAAAACCCGTATGAAAACCCCTTATGAAAATCCCTTGTTCTTTTGAGATGCACGCGGTATAAACCATATTGACTGCTCTTCTACTGTCAAAAGGGAAAGAAAAATATCAAGAAAAATGTGGCCACATATCAAGTTTAAGGGAACAAAGGAACTCTTAAATTACCTAGATCTCACTTGAGAGTTACAGTAGCAGTGATCAATGGACATTGCCCGTTTGGGAACCATGTCAGGAGGCTAAGCTTACCCTGCAATGTCTTCTGCAGAAGTTGCGAAGGCAAAGATGAGGGGTAGACGATCCTTCATCTCCTCGCAACACGCCCGGCATTGGAACACCACCGCCTAAGGTATCTAGGCGAGTAGAGTTTCAGTAACTTATCATGTCTGGCTCGCGCTTGTCTTATTGGTAAGGAGTAGTGGATGGCTAGTACAATAGCATGTAATGCCACACAGAACAGTTTCCCACCTTTTCCCCTCCTAACAATATCCTTATACCATTATATCTCCATAGCTTCTCTTTTCACTTCTATCCTTCCACTTCTCTATTTTTAGGCAAACACAAAGGGAACAAATTTAGGACCCAAGCAGAATTGGAGAACCTAGGACACACTGGGGAATCCAGCAGCCTGCCTACATAATCTAACCTATATACTAATAAAAAATACCCACCTCTATGTTTGCGATATTGTAGCCCACCTAAGAACTTATTTTGCATTATTTCAAAGTGGCTTTCCGTATTTGGTTACCATCAAGTCATGAGGTGATTGCGTGGGGGTCATCACCCTAGTACTTGCGCATGATAAAAATGCCGCATTTGGAGATCTTAAACAGTCCGAAGAGTATCTAGGGTTACCCTCATATCTATTAAAACAACGGTACGGGGTAATTTATGGGCTGGCAGAATCAGTAGTCCATATTTCTTCAAAACTGAGGAAAATCGAAATGTTATCGTAAATGGTAACAGTTATCGCTTTATCTTAATCGGATATGTCCTTCCTGAAGTTCAAGCTTATGGTCTCCATGAGCTTTGGTTTCAACACGATGGTACTACGAGCCGTGCGGTGCGTCAAGCAATGGACTTATTGAAATATTATTTTGCCAAGCACTTAATTTTAGATTTTGCTGCGGTAAATGATATTGCCCTTGGACTACTTTCTCTAGAGATATGTAGAGCGCGAGGTTTTAAGGGAGTTACGATTGGTGCTTTGGAAGCCTACATTTGCTATACTTGAACGAGCAGCCAATAATGTAACTTCCCGAATATGCCCCCCGCCCTCAATCCCCTCCCCCTCAGGGAACAGGTTTTATCTTGATGTACATCTAACCAGGGCACTCTGCTTTCTGCGGCATACGAGGGTGGGAGTTCATTGATTGTTATAGCAAATAAAATTTTAGGCAATAATTGGCAGAACGGTAATCAGTTAAACCTCCGGGAGATTCTGCTTGCAGACCATTTCGGCGCTGATCATGAATGAGATGCCTACCTAAAACTTGCTTTTTCTGGATAACTCAGTGCATGCAGGTTTTTGGGGCTAATAATCGCCCGAGATGCTGTTGTCTTGCAAAGGATACCTGTAATGCAAGAAACCGGTAATAATGGTTAGACAAGTGGGTTTATTTAACGCGTAATGCTGTTAATGGACTTCGGACATCTAACTTATTAAGCCTTGGCTTCCACTGAATATCTGGGAAATTGCATGCAAAAGGTCTACAGCAAGTGATTTTTGAAATTACTACAGGCATATGACAAAAGAAGCGGCCTTTGTGACCCTTTTGCAGGTGACATGGGGGTGAGTTAAAGCACTCAGAGAAAAAAAACGACTAAGATACATATAGCTGAAAGTTTTTTTCTCTGTCTAGTTTTATCCTTAATTACTTCAGTATACACCTCATCAGTTCATTTCCTTGTGCTTCAGTATACACTTGCAAGCTGAAATCACAAACTTTCAGCAGAATGTGCTTACCAAAATACCTGCTTGGCGAGCTCAAAATGCCAAAACAAGCAAACCAAACTTCTTGCGATAAGAATTTCTCGGAACACCTATTCAGCGTTTTTAATTGTAAGCAATTTACGTTTGTCAGAACATGCCTGCCTACAAGAAACATAAGTTGTTGTATACCACCCTAGAGACGATCAAATAAGTATGTCAATCTACTAGTTAAAAACACACAGTTGTATTTATTCGGCTATATACATACGCTTTTGCGGCAATAGTTGTGATTAGCAGAAATATATCACAAGTTTAAGTTTGCCGTCCTGACGATGCGTGCGGGTGAAACAAATATATATTTTGTGTCAAAATACAATATTTTCTTTGTACGTCCCCTGCAGGAAATGCCAGTAGAGAAACTGCACTGACTTTCATATATGCGTGTCATTGAAAATCTATTACTGGCATTAGTTCTATTGACATTTAAGTTATTCTGTTTACACTTTTGGTACTTTTCTGAAGTTGATGTCGATAATGATTATTTTGTTAACTTTTGGAGTTTTGTTACAAATATTCGAGAGGCACTACTTTGACACTTTATTGACAATGATGACAGTCACCAAAATAGTAGACAAAAGTGCTGACTTGGAGACACTTAACCCTTAGCCTCCTTCCGGGTGTTCTTTAAAATAACACGCATACGACATTCACACATATTCACTGACTGATGATTTTATTTGATCGTCTCCAGGGTGTTTAAGAAACACATCAAACTTTTAAGGAGATACACTTGGAGGAAAAAGGAAGCTAATTTGAAAGGAAAACAATTATTTTATAATGAAATTTGTTTAAAGGGAATAACAGCTTAAGTAAAATAAAGTTGTTTTCTTTGGCTCTGCTGAAATACGATGTTGTCTGACAATAACTTATTTATGTTTTCAATAAAATAATAATCTGTGTTCTACTTGGCGGCATCGATAACAATGTCGATTTTAAGACAACATCAATACCATCATTGTATTCTCTAAATATTTTACCACGATCTTGGCTTTTTAACAACAATGTCAAAAATATACAACTCACATACACTCGTATATCTAATAAGATAGATAGCAGTCATCTGTGCCAAAGAAAAAGCTGAAAGGACTTTCATTGGATCCGATCTAAGCCTTGACTTCAACAAAAGCCTTCTCAAGAAGGAAGTGAATAGATAGACTGCATTCATCTTGGAGAAATATTGTAATGAGGCAAATAGTGTTGAATATTCCAAGATATTTCTGTAACTTGATACTAAGAGAGCCCAACTTCCTCTAAGATTGGATATGAAAAGACTCAGAGCACGTACGGGCGCACTTACCAACCTCTATACCTATTTTAAGCAATCAACATAAGACATTTGCAGGTTTTGCGATAAGAAATAATAGTCAATGGAATACTTGATCACTTACGATAAGATAAATTAGGTGAACAGGATTCGCTGGTACTCTTATTGAGAAGTTAGTTCTAAGTTCTTAGCATTTTAAGTCCATGAGGGTATAGGGGAAAGTATTAGGTGTACAAATTCCTTTCCAACGTCTTACAGTAAACAGCGGTAAAGGGTAGTCGAAATAAATAGATCGCAGATGTCATACAACAAGATAAGGTATTTGTACACATAACGCCATCGTAATATTAGAATAAGGCTATTCTCGATTAAACATGTCTCTTACGAGTCCTTTGCGGGAGGTCTTAATTTCTGCTTTAATATGACAAAATTTGTGGCTGAAGCTCTTCGAATACTCTCAAGTACTTATGTTGATATTAGTGAAAAACTTGCCAAGACTAGTTGCAACGCTGTTTTAACACTGATTTTGACATCCAGCATGTGGGGTGGAAGAGCGAGATACAGAATTGAAGGCATTGCTTGATCGAGACTCGTATCAAATGTAACCAGAATTGGCAGGATTATTGGGAGTGCTGCAAGAAACCATTTGACTTTGCCTGAAAGTCATGGTAACGATTTATAAACAAGAAAATTAGATGCAGTACACTTTGAAACCGAAAAACGTTGAACGGCGTTTGTTTGCTTGAGAACTGCTGTTTGCAAGGCAAGGACAAAAGGGATTTCTGCATCGCATTGCAACTAAGAAAGAAAAATGAATTCATTACGATAATCCCAAGTGGAAAAATTATGGGGATTTCCCAGCCATGCTGCCACATCAATGGCCAAAATGAATATTCACAGTTCCAAGATTATGCTTAGTATTTGGTGGCGCCAGCTTGGAATAGTGCATTATGTGTTGTTAAAACCGACTGAAACAATCACAAACAATCGCTATAGAACACAGTTAATGCGCTTGAGCCAAGCATTGAAAGACAAAAGGTCATACTACAACGAAAGATGTGACAAGGTGATTTTACAGCATGACAATGCTCGACCCCATATTGCGAAAGTGGTCAGCACATACTTGGAAATATTGAAATGGGAAGTTCTGCTCCACCCGCTGTATTCTCCAGACTTTGCTCCCTAGGCCTATCACTTGTTCCGAACAATGGCACACAGCCTATAAGACCAGCACTGCTGGTCAGCTAGGAAGTAAAAAATTGGATCGATTTGTGGATCGCTTTAAAAGATGACCAGTTTTTTCAGCGCGGGATTTGTAAGCTACCATATTATTATTATTAGATGGGATATGGCCCTCATCGGCCATTTTATCTGCGAACAGTGTTGATCTATTTTGCGTTCCTTTGCCCCATTCCGAGTTAAGTATGGGACAACCTCCTTCATTGGGATTGATATTAAGTCACATTCACTTAACATATGAGATTGTGTCCCAGTGCTCCACAGTGGGTCATTAAGTGCTCCTTTGACTCCTCTTCATCACCGCAGAATCTGCAAATGTCTGTGTTGGAAATGCCCATCCTGTGCAGGTGCTTAAGGCAGATATATGACCTGTAAGTGCACCTGTAAATGAGACTTTTCCTGTTAGATTTGTCCTGTTTTAGAGCACGTTCGGCCCTTTTTGTATCAAAGTTTACAAATTTCTTTGAGTGTTCAAGACCAGCTGTCTCATTCTAATATTGCTCAATGAGGGACTCTGTCCACTTCTTTATCTCCTCATTATGGAGACCCTTATTGAAGCCAAAAGTTGAAGTGGGTCCAATAATCGCCACTTATTCTCTTTTTTTGGCGTAGATGTTAGCCATTTCATTGGCATAGTGCCCCTCGTGTCCTGGCACCCAGATCGGAGTAACCTGGTTCTGCCTTGCTAGTTCATTTAGCCTGTTGTGACATTCCAGTACTAACCTGGACGTAAAGACGCAACTGCTCAGGGCCTTCCGTACTGATTGGCTATCAAAAAGTATTTTTATCAGCACTCCCTTGTATCCTTAAAGGTGGAAGAATATGGTAGCCAGCGGTGGGCAATACTTTGAGTCATAAATGTATAAAGAGTTCTTACAATAACGCCTTTAATTTCAGCAAAACAAACCGCGGAAGCCTAAATAAAATAGATCGACAATGGTCGAGGTATCGGAGCCGTTTTAGGCCAAACCCCGTTCTTAGTAATATTAATGTAAAATTTTTTACAGAATACAAAACTAATATCAAGACTGGGATACAGGTTTGCAACAAGAGATAAAAACCGCCATTTTCCTACATTGACGCCGCCAAGTAGAATATATATTCCGACAAAACATTCCTATGATGTCAGTCTGACAGTCCATTGATGGAATAATTAACATAATTACCGTTTATGACAATCAGAGCAACTGATGTAATGGTTGACTTCACAACCATGATTTTAGTGTTGATGTTAAAGTACATCATAGCTATGACGAATGTACGCTATTTAAATCAAGTATCTTGTCAAGCTGGCAACACAAGTTAAGAATAAATTGTTATCAAAAGTTGTAATTTCAGTTTGCAGCTTTGGGACTAAAATTTGTTTAGTATTAGTAAATAGTTTGTGTTATAAGATGTTCATATGAATATGTTAACGTCTGGTGGCTTTTGGATCAATTTGAGTTCTGAATTTTATGTCGAGAAATTACATATGAGGTTTATATAAAATAATGTATCTACAGCCTGTCCCACAATGTCGAACGCTAACGTTTGCAAACCTTTTGAGCCTTCAAAAACTTATTAGGAGCAAATGAACTCATTAATAAGAGCGATAGTTGAACAAATTCCAGGAATAGTCGTCTCTAAATCGGGTTTTAGTACCTTCAAATACAGGCGAACACGTTGGCGATCGATATCGAGAGACAGACATTTAGTAGCTGCAAATTTTAATAATTTGTGTTGTATTGAGTTAGTGTACTGTTTTCAATACTCTTTAAGTCTCTTTTATTTATTGTTGGGATATGGAGAACAAGATTAACAATATATTGATTAGTTTTTATGTCAGCTTGAATATTATTTTTATTTTATATTAAAAGGAAGCAAAATAAACAATTCTATCAGGAATCTAGCAAGAGAAGAAGGTAAAAAGAAGCTAGCCGCAGTCAGTTAAAATAATGTCAATATGTATAAAGAGAGAGAGAAGAACTTTTAATAGTTAAAGTTGAAAATTTTTTGGAAAATCACAATGCAGAGTTTTTCTTTTAATAGAAAAAGTTTTGGATAAAGGTAGAATAATAAAAAAAAATTTGTTAATAATGTAATTAGTAAATATTTAAGCAAAATGTTTGTGCCAACACACATACACACATTATACGAGAACATTTAGAAGTGAAAAGTAGTTTTAGTAGACAAAAGTTATTAATTATTTATAATAATTTTAAAGACGAATACAAAATAATTTTAAAAATATTCAATTTATGTTACGTTTTGATGGTAGAAAGAATATAATTTTAAAATGCATGCTTAAAACTAATTTTTGTTGTATTGATAAGTAGTTGCTTAGCTCTACAATACTACACGCCTACACAATACTTGAAAAAGTTGAAGAGAATTGAAGAGAAGTTGAATATTTAAAGCAAACCTTTCTCTACTTGAATCTTAAACAAGCCAATAGATTTTATCTCCTAGCATGAAAACCACAATATATGCAAACATTTTACTTTCGTTGCCAGTATTCAGTAGCTTATGCCCGCCATACACTACACAAGTTCAGTGCTCAAGCCTGGAACTGCTTGAGAAGCTTGAGACTCATGCTCTACAAGTAAACAAATTTTTATTTTAAGAAAGACAAACGGAGAAGATAGCTTATATAAATACTGCGCTATCATATTGCTTGTTGTAGCAATAAAGATAAAGAAAAAATGCAAGAAAAAGGCGTGTGTGGTATATTAATCCGCATATTGTTCTTTTAATTTGAGAATTACTTTATAACTAAAATATTATTCAAAGAACTAACTCTGTTTAGCACATTTTTTTTGCACTCGTTTCGTATTGTTTTCACTTTAAAACACGCCACATAACACACACACTACACAATTTCGCCGCAAACTTGAGCAAATATCAAAACCGTTTCAATGTTTGCTTAGTTACTGCATAAACAGCGCAAACATCCCCATATACTGCATAAACGCGCTGTACAGTGCTAGACTTTGAGCACTAAACTTCTGTAGTATATGACCGGCATTAGCTGTAACGTCGAAAGTCAATCTCAATTACAATATCTACAAACAAAAATAAGTTATTCCTTAATTGTTTTTGTTGTAAGAAATTGGGTTTTTGAATTGAGGTTTTCGGAAATAAATTCGGAAGTAATCGCAATTTAATAACATCTTTTTCGTAGAAGATTTTATGATACTTTGTCGGAAGAGAGAGTGAAAACGATTTACATCAGCACCTGCCTTTACGGCCTTATCTGATGATGGACCAGTTCCACGAGTAAATTATTCACGATTCACCAGCGGCCCGTGTGGCTTACCAGGCTCACACAGGTAGCAATTCTTGCCATATGACTGCGGTCATATGAGCAAATTCTTGTTGAGGAGTTCGGGCCTTCTAATCCCTCCTGTATGCAATTTCCCAGCAGTCAATGGAGGACAAGGCTTAATGAGTTGGTAGGCCGAAGCCCACTAACAGCATCAGCCCTTAAACCAATTCACCCGTCAACCATCACCACTGTTTTCCCCACAGTACAGGTATCCGTAAAGGCAACAGATCCTTGGAAAATTGTTAGTCCCCTAAAAAAGCCACGGCAATCAATTATCAAGGATACTAACACCCTCTTCCTGCGTTTTAGGTTTCAAACATAACCAGAACGTTTCAGCCAAGGTAGGCACCTCAAACATGATCAGCCCGGGTTGAACTGCAAGCAGAATTACTCGGGGGCCATGCTGATCCCCGTTCTGCCAATTTATAGCCTTGGTAAGGGTTTCGGAAGCTAACGCAACATAAGTCTTGCGGCTTCCTAGAGTTTTGTTTGCCGCAAGAAACGAGCGACCCCTTCCCCTCTTTACCCGAAAAATAGTGCCCTAGTTAGGAATACGCCAAGGCAAAGCCTGTTCCCCGGGGGGAATCAGAAGATGTTTTACGTGGTTTCCTACCTTGACGGCCTAACCTCATGGTGATTCTCTCACAAGGCGAAAAACGTTCACCCGGACGTCCCCATGCATGACAAATTGTCACGCATGACCATGCATGACAAATCGGTTTCCTCCGCTATTTAGTCCTAACCTTCTCCTATTAAAAACTCCGCGTGCAAAAACGTCCAAACTACTAAAAGTCCGATCGTTCTCTAAGACCCTACTACAATCCCAGATTCCCCCGTCTTTATAAATTCCGAAGTCCGCTACACTCCTAATGTCATCATAGCCTGGGCAATCAGTCAGTATATGCCACACGTCCTCCGGTCCCCCACCACACCTACAGTCCGAAGTCGCGGACAGGCCCCTTCTATGCAAAAATGCATTTAGTGAACCATGCCCCGTCAGTGTAAAGCCCAGACTCAAACCGAAGCCAAAGTCTGGGTGCTTCTGTACGAACGTCACGTCACGTATAAAACTATACGTTACCCGCCCCTTGTCACTGTCTGTCCAGCGCGCCTGCCATCTAGAAACGAGACACTCCGAAAGAAGTGTCTTACCTGCTCTAACATCTCCGACAATCAAGTCAGAAGCAGAAATCCAATCCCGCTCCAGAAGTGGCAAACCCCTCTTAAACTTTAAAGTAATAGCACGACGTATCACTTCCAAGTCAAGAGGAGCCGCACCTAGCAAAACCTGCATATCGTCTGCCGAAACTGTCCTGCAACCTGGCATGCAAGCCAGCATAGCCACCCTCTGACATGTTAAGACCTTGATCCTGCCTTACCTAGACATAACTGTTTCGTACCATACAGGGGCACCATACGTTGCACAAGCAACTTCCCCGGGGGGAGCTAAATTCGGCACAATAACGGCATAGAACCTCAATTATGCTTCAGCGTTATCCAAAATTTGGACCATTGGATGGAAATGTGCCGCCGACGTTGCGGCGGCCGTTTGACCAATGCTTTGTTCTATATATAATTGAACCATACAAATATTATCATGATACAAATAAATGCCAATAATTCTTAAATAATTTGTGTTTTATTCAAAAGCAATATCGACCCTTAAAATTTAACCTCCCTATAGATGGCGCAATCAAGACATTTGCAGAGTGCTAAAGCTAATGTGGCTTACTTCCGATGTAAAACGTACTGTGTAGTAGAGTGGTATGAAAAAAAAAACAATTGCAAATATAATTTTTGAATTTTTTTGCCACGCCTACAAATACCAAACTTCTTTTATTTTGTTCCCTGCGGCACCACTTTAGCCCATTTTGAATACCGGTGCCCATCTTTAATAATTTTTCACTACCATGTCTAGTGCTTCTAGTCATGACTTTTAAAAACTAGGTTCGTAACCAACCTAATACTTAATATATGTAAACGAAAATAAAGCTAATAACCGATATAGCCTGGACTCTGGCAGCAATAACTGGGTAGTGGATGTTACGCAGCTAAGCTAGTCAACTAGGACTACCCTACCTTGAATATTGTCGGCGTTGCAGTGATGGGAAAGAGAAGAAACGATATTAGGCTTCTTTTGCTTTGGTTATATAGGGTGTTTTTTTAAGCCCGATAGAACTTGAAATTGTAAAAAATAACACAAAAAATTAAATTGTAATCAAAATTTTTTTTTATTCGAAAGATCAATACGTGACATTAACATTTGAAAATGATTTCGGGCATATGGGCACCGCGGCTGTTCTTGACGAAGCGCATTCTGGACTTTCAATTTTGGGCCACTTTTTCGAGCACTGCTGGCCGTATGTCACGAACAACACGAACAATGCTGGCCTCCAAGGCGTCAATTGTTGCTGGTTTATCAGCATAAACCAGTGACTTCACGTAGCCCCACAGGAAATAATCGAGAGGTGTCAAATCGCACGACCTTGGAGGCCAATTGACAGGTCCATTTCTCGAAATCAACTTATCGCCAAATTTTGATTTCAGTAAGTCGATGGTTGCGTTCGCCGTATGGCACGTAGCGCCATCCTGTTGAAACCACATCTCCTCCGGATCAATGTCATCCATATTTTCAAACAAAAAATCATTGATCATGGTGCGGTAACGATCTCCATTGACCGTAACGCGAGCTCCGGCCTAATTTTTGAAGAAATAAGGTCCGATGATGCCACCAGCATGAAAACCGCACCAAACAGTGCATTTTTCTGGATGTAATGGAGTCTGTAGGGTCTCTTGTGGATTGGTCTCACTCCATATGCGGCAATTTTGCTTATTAACAAACCCGTTAAGCCAAAAATGCGCCTCATCGCTGAACACAATTTTGCGATAAAACAACGGGTCTGATTTTCAAAGTAAATTTGGATAATTTCGTAGCGTTGTTCAAGCGTGAGTCTATTCATGATGATTTGTCAGAGTATACTGAAACAAATTAAAAAAATGTTTCATCAAAATTTAATTTTTTGTGTTACTTTTTACAATTTAAAGTTCTATCTAGCTTAAAAAAACACCCTTTAGAAAGAAATACTTTTCTCAGCAGCTACATAATTTAGAAAAGGTTTCAAATTGTTTGTTTTCATTTATATACCCACTTTGTTCTATTACTCGTATTTATAGCACAAAAAGAACGATTTCAGGACCCAAGTGGGCTAGCTAAGTAAGCTACTTTTTGGAGAATCCAGCGCCCTATCTACCTTGTTTTATTCAATTATAATCTGTTACAAAATTTGGGTGAATTCTTCTCAAAGAAATATATATATTTATTACTTTTTGCATTACTTCCAGTGTATTGATCGAATTACCTCCATTACCAATTTACCTCCAATTTTGGTATTTATTTTTTTTATAAATTTATGATTTTTCACAAAGAAAGGGTCTTTCTTATTGAAGAGTTTTACTTCAACACACGGCAAAATTTCGCCGTAAATATGTTGCCTTAACGAATTGTCAAATAAACTTCAAATCTGATTTTTCTATATTGATAAAAAAAAAAACTTTGTTTTTAAAAATTTCTTTTTTCAAGTGCTGATTTTTTATTTCAATTATGAATGATGTACTTTTGCAAAAGCTATTTTTTTAAATTTCATTTTATAAAAGAAAACTTAAAATGCGGCAAAAATACTTAAGACAATAATATAATTTAATTGTACATCAATTGTAAAAGTAAAGAAAAACTAATAAAGAAATAATATTCAATTAAATAATTATTAAAAAAGCCCTTAAATATGATTGCGTCGGCCACAAAATATTAATTTGTTTTTTAAAATTATTTGTATAAATCTAATTTGCTGCAGTTGTTGTTTTTTTTCTACACATATTTTTTGTTGTGTTTTTTTTTTTGTTGCATACAAACACAATCGTATGTGTGTATGTACGAGTATGTATTGTATTTGTTTACTTAACTTTAAGCTTTACAGGAATCACATTTTGTTTTAGTTTAAAAATTTCATTTGTCTAGTTAAAACTATAAGCTACATACAAATATCTATAGTTCTTAAATGTTTATTGTTTATTTCTTATATTGTTAAGAATCATCATTATCATCGTCATCATCATTATATGAGATTTTTGTTAACTTTTTGTTTATGGTTCTTGTTCTACATTACTATGACAGAAATTCCATTATTTACATTTGAGATATATTCGCATTATGGTTAAAGTTTCATATCGGTTGCGTTATTCTTGAAACATAATTTTCTATACAGACTTTGAAAGGAAATTTAATTTTTTGCTAAAATTTCTAAGACAAGTTATCACTTAAAACAGCGAAGGGTAATCGCTTGTCTTAGTTACGAAGTTGTTCGGATATTTACAACTACTCATCACGCTTATTTGAATCAAAGTTGCTATAAAGCGAAAAACACTCCCACTAAGATATTACATTACTTTCACACACGAGAAGTATACTTTGTTAAGTCTAGAATTTGGCGGTGCCAAAATAAAAGAGAGGGATTTTTTTCCTTGCCACTAACAAATTCCAGACTTTACAAAGTAAATTGGCCGTGTATCAAAGCGGTGTGACTTAAGCTATGTACACACTTTTGTCAGATGTTACAATATTGTAAGATCTGGCAATATGCTGACAATGTAGTGACAATGAAAAATTGCCCCGTAGAAGTAAATTGTGTGTTCAGACGATCGTAAGAAAATCTTACAATTTCATTGTCAGACTATGGTCTGACAAATAACTCAGATTGTTAGATGAAAAAAATTGCCAGACATGTTGTAAGGCATTGTCACTTATGTATATCAACAACCATCTGTTTAACAGTGTTGCCCATCAAACTTTTTTCTGACAATGATGCCATTGTCAGGTGCATTAATTTTATAAATCTGACAATTAAAACTTAGCTTACAATACCAGCCAATTATCTGGCAATGCCGACGACAAAGAATGTTCTCACGATTGTCAGATGCCTGACAATATTGTCATCTTACAATTGATTGACAATGATTTTTCTGACAACGTTGTAAGTTAAACATTGGAAGCTCACACGATTGTAATACATTTTCAGACAATTTTTGCTGGCAATATTGTAAGATCTGACAACCGTGTGTACGTAGCTTTACTAACAAACAATTCCGAAAACAAATCTTATATCGGGTGGTTAAATTTCAAGGGCCGATGTTGAATGTGAACCACACCTAAACGCCAAGTTTTTTTTCCAAATTTTATTTGATATTTCTCTATTTCAGACTTATTCAATTTGACCCATGGAGAGATACACAATCCAACAACGTGTTAAAGTTATCCAGACTTATTATGAAAATGATGATCAATTTTCGAAGAAAATCATCTTCAGTGATGAGGCACATTTTCACCTCAGTGCATTCGTCAATAAACAGAATTGCCGCCTTTGGGCGAATGAGAATCTAAGAGTGATTGCCGAACAATCAATGCACCTACAAAGAGTGACTGTTTGGTGCGGTTTATGTGCTGGCGGCATCATCGGGCCGTTTTTTTTCCAAAATGAGGCCGGTCAGGCAGTTACTGTGAATGGTGTTCGCTATTTTTTATGGCCCAAATTGGAAGATATGGATGTAGACGATATGTGGTTTCAGCAGGACGGTGCCACTTGCCACACAGCTAACGAAACAATTGCTCTTTTGCGCAACAAATTCAATGGCCGTGATGGCCGTGTTATCTCACGTAACGGTGATGTCAATTGGCCGCCAAGATCATGTGATTTGACACCGTTGGACTTTTTTCTTTGGGGTTATTTGAAAGAAACGGTGTACGTCGATAAGCCAGCAACAATTCAACAGCTAAAGGATGAGATAATTCGGCACATTAACGGCATAGAACCTCCACTATGCCTCAGGGTCATCGAAAATTTGGACCATCGGATGGAGGTGTGCCGCCGTGGTCGCGGCGCCCATTTGGCCGATATTTTGTTCCATACATAATTGAGCAATACCAATATATCATAATAAAATAAAATTAGAGTAATTTTCTAAATGGTTTGTGTTTTATTCAAAATCAACATCGGCCCTTGAAATTTAACCACCCTTTACGTGGTTTATTACATTGCGTTTTAGAATCGAAAAATGTATGAACTGATCCAATAGCAAGTGAGTTTAAATTAGATAAATATGATTTATTAAATAACACTTTACATATTTACATTAAAACCGAAGCTTTAATAAAAAGAATATGCTGTATATCACACACGTGTGTTTGCAAGATGATGCTTTTTTTTCATTATGCAAAAGTAATTAAAAAAAAAAGAGTCAAGTATTTTCGTAGTTGGTAGCAGTGATCACCAAAAATCATGTTTTTGCTAGATTAACTCATACACTAAAATTTGTAATCAGCAAAAACCAAGCAATAAGCTCTAAACACTTAGACGACAGCAGACTTCACAACTTCACGACTACAAATGAAGTTAGTTTCAAAAGCTGCCGTCTCATCAGCAACATAATTATTTTAAAAACAGCAGCAGCACTATGTGTATTTAAACAATGCAAATTTCACAGGTGCCACATATATATTTTACATGAATAGAATTAAAATTACCGACGGAAAACGTAAAAATATCACGTAAAGTTCATCAATTTATTTGTTTATTTTATTTATGTAAAGTTTATTTCTATTAAATATTTCAAACAAATTTTAGTTTTTATTCCTGCCAATTTATATTTATAGTGGTAGCTCGGCATTTACTTCTTGCTGCTTACGAAAATAGAAATTAATCTAAGTTGGCAGCAGCAGCAAATGCTGTTGTGAGATCGTGCTGCTGTGATGTCCTTAAAATAATCGTGTGCATTTAAACACATGTATTTTATTTTTGACAGATTGCTGTTTGCTGTCTGCTGTTGTCTATGTGTTTAAAGCTATAAAGTTCAACTCTGAATAAAATCAACTCGTCTTGTAAATATTGAGCATTAATCTTAGTATTGAGTAAAATCGACTTGATGTTATTGTTGCGGTATTGCGCAGCTGAACACGAAACCATATTTGAACGAAGTTAACGGTTTTTCATGTTGTTGAGTAAGTATGAATATATGGCAATCGCTTAAAGGTGTTCTCTGGTCGGGAGACATACTTTTGAAATAACCCATTTATTTTCTTTCACTGCTGTATTTAATACTTAAACATACAAGTATATTTTATATGTTGTAGCACCTCGATTTGTCTTCTCAATCGTTGAGTAGAAATTTCAAGTAAACAAAAGAAACGTTTGAATAAGAAGAAATGCACAAATAAAATTAACAATCTTAGAGTAATGAAAACCAATTTAAATGTAATATAGTGAAAATGAAGCTAAGTTTAAAAGAAAATAACAAAAACGTAACTGCGCAACCAAATTTCATAATATAAAAAAAAAATAATATTAAATAAATTTTATAATATTATGCTTATTTTTTATTTATTTCGACCCTTTTTTTTCTTTTTAATATTGTGTAATTGATCAAGCTTAAGGTCTTTTTGGAAGTTTTCGGTTCTTTTGGTTCTTTACTATCTGGCAATGTTTCGCTTTCCTTTGGATAGCTTCTTCAGGCCAAATAATATTTATTTAATTTAAAAAATTGTAGCATACATCGTTTGAGAAAAGGACCGCTGGCTGTGCCGCTTTTATTCTTTGAGCCATTTTACCTTGCCCCACAATGACGAGAATCGTCAATACATCAAGGAGTCAAGTCTTCGCGTCCATTAATTGTGGTTTGTAATTAAACAGCTGTCTAAAGTTATGACAAGTTTTGTCACATTTAGAAAAATTTTTGGCATTTTTATATTCGAAAATTCCAGTATTTCCCACAAAAAAATTATAATAAAATTTACATACAATACTTTCATGGGCAATTTAGGTCAAAAGGGCCATGAAACAAGAGACGATAAGTTAAAAATATATCAAGTTTTAAAAAGTACAAGACAAAACATCTGATAACAAACTTATAACCGAAATTTGTGATTGGTTTATTTATTAATACACGCTCATTAAAGGGTTAAATTGAGCAAACTAAACCGTTATGAAACTTTCTGTGTAGTGCTTTTGTTTGTTGAATGGGTTTTTATGCGTATTGAGTGTTACTTCTAAAAGGGGATTGACACGTCAGCTGGTGTAATGGCATAAGTGAAAATTTGTATTGTGACACTGCCCACTTCACAAAGTCTTGAATGGTATGAGCACAATATATGCTCTTTTGTTAACATGTTACAACGATATCGACGAACTTCCCGACATCGTTATAATATGTTAACATGTTATAACGATATCGACGAACTTCCCGACAATATCTCCAAACTAGCCGTTCATCTGTAGGTAACAGATGAGGATTAAAGCCTTCGAGCTCTTTAACAACCGGAGTCTAAAAAGATTTGTATCTTCATAGGTGACAAGATAGGCGATAATGCCTTCAGTCCAATCTTCATAACTTTCATGTAAATTTTTAAAGAAAAATAAAAAAAAAAAAAAAATGGGGAAAGAAAAACAACTACATAAAATGTGAATACACATATTAATTCGTTTACTATCAGCAGCCGTAGATGGGTTAATATAGTAAACTTTCATTTGTGTAATCGTCAATGACACAGTGAGGGAAATTGTCACCTGTCTGGCATAACTTTGTGGTAGCTTGCTCGAAAATGTCGTCAATTATTTGTTTATGTATAAGCTGTCATCAATAGGTCCTTAACGATTTTCTATTGTCTTCTACCCGTCCATAAAGGTGTCATAAGTACATGGTCATCCACATGACAGTGTCCCAGCCGACAAAATTTCCGTCAGCGCCATTATCTAAATAAATAATTATATTAAAAATTAGAGTTTTGTTGACAGAACACAGATTAATGCATGTCGTGTCTAGAAAGTTTTCGGTGAAAGCACTCACAAAATTGAATGTTTTTCATAAGAGTCCATTCTGTACGTTTCGCACAATTGTATGTTCCTGATTTAAAATACTAAAGTAACATTTTTTAAGTTAAACTAAAAATATGTGGGTATGTATCTTTATTTTTAATTGCAGCAGCTTATGTGAAGGCTTCCCGACGACAAAGTCATGCACGTCGTGTCGTCGACGACAAAGTGAATGTTGGTAGCGTACACAACATGATCAACAACAAGCTCACTGACATCGTCTTGTGCTTGGTTGTTGATGATAAAATAGAATCAAGTGTCGTGCATATGGTCATCCAACACAACCTAGATGAAAATGTCGATCATGTGGTCATCAGCCACAAGTTTATCGAAACCGTCTTGTACACAGTCGTTGAAAACAAAGCAGAATTTATTGTTGTGCACGTAGTCATCAAAGACAATGTGGCCGAATATGTTCTGAATTGTGGTCATCAACGACAATTTCACTGACATCATCTTATACATAGTCGTTGACGACAAAGTTGAGTACATAATCGTACATATAGTCATCGAAGACATTATAGACGAAACTTTTTTCTATATGGTCATCATGGCAAGTTCATCGATATCGTCTTGTATACAGTCGTTGATGCCAAAGTAGAATTTGCCGTGCATGTAGTCTAAAAAGACAATGTGGGCGAATGTGTTGTAACTATGGTCATCAACGATAAGTTCACTGACTTCGCTTTGTACACAGTCGTTGACGACAATGTTGAGTACATAATCGTGCATATAGTCATTAAAAGCTTTATGGACGAAACTTTTTTCTATATGGTCATCAACGGCAAGTTGTTTAACAACGATATGCTCGTATTGAGCTAATTGTGTTACTTTGTGTAGTTTGCAATTTTCGTGGCACTTGTTCAACATTTTCTTTAACAACTTGCATAAGTTATCGCTTATATGCCGTGCAAAAACTTTTATTGTCGTATATGAATCATCAATGATTCGGACACAACATAGGCAATAAGGGTTTGAAAAAATCTAATATATTTGATTTTCCATCAAACATCAGTTAGCATAGTTACCGCCGATGACATTGTCATCATAGATTTATGTGCGCCATTTTTTCTATCCCTTTCTGGAAGACAATTTTAAGGAAAATGTCATGGATGGCATAGTCCTCGACATCGTTTAGTACACTGCCTTTTAGAGCTTTTTATAAGCCTTAACATGGTCCACATTGTGAAATAATAAGTGCTCTATAAAACCTTATTCATGACAAAAAAACTGATGTTGTCTTGTATGGCGTGCTCTATCAACACATATGTGTAACAGTTTAAGCGACAATGTCTTGTAACCAGTCCTAGCAATATGAGCTACATAGTCTTGTAAGCAGTCCATTAACAACACCTTTAAATGCCAATACAAGCGACGTTGTCGTATAAAGAGTCCTTTATCTAGACCTATACAGGGCAATATGAGTTACATAGTCTTATAAGCTGCCTATTATCAACACATTTACATGACAATATGAGTGACATTATCAATACATTTTCATCAAAATATGAATGACGTTGCCTTGTAACCTGTCCTTTATCAGCTCTTTTATGTGACAATATGAGCGCCATTGTCTTATAAGTTGTCATTTATAAGGACCTTTACAGGACAATATGAGTGACATTGTCTTATGCGCTGTTCATTATCAATACATTTTCATGACAATATGAATGGCGTTTTATTGCAAGCTATCCTTTACATGACAGTGTGAACGACATTGTCTTGCTGTCCTTTATCAACTCTTTTACGCTGTCGTTTATCAACACTTTTACATGACAATATGAGCGACATTGTCTTGTGCGCTGTCTATTATCAATACATATTCATGAAAATATGAATGAGGTTGTCTTGTAAGCTGTCCTTTATAAACACCTTTACATGACAATATGAACGACATTGTTTTGTAAGCTGTCATTTATAAAGACCTTTACAGGACAATATGAGCGACATTGTCTTGTGCGCTGTTCATTATCAATACATTTTCATGACAATATGAGTGGCGTTGTCTTGCAAGCTATCCTTTAACAATACCTTTCCATGACAGTGTGAACAACATTGTCTTGTAAACTGTCCTTTATGAACAACTTTATATGACAATATGAACGACATTGTTTTTAAGCTGCCCTTTATCAGCTCTTTTATGTGACAATATGTGCGACATTGTCTTATAAGCTCTCAACAATATGAACGAAATTGTCTTGTAAGTTGTGCTATATTAATGCAAATATATTGTCTTGTATGTAATCCAGTTTTTTATGTACGACCAGATGAATGACATTGCCTTTCACCATGTCATGCACTGTTTTTACGATACTGGTGTGAAAATGTCGTCGACGATTTGAATTAGTTGTCCGTTGTGTATCATACAAGAATTATCGTTGTCGTGTATGGGACGCAAATTGTTCATGCACGATATGGCTGAGTATCATTCGCACACTAATGCATATTCACTTATACATACGATTACCAAGCTAGACCATGTCTACCCCACTTAAGAAGTACTTTTTTTTTGTGTGTTTCTCTCAAAGGCTACTTAAAGTAATTGTTAAAATTAAGTTTCTGCTTAAGACTAAAAACTTAAAACTATACAAAATGAAAATTATGAAAATTAAACAATTGCTTCTCTAGCCACTGTCGTCAGCATCACTGTAACTATTTTGGTTTTGGGACTCACGCTCCTCTAGAAGACTACGATTTAATTCTTGTATACGGGCAGACAATGCTCTCCTCCGTGGTGTGCCGAACGACGGTATCGGTGGCGGTTCTATCAATGTATTCTTTTCGCCTACATTTCCACCATCCACATTTAGCAACAACAAAACAAAGTTCATCGTATTGACACATTCAGGACGATGGCGCAGGATTATCATGTTACACCGAATCAATTTTAGAGTTTAGGATTTTTGGTCAGTTTGTTTTTAAGTGGAAAGAAATGTTGGTGAAATTCGATTTGTTTTTTAATGTAATTTGCAAATGTGTTATTGTTTTAGGTGAAGTTTGGTCGGGGTGTTGGGAGGAGGAGTGTGTATCGGTGATGGAAATTTGCACAGAGAATAGAGTTTTGAAGGGAAAGAGATAAGAAAAGAAATATAATTTTACACTTTGTAAGGCAAATTACATTTGTTAAAAATATTTAAAAGGATTTATTTATTATTCTATAATCACATAATTTTTTTTCGGCTATAAATTGAATAATAAAAGGAGCAAAATAAATTACATTTGCTAATCACTGGAACCATAATTTAATTATAACAATAAAACTCTTAAATAACCAAAAGAAAAGGGAAAAACTTGTAACTCTTCAAAATCAAACGTATGCTAAGAAGCTTCGCATTTATGTATGTAAAATTAAAATTAAGAAATGGTACATTAAAAACAACTCAACGAAAAGAAAAACTCAAGAAAGTGATTTCAATAATTTCAAAGTTTGATAACAAAGAAACGAAACAAATCACGCTAAGCAATTGTTGTACATCCTAAATTGTTTGCTAAATATTTAAAATAAGTTGGTGCACTGGATATTGTCGTTAAATTGCTCAAGTGATTTGTTTTAACTTTAAGCAGTTCTATATTTTATTTATAAAATTTACTTTAATTGTTTTTAATTGAATGAAAATAAAACCAAAGTCAAGGTCATGCACGCTATTACTTCTAAATTTTAAAATAAATTTAATAAATTTTTCTTTTCGATCGTCAACCGATTTTTGAAATTCATTCTACAAACATAATTTGAAAATCAGCACTTGAAATACCAAAATCATAAGGAATCGTAAAATTTCCTATTCCATTAGGGTTTCTTTCAGATTTATTATAAATTGTGTAAAATTAAAACTAAAAAACAAAGCTGTTATTTGTGTGTTTTCCAGCTGTCTATACGACTTGCTATAGGTGCTAATATCATCATCAGTAGACTGTAATGTACAGTCAAACATTTAACTTTATATTCAACTCAAATATTGAAAAAGTTCAAAGGTGGCAATACGATTATTATATTATTATTATATTATTATTTATTAATAGATTTAGAAAGTATCTACATATTTTATAATTCATTTACAATGTGATTAGCAACTAAATCTATAAATGGCATAACTTATTAGTTGTAAGCCAGATTGGCGCAATTTTTAACAAAATTATTTTAAATACTTGGATAGAAAAAGAAAAGAAGACAAGATATTTTATTTTATCACAGAAAAGATTAAGGTACAAATTCATTTAAAATAAGTTTTCTATACTTTAAGCAGACTTCAATGTATTTATAAAGAGAAACAAAATTTAAGCCATTTAGTATACATATAACTTCATTTTCATTTAGTATGGATTTACTAAAATATTGCACTCTGAATTCTTTGTATGCTGGACAAACACCTATGAAGTGAGCCGTATTTTCAGAAGCATCTAAATTACATAAAGTACAAATACCAACAGTATTGTTGCTGAAGGATTTTGCATTAAGGATTAATAAGCCACCTCTAGCTTTTATTATTAAACTGACTACACGAGGTGAAAAGTTTGAAGAGTAAAGTGATGAAATATTGTAATCTAATTTAGCATATAGGGGCAAAACGATTATTGCAGCTCTCTGTTACCTGCCAAACTCATGAATCCATAAGGACCTCTGTGTTTCTCTTATAAAAGACTAGTTTTCAAAGTACGCAACAAAGTATATCAGTAAACTAAAACTTCACCCAAATCGTCTTGCACGCAATATACTTAATTTTGAAGGCCACTCTCGGTTGAGAAGGTGGGATACCCATGCCACCATCAGAACTTTAAATAGGTGGTTTTCTCGTTATTGTTCGTGCAAAATAAAACATTTTTGTCTAACATTGGCTGGACTTAATTCATTTTGTGTATTAAGTATTAATATGCTGTTCATACATACACTTTTAATTAAAATTTTGCAATTAACGCCTTAATTCATTTTAATTACCCATACAGAATTTTAAATAACTTAATTGCCAATTAACAGTTAATTATTCTAATATTTAGTAAAATTAAATATACAACCCTGTGGCAACCGTGTTTTGTTAGCACACTAATACCCAATGAACACTCTTTGTTCACATTTGACAACTCAAATGTAAACAAATGCAAACAAAAGATGGCGTGTCCACGAGAAGAAATATTCACAATCAAAATGTAAACAAATTTTCTGTCAGCTGTTGTCAAACGTTAATTGCTATAGCAATAATAAATATGTATGAACACTTAAAAAAAATTTTAATTAACTGATAATTGAGTTAATTAAAAACTGTATGTATGGACAGCATATAAGATTTAAATACTTATTGTACTTTCACTTTGTGAAGATTCAATAAATAAATGAATGAAAAAAATTCATTTAGATTGTACCCGCTTTGCTTGCGGAGAACAGGTGTTCTCACTTGAAACCAAAACTATAAGAAAAGGTTTAATTTTTAACTCTTGAATGCATGATTTTTCATTTTTGTTTAAAAAATAGTTTAATTATATAGATAATTAATGTAGTTAAAGGAAGCAATAAAATAATAATAGCTTTTATTTCCAATAGAACAAAGATTTTTGAACAAATATTTTTAATCGAATCAAGAATGGCGGAAATTTTCTCATTCTTTCTTCGTTTATATGAGATAGCTTTTAGCACACAAATTATCATATCGAATTTCATCTAAATCGATTCAGCGTCCTAGGCGTGTAATAGTAAGAGGCAGATAGATTTATTTATCAATTTAGAAGTAATGATTATCTTCAAGTAAGTATTGAGAATTAAAAACAAACATTCCCTTATAGTAGTTTTTAAATACATGTGTGCACTCTTCTTTTTATGTAATTATTTATTATTATTATTTACCTTCTTTTCATGTTTTGCTCTTCTTAACGACTTTAAGAAATGGAGAGCAAAGCGCAAGAAACGGCGACTACTCTGAGGTTTGTGTTTGCTTAGAATTAGCAATACATTTTTCTTCTTAATTCTCATTATTTCCCTAAAAACAATTCAATATAAGGTTAAACACTACTCCAATGTTTTCAAATAGGTATACTGATGATTAAGTTAGCTTTTATAAAATGCCAATAGATAGGAAATACATAAAACACAGCTTTGTTTTTAATTTGTATGTACATATCTAGATTTTTAATTAAATAATAATTAATTCAATTAATTGCATAAAACTTTACGCAAGAGTTTTACCTTCATTACTGCAAAATTTGATTAATAAAATAAAAAATACTTACATACATTATATACTTTGAGAATTTATATTATTATAATTAATTATTTTTAATTATCGAATATCGCTCTTTTATTGCGACATAGTCATATCTCAAAAAATTAGCTTTTTGAGTTAACAATACAGAATTGTTAACAATACTACCTTTTATATTGTGCCAACATTTTATTCAAATTACTTTTAAACTGTTTTCTTTAGGAGATATTTTCTAAAAAATTTGTCTAAGATTTGTATGGAAACTAAAATTTTGAAATGTGTTTTTCTCAAAACAAGCTTTCTTGCGTTATGACTATGTTGGAATAAAGGAGCGATATGATCTTACAGACAGTTTTCAAGAAATTTGACAGGAATGCGACCAGTTATTACCATAAATATTGCAAAAATTTATGGTAAATGCAATAAAACAGGTAGTAATATGTATTAACACTAACGGCAGCCCCTGAAGTTAGGTTAGGTTTAACAGGCTGCCAGGTATGGTAAAGCCAGCCCATTTGGGTCCAGTCTGCTCCCGTTGTGTTGCCTGGATGAGATATATATCTCAAAAGATCTACATATCACTGGTTTATAAACAACTCGATGATCGGATAAAGGAGTCCAATCAACTTACATCGCACTCCGATAACTCCGCCAAATCATGCAGCATCGGTCTGCCTAGATACAATGCCCTTATATAAGAACGAACTGAACACTGACAGAGGAAGTACTCAACGCTCTCTACTTCCTCCAGGTCTCTGCAACTTCTACAGAAGTAACTAAATGGAAGATTTAACTTCCTCGCCTGCCTCACAATGTGGCAAGGTTCCGTCAGGACCACCACAGCATAACGCAACCTCTGTTGGGGCAGCCCCTTAGATGATACTATATTTTTCAATGAACAGCAAAAATTGTACAGGTCTTAAAGACTTCCATTACTGAAAATAATTTTATTTCATTTATTAAAAAACGAAATTGGATGATTAACTTTGCGCCACCTTGTGCTTTGCGAATATTTATACTCGCATATAAGTCTGTTTGTCTGCTATATTATTTATGGATTCAGGGAATGAGAATGCGTTTAGAACTATCCAAAGAAACGGTCTTGGATAAAACTGTAAGTTATCGACCATAATAGCATGTCTGACACGAGTACACTCTATTCCATGGGAAATCTTTTAAGGAACTAGTTGTGGACTAACAAGGCATTGTAATGTCCATTCAGAAGGAGTTGAATGTATAAACAGCTTGTTCGGCGGGTATAAAATTAGAGAAAAATTTAATTTACTCCATGATTGATAAGTTATTTGTCAATTCGTTTGTTATATGCAAAGCAAAATATGATGCATACTGACGGACTTTAGATCAGACGTTGCAAAGACATTATGGAAACTTGAGCGACAATTTCGATCGCCATATGAAGTCTACAATAAATAAATTATTTTTATTCCATGTCTTTGTTGGCTTTTGGATATTTCGCTATTGACTTTTTTTTTATCAAAATATTATAGACTATATTTTTTGAAATTCTATTGCTATAGCGTTTGCTTTTAATTTAACACAGAGATGGTAAACTTCTACATAATTCTAACAAATCTATTAAAAATACCTTCATTCATTTTGTGTACTTCTTATTCTACTACTTTTGTCATTCTACTAAATTTATGCTGAATTGATAAAATTCAGCATTGTATTACACAATCGGTTCGGCAAACATTCATTATGCCAGCATGAAAATCAAAAATGTTTCAAATATTTGTGCGGACAAGCCCCCATTAACGAAGAAACGCGTTTATACAAATGCAAAATGTTCATATGCTTGTCAAACCAGTTGTGTTACACCCTTAAATTAATCAAAGTAAAAATCTTCTTCAACTATTTTGCATTGTGAATGTTTCTCTGAATTGTTAAAATTTAGCACTGTAGTATACAACCGGCATGACAAATATTCATCATGCCCGCACAAAACTAGAAAATACTTTAAATATTTTTGCTGAAAAGCCGCCTCTTCCCCTCTCACTAAACGATACAACGCGTTTATACAAATAAAACATGAGTGTTTGTTTGTCAAACTGTTTGTTTTTTACCCTTAAATTAATCAATCAATGCAAAAAAAAACTTATTCTACTATTTCACTTAGTTAAATTTTCTCTGAAATGATAAAATTTAGCATTGTATTACACAACCGGTTTGACAAACTTTCATCATGCCTGCATGAAAATCAAAAAGGTTTAAAATATTTTTGCGCACAAATCCTCATAAACGATTCAACTCGTTTATACAAATGAAAAATGTCAAATCATTTGTGTTTGACCCTTAAATGGTATAGCTATAGTGTTTGCTTTTAATTTAACACAGAGATTCTAACAAATGTATTTGAAAAAAAATGTCTCTTTTCATTTTGTAGGGTTCTTATTCTACTACTTTTCTTTTTCTACTAAATTTGTGCTGAAATGATAAAATTCAGCATTGTATTAAACAACCGGCTTGGCAAACATTTATCATGCCATCAAAAATTTTTCAAATTTTTGTGCGGAAAAGCCCCCATAAACTATGCAAAGCATTTATACAAATGCATAACATCCACATGTTTGTCAAATCGTTAGCGTTTGACCCTTAAGTTAATAAATCAAAGAAAAAAAAAGTTCTTCTAATTTACTTATATAAAATTTCTCTGAAATAATAAAATTTAGCATTGTATTACACAACCTGTTCGACAAACATTCATCATGCCTTAATGAAAATCAAAAATTTTTCAAATATTTGTGCGGACAAGCTCCCATAAACGATGCAACGCGTTATCGCTTCTTTATTGCAACATAGTCATATCTCAAAAAATTATCTTTTTGATTTAACAATACAGAATTGTTGACAGTACTACTTTTTATATTGTGCCAAAAATGTATTCAAATTAAACTGTTTAACTTAGAAGATATTTTCTAAACAAAAATTTTGTATGACTTGTATTGAAACTAAAAACTTGAAAAGCGTTTTCTTCGAAACGAGGTTTTTTAGTTATGACTATGTTGCAATAAAGGAGCGATATGAAAAATGTCCACATGTTGGTCAAACCGTTTGTATTTGACCCTTGAGTTAATAAATTAAAGAAAAAAAAACTTCTTCTACTTTGCTTTGTGAAATTTTCTCTGAAATGATAAAGTTTGGCATGGATTACACAACCGGTTTGACAAACATTAATCATGCCTGCATGAAAATCAAAAATGCTTCAAATATTTTTGAAGCTGCCCTTTCCATAAACGATGCAATGAGTATGAAACATGAGTGCTTGTTTGTCAAACTGTTTGTTTTGGGCCTTTGAATTAATCAGTCAAAGCAAAGTAACTTATCTGCATAATGCGTTTTACACGAATTTTCTTTTGACATTTCCCACTAATAAAATTTTGTCGAATAACGATGCAAACTTTCACACATCAGAATAAAAAACTCATATAGATTTGAGCAACATTTGCATTTATTTTTGGTAAGTTAAGGCCGAAATTAGAATTTTTAAAAAAATATTTACAATAAAATAAAGCAGCAGTTGTGTAATATTTATAAATTTCGCACTATTTCGCATTTTACTTGAAGTCAATCTACAGAGAGAAAGGTATTTCCGAAAGCAATTATTTTCTGCACTAGGCTTGTATGTACAAAAGGTTGGATTTTAATCTACCGTTTATTTTTCTAAGTGTAAAACTGTGTAGTTAAAAAGGTGTGTTATTTTAGTAGCGAAAGTGTATGTAATTGGTTTTCCCCCTTTCAAGTGAATGATTGAATCTGAGTGTAAGGATTTGCGTTATGTACAGTTGTTATTTTACACATGAGTGATTTTGTTCAAAAACTAAATAGGCATGTATGTAGTTGACTCAACTTTACTGGTATTTGAAACAAATTTAAACGTAGTGGTTTTCATTTCACTTCGTTTGAATTTGACTTTTTCGTTTTAGTATTCACCTGACAAAATTTTACTTAAAGGTTGTTTTCCTATATTTGTCGCCGACTGTCGATTTTTACACTTCGGATGGACAACGTTTGTTTGTTTGCTGCCTAGAAGAAAACACACGAGAGAAAGAGATAGAAAGAACAGGAGAGAGACACGGACAATTTGTTTTTGTTTTGTTTAATTGCATGTCTTATAATCAACACTATTTAATTGTGTGTAGGCAAATTGCTTGACTGCTTTAATCGATTAATTGCTTATATATTAAAATTGCTACGAATACTAAGCAATAGAATTTATTTCAATTGTTCTTTTGATCTGTTTGTAGGCTCAACTGAAAATTGGCGGGTGGATGTGAAAGTGTATTCGTTAATACGTTTCGAAAGAAAAGAACAAAAAATAAACAAAATAGCATGTAAAAGGCTCAGGAATAAATAGTTTTAAGTGTTTTTCCATTTTATCTACTTAACTATTTTAATACAACTGATTAAGTTCTTAATTTATATTTACATATTAAATCGCACTTAAAAGCGTAAGAAATCACAAAAAAAAAAGTTTAAATGCAACGTATAGGAATGAATATTTTTAAAATGTGTTTTTGGACTTCTAAAGCAAAAAATGTTGACTTGCCGTCTTTCTTTGGTAATTCAGTTACCATGGCAAAAACCACAAACCCTGTTGTATCGTGTAAACGCAAAACAAAAATTAGTTATATACAAATGGGTTTTAGTTTAGAAACTTAGACTTGAAGTCACCTCTCCTTACACGATTCAACAGAGCTTGTGAATTCTAGCTACTAAAACTAAAAACAAACAAAAATTAAAAGAGGTGCTACTGGCAGTGTCCGTATTAGTACAGCGTGGCGCAAAATTAATCACCCTATCGCAAGATGTAATAGAGGTTGCAGCTGTCGTTTTACGTAAGTCATATTTGACATTTGTAAACTAGAGAGCTGCGTATACAAACAGATAAACAGTATAGCGCTATACTCCTCATATAGAGCCATCCTCAATATCAACTGTGAACAGGACGGTTTTGAGTCGAAATTACCATGAGCGATAGCACGAATTTTTATTTATACTTTCCATCAAGGTTACAGCCAAAACGTGCTTTAAGTAATTGGCCATTTATAATTATCGACGGCCAGATTTCGATAACCTTCTTCTAGCAAGAGGAGTGATATGACACACCTAAGGTCATATCACTGGTAGTAAGCGCTATGCAAGCAAAAAATATTATACTATTTTCTCTATCAGCAGTGAATGAATGAAACCAGCAAGGTTAGGTTGGGTTTAACAGTCCGCCAGCTATTGAAAAGTCAGCCCACTGGGGTCCAATTTGGTACCGTTGTTATGCCTGGGTGTGATATGTATCTCAGTGAAGCAATGAAACCAGCAAGGTTAGGTTTAACAGGCTGCCAGCTATTGAAAAGCCAGCCCATTTGGGTCCATTGTGCTTCCTGGGTGTGATATATATCTCAGCAGATCTACATATTACTGGCTCAGAACCAACCCGAGGTTCGTATAAAAGAGCCCAATAAGAAAGAGCTGGATGGCAACAGAGGAAGTGCTCAACACTATCTACTTCCTCCTCGTCACTGCAACTTCTGCAGCAGACATTAAATGGAATATTAAACCTACTCACCTACGTCTCTTTGTGGCAATGCCCCGTCAGGTCTGCCATAGCAGAACGCAACATCTGTCGGAGCAAGCCCCTAAGGATGATAGTGCTCCTGTTATTATATCTGGGCAACCCGAGGATCGTATAAAAGAGTCCAATCCCCTAGATACAAAGCCTTTATATAAGAAAGAGCTGGACACCAATAGAGGAAGTGCTCAACACTTTTTACTTCCTCCTCGTCTCTCCAACTTCTATAGAAATCTTTAAATGGAAGATTTAACCTCTTCGCCTGCGTTCGTTTGGGGCAATGCCACTCAAGACAGCCTCAGCAGAACGCAACATCTATCGGAGTAAGCCCATAGAGATGATAGTCCAGCTATTATCATACCTTACTAGACCATCTGTTTTGAAGCGGTCTCAAATAGTTGACGCTGTACTTATTTCTTACAGCTCCGAAGAGAGATTGTAACGATTCCATGTAGCTGTACACAGGCTTTTGCCAGTTTGTCTGCACTGTGCTCTCATAGCCAGAAAAGCTTCAGGTTCGAATGTCTAAGTATCTCTTTCAGAGATATCCGGCATTCACAAACCAACCTGGACGTCGTATAGACCCCAGCTAGTGCATACAGCGAAGCCTTACTATCAGTGCAAATTCAGATACCCTACACGTATATCTTGTAATACCTAACCAGTTAGCTGCCAGCGCTACGCTTCACTAATTTTTCAGCCTGAAACTAATCCTCCTCTTATATAGGGGGATAGTGATACCCCCTCCCGAGTCCGACTTGGATTCATTTGTAAAAATTTCAAGCACGCCCTCTTGTCGATCTGTGCTGATCACCAACAAGGACCAATATTACATCAAATCTCATGTCACCGGAAGGTTTACTACTCTTATTATTACTGAGGCATGACCATACGTCGCCTTCCTTCACGACAATAGGGTTTGTTAAGCCGTGTCGAAAATCCAGTTGGAATTCCAAGGATTTATTTCCCTTGCCTTCCCAATGGTCTTTCTGCACAAGAATAAGGCGATAGTCGCCTTTGCTGTCCTTGGCTAGAGATTCTGCTGTCAGGATAGTGGGAATCCAGGTAGATTCCTAGATTTTTCTATAACAACACTATAACAACTTGATCTCAAGCCCCCTTACGGTTGGTAGAGCCAACCAGCAAACAACTTAACAAAATTAGATATTAATTGGGTCAAATATTTATTAATAAATTTTCTATGTAGTTTTATGTAATTGTGCTAATGTAGTTGTCTTCAAAATAACTTAAATACTCGTAAGTCATGTGTACATCTCTAATTCACCATTAGCAGCGGAGTAAATATCTAATAGCCTTTCTGATGCTTTTAAATACAAGACTTGCCCATTATTACGAGGGGTGTTTTTTGAAAGAATTTTGCTTATAGCGAGTTGCACTATAAAATGCAGACTCTGTCTAGTTCACTTAGGCCAGAAGTGCCCAAGCCCTATGCGCTTGGTGCTCATTTGTTTTTGTAAAAGCATCTAGCTATAGGCTGTGCGCTTTAATATACATATGTTTGTTTACACATACAAGTGCAAAGCAACAACACTTTCGTATGCTTTGCTTATAAAATAAAATTAGTTTTTCCTTATATGTATTGCTGTTTACTCTTCCATATAGAACTTTTGGGCACCCCTGGGCTAGGCAGTAGATTGCCATGTATTTGGCTTTCAATGAGCCAAGCACATAGATCCCGGCAACGTTCGGTTTTCGTGAATAAGCTTGCCAAGTTTCTTAGAATAAATACTACTATAATAACGAAAGAACAGAGTAACCAACATCACATTTTGACGATACTGCAATGTATTAACGGTGTGCTATTGGCTTTTTCATTGTCGCTTGTACGCAGTCAAGTAATCACAAAGGATAACACTTGGAACTGAGTATTACTTGAATGTCTTTATGCAGGCATGCAAAATGTGTTCAGTCCATCGAAATTCGATCGCAGTGATATTTAATCGCAAGAACATAACTTCTTTACTGGTACACCAAGTGTGACTTCTTATGCATCATTGTGAAGGATTTGCATGGGCTGTACTTCGCATGCTATGTACCATATGCCCACGATGGTATTGCAGTAATTTATTGCAGCCCTGTGACTAATTGTACCGACCTATGCCTTCGCATAGGACGCGTGGCGCGTGGTTAACAATGAAATGCATCAAAAAAGCTGTAAACTAATACAGTTAGTTGAGGCAGACAGTTAGCCAATGAGAGGGAGACGCAAAACTCTCGCAGGCCAAACAACAACGACAAGCCTGGCCGCACTTAAGAAATAATTACGATGTCACGAGAGCTGTTCTCCAGCCCAGAGCTGCTTTACAACTGGTTTTTATAGTTAAATGAGCTATTAACTATGAAAACGTAAACCTATTTCTCAATTTAGATACTCAATTAATAATTCGCTACTTGTCACTTATTCGCCCAAATTGAATCTTATGCAGCAGGCTACCGGCTACAATCTGTCAAAAGCAGAACATATGTGTTTATCTTTCAAAACTCTTAATAAAATTTTGTGTTTTTTTAAGTTTGAAAATAAAAATCTACTACCGGACACTCTGTATTAAAGGTAGCATGGCTACCCTACTACACGACTACATTTGTGGTTGTAGCGAAATTCAATTAATTGCTAATTTCGCTGGCGACAAAAAGCGGGTAGAGTTGCCAATATGACAAAGTAGCTAAATAATAAAGAATGGAACTTTAATCAATAAAGTAAAAAACCTAGTGGCAAACATAAAACAGAAATAAAACAACTATTTTTTATTTCTGGATAAGAGTAATCTTTTTTATTATTATTAAAATTTCAATGAGTAGCTGTCGTCAGCTGCTGGCGACATTTACAGAACAAATTAACATAAACCAGATGAAATAATATGAATCTTTTACAAAAGTATTGAATCTTTAAAAAGTATTAAAATTTGTGACACCCTAAAGTAGCTGACGACAAGGCGACTTTTGCAGCCGGTAGTCTGCTGCCTTGAATGTAGTTAACGCATTAAAGATGTATATCATACGTATAAAAAATTAAGTATACAGAAAGAATAAAATGGGAATTTCTATCTCAAACTTAAGTGCAAAGTAAATGTTTTAAGAAAGTAGAATATGTAATTATAATAAAAACGATAAGAAGAAACAAGTTTACAGAAGAAAAAAGATGGAAAAGCAAATTAAAGAGGCGAAATTATTCTTTCTACCATGATAAACGTAACGTAACGTAACGTAACGTAATGTAACGTGAGTAAAAGCGTTAATTGTGTCAGAAACACGGCAAAACAAAGAAAATCAATAGAATTGTCATGCCTTTTTGCCAAAAGAAAAAGTAACAAAATCATTAGAATATTAGATTTGTCTAAGACCAATTGGATTTTTGTATGAACAATAAAGCACAAATTCCGAATTTAAGATTTGTGTTTGAAGTAGTCAACAGAGTTAAACAAATTAAGGGCAAAACTTAAAGCTTTAATTAAGAAACTAAATAAATAAATTACATAGATACAATAGGATACATTGATACGATACGGATTAAATATTATATTGTATAAAACTATGAATATAGTACGATTAAGGTGATGTTGGTTTGATAGTAAATTAATTGCTTTGAAATCAATTAAATTAATTGTTAGTCAAAATATACAAGTTTTGTTTATTACATCCTAAGAAAAATACATATATTCACTATGATATAGAGGCTAGATATTCTTTTGGTTTCCATGAAAATATGTATTTTTCTTCGCGATTTTGATATTTTGTTAAAGAAAAAAAAGGAGAGATAAAGAGATATTTTGTAAAACTTACCTGTATCAACAATGACATCGATGAGATCCATAGACTTGGCAAAGGCATCTTTCAGATTGATATGATGGAAAGAAACAATGCTACCCTCACGTTTGGCACGATCGAGCGCCTCACGCCGTTTGAGCGCCTTCTCGCGTCTCATCTGATTCTTATAAAATTCAGCGAAATTGTTAACTATGATGGGAATAGGCAAAGCGATTACCAGAACACCGCATATGCAACACACAGTACCAATAACTTTTCCCAGTGCAGTAGTGGGATAGATGTCCCCGTAGCCAACAGTTGTCATTGTAATACCCGCCCACCAAAATGTTTCCGGTATTGAAACGAATTTTGTATCCTTTTCATCCTTTTCGGCAAAATATGCCAGCGAAGAAAATATGAGAACGCCCATAGCCAGGAACAGCATTAGTAGACCGAGTTCCTTATATGAATTGCGTAGGGTAAAGCCTAACGACTGCAGGCCCGTTGAGTGACGGGCCAGCTTAAGGATTCGCAGGATGCGCATGATGCGAAAAACTTGCACCACCCGGCGCACATCCTGGAACTGGTCCGTAGCATTCTTGTTTGTCTCCAACAAAAACAGGGACACAAAATAAGGGAGTATTGCCAAAAGATCGATAATATTAAGGCCGCCTTTAAAGAACTTCCACTTGTCGGGCGACGCACTAAACCTAAGTATATACTCTAGTGTAAACCACGATATACAAACGGCCTCAACCATAGCCAATTGTGGATTATCAGTTGGTGTACCACTATCAACGTCATAATGTTGCAACTGTGGTAGGGTGTTCAACGTCAGGGCTATGGTAGACAGGACTATAAATAGTATGGATATCACAGCGATAACCTGCACACACACATACACACACAAATTGTTTTATCAACAAACATATTGCGCAGGCGCAAACGCAATCGTAAACGTAAACGCAAACGGAATCGCAGACGGGAGTTGTATAAAAATAGAAAAAGAGAGAAAGATAGAAAGAGAGACAATGTTTAATTTTGAAACTTTTATTTTTTATTTTTTTAATATTTGCTGCTTTTTATTCTTATTAACTGTTCCTCTTTTATAATCTTATTCTAAACGTTTGTCTTTAATTTTTGAATATGCGAAACTACAGCTATAACCTGCTAATATTTTTCAAATTAATTATACTAATATAAATTTTCATTGCTAAAACTGCGCAAACACACACACTTTTTCCTGCTGGGTATTACTTTTATATATTTTTTTTGCATTTCCTGTCACTTTCCAACACTTGTTCGTTACTGTTAGACAGAGTGGCGAAATTCAAAAGAGCAGGAAAGATTTTTATTGTAAATTTTTTTTTTTGGCGCTGAAGATTGTTGTTGGTTACTTTGTTGCATCACATTTGCTTTTTTCTTTAACCTTTAACACATATTTCATCTGATTTGAAATTATTATTACTTTTTGTTTTGTATTTTGTTTTGAGGGGGGAAAAAAAACATAAAAGTGGATTAAGATTGCTGGGGAGTTAAAATTTTTCCAAAGACTTTCCATGGCCATTATCATTTGTAAAAGATTTTGAGTTTCGATGCGAAATCAACAAAAAGAAGTAAATAAGAAATACATATCTCAATTGAAAGTTTTTAATGATCCGTTCAGTAATGTGTTTGATTTTGTATTGAACTCATGTTAAGTTGATTTAATATTCATTTTGTATTACTATGCATTGAATAAAATATTTATTTAGGTATCTGGTAAGTGTATTAATGTGTTAGTCAGAAAAGTTTTAATGTTATATGAAGATTGTTCAAAACGATATATAAAAAGAGGACAAGACATCAAGTGGTTAAAAAAAAAAATTCATGAGAAATCTCAGGTGCAGCCAATCTGATATGGTGAAGGATTTTTGGAAAGCTATGTACGAGTATATCTGCCAATATTCCACTGTAGCCCTATTCACACCTTATGCATTTGAGCTTGCAAGTTTAAGCAATTGAAAATATTTTTTTAGTTGATCAGCTTTGCTCTCTGATTGCCAGCTGTTCTTTGGGAACAGTGCAGAAATATAGCAAGTGCATGTCTGTTAGTGCACAGTAAAAATAAACTTATCCATTTTGCAAATACCTCGACGCAAAGCCATTTGCACAAGATGGTGAATAAAGCACTGTGTGCTCTAAAATGAAAAAAAAATATTAGCCCGATTCACAATCTTGTACATTTGAGATTGCATATTTCTGCAATTGCAAAAGTGATATTTTTGGGTGTGTTTTGTTGGTGTAAAGTAAGAATATACTCCATTATTTTGCAAATGCAATGATGCAAGGCCATTTGCACAAGATTGTGAATCCGGCAGCTGTGATTCAATATATTTCTTGCAATTATTTTGGAAGCAAAGTTTTGCGTGCTGTAAAAGTAAGATTTTAAGTGTAAATTCATATACCTTCATTGATACCTATTGGGCGATGCTACAATTTTTATAATGATATTTTATAGAATTTGCAATTCAATAAAATTTTTAAACGATATTCGATATTACTTCCACTGTTTACTGTCATATAAACAGCTGTTTATCGTCCATAAAATTACCTAACAGAATCGCACAATAAATATATTTGGTGAATTGGAAGGCTACAAATTTATGTCAAGCAAAATGCTTTAAATGGGAAATTTGTTATAATGCTTTCAAATAAGAGTTAATGAATTAGGGGTGTTACTCTCTATTGCAATACGAAAGTAAGTTCGATGCGAAAGGTAAATATGATAAGAGTATAATTTGGAACTCTGTGGCGTTTGCACAAATTTTTTTCGCAAAATAGTTTGAAACTGGTATCAAAAAATAAACAACAGCGAATAATGATAAAATAAAAAGTGCGAAACGAAATACATGGTACCTATTCTTCGATTACGAACCAGTTTTCTTTCGCATCGCAATAGAGAGTAACCGCCTTGGTACGAGTATATCGACCTGACTTGAATTTACTATTTTATTTTCAGCGTAAACGATTTCATCTGAGTGGGTGGTTAAATTTTAAGGGCCGACGTTAAATGTAAACCACACCTAAAAATCAATTGATAATCCAAAAGTGATTGCCGAGAAACCATGCACCCACAAAGAGTAACTGTTTGGTGCGCTTTATGAGCTGGCGGCATCTTCGGGCCGTATTTTTTGCAGAATGAGTCCGGTGAGGCAGCTACAGTATTCACTATCGTGATATGTAATCGAAGTTTTTATGATTCAAATTTGGAAGATATGGATATGGACCCATTGCTGTACAGCTAACGAAACAGTGGCTCTGTTGCGCTACAAATTAAATGACCGTGTTGTCTCACGAGGTGACGATGTCAATTGACCGCCAAAATCATGTGATTTGTCACCGTTGGATTTTGGGGTTATTTGTAAGAAAAGGTGTACATCGACAAGTCAACAACAATTCAACGATAAAAGGTTGAGATCATTCAGCACATTAACGGCAGAGAACGTCAATTGTGCCTAGTCGTCATCAAAAATTTGGACTATCAGATGGAGGTATGTCGCCGAGGTTGCGGCGGCCGTTGCGCCGATTTTTTATTTCACGCATAAATTGAACCAAACCATTATTATTATAGTAATAATAAATTAGAATAATTCCTAAATAGTTTGATTTTTATTTAAAATCCATATCGGCCCTTAAAATTTAACCACCCTTCATATCAGCCTGACTAGTCTCCACACCAGCACTTGAATTTTCTATTTTATTTTCAGTGTATACGCTTTCATCAGAATTGGAAAATTTTACGGACATTATATAGAACGAACAGTTTACTAAATTAGCATTTTTTATTGGTATACATTATTAAATAAAATTTTATTTTTGTGCATTTCGTTACAAACAACTCCTGTTGTTAAATCAAGGCCATCTAATTATTAAAATTTATTTGCTCTGGTTTCAATTCTTCTGGTCGCTTTTTATAGGTATTTCAAACTTAAATTTTATAATTTAGTGTCACCATCTAGTTCAGAGGCATCCATCTATGGCATTTTGTTCTGTTTTTATTAAAAAACTACTTTATAAAAAAGGTACCATTTTAAAAAAGTAAATTTTTTGAAAGCACTAAATTGGAAACATTTCCAAAAGTACTGTTTAGATCAGTGCAAAAGTACTGTTTAGATCAGTGCCTATTTAATAAATTTATTTTTTAATAAAATAAATTTTGAAGAAGCTTTTTCTAAAAACGGTATTTTTTAAAACAGTTTTTTTAATATTCATAAATAGCATGTTTTTTAAAAAATCTTTACAAAAAACTATTTCTATATTTTTCCAAAAAGTATGTTTCCAAGGTACTACCTTTTTGAAAAAGTACCTTCCAAAAAAGTACCTTTAAAACAAATAGCACATTTTTCAAAAACGCGCCTTTTAAACAAATTTGTCGTTTCAAAAAAAACCTTTTCAAAAAGGCACCTTTGCAAAAAAGTACCTCTTCCGAAAAGAAACTGTGAAAAAAAAGTATTTCCCCAATAAAGTACTTTATCAAAAGAGCATCTTTTCAAAAAATACATTTGCAAAAAACGAACACTTTTCAAAAAAATACCTTTGCTAAAAGATACCTTTCCCAAAGAGTATTTTGTAAAAAATACCTTACATGACTTTTAAAAAAAGCAGCTTTTAAGAAAAGTACTTTGTTAAAAAAGGATATTTCTAAAAATATACCTTGCTTGAGAGTATCTTCTTAAAACTGACCTTTTTCCGCAAGCGTTTTTTGTAAAAAGTAACTTTTGAACAAGGTGCCTTTTAGAGAAAGCTAGCTTTCCACAAAATTACATATTCAAAACAGAAATTTTTCAAAAAAGTACATTTTCAAAAAAAAAACCTGGTTTAAAATAAATGTTATTTAAAAATTACCTTTTTAAAAAAATACTGTTTAGAATTACCTTTTTTAAAGGAAATACTTTTTAAAAAGTACTTTTTCAAAAAAGTAAGTTTGCAAAAAGTACCTTTTCAAATAAGTATCATTTTAAAAACGTACCTTTTCATAAAAGTATCTGTTCCAAAAGTACATGTTAAAAAAATTACCTTTTCAAAAATGAACATTTTCAAAAATATATCTTTACAAAAAAGTTACTTTTCAAAAAAGTACATTGTCTAAAAATTACCTGTTCAAAGAAGTACATTAAAAAGAACACTTTTCGAAAATGTGCCTTTGCAAAAAGTACCTTTCCCATTGAGTATCTTATAAAAGAATGCCTTATTAAAAACTTGAGTTTCGTAAAAAGTATCTTTTAAGAAAAGCTTTTTAATAATAAAAGTATCTTTCCAAAAATATGCCTTGTTTGAAAGAATATTTTTAAAATTTAAATGTAAAAGGTGTTATTACACAGTACAACAGCCAATCTGGGGTCACCCCCCAAGAAATTCCAAGTCAGGGTGATGGTACTAGGTCAGTGTAGTAAAACCCTCAAAGTGTTTGGCGTTTATATGTGTCACCTTTTTTTATGACATTTTAAATTTTTTCCTTATCTTGATGTTTTTTCGCTTAGTTGTAACATTTTGGCAAAAACGTAGTTTAACATAACTCGAGAACCACTTGTCCGATTTTGATGAAACGAAGTTAGAAAAATTAAGAATTACAATTTTAATCCGTTCATATAACGTTTTTCTTTATGATCAACAATTTTGCCGGTAAAAATAAATTTGTGGAGAAAACAGTTTTATCTGACACGGCCTTAAGTGATTTTTATCCAGTTTTTTAAAAGTGAACAAAAGAGAACAGAATATGGAAGTGTGCAAGCCAGATATAAATAGCTTTTGCTACTGCTGTAGTCAATATGTCTCAACACATGAAAAAAGGGGAAATTTCAGTACTGATTTTGTTCAAACATGTACTTCAACCAAAATGTTATAGTGAACGAAAATTGGGTACCAAATATAGTGTGTAAAAGCTACTACAACCGTCTAATGGATTGGAAAAATAGAAGACGTGAAAGTATGCCATTCGGTATCCCAATCACTTGAACTAATCCTGGCGAAGGTCACAATCCATTGAATTGCATGTGCGAACAAAGGAGCCGCAAAAAGGATAAGAAAATCGTATAATTACGTTGGTGTTGCAAGTGCCGGAACACCATTGCCTCACTCGGACCACATTCCTGTGCCAAAAGCTTCTAGCCCAGATATTTTCTCTTCTACGACTGCTCCGACATATCATGCACGTGATGATCCCCCATATGAGCCATCAGTGTCCAATGAGCCAATTTTAATAAATCAAAATAAGCTTGATTCAATTGTTGCCAAGTTGGAATTAACACAGCATAAATCGGAAGAGTTGGCTTCCATTTTGAAATCAAACAATTTGTTGGCACCCGGTGCGAAAGTCACAGCTTATCGAAGTCGTCAGGCAACACTCCAAAGTTTATTCCTTGTGAATGATGAAAAAACTTCTGCATATTGCCCGGATGTAGGAAAATTGATGGACGCAATGGAAATAAAATATGAAGCAGATGACTGGAGATTATTTATTGACAGTTCAAAACTCAGCTTGAAGGCGGTTTTACTGCATAAGACCAATAAAAAATCTTCTGTTCCAATCGCCTATAGTACGGAAACGAAAGAAACATATGATGCACTGGAAAATATTTTAAAAATGGTTAACTACGCCAAACATATGTGGCGCATATGCTGCGATTTAAAAGTTGTAGCAATGCTTTACGGTCTTCAAAGCGGCTATATAAAATATATGTGCTTTTCGTGCGATTGGGACACACGATTTTCCGGTGACCAATATGCATGCCACGGATGGAAACTCAGAGAGCACAGCAGGTTACAAACGGCCAATATTATTCGTGAGCCTCTAGTGCCGAAGGAGAAGATATTGCTGCCTCCACAGCATATTAAACTTGGAATTGTTAAGAATTTTATCAAAACTGTCGCCAAAAGAGATGAAGTTTTCTTATGTTTGAAACTAATTTACCCGAGACTCAGCGAAGGTAAAATTAAAGAAGGTAAGTTATAATATCACATTCATTTCCCATGATTTTCCATCTTAACAAATTAATTTTTTCCAATCAGTCCAGATATAAAAAAGCTGATATCCCTGGTCCAGATATAAGAAAGCTGATTAAATGTGACGCATTCAAGAAATAATAATTAAATAATTATTTAAATTTAAAAGGTGTTATTTTAAAAAGTAACTGTTGAAAAGTTGCTATTTAAGAAAAGCTACTATAACATTTTAAAATGTATCTTTAATCTCTCATCTCTTTCTCTGCAATAAAATTTCTATGTAAAAGCTGTTTCTGCTCTTTGCTGACCAGCCGTGTTTTGTTGCTACAACCCAGAAATGGGAAAGTTGGTACGATCGGTTTTTTAGCACCATATGACAAAGATATATAATAGTAACAGTAATAATAAATACCGAACATCTTCACCAAAACATCTACTGCTATCAGTAATGTATTTTATTTTTATTACGATTATTAATGCTCATTTTTGTTTCAAAATATGTCCGCATTTTACTAGTTTTTATTTACTTTTTAGTAATAAATTTTTAGAGAAAATGAGTACTAAAAAAGGCTTACCTACGCATTTACGTATGTAAGTAAATGTTTTTTCCATTTTTATTTTTTATGAATGCATTTATACAACTTTTGTCTATTTTAATATAAAGGTTAAAGAAAATATGTTTTTTGCATTTTGGGGTTAAAAAAGTACCGAAAATTATTGTTTGGTACCAAAATATCGGGTGGTTAAATTTTAAGGGCCGATATTCAATGTTAACCACACCTAAACGCCAAGTTTTTTTCCGAATTTTATTTGACATTTCCCTATTTCAGACTTATTCAATTTGAACCATGGAGAGATACACAATCCAACAACGTGTTAAAGTTATCCAGACTTATGAAAATGATGATCAATTTTCGAAGAAAATCATCTTCAGTGATGAGGCACATTTTCACCTCAGTGGATTCGTCAATAAACAGAATTGCCGCATTTGGGCGAATGAGAATCCAAGAGTGACTGTCGAAAAACCAATGCACCCACAAAGAGTGACTGTTGGGTGCGGTTTATGTGCTGGCGGCATCATCGGGCCGTATTTTTCCAAAATGAGGCCGGTCAGGCAGTTACTGTGAATGGTGTTCGCTATCGTGAGATGATAACGAACTTTTTATGGCCCGAATTGGAAGATATGGATGTAGACGATATGTGGTTTCAGCAGGATGGTGCCACTTGCCACACAGCTAACGAAACAACTGCTCTTTTGCGCAACAAATTCAATGGCCGTGTTATCTCACGTAATGGCGATGTTAATTTGCCGCCAAGATCATGTGATTTGACACCGTTGGAAATTTAACCATCCTTTACTAACTTCGTTTCCCAGCGTCCCATTTTGGGTTAAGTTGATGGGCTTGTGAACGAAATATATCAGCTATTGGGTTTTTTTTTTTTTTTTTTTTTTTTTTTTTTTTTTTTTTAATATAAAACTAAAAGCAGATTTAGTTTAAAAAGTATGACCATTATGGATTTCTTTTTGGTATCAAAGTTTATATTTAGCGCTTTCAAATCTAAACAGGCAAAATATGAAGGTTTTTACTATTTAGTGATTTTAATTCCATTTTAAGATTTTCATCTTGTGAACTTATAATTTTATATATTTATTTACTCTTAAGATTTCTCATGAATATTTTGTGAAAATAATAACTTTAAAATATGTTAGATATAACTATGAAATATTTACTGTGTATTGTGTGTGTTTTGCTTGATTCGTTTGTTTATTAAAAATTGAAATATAAAAAAAATACATAAATTTTTTCCAGATGTTTTATATATTTTGTTTTTGTGTATGGTGTGTTAAATATCACATATACGTAGTTTGGAAAGTAAAAAAAAAAAAAGATATTTTTCTTTAAGTGTAGACTAAAAGTGGCGTAAGTGGTGGAAAGAGTGTGTATGCTCTTGTTTGGTCATAAACGATTTTGTTAAAAGACAAATACTTGTGTTTAAAGACAATCTGAGGTTGACAAAACAAATAAAACTTGAATCACTATAATTTGCTAATTTAGACGATTTAAAACCGATAAAGATAATAATAAAGTATAAAACTAAAATGTTATAAATACTTAAATTAATAATATTAATAAATTAACGGAAATTTTTTAAGGCATTAAAATTAGTTAAAAACATAATGGCCAATTTTGTAGAATATAATATATAAAATAATAGAATTTATAAAATAACATAACATATAAAATAATATAATATATAAAATAATATAATTGTGGTATTCAAAGGGTTGTCATAAAGTCATAAATCTTAGTGCCAATTTCACGATAACGAACCGGTTCGTTCGTTCGCACAATTACATTTAAAACAATAACAAAATTTTGATCGTTGTTTGTGTTTCAAATGTAATTCTGCGAACGAACGAACAGCTTCGCTTTCGTGAAATTGGCCCTAATTATTAATATGAAAAAATATGAATAAATGATTTTACATTTTAGTCGGCTAAGACATTTACGATTTAGTTACGACAATTTCCATTTGAAAAGTCTTATTTTTTTGTTCGAAGCATAATATAAAATATTATGACATTATATGTGATATGACACCGCTTGAATCCCCCAATTACATATAACTAAAAAGTTTAGGAAAAACATCTTTCAAGAAATTATATTATAGAAATAAAATTTGAAACCTAAAATAGTTTTAAAACTACTTTGAATAAACTAAAAATAAATTGGGGGGATTTTGGGAGTTTTTCAGCATAAAAATTGCTTTCTATGATTGTCATTGTTTTTAGAATTTCTTGTTACTTTTTGGGAATAATGAAAAAACTGAAATATAGTAAGAAGAGTAGACAGGGGTGGGGAGGAGTAGAAAAAGAATTACAGGATCTTTATCTACTTTAATTCAAAGCTAAGATGATGAATATTTCTACAATTAGCAAAAAATAATACATTTTTTTTTTCTTTGCGCTGAGATTCAAATGACTTGTAAAACAATTTTTATTTTTGTAACTTGTTTTTTTTTTTATAATTAAACTATTCTCTAGTTTTTTCCAAAAAAAATTTTTCCGTAAAAAAAATGTAAAATTTTTTGCTGGGTTATAGTTAATATATATAATGGGAAATCTACAACGAGCATCTACAATCCGGGTCTGCAGTCGATTCATAAAATGATGTTATATTAAATGATTTACATTGATTTCATGTCAATTGCTTGATTTACTCTCATTTGCTTTCAAAATTAATTTTGTTTGGATGTTCATTTATAATAAAATTTATTTTTTTTTTTTCGATTTTAGAAAAAACAATAATGTTTTGCTTAATTGGAAAAAAGTGTTTAGGGTTTTGGTGATACTAATGTTCTGTTGTGGTTACATTGTTTTAGTTTTTTATTGTTTTAAAGAAGAAGAAAGAAATTTTTACAAAAAAAAATAAAATGAATTTTTAAAAGATTAACATAGAAACAAACATTAAAACAGGGAAAACATTTTTCAAATATTCGAAATTTTCAAAAAACTCAGGAAATATATTCTTTTAATTGTAGAAATTCTTTAATTTATACCAAAACAACAAAAAAAAAAGATGGAACGAAAGAAGTAAAGAATAGAATAGTTGGAACGTAAAGGGTTAAAAACTTTAAGCCACATTCGACCGTTTCAAACTAAATACATGTAGAGAAAACAAAACAGTAGGTATATAATATAATTAATATATAATAGATAGAAATGTAAATAGAAAATTGATTAGATTCTAGATAGACATGATGTTAGATTATTTAGTATGTTTAGTATTATTTAAAATTTAACAAACAACTCATTTAACAAATTCAATTAAACAACATTTACAAACCTCATTTTTTTGTGTGTGTTTTTTTTTATAAACAGAAAAAAATGGAAATAAAAATATTTATTAAATTTCAACTCAAACATAATTAGTTCTAAATACTACATAACCAAAAAGAAGAAGGAAACACAAAAATCACAAAAGAAAAATAGTTTTCTAAAACAATAATTTAGAGCTTTCATTTCGGCAAATACGAGTACAGAGTCCTTTGAAAGGCAGTAATAGTAATTACACCGTTTATTTATTCAATGATTTGCACTCAATGACTTGTACTCAATGATTTTTAACACTCTCAAAAAAAAAATTATGCGATGATTCGCTGGTATATTGCGAAAGACCGTAGACAATGAAAAACTAATTGACGCTTGTAGGGACAGTCTAAGGCTAGTTATTTTATTATAGTTGCATGGAAACATTCTTACAAAGGGATAAAAGGAACAGAGATCACCAAAAATCATGTTTTTGTTGGATTAACTCAAACACTAAAATTTGTGATCAACAAAGTTCAATGCTGAGTAAAATCAACTCGCCTTGTAAACATTCTGAATTTGTAATCAACAAAAAACAACAAACAAAATTCAATGCTGTGCAAAATCAGCTCATTTTGTAAACATTACTCATTCAACTTAAGCTATGTACACACGGTTGTCAGATGTTACAATATTGTAAGATCTGGCAATATGCTGACAACGTAGTGACAAAAAAATTGTCCCGCAGAATAAATTGTGTGTTCAGACGATCGTAAGAAATTCTTACAGTTTCATTATCAGACTATGGTCTGACAAATAATTCATCTGACCACAAAAATTGTCAGTTCACACGGTTGTCAGATTGTTAGATGAAAAAAATTGACATTTTGTAAGACATTGCCACTTATGTATATCAACAGCCATCTGTTTAGCAGTGTTGCCCATGAAACTTTTTTTCTGACAATGATGCCATTGTGAGAGTGTTCTCACGATTGTCAGATGCCTGACAATATTGTCGTCTTACAATTGATTGACAATGGTTTTTCTGACAACGTTGTAAGTTAAAAATTGGCAGTTCACACGATTGTAATACATTTTCAGACAATTTTACTGGCAATATTGTAAGATCTTTAGTGTTGACTAAGATCAGCTTCATGTTTGTTGTTGTTTTAACAGTGAGTTGTATGTATATGAAACATATATGCATATGTACATTGTGTTTTTCTATGGAAGTCTTTTGTTTCTATGTGTATTTTATTTTGATTTTTTTTAAAGAGACATATAGAAAAACTGTTGAACACACTGTTCTTTTTTTCTTCAAAAATTTTGTTTCTTCAAAAACACAAACTCAAACGCAAGGAATCATTGCCGAACTACATACGCATTCATTTATATTCAAGCAGAAACACCTTAACGATGATTACACTCGCTTAGGGAAGATGTTGTCCATTGTTGTTACTGATTAGAAAGGAACTGCGCATTTGTGCGGCTAAACACAAAATCATACTTGAACGAAATGTAATATTGTTCATGTAGTTGAGCAAGTATAATTTTTTTGCAATCGCTCAAAGCTGTTCTCTGAAGAGGAGGGTGTAATGTTCAGGAAAAATGTTTGAAAGGAAAAGTAAGTATAAGTCGTTCTTACATTTTAACTTTCTTGGAACAAAAGCAGTTATTTTGATATATGTATGTAAAGGGGTTTGAAACCTGCAAGCTCATTCATTGTATTCTCCACATACGTGGTTTCAATAGAATGGGGCTGACTATATACACAGCCATAGCTTCGATGAATTTGCTTCGGGAAAGCTTCTCCCAAAAACTGGGGACACCACATGACCACTGAGGTCGCCCGATCTAACTCCCATAGATGCAGTCCCATAAGGTAGCCCTGATACCTCAACGAGAAGGTTTATAATGGCAATCCTTAATCTCTTTTGGGTTTAAAGGAAAATATTCGTGAAGAATTCAGCTCAATTGAAACAAATTTATTGCAGCGTATGGCGCAGTATATTTCACTCGTCGGCATTTGGATGACATACTCGTTAAAAAATTAAATCCACATTTCCATTTTATCGTTAAAGACTCTTAATAAAATTTCAATTACTACGTTTTTTATTTCATGTGCTGTTCATAGAACAAAAGCTAGCGACTTGCCAAGAAAGTTTGTATGAAATAAACTAAATTTTTTGAGTGCTTTCTAAATCTAATATTAAAAATTCTTTTTAAAAATACCTTTAAAAAGGTACTTTGTTTAAAATCTTACATTTAAAATAGTCTATTTAAAAATATAATCTTTCAAAAAATTGCATTATAAAAAAGTACCTTCTTGGAAAAAAATTATATGTTAAAAGAACACACAATTGTCAAAAAAGTTCGTTAAAAAAATCGTAAAAAATAACCGTTAAGAAAACTTCCCTTATGTGATAAAAAGGCAATATTAAACAAAAACATTTTTTAAAAGCAACTTTCTAAAACAAGAATCTTTAACAAAAAAGTAACTTTCTAAAACGTATCTTTAAAAATATGCACCCTTTACAAAAAGTACTTGTTAAAACTTACACCTTTTAACAAGAAACTTTTAAAAAAGTATTTTTTTTAAGTTTCTTTTAAAAAAGTACCTTTAAAAAACCACCTTTTAAAAAAGTACCTTTTCACATAATACCATTTCAAAAAGTACCTTTAAAAAGAGTACCAGTTAAAAAAGTACCTTTTAAAAAAGTGCCTTTCAAAAAGCATCTTTTAAAAACGTACATCTAAAAAAAGTACCTTTTGAGAAGGTACCTTTAAAAAAATACCTTTTAAAAAAGGACCTTTTAAAGAGGTACCTTTTAAAAAGGTACCTTTTAAAAAGGTACCTTTTAAAAAGGTACCTTTTAAAAAAGTACCTTTCAAAAAAGTACCTTTTAAAAAAGTACCTTTTAAAAAAGTACCTTTCAAAAAAGGACCTTTTAAAAAAGTACCTTCTAAAAAAGTACCTTTTAAAAAAGTACCTTTTAAAAAGGTACCTTTTAAAAAAGTACCTTTTAACAAAATACCTTTTAAAAAAGTACCTTTTAAAAACGTACCTTTCAAAAAGTAGTTTTTAAAAAATTTGTTTAAAAAAAGTACGTTTTACAAAGTACCTTTTAAAAAACTACCCTTTAAAAAAGTACCCTTTAACAAAATACCTTTTAAAAAACTACTGTTTAAAAAAGGACCTTTTAAAATAGTACCTTTAAAAAAATTATCTTTTAAAACGGTACCTTTTAAAAAAGTACCTTTAAACTACCTTTTAAAAAAGTACCTTTAAACTACCTTTTAAAAAAGTACCTTTAAACTACCTTTTAAAAAATACCTTTTAAAAAAGCGTGTTTTAAAAGGGACCTTTTAAAAAAGGACATTTTAAAAAAGTACCTATTAAAAAAGTATCTTTTAAAAAAGCACCTTTTAAAAAAATACCTTTTAAAAAATACCTTTTAAAAAGGTACTTTTTAAAATAGTACCTTGTAAAAAAGTACCATTTAAAAATTACCTTTTCAAATAGTACCTTTTAAAAAATATATTTTAAAAAAGTGCCTTTTAGAAAAAAACCTTTTAAAAAGTACCGTTTGAAAAAAGTACATTTTAAAAAATACCTTTTAAAAAAGTACTATTGAAAAGGTTTCTTTTAAACAAGTACCCTTTAAAAAATACCTTTTAAAATAGCACCTATTAAAAAGGTATTTTATAATAAAGTACCTTTTAAAAGAGTACTTTTTAAAAAAGTACATATAAAAAAGAAGCTTTTAAAAACGTACATTTTAAAAAAGTGCCTTATAATAAAATGGCTGTTAAAAAAGTAACTTTTAAAAAAGTGTTTTTGTAAAAAAGTAACTTGAAAAAAAAAAATTACTCATTAAACTTATTAAAAACCCATCTAATTTTTTTTGGACTGATTTGTGGATCACTTTAAAAGATGACCAGTTTTTTCATCATGGGATTTGTACGCTGCCCGAAAGATGGTAGAAAGTAGTGGGCAGCGATGTACAATACTTATCATTGATGTATAAACAGTTGTTTACTATAAAACCACGAATTTTGGAGGGAAAAAAGGGCGGAAGCAAAGTTGTACATCTATTATATATTAGAAATTCGAATATTATTGTAGCAATATTTTGAATATAGTTATAATTTATCTAAGCAATAAAGTTAAAAGTCTTTAGATCTGGAAGCTATCGAGTGCTCTGACACTGCCGTGATTTTTATCATATGCTGCTCAATTATTGTTTTAGAAATTTGTGAAAATAAAATAAGAAATTTGTTATATTTGATATAGAAGATAACAAAACATTATTGACTTTCTTTACAATTAGAGTTGGAATAAAGGAAAACATTTAGAGAATTTTGTAAAAATTCTAGACAAATGTAGACGAATTGCAGGGTAATGAAATCGCTAACGATCGATTTTGGTTTGAAAAGATGACCGAAATGATAACGTAGAATTTTAAAAAATTTGATATATGATGAAATAAATACTTATTCCTAACATTTCCATTAAGCGAATGACAAAGAAGAGTTGCTCAAAAGAGGTCGTCCCTAAAGCAAAGAAAAATCGTTGTATAATAAATTTTTGTTGTTGTTAGATCTTGATCATTTTCTTTAGTAAATTTTGTGATCATTTGTTTATTTGTGTCCGCATCTACCATGGAGACCACTGTACGTAACCACGCAGTTTTTTATTTTTTTTATATTTCATTTTGTTTTATTTTTTGCTTAACAGTTAAAATGTTCAATTACGAGCTTTAAATATTTTAACAATTCTTAATTCTTTAAGAATTCTTAATGATTTTAAAACATAAATTTATTGTTCTTTTTTTTATATAAATAAAATTGGATTTTTTGTCGGGGGGGAGGAGGAGAATGTATGGTTTTTGCATACAATTTCTAGAATTTCTGAGAATAAAACATGCGCTGCCATAAATTGGTAATTGGTAAGTAATAATTTATAAAAATGTTTGGAAATGTTTAAGGAATTAAGAGACAAAATAATTTTATAATGTCATTCAAATTGAGCTAAAATGGTCAAAAATTTATATCTTTCTTGATTTTTCTGAAATGTTAAAAAAGTAATTGTTCAGTTCATTAGAGATAAAGAAAAATGTAGAGAAATTCAAATTAAAAAAAAAGAGAGAAATATGGTGCTCTTACTATTTGTATTATAAAGCTTTCAGGCTGTTCAAACTATAATTACAATCTATATTGAAAACATAATTTCTAATCTTAAAAAAAACCAATAATCGTTTAAAAATAAACTTATTTATAAAAATACTTTTTTTTTAAATTAAAATATTCCTGCTTAAACTAAAAAAATAAATATTTTCTACAAAGACAAGCAGTTTCAATATCAACATACACAGAGAGAAGTTAAGAGATTCAATTTGAGAGAACGGTGATGGAGAGTGAAAAACAGAGTGAGACAGTTACAAAGATGTCAGGCTTACATGCACATACACATTGAATAATACACTTCTACACATAAAACATTTATAATAACCAAAATCACTTTTCTATAATTTTTTTTTTTCAGAAAAATAAATTGTTGTACTTTTGAATAAACGTGCAAATTATTGTATTAACATTTGTCTAATAAAAATCATACACATAAACACTTCAAACCGTTACTTATGCAATTAAATAATGGAAATAAAATTTACAGTAAAAACTAAATAAACAACATTCAAATAGATTTCTGTGGTGTTTTTTGAAGACATATATACATACATACACATATATATGTGAGTTTATGTGAAGGATATATGTTGTTTATATGTGTGCCAGTTTAATTTTGTGTTTGTGATCTTGTTTGTGTACGTGTCTAAATAATTAATAATATTTAATTGAAATTAAAAAGTAATTATTTGTGTAATTTTCTTTGTTTAGGCTCAGTGGGAGAAATTTGTCTAGTGCTTCTTATCCTTGATATACCTATTAGACGACCATTTTTTTGTTGGAACCTAAGGTACAAGAGATTCTGGAGGAGCTCCTGAACACGCATTGTTTTGGGTACGTGTTCTATATGTTATATAAAATACTAAAGGGGAGATCTGTTTATTTTTTGTTCGAAGCAGCATACTTTGGACATGGGACAGTTTTTCCCCAATTTAAATCGCCAGGTCCAGATGGTATTATACCATGTGAATTGCAAAAGAATGCGGAAATCACAATGTCATGATTGATACGAATTTTTTTGGGCCTGCCTTATTCAGTCGTACATACCATAATCATGGCGAAGATATGTTATAGTCTTTATTCCAAAAAGGGGAAAGATATGTTATAGTCTTTATTCCGAAAAGGGGAAAGATTCACATACAACTCCTAAGGATTTCAGACGCATAAATTTATCGTCCTCCTAAAAACTTTGGAATGGGTAATTGAATTACATCTATTACAATTAGATCTGGAGTATTTATCAATCTCTTAACCTGCCTATATATAAGTAGACTGCGTTGCATTCGGTCGTAGGGTGTCTAGAGAAAACTTTTAGGCATGGCGAGTATACAGCAGTGGCCTTACTTGATTGATATAGAGTCAGTATGATTGATACGGATATTTTTTGGCTTGCCTTATATGGTCCTACAACATACCTATACATGATGAAGGTATGTTGTAGTTTTTATTCTGAAAAAGGGAAGGCTTCACATATCACTTCTAAGGATTTCAGATGCATAAGCTTGTTGTCCTCCTTAATTAAAACTTTGGAGTGGATAATTGAATTACATCTATTGAAATTAGATCGGGGGAATTTATAAATCTCTTAACCTGCCTATATATGAGTAGACTGCTTTGCATTCGGTCGCAGGGTATGTAGACAAAACTTTTGAGCATGGCGTGTTTACAGGAATAGCCTTACTTGATGTAGAGGTGGCATTTAATAATGCGATACCAAGAGACGTGATAATGACCCCAAAGAGACTAAAGATTCATCAGCCAATTATGAGTTTCAAATGAAATTTATTGACTAATCCGGACATTACTTCCTATATGGGGCAAACCAAAACTTGCAGAGTGGCAAAGAGAGGCAAGCCACAGCGTAGATATAGATTTTGCATCATGATAACGCACCAGCTCACACATCGATGATTGTGCGTGAGTTTTTGGCCAAAACCAAAACCAAAACCTTTATCATGCCTCACCGGAAGACACCGATGAAAGAAACGCGTTTTGCTACGATTGAGGAGATAAGAAAAAAATCTAAACAAGAGCTGTTGGCGACACGCTTTTCAGACGTACTTCGAGGATTTGAAAAAACGCTGGTATAAGTGTATTATATGTGAGGGGGATTACTTTGAAGAAGACTAGATAGTTATTGATGAATACATAAATATTTTTAGAAAAATTAAAAATAACAGATATTTTTCCATCAGCCCTCGTATATCCCCTCCAATACATTGAAATAAACAAAATAAGCGCTATATCTAACGTCTGTACTAAGAGCCATTTTTAGAGTTTTCAACCCATAATGCATTTTGAGTGTGATATAGTTGGTATAAAATGTAGCGAGATCGGATGGAGTGAGGTACTTCTTACACAGTGTCAGAAAACGAAGAGAGCTTCTTCAGAGACGCGAAAAATGTGGTCAGTCCAATGAACATCACACTGAATTTTCATTCCCAGAACATCAAGAGCATCCGATTTTGTTTTTTTTAACAAACACAAAAACTGCGAATCTTTTTTGCTTGTCTGCAGTAACACCCAGGGTATGAGGCAGGAATCAAACCTGCGACCTCGAGACTGTTGGTCGAGGCACCCATATACCTATATCATACATGTATACGGAAGAAGCATCATTCATGGTCATGAGTTTGTGTGCTAATAGACAGCTTTGGATCTTACAAGCGATGAAATCAACCCTGTTTTTAACACTGCATTGGCAGATTAAAATAAGAGCATTATTCAGTAAGTCATTCATATTCTGCCTCTTGGCACCGCTCTCTAATAGACTGGGCCCAAGAATGATAGAACACACGACTACGACAACTCTCACACAAAACTGAAATCTTTTTTTTTTTTATCTTGGACCAGTACTCAGGGGATGACCCCTACATATGCATTGCATTTGTACCAGAACTAGTAAAATAGGTTATGAGGAAGTAGAAAGAGGGAATAGTGTTTGTGAACATTTGACTTAAACCTTCCAACGTTATAACAGACAGGAACCACGTCTGCAGGCAACTCATTCCACAGGTGAAGCATAGGGCTGAAAAATGTATTCTCTCTGCAATGCGTAGTACGATTCCCCAGACAATCGACCACAAATGGATGAGCTCTAGACGATGAACGTGTGCTACGTAAAAATGTGCGAGCTTCGGGAACAAGATCCTTAATCTCGTCAGAGCAAAATCCGATAGAACATAGTAACGCACCCCACACTTCTTCGATGCTCCAATGAGTCAATAGAGTTGGATACCCTACTGTCACCGATGAGCTTCTGCACTCTCTCCTGCACACGGTCAAGTAACCCCAAAATAGACTTTGGGGTACCGGCCCAAACATGAGAGTTGTATTCCATTTTCGGTCAGATATAGGTGGTATAAATAGTAACGAGATCGGATGGAGTGAAGTACATCTTATACCGTTTCAAAACCCCAAGGGGTACTTGAATGCTTCTTTAGAGACATGAAAAATGTGTTCAGTCCAGCGAACGTCACACTGTATTTACATTCCAAGAACATCAAGGGCATCCGATTCCTCAATATTTACACCGTCCATGAGTACAGATGAAGCAGCACTTGCGGTCGTTTGTTAAACTTATGTTAACAAACACTGGGTCTTACGAGAGTTAAAGGCGGCCCTGTTTTTACAACCCTCATGGCAACAATCTCTTTGGCTTATGTGGGTCAAATGACGTCACGAAACAATGCAAACACAGGCCTAGATGATTTTTAAATACATACTCCTGCATGGGTTAAACTACGTCAGCTAACGGGTATTCATGCGCATGGCGTAATATCTAGTTTTATTATTGTTGGACTGGGCCTATAACTGAATGAGCAACAATAAACGAGAACAATTGTACTGTACCTTGTTGGCGAACAATTGTGAAAATGATTTACATCAGCACCTGCCTTGCGTCCTAATCTGATGGTGGACCAATTCCACGGAGTAAACTATTCACCAGCGCCCCCGTGTGGCTTACCAGGCTCACACAGGTAGAAATTCTTGCTATATGATTGCGGTCATATGAGAAACTTTTTGTTGAGGAGTTCGGGCCTTCTAATCCCTCCTGTATGCAATTTCCCAGCATCAATTGAGGACAAGGCTTAATGAGTTGGTAGTCCAAAGCCCACTAAGAGCATCAGCCCTTAAACCAACTCACCCGTCAATCATCTGTTGTATAGGCAACAGATCCTCGGGAGATTGTTAGCCCTCGAAAAAAGCCACATACCAAACAATTATCAAGGATACTAACACTTCCTTCCTGCGTTTTAGGTTTCAACCACAGCCAGAACGTTTCAGCCAAGATAGGCACCTCAACCATGATCAGCCCGGGTCGAACTGCAAGCAGAACTTCCCGGGGGCCATGCTGATCCCCGTTCTGCCAATATATACCCTTGGTAAGGGTTTCGGAAGCCAACACAACATAAGTCATGTGGCTTCCTAGAGTTTTGTTTGCCGCACCAAACGAGGGACCCCTTCCCCTCTTTTCCCCGAAAAACAGAGCGCCTAAGTTAGGAATACGCCAAGGCAAGGGATGAAAGGGGAACAGGAGGATGAAAGTGATATTTTGTCGCCATAATTTTTTCAACCAGCTTTATGCCGGCACGAGCAGAACATACCAATACAAATGCAAGTCAAGCAATCAAATGCATACAAAAACACGTATACATACACAATGCTGTGTATACGTACGTATATGTAGATGTTATGCCGGATTGATTAGTCTCGTGTGCTTTTAAAGGAACGAAAAATTGTTCGGACTAAAAACTGTTCTCGTCTATTATTGTCCAATGAGTACAAATGGCAAATATTGCTTTTATCTGCAAAAGAGTGGAGAGCGATTGAAGTAAGAAAATAATAAGAAATAGAAAAAGAGTAAATTGTTGATAGTCTTAGCAGTTCTACTAGTGATTGAGATGCCGCTTTGTAAGTTCAAACACAGCAGCCGCTTAGGAAAAGTCTTATGATGAAAGAGGATTGTTTACATAGATGTAATGTACATTAAATTCTGATCCAGCACATTTTTTTTCTATTATTTTCCGACAAATTTCCCACACCAAACATACTTATAATATTTATTACATACACTAGTTACACATCCTTGCGATTCAAAATGCTGGTATGACTAAATGTATGTACATGTTTAATTAAATAACATTCATAACTTTAAGAAAATAAATTTAAAAAAAAGAAAGTTTTATAAAATAAAAAATTTATAAACAAAAAAAAAAGTCACAAAAGAAAAGTTTATAAAAATTATTATTGTTTGACAAGGGCACTCCTTCAATACAAAACTACGAAAGGAAAGAAAATTGAAATGAATGACAAATGAATGTAATTTAAATAAATTTAATTCTACTGTTTTAATAACAAATTTGCATTGGACTAGTATTATGTTTTGTTTTGAATTTTTTTTTATGGGTTCACATACTTTTTTCGACCTTACTAAAAAACAAACAAAATTCGAGACAAACCGAATAGAATTTTAGTTTCAATTTAGAAGCATTATTTTCTACAACGATCATTATTTTGTATTCTACTCAGCAAACTAAATGTTTGAGTGAATTGAACTGACGTACTTTGGCCAATGTGTTGATTATTTTTTAACAAAAAAAAAAAAAATACTATTTGTTCTGTTGAACATTTTTTTAGGTATAATTTGGTGGGAGATTATTATTGTTTGATTTGTTTACGAGTACAGTTTTTTTAAATTATTTGCTTATATATTTTTTTTCTGCTTACTTTTGTTGTTAATGAAAATAAGTTAAAACTCATATGATAAAAACTAAAAATACTTTAAATTAAAACTTAAGGAAGTGACGTTTACAAGGACATTTATATACATCAGTAGAAAAACATTTAGTAGTAGTAGTAGTATTAGTAGTAGTAGTAGTAGTAAATGTGGTAATAATAATTAAGTTACCGTTTCAACTAGTTGTATTAGTAGTAGTAGTAGTAGTAGTAGTAGTAGTAATTGTGGTAAAAACAACTGTATAATTTATGCACATTACAGAATCGGTTTTACATGACACTAACTAAAGGTATTTCTATAGTGTAAATGACATTTTAGATGTTTTCAAATAAAAATAACTAAAAAAAAAAAAATCTAACAGATCGTATTCCTTTAAGAATCAAGTATCCTTGCAGGGGTATCTTATCAAATCATAAAACTCACAAATTGTGTCAAATAAAGTAAAATATGTTTTCAAAACGTAAAAGCAGAACATGTTTTTTGTTATGAAATATTAACAAAAAAAAAAAATAAATAAAAAATATAATAATATATTAATTAGTGGTCTTTTGTAGGAGTTTTGTTTCATTAGTTATATAAATATTTAATATTTTATATTGATAATATTAATATTTTGAACTAAATTCATATTTTCGAACGTAAACGACGAAACGAAAAGAAAATATACTGCCAAACGCAAAGAGAAAAAATAAACATATAATGTATTTGTATTTTCATTTATTAAAGGATTTTTAATAATAATATTTTTTGTTATTGTAAAATGGTTCTCATATTTATCTTATTCTCAAAAAGGATGTGTTTAGGCGGTGTATTAGAAACTTAAAAAATTTACAAAAAGAAAAATTATTAATAACTTAAGTTTTTGTTAAGCTTTTCTTTTTCATTTCTTTTTTCGATTCAAATTTTTTGTTTTTTTTTTTTTTTGTCGTCAATTTAAAAGTGTAACCAAAACTTAAAAGAAAAAAAAACAGAAATTAAGAAAACAAAAAAAATTACCTAAAAAACTTAAACATTTGCATAAAAGGTACAACTGGCAAAGAACTCCGAAAATTTTTCACTTTTTCTTAAAAAACCAAAAACAATGGGGTCTAGGGTTAACGAACTTAAATGAAAATAAAAATAATAAAAATTTAACATAAAATCGTGCCCCGTTTCATCACCCATTTACAAAAATTAATTTTATACTTTATGATCATATATGTAAATGTATTTTATACACGTGTAAATAAATCATATTGCTCTTAAAATTTGTGAAAAACATTTTTGTGTCTAGACATTTTAATCAAGTTTGTTAATAATTTATTTCAGGCAGCAATTATTTAAAGAAATTTTTTCTAATAAAAAAAGAAGTTTCTTTAAGTTTGCTATTTTGTTTACTTTAAAATCTTTATACATTAGAGCGACTCGCCAAAAAAAAGTGCTCCTAAAAATGAACCTTGCGCTTTTCTAAGATGGCATCTAAAATATTTCGGCTCCAGCTCTGACTTCTGGAGAGCTGGACCATTTCGAAAATGGCTCTATTTTGGCATGTTTTGCCAATTTGAGAATCAGCTTCCTCTCCAATATATGATATGCATATATCAAAGTTTCTTGAAGGCGCGTCCAATGGTATATACAATTTGTCCAAGTACAATCATCCATGTCCTTTTTTAAGGATATTCTGTAAAAAACGGTTTTTGAATTTTTTGTTCAGGTTTGTTTGTAATAAAAATGTCCAATTAACTTATTTTAATCTTTAGTCGTTTTATAATATGAGAACGGTTTTTTTTTTTGAAATTCATGCCCGTTTTGACAAAAATGCAATGGGGGGGGGGGGGGGGGTAACCCTTCGTTATATGAAATAGGGCAATATGGGTATTCAATTTTTTCTTCTGTCTAGTACATCATAATTTAGATTTTTTGCAAATTAGATGTATTTTACTCTATATTTTACTATATAAATGCAATTTTGTGGTAACTCTATTATGATAGCGGATTTAGTTTCTAGATCATGTATGAATGAAAAATAGGACTAAAGAAGGAAAAAAATATATTATCCACGACATTTGAGGCATATTTTTTCGCAAATTAATACGTTATGCCGCCAAAAGGTCATAGATTATTTCTTTTTTTTTCTTTCTTTAGTCCTTTTTTTATTCATATATGATCTAGAAACTAAATCCGTTATCATATTAGAGTTACCTTAAAATTGTATTTAGATATATATTTAGATTTGCAAAAATCTAAATTATTTACATAAAAAGATGATGTACTTGGCAGAAGAAAACATTTAATACCCATATTGCCCTATTTCAAATGCAGGGTTACCACCCCATTGCATTTTTGGCAAAACGCGAATTAGCACGCATTTCAATATAAGCTGAGACCCGTATTTAATTAAATCGACTAAAGATTAAAATAAGTTAATTTGGCATTTTTATTACAAGCAACCCCGAACAAAAATTTCAAAATCCGTTATTTTTTACAGAATATCCTTAGAAAATGGTTATGCCTCCTTATGGTCCTTAGACAAATTGTACATACAGTTGGTTGCACTTTAAAAAACCTTTCTTATGCTATCCATATCGATTCTCAAATTAATAAAAAAAAAATTCAAAAATAGCCCCTTTTTCAAAATGGTCCAGCTTACGAGGGGTCAAAGCTAGAGCCCAAATATTTTAGATGTCATCTTAAGATATATTAATGTTCATTCTGAGAAAGGTATACCTTGCACGAATTTCGCTTCCATACAACTTGAGTTGCTCTAATATACATATGTATCAACAACTACGTCCTTTTTTATATTTTCCAGCTGCCTATAATGACGAAATTTCATCCAAACTAACCTAATCGCAAGTATAACTTTAAACCTTAAAAACTTTGTGCCAGTTCATGGATAACGATGATGTTCTTTCATTCGCACAATTACATTTAAAACAATAACAAAATATTGAACGTTGATTTCAATTTAGATGTATTTGTGCGAACGATCAAACCAGCTTCGTTATCGGTAAACTGGCTCTATGTTTAAATTTTTAACTATTCAATTGCTATCAAGAGTACACGTATGTGTAAGTTAAACAGGCTGCCATTTGAAAGCCAGCCTGCTTGGTTCCAATTAGGTTCCGTTGTGTTAGTTTAGATGTAACTGGTTGCCAGTCTAACAAGAATATAAATACTGAAAATCTAAAAGAAATATAATTTAATAATACTTCTCATCAGGGCTGCCAGAAAAAATATGGAAGGAATCGTAAAAAATATAAAAATATGGTCACTTTACTTTTGAAATATCGTCAAAAAAAATCGGACTTATAAATTTTTTGTGTATTTTAAATTTTTATTTAAAAATATAACAGATTTGTAATGCAAAAATTTAGTTTTTTATTAATTACACTTACATACACTTTGATTCATTGAATTTTCCGAAAGTTTTGGGAATAAATATCTGAATTGAACAATTCCAATTGGATTTTGAAGCTAAATCCCTGATTCCAATCAAAAAATTTTGAGGAATTTAATTTTAGTTAGTCTTTATGAATAATATTGCCTTCAATTGTTTAGTTTCTTAAGGAGTTTCGTATTTTTGTCTATTATACTTTTCACAAAAATGTTTGTGATTCTGTTTTAAATTTCTACAATTTTCATTTCTGACCATGAAAAATTTTTTTTGCTTTTAAAAGAAAGTTACAAAAATACAGAAAATTTAAATGTCCGATATCGGTTCATATATACCCGCGATATAGTTTAAACCGATTTTTCCTTGGACAAATTTTTTTGTGCTTAAAAGCAGTTCTAATTATAAAAGGAAGTTACTAAAATACAGAAAATAAACATTTCTGAAATCGGTCCATATATCCCCGAGATATAGCCTAAACCGATTTTATCATGAAAAAAAGAAATTTTTTTCTTAACAACAGTTCTGGTTATGAAAAACATTTACTTAAATACAGAAAATGAATATTTCCGATATCGGTCCCGAGATATAGTCTAAACCGATTTTCCATGAAAAAAATCAATTTTTGCTTAATATCACTTCTGATTATAAAAGGAGGTTACTAAAATACAGAAAATGAAAATTTCCGATATCGGTTCATATATCCGAGATATAACCTAAACCAATGTGTCCCTACAAATTTCCATGAAAGATTACCTTCTTGAAATGGCGATTACTAGGCAAAAATATTTTTTCCCCGATATCGGTCCATATACATATATTCGAGCACATGTAGTTCAAATTTTGTAATATATAGTTACGTGACTATCCTGAAGAGTATTTTAGATTCGGCTCAGCCGTATATACTACAGTCTTACTTGTTTTTTAATAAAATGGAATAAAGAGTTTTTTTTTTGCTTGAAAAAACAATTATTTTTAGAAAGATTTTTTGAACAAATTTTATCTTTTTGAGAGTTTGTTCTGAAACGATTCATTCACTTTGAAATTTTTTTTTTTTTTTTGAAAAAGCAAAGCTAACATATGCTATAATTTAGTAAACGAGAGGTCTTACTTTAAAAAGGTGGCAGCTTTTTCATTTTTGCAATAAAGTTCAGTGCAATCGATCGCAAAATAAACGTTTATTGGAGTACATTTTTATTTAATTAGCTCTTGGTTTTGGTGAACGTTTGCGTGTAGTGCGTACTTTAAGTGTCCTCGTCAACGGCTTTCTGTCACACTTCTGGCAGCCCTAAACTAGCCCTATAGATTATTGTAAAACTAATGGCAAAAATAGCTTTGTCTTGTACAAGAATTGAAACAATATATTGTGAACTGAAAAACACGAAATTCGCGTGTGAAACAAATCACTTTTTTTTAATATAATTCAGCGTTTAGACATGAACGTAATATCATGAAAGTTGCCATACACTTACACTTTTTCACTAACACACTAACATTTTGTTTACTTTCCGCTCAGCTTTCATCAAAAATTTCATGAAACAAATTTTTTGAAGTTTTCTGAAAGCAAAATTCCAAATCGCTAAGCACTGTTGCCACATACAAAGAATTATACAAAGTTTCAGTATTGTAGTAAAATAATAATTATAAAATTAACTACTTTTGCATGCTATGAAAAGAATTATAATATATTTTCCTTTTAAAGAAAACAATTAAAGTCTTTTTATAAAAATAATCTCATAAAAAACTTTATAATGATAAGTTTTTTTCAACTATTGCCCCACAAATCTGTATGTGTAATAAGTTTGGCAACTCTAATTAGTAAGCGAATAAAATGAGAATGGAGAGTAGTAGAAACAAATTTTGTGACTCTTTTCTTCGGCGACATTTTTAAAATGAACTTTCACTTTCCAGTGTAGACGAACAAGAAATTTTCGTGCAAGTCGTGAATTTTTTATCTTCTTGGGCGACATTTTTAAAATCAACTTTCACTTTCCTGTATAGACGAACAAAAAATTTTCATGCAAGTTGTGAATTTTTTATCTTCTTGGGCGACATTTTTAAATGAACTTTCACTTTCCTGTAGAGACAAACAAGAAATTTTCATGAAAGTCCTGAATTTTTTATCTTCTTTGGCGACATTTTTCAAATGAACGTTGACTTTCCTGTGTAGACAAACAAGAAATTTTCATGAAAGTCGTGAATTTTTTATCTATAATACATATACAGAAATTTCATGAAAGTACTTTCCTGTGTAAGAGCAATGTAATATTCACTGAATTTTACTAAGCTTTTTCAAATTGTTGTACCTACAAACCTACATAGCGTAAATTTTATCTTCAAATACAAATTTTTTTAGTATTTTGATATGTTCTGAACATGTCAATCTTGCACTGGAATACTTTTAAAGCAATATGATTTATTAACACTTAACATATTTTTATTTTTGTGCTATCATTCCAAAGTGAATAGCTTCAATAAAAACTATTCCAGAAAACTGTATACATATAAAAAAGAAAATAAAATACAAAATTAAAAATACTTGAAACATAAAAACAAAAAATGAAAAATTATGAGAGATGTCCCCAAATATGTTGTAATTATTTCCATTTCGGGTCACTAGCCTTAAAAGCGCACCTAATGGCATCCCCAGAAACTTCACTGCTGCCGAACGAATAACCAGAGATGCCTAAACGAAGCATCGCTTATATACAAAGTAAGCATATGGGTATAAATAAAGCTAATTAAGTAAGGCGGTGGGGGGGGAATTTCTTGCGGAACTCAGATTTCGTTTCTCGAAATTTCTTAGAGTGTGTTAAGTGGAGTAAATCTATAATGGAAATGTATTACAACACGAATTTGGCCACTTCTCCCCAGAGATCTTTCTGTCATCAATAATTTCGAGGATTTCTACAGCACACCTGCCGCCTGGTCATATCGCTTATTGCCCATTCCCAAACATTGTTGCTTGATGTTGGAAATATTTTGTCATTTAAAACTCTGATTGGTTAACAAACAACAGAGCTTTGCAACATTTTTGTTTTGCTTTTTTTTTTTGTATAAAATTTATTTTATTTTATTTTTATTTAGTGTTGCATGCGCTCATCAACAGAGCGCTTTCATTTTTGTACTGTGTGCGGTGATTTAACGGCTTTATTATTTTTTTATCTTAAATTTTGCTAAGCGTATTTTATTTTGGTTAATTGTTCTTGTTGTTATTGTTGGAAAAAAGTTAATAGTTTGCATTAAAAATTGATTAATTGATTAATATTGAGAAAAAAATATATGATTAGTTAATTTGCTAATAAATGACTTGATTTTCAACAAAATACTTATGCTAGGAAAAATTTTTCTTCACTCTAAAATATTATGGCTGAAAATTATATTAAACCAAAAACTAATAAAAATAACAAATTTAATACAAACAATAACAGAACTTTAATTTTTAAGGGGGAAAAAAGTTATAAATAATCATGTAGAATGAGAGTTAAATGACACTGTACGCTTACTTTTGGGGCTCACTGTTAGCCCCAACACTCACTGTTTCCCCTATAGCTGTTTGCTGCTACTACACAAATTATTTTCTTTTAATAAAACATTATTATTAATAACGGAGCCTTTATTATTTATATGCTAATTCATTCACTTTAAAGTTTTTTTTTATGATTTTTTTATTTTGCAAATTGCCAATAACGGCCAATTTCTTTGTAATCTGTGTTTACTTTTAGTAGCAAGAATTTAGATTGCCCTTGTTGTTTATTAGTACGGAAATTTAAATAAAAATAAAAAAAAAAAAAATACACCACAAAAGAAAAACAAAAACTAATTGTGTAATAATGGAAAGTATAAATTAACACAAGATTGAAAAAGAGCACAATATATTCAATACCATTACAACATTAAAATAACATTGAACGTTTATAAAAGACACAACATATTCGCCATTAATAACTTTTACAAAATATTATTTTATCGGCATTTTGCATGTACGAGTATAAGGATGCTTTTTCCGCGTTATAGAACCGGTGTGACAAGAATAATTGTATACATGATTACGACAACTCTGACACAAAACTGAAATCTTCTGCTCATTTGGGTCAAATGACGTCACGGAACAATGCAAACACAACGCTAGATGAGTTTTAAATACATACTCTTGCGTAGATTAAACTACGTCATCTAAGGGAAAATCATGCGCATGGCGTAATCTCTGGTTTTATCCAAGAATGATAGAATACCTGATTACGACAACTGTCACACAAAACTGAAATCTTCTGCTCATTTGGGTCAAATGACGTCACGGAACAATGCAAACACAACGCTAGATGAGTTTTAAATACATACTCTTGCGTAGATTAAACTACGTCATCTAAGGGAAAATCATGCGCATGGCGTAATCTCTGGTTTTATCCAAGAATGATAGAATACCTGATTACGACAACTGTCACACAAAACTGAAATCTTCTGCTCATTTGGGTCAAATGACGTCACGGAACAATGCAAACACAACGCTAGATGAGTTTTAAATACATACTCTTGCGTAGATTAAACTACGTCATCTAAGGGAAAATCATGCGCATGACGTAATCTCTGGTTTTATCATTCTTGGTTTCATCACTCTTGCTTATGACTTTGTGAATTTTTTTACGTACCATGGAGCTGCAGTAACCGTTCGAAGAATTTGGCTTTGTTTTTCAATGTTTGACATTGAGGCGGTGCCTCGTAACCGTGTGAGTGTGACATGAGTACATTTTTGTTCATTAACTTTGACTTTCGAAAGTTTTAGCCATTTCTCTAATATTGAAATATATACCTGTAAATTTCGTGAAGCTAATTGGTGGTTTTAATGAACGCTCAAAAACGTTGTGTCGTGTGCAAAAGTTGAAGTATGGATTCTGGATGTAAATCAAATAACGAGTGATTTTTTTTGCTATTATCTTTTTGGCAACACTAGTTTTGACAGTTCAGTTTGGTCTATAATTTAATCATGAATCGTCTTACAAACGAACAACGCTTGCAAATTATTGAATTTTATTACCAAAATGCGTGCTCTGTTAAGAAAGTTCATCGCGCGCTTCTTCCATTTTATGGTCAGTTTAATCGACCTACTGAGGCTTCTATTCGGGCTATTGTAAAAAAATTTCGCGCCGAATTTACATTGTTGGACATTAAACCACCAACACGCTTACGTAGAGTGCGAACTGAAGAAAATATCGCAGCCGTATCGGCCAGTGTTGGTGATGACCGTGAATTATCGATTCGGCGCCGTTCGCAGCAATTGGGCCTCTGTTACTCCACTACGTGGAAAATTTTGCGGAAGGATTTGGGTGTGAAGCCTTATAAGATACAGCTGGTGCAAGAATTGAAGCCAAACGACCTACCATAACGCCAAATTTTTGGTGAATGGGCTCTTGAAAAGTTAGATGAAGATCCACTTTTTTATCGATGAATTGTGTTCAGCGACGAGGCTCATTTCTGGTTGAATGGATACGTGAACAAGCAAAACTGCCGTATTTGGAGTGAAGAGCAGCCAGAAGCATTGCAAGAGCTACCAATGCATCCACAAAAAACAACCGTTTAGTGCGGATTATGGGCGGGCGGCATCATTGGGCCGTATTTCTTCAAAGATGATGCGAATCACAACGTTACTGTGAATGGTGCGATGATAACAAACTTTTTTTGCCCAAAATGGAAGAGCTTGACTTGCATGACATATGGTTTCAACAAGACGGTGCCACATGCCACACAGCACGCGAAACAATGGACCAATTGAGAGGCGAGTTCGGTGAACAGTTTATTTCACGCTTGGGACCAGTCAATTGGTCGCCCAGATCGTGCGATTTAACGCCTCTAGACTATTTTTCGTAAGGCTATGTTAAGGCTAATGTCTACAGCGACAAGCCCGCTTTGAGTGACGCACTGGAAGCCAACATTGCCATTATTATTCGTGAGATACCGGCCGAAATGTTGGAAAGAGTATGCCAAAATTGGACTAAGCGGATGGACCATTTCAGGCGCAGCCGCGGCCAATATTTGCATGAAATAATCTTCAAACATGAAATTATATCGACCCAACTATCGATCCAAATAAATATTTCATGCATTTTTCTGAATTTTATGTGTTTTTTTTTTTTTTTTAATTTCCGATAGTTCTTATAAAATCACCCATTATAAAGTTCTTATTTTATATTGAGAAGAAAGTTAAACTAAACCAACTGAATGTATTTAAAAAACGGTATAGGTATTTTTTTTTAATTTTCTTTACATAAAATATGTTATATCAGCCAGTTGAAATTTCGAAGCAATATGTTGTATTTTCGAATAGCCTTTTAGAACATGATCGCATATAAAATGGTGTTTAATATCAATTCGCTTTCATCTTTCGTTTTCAGAGTTTTTAGCCATAGCAATGCATCAAGAAAGGTTGCTCGGATGTTGTAACTTGCATATCACTTAAGATTCCATTCAACCATAAGCCTTCTGAAGTAGTCAAACTTAATGCAACGTACTCTGCTTCGCCTGATAAAGTAGCCACGGTTGTCTGTTTCTTACTACACCAAGATATTGGACAGGCATATACATAATAAACGTACCCACTTATTGATTTACGGTCATCTACGCTGGAAGCCTAATCTGCATCTACATAGCCAACCAAAACTTTATCAGATTCATTGCATCTCTCAAATTTTAATTTTAATAATTTCGTCCCTTTAAGATATCTTAGGATTCGTTTAAGTGCAGACCAATGCACCTCACCAAAGTTTTCAATATATCGTTCCAAATACCCAATTCAATAACAAATATCAGGGCGCACACACAACATCAAATACATTAAACGTCCTGAGAGTTCTCTATACGGGTTTTTAATAGCTTCCCCTCCAGAATTTAATAACTGATGGTTTTTCTCCATTGGAGTATCACTAGCATTACAATTCTCCATATTAAATTTTGACAATATATTTTCAATACTATCATTATACCATTTTTAACATTATAGTCATTCTTAATTCCAAGAAAGTATTTCAAGCTTTCACAGTCAGACATTTCAAAAACCTCAGATAGTTGTTCCTTAATCTGCTCAATATTATCTAAATCTGTTCCGCCAATTAAAACATCATCAACGTAAAGTAGCAGTAATGTAGCAGTTTTACCAACACATTTTGTATACAGGCAATAATCGTGTTGGGATCTTCTGAAGCCTAGGTCTTTTAAAACAAAATTTATCCTTTGATTCCAGCATCTATTACTTTGCTTTAACCCATATAGTGTTTTTAACAACTTCAATGACATTCCGGGTTTGATGTTCATGCCTTCTGGGACTTCCATGTAGATTTCTTCTTGAAGTTCACCATTTAGAAAAGCTGTTTTAACATCTAATTAATAAAATGTATAGCATCTTTTCACTCCTACTGCCAATACTGTACGCAATGTGCTTAACTTCGCCACAGGTGAGTAGGTTTCATAATAATCTACCCCATATATTTTGCAACCAATCTTGCTTTAAATCGAACAGGCTTTCACTTAGCGTCAGATTTAATTACGGAAACCCATTTGGCTTTATAAGCTTTTTATCATTTGGTTTCTTGACAATGCTCCAAATCTCATTTTTCTGCATGGAATCTAACTCGCTTTTTATCGCTTCACGCCACTGATGTCGGTTTACAGACCCATTAATTTCCGAAAACGAAGTAGGAAGAGTTATATATATCTTTGAATCGACTCGGGGGTTTTCTTATTCTTTCGCTTCTTCTAAGTATGTTTTCGACGTCAGGTTCTGTTTCTGAAACAATATTTGGTTCTTTTTCCAATTCAACAGAAACATCACCGCTTTCATTTTAAAGTAAGCCCCAGTATGTCCCCTGGGGAAACTCCTACGTCGATTGGCTGAGTTGGGCTTAGAAAATCGCCTTCTCTGCTAACAAATTTCCATCCATATAGTAGCTTTCGAAAAGCTTGTGAGCATTTGCAGGCAAGTTCAACTTTATTTTGTGCATCAAGTCGTCATGCCACACTTTATAAAAAGCCTGGGAAATGTCAATGAATAGAACTGAACAATACTTTTTGTCTTCAAAAGTCTGTCTTATGACGTTGGCAAGTCTGTGCATCTGTTCTATGCTGCTGTGTTTAGCCCGAAAGCCAAATTGATGATCAGGGATGCATCCCACATTGTTCAATATTGGTCTCAACTTCGCCCTTAACAATTTTTCAAATAGTTTTGAAATTGTTGGCAAAAGACTTATTGGTCTATATGATTCTACCCTAGTTGGATCCTTCCCTGGCTTGGGTATCATACCGTCTACTCTGCAGGATAATACTTGTAATGGCCGATTTCAAATAATGTAATAATTATAATTTATATAATTTTTTCTGCTTTGATGAAAACTTTTTTTTGTTTTCATACTAATGAGTTGCAAAGTAGCTAGGGAAATGAAAAACTTTCTCCGCTGTATTAAACTTTAACTTCATACCATCGAACCTGGACATAGGTGTTTATATACTTTTGCTAAGTTCCGCTCAGTCGTAAACACGACGCAACATTGTTACTACCTGTTTGTTCGATAGTAAAGTTAGCAGCATAGAAGGAAACATGTTTATAATTCCTTATTGCTACCAGGTTTTATCAGCACCAGCAATAATAATGTTGCAGGCAACTGCTAACGTGTATAACTTGTCACCGAAGGAGCATGATCATATTTTAAATAATATTTTTAATAGATTTTTTTAATATTCAGCTTTAACAAAGAAATCTTTTTGTTATGGTGAGACATTTCTCCAGCATTAAACAGAAATTATTGGATAAGAATAGGAGAAAACACAACTTAAATAAAGTATTCTGTTGCAATTCTTTCTTAACTAAGCAAAAAAAAAACAAAGGAGAGAGAAAATCATAAAATCTATACGTGGTTTGTTTAACATGCGGGGCTTAAAAGATTTACTGGCAGAACAAAATGGAGAATTTGGCGGTCTTCAGGCTTATATTAGCGTTAAAAATAAAAAGTATAACTCTTCGAGGTACACGAGGTAACTCGTGTTTATTTTTATCACATTTTACCAGTATTTTGATCAATACCTGGTGGTTTGTGTTGGCGATAACATTTTCGCCAACTTGCAAATTAAATTTCAGGCGGTCTAACGGAATATGGTGGTAATTCCGCTGTATTATTCGCTGAGCCATTTGTAGTCAAATGATTTACATAAAACATCCCCTTTTCAGAATCGGCTTTTACAAAAACATTTGAGCACCAAGCGCATAGGACTTGGGCACCCCTGGTTTAAAGCATTGAACACCATGCAATGCCTTCAAAAGTAATCACGCTTATACATATACAGTGGGGAGCAGATGTGAGTACATGTTTGTAGTTTATAGACTTGCCGGCGCATAACATTTTTAATAATAAAGCTATTTAAATTATTTTTTATATATTATAAATTATTTAAATTTTTGCAACTTAAGACCGTCAGGAAAATTAATATTAACATTTTATATATTTTATTTATAAGTTAGATACTTACAAAAATATATTTAAATAATCTTCTTTTTTCATGTAATATACCGGTATACCACTATCTGAGCATACCCATACCATGATGTTCCCTCTGCCGTGCTAGGTGGTTTGTGTCACATGATGACGTTGAAATTTCTCCTGCTGCCGACACCAGTAATATGGTTTACCAACATACTGGTGTCTATTAAATTTGAATTCGTTGGACCATATTGCACGCTTCCAGTAATCAGCAGTCCAGCTCTTGTGTTTCCTGGCAAATTTTAAACGTGCCGAAATATATTTGTGTGATAGCGCGAAGGCTATCATGGGGATGGTATGGGGCTGCCCACTTGGTGGCATATCGGTCCCTTACAGAAAATTGATGAGATCATGAAAAAGGAAGATTATTTAAGTATCTTACGGACCTATCTTCCTAATTTTGTTGACATGAGCGCATTCCCTGAGAAAGAAGTTATATCTCAATAGGATGATGATCCAAAACATATCCCAAAAATCATTAAGGACTGATTGACTGGGCAAAAATTTCAACTGATACAGTGACCTGCGCAAAGTCCCGACCTTAATCCAATTGAGAATCTGTGGTCAATCGTGAAAACCAATTGCAATGCGATGCACGATGTTAAACTACGTCTGCGAATAGAAGTCCAAGAAATCAAACATCGTGGCGATTAACACGACTTCCACGTCGTGTTGTACAAGACATGGAATATAATGCTTTTAATTATGAGTGCGAAATTGATTGCAGTCTACACGAATGTATCGGTAGAATGATATTAAGATGTCTACATTTCCGGATAGAACCACTGGCCTGTGTTGTGCTTGAAATTAATACAATTTTAATCTCCATCCAATCCACTGCATTCGATGGTCGATTACCAGTCCCTTTCTGTTACTTTACAGAAGCAAAATCTGAGCTCATCAGCAATCTACTCTCAAACACAAAAAACATGTTTGGTTGAGCGAACGTGATGTTGTCGATCTGAATTTTTAGATTCAAAGTTCATCTGCCTGCGAATTGATGATGTAGAAGTTGGTGGCTCTCTTTAATCCGTCGTCAACTCTACAATCCAGTTTATCAACTCGCTAGAATTAATTAAAGTCAGATCGGTAACCATAATACAAGGTGGCTCAAAAGTAATACTCCTATCAGAAAATGCCATAAATTTTGCGATTGGCGCCTAATGTCAGTTCTGTTTTGACATTTGCGTAGTAAACACATGCGAACAGAACGCGGAATATTTATTTGACCCCAAGAGGAAGTTGATTTTTTATCAAAAAAAATCATGAGAGATGAGTCCCATTTCCATCTTAGCGGGTACGTAAATAAGCAAAATTTACGCTTCTGGGGCACTGAAAGTCCGCGCGTAACCCATGAAGAGCCATTACACCCGCTCAAAGTCACTGTACGGTGTGCTGTTTTTGCTGGTGGAGTCATCGGACCTTTTTTCTTCGAAGACGTCGCGGGCCAAACGGTTACTGTGAATGGTGAGCGCTACAGAGCAATGATCAACAAGTTCTTTTTGAAGCAACTTGATGAATTGGGATTGAAAAACATGTGGTTCCAACAGAACGGTGCTACGGCACACACTGCACGTACCACAACCGATATGCTGAAGGATGCATTTCCCGGGCGCCTAATCTCCCGTTTTGGCGATTTGCACTGGCCAGCAAGATCGCCTGATTTGACCTCCTCTGCAGACTTCTTTTTGTGGGGTTTTTTGAAGTCGCGGCTTTATGTCAACAAGCCTCAGACTCTTGCAGCTCTTTAAGACAATATCCGTCAAGAATGTGAGGACCTATCGCCGGAAGTTTTGGCCAATGTGATGGAAAATGTTATAAAAAGGGCTCATATGACAATCAGCTGTAGCGGCGGCCGTTTACATGACATCATATTCTCGACTAGATGTAAAAAATTAAAAGACCAAATAAAAATAATCCACAAGAAGAATCAAAGTTTTTAATTTTTTTTTTTTTAAATTACAGCCAAAAAACATCGGAAGGTTATTTTTGCGCCACCCTGTATGATGATGTATAAACCAACTATGTGTTTGTAATGTCATTTGGCTTCCGGTGAAAAATTTGATGATCAACGTTATAAAAGAAGAGGAACTTAAAGGAATGTTTAAAGTTAAGGACGTTTTGATACCATGAGTCTTAATAGTTGCGAAAGGCACAACATTGCACTGACAATGACAATTTGAAAATTTTAAGTCCTTCATATCATGTAAATAAAATTTGCAGGCAAAACAACGTTTGCCTGGTCAGCTAGTAAAGTATATAAAAAATAATTTAAAACGCTTTATTATTAAAAATGTTATGCGCCTGCAAGTCTATACACTACAAACGTGTACTTACCTCTGCTCTCCACTGTACATGCATGTACAGTACGCTTTGTGGGCATCACTGGTTTAAACTAATTGTTCCTATTCCCTGAGCATCCTTATAACATACGCAAAATAATATTTTGTTTTTATTTTTTTAAACACTTTTTCAAATAAAAATAATAATTATACAACTCAACAGAAAGTAACAACAAATTGAAGATATAGAAACAGTAAATAATTGTTTAAATTTCTTTGCTATTTACAGCAGCAGATGACAGCGTAATTGTTGAAGTATCTTTAAAGCTGTGATAGCGATTTTGATTGGATATACGAGTATATATATTGGATTATAATATATTCTGGATATTGTAGTTTTTACAATAAAATTTCTGATGAGAAATTTTGTTAGTTAAATATTAATTTGTTAACGTTTTCGCACAACAAACAACAAAGCATTACAGTAATTAAATCAATAAACAAAATTATTAACAACCAATAGAAGTAAATAATTAAAAATATATTTGATCAAATAAAAAAAGAACGTTAAATATTATATTTAATATTTTTAAATTTATATTGTGGTGGAATTGGTGAAGTAAGGCAGTTTTTACAGCGTTTTTTTGTTTTTTTTTTTTTTTGTTTTCTAGAAAACCGAAATGAGGTTTTGAATAGTTATAGACTTAAGTATTAGGTAATTTTTACACTATGCCGGTGAGCAAAGAATAATTTTCAGAAGTGCTAGAGAGAAATAAAGAGTGTTTTTGTTTGACGAACGAACGGACTGTTTGTTCATCCTGCTGGATTTGCAAAAATATTTTGCTTTGGCAGAATTTGGAAAGCAGTTTTAACACTCATATTTCCAAGTATACATATATCTGCCATTTATATAGTGTAAAAATTATTTGATTATCTTTAGAGGTGAGGTTTGTATGAAGTTGAAATTAAAAATACTTAAAAGAAAATTATACTTAAAGGAACTCTTCAAAAGAGATATAAATAAGTAAATCATAAAACAAAAAAATAAATAAATGTACCAAAATCAATATTATTAAAGAAAAATTTTAGATTTAGTTTTTGGTTAATCGGTGGATGTGTGCACATCAAGCGAACTTACCCTGGCGGCAAAGCTTGTATTCGGTTTTTCTAGCAATTCCCACAAGTATTTTTGATACTCGGCACATTTACCTTCGCCAAATTCCTCTTCGTCTCTCTGCCTTAGGGATTCGGCTTCTTTGCGCATTTCTTCGTGCACATTCTCTTTGCGCTGATGGTATTTGTGCTGACAACAGGACTCCAGGTAGAGTTCATCAACGCCCCAATATTCGAGATCATCGCTGAAGGCCAGCACACACATTTCGTCGACAATGTGCAGTTTACCCGTACGGTAGAAATTTAATATAGAACTAAAACTTTTTGGATGGCGATCGAAGAAGTACTCGTTGTCGATTAGGGAATAGTCGTCGCACAGCTCAATGATGGCCTCGTGAGTTGTGCATTCATGCAGGCGGCCGAGGCGTGTATGGGGCAGACGTTCGAGGGTGCGCCAAAGTACTTCGTGCTTGACGCCGCCCACATTAATGGAAACACGGCTGTTCATTTGTTTGGACTGTGCTATCATAAAGGGTTCTGGGGGCGGGATGGAGGACATTGATCTGGAATGTGTCCGCTGCAAGGCGCCAGCATTGATGGCGCTCTGATGCAATTGGGAAGTAGTGGGATTCGAATGTGTCGGTGAGGTGATTGGGAATGGAGCATAGCGAACTTCTTTGCCAGAGCTAGAACCAGTAGTGGTGGTCGTAATGGCCGTGCTGCCGGGTACACCAACCAAAGTGACATCGTTCGACCAGCCCACACCGCTTGCCGTACTGCTGCCTGCCATACCGCCAGCAGTGTGCGTAGTTGTGGCGGATGCGCCAGCAATGCTGCTACCATCAATATAATCCATGTTGCCAGCAGCAGTGGCGCTGGTATTGATGCTGGCACCTCTCGTGGCTGCAGCACTTTGACCAGCGTTATAAGCAATACCGCCAGCTGTTGGGATAGATCCATCGCCGCCAATGAATGGACCAGTTCCACTGGTTCCCATCGTCCGGCCCCAATCGACATTACCACTGGTGTCGTAGTAGGGTTGATTATCGCAGCCGTCTCCGATGTTGGCCGTTGTTGTAGTTGATGCTGCACTGACGCGTCCGAAAGTTTCGTTATCGATCCAGTTGCCTGTTGGATGTTGTTGCTGGTAATTATATTCCAGTTGCTGTAGTTGTTTTTGTATGTTCTGTTGTGGCGGTTGTTGCTGCTGCTGTTGCTGTTGCTGCTGTGTATCACGTTGTAATGCTTGTTGCTGCTGCTGTTGTTGTTGGCTAGTAGCCTGTCCACCATGCAATTGTCCCACCATTTGTAATACTCCATTATTGTATTGGGTCGGTGGTGTTGCTGCACCCGTTTCCCAGCGTACCGTTTCACGGTCTCTATCACGTTCGCCGACCATAGAACCGCTGCAAAAATAGAAAATGAAAGTGTTCTCAAATTTTAATATAACATATGTGCTTTTTGCATAAAGGGTGGTCCAGCCAAAATAAAACTTTTGCAGAGAATTGTCTTAATATTTCACATTATGAAAGAAGGATCTAAGGCAATTGTGGGTGTAAGAAAATATCAGCTAAGCGCTCGCGATGCTTTCAGTGGTATTCCTTTCACCGATGGTTCATATTTTCAATGATGACATATTGTAAAATTTTTACGTTCTAATCTCTAATATATGCAATTTCCCATACACATCAGTGGAAGACAAGGCTTAATAAGTTGATAGTGCGAAGCCCAATAAGAGCATCAGTTCTTAGCAAACTTAGCTATCTGTTACAAGACAACAGCACCTCGGAGGGTTGTTAGCCTCCTAAAACCAGCATCAGAAAAACTAATTCCCATTTTTGCAACTTAGGCTTAAGCCACAGCCAGGCCGTTTCAGCCAATTTAGACCCTACAACCATGATTAGCATTGAGCAGAACCTCCCATGCTGATCCTCGTTCTGCCAATTAACCCTTGGGGAGAGTTTCGGAAGTCCAACACAACATAAGTAATGCGGCTTCCTAGAGCTTTATCTACTACAACATACGAGAAACTCTTACCCCTTTATGCCCCATAAAGCAATGAGCCCTGGTTTGGTGTACACCAAGGCAAAACCTATTGCCGGGGTGAATGACGATATTAAGTCGTTAATGTGCTGAATTGCCTCATCCTTTAGCTCTTGAATCATTATTAGCTTATTGACGTACACTTTGTCTTTTAAATAGCCACAAATAAAGACATCCAACCGTGTTAAATTACAAAATCGTGGCCACCAATTAACATCGCCATGGCGCGACTTAACACGGTAATTGAATTTCGGTGTAGAAGAAGAGTGTATAGCAAGCGACATCATTCTGTTACAACCACATACCGTCAAATAATATGATGGTCGCGCCTAATTAACGTCGCCACGTCGTGAGTTATCTCGGCCATTGGACTTCACGCGCAAAGAGCTATTGTTTCGTTGGCTGTGTATCAAATGGCATAATCCTTCTGGGATCACATATTTTCCAGATTCACAACCTCAATTTCTGCTGCTCAAAATAGTCACTTTTTGTGGATGCAACTGCTTTTTAAATATCACTAAACTAGTGGATTCTCATTTGCCCAAATGGATAAATTCAGCTTGGTAATGATCCACTAAGGTGACTCAACTAATGTGGCTCCACTAAAGTGAATCCACTAAGATGACGCCGCTAGTCTCAACCGCACTAAACAGTAACTTTTTGTGGATGCAACGGCTTTTCAAATATCAGTAGTGGATTCTCATTTGCCAAATGCATAAATTCAGCTTTGTAATGAATCCACTAAAGTGAATATACTAATGTGGCTCCACTAAGGTGACTCCACTAAGATGATGCCGCTAGCCAATAACCGCACTAGACATTCACTTATTATGGATGTTCCGGCTTTTCAATTATCACTAGTGGATTCTCATTTGCCCAAAGGCATAAATTCAGCTTGGTAATGAGTCCACTAAGGTGTGCCTTGAATTGATTTTGATTTGTGCGCTCATTTCCATTTAAGGTTTTAACGATCGTAAAGCGCCGCTCAATTGTGTACTCCTCTATGGTTTAATTTGTCAAACACAAAACCAAAGAAATGTCAAATTATATTGATCAAAAAACTTGTTATTAAGCTGGGACTAACAATTAACATCGAGCTGTATGTTTGGACCAACCTTTACTTAAAAGAAATCGTGAAGCAGGCTTTAAATTTGTGCCAATTTTAAGTATTTTATTTAAATTATATTCAAATTTTTATGTTTTAACTTTTTTTTTACAAAAAATAAAGCATATTCTACTCACCGCTACATTTCATCTATTTTTTTGTTCGTTAACGCCCAGCATCAATAAAGGAATTTCGTTCAATGAATAAAACTTTTCCAGCTGAAATTTATATCCTGTCGTAGTTGGCGTTGTCTTTTTATCATAAATCACAGATTTTTTGTTAAAACTCCTTTTCGAGGAGTTGCAGCAAATTTTTTTATAACAACATGCTAAATGTACTTTACAGGGATGGGTAATTGAGTAGAATGATATTGTTTGATTTACTTTTTTTTACACCGACTTAACTACGTAAATATTTACATATGTTTGTATGTATGTGTGTATGTGGATATTTTATATACAAAAACTATATGAGATTGTTTTACTTCTGTTTCATTCATTCATTCATTCATTTGTCTTTAAGATTTTTTCAATACGTGTTTTACTTTCTCCTCACTCAGTTGATAAAATTTATCTGCAAAAAAAAGATAAGAAAGTAGTTTTATTTATTTATTAGTTTATGCCTATATAATAATATGTAATATATATATGTATGTAATATATACTGCCTTATTTATAAAAATTTTTCAAGTTTATTAAGCTTTTATTGTACTAATTTCCATACAAAATTTTTGTAATAAGAGCTTAATAGACATGAAAAACTTTTTATAAATAAGACCGTTAGTAAATAAGTTTTATTTAAATTAATTTATTTCATTATCTTATAAAAAAAAAAAATACTAGATTTCGGCACTCGACAAATTCGTGAAAATAGCATCCAAGAAATTTTCGGACATACGATGAAATCTGCTCTCTTCGACGAACACTGTGTAGACAAAGCGAACCGCAGTATTTACCAAACGATTAACTTTTCCCAGATGTGTCATACAGCAACCTGACATTATTTCAAACCTATATAAAATATGCGATATTACCAACTGATTATGCTAACCGCTTCCTTATGTGGAGAGGCACATACATATTCGATGAACAAATTTTCCGCAAGTTCACCGAAACTTTTCCACACAGGCTATCAGTATGGTTTGTAAAAGAAAGTCTCGAGTCGAGAATGATCCCTAGACATCTAAGACAATTAACAAACTGAATACGGCTGTTATTTAACATTACAGCAGGTTTATAAATAAAACGATTTGAAGGCTCAAACGTGATAGCCGTATTTATAGAAGGGTTCATTGTTAAAAAACTAGATGAAGCCCACTCCAGAATACGTTGTACTTTATCATCTACCATAGTTTTACTTGAAGAAATAGAAGTCTTAAAAAGTAGGAAAACATCATCAGCATACAGAAAGGTCTTACATATAGCAGAATTAGCAATACTAGCCAGATCATTCATATATAGTGTAAATAGGAGTGATCCCAAGACAAATCATTGGGGAACACCAGATGAGAGAGATCTTAAACCAGACGCTATCTCATTCAGTACAACAAATTGCAATCTATTGCATAGATAAGAATATATTATAAACCCTTACGAAACGCAAATTGGTCTTCATAAATATTCCTTGATAGGGATTCAAGAGTTTGATTTTTAATAACATGTTCAATTATCTTGGACAGAGCTGGTAGTATAGAGATTGGTCTGAAATCATTAGGCCCATGGGTAACCCGTATTTTAGGTAGGACAACAATTCTAGCAACCTTCCAATTCGACGGAAAATCCGATGTAAGTATCTTATTTATCAAAAATAAAATATACTCAGTAATATATGGATAAATTACCTTCATAAATTTTATTGAATATCATCCACACCAATCGAATGGGATCTCACTTTATTCAAGGCAGTAAGAAGTTCAGCTTTATTTATGCAGTGAAAAGAAAAAGACGACGGAGCATCGTAAATGGTACGTATATCAAACTCATCACTACCCAAAATGCCATCACCTATAGCAAAATAATCATTCAACTCGTCAACACTACCCTCACAGTTTATTGAAACTTCATACTACCAGAACCCCTTATCACCTTCCATAACCCAGCAGAATCTACTCTACGAAAAGGTCTTGTAAAATGACTCAGATATAATTTTCGATAATCTTCACTATTACGCTTAATACCCTTCCAAGTAAATTAATAATTACAAACGTTGTTAAGTCACTGAGCACTTAGGACGAAAAAGCTCGAAAAACTGTATCTGCCAGAAGTTGCTGAATCATAAAACACGCTAAAGGACACGAAGTAATAGTTTAGTGCATCCAGCAACATGTTGCTAGGACTTATAATATTTTATATCGGTATAATTATTGTGTATATTAGTGGTATAATTAGGGTTAAATCAGTGTGTGTAACAGCAGCAAATAAAAATATACATTTGTTTGAAACTACTCGTATGCTAGAAGATAAAAATAAAAAAAAAGCAAATGCATTTACCACATGTCACACAAGGCACAGTGTCATTGCCATACAAGAAAAGGGCAGCCACATAAAAAAAAGACAATGTTAAGAAAATATCAAGTGCCACTGGAAACAAAAGCGCAAATATGATGTAAGAGCCTATTCAAAAACAACGGCAACCTCAAGATTTTTACGTATATATGTATATAGAAAAACGTCAATACACATGCATACAGGCGTGCTGTTTTATGTTTTTTTTTTTGAGCTACACACGTTTAAATCACAAAATAAATTTATAGATTTTTAATACAAAAAATATATGGTTAATATGACAATATTCTAAGGGCAACATACTATTGCTGAGTTATATGTTTGGTACTGAAAATATCACATTGTTATATTTTAATGCCATTGATTTGCGTCACCATAGTTCTGTAAGCGAAATGATGGTGTAATTGTAATTAAACACAGTGTTAATAAAAATTACAATATTAATATCATACCTAATCACGTTATTATAACCAATCATATTACTTTTATTAAATAACCACACTAATGTTACAAACAGTTTTATTGGCATATAACCTTATTTAGGTCATAACCAGCCATATTAATTAAAACAATACTATTAAATTTATTTATAACTACTTATTCATGTAATGCATGAGTACATACAGAAAATAATTTAAAATAAAAACATTTAATACACTTTGATGAAATAAAATAATCAAAATTAATCTGCAAAAAATTGTTGGGGTTCCATAAGTGCAAATGACTCTCAATAGGTTTTAGTGTCTATTAGCTACAAAAATTATAATTTATTAAGTATTTCGTCAATAATTGTAAAAATAAATAATATGGCTGACCAACAATACTCTTGACGTTGTCATAGTATTATTGTTTACAACATACATTATTAATATTCCAACATACCTTTAGATTTCCGCAAACACTTCGAATGCATTTCTGCACAATTTTAATTTGCAGTCTTTTCCTTATCACTTTTTTTCAGATAAACAAAAAAATTTTGTTATAAAAACAAAACACATCTTTCTTCATAAAAAAAACATAACTAAAAGAAACAAATTATGTGTCAAAAACTAAAAGGAACAATGCTGACAATATTAAGTTTATTCTGGAAACTTATATTTGTTACATGTGAACCAACTTTGCTTACATATGATAAAAACAAATATTTCGGTATTGAGTGTAGCAAGAGCTATTGTTGTTAAAAAAAAAATTATATACAATACTAACATTTGGAATTTGGTAGGTGGTAATAATAGATTTAGTGAAATGCAAACGAAAACATATTTATGGGGAAACAAACTATTACTAAATCAAGAATAAGCTGTTTTTAACAATAATACACAATTGCTTGCTTCTAATTTTTCGAGCCTTTTTTAATTTGAATTGTTATTTGTTGTTGAGCTAGTGGTCTTCTTGTTTGGTAAAAAGTACGGTTTATATATTTCAATATTTCGACACTCCGTTGTGTGTCTTCTTCAGGAAAATTTTTGTTTTTTGAAAAATTGTGTGTACAAAATAATAAATTTGAAAACTCATATTAAAATAACAAAAATAAAATATTCAACTACATTAACATTTACAATGAAGAAACATATTTTACATTATTATAACATTAAACATATTGTATAATACTTTTTTAAAAAGAAATGAAAAAGTTTTTAAACAATTTTAGGTAAAATACCTATCTACTCCTGTTTTTGTTTTTATGTATTAAATGCCTATAATTTTGTGCTAATCCGTCTACATCCTTCTTAAAATTTATCCTCTTATCTACAGGCACGTTAGTTATCTGTAGCATTTCTAGCATATATCTACGTTTATAATAAACGTTTATAATAAACGTAGATAATAAACGTAGATATATGCTAGAAATGCTACAGATAACTAACGTGCCTGTAGATAAGAGGATAAAGGATGTAGACGGATTAGCACAAAATTATAGGCATTTAATACATAAAAACAAAAACAGGAGTAGATAGGTATTTTACCTAAAATTGTTTAAAAACTTTTTCATTTCTTTTTAAAAAAGTATTATACAATATGTTTAATGTTATAATAATGTAAAATATGTTTCTTCATTGTAAATGTTAATGTAGTTAAATATTTTATTTTTGTTATTTTAATATGAGTTTTCAAATTTATTATTTTGTACACACAATTTTTCAAAAAACAAAAATTTTCCTGAAGAAGACACACAACGGAGTGTCGAAATATTGAAATATATAAACCGTACTTTTTACCAAACAAGAAGACCACTAGCTCAACAACAAATAACAATTCAAAATAATACACAATATTATGGCATATAAACTAATGTGACGGCAACCATATTGAAACTGCATTATCTTTGCTATGGCTGGCTCCAACTCCAGTTTTCCTAAACTTTTCTTTTTCAGCTTTGTATTTCTTCAATAACTCTTCGAATGTTGATTTACAGCTATTCTGATATCTCTGGTTTAGCAACGCAGACAAGTGACTTAACCCAACTCTAAAGAAAATAGTTCAATGTGGCTAAATCACACGATATTTGTGGTCAATTAATTAGACTATTTTAGGAAAATATTCTTCCATCCAAAGTTTCCGTTAGTAAATTAGTTTTTGAACGCGCTATGTGGCGTAAACCTCCATCCTGATGAAAGCACATAACAGCAAGATCAGTACAAGCTCCATACAAGATACGTCATGATCTGAGTTCAAATCCCAGTGGGTGCTGATGAGTAGTGTAGCGACTACGAAACAGCTAGTTGTCTCCCAGCTTAAATGTTTGATTATTATTTTTCGTGTCTTCTTCAATCAAAAATTATTGATCATATGTGTTGTAAAAAATCCTTCTTAAGAAAAAACTTAAGAAAGGAAAAAACTTGAAATATATCTCGTTGTACAAATGTACAAACCAAAAATTTAATTTAAAAATTATAAAAAAGTTCAACAAAAATTCGATAAATTAGTACAAAACCGCCAAAAGTTCAGATACACATTCCACACCGTACCGTATATGAAAAACCGGTTCTAAACAGCTTACAGAACTGGTTCCAAGTTATTTGGGAATTCCCAAATTCAGTTTCAGGAATCACTAAAATCTCCTTACTTCCCCGGAACAATTCCAGAAGTGCTAAGACAAGAGTTTGTGAACATTTGACTTGAACTTTCCAACGTTATAACAGACAGGAAACACGTCTGCAGGCAACTTATTCCAAAGAAGAAGCGTACGGGTGAAAAACAAATTCTCTCTGTAATGCGTAGTACGATTCCCCGGGCAATCGACCACAAATGGATGAGCTCTGGACGATGAACGCGTGCTATGCAAAAATGTGCGAGTTTCGGGAACAAGATCCCTATTCTCGTCAGAGCAAAATCCATTGTAGTAACGATAGAACAGAGTAACGCACCCCACACTGCGTCGATGCTCCAGTGAGTCAATAGAGTTGAATATCCTACTGTCACCGATGAGCTTCTTCGCCCTCTCCTGCGAGAGATTGCGAGAGTTACAAATAAGCTTACAAGTGAAGCTAATATAGGCATGTTAGTGCCAATTTTCACGAGGCAATTTTAGCTGCGCAATTCTTGAGTTTGTGGAGAAATAAGTGAGGAAAGAGTGGTATTGACGTATCTACACAAGCAAAAGACAGTTTCATCGGCCTCAACGGCCGTCTTGTTTTAGGTTTATTTGGACGATTAGGAAGCATTGTTCAGGCGCCAGTCTATTCATGCTGAAATGTCATACCAAACTAAGCATAAATCGCTTAACTAATGGCCACAAATAAAGTGTTAGAAATTTAAAGTTGTATACCTCTATAAAAAGCGTCCTATATTAGTTGTAAATTTTGTTTTTTTTTTCTATTTATTTTTAGAAAATACACTTGAGGATTATCATCACTCCTCATTCGGCAGTTTTCTTTATTGATGCATTTATTAAAAAAGGTGAGCTTCATCGCTAAACAAAATTCGCTTATGAAAATCGGGATCAACGGCAATCTTGTTTTGAACGTAGCAAAAGTCTATTAATATTAATAAGCCAAACAAACCAGACTAAACATAAATCACTTAACAGCTGACAAAATGTGTTGCCATTAAAGTTTGCTGCATGTATAAAAGCGCCCTTTACACACTAGCCTAAGCATATATTTGTAGAGAGATATGAGTGTCCATATCGTTTGGTTCATTAAAACTGCCTCATCTAAAAAAAAATATATATTTTTTGTATTTAAGATTTAAAATAACCCTTAAAATTTAATATGCCCGGGAAATATGTTAGAATTTTTTAGAAATGCTTATTGTTTATGAAATTGTGGCATGATCACAATGGCATCGTTGGAAGTTCATACAAATAGATGAATATTTATTCAACATGTTTATGCATGCTTATGCATGCAAGAGGAATAACAACAAGTAGTTTTGCTGGAAACATTTTTTTTTTCTTCTCAAAATGTGTATATTTCAGTTGGTTTAATACCTCGAATGAGTGCTCATGTTTGCCCCTAAACGTGTACTTCACATATACATACAAACATAATTATGCAGGGCTGTATTACGGATAAAACGCAATGTTACATACAGAACAAGGTACATTAACGTCTGCAAGGTGGCAATGCTGCGGCGTGCGACAGTTTTAACATATCATGCCATTTATGTCAAATGTATTGTTTACATTTTTGTAACTGGGTTTAGTGGTTTACTCTGAATTGAAGGTTTAAAAATTATTTTGTGAACATAGAAATAATTCAAGTAAAAATTATAAATAGCCTGTTTTTTATGTTTCCCAGCTATCTATATGTAGACATTTCATAGGAACTACCCTAATCATCAGTAGACTTTGGAAATTTTTGAAAGATATTCTCAAACATTCAGCTTTATATCCCAACAATATAAATAAATTGTTGAGAATTTAAAAGAAAAATGCTCTAATAATACCTGTCAAAACACAAAAAACAAGCTTTTTCATTTATACATGTCTCTATTATTTCTTTACACCTTTTAAACAAATGAACAACCGTTGGTTGCTACGATTTGCTTTTTGAAAGTATCGAAAAGCAGAGAACAAAAATTCAAACAATTAAGTTTTTTATTCACTATTTTTAGCTTCTACCATTTATTTAGAGCATTTTTCTTTTTAATTCTCAGCAATTTATTTATATTGCTGGGATATAAAGTTGAATGTTTGAGAATATCTTTCAAAAATTTCCAAAGTCTACTGATGATTAGGGTAGTTCCTATGAAATGTTGACATATAGATAGCTGGGAAACATAGAAAACAGGCTATTTATAATTTTTATTGGTATAAATGGTAGAAGCTAAAAATAGCGAATAAATAACTTAATTTTTCAAATAAAAATAATTAATAATTGTGAAAAGTTAATGGTAATAAAAAAATATCGTAGTGAAAATGGTATTCGAGAAGAAGATTTTGGATCAAATCCACATTCAAATGGTGAAGATTTTTCTCGATCAATTGAAGTTTTCTTTATTTTGATAAGATTGCAGCTGAAAATATAACAATAATTGAAATGAATAAAATAATGAACTAATAAAATTATAAACTATAAAATAATCTTGTTCCTAAGATTATAAATCTTGTTCATTGAATGAACAATTGAAACGAATTCTATTACAGTACTTTTCTTTACTAACTAAAACAATTTTCACCACGTCCGGGAACTTAATACTGAACAAAAGGTGTTGATTGTTTGAAGTCAGAAATCTAAGTGAGTTTATTCAAACAATCCATGCTGCTTATATACTAATTTAGCACATAGTTGTACACAAAAGTAGTATGAGAAAAGTTTAACGAAACATATGAAATGTGACAACAATGTAACATAAATCCGTTAATTCAAATATTATCAGCGAAATGTGACAACAATGTGTAGAGTTGTATTTACAAAAATTCCGTTAAATTCAAAATAGAATTTGAGAGTGTTTATTAGTAGAAAATAAAAATAAAATAATGAGTTGCTTCAACTATGAAATAATTGGGAAAAAGGTTACAAATATGTTTGACAAGCATAGCTTACCATATGCCTGTTTTTGTTGTATTGTTTGAAATTCTTCTCTAGTGCTGCCACCTTGTAGACGTTAATGCACCTTGGCACAGAATTGTCGTTATAAATACTACGCAGTTATAGAGATTTTTAGTTGTTGGAACCATTTTTTACTTTTACTTTTTTTTAATGAAATTGATATACGAGGGCGGTTCGGAAACCTCTTAGCCTATCCATGAAAAAAAAATAGTTAGTTTTTAAAAAATATTTTTATATTTCAAATCTCCTGAAACTTCAATACCCTAAGTCCAACGCTTTTCTAGCAATTATATCCCTTGATTAAAATAGTTTTCCTCAAGGTCTTCAAAATAGTGGTTTACAATTGTAATTGCATCTTCATTTGATGCATTTTGATGCTTGCCAGCAAGGAATTTTTTTAGATTTGGAAACAGTTAAAAGTCACTGGGAGCTAAATCAGTAGAATACGGTGAGTGGTCAAGCAACTCGTATTTTAATTCGTTGATTTTAGCCATTGTTAAAACACTCTTGTGCGCTGGTGCGTTGTCTTGATGAAAAATTATTTTTTTGTGTTGTAAGCCAGGAAGTTTTTCTCGAATTTGTACATTTAATTGATCCAAAAGGTTGCAATAGTACTCTAGTTGTTTTACCCTTTTGCAGATAGTCAATCAATAAAATACCTTTGAAGTCCCAAAAAAGCGTTGCCATAGCCTTACCAGCCGATGCAATTGTTTTCGACTTCTTTGGGGCACTTCCTCCAGCTTCAGTCCATTGTTTGGATTGTTCTTTTATCTCTGGAGTATAGTGGTGGATCCATGTCTCATCATAAGTTATGAAACGACGCTTAAAATCCGTTTTATGCCGCTTAAAACGATTCAAACAAACTGGAGAAATGTTCATTCTTATGCGTTTTTGGTCGACTGTTAACAAATGCGGCAGCCATCTTGCAGAAAGCTTTTCCATCTGTACTCGTAGTTCTTCATGGAAAATTAAATGGACTCGATCATTTGAGATGCCCATGATATTAGCTATTTCACGCAGTTTTATTCGTCGATCATTTAATACCATATCATACACTTTGGCTTTAATTTCTCTTGTTGTGGCTGTTTTTGGACGTCCACTACGTGGTTCATCTTCAATGCTTGTACGACCACGTTTACGTTCAGCAACCCAATTTTTTACTGTTGCATATGAAGGAGCACTTTCGCCTAACACATTCACCATATCATTTTGAATTTCTTGTCCCGATAAACCTTTTTTTTATGTAAATATTTAATGTCACCACGCATTTCTAATTTTTCCGTTAAAAAAAATATCGCGGATGCGTCTTTTGTGAACACCTGTTTCTATATGAAGGAGTTACCAGATCGAAACAAAACATGTGTTCATAGCAGAGATGGAAGTTTCCAAAACACTTAACTTTTTTTCTGTTTATACCGCGCTTTGTGCTAGGCTAAGAAGTTTTCGAACCGTCCTGTAAAATTTCCATCCAATAAAAATAATAGCGCAACAACGTTAACAAAATTATTCATGATAAAAGGATTCAAGTATGCTGGTTTCATGAAGTCATTAGCATGTACAATCTAATCTAAGGATTTTCGTAAATAAAGCTTGCAAAAGTTGTTTTCTTTGTTTAAGCGGATAAAAATCCTGTAAATATATGATAGCTTGAACTACATGCGGGCCTGGCAGATATGCATTCAACTCATTGATCATGGCGCAGTGTCCTTATAATTGAACTTTTGCCTTGACATACTGAGCCTTTTTTTTTGTGGGGAACACTGATTAAGACACTATAGGACTATAACTTACAATTCAGAATATGTTTAAGCCTAAAAGAAAGACTACGAATGTCTTTAAAAAGGCTTTACATTTGCAGGCCTAAGCAGTTTACCCATTAGTGTTTTCCCTTCGTAGACATGTTTATGAATTTTGCTAAAATTTCTATATGATTCATGCACAGTCCTTTCTTTCACATGCATGAGTTTTGTGCATTAGCAACTCTCGTAAACATCTGCACGAAAAAATAATAAACCAAGCAGAGCAAGCACGAGCGAAAGTGCACTCAATAGCTATAGAACATAAATTTAAGTAAAAATATGCATTTATTTTTAATAAAGATTATAAAAAAAACACAGCACTTGAATTTCTATTTTCTTGAGTATTCTGTTGAATTTTCAAGTTCTTGTGCTACCTACTAAAAATCAAAGGTTTGCAATTGAATCTACTCGTAAAGAGTTGTTACTTATTTAAAACCTTTTTATTTTTACTGCTTAAAATTTATTGTTTTTGGGTTGTTGAATTTAAAAGGTCAATTTCGAGTGCATACTCTAGAATTATTTGTGAATTGGAAGGTAACAAAAGGCTGCCATGTTCTGGCGGGAAGTGCTGGGTTATAATCAAATGTATAGATTTTTTTTACACTGAAAATAAAATGTTAAACGATTTTTTATTTAGAACAAATTCACTCCCGCAAAAATTTTCTTTCGTTTCGTTTTCAAAAATATTTGCAGCGTATTTCTACTTTATTGCATTTTATTGCTGACGCAGGTCATCGTCAAACTTTCAAGTGGAAATATTACGACAGCCATTTACTTTGGAAAGTTTTAAGTGTTTATCAACAAGACCATTTGAAAAATTCGAATCTTTATTACATGTCATTTCCGGAGTAATTTAAAACTTCATTTAAATTCAAATTTAATTACTTTAGCTGCAATGTGGCTGCCAGTCAGTTAATGCAATTGCTTTCTTACAAATACGAGTACTCAAATTCAGTGACTTAATAATAACTTAGTTTCTCAAGGTTGTTCAGAAAATAGAAAATGGAAATATTCGCTTTTGAAAATGCCGGATTACAAAAGCAATATTCATTCCTAAATGTCAACTTGATATTTATATTGTTTAAATTAAAGAAATAAAAATAAAATTGGGCGGTACTGTACTTTTGAAAGTAAAAAAACATTATGGAACGTAAAAAAAGTTCTTTTTTTTTATTTCGACAATCTATAGACGAACAAAAAAACCATGACAATGTACAATGGACTACATCAATATTTTTTTAGTTAATGATTTTTAAAAGAAAATTGTGCTTTGTAATAATTTAAGTCCCTTTTAATTAAAAGTGCGTTTTTTTATATTCTGCACTCATACTCAGATCAAAACCTCGTAAGGTGGCAGTGGAGAAACTATATAGGTTAGGTTAGGTTAGGTTAGGTTAGGTTAGGTTAGGTTAGGTTAGGTTAGGTTAGGTTAGGTTAGGTTAGGTTAGGTTAGGTTAGGTTAGGTTAGGTTAGGTTAGGTTAGGTTAGGTTAGGTTAGGTTAGGTTAGGTTAGGTTAGGTTAGGTTAGGTTAGGTTAGGTTAGGTTAGGTTAGGTTAGGTTAGGTTAGGTTAGGTTAGGTTAGGTTAGGTTAGGTTAGGTTAGGTTAGGTTAGGTTAGGTTAGGTTAGGTTAGGTTAGGTTAGGTTAGGTTAGGTTAGGTTAGGTTAGGTTAGGTTAGGTTAGGTTAGGTTAGGTTAGGTTAGGTTAGGTTAGGTTAGGTTAGGTTAGGTTAGGTTAGGTTAGGTTAGGTTAGGTTAGGTTAGGTTAGGTTAGGTTAGGTTAGGTTAGGTTAGGTTAGGTTAGGTTAGGTTAGGTTAGGTTAGGTTAGGTTAGGTTAGGTTAGGTTAGGTTAGGTAAGATTAGATTAGGCTAGGTTACGTTAGGCTAGTTTAGGTTTTACAGACTGTCAGCCATTGGAAAGCCAGTCCATTTGGGTCAAATTTGCTTGGGTGTGATATATATCTCAGCAGATCTACACATCACTGTCTTAAAAACAACCCGAGGATCAGATAAAGGAGTCCAATCTATTTACATCACATTTCAATACCTCGATAAAAAGTCCCTACGTAGGAAAGAGCTAAGCATCGACAAAGGAAGTGCTCAATACTCTCTAGCTCCCTCTCGTCTGTGCAACTTCTACAGAAGTCATTAAATGGAAGATTTAACCTCCTCGAAGGTATATAAAGGAGGCGCAAAATTAACTACCCTATCGGCTGCAGAATATAAACAGATAATCAACGATCACTATTCTCCTCAAGAGCGTGGAATAGTTGTGCTGATTTTTCTAACCACGATTTTGAGTCAAAAATCAGCATGAGTGGAGTACTAAAATTCTATGCGAAATGTATGAAAAGACGTCACGTCCACTCAAGGTTACTGTGCCGTGCGTTGTTTAAGCGGTAGCATTAATTGGAGTGTTGTTTTGAGAACGTCATTTCTATTACCGTTATCTAATGCCCCAAGAAGCTGGTTTTGCCTTGGTGTACGCCCAAGAAGATCACCTGTCTACCTGAGGCATAGAGGGGTAGCAGTTAATCGCTTGTTGCAGCAAACAAAAACGCTAAAAAGCCACATGACTTACGTTGTGTTGGACTTTCAAAACCCTCACCTTAGGTTAATTGGCACAACGGGGAGCGGCAAAGTCCCCGGGAGCTTCTTTTTGCAGATCATTATGGTGCTGATCATGTTTGAGGTGACTACCTTGGCTGAAATGTTCCGACTGCGGTTTAAGGCTAAATACAGGAAAGGCAATTTGTTTCCTTGATAACTATGGCCTAATGCTGGTTTTCGGGGGCTAATAACCCCCCAAAGGTGCGATTGTCTCACAATGGACACCTGTAATGCGAGGGGCCAGTAATGATAGTTACACGGGCGCTGTCAACTCAAGAAGCATTGTCTACCATTGGCTACTTGGGAATTTGCAAAGGGTTTGTTTATTATGTTCATCTGTTATAATAAAAGTTGCGACTTGCGTTAGCCTTGCAAACCACATGAGGCGCTGTTGAATCGTGAATAATTCAACCCGGGGAGTCAACACATCATTAGATAAGACCGTCAAGGCAGATGTAAATCAATGACATACATATTCTTCTGAGTTGAATGAACGAGTCTTGGTGAACATGTAGTTTCACCAAGATATCATAGTGCAACCGTACACACAGCAGGAGCCGCTATGTATATTGTGAAGAAAGCATTTTCTCGTTGCGTAATCTCCTGTTTTGGCTATTTGTCATGGCCAGCAACCATCGCAGAGTTCTTTCTTTGAGGCTGCTGGCAGGCTAATGCCAACAAGCTCTACACAATGCCAACCCTGGAGGAGAATATTCGACAGGAATGCGAACAGAATGTGTCACTGATTTACATCTGCCTGCAGAGGAAGGGAGGGGGGGGTAAAGAACGAAAGTAACAACTGTGAAAACGATTTACATCAGTACCTGCCTTGACGGCCTAACCTGACGGTGGACCAATTCCACGGAGTGAATTTTTCACGATTCACCACCGCCCCCGTGTGGCTTGCTAGGCTCACACAGGTAGCAATTCTTGTCATATGATTGAGGTCATATGAACAACTTCTTGTTGAGGAGTTCGGGCTTTCTAATCCCTCATGTATGCAATTTCCCAGCAATCAATGGAGGACAAGGCTTAATGAGTTGGTAGGCCGAAGCCCACTAAGAGCATCAGCCCTTAAACCAACTCACCCGTCAACCATCACCACTGGTTCCTTATAGTACACGTTGTATAGGCAACAGATCCTCGGGAGATTGTTAGCCCTCGAAAAAATCCATCATCAAACAATTATCAAGGATACTAACACTCCTTTCCTGCGTTTTAGGTTTCAACTACAGCCAGGAAGTTCCAGCCAAGGTAGGCACCTGAACCATGATCAGCCCGGGTCGAACCGCAAGCAGAACTTCCCGGGGGCCATGCTGATCCCCGTTCTGCCAATTTATACCCTTGGCAAGGGTTTCGGAAGCCAACACGACATAAGTCATGTGGCTTCCTAGAGTTTTGTTTACCGCACCAAACGAGGGACCCCTTCCCGCCTTTTCCGCGAAAAAAAAATGTGCCTAAGTTAGGAATACGCCAAGGCAAAACCTGTTCCCCGGGGGGAAACGAAAGTAACAGTAAGTATTTTTGTTACATTTGACATGATTTTTAATCAAGTAGTGCCTTCAATTCTCCATCTTTGTAAATCTTTACTTTTTCTGCGCCATGCAGTTCTTACCGTCAAAATAAATAAATATTCTGGAAGCGTTGAGAGTACTCTCGGCATGTACTTTCACTAATAGCGCCCTTCGGTGTGCCTTAGTTGCAGATATCTTCAAATTAAAGCAGAAAATTGAAACCCCCCGCAAATGATGAGAATTTGGAGCGTAAGCTGATATGTTTAATCGAAAATGACGTTGCGTTTACAAATACCTAAGCTTATTGTATGGCATCTATGGTCTACTTATTTCGACTACCACTTACCGCTACAGCAATCTACTACCACACGACGAAAGCAAAGTTGTACACCTAATATAATTATAATTACTACAACTGTTAGCATTTAGTGAAAATTATTTACGAAAACATTTACTCGAAAATGCTTGCAAACAGGAAGAAAATATTAATATTATTGATTAAAAATCTGAGTGGTTTCATGGGCAATTTTGAAGACTTTCCTTCCAAAATTTGACTAGTTTTATATTGGCAACTGTGCTGTGAATATCATGAACACACAAATTCGAATATTACAACATTTATCAAACTTTTTCCAATTACAAGCACACACACACTCACACTATTAACTGCCACACAACCACTTAACCTCAACACCTACACACTGAACCAACCACTATTACTACAAACTTCCTGCGCCACGTTATAAAAAAAAAGTTGTAAGACCTAATAACAGCATTTCATTTTTGTTATTATTTTTTTTTTTGGCAAACTTTTTAAGTTTATTCACAAATACTTGTACGCACACACACACACATTACTTACACACACACGCATGTACAAGTATCGCATATGTTTCGGTTGTTGGTGGAAATGCGAAAATAATTGTTATGTTACATGCAAACTTTGGCCATTGGCCTTGGTCAAAATCTTGTTCTTTGGGCTTTTGTAAAGGTAAAATTTATTTACTGTGTATTTCCTTTTCATTGTGTAAGACTTCAACTCAAACTGTGTTATATATTATTAAAAAAGTTAAATGTATTGTAAAAGATAGTTCTACTAGAATTTAAAGGATTATTTATTGAAGAAACTTTAAGTCATTCAAACTTTAATTGCGCCTAGAAACAAGTGCTCGCAGCTAGATTTAAGAAGAGTTTCATCGAATGTTTTGTTCTCAATGTACTATTTATACGATTATTTGAATGGGATGCGGACCAAAACGGCCTCTTGCACTACCATCGTTGTTACTTGTGTATTGTGCATCCCGTTGCCCCTTCATGGGTTAACTGCGTGAAAAACCGAACAAGCTCCTTCAAAGGGAGCGACTGTTCACTCATCGTATGAGCTTAAATGTGTCCCTACATCGCACAGTAGGCGATTAAGTATTCCATTAAGCTTCTCTTCTTCGCAAAATCAGTAAGTGTATGCATTGGAAATCTGTCTATTTTGTACAGATTCTTGAGGCAAGTATAATGGGCTGTAAGTGCACTTGTCGCTGTTCTAAGGCTTTTCCTGTTCAGTCTTAGAGCACGTTCCGTCCTTTTTGCATTAAGAACTAGAAATTTCTTGAAATGTTCAAGACTGTTGGTCTGTTTCCAACATTTCTGCACGATGGATTCCATTGTTTCACCTCCCTCTTAAGGAAACTCTGGTTAAAGCCTAATGCTGGACTGGCTGCAATAAAAGTGCCCTTTGCACCGTGTTTGGCACAAACATTTCATTGCCACAATACCCCTTACGTCCTGGCACCCATGTTGGATTAATCTCATTCTGTTACACCAGTTCATTTAGCATGTTGTGGCACTCTTGTCTTACAAGGATAATATGAATATTCAATAACTTTTTTGTCTCTCTATATTTTTTATTCTTATTTCAAAACTTTGTAAAGAAGATTTAGGGAAATTAACATGAAACCCTACACAACAGAACAGCGATCAAAAATTATTAAGTTTTATTTTGAAAAATTGTCGTTTTTTTAATGTAAATACTGGACCTTAAGTACCTACAATAGACCACCAAGCTGCAAAAATTTCGACAACAGGGTACAGTAAGACATATTCCATGCACCGGAAGACCACGTACGGTCCACACGGAAGAAAATATTCAACGTGTTGCGGATAGTGTACAGGACAGTCTAGAAACATCAACAATTTATTCAATTTAATTTAATCCTTACAGGCGTTCAGCACAACTGAGGCTATTGCGGAGCCCTGTTCAGAGGATTTTGGCCACATTGCACATGTTCTCGTATTCAAGGTTCAGCTTATTCAAGCCTTGAAGCCAGAAGACTATGAACAGCGTCTTTGTGCCATTTCATTCCGAAGATAAAGATAATTCTGCTCCATCCTATAGCTTGGACTTAAAAACATACGGCTTTCGGAACCGATGAACTGTCAGAGAATATTTTTATCACTACACCCTAGTGTACCCTATCGGAAAGTATTTTTACTGTTTTCCTTATTGCGTATACTTCCGCTAGATAGTTTGTAGTTAGTTTCATAAGTGCTCTAGGCGCCACTAATCCCGCCGCACTCTTTGAAGCGTCCAGGATCTATCCGTGTACAATTCTGTACTGCCCTCTTGCCACCTCGCCATTTGCAAGGAGGGGTAGGAGTTATTTGTTTGTTGTGGAAAATAAAACTTTGAGAAGCCGCTTGACTTATGTTGTGTTGAACTTTCCAAAACCTCACTAATTGGTAGAATGGGCATCGGCTAAGCTACCTTGAGCTTCTGCTTTCAAGACTATCCTCTGCTCAAACATTCTGGCAAAGGATGATGTTCTGGAGTTTTTGCTTTTAAGACCATCCTTTGTTCAAATGTTCTGGCTATAGTTTTAATCTTAATTGCAGGAAGAAATATTAGTATTTTCTGATAACTATTGTGCAGTGCCGGTTTTCGGGGGCTAACAACTTTCAAGATTCTGCTGTCTTGCAACAGATATCTATAACGTAAGCAACCATTAGGGATGGTTAGGCGGATGTGTTGGTTTAAGGGCTGATGTTTTTAAATGGGCTTCGGTGTAACAACTTATTGTGCTTTATCTTCCATTGACTGCTTGGGAAATTGTATACAGGAGGGATTGGAAAGCCCGAACTCTTCAGCAAAACTGTTCGTTCATGTAGCGACAGACTTATGGTAAAAGTTGCGTCCTGTGAATAATACGTCCCGTGTAATTGGTCCATCAACAGATAAGGCCGTCAAGGCAGGTGCTAAAGTAAATTAATTTCCACATTTTTCACTGATTATACAAGATTAGAATTTTTCAGTTTTTGGGGAGTAATAATCCCTAAGGTACTGTTGTCTTGCAATAGTTACCTGTAATACTCGTATAAGGAACCAATAGTTACAGCTGGATGAATGAGTTGGTGCTTTTACTCGTATTCTGCCCACCAACCCATAAGCCTTGTCTTCTATTGGCTGTCTGAGAAATTGCATAGAGGAGAGATTAGAGAGCCCAAGCTCTTCAGCAAGCGGTTTGTCCAGATGGCTTCAAACATGTGGTAAAAGTGGCAACCTGTGTGAGAATTGCTAACCATACGGTGCGCTGGTGAATCGTGAATAATTATTAATTAATGCTTAAGACAGGTGCTATTGTAAGTCAATGGCACATTCATTCACTTCTGAGCTGTTATAAGCTTACTGAGGTTACTTTTTCTTTTAACCCAAATAGAGAAATCCAACGGGGACAATCGCATAAAGGGTGGCGTTCAATTTGTATTGCCAAGACGTGGGGTAATATGGCCATTGAGTAACTCACCCCTTGAAGTTGGTCCATCATCAGATAATTTCTAAAGTTGTTTTAACTAATCAAATTAACTTAGACCAGACGTGCCCACGCCTATGCGCTTGATGCTCAATTGTTTTTGTAAAAGCGCTTAGTTATAGGGCTGTGCTCTTTAATACACATATACTGCGCTCAGCACCAGCAATGAAAAATACTCAAACAACTTCTTCTTATATATATATTTTTTTTTTCGGTCTTCACTGCACATACACACAAGAGCTAAGAAACAACACTTTGGCATGTTTTGCTGGTAAACACTGACGACAGCGATTATCAGTGTGAATTTTGTTTTTGTAAATTGTTTTGCTTTTTACAACAAAAAATATTAAATAAAAGTAGTTTTTCCTTAAATGTATTGGTGTTTACTCTTCCATATAGAACTTTTGGGCACCCCTGGTCTAGACTTTTCTTCGTTTTAAGGGTGACCGCTGTGTTTTTTCAATCTAATGGTTACAACTAGTGTGATGTTTCCACATAAAAAATAAGTGACTTGTCGAGAAACTTTATATGAAAAACACTAAAATTTTTGAGATATTTCAGACAAGTCGCTTGCTTGTATTGTGAAAACAAGATATAAATCGCCTTTCTGTATATATCATTGCCCGGGCATTGTACATTTAGGAGCCAACTTGGCTGCGGAGTAACACTATTTGTATTTTCTTGAAAAGACTTAGAAGTTAGTTTTTTCTTTGTTCGAATTTAAAAGCAATGTGGTCTACCAGCTCTGAACTAGTGACAGTAGAGAGAAAATCTTCCCTACATTTTTTTTGCAAGTCCCGTTAGTACAAATCATTTGGCTTTCTTTCTACCTTGTGTCTTTTACTGTGTATATGTATGTATATGTGTATGTATACGTAGTTGTATAAACTTACTGCTCCTTAAAGTTTTACGCAAATGTTCTTTCAAATATAAACTAAGTACCAAGGTCTTGTTGGTTTTACTTTTACTCGTAAAAGTGCACCAGGTTAAATGGCGAAATGTATAAAACGCATGCATGTCTGTATGTGTATGTTTATATAATTGTAGGTTCAAGATTGTAATTTTCGTATTTTTTAAGTTTTAATTGGTTCTTTCTTTGTTCGTAAAATGGGGATTTTCCTTTTTAGGGCTTATAAACAAAATTGCGTGACGTAGAAATCTCTTGATTTTTCATTTCTTTTGAACTTGCAAATTTGATATTTTTTGACGCACAGCATTTAAAACCTGAATGCCAGCAGTATTTGTTTCTTGAATTCTTTTGAAGTAAAAAATAAGACGTAATGTAATGTGTATTATTACATCGTTATAAAGGACTAATTAAGAGAGAAATCTATTCCATCTAATTAAGTGACAGTGATAAATTGCATGTAATTGAGTGACCGAACTGTTCTATCTAATTGAGTGACACCGATCTACACAGTTGCAATTTTAATTGTATTATTATTATTATTGGATGGGATATGGCCCTCATCGGTTATTTGCACTGCGACCAATGGTGATCTATTGTGCGTCCCTTGCCCCATTATGGGTTGAGTATGTCAAGAAAACGGACAAGCTCCATCATAGGGAGTGATATTAAGTCACATTCGCTTAACATATAAGCTTGTAGTAGCCTATATCTTCTGTGTCCCAGTGCTCCACATTGGGTGATTAAGTGCTCCATTGACTCCTCTTCATCACCGCAGAATCTGCAAATGTCTGTGTTGGAAATTCCCATCCTATGCAGGTGCTTGTAGCAGTTATAATGACCTGTAAGTGCACCTGTCAATGTTCTGAGACTTTTCCTGTCCAGTTTTAGAGCACGTTCGGCTTTCTTTTTATCAAAGTTTAGAAATTTCTTGGAGTGTTCAAGACCAGCTATCTCCTTCCAATGTTGTTCAACGATGGACACCGTCCATTTGATTATCTGTTCATTCAGGAGACCCTTATTGAAGCCAAAATTTGGAGTGGGTCCAATAAAAGTCCCCTCTGCTCCTTTCTTGGCATAAATGTCAGCCATTTCATTGCCATGATGCCCTTCATGTCCTGGCACCCAGATCAGGGTGACCTGGTTCTGGCTTGCCAGTTCATTTAGCCTGTTGTGACATTCCAGTACTAACTTTGATGTGAAGACACAACTGCTCAGGGCCTTCAGCACTGATTGGCTATCGGAGAGTATTTTTATCAGCACTCCCTTGTGTCCCCTGTGGGAAAGTATTTCAACCGCTTCCCTTATTGCGTATAGTTCCGCTTGGAAGATTGTGGTATCTTTGCTAAGGGTTATATATTTGCGTGCTCTAGGCCCCACTATTCCCGCTCCAACACCTTGGAGCGTTTTGGATCCATCCGTGTACCACTTTTGTGATCCATCCCGCAACCCTCTTGGGTTCATGCTCCATTCCTCCCTTGTTGGGAAGATGGTCTTATTCTTCCTGGCAAAGGAGTTAGAAGGATCTATAAGGTCACTTGTTTGAGACATATCGATAACGTCTCTGAAATCCTTTAAGATTGCAAGATGTCCAATAAGGTTTCCTGCCTGCTGTACAAAAAGCTACGTTAATTGGTGTTAGGTTCAAAAGAGCTTCCATGCCTATCGTTGGGGTGGTTTTCATCGCCCCTGTGATACATAGGCATGCAAGTCTCTGAACCTTGCGAAGTCTTGATATGACTGTTACCTGTTTGGTTTTTCCCCACCATACTACAGCCCCATATAGTATAGTGGGTCTTACCATTTGGGTATATAACCAGTACGTCATCTTAGGGCTTAGGCCCCAGGATCTACTCAGTAGTTTCTTGGCAATCCAGAGGCTTGTTGTTGCCTTTTTTATAACCGATACGAGGTGCGGTTCCCATGTGAGTTTCTTATCCAGGACTATGCCTAGATATTTCACCTCTGTCTTGGGAGCAACCTCAATACCTTTTATCCTTAGAGTAGGGATCACTACTTCCCTTTTTTTGGTGAATGGCGCAATTGTCGTCTTTTCAGGGTTTATTGAAGCCCTTCCCTTCTGCACCATTCCCATTTTAATTGTATGCGCAAAATAAAACTTTTTGTCTAGCCTTGGCTGGACTTAGTTAATTTTTTGTATTTAGTATTAAGATTTGAATACTTCAGATTGTGAAGATTCAATAAATAAATAAAAGCTAAAAAAAAATTATATGATCACAAATCTGATAACTTTTTTCTAGGTACGCGAAATATTTGATATTTCAAAACGGAGTCTTACATTTATATTAAATATACAGAAATTTAAAAATCTTATTTTGCTTGTTACATCTTCAAAACTAAGTAAAAATTTTCATTCTGGCAACGTTGTTTCCACCTCTACTACAAACTCAAAAGCTAATCAACAAAAGTTGAAACATCTGAACGGTTCAAAAATAAACCACTTGCTGCTGCACTTTCATGCTAACATAAAAGAAAATGTCATACTCTTGTTAAATGTCAATTGTTTGCGAGACAAAAGTTTTCCTTTGTTTTATGGCCGCAGAGATAAACGTAAAAGATTGTTGTGATAAATTGACAATAGAGGTTTTTTAAGCAGCTTTTAGTGAAGAAAACCTCTTGACGTTCAATTTCATTACACCAAAATGTTACGAAGCTGGAGAAATATGTGCGAAAAAAAATAAGAATAATAGATACAAAGATAATAAGATTTGTAAACAGTTTATCAGCCATGTGCTGAGAAACGCAAAATTTTTAAATCACTTGTTGGGACAAAATCGCAAATCGCATTTTTCTGTGTGCTAAAGATCGCGCGATTTGTTTGAGCAAAAATATGTGCAGAATTTGGCAGCACTTGATTCTTGTATGGGGAAAAAACTAGTTGCGCCAACTGAAGTCCCCATTTTTAAAGTAAACAAATGCAACACAACAATCATATAAAAAAAGGTGTATTTTTTTATTGAAATTTTTTTTATTAAAATATGTGAAAATTCTAAATTCTAAAATTTTTTGATGAAAATACATAAAAACTAGTCAAATTTTATTCAGACGTTTTCAGTTCCACGGTTTGATAATAAATTTTCATATTATAAGCTAGTTCACTTCATTATTGGCTTGCGAGTTGAAATAGCAAAATTTTTTGTGATTACGACTTTCAGCACACCAATTTTGGGACTTCAAATCGTACTTACATATGATATGTATATATTAGAAACTAAAATTACGATTGTATCTTGAAAGGGTTTTTATACCCCTGTATATACAGAGGGTATTCCACCATAGAAAAAGTGTTGCCACTTTATTGTGAAAATTGAAGTTGCCGTAGTGCTTCCGAGGTTGTTCCGGAAAAGGGAGAGAATTGTTATGATTCCTGAATCCGGTTTTGGGAGTTTTCAAAAAACTCGGAAAGGCTTCCTAATCGGTTTGGAAACGGTTTATCATAATCGGTGCGTGTTTTTACAGTTGAACGTGTATCTCAAGTTCCAACAGTAATTTTGTACCCGGTGATGTTAATAAATATACGATTTTTCTCGAATTTTTTCTAGATATTTTGCCGAGTTTTTGTGTTTTTTCTGCCCCGCTGTAGCCCTTTACAATGTTTCATTCCGGTTTTTAGTGGCTGAATATCTGCGATCTACACGAAGAGTAGTTTTTAACATGCTTACAATAGATTCGCGCGTATGTTTTTATGTTTGTATGTTGGGAACCTGTGTTCTACTATAGCAACTGTTAATCTAGCTATCTTTGGAAAATTAATAATATTGTTTTTTTACTCTGAGTTTTGCGTAATATAATTTTCATTCTAATATTGTATACAAATTAGTTTTTAGTTTTTCAACAACCATTAAATAATAAAGATGTTAACTTTTATTTAATTGAGAATTCCATTCTGAAATTTTTATATAAAAAGCTCTAGACGATTACAGAAGCTTTTTTACTCATACGCATATTCATACACGCTTTCATAGTGCTAACCAACTTTTTACTAAAATCCCAGGCGAATTCATTTTACCAGGTGAAACTGAAAAAACAGATGTACTACTTTTTTTCTATTTGTAAAACAGCAAGTGTCAAAAGCTGTTTCTACCCTGTCGGATAATCAGTAGCTGACTACAAAAATAGCCAACTTTTAATTAATTTTTATGAACCAATTTTAAACTATCATGTACACAATGCAAAAGTGCATTTTCAATGTCGCCACCTAGTAAGCGCCGTAGATTTCCGTTTTTATTATTAACACTACTGCGTGATTTTGAAGCCTTTTTATTTAGGTACATATAAGTTTTTCAATTCTGTGGACGTTTTCTAAAATAAATTTTTTTAAACAATTAAGTTTTTTATTCGCTATTTAAGCTTCTAACATTTATACCAGTAAAAAATTATAAACAGCTTGTTTTCTATGTTTCCCAGCTATCTATATGTCGACATTTCATAGGAACTACCCTAATCATCAGTAGACTTTGGAAATTTTTGAAAGATATTCTCAAACATTCAACTTTATATCCCAACAATCCAAATAAATTGCTGAAAATTTAAAAAGAAAAATGCTCAAATAACATATATATTAATATTGTTTAATTTTAATTAAAGTGCAATAATGAGAGTTGTTAGTAAAAGAAATTTAAGAAGCCTTTTTTAAAAAAGAATGTAATGTATACGCCAGCATACAAACATTTGAAGCAATATTATTTATTTAAATTATTTCTGAAATTTTTAAGTTTTTTGCATAATTAAGTTTTTAATAAATTATTTTTGAAAAATTACAAATAAATACGTTAAAAACGTTAACTAATTTATTTTATTACGAAAAAATATTACAATTGAGTGATTGTTAGGTGACAGCTAGTTACAGAAAGGTGTTTTTCACTTATAGTGTCAACAATTAACTTTTCGTTGATTTAAAACTAACTAACTGATGGTTGACTTAAAAATATTGCTAGCTTCAAAAAGTTAACTGAAGGTTAACATTTAGCAAGCTAACTGTAAAATAGTTGAAAAGTAGTGTAAAATCAGACAATTGACTACTTCCTAGGACATCACAATGTTAAAATAGTTAGTTGCTTCCACTGAATAGTAATTCAAATGTCAGTCAGCACTAGTTGAGGAATATTTAACTTAAAGTTAGTTTAAAATTACCTCAGTTTCCGACAGGGTGGTTTGCTCACATACAAACATATCAGCAATTAAAGTGTGTGTATGTATGTACTAGAGGGCTGCTCAAGCACAATAAAAACGTGTTACAAAACATCGTAGTATTTTCAAGTACTATCCATCGACTTTTTTTTTTTATTAGCTTTTTTTTATTTATTGAATCTTCACAATGTGAACTAACAATAAGTATTCAAATCTTATTACTAAATACAATATATTAACTAAGTCCAGCCAATGCTAGACAAAAAGTTTTATTATGCGCATATTATATCGGTAAAATCACCTATTTAACGCTCTGATGGTGGCAACGGTATCCCTTCTCCTCAACCGAATGTGACCACTAAAATTAAGTATGTTTCGTGCAAGAGGGTTTGGGTGAAGTTCTAATTTGCTGATATACCTTGTCGCATGCTTTGAAAACTCATCTTTTACCAGTGGAACACACAGATCCTTGTGAATTCGGGAGTTTTTTACGTACCATGGAGCTGCAGTAATTGTTCGAAGAATTTTGTTTTGTCGCCTTTGAATTTTTTCAATGTTTGACGCTGAGGCGGTGCCCCATAATTGAATTTCGTAGCGCCATATAGGCTTTAGTATTGCGTTGTATAACAAAAGTTTGCAATCTAATTTCAATGTAGAATTTCTGCCCATAAGCCAATTTAATTGCGCTGCTTTTAATTTTAGCTGAGTGACTTTCGCGTCAATGTGAGACTTCCACGTTAACCTACGGTCGAGATGAATACCAAGGTACTTGACTTCATTTTGCTGCGTAATAGGTGAATTGTTAATTTGGATAGCTGAACATGTTTGTCTACGCAGTGTGAATGTGACGTGAGGAATGTAACGTGAGCACACTTTTGTTCATTAACTTTAATTTTCCAAAGTTTTAACCATATCTCTAATATTGAAATATACTCCTGCAAATTTCGCGAAGTTGCTTGATGGTTTTCATGTACGCTGCAGAATGCTGTGTCATCTGCAAAAGTTGAAGTGTGAATACCACATCTGGTTGGCATGTCAGAAGTGTAAATTAAATATAGAGTAGGCCCCAGAATGCTACCTTGGGGTAGCATTTGTAAGCCCAACTCAGCCTCGATTGGCTGAGTTGGGCTTACAAAGTCGCCTTCTCTGATGACAAATTTACGGCCACATAAATAGATTTCCAGAAGCTTGTGAGTGTTTGCAGGCAAGTTCAACTTTATTTTGTGCATTAATCCCTCGTGCCACACTTTATCAAAAGCTTGGGAAACATCAATGAATAGAGCTGAGCAATACGTTTTGTCCTCAAAAGTCTTTCTTATAACATTAACTAGTCTATGCGTTTGTTCTATGGTGCTGTGTTTAGCCCGAAAACCAAATTGATGATCCGGGATGCATCCTACATCATTCAATATTGGAGTCAACTTCGCCATTAACAGTTTTTCGAAAAGTTTTGAAATTGTTGGCAGTAGACTTGTTGGTCTCTATGACTCTACTTTAGTGGGATCATAGTCTACTTTAGTGGATCCATCGTCTTCTTTCACATTTCAAAACAAACACTTCAGAGCCAAAATGTTCTAAGCACAGAAACGAATACTGTCTTATAAGCATTTAGAACAAACAGAAAAAACACAAGTAGAACTAAATGAAATAGAACAATTTTGAAGTAGAACTTCAAGCATTGAAGTAATGTCCTATTTCAGTTTTGTTTGTAAAATTTGTTGTTGTTGTTCATGGTTTTTGTCTTTGTATTAAGCACAAATATTTAGGACGCAATATGCTCAAATGCTACTGTGCTTGCTGTTATTCATCGTTTATTTGCTTTATTGTTAGATTTTGTTTTGGATTTTGCTTGGAACTACTACACAATAGTGAGCAGTGTTTTTTAAAACATTCTGTGCAACCCTTTATTTTTTGTCACACGAGCCGCTCAAGAAACAACAAATGCCCATGTTGTTTTTGCATTGTTGTATTTATTGTAATCCCAGTTTCAACTGGTAAAATGAATTTGCCTTGCTAAAATCCAAGTATTCGTTTTGTTTTGTGAAATTTAAAATAAGATTGTATAGAAATTTCAGTCAAATCACAAATATTTAATAACTAAAGTCAATTCTTATGAAAATAAGGTTTGTTTTAAATTTGTCTTTCCTCTGTAAAGTAAAGCATCCTGGCCTGTCCTTCATGTCTTTACCCTGTGTAGAGTATCTCCGTTGGTCATAAAAAATATCGGCAAAAGTCGATTACTTAACTGGCCGTTATTAAACATGCATTTAAACTACCTGATCAAATACGATTATATTGAAAAAAGTTATTATTTTAAATATGTTTACCACGCCGCCATTCCTAAGAACAGGGGGCTAATTCTGTCATTCGTGATCGAAATTACTATCGAGTAGAAAATAATTTCGATATCGTGTAAATTTCTAATGATGTGACTCGTTACGTAACGAGTCGAGTTATCACTTCAGTGTTGCAAAATACTGACAAAATGTGTTTTATAACACTGCCGAAAATTTTATGTATTTGCATACTTTCTATACTTGTTGTACATTAAAAACTAAATAAACACACATACGTTCACAATAACAATTCTGTTACATCAGTCATGTATGCGTGTTTGTACATTAAAAAGGAAGTGAATAGAAATAACAATTCAATAAATATGTATGTAAAAAGCAACTATTTAACTATGTATAAGCATATGTATGTATATATGAATTTCTAAAAAAAAACAATAAATTCTTGAATATAATAACATGTGACTTCAAATATAAGTTTTTGTGTTCTTAGCAATACTCATCTTTATATACATATACCTATATATACATATACATCATCATATGAATTGATAAAATCCTTAAGAACCAAAAAATCTCAATTTAATTTAACTACTATTGCTATTCAAAACAAATTTTTAATTTACATTTCTTTTGTGTTTTTCTGTTTGGCTGGTTTTCGATAATACTTTTGCTTACGAGTAAAAAGTTGCACGGTTGCATTCGAATGGTTACTCGCTATCGAATGCCATCATTAGAAATTTCGAAACCTTTTACTCGATATCGAAAGAGATAATCCCAAAAGTGTGAAAACTCGCACATTCGAGTAAAAACTCGCTCGTAAGCGAATGACAGAATTAGCCCCCAGATAACCTCTTAGCGTAGAAGCACACACATACGTATGAGCAATAAAAATAGTGGAATCCAACTGTGAGTACATTCAACATACGAGTATGCAAGTTGTTTCCATCATTTCATTTGTTTAATACACTCTTCAATTAAACGGGATGTCGGAAATTTCATAGCAACTGATATTACACATACGAGTATTTATCACTTAATCAGTATGTCAAGCGCCCGATGCTTTTATTACAATAATATGTTAATATATCTGACAGCTATTTCTCTCTTTTTATTGGATATCGAGTCGTGATTTTTAGTTTTTTTTTTCATATTTATTTCTATGTATTGACTTTTGGTTAATTTTGATATCTGTGATATTAAAAATTTTCCAATTCCTTTCAAATTGCTAATTTGTCTTGCCATCAAAATTTTCTTTATTAACGTTAAATGCTTAACTGGTTGCTTCGCTATTCTAAAATGATTTATGTTAAAGCCTTATTTGATAATTTCTCAAAACACACATGACGTTTAACTATCAGGCAATTATTTAATTTTTGTTTTTCCTGACTAATAGTCAGCAAAGTGGTTTATATTAAAAAAGCACCTGTATAATTAAAAAAGCAACAGTTTGACAAAAGAGGCCCGACACCACTTACAACTCAACAGGGCACGAAAAAAAAAACACAAATAAATAAACTTAAAAAATTAATATAATGACAAAATCGTTTGCACTGAAATTTGTCTGAAGAACGAACGTTGATTGGACATGTTGATTTTAAAAAGTGAAATTTACTTGAATTTTCTTTCATTTTGCACGCGATAAAACTTTTCAAATCGTGTTCAGGCTGCGTTTAATAAAATTGGAAACTTTGTAGAAAAGATAAATGTATACAAAAGAACAAGTTGATATTAAAAAAGTTTTGCACAACTTTCACATGTTTACAAGGATGTATGTGTGTATGTATGTATAGCTTTTTCAAACCAAAAAAATTTTTTTAATAATATTTATGTCCTTCGCAACTAACAAGTCATTGAACTTTTGAAAATATATTTTAATTAAATAAAGTTTTGGGAGCCAAATTAGACTTTTATGAGTATTTAAATTTTTGCTTTGTTGTTCACAAGCAACATGAGATATTAAGATTGCTATTAGCAATTTATATTACAAAAAAAAGAAAGATTCAGGTATTCAAATTATTTACAAACTATTTGTGCGGTTACCATGGAAAGCTAAAATAATTGTTTTCTTTTTAATGAATTTTATGATTTAAATATCATCTTACAGAGTGGAAGGTAGCTGTGATCACGGTTGCCATATTTTTGACGATTTATCGTTATTTTGACGATGTTGGGTATTGAAACGATTTGACGATTTAGGTCTATTTTTGGCGATTTTTGTAAATCACATTTTTACTTTCAAATATTTCAAGCAAACTGGTTTTACAGCTAAATATATAAACGGTGGTAAAATATATGTATACGAGTATGCAAATATGCATGTAACATTGAAACGGTATGTGATAATTATTTGGGATCAAGAAGAAAGTGTTTTTTTTTTTTCTGATCAATCAAAGAGTTTTCATTGTAGGATTCGAAGGTCGAGAAATTTAGTCCGGAGTCTATGAAACTTGTTAAATTTGCTGCATGATATGATATCAAAAATTAATTTCTTCTTTGGCTAAAACTATGTACACACGGTTGTCAGATGTTACAATATTGTAAGATCTGGCAACATGCTGACAATGTAGTGACCATGAAAAATTGTGCCGCAGAAGTAAATTGTGTGTTCAGACGATCGTAAGAAAATCTTACAAATCTTGCATTGTCAGACTATAGTCTGACAAATAATTCATCTGACAACAAAAATTGTCAGATTGTTAGATGAAAAACATTGCCAGACATATTGTAAGGCATTGCCACTTGTGTATATAAACAACTATCTGTTTGGCAGTGTTGCCCATCAAACTTATTTCTGACAACGATGCCATTGTCAGGTGCATTAATCTTATACATCTGACAATTAAAACTGAGCTTACAATACCAGCCAATTATCTGGCAATGTTGGCGAAGAGTGTTCTCAGATGCCTGACAACATTGTCGGCTTACAATTGATTGACAATGGTTTTTCTGACAACTTTGTAAGTTAAAAATTGGTAGTTCACACGATTGTAATACATTTTCAGAAAATTTTACTGTTAATATTGTAAGATCTGACAACTGTGTGTACGTAGCTCAAGTGTAAAGCAAACATATTAGAGCTGACGTACATTTCCGTAAATTTGAAAAGAGTTTGCATTCAAATACAAATACACAAACTTTAACAGAATCAAAGAGAGAGATTAGTTGTAGAAATCATTTTTAATAGAAATTTTTTATACCAAGACTCAAAAGATATGTCCGATTTAATAAAAGTGTTTAATACGGTAAAGCTACGTACACAAGGTTGTCAGATCTTACAATATCGCTAGTAAAATTGTCTGAAAATGTATTACAATCGTGTGAACTGCCAATTATTAACTTACAACGTTGTCAGAAAAACAATTGTCAATCAATTGTAAGATGACAATGTTGTCAGGCATCTGACAATCGTGAGAACACTTCTTCGTCGACATTGTCAGATAATTATTTTGGTATTGTAAGCCAAGTTTTAATTGTTAGATGTATAAAATTAATGCACCTGACAATGGCATTATTGTCAGAAAAAAGTTTAATGGGCAACATTGCCAAACAGATGGTTGTTGATAACATAAGTGGCAATGCCTTACAACATGTCTGGCAATTTTTTTCAGCTAACAAATTGACAATCGTGTGAACTGACAATTTTTGTTTTCAGATGAGTTATTTATCAGACTATAGTCTGACAATTAAATTGTAAGATTTTCTTACGATCGTCTGGACACACAATTTACTTCTGCGGGCCAATTTTTCATTGTCAGCATGTTGCCAGGTCTTACAATATTGTAACATGTGACAACCGTGTGTACATAGCTTAAAGCGTTTCTAACTCTTAACTTTCAAAATATCTTTTAGTAAATGAAAATTTGCTTTAAAAAATCGGTTATGTATAAAAATACTTAGAATGTATAGCCATGAAAATAACTTTATATTCGTACGAGTTTTATTGTAGCCTGAATTGTTTTGCAATATTTTACCCGTTTATAATAATTTTATTCAAAATGCTTAATATTACTTGCTGATGATTTCAATTTTTTTCCCCGAATTTGACGATTTTAAACCTGATTTATCTGGCATCTATGACTTTGATTACTATGACATCTAAGCCAGATTTCCACTATTCCACTATTGTACAGTCATATCCAACAATAGCTGTACTACCAACAATTTTAGAACTGTTTGAAATGTTGTTCATGGGGAAGTTGTCTTCAATACTGAATAATGTGGGCTGCATACTTGATCATCAATTAGACTGTAGAGCTAAGCACAATACCATAGAACAAACTCGCAGGCTAGTAATTGTCATAAGAAAGGCGTTTCTAAAACCTATATGGAGCAATGGTATTCAATTATGGGGCAATGCCTCAGTATGTTGCAAACATACAAAGGTGTAAAAAACCGGTTCATGCAGCACCATGTAATTAAAGACAAGTAATGGGTGATTTTATAAGAACTATCGGAAATTTAAAAAAAAACACATAAAATTCAGAAAAATGCATGAAATATTTATTTGGATCGATAGTTGGGTCTATATAATTTAATGTTTGAAGATTATTTCATGCAAATGTTGGCCGCGGCTGCGCCTCAAATGGGCCATCCGCTTAATCCAATTTTGGCATACTCTTTCCAACATTTCGGCCGGTATCTCACGAATAATGTTGGCAATGTTGGCTTCCAGTGCGTCAATCGAAGCGGGCTTGTCGCTATAGACATTAGCCTTAACATAGCCCCACAAAAAATAGTCTAGAGGCGTTAAATCGCACGATCTGGGCGGCCAATTGACTGGTCCCAAGCGTGAAATAAACTGTTCACCGAACTCGCCTCTCAATTGGTCCATTGTTTCGTGTGCTGTGTGGCATGTGGCACCGTCTTGTTGAAACCACATGTCATGCAAGTCAAGCTCTTCCATTTTGGGCATAAAAAAAAGTTTGTTATCATCGCACGGTAGCGCTCACCATTCACAGTAACGTTGTGATTCGCATCATCTTTGAAGAAATACGGCCCAATGATGCCGCCAGCTCATAATCCGACACAAACGGTTGTTTTTTGTGGATGCATTGGTAGCTCTTGCAATGCTTCTGGCTGCTCTTCACTCCAAATACGGCAGTTTTACTTGTTCACTTATCCATTCAACCAGAAATGAGCCTCTTCGCTGAACACAATTCTTCGATAAAAAAGTGGATCTTCATCTAACTTTTCAAGAGCCCATTCACCAAAAATTTGGCGTTGTGGTAGATCGTTTGGCTTCAATTCTTGCAGCAGCTGTATCTTATAAGGCTTCACACCCAAATCCTTCGGCAAAATTTTCCACGTAGTGGAGTAACAGAGGCCCAGTTGCTGCGAACGGCGCCGAATCGATAATTCACGGTCATCACCAACACTGGCCGATATGGCTGCGATATTCTCTTCAGTTCGCACTCTACGTAAGCGTGTTGGTGGTTTAATGTCCAATAATGTAAATTTGGTGCGAAATTTTTTTACAATAGCCCGAATAGAAGCCTCAGTAGGTCGATTAAACTGACCACAAAATGGAAGAAGCGCGCGATGAACTTTCTTAACAGAAATAAAATTCAATAATTTGCAAGCGTTGTTCGTTTGTAAGACGATTCATGATTAAATTATAGACCAAACTGAAGATGTTTGACAGTGACACAAGATACAAAACGTGCGTGAGCTGTCAAAACTAGTGTTGCCAAAAAGATAATAGCGTTATGATCATTCGTATCATTCGTCGTTCAATCCTGGCTAAAGCCAAGAAATATTTTTATTTATAATTATAACAATAATTACCGCGATCAAGACCTCTTGACCAAAGAAGACAGGAAAATATAATTGAATACACTAAAGCTGGGGGACGATAAAATGTCTTTACGTGTTGTTATGATTAGCGTCAAGTCAAACATCCACAAACGCTGCTCTCTTTTTCCTCCTTTTCATAATCTATTTTCCTAGTTCCAGTAGAATACACTGCATGTGTAAGAGTCATTCATTCCTTGAGTACTGATCCAAGATAAAAAATAGTTTTTTCTCAATCTAATCGTTATCATGTGGTGCTTAAGAAATTTATTGGAAACACAAAATATTCTTATCAAATTGATGTGAAACGCCATTCTTGACACTTTGGTAGCAAAAATATTTACAAACTATGAATCAGTAGTTTATTCTTTGCCAACTGTATTGTTTATGGCTGGGCACGTGTGTGTGATTATGGCTCAACTAATTTGTTTCTAATAATGATGGCATTTGCATTGCACACATGCACATACATACATATGTATGTACATACTTGCAAAGTTATGCTTCCTGCAAACATATACGAGTATGTATGTGAATGTAGATCTTGTTTTTGCAATAAAAAACTTTGACAGAGACTAGCATGTGTCAAAGTGCCCTATTTTTGTTTTCTTTGTCTGTTTGTTTTTGTTCTCTTTTAACTTTTTTTGTTTATTTTTGTCTGATAAAAATCTTAATTGTTTGGCAAAAAACAAAAGAAAACAAAGATGCAAATTTAAAAAAGTTGACTGCAAGTAAATTGGATTATTTTCTGACCATTTCAGTTTTCCGATAACGCTTAAAAAATAGAAAATTAAGTGTCTTAAAGGGTGTTTTTCAAAGCGGTATAAAACTTTTAATTGGCAATTTTGTCAGTTGGCAAGTGGTTTACGTGAATATCATAATATCATTTTATCTCTTGTTAAGTGATTATGTCATGATATCATTTTGTCAGTTGTTAAGTGATTTATGTCATGACACTTCCACAAATTTATTTGTGTTTATTTATTTTCTGTTTTTTTTTTCAGTTCTATCATCGCTAGTATTAAATTTTCTTAATAAAAATTTGATTTTTATAGAACAAGTAAGAGTGTGGTATATTCGGCTGGGCCGAATCTAGAATACCTTTTACGATAGTCACGTATATGTATAGTATATATTACAAATTTGAACTAAATATGCTCGGATATTTATTTTGCCTTGTAATCACCATTCCAAAAAAGAAATCTTTCATGGACATTTCCATGGAAAAGTTTGTTTATGCTATATCTACGTTATATATGAACCGATATCGGAATTTTCTATTTTCAACATTTTAATAACCTTTTATAACGAGAATTGCTTTCCAGCAAAAAAAAAAAAAAAATGTTAATGGAAATATCGGTTCAGGCTATATTTCGGGTATATATGGACCGATATCGGAAAATTTCATTTTCCATGTTTATATAACCTCATCTTATTACCAGAATTGTTTCTAAGCAAAACAAAAAAAGTTGTTTAAGTTTGCTTACGCGACATTTTCATGAAAAACCCGGTTTACGCTATATCTCGGGTATATATGGACCGATATCAGGAATTTTCATTTTCCATATTTATATAAACTTATTTCATTACCAGAACTGCTTTTAAGCAAAAAAAAAAAAGTTGTTTAAGTTCGCTTACGCGAACATTTTCATGAAAACTCCGGTTTAGGCTAGATCTTGGGTATTTGGATCCGATATCTGAAAAAATTTTTGTTGCCTTTCAGTCACCATGCTTAATAATCGTGTACATTTTGAAGCAAAACAAAGAATCTTTTTTTCAAAAATTTTCATACAAAATTGCAAAAATTTGTGGCTTTTTTCGGAATTTTGAATATATTTCAGCTATACGTGAACCGATATTACTGAATTTCAATAGCAAACACATGGCAATGTGGAGTAATAGAATGGTGAAGGAATAAAGTTTCTATGTCTAATGGTTTTCTCAGAAACGGTATTTCAATAACCAGCAGATGGACAGACGGACATCTCTTAATCGACTTTTCCATTAATACTAATTCAGAATATATATACTTTATAGGGTCGCAAAAAAAACTATAGAAATTACAAACGGAATCACAAACTTATACATATATACCCTTTACATTTTTGTGAAGGGTATAAAAACAAGGATATTATCTACAAAAATTTACAGAAAAGCCTCCGCAAAAAACTGTTGTATACATTTTTTTTTTTTGCAATATATGTATAACACTTTGGGGTGCTCTAGTTACGACCACTACTGTATATAAAACTATATAAAGGCTATTTCTTAAATCTCTCAAGTTTTCTGTTTATTGACATAAAAAATGTTTTTTAAGTATTGTTTCGCTTAGAAACTATATGTCCACGTCCTTTTAAAAAGTACTGGAGGAAATAAGCTGTGAGCCACAGTATATAACATAAGCATAAGCATATCATTGGTCTCGTGTAGAAAGGCCGTAATTAGCATGTGCCAAAGTCTTTTTTTTTTTTGCCCTTTTGTTTGCTTTTAACCTTTTTGCTTATTTTCGTGTGATAAAAATTTTAATTGTTTTGCTGAACTGAAGAGAACAAAGATGCAAATTTAAAGAATTGACTGGAAGTAAATTGCCTTATTTTCTGACAATTTCAATTTTCTGACGACACTGAACAAATAGAAGATTAAGGAACTTAAAGGGTGTCTTTCATAGGGATATACAACTTTAATGCCGTTTTCTTTTCTAGAAAAAATGTAATATTTTCAATATTGTTTTGCCAAAAAAATACAGAAATATACAGTTTTCTCAACTTTTTTTCAGATATTTATAGTTATTGCGACATCTTCCTTTCATCTCAATAAAACTTAAATTTTAAAACTTTTGCAGAAAAGAAAACGGCATAAGTTATCAACACTTTTTTAACTGCCATCCATTTTGTCAGTGGTTAAGTGATTTATGTCATGCCAACAAATTTATGCATAATCTGCTTCTGATACAAAAAATGCATTTGTGGTATATATAGGGTGTTTTTTTAAGCCCGATAGAACCTGAAATTGTAAAAAATAACACAAAAAATTAAATTGTAATCAAAATTTTTTTTATTCGAAAGATCAATACGTGACATTAACATTTGAAAATGATTTCGGGCATATGGGCACCGCGGCTGTTCTTGACGAAGCGCATTCTGGACGTCCAATTTTGGGCCACTTTTTCGAGCACTGCTGGCCGTATGTCACGAACAACACGAACAATGCTGGCCTCCAAGGCGTCAATTGTTGCTGGTTTATCAGCATAAACCAGTGACTTCACGTAGCCCCACAGGAAATAATCGAGAGGTGTCAAATCGCCAAACTTATCGCCAAATTTTGATTTCAGTAAGTCGATGGTTGCGTTCGCCGTATGGCACGTAGCGCCATCCTGTTGAAACCACATCTCCTCCGGATCAATGTCATCCATATTTTCAAACAAAAAATCATTGATCATGGTGCGGTAACGATCTCCATTGACCGTAACGCGAGCTCCGGCCTCATTTTTGAAGAAATAAGGTCCGATGATGCCACCAGCATGAAAACCGCACCAAACAGTGCATTTTTCTGGATGTAATGGAGTCTGTAGGGTCTCTTGTGGATTGGTCTCACTCCATATGCGGCAATTTTGCTTATTAACAAACCCGTTAAGCCAAAAATGCGCCTCATCGCTGAACACAATTTTGCGATAAAACAACGGACTGATTTTCAAAGTAAATTTGGATAATTTCGTAGCGTTGTTCAAGCGTGAGTCTATTCATGATGATTTGTCAGAGTATACTGAAACAAATAAAAAAAATGTTTCATCAAAATTTAATTTTTTGTGTTACTTTTTACAATTTAAAGTTCTATCTAGCTTAAAAAAACACCCTATATAAGTTAACTTGTGTTCAAAATATAGGACGGCGTTTTGAAATTTCTTACAGTTTTGTAAGGTTCTGCTATTGTGTTGTCTTTGCTGTAATCTCTAGTAACAAATTATATATTTTTACATAAATTTACAGATAATCCTAATTGTAATGCAAAAAATTATGATTTGGAAAATATGCACAATACTTTGGGGTATTTTAGTTATGACCTCTACTGTATATGAAACTATACAAAGGTTATTCTTTAAGTCTCTGAAGTTAACCATATATATTCATGAACATTTTTTTTTTCGCTTATAAACTATATGTTTACATTCTTTTAAAAAATGCTGGATGAAATGCGCTGTGGACCACTATATATAAAATAAGCATTACGTTGTTCTCGTGTAGAATGACCGTAACTTGCACTTCGCCCAAAACAAATTTTTTTTGTAATACAGTGATCACCACGCAATGCCTTCAAGGCTAATCATACTTATACATTGGCATACTGAGTTTTCTTTTTGTCGGGATCACTCTTCTAATACATTACATACATATATCACGTCATAAAGATTTAATGGAATAGTCAGAGTTTTACACGTCAATAGTTTTATCTGTTGGTAAATACAGTTTTTGGTATTTTGTTTCCTTCTGCTGCAAAGTTGCAGTTATGTTAGGTAGGGCCTTCACATGAGAGCAATGGTATACACAAATTAGAGCCAACATTTTGTTTTGTAATATCCGCACATGTGTTCTTAATATACTGATGAAAGTCATTAAAAATAGGAATTATGGTATATCGGTCCTCTGTTGATAAAGAAGCAAAAAACTAATATTTTTGCTCCCACGAGTTTTTGCAAGTATATTATTTGTCTTAGTAAATAATAATTGAGTCTAAAGTGAAAAAAAGAAACAGATTCCTTTATTTTAACTGAACAACATTATATCGGCAAAAAACGAAATAATTAAATTAAGGGTAAAACTGGGCTCAAGACTAACATACTCAGACCAGGTAGAATACGCAATGAGTAAGGAAGCTCGCACAACGTTGACGCTGAACCACTTAATGGCTAATATAGTTGGCCGGTTACCAAGCAAAAGGATGCTTCTTAAGAAAGCAACTAACTCAATTCTCAATTTGTTAAATTTTTGTTGAACTTTTATAATTTTTTTAAATTAAAAATTGTTTGGTTTGTACATATGTACAACAGGTTTTTAGTTCAAGTTTTTCCTTTCTTAATTTTTTCTTAAGAAGGATTTTTTTACAATACAAATTTGCTGTGATCAATAATTATTGATTGAAGAAGACAAGAAAAATAATAATCAAATCTTTAGCTGGGGGACAACTAGCTGTTTCGTAGTCGCTACACTACTCATCAGCACCCACTGGGATTCGAACTCGGGACATGACGTATCATGATCTACTGCTTTAACTACTAAGCCACCGAGCATTTAATTATTTTCTATCTATATTCATCTCATATTGAATCACATATGCATTTTGTTAATTGCCCACTTGTTTGTACAGCGTTTGCTGTCTCTAAACTAGCGGTATTTATTTTTATTTATTAACATACATATTTTTGTATTTTAATATTCTCCGGACCCAGAGATGTAAATATTAATTTGTTAAATTTTTGTTTTGTTTTATAATTTTTTTAAATTAAAAATTGTTTGGTTTGTACATATGTACAACAGTAGAGTTCGAATCCCAGTGGGTGCTGATGAGTAGTGTAGTATATATATATAGCTTGGTGGCGCGAAGAGTGTAGGAACCATTCTGAAGTAATTCGCAGGCAGTTCCAGTGTGGATGTTTTCTCTCTCAGAGTAGGCAAGAGGAGAGGGATACGTGCGTAATGCATGTTTGCCTTCTTACCACAAAAAAAATATACAGCCATGTTACAAAAATCGATTTCGTTCGGGCATAGATTTGTATGGCTTTGGTTTCTGCAGAAAATTAAAAAACTAAAAACTTTTGCGGAATGAAATAAATTTCTTGATACCAGCAGCTGGCTTAATATTAGTATTATTATATTAATATTATTAGATTAATGTAATTAGAACACATTTAGACGATGATTTAAAGCCTTGACTTTTCTAACGCACTTTTATTATATTTTAGCTTCACTTGTATGTTTGTTTGTTTACTGCTTGTATGTGTGCATTCCCTATTATATAAGCTTTTGAGGAATTTGGCAGTCCGCTATATAAAAAGGTGTTGCTGCTTTAGTGCGAATATTGAAGCATTGCCTCCGGGATTGCTCTGGGGAAGTGAAAGTATTCCCAATGGTAACAAACCACGCTTGCCATTTCTTTGGAAAGTATGAAGCAAATTGCTATTGGGTGATACTTTCCAGGGTGATTTTTAAGATATTGGCATTATAATATCATCCTTGTCACCAACAAAGCAGAGCCTCAAGACTTGCGTTGAATTGCCCAGTCTAAATTTTTTATTGCCGGTCCTATAAGCGGCACTATAAAAGTATTACATACATGTGTATGTATATACATACCTACTTCAAAAAAAAAAAAAAACATCAACAGCAATTTTACTGTAGATTTTTCTGTCTTATTTACTCTTAATAGATTCTTTTAATTTATATTTAATCTTTTTTCTTTTTTTAGTATTTTCATTTTGTTTATGTTTTTATTTTTTTCCCCCCATTTGTTGTTGTTTACAATACAATTGTGTGAAAAAAGGAAGTCACTAGAACATCACGTCTTCTATTCAATTCAAAATGCTGATGCCTCAGTAATGACGTCATTAGATGCAAAAAAAATAATTCTTGTAATATGGAGGAAAATATCATACATAAGTATGTATGTATGTACAAATGTGTGTATTCTAACACACATTTCTTCATTTTAAACAATTTTGTTTCTTTTTTGTTTGTTTATTGGATTGTGCATTTCATATGTTAAATAAAATGTTTTTGGCAAATGTCCAAAATTTCTCGAAGATATTTAGCCAAACAAAGTGAAAGGCTAAAAAATACATATGTAAGTATATGTACATATGTATGTATATCTGTCTGTAGGCACATATGTAGCAAGAAGATACTGAATGAAGGAATTCATTCGGTCGGCATGGACATGAAAATCATGGCAAACTTTTGTAGCTTTTTATAATCGCTTATTTAAAACTTGTGATAATCGATTGACATTTTTAGGAAAAACCTATTTAATATCATTTAAACGTATGCACGTAAAGTATATATGCATGTAGGAATACTTATTGGATTTTATAAACATATTATATGGCTCTCTAGCAGTTCCAATAAAAGAAGAAGGGTAAACAGTGTTGTCAATATTTTATGTTTTTTTGGCAAAAGTTTTTTTTTCTATAACAAAATTTCTCACAAAAGACAAGTAAGAGTGTATAATATTTGGCTGGGCCGAATCTATAATACCCTTTACGATAGTCACGGAAATATATAGTTACGATATCCAAAGGATTGTCATAAAGTCATAAGTCTTAAAAAATTAGTATGAATATGAATACAGCATTCTTACATAAATTATTTTCAATTCGAGTCAGCTGAGATGTTTACGGTTTAGTTAAGGCAAATCAGAAAACACAGCTAAAATAGTCTTATTACGGGTACTTGTTTGTAATTTAAATTTTATGACATTATGCGTGATACGACGCCATTTGAGTCCCCCAAGTATATTTACAAATTTAAATTAAATATGCTCGGATATATATGGACCGATATCGGAAATTTTCATTTTCTGTATTTCAGTAACCTACTTTTGTAATTAGAGCTGCTTTTAACCAAAAAAATTATTTTCATAGATATAGCGGTTTAGACTATATCTCAGGTATATATGGACCGATCTCGGAAATTTTCATTTTCTGTATTTTAGTAACCTCCTTTTATAATTAGAACTGCTTTTAACCAAAAAATTTTTTTCATGGAAAAATCGGTTTAGACTATATTTCGAATATATATGGACCGATATAGAAAATTTTCATTTTCTGTATATAAATAACTTCCTTATATTACCGGAACTGCTTTTAACCAAAAATAGCTGACTAAGTTCGCTCATGCGACATTTTCATTAAAAAATTGGTTTAGGCTATATATATGTATATATATATATCTCAGGTATATATGGACCGATATCGGGAATTTTTTTTCCTTTTTAATCGCCATGCCAAATAATTGTGTCAATTTTGAAGCAGAACAACAATTTTTTTTTTTTTCAAAAATTAAATATTCCGTTTCAGAATTGTCAAAAAAAATACCTTTTTCCGGACTTTCGGCTATAGCTAAGCTACATGTGAATCGAATTTACTGAATTTCAAAAGCAAACCCATGAATCGATGGAGTAATAGAATGGTAAAAGAAAAACGTTTCTAAAGCCCAGTTCAGACTATTATACTGTGTAAAGTTCAAATAATACATGCAAGTCTGATAGTCTGAATGTAATCCATCATAGATACGAAAAATAATACGATACAAATTTGACATCCCACACGACTTTTTTGTTTTTTGAAACTTTTCAAAACGATAATACTTTTCATTGGATTAGGGTTGTATCTTTTAGGAAACCAGCTGTATAAAGATTTACTGGCCGACTATTTATTAGCCGATGGCGTGCCGTCACCGGTAGTATTTTTTGTCGTTATAAGAAAGCTCGAAATTTGGGATTTAGCTGTCGTGTATAAATGTATTTTGCTCATGCTATATGTAGAACATAAAATATTTTGGTGCTTTTAAATTTGGATCTGTTTTACATAATTATTATATTAGCTGCTAAAGATTTTCAAACACCGGCACGTCTACCGCCTACGACGAAGAGCTCACCTGCCGGCGTGTAAAGTTTTATGTTGGCACATCTCTCTGCTGAATAAATAAAAAAATATGAACGGCGTTTTTCTTTTCTATTAAAATTTTTTGGTTTATATCAAGTGTGATGGTGTGAATGCAAAATCTAATTTGCGTTAGACTTTTAGACAGTCACAAGATATACTTGTATAATAGTCTGATCAGGCCTTAAGTGTAATGGTTTTCTCGGAAACGGTGTTACAACAGCGGACAGACGGACATCTATAAATAATTGTATGAGTTTTATATGCTGTTCACACTTTTTAACTAATTCAATTATCAATGAATTAAACATTTTTGTAAGTGTTCATACATACTTAATATTGCCCATGCAATTAACGATTGACAACAGCTGACAAAAAAGTTGTTAACATTTTGATTGTGAATATTTCTTTTTGTTGACTCGCCCCCTTTTTTTTCATTTGTTTACATTTGAGTTCTCAAATTTGAAGAAAATGTATTCATTGAGTATTATTGTGATTAAACACGGTTGCAACAGGGTTGTATATTTAATTTTACTAAATATTAGAACAATTAACTGTTAATTGGCAATTAAGTTAATTAAAATTTTGTATGGGTAATTAATATCAATTAAGGCGTTAACTGCAAAATTTTAATTAAAAGTGTCTGTATGAACAGCATATTCTGCCTGTCATATTTGACACACGGACAAAGCACCGATTATATAAAACAAGTGGCAGCATTGGAAAAAACTCAAAAATAAAACATACATAGTTGTTAATCCATCACACACAAATAATTCAAAAGAAAGTTTCTGACTACAACATTACACTATTCGTGCTACAAAAATTTTATTGTCGGAGTGTAATTTTTATTTTGTTTCTAGTATTACATATGATGGCATCATTCGTCTGGCTAAAGTTCAATCCTGGCTATAGCCAAGAAATATTTTAATTCTTAATTATAACAATAGTTGCCGCGATCAATAACTCTTGATCAAAGAAGACAGGAAAAAATAATTGAATACACTAAAGCTGGGGCACAGCTAGCTGTTTCGCAGACGCTACACTGCTCATCAGCACCCACTAGGACTCGAACTCAGTAATATGTAAACATGATGTATTTTTTAATACGAGTATATTGAATGAAATTTTTAATCTATTTTATGAAACATCTTTGGAAGGCCATTGCGGTTAGATAGGTTTAAAGTGCAGTTATTTCATTTCATTTCATTACATTTCATTTCATTTCATTTCATTTCATTTCATTTCATGTCATTTCATTTCATTTCATTTCATTTCATTTCATTTCATTTCATTTCATTTCATTTCCTTTCATTTCATTTCATTTCATTTCATTTCATTTCCTTTCCTTTCCTTTCATTTCATTTCATTTCATTTCATTTCATTTCATTTCATTTCATTTCATTTCATTTCATTTCATTTCATTTCATTTCATTTCATTTCATTTCATTTCATTTCATTTCATTCCATTCCATTCCATTCCATTCCATTTAATTTCATTTAATTTCATTTCATTTAATTTCATTTCATTTCATATCATTTCATTTCATTTCATTTCATATCATATCATATCATATCATATCATATCATATCATATCATATCATATCATATCATATCATATCATATCATATCATATCATATCATATCATATCATATCATATCATATCATATCATATCATATCATATCATATCATATCATATCATATCATATCATATCATATCATATCATATCATATCATATCATATCATATCATATCATATCATATCATATCATATCATATCATATCATATCATATCATATCATATCATATCATATCATATCATATCATATCATATCATATCATATCATATCATATCATATCATATCATATCATATCATATCATATCATATCATATCATATCATATCATATCATATCATATCATATCATATCATATCATATCATATCATATCATATCATATCATATCATATCATATCATATCATATCATATCATATCATATCATATCATATCATATCATATCATATCATATCATATCATATCATATCATATCATATCATATCATATCATATCATATCATATCATATCATATCATATCATATCATATCATATCATATCATATCATATCATATCATATCATATCATATCATATCATATCATATCATATCATATCATATCATATCATATCATATCATATCATATCATATCATATCATATCATATCATATCATATCATATCATATCATATCATATCATATCATATCATATCATATCATATCATATCATATCATATCATATCATATCATATCATATCATATCATTTCATTTCCTTTCCTTTCCTTTCCTTTCCTTTCCTTTCCTTTCCTTTCCTTTCCTTTCCTTTCCTTTCCTTTCCTTTCCTTTCCTTTCCTTTCCTTTCCTTTCCTTTCCTTTCCTTTCCTTTCCTTTCCTTTCCTTTCCTTTCCTTTCCTTTCCTTTCCTTTCCTTTCCTTTCATTTCATTTCATTTCATTTCATTTCCTTTCCTTTCCTTTCCTTTCCTTTCCTTTCCTTTCCTTTCCTTTCCTTTCCTTTCCTTTCCTTTCCTTTCCTTTCCTTTCCTTTCCTTTCCTTTCCTTTCCTTTCCTTTCCTTTCCTTTCCTTTCCTTTCCTTTCCTTTCCTTTCCTTTCCTTTCCTTTCCTTTCCTTTCCTTTCCTTTCCTTTCCTTTCCTTTCCTTTCCTTTCCTTTCCTTTCCTTTCCTTTCCTTTCATTTCATTTCATTTCATGTCATTTCATATTCAAAACATGAGCATTGTGCATGCATGAGCATGTTCTAAGTGTCTCAAAAGACGCTCTAACAAACCATACAAGCAGTAAAAATATGCACATTCTTATTTACTACAGTGTATATATTAAACTATATCAGTTTTTTACTTTGAAATTTATATAAAGTCCCTCTTTCACCCTCCTCATAACATCTTTTCCTAGTTCCGGTACAAATCACTACATATAGTAGGTGTCATCCATTCTCTGAGTACTAGTGAAATATAAAAAATTGGCAGTTTGAAGCAGAAAAGTCTCACCGCACGCTGCAAAACCTGCTGCGAGAGGAAAGTATTAATTTTTGCTGGTTGTGTACATAATTCCTGGAGCATGTGAAACTCATTTCTGGTTTTGATTTTTCACTTTTATATTCCATTGAATGTGAAAATGAATAAGAGAATGAAATACAAGACATAAAAAAATAAAGTAGTAAAAATAAACAAACAAAATGAGTATTCCAACCTTTCAATGTCATTTTAATATCATAAATTTATTTTTAAGACTTTCATATTTTTATTTTACGTCTTTAAACCAATTTACAGCTACATATTGTACATACATACATACATACATACCCAAATATGTATGTGTGTTCAGACATACATACATATGTATATTTGTATGCATCCTTGTATATGTGAACAGCTGTACGGACATACTGTAGCGATTCACTGCATAAGAAGTTCGTTTCTTGCTGGCAATTAATTACATTTTTTTCCCCAATCACAATATTATGCTGTCGGAAAATGTACGAGATTAACTTTAAGCGCATGGAGCAGAAAAGTTTTCAATATTTTTTTTTATGTTGGCCTTTCAGTTTACAACTTACTGAAGTGTGAAAAGATTTCTTTCGCGCCTGGCTTGTGCCGATGCGATTTTATGTTTGTGCCCAGCATGCATTCCCTTTTCGTTTTTTTCGGCTCTTCTCTTGAATATTTCATTTTTTTAATTTCTTTTTGGCTTTGCACTGTTCTGGAATAGTTGATGCCTAGCATGAAGTCAACGCAGTTTGAACGCATGCTGAGTCATGACAAAAGATCGAAAGCTCCAGAAAGAAAAAATGTTTAACTTTTAATTATAGCTAAAGTATTTACAGGCATAATGCAGCTGCCTTAACGGACTTATCCGATGATGGCTCAACTTTACGGGGTAAATTATTCAAGATTTAGCAGCACCTGCGTGTTGCTTGCAAGGCTCACACAGATCGCAATTTCTGTCAAAAGTCTGTACCCTTGCTTAGGAGTTTGGGCCTTCTAATCGCTCTTCTATGAAATTTCTCAGGTGATACATAGAAGACAGAGTTCAAGGAGCTAATAGGCCGAAGCCCATTTAATAGTATCAGACCTTAAATATATTCACCCGCCCCACGATCACTACTTATTCCTCACATTGCAGGTATCTGTTCCAAGACAATAGTCCTTCGGGCGGTATTAGAATCCGTAAACTTCCATACACTGTAGATATCAGTTGTGAAAAAGATTTACATCAGCACTTGCCTTACGGCCTTATCTGATGATGAACCAGTTCCACGGGCTGTAGATATCAGTTGTGAAAAAGATTTACATCAGCACTTGCCTTACGGCCTTATCTGATGATGAACCAGTTCCACGGGCTGAACTATGCACAATTCACCAGCGCCTCCGTGAGGCTTACTAGGCTTACACAGGTAGCAATTTTTACCATATATTTGTAGCCATATTTGCAACTTCTTGTTGGACAGTTCGGGCCTTCTAATCCCTCCTATATAAAATTTCCCAGCAATCAATGGAAGACAAGGCTTAATGAGTTGGTAGGCCGAAGCCGACTAGCAGCATCAGCCCTTAAACCAACTCACCCTTCAACCATCACCACTGGTTTCTTACAGTATAGGTATCTGTTTTATAGGCAACAAATCCTCGGGAGATTGTTAGTCCCCGAAAAAAGCCACACAACAAACAATTATCAAGGATACTAACACTTCCTTCCTGCGTGTTAAGTTTCAACAACAGCCAGAACGTTTCAGCCAAGGTAGGCTGAACCATGATCAGCCCGGGTCGAACCGCAAGCAGAGCTCCTGCCAATTTATACCCTTGGTATGGGATTCGGAAGTTAACACAACATAAGTCATGCGGCTTCCTAGAATTTTGTTCCCCTCTTTTCCCCAAGAAACAGAGCGCCCAAGTTAGGAATACGCCAAGGCAAAACCTGTTCCCCTTGGGCAACCATAGTTATCAGTTAAGACTAATTCTCCTCTCGATTTTAGCTTTAAAGCGCAGTCGGAAAATTTCGGCTAAGATATACCACCTCAAATATGATCAACGCCGGGTTAGTCTGCCAGCAGAATCCGGTTTTGGCTGATCTCCATTCTGCCAATTAACTTGGTGAGGGCTTCAGAAGTCCTAGACAACCTAAGTTATATTGCTTTGTAGGTGGTTATTTGCTACAACAAACGAAAAACTCTCCTATATGCCTCCTGAAAGCAAAGCGCCCTGATTAGGCATACACCAACAAGGGCAAAATCTGTTCCCCGGGGGAAGTTATCAGGGAAGATTAATTTCGCTCCCTGCAAGTTTAGGTTTAAACCACAGCCAGTATGATTTAGCCAAGGTAGGCACCACCACCATATTCAGCGTCGGTATGGTCTGCAAGTAAAGCCTCGTGGGGCTTTTGCCAATTCCCAATCTGCCACCTTTGGTGAGGTCTTCGGACTTGATCCTTGACAACATGAAACGTATAAAACAAGCGGCTGCCTGGAGTTTTATTTCCTGCAACAAATGAGCAACTCCTACCCTTCTATGCCCCTAAAAAACAAACTGCCCTGATTAAGTGTACACCTAGCCAAAACCTTTGACCGGACAGAATATAGCGGAAAAAGAAAAGAGTAGGAGGAATCTTCTGGTCTTTTCTTTTCTTATCAAATGAAGTTCAACGCAAAATTTTAAGGAAAAGTTAAGAGAATAAGTCAGCACTTCACTTTCCCTCTTCCTCGCTCCTTCTATATCCCTATAACCTTTTATTTGTCCTCTATTATAACCTAATTTTCAGGCAATCACAAAGGGAACAACCTTCAAGACCCAAGTGGGCTAAGTATCCGTGTACTTTCTGGAGAATCCAGCGGCCTGCCTATCTAACATAGGTCAGCACTTCGGGACTTATTAAAACCCCAAAAATTTACCAAAATTATCAGTGACACTAATTCCCTTCCGTGCGACTTATGTTTAAACTACAGCCAGAAGGTTTTTAGCCAAGGTAGAACCTCAATAATAAATAGCACCGCGATTTTCGCAAGCAGAACCTCCCGTTGGCAATGATGAGCCCTGTTTTGCCTAGTAAGCTTTGGTGAGGTCTTCGGACCTTTTATTTGTCCTCTATTATAACCTAATTTGCAGGCAATCACAAAGGGAACAAACTTCAAGACCCAAGTGGGCTAAGTATTCTAGAGAATCCAGCGGCCTACCTACCTAACCTAAGTCAGCACTTCGGGAGTTATTAAAACCCGAAAACTTCACCAAAAATATCAGCGAAACTAATTCCCTTCTGTGTGACTTATGTTTAAGCCACAGCCAGGGTAGAACCTCAAGAATAAACAGCACCGAGATTTTCGGCAAGCAGAACCTCCCGTTGGCAATGATGAGCCCTGTTTTGCCTAGTAAGCTTTGTTGAGGTCTTCGGAAGACCAACACAACATAAGATATGCAGCTTCCTAAAGTTTTATTAGCTACAAAAAAATGAACTCCTACGATTTTATGCTCCAGACAACAGAGTGCCCCGGTTAGGCTTACAAAAAGGTCAAACCTGCTCCCTGGGGCTGAGATATCAGGGAAGACTAATATGCTATCCATAGAACACAGACGAACGGCTTGTCTAGAAAATTTATATGGAAAGCACTCCAAAAATTGAGTTGTTTTCTTACAAATTCTCTTGACAAATCGCTCATCTATGTTCTATGAACAGCACATAATTGTCCTTCCCGCGATTTTAGGCTTATAACACAATTGTAGGTAGACATTTCAACCATGACCAGCATTGGGGTGGTCTGCAGGCAGAACCTCTCAAGGACTTTATATATCCCTCTTCTGCCAATTAACCCTTGGCGAGGGCATGCGTCTTCCTAAAGTTTCATTTGCTAAAACAAACGAGCACATCTTATCGCTCTATGCCCCATAAAGCGGAGTATCCTGGTTAGGCGTACATCAAGCAAAACCTGCTCTCCGTGCAGTACGAGTATATGAGGCAAAAGAAGGAAAAGATTGGAAATCATAAAGAAAAGTAAATAAATTTTAAGGAAGGGTTAAGAGCATAAGCCAATACCTAGGGAGTTATTAGCCCCCTGATAGCTATGGCCTTCACTGTAGTTATCAGGGAATCAAATTCCCCTTCTTTCGATTTAGATATATACCATATCTTCAATTTATTTATTTTTTTAGCTCATTAGTTTCAACAATTGTAATTGCACTATATTTTTAAGCAATACAGCATGAGACATTGTGATGTAATAATCTCATTGTAAACACAACTGTTCGGTTTTGCCTTATTTCCGTTCGAAGATTTTTCCGTTTTTCCTTTATTCAATGTTACATTCATGTAACGTTGTTTGATGTCATCTTAGAGCGAAACAGTTGGACCAGAACAAAGCTTAAGTTGCCAAATTGCTGTTTAACTTTCTTTTTGTTTTTATCTTATCTTATTTATATGGTTGTTTATTTGTGTGTTTGTTTTTGTTGGTATCTATTATTTTATCATGTTACTGAAACTTATAGAAACCTCAAAAACTACAAGTTATTTCCAAGTAGAAAGTACTAAATATTTTATAAGTTTGTCATACTAAAGTTTTGTGCTGTTTTTTAAGTAATAAAATTGCCATCTAAATTATCCTTTCAGCAATTTTTTGATGTTGTTTGCCGATTGCAAAGAAACTTTCGAAACATTAGCAACGTACTTATAAAAGGAACATTAAATTAACTTGCTAAGTTACACATACCACAACAGAAACAGCAAACACAAGAAAAGCAAACAAAATCAACAGTCAGAAAAACGATATAACGAGTGATTTTTTTGCTATTATCTTTTTGGCAACACTAGTTTTGACAGCTCACGCACGTTTTGTATCTTGTGTCACTGTCAAACATCTTCAGTTTGGTCTATAATTTAATCATGAATCGTCTTACAAACGAACAACGCTTGCAAATTATTGAATTTTATTACCAAAATGCGTGCTCTGTTAAGAAAGCTCATCGCGCGCTTCTTCCATTTTATGGTCAGTTTAATCGATCTACTGAGGCTTCTATTCGGGCTATTGTAAAAAAAATTCGCACCAAATTTACATTGTTGGACATTAAACCACCAACACGCTTACGTAGAGTGCGAACTGAAGAAAATATCGCTGCCGTATCGGCCAGTGTTGGTGATGACCGTGAATTATCGATTCGACGCCGTTCGCAGCTATTGGGCCTCTGTTACTCCACTACATGGAAAATTTTGCCGAAGGATTTGGGTGTGAAGCCTTATAAGATACAGCTGATGCAAGAATTGAAGCCAAACGACCTGCCACAACGCCAAATTTTTGGTGAATGGGCTCTTGAAAAGTTAGATGAAGATCCACTTTTTTATCGAAGAATTATGTTCAGCGACGAGGCTCATTCCTGGTTGAATGGATACGTGAACAAGCAAAACTGCCGTATTTGGAGTGAAGAGCAGCCAGAAGCATTGCAAGAGCTACCAATGCATCCACAAAAAACAACCGTTTGGTGCGGATTATGGGCTGGCGGCATCATTGGGCCGTATTTCTTCAAAGATGATGCGAATCACAACGTTACTGTGAATGGTGAGCGCTACCGTGCGATTATAACAAACTTTTTTTTGCCCAAAATGGAAGAGCTTGCCTTGCATGATATGTGGCTTCAACAAGACGGTGCCACATGCCACACAGCACGCGAAACAATGGACCAATTGAGAGGCGAGTTCGGTGAACAGTTTATTTCACGCTTGGGACCAGTCAATTGCCCACCCAGATCGAGTGATTTAACGCCTCTAGACTATTTTTTGTGGGGCTATGTTAAGGCTAATGTCTATAGCGACAAGCCCGCTTCGATTGACGCACTGGAAGCCAACATTGCCAACATTATTCGTGAGATACCGGCCGAAATGTTGGAAAGAGTATGCCAAAATTGGACTAAGCGGGTGGACCATTTGAGGCGCAGCCGCGGCCAACATTTGCATGAAATAATCTTCAAACATGAAATTATATCGACCCAACTATCGATCCAAATAAATATTTCAGGCATTTTTCTGAATTTTATGTGTTTTTTTTTAAATTTCCGATAGTTCTTATAAAATCACCCATTAGTTCAAAGTTTTTGTTTAATTAAAAAGAAAAGAAAAAAGTTTTGTAATTAATGAGCAAAGAAACAGTTTTAATAATTACAAATTACACTTATTGCACCGCAAACCACACACACACACACACAAAATTTGTATGATTTTTAATTGAAGATATGATGGCTTATTTTTCGCTCTGTGTATGTTTGAGTATATAAGTATTAGTGCAACGAAGCAGTAGTGGTTTGCGTTGCATAAAACAAAAAAAAAATTGTGCCAATCATTCCCAAGTATTAAAGATAATATAAAAACAATTCCAAAAATATATTTTTCATATTTTTGCCACGCCTACATATACTGCCCCTTTAGCAATTTATTCACAGCTTCGTCATTTCTAGTGCGGTCATAACATTTTGTATATCGCTGTTCACGGCTCTGTCAAGGCTACATTTCTATCTTTAATATATTTTTACTATCACATCAAGTTCTAGTCATGACTTTTAAAAACTCAGTTCGTACCCTAAATATAATAAATAAATGCTAAATATTTTTGAACCGAGTTTTTAAAAGTCATGACTAGAATTGGACGTGGTAGTTAAACGTTTTTTTTTTTATAGAAACCTATTATATGTTATGTTTGGTTGTCCATATTAACATGGACAATAGCATTTTTTGTATATTTTTTAGCTAAGGTCAGTTTTGAGGAATTTGATATTCCACTATAGAAAAGAACGTTGCCACTTTAGTACAAAAATTTAAGTTAAGTATTGCTTTCGGTATTTTTGCATGGAGTAAAGGCGTATTGCCGATTCCTGAATCCTGGAACTTTTAACGCTCAATTTGGACCATGTGGAGAAACCCCGGTCCCGATTTAGTTGGCTGCTAATTTTTTTCGGAAATTTCCAAGGTCGGCTTTAGGAAACGTCAAAATCTCCCACTGCCTCAAAAACAATACTACAACTTCAATTTTCGCACTAAAGCGGATAACCGTTTATAGTTCAGATGAATATTATACAGCAAAAACGCGCCGCAATTATGAAAATTCAATACCACACGGTTTAACGAAGTGGCTCCGATTTTTTTACGAATTCCCAAAATCTGCTTCATGAATCCCCAAAATCCCCCATTTCTCCGGAAGCAATACGGCAACTCCAAATTTCTCCCTTAAGCATCAACACTGTATATACAGTTTTATACGCCTACATATGTACATATGTAATAATCTCCCATATAGCAGGGGTTTCGAGTGTTACAAACGTACAAACATAGATACAAGTGAAGTCAATATAAATGTGCTAATATATAACTTTGTTTTATTGTCATTCGAATTTGTGATCGTCAATACGGATTTAGTAACAGTCGTTCTACAGGCGATTTTTTTGCATATCTCTCAGAGAAATGGTGCTACTCAATCCATCATTTTGTTGAAAGTAAAGTAGTGGCTTTGGAAATCTCAAAAGCGTTTGACAGAGTGTTACATGCTGCACTGTAGGCAAAATTTATTGCTTTTGCTGTCGGCAGTGGCTTCTCTAGATTTGTATCGAGCTTTGTCAGAACCGCACTATACGAGTTGTTATTGATGCTCTCTCATCAAACAAGTTCATTATTAATTCGAGGGTAACTCAAGGCTTGATTCTTTCTCCTACTCTCTTTCTAATTTTCCTCAACGACCTTCTTCCAACCCTATCCACTCTTTCGAGTTCAGACGAGTTCATGATTACTTCGGGGGTAACTCAAGGCTCGATTCTTTCTCCTATCCTATTTCTTATTTTCCTCAACGACCATACAAACTTCCAACCCTATCCACTCTTTCGCGTATGACAGCAGTATTTGCCACACGTACTCTTTTAGTTATAGGCCCAGCCTATCCGACATCGTTGGCAAGAGGCAAAATAGGAATGACAAATGAAGTGATCTTCTATTAATCTCCGAATGGGGTCGTAAAAACAGGGTTACCTTTAAAGCTCGTAAGGCCCAATCTTGCTTATTAACACACAAACAAATTACCGCAAATGCTGCTTAATCTATACTCGTGGATGGTATAAATATTGAGAAATTGGATGCTCTTGATGTTCTGGGGATGAAGATACAGTGTGATGTTCGCTGAACTGAACATATTTTTCATATCTCTAAACTAGCTTTCAAGGCCTGCGGGTTTTTGAAACGGTGTAAGATGTATTTCACTCCATCCGACTTCCTTACTCTATTACTATTGCCACCAATACCCGACCGAAAATGGATTACAACTCTCATGCCCAAAAGTGTAATTTGTGGTTGCTCGACCGTGAGCAGAAGAGGGCGAAGAAGTTGGATACCCAACGCAGTGTACTGAACACGTTTTTCATGTCTCTAAAGAAGCATTCATGTGCCTCGGTTTTTTGAAACAATGCAAGATATACTTCACTCCATCCGATCTCCTTACTATTTATACCACCTACATCCGACCGAAAATGGAATACAAATGTGTGCTGCTTTGCAATTTGGGCCGGTGCCTCAAAGTCTATTTTGGGGTTACTCGACCGTATGCAGGAGAGGGCGAAGAAGCTCATCGGTGACAGTAGGGTATCCAACTCTACTGACTCACTGGAGTATCGACCCAGTGTGGCGTGCGTTACTCTGTTCTATCGTTACTACAACGGATTTTGTTCTGCCGAGATTAGGGATCTTGTTCCCGAAACTCGCACATTTTTACATATCACGCGTTCATCGTCCAGAGCTAATCCATTTGTGGTTGATTGCACGGGGAATCGTGCAACGCATTACACAGAGAATTCGTTTCCAGCCATACGCTTCTTCTGTGGAATAAGCTGCTGGCAGACGTGTTTTCTGTCCGTTATAACATTGGAAGGTTCAAGTCAAATGTTCACAAATACTACTCCCTCTATCCTCCTCCTCACAACCTATTTTCCTAATTCTGGTACAATGTACTGCATATGTAGGGGTCATCCCCTGAGTACTGGTCCAATATAAAAAAAAAAAAAAAAAAAAAAAAAAAAAAACAATACAAGAAGTTGCCACCTGTTGTTAAAGCCTTACAAGCCACATGACGACGCTGGCGAGACAATTCACTTCGTGTAATTAGTCCACTGTCAGATTAGCTTGTCATGGCAGATGCTGATGCAAGGCAATTACACATCGCTGCAAAATGGGCACAACTATGGCATTTTAAAAAATTGTGACCGTTTCCACTATTGGTATAGGAAGCGCCACACATACTGCTTCATAGCTGCGATTGTGGTATCTTTGCCCACCAAGGCAATATTTAAACTCTAACCCAGTCGTCGCCTTTTTTACTCTGGTGCCGATTGTGATATCGATGTTCAAGGCAATATTTATACTCTAACCCAGTCTTCGCCTTTTTTACTCTGGTGCCGATTGTGATATCGATGTCCTAACGATACCTAGTTCTGGAAATATGTACGGGTCATCTCCTGAGTACTGGGCCAAGATAAAAAAAGTGTAACTCTAAAGCAGAGCACCTATTACTTTCAAATACAGATTATCTATTTAAGGGTTAAGAGAGAGCAAAATAACCAATACAAATACAGTTATTATATTCGTATGTTCTTTAAAGTTTTTAATGTTTGGGTGTGTGTCTGTGTGCTGCTTTGCACGCGTGTGTTTCCTTTAAATGGGTTTCTGAATCTAGGTCGTCCTTGTCATTGTGGTAGTGCATGTTTTTATGGCTTTCGTTGGGTTAAGGAAACAAAATCAATGACGTCATTGGTTTGTTTCTATGTTTTACTCAGTTGTTCTTAATATTTTTATAGGGCTTCATTCTTCATTTTTGAGCGTATGTGTGTGTGTGTGTGTGTGTAAGTAAACTTATAAATATAATCACTGCGTTGGCAGATACAATTTGTTGTAGTTGTTATATAAAAAGTTTATTATTTATACAAACGAAGTTACTGTAGAAGAAAATGGTATTTTTATAATAATTTTTCATTTGAATATTTATTATAGTTGGCAAAGTTTTTCTTATTTCCAGATTTATTTTAAAAGGAAATTATTTTTTTTAGCGCCTGCGCTGTTGTAAACGTTCAATAAACTAGAAATAAAGAGATAAAGTATTGTAAAAAGCAGGAGTACAATCGTGGTGAAGCCATGTGGATATTTTAGATATTCTATCACTTAGATACCACCTATACTACTGCAGTTGGAGAAAAATATACATACATACACAATTCAATAACATGGAATGTGTGTAAGTGTGTGTCAAAAATATGCTCGAAGGATTTCGTCTTGGGAAATTTCTACTATTTCAGCTATTTCCTTTTCTCCGTTTAGAGTTTTGGAATTTTGTTTTTACATTTCCTTTCTTCTCTTCACTGCTCGGTGTTTTTTATGTTGGATTTTTTTTTTTTTTTGTATTTTTATCAGCATTTTAGGAATTTTTTTCTTTTGTATTTGCTTTGAGTATTTTCTCCATTTAATTGTTATTTATTTGTTTCATACCTTTTTTTTGCATTATTTCTAAAGAAGAAAAAAAACCGTATAGTGTTTCTCTGTTTACCGCGCCCAGTGTTTTGTTTCCTTGTGTTCATCCTTTAAAGTGAAGGTACATAACAGGCGTTAGACCAGGCAACGCGTTTTTCTTACAGTAAGTTACATAAAGAAGTTTGTAACGCCTACACCGCAAAACTAAGCAGCTTAAAGAATTTTAGTAGCTTTAAGTTCGTTTGACATAAGCTTGTGTAGATACTTATACGTAAATATTACAAGGTTGGACATAACCACATTTTTTTTACTTTAGGAGATATAATGGAATTTTTTACCTTATATATATATACTAAAGGGTGATTTTATAATAACTATCGGAAATTAAAAAAAAAAACACATCAAATTCAGAAAAATGCATGAAATATTTATTTGGATCGATAGTTGGGTCGATATAATTTCATGTTTGAAGATTATTTCATGCAAATGTTGGCCGCGGCTGCGCCTCAAATGGTCCACCCGCTTAGTCCAATTTTGGCATACTCTTTCCAACATTTCGGCCGGTATCTCACGAATAATGTTGGCAATGTTGGCTTCCAGTGCGTCAATCGAAGCGGGCTTGTCGCTATAGACATTAGCCTTAACATAGCCCTACAAAAAATAGTCTAGAGACGTTAAATCGCACGATCTGGGCGGCCAATTGAAATCCCAAGCCCAAGCGTGAAATAAGCTGTTCACCGAACTCGCCTCTCAATTGGTCCATTGTTTCGCGTGTAGTGTGGCATGTGGCACCGTCTTGTTGAAACCACATGTCATGCAAGTCAAGCTCTTCCATTTTGGGGGGAAAAAAAAAAGTTTGTTATCATCGCACGGTAGCGCTCACCATTCACAGTAACGTTGTGATTCGCATCATCTTTGAAGAACTACGGCCCAATGATGCCGCCAGCCCATAATCCGCACCAAACGGTTGTTTTTTGTGGATGCATTGGTAGCTCTTGCAATGCTTCTGGCTGCTCTTCACTCTAAATACGGCAGTTTTGCTTGTTCACGTATCCATTCAATCAGAAATGAGCCTCGTCGCTGAACACAATTCTTCGATAAAAAAGTGGATCTTCATCTAATTTTCAAGAGCCCAGTGACTAAAAATTTGGCATTGTGGTAGGTCGTTTGGCTTCAATTCTTGCACCAGCTGTATCTAATAAGGCTTCACACCCAAATCCTTCCGCAAAATTTTCCAAGTAGTGGAGTAACAGAGGCCCAGTTGCTGCGAACGGCGCCGAATCGATAATTCACGGTCATCACCAACACTGGCCGATATGGCTGCGATATTCTCTTCAGTTCGCACTCTACTTAAGCGTGTTGGTGGTTTAATGTCCAACAATGTAAATTTGGTGCGAAATTTTTTTACAATAGCCCGAATAGAAGCCTCAGTAGGTCGATTAAACTGACCATAAAATGGAAGAAGCGCGCGATGAACTTTCTTAACAGAGCACGCATTTTGGTAATAAAATTCAATAATTTGCAAGCGTTGTTCGTTTGTAAGACTATTCATGATTAAATTATAGACCAAACTGAAGATGTTTGACAGTGACACAAGATACAAAACGTGCGTGAGCTGTCAAAACTAGTGTTGCCAAAAAGATAATAGTAAAAAAATCACTCGTTATATACAGTTACATGAAGCAAACTCCTTACTCGGAAATGCATTACGGCACAAATATTACTGTCAGCCAGAGTTGTCAACTTTGAAATTTCAAAACGTACCAAAATGGTGAAACAAAACAACGGACAAATGCTCATCATGGCTTCGGTGGCATACTTCTAGCCGACGGCGTGTATTTTCAGCAACATAATTGAGATTCAATGTCATTAATGTGTTGAGCTATCCCATTCTTTACCACTTGCATTGTTGTTGGCCTGTTGACGTATATTTTGTCTTTTAAATATCCCCAAAGAAATAAGTTTAAGGTTGTCAAATTATATGATCGTGGCGGCCAAATAACATCGCCATGATGCGGGCTTAAGCGGCTACTGAATTTCTTGCCTTGCTGTGTGGCACCATTTTGTTGGAACTACCTACAGACCAGGTACATATCTCAGTTTCTAGCCTTACGTCCCATAAAGAACATTATTTACGTTAACTGCTTGGCCGACCTTGTTTTTGAAGAAGTCCGATCCCGTAATAAACTGCACCACACAGACAGTCTTTGTGGATATATTGGCTTTTCAGCAATCTCTTGCAGATTCTTATTTCTCTAGATATGATAAACCTGCTTGTTGACGATTCCACAGAGGAAAAGGAATACCACATCGCTGAAGATGATTTTCTTTGCCTTTTTTACCAGCAGCTACTGATGTAAATCCCATAAACTGCACCACACAGACAGTCTTTATGGATGTATCGGCTTTTCGGCAACCTCCTGTAAATTGTGATTTCTCTAAATATGACAAACCTGCTGGTTGACGATTCCACAGAGGAAAAGTTGTGCCACATCGCTGAAGATGATGTTCTTTTCCTTTTTTAGCAGCAGCTACTGATGTAAATCCCATAAACTGCACCACACAGACACTCTTTATGGATGTATCGGCTTTTCAGCAATCTCCTGCAAATTGTGATTTCTCTAAATATGACAAACCTGCTGGTTGACGATTCCACAGAGGAGAAGGTGTACCGCGTTGCTGAAGATGATTTCCTTTACCTTCCCTAGCATTAGCTACTGATGTAAATCAATGTCACATTCCGTGTGTTCAAAACGGGCCCCCCTTTCAGCAGCAGGTTTTGCCTTTTTGTACGCCAGAGTTGTCAACTTTGAAATTTCAAAACGTACCAAAATGGTGAAACAAAACAACGGACAAATGCTCATCATGGCTTCGGTGGCATACTTCTAGCCGACGGCGTGTATTTTCAGCAACATAATTGAGATTCAATGTCATTAATGTGTTGAGCTATCCCATTCTTTACCACTTGCATTGTTGTTGGCCTGTTGACGTATATTTTGTCTTTTAAATATCCCCAAAGAAATAAGTTTAAGGTTGTCAAATTATATGATCGTGGCGGCCAAATAACATCGCCATGATGCGGGCTTAAGCGGCTACTGAATTTCTTGCCTTGCTGTGTGGCACCATTTTGTTGGAACTACCTACAGACCAGGTACATATCTCAGTTTCTAGCCTTACGTCCCATAAAGAACATTATTTACGTTAACTGCTTGGCCGACCTTGTTTTTGAAGAAGTCCGATCCCGTAATAAACTGCACCACACAGACAGTCTTTGTGGATATATTGGCTTTTCAGCAATCTCTTGCAGATTCTTATTTCTCTAGATATGATAAACCTGCTTGTTGACGATTCCACAGAGGAAAAGGAATACCACATCGCTGAAGATGATTTTCTTTGCCTTTTTTACCAGCAGCTACTGATGTAAATCCCATAAACTGCACCACACAGACAGTCTTTATGGATGTATCGGCTTTTCGGCAACCTCCTGTAAATTGTGATTTCTCTAAATATGACAAACCTGCTGGTTGACGATTCCACAGAGGAAAAGTTGTGCCACATCGCTGAAGATGATGTTCTTTTCCTTTTTTAGCAGCAGCTACTGATGTAAATCCCATAAACTGCACCACACAGACACTCTTTATGGATGTATCGGCTTTTCAGCAATCTCCTGCAAATTGTGATTTCTCTAAATATGACAAACCTGCTGGTTGACGATTCCACAGAGGAGAAGGTGTACCGCGTTGCTGAAGATGATTTCCTTTACCTTCCCTAGCATTAGCTACTGATGTAAATCAATGTCACATTCCGTGTGTTCAAAACGGGCCCCCCTTTCAGCAGCAGGTTTTGCCTTTTTGTACGCCTCACCAAGACACTCTTCTTTCTGGGGCACTTAAGATTACGAGTCCTTCATTTCTTATAGCAAATAAAACTCTAGAAAGCTGCATGATTTATGTTGTGTTTGATTTTCGAAACCCTTAGAAAGGCTTAACTAGTAGAACGGCGGTCAGCAAAGCCCCCGGGAGGTTCCGCTCGCAGACTACTGATCATGGTTGGGTGCTTAGATGGTGATTGATATAATCTGGCTGTGGTTTAAATGGTGGTATTTTATTATTTTACGGGGTGCGTGGTGTTGAACTAATTTTTGTTAGTCTGAGCAGTGCCGAAGTTATATACACTGGGCACTGACCAGTTTTAACTAATTTAGTTTCAACATTTGAAATGCTGTGATAATATTTGTTTTGGTCGTTCCGTGTGTTAAGTTCACAAACATTACTCCCCCTTTCCTCCTTCTCATAATATATTTTCCTAGTTCCAGTACAATGCACTGCATATGTAGGGGCTATCCCCTGAGTACTGGTCCAAGATGAAAAAAAATCCCAGGGAGGGGAATTAGTCTTCCCCTTTCGGTGGCTAATAACCCCGGGGTATTGTTGTCTTACAACAGATACCTGTAATTAAGGAACCGGTAGTGGTGGTTAGGCGGCGACTTGCTATTAAATGGGCTTTTGGCCTTGTCTTCCATTGATTGCCTGGGAAATTGCATACAGTAGAGATAAAAAGGCCCGAGCTCTCCGGCAAGGGGTTTGTTAATATTACTATAAACTTATGGCAGAAATTGCGACCTGTGTGAGCCTTGCAAGGCACATAAAGATGCTGCTGAATCGTGAATAATTCCCATCGTTGAACTGGTCCATCATCAGATCAGGCCCTTAAGGCCTGAAGGTGCTGAAGTAAATTAATTTCCACATTTTTCCCTGTTAATACAAGCTTAGAATAATAGAGTAATTTGAGGAGTAATACTCCCTAAAGTGCTGGTATCTTGCAGTAGATACCTGTAATATAAGGAACCGTTAGCTACGGCTAAACGGGTGAGTGGGTTAACGGCTGGTGCTTTTAATCGTATTCTGAATGCTAACTCATAAGCCTTGTCTTCTTTTAACTGTCTGAAAAATTGCATACGGGAGGGATAAGAAAGCTCTAGCTCTTCAGCAAAGGCCCTCTTCAGATAAGGCCCTTGTTTGCTCCGCCCCCGTAGGAGAATTATTCTTCACTAAGAGCTATGGTGCACGCCAGTTTCCGGGGCCTAAAACCATCTAGATTGATGTTGTCTTAACACAGAGGCTTGTAATGTAAAGAATCAGTAATGGGCACTAGGCGGGTAAATTGTTTTAAAGGCTAATGATCTTAAGTGAACTGCGGCCTATTAGCACACTGAGCCTTGTCTTCTATTGGCCGCCAGGGAAATTTCGTAGAAGAGAGAGAACAAGGCCCAAGCAAAGGGTTGGTTCATATGGCTTCAAAAATAAAACCGAATTTTCGGCCTGTGTGAGTCTTGCAAGCCACACAGCGGTGATGGTGAATCGTGAATGATTTGTTTTAGCAAATAAAACTCCAGAAAGCCACATAACTTAGCTTGTATTGCATTTCCAAAGTTGCCACTAAGGGTTAATTGGCAGAGCAGGGAAGGGCCAAGCCCAGGGAGGTTCTGCTTTGCAGACCATCGTGAATAATTTACCGCATGGAGTTGGTCCGTCATGAGATAAAGTCGTTATTCAGGTGCTGATGTAAGTCAATGACACATTCTATCTGTTCAGCCGCCCCATTGGGAGCTGATTTTGCCTAGGTATATATTAGCTTAGGTTGTACAGGCTGCCAGTTTCATGAAATCAGCCCACTGGGGCCTTTTCTTGGTCTCGTTGTGTTAGCTAAATATGCACCTAACTTAGGCACTCTGCTTTCTGGGGCGTTTGTTGTAGCAAATAAACTCCAGCAAGCCGCGTGACTTCTGTTGTGTAGGACTTTCAAAGCCCTCACCCTCCCCTTGGAATTAATCCATCATTGTATAACGTCATCAGGCTGATATAAATCAATAGCATGTCATATTTTTACACCAAATTACATCAAAACAAGTTGCTTTAAGGTGCGTCTCTCAATTAAAACAAAAACCAAGCGAAAATTACATATTATATTACATATTAAAATATTTTTACACTAAATTACATCAAAACAAGTTGCGTTAAGGTGCGTCTCTCAATTAAAACAAAAACCAAGCGAAAATAGCACAAAGTACAGAGTTTCTTACATCAAGTTCATTGCGCTTGATTCAAGTACTTAGACAAATATTTTCAATCATTTAGCTATATATTCCATTATTTTAAATAAACTAATGAGAATTTAAAAGGAAAAATGTTGTAGTAAAGATAAATTTGTATTCCTATCTCTCAGGAATTCATTCATATTTATGTATTTTTATCTCTGCTTAGTTTTTCTACTCGACTTAAGAACTCTGCATTCGATTCAAAGTGTGTTTTCTTGACTCAAATACTTGATAACCTCATTTGAAGCTTGGATTTCTTGATTCGTATTAAAGGCAAGTAGAAAAAACTTAAAAATAGGACGAGCTTTTGCTTTCTGTGTAGGAGAGTTGAAACATTTTTGTGAGTCGCTTTCTCCCCCTTGTTTGTAAGTGAACCGGCTACGTAACTATGATCAAAATCTAGTATTATACTGAAGGACAACGTGTAAAAATTTGCAAAATCTTGTATTTTTCTAAGTACAGTTTCTATTAGTTTACATTAGTATATTAACTCCTGAGGTTATAAGTTGTGGTTTACATCAGTGTATAAACTTGTGAGGTTTTAAGTCTTTTTTTAGAATCAAACACCATTTTTATAATGGTTATATAAATTCTTGTGAGCTGATTACATAGACTTAATGTATTGGGTTAGGTTAGGTTGTACAGGCCGCCAGTTTCATGAAACCAGCCCACTTGGGTGCATTTGCTCCCGTTTTATTGCCTGAGGAAGACTTGTTTCTAAGTTTTCACTTGGGTCCTTTTGCTCCCGTTGTGTTGCCTGAGGAAGACTTGTTACTAAGTTTCCAGATATTTTTCAGCTTAACTATTTCTTACCAAATAATCAAAATCTATTCCTTTTAGGACAAGAACACACATTCAATTTTAAATAAAATATAACTAAAAGTACCTGAATCTTTTATTTACTTAAAAAAAATGCTAAAATTACAGCACATCCGCCTTCATACACTCGTCCAAATCGAATCGACCATCAGCAATTGGCTCCAACAAAGTTTCTTGATTACACTTTCACACAAAACAACGCGATATCCATCAAAATGATTGATATTTGACAGGCTTTTTATGCTAAAAAATATTTTTTACAATTGTTTACTAACAAATTTAATTCATAAGACTCACACTCATGTATAATAAGAGTCTATACATTTGGAAACAGAGCAGGAAAAGTATTTATTAAAAGGCATTACGCATTCATGCCGGTCTTCAGATTTTTAAATGGTTTATGTGAAAAAGAAATCTAAAGAGATTTGCTGTAACTGCCAGAAAACTCAAAAGATTTAACTTAATAATACAAGAAATAAAATGAAATACTTGACTTGATAACAAACAGCTGGATAAAATCTTGAGCCGCCTAAGGCCTATGGAGCTGACATGGCCTGCGTATGATCGTAGTAGAACTGCGGTCCTAAAGGGTTTTCCCCGTCAAAGGTTGTGTACCTTGGTGGCAGTTCTAACAGGATATTGTCTCATAGGGACGCATGCTAGGAGGTTAAATCTTCCATTTAATGATTTCTGCAGAGGTTGCGGGGATGAGGACGAGGAGGAGAGTGTTGAGCATTTCCTCTGTCGATGCCCGGCTCTCAGTTCTATGAGAGCGCTGTATCTAGGCGGACCGATGCTGCACGGGTTGGCAGATATATCGGAATGCCGAGTGAACGGACTGGATTCCTTTATCCGGCTTTCGGGTTGGTTTGCATTTGAACCGTCGGGGGAAGTGTAAGTCTCGTGGGCTGCACTTCTCCCTCAGGCAACACAACGGGACCAAAAGGACCCAAGTGGGCTGGTTTCGTGAAACTGGCGGCCTGTACAACCTAACCTAACCTAAGGCCTATCGAAATATTCAGCTGCAAACGTAATCGCTATGCAGGCTGACATAGAACTCAACCGTCTAGCTGAAACGGGGTGATGGTTACAATCAATACCGATTGTAACCATCATGAGATAAATCAGAAAAAAATCTATTCCATGCAGTCAGCGTTGCCCTCCAAAATTTCCAAAATAGCCACAGAAAGCATATTTAGAAAAAATGGCTCACAGAAAGAGTATTTCTTACACCCAATTTTCACGACGGCATTTTAAAGCCGTCGTTTGTTTTTTATTTTATTTTAAAGCTGCTACCAAAATCATGTTACATTTTCATCATGATTTTTTAAGACATGTCTTTTTTCAATTGTAGTTGCAAAATAATATCGTTTGTCTCTTTTTATCCTTTTGTTAGTATCGATGTAGTCATCTTGCCAAACGAATGTAAATGAAAAATAATAACAAAATTACAAACGATAACAAAAAGGAATTAGGAAAAACACACGGAAAACAGAGTTCGTGTCTTTTTGTTTGCCCCTCTTTCATTTCTATCAAATTTGCCCACAAACATGAAAGACATGACTTAAAGACGTTTGAAAAAATCATCGTTGAAAAAAAATTTAAGTTTTTTGCAAACATAAATATAAATCGAGGTCTGCTCAAAAAAACAATCGTTATTTTAAATTTTTGCAAAAAGTATTTATTTATTCATCTTCAAATTCCCCCCTCAGAAATAATACACTTATACCAGCGTTTTTTCCACTCTTCGAAACACTTCTGATATACGATTTTTGGCTCCTGTTTTGATTTTTCTTTTATCTCCTCAATTGTAGCAAAACGGGTTTGTTTTCATCGATGTCTTCAGTTTTGGGAAGAGGAAAAAGTTCAGCGGGAGCCAAGTCCGGTGAATAAGGTGGTTGAGGCATGATAACGATTTTGTTTTTGGCTAAAAACTCACGCACATGCATCTATGTGGGAACTGGTGCCTTACGATCTTGTGGCAAGAATTCATAATGCAGCACGCCATTGCAGTCAAAGAAAAAATTGAGTAAAACCCTCACATTTGACCGAACTTGACGTGCTTTTTTCGGTCTTGGCTCTTTGGGACGTTTCCATTGTAATGATTGGGCTTTGGTTTCAATGTCATAGCTATACAGGCATGATTCGTCACCAGTTATGACCTTTTTGAGGAAATCGGGATAGTCATTGACGATGCTCAACAGTTCCTAAGTACTTTCCGACTTTTTTTATTCGAAGCATAATACAAAATATTGACATTATGCATGATATAGGGTGGTTAAATTTCAAGGGCCGATGTTGATTTTGAATAAAACGCAAACTATTTAGGAAATTATTGTAACTTTATTTTATTATGATATATTGGTATTATTCAATTATGTATGGAACAAAATATCGGCCAAATGGGCGCCGCGACCACGACGGCACACCTCCATCCGATGGTCCAAATTTTCGATGACCCTGAGGCATAATGGAGGTTCTATGCCGTTAATGTGCCGAATTATCTCATCCTTTAGGTGTTGAATTGTTGTTGGCTTATCGACGTATACCTTTTCTTTCAAATAACCCCAAAGAAAAAAGTCCAACGGTGTCAAATCACATGATCTTGGCGGCCAATTGACATCGCCATTACGTGAGATAACAGGCCATTGAATTTGTTGCGCAAAAGAGCAATTGTTTCGTTAGCTGTGTGGCAAGTGGCACCGTCCTGCTGAAACCACATATCGTCTACATCCATATCTTCCAATTCGGGCCACAAAAAAATCGTTATCATCTCACGATAGCGAACACCATTCACAGTAACTGCCTGACCGGCCTCATTTTGGCAAAAATACGGCCCGATGATGCCGCCAGCACATAAACCGCACCAAAGAGTCACTATTTGTGGGTGCATTGGTTTTTCGACAGTCACTCTTGGATTCTCATTCGCCCAAGTGCGGCAATTCTGTTTATTGACGAATCCACTGAGGTGAAAATGTGCCTCATCACTGAAGATGATTTTCTTCGAAAATTGATCATCATTTTCATAATAAGTCTGGATAACTTTAACACGTTGTTGGATTGTGTATCTCTCCATGGTTCAAATTGAGTAAGTCTGAAATAGAGAAATGTCAAATAAAATTTGGAAAAAAACTTGGCGTTTAGGTGTGGTTCACATTCAACATCGGCCCTTGAAATCTAACCACCCGATATGACACCGTTCGAATCCCCCAATTTATTATAAATATTTACAAGATGAGAATTCAGATAATCATCGCATATTATTTTTACAATTTCACAACTTCATTATATTTTTCTTTTGTAAACCTTCCACCTTGTTTTTTAAATAATTTTTAAATAAAAGCTTTTTCCTATTTGCAAAATTTTCTGATTATGTAAACAAAAAACAGCTGATTATTCAATTCTAGTCCGAACTTGGCCAAAGAAAAAGCTTTTACAACAATTCACTTTTATTCACTATATTTGCCTTCAAACAACTTGCTTTCTATGTTTCCTAGCTATCTATATGTCGATATTTCATAGGAGCTATCCTAATCGTTTTTGAAAGATACTCTCAAGCATTCAACTTTATATCCACACTAAGAGAAAAGTTATTCGTTCTGGCTATGAAACTCTTTCATTGATCATTTTTCATTGTATAAATGATTTTTTTCATTAATGGAATGAAAATTTCATTCCCTGAATGAATTCGCTCTCTTCAAAATTTATTTCATTTTGATGTGTTCATTTTATGGATGAAGAACTTTACATTTATTTTATGAAATTTCATTTTTCGCATATATTTTGATACACGAGATTTAACAATATCAGATGTCATTATATATTGCATTTAAAAACGTTAAGTAATATTTGTTAAATCATATTCATATCATAACAATTATTTATACAATTTTTGTATATAATGAAAAAACCTATGACATGTCATAATGAATAACATGAACATTCTTCATTCATTTCTTACTCGTTGCCATGGCAAATTCATTCTTTTTTTTTTTATTTTAAAGCAGTGAGCTTAAGTTTAAGCAGTAAACGCATTGTTATGTCCATACACCTACATATGTACTTACATAATTTGTGCGCGTGCTACTTCTTACTCTCTTTAAATATCTATGAAACAAAATCAGAGATTTTGTTTCATAGATATATGAAAAGTGTTCATAATAATAATGAAGTTTTGCCATAGAATTAGTGAACAAAACACATTAAACCAACGATTTATTTTCATATCTCTAATGAAAAGGTTTCATTATTGCAATGAATATGTGTCAGGCTATTAATGATATATTTTCATTGCATTAAGGATAAACTTCATAAATTTAATGAAATATGTTCATTCTGCTTAATATTTCATAATTCATAATACAGTGAAACTTTTTTCATTAATGACATGAATTGCTTCATTAGCTCGTTATTAATGATAAAAATCATTAATTTAATAACGAAATTCATACATGGAATGAAGTTTTTTCTCTTAGTGCAATGAGATATTGTATGTATGTTTGAGCAAAATAATTAAGTTTTTATTACACTTATAAAGATAAAATTCACTAATTTGTTTTTAAGACATGTGTTTATTTTTCTCAGTCATCAAGTTAACGACTTGTAACAACATGGCAACCGCTAATACATACATATGTACATATGTATGTGGTGCATATAAGAAAAACACTAAACGAGGTGATGATTAAAATTCATCTGCCGAACAACAAAAGCAACAACAACGAACAAATGGGCATAAAAATCAATACAATATATTAAAATTAGCAACATTACATGAAGCACTAAAAATAAATACGCTTTTGTTTATATAACAGGTGGGCCAAAAGAAGTCAACCGATGGTGTTTGGTTCTGATTTTTTTTTTAACAAAAAACTTTGATTTTGTTTTTGGATAATGTTTATTTGAACCTTTAGAATTTTGTTGGTCAATTCGATTCAGCTGTGTGCATATTTATTTATTTATTTATTTATTTATTTATTTCATGGGATTTTAAGCTCGAACGGACCATTAAATCCAGATATACACAGAATGACTTAAAATAAACATAATTCAGTGAAAATTCTTTATATTAGTGAATACAAAATTTATTTATACCAAGAAAATTTTAAAATTTCAAACGAACCCCCCATCTATCTATTGCACTTAAATTTGAAGGTGAGCTATACCCCAATTTTCTTTGGCTAAGCTCAAAAAAAACAAGTAAGAGTGTGGTATATTCGGCTGAGCCGAATCTAAAATACCCTTCACGATAGTCACGGATATGTATAGTATATTTAAAAATGTGAACAAAATATGCTCGGTTATATATGAACCGATATCGGAATTTTCTATTTTCTGTATTTTAGTAACCTTCTTTTATAACGAGAATTGCTTTTCAGCAAAAAAAAAAAAAAAAAAAAAATAAAAAATGTTAATGGAAAGATCGGTTTAGGCTATATCTCGGGTATATATGAACCGACATCGGACATTTTTATTTTCCATATGTATATAACCTTACTTCATTACCAGAGCTGCTTTTAAGCAAAAAAAGTTGTTTCAGTTCGCTTTTGCGACATTTTCATGAAAAACCCGGTTGAGGCTATATCCCGGGTATATATGAACCGATATCGGAAATTTTCATTTTACATATTTATATAACATGATTTTATTACCAGAATTGGTTTTAAGCAAAAAAAGTGGCTGAAGTTCTTTTACGTGATATTTCCATAAAAACCCGGTTTAGGCTATATCTCGGGTATATATGGACCGATATCGGAAATTATTATTTTCCATATTTACATAACCTTACTTCATTACCAGAACTGCTTTTGAGCAAAAAAGTTGTTTCAGTTCGCTTACACGACATATTAATGAAAACGCCGGTCTAGGCTATATCTCGGGCATATATAGACCGTATCGGAAATTTTAATTTTCCATAATTATATAAAATTATTTCCTTACCAAAACTACTTTTGAGCACAAAAAAGTTTTGTAAGCATTTTCATGAAAAACCCGGTCTAGGCTATATCTCGGGTATATATGGACCGATATCGGAAATTTTCATTTTTCATATTTATGTAACCTAGTTTCATTACCAGAACTGCTTTTGAGCACAAAAAAGTTGTTTAAGTTCGCTTACGCGGCATTTTCATGAAAACCCCGGTCTAAGCTATATCTCTGGTATATATGGACCGATGTCGGAAATTTTTATTTTCCATATTTATGTAACCTTACTTCATTACCAGAATTGCTTTTAAGCACAAAAAAGTTGTTAAAGTTCGCTTACGCGACATTTTCATGAAAAACCTTTGGGCTATATCTCGGGTATATCTGAAAAAAAAATTGTTTGCCTTTAAATCACTATGCTTAATGAGTGTGTGAAGTTTGAAGCAAAACAAACAACTTTTTTGTCAAAAATTTCCATACAAAATTTCAAAAATTCATGGCTTTTTCGGAATTTTGAATATATCTCAGCTATACGTGGACCGATATTACTGAATTTCAATAGCAAACACATGGCAATATGGAGTAATAGAATGGTGAAAGAAAAAAGTTTCTATGTCTAATGGTTTTCTCAGAAACGGTATTTCAACGACCGACAGACGGACAGACGGACATCGCTTAATCGACTTTTCCATTAATTCTGAATCAGAATATATATACTTTATAGGGTCGCAAAAAAAAAACTGTAGAAATTACAAACGCAAACACAAACTTATATATACCCTTAACATTTTTGTGAAGGGTATAAAAAAGCTTTACGCAGCAGCATAAACCGTAAATCATATAAAAATAATCTATTTATATATTCTTAAAACTTTTTATACTTTTGGAAAAGTTTCGTTCTCCGGTAGGTAGATAATTATGCCATAGCCTAGAAACTCTAACCCAAAAATGATCTTGTCATTGTTGTTGGTTCTTGAAGATCTTCCAAAGCAAATTTTGTCTAAAAGGTGTACCAAGTTTATTAATATTTATCACTTCGGTGAGAACTTCGGGTGACATATTCTCGCACTCGTGTCAAATGTTCACTGTCTTTGAAGGCTGACAGGGTCTCGGACTTGTTCACGTCAGCAAGGGGCTTCAAAAAATCCAACAAAAAAAGGTCTGAAATTGGTTAAATCAGGCAATCTTGCGGGCTAGTGCAAATCCCCAAAACGAGAGATGGGTCAACCAGGTAACACCGCCTGCACAATCTCAGTTGTGGCTCACGCAGTGTGTGCCGTTGCTCCGTCCTGTTGGAACCACATGTTCTCCAGTTCTATTTCGTTCGATTTCGGTAGAAAAAATATGGCCCTAAAACGCTCACCGGCGTCCTCGACAAAAAATGGCCAGATGACTGCTCCGGCGTGGAGAGCGCACCTTGCAGTCACTTTGAGCGCATCCAATAGCTCCCCGTGCATCACACGTTAATTTTTGGTACCCTAGAAGTGAAAGTTTTGCTTGTTCACGCACTCGCTGAGGTGGAAATGAGCCTCATTGCTCATTATGATTTTGGTCGAAAAATCATCCACTTCGTACTCGGCGCCCATTTGGTCGATATCATCTTCTCGTATTGACTAATAAAACATAAACATAATTAAAAAACACAATCAAAGTTTTTTATTTCAAAAAACAAAAACAAATGAGAGCAAACAATTGAGTTTTATTCACTATATTAGCTTCTAATATTGATAACAATCAAAAAGTTTTAAACACTTTCCCAGCTGTCTATATATATCACTTCTTTATTGCAACATAACTAAGTCATAACTAAAAAAAGTTTGTTTCGAAAAAACACATTTCAAATTTCCATACAAATCTTAGAAATTTTTTCAGAAAATATCATCTAAAGATAACAGTTTAAAAGTTACTAAAACAAATTATTGGCACAATATAAAAGGTAGCATTGTTAACAAGTCTGCATTGTTAACTCAAAAAGCAAATTTTTTGAGATATGACTATGTTGCAATAAAGGCGCAATATGCAGACATTTCATAGGAGCTACCCTAATCATGAGTAGACTTTAGAAATTTTGGAAAGATATTCTCAAACATTCAATTTTATTATATACCAACAATCTACATAAATTATTGAGAATTTAAAAAGAAAAATGTTTGACAGGTATTATTAAAACATTTTTCTTTTTAAATTCTCAATAATTTATTTAATTTGTTGGGATATAAAGTTGAATGTTTGAGAATATCTTTCGAAAATTTCTAAAGACTACTGATGATTAGGCTAGTAGCTCCTACGAAAAGTTTGCTTATAGACAGCTGGAAAACATAAAAAACAAGCTGTTTATAATTTTTTTAAAAAGTGGGCATCGGCATGATTTCTTTTGGCTTACCTTGTATTTCGTACAAGAAATACAAAATAATTCAGGTTTTGGCTAAAAAAAAAAAAAAAGAAAAGCTATAAAAATTTGATGACAAAAGAGCTGGATGAATAAAAAAGGAAATGTTTTTCTTCTTCCTGAACACAAATGAAATGCAAAATAAATATAGTTAACACGCCTCAATTCATGTTCAGCCATCCGTTGAGCCCTCTTCGTAGCAAATTGTAATAAAACTCTTTAATGTTTGTGGGCAGACTTTGAAGGAAGAAAAAGAAATTATTTGAAATGACATTCATGTGGGGGGGCATGCCCAGCAAATGGAGTTTAATTAAATTTATAGTTTATAATGGCCACTAATTTTATGTACTCAGATATCAATATAATAATACTAATTAAACTATTTTAAATGTTTGCTCAGAAAGAAGCAATTAGTATTGTTTTAAACAAATAACACATAAGTGTTAAAACAGCCTAAATCCATTTTGACTTTTAGTAATTTTAAAATTCATGAATATTTTCAATGAAACTATTTCGTATCCTTGGAACTTAATTCATTTGAACTAAAAAAAATGTGTAAATAAGCTTTCAGCTACAATACAAAGAGTATACGGCAAAGCAGCTTTATAAGTTAGTGTCAGAACTACAATAAATACAACACCAAAAACATCTTATGAATATTGAGAGAAATTATGAAATGCTGTCAAAATTTTAGGCTCTCTTTTGTTCGAAAAAGCCAAAAAGTCGATGTAGCTTATAAATAAAATTTTGACAAGTTTACAAGAGCATTATCCTGCAGAGTGGAAGGTCTCAATGATTACCATGATTCCCAAGCCAGGGAAGGATCTGACAAAGGTAGAATCATATAGACCAATAAGTCTTTTACCAACAATTTCAAAACTATTCGAAAAATTGTTAATGGCGAAGTTGTGTCCAATATTGAACAATGTGGGATGTATCCCTGATCATCAATTTGGTTTTCGGGCTAAACATAGCACCATAGAACAAACGCACAGACTAGTCAATGTCATAAGACAGACCTTTGAGGAGAAGAAGTATTGCTCAGCTCTATTCATTGATATTTCTCAAGCTTTTGATTAAGTGTGGCACGACGGCTTGATGCACAAAATAAAGCTAAACTTGCCTGCAAATACACACAAGCTTCTGGAAAGCTACTTATGCGGCCGAAAGTTTGTTATCAGAGAAGACGACTTTATAAGTCCAACTCAGCCAATCGAGGCAGGAGTTCCCCAAGGCAGCATACTGGGGCCTACTTTATATTTGATTTACGCCTCTGACATGCCAACGATATCCGGAATCCACACTTCTACCTTTGCAGATGACACAGCGTTTTTGAGTGTTCATGAAAACCACCAATTAGCTTCACCAAATTTACAGGAATTTATTTCAATATTGGAAAAATGGCTGAACCTTTGGGAAATCAGGGTTAATGAACAGAAATGTACTCATGTCACATTCACACTGTGTAAGCAAACATGTCCGCCTATCCAAATTAACAACTCACCTATTCCGCAGCACAACGAAGTCAAGTACTGGTATTCACCTGGACCGTAGGCTAACGTGGAAGTCTCACATTGAAGCAAAGGTCACTCAGTTAAAACTGAAAGCAGCGCAGCTAAATTGGCTTATGGGCACAAATTCTACATTGTAACTAGATTGTAAACTTTTGTTATACAACGCAATACTAAAGCCTATATGGCGCTACGGAATTCAGTTATGGGGCACCGCCTCAGCTTCAAACATTGAAAAAATCCAAAGGCGACAAAACAAAATTCTTCGAACAATTACTGCAGCTCTATGGTACGTAAAAAATTCACGAATTCATAACGATCTGAGTGTTGTGCTGGTAAAATAGGAATTTTCTAAGTACGCGACAACGAACTTCATCCAAACCCTCTTGCGCGTAATATACTTAATTTTGGTGGCCACAGTGGGTTGAGAAGAAGGGATACCGTTGCCACCATCAGATTGCTCAATAGGTGATTTTACCAAAATAGCTCCTACATAATAAAACTTTTTGTCTAGCATTGGCCGGACTTGAGTAACAATCAAATTTTTTAATTTTAAATCACATTTTTTTAACTTTAAATTTATTATTAAGATTTGAATACTTATTGTTAGTTCATTTTGAAGATTCAATAAATAAAAAAAATGCTTGAAACTGTTTCATTAAATTTTTTTCATTAATCCAATGAACACTTTTCACAATATGTATGAAACTTCATATATATTATGAAATAGATCCATCAGAATGGTTTCATTTAGAGTTGAGTTCATGAGCTCTTTTGAGAGAGTGCTCTTTTTAGTTCAGCTCTTTTTACTGAAATATGTCTTTCTTTTAGTTCAATAGTTCAGTGCTCCGTAAATAATATTTTCAATGAACGGCTCTGTTCTGGTTTCATGATAAAGAAAAGCAAAACAAAATTGCTGTAAACAAATGAAAAGTACAATTATTATAAGGATTAATAAAAGGTGAGATTAGAAATGCTCAGGTGTGATGAAAAATAGTTTTATTGAAAAGAAAAGAAAAAAAACGACATATTTGTGCTGATGTCTCGATGTTTTTATATTGAATTATGGTCGCATATCATCATATCATTTATTTTTATAATACAAAAAACCAAAGTAAAATTGTGTTGCCTAATATTCTGAATAGTTGTATATAACATAGATATGTACTTTCTACGTCAAATTCTGGCAGCACTGTTTGACTACTTCCGTATACATATCTACCAGAAAGAAAGAAACATAAACGAAAAAGAAAACTTGAAGACAAAAGAAAGAAACATGAACTACGGAAATGATCGGCTCACTTAGCTCCCTGAAGTGAATAGTTCAGTGACACTAGTTCGTTCGCGAACTACCCAACTCTAGTTTCATTAAGTTTCATTAAAAAAAATCATTGGATTTATGACTACAACAAACTTAATTTTTTTTTTAATTCTTTGAATTTTGGTAATATGTATAAATGGACATTTATTAATCTTCAGCTTTATTTTAAAAATCTCAAGTTTTTTCATTAAAAATTTATTTGTCATTAGATCAATGACAAATAAATTTCTGACTACCGAACTTGGGTATGTATGTACATATGTGTATGTACTCAAATCATCATAATAATAGTTTAAAAAATTTAACTGCCAGTGTATTGAAGTCATTTGAATTAATAAAATCTGTTTTATTTGGTGAATACTTCTTCAACACTTTCTTTCATCATAATTAGGTACAATTTCACAAAAGCAAGGAATAGTATTGTTTGTGTAATGAAATAAATAAATCAATGAATAAATGAAATAATTCCATTGATCTTATTACGTACATTTGTGAACATATTTTATTAATGTGTGCTATGATATTATTTCATTAAACAAATGTAACTATTTCATTGATTTAATGTAAATTTTTCAGGTGCTCAATGAATAATAAAATTAGATAAATGAAATAGCTTCATTGACCTTATGAAGGAGTTTCATATTTTTAATGCATATATTACATTAGTACAAAGAAGTTATTTCATTAAATAAATGTTACTTTTTCATTAATTTAATGTACAGTTTTCATGTGCCTTATGAAATTGATTCTTTGATCTAGAGAAATTATTTCACTAATGATATGATTTGTCTTTCATACTTTTAATGAAAATAAGTCATGTTTCTTATTAAAATGTTTCAATACTTTTATGAAGGTTTTCATTAAAATAATCTAATAAAATTTGTTTCATTACTTCTATGAAAAGTTGCAGTGGTTGAAAAATAATGAAAAAATTCATAAAGGTAATGTCAAAATGCAGAGAATTTCTGAACAAAATTTTTTCAGTGCAGTAATCCAGGGGGCTAATTCTGTCATTCGTGATCGAAATTACTATCGAGTAGAAAATAATTTCGATATCGTGTAAATTTCTAATGATGTGACTCGTTACGTAACGAGTCGAGTTATCACTTCAGTGTTGCAAAATACTGACAAAATGTGTTTTATAACACTGCCGAAAATTGTATGTATTTTCATACTTTGTATACTTGTTGTACATTAAAAACTAGATAAACACACACGTTCACAATAACAATTCATTTAAATCAGTTATGTATGCGTGTTTGTACATTAAAAAGTAAGTAAATAGAAATAACAATTCAATAAATATGTATGTAAAAAACAACCATTTAACTATGTATATAATCATTTCTAAAAAAAAAAAGCAAATATAAATTCTTGAATATAATGACATGTGACTTCAAATATAAGTTTATGTGTTCTTAGCAATACTCATCTTTATATATGTACATATTTTTATGAATTGAAAAAAGCCAAAATGAATTGAAAAAAACAAAAATTCTCAATTTAATTTAACTACTATTGCTATTCAAAACAAATTTTTAATTTACATTTCTTTTGTGTTTTTCTGTTTGGCTGGTTTTCGATAGTACTTTTGCTTACGAGTAAAAAGTAGCACGGTTGCATTCGAATGGTTACTCGCTATCGAATGCCATCATTAGAAATTTCGAAACCTTTTACTCGATATCGAATGCGATAATCCCAAAAGTGTAAAAACTCGCACATTCGAGTAAAAACTCGCTCGTAAGCGAATGACAGAATTAGCCCCCAGTAATCGTTCGAAGAATTTTGTTTTGTCGCCTTTGAATTTTTTCAATATGACATTATCAACGGAAAAAAATAATATCAAAATAGTGACGTATTAAAATAGGCAAAAATTTTAATCAAATGGTGCAGACAGAGAGTGGCACTATGAATTATGTGGAGGCATATTAATGGCGTTGGAAATATAACAATATAATACTCGTATTATAAGCTACAACCATAGAATTCAACAATAATCTGTTGCACTTAGAATATTGTCCATATTCTACGTAAATATAAACTTTTTTTTTTTTATATCTTGGACCAGTACAGAAACATTGTACTGAAACTAGGAAAATATGTTATCATGAGGAGGCAAGAGGGAGTAGTGTTTGTGCAGGTTTAACTTTAACAATAGCAACACGAAAGACTTAAACAAATTATATTGCAGCATTTAAAATGTTTGAATTAAATTAGTGAAAACTGATCAGTGTCCAGTGTATATACCTTCGACACTACTCAGATTAGCAAAATTTAGTCCAACACCTTCCACATGAAGTATTAAAAAATAATAATAATAATGAACATATCGCTCCTTTATTGCAACATAGTCATAACGCAAAAAGCTTATTTCCACTGTACCGGTTTTATGGCTTCCATCCGTCCGTCAATTCATTTTTAAATGTTTTTTTAAATTATTATTTTGCGTATTTTTAGAGAATATCAATGGCACCACCATTCAATATCCGATCATTTCACTCATTAATTTGGCTTCTAAATGCATTTTTTTGTTTTTCAATCAACCGCATCGATCGTTTTGTGGATGTCGATGTCGTTTTTTTTTTTAATTTTATCTTTAATTTTGTTTATATTTAACATCATCTTAAGTAAATTCAAAGTAGTTCAAGAGTACGTATTGTTTAGTTTATACTAGTATTTATTTCGACAAGAAACACACAACCACTCATGCACACACATACATACATATGTACATATATAAAGTACATAATATAAACACATTAAATATAAACTAATCGTAACCAATTGGCTTCAAGGTAGAGGTCGCGTTCTTGTGGACATTTCTGCCATTTAATTGATCACATTCGTATTCCACCCACACATTTAAGTACTTGTGCATGTGAACAGAGTGAAAGTATATAAATCGTACAAACATGTTTTTCGAGATAGTTAATGGGGGGAGGATTTCTTTTTTCTAAAAACCAAGTGTTGGAAGTGATTTTTAAATGCTAAATTAATTTTGAGAATTGATGCATATTTTACATTAACAAATAAACAAAAGTTCTGGCATACGATCATAGAGAACTTATAGCGTTTGTAGCTATTTGAGAGCGCAACTTTTTGCGTGGGAAAAAGGTGTTAATATTACCGATTCAAAATATGCACATTAAGGCGGCTCGATTTATCAATCGCTATTCATATTCATAAACTAAACGAGAATGTAATAGTAAAGTAGGCTTTACATAATTCTCCATCAACTACAACTACAGATCCATTATTTTCAACTGCTAGAGCGAAATCGGCATAGTGGAGCAAAATCTGTGAGAGAGTGGAAATAATTGTCTACTAGAAACGTTATGATAATGAATTTATGTGGATGTGACGCCAATACGTCCCCAACCCCATCATAATGATTGCCGTGCTAAGGCCACTCAATATTTATGAAAAGTTTTGCAATCTGGATCTTTTTTTCCTCATCATTGCTCTATCAACTTAGTATTGTTATGTTTTTGCCTTTAATAACGCTTTGGGGTTTCTTCAATTATGACTCACACACTTATTCGTGACACAGTACTAAAACACTTTACAACTTTATATACACTTAATACCACAGTGTTTTAAAACACTAGACTTACTATTCTGACTTGTGACTGTCTTGCATAAAGCTAAAAAAGAAAACTAGCTCTATTCACAGTCTCGTGCAAATGGTATTGCATCATTGCATTTGCAAAAAAAAATTAGCATATATTTATTCTACCCTAACAAAATACACAGCAATGCACTTGCTAGTCTTATGTGTGTATGCAATACTTAAAACCTATAGTTTTTCTTTGCTCTACTTATGCTCAAGTTAATTGCACATCGACAGCTGACAGTCAGCGATCCAAGCCAATTAGTTCGTAATCGCCGCTTAGTTGCCGTCGCTCATCCCACATTCAAATAACACCAAGCGATGTTTTTATCCAACTTAAAATCGCTTTTGCTATTAAAAAGTCCATTATCTGCTCCTTAAAGCTTTTTTTCGGGATTTTTTTTTTTTTTTTTTTTGACTAAAATTTTAGTAAATTATTATCTGCTCTAATTATCAATCAGCTGTGCATTTTGTGCTTTGCAAAAAGTAGTGCAAACTAAACCAACAGGGGTGGTTCACAATTGATAGCATTTATTTGCAATTGCATAAATTTGCACTCACAAATGCACAAGATTGTGAATAGAGCTACTATGTCTGCCGCATAGCCAGCTTGTTATACATACTTCTTTATTATCTTCTACAATCATCATGATCTTTTTAGTTATTGTTAATTCCAGAATTAAATGTACATGTCGCACCCTAAATACAAAAGGGTCACAACTCAAAATTTTCCAAAACTGACTTTTTTCCATAGAAGTCAGTTTTTTATAAATAAATATAATATAATATAAAATTGAAAAAAATATTGCAGAACATTCTTCAGCTTTAGATTTGTTCATAATGGAACAATATTTTCTTTATATATTACATATATTTTTATATAAACAGTTTTTTATCTCGCCTGAAAGTTTTAGTATATTAAGTTGGGACCCTTTTGTATTTAGGGTATGATATATAATTCTTTCGTTTATTCACACTCACACACATGCTTGCGAACAAAGAGAAAGCAAAAGCAACAAACAATAAGAAACGCAATACCAAGAGCGCAAGAACAACAATAACATATTTTGTAGTTGATTTAATCGTGCTTGGAATTTGGAGTGCTTTAAATTATGTATGTTTGCGTGTTTGTGTATTATGTTTTCAGATTTATCTTGCTTGTGTGAACATGCTTTTACATGTTCGTTGATCTGCTTTGTAACAAGCAGATCAACGACTGCACACTGGGTTAGATGTGATAAAAATTCTTAAGAGTGTGTATATTTTCATTATCAATCATACTCGTCCAGTTCTATTTCTGGAAAGAAATTATTTGTAGAAATCTTCATGGTATTTTCTTATAAGAAATTACAGCCCTACTTACATGTACAATAGGGGCTACACTATTAACTCAGGATATAAAATATTATTTATCTGTGGACTCAATCATCATTGGAACTGCTGTCGATCAGCGCGATTCAAATGTAGTGATTTCGATACAGAAGACAAGGAGAGGCCTGATCAGCCGAAAAACTTTTAATTTGAGGAATTATAAGCATTACTCGACGGAGATTATTGACAAATGGAAGAAGAACTTGCCTTTACTTGTTGCGTTTAAAAGCATTAGGATTCATGGTGATATAAGAATCGAAGCCGAAAGACATAGAAAGCCTTTTTTGCATGTCGGAATGAGGCTTGAACGCTACAGAAATAGGTAATTTTTCCATTGTATTGTTACTGGTGCAAATTTAAAAATGAATACATTACGATTACCCCAAGCACAAAAAGTCATATAGGTGCAAAGCCCGGCCAACCAACCAAATCCATGCCGAAGCCAAATATCCATGACGCTAAGGTAATACTCTGTATTTTTATCTGTTACCAGTACTCGGTGGATGACTTCTATATATGCAGTGCTTGGTACTGCAACTAGAAAAATGCTTTATATGGAGAAGGAAACGGGGAGTAGTGTTTGTGGACGTTTGCCTTGCAACTATCCATAATAACACAGAAATATCAAAACTAATGTTATGACAGTATTTCAAATGAAATTAAATTAATTGGTGGGATCAGCAGGGCCTTTAGTACTATGAGCTGTTGAAATTGGGTCAGATGGTCACAGGGGATTTGAACCGAATACAATTGAATCACTTGAAGAGAGAAATCAACTTCAGCCCAGCGGCCAAATCTTAGATTACAGAAGCGATGATCCAATGCACACTTGTAAGTCAGTAATGTACACCATCTCATATCCCAACCTAGTATACATTTTCATACACATTGCCGCAATTGTGAAGTGAACGTCCACCATCTGCACTCAAAGTAAGCGAGGTAGTGTGTATAGTTTAACAAAAGCTCATTACTTCTTAACATACATTGTAAGTTATCAGTAGGCAGCTCGAATACAATCTCGCGTAGTTTGTAAGTAGTAAATAGTAGTGGTGGGAATATTCCAATAAATATATTTTTCTGTTTTATGTTCACTGCATTCTTTTCTTCTTTCACTAAATATTTTATCTTTCGTGTACCTTTTTTCTAATGTTTTCTAGGTACTTTTACCTTTAGCACTGATTTTGTTAATTAAAATTTTAGCAACGCATTCTGACAAAGACGATGAACGTTTGATTCACAACTAAAAAATAAAATACATAAGATATAAATATGATACAAGAGATGAACGTAATGAATGAACTACTATACACTTAGTAAGTTGGCATTGATTGATTAAAAAGTGTTGCACATATCATTGAAGAGTGGTAATGTGGTAGGTAGTGTTCGCCGCTGGGAGTATTCGATCAGATACGAGGAAATAATCTTCCATCATGACAATGCTGGGAGAAAGTTGTTAGATCGTTAAAAAAAAGCTATTTGGAAAACAGTGGATGGAAAATTTTGACTCGCCTGATCTGTAGCCCAGACCTTGCTCCTTCTGACTACCATTTGTTTCGATCGATGAGTAAAGCAATAATTACTTTGAAACCAGCAAACAACCGACTTCAATATGTCAAATATAAGATAAATGCATTTAAATGCGAACATTTATTTTGACAACAGCAAGACGACACGACTGCAGGTTGTTGTCCATACTTGTTTTTTTGCCGCAGTCGAATTAAACTGATTCCTATTTTTCTTGACTACAAAATAAAACCAGTGTGACCAATGTGTATAAACATAATTTAGCTCTTGGAAATATTTTATTTTCTAATATAACTTCAAATAACAATAAAGTTTAAATGCTGTTTTAAATATATTAATAAATATTTGTACTATTGTTAAATATATGCAAACATACTTACGGCCGTGTTCATAAAATATATCGCTTCTTTATTGCAACATAGTCATATCTCAAAAAATGAGCTTTTCGAGATAACAATGCAGAGTTGTTAACAGCACCACCTTTTATATTGTGCCAAAAATTTATTTAAATTACTTTTAAATTGTCACCTTTACAGATATTTTGTAAACAATTTTTCTAAGACTTGTATGGAAACTAAAAATTTGAAATGTGTTTTTCTCGAAATAAGTTTTTTTTTGCGTTATGACTATGTTGCAATAAAGGAGCGATATGTTTATAAAACACTTATTTGATAAATTTTCTATAGAAATTTGTCAAATAACAGTTTAATAAATATACAATATTTTTTTTTTTTAATATGGTCATTAGACTCAAAACGAGAAATCTTAATTTTATTAAATAAGTAGGATGTGATTAGATACATATGTATATACCAGTTGATTTTACTTCAGGTACAAGTACTTTTAATTCCATATTTTTTATAAAAAAAATTTTAAGAGTTTTGGTGTCCGTTTTAAAAAATTTGATAAACTGTCATAAAGTTTCATTTCTTTAACACTGTTCTCATTATAGATCAGAAGTTATATCCAGTTATATTTTAAACTTTGGAGGCCCATATAATCTGAATTAATCGTAGTAAACGAAAACTTTTTTAAGTTAAGTGGCTCTTTTTATCTTTTTAAGACTTTATTTGGTAGACAACCGTGAAAATGATTTACATCAGTACCTGCCTTGACGGCCTAACCTGATGGTGGACCAATTCCACGGAGTGAATTTTTCACTATTCACCACCGCCCCCGTGTGGCTTGCTAGGCTCACACAGGTAGCAATTCTTGTCATATGATTGCGGTCATATGAACAACTTCTTGTTGAGGAGTTCGGGCTTTCTAATCCCTCATGTATGCAATTTCCCAGCAATCAATGGAGGACAAGGCTTAATGAGTTGGTAGGCCGAAGCCCATTAAGAGCATCAGCCCTTAAACCAACTCACCCGTCAATCATCACCACTGGTTCCTTACAGTACACGTATCTGTTGCATAGGCAACAGATCCTCGGGAGATTGTTAGCCCTCGAAAAAAGCCATCACCTAACAATTATCAAGGATACTAACACTCCCTTGCTGCGTTTTAGGTTTCAACCACAGCCAGAACGATTCAGCCAAGGTAGGCACCTCAACCATGATCAGCCCGGGTCGAACCGCAAGCAGAACTTCCCGGGGGCCATGCTGATCCCCGTTCTGCCAATTTATACCCTTGGTAAGGGTTTCGGAAGCCAACACAACATAAGTCACGTGGCTTCCTAGAGTTTTGTTTGCCGCACCAAACGAGGAACCCCTTCCCCTCTTTTCCCCGAAAAACAGAGCGCCTAAGTTAGGAATACGCCAAGGCAAAACCTGTTCCCCGGGGGGTCTTTGTTGGACAGAAGAACTTATTCATAAAAGTTTGGTATAAACAGATCTTGTTCTGTAAATCAACAAATTTTGTGAAGCTAAAAACTCTTAGGTGGCCACACTGAAATATAATTTTTTGAATATGAATTTATGTTGCTGCCGTGTTCAAAATAATTCAGTAGTGCCCTACACGACTACAATTGCCGGTTGCTGCATTTGCTGTTGTGAAGTCGTGTAGTCTGCTGTGGTCTATGTGTTTAATGCTTAATTCTGGAATACGATTAACTGCAGAAAAATATATCAGAAATTGGTTTGATTCATTCTTTTACCTCACAAAGGCCCTGATTCACTATCCTACACGATCGTACGATTCATTCAGAGGAAACTGTTTCAAAAGTCAGACCGACTTGAAAAAATCGCTTCAAACTGGTATTGTAGGCCACACTACGAGTATTATACAAGTAAAATTGCAATAATTTATATACTCAATAAAATAATTAGAAACTTTTATTAACAATAAAAAATTATAAATATCTTGTTTTCTATGTTTCCCAGCTATCTATATGTTCTAATAGAGCATTTTTCTTTTTAAATTCTCAACAATTTATTTAGATTGTTGGGATATAAAGTTTAATGTTTGAGAATATCTTTCAAAAATTTCCAAAGCCTACTGATGATTAGGGTAGTTCCTATGAAATGTCGACATATAGATAGCTGGGAAACATAGAAAACAAGCTATTCATAATTTTTTATCGGTATAAATGTTAGAAGCTAAAATAGCGAATAAAAACTCAATTGTTTGAACTTTTATTAACATAATAATTTTACATTTGAACATATCAATTAGCAGGTTGCTAAAATTTGTGCTAAAATAACTTTATTTAAAATGGGCTCTAAATAAAGTTATTCATACATATTACTCAGATTGAGTATTATATATGTAGGAGTTGGAGAAAAGAAAACAAACAGGTTAAGTATTTGTTTTAACTTAGGGATCTTTTATTAATTGGGTTACCTTTTCCGCAAATTGACAATTCCAGGTAAGTATAGATTTTTCGGTTGATAAATACAAATTGGGGTTGCTAAGACAATCTACGATGACCACACTGATCGCACAGAAACCATAATGTTTTAAAAAGTTTCATACAATTTTTCAAATCGTACGATTTGGCAAAAACCCTGTCGCACAGTTGCATTTGTACTTTTTCAGCACACATGCTTTATTTAATAGATCACACGATCGTGTATGATAGTGTAGCAAGGCCTTAACAGCTGTTATCTGTGTGTTTATTAACGCACAAACAAACGCCCGCTAATGCTGCTTCATCTGTACTCATGGATGGCATAAATATTGAGGAATCGGGTGCTCTTGATGTTCGCTGGAATGATCACATTTTTCATGTCTCTAAAGAAGCATTCAAGTGCCTCGGTTTTTTGAAACGGTGTAAGATGTACTTCACTCCATCCGATCTTCTTACTATTTATACCACCTACATCCGACCGAAAATGGAATACAACTCTCATGTTTGGGCCAGTGCCCCAAAGTTTATTTTGGGGTTACTCGACCGTGTGCAGGAGAGGGCGAAGAAGCTTATCGGTGACAGTAGGATATCCAACTCTATTGTCTCACTGGAGCATCGACACAGTGTTGGGTACGTTACTCTGTTCTATCGTTACTACAATGGATTTTGCTCTGACGAGATTAGGAATCTCGTTCCTGAAACGCGCACATTTCTACGTAACACGCGTTCATCGTCCAGAGCTCATCCATTTGTGGTCGATTGTCCGAGGAATCGTACTACGCATTACAGAGAAAATTCGTTTTTCAGCCGCACGCTTCGTCTGTGGAATAAGTTGCCTGCAGACGTGTTTCCTATACTGTTATAACGTGGGAAAGCTCAAGTCAAATGTTCACAAACATTACTCCCTCTTTCCCCCTCCTCATAACCTATTTTCCTAGTTGCGGTACAATGCACTGCATATGTAGGGGTCATCCCCTGAGTACTGGTCCAATATACATATAAAAAAAAGGCCTTAACTGGAGCAGCGCTGTTGTTGCGGAGTCCATATGCTACCAGAAAAATAAGAAAAAGTAGTGGCTAACGATGGCACTATGATGACAAGCAACTCATTTTGTTATTATAATGAATGTATTTTTCAAGCAATAAAAAATATACTTTATTGACTTCTTCGCCAATAGCAAAAACCGCCTATTAAATTAATGTAGACTTCAAGAAAGAAATCGTAGATTAGCTTCCAAACTGATTCCAGGTAAAATAATTTTTGTATTTATGCCGTAATTTTTAAAATTTTTAACAATTTCAATCTTGTTTGGATAAACCAAACGGAAACAGAATTTAATTCGTTTTAAGAGCAAAAACCTCAAAAAGGAAAAACTATTAAACACGGTAGCACGCTTTCACCGGAAACTTCATAATCCTTGAATTTGCTTAAAATAAAAAAATATACGAGTATATAAATGAATAAAAAAGAAACAAAAAATTGAGGACTTCATAGTTAAAGCGGAAAATCAATCTTTTTTTTTATCATGTTTGTATAAATAAATTTTAGGAATGAAGACTAAAACAAATGCAGAAAACAGGGTTTCCCGTTTGGCTGTGTAATAAATTAAGGGATGAGATTAATGAGAAAATAAAAACATACACTTTAATACCAAGCCTCATGGAAAGTCCGAACTCATGGAGAGTAAAGCTCATAAAGAAATTGTTTACGCCTAAGTGCTCTGCAACACGGGGACCTTGTCTTTATATGCAATAAATCTGGATTTTTACCGAACGTGCTAATTGCTTCCTCTCTGGATCTGACAGCGTTTGCGTACATAAGATTAAAGCAAGACTTCGCTTAAGACAAGTTTGCTTGGAGGAAATATTGTAACGACACTTACGCTTTATGCTGGGATAGCTCAGCGTGGTCCAGGGTCGTTTCAATAAAGACACAAAGGAACATAATTAGTCTTCAGTGTGGTTTCTTTATTTAAATAAACTAAAGCCTAGTATTGAGATTGAATGGGCGAAAATTTTTCAGCAACATTACTTATTTCGTACGGAAAAATTGAGATGTACTCAGTGTTGCCTACTTTTTCTCTTATTCATGTTTCTTTTAATTTTAAGCATACATGTTTGTACTTCGTGCGAAAAAAGCTTTGCTTATGTTATTTCGCAGCTGAAAAAACAAATATTTCCAGAAACAATTTTAAATGAAAACATGTTGCAGATACATATTGTGTGTTTTTCGCTTTAAAAACTCAGTACTACATTTCTAAAATTATTTCGCAGTTATTTCATACGAAACACTTTTGTATGCAATTTGAAAGAATTTCGCACGAAATAATGAACTCAATATTAGCCTTAAGACAAAATATTTCTATGCGTTTGGTCGCGTGCGGCTGGGACACCACCTACGGCTGACGTTGGAGCGGGGTTGCGGGCTGCTAGGGAGGAATTGAAAACTCCTGCATGGCCGCACTCGCTTCCCCACCAACCCACTACCTCTGGTGTCGCGCTGGAGTGGAATTAGAAACTCCTCTGGCGGATGGCGAAGGTATTAATAACACCTTCACTCTCCGTCGCCCTCCAACGTTGACAAACTGTTCTCAGGAGAATTCAAAACTCTCCCTCGAATGCCATCCTGACGATGTGGCAGACCAGGCAAAGATGAACCTCTCAAGAGTAAAATGTGAGGAATTTAGAACTCCTCACTACCCCTTATTGGTACTTTGCCACGGCTACTCAAAAAAACTATATGCTTTGAATTAGAATTAAAAACTCTGGTTCAAGGCACTTCTTACCTGCTGGCCGTCCACTTGCCAAACTCTCTGAATATGCAGATGCTCGTGCTTTTATACTCTACGCTGAGCACGCATACATGTACTACGTGTATGTGTGCTCAGTGTGCGAGTGATTTTTTGGCTATTATCTTTTCGGCAACACTAGTTTTGACAGCTCACGCACGTTTTGTATCTTGTGTCACTGTCAAGCATCTTCAGTTTGGTCTATAATTTAATCATGAATCGTCTTACAAACGAACAACGCTAGCAAATTATTGAATTTTATTACCAAAATGCGTGCTCTGTTAAGAAAGTTCATCGCGCGCTTCTTCCATTTTATGGTCAGTTTAATCGACCTACTGAGGCTTCCATTCGGGCTATTGTAAAAAAATTTCGCACCAAATTTACATTGTTGGACATTAAACCACCAACACGCTTACGTAGAGTGCGAACTGAAGAAAATATCGCAGCCGTATCGGCCAGTGTTGGTGATGACCGTGAATTATCGATTCGGCGCCGTTCGCAGCAATTGGGAATCTGTTACTCCACTACGTGGAAAATTTTGCAGAAGGATTTGGGTGTGAAGCCTTATAAGATACAGCTGGTGCAAGAATTGAAGCCAAACGACCTACCACAACGCCAAATTTTTGGTGAAGGAGCTCTTGAAAAGTTAGATGAAGATCCACTTTTTTATCGAAGAATTGTGTTCAGCGACGAGGCTCATTTCTGGTTGAATGGCTAGGTGAACCAGCAAAACTGCCGTATTTGGAGTGAAGAGCAGCCAGAAGCATTGCAAGAGCTACCAATGCATCCACAAAAAACAACCGTTTGGTGCGGATTATGGGCTGGCGGCATCATTGGGCCGTATTTCTTCAAAGATGATGCGAATCACAACGTTACTGTGAACGGTAAGCGCTACCGTGCGATGATAACAAACTTTTTTTTGCCCAAAATGGAAGAGCTTGACTTGCATGACATGTGGTTTCAACAAGACGGTGCCACATACAATGGACCAATTGAGAGGCGAGTTCGGTGAACAGTTTATTTCACGCTTGGGACCAGTCAGTGGGCCGCCCAGATCATGCGATTTAACGCCTCTAGTCTATTTTTTGTGGGGCTATGTTAAGGCTAATGTCGATGGCGACAAGCCCGCTTCGATTGACGCACTGGAAGCCAACATTGCCAACATTATTCGTGAGATACCGGCCGAAATGTTAGAAAGAGTATGCCAAAATTGGACTAAGCGGTTGGACCATTTGAGGCGCAGCCGCGGCCAACATTTGCATGAAATAATCTTCAAACATTAAATTATGTCGACCCAACTATCGATCCAAATAAATATTTCATGCATTTTTCTGAATTTTATGTGTTTTTTTTTTTTTTTAATTTCCGATAGTTCTTATAAAATCACCCATTACTTACGCGCAACCACATGTGCGACTGTGTTTAGCAAACACTGTCTCATGGTTGATTTTTATGCATTGTATGGTGGTGCCATCTACGCTGACCGTTAATTTTAAACACAATTTTAAAAATTAGAAATACTTTAACCTACATTACATGTAACTTATTATACTAAGTTAGTTATTAATTCAAAAGCATATATAACAACGCTTCTTGTGTTAATAGTTAATAATAAATGAAATAATTAAATGAATAACTAAATAAATAGAAAAATATGAAAAAACGGGAACAAGACTTCACATGTGTTGCTCCAAAACGAAGCCTCCGACTTTGAGCGTTGCAATATATGTCTTCATCCCTGGCAAAATTATATTTTCAACAATTTATTCATTCACTTATTCAACCGTTTTCTATTTAATTCAAATCTTGTGTTCATTTTGGGTCCTCCTTTATGTATGTTTTTTCTTTTTATTAACAAATTAACAATAGCTTTTTACACATTTACGAAATTAACACAAACAAATTCACATAACAAGTCATAACGGCGCCTACCGGACCAACTAGTCATAAATAAAAATAAAAAAAAATAAAAATATAAAAAATACAAAAAAGATCCAGCGTAGCATGACACACACAGTCATGATTTGTTCGAGTGATTTGTCAACACGCCATTTCATCACACACATCGAACAAATCACAATAAGCTTTAAAATCTGGTAGTCTCTATATATGAATTATGAAGCCAATGATGCAATTGATTTATCGCTCATATATTTGAGTTTGATTGCAAAAAAAGAGGATTAAAAAATCCAGCAAATGCAGTAAACACGCGTTAATCTGTGGTGGTATTAATTGGTTGGCAACAACAGCTCCACAATATTATAAAAACTAACATTTCTCACAGCATAAGAATATGAAATTGATCAAAATATTAACGGCACTGAAGCACCGCAAGAATCTCAAAAAACTAAGTTTTTCCGCTGTGAAATTGATTTACATCAGCACCTGCCTTGACGCTCCAATCTTATGATAGACCCACTCCACGGGGTATATTATTCACGATTCACCAGCGCCTCCGTGTGACTATATAGGCTCACACAGTTAGCAATGCTTCCCATAAGTTTGTAACCATATGAGCAACTTCTTGTTGAGGAGTTCGGACCTTCTAATTCCTCTTGTATGCAATTTCCCGGCAATCAATGGAAGACAATGCTTCATGAGTTGGTAGGCCACTAAGGGCAGCAGCCCTTAAACCAACAGACTCTCGGCATCAACAGACTCTCGGCACCAAACAATTATCAGGAATACTAACTCCCCTTCCCTGCGTTTTAGATTTCTACCATAGCCAGAATGTTCCAGCCTAGGCAGGTAACCTCAACCATGATCAGAACTGCAAGCAGATCTCCGTTCTGCCAATTTATAGAATGAAAGACAACACAAAATACGTTATGTGCCTTCCTAAAGTTTTATTTACTACAACAAACGAGAGGCTCTTTCCCCTCTTTAACCGAAAAGAATGCTCTGGTTTGGAATACGCAAAGGCAAAACCTGTTCCCCGGGGGTTCAGTGACAAGAGTGTTAATTTTTGACCTTATAAGACTTTTCATTCCAGCGAGGTCAACCATGATATTGTACAATAAACAAAGTAAGCGCTTCGTTACAATAATCCAACACTGAAAAGTAACAGGAATTTTGTTTGCGTAAATGGTTAGTTTAAGCCATGAGGCCAAATATAAAATTATTTATGATGAGTTGTAATATTCTTTGCTAAGTTTTCTTGCATTATATCAAAATAAGTTTTCTTGCACTCAAATCAAAAGTGGATTGGATATGGGGGCTTTCTTCAGTCCAAATTCTTGCGAAATTTGACGATCCTGAACGGGATTGGGATATAAAGTTGAATGTTTGAAAATATTTTGCAAACATATCCAAAGCCCACTGATGGTAGCTCCTATGAAATGCCAACATATAGACAGCTGAGAAACGTGGAAAACAAGCTGTTTATAATTTTGTGATCGGTGTCCTGAAGAGGCTTTTAAATCGAAGGTCCATAAATGTTAATCACGTTTAAATAAATTTTCTTTGAACTTGTTCAGAAGAGAATGGAAACATCCATTACTTCCCCCTGTACCTTAGATTTACATATGTATAATAATATTTGCTATTTATGAATAGTAGTCTTAATTTATATTGTATAAAAAATAGTCTATTCAATAAACTCATTTCAAAAGAAATGCATCTTTTCTCTACACTGAAAAAATTTTGTTCAGAAATTCTCTGAATTTTGACATTACATTTATGATTTTTTTCATTATTTTTCAACCATTGTAACTTTTCATGGAAATAATGAAACAAATTTCATTAGATTATTTTAATGAAAACCTTCATAAAAGTAATGAAATATTTTAATAAGAAACATGACTTATTTTCATTAAAAGTATGAAAGACAAATCATATGATTAGTGAAATAATTTCTCTAGATCAAAGAATCAATGTCATAAAGCACATGAAAACTGTACATTAAATTAATGAAAAAGTAACATTTATTTAATGAAATAACTTCTTTGTACTAATGTAATATGTTCATTAAAAATATGAAACTCCTTTATAAGGTCAAGGTTATTTCATTTATCTAATTTAATTATTCATTTAGCACCTGAAAAAATTACATTAAATCAATGAAATAGTTTCATTTGTTTAATGAAATAATATCATAACACACATTAATAAAATATATTCACAAATGTACGTAATAAGATCAATGGAATTATTTCATTTATTCATTGATTTATTTATTTCATTATACAAACAATAGTATTTCTTGCTTTTGTGAAATTGTACCTAATTATGATAAAGGAAAATGTTGACCAAGTATTCTCCAAATAAAACAGACTTTATTAATTCAAATGACTTCAATACATTGGTATTTAACATTTTTAAACTATTATTATGCTGATTTAAGTACATGCACATACATATGTACACCCATACCCCGGTTTGCGTCGCTAATTGGGACCGGAGAAATGAGACGCAAATCGAAGCCGAATTTTTAAGTTTTTTTTTATTTTCATTTAATTAGTTCAGGTTTTAAAAATTTTAGCTAAAATAAACGATTTTTCAATGAAAATATTTTTTTTATTTATATATTTTTTTAATAATCTTTATTTAACATATAACAATTAATTTTTATTGTGGAAGGGGCTAATCCAAGGTTTCCCCCAATATCAACAGACTTTTCCCCTGATTTAAAACGTTTTAAAATGTCCAGCTTTTGTTACAAGCTTATCTGCTTTCTTTTTTGGTTCATTTTGTTAAATTTTAAGACCGAACTTAACCCCACCACATGTAATTTGAAACTACTCACGACGTTCAACATGCATACAACGTGCACCTGCAATTTTATATTCAACTTAAACGGGAAATCCCCTTTTTCTGTTTTAGCTTTGTAAAAACATTTCTATTTCAGTGACGCAAATCGAAGCCATGCTACGCAAACTGAAACAAAAACGACGTAATATCGAAACCTCAGAAATTTCCAAACGACGCTATATCGAAACGACGCAAACTGAAGCGTCGCAAACCGGGGTATTGGTGTACATACATACCCAAGTTCGGTAGCCAGAAATTTATTTATCATTGATCAAATGAATTCTATCTCATTGGAATTATGAAACTCATAAAAATTATATTTTAATAAAAAAAACTTGAAATTTTTTAAACTAAATCTTAAGATTAATAAATGCCCATTAATGTATCTTACCAAAATTCAAAGAATTAAAAAAAAACAAGTAAGAGTGTAGTATATTCGGCTGGGCCGAATCTAAAATACCCTTCACGATAGTCACGAATATGTATAGTATATTAAAAATGTGGCCTGAATATGCTCGGTTATATATGAACCGATATCGGAATTTTTTATTTTCTGTATTTTAGTAACCTTCTTTCATAACGAGAATTGCTTTTCAGCAAAAAAAAAAAAATTTAATAGAAAAATCGGTTTAGGCTATATCTCGAGTATATATGGACCGATATCGGATATTTTCTTTTTCCATATTTATATAACATTATTTCATTACTAGAACTGCTTTTGAGCACAAAAAAGTTGTTTAAGTTCGCTTACATTTTCATGAAAAACCCGATTTGGGCTATATCTCGGGTATATATTGACCGACATCGAAAATTTTCATTTTTCATATTTATATCACCCTATTTCATTACCAGAACTGCTTTTGAGCACAAAAAAGTTGTTTAAGTTCGCTTACGCGACATTTTCATTAAAAACCCGGTTTGGGCTATATCTCGGGTATATGGACCGATATCGGAAATTTTCATTTTCCATATTTATGTAACCTAATTTTATTACCAGAACTGCTTTTGAGCAAAAAAAAGTTATTTAGCTTCGCCTATGCGACATTTTCATTAAAAATCCGATTTGGGCTATATCTCGGGTATATATGGGCCGATATCTGAAAAATTTTTTTTTGCCTTTAAGTCACCATGCTTAATAAGTGTGTGAAGTTTGAAGCAAAACGAACAACTTTTGTTTTCAAAAATTTTCATACAAAACTGCAAAAAAATATGGTTTTTTTTCGGAATTTTGAATATATCTCAGCTATACGTGGACCGATATTACTGAATTTCAATAGCAAACCCATGAATCAATGGGGTAAAAGAATGGTGAAAGAAAAAAGTTTCTAAGTCTAATGGTTTTCTCAGAAACGGTATTTCAACAGCGGACAGACGGACAGACGGACATCGCTGAATCGACTTTTCCATTAATTCTGATTCAGAATATATATACTTTATAGGGTCGCAAAAAAAACTGTAGAAATTACAAACGGAATCACAAACTTATATATACCCTTTACATTTTTGTGAAGGGTATAAAAATAAATTTTATTGTAGTCATAAATCCAATGATTTTTTTTAATGAAACTTAATGAAACCATTCTGATGGAACTATTTCATAATATATATGAAGTTTCATGCATATTGTGAAAAGTTTTCATTGGATTAATGAAAAATATTTAATGACACAGTTTCATTAAATATATGACGCATAATTCTTTCAGTGTAAAGACAGGTTCCAAAATTATGAAAATTTCCCTAATTGTATTATTTCTTTTAGATAACTTTTAAGGCAAAAGACAGCAGAAATATTGAAATTTGTCCACTAAATCAATTTCCCATTAAATTACGAGTCCAAAAAAAGAAACTCATAAAAACAAATATTTTAACCAACAAATAATAATGGCATTTTAATGAGAACCCATTCCATTAAATTTAGAAAGAAAAATATATTTTTAAAAATATAAATATTACAACATCTGCTCAAACTTGAAGCGAAAATTCCCAACAAAAAAAAATTATAATAATATTTATATGTGATTTGTATTAAAACAACATGTTTCTATTTTTCTCAAATAAAAAATAAACATCAGCGACGAACAAATTTACTTCTTTCTAAAAATGAAAAAGAGCACAAAACAAAAAAAGAAAAAATAAACGCCCACTCAACAACTATTGAATAGAAATAATTTTTGCATTACTTGACAAATGAAAAATACTTAAATAAATAATTCTTTAAGTGTTTTGGATCAAGCGGTACGTGATCGCTCGCTGCTCTAAAAGTTTAAATGATGAAATCGTCTCAAATACATTTGATTCGCTGCATCGTTCCGAACATTGAATCCGGAACTATAATAAAATATATATAAAAGTAAATTTATGGTTGTTTTTGCATTAAAAGTTAAACAAACAAACAAACAAATAAACGAGCAAACGAGCAAACAATCTTAAATGCATTTATGCAACCATTCAACTAAAAGAATCCATCCACCTACTCAATAAATACTTTTGTGTTGTATTTGAAGAACGTTGTTCCGCACGATGATTAAGGCGATGATGCATGCAACGGATTATGGATTTGCATTTACGCTGCGTTGCTTTGTTGCAAAATCAAAAATAAATTGTTTTAAAATATTCTTAAATTACGCTGACCTTTTTTCCGCAGCTGCCTGCCTGATAATAAAAAATAAATGTTGGTGCAAAAGTGTGCAGAATATGACTAAAGCGATTCTATAACTTTTATTACGATAATCAGCTCGTTAAATTAATTATAACGATATTTTAACACATAATAGCAAACTCAAATAATAGCAAATTTAAACTGCTGCCTTAAATGTGTTTAAAGCACTTTATTCATTTAGAATGGCAAATTGCTTCAAGTCTTTCCCAAGCTGTCTAATAGTATGACACAAATTGCAGCATTACATCGCTTTGTAAAACTCGCCTGCACCACAATATCGAACGTAAACGCTCATGATAATTATGAGCGTCAAATTCAAACAGTCTCAGAGACTGTTTGTAGGCTTTCTTTTGGCAAATTTTTTGTCGCTTGAGACATCTAATACCATAGTGCGATTATATAACTTTTATTGCGATAATCGTGTCGCTAAAATAATTATAACGATATTTTAACGCATAATAGCAAACTCAAATAATAGGAAATTCAGTCTGCAGCCTTAAATGTGTTTAAGGCATTTATATTTATTTAGAATGGCAAATTGCTTCAAGTCATTCCAAAGCTGTCCACCAATGTGAGACAAATGTAAGCTCTACATCACTTCGTAAAACTCGCCTGTATCACAATATCAGACGCAAACGCTCACGATAATTATGAGCGTCAAATTCAAACAGTTTCAGAGACTGTTTGTAGGCTTTCTTTTGGCAAATATTTTTTATCGCTAGTGGCGTCTAATTCCATAGTGCGATTATATAACTTTTATTGCGATAATCGTGTCGTTAAAATGATTATAACGATATTTTATGAAGTAATACCAAACTAACTAGAATAATAACAAATCTAGACTGCTGCCTTAAATGTGTTTAAGGCATTTATATTTATTTAGAATGGCAAATTGCTTCAAGTCTTTCCAAAGCTGTCCACCAATGTGAGACAAATGTAAGCTCTACATCACTTCGTAAAACTCGCCTGTATCACAATATCAAACGTAAACGCTCACGATAATTATGAGCGTCAAATTCAACCAGTTTCAGAGACTGTTTGTAGGCTTTCCTCTGGCAAATATTTTTTATCGCTGGTGGCGTCTAATTCCATAGTGCGATTATATAACTTTTATTGCGATAATCGTGTCGTTAAAATGATTATAACGATATTTTATGAAGTAATACCAAACTAACTAGAATAATAACAAATTTAGACTGCTGCCTTAAATGTGTTTAAACGATTTATATTCATTTAGAATGGCAAACTCCTTCAAGTCTTTCCAAAGCTGTCCACCAATGTGAGACAAATGTAAGCTCTACATCATTTCGTAAAACTCGCCTGTATCACAATGTCAGACGCAAACGCTCATGATAATTTTGAGCGTCAAATAAAAAATACTAAGTCACTGTTTGTAGCCTTTCTTTTGGCAAATTATTGTGTCACTTGTCGTGTCTAGTTCTATAGTGGAATTCTGTAACTTTTATTACGACAGTCAGGTCACTAAAATAATTATAACGATATTTTGCCGCATAATAGTAAACTCGTATATTTGCAAATTTCGGCCGCTGCCTAAAACTTGTTTATAGCATTTATATTTAATGAGAACGGTAAATTGCTTTAAGCCTTTCCACAGCTGTCCACCAATACGAGACAAATGTAAGCACTACATACATCTCTTTGTTAAACTCGCCTGTATCACAATAACGAACGTAAACGCTCACGATAATTATAAGCGTCAAAAAACAGGTTCGGAAAATATTTGAGGGCTTTCTTTTGACACCTTGTTTTGTTGCTTGCGGCGTCTAGTTCCATAGTGCGATCATATAACTTTTATTGCGATAATCGTGTCGTTATAATAATTATAACGATATTTTATCAAATAATACTAAACTACAATAATAGCAAATTTAGTCTGCTGCCTTATAAGTGTTTAATAAACTTATTTTCTTAAAAAAAAAAAAAACGGCAAATAGTGTCTGTACAGACTAAGCACTACATCTCTTTATAAGATACACTCAAAAAATCACTCGCCTGTCACACGGCATCGAACATAAACGTTTGCGATCAATTTTAAGAAGCTAAAAACTGAAGCAGAGACTGTTAGTCCCAAATTTTCACGAGGCAAGTTTAGTTGCGCAATTCTTATAAAATTTTCTTGCTTTCAAGCTCAGACACAGCAATTTTACTTGATCATTTTTCGCTTTCTATTGCTTACACTTTCTTAATAATGCACTGCATTCTCAAATCTTTCCTTTTAATTTTCATTTCTTCCAAAAAAATATAACTGTTTGTTTTTTGAGGTTGTCCACAATATTATTAAATACTTCAGCTTTCTTTGGTCTATCTATTTAACTTTTTTTTTCAAATGTATTAAAATATTGGAACTTCGCGCCAATATTGCTTTCACCACGTACAACAAATCCATACATAAAAGAAAAACACAAATCAAAGAAAATGTACAATTTCTGACATTACGAATGACAGCACAAAACGACTTTTCGAGTACAAGTCTGTGCTCATTTTTACTCTCCCCACTCTTTCCTCACTTATTTGTCCACAAACTCAAGACTTGCGCAACTAAAGTTGCTACGTGAAAATTAGGACTTAGAGGGTTTACTGTTGGCAAGTTATTGTGTCACTTGTCGCGTCTAGTTCTACAGTGCGATTATGTAGCATTTATTACGGCAATCTTCACTATATTAATTATTTTAGTTTGAGGTGCTATGAAAGCGCATATGAGTAGCAATGTTCTTATACTCGTATCTCCCTATAAATAATCACTTATGCCACAGCGGTTACGTGATTTATAATCATATAGCATATAATATACAAATGAAGCTAATATAAGCGTGTTAAGAACTGCACTTCCCTTATAATACCAGCTATTCAGACACTAAAAACCGGGAGAAAACGTTGAGATGTATTACTGTGTTGCAAAAACTCGGCAAATATGCTAAAACCCAGCAAAAATGCCAAAAAATGGTTTAAAAAATCCGTATATCCGGGTTCAAAAAGACCGCCGAAAGCTCAGATACACGTTCCACGGCAAAAACGAAAACCGAATACGAAAAACCGGTTCCAAACCGGTTATTCAACCGGTTGCAGTTTTTTTTTTTTTTTTTTTTTTTTTTTTTTTTTTTTTTTTTTTTTGAAAAATTAAAATAAAAATGAACAAAATGTGCAAAAAATATACAAAATGTGCAAAGAACTGGTATAAATCCACAACAAATTATAAAAATGAACAAAATAACCGGTAAAACCCGTAAAAAAACGAGTTAATTACCTGCATAACCGAGTCCAAAATGACCGTTTAAATACACGGTTCCTGGCAACCGAAACGGTTCCGGTTTTTTCTTTTTTTTTTTTTTTTTTTTTTGAGAAAAAGCGCACAAACTCGGCAAAATGTGCAAAAAACCCCAAAAAATTCAAAATGTGCCAAAGGCCGGTATAAATCGACAAAAAATGATAAAAATAAACAAAAACTGCTAAAAACCGGATGATTACCAGCATAACCGGGTTGAAAGTTCAGATACACGGACCAAGGCATAAAAATGCACTAAATATGAAGAAACGGTTTTCCCTAAATCGTCTTTAGTAACCGCCAAAATCCTCTCATTTCTCCGGAACAATGTCGGAAGCAATGCGGAAACTTAATTTTTTTCAACTAAAACGTTTCGGTTCATTTTTTGCAAAAAAGGACGCTTCGGAAACTTCTTAGCTTATCCATGAAAGAGAATAGCTAGTTTTTCAAAAATATTTTTATTTTTCAATATAATCTCCTGAAACTTCCATACACTTAATCCAACGCTTTTCTAGCAATTCTATCCCTTGATTACAATAGTTTTCCTCAAGGTCTTCAAAATAGTGGTTTACAACTGTAATTGCATATTCATTTGAGGCAAAACGCTTGCCAGCAAAGAATTTTTTTTAGATTTGGAAACAGGTAAAAGTCACTAGGAGCTAAATCAAGAGAATAAGGTGGGTGGTCAAGCAACTCGTACTTTAATTCGTTGATTTTAGCCATTGTTAGAACACTCTTGAGCGCTGGTGCGTTGTCTTGATGAAACATTATTTTTTTGTGTTGTAAGCCAGGACGTTTTTCTCGAATTTGTACATTTAATTGATCCAAAAGTTTCCAATAGTACTCTGAATATATTGTTTTACCCTTTTGCACATAGTCAATCAATAAAATACCTTTAAAGTCCCAAAAAACCGTTGCCATAACCTTACCAGCCGATTGTATTGTTTTTACCCTCTTTGGGGCACTTCCTCGAGCTTCCGTCCATGGTTTGGATTGTTCTTTTGTCTCTGGAGTATAGTGGTGGATCCATGTCTCATCAACAGCAATGAAACGACTCTTAAAATCCATTTTATTTCGCTTAAACGATCCAAACAAGCTTGAGAAATGTTCATTCTTATGTTCATCTTGCAGAAAGCTTTTTCATCTGTAGTTCTTCATGCAAAATTAAATAGACTCGATCATTTGAGATGCCCATGATATTAGCTATTTCAAGCACTTTTATTCTTCGATCAGTTAATACGATATCATGAACTTTGGCTTTAATTTCTGTTGTTGTTGCTGTTTTTGAACGTCCACTACGTGGTTCATCTTCAATGCTTGTACGACCACGTTTAATTTCGGCAACCCAATTTTTTACTGTTGCATATGAACGAGCACTTTCACCTAACACATTCACCATATCATTATGAATTTCTTGTCCCGATAAACCTTTTTTATGTAAATATTTAATGACACCACGCATTTCTAATTTTTCTATTTAAAAAAAAAAATCGCAGATGCGCCTTTTGTGAACACCTGTTTCTATATGAAGGAGTTACCAGTTCGAAACAAAATTTAACATGTGTTCATAGCAGAGATGGAAGTTTCCGAAACCCTTAACTTTTTTCTGTTTGTACCGCGCTTTTTGTGCTCGGCTAAGAAGTTTCCAAACCGCCCTCTACACACTCTATATTGCGAGAGTTAAAACATACAAACCACCAAGTGAAGCTAATATAAACATGTTATAAAATATTTATATTTTGATATTGACATAAACCATTTTTATTTTGCTTTTTCAGGTTGCATAATCGCACTTACGTCTTAAGCTAAGCTTATATTATTACTAAATGCCATCGATAACTGGTCCCCAAATTCATATCAAAATTTTTAGATTTACCAACAACTCAACAAAAGTGCCTTTTTATATGTCTTCTGGTATATATTCCACCACTATGAATCACTTAAATTCTCAACAAAAGTCCACAGCCTAATTTCAACCATTTTCGCTGAAATTAGGCTCTACACTTACTCGTAAGTGCTTGCCGGTTCATGTGCTTACTCCAGAAAGCAAAGTCCATAAGTAAACCTTGTTCCTCGAGTAAAGTTTTCAGAAGTGGCAGAAAAGCTATCAAGCTGAACACATATGATAAAACTTAATGCCTTGGAAGCTCTTTGCTTTGCGTGTATAGTACGAGTAGATAAAACGCCCCAACACAATTGCAAGTGTTATTAATGCCGTAACATTTGCCTAAATCGATGAATTCCAATAAATCACAGTCGTCCTTGTATTTTGCAATTGCAATTGACGACTCATCATCACCGCGAGTAAAATAATTTTGTAGTAAATTTCATTTATCAGTTTTCACAACTTTTTCCATTATCTACTAGAGAAATCGTACATTTATAAACACTCGTATAAATCATCTATTTTATTTTTATGAAATTTGGTTCGGTGTGTTTTTTTTTTAATTTAGTTTGCCAATCTTTTAATAAGTTAATGACGCAAGATTTATTTGTGTAATTTTATTTATATATTTTTTTTATTCTTACCACAATCAAGAATTCAGTTGATTTCACGCACAAAAACAACTGATGGACAGATTCTGTAAAGAGAAATGAAATAAAATTTATTAAAAATGTTTCGTATCAAAAAATGAAAAGAAAAGTCGACAAAATGAGTAAAAAGTTTATTTTAAAACTTGTGATGCGTTTAATTGAAATTTTCGCACAATTTCTCACTTTGCAAAGACTGTATGAAACGTTTACTTATCATTATACTGCCGTTATGAAAAATGAGTCCTTGATAGTTCCATACAGAATGTATGGTACCTTCTGTGAAAAGGAATAGTGTAGGGTGTTTTTATATGGTAAATGGGTCATGATACGTATTCTTTTACGGGTTAGAGGGGTTTTTTATTCCAAGTTTTAATGGTTAGTTAAATAAAACAAAGCGGTTTTGTGCAACTTTATAAAACGCAAGTATATAAAATGGTCATTGACCTATATTTTGCGTATAATTATAAACTTCGATTATTCGTTTTACTTTACATGTGTCAGTTAACAACATTCATAAATTTACACTTTTATAATGTTCGCCACGAATTCTATACTTATTAACAATTATAAAATAATTAAAGTTAAAAAAAAACTAATATTCGTAATTTGCCCGTTTCGGTTCAAGCTTTTCTCCCCACTTTAGATATTCGAATTATGCTCAACACCTTTTGTCGATGCTGTGACAGATATTGGTGGGCACTGATAACACCTATCAGAGATGGAGAATTCGACACCTTGTTCACATAGGTGAACAATAGGAATTTTTGAATGTAAAGTGCATCATTTTGTGTATAGCCTATGTTGGACAATAAGTAAGCCCAGTTGGTAATCTACTCCAAGACTATATGAATTGGACAACGGGGCACGAACCCACAAATGTGAAAATGATTTGCATCAGCACCTGCCTTTACGGCTTAATCTGAATGTGGACCAATTCGGCGGATTGAATTATTCACGATTCACCAGCGTCCCCGTGTGGCTTACCAGGCTCACACAGGTAGCAATTCTTGTCACATGTTTGCGGCCATATGAATAACTTCTTGTTAAGGAATTCGGGCCTTCTAATCCCTTCTGTATGCAATTTCCCAGCAATCAATGGAAGACAAGGCTTAATGAGTTGGTAGGCCGAAGCCCACTAAGAGCATCAGACCTTAAACCAATGCACCCGTCAACCATCACCACTGTTTCCTTAGAGTACAGGTATCTGTTGTATAGGCAACAGATCCTCGGGAGATTGTTAGTCCTCGAAAAAACCCACACACCAAACAATTATCAAGGATACCAGTAAATAATTATAAATAGCTTGTTTTCTATGTTTCCCAGCTATCTATATGTCGACATTTCATAGGAACTACCCTAATCATCAGTAGACTTTGGAAATTTTTGAAAGAAACATTCAACTTTATATCCCAACAATCCAAATAAATTGCTGAGAATTTAAAAAGAAAAATGCTCTAATAATATCTGTCGAAACACAAAAAACAAGCTTTTCTATTTATAAACGTCTCTAACATTTCTTTACACCTTTCAAACAAATGAACAACCGTTGGTTGCTACGATTTGCTTTTTGAAAGTATCGAAAAGCAGAGAACAAAAATTCAAACAAATAAGGTTTTTTATTTGCTATTTAAGCCTCTAACATTTAGAGGCTTAAATAGCGAATAAAAAACTTAATTGTTTGAATTATCAAGGATACTAACACTCCCTTCCAGCGTTTTAGGTTACAGTCACAGCCAAAGTAGGCACCTCAACCATGATCAGCCTGGGTCGAACCGTAAGCAGAACTACCCGGGGGCCATGCTGATTCCTGTTCTGACAATTTATACCATATGAACTCACAGTGAACACCACTATCAGATTCTGCGACGTAAAACCTACTACTCAATTTTGGCATGACTGACTCAGCATTTGATGTCTCGCCTTTTAGATTAAGAACCTTCTTTAAGTTAAAAAGCTTAAGAATTTGTTTTCTTCCCTAGCAAAGTTTTGCATAACTATATTACTGGACGATCTCAAGTAGTTGCGTTAAATGGTAAAAATTCAGAAACTCTTAACGTAAACATTCAGAAACTCTTTACGTCAATAGGGGTATGCCACAGAGATGGAAGAGTAAATTACTCGTGTACAAATTGCGTGGTAGAGCAATCTGAAATTCGGACTAATAGCGACGGTCTCTTTTTAACACGATTATATTAGTTTCACTTGTAGTTTGTTTGTGTGCGTGCAACACTCGAAACCCATTATTACATATGTAGGTATATAAAACTATACATACAATGTTGCTGCTTTAGTGCAAAAATCGGAGTTGCCGTATTACTACCAGGGAAGTAAAGGAGATTTTGGGGATTCATTAAACCGATTCTAGGAACTTGAACAAAAAAAATTCAGAACTACTTCGCTAGCTGTTTTGGAACCGATTTTTCATATTTTGTGCGCGTTTTTACCGTGAAACACTAAACTATATAAACGTTTATTCGCTTTAGTTCGAAAATTGAAGCTGTCGTATTGCTTTTGAAAAAGTTGGAGAGATTTTGAAATTTCGGTAGCCGACTTTGGGAATTCGCAAAAAATCGGAACCGCCTCGCTTATTGAAACAAAATCGGATTTTCATATTCGGTGCGCGTTTTGGTCTTAAAATGCGTTTTGAACTTTTAATGGTCATTCGATTTGGTGCGAAAATCGAAGTGGCTTTATTGCTGCCAGGGAAGGGCGAAGATTTTGAGGATTCTCAAAAAAATTCAACCTGACTGATGTGCGTCAAACCAAACGCACATTGTTAAAGTGAATTATAAACCGAATTGTTAAAATAAATGTTTAATTATCAAAAAAGACAACGTGTTTATTCAATTAACGAAAAGCGTTAGCATCCAACAACTACAAAATTGGGTGGGAACCAGTCTTGGTTCCTCGGCGACGGACAAGTAAAACTCTTTCTAACTTTCAACTCTAGTTCAATTCATTTATTTATTATGAAGTTTTACAAATTGCGCTATGTTTAAATTTTATAAATTTATATTAATTTCACAAGTTTATTTTTTAGGAATTCAATTATAATTCAGTTACATGCACAAGTTTCAGTAACTCAACAATTTAGTTCATAACTTATATAGGGTGTTTTTTTAAGCTAGATAGAACTTTAAATTGTAAAAAGTAACACAAAAAATTAAATTTTGATGAAACATTTTTTTTATTTGTTTCAGTATACTCTGACAAATCATCATGAATAGACTCACGCTTGAACAACGCTACGAAATTATCCAAATTTACTTTGAAAATCAGTCGTCGATTCGCGCAACTTATAGACGAAAAATTGTGTTCAGCGATGAGGCGCATTTTTGGCTTAACGGGTTTGTTAATAAGCAAAATTGCCGCATGTGGAGTGAGACCAATCCACAAGAGACCCTACAGACTCCATTACATCCAGAAAAATGCACTGTTTGGTGCGGTTTTCATGCTGGTGGCATCATCGGACCTTATTTCTTCAAAAATGAGGCCGGAGCTCGCGTTACGGTCAATGGAGATCGTTACCGCACCATGATCAATGATTTTTTGTTTGAAAATATGGATGACATTGATCCGGAGGAGATGTGGTTTCAACAGGATGGCGCTACGTGCCATACGGCGAACACAACCATCGCCTTACTGAAATCAAAATTTGGCGATAAGTTGATTTCGAGAAATGGACCTGTCAATTGGCCTCCAAGGTCGTGCGATTTGACACCTCTCGATTATTTCCTGTGGGGCTACGTGAAGTCACTGGTTTATGCTGATAAACCAGCAACAATTGACGCCTTGGAGGCCAGCATTGTTCGTGTTGTTCGTGACATACGGCCAGCAGTGCTCGAAAAAGTGGCCCAAAATTCGACGTCCAGAATGCGCTTCGTCAAGAACAGCCGCGGTGCCCATATGCCCGAAATCATTTTCAAATGTTAATGTCACGTATTGATCTTTCGAATAAAAAAAAATTTTGATTACAATTTAATTTTTTGTGTTATTTTTTACAATTTCAAGTTCTATCGGGCTTAAAAAAACACCCTATATTTATAAAAGGTAAGGTTTGACGACCGCTTTTCGTCCGTCGCTGTACACGTCTTAACATCAGACCGGGTTTTCATATTCGGTGGGCGTTGTTGTCGTTGAACATGGAAATTGCACTGTAAAGGGTCAGTAGCTTTACTTATTGCTTCTGAGGAAGTGGGCGAATTTTGAGGTTTCCTGCAACCAACTTTGGGAATTCTTAAAAAACTCGCAACCATTACGATAACGGCATTGGAATCGGTTTTTCATATTCGTTGCGGGTTTTAGCCGTGGCACGTATATTAAACTATTAAAATATTGAACTCCATATTTTCGAGGAAGTAGGGAATTTTGGTGATTCCTGAAGCCGATTTTAGGAATTCCAAAAAAAGCATGGAATGCTTTGTGAAAATCATCTGGTTACAAGAATAATTAATTTGATATCGAATTTAATAGTTTTTTTTTTTATTTTTAATAGTTTTTTAAACTATATATCTTTTTTTCTTTCCTGATTTTCTCAACAACAATTTTATAGTTATGACAGTTTCGCATTAAACAAGCGATATCCGTTATTTGCTAAATCGTACAAACACTCATCATTGCATCCTTGTTGTAGAATGCGTCAACAAAACCTTTATTTATTTCATGTTATTGTAAATTTCTCTAGAGTTTTCTTGTCCCCCGCAGAATTCTATGAACACAAAATGTTACACTTTACTGCGTTCGTACGTGTGTAAATACGTGAATGTAGCAACATGCGGCCTCTTATGACTCTTGGTATTTCATTATGCATGAGCAGCAACATATTGAAGTTTATATTGTGTTTTATGTGGCGCTTGTTGAATTGCGTCTTTAATGTCAGCAGGCTCAATGCGTTCCACAGTTACTGCGTCAGCAACATGCCAGCAAATTAAGAAAATTTAACTCAGTCATTCTCATTTTGTAACGCATGTTTTTTTAAAGAATTCTAATATTAAAATAAAGTTTTAATATTACTTAATAATATTACTTAATAACGATTTAAAATATATATATGTTTTTGAACATATTTATCAAAAGAGTACAAGTCATCGTGTTAGCGCCCAGGAAATGTTGACATACGTTAGAAAAAATTACAGAATTAAAAAGAAAACAGCTGTAGAACTTTTAAATGGAATAAAACAAATATTAATTTTTTATATATAAAATATACTTTATTTAAAAGATAATCTTCTGACCTTATAATTTAAATACAAAAAATATGTAAAATTAAAAAAAAAAAATTGTATATGCGATGATAGTCGTAGTCTACTATGAAGGTTAAATTTTCTATGACTTTTTCCAATATTTGTGGCCGTCAGTTTCGGCGAATATTGTCCTCCTAGTGATCAATCGTTTCGGGCCCCCACGGAGGATAGTCTAGTGGCGTTAAATTACTTGATCTTGGAGGCCACTGCATGGATCCGAAACTCGAAACAATGCAGTTGCTAAACGTTTACCTTAATGGGAATTTTTAAAACCGGCTTCAGGAATCGCCAAAATCCCCTCGCGTCACCGGAACAATCATGGAAGCAATTGTGGCACGAGCTGTTTCACACATTGTGCGTCTTTTTGAAAGCACAGCTCTTGATATTCTGGGAATTGCCAAAAGCGGTTTAAGGAATCTCCAAAATCCCTCACTTCGCCGGAACAATCACGGAATCAATTGTGGCATGAGTTGTGTTACATATTAAACCATCTTTTGTAAAGCACAACTCTTGCTTTTCTGCGAATTCCCAAAACCGTCTTCAGGAATTACCAAAATCCCCACTCTTCGCCGAAACAGTCATGGTATCAATTGTGGCTCAAGCTGTATTACATATTGCGCAGTCTGTTTGAAAGCACAGCTCTTGATTTTCTGGGAATATCAAAAACCGTCTTCAGGAATCACCAAAATCCCCTCTCTTCGATGGAACAGCCACGGAATCAGTTGTGGCCCGCACCGTGTTACATATTGCGCCCTCTTTTTTAAAGCACAGCTCTTGATTTTCTGCGAATTCCCAAAACCGTCTTCAGGAATCACCAAAATCACCCCTCTCTTCGCCGAAACAGTCATGGAATCAATTGTGGCCCGCACTGTTTTACATATTGCGCCGTCTGTTTGAAAGCACTGCTCTTGCTTTTGTGGGAATTCCCAAAATTGTCTTCAGGAATAACCAAAATCCCCTCTCTTTGATGAAACAGTCACGGAATCAATTGTGCCCCGAACTGTGTTACATACTATGCAGTCTTTTTAAAAGCTTTTTTGCTTGTCAAATTGATGAACAAAAAAGTCATAATAATGGCTCTACAGTGGTCACCATTGACTGTAGCTATCTGACCATAAACGTTTTTAAAGGCGTACAGACCACTTATATTAACAGCCTATAAAGCACACCAATTAGCCAGTCTGGCTCTAACGGTGTCTTAACATTCACATAAAGATTATAATCACTAAAAACACAGTAGTTTTGTTCTTTGACGTGCGCTTTCACACAGAAGCGAACTGTCATCGCTAAACAAAATTATGAAAATCAAGATTAGCGGCAATCTTAGTTTAAGCCCATTTACGTAATTTTGCAGCGTTGTTCAGGCGTCAGTGTATTCAGGTTCAAAAAAGGACATAAAAAGTTGATGCATCCACAAAGAGTGACTGTTTGGTGTGGTTAATGGGATGGCTGCGTCATCGATCCTCGAAAATGAGGTTGGCCAAGCCGTGACCGTGAAAGGTGTTCACTATCACGAGATGACAATGAGCAGAGTTTGAGGATATTGACATAAACTATATGTGGTTCGAAGACAAGTGTGTCACTTGATACAGATCCAACGAAACAATGTGTCCTTCGCGCTAGAAATTTAACGTTCCTGTTGTGTCACGTTGTGGTGATGTTAGTTGGCTGGTGCAATTGTGCAACTTGATATTTTTTAAATATTTTTTTATATTATTTAAAGAATAAGTGTACGTCACACATTAAGTCAAGAACAATTCAAGATCTGAAGGACGTGTCATTGATTAACCTGCTTTGATGGCCTTGTCTGATGATGAACCCATTCCACGGTGTGAATTATTTATGATCCACAAGCGTATTCGAAGGGTTTGAGAGGCTTACATAGATCACAGCTTCGGCTCTTCTAGTCCCTCCTGTATGTAATTTTTCTGATAGTCAATGTTAGACAAAGCTCAACAAGTTCATGGACCGAATACTCTTTAAGAAATTTAGCATTTAAGATCTAACTAGAACCAGTTGTGAATCCTTATATTACAGGTATCTGTTTCAAGATCACATTATATTGGGGTGGTTATTAGCCCCCGAAAACAGGCATATTATCTGTGAAGGCTAATTTCCCTCCCCACGATTTTATTTTCAAACCACAACCAGAATATATTTGCAAAGATGTAGGCACCTCAATTGCCCAAGGCTTTGCTTAACCTCGATCTGCTAATTAATTCTTGGTGAAAACTTTAGAAATGCAACAGAGCGCTTTCTTGCGCTCTTACTGCAACAAACTATTTTCCTTATAAGTCTCAGAAAGCAGAGTTCGAGGTTAGGCATACATCAAGGCAAAACCTGCTCCCCGGGGGATCAAGAGCTGAAGGACGAAATAAGTTGGCACATTGACAACGGACCATCGGATAGAGGTATACCACCGAAACAGTGTACCCTACGATGTCATCCATACATTTGCTTTTTGCCGCAGCACTATCGATAGCTTTTCAGCAACTGACAAGAGTTGCCATACATAATAGAAGTTTGTCGGTCGGCAACCCAACTATCGATAATCAAACTATAAAATAATTTTCTGAGTATTTTTGTTTACAATTAACACTGTACGTTTTGGTTAGACCAGCTTTTGTTTTCAATATTATCAAAGGAACAAATACTTTAACTCGATGTAAACATCTAAGATAAGCGGATTATTGCTTTTGCACTTTTGCAAGACTTTTGCCTCAAACATCCCATTGCGCTTATATTTTAATGAAGCCAATCAATTGTGTCTAGTTGTGTAGTTTCCTATTTGTTTCTATTAATGACGAGGCGTGTAAAAATTCGTGTGAAAAGTAGCGACCATAAATTTGCGCTTTACTAATCACGCAAAACAACTACACACTTTTAGCATTTCCACCAAATGTTATTCCATTCGCAATTTATTTGACATAAAGACGCAATCATTTCCTCACACTTTTTTGTTATCCGTTTTAGTTTCCGTTTCATTAAATAAAATACATTCGAGTGCTTGTAAGACATTTCTAATCCCGCTTAAATACTATTAATTTTCGCTTTGCATCTGCCGTGTTTGCAAGTGCAAAGTGTACGAGTAACTACTCGTACAGCCAAAGTAGAATAGAACTGAAATAATCATGTGCGGAATTAATAAATTTAAATAATTTATTAAATGTATTTTATCATTTGATAAAATTTCTTTGTTTGTGCTGTTTTTCCTTCAGCAATCAATGACTGAAAGGCAGCCGGACAAAGAGTAATTTTTCTAATTAGTTAATTCTGTTGCAGACTGTTCTGGACTTATTTTATTAATATTGTTTGTGTGTTTATTTTTAATTGCTTACACGTTTTACTAATGGCTTAAAATAAATATTTATTTAATGAAAAAATAAACTCTGAAATGGGTGTATCAGTTCAATGACTTTTACTACCTGGGTTGGTATCACATATTTTGAAAATTAATGACGTTTTTATTTATTTAAAAAAAAAAATCGCAAGAAATAGTGCAAAAATATACGAGTATACCGTTGATCCCATAAAACAATGAGCGAAATCACATTCCCAGTGGTGTGGAGAAAAGTTCTATGTGGAGAGACAATTTCAAATACAATCTCTGAAAACAAAAAAGTAAAAGTTCTATACCTTTTTTTATAAAGGTATAGAACTTTGAAATAAAAACAATTAAAAATTAATTTTTAATTTATGCTACACTTTTTACTAATAGCTTAAAATAAATATTTATTAAAATAAATATTTATTTAATGAAAAATAAATTCTGAAATGGGTGTATCAGTTCAATGATTTTTACTACCTGGGTTGGTATTACATATTTTGAAAATTAATGACGTTTTTATTTATTAAAAAAAAAAATAATCGCAAGAAATAGTGCAAAATTAAAAAAAATATATACGATCACATAAAAAAATGAGCGAAATCTCATTCCCAGTGGTGTGGAGAAAAGTTATATGTGGAGAGGTAATTTCAAACACAATATCTCAAAACAAAAAAGTAAAGATTTTTTATAAAGGTATAGAGCTTTGAAATAAAAACAATTAAAAATTAATTTTTAATTTATGCTACACTTTTTACTAATAGCTTAAAATAAATATTTATTTAATGAAAAATAAATTCTGAAATGGGTGTATCAGTTCAATGATTTTTACTACCTGGGTTGGTATTACATATTTTGAAAATTAATGACGTTTTTATTTATTAAAAAAAAAAAAATAATCGCAAGAAATAGTGCAAAATTAAAAAAAATATATACGATCACATAAAAAAATGAGCGAAATCTCATTCCCAGTGGTGTGGAGAAAAGTTATATGTGGAGAGGTAATTTCAAACACAATATCTCAAAACAAAAAAGTAAAGATTTTTTATAAAGGTATAGAACTTGGAAATAGAAAAAATTAAAGATGAGTTTTTAGTTTATGCTACATCCTTGGCTAATTGCCAAAAGTAAATATTTATTTAATGAAAAATAAATTGTGAAATTACTTTTACTACCTGGTTTGGTAAGAAATATTTTAAAATTTAATGACGTATTTATTTATTAAAAAAAAATCGAAGGCAATAGTGCAAAATTAAAAAAAAAAATACGAGTATATCGTTGATCACATAAAAAAATTTGCAAAATCACATTCCCAGTGGTGTGGAGAAAAGTTATATGTGGAGAGACAATTTCAAACACAATCTCTCAAAACAAAAAACCAAGTTTTTTTCTAATGGTATAGAGCTTTGAAATAGAAAATATTAAAGATGAGTTTTTAATTTATGCTACATCCTTTGCTAATGGCTTTAAGCAGTAAATATTTATTTAATGAAATATAAACTCTGAAATGACTTTTACTACCTGGGTGGGTATCGCATATTTAGAAAATTAATGACGTTTTTATTTATTTAAAAAAAATTATCGCAAGAAATAGTGCAAAATTAAAAAAAATATATACGAGTATACCGTTGATCCCATAAAACAATGTGCGAAATCACAGTCCCAGTGGTGTGGAGAAAAGTTGTATGTGGAGAGACAATTTCAAACACAATCTCTTAAAACAAAAAAGTAAAGGGTTTTTTTATAAAGGTATATAACTTTGAAATAAAAAAAATTAAAGATGAATTTTTAATTTATGGTACACTTTTTACTAATGGCTTAAAATAAATATTTATTTAATGAAAAAGAAATTCTGAAATGGGTGTATCAGTTCAATGACTTTTACCACCTGGGTTGGTATCACATATTTTTAAAATTAGTGACGTTTTTAAAAAATTGCAGGAAAAAGTGCAAATTAAAAAAATATACTAGCATATCGTTGATCCCATAAAACAATGAGCGAAATCACAGTCCCAGTGGTGTGGAGAAAAGTTATATGTGAAGAGGCAATTTCAAATACAATCTCTCAAAACAAAAAAGTAAGGGCCTTTTTTTTATAAAGGTATAGAACTTTGAAATATAAAAAATTAAAGATGAATTTTTAATTTATGGTACACTTTTTACTAATGGCTTAGAGTAAATATTTGTTTAATGGAAAATAAATTCTAAAATGGGTGCATCAGTTCAATGACTTTTACACCTGGGTTGGTAGGAAATATTTAAAAAATTGCAGAAAATAGTGCAAAATTAAACAAATATACTAGCATATCGTTGATCACAGTCCCAGTGGTGTGAAGAAAAGTTATATGTAGAGAGACAATTGCAATTGAAACACAATCTCTTAAAACAAAAAAGTAAAGGTTTTTTTATAAAGGTATAGAACTTTGAAATAACAAAAAATTAAAGATGCATTTATAATATATGCCTTTTAGGTCGTTTTTCTTCTCAAAATAAATCTACGGATTTGTTTTATTTCATTATTACATCCAGCATTTCGTTGGATAATCCCAACTTTTTCAGGAATATTTTTATTGTGTATACAACACATACTTAATACTTAATAGCAAACATTCCTGAAGAAGTTGGAATTATCCAATCAAACGTAGGATGTAAAAATTAAATAAAACAAACGTCCTAATAAGCCCACTAAACTAAGCGTAAATTATAATTCAACAACAGGTCGAATAAATATACTTTGTAAAGTATATGAATCTTTTAAATTGACATAACATTTACTTTACTAGAAAGACAAACTTCTAGCGTTATAATTTAAAAATGGCTACTGGTATATTTCCGCGGGGGCTGGCTCGGACGTAGTCCAATCTGGAGGTCAAATTTTTTATGACTTTTTTAAACATTTGAGGCCGTATAACGGCAATAACGTGGCGAATGTTTTCCTCCAAATGATCACTCGTTTCAGGATTATTGGCGTAGACTAGCAACTTCACACATCGTCACAGAAAGTAGTCTAGCGGTGGCAAATCGCTCGATCTTGAAGGCTAATTCACGGGTCCGAAACGTGAAACTATGCCCTTACCAAACATTTCTTTCTTTCTTGCTTGTGTTGTATGACATGTTGCGCTGTCTTATTGTACAGGGTGTCATCATGGTTGTTCGTTCAACTGATAAACGAAAAAGTAGTCATGGCTCTCAAGTGGCCACCAGTGACTGTACCTTTCTTACCAGCATCATTTTTAAAGAAGTACGGACAACAAGTTTTTCTGCTTACAACTTTGTTTCAATATACACTTGAAAATTCGCATCGCTCTAAATGCGACAGTTGCGCCTTCCATACATTTCCCCCAGACCTTGGAAGTATGCAGTAAATACGGGAGGAAATGTTACACAGTAACAGTCTAGATGAAGTACTGACACTAGGGGCAGATGGAAGGAGCGTCTCATTCCCAATATCGAGATATGGTTGAATAGACGGCATGGGAATGTGAACTATTACCTGCTGTCAGGTCACGGCTATAACCGGAGCTACTTATACAAAATGGGCAAATGTAACACACTCCTTTGCTTATACGTAGAAGTCCTGGACGACGCACAACACACTTTCTTTAAGTGTGGAAACTCGTAGAGAGCTGGAGATGGTAGCTGGCTCAATACGGTACAGAATGTCATGGACATCATGATAGTGAGCGAGACCAACTTTTTAGCGGTATCGCGATTTTGGGAAAAAGCCAGATCTGGATGCCGCAGAATAAGATCATAATCAGGATCCCAGACGAAGGATAGTGTAAATAGAAGGGTTGATTAAACCATTGGGAATCCACCCCAAGGCAATGCTAACGCGGGGTGGAAAGTTTTATCCCAGGAAGAAGAGGGGGTGTTTTTAGTCGGTAAGTTCACTGTGGTGATCAGTCTGACATAAAGCGGAAGTTATGGACCCTCTGGTCACACATTTTTCCCTCGCCGAAAGAAAAGAAAGAAATAGGGAAACGTTTAGAAAGTTTTTTTTTATAATAAAGCTGTTAGTCTTTTAACAATAATGTGGATACCAGCTGTTATTTTATTTTTAGATTTCTTTTTTGCACATGTCTGATATACTTTTAGAACAGGCAAATACATATGCTCTATTGTACACAATTGACATCTGACTACAACTGCAATATAAAAGATGTTTTGAAGAATATGACAAATTAATTCATCATTTTGCGTTATTTCCTCAATGACATAAGTAAATATATAAGTATATCAGTATATACAGTCACTCACATTTAAAGTCGGGCAGACATATGAAAAAACTTTTAGTCCAAATATTTATAAGCTGACGGAAGAAAATTTCGTTTTAATTTTGTTTATTTCATCACAAAAGTTCTTTTATTTAAAAACAACAAAAACTATTTATTCCAAGTTCTTTTATTAAATGTATACGAAGGCTTAACTTAAATAAGGTCACTTTTCAGTCTCACATTTAAAGTCGGGCAATTAATAAAAAATTAGCATTATGTGAACATAACGCAAAATTAATATTTTGTAGATCCACCTTTTTGGGTTTCAACAGCTTGTAAGCGGTTAGGCAAAGATTTCACCAATTTTTTGCAAACCTCAGGACGTATATTATTCCACTCTTCCTGTAAGGCATTCTTTAGTTGTGGAATTGACGTACACTGCCTGTCCAGCATCCGGCGGCCTAATTCGTCCCACAAATGTTCAATAACATTGAGGTCCGAACTTTGTGCAGGGGTTTTAATAACCTTCGGACAGTTATAGAGCAGCCAATTCTTTACATCATATGCTGAATGTTTAGGATCATTGTCCTGGTAAAATTGGAAATTAGTTTCAATGCCGAGTTTTTTTACGCTTTCTTTTAAATTTTTTCTCAAAATATTTAAATAAACATTCTTATTCATAACACCGTCAATGAAATGCAAATTCCCAACTCCTGAGGCTGCTATGCATCCCCAAACCATAACCGATCCACCACCGTGCTTTACTGTTTTTCTTAAATTCTTGCCTTCCATCTCTTTGTTTGGTTTGCGCCATACTTTGCCTCTTCCATCGCACCAAAATAAGTTAAATTTACTTTCGTCAGTAAACAATACCTAAATATTAATAATAAGCCTAATTAAATTTTTATGTTTGTTCCAACTTACGGTACTCCAGAAATCAAAATCTTTGGTCATATATTGACGAGCAAAAACAAGCCGTTCGCTTTGGTTTTTCTTACTTATAAAGAGGTTTTTTCCGTGCCACTCGGCCATGAAAGTCATTCTTGCGAAGAAGTCTTCTTATTGTTTCTGGGTTCACCTCCGTCCCAGAAGCTTTCTTGACCATAGCTGTCAGTTTTGGAGCAGAAATAAAAGGATTTTTCTTCACCTGTTTTAAAATCATGCTCTGATCTCTGGGTGAAAGTTTTCTTGCTCGGGCTCCGCGTTTTTTATTTGCTACCAAACCACTTTCTTTATATCTAGAAATGATATCATGCACTGTAGATTTGCTTTTTTTTTATCAAATTAGATATTTCCCTTTCAGAACTCAATTATTATTTTCCGTTCTTCGAAGGTGGATAGTTTAATTTTGCGCGGCATTTTTCAAAAAACTTTTATAATCTTCACTGATCGAATGATAGTGTAAGAAGAAATAATTGTTTTGGAGACAAAAGAAGAAAAAAGTGGATATAACGGTATATTTCACTTTTTCATTGTACAAAACATTAGGTGCCCGACTTTCAATGTGAGACAGAGAATTTACTTTTTCTCATTTTGTTATTCTTATGTATTTTATAACGGGATTTAAAATAAAATTTCTTTGGTTTTTCTATTAATAAGAGTTTTTATGATAAAGCAAAAAAAAGTTAAACGCATCATCTTTCATCAAAACATAAATATTAAGATCATAAATTTTCGACAATGTTTGCCCGACTTTAAATGTGAGTGACTGTAATTGCTTTATATTGAGATCAAAAGACTCCGCAGTTGCGGAGAAAACTAACTGTCTTTTGAAGCTCCTAATAAAAAAAAATAAAAAGAAACATATTCTGTTTGGCAAACCGTGTGAAGCTGTGATTGTTGCTTTTGTATGAATTTTTCATTCAACATTTTCTTCTTTTAGACATCAACCTCTTTTGTGAAGCAAAAACATCTTTCTAAAAGCACTTGTGACATTTTCAAGTCTACTTAAAAGCTTAAATCAAGCATCGTTTGAAATTAAATTGCACAAAGAATCATGTCTGTGAGTACATACTTATGTATAAATGTGTGTGTGTGGATATGTAAAACATATCTTGAGCGTCTAATTAAATTTGTTTAGTGTAGAAATAAGTGATAATTCATTAGTTTTAATAGGAGTAAGTCTAAAAAAAAAACTACTTATAACGATAGCAGTTTTTTAAAAGTATAATAAGGTGTCCAAAATTGAGGTAATGTTGTAATCTTTGGTCAAATTATCAATTAAATATTCTATAAACTGTTGTCGATGGTCCATATCTGTTCGAAAATGTTAGTGCTCTACACTTTCTGCTCTTAAAGACCCCACAATGGCACACTGAAGGTCTCAAATCGCACGGCCTTGGTGGCTAATGTACTCTGCCACTTTTTGAAATAATATAATTTTCGAGCTTTTCCCTTGATTTCTTGTTGGGTAACAAATGGCAATATTTTTATGAAATAACGTGTTTCGCACAACTAAATCATCAATTTTTCGCCATAAAATAAAACTTCCAATCATCTCTCTCAATTTTGCACACCCTACACCTCAATATTTGAGTTTTTTCTATGTGCAGATTTTACGATAACGAAGCTGTTCCTTCGTTCGCACAATTACATTTAAAACAAAAACGACATTCAAAATTTTGTTATTGTTTTAAAGGTAATTGTGCCAGCGAACGAACAGTTTCGTTATCGTGCAATTGGCACTATATATTTTGACAATCGAGTTATCTATGCAGTTTATTATTTTTTGTACACTATTCCCGGCAGATTGATATTTTAATCCAAGATTTCGTATCTATTGACGTGAAGCTATATATCTCATAATTTACATCTATAATGTAAATACTCGTAGTCCAACCAAAACGCATAATGTTAATTGTATATAAAACAAAAATTTTCAGAGAAGTGTCATTTATTTACACCAGTACCTGCCTTGATGGCCTTTTCTGATATCGGACCAACTGAACAATGAGAATTATTCACGATTTACCAGCGCCCGTGTGGCGAGCAAACCACACATAGGTTGTAACCTTTGCTATAAGTTTATTCCCATATGATCCGAGCTGAGGCGCTCAGACCTTCTAGTCCCTCCTGTATGCTATTTCTCAGACACTTAATGGCAGACAGACTTCTGAGTTAGTAGCCCGAAGCCCTTTCATTCCACACATTACCTTACATTACCGGTATCTGTTGGAAGCCAACAGCACCTCGGAAGTTATTAGACCCCGAAAACCGGCATACTCCAAAATTATCACGGAAACTAATTCCTCTTCATAGCCAGAATGTTTCAGTCAAGATGTAGGCATCTCAGCCATGATCAGCGCGGGGATAAGCTGCACGTAGAACCTTCCAGGGTTTTAGCAATCCCCTAACCTTTGGTTAGGGTGTCGGACACAGCATAAATCATACAGTCCCCTTGAGTTTTAGTTGCTACAATAAACGGAACAAACTTGCCTTGGCGTATACCAAACCAGAGCATTCTGTTTTCATCAGTATAGAGGGGTAAAAGTACCTTGTTTGTTGTAGCAAACAAAACTCTAGGAAGCCACCTGACTTTTATTGTGCTAAGGATTTCCGAAACCTTTATCACGGTTATAAATTGGCGGCTCGGGTATCAGCATGACTCCGATTAGTTCTGCTTGCAGTTTAGTCCGAGCTGATCATGGTTGAGGTGTCTACCTTGGCTGAAACCTTCTAGCTATGGTTTAAACTTAAAGTCGCAGGAAGAGGGACTTACAATTCCTGGTAGTGCATGGCTTCTGTCGGGGGCTAACAACCCCCCGAGTGGCTCTTATCTTGCAACAGATGTTTGTACTGTAGGGAACCAGTAGTGATGGCTAGATTGTTGAGTTGGTTTAAGGGCTGATGCTCTTAGTGGGCTGCAGCCTACCAACTCATTAAGCCTTGTCTTCCATAGGCTGTTGGGAAACTGCATACAGAAGGGATTAGAAGGCCTGAACTCTTAAGCAAGGTGTTTGTCTATAGGGCTACAAACTTATAGCAAAAAGTAGCGACGTATGTGAGCACAGGGGCGCTATTGAATCATGAATAATTCACCCCGTGGAGTTGCTCCATCATGAGATTAGGCTATAATGACAGGTGCTGATGAAATAAAATTCACAACTGCTTCAACAAACGAGGAATTTTTAGTCCTCTATGCCGTAGAAAGCAAAGTGCCCTGGCTAGACGTACATCAAGGCAAAATCAATAGTCCGGGGGGCCTAAACTTCTGACTACAAGATGTCCATTATCAACTTGTGATATTCATAGTAGGTCGCAAGCCCATAAACTGCACCAAACAGTCACAGTCAGAGTTATCACATTTCTTGCTAACCGAGTTTGCACAAAAAAACTTACAAGAAGTTTCAACAAACTTAATACGTTGCTCCATGGCTGGATTTGATAAAGCACTGAAACAAAGAAATGTCAAATAATGTTAGGCAAAAAACTTAACGTTAAGGCGTGACTTTCAGGTTACTACACCGATACTAGCAAAAGGAGAAAAAGCTGCAAACGAATTAATTAAAAAGAAGACATGATTTAAAAATCATCTTAAAAATGTAACCGGACTTTGATAACAATTTTAAAAGTATAATATAAAAAAGGCATGGCTATAAATCAGAGTATAAATGAACTCTTATAATTAACATCGTGCTTTATAGTTGGACCACTCAGCATTTTAATGCTGATCTAAAGACAAATTAAAGAATAGAAAGAAAACACAAAATACATGTATTTTACATCAGAGGTGGTCAAAATCCGAGCTTTCTATATTCGCAAGTATAGGACACAAAATTTAGTTGCCTTTATATGTACACTATAAAAATCTTCATGCTGACCACGAAAGCATACATTCGGTTAAGGGTTTATTTGTATTCCAACAAAGATCACTAAATTAGTCAACTTAAGAAAGCACAAAATACATTTATTCTATATCAGTGGTGGTTAAAATCGGAGTTTTCTATATTCACGAGTATAGCACACAAAATTTAGTTGCTACGATGCCTTCACATGTATACTATAAACATCTTCGTCATGACCACGAAAGCATACATTTGGTTAAGGCTTTATTTGTATTTCAACAAAGATCACTAAATTAGTTGCCCTTAGACTCGACTTAAGTAAGGCATCACTGGGTAGCTTTTCAAAAATACACTTTCGTTTATTTCTGCTACCAAAATACAAGAGTGTAAGTTTGAATATTCATGTCTGGCCACCACTGTTCTCCATCCATATTTCTTATAAACTTTATTATCCATTTTTTATCATCTTTTAGATGCTACTTACAGTTTTCTCAAACTCAGTTGCTTTAGCAAAAATAGTAGATCCGCATTTGCGGAAATGAGATTTCCAAACCTTAACAATTTCAGCGTCGATGCAGGAAACATCAAGTTTTTTCTTGTCTTAATGACTGGCAATGACGTGACGGCAACAGCGGCTGCTGCAGAATAATTGTGTACTTTCATAGAATATATGAACGTCATGTTGTAATCAAGATATGAGTGAACATCCAGCTGCTCAAACGTTTACTTGATGATTATTATGTTGATGCAAAAGCAATATCGATTAAAAACTTTGCAATCGCTCATTTAAGACCTCTTCAAAAAGGCGTAGCGAAATAAAAATTTTTTATGAGATGATTGATGGCTGAAAGATGTATGAAATACTGAAGATATTTTCGTGCTGTCATGCGTTGACATCCGGCAGTTGTCATCGCTTGTGTTTCAGTAATATAAAAAGTTTTATCATGAATTACAGCGCCCCCTTAAGGAATATTTTATGGTGAGTGGTGTTCGTTGTGCTTCTTCATTTACTAATTGCCATGAGCGTGCTGTAATATAGGCAAAGTTATTTAATTGCACAGTGCGGCAAATTTTTTATAGCTTTCGCCTATTTTAAAGGTAGATGAAAGGGATGGGAAAATAGAAAAGCAATATAAATGTTTACATGTTTAGCAGCATTTATATCACTACTTAAATTAAAGACTTTTTTATATTTTCTTTGAGCATTATGATTTGAAGTCATGACTTTTTTTTTGCAATATAAATATCTACATTCACCTGAATGTTGATGCCATCATTAGGGCTTTATATGTATGTGTACGTATAAGGATAAATAAAGCTTAAAACGAATAAGAGTCTTAAGCGTCAAGAATTGTCATTTCATGTAGATCAGATGCGGTCGATATCTCAATTTTTTATACTTGCAAGAACAGAATACTAATTGTAGCTGCTGTGACACCACCATGTTATCCTTAAAAGGCTTCAAATGCTTTTCTTCTATATTAGTTCACCAATAAACTGTTTACTTCTACGTATGTATATTTTTTCGTTATTTATACTGATTGAGAGAAAGAAAATTGGCGGTAAATGAATGCTATTGCAGCAATCACTTTATATCATAAATGAGTCTAAAAAATGACAACAAATGATGAAAAACTATCATTACAGCATAAATACCTTCGTGATAACCACGAAGGTTGATTCTTTATTTACACTTTAGACTTTACGCTGCTACTAATACAGGGTGTCTGGTAAAAAATGTATGTTTTTAAATAGGATTATTTCAAAACTTAATAAACATAGAGCACGGAGGGTGGTGCCGTTAGCATAATTAATTATTCGGACTTAGCAGGCACGATAGCGCAGTGGTCGAATGAGCATTGCCCATTCGCAGTGGAGACATTTTTTAATTAATTTAAGGTAATTTCTCGTCGACAATTTTGCTTAAAGTACAGTATTCGTCGAATTGTAAAGTGCATAAAGATTCCACTCAACTACTTCGGCTATGAGTATCCCACGGCCATAACCTAGTTGGCCTTCGACAACTCCCGAAAACACTGAAGTGCTTGAAAATAGGTGAAAATCCGCGACTTTCAGTACGGAAAAGTGCAACCACACTAAGACTTCCAAGAGCGATTATTCATGATATTTTGAAAAAGGATCTGAAGCTTCATACTCTTGAAGTGGTTGAAAACGGGTGAAAATCCGCGATGTACTGAAAAGTGCAGTGCTACTAAAACTTCCAAGAGCGATTATTCATGAAATTTTGAAAAACTATCTAAAGTTTCATCCTCTTAAAATGAAAATCGTTCAAGATCTGAAAGATTTGTGCATGCGTAAGTGCCTTTTCGCCCTTTTAATCCCATTTTTGGTGGTAGGAAACTCGCTCACTTTCACTTAAACGTCCCCGTCAACAAGTACAACTGCTGTTACTGGTCTCCAAGGAACCCACAACATTCGATTAAAACATCAAAAATCATTGTATTACCCCAAGAATGTGCAGGTATATTTATAACAAGCTGCACAGTGGGCCTGAAGAAGTGCAAATTTTGTGTGCATATCTCTTCTTAGCTGTGCCATTGTTGCATACATTATTTAAAGAAATTTTCATTATCGAGATTTTAGTAGCAATCACGCACTGAGAACGAATCAACGCATTTATAAGGAATTATAGATGAAAATATCGTACCGAAACAGTTGCTCAAAAAATGCCACAGGGTGATATATTGTAAATTGGTATGCAAAATAGTGCTGTTCTTATTTGTGTACATAAATAATGTAGTAATTTAATGTAGCACTCATTTTGTAGTTGAGAGTTGTCAATTAATAAATGACAGAAAAAGAATGGTGTCTCCATATGTTTATTACAACTTTTTTGAATGCTATTCTCTTTGTTCCCTTTTTTGCAACATTAAGACAAGATAATAAAGGTATAACTTCTTTATTTTTATTGTATTCATGGGTGTGTTTAACATTCAAAATAACTTACAGTTACGTTTTAATACAAATACACAAGTACTCCCAATTGTCCAGGTGTATGTCGATGATATTTGTTCTGAACATCATTTTCGAAACATTATTTGTATATAAATACAAACAAAATTGAACACTATTGTAGTAACGAAGTAGTGTGATCTGCTGTGATATATTCAATGAATTCAAAGAATGTAACAATAATATGAGAATGCAACGATAATATGAGAAACGTTATCTTCTACTTTGCCGTGGGTTGAGGCTTTTGAACGTTAGCAAGTATTTCAAATTAAAAGTAGGAGCCTAAAGGCCAATTACTACTCAGTTAATAGTTTTTTATATGAGTAGCAATATTTAGTATATTTTAACGATCCGACAATTATAACTTTTTTGTGTATATTTCATCGCTTGTAGTGACGATTGTGTTAGGCTGTAATACGAGATTTTAACTACAGTAAATAGCTGCAGTTTTGTGTATTTGATAACAGGCAATGAAAGTAATAGATGATTTTGGTCATGAAATTATTATTGTGATAAAAAGTATAGAATCGCACTAACGAACAAGACAACACAAATGGTACGAACCAAGACGAATTCATTATTAGGCGGATGCATCAGCGAATTCAAGCGAATTCGGTTGACACGCTGGCACTTCCTCTGTCAAGTTTTGTTTACCTTTTTTGGCGCCATTTAAATTTTTGCACATGCTCCTTATCAACTACTTTTGACAGCTGTAGTGTGCATTATCCTTTTATACAAACATAATACCTGATGTTTTCTTTATTGCACTACTGTTGTAGCGAAGCGGCTACCTTGTTTTTTAAATCATGGTACGAACCATCGGCATAAGAAAGCCTTCAAACAGTCGCTGAGTTAGTTGTTTGTCGTTCAAAATAATCACAAATGATTACGTCCGATATCATTGAACAAACATGTCATGTTTGGAGTGTATCTTACAAAAAGATGTTGCTTTTTTTTTAACTGGGACCATGCGTACCAGAAGTAGGAAAATAGGTTGTGATGAGGAAGAAAGAGCGAGTAGTATTTGTGAACATTTGTCTGGAATCTTCCAACGTTGTAACAGACAGGAAACACGTCTGCAGGCAACTTATTACACAGACGAAGCGCACGGCTGAAAAACTAATTCTCTCTGTAATGAGTAGTACGATTCCCCGGGCAATCGACTACAAATAGATGAGCTCTGGATGATGAACGCGTGCTACGTACAAATGTACGAGTTTCAAAAGCAAGGTCCCTAGTCTCCTCAAAGCAAAATCCATTATAGTAACAATATCCAGTGAGTCAATAGAGCCTATTGACTGACTGGATTTTGGATATTGTTGGACAGCTTTTGCTAGACTTGAATGTAATTTACAATTCTTGTTTTATTTGTGAATATGAATGCATAAAAACACATTCAAGGCAGCAGGCTACTGATTACAACTTGTCGATTATATTAACGTCAACCCGCCAACATAACTACAAAGCTACATTGTGTCACAGAACATAAACTAATTTTTTCAATTTTTGACGACCCGACTATAATCTGTCACATATGGAATTGATAATATTAACGAACATTAATGTCAACGAACATTGTTTACATTCCTTGCAAAGCAAAAAACAAATGAATATAAATACTAAGGTGACCATATTAAAGTAATCCTATATAAATCCCATCCGACAGAGGAATTTTTCAACAAATCATCTCAGTTAGTTTATATTTTGAGAACATCTTCATAAATTGCTTACTACATGGATTAAAATAAATTATAAAAAGTATAATGTGGTGAAAAATACTTTACTATGTAAGAAACCTAGTCACCTGATACTACTTTGTTCGTCGTTCGCTGACGAAACAATTAGCAATAAATCTATTTCAACGCCACGATCGTGTGCATTTTCATATACACCAATGTGTTTTATTTTTGGTGACGAATATTCGCGACCAAAAATTCGTCGGTCGTCGCAGTTGTGTTCCTAGCATAACTCGCAAACTAAAGATTTTTTTTTTATACCAGTAAAAAATTATAAATAGCTTGTTTTCTATGTTTCCCAGCTATCTATATGTCGACATTTCATAGGAACTACCCTAATCATCAGTAGACTTTGGAAATTTTTGAAAGATATTCTCAAACATTCAACTTTATATCCCAACAATCTAAATAAATTGCTGAGAATTTGAATAGAAAAATGCTTTAATAATATCCGTCAAAACACAAAAACAAGCTTTTCTATTTATAAACGTCTCTAACATTTCTTTACACCTTTCTTTCGATTTTTTTTTTTTTGTCATTCATTTATTTATTGAATCTTCAAAATATGAACTAACAATAAGTATTCAAATCTTAATACTAAATACAAAATACAAAAAACTTTCATTTTGCGCGCAGAATATCGGTAGAATCACCTATTTAACGTTCTGATGGTGGCCAGGGTATCCCTTCTTCTCAACCGAGAGTGGCCGCCAAAATTAAGTATGTTGCGTGCAAGAGGATTTGGGTGAAGTTCCAGTTTACTGATATACTTTGTTGCATACTTAGAGAACTCGTCGGTTACCAGCGGAACACACAGATCCTTGTGAATTCGTGAGTTTCTTACGTACTACTAAAGAATATCATGAAATTTTAACGGCTGTCATTTGAAGGTTAGTATTAACTGACTGCAATAAAATCAGCGCCATCTATGTGTTAGACCTGGGACGTTTTAGCCCATGTTTTCGCATGACATGGTCAACTGGGTTATTATTATGTTTATGTATATGAATGTGTGACATTGCGTGTTTGCAAAATTTATTGTAAATGGGAAAGTTTCCTTTCATTGCATACATACAGACACATGTCTGCATGCGCAAGATCTAGCTATCTTCCTATTGCCAGTCAAACTAAAGTTATGAGAGAAAAAAGTTGTAAAAAACTAAATGGCATATAATTACACACACACACACATATACACATACATACAAGTGCATTACAGACACATTCAGTTTCCATTATTTTAATTAAAGTGCTCATAAAAAGGGTTGGTAGATGTAATTTTCATTTAATACTTTCCTTGTGTAATTAATTTTGCCAACCTCCTTGACTTGTAGAATGTAAATATTAAAAAAAGGAGAAGAAGAAGAAGAAGAATGGTTATTGCATCTAATGCTGCCATTTTGCCATCCTTTTTACCTTTATTTTATAAATACAAATAACTTTTAGTTTAATATCTTTAAGACATTTTGCCAAAAGTATTTACACAAATCAATATTCTTTTATGTCTTTGTCGTCGCTAACTGTAGTTTATTGTTGCTCTTAAGTGCTTGTTGTTTGCGTTGTTGTCGTCCTCCTATCACAAATATTTTCTTCAATAACAAAATCTAAAATATTTATTCAAGAAAATAAGAAAATTAGAAAAAATAAAAGATTTTCGTAAAGTAATGCCAAATGTTATTTGTTCTGGTTTACTTTTGCTCTGCACTTACAATAATGTTTCATAAGTCTACAATTGTACGACAGCACACTTTTGACATTATCAACATTAGATATCTCTTGAATGGCACTAGAAAAGTACCACCAATAACAAGAGTAACAAATGCACACAACGTACTCGTACTCGTATAATAATCGCATTACCTATAAACATAAAAATATCTATGTATGTATGTACTTCGCTTATACACACAAACATGTGTAAGTAATATGCGACCCTTCAGTCAGTGTCTCTTATAATATTGATTTAAAAATTATACTTATGTATACAGATATATTAATTTTGCTTTTCGCTTTATTTGACATACTTATCTCTTTATAACTGTCAAACATGAGCACAAACTTTAAGCCATCATTAGTTTATGTTAGAACTAGAGTAAACTTTTAAAAAGTATGCCAGCTCTAAGGCAATATTGGCCGGTAACTCAAATTTCTATGCTCGCGAGTATAGAAACAAAATTCAGCTGCTGCGATGCCCTCTTGTACACTAGTAAAAACTTTGTTTACTGTATAAAAATCCGTTAGAATCACGAAGGCAAACACTCAAGGTGCATTAACATCTGCAAAGTGGCAGCACTAGAGCAAAATTACAACAGTACAACAGACACAGGGATGTGGTAAGCTATGCCTTTCAAAAATACAGGGTGGTGTGATAAAAGCTGCTACCAAAAAAAAAAGTAATACGAGGGCGGTTCAGAAACTTCTTAGCCTAGCACAAAAAGCGTGGTATAAACAGAAAAAAGTTAAGTATTTTGGAAACTTCCATCTCTGCTAACCATTTTATGGTCAGTTTAATCGACCTACTGAGGCTTCTATTCGGGCTATTGTAAAAAAATTTCGCACCAAATTTACATTATTGGACATTAAACCACCAACACGCTTATGTAGAGTGCGAACTGAAGAAAATATCGCAGCCGTATCGGCCAGTGTTGGTGATGACCGTGAATTATCGATTCGGCGCCGTTCGCAGCAATTGGGCCTCTGTTACTCCACTACGTGGAAAATTTTGCGGAAGGATTTGGGTGTGAAGCCTTATAAGATACAGCTGGTGCAAGAATTGAAGCCAAATGACCTACCACAACGCCAAATTTTTGGCGAATGGGCTCTTGAAAAGTTAGATGAAAATCCACTTTTTTATCGAAGAATTGTGTTCAGCGACGAGGCTCTTTTCTGGTTGAATGGATACGTGAACAAGCAAAACTGCCGTATTTGGAGTGAAGAGCAGCCAGAAGCATTGCAAGAGCTACCAATGCATCCATAAAAAACAACCATTTGGTGCGGATTATGGGCTGGCGGCATCATTGGGCCGTATTTCTTCAAAGATGATGCCAATCACAACGTTACTGTGAATGGTGAGCGCTACCGTGCGATGATAACAAACTTTTTTTTGCCCAAAATGAAAGAGCTTGACTTGCATGACATGTGGTTTCAACAAGACGGTGCCACATGCTACACAGTACGCGAAACAATGGACCAATTGAGAGGCGGGTTCGGTGAACAGTTTATTTCACGCTTGGGACCAGTCAATTGGCCGCCCAGATCGTGCGATTTAACGCCTCTAGACTATTTTTTGTGGGGCTATGTTAAGGCTAATGTCTATAGCGACAAGCCCGCTTCGATTGACGCACTGGAAGCCAACATTGCCAACATTATTCGTGAGATACCGGCCGAAATGTTGGAAAGAGTATGCCAAAATTGGACTAAGCGGGTGGACCATTTGAGGCGCAGCCGCGGCCAACATTTGCATGAAATAATCTTCAAACATTAAATTATATCGACCCAACTATCGATCCAAATAAATATTTCATGCATTTTTCTGAATTTTATGTGTTTTTTTTTTTAATTTCCGATAGTTCTTATAAAATCACCCATTATAAACACTTGTTAAATTTTGTTTCGATCTGGTAACTCCTTCATATAGAAACAGGTGTTCACAAAAGACGCATCTGCGATTTTTTTTTAAATAGAAAAATTAGAAATGCGTGGTGTCATTAAATATTTACATAAAAAAGGTTTATCGGGACAAGAAATTCATAATGATATGGTGAATGTGTTAGGTGCTGCTCCATATGCAACAGTAAAAAATTGGGTTGCTGCATATAAACATGGTCGTACAAGCATTGAAGATGAACCACGTAGTGGACATCCAAAACAGTAACAACAACAGAAATCGTAGCCAAAGTGCATGATATGGTATTAAATGATCGACGAATAAAAGTGCGTGAAATAGCTAATATCATGGGCATCTCAAATGATCGAGTCCATTTAATTTTGCATAAAGAAGTACAGATGAAAAAGCTTTCTGCAAGATGGGTGCCGCATAAGAATGAACATTTCTCAAGCTTGTTTGGCTCGTTTTAGGCGAAATAAAATAAATTTTAAGTGTCGTTTCATAGCTGATGATGAGACATGCAACCACCGCTATACTTCAGAGACAAAAGAACAATCCGAACAATGGACTGAAGCTGGAGGAAGTGCCCCAAAGAAGGCAAAAACAATTCAATCGGCTGGTAAGGTTATGGCAACGGTTTTTTTTTGGGACTTCAAAGGTATTTTATTGATTTACTATCTGTAAAAGGGTAACACAATAAATTCAGAGTACTATTGCAATGTACAAATTCGAGAAAAACTTCCTGGCTTACAACACAAAAAAATAATTTTTCATCAAGACAACGCACCAGCGCACAAGAGTGTTCTAACAATGGCTAAAATCAACGAATTAAATTACGAGTAGCTTGACCACCCACCTTATTCTTTAGATTTAGCTCCCAGTGACTTTTACCTGTTTCCAAATCTAAAAAAAAAATCCTTGCTGGCAGACGTTTTACCTCAAATGAAGATGCAATTACAGTTGTAAACCACTATTTTGAAGACCTTGAGGAAAACTATTTTAATCAAGGGATAGAATTGCTAGAAAAGCGTTGGACTAAGTGTATTGAAGTTTCAGGAGATTATATTGAAAAATAAAAATATTTTTGAAAAACTAACTATTGTCTTTCATTGATAGGCTAAAAAGTTTCAGAACCGCCCTCGTATATAATTTCAAATGCGCTTAATACATATCTGGTTTTAGTTTTTCCCTGTCATATAAGTAGCATTTTTTTAACAGGACTCATTAATTTCATCCCATAAATTAGTCGATTTTGCTTATGTATTTTTCGATTACACAAAAACCGACTCAACGATTTTCATAAATAAAACGCCACGACATGTTTTTAATAATTTATCCACAGTATCACTAATTATTTAGTGGTTATTCAGAACTTATGGCAAAAATCCTTCTTTTTCATAAAGTCCACAGCATTTTATTTAAGGGAAAGCCAAAAAATACTGTTTTTTTGTGGAACAGTGTGATTTGTTAGCACTGAATTAATCCTTTTTTATTTTCTTCTGAAATAATAATGAATATAGAATCCTGTCAAGTCCTAAGATTTCCTAGTAGTCAAATTACATTTATAAGGATTCCTTCATTTATGCTAAATTGATGTCAACAAAGAGAAGAAAAAAAAGGAAAACAAAATCTTGCAGACACAAAAGAAAACATTTCCATCACTCATCAAAATAAAAAAGGAAAACAGCAACAACAACAAGAATAGAATTAAATCAACAGATTGATGAAAATTAATGATGTCCTTATGAAATGTATTCAGTACTACAGTCGACAGCAAATAATAATCGCATGGTTGTCTGCAGGCGAAAGTAATAACGAATTTAAGATTAATTGTTTAATGTTTTCACTTATTTACTCGTTACTAGAACTAAGTGCACACAATAAAAAAAAATGTTACACTTTTGATTATGTCCTTACAAATGCTTAGTTCTTACATAATGCACACACAAGTTAAACTTTTAAGCCCAGCAGTTCGTTTGTTACAAGAAACTTAATAAAATATCATTTTTTTAAGTAACTTTTCCATCTGTTACTCAATGTCTGTGTGGTTGGAAAAGTGTGTGGGTTTTTCTACGTCATTAGGTTGCTACAATGGTAACAGCAAGCCTGTTTATTGCACTCAAAGATGCCACAGTGTCACATCGTATGTTTTCTGCAAAAATCTTACACTACAGCCTGAGCTTACGGCCCTCTAGAAGAGAAAGTAAGGGAACAGTTTGCCACTTTAACAGCCGGTTTGCCAAACTCGATGGCGTGCTTGCAATCAAGCGAAAGAAAATTGCTTTGGGTTGGTCTAACTTTTTTCTATGCAAACGATGTGTCAAAACACAATCAAAATATATAAGAATATGCGAACGAATAATAGTGAGATAACAAAACCAAAATTGATTCAAATATGAGTGATTGGCTTTCCTTCATATTCATTTTCTTTCGAAATTGGCAAACCCGCTGTAAGTTTAACGAGAAATATTGTGCTGGTTTTCGTTGGTACTTCACTTTTGCCAAAATATCTTTGCCATTATTTGATTGAAAAATATAAACAACTCTGCTAAATTTTGTCAAAGAACCCATTGAAATATTTTCTAGGGCTGGTGCTTTTTATCAATCAGGCTTAAATAAGTATTTTCATTGACGTTTAGCCCACATGTCTAATTGATTTGTATCATAAGCGGCTGATAAACAAGCAATCGTGGCATGACAACACGGTTTGGTCAGATGCTCAAGTTTGTCAAACAGCAATACACGATCAAACAGTGAGCAGTAAAGTTCATTTATATAACCACACGTAAATTATTGGGTGATTTGTTAAGAGGTTTGTCTCAAAACGAATCTTTTGATAATTCACGCACCATCATAAATATGAACTTTATTACTCACTGTTCAAAAAATGGCAAATCAAATACATAAATTTGAAAGTCAACTTGAAAATTTTATTATTATTAAAATACAAAAATATGTATGTTAATAACAAAAAAGAAATACCGCTAGTACTGAGACAGCAAACGCTGTACAAACAATGTGGGCAATTAACAAAAATGCATATCGTTCCTTTATTGCAACATAGTCATAACTAAAAACAGCTCGTTTCGAGAAAAACGCATTTCAAATTTTTAGTTTCCAAACAAGTCTTAAAAATTTTTTTTAGAATATATCTCCTAAAGGAAACAGTTTAAAAGTAATTTGAATAAATTTTTGCACAATAATAAAAGCTAGTACTGTTAATGATTTTGTTAACTCGAAAAGCTCATTTTTTGAGATATGACTATGTTGCAATAAAGGAGCGATATGTGATTCAATATAAGATGAATATGGATAGAAAATAATTATATGCTCGGTGGTTGAGTGGTTAAGGCAGCAGATCATGATACGTCATGACCCGAGTTTCAATCCCAATCAAATCAAGTCGTTACACTACTCGACTACGAAACAACTAGTTGTCCCCCAGCTAAAGATTTGATTATTATTTTTCTTGTCTTCTTCAATCAAAAATTATTGATCACAGCAAATTTGTATTGTAAAAAAAATCCTTCTTAAGAAAAAACTTAAGAAAGGAAAAACTTCAACTAGAACCCGATGTACAAATGTCCAAACCAAAAATTCAATAAATTAATTTTATTCTTGTTTAAAATAACAATTGAGTTTTATTCACTATATTATAGAGCTGTGACGTTCATGAACGAACGAGTTAAATTGAACGGATCATCTCATTGAACGACTTGAGCCGGTCATTAAACTAACCGCTTTTCGTTCAATAGTGAGTCATTCAATTTGGATAGCTTTCATTCAAATAGATTTCATTCTTTTTACGTCATGTTCTTTTATTGATTTGTTTACCTCTACAACTGCGATTAACTCTGACATAATATTTTAGAAAACGTCGGCAGAATGAGAGAACGAATTTCTCTATGTCCATCTTCATATCTAACAAGGAGTATACGTATTGTTGTTAATCTTATAAGAATTCATAAATCATTGAACGCTGAGAAGAAAACACTTCTTTGTGATTAATAGAAACTTATATGAATTTTGTCTATGTCTACATTTTGTACAAAATAGATCACTTATTGTACATATTTAATGTATGAAAACAAATTATTTTCCATTTAAAATGGTTTTTTAAAAGATATTTTACAAAACTAGGAAACGGTAAAATTGCAATGGCGTCGTTTTGTAAACAAACACCAACACAATCGTTTTTTTGTTATAAAATCGTTGCTATGAAATTTCTCATAAGAACGCTCTCATAAAAATTATTATAAGACTGCGATAACACTGATTTTAAGTCCACACGTAACAGAATTCTCTCTGCGATTGAATTTGACGTTCTCATCTCAGATATTATCGCAGGTGTGGACACTAAGTTAACAATAGTGCGGTTTTTTTTGTATTATATTATTTTATGTTAACTGAAATAAAACAAAAATAGAATATGAAGCTAATCAAAATGGTTTTTAGTTTAAAACTATTTTCCCTTTTTAAAACAATAAACTTTTATCACTTTTTATTCCGGAACATTGTAGTGTTGAGTATCGCTTTTGATTGCTGAGTAGCGAATGTCCCCCGGTTCACCATTTATTTAGTTAACTTCATGGTGCAATTATTAGGTGGCAGCATAAGAGTTGTTGTATTACATACATAATATTTTGTTTGTGTAAAAATTCCGGACGCTGTCAAAAACATGTTTACAAAACAGAAGAAAATTAAGAAAGAAACGTTTATATAAAAAGAACGAACAAAGAAAATTAATATAATTTTTTTTATAAATTGTTTTCAACACATTTTAAGCAATTAAAATATTTTTGAAAACTTTTTTATTGTGTTCTTGCCCTTTTTCAAACTGTTTGAAATATTTTTATTTTTTCACCCACAATTTTATGAAACAAAAAATTATCACCTGCGCTAGTGATGCCACCTGGTTAATTGCACCATGGTTAATTTCAAGGTGGGTCGATTTTACATAATTTCATATCGAATAATAGAACTTAACGTACAGAGGTGATTTTTGTTAGGGTATTCAGTTATTTAACAGATATGGAACTATATCTCCCACAGATATGGCACTATACAAAAAATATTTTATTAATTTAATATAAAAAGTGCTTATATATATAAGGATAAGTTAATTGAAAATTAAAATCTAACTCTACGTTTGAAGGTTATACAAAAAAAAAAAAAAAAAAAATGACGAAATAAACCAGGTGATCAAGCTTAGTTACTTCGTAGCTTTTTGGTATACCTGTATATTAAAATCTTGAATTTTAGTAATTTTCAGTAAATTCAAATATTTAGTTCGGGATTCCGTCTCTCTTTTTTTTAGTGTTCAGTACCATTTTTTTAGTTAATTTCAAGGTGGGTCGATTTTACATTATTTCATATCGAATAATCTAACTTAACGTACAGAGGTGATTTTTATTAGGGTATTCAGTTATTTAACAGGGATGACACTATAGAATCGTGAAGGAAAAAAGTTTCTAAGTCTAATGGTTTTCTCAGAAACGTTATTTCAACGGCGGACAGACGGACATCCCCTAATTTTCTGTCAACGCTGATTCTGAATATGTATACTCTATAAGGAAAATTGTGGAAATTACAAACGCAATCACAAACTTATATATACCCTTAACATTTTTGTTAAGGGTATATATTAGGCCCGTGTTGTCGGTTCGTAATGGTGTCATGTCCAGTTTGATCTTCTAATAGCCGCTTAATATTGTTTATCGTTAAAACATGCTCGAGCATGCTTATGGTTTCGTCAACAATCTTTAAAATACAACATAGAGTAACAAGGTTTTTGAATCTTTTTTGCAAACTACCTGAAAGACTAAAAATTTTGAAATTTTTTGATGCAGTCAGCGACTACCTTTACTACAAATTTTCTATTTTTTGCTTAGAGTCTCTCTCCACAGCAAAGACAAGCATGTTGTACGTGTCACTGGTGTTGGCCTTTTAAGAATTGTTTCAAGCATTCTTAAAAATGTTTTTTCTTGTAGATATTCTCGTTTGTAATTTGCAATTATGCAAATGTGTCAGGTTCATTATATCTGTCAAGTTTAATGTCTCGTTTAAAGGTTTCTCTCAAGTCGCTCATAACCACTTGCTCTGCATGTTTCAACCAACCTGGCAGCAATTGTTTAAAAAAAATTTAATTTGTTATATTAAAAAAAAATTGGAGCATCATTAAATGTTATCGAATTGCACTATGGTTAAACTAAAAACTTGGTTATCAAAAAAAGTTTGGCTAAAATCCCAAATATAATAATATAAAATTAAGTCAGTAGATTTTCAATAAAAAAAACATCTTTCTTCCCCCGTATTTGCAATAACTGGGAAATTCATTGTTATCATTTTGAGCCAAAGAAAAATGCCATACGAAACAGGTAAACTTTTCTATCCCAGAATATCGCGCCGACTGTGCTGCTTGTCAACTGTATTGGCACATTCTAAATATTTTTGCACATGTAACAAACATAAAGTAAGAAAAAGTTTAATAGAAAAACTGATTTGTAAAAGAAATAAATATTTTTGTCTATAAATGGCAAATAAAACAGCTACAATTCGTTTTTTATTGTGCAGTTTAAAAAGCCACACACACACACATACACCAGCTAACACTTGCATATTGATATCAATTTACAAATGTATTTGAAAATAGTAACAATTGCATGGGTGTCTCAATCACTTGGCAAAGCTGATGACGTGTGCAAGAAATGTTAAATGTTTTGAAAGGGGCACTTGTGTTTTGTGCATGATGACAATTTGAACAAAACTTGCTAGCAAACTTGCGCACAAAAACAACTTTTGCTAGCCATGAAATTATCAGTGTTTAAGAATATATTTATAATTCAAATGGTACAGAGTCCATAGAGCTCACAGAGCCATGGGGGCAAGCAAAACATAAAACTTGTTCTAGGAACACAACTACGACGAACAGGGACCTTCGTGGAACATAATGAAATCTTCGATAAAAAAGAGTGGGATTATTTTATTTAAATAAAATGCTTTAAAAGCGAAACCGAGCATAATATACTGCCAAACCATAAAAAGGTTTATGGCTTATCTGCTTTTCTTTCATCTCGTTTCATTTCTGTTCTACTTTGTGGTTTTCATGAGCGAACATTAAATACGTCTTGGCCACAGTGTACACGGTGATGGAAAAAGTCACCTTTGAATAAAATAACAACAGGTTTGGGAGTTTCCAGAGAGATGTTAGAGCAGTGTAAAGATCTTCCGGTTGTCCGGATTGATTGCTGGGATATACTCAGCCTACCAAGGTTCCTTTCCTTGTTGAATACACAAAAGAAAAACCCACGGCTGTATCTTATTATTAAAATTTCTTTATTTTCTTTATTTCACTTTTAATTTATTAATTATTATTATTATTTTTTCTTATGGCTATAATTATTTACTTGGGTAAATCGTATACGGACACTCCTGACTTCCTACCGCAGGATGTTATCCGTACGGCTCAACGGTAAATATTATCCAACCGCGTTCCTATCCGGAAATACTATAGCGACCCTGGACTAGAGGATGTAATACTACAAGCCAAACTAGATATAATCCAGTACTAACTCGACCTATTCTGCTGCCGCAGGAAATAATTCGTACGGTTGATTGCTGAATGTAATTCAGCCTCTTGCCTAACTAAAAAAAGAAAAACCCTTTCACCCCTCAGCACCTTGGTCTACTGCCCGACACGAACTCTCCCTTCTTCAGACTTGGCAGCCCCTTTTATAGTACACCCGTCACCACTGGCTAGCCACAACTACGCTGCAACTACAAAGTGTGTAGCTTCCCAGTGAACTTTTTGTCACATACATCTTCGATCTGAGAGCATTGAAAATGTAAGTGCGACCCATCCGAAGTCTGTATACAATTCCTACTTACATTTACACAGCGATGGCCTAGGCCGTAAGATGCATCCAACACTGTTTACATTGTAAGCGAAGATTGGATGAGTTCAAAACTATATTATTAGCATTTGTTTTCTTCTTTGCTTCTTATGTACAGTTAATTTAACAAAATGAGTAGAAAAGTACTAATCTGAATCGGATGTTAGTTGTTTGTTGTTCTTAACATGTTTATTTTGATTTTTTCTGTTGACACAATCGCTTACAATCGGATGCTTTGCATATTGTAATAACTTGTGGACTGCTGGGTTACTGCTGCTATTTCTCCCATCTCCTGCTCTCGCCTGAAAATTTATGTAGAAATTTAAGAGAGTCTATTATAATTCGCCTTGGAATTCTTTAGACTCTTAAATGGTGAATATTATTCACCCCTACGCCCTGTGGTTTACCTATCATACGATGGTGAATGTAATTCACCTCGTAATATGAAAAATACAAATTTTGGCAAAATTTCTTTATTAAAAATGTAAAAAAATTCCAGGAAGTTTTTTTTTTTCTGCTTCACAGCAGAAACAGTAATAGTGAGCCATTGCTTTCCCTTTACACAATTCGCTGTTTACGAAGCAGAGCACAAAACGTGGAGAGGAAAAATTAAAGATATATATCAAATTACATTTTTTTTTCTTCTCTATTTGTGTTCCAGAATACGCTTTGTTTATATGGTTGCCAGATCTGACAACTATGTTTGATCCAACAAGAATCTAACAATTACATGGCAATGATCGTTGCGAATAACAATTGAACAGTTTTTTTTTTTTTTTTTTTTGGAAAGTCTATAAGTCCGCTTTTTTTTATATGTTGAGATATTTAAGGGTTTGCGTTTGAATCTATTTAAAAATATTGGCCAACTTTAAGCAATTCTACGTTCTACACTACTCATCAGCACCCACTGGGATTTGAACTCTGGTCATGACGTATCAGGAGTGTTTAAAGCAGCAGATCATGATACGTCATGACCCGAGTTTAAATTCCAGTAGGTGCTGATTAGTAGTGTAGCGACTACGAAACAGCTAGTTGTCCCCCAGCTAAAGATTTGAATGATGAAACAGAACTAGGGAATGACGTTTTTCTCCATACAATATGGCATAAAATAACGCCAGAGAATGCGGTCGTAAAATAGAATCTATTTTATTTTGGCAGCGATTTTTCTTATGCTCTCACTTTGAAGCAGAAAAGCTTTCAACAATATTACCACACTTTTAGTAAATTTCATACATTTTGTAAACAAAACCAAAGCTTCAAAAGCTTTACTGTGAGGAAAAATTAAAATAAAAGAAAAAGCTTTTTTTACCTAACAAAAAAGAAGATTAAATGACAGTTTGTGAAGTTACAGCCGTCGTTTCAATTATGTGCCTGTTTTCTCTGAGAGTCGATTTTGCTTGAAGTTGCGGACGTATTCTGTTTCATCATTGACTATTATTTTTCTTGGCTTCTTCAATCAAAAGTTATTGATCACAACAAATTTGTATTGTAAAAAGTCCTTCTAAAGAAAAAACTTAAGAAAGGAAAAAACTTGAACTAAAACCCGAAACCAAAAAATTTTTAATTTAAAAATTATAAAGTTCAACAAAAATTTAACAAATTCAAAATTTAATCAACTCGGTTCAGTATTTTAAGAGCCATATGGTTATCAAATTATTACTAATCTAACTAACAAAATATGTATCGGGTGGTTAAATTTCAAGGGCCGATGTTGAATGTGAACCACACCTAAACGCCAAGTTTTTTTCCCAATTTTATTTGACATTTCTCTATTTCAGACTTACTCAATTTGAACCATGGAGAGATACACAATCCAACAATGTGTTAAAGTTATGCAGACTTATTATGAAAATGGGCGTTCAAATTAAAATGCATATCGTGAAAATCATCTTCAGTGATGAGGCACATTTTCACCTCAGTGGATTCGTCAATAAGCAGAATTGCCGCATTTGGGCGAATGAGAATCCAAGAGTGACTGTCGAAAAACCAATGCACCCACAAATAGTGACTCTTTGGTGCGGTTTATGTGCTGGCGGCATCATCGGGCCGTATTTTTTCCAAAATGAGGCCGGTCAGGCAGTTACTGTGAATGGTGTTCGCTATCGTGAGATGATAACGAACTTTTTATGGCCCGAATTGGAAGATATGGATGTAGACGATATGTGGTTTCAGCAGGACGGTGCCACTTGCCACACAGCTAACGAAACAATTGCTCTTTTGCGCAACAAATTCAATGGCCGTGTTATCTCACGTAATGGCGATGTCAATTGGCCGCCAAGATCATGTGATTTGACACCGTTGGACTTTTTTCTTTGGGGTTATTTGAAAGAAAAGGTCTACGTCGACAAGCCATGAACAATTCAACAGCTAAAGGATGAGATAATTCGGCACATTAATGGCATAGAACCTCCATTATGCCTCAGGGTCATCGAAAATTTGGACCATCGGATGGAGGTATGCCGCCGTGGTCGCGGCGCCCATTTGGCCGATATTTTGTTCCATACATAATTCAATAATACCAATATATCATAATAAAATAAAATTACAATAATTTCCTAAATAGTTTGTGTTTTATTCAAAATCAACATCGGCCCTTGAAATTTAACCACCCTTTATATGTGTTTGACTTAACTACAAGTAGAACAAAAACAGTGTGGCCATATATGATTAAAGAACATATTTGTATGTAGATGAATATGTGGTTTTTCCAGTTTTATTGGTTTTAACGTGTGATTTTATATAAAAGTGCATTATTTAAGAGCGGTGAATTCCCAGCAGTTCTAATAAATGTGTCAACCATTTTCAAAAATATGACGAAATTTCGTTTTCTTTCTTAAAATGAGATGTAAAATAGTTTTTTACCCTGTAGACCAAATTCTAGCTTTCAGTTTTTATCTTCTTAGTTAGTCATACTTTTGTAATAAATAACAGCATTATTTTTGGTTTTTAACATAAAAAAAATGAAAAGAAAGGCATTTAAAAATTTTTTTTCTTAAATTAAATTTTTATATTTTTTGCAGATTGAAGATGAAACACGATTGTGCTTTAGAGGAGAGCCAGTCAAGTGTTTCATATTCTCGTCTGAACATAGTGTTTAACTACTTTATTACTAAATTTGTTCCAAACTTGGCTCGAGAAAATGCATACGGTATCAGTTTGGCCATCTGGGTTATTTGTCTTAGGTATGTATGTCAGTGTTTGTGAGATAAAAGAAAACTATTAATTTTTGACATAAAATGCAATTGTTGTAGTATTCAAACTCTGACTGTCTTGAAGTTGAGAAGCAAAAACAACTCTAAAATCAATTGAGCCAAACAAAAAAACAAAATTGTACTCATATAAAGAAATATAAAATAAAGTATTATTTTTCTTTTAAAATTGTAGGCGTTCAAAGGAAATACAATAAAAATTTTCCTTTTTTTTTTAATTTTTTCAGCTTCGAATTGAATGACGTTTTTATGTTACCATTTTTGTTATTTCAATTTTTTTTTTTTTGCTTTCATTTCAAATGCAATTTTTTCGTCTCTTTGCTCAAAATTGGCGTAGTGTTTTCCTAAGCAAATGCAAAAAGGCATAAAGAAGTAAAATATCTTTATGCCTTGTGCTCAAACAAAAATAAACTGAAAGGAATAAACTTGGTCAATTACGTCACCTAAAGGACAGGAGGTTTTTTTTTTGTTGCCGATAATTTTCTGCTTTAGATAATCAAATATTAAATTCAGTATTTTTTTTTCAGTTTTATGCTTTTGCTTAACTTTTCATTTCTTGTCAGCTTATTGGAGCCAAATATGGTTCAAATAGTTTTTAGGTCATTTTTTTCTAGACACAAAAAATTAAACATAAAAAGTTATGAAACATCAGTTACACAAAACACTTTTAAAGTTTACTGTAGTGTTTGTATATGAGTTGACGTCAAATGTTTATCAAATTTTCAAATACTTTTAAGAGTTAAATGGGCTTTAAAATATTTTAAACTTGCACTGAGTCTTTTGCTCTCTTATCGTTTTGACAATACAAAGGAGAACAAACAAAAGAGGGGAAGGGGTCCCTCGTTTGGTGCGGCAAACAAAACTCTAGGAAGCCACATGACTTATGTTCTGTTGGCTTTCGAAACCCATACCAAGGGTATAAATTGGCAGAACGGGGATCAGCATGGCCCCCGGAAAGTTCTGCTTGCGGTTCGACCCGGGCTGATCATGGTTGTGGTACCTACCTTGGCTGAAACGTTCTGGCTGTGGTTGAAACTTAAAACGCAGGAAGGGAGTGTTAGTATCCTTGATAATTGTTTGGTGATGGCTTTTTTCGATGGCTAACAATCTCCCGAGGATCTGTTGCCTATACAACAGATACGTGTACTGTAAGGAACCAGTGGTGATGGTTGACGGGTGAGTTGATTTAAGGGCTGATGCTCTTAGCGGGTTTCAGCCTACCAACTCATTAAGCCTTGTCCTCCATTGATTGCTGGGAAATTGCATACATGAGGGATTAGAAAGTCCGAACTCCTCAACAAGAAGTTGTTCATATGACCGCAATCATATGACAAGAATTGCTACCTATGTGAGCCTAGCAAGCCACACGGGGGCGGTGGTGAATCGTGAAAAATTCACTCCGTGCAATTGGTCCACCATCAGGTTAGGCCGTCAAGGCAGGTACTGATGTAAATCATTTTCACAGTTGTCGTTCAAAGCACTTAAATAATTTTATTAAAGTTATTGTATATAATTATTAGCTGGTGAAGCTTAACAGAATTTCAAGTCAACAAATAAATATTTAATTAAATAAATATTTTTTATTTTTGCAGCAAAAGATCGTTTTATGTTATGTAAAAAATTTAACAATATTTATTTTCAATATTTCGATAACAATTTGTTATCATCGTCAGGAAAATTAATATGTTATTAAAAAATTTTTCAATTTGAAAAATTATTGTCAAAAAATTCCCATATACAAAAAATCTATACACTAAGAAAAATTATTAATTCATACACAAAGAAAAAATTCGTAACAATATTATCAAATTGAAAAATTTTAAATTGAAAACTTAAAAAATATCTATTTAATATACTGACAGAAACATTTTTGGGTTATTAAAAAATCAAAAAAGAAAAAATATAATATTAATAATAATAATGACAAACATAAAAAATAACATAAAAACCAAAATAACCTAATTCTGCAACCAACACATGTTTAGCAACATGTTGTTTCTCAACTAGCAAAACAAATGTTGTTTACAGAATAACATGGAAATATTAGGTGTGTTTCTTTACTCTACTTTGGGATCCCGCGGGATCCCAATTTGCACGAAAAGCGTTCCCGTACTTTAAAATTGGGCAAATGAGAGCACTTTTGAGAGAATAGTATGCTTCCTCTTCTTGCACTAAACAGCCCGTACTTTTTCTTCGGGCTAGTTTGGGCAAGTAATTAAGCAATCAGCTGTTCGAAAAATAAACAATAGCAAAGAAACAAAGTTCATTTGAATCAACTCGTATACAAATCATTTCAGTGTTTTTATATAAAAATTAAATACACAGGAATGTACAAAAGACCTTAAAAGCTAAAAAGTGAAAAATATCACAGTATTTTTTCGTAAAACTAAGTGACAATTTTTTTTGCCATATCAAAACACAGCATATGTTTCTTTTTGGGCTAGAAATTTGGCTTTTTGCGTTCCCGTACTTTAGGTAAATTTTATCTGTATTTGAGAGTAACTCATGCATGCTCTCTTTTGCCCGAAACTTGCCCGGAAAGTAAAGAAACACACCTATTATTAACATAATTTAAAAAATTTTATCCTAACATTCATTCTCCTAACAACAATTCAAATCTAGAATTTCTTATTAACTAAATATCTATAATTCTGTGCTAATTTTTCTGTGTCTACCTTGAAGTTAATTCTCTGTGTTGTTGGTGTGTTTATAATCTCTAACATTTCTAACATTTTTAAAAAGAAATAAGGATATTATTATTTTAAAAGCTGATAAAGGTAATACTACAGTAGCTATGTATAAGCAAGATTATAAATTAAGAATTAATAATATTGTAGGCGATATTTCTAAATATCAGTTAGTAAATAAAGATCCAACGAGTAAATTACAGAAGATTAATAATAGTTTAGTTGATGAGTTATTCAGGAAAGAAATTTTAACTAATATTGAGAAGAACAAAATTAAAACGAATATAGCTATTGCTCCTAGGTTATATGGACTGCCAAAAATTCATAAAATAGATTTTCCTTTAAGACCTATTTGTTCGTTTATTAATTCACCATCATACGAACTTTGTAAATATGTCGTAAATATTTTAAGAAAAATTACTGATAGTTCTGTATATAATATTAAAAATTCTTTGGAATTTAAGGATAGAATAAAAGGTCAGAGTATAGATAGTGATGAAAGATTAATTTCTTTTGATGTAGTTTCTTTGTTTCCTAGTATACCAGTTGATTTAGCAATGAACACAATAGAGAATAAGTGGGATGTAATAACTCAACATACAAGAATAGAGAAAAGTCTATTTTTGCGCATTTTAAAATTTTGTATAGAAGATAACAGGTATTTTCAGTATGATGGTAAGATATATTCACAGATAAATGGACTTCCTATGGGATCTCCAGCTTCTCCAATTATTGCTGATATAGTAATGGAAAGACTATTGGATAGTACAATAGAGAGATTAGATATAAAACCAAGATTAATGACAAAATATGTAGATGACTTATTTTGTATTATTCCAGACTTAGCAATTGATAATATGTTTTCAACTTTGAATAGTTTTAACTCAAGCATTAAGTTTACTATTGAAAAGGAATATAGTTCAAGATTACCATATTTGGATACTTTGATAATTAGGAGAGATAATAAACTTGTAATTGATTGGTACCAAAAACCAACTGCATCAGGGAGATTAATTAACTATTTTTCAAAGCATAGCAGAAATATAACAATAAACACAGGTAAAAATTTTGTAGAAAGGGTTCTTACAATAAGTGATGAGGAGTTCCATAGAAAGAACATTATAAAGATTAAAAACATATTGGAAGACAACAGTTTTCCAGCTGAAGTTGCTTCTAGATTTGTAAGCCAGTTTAAAAATAGAAATGTACAGAATTTAGGTACCTCATTAGAACCCAAAATGTATAAATCTTTAACATATATTCCAGGTTTATCAGAAAGATTAGCAAGGTCTAATATATATAATAAAGAAGGATATAGAATGGCTCATAGAAGCTATAATACGTTAGGTAAATTATTTAGTAAGACTAAAGATAGACTTAATAAATGGGACATTTCAAATTCGGTTTATAGAATTCCTTGTCAGGGTAATGACCAAGAAAATTGTAGTAAAGTTTACGTCGGAACTACAAAAAACAAATTGAGAACGAGAATTGCAGGACATAAGTCAGATCAAAGATATAGGGATATTAATTCACAAAAAACTGCTTTATCTTCTCATTGTTCAAAATTTAATCACTCTCCAAACTTTGAAAATGTTTCAATTTTAAGAACAGAAAATAATTATAAGAAGCGTTACATGTTAGAAATGTTAGAGATTATAAACACACCAACAACACAGAGAATTAACTTCAAGGTAGACACAGAAAAATTAGCACAGAATTATAGATATTTAGTTAATAAGAAATTCTAGATTTGAATTGTTGTTAGGAGAATGAATGTTAGGATAAAATTTTTTAAATTATGTTAATAATATTTCCATGTTATTCTGTAAACAACATTTGTTTTGCTAGTTGAGAAACAACATGTTGCTAAACATGTGTTGGTTGCAGAATTAGGTTATTTTGGTTTTTATGTTATTTTTTATGTTTGTCATTATTATTATTAATATTATATTTTTTCTTTTTTGATTTTTTAATAACCCAAAAATGTTTCTGTCAGTATATTAAATAGATATTTTTTAAGTTTTCAATTTAAAATTTTTCAATTTGATAATATTGTTACCAATTTTTTCTTTGTGTATGAATTAATAATTTTTCTTAGTGTATAGATTTTTTGTATATGGGAATTTTTTGACAATAATTTTTCAAATTGAAAAATTTTTTAATAACATATTAATTTTCCTGACGATGATAACAAATTGTTATCGAAATATTGAAAATAAATATTGTTAAATTTTTTACATAACATAAAACGATCTTTTGCTGCAAAAATAAGAAATATTTACCAAAACAAGATCAAATAATTAAATATTAAATTTAATTAAATATTTTAAAATAATTTCGAAATATTGTTACGTATTTGTATATCTGCTAATACACTATGCGAAGCCGTTGCTCTGTTTGTTATAAATGTGCACACACATCCCCACATACAACATAAAGCTAAAAATATAATACACAAACAAACAACCTAATCGTACATAATCTAAAGAACGTATAACTCCCGGTATCTACCACAGCAACCAAGGCGAATTAATTATTAGGTGGATGCATCGGCGAATTCAGGCGAATTCGGTTAATTTGGCGGCTCTTTCGTTGTCAAGTTTTGTTTACCTTTTTCGGCGCCATTTAAATTTTTGACATGTTCTTTATCAAATACTTTTAACAGCTTAAGTGTGAACTCGCCTTTTACACAAACAAAATACCTGTTGTTTTTTTTATTGTTGTATTGTTGTAGCGAAGCGGCTACCTTGTTTTTTGTATCATGACAGCAACCAATGGTTTTATTGTTGTTGTTGCGTTGTTATTGCTTCGCATGCATGTGTGTGTGTATGTGTGCATGCGCGTAACAATAATATTTGAGTCCACAACGATCATTGGCGAACAACTAAATGCTTCATGATTATTGAAGAAGGTAATACACAAGTATAAATAAGAGGCAAATATTCGGTGGTTATAGTATATAATTTTAAATGTGGTGAAAGACAGTCCTATGTCAAAAACGCAATCTCGTCTAGTGTATTAATACACAGTGGTATAAAACATAAATAAAGTTGTGCAGTACATAGCTAAAGAACTTTGCTTCTGCCGGTTTTTTTCCCAAAATTCGAGGCTTTACAATAAAGAACTGGTTGTTGGTTTATGAATCAAAGTATTGTCCATCGCTGACCACTACTCTCTCTTATCTTTCGGGCAACATACGAATTCCATGTTGAAAAACTGGTAACCTTTCGAAGCGATCCACTAATCTTTTAATCAACTTTTTCATAAGAGCGGAAGTGTTTATTTTTATCTTGGACCAGTACTTAGGGGATGACCGCTATAAGCTGTGAAGAGGAGGAAAGAGGGAGTAGTATTTCTGAACATTTGACTTAAACCTTCCAACGCTATAACAGACAACTGTGAAAATGATTTACATCAGTACCTGCCTTGACGGCCTAACCTGATGGTGGATCAATTCCACGAAGTGAATTTTTCACGATTCACCACCGCCCCCGTGTGGCTTGCTAGGCTCACACAGGTAGCAATTCTTGTCATACGATTGTGGTCATATGAACAACTTCTTGTTGAGGAGTTCGGGCTTTCTAATCCCTCATGTATGTAATTTCCCAGCAATCAATGAAGGACAAGGCTTAATGAGTTGGTAGGCCAAAGCCCATTAAGAGCATCAGCCCTTAAACCAACTCACCCGTCAATCATCACCACTGGTTCCTTACAGTACACGTATCTGTTGTATAGGCAACAGATCCTCGGGAGATTGTTAGTCCTCGAAAAAAGCCATCACCAAACAATTATTAAGGATACTAACACTCCTTTTCTGCGTTTTAGGTTTCAACCACAGCCAGAACGTTTCAGCCAAGGTAGGTACCACAACCATGATCAGCCCGGGTCGAACCGCAAGCAGAACTTTCCGGGGGCCATGCTGATCCCCGTTCTGCCAATTTTTACCCTTGGTAAGGGTCTCGGAAGCCAACACAACATAAGTCATGTGGCTTCCTAGAGTTTTGTTTGCCGCACCAAACGAGGGAACCCTTCCCCTCTTTCCCCCAAAAACCAGAGCGCCTAAGTTAGGAATACGCCAAGGCAAAACCTGTTCCCTGGGGGGCGTTATAACAGACAGGAAACACGTCTGTAGGCAACTTATTCCACATGCGAAGCGTACGGTTGAGAAATGAGTTCCTCTGTAATGCATAATCCGATTCCGCGGACAATCGGCTGTAAATAGATGAGCTCTGGACGATAAATGCGTGCTAAGTAAAAATGTGCGAATTTCAGGAACAAGATCCCTAACCTCGCTAGAGCAAAATCCCTTGTAGTAACGATAGAACAGAATAACGCACCGCTCCAGTGAGTCAATAGAGTTGGATACCCTACCGTCACCGCTAAGCTTCTTCGCCCTCTCCTGCATACACAATATATTATTCGCGTCACCGGCCCAAATATGAAAGTTGTTTTCCATTTTCGGTCGTATATAGGTGGTATAAATAGTAAGGAAATCGGATGGAGTGAAATATATCTTACTCCGTTTCAAAACCCCGAGGCACTTGAATGCTTCTTTAGAGACATGTAAATTCAAATTTTCACCCAGGACGTGTACCATTGATCGAAACAAGTGATAGTTAGAGGGAAAAACATCTGTGGCATGTGGCTCCAAACTGGACCACTTTCGCAACATGAGGTAGAGCATTGTCATGCTGGAAAATCACATTATCACGTCGCCCGTTGTATTGCGACAGTTCATCTTTCACAGCTCAAGCGCATTAATTGCATTCGATAATGATCGCCTGTGATTATTTCCGTCGCTTTTAGCAACTGATAATACACCACTCCTGGCTGGTTCCAACAAATACTGAGCACGACCCTGCAACCCTGAATATTCACATTGACCGTCGACGTAGAAGCAGGATCTACTTATCGCCATGATTTTCTACGCTTGGGATTATTGTAATGAACTCATTATCCGTCCCCAGTCAGAATCCAGTGCAGAAATCCCTATTGTCTTTGCTATGCAAGCAGCTATTTACAAGCAAGCCAACGGTGATCAATATTATCAATAAGCCTTCGTGTGAACATGCTATAAAGCCCAGAGGAAAAAAACGTTCCGCTTGCCGCTCTTGTTTAGGGATAGCAGTAAGTGTCATCAACATTATGTATTATCCGTCATTAATATGTTCGCTTTACAGTTATATTTATTTGGCTTTGCTCAAAACAATGCTGGCTGTTATTACAAATTTACGTCAATATGATACATTTTATTCTACTTGTTAAAAATTAATTAAAGTTTAAAAATAATGCTTTGTACAAAAAAATTATTTTTCAATAAAACATAGAAAATATTATAATGCTAACGAGTTGTTTTTTTGCTATTATCTTTTTGGCAACACTAGTTTTGACAGCTCACGCACGTTTTGTATCTTGTGTCACTGTCAAACATCTTCAGTTTGGTCTATAATTTAATCATGAATCGTCTTACAAACGAACAACGCTTGCAAATTATTGAATTTTATTACCAAAATGCGTGCTCTGTTAAGAAAGTTCATCGCGCGCTTCTTCCATTTTATGGTCAGTTTAATCGACCTACTGAGGCTTCTATTCGGGCTATTGTAAAAAAATTTCGCACCAAATTTACATTTTTGGACATTAAACCACCAACACGCTTACGTAGAGTGCGAACTGAAGAAAATATCGCAGCCGTATCGGCCAGTGTTGGTGATGACCGTGAATTATCGATTCGGCGCCGTTCGCAGCAATTGGGCCTCTGTTACTCCACTACGTGGAAAATTTTGCGGCAGGATTTGGGTGTGAAGCCTTATAAGATACAGCTGGTGCAAGAATTGAAGCCAAACGACCTACCACAACGCCAAATTTTTGGTGAATGGGCTCTTGAAAAGTTAGATGAAGATCCACTTTTTTATCAAAGAATTGTGTTCAGCGACGAGGCTCATTTCTGGTTGAATGGATACGTGAACAAGCAAAACTGCCGTATTTGGAGTGAAGAGCAGCCAGAAGCATTGCAAAAGCTACCAATGCATCCACAAAAAACAACCGTTTGGTGCGGATTATGGGCTGACGGCATCATTGGGCCGTATTTCTTCAAAGATGATGCGAATCACAACGTTACTGTGAATGGTGAGCGCTACCGTGCGATGATAACAAACTTTTTTTTGCCCAAAATGGAAGAGCTTGACTTGCATGACATGTGGTTTCAACAAGACGGTGCCACATGCCACACAGCACGCGAAACAATGGACCAATTGAGAGGCGAGTTCGGTGAACAGTTTATTTCACGCTTGGGACCAGTCAATTGGCCGCCCAGATCCTGCGATTTAACGCCTCTAGACTATTTTTTGTGGGGCTATGTTAAGGCTAATGTCTATAGCGACAAGCCCGCTTCGATTGACGCACTGGAAGCCAACATTGCCAATATTATTCGTGAGATACCGGCCGAAATGTTGGAGAGAGTATGCCAAAATTGGACTAAGCGGATGGACCATTTGAGGCGCAGCCGCGGCCAACATTTGCATCTTCAAACATTAAATTATATCGACCCAACTATCGATGCAAATAAATATTTCATGCATTTTTCTGAATTTGATGTGTTTTTTTTTTTAATTTCCGATAGTTCTAATAAAATCACCCATTATTTATTCTTTTTTTTTGAAATCAATTGTAACAAATTAGTTGTATTATAATTCTTAATAAATTGATGTCACCATAGTTGTAGCATTGATGAAAAATATAGCATATATGACAATAGCATTGATGACACTCAATATCTGGCAAAATTCTCTGATGACTTTTGTCATTGAGATTGATGTCTATTTTCACATTGCTGGTGACTATTTACGTAATACTGATGTCACAATTCTGATCATCTACCGTCATCCGTATGAAGATATTTTTTTCTATGGATGTAAGCTAACCTAACAAAATTCCAAGTTTTTGCTATCGTTCAAAAATTTTTTTAATAATTTTGAAATATGTTCTGTACACCAAACATCCAGCCACCCGTGTAAACAGCAAACAAGCATTGCCATTACACTGATACAAACAAATTTATATCTTTGAACTTTTTATCTGCATGGGGGCCAACTCTTTTTAAGGTTTATTGTAAAAAAAAAATTTTCACCCTCGCTGTCGCTTAAAAAAAAACTGCTGCGAAAAGGTTCTGACATTTAAATATCTCCATTATCATAAATCATAAATTCAAGTTTGCTTAAGTGCTTTTAAGAAAAACGCAACCTACAGAAAAAATAAAACTGTAACGTAAATATTCACTAGAATATTCAACTTGAGCCTACAAAGATTTATGTATTTCCTCTTCCATTTTTTTTTTTTTTTAGTTTTCATATGTCAACATAACTTTTAATTTAATCTAAAGAAAAAGAATCTCACAGTCACTAACAACAACAAATTTTTGGCGCAATTTGGTTGAGGTTTAATTTTTACTTTTTTAATTTTCTTCAGCGAACATGAATTGATTTACACAAAATTAAAGTGCAGAGTTACTACTATTCCTTAACCCTTTAAAAGACCAGAATCTTAATATGAATCTACATTATAAAATAAAAATATTTGTTATGGGAAAGCTTAAAAGGCACTCAGCCATTGAAGAATCAACCTACTTGGGTCCCTGAGAAATTTGGTCCCAGAAAAGGAACAGTGTGAAATGACTTTTTTCTATTTTGCTTTTAAATAAATAAATATTTTTTACTGTTGATTATTAATGCGTCTGAAATCCATACCAAGGGTTTAAACTGGCAGAACGGGGATCAGCAAAGCCCGGGAGGTTCTACCTTTCACATATCTCGATGCTGATCATGGTTAAGATGCCTACCTAGGCTGAAATGTTCTAACTTTGTTTTATTTTTAAACTAAAATTCCAGAAAGGAGAATTAGTATTCTTGATAAATATGATGCAAGATCGGTTTTTGGAATCTAAAAATAGATAATTGAATTTGATAAAATGTTTTAACAATTCAAATACGTTAGTTTACCGAATATTTTAACATAAATAATTTGCCATGTGTATACTTTACAATTGCCAAATATGAACTGTCAAGACTAATGTTTACCTTCCCGGCAAACACCTGGTACTTTGACAGTATTATTATACATTATTTGACAGTATTATACAGTGTACTCGTACTATCCTGTGTAAATCATTTTTTTTCACTCTTTCAAATTGAAGGGTTTTGTTAATGGTTTTCCTTCAAAAAGTATAAACTATTTAATTGTAATATTCAACTTTTTCATTATAAACTATTAATATCTAAGATATAAACAAGGCAAAGCCATTTCTGTACAATATTTGTTTCCATAAGTGTAAAAACTTGTAAAACTTAAGCATTAAACACATTGAAGCCAGCAAACAACCGACTTCAACATGTCAAATATAAAGTACATGCAGTTAAACGAGACTGCAGGTTGTTGTCCGAGCCGATTTTTTTGCCGCACTCGAATTAAACTAATTTCTATTTTTGTTGACTACAAAATAAAAACAGTGTGACCAATGTATAAAAAAATATGTAATAAAAAATTTTGCTCTCGGAAATGTTTTATTTTCTGATAAAGCTTAATAAATGAACAATATGTATATGGGCTTTTAAATATATTAATAAATTTATTTGTTTCACTGTTAAATATGTCCATACATAAGTATTTATCCTCAAAATAAGAATGCCTAATTTTATAAAAGAACTAGTTAAGCGCCAAACAAACTACACAAACGGATTACCATATATGCAAAAATATTTGTACAAATATTTAGCATTGTTAAAGCATGTTTGCACGATTTTTGTGCAAACATCTTGAATGTTTGTGTTGTCTAACGCAAAATTTTGTTATTTGCATAGTTTATTCGTCTCTTTAGATATATGCCAGTTACTTCATTTATGAGTAGTTTTAATTACATATCTTCGACGAACAATTTTATAATTTATATACATAAATTTTTCTTTCTCGAGTCGAATCATTTATGTTTAAATATTGAAAAATTCTTCCCATTATAAAACAAAATATTATATTTTCAACTTTTAAGAGCCACCTAAACTAAATTTAGCGTAGCAAACAAACGCTTTTTTAATTAATTTGTTTTTCTAGATTTTAATGCCTTTTTTAGAGAGAACTTTTTTCATGAAGAATTGATATAAACAGAACTCGTTCTGTAAAACAATGGAATTTCGTAAAGCTAAAAACTCTAAGGTGGCCACACTGAAGTATACTTTAATTCAAATGAAATTATGTTGCTGCTGTGTTCAAAAAATTTCATTAATCGCCTACACAACTACAATTGCCGGTTGCAGCATTTGCTGTCGTGAAGTTGTGACGTCAGCTGTGGTCTATGTGTTTAAAGCTTTAAGCATTAAACACATTGAATCCAGCAAACAACCGACTTCAACATGTCAAATATAAGATAAATGCATTTAAATGCGAACATTTATTTTGACAACAGCAAGACGACACAACTGCAGATTGTTGTCCATACTGATTTTTTTGCCGCAGTCAAATTAAACTGATTTCTATTTTTCTTGACTACAAAATAAAACCAGTGTGACCAATGTGTATAAAAATAATTTAGCTCTTGGAAATATTTTATATTCTAATGTAACATAAAATAATAAAATGTAAATGCTGTTTTAAATAAATTAATTAATATTTGTACTATTGTTAAATATACGGCCGTATTCATAAAATATATTATATGTTTATTAAACACTTATTTGATAAATTCTGTATACGGATTTGTCAAATAAAAGTTTTTTAATAAACAGACAATACTCCCCCCAGGGAACAGGTTTTGCCTTGTCGTATTCCTAACTTAGGCACTCTGTTTTTCGGGGAAAAGAGGGGAAGGCTAACAAAACTCAAGAAAGCCGCATGACTTATGTTGTGTTGGCTTCCGAAACCCTTACCAAGGGTATAGATTGGCAGGACGGGGATCAGCATGGCCCCCGGGAAGTTCTGCTTGCGGTTCGACCCGAGCTGATTATGGTTGAGGTGCCTACCTTGGCTGTAATGTTCTGGCTGTGGTTAAAACCTAAATCGCAGGAAGAGAGTGTTAGTATCCTTGATAATTGTTTGGTGATAGTTTTTTTTGAGGACTAACAATATCCCGAGGATCTGGAACCAGTGGTGATGGTTGACGGGCGAGTTGGTTTAAGGGCTGATGCTCTTAGTGGGCTTCGGCCTACCAACTCATTAAGCCTTGTCTTCCGTTGATTGCTGGGAAATTGCATACATGTGGGATTAGAAAGCCCGAACTCCTCAACAAGAAAAATTTTTACAAATGACTTTTTAATTGCCTAATTTCGGTGCCTCAAAGTCTATTTTGTGATTACTCGACCGTGTGCAGGGGAGCGCAAAAAAGCTTATCGGTGGCAGTAGAGCATCCAACTCTATTGACTGACTGGAGCATCGACGCAGTGTGGGGTGCGTTACTCTATTCTATCGTTACTACAAAGGATTTTCCTCTGACGAGTTTAGGGATGTTGTTCCCGAAACTCACACTTTTTTGTGCAGCACGCCATCATCGTCCAGAGCCCATCCGTTTGTTGTCGATTGCCAGGATTTTCGTACTACGCATTACAGAGAGAATTCGTTTTTCAGCCGTACGCTTCGCCTGTGAAATAAGTGGCCTGCAGACGTGTTTCCTGCCTTTTTTAATGTTGGAAAGTTCAAGTCAAAGGTTCACAAATTCTACTCCCTCTTTCCCCCTCCTCACAACATATTTTTCTAGTTACGGTACAATGCACTGCATATGTACACTGAAAAGAATTCCTTCATTAATATAATGAATTTTGACATTAATCTAATGAAAATTTTCATAATTTTTCGGCCAATGATGGCCTTCATTGGACTAATGAATCTTCTTTCATTAAAAATTATTTAATGTATACATTCGTTAGATTAATGAAAACTTCATTAAGTTAATGAAGAATAAATCATTACATTTATGAATACTTTTCATTAAAACAATGAAAAAATTCATGAATTTGGTACGTTAACATTAAGTAAAACTTTCATTTCTTTAATGAATCTTCTTCATTATGCAAACGTTATTTGTTCATTAGGCCAATGAATGTGTTACATTATTTTTATGAAATATTTTCACTATATTAATGAATACATTCGTTGAATCAATGATAATCTTCACTAATTTGGTGAAAAATTTTCTTCATTCTAATGAAACAAAATCATTAGTTTAAGGAGGAGTTTCATTATTTTAATGACCTTTTTTCATTAGCATTGTGCTACTGAAAATAAACTAAACAATTTTTTTATATTAGGCATAAAAGAATTTTTTATTGTTTTAATAATAATGGAAAATAATATAAAATTAATAATATTAATACATTTCATTTAGAATGATGGTTAAAAGAAAATCAAAACATTTTAATTCAACACAAAATAACTTAAAAAATAATATGTAATGTTACATATGTAAACATTTTGGATAATTAAATAAGTTTAAACAATGGTTATTTGACATTTAATTATTGGATCTTGTTTAAGTCAATATTTCTTATTTTCAGCTAAAGATCGTTTTATTTTTTATAAAAAATTCAACAGTATTTATTTTCAATATTTCGATAACAATTTGTTATCATCGTCAGGAAAACACATCAAATATTAATTTTCCTTTAAACAATGAACTTCAGCAAACTTCACTTTAAAAAATGAACTTCAGCAAACTCATTTCTTTTTTTAAACGTTTGCTTCTGCTTTTGGAAACTTGTGATGTTTTGCTTTTTGAAGAACGAAAAAAAAGTCCCGTTGCGTGCAAAAACAAAACGTTTACTTTGGGTATAGATACATAATTGTTCACAACACAAAATTAAGTGTGACTTTGTTGTAGCATTTGTAACGGAATAAATATTCTTTTAACCAAAAAACGAGAGAAGAGCCCATCTCTTTGCTTTTGATTTCAACTATGTAGGTATTTAAAATGAGGGTAGTTTATGAATTCTAATGAAAAGTTTAGTTAATATAATGAACATTTTCATAAGAACTAAAAAACTATTGAAATTTTTATTAAAATAATTTTTTACACAGTAATTAGTGTATAAAATAATTTACTTTGTCATTTAGTTAGTAGTTATAATATATTTATTTTCTCACTTTTAATAAATCTCTAAAATATTGCACACAGCCTTCAAAAATTTTTTATAACAAATCCAATGAAATTTTCTAATGAAATTATGAAAACTAATGAATCAATTTTAATGAATATTTTCATTAATGCTATGAATTTTCATTCATGTAACGTAATTTTTCATTCCGTTAATGAAAATTATCTAATGAATGGGGTTCATTGGTAATATGAAGCAAATATTTTTCAGTGTAGTGGTCATCCCCTGAGTACTGGTCCAAGTTAAACAAAAAAAAAAAAAAACAAAATTTAGGAGCATTATTCTAAACTTTTTCTCTATGCTGATTTTCTGAAAATAAGCTTCCGAGCTATGACGATTTTTTTTCTAAACGAGCTATTTAAGCTGTAGGTTAGGCTGGGTCAAAAAATTTTTTTTCTTTAAATCAACTTCTAATAGCACAAAAAAGTTGTCTTACTTCGTCAATAGCAAACCTGTAATATATTGCATAATTATTTTTAGTGTAACAGCCCGCGCATTGACCTCAAAGTTTAACACATTAGTCCACTCATTACTTGTACTGTAAAGACTTTTTTCTGTGTGTTTTCATTGCAGATGTTGTAGAGGCAACATAATAATAACTGTATTCTAAGGGCTTTTAAGTTATCTAGCACTTAACACAAATTCACTTTACATGGGTTACACAGTACCTCTAAATGGCACGTCTAAAAGTATTGAAAAAGTGATTTTTGGCCTGCTTTTGCCAAAGGACATTAAACTTGGTAATATGATGGCTATTAGTTGTGATGGTACTGTCGTCAGCACTGGAAAATTTAGAGGCGTAATTAAACTTTTCGCAGAAAGGCTTCAGCGCCCCTTGCAGTGGTTTATTTACATGCTTGACCTAAATGAATTACCTCTAAGGCATCTTTTTAATAAACTAGATGGAGCTACTACAGGCCCATTTGGCTTTATTGGTAATTTATTAGGAAATTGCAAAGACTTTTCAATCGTTAAATATGGAAAGTTACAAAGTGAACTTTCGAAAGTAAAGATGGGAGACCTAAGTTCAGATCAAAAATATTTGTATGAAATAAATATATCCGTTATTACTGGACAATGTCCCAATTATTTAGCTAACATATCCCCAGGAAAAATGTCCCACGTAAGATGGTTAGCAAAAGCAAACCGAATTTTGAGGCACTAAATTTCCACATCAAACTCATCGAATAATCTAAAAGTATTAGCTGAAAATTGCGTTAAAATTTACGCCTCAGTCTGGTTCAAAATAAAAACCAATCCAACTTGCAAAGATGTGTCTAAAAATTTTTGGATATTAGTTAAAAGTTCTCGATATCTATTAGCAGAGTATAAACAAATAATAGACCCCGTAATTCAACACAACACCTATTTTGCCCATTCAGCAAATTTGCTCCTGTCAATGTTGTCGAAGGAAAATAAAAAAGTGAGAGAGCTCGCAACAAAGAAAATTCTAAAAGCTCGAAACTCTTCATGTACTGAAAAGCAATCATGTGTATATCAAGTACCGAAAATAGATTTTAATTCGAATAACTATACTAGATAACCATTCAAGGATGTCCTCCGAGTTTGTTCCAATTGACGTGAAAAAGAAATTAGTGATTCAGTTTATACTAATAACTTATTTCGCTGAAGTTTATAGTAATATTGACTCTCAATCATTACATAACAGTCAAGTGGCAATGCAACCCGCTATGTCTATGGCATAGTTCGTTACAGTAGTGTTTCTTCCTGCCGTAGGATGAACCTAGGCTGTGATTTATTGGACTATTTGCGTATAAGAAATTTGTTAGAACAGAGTAACGCATCCCACACTGCGTCGATGCTCCAGTGAGTCAATAGAGTTGGATACCCTACTGTCATCGATGAGCTTCTTCGCCTTCTCCTGCGCACGGTCGAGTAACCCCAAAATAGACTTTGAGGCACCGGCCCAAACATGAGAGTTGTATTCCATTTTCGGTCGGATGTAGGTGGTATAAATAGTAAGGAGATCGGATGGAGTGAAGTACATCTTACACCGTTTCAAAAAATCGAGGCACTTGAATGCTTCTTTAGAGACATGAAAAATATGATTAGTCCAGCGAACATCACACTGTATCTTCATTCCAAGAACATCAAGAGCATCCGATTCTTCAATATTTATACCATCCATGAGTACAGATGAAGCAGCATTTGCGATCGTTTGTTTGTGCGTCAATAAGCAACACTGGGTCTTACGAGCATTAAAGGCGACCCTGTTTTTACGACCCCATTCGGAGATTAATAGAAGATCACTATTCAGTGAATCATTCATATTTAGTCTCTTGGCAGCGATCTCTGATAGGCTGGGCCTATAACTAAAAGAGTACGAGTGACAAATGCTGCTGTCATCCGCGAAAGAGTGGATAGGGTTGGAAGTTTGGTAGAGAAGGTCATTGAGGAAATTAAGAAATAGGGTAGGAGAAAGAATGGTGCCTTGCGGTACCCCTGAATTAATCTTGAACTCGTTTGATGAGACCCCATCTATAACAACTCGTATAGAGAAAATCTCCATCATACTTGTATGAAAAACTTAATTTTGGAACTTCAACCTGCTGCATGACACTACTGGTATCAAGGCACTTACATCTCAATACATCCAGATTTTTTTTTCATTAACGCCATTAAATTGTGGAACTCTTTAGCCTTAAGCTTTAAACGTATACAAGCGAAAAACAGTTTTGCTAAAGCTATCGTTGACTATTATTCAAAAAATTGACTATGATTCAAAAATGTTTAACTTTAAATTTATCTTAATTTTATTTGTTATTCTCAAATATGTTATATATGTGCATTTGTATTTTTTAACTTAATAAAAACAGGCTTATTGCTTTATTATTTAAACCCCTGTTCTATAATAATACATTTATTTTTCGCTTTATCGAAAATGCTATGGAACTAAAAAAGAATAATATTCTTAATGTTCTTATGATGAAATAAAATTATTAATAAAATTACTAATACTGACCTAAAAAATTGGTTTTTAGATCCGCCAGATCTTCGGCATGTCACTAATGAAGAGTAAAAATAGTGACAGAAGCAGTCATGTCGTCATGTGATAGGAAATCGAGAGAGGGCTTAATACAAACAAAACTTGAATCAAGAAAACTTATGCCCAGATTCGAGAGCAAAAGAGATTTTATGGTCAAAAAATAATTAAACTATATTTATAGTGTAATATTTTTCTCAAATAAAACTGTAGTGTAGCAATTTGCTGTGAAAATGCATTAACTTTTAATAACAAAATACTAAAATATTTCAGATATTAAAGTTTAGAATAAAAGTGCTTTTATGAAAATTGCAGAAACTAAAGATATAACTTAATTGATTTTTTTTTTTTCAAGTATTACCTTTTTATGCCTCAGACAGCAAAATATTAATATTAGAACTTTATTAATTTACTTTCAGGTTTTTTCTTTCTTAAGCTTTTCTTCTTAAGAAGGATTTTTTACAATACAAATCTGCTGTGATCAATATTAATATCAATTGAAGTAGACAAGAAAAATAATAATCAAATCTTTAGCTGGGGGACAACCAAAAAATTTAATTAAAAAAATTATAAAAGTTGATCAAAAAATTCAATAAATTTATTAATTTACTTTTATTTTTCCCATACACAAGTGACCCACCCGACTGCAGGTTCAACACTTTGTTATTAATTCTTACAGCCAGTTCGACGAAATCGAATGAAAATGTATACGAAAGAAAGCTAGTCACTCACATTCGAGTCAATTTGGGTTTGTCTATTGTTCGTTCGCCTGAACTTATGAATTTTAATTGAATTTTGCCACATCGTTCGCATAGAATAAAGTTAGAAAAAACACCAAATCAATTTTCTTTCGCCTAGAGTGAGAATGAACTTATTCTTTCGACATCGGCGAACTGGCTGTTAGTAATTTGAAAATTTTTAACAATAACAATAAAAGTATAATAATTTATTTAATATTATTGCCTTTAAGCTTACCTTGAAATCTGCTGAATTTTTTATTGATGATTATTGGATTTAATTTTATTATTTCTTTTTTTTTTTAAATAGTTTTTATTTTATTTTAAGAAGCAGGCATAATTATTGCCAGTTGGAATCTTATTTAGTATTTTTTCTTTTATAAATTATTATTACACTTTTTTATATTTTATAATAAAATTATGCAAATTACCTTCTTTTTATTTCTTTACGTGATTATTTAAGTAAATTTTTTTTTTGCAGATTTTAAGAATTGTTTTGAGTTTTTAATTTAAAAATTTAATCTTTTAATTAATCTTGAATTAAGCGAGCGTTTTAACGGGGGCAGAGTAGATTAAATAGTTCTATTTAGCTAAAGATTGTTTAACAATTTATCACTTTTATATATATTATAATATTTTTAACAATTAATTTCCTTTACTATGCTACATACATATGTACTCGTATTTATGCTTTTTGCTACAACAGCTTGACTATTTTATTGAGTTTTTGTTTTTGTGTGAAAATACTCGGTGAATATCCTCAGATGAAATGCTGCAAGAAAAAAGAAAAACAATAATTTTTTGATTTACTTCTAAAGCCAAAATGTAAACATTATAAATTTGCATAAATACAAAAATACTAAAAAGAAAAATATTTTTAGACAATTGGTTTTTTTTTCTCTCTTCATTTGAACCAAAAATTCTTGTCATTCATGTTTTTCATTCACGTTTTTTTTTTCTCCCTTCCCACAAAAAAAAAATAATAATAAAAAAAAACACATTCATTAATTCAGTCTGGAGTGCAAACAGGAAAGTGTTTATGAAAGAAAAAAAAAAACATGAACTGAAAGCCAACAGAGTGAAAAAATAATATCAATAAGAATATGTAAAAGCGCTAAGCTTGACAATGAAACCGCAAAAACATTAAACGTCACGCCAATATTGAAAATGTTACAGTTAACAAAAACAAAATAAATAAATTATAGTTATAAAAGTATTTTTTGTATATATATACTCGTATATGCTTATATCGTTTCTTAATTGCAACATAGTCATATCTCAAAAAAATTAGCTTTTCAAGTTAAGAATACACAATTAATAACAGTAGTACATTTTATATTGTGCCAAAAGCTTCCCCCGGGGAACAGGTTTTGCCATGGCGTATTCCTAACCAGGGCACTCTGTTTTTCGGGTAAGGAGGGGAAGGCTCCCTCTTTTGTTGCAGCAAATAAAGCTCTAAGAAGCCGCATGAATTGTGTTGTGATGTCTTCCGAAACCCTTACCAAGGGCCCCCGGGTGGTTATGCTAGCAGCTCATTCCGGGTTCAACATGGTTGAGGTACCTACCTTGGCTGTAACGTTCTGCCTGTGGTTGAAACCTAAAACGCAGGAAGCGGGTATTAGTATTCTTGCTAATTGTTTGTTGTGTGGCTTTTTTCAAGGACTAACAATCTCCCGAGGATCTGTTGCCTTTAGAACACATACCTGTACTGCAAGGAACCAGTGGTGATGGTTGACGGGTGAGTTGATTTAAGGGCTGATGCTCTTAGCGGGTTTCAGCCTACCAACTCATTAAGCCTTGTCTTCCATTGATTGCTGGGAAATTGCATACAGAAGGGATTAGAAGGTCCGAATTCCTCAACAAGAAGTTGCTGATATGGCCACAAAAATATGGCAAAAATTGCTATCTGTGTGAGCCTAGTCAGCCACGCGGGGGCGCAGGTGAATCGTGAATAGTTCACTCAGTCCATCATCAGATAAGACCTTGGGGCTGGCAGGTGCTGATGTAAATCTTTTTCAAAAATTTATTCAAATTACTATTAAACTCTTTCTTTTAGGAGATATTTTCTAAAAACAAATTTTTAAGACTTGTGTGGAAACTAAAAATTTGAAATGTGTTTTTCTCGCAACAAGCTTTTTGTAGTTATGACTATATTGCAATAAAGGAGCGATATGTACGTATATCTGTCTCAAGCACGTGTGTGAAAATATATAGACTTGTTTACTTTTACTACATCTCTGAGCACAAAAAAAAGTTTTAAAAGTAAAATAATAATTGTAAAAATCTATTATAAAATATTCCAGACAGTTTAATTATGTGTTTATTTACCGATTAATTTGCTATTAGTTGATTTAATAAATAAACTAAAAACAATAATTATACAAAAACTTTTCCTCAAAAGCCAAAAGTAAGTAAAACACATAATTGTTAGCTGCTTTTAATCTATACAATAGAGTCTCATAAATTAGATCTAAAGGATAAATAAATTTATGTATTAATGTTAAATAGTCGAACTTATTTTTAATATTACTAATATTATATGATGGGCTGTTGTAGTTATTGATCGCGGCAATTATTGTTATAATTATAAATAAAAATATTTCTTGGCTATAGCCAGGATTGAACTTGAGCTAGACGAATGGTAACAACCCATCATATAATATTAGTAATATGGATAAATAAATTTTAAGATTTTAAAGGCCGATGTTGATATTGAATAAAACACAAATTATTTAAGAATTATTGTCATATCTTTTTATTGCCATAAAATATGGATCGATTATATGGAACCCTATCCATCAGAATCAGTCAAGTGCTATTGAGTCAGAGCAAAAAATATTCCTGTTACTTTTTCTTCAAGGGGTACGCTTGCTTCAACCCTATAAATTTGCCTTCGTTTACTGCACGACTGGCTTGCATCAACCTGCCAACTCTGAAAAGCCGTAGAACTATGATCGTGTTTAGTTTTACTCTGAATTTTATTAACGGTGACATTTGCTCTGTATTCTTGTTTAATGAAATTTCATTCAACATTCCTCAACACTCATTCCGGTATTTCTTTCTGTCATTTGTTAAATTTTCCAGAGTTGAATATGCGATTGTGTATGTAGAGTAACCAACTGTTTGGACTAAATGGTTTTTCATTAAACTTCGATGTTGCAAAAAATTGAATTATTGTCTATTTAAATTCATAATTTTTCTTTTTGTTGTTAGTCAAAGATTATAAATAGCTTGTTTTTTTCCTAGCTGTCTATACGACTATTTCGATATTTCATAGGAGCTACCGTAATCATCAGTAGACTTAAAAAGAAAAGTAGTGAAGTGAGAAAAAGGAAAAATAAAAAGCATTTTTCTTTTCGAATTCTTACGTGCATATTCACAAAAAAAATTAAAAAATATTTGGAATGAATTTTAGTAAAATTTTCTGTGGAATTTTTGAATTAAAACACATTTCAAAACCATTTAAATTTGCATGAATATGCCCAATAATATTTTATATAGATTACTGGCATACAAAGTTGAATGCTCGACAATATATTTCAAAAGTTTTCAAGTCTATTGACGATTAGCTCCTATGATTTGTCGACATATAGACAGCTAGGAAACAAAAACCAAGCTAGTTATAACTTTTTGATTTGTATCAATTTTTGATGCTAGTATAGTCAATAATAAATTCGATTGTTTCCTGATAATTATTTTGTGTTTTCATATTTTAATACATATTAACGTGTTTTTAATGTCTGTAAGGAAAATTTCCGTAGAAAAACTAAATAAAATAAAATGAATAATGTATGGAACAAAATATCGGTCAAATGTCCGCGGCGTCTTCGGCAACACACGTCCTTCTGATGGCTCAAATCGATGACGATGAGGTATAATTGATGTTCTATAGAATAAATCTGTTAATTTTCTCATTCTTTAGCTCTTGAACTTTTGCTTCCTGTGCTGCCTTTCAAATAACCCCATAGAAAAAAGGTCAATGGTGTCAAATGATATGATCTTGGCGGCCAATTGACATCCCCACCATGTGAGATAGCACAGCCAAAGGAGCCATTGTTTCAGTAGCTGTGCGGACCATAAAAAGTTCGTTATAATCTCACGATAGCAAATTTTGAAAAAAAAAAAAAAAAAAAAAATACGGCCCAATGAAGCCGCCAGCCCATATACCGCACCAAACGGTCCCTGCGGCAATCTTGCTTATTGACGAATCCACTGAAATGAAAATGTGCCTCATCCCCTAAGATGATTTTCTTGGCAAATTGATTATCCTTTGTTGCCGAAAGAAAATCGAATTGAATTCTTTCCGCCGATCTTCATGCTGATTCAGATGTGAATAATGTGATTTAGCCCCATTGGATTATTTTATTTGCCGCTAAGTAAAGCCACTAGTTATTTGTAAGAAACGTTAAGCTTTAAACACATAGACGACAGCAGACAGCAAGCAGCAATCTGTCAAAAATAAAATACATGTGTAAATGCACACGATTATTTTAACGACATCACAGCAGCACAACTTCACAACAGCATTTGCTGCTGCTGCCAACTTAGATTAATTTCTATTTTCGTAAGCAGCAAAAAATAAATGCAGTGCTGCCACTATAAATATAAATTGGCAGCAATAAACACTAAAATTTGTTTGAAATATTTAATAGAAATAAACATCACATAAGTAAAATAAACAAATAAATTTATTAGTTTTCATAGTTTTACGTGATATTTTTACGTTTTCGGTCGGTAATTTTAATTTTATTCATGTAAAATATATATGTGGCACCTGTGAAATTTGCATTGTTGAAATACATATAGTGCTGCTGCTGTCTTTAAAATAATTATGTTGCTGATGAGACGGCAGCATTTGAAGCTAACTTTTTTTGTAGCCGTGAAGTTGTGAAATCTGCTGTCGTCTAAGTGTTTAGAGCTTTATACGTCGATAACCCAGCAACAGTTCCAGAGCTAAAGGATGTGATAATTCGGCACATTAACGGCATAGAACCTCAATAATGCCTCAGCGTCATCGAAAAATTGGACCCTCGGACGTAGATATGACGCCAAAATCGCAGCATTTATTTGGCTGATATTTTATTTTATATACAATTGAACCACTTCAATATTATCATAATAAAAAGAAATGCAAATAATTCCTAAATAATTTGTTTTTTAATATAATATAATTTTTCGAGTTAAAGGTCTCTTTTGATTTTATAGTTTTTTGGTTTTCTTATATTAACATCTGGCAATATTTCGCTCTTCTTCGGAAAAAGCAATATTTGCCAGATAATATAATAAGAACACCAAAAAATATAAAATCAGAAGAGAGCGTAAGTTCGAAAAAGTATATAATATTAGGAAGAAAATAAAAAAATAGTAAGCAATTCGTATATTATTCAAACTCAACATCGGCCCTTAAAACTTAACCAACCACTCTTTAAATAATGGGTGATTTTATAAGAACTATCGGAAATTAAAAAAAAAAAACACATAAAATTCAGAAAAATGCATGAAATATTTATTTAGATCAATAGTTGGGTCGATATAATTTAATGTTTGAGGATTATTTCATGCAAATGTTGGCCGCGGCTGCGCCTCAAATGGTCCATCCGCTTAGTCCAATTTTGGCATACTCTTTCCAACATTTCGGCCGGTATCTCACGAATAATGTTGGCAGTGTTGGCTTCCAGCGCGTCAATCGAAGCGGGCTTGTCGCTATAGACATTAGCCTTAACATAGCCCCACAAAAAATAGTCTAGAGGCGTTAAATCGCACGATCTGGGCGGCCAATTGAAATCCCAAGCCCAAGCGTGAAAAAAACTGTTCACCGAACTCGCCTCTCAATTGGTCCATTGTTTCGCGTGCTGTGTGGCATGTGGCACCGTCTTCTTGAAACCACATGTCATGCAAGTCAAGCTCTTCCATTTTAGGCAAAAAAAAGTTTGTCATCGCACGGTAGCGCTCACCATTCACAGTAACGTTGTGATTCGTATCATCTTTGAAGAAATACGGCCCAATGATGCCGCCAGCCCATAATCCGCACCAAACGGTTGTTTTTTGTGGATGCATTGGTAGCTCTTGCAATGCTTCTGGCTGCTCTTCACTCCAAATACGGCAGTTTTGCTTGTTCACGTATCCATTCAACCAAAAATGAGCCTCGTCGCTGAACACAATTCTTCGATAAATAAGTGGATCTTCATCTAACTTTTCAAGAGCCCATTCACCAAAAATTTGGCGTTGTGGTAGGTCGTTTGGCTTCAATTCTGGCACCAGCTGTATCTTATAAGATTTCACACCCAAATCCTTCCGCAAAATTTTCCACGTAGTGGAGTAACAGAGGCCCAATTGCTGCGAACGGCGCCGAATCGATAATTCACGGTCATCACCAACACTGGCCGATACGGCTGCGATATTTTCTTCAGTTCGCACTCTACGTAAGCGTGTTGGTGGTTTAATGTCCAACAATGTAAATTTGGTGCGAAATTTTTTTACAATAGCCCGAATAGAAGCCTCAGTAGGTCGATTAAACTGACCATAAAATGGAAGAAGCGCGCGATGAACTTTCTTAACAGAGCACGCATTTTGGTAATAAAATTCAATAATTTGCAAGCGTTGTTCGTTTGTAAGACAATTCATGATTAAATTATAGACCAAACTGAAGATGTTTGACAGTGACACAAGATACAAAACGTGCGTGAGCTGTCAAAACTAGTGTTGCCAAAAAGATAATAGCAAAAAAATCACTCGTTATATATTTTTTTTAATTTTGCGCCCTTTACCCTTTTGATGTCCCCTTGAAAACACTCCAAATATTTTAAGTACAATGACCCGTTTTCTTTCTTAACCGAATTCCTTCAGTGATTAATTTATATAGACAACGATAGAAATGATCAAACAAATTTTAAATAAAAAAATAACTGTGGTCGATGAATTCCATATACAATACAATTTATTTAGTTCAATACCCAATTAATTGCAAAGAATTCCTCATGTTTTTCATTTTCAAAGCATTCATTGATGGAAACAAACTGTGTGCGTATACTATACAAATATATGCATGGCAAAATGTTAAATTGCGCATTAATCATACGCTCATTGTTTCCCAACGAAACCAAACAGGAAGATACCCTACAGATTCATAAAAAAACACAGGCAGTGTGACTGCAATTATAATTTGTTTTTTATTTTGTTTCATTGCAGATTCATGTGAAGTTTAAATATTTATTATGTGCATGTATGTATGTTTACGTATGTATGTTCGTACCGGTTTTTTCTTGGCAAAATTAGTTGTTTTAGTTTAAAATAAATATATATTTAAGATTACTGGTTTTTCCAGGAACTAAACCGAATTGCTTTAAACAAATCGATATAAATTGATTTTAGTTCAATAATCATATTTAAAAACCTAAAATATTTATATAAAAATACCAAACTTGTTTCTCTAGATATGAGTAATTTCTCAGTGGAATATGAGGATCATAGCTAAAATTTTACTATTTCTTCTTACACCTTGTCGATGAAACGGCTCAGTAAATTATGTAAAGTGAATATTGTCAATTCAAACCCTCATCCAGTTAACCAATGTGGAAAGAAAATGGATGCGAAACAATCCTCATATATGGGCTTATCTATCGAGCACAAAAAAAAAATTCTTGCTTAGGAACCGAAATAAGTTTTAAGTTTTTTTGTATGCCACGTGAACGCATTTACATCACATACAACACATAATTAACATATTTAACATTAACGCAAAATTTATCAACCAGTTTCATTTTGAATAACTTTAGTACAAAAGAAAATAATATTGTCCGAAAGATTGGAGAATTCAAATATGTATGATAGTTAGAAGTATAAAATTGCACATAAAATACGTAACACGGTAGGTAGACTTTTTAGTAAAACTAAAGACAAGTTAAAAAAGTTAGAAGAGTCCAATTTAGTATATAAAATACCTTGTAATGGAAATACCAATGAGCAGTGTGATAAAATTTATATAGGAACAACAGGTAATAAACTTAAGACTAGATTAGCAGGACATATATCTGACCAGAAATACAGAAACTATAATTCTTCACAGGAAACTGCGTTATCAACGCATTGTCGCGATTTTAATCATTATCCAGATTTTAGGGGTACATCTATATTGATATAGGGAAAATTATTGTAAACGGAGATATATGTTAGAAATGTTACAAATAACTAATATACCGTTAGAAAAAAGAATGAATTTTAAAAAGGATATAGACGGATTGGCCCAAAATTATAGACATTTAATATACAAGAGTAAAAACAGGAGTTAAGAACGTATAAATAGGTTTTTATTTTAGATTATTTAAAAAATTTTTCATTTCTTTCTTTTTATAAAAAATAATAAAAATATTAAAAAAAATATATATACTATGAATAATGTTAATGTTACTACTGTTTAAAAAAATTTTTGTATAATTTGTTTTTTGTTACATCAATTTGTTTTCAATTTTATAAAAATTTTTAAACAAAAATTTAGAAATTTTCCTGAAGGAGACACACAAGGGGGTGTCGAAATATAGAAACATTAATAAAACGAATAATTTTGAAACAAGTGACCTCAAGCTCAAGTAAACAACAATTATATTTAAAAAAGGTCAAGATACGAATTTAAAATAATATTAAATTAGATTTTTTATTGTGTACATTTGTACATCAGTTTTTAGTGCAAGTTATTTCTTTCACAAGTTCTTTTCTTTTACAAATTTACTGTGATCAATAATTTTTGATTGAAGAATACCTGAAAAATAATCAAACGGGACAACTAGCCGTTTCGTAGCCGCTACACTGCTCATAAGTACCCATTTTTGGGTTTAAATTTGGATCTTGATGCATCATGAAAGGCCGCCTTAACCATTCAGCCGATGCCGATGATGCTGATAAGCAGCGTATACTAATTAATTGCTGAGAGATAAGAATAAAGGCTTTTCTGAGAAAAAAAAACAAGGTTTATGGTTGAGAAATATTATTATGTGCACAACTTTGCTTCTGCTGGTTTGCAATAGATGGCGGTAGTGGTAAGTGGTAGTCGAAATAAATAGATCGTACATGTCATACAATATTTGTAAACATAGCGCAATCGAAATTTTATCCTAAAGTTATTCTTGATTAAGCAACTCAGCTTACGAACTTAATTCTCGTCATTTGCGGAAAGCTTTAATATTCTGCTTTAATGGGAAGAAATCAGCAGCTGAGGCTTATCGAATGCCTGTGGCTATTAGTGGAACAGCATGCCAAGACTTTAAGGCTTCAAGAGCGGTGATTTTGACGCTATGGCAGTAGAAGAGGGACGGTTTTCGTAGATGTAGCTTTGGAGGCATTACTTGATTAGGTCTCGTGACAAATGCAACACCAATTGGCAAAATCACTGGGGGTGAAGCAACAAACCAATAAAAAAAATACCTGAAAGTCGTAGGAAAGATTCAGTTGAAGCCGAGAGATGTTAAACAGGGTTCCCTGTGAACAGCTGCTTATAAGGTAAGAACAGAAGCGATTTCTGCATCGCATTGTGACTGTGGACGAAAAATGCGCTCGTTACGATAGTCCCATGCATAAAAAATCATGGGGATATTTTGGCCATGCTTCCACGTTGGCGGCCAAACCGAATGTTTATGGTTCCAGGACAATGATCAGTATTTGATGGGACCAGCTCGGCTTAGTGTTTTATAAATTGTTAAAACCGACTGAAACAATCACAGGCGGTTATCATCGAATGCTATTAGTATGTTTGAGCCGAGCATTGCAAGACAAGCGGCCGCAATACGAGTACAGCGAGAGACATGATAAAGTGATTTTACATCATGATAATGCTCGTCCGCATGTTGCAAAAGTGGTGAAGATATACTTGGAAATGTTTAAAATGGAAGTCCTTTTACACTCGATGGCATCCTCCAGACATTGTTCTCTTGGCCTATCTATTGTTTGGATCAATGGCAAACGGCCTGGCCGACCAGCAGTTCAAATCTTATGAAGAAGTAAAAATTGGATCGATTCGTAGGTAGCTCCAAAAGATTACCAGTTTTTTCAATGCGGTATTCATGCGCTGTCCGAAAGATGGGAGAAAGCAGTGGCCAGCAATGTACAATACTTTGACTTATAATTATATAGGGTGTCTCAGAATTTTTTTCGTTTTTGAATTGACCAATACGCGTTATCCGCAGGTAGCAGGGGTAGGGAAGACTTATTAAGTTTAGTAGCCATGAATCGTTTCACGTAACCACAGCGCGCATTTTGCGTGCGGATGTTTCATAAAAACAACGATTGCTACACTGTGGTTTGCCGCTGCATTTTAGTTTTTACAAGCTTACGGGTAAAACATGTGCCAAGTGCCAATTTGATTATGCATTGGGTGTGCAAGTTTGAAAAGATTACGAATACAATGCCGGACGAAACGTTCGTCTGGGCGCAAAAGGACACCAAGTACGAGCATGAACACCGACCGCGTTTGCCAGTCTGTTATGGACGATCCACGACATTCGCTGAGATTGCGAGCAGCTTCTCCTAAGTTGAACAAATCTACGGGTCATCAAATTATTTCAAAAGAAATCAAGCCTGATGGGCAATGAAAAACTGTTTTCGGAGTTTTAATAACATCTGGATCTCCGATGAATTGAATTTTCACATCAAAGGTTATATGAATAAACAAAATTGTTTTCGAGAATCCGCTACAACTGCATCAGAAGCACTCGCCAAAAGTTACTGTCTGGGCTGCCAAGTCAAGGAATTATCGGTCCTCATTTTTGTGAGCATGACTGAGGTCAAACTCAGACCGTTAATTCTGATCGATATTGCCATATGAGCTAAACCTTTTTAGCTACAAAAATTCAAAACCATAATGGCTACAACCGCAATACCTTTTTCTAGCAAGAAGAAGACATTTCTCATGTTACAAATGACTTATTAGCCTTCACGATTTCTTCCCTGGAAGAGTGATAAGCCGCCGAGGAGACACCAACTGACTACCGATGAGCTGCTGTTTTTTTTCCTACGGGGCTACCTAAAAAATAAATTTTACAATTCATTGCGATCTAACCTGGGTGTTTTGAGGTAAAAATCCACTGAAGAAATCGACTCAATTCAAAGAGTTTTAATTGATATTATTGTTTGATTTTTTTAACATCTAAAAACGAAAAATATTCTGAGACACCCTTTATAATCAGTTTTTTTGCAATAGAGCCTTGCATTTCGGAAAAAACCGGCTAAAGCAAAGTTTTATACATATGTGTTAAGAAAATATTGTTTTTTAATTCTCATTAATTTAATACCAATAAAAAATTATAAACAGCTTGTTTTCCATGTTTCCCAGCTATCTTTATGTCGACATTTAATAGGAGCTACCCTAATCATCAGTAGGCTTTGGAAATTTTTGAAAGATATTCTCAAACATTCAACTTTGTATCCCAACAAGCCAAATAAATTGTTGAGAATTTAAAAAGAAAAATACTCTAATAATATCCATCAAAACACAAAAAACAAACTTTTTCATTTATATACGTCTTTCACATTTCTTTACAACTTTCCTAGAGTAGCTCGTATGAAATGTCGATATATAGATAGCTGGGAAACATGGTATCAATGTAAGAAGCTAAAATAGTGAATAAAAACTCAATTGTCTCATTAATTTGTTTAAAATAATGGACTATATAGTTAAATGCTTGAAAATATTTTCTTTTACGATGATTTGTTATATCTTTTGGTTCCTTGACTTACATCATGCTCCTTAGCATTGGTTTAAAAACGGGTTGAAAATAAAAGTTTTCTTTATTCAAAATGTGAACGTTAATGTTTCAGATCGTAAAACATATATTAAGTCTCTTGATCAGCTTACTCGTAGTTGAAGTTTAGACTAGAGATTAAATCAATTTCAATATTCTTTTGAAATCAAACTGATTGTCAGCTTATTCCAAGTACGGGTTCAGGATTAAATGTGTCTAAAATTAAGTATTTATTACTTGAGCACTCTGTACTTGGATCAAGCGCAGCATACTTGATTTAAGAATATGTGTACTTACCGTACATATGGATAAGTACACATAGAAACGATTTTGTTTCAGTGTATGTATATCACTTTTTCCTTTTTAATAACTTTTAGTTTCGTTTACAAATTTTTTTATACAAAATTGCGAAAAATTTTATGCCGCAGACTTGCTGGCCATATAAAGAACAACGTGGATTTTTGTATATATATATTTATATATATTGTATATGTATATACATATTTGTATATATATAGTACACATTTTTCAGGGTGTAACAAACATTAAGAAAAACTTTTACAATAAAAAAAGTTCTGGGCAGAACAAGAAAACGAAAACTCTTATAGTAAATACACACTAGACGTAAATTTTAAATAAATTTTAAAGCTTACTTTAATTTTTTTTCATCAACAGAATGAACACCATATACACATTTATATTAATTTTTTGTTTATTATATTTTCTTAAGCAGTTTTAAAGTTAAGTTTTCTCACAATTACTGATTAATTACAATAGCTTAATATTGTATTTTCTAAATTTTTTAAAACCCATTAAAAACAAGTTTTCACTTTGCAAGTTGCTAAATTTTACTTTGCTACTTTTTTTATTAATATGTTTTAAAACCTTTTTTTTTAAATTTTTTTAAGACTAAATTGTTAAGTTTCACAGTCTTTAGAATATATGTTTCTATGTTTGTATGAATGTATGTAGGTTCTAGTACAATTTAAAAATGCTTTTCACTATCTGACGTGTTCGTGGGAACTATTTGCAATGATTATAAATTCTTGGTTTGAAAACTGTTAAAGAAAAGCGCAAAAGCATGAAAGCTAATTTTGGAAAATTCTATAAAATGTCATGAAAGTTCTCGGCAAATTGAGAATCATATTCATTCCAAGTCTTGTTTATTGGCTCTGTTTCTCTTTTGCTTACTCTCTATATCTCACTTGTATTTTGTGAGCCATAAAATCCCTAGCTCTTTAATTTATTTTTCTCTTCTCTTTTTTTGTTTTCTTTTCTGTGTTTTTTTTTTTTTTTACTTCGTGAATCGTTTTGGCTGTCCTGTGAATACTCGAGTTTTATGAGCAATTTAGAGGGTTTTATTTTTGCAGCTGCAGTTGTAATTGAGTTAACAAAACTGTAAAAATGAAGTAGGAAGGTCGCACGAGAGTCGCAAACAGTCTCACACAACTACAAGCCAATACACGTACGCCAGCATGAAGACAATAACAACAATTAAAACAATATGTAGCTTTTGTTTAAACAGCATGTCACATACTTGTACTTTTTATACCATAAACATACATACACACAGCCATACATGCTTGTTACAATATATATGAAGCAAACATATCTCCACATACATTTATGCATAAGTATGTATAAATGTGTACATATTTTCTTTCCAATTACAACTACTTCAGTAAAAAATGAAAAAAATATATATGTTGTATTTAGTGCGTACATGAATGAATGTGTGTAAGTACATACATATGGGTGAATGTAGGTATTTATTCATATTAAAACAAAATTTGTACTTTTTTTATACAAAAACTTTATTCATCTAACAAAGTTCTAGTGTTTCATTTTATTCTTGTTGCTTGAAAATAATTTTCTTTTCCATGAACCGTGTGGTCTTTGTTGTTTTTGTTTCTTATGTATGTGTGTATGTGTGTTGTGCTCTAAACAATTTCTGTTAACACTGACCTACATTATCCAAGAAAAGGGCATACATATAAGCCTAAAGCATACATATATATGTACATAAGTATAAATGTGCTTATGTACATTTTGAATATTTTTCGGAAAGTTACATTATTTGTATATTTCTTTTTTCTTTAGTTTTTCGTAATTTTTTTGTTTCTTAAATGAAGACCTTAAAATTTATTTGTTACATTAAGCTGTACGATTACACTTCGTTCTAATATTTAAGGCACGTTAGTGAACAAAAAAGCTATAGAAAAATATCACAGTTGTTTCTTTAGTGGATTTTTCAATAAGTACCAGTCCCACTGTGGTAATTATTGTCTCGCTGTGACACATTTGGCAAAATATAAAGCCAGCATTAATTCTCATTTTCTTATATTTATCCATTAAACAAAAGAAACAACTGGGAACTCAAGAGCCAATAACAAAAGTTTTTTTTTATTTTAGTATTTTTAAGTCAAACTTATTTCTCTATACTCGTATTTGCAACTAACGAGTGATTTTTTTGCTATTATCTTTTTGGCAACACTAGTTTTGACAGCTCACGCACGTTTTGTATCTTGTGTCACTGTCAAACATCTTCAGTTTGGTCTATAATTTAATCATGAATCGTCTTACAAACGAACAACGCTTGCAAATTATTGAATTTTATTACCAAAATGCGTGCTCTGTTAAGAAAGTTCATCGCGCGCTTCTTCCATTTTATGGTCAGTTTAATCGACCTACTGAGACTTCTATTTGGGCTATTGTAAAAAAATTTCGCACCAAATTTACATTGTTGGACATTAAACTACCAACACGCTTGCGTAGAGTGTGGACTGAAGAAAATATCGCAGCCGTATCTGCCAGTGTTGGTGATGACCGTGAATTATCGATTCGGCGCCGTTCGCAGCAATTGGGCCTCTGTTACTCCACTACGTGGAAAATTTTGCGGAAGGATTTGGGTGTGAAGCCTTATAAAATACAGCTGGTGCAAGAATTGAAGCCAAACGACCTACCACAACGCCAAATTTTTGGTGAATGGGCTCTTGAAAAGTTAGATGAAGATCCACTTTTTTATCGAAGAATTGTGTTCAGCGACGAGGCTCATTTCTGGTTGAATGGATACGTGAACAAGCAAAACTGCCGTATTTGGAGTGAAGAGCAGCCAGAAGCATTGCAAGAGCTACCAATGCATCCACAAAAAACAACCGTTTGGTGCGGATTATGGGCTGGCGGCATCATTGGGCCGTATTTCTTCAAAGATGATACGAATCACAACGTTACTGTGAATGGTGAGCGCTACCGTGCGATGATAACAAACTTCTTTTTGCCCAAAATGGAAGAGCTTGACTTGCATGACATGTGGTTTCAACAAGACGTTGCCACATGCCACACAGCACGCGAAACAATGGACCAATTGAGAGGCGAGTTCGGTGAACAGTTTATTTCACGCTTGGGACCAGTCAATTGGCCGCCCAGATCGTGCGATTTAACGCCTCTAGACTATTTTTTGTGGGGCTATGTTAAGGCTAAAGTCTATAGCGACAAGCCCGCTTCGATTGACGCACTGGAAGCCAACACTGCCAACATTATTCGTGAGATACCGGCCGAAATGTTGAAAAGAGTATGCCAAAATTGGACTAAGCGGATGGACCATTTGAGGCGCAGCCGCGGCGGTATCGTGAGATACCTGCCGAAATGTGTTAAAGAGTATACCAAAATTGGACTAAGCGGATGGACCATTTGAGGCGCAGCCGCGGCCAACATTTGCATGAAATAATCTTCAAACATTAAATTATATCGACCCAACTATCGATCCAAATAAATATTTCATGCATTTTTCTGAACTTTATGTGTTTTTTTTTTAAATTTCCGATAGTTCTTATAAAATCACCCATTACTTCTTCGTATATGAAGATTTTGAGCTAATGAATTTTAAACAAAAATATGTTTTCAAATTCAATTTTTTATTTGTACATTTGTACAATGGGCTATAATAGTTCAATTTTTTCCCCCTTTCTTAACTTTTTTCTTAAGAAAGATTTTTTGCAATACAAATCTGCTGTAATCAATAATTTTTGATTGAAGAAGACAAGAAAAATAATAATCAAATCTTTAGCTGGGGGACAACTATCTGTTTCGTAGTTCCTCGGATCATGACGTATCATGATCTGCTGCTTTAACCACTCAGCCACCGAGCCATTTTATTTTTCTCTATTTATATTCATCTAATATTGAATCACATTTACATTTTGTTAATTGCCCATATTGTTTGTACAGCGTTTGCTGTCTCAGAACTAGCGGTATTTCTTTTTAGTTATTAACTAAATATAATAATAATTCTCCGTAACCAGAGATGCAAATATTAATTAGAAATCCTTCTTAAGAGAAAACTTAAGAAAGGAAATAACTTGGACTATAACCCGTTGTACAAATGTACAAACCAAAAATTTAATTTAAAAATTATAAAGTTCAACAAAAATTCAATAAAAAAATATGTTTTATTTAATAAATAAATCTAAGGCATAACACCTTCAGACGAGTTAAGACTAAGAAAATGTTTAGGAAAATTTTCAATGAAAAACTATACTTAAGAATGAATGAAAATAAACCAAAATTACTGCAAAATCTTTTCGATAATATAAACAAATATTTGTACAAAAAATAGTTTTATATATAACAATTTAATAAAATTAGATACCATTTTTAAAATTTAAAAATTCGACTTAAGCTGTTATGATGAAATAGCACAGAAATAATCCAATACTTTGGATGCCTTTGGATGGCTTTCTTTAAGATAAGAGAAAGAGCCGGGTAATGACACAGAAAATGTTGAGAAAAATCCTCATTCTCTCATCCCTATCACTGCTATAGAAATTATTCTGCGGAAGATTTAATCATCTTGCATATATTCATTCTCCTCATGCCTCCAACTTCGGTAGCAGTCATTATGCGGAAGACTTAACCATGTCACATATAGTTCCATGTAACAATATCATGTCAGATTCAATATCACGTAGAAGCTACTACAATACACAATCTGTATTGTGGTAGACAACTCAAGATCATAGTCGTCCTTAAATCCTAACTGGGCGATGTTAGCTTCAGTGTTCAAAAGGCAGTGTTGTTCTATCAGTTATAATAAATTCAAATCATACGTTCACCAACACTACTCCCTCTTCTGGATAACTTATTACCATAGTACCAGTACGGGGTCGTCTCCTAAGTACTAGACCTAACTAAAAAATAAAGTAACCCCACAATACTCATACCAATCAAACACAACTCTATTTGTACGATTAATTTCTTTCCTCATATTTTCGCTAAAGTAAAAATTATTTGCGGATTCTTCAATTGCATATGAAATAACGACTCTTACTTTATTTACACTTAATACAACTCCGTATTAAAAGACTATACTTACTATTCTGATTTATGACTATCTTGCACAAAGTTTAAAAAGAAACTGACACTCTGCCGCAGATTTGCCTCCCCTTTTTTTCTTCTACATTTTTCGTGAACCTTCTACTTACTGTCCATTCTAGACTTAAATGCACATATGTATTTACTCGCAATTCTTACGCATATAAACCCTCACACGCATGCTTGTGAACAATAAGAAAGTAATAACAATATGTAATAAGAAACGAAGCAAGAACAACAACAAAATCATTTGGAATTTTACATACTTTAAATCATGTATATTTGTTTTTTTGTGTCTTATGTTTTTAATTTTATCTGGTTTGTGTGCATGTGTTGTACATTTTATAAAATTAGATCAACAGCTGCACACTGGGTTAAATGTCTTAAAAATTCTTAACAATTATAACTCTTCTTATTATCTTCTGCATTCTTTTGTCAGCCTTCTATTTATTCTATTCTATATACATATATAGTTCTTAGGCACATACACACTCGCACACATACTTGCAAACAATAAGAAGGCAACAACAACAAACAACAAGAAACGAAATACCAATAACCCAAGAACAATAATAACATAATTTGCAGTTGGTTTGCTTGGAGTTTTGCGCTCTTTAAATCATATATGATTGTTTGTTTGTGTACTATGTTTTGAGTTTTATCTTGTTTGTGTGAAGGTACTTATACATTTTTAACAGGCAGAACAACGGCTGCACACTGGATTAGATGTGATAACAATTCGTAATAGTATTTATGGAAATTGTAAAGAAATTTGTCTATTCTCATATAAACAAAAAATTAGATGGTAAATGGACAGATTCAATAACAATTTATGTACTCGTACAGTGGTGTCCATGTAAATAAAACCTTCTTGATAGTAAATTAATTTACTGTTTTGATGGTATATCTCGAGCTGTGTTGTTGGTTAACTAGGCGTCGCACATAGCGTTTTGCATCTGATCCCCATCGACAAAACTTGAATTCGTTACTCCATAAAATATTTTCCAAAATCTTATTGGTTTTTTAACAAAAAAAAGTTTTCTGACAAAAACCAACCTGGACTTAAAAATGATTTTGGAGACGAAAGTTTTTACTGTGCTATGCAGCCACGTAAGGCACCTTGATTTAGCCAGCGTCTGATAGTTCCAGATAATATACGGATATCATATGAGGACCCTAATTCAGCTGTTTAGAACTTTTAAATCAGTTAGCTTTGGAGGCCCTCACGACTATTTTATCATCTCTGGCTGGAGTTGTACGAGGTTTATAGACACTGAGTACATTATTTGAGCTTCCAAGATTATCAAAATTGTTCATTGCATTATAAAGTTTTCCTCTAGAGAAACAAATAATCGAGAAAATTCATTCACCGTCTTCACGGACGGACCTTCCGAGATTAATGATTACCTTCCTTTTTTCTTCGAAGCAACTTGGTCTTTTTGCCATGACGGGTTACTAATATTGGTATATAGTTTTGCTGATATCATTTAAAACATACTCACGTACAAGTTTTCACAAAAAAATTTAAATTAGCTATTAAAATAATGTTATTTAAGGAGCAGAATTGAAAATGTTTTCATTATGTGTCCACTTGAAAATTTACCCTTTCTCTAAATAATGACTTACTTTTTGAGAAAGCTGAACAGAAAATGAATGTAAAGAAAAAATCAAGTACAAGAGAGTTGAAACTCATACTTTCAGTAGAAAAATTCCATTGCAGTAAGAATAGATCATATAAAATACCGCAAAAATGAGAGATCACATTTATTTTTTAATTATATGTCCACCACTGATATCGAAACAGTTTCTTCGTTTGCATAATGACTTTCTCCGCTTTTGAATTCGAGTTATTCTTGGAGTGCATTGAATTGAACTAAACATTCTTCATCTCAATCAAAAAATTATAAACAGCTTGTTTTATATGTTTCCCAGCTATCTATATGTCTACATTTCATAGGAGCTACCCTAATCCTCAGTAGACTTTGGACATTTGTGAAAGATATTCTCAAACATTGCTACATTTTTCTTTTTAAATTCTCAATAACTAGTTTAAATTGTTGGAATATAAAGTTGAAATTTTGGGAATATCCTTCAAAAATTTCCAAAGTCTACTGATGATTAGGGTAGCTCCTATGAAATGCCGATATATAGACAACTGGGAAACGTATAAAACAAATTGTTTATATTTTTTTATTAGAATCAATGTTAGAAGCTAATATAGTGAATAAAACTCAATTGTCATTCCACATCTCTCTAAATCATTTTAAATATAATATTCAGGTATCAATATGTGACTGCTTGCATTAAACTACTATTAATTTTTCGACCTTGTATCGTTACCAGCTTCGAAATTGAGCAAATATCAAGTTTCTACATTCTACGGTAACAAGAGTTGCCAGCTTTTTTATGCAAAATGTGTTTGCCTCAATTTCTGTTTAATTTTTCTAAATTTAAATTATTGTAACGGCTTCTCTAACAAATACTTTAAGAATACATCTGCTTCAGTGGTTTGACGTAGTTATTGTTGTAAATCTTTTAAAAATGTATTTTTTTCCAATTTGCTGCCATAATTTTAAGTTCAACTTGATCCAAAATACCCATTTTCTTAGCACTAATGCGATTATATATTTTCTTTTCCTAATTGCTTATTCAATGCTTATATGTTTCTTATTTCTTATTTTTTTCTAACAAATTGAAATGCAAAACTTTTAGTTTAAGTGCAAATTTATGCATTTATTTGTAGTATGACGTGTTTATAAGACTCGTGCCGTTTAAGTGTCACCTAAAATATTAAGAGATATTGAAAATATTAAAAAATATAAACTTGTTAAAAATAAAATCGAAGAAAACAAAAAAGTATGATTTTGTATATTGATGGCTGGAAATTGATAACAAGTGTAAACTTTTGTTAATAATGAACGTAAATAATGTAATAATGAAAAATATTTTCTTTGCTTTTCACTAAAAAAACTTTTCATTTACTGAAAATAAATATAAATCTATGTGTGCAAATGTGCATGTGTGGGTTTGCTAATAAGGATATATGTAAGGTACATGTATATGTAGTGGATTATATCCTTTTTGTTTTTTAATTAATTTAAACTACATATCGTTAGCTAAAATGAAAAAGCTGTAACTAGCAGATATATAATTTTACAAAGGATGTCAAAAACTATGTAAAATGGAAACTATCTAATGTTAGAAAATCATAAATTGATAAGTACTCCCTGCAATTCTTCAAACAGTTTCCAAAGAAATCTATTTTATTATTGTTACGAGCTTTAGTGGCGTTTAAATACTTCGTTTTATCACTTAGCTTAGTTAATGGACTGCTTTTCGACATGTGTTTCCTCAATTCTTATCACTCAAGCCCAAAAACCAAAATAAAATTTAATTTAACATTCCAGAGCTGCTACAATACTATTCTTCACACAATATTTTAATCAAGGTCGTTGTTCTCCTGCCATCCTTATCATGGTCAATTTCTTTTCCGGCCCATATGCGCTAAGTGAAACACTACTTTCATTCTCTGTTAGTTAAGTTTCAACATTGATGTATATATTTTCTTTTCAGTTCATTGGCCCGAATTGTACATTCTGCGGTTACTAATGGTGAAGTTTAGTCCCTGAATCTTAAAATGGTTTGCTAGTCTTTTGTTTTATATTTCTTTTGTTTTTCTAGCCCTAAGCATTGTTGAGTACCATCAAACGGGTTTGTTCAACCTAATTGACAAGGCCAACAGTGGTGGCTCCACTACGAAAAGGCAGTTCGGATGTGGCAGGTGGACTACTCTAATTAATAAAAGGTCGTGTTTTGGGTTGAAGTAGGCCACTTTACAAGGCAAATACCCCTCCCATGAATCTATCATAAGGGAAATGAGTTCCTAGCGGTAGGTTGACCTCTTTCTGGCAAAGTCTCCGTTGGGGCGCTACGCATAAAAAATATTTTTTCTTGACTCTGAAATTTTGTGCCCAGCGACCTCAACATTACACAGAGTATCCAAAATTGAAAATATTTATTTATAAATACATTCCGGTGATTCATCAGTTCATTTCTTAGGTCATCGAAAATGTCATGACAGCAATAATATACGAGATTTATACGTTCATACGAAAATGTTTGTGCTAGTTTTGCTTGTCACAGTACTTTAAATTAAGTGTGTTACATTAGTTTCACTTGTACGTGTATGTTTGGTTGTTTGTTTAATGCAAAAATTGTAGTCGCCGTTTTGCTTCCAGGGAAGTGGGACGATTTTGGGGATTCACGAAGCCGATTTTAGCAATACCAAAAAAAAAAAAAAAAATTCGGAACCACTTCACTAACCGGTTTTTCATATTCGGTGCACGTTTTTGAAATGGATCACGCATCTGAACTATAAACGCTCATTTGCTTTAGTGCGAAAATTGAAGCTGCCGTATAGCTTCTGAGGAAATGGGGGATTTTGGCGTTTTTTGAAGCTGACTTTGGAATTACACAAAAAAAAAATCGGAACCACTTAGGTAACCGGTGTTATATATTCGGTGTGTGTTTTTGCCGTGGAATACACATCTGAACTAAAAACGCTTATTCGCTTTAGTGCGAAAATTGAAGTTACCGTATGGCGTCTGAACAAGTGGGGCGATTTTGGCGTTTTCTGAAAACAATTTTGGGAATTATCAAAAAATTTGTTACCGCTTTGCTAACCTAATCGGAACCGGTTTATCGTATTCGGTGCTCGTTTTGGCTGTGGAACGTGTATCTGAACTATTAACGGTCATTCGATTTAGTGCTAAAATTGAAGTTTCCACATTGTTTCTAGGTAAATAGGAGATTTTGATGATTGCTGAAGCTGATTTTGGGAATTAAAAAAACACGCTTTAGTAATTCTTAAAGCAAATTCGTTTACTTTTTTTAACAACATTTATTTAACAAAATAGTCGCAGCTGATTTCCAGCTCAATGGCAACGTCAACAAGCAGATTTGCCGCATATGGAGTGAATCGAATACAAGAGTTACCTTAAAGTAATCGTTTCCACCACAAAATGTTACGGTTTGGTGTAGTTTCTGGTCTCGAGGAATCAATGGACGATATATTTAATGGAAATGCGATTACAGCCAATGACGTGAATAATTTTAACAGGGTGGCATCACTTGTCACACGGCAAGAAGATCAGTGGATGTTTTGATAGAAAAGTTCGAATATTGCAATATATCTCGTAGAGGAAAAGTAAATAGGCCACCAAAATTATGTGATTTGACACTTTTAAATTTTTTGTAGATTTTTTTTCGAAAGTGTAGAGTAATAATGCCATAGCAGCTTAAGTACTTAAAATCAACATTATCGAGTAAATATCAACCATTGACTATAGTTTATTGAAAAACGTGATTGCTAATTTTGTTAAAAGATTACGATCCTACCGAGTCTATAGGTATAATTCTTAATTTTTAACTGAAATCTAGTTGTAATAAGTTGAAATAAAAATATTATTAATATCTGAAAAAAATATGTTTCCTTTATTAAAATTAACATAACAATTTAATTTTTGATACCCTTTATTTTGTTACAAAAGTATGTATAATTATGAAGTATAAAACTTTGTTAAGAACAAAAGCAATCATATTAATCTTGCAAAAACTTGTTAGATGCACCTTTTTGCAGTTTAGCTAACGATATATTTTTTCACGTATATAATCACAAGTACTAAAAAAAATAGTAGATTAAGATATCTCGACACTTTAGTAAACTTTTCACCGTCAAGGTTACAATGTTTAAATCAAAAACTTTTAAGTGCTTGATACGTTAAACGAAAAATTGCCATTCAACTCACACGAACGATTGGGTACAGTTGAACTTTGCTATAGCGAATCTGAAGGATATTTGAAAATATTTCGTTACAACCATACATAAGAGAAAGTTCATTATGATTTTGTTTTTTTTTTTCATTGAAGTTTTATATACAGTGTGCTATTTTTAGAGTTACAAGAGTTAAAAATATAGAAATTTGTAGAAATATCCGTACATATGTATTATGAATGAAAACGGCTTTATTATTTATTATCAATAAAAAGGGCTTTTATAAGGAGCAGTCTGAAGTAATAAATATCAAAAACTCTTCGGAAGAGTTAAGGTCTTATGTGCCCAATAAATCTTCTAATGTTAGTTTCCATATATTCAATTGTCATTCCCTCTGAGGAGTAACTTTTGCCTTGTCGTATAATTAACCTGGACGCTCTGCTTTCTGGGGCGTCTTTCGTTTGTTTTCGCAAATAAAACACTATCCCACCATGATTTAAGGTGTGTTGAGACCTGAAATACCTTTACCAAGGGTAACTTGTTAGAATGGTAATGAGTAGGCCCTCAGGTAGTTTGCAGACTATCCTGGAGCTGGTCGTGATTGAAGTACCTGTATCTGTGCTAAAACATTCTGGCTGTGGTTTAAACCTAAAACCGCAGTGAGAGGTTATTAGTATTTGCTGATAACTGTGGCGCGTGGCAGATTTTCGAGCAACTTATTATAGTTCCGGCAGTGATATGGTCTTGCAGTAGATACCAGTAATGTAAGGAACCAAAAGTGGTGGATAGACTGGTGATGTTCTTTATGAACTCCATTCCACCAACGCACAGAAGCTAGATTTCTAATGACTATCATGGGAGTTGCCTCCCAAGAGTACTCAGCAGGTCCGAGCTCTTCAGCAAGGGGTTTGTTAGCGCGGAAACGTGAAAATCCCCCCCCCTTTCGGACTAATGTCAGGAACACAACTGCGACGAACGACGAATTTCGCTCATGGCGACGAATTCACCGGCAGATATTCGTTGTACAAATTCGTGGATTACAATACCAACGAACTTTTCGTGTAGATAACATTGTTTACATTCAGTGCTTAGATAAAATTATAAAAGTTAATTAAATACTAAAATACTAAGGAGGCCATATTAAAAGTAAATCTCCGAAAGGAGGATTTTTGAACAAATTATCTGATGTACTTTATATTTTGGGAAAATCTTCATAAATTTTTTACTTCAAATATAAAAAGTATTATTTAGTGAAAAATATCTCTTTTTATATAAGAAACCTGATACCGATTTGTTCGTCGTTCGCTAACGAAACAATTAGAAATAAATATACACAGATGTGTTTTACTTTTGGCTAAGAATATATTTAAATAACACAATATTTAATAAGCATTTCCAACAAAACACTTTTTGTAGACTTCGTGGAATGCTCGTCGTACGTTGCAGTTGTGCTCCTAACATAAAGCGAATGACTGTTTATAGTACAGATGCAATTTGAACGGCAAAAACTCACACCAAGTATGAAAACCCGGTTCCAAATTGGTTAGCTAGAAGTGATTGGAATTTTTTTTTGCAAATTCCCAAAATCTACTTCGTGAATCTCCCCAAAATTCCCCCACTTCACAGAAAGCCATACGGCAACTTCAATTTATGCACTAAACCAGCAACACTCTCCGATTATATACAGTTTTATATACCTACATATGTAAAAGTCACTCATAGGGCATGGACAAACATACTTATATTAGTTTCACTTGTATGTTTGCATGGTAAAGATACAAGTGAAACTAACATAGGCGTGTTAAAAATAGGGTAAGGATGGTCACAAGACTACTTGTCTTGCGCAGTTACTAAAATTTGGCGCTATACTTGTTTCCTACAGCTTTTAAACTAGATATAACGATTTTTTTGCTATTATCTTTTTGGCAACACTAGTTTTGACAGCTCACGCACGTTTTGTATCTTGTGTCACTGTCAAACATCTTCAGTTTGGTCTATAATTTAATCATGAATCGTCTTACAAACGAACAACGCTTGCAAATTATTGAATTTTATTACCAAAATGCGTGCTCTGTTAAGAAAATTCATCGCGCGCTTCCTCCATTTTATGGTCAGTTTAATCGACCTACTGAGGCTTCTATTCGGGCTATTGTAAAAACATTTCGCACCAAATTTACATTGTTGAACATTTAACCACCACAACACGCTTACGTAGAGTGCGAACTGAAGAAAATATCGCAGACGTATCGGCCAGTGTTAGTGATGAACGTGAATTATCGATTCGGCGCCGTTCGCAGCAATTGGGCCTCTGTTACTCCACTACGTGGAAAATTTTGTGGAAGGATTTGGGTGTGAAGCCTTATAAGATACAGCTGGTGCAAGAATTGAAGCCAAACGACCTACCACAACGCCAAATTTTTGGTGAATGGGCTCTTGAAAAGTTAGATGAAGATCCACTTTTTTATCGAAGAATTGTGTTCAGCGACGAGGCTCATTTCTGGTTGAATGGATACGTGAACAAGCAAAACTGCCGTATTTGGAGTGAAGAGCAGCCAGAAGCATTGCAAGAGCTACCAATGCATCCACAAATTATGGGCTGGCGGCATCATTGGGCCGTATTTCTTCAAAGATGATGCGAATCACACCTTTACTGTGAATGGTGAGCGCTACCGTGCGATGATAACAAACTTCTTTTTGCCCAAAACGGAAGAGCTTGACTTGCATGACATGTGGTTTCAACAAGACGGTGCCACATGCCACACAGCACGCGAAACAATGGACCAATTGAGAGGCGAGTTCGGTGAACAGTTTATTTCACGCTTGGGACCAGTCAATTGGCCGCCCAGATCGTGCGATTTAATGCCTCTAGACTATTTTTTGTGGGGCTATGTTAAGGCTAATGTCTATAGCGACAAGCCCGCTTCGATTGACGCACTGCAAGCCAACATTGCCAACATTATTCGTGAGATACCGGCCGAAATGTTGGAAAGAGTATGCCAAAATTGGACTAAGCGGATGGACCATTTGAGGCGCAGCCGCGGCCGACATTTGCATGAAATAATCTTCAAACATTAAATTATATCGACCCAACTATCGATCCAAATAAATATTTTATGCATTTTTCTGAATTTTATGTGAAAAAATTTTATGTGAAACACTTAATGTTTTGAGCGATTTTCATGAAAAATTTCAGACAAGTCGCTTGCTTGTGTTGCAAAAACATCATATTAATGTAAGTTCATTCATTCCATAATTACTTCTAGCACGATAGGAAAACTTTAAACGTTGTTCCTGTTTCACAATAATTATTTAAACGAACGAGCAGGTTTAATATTCCTAAAAAGGATATTAAACCTAAGTGGGATATTAAACCCAAAAGTTACTCGGTTTCCAAATTAGTTTCATAAATTTGAGCATAATTTCTCTGAATTATTTGTTTCTTATTTATTCAATTTCTTATGAAATTTAAGCCGAAAATAAAATATAAAGAAACAGAATTAATTTAGTTTTCCAGAATAACTTTTAAACATAATACATATGACTAAAAATATGAGTAGAACATAAAAAAATAAGTAAATAAGAATTCGTGATTACAATTTTATGTAGACGAACGTACCTACTTTTAGACGCGATTACCACCTTCATCATTGCTTAAGTAACTTGAGACGAAATACATATTTAGAATGTGAAAAAACTCGCAAATCATACGACAAATAACTCCCATTCGGTGCAACTCCTACCGGAAATGAGTTTTCAGACACAAAATAATTAATTCTAGGTATCATGATTTGTGGAATTTTCCTAGAGCGTGTAAATGCAAACAACTCGAACGTTTTAATGAATTTATTAATAGAAGTAATACACTAAACGTCAACAAAATTAGTAAAAAATATGAAAACATAGTTGGTAATATGAAAAGTTGTTAAGATGAAGAAAAATGTATAGAAATATAAATAATTCCTTGCAACCTAAATAAGTTGCCCGATGACGTGTCAGAGAAAAAGCTCAGGACCGACCATTCGTTACATAAGGTACCTAAATAACGTAAGTTAATTTTTATTATACCCTTTACACAAATTGAAAGGGTATATATAAGTTTGCTATTCCGTTTGTAATTTCTATAATTTTCATTTGCGAACCTATAAAGTATATATATTCGGAATCGAAAAAATTCGATTATTCTGTTCTGAGTCAGAATTAATAGAAAAGTTGTTTAAGAGATGTCCGTCTGTTCGCCGTTGAAATACCGTAAGAAAACCATTAGACCTAGAATTACCCCATCGATTCATGGTTTTGATATTGAAATTCAGTAAAATCGGTATCGGTATAATATATATCGGGTGGTTAAATTTCAAGGGCCGATGTTGAATGTGAACCACACCTAAACGCCAAGTTTTTTTCCGAATTTTATTTGACATTTCTCTATTTCAGACTTACTCAATTTGAACCATGGAGAGATACATAATCCAACAACGTGTTAAAGTTATCCAGACTCATTATGAAAATGATGATCAATTTTCGAAGAAAATCATCTTCAGTGATGAAGCACATTTTCACCTCAGTGGATTCATCAATAAACAGAATTGCCGCATTTGGGCGAATGAGAATCCAAGAGTGACTGTCGAAAAACCAATGCACCCACAAAGAGTGACTGTTTGGTGCGGTTTATGTGCTGGCGGCATCATCGGGCCGTATTTTTTCCAAAATGAGGCCGGTCAGGCAGTTACTGTGAATGGTGTTCGCTATCGTGAAATGATAACGAACTGTTTATGGCCCGAATTGGAAGATATGGATGTAGACGATATGTGGTTTCAGCAGGACGGTGCCACTTGCCACACAGCTAACGAAACAATTGCTCTTTTGCGCAACAAATTCAATGGCCGTGTTATCTCACGTAATGGCGATGTCAATTGGCCGCCAAGATCACGTGATTTGACACCGTTGGACTTTTTTCTTTGGGGTTATTTGAAAGAAAAGGTGTACGTCGATAAGCCAGCAACAATTCAACAGCTAAGGGATGAGATAATTCGGCACATTAACGGCATAGAACCTCTATTATGCCTCAGGCTCATCGAAAATTTGGACCATCGGATGGAGGTGTGCCATATTTTGACCGATATTTTGTTCCACACATAATTGAATAATACCAATATATCATAATAAAATAAAATTACAATACATTTATTGAATTTTTGATGAACTTTTATAATTTATTAAATAAAATTTTTGGTTTGTACATTTGTACAACGGGTTATAGTTCAGGTTTTTTCGAATCCCAGTGGGTGCTGATGAGTAGTGTAGCGACTACGAAACAGCTAGTTGTCCCCCAGCTAAAGATTTGATTATTAATTTTCTTGTCTTCTTCAATCAAAATTATTGATCACAGCAGATTTGTATTGTAAAAAATCTTTCTAAAGAAAAAAACTTAAGAAAGAAAAAACCTGAACTATAACCCGTTGTACAAATGTACAAACCAAAAATTTAATTTAATAAAATTATAATAATTTCCTAAATAGTTTGTGTTTTATTCAAAATCAACATCGGCCCTTGAAATTTAACCACCCTATCAATTCCTATCCCTCTTTAACTTCCATCGGGGCCTTGTAATTTACATTCGCAATGAAGTTGTGTTCCAATGCCAGCAACCATTAAGCATGCATGATGCAGAATTTACCTGTCTTTGGGTTAAATTCAAAATCAGGTCACACTTTTTGCATTTCGGGTTTCTATACAGAAGTCCAAATGCGGTGAGGGATACTACCTTTTCTGGTTTCGATGCCCTCTCCGACTCCATATCGAAGATCCTGGAAAGTTGTCCGAGCAGTGAAATCGTTGTTGCTGGTGATTTCAATGTTCACAACTCATCCTGGCTTCGCCATTCGAGTCATACAACTCCAGAAGGCCAATATGTCGAGTTATTCGCTGCGCACAACCACCTAGCGCAATTAGTGAATGAGCCAACGTATATTCCATGTGTTGAAGGGCACCATTCAAACACACTTGACCTATTCCTGACTTCACACCCTGAAAAGTATGAAGTCAGAGTTAGTGCACCTCTCGGCAATTCGGATCATTGCACCATTTCTGCCACCTTTTCGATTTCGGGACTTCGTAACGTTTCAAAATCAGCTACGAAACGTTCAATATTTATTTACGAAAAGGCGCGTTGGGCTGAGCTCAACCAATTTTATGAGCATTTTAATTGGAAACTTTGTTTTCTAGATAACGACATAAATGCTTCAGCAAAAATGGTAGAGAATATGATATTGCTAGGGATGAAAACATTCATCCCCTCCAAGCAGATTTCGATTAAACCAAAAGCAAAATCTTGGTTTAATCAGACGTGCAAAAACGCAGTCAGATCCAGAGAGGAAGCATTCAGTAACTGGCGTTTAAACAAAACACCAGACACTGATTTGCTACGCAAAAAGGCAAGATCTTCGTGTGCCAAGGTACTTAGGCGTGAAAAGTCTCTTCACGAACAGCGCCTTCGTGCCAAGGTCCTTGCAGCTCCTCGGGGCAGTAAGACCTTTTGGTCTTTCGTTAAGAGAGTAAAGAACAGTGCTAGTTCATCAATTCCAACTCTTTTAAAGAATGACCAAGCATTCACAGACCCGGTTGACAAAGCTAACCTGTTGGCTGAAATTTTTGCAAGCAATTCCTGCTTGCCGGAAAGCAGTCAGCCACTTCCCGAGCTCGAAAGAGTATCTGTAACTATGCCGAAGATATTCTTCCGGGCGCGAGCAGTTAAAAGGGTTTTGGAAGACCTCGATATAAACAAAACTCCTGGACCGGATGGCATTCCAGCACTGGTCTTGAAGCAGTGTTCTTCTACGCTTGCGCGTCCATTAGCACGCCTTTTCAGCATACTTTACCATACTGGTGAGTTTCCATCGTGCTGGAAGGTTGCTAATGTAACACCAATACCCAAAAAGGGTATGGCAAATAACCCCGAAAATTACCGCCCAATTGCAATTTGCTCTACACTCTCCAAAGTAATGGAAAACATGGTTAACCATCACCTTATGAAGTATCTGGAGTCGCATAAACTACTTTGTGATCGTCAATATGGATTTCGTAAGGGTCGTTCAACTGGCGATCTTATGGCATATCTCTCAGAGAAATGGTGCCACTCAATCCATCATTTAGGTGAAAGTAGGGTGGTGGCTCTTGATATTTCAAAAGCGTTTGACAGAGTGTGGCATGGTGCACTATTGGCAAAACTTACTGCTTTTGGTGTCGGTGATGACTTCTCTCGGTTTATATCGAGCTTTCTCAGAGACCGCTCTATACGAGTTATTATAGATGGGGTCTCATCAAACGAGTTCAAGATTAATTCAGGGGTACCGCAAGGCTCCGTTCTTTCTCCTACCCTATTTCTTATTTTCCTCAACGACCTTCTCTACCAAACTTCCAACCCTATCCACTCTTTCGCGGATGACAGCAGCATTTGTCACTCGTACTCTTTTAGTTATAGGCCCAGCCTATCAGAGATCGCTGCCAAGAGACTAAATATGAATGATTCACTGAATAGTGATCTTCTATTGGTCTCTGAATGGGGTCGTAAAAACAGGGTTGCCTTTAATGCTCGTAAGACCCAGTGTTGCTTATTGACGCACAAACAAACGACCGCTAATGCTGCTTCATCTGTACTCATGGATGGTATAAATATTGAAGAATCGGATGCTCTTGATGTTCTTGGAATGAAGATACAGTGTGACGTTCGCTGGAATGAACACATTTTTCATATCTCTAAAGAAGCATTCAAGTGCCTCGGTTTTTTGAAACGGTGTAAGATGTACTTCACTCCATCCGACCTCCTTACTATTTATACCACCTACATCCGACCGAAAATGGAATACAACTCTCATGTTTGGGCCGGTGCCTCAAAGTCTGTTTTGGGGTTACTCGACCGTGTGCAGGAGAGGGCGAAGAAGCTCATCGGTGACAGTAGGGTATCCAACTCTATTGACTCACTGGAGCATCGACGCAGTGTGGGATGCGTTACTCTGTTCTATCGATACTACAATGGATTTTGCTCTGACGAGATTAGGGATCTTGTTCCCGAAACGCGCACATTTTTACGTAGCACGCGGTCATCGTCTAGAGCTCACCCATTTGTGGTCGATTGCCCGGGGAATCGTACTACGCATTACAGAGAGAATTCGTTTTTCAGCCGCACGCTTCGTCTGTGGAACAAGTTGCCTGCAGAAGTGTTTCCTGTCTGTTATAACGTTGGAAGATTCAAGTCAAATGTTCACAAACACTACTCCCACTTTCCCCCTCCTCACAACCTATTTTCCTACTTCTGGTACAATGCACTGCATATGTAGGGGTCATCCCCTGAGTACTGGTCCAATATAAAAAAAAAAAAAAAAACCTTTAGTTGAAATATATACAAAATTCCGAAAAAAATACTTTTTCTGCAATTTTGTATGAAAATTTTTGAACAAAAAATTGTTTTTCTTGCTTCAAACTGCACAAGTCAAAAAAAAATTTTTCCGATATCGGTCCATATACTTATATCCGAGATATAGCTTAAAGCGATCTTTTAATGAAAATGTCGCGTAAGAGAACTTAAGAATTTTTTTGCTTAAAATCAGTTCTGGTAATGAAAAGAGTTAACTAAACAACAGAGAAAACACATTTCCGATATCTGTCCATATATGTATGTACACCCGAGATATAGTCAAAACCGGTTTTTCATGAATATATCGAATCGATGAATATATTAAAAAAAAAAATTTTTTTTTTTTTTTTGTTAAAAATCAATTCTGGTAATGAAAGGAGGTTACTAAAATACAGAAAATGAAAATTCCCGATATCGGTCCATATGCTCGCATACCGAGATATAGCCTGAACCGATTTTTCCATGAAAAAATTTTTTTTGCTTAAAATCAGTTCTGATTATAAAACGAGGTTATTAAAATACAGATAATGAAAATTTTCGATATCGGTGAATATATACCCGAGATATAGCATAAAACGATTTTTCTATTGACATTTTTTTTTTTTTTTTTTTTTTTGCTGAAAAGCACTTCTTGTTATAAAACAAGGTTACTAAAATACAGCAAATAGAAAATTCCGGTATTGGTTCATATACATCCGAGGTATAGCCTAAACCGATTTTTCCATGAAAATGTCCATGTAAGATTTCGTTTTTAGAATGGTGATTACAAGGCAAACGTATTTTTTCCCCGATATCGGTCCATATATAGCCGAGCATATATAGTTCAAATTTGTACTATACATATGTGTAAATATCGTGTAGGGTATTTTATATTCGGTTTAGCCGAATATACAACACCCTTACTTGTTTCTTTTTTTTTGGATCAGTACTCAGAGGATGACCACTACACACACAGTGCATCGTACTGAAACTAGGAGAATAGGTCCTGAGAAGAAGCTAGGAGGGAGATTTGAGCTGCGAAATGTGTGCTGCGTAGGTAACGCAGGCGGAAATCACGGCTAAAATGAGGGAAACTAACCAGTTACGGCGAGAATATCCGAATTAGTGTTGATATTAAGGCTACATTAAATGCATTAACGGGGGCTTATACGACATCCAGGTTAGTTCGTGAATGTTGCATGTTTCTAAACAAGATAAAGAGACATACATACGTACAGTGAAGTGCAATTATAACAAGAAGTGTCAAATTTTAGTGACTGCGCAGGACAGGTGGTCTAGTGAGGCTGCCTGCAAATATCAAGGCTAACATGTCCCAGGTGTGATAATTGTGGGACTATTATCCTTAGAGATCCGAGGTTGCGTTCTTCGACGATTTATCGTCATTTTGACGATTTTGGATGCTAAAAATAGTACTTTGACGTAGATCACATTTACAACTACAGACATACTTTCTTTAAGTTAATTTGTGTAGGAAACGAAAATAATATTTATGGATAGAGAAAGAACGGTAGTAAAAGAAATGTGTATGTAAATTTATTTATTTATTTAAATATTTATTTGGGAGTATAGATATATTGCATATGTTAGACGTGTATTCAATCATATGCGAATACGAGTAGTAATTCGAACAACCTGTTCAAATTTTTATGCAAAAACGGGTGATCATATTTTAAGGAGACTTAAATTTGAAGATTAAAAACTAGGTTAGAGTTTACATATTATTAAGGGAAATCATAGCTAGCATCTCTATTAATATGGGCTCTAATGTTTGTTTGCAAGTTCAGTCTCTGAACAAAACTCTATTAAGGAAAAGATTTAAGACAAAATTAATTATATCTTCTATGGTCCCTTTCGTAACCCGGGGAGCATTTAATGAAAGCCACCAGCAAACTCAAAAGTTACTCCATCTATAAACGATGATATGATTCAAGCTTTTAATATAAATTACTTATTTGTCATTTTCGTCAGATTCACCAGATACAGTGGTAAGCACTTGTTTAATAATAATGGCTTGTCTAATTGCTTTAATAAGCCTACAGATAGAGTCAAGGTAGTGACTCTAACCTATTTAATTTTCGTTACCGTTTCAACAATGGCTTTAAATAAACCATGCCTTGAAAACTCGCTCCACAGCGTTTACATGAGATTTGTGCCTTATTTTACACTTGTCACAAACTATCATCGAAGTATTTTCTAAAAATGTTGATGTTAACTTCATGTTTGTACAAGTGCATATATATTTGTTGTTAAAGCATTAAATGCTGTAGTTTTTCATTGAAGGCAACCATAAATTGTTTTGCTATATTTTACTCTATTGAAATACATATTTTATTCAAAACCCATTCATTTTACTAGCTGACGATTTGCAATAATCATATTGACGATTTTGACGATTTTTTTCGGCCAAAATTGTCTCTTTTAAACCAGATTTATCTGGCATCTACGGTTACGTTCTACTGTAGTGGTTCTGATGGGATACTATCAGGTAAGGACGCATGCGTAGAGATCAAATTTTCCATTCAATGATTTCTGTATAATTGTAGTTACAAGCAAAAGCACACAGAAAAAGTCATAGTAAATATAAAATCAACAAAATTTTTGTCTGAAAAAATAATTTGTATGCATATACATAAATATCAAAAAAGTAACCTTGGATATCGTATTTTGTTGTTGTTTAAAAAAATAGTTGTTTTCGATTAATAATTATTTTTACTAAACTTTTGTTTGAATCCACGAATTGCAGGTCCGCATTCAAACAATTTATTATTTGATTCACCGAATTATTGAATGCGAAAAAAAAATTTTTATGTGCAATAGAGTGTTGAACACTTCCTCAGTCAGTGTCTAGCTCTTTTATTTATTGTGAGGCACAGCATAAACGAGACAACTGTGCCTACATGAAATCAACGCTCATTGAACTTATGTAACCCTGTGTCAGAATTCTATATTCCTTGAAGAAAAAGAAAATTTATTTTCTAATTTATATTAAAAATACTCTATATACACTCATAGAAAAAAGCATCTTCATATTGATGACGATGGGTCATCAGAATTGTGACATCAATAGTATGTAAATAGTAATCAGTATAATGAAAACTGACATCAATCTCAACAACAAAAGTCATCAGACAATTTTGTTGAGTATCATCAATGCTACAACTGTGGCGACATCAATTCAATGATACATTTTATTAATAGGTATAATACAACTAATTTGTCAAAATTGATTATAAAAAAAGCCTACATAGCGTTATAAAATTTTATATTTATTGTTGAAAAGGAATTAGGTAGTTAAAATTATTATTTTTAAATTTAAATTCAATTTTAAGAAGTAGAAAAAAAAATGCATCATATTAATGACATTTAGTCATTATATGTGACGCTAGTTACATAAATATGATGACAGCGTAGAGAGTAAAATAAAAAGAAGAACTACGAAGTAGAGAAAGAGAATATTTCCTCATACACAGCATGCACACAATTAAAGTATGATAATGCGCCACGCAGACATTGTATTGATGGCAGGAAGTCATCAAAAGTATTATCAGAAGATTTTTAATTCTCATTGATTTCTTTAAGATGGTAAAATATAAAGTTATGTGTTTGAACATATTTTTGAAATCAGATATTATAACCGGAGGTTAATGTTGATGATGTCGTCATGAAATTGACTTCCAAATCAATCCAATTTATAGTTAGTTGGTGAGTGCGGCACTCTACTGATGATGTTTTGTCATTACATTGACATCATTTAGTAATTTCCTGGGTATTTGAGCTTCCTTGCATTGATTACATGCTCTCATCAAACGTATTCCGATGAAGCATCCCCATGATGTCAGTGCGACATTTCATTGATGAAATATTTGTCATAATTGCCGCTGTTGATAATAAGAGCAACTGATGTAATGGTTGACATCACAGCGATGACAAGTGTCATGGGGTCAAAAATGATGACATTTGGCATTGCATTGATGTTTAAATACATCATAGTTATGACAGGTTTTTTATGAGTGTACTAGTTTATAAACATATGGCCGATTGCGTCAGCCGTTTCTCCACTAGTATCCTTTTGTAGTATATCACTTTAGCATATCATTCATGCTCGAGCTTACTGCTGTCTAAGTGGTAGCCCAAAGAAAATTCCTAACTCAGTTTCTTAATTTTTTCCACATTTCCATTCTCTTAAGAGTTGAGTGCAACCTGATTTGTTAAAGCCAAAGGTAAGGTAAATTATGTCGTAAAATATGAAGACAGAGCTTTGCTTACAGCGCCATTGCCTAAGCATTTGTATAGAACCAGCAAAAAAAAACCAAAAAGCCTTGTCCCACATAGATTTCATAGTTAAAAAAAAATATAGTATTGCATTCATAAAAAATGTCATAGATATATTTTCCCACTTTCATTAGCTCGTGTCGTAAATATAAAAATAACTTTTACTCCAACAGGGATGCTCTTTATTGCGGTTGAGTGGTTCTTCGTTGGCGTTTTTTTTTTTTTGTCTTTTTCATCCCGTCGCCTTTTTTGTATAGTCATTGTGACAATAAGTGGCCACATTATACCAGCTTTTGTCATCCTGCGTGTCTAATTTATTAAAAAAGATATTGTCAAGCAATAGGAAAAGCACAATGGTGCATATAAAAATTTCCTAAAATACTTATTCCACTTTATGTTCCTGCACACAATTCTTTACGAATCGACAAACCCACACACACACACACACACATACATACATACATACATAAGTCTTTTAAACAGAAAGCAGGATAAAGAATGGAAGCAAAAAAATGTTTTAGGTATTCATTTTTTCTTTATGGTTAAAAAAAAGACAATCCTTTGGCAGGCTGCTCTTCCTCCCCCCTCAATTAGCAAGTGGTAAGCGTGCAAGTGGTAATACATACACTGTGCAGTTTAAAATTAACCCCTCTTTATTATATCGGTAGGGATAAGTATTTTGTGGGGAAAAAACAAAACCGCGCTTTATCTTCATATCAATTTGCCGACGCACTTTAAAACGACGAATTTATATTGTACTTCGTTTTACTCTTTTTCTGTTGAAGTTTTTTATTTTTTTATTTGATTATTGCTTAGGTGGGTGAAGAACAGTGTTGCCAATGTTGTATATAATGTAGCAAGCACAATGGTACCAAATTACACCCAAGTGGGGCTGGCTTTTCAATGGCTGGCAGTCTGTTAAACCTAAGCTAATATCGAAAATGGTTTGGATTAAGTACATTGCCATTAATATATTACTGTATCGCCGATTTCAAATCACTTATCTCTGGATAGCCTACAAATCTCCTTTTAAGTTTATATACACACTTACATATGTATTTTTGCATAGTTACGGCATGTCATATATGACATATGTCATATATGACATATGAAAGTAAAGTGACAAAGTAAAATGGTAAATTAACGTGTGTTTAATTATGAAATAGGAAAACAACATTAATGAACACATTTTATCGTCAATGAAAGGTAATTGTAATTATATGTTTCCACATAGGAAAGTTAAGCAGATGTGTAATTAACTCGGGCCAACAGCTGTCTTTCGATCTCATCTGATGGTGAGGCAATTCCATGAAGTAAATTGCTGCCTGCCATGTGGTTTCTCAGTGCATGTGTGTGGACCACGACAAGAGAAATATATTTGCAGCCTTAACAAGCTCCTTCATAAAGATTTTCCTTAAAATATTGTCATATCAACCCTATTTTTTTGTTCTACGTGTAATTAAAAGAAAAAGAAAGAAATTTGGCAATTATTAAACATGTCCTAATCGGGCAAATGTCGATCGATTAAATGCCCCATATAAAATAATCAAATTTCCAAATGTCAATGTATTAGAAATGTGTATGTGTATGTGTGTTTAATATCCTTCTAATAAATTTTATTGCTTACAAATTGTAGTACACAAAAACAATTTAATTTTGTCTTGTTTTCAAGCAGTAAAAGAGTAGAAGCTTCAACAAAGGGTGTTTATTATAGAGATGTTAAAACTTTAAGTTGGTAGCACTTTTACAACTGGCGGGCATTTTGCCAACTGTTGAGGGGTTTATGACAGTTGAAAGTAAAAGCAGCGCAACTACCTTGAAGTTAAATTGCAAATTTTTCACAACACAATTCTAAAAATTATATGGTTTTTTTTTATATTGGACCAGTACTCAGGAGATGACCCCTACATATGCAGTGCATTGTACCAGAACTAGGAAAATAGATTGTGAGGAGGGGGAAAGAGGGAGTAGTGTTTGTGAACATTTGACTTGAACTTTCCAACGTTATAACAGACAGGAGATACGTCTGCAGGCAACTTATTCCACAGACGAAGCTTTCGGCTGAAAAACGTATTCTCTCTGTAATGCGTAGTGCGATTCCCCGGGCAATCGACCACAAATGGATGAGCTCTGGACGATGAGCGCGTGCTACGCAAAAATGTGCGAGTTTCGGGAACAAGATCCCTAATCTCGTCAGAGTAGTAGTTTGTCTTTCATTTCGTGCACATGTTTTTCTAACTATCGTCCGCATTTATTTTTATATTTATATGTTGTCAAATGCACATGTTTTAGTTGTTGTCGGGTTATTCTTTTTTTTATAAGTTATGTTTTATTTTCCATGCGGTGTTTTTTTTTTTTTTTTTTTTTTTTTTTGTGAACAATGTTTAACAAAATATAATTAAAATTTAAAGTGCATTCATAAAAGAAAAACAAAAAAATTAAAATCTCAATAACGTACAGTTAAATAAGAAAAAGAAAAAACAAAATATCAACAAGAAATCAAAAACAGCAACACTATACTAATCAGAAAAACCAACAGCAATAATCAATTTTACAAAAGTTTAACTACAATAATGCCACCCAACAAACCATTCAATAACCATTTCTAAAATAAAAAAATAAAAAATAACACAATAAAACAAAGCAATAAAATAAAACAAAATGAAGCTAAATTAATATAAATAAAATAAAAACAAAAATAACAATAATAATAAATAAATACACGTTAAATTACATGGCCAGATTAGGGCTTTTATGGCCCTTTTTCAGGCATTGTTATCAATTCCTTACCGCGTCCATCAGTTGAAATTACTTTGCAATGCTAGGGGTGCCTGATTAATCGTTGTAGATCATTATAGTATCGAAGGTATATACACTGGATACTATATGATCAACTCAGCAACGATTAATTTCGGTTTTCACCTGCACTGCAAAAATAACATTTGTTTGTTGATCTTCCACCGGGATGACAGGCAACTTTAAAATAGACTTCTGCAACATACGTGGGCTGAGATCGAATTTTTTCTCTGTCTATGCTCACACTTGTCTCCATCGGCCGGATGTTTTCGCCCTGTGTGAGACCCAGGTATCTGAGAATGCTGATCCACAGGATTTTCATATACCTGGGTATCAACTCCTATCCCTCTTTCATTTCCATCGGGGCCTTGTAATTTATGTTCGCAATGAAGTTGTGTTCCAGTGCCAGCAACCATTAGGCATGCTTGATGCAGAATTTACCTGTCTTTGGGTTAAATTCAAAATCAGGTCACACTTTTTGCATTTCGGGTTTCTATACAGAAGTCCAAATGTGGGGAGGGATTCTACCCTTGCCAGTTTCGATGCCCTCTCCGACTCCATATCAAAGATCCTGGAAAGTTGTCCGAGCAGTGAAATCGTTGTTGCTGGTGATTTCAATGTTCACAACTCATCCTGGCTTCGCCATTCGAGTCATACAACTCCAGAAGGCCAATATGTTGAGTTATTCGCTGCGCACAACCACCTAGCGCAATTAGTGAATGTGCCAACGCATATTCCATGTGTTGAAGGGCACCATTCAAACACACTTGACCTATTCCTGACTTCACACCCTGAAAAGTATGAAGTCAAAGTTAGTGCACCTCTCGGCAATTCGGATCATTGCACCATTTCTGCCTCCTTTTTGATCTCTGAACTTCGTAACGTTTCGAAATCAGCTACGAAACGGTCAATATTTATTTACGAAAAGGCGCGTTGGGCTGAGCTCAACCAATTTTATAAGCATTTTAATTGGAAACTCTGCTTTCTAGACAATGACATAAATGCTTCAGCAAAAATGGTCGAGAACATGATATTGCTAGGGATGAAAACATGCATCCCCTCCAAGCAGATTTCGATTAAACCAAAAGCAAAATCGTGGTTTAATCAGACTTGCAAAAATGCAGTCAGATCCAGAGAGGAAGCATTCAGTAACTGGCGTTTAAACAAAACCCCAGACACTGACTTGCTACGCAAAAAGGCAAGATCTTCGTGTGCCAAGGTACTTAGGCGTGAAAAGTTTCTTCACGAACAGCGCCTTCGTGCCAAGGTCCTTGCAGCTCCTCGGGGCAGCAAGACCTTTTGGTCTTTCGTTAAGAGAGTAAAGAACAGTGCTAGTTCATCAGTCCCAACTCTCTTAAAGAATGACCAAGCATTCACCGACCCGGTTGACAAAGCTAACCTATTGGCTGAAATTTTTGCAAGCAATTCCTGCTTGCCGGAAAGCAGTCAACCACTTCCCGAGCTCGAAAGAGTATCTGTAACTATGCCAAGTATATTCTTCCGGGCGCGAGCAGTTAAAAGGGTTTTAGCAGACCTCGACATAAACAAGACTCCTGGACCGGATGGCATTTCAGCACTGGTCTTGAAGCAGTGTTCTTCTACGCTTGCGCGTCCATTAGCACACCTCTTCAGCAAAATTTACCATGGTGGTGAGTTTCCATCGTGCTGGAAGGTTGCTAATGTAACACCAATACCCAAAAAGGGTGAGGTAAATAACCCCGAAAATTACCGCCCAATTGCAATCTGCTCTGCGCTTTCCAAAGTAATGGAAAGTATGGTTAATTACCATCTTATGGGATATCTAGAGTCGCACAAATTACTTTGTGATCGCCAATATGGATTTCGTAAGGGTCGCTCTACTGGCGATCTTATGGCATATCTTTCGGAAAAATGGTGCCACTCAATCCATCATTTCGGTGAAAGCAAGGTGGTGGCTCTAGATATTTCCAAAGCGTTTGACAGAGTGTGGCATGCTGCACTGCTGGCAAAACTTACTGCTTTTGGTGTCGGTAACGATTTCTCTCGGTTTATATCGAGCTTTCTCAGAGACCGCGCTATACGAGTTGTTATAGATGGGGTCTCATCAAACGAGTTCAAGATTAATTCAGGGGTACCGCAAGGCTCCGTTCTTTCTCCTACTCTATTTCTTATTTTCCTCAACGACCTTCTCTATCAAACTTCCAACCCTATCCACTCTTTCGCAGATGACAGCAGCATTTGTCACTCGTACTCTTTTGGTCATAGGCCCAGCCTATCAGAGATCACTGCCAAGAGGCTAAATATGAACGATTCACTGAATAGTGATCTTCTATTAATCTCCGAATGGGGTCGTAAAAACAGGGTCACCTTTAACGCTCGTAAGACCCAGTGTTGCTTATTAACGCACAAACAAACGACCGCAAATGCTGCTTCATCTGTACTCATGGATGGTACAAATATTGAGGAATTGGATGCTCTTGATGTTCTTGGAATGAAGATACAGTGTGATGTCCGCTGGACTGAACACATTTTTCATGTATCTAAAGAAGCATTCAAGTGTCTCGGTTTTTTGAAACGGTGTAAGACGTACTTCACTCCATCCGATCTCCTTACTATTTATACCACCTACATCCGACCGAAAATGGAATACAACTCTCATGTTTGGGCCGGTGCCTCAAAGTCTATTTTGGGGTTACTCGACCGTGTGCAGGAGAGGGCGAAGAAGCTCATCAGTGACAGTAGGGTATCCAACTCTATTGATTCACTTGAGCATCGACGTAGTGTGGGGTGCGTTACTCTGTTCTATCGTTACTACAATGGATTTTGCTCTGACGAGATTAGGGATCTTGTTCCCGAAACTCGCACATTTTTACGTAGCACGCGTTCATCGTCTAGAGCTCATCCATTTGTGGTTGATTGCCCGGGGAATCGTACTACGCATTACAGAGAGAATTCGTTTTTCAGCCGCACGGTTCGTCTGTGGAACAAGTTGCCTGCAGAAGTGTTTCCTGTCTGTTATAACGTTGGAAAATTCAAGTCAAATGTTCACAAACACTACTCCCGCTTTCCCCCTCCTCATAACCTATTTTCCTAGTTCTGGTACAATGCACTGCATATGTAGGGGTCATCCCCTGAGTACTGGTCCAATATATAAAAAAAAAAAAAAAAAAAAAGAGCAAAATCCATTGTAGTAACGATAGAACAGAGTAACGCACCACACTGCGTCGATTCTCCAATGAGTCAATAGAGTTGTATACCCTACTGTCACCGATAAGCTTCTTCGCCCTCTCCTGCACACGGTCGAGTAACCCCAAAATCGACTTTGAGGCACCGGCCCAAACATGAGAGTTGTATTCCATTTTCGGTCGGATGTAGGTGGTATAAATAGTAAGGAGGTCGGATGGAGTGAAGTACATCTTGCACCGTTTCAACAAACCGAGGCACTTGAATGCTTCTTTGGCGACATGAAAAATGTGTTCAGTCCAGGGAACATCACCATCCGATTCCTCAATATTTATACCATCCATGAGTACAGATGAAGCAGCACTTGCGGTCGTTTGTTTGTGTGTTAATAGGCAACATTGGGTCTTACGAGCGTTAAAGGCGACCCTGTTTTTATGACCCCATTCGGAGATTAATAGAAGATCACTATTCAGTCAATCATTCATATTTATCCAGCGATCTTTGATAGGCTGGGCATATAACTAAGAGAGCACGAGTGACAAATGCTGCTGTTATTCGCGAAAGAGTGGATAGGGTTGGAAGTTTGATAGAGAAGGTCGTTGAGGAAAATAAGAAAATGGTGCGTTTTGAAATTTTCAAGTTGATAACGCTGGATGTCAGTTAAAAAAAGTCGTGTTTGTTTTATACCTTTTCTAAATTCTATACCTGTACAAAAAACACCCTTTACTTCAGTGTGTAATTTACCCACAAAAAGTACCCTTGTAAATATAAATATTTTTTTTATATGTTGATATTATATTACTTTGATATAATTGAGGGTGGAATTTTTAAATGTCTATATGTTAGAGTTGTTGTTTGTGTTTTTTTTTCTTCTTCCTCCTTTTTTTTTGTGTGGTAATAATTGTAATTCTTTGCTGATAAATTACAATTTGTCTGAAAGTTGTTGGTGCATGTGATTTGTAAGTAGATATGTAGGTAGATATAATAAAAAGCAAATCGGTGCTTATGAACGTACGACGCGTATGAATGTCTGCCTGTATGGAGGAATATTTGAAAACGAAATTACATACATACGAGTACTCGTACATCTAGTTATAATCTCAAGCCTAAATATTGATTGATTTTCCAGTTTCCTCTTCGTGTTTTATATTTGTTTTTACCTGTTTCTGTTATAGACATATGTACAAGTATGTATATATATTTTTCTATTTGCCATAGAAAACAAAATGATTTTCGTTTGGTAAGCAAAAGCCTAAAATCCGATAAGCCCCCAAAACCATTCAAAAAAAAAAAATTAATTCTTACAAATAGTTTATTAAATACAAAAAAAAAAGTTTACTTGGTTATAAAGATTTAAGTAAATTTCTCACATTTGTATTTGTTGTTGAATTTGCTTTGAAGAATATTGATTGAAAAGCCACTGGCTGCATTTGCTAGATTTGTTTAGCGTTATTTTCAATTATAATTTGTTTCAACACTTTTCTAAATGAAAAATTTTTAATTATATATTTTTTTTTTTTGTTTCAGAAACAGAATTCTTCTTCTAATTTTACAATTTTTTTTTTACTTTTACAAAAACATTATTTCATCACTTGATATTCAATTTAAATCACAAATTTTTAAAATGAATTTATCTGCTTTGAAGAGATGAATTCTTCTTGTTAATCTAAAATCAATTGCTTTGTAGACTTTTTTTGCAAAATTTTTTCTTTTTTTTACTTTTCTTTTTTGTCAATAATGTTTTAGCTAAATTTCAATTAAAATAAATTTTTATTTATCAATTTTATGAAATTTTTTCGTAAAATTTTTTTTATTTCGTATTTTTTTTTAATTAAATTTTTTACATTTAACTTTAACTTTTGTCGAATTGTGAAAAAAAAGAGAATTTTTTTTCTTAATTTAGTCGCCACTTAGTATATATTTTCACCCAGTTTCAAGGTAATGCCAAAAAAATAATAATAAAATACAATTTGATTTGGACGCTTTCAGCGCGAACGTGTTTCGAGTCGATACGTCCGTTTTCAACTGTGGCCGTTACTCCACTGAAAAGCGAAAATGTTTTCCAATGAAAAGTTTGCATTCATCAAATAGCTGATTTTTCTCATTGTTGTTGTTGTTGTTGGTTTAAGTTGCTAAATACTCATACATACTTTGGGTGAAGATTTTGCTTGCTCTCTAACGAGAAAATGCTTTCAGTCCACACCAGCCAAATGCGCACAGTGTTTATTTTGTGGTGTCAGTGCTGTTGTTGTTCCGAGAATTTTCCCAATTACACAAAATTTCCTTCCGCTCTGTTTGGATTTACTTGTTTCGTTTTTTTGTTTATTTAGTTTTTCTTTTTGGCCACTCTTTTTTATGGCTTTCACTGTGTGCGTTTGTGTGCGTGTTTCAATTTGTGCGTTTGCCTTGGTGCTTATTTTGTTCAGCTGTCAAGTTTTAACATGTGGCAAAAGCTTCTTGTTTGTGTTTGCTTACACATGTTTTTGTTTTTGACACCTTTCTATTTTGTGCTAATTTTCTAGCTTTTTTGCATTTTTCTTTTATCCATTTTTTACCTCCTTCTGGCCAAAACATGTTTTACATCATGTTCTTTGTTTTCTTTCTTTTCCGAATTTCTTCAATTCAATTTAAAAGCTTTTTGAATCCGCATAAGCTCCTAGAGCCCAGTTCAGACGCTTCAACTTTTGTTAATATTTTAATTCCTTTTTAAAGTTGTATCAAAGTTCACTTATGGGTATTATTACAACCTAACGATAAAGTTTCAGATAGTTAGCCTGCACGTTATACTAAACGTGAATAAAGTCACCATTAAGTTTTTTCTATTTTTGCAACTGAAGTTGCCATATTTTCAACAGAATATATGACAGCTTTAAATTATAAGGTGCTCGTAGCCAACTAGATCACCATACAATATCAAAGTTCAACAGTACCACAGTTTTCTTCAATAACTTATTAATTAGAATTACTTGTAGGCTATATAGGTGTTTTTATTAAATTTTTGGCCAAAAACCGGCTTTAGAGAAAAAAACTGAATGATCGATCACTCTAACGATTACTTATGATAATGCAGTGTGCACGAGTTGCACTGTGTGAATAGTAACTACGCACGTTGTGTTGGTTTGTTTTACGAAAGTGTGAATACAAAATTGGAAAAATAAAATAAAACTGTAGTTGCTGAAATAGCGTTTTATACCAAACCAGCTTTGCATATAAAAGCCAGTATCGAGCACGTTTAGTCAACAATATAATTTCATTATTGCAATACTTTACCAAACAGTGAAAAGTACTGAAAAGTAATGCTAAGTAAAATTTTTTTTCTAAAGTTGAACGTGGCATTAATTTTTAAGTGGTAAATCCCATTAAATACAAAATTATTCCTTTGATTGAAAAAAAATGTAATTGCGTCATTTTTATTGTCACCAGACAATTTAACTTAAAAGTGTGGATTTCCTAAGGTGAAATAGGAAAATTAAACTTGGCTGTCGAAGATTTTTCATGCTTTGGAAGCCTTTATATTGGGTCTGGCGTACGCTACAGCATTGTAACCATATTCTTTTTACACAAGGTAACTTTCTTTACGTGTGTCACGTTTGCAGAAAACTTATGCATATATGTTTATTTTATTTCTCAAGAAATAAAGGCGTCCTAAATATTGTTCTGAATTGTGCACATCAAAAGACTTAAGAATTTCAATAGGCTAAGTATTAGGTTTTAAAAGGCTTAATTTTTTTTAAGAAAAGTTAAAGAAAAAAATCTAAGTGCAAATGAGAAAACGAAAAAAAAATTTAGAGGTCAATTCATAATTACAAAACTTGATGATAATGAATTAAACAGGTCATCAAAACGAAAAAGAACAAGAAGAATGATATATTAACACACAATTAACCACAATAAAATATCCATGTCATACCTCGTAATTAAAACAGGTACCAGCGAAAGATCTTTCAAAGGAGTTCCGTCTACAAGTAAGTGAATCTTTTTCTTATATATTATACTATATAATGCAAAATTTCAAAAACCAGTAAATATTGTTTTCGGTAGTTAATAAACTGTTTAAACGGAAATTATATAAAATCTTGGCAATTGACTGATTCTTAGATAACAGTTTGAGTTGATGTTAGATGATTCTAAGCATTTTAAACGATGAAAACGATATTTTCTGTTTGTTGATTTAAATCTAATGGTCTATATAGTGTTGATATGGTTATTTAAAAACGCTTTATTTTGACACCAATAATGTTAGAAAAATTTTAACATCAGGGCAAATTAATTTAAATTTATGAATTTATAAAGTAAATTAGCCTAAAGTATAACAGTTGGGAATAACGGTGAAATATCACAATCATTGAGAGGAATTTCATGTCTTCTCAAACTTGGAGAGAATCATTTTTTTCGAGAGATCGATAATTATAATTGACTTCTTCCAACAAAAGTACTGACATACATACCCAGCAGTCCACAACTTATTACAATTTGCAAAGCATCCGATTGTAAGCGGTTGTGTCAACAGAAAAAATCAAAATACACATGTTAAGGACAACAAAAAACTAGCATTCGATTCAGATTATTCTCTTTCTACTCATTATGTTAAATTAAATGTACAGAAGAAACAAAGTAGAAAAGAAATGCTAATAATATAGTTTTGAACTCATCCAATCTTCGCTTACAATGTATACAGTGTTGGATGCATCTCACGGCCTAGGCCATCGCTGTGTAAATGTAAGTAGGAATTGTATACAGACTTCGGATGGGTCACGCTTACATTGTCAATGATCTTAGATCGAAGATGTATGTGACAAAAAGTTCACTGGGTACATAGTTATATATATATCTCATTAATTGAATTTTTTTATGTAAGTATCTTAAGTTACCAGTTAATCTGTTTCGCACTGGTTTTTTTCCTGAACTTTTTAAGTGCTGCTCGTTTAGCAGTTTAAATAAGTAAAATTTTTTTTTCTTCGAATGTTTATTTGCATTTAAAAATTCTGCTAGTATAGTAAAAAAAAAAAGAAAAAATGTTTATATTCTTAAGATACTTTCCTTAAATATAATAAATTGAGAAATAGTAATGGAAGCGTAAAAGCCAACATGCCTTGATTTCTGATATACTGCTTGTGTAGGGTAGAGGTTTTTGGGATCGTAACGACAATTTGTTGCCAGGAAATTTCCTGAAGAAGACACACAAGGGGGTGTCGAAATATCGAAACATTAATAAACGAATAATTTTGAAACAAGTGACCTCAAGCTCAAATAAACAACAATTATATTAAAAAAAAAGTCGAAAAACTAGGATCAAGATACGAATATAAAATCCTCATTTTAACTATTTGTGAGTTGTAATAATGGCCCTTAAAGAGATACCCAGCGAAAAGTTGGTATTGTATTGCATTGATCTAAGAACGTACCAGCGAAAACTTACCTGATAACATACTTCTCAATACCATAGTATTTACCGCCTACATTACCAAGAAGTAGTTAAGTAATGACTTGCTTAATATCTATTGTCTAAGCACGTATGTAAGTAGTTATTCTTTGCAAATAAAAGTACATATGGGACAGTCCAAGTCAAATCGGACAGTTCGGAGAAAACAAATTTTTGATTTGCTTTATTTTTTATTTTATTTCAGCAAATTTTTAGATCTTTATGGCTTATGGTTTCGGAGTTATCGCGTTGTAAAAAAGCCGATTTGTGAGAAAACCGTGCCCGAATAAATACTCATAACTTTTTCAATCTTAAACCAAACAGAATAATTTTTTTGCATTGTTTTTCTTTTTCTGTCATGCTCTCATACTCTTATAGTGAATAAGACATAACAAACAGCATAAGAAAACACAATAAACTGAATGTTATATAAATCATATACATGCGGGCACATACATATGTATATATGTTTCTATCAAGGCGAATTCATTATTAGGTGGATGCATCGGCGAATTCAGGCGAATTCATTTAATATGGCAGCGCTTTCTCTGTCAAGTTTTGTTTACCTTTTCGGCGCCATTTAAATTTTTTAACATGTTAGTTATCAACTACTTTTGACAGCTTAAGTGTGAATTCGCCTTTTTACACAAACAAAATACCTGTTGTTTTTTTTATTGTTGTATTGTTGTAGCGAAGCGGCTACCTTGTTTTTTGTATCATGGTTTCTATTTTTCTTACATTTATATCTTTATATACCCGCCACAATTTGAAACACAAAGCGAAATAACAGAAAACATAAAAAAGTGAATTTACATTAAATAAATATCAAAACAAAACTAGTCAAATTATATTTTGTAAACACCTTACTAAGATGTGAAACACGCAGTCTGTAACCAAATGTTGTAGGCATAGATGCCAGATAAATCTGGTTTAATATCGTCAAATTCGGCGGAAAAAATCGTCAATATGATTATTGCAAATCGTCAAAAAATCATCAGCTAGTAAAATTAGTTATTTTTGAATAAAAGATTTATTTTAACGGCGTACAGTATAGAAAAACAAGTCATGATTGCAGCATTTGAAGCTATAACAACAAATATATATTCTTACAAACATGAAATTAAATTCATAAGCACATCTACCATTTATTAATTTTTTTGACAAATAAATAAGTTTTCATATATTTAATATATTTCATAGGTACTATTATTATACTAAACACTTTTGCTAAATCGCGCATATCTAAGTCACAACTAACTAACTAACCCTTCAACTAATTTCTCACTTTGGTTTTGTTAAGTTCCACGTACCGGGATGCAAACTCACACATTTGCAGAAGACGATAAGATTAATATTTTTGTTATAAATTTATTCCAAAACTCTAACAGTTTCATATTTATACGTAAAAGTTTTCCAGTTAACTCGTTTTAAATTTCTCGTCTTCCGAGTTCTACGATGATATAAGAAAATTCGTTCATTATGTTAGAAAAGACGTTCCCTTCTTCTATAATATTGTACGAATTTATAGAAGTTAAAGTTTTGAATTTATCTTCAAATTTATTCTCTTTAAAATATGAGCGCTTACATACAAATTTTAAAATTTTTTAGCTTATAGTTTTTTTAAGCGCTATTCACATATGATATTTTAAGTTCATCTCTAAGATATACATTATATGTATACTCGAAAATAACTATCAAAAAATATTTTTATTGCAAACATACATATATATTTACGTATCATATATATTACCTTGAATGATATGACAAAAAAAAAGGTTATCTTTAAAAATCGTCAAAAACAGACATTAAATCATCAAGTCGTCAAAATGTTATTTCAGCACCCAAAATCGTCAAATATGGCAACTATGGTTGTATGTAGCAACACAACTTCATATACATATGAACTTATACATGTGTGTGTACAAATATAATTAGAATATACCCAGTGGCAAATTTTTGTAGTCCTTCATTTATATGGCCTTCTGTCAGGCCTTCTTACACATTTTTTTTTTTTTTTTATGCAATACTCATTCTCGCTTGCCTTCTCAGGAAGGCCTTATAGAAGGCCTACTAACTCCCTTCAAAAGGAAGACTTGTTTCTAATTATGAGTATCTTGTACGCGTACTACATAGTACAAACGTACGTTTGTAGCAACAAAAATTGATGAACCGTTTAAATAAAAATTCCAAAAGAAAAAAACAGCAAACACAAAAACAGGAAAATGTAGAAAGAGAATAATAAAAAAAGATGGAAACTTAAAATAGTTTTCTCTGGGTCCGGAGAATATTAAAATACAAAAAATATGTATGTTAATAAATAAAATAAATACCGCTAGTTTAGAGACAGCAAACGCTGTACAAACAATGTGGGCAATTAACAAAATGCATATGTGATTCAATATGAGATGAATATAGATAGAAAATAATTAAATGCTCGGTGGCTTAGTGGTTAAAGCAGTAGATCATGATACGTCATGTCCCGAGTTCAAATCCCAGTGGGTGCTGATGAGTAGTGTAGCGACTACGAAACAGCTAGTTGTCCCCCAGCTAAAGATTTGATTATTATTTTTCTTGTCTTCTTCAATCAAAAATTATTGATCACAGAAAATTTGTATTGCAAAAAATCCTTCTTAAGAAAAAAATTAAGAAAGGAAAAACTTGAACTAAAAACCTGTTGTACATATGTACAAACCAAACAATTTTTAATTTAAAAAAAAAATTATAAAAGTTCAACAAAAAAATTTAACAAATTAAAATAGTTTTGCTTAAAATTTTTTTTTTTTATAATTCAATTATTTATTGTATCTTCTAAAAGAACTAACAATAAGTATGCAAATCTTAAAACTAAAAATTCGTTAATTAATATAGAAAAAAAAATTAATTAATATTGAAAAATTTTATTTACTTAGGTCCAGCCAATGCTAGACGAAAAGTTGTTTCTTGCGTGTATTTAGTTGGTAAATCACCTTTCCAACGCTCTGATGGTTGCAAGGGTGTCCATCCTTCTCAGTGTCGAGTGTGACCACCAAAGTTAAGGATGCTACGTGCGAGAGGATTCGGGTGAGACTCCAATCTGTTAATGTACCTTATCGCGTGTTTTGAAAATTCATCTTTCACTAAGGGTACACCTAGATCTTTGTGACTTCGAGAGTTTTTAACATACCATGGAGCTGCAGTAATTATACGGAGAATTTTATTCTGGCGCTTTTGAATTTTCTCAATGTTAGATGCAGAGGCGGTACCCCACAATTGAATTCCATAGCTCCATATTGGCTTTAGGATTGCGTTATACAACAAAAGTTTGCAATCTAACTTCAAGATAGAATTTCTGCCGATGAGCCAATTTAGTTGCACCGCTTTTAATTTCATCTGGGTGATTTTAGCGTCAATGTGAGACTTCCACGTGAGCCTACGGTCGAGGTGAATACCAAGGTATTTGACTTCACTGTGCTGCGAAACAATATAGTTGTTGATTTTAACAGCCGAACAAGCTGTTCTACGTAGTGTGAATGTAACATGGGTACATTTTTGTTTATTTACTTTGATTTTCCAAAGTTTCAGCCATTTCTCCAATATAAGAATATATTCTTGCAAATTTTGTGATGCTAATTTATAGTCTTCATGGACACTGACGAATGCTGTATCATCTGCAAAAGTCGAAGTGTGAATTTTGTAGCTCGTTGGCATGCCTGAAGCATAAATCAAATATAAAGTTGGACCCAATATGCTACCCTGAGGAACTCCAGCTTCGATTGGCTGAGCCGAGCTTTTGAAATCACCTTCCTTAACGACGAATTTCCGGTCATGTAAGTGGCTCTTTAACAGCTTGTGCGTGTTTGCAGGCAAGTTTAATTTTATTTTATGGGTTAAGCCTTTGTGCCACACTTTGTCAAAAGCTTTGGAAACGTCAATAAATAGAGCTGAGCAATATTTTTTATCTTCGAACGCGTTTCTGATAACATTCACCAGCCTGTGTGTCTGTTCTATGGTGCTATGCTTAGAACTAAAATCGAATTGATGGTTAGAAATACATCCTACTTCATTCATTCAAAACAGTTTTGAAGTTGCTGGCAATAGACTTATCGGCCTATATGACTCAACTTTTGTAGGATCCTTTCCTGGTTTGAGTATCATAGTAATGACAGACACCTTCCAATCATTAGGAAAGTACTCGAGACGTAAAATAGCATTGAAAATAAAAAGAACGAGTCTTCTAGCTACTCGGGGTAAATGCACAAGCATTTTGTTGGTAATTGGAGCTTTTCTGGGGTTTAAGTTACTAATAGCATTATCGACATCTTGAAAACGAAGTCTAAAAGGTACGGGAGGTCTAACTGCATATCAGCTTCATCATTCAGTCCGTCAATGGCAAACACGTTTCTCAAGTGGTTAGTGTACATCATTCCCTCGCTTAAAATGCGTTAGAGTTGGGTAGCATTGTATATTTTTGTGAAATTTTTGTGGTAAAAATTTAAAAAAGTGATTAAAAGGTCGCTAAGACGAAAAAGAAAATATTCTAACGAAACTTTACTAGCAAACACACAGATTAAATATAAATGAGGCCTGATGAAGAACGCCTTCTACCAGGCCTATTGAAGAAGGCCTTATATCAGGCCTTCTGAAGAAGGGAGCAGGGAAGGCCTTGGCTGGCTATGACAACGTGTGCAAAAAATATATGAGTATGGAATGCAGTAGCAAGGTCTTGTGTCTGCCAAATAAGACCTTCTAGCAGGCCTGTTTACTCCGTCTTTTCGCCACTGGGTAACTGGCATTTGCACTCAATTATAAATACGTGAAGTGGTGACTATATGAAAGATTTCAACACAGCAAAACGTCTGCTTAGCAAGGGCATAAACCAATTAACAATAACGTTAATACAGTTCCTCGTTTGCCCGCTAATACTTTATGGCGCCGTTTAGAATGTAATAACATTTGAACGTATGTAAAAACTTAAGGCCTTGTTCATAAAAATTATTGTTGTTATGTTTGTAAATCTCTTATTTGACATATTTCTATACTAACTTTGTTAATAAAGGGCCATTATTACAACTGACGAATAGTGGACATTAGGATTCTATCCTACAGATAACTTTTTAACAGACGAATAGATAACATTAGGACTCTATTCCACAGGTAAGTTTTTATTTTTTTGGTTACTGTCCATCTACATTAGACATGAAAAGCTATTAAGACATACTGTTAAAACAAACCTTTAACGGCCCGATTGTTACATGGTGGAGTATACGTATGTCTTGATTTTTCATTATTTCAACTCCGTCAACAAAAGCACATCATTGCTTTTTATGCCCTTTTCTATAGTTTGTGGAAAAAAATGTATTTTTATTGCAAAATTTGCAATCTAAAATAAAAATTTGAAAAATTTTGTCGATAATTTCTTTTAATTTAAAAATATTTTTACTTTTCCCGTATTGAAAAATCATTTCATGTTAAGTTAGAGCTTTTAAAACAGACATCTTAACAGTTGTGTCAAGACGGCAAGAAAACAGTAACATTTGCAGTCCACAGCTGACAGTAACAGTATTTTGCTGTCCCTGTTAGTGTTTTAATGTCAGGTGAGGACAGTACTTTATGGCAAGTTAACATTAACCTGAAAAGTTACTGATAACTTAACAGCAGGTTTATCCTCTTGCTAAATTTCAAAGTTAACTCTAAGCATTTGAAGCTGCCATATTTTTTGCTGAAAATCTTGTAACAGTTGTAAAAATGGGAAAAATTTAATGGTGACTTTATCGTTAGGTTGTAATAATGGCCCTAAGCAGTGCTGCCAAGCGTAGGGATTTTTCCCTTTTTGTACAGATTTATATGTTTATTTCCACATGTAGGGGAAAAAGGACAGATTTTGTATGATTAGGCTTATTGTAGGGAATTTTCAAATTATCACAAATGATTAGCATTTTTATTATACAATTATAATATGTCTAACCATGAGGAAAAATCGTTGCCAAAATTTGATATCGATGCATCTTCATCCAATTTATACCTATACAACGTTAAATATTTTAACGATAAGTGATGGAAGGGGGGTTTTTTTTTCTATAACTACCAACGAACGTAAAAAAGAGGAAACAAACTAGACTGCAATGTTTCAAATTACATATGCATTCTAAGATCTCATTAGCAAGCTTTAAAATTAATCGCATAAGTTTTAGATGTACACTCCCTAACCTCCTTATCTATATATAATGCATTTTTCCCACAAATACACCTCGTCACAAAGGTTTAATGGAATAAACAACGGGCTTCTACACGTATTTATACAATAAAAGTCGCATATTCATAAAACCAGATTCCGCTGTATTTTTTCCAACTCCTGAAAACTCTATTATGTTAACGTTGTGATATTCTTACTTATTCCATCACAAAACGCATATACCAGTTTGAGTTAGAATTTAGAACAATTCATTTAAAATAATTTTTTTTATATAGCTAACCACATACATTTTTTATCATATGAATCGTTTAAGTTAAACTTTTTACACTAATTTACTATTTAGAAACGATTTTTGAATTTACAGTAAACGTAAAATCGTAGTATTTGAATGAAAAATTGTGTAGGGAAAAATGTAGGGAAATATTTTTTCATTGTAGGGGAAAATAACGATTTTTATGCGCTATGATAGGGATTTCAGAAAAAACTCCTGGCAACACTGGCCCTAAGTGTTTAAAGCTTTATTGTTGCAAATTTACGAGTATATTTATAGTGGCAGCACTGTATTCACTTTTTGCTGCTTTGGGGATATTTGGCCGATATTTTGTTCCATACATCACTTAATTGAACCATACAATAAATGTTATCATAATAAAAAGAAATGACAATAATTCCTAAATAATTTGCGTTTTATACAAAAACAATTTCAGCCCTTAAAATTTAACAACCTTTATAATAATACATTAACTGACAAAGGTTGATATTGACGAAGACTACGCTGGGGAACATCAAAATTTAGTTTGGACACTAGATACTCAGAGCAGATATTGCCGTTAATCAATTTGAAGACAAAAATGGCATTTAATATTTTTCTGCGACTTGTCAAAAACGGCAGCTTTATTTGTTGCCGTCTGAACTCATAGGATGGTAAGTTGGCAACAGTGTTCGGGTAGATATTACGCAGGATGAATAGAAGGAATTGTTTTTGGATAGACTGAATTCGATCTCTATATATATTATAAAAAGGGTCCCATATAATCGAGGGATATTCCAGTATTGGCCTGACTAAAGATATACATATGTATAATTGGTTTATAACAGTGAAATCAGCAGTGAATCATTAGACCAGCGCTTTACAAAGCCAAGCTTTACTTGAGCAAAAGCTAATGTGTGGGTTGAATAAAAGTTTTCCATCAAATAAAACTCCACGATGGCTTAATGCATAAAATAAAGTTTAACCTACCTGCAAACATACATAACCATTTGGAAAGCTATTTATATTGTCGCCAATTTATAATAAAAGACGGCGATTTCATAAGCCCCGCCCAGCCTATTGAAGCTGGAGTTCCCCAAGGCAGCATATTAGGGCCTATCTTATATTTGATCTACGCATCGGACATGCCGACAAGCACCAACATTCACACTTCAGCATTCCTTAGCATACATAGTAACCACCAGCAAGCATCAATAAATTTACAGGAATATATCGACAAACTTGCGAAATTTTTTTTTTTTTTGTTTCTCATTCAATTATTTATTGAATCTTCACAAAGTGAACTAACAAGAAGTATTCAAATCTTAATACTAAATACATAAAATTAATTAAGTCCAGCCAATGCTAGACAAAAATGTTTTATTTTGCACGGTCAATATCGGTAAAATCACCTGGCAAGGGTGTCCCTCCTTCTCAACCGAGAGTGGCCTTCGAAATTAAGTATATTGCGTGCAAGACGATTTGGATGAAGTTCCAATTGAGAAATGGCTCAAGCTTTGGAAAATCAAGGTTAATGAACAAAAGTGTGCCCATGTTACATTCGCACTGCGTCTAGGAACATGCTCACCCATTACTATTAACAATAAAGTAATACCTCAACACAGTGCAGTCAAATACCTCGGTATTCATCTTGACCGTAGACTAATATGGAAGACGCACATCGAGGCAAAAGTAACGCAGATGAAATTGAAAGCAGTGCAAATTAACTGGCTAATAGACAGAAATTTGACCTTGAAGCTTGATTGTAAACTTTTGCTGTACAACTCGATTCTAAAGCCAATATGGTGCTATGGGATTCAATTATGGGACACAGCCTGGATGCCGAGGCATCCAACATTGAAAAAACTCAAAGAAGTCAAAATAGAATACTCCGTAGAATTACAGACGCTCCATGGTATGTTAAAAACTCACGAATCCACGCAGATCTGAACGTACCTTTTGTGAAATCTGAATTTGTGAAGTACGCGGCAAGATATATTAACAAACTTGAATTCCATCCAAATCCTCTTGCAGTCAATATTCTTTACTTTGGTGGTCATACCCGTCTGAGAAAGAGGGATACTTTGGCTACCATTAGAGCTCTAAACAGATGACTGAATTCTGAAATAATATTCGCACTGGCAGGACTTTAATCACAATTTTTTTTTTTGTTTAGTAGTTATTAAGACTTGAATACTTATTATCATTGCATTTCTTGCATTCAATAAATAAAATAATAAAGTTAAAAAAAAAAAAAAAACAAAATAAAAACTCCCAGATCCAGAAATTCTTCAACTGTGTCTAATATGTGGCCACCAAGACTAAAATGCCCATGAGGGTTAGATTTTCTTGAGAAGTGCATATGCTTGCTAAAATTTAACTTTAAAAGGTTATACTTAGGCCAATTAAAGAAATTGTCCAAATCCAGTTGGAGGCAGTTTTGGTTCCAGAGTCCACATTTTAAAAAAAATTTTTACATCGTCTGCATAGATTAGAATATGGGAAAATTTAAATATAAAAAGAGTTGGTCCTATATGGCTTCCCTGCGGTACTCCAGAGCTTACAGGTATAGAATTAGATATATAATTATTGAAACGTTCACTTTGTGGACGACCAACAAGCTATGGTTTGAGCCTGTTTGCAGTAGTTTTAGAAAACCGCAAACCATTAAGTTTTTTAAGTAAAAGAACGTTGTCAACACTGCCAAAGGCTTTACTGAAATCTGTATAGATAACATCAGTACCCTAACCTTTATAAAAACCATCATTTATTGTTGAAGTAAGGTGTAATAGATTTGTAGTAGTTGAACGCCCTTTACAAAATCCATGCTGATCTGGTGCCAAAAGCGATTGTGTTTGATGACAAATAGACTGGGTCAAGCATTGCTCGAAAAGTTTAGGAATAGCACTAAGCTTTGCAATTCCTCTGTAATTGTTAACATCAGATTTGTATCCAGACTTAAAGAGTGCACTCATAGAAAACCCGTCATAACTGTGATGTATTTTAACATCAATGCAATGCCAAATGTCATCATTTTTGACCCCTTGATACATTTCATCGCTGTGATGTTAAGCATTACATCAGTTGCTCTAATTATCATTAGCAGTAATTAACCCAATTATTTCATCAATGACATGTTAAAATGACATCATGGTGATGCTTTATTGGAATACGTTTGATGTGAGCATGTGTTGCATGTGAGCATGTGTTGAAATAATGTGGCAGCTTTGTTGAAAATAAAGAAAACTATAAAGAGGAACAGAAAAAAAACCAAACAAATTTGCAAATAATTCCATGTTTAGGGTAAGTAAAACTATTTATAAGTTTATTATTTAAAATATTTTTTGATAAATAAGATAAGTTCTTCTCACGGAGAACACGCCGACCGACTGATGGAGTCTTGCGACAAGTCGTATGCCAAATACTGTGAAGTTATTCTAGTAGAAATTTTAACGACATTGCTGTTAAGATAAACACCACAAAAATAATTGGTGTTTAGTTAACGCTAATCAGTCAGGCTATAAAAACAGCTGATTTAAAACGAAGACAAATGGTGTTAAAAACTGTTATAGAATCGCATGCAGTGACACTCTAATATCGAAGAAATGACTAAATGAAGTCAATATAATGACAAAATATTATCAATAAATTATCACACTAACATCAGACTAGCTATAATTTGGTTTCAATATGATGTGATGGCTTATTAACATCGGAAAAATTACTAAGTGAAGTAAATTTTATGACAAAATGTCATCAGTAACATTTATTACCAACTATACTTATGCTCTAGTTATATTTCATTTAATTCAAAAACATGTTCAAACATATAACTTTATATTTCACTATTTTCAAGAAGCCAATGAGAATTAAAAATCTTCTAATAGTTTTGATGATATACTGTCATCATTATAATGTCTGTGTGTGGCATTAGCATTTTACTCTCTACGCTCTTATTGTATTCGTTATTTAACTAACGCCGCATGTGATGATAAAGTGTCATCAAAATGATGTATTATCGTTCACTTATATATTCCTTTTATACTCATTTGTCTTTGCTTAAACAATACTTCAAGTGATTACAAATTTACATCAGAATGATGCATTTTTTTCTCTTTAAAAATTAATTTAAGTTTAACAATAATGATTTTAACAACAAAATTCTTTCTCAACAATAAATTAAAAATATTATAATACTATTTAACTTTTTTTTTAATAACATTTTTGAACAATTAGATGTATTATAATTATTAATGTGTCATTGAATTGATGTCACCATAGTTGTAGCATTGATGATACTTAATGTATGACAAAATTTATTGATAACTTTTGTCATTGAGATTGACATCTGTTTTCACATTACTGATGACTATTTACATAATATTGATGTTACAATTCCCGCCGTCACCACTATGAAGACGCTTTTTTCTATGAGTGTGGAATGTGGTAGGAATCTACCACACTTTTGGAAAATATCCCATCTCTATTGAAGTGTTAACAATATCCGTTAAACGGATACGCAAAATTCTGCGCACAGTTTTTAATGCATTTCATTACCTCGTCGTGTGGACTAAATTTTGCTAATCTGAGCAGTGCCGACGGTTCCGGGCACTGATCAGTTTTAACTAATTTAATTCCAACATTTCATATGCTGCAATAGGGGTTGTTTTAGTTTTTCGTGTTGTTATTGTTAAGGTTAAACCTCCACGAACACTACTCCCTCTTTCCTCCTCATCATAACCTATTTTCCTAGTTCCAGTACAATACGCTACATATGTAGGGTTTATCCCCTGAGTACTGGTCCCAGATAATAAAAAAAAAATACAAGTCGGAACGCCATCAGGCCCACTAGTTACATATGACTTGATTAATGTAATGTGTAACCTCAGAAGTAGTAATATAGTCAAATGAAATAGACTGTAGATGATGTAAAGACAAATCAGTAGTGCAATTCACTAACCTGTTTTAACGCTAATAAAATTCGTTTAGAGAAATTAACACTAGCGTTGGTATTTTTGCAATTCTATAACAGTTTTTAACACCATTTGTCTTCGTTTTAAATCAGCTGTTTTTATAGCCTGACTGATTAGCGTTAACTAAACACCAATTATTTTTGTGGTGTTTATCTTAACAGCAATGTCGTTAAAATTTCTACTAGAATAACTTCACAGTATTTGGCATACGACTTGTCGGAAGACTCCATCGGTCGGTCGGCGTGTTCTCCGTGAGAAGAACTTATCTTATTTATCAAAAAATATTTTTAATAATAAACATATGAATAGTTTTACTTACCCTAAACATGGAATTATTTGCAAATTTGTTTGGTTTTTTTTCTGTTCCTCTTTATAGTTTTCTTTATTTTCAACAAAGCTGCCACATTATTTCAAATTTTTTTAACATACAACCAGAGGTGTTAAGAATAAGTTAGTGAATCACATAAGCGTTAGTGCCAACCACAATAGCTCGCGTTAAGTTAAGCTCTTTTAAAATCGTTAAAAGTTAGTGAATTGCACTACAGGGTGTTGTGAAAAAATTCTGCAAACGTGGTTGTACCACCCTTTATATACGTATTGTATATAAGGAATTATATCATAAAAGAAAGAATTGAACAGCTGACTGCAATAAAAACCGGCATTTTCAATATAAATTCTAATTTGCATATGAATAAGTGAGTATTTTCAAGTGCTTGTTTTACGGATTATCTTCTCTCAGTTCTCGCTCACTGATCAAAATCTAAATAATAACCAGTGTTGTCAACTCGGTGCGTTTCGCACCATTTTTGGTGCTTTTTGAACTTTTTTGTGCGAAAAAATCCTTATCCGGTGCGCGGTGCGCTTTTTTCTAATTTTCGGTGCGTTTTTCCATTTTCGGTGGCACCAGATCAGGGGTCTAATCACCGCATACGATATCGAATTAACTATCGTATCGAATAACATTACGATACATCTAAATTATGGCAACCGATGCATATTGATTCGTAATTTAAACAAAATGCAATAGATTGAAGACCATACGTTCCCTAAAAGTAGGAATACAAAAAATAAATCCTTTAACTTTTTTATATTACTGCAATACAGTTTATTCGATATCGTATGCTGTGATACCAAAATGAAAAATTTCGATAATTTTGCTCGATATCGTATGCGGTGATTTGGCCCCAGTTTGAACATAACTTTCGGTTCTAGAATAAGAAACAACTTTTTGCACTATATTTCTGTATTAAATTCAATAAAATTTTATACAATTATGCAAAAGTTGCAGATGTCATCAACAACAGCGTACAATTACACATACGGAAAGTTAATTTTGTAATATCTCGAACAATGGTGCCAGATATTTGTACAGGAAACTCTTCATTTGCCGAAAAAAAAGTATAATTTTGAGGAAAAAATCTTAAAAGGGTTTACTTTGGATTTTTCTTACGCCAAACTCAGAAAGTAACGTTTGTTAATTATTACAAAATGATTATTATTTTAACATAACAATGAGATCAAAGTGAAAATATTAAGCTAAAACTCAATTCAGTAAAACATCCTTTCAAAATTAGTACTCGTACGAGTAGTACAAAGCTGCAGAAAGAAATATAAACAAGCTTTTTTTCATCAATGTATATTAATTACATATGTATTTTTTGGGGAAGTGATAATATATGATAAGATGATGGACTATGACATGATAAATGGCACATATGAGATCGTGATACCTGATCAGAATCTTATTTATTGCAGCCGGGAATACCTAATTTGCTGTTTAATAGACTGGGTCAAGTTCCTTGGTTTTATTTTTTATAGCTCTTGCATGACATAGCTCAAAATCAGGTCAGCTAACCTGAGGAGCCGGTGCAAAGTGCAGCTGAGGGTTTCCATTCAAGCTCCCATAAAACCGATCTGATTATGTGTCAGTTAAAATGGTTACGGCTTCGGTGGAGTTTTGAATAAAAACCGCATCCAGCATCTTTAAATAATAGAAAAAAGTTATTACATTTTGTCGTATATCACTATTTATCAATTACACTATAAATGTGACTAGGTATATACATTTGTGTATATGTAGCGTACAAAAAGTTTGGAACCAGTAAACAGCTCAGTAAAATTTTTTCTTAATCTTAATTTTAGGAAATATATCTTCAAATCTTATTTTACTTATAAAATCTTCAAAATTAAGGTAACATCTTCGTTCTGGCAATGCTTGTGAGCAACTACGTGTGAGCAAGGGAAAAAGGTCACTCTCTTTGCAAAATAAACTTTCTGTATGTGAAAGCGGTGTAAATGGTAATAACACATCTAGAAATTTTTTTGAAAAGAATTTTTTCAGATTGCTTTCCACGCAAATTTTGTAGACGAGTTGTACGCCAGTGTTCTGTAAACACCACATTAAGTAAAAAGGAAATTTCTATTCTTTTAATAAGTTAGTTTAATGAAAATATATCAGATTTTTAACAATTTAGTGAAAAACATATAAAATTAATAAATTAATTTTTTGGTGCATTTTCTTTGAGAAAACGCGGTTTTTCTCCCATTTTGGTGCGTTTTCAAATTTCAAAGTTGACAACGCTGATAATAACAGTTGACAGACTGAATCTCAGCACATGTGCCGCCACTATATGTTTCTCCAAACCAGTACCAGTTTTTTTTTCGTCTTTCTATTGTTTTAAACATTTTTTTTTTTAATATATTTTGTATCTCTGAATATAAAACAATCGAATTTTTTTCTACATATACCTTTGGTGTGATAATACCTAACTGTGTGTGTGTGTGTATGTGTGTGTGTGAGTTCAGTTTTGTAGCTGTGCAACGATAGAGAATGAAGTGAACAAAAAAGCAATAACTTTAGCCAAATTAATTAAAACACAAAAAACATGGTTTAAACAATTGGCCATCGCAGTCAGTTTTATTTGAAGTTCGATACGGTAAACATTTGTCTGCGCTTGAAAAGAAAGCCCTTAGGTCTTTTTCAACGAATTCTAAAACACATGAAATTAATTCAGTGAAACCACATAACGTTGAGAAAAACAATAATAACAACTTACATATGTAAATAAAACTCCCAACACTTTACGTGCAGTTAACGTGTGTGTCTTTCAGCAGAAAAACCAAAAAAAAAAGAATAAATTAAAAAAAAAATATACAAACTTTAATTTCAGCGCTTGTTGGAGGAGCTGTTATTGTTATTGTTTTTTTTTTTTTTTGAAAAATAACGTGTTTGGTTTATTAAATCAAGCCATACTGGGCCGCATCGAAAGCCCGCCACTGTTAATTATAAATTAAAGTTTTGTCACATTTTCTCTAATTTAAAATTGCCAAATATTGTAAAGAAATACATAAAATAAAGCGATAAAAAGATTGCGCCTGCAACCGCTGTCCATTTTCTTAAAATTGTTTGTTATTTATTTAGATAAAGTAGGCCGTTAAAAATTAAGTTAACTACATAAATAAAATATAAATAGTTTTATAAATGAGCCATAAAAATTAAATCATTACCAAGAAATTTAAAGCAAAAAGTGACAGTTACGAAAACAAAAGCAATTGCTGTTCCTCAATTAGTATTCAATGTGTTTTTATTGGCGGCGACGATTTGCTTAAAATAGGTGAGTTCAAAACAGTAACATAATCCACCTGCAAACATTCACCTTCACTTAACACAAGGGCAAGGAGTTATAAGTCATATACTAATCAGAGGTTCAATTCATCGCATATTTGCCGGCGGTGAAGGCGGCTTTTTAAGATAAAAGTCACCGGCGGCTAACAGACGGCTGAAGCTGACATATGTAACAGCACAATCTAAATTAGGGCGTAAAGCGTAAAGTAATTTAACGCTTTGATTTTACGCTGCAGTAAGAAACTTAAACAAGAGCGTTAACGTTGGGCCATGAACAGTTTTGTGTCACTAAGCTTGTTTAATAAAAATCACTAAATAGAAATAATACAAAGTGATAAAGTCGCTAATTTAGTCTGAAAGCACCTAAAGTGTAATTACTCATGGCCGCTAAAAATTAAAAAAATTTGTTTTGAAGTGAACTTTACTGAGAGTCAGTAAAGCTTTCTCGCAGTCAAAATTGGAATTTACAAATGCAAAGCGTTGACATGTTGTATGTACTAGTAAATGAAGACTTTTGACAGATAAATTACGCTTGAGGTGCAGCACCGGCTGACGCAATCGGCCATATTTTTATAATAATGGGTGATTTTATAAGAACTATCGGAAATTTAAAAAAAACACATAAAATTTAGAAAAATGCATGAAATATTTATTTGGATCGATAGTTGGGTCGATATAATTTAATGTTCGAAGATTATTTCATGCAAATGTTGGCCGCGGCTGCGCCTCAAATGGTCCATCCGCTTAGTCCAATTTTGGCATACTCTTTCCAACATTTCGGCCGGTATCTCACGAATAATGTTGGCAATGTTGGCTTCCAGTGCGTCAATCGAAGCGGGCTTGTCGCTATAGACATTAGCCTTAACATAGCCCCACAAAAAATAGTCTAGAGGCGTTAAATCGCACGATCTGGGCGGCCAATTGACTGGTCCCAAGCGTGAAATAAACTGTTCACCGAACTCGCTTCTCAACTGGTCCATTGTTTCGCGTGCTGTGTGGCATATGGCACCGTCTTGTTGAAACCACATATCATGCAAGTCAAGCTCTTCCATTTTGGGCAAAAAAAAGTTTTTTATCATCGCACGGTAGCGCTCACCATTCACAGTAACGTTGTGATTCGCATCATCTTTGAAGAAATACGGCCCAATGATGCCGCCAGCCCATAATCCGCACCAAACGGTTGTTTTTTGTGGATGCATTGGTAGCTCTTGCAATGCTTCTGGCTGCTCTTCACTCCAAATACGGCAGTTTTACTTGTTCACGTATCCATTCAACCAGAAATGAGCCTCGTCGCTGAACACAATTCTTCGATAAAAAAGTGGATCTTCATCTAACTTTTCAAGAGCCCATTCACCAAAAATTTGGCGTTGTGGTAGGTCGTTTGGCTTCAATTCTTGCACCAGCTGTATCTTATAAGGCTTCACACCCAAATCCTTTCGCAAAATTTTCCACGTAGTGGAGTAACAGAGGCCCAATTGCTGCGAACGGCGCCGAATCGATAATTCACTGGCCGATACGGCTGCGATATTTTCTTCAGTTCGCACATTACGTAAGCGTGTTGGTGGTTTAATGTCCAACAATGTAAATTTGGTGCGAATTTTTTTTACAATAGCCCGAATAGAAGCCTCAGTAGGTCGATTAAACTGACCATAAAATGGAAGAAGCGCGCGATGAACTTTCTTAACAGAGCACGCATTTTGGTAATAAAATTCAATAATTTGCAAGCGTTGTTCGTTTGTAAGACGATTCATGATTAAATTATAGACCAAACTGAAGACGTTTGACAGTGACACAAGATACAAAACGTGCGTGAGCTGTCAAAACTAGTGTTGCCAAAAAGATAATAGCAAAAAAATCGCTCATTATATAGAATATTTTTAATAAATTAGAAAACAAAGTATACTTTGTCTGCAAGGAATGTCAAATGTTGACTTGATTTTTATTTTAATGATTATTTTTCACAGGGCTACGTAAATTCGATTATGGTTGATTTTGTATAAGCGCAGTTGTCTCGAACATATCGCTCCTCTCTTGCAACATTGTCATATCTCAAAAAATTAGCTTTTTGCGTTAACAATGCAGAATTTTGAACAGCACTACCTTTTATATTGTGCCAAAATTTTATTTAAATTACCTTTAAACTGTTTCCTTTAGGAGATATTTTCTAAAAAAACGTATAAGACTTGTATGGAAACTAAAAATTTTAAATGTGTTTTCCTCAAAACAAGCTATTTTGCGTTATGACCATGTTGCAATAAAAGAGCGATATATTCTTAGTTTGTTTGTTTCCAGTATCATCACAATAATATATCTGCCCAATCTTCATTAGATCAAGTTAACAGACTGCAAGACATTGAGAAGCCAGACCACTTGGCTTCAATTTAGTCTCATTGTGGTGCCTGAGTCTGATATGTATGGCAGCAGATCTATATATCATGGTTCACTTCAGAACCATATCGAGGATCGGATGAAAGAGTCAAATATACCTAAAACAAATTCTGTTATTTCTGCCAAATCGTGCAATACTGGTCTGCCTAGATACTGAGCCTTCCCATAAGAAAGAGCTGGACAACCACAAAGGAAGTGATCCACATTTCTAATTCTTTTTCATCCCTACAACTTCATTAAATGTAAGATGTGGCAATAGACCGTCAGAACCGCCACAGTAGAATCCAGCCTCTGTCGAGGTAGGCCCTTAAGGATAATAATCCATCCACTTATTATCATGTCAGCCTTGATATTTGACAGGCATACAAATTAAGACATCCTCCGCGTATACCTTGTAGTACCTCGACAAGTTAGCTGCCCTCATTATAATTATTTGTAATCATTTGTTTTTCGAATTATGCTACGATCATTTTGTAGCCTACAACTGATCCTCTTGTCATAAATGCAAATGAAGATAACTCCACCAACTCTAGAGTACGACTTAGATCAATGTGTAGAGATCTCAATCACGTCCTCTTGACGATCCCCTGATGAAATTACATCACTATCATCTGTCCTGTGCGATCCCTAAGAGTTGGCACTGTACTTGTTTCTTGTTTCCCACTCTCAAGTGCGATCACAACCATCTCATCTACATATGTTCGCTTGTTGTAGCCAGACCCCGCTTTTGCCAATTTGTCCACTACAACATTTCTGGATACTTCACTGTGCCACCGTACTCAGAAGAGCTCCAGGTTGACATGTCCTGCAATCTTGTTTACAGGCCTCTAGGGAGCAGGTAATATCCTAGTGTATACCAAACCAGAACACTCCGCTTTCTGTGGCATAGAGGGGAGGAAGTTCCTCGTTTGTTGTAGCAAATAAACCTATAGGAAGCTGCATGACTTAAGTTGTGTTGTACTTCCAAGACTTTCAGCAAGGGTTAAAATTGGTAGAACGGGGATCAGCAAAGCCCTCGGGAGGTTCTGCAGATTTTTCCATAATTGAGTTGCCTACCTCGGCTGAAACATTCTGAATGTGGTTTAAGTCCAAAAACGCAACAGGTGGAATTACTTTTCCACATGGGGCTACGCTCATTTTGTAGCCTACAACTGATGCTCTGGTCATAAATGCGGATGAAGATAACCCCATCAACTCTGGAGTACGACTTAGATCCATGTCAATCACATCCTCTTGACGATCCCCTGACGAAATTACATCAAATCGCTTGTGGGAGAGTTTAGCCGCGAGCAGTAATCAATTATCCCCGGAAGTTTCACTATTCTTCTAACATATGTAGGTTTAACAGGCTGCCAGCCATTGAAAATCCAGTCCACTTGCGTGCAATATTGGTCCGACATATGTAACTTGATATCAAATTTCTAGTAAAATTTTAATTTTTAAAATATTACCACATTTTTTAAGCAAATATCTTTTTCTTAACAAGCCAATACCAGCCGATACAACGATGGCGGCTGGATCAAATTAAATAAGGTCGACGACGGCGCAAAGTTGGACGACTGATCCTCAAGTTGAGCCTCTGCTTTTGATGTCATTGTTGGAGAACAAAACCAATTTCATTTGTTTTTTTCATAAATAAATTTCTTTAGATATACAGCTTTTACAGAAATACAGCTTTTTTGAAAACGAGATATGTTCTTTATATATAAGGAATTTTTGTAGACATTCACAATTTTGAGTCGACAATACTGCAAACAAAATTTACTTCGGTTGAATGTTTCATTGTGGATAGACTTACTCGTATGTATACCATAGCATTGCTAGCAAATGGCCTGAAACCAAATTGATATTGAATTTCCATTCATAAGTTCGTTCTGCGATGAAACCCGAATGCAAAACTTGACCAGCGGTCGCTAAATTCTTCTTTTCTCATCAGAATTATGATCTTTAACATTGGCAGCACTTTGAGTTCAAGGTAGCCGCCGGGAAGGTATACTACTTTTTTTAATTCCTTTGTAGTACAGATTGTATGCGATGTGGCACCGTCTTGTTCATATTCGTACCACATTTTAATCAAGCCCAAAGCATGCAGTTGTGCCGTTAAAAAGTTTTGAATCAATTCACGACCAAATTGCACACCAGACTGCCACTTTTAATGGATGCAAAGGTGCTGAATAATTTGAGGGGTTTCCATTGCCCAGAACCAGGCTGTTTTCTTTATTCGCCTGTCCATTCAAATGAAAATGAAACAATAGTAAGGATTTTTTCATGAAAATCGATGATTGATTTTGACAGAATGCTTTAACGATTAAAACCCGCGTGTTTATCGAATCGTAGTAGTAGTAGTAGTAGTAGTAGTAGTAGTAGTAGTAGTAGTAGTAGTAGTAGTAGTAGTAGTAGTAGTAGTAGTAGCAGTAGTAGTAGTAGTAGTAGTAGTAGTAGTAGTAGTAGTAGTAGTAGTAGTAGTAGTAGTAGTAGTAGTAGTAGTAGCAGTAGTAGCAGTAGTAGTAGTAGTAGTAGTAGTAATAGTAGCAGTAGTAGTAGGAGTAGTAGTAGTACTAATCCTTTATTTCAAAATTTGTCTTAAGAATAAGATAACACATTTTGTTTAAGAATATTTTTCCATAATAAATTTGCCCCGTGTCTACTGCACGACTGCCAAGTATGAACTGTCAAGATTAATATTTAGCAAAATGACGGCAAAACAAAGTAGTATACCTTCCCGCTGGACACCCGCTGTAAACTAAAATAAAACATGTTTTTCATTCATAAGACTTTCTTATGGGGAATTTGCACTATTGTTTAACAGCTTAACAATCCAATAATCTATTCATTAAACATAAAACGTCATGTGCCAAAAATCTTACCAGATGTTTAACGCGTTCATTAGCTAACAAACAAGTTAAGGCGGATTAAAAAGGGAATGTAAAGACAGTACTTTAATTTTATTCTGTTAATGCGATCACATTCATTTGTCGCTTAACGATTATGAATTCATAAAATTCATATTTTAACATAAAATAGTAGACATATGTAAATACCTTTTATAGAGTCTTCTTTGATTAACTTTTGAATAATATATACAAGTAATACGTCAAAGAAGAATTGAGAAAAATTAACACCATTGCTCATCTTAGAAATATTTGAATTATTTAAATATTCATATTTGTTTTTATTTTAAATACATCAATCAGTAAAGTATTTCCTGTGTTTACACTGCACAAATTAACAGGGACTATGGGAAAGTTATACTTAAATTAAATATTTGTTTTTCGAAATTGAAGATTTTTATTTCGTTTACAAATAAACATAATTTTAATATATTTGTCATAATATATTTTTATTATAACAATTGAGTTTATTCGCTTTGGTAGCTTCTAATATTGATACTAATCAAAAAATTACAAACAGCTTGTTTTTTATGTTTCCTAGCTAACTATATGCCGACGTTTCATAGGAGCTACACCCTAATCTTTGAAAGTTATTCTCTATAAATAGAATATAGGGATATAACCCTATATTCTATTTAAATTCTCAATAATTTATCTATATGACAACCATGATGATTCATGTATTTCTGGTATCTCTTAATGCGATAGCGAGACATTCAAACCTTGATCCTTCTTGGTACCAGGGCACACAAAAAAAAAACTCTTACAATTATTTGAAATCTTTTCAGTTTCATAATATGCCTGATAAACAGGAGTTGATGTCATTGATCATTACCAATCATTGATTAGTACCAATCTGATCTGTGAAACATATGTAATGATCGTGTTACAAAATAAATATAAATAATAAACATTGTTCAGCAGGAATAGTCTATTGAGCTAAAATTTTCTATTAGCAAAATGATTTACAAATAATATTACCAATTAAAAACAAAAATGTTTACTAATGTTTATGTATGAACATTTAATGATCGTGTTAATAAGTTTTAACTCGATCGGTATTAAAAATATTTTTGTGGAGAAATTCTTTTGTTACTAATTATAACAAATGGTGTTTACATATGTGAGCAGTAATGTGTGAGTGTGTACGAATGTTTTTTCAATGACAAATTCAATTGTTTCTTCTAATTATTGTTTAAGCAATCCCGGATTGAAATGCGATTGGTCTGAGCTGTGGAGTGATCAAGTTTTATGTTTCCGTGTGACTAAAAAATCGCAATTCATGCGTCATTACAGCTGTGTACGAATTTGTAGCACTTTTGTTTTACTAACTTAAAACTGATCGTGTTTTTTCACCCAGCAGCTCTCAGGCAGCTGGCCTGATATAGTTGCCATTTTATGGTTCCCTGAAGAATCACTATAGTAATGAGTATCAAATGAAGGTATATGAAACCCAATTTACTGGTCATCGCCTGATTTTGCTTGCAACACATCTTTTTGCCATTTTTTATAATATGTTACACTTGCCCTTACTACAAACCTCTTGCTTCAAAGCTCGGGCTTGCTAATCTCTGCTGTTGGTAATTCCCTAAGTATTCATGCAAGTCAAGTCATCATAGTTAGTAGTCCAAATTCCATTAAGAATATCAGGTCTTAAGCCAACGATTCTAACGCTTCCACTACCTAGTTCCTTACGTTACAGGTATCTGTTTTAAGACAATATCACATTGAGAATTTTTTCCCCTCAAAGATCAGGCTTGCTAATCCCTGCTTTTGGCGATTTCCTAAGTATTCACGCAAGCCAAGGCATCATAGTGAATAGTCCAAACTCCATTAAGAACACCAGGCCTTAAGCCTCACGCTTCCACTACGTAGTTCCTTACATTACAGATATTTGTTTTAAGATGATATCACATTGAGAAATTTACTGGGTATCGGACCATTACCAGCGAGGAGCAATTATCTCTACATACATTTGTTGCACCACACCATCGCCAGAACTTTTTTGAAATGATGCAGGGGTATCAATCTTGGATGAGTACTAAGACAGCTCTTGGGGTTTATCGATTCCCGTTCTGCTACTTAACATTTAATGCCGATTTTAGTAGTTCCATGATAACTTAAATAATGCTTTGGCTTCATAGAATCTGGATAGTCGGCGGAATTGGAAACTCCCCTCGTTAGACTAAAAAGTAGACCTTCATATATTCCAGGGAGTGGAAAATGTACTTGGGCAGACGTATAACTGATATGTATCAGCACCTGACTTGACAGCCTTACCCTGAATCAATTCCCCGATATATATATCTCATGGCTCACCAGCACTTCGCTGGGTCATAAGGTTTGCAAGGGTCAGATAGGTGGCAACTTCTTATCACACTTTTGTATCCTCGCTGAAGAGCTTGTGACTTCCAGTCCTTCCTGTTTGCAATTTCTTAGGCAGACAAGCCTTATTGAGTGGGATGACCAAAGTTCAAAAACAGCATCAGTCCTTAAACAACTTAACCGTCCATCCAACACATAGAGTTTCTTGTATTATAAGTATCTGTTGCATGGCAACAGCACTGCAGGGACTACAATTAGCTCCGTGAAAACCGGCATGCATCATAATTATCAGGGAAGAATATGGAAATTGATTTACAACAACACCTGCCTTTGGAGCCTAATCTAAAGGCGGACCAACTCCAGGGAGTGAATTGTTCATGATTCCTCAGCGCTCCAATGTGGCTTGCCAGGCCAGGTTGCACCTCGTTGCCTTAATGTTTGTAGCTATACGGACAAAAACTTAGGATATCGGGAATCCTAATCTCAGACAGTCAATGGAAGACAAGGCTTAATGAGTTGGTGGGCCGAAGTCCATTAACACCAACCGACCATTAAAACCAGCTCATGCTTCTAACTATCACATCTGGTTCGTTAGATTACAGGTGTCTGTTGCAAAACAACAGCACCTCCGGGAAACTAGTAGCCTCCGAAAGAGGCGTTGTATCATAATTATTAAAAAAAACTAGCTCTAGTTTAAACTATAGCCAGAACGTTTCACCTGAGGTAGACACCGCAACCATGATTAGAGCCGAGACGGCCTGTAAGCAGCTACTCCCGGGGGCCTTGCCGATCTTCGTTCTTTTAACTAATCCCAAACTGACGCAATATAAGTCATGCTAGAGTTTTATTTGCTATAACAAACGAGGAACTCCTAACCCTCTATGCCCTGGTTAGATGTACACCAAGGCAAAAACTGTTTCCCAGCACGAACTATGAGGAAACCTCACCCTATGATTTTATGTCTAACCCACTTGGCATTGCAGCCCCAGACCAGGTTCGGAGTGGTTTTTGTATAAGAGAACCACCTTTGCTAATCTGCCAACTAGCTCTGGTTGTGGGTTTTCAGAAATCCCAACAGAGCCTAAGTCATGCTGAGACTTCCTAGTGTTTTGTTTGCTGAATGGATTGATACTCCAGAAAGCAGAATTCTGTGGTTAAGGCTCTCCGGAGAGATCTACTTATCAGAATGTGTAATTGATTTACACCAGCACTTGAAGTGATGTCCTTGTCTATTGATGGACCAACTCCACGGGGAGAGTTATCCACAATTCATTGGTAGCCTCTGTGGCTTACAAGATTTACTTATGGCAACTTTTGCCATAAGTTTTAGCCACACGGCAGCCTTGAGTGAACTTAACAACTGTTTATGCTTCACATGCAGATTTTCAGAGTTTGTCCATTTGGTGAAATACGATTAGGAAATCTACAACGAAGTTCAGGCTGAACTAACACCACTGGCTGGTTATTGTTTTATTTTTTTTTTTTATTTTTTTAACAAACACAAAAGCTGCGAAATTTTTTTAGCTTGTTTGCAGTAACACCCAGGGTCTGGGGCAGGAATCGAACCTGCGACCTTAGGACTATTGGTCGAGTACTCTACCAAATCAGCCATCAAGGAACCCTCGAGACAATTATTCTAAACTCTTACAGACTAGAATGCTCTATGGTTTGTCTGCTTGTGTTCTACAACTGTCTAGTTCAGAAAAATGAGTATGGTTGCATCAAAAACGCCCTTTGCAAGAGCTATTGCGTCTTACAATAAGAAGATTTTGCGCTACCCTGCACAAATATAAACAACTTTTTAATATAAACTGGTGTAAAATTAAACTAAAAAAGGTAAACAAAGCAGTCGTGTAAAAGTAACTGGGGGTCTCCATTAGCCATGAACAAAATATGACCATCATGTGGAACATCGCAAATGGCTAATGTGGGCCGCTCATGTCCACGTTTCGTTCATGATGTACGCCAAAAATATACAAAATGGTGCCGAACTGAACACTTTGAAAAGGTAAGCCCTAACATACGTATTCGCCACCTACAAGGACGTAAACTTATTTTTACCATCTCTCTGCCGACGATATGTTCATGTCATGTTCAAGTCGATGTCACGTGAAGACGAGGCGTAAGTAAAGCAGCTCTGGGCTGAAGAACAGCTCTCGCATCATCGTAATTATTTCTTAAGTGTGGTCAGGCTTGTCGTTGTTGTTTGGCCTTCAAGAGTTATGCGTCTCGCTCTCAGTGATAAACTGTCTACCTCAACTAACTGCATTAGTTTACAGTTTTTTTTTTTTGAGGTCTTTTTTTTCTTGACCACGCGGCAACTTCTTATGTGAATCGTGGGCATAAGTTCCACGTTACTCCGCCCATGCTGTGCATTCTATACTTTGCAAATTTATTTGCAACTGTATAGTTATATAAACAAGTAAATAATAAATAAGTAAACAAAGCATAACATAAGTCAGCTGCACTAGTGATGCCACCTGGTTGAATACGCATTGGAGTTCTTCAACTATTTCTAACATAAAAGAAGTTTAAAAAAAGAGTATCTGTTAACACCATGCCACCACTCTTCTTCTTCCCAACCAGTTTCCCTAATTTCGACACAATATCTTTGCATGAGTAGAGGTCCATCCTCTAATAAAATTTCTTTTATTGGAGGATTTTCAGCAAAACGTTGAGTCGAAAACGCTTGAAATATTTTACATTTCAAATGAATAAAATGCCAAATCTCGGCTCACAACTGTTTAGCATTTTGAGCAACATTTTTATATATATTCGCACTCTTATGTTTAAAAACTAATCTGGTTTATTGTGAAATGGAAACTAAATTAATGGCAAAAAGTTTTAGAAAATCGTTGTTTAAAAGTTGTTTTATAGAAGTTTGACTGCGAATGTTCAAAATGTAATAATATGAATATTAATGTTTGTCCTTCAGTTTGACAAGTGTTGCAATTTACTTCACCTTATTTGTATGCTTTAGAAATCAGTTCGGGCTTTGCGAACTGAATATGTGTTTTTTTTCAGCTTCACTAACCGGTCTCCATATTGACGCACAGCCGTGGTGACAACTGAAAATATCATGATACGTTACGAATAGTAGGTATAAAATTAGCGCTCCCATACAATTAAGTTTTAATTATTTATTATCATTATAAATTAGTTTTTTTAACTATTAATTTATTATTTTGCCAATATCAGTTGTTCTTTTTTTATTTGTCGTTTATAATCTTCTACTGCTACAGTTAAAACGATTTTTTTTTTTATATCCGGTTACGTGCAGCCAAAACAACAGCTCTTATTTCATTTGCATGTTGGAGATGCAAAAATAAGTAAATTTAATTACAGTTTATATTTAGCCTATTTATTAATTTAATAACAATAAGTGTATTTTTGTATTTAAAAATGATAAGCTACATGCAGAAAAAACTGCTTGGTTACGGCTAATAAATATAGTTTAAAAAACTAAAGATCAAATTTCAAATTTTTTATTCACTATTGTTTAAGCTTTTTCTTAAATTAACGTATAACGTGTTCCGAGTTTTTTTTTGTATTCCCAAAATCGGCTTCAGGAATCGCCAAAATCCCCCACTTCTGCAAAACAATATGGCAACTTCAAATTTCGCACTTAAGCGAAGTGGCACCGAATTTCTTTGGGAGCTCTCAAAATCGACTTTGTTAATCCCCAAAATCCCCCACTTCCCAGAAGGCAATGGGGCAACTCCAGTTTTCGCAAAATCGGCTTCAGGAATCGACAAAATCCCCCATTTCTGCGAAAACAAGATGGCAACTTCAATTATCGCACTTAAGCTAATGACCGTTAATACTAGCAAAGTGACGCCGAACTTTTTTGGAAATTCCCAAAACCTACTTCGTTAATCCCCAAAATCCCAAAGTTCCCTGGAGGCATTGCCATTTTCGCAATAAAGCAGCAACACTTTATATAGAGTTTTACACTGAGTTTACACGTACAAGTGCTTGAATGGAAGTGCTGTGTATGTATTAATAACGAAAATGTCAAAAAAATACTCGACTTTCTTGCAAGTTGTATTATTATTTAAAGAGTAACATGGAAGTTCAGTTTAAATATGTCAGCTTCGTTCCAAAATTAGCAAAATTAGCTCCAAAAATAGCATTACTATAGAAAATCCTAATATTATTTTGCGGGGAAATGAACAACATGTATTAGAATTAGAATTATTTTTAACGTTTTTCAACTCAAAATTGCAAAGACTGCTTAATTTATATATTTTCAATAAAAAAAAGTGAATTATTTTAATAAAAAATTTATGAAAAAGTTAAATAGGACAAAAGCATTATATTAAAATCCAGTTAGTCTCCGCAAAACTTGCTGTAAGGCAACACTGTTTTTTCGATTGTCATTTGACTTTCAGTAAGTGCCAAAAGGTGCCTTCTGATATTTCTTGTCAGTTCAGTTGAAAGTTGGTTGCAAGTGCAGAGATTGTGCGTGTGGTGGTAAAAATGTTTGAATGTATTGAGTTTTTGGAACTTGCACCTGCGCGTGTAAACACTACGTTATATATCTACATATGTAATTATCGTTTGTTTTATTCTTAAAAAAAATATACCAAATACTCAAGAATAATAGAAGAAAATATTACGACAATTCTCACACAAAATTGAAATCTTCTGCGCATATTGGCCAAATTTCATCCAGACATAAAACAAACCCTAGATCATTTTGAAATGCATAGAATAGGCAACCCTTACATGGGTTAATTTACGTCACCTAACAGCATGGGAGTAATCCCCATTGTGTAATCTGTAGTTATATCATTTTTGCGAGATACCAGACTAATTACATACATTTTTGTGCAGATCTCTGATTCCTATAACATTTTATTCTTTGAATTTTCATGCACAACAAAATTATTATTTTGTTAAATTTTTCCTCATTACATTTAACAGCAAAATGAATATCAAAAACAAGCAAGTCCTTCGCTTCGTGGCACTAAACACATGCAAGATTACAATCAAATTTCGTAAATCTCAGAAATGTGTGGATATTTGTGTGTTTTTTAATGTTTCGCATATGAATTGCTTTTTCTAGTTGTTTATATACATTGAATGTCAATAAATAAAAGGTACAATGAGAGTAAAATTTAATATTTAGTTATTTGAGCTGGTTTAAGTAAATAATTCTTATTTTTGAATAATGAATAACATTATAATTTTCCTGACGATGATAACAAATTGTTATCGAAATATTGAAAATAAATAGTGTTGAATTTTTTATATAAAAACAAAACGATTTTTAGCTGCAAAAATCACAATTAATTACTTAAACAAGACCAAAAACCTAAATACAGAATTTTATTCTCATTGCACCTTTTATTGTTAACATTCAATGCATATACAGGGTGGCGCAATAATAGCCTTCCGATGTTTTTTGGCTGTAATTTAAAAAGAAAAATGAACAACTTTGCTTCTTCTTATGGATTATTTTTATTTGGTATTTAAATTTTTTTACATCAAGTTGAGGATATATGTCATGTAAATGGCAGCCGCCACAGGTGGTTGTCTTTTGAGCCCTTTTTATAGTATTTTCCATTACATTGGCCAAAACTTCCGGCGATTGGTCCTCACATTGTTGGCGGATATTGTCTTTAAGAGCTGCAAGAGTCTGAGACTTGTTGACACAAACCCGCGACTTCAAAAAGCCCCACAAATCTGATCTTACTGGCCGGTGAAAATCGCCAAAACAGGAGATTAGGCGCCCGGTAAATGCATCCTTCAGCATATCGATTGTGACACGTGCAGTGTGCGCCGTAGCACCGTCCTGTTGGAACCACATGTTTTCCAATCCCAAGTTGCAGCAAAAAGAACTCGTTGATCATTGCTCTGTAGCGCTCACCATTCACAGCAACCGTTTGGCCAGAAAAAAAAAAGAAAGAAGAAAAAAGGCCCGATGACTCCTCCAGCGAAAACAGCACACAATACAGTAATTTGAGCGGGTGTAATGGCTCTTCGTGGGTTACACGCGGATTTTCAGTGCCCCAGAAGCGCAAATTTTGCTTATTTACGTACCCGCTAAGATGGAAATGGGCCTCAGCACTCATGATTATTTTTGATGAAAATTTTTGGCCAAATAAATAGTCAACAATATTCCGCGTTCTGGAGCAGCGTAGGATAACACCGTTTATTAACGTGTATTTCGCATGAGTTTACTGCACAAATGTCTAAACAGAACTGACATTAGGGGCCAATCGCAAAATTTATAGCATTTTCTTATAGGAGGATTACTTTTCCGCCACCTGACATTTATGATATCTGACTGTAATCTTGCATGTGTTTAGTGCCACGAAGCGACGGAAACGTTTAACTAGTACTGACTTTCCTGTTTTCGCTACTGCTTTTCACTGCTAAATATTTTGTTTTGCATGAAAATTAAATGAATAAAATGTAATATGTATCAGAGATCTGCACAAAAATGTATCTAATCAATGTCATTGAAATATCGAAAATAAATTCTGTTGAATTTTTCATATAAAACCAAAAAGATTTTTAGCTGTAAAAATAAGAATTTTGTATCATGAATATGTATCAGAGATCTGCACAAAAATGTATCTAATCAATGTCGTTGAAATATCGGAAATAAATTCTGTTGAATTTTTCATATAAAACCAAAAGGATTTTTAGCTGTAAAAATAAGAATTTATGAGCGTAAAATATTATATGAAACATGTGCTGTTAATTCACTGTTTTTTTTTTTACTTTTGATTTAAAATTAAAAAAATTAACTATAACTTTTGTTTTGGCATAAGGTAATAAATTTTCGTGGTTGCCAAATTTTTTTTTTTTATATTTAAGGTCCATTGTTGTACTATGTTTAACTATTTTTACTTTTTAAGATTAAGAGAAGTGTTGCAGCGCTTTCAAATAAATGCACAAATTAATGAGAATTATATACAAAATATATTAGTGATACTATAATAATTTATACAGATGCCACCAAAGATATTTAAGCCACGAGGTATTGAGTTAATTAAGCAGCTTTCTTGCAAGAAAACCAATTTATTTAACAAGTTTTTAAGCGCATTAATAACTCCCGCCTTAACACTGTCCAGGAAGTCTCAAATAATTATTTGTTAAACTTTGATTTAGTTCAAAATGATTGAGTATTATTTCCATAATTACTTTTTTCTATGGATTGCTAAAGAAACGAAAACAAGCAGTTTTGAAAAACTTTAATCTAAGATTAAGATGATTCATGGGAAAAGTGCAAACTTGTTTAACGTTGAGCATAGTGATGCACAGCACAGTACAGCACGAACACAAAGGTTCCCACCAAAACTAGGAAGTTCCCAATTGTGCAAAGAAACTGCAAAAAAAATCGGCATGAACTACATTCAAGTGTCTGCCATTCAAACAAGTTTTGTTTAATGGAAATCAGCAAAAGTTTTTTTTTTTTAAATAATACAATAATTAATTAAGTTCAATGGACTAACAACAACTCGAACAACAACAGCAAAAGCAAAAGCATCTTCAAATAAACCAAGATGACGATATGAAACCAAAAAAAAAAAAACTTAATGACTACAAACAATTAAAAATTCAAACTCAAACAGCAGACGAGACGAGACGAGACAATCGCAATAAAAAATTTGTGTTTACAAAAAACTCTTAATCACACACTTTTTTAAAGCTGGCAGTTCAAATATTGGAACGTGTCAATTGAACAGATCGTGTTTCTGTAATTGTCACTTCTTTTGCAAAGTTTATTTTATTTTAGTAAAAAATACACAAGTGCTATGCGGCAATCATACGAGGGCGGGTCAATAAGTCGGTGACTTTTTGCATTGCCAGCTTCTTAATTGAAATGACAATACTGCTCCTGTCAACCAGCAACTGTCAGAAATCATTTTTCTGATTTTTCTTATGATTATGATGGTTACAAGCAGCGTTGCCAAGCGTAGGGATTTTTCCCTTTTTGTACAGATATATGTGTTTATTTCCACATGTAGGGAAAAAAGGGCAGATTTTTTATAATTAGGATTATTGTAGGGAATTTTTAAATTATCACAAATGATTAACATTGACGGCGAAATTGCATATACTATGAGCACCAAGTGTGTCAACATCAGCGATAGTCTTATATTTCGTCTTATTGCATTGCTAGTATTAACACTAGTATAATCTTAGTAACTACAATTATAGGAACAAAACAAAAAACAAGTACCAACAATTTTTTATAATAATTTTTAGCTAAAACTAAAAGTTACGCTTCATAGGTGAGTAAACAGTTTCTGTCTCATTTAATTTTTCCGCTAAGATCAGTAGACTTACAGCTATTTTAATGATGAATTTGATTGAAAATGACAGAAAATAATTGTTTTAGTTAATTGATTATCAACATCCGTTGTCGAAGTGCCAGTAAAGTTTTATAAAAGCCGTGAATAAAAATTATAATAGATCTAAGAGAAAAAGGCAAATAATTTCGAAAAATTGGTAAGATTTTAGGAAGCCACACCTCTTAAAAAATTGTGGAAAATTACAAATCGCAAGAGAATATACGGCAGAATTCAAATTGGAAGCTGTTAAGCTGACAAATGAAGAAAGAAAGGTAGGTCAACCGGTTGCAAAAGTAGTAAGAGATTTAGGATAGTGTATTGGCAAAATGGATGAAGAAATATAAATAACTTTAAATGTTTCTTATTTTTGCAGCAAAAGATCGTTTTATGTTATATAAAAAAATTTAACAGAATTTATTTTCAATATTTCGATAACAATTTGTTATCATCGTCAGGAAATCAATAACATATTAATTTTCCTGACGATGATAACAAATTTTTATCGAAATATTGAAAATAAATACTGTTAAATTTTTTATATAACATAAAACGATCTTTTGCTGCAAAAATAAGAAATATTTACTAAAACAAGATCAAATAATTAAATATTAAATATAAATAACAATTAAGTTTTTTATTCGCTATTTAAGCTTCTAACATTTATACCCGTAAAAAATTATAAATAGCTTGTTTTCTATGTTTCCCAGCTATCTATATGTCGACATTTCATAGGAACTACCCTAATCATCAGTAGACTTTGGAAATTTTTGAAATATATTCTCAAACATTCAACTTTATATCCCAACAATCCAAATAAATTGCTGAGAATTAGAAAAAAAAATGCTCTAATAATATCCGTCAAAACACAAATCCGTCAAAACATAAACGTCTCTAACATTTCTTTACACCTTTCAAACAAATGAACAACCATTGGTTGCTACGATTTGCTTTTTGAAAGTATCGAAAAGCAGAGAACAAAAATTCGAACAAAAACTTCTCGGCTTGGGATATAAAGTTGAATGTTTGAGAATATCTTTCAAAAATTTCCAAAGTCTACTGATGATTAGGGTAGTTCCTATGAAATGTCGACATATAGATAGCTGGGAAACATAGAAAACAAGCTATTTATAATTTTTTACTGGTATAAATATAAATAACTGTAGGAAAATAGACAATTTTAAGCGAAGAGAACGTCCAAAGCTGAAAGAGAAGAAAGGATTGCTGCCATAGTTAAAAATAAACCCCGTTCTAATGCGATACAAATTGCCAAGGATATCACTACAGAGTCTGATAAAGCAATTAGTAACAGCACAATACGCCGCACTTTGCATAGATATGAATTAAATGACAGGCGTCCGAGAAATAAGACTGCACGTATATTCAGTTTATACATCGACGTGTGCTCACTTTTAATCATATATTATTGACTCTTTGTTGTAAAATATAAAAAATTATATATAATTTTTTCTTATTATAATGTTATAAATAATTTGGTTATTGTAAATAAAATCAATATGTATAATATAATTTCACTATATTAAAGAACAAGGCACACTACTGGTGTTGACTCACTTTTGATTCTCATAGTATATTCTACACGTAATTATATAACAAAAGTCGAATATTGTAGAAACTAGTTTCGGCTGTTTTTTCTAGATCCTGCAAAGCTGCATTTATATTAACATTGTGATATTCTTACTTATTCCATTACAAAACGCAAATACCAAGTCACTTGAAAGAATTTATTTATATAGCTAAACACATACATTTTTAATCATATGAATCGTTTAAGCTATATCTTGTACAATAATTTACTTTTTATTAAAAAGTTCTACCTGTTTGAATTTACAATTAACATAAAAATCGATTTACTACCAACATAAAAATCGTATTAAAATAATTTATTTGCGCAAAATTTAAATGAAAAATTGCGTAGGGAAAAATGTAGGGAAATATTTTTTTGATTGTAGGGGAAAAAAAAAGATTTGTATGCGCTATGGTGAGGATTTCACAAAAAATCTCGTGGCAACACTGGTTACAAGCAATATTGTCACCCTGGTCCGGCTTAACGTTGAGTTCTGGGACGCACTGTATAGAGATAAAAGTTGAAAAATAAAAATAAAATTATGTAAAAACATGTGTTTAAAAGTTAAGGCCTTTTAGAGCTGCCCTCGTATGTTTCCTATAATGTTTACTTGAATTCTTTAAGTTAAATTGATTTAATATTGTTTAATTTTTTCCTGAAGTTGCTAACAAATTGTTGGCGAAATATTTAAAAATAAAATTTAAAAAAAAAATTTTTTAATTTTTTATAAAAAAACAAGATCTCAAGCTGCAAAAATTTTATATACATATATTAAATAAACAAAGATCAAAATATATTAAGATAAATTTAAATTGATTTATTTATATTGAGCATAAAAAATAAAACAAATGGCGTACACACACACACCCATTTAAGAAATGCAAATATTGAGGAAACGATCAAGCTGAGAGTTGATCAGCTGTCAATTTGAAATCGATTGTCACAACTCGGTTGTCTGTCATTGTGTGTTTTAACACTTTTCTTTACAATTTTCCACCCATTTTAACTTTAAACTGTTCATTTGCTGGAACATTCAAAACAAATCATTTGCATTCATAAATCTTTCTCGAAACGAAAGAGAAATAAATAAATTAATTGAACAATCGCTATTTTAAGCTGCATTATTAGATTGGTATTAAGTAAACACTTAATCAGAAGCGTATCAAAAAAAAAATTGATAAAGGTGCCAACGAAAATTACTGTCTCTTATAAAACAGGTTGATCAGGGAGAAACGTTTGCGTTTTGTTTACAAACCTGCTGAGAAGAGGCATCTGTTTTATATGGAGAGATCCCGTTTTGTATTGTTGTTATAAAATGTGCTCTTTTCAATGTCAAACTAAATGTTTACAAGTATCAACGACTCGAAGCGCTCATTTAATGTCTGAATTTTTCCATTGATATTTGAAGCTCGTTAAGGCGCTTAAATCGAAGTTAATAGAAGGCTTTTGTTTAAATGCTTTTTTATAGCACTTTTAGTGTTTTTTATGCGTTTGAAAAGCTCTTGTGATAGTGCTTAGTCGTAGCAATCTATACTCGTAATATAAAACTAAACTAGTTTTTTTATTTTGTTTTTCTACAATTTTAACTTATTTATTGTTTATTGTTTTATTCCACACACAAAATTTTGCCTTTAATTTTGTAGTGTGGAACTGATGTTTATGTTCTGAAGAATATAAAAATAATAGTGTATTGTACAAGGTGGTCCAAAATTAATGGCCCAATTTCATTTTTGAATGACTTTTTACAACTTTTTACAAAAAAAAATTATTTGGCCCTGCACAATTGTTTCTGATAAACCGAAAATATGTAATGAGCTGCCAGTGTTGATACATATTTGTGCCCGTTTTAACGCATTTTTGCTCATTTTGCTGATCTTCGATTCAAAATCGTCCTCCTCGTTGTTGAGATTGAGGATGGCTCTACATTTTTTTCTTTTTTATCTTGGGCCAGTACAATGTAGTGCATTGTACCAGAACTAAGAAAATAGGTTGTGAGGAGGGGAAAGAGGGATTACTGTTTGCGAACATTTGACTTGCACTTTCCAGCTTTTTAATAGACAGGAAACACGTAGGTAACTTATTCCATAGGCGAAGCGTACGGCCAAAGGCCATGTCACTTTGTTGCTTTGCGTGACGCTTAGAACTTTAACAGAAAAGCGCAAAGCAAAAGGTGTATGTTACGATAAAAACTTTGACAACTCTCAGGATTTGTTGGCTTATCTAAAAACATGTTTGTTAACTTACATATTTAATTATTTCTTATGAAGTTATAAATATAATTGGACGAACTACTGAAATTGGTTCTAATTGTTTTCTTAGTGCATAACACTCATAGAAAAAAGCATCTTCATTTTGATGACGACAGGTCATCAGAACTGTTACATCAATAGTATGTAAAAAGTCAACAGTGTTATGAAAATTAACATCAATCTCAATTACAAAATTCATCACACAATTTTGTCATATATTGAGTATCATCAATGCTACAACTGTGGTGACATCAATTCAATGATACATTTTATTAATAGTTAAAATTCATTTAATTTGTCAAAATTGATTATAAAAAAAACCTAAATAGTGTTTTAATATTTTCTATTTATTGTTGAAAAGGATTTAGGTTGTTAAAATTATTATTTTTAAATTTAAATTCATTTTTATGAAGTAGAAAAAAATGCATCATATTAATGACATTTAGTCATTATATGTGACGCTAGTTACATAAATATGATGACAGCGTAGAGAGTAAATTAAAAAGAAGAACTACGAAGTAAAGAAAGAGAATATTTCCTCATACGCAGCATGCACACAATTAAAGTATGATAATGCGCCACACAGACATTGTATTGATGGCAGGAAGTCATCAAAAGTATTATTAGAACATTTTTAATTCTCATTGATTTTTTGAACATGGTAGAATATAAAGTTACGTATCTGAACATATTTTTGAAATCATTATATTTAACCGGAATTTAATGTTGATGATAGCGTACCATGATGATATGTCATCATCAAATTTACTTCACGTGCTAGTTTTCTGATGTTAATGAGCTATTACATCTGATGTTAGTGCGCCATTCTATTGATGATATTTTGTCATTATTTTGGCATTGCATTGGTGTTAAAATACATCACAGTTATGACAGGTTTTCTATGAGTGCAGGCTTTGGAGCTATTAGAAAAAACTTCGAGAGCAAGATCCCTAATCTCGTCAGAGCGAAATCTATTATAGTAACAATAGAACAGAGTAACGCACCCCACACTGCGTCGGTATTCCAGTTACTCAGTAGAGTTGAATAACCTACTGTAACCGATGAGCTTCTTCGTCCTCTACTTCACATGGTTGAGTAACTCCGAAATACACTTGAGACACCGGCCCAAATATAAAAGTTATATTCCATTTTCGGTCGGATGTAGGTAGTATAAAAATTAAGGAGATCGGATGGAGTGAAGTACATCTTACACCGTTTCAAAAACCCGAGGCACTCGTGAATGCCTCTTTAGAAACATGAAAAATGTGTTCAGACCAGCGAACATCACACTGTATTTTCATTCCCAGAACATCAAGAGCATCCGATTCCTCAATATTTCTACCAGCCATGAGTACAGATAAAGCAGCATCTGTGGTCGTTTGTTTGTGTGTTAATAAGCAACATTGGGTCTTACGAGCGTTAAAGGCGACCCTGTTTTTACGTTCTCTTCGAAGATGAATATAAAATCACTATTCAGTGAATCATTCATATTTAGCATCTTGGCAGCGATCTCTAGACTTGTTTCATTCATAAATGAATTACTTCAATTGAATGATTCTTTTATGTTAAAGAATGAAATAATTCTGTATTCTTTCTCTATTTCTTTTGCCATTCTCTTTCTCTTTAAACACTCAAAATCAATTGAAGGAAATCATTATTAATTTTTGTTGTACAGGGACTTTTTAATTTAAATTAATTTTAATAATTAATATTAAAATACAAATTTGTTCTACGTTTTGTATTTAAACAAAGTCTGAAAGAAACAAATAATACCGGTGGTTGCTGTATAATAGTTCGCAGCCTCCTCATAAACATAATTAAAACATGTTCATTCATTCTGCAATATGTCCGGCATATAGAAAGATGAATGGAAAGAATGAATTAATCCACTTAACCTATCTGAAAGAGAATGAAAGATTCACACAAATGAAAGATCTCTGATAGGCTAGGCCTAGAACTAAAAGAGTACGAGTGGCAAATGCTGCTGTCCACTCTGTGAAAAAGTGGATAAGGTTGAAAGTTTGATAGAGAAGGTCGTTGAGGAAAATACGAAATAGAAAATCTGTTTGGTTTTATTTCATTTTAAGGTTATATACCTCTATAAAAAATTTCTTTATTTACATACATATATTACTTATAGCTCGTAAACTATAAAAAGTTGAGTTTTCGAACGATATTCCATAAAGATAAAAGTCCCACTGTGACATAAGACTTTAAAATCTGAATGATTTAAGCCGCCTGCCTATTTCATTATATTGTTTATTTGTGTGTGATTTGTTGTAAATTAAATTTTTTATTAAAAAAAACATTGTAGCAACATAAAAGAGAAAGCGGCCGCACAAATTAGCAAAAATTAAAAGTTGGGGAAATACGCTGTCATATAAAAAGACGTAAAGTTTTGTTTTAAAATCTTTCCACATACTGGAAGCATTTGCACATTTACATATTTAGCCTAAAGACAAATCGATTTAACTTAAACATAAATCGACTTGATGCAAAAGCAAGTTGATATCATACAAACGCTAATCGATTTAACCTATATAGAAAAGAGTGCTGCCGCTTTAGTGTGAAAATTAAAGGGAAGGAAGGAAGGGAATTTTGGTAATTTTGAAGTTGAGCTTCTGGGTTGGCAACTATCGCAGCTCTTGTTTTATACAGTGTGTAATTTTAAGAAATTTTATATTCCACTACAGAAAAAAGTGTTGCTGCTTTAGTGGGAAAATTAAGGTTGATTTTGGAATTTCCAAAAAAAAAAGTTCGGAGATAACTCGGTTCACTAACCGGTTTGGAACCGGGTTTTCATATTCAATGCGCGTTTTTGCCGCAGGGCGTGAATGTTTAGTCAATTTGGATCCAGTTATAGGGGTAATAGTTCGGGTTTTATTCGGTTTTTACTATTTGTTATACGTATATTTTTTTTTAAATTTTTTTGTGGATTTTATCCACTTTTTGACACTTCCGTCGGTTTTTTTTAATTTTCCAAGTTTGTGCGCTTTTTGTGCAAGACAGTTGCATATATCAACGATTTTTTTGACTGAGTAGCTGATATCTACACGATAGCAGCAGTAATCAACATGCTTATTGTGCTGTTCATAGAACACAGACGAGCACTCGTCTAAAAATTTTTATATGGAAGTCATTAAAAAATTTGCTAGCTTTCATACAAATTTTCTAGACGGGTTTCTCGTCTGTGTTCTATGAACAACACGTATATTCGCTTCAGTCACCTACTTGAATTTCTATGTTTCAGAGATCACCACAAATCGTGTTCTTGTTGAGTAAAATTAATTCACCTTGTAAATATTCTGAATTGGTAATCAGCCAAAATCAAGCAACAAAGTTCAATGCTGAGTAAAATCAATTTGTGTTGCAAACATTGCGCATTCATCTTAGAGTAAAAACTAGCTTCATGTTTGTTGTTGCTTTCATAGTGAGTTGTATGTATTTGAAAGATATATACATATGTATGTACATTGTGTTTTTCTATGAAAGCATTTTGTTTCTATGTGTATTTTATTTAGATTTTTCTTCAAAAGAAGCGTATAGAAAAACTGCTTTGATTTTTGTTAATTTAAAAAAAAGCAAAAAAAAACTCAAACGCAAGAAATCATTACCGAACTACATGCGCATTCATTTATTTTGAAGCACAAACACCTTAATGATAATTAAACTCTCATTGCGAAGATGTTGCCCATTATGTTACTGATTAAAAATCAACTGCGTACTTGTGCGGCTAAGCACAAAATCATATATGAACGAAATGTAATGTTTTTCATGTTGTTGAGCAAGTATGATTTTTTTCAATTGCTCAAAGCTGTTCTCTGATATGTTTGTAACTCTCGCAACCCCTGTCGTATGAGCTATTATTTATAGGTTGTGATTTCTTAGTACGTCAAGCTAATAACTATTGATATACAAAAAAAAAAACTAAAAAAACACGTTTCGATATCGAACAAAAATGTAGGAAGTATTTTTAAGTATAAGCTTAAACAATGGTGAATGAAAAATACTAGTAATATTGTGAAAAAGCGTGGGGCGCCTTGTGTCAATTTTTTGTTATATTGAGCGTCCGACACTTTTTTCATAATAGTACTAGTGTATTTCGTTTACTACTGTTTTAGGCTTATTTTAAACTCTAGTTTTTACTTTTTAGCTCGATATCGATACGTGTTTTTTTTTTTTTCGTTTTTTTAAATTATATTTATTTAGGTTTCATAACGTTGAATTGGCAACACTGCTTCATGCGACTGCTCATTTAACAGCTGATAATTGTTTTTCCTTTAACTTAGCTTGATATTTCAGTATCCATATACTTACATCAGAGAAACTCTTTCAAATCAGCCGAAGCTTATATTGATATTGAATTTCCGTTCAAAACTTAGTTTGCCGATGAAGACGATTTTCGGTCAAATGAGAACACAAATAAGCAGAATTGCCACATTTGTAGTTAGAATAATCTGCAAGCTGTTGTCTACACACTGTTACATGCACAGAAAATCATTGTTTGGTGCTCATTATAGGCTGGTGGAACCATAGGGCTATAAATTAACAAAAACAATGATGGTCAGTTTCTGGCAATGATGACTGCTACAGTCACTGTGAGCTACACAGTGGGCACTATAACTGATTTATTTTAAAAAAAAAACTTTTGATGAGAGAATAATTTCTTATAATGGTGCAATTATTTAGCCACCCCGATCGTTTGATTTACTCCAATTGGATTATTTTCTGCGCGTTTATGTAAAATCACTTTACTACGTCGATAAACCAGAGATAAATGGTAACCCTAAAATCAACACTCAAAGAGTTGTTATTGGCGAAATGCGGCCATAAATCCTACCTCAGCGCTATTTAGTCTCGCCGTCCACATTAGGGCTATGCTCCCTGAAGAAACTCTCTCAACTTATCTTCCACTTTGTCAGTTCTGGCATAAAGTTTTGCGTGATTACACATCAGTTTAATGGCGCTTCAAAAATTGTCTCCCCATCTGTGTGCCGCACCTGAATTTAAAGCAACTGCAGGTGCTGGGGCTTTAAATATCAAATCTTCTTAACTGTAGAACAATTTTCAATCAAACAACAATAAATAATTTAAAAGCGTGCTGGGCACAATAAGTTTTTATATTAAACTATTTAATAGCAAATAAATTATACATATTTATTTCTTAATTAATGAATTAATAATAGTTCTTATTATTCAAAAGCTTTGGTGTTCAAAAGCATTCTTAATAACGATCACTTTATAAATAATGCAGGTTATTCTAATTCAAATCAAATTCATTTATATTATTATCATTTACATTATTATGTATCTTCGAAGTATTATTGCTGATGTACGGAAATCTTTTGGATAAGTTACGACTTTTTTCAATTTCTTAGTGTTTATTATTGGAAATTTATAAAAGCTCTCAATAAATTGCTGCTAACTTTAAAGCTTTGCTGAAGATGAAACAATTTATATAGTTTTAATTTAGACTGTATTTCTTATAACATTAAAATACAAAATACTTTATAAAGTTTTAATGTATATTTCTTAATACATTAAACACAAGATACTTTAAAGAACTTAGATAACAGGAATAGCATAAATAAATTTTTTAATGAAAACAATAGTTATTTTCATATGTACGAGATTAACTAGTTGTGAGTTCGAGTCCAACTTCAGTCAAGAAGAAGGATTATTTTTAATTATAACAATGATTGCTGTGAAACAATAAGACCAAAGAAGAACAGAAAAAATAATTGAATACCATTAGCTGGGGGACAACTAGCTGTTTCGCAGTCGCTACACTACTCATCAGCACCCACTGGGATTCGAACTCGGGATCATGTGAACATGATGTATTTTTAATACGGCCGCTTTAACCACTTCAGCCACCGAGCTCTTTAATTATTCTTACGTTAATGTTTGCCACATATTGATCACATATATGCAATTGTTATAACCCCAGTTGTTATTATTATGTTATAGTTATTATACCCTTCACAAAAATGTAAAGGGTATATATAAGTTTGTGATTCCGTTTGTAATTTCTACAGTTTTTTTTTTGCGACCCTATAAAGTATATATATTCTGAATCAGAATTAATGGAAAAGTCGATTAAGCGATGTCCGTCTGTCCGTCTGTCCGTCTGTCCGCTGTTGAAATACCGTTTCTGAGAAAACCATTAGACTTAGAAACTTTTTTCTCTCACCATTCTTTTACCCCATCGATTCATGGGTTTGCTATTGAAATTCAGTAATATCGGTCCACGTATAGCTGAGATATATTCAAAATTCCGAAAAAAGCCATTTTTTTTGCAGTTTTGTATGAAAATTTTTGAAAACAAAAGTTGTTCGTTTTGCTTCAAACTTCACACACTTATTAAGCATGGTGACTAAAAGGCAAAAAATTTTTCCAGATATCGGTCCATATATACCCGAGATATAGCCCAAATCGAATTTTTAATGAAAATGTCGCATAGGCGAAGCTAAATAACTTTTTTTTGCTCAAAAGCAGTTCTGGTAATAAAATTAGGTTACATAAATATGGAAAATTAAAATTTCCGATATCGGTCCATATATACCCGAGATATAGCCTAGACCGGGGTTTTCATGAAAATGCCGCGTAAGCGAACTTAAACAATTTTTTTGTGCTCAAAAGCAGTTCTGGTAATAAAATTAGGTTACATAAATATGGAAAATGAAAATTTCCGATATCGGTCCATATATACCCGAGATATAGCCCAAATCGGGTTTTTCATGAAAATGTCGCGTAAGCGAACTTAAACAACTTTTTTGTGCTCAAAAGCAGTTCTGGTAATGAAATTAGGTTATATAAATATGGAAAATGAAAATTTCCGATATCGGTCCATATGTAGCGGTCCATAAGTAGCCCAAATCGGGTTTTTCATGAAAATGTCGCGTAAGCGAACTTAAACAACTTTTTTTTTGCTCAAAAGCAGTTCTGGTAATGAAATTAGGTTACATAAATCTGGAAAATTAAAATTTCCGATATCGGTCCATATATACCCAAGATATAGCCTAAACTGCGGTTTTAATGAAAATGTCGCGTAAGTGAACTTAAACAACTTTTTTGTGATCAAAAGCAGTTTTGGTAATGAAATTAGGTTACATAAATGTGGAAAATGAAAATTTCCGATATCGGTGCATATATACCCGAGATAGAGCCTGGAACGGGGTTTTCATGAAAATGCCGCGTAAGCGAACTTAAACAACTTTTTTTACTTAAAAGCAGTTCTGGTAATAAAATAAGGTTATATATATATGGAAAAAGAAAATATCCGACATCGGTCCATATATACTCGAGATATAGCCTGAACCAATTTTTCCAATAACATTTTTTTTTTGCTGAAAAGCAGTTCTTGTTATAAAAGAAGGTTACGAAAATTAAAATTTCTGATATCGGTCCATATATACCCGAGATATAGCCTAAATCGGGTTTTTCATGAAAATATCGCGTAAGCGAACTTAAACAATTTGTTGTGCTCAAAAGCAGTTCTGGTAATGATATAAGGTTATGTGGAAAATAAAAATTTTCGATATCGGTCCATATATACCCGAGATATAGCCTGAACCGTTTTTTCCATTACAAAAATTTTTTTTTTTGCTGAAAAGCAATTCTCGATATAAAAGAAGGTTACTAAAATACAGAAAATAGAAAATTCCGATATCGGTTCATATATAACCGAGCATATTTAGATCACATTTTTAATATACTATACATACTCGTGACTATCGTGAAGGGTATTTTAGATTCGGCCCAGCCGAATATACTACACTCTTACTTGTTTTCATTTTTGATTTTTTAAATGAAAGTTATAAAGGACTTTAAGAAATAATCTCATGTATTTTCGTTAATGAAGTTAAATAATTATAAACAGCTTGTTTTCTATGTTTCCCAGCTATCTACATGTCGAAATTTCATAGGAGCTACCCTAATCATCAGTAGACTTTGGAAATTTTTGAAAGATATTCGCAAACATTCAACTTTATATCCCAACAATCTAAATGAATTGTTGAGAATTAAGAAAGAAAAATGCTCTAGTAATACCTGTCAAAACACAAAAAACAAGCTTGTTCATTTATACACATCTCCAACATTTCTTTACACCTTTCAAACAAATGATTATTGATTATTATTTTTAAACAATTAAGTTTTTTATTCACTATTTTTAGCTTCTACCATTTATACCAATAAAAATTATAAATAGCTTGTTTTCTATGTTTCCCAGCTATCTATATGTCGACATTTCATAGGAACTACCCTAAGCATCAGTAGACTTTGGAAATTTTTGAATGATATTCTCAAACATTCAACTTTATATCCCAGCAATATAAATAAATTGCTGAGAATTTAAAAGAAAAATGCTCTAATAATATCTGTCAAAACACAAAAAAAAAAAAAAAAAAAAAAAAAAAAAAAAAAGTCTACTGATGATTAGGGTAGTTCCTATGAAATGTCGACATATAGATAGCTGGGAAACATAGAAAACAAGCTATTTATAATTTTTGATTATTATTTTTATTATTATTGTCTTCTTCAATCAAAAATTATTGAACACAGCAGATTTGTATGGTAAAATATCCTTCTTAAGAAAAAACTTAAGAAAGAAAAAAACTTCAACTATATCCTGTTGTACAAATGAACAAACCAAAAATCTAAAAATCGGCGCCGATTTTTCCTTCATACTTCCTTTATGAGTGATCAATCAATGCAAAGTAATAAAGATTATCAAAACCAAAAACTTGATCAGCAATTGGGCATACATATATCAGTATCTGAGGTTTTTAATATTACATAAAACAATTTTCTATCATTTGATTGCTTATCATATAAATCAAATTACTTGTCCTTTATATTATTAAAATTCCCTTTATATTCATAGTTCATTTATAAGTAATCAATCAATTCAAAGTAATAAAGACTATTAAATAAAAAAGAAAAAAAGATATTGGAGAAGAAAGCGATTCAGAAACAAAAGATATCGAAGAAAATGCTGTCAACATCAATAATCAGGTGACAGAAATCTTAAAATGCGTTACATGCTTGGCAGAGCTAAGAAATGCAGGTATTTTACAATTTGTTCTCTTGGTTTTCAAAATTTGGACACTAAATCTAAATCTTTACTATAGAACAATTTTTGAACGTGATATACTCCTAAATATATCTCAATAAGCGATTATTTATTTTGATAATAAAGTACTTTTTACTTCTGTGAAAACTCATTTATGTAAAAAAAAAAACTCAAATTTTGGTTTAATTTTTCAAGGGAATATTAATTCGTAGATTTAAAGAGAATATAAACAAATTCTGTATTGAAATAATTACTTCTTTAATCAAAAAGAGCGAAAGTGTTAATTTCTTTTATAGGCAATATAAGCATGAGTTATGCATCAAAGTTTTGCAACGAAAATGTGGGCCAATTTGATAATGGGAACGGCTTTTATTGGTTCACATTATCACTGAAACATACGGTTATCTTCATATACAAACTCTTTTCTAATTATGGACCTTATGACATTTTTAAAAATGACATAATGTCCATTTGCAAAGTGTAACTATGCCCATGGACACTATGACATTTTCAAAAGTGTCGTAACGTCCATGGACCTTATGACACTTTTAAGTGTGTCATAACGTCCATGGACCTTATGACACCTTTAAGTGTGTCATAATGTCCATGGACATTATGACACTGGACCTTATGACATGCCACCGATAAATTAGTTCAAGGGACCATTTTCGAAAAAAATGTACTCGTATTCTCGTACTAAAGGCTACTCGTATCTAAAACTTTGCAACTGTGTTTGTTATGACTTAGATATGCCCGATTGAAAAGATGTGTGTAGTATAATAATAGTGCATTTAAAAAATTAAATCTTATTTAAAAAAATGTACATCACAAAAATTAATGAATGGTATAGGAATGAAAATAAATTCATGTTTGTGGGAGTATATTTTTCTTGTTATAGCTTTAAATGCTGTAGTTTTTTATTAAAGACAACAATGACTTGTTTTTCTATACTTTATGCCATTGAAATTAATCTTTAATTCAAAAGTAATTAATTTCCCTAGTTGATGATTTGCAATAATCATATTGACGATTTTTTTCGCCCAGTTTGACGATTTTAAACCAGATTTTCTGGCATCTATGGTTATGCTATTTGATTTTTAATGTAGAGCGACTAGTATCTGATAAAACTACCTGGCTATTGATTGTTTTATTCTTGTATATGAAACGTTTGTAGAAGATTGCGTATTCAAGCCTACCTTCATACATATAATACATACGTACATATGTATGTGTGGACGTTAATACAACTTGCGCTTAAAAACTTCTCATATACATATTTATGTGATGGCGTTTATTAGCGCTTCTGCTTTGTAAATTCCAAACATTCGCAGTAACAGCAGAATAAAAAGAAAACAACAAATAAACTACAAAACATTTTGGCTGCCAACATGTTCGAACAGATTTTGGTTTGATAAAGATGTTGTGTTCTTTTCTCTCAATTTTTGCTAATTGCACCAGTGATGGTAAACTTTATACGATCATATTATTTGGTACCATTTGACACAAAAAACACTCTAGTATGTTCGCAACACTTTTGGTACTTATTAAAAATGTACAGGGTGGCTGAAAATTAATCAAGGGATTTGAATTCTTTAAAACAGTACTCCTTCTCTTTTTCACTCATAATTAATTTTCCTAATTCCAGTACAATGAACTGCATATGAAAAGTAATCCCCTGTAGTGGAATTCACTAACCTGTTTTAACGCTAATAAAATTCGTTTAGAGAAATTAACACAGGCGTTGGTGTTTTCCCGATTCTATAACAGTTTTCAACACTATTTGGCTTCGTTTTAAATCAGCTGTTTTTATAGCCTGACTGATTAGCGTTAACTAAACACCAATTATTTTTGTGGTGTTTATCTTAACAACAATGTCGTTAAAATTTCTACTAGAATAACTTCACAGTATTTGGCACACGACTTGTCGGAAGACTCCAACAGTCGGTCGGCGTGTTCTCCGTGAGAACTTATCTTATTTATCAAAAAATATTTTAAATAATAAACATATAAATAGTTTTCTTACCCTAAACATGGAACTATTTGCAAATTTGTTTGTTTTTTTTCTATTCCTCTTTGTGGTTTTCTTTATTTTTAACAAAGCTGCCACATTATTTCAAATTTTTTTAACATACAACCAGAGGTGATAAGAATAAGTCAGTGAATCACATAAGCGTTAGTGCAAACCACAATAGCTCGCGTTAAGTTATGCTCTTTTAAAATCGTTAAAAATTAGTGAATTGCACTACTGAGCACTAGCCCAAGATACAAAAAAAAAAAAAGACAAGAAAAGACCAAATAATTGAACCAGTTTCTTTCGAAAATGAACACAACGTCACCATTTTCATCACCGGGGTTCGACATCAGACAGTATTGAAGAATATGGGAATAATAACACTGGTTTACAACCAAAAAAATACCAAGAACGCCACATGCCTAGATAAGTTAATTGCGACCTGTTGAACACGCATAACGCTGTAATTTGTTTTCTAAGTACCGTAATTTAGATAACGGTACTTTTGTATTTTTCGGTGTATGATGCCACTCGAACCCTTGTGGAGCCCAACTAAAAAGTCCGATTGTTCTTTTTTATCTTGAAGCTGTACTCAAGGGATGACCGCTACATATCCAGTGTATTGTGCTAGAACTACGAAAATAGATTAGGAGAAGGATGAAATAGGGAGTAGTGTTTGTGGATGCTGAATTTGCACTTATCAACCGTTGACTTGAGAAAGAAAGTTAAACGATTTGGGCAAGTTGTTCCATCTTAAATCATTCAAACACGAAGTTACTGTTTTAAGTTCTGCCTTTATCAATTTTTGTATTGATCACATTGCAATTTGTTGTTGTTTTGTGTGGTTTGGGCGGCATTTTAAGTCTCAAATCAACCAGTTACCTTATTTGAAAATTCAGTTAGTAAAAACACAAACAAAAACAAATAAATAAAAAACACACAACATTTGTGTTGCAGAAACTTAGTGTTTATTTAAAGCGTCGGTCAGTCAAACCAAAAGCTATCGAACATGTCGACATCCGACAGCTTCGTTGTGTTTTCGGTTTGGGCTGCGAATGTTACTGTTTGTTTGTATTTCACGAGGCAAAAGTTTGTGTTAGGCCGATGAAACAACGTATAAAATCCGTAGGAACAGCACAACCTTACGACTTTTGCCGTTTCGAGTGCAGTTTTTTTTAAACAATTAATTTACTGCTTGTGGGGTTATTCAAATAAACTTAATTTGACTGTTTATTTATGAACGACTAAACAATAAAAGCACCTTCTTTTATACGAGTTTTACTAACAAAAAATGTATCTACATTATAAATTATTGTTATTGCTTAACACGTGTTAACAAGTATTAAGTAATATTTTTAATCAAATTTTGTGTTCATCTTTCTTTTTCAGGTGCTTTAGGCGCGCAAACAATACAAATGCAGATACAACGACAAATGTGTAAACAATGAAGAGTATTATTCGTCATATTTCTAGTAGTAATGAAATAAATTTTATTAATGTGGTAAGTAGTCATAAAAGCACGTGTACATGTGTTCCATACACATGTACACCTGCGTATATATGTATATCTATATTATTTTATCATAACAACTCAAGTCAAATTTAAAAAATTTTTAAAAATGGCACCTAGTTTAATTAATTTGTTAAGTATAAAATTTTTATTTGTAAAAGTTTTTTTTTTTGTGTAATTTGGTTTATTTTCATTTGTTCTTATATATAGTCTTTTATTAAAATTTCTCCTAACAACTATTTCTAGTCTTATCTCGACTTAAAATGTTATGATATAATGCCACAAATATATTTATCGTTGGTCTCATGCAGAAAGGCCCTAACAAATCGCAATTTTATTAATTGGTAATTTTTTTGTTCAATTGTTTGTAAAAGCGATATTTATTAAATTATTTAATTATATCTTTGTGACGCTGTATATTCCTAAAAAGAGTTCGATTCAGGGAAAATGAAACTAACGTTGTGTTGTTAAGAAGAGTATGTAGTGCAAGCTATATATACATATATATATATATATATATATATATATATATATATATATATATATATATATATATATATATATATATATATATATATATATATATATATATATATATATATATATATATATATATATATATATATATATATATATATATATATATATATATATATATATATATATATATATATATATATATATATATATATATATATATATATATATATATCCATATATCCATATATAAAGTGGGATTCATTTTTCGAAATCAACTTTTGTACGAGTAATTCAGTTTTATGTACGAGGGCAGGTCAATAAGTCCACGATTTTCTACATGAAACACATTTTTTTATATAGAAATTTATTTTACTTCTTATCATTCGTAAAGCAGCTCTGGGCTGAAAAACAGCTCTGGCGTCATTGTAATTATTTCTTAAGTGCGGTCAGGCTTGTTTTTTTTTTCTTGGTCCAGTACTCAGGGAATAACCTCTACATATGCAGAGCATTGTACCAGAACTAGGAAAATAGTTTGTGAGGAGGAGGAAAGAGGGAGTAGTGTTTGTGAACATTAGACTTGAACTTTGCAATGTTATAACCGACAGGAAACACGTCTGCAGTCAATTTATTCCACAGTCGAAGCGTACGGCTGAAAAACGAATTCTCTGGGTAATCGACACAAATGGATGAGCTTTGGATGAAGAACGCGTGCTACGCAAAAATGTGCGAGTTTCGGGTAACGATAGAACAGAGATGTTCGGTCTTCGAGAGTTTTGCGTCTCACTTGCACTGGTTAACGGTTTGCCTCAACTAATTAATGTATTGGATTAAATATTTCGTTGTTAACAACGCTACAACTTCCTTTGTGAAGGCATAGGTCGTTATAGTTAGTCACAGCAACGCTAAAAGTATACTGGTAATACCATCTTGGGCATATGTTCTTTGGCACCCCGCCCATGCTGTGCATCCTATACTGTGCAACTATATAGTTACTAAATAAATAAATAAATAAAAATTTTATTGTTTTCTTCTAAATTTTCCAGCTAAAGATCTTGATTGATTTTTGGTTTTTATAAAAAAGGGTTTAACGGTATTTTATTTTCAATATTTCGATAACAATTTGTTATCATCATCAGGAAAATTAAAATGTTAACGAAATATTGAAAATAAAATACCGTTAAACCCTTTTTTATAAAAAACAAAAATCAATCAAGATCTTTAGCTGGAAAGTTTAGAAGAAAACAATATAAACAAGATCAAATAATACGAATATTTAATATAAATTTTATTTCTCATCGAGTCACCATTAAATTAAATACATTTAATCCACTGTTTTATCCCTTCTGCAATATATGCAATACATTCAAGAATGTTTTCCATGGAAACTGCACGTGTTTGCCCCCTCGCAACGTCCTGGTGGAAAACCGCCACTTTTTCTGTAACCAAATGCAGTGGTTGTTTTTCTATTCCTGATTGAATCGATCCAATGTGCCCCAATTCTTCTAGCTTAACTTCATTTTGAGTTAATTCACTTTAAGCTTATCGAACTCTATTTACAATCCCACTTTTAACGCTCTTCTGTTATTGCCTAGTTTTTAGCAGAGATCCATGTATACAAATAGGATGTACAATTGCTATAAACTTCCATATGAAAATGCTAAGATAAGGTCCGCATTTTGAACTAAACATCCCACTGAAGTTATTGTAGGCTACCGATTCTGTCCTAACATTATGTTAGACTTGGTTTTAAATGATATAGAAATACACACTTATGTTAGACTTAGTTTTAAAGATATAGAGACACACACTATATCAGTTTTTACTTTTTACTATCTCAGCTTATCAAAGACACTTAACTTTCTTATCTATATGAAATATTTTCTTATATCTAGCTGATACAGCTTGGAGAAAGCTCTAGATTATCGTTCTCTTAATTTTTTCAATTTTCGAATATTGTCAAGATATGCCATTAGAAATATTTTATTTAGCCAAGACTGCAACCGCACTTGATAGACTTGCCCTATTCACAATCTTGTGCAAATAGTATTGCATCATTGCATTTGCAAAATATTGGAGTATATTCTTCCTTTACACTAACAAAATGCACCAAAAAATGTCGCATTTGCAATAGCAGAAATATGCAATCTCAAGTGCACAAGATTGTGAATCGGGCTACTATGTTCAAATCTTTTCCTTTGCAACATTATTAAGTTTCTAGAAATGGCAATAATAAATTGTTTTTTCTCTTTTCAGATATTAGCTTTTACAACATTTATTAGCACTTCAACTTCATCAGCTCCATCTTGTGGACTTTATGGAGCGCCGCCATGCCGTTTTTTACCAGCACCACCTGGCCAGACGCCATCGTGTGCTCGGCCAGGTAGAACCTATTGCGAGCACATAGATAACTATCCAACGTAAGTTATATTTCTCTTTTAAGGAATACACAAAGAAAACATATTCCATATGCAACGTGTTTTTGATGTACATATGTATACAGAATGTCCCAGAACATCAAGCCGAAACAGGGTGACAAGAGAAAAGTTAGAAAAAAATCTAAAAAAACATTTTACTCATTTCAAATGCTTTTTTTTTGTCGTGCCATTTACAATCAATCTTCTCACACTGTTTCGTCTTGACAGTGAGTTCGGGCATACCCTGCATATCTATATATGCCTAGATACTTGGCCCTGTCACAGAATTCACTTCCGTTCGAAAATAGATTTGAATCGGTTTTGTAATTCTTCAAAAAACGAAAATTTTAAATTTCTTCGGAATGAAATCAATTCTATAAGATACTACTAGTTTCATTCTGGCAATTAGAAATCATTTCATTCTGAAAAGTCGTTTAGATTTTCATTTTTTGAAGAACTAAAAAAAGAATTCAATTCCGTTTCCGAACGGAATTAAGCTCTGTGACATGGCTTAAGGCCTCATTAATTTTTACTTTCTGTTGCCGTTCTGTGACGTTCAGTTCTGTAGCAAATATTTTACAATTACTTTTTCCGTGAAAATATTCAGCTTTATTTACAGTAGGGCGCATAAATAAAAGAAAAACATTGGAATGAAGAATAAAATATGTGCATACGAGTAAATATTATCTTGTATGAAAAAAAAGAAACAAATTAATAATTTAGAAAGGTGATCACTTCTTTCTCACAATCTGGAGAGTTTATGACACTTCTTATACAAAATATAATTTTTTCCTTGCTAAAATAGTATTCTTTTGATCATCCATAGTTGCTCTACTGATACAAATGTATTAACTTTTAAAACCCTTTAATTGAAAAAAATTTTTTAGCTTTTGACAAAAAAAAAAATTATATACATTTGAATACAAAATAAATGTTTCCATACCTGAAGAAAGTACAACATACACATATCTGGACGTCACTTAACGTTGAATTCTATTTTCAACAGATTAGCCCGCAACAGAACAGAACGAAAAAGTGAAAACAAACCATGCACATATAGTTTATATTGAACAGAAACTAAACAGCTGATTCAGAACGGAAAAGAACGTACAAAATAATTATGCCTTTACTGTTCAACTTCGCTATTATGAATCTAAAAATACTTCATTACATCCATTGATTGATTGCATATATGTACATACATATGTACACTGACTCAAACAATTGCCCGTACACCACATAACTTCGGACATAAATTTTAATATATTTTAAAATACAGGTCGTAGTTAAAGAAATATATTTGTATACTACAAACTGTTATGTATTTTAAATTTTTTATACACAAAAAGCGCAAGCGATCCCTAAAGTTGTTGTAATCGTTTAGATTAATGAAAAAGTGCAAAAAGCAAACTCAAAAAATTGCCCGTACAACTATGAATGAGAGAATGAAACAGCTTCAAACTACTGTTATTTTTAAAAAATCACATCACTTTTTATTTCTTATGTTGCCAGCACTGATTTAAACGTTTTCTTACAAAAACTTTACATCGTTAACATTAAAAATGAGTTTAAATAGTAAAACTGGTACAAAAATTCCTATTGAGATAAAAAAAACTTATCATAAAAATGCAAAGTGAAGGTAAAAGTTATCGTGAAATCTCCGAAATTGTTTCGAGACCTCGATCCTCGGTTCATTATGTAATTGAAAAATATAATAATACAGGAACATTAGAAATTAAACCAGGCAGAGGTCGTCAAAAAATTATTGATCTCCGTTTGGGACGAAAAATAGAACGCATGGTAAAGGTGGATCCAAAAATTACTGCAGTGGAAATTGCCAAAAATATACACGAACATGAAAAAGTTACTATTAACGCACAGACAGTAAGAAATTTTCTGCATTTGAAGCAATACAAAGCATGTGTTCCACGGAAGAAGCCGTTTATTTCAAAAAAGAACGTTAAACTGCGTCTGGAGTATGCCAAATATTATGTTAACAAATCCGAAGACTTCTGGAATACTGTGATATTTACGGATGAAAGCAAATTTAATATTTTTGGATCAGACGGCAGAAGATTCGTGTGGCGGAGAGAAAATACAGCTCTCGAATTGAAAAATCTAAAAGCAACCGTAAAACATGGCGGTGGTAATTTGATGGTTTGGGGTGCAATGTCAGCAGGAGGAGTCGGAAATCTTGTGTTTGTTGAAACTACAATGGACAAACACCATTATCTGAATATTTTGAAAGAAAATTTGAAAGTTAGTGCAACGAAATTAGGCATTGTAGAAAATTTTCGATTCGTTCACGACAATGACCCAAAACATAAGTCCAAAATTGTATGTGAATGGTTAAGTAAAAAAATTAAAGAAGTGCTTCCTCATCCTCCTCAGAGTCCAGATCTCAACCCCATAGAGCATCTATGGGGAATATTGGAGAAAAAAATCCGTCAACATACAATCACCAGCAAGGAGATGCTGAAAAACGTTATTACTGAGGAATGGCAGAATATTGGCAGCGAAACTACTTGTAAATTAGTATTATCAATGAAGAACCGGTTAACTGATGTTATTAAAGCCAAGGGATATCACACCCGTTATTAAAACTACATAAAATAATTTTTAAGTTATTAATAATATATATGTACGGATAATTTTTTGAGTTTATTTTATGAAGTATTTTTTGATTTTTGCTCCTTTATTAATATTATAATAATATTTTAACCTTTTATGTTTGTATTTATGGAAAAAACCCTTTCAACTTTTAAAAATTAATGAACTTATAAAAATTAAACAACATAATTTTGGCACTAGATACAAATATATTCACGACAGCTTATTGTACGGGCAATTGTTTGAGTCAGTGTATATACAACTGCTTACTTAAGGGAATTTCGCACTTCTTTAACCGCAGAAGGTGCAAGTCATATGTCTACTAACACCACTCCCTCTTTTCTCTGCCAATAATCAGTCAGAGCTTCAATGGAGGGTTTATTATAAGCGGAATCTATTTGCAAAAAGCATGTGTCTAAAATTTGCCATCTAGAATTCTAGACACATGCTGAGTGGCCCAGCCAGCTAAAATAGATATATCTTCATGGTAAATTTAGGTTCCTGCGCTTGGGTACTTTTAATGGACTAACGCTTAACGTTGCTATACAAAAAGAGGCGGCCGTTCAGGCCATCTCAATTTACGAAAGGGAAAAACTTAAGGCAGGAAACCTTATTGGACATCTAGCAATCCTAAAGGATCTCAGAGACGTAATCGATATGTCTCAAACAAGTGACCTTATAGATCCGTGTAACTCCTTTGCCAGGAAGTTTAAGATCATCTTCCCAACAAGGTAGGAATGGAGCATGAACCCAAGATGGTTGCAAGATGGTTCACAAAAGTGTTACACGGATGGATCCAAAACGCTCCAAGGTGTTGGAGCGGGAAGAAATTTCTAAACTTTGATAAAAAGAGGGCCGAACGTGCTCTAAAACTGGACAGGAAAAGTCTCAGAACATTGACAGGTGCACTTACAGGTCATTATAACTGCTACAAGCACCTGCACAGGATGGGAATTTCCAACACAGATATTTGCAGATTCTGCGGTGATGAAGAGGAGTCAATGGAGCACCTAATCACCCACTGTGGAGCACTGGGACACAGAAGATATAGGCTACTACAAGCTTATATGTTAAGTGAATGTGGCTTAATATCACTCCCTATGAAGGAGGTTGTCCGTTTGCTTGACATACTCAACCCATAATAATAACAACAACAATAATAATAATAATAATAATAATAATAATAATAATAATAATAATAATAATAATAATAATAATAATAATAATAATAATAATAATAATAATAATAATAATAATAATAGTAATAATAATAATAATAATAATAATAATAATAATAATAATAATAATAATAATAATAATAATAATAATAATTACGAGCTAGCCACAATGGGATCTACTTTGGATATATCCTTTCAGGAATCAGTCAGAGCTCCAATGGGTTTTATGAAAAGTGGACTCGTTCTGCAGAATACTATAATCAGATGGCAAAGTTCAGACACATGTTGGGCAGCCAGGGTAATGTAGTCAACTTTTGATGAAAAATCAGCTAGGCAGCTTATAATTCATAGCAGGAGGGATACGAGTATATCACAATTATGGAAGCAACAACTGTTCAGTTAGTGCTAGGAAGACATGGACTCTTCTGCAATATTTTATGGTAGTTTCAGGGATATAAAGAACGCAGAAGCTGTCTTCCCCCTCCTCTGTGAATGCCCATTGTGGTTGCCAAAAGTAACATATTTCTGGGAAACTATATAATTCCCAACCTTAGTGGGCCATCAAGACTAGGCCTAATGACCTACTGCAATATCTTGCGGCTACCGGTTGGATCTAATAATTTCTTTCTTGCACTATTACTGAGTAGGATACATCCAAGAAAGTGATGTGGTTTTGCCAAACTGGCGGTTTTTCTACTCTAATGGACTGTTTGCGTGCAGGGAAGTTTCACGTCAACCATGACACTAATGGCGTTTTCTTTTCTAAAAAATAAAATGTTACATGTGATTAGGCAAAATTTTTAAATGCTAATCTGACTTTTAAGAAGTATTACATATTTGACGTTTACAAAAGAACACAAAATATTGTATAAAACAATAAAGTGCAATCAGCGTGTGGAAAAGAAAACGTTGGCATCACTAATTTCAAACACATATATATTAATAATATTACAGCCTGTTTTCTCTTTTATGTTTGTTTTTGACGTAATTATCAACAAATTATGAAAACTAGAATAATCTAGAATAATTATTTTTACATAAAACATAAATATAGGTCAGTATAAGTCAGCATGTTTGTTAGTAAAACAGGGCAATATCTCACCCTGTAGTTCAAGTTGAGGGCAAAATATGCTCCATATATTGCCCTTCTTCATGCAGCATATTTAGAAAAGAACACGTTTTTGATTTACTCTGTCGCCTACTTTTTAGGAAAGAACATAAAAACGGACAAAGGGTAAACCAATTGTAACATTTTTGTTACAAAAGAAAACGCCATAAGTTTCCTGCGCTTGCGTAAATGTTCTCTAGAAACTCTTACTGGAATGTGATCAATTGTAAGAGGATCGCCTTTGTATGGTTCAGTTGGTCCTTCTTGATATGGCAAAGCAAATTGTTTAAATTTGGCTTTGAAGTTGTTTAATAGACTTTTTTTTTTTAATCTAACAGACTTCCAATTCATTGCCACTTGTAAAATAATATAAAACAGAATATATTTTATATATAAAAATCGAGAGATTTTTGGAAAAACCTTTAAAAAAAGTTATCTTCCTCCCAGGAATTCCAGCGGTAACTTGAAAAAACTTAAAAGCAACTAGTATTTAAATCTTGCCTTAGGTCTAATTCTGATACTTTCATCTAGGTAAATTTATTTTCATATAAAACCAGTTGTTGACAGCAGAAAGATTAGGAAAACCCCAAATCCAATTTGTGGTTTAACGGTGTGAGAACATCGCAGTCCATTTGCATGTTTGCCGCGTGTTTGGCAGCGTTATTAAGTGGTGGGACACTGTCAGAAATTCCTTGACCCACTTAACTTGAAAGACGGCTTAAAAAAATATAATTTAGAAATTTGTTTCTTTGATATTTTGTTTCCATTCTTTAAACGTGTGTAGTATAATTTATTGCCTTTTTTATATCTTCTCTAAAAATAGCTGTCTTAATGATCTTGATGAAAAAGTTTGGGCTTTTATCTTTCCACAACCAGTTTTTGTTTTAATCGCCGTTTGGAAAAAAAATCATTTGCCAAAACTCAAACAGCCAAAATTGTTTAATTGGGTTTTTTTATAAACAGTTTTTTTCCTTTATTACTTAATATCTCAACTTTGTTAATATGCATATTGCTTATGAGTCATTTTTAGTTGCTGTTCCCACAACGCAAGTATTATTGCGTGTATCTGCACAGGACTGAAAACCAAAACAAACTCTTTTAATTAATGTTTATAACTCTTAGAGTTATAAACATTCATTGTTAACATGGATGGTATAAATATTGAGGAATCGGATGCTCTTGAAGTTCTTGGAATGAAGATATAGTGTGACGTTGGCTGGTCTGAACACATTTTTCATGTCTACAAAGGAGCATTCAAGTGAATCGGTTTTTTGAAACGGTGTAAGATGTACTTCACTCCATCCGATCTCCTTACTATTTATTCTACCTACATCCGACCGAAAATGGAATACAACTCTCATGTTTGAGCCGGTGCCTCAAAATCTATTTTGGGGTTATTCGACCGTGTACAGGAGAAGGCGAAAAAGCTTATCAGCGACAGTATCTAACTCTGTTGACTCACTGGAGCATCGACGCAGTGTGGGGTGCCTTACTCTGTTCTATCGTTACTACAATGGATTTTGCTCTGACGAGGTTAGGCATCTTGTTCCCGAAACCCGCACATTTTTACGAACCACGCCTTTGTTGTTAAGAGCTCTTCCATTTGTGATTGATAGCCCAGGGAATCGTACAACACATTACAGAGAGAATTCGTTTTTCAGCCGCACGCTTCGCTTGTAGAATAAATTGCCTGCACACATGTTTCCTATCTTTTATAACATTGGAAAGCTCAAGGCAAATGTTTACAAACTCTACTCTCTCATTCCCTCTCCTCACAAACTATTCGACCGTGTCAAAGAGGGAGCGAAGAACTTTATCGGTGACAGTAGTGTATATAACTCTATTGACTTACTGGGATTTTTTAGCAATGGGAGGATGCGTTTCTCTATTTTATGGCTAATAAAATTGATTTTGCTCTAACGAGGTTAGGAATCTTGTTCCCAAAATCCGTATATTTTCATCCATTTGTGATCGCTTTCCCATCGAATCGCACAACTTATTACAGTGAGAATTCGTTTTCCAGCCTTACGGTTCGTCTGCAGAACAAGCTGCAGACCTATTTCCCGTTGCCCCAAGGAGCAGGTTTAACCTTAGTGCACGTTAGGCGCTCTTCCTTTTGGGGGTATATCGTTTGTTGTAGCCAATAAAACTCTAGGAACCGCATGACTTTTGTTGGACTTCCAAAACCCTTACCAAGGGTAAATTGGCAGAACGGATATCAACAAAGACCCCGAGAGCTTTTGCTTGCAGACCGTCCCGGCGCTGATCGTGGTTGAGGTGCCTACACCTTGGCTGAAATGTAATTGCTAGAGTTTAAACCTAAAATCCGAGAATCTTGCCTGGTAACTACCCAAGGGAACACGTTTTGCCTTAGTGTAGGTCTAATAAGGCACTCTTTGGGGCATAGAGGGGTAGAAGTTTCTCGTCTGTTGTAGCAAACAAAACTGAAGGAGGCAGCATGATTCAGATTGTATTGGATTCCAAAGCTTTTACCAAACATAAATTTGTAGAACAAGGAGGCAAAATCTCTGGGAGATTCTGCTTGCGGACAATCGCGGCACTAATGTTTACTTCTTGTCTAAAATCCCACAGAAGGAAATTAATCTTCTGCGATAGTTATGGTTCGACAGAGAAGACAAAGAGTTTTCTGCGATAACTATGGTGCGTTCCCATTTTCGGAGGCTAAGAACCCCCGAAGTGCTATTGTCTTACAACAGATACCAGTAATATAGTAATGGTGGCCGGTTGAGTTGGTTAAGGGCTGATACTCTTAATGGGCTTGGGCTTACTAGCTCAAAAGCCTTGTCTTCCATTGGCTATTTGAAAAATAGCGTGCAGGAGAGATTAGAGAGCACGAGTTCTTTAGCAAAGAGTTTGTCTATATGTCTACAAACATTAGGTAAAAATTGTGACGTATGTGAGCCTTGCAAACCACACGAGAGCGCTGGCGAATCACAAATAATTCACCGCGAGGTATTGTTCCATCATTAAGCCAGACAGTCAAAACAGGTGCTGATGTAAATCAATAACTTATTCTGTCACATATAACGCTGAAAGGATCAAGTTATACGTCCACAAGCACTACACCCTGTTTCCTACTTCTCAGAACCTATTTTCCTAGTTCCAGTACCATGCACTGCATATAAAGGGGCATACCCTCAGTACTGGTCTCAAACAAAAAAATATGAACAGTCAATGGCGAATTTTTTTTTATCTTGGACTAGTACTCTGGGGTGCCCACAATATATGCAATGCATTGTACTGGAGCTAGGAAAATAGATTATGAGGAAAGGGAGAGAGTGAGTAGTATTTGTGAATGGTTGACTTGCACATATAAATAACAACGTAGAAAGACCAAAATTTTATTTTATTCGTACGATTTAATGAGGAATTTATAAAACGACAGCGTTTTGTTAAAAGAAAAGTTCTTTTCCGCCAGGGTGTACATATGTGCAGTTTTTATGAAAAAAGCCATGAATTGGGCTGCGATCTGCTTACTCATTTAACCTATTCACCAGATCTTGCGTGCGTGCTTCTTTTTTATCTTGGACCAGTGCTCAGGGGATGGCCCCTACATGTACAGTGCATTGTTCCAGAACTAGGAAAATAGGTTGTGAGGAGGGGGAAAGAGGGAGTAATGTTTGTGAACATTTGATTTGAACTTTCCAACGTTATAACTCCCAAACTTGAAGAATTGACTTGGCGCAAACAGATTTGTCTATGACGATGATATCATCATCGAATTCTTGACTCCGATAAATCATATTTTGCGGAAGGGATAAAAAATTATAGAAAGGTTCGACTAGAACTGAAAGGAGGTTATGTTGAAAAATAAAGTAACTTTTTGTGGTGGGCGTCAATAAAGCCGTATCGGCGTATCGAATAACTAATTCCAAAAGTCACTCAAAAACTGTTAATAGAAATATTTATGTCTGTAGATAATTAACACTTGATGCCAAATTGCAGATATCTCATCAAACATCTTGTACAAAAATGGGGTTATGAGGCAAAAAATTTATTGGTTGACGAGACGTGGGATGATTTTGCATCAGTGGCGTGGCAAGACGCACCCGTATTTTATGATCCAGCTTTTATCTTTCCTCAGCGTAATAAAAATAATAACAACAACAATAATGGCAAAGACTTTAATGGTTACAACTATCAGACGCCACCGTTTGAAAGCGGGAATGGCAATGGGAACACAAACTACAATAACGATCCATATCAGTACTCAAAGTCATCAACAACTGAAGGTCCCACGTGAGTAATAACTAAAGTGTGTTTTTTTAAATTTGCTTTAAATTAACACCATAAAAGCTGTTTTAATCGCCAATAAAAATTAATTTGTTTGCATTTTTCTCAAAAATGGATTTTAGATTTCTGCTGTATACGTCGTCATCAGATCAACGTGTAGACTTTACCAAAACTCATGTGTCATCGTTTGTCAGTAGCACATCCAAGTCCACACCCAACAATCCAACATTGTGGCTTAAGCGTTTTGTACGTGACTTAAGTAAAAAATCGCTCTCAAGTAGTGGTGGTGGGGGTGGGAGTGAGGTCACGCCTCTCATTATCGATACCAGCGAAGAGGCTGAAGAGAAATCTTCAGCGAAATCTTTGTTAAGACGTGATGTATCAGTTAATATGGATCTCTGGGATATTGTTGGGGTAGAAAAGGAGGGAACAAGTGCGCGTATAAAACGCCAAAGTCCTGGCCGGAGCACACTTTGTCAGACAACTTCCCAGTTTATAACGCCGCAAGCAGCATTAAATAGTAAAGGTAACTGAAGAGTCTTCATATTTTATCAGAAATATGTTTGAAGAAAAGTAAAATTTTTTGTTTAGGAAATTGGATGTTTGTGGTAAATGAGGCGAGTACAGCACGTCAAACAGTTAAAGCAGAATTGTGCGCGTAAGTTTTATTTAAACAGAGTGGCCCAAAATTACAAAAGAGGTTTGAGTTCCTTATAACTTATTAAAATTGTTCACTATTTTGTAATATAAACGTGGGGAATATAAAAAAGAACAGTGCGTGATTAAGCAAAGCGCTCAAATCGTTGAAGTATATTTTTCCAACCAATATTTTAGTTTCGCAAAACTTTGGGTGTTATGTTGATAATATCGTCTCGTAGTTTTTAAGTGCTGGATGGTTCTGGGTCTATTAACAGGCTCATTATGTAATTGTTTAACTTCAGCACCTGTCAGAACAGCCAAATTTGCAAGAGGAACAATCCTATGGAGTAAAGTAAAGAGTTCTAGGGAGTAAACTAGTTCACAACTCACCAGCACTTCCAGGTGGCTTACGCAGGTGGCGTACTCTTGTTATAAATTTGTAGGCATATGAGCAAACCCTTTTCAGAAGAGTTGGGGCCTCCTAGTTTCTCCTGTTTTTAATCCATCTTAGGAGGTTGTTTTGCCTCGGCGAATACCATATCAGGGCAGTCTGTTTACTGGCGCCTAGAGGAGAAGGAGTCCCTCATTTTTTATAGTAAATGAAACTGTAGGAAGCCACATGACTTATGTTGTGTTAGACTTCCGCAACCTTTACCGAGGCTGAAAATTGACAGACCTGCGATCAGCAAAGCCGCCGGGAGATTTTGCCTTGTAAATCTCTTGGTGCTGATCATGGCTGAGGCGCTTGCCCTGGCTGAAATGTTCTGGGTGAAGTTTATGCCAAAAATCGCGGGAAGGGAATTAGTTTCTTAAATAACTTTGGTGCAAGCTGGTTTTCGGGGCCTAATAATCCCCGAGGTGGTATTATCTTGCAACTGACACATGTAATGTAAGAAAGCAGGTAAGTTGGCTAAAGGCTGATGCTCTTAATGCTTTGTCTTCTATTGACTATTTGGGAAATTGCATACAGGAGGGATAAGAAGACCCAAACTCTTAAGCAAAAAGTTGCGACTTGTGCGGGCTCTGGATAATCATGAAAAATTCCCCCGTGGAGTTGTTCCATCATCAGATTAGACCAACCAGGCAGGTGCTTATGTAAATCAATTTTACAATCTGTTTATAATCAACCTTGATAGTCAGAAGAAGACTGAGTTCGACGAATGTGGACCGAAGTCTGGAAAGAAGAACAGCCGTTAACCAACACACCCTTCTATCTATTACTTTTAGCTCTTTATATTACTAGTGTCTGTTGCAAAATAACAGTACTTCATATAATTAGCTCTCCGAAAACCGCCAGACGCATTAGTTTTAAGAGAAACTAGCAACCTCTCCGAGCAATTCAGATCTAAACCACAAACAAAATGGTACAGTTAAAATACAGGCATGGCAACCACGATCAACGCCAGGATGCTCTGCAAAGCAGAACCACTTGCAAGGATGCTGACTCCCGTTCTGCAAATTAAGTCGGCGATTAAAAGCACAGCTTGCACACATGGAAATTTACTTTACAAAATCTTGAGTTTGGTGGTGGCAAGGGGGTAATAAAAAGTGTAAGAGAGCAACTCTCTCTATACCAAACTTAAGACTTTGTCAAGTACGATTTTCATATGTGACAGCGGTCTGTAGCTCTCCTAAAACCGACAAGTGCCATAGTTCTCAGAAAAGACTAACAACCTCTCCCAGCGATTTTAAGTCTAAATCACAGCCAAAATGTTGCAGTCAAGATACATGCATCTCAACTAGCAACACTAGGATATCGGCAAACTGGAACCTCTTGGGGGCTTTGATGATACCCGTTCTACCAATTAACCCTGGAAGATTTCGAAAGCCTGAAAATAATAATGGGACTTCTTGGTTTTAATTGCTAGAGCAAATGAGCGAATACTTTAAACCTCCGAAAATAGAGTGCTTAGAGAGGTTAGGCGTACACCAAACAAAACCTGCTGCCTAGAAGGAACTAATAACGACAGCGAAACAAATACTGATTCCCGTTCCACCAATTAAAGTGAAGGGTTTCAAAGCTCCCAACACAACCGGAGTTATACAAGGACTTTCTAGCGTTTTATTTGCTACAACAAATAAGGGGCTTCTACTCCTCTATAATGCAGCAAACAGTGTTTCCTAGTGACGTGTATAACGAGCTCAAACCAGTTCTCCCCCAAGGGATAGGCGGAGTCCAATAAAAATCGTTTAAAGACAACCTATGGACTTCGTTTATCAAAGACATCGCATAAAAAAGTCACTGCTCTCCTCGAGTGTGCAGTGTGGAATCCTACTTACGGATGGTTTTCTACCGTTGTTGTTAAAAACTAGTTACGTTATGGAAACCGGTGGTATTGTGTTCCTTTTCAAAACCGCTTGCGGCCATAATGTTTTCCGAGGAAGCACCCCTCCCGATATACTGTGAATGCAATTCCGAACACCAGTGATGGAAATGGCATGACCGTGTTCATTCTCAAAACTATACTACACTTAAATGTTGAAAACTATAATACACTTAAGTGGTTGTAATTATCGCTGCCGAACTATACTTGGGCGATATCCTGTAGACTTGCCTAATAACAAAACAATTTAATAGGCAACAGACTTCGCCACTCATAATTGATGTGGTGTTTACGGAACACAAATAAGTGATATGTCTAGAAAATTTGTTTGAAGTGCTACTGTGAGTGCGAATTTATTTATTTAGTAACTATACAGTTGCAAAGTAAATTTGCAAACTATAGGATGCACAGCATGGGCGGGGTGACAAAGACCATAATGCCCAAGATGGTGTTAACAGTACTTTTGTAGCGTCGCTGTGTCTCACTATAACGACCTATGCCTTCACATACACGTAGAAAAAATTATATGGTTGATATGACAATATTCTAAGGGCAACATACTATAGTTGAATTATATGGCTGTACCTGATAATACTACATAGTTACATTTAAAACGCCATTGATAGGGTACATCATAGTATTGTAAAAAATACTATAAGTAACCATACTATATATTTGTTTAACATTGTTATAATAATAAGTAATATTGGTTAAAGCTTTCAACTAATTGTCATACTCAACCATATTTTTATACTAACCACACATACTTTTATCATATGTAACCATGTTAATTTCATGAAATAATCATACTAATATCTCAAACCTCTTTATTGTAATAGAACGATATTTTGGTTATAAGTATCACAAATACATACATATGATAATTAATTACAACAGAAAGACAGCTTATAATATATTTTAGTATTATGTTTAATACAAATTAGTAAAAATAATTGCACTGCATCTGCACTTCGATGTTGAAATATCCATCTGCTACAATAAAACCTAAATATTTAATAAGAATTCCGTCATAGATTGCAATTTTAACAGTCATATGTAACCATATTAATATGGTTGCACGTATTGTTACATATGTTTATATCTTCATATTAAACAGACTTACCTTTATATTTTCGCGAATATTCAATATATATTTTTTCTACTATTTCACGTTTTTGTTTTTCCTTTTTATATAAAAAATTTTAAATTATAGGCACAAAAAATATTTTTTTCTTTCCAAAGAAAAAGTTGAACTGACTACAAGGAAAATATTATTAATGACATCAATAGTAAATTTATTTTTTAAACTTTTTTGTTGCATATGAATAAGCGTATCATATATATTATAAAAAGAAATATTTTTTTTATTGGATGTGATAAAAGCTATTGTGGTTTTAAAAAAATTTTTCACAATTGGTATTATTGTATGCGATCATATATTGGAGTTTATAGATAGTAAGAATAAAATTACTGAAATGCAAACGGTAACATGTTTACAGAGGAACAAACTATAGTTAAACCGATAATACGCTGTGTTTAATATGAGTTCACAACGTTATAGAATATATACTAATGTTATCGCAACCATATATCAAACTACCTTTTCTTTGCGTGTAGGAAGTTTCCACGTGGTTAATAATGAATAACCTCTAAAAAAGCTGTAAACCAATACAGTTAGTTGAGGCAAACCGTTAACCAGTGGTAGTGAGACGCAAAACTCTCGAAGACCGAGCAACAAACACAAGCCTGACAAGAAATAATTACGATGACGCGAGAACTGTTCTTCAGCCCAGAGCTGCTTTACGACTAGTATATTGGTATATTTTATATAAATTTTCCAAACGTAACACTTATTCGTGACCCATAAAAATCAGAATTTTCTTCTGTTTTCAAATTCAACATTTTGGGCACGTTATTCGAATTTGTTGTTTTCCGTTTGAAATTCCCCAAGTTTGTTTTACAAAATATTGCAAATATTAAAAATTATAATAAAAAAGTTTTAAGGCTAGTTTTGGGTCACCCTATAGTTGAAATATGCATCTTTACGCTGCTTTATCACGATTTTGCTTCTTCTTTCAGATCAAACACTTGCACCAATCTCTGCCAACTGCCGAATGGCTACAATTCGCGTTGCGAACAGAAATTTGTCCAGAAACGCTTGATTGCCTTGCAGGCCAATGGACAAAATTTGTATACGGACACATTCTGGTTTCCCAGCTGCTGCGTGTGCACAATATCCGCCAACTAGAAACTCACGGACGAGTTGCATGCATACTACACATTTATGTTATTTTCATATTTTGACAATTCGTTTCAAATTGTCATTCATAAGGATAAAACTTTTAGCATAAGTTAATAAATTTTTTTTTTTTTGAAATAAAATGAACCAACTTTCTTAAAAAACTATTTATTACTACAGAGAAATAATCCAAAAACCGATTGACTGCCTCACTCAAAATGGTTTTAAGCTATGTACAAACGGTTGTCAGATGTTACAATATTGTAAGATCTGGCAACATGCTGACAATGTAGTGACCATGAAAAATTGTGCCGCAGAAGTAAATTATGTGTTCAGACGATCGTAAGAAAGTCTTACAATTGCATTGTCAGACTATGGTCTGACAAATAATTCATCTGACAACAAAAATTGTCAGTTCACACGGTTGTCAGAATGTTAGATGAAAAAAATTGCCATGTTGTAAGGCATTGCCACTTATGTATAACAACAACGATCTGTTTGGCAGTGTTGGCCATCAAACTTTTTTCTGACCATGATGCCATTGTCAGGTGCATTAATTTTATACATCTGACAATTAAAACTGAGCTTACTATACCAGCCAATTATCTGGCAATGCCGATAAAGAGTGTTCTCACGATTGTCAGATGCCTGACAACATTGTCGTCTTACAATTGATTGACAATGGTTTCTCTGACAACGTTGTAAGTTAAAAATTGGCAGTTCACACGATTGTAATACATTTTCAGACAATTTTACTGGCAATATTTGTAAGATCTGACAACCGTGTGTACGTAGATTTACAAATAGCAAGAAATACTGGGTATACAAGTTAACAATAACAATATGCGAGTAGTAGTAGTATATTTTCCTACATGTCCTCTGTCACCTGAAAAACATTGCTTCTGTAAAAAACATGAGTAAAAAATTTTTAATTAAAGTGTTTTATTTTGTTATATTAAAACATCTGACTCTATGCCTTGCGAACAGTTCAGTGGCGGTTGTTAGCGGCGGTTAACTTTGGGCGGTATAAGTAGCTGGCTTAGGAAAATTTTAGCGCATTCATAACAGGTGAAATTGACAGCGCAGCTGATAACTTTTTTCTAATTTTAATCTTTTTCAGATGTCAATGGCATTATTAAAACAAATTGAAAAAAAACAAATTTAAAACAATTTTTTAATTATATATTGTAACTGGAGTGCCAGGTATCATCCAGAATTCTCCCCAATCTGGCTGGCTATTTTCACCTTTCCGAGCTCCATGATCTGAGACTTTAATTTTCACGAAATAATTAAAAGTTTCACGAAATAATTAAAAGTTTATCTTTTCTTGTAAATTTTTTTATCATATTTTTTTGAATTCCTTTTTGTGTTTATATTTTTATCTTGACGTTTGAAAAAGATTTATTTTTTGTAGTGTTGTATTTATTGCTCTTTCATATACCTGGTATGAATTCGCCTTGATTATATTTTAAATAATATTTATACCCTTGACAAAAATATTAAGGGCATATATAAGTTTGTGATTTCTACAAATTTTATTTGCGACCCTATAAAGGGAAGCTGAGATATATCCAAAATTCCGAAAAAAAAAATCTATTATTTTTGGCTATATTGTATGAAAATTAAAAATAAATTGTTTGTTTTGCTTCAAACTTCACACACTTATTAAGCATGGCAATTAAAAGCCAAATATATGGACCCGATATTGGTCCCTATATATTCGATATATAGCCTGAACCGATTTTTGAATGAAAATGCCGCATAAGCGAAATTAATTTTTTTGCTTGAAATCAGTTCTGGTAATTAAAGCAGGTGCAGGAAATTAAAATATTCGATATCGGTCCATATGTAGCCGAGATATAGCCAAACCCGATTTTTCAAGAATATATTGCGTAAGCGAACTTAAACAACTTTTTTTGCTTAAAAGCTGTTCTGGTTATAAAAGGAGATAACTAAAATACTGAAGATGAAAATTTCCGATATCGGTCCATATACTCGTATACCCGAGATATAGTCTAGAACCGATTTTTTCATGAAAATGTCGCGTAAATGAGCTTAAAAATTTTGTTTGCTTAAAATCAGTTCTGGTAATGAAAAAAATTAACTAATACAAATTTTCCGCCATCGGTCCATATATACACGAGATATAGCCAAAACCGGGTTTTCATGAATATATTGCGTAAGCGGGCTTAAACAAATTTTTTATGCTTAAAATCAGTTTTGGTAATAAAAGGAGGCTAGTAAAATGTAGAAAACCAGAAACTCCGATATCGGTCCAAATACTCGTATACCCGAGATATAGCGTTAACCAATTTTTCCATAAAAAGTTTTTTTTTTTGCTTAAAAGCAGTTCTGTTTATTAAAGGAAGTTATTTAAATACAGAAAATTTCCGATATCAGTCCATATATATTCGAGACATAGCCTAAACCGATTTTTTAATGAAAATGTCGGATAAGCGCACTTAAAAATTTTTTTGCTTAAAAAAAGTTCTGATAATAACGAGTGATTTTTTTGCTATTATCTTTTTGGCAACACTAGTTTTGACAGCTCACGCACGTTTTGTATCTTGTGTCACTGTTAAACATCTTCAGTTTGGTCTATAATTTAATCATGAATCGTCTTACAAATGAACAACGCTTGCAAATTATTGAATTTTATTACCAAAATGCGTGCTCTGTTAAGAAAGTTCATCGCGCGCTTCTTCCATTTTATGGTCAGTTTAATCGACCTACTGAGGCTTCTATTCGGGCTATTGTAAAAAAATTTCGCACCAAATTTACATTGTTGGACATTAAACCACCAACATGCTCCACTTTTTTATCGAAGAGTTGTGTTCAGCGACGAGGCTCATTTCTGGTTGAATGGATACGTGAACAAGCAAAACTGCCGTATTTGGTGTGAAGAGCAGCCAGAAGCATTGCAAGAGCTACCAATGCATCCACAAAAAACAACCGTTTGGTGCGGATTATGGGCTGGCGGCATCATTGGGCCGTATTTCTTCAAAGATGATGCGAATCACAACGTTACTGTGAATGGCGAGCGCTACCGTGCGATGATAACAAACTTTTTTTTGCCCAAAATAGAAGAGCTTGACTTGCATGACATGTGGTTTCAACAAGACGGTGCCACATGCCACACAGCACGCGAAACAATGGACCCATTGAGAGGCGAGTTCGGTGAACAGTTTATTTCACGCTTGGGACCAGTCAATTGGCCGCCCAGATCGTGCGATTTAACGCCTCTAGACTATTTTTTGTGGGGCTATGTTAAGGCTAATGTCTATAGCGACAAGCCCGCTTCGATTGACGCACTGGAAGCCAACATTGCCAACATTATTCGTGAGATACCGGCCGAAATGTTGGAAAGAGTATGCCAAAATTGGACTAAGCGGATGGACCATTTGAGGCGCAGCCGCGGCCGACATTTGCATGAAATAATCTTCAAACATTAAATTATATCGACCCAACTATCGATCCAAATAAATATTTCATGCATTTTTCTGAATTTTATGTGTTTTTTTTTTTAAATTTCCGATAGTTCTTATAAAATCACCCATTATAAGGAGGCTACCAAATATAGAAAATTAAAATTTCCGATAGCGGTATGTATATACCCGAGACATAGTCTAAACCGATTTTTTAGTGAAAATATTTTTTGGCTTGAAATCATCTCTGATTATAAAACGAGGTAATTAAAATACAGAACATGGAAAATTGCGCTATCAGTTCATACTTAACCGAGATATAGCCTAAACTGAGACTTGCATGAAAATTTCCATGATTACAAGGGAAAAATATTTTTTTCACGATGTCGGTCCATATATATCCGAGCATATTTAGTTCAAATTTGTAATATATACTATATATTTACGTGACTAATGTGAAAGGTATTTTAGATTCGGCCCAGCCGAATATACTACACTCTTACTTGTTTTTTATAATAGCAAGCATAGAAAATGTCAGACGTACTTTTGTGAGGAAATATTAAAAACCGCCTGTAAAGCTTTAAGCACATAGACGACAGCAGACAGCAAGCAGCAATCTGTCAAAAATAAAATACATGTGTTTAAAAGCACACGATTATTTTAACGACATCACAAGAACACGACTTCACAACAGCATTTGCTGCTGCTGCCAACTTAGACTAATTTCTATTTTCGTAAGCAGCAAAAAGTAAATGCAGTGCTGCCACTATAAATATAAATTGCCAGCAAAAAGAACTAAAATTAGTTTGAAGTATTTAATAGAAATAAACATTACATAAATAAAATAAACAGATAAATTGATGTGTTTTTACAGTTTTACGTGATATTATTACGTTTTCAGTCAGTTATTTTAATTTTTTTCGTGTAAAATATATGTGTGGCACCTCTGAATTTTTTATTGTTTAAATACACATAGTGCTGCTGCTGTCTTTAAAATAATTATGTTGCTGACCAGACGGCAGCATTTGAAGCTAACTTTATTTGTACTCGTGAAGTTGTGAAGTCTGCTGTCGTCTAAGTGTTTAGAGCTTAAATGTAAAAATTTTGGCTGACATGAATATATAATTGAGAAATTACATATTAAAAAAAGCAGACGTAAAACATGTCATTTGTGGGTGGCATACTTCAAAAACCTTAAAAACCATGATATAAAAAATATAAGGTAGTTTTATTCTCTCAATTTTCCTTAACAATCACCATCTGACAAGTATAAGGATTGTGACATTTTCCATAAAATTGTGCTACCGTATTAGTTTATACATTCCCTTGTTTTCAATAATAAAATTGTGGCTTCAAACAAAAATAAATAAAAAATTTTAAAATAAAATACATACATAAATTTAAAATATATAAAAATGTCCTGAAAAACATCTCCAGACTAAAATGCTACCGACACTATGTTTCAATGTTCCTTTAGTATAACGTGGATTAAGACGTTGGCTTTTCGGTCATCTAACCAGTCTTAATCTATCAGAATCTTTTAAATTAAATTTGGACTCATCGGAGAATAGTATGGAATTCCTTTGTGTGGTGGTCAAATTAATATGTTCCCTTGCAAATTCCAACCTGGCCAGTCTATTTTTCCGTGATATAAAGATCTTTTTTACACTTTTGTATGGTATGCTTCTGGTCCGCCTTCTGCAGCCTGCTTTTGAGTCCTTCTGGGGGTAACATTTAATAACAATTGTGTGGCGATGGTTCTTGACGGCACGAATCGGTCTTTTTATCAAACGTATTATTGCCTGGCCATCTCGTTTACTGATTTTTCGGGAACGAAAACGGCTTATAATTCTTAATATAACGCTGTAGTGAATGTCATTTTTTTTGCAATTGTGGTCAGTGATTGGCCGTTATTAAAATCAGCTATTATTTTTTCTTTTAAATGCACTGAATAATTATATCGCGCCATTTGTTAGAGAAGTTACAAGTCACGTGCAGAACAAGTTTGAAGGCACGGAAACGACGGAAAACTATATGCAAATTTTCGCTATACATGCTTACTTTGATATTTAAACAAATAATGACATCTTTTGGACGTAGGTTTTTCTTATTGTATGTAATGAAGAATATTCAAGGTTACGTGCATTAGTTTTGTCGCTGCATCCGCTGCCATTCTAGTAGAAATAATTATTTATATATTTTTAAACCACAAGCATCAAACTTTTCCCTTTGTTTTTAATTTCTAAAGAGTATTTTTTTTTAAATGTAATAATATTTTCTTTAAAATGGGCATTCGTTTGAATGCTTATTATTTCCAGCTGTTTCTAATATGAACAATGCACTACACATTACAGAAAAAATCCATTCTAGGAGTAAATTCCCTTATTCAACTGTGTGGCAACGCCTTTTTATATTTCTCTCTAAAAATAAACTTCAAAAATCCTTATTACAAATAAGAAAAAGAGAATGAAACTACCTTGTATTTTTTATATCATGTTAAAAACGAAATATATTTCACATTTTTGCTTCTTATTGTGTGTTTGTACAAAAGTATTTGATTTCTTACCCCTTTCAGATTTTCGAATTTATAATTATTTCATTGTTAAGGTGTAAACCGTTTAATCCCATTTTAATTATTATTAATAGCGACAAGAACTCTCCGCTCAATTAATAATTCAATAGTCTTTTAGTTAACAATGACTATTTATGTCTTAGCTTATCTAATTCGGAAGCCATTACATTTTTAGCGTGAGTTTGACTAACAAGTATTTCCACACAACGCAGTGCATCAGAATGGAAACTGAAGTTGGGCAACTGAAGAAAAGTAATTATAACAAAATCCGAGAACTCATCAGAATCTCGTTTGGTTTAGGTATCAATCTAACAAGTCCAACTGTTTTTAAAGATTCTCTTAAAATGTAAGTATAAATTTGTTAATAGCACAAATAGTTATAAAGGGTGGTGAAATTTTTAGGGCCAATGTTGATTTTGAATAAAACACAAATATCGGCTAAATGGCTACCGAGATCTCGGCAGCACACCTCTATTCCATAGTCCGAATTTTCGATGATGCCGAAGTATAATTAAGCTTCTATGCCGTTAATATGCTAAATATCTTATCCTTTAGCATTTAATTTGCTGGCTTATCGAGGTACACCTTTTTTTCAAATAACCCCAAAAAAAAAGGCCAACGGTGGCAAATCACATGATCTTGGCGGCCAATAGACAACGTCATCACGTGAGATAACAAGGCCATTGAATTTGTCGCTCAAAAGAGCTATTGTTTTGTCTGCTGTGTGTCAAGTGGCACCGTCCGGTTGAAACCACATATCGTCCACATCCATATCTTCCAACTCGGGTGGCATAAAAAGCTCCGTATCACCTCATGATAGCGAACAATATTCACTGTAACTGCTTGACCGGCTTCATTTTGGAAAAAAAAAATACGGCCCGATGATGACGCCAACCCACAAACCGCACCAAATAGTCACTCTTTGTGTGTGCATTGGTCTTTCGACAATCACTCTTGGATTAGCCTACACCCAAATGTAGCAATTCTGCTTATTGACGAATCCACAGAAATGAAAATGAGTCTCATCACTAAACATTATATTTTTTTTTTTTGGAATTTTCATAATAAGCCTGAGTAACTTTAACGCGTTGCTCGGTTGTGTATTTTTCCATAGTTTAAATTGAATTAGTCTGAAATGGAGAAATTTGAAAGAAAATGCAGAAATATACTAGACGTTTAGGTGTAGTTCACATTCAATAACCTCATCACGTTCAACAGCCTTTAAAACTTAACCACCTATGGTTACCTTGTAGTTTTGGAATCAGGATAAACCAGAATCTAGCTTTTATTTGGGAGGCTCTGTGAGGTCTAAGAGGAATCGTTTTAGAAGTATAAAAATGTGTACAATTTCTGCGCACTGTGTCCCTAACTGAACTAAGTACTGGGTGGCTGACGAATCGTGTACAGCCAGAAATTCAAATAATTTTTATTTTCCATCAATGTATTTTGTTTATTTTAATTTTTCTGCATATGTATTTGTAAATTCAATTTAATTTTATATAAATAATTGTTAGATAATAGACGACAAACCGTAAAGGTCCTACATGCTCATTCACGCATATGTGACACCTAAGCAGAAAATTATTGATTACGGCCGGGATTGCCTCAGTTAGTGTTTTAGTAAGCTGTTTCAATTCAGTCACATTCCTTAGTTTCGTCGTTTTCTACACCCTTTTTGGTTAACATAACCTGATAAAAAAGTCTAGTGCAGTTCTGGGCTGATCTTGACAGCCTGCGAAAAGTCTAGATGGTAGTTTTCGTTGGAGCTCCGCCATAACCGCTCTGGCTATGAGTGCAGCTGCATCATCTTGCTAGAACCAAATGCTGTTAAAGCAGATACGTCTTTGACGCAGTTCTAAATAAAAAAAAAACTTGCCCAACATGTTTAAATAATGGCGTGAAATTGTTACATATCGTTTTGTAGCACGATTCGTCAACCACCCTGTATAAAAAAAGTTGAAGAGATATGATAAAAGATTCTACTCTCTCACACACAGTGATAAGGGAACCTGAAAAATTTGCATAGTCCATATTTACGTCAATCAAATTTAAGGTGACCAAAAGTTTTTGCTGTAAAAAAGTACAATGTGTCCGCCGGGAAGGTAACTACTCGCATTAGTTCCATTGTAATGCTGGCTGTATGCGATGTGGCACCATCTGGCTGATACCACATGTTAATCAAGCCCAGAGCAGGCAGTAGTGGCGTTAAAAAGTTTTCAATCATGTCACGATATCGTTCCCCATTCATAGTTACCATTACGCCGTTTTCATTTTCAAAGAACTACGTTCCAATAACTCCTCCTAACCAAATTACACACCAGACTGTCACTTTAAAAGATGCAAAAGGGACTGATGAATAATTTGAGGGTTTGCCACTGTCCAGAACCGACTATTCTGTTTATTCAATATCTACACGCAGAAAAAAATATATGGTTGATATGACAATATTCTAAGGACAAAATACTATTGTTGAATTGTATGGTCAAAGACAACCACATAATATGGTTTCAATCTAAAATTTATTTACAAAACGTAGTACAGCCACGAACCAAAATTATACTACGTAACCATATATTTGGTAACCATATAATTGCCCAACCATATAATATTAGCAAACCTACACATATTATGGAAAAATTGTGAATTATATTGTCACGTTCAATCGTAATAGTGTTGAAGTTCAGAAAATAATAAGATAAAATAAATACACATACATACACACATAAGTTATTTCCATAATTAAAACCACATTTTTGTAATTTATTCAATATATATTTTTAGCTCTGGTCCATAAATCTGCGAACATAAATATTTAAAAACATTAAAACACATGTATACATGTGTTTATTGATATCAATTATTATACAAACTATTTTGATTTCAAATGTTTATTTTTATGTTTTGGTTTATTTATATTTATTTTTACCATATAATATACAATTATATTTCTTTTAATATTTTTAAAAACTCAAAAAAAAAAACATGCACACAAAAAATTGTTTCATTTAAAATTATTATAAATGCATTTGTATAACATTTTCATAAAAACAACAATAGTTAGCGTATATTGTGAACACACTTGTGTTGCCTTTACAAACAATAACCATATAGAAGTTTAAAAGTGATAGACTATTAGACACCGCTACCGGCAATAATCCACATTATGACAGAGTAAATACTAACGTTGCCACAACAATATTCGAAATTGTTTTTTCTCTACGTGTATTCAAATGAAATTGCGCCTCGTCTCATTATGATTTTCTCATGAAAATCGATAATTGCTTTTGATAAAATGCTTTAACGAATAAAACCCTTTGGTTTATTAAAGATTTTTCCATAATAAATTTTTCACAAGGCTTAAAAACAAACTCTGCCATTGCCGAACATTTTTTTTTTTTAAAGCTTTTTTTAATTTATTGAATCTTCACAATGTGAACTAACAATAAGTATTCAAATCTTATTACTAAATACAATATATTAACTAAGTCCAGCCAATGCTAGACAAAAAGTTTTATTATGCGTATATTATATCGGTAAAATCACCTACTTAACGCTCTGATGGTGGCAACGGTATCCCTTCTTCTCAACCGAGTGTGACCACTAAAATTAAGTATGTTTCGTGCAAGAGGGTTTGGGTGCAGTTCCAATTTGCTGATATACCTTGTCGCATGCTTTGAAAACTCATCTTTTACCAGTGGAACACACAGATCCTTGTGAATTCGGGAGTTTTTTACGTACCATGGAGCTGCAGTAATTGTTCGAAGCATTTTGTTTTGCCGAACATCTGCCTTCTATTTATAAATCTTTATTACCTCCTACATTGTTTGTAAACCATCTAGTTATTCTAGACTCAAATGCTCAAATATATTTGTCATGTCCATACACACTTACTATACATATACATACACATATGCTTGCGAAACAATAAGAACGTAACAACAACAACAAATAATAAGAATGCAATAGTAAGAATGCAACAGCAACAATAAAATCACTAGTGGTTGATTTACTTGGAGTTTTGTGATTTTTAAATCGTATATGTTTTTTTTTTTTTTTTGCTTTATGTTGTTTGTGTTGATGAGTATTTGCATTTATAACAAGCAGATCAACGGCTGCACAATAGGTAAGAAATAATGCAAATTCGTAACAATATTATAGAGTTTCTAGTATTTCTAATATTATATGATGGTATATTTCTAGTTCAAGTTCCAATCCGGCTTTCGCTAAGAACTTTTTTTAATTATAGCAATAATTGCTTCACAGAAGGTAGGAGAAAGCAATTAAATACACTAATTGCATGTTCACACGAAGGCTTATTTTCGAGGTTCGCTCTCTCATTGGTGGTTCGCGGCCCAATCTTTATTGAACCAACATGATGCGCCATACAAAATTTTGAGAGCGAACCTACTTGGTTCATTATGAACCTTGCTGCGAACCATGCAAAAACTACTATCATCTCCAAATTTGATAATAAATTATCGCTAGTTTATCTGAACTAAAGGGTTGTTAAAATTCAAGGGCCGATGTTGATTTTGAATAAAACACAAACTATTTAGAAAATTATTGTAATTTTATTTTATTATGATATATTGGTATTACTCAATTATGTATAGAACAAAATATCGGCCAAATGGGCACCGCGACCACGGCGGCACACCTCCATCCAATGGTCCAATTTTTCGATGACCCTGAGGCATAATTGAGGTTCTATGCCGTTAATGTGCCGAATTATCTCATCCTTTAGCTGTTGAATTGTTGCTGGCTTATCAACGTACACCTTTTCTTTCAAATAACCCCAAAGAAAAAAGTCCAACGGTGTCAAATCACATGATCTTGGCGGCCAATTGACATCGCCATTACGTGAGATAACACGGCCATTGAATTTGTTGCGCAAAAGAGCAATTGTTTCGTTAGCTGTGTGGCAAGTGGCACCGTCCTGCTGAAACCACATATCGTCTATATCTATATCTTCCAATTCGGGCCATAAAAAGTTCGTTATCATCTCACGATAGCGAAAACCATTCACAGTAACTGCCTGACCGGCCTCATTTTGGAAAAAATACGGCCCGATGATGCCGCCAGCACATAAACCGCACCAAACAGTCACTCTTTGTGGGTAAATTGGTTTTTCGACAGTCACTCTTGGATTCTCATTCGCCCAAATGCGGCAATTCTGTTTATTGACGAATCCACTCAGGTGAAAATGTGCCTCATCACTGAAGATGATTTTCTTCGAAAATTGATCATCATTTTCATAATAAGTCTGGATAACTTTAACACGTTGTTGGATTGTGTATCTCTCCATGGTTCAAATTGAGTAAGTCTGAAATAGAGAAATGTCAAATAAAATTCGGAAAAAAAACTTGGCGTTTAGGTGTGGTTCACATTCAACATCGGCTCTTGAAATTTAACCACCCGCTAGCTGCAAAAAAATCTAAACAAAGAAAAAAAAAAAGATAATTAATGTGTGTAAAATCAAAATAAACACATTGAAAATGTGAAAATTTGACACTTACATAAAGATTTAAATAAAAATTGAAAAAAGAATTAGTGAAACGTTTGCACAAAATATGTAAACATCAGTGTGATGCAAAAAACAACCGTCTGAACACCTAGTTTCGCAATAGTGGTTCGGATAGCGAACCAAGTGTTTCATATTACCGTCTGAACGTGGTATAAGTCTGAATTTAGACGAGCGAACATTTGGCAGAAAAACATTTGGAATTCTCTTTTGAATTTTCTTTCGTATTCACGCAGTCGAGCATGTTGCCGGCAGCATTCCATTATTATTTGTTTTTTACATTTTTCGTTATGTTGTCTGTTAATTTTTTGACATATGATTAATTTAAATTATAAAAAATACTAAAATTGAAGTTTTTCATAAATAAATTTATTTGTAATGTCTGCTACAGTCACACCAAACATTTCCTTCTCCAAAATATTTTTTATTCCATTAAATGCTTGCGCTTTTTTATTCGGTCCATATATTCTTTGGATCGCACACTAAACCGATAATCTATTTCCTGTACAAATATTTGTTTTCCATATTTATTAAAATTTCCATAAAATGTAAATTAAATTAAAATGTCAAAATGTAAATTATATGTCAATAGAGTAAATGTCAACAAAGCGTATTGCCGAGTACCGAACACAAAATCGATTCTCCCTTCCCCATCGGTAATTTGCTACCAAACTAAATGTTTCCCAGACTAAACTGGGGGACAACTTGTAGTCGTATTTCGAACATCTTCACTAGACCCTGGATTAGATTTTTTGAAAAAAGGCTACATTTTTAAAGGTGTTTGCATAAAAGCTTTAAATTAATCCGCTAGTTTTGTTTTTTCATATTTTTGTCTTTTAGCATTAATTTACTTTTAACAATAAGCAGTATTATGTCCCTGTATGGGCAGTGGTGCTATGCCAAGCGTATTATAAAAGATCTAACTGAAATCCCAGAGGTAAGAAAATTTCATAAGCGAAAGGTAAGTCCAATGAAGTTTCGAATTATTCTTACGTAATTTTAAGCACAAAGTTGTATATTGTTGGTTTTTGGTTTCTCAGAAAACAAAAAACTAACAAGCAACATATAATGTAAGTAGTTGTATTTTGTTAATAGAAACGGCGAAGGGAAGAAACTTGTATAATTATATGTATGTGCTAATTAAAGCTTTTGTTTGATGTTACCAGATTAATAAAAAAACAAACTCCCTGTAGTGCGATTCACCATGCTTTTTAAGCCAAAATTATTTCGGTTAAAATTATTAGCCACAAAATTAACCTTTTTCCTATTCACAAGTACTTTAAACACCATATGCTGGGGTTTGAAGTCAGCTGTTTGAGGCAGCTGTTATGTTTAACCACTTAAATATGTGCTAATTAGCACCCCAATTTTTTGTGGGTTAAAAAAAAGTGTTGATTTATATTGTTTACATATTCATTTCATTTAATTTATGTAATAAACTATTTGTCTATTAAAAAAAATAATAAAAGTTAGTAAACAACAAAAATAAATCTTGAAAATAATATTTTTACATATATAAAACAATAATTAAAAATTTTTTATTCAATATGTATTTCGTTTTCCTTTAGAAAACTTCTTAAGGAAAGTATTTGTTGATCGATTATTAAACCAAAAATATTTTGAAAGGCAATAAATAACATTCTTTTTATGTTAAATGTATTTATCTATTTAAGTCTGTGTTAAATCTCTTCATGTTATTTTATTTCCTATCTCAAAAATGTTTTTGATTTTATAATTAATCAACAAATGAGTACATTCCTTAAGAAGTTTTCCAAAGCAAAACGAAATATTCAATAAAAAAACGTTTAATTTATTGTATTACATAGAAAGGACCTCGAGCTCATAAATTATTTTTAAGATTTTTATACATAGTTATGTATGTATATAAAAAGGTCAAAGTTACAAAAGATGAAGAAAACGTATAAACAAAAAAAGAGATTCAGTACAATAGCTAATAAAAATGAAATGGAGAGTTGCCACGTTATAGCAATTTGAACGTGAAGAAAAATAAAACCCTTTACGGTGGCTAAATATAGTTAGTGAATAACGTAGGAGTTAGTGCAAACAACAAAATGTGTGGTTACAGTTAACACTTCTAATTGGGGTGTAAAGTTAGTGAATCGCACTAATGAAGATGTTGGAAAAATCCCGTCGGAGGAAAACTATTAAAATAAACTTGCTTTTTACTACTAACTATTTAAATTCAAAAATAGATGAATTTAAAATATAACTAATAAAAAGAAATTCTGACCTTAAAAGCCTGAGTAGTATATAAAAATATCTACAAAAAATCCATAAAAATTGAAAAGTTTTTCCCAATGAAATCGTTTCTAACAGAAAATATTAACTTCACTGATGAAATTTTTAAAATTATACAATATGTTTTGTATTTAATGTTAAAATCACAACTGAGACGAATATCGCCCATTACGAAGATTTTGTCGTAGAATAGCGATGAAAGTAGAGGAGCAGTATTTATGAGACGACCCCTACCAACGCAATACATTTTACTGGGGTGAGGAGGCAAGATATATTTTACTGTGGTACAGGAAATACCTGGCTGGTCCACGATGTCATGTGACATCGCTCGCTGGCATAAATACGTTTGAAACAAAAACAAATTTTAAAGTTTTGTTTATAGTTTTTAGTTTTTAGGTATTTAAGCGAGCAAGCGATGTTGAGTGACATCGTAAGCCAGGCAGTACGTTTGTAGTCAACTAAATAGTTTCACAGGTGAACCGTACGATTGAAGAACGAGTTCCTCTCTGTAATATGTTGCACAATTCACTAGCCGATCCACCACGAACGGTTAACTGCCATCCCTAAACAAGAGCGGCAAGCGGAACGTTTTTTTCCGCTGAGATTTAACGCTGAAACGCCATCTTTAAACAAAAGCGGCAACGTTATGTCAAAACGATAAAAACAGGGTTATAAAACAAATAAATAAAACAACCCTGATTATCTTAACAGCTGAACGAACGGTATTACTTTTTGTGACTTTTTTATTATATTAAAATAAAATGCTTAAAGCTTTACTGTCTTAATTATAAAAAAAAATTTTAAAATTTATTAAGCTGTTTTTGTACTGATTTCTATACAAAATTTTGTGTAATAAGAGCTTAATAAACATTAAAAAATTTTATAAATAAGAAAATGAAGGAAAAATCGGCGCCGATTTTCTTCATACTTCCTTTATGAGTGATCAACCAATGCAAAGTAATAAAGACTATCAAAACCAAAAACTTGATTAGCAATTGGGCATTGCACATACATATATCAGTATCTGAGGGTTTTAATAATGGGTGATTTTATAAGAACTATCGGAAATTACAAAAAAAAAAAACACATAAAATTCAGAAAAATGCATGAAATATTTATTTGGATCGATAGTTGGGTCGATATAATTTAATGTTTGAAGATTATTTCATGCAAATGTTGGCCGCGGCTGCGCCTCAAATGGTCCATCCGCTTAGTCCAATTTTGGCATACTCTTTCCAACATTTCGGCCGGTATCTCACGAATAATGTTGGCAATGTTGGCTTCCAGTGTGTCAATCGAAGCGGGCTTGTCGCTATAGACATTAGCCTTAACATAGCCCCACAAAAAATAGTTTAGAGGCGTTAAATCGCACGATCTGGAACTCGTCTCTCAATTGGTCAATTGTTTCGCGTGCTGTGTGGCATGTCGCACCGTCTTGTTGAAACCACATGTCATGCAAGTCAAGCTCTTCTATTTTGGGCAAAAAAAAGTTTGTTATCATCGCACGGTAGCGCTCGCCATTCACAGTAACGTTGTGATTCGCATCATCTTTGAAGAAATACGGCCCAATGATGCCGCCAGCCCATAATCCGCACCAAACGGTTGTTCTTTGTAGATGCATTGGTAGCTCTTGCAATGCTTCTGGCTGCTCTTCACTCCAAATACGGCAGTTTTGCTTGTTCACGTATCCATTCAACCAGAAATGAGCCTCGTCGCTGAACACAACTCTTCGATAAAAAAGTGGAGCGTGTTGGTGGTTTAATGTCCAACAATGTAAATTTGGTGCGAAATTTTTTTACAATAGCCCGAATAGAAGCCTCAGTAGGTCGATGAAACTGACCATAAAATGGAAGAAGCGCGCGATGAACTTTCTTAACAGAGCACGCATTTTGGTAATAAAATTCAATAATTTGCAAGCGTTGTTCGTTTGTAAGACGATTCATGATTAAATTATAGACCAAACTGAAGATGTTTGACAGTGACACAAGATACAAAACGTGCGTGAGCTGTCAAAACTAGTGTTGCCAAAAAGATAATAGCAAAAAAATCATTCGTATTACTATCAATACATAAAACAATTTTCTTTCATTTGATTGCTTATCATGTAAAGCAAATTGCTTGTCCTTTATATTATTATAATTCCCTTTATATTCATAGTTCCTTTATAAGTAATCAATCAATGCAAAGTAATAAAGACTATTAAATAAAATATAAAAAAAGATATTGGAGAAGAAAGCGATTCAGAAACAAGAAAATACTGTCAACATCAATAGTCAGGTGACAGAAATCTTAAAATGTGTTACATGCTTGGCAGAACTAAGAAATGCAGGTATTTTACAATTTGCTCTCCTGGTTTTCAAAATTTGGACACTAAATCTAAGAAACTTTGCCTTTACTATAGAACAATTTTTGAACGTGATATACTCCTAAATATATCTCAATAAGCGATTATTTATTTTGATAATAAAGTACTTTTTACTTCTGTGAAAACTCATTTATGTAAAAAAAAAACTCAAATTTTGGTTTAATTTTTCAAGGTAATATTAATTCGTAGATTTAAAGAGAATATAAACAAATTATGTATTGAAATAATTACTTGTTTAATCAAAAAGAGCGAAAGTGTTAATTTCTTTTAGGCAATATAAGTAAGAGTTATGCATCAAAATTTTGCAACGAAAATGTGGGCCAATTTGATAATGGGAAAGGCTTTTATTGGTTAACATTATCACTGAAATATACGATTATCTTCACATACAAATTCTTTTCTAATTATGGACCTTATGACATTTTTAAAAATGACATAATGTCCATTTGCAAAGTGTCACTGTGCCCATGGATACTATGACATTTTCAAAAGTGTCTTAACGTCCATGGACCTTATGACACTTTTAAGTGTGTCATAACGTCCATGGACATTATGACACTGGAACTTATGACATGCCACCGTAAGCAGACAACATCTATGAGTAAGCCTGCGAGCCCTGATATCGGCCCTGTTTAAACGTGCCTATTCAAGCATATGGCATTGGTTTAAATCAGCACTTGTCTTTTATTGTATTCCCATCACATATTGTATATCGTTAGTCTCATGCAAAAAGGCCCTAACTCGCACTTTCCCTGAATCGAACTTTTTTAGGGATTCTACTACTTTTCACATAAATATACAGCGTCACAAAAATTTAATTAAATAAATTCATAAATATCGTTTTTACAAGCAATTGAACAAAAAAATTACTTTTAGATGAACCTACTCGTAGGAATACAGTTTTCATTATGGTTTTCGCGATTGTGTGTTTGAATGCATTCCATGAAGTCTACAAAGAGTGTTTTGTTGGATTTGTTACTTTTTTAAGGGCAACGAGAAAGCTTATCAAATATTGTATTTAATTGTGTGTTTGAATGCATTCCATGAAGTCTACAAAGATTATTCTTTGTGGAAAGCAGCCAGAGGGTTAAAGAGACCCGTTAGATCTAAGCCACCCTTGCGTACTCCAACTGGGGACTGGGCCAGAAGTGACTCCGAAAAGGGAATGCTGTACGCTAACCACTTGAGAAACGTGTTTGCCAATGACGGACTGAATGATGAAGCTGATATGCCGCCATATGCCGTTAGACCCCCCGTACCTCTTAGACTTCGTTTTCAAGATGTCGATAATGCTATTAGTAACTTAAACCCCAGAAAAGCTCCAGGTATTGCTAAAATTACCAACAAAATGCTTGTGCAGTTACCCCGAGTAGCTAGAAGACTCGTCCTTTTTATTTTTAATGCTGTTTTACGTCTCGAGTACTTTCCTACTGAGTGGAAGGTGTCTGTCATTACTATGATACCCAAACCAGGAAAGGATCCTACAAAAGTTGAGTCATATAGGCCGATAAGTCTATTGCCAGCAACTTCAAAACTGTTTTGAATGAATGAAGTAGGATGTGTTTCTAACCATCAATTCGATTTTAGTTCTAAGCATAGCACCATATAACAACAGATACACAGGCTGGTGAATGTTATCAGAAACGCGTTCGAAGATAAAAAATATTGCTCAGCTCTATTTATTGACGTCTCCGAAGCTTTTGACAAAGTGTGGCACGAAGGCTTAACTCATAAAATAAAATTAAACTTGCCTGCAAACACGAACAAGCTGTTAGAGAGCTACTTATATGACCGGAAATTCGTCGTTAAGGAAGTTCGGCTCAGCCAATCGAAGCTGGAGTTCCCCAGGGTAGCATATTGGGTCCAACTTTATATTTGATATATGCTTCAGACATGCCAACGAGCTGTAAAATTCACACTTTAACTTTTGCAGATGATACAGCATTCATCAGTGTCCATGAAGACTATAAATTAGCATCACAAATTTTGCAAGAACATATTCTTATATTGGAGAAATGGCTGAAACTTTGGAAAATCAAAGTAAATGAACAAAAATGGCCCCATGTTACATTCACACTACGTAGGAAAACTTTTTCGGCTATTAAAATCAACAACTATATTGTTCCGCAGCACAGTGAAGTCAAATACCTTGGTATTCATCTCGTCCGTAGGCTCACGTGGAAGTCTCACATTGACGCTAAAGTCACCCAGATGAAATTAAAAGCGGTGCAGCTAAATTGGCTCATCGGCAGAAATTCTATTTTGAAGTTAGATTGCAAACTTTTGTTGTATAACGCAATCCTAAAGCCAATATGGAGCTATGGAATTCAATTGTGGGGTACCGCCTCTGCATCTAACATTGAGAAAATTCAAAAGCGCCAGAATAAAATTCTCCGTATAATTACTGCAGCTCCATGGTATGTTAAAAACTCTCGAATTCACAAAGATCTAGGTGTACCCTTAGTGAAAGATGAATTTTCAAAACACGCGATAAGGTACATTAACAGATTGGAGTCTCACCCGAATCCTCTCGCACGTAGCATCCTTAACTTTGGTGGCCACACTCGACACTGAGAAGGATGGACACCCTTGCAACCATCAGAGCGTTGGAAAGGTGATTTACCAACAAAATACACACAAGAAACAACTTTTCGTCTAGCATTGGCTGGACCTAAGTAATTAAAATTTTTAATATTAATTAATTTTTTTTTCTATATTAATGAATTTTTAGATTTAAGATTTGCATATTTATTGTTAGTTCTTTTAGAAGATACAATAAATAATTGAATTATAAAAAAAAAAATGGTTTTCGCTTCTCCTCTAAAATTGCGATTACGCTCGTTAGGGCCTTTCTGCATGGGACCAACGATATACGAGTATAAGTTTATTTTGGCAGCACTTTGAGTTTATACTGAAACAATAACAATTAAAGAATATTACTTGTTATTTTTATAGAACGTAACCATCAGCAATGTATTCGAAACTACATTTCTATTTTTCTTTTTAAGAGTATCTGTACGGCCATACAAACCATTTTGTCGATACAAAAGATGATATTTTTTCTATTTATTCAACGGAAGGTGCATGTTCTTCTAGACCGGGCGCAATCACATGACATAATTATAAAAGCAGAAATATTTCAAAAAGGTTGTATGTAATTAAAAATAAGCACTGGCATATCGCTACTTTATTGCAACATAGTCATATCTAAAAAAATGAGCTTTTCGAGTTAACAATGCCATAAATTTATTCCAATTACTTTTAAACTGTTTCCTTTAGGAGATATATTCTAAAAAAAAAATTTCTAAGAGTTGTATGAAAACTAAACATTTTCAATGCGTTTTCCTCGAAACGAGCGTTTTTTTAGTTATGACTATGTTGCAATAAAGGGGAGATATATATAATAAAATAATTGCTTTTAATTTTACTTTAGATTTTCCCATTCCTCGAAATCTTAGAAACATAATTTCTGATATTATGGAAAAGAACTGGAAAAACATACGCCGTCAATTAATATTTTACATATGTGCTTGTACCGCCATTTGCTGCAATTACCTTTTCCATGCCATTTTTTGCAACATATATCATGAAATAAAACAGACTCCAAACTATACACCCATATTGCGTAAGTAAAATAATAAGTTTTGGATTTTGATTTTTTAAGTTTTTTTTTCTTCCTTTTGGCCCTGAGCACACGCTTCAACTTTTGTTGATCGATTTACACAAAAAATTTATTTGCGCAATTGTCTGGTTTTCAAATTTTCTATAAACTCAAAAGTTGAAGTGTGTCTACTGAGGCTTTATGCATACATACATAATTAATAGTTTTTTCATTTTAAGCTATACCTGCTGTGTATCCCATGTGGGAAGATAAGGGAATGGCCTTTCCCTATTATCACATCCAAATGTATTTGGGCAGCAGTGCGATATATATTGCCGGCATGTGTAAGTATGTCAATATTTAAAATAGCTGCAACAAAATACTGATTTCAACAATATGCCCAATCAGTATATACAAAGATACTTTTTTGCGGTCAGGTTGCCCCCTAACCGTATTACGCACGCTTCCCGAAATCAATCGCCTCTGAGGGACTTCGTACTCCACATTTAGTGTATGCCGACGAAACACCTCCTCTTTTATACGTTAAGGGAGAACTTTCATTTGCTACGGGAGAAAATCTGCCTTTTCCATAACTTCAGGGTGGTACCTATGTGTGGCCCTCCACATGCCCCTGAGCTATACGTGCATATATACCTATATCCAATCCCGCTTATATTCTAACTTATAGATTCAGTTGAATCCAAATTGCATAATTTTAATCGCAGAATTTTTTCACAGTATTTCGCTACTGTGTTCCAACTGGTTTCATTCGAAATAAACTCATCTATGATACTCGTTACGTTCAACACACCCGTTTCGCTCAAGCTCCTGCCAAGCCATGTCACAGCGGAATCACTCAAAGAAGAAATGTACTGCGTTATCAAACCATATTATTGATATAAACAAAAAGTAGTACTACACTTCCTTATTCAAACTCAATACACCTTCCCCTATCTCTTTCTTAACCAGAGCACTTTGCTTTCTGGAGCATAGAGAGATAGAAGTTTTTGTTTTTGTAGTAAATAAAACTCTACTAAGCCGCATAACTTAGATTGTTTTGAACTTCTGAATCGCTTACTAAGTTTAATTGGCAAAACGAGGATCAGCAAAGCCCCCGGTAGGTATTTCGTGCAGACCATGTCGGCACTGATCATGACTGAAGTGCCCACGTCTCGCCTGCCACCTTCTGGCTGTGGTTTAAACCTAACTAGCAAGAACGAAAAGCTTCCCTGATAACTACAATGCAATGCCGGTTTTCGCAGGCTAATATCTCCCGATTTGCTGTCGTCTTGCCACATATACCTGTAATATAAGGAGCCAGCAGACGGGTGAGTTGGTTAAGGGTTTATACTCTTAAGGTATTTCGGCGCACCAACCCATTATGCTTTGTCTTCCATTGACTGTCTGGGAAATTTCATACAGGAGGAATTAAAAGGTCCGCGCTCTTTAGCAAGGGGTTTGCCCATATGGTTACTTACTGAAAAAGGCTGCCTTGCAAGCCTAATGGGGGAGCTGGCGAATCGTGAATGATTGAGCCCATGGAGTTGGTCCCTCATCAGATAAGACCCTTAAGGCATCATTAAATTCATATAACTCCTTCTTCTCCATTTCTTAATATTTTAGAAAGCTTTTTCCTTCCATTTTACACTTTTGTTCCATCTTTTCTGCCACATTTATTTAGTGCCAATTTCACGACAACGAAGCTGTTCGTTCGTTCGCACAATTACATTTAAAACAATAACAAAACTTTGAATGTTCTTTTTGTTTTAAATGTAATTGTGCGAACGAACGAACAGCTTCGTTATCGTGAAATTGGCACTTAGTCTCGCACCTGTGAATTTCCCTTCCCGATCGGATCTGTTCAATTGTCTCAATACCCGCATTTAAATTTTTTCCCTCTCGTTGAAAATGAGTTTCTTTGTAAAGTAACCATTCACCTTTCTCTGTTCAACTAAACATTCAGCATATTGACGCCGCTTGAAATAGTCATAGGGCCGCACTTCTTCAGTCACATAAACCTTGTAAGCATGTCAATTCAAATCTTTATCTAAAATGTTTCTCAGTGATATGTGTGACATATTCAATTGCTGAGCTCGACGGGAAGACAAGGTTGATAGCTCTTCTGGCACACTAATGCGAACAACAGCAATGTTTTTCGGAGAACGAACTGGGTGAGCATGCGCAGTTGTTTTTATATTTACAACAGATCTGGTTTGCTGAAATTCGCGTCGATGTGCACGAGGTGCCTTTGGGTTGGAACGCCCATTTTCGTAAAAGGCTTCAACAATCTTGTATTTGTCAAACACTGAATGAAAGAAATTTCAAACAAATTGGCACAAAAAACTTGACTTTAAGATATAACTCACAATTAACATTGTGCTTTATGGTTGGACCACTCCTTAATTTTTCTTTTAGTGCCTGCGTTAAAGCGTTATTTATACTTTCAGGTGCTGTAAGTTTTGAGGGTGCTTTCATAGTGTTGTGCGTCCATGCTGTTGGCTTGATCCAAGTCCTGATTGTCATGATAGAAAACTCCACTTCCGGTGAGGTGCCAATAGAGAAACGAGTTGAGTATTTGCGTTCTTGCATTTGTACATATCAACGCATAGACAAGTAAGTGTTTTTTATTCAAGTTAATCAAATCGGTTGCACAATTTCGCACACAGCAAACTACAAACATTGCCATTGTGCAGTGGCACAATGGCACGCTGAACACAAGTATTGCGTAGTTCGTAGAGGTAAAATGATATTTTGTGTCGCCATCGAATTAAACTAATTTCTACAAAATAAAACAGTGTGACCGGTGTAAAACAATTTAACTCTGGGACACATTTTATTTTCTAATATAACATACGAGTACAAAAACAAAATTTAAATGCTGTTTTAAATTTTGTTTTTTTTTTACATATATGATTATTCTATTGTTAATTATAAACATTAGGGGTGAATTAATGCACAATTTTTTTATTTGGATATACTAAAACCTCTTATTTTATGGGCTAAAAACAAACTAATGGGGTCAATGATAGGTCAAAACGGCAGAAAATCCGCAAAATCTTCATAACTGTTTCTGAGTCGCTCTCGCCATCGAGTAAGATAAAACCGCCCTGACTAAAAATTCTCCTGCTACATTTACCACCCCTGACTGCCTGCTTTTTTTTTTTTTATTGGACCAGTACTCAGGGGATGACCCCTACATATGCAGTGCATTGTACCAGAACTAGCAAAATAGGTTGTGAGGAGGGGGAAAGCGGGAATAGTGTTTGTGAACATTTGACTTGAATTTTCCAACGTTATAACAGACAGAAAACACTTCTGCTGGCAACTTGTTCCACAAACGAAGCGTGCGGCTGAAAAACGAATTCTCTCTGTAATGCGTAGTGCGATTCCCTGGGCAATCGACCACAATTGGATGAGCTCTGGACGATGAACACGTGCTACGCAAAAAAGTGCGAGTTTCGGGAACAAGATCCCTAATCTCGTCAGAGCAAAATCCATTGTAGTAACGATAGAACAAAGTAACGCACCCCACACTGCGTCGATGCTCCAGGGAATCCATAGAGTTGGATACCCTACTGTCACTGATGAGTTTCATCGCCCTCTCCTGCACACGGTCGAGTAAGCCCAAAATAGACTTTGAGGCACCGGCCCAAACATGAGAGTTGTATTCCATTTTCGGTCGAATGTAGGTGATATAAATAGAAAGGAGATCGGATGGAGTGAAGTACATCTTACACCGTTTCAAATAACCGAGACATTTAAATGCTTCTTTAGAGACATGAAAAATGTGTTCAGTGCAGCGAACATCACACTGTATCTTCATTCCAAGAACATCAAGAGCATCCGATTCCTCAACACCTGTACCATCCATGTGTACAGATGAAGCAGCATTTGCGGTCGTTTGTTTGTGCGTTAATAAGCAACATTGGGTCTTACTTAGCGTTAAAGGTGACCTTGTTTTTACGACCCCATTCGGAGATTAATGGAAGATCACTATTCAGTGAATCGTTCATATTTAGCCTCTTGGCAGTGATCTCTGATAGGCTGGGCCTATGACCAAAAGAGTAAGAGTGACAAATGCTGCTGTCATCTGCGAAAGAGTGGATAGGGTTGGAAATTTGATAGAGAAGGTCGTTGAGGTAAATAAGAAATAGAGCAGGAGAAAGAACGGAGCATTGCGGTGACTCCCGAACAAAATATTAGTTTTTAACATTTTAGGGTCAACAACCGTAACTACCACCAGAGGACTCCTAAAAGTGGTTAATATACAACCGGTTTGCAATATTTTTACGAATCCAACATTTTTGTAGAACATACATAGCTTTTACCCTCAATTATTAGGGTGGTAAGTAATAGTTTTTATTAATTAGTATCAATAAAGTATAGTTAATTTAATATGTTTTCATTACACAAGCTATATTGTTTTCTACTTTTATCGACAACTACAGCAAAATACTGTCTCTTCCTCGTTACCGCACAATATGTTACTTCCTTCTATACATTTTACTCCTCCTTCAGCAGCGTTATTAACAGCGAGTATTTTATGCAATATTCCCATCGCTTTCTAGTAGTTGTCAAATTATTCCCAAATTTCCGTGACGGCAATCATAAAGTCCATGATTAGTCCAATACGCAGGAATAATTTGGTTGTAGAGTTGGGTAGTTTGCGAACGAACTAGTATCACTGAGCTATTCACTTCAGGGAGCTAAGTGAGCCGATCATTTCTGCAAGCTCTTTTAGCTCCGTAGTTCATGTTTCTTTCTTTTGTCTCCACGTTTGGTTTTTCGTTCATGTTTCTTTGTTTCTGGTACATATCGCTCCTTTATTGCAACATAAAAGAACAGTTGCTGCAGCGTTCAAAATAGTTCAGTAGTGAACTACACAACTACAATTGCCAGTTACAGCACTTGCTGTCCTTAAGTAGTGAAGTCTGCTGTTGTTTATGTGTTTAATACTTTATTGTGCAACCTAAATTAGTACATCAAGCGTAACTTATCTATCAAAAATCCTTCTGTACATATAAAATGTTTGAGACCAACTTAAATAACGTGGCGTCAACGCTTTGCAATTGAAAAATTCAATTTTGACAGAGCGTAAGAGAGAAAGCTTTACCGCCTCTCAGTAAAGTCCGCTTCAAAGCAAATGCTACTCAATTGTTGCGGCCACTAGTAATAATATTTTAGGTGCTTTCAGACCAATTTAGCGACTTAATCAGATTTTATTATTTCTATTCAGTGATTTCTATAAAAACAAGTTTAGTAAACAATACTGTTCATGGCACAACTTAAACGCTTTTATTTAAGTTATTTACTACAGCGTAAAATCAAAGCACTAAATTACGTTGGGCTTTATGCCTTAATTTAGGTTGCACTGTTGCTCTGTTGGAATTGGCGCAGCCGATCACTGTTTTGCAGAACTAAATATTTCTTTTCAATTTTCTAGTTATGTGCAGAATGTGAATCAAATTTTTAGCCAGATGAGTTTATTTCAATTCTTACTAAGCCTACTGGTCTGGGGAGTGGTACTATTCCAAATGAGTCTTAGTTTGGTAAGTAATAAATAATTCTAAAATAAAAAATTCAATAAAAAATTATAAACCGCTTGTTTTCTATGTTTCCCAGCTATCTATATGTCGACATTTCATAGGAGCTACCCTAATCATCAATTTATTTAGATTGTTGGGATATAAAGTTGAATGTTTGAGAATATATTTCAAAAATTTCGAAAGTCTACTGATGATTAGGGTAGTTCCTATGAAATGTCGTCTTATAGATAGCTGGGAAACATAGAAAACAAGCGGTTTATAATTTTTTATTGGTATAAATGTTAGAAGCTAAATAGCGAATAAAAAACTTAATTGCTAAAAAATTTAAATTAATTTTCAATTTTTATTCTAATATTAATATAGTAAATACGGATGTCTAGTGGCAAATTTGTGTTTCTATATACGAATATTTCAAAAACTAATAAACGGCGTGGACGGTGGGTGCTCCCTTGAAATTATTGACTGGGCAGATTTGTCAATCATGGTGTCGCAACGGGTCCAGTGAGGATCGCTTATTCGCGTAATGATTTTTATATAATTGCTCTTCAACAATTTTATTCAAAGTTCGTTAATCGGCGAATACGTGATGAACCGAGTGCACGAGTACATTTACTTCGTTCGTGGAAGCAGAGATACTGCGCAACTACTTCGGGTAAGAATGTCCCACAGCCAGGGCCCAGTCAATCTTCAAGGTCTCCCGAAATTATTGAACTAGTTGAAAGCAGTTTACGTGAAAACCCGCGACTTTAAATACGGAAAAGCGCAGCCTGACTGGGACTTCCAAGAGCGGTTCTTCATGATATTTCAGAAAAGGGACTGAAGTTTTAATCTTTTAAAATTCAGATCGTTCAAGAACTGAAAGAAAGTGACTTTGATTTAGCCAAAAAAAAAATTGTGAAACTATGTTGGAGCGTTTTCGCACTGTAAGTCCCATTATTTTGAGAGACGAAGCTCATTTTCACTTAAACGTCCACGCCAACAAGCAAAACTGTCCAGAACCCGAAAAACTCGATTGAAATATTCAAACTCCTTGCATTGCGCCAGTGTAACTGTTTGCTGTGCCTTCAACAAGTTGCACGCATAACATAATTGGACCATTTTTTTTTTTCTTCTAAAATTCGAGATTCCAGACGAAGAATGTCAATGGCGAAAACTATGAACGCATAGTTGCGGAATGCTTTTTGCCAAACCTGCGAGTTTTTTTTTTTATCTTGGACCAGTACTCAGGGGATAGCCCCTACATATGCAGTGCATTGTACTGGAATTAAGAAAATAGATTATGAGGATGAAGGAGGGAGTAAATTTGTGAACACACGGAACGACCAAAACAAACGTTATCACAGCATTTAAAGTGTTGAAATTAAATTAGTTTCATCCATCCATCCTGCTGTTCACACACGTGGTTTCGACAAGTTGGGGTGACTACACACACAGCCAGAGCTTAGATGAATTTGTACGGAAAAATTTCCCCAAGAACTGACAAGTCGCTTTGGGAACATTCCACCGAGGTCGCCCGATCTAATTGCCTTTAATTTTTTTATAGGGCTACCTCAAAGAAAATGTTTATAATAATATAAAAACTTTTGTATAAGATAGATATACCATATATTTACAAAACTGCAGATAGAATTTAACATTTGTTATTGATTTTTGTGCATGCATCTTCCCTTCTGTTGAATTCAGTTTTGCTTCACCGAAATTCATCTCGGTTGCCAAGCAGGTGGCAACTACAAATTTCTGATTGCCACAGAGTTAGCAGAGCGACAACTACAGTTGTCTGCGGCATTACCATTTTTTAACTTTATCATCATTTTACGCGACTGCCTTAACATTTTGCATGACTGGCTTGACAAATGCAGTTCGGTTGCCATTAATTATCGAGCTTTTATTCTCATCTTTTACTTCCAGGGTTCTAATAAAATAACTTTAATACGCATGGTATTATTTCTTACGACAGCTGCATTTGAAATCGTGATTTATTGCTACAACAGTCAACGCTTGACGAATGAGGTTTGTATAGTGTACATTCATATATTTAAATTCTCTTTCAAATAGTTAATGAAATGAACAAAGAATTAAAATATTCCAGTATAAACTTAGTTGACTTGCTTGCTGGTAAAACTTGTGACAATAAGAGATTGTGTTCGCATCGAAAAAATATAATATTTGTATTATTTATATAGATTTGAATGTATTTTTTTCATGTGACTTATACTAGAGTGCTCAGGTTATACTTGTCTCAAAGATGTGATCTGAAGGCTGTGAAAACCCATCAAACACCGCAGACGAAGCTAAGGATTATATCTCCTTTATATTATTTTTCATAATGTTCTTCTAAGCCGAACTTTCAATTCCATCTACTTTTAAAGAAAACGTATTTTTGAGATTGTTCTAACAAATAAAATGTGCCCAAATGAGGTTATATGAATTGCATTGATTTCAATGCTCGTAAAATACAATGGTTTTAACCCACATACAAGCAACCGATCATATTATTCCATCAAAAGTCTTGGCATGAAAGCTCAGTATATTTATTGAAATAATAAATTTATGGGTTTGGTTTGCAAACTCTGCGAATCTCCTGATGTTTAACATGAATGCCTGCCTTGACGCACCAACGCCATCGGTGTGTCTGTCGCCGCATGAAAAAGAATCATTTACCAAACGCCCTCACGCGCCACTAGCGCATGCAAGTGCACAATTTCTCATCACATGCTAATTGGCGCATGCTCTCTTATAAGGTTTATTACTTATCTTTTCTAACACTCCAGACGTTCTCAAGGTCACAGCACGCGGTTACATTGTAACTACACACCGAGTTCGACTCTAGCTCTCCCCGCATTTGGATAGTAAATCGTAACTACCATGTTACTCCAGAAAAACCTCACCCAACCCTAGCGGGTGAGGCTTTTCTGCTCCCGTGGTACCAGACTATCAGAGTCCTAGATAGAGCTACTATAGTTTTAACTGCAGCCATGATATATGGCAAAACAACAATATAGCAACCAGCAAACACAGCGTCAGCACCTGCCTTGACGGCCCTAACTGATGGTGCACCAATTCCACGGCCTCAACTATTCGTGATTCACAATCATCCTCTAAGACCCTGCTACAATCCAAAATTCCTCCATCCTAATAAATCTACAAGTATGCAACCCTCTTAACTTTATCATCATATAGCGCAAACAGTCAAGTAGAATCACTTCGTGCCTCCAAAGACACGTTCAAGTGTTCAAGGTTCTTGAAACGCTGCAAATTATTTTTCCTCTATTTTAGGTTAGATGAGGTAGGCAGGCCGCTGGATCCCCAGAAATAGCCCAGACTTTCCAGCTCACTTGGGTTCTGAAGGCGTTCTCTTTGGTAAGGCCTGAAAAGTGGGAAAGTGAAGTGAAGAAGAGAAGAATAGACGTTATTGGAAATATAGTGTGAGTAGAGGAGATGGATGGGCGGGGATGGGATGGCTCTTAGTGTTGCATTACGTGCTGCTGTACTAGCCATTCGCTGTTTCTTATGAAAGAGGCTAGCGTGGTCGGTTTGACCGAGGCCAGACATAACAGGCTGCTGAAGCTCCGCTCGCCTAAGTATCTTAGACGATGATGCTCCAATGCAGTACATGTACCGAGGAGATGAAGGATCGTCCCCTCCTCCTCCTCCTCGTCTTGGTAACTTCTACAGAAGTCGTTGTAGGGTAGGCTTAGTATCCTAGTATGGTTCCTGAACGGGCAATGTCCAGTGATGACTGCTGCAGTCACTCTTAGATGAGATCTGGGCAGTTTTAATTGCTCCCACGTTCTCTTAGAGTTAATGTGCGGCCACAGGTTCCTTGATATAAGGCATGTGGGCCACTTTTCTTGGGCACATTCCAGCTTGTGGAGTTTTAAACTTTACCAACACGTTGATATTTCAACCTGCGTTAACCGACTAAAAGTGCAATTCAGTTCTTAAGGATGAGCTGCTGTTTCAAAGTCTATTATGGGGCTATTTGATCACTTCTCGCTGCCAGTGGTGTATGCACAGGCGAATCTTTATAAGGCAGATTGCGTTACACTGTTCTGTCGTTACTACCTTTACCGATATTAAAGACAAGCCGTCAGGCATGTTCTGAGAAACGCAAATCACTTAAGTTTACCGTTTTCGATTTGAAAACGCCAAATAGGTGTTCTGACAAACGTATAACGTAAGAATATTGGTTTTGCGATCTGAAATCGCGAAATAGGTGTTTGCTTAAAATTAGCGACTTGAATTCGCATGTGTATATTGAAGTGAACTGATTGAATTTGCTAAAACTGAACTTGCAAAAGGAAATAAAATTATTCACAATTAAACTTTAATATGCTTTCTTTTTATTTCAATAAATATTTGGAAGAATTTTACACAATATTAATTTAAAAAACCAAATTCAAAAATTTCTCTATTTGTTATCAATTTTGTTTTCGTTTTATACAAGTACCAAATAACATATATATCGCTCCTTTATGACAACATAGTCATATCTCAACAAATGAGCTTTTCGAATTAACAATGCAGAATTGTTAACAGTACTACCATTAATATTGTGCCAAAAATTTATTCAAATTGTTTTTAAACTGTTTCCTTTAGGAGATATTTTCTCCAAAAATTTGCTAAGACTTGTATGGAAACTAAAAACTTTAAATGCGTTTTTCTCGAAACGAGCTTTTTTAAGATACGACTATGTTGCAATAAAGGAGTGATATGTATGTAAAACGCCAGTAAAACGCACTTTCCTTAGAACACCTAGAAGTGAATTAAGCGTTTTCAGAACGCTTTGCAGTTTCAGATTGCGGGTTTCTCAGAACATGGCTGTATGTTTTAATAATTTTTTTTTTTTTTTTTTTTTTTTTAATTCAGGTAGTTTTATTGCATATATGTATGTATTTTACAATGAGTAATTGTGCCCCAGCGCCGGTACTGGTTTTAGAGGGGCATTACGACAACTATACTATTCGTGAGCTTCTATTTTATGTATAATACAAATAAAAGAAAAATAAAAAGAATTATAATAATAAAAAAAAAAAAGAAAAAAAACATATATATAAATACGTATATGTACATGTGTTTATAAAAATGGAAGTCATGAAAATGATACATATAACGTAATAAATCGAAACACGATTAATTGAATGCAAGAAGTCTTTCTATATCTTCCAACAAAAAGTGTTTAAGATTATTTTTATATGTGGACAACGCCAAGTTGTTTTTTAATCGGTTTGGAAGTTGATTGTACTCTTTTGGACCTGCAAACGAGATTCGTTGTTTTGTGATTTCAAGGCGACAGCGAACAGTACTTAAATTCATAGCAAGTCGCGTATTTCTTTGTGTATTTGATAAAATACGATCAAAATGTAGGGTATGCGTACCAATATGATTTACGCATTTAAACATATATAACAAAATTTGTTGCTTATACAGCCCTCTGATTGGAAGTACAGTCTTTGCATATTCTTTGAATAAATCAATTGTGCTATAACGAAGCGGAAGGTTGAAAACTATTTTTAAAGCTTTATTTTGTGATGATTGTAAGGATCGCATAGTTGAATTACCTTTACATCCGTAAATCATTGGAACATAAGTTAGATTTGAATGAACGAGGGATTGATATATTAGCAGTTTAGCATTAATGTTAAGTTTGTTTTTAAACTTTCGCAGCATTCCTATTCCTGAAGCGATTTTCCCTTTAAGATAATTCAGGTGATTTTCCCATGACAAATTGCGATTTAATATAACACCAAGGTATTTTACATTATCTGATTCCATAATATATTTACCATCAATAAGGATAGTTGTTTGCTCTTCATTTCTTGATAAGTATGGTTTAAAACGCACAAATTTTGTTTTCGACGCATTTAAAAGCAGTTTGTTTATCCGCAGAAATTCAGATAACACAGTAGCATCATACTCTACTTGCTTTCGAAGAACTCCATCATCTTTAAAATTATAAAAAAGACAGATGTCATCCGCAAACATATACAATTTGCCATTAAAAGTGATGTTTTTAATGTCGTTAATGAAAATTTTAAATAGTAAGGGACCCAGAACACTGCCTTGCGGAACCCCACAGGTTACTTCAAGCTCACAGCTTTTGGAACTTCCAATTTGAACAAATTGTACTCTACGTTTTAAGTTGTCCACAAATAACTTCAGTGTCATTTCAGAGCAGCCAATAAGAGATAGTTTTTTTATTAAAATTGTATGATCTACTAAATCAAATGCCTTTGATAAATCAAAAAATACACCAGCAACACCTCTGTATCCTGCGTCAAGACCGCTACATATATATTCTACAACACTAACGACTGCTTCTGTAGTACCACAGCCTTTTCTAAATCCAAATTGGTAGTCAAATATGATTTTGTTGTTGTCCAGATAATTTGTTAATTGTAATAAATGTTAGCTTGCGAGAAACTCTCACTAAAGCTACAGCAAACTTGCAAAGTTATTATAACAAAAATCTCATAAATGAGAGACATCAAAATAAATTAATTTTGTTTTATTTCTAATCCAAAATTGCAAAATTTGTTTTTTAATTTAACATTAATTGCTTGATTATCGATGGCAACTGAATTACAGTTTCAGTTATCAAAATTGATAATGCAGTTGCATTAAATGATAAAGCAGGTAATACAATGTTAAAGCCGATAACATCGGCCATTGAACTTTTACTGTGGTGACCAAAAATTGTTAGTTACCTGCCTGGCAAACACACTGAAATTTGGTTGCCTTCCGTAATAAAGCCATACATAAAACAGAATACAAAGAATGTGATTAAATATGAAAAGTATTTCTAGAGCGAAAAAATACCGCTGGCTTTCTACACCTGTGCATGGTACAAAGAGTCCAAAGAATTCAAGCAGCTTTGCGGAATGATGATACTGCGAACTAATCGCATTTTCGAATTAAACATTTCCTGGTTCGCAAAAATGTCGCTGGCAACTTTCTTAGCCGTAAGTAAAGCAGAAAATTGGATTGTTTTCGTATTGAAAAAGTTCAATGCGACACATTACCATATCAAATAATTTAAATTAAATTTTAAATATATATTTATTTATTTACTTAAATTATATAACATAATTTTTAGATGGCGAAAACAAGCGTCTCTTATTTTTTGATGCTAAAAAATCTATCTGAGTAAAGTGAGGGGTTTATTTTAAAATTGCATCCCTGGGATCATCTACTCTATGCAAATATATAAAAAATATAATTTTGCACCTTTTTGAATTAATATTGCAAATTGTAATAAATACATACATATTATATGTTCACAGAAAAGTTTATAGTAAAAATAAAATCAACAAAATGTTTGTCTGAAAACATAATTTGTATTGTACGGCATTTATATAAGAAAAAATAAAAATTAACAAATAAACTTGGAAGAAAGTTGTTGTTTTCGATCATTAATTATTTTACTGAACTTTTGTTTGAATCCACGAATTATTTTACAGGTAGGCATTCAAACAATTTGTTAATTGATTCAGCAAATTCTGTTATTAAGCATGAAAAAAAAAATTGTTTTGTGAGTCGATCAAAAGTTGTTGTTTTCGATCATTAATTATTTTTACTGAACTTTGGTTTGAATCCACGAATTCTTTTATAGGTCCGCATTCAAGGTAGACAGGCCGCTAGGTTGTCCAGCTCACTTGGGTGAGCATTCAAACAATTTATTAATTGATTCATCAAATTCTGTTATTAAACATGAAAAAAAAATTTTGTTTTGTGAGTCGATCAATGACTACAATGCTACATATTTTTTATAAGAGTTGATCCAACCACAATGCATGATGGTATTTGTAAGCGCCACCTTAACGTCAAGTATATCGCCCAACTTAATTTGACATTTCTTTGTTTTAGATTCAACTCACTGGAGAGATACATAACTGAGCAACGCTTTAATATTGTTGAAGCCTTTTGTGCAAATGGGCATTGAAATCAAAGTACCGGGTGTCTGCTGAAGAGCTATACTACTTTGTTTTGACACCATTTTGGTAAACATTAGTCTTGACAGTTGATACATAGTCTGATCAAAATATAACCGTTATCGTTCAAAAAATCGCCGCCGATTTTTGCACTTTTGTTTCTGTTATTGTGGTCTGTTATATATGTTGGCAATATCAGGCATTTCAGATTGTCAGTTTGTTTTTGACAGATAAAACGGTTAGTCGTGTTTTGGCGTGCTCTTTGACTTTTTACTATTGGAAAAAATGGATCATAGAAACTGTATTAAGTTTTAAGGGGGATTACTTTGAAGGAGACGAGATATTTTTTGAAAGAGACAAGATTATTTTTTGAACAGACTTCGTATAATATACGTAAAACGACAGTTGCTATATCTGGTACATCTTACGATAGAGTGATTAATTTTCTATCATACTGTACATAAGAACTTTTCCAAAATGAAAATTTTTTTAGAAAATAAAATTTTTGTATGGGGACCACCCTAATGCTTGAAGATCGAAGGTGGGTATGTTCTACAAAAATACTGGGCTCTCAAAAATATTGAAAGTCAGTCATATATTTGTTACCTTTAACAGCCCTCTGGGGCTAGTCAGAGCGCTGATCTTAAAATGTTAAATAATAATTAAAAAATAAAAAATAATATTGTGTATGGGTTCCCCCTTAAGGAGGGCAGTTAGAGGGCAGGTATGTTCTCAAAGAATGTGGTGGGCAAAATGGTTTACATAAGAACTTTTCCAAAATGAAAATTTTTTTAGAAAATAAAATTTTTGTAAGGGGACCACCTTAATGCTTGAAGATCGAAGGTAGGTATGTTCTACAAAAATACTGGGCTCTCAAAAATATTGAAAGTCAGTCATATATTTGTTACCTTTAACAGCCCTCTGGGGCTAGTCAGAGCGGTTGACCTTCAACTGTTAAATAATAATTAAAAAATAATATTTTGTATGGGTTCCCCCTTAAGGAGGGCAGTTAGAGGGCAGGTATGTTCACAGAGAATGTGGTGGGCAAAATGGTGGTCGGTTTTACATTTTGCCTCTCTAAAAGGGACTCAGAAACAGTTATGAAGCTTTTTGTGGATTTTCTACTGTTTGGTTTTTTACTTTTGACCCCGATTTGGAGCCATTTACCCCCATCCTACCGCGCTAAATTTTTGCCTCCTGCATTTTTTTTTTTTTTTTTTTTTGACCAAATTGTACAAAATAAAATTTTCTAGCGAATCCAATTCCGAAAATCAAGCACTCATTCACCCCTAATTGGGGGCTTTAAAAGGGAATTAAAAAGAAATTGATAAACAAAAGCTAAGCGTCTGAACCAGAGAACAACTTTGAGTGATTGTAAAAAATCATACTTGCTCAATAACATAAAAACCATTTCAATTCGTTCAAATATGATTTTGTATTCAGCCGCACAAATGCGCAGTTGATTTTTAATCAGTAAACACAATGAAGCGACAACTTCGCTATGTGAGAGAACTTATCGTTAAGGTTTGTGCTTGAATATAAATGAATGCGCTTATAGTTCGGTACTCATTTCTTGTGTTTGAATTTTTGTTTTGGAAGAAAAAAAGAAATTAACAAAAATCCATGCAGAAGTATACAGTTTTTCTGTATACTTCTATTCAAAAAAAAAAAGGAAAATATGTGTATATAGAAAGAAGAGGTTTTCGTAGAAAGAACAAATATGCATGTAAATATGTTTCAAATTAGCTTATATAACACACAATTGAAGCAACATCTAAAGTTTATGCGATTTTATTCAGTACTAAAGCAAACGCTCAATATTTACAAGGCGAGTTGAGTTTACTCATTTTTGTTGATTACAAAATAAGTTGACAAATCGAGTTGATTTCACTCAACTTTAATTTTTTTTTATTTTTTTATTTTTGCTGATTACAAATTTAGAATGTTTACAAAACAAGTTAATTTTACTCAGCATTGAACTTTGTTGCCTAATTTTTGTTGATTACAAATTTTAGTGTATGAGCTAATCAAGCAAAAACATGATTTTTGGTGATCTCTGATATATACATGATGAGTAATAACACTAACAAAGCAAAGTTTTATTTAGATATTTTAGTTTTCTAACAGAACTCTACGAACACAAAATAGGGATTGAACAAATTGATGTTTAACTAATCCCCAACTAGCAATTAGCTGAAAACTATCTAAATTGGAGATTACAATTATAATTAAATTATAATTCCTCCGTACCGTAATTATACATTAGGGGGGTGAAAGAAAATCAGGAAACCTTTATGGAGAACAGTAACAGTTTATTAAAATTCACAAAATATTACATTACGTGGTTTTAGTTGGTAGCATACTAATAATTGAAAATTCAAGAATATAAAAAATACAATAAATTTCATGATATAAATTTTGACAATTGGAAACTCTCTACTTTCCACAGTGTTACCAGCTTTACATTATAATAAAAAATTCATACAAAATATTTAGTGTACTACGAAGTTGGACAGGGATCCTTTTAAATTGCGTGTTATTACTGTACTAAATAAATTTTAATTGTCAAATTCAGATTGTTTACAAGGCGAGTTGATTTCACTCAATGTTGAACTTTGTTGCCTGATTTTTGTTGATTACAAATTTTAGTGTATGAGTTAATCAAGCAAAAACATGATTTTTGGTGATCACTGGTCTGAACCAGGGGCGGGATTTCGCAACTATGATTATTTTTTTACCAGTGAACACTCAAAATAAAATTCACTGAAAGACACAGTATTCGCTTTTCATTAAAAAGCGATTCCGTAAGAAACAATGAATTTTATTGCGCTGAATGTGATACTTCAGGCTGAAGATTTTTGGGTGAAAAAATTATTATTAAGTGTACACTTTAAGCGTCAAAATTATTCATTCTCACCATTGCGGGCTCAAAAATCAAAAGTGAACACTGAAATTGGTGAACATTTAAAATTCATCGTTGCGGAATTTGACCCCAGAACTCAGCGATGGATAAAGTTTGATATATTTTGTTGTTCTTTTTTGCCGTAAAAAGAAGTTTCAACTGCAGATTCCAACTTATTCCGGCTTTAAGATGAATATGTTGTTATTTATTTCAATTTAAAAGAATGAACAATAAATTGTATGACATATAACGAGTGATTTTTTTGCTATTATCTTTTTGGCAACACTAGTTTTGACAGCTCACGCACGTTTTGTATCTTGTGTCACTGTCAAACATCTTCAGTTTGGTCTATAATTTAATCATGAATCGTCTTACAAACGAACAACGCTTGCAAATTATTGAATTTTATTACCAAAATGCGTGCTCTGTTAAGAAAGTTCATCGCGCGCTTCTTCCATTTTATGGTCAGTTTAATCGACCTACTGAGGCTTCTATTCGGGCTATTGTAAAAAAATTTCGCACCAAATTTACATTGTTGGACATTAAACCACCAACACGCTTACGTAGAGTGCGAACTGAAGAAAATATCGCAGCCGTATCGGCCAGTGTTGGTGATGACCGTGAATTATCGATTCGGCGCCGTTCGCAGCAATTGGGCCTCTGTTGCTCCACTACGTGGAAAATTTTGCGGAAGGATTTGGGTGTGAAGCCTTATAAGATACAGCTGGTGCAAGAATTGAAGCCAAACGACCTACCACAACGCCAAATTTTTGGTGAATGGGCTCTTGAAAAGTTAGATGAAGATCCACTTTTTTATCGAAGAATTGTGTTCAGCGACGAGGCTCATTTCTGGTTGAATGGATACGTGAACAAGCAAAACTGCCGTATTTGGAGTGAAGAGCAGCCAGAAGCATTGCAAGAGCTACCAATGCATCCACAAAAAACAACCGTTTGGTGCGGATTATGGGCTGGCGGCATCATTGGGCCGTATTTCTTCAAAGATGATGCGAATCACAACGTTACTGTGAATGGTGAGCGCTACCGTGCGATGATAACAAACTTTTTTTTGCCCAAACTGGAAGACCTTGACTTGCATGACATGTAGTTTCAACAAGACGGTGCCACATGCCACACTACACGCGAAACAATGGACCAATTGAGAGGCGAGTTCGGTGAACAGTTTATTTCACGCTTGGGACCAGTCAATTGGCCGCCCAGATCGTACGATTTAACGCCTCTATGGGGCTATGTTAAGGCTAATGTCTATAGCGACAAGCCCGCTTCGATTGACGCACTGGAAGCCAACATTGCCAACATTATTCGTGAGATACCGGCCGAAATGTTGGAAAGAGTATGCCAAAATTGGACTAAGCGGGTGGACCATTTGAGGCGAGCCGCGGCCAACATTTGCATGAAATAAGCTTCAAACATGAAATTATATCGACCCAACTATCGATCCAAATAAATATTTCATGCATTTTTCTGAATTTTATGTGTTTTTTTTTTAAATTTCCGATAGTTCTTATAAAATCACCCATTATTTTGTTGTTCTTTTTTGTCGTGAAAAGAAGTTTCAACTGCAGATTTCAACTTATTCCGCCTTTAAGATGAACATGTTGCTATTTATTTCAATTTAAAAGAATGAACAATAAATTGTATGACATATATATTTATTAACTTAAAATAAAAAAATTCTTCATTTTAGTATTTTTAAATTTCTACAGTTTGAATTTATTGCTCAAAGATTTCGTACAGAATGAAAACAAACAATACACAAGAATTTCGTTCATTTACAAATCAATTTAAGTTTCAAAAGGCAATTCGTTTAAATACAGTCATTCACTCACACACACACACACACACACACATTTACACAGGAGTATATACACAAATGCAGACCAGCTCATGCACACAAACACACCCTTAACTTAAGTTATTATTAAAATAGTAAATGCCCCCACAAGAAGAAAAAAACACAGAGAGAAATGGAAAACGTTTTTCCTACAGTCGCTTAAACTAAAAAGTATGTATGTATGTACGTAAGTGTTTAAAATCAATTTCCCACATTGAGATTAAAGATAAAAGAGAAAAGTTGTAAAAAAGTAAAGACAATTGATGAAAATGATTTTTATTCCGCTTTGGTTGACTTGATGGTATTGTTGTTAACGTCGATGAGCCGCTTCATTTGATCCCCCTGAGCTAAAAACGATTTGGACGGAATGCATCCCATGCCGCTGGCTGCGCGCATCGCCGCTTTAGTGGCCCCATTCAAATTCGATTTGTAGGTTCTTCTGTAGAAATTTCCAAACAAATACAAGAAAATCAAAGTGTTGGCAATGAAAAATACAGTCAGCGTCTTTGGCATATTGCAGCCCTTCAGAGCAATGATGACCATGTACGCCATGATCAGCACAAACTGGATTAATTGAATGCTGGTCATGTACTTTTTCCACCACAGATATTTCTGGTACTGAGGACCCATGGCAGCAACCATGTAGTAGAAATACATGACAATATGAACGCCTGAATTGAGAATACCAATCACGACTCCTTGCTCACCTAAATAGCAAAATAAATTAGTTCAACTTTTGCAATTTAATAAAAAATATTTTGAATGGATGGATGGATGGATACCTGGTGCATATTTTAGATACATCCACGAAAACAAAGCGGTGATTGTGTGATGATAGACGTGTAGAAATGATACCTGATTTTGCTTTTTGCGCAAAACGAAAAAGCAAGTGTCCAGCAGATCTATAATTTTTGAAAAAAAGTAAAACCAGGCACCGGAGTACAAATTCAGACTCTGTTCACGTGTTCGCACGATCTCGCACTTCTTCGACAGCAAAGTATCTGTTATGCGGCTCTCTTGCAAGGACTGGTGTAGAGTAAAGAGAAAAATAATTAATAAAATAATACAACACCACCTTCACACAGGGAAAGTTTACTGTGCAAAGTTTTGAGTTTGGTGATAGCAGAGGAAGCGAGACTGGCTCCCTCTCCTATTCTTTTCCCTGGCCCTCACCCAACTCAAGATCATGTAAAAAAAAAAATTCCCTGTGTGAAAGCAGTGTAAGGCTTAAAACTTAAAAACTATAATACTGCTGCGTGATTATAAGAGAAATTATGAAAAACTAGTATTTGTGTTTATTTTCCTGCCAGACTACAATCTCCTCGAAAGCCAAATATACAAATACATATATTAGTGACAGGGTTGCCGTATAACCCTTGTCGAATGGAAATTTCTGCCTGGTTTGCAAACAATTTACACACTTTTTTCTCATGAATGTAGTAGGACGGGTTTGCAGAGAAGAAAACTATATTTGCAAATGCCATATACTACTGAACAAGTCTGAGGCTGATTGCTAGAAATGCTGAACAGTCTGCTATCAACTATCACAGAAGTAAGGTGTTTTAGTCTTTGTATTTTATTTGTAAATAAATCAAAAAGTTTTCAGAGAATTATCTTAATATTTTTTATTATAACAATTGTCTGTAAAACAAAGTATCAGCCAAAAGCTCGCTACTATATCCCCACTATATCTTTCACCAAATAAAAAAAACCTTGAAGATTTTGGCTTATCTGCAGGTAAAACTTAAGATCTTTAGCAGGTATTGAAACTGTGATTTCGCGGCTGTTGTTCAAGTGCTCTACCAAATTGCCCATCAAGGTACAAGGAAGCTTCATCTGGTGATCTATATTTTCAATGAGCCTGAGTTATAAATGAGGTTCAATTTAACGAATTATCTCAAACTTTAGCTCCTCAATTATTTTGGCTTGATGACGTACACTTTTCTTTTCAAATATCCCTAAAGACAGAAGTCAAACTGTATGAAAATACACGATCTCAAGAGCCAAAAAACATTGCCACGTCGTGAAATAACACGACAATTGCAACAGAGCCATTGTTTCGTTGACTGTGTGGCAATGGGCACCATTCTGTTGGAACTAGATACCGTCCTGGTCTATATCCGCAACGTCTGTCCCCAGAAAGACCGTTATTATCCCGCAATAGTGAACACCATTCACGGTAACTGTTTAGCCGACCCCATTTTCGAAGAAGTAGGGCCCACACACTATGCCAAACAATCACTCCTTGTAGATGTATCAGATTTTCAACAATCTCTTATGGATTCTCATTTGCCCAAGTGCGACAATTTTGCTTGTCAAAGAAAGCACTGAGGTGAAAGTGAGGCATACTTTCACCTCAGTGAAGACGACTTTCTTTTTTAATATTAGTTTCACTTCACTTGTATGTTTGTTTATATGTTTGCAACACTCGAAGTACATGCAGGTATATAAAACTGCGTGACAATGTTGCTGCTTTAGTGTGAAAATTGGAGGTGCTGTATTACTTTGGGTGAAGGGAGGGGGGGATTCGCGCAGCCCATTTTGGGAATTCCCAAAAAAAAATCCGACTCACTTCACTGAGCGATCCGAAACCACTTTATCATTTTCTGTGCGCGTTTTCGCATGCTCTAAATGACAAAAAATAGTCATTCGCTTTAATGCGAAAATTGTAGTTGCCATATTGCTTCTTCGGAGGAGGAGGTTTTGAACGTTTCTTGAAGCCGAAAAAAACAGAATCGGAAGCAGTTTTTCAAATTCGTATACGTTTTCACCGGGGAACGTGTTTCTAAAATATTAATGGTCATTCCATCTAGTGCGAAAATTGTAGTTGACATATTGTTTCCGAGGAAGTAGGGAATTTTGGCGATTCCTAAAGCCAATTTTGGGAATTCCAAATAAAAAAAAACTCGGAACGCGTTGTACTGATAATTATCTGGTTATATGGATAATTTGATTAATATCCAAGGGTGCTTTTTAGATTTGTTAATGGCTACTTTCACCAGTCACTTCTGTCTGTTCAACTTCCCTCCAGGGAGCAGGTTTTTGCCTCGGTGTACACCTAACCAGGGCACTCTGCAGACCATGCCGGCGCTGATTTTGATGGAGGTGTCTACATCTTGGCTGAATTGTTCTGGCTATGGTTCAAACCGAAATAGTAACCCTCATGACTATGACGCAATGCCGGTTATCGGGGGTTAATAACATCCGTGCTGCTATTGTCTTGCAACAGATACCTGCAATGTAAGGAAGCAGAAGTGATGGTAAGACGGCTGATACTCTTAATGGACTTCGGCTCACCAACTCATTAAGGCTTCTCTTTCACTGACAGTCTGGGGAATGGCACACAGGAGGTATTAGAAGTCTCGTGGTCTTCAGCATACGGCTACAAATGTATGACTGAAGTTTCGACCTGTGTAAGCCTTGTAAACCACATAGGGCCACTTTTCAATCTTGAATAATTCGATAAGGTCGTTAAAGCAAGTACTGATGTAAATCAATGACAATGCTAAGATGTGATTGACAGAGTCACCTCTTAGAATCAAGTTTTTCTCAAACTTCATGTAGTTTCTCTCTGTTTCAGTATTTGCATGTTGAACAGAAAGGAATTAGTTAATAGTTTACCTACAGCAAGTTGGTTGGTTGATATTCTTAATAAATTTGTGTTTAGTAACAAATGCCTCAGTGGCTGATTTGGTGGAGTACTCGACCACCAGTCTCGTGGTTGCTGGGTGTTACTGCAGACAAGCAAAAAAGCTTCGCAAGTTTTTGTGTTTATAATAAAAAAAAAAAAACATCCTTGACTACTAGAAATGCAACAATTCTCTCTTCGACACCATTTGAACAATCAAATTTGCAAAAAAGACTCAGAACAAGTTCAGCTTATTATAAAGTACAAGTTCATATGAGTTCAGAAATCTACAGTTTATTGTTATGGTGTTGAGCAAGAAAGGAGGCAGATTAATTTCTTGGAAATGGAAATAAAACAGAGATGAACCAAACGGTAGGATATAGCTAAAAGTTTTGCTGTACAAAAGAGTTTCTGAAGAGGCCTAAAATTTATTTTATAAAGTGACGATTTCTGCATATTGAGTTAAAACAGGCCTATTTCTCTATACTTCACAATAGCTGTTAAGACAATTGTAGCGTGTATTTCTGCTAATCTTGTTGTTATAACCACACATTTTTTTAAATTCAATGATATTGAACATAAACTTATAACCGTCCGCCACGTTTGTCTGTAAGAAAAGTTGGACAACATATTCTTAAATTTTACAACCCAACTATACAGCTTGCTAAACAAATATATAAATCGCTTTAAGCCTTCATACGACAATTTCATACGCCTGCGTATTTCATGCGAACCGAAAAATTATACAGTCTCAAACTCATTTTTCTCCTGATGTACCAATGATTTCATGTTGTATGGCTTACATTTTAAAATTCTAAAAACTACTTTACCGTGTTACACATCCAAATAGAGTAGCATACTTGAAGAGCATTGTAAGCGATCATGACATACTTTAAGTTATAAGGCTCGCGAGATTTCATAAAAGTTGGTCCAATTTTTAGAACAAGCATTAAATAAATCGCCACAATGGAGAATACTGGCCCCGGTGAACTCATTAGAAACCAACTGTCCACCGTTTCATCTGAAAATTTATTTGCATAAAATAAAATTGTGATTACTTTTTATATTATCAAATACTTCGTTTACATACCCACTCCTTTGGAGAGCGTCAAATAACGTTCGTTGAACACTTTCATGTACGTCGTCATTTTTGCGGAATAGCTGAAAGCAGAAAAACGAAAAAATAATCATTAATATCAGCACTCCATAAATATGTATACATATAGGCCAAATCAAGTGAGACATATATGAGTATTCATAATTCAGATTAGTCAGCAGTTAAAGTGAGAGAGACTGATCTCTTAACCTGGTACCACTGCTTAAATAATGTAAAAAAAAAATATTTTTACTCGACTCGAAACTTGCAACGCCCATAAATAATATATCTAAAAGCTATAGGTTAGGTAAGTTAAAGTTGAATAGACTGCCAGCTACTGGAAAAAGTTAGCCCAGTTGGATCCAACTTAGTTAGGTTGGGCTGTGGTGGGCATGAAATTAAAAATAAACACGAGGGCGGTTCGGAAACTTCTTAGCCTACCACAAAAGGCGCAGTATAAACAGAAAAAAGGTAAGTGTTTTATAAACTTCCATCAAAATTTAACATGTGTTAAATGAACACATGTTAAGTTTTGTTTCGATCTGGTAACTCCTTCGTATAGAAACAGGTGTTCACAAAAGACGCATCTGCGATTTTTTTACATTGGAAAAATTAGAAATGCGTGGTGTCATTAAATATTTACATAAAAAAGGTTTATTGGGACAAAAAATTCGTAATGATATGGTGAATGATTTAGGTAAACAAATTGGGTAGCTGAATTTAAACGTGGCCGTACAAGCATTGAAGATGTACCACGTAGTGGACGTCCAATAGCACCAACAACAACAGAAATTGTAGCCAAAGTGCATGATATGGTATTAAAGGATCGATGAATAAAAGTGCGTGAAATAGCTAATATCATGGGCATCTCAGATGATCGAGTCCATTTAATTTTGCAAGAAGAACTACAGATGAAAAAGCTTTCTGCAAGATGGGTGCCATATTTGTTAATAGCCGACCAAAAACGCATAAGAATGAACATTTCTCAAGCTTGTTTGGATCGAGAGTATAGAAAAAATTTTAGTAAAAAAAAAGTCAACAAAATGTTTGTCTGAAAAAATAATTTGTATGCATATACATAAATATCACAAAAAATAACCTTTGATATCGTATTTTGTTGTTGTTAAAAAAATAGTTGTTTTTGATCAATAATTATTTTTACTAAACTTTTGTTTGAAACCACGAATTCCTTTACAGGTCCGCATTCAAACAATTTATTAATTGATTCAACGAATTTCATAATTGAACACGAAAAAAATTTTTTTCTGTGCACGCATATTAAAAAATGTCCCTGGATAATAACTTTGATAAAATATCGTTATATTTGTTTGAACGGCACGATTAGCGTAATAAAATTTCATTCGCTCTACTGATCTAGGCTGCTTTTACAGGTGTAGCATGATCATGACATAATATCGTTATATTAGCCATAACATGAATGCATCCTATTAAAGGCATGTACAAGAAATAACTAAAAGAATATTAATATTATATTACTTTTAAATTCATAACCCTCGTCACTTGACACCTTTTCTGTCACTGACCGTTGTCGCGACAGTGCGCCTACTAAGTGCCATCATTTGTAGATATACTTGAAGTGCGAATGATATGGGTTTATGCAAGCACGTATGCATGTGTGCTGCACTGTTATAATTATATCTAAACCCAGTGTGCCCAGCCCTATGCCCTTGATACTCAATTGTTTTTGTAAATGCGCTTAGCTGTGCTCTTTAATACACAAATACTGCGCTCAGCATTAGCAATGAAAAATACACAAACAACTTCGTCTTTTATATATATATTTTTTTCGTTCTTCACCGCACACACACAAAAGCAAAGCAACAACACTTTCGCATGTTTTGCTGGTAAACATTAACGACAGCGATTATCAGTGTGAAATTTGTTTTTGTAAATGTTTTGCTTTTTACAACAAAAAATGTTAAATAAAAATAGTTGTTCCTTAAATGTATTGGTGTTTACTCTTCCATACAGAACTTGTTGATACCTCTGACCTAAACACTTGAATCGCGTCACACATGCACATATGTATGCACATACCAAAGAGATAATTTATGGCCTTGAACCATATAAGTATGTGCATATGTAAAGTCTGATCAGCTTGCCTTTAAGCCGTGGGAAGCAAATTGGTTTCCCAAACATTAATTATAATAACGGGTGATTTTATAAGAACTATCGGAAATTAAAAAAAAACACATAAAATTCAGAAAAATGCATGAAATATTTATTTGGATCGATAGTTGGGTCGTTATAATTTAATGTTTGAAGATTATTTCATGCAAATGTTGGCCGCGGCTGCGCCTCAAATGGTCCATCCGCTTAGTCCAATTTTGGCATACTCTTTCCAACATTTCGGCCGGTATCTCACAATTAATGTTGGCAAAGTTGGCTTCCAGTGCGTCAATCGAAGCGGGCTTTGTCGCTATAGACATTAGCCTTAACATAGCCCCACAAAAAATAGTCTAGAGGCGTTAAATCGCACGATCTGGGCGGCCAATTGACTGGTCCCAAGCGTGAAATAAACTGTTTACCGAACTCGCCTCTCAATTGGACCATTGTTTCGCGTGCTGTGTAGCATGTGGCACCGTCTTGTTGAAACCACATGTCATGCAAGTCAAGCTCTTTCATTTTGGGCAAAAAAAAGTTTGTTATCATCGCACGGTAGCGCTCACCATTCACAGTAACGTTGTGATTCGCATCATCTTTGAAGAAATACGGCCCAATGATGCCGCCAGCCCATAATTTGTGGATGCATTGGTAGCTCTTGCAATGCTTCTGGCTGCTCTTCACTCCAAATACGGTAGTTCTGCTTGTTCAGGTATCCATTCAACCAGAAATGAGCCTCGTCGCTGAACACAATTCTTCGACGAAAAAGTGGATCTTCATCTAACTTTTCAAGAGCCCATTCACCAAAAATTTGGCGGGGTGGTAGGTCGTTTGGCTTCAATTCTTGCATCAGCTGTATCTTATAAGGCTTCACACCCAAATCCTTTCACAAAATTTTCCACGTAGTGGAGTAACAGAGGCCTAATTGCTGCGAACGGCGCCGAATCGATAATTCACGGTCATCCCCAACACTGGCCGATACGGCTGCGATATTTTCTTCAGTTCCCACTCTACGTAAGCGTGTTGTGGTGGTTTAATGTCCAACAATGTAAATTTGGTGCGAAATTCGTTTACAATAGCCCGAATAGAAGCCTCAGTAGGTCGATTAAACTGACCATAAAATGGAAGAAGCGCGCGATGAACTTTCTTAACAGAGCACGCATTTTGGTAATAAAATTCAATAATTTGCAAGCGTTGTTCGTTTGTAAGACGATTCATGATTAAATTATAGACCAAACTGAAGATGTTTGACAGTGACACAAGATACAAAACGTGCGTGAGCTGTCAAAACTAGTGTTGCCAAAAAGATAATAGCAAAAAAATCACTCGTTATTATGAGTCGTCTAGAACTTCTGATAATTAGCATATAACTAGACGTAATTGTAGTTTTAAGAACAATTATAATTTTTTCTGACTTGAGCAACAAGCGGATTGCTCGTCACTGATTATAAAATGTTAATAAAGAACAAATAACTATAAAGATTTCTTATTCTTTAATTGTAAACTTTTTATCGGCTTTACAGGCAATTAAAAAGTTTCCAGGTTTGAGTTTGTTTTGACTAAAAAACCCCTTTCAAATCACACGTGTGATTCTTCTGTCTTAGTATAAGAACTATCTATGGCAGGTACTCGTATGTGCCGATGTTGTAACTTCAAAAACGTATTTAAATAATCTTTGTTTTAAAATTAACCGCACAATACTTTGTGTAAATGCTGAAAGCGTTTACTTCACGACTTAGAAAAATAAAGGCCAAAGTCAACATCAACTCAATCAAAACAATTATTGGTGGACGATCGAAGAATTTTGTGGTTAACGTTTAATGATTTAAGAAAAACCAAAAACATGATCTTATACAACGCAGGCCCTGACAATCGCAACAAAAAGAATTCTTGCACATCACGATCAAGTTGTTTTTGCCTTATTGATGCCACAAATATACTGCAAGCATTTTGCAGAAAAATTTTGTTTTACAATTATAGTGGATTCAAAACTAAACGCTGTTATTGTAAAACAAGCCAAATTCTTTTTGACTGGTATCCACATATGTATATACATACGTACGAGTATGTAGGAAAGCTTGAGGTAGCAAAACATTTGTACGAGTATGTACAAAAGCTTAAGCTAGAAAAACATTTCATGAGTTAGTGATCGCGAGCGCTCTGTAGACATCTGTTGCTTGATTGGTTTAAAAAAAAGTTAAGCACTTTATATTTTCTTCGATATTTCGCTGACAATTTGTCGACGGCTTTAGGAAAAATAATATTATGACAAAATTATTTTAATAACAAATGTTGACAAACAATTTTAGTTTCACAAAAATTCAAAACATTCAAGTTCAGAAAAAACTATTAATAACTATAATAATAAAGGTTAAATAAAAATACCCCAAACTGAATTAAGTTAATTAATTCAGCACTTAAAACATTCTCTGCTAATGTTCACAACATGTTGCTCTTCAACTTTAAACAAGTTAACAGAATGTTGTTTGCAGAATACGAGTAACATAAATTGTCTTAATTAACATTATTTAATTAATATTTTAACATTCTTTCATAAAAAAGATGGCTTAATAGTTTTCAGAGAATTATTTTAATATTATTCATTATGATAGAAAGATCTATGACAATTTTATGTGGAACAAAATAGCAACCAAATGCTCCTCACGACTTCGATGGCATATCTCTATCCGATGGTTCATATTTTCAAAGACTCTAAAGCATAATATAGGTTCAATTTCATTAATATACCGAATTATCTTTTCCCTTAGCTTTTAAATGCTTCTTGGCTTCTGGCCTACACCTTATGTTTTAAATGTCCTCAAGGAAACAAGTCCAATGGTATCAAATCACATGATCGTGCCGTCCAATTAATATTGCCATGACGTGAGGTAATCAGGACACTGAACATTTTGCCTAAAACTCAACGGGCTGTGTAGTTAATAGTATCATCTTTTTGGAATTACATATCGTCTAACTCTACACTCATAGAAAAAATCATCTTAATATTGATGACGGCGGGTCATCAGAATTGTGACATCAATAGTATGTAAATAGTCATCAGTAATATGAAAACTGACATCAATCTCAACAACAAAAGTCATCAGACAATTTTGTCATATATTGAGTATCATCAATGCTACAACTGTGGTGACATCAATTCAATGATACATTTTATTAATAGGTATAATACATCTAATTTGTCAAAATTGATTATAAATAAAAAAGTCTACATGGTGTTATAATATTTTATATTTATTGTTGAAAAGGAATTAGGTTGTTAAAATTATTATTTTTAAATTTAAATTCATTTTTAAGAAGTAGAAAAAAAGTGCATCACATTAATGACATGACATTAATTAATGACATTAGTCATCATATGCGACGTTAGTTACTTAAATATAATGACAGCGTAGAGAGTAAAATAAAAAGAAGAACTACGAAGCAAAGAAAGTTAATATTTCCTCATACACAGCATACACACAATTAAAATATGATAATACGACACACAGACATTGTATTGATGGCAGGGAGTCATCAAAAGTATTATCAGAAGGTTTTAATTCTCATTAATTTCTTTAAGATGGTAGAATATAAAGTTATGTGTTTGAACTTATTTTTGAAATCAGAAAATATAACCGGAGGTTAATGTTGATGATGTCGTCATAAAATTTACTTCCAAATCAATCATATTTATAGTTGGTCTGATGTTAGAGCGCCATTCTACTGATGATGTTTTGTCATTACATTGACATCATTCAGTAATTTCCTGGGTATTGGAGTTTCCTTGCATTGATTACATGTTCTCGTCAAACGTATTCCGATAAAGCATCCCCATGATGTCAGTGTGACATTTCATTGATGAAATTTTTGTCATAATTGCCGCTGTTGATAATTAGAGCAACTGATGTAATGGTTGACATCACAGCGATGACAAGTGTCATGGGGTCAAAAATGATGACATTTGGCATTGCATTGATGTTAAATACATCATAGTTATGACAGGTTTTCTATGAGTGTAAAGCGCAAGTTCTGACTACAAGAAGTACCATTCCTGATAACTACTTGGCCGACCAAATTTTCCAAGAAGTTCGGCGCGATAATGCTGCCAGGCCATTACGGCACCAAAGAGTAATATTTAAAAGATAGATGGCTTTGCAACAATCACTCCTGGATTCTCATTTGCTCAAATATGGCAATTCTGCTTTTTAACGAATCCAGCTAGATGCAAGTGTGCCTCGTCGCTGAAGATGACTTTTTTCGAAAATTTATCATCTACTGTTGCCACTTCTTGTTACCATTCCGACCATTGGCTATTCCTGGAAAGGTCAAGAGTTTTTAGTTCTGGAGTCTGCATTAACTTAGCTCTGTTCATACACCCCCGGGAAGTAGGTTTTGCCCTGATGTACACCAAACTAGGGTATTCTGCTTTCTGCAGCATAGAGGGGTTACTCGTTTGTTGTAGCATAAATAAGCACTAATTGACATAACGGTGATCGGGAAAAAATTTTTGCGAGGTTTTACTTGCAGACCATAATGGCGATGATCACGGTTGAGACGGCTGAAACGTCCTGGCTGTGGTTTAAACTTAGAATCACAGGAAAAGCAGTTAATTTCCCTAATAACTATAGTGAAACGTCGGATTTCGGAGGCTAATAACCTCCGTGGTGCTACTACAGATACCTGTAATGTAAAGAACCAGAAGTAATGGCTAAATGCGAGAGATTGCAGTCCATTAAAAGTATTAGTTTAATGGTCTTAGGACCTCCAACTTATCACGCCTTGTATGCCATTGAGTGTCTGGGAAGTTGCATACAGGTGGGATTAGATCGGGAAAGCCACTGGAGGTTTTACTTGCAGACCATCATGGTGATGATCATGGTTGAGGTGGCACAAATGATAAATATAGTACAATGATAACTATTGCATAATGCCAGTTTTCGGGGTCTAATAACCTCCAAAGTGCTGCAACAGGTACCTGTAATGCAACAGATGCCTGTAATGTAAGGAACCAGAAGTGATAGCTATACGTGGGAGGCCGCAGTCCATTAAAATTCCATTAAATGGACTTAGGCCTTCCAAATTATTAAGTCTTGTATACCATTGAGTGTCTGGGAAGTTGCATACAGGAGGAATTAGATAAACCGATCCCTTCAGCAAGGGATATGTCCATAGGGCTTCAAACTTATGGCAAAAAGTTTCGTCCTGTGTGAGTCTTACAAACCACACAATTCAAAACGTGGAGTTTGTCTATCATCAGATCAGGCCGGCAAGGCAGGTACTAGTGTAAATACCATTGAGTGTCAATGGCACAATGCGTCTTTTAACCCAATCATTCGGTATATTAACGGTGCTGGAAATGTTCATAAGGCTTCAGCCCTTGAGTGAAGTGAAGCTTAGGTTAGGTTAGGTTTAATAGGCTGCCAGCCATTGAAAACCCAGCCCGTTGTGTAGTCTGGGTGTAAAATGAATCTTAGCAGATTTACACATCACTGGCTCAGAACCAAACCGAGAATCGGATAAAGGAATCCAATCCACCTACATTACATGGCGATACCTCCGTGAAATTACGAAACATCGGTCTGCCCTTAAATAAGAAGCCCTTATATAAGAAAGAACATTACACCGAGAGGGGAAGTGCTCAACACTCTCTACTGCCTCGTTGTCCCTGCAACTTCTACAGAATTGATTAAATGGAAGATTTAATCAATCCTCGTCTGCGTACCTATGTGGCAATGTCCCATCAGGACCGCTACAACAGAACGCAACCTTCGTCGATGAAGATGATAGTCCTCCTGTTATCATATCTGGGCCATGTCAGCCTTGATATTCGACCATCTGTCTTGAAAGGTCTCATTTAAAGCTATACTTGCTTCTTCGAGCTCCTAAGTGAGATGCCGACGATCGCATGTATGTCCCTGGACACCAGCTTTGGCCAGTTTGTCCACTACAACATTTCCGGGCTTTTTACTGTGCCCTCGTATCCAGAAAAACTCCAGTTTCGAATGTCTCTCTATCTCGTTTAGAATCATCCGGCATTCAAGAACCAACCTGGACGTCATAGAGACCCCAGCCAGTGTATACAGTGCAGCCTTACTATCAGTACAAATTCGGATATCCTTCCCATATATTCTGTAGTACCTAAAAGCCCTGTAAATATGCCTACACAAACTACGGAGTTCGACTTGGATCCATCTGTAAAGATTTTAAGCACATCCTCTTGTCGATCGTTGCCGATGACTTCCGAGACCGTGTCTGACACAATTGCATCAAAGATGGACTCGAACTCACAACTTGACAAATAACATCGTGAAAATACGAGTATTTAATAACAAAGTTCGACTAGTCTTATGTCATCAATAAAAATAGGAGGGAGGCATGTGGTATATCAAAATAAATATGCCGACTAGAGTATTGTAGCATGTATGTAAACATTTCTGGTAAATTGAACAGCAGCTGTTTCATTAAGTGGTGTCAGTCAATATCAATTCAAACACCTTTAAATACAGTGCAGCATAACGTGTAATTAAACCTCAGGCTCAATTTCAATCGGACAACTATGTTCAATTAATGAATTAATTTCAAATTAAAAAAAAATATTTTATGTTAAACAAGTTTTCTTGCACATGAACACAAGCAACTAAGTTGTTGACTTTATGTTTGCTGGGAAATAATTAATGGATTTGAAATAAACTAAATTTAGTATTTATGTATTATTATTTGTGTACAAACATCTTTGAACTGAAACCGAGAGCAACTTCATGTTAAAGTTTAGAAACACATACGTACATACTTGTATGTATGTTTGTATATTTATGTGTAGATAAGTCAATAGTTGCACTTGCGCGCGTCTCAATATTAAAACCAGGTTTTAACAAGGCTAAGTTACGACACACATACATATATGTATATACATATATATGTCTATGAACAATTTATGCATTTATATATAGCTAAAGTTCTTGTTTACATTCAAGCATAAATACGTTTGTATGGTCATACACTGAAAAAATTTTGTTCAGAAATTCTCTGAATTTTGACATTACTTTTATGAATTTTCTCATTATTTTTCAACCATTGTAACTTTTCATAGAAATAATGAAACAAATTTCATTAGATTATTTTAATGAAAACCTTCATAAAAGTAATGAAACATTTTAATAAGAAATATGACTTATTTTCATTAAAAGTATGAAAGACAAATCATATGATTAGTGAAATAATTTCTCTAGATCAAAGAATCAATTTCATAAAGCACATGAAAACTTTACATTAAATTAATGAAAAAGTAACATTTATTTAATGAAATAACTTCTTTGTACTAATGTAATATATTCACTAAAAATATGAAACTCCTTCATAAGGTCAATGAAATTATTTCATTTATCTAATTTTATTATTCATTGAGCACCTGAAAAATTTACATTAAGTCAATGAAATAGTTACATTTGTTTAATGAAATAATATTATAATACACATTAATAAAATATGTTCACAAATGTACGTAATAAGATCAATGGAATTATTTCATTTATTCATGGATACTTTATTTCATTACACAAACAATACTATTCCTTGCTTTTGTGAAATTTTACCTAATTATGATATAAGCAAATGTTGAACAAGTATTCACCAAATAAAACAGATATTATTAATTCAAATGACTTCAATACACTGGTATTTAAATTTTTAAACTATTATTATGCTGATTTGAGTACATGCACATATGTACATACATACCCAAGTTCGGTAGCCAGAAATTTATTTGTCATTGATCTAATAAATTCTATTTCATTGGAATTATGAAACTCATAAAACTTACATTTTAGTAAAAAAAACTTGAAATTTTTTAAACTAAAGCTTAAGATTAATCAATGTCCATTAAGATATCTTACCAAAATAAATTTTGTTGTAGTCATAAATCCAATGATTTTTTTTAATGAAACTATGAAACTTAATGAAACCATTCTGATGGCACTATTTCATAATATATATGAAGTTTCGTGCATATTGTGAAAAGTTTTCATTGGATTAATGAAAAATATTTAATGAAACAGTTTCATTAAATATATGACGCATAATTCTTTCAGTGTACATTCATGTACATACATATCTATGTACATATGCTTGCCTGCAAAAGAAGTTTTTGGAAATGTTCTATCCATTTTTTTTTTTATTTTTTATTTTTTCTAAAATCGACTAAAACATTGAATTTCAATTCTAACCGGTTCGTCAAGTATTTTATTTAACAATTTCTATTAAATATTCAACAGTTTCTTTAAAAAAATTTTTTCTTGTTTCTTAAAAATTTTGTTTAGCAATTTGATATTCAGCAGCAGCAGCAGCAGCACTTGTGAGCTTTGCGTGCTGAATAATTTGTATTAACTATTAAGAGTGATGATGGCAAACCCCTAGATCTTTATTTATTTATTATTTCTTTTTTTTTTTGCAATTAAAAAATTGTGTTTAATTGCAAAATATTTCCTTTGCAATTAAACTTTAAAGTTCAATGAATTTTTGCTGTGCGGTCGAAAATTTTGCTATTTTTGTAGCAAAATAAGCGACCTGACTGAAAGCACTCAACAAATTGAGTGCATTTCATATAAAATCTCTTAACAAGTCATCTGCTTGTTTTATGAAAGCTTTACATTTGTTTGGATTTTAGCAAAATAGGATAAGTGTACCTAAGCTCGGCATGTACCAGTAGTCGGCATTTTTTTTATTTAAACTCAAATAACTAAGAATAACGGTAATTATATATTAATATAATTACATCAAAATGTTAGATATATACTCAACTCCCTGTATGCAAAAACAAATTCCAGCTTAGATGAGTATTTTAAGAGTTTTATACCTTTGTTCGTGAAGAGGTCTTCAATACACGCGGTAGTGCTTGTTTTCTTAGGAAAAAATGAAAGATATTCTCAAACATTAAAAAATTTTCAAAGTCTACTGATGATTAGGGTAGTTCCTATGAAATGTCGACATATAGATAGCTGGGAAACATAGAAAACAAGCTATTTATAATTTTTTATTGGTATAAATGTTAGAGACTAGAATAGCGAATAAAAACTTAATTGTTTGAATAATATTTTATATATAAAACTTCTTTAGGAAAGTATTTGTTGATCGATTATAAAAATGGATTTAGTCTATATCTCGGGTATTTATGGAGCGATAAATACAAGATATGGGAAAATTTTTTTGCCGTTTACTCGTCCTGCTCAATCATTGTGTCAAGTCTGCAACAAAACAATCATTTTTTTTCAAAAACCTGTATAACAAATTCCAAAAAGATAGATTTTTTTCGAAATTATAAATATATCTCTGCTATATGTGAACCTATTTTACTAAATTTCAATATCAAACCCATGATGGGTAAATAGAATGGTAGAAGAAAATAGTTTTAAGTGTAATTGTTTTCTCAGAAACGGTATTTTAATGGCGTATAGACGGACATCGCTTAATCGACTTTTCTATCAATACTGATTCAGACTGCGTACTCGTGTACTTTATAGCAGGAATGCCCAAAAGTTCTTTATGGAAGAGCAAACACCAATACATTTCAGGAAAAACTACTTTTTTTAAATATTTTTTGTTGCAAAAAGCAAAACATATATACAAAAAAAAAAAATCTACACTGATAACTGCTGCCGCCAATGTTTACTAGCGAAGCATAGGAAAATGCTGTTGCTTTTCACTTGTGTGTGTACAGTGAAGAACGAGAAAAATACAAAGTATTTTTCATTGCTAGTACTGAGTGCAATATGTATGCATTAAAGTGCACAGCCCTATAGTTAAGCGCTTTTGCAAACAATTGAGCATCAAGCTCATAGAGCTTGGGCACTTCTGCAGGATGGAAATGAAAATTGCAGAAATTACAAACGGAATCACAAACTTATATATAACCTTAACATTTTTGTGAAAGACATAAATAATTTCGAGTAAAACCAGAATAAACTTTGAAGCACCGGCCGAAACATGAGAGTTGTATTCCATTTTCGTTCGGATATAGGTGGTATAATGCCAGGTGGTTAAATTTTAAGGGCCGATGTTGAATGTCAACCACACCTAAACGTCAAATTTTTTCTACATTTCATTTGACACTTTTCAAATTCAGACCAACTCAATTTCAACCATGGAAAGATACACAGTCAGGCAAGATATTAAAGTTATTCGGGAAATGGCAACAATGGATGATCAATTTTCGAAGGAAATCATCTTCAATGATAAGACACATCTCGACCTCAGTGGATTCGTCAATAAGCAGATCATCTAAGAGTGACGGTCGAAAAACCAATGCACCCACAAAGAGTGACTGTTTAATGCAGCTTATGCGGTATCCAATATGGGGTCGGTCAGCCAGTTACTGTGAATGGTTTTCGCTGTCGTGAGATAATAACGAACTTATTATTAAACCATGGAAAAATACACAACCGAGCAACGCCTTAAAGTTACTCAGGCTTATTATGAAATTTTCGAAAAAATCATCTCATTTTCACTTTTATGGATTCGTTAATAAGCAGAATTATCACATTTGGGTGAATGATAATCCAATGTGCCCCCAAAGAGTGATGGTTTGGCGCAGTTTATGGGCTGGCGACATCATTGGGGCGTATTTTTTCCAAAATGAGACCGGTGAGGCAGATACTGTAAATGGTGTTGGCTATCGTGAAATGATAACGAACTTTTTACAGCCCGAATTGCAAGATTTGGATATGGACGATATGTGGTTTCAGCAGGACGGTGCCACTTGCCACACAACTAACGAAACAATTGCTCTTTTGCGCAACAAATTCAATGGCCGTGTTATCTCACGTAATGGCGATGTCCATTAGCCGCCAAGATCATGCGATTTGACACCGTTTGACTTCTTTCCTTGGGGTTATTTGAAGGAAAAGATTTACCTCGATAAGCCAGCAAAAACGATGAGATAAAAGCTAAACAATGAGATAATGCGGCACGTTAACGCCATAGATTGTCAATTATGACTCAGCATCATTGAAAATTTGCACCATCGGTTAGAGGAGTGCCGCCAAAATCGCAGCGTGTATTTGGCCCATATTTTATTCCACATATAATTGAATCATTCCAATAAAGAAAAAATTACCATAATATCTAAATAATTTGTGTTTTAGTCAAAATCAACATTGGCCCTTGAAATTTAACCTGAATGTGGTCTAATGTAAACTGGGATACAAATTTGCGAGCGCTATTGGCAATCGTGGCTTCAGTAGATTTCATTAGGAGCACCGTAAATTCCTCAAATCGTACAAAGAACCTTTCAGAGAGTATCCTGTTTTTTGCAATCCAGCTGAACAAGTTAGAGACTTTGTTGTCATATGAGTCTTTCCATGATGAACACACTGAATAAAAATCACAAAGCAGTTTGATATGAGTCATGCCTGATTTTTCAATAAAAAAAAAACGTATTGAAATTCGAATCTCACCATGAATCAATAGATATCTTTGGAAGGCTATGGGAAGTTACCAGCGGAAGAGACATTGAGCAATCTTGTTCGTATCGGGTGGTTAAATTTCAAGGGCCGATGTTGAATGTGAACCACACCTAAACGCCAAGTTTTTTTCCGAATTTTATTTGACATTTCTCTATTTCAGACTTACTCAATTTGAATAATGGAGAGATACACAATCCAACAACATGTTAAAGTTATCCAGACTTATGAAAATGATGATAAATTTTCGAAGAAAACCATCTTCAGTGATGAGGCACATTTTCACCTCAGTGGATTCGTCAATAAACAGAATTGCCGCATTTGGGCGAATGAGAATCCAAGAGTGACTGTCGAAAAACCAATGCACCCACAAAGAGTGACTGTTTGGTGCGGTTTATGTGCTGGCGGCATCATCGGGCCGTATTTTTTCCAAAATGAGGCCGGTCAGGCAGTTACTGTGAATGGTGTTCGCTATCGTGAGATGATAACGAACTTTTTATGGCCCGAATTGGAAGATATGGATGTAGGCGATATGTGGTTTCAGCAGGACGGTGCCACTTGCCACACAGCTAACGAAACAATTGCTCTTTTGCGCAACAAATTCAATGGCCGTGTTATCTCAAGTAATGGCGATGTCAATTGGCCGCCAAGATCATGTGGTTTGACACCGTTGGACTTTTTTCTTTGGGGTTATTTGAAAGAAAAGGTGTACATCGATAAGCCAGCAACAATTCAACAGCTAAAGGATGAGATAATTCGGCACATTAACGGCATAGAACCTCCATTATGCCTCAGGGTCATCGAAAATTTGGACCATCGGATGGAGTTGTGCCGCCGTGGTCGCGGCGCCCATTTGGCCGATATTTTGTTCCATACATAATTGAATAATACTAATATATCATAATAAAATAAAATTACAATAATTTCCTAAATAGTTTGTTTTATTCAAAATCAACATCGGCCCTTGAAATTTAACCACCCTTTATAATAAACCATTTAGATGTAGCGGTAAAATGGAAGATGAAATTTTTATCTATCAATTCGTTTGATGTTAAAAATAAGAAAAACTGGTTTTTAATTGAATCATGAAGAGAGGGCAGACTTTATTCCCTTGTTTTAAGTACGAAGAGAGCGTCACAAAATGTTGCTGCTGTCTAAACTTAGCTCTCTGTATTACCAAGTAAAGGCAAAAATGATAGAATACATGATTACAACAACTGTCACAAAAAACTGAAACTTTCTGCGCATATTGATCAAATGGCATCACGAAACAATGTAAACACAGCCCTTGAGGATTTTTAAACACATACTCTTGCGTCATCTAACGGGAAATCATGCGCATGGAGTAATCTCTAGTTTTATCATTCTTGGTGTAAAGGTACCTTTAGCAGAACTTCGGCCCATTTTATTAGTTACAAGCAGTGCTATGATAAATACAACAGCAAAAAACTTGACACGTGTTTGGTGAGTAGACAGAGTAACGTCAAAATCGTTGTTTGCAAAACCCACACAATCTTGTCCATTATCGCAGTATTACGTAGTTTGTAAACAAAATGTTTACGGTTTTCTGAAGCCAATATAACAGACAGTCGGGCGGATAAGATTTACGAAACAAAGCTGCAAAATCCCAAGTTTAACAGTTTCGAATAATCGTAAAGAAAGGCGTCAATCGTACTAGCCGTGATAAACAAGTTAAACATATGTAAATGGCCAGCATGTGGATAAGTTTTTCTGGTTTTTTTATTTTCTACGGAATAAATTAAATTGATAGTTTATGTTTAACTATTGTGAGCATAAGCCTCTAAAATCACAATTTGGGTGAAAACAAAAATTCCATTATTAATAACAATAGATGGTTTTCAGTATCAATATTTCATGGTCACGTGTCAGTCAAACTCTTCATTCATTCATTCAACTTTAGTTGAATGCTTTTAAATATTTAGATTTATTTTGTTTTCTATTACCAACCGCTTTATTTATTATTTCTCTTATTTTTGCATATTTTTTCAATTATTTTATTAAGTATTTTTGTATAAATTAAAAAAAAAAAATAATTTTATATACATTTTTATTTATATGTATGTATATCATTTTGAATTTACATAAATGTTAAATATTTTGTATTCTTTTTTAGTTAATTTTAATAAATTTTAAGAATCAGCCAATTAATATCTACAGACTAAACTAATGAAACGTGCGTTACCTTCTTTGGAAATGGTGAGTGGACAGAGGCGAAGCAGTCTTGCCATCTTAGCACTTTTAGCAATAAATTTTGCATATTTTGTTCCCATTTAGTATTAAGCGTTTCAAAAACAAAAAAGTGTTAAATAATAAATTAGCACTTCTTTTATTATTATTATGCGGCATTATTGGCACTTTTTTAATATCACCCATAAATTCTCTCACTGTTTAAATAAACTTTTTGTACAGCCGTGTCACAGAGTTCAACACGATTTGGAGACGAAATTTAATCTGTTTTTTTTTTTAAGAAAACGAAAAATCAGATAGTTTTTCGTATTGAAATCATTTGTAAATTCTAGAATTTAATTAATATATTCTGTAAAACGTGGTTTTACTCCAAAAATAAATTTTTGTTGATTTCAGTATTTTGAAAAATCAAAACATACGATTTGAATTCCGTTTTTTTTTTTTTTTTTTTTTTTTTTTTTTTTTTTATTGGACCAGTACTCAGGGGATGACCCCTACATATGCAGTGCATTGTACCAAAACTAGGAAAATAGGTTATGAGGAGGGGGAAAGAGGGAGTAGTGTTTGTGAACATTTCACTTAAACCTTCCAACGTTATAACAGACAGGAAACACTTCTGCAGGCAACTTGTTCCACAGACGAAGCGTACGGCTGAAAAACGAATTCTCTCTGTAATGCGTAGTACGATTCCCCGGACAATCGACCACAAATGGACGAGCTCTAGCTCTAGTAAAAATGTGCGAGTTTCGGGAACAAGATCCCTAATCTCGTCAGAGCAAAATCCATTGTAGTAACGATAGAACAGAGTAACGCACCCCACACTGCGTCGATGCTCCAGTGAATCAATAGAGTTGGATACCCTACTGTCACTGATGAGCTTCTTCGCCCTCTCCTGCACATCGTCGAGTAACCGCAAAATAGACTTAGAGGCACCGGCCCAAACATGAGAGTTGTATTCCATTTTCGGTCGGATGTAGGTGGTATAAATAGTAAGGAGATCGGATGGAGTGAAGTACATCTTACACCGCTTCAAAAAACCGAGACACTTAAATGCTTCTTTAGAGACATGAAAAATGTGTTCATTCCAGCGAACATCACACTGTATCTTCATTCCAAGAACATCAAGAGCATCCGATTCCTCAATACTTATACCATCCATGAGTACAGATGAAGCAGCATTTGCGGTCGTTTGTTTGTGCGTTAATAAGCAACATTTTTAAATGCAAATGAACTCTGTGTCTTAACTGATAAAAAGGTATTGAACTATGAACGGCGAATTCATTTTCACTAGGTGTAAACTGAAAAAGCAGATTTTCTGCCGTTTTGCAATAGATGTCTTTAATGGTAAATGGTAGTCGCAATAAATAGATCGTAGAATTCATAAAATATGCTTAGATATTTGTACACAAAACGCCAACGAAATATTGGTGGATTTGTGTCTGCATTATAGTTATTTTCGATTAAACATGTCAGATTGCAAACCAAATTCTCGTCATTTGCGGGGAATTTTCATTTTCTGCTATAATATGAAGAAATCTGCGGCTGAGGCTAATTGAATGCTTCCAAGTGCTTATGGAGACAGAATGCAGAATATGCGTAGAATGGGCAGAATATGCGTAGAATGGGTTCAACGCTTGAAAAACGGTGATTTTGACGTCGAAGACCAGTCTGGCGGTGGAAGAGAGACGGCTTTGGAAGATGAAGAAATAGAAATACTACTTGATCAAGACTCATATCAAACGCAACAAAAATTGGCAGAATGACTAGGAGTGACGCAATAAATAGCTTATAGCGCCTGAAAGTCATGGCACTTCGACGGCCAAACCAAATATTCATGGTTCCAGGATCTTGTTCAATATTTAGTGAGACCAACTGGGCGTGGTATATTATGAGTTGTTAAAACCGCCTGAAACAATCACAGGCGATCGTTTTCGAATACTGTAAATGCATTTGTGCCGGGCATTGAAAGACAAGCGGTCGCAATACAACTAAAGACATTGTTCAACCTAAAGTTGAACAAATATATGTCGTGAACATGGTATCCCTAATTCTAGCTAAAAATAATATAACACAAAAATGTAGTTTAAAACACACGGCGAATTGGTGTCGCTGCATCGTAGCTAAGGTTGCCGTAACTTTTAAAACAATTTTTTTTTAATTATTATTACTTTGAAACAAAAGCCTCTACGACCATCGTTTTTACCTTATTATAATTTTTTTACTTCAACATACATTTTTCTAAAGCATTAAATGAATTTATTGTCATATTCATTAACATCATTGGATTAAATTAAAATTGGATTGAATAAAAACCTAAATATTCCGCTTTTTATCTATCTCGTGTATGGTCAGTTGGATGTCCTACATCAGAAACAGAAAGTAAATACATCAAAAGTATTCAGACATGATAAAGGAATTTTACAGCTTGACAATGCTCGACCCAATATTGTGAATGTGGTCAAGATATATATACTTGGAAACGTTGAAACGGTCAATCATACCCCACCTGCTGTTTTTTTCCCAGATGTGGCTCCCTCGGACTCTCAGTTGTTTCCATCAATGGAACACGGCCTGGCTAATCAGCAGTTTCGGTCTTATGTATAAATAAAAAATTGGATCATTTCGTGGCTTGCTTAAAAAAATATATTTTTTTCAGCTTTTATTTGTTTATTGAATCTTCACAAACTGAACTAAACACAAAAAATTAGTTAAGTCCAGCCAATGCTAGACAAAAAGTTTTATTTTGCGCCAATTATATTAGTTAAATCACCCATTTAACGCTCTGATGGTGGCAAGGTTATCCCTTCTGCTCAACCGAGTGTGATCGCTAAAATTAAATACGTTTCGTGCAAGTAAGTTTCGCTTCAAAATACGAGCAGATTTTCATCGTGGATTTGTACGCTGCCCGCAAGATGGGAGAAGGTAGTGGCCAGCGATAGTATAACTAGTTTTTTACAATAAAGCCGCGAATTTTTCAAAGAAAACGTCGGAAGTAAAGTTTTACAAAGTTTTTGTTTTGCCAACATTTTGCTAAGCCTAAGCCTTGACAGTTCATATTTTTCAATCGTGAAATAGACAAGCATCAAATTTCTTATGGAAAAATATCTTATATATATTTGTTTTATTGCTAAAATGCATATAATCTTTTTGGCAACACTAGTTTTGACAGCTCACGCACGTTTTGTATCTTGTGTCACTGTCAAACATCTTCAGTTTGGTCTATAATTTAATCATGAATCGTCTTACAAACGAACAACGCTTGCAAATTATTGAATTTTATTACTAAAATGCGTGCTCTGTTAAGAAAGTTCATCGCGCGCTTCTTCCATTTTATGGTCAGTTTAATCGACCTACTGAGGCTTCTATTCGGGCTATTGTAAAAAAATTTCGCACCAAATTTACATTGTTGGACATTAAACCACCAACACGCTTACGTAGAGTGCGAACTGAAGAAAATATCGCAGCCGTATCGGCCAGTGTTGGTGATGACCGTGAATTATCGATTCGGCGCCGTTCGCAGCAATTGGGCCTCTGTTACTCCACTACGTGGAAAATTTTGCGGAAGGATTTGGGTGCGAAGCCTTATAAGATACAGCTGCTGCAAGAATTGAAGTCAAACGACCTATCACAACGCCAAATTTTTGGTGAATGGGCTCTTGAAAAGTTAGATGAAGATCCACTTTTTTTATCGAAGAATTGTGTTCAGCGACGAGGCTAATTTCTGGTTGAATGGATACGTGAACAAGCAAAACTGCCGTATTTGGAGTGAAGAGACGCCAGAAGCATAGCAAGAGCTACGAATGCATCCACAAAAAACAACCGTTTGGTGCGGATTATGAGCTGGCGGCATCATTGGGCCGTATTTCTTCAAATATGATGCGAATCACAACGTTACTGTGAATGGTGAGCGCTACCGTGCGATGATAACAAACTTTTTTTTGTCCAAAATGGAAGAGCTTGACTTGCATGCCATGTGGTTTCAACAAGACGGTGCCACATGCCACACAGCACGCGAAACAATGGACCAATTGAGAGGCAAGTTCGGTGAACAGTTTATTTCACGCTTGGGACCAGTCAATTGGCCGCCCAGATCGTGCGATTTAACGTCTCTAGACTATTTTTTGTAGGGCTATGTTAAGGCTAATGTCTATAGCGACAAGCCCGCTTCGATTGACGCACTGGAAGCCAACATTGCCAACATTATTCGTGAGATACCGGCCGAAATGTTGGAAAGAGTATGCCAAAATTGGACTAAGCGGATGGACCATTTGAGGCGCAGCCGCGGCCAACATCTTAATCTTCAAACATTAAATTATATCGACCCAACTATCGATCCAAATAAATATTTCATGCATTTTTCTGAATTTTATGTGTTTTTTTTTAATTTCCGATAGTTCTTATAAAATCACCCATTATAAAAAAAAATCTTCAGTTGCAAGCCCCGGCGCAAAAGACCGGAATCACCATTAACCAAAGTCAAATTTGCGTCACCGTTAGCAGGCCATTTTAGACCATTGAAATCTACGTATTTTATTTAATATAGTTTAAAAAATAAAAAAAATACGCTTTTATATCAAACTAAAATACTTATGCATGTAACCAGATAATTATCCGTATAACGGATTCCGATTTTTTTTTAATTCCCAAAATTAGCTGCAGGAATCGCCAAAATAGTCCCACTTTCCCGGAAACAATATGGCAACTTCCTTTTTTACACTAAATCGAATGACCGTTAATAGTTTAGATGCATGTTCCATACGCGCGCGGAATATGATAACCCCTTTCCAAACGGGTTAGTGAAGGGGTTCCGAATTGTTTTTGGTAAATCCTAAAAACGATTTCATTAATCGTCAAAATTCCTCACTTGCCAGAAAGCAATACGGCAACTCCAATTTTCGCACTGAAATGACAACTCTGTACATACAGTTTTATGTAGCTATATTTGTAATAATCACTCATATGACATGGATTTGGAGCGATGCAAACATAAAAACAAACACACAAACATTAGAGTTGAATTCATGAGCTGTTTTGAGAGACTGCTCTTTTTAATTCAGCTCTTTTTACTGAAATATGTCTTTCTTTTAGTTCAATAGGTCAGTCAACGGCTCTGTTTCAGCTTTCATAATAAATAAAAAAAAAAGCAAAACAAATTTGGTGTAAACAAATGAAAAGTACAATTATAAACCCAAAGGTAAGGATTAATTAAATGTGAGATTAGAAATATTCCGAAGTGATGATACATAATTGTATTAATTTGTGATCAAGACTGTTTTATTTCATTTATTTTGATAATACAAAAAACAACAGCATTTTTGTAAAACTAAATTATGTTGCCTAATTCCCTTAATAGTTGTATACTATATGTACTTTCTACATCAAATTCTGGCAGCACTGTTTCACTACTTTCTTAGATGAACGAAAAAGAAAACTTGAAGACAAAAGAAAGAAACATGAACGAAAAATTAAACTTTAAAGGTAACATTATATATTATATATATGGGCAACATTATATATTTCACTCGGCAAATATGACATTTAAAATGTGGTGCCTATTTCGCGTTTTAGGTAAACTTCACGATTTTCTTGGTTTACCATATGATAACATATTTTATTGTTTGCAATTAAAAATTTTATTTTCTGTGAAAAGTCGTTTCCAGTTTAATAGTTTTCTTTTTCAGTTGTTATTAAATTTAAGTTATTTTCCATTTTAGAAATTTACTTTTCAAAAAAAAAGATTTTTTAGCAAACGAAAAATTGATCAGCTGTTGTTTGAAATTTAGCGCGAAATAAATACCACACATATTATTTCACAATTACAACATAATGTCAGTCATAAAGCAGCTCTGGGCTGAAGAACAGCTCTCGTGTCATCGTAATTATTTCTTGAGTGCGGTCAGGCTTGTGTTTGTGGTTCATTCTTCGAGAGTTTTGCGTCTCACTAACACTGGTTAACGGTTTCTCTCTACTAACTGTACTGGTTTACAGTTTTTTTTTAGAGGTTACTCATTGTTAACCACGTGGAAACTTCATGTGTGAAGGCATAGGTCATTATAGTTAGTCACAAAAGTACTGTTAATACCATCTTGGGCATTATGGTCTTTGTCACCCCGCCCATGCTGTGCATCCTATACTTTGCAAATTTACATTGCAACTGTATACTAACTAAATAAATAAATAAAATAAATACAACATAATGTTGCCAGAAACATTTCATAAGTTTTTCGCAAATTGAACAGAGTACTACTTTAACAACATTATTTCATAGCTATTTCATACAATTTTTTTTATAGAGTTCGCACGAAATGACGACCACAGTACTTAGCTTAAGTTAAAAGAAAGAAACATGAACTATGCAGCTAAAAGAGCTCGCTGAAATGATCAGCTTACTTAGCTCTTTGAAGTGAATAGTTTAGTGATACTAGTTCGTTACCAAACTGCCCCACTCTAATGGTGTTTTCTTTTCTGATAAAAAATGCTGCCCTTTAAATGTTTATCTTTTTTTTCCGATTACCATCACCCTTAAAAAGTTGTACATGTGTTATTAGCAAAAAAGAACAAAAAATGCTAACAAAGTGCCATTTAATAATAATGTACACTTAGCGTTTCAAATATAGGGTGTTTTTTTAAGCTAGATAGAACTTTAAATTGTAAAAAGTAACACAAAAAATTAAATTTTGATGAAACATTTTTTTTATTTGTTTCAGTATACTCTGACAAATCATCATGAATAGACTCACGCTTGAACAACGCTACGAAATTATCCAAATTTACTTTGAAAATCAGTCGTCGATTTCCCGTTGTTTTATCGCAAAATTGTGTTCAGCGATGAGGCGCATTTTTGGCTTAACGGGTTTGTTAATAAGCAAAATTGCCACATATGGAGTGAGACCAATCCACAAGAGACCCTACAGACTCCATTACATCCAGAAAAATGCACTGTTTGGTGCGGTTTTCATGCTGGTGGCATCATCGGACCTTATTTCTTCAAAAATGAGGCCGGAGCTCGCGTTACGGTCAATGGAGATCGTTACCGCACCATGATCAATGATTTTTTGTTTGAAAATATGGATGACATTGATCCGGAGGAGATGTGGTTTCAACAGGATGGCGCTACGTGCCATACGGCGAACGCAACCATCGACTTACTGAAATCAAAATTTGGCGATAAGTTGATTTCGAGAAATGGACCTGTCAATTGGCCTCCAAGGTCGTGCGATTTGACACCTCTCGATTATTTCCTGTGGGGCTACGTGAAGTCACTGGTTTATGCTGATAAACCAGCAACAATTGACGCCTTGGAGGCCAGCATTGTTCGTGTTGTTCGTGACATACGGCCAGCAGTGCTCGAAAAAGTGGCCCAAAATTGGACGTCCAGAATGCGCTTCGTCAAGAAATCATTTTCAAATGTTAATGTCACGTATTGATCTTTCGAATAAAAAAAAATTTTGATTACAATTTAATTTTTTGTGTTATTTTTACAATTTCAAGTTCTATCGGGCTTAAAAAAACACCCTATATATCATGACTACTCTTAACATACCAACGTTTTAATCACTATTTTTATCTCATCAGCAGCACCGTTTACTCATCTACAATAACAAAAGAATTTCATATTTGCATAAACGCGTATGAAACAAAGATGTAAAAAGTGCAGTATCTCCACCTTACTCGAAGTACAGTGTAGGACATGCTACATGTTTTGCCAGTTTTAAGTGCAACATGTTTTGAAAAGAACATGATACCCTTTAATAGTGTATCAAATTTTTTAGAAAAGAACGGGTTGAACCACTATGTGTAGCATAGGTGCAACATTTTTATCAGAAAAGAAAACTCCATAACAAACATACAACTGAAACCAATATACGCATATTAAAAAGGGATAATTTTACTAACTGATGAGTTTTTGACGATTTCTGACAATCTTATTGACCCCTTGCAGTTGACGGTTTTAAACCAGATTTATCTGGCATCTACGCAGCCAGGAAAAGCACTTTAAGAATATAATAATGTTAGCAATGATGTTAGTACAAGTAATTAATTCAAAGTGTATGATTAGCAATACCCTTGCCATGATGTTTGCTAATAAGCAAATAGTGAAAATATTACCGAAAATTCGTAGTAAATATCTACGAACCAATTTAGCCCCCCAATTGAATTACAAACACACACACACACACATATATATTTTGCTTAGAAACTGATTTATTGACGCACGTGTCCAAGGAGCTTGGCTGTTTTTATGTGATATTTTGCAACATGTCAAAGTAATATTTTGCTCATTCATTTCCAAAACAAGAAACATAAGGCTAATTATTATTAAAACGTATCAGAATTGCGTTAATTGTGCTCAATAACAAGATGGACTGTCATCTTAGCGACTCTCAGCTGATCAGGCAATTTAACATTGTGTGCCATAATTTGTCAATATTAAATTAAAAAAAATATTATATGATTTAATATAAAAATACTTTTTCCTGTCACCTTAGAAATGAATAATGAAAACAAAAAAAAAAAGAAATCAATACAAAGCAAACATGCTCAGCATAACTAATTAACCTACAAACAAACATGTGTTAAAATAACGATGATTTTATATATAACAAAAAAAAAATACCAAAGTGTTCTTCTATGTGTGTGTGTATGAATGTATGTACATACAATATTAATTTCTTATACGTATAAAAGCTACTTTGATAAGAGAACACAGAAAATTTAATTAATATTTATTAATAATAAATAACGCGCATACCAATGATCGGTAATGACGTACGCACTACTCGTGTCAAAATTTGTTTAGAGGGATGATCTACGAGTAGTCGTAATAAATCCAAATTATTAATAGAAAATTTTTGGAGAAAAAAGTCCTGCGTCATAATGCTGGGTAGTTGTTCTCAGTAATTTGTGATGTCGTACATTGCTTTGCGTAAACCCGGAAGAGTTTTCTCGCGCTTTAAATTAGTTGCAGTCTTAAAAAAATACAGGGTGTCCGCCGGTAAGGTATACTATTTTGTTTGTTTATGATTTTTTATTAAATGAAAAAGAATTGATCTTATTGTTCATCAATATTTTATTTACAGCCTTTTCGCCGATATCGAAAGAAAGTTAGCCACTCACATTCGGATCAATTTGCGTTCATCTACAGTGATGTTAACTTTTATTTTCAAAGTACTGCAGCCGTATTCTGTAACTCGCTAAAGCTAAATCTCCATCGCTAAAAATTTATAAACATGATTTAGCGATTTTTGGCCACAAGTGCAATTCTGTAACGTGCATAACTAAATTTGGCAATGACAAAAAAATTGAATTCGCCGCCATTTTAGCGATTAGAGGCATCGCTAAAATGTTTAAATTTTGTATTCTCTAACGCCAAATAGGTAGTTGTAGTTGTCTAAAACGCTAAAATATTAGCAACGGAAATTTTTAAGTGCTAAAGTGTAAGTAAATTACAAATGTTTTCTTTGGAGGAGCACCAAGAGTTTGCTCATGACAGGTAAAAAATTAGTTTCAACTTAAAGTGAAGTATAACACAAAAATTTTTTTTTTTTAAGATTTGTGAACTCCACAAATGGTTCCTGTTCACAATTAGCTTATTGCATTTACTAATTGCACTTAATGAATTCATTATATTACGATGCCGATAAAAACTGCTCATTTTCAGTTTTTTAAATATTTATTATTATAAAAAGAAGAAAAATTTTTCTAAACCTTATGAACGTTTTTTTGTTTAGTTAAAATGTAAATAAACAAATACTTTTTTGTGATGCCATATTTTGAACGTTTTCCCATAAATTCCACATTTGTTTGCTCATAATCTATCAACTTAAGTGCTGTTTAAAGGCCCTGATTCACTATCCTACACGATCGTACGATTCATTCAGAGGAAACTGTTTCAAAAGTCTGGCCGACTTGAAAAAATCGCTTCAAAATCGCGGTATAGGCCACACTATCAAACAAGTATAATTGCAATAATTTATATACACAATAAAATAATTAAAAACTTTTATTAACATAATAATTTTACATTACTTAAATTTTTTTCTTGAGGCACCAGCAATATTCTTATATTTTTCACAGATCTGATCGCACAGAAACCATAATGTTTTGAAAAGTTTCATAAAATTTTTCAAATCGCACGATTTGTCAAAAACTCTGTCGCACGGTTGAATTTTTAGTACTTTTTAAGCACACATGCTTTATTTAGTAGATCGCACGATCGTGTATGATAGTGTAGCAATGCCTTAAGGAATATTTGTAAAAAACAAAATAAATGTTGAATAGATCTTTCACAATAACTATTTAAAATCCGGATTTCAAAACATATTTTAAAAAGTTATTGAAGAGAAGTTTTAATAATATTTACGGGAAGCACAATATAAAGTAAGGTAACACTGTAATGAATTGCCAAAAATTATTACATTATGTTTATCTCTTTTTAACAGAAGTTCATTCAAGTAGAAAGAAAGAAATAGTATACACTTAGCAAATTAGCTGCGGCAAAACTATAAAAATTTAGCTAAGCAAATTAGCTTACAGAATACAGATTTAGCGACACCGCTAAAATATTTGCCTTAAATTTTTTTTAGCATTTTAGCGATCGAGTTTTAGCTAAGCGAGTTACAGAATACGGCTGCTGTACGATTTAAAAAAAAATTACCGTATTTTGAGTAAAATTACCGTACGAAAAGTATTTACGTGAACTGCTCGTAATACCATCGACGCTAATAAACCAAAAGTGTGGGCATTTAAAAATTTATTAAAAGAACTAATTGAACGAATGACACAAAAATAAAATGTTTAATAATTATAATTTTAATCTGATTCTGGTTTCTTCAATAAGAAATCTCATCGGCAATAATATATTAGATTTGTCAAAAATTTGTGTATTCAGTGTGAGAGAAATCTAAATGCAAAATCTGTGATCTGTAAATCTAAAGTATTTCAGAAAACTCTTCAGTTTCGACGCAACAATTTAAATTTACATTGCCAGCGACTTAAGTATCCACTGAAGGTGGTATAGCTTTTACAAACCCAACCAATTACAGGTCAAGAATATTTCATGTTGTTTTTGTATATGTTGTGCAACCATCAGTAGTTTTATTATATTCAGCCATGTCATAGAGCTTAATTCCGTTCGGAAACGGAATTGATTTTTTTTTTATTTCTTCAAAAAACCAAAAACTAATGAAATCATTTCTAATTGTAAGAATGAAACTAGTATTATCTTACAGAATTAAGAAGAATTAAAAAACCGACTCATTTCCATTTCCGAACGGAAGTGAATTCTGTGCCATGACCGATTATATTAACCCCTGATTTTACTTATCACACAACTATGGATGTGTTCTGCATTTAGACGATGTAATTTTTAACCATTCATAGCTGCGAAGGTGTACTAAGATAAGTATAATAAAGCAACTATGATTTTATTAAAAATGAAACGAAATGAATAAAACTTTTTTGAAAATTACTGTACAAGTAATAAAATTACCGTGCTGCCGTTTGAAGGTCAAAATTACCATACAATACGGTAATTACCGTACAGTTAACATCACTGTTCATCTATGTCACTATTATTCGTTCGCATGTACTTATGTATTTTAATTGAATTTTGATACATCATTCGCATAGAATAAAGTTAGAAAAACCCCAAATCACTTATCCTTTCGACATCGGCGAACTGTTTGTTAATGTTGTCAATTATGTATGGAATACAAAATCCGATAAATGTCCGTCTCTGTTAGCCTTACGAATGCGCGACCTTTTACACATAATTTTCATTACATTCTCACACATTTCACGACGTATTTCATTACTTTCATCACCAATATTTTGTTTTTGTACCCTTCACAAAAATGTAAATTGCATATATAAGTTTGTGATACCACTTGTAATTTTTACCTTTCATTTGCGACCCTATGAAATACATACTCGTATATTCTGAATCAGCATTGATAGAAAATTCGAATACGCGATGTCCGTCTGTCCGCCGTTGAAATACCGTTTCTGAGAAAACCATTAGACTTTTCTTCCACCATGCTATTACCGCATCGACTCATGGGTTTGTTAATGAAAGTCAATAAAATCGGTTGACATATAACTGAGATACATCCAAAATTCCGGAAAAAAAACTTTTCTTTTTTTTTTGCAATTTTGTATAAAAATTTTTGAAAAAAAAAAAAGTTTTGTTTTGCTTTAAATTTCACACAATTATTAAGCATCGCGATTACAAGAAAAAAATTTTTCGTCGGGTGTGTCCATATATATATATATACCCGAGATATAGCCTAACCCAATTTTTCGTAACTGAACGACTTTTTTTACTTAAAAGCTGTTCTGGTAATAAAAGAAGGTTACTAAAATACAGAAAATGAAAATTTCCGATATCGATACATACATACATATATACCCGAGATATAGCCAAAACCGATTTTTTATGAATGTAAGTGAACTTAAACAACTTTTTTCTGCTTAAAAGCTGTTCTGATAATAAAAGCTGATTACTAAAATACAGAAAATGAAAAATTCCGATATCGGCCCATATACTCGTATACCCGAGATATAGCCTAAACCTATTTTTCCCTACAAAAAAAAAATTGTTTTTTTTTTCTTAAAAGCAGTTCTGGTTATAAAAGAAGGCTACTTAAATACAGAAAATTAAAATTTCCGATATCGGTCCAGATATACCCGAGACATAGCATAAACCGGGTTTTCCATGAAAAAAAATTTTTTTGCTTAAAAGCAGTTCTCGTTATAAAAGAAGGCTACTTAAATACAGAAAAGTAAAATTTCCGATATCGGTCCAGATATACCCGAGACATAGCATAAACCGGGTTTTCCATGAAAAAAAATTTTTTTGCTTAAAAGCAGTTCTCGTTATAAAAGAAGGCTACTTAAATACAGAAAAGTAAAATTTCCGATATCGGTCCAGATATACCTGAGACATAGCATAAACCGGGTTTTCCATGAAAAAAATTTTTTTGCTTAAAAGCAGTTCTCGTTGTAAAAGAAGGTTACTTAAACATAGAGAATGAAAAATTCCGATATGAGTCCATATATACCCGTGATATACCATAAACCGAATTTTCTATGAAAATTTTCATGAAAAATTTCGTTTTTGGAATGGTGATCACTAGGCAAAAACATTTTTTCCCCGATATCAGTCCATATATAGCCGAGCATATTTAGTTCAATTTTGTATATATATATTACCCAATTCTAAATACGGCTTTCTTTTATTGACACTATTTAAGCTAATGGAAAATCGGTTTTGTACAAAACTCGATTAATCTTTCTTTTATTGGCACTATTTAAGCTAATGGAAAATCGGTTTTGTACAAAACTCGATTAATCGAACTCTCTGCTAGTTATAGCAGACAACTTAAGAGTGCTTTCTTTTATTGGCAATATTTTAGTTATTCGAAAACTGAGTGTTTTCTTCTATTGACACTGTTTGAGCTATTCGATAACCGGTTTTGTACAAAACTCGAATAATCAAACTCCGTAATATTTATAGCAGACAATTTAAGAGCGCTTTATTTTATTGGTACTATTTGAGCTATTCGAAAACCGGTTTTGTACAAAACTCGAATAATCAAACTCCGTAATATTTATAGCAGACAACTTAAGAGTGCTTTCTTTTATTGGCAATATTTGATTTATTCGAAAACCGGTTTTCTACAAAACTCAAATAATCAAACTCTCTACTCATATTCATAGCAGACAGCTTAAGAGCGACAGTTTTACTCGACACTGTTGAGTTCATGTGAAGATTCTTTTTAGAATAAGACTATTCATTATGACAGACGACTTTAACACAACTATTTTCAGCTGGCATATTTGTAAGTAGATTCGATTGTTAAATGGTAACGTGATGGGAATAATTTAAGTCGTATAAACATATCGATGATATGCATCCATATATACCACTAAATTTATGTATGTATCTATGTATGTAAGTAAGTTTAAAAAAGTAAACGCGTACATTGGGATTGTTTGTGTTGACCAAATGTTAATTTTGCGACAAAATAAATTTTGTACCACCCGAATAATATTTCCTGAAAACTCATGATTGACGTTGGACTTCTGAGAATTTTTTTGTGTGTTTTTTTTCCAATATCATTTCACAGCTAAACTAAAGAAGGCATAAAGTAAACTGTAAACCTAATTTAAATTTATTTGTTAAGTATACCAAAGTATTTCTGAAAAAAGAAACACATACAAAGTAATTGAAAAGAAGTGTAAGGGGAGCCTCTAATCTCAAAGGCAAAAAAAAAAAAACAATTAATGTTTATTTAATTAGTTGTATCTACATACATAAATATTCAAAGTTTATGTATACGCGTATATAAGTATGTATGTATATATTATTTTTTTTGGTACTCACACCTTTTGAGACTTTGTTTGTGAGTAAATGCTAAATAAATACTTTGGAATTTGATTATTAATTGGATTAAGTTTAGCGAAAAGTATTGTGTTTAATTATATTATTTGAAAAGGCCTATTTTAATTATTTAAATTTTAGTTTAACAAATGTTTGTGTATTGCAGCCAATGTTGCCAGATATGGATTAACAACCTTCAGCATACAACGCAAAAAACCAAATCCCAAAAGTGGTTTCTGGGTTTCGAATTTATAAGTGGTTCATTTACGTCCACCAAAAATCTATTAGATTTGCATTAAAATCATCAACAAAATCACATAATAATACGCTTCCGCATTTTAACACTTTGTTAAAATTTCATTTTCATATACAGGGTGCCCCATTATTATGTTTTCATGATTGTTGATGCCAGTAACTTTTATCTTAAACTCTTCAGTCTTCAGAAAAATATATTGATTTTTGATGAAAAATCTTAAATTGTTTTGCTTGTGGTTTTTTTGGCTTTTCTTGCGCCAAACAGTTAATTACTTTTATACAGGGTGGGACAAAAATAACCTTCCGATGATTTTGGCTGTAATTTAGAAAAAAAAAATGAAAAACTTTGATTCTTCTTGTAACGAGTGATTTTTTTGCTATTATCTTTTTGGCAACACTAGTTTTGACAGCTCACGCACGTTTTGTATCTTGTGTCACTGTCAAACATCTTCAGTTTGGTCTATAATTTAATCATGAATCGTCTTACAAACGAACAACGCTTGCAAATTATTGAATTTTATTACCAAAATGCGTGCTCTGTCAAGAAAGTTCAGCGCGCGTTTCTTCCATTTTATGGTCAGTTTAATCGACCTACTGAGGCTTCTATTCGGGCTATTGTAAAAAAATTTCGCACCAAATTTACATTGTTGGACATTAAACCACCAACACGCTTACGTAGAGTGCGAACTGAAGAAAATATCGCAGCCGTATCGGCCAGTGTTGGTGATGACCGTGAATTATCGATTCGGCGCCGTTCGCAGCAATTGGGCCTCTGTTACTCCACTACGTGGAAAATTTTGCGGAAGGATTTGGGTGTGAAGCCTTATAAGATACAGCTGGTGCAAGAATTGAAGCCAAACGACCTACCACAACGCCAAATTTTTGGTGAATGGGCTCTTGAAAAGTTAGATGAAGATCCACTTTTTTATCGAAGAATTGTAATCAGCGACGAGGCTCATTTCTGGTTGAATGGATACGTGAACAAGCAAAACTGCCGTATTTGGAGTGAAGAGCAGCCAGAAGCATTGCAAGATCTACCAATGCATCCACAAACAAAAAACAACCGTTTGGTGCAGATTATGGGCTGGCGGCATCATTGGGCCGTATTTCTTCAAAGATGATGCGAATCACAACGTTACTGTGAATGGTGAGCGCTACCGTGCGATGATAACAAACTTTCTTTTGTCCAAAATGGAAGAGCTTGACTTGCATGACATGTGGTTTCAACAGGACGGTGCCACATGCCACACTACACGCGAAACAATGGACCAATTGAGAGGCGAGTTCGGTGAACAGTTTATTTCACGCTTGGGACCAGTCAATTGGCCGTCCAGATCGTGCGATTTAACGCCTCTAGACTATTTTTTGTGGGGCTATGTTAAGGCTAATGTCTATAGCGACAAGCCCGCTTCGATTGACGCACTGGAAGCTAACATTGCCAACATTATTCGTGAGATACCGGCCGAAATGTTGGAAAGAGTATGCCAAAATTGGACTAAGCGGATGGACCATTTGAGGCGCAGCCGCGGCCAACATTTGCATGAAATAATCTTCAAACATTAAATTATATCGACCCAACTATCGATCCAAATAAATATTTCATGCATTTTTCTGAATTTTATGTGTTTTTTTTTTTTTTTTTTAATTTCCGATAGTTCTTATAAAATCACCCATTAGATGATTTTTATTTGGTCTTAAATTTTTTACATCAACTCGAGAATATGATGTCATGTAAATGGCCGCCGCCACAGTTGATGGTCAGTGGAGCCCTTTTTATAGCATTTTTCATCACATTGGCCAAAACTTCCAGCGATAGGTTCTCATATTCTTGACGGATATTGCCTTTAAGAGCTGTTGAGGCTTGTTGACATAAACACGCGACTTCAAAAAACCCCACAAAAAGAAGTCTGCAGCGGTCAAATCAGGTGATCTTGCTGGCCAGTGCAAATCGCCAACATGAGAGATTAGGCACCCGGAAAATACATTCTTCAGCATATCGGTTGTGGCACGTGCAGTGTGTGCCGTAGCATCGTCCTGTTGGAACCACATGTTTTCCAATCCCAACTCATCAAGTTGCAGCAAAAAGAACTTGTTGATCATTACTCTGTAGCGCTCACCATTCACAGTAACCGTTTGGCCAGCGACGTCTTCGAAGAAAAAAGGTCCGATGACTGCTCCAGCGAAAACAGCACACCATACAGTAACCTAGAACGGGTGTAATGGCTCTTCGTGGGTTACACGCGGGCTTTCAGTGCCCCAGAACCGTAAATTTTGCTTATTTACATACCCGCTAAGATGGAAATGGGCCTAATCACTCATGATTATTTTTGATGAAAAATCATCTTCCTCTTGAGGTCAAATAAATAGTCACCAATATTCTGCGTTCTGGAGCAGTGTAGCGTAATATTGTTTATTAACATGTATTTCGCATGTGTTTACTACACAAATGTCAAAACAGAACTGGCATTAGGGGCCAATCGCAAAACTTATAGCATTTTCTGATAGGAGAATTACTTTTGCGCTACCTTGTACAAGAAGGCAAAAACTGCAATGCAATCAAATTTCTTTCCAAAATTAGATATATATGTACGAGGTCTGATCAAAAAATAACCGTTATTTTCAATTTTTTCCCAAAAAGTATTTATTTATTCAACAATGAAACTATCTTGTCCCCTTCAAAGTAATCCCCTCAATTCGAAATCACGTATGTTGGCATTGTTTCCAATGTTCAAAACACTTCTTGAACCCGCTTTTTGTTATCGTCAACAGCACCTGTTTCGATGTTTCATTTATCTTGGCTCTGCTAGACGCCTCTATTGGGATGGTTGCGGTGGTTGGGCTTTGGTTTCAATGTCATAGTTATACACCCATGATTCGTCACCAGTTATGATCTTTTTGAGGAAATCTGGATCGTCGTTTGCGATGTTCAGCAGCGATGACTATCCGACGTTGTTTTTACTCAAAATTTTGCAATTTCGGAACCAAAAACATCCGTAAATATTGCTTGGCATGAGCCCAACCTTGAGCTACCTCTTTGGTAGCGATTTGACTGTTATCCAAAATCATTTTCTTCACTGCTTCAATGTTTTCATCAAACTTTGCTAAATCGGATCCGCTTTCTTTTAACTACTTGTATAGCTTCATAGACTTTTCATTAGATATTGATGTAATCAAAAGAAATGTAATATTATTTTCAAGTCAATAATTTGCTTTGATATTCATACTATGCGTTTCATAATGTATACGGCAACTTGATCAAATTGTATGTTTGGATTAAACTTTTATAGTGTACTCGTAAGAGAAAAGTAATAAATATAACTTCATATACAAGTTTAATTGCCCATAAAAAATAGGAAAAGAAAAATACAAATGCCGTGGTTGAAAATTCCACTTCTGTGAACTCCAGTCCATGCCAGTTATTTTTCCATTTATTCCATATGACAAGGGAAAGTTTTTAAATTTAAAAAATTTGCAAAAATATTACAGCCTGTTCGCCGATATCGAATGAAAATGTATGCGAAATCTTACATTCACTCACATTCAAATCAGTTTTGGTTCGTCTATGTCGCTATTATTCGTTGGCATGCACCGACGAAGTTTAATTTAATCCGCATAGCATAAAACTAAAAAAAACCTAAATCAATTTTCTTTCATCCAGAATGCGAATGAACTTATGCTTTCGACATCGGCGAACTGACTGTTAATTTTTGTGTGCACTCTCCGTGATAACTAACAATAGAAATTACATAGCAAGCCGTATTCAAATTTCCCTCGTTTACCGCCAATTTACATAATTTATTCACAAATTTGCCAAAAACTAAACATTATTGATTGAGCGGTTATGCTATAAACATATAACACGTTAGTGCGCTTTCAATACAAAAAAAAAAATCAACTTTTTTGTTATTTCTTAAGAAATATTAAAAATGATTTTAAAATAACATAATTAGTATTGAAATAAATAAATACATACGATGGAATTGTGAACATTGTTCTTCTTTGAATTTTGTTAAATAATAAAATAAATGTTTCTTATGTAAATATATGTTTGCTTGCGGTTAAAAACCTTAAAATTAGCAAATGAAATAAAACAAGATTTATTTATTGCCTACAACCGGCACTTGTTTCTCGCTAGCAGAAAGGTTAAGAATGTACTCGTATGTATGTATGTTTATGAATGAACAAAAAATACAAAACAATACAATACAATGCTTATAAAGTGTCTGCCTCTGTTTAATAAGCTCAAGAATAATGAATTCGTAGTCTTAAAAATACATACGTTTAATGTTGATATCAAGACTGGATTTTGGTTTTGATATTTTGGACTTTAATTTGGCCTGTGAATTTCTGCAAATGTTTGTACTTTTACAAAAGAAAAATAAATTCTCAGTTGCCGTTCAAACATAAATAATTTTATTACTTTTTTTTTATTTTATTAAAATTGGCGGTAAACCTACCACTGGCCTTTGCTCTGAAATTCTTGGGTGTAATTATTTTATGCATACAAATTGTATATACAGTTGTATGCACCTTAAAAGCACCTTTCTTGATGATGATACTCATATCGTATATATTGATAAGAAAACATACTCTCAAATCAAGAAAACATGCAAAAATATACCCTTTTTCAAAATGGTCCATCTCTGGAGAGGTCAAAGCTAGAGCCGAAATATTTTACATGTCATCATAAAAAAATACCAATGTTAATTTTGAAAGGGGTACACCACGCACTAATTTCGCTTCCATACAACTTGAGTCGCTTTAATATACATACATATGTATACACATATGTATATAGATATGTATGGGTGATTATAAAATCACCCATTATATGACGTATAAGCAACAGCTTGAAAACCAACTCTGAAAGTACCATCTGCTAAACCACATCTTAGCACAAGGTAAATATAACACAATATGCAATTAAACTTCTAAAGTTAATATAAGCAGTGTTGACAAAAAAACTAGCACTAATTTGGCTGACTTGATAATTTTTACACAAAGTTCTATTGAAAACTTTCTTACCGAACAATAACAGTTAATTTAATAGTACGATTTTATATTACGATGGAAGAGTGATGAGCGCTCCAAGCATATATAAGTCCACTAATGTATTTGAAGTGATGATAATCTTCCAAACTGTTAAGGAGCTGGTACAACCAGCAAATCTGACTGTTTGGTGAGTTGTAAGGGCTGTTGGAATCTTTGTTCCATACTTCTTTCGATGCTGCTTAGAATGTATCCGCTATGGAGCCATGATTACTGATTTTTTCGTTCACCACTTGAACAACTATGATGTGTTTTGGTTTCTCTAGGATGCTGCAATGCCGCACAGGCTGTTCCATAATTGATTTATGGAAGGAAACGTTTGGTTACTGCAGAGTTTGCAGCCAGTATGTGATTTCTGTGAGTATATCCCTATTCGCCCGAAACGATTAACCACTTGAAGAACGATATTTGCCATGTTATTGCTTTGGTTTCACCAGGGCGGCGCGATATGCCACACAGGCTGTGTCACAATTGATTTATGGAAGTAAGCATTAAACAGCAGACAGCAACCAGCAAAACAGCACATCGCAAACAATAACACAACACCAGGAACCGCACAGGGCACAGGAACAGCGCTCTATGCTCATCACCGTGTGAATGGTGTTTGCTATCGTGAGATGATAACGCACTTTTTATGTCCGTAGTTGGAAGATAATAATGTGGACGACATGTGGTTATAACAGCACTTGTCACACAGCTAACGAAATAATGGCTCTTTTGCGTGAGAAATTCAATCGCCGTGTTATCTCACGTGGTGGCAAAGTCAATTGGCCACCAAGATTATGGGATTTGACTCCGTTAGACTTTTTTCTTTAGAATTATGTGCAAGAAATTGTCCACGTCGATAAGCCAGCAGCAATGGAACATCATCGTCTAAGATACTTAGACGAGCGGAGCTTCAATAGCCTATTTTGTCTGGCCTCGATCAAACCGACCGCGCTAGCCTCTTTCATAAGAAGCAGCGGATGGCTAGTATAGCAGCATGTAACGCTACACTAAAAGGTTCCCGCCTTTCCTTTCCATCCCCGCCCATCCTTTCCACTCACACTATATTCCTATAACTTCTTTTCTTCCACTATCTTATTTTTCAGGCAATCACAAAGGGAGCGACTACAGGACCCAAGTGAGCTGGATAACCTAGGCTATTCGGGGGCATCCAGCGGCCTGTCTACCGAACCTAAACCAGCAGCAATTTCTGTGCTAAAAAATAAGATAGATCGGCACATTTACAAAACAGAACCTCAATTATGACCCTGAGGTTCATCGAAACTGTGGCCCATCGTATGGTGGTTTGCCTCCGAGGTATTTTTTTCCATGCATAATTGAATGATACAAATAGTAACATAATAAAAATAACAAATAATTGAGTTTTTTCATTATATTAGCTTCCAGCATTGATACAAAACAAAAAATTATAAATAGCTTGTTTTCTATGTTTCCCAGATGTCTATATGTTGACATGTCATAGGAGCCACCCTAATCATCAGTAGAGTCTGGAAACTCTTGAAAGATTTTTCCAAACATACAACAATCTAAATAAACAATCTAAATAATAATACCTGTCAAAACACAAAAAAACAAGCTTTTTCATATATACGTGTCTCCACATTTCTTTACACCTATTATTTGTTTGAAAGGTGTAAAGAAATGTAGAGACGTAAATAAATGAAAAAGCTTGTTTTTTGTGTTTTGACAGGTGTTATTAGAGCATTTTTCTTTTTAAATTCTCAATAATTTATTTTATGAAGTTGAATATTTGAGAAAATCTTTCAAAAATTTCCACAGTCTACTGATGATTAGGGTGGCTCCTATGGAATGTCGACATATGGACAGCTGGGAAACATAGAAAACCAGTTATTTATTTATTTAGTAAAATGAAATGACAATAATTCCTAAACAATTTGTGTTTTATACACAATCATCAACGACCCTGAAAACTTAACCACCGTTTATTTATATTATAGCACGATGTATTAGCACCCCGAGTTGTGCACAAAAGCTTAGCAACCAAGAGGTAAAAAATTTACTTCAAGCCTCATTTTACAAAAGAAAGTCAGTCAAACTTCGTTGAATATACATATGAAAATAGTTCACGCATTTATTACAATACTAAGACACAAAAATCTGAATTTTATGAAAAAGATCTTCAAATCTTGTTTTACTTGTAAAATCTGCAAAATTAAGGTAAAATCTTCTTTCCAGCAGCGCTGAAATTCAGTATTAGCAGGTAGGAAGGCACAGCAGCCGAAATTGGGTTATAAATATATAAAATTTTAATTCTTGTTAATTAAACCGGTTTCTGTTTTCAAATCCAATTGATTAAATTGTGGTTGGTTTTGGTGTTAGGTGGGCTGTGAGAGTAAAGGAGGGTGAGGGGGTGGGGGAGGGAGGTTAAAGCTTATAAATAAATATATGAATAATGTATTATAGTCAAAGTTTTGTTATTTTTTGCTATTGTTTTGGTCGGTTTGCTTTGATTATTCAAAATTATGTTAATTTAAAAGTTTTCGGTAAAACAATCACATTAAAAATTCATCTGCTATTGTTATGATAACAACCCTGATAACATAACGGTACGAGTAGTTAGGCGGTAATTTAGCGCAGCTTTAGAGCATGACTTTAGTGCACTGGTCAGCACGCCGTGCTCTCAAGGGTAATCACTCTTAATACAGTTACATGCTGAGTGTTCTCTTTGGGCGATCACTGTTTTAGTGCATGGAAAAATCAGCAATATACGATGTCCCCCTGAACTCAACACCAAGCCGAAACAGGGTGATAAGATTAAATGTAAATATCAAGAGAAAAAAATCTAAAAAAAAAATTTTGCTCAGTTCAAATGTATTTTTTTTTTTTAGATTTTTTTCTGATATTTCACATGATGTTTACAATGAATCCTAACACCCTGTTGCGGCTTAACCTTAAGTTCAGGGACACCCTGTCCCTGAACAGTTTTTTTTTTTTTTGCTATATTTTTGACCTTATTTAAACATATGTGTGTTTGTGTTTGGTTTTAGTGTTTGCAAGTAAATAGTTTTATTTTTGTTTCAAAGTCAACTTTAAAACAATACAAACAACCGCAAATTTTCGTGTGAAATTTTCAAAATTCAATAATATTTACTCAAAATACCAATTATACGTTGTTAGTTTCAGCCTTATTAACTCTAGAGTTAAAAGCATTTTAAATTACAAATGTACTTGAATTTAATTACTCGTAGAAATTCTACGTTTTGCCACTTCAGTCGGATTGATCGTAATGGGAACTTTAATTCGTATTTAACTTTTCTAAACATTTATTAAACCGCACAATGCAAGAAAGATAAAATCAGGCTTAACAGATTGCGGATTCAAACAAAACTTCATTTAATTTTCAAGCAAAAAAAAAAAAAAAAAATAAGAAAAAAATCGCAAATTGTGCTGCAGCGCTTTTAAAACAAGTGACTAAGTATACATTTTTGTCTAATGCTTTTTTTTTCTTTAGGTTAAGGTCGACTAGAAAATAGACGTTTTAGATTTAAAAGCTAAAAATCCACATTTAGCCATCTCAATTATTTATTTAAAGAAAATTGTTCATAAAATTAAACAAAAACACTTTAATTTAATGCAAAATTAAGTGCAGAATACTTTCTTTGAAAGGCAAATAGTTATCTCAAGAACTCACTTTGTTGAAAATAAGTTTGTATCCGTTTCCGTTTCACAAGTGTGTCCGCAAACAAATCACAGAGACGCGACAATTACCAATGCTAAGAATAAACTAACTGATCGTATATTCTTTTTCAATAATTCAATAAATAATTATATATTTTCGTCAAACTTTAGTTTGTTCTATGCGAAACATTAGTATTCGTGGTGTGGCGGCTGGTCGTCCAACTACGTTCTCGTTCACACTTGTCTGTGCTTAGGGGCGAAGAGTTTAACTCTCTTAACAGAACAACAGCCAGGTGACAAAATTAAGTTACTCATTTGCAATAAGAGAAGAGACATAAGTGATCGCGAAAATATTTCTCGTGGTTTGTTGGTAACAAACTGTTTAAACTTTCAAACATGTCTGAAGCGAACTGCGAGGTACCTATTAACTTTGAAAATGGTCAAGGAGATCGATACAAGTGATTTGATTAGTTTTAGAAAAACAAACTGTGGAGCAAAAGTTTTCATATGCAGCCACAAGTGCGAGGCGGCTGATCAATTTTGCTACATTAATAGGCCTTTTTCACTGAACAACATCTACAATAAATTTTTTTTAGATGATAACATTTTCCCATAAGAAATACATTGTAAAGGGTGGTTAAATTTCAAGGGCCGATGTTGATTTTGAATAAAACACAAACTTTTTAGGAAATTATTGTAATTTTATTTCATTATGATATATTGGTATTATTCAATTATGTATGGAACAAAATATTGGCCAAATGGGCGCCGCGACCACGTCGGCACATCTCCATCCGATGGTCCAAATTTTCGATGACCCTGAGGCATAATGGAGGTTCTATGCCGTTAATGTGCCGAATTATCTCATCCTTTAGCTGTTGAATTGTTGCTGGCTTATCGACGTACACCTTTTCTTTCAAATAACCCTAAAGAAAAAAGTCCAACGGTGTCAAATCACATGATCTTGGTGGCCAATTGACATCGCCATTACGTGAGATAACACGGCCATTGAATTTATTGCGCAAAAGAGCAATTGTTTCGTTAGCTGTGTGGCAAGTGGCACCATCCTGCTGAAACCACATATCGTCTACATCCATATCTTCCAATTCGGGCCATAAAAAATTCGTTATCATCTCACGATAGCGAACGCCATTCACAGTAACTGCCTGACCGGCCTCATTTTGGAAAAAATACGGCCCGATGATGCCGCCAGCACATAAACCGCACCAAACAGTCACTCTTTGTGGGTGCATTGGTTTTTCGACAGTCACTCTTGGATTCTCTTTCGCCCAAATGCGGCAATTCTGTTTATTGACGAATCCACTGAGGTGAAAATGTGTCTCATCAGTGAAGATGATTTTCTTCGAAAATTGATCATCATTTTCATAAGAAGTCTGGATAACTTTAACACGTTGTTGGATTGTGTATCTCTCCATGGTTCAAATTGACTAAGTCTGAAATAGAGAGATGTCAAATAAAATTTGGAAAAGAACTTGGCGTTTAGGTGTGGCTCACATTCAACATCGGCCCTGGAAATTTAACCACCCGATACTAAAAGTCAACATTTTTCAACATCTTTATAAAATGTTTCTATCTCATATTATTCCACTCAACATCTTTCGATTATTTCAGTGTCATCACTAGAAAAGTGGCAATAATGTCGATTATTCTTGTGGCATCACTGAAAAAACGTCAATTATTTTGAAAAAATTATAATTTATTTATCATCTGTTAATTGTTTGCATCTGTGTTTTCTTTCTTAATTTGTTTTCTCCAAGGCGAATTGATACCAGGAGCAATAAATACAACACTACAAAAAATAAATATTTTTCAAATGTCAAGGGAAAAATATAAACACAAAAAGGAATTAAAAAAAAATGTAATAAAAAAATTTACAACAAAAGACAAACATTTAATTATTTAGTGAAACTTTTAGTTATTTTGTGAAAATTAAAGTCACAGATCATAGAGCTTGGAAAGGTGAAAGAGGCCGGCCAGATTGGGGAGGACTCTGAATGATAACTGGCGCTCAAGATGCAATACATAAATTAAAAAATTGTTTTGAATTTTGTTTTAATTTCCATAAAAAAAATTTACAATAAAAAAAAACTAATTATATTGTAAAACTTTTAATTTTCTCCTTCTCTGAAACTTAAAGTCTCAGATGATAGACCTTGAAAAGGTAGAAATGGTCAGCCAGATTGTGGAGGATTCTGGGTGATATCTCGCGCTCAAGATAGAATATATGATTTAAAAAAATTGTTTTAAACTTGTTTCCCCAATTTTGTTTTAATTATTCCATTGACATCTGAAAAAGGTTAAAATTTAAAAAAAGTTATCAACTGCGCTGTCATTTGCATCTGTTATGAAGTCGCCTTGGTTTTCTCTAATATTTTTTTCTGTTTTTCTTAAATTTTGTTTATAAAGCCTACATTTTATTTACAGACATATGTATATAAATTTTATAGTCCTCTTTTTGTTTTAAAAACTAATTTTTATTAAATTGTTTGAAAATTTTAAAAATAATATTTTTGACTGATAGTAGATGTTAGATATGAGCAATGTAAACAGTGTTTCACATTTTCAACATCTTTTATGCGTTTCATGAAGATGTTGCTCAGTGTAAAAAGAAACTCAAATAACTTTTTGTAAATTATTTTATGTAAATTATTTTTTAAGAAATTCATTTGAAAAATAATACGCTTTTCTTAATGTAATTCATGAAGTTTTGAAAATAATTGAAATTTCGTGTAATAAGTTTAACAGAATTAAAGAGTATATGTAAAGACATAAAAGGCAAGCCAGACTACAATAAATTAGGTAATAAATTAATATTACATAATTGGGACATAGTTTGCAATAAAGTACGAGGGCGGTTCGGACACTTCTTAGCCTAGCACAAAAAACGTGGTATAGACAGACAAAAGTTATGTGTTTTGGAAACTCGCATCTCTGCTATGAACACATGTTAAATTTGGTTCCGATCTGGTAACTCCTTCATATAGAAACAGGTGTTCACAAAAGATGTATCCGCGAAAAATTATAAATGCGTGGTGTCATTGATTATTTCCATAAAAAAGATTTATCGGGGCAAGAAATTCATAATGATATGGTGAATGATTTAGATAAAAAATTGGGCTGCTGAATTTAAACGTGGTCGGTCAAGCATTGAAGATGAACCATGTAGTGGGCGTCCAATAGCAGCAACAACAAGAGATATTGTAGCCAAAGTGCATGACATGGTGTTAAATGATCGACAAATAAAAGTGCGTGGGCATCTCAAATGATCGAGTCCATTTAATTTTGCTTGAAGAACTACAGATGAAAAAGCTTTCTGCAAGATAGGTGCCGCATTTGTTAACAGCCGACCATAAACGCATAAGAATGAACATTTCTCAAGCTTGTTTGGATCGTTTTAAGCGAAATAAAATGGATTTTAAGCGTCGTTTCATAACTGTTGATGAGACATGGATCCACCACTATACTCCAGAGACAAAAGAACTTCAGAGACAAACCATTATACAAATACTAGACAAGTTCCAAGCTTTTCACAATACCAGTAGTGCGATTCTGCAACTTATATAACGATAATCGAATCGTTAAAATAATTATAGCAATATTTTATCGAATTTGCTATTCTGTAACATGTTTTTAACAATATTCGCCGTCGATCAAAATCAGCTGTTAATTTTACTGCCGATTGTCGATATCTTAAAGACAAAAATGTTCTTGCTGTTTGTTCAATTGTTAAAGAGTATTTTTTATTTTTAATTTTTCTTTCATGAAATAAAGTGCTAATAATCTGATTGTTAATACATAAAAATATTTACTAAATATATAAAAAAATACATAACATATTTATTAAATACATTTTTAAAAACAACAATTTCAGTATAATTTTTTAAGCGGTAAAGTGTGTTTTGTGTTGGAATAGCTATTAAACGTTTGGCATTCGGACTTGGCAGGTATGAAACAAGTTTGAACTCTTCAAGGGATAATCAGTGTGTTTTTCGGGAGTTGGACAATTCCTTTGAGTTGACAGTTAATGAATTTAAAAAGTTATATTGATTATCACCAGCCTTAGTTGTGGTCATTCTGAACATATAGAAACTAGTACATATGCACATGTATAAACGAATAAATGAAACGTATGAACTTATATATTATTTTATACAGATTAAATAATATTTATTGTCACTTAAAAACAAAAATTACAACATGTAAAAATCAATATGAATTACCATATTGTTATGGAAAAATTCATTGTTTTTTTCTTTTCTTCTTTGTGGTTATCACTTTTTTCTGGTAGAGATGTCACCTGATGTTTATATGAATGAACAGAAAAATGCAGCTGTTTACCATCGTTAGAATTAAGTTACTGAATCACTCAATCGCTAATGCAAGCGATGAAATTTGATGACAAAAATGGCGATTATCGGATCGTTAAAAGTTAGAGAATCACACTACAGAATAAAACTGCTCAAGTCCACTTAAACATCAAAATGTTTACAAAATATTAATTAACACTATCAAGCTTTGGAAAATCAAGGTTGATGAACAAAAATGTGCCCATGTTACACTCACACTGCGTCTAGGAACACGCACACCCATTACTATTAACAATAAAGTAATACCTCAACACAGTGAAGTCAAATACCTCGGTATTCATTTTGACCGTAGACTAACATGGAAGTCGCACATCGAGGCAAAAGTAACGCAGATGAAATTGAAAGCAGTGCAAATTAACTAGCTAATAGACAGAAATTCGACCTTGAAGCTTGATTGTCAACGTTTGCTGTACAACTCGACTCTAAAGCCAATATGGTGCTATGGGATTCAATTATAGGGCACAGCCTCGGCATCCAACATTGACAAAATTCAAAGAAGTCAAAATAGAATACTCCGTAGAATTACAGACGCTCCATGGTACGTTAAAAACTCACGAATCCACGCAGATCTGTACGTACCTTTTGTGAAATCTGAATTTGTGAAGTACGCGACAAGATATATTAACAAACTTGAATTCCATCCCAATCCTCTTGCAGTCTGAGAAGGAGGGATACTTTGGCTACTATTAGAGCTCTAAACAGATGACTGAATTCTGAAATATTATTGGCATAAAAATAAATTTTTGTCCAGTACTGGCAGGACTTTAATCATAACTTTTTTTAGTATTAAGATTTGAATACTTATTTTCATTACAAACAATTAAGTTTTTTATTCGCTATTTAAGCTTCTAACATTTATACCAGTAAAAAATTACTGGTATAAATGAAAGGTGTAAAGAAATGTTAGAGACGTTTATAAATAGAAAAGCTTGTTTTTTTTGTGTTTTGACGGATATTATTAGAGCATTTTTCTTTTAAATTCTCAACAATTTATTTATGTTGTTGGGATATAAAGTTGAATGTTTGAGAATATCTTTTAAAAATTTCCAAAGTCTACTGATGATTAGGGTAGTTCCTATGAAATGTCGACATATAGATAGCTGGGAAACATAGAAAACAAGCTATTTATAATTTTTTACTGGTATAAATATTTTCATTACATTTTTTATGTAGATTCAATAAATAAAATAATAAAGTTAAAAAAAAAAAATTAAAAAAAATTAATTAACACAACATTGAACTTTTTTTTCATAAATTCGTATTAGATTAGAATCTACTTCACAGCTTGTAAATGATATATATTTAAGCCTTTGTAGGTAGTTCCCTTTTACTTTCTAATAACTATAATTGTATTATTGTAATTAATTTTAATAAATAAATAAATTTTTCGTTAATATGCTATATTAAAAATATTTAATAATTATGTGTTTATTACTGCTTACCTTATTACAGGGCCGTTTTTTCTGTTTCCCTGCCGTCTATAGAATAAATTATATCAGAACATGTTTTTAATTCTCATTATTTTCTTTAAAACACTAGACACTAAACACTTGTTATAATTAAAAAAATAATCCTTCTTCTTGACTGAAGCTGGACTCGAGCTCACAACTAGTTAGTTTATATTGCACATATGTATATAACTAAAAAAGTTCACTGATTAATCATTTACTAGAATAAAGAGTTAGATGTTTCAAAATATTTTTCACAGGTTTCCACGTCTACGAGTGCTGTTGATTGGGTTAACAGCTATGAAATGTAGACATATAGACAGTTAGGCAATACCAAAATTGCTCTATATAGCTATTGTTTGGTTTTAACAATAATGTTTTAAATAAAACGGTATAATGAGCTCCACCCATTTTGGGTAACTTTGGGTCATATGTACATATGTATGTGTATGTGCTCATATGTAGATGTTGTGTTTAGATAAGTTTAAACATTTAACTAATAAAATTTGTTAACTGAAATTTACATTTTTATTAGCTTATGTAAATCTAACATTATATATACATACATATACGGATACATATACTCGTAAATATGCACATACATACATATGTAATTAGTGTATTAAATATTTTGGCATTTAACTTAATACAATCTTAGAACTTTTATTATTAATGGGTTCTATTTTTTTAATACTAATTCTTAAAAGAATATATTCGTTTGTTCGCATATCATTAAAGGGCATTACACACTACAATGCTTTGTATTACAGTAGAGTCTCGAAAAAGTTAATCGAAATTTTCTAACCTACACTGAAAGAATTATGCGTCATATATATTTAATAAAACTGTTTTATTAAATATTTTTCATTAATCCAATGAAAACTTTTCACAATATGCATGAAACTTCATATATATTATGAAATAGTTCCATCAGAATGGTTTCATTAAGTTTCATAGTTTCATTAAAAAAAATCATTGGATTTATGACTACAACAAAATTAATTTTTTTTTAAATTCTTTGAATTTTGGTAAGATATATTAATGGGCATTTATTAATCTTAAGCTTTAGTTTAAAAAATTTCAAGTTTTTTTTTTTTATTAAAATGTAAGTTTTATGAGTTTCATAATTCCAATGAAATAGAATTCATTAGATCAATGACAAATAAATTTCTGGCTACCGAACTTGGGTATGTATGTACATATGTATATGTACTCAAATAGTTTAAAAAATTTAAATACCAGTGTATTGAAGTTATTTGAATTAATAAAATCTATTTTATTTGGTGAATACTTGTTCAACATTTTCTTTTATCATAATTAGGTGCAATATCACAAAAGCAAGGAATAGTATTGTTTGTGTAATGAAATAAAGTATCAATGATTAAATGAAATAATTCCATTGATCTTATTACGTACATTTGTGAACATTAGACAAATGTAACTATTTCATTGATTTAATGTAAATTTTTCAGGTGCTCAATGAATAATAAAATTAGATAAATGGAATAACTTCATTGACCTTATGAAGGAGTTTCATATTTTTAATGAATATATTACATTAGTACAAAGAAGTTATTTCATTAAATAAATGTTACTTTTTCATTAATTTAATGTACAGTTTTCATGTGTTTTATGAAATTGATTCTTTGATCTAGAGAAATTATTTCACTAATCATATGATTTGTCTTTCATACTTTTAATGAAAATAAGTCATGTTTCTTATTAAAATGTTTCATTACTTTTATGAAGGTTTTCATTAAAATAGTCGAATGTAATTTGTTTCATTATTTCTATGAATAGTTACAATGGTTGAAAAATAATGAAAAAATACATAAAAGTAATGTCAAAATTTAGAGAATTTCTGAACAAAATTTTTTTAGTGTAGCAATGACACATGTAAGAGCAAGTTCCAAAAAGTCAATAAATTGAAACTTTTCTTACTTGCAACTTACATTTTTCTTACTTGCAAATCAACTTACAATTTAATTTGCTTGTAAGTCAGTTTTGAACACTTACCGCAAGCTGAATGACAAATAATAAAGCAGTTTGCCGAAAATGAGCTTTTAATTAAATTAATAGTATTAATAAAGCAAAAGTAATGTTAATAGTTGATTTTTAGTATATATATACAGGTCGTCTCAGAAGTCAGCATTAAGCCAAAACAGCGGGACAGGATTGGTCGTAAGCAGCATGAGAAAACGCAGAAAAAAATCTATCCCATGCAGTTTGAAAATTATGGGCATTTTTTTTTATATCTTGGACCAGTACTCAGGGGATAGCCCCTACATATGCAGTGCTTTCTACTGGAACTAGGAAAATAGATTGTTTGAAGGAGGAAAGGGGGAGTAATGTTTGTGAACTTAATACACGGAAAGACCAAAATAAACATTTCCACAGCATTTAGAATGTTGAAATTAAATTAATTAAAACTGATCAGTGCCCAGTGTACATACCTTCGACACTGCTAGGAAAACCCCAGAAATTTGATCAAACTGTAACCATTTTTCGGTTATTGTGGTCAACTTTTAACACGTTTATATTAGTTTGTTATATGATTGATTGCTTGTTTGTATGTTTGCAACCCTCGAAACTCATGCCATATCGCTCCTTTATTGCAATATAGTCATAACTAAAAAAAAGCTTGCTTCGGAAAAAACGCATTTCAAATTTTTAGTTTCAGTACAAGTCTTAGAAATTTTTTTTTTTGAAAATATCTCTTAAAGTAAACAATATAAAAGCAATTTGAATAAATTTTTGGCACAATATAAAAGGTAGTGCTGTTAACAATTCTACATTGTTAACTCGAAAAGTTTATTTTTTGAGATATGACTATGTTGAAATAAAGGAGCGATATGAGTTTACACATGTATTTATATAAAACTGTATACACAGTGTTGCGTTCATCATTATAATAATCTCTACAAAATTTACAATGTTCTGCATTGTGACATATAAGATTGAATTTCTCGTGTTTGAGTTGTTAGAATTTTTGAACAAAAATTAAGTTTGATATAATTTTTTTTTTGTTGTCTTCTTACAACGCTGGTATAAATATTCATTCGCACACAAGCTTACGAGCATATACAACAAAATAAAAACCATAACAATCCCATACTATTATAACATTGTTGTTGTTTCAAACTCTGCCGTATTTTAAATGCTGTAAGTTCTAACATTGACAACCAGATGGCGACAGTTTTCAGTTATATTTAAATTAAGCATTAAGATACTAGACAGCGGGAAAAATAAAATCATAATTTTCAAAAAGAATATTTCTTATGAAAGTTAAACGAAATATAACAAGAATAGTATGCGCTTATCTTAGTTTGTGTATTTTAACACAATATGAAAGCAATTTAATGAAAAAATAAATTTTTATCTGTATCAGTGCCGCCACCTGAATTTCCATTTCTGCATTCGATTATGGAATTATTTGTAGAAGTTATTGAGAAAGGTCGATTTTAACGGCTTCACATATTTATATATTTTATTAAATCATTATTTGCAAAATTTCGTATAGAAATTTGTCAAATAAGAGTTAATGCACATAAAATATTTAATATAAATTAAATTTTTGCAACCTCAAATCTTGGTTTTTTGTTTCTTTTTTTTAATTTCTTTTATTATCCAATAATAATTTGTTATCATTTTCAGGAAAATTAATTTTTTTTTCCTGAAGATGATAACAAATTCTTATCGATATATCGAAAAATAAGTGATTTTCAACTGTTAATTTTTTATAAGAAAAAAAAAAAACCAAACAAACAAAAATCGCAGAATATTTTCTATGAATAAGGCCGTAATATTATAAATGGCTTTCAGTAAATGAATTCTTAAAGCTCAATATTATTTCTATTTTACCACAAACATAAAAGCAAATGAAGTATTTAGCAAATTTAAATTATTTTCAATTTCGTTTTTATCAATATATGTATTTTATCAATATGTTATGTTATGTTATGTTATGTTATGTTGTGTTATGTTATGTTATGTTATGTTATGTTATGTTATGTTATGTTATGTTATGTTATGTTATGTTATGTTATGTTATGTTATGTTATGTTATGTTATGTTATGTTATGTTATGTTATGTTATGTTATGTTATGTTATGTTATGTTATGTTATGTTATGTTATGTTATGTTATGTTATGTTATGTTATGTTATGTTATGTTATGTTATGTTATGTTATGTTATGTTATGTTATGTTATGTTATGTTATGTTATGTTATGTTAATGTTACGTTATGTTATGTTATGTTATGTTATGTTATGTTATGTTATGTTATGTTATGTTATGTTATGTTATGTTATGTTATGTTAATATGTGTAATTCTTCGAGCTTAAGGTCTTTCTTGGAATTTTTAGTTTTTTTGGTTTTTAATTATCTGGCAATATTTCGCTTTCCTTTGGATAGCTTCTTCAGGCCAAATAATATTTATTTAATTTCAATTTGTAGAATATTTGTAGGTTGTTTTAATTTTTCAAATATTCTACAAATTGAAATTAAATAAATATTATTTGGCCTGAAGAAGCTATCCAAAGGAAAGCGAAATATTGCCAGATAATTAAAAACCAAAAAAACTAAAAATTCCAAGAAAGACCTTAAGCTCGAAGAATTACACATATTAAGAAAGGATAAAACGGTCGAAATAAAGAAATAATAAGCATGTTATGTTATGTTTTATAATGTTATGGTATGTTAATAATGATTTTGCTATGTTACTACATAGACGCGTTTTACTATTTAAATTTTCGCAAAGAGTTACCACCTTCTCAATAATCGAAATTATTACAGGATGTTTAAACAACATTTTTTAAATTCGACTATTTGGTTAATGAAATTAGCTAAATTGGCAACCGAGTTCCAAATACAAAAAAAGCTACTTATTTCAACCAAACTTTTGGAAAAGAGGTATTGTTGTGGTGTTAATCCATTCATAATGCAATTTTAAAGAAATAAAGCAGCTGTGGCGCCAAATAAAGTTTTACCAGCTCAAAGTTATGTACCTTTAAAAAATTAAACATGATTAAAATTTTGGAATTTGAATCATGATTTAAATATTAAGGACCATATCCAAAAAAAATTCTTACTTGAGTTTTAACGCATACGTTAGTTACCAAACACATTAGCACTACCATACATTTGTTAAAAAAGTTTATGCAAAAACAGTACGTTAACTTTTAAATGTAGTAAGGAATTTAATTGTTTTGTTCTGGCAACGCCGTTGTAATATTTTGAATAGTGATGCATGAAAACTAATATTCGAAAACCGAAAAACAAATTTAAAAAATAAAAAATTATTATTAAGACATAAAATAACACATTTTTGGCAAACATTTCCTGGATTTACCTTTTTAATAAATACTGAATATATAATATGTAGTATATTAATGAAATGGAGAAAAATTAATAGGTTTACTTACTAGAAATATTTTCATTATTCGAATAAAGTTTTTCATTGTATTCGTTTGATTGAAAGTGCATCGCTAGCATAATTATAATTTATATTAATGATGAAACAGAACTAGGGCATGACGTTTTTCTCCATACAATATGGCATAAAATAACGCCAGAGAATGCGGTCGTAAAATAGAATCTATTTTATTTTGGCAGCGATTTTTCTTATGCTCTCACTTTGAAGCAGGAAAGCTTTCAACAATATTACCACACTTTTAGTAAATTTCATACATTTTGTAAACAAAACCAAAGCTTCAAAAGCTTTACTGTGAGGAAAAATTAAAATAAAAGAAAAAGCTTTTTTTACCTAACAAAAAAGAAGATTAAATGACAGTTTGTGAAGTTACAGCCGTCGTTTCAATTATGTGCCTGTTTTCTCTGAGTGTCGATTTTGCTTGAAGTTGCGGACGTATTCTGTTTCATCATTTATTCTTTCAAAATTATAGTTTGAGAATGTAATGTTTTTATTTCTTTATATAATGAAAGTAATAAATAGTATTATTCTTTAGTTTTCGCAAAATTTCAATTTTTAAGCAAGATAACAATCGGCAAGTCAACTGTCATTTTAACGTAGAGTTAAAGTGTACCCAATTTAACTTTAAGCACAAGGTAAGCTAACAATTGTTTTTGCATAAAACATTAGGAAATTTTTCTTAACAATTGCTTACCAAGCTTTGTTAAGTTTTTTTGCATACGGCCGTAAATCTTTTGACGGCAAACAGATTTGCAAATGATCAACTGTGTATGCTGTATCACGATTTGCTTCAATCAGGCGAAACAATCAATAGCTCTCTCTATCGAAATAGCTTTTTAGCAATATTTAAAATGAATTGCTTGATAAAAAGGATTACCTTGATGGGCTAAAAAATGTAATTAAAAGTATATTCATTACACAGCTTTACAAATCTTAACTTTGGAAAAATACCAAGAACGCCACATGCCTAGATAAGCTAATTGGGACCTCCTGAATATGAAAAACACCGTACTTTTTTTCTAAGTACCGTTTTTTAGATAACGTTCCACTCAAACCCTTGTGGAGCCCAACCAAAATTTTACAGCGTTTTTCGTGTTCAGGAGGATTCAATTAACTAATCTAGGCATGTAGCGTGCCTGGTTTTTTTTTTTTTTTGTGTAAACCAGTGTTATATATAATGGAAATGAACTATTTCTAAAAGTATCAAAAACTGTCGGATATCATACGAGTGTATCTTTGTAGAAAAATGGCTTTCAATAATACTCCAGACAATACAAATTATTCCACATGATGATGCCGTTTTCGGTGATAAACTTGAAAACACTTGTAAGGAAATACACATGACGTATTCACTAGACATTACGCCGTCCGACTATCATCTGTTCTAGTTAATGACACTTGCTCCTATGGCTATTAAAACCCCAATAATTGGGCATCTTCACCTTAAAAGGAAGAAAGAAGGTAGTTACTAGTGATTAATTCGATTAAATTTGAATTACATTCACAATTAATATTATTTGTTTGACAATAAATGGCGGAAATTTATTTGTACTCCTAATACATAAAATTTAAGCTAAAAGGTTATTTTTCAACCTACATATGTACATACATGCATACATATGGACACATATTAAGTTCCGTCTGGTAATTACTTTCAATATGTGTTCTAGGCGCCTGTTTTCCCCTGAGTGAAATGAAAGTATTATTATATCATATTTCCAAATATTAATTCCAATTAAACCTGGTGAGGGATTTTTAATATGGTTCGATGCGATAATGAATTTCCAAGATTAACATTTTAATGATAATGCGAGAAATATTGGTGAAAAATCTCAAACTGAAACTGTTTTTAGAAAAACATATTTATAAACAGCGTTTTAACTAACATATGAATATTTTAGTAAAATGTCAGTTCAATTTGTACATTGCCACCTAAATCATAGTGTTGCTTTAAAACTGGTTATTAGTTCACACAGTAGTCATGTAAATAATGATACTATGCTTCAACATAATTGTTAAATTCACACACTCAGTCGTATCGTGTATCGATGTATTTGGAGAGACAGTTTCAAACACAAAAATTAAACTCCAAAAAATATATTTGAAAATTGTTTTTGCTTTGAAGTTTTGTGCTGGAAATTTTCTCTCCAAATACATCGATACACGATACGACTGAGTTTGTGAACTCAATAAATATTTTGTGTTTAAATGAGAAAATTATGTTATATGCTCTTTACACGCTCTTTACATGCTCTTTACTTGAAACGCAGTTAAAACATGACGTTAAAACTTGCTGTTTAAACATCTGTCTGTTGAAGGCGGCGTTCACGTAGTGATGTTAAAGTTTTAACTTCTCATAGTAAAAATATAAAAATGTCGGAAAACAACTACAAACAACAGGCTGTTGTCAATATAAGTTATAACAGAGTTTCCAAATGAAATGTTTTAACAACCAACCAACCAAGTTATAACTTTAACCAAACTTCAACATGAGCGGTCCACATTTAACTTTAACTTAAATTTAACCTTAAAGTTAGTATTTTCATGTCAGGTGGATACCGCATTTTATGGGTTTTATTCTCTCTAACACATTGATGAGAACTCTTTGTAATTTATTAATGCTGCAAAATGTACTTATGTGTGTACGTATTAGAGGTCTGCGCAAGCACAATAAACATGTCTTACAGTGCGACCACACAGGCAATCTGTTTTGTTTTAATACTAGCAATAACGCCGGCAGAGTTACGTCATCAAATTGCTATTGTTCAACGCTTCACTTTTAGTTAAAACATAATTTAAGATATTTTGGCAAAGAGGGTTGCGCATGTTTTAATTAATTGTAATTGTTGTATTTTTTATTTTTTTATTTTAAAAATGAGTGCTTTAAATGCTTCAATCTTCGAGCTCTCCATTTCTTTTTTTTATGAACTCAAAAATGTAAATAGTTAAATTTTTCTGTTGATAAAATCACTTTTTGTAATAATTTCTACATTTGTTTATATACAGAGGCGTATTTTTGTATGTGTGTTCGTTCATAAACATCAGTGATGATAAGTGAATTTTGACAGCTTATGTTCAAACATAATTACTCAGCAATATCTTCTAGCAATAATTGCTGAACATGTGTTTGAACACATATTCGTGAAGTCCACACGCAAATATCTTGTGTTCGCAATCGATTTTGGCAGTTGACATATCAATAATTGCAGATCAGATTGCCCGTGTAGACGGGTAGTTACAAGACATGGTAATAATTTCAAGTAAAGGGTGCTTAAATTTTAAGGGCCGAAGTTGATTTTGAATAAAACACGACACCACAAGCTAAACAAAAATCCAGGAAATCCATGAAAATAATTTTCTGAAATCAAAGAGAAAGAATATAGAGTATTTTATTTTTATAAACTCAAAAGCATTCAAGATTTCAAGCATAATCATATTAAGTAATGAAGTACATGTTCAGCTTGATGCTTTTGTTAATCGCCAGAATCGCGGCGTGGATGACAATCCAACATAACATCGTTGGTAATCAAATGCATCTACAATGTGTCACTGTTTGGTTTAAATTTTGAGCTTAAGGCATAATGGGATCATACTTTTTTTGAAAGACACAACTCTGTCTTTCCTCCTCTTCATAACCTCTTGTCATAGTTCCAGTACAATGCACTACATATGTGGGGTTCCTCCGCTGAATACTGGTCCAAGATAAACACAGGCTGGTCAAGCAGTGGTTGTTACTAGTTCTCTCTGCCAATATTGGCTGATATTGATGTGGACAAAATTTGGTTTCAGCAAGACGATGCCACATGCCATACAGCCCGTAAAATATGCAATCACTGCATGTGACATTTCCAGGTCGTTTTTTTTATTTACTGGGTTAGCTAATCAGATTTGGCCTGCTGGCCAGTAATTTAATACCATTGGATTTACTTTTATGGGGTTATTTGAAATCACAGATCTATAACAACAAGACCACAATCACATTGCAGGAGGAGATTCAAGGTTGAAAATTAAATCACATACATGCACAATGGTGATGGAAAATTTCATACATGTGCATGCTTAGCCATTTAGACGATGTTTTATTCCATAAATAAATCTGTGTTACATACTTTAGGATTAAAAAAAACTATCAAATTCATATCTTGAGCTATCTTTGGGACACCCTATATAAATAAAGAATAATAGGCTGCTTGAATATAATCGTATTCCTTTGTTTATAACTGTGGCATTATATGCTAACATCTTAAGTCGAGATAAGATTAAAAAAAAGTTTCTAGGAGAAATTTTAATGAATAACTGTTTTTACAAACAAATGAAAATAAACCAAAATTACAAAAAATTTCATCAATAATACGAAAATATATTTTAACAAATAAAAGTTTATACATATAATACAATGAGTCAGAAGCCTCATTGCTTGTCTTACAAACGAACAACGCTTTCAAGTTATGGAATTTTATTACCAAAATGCGTGCTCTGTTAAGAAAGTTCATCGCGCGCTTCTTCCATTTTATGATTTTATGGTCAGTTTAATCGACCTACTGAGGCTTCTATTCGGGCTATTGTAAAAAAATTTCGCACCAAATTTACATTGTTACATTGTTGGACATTAAACCACCAACACGCTTACGTAGAGTGCGAACTGAAGAAAATATCGCAGCCGTATCGGCCAGTGTTGGTGATGACCGTGAATTATCGATTCGGCGCCGTTCGCAGCAATTGGGCCTCTGTTACTCCACTACATGGAAAATTTTGCGGAAATATTTGGGTGTGAAGCCTTATAAGATACAGCTGGTGCAAGAATTGAAGCCAAACGACCTACCACAACGCCAAATTTTTGGTGAATGGGCTCTTGAAAAGTTAGATGAAGATCCACTTTTTTATCGAAGAATTGTGTTCAGCGACGAGGCTCATTTCTGGTTGAATGGATACGTGAACAAGCAAAACTGCCGTATTTGGAGTGAAGAGCAGCCAGCAGCATTGCAAGAGCTACCAATGCATCCACAAAAAACAACCGTTTGGTGCGGATTATGGGCTGGCGGCATCATTGGGCCGTATTTCTTCAAAGATGATGCGAATCACAACGTTACTGTGAATGGTGAGCATTACTGTGCGATGATAACAAACTTTTTTTTTGCCCAAAATGGAAGAGCTTGACTTGCATGACATGTGGTTTCAACATGACGGTGCCACATGCCACACAGCACGCGAAACAATGGACCAATTGAGAGGCGAGTTCAGTGAACAGTTTATTTCACGCTTGGGACCAGCCAATGGGCCGCCCAGATCGTGCGATTTAATGCCTCTAGACTATTTTTTGTGGGGCTATGTTAAGGCTAATGTCTATAGCGACAAGCCCGCTTCGATTGACGCACTGGAAGCCAACATTGCCAACATTATTCGTGAGATACCGGCCGAAATGTTGGAAAGAGTATGCCAAAATTGGACTAAGCGGATGGACCATTTGAGGCGCAGCTGCGGCCAACATTTGCATGAAATAATCTTCAAACATTAAATTATATCGACCCAACTATCGATCCAAATAAATATTTCATGCATTTTTCTTAATTTTATGTGTTTTTTTTTTTTTTTTTTTTTTTTTTTTAATTTCCGACAGTTCTTATAAAATCACCCATTATAATTGTTTATTTACGTAATTTATATAATTATAATAGTTTATAATTATAAAGTAAATGTTGATTGAAAGTTTATAGTTAAATGTTGTCATTGTTTAACGTACAGCTTATTCTCAAAATGACAATTTAAACGCGCACTGCAAAAACAGAATTGAATAAGAACAGTCAAGAATTTGAATTATATGCGGCTACCATCGCTACCAACAAATAATTCTTACTCTTTAGCTAAACACACTAAGCAACAAGCAAAAACGACCGTCGTTACCACGAAGGTTGTTCGCTTAAGAGGGTTTAGCTGGTTAACCGTCCACACCAATCCGTAAAAACAAACTGAATTATGTTCCCCAAATGTGCTGCTTTTATACACTTGAAAATAAGCTTTAACCCTAAATGATGAAACAGAACTAGGGCATGACGTTTTTCTCCACACAATATGGCATAAAATAACGCCAGAGAATGCGGTCGTAAAATAGAATCTATTTTATTTTGGCAACGATTTTTCTTATGCTCTCACTTTGAAGCAGAAAAGCTTTCAACAATATTACCACACTTTTAGTAAATTTCATACATTTTGTAAACAAAACCAAAGCTTCAAAAGCTTTACTGTGAGGAAAAATTAAAATAAAAGAAAAAGCTTTTTTTACCTAACAAAAAAGAAGATTAAATGACAGTTTGTGAAGTTACAGCCGTCGTTTCAATTATGTGCCTGTTTTTTCTGAGAGTCGATTTTGCTTGAAGTTGCGGACATATTCTGTTTCATCATTAAGCATTATTCTCAAAAGCTCGAACAGAATAAGCTTTTAACCTAAGATCGATTCTCATGATTTATACATAAACAAAATAAGCTTTTACCCTAAGCATTATTCTCATAATATAAATGACCAAAATAATAAGCTTTTGCCCTAACATGCCTTCTCATAAAAACGAGTGATCATAGGAAATAATAATGAAATAAAGTAAATAATTATGAATGATAAATAATAGTGGCCTGCTACGAAATATAATCAATTAATTAAATTAGATACCAATTTTTAAATTTTTTAAAAATTTGACACAAGTTGTTATGATAGAACACCACAGATATATACACTGAAAACGCAATAATCATTCAAATATATAGTATTCAAATATTAAGTATGGAGTAAAACATGTGAAAAAAGAAAAGAGAAGGAATTTCAGTTTAAAGTTGATCGTAATAAATAGATTCTTTCATGTACTTTTTTTAATTCGAATATTCATTTATTTAGTTTATAATCGAAAAAGCCACAAATACACGATTGCAGTTTGACTGTCATTTCTAGCCCAGTTGCCAGTTGGAGTTCGCAAGGGCGGCTTATTTCTAATAGCCGGTCGCTCGCCATTAGGAATAATCCGTTTGTGGAGTGGAGCCCTTCGAAATATCCCTCAAATATTAAAATAGAATATGAGTCACTTCGTAGTCAGTTGTGTGTGGTACGAAGCTTTAAGCATCCCATACACGTTTCAACTCAGTTGGAAATTGAATCGATTGTTGTTCAAATCAAAGCGTGTATGGCTTTATCAGTTGATTAGTTTGGCAGTTCTCGAGTTGATTGAGGAAAAATTAAAATAATTTGATTTTTTCAAGTTGACTAGCAGGTCTTTCAATTCAATTCTACAGTGCGTGTTCGAGTCTCTTGATCGGGTCGCATAATTTATATGTGTAGTAGAATGTTATATATTTTTAAAATTGTCTAGAATTTAATATTTGAAAAAAAAAATCCTTCAATTCAGTTTGTGAAGTGTGTGGGCAATAATGAATTCAGTTGAAAGACTCAATTCACAATTGAATTGGAACATGTATGGGCCGCTTTATTTATTCAAAAATTAAATGAATATGTTTTGAGCTTAGTCATGCAGACGTTTAGTATAGAAATGCAGCATATTTTTCCTCTAATAACACATACCTATGAATAAGTTAAAGCCTATAATAAATGTATGTTTTCATTAAGATAAAACCTTTTAATGCATTGGTTCTCACCGCAGGATGAGATATACTATTTACATAAATAAAACCAACACACATTAAACACAAAGCTGCAAAAGCCTTTAAGTTACAAGGCAAACCCTCTTGTAGCAAACATTACAGATACATATTTTATAACACCAATACCTCAAGAATTTCATAGCAAAAAGAAAGGAAAAGGATTCCCAAAACTAAAGTTACACATTGTGATGACAACTTCTTCAATTGGAAATGTATTTTTGTTTTTCAAGTGACTATAAATTATGTGTTGGAAACGTGCAAGTGTCGATTTTACAAATGGATCCATAAACTTATGAAATATATTACTTATCATGAAGTTTCACAGCACACAATTAAGTAAATATGCATGACTGCAGGACTGTTATTTACGATATGGACGAGTCGGACATGTCTGACAAAGATGATTTAAACACACATTAAGACCAATCACAGTGAAAATATTTTATACTGATTGCGCAATAACAGACGAGAACAATTTTTTTTTTTTTGTTCTTTTAAGAACACACGAGACTAATTCATCCGGCATAACATGTGTGTATAAGTACGTATACGCAGCATTATGTAGGTATTAGGCCCAGTTTTTGACTGCGTATTTAAATACAAAATTAGTTAACTTTCATTTAAATTTAAGTTGGATTTAAATGCTAGTTCAGTTTATCACTATTAAATTATTGTCCTTATTTAAATGCGATGAAAGTGTGGCAGCTCTACTTTAGTTCAAAATATTATGGAAAGTGTTCCATAGAACAGCTGTTTGTAAGTGGAAGAATAGAAAAATTCTCAAAGAAAAATATTAAATTTTTTAACGGCATAGAAAAACTTAACAATTTTATTTTACGCTAAGTTATTTTTAATAAATTATTATACTGTGCTGTTGTTTAGTGCAAAATTAGCAACTAATTTTCGAATATCTTCTGCAGGCAATAGCTCGTATGTGTGTTTTGTTTACCTTTTTTGCACTAATACAAATGCAAGCACACAAAAACCATATGGACTATGAGAAAAACTTAAGTAAAACTTAAATGAAGAAGTTTGGGCATTTCAGTTTAGTCCAAATTTGTAGTGAAAAACTGATTATCGTATTTAAATGGAACTTAAAGCTAAATAACATTTAAATACGAACTCAATAACTGGGGCTTAGTGTTTTTGTATACATTTGATTGCTTGGCTTGTGTTTGTATTGGTTTTTTGCTGCTTGTGCGGGTATAAAGCTGGCTAAAAAAATTGTGCCAACAAAATAGCACTTTCATGCCCCCGTTCGCATACAAGCTGCAGCATAATTGTTCTCGTCTGTTATTGCACATTGATATATTTGTTAATATTTTTCATATAATTAAGTATTATTCACAATAGGTTTATTTATTTATTTATTTAGTTAGTATACAGTTGCAAAGTAAATTTGCAAAGTATAGGATGCACAGCATGGGTGGGGTGACAAAGACCATATGCCCAAGATGGTATTAACAGTACGTTTGTAATGTCGCTGTGACTAACTATAACGACCTATCCCTTCACATAGGAAGTTGCAGCTTGGATAACCTCGAAATACCTACAAAAAACTGTAAACCAATGCAGTTAGTTGAGGCAAACCGTTAACCAGTGCGAATGAGACGCAAAACTCTTGAAGACCGAACAACAAAAACAACAAGCCTGACCGCACCTAAGATATAATTACGTTGACGCGAGAGCTGTTCTTCAGTCCAGAGCTGCTTTATGAATTGTCACAATAAGTTTACTTGGTTACTTTGCAGTACAGTACAAGGTTGTCAGATATGGCGATTTCTCGCCAAACGAATACAATTTTTATCTGATGTGGCGACTAAATTTTTTGTTTCAGCGACAGGCGATTTTTTTATTTTACTTCTTGGCGATTTAAAAATCATGTGGCGATATTTGTAGCTATTTTTACATACTTTGTATTTTAAATCTGGTATTCCCATTTTATCCAATATTTTGTTGTCATACTGAATACTTAAATGATTTACGAGTATATTGAACTATGTTACGAAAAGAAATCGTCTGTTTTTGATATTCATAAGTCAGCTATCGGATAAAACGGATTAATTACACCTTAAATTTCAGTCTGTTTACATAGATATAAGAAACTTGCATGATGAACTATTTTCTACTAAACGAGTTTTGTCGCCTCGGGGAACAGGTTTTGGCTTGGCGTATGCCAAATCAGTACTTCTTTTTTTTGAGCTAAAGAGGGAAAGGTGTCCCTCGTTTGTTGTAGCAAACAAAACTCTAGGGAGCCGCATGACTTATGTTGTGTTGGCTTCCGAAACTCTTACCAAGGGTATAAATTGGCAGAACGGGAATCAGCATGGCCCTCGGATGGTTCTGCTTGCGGTTCGACCCGGGCTGATCATGGTTGAGGTGCCTATCTTGGCTGTAACGGTCTGGCTGTGGTTGAAACTTAAAACGCAGGAATGGAGTGTTAGTATCCTTGATAATTGTTTGGTGTGTGGCTTTTTTCGGGGACTAACAATCTCCCGAGGATATGTTGCCTACACAACAGATACCTGTACTGTAAGAAACCAGTGGTGGTGGTAGACGGGTGAGTTGGTTTAAGAGCTGATGCTCTTAGTGGGCTTCGGCCTACCAACTCATTAAGTCTTGTTTTCCATTGATTGCTGGGAAATTGCATACAGGTGGGATTAGAAGGCCCGAACTCCGTAACAAGAAGTTGTTCATATGGCCGCAAACATACGACAAAAATTGCTATTTGTGTGAGCCTAATCAGCCACACGAGGGCGTTGGTGAATCGTCAATAATTCATTCCGTGGAATTGGTCTATCATCAGACAAGGCCGTAAAGGCAGCTGCTGATGTAAATCATTTTCACAGTTACACGAGTTTTGTACCCCCGGGGAACAGGTTTTACCTTGGCGTATTCCTAACCAGGGCACTCTGTCCAATTTTTCAAAAATTTTTTGGGTTGGCAACTATAGGTTGTGCAGGCCGCCAGTTTCATGAAACCAGCCTACTTAAGTCTATTCTTGGTCGCATTCTGTTGTTGGCAATTATGAAGACCATTAATAATTTGAATTGGCTGTTTCGGGTGTTGCGATCGACTCATTTTTTACAGTTCTTTCTTTATTTTTGTTGCATCCATATTCGTTTCACACCTTTCAATCCGAAAATACGATATGATTTACAATCTTGATTATCTAAGTATTGCAGTTATTTACCTGACGTCGTCTTCTTTCTAACCGTATTCGGTATTCCTATATTATTCATTCCTATATGTTCGAATTGCGCAAGCAGCAGCTTCACTGCTGAGATACGAGTACCAAATATGTCCAGAGAATTCAATTCACCTTTTTTGCGATCAATTAAGGCTTAATAAGAAAACGCTTTCAAGTCATTTTGCTTAGCACAACTGAAGACGACTATAAGGACTTTCTTGAAATAGTGTACATTGTACACACATTCATACGTAAGTATATAACGTAAGAGGAACGGTGCGTTCAAGTAATTGAAAATTTTAAACCACATTTTTGCCAGCATTTTAATTTGTCTTATTTTCGTTGCAAGGCCACTAATTGATTTATAAATAATATATTGCAAATAAATTTATATTTTAACGCATTAATAAAATAATTGTCAGAATTCATTTATGTAATTCGACAGAATAGCACTTTCGTTTATACGATTAAAATACAATATTAATTAGTTTATATTCAAGTGCGTGTTTTCCCAGAGAAAAAGGCACATCTGAAGAAAAGTAGGTTTAATAATAATTATTAAAATTATGTTCCATTATCATGTACTTACATATATACACACATACTAGAGTACATAATATGAGTATAAAGGGAAAGTCCAACCATACTGCAATAATTTGACGTTTTTTTGCTTCGGTGTTTAACAAATTCAGTAGAAGGAAGAGGTACAGAATTGAGCAACGCATTAAGATTAGTAAAGACTTTTAAAAAAATGGGACTTCAAAGTGCAGTTTTTACGCTTCCTGCTTGTTTCAGTCAGCATAAGCGATCAAAGGTGTCCATAATTGGGAGAATTGTGTGCGAATTTCAGCCAACCGTGTCTGTAACAAATGTTGCTCGCCATAGTGTGGCTGAAGAGACACCTATCCTGACTCGTCGTCGTGCCCAACAATTGAACATCTCACGAACATCACTAATAAGAATTTGAATTTACATGCTCACAAGATTCAATTGAGTCAAGAGCTGAAGCCCAATGACCATTTCAAATATAGTCAATTAACCGAGTGGTTGGATCAAGTGTGCCCTATGCTCTTGATACTCAATTGTTTTTTGTAAATGCGCTTAGCTATAGAGCTGCGAAGCTATTTTATTTTGCAGCAAGCTTATTTTAAGTACTTAAATATTTGACTATGACTTGTATTAAAAGCACATAGAAAATACTCAAATTTAGTACAACCTTTTTCTTTCTATGTATCAGCTCTAGTTAAGCTCTCGCTTATTGTATAAAAAAGCACTTTTAACTAAATAAAGAGTTGAAATTCATTAAAGTAAAATTTTAACTTAAATCCTATTTATTACGTCTTTACTTCAATTGTATCAGTTTATTATGATTTTACACAACACGAAATCAGATTGCGGCAGTCCGCAATGCAAGAGAAAAAAACTGCTTACTTTAATAATAATCACATTTACTTTATTATTAGATTTTTGGAAAGTGAGGACTTAATTAGAAAAGTGTGCAGGTGATAAAAACCACAAAAATCCTGAATTATTTAAATAATGTACATACCTATTTTCCCTTCATCAGCAAATTTTGTACTAAATGCTTTAGTAATGGATACTTAATCAATTATTTTCAATGAAAACATTTCAAGCGAATATCTAACGAATTTTTCTCCATATGAAACGAAGACATCAACCTGGGATTTACTTATTCTTACGAAGATAATTGCCACTCTATTAATTAAACAGACCATTAGTTAAAATGTGTTATTTACTGAAAGAAGGACAAACAAGAACTTTTGGTATTATCTCCATAAAATATTTCTATATTAGCAGGTATGCATGTATGTGCATTAGGGTGGTATAACGAAACCATTTAATGAATTTTCTAACTGCTCACATCTGAAACTGAGCCATTTAGGGCCAATTTTTAGAAGGACAGTTAAGCTTGGTTTAATTACAGTTTTATTAAACCTTAATCAAATTTAAACTGACTTTAAACCGCCAAGTTGCTTTGCTTGGTAAAATTTAAAAAAAAACCCCCGCAGAAATGACACAGAACTAAAATAATTTATTTACTTCTTCTTTTATATTGTTACGTTTTTGTCACTAAAAACGGTTGGCGTATTCTTCAAATGCAAATGAAATAAGGACACTGACACTTATTCGTTTTACAATATTCAAACACTTCACAAGTTCATTTACACTTCACGAATGTAGAAGCTAGTAAAGAGTAGATGATAGTTCCAGGATACAAATATAACTGCTAAGCATATACACACACAAACTTGCGAAACAATAAGAATGCAACAACAGCAATAAAATCATTGGTGGTTGATTTATTTAAAAATGTGTGGTCTTTAGATTATGTACGTTGCTTGTTTGTGTATAATGTTTGTAGATCTGTGCTGTATGTGTACATTTACATTAATGATGCCCAAAGAGAAATCCATAGTTACGCTCTGAGTGTAAATAAATTTGCACTGGGAGAAAAAATACGCAAATCAAAAAAAAAAAAATCGTTTAACTTACAATTTAATTAAAATTGAAGTAAAAGTAAAGAATAAATATATGAACTTATGTTTTTAGTATTTTTAATAAATTTTATATCACAAAAAGTAAAAAATGCGCAAAATACAGAGAAAAAACAAGGAATAAATTCATACATCCGTGCGCATGTTCATTCGTCGCTGTCTCATTGACGACTAAACTAATGAGCGTAAGATTGTGTTTGCTTTTGTTTATCACTTTCATACAATGGATGGGCATCGCTAATTTACATTCATTACAAGTTGATCAATGACTGCACAGTAGGTCAGTAGTAATGAAAATGCGTAACAATATATAAAGTTTTTAGTCTTTTGATTGTTATTTTGCTAGGTGCTTAGAGTACATAATATAGGTTTACTTATGCAACAGGTTAGTTGGGCTGGCAGCCTGCAGCCATTCAAAAGCCAGCATACTTGGATTCAATTTGGTCCTCTTGTGTTTTACGCATGTAGTAACATATTGGAAAGGATACGTCCATGGCTTTGCATGCACACTTTGATTTTTAATTATTTGAATTATTTCCTGACAACTGTGCAAAAATGTGGCCTAATTTCGTTGATGCAGAATTGAATCTTATCCTTGTTGACACAGACAACAATCCATCACATATGTATGAGTCCTGAACGATGAACGCATGTTACGTAAAACTATGCGGGTTTCAGGAACAAGATCCCTTATCTTGTGCGAGCAAACCCCATTGTTGTATGGATAAAACACAGGAGGGCACCCCATACTGTAGCGATACCAGTGAGTCAATAGAGTTGGATACCTTACTGTCACTGATAATCGTCTTTGTTCTCTCTTTATCTCGCTCTTGCACACGGTCGAGTAGCCCCAAAATACTTTTTTAGGCACTGGCCCAAACATGAGAGTTTTTTTCCCCCCATTTTTGGGTAATTAACTGCGGTAAATATTTGATAAATTCATACAGTCTACATACAGGATTAGTTAGGCGAATATTTTCAACTGCCGCAATGAGGAAACTAGACTAGTATGCAGCGTTGCTAGAATGAAGATTTTGCCTTAATTATGAAGAGTTTTTGAAGTAAAATAAAATTTGAAGATTTTTTTTCCCAAAATTAAGATTTTTGATGCTCCGTATTTAAATAAAATTTAAATATATTTTTACCTTTTGATTCCAAATCTTTTGTACACTATAGGCATACATATGTATATTGTTTTTTCTTTTTAATGAGACTAGACGACAATTGTATGGGTTCGCCATAGAATTCCGCAAAAATAAATTGTTTTTATTGCCATTTCTTTGTTTCGCCACAACATATTTCGTTTCAATTATTCCACAAAGACGCCAGATTTGTATACAATCCTATAAATTCTAATAAGATAACATTTTCTTGATCTATTTTGTTTGCCACTTTACTCAACGAAATTTTCACTTAAAAAATTTACAGCCAAACAACACAAACGGTTTGACAAACATCTACATGTTTGCACAATAATGTAAAATTTTTTTGCAAATATTTGTGCCAACAGGTAAACACTCCCATAAACAACACAAGATGTTTGTACAAACGAAAATTTTTGGCATATTTGCCAAGTACTTTGTATACAAATTTTAAATAAAAAAAAACATTGTAAGATTTTTTCTTAAAATTAAGTTTTTATATTTGGGAAATGATAATTTTTCTGGCATCACTGCCAGTGTACGCAATTGCCTTTTTTAGGTAGTTAGAGGAAATTTCGATATAAAATTTAAAATAAAAAATGTTATTTAATATAAAGGGTGGTGAAATTTCAAGGGTCGATGTTGATTTTGAATAAAACACAAACTACTTAGGAAATTATTGTAATTTTATTTTATTATGACATATTGGTATTATTCAATTATGTATAATATAAAATATCGGCCAAATGGGCGCCGCGACCACGGCAGCACACCTCCATCCGATGGTCCAAATTTTCGATGACCCTGAGGCATAATGGAGGTTCTGTGCCATTAATGTGCCGAATTATCTCATCCTTTAGCTGTTGAATTGTTGCTGGCTTATCAACGTACACCGTTTTTTTCAAATAACCCCAAAGAAAAAAGTCCAACGGTGTCCAATCACATGATCTTGGCAGCCAATTGACATCGCCATTACGTGAGATAACACGGCCATTGAATTTGTTGCGCAAAAGAGCAATTGTTTCGTTAGCTGTGTGGCAAGTGGCACCATCCTGCTGAAACCACATATCGTCTACATCCATATCTTCCAATTCGGGCCATAAAAAGTTCGTTATCATCTCACGATAGCGAACACCTTTCACAGTAACTGCCTGACCGGCCTCATTTTGGAAAAAATACGGCCCGATGATGCCGCCAGCACATAAACCGCACCAAACAGTCACTCTTTGTGGGTGCATTGGTTTTTCGACAGTCACTCTGGGATTCTCATTCGCCCAAATGCGGCAATTCTGTTTATTGACGAGTCCGCTGAGGTGAAAATGTGCCTCATCACTGAAGATGATGAGGCACATAAACAACACAAGATGTTTGTACAAACGAAAATTTTTGGCATATTTGCCAAGTACTTTGTATACAAATTTTAAATTTAAAAAAAAATATTGTAAGATTTTTTCTTAAAATTAAGTTTTTATATTTGGGAAATGATAATTTTTCTGGCATCACTGCCAGTGTACGCAATTGCCTTTTTTAGGTAGTTAGAGGAAATTTCGATATAAAATTTAAAATAAAAAATGTTATTTAATATAAAGGGTGGTGAAATTTCAAGGGTCGATGTTGATTTTGAATAAAACACAAACTATTTAGGAAATTATTGTAATTTTATTTTATTATGACATATTGGTATTATTCAATTATGTATAAAATAAAATATCGGCCAAATGGGCGCCGCGACCACGGCAGCACACCTCCATCCGATGGTCCAAATTTTCGATGACCCTGAGGCATAATGGAGGTTCTGTGCCATTAATGTGCCGAATTATCTCATCCTTTAGCTGTTGAATTGTTGCTGGCTTATCAACGTACACCGTTTTTTTCAAATAACCCCAAAGAAAAAAGTCCAACGGTGTCCAATCACATGATCTTGGTGGCCAATTGACATCGCCATTACGTGAGATAACACGGCCATTGAATTTGTTGCGCAAAACAGCAATTGTTTCGTTAGCTGTGTGGCAAGTGTCACCATCCTGCTGAAACCACATATTGTCTACATCCATATCTTCCAATTAGGGCCATAAAAAGTTCGTTATCATCTCACGATAGCGAACACCTTTCACAGTAACTGCCTGACCGGCCTCATTTTGGAAAAAATACGGCCCGATGATGCCGCCAGCACATAAACCGCACCAAACAGTCACTCTTTGTGGGTGCATTGGTTTTTCGACAGTCACTCTTGGATTCTCATTCGCCCAAATGCGGCAATTCTGTTTATTGACGAATCCACTGAGGTGAAAATATGCCTCATCACTGAAGATGGTTTTCTTCGAAAATTGATCATCATTTTCATAATAAGTCTGGATAACTTTAACACGTTGTTGGATTGTGTATCTCTCCATGGTTCAAATTGAATAAATCTGAAATAGAGAAATGTCAAATAAAATTCGGAAAAAAACTTGGCGTTTAGGTGTGGTTCACATTCAACATCGGCCCTTGAAATTTAACCACCCGATATAAAATGTTATTTATATACTAAATATAAAAAGATATAAGAATAGCTTAAAAAAAAACTTGGCGGAAATATTATTTTGCTTTTAGAAATGTAAGTATTTTGCATGCACACTGAAAAGTTTTTATCACTCAAATGCATTTATATGTTTGATTGACAGATGCTAATGAAAACTTGGCAGCACTGCTGGCAGTGCTGTAGCTAAATCATAATACGAGTAGAACTTTGCGTATGTTATATTTAACTAAATAGCAGTTTTACACTTTACAATAAACTAATAGATGTGATTTTAAGAAAAAAATAACTTTATTAACCAACACCACCCTAATACAACATACTAAATACATACATAAATCTTGCTATCACTCGAAAAAATTGTATATAGGTACCTCATAAAACAAAATTTAATTAATTCTTACTTAAAACAATAGATTAATCTCAAGAATCAGTTACTTAATACGATTATATATACAAACTCAAAAGTTTTCGTTGGCTTAAAGATGTCTGTGATGGCAGAAAAAGTCAAGACAGTTTTTTTTTCTCTTGAAAACTTTTATTAGCCCCAACTGAAGTGTTTTTGGAATATTCATTGAATTATAAGAGTTTTATTGCCCGAAAAACGCTCTTGAACAACACATTATTAACAAATTACAATAATAATTTATATATTTTATGATATCAATAAAAAGCAACTTTAATCTCCTTGTTCAAAAATTAAAGCGAATACAATTATTTTAATGAGACCATAAACATGTTAATTTTTATTACGCGGTTAAAACGTTTTTCACATTTACCCACGTCAGACTGATAGCATCAGTTAGAAGCTACTTCACGTCCCAGTTGGCCAAATGTTAAAGACAAGTAACACAAACAGTTTGCAGAGAGTTATATTAATAGTTTATAACAATTAAGTGTGAAAAAAAGTGGCTTCCAAGGTTTCGGTGGCATAACTCCGATGGTTTTCAATGATTCTGGGATATAATTGAGCTTCAATGTCGTTAATGAGCCGATTTATCCCATCTTGTGAACTGTTCTTGGCTTATGAATATACGAATACATTCTTCTTTTTTAATATCGCCAAAGAAAGAAGTCCAGCCGGGTCCAATACGATGAAGTAATCGCGCATTTTTCTTGCACGACGTCTTGGCCATTTATTCAAAAATTTCATCAACAACTTGTTTGAGCTATCGTCAACCTGTCTTCCAAGAAGTACATTCTTCTTTTTTAATATCGAAAAAGAAAGAAGTCCAGCCGGGTCCAATTACATGATCGTGGCGGCCACTTAACATCAACGATACGATGAAGTAATCGCGCATTTTTCTTGCACGATGTCTTGGCCATTTATTCAAAAATTTCATCAACAACTTGTTTGAGCTATCGTCAACCTGTCTTCCAAGATTTTCTACTGTGCCCGTTCTTTAAATATATGACCAACTGGGTTGGCGTTTTGTACATTCAGAAGTAAGTATATATCACACATATATATTCAGTAAGTACAATGCATACATAGATGTGTGCGTTGATGTGACGCAAAAATTAGCTCTACTTCTATATCCTTATTTAAGAAGCTGTACTTTTTGTTGTATTCCTGTCTAAGGAACAATAATATCCTTAACGTGAAGATAAAAATACTTTCGTTAATATGTAATGTTTGCTCTTGTAGGATATTTACTTGAATTTCTAAGCATGTAAACAGACTGCTGCTTAACAGAGCACATTGACTTTACGGCTTGGTAGCAGGGTTGCCATACAAGTTTTAGAAATACTTTAGGACAAATATTTATAATAATACTCGCCGGGGTATACTCTCTCAGATATCCAGGAATCCAAACACACTAGAATTTTATATATTAAAATTATAAATTCATTCTCAATTTATTAAATAAAACAATTTTTATCTTTACAGCAGATTATATTATTCAGAAAAAACGCCAAAAAACAATAAAATCTTATTTTGCCATAGTGACTGCATGGCATTGACATTTTTAGTTCAAACAAATGAAACTATATATGCATTTTAGAGTCGTTCCTCAAATAGGTAATCTGACAAACATTTAACACAAGAAATATAATTTCGCGATTTGGAACCGCCAAATAGGTGTTCTGGTAAACGCATATCGATTAAAATTGACGGCTTCAACTCGCATGTGTGTATTGGAAAAAGAAAAAAAAACTATTCTTAACATTTTCTCTTTTTATTTTAATAAACAAACTTAAAAGTTTCTCTATATATTGTCCATTTGTTTTCGTTTTATAATGGCTGGTTAAATTATAAGGGCCGATGTTGAATGTGAACCACACTTAAGCGTCAAGCTTTCTCCTGCATTTCATTAATTTGAACTGTAGAAAGATGTACAATATGAACTATAGAAAGATATACAATAGAGCGGTCGTAATGGTAACACAATGTGGATGATAAATTTTTGAAGAAAATCATCTTCAGTGATGAGACATATTTTCACCTCAGTGGATTCGTTAATAAGCAGAATTGCCCCATTTGGGTGAATCATAAGAGTGATTGTCGAAAAACTGATGCACTCACAAAGCGTGCGATTTATAGGCAGGCGGCTTCATCGGGCCGTATTTTTTCCCTAAATGAGGCCGTTGAGGCAGTTACTGTGAATGGCGTTCACTATTGTGAGATGAACGAACTTTTTATGACCCAAAATGAAAGATGTGGATGGGGACGATATGTGGTTTCAACAGGACGCTGCCACTTGTTACACTGCTAACGAAATAAACGCTCTTTTGCGCGACAAATTCAATGGCCGTATTATCGCACCAATTGGCCGCCAATATCATATAATTTCACACCTTCGGACTGTTTTCTTTGGGTTTATTGGAAAGAAAAGGTGTTATCGACGTACACCTTTTCTTCACAGCATAATTCAAGATGAGATAATTTGGCTTATTTATTTATTTAAGTCTATAGACTATTAGTCCTTGCAGACTAAAGAAATAATATAAAGGAGTACAATTACGTATTTAAGTACAAAATTATTTTACCTTTTAAAACATCGTTAGACTCGGAGATATCTATAATATGATAAAATTTGTTTAATATTTCACATATGCGACGAAAGGGATCATTGTTAGCATAGACGGTCGGTCCTGTCATAATCTAAACTTATTAGTTGATAGTTACGGCTTACTCTTGTTGGTATACAGAAAATTATTTTGCTAAGCAGAAACTTGAAATCAACTTCACCGCGAATCAATCCAAGGAGGAGGATATACTAAGCATGGTTTGACGACTTTTCAAAGTTGGTAATTTAATGAGTTCAATGGCAGCACATACGAGTTCCATGCAAGACCCCGTAGACAGAAAATAAAAAATTGTTTTTGGATAGAGTCAATACTATTTATGTGAATAGTGAAGTAAAGTTGCCATATAATTGATTCATATTCAGGAATAGGGTGAACCAAGGAAATATAAAGTTGCTTTGTAATGTAAGGGTCTGAAAATTCTTTAGGCCATCGTTTCATAAACCCAAGAACTCAACAAGTCTTATTAACAGTTAGCGCAATGTGATACCGAAAAACAAGCTTATGACCAAGGTTGAATCTCAAATCGGTAATAGTGTTGACTTTTTCAAGCATTATTCCATTAATGTGATAAGAAGAATTTGAATAGTTGTTACGATAAAATGCCATTTGTTTACATTTTTTTATGTTAAGGTACATAAAATTAAGTTTGCACAATTTCTCAGGTTTATTGTTATCAGCTTGCAGTAGGAGTTGATCTTTGGGGTCATTTAGGTGTTTAAATTTTTTAAAGATACATTAAAATTTATTTAGGTTAGGTAGGCAGGCCGCTGGATACCCCTGAATAGTCTAGGTTGTCCAGCTCACTTGGCTCCTGGAGTCGTTCCCTTTGTGATTTTAGAATTCATTTAGCATACATTAAAATTCTTGAGTGCAAGACAGCAGAGGACAGATGATTAACAATAATGACATAGAACCTCAATTATACGTCAGCGTTATCGAAAATTTGGACCATCGGATGAACTTGTGCCGATATTTTATTCTATACATAATTGAATCATACCAGTACTATCATAGTAAAAAGAAATAACAATAATTCCTAAATAATTTGTGTTTTATTCGAAAGCAACACTGTCCCTTAAAATTTAACTACCCTTTAGAGCTACCTTATATATACTATGTTGAACATATCGCTCCTTTATTGCAACATAGTCATATCTCAAAAAAGCTTGTTTCGAAAAAAACACATTTCAAGCACGTTTCACTAACGTTGCATTAACAATTCTGCATTGTTAACTCGAAAAACAAATTTTTTGAGATATGAATATGTTGCAATAAAGGAGCGATATATTGTGTCACACATATAAAACATATCACTATTTTATTGCAACATAGTCATATCTCAAAAAATTTGCTTTTCGAGTTAACAATGCAGAGTTGTTAACAGTACCAACTTTTATATTGTGGCAAAAGTTTATTGAAATTACTTTTAAACTGTTTCCTTTAGGAGATATTTCCTAAAAAAAAAAAAATTCTAAAACTTGTATGGAAACTAAAAATTTTAAATCCGTTTTTTCCAAAACAAGCTTTTTTTAGTTATGACTATGTTGCAATAAAGGAGCGATATACTGTATCTTTTTATAGCAACTGCGAAACGTTAGTGAAACGTGCTTCTCTTAGAACACCTAAAAATGAATTTTGGCTTTTTCACTACGTTTTGCGATTGCAGAACACAGTTTTCCCCGAACATGTATAAAATACATTTGCATATATGGCAACACCGTTTGTTGATTGGCTTCCGCAATTTTTGCTTTTTTACTTTTGCGTTTTTCTAAAACATTAGACTGATATTCACGTCATAATGTCGGCACAAGACGGCTACACCAACACGTACTTTTAGAATTAGTTACTTTTGCACACGTGCGTGCTTACTTACAATACTCGTAAAGTGTCTGAATACGCACATGCACTATTGTTTGCTAAAATCTATGATACAAACATATACATATGTATATTCATAAGTACATAAATGAACACACACGCTTATATACTCATACATACTTATTATATACATTGAAAGAAAAATATTAATATTAAAACGTGCAAAAATAAATAAAGAATATAAAATTCAAGTAGTGCATACATACATCCAATTCTATATACGCGCACATTCATTCATCTTGCTAATACATAAGCATGTAAATACATATTTCAATTAGAATTTTCAGCAGCAAAAACAGTAACAATAACCATCAGCGTGGAAACTCTATACATCCTATAAAAATCTAAATCCGATTTCATGTCAGACTATTATTCCCTTTTCATAAATTTTAAAAATAGCTCTTTAAGTCTGCAAAAGTGTAGTTGTTAGATGGATGACGTTTTAAATTTGAGCCACCGTATAATAGGTTACCACACACAGTACATACATACATACAGGGCTGGGCAGTATTTGAAATATATACTTGTATTTGAAATACGTAGTTGAAACACAAATACGTATTTTGTATCTGTATTTCAAATACACGATCTGAAAGTATTTAGTATTTTGTATTTCAAATAACGAGTGATTTTTTTGCTGTTATCTTTTTGGCAACACTAGTTTTGACAGCTCACGCACGTTTTGTATCTTGTGTCACTGTCAAACATCTTCAGTTTGGTCTATAATTTAATCATGAATCGTCTTACAAACGAACAACGCTTGCAAATTATTGAATTTTATTACCAAAATGCGTGCTCTGTTAAGAAAGTTCATCGCGCGCTTCTTCCATTTTATGGTCAGTTTAATCGACCTACTGAGGCTGCTATTCGGGCTATTGTAAAAAAATTTCGCACCAAATTTACATTGTTGGACATTAAACCACCAACACGCTCACATAGAGTGCAAACTGAAGAAAATATCGCATCCGTATCGGCCAGTGTTGGTGATGACCGTGAATTATCGATTCGGCGCCGTTCGCAGCAATTGGGCCTCTGTTACTCCACTACGTGGAAAATTTTGCGGAAGGATTTGGGTGTGAAGCCTTATAAGATACAGCTGGTGCAAGAATTGAAGCCAAACGACCTACCACAATGCCAAATTTTTGGTGAATGGGCTCTTGAAAAGTTAGATGAAGATCCACTTTTTTATCGAAGAATTGTGTTCAGCGACGAGGCTCATTTCTGGTTGAATGGATACGTGAACAAGCAAAACTGCCGTATTTGGAGTGAAGAGCAGCCAGAAGCATTGCAAGAGCTACCAATGCATCCACAAAAAACAACCGTTTGGTGCGGATTATGGGCTGGCGGCATCATTGGGCCGTATTTCTTCAAAGATGATGCGAATCACACAGTTACTGTGAATGGTGAGTGCTACCGTGCGATGATAAAAAACTTTTTTTTCCCAAAATGGAAGAGCTTGACTTGCATGACATGTGGTTTCAACAAGACGGTGCCACATGCCACACAGCACGCGAAACAATGGACCAATTGAGAGGCGAGTTCGGTGAACAGTTTATTTCACGCTTGGGACCAGTCAATTGGCCGCCCAGATCGTGCGATTTAACGCCTCTAGACTATTTTTTGTGGGGTTATGTTAAGGCTAATATCTATAGCGACAAGCCCGCTCCGATTGACGCACTGGAAGCCAACATTGCCAACATTATTCGTGAGATACCGGCCGAAATGTTGGAAAGAGTATGTCAAAATTGGACTAAGCGGATGGACCATTTGAGGCGCAGCCGCGGCCAACATTTGCATGAAATAATCTTCAAACATTAAATTATATCGACCCAACTATCGATCCAAATAAATATTTCATGCATTTTTCTGAATTTTATGTGTTTTTTTTTTTTTAAACTTCCGATAGTTCTTATAAAATCACCCATTACATCTGGCTCAAAAATACATTTTTACAAAATACATTTATTTATTATAATAAATTGAAAATAAGTTATTTCACACAAAAGCTAAAACCGCTAGAAACTACGACCATTAAAATGTTTACCATTTTGCAATACTGCAATAATTCAGCTTTCAATTGTTTTGTCCAGAGCAAATACATTTTGCACTAATCAGGTGATATCAGTAAGAACTTCCACACATTCGCCACCAGCTTTTTTCTCACGCTTTGGATAATATAGAGGGGAATAATTTTTATTATGGAAAACTTTAGGCTGCGAGAACCAGATTAGATCCACTGCAATATAATACTTGGAGGCATTTCAGTTGTATTTTAACCAAATTAATGGAGAGCTTGGAGAGAAGATTTAATGAGTTTTTCATGCTGACACCTGGAGCAAATACAGCCATATTGGTGTCAATTTCCAGCCTAGTTTCAAAATTAGATGATTGCCAGAAAGCATCTCAATAAAAGAAAGGCAATAAAATCAAAATCTTGCAATAGATACCTTGGAGAAAAATTACAAAAACCGTGAAACCATGACTGGAAGCAGAACAAGAAGTAGTAGTTGAGGTAAAGATGATAACGATTTTATTGTTGTTTTTGACAATACAGTGATCAGCCTTGCAAATCAAATTTGAAACTTGAGTTGATCAGTTTTCGAAATGATAAAAGCAAGGAGCTTGCCATTCTGGAAAACTATCCAAATATCAAAAATGCATTTACATATATAATTTGACAGCAGCTTGTGCTCCTCAGAACCTGTAGAAAGATTATTGTTTGTCGGATGACTCATTGAAGTATCTAGTTTTTATAAAAGGAAATACTTGTTTTGCCGAATGAATCTCTTATTTACTATCTATCAAATGCTAAATATTAGGTTTGTTCCTTTAATTTCCTAGCAAGTTTAGAATAATCATGTGAATATACATACATACGTATACCGTACGTGTATATATATAATATGTATGTATATATATTAAATGTATACAATAAAAAAATAAAAAATTTTTATATATAATATTAGACAACTTTATTTCTAATATTTGAATACATAGATAAATATGGAGTTGTAAGTATGAACATATATACTGTCGCCTAAAACGCAAAAGAGCGTAGCTGTCAAAAATTTTCTAGTCCAAAATTATTATTAAATGAGGTGTTATTATCAATAATAAAACTATCCATAAATTTTAATGGGCTTACAATATCCTGCCAGTTACGTCCTTTTGGGTTTTAGGTGACAATACACAACTTAGTTTAAGTGCATATGGGCAAATCCCCAAAACAGTCTACCAGCCAAACATTTTTGAAATTAATTTAAATTATTTTTTTTTTAACGCAACATTAGACTCGATATCTAAATCAATAAATATGTATAAAAAATATCTATTTGATGATCATTAATACAAAAATTATTACCAAATCCTACCCTACCTCCGGTCTCTTAATGTTATACAAAAAGTTAACATTTTTTTACATGTTCATTTCATTACCTTAGTTTTAACATAAGTGATCAACTCGAAAGCCATATTGTTATTCACACAATTCTCTTAGATTTTGGAAAAAAAATTGTCTTTTACTGTTTTGGAAACAGTAAAATTAGGTATGAAATGCCAGGTTCATGCGTTGTAGCGTGCGTCACGGAAAATTAGGTTTTTTTTTATATTGTGGGCAGAAATTTTTTTTTTTACAATTCTTCTATAAATTTAAATTAAATTAATATTCTTCTTTTAAGTAAATAAAATAATAAAATTCTACATATAAAAAAAAAAAAATTTCAGCTTATTAATTTCTGTAGCGTGCGTCACGATTTGAGTTCTCCCAACAATTACAATAAAAACCTTTGCAATTTTTATTCTGTTTTCTTATCACTTCGCTTCTTTAATCTATTCTTCGCCTATTACAGTGAGCAGAGCAACAACAATTTCGTTTACTTTTTCAAACGGTAAATTTCAGATTGTCATTCAAAAGAAACCAAAGGCAATTCTTTTGAATCATTTGCAATTATTTCGGCATTTTGCACCACACAAAATTGTTTGCTTGCCGTATAATATTGAAAAAATGAAGACGTGTGCAGAGCATGCTCGAAATTATCCTCACTCAAAATGAAATTCAGTCAGCTCATTTTAGTTACTCCCAAGTAACCATATTTACTTGTGTTGCCTGGTTGCACAATTGTACAAGATCATTTGCTATTACGAGCGATGAACTGTCACACAATAAATATGATGTTTATTGCTTTCTTCAGCTAATTCTAAAGAAACTTAAAGAAGAAAATGCTATTTCAAAGCTATTTTTATTTTCTGATGGCTGTGCAAGTCAATTTAAAAACAAGTTCATTTTGAATACTATACCGTTGTTTAAAGAACAATTAGATTTAAAACACTTTGAGTGGATTTTTTTTTGCAACTGCTCACGGAAAGGGTGCAGTAGACGGAATTGGAGCTGTCGTAAAAAGAAAAATTTGGCAAATGGTGAAATCTCAGAATATTGTTCTTAATAACGCCCATGATTTCTTTAAATTGGCAAAAAATAATATAAATGGTATTTTTATTTTATATGTAAGCAGTGCGTATATAAAAAATAAAACTGGATTTCTTTCGGAGAGATGGGCTAACGTTAAGAGCATTCCCGGAATTAAAAGCAACCATTACTTTAAGTCACTTAATGAAAATGTGTTCGAAATATCACTTACGGCAGATTCATCAAAACATAAAATTTATTTATAAACATACTTATAAACAATAATATTTTAATGAATAAACGTAATATATGAATTAAATAATGTTGTTTACAAAGAATATAAATTGTTTCGTTAAGATAAATACAATTGTTTTTATTTACTATATACTACTGGAAAAAATGTAGCGTGCGTAACGAGCGTGCGTCACATAATGTTCACGGCTTTTGAGAAGAAACTAAAAAATGTTTTGCCTGAAAATAACTTATTTTAGAATTCTCTTATATTCTTATTTTTATTAGACATTTCATTCTGTGTACTTTATTATTCAAAATTTGCTAAAAGTTACGAAAACATACCACAACGTTCGAAGCTACTTCCATTTTTTGTAGCGTGTGTCACGAAAATTTGTGATCAATTTTTTCGCAACTTATACCTGTTGAAAAAAATTTTTTTATGGCATTCTAAAGTACACTCAAATCACCACTAAACACCATGTATTTGTTAAAGATATCTCTCTGGCAAGACCAAAAAATTTTCTTATTTTAATCCGAAAACTCGTACGAATGTGGCGTTCGTCACGCAGGATTTGCCCATATGTAAAATAAAATATGCATCGAAAGCCAGTTTTTCTGAGATCGAATTACACAAATGTATTTGTATTTTGTATTTGAAATACACAACTTGAAAGTATTTTGTATCTTGTATTTGAAATACATAAGGCGTGTATTTTGCCCAGCCCTGCATACATACATCGTATATATAGGGTGTTTTTTTAAGCACGATAGAACTTGAAATTGTAAAAAATAACACAAAAAATTAAATTGTAATCAAAATTTTTTTTTTATTCGAAAGATCAATACGTGACATTAACATTTGAAAATGATTTCGGGCATATGGGCACCGCGGCTGTTCTTGACGAAGCGCATTCTGGACGTCCAATTTTGGGCCACTTTTTCGAGCACTGCTGGCCGTATGTCACGAACAACACGAACAATGCTGGCCTCCAAGGCGTCAATTGTTGCTGGTTTATCAGCATAAACCAGTGACTTCACGTAGCCCCACAGGAAATAATCGAGAGGTGTCAAATCGCACGACCTTGGAGGCCAATTGACAGGTCCATTTCTCGAAATCAACTTATCGCCAAATTTTGATTACAGTAAGTCGATGGTTGCGTTCGCCGTATGGCACGTAGCGCCATCTTGTTGAAACCACATCTCCTCCGGATCAATGTCATCCATATTTTCAAACAAAAAATCATTGATCATGGTGCGGTAACGATCTCCATTGACCGTAACGCGAGCTCCGGCCTCATTTTTGAAGAAATAAGGTCCGATGATGCCACCAGCATGAAAACCGCACCAAACAGTGCATTTTTCTGGATGTAATGGAGTCTGTAGGGTCTCTTGTGGATTGGTCTCACTCCATATGCGGCAATTTTGCTTATTAACAAACCCGTTAAGCCAAAAATGCGCCTCATCGCTGAACACAATTTTGCGATAAAACAACGGGTTTGATTTTCAAAGTAAATTTGGATAATTTCGTAGCGTTGTTCAAGCGTTAGTCTATTCATGATGATTTGTCAGAGTATACTGAAACAAATAAAAAAAATGTTTCATCAAAATTTAATTTTTTGTGTTACTTTTTACAATTTAAAGTTCTATCTAGCTTAAAAAAACACCCTATACATATTTACTTACATACCTTTATTTAAATTTAATATTTAAATTATGTATATGTGTGTTTAACTATCAATCATAAACGCCTTCACGTACGCATAATTCAGTTGTTTTGCGGCAAATTTTGCAGCAGTAAAAACGCAATATTAATAAATTCTTAAGCTGCGATTACATGGCAACACAAGTGCTTATACCTGCTTTAAATTTGTGTGGAATGAAGAAAATCGTATCATAGGTTAGGTTAGGTAGGCAGGCCGCTGGATACCCCGGAATTGTACAGCTCACTTGGGTTCTGAAGTCATTCGCTTTGCGATTGCCTGAAAAATGGGATAGCAGAGGGAAGAAAATAGATGGGCGGGGATGAAAAGGAAAGGCGGAAACATCTTCATATAGTGTTACCTGCTGCTATACTAGCCATCCGCTGCTTCTTATGAAAGAGGCTAGCGCGGTCGGTTTGACCGAGGCCAGACATGATAAGCTATTGAAGCTCCGCTCGCCTAAGTATCTTAGACGATGATGCTCCAATGCCGGCCATGTGTCGAGGAGATGAAGGATCGTCTCCTCCTTCTCCTCGTCTAGGCAGCTTCTACAGATGTCGTTATATGGTAGACCTGGTCTCCTGGCATGGTTTTCAAACAGGCAATGTCCAGTGATAACTGCTACAGTCACTCTAAGGTGAGATTTGGGTAGTTTTAATAGCTCCCAAGTTCTCTTAGAGTTAATATGCCGCCACAGGTTCCTTTATATAAGGCATGTGGACTCTGTGAGTCACTTTTCTTGGGCACGTTCCAGCGTGTAGAGTTTTATTCTTTTCCAACACGCTGGTAACAGTTGTCCGCAAAAGAGATCTATATCCCTATCTTCTAGGGCTGTCACTTTTTTGGCTAAGTCGTCAGCGAAGTTATTGCCATTGTTGGACCCATGTCCACGTACCCATTTTAGGATTATGTTAGAATACCTCGCCATCTTTTTTAAAGATTTTCGGCGTTCCTGGCCTAGACTAGAACTAGTGTATATTCCAATCAGGGTGTTAATGGCGGTCTTGCTGTCCGTTACTATCATGATATCCCTACCGAATATCTTGTAAAACGTCAGCCATCTGGCCGCTTTATTTATAGACGATATTTCGTATCATGTAGAAGCAAAATATTCGTATAATCAGTAGAATATAAATTGTTAAAGTAAATCTTCTATACTAGTAAAAAATTATAAATAGCTTACTTTCTATGTTTCCCAGCTATCTATATATCGACATTTCATAGGAGCTAACCTAATCATCAGTAGACTTTGGAAATTTTTTAAAGATATTCTCAAACATTCAACTTTATATCCCAACAATCCAAATAAATTGCTGAGAATTTAAAAAGAAAAATGCTCTAATAACATCCGTCAAAACACAAAAAACAAGCTTTTCTATTTATAAACGTCTCTAACATTTCTTTACACCTTTCAAACAAATGAACAACCGTTGGTTGCTACGATTTGCTTTTTGAAAGTATCGAAAAGAAGAGAACAAAAATTCAAACAATTAAGCTTTTTATTCGCTATTTAAGCTTCTAACATTTATACCAGTAAAAAATTATAAATAGCTTGTTTTTTCAGCAATTCTCAGCAATTTATTTGGAATGTTGGGATATAAAGTTGAATGTTTGAGAATATCTTTCAAAAATTTCCAAAGTCTACTGATGATTAGGGTAGTTCCTATGAAATGTCGACATATAGATAGCTGGAAAACATAGAAAACAAGCTATTTATAATTTTTTACTGGTATAAATGTTAGAAGCTTAAATAGCGAATAAAAAGCTTAATTGTAAATCTTCTATTTCTAATTCGTTTTAGAACAAGATGAATTTATACAGGTGAATGAAAGGGAAGGCGAATTCAGCACTGTGTATTTTTTATTGTAAAATTTACTAAGAAAAATCTAAATTTGCCTAAGATTGTTCAGCAGAGAAAAGATTTTATATAAACGTTAAATATAAACTTTTATAATTGTTTGTAATTAAAATCACAGATTATATTAGTTTTTCGCTTTTGAATTTACACAAATTTCCTGATATGGCACTAAATCATACAAAAAAAAATCTTCAGATTAAAATGGCGGGAAAATGTTTGTAAACAAAAGAAAAAAAATTTTGACAGTCTCATTGAAAAAAACGCGAGATTCAATAAATAATAACCTGAGCTGTCAAGTTCACCTAGTAATGAACTCGCCTTGTTTTAGAAAGCACAATATTCAAGGCGAATTATTTTTAACAGGGCTAATTGGCTTTCTAATAACTATAAATATGCAGAGACAACAGGTTGTTTTATTATTATTTAACCTTGAAGAAATGCGTTTAAAATTTTACTCTTTCTGTTTAGTAAAGTAGTCACCACAGTGTCCACACCCAAATATATTTCACTGCTAAATTGGCCTAAGAATAATGCTAAAAGTATTCCTAAACTGCCAAAAAAAATATTGCTAAAATTTTAACCAAACTATATTTTTGTTATTTTAGTAAACATATTTTTGAAAATTATTTATTTTTCATAATTCTTCATTATGGCCACTTATTGGCAATCAATACAAACTGATTAAGAAATAAAAAAATATTTCTTAAAAATAGTCTAATAGCTTATTTACACCAAAGCGAAATCTGCTCATACGAGATTTCAAGCCAAATCTAGTAGATTTTGAGAAGATTTCCCATACAAAATTAAATCTACTTTATGAGTAGATTTCGACGAAATCTCCTGAAATCTACTCAGTACTAAGCGATGCAACTGTGATTACTTGCAAAAAGTACTTAAAAATACTACGCTGCAACAAAAATTGCACTATAATGTGGTGTATGCAGTCTCTGGGCACAAAAAATATATACTTTAATGCTGATGTATTCAGTCTCTGACAATATTATATTGTCAAACCCGCATGCATAAAGTATTTTTGAGCAAAAGAAATCTTGCTAGATGTCAAAAAACGGTGGTGTAAACTATATAGATTTCGTTGTAGATTTCAATTCAAATCTACTAGATTCTGAGTTGGTGTGAATGCGCTATAAAAACAAGTAGGAGTGTGGTATATTCGGCTGGGCCGAATGTAAAATACCCTTCACCAAATTGTACAAATTGGTCTGTAAAAGTGTATGCTCATATTTTAAGGAGGCTAATACATGTAAGACTTTTTTTTCATTGTAGGCGGCAAGGGTATCCCTTCTTCTCAAAATTAAATATGGCCGTCAAAATCAAGTATGTTGCCTGCAAGAGGATTTTGGTTCCAGTTTACTGATATATTTTGTCGCGTACTTAGAGAATTCGTCTTTTACCAGCGGAACACACGGATCCTTTTGAATCCTTGAGTTTGTTACATGTCATGGAGCTGCAGTAATATTTCGAAGAATTTGGTTTTCTCGTTTTTGAAAATTTGAAGATGAACTCAAAACCTTAACTTTTATAAATAATTACAATAATTTAAAAGAAGAAAGTGTATTTTTTCTAACATAATGAAAGAATTTTCTTATTTCATCGTAGAACTCGAATGATGAGAAATTTAATACGAGTTAGAGTAACGAAGCCTATTAAACTTGGAAAATTTCTTTTACGCTATATGAAAACATTTTAACATTTTAACCCCTTAAATCCCTCTTTTAATGCTTGCTCTTTTTACAAAGAAAGACAAATGGACCCATACCTTGAGAAATTTAATACGAGTTAAAGTAACGAAGCCTATTAAACTTGGAAAATTTCTTTTACGCTATATGAAAACATTTTAACATTTTAACCCCTTAAATCCCTCTTTTAATGCTTGCTCTTTTTACAAAGAAAGACAAATGGACCCATACCTTGAGGAGTAAGAGGTTTAACATATTCTACAAAAACGTTCGCCGTAACATTTTACATAAATTTGCTGAACACATTTCAGGCCTAAAATGTAAGTTACATGCCGATTAACAATAAGAATATACCACTGCTGGGAAACTTTAACCCCCACCCTCAAATGAAATTCGGATGTTAACCTTCCAAACGCCGATACAGGTGTCTTACTTTTTTGCCTCCTCCATCAAAATATATAGATCGGACCTTGAGATTTTTGAAAAAATTTAATTTTTTTGTAGTGTTTACATAAGTATACTTATGTAAGAAAATATGAATTTTCAAGATTCATTTAATTATAAGAAGTACATACGTGTATATGTGCACACTATGTGTATGTATGTATGTATTGATGGATTAGTAATAAAATTGGAAAGAAGACAAAGCCTTTAGGGCAACAAAAAAAAAAAATTAAAATCTACCTAATGCCTATTGAAGCTGTCTGTTATGATTATGATTATTTTTTTATTGCTACAAATTTTAAACATCTCCCGCTTATTCTAAAATTCCCACTTTAATCATATTCATGTTGAAAGTGATTAAAGACCTTTCATCTTTAAATTTGTAATATTCGCTCCATTAACCGCAACAGTATTCTCAAACAATCATTGTTCTTTTAAGTCATCTTTGACTTCCTGGCAAAATACTCGTAGCAATTATTACAATAATGCATATTCAATTAAAATAGCAATTAGTTGGCATACTTGCCTTCTGCAATCTTGTGTTGAAAACCAATCATCATTCCTTTACACCAGCGTAGGGCAGTGGTGTGCTTGAAGTACGAAGTTGTTCAGGGCTCTAATCACTACATACGATGTCGAATTAACTATCGTAACGACTACCATTACGATACATCTAGATTATGGTAAACGATGCATATCAGGGGCCAAATCATCGCATTTGAAATCGAGTATTATGTTATCAAAATGTTATTAACGTGGATCACGGCAATAACTCTCGAAACGTATCTACTTAAAGTTGCACTCGTTTAGTAATTTATTATCAAAAGCAAATAAACTCTATCTTTTTGCTGCAAACAAAGCTAAGAAAAAATAAATAAATGATTAAAAGTTTACTTGATATTTGATTACTTGATCTTGTTTAAGTAAATGTTTCTTATTTTTGCAGCTAAAGATCGTTTTATTTTATATAAAAGCTAAAGCAGCAAAAGATTGTTTCATTTTATATAAAAAATTCAACAGTATTTATTTTCAATATTTCGATAACAATTTGTTGTCATCGTCAGGAAAATTAGCATATTAATTTTCCTCACCATGATAACAAACTGTTATCGAAATATTGAAAATAAATACTGTTGAATTTTGTATATAAAATAAAACGATCTTTAGCTGCCAAAATAAGAAATATTTGACTAAAAATGTATGTATATTCCCGATAATGTCGCAAAATTTGTTTAAATTTTAATTTAGGTATTATAGAAAGTGGTTATCAAGACAAAGCTTTCCCAGTAACTAATGCTAAATTGCTTCCAGAACAAATTCAAATAAAGTAAATGGGTAACAAAAAAAGTATTGGCGCAAATCATGGTGGAACTTATTTTTAGCCAAGTTGCGTACATTTTCTATCTTATCTTAAGTATACGGTTTTCAAGTTGTGTTAAATTTTTTTAAAAATAATTACTTATTCAACGCTCTTCAACTGCCCACCACTGCTTTACACAAAGTGTTGTCAAGAAGTGCATTTGTTAAGCACACATACGAGTACACACCTATACAAATAGTTTGTAAAAACACCCGGCCGGCAAATCGGTGGACAGAATTCAATAATGAGGGGTAACTATAGGGTTGTTATAATGTATTAAGGAAGTTTGCTATATTAACTTAGTGACCACACCTGCGATAATATCTGAGATGAGAACGTCAAATTTAATCGCAGAGAGAATTCTGTTACGTGTCGACTTCAAATCAGTGTTATCGTAGTCTTATAATAATTTTTATGAGAGCGTTCTTATGAGAAATCTCATGGCAACGATCTTATAATAAGAGCTGTCACAAAAGCGATTGTGTGTGGATTTGTTTAGAAAAAGACGCCATTGCAATTTTACCGATTATTAGTTTTGCAAAGTATGTTTTAAAAAAGCTTTTAAATGGAAAATAATTTGGTTTTATGCATTAAATATATACTATAAGTGATTAATTTTGTACAAAATATGCACATATACAAAATTTATACAATATTCTCTTGATCGCCAAGATGTGTTTTCTTCTCGGCTTTCAATGATTTATGAATTCTTATAAAATTAACAACAATACGTACATATACTCCTTGTTAGGGATGAAGATGGACTTATAGAAATTCGCTCTCCCATTCTGCCGACGTTTTCTCAGATATTATGTCAGAGTTAATCGCAGTTGTAGACACTAGGTAAAGTGTGTATATTTTGCGAATTAATTTTACTTGCTTTTGTTTACATCAATTATATTAAATAATTAAGGCATAGCTTTCTTAAAAATACTGAGCCTTGTTAATAAGACGTCATCAACTGGGTTTAATGAGTGTTTTGACAGGTGTTACTAGATGTTGGGATATAAAGTTGAATGTTTGAATGTTTTTGACTTTGTCTGTCAGCTGATCAGAAATGCCACTCATGTATATTTTATACTAGATCATAGCGAAAACTTCTATTGCAAAGTGATGTGTTTAAATGTTAATAAACTTACTCTTCACTACTTCTACTTTGGCATTTTAAGTCATTATTTTAAAATGGCTATGTCATTGGAGGCAAGTACTTACCTTTCTCGCTTACGAATAACTATTTCAAAATGTCATTACAAAAAAACCATCTAATTGCTTATATGTTCTTGGTTTACGAGTTGATGTCGATAAAAGCTACCAAAATGGCTGAAGATGTTTTGTATAAAAATATAAAATGAAATGGATAACTTTATATAAAATAAAAAAGGCATGACTTTAAGTCATGTTATAAATATCACCTTTATAAATGGATTTTACAAACAATATCTCTTGAGTAAGGCCTTACAGAATTGTGTTTGACTTTTCAAAAAGCTTGTTGAGATAAAAGTACCATTTATATTTTCTTAAACATAATTTTTTCTTAAAAACCTTTTCCATAAAAATTAATTTTTATTAAGTATGGTACAGGTTTTTAGCACTGTGGTTTATCATTTTTTTAAATTTATAGTTAATACATTTGAAAGAGCCTAGTAATGCATATGTAATGTTAACATTACGTTTACACCGGGTAGTCATAACCTGTAAGTCGTAATGACAGCAAAACGAATGACACGAATAGCGAAATTGTCAGAACAGCAAAATTTATGAAAGCAAATATTGATTTACTGCATTTATCAAAACACTCATTAAACCCAGTTAAAAATGCCCGGCATAAGCTTTAGATGTTGTCGTAATAACAAGACTCAGTATTTTTAAGAAAGCCATGCCTTAATTATTTAATATAACTGATGTAAAGAAAAGCGAAACATACACACCTTAATATAGCAAACTCCCTTAATACATTATAACAACCCTGTAGTTAGACCTTATTATTGAATTCTATCTACCAATTTGCCGGCTGGGTGTTTTTACAAACTGTTTATATGGTGTTTAGGTGTGTACTCGTATATGTGCTTAACAAATGCACATCTTGGCAACACTTTGTGTAAAGCAGTGGCGGGCAGTTGGAGAGCGTTGATTAAGAGATTATTTTCAAACAAATTTAGCACAACCTGAAAACCGTATACTTAAGATAAGATAGAAAATGTACGCAATTTGGCTAAAAATAAGTTCCACCATGATTTGCGCCAATACTTTTTTTGTTACCCATCATTTTGTAGCCATGTTTAAACCCAAGTATCCAAGTATTCTTTTATTCAATTTTCATTGCAATTATTGTACTTGTATATAGTTGCCAATAACAACTACTTACATACGTACATATACAACAGATATTAAGCAAGTCGTTACTTAACTAATTATAAGTAATGTAGGCGGTAAATAATATGATATTGAAAAGTATGTTCTTAGGTAAGTCCAACAAGTTTTCCCTGGGATTGTATGCAAATGTTTAATGAATTTAACTTGTCATCCATTTAAAGCCATTTCAACGTAGAACCAACTTTAATTTTGCCTATAGTTGAAAAAAAGTTAGCAGCAGATGATAAAAAGAACCGACTTTCGTGTTTGACTATAATTACAGCCCATTCAATTTATACAAGTTTTGGAGAGTTAACTGAATTGCCGACCGGGTAGTTACTCAAAAGTTTTACAAACAATGACGCAGTTTGCCGAATGTTTTGCTGTTGATCTGACCACAACAAAGTTGCTTGTTGTTTTTGTTTTGCTTAATTTATCAAAAAATGTGATACTCTGGTTTGCAGGTTAAACACACACACCCACATCGAAAATTGTTAAGGTGATAAAAATAGTTTTCAATTATTTTATTATTGGATATACAAGTTAGTAATGTCGATTTGAACAATTACAATGCACAATTATTACAAATGGTTTGTGTCTATAGTAGTGATGCCCAAAGAGAAATCTATGGTTACGCTCTGAGTGTAAATGAATTTGCACTGGGAGACAAATTACGCAAATCAAAAAATCGTTTTACGTACAATTTACTTAAAATTGAAGTAAAAATAAAGAATATATACATGAATTTATGTTTCTAGTATTTTTAATAAATTTTATATGAAAAAAAGTAAAAAATAAGCAAAATATTGAGAAAAAATAAGAAATGAATTCATACATCCGCGCGCATGTTCGTTCGTCGCTGTCTGACGGCTAAACTAATGAGCGCAAGATTGTGTTTGTTTTTGTTTACCACTTTAATACCATGGGTGGGCACCTCTAGTCTATAGTAATAAATCGGTTTTTAGAGGAAAAACATCTGTCGCTATAATTCAGTATTCGATAGATGTCATAGCCCAAACACACTGTTTTTTCAATCGCTATTGCGACGGACAATATTTTGAATAATGTGGCAACTTATTTTGTTATTATAATAAATATATTGTTTTTATAAGCAAAACATTCGACATTATAAACTTGTATACCCAATCTAACGCTTAACGTGGTAGTTCAAAAAGAGGCAACCGTTCAGACAACCTCAATTTACAAAAGAGAAAAACTAAAGCCAGGTAACCTTATTGGTCATCTTGTAATCCTAACGGGTATCAGAGATGTAATCAATATGTCTCAAACAAGTAACCTCATAGCTCCTACTATCTTCTTTACCAGGAAGTTTGGGATGATCGTGCCAACAAGGGAGGAATGTGACATAAAGCCAAGGGGGCTGCGTGATGGTTCACAAAAGTGGTACACGGATGGATCCAAAACGCTCCGAGGAGTTGGAGCGGGAACAGTGGGACCTAGAGAATGTAGGTATAAAACTCTTAGCAAAGACACCTCAATCTTCAAAACGGAACTATACGCAATAAGCGAAGTGGTGGCACTACTTTCTGATAAGGGACACAAGGAAGTGCTGATCACAATACTCTCTGATAACCAATCACAACTAAAGACCTTGAGCAGTTGTGTCTTTACGTCCAGTTAAGTACTGCAATGTCACAACAGGTTAAATGAATTGTCAAGCCTGAGCCAGGTCACCCTGATCTGGGTGCCTGGACATGGGGGGCACTGAATGGCAATGAAATGGCTGATATCTACGCCAAAAAAGGGGCAGAGACGTCTTTTATTGACACCACGCTGACACTTGGCTTTAATAAGAGTCTCCTTAGTGAGGAGATGAAGAAATGGATGGAGTCCATCGCAGAGCAACATGGGAGCAAGACAACTGAAATCGAACATTCCAAGAAATTTCAAAACTTTCTGGTTGCCATGACATTGGGGTCACTGAATGGCAATGAAATGGCTGATGTCTCCGCAAAAACAGGAGCAGAAAGGACTTTTATTGGCACCTCTCTGACATTTGGCTTCAACAAGAGTCTCCTTAATGAGGAGATGAAGTCTATCACGGGGCAATATTGGAACAAGACAGCTGAACTCGAACATTCCAAGAAATTTCTAAACTTTGATGCAAAGACGACCGAATGTGCTTTAAAGTTGGATAGGAAAAGCCTCAGAACACTGATAAGTGCACTTAAAAGTCATTATACCTGCCTTAAGGACCTGTGCAAGATGGCCATTTTCAACACATGACTCATTAGAGCACTTGATCACCCACTATGGACGATTGCGCACACGGGAGATATAGGCCGCTACAAGCGCATATGTTTAGTGAATAGAACTTACTATCAGTCCCAATAAAGGAACTTGTCCGGTTTCTCGACGTCCTTAGCCCATAGGGGGGGAAGGGGACGCACAATAGATCAACACTGGTCGCAGTGCAAGTGGCCGAAGAGGGTCAAATCCCATCCAAATAATAATAATAATAATTCCCAATAAAAACAATAATTATAACAATAGTTTTTGCATAATAATATGGCATCTACCGCCCCATGTACACAGAAAAAAAATTTTTTCGTGTTCAATAACCAAATTTGTTGAATCAATTAAAAAATTGTTTGAATGCGGACCTGTAAGGGAATTCGTGGATTCAAACAAAAGTTTAGTAAAAATAACTATTGATCGAAAACAACTACATATTTTTTAAACAACAACAAAATACAATATCCAAGGTTATTTTTTTGATATTTATGTATATGCATACAAATTATTTTTTCAGATAAAAATTTTATTGATTTTATTTTTACTATAATTTTTTCTGTGTAATGTTATAAAGTCAGGTTCATACGACTTTTAAAAGTCGGTCAGACTTCTTTAAAATTTTTCTATGAATGAATGGTGTATTATAATGATTCGGGGCCTTTAAAGAGAACACGAAATTCAATTTTCTCCTCTTTATTCTCAAAATGCGTGCTTATCTGCTGTCAACGGCTGTCATATACAAACTCAAAGACGCAACTTGTTCAAATTTGGCATTTGCCTGAGCTGTGTTACCAATTCTATAAAAAAGGCGGTAAATACAAAAAGTCCTCGACTTATTCACCTACCCTCGTAGTCATGGTAATAACAAACTTCCCCCATATTTTGTTGTGAGTGTATAATAACAAAGTCAGATAAAACAAATTACTTACTTTAATAAGAATTCTCCCAACGATTACAATCAAAGCACACATTCTTCGAAATATTATACTTTTGTAAACATATAAATATTATACAAGAATTTAAATTACTTACAAAAATATTGTTTGTAAAAGTTGTTCGGAATTCCACAACCATTAAAACTTTACAATTGTTACAGCCAATTATTACAAAAACATTTTTCTTTTTATACTTGTTTTACAATATGTTGGAAAAAAGTTCTTCATGTTGTTTTATTTGCGAACGAAAGCCACAACAAAATGTGGTCAGATGTTAAATCTTTTTTAATGAAAAGTTTATATGCATACATATGTACTCGTGTGTAAAATAAAAAACAGAACGAAATCAACATAGAAAACCCAACTAAAGATTACTTGTGGAAGTCCTTTTTTTTGAATTGAGTCTCTGTGGTTTCCACAAAATAAGTTTATGTTTTTATTAACTGACTTCCAGTAATATTGTATATGTATAATATAGTATATTAAGTATCTGTCGAAGAGTCATATTTTCTAAAAAATTTTTCTACAATTTGATTTATTCATACACTTAAAGACAACCCGTCACTACTAGTGAGTTGTGCACTTTAGAACATCTTGTGCAGCCTTTTAGTATAAGCTGAATATAGAGTGGCGCAAAATAAATCACCCTATCGTAAGATGTAACAGCTTTTGCAAATGGCGTTTTGGTTTAATAATTTTTGACTTATGTGAACTAGACAGCGGCAGAACACAAGCAGACAAACAATGGAGCGCTATACTCCACAGTAGTGGAATAAGTGTAGATTTTTTTTTAACCAATAATTGGTAAAAGGTGTTTGCTTAGCGTGAATTACTTCGTAGATTTAATAACCGTCTTGTATCAACTGGACGACTACTACGCCGCTTAGCTGATCGACTGGAACCACAATAGAACTTTCAGGGTGTGGCAGCTACCAGACTGGTCGTTCCGTCCGGAATATCGTGGCTGTGCCTGCTCAGAAAAAAGAAACATCCAGCAGACGAAGTGCCACGTAATTTGGCCATGATAAACGACTTTTTACTGCCAGAATTGAATTCCCCCGGGGAACAGGTTTTGCCTTGCCGCATTCCTAACCAGGGCACTTTGTTTTTCGGGTAAAGAGGGGAAGGGGTTCATCGTTTGTTACAGCAAATAAAACTCTAGAAAGCCGCATGACTTATGTTGTGTTGGGTTCTGCAACCCTTATCAAGGATATAAATTGGCAGAACAGGGATTATCATGGTCCCCGGGGGGTTCTGCTTGCAGTTCAACCTGGGCTGATCATGGCTAACTTGGCTGTGCTTTAAAACTAAAAATGCTGGAAGGGGGAGTTAGTAACCCTGATAATTGTTAGTGCATGGCTTTTTTTGGGGAATAACAATCTCGCAAGGGTTTGTTGCCTTTACAACAGTTACTTGTACTGTAAGGAACTAGTGGTGATGGTTGACAGCTGAGTTGGTTTAAGGACTGACACTCTTAGTGGGCTGCGGCCTACCAACTCATTAAGCCTTGTCTTCCAGTGATTGCTGGGAAATTACTTTCAGGAGGGATTAGTAGGCCGAAACTACTTACCAAGAAGTTACTCAGTTGGTTACAAACATATGGCAAAAATTGCTACCCCTGTGATCCTAGTTAGCCAAATGCGGGTGCTGATGAATCATGGAATTGGTACATCATCAGACAGGGCCGTACAGGCAGGTGGTGATGTAAGTTTTTTTCACTACTGTCGGAGTTGAATCCTCCCAGGGAACAGGTCATTCTATTTTTCAGGTAAAGAGGGGAAAGACTCCCTCGTTTATTGTAGCAAATAAAACTCTAGGAAGCCGCATGACTTATATAGTGTTGGAAGCCGAAACCCTTACTAAGGGTTAAAACCCTTACTAAGGGTTAAGGGTTCCGCTTGCAGTTCAACTGCAAGCTGATCATCGTTGATGTGCCTATCTTGGCTGGAAAGTTCTGGCTGTGGTTTACATGTCAAAACGCAGGAAGGGGAAGTTAGTATCCCTACTAATTGTTAGTGCATGGTTTTTTTCGGAGATTAACAACCTCTCAAGGGTCTGTTGCCTTTACAACAGTTACTTGTACTGTAAGGAACTAGTGGTGATGGTTGACGGGCGAGTTGGTTTAAGGGCTGATGCTCTTAGTGGGCTTTGGCCTACCAACTCATTAAGTTTTGTCTTCAATTGATTGCTGAGAAATTGGATAAAGGATGGATTACAAGGCTCGAACTCAAGGGGTTGCACAGATGGATACAAACAACAAACATATGGGAAAAAATTCCTAACTCTGTGTGCCTGATAAGCCACACGGAGGCGCTGGTAAATCGTAAATAATTGACTCCACGGAATTGGTTTAATCATCAGATAAGGCCGTAAAGTCAGGTACTGATGTAAATCTTTTTCACTCTCTCTTCCAACTCGGGCCATAAAAGTTTCATTATCATCTCACGATAGCGAACATCATTCACAGTAACTGCCTGCCCGCGGAAAAACTACTGCCCGATGATGCTGCCAGCCTTTCTACTGCACCAAAAAGTCATTCTTTCTGGGTGCATTGGTTTTTCAACAATCACTCTTGGATTAACATTCGCCCAAATGCAGCAATTCTCTGAGGTGCCTCATCACTGAAGATGATTTTCTTTAAAAATTGATCGTGTAAAGGAACCAGTGGCAATGGTTAGCGGTTGGGTTTGATTTAAGGGCTAATGCCCTTCCAACTCATAAGTTGCCTTAACGAAATGGTAGGCCTTGGCTTACCAACCCATCGCGAGACATATTTTTCCCCGCACTAATACCTGTTTCGATCAATGGCACAAGGCCTGGCTGACCAGCAGTTACGCTCTTATGAAGAACTAAAAAATTGAATCGATTCGTAGATCCAGTTTTTTTCAACGCGGTATTCGTACGCTGCCTGAAAGACGGCAGAAAGTAGTAGCCAGCGATGGATAATACTTTGAATATCAAATGTATAACCTATTTTTTACAGTAAATTCTTGCATTTCGGGAGAAAATAGCGGAAGTCAACTTTTTCGGTAAAAAATAACAATATAACAAACTTGCTAATGTATTGAACAGTTCTCGTATGTTTAACATTTTGTTAAAAAATATATTGCAAATAAGAAAAAAATGTGGAGAAATCTGCTAAATATTGTAAAATTGAACCTTTAAAATGTTTTTCTGTTTATGTAAATATTAAGAAAAATTAAGGGTTCGAGTGCATTAAAGCATGAATCAAAAAGCCATTTTGTAAACATATTGCCCCAAAATAAAACACCCATAAATACACACAATACATACATACATATATATGTATATTATATGCATATATATGTGTTAAAAAAAGTGTTTACTAACAGCCAGCATCTGTTGAAGTCGAAAATAAACAAATTATTATTTACAAACACACTTACACTTACAAATGTAAAAAAGTTGTGTACGAGTATATCACAAGGGTATCCCTTATCAGACATTAGGGAGGTTATGCGGTGGAGTCGTTTGGCTGTTTAATTTAAAAATTAACATTATATTTTATCATAGAATAATATACACTAATACCGCCTGTTAGAATTAATCATTATTATGGAAATAAATTTATTATTCTCTAGACAAATTAATGACATCAAGACAAATTTAAAATCGTCAACATCCTGAAAAAACAATTTTCGCAAAAACGTCCTTCACGCCAAAATATCGATCATCCATTAGTTAAGGTCAATGCTTGAGTTCGGTTCAATATTTACACATATTTTACGCTTTTCCACAAATAAATACATGCACACATACACACGTACATACTTTGATACAATTAATAACAAAAGCGAACATTTCAATGAACTGTTTATGCTGCATAAAAGTATCCCCCCCCCCCCTTTCCAACCATTATTTACATAGCTAACAAAACAGAAAAAATTGACACGGCGCTGAACAACTTGTCAAGCAGTTCTTAACCCATTGCTGTCACTGCTGCGTTAAGCGATTTATGTGATGGAAGATAAATACTTACAAAGGTAAATACATATTTATAAGACTTAAGTGGGCCTTAAATTTTATCATTAAACTCCGCCTTTTCTTAAGAAGAATGTTGTTGTCTGTATCAAGGGATTAATTTGCGTCTTATTTGATTCAAAGTCTGAAATTCTTATGCTTATAAAATTATTATTATTCACCCCAATCAAGGATAACAAATGAAAGTTCTGTTGACGCACGATTTCCATTTCCCTCAGAATGTAAAATGATATCGAGAATCTCACGTGAACACAAATTTTAAAGAAAATATCTGTGAACATTCTATATATTCAAATAAAAATAAGTTTTGTGGAGTTTTCAAAAACTAAAGCTAAGTTCCAATTTTCACAAGGCAACTTTACTTGCGCAAGTCTTGAGTTTGTGGACAAATAAGTGAGGAAAGACTGGCGAGTGTAAACATGAGTACAAACTTGCTTGTACTTAATATTTCGAAAACTGGTTTTCTGCTGTCATTCGTAATGTCAAAAATTTTACATTTTCTTTCTTTTATATATTTATTTGTTGTCCGTGGTGAAAGCAATATTGGCGCGAAATTGTGATATTTTAATACATTTGAAAAAAAAAATTAATAATATTGTGGAAAACCTCAAAAAACGGATATCAGCATTACTTTGGAAGAAGTGAAAATTAAATGGAAAAATTTAAGAATGCAGTACATGTAAAGTTAAGAAAGTGTAAGCAATAGAAAACGAAAGTTGCTTAAGTAAAATTGCTGTGTCTGAACACAAAAGCAAGTTTAAAAGAAAATTTGGTAAGAATTGCGCAACTAAGCTTACCTGGTGAAAATTGGTACTAAGCAAGTAAAAGTGTAGTGTATTCGGCTGTTCCGAATCAAAAAAAAAACCCTTTACAATAGTCACATAAATACTGGGTGGCCCAGAAAGACCGAAGTGGTGTGAATTCCTTATAACTTTTTTATTATAATTTTTTTTTTCTTTTCTTTTCAGTATTTTGTAAAGAAGACTTGGATAATTTATAATGGAGCAATACACAATTGAACAACGTGCCCAAATTGTTGAAATTTACTTTTCAAATCAACGGTCCATTGTGTCTTAACTCAGCGTGCATACCGTCATCAATTTAATGTGCGGGTTGCACCCTCTGAGTCAACAATAAACCGTCTGTTTGCAAATTTTCGAGAACAAGGAGCAGTAAGGAACCTTCCTGGTCCCGGCAGACACCGAACTGTCCACACGGCTGACAATATTCAAGTGGTACAGGAGAGTATTCGGGAGGATCCAGAAACATCAACCAGGAGACGTTCGTCACAACTGGGCCTCTCAAGGACGTCGCTGCAGCGAATTTTGCACACCATAGGATTGTTTCCATACAAAATTCAACTTGTCCAAGAATTGAAACCAACAGATTACCAGCAACGACTTGACTATGCAATTTATTTCCAGCAAAAAGCACAAGAGAATCCAAATTTTATTCATAACTTAATAATGAGTGACGAAGCCCATTTTCAATTAAATGGGTTCGTTAACAAGCAAAACTGTAGGATATGGGCTACGGAAAACCCGAGAGTACTTCATCAACGACAATTGCACCCAGTTAAGTGTACCGTTTGGTGCGGTGTTTCTTCAGAAAGGATCATTGGCCCATTTTTTTTTTGAAAATGAACAAGGTGTCGCCATTTCCGTCAATGGTGATCGATATCGGGCCATGTTGCAAAATTTTGTAAGGCCAGCCGTGGAAAACCATCCGCAAATATGGTTCCAACAGGATGGAGCCACAGCGCACACTGCGAGGGCCACAATGACTCTTTTACGCGACATCTTTGGTGAAAAAATAATTTCTCGTAACAGCAATTTTAATTGGCCTCCGCGTTCCCCGGATTTAACCGCTCCAGACTGTTTTCTTTGGGGCTATTTAAAAGGAAAAGTTTATGTTAATAAGCCTAGGACTATTGAGGAGTTAAAAACCAATATTCGAGAAGAAATTAACAACATACCACCGGAAGTTTTGCGAAAGGTCATGGAAAATGTGTTGGAAAGAGCACATTTGTGCGAAGCAGAATATGGCCACCACTTGCGGGATATCATTTTTAATAACAAATCCAAAAATATTCCCCATAAATTTAATGTATTTAAAAAAAAAAGAAAAATTAAAAAAATATCTCTTAAATAAAAAGTTATAAGCAATTCACACCACTTCGGTCTTTCTGGGCCACCCTGTATATAGTATATACGAGGTCTGATCAAGAAAAAATAATAACCGTTATTTTCAAATTCCCTGAGCTACTTATGTTCGATTTTTGCATTTTTTTTTTATAATATACAGGGAGGCTGATGAAAGCTGCTACCAAAAAAAAAAAAAAAAAAGCGTAATAACTTATTTTCTGTGTAATTAACCTGTTCCACTTTTGTTGTCTTTTATAGATTGATCTTTAAATTTAACTAAAATGTAGAATTGCGACAGTAAAACAAGAATTTGTATAGTGCAACGCTTTCAGGCTTTAGAGTCCGTTGTTTCTCTACAAAGGGAATATAGGCGCACGTTTGGCGGCACCCCTCCTAGCAGATGGAGTATAATGAGACACGTAAAGAATTTTGCCGAGCATGGCACAATCACAAGAAGCCCTCATCATCGAGATTTCTTAATTCGGTCGCAGGAAACTATCGCTGCTGTAGTGGCTGGCATACAATCCAATCCTAGAGTTTCGAAAAGGAGCTTATCTGCCCAAATAAGTGTCAGCAGATAATTTTGCACCCAGATTTAAACTTATTTCTATATAAGACTCAACTAACAAACAAACTGAACTCTAGAGACTTTCCGATTCACTTCGAATTTTGTAAGAAGATCATTCCAATGGTGTCAGAGGATGAAAACGTCTGGAACTATATTTTTACATCTGACGAGGCACATTTTGATTTAAACGGCAATGTTAACAAACGAATATGGAGTAACTCTAACCCACAGATACTCAATCAGATGCAATTACATCCACTTCGCATCACAGTGTGGTGTGCAGTTTCTTCAAGGTTCATTGTTGGACCTTACCTTTTCGAAAAAAAACCCGGTCTTACTGTTACAGTCAATGGAGACCGTTACTTAAAGATGCTGAAAGAGTTATTCTTTCCAGAAATGCGTTGACAGAGAATCGTTTTCAACACTGTTTGGTTTTAACAAGATGGGGCAACTTGCCACATAACCACGCCTGTTGTGACAGATTTGAGGTGAAAATTTCCCAATAAACTGATTTCAAAGAACTCCACATTCTGTTGGCTTCCCAGGTCTCCTGACCTCACTGTACCTATTTTTATACCCTTCACAAAAATGTAAAGGGTATTTATAAGTTTGTGATTCCGTTTGTAATTTCTACAGTTTTTTTTGCGACCCTATAAAGAATATATATTCTGAATCAGAATTAATGGAAAAGTCGATTAAGCGATGTCCGTCTGTCCGCCGTTGAAATACTGTTTCTGAGAAAACCATTAGACTTAGAAACTTTTTTCTTTCACCATTCTTTTGTTCCATCGATTCATGGGTTTGCTATTGAAATTCAGTAATATCGGTTCACACATAGCTGAGATATATCCAAAATTCCGAAAAAATCATTTTTTTTAGCAATTTTGTACGGAAATTTTTGAAAAAAAAAATTGTTTCTTTTGCTTCAAACTTCACACACTCATTAAGCATGGTGACTAAAACGCAACAAAAATTTGTTTCAAATATCGGTCCGTATATACCCGAGATATAGCCTAAACCGGGTTTTTCATGAAAATATCGCATAAGCGAACTTTTTTGTGCTCAAAAGCAGTTCTGGTAATGAAGTAAGGTTATATAAATATGAAGAATGAAAATTTCCGATGTCGGTCCATATATACCCGAGATATAGCCTCAACCGGGTTTTTCATGAAAATGCTTAAACAACTTTTTTGTGCTCAAAAGCAGTTTTGGTAAGGAAATAATTTTATATAATTATGGAAAATTAAAATTTCCGATATGGTCCATATACATATGCCCGAGATATAGCCTAGACCGCCGTTTTCATTAAAATGTTGAGTAAGCGAACTGATACAACTTTGTTTGCTCAAAAGCAGTTCTGGTAATGAAGTAATATACATTACCCTTCTTGTTTTTTTTGTAATTTTATTTTATTTTTTTTTTTGGGTTATTGCAAACAAGAGATTTATAAAATAAGCTCCAACAAATTTGGATGATTTGAAGCAATTCAATCAACCGGTAATTGAGACAGTTCCCACTGCAACACTCTAGGCAGTATTGAATAGCTTTTTGCTAAAATGTCGCACATGTGTCAACGAGGGTGCAGGCCGTTTGAATTCAATTTTAAAACTTAATGAATTACTTTAATAAAAACGTATTTTTCGAATGAATTTCTTAAAAATAACGAGTGATTTTTTTGCTATTATCTTTTTGGCAACACTAGTTTTGACAGCTCCCGCACGTTTTGTATCTTGTGTCACTGTCAAACATCTTCAGTTTGGTCTATAATTTAATCATGAATCGTCTTACAAACGAACAACGCTTGCAAATTATTGAATTTTATTACCAAAATGCGTGCTCTGTTAAGAAAGTTCATCGCGCGCTTCTTCCATTTTATGGTCAGTTTAATCGACCTACTGAGGCTGCTATTCGGGCTATTGTAAAAAAATTTCGCACCAAATTTACATTGTTGGACATTAAACCACCAACACGCTTACGTAGAGTGCGAACTGAAGAAAATATCGCAGCCGTATCGGCCAGTGTTGGTGATGACCGTGAATTATCGATTCGGCGCCGTTCGCAGCAATTGGGCCTCTGTTACTCCACTACGTGGAAAATTTTGCGGAAGGATTTGGGTGCGAAGCCTTATAAGATACAGCTGCTGCAAGAATTGAAGTCAAACGACCTATCACAACGCCAAATTTTTGGTGAATGGGCTCTTGAAAAGTTAGATGAAGATCCACTATTTTATCGAAGAATTATGTTCAGCGACGAGGCTCATTTCTGGTTGAATGGATACGTGAACAAGCAAAACTGCCTTATTTGAAGTGAAAAGCAGCCAGAAGCATTGCAAGAGCTACCAATGCATCCACAAAAACAACCGTTTGATGCGGATTATGGGCTGGCGGCATCATTGGGCCGTATTTCTTCAAAGATGATGCGAATCACAACGTTACTGTGAATGGTGAGCGCTACCGTGCGATGATAACGAACTTTTTTTTGGCCAAAATGGAAGAGCTTGACTTGCATGACATGTGGTTTCAACAAGACGGTGCCACATGCCACACAGCACGCGAAACAATGGACCAATTGAGAGGCGAGTTCGGTGAACAGTTTATTTCACGCTTGGGACCAGTCCGGATGGACCATTTGAGGCGCAGCCGCGGCCAACATTTGCATGAAATAATCTTCAAACATTAAATTATATCGACCCAACTATCGATCCAAATAAATATTTCATGCATTTTTCTGAATTTTATGTGTTTTTCTTTTTTAAATTTCCGATAGTTCTTATAAAGTCACCCATTATAACCAAGCATATTTTGTTCACTTTTCAATATACTATACATATACGTGACTATCGTGAAGGGTATTTTAGATTCGGCCCAGCCGAATATACATTACTCTGACTTGTTTTTTTTATAATTTTTTTTTTTGGGGTTATTGCAAAAAAGAGGTTTACAAAATAAGCTCCAACAAATTTGGATGATTTGAAGCAATTCAATCAACCGGTAATTGAGACAGTTCCCACTGCAACAATAACTAACAATGAATAACTTTTTGCTAAAATGTCGCACATGTGTCAACGAGGGTGCAGGCCGTTTGAATTCAATTTTAAAACTTAATGAATTACTTTAATAAAAACGTATTTTTCGAATGAATTTCTTAAAAATAAATCACATACACTTTGCAAAATGTTATTTGAGTTTCTTAATGTAGCAAAATTGATCAGCCACCCTGTATTTGCCGAGAAATCTACTCAATTGAAACAAGTTGGCATAACATATCGCTCCTTTATTGCAACATAGTCATAACGCAAAAAAGCTTGTTTCGAGAAAAACACATTTCAAATTTTTAGTTTCCATACAAGTCTTAGAAAATTTTTTTTAAAAAATATCTCCTAATGGAAACAGTTTAAAGGTAATTTAAATAAAATTTTGGCACAGTATAAAAGATAGTACTGTTAATAATTCTGCATTATTAACTCGAAACGCTAATTTTTTGAGATATGACTATGTTGCAATAAACGAGCGATATGTAGTTTCGACAAATCAGGTTCAACTGTAACTTTTTTTTATTAATGAAATATTTGCCAGCACTTTTTGTTTGCTTCTCATTCACATTTTATTATATGTATGTACATATGTATGTAACTGATTGTTTTTTGCTTTTGTAAGTTATTGTCGCTTCCTGATGGCGTCACGATAATAAAATTGTCTTTCATAAATTAAACATTCGGCATTTTTTATGGAAAAATATTTACAATAAAATATGTCTGTTGGCTTGAAATGTTTACAATTTCGATAATAATGAGTCAATTTTTGCAGAAACAAAATTTTTATTGCCATTTTATAGATGTTTCACAAATTTACAAACTTTACAGATAAATATAAATCAAAAAATTTTAATACTCGCAACACAAAGCTGAAACTGGTGAATAAGTTACCCAGTAAACATGTGGACAAGTGTGTTTAATATTGTGTGCCACTTACGGCACCTTTACATGGTAATACAAATACTTAGATCTGTCAAAAATCTGTGTAGAATATAGGCAATTTTACCGTGTAAAACGGTGGTGGACAAATTTGTTTTGCACTTGTGTTAGGGAGATAATTTGAGAGTAATTTAAAGTACAGTGACCAGCAAAGCTAACATAAACATTTTCGTTTGAACAATTAAATCGCGTACATTAATGCTGTTATGACAGTTTCATAAGAGCTATAATGGTTTTAAAGACAAAGAACCCATTTATTACATTGTTTACTATATATGAATTTTAAGTACGAAAAACTTTTTTCACATAAGTATGTTATTATATTTATTCATATTTGAATGGAAGAACTCATAACACCTTCCAATAACATTTTCTATACACATTTTAAATGTTTGATGGCATAAAAGACATATACAAACGCATTTTTTATTATAAAAAATTTTGCATTGTCGTTTATGTTATCCGCTGTAAGTGGAAAAAAAGCTCTAAGCTTCTAGCTGACATGTGCATTCGCCAACGTCTGTTGAACGACTAAACTAAAGAGCATAAGAAAAAGAAGGCGTTAAGCATTAAACACATTCGAGATAGCAGGCTACACGAACACACGACTACAAATGCCGCTGGCTACAAATGTAGCCTGTAGCCAGCTACATAATTATATTGAAGGCGGCAGCCACATAATAAACAGCTGATATTGTTTTCTTTATCTCCTTACAAATATTAAAAAGCTTTTTGTGCTTATAAAATGGCTATGGGAAATTTAGATATTTCTATAGCAGCTATTGCTAAAATAGTTTGAGCTACTTAGTATTCGATGTAATAATATATAAAATAAATATTAAAAAATTAAATATTTGTATATTACAATCAAAATCCACAATTAAAATAAAACTTCTGAAATATAAACAGCTGCTTTTTTGCATTTCAATGGTGCCACTTAGAATTTTTTTTAGTTGTTTCTAAAGCTATCAACTAGGTTGTGAAGAGTAAGAAAAAAGCAAGAAAATGCAATGAACTATTTGAAGACTAAAGTAATTTAATTATAACTCCGTAATTTATAAACCAATATACGGAAATAATTTTTTGGCAAGAATTATTATTAAACATTTTCAATTTAGAAATACACCTAAGTCTGTTTTTACACGGTCTTTTTGTACACGGTTTTGATATAACACGGTTTGAAAATTGAATATTTTTAATTTTTTTACACGATTTTATTCCATTTAGCACGATTTGAAATTTTATGTACTTAAATTTTTTTTGTCAAATTTAATTTTTGCGAAGTATGTTCATATCACAAAAAAGTATTTATGAAAGAAAAAAGTCTGAAACCATCGATAGTATCGATAGTTTGCGAACACTAGCTTAAAGATTTAAGTGAATTCCCCTTTAGCGCGTACAAACAATTTTTACTGGTCAAAGCAAATGTGAATAGCACTAATTTAGGGGAATTCCCTTTATGTGCATACAATAAAATTTACTGGTCAGAGCAATTGAAACGTGTTAATATTTTGTGAACTGTCAATGCAATAAGACGTGTTTGGTAAAGAAATTTTTTGCAGGCAAATTTGATTTTCCATTAAATTTAATTTTAACGCATTAAGATAAAAGGTAAGCCAAAAAATATTTTGTATTTATTCAGTTACATATTTATGTTTATTAATTTTGTTAAATATTTTATGTATCCCTAAAAGGAAATGTCAGATATAAAACTAAAACGGAAGGCAATTTCTTTGGAAACCAAGATTAAAATTTTAGATCGCCTTCGAAATGGAGAAGGCTCAACTGCTCTTGGTAAAACGTTCGGTTTAAATGAAGCCACACTAAGAACTATAAAGAAAAATGAAATTGAAATTAAGCTATCGGTGATTTCTGGAACGAACCTATCTGTTAAGTCTTCATCATACACTAGAGATGCTGTTAAAGAAAAAATGGAAAAAGCACTCATAATATGGCTGGAGGAAAATGCCCAAAAAAGAATTCCCGTAGACGGAAACAATATCAAACAGCAAGCATTAAGGTTCTATAAAATGATAAAAGACGAACAACCGTCTACATCCACACAAACAACTGCTGAGAAGAGCTACGTACTTTCTGCAAGCACAGGTTGGATGAGGGGATTTCTCCATATGCATGCGCTTCATAACATAAAAATCAAGGGCGAGATTGCTTCTGGAGATCAGAAAGCCGCCGAAGAATACCAACTAAAACTTAAAAAAATAATAGCGGATGGTGGATACAGTCCAGATCAGGTTTTTAACGCTGACGAAACCGGTCTTTTTTGGAAAAAAAATGCCGAGAAGAACATATGTGGCCAAATCGCAAAAAAGTGCTGGGGGTTTTAAAGTTGAAAAAGATCGAGTCACATTTTTATTGTACAGTAACGCTTCTGGAGATCGGATGTTAAAGCCCCTGCTTATCAATCGTGCATTAAAGCCTCGAGCAATGAAAGGTGTCGATTTTGATACATTGCCGGTTAATTGGATGGCCAATAAAAAAGCATGGGTGACGACTACAGTTTTCACAGAATGGTTCATTAAATATTTTGTGCCAGAAACTAGAAAATATTTGAATGAAAAGGGCTTAGAATTTAAAGTTCTTCTGTTGGTAGACAATGCACCCGGGCATCCTCAGTTGGAACACGAAAATGTACAAGTTTTGTTCCTGCCACCAAATACCACATCCCTAATCCAACCACTGGACCAAGGAATTATCGCAACATTCAAAACTTATTATATCAAATGAACATTCCAGTACATTTTGGACACTTTGGATAGGGATAAAACTCTAACAGTAATTGATGCCTGGAAAAAGTTTTCTATCAAAGATTGCGTTACACATGCTGCTTTAGCATTGTCAGATTTACGACCATCAACCTTAAACGGATGTTGGAGAGCAATTTGGCCAGAATGTGTAAAAAGTAAAAATCCTGTGGAGAAAAATACAAACGAATATCCCAATATAATTGCTTTAGCACACGCAGTTGGTGGGGAGGGTTTTGATGACTTGGTATCTGATGACATTGATGAACTGATGATTGATAAAGTTCTTAGCGAAGACGAAATATTACATTTTGCCTCACAGAATGCTGATGTTATAGAAAGCAGTGATAGTGAAGAACCTGTAAAATTAACTGAAAATTTAATTCAAGAAGGGCTTCAACTTGCAAATAAATTAGGACACCATTTCGTCAAAAATGATCCCAATGTCGAAAGAGCTGCACAATTCCAACGTGAGCTGAATTCTTGTATGGCTCGTTACAAGGAATTATACAAAAAGGTAGCAAGAATTGGCGAACAACGGCTCATAACAGAGTTCATTTTTCAAAATGTAGATGCCGAACGAGCAAGAGAAAGTCCAGTTCAAAATTATTCCAGCGATGATAGTGAATGTATACGCGTTCGAAGCAAGCGAATGCGAATAACTGATGACGACAGCAATTAAATTTATGTTGTTGTATTTATGATTATCACTTATTCTATTTTATTTTATTTTTTACCTTAAAAATTGAATAACCTATTCTTTTCGTTCACAACATAGTTTTTTAGTTCCTGAACTTGCCATACATTTAATTTATATTACTTTTAAGATTAGAGTGCATATCTTTTTTATCATTAATTACTATGCTTGTGAAAATAAGCATTATATATTTGATTTAATAAAATAAACATGAATTCTTGTTCTTAAAAATTCTTGTTTTTCACTAATTTTAATAGGTTTTAGAGATTAGGAACAAATCACCCATTTTTGTATAAGATCGATGTCTTTTTTTACACGGCTTCTTCTGGAACCAATCTACCGTGTAAAAACAGACTTAGGTGTATTCACTTTCATATACATATAAAAGAAGACGTGTGTGTGCTTCCATAAATGGTTGTTGTTTTAATAATATTATAATAACAGAAAGAAATATATAAAACACTAACAAACATCTGTAATAATTTGCAATACATATAAGAACATGAATTTTTGTTTCGGTTTACGGAAAATGCAAATAATGCGCAGTGCGCTATTCTATACGAAATTTCAGGTCATAAAAATCAGTTTTTATACACGGAAAACTATCATGTTGATTTCTGCAGGTATGAAAACTTGTTTATGTGTATTTTAGTTATTTAACAACTAAATTTGAAGTTATTCTCTTATATCTAAATGGTTCATTGTTTTCTGGCTAATAAAGTTCAAATCTGACTTTCACCAAGCAGGACTTTTATTTTCCAATTATAACAATAATTGCTGCGATCAATTACAATATGTAATACATACCAGACAATGTAAAATTGATTGCTTTTATTCTTGGGCCACATTTCCTTTTTATAAGCGCACAGAACTTAAATTATCCGACATTATAAATAACAATACTTTTTGCCAATTCTTTTTACCAAAAACAGCACATATGAGTATATGATGAATAAACAAATTTTTAGATTTAAATAAGACTTTTTGCTATATATAATATACTCGTATAAAGAAACAATATCTAAAAACACAAACATCGCCCTGAAATTGTCTTAAAAATGGGTGGAATCAGCTTTTAAAACGGTTAACTTAAAAAGTGCTTAACAGAACATTTAAAAAAATAAAAAAAAATTCTTGTATGACTACAGTTTTGTTGTATTCGTCCTAAAAATTATTGCTAATGCTGTTTAACATTTTTATGAATCAATTTCTAAATTTCTTTTCAAAGCACTAATTTATTTGTATTCGGTTGACACATTGACATCACTAACAAAGCTTTTGTAGCCAACAAAAATAGAAATTAGTTTAATTGGACTACAACGACAAAATCAGTATGGACAACAACCTGCAGCCGTGCTGCTTGCTGTCTTCAAAATAATCATTCTCATAAGAACACGTGTGTTTTAATTTTGAGCTTTTGTAGCTTGTAGCCTGCTGTCTCGAATGTATTTAATGCTTTACTTACAAACAATTGTTTGCCTAAATGTCCATCGCAAGGTGCATTAACGTATACACGGTGGCAGCACTAGAGCAAAATTACAACAATACAACAAAAACAGGCACGTGGTAAGCTATGTTTGTCAAAAATATTTGTAACTATTTTCACAATTATAAACTATGAATGTATCTTTTCATAATTATAAATTATATTTATTTGAATTATTTTTATGTTCACAAAATAATTTGTATATGTTTAATTCAGAATAAAACACTAAATTCACTTTCAAAAATGTAAACAATACATTTGACGTAAATAACTTACTATATTGCCAGTAGCAAAAAATTGTCACATGCCGTAGTGCTGCCACCGTGTATATTAACGTATACACGTCCTTGGTCCATCGCTGGTGTTAAACCAAAATGTATTCAGTAGGAGGGAAATCCAAATGCAAAAATTGACAAGCGTTCGGTAAATCTTCATTTTCTAAACAATTTCAGCAAACTCTGTATTCTCATCACAACAGAGGTGTATTTTTGAATATGTATTGGTAGCTCTTCGAGTATTTACTGAAGGTGGTACAACATTTAGAAACCCAAACAATTGCAGTTCAAGAATATTGCATGTTTTTTTTTGTAAATGTTATAGAATTGTAAGCATCAATAATTTTATTACAAGTGTATGCGTAAAAAATACTAACAACACATTTTTGTTCACATTTTTTTAAGTACGGAGAGAATTACGTAATATTTTGCTTCCACAAAATCGAAATATCTTGTATTCCGATGTAAACATGCTGTTAATGCCAAAAGTCTTTTCCTCACACGGGCATTAACAACAGTGATGGACCATTTATAGAAATCTAAGCTTTTGTATGCATAAGCTGATAATTTTGACCATAACGTCATCCTGCTGGCACATAATGCCTAAATAGAAAAATTACAATATTCAAAAAGGGCACTAATATGTCGTTTCCGTAATTTTAATTCTCTTAAGTATCTCGTGTCTGAAAGGTAAACCACATTTTGTTAATAAAACCATTTTCTTATACAAATTCCTAATTCCTTTGGATTTTATTTCTTTTGTTTCATATTGCGTTTGTCTAATTCGTTCCGAGAAATCTTTTAATAATATTAATTATACGAAGTTTTTTCTGTATTGGCTTCGAGGTTAATTGTATTCCTTTTCGAAATCTCTTCCCCTTGTGTTCATCAATCCAACACATGCTTTTAAGACCCTTCAGGTAAGCACTCTGCTCGAAGATGTGGAAAATGATGGGCAATGTTTATTATTACATTCAAACATTAATATTTATCAATCTGTTCAAAACTGGGTCTGGCTTTTTTGTCTTCGTGGTCTGCACTGGAATATATAGGGTGTTTTTTTAAGCCCGATAGAACTTGAAATTGTAAAAAATAACACAAAAAATGAAATTGTAATCAAAATTTTTTTTTATTCGAAAGATCAATACGTGACATTAACATTTGAAAATGATTTCGGGCATATGGGCACCGCGGCTGTTCTTGACGAAGCGCATTCTGGACGTCCAATTTTGGGCCACTTTTTCGAGCACTGCTGGCCGTATGTCACGAACAACACGAACAATGCTGGCCTCCAAGGCGTCAATTGTTGCTGGTTTATCAGCATAAACCAGTGACTTCACGTAGCCCCACAGGAAATAATCGAGAGGTGTCAAATCGCACGACCTTGGAGGCCAATTGACAGGTCCATTTCTCGAAATCAACTTATCGCCAAATTTTGATTTCAGTAAGTCGATGGTTGCGTTCGCCGTATGGCACGTAGCGCCATCCTGTTGAAACCACATCTCCTCCGGATCAATGTCATCCATATTTTCAAACAAAAAATCATTGATCATGGTGCGGTAACGATCTCCATTGACCGTAACGCGAGCTCCGGCCTCATTTTTGAAGAAATAAGGTCCGATGATGCCACCAGCATGAAAACCGCACCAAACAGTGCATTTTTCTGGATGTAATGGAGTCTGTAGGATCTCTTGTGGATTGGTCTCACTCCATATGCGGCAATTTTGCTTATTAACAAACCCGTTAAGCCAAAAATGCGCCTCATCGCTGAACACAATTTTGCGATAAAACAACGCGCGAATCGACGACTGATTTTCAAAGTAAATTTGGATAATTTCGTAGCGTTGTTCAAGCGTGAGTCTATTCATGATGATTTGTCAGAGTATACTGAAACAAATAAAAAAAGTGTTTCATCAAAATTTAATTTTTTGTGTTACTTTTTACAATTTAAAGTTCTATCTAGCTTAAAAAAACACCCTATACTAAATTTACCTTCATACAAGTCGAGACTGGCATTAATAAAACTTTCCACTCTTAAAAGTCGCAGAACAATATTAAATGCCATTTTTTTTTTTTTTTTTTTTTTGTTAAATATTATAAATGGAAAAGTTTGCTGTGAATTTTTGATACGAAATATATTTTGGAACATCCCAACACGGCCTACAGTCAACTTCGTGCTGCCGTCCATTCAGGTTTTCCAAGCTAGCTACACCAACTGGGATCCATTAATAAGAATCTGTTCTGAGTTTAATAAAAATTATAAATATGTCGACTTCTATGTTAGCTGTAATTATGTTAAACGTAATAAAATATTAAGTCTTAATAATTAGTGTATTAATATGTGTAATTGTTTGAGCTTAAGGTCTTTTGGAAGTTTTTGGTTTTTATTATCTGGCAATATTTCGCTTTCCTTTGGATAGCTTCTTCAGGCCAAATAATATTTATTTAATTTCATTTTTTATAAATTTTTGAAAAATCAAAACAACAAAAACAAATAACTTTTCTTTTTCTTTCATATTTTTCTTCTATATCGGAAAGAACTAATATATTTCTAATGTTTTTTTTTTCACTATTCACAATTTGCAATTCACTTTGTTTTTTTTTTTAATTTTACAAAATTATATGCACAAGTATGTATTTGTAAATAATATGTAAACATTAGAGCCAGACGATATATTTTCTAGAATAGCCGGCGGTTATAATACGACGCCGTCGAACAAAATTTACTTCTCAATATGAGATGAATATAAATAGAAAATAATTAAATGCTCGGTGGCTGAGTGGTTAAAGCAGCAGATCATAATACGTCACGACCCGAGTTCAAATCCCAGTGGCTGCTGATGAGTAGTGTAGCGACTACGAAACAGCTAAAGATTTGATTATTATTTTTCTTGTCTTCTTCAATCAAAAATTATTGATCCCAGAAAATTTGTATTGCAAAAAATCCTTCTTAAGAAAAAACTTAAGAAAGGGAAAAACTTGAACTATAACCCGTTGTACAAATGTACAAACCAAAAATTTAATTCAAAAATTATAAAGTTCAACAAAAATTCAATAAAATTTCTTAACTTTAGTAATTTTTGGTCGGCAGCGGCACTAATTGTGGCAGGCTTTCTTTCTTTTTTTTAAATTGCATATCGGCATGGTTGTATATTTTCTGACATTTCTAACGTAACGACGTAATCACTTTGAATAGTTTTCGATATGAGTTACAGACGCAGTTTTTTCTCATCTTTCGAGATATGATGGAATAATTTGTTTCACAAGTTTTCAACGCGAAAACTTCTCGCCAAAGTTACACAAGACAGCCGATGCTGCACGGGTTGGCAGATATATAGGAATGCCGAGTGAACGAACTGGATTCCTTTGACCGGCTTTCGGGTGGGTTTGGATCCAAACCGTCGGGGAAAGTGTAAGGTTCGTAGGCTGCACTTCTCCCTCAGGCAACACAACGGGACCAAAAGGACCCAAGTGGGCTGATTTCATGAAACTGGCTGCCTGTACAACCTAACCGAACCGACACAAGACAGCCACTGGGCTGAAGAACAGCTCTCGTGTCATCGTAATTATTTGTTGTTTTTGATTTGATTCGATTCTTCGAGAGTTTTGCGTCTCACTTGCACTGGTTAACGGTTTGTCTCAACTAACTATATTGGTTTATAGTTTTTAGAGGTATTTCATTCTTAACTACGCTGCAACTTCCTATATGAAGGCATAGGTCGTTATAGTTAATCACAGCGACGCTACAAATCTACTGTTAATAACATCATGGGAATATGGTCTGCGTCACCCCACCCATGCTGTGCATCCTATACTTTGCAACTATATAGTTAAATAAATAAAAATAGAAATCAAAAATAAATGTTTGTGTTTGTGCTGCCATCTAACGTTAGGTAGATTCAATATCAATCCGTCTTCGTAAACATTTATTTGAGTTTATTTTTTCTAGAATTGTTGCTGAATTATACTGGGTGGCCCAGAAAGACCGAAGTGGTGTGAATTCCTTATAACTTTTTTATTATAATTTTTTTTTTCTTTTCTTTTCAGTATTTTGTAAAGAAGACTTGGATAATTTATAATGGAGCAATACACAATTGAACAACGTGCCCAAATTGTTGAAATTTACTTTTCAAATCAACGGTCCATTGTGTTGACTCAGCGTGCATACCGTCATCAATTTAATGTGCGGGTTGCACCCTCTCAGTCAACAATAAACCGTCTGTTTGCAAATTTTCGAGAACAAGGAGCAGTAAGGAACCTTCCTGGTCCCGGCAGACACCGAACTGTCCACACGGCTGACAATATTCAAGTGGTACAGGAGAGTATTCGGGAGGATCCAGAAACATCAACCAGGAGACGTTCGTCACAACTGGGCCTCTCAAGGACGTCGCTGCAGCGAATTTTGCACACCATAGGATTGTTTCCATACAAAATTCAACTTGTCCAAGAATTGAAACCAACAGATTACCAGCAACGACTTGACTATGCAATTTATTTCCAGCAAAAAGCACAAGAGAATCCAAATTTTATTCATAACTTAATAATGAGTGACGAAGCCCATTTTCAATTAAATGGGTTCGTTAACAAGCAAAACTGTAGGATATGGGCTACGGAAAACCCGAGAGTACTTCATCAACGACAATTGCACCCAGTTAAGTGTACCGTTTGGTGCGGTGTTTCTTCAGAAAGGATCATTGGCCCATTTTTTTTTGAAAATGAACAAGGTGTCGCCATTTCCGTCAATGGTGATCGATATCGGGCCATGTTGCAAAATTTTGTAAGGCCAGCCGTGGAAAACCATCCGCAAATATGGTTCCAACAGGATGGAGCCACAGCGCACACTGCGAGGGCCACAATGACTCTTTTACGCGACATCTTTGGTGAAAGAATAATTTCTCGTAACAGCAATTTTAATTGGCCTCCGCGTTCCCCGGATTTAACCGCTCCAGACTGTTTTCTTTGGGGCTATTTAAAAGGAAAAGTTTATGTTAATAAGCCTAGGACTATTGAGGAGTTAAAAACCAATATTCGAGAAGAAATTAACAACATATCACCGGAAGTTTTGCGAAAGGTCATGGAAAATGTGTTGGAAAGAGCACATTTGTGCGAAGCAGAATATGGCCACCACTTGCGGGATATCATTTTTAATAACTAATCCAAAAATATTCCCCATAAATTTAATGTATTTAAAAAAAAAAAAAATTAAAAAAATATCTCTTAAATAAAAAGTTATAAGCAATTCACACCACTTCGGTCTTTCTGGGCCACCCTGTATTAGCCCCAGAGCTAGTGTAATTTGATGTACTTCGCAGCTGTCAAAATTTTACTTACAAGAGTTTTCTGCTACCGCACACTTCCTTAGTGTAAAAAAATCCATTTTGTATATTTTATTATCTGTGAAAAAGAAACAAAAAATATATAAACGATAAAGTTTATAAATTTCAAAGCGCCACAGTGACTGTTGGGCCACCCTGTATGTATATTGCAAGTATAAATCAATGTATGTTTTGAAATAAAATAATAGCAAAACTACACGCAGTAAATCTTAGTTTATGACAACACTTAGCATTAATCATACGCAATATGTTGCCAGTAGTACAGTTATTGTTTTATTCTTTAAGCAATATGTTGCTGGCAAACTGCTTATGAACATGTATATAAACAAACTGTGTTACTAGGGCCAGAAGCACAATGTTTCAAATACAATGAATATGTGTATATACTCCGATACATGTGTTGTTTAACAAAATGCAGTCAGCGGAAAGTACTGGCGTTATATTGGCGCCGAAATTTCTTCGACATTCATTCACAAAAACAAATCCCTTAGGCGCATGATCAATATGTACATACACATGTGTGTTGGAATGTAAGTTTGTCCTTCGAACATTATAAGTTGACGAAAGGATTCAAGAGCTCTTCAATTGTGTTACATGTTTTAGGTTTTGTCACACATCAAGCTCATTAACTTCAATTGTTGCATATGCTCATAATTTAAAATATATAAAAATTTATCTTAAAATGAAAAATCATTGCCGATATTATATATCATTTAGCTGTCTTTTATACTACGAGGGTGGGTCATTAAGTTTTTTACTTACTTTATTAATGAGAGTTTTTTATATATGAAAGTTATTTGAGTTTCCAAAATAGTCTACTTTGAGTTCTATACATTTAGTCCAAGACTTAAACGACGCTTTCTGTTCGGTGCCAATTTTTATAATAATTTATTTTAATTTTTTCCACAATACCTATTTTTTTTTTTTTTTTTTTTTTTGAACAAGATCCAAAGCTTACTCTATATATACATACATGTTTCATTAACTAAGTAGTTTGCTAATAATGTTTACCACTCGTCCAATCTGACTATTGATTGAACCCAATCAATTATTTTTATATAATACAAAATATGAAATGCTATCCTAACATAATATTTATTTTACGACTTGTATTGCCTTGTCTTTAATGAGATCAGCCGTCATGTTTATTATCCACAGTCTCATTTTATTGGCCTCTACTAAACCATTGTAAGGAAGTTGTGTCAGCTGGCAATTCTCTATATCTCGAATAACATATCTGTCATTACCAAGAACCTTATATACAACATAAGGACCCTTGTAGTTAGGAATGAATTTCTTATTTGTTCCGACAACAGTATCAATATTCCGGACCACCACAAAATCACCTACGCTATACTGCTTTGCCTCACAACAACCCTCAAGGAAATAATTTCTGTTATATTCTTGAACGCTTCTTATTGGCTCTGTAGGATTAGAGCAAAATAACTTTAGATCGTGCTTAACAACACTATTTACTTTCCTCTCAAAATATTCAGAAAACTTATCTATAATTTCCCCCTTTTGCTCCAGTATCCCCAAGATTTTTAACTCTGCTGAAAAATATGATTTGTCGAGGTCATTAAAATAGGTATTTTTTGTGAGATGATTCCATGGTTGCAGTCAAATCTCTTTCCGCCAAGCTATTTCTTTAAGTTTGGTAACCAAAAATAGCCATCGGGGGCAAAGATTGCTGAATAGAGCAAATAAAGGAGCCGAATATATGGATTTTTACCATGGAAGCAGCTCATAATTGCCCGCTTTTATTAAGCTGGTAGAAAAATACCTTTTCTTGGGTAGTTATTTGTTTCAACTTCTCATTGAATCGATGGAATGCGGAAATTGATTTACATCAGCCCCTGCGTTGTCCAGCTTTTTTTGATGGTGGACCAACTCCTTGGGGTGAATTATAGCTTGAAAGGCTCACACAGGTCGAAACTTTTTGCCATAAGTTAATAGCCAAATGGAAAAACCCATTGCTGAAGCGTTTGGGCTCTCTAATTCCTCCTGTGTGCAATTTCCCAGGCAGTCAATAGTAGCAATAGCTCATTGGTTTGATAATACGGAGCCTATTTAAGACTATCAGTTTTTACACAAACTCAGTCGTCTAAACATCATTTCTGCTTCCTTGCATTACAGTTATTTGTTGCTAGACAACAGCACTACGAGGGGTTATTAGCCCCCAAAAGCTGGCTGGAAGCACTTTAATATTTAACAAAGATCTTTTAAAATACTTTTCTCACTTAAAAATGTTAGGGTTTTGACCAGCTCTTTTATAACCTTGCTCTTTTATAACGTGCCCTAGTAACGTAATTAACGAAGTTTCTGTTACGTGCTTCAGTTAGGCATTTAACAGGGATCCTTTAAAATACTTTTCTAGCTTAAAAGTGTTGGGTTTTTTATATAGGGTGTTTTTTTAAGCCCGATAGAACTTGAAATTGTAAAAAATAACACAAAAAATTAAATTGTAATCAAAATTTTTTTTTATTCGAAAGATCAATACGTGACATTAACATTTGAAAATGATTTCGGGCATATGGGCACCGCGGCTGTTCTTGACGAAGCGCATTCTGGACGTCCAATTTTGGGCCACTTTTTCGAGCACTGCTGGCCGTATGTCACGAACAACACGAACAATGCTGGCCTCCAAGGCGTCAATTGTTGCTGGTTTATCAGCATAAACCAGTGACTTCACGTAGTCCCACAGGAAATAATCGAGAGGTGTCAAATCGCACGACCTTGGAGGCCAATTGACAGGTCCATTTCTCGAAATCAACTTATCGCCAAATTTTGATTTCAGTAAGTCGATGGTTGCGTTCGCCGTATGGCACGTAGCGCCATCCTGTTGAAACCACATCTCCTCCGGATCAATGTCATCCATATTTTCAAACAAAAAATGATTGATCATGGTGCGGTAACGATCTCCATTGACCGTAACGCGAGCTCCGGCCTCATTTTTGAAGAAATAAGGTCCGATGATGCCACCAGCATGAAAACCGCACCAAACAGTGCATTTTTCTGGATGTAATGGAGTCTGTAGGGTCTCTTGTGGATTGGTCTCACTCCATATGCGGCAATTTTGCTTATTAACAAACCCGTTAAGCCAAAAATGCGCCTCATCGCTGAACACAATTTTGCGATAAAACAACGGGTCAGTTGCCAACTGACTTTCAAAGTAAATTTGGATAATTTCGTAGCGTTGTTCAAGCGTGAGTCTATTCATGACGATTTGTCAGAGTATACTGAAACAAATAAAAAAAATGTTTCATCAAAATTTAATTTTTTGTGTTACTTTTTACAATTTAAAGTTCTATCTAGCTTAAAAAAACACCCTATATAAACGCTGTGATTTTGTTTTGATCTTTACCTTGCTAAGTACCTTAGTAACGTAATTAACGAAGTTTCTTTTATAGGCTTCAGTTAGGCATCTAACAGATAACGGAGGTTTTTGCCTTGCCTTTTATAACCTTGCTAAGTGCCTTAGCAACGCAATTAACAAAGTTTCTCTTAAATTATTCAGTCAAACATTTAACAGAGATCTTTAAAAAACTTTTCTCATTGATAATAATTAGATTTTTAACATACATGCTAGGTCTTTGATCTGCTTTTGTTTAATCTAGTTAAGTGCCTTAGTAACGCAATTAACAAAGTTTCCTTTACGTGCCTGAATTAAGTAACATTTAACAGAAATCATTTAAAATACTTTTCTCACTTTTGCCATAAACGTTGGGGTTTTGACCAGCTCTTTTATAACCTTGCTAAGTGTCTAGTATTTAACGAAGTTTCTTTTATGTGCTTCAGTTAGGCATATAACAGAGATCTTTTAAGATAGTTTTCACGCTAAAAAGCGTTGAGTTTTTGACGTACCGTTTGATAACCTTACTAAGTGCCTTCGTAATGCAATTAACAAAGTTTCTTTTATATGCTTCACTTAAGTATTTAACACATATCTCTTAAAATACTTTTCTCGCTTATAAGTTTTGGATGTTTATCATAAACACAGTCTTTGATCTGCTTTTGTATCAACTTGTTAAGTGCCCTAGTGACGCAATTAACAATGTTAGGCATTTAACCAGCTTCTTTCAAAATACTTTTCTCTGTTAAAAGCGTTGATATTTCCACATACACGAGTTTATCTGCGTTTATCTGTTGCGTATGGAAAAAAATATGGTGTTTCCATCACAACTTCTTATAAGAGGGAGCACAAAGTGGGAAATTTTTCCTAAAGTGAAAAATTTTTCCTGCGGAGAAGCAATTGCGTGTAAAGTAATTCAGCTGTGGCGGCGCATAATTTTGTTTTGTGGTTACAAGGAAGAGAAGGGGGTCGTAGGCGAAAAAGTGTAGTGATATAAAATGTTGTTAGTACATATGTATGTATATATTGAATACAAATACATACGTACATCAGCAATTTTTATTTTTAAATATTTGTTCTGTTTATTCTTTATACGCACAAACAAAACGAAAGTTTTTTTTTTGTATAACATTAGACTTTATGTATTCTTAACACAAAAGAATAAATATTAAGTTGTTATATTGTGTTTTGAAAAGATTAGAAAAATAAATTCAACAAAACAAAATGGTTTACTTTCGATATCAAAAAAAAAAAAAACAAAAAAGGATTGGGTCAGATACTTTGGCCATATTATCCAGACCTGCTGCAGTGTTTACTTTCGATATCAAAAAAAAAAAAAACAAAAAAGGATTGGGTCAGATACTTTGGCCATATTATCCAGACCTGCTGCAGTGATTTATGATTCTTTTGCAGTTTTACTTCTTATTCAAAGCGAAACATTTGAACATTGCCTGAGATTTAAATAAGTGGTTACCAAAAGCAAAGTGTCAACAACACTCAAAAGAAAGAGGGACACAGCTGGAATTTTAACCAGGGATGATAAATTGCCAATGATAAATGGTTTTAAATTAAAGAAATATTGTCATATTACTTGCTGGTATTATATATAAAATCTTTTTTAAATTAAAAATTTCTGGCATGTTCACGTCTTCACTCAGTTTGTCTTAGTCCATCACTAACAGTCTACACTAAGAGAAAAAACTTCATTCCATGTATGAATTTCGTGATTAAATTAATGATTTTTATCATTAATAACGAGCTAATGAAGCAATTCATGTCATTAATGAAAAAAGATTCACTGCATTATGAATTATAAAATATTAAGCAGAATGAAAATAGTTCATTAAATTTATGAAGTTAATTCTTAATACAATGAAAATATATCATTAATAGCCTGACACATATTCATAGCAATAATGAAACATTTTCATTAGAGATATGAAAATAAATCGTTGGTTTAATGTGTTTTGTTCACTAATTCTATGGCAAAACTTCATTATTATTATGAACACTTTTCATATATCTATGAAACAAAATCACTGATTTAATGCCTCATTTCATGTATTAAATGACAATCCATCGTTGAAGCAACGAAACAATTATCATTCAGTTAATGAAATAATATCATAATCATCCCTGTCGTGAAAAAAATTTGATTATTTTATTCCCATAAAATTTTGATTTCCCAAGTAGGGGAATTCGCTATCATGAATATCATGGGAACGTTTGAATTGCTATCAATATGTAGTGAAAACATAAATACAAAGTAAAAATTATTGAAAATTTACATTAAGCTTTTACCATTTGCAAATTTAGTCATCAAACAATAAAATGAAAAAGAACTGGTAACCTACAAAACTCTCTGCTTAATAATCTCTTTCTTCTTCAACCCTATTTTATGCTTAAGCAAATTTGTATGTATGCACATGAGCTTCAATTTAAAGAGAGTGAGAAGTAGCACTCGCACAAATTATATAAGTACATGTGTAGGTGTATGGATATAACAATGCGTTTATTGCTTAAACTTAAGCTCACTGCTTTAAAATTAAAAAAAAAGAATGAAATTTGCCATGACAACGAGTAAGAAATGAATGAAGATGTTCATGTTATTCATTATTCCATGTCATAGGATTTTTCATTATTTACAAAAATTGTATAAATAATTGTTTTTTATGATTTAACTAATATTACTTAACGTGGTTATATATTTAAATGCAATATGTAATGACATCCGATATTGTTATATCTCGTGTATCAAAATATATGCGAAAAATTAAATTTCATAAAATAAATGTATAGTTCTTCATCCATAAAATGAACACATCAAAATGAAATAAATTTTGAAGAGAGCGAATTCATTCAGGAATTGAAATTTTTCATTCCATTAATGAAAAAAATCATTAATACCATGAAAAATTATTAATGAACCAGTTTCATAGCCAGAACGAATAACTTTTCTTTTAGTGTATGCCATAAATCCGCTCAAATTTAGATTTTATTTGGCATTTGTCTAAATAGAAAAATTACGACTTTTAAATGTGTGGAACGTGCTTAGCCAAACTATGTTTCAAATAGTCAACACATCTGTGACGACGTTCGTCTATGAGAGAAATCTCAACTCAAATATTCAGCAAACAGTCCGATTTATGTTACAATTTTGAAAAAAAAAACTCAAATCTTATTTACATTTTTACAGATGACAACAGTATTTGCCAATCACTCCCAGCGGGATACTTCTAAAAGTCTTAAGTCAAAACGGCCTTCTTAAAGGCCTTATAATGAAGTCCTTCTAGTTTGTGGACCACAAGCTCCCTGCTACAGAATAATCGCTTACAATAATAATATCATATTACAATGACAAACAAACTAGATTTAAAGAGTTATGATTTAACTTTTAAATAAAGTGATTGCGTGGTAAGTACTCCACATGTTTTAAAATAAAATCTAATAATAAAAAGAAATTATTAAAAAAACCTTAAAGCGGTTTGCAAGACTAGAAAGAGAATATTAGGAAGACAATATTCTAGGAGCAACATAGTATTATTGAATTATATGGTTGTACCTCATAACACTATATTGTTAATTTAAACGCAATTGATGTGGCTCTCAGAGCTGGGCAAAATACTCACCTAATGTATTTCAAATACAAGATACAAAATACTTCCCAGCTGCGTATTTCAAATACAAGATACAAAATACTTTCAAGCTGCGTATTTTAAATACAAAATACAACAAAAAGATTACAAATACATGTTTGTATTGCGATCTCATAAGAATATACCTCTCTGGTTTTAGATACATATTTTATTTTACATATGCACGTAAACTAAGTTGTGTATAGTCACCTAAAACTTAAAAGGACGTAACTGGCAAAATATTGAAAGCCTATTAAAGTTTTCGGTAAAACAAGCATTTCCTTTAATAAAAACAAGATATTGTAATGACTCACCCGACAAACAACCTCTTGTAGGAGAGTGAATAAAACCTAGTAGGTTTAACTTACAGGTCCTGAAGAAGCTCTCCATTAATTTTGTTAAAATACAACTGAAATTCTTCAAATTATTATATTTGCAGTCGATCTAATCTGGTTCTCACAGACAGTTAGGTAGACAAAAGTTTTTCGTAATAATAATTTTTCCCCTGTATATAATAAAAAAAAAAAGGGAATATGTGGAAATTCTTATTGATATCACCTGATTAGTGTAAAATCTATTTGCTCTGGACAAAACAATTGAAAGCTGAATTGCAGTTTTGCAAAATGATAAACATTTTAATGGTCGTAGTTTCTAGCAATTTTAGCTTTTGTATGAAATAACTTATTTTAAATTTACTATAATACTATATTTGAAATACAAAATACAAAATACTTTTAAAATAATGTATTTGAAATACAAAATACTAGATACTTTCAGGTCGTGTATTTGAAATACAGATACAAAATACGTATTTGTATTTCAAATACGTATTTCAAATACAAGTATTTCAAATACTGCCCAGCCCTGGTGGCTCTCCATAGTATTGTAAAAAAAATGTTATAAATAACTATTCTATATTATGGTTCAATATTATTATAATATTAAGCAACTATAGTATTAATTGGAGTTCCCATACACTGAAAAGAATTCCTTGATTAATATAATGAATATTGACATTAATCTAATGAAAATTTTCATTATTTTTCTTGTTTCATTAAAAATTATGTAATGAATATATTCGTTAGATTAATGATAACTTCATAATATTTATGAATAGTTTACATTAAAACAATGAAAATATTCATTAAGTTAACGACTCAATTTCATTAGTTTTATGAATTTGGTACTTTAACATTAAGTAAAGTTTTAATTCCTTTAATGAATCTTCTTCATCATTCAAACGTAATTTTTTCATTAGGCCAATGAATGTGTTACATTATTTTTATGAAATATTCTCTCTAGTGTAATGAATACATTTGTTGAACCAATGAAAATGTTCACTAATTTGGTGAAAAATTTTCTTCATTCTAACGAAATAAAATCATTAGTTTGAGGAAAAGTTGCATTATTCTAATGATATTTTTTCATTAGAATTGTGCTACTCAAGAGAAACTAAACATTTTTTTTTTATATTAAGCATAAAATAAGTTTTTATTGTTTTAATACACTATTGAAATTTTATTTTATTAAAAAAATTTTTACACAGTAATTAATGTATAAAATAATTTACTTTATCATTTAGTTAGTAGTTGTAATATCTTTATCATCTCACTTTTACTAAATCTCTAAAATTTTGCACCCAGCCTTCAAAAGTTTTTTATTACAAATCCAATGAAATTTTCTAATGAAACCTAATGTATCAATTTGAATGAATATTTTCATTAATGCTATGAAACTTCATTGATGGAACGTAGTTTTTCATTCCGGTAATGAAAATTATCTAATGAATTTGGTTCATTACAAATATGAAGCAAATATTTTTCAGTGTATTAGTGTCATACTCAACCATCAAGCGAGTGACATGATAATGTGATACTACAGCATGACAATGCTCGAACTCACTTTGCGAAAGTGCAACGTTGGAAACGTTGTAATGGCAAGCCCTATCCCACCCGCCGTGTTCTCTAGACGTTGCTTCCTCGACGCATTTCAATCACTTCCACACTGCCTGGATGACCAGCACTTCCACTCTTATGAAGAAGTAAAAACTTGGATGGTTTCATAGATTGCTTCAAAAGATAACCAGGTTTTTCAACCTGGGACTCGTACGCTGCCCGAAATATGGAAGAAAGTAGTGGCCTGCCATAGAAAATACTTTGAAGCATAAATATATAACCGGTTTTGGCAATAAAACGTCGAATTTCGGTGGAAAAAAAAACGCCGGTAACAAAGTTGTACACTTATGTATGTGAATATGGAGTCGACTAGAAAGCATTTCTGTAAGTCAGGTATCTTAGAAGGCTGGATTGCTTGTTCTTTTTATCGATCTGGTGAAATACAGATTAAAGGCAAGTTTACCTGGGGATATAAATATTTAGGTTAGCTTAGCCATTGAAAAGCCAGCCCACTTCAGTTTAATTTAGTTCCGTTGTGTTGCCTGAGTGTGATATGCATTTCAGGAGACTGGTCCAGTTCAGAACCAATTCAAAGATCGAATGAAAGAGTCCAATCCGCTTACATCATCTTTTGATACATCCGCCAAATCACGCAACAGCGATATGGATTTTATATTGGGAAAACCATGTGCATCACTTAAATGCGATCATTATTCACTCTGGTACTGATACAACCTGGACGGGAAATTTGCCGTGACCGATCTACAAGTATCGGTTGAAATGTTTTGCATTTCCTCGCATATGGACCATTATTGGTGGTCATCGTGCTATTACTGAAACCTTTGCTCTTTAGATATACCCAAAAGAAAATGTGCATTGGCGACAAATCGGGACTGCAGGGTGGCCGGTTAATGCCATCTCTTGCGATAGTAAAAGCAGACTATTTGCGTATAAGAAATTTGTAATTTTTGCATAATTTGTTGATAAGAAAAACTCCATCATACTTGTATGAAAAACTTACTTTTAGAACTTCAAGCCGTTGCATGACACTACTGGTATGTACCAATATAAAGGGTGGTTAAATTTCAAGGGCCGATGTTGATTTTGAATAAAACACAAACTATTTAGGAAATGATTGTAATTTTATTTTATTATGATATATTGGTATTACTCAATTATGTATGAATATCGGCCAAATGGGCGCCGCTGGTCCAAATTTTCGATGACCCTGAGGCATAATGGAGGTTCTATGCCGTTAATGTGCCGGAATATCTCATCCTTTAGCTGTTGAATTGTTGCTGGCTTATTGACGAACACCTTTTCTTTCAAATAACCCCAAAGAAAAAAGTCCAACGGTGTCAAATCACATGATCTTGGCGGCCAATTGACATCGCCATTACGTGAGATAACACGGCCATTGAATTTGTTGCGCAAAAGAGCAATTGTTTCGTTAGCTGTGTAGCAAGTGGCACCGTCCTGCTGAAACCACATATCGTCTACATCCATATCTTCCAATTCGGGCCATAAAAAGTTCGTTATCATCTCACGATAGCGAACACCATTCACAGCAACTGCCTGACCGGCCTCATTTTGGAAAAAATACGACCCGATGATGCCGCCAGCACATAAACCGCACCAAACAGTCACTCTTTGTGGGTGCATTGGTTTTTCGACAGCCACTCTTGGATTCTCATTCGCCCAAATGCGACAATTCTGTTTATCGACGAATCCACTGAGATGAAAATGTGCCTCATCACTGAAGATGATTTTCTTCGAAAATTTATCATCATTTTCATAATAAGTCTGGATAACTTTAACACGTTCTTGGATTGCGTATCTTTCCATGGTTCAAATTGAAAAAGTCTGAAATAGAGAAATGTCAAATAAAATTCGGAAAGAAACTTGGCGTTTAGGTGTGGTTCACATTCAACATCGGCCCTTGAAATTTAACCATCCAATACTTACATCTCATTAACGCTATTAAATTGTGCAACTCTTTACCCTTAAGCTTTAAGCTTTAAACACATAGACGACAGCAGACAGCAAGCAGCAATCTGTCAAAAATAAAATACATGTGCTTAAATGCACACGATTATTTTAACGACATCACAGCAGCACGACTTCACAACAGCATTTGCTGCTGCTGCCAACTTAGATTAATTTCTATTTTCGTAAGCAGCAGAAAGTAAATGCAGTGCTGCCACTATAAATATAAATTGGCAGCAATAAAAACTAAAATTTGGTTGAAATATTTAATAGAAATAAACATCATATAAATAAAATAAACAAATAAATTGATGACTTTTTACAACTTTACGTGATATTATTACGTTTTCAGTCAGTAATTTTAATTTTATTCATGTAAAATAAATACGTGGCACCTCTAAAATTTGCATGGCTTAAATACACATAGTGCTGCTGCTGTCTTTAAAATAATTATGTTGCTGACGAGACGGCATCATTTGAAGCTAACTTCATTTGTAGCCGTGAAGTTGTGAAGTGTGCTGTCGTCTAAAGCATTAAACACATTCGAGACAGCAGGCTGCAAGCTACAAAAGCTCAAAATTAAAATACACGTGTTTTTATGAGAATGATTATTTTGAAAAGTCCAATTAAACTAATTTCTATTTTTGTTGGCTACAAAAGCTTTGTTAGTGATGTCAATATATCAAGCAAAGTCAAATAAATTAGCGCTTTGAGAACAAATTCAGAAAATATATTCAAAAACTTTTAAACAGTTATTCAAATCATTTTTAGAGGAAACACGATAAAACTGTATTCATGAAAGAATTTTAAGTTAAAATGTTCTGTAGAGCACTCTTTTCAGTCAACCGTTTTTAAAACTGATTGCACCCTTTTCTAAGACAGTTTTAGTGATTTTAGATATTGTTTTTTTTAATTTTATATATTGTGAAAATGCTTATTTAAATCCAAAATTTTTTTATTAATCATGTATACGATGTTTTTGATAAAAATAATTGATGAAACGTATTATTTCAACGTCGGACAATTTTAGTTTTGTGTATTTATTAAAAGAAGCAATTACGCTTTATATACTTTACCCCTTTTTCATTCTATTATTACTAAAATTTTGTTTAGGAATTCATAAATATGTAATGTACATTAGTGATGTGTAAAAAAACGAAAAAATAAAAAAGCTAGTTTTCATACGCAAAACACTTGGCGAAGACTTTTTTGATCATTAATTTTGGTTATTCAATTGAAAGCCAAGATGAAGTTAACATTTATTTATTTGTTTTAGTATTGATTTTCATAAAAAACAAAAAAACAAATAATTATAACTACGAAACGCTAATAATTCAGCTTGGTAAATTCTTGTTTTTTTAATGGTAATGTTATTCTGTGAGTAACATGTCCATGTGCTTAAGGATAAGGTACAACAAGTTGTAATCGTTAACAGGACATGTATTGGTTGTAGAATAAGTTTAATTTAAATTATGTTATATTTTAATTTTTCAATTTGTTAATATTGCTAAGCATTTTTTTTTTGTGTATGAACTAAAAGTTTTTCTTTGTGTATGAATTTTTTGTATATAGGAATTTTTTGATAATAATTTTTCAATTTAAATTTTTAATAACATTTTAATTTTCCTGACGATGATAACAAATTGTTATAGAAATATAGAGAAATAAAAGATTTAGAATTGTTAATTTTTTATAAAAAACAAAATAACAAAGATCTAAAGCTCTAAAAACTATATTTATTTAAATTACTTTAGTCTTCATATAGCTCATTGCATTTTCTTGGATTTTTCTTGCTCTTCACTAGGTGATAGCTTTAAAAACAGCTAAAAAAAATTGTAAGTGGCACCACTGAAATGCAAAAAAGCAGCTGTTCATATTTTAGAAGTTTCGATTTTAATTGTAAGTTTTGATTGTGATTTCCTAATAAAGGGTGTTTTTTTAAGCTAGATAGAACTTTAAATTGTAAAAAGTAACACAAAAAATTAAATTTTGATGAAACATTTTTTTTATTTGTTTCAGTATACTCTGACAAATCATCATGAATAGACTCACGCTTGAACAACGCTACGAAATTATCCAAATTTACTTTGAAAATCAGTCGTCGATTTCCCGTTGTTTTATCGCAAAATTGTGTTCAGCGATGAGGCGCATTTTTGGCTTAACGGGTTTGTTAATAAGCAAAATTGCCGCATATGGAGTGAGACCAATCCACAAGAGACCCTACAGACTCCATTACATCCAGAAAAATGCACTGTTTGGTGCGGTTTTCATGCTGGTGGCATCATCGGACCTTATTTCTTCAAAAATGAGGCCGGAGCTCGCGTTACGGTCAATGGAGATCGTTACCGCACCATGATCAATGATTTTTTGTTTGAAAATATGGATGACATTGATCCGGAGGAGATGTGGTTTCAACAGGATGGCGCTACGTGCCATACGGCGAACGCAACCATCGACTTACTGAAATCAAAATTTGGCGATAAGTTGATTTCGAGAAATGGACCTGTCAATTGGCCTCCAAGGTCGTGCGATTTGACACCTCTCGATTATTTCCTGTGGGGCTACGTGAAGTCACTGGTTTATGCTGATAAACCAGCAACAATTGACGCCTTGGAGGCCAGCATTGTTCGTGTTGTTCGTGACATACGGCCAGCAGTGCTCGAAAAAGTGGCCCAAAATTGGACGTCCAGAATGCGCTTCGTCAAGAACAGCCGCGGTGCCCATATGCCCGAAATCATTAAATGTTAATGTCACGTATTGATCTTTCGAATAAAAAAAAATTTTGATTACAATTTAATTTTTTGTGTTATTTTTTACAATTTCAAGTTCTATCGGGCTTAAAAAAACACCCTATATTTAATTTTTTAATATTTATATATATTACTACACCGAATACTAAATAGCTCGCACTATTTTAGCAATAGCTATTATAGAATTTTCTAAATTTCCCTCAGCCATTTTGTATGCAAAAAAGCTTTTTAATATTTGTAAAGATATAAAGAAAAAAATATCAGCTGTTTATTATGTAGCTGCCGTTTTCATTATATTTAGGTAGCTGGCTACAGGCTACATTTGTAGCCAGCGGCATTTGTAGTCGTATGTTCGTGTAGCCTGCTGTCTCGAATGTGTTTAATGCTTAAGTGTTTAGAGCTTTAAGCGTATACAAGCAAAAGACAGTTTTGCTAATGCTCTCGTTGACTACTATTCAAAAAACTTACTATGATTCAAAAATGATTAACGTTAAATTTCTCTTCATTTTATTTGTTATCCTCAAGTATGTCATACATGTGCATTTGTATTTTTTAACTTAATAAAAAAAAAAAAAGTATTATTGCTTTAATATTTAAATCCCTATTTTATAATAATATTTTGATATACATATGTATATTTATTTCGCCCTTTATTGAAAATGTTATGGAACTACAAGAGAATAATATTCTTAATGTTCTTATGATGAAATAAAATAAAATACATAAAATATGATTTCCTGGCCAAAAAATTGACGAGCTGCAGTCAACGAGTCATTTGATGTACGGCATGTTGCCTCCTCTTGTTGTCTAATGCGATTTGCAGATGATCGAGACATATTTAAAGCCATTGGCCGTTTACGAGCAGACAGGTTAGGTTGTTGTCGAATAGGAGCTCGTACTCGCTCCACGTTTTCCGGTTCCGTCTCCTGTTTTAGGACGACCGGATAGTTGTTTTGATAATGTTGATCCAGTCAGCTCGTCATTCTTGGACCCATTGTTTAATGATTTCAATGAGGCATATTTAAAGCCGTAGACCGCTTATGAGTAGAGAGGTTGGTTTGTCGGCGAATAGGAGCTCATATTCACTCCACGTTTTCCCGTTCCGTCACTGTTTTAGGACTATCGGATAGTTAGTTTAGTAATGTTGATCCAGTCATCTGGAATTCTCGGACCCATTGTTCAATGATTTGAATGAGGCATATTTAAAGCCGTAGACCGCTTACGAGTAGAGAGGTTGGTTTGTCGTCGAATAGGTGCTCATATTCACTCCACGTTTTCCGGTTCCGTCACTTTTTTAGGACTGTGGGATAGTTAGTTTGATAATGTTGATCCAGTCATCTGTAATTCTGGGACCCATTGCTTAATGGTTTGAATCGTTAGGGAATAATTCCTGTCGCGTATTTTGAAATGATAACAAAATTTGTGTTTAGTTTCGGTGTTGTGATAGTATTTGCAGACGAAAAATGCGGGTTGGGTTCCACCAAAGGACGTCGTGGCACTAAATCCTTAAAGACCGGTCCCCTGTTTTGTAGCCCCACCCCACTTGGATTCCCCCGCCCGCGCTGATACTAAGATTTGTTCAAATGTTACGAGATTTATGGCACACCCTGTACATGTGGTGTTTTTTGATGTTACACTCCATTAACTTTCATTCATTTTATAAAAAGAAAATAAAAACAAACCGGTCCTTAAAAACCGGTCCCCTGTTTTGTAGCCCCACCCTAGTGCGATTCCCCCGCCCGCGCTGATACTAACATTTGATCAAGTGCTAACAGATTTATGGCACACCCTGTACATGTGGTGTTTTTTGATGTTACTTCCATTAACTTTCATTCATTTTATAAACAGAAAATAAAAACAAAGAAAAATCTAAATAATAAAATATTTAAATATTTGAACAATGAGAGTGTATATGAAATTACTGACGCCGATTTAATTATGGGTTTAATTTAGTTAACAGCGATTTTTCTTTAAGTTACACAGACATATTCTGTTTGATTATTTTTTCATGCAAATTTTCTAGGCGCGTCAATCGTCCGTATTCTCCAAACAACACATAAATCTTACTTAGTTTATAAATTACCTTTTAATTAGCTGTCTCTTGTCTCTAGGTCGTTATTAGTGATTCAGCGGATTAACATCTACATGCATACATATACATACATACATATATACACCCTCCTGTGTAAATTGAAAGTCTCCATGACTGCCAGCCACATAAACATTATTACATCGAATGGCTTTTACATTCCTAGTGGCAGCCATTGCTTTCCAAAGTACACAAACGATAACAAACTTGCTGCATCTCGTTTATTTCCGAATTTGGTTTTGGTTTCTTAATTACCTACATCTGTTACTCATAACTTTTATGGTTTGTGATACAGATCTTAGTACGAGTAAAATGTAGTTGTTAAATTTGTGAAAACTAAAACAAACAAATAACTTATCGTATAAAAAGAATACTACATACATACATAGGGGTGTATGTATATATGTGTGTGTATATAGCATAACTACCTAGCTCACGATATCGAATGTTAACGATCGCCAAAAGTTAACTGACTAATACTCGTTCAGCCAACTATTCATATCATGCAACTAGCCAACATATTGGAGGTAGACAAGTCAAATGCAACAAACTCTTGGCGAAGGCGATTATAAATGGCCTCGACATGGATCTTTTGACGTTAAAAATTATAACGATCTGTATGTATTAATGTTAAATAGTCGAACTTTTATTTTTCTAATATTATATGATGATGGGTTGGTATCATTCGTCTAGCTTGAGTTAAATCCTGGCTAAAGCCAAGAAATAATTTTATATATAATTATAGCAATAATTGCCGCGATCAATAACTCGTGATCAAAGAAGACAGGAAAAAACAATTGAATACACTAAAGCTGGGGGACAACTAGCTGTTTCGCAGACGCTACACTACTCATCAGCACCCACTAGAATTCGAACTCAGTACCATGTAAACATGATGTCTTTTTAATACGGTGCTTAACCAACTCAGCCACTGAGCCCTTATTTATTTTTTCGTCTATATTTGTCTCATAGTGGGTGCTGATGAACAGTGTAGCGACTGTGAACCAGCTAGTTGTCCCCCAGCTTTAGTGTATTCAATTATTTTTTCCTGTCTTCTTTGATCAAGAGTTATTGATCGCGGCAATTATTGTTATAATTATAAATAAAATTATTTCTTGGCTTTAGCCAGGATTGAACGCGAGCTAGACGAATGATACCAACCCATCATCATATAATATTAGAAAAATTATAACGATCATTAAAGTTCGATATCGTAAGAAAGGCCATAACTGTTTACTATCAAATACAAACTAGAAGAGTAAACGAGAGGGGAAAAAACTACTCTCTCTCTCTCTCTCGTTAGTAAAGTTTTGGCAGTTTTGCTATGAATAAAACTAGTATAAATACCAGTTTATGGATAACGAAACTATTCGTTCGTTTTTAAAACAAAAATAGTATATATAAAAAATTTTGTTAATATTTTAAGTGTAATTATGTGAACGAACGAACAGCTTCGTTAACGCTTAAGTGGCAATAAATTTTGCCATTAGGAAGGAAATGTTTAATAAGCGGAAAGTGTCAGTGGTTTATATCGACACCTGTTTCATCCGCCTAATCTGATGATGGCCCAGCTGCACAGGGTGAATTAAAGTTGAAGTTAAAAGCAGTGAAGCTAAATTAGCTTATGGGCAGAACTTCGACATTGAAGCTGAATTCATTGCTACGGAATTCAATTATTGTGCACCGCCTCAGCGTCAAATACTGAAGAAATTCAAAGGCGACAAAATCAAATTCTTCGAACGATTACTGCAGCTCCATGGTTCGTAAAAAACTCACAAGGATCTGCCTCTGTGTTCCGTTAATAAGCGATGAATTTTCAAGGTACGCGACAAGTTATATCAGTAAACAGAAACTTCACTCAAATCCTCATGCACTTAATTTTGACAGCCACACTCGGTTGAGGAGTAGAGACACGTTAAATAGGTGATTTTACCAATATAATTGGCGCGAAAGAAAACTTTTTTGCTAGCATTGGCTGGACTTAAATAACTTTTAGATTTGAATACTTATTGTTAGTTTATATGTTGAAGATTCACTAAATAAATGGAGTAAAGGTCATATAGACAAATTCCTTGCTGAAGAGCTCGAGCCTTAGAGATCCTCTTGTGAGCAATTCTCCAGGTGTTTGTTTTGCTTCAAACACTCATTAAGCATGGTGACTAAAAGGCAAAACAAAAAAAAAAAATCAGATATCGGTCCATATATACCCAAGATATAACCCAAATCGGGTTTATCATAAAAATGTCGCGTAAGCGAACTGAAACAACTTTTTTTGCTCAAAAGCAGTTTTGGTAATAAAATAAGGTTATATAAATATGGCAAATGAAAATTTCCGATATCGGTCCATATATACCCGAGATATAGCCTAGACCGGGTTTTACATAAAAGTGTCGCGTAAGCGAACTGAAACAACTTTTTTTGCTCAAAAGCAGTTTTGGTAATAAAATAAGGTTATATAAATATGGAAAATGAAAATTTCCGATATCGGTCCATATATACCCGAGATATAGCCTAAACCGATTTTTCTATTAAATTTTTTTTTTTTTTTTTTTTTTTTTTTTTGCTGAAAAGCAATTCTCGTTATAAAAGAAGGTTATTAAAAATGCAGAAAATAGAAAATTCCGATATCGGTTCACATATAACCGAGCATATTCAGGTCACATTTTTAATATACTATACATATACGTGACTATAGTGAAGGGTATTTTAGATTCGGCCTAGCCGAATATACTACACTCTTACTTGTTTTTTATCATATTAAGCCCTGAAGCTCTTAAAAAACCACCCAGTATATACATAACAGTTTATTTACTTTTACTTCAAATTCCTTTTAAAAGACTTTAATTTTAATTTTCATAGAATTTTTTTTAGTAGCAAAAGACTTTAACTAAATTAATTCTACGAAGCGTGAAGAAAACAAAAAAACAAAAGAAAAACCTCTCACTCGGCGAGTAAACAAAAAGTAATCCTACAGATATCATAAAAGCAAGACGATATCAAATGTACTGAAATGGCCACTTCTTCTTTTTAGAAAAAAAAAGAAGAACAAAGATATTGATGAATTAAATTACGCGCCTTTAAATCGTCTTTGTCTAAATATTATTTAACAAAATTGTCATGGTGATACTTTGCTTGTTGTCCACAAAAACCAAAACAGACGCGAATGCTATTTTATTGCAAATTTATTCTCAAATAATTTAAATGTTAAAAGATATATACTGTTGTTTCTCTCTCTCTCTCTCTTGTTTTCTTGCCCTTTTAACGAGACAATTAATGACCTTTTAAGTTTCGGAGTCTGTTTTGTGGTATTCGTGCGGTAAATTGATAATTTCCATAAACTTACGAATACGGCATACGAGTATTTATGTAAGTCGAGATAAAGAAAATGAACTGGGATTGTTTTTCTTTTTCGCCCAGTTTGAGATAAACCAAGTGACCAACATTGTCCAGCACATAACATCTCTTTTTTAATACAGCTGTACAAATGTCTGTACAAATATAATTTTTACGCATACACACATTCACACACATGCTTGCGAACAATACTTAAGTGACAACAACAAACAATAATAAAACAAATACCAAGAATGCAAGAATAAAAAAACAACATCATTGTAGTTGATTGACTTGGTATTTTACGTAGTTTAAATCATGTATGTTTGTTTGTTTGTGTACTATATAGTAACAAACAAACATATGTATAGAAACATATGTTTCTACTATTTTTTGTAGTGTGTGTGAATGTGATGTTTAAGTTATAACCAGCAGATTAACAGCTTAACAATATAATATGGTAGTCATGCTAATATTAACGAGTGATTTTTTTGCTATTATCTTTTTGGCAACACTAGTTTTGACAGCTCACGCACGTTTTGTATCTTGTGTCACTGTCAAACATCTTCAGTTTGGTCTATAATTTAATCATGAATCGTCTTACAAACGAACAACGCTTGCAAATTATTGAATTTTATTACCAAAATGCGTGCTCTGTTAAGAAAGCTCATCGCGCGCTTCTTCCATTTTATGATCAGTTTAATCGACCTACTGAGGCTTCTATTCGGGCTATTGTAAAAAAATTTCGCACCAAATTTACATTGTTGGACATTAAACCACCAACACGCTTACGTAGAGTGCGAACTGAAGAAAATATCGCAGCCGTATCGGCCAGTGTTGGTGATGACCGTGAATTATCGATTCGGCGCCGTTCGCAGCAATTGGCCCTCTGTTACTCCACTACGTGGAAAATTTTGCGGAAGGATTTGGGTGTGAAGCCTTATAAGATACAGCTGGTGCAAGAATTGAAGCCAAACGACCTACCACAACGCCAAATTTTTGGTGAATGGGCTCTTGAAAAGTTAGATGAAGATCCACTTTTCTATCGAAGAGTTGTGTTCAGCGACAAGGCTCATTTCTGGTTGAATGGATACGTGAACAAGCACAACTGCCGTATTTGGAGTGAAGAGCAGCCAGAAGCATTGCAAGAGCTAGCAATGCATCCACAAAAAACAACCGTTTGGTTCGGATTAGGGGTTGGCGACATCATTGGGCCGTATTTCTTCAAAGATGATGCGAATCACAACGTTACTGTGAATGGTGAGCGCTACTGTGCGATGATAACAAACTTTTTTTTGCCCAAAATGGAAGAGCTTGATTTGCATGATATGTGGTTTCAACAAGACGGTATCACATGCCACACAGCACGCGAAACAATGGACCAATTGAGAGGCGAGTTCGGTGAACAGTTTATTTCACGCTTGGGACCAGTCAATTGGCCGCCCAGATCGAGATTTAACGCCTCTAGACTATTTTTTGTGGGGCTATGTTAAGGCTAATGTCTATAGCGACAAGCCCGCTTCGATTGACGCACTGGAAGCCAACATTGCCAACATTATTCGTGAGATACCGGCCGAAATGTTGGAAAGAGTATGCCAAAATTGGACTAAGCGGATGGACCATTTGAAGCGCAGCCGCGGCCAATATTTGCATGAAATAATCTTCAAACATTAAATTATATCGACCCAACTATCGATCCAAATAAATATTTCATGCATTTTTCTGAATTTTATGTGTTTTTTTTTTTTAATTTCCGATAGTTCTTATAAAATCACCCATTATTAAAACTCTTACCAAACATATGATTACATGATATAATATGATTCTTGTGTGTACCAGAGAACAACTTTGAGTGATTGCAAAAAAATCATACTTACTCAACAACATGAAAACCATTTGAATTCGTTCGAATATGATTTTGTATTCAGCCGCATGAATGTACAGTTGATTTTTAATCAGTAAACACAATGAGCCACAACTTCGCTATGAGAGTGAAATCATCGTTAAGGTTAGTGCTTGAATATAAATGAATGCGCATATAGTTTGGCATTCATTTCTTGTGTTTGAATTTTTGTTTTGGAGGAAAAAAAATTAGCAAAATCAATTCAATGATGTATTCAACAGCTTTTCTTTATGCTTCTGTTAAAAAAAAAATCAAAGTAACATACACATACATAGACACAAAAGGTTTTCATAGAAAAACACAAATGTGCATATGTATATAAGTAATTATTTTTGAACATTTGTTAAAAAACACTATGGTATACCTACACATAACAAAAACTACACTTCCCTGCAGGAAATGTCAATAGTAAAACTATAGTGATTACCTATTGACGATGTCACCAGTACTACTGACAAGTTGTACCCTTACTAATACTAACTTCTATTGACATTTAACTGCGTCAATACTGACTAGATAGTTCTTGTGGGACCATATGGAGAAAATGTCAATAGTAAGATTGTACCGCACTGTGGGAAATGTTCATAGTAAAACTGTATTGATTCCCTATAGACGCTGTCACTACGTGTAGAAAATGTCAATAGTAAAACAAATAGTTATTGCCGATAATTATAAAATATTGAACTAGTTTAGCACTTTTTACTTACCTTTACCTTTTTATATCACTGTTTATTTTTTTTAGAATTAGCTATTTTCTTGCGGCCAGAGATAAATTTTAAAAACAAATGAAATTATTAACAAAAAATATTCTCTATCTATCAAAAACAAAAGACAAGGAAAAAAATTTATTGACAGTGTCACCAGAAAGACACCATAATTTTTTTTTTTTTTTTTCATTCAATTATTTATTGAATCTTCACAAAGTGAACTAACAATAAGTATTCAAATCTTAATACTAAATACATAAAATTAATTAAGTCCAGCCAATGCTAGACAAAAATGTTTTATTTTGCACGGTCAATATCGGTAAAATCACCTATTTAACGTTCTGATGGTGGCAAGGGTGTCCCTCCTTCTCAACCGAGAGTGGCTTTCAAAATTAAGTATATTGTGTGCAAGAGGATTTGGGTGAAGTTCCAGTTTACTGATATACCTTGTGGCATACTAAGAGAACTCGTCAGTTACCAGCGGAACACACAGATCCTTGTGAATTCGTGAGTTTTTTACGTACCATGGAGCTGCAGTAATTGTTCGAAGAATTTTGTTTTGCCGCCTTTGAATTTTTTCGATGTTTGAAGTGGAGGCGGTGCCCCATAGTTGAATTCCATAGCACCATATAAGCTTTAGAATTGCGTTGTATAATAAAAGTTTGCAATCCAGCTTCAACCTCGAATTTCTGCTCATAAGCGAATTCAGTTGCGCTGCTTTTAACTTCAACTGAGTAACTTTCGCATCTATGTGAGACTTCCACGTTAACCTACGGTCGAGATGAATACCAAGGTACTTGACTTCATTTTGCTGCGGAATAGGTGAATTGTTAATTTGGAGAGCCGAACATGTTTGCTTACGCAGTGTGAATGTAACGTGAGTACACTTTTGTTCATTAACTTTAATTTTCCAACGTTTTAACCATATCTCTAATATTGATATATACTCCTGCAAATTTCGCGAAGCTACTTGATGGTTTTCATGTACGCTGCACAATGCTGTGTCATCCGCAAAAGTGTGGATTCCGGATCTCGTTGGCATGTCAGAGGCGTAAATCAAATATAAAGTAGGTCCTAAAATGCTACCTTGAGGAACTCCTGCCTCGATTGGCTATAAGGGGCTTATAAAATCGCCTTCTCTGATAACAAACTTCCGGCCGCATAAGTAGCTTTCCAGAAGCTTGTGAGTGTTTGCAGGCAAGTTTAACTTTATTTTGTGCATCAAGCCGTCGTGCCACACTTTATCAAAAGCTTGGGAAATATCAATGAATAAAGCTGAACAATACTTTTTGTCTTCAAAAGTCTGTCTTATGACGTTGACTAGTCTGTGCGTTTGATCTATGGTGCTGTGGTTAGCCCGAAAGCCAAATTGATGATCAGGAATGCATCCCAAATTGTTCAACATTGGACTCAACTTTGCCATTAACAATTTTTCGAACAATTTTGAAGTTGTTGGCAGTAGACTTATTGGTCTGCATGATTCTACCTTAGTGGGATCCTTCCCTGGTTTGGGTATCATAGTAATCATGGACACCTTCCACTCTGCAGGATAATACTCGAGCCGTAAAATAGCGTTAAAAATAAAAAGAAGAATTCCCATAAATGTTGACAAAACTGTTGACGTGGATACACTTAACCCTATACTTCCTTCAGGGTTGTTTCACTGCGCTTTTAAATTAACTTTGTCCTTTAAACTAACATACAAAATATGTATGTAAATATGTTTCAAATTTGTTTATACAACACACAATCGAAGCAATATCTAATGTTTAGCCGGTTTTATTCAGTACTAATTTACAAGGCGAGTTGATTTTACTCAGCATTGAGATTTGTTGCTAGATTTTTGTTAATTACAAATTCAGATTGTTTACAAGGCGAGTTGATTTCACTCAGCGTTGAACTTTGTTGCCTTATTTTTGTTAATTAAAAATGTTAGTATATGAGTTAATCAAGAAAAACATGATTTTTGTTGACCACTGGTGTATACCAAGAAACTTGACTTCATTGTGCTGCGGAATAGGTGAGTTGTTAATTTGGATAGGCGCACATGTTTGTTTACACAGTGTGAATGTGACCTGAGTATATTTCTAATTATTAATTTTGCTTTTGCAAAGTTTTAACTATTTCTCTAATATTGTAATATATTACTGCAAATAGGTGACATCTACTGAATATTGGCCGGAGATCGGAAGAGGTATATAGGTAATGCATTTAGATGTATATTGAGAGGTGGCAACCAATGCCATGATGGTATTTAAAATGTATCTGTTAACAGCATCAGTCATTGAATCCTTTATTATGTGAATTGGAGTCATTGCTTGTGACAAAAAATTAGCACCCCTCCCTAAAATTACCACCTTTAAAACCAAATTTTTTGCATGAGATTTTGTTTTTACATGTTTCATAACAACCATATGTCTGTATTATTCTTGTAACTGTATATCGATGGCTTAACATGAAAAAGGCGTAACTTGATAGTTTATTGCCAGCAGATGAAAAAAAACTGAATAAAATCTAAAAAAGCTTCAATAATAAAAAAAATACTAATAATGCATTTCTATGTAAGTATATCACAAAAACGCAAAGCTAAACAATTTTTTCAATGAAAGTCGTTTATTTTGTCGTCGAGCTTATATGAGGTAAACCCAACCAAAACTAAGTAAAACACAACTTTATAAGAAACAAGATACGCCCTTTTTACATTAAGCCATCGTTAAGTGTGTTTGTTTAGCTGTTTCTGATTCCTTGAATAAAATAATAGAAAATTCCATTAGTCATAAAAAGCAACTGGCATGACCTTTTGACTTGTTAACAAACAACCATGAACTGCTTGCTGTTGTACTGAATTATCAATTTATCATACTCGTATATCTTTTTTAATGAAAAAAGACACTGCTCGGCTGTTTCTGATTGGTTTTTAGGCAAATTTCGTGCATATGAGAGCTAACAAAAGTTTACTTTAAGAAGAGATCAAATGTATCTGAAGTATGGGATGCAAAAAGTCAGCATTTGTGCAGAGCACACTTTCCTTTTGTACATAAAGTAGTCCCTTCGGGGAGCAGGTTTTCCTGGGTGTACGCCTAACCACGCTACTTTCTAACCTGTTTTAACGCCAATAAAATTCGTTTAGAGAAATTAACACTAGCGTTGGCGTTTTCGCGATTCGATAGCAGTTTTTAACACTATTTGCCTTTTGTTTTTAAATCAGCTGTTTTGATAACCTGACTGATTAGTGTTAACTAAACCTCAATTCTTTTCGTGGTGTTTATTTTAACAACAATGTCGTTAAAGTTTCTACTAGAATAACTTCACAGTAATTGGCATACGAGTTGTCAAATTTATTATTCAAAAATTTTGTTTTGTTCCTGTTCCTCTTTGTGGTTTTCTTTATTTTTAACTAAGCTGCCACATTATTTAAAATTTTTTTTTTTGTGTTTGACGGATATTATCAGAGCATTTTTCTTTTTAATTTTTCAACAATTTATTTAGATTGTTGGGATATAAAGTTGAATGTTTGAGAATATCTTTCAAAAATTTCCAAAGTCTACTGATGACTAGGGTAGCTCCTATGAAATGTCGACATATAGATAGCTGGGAAACATAGAAGACAAGCTCTTTATAATTTTTTATTGGTATCAATGTTAGAAGCTAGTAAAGTGAATGAAAAACTCAATTGTCCACTATATATAAAACAATTTAATTTTATTTTTTTATAAAAGTCTACAATCAACGAATTTTAAACGATACAGTGGCTGTGTTCTATAACTCTCTTTCTCGCCACGAGAAACGTTTCGCGTCCGTTGTCCGTTGTCCGCGTTTTGTTTATATGCACAATATTAATTTCTTCTGAATGTACTTCCTTCTAAAATACCCTTCACGATAGTCACGCATATGTATAGTATATTAAAAATGTGACCTGAATATGCTCGGTTATATGTGAACCGATATCGGAATTTTTTATTTTCTGTATTTTTAATAACCTTCTTATATAACGAGAATTGCTTTTCAGCAAAAAAAAAAAAAAAAAAAAATTTAATGGAAAAATCGGTTCAGGCTATGTCTCGGGTATATATGGACCGATATCGAAAATTCATTTTCCATACTTATATAACCTTTATTACCAGAACTGCTTTTAAGCAAAATTTTGTTTAATTTCGCTGATGCGGCATTTTCATGAAAACCACGTTCCAGGCTATATCTCGGGTATATATGGACCAATCGGAAATTTTCATTTTCCATATTTATATAACCTTATTTCATTACCAGAACTGCTTTTAAGCAAAAAAAGTTGTTTAAGTTCGCTTACGCGACACTTTTATGTAAAACCCAGTCTAGGCTATATCTCGGGTATATATGGAACGATAGCGAAAATTTTCATTTTCCATATTTATATAACCTTATTTTATTACCAAAACTGCTTTTGAGCAAAAAGAAGTTGTTTCAGTTCGCTTAGGCGACATTTTTATGATAAACCCGATTTGGGCTATACCTCGGGTATATATGGACCGATATCTGAAATTGTTTTTTTTTTTTTGCCTTTTAGTCACCATGCTTAATGAGTGTTTGAAGCAAAACAAACACCTTTTTTTTAAATTTCCATACAAAATTGCAAAAATTCATGGCTTTTTTCGGAATTTTGAATATATCTCAGCTATACGTGAACCGATATTACTGATTTCAATAGCAAACACATGGCAATATCAAGTAATAGAATGGTGAAAGAAAAAGGTTTCTATGTCTAATGGTTTTCTCAGAAACGGTATTTCAACGACCGACAGACGGACAGACGGACATCGCTTAATCGACTTTTCCATTAATTCTGATTCAGAATATATTTACTTTATAGGGTCGCAAGAAAAACTGTAGAAATTACAAACGGAATCACAAACTTATATATACCCTTAACATTTTTGTGAAGGGTATAAAAATGTTATTCAGTTTCATATTTTTCTCAATTTTTCTCTTTGGCAGCAATTTCTAGAATTTTGCTTTCAATTTTTTCTATGCTTTGATCAATTAGCCAGGTAGCCGCATAAAATTTGGCTAGCCGATTTATTCTCGGCTCTAGCCGACTTTGAGCCGCCACCGAGAATTTTTACGTTAGCCGCCGCCGCCGCCGAACAAATCGCTCGACGCAGTACTCTGAAAGGCGGCCTGTTTCATAAAACCAGCCCACTTGGGTCCTTGTTAAGTGCCGTTGTGTTTATTCTTATAGTTAAACAGAAAATACTAATGGGCGGGCAACATCGCGTGTACGGCTAGTAAACAATACATACAAATATACTCTGCTTCCTTCATTTCAAGTTATCAAGAGTCTACTGTACATATGTAATGGGTGATTTTATAAGAACTATCGGAAATTTAAAAAAAAACACATAAAATTCAGAAAAATGCATGAAATATTTATTTAGATCGATAGTTGGGTCGATATAATTTAATGTTTGAAGATTATTTCATGCTAATGTTGGCCGCGGCTGCGCCTCAAATGGTCCATCCGCTTAGTCCAATTTTGGCATACTCTTTCCAACATTTCGGCCGGTATCTCACGAATAATGTTGGCAATATTGGCTTCCAGTGCGTCAATCGAAGCGGGCTTGTCGCTATAGACATTAGCCTTAACATAGCCCCACAAAAAATAGTCTAGAGGCGTTAAATCGCACGATCTGGGCGGCCAATTGACTGGTCCCAAGCGTGAAATAAACTGTTCACCGAACTCGCCTCTCAATTGGTCCATTGTTTCGCGTGTTGTGTGGCATGTGGCACCGTCTTGTTGAAACCACATGTCATGCAAGTCAAGCTCTTCCATTTTGGGCAAAAAAAAAAGTTTGTTATCATAGCACGGTAGCGCTCACCATTCACAGTAACGTTGTGATTCGCATCATCTTTGAAGAAATACGGCCCAATGATGCCGCCAGCCCATAATCCGCACCAAACGGTTGTTTTTTGTGGATGCATTGGTAGCTCTTGCAATGCTTCTGGCTGCTCTTCACTCCAAATACGGCAGTTGTGCTTGTTCACGTATCCATTCAACCAGAAATGAGCCTTGTCGCTGAACACAACTCTTCGATAGAAAAGTGGATCTTCATCTAACTTTTCAAGAGCCCATTCACCAAAAATTTGGCGTTGTGGTAGGTCGTTTGGCTTCAATTCTTGCACCAGCTGTATCTTATAAGGCTTCACACCCAAATCCTTCCGCAAAATTTTCAACTAGTGAAGTAACAGAGGCCCAATTGCTGCGAACGGCGCCGAATCGATAATTCACGGTCATCACCAACACTGGCCGATACGGCTGCGATATTTTCTTCAGTTCGCACTCTACGTAAGCGTGTTGGTGGTTTAATGTCCAACAATGTAAATTTGGTGCGAAATTTTTTTACAATAGCCCGAATAGAAGCCTCAGTAGGTCGATTAAACTGACCATAAAATGGAAGAAGCGCGCGATGAACTTTCTTAACAGAGCACGCATTTTGGTAATAAAATTCAATAATTTGCAAGCGTTGTTCGTTTGTAAGACGATTCATGATTAAATATAGACCAAACTGAAGATGTTTGACAGTGACACAAGATACAAAACGTGCGTGAGCTGTCAAAACTAGTGTTGCCAAAAAGATAATAGCAAAAAAATCACTCTTTATACAGTAGACTTTGTAAGTTCAAAATATTTATTTGTTCATTTTCAGCAAACATTCCAGTATCTGATTCAATTTAGTGATATTGTTTAACAATAATATGATGTAATTGTTTGCATGTATTCAACAGCAGCAAAGGATTACACGTCTACATAATTAACTGTTGTGATTAATTGTTTGACAAGACACAAGAAAAAACCATAAATTCTATGCCGTTCATCAGCACGCACGCACTTGAAAAGACATACTGTCAAGAATTAACTGGCATAAAATCTAAAAGAAACCAAATAAACAAACACATCAAGATAATTAAAGGCTCCACTGCAAGGAGGGAGGGGGAATTTTATTTTTGTTACAGTACAGAAGAAAAAACCCCACTCTACTTATAAATGTGTATGTCCAATAAACAAATTTGTCAAACCCTACGAGTGTTCTTGTTTATAATTATAGATTTCATGTATTCCAAACGAGTACAATATATCATATTTGTATGATTTCACTTCCACATCAAGTCATAAATAATTCAAAACTTGTTAATTATTTATTTATAAAGGGTTGTTATTAGAATAGAAGCAAAAATATTTTGATTTCATTTTCATTAGGCTCAAAAAACCTTATTTCTTATGTGTATATACTCGTATGCATATGTGTGCATATATCAGAAGTGGCTGAAGTCTCAATTTCCGACAGTCGCAAGTTCAGCAGCTCACATATATACCACAAAAATCTTCGTGATAACCACGAAGGCGTACATACACTCTTTTGTTGTTTTATTTACCTTACAACAAGGATCATCAAATTAGTTGCTCTTTACACGCAAAGAAAAAGTAGTTTGAAATATGGTTACACCAACATTAGTATGTTCGCAATAACATTGTGTATTTTTTTATCTTCGACTAGCACTCAGAAGATGAACCCCTACATATGCAGTGCATTGTATTAGAACTAGGAAAATAGGCGGAGAGAGGGAGTAGTGTTTGTGAACACTTGAGTTTTCCATCATTATAACAGACGGGAAACACATCTGCAGGCAACAGACGTTCGACAGACGAAGCATAAGGCTAAAAAAACGTATTCTCTCGGTAATGCATTGTACGATTTCCTAGGCAATCGACCACACGTGGAAGAGTTCTAGACAAGGAACGCGTTGGGGAACAATACCCCTAATCTCGTCAGAGCAAAGGCCATTGTAGTCACGATAGCGTAGAGTAACGCACCCCACACTGCGTTGATGCTCCAGCAAAAGGGAGTGAACACGATTTACATCAGCACCCGCTTTCACGCCCTTATCCGATAATGAACCAATCTATGGAGTGAATTATTCACGATTCACCAGCGTCCCCGTGTGGCTTACCAGGCACACACGGGTAGCAATTCTCGTCAATATATTTGTAGCCACATGGCCAACTTATTTTCAGAAGCTAAGTGCCAGTTTACACACATCAAGTTTGACTCAACAAGTCTTGAGTTTGTGGGAGAACGGGGAGAAGAGAATGGAAAAGGGTGCAGACTTGATGGTGCCGTCAAGTTTAAAATAAAATGTCAAAAAATATGAAAAGTTAAGGGCAAAAACATTTAAACTTGACGACACAAAGCTTTTGTGTGTGAACGTAAATGCTAGTTCAAGAAAAAATTGGAACAGAATTAATCAAGAGAACCTGATGTCTGTAAACTGGGACTAAGGTCTTATAATTCTTTCTGCATGCCATTTCCCAGCAATCAATGGAATACAAGACTTAATGAGTTGGTAAGCCGAAGCCCACTAGCAGCATCAGCCCTTAAACCAACTCACCCGTCAACCATCACCTCACAGTAACTCACAGTACAGGTATCTGTTGTAAAGGCAACAGATCCTCGAAAGGTTGTTAGTCCCCAAAAAATAGCCACGCCAAACAATTATCAAGGATACTAACACACCCTTCCTGCATTTTAGGTTTCAACCACAGCCAGAACATTGCAGCCGAGGTAGGTACCTCAACCATGATCAGCCAGGGTTGAATTGCAAGCAGAACCACCTGGGGGCCATGCTGATACCCGTTCTGCCAATTTGTACCCTTTGTAAGGGGTTCGGAAGCCAACACAACATAAGTCATGCGGCTTCCTAGAGTTTTATTTGCCACAACAAACGAGGAACCTCGTCCCCTCTTTACCCGAAAAACAGAATGTCCTGATTAAGAATACGCCAAGGCAAAACCTGTTCCCCGGGGGGACATTCAAAGACAGTTGTGAAAAAGATTTAGAGCAGCACCTGTCTGGTAGCCTTATCTGATGGTGAGCCAGCTGTACGGAGTGAATTATTCACAATTCACCAGGAACCCCGTGGGGCTTACTATGCTCACTTAGGTAGCAATTTCTGCCATATGTTTGTAGCCATATGAGCAACTTCTTGTTGAGGAGTTCGGTCTTCTAGTCCCTCCTGTATGCAATTTCCCCCAATCAATGGAAGACAAGGCTTAATGAGTTGGTAGGCCGAAACCCACTATGAGCATCAGCCTTTAAACCAACTCACAGTACAGGTATGAGGTATCTGTTGCAAGGCAACAGTACCTCGGGGGTTGTTAGCCCCCGATAAAAGCCATGCATCAACAATTATCAGAGATACTACCACACCTTTCCTGCATTTTTAGGTTTAAACCATAATAATAGTTGGACACGACGTCAATTGAGGTGGACGGCTCTTCAGCCACACTATCAGCAATATTTTCTGCAGAACCTGCTGTAAGAGCAGGCACTAGTATGTTCATATCTCTTAGAACCCGTCTTTGCTTAAATTTTTGCAAAATTTTTGCGATTGGGCGCAGATTTGGACGTTTAAATGAACCGAAAAAATCATGAAGTTCACGAAATGCATTTTGATATGAACGTCTATTTTCATAATAAGCCTGAATAACTTTAACGCGTTGCTTGATTTTGTCCTTTTCCACGCTTCAATTTGAGCTAGTCTGATATTGTGAAAGGTCAAATAAAATGCAAAAAACAAGTTAACGTTTAGGTGTGGTTTACATTCAATATCGGCCTTTAAAATTTAACCACCCGATATATGAGATGAATTTAACAAACGCTTGACAAGGAAATGTTAAATTAAGTTGGGCAAAAATCTTTACTAACAACTAACTTCATGCATTATGGTTGGACCACTCATTACTAATATTATATTCTTAGAAAATGTTATAGTATGCACTGTCATGTGGCCACAGCAGGTCATAAAGGGTTAATATTTGTAAACTAAAAGTGTGCAGAGAAAATGTTTTGCCTTTTACTTGACCAAACTAAAACCAACTGCATTTTACTGAATTTAATTCCTCGCTTTGGGTACGAATGTCAAATGCAGTTACTGAATTATTATTTACGTTTTAGCCAAAACTTAATAATTAGTTTTTACTTGTTGTACTAATAATCAAGTAAAAGTTTAACAACAAAGAAAACATTCTTTGCTGCAATTAAAAAGTTTGCTCAACTTGCACCTTCCTCTAAACATCTAAAACTAATTAAATTCAAACTTGATGGCAGAAGGTATGAAAGGAATTTTACTATTGAAGTTAAATAATTTCCTAACTACATATTTTACATTTAATTGCTAGAAATTAATGTTTTAGCAATGTCACAGCGTTTACACCAGAGTTATGTGAAAGTACAAAATTAATCTTTTCAACCAACAAATTACTACAAATCAAATTATTTAATTGCTTTTATTTGTCGTGTTCAGCTTGATTTCCCAAGAAGTTTTTTTCAATGACAAAAATTTCCAAGTTTGCGGCTCATTTGTGAGAAAGTTCCGCACACAAATCGAATTGAAAAGTAATCAGGCGTAAATCAATTACAGTGCAATCGGATTAAAGTCAGTGCAATAGAGAACAAATGCAGTTTGATAATATTCCTTTTTAAAATGTTTGGGAAGAATTACAATAGCGGCACTCAGTGTTTGGTAGTTTCACAAAGCGGCTATTAGCATTTGGAACTGACATAAGAGGCATAAAACTTTAAATTGGCAACACTTCTTTTAAGCTGGCGGCCATTTTATCAGCTGCTAACTTTTTTATGTTTAGTTTGGTTTGGCATTTCAAATAGACCGGCGCCTGAACGACGCTATCAATTGTTGTTGTTAATAGGGAAACCAGTCAGATCAAGGCGCTCTTTTGGGAACATCTTGTGTGGCGGACGCAATGGGCGAATAGTACAAAGGGGAGAGTAACGCACGAATTCATTCGCGAGGCTGATTTTGTTGTGGGACGGCCAGAATTTGATTTCAGCCTCAGTACGGGCTTTTTACTCACGGAGCATGGTTCCCTCAATGTATTTTTCATAAGAGGGGTCTGTCCAAGACTGTGGTGGGAGCCCTGAGGACTGGAGACACATTCTGCTCGGATGTCATCTTTATGATGACATTAGGGATTTAGAGAGAATGGGCATAGTAGGGGCGGGCAACCATTGGGATTTTAATAGGGGTTTGGCGGACAGCGCGTCCTATGACGCGTTGGGCGCGTGTACCCGCGAAGTGTTTAGGCGGAGACCAAGGTAGGGAGGGTAGCATCCCTGTTGTTGCCATTTTGGGACCGTTGTTGTTGAACCGCAAGTTCGTGTGGGACTGTGTACGTCTCTTGTCGGCACAGTTGGTTGCGTTTGTGGTTGAAGTCTTAGTGTAGACAACCATGAGGAGCATAGAGCACAGTTCCTGTGCCCTGTGGTGTTCCTAGGTTCCTGTTGACGGTGTGTTGTCTTACTGGTCGCTGTTCCTATGCGCTGTTTTGTTGTATTGCTGGTTGCTGCTTGATTTTAGTGTTGCAGAGTTGCTGGTGACGTTGTTTTGTTGTAAGTCCCTCCGTGAGGCGGGTAGTGTCTTATTGTTGTTTTTTTTTTTTTTTTTTTTTTTTTGTTCTTTTTGTAAAGGGCTGGGCCACAGGAGGGTCGTCGATGTACTTATCCGGGAGGATGAATGTTGAATGTTTGTGTTGTTTTCTGTTTATTGTGCATGTACCCGTGTGTGTTTTGTGTTGCGGGTGAGGCAGCTTACTTGTTATGTGGATGCTATTTTGCTGTTGTCGCCGACGTTCCTGCTATTCCTGTATTATGTTGCTGTTTGTTGTTGCTGTTATTGCTGTGTTCCTGTTATTGCTGTATTCCCATTGTATAGTGTATGCTGCGTAAGTATTGTTGCAGGAGGTCACCGGTCCTCGAGCCGGTTGGGGCTCTACTGGTAGTAGTCCTGGGGCTACGAAGTCTGACCAAAGACCTAAATCTTGTACCACGGGAACTGCGAGCCTCAGGAACTTGTTCCTGCCCAGTTATGGTGCAGCCCTTCGGAGAGTATCGTGGTGGTTGTGGTTTAAACCCAAATCTCGAGGAGCGTTCAATTGTAGTAGTGTAGAGTTGCATTGCAATCGGGTGCCGTGACCCATGGATTGCAAGGAGTTTTAGAAAGGCTCCGCTCCTAACCAAGGGGGAAATCATGTCCAAACAACACGAGATCGAATTGGTACTCATGCATGACAGTTTGTCATGTATGGGGGTGCTGGTAGATGTATTGTATTTGTATAAGATCACCGTGGGGTAAGGCCATACTGGCAGGTACCCACGATAATCGTTTTCACAACTGTTCAAATTTATTTATTCCGCCTGGGGAACAGGTTTTGCCTTGGCGTATTCCAAGCCAGGGCATTCCATTTTTCGGGTAAAGAGGGGAAGAAGTTCCTCGTTTGTTGTAGCAAATAAAACTCGCCGCATGACTTATGTTGTGTTGACTTCCGAAACCCTTACCAAGGGTTTAAATTGGCAGAGCGAGGATCAGCATGGCCCCCGGGTAGTTCTGCTTGCAGTTCAACCCAACTCAATCGGCTCTTTGTTGGCAGCATTTAAAAAAATAAAGTGTTCGTCTTAGCCTAACTGCACTGTATGAGTAAGTATTTTACGCATTTGTGCGTATGAAAATATTGTAGAGAAAACTTAAATTATTGCTGCAACAATGAAGAACAATTTCTAGGAAATTCTATGTAAAAATTATTTGATAAATCTTTCTTTTTGTGAATCTGTAGTGTGTTGTACTGAATTGTTTCAATCTTAATCAATCGGCGTGAAATTACGTGGGTAAGAGCAGAAGGTATTTCGCGAGTATGTGAGCGTACAAAGACTACAGAATAATGCAATTGCTTCAGGAAAACATATTTTTTATAAAAATCAAACAGATAATATTTAAGCAAAATTTTTTTTATGTTTTAAGTTATATATAGCTACTATTTGAAATTGTGATAGGATAAAAAAAAACTTTTAACGATACGATAATCCAAACTTTTTTCTACATATTGTTATGTTTTTGCCTCTAAAAGCGCTTTTGGGGATTCTTTAATTGTAAATGAAATAATGACAGTCACACTTTTATACATTGATTGAATAGTTCACAACTTTATTTACACTTGATACTAATGTGTACCAAAACACTAGACTTGCTTGCTTTGACTTATGACTGTCTCGCACAAAGCTTAACACTAAACTGACTCGTTGCCATCGACCTGCCTGCTACTCATATTTATACTTCATTATCATCTTCTACAATCATCACGATCATTCTATTTATTCATAATTCTAGACTCAAATGTACAAATATAATTCTTATGCACATACACATTCATACACATGCTTGCGAACAATAACCAAATCACAACAACAAACAATAATAAAGCGAATACCAGGAATACAAGAAAAACAACAATATCAGTTGGGTTACTTGGAATTTTACGTACTTTAAATCAATAATGCTTGTTTGTTTGTGTATTATGTTTTTAGTTTTATCTTGTTCGGATGAATGTGTTGTACTTTTATAAGAAGCAGATGCACCCTGGTTTAGATGTGACAAAAATTCTTAACAATATGTATAATACTTCATCGCTTGCAGTAACGATTATATTGTTCTGTAATACAGTTTTAAAGACAGTAAACAGCGATATTTTGTGTACTCTCAATTAAGTGCACACCTAGTGTCCGCTTATGAGAAGTGTCCGCTTATAAGAAAAGTACAAAAATAGTAAATAATAATTTGTAATTTGTCCACCATTACACTCTTAACCGCTTAATGTAAGTGCTTTATCAGGTAATGCCGGAAAAAGCAGTCAAATCTCGTCTGCATTATATATATATATATCTGCTCAATCATATCCTTGATTAAAAAATTGCAATTTTTGGGTAAAACTTTTGACAATATCTTGATTTGCACTAGCGGCTTCTTCTGAAATTGGGCGGAAAGTTATGTTATGCCATTTCTAGAACCTTTCGAGCTAGCCAGTTGATGCGTATTTCAGTTTCTCTGCAATTTCATTAGCCTTGCTCCTTATAAATGTGCCCGAGAGGGGGATACATTTATTTCGATCCTGCATTCGTATCAGAAAATATTGACGCCATTAGCGCCAATATCTCGTCCGCACTCCTTTTTCTATCCGGATTGCCATATCATCCAAGCTCATGTTTTTTCAATTCGGGCCAAAAATAATTATTAATATTTTGCTTATTGATGAGCCTATTAAATCAAAAACTAACTTCGTCCCTGAAGATGATTTCGTGATGGCTCATCTTTTCCAAAGCCCAATCGTCGCGTGAACTTATCCAGTTTCTTCAATTCTTGAGTCGGTTTGATCTTTTATGGGTGGATAAAATGGTCTTAGCGATGCCCCGTTCTTGAGAACGCCACGAAATCAACTGATTTGGGTTGTTTACTATGGACGCCTGAGCGGCAGCGATATTTTCGCCACTTCTACTACCCCATTGTTCCATTGTTAGCAATTTGAATTGCAGTGGAACATTTTTATATCTTGCAAACGTTGTTCGTTTGTATACTTTACCATGATGAAAATATTGAGTTTACTGAAAAAAAGGAAAGTAAATGTTCGATGATCAGTGAAATATTGCATTCACAAATTAAATTCAAAGTTTTTTACTTTGCAATTTTAACACGAATATATTTATTCGATCTCTTGTTGAAATTCAAAATAGTCAAGTACCTATTGGAAACACTTTAGTTTAAAAAACTAAAAATATGTTTTATATCATATTTTCCATATATCAAGCACCCGACGCTTAGTTCACAATAATACTCATATATTTCCTTCACTATTCTTACTTAAAATTATTCTTACTTTTTAGTTCGGTATCGAACTAAAAAGTAAGAATAATTTTGGGAATTCCCAAAAAAAGTTTTTTTAAGAATTCCCAAAATTGTCTTCAATCCTGTCATCCCTTTTCAGCTTAACATTGCGTTCTGAGTCACTTAGTATAGGCAACATATAAATACGCACTAATAATTAGGTGCGTAGTTTTTCATTCCTTAAATCAGGAGCGCCCAAGACTTATGCGGTTGCTTAGCTATAGGGCTATGCATACTGCACTCAGCACTAGCAATATATTTTTTGTCCTTCTTCATTGGACACACAAGATCAAAGCAACAGCACTTTCGCATGCTTTTCTGGTAAACATTGACGTCAGCGATTATCAGTGTAAATTTTGTTTTTGCAAATATGTTTTGCAAAAGATATTAAATATAAGTAGTTGTATTGGTGTTTGCTCTTCCATAGAGAACTGTTGGGCACCCCTGCCTTAAATAATATTTATGATTATACATACACATTTATGCGTATATAAATACAAACAAAATTAGGTACCACATATAAACACAAATTAAGAATTATTTTTGTCTCTTTAAGTGCTCTGGGGTGTAGTTTATCTTACTTAAAAGCACCGACATAATAAAAGCAAACCACTTACTTGTATTAAAATAAGATTATTATTATTATTGCAAAAAACTTATATTGTACGAGAACACGCTTCCGCTTTATACTTCTTAATTGTATTTAAGCAGCAAATTATTACAAATAAGCGTCACTTTAAAAATTAAATGTTGAATGAAATAAAAAGTAAAAACAAAGGAGGTAATTATTGAATTATATAAAGGACGACAATTTTGATTAACAAGCATATTACTATTCACGAAACTGATTTGATATCACTGAGATGGAGCTGTGCACACAAATCTGCACAAAGTAATCTCGTGATTTGAAACCGGTCAGCTAAACTGCATCAGATTTTAAATCACTTGCTTACTTGTATCAATCTTGTATGAACCCAATAAAAAAAACTGATTAAGTACTTAATATTTTTGTGTCTGTGTTCATACAACACAGACGAGCGACTTGTCGAAAAAATTTGTATGAAAATCACAAAAAAAATTGAGTGATATTTGCTAGACGAGTTGCTAGTCTGTGTTCTATGAACAGCACTTTAATATTGTTTTTGTTAAACATATTAAATTTAAAAATCTACAAATTATTAAAATCATTTGTTCTAAAGGAATTTTATTTAGTTATTCAATATTGGTGATTTACTTTTTGCTTTTCAGCAGTCAGCTGTTTTATTTTATTTTAAAATATCTCCGCGGTTGCCAGATTCACAGAGATTGCTCGTGATTTTAGCAGGTGAAAAGCATTTTCATAAAGTTAAAATCAAGTGATTTTCAGAACACTAGCAAATTACTCCCAAGATTTCAAAACCGTTTGTGATTTAATATCACTATGATTTCCGAACGGGCCTGTAACTTTCGTTAAACACAGGCTATTTTAGAAAAAAGTTAACAGTTATTAAGTTTCGACTCAGGCTCCTAAAATTTTCAATGGTAATTAGGACACAGTTATATGTGCTGCGCAAATTATCTATTTGTGTAAGCACCTGAAGTTAGCTACAAGTTGAAAAAAAGTGTTTTTTATTAAGACCCCGACTGCTTAAATTTTGAGTACGCCATTATGTGTGCTGGGAAAATTGTCTATTTGTGCCTACACCTGAAGTTAGTTGCAAGTTAAGAAACAATTTTTTTTATTATGATGCAGACTCCTGAAATTTGGAATAGTAATTTGTACGGAGTTACATATAAAAGTGTTTATTTGTGTACACATGGGAAAGGTATTCATATGTGTATATACGTGAAGTTAGTTGCAAATTAAAAAAAAAGTTTTCTGTATTAAGATTCAAATTCAAATTCAAATTATATATGCAACAAGTCTCTGGAATTCTTTGCCAAACCATATTCAAAATATAGGCAATGCATATGCGTTTAAAAAGGAGTTGTATAAATTTTTTTCGTAATTTAATATCAAATGAACTTTTTCTTTGAGACTAACCTTGTCAAATAATTTACCTTTATATTTACTTATTTTTCTCTTTTTCTGCCTGTTTATTATATATATATACTGTTTTTTTTCTCTGTAAAAAGTTATTTCTTGTATTTTTATTTTGATATGTATAATGTTTACTTTTATTCATTTCTTTCATTATATGTTATTAGTTTGATCTATTCACTAGCACTTTCATTTATAAGATATATATCTTGTTGTGCTAGGCTACAATTATATAAATAAATAAATAAATAAATAAATAAATAATTATTACGAAAGTTCTATGTGCTGGGAAAACTATCTATTTGGGTATACACATGAAGTTAGCTGCAAGTTAAGAAAAGGTTTCGTTTTTAGAGTTGTAAAACTGAAACGGAATAAAACAAAGATGAGTTTGTTAAACTGACATGAAATTTACTTTATTTAACAGATGATCTTCTGGCATAATAACTTTTGGCGTATAACTGCCAAGGCTGGAAGCATTGTTGTGATATTGGTGTATTGATTTTGAAATGCCAACCAAACTCGACACAAATCACTTAACATCTGACAAAAATCCCGCCAGTAATGTTATCAACTTGAAGTTTTATACTTCTGCATACATGTACTGATCAAAAGAAGATGTGAACATAAATTTTTCACAATATATATTTGTTTGTTGATCCATTTTTATTTTGTTCCCTTCAAAGTATTTCCTCTCCTGTATTATACTCGTACACTTATGCCAGCGTTTTATTTTCAACTCTCGAAGCGTTTCTGATATGAATATTTTGGTATGGCCTTGAGCTTTGACTTTTATCTCCTCAAACGTTACAAAACCTTTCATAGGTCTGTACAGTTTTGGGAACAGGAAAGAGTCGAGGCGGCTAAGTCTAGTTAATACGATGGCTCGGGTATGATTGCGGTATTATTTTTGAAAAAAAAAATTAGGAACAAGAAATGAGCAGTGGGCTTTTTTCTACAGCGGAAAATCGCCGAGGTAGCAAAAGTGGTCTATAGCGATAGAAAAACTTGCATAGAAATAACGATTTTTTGCATTAATGTTACGATTTAGCCGTTGCTTTTGGTCTGGTAAAGCTTCCTTCGGGCTATGAATTTTCTTTCATCCAAGAAATAATAATTTCAATAATTTGCTTGTTTATGACAAAAAATATTCTATGGCAGGAATCGTACCTGTAATCGTGAGAATATGGTCGAGCACACTATGAAACTAGCCATATATATAATGATATATATGGTATATACTGGCGGATGAGCTGGTGAATGCCGGGGCTCGTCTACAGCGAAGGGACATTGATACGGTGGTAGGAGTCCCGCGGGGATGAGGACGAAGAGGAAAGTGTTGAGCACTTTCTCTGTCGGTCCCCGACTCTCTGTTCTATGAGAGCGCTGTATCTAGGCGGACCGATGCTGCACGGATTGGCAGATATATCGGAATGCCGAGTGAACGGACTGGATTCCTTTATCCGGCTTTCGGGTTGGTTTGGATCTGAACCGTCAGGAGAAGTGTAAGTCTCATAGGCTGCACTTCTCCCTCAGGCAACACAACGGGACCAAAAGAACCCAAGTGGGCTGGTTTCATGAATCTGGCGGCCTGTACAATCTAACCTAACCTAACCTTAGCTATGGTATATAATGATATAAGCCCATATTTTTAACCACATTGTTTCGTAGCTGTTACGAAAGTTTTATATTAATGCAATGAGATATTTTCATTATATTTTAGGTACTGTTTGAGAGCAATAAGAAACTTCTTATATTTCCATGCAAAAGTTTTTCATAACACGAACAAAATAATTTACATAAAATTAATGAAGTGGTAAAAAGTAATGAAGTTGTGACATACAAAATTTCATTCCATTAATGAAGCTTTCATAGCCGCAGTGAAACTTGTCGTGGTATTAACGAATGAATGGTTATTGAATTGACGAAGTGTTTTTCTATCAGTTTACTTCGTATGCCTCTCACGAATAAACTAAATACAAACAAATGCAAATAACAACATATGTTGGACATAAGTGTGCCAACATAAAAAAAATCGCTAATGGGTTGCACGTAGCCCGAGAAATTTTGTAAAAATCCCCTGTTCTACCAATACCAGAACATAACTGAAGTCCAACAACAAAATTAAAAATATTTTTTTAAATATTTCTTGTTTTAGCAGCTAAAGATTGTTTTATTTTATATAAAATATTCAACAGTATTTATTTTCAATGTTTCGATAACAATTTGTTATCATATGTCATCGACGATGATAACAAATTGTTATCGAAATATTGAAAATAAATACTGTTGAATATTTTATATAAAATAAAACGATCTTTAGCTGCAAAATAGGAAATATTTACTAATATAAAATCAAATAATTAAATATCAAATATAATATTTTTTTAAAAAATACTTTTATTTTCTATAAAAAATTTCAAGCTGTTCAACATCATCCTTGAAGTTTAAATTTTAACTAACAACAACAAAATCATTATTAATATTAGCCAAACGCCAAAATAAGAACAGCATGATGGCGGGATAACAATGAGCAGTTGCCCATGATGGTATTAATAGAAAATTTAAACGGTTGCTGCGGTTATAAATAACGACCACTCTTTTCACACACTTCAAAAACAGCAGCGTTGTTAACACTGATATGGCCCAAAAGAACCACAAAAAATACATTTATTTTAGAAAACTCAATTAACCCATGTAGGTGTGATGCCAAACTCGAACAACCCAGCAGGCCTGACCACATTTGTAAAAAAAAGCAATTAAGATGATAAGCAAGCCGTTGATGAAAGCTGCGCTGCTTTAACCCATAACATCCTGAGATTTATTTTTGAACTGAAAAATATATATGTTATAAAATGAATCATTTATAGCAAGACTTGTTGTGCAGTTTTTTAATATTTTTTTTTTGTTTTTGTTATGTTTACCTCACAGAGGTAAAGAATTCCCGGTTGGTACCTAGTGGGACCACTAGGATATCTACTCTATAGCATAGTTTGCCTCTGGAAGTACCACTAGCATATCTAGAATGATGTATGTTCAGAGAGTAGGACGGCCACTTCTAGCAGGCCGAGGCTTAGGAGAAAAACAATGTTGAAGGCAGAGATCTCAAGGAGATGAAGTACTAGTGGTTTGAGGAAAATGAGCGAATGAGTAGATGTGTGGAGGCTTATGTAGTAGGGGGCAGATGTACTTATCGTTAGTGGTTCCTTTGGTTAACCCTCGTGTGAGTACTGTGGGTGCAGTAACAATTCTAGTTTTTTCTGGTCAAACCAGTAGAAACCTGATGAGTTTTGTTTAAGAGTAATGTAGCAAGAGCTCTAGGGAGGCGGTGGAAAAGGTGTTAGGTGAGGTAAGACCAGTCAGGTGTCCGTATTCACAAAGAGTGAGCAGCCAAGGATGGCACTATATTCCGCACTCCCTGAGCAGTGGAGAGGAGGAAAATTGCGGAGAACAAAAACCTCGTTGAAGTTGGACTGGATATGACAATACTGTAGAAGCTGGGACTATAGATTGTGATCCAGAGTGTACACGGTGAAATTGGACCAGATAAGTTTATGAAAGATCTTTACTCTATGGACCTTGGGGACATGATGACAACGGCCATTTTTAAGAAGAGTAGGAATCTGGCTAGCCCGTCATGAATGGTTGTTGAGTAGGTTGGAATTTCGGATCACTTGCATTCTACAGGCGATTGCATAAAGTGGTTCAGATGCCTTTTCTTTCACCGGCGGGTTCGTGAATGCAAATTGCTGGCGGATATCTGCAGAAGATGTGGTGGTTACACATAAAGATACTTGTATCATAATAGAAAATATTAACATAATTCTCTCGCACTTTGTTTAGACCACCTTTGTAAGTGAAAGTCTAAATACGGCAATATTCATCCTAAAGCTCCTTTGCGATTTAAACGACACTGAATCATGTTTAAAAATCGTTTAAAACACAAAAGTTCGTAACTTTAAAACTTAGGTAACTTAGAGACACTTGCCCCCAGGCTTCCTTCAGAGATAACATTATAAATCGATAGTATTGCTACACAGACATACATACATACATATGTTGCGGTAGACATCATGTAATAAAATGTTCTGTAGAAAAACACCCAGCATTTGAAACAAAATATCCCAGTTAGCCATCTGCTTATAACATTTTAAGCAATGGGTACAAGTCAATAGGAAATCGTGAAAATATGCTGACATCAGCTCAAGCAAATCCTTGGGGGAATTTTTGAACGAATGAAGCTTTGGTGGTACATCAATCCAGAACACTACTTTCGGGCCGAAAGAAGTATTAGAGTTCCTCGTTGGTTAGCAACTAAAACTCTAGGTAGCCGCATGACTTACTTTGTGTTAGAATTCCGAACCCCTGAACAAAGGTTAATAGGCAGAACGGGGATTAATGAAGTACCCAAAAGCTGCTGATTACAGATCACCTCGCCGCAGGATGTAATGTGCTGGCTGTCGTTTAAGCCTAAAATCTTAGGAAGGGGAATTAATTGTCTTGAGAACTATCATGCAATACCGATTTTTGGGGCGTAATAAGCTCACGAGGTGCTGTCTTACAACAGATACCCGTAATTTAGGCAACCAGAAGTTAAATGGTTAGACGGGTGAGATTCTTAAGGAATGAAGCTCTTAGTGGGCTTCGGCCTACCAACTCAGTAAGCCTTATCTTTCATTGACTTCTGGGAAATTGCTTACAGGAGGGATTAGAAGGCCCGGAATCTTTAGTAAACTTTTAACAAAAAGTTACGACCTGTTTGAGCCTAGCAAGCCCCTGTTCTGACAAGCATATTCTATTGAAATATAATCGTTATGATGTCATTAGGATGAGTTCGTGTGTTATTTGGAAGAACGGCAAGTCAAAGACGGCAGCTTCTTTATGTGATTTGTTGATTATTCATTTGCGTTTGGACGCTGACTGCTTTATTTCTTTGGGTTGGTTGCAGTGGTACCAACCTCTGGAGTATTTGGAACTCGAAACTGGTAGCAGTTCTTTTGTGACTACAAAGTCCGACTCAAGGCTTTAATCTGGTACCGCGGGAACTTGTTCTTGCTCGGTTATAGTGCGGTTCTTTGAAGAGTTGTTGCGGGGAGAGTTCATGTGAAGTCCGTGTGGAGTTTCTTTGCAACCGGGTAAGAGTTTTAAAAAGGCTCCGCTCCTAACCAACATTAAGAACATTATTCAAGTAGCATGTGATGAAATTGGCACTTATCCATAGCAGCCTTTCTTTTCTTTTCAGCCGATATAAGACCAACGTGCGATAAGGCCATTATAGCAGGTAACCATGATACGCGTTTTCATATCTCTGTTCTGATATCGCTCCAAAATTTAAAAAACCGGACTAACATGTTCAATGGCAGTGTTAAGAAGTCCTCTTTACCCAATATATAAACCAGCCTTTATCTCCTGTATGCCAACTTCAGAAAGGAAGTGATCAAGTCTCCTTTTCTTCACCACGAAATCTGCAAATGCCCATTTTGAGCAGATGCTTAAGGTAGGTATAATTGAAGCCATCAGTGTTGTTAGGCTTTTCGTATCCAGTCTTAGAGCAAGTTTGGTCCATTCTTAGCATATAAGCCGAGAAGGTTCTTGGCATATTGAAGACCGTTTACCTGATTCCAATATTTACACACGGTGTACGCAGCCCATTTCTTTACCTTCTTCTTGAGGAGAATCTTACTGAATCCAGAAGTTAGAGCAGGTCCCATGAAATTTGCCAATTTGCTGATATATCTTGTCGCATGCTTTGAAAACTCATCTTTTACCAGTGGGACACACAGATCCTTGTGAATTCGTGAATTTTTTACATACCATGGAGCTGCAGCAATTGTTCGAAGAATTTCGTTTTGTCGCCTTTGGATTTTTTGAATATTTGATGCTGCGGCGCTGCCCCATAACCGAATTCCGTAGCGCCATATAGGCTTTAGTATTGCGTTGTATAACAAAAGTTTGCAATCTAATTTCAATGTAGAATTTCTGCCCATAAGCCAATTTAATTGCGCTGCTTTTAATTTCAACTGAGTGACTTTCGCGTCAATGTGAGACTTCCACGTTAAGATACGGTCGAGATGAATACCAAGGTACTTGATTTCATTTTGCTGCGGAATAGGTGAGTTGTTAATTTGGATAGCTGAACATGTTTGTTTACGCAGTGTGAATGTAACGTGAGTACACTTTTGTTCATTAACTTTACTTTTCCAAAGTTTTAACCACATCTCTGATATTAAAATATACTCCGGCGAATTTCGCGAAGCTACTTGATGGTTTTCAGAATGCTGTGTCATCTGCAAAAGTTGAAGTGTGAATACCAGATCTGGTTGGCATGTCAGAATTGTAAATAAAATATAAAGAGGGTCCCAGAATGCTACCTTGGGGAACTCCTGCCTCGATTGGCTGAGTTGGGCTTATAAAGTCGCCTTCTCTGATAACAAACTTCCGGCCACATAAATAGCTTTCCAGAAGCTTGTGTGTGTTTGCAGGTACCTTGGAAGTTAAAAGGAAATTCTCAATCCCTAGTTCCCCCCCCCCCCCTCATATAATAATTTCCCGCGAGAAATTAAAATAACATTTTCTTGGAGATCCCCCATCTGACTCCACCCATTTCGCTATCTTCAAGGAAAGATGTCTAACAGCATACGAATTGGCATCACTTTGTTCACCAAAACCAAATCTATAAAATTTATGTAAAGGGTGTTTTTTTAAGCTAGATAGAACTTTAAATTGTAAAAAGTAACACAAAAAATTAAATTTTGATGAAACATTTTTTTTTATTTGTTTCAGTATACTCTGACAAATCATCATGAATAGACTCACGCTTGAACAACGCTACGAAATTATCCAAATTTACTTTGAAAATCAGTCGTCGATTCGCGCAACTTATAGACGACTTCGTCATTTGTATGGCGTACATAATCGTCCATCTGAACAAGCCATTCGTCGAACTGTGGATAGATTTCGTACCACATACTCTCTAGAGGATGCAATAACACCAGCACGTCGAAGGAATGTGCGTACTGAAGAGAATATCGCCGCTGTAAACGAAAGTGTGGAAGAAGATCCAAATTTATCGATTCGTCGTCGGTCGCATGAATTGGGGCTCTGTCCGTCCACTACGTGGAAAATTTTGCGCAAAGATCTCGGCCTACACCCGTATAAGATCCAGCTGGTGCAGGAATTGCAGCCACGAGACCATTGTATGCGTCGTTCTTTCGCCGATTGGGCTCTAGAGCAGTTGGCAACTGACCCGTTGTTTTATCGCAAAATTGTGTTCAGCGATGAGGCGCATTTTTGGCTTAACGGGTTTGTTAATAAGCAAAATTGCCGCATATGGAGTGAGACCAATCCACAAGAGACCCTACAGACTCTCTTACATCCAGAAAAATGCACTGTTTGGTGCGGTTTTGATGCTGGTGGCATCATCGGACCTTATTTCTTCAAAAATGAGGCCGGAGCTCGCGTTACGGTCAATGGAGATCGTTACCGCACCATGATCAATGATTTTTTGTTTGAAAATATGGATGACATTGATCCGGAGGAGATGTGGTTTCAACAGGATGGCGCTACGTGCCATACGGCGAACGCAACCATCGACTTACTGAAATCAAAATTTGGCGATAAGTTGATTTCGAGAAATGGACCTGTCAATTGGCCTCCAAGGTCTCGATTATTTCCTGTGGGGCTACGTGAAGTCACTGGTTTATGCTGATAAACCAGCAACAATTGACGCCTTGGAGGCCAGCATTGTTCGTGTTGTTCGTGACATACGGCCAGCAGTGCTCGAAAAAGTGGCCCAAAATTGGACGTCCAGAATGCGCTTCGTCAAGAACAGCCGCGGTGCCCATATGCCCGAAATCATTTTCAAATGTTAATGTCACGTATTGATCTTTCGAATAAAAAAAATTTGGATTACAATTTATTTTTTTGTGTTATTTTTTACAATTTCAAGTTCTATCGGGCTTAAAAAAACACCCTATATATTCGTACATAGAAGACAAGATGGGCGACAATGTCTTCAGTGTAGTCTTCAGTATAGTTCTTGTAAAATAGTTTTGTAAAAACAAAAAAGAACTCTAAAAATCAAACAAGAATACATAAACTTCAAGTATACGTTTCTACTTTCCGCACTATTGACATCGTATAAAAACCTTTATAATGAGCGAAATAGCCGCTTGTATTATCTTCTTTTATATCGTGGCCGTTTGTTCGAAAATTTCATCAACGTTTGCTTTGAGCGACAGTCAGTGTGTCTTCAAAGATTTTCGGTTGTCTTGTACCAGTCGCTTATGATGTCTTAAATACTTGGTCAAGTGGGATATTTCTGCAGCGTATAACACACGCACACACACACACGCACGCTTATAAAAATTTCTTTCTTTGGCATTTTATTACTTTAATGAAATTCGGAAACAAGCATAAAAAGCACGAACTTAATTCTTAAAATAGAGCTGTCAGAAAACTGGACGGGGTTATTATTGTCGTCAAAAGTGAAAAGTTAAAAGGAAACTGAACTGGCAAAATATGTCATGTACATACTTTAATACCCTTGTATTGTGTTTGTGTTATAAAGCGTTCTTTTGTGCGCCTAAAGTTGTCAATTACTTAATTTCTTCTTTTTTTTGTTTTGTTTCTCTTTGTAATTTCCTGTTTGTTGGACTTTTGATCTTATAAATTTTGAGATTTATGCGGAACCCAACTACATTTTATTAATATATAATTCGTTTTCTAACAACTAAATTAAGAAGAAACATAAAGCTAGTAGAGAGTTTTACTTCTGTTAACTTTAATCGCAACTGAAAAGTACTTACTGAAATTAAATATAAAAGGAGTCAATTTAAAATAAACAATATTTTTATAAATTTTTAAATAACTCTAGAGAATTATATTTAAGTTGGCAAAATTTTATTAACTTAAACAATAATCTGTAAACTACCGAAATCATTTAGGGGTACATATCTCTTTTAAGAAAATTGTATCCGGAAAATAAATCATTATACAGGGTGGTGCAAAATTGTGATTTTTTTTAAATATTTTCTTCCTGTATTTTGTAAAGAAGACTTGGAAAAGTAGTGATGGAACAATACAGGTAGAGTTTTTATTTTCAGTTTTTCATTTCCCAGGAAAACGGGAATTGTTTTATAGTTTCCCGCGATCTCGCTCGTTTTTGTTTGGAATTCCCAAAATCTGCTTCAAGAATCGCCAAAATCCCCCTTTTCCCTATAAGTAGAGTTTTTATTTTCCCGCAGTTTTTCATTTCCCAGGAAAACGGGAATTGTTTTATAGTTTCCTGGGATTCCGCTCGTTTTTGTTTTGGAGTTCCCAAAATCTGCTTCAAGAATCGCCAAAATCCCCCTTTTCCCTATAAGTAGAGTTTTTATTTTCCCGCAGTTTTTCATTTCCCAGGAAAACGGGAATTGTTTTATAGTTTCCCGCGATCCCGCTCGTTTTTGTTTTGGAATTCCCAAAATCTGCTTCAAGAATCGCCAAAATCCCCCTTTTCCCTATAAGTAGAGTTTTTATTTTCCCGCTGTTTTTCATTTCCCAGGAAAACGGGAATTGTTTTATAGTTTCCCGCGATCCTGCTCGTTTTTGCATTGGAATTCCCAAAATCTGCTTCAAGAATCGCCAAAATCCCCCTTTTCCCTATAAGTAGAGTTTTTATTTTCCCGCAGTTTTCCATTTCCCAGGAAAACGGGAATTGTTTTATAGTTTCCCGCGATCCCGCTCGCTAGAAATACTAAGACTTTAATGTGTCAGGCATCTACAAAAATTTTATTAGAAAGCTTAACAAAGCTAATTTTGCAACAATAGTGCACAAATTACTTTTATTTAGAACCGAGTTCAATGTAGGCTGAGTTCTTCTTATATTAAGGGGTATTTGTTCTGGACACGCGCGGTCATATACTTCTTTCTCTCAAGCCTTTTTGTGTAAAGATTTGAAATGACGCAATAAAACGCTGGTACTTCGTCCTTTACATGATATTGTTTTTGCACATAAGAAGCAGATCGCAATTTCAGTAGATATTTTCTTAAAAAACGGCCACACGATTGAGTTTTTCATCTTAAGAATTGCATTTGTTTTTATTAGCAGCAAAAAAATTACCTTTGCAATTAATTACCTAAAAACATAAATTTTTTACAACAACATGTTTTTAAATGTAAATTTGTTAAATTTGTTTTCTTTGCATAACGTTGACAATTATCTTTTTGTTTTACGTTTGAAACAAATAACAAAGTAGAAGCAACTGCTTTCTACATGCAGATTTGCCAATAATTTCTATATTACTTCCCGGGATCCCGCAAAATAGAATCCCGGGAAAGCGGGAAATTTTGAAATGAGAATTCCCGGAATTTCTCGATGCGGGAATTCCCGGGACAAAATTTTAGATACAGGTATTAAATAAATAAAAACAAATCAAGTTCTTAAGCTGAAAATTTTAGAAGAAAAAAACTAACATATTGTTACGACTTTTTATCTTATCTAACCTATTGTGCGAGCCGTTGATTTACTTGCTATAAATGTGCACTCATAAAGCTAAAAACATAATGCACAATCAAAATAATATGCGTGACCAGAAGGACGCAAAATTCCAAGTAAATTAAGCACCAACAATTTTATTGTTGTTATTGCGTTCGTAATGTTTGCATTGTTATTGTTTGTTGTTTTTGCATTCTTGTTGTTTCATAAGTATTTAAGTGTGTGTGTGTGTGTGTGTGTGTGTGTGTGTGTGCGTATTAGTATATGAGTAGCAATTATTGTATATTTGTACATTTGAATCTGCAATGTTCTCTAGCAAATAACTAGATGTAGAAGATAATAAAAAACTAGAACAAAAGGCAGATGCTCGGCAGTGGCAGACTTTTTTTCTAAACGTTGCGCAAGACAGTCATAAGTCGAAAAATTAAAGCTATGTACACACGGTTGTCAGATTTTACAATATTTTAAGATCTGGCAACATGCTGACAATGTAGCGACAATGAAAAACTGTCCCGCAGAAGTAAACTGTGTGGTCAGACGATCGTAACAAAATCTTACAATTTCATTGTCAGACTATGGTCTGACAAATAATTCATCTGACAACAAAAATTGTCAGTTCACACGGTTGTCAGATTGTTAGATGAAAAAAAATTGCCAGACATGTTGTAAGGCATTGCCATTTATGCATATCAACAACCATCTGTTTGGCGGTGTTGTCCATTAAACTTTTTTCTGATAATGACGCCATTGTCAGGTGCATTAGTTTTATACATCTGGCAATTAAAACTGAGCTTACAATATCAGCCAATTATGTGGCAATACCGCCGAAGAGTGTTCTCACGATTGTCAGATGCCTGACAACATTGTCGTCTTCTAATTGATTGACAATGGTTTTTCTGACAACGTTGTAAGTTAAAAATTGGCAGTTCACACGATTGTAATACATTTTCAGACAATTTTACTGTCAATATTGTAAGATCTGGCAACCGTGTGTACGTAGCTTAAGCTAGTTTAGTGTGTTAATAGGCAGTGATATTAAGCGTAAGTAAAGTTGCAAAGTATTTAAGAACTGTGTAACCAACAAGTGTCAGTGTCATTTGCAATACCAGCTTCTGTTATAGAGGTTTTAAAGGAGCAAACGTAAAAATATGTTACAGACAAGTATGTAAACATTAAAATGAAGTCCTAGTCGAATACATATAAGCCGAGAAACTTTAAATTTCATCATTTCTATTGAAGCTTGTATTAATGAAATTTTTAAATGTGATCTAAAACCATAAACACATCTCTGCGAATCCTGTATTTCTCCTTATTTGTCCACCGCCTACACACTTCACATACACAAAGGACGCATTGTAGTTTTATTTAATATCATAAAGCGGTCAATAAGTCGTATTATAGAAATTGCCACGATGCGCAGTGCTTAAGTGTTTTTTTGTGACACAATAAGCCAAGTTTGTCCAATCAGTGACAGTAAAATACCAGCAACTCCAGTAAGTCCTTTAATACTAAATTAATACCTAATAAATTTGATGTAATGAGGAAATAAACCCCTACTTATTATTGAGAAAATCAATAAGAAATAAATTACTTTATCACACACACACACACACTCACTCACACGCACGGTGTCAAAGCCAAATGGAGCTCAACAACTGAAAACTTTTATGTCATTTTCTTATTTAAATCGTGTTAACAGTCAAATATACATTTTGAGAAGAAAACATTAAACACATTATTACAAAAATATTTCGGTTGCCAACAACAGCTGGAAAATTTATGATGCCATTGAGATGCGCATTTCTTTTTTTATTTTTATTTTTTGTGTGTTGTTGTAACAAATGTGAAAGCAATCACAAGTGAAATTGATATCCTGTACGATATTGAGTTGTGTCAAAATAGAATTGAAGTGAAAATTAGCCGGCAATAAACTGAAGCCATAATATTTTATTAGAAGGGATATCTTACAAAGCCACTTAAAGGCCAAACATTTTTTTATGAAAGTGCGTTTTGAGGTACAGAAGAAATATATTCTAGTTATATCAACATTTTCGCAGTGAGACTGACAGTTGTATTTAATTAATTTTAAGGTATTGAAAGCGATTCATAAAACGTGACAAAAAGAAATTTATATTTTTTGGTTTGTACATATGTATATCGGTTTTTAGTTCAAGTTTTTTCCTTTCTTAAGTTTTTTCTTAAGAAGGATTTTTACAAATTTGCACAAATTGATATTAATGTGCACATGTGCGACAACTGACTGTATTTGTTATGATATCTTTGCTTGGCCATCACAAATTAATACAGTGCAACTTCGATACAGTGCTTACTTCCTTACGAGAAGGGATTAATATTGAAGCTACCTCAGTAAGAAACAAATATTTCTTTTTTTTTTCAAAAACCATTTATGTGGGATTACTGTTTCATTTTAGCGAACGACCCAGATTGTTTTAGTTGTTTTTAAAGTATTTTATTTAATTCATTTTTTAGATTTATAAACTAATTATAAGTATTAATTTAAGTTTAGTTTAGATAGTTACATAGATAATATAAACTTCTAGTTTGTCAACCGTTTTACAACTCCTTCGTTCAACTTTACTCATCGACTGTCCTTTCTTCTTATTTCCAATTGTTCACTCTGTCTCTTTTCGTTTGTTTGTCATTCGAATGACAAGTCTTATGTGTTTGGTCAATGTCACACAGGCTGCACCCTACATTTATTTCTCAACACAGTCTCCTTATAGCTCAATGCACTTGGCAGGTCGATATTCCAACTTTTTTATAACATCTGAATAATACGAACCCCTCAAAACACGCGTTAGTTTTGTTTGAGATTAATCTGTTTCCTGCAAGCCATTTTTTTAAGCTTTAAAACAGAAAAAAGTCACTAGTAGCTAAATCTGGACTATCCACCTTATAGTCCGGATCCACCCATTTGAGGCAGCGTTGTCAACTCAGTGCGCTTCGCACCGTTTTTGGTGCTTTCTAAAATCAATTGTGCGAAAAATTCTTTAGTCGGTGCGAGGTGCGCTTTTTTTAAATTTTCGGTGCGTTCTTTAAATTTCGGTGGCACCAAATCAAATTCAACTCAACGTTTTGTTTTAATGTAAGAAAACAGTTTAATCAAATGTCCAAAATTTTGACGTTTCATTCTGCATGCAAAACGTATCATGTTATATGCACAAAGTAAGACAATCTTGCTATTGTATATTATACACACTCTCGAAAGAAAACGAAACATTTCATTTAATTGAATTTGCTGCCTTTAGAGGGTGTTTTGCTATTACACGATCAAGCCCAGTTTGTCAAATATTGCAATAAATGCAGTCTCTGAACAGAGAAATTACCAAATTATTAAATAAATTATAATTTTTTCAAAACGTTTGCATTAAATATAGACTACGGTAAATTTCATATTTTATTAGTTATAATTTTGGCAAATTTTCGTATATTTCAATAAATTCTTTATAATTTAAGATCTGGCAACATGCTGAAAATGTAGCCACAATGAAAAATTGTCCCGCAAAAGTAAATTTAAAGACACCGCTTACACTTTGTTTGATAGACTTGCTATTAATCGAATTTTAAGTCTTGTAGTCCGATTCTGTAACTTTTATTGATCTGATAATCGTTAAATTCTTTCGACAGTAATGTAATATATAATTTTGACGACTATAAACAGGTATTTTGTGTCCCTGATACTAAGCAATAAAAATAACAGCTGATTTCGGTCGACAGCAAATATAAGTAAATGATATTGCTTAATAATAAATTGTAAAAAATATCTTTATAATTATTGTAAAGGTAACATTATCTTAATAAAACTAACGGAGTCATCCTAGAGACCAAGTTTGACAAACATGAATTTTAGCTATTGAACGGATTTGATGGCATGCCATCAGGCAGTGCTATCAGACCTAGTTTAATTGTATAACTGCCGCTTAAAATAATGTTTCATTATTGTGGTTTTAAGATACAAATATTGTTTTTCTTAAAATATAAAATAGCTTTTTAAAAATGAATGGAACAAGTAAAAAATTCGGTGCGTTTTTGTTGAAATAACGTGATTTTTCACCAATTTTGGTGCGTTTTGAAATTTCAAAGTTGACAACGCTGATTCGAAGCGTATTTCAAGTAATTTTAACAACGTATCCAATGCTGTATGAACCGGTGCGTAGTCTTGAAGAAAGAGCAAATTTTTCTGCCTTAAATAGGGTCGTTTTTTCTTGATTGCATTTATCAATTGATCCAATAATGCACGATAATACTTCGCTGTGATTGTGGATCCTTTTTCAAGGTAATCGATGAGCAATATTTCGTGGGCATCCCCAAATACAGTGGCCATAACCTTGCCAGCCAATTTCACTAGCTTCCCAACTATTGTTTCGATTGAGTTTTCGTTTCAGGTGTATAGTGGTGGATCCACGTTTCATCAAACGTTATTAATCGACGCCAAAAATCAACAGGATTACGTTTTATCATGTCCAAACACCGCTGTGAAGTGGTGTGTCGAACTCATTTTGGCTCGACACTGAGCAAACGCGGCACCCATCTTGCCGATAGCTTTTTTATATGCAAATGTTCTCTACAAAATGTTGAACATATATGTTTAACATTTCAACAACTCTCACATAACTTGACTTGGCGATCATTCATAACGATATCGAGGATTTTCTTGATATTTTTTTCAGTATCCGCCTCTTTTGGCCTTTCTGTTGATGGTATCGTTTAAATTAAGCAATCCCATAGTTTACCATGTAGTCTGATGAAGCAGACTCACCGTAAAGTTTATCGAGCTTTTATTTTGTCTCTTTTGCCGTTTTCCCTTTCAAACAATAGCGTTTAATCACTGCACGAAATTCACTTTTTCCATTTTTCAAGAAACACAAAAGTTGCTTGCTTCAAACGACAACAAAAACTGAACTAATCAAGGTGCATTAACGTCTACACGGTGGCAGCAGTAGAGAGACATTACAACAATACAACAAAAACAGGCATGTGGTAAGCTAAACATAGCTTTACAATTATAAACTATGAATGTACCTTTTCATAATTAAAAATTATTTTTATTTCAATTATTTTCATGTTCACAAAATAATTTTTATATGTTTAATTCAGAATAGAACACTAAATTCACTTTCAAAAATGTAAACAATACATTTGACGTAAATAGCTTACTGTATTGCCAGTAGCAAAAAATGGTCACATGGCATAGCGCTGCCACCTTTTAGGTGTTAATGCACCTTGGAACTAATCAATGATTATGGATGAAATTTTAACGGCTGACGTTTGACAGATCGTATTTAAAAAAAAAAAAAAATTAATTAAAAATTTGTGTTTGTGCTGCCATCTAGCGCTAGGTAGCTTCGATACCAATCTGCCTTCGTATTTACACAATTTGAAAGTGTTGTTTAGGCGGCAGTCTATTCATGTTGCCAAGGCAAACTAAACATAAAAAATATTAATATTTTAATAATTGAATTTTTAGTTATATACGTATGTACGATATTATCTAATTAGTTGTGAGTTCGAGTCCAACTTCAGTCAAGAAGAAGCTAGTTGTGCCCTAGCTAATGGCATTCAATTATTTTTTCTGTTCATCTTTGGTCTTATTGTTTCACAGCAATTATCGTTATAATTAAAAATAATCCTTCTTCTTGACTGAAGTTGGACTCGAACTCACAACTAATTAGTTACTATCGTACATAAATAATGTTGCCAACAAACACTTCTACAAAAACACCCCAGATTAATTAGTCATGTGTGTGATGGGTTAGAACAAAACTTTGCTAGACTAAAAATTGTTCTCAGCATTGTAACCATGATCCAGATTTCCTCAAAAAGGTCATAACTAGTAAAGAATCATGAGTGTATGACTATGACATTGAAATCAAAGTTCAATCATCCCAATGGAAATCTTCAGAAGAGCCAAGACCGCAAAAAACACGTCAAGTTCGCTCAAATGTGAAGGTACTGATCACGGTTTTCTTTGACTGCTGGCAATAGCAAAAAGCGCATTTCAGAAGTGTTTCGAGGATTGGAAAAAATGCTGGCATAAGTGTATTATATCTGAGGGGGGTTACTTTAAAGTTATTGTTGAATAAATAAATAGTACCTGGGGCACCGAGCGTTACTCGGAGCTCTCAAATCGTACATACTGATATATATTTACTTTAATAAAACTTAATTCACAAGATTTTTCCATTTTTAGGCTGTTTAAAAAAGTCACGATAAAATTGTGTTTTGATTACTTTTTTATTTTTTCTTATATATTTTGTGGAGTGAGAGCAAATTAACAATTCGTTTATTTATTATTCCATTTCTTACCACAAAAAAAAACATCTGTTTTCTCATTAAAAATTCTTAGTTTGATATCCATATCAAAACTTCCCCAGATATGTACATATGTGAAAACCGAGCAAAAAAATAGAAACGGGACTAACGAATACAGATTTTCGTTTCCAAAAACTTCCAGATACTGACTCTTTGAAGCCGTTTTAGAAAACAATTAATAACGTGCCATAATGTCGAATATTACTAAAACCCGTAAAAAATAGTGACGAAATCTTGATCAAGTTTTCAATCGCTAAAATAATTAAACTCAGTTTAATCGTTTTCGAGGCCTATTCGCTTTTTCGAACTTAGAAACTCCTATATGCCGACTATTTTTATCTTAAAAACCCCTAGATATTGATTTTCATTAAAACCGTTAGAGCTGTTTTCGAAAACCAATAAAAGTTTTACAAAAGGGTAAAAACCGGGACAAAATGGGTTTTCCCTTTACCAGGGACATTGATTTTATAACCTTAAAAACCTCTAGATACTGATTTTCATTAAAATCGTTAGGGCCGTTTACGATAACCATCAAAAGTTTTGCAAATGGGTAAAAACCGGAATATAGTGGTTCTTCCCAGGACTGGCAATACTCTATATTGCTTTTTTGACCTTAAAACTCCCTAGATACTAATTTTCATTAAAATCGTTAAAGCCTATTTCGAGAACAAATAAAAGTATTACAAATGGGTAAAAAACGGGAGAGAATGGATCTTCTTGGGACCGGGAACACTCTAGATAAATTTTTAATCCTTAAACCCCCCTAGATACTGGTTTTCATTAAAAACGTTAGAGCCGTTTTTGAGAACCGATAAAAGTATAACAAATGGGTAAAAACCGGGACAAAATCGGTCTTTCCTGGACCGTTAATAATATAGATCGCTTTTTTGACCTTAAAAACTCCTAGAATCTGATTTTCATTAAAAACGTGAGAAACGTTTGCAAGAACCAATAAAAGTATTACATATGGGTAAAACCGGGGAAAAAAATGCGTCTTCCTGGGGCCGGGGGTACTCTAGATCGATTTTTCATTCTTAAAACCCCCTAGATACTAATTTTCATTAAAATCATTGAAGCCGTTTTCGAGAAAAAATGAAAGTATTACAAGTGGTTAAACACCTTAAAATGGATCAAAACCGGGAGAAAACGAACTTAAATCGATTTCTCGTCCCCAAAAACCCCTGAATACCGATTTTCATCAAAATCGTTAGAACCGTTTTCGAGAACCCAAATGCAAATATATATATTTATATATAAACAAAAATTGCTCGTTTAATAAGATAAGATTTTTTCAAAAAAAATTTAATATAACGTTTATTTTTTGATCAGCCCTCGTACAACAGCCCATTCATATTCGTCTCAATTTGGTTTTACCTATATCATTTTTATTCGTTCGTATGAGCGAATGCATTGAATGTAGCTACCCCAAACCCAAATCAATTTTTTTGGAACATGAACAAAACCTTTTTTCTTCAACCCTTTCTTTTTAATATTCAATGACAACTGTCAGATGTTTGGAGAAAGATATTGTCTTTTTTCATTGCTTGTCTTTTACTGCGGTCAAACAATACATGACATTTTTACAGAAATGTCAGAAAATGTTTTATTTACATGCACCTACTAATCTTTTAAGAAGTAGACATTTGTTATATAGAAACGAAAACACCATTAATCATCTAATCTAAGTAATTGATAAGAATTTTGTTGCGTTTTTTGTTGTTTTCATGCAAGAGCATTCTTAGGATGGAGAGCATGCCATGAAAATGAAAGAGTGCAACTTCGGCACGACCAAGGCAGCTTTAATAGGTAGTAAGGCAGAATTACAATAAATACAACACCAACAAACACCAACATGTATTTTGTTGGTAGAATTTACTAAACGTCTGCATTATTACGCTGAAACGGCATTTGAACACATTCATGGCTTATTGAATGAATAAAGCTTCGTATCACATACAACTGACTACGAAGTGACTCATATTCTAGTTTAATAAAAACAAAGAAATGAATACACAAACCGAACGAATAATAATAATAACTCGACGCGATGAGAAACAAACACAACCACATTCAAATAAAACGAAAACAAGAAGAAAAAATTTCAACTATATTGTCATTCGAATGAATCGAAGTAACATTCGATTGTATTTATACATACATATGTATCTATATACATATGTATACATATTTCTATTAAACATGTAAAAATATATAATAAATAAAATAAATGTTCAACGTTCTCTTACCAACTCCAATTTAAAATTTTCAGAGCTTATTGCGCACATTTCTTAAAAGCAAATTACGCCTTAAAAAAATGTTTTTCTTTGTAGCATAACGAATGTAATGGACCATGGTGCAACTAACCAGGTGGCATCACTAGCGCAGGTGATAATTTTTTGTTTCATAAAATTGTGGGTGTCAAAAATTGTGGGTGAAAAAATAAAAATATTTTAAACAGTTTGAAAAAGGGCAAGAACACAATAAAAAAGTTTTCAAAAATATTTTAATTGCTTAAAATGTGTTGAAAACAATTTATAAAAAAAATTATATTAATTTTCTTTGTTTCTTTTTTTTATATAAACGTTTCTTTCTTCTGTTTTATAAACATGTTTTTGACAGCGTCCGGAATTTTTGCACAAACAAAATATTATGTATGTAGTACAACAACTCTTATGCTGCCACCTAATAATTGCACCATGTAATGAACATTCAATTTATAATCGTTTTATTCATTCATTCATTCGATATTTCTTGCACTCTATCCAACAGTTATATTGTATTTGCGTACTTTGCTCTTACAAATAAGAGAAAATATATATTTGAATTAGAAAGAGTATACGACAGAATCTATTTATTACAACCAACTATAAAATGCAATTCATTCTCTTTTCTGTTTTTTCTCGTTTTACTTTTTTAATCTCTCTTAAAGTATTCGATATTTGAATGAATATTGTATATTCAGTGTGCATACAAACAAATGAATATATTCTTGCAGCCTATTAGAATTTACGAATAGTCAAAATTTTAACCACTATTCGTAAATTCTACCAACAAAATACAGTTGATGTTTGTTGGTGTACTTCTGCCTCTACCTATATAAAGCTGCCTTGGGCACGACGATATGTATATGTATGTATAAATAACAACAAAAATTTGTATACAAAAAGAGTATAAAATCAAGCATGAAGTTAAAATGAGTTGCAGTAACCCAATTGGCCGTGTCCTACACGCGCGTTTGTATTGACAACATTAAAGGCTAATTACTGGCGACTTTTTCAAACAGAAATAAAGAATGGGCTTAGAACTAGGGTAAGAATAATGGTCGAATTAAATTCGTTCGCGAACGAATTTAGTTTTTCATATTTCAAAGAATTATTCTTTTTTGTTCGCGAATTTTTTCCATAAAATTCGTGAGCGAATTTAAAAATAAAGTTCGGGAGAGAATTATTTAATTCTTCAGAGAATTTAATAATTCGCGAATTATTCCCGCAGAAGTAAAAATTTAAGAAACTTCATCTCAATAAGTCTGTTTGCTTTTCAACAAAATATATATTTTTGATGAAATAAAAATCATAGTTCAGACACTGAAAAAATTTTGTTCAGAAATTCTCTGAATTTTGACATTACTTGTATGAATTTTTTCATTATTTTTCAACCATGTAACTTTTAGAAATAATGAAACAAATTTCATTAAATTATTTTAATGAAAACTTTCATAAAAGTAATGAAACATTTTAATAAGAAACATGACTTATTTTCATTAAAAGTATGAAAGACAAATCATATGATTAGTGAAATAATTTCTCTAGATCAAAGAATCAATTTCATAAGGCACATAAAAACTGTACATTATATTAATGAAAAAGTAACATTTATTTAATGAAATAACTTCTTTGTACTAATGTAATATATTCATTAAAAATATGAAACTCCTTCATAAGGTCAATGAAATTATTTCATTTATCTAATTTTATTATTCATTGAGCACCTGAAAAATTTACATTAAATCAATGAAATATTTACATTTGTTTAATGATATAATATCATAACACACATTAATAAAATATGTTCACATATGTACGTAATAAGATCAATGGAATTATTTCATTTATTTATTGATACTTTATTTCATTACACAAACAATACTATTCCTTGCTTCTGTGAAATTGTACCTAATTATGATAAAAGAAAATGTTGAACAAGTATTCACCAAATAAAATAGATTTTATTAATTCAACTAACTTCAATACACTGGTATTTAAATTTTTTAAACTATTTGAGTACATACACATATGTACATACATACCAAAGTTCGGTAGCCAGAAATTTATTTGTCATTGATCTAATGAATTCTATTTCATTGGAATTATGAAACTCATAAAACTTACATTTTAATAAAAAAAAAACTTGACATTTTTTAAACTGTAGCTTAAGATTAATAAATGCCCATTAATATATCTTACCAAAATTTAAAGAATTTAAAAAAAAAAAATTTATTTTATTGTAGTCATAAATCCAATGATTTTTTTTAATGAAACTTAATGAAACCATTCTGATGGAACTATTTCATAATATATATAAAGTTTCATGCATATTGTGAAAAGTTTTCGTTGGATTAATGAAAAATATTTAATGAAACAGTTTCATTAAATATATGATGCATAATTCTTTCAGTGTACAAATTAAAAATCATCAATTGAGAAAAAATTATCAAGTCACATTTTGGTTCAAAAATCATCAAAAATGTGTTAAAAATATCATTTTGGCAACCTTCAAAACAAAAATCACTGTCATCATGCTCAGTTAAATGTTTTAAAGAATTTTTCTTTCTTTGTTCGTCTTGTTTACAAAGTTGTGCTGAAGAATTTTATTTTTCAATTCGCGAGCACTATTTCATTTTAAATCGGGAATTTTTTTATTCTGCTCGCAAACAAATTTTTTGTTCGTGTATTTATTAACACACAAACATACGACCGCAAGTGCTGCTCTCTATCTGTATAAATATCTCTCTATCTGGTATAAATATTGAGGAATTGGATGCTCTCGATGTTCTTGGAATAAAAATACAGTGTGATGTTCGTTGGAATGATCACATTTTTTATGTCCTAAGGAAGCATTCAAGTGCCTCGGCTTTTTGAAACGGTGCAAGATGTACTTCACTCCATCTGACTTCCTTACTATTTATACCACCTATATCCGGCCGAAAATGAAATACAACTCTCATGTTTGGGCCGGTGCCCCAAAGTCTATTTTGGGGTTACTCGACCGTGTGCAGGAGAGGGCGAAGAAGCTTATCAGTGACAGTAGGGTATCGAACTCTATTGATTCACTGGAGCACCGACGCAGTGTGGGGTGCGTTACTCTGTTCTATCATTACTACAATGGATTTTGTTTTGAATAGATTAGAGATCTTGTTCCCGAAACTCGCACATTTTTGCGTAGCACGCGTTCATCGTCCAGTGCTCATCCATTTGTGGTCGATTGCCCGGCGAATCGTACTACGCATTACAGAGAGAATTCGTTTTTCAGCCGTCCGCTTCGTCTTTGGAATAAGTTGCCTGCAGACGTGTTTCCTGTCCGTTATAACGTTCACAGAAAAAAATAGATGCCATATTGATAAAAAAAAATTGCACTATTTTTATCAAATTTCCTGTGAAAAAGATTTTTCGCCGGATTGATAATTCAAATTATAAAGTAGAAATAGCTTTTTCACTTAAAAGCAAAAATTATTGAGTTGGAAAAAATTGTTGTTAATACGTGAAATATACTTAACAAAAAAAATTGTTAAACTGTTATATGACAACCTTTTGAGTTTATTTATTGAATAATAGTCAATAGTTCGCAAAACTTTTTATTAATTGCATTTTATTAAACTTACATTTTAATAAAAAAAAAACTTGACATTTTTTAAACTGTAGCTTAAGATTAATAAATGCCCATTAATATATCTTACCAAAATTTAAAGAATTTAAAAAAAAAAAATTTATTTTATTGTAGTCATAAATCCAATGATTTTTTTTAATGAAACTTAATGAAACCATTCTGATGGAACTATTTCATAATATATATAAAGTTTCATGCATATTGTGAAAAGTTTTCGTTGGATTAATGAAAAATATTTAATGAAACAGTTTCATTAAATATATGATGCATAATTCTTTCAGTGTACAAATTAAAAATCATCAATTGAGAAAAAATTATCAAGTCACATTTTGGTTCAAAAATCATCAAAAATGTGTTAAAAATATCATTTTGGCAACCTTCAAAACAAAAATCACTGTCATCATGCTCAGTTAAATGTTTTAAAGAATTTTTCTTTCTTTGTTCGTCTTGTTTACAAAGTTGTGCTGAAGAATTTTATTTTTCAATTCGCGAGCACTATTTCATTTTAAATCGGGAATTTTTTTATTCTGCTCGCAAACAAATTTTTTGTTCGTGTATTTATTAACACACAAACATACGACCGCAAGTGCTGCTCTCTATCTGTACACATGGATGGTATAAATATTGAGGAATTGGATGCTCTCGATGTTCTTGGAATAAAAATACAGTGTGATGTTCGTTGGAATGATCACATTTTTTATGTCCTAAGGAAGCATTCAAGTGCCTCGGCTTTTTGAAACGGTGCAAGATGTACTTCACTCCATCTGACTTCCTTACTATTTATACCACCTATATCCGGCCGAAAATGAAATACAACTCTCATGTTTGGGCCGGTGCCCCAAAGTCTATTTTGGGGTTACTCGACCGTGTGCAGGAGAGGGCGAAGAAGCTTATCAGTGACAGTAGGGTATCGAACTCTATTGATTCACTGGAGCACCGACGCAGTGTGGGGTGCGTTACTCTGTTCTATCATTACTACAATGGATTTTGTTTTGAATAGATTAGAGATCTTGTTCCCGAAACTCGCACATTTTTGCGTAGCACGCGTTCATCGTCCAGTGCTCATCCATTTGTGGTCGATTGCCCGGCGAATCGTACTACGCATTACAGAGAGAATTCGTTTTTCAGCCGTCCGCTTCGTCTTTGGAATAAGTTGCCTGCAGACGTGTTTCCTGTCCGTTATAACGTTCACAGAAAAAAATAGATGCCATATTGATAAAAAAAAATTGCACTATTTTTATCAAATTTCCTGTGAAAAAGATTTTTCGCCGGATTGATAATTCAAATTATAAAGTAGAAATAGCTTTTTCACTTAAAAGCAAAAATTATTGAGTTGGAAAAAATTGTTGTTAATACGTGAAATATACTTAACAAAAAAAATTGTTAAACTGTTATATGACAACCTTTTGAGTTTATTTATTGAATAATAGTCAATAGTTCGCAAAACTTTTTATTAATTGCATTTTATTAAACTTACATTTTAATAAAAAAAAAACTTGACATTTTTTAAACTGTAGCTTAAGATTAATAAATGCCCATTAATATATCTTACCAAAATTTAAAGAATTTAAAAAAAAAAAATTTATTTTATTGTAGTCATAAATCCAATGATTTTTTTTAATGAAACTTAATGAAACCATTCTGATGGAACTATTTCATAATATATATAAAGTTTCATGCATATTGTGAAAAGTTTTCGTTGGATTAATGAAAAATATTTAATGAAACAGTTTCATTAAATATATGATGCATAATTCTTTCAGTGTACAAATTAAAAATCATCAATTGAGAAAAAATTATCAAGTCACATTTTGGTTCAAAAATCATCAAAAATGTGTTAAAAATATCATTTTGGCAACCTTCAAAACAAAAATCACTGTCATCATGCTCAGTTAAATGTTTTAAAGAATTTTTCTTTCTTTGTTCGTCTTGTTTACAAAGTTGTGCTGAAGAATTTTATTTTTCAATTCGCGAGCACTATTTCATTTTAAATCGGGAATTTTTTTATTCTGCTCGCAAACAAATTTTTTGTTCGTGTATTTATTAACACACAAACATACGACCGCAAGTGCTGCTCTCTATCTGTACACATGGATGGTATAAATATTGAGGAATTGGATGCTCTCGATGTTCTTGGAATAAAAATACAGTGTGATGTTCGTTGGAATGATCACATTTTTTATGTCCTAAGGAAGCATTCAAGTGCCTCGGCTTTTTGAAACGGTGCAAGATGTACTTCACTCCATCTGACTTCCTTACTATTTATACCACCTATATCCGGCCGAAAATGAAATACAACTCTCATGTTTGGGCCGGTGCCCCAAAGTCTATTTTGGGGTTACTCGACCGTGTGCAGGAGAGGGCGAAGAAGCTTATCAGTGACAGTAGGGTATCGAACTCTATTGATTCACTGGAGCACCGACGCAGTGTGGGGTGCGTTACTCTGTTCTATCATTACTACAATGGATTTTGTTTTGAATAGATTAGAGATCTTGTTCCCGAAACTCGCACATTTTTGCGTAGCACGCGTTCATCGTCCAGTGCTCATCCATTTGTGGTCGATTGCCCGGCGAATCGTACTACGCATTACAGAGAGAATTCGTTTTTCAGCCGTCCGCTTCGTCTTTGGAATAAGTTGCCTGCAGACGTGTTTCCTGTCCGTTATAACGTTCACAGAAAAAAATAGATGCCATATTGATAAAAAAAAATTGCACTATTTTTATCAAATTTCCTGTGAAAAAGATTTTTCGCCGGATTGATAATTCAAATTATAAAGTAGAAATAGCTTTTTCACTTAAAAGCAAAAATTATTGAGTTGGAAAAAATTGTTGTTAATACGTGAAATATACTTAACAAAAAAAATTGTTAAACTGTTATATGACAACCTTTTGAGTTTATTTATTGAATAATAGTCAATAGTTCGCAAAACTTTTTATTAATTGCATTTTATTAAGAAATATTTCCAAAAATTCATTATTAATAATAATTTAATTAAGTCAATGCAAATTTTATTAAATTGATAGTTTTTATTAATAACATAACTTGATTGAAAAAAAATCTCATCTATTTTTTTCTGTGTTGGAAAGTTCAAGTCAAATGTTCAAAAACACTACTCCCTCTTTCCCCCTCCTCATAACCTATTTTCCTAGTTCTGGTACAATGCGCTGCGTATGTAGGGGTCATCCCCTGAGTACTGGTTCAAGATAAAAAAAAAAATATGCAAACAGAAATAGCCAAAACATTGAATACAGAAATTACATCTCCGCTACAAGAAAATGCGTTGCGTTGTAGATAGAAGGAAGTTTAATTAAAGTTGACTATTTTTGCAGTTAACTACTCATTGTACGACAGAATAATGTAAATGTTTGCAAAGATATTTACAAATATTTGCCACATTAATCTTCTGGGGAAAAAACGAAAATTAATCATACACAGAAATCAATAATTTATTACAAATTTAATTGCATACTACACACACACACACACACATACACAAAGGCAGTTTCATTTCATTTAAGTCATTCGATTCACTGAAATCCAATTAAAATAAGTTTTATCAGTAGAAAAGTTTCTTTTTGCCTACGAATTATATTCTCAATATTTTATCCTTTTAATGGCGGTTACAAAAACGTATCAACAAAATTAATTAGAAAAGCTTGTATTATTAGTTTAATTAAAAACATTAGTAAAAATAAATTTCATCGTCACTTATACATATGTATGTGTGTGTGTGTGTGTTTGTGTGTGCATGTGTATAAGTAAGAGATAAACGATTCTAAGAATGCCAGTTTTTTGATGGGTGTTAGTCAAACGAGCGACTGGTATCGAAAGCTTGTCCAATTTGTTTAAATAAATATTCTATCGTTTTATGTTGAGAAAAAAATAATATAAAAACGTTTGCCGCAAAGTGTTTTCTTAATCAAATAAACCTATTACAAGTTATATAACTAAAGGGTATTCAAAATTAAGGTATCTTTTTAATTTTGCTGCTATTATTCATACCAAATATTCAAATTCTGAAGCAATATATTCCGGCTAGTTAATTAATATCGAACGTTGTAGGATTCGGCAATTCGTTCTTTGGGCTATCAAAAATTAAGAAGAAGACTAGAAGTTGTTTAAAAAAATAATATATAATATCGGGTAGTTAAATTTCAAGGGCCGATGTTGAATGTGAAGCACACCTAAACGCCAAGTTTTTTTCCGAAGTTTATTTGACATTTCTCTATTTCAGACTTACTCAATTTGAACCATGGAGAGATACACAATCCAACAACGTGTTAAAGTTATCCAGACTTATTATGAAAATGATGATCAATTTTCGAAGAAAATCATCTTCAGTGATGAGGCACATTTTCACTTCAGTGGATTCGTCAATAAACAGAATTGCCGCATTTGGGCGAATGAGAATCCAAGAGTGACTGTCGAAAAACCAATGCACCCACAAAGAGTGACTGTTTGGTGGGGTTTATGTGCTGGCGGCATCATCGGGCCGTATTTTTTCCAAACTGAGGCCGGTCAGGCAGTTACTGTGAATGGTGTTCGCTATCGTGAGATGATAACGAACTTTTTATGGCCCGAATTGGAAGATATGGATGTAGACGATATGTGGTTTCAGCAGGACGGTGCCACTTGCTACACAGCTAACGAAACAATTGCTCTTTTGCGCAACAAATTCAATGGCCGTGTTATCTCACCTAATGGCGATGCCAATTGGCCGCCAAGATCATGTGATTTGACACCGTTGGACTTTTTTCTTTGGGGTTATTTGAAAGAAACGGTGTACGTTGATAAACCAGCAACAATTCAACAGCTAAAGGATGAGATAGAGGCACATTAACGGCATAGAACCTCCATTATGCCTCAGGGTCATCGAAAATTTGGACCATCGGATGGAGGTGTGCCGCCGTGGTCGCGGCACCCAGTTGGCCGATATTTTGTTCCATACATAATTGAGTAATACCAATATATCATAATAAAATAAAATTACAATAATTTTCTAAATAGTTTGTGTTTTATTCAAAATCAACATCGGCCCTTGAAATTTAACCACCCTTTAGAAATGTATGTACAGTCAAATTCCGATAATTCGTACCCCTATACATTGTAATTCCCGATAACGCAGGAAATTTCCATTCATTTTGGTTCCCTCGATAATTCGTAATTTTTTTTCCAGATAAAATCTTCTTCACCTCTTATAAATCGTAATTGTTTACTAACTACCAGTTATAATTCGTAATAAAACAACAGAAACATGGAAACTTGGAGTTTTGTTTACCGCTATTTTTTCGTGGGTTTTTGCTTGGGTGAGAGTTTGATCTCTTAAGATCACTTTGTTACATGAATATTAAAGAAAAATGTCAAAGCGCGCGCATAAAACTCTGTCGGTATTACCAAAACAAAAATATTTTGCAGCCATTGATAATGGAGAGAAAAAAATAGATGCTTCTAAGCGATTTGAAATTGCTCCATCAACTCTTACTTCAATTCTTCAAAAAAAAACACAATTTATTATGCAAAAATCTTCAAGCAGTAAACTAAAGCGCTAAAAGCTACATGAATATGCGAACTTGAAAAGTGTTTAGTTATGTGATTTACGCAATCCCGCCAGTCTAACATTTCGATTAATATTTTTTGTTTGATATTAAAATTACACGTATTTTACGCTAATTAAATGAATTTGTTATTTCATTTTAATTATTTTCCATTTTATTTTTAATAATATTTTATGCCTTTTTTTTAATTTTAGTAAATAAATTAAAAACCCCCATTAATTCGTAATTATTTTATTTTAACCCCGTTAAATCGAAAACCCCCATAATTCGTAAGAAATGGATGGTCCCTTGCGATTACGAACTATCGGGATTTGACTGTATATTAATGATAAATAGCCGGAATTATTGAATATTTCTAATATCATATGATGGCTTAAGTTCAAACTTGGCTTTCGCCAAGAATTATTTTTATTTTTAATTATAACAACAATTGTCGCGATCATTAACTCCCGATCGAAGAAGACAGGAAAAAATAATTGAATACACTAAAGCTGGGGGACAACTAGCTGTTTTGCAGTCGCTACACTGCTCATCAGCACCCACTAGGCCTCGAACTCAACTCCATGTAGTAGTAGTAGTAGTTCCTATCTTCTTTAGTCAACCGTTATTGATCGCGGAAATTATTGTTATAATTAAAAAAAAATAAAAATTCAAACAACTGAGTTTTTTATTCGCTATATTCGCTTTTAACATTGATACGAATAAAAAAATTATAAATAGTCTGTTTTCTATGTTTCCCAGCTATCTATTTGTCGACATTTCATAGGAGCTACCCCAATCATCAGTAGTGTTTTCTATGTTTCCCAGCTATCTATATGTCGACATTTCATAGGTGCTACCCTAATCATCATCTACTGATGATTAGGGTAGCTCCTATGAATTGTCGACATAAAGATAGCTGGGAAACATAGAAAACGGGCTATTTATAATTTTTTTTTATTGGTAAAAATAAAAATAGTTCTTGGCGAAAGCAAGGTCCGAACTTAAGCCAGACGAATAATACCATCATATAATATTATATATAATATAAATTATTTTATACAACTTTGCTTCCCCCATTTTTCCTTCAAACTCCATAAACACTACTCCCTCTTTTCTCCTCTTAGCCAACTTTCCTAGTTCCAGTACAATGCACTACATACTCGTGTGTAAGAGTCATTCCGTGAGTACTAAAGAACTAGTTATACGAAGTTTGATTAAAAAAAATAACCGTTATTTTCAATATTTTCAAAAAGTATTTATTAATTCCTCTATAACTATGTTGTCCCCTTCAAAGTAATCTCCCTTAGTTATAATACAATTATGCCAGCTTTTTTTACAATCCTCGAAACGCGCTTTCATCCATGTCTTCAGTTTTGGAACGAGGAAAAAGTCAGCGGGGGCCAAGTTCAGTAAGTACGGTGGTAGAGGCATGATAATGGTTTTGTTTTTGGCCAAACACTCACGCCCAAGCATCGAGGTGTGAGCTGGTGCGTTATCATGGTGCAAAATTCATGATTGTTTTTTTTCCAAAATTCTGAGCGTTTCTGACAAATTGCTTCTCGCAAACGGCGCATAACTTCAGCGTAGTATTCCGTATTGAACATACGACCTCGTGGCTAGAATTCATGGTGCATCAAGCCGTTGCAGTCACAGAAAACAGTGATCAAGACCTTCATATTTGATCGAACTTGACGTGCTTTGTTCGGTCTTGGCTCTTGTGGACGCTTCCATTGGGATAATTGGACTTTTAATACCATAGCCATACACCCATGATTCGTCACCAACTATGACCTTTCTGAGGAAATCTCGATGGTCGTTGACGTTGTATAACAGCTCTTCAGCGATACGACATTGCTTTTGCTCAAAATGTAGCTATTCTGGAACAATCTTCGCTGATGTATACGTAAAAATTGCTTGGCATGAGCCTACGATATGCCAACATCATCATCATCATCGTAACATTAAACAAAAAATTAAAACCTCCCACAAATGATCAGAATTTGCCAGGTAAGCTGATATGTTTAATCGATAGTAACTTTATAAAGCATACTAAATTATAATTATATTTTGATGGAGTTATGTTTACAAATACCTGTACTTAATGCATGACATCTACGATATATTTATTCCGACTACCACTTAATGTTACAGCCATTTATTGCAAAACGGCAAAAGCAAAGTTGTACACCTATTAATAAAATATAATACCGATGAAGACCATTTCTAGCTCAATGGTTATGTCACGAAGCAGAACTGCATCATTTGGGATGAACAGTTTCTAAAAATTATCTTAAAACAACCATTACATCCACAAAACGTTGCTTTTTGGTGTTCTTTATGGTCCGGCAGAATTATCGGCATCAAACTGTACTTTTAATGGAAATGCGATGACAGTCAATAAAAATCGCTGCCGGGAGAGAATCTAAAACGTTTTTTTGTGCAAAAATTCATTATTAAAGCGTGAGCTTTATTCTGGCAAGTTGTGTAGTATGAGTGATAATTTATAGGGAGATATAAGATCATTGTTACTAATACGTCACCAATTAAGTGTGTATTCATCAAGACAGTGTATTCTTGGCACATCAAACTAAAATTGAAAATAAATATATATAGTTAATAGAAACTAAACAACAGGTTTTTATATCGAACTAAAAGTTAAGAAATAGTTTTCAAAATAAAAAGAATGAAATATACTGGTAATATTGTAAAAAAATGTGAGCCGTGTTATTGTGCCATCGTCTCTGCCGCGAAATAAACTCAATGCCCGCAAAGGTTGCGCTAATGAGCAAACATTTTAGTAATGAATCTTTCCAATTAAATGTGTTTTTTAGTCACGTAACTTTTCACTAGTAAATGATTCATAAACATCAGACTAGACAGACGTCAACAAAACAACATGATGTCCCCCCCCCCCCCCTCCACCAACCTTCTGTTCGTGTCAATTGTAAACCCCTTTTTGTATAACTTTTTTTATAAATATTTAATTAGTTAAATATTTAGTTAGGAAGTAATAAAAGTATATGAAAATTATAATATTATTATTAATATCATTTTCTCATGTTGTTTCATGAACAACTTTTGTTCATCCAACTTTCGTTAAGTTTGATAACTTTAGGGAAACGTTAAAACAGCATGTGTTATGTAGTTATAGAATTAGTTTCATTTGGTTTGTTTTATTTGTAGTTCTTGATTAATGTTATTAATATAATAAATTCTCTAATTACCAGTTAATGAAATCGACAAACAGTGCAGCTGAAAAATGTTTTTTCAGACTGAAATATTTTTTAGTGATATTTTATATTGATTTCTTGTTCTGTGGGCAGTTTTACCAGATAGTAACACAGTTCAAAAAGAAAGGGTTACAATGAATGTTAGTGGTAGAGGAGACAAAAGCAATATACTATATCAGCTGAAAAGAGGATAGCTTTGACAGTCTGTGGTATAAAAGAATAATTAAGATACTCCCAGAGGAAGCAGAAAAGCTTCCCTATTATCAACTCCATAGTAGCGGAAATAAAAGGCGGCATGTCTTTGATCATGGCTCCTAACGTGACGAAGATCCCGTTCCCGTGAAGCTGCACGTAGAAAAAAAATATGGTTGATATGACAATATATTAAGGGCAAATACTATTATTAAATTATATGGTTGAACACAACCGCATAATATGGCTTCACTACGAAATTTACTTACAAAACCTAGCACAGCCAAAAACCAAATTATACAGGGTGGCCCAGAAAGACCGAAGTGGTGTGAATTGCTTATAACTTTTTATTTAAGAGATATTTTTTTAATTTTTTTTTTTTTTTAAATACATTAAATTTATGGGGAATATTTTTGGATTAGTTATTAAAAATAATATCCCGCAAGTGGTGGCCATATTCTGCTTCGCACAAATGTGCTCTTTCCAACACATTTTCCATGACCTTTCGCAAAACTTCCGGTGGTATGTTGTTAATTTCTTCTCGAATATTGGTTTTTAACTCCTCAATAGTCCTAGGCTTATTAACATAAACTTTTCCTTTTAAATAGCCCCAAAGAAAACAGTCTGGAGCGGTTAAATCCGGGGAACGCGGAGGCCAATTAAAATTGCTGTTACGAGAAATTATTCTTTCACCAAAGATGTCGCGTAAAAGAGTCATTGTGGCCCTCGCAGTGTGCGCTGTGGCTCCATCCTGTTGGAACCATATTTGCGGATGGTTTTCCACGGCTGGCCTTACAAAATTTTGCAACATGGCCCGATATCGATCACCATTGACGGAAATGGCGACACCTTGTTCATTTTCAAAAAAAAATGGGCCAATGATCCTTTCTGAAGAAACACCGCACCAAACGGTACACTTAACTGGGTGCAATTGTCGTTGATGAAGTACTCTCGGGTGTTCCGTAGCCCATATCCTACAGTTTTGCTTGTTAACGAACCCATTTAATTGAAAATGGGCTTCGTCACTCATTATTAAGTTATGAATAAAATTTGGATTCTCTTGTGCTTTTTGCTGGAAATAAATTGCATAGTCAAGTCGTTGCTGGTAATCTGTTGGTTTCAATTCTTGGACAAGTTGAATTTTGTATGGAAACAATCCTATGGTGTGCAAAATTCGCTGCAGCGACGTCCTTGAGAGGCCCAGTTGTGACGAACGTCTCCTGGTTGATGTTTCTGGATCCTCCCGAATACTCTCCTGTACCACTTGAATATTGTCAGCCGTGTGGACAGTTCGGTGTCTGCCGGGACCAGGAAGGTTCCTTACTGCTCCTTGTTCTCGAAAATTTGCAAACAGACGGTTTATTGTTGACTGAGAGGGTGCAACCCGCACATTAAATTGATGACGGTATGCACGCTGAGTCAACACAATGGACCGTTGATTTGAAAAGTAAATTTCAACAATTTGGGCACGTTGTTCAATTGTGTATTGCTCCATTATAAATTATCCAAGTCTTCTTTACAAAATATTGAAAAGAAAAGAAAAAAAAATTATAATAAAAAAGTTATAAGGAATTCACACCACTTCGGTCTTTCTGGGCCACCCAGTACCATATAACCATATATATGTTAAAAGTTATAATTTTTGTATCATGATTAAGACTGTTTTTGTCATGTCTCACCATATTATATTATCATTCCCGACCAATTTTGGAAAATTGGAAAATCTAATGTAATGTAATGTAATGTAATGTAATATAATGTAATGTAATGTAATATAATGTAATGTAATGTAATCTAATGTAATGTAATGTAATGTAATGTAATGTAATGTAATGTAATGTAATGTAATGTAATGTAATGTAATGTAATGTAATGTAATGTAATGTAATGTAATGTAATGTAATGTAATGTAATGTAATGTAATGTAATGTAATGTAATGTAATGTAATGTAATGTAATGTAATGTAATGTAATGTAATGTAACGTAATGTATACACATACGTAGAACCATACACATAATTTCTATAATTAAAACAATACTTATGTAAAATATTTAATATATTTTTTAATTTTATATTTTAGCAAAAATATTAAAACTCATAAAATTTGGCAAAATCTTGATGCTCTAGAAAACTTGAAGTATATATTTTCCCTCGGGGGCAAAAATCTGTAAAAATGCATATACAAATAAATTAACACAAATACATACATATATTTATACATTAATTTATATACAAACCTTCCCTGCAGGAAATGTCAATAGTAAAACTATAGTGATTACCTATTGACCATGTCACCAGCACTACTGACAAATTGTACCCTTACTAATGCTAACTACTATTGACATTTAACACAGGCTTGCCCTACGAAATCTACCAGTAGACAGCATCAATACTGACTAGGTAGTTCTTGTGGGACCATATGGAGAAAATGTCAATAGTAAGGATGTACGAACTTACTATTGACGATATCTCCGCACTGTGGGACATGTCCATAGTAAAACTATATTGATTCCCTATAGATGCTGTCACCATCTGCATGAAATGTTAATAGTAAAACTATAGTGATTACCTATTGACGATGTCACCACTACTACTGACAAATTGTACCCTTACTAATGCTAACTACTATTGACATCTAACATAGGCTGGTCCTACGAAGTCTACCAGTAGACACCGTCAATACTGACTAGGTACTTCTTGTGGGACCATATGGAGAAAATGTCAATAGTAAGGTTGTACTAACTTACTATTGACGATATCACCGCACTGTGGGACATGTCCATAGTAAAACTGTATTGATTCCCTACAGACGCTGTCACCACCTGCATGAAATGTTAATAGTAAAACTATAGTGATTACCTATTGACGATATCACCAGCACTACTGACAAATTGTACCCTTACTAATGCTAACTACTATTGACATCTAACATAGGCTGGTCCTACGAAATCTACCAGTAGACAGCGTCAATACTGACTAGGTAGTTCTTGTGAATGCAGTTATTCAACAAAAATTATTTTAATTTAGTTGAAACAGGTATAAATATTTATTTAAAATTAATGTTTTAACAATTAAAAAGCATATAAAAGTAAAATAAGGTGCAAAATATTGTACAGAGTTTTTTGAGGAAAACTTTTCATATTGTTAAATAACGCAAAAAGAAGTTTATTTCGTTTTAAATTAAAAAGTATATACATAAGATACATACTTATATATATCGTTTTAAATCTATTAGTCAGAAGAAGCGTCTTCGTTTAAAATTTGACCCTTATTTTTGATGCTATTGCGGCTTGATTGTTTAGAAAATCTTTTTTTTGGCGCCGAAAAGCTGATCTTAATGTTTTATCAGGATTTTCACTGAAACTTGATGTAGCATCTAAAAATATAAAAAAAAGAAAATATATACATGTGCACATGAAAATATTTAATTCTTATTCAAAATATTATTTAAAAACTGTTTACCGATCATAGCCTTCAGAATATTGCCGAAGTTCTGTAATCCTTTTTTCCCGAAAGATCCGTCCACATTAAAATCCATGATAATATTTTTCCCAATAACTAAATGCAAGTTGCGTTCCACATTACCACCGAGAAGCAACTTGATTTGTCGTATCTGTAAAATAAAAATCAGACAGTAAGAATATTCTTACTGCCAAATGTTAATATTTATGCCCATTTTCTCTAATTAATAAATCTTATATAACGAGTGATTTTTTTGCTATTATCTTTTTGGCAACACTAGTTTTGACAGCTCACGCACGTTTTGTATCTTGTGTCACTGTCAAGCATCTTCAGTTTGGTCTATAATTTAATCATGAATCGTCTTACAAACGAACAACGCTTGCAAAGTATTGAATTTTATTACCAAAATGCGTGCTCTGTTAAGAAAGTTCATCGCGCGCTTCTTCCATTTTATGGTCAGTTTAATCGACCTACTGAGGCTTCTATTCGGGCTATTGTAAAAAAATTTCTCACCAAATTTACATTTTTGGACATTAAACCACCAACACGCTTACGTACAGTGCGAACTGAAGAAAATATCGCAGCCGTATCGGCCAGCGTTGGTGATGACCGTGAATTATCGATTCGGCGCCGTTCGCAGCAATTGGGCCTCTGTTACTCCACTATGTGGAAAATTTTGCGGAAGGATTTGGGTGTGAAGCCTTATAAGATACAGCTGGTGCAAGAATTGAAGCCAAACGACCTACCACAACGCCAAATTTTTGGTGAATGGGCTCTTGAAAAGTTAGATGAAGATCCACTTTTTTATCGAAGAATTGTGTTCAGCGACGAGGCTCATTTCTGGTTGAATGGATACGTGAACAAGCAAAACTGCCGTATTTGGAGTGAAGAGCAGCCAGAAGCATTGCAAGAGCTACCAATGCATCCACAAAAAACAACCGTTTGGTGCGGATTATGGGCTGGCCGCATCATTGGGCCGTATTTCTTCAAAGATGATGCGAATCACAACGTTACTGTGAATGGTGAGCGCTACCGTGCGATGATAACAAACTTTTTTTTGCCCAAAATGGAAGAGCTTGACTTGCATGACATGTGGTTTCAACAAGATGGTGCCACATGCCACACAGCACGCGAAACAATGGACCAATTGAGAGGCGAGTTTGGTGAACAGTTTATTTCACGCTTGGGACCAGTCAATTGGCCGCCCAGATCGTGCGATTTAACGCCTCTAGACTATTTTTTGTGGGGCTATGTTAAGGCTAATGTCTATAGCGACAAGCCCGCTTCGATTGACGTACTGGAAGCCAACATTGCCAACATTATTCATGAGATACCGGCCGAAATGTTGGAAAGAGTATGCCAAAATTGGTCTAAGCGGATGGACCATTTGAGGCGCAACCGCGGCCAAGATTTGCATGAAATAATCTTCAAACATTAAATTATATCGATCCAAATAAATATTTCATGCATTTTTCTGAATTTTATGTGTTTTTTTTTTAAATTTCCGATAGTTCTTATAAAATCACCCATTATAAAGATAATGAATAAGAATATAGTATTAGTGTCAGACCACAAAATGTTAGGCGTTTATATTGATACCAAGTTGGACTTTTCTTTACATATTAATTTTATTATTGCAAGAATATCTTTTACCTTAAGAAAGCTATACTGCATTGGATTTCATTTGCCTGTTTACGCTAGAAAAAGATTTGCTTTGTCTCTTTGTTTGCCTTTATTTCTTTATGGTTCAGAGATACTTTTCTGCGACATCCCAACTTAATTATTCAAGGCTACTCAAATGTTTCAACCGGGTAGTGAGCTATATTTTTAATTTTCGACAGAGAGATCACGTTTCCAGTTATGTTGTTAGTGTGTGGGGATCTGATTTGCAAAACTTTATTTATTTCGGTATTACAATGCAACAAGAATAATTCTTATATTATAGTATTATAAACCGATGGTTGTTACTGTTACTGTTTTTCAAAATTAATGTACTTGGTACACCTGCGTACCTTTTAGACAAAATTTGCTTTGAAAGATCTCCAAGAACCAACGCAGTTGTCTGTCCAATTCATTCGACTATGTTTATGACAAGATCATTTTTGGGTTAGAGTTTCTAGGCCATGGAATAATTATACCTACTGAAGAACGAAACTTTCGCAAAAGTATAAAAGGTTTTAAGCAAATGTTAAAAGAACATTTTTATATGAATTAAGGTTTTTGCTGCTGCCTAAAGCTCTAAACACATAGACGACAGCAGACAGCAAGCAGCAATATGTCAAAAATAAAATACATGTGTTTAAATGCACACGATTATTTTAACGACATCACAGCAGCACGACTTCACAGCAGCACGACTTCACAACAGCATTTGCTGCTGCTGCCAACTTAGATTAATTTCTATTTTCGTAAGCAGCAGAAAGTAAATGCAGTGCTGCCACTATAAATATAAATTGGCAGCAATAAAAACTAAAATTTGTTTGAAATATTTAATAGAAGTAAACATCACATAAATAAAATAAACAAATAAATTGATTAGTTTTTACAGTTTTATGTGATATTTTTACGTTTTCAGTCGGTAATTTTAATTTTATTCATGTAAAATATATATGTGGCACCTCTAAAATTTGCATTGCTTAAATACACATAGTGCTGCTGCTGTCTTTAAAATAATTATGTTGCTGATGAGACGGCAGCATTTGAATCTAACTTCATTTGTAGTCGTGAAGTTGTGAAGTCTGCTGTCGTCTAAGTGTTTAGAGCTTAAAGCTTTTTTTTTTTTGAGCTTAGTCAAAGAAAACTGGGGTATACCTCAGCTTTAAATTTAATGATGAAACAGAACACGTCCGCAACTTCAAGCAAAAACGACTCTCAGAAAAAACAGGCACATTATTGAAACGATGTCTTCAACTTCACAAACTGTCATTTAATGTTTTTTTTTTTTGTTCTTTTTTGTTAGGAAAAAAAAAACTTTTTCTGTAATTTTTACCTTTCTTGGCGCTAAAGCTTCTGGAGTTTTGGTTTTGTTTACAAAATGTATGAAATTTACTAAAAGAGGAGGTAATATTGGTGAAAGCTTTTCTGCTTCAAATTAAGAGCATAAGAAAAATTGCTGCCAGAATAATTTAGATTCAATTTTACGACCGCATTCTCTGGTGTTATTTTAATCCAAATTGTATGGAGAAAATCGTCAAGCCCTACTTCTGTTATTTAAGTGCAATAGATAGAAGGGGGTTAGTTTTAAATTTTAAAATCTTCATAGTATAAATATGTATGTATACATAAAGAACTTTCACTGAAATATTCTTTTTAAGCCATTGTGTGTATATCTGGATTTAATGGGCTGTTCGAGCTTAAAATCCGATGAAATAAACAAAAAAAAAAAAAAAAACGAAAATGTGAAATGGTTAAAACCATTCCAACAATCAATAGTAAAAATACACACTTTACACTCTCCATTACTTCGGCACACCTTATGCACAAATTTTGTGGGTCCTTAAACGCGCTCCATTTCCGAATTTCCAAAAAAAAAAAAACTCGGAGTCGCTTACTAATCGTTTGGGAAGCGGTGTTTTTTTTTTTTTTTTTTTTGCCATGGAACGTGTATCTGAACTATTAACGGTCATTTAATTTAGTTCGAAATTTGGAGTTGACATATTGTTTCCAGGGACGTGAGGGATTTTGGCGATTCCTGAAAGCAATTTTGGGAATTCAAAAAAAATACTCAGGATATATTATATGGATAATTATCCGGCTATATGGATAAATATTTTAGTTTAATGTCAAAGCGTGTTTTTTTGGTTTTTTAAATTATACAAGTATCGGGTGGTTAAATTTTAAGGGCCGATATTGAATGTGAACCACACCTAAACGCCAAGTTTTTTTCCGAATTTTATTTGACATTTCTCTATTTCAGACTTATTCAATTTGAACCAATCCAACAACGTGTTAAAGTTATCCAGACTTATTATGAAAATGATGATCAATTTTCGAAGAAAATCATCTTCAGTGATGAGGCACATTTTCACCTCAGTGGATTCGTCAATAAACAGAATTGCCGCATTTGGGCGAATGAGAATCCAAGAGTGACTGTCGAAAAACCAATGCACCCACAAAGAGTGACTGTTTGGTGTGGTTTAAGTGCTGGCGGCATCAACGGGCCGTATTTTTTCCAAAATGAGACCGGTTAGGCAGTTACTGTGAATGGTGTTCGCTATCGTGAGATGATAACGAACTTTTTATGGCCCGAATTGGAAGATATGGATGTAGACGATATGTGGTTTCAGCAGGACGGTGCCACTTGCCACACAGCTAACGAAACAATTGCTCTTTTGAGCAACAAATTTAATGGCCGTGTTATCTCACGTAATGGCGATGCCAATTGGCCGCCAAGATCATGTGATTTGACACCGTTGGACTTTTTTCTTTGGGGTTATTTGAAAGAAAAGGTGTACGTCAATAAGCCAGCAACAATTCAACAGCTAAAGGATGAGATAATTCGGCACATTAACGGCATAGAACCTCCATTATGCCTCAGGGTCATCGAAAATTTGGACCATCGGATGGAGGTGTGCCGCCGTGGTCACGGCGCCCATTTGGCCGATATTTTGTTCCATACATAATTGAGTAATACCAATATATCATAATAAAATAAAATTACAATAATTTCCTAAAAAATTTGTGTTTTATGCAAAATCAACATCGGCCCTTGAAATTTAACCACCCTTTATATATTCCTGGCATTTTCAAAACTTCACATATTAGAATTTTATGCCTTCATCACAAATTAATTTAAACCTTCCATGTCATAACGGCAAATCACTATTTAGCTTTAAAGAGAATTAAAACTACAAGCTGAGTACAAAGTTTATTTATATAAAGAGAACAAAACATTTTTAAGCAGAGTTTATTGACGGTGTAAAATGAAGTAAAAATTCATTTTTAATTTTTGGTTTAATTTTAAATACATATACAGTCGAACTTCCATAGCTTGAATCACCATTATATCAAAAAAAAAATCGACTTACTGAGACTTCGAGTTACAGAATTACAGAGTGCTCGTATAAGGTTTTTGTATTACGTATTTTAATTTAAAATAGCTTCTAATGGAAAACTATATACTTAAGAATATAAAATAACGAGGAAATATACTTACATATATAGTTAAAAAATTATAGGTAAGTAAAATACATATTCCTAAATAAGTGACTAACATTTTACTTTTTTTTTTTTTAAATTCATTAAATTAAATGAACTTTTCATCAATTAACCTTTTTCTTAATACCTCTGCTTCCATTTATAAAGTAAAGTTATCATCTTCAAAACGCTTTGCAAACTCAATTGCCTTTTCATTTAATATTTCACCAGATATAGGCATGTTTTGGCTTCTAGATGCTAAAAACCAATCGATGACTGCTTTATCGACATTTTTGTATTTTGGGGTTCTAATAAAAACCCAATTACAACAACAATTTTAATTTAAAGATTTTTATTTACAAAAAATGTTTTTGATGAGCAACACTAGTTTGCTCGAATCAGTGTTGGTTTTATAATTATTTAATAGCGACGAGCAAGCCGATTGTTGCTCAAGTCAGTAAAAATTATAATTGTTCTTAAAACTAAAATTATGTCTACTTGTATACTACTTATGAGAAGTTCTAGACGACATAGGAACCAATTTGGTTCCCACGGCTTAGAGGTAAGCTGATGAGGCCTAACCTGTGCATACATAAATTGTCACTTTGGAATGTGCATATGTGGCGCGATTCAAGTGTTTAGATTTAATTGTAACAGTGCAACACACATGCTTACGTACTTTCATAAACCATATCATTCGTACCTCAAGTGTATCTGCAAATGAGTGCACTTAGTAAGCACACTATCGCGACAACGGCCAGTGACAGAAAAGGTGTCAAGTGACGAGTAAAATGAATTTAAAAGTAACTTAATATTCTTTTAGTTAGCCTTTAATAGGATGCATTCATTTTATGGCTAAAAGTATGAATTTATGTCGTGATCATGCTACACTAACCCTTTTACTATTTACATAAACGAAATCCAGATTCAATCGATTTCATAATTGATTCCTTATTTTTGAAAATTGTTGAGATCGTGCTTGCCGGCATACCATATTTATCAGCTGCTTTCTTTTTCTTTAATCCATCTTCGACGTCTCTTATAAGTTTATATTTTTCTTCAATTGATAGGCATTTAAAAACACGTTTAGTTGCCATAATAATAATAAAAAAATCGATCGAATGTTGAAATCATCATCTAGGCCGAATTATGCATAGAATTGATACTTACGCAAACAAAAAGAAACAAATTTGTAATTCCCCGAAAAAAATAAACAAAAATAGCAAGTACAAATCATAACTAAAACAAAAAACCATATAAACAAGCAAAATTCTTCGAGTTATAAAGTTCATGTGTATGTTTTTGTTCGAGTTATGGAGAACTTCGTCTGATGGAAGTTCGAGTTACATAAAGCAAATTGTATGTGACTTGTTCTTTTAACGCTACTGCCAACTAAACTAGTTCGAGTTAGAGAAAATTCAAATTAGAGAAGTTTGAATTAAGGAAGTTCGACTGTACTCGTAAATTTATCAAAGACAAACATAAAAAACTTTTTCAACAATAAGAAATGTCTTCATATTACTAAAAATTTTAACTAAAGCGTCACACCAAATATTCTGTTTAATATTAATGTATATGGCAACCATGGTCATGTAACGTCGAGGTGGCATTTTCTACTCAGTTCAGTTCAGGCAGTTAAGTTCGGGCAGTGAATGGCAAATTTGAGACGACAATACTAAACTGAACTTTTATATTAATTAAATAAAAATTAATTGTTACTATTATAATATAAACTATTACTAAATTAAATTAATTAAAAAATTATAAAGTTCAACAAAAATTCAATAAATTTATAAACTATTAAGGCCTTAGTATACTAACATACTCGATCGTGCAATCTACTAAATAAAGCATGTGTGCTGAAAAAGTACTAAACAAGCAACCGTGCGACAAAGTTTTTGACAAATCGTGCGATTAGAAAAATTTTATGAAACTTTTCAAAACATTATAGTGTCTGTGTGATCAGTGTGGTATATATTGTGAAAAATATGAGAATATTGGTGGTGGCTCGAGAAAAAAATTTAAGTAATGTGAAATTATTATGTTAATAAAAGTTTTAATTATTTTATTGTGTATATAAGTTATTGCAATCATACTTGTATTATAGTGTGGCCTACAACGCCATTTTGAAGCGATCGTGTAGGATAGTGAATCAGGGCCTTTATTGTTTATCAATTATTTTAAACGAACATAATAGGTAAGTTTCATTCCACTCGATCATCTGTCACAAGCGTGTTTGATTTCAATGTGCAAACTCATTATTGACATACTGTAAGTAGGTCGTCTCATCAAGTCTCTGAAGTTATTATGTAAAAACATGATGATTAACATACAAATTTGTTGTATGATCAGTACCTGCTCAGGGGATGGCTCCTACATATGCAATGCATTGCACCAAAAAAGGAAAATAGGTTATAAACAGAAGGAAAAAGGTTGTAGTGTGTGACTTGAACTTTCGAATGTTATAAGTGGCAGGGAACACGGCAATTTGTTCAATAGACAAACCGCACGGCAGAAAAACTCTCTCTCTCTCTCTCTTTCTTTTTAATTACCCAGTGAAATTTTTGTCACATACATCTTCGATCTAAGACCATTGACAATGTAAGCGTGACCCATCCGAAGTCTGTATACAATTCCTACTTACATTTACACAGCGATGGCCTAGTCCGTAAGATGCATCCAACACTGTATACATTCTAAGCGAAGATTGGATAAGTTCAAAACTATATTATTAGCATTTCTTTTCTTCTTTGCTTCTTAAAGACTAATCTAAATCGGATGCTAGTTGTTTGCTGTGCTTAACATGTTTATTTTGATTGATGACAAATTGTAATAACTTGTGGACTGCTGGGTAGTTTTGCGATTCCCTGGACAATCGACCACAAATAATTGGATTCTGGACAAAGAACGCGTGCTACATTAGAGCATAATCCATCGTAGTAAGGATAGAATGGAGTAATGCATCGCACGCCACGGCCAAGTTCTAGTGCGTCAACTAGAACTACTGCTGGGTATTCGGTGTGGTTGTTAAGCCTATTTTATTAAATGAGCACTCGTTTGGCGAGAGACATTATAGACATCCATTTAAAGTAAGATCATATGTATATATGTATGTGTACATGTTTCTGTGTGTGTAAGTAAATTGTTTTTTTTTTATATATAAAACAAGAATAAAATCAAAGCAATAATTTTGTTGTTAAACTTAAAAATTTTGTAGAAAAATGCGTAATTATTTTTGTTTTTCATTTTTGTGGTTTGTTCCACTCGACACGACAACAAGTATGACATTCATACACACACACACATACATAAATATTAAAGTGATATGACGAGTTTTCAAGAGTTGGGGGAGAAGGGAGACAACAAAGTTAACTGTGCTGTCTGTAAATGATGGATTCAGGGACCACATCTGGCGCCATTTCATTTTATTTTATATTTATTTTGGCTTTATACACAGTTGATGCCCGAAGAATTTTTTTTTTGTTTTAATTTTAGCTTTCTTTTATAAATCTAATCTACATAAACGCATTTATTTAAATTTTGCTGCTTTTTTGCAGATGAAATAGAACTTTAATAGTGGGAATAAATTTAAATTTTTTTTTAATATATCTAATGGAGAAAAATCATTGTCAAGCTGCTCATCCCATGTTGTTTCAAATGCCTTAAAACACTGAAGCGATTTGAAAGTTAGAAAGGCCTATTTAATGTGGTATGAAAGCGAAAGAAATTAGAGGGGAAAACTAAATAGACTGGGAAGTTCTTTTTGTGCAAAATTTTCAGCAGCCGCACAATTGAAGGCAAAAAACAAACACCAGTGCACAGTGTGACGAGTGCTGCGGCCATACGACAAGTAAATAGATAAGTCGATATAAATAAATAAAATAAATATTTAAAAAACGGCTAATACAAACTTTTAATAAAAAACTGGAACAGTTAGACCACCATTGAACTTGTGTTCTGCTCATCGTAGACTCGCCAAACACCGCAGTCAACATTTCAAATGCGCATTTCATTTCATTTTTTATACAAAACTTAAAACAGTTTTTTTGCTCCATTTTTTCGAATAGTAAAAAATTGAAGAGCACACCAAAACATGGAATACAACTCTCATGTTTGGGCCGGTGCCTCAAAGTCTCGACCGTGTGCAGGAGAGGGCAATGAAGAAGCTTATCGGCAACAGTAGGTTATCTAACTCTATTGACTCACTGGAGCATCGATGCAGTGTGGGATGCGTTACTTTGTTCTATCGTTACTACAATGGATTTTGCCGAAACTCGCACATTTTTACGCAGCACGCGTTCATCGTCCAGAGCTCATCCATTTGTCGGCCCAGGGAATCGTACTACGCATTACAGAGAAAATTCATTTTTTAGCCGCACGCTTCGCCTGTTGAATAAGTTGCCTGCAGACGTGTTTCCTGGCCGTTATAACGTTGGAAACTTCAAGTCACATATTCACAAACATTACTCCCTCTTTCCCTCTATTTTTCTAGTTCTGGTACAATGCACTGCATGTAGGAGTCATCCCCTGAGTACTGGTTCAAGATAAAAAAATAATAATAGTTCTTTTATAATAAAAAATAAAGAACCATTAGTTATGCATTTAACATTGAAACAATATAAAATAAAAAATAATAAGTTTTTATTATTTTAAATTAAGATTTTCTTTTTGGGAAATGGGGATTTTTCTACGAAAACTTCTGGCATCACTGTCTTGAAGACTTAAGATTTTACAAAACTTACTGCCTGGCTCACAATGTCGTTTTGTTAACGTTCGCTAATATTTTATGTTAAAAACAAGTGACTTACAGTCGTCTGTTATTCAACTAACATATATGTCGGAGGTAGACAAGGCAAATGATACAAAATGAGGGTAAAATAAAGCTTCTAAGTGGCATCTGAATAGGAATTTTGACCTTAAAAACTATGGCGAACGTTTACAAAACGACAGCGTGAGCCAGACAGTTAAATATTTTTACACTTTGAAAAATATTGCTCGAAAGATTTTGTGAGAAATTATATTTTTGAGCTATTTATTAAAGTTAAAGATAAAACAATATTGTCCTACGAATACATATGAAAATCGGATCCATCAGGCCGGTATCACAATTTCATGATATTAAAATATTTTTCAAATATTTATGATACTCTAAAATTGGAGGATAACCGCTAAGGTTACGAATCCTTGCTTCGAGTTTTATCAAATTTAGAATTTTCTTAAATATTGCGTACTTGAATGTATGTGTTAAATTTCAGTAATTTTTAATATATATGTATTAATATTAAATAGTCGAACTTTATTTTTAATATTTCTAATATTATGTGATGTTTGAATGCATTCCATGAAGTCTACAAAGAGTACACTGAAAAATATTTGCTTCATATTTCTAATGAACCCAATTCATTAGATAATTTTCATTAATAGAATGAAAAATTACGTTCCATCAATGAAGATTCATAGCATTAATGAAAATATTCATTCAAATTGATTCATTAGGTTTCATAATTTCGTTAGAAAATTTCATTGGATTTGCAATAAAAAATTTTTGAAGTCTGGGTGCAAAATTGTAGAGATTTCCAAAAAGTAAGATGATAAATATATTACAACTACTAACTAAATGATAAAGTAAATTGTTTTATACATTAATTACCGTGTTAAAATTTTTTTAATAAAATAAAATTTCAATAGTGTATTAAAACAATAAAAAATTATTTTATGCTTAATAAAAAAAAATGTTTAGTTTCTCTTCAGTAGCACAGTTCTAATGAAAAAATATCATTAGAATAATACAACTCTTCCTTAAACTAATGATTTTATTTCGTTAGAATGAAGAAAATTTTTCACCAAATTAGTGAACATTTTCATTGGTTCAACAAATGTATTCATTACATTAGTGAAAATATTTCATCAAAATAATGTAACACATTCATTGGCCTAATGAAAAAATTACGTTTGAATGATGAAGAAGATTCCTTAAAAGAATTAAAGTTTTACTTAATTTATAAAACTAATGAAATTGAGTCGTTAACTTAATGAATATTTTCATTGTTTTAATGTAAACTATTCATAAATATTATGATTCATGCTTCATTAACTTAATGAAGTTATCATTAATCTAACGCATATATTCATTACGTAATTTTTAATAAAACAAGATTCATTAGTCCAATGAAGACCATCATTGGCCGAAAAATAATAAAAATTTTCATTAGATTAATGTCAATATTCATTATATTAATGAAGGAATTCTTTTCAGTGTATTTTGTTGGATTTGTTACTTTTTGAGGGCAACGAGAAAGCTTATCAAATATTGTATTTAATTGTGTGCTTGAATGCATTCCATGAAGTCTACAAAGAGTAGTGTTCTGTCTCTTATCCTGTACACACCTTTTTGTTACTGGTATCCGTATTTTTTGTATTTTTTAAATTCGTATGAAACCAAATTCCACCGGAATAGGTAGCAAGTTGTGTACACGTGTTTTCTGTTTTTGCTCTTTTTTTCACCGTTGTCCATATCGACTGTGTATACTTATATGTCCATTATTAACTTCGTATGAATCCAAAATGCACCGGAGTAGGTAGCAAGATGTGTACATGTGTTTTTTTTTTTCTCCTTTTTCACCGTTTTCCGTGTTTTCTCTATTCATATATGTTCATTATTAATTTATTTTCAATGCATTTCATTATCTTGTAGTGTGGAAAGTGCTGGACTAAATTTTGATATTCTGAGCAGTGTCGAAGGTAAATACACTGGGCACTGATCAATTTTAACTAATTTAATTCCAACATTTTAAATGCAGTAATAGAGTTGTAAATGCTGTATTAGAGTTTCCTTTGGTCTTTCATGTTATTATTGTTAAAGTTAAACCTCGACAAAAACTACTCCTTCATAACGTATTATCATCATAACCTATTTTCCCAGTTCTAGTACAATGCACTGCATATGTAGGGGTCATCCCCTGAGTACTGGTCCAAGATAAAAAAAAAAAATATTATGTGATGATGGGCTGGTATCATTCGTCTAGCTCGAGTTCAATCCTGGCTAAAGCCAAGAAATATTTTTATTTATAATTATAATAATAATTGCCGCGATCAATAACTCTTGATCAAAGAAGACAGGAAAAAATAATTGAATACACTAAAGCTGGGGGATAACTAGCTGTTTCACAGTCGCTACACTGTTCATCAGCACCCACTAGGATTCGAACTCAGGACCAGGTAAATATGATGTATTTTTAATACGGCCGTTTTTTAACCAACTCAGCCACTGAACTCTTATTTATTTTTTCGTCTATATTTATCTCATATTGATCACATATGCAATTTGTTATAATCCCAGTTGTTTGTACTGCAGTTTGCTGTCACTGAACAACCAGTATGTATGTATGTTGACAGTCTCTGTACAGTGAGGTAATTTTTAATATTTTATTTTTATTTTTTTATTTTGGGACTACTTTTCACATGATATCGCGACACTGTGCAAGGCCTTTTGGTGGCTGTGGTAAATGTATCTTAAAAAAAAAACAAATTGCAAATTTAATTTACTCGAAAAATAATAACATTAGCAACAAAATAAAAAAAAAATGTTTCTATTTGTTCGATTAAAACTGAAATAAAATAATAGAATAATAATAATAAATAAATAAGCAGATTACAGAAACCATTCAAAAGCCGTGTTGCGTGTTTAACATTCATAAAACAAGAAAACGTTATAAATATGTTTATTTCAGGCAGCATTTGAAGTTAAATTTTTCCAGGAGAACATAAATATTTATGAACCAGTAACATATCTTAATTTAAATATTTAATTTAAATAAAAGGAAGGCCAATTTGTTTGTCGTAATAAAACTAATTTCAAACGACCAATAAATAGCAATAAAAAAAAATACACAGAGAGAAAAGGCTTCTTGCGCTGTTGGCTCAAAAGGGAGAGATCTTTACTAAATATTGAGATTTTGCAAAAGCAGAGTAATTATTTTCTTCACAACTTGTGACAATACAAAAAGCTATCCAGACCAAAATATATTTTTTGCGCTTTCAAAAAAAAAAAAAAACTCATGAAAAAAACATATATCACATAAATGTGACATGAGTTTACTAAGCCATTGTCTTAAGAGAAACTGTGTGTCACGTAAAGGGTGTTTTTTTAAGCTAGATAGAACTTTAAATTGTAAAAAGTAACACAAAAAATTAAATTTTGATGAAACATTTTATTTATTTGTTTCAGTATACTCTGACAAATCATCATGAATAGACTCACGCTTGAACAACGCTACGAAATTATCCAAATTTACTTTGAAAATCAGTCGTCGATTCGCCCGTTGTTTTATCGCAAAATTGTGTTCAGCGATGAGGCGCATTTTTGGCTTAACGGGTTTGTTAATAAGCAAAATTGCCGCATATGGAGTGAGACCAATCCACAAGAGACCCTACAGGCTCCATTACATCCAAAAAAATGCACTGTTTGGTGCGGTTTTCATGCTGGTGGTATCATCGGACCTTATTTCTTCAAAAATGAGGCCGGAGCTCGCGTTACGGTCAATGGAGATCGTTACCGCACCATGATCAATGATTTTTTGTTTGAAAATATGGATGACATTGATCCGGAGGAGATGTGGTTTCAACAGGATGGCGCTACGTGCCATACGGCGAACGCAACCATCAACTTACTGAAATCAAAATTTGGCGATAAGTTGATTTCGAGAAATGGACCTGTCAATTGGCCTCCAAGGTCGTGCGATTTGACACCTCTCGATTATTTCCTGTGGGGCTACGTGAAGTCACTGGTTTATGCTGATAAACCAGCAACAATTGACGCCTTGGAGGCCAGCATTGTTCGTGTTGTTCGTGACATACGGCCAGCAGTGCTCGAAAAAGTGGCCCAAAATTGGACGTCCAGAATGCGCTTCGTCAAGAACAGCCGCGGTGCCCATATGCCCGAAATCATTTTCAAATGTTAATGTCACGTATTGATCTTTCGCATAAAAAAAAATTTTGATTACAATTTAATTTTTTGTGTTATTTTTTACAATTTCAAGTTCTATCGGGCTTAAAAAAACACCCTATATATGTGGTATACACAAAAAAAAAAGTGTCATGAGTTTTAGGAAGTACTTGTGTCACATCTGGGTATATATGTGGGATGTGACACATTTAGAATACTGCTTAGACAAAGGTTAATTACTCGTAGAGAGAAAAAAACAAAGAACGTACACATACATACAGGCACTCACAGATCCCAGTCAACATACGTTGGTTGTTAGACGATTGTGTTCAATATACAATCCGAAAAGAATCTTCTGTTGATTATCTGACGAATAAAAATAACAAAAACATTTACTTTTTTATTTATGTTATAAAAATTTTCTGACAAGCTCGTCCCACAATCTTGGAATGTTTTTTAGACGATGAAAAATTTTATAGTTTTTATTCATATTCTAATTGATTTTTATATTACAGATAAACGGAAAAACAAACAGCGTTTAAATGTTTTTTTTTTTTATTGTTCAGCAACTTTTTGAATAAAAAAAGTTCGGGTAGGGATTATGGTGGTGAGTTCGTGCGAATTATACAGGGGGGCTGATGAAAGCTGCTACCAAAAAAGGAAAAAAAACGTAATTATATGATTTGGCAGTCTTGGACTTCGTTTATTGGTGATATTTGAAAGAACAATTCAAGAGCTAAAGAATGAAATAAATCGGCACTTGGACCAACGGATAGAGGCGAGCATTTGGCCAATATTTTATTTGACTTATAGCTGTGTAAACTCCTTTCTTTCCCAATGGAGAACAGGTTTTGGTTTGGCGTAGATCAAACCAGGGCACACTGTTTTCTGGGGCATAGAGGGGAAGGAGTCCCTCGTAGGGATGAAACGATAGGAGTAAATACAAGTAAATACTCGATACTTTTCCATCGATACCAAGTACTGTTGGTATCGATGCTTTACTACCGAGTACCAAGTAAGTATCGGTTAAAAATATTAGTGTCGATCAGAATTACTATTTGCTTATTGACAGGCAAAAAAAAAACTGAGTTGGTCACCATTTTTACCACAATTGTATTTGTTTTCAAAGTTTTTATAAAATAAAAGTTTTTATAAAATAAATAAAATAAATTACTACCCGCGCATTTCATAAATAAGATTGTGGTCCCGATCTTGAGATACAAAAATGAATTGTCCAGTTACTAAAGCCATTCGAATTTATCATTAAAAAACTTCAGGTCAGAATTATGTCACTTTGTTAAAGATGATATAAATGACAAATTGTTTATATACTATATAATTTTCTTATATACTATAGCTATAAGGTGTTTATTCCTCCATTGAATGTGGCAGACAGTTACCAAACAATCTATTGGGTGAATGTTGCAGAAGAATTATATGATAGAATTCCAGGGTTTTAAAAATCTGCACTTCAGGGATCCTTATTAAGACACCTCAATTACAGCCAGTGGATCAGAAGATTATGTTCATAACGAAGATTTTGATTTTTAGCTCCATGTGTTCTTCCCTGCCGCTAACCGTTTGAAGAAATCGAGCGATACAAGTATGTATCGATGCTTTTTCTTCGATACCGAGTAGGTATCGATACTTTGCGAACGATACTGTATCGAGTATAAGTATCGATATCCTGGTGGTATCATTTCATTCCTAGAAAACCGCTTGACTTATGTTGTGTTGGACTTCCAAAACCCGTACCAAGTGTTAAAATTGGCAGAACGGGGATCAGCAAAGCCCGTGGGAAATTCTGCCTTGCACATCTCTCGATGTTGAACATGGTTGAGGTGTATGTCTAGACTAATCGTTTTAGCTGTGGTTTAAACCTAAAATCGCAGAAAGCGGAATTCGTTTCCCTGATTACTATGGTGCATAACGTTTTTCGCGGACTAACAGCCCCCCGAGGAGCTGTTGTCTTGCAATAGATACCAGTACTGTAAGGGACCAGGAGTGATGGATTGACGGGTGAGTTGGTTAAGGTCTGATGATCTTAATAGGCTTCAGCTTACCAACTCATTGAGTCGTGTCTTCCATTAACTGTTGGGCAATTGCCTACAGGAGGGATTAGAAGGTACGAACTCTTAAGCAAGAGCTGTGTCTATAGGGCTACAAACTTATAGCAAAAAGTTGCGACCTGTTTAAATCGAGCTAGCCACACGGGGCCACTGTTGAATCGTCGATAATTCACCCCGTCGAGTTTGTCTATCATGAAGATCCTGCTAATGGGTGATTTTATAAGAACTATCGGAAATTAAAAAAAAAAAAAAACACATAAAATTCAGAAAAATGCATGAAATATTTATTTGGATCGATAGTTGGGTCGATATAATTTAATGTTTGAAGATTATTTCATGCAAATGTTGGCCGCGGCTGCGCCTCAAATGATGCATCCGCTTAGTCCAATTTTGGCATACTCTTTCCAACATTTCAGCCGGTATCTCACAAATAATGTTGGCAATGTTGGCATCCAGTGCGTCAATCGAAGCTGGTTTGTCTCTATAGACATTAGCCTTAACATAGCCCCACAAAAAATAGTCTAGAGGCGTTAAATCGCACGATCTGGACGGCCAATTGACTGGTCCCAAGCGTGAAATAAACTGTTCACCGAACTCGCCTCTCAATTGGTCCATTGTTTCGCGTGCTGTGTGGCATGTGGCACCGTCTTGTTGAAACCAAGACTTGTTGTCATACAAGTCAAGCTCTTCCATTTTGGGGAAAAAAAAAGTTTGTTATCATCGCACATTAGCGCTCACCATTCACAGTAACGTTGTGATTCGCATCATCTTTGAAGAAATACGGCCCAATGATGCCGCCAGCCCAATTGGGCGTTGTGGTAGGTCGTTTGGCTTCAATTCTTGCACCAGCTGTATCTTATAAGGCTTCATACCCAAATTCTTCCGCAAAATTTTCCACGTAGTGGAGTAACAGAGGCCCAATTGCTGCGAACGGCGCCGAATCGATAATTCACGGTCATCATCAACACTGGCCGATACGGCTGCGATATTTTCTTCAGTTCGCACTCTACGTAAGCGTGTTGGTGGTTTAATGTCCAACAATGTAAATTTGGTACGAAATTTTTTTACAATAGCCCGAATAGAAGCCTCAGTAGGTCGATTAAACTGACCATAAAATCATAAAATGGAAGAAGCGCGCGATGAACTTTCTTAACAGAGCACGCATTTTGGTAATAAAATTCAATAATTTGCAAGCGTTGTTCGTTTGTAAGACGATTCATGATTAAATTATAGACCAAACTGAAGATGCTTGACAGTGACACAAGATACAAAACGTGCGTGAGCTGTCAAAACTAGTGTTGCCAAAAAGATAATAGCAAAAAAATCACTCATTATTATGTTTTGTCTTTTTTTTTTTTTTTTTTTTGTTGTCTTATTTATTGTACAATTAACAATATGCGTTTTGATTGGACCACTCTTTAGAAAAGCAATTAAAGCTTTTCATTTCATTCACAGATGGCGGCGCATGAAAATTATTTCTGGCTTAAAAATCACTGTCAATTGATTTCCTTTGAACAATTTTCAGCGACTTTAAACGTTTTTCCTTTTAACGATGAATTAAATTTGCAATTTCTTTGGAAATTCCGTTTGACTCAACGTTGTGTACATACACATGTACTTAAATAAGTATGTAAGTACACATGTGTGTCTGTTTGCATAGTCGACGTTTGATTGATGATTTTATTTCAGATTAATCAGCAGCAAATGAAACAAATAATTTTAATGGCTTTTGCCGAATTGTTGTAATTTTTGTTTTCTTGAGTGAACATTTATGAACTCGATGAACTTTTTCATTACCTTTCCCACTCGTCGTTCATAGATATTAAATTATTGCTTAAGGTGAGGTCACATTACAGCAAAATTAGCTGTCAAATGTTTGCCCAATGTGACCATATCTTCATTATTACCTGTAAGAAATAAATGGCAATCAAGTTCATATGTTACACAGCATAAAGACTTAAAGAATATAATGTTGTTGCTTTTGTATTTAGGCACATGGACAAGACGTTGCATTCTGAAAACACCTTTCATTGATATCCCCTCCTTGTTCTGCCCATTTTTGACCTAAAGCATGTGGTTTTGTTTTGCACTTGTTGTGTAAATTTAGGACAGATTAAAATGAATACAAACCAAAACCGAATTGGAATTTAAGTTCAATTAATCGGATAAATTGTGCACATGAAAAGCTATTTTGATAATGAAAGTACGTCAGACAGGCACGACACACTATCATTAGTTTAGCAATAGGATTACAATTTCAATTTGTATTAAAGTTTGTAATTTATCTAATGAGTTAAAAATAAATTTTAATGCAGTTCTTTAACTTTACAGACACGATTCCACAAATGAAAATAGTTCAGCGTTTAATCTCGTTTACACCGATGGTATTTAACGCAGGTAGGATGCGGCTTATGTTGTGTTTACATAATAACACAAGTCTTTAGATCTGTTGTCACTTCGTGTAGAATAAAAAATCTTAACATATTTTTTTTTTGCGTTTTTTATTTATTGAATTTTCAAAATGAACTAACAATAAGTATTCAAATCTTAATACGAAGTTTAAATTAAAAGAATTAATAAAAAAGAAAGTGCTTTTTACTGACGTCCAGCCAATGCTAGACAAAAAGTTCTATTATGCGGGACAAATATCGGTAGAATCACCTATTGAACGTTCTGATGGTGGCAATGGTATCCCTTCATCTCAACCGACTGTGGCCGCCAAAATTAAGTATATTGCGTGCAAGAGGATTTGGGTGAAGCTCCAATTTACTGATATACCTTGTTGCGTAGAAATTTTCTCTTTTACCAGCGGAACACTCAGATGTTTATGAATTCGTGAGTTTTTTACGTACCATGGAGCTGCAATAATCGTTCGAAGAGTTCTGTTTTACCACCTTTTTTCAATGTTTGCCGTGTTGAGGTGGTGCTGCATAATTGAATTCCAAAACACCATATACGAGTGCGGTTCCGAAACTTTTTAGCCTAGCACAAAAAACGCGGTATAAACAGAAAAAAACTAAGTGTTTTGGAAACTTCCATCTCTGCTATGAACACATGTTAAATTTTGTTTCGATCTGGTAACTCCTTCATATAGAAACAGGTGTTCACAAAAGACGCATCCGCGATCTTTTTACAATGGAAAAATTAGAAATGCGTGGTGTCATTAAATATTTACATACAAAAGGTTTATCGGGACAAGAAATTCATAATGAAATGGTGAATGTGTTAGGTGAAAGTGCTCCTTCATATGCAACAGTAAAAAATTGGGTTGCTGAATTTAAACGTGGTCATACAAGCATTGAAGATGAACCACGTAGTGGACGTCCAAAAACAGCAACAACAAGAGAAACTGAAACCAAAATGGTATTAAATGATCGACGAATAAAAGTGCGTGAAATAGCTAATATCATGGGCATCTCAAATGATTGAGTCCATTTAATTTTGCATGAAGAGCTGCAGATGAAAAAGCTTTCTGCAAGACAGTCGACCAAAAACGTATAAAAATGAAAATTTCTCAAGCTTGTTTGGATCGTTTTAAGCGAAATAAAATGGATTTTAAGCTTCGTTTCATAACTAATGATGAGACATGGATCCACCACTACACTCCAGAGACAAAAGAACAATCCAAACAATGGACTGAAGCTGGAGGAAGTGCCCCAAAGAAGTCGAAAACAATTCAATCGGCTGGTAAGGTTATGGCAACAGTTTTTTGGGACTTCAAAGATATTTTATTGATTGAATATCTGCAAAAGGGTAAAACAATAAATTCAGAGTATTGTTGCAACCTTTTGGATCAATTAAATGTACAAATTCGAGAAAAATGTCCTGGCTTACAACACAAAAACATAATTTTTCATCAAGACAACACACCAGCGTACAAGAGTGTTTTAACAATGGCTAAAATCAACGAATTACGAGTAAAGTACAAGTTGCTTGACCAGCCACCTTATTCTCCTGATTTAGCTCCCAGTGACTTTTACCTGTTCCCAAATCTAGAAAAATTCCTTGCTGGCAAGCGTTTTACCTCAAATGAAGATGCAATTACAGTTGAATACCTTTATTTTGAAGACCTTGAGGAAAACTATTTTAATCAAGGGACAGAATTGCTAGAAAAGCGTTGGACTACGTGTATTGAAGTTTCAGGAGATTATATTGAAAAATAAAAATATTTTTGGAAAACTAACTATTCTCAGCTAACTAACCGCAGCCAAAAGCAGCGGTGGCCAAAATTTCAAAAATTCAGCAGCTGAAACGCCTTACCACAAGGGGAACAATATAGAATATTGTAAGGAATCCAGCGGTTTGCCTACCTATCGCTTTCACACTTAATCAGTATTTGAAAGCAAAATGACGCAGTAGAGAAAAATATGGGGGAAATAGTTCACTGACTGTGGGGAATAAAGCGGTTTTCACATTCTATGACATGGACTTAACAACAATACTCCTCGCAACAGTGAGTTGCTGTTTAAGAATTCTTAAGTCCTGTCCACACCTGACATGAGAACACTAACAGGAACAGCAACAGCAGGTGTAAACTGCAAATGTTACTGATTTCCTGCTATCTGGACACGGCTGTTAAGACGTCAGTTTTAAAAGGTCTGTCTTAACAGAAAACGACATTTTAATATGAAAAATGTAAAAATAGTTTCAAATTAGAATAAAGAAAGAAAGAAAAAAAAGTTCAAATTCGTATATCAGATTGCAAATTTTGCAATAAAAATATTTGTTTTTCCATAAACTAAAAGAAAAGGCATAAAGGGTAATAATGTGCTCTTGTTGACGGAATTAAAATAAGGAAAAATAAAGACATACGTGTATTATCTCATGTAATAACCAGACTTTTAACAGTTTGTCTTAACAGCTTTTCATGTCTTATGTAGATGGGCAGTTGTGTAAAATATTTATGTCTGTTGTTGTTTAAACAAAATAAAATGTGCCGAAAATAAAAAAGTCCTTAAAGCTCAAACAATTAAGCGCCTGTCTCGCTTGATTCAATCAGATTTATTAGACGCGTAATGACGCAAAATTAAAAACATCTCACGTAAACAACATTAATTTATAAATATATAATGAGCCTAATTAAAAACGTTAAAGCAGAACTTTTAGAACTTAAAATGTGCCCAACAAGCCTCTTAAACACTTGAATGTGTGTAAATGACACAAACACAAACATACATGCATTTGCACAAATATATATATCTGTGTGTGTGTTGTAAGAAGAATTATTTTGAGCTATAGCGAAAACACATATATAAATGAGTAGTAAAAAATTTGGACATTAATTCATAGTTTGCAGTTTCATATGCGGTTCGAAGGACCATGCATTTAGGTTGTCGTTGTGGAATATGAGCTTCAGGTGAAGCCAAGCTAAAGTCTGTACTCGTATGTACATAAAATTTTCCTTAAATAATAGTCCACCTTAACAATTCTGTATTGGTTTAATTAAATTAATCATTTGATAAGTATTTTGCCAAAGTGAGACCGTAATTGTTTTAGACTTACTTATAATTGCTTTATTTTATTCAAAGGCATTACACTGATTTCCACAAATGTTTGGTTTCCTCTTCCTTTTTGTTCTAATTCAGCAGGCAACTTTGTATCAAATAGTGAATGAGCGAGCCAAAGTTGTTTTTGAATGCTTAACAGGATGATTTAGTGGGATGGTAGGCACTCTAGTTGGGATATCAGTTACTGAGGATGATAAAGTGGCCTGCGTCCTGGGGAGGAATTATGTATTTTTCGGGCTGCTTTCTACATGGCATTGAACCATCGCATACCGATTAGGCAAAATTGTCTTCGACATAATACACTCATAGAAAAATGCAGCTTCATATTGCAGACGGCATATCAGCAGAATCGTGACATCAACATTATTTAATTAGTCATTAGTAAGGAGAAAGCCGACAACAATCTTAGTGACAAAACTCATCAGCAACATTTATCATGTAGTAGGTATCATTAATGCTATAATTAAAGTGGCATATCAAGTCAATGGTATATATTATTATAATAATTATTATAGCAAATAAAAATTGTCAAAATTGAAAAAAGTCTCAAATGGCAGTCGACCGAAATCAGCTGTTACTTTTACTGCCTATTTATTATTAGGGACCCAAAATAACTGCTTACGGTCGTCAAAATTATATTTCAGGAGCATACAACCATTACTGTAGAAAGAATTTACGTTTATCGGATCATTAAAAGCTACAAAATTACACTAAAAGCCTTCAAATTTGATTAATAACACAGTGTAAGCGGTGTCTTTAAGAGAATTTATTGAAATATACGAAAATTTGCCAGAATTATAACAAATAAAATATGAAGTTTACCGTAATCAATATTTAATGCAAACTTTTTGGAAAAATTTTATAATTTATTTAATAACTTGGTAATTTCTCAATTAACAAAACCGTTCTCTGTTCAGAGACTGCATTTATGGCAATATATGACAAACTTGGCTTGATCGTTTAATAGCAAAACGCTCAAAACGCGGTAAATTTTGGAAAACGAAATACATATTTCGTTTTCTTTCGTGACGCCACTTGGAATAATTTTAGAAACGATACAGAAAGTTTGTAGAGTCCTAAATGGAATAACAACATTTTATTCTAATCGAGTTTAATTCAATTCCGCTCCATTGTGCACCTTTTTCTGAAAAACAGGAATTCTACACAAGAAGTGGAGTGTGGAAGGTGATGGACTAAATTTTACTAATCTGAGCAGTGTCGAAGGTATATACACTTGGCACTGATTAGTTTTAACTAATTTAATTCCAACATTTTAAATGCTGCAATAGAGTTTGTTTTAGTCTTTCGTGTTGTTATTGTTAATACTCCGCGAACACTACTCCCTCTTTCTTCCTCATTATAGCCTATTTTCTTAGTTCCAGTATAATGCGCTGCATATGTAGGAGTCATCCCCTGAGTACTGGTCTCAGATAAAAAAAAAAATAAAAAATTGTGTTATAATATTTATGTTAATTTGTATTCATAGAAAGTATTCTTCAAGCATTATGCAAATAAACGCAATTAAAGTGAAAATATTTATACAAATGAATAATATAAAAATTGGATATTAATTCCTAGGTGGCTGGTTCATATCCGGTTCGAAGGACCATGCACCAATTTCAGATTATTTTCATATATCCGGCTTTAGGCTGGCGTTGAGATATATGTGTTGCACTTAATGCCAAGCTAAAATGGTTGGCTAATTATAATCGCTCGAGAATGGTTATAATTAGTAGAGATGATGGGAAATCAAAAGACAGAAATGTTTAGTTTATTTGGGTTTCATCGGGTGTAAATTTTTAAAAAAGAAGATAATTTTATTTGGGTCACAATTCAACAGAATCTATTGATTTTACAGCAAATGACTTATTAGAAGTTTGAAAAGCAAGTAAGTGATGATAGTACAAAAAAGTAGTTTTGAACAAAAAAAATATTCGTTAAAAGCTACAAAGCTACTTTACTCGTAGCGCAAGTATTACAATCTTTCCAACAGCTGTGAAAAAGATTTACATCAGCACCTGCCTTGCGGCCTTATCTGATGATGGACCAGTTTCAAGGAGTGAATTATTCACGATTCACCAGCGCCCCCATGTGGCTTACCAGGCTCACACAGGTAGCAGTTCTTGTCATATGATTACGGTCATATGAGCAACTTCTTGTTGAGGAGTTCGGGTCTTCTAATCCCACCTGTAAGCAATTTCCCAGCAATCAATGGAGGCCAAGGCTTAATGAGTTGGTAGGCCAAAGCCCACTAAGAGCATCAGCCCTTAAACCAACTCACCCGCCAACCATCACTACTGGTTCCTTACAGTGCAGGTATCTGTTGTATAGGCAACAGATCCTCGCAAGATTGTTAGTCCCCGAAAAAAGCCACACACCAAACAATCATCAAGGATACTAACACTCCCTTCCTGCCTTTTAGGTTTCAACCACAGCCAGAAAGTTACAGCCAAGGTAGGCACCTCCATCATGATCAGCCCGGGTCGAACCGCAAGCAGAACTTCCCGGGGGCCATGCTGATCCCCGTGCTGCCAATTTATACCCTTGGTAAGGGTTTCGGAGGCCAACACAACATAAGTCATGCGGCTTCCTAGAGTTTTGTTTACCGCTCCAAACGAGCGACCCCTTTCCCGAAAAATAGAGTGCCAAAGTTAGGAATACGCCAAGACAAAACCTGTTCCCCGGGGGTTCAAAATTAGCTTTATCCATCAACGTAATCTCCATCAAGAGCAACGCAATCAATCACTGACGCTTTAACTTTTAAATACCACTTTTGTAGAATGATTTATCATTTGCCTCAAAATAGGCCTCAGTTTCAGCGACAAGCTCTTTATTCGTGCGAAATTTCTTACCGCCGAACATTTTTTTTCAGGTCTGCAAACAACCAGTAGACGCAGGGAGCCAAATCTGGCGAATACGGTGGATGTGGGAGCAATTCGAAGTTCCATTTATGTAGTTTTGCCATTCTGTTGATTGACTTGTGACTTGGTGCGTTGTCTTAATGAAACAAAATTTTTTTCTTTGCCAGATGCGGGAATATTATATAGCTCCAACAACGCTATATAATATTCCCTGTTAATGGTATTTCCTTTTTCAAGATAGTTGATAAATAAATCCCAAAATACCAAGGCCATAAGCTTTCCAGCCGATTGTTGTGCTTTCTGGTGCTTTGGACAAGGTTCACCAGTTGATGTCCACTCAGACAATGCTAGTTTTGATTGCGGAGTGAAGTGATGGATCCATGTTTCATCCGTTGTCACATATCGATGCGAAAATTCCGGTTTGTTACGTTTAAACATGGCCAAACACCGCTCAGTATCATCAACGCGTTCTAGTTTTTGCTCAACAGTGAGTAAATGCTGCACCCACTTTCAACAGAGCTTTCTCGTGGTCAAATGCTCATGCAATATAGAGTGATTTTTTTGCTATTATATTTTTGGCAACACTAGTTTTGACAGCTCACGCACGTTTTGGATCTCGTGTCACTGTCAAACATCTTCAGTTTGGTCTATAATTTAATCATGAATCGTCTTACAAACAAACAACGCTTGCAAATTATTGAATTTTATTACCAAAGTGCGTGCTCTGTCAAGAAAGTTCATCGCGCGCTTCTTCCATTTTATGATTTTATGGTCAGTTTAATCGACCTACTGAGGCTTCTATTCGGGCTATTGTAAAAAAATTTCGCACCAAATTTACATTGTTGGACATTAAACCAACAACACGCTTACGTAGAGTGCGAACTGAAGAAAATATCGCAGCCGTAGCGGCCAGTGTTGGTGATGACCGTGAATTATCGATTCGGCGCCGTTCGCAGCAATTGGGCCTCTGTTACTCCACTATGTGGAAAATTTTGCGGAAGGATTTGGGTGTGAAGCCTTATAAGACACAGCTGGTGCAAGAATTGAAGCCAAACGACCTACCACAACGCCAAATTTTTGGTGAATGGGCTCTTGAAAAGTTAGATGAAGATCCACTTTTTTATCGAAGAATTGTGTTCAGCGACGAGGCTCATTTCTGGTTGAATGGATACGTGAACAAGCAAAACTGCCGTATTTGGAGTGAAGAGCAGCCAGAAGCAACCGTTTGGTGCGGATTATGGGCTGGCGGCATCATTGGGCCGTATTTCTTGAAAGATGATGCGAATCACAACGTTACTGTGAATGGTGAGCGCTACCGTGCGATGATAACAAACTTTTTTTTGCCCAAAATGGAAGAGCTTGACTTGTATGACATTTGGTTTCAACAAGACGGTGCCACATGCCACACAGCACGCGAAACAATGGACCAATTGACAGGTAAGTTCGGTGAACAGTTTATTTCACGCTTGGGACCAGTCAATTGGCCGCCCAGATCGTGCGATTTAACGCCTCTAGACTATTTTTTGTGGGGCTATGTTAAGGCTAATGTCTATAGCGACAAGCCCGCTTCGATTGACGCACTGGAAGCCAATATTGCCAACATTATTCGTGAGATACCGGCCGAAATGTTGGAAAGAGTATGCCAAAATTGGACTTAGCGGATGGACCATTTGACGCGCAGCCGCGGCCAACATTTGCATGAAATAATCTTCAAACATTAAATTATATCGACCCAACTATCGATCCAAATAAATATTTCATGCATTTTTCTGAATTTTATGTGTTTTTTTTTTTTAATTTCCAATAGTTCTTATAAAATCACCCATTATAAAGCCAACACGTTCTTTTGATATCTTTACGATGTCAGCTAAATCGCGCAACTTCACTTTTCGCTCATTCAAAACGATTTTGTGGAATTTTTATGCTTTCTGCTATTACCGCCTCATTTGGAAGTCTGTTACGATTGCGTTCTGCATCATCTATGTGTTAGGCCCGGGACTTTTCAGCCCATGTTTGCATAGCAATTATATTTGCACATTTCAGTCGGGAAAATTCCCTAGGAAAAAGAATACTTTATTACTTATATCCGACTTTCAATTTATTAATTATACATGGAACTTCTTATCATTGTATTTAGATGCTATAGCGCAAAGATCATATTTTTAATCTTAAGTTAAAAAAGTGCAGATTGACCCTTTTGTTTTTCAGCACGCCATATAAACGTGTTTGCATTTCGACCTACAAACTTGAATATATATAAACAAAAATAAAAATATAAAATCATATCCTCACACATCTTGCCTCATGTTTCCACACTCTTAAGCAAGTTTTTTCATTTTTCCGCATCATAAAGAATTTGTGACCGTAAAAACGTCTACACGTGTTTTATTTACACCGTTTTCCTTTTTACGGAAATTACATAAATATTTCACAAATATTGTTTTAATAAAGTATGACAATTGACTATTAATTTGGGTTTTTTCAATGTAATGCATTCTTAAATAGCAGGCCAATACCTGGAAATCGCTACATCGCCTATTAAACGGCAATTGAGCACAAGCAAACGAGACTTAAAAACATGAAAAGTTTTTTTACTTTTTCAATGGGTGGACATTTCTACGAACTGTGGGGAAGATGAGTAATAAGACTTTGCTTTATTTTTATTATTGAATTACTTGCTTGAGCAGTTTTTATCCCTTCAAACCAACAATGTGCAAAAAACAAGTATTTTAGCTAAAATGTTTGTGCTACAGTTAGGGTAAGCGATTATGCGACTATTTTCTAAAACCGGATTTCGTAAAGCTCAAATAGCGGCAATTTTGAAAAAAACTCTCATTTGGGCTAAAAGTTAATAAAAACCCCGGTTAATAAGAAACAAATTTATTTGTAAAAAAAAATACTCGTATTTGAAAATAAACACAAATTTAAAAAGACCAAAAAACTTTGTAATAAATCTGACTATTTTCAAGTGAAACTCAGGTTTTTATATAAAAAGTTATTTTATTTTTCAACATAGCCTTCTTTGAGGTCTATACACTTAGTTCAACATTTCTCCAATTTTTTTATCCCTTCCAAAGATATGATTTTCGGTAAGGTCTGATAGTCTTAATGAACTTGGGTCTGCCAACTCACTGAGCCTTGTTTTCTATTGACTGCTGGGAAATTGCATACAGGAGGGATTAGAAGAACCTAACTCTTAAGCAAGGGGTTTGTCTACAGAGCTATCGGGTGGTTAAATTTCAAGGGCCGATGTTGAATGTGAACCACACCTAAACGCCAAGTTTTTTTCCGAATTTTATTTGACATTTCTCTATTTCAGACTTATTCAATTTGAACTATGGAGAGATACACAATCCAACAACGTGTTAAAGTTATCCAGACTTATTATGAAAATGGGCGTTCAAATCAAAATGCATATCGTGCACTTCGTGATTTTTTTTGGTCAATTTGATCGTCCAAATGTGCGTACAATCGCAAAAATCGTGGAAAAATTCGAGCAAACCTGGTCTGTAGAAGATGTGAAAACACCAGTACATGCTCGTACAGTTCGTACTGCAGAAAATATTGCTGCTGTTCGCGATAGTGTGGCTGAAGAGCCGTCCACCTCAACTCGTCGTCGTGCCCAACAATTGCATCTCTCATGCTCTTCGTTGATGAACATTATCCATAAAGACTTGCATTTACACGCTTACAAGGTGCAATTGGCTCAAGAACTAAACCCTCTTGACTATTCCAAACGTCGTGAATGGGCAGAATGGTGGCAAGAAATAGCAACAGTGGATGATCAATTTTCGAAGAAAATCATCTTCAGTGATGGGGCACATTTTCACCTCAGTGGATTCGTCAATAAACAGAATTGACACATTTGGGCGAATGAGAATCCAAGAGTGACTGTCGAAAAACCAATGCACCCACAAAGAGTGAGTGTTTTGTGCGGTTTATGTGCTGGCGGTATCATCGGGCCGTATTTTTTCCAAAATGAGGCCGGTCAGGCAGTTGCTGTGAATGGTGTTCGCTATCGTGAGATGATAACGAACTTTTTATGGCTCGAATTGGAAGATATGGATGTAGACGATATGTGGTTTCAGCAGGACGGTGCCACTTGCCACACAGCTAACGAAACAATTGCTCTTTTGCGCAACAAATTCAATGGCCGTGTTATCTCACGTAATGGCGATGTCAATTGGCCGCCAAGATCATGTGATTTGACACCGTTGGACTTTTTTCTTTGGGGTTGTTTGAAAGAAAAGGTGTACGTCGATAAGCCAGCTACAATTCAACAGCTAAAGGATGAGATAATTCGGCACATTAGCGGCATAGAACCTCCATTATGCCTCAGGGCCATCGAAAATTTGGACCATCGGATGGAGGTGTGCCGCCGTGGTCGCGGCGCCCTTTTGGCCGATATTTTGTTCCATACATAATTGAGTAAATTACAATAATTTCGTAAATAGTTTGTGTTTTATTTAAAATCAACATCGGCCCCTGAAATTTAACCACCCTTTATATACAGAAAAAAAAACCTAAAAGTACACATTTTTGTACTCCACTGAGGTGAAAATGTGCCTTATCACTGAAGATGATTTTCTTCGAAAATTGATCATCATTTTCATAATAAGTCTGGATAACTTTTACACATTGTTGGATTGTGTATCTCTCCATGGTTCAAATTGAGTAAGTCTGAAATAGAGAAATGTCAAATAAAAATAAAAAATTCGGAAAAAAACTTGGCGTTTAGGTGTGGTTCACATTCAACATCGGCCCTTGAAATTTAACCACCCGATATAAGTATGTAACCTCTAGCGGAAAGGATACTACGAAAAGCAATATTAAGTGCCAATTTCACGATAACGAAGTTGTTCGTTCGTTCGCACAATTACGTTTAAAACAAAAACAACATTCAAAATTTTGTTATTGTTTTAAATGTAATTATCCGAACGAACGAACAGCTTCGTTATCGTGAAATTGAACGTAAGAAATTTTACGAAAATCCATAAAAACTGATACGAGATTATACTAGTTAAAAGGAGGCATTTAATGAATCAGAAAACAAAAATTTTTGATGAAAATATATTTTCAGAAAAAAATAGAGAACAGTCAGCCGTAACTGCTGGGTGCACAATCTAGTCCGAAGACCTTTGGGGGAACAGTCAGCCCAAGCTGCTGGGTATATAGCCAGCCGAAGCTGCTAGGTGAACAATCTAGTTCAAAGACAGTGTATTTAGTAATATGTATGCTCTTACGGGGGAAAACTTTTCGAATAAAAATTGGCTTATTCGCGGTGCAGCTATGTCTTAATAGCTTCATTTCGGTGATCACCGACCCACCGCCCTCGAGTTTCTTGTAGCAAACAAAAGTCTAGGAAGCCGCGTGATTAATGTTGTGTGGGACTTCCCAAACCCGTTCTAAGTGTTAAAATTGGCCGAACGGGGATCAGCAAATCTCCCGGGAGATTCTGCTTTACAGATATCTCGAAGCTGATCGTGGTTGGAAAGGTGCAAGGAAAAGTAGAGACCTGTGCAAAAGAAAAAGCTTATTTTTTGTGTTTTGACATATGTTTAAAACGTTTTTCTTTTTGAATTCTCAATAATTTATTTAGAATATTGGGATATAAAATTAAATTTTTGAGAATACGTTTCAAACGGTTTTTGAGAATACTGATCATTACGATAGCTCCTATGAAATATCGATGTATAGACAGCTACATGAAAAATAAGTTGTTTATAGTTTTTTAATTATTATCAATATTAGAAGTTAATACAGCGAATAAACTCAATTGTTTCAGAAAAAAATTATATTAATTTTTTTTTTTTAATAATTTATCTTTAATTTTTTTTTTTTTTTTCATGAAAAGAAAATGAACTTAAGAATTTTACTAATGCTGTACTGCAATGCCGTTTGCTCAAGATTGTGGATTAAGAAGAATATAAATCCTTGCAAATTATTGATATCATATTTGTTTGAGCTTAACTTTTTTCTGAGTGTACATTTTGCTTATTGACGTTTGTAAATGGCGAATAAAACTTTCACACAAAATATTGTTTTCAAGAAGTAATTTTTTGATATTTGCAATTAAGCACTTACAAAAAGAAAGTTTATTTTCGTTGGTTCCTTTTAAACACTAGTAATTGGAGACCAAAAACTGTAAAGTCAACAGAAATACATACCGAGTCATCATACCAAATATATTAGTTCTGTTCACAACCGCGTGCATTTAAGACTGTAAGTATGTTACGAGGGCGGATTGATAGGGAAGCTAACTAGCGCTAGATGGCAGCATAAATACAACCATTTTTCTTGCGTTCTGCTAAACATCAGCTGTTAAAATTTCACCCAAATTCATTGATTAGTTTATTTGTTGTAATCGTTTGAAGTAAACAATTTTTGTGTTTCTTGAAAAAAGGAAAAAAATGGAATTTCGTGCAGTGATTAGACACTATTATTTGAAAGAAAAAACGGCAAAAGCGACAAAAGAAAAGCTCGTTAAACATTACCGGGAGTCTGGCCGTTCAGATTACATGGTCAAATGTTAGCTTGCTGAATTTAAAAGCGGCCGAATGAGCATTGCAACAAACCATCCACAGGAAAACCAAAAGAAGTGGTTACTAAAGAAAAGGAAATTCTCGATATCGTTATGAATGATCGCCGAGTCAAGTAACAGGAGATTGATGAAATAGTAAACATATCATATGAATGTGTGTTCAGCACTTTGCACGAAAATTTTCATATAAAAAAGCTATCGGCGGGATGCGGCACCCATCCATTGCTCGACAAAAGTTCGACAGACAACTTCACAGTGGTGTTTGGACGTGATAAAGAGTAAACCTGTTGATTTTTGGTGACGATTAAAAACTGTTGATGAAACTTGGGTCCATCACCACACACCTGAAACCAAAAATCAAGTGAAACAATGGCGGAAGTATTCCGAAGCAAGCGAAACCCTGAAATCGGCTGGCAAGGTTATGGGCACTATATTTTGGGGTGCACACCAAATATTGCTCATCGATTATCTTGAAAAAGGATCCTCAATCACAGTAAAAAACGACCCAATTTAAAAAAGAAAAACCCGCTCTTTCTTCAAGACAACGCACTGGTTCACACTGCATTAGATACGATACTAAAATTAGGTGAAATACACTTCGTATTTATCTATCATTCACCTTATAGTCCAGATTTAGCTGCTAGTAACTTTTTCTGCTTCCAAACTTGAAAAAGTGGCATGCAGGAAAAAAGATTAATCTCAAACTAAGAAGTAATTACCAAAAATAAATCATATTTTGAATAATATTATTCAGATGGTATAAAAAAGTTGGAATATCGCCTGATTAAGTGTATTAAGCTAAAAGGAGACTATGATGGGAAAGAAAGAAATGATTTTGAAAAAAAAATTTATTTTTTTTTTGTTAATTATGTTATTATTTTCGACTTTTTTAATTAAATTAGTTATTTTTATTTTTTTGGTTTCAAACCAAATCGGGCTTTCAAGGTCAATGTGTTGATCTTCCTATATAAAAGAAAAACTACATTTAGTTATCTTAATTTATTCCCGACGTTTCGTTGGGTTATTTCCAACTTCTTCAGGGGTTGATTTTTATTATGTATGATCTGGCAACACAATATAAAAATAAAATACAATATTCAATAAAAACAATATGAATTATAAATAGCTTGTTTTCTATGTTTCCCAGCTATCTATATGTCGACATTTCATAGGAACTACCCTAATCATCAGTAGACTTTGGAAATTTTTTGAAAGATATTCTCAAACATTCAACTTTATATCCCAACAATATAAATAAATTGTTGAGAATTTAAAAGAAGAATGCTCTAATAATACCTGTCAAAACACAAAAAACAAGCCTTTTCATTTATACACCTCTCTAACATTTCTTTACACCTTTCAAACAAATGAACAACCGTTGGTTGCTACGATTTGCTTTTTTGAAAGTACCGAAAAGCAGAGAACAAAAAATACTTTCAAAAAAGCAAATCGTAGCAACCAACGGTTGTTCATTTGTTTGAAAGGTGTAAAGAAATGTTAGAGAGGTGTTTCTATGAAATGTCGACATATAGATAGCTGGGAAACATAGAAAACAAGCTATTTATAATTTTTATTGGTATAAATGGTAGAAGCTAATAAAAAATCCGAATAGCTAATAAAAAACCGAATAAAAAACTTAATTGTTTAAAAACAATATGATTTAACAATATAATAGTAATAGATATTAACAAGTTACATTTGCTTACTGATTTTACATTATTTACTATGTAGGTATATCACAGTTTTAAGCTATAGACCGGACAATAACAACCAGGAAAATAAATATATTTTTTTTTTATATTTTTTTTATAAAATAATTGTAGTTACGAAAAAATATCACAGTCAACAATTCTCCCTAAGTCGTCAATTAAATTAAAACTGCGTTGTAGTTTGCGCTCAGATTATCAATATCCTCTTTGTAGTTTACTGCATTACCCGCTCGTTGTTTAATTCTCAAGCTTTCCAACGTATATCGCTTTCCTTCTTTTCTTTCTTTGTCTAAAATTTGCACTGCTTTAAAGTCAGGTGTGTGTTTGTGTTCTATACAATGTTTTGCTATTGCTGTTGTTTGTTTATTTTTTTCTATATCAGATTTATGTTCGTCAATCCTTACTCCTAAATTTCTCTTAGTCGTCCCAACATATACTTTACCACACTCTTCATTATTATTACCAGCACATTTTATTTCATAAACAACATTACTTTGATCTCTTCTTGTGATTTTAGTTTTCGTTTGTGAGAATATGTGTTTAATTGTTTTGTTATGGCTGTGTGCAATAACAACATTATCCTCCTTCATAATTTCTTTAAGTTTGTTGTTGTCAGTCAATTTTGGTATAAAAGGCATACCGTAATATTTGGGGTTGCCAGATGGCTCATCTTTTATACCTTCCCATTTTGGAACAATATTTGTTAATAAATTGTTAATAACGTTGTTTGGGAAACTATTTCTCTTTAGAATATTTTTAATAATGTTGAAGTTTTTCCGTTTGAATTTTTTGTGGCTTAGTTGCATAACTCGGCTAATGAAACTGTTTGCTGTATTAATTTTTAATGTTTTTTTTTTGTTTCTTAGGTAGCTTTAAAATCAGTCCGCCCTCGTATAGCACCAATTGTGAACTATTTCCTATAGTTTAGTTTGCACTACGTGTAGCTGAACATGAAATTTATTGGGATTCATTATTAAAAATATCATTTTGTTCTACTTTAATCTCTAAAAAAAAAAGCTTTAGAGAAGTGGATTCTTTAATAAAAGGGTTTTTTTTAGAGGGTGTAGGGTATTTCATGGAAATGCTTTATTCGAAAAACAATTTTCTAGCACTATAATTTAAATATGACTTCTGGCATATGACCTCATAGCTGGCTCGGATATAGTCTAAACTGGAGCTTTAATTTTCGGTGACTTTATACATAAAAATATGCCAAAACTTTTCGCAAATATCTGCAATGACGCTATACTATTTGCCCAAGATCGTGAACACAGCTATTGTATTAAAATGTAACTTTTTATTTTAAATTTTTTCTTTGATACCAGCTACTGCGTTAGATGTTCCGGAGGGTTGACAATGTTCATTAAGAAAATTACTAAAAGTTGTTTCCAACCAAATTGTAAGATAAACTTTCCAACTTCATTCAGAAAATGCCGACTGTGATTATGAGAAAGAATAGTCTACAAATTGTCTTATATAACAACAACTGAAGTAATAGGCTTAACCAACAGTTTTTCTCGCCATAGCACTCAAAATAGAAGGGGAATGGGGTATCAGGCCGATGAGGTAAATTTTATAGTGGTCTTATAAAGGTGTTGCTATGCCAACAGCCACTTAATTAATTTTTCATTCAAGTTGGTAGCTAAAAAATAATAGATTTTTAAAGGGTTTTAATATGCAATTAATATTTTTTAAATAGAAAAATGTGTCGTTAATAAAATAGACTTACAAGAGACCTTTTGAAATTTTAAAGACTTTTGCGTATTCGAAGAAATAATAAAAAAGTTTTGTGGCACGAAGTATGTTTTTTCAATGAACAAATACTTAAATACACTCCGGTTCATTTATTTAAAGGCACTAAAAATTCCATATTCCAAAACCTGTATTTATTTGCAATTGGTAACCGATTGCAGAATTTTAAAATAGAAGCAGAAGCTAGACATCTTGATGTACAAAAAAATCATGACAAAAGTAGTGTCTTAACTAAACTTTTTAACTTTACTGAACTTTTTTTTAGCAATTTATAAAAATAAGTTGAAAAATGTGCTTTTGTTTTTGGTTCACTAAGACAAAAGCATTTTATTATTTTTAAAGTAAGCGATGATTTTTTGGTACGCAGCGTTTGTTTACTACAATTTATTACATCTTTTTTTTTCTTATATATATTGGACCAGTACTCAGGGGATGATCCCTACATATGCAGTGCATTGTACCAGAACTAGGAAAATAGGTTGTGAGGAGGGGGAAAGAGGGAGTAGTGTTTGTGAACATTTGACATGAACTTTCCAACATTATAACAGACAGGAAACAGGTCTGCCGGCAACTTGTTCCATAGGCGAAGCGTACGGCTGAAAAACGAATTTTCTCTGTAATGCGTAGTACGATTCCCCGGGCAATCGACCACAAATGGATGAGCTCTGCTTTGCGTAGCACGCTGAACGCGTGCTACGCAAAAATGTGCGAGTTTCGGGAACAAGATCCCTAATCTATTCAAAACAAAATGCATTGTAGTAATGATAGAACAGAGTAACGCACCCCACACTGCGTCGATGCTCCAGTGAGTCAATAGAGTTGGATACCCTACTGTCACCGATGAGCTTCTTCCCCAAAATAGACTTGTATTCCGCCCAAACATGAGATTTGTATTCCACTTTCGGTCGAATGTAGGTGGTATAAATAGTAAGGAGATCGGATAGAGTGAAGTATATCTTACACCGTTTCAAAAAACCGAGGCACTTGAATGCTTCTTTAGAGACATGAAAAATGTGTTCAGTCCAGCGAACATCACATTGTATAAAGAGCATCCGATTCCTGAATATTTATACCATCCATGTGTACAGATGAAGCAGCATCTGCGGTCGTTTGTTTGTGTGTTAATAAGCAACACTGGGTCTTACTTAGCGTTAAAAGCGACCCTGTTTTTACGACCCCATTAGGAGATTAATTCTTAATCAATTTACTAATCAAAATGGCAACAAAAAATTTTAAATAATCCTTCTTATTGACTGAATTTGGACTCGAACTCACAACTAATTAGTTGATATTAAACATCTGCATTGTTACACTCAAAGCAGACAAGTTTTTGAAATTTCAAATACTTGTAGATATTTTTGAGTTTTTCATCGTTTCTTGTACTAATGGTTCTTGTATTTTTTTTTTGCATAAAGTGAATGCGTATGAATGAAAGGGATTATGAAAATAACATAATCGTTTTACTTTGCTTGAGACAATAAACCACAACACAATGTTTATAGCTCTCAATGCTTTACAAATTGTACTTTGACCACGCAGTTGAAACTTTGGAACAAAAAAAATTCGAATAATTGCTGCACGGGTTGGAGAACTACAAGTGCATGTGCGCATGCGTGTATTTATGCTGGCACGTGTACAAACCAGAGGCTGACGCAAATATCACTTAAGTATTTATAGAAAATAATAATTTTAAAATGCGCACAATTATCTTTGTTTTGTTTTTTAATTGAAGTGTCAGTTTATTTTGTACAGTGAAATATTTTTGGTACGGGTTGGGAAGCATATGCGTTTGAATGGACATTTTTTGCGAATAGGTAATGGGTATACCCAATAATGAAATTTGAAGATTAGTTCTTTATTTATCAGTACTGATTGTCATTCTCTGGTACAAACATAATAAGAAAAATAAAAATGCTTAGTTAAGGAATACTGCAACAAAAAAATTTATTTGTCTGACTAACAAAAAAACCTTACAAAAACAAAATAATGCATTCGTTGAAATGTGCATATGTATGTTTTATTATGTACGCATGTATTATTATATACTTACTTTTTTCTAACTTTTCAAAAACACCACACTTTGTAATGCACTTAATCCTCAAAAATTTTAAGATTTGTTGTATCACCAATAATTCACAAATAATTAAGCTGACAATAGCTCTGCCTTAAAAAAAGCACGAAGACAAGTTTTCTCGTACACGAGAACATAAATATTTTTGTTTGTTCGTGTGAGTTGAGTGTGGTCTTCAGAGTAAAACGTTGCTACTGTTACGTACAACATTTTATTAATATTTGAACAATGAGTAATGCATAGTAGCTTAGTTAAACTGTTTTTGCAGTACTTTATGTTACACTCAAGCACATGTTTAGTTGATATCGTACATATGTATCATAACAGCGTTTTGTCATAACAGCTTAAGTTGATTTTTAAAAATTGTAAAAATTGCTGCTAATTTGATTATTTGAATAAATATGGTATTCTTGATTGCAGAAATAATATTTCGTATTATCCACAAAATTTAATTATAATTATGGTTTATAGGCTTTTCTTCTTAAATTTATTTCTTCATTCAAATTTCTTTTCAAAATTTTTTTGATCTTATCTCGACTTAAGCTGTTATGATAAAATGCCACAGAAATATTTACAAAAAAATTTAAATCTATCGGAGAAAACTAAAAGCGATGTTTACCATTCTAAAGGACACTCTAACCGCTCAATTACCATTCTGAAGGGGATTCTAACCGCGTAATAGCTAAAAAAATTTGACGCAGCTTAACAGCTGCCGACAATTACATTAAAGCTCCCAAGGGGTATGGAAACTATTTTAAAGGAAAAGTTTCATTGTCTTTATCTACTCTCATACGTAGATAAAGAAAAATCAATAGAATTGCTTCTAATTCTGCCTTATCCTTGTCAAAAATAAGGATCAAGCTGGAGTGGAAGCAAGCAAGTCACCAATACGCAGAGTAATTAAAAGCTGCGGGTATCTTAAATACCGGAAATTACAAAAAAATTAATGCTGCTCGTAAGAAAACTTGGCTTCAATTTGCAAAAAACTATACGTCATCTATTATACAAAATTCAATATGACACTTGAAGAAAGCATTACAAGCAAACTACTTCACTCAACTAAACATCAAGGCAATAAAAATTCGTTATCTGTGTGGCATAAAAAATGTTTAAAGGTTACGAAAATTGTTATCTCCACCAATAAATTGATTTCTTAATGAAGGAATTTATCAACTGATGGTTTTTATAAGAGTAGTTTTCATGAAAAAAAAAACTATATTTGATTGTGCGAAATTTCTTGCAAAAAGTAATAGTTCCAAATAACTACCATTCACAAAAATAAAAAAAAAATCCGTATGTACGTAAGAGTGTATAATAATAAGCTTATCGCATGTATGTATGTATGTATGTTTTTTATTTTTTTATTCGTGGGGTGAAAAACCATCGAAAGGCACTGGCAGTGATGGTGGTTGCCAGTAGTGCGAGACTTTAACTCGCTAAAAAACACCCCTTCGCCCTGACCGAGATGCTCCCCGAGGGACTGCCGCAAGGATTTACGTCTCGGGGTGGGAAAGGTGATACACCCTACATCTAAACTAAACTACATTGATTCTGCTGCGAATCTGTTCTAACCTACGAAGTTCCAACAGAACCAATTTTACAAAACTACAGACGTACGTCCAGTTGCACAAAGATTCCAACATGATTGGAACGATACTGCTCGGACTGATGCTACGTCCTAGGACTGTTTCTAAATATTCCCTATCACTATTAAACCGTGGACAGATGAAGAACACATGCTCAGCATCTTCCAAGACATTACCATCACAACTCGGACAGAACGGAGTACTGTCATGTCCAAAACGGTACAAGTACGACCTAAAACAACCATGCCCAGTTAGAAACTGTGTAATATAGTAGTTCAAATCGCCATGCTTTCTTGATAGCCATGCTCTGATGTCTGGTATCAGTAAGTAGGTCCATCTTCCCTTGTCAGCTGTCGCCCATCTTTCTTGCCATTTTCGCAGACACGATTCTCTCAACCCAACCGTGATGTCCGAAGCGGCCTCTAGCTCGATCGGTATCATGCCGGCAATGACAAAAGCGGCCAGGTCCGATACAGTTCGGAATGCGCTACATACACGCAAGGCGATCAGCCTATACACAGGAGATATCAGGTTCACATAAGTAGGATATCTAAGTGAGCCTGACCATATAGGCGATGCATATAAGATAATGCTTCTTACTACACTAGAGAGTAATTTCCTCTGCAGATATTTTGGACCTCTTGTATTCGGCATGATCCGGCATAGCGCTGTGCATGTTTTTGATGCTTTACTGCCTACGTACTTCAAGTGCTCTTGGAAAGACAGACGAGTGTCAATCATGACCCCAAGGTATTTTAAACATTCCTTAGATTCTATGCTACACGTGCCAATATTTAGCCTGACAGTTTCCCTAATTTTCCTACTACTAATCAGAACCGCTTCCGTTTTATGGTCAGCTAGAGTTAGGCCCATTGATCTTAGCCAAGATCTTACGATCTGCAATGGTTTCCACCTCTAGTAACTCTTTCCCTTCACACACTAACGCTATGTCGTCTGCGAATCCAACTATCTTCACCTTTTCCGGTAGATCCAATCTTAATACTCCGTCGTACATGACGTTCCACAATAGTGGGCCAAGAACTGAACCTTGAGGCACCCCACCAATGATCTTGCGCCTCTTAGTACCTTTATCGGTATCATAAACTAGCTCTCTATCCCGGAAATAGTCCCGTACAATTGCTAGTAGATACCCTGGGATGTCTATACGGACCAAAGCATTAACTATATGCTCGCAGTTTGCCGTATTGAAGGCGTTTTTTACATCTAGGGTTATAACCACACAATACCCTTTTGTTCCATTCCTCCACCTCTTCCCTTGGATAGCTTGAGCAGCGGTTTCTACTACAACTTTGATAGCGTCCACCGCTGACTTTGCTTTCCTGAAGCCAAATTGGTTATCTGATAAACCTAGGTTAGCTTGTACGCAATCTTCCAATCTTCTGCAGATTATACTCTCCAGAAGTTTTCCACTTGTATCTATCATACAGAGCGGACGATAGGAGGAAGGGTCGTCTAGCGGCTTGTTATCCTTAGGTAACAACACCAATTTCTGCCTCTTCCAGATTGTTGGAAAAGTTCCCTGAATCAAGCATGCGCTTATTACTTTTAGGAAATAATCAGGATGGAGCTTAACAGCCTCCTTCAGTACCATATTTGGGATGCAATCTAAGCCTGGTGCCTTCTTGTCTTTGAATTTTGAGACAGCACCTTCTATCTCGACGATCGTGACCGTGTATGTATGTATGTATGTATGTTTTTTTTTTTTTTTTTTTTTGGTTTTTTTTTTTTTTTGTGGGGTGAAAAACCATCGAAAGGCACTGGCAGTGATGGTGGTTGCCAGTAGTGCGAGAGATGTATGTATGTATGTATGTAATTTGGCATTCTTTCGTTTAGTTGAATTAACGACCTCATTTCCTTCCCTTCTTTAAGAAAACGCCAAATCGTTGTAATTGTTTTTGTGTCAAAATTGAAACAATGTTCAAAATTAGTTACATATTACAATGTCAACATATTTGATGCCGCACCACATATTCCCCCGCCCATCTTGCCACACCAACCATCATCATTAAACAATTCACATTATATTTAATGTTGCGTTTACTGCATGAAAAAATATTGAATTTCTTTTTTTGCTTTTCTCGCTGATCTTTAACAAATTATGGCGAATAAAGAAGGCGGAATAAATGAACCGTTAACGTTTAGTTTACTCAGCAATTTTGACTTTTTAGAAATTTATTATACTTTCAAAAAACAGCCAAATGGAAAATAAATTGTGCGAAATATGTTCAATCAATAATTTACTTTAACAATTTATAAAAATATTTAATAACAATTAAGGCGTTACTTTTTTATGCGATTACTATCAGGGAAAATGTCATGATTTTGGAGTGATTTGGCATGAAGACGAACAATGTTAAGAGACTTTTGAACTTAAAAAGGTTGTACGTTAAGTTTACTAAAGACAGGGGCACATTTGCTTTTATTTTTATCTTGGACCAATGCTCACGGGCTTCACCACTACATATGCAGTGCATTGTACTAGAACTGGGAATATAGGTTATGATGAGGAGGAAAGAAGGAGTAGTGTTTTTGTGGAGGTTTAACTTTAACAATAACAACACGAAAGGCCAAAGGAAACTGCATTTAAAATGTTGGAATTAAATTAATAGAATCGGTGGTATGTTATCCATCACTTTTTTCGGCTGACATTAACTTATATGAAATATGAAGTTGTCACAATTGGTACTTTGTTAACGGACATAAAATTAACTGCTTTTTATTTTAATTTGATTAAAATCTTTTGACTCATTTTTTAGACACAGCACAGAAAATCGAACACAATTTGTTTTTAATTTATTTTATTTTTTAACAAAAAAATATATCAAAATATACAAAAAATATAAATTGATAGTTGTAAAAGTTCTCAACGTACGGTGAAAGTTAAAAGTTGCTCAACTTTAGAGGCCCATTTAGACGATGGTAGAAATCGTAAATGTAAGTGCGCTTATAAAGGGTATTTTTTTAAGCTAGATAGAACTTTAAATTGTAAAAAGTAACACAAAAAATTAAATTTTGATGAAACATTTTTTTTATTTGTTTCAGTATACTCTGACAAATCATCATGAATAGACTCACGCTTGAACAACGCTACGAAATTATCCATGAATTATTATAAATTATGACCCGTTGTTTTATCGCAAAATTGTGTTCAGCGATGAGGCGCATTTTTGGCTTAACGGGTTTGTTAATAAGCAAAATTGCCGCATATGGAGTGAGACCAATCCACAAGAGACCCTACAGACTCCATTACATCCAGAAAAATGCACTGTTTGGTGCGGTTTTCATGCTGGTGGCATCATCGGACCTTATTTCTTCAAAAATGAGGCCGGAGCTCGCGTTACGGTCAATGGAGATCGTTACCGCACCATGATCAATGATTTTTTGTTTGAAAATATGGATGACATTGATCCGGAGGAGATGTGGTTTCAACAGGATGGCGCTACGTGCCATACGGCGAACGCAACCATCGACTTACTGAAATCAAAATTTGGCGATAAGTTGATTTCGAGAAATGGACCTGTCAATTGGCCTCCAAGGTCGTGCGATTTGACACCTCTCGATTATTTCCTGTGGGGCTACGTGAAGTCACTGGTTTATGCTGATAAACCAGCAACAATTGACGCCTTGGAGGCCAGCATTGTTCGTGTTGTTCGTGACATACGGCCAGCAGTGCTCGAAAAAGTGGCCCAAAATTGGACGTCCAGAATGCGCTTCGTCAAGAACAGCCGCGGTGCCCATATGCCCGAAATCATTTTCAAATGTTAATGTCACGTATTGATCTTTCGAATAAAAAAAAATTTTGATTACAATTTAATTTTTTGTGTTATTTTTTACAATTTCAAGTTCTATCGGGCTTAAAAAAACACCCTATAGAATACCTAAAATCGTGTCAGGTGTTTTTTTAAATTTTCTGCCAAATTATTTTTTTTTTCCTGGGTTTCTATATACCGAAGAATATTTGTTGTACATAATATGGATTGATTTACCTGTACTAAAAAAAAACAGTTTTTCATCATGCATAGGTTACGTTAGGTTTGACAGGCTACCAGCTATTGTAAAGCCAGCCCAATTGGGTCCAGTCAGGTCCTGTTGTGTTGCCTGGATATGATATGTATCTCAGTAGATCTACATATCACTGGTTTAGAACCAACCCGAGGATCAGATAAAGGAGTCCAATCCACGTACATCGCATTCCGATACCTCCGTCAAATCATGCAGCATCGGTCTGCCTAGGTACAATGCCCTTATATAAGAAAGAGCTGGACAATGACAGAGGAAGTGCTCAACACCCTCTTCTTCCTCCTCGTCTCTGCAACTTCTACAGAAGTTATTAAATGGAAGATTTAACCACCTCACCTGCGTCGCTATGTGGCAGTTTCCCGTCAGGACCGCCACAGCAGAACGCAACCTCCGTCAGGGCAAGCCCCTAAGGATGATATTCCTCCTCATCATGCATATCTTTTCAGCAAATAAATTATAAAATAAAAAGTAATACAGCTGTTCAAAGCAGTGATGAGAGTTCATAGTATTAAGTACGAGCACATATACAAAAGATACGAAACTTGCTTAAAAGAAACCTAAAATTTATCTTATATTATTAAAATATATAATAACCTTGATAAAAAGTTATATTATGATGTATTATTAAGGTATTATTCTTAAGAGCTATTAACATTTTTTTATTATTACATTTTGATTACTTCATGCATTGCTTTCTTACATTTATAGCAGCATAATGCTAAGAACACAACTGCGACGAACGACGAATTTTTGGTCACGAATATTCGTCGCCAAAAATAAAACACAATGGTGTAAATGAAAATGCACACAATCGTGTCGTTGGTCTAAGTTCGTCATACTCAGCGAAAGTTGAAATAGATTTATTTCTAATTGTTTCGTCAGCGAACGACAAACAAAATGTATTAGGTGGACAGATTTCTTATGTTAACAAATATTTTTCACGAAATCATACTATTTATATTTGTATTACTCCATGTAATAAAAAATTAAATCAAAATAGAAAGTATCTGAGATAATTTGTTCAAAAAACCACGTTTGGGATGGGGTTTATGTGTAACAATGTTATCTACACAAAAGTTCTTTGGTATTATGCTTCAAGCGACGAGTTTATACAACGAATATATGCAGGCGAATTCGTTGCGATGAGCAAAATTCGTTGTTCGTCGCAGTTGTGTTCCAAGCACAACTCTGCCTCATGAACCGATTTTCAAAACTCATTTTATCGTTGGAAGATTATGTGTGTAGAATATATTTTTTGTCGTCGTAAAGCAGCTCTGGGCTGAAGAACAGCTCTCGCGTCATCGTAATTATTTCTTAAGTGCGGTCAGGCTTGTGTTTGTTGTTCGGTCTTCAAGAGTTTTGCGTCTCGCTCGCACTGGTTAACGGTTTGCCTCAACTAACTGTATTGGTTTACAGTTTTTTATAGAGGTTATTCATTGTTAACCACGTGGAAACTTCCTATGTGAAGGCATAGGTCGTTATAGTTAGTCACAGCGACGCTACAAAAGTACTGTTAATACCATCTCGGGCATTATGGTCTTTGTCACCCCGCCCATGCTGTGCATCCTATACATTGCAAATTTACTTTGCAACTGTATAGTTACTAAATAAATAAATAAATATATTTTTTGAAATCGAGCGAGTAAATGTTGTGGTTACATATAATGTGACACTTGAAAAAATCGCAAATGCGCAGCATATACCTACCTATATACATATGTATGTACATTCATTTTGAGTGCACTACTCAGAGAATAAAACTTAAATTTATTAAAACATATTATGTTTGTTTACAAAGAAGTACCAAAACAGGGGTTTTGTGCCACCCTCCCATTCACAATAATATATACCATCCCTGACAATATCTGTCACGTAACCACGTAATGAAATTTATATTTTCTACAGGATGAGACGTTACGGTTACATTTCATTACAGTCAGGTAAGCATTTTTATGGTTTCTCGTATAACAAAAACGATCAGCTGTTCCAACTACATTTATATTTCTACATTTACGGTAGGCTAAATGGGCCTTAATACTTTACGTTAACGAAGAAGAACGGAATGTGACAAAGCTTATAAATCTACATATATTACAACTTAGTTGTCAGCTGAAAAAAGCTATGTATAACATACGACGGATTCTATGTGCCCCGATTTTAATACACTACAAATTAGTTCTTCTTCTTGTCCTTTGGTAGCCCTAGAAAGTTATATTATTATTTTTTTCTGTTGCGTAAAGTGTATGCTTCGTCGAAAGAACGACGATTATTTTAACGGAGGTATTAAGGATGCCTTAAACAATAAAACAATTTTAATGTTTATTTCCAAGTAAAAGGGCCGATGTCGAACGTTAACGTTCGCAAGCACTTTGAGCAAGAAAAGCTTCTAATCACGATCCACTTTTAAGCAGCAGTACAACATAACGTAACGAAAGCAAAAGAAATACCAACTTATGATAAAAAAGTTTTTTATTTATTATTATATTTTATTATTATATTATTTATTTTTAGCTTAAAAACAATTTTCGTTGCCGTTTCAAATGTTTCCAAATCTTTAGCATTCCAGGCCGCGAAACTTGTAATCTTTGTTTTGAACCAGTACGAGTATAGTATTTTCGGCTGGGCCGAATCTAAAATACCCTTCACAATAGTAACCATATAGTATATGAGGTTTGATAAAAAATAACCGCTATTTTCAATTTTTTCAAAAAGTATTTATTTTTTCACCAATAAATATTTTGTCCCCTTCAAACTAATCCCCCTCAGATATAACACAGTTTTGCCAGCGTTTTTTCCAATCCTCTTCTGGTACGTGCTTTTTGGTATCGCCCACAGCTCTTGCTTCGATTTTTCTTTTATCCCCTCAATCGTAGCAAAACGCTGTCGGTGTCTTCATTTTTGGGAAGAGGAAAACCCCATGGCGGGCCATGCCCGGTGAATATGGTGGTTGAAGCATGATAAAGATTTTGTTTTTGGCCAATAACTCACGAGAGGTCAAAGCTAGAGCCGCCATGTTTTAGATGTCATCATGAAAAACACCAAGGTTCATTTTGAGGGGGTTACACCTTCGACGAATGTCGCTTCCAGACAACTTAAGTCGCTCTAATGTATATTACTCACCTTTTACACACACACGGAAACTGTGAAAATAATTTACATCAGTACCTGCCTTGACGGCCTAACCTGATGGTGGACCAATTCCACGGAGTGAATTTTTCACGATTCACCACCGCCCCCGTGTGGCTTGCTAGGCTCACACAGGTAGCAATTCTTGTCATATGATTGCGGTAATATAAACAACTTCTTGTTGAGGAGTTCGGGCTTTCTAATCCCTCATGTATGCAATTTCCCAGCAATCAATAGAGGACAAGGCTTAATGAGTTGGTAGGCCGAAGCCCACTAAGAGCATCAGCCCTTAAACCAACTCACCCGTCAACCATCACCACTGGTTCCTTACAGCACACGTATCTGTTGTATAGGCAACAGATCCTCAGGAGATTGTTAGCCCTCGAAAAAAGCGATCACCAAACAATTATCAAGGATATTAACACTCCCCCTTCCTGAGTTTTAGGTTTCAACCACAGCCAGAACGTTTCACCCAAGGTAGGCACCTCAACCATGATCAGCCCGGGTCGAACCGCAAGCAGAACTTCCCGGGGGCCATGCTGATCCCCGTTCCGCCAATTTATACCCTTGGTAAGGGTTTCGAAAGCCAACACAACATAAGTCATGTGGCTTCCTAGAGTTTTGTTTGCCGCACCAAACGAGGGACCCCTTTCCCTCTTTTTCCCGAAAAACAGAGCGCCTAAGTTAGGAATACGCCAAGGCAAAACCTGTTCCCCGGGGGGACACACACGGAAAGTCGGAAAGTTTACTTTGCAAAGTCTTAAGTTTGGTGTTGGCAAGGGAAAATAGAGAGTATAAAAGAGCCACTCTATTTTCCCTTGCCAATATCAAACTCATGGCTTTGCAGAGTAAACTTTCCGTGTGTGAAAGCGATGTGAAGTTATTCAATAAATATATACTCGTATAAACGTGCATATGCTGAAAAGATTTAAGAAAAAGTTGATTAAAGCCGGTATGTAAATATGAAGGCAACATAAAAAAGATTTTTTTTTTAAGAAAAAAAAAAAAAAACAAATTCTCTTGCAGACGTGTTTCATACGAGTACTTTATAATCAATATTTTTTTACTGCATATTGTGGGCGGATGCCTCACTCATCTTTATGCACGTTTTCATGATTGTATCATGATTTGGTAAAAAATAAAAGAAAGAAAGAATATCATATAGAGAAAAGAACAGTTCAAATATGTCATTGATAGTGCGTGCTGTAAATATTTTTTCGCATTAATATGTATGAGATTTATTCCATTTATGATAAAATTACAGTAAGAAAAAAAAGGAAAATATATAAAATTCAATATGACACTTAAAGAAAGCCACACAAGCAAACCACTTCACTCAACTAAACATCAAGGCAATAAAAATTCGTTATCTGTGTGGCATAAAAAATGTTTAAAGGTTACGAAAATTGTTATCTCCACCAATAAATTGATTTCTTAATGAAGAAATTTATCAACTGATGGTTTTTATAAGAGTAGTTTTCATGAAAAAAAAACTATATTTGATTGTGCGAAATTTCTTGGAAAAGGTAATAATACCAAATAACTACCATTCACAAAAATAAAATAAAAATCCGTATATACGTAAGAGTGTATTATTATCATAAAATAATAAACTTAATAATACACTTGTAAAGTTTGAGTGACAAAAAGTATGCACTATTTTTGGTCAGACTTCATTGTAACAAGACGGAACTGTTAATCAGCGTTGCCAATTGCGTGATTTTCGCAGCGCTTTTACTGCTCAATGAATTTTAGATACAATTATTAAAGTCACGTTGACTTGGTAAAGCATCAGTAGACTTCACAACTTTATGACAGCGAATGCTGCACCTGACAATTGTAGTCGTGTAGACCACTACTTTATTTATTTTAAACACTGCAACACCAAAATCCATTTAAATACTCGTACAACTATATTTCAGTGTTGCCCTTTTGAAGTTGTTAGCTTTACAAAATTCTGTAGTTCTATTTATATCAACCTTACATGACAAACGTTCTATATACTTAGGGGTATAACTTTGTTTTTATTTTATCTTGGACCAGTACTCACGGGATGACCCCTACATATGCACTACATTGTACCAGAACTAGGAAAATAGGTGATGAGGAGGAGGAAACAGGGAGTAGTGTTTGTAAACATTTGACTTGAACTTTCCAACGTTATAACAGACAGGAAACACGTCTGCAGGCAACTTATTCCACGGACGAAGCATACGGCTGAAAAACGAATTCTCTCTGTAATGCGTAGTGCAATTCCCCGGGCAATCGAGCACAAATGGATGAGCTCTAGCTCTAGTAAAAATGTGCGAGTTTCGGAAACAAGATTCCTAATCTCATCAGAGCAAAATCCATTGTAGTAACGATAGAACAAAGTAACACACCCCACACTGCGGCGATGCTCCAGTGAGTCAATAGAGTTGGATACCCTACTGTCACCGATAAGCTTCTACGCCCTCTCCTGCACACGGTCGAGTAACCCCAAAATAGACTTTGATGCACCGGCCCAAACATGAGAGTTGTATTCCATTTTCGGTCGGATGTAGGTGGTATAAATAGTAAGGAGGTCGAATGGAGTGAAGTACATCTTACACCGTTTCAAATAACCGAGGCACTTGAATGCTTCTTAAGAGACATGAAAAATGTGTTCAGTCCAGCGAACGTCACACTGTATCTTCATTCCAAGAACACCAAGCCAAGAGCATCCGATTCATCAATATTTATACCATCCATGAGTACAGATGAAGCAGCATTTGCGGTCGTTTGTTTGTGTGTCAATAAACAGCATTGGGTCTTACGAGCGTTAAAGGTGACCCTGTTTTTACGACCCCACTCAGAGATTAATAGAAGATCGCTGTTCAATGAATCATTCATATTTTGCCTCTTGGCAACGATCTCGGATAGGCTGGGCCTATTACTGCGAAAGAGTGTATACCGAGAGAAGTCATCACCGACACCAAAAGCAGTGAGTTTAGCCAGTAGTGCAGCATGCCACATTCTGTCAATGCTCGGCTCAAACGCATTAATTGCATTCGTTAAGGATCGCCTGTGAATGTTTCATAATAAAGTACGACGAGCTGGCTGGTGCCACCAAATACTAAGCATAATCCCGGAAGCGTGAGTATTCGGTTTGGCCGTCGACGTGGAAACTTAGCCGGAGTATCCCCATGATATTCTGCACTTGCTAATCACACTTCAATGAAGAAATTCCTTCCGTCTTTGCCATGCTAGCTACTATTCACAAGCAAGCAAACGCTGTTGGACATCTCTCGGCTTCTACTCGTACGGCGCCCGATTTCCTTGACTTTCAGGCGTTTTGAAATGGCTTGTTGTGTCACTTCTAATGATACTACCAATTCTTGTTGCATTGGAAACGAGTCATGATCAAGTAATGCATCCAATTGTGCATGCTTTAAAACCTTCTCTCTTCCGTTGAAATCAAGGAATATAAAACGAAAGAAAAGAAAAGAAAAGAAAAGAAAAGAAAAGAAAAGAAAAGAAAAGAAAAGAAAAGAAAAGAAAAGAAAAGAAAAGAAAAGAAAAGAAAAGAAAAGAAAAGAAAAGAAAAGAAAAGAAAAGAAAAGAAAAGAAAAGAAAAGAAAAGAAAAGAAAAGAAAAGAAAAGAAAAGAAAAGAAAAGAAAAGAAAAGAAAAGAAAAGAAAAGAAAAGAAAAGAAAAGAAAAGAAAAGAAAAGAAAAGAAAAGAAAAGAAAAGAAAAGAAAAGAAAAGAAAAGAAAAGAAAAGAAAAGAAAAGAAAAGAAAAGAAAAGAAAAGAAAAGAAAAGAAAAGAAAAGAAAAGAAAAGAAAAGAAAAGAAAAGAAAAGTGTGTTGTTAATATTTTGCACGCTTACGTTTGTGGTATAAATAATATTGAAATATTGAACAAAATGTTTCTTTTCTGAGTGCTTAAAGCAAATTTTTGTGTTAACCAACTCTGCTTTATTCAAAGCAAAATTGGGAACACAATTAGCTCGGAATGAGTTATTTACTATGATTTGGGGGAAAAGAAATAAAATAGAAGAGGATTTTTTGTTTCATTTCCATATATATAAGCTGGTTTGTTAGATTATTCACCTGGTATGCAGGGTTGGGATTACAGGTTTGTTAGCTATCGATACTGAACGATAATTATCTGTATGAATTTTTATTTGGCTCATCTGGCAACCCTTATTGAATATATAGAAACAAGGTGCATTAACGTATACACGGTGGCAGCACTACGGCATGTGACAATTTTTTGCTACTGGCAATATAGTAAGCTATTTACGTCAAATGTATTGTTTGCATTTTTGAAAGTGAATTTAGTGTTTTATTCTGAGTTAAACATATACAAATTATTTTGTGAACATATAAATAATTCAAATAAATATAATTTGTAATTATGAAAAGGTACATTCATAGTTTATAATTGTGAAAATAGTTACAAATATTTTTGATAAACATAGCTTACCACATGCCTGTTTTTGTTGTATTGTTGTTAATGCGTTAATGCACCTTGTATAGAAGGAGACAGATGGAAAGAAAAGGCACACACGTGGTTTATTGTAATTAAAATTGTTGAAATAAAACGAATTCAATATCTAACAGGTTGAAAAAGGGTTTGTATAGTTCCAGATGGGGAAATGCTGCAGTTGATCGCACTGGCCTTCTTCAGTCGATCAGAAATGATCCCAATTGATTATAAAAATGTAAAATTAAGCTGGATTCACCCATTGTTTCCGAACAAAATTTTTGTCCGGACAAAAATTTTTTTATTGAGAGTTTTCTGCATCTCGATTCACCCATTGCAATAAAATGTTCCGGAAAATCAGAGCTGCCATACATAAACAAAATCTATTAGCTTTACAAGGTGGCAGTGCTGCTTGTTACTATTTTGGTTTATTTTCTGGCGTATTTTAAATATTCTCAATTATTAGTAAATATTGTGTGATAATAATGGAAAAAAGAAAACTGCTTTTGCTTATGTACATAAAGCATTATTATTAGCCAAGTACATATATATAAAATAATTAAAAAGAAATGCAGTGAAAAGACTTTTAAAGCAAAGAAGAGCAATGGGTAATTTTTACACATTATATTTATTTATTTATTTATTTATTTATTTTTGTCAATCCAATACAACAAGACTTAGTCTTATATAAAAGTATTGTTTAGAATTTGAATATATATAATTTCACATTATTAGAACAAAATTACTTTAATTTTTAACAATTCTTAAAAACAAAGATATACCTAGACTAAAATAGAGCCATGTTACAACTTTTGAGTGTGCCAGAGACTAGCATTATAAATTAATTAGTCATAATAGTGTATTGATAAGCTTCCACTCGAAAAGCTGGAGCATGGCCTATAATAACAACAATGAAACACTATTATAGTAAAAGAATAGAAAAAAAGAGATTATATAAAAAGAAACGAAGGGTTGTATTTACCATAAAAATTTATTTATTGTGAAAATCACTACGCAAAGTGCTTAAATATTGCAATTTTAAAATGGCTTGCATTGTCTATTGTTTGTATATGAGGGGGTAGTTGGCTCCAGAGACGGATCGAATTTATAAAAAAATGTTGTTCCGATATTGCTTTGTGATATATAAAGTTATTTATCTTCTTTCCTCTATTCGACCGAGAAAACTTTAATTTTCGATATAGATAGGGAGGTTCCCGAGTGAATATAACTTTATGCAAAAATATAAGCGTTCGGCACTTGAGCAAATTATCAAACGTGACATTATATATCTGCTTTGAAAAATGTGAAATACTGTGATTTCTTTTAATGGCAAAGACATACCTAGCAATATTGTTGTAAGCAACATTTAGTCTTCTTTTACTTACAGCATCACAACTAGCAAAAAGCTCAGAATCATACAAAAGAGTTGGAAGTAAATAACTTTTAGCTAACAACATACGAATATGTATGGGCGTAAAATATTGCGTTGCCCAAAGGTTGCGAAGCATAGCAAACGTTTTACCGCAGCTATTCTTAACATGGTCTGACCAGTTTAGGTTTTTATTAAAAATTACACCAAGGTTCTTAGCCGAATCGACGAAACTTATGCTCAGGTTGTTAATATGTATTGGCGGAAGACATATTTCAAAATTTTTCGGTAGACCAATAATTAAGGCAGTAGATTTTTTCGGGTTAAGGCTTAATCCATTTGCAGATGCCCATGAATAAATCTGTTGCAAATCCTGATTTATTAATCCTACACAATTATCAGCTTCATCTGCACTGCAGCTGATATATAGTTGTACATCATCAGCATACATTTGTACTTTGCAATGCTTAACTTGATGTGGAAGATCGTTGGCGTATATGGAATACAAAAGTGGCCCAAGTATTGAGCCCTGCGGAACACCTCGCGATACCAAACAGCTAGTTGATGTATTTGGTTTTACATAAACACTTTGACTTCTACCGCTTAGATACGCTGCTAAAAGCCTTATTGCAGTTGAAGAAAAATTGAACATATATTTTAATTTATGACATAAAATACCGTGATGCACCGTATCAAATGCCTTGGAATGGTCAAGCAGTAAAAGAAATGACACTTTGTGACGTTTATCAATTTGGCACCTTATTTCCTCAGATACATCAATCAGAGTGCTTAAACAGCTATGTCTTGGCCTAAATCCTGACTGTCTTTCATCTAGTAATGAATTATCATAAATATAACGGCTTATTTGTTTATGTATAGTTTTCTCAAAAACTTTTGAAAGATATGGCAATATAGCAATAGGTCTATAGCTCTTGTCTGACTTCAGGACGGGTACAATTTTAGCATGCTTCCACTGGGAAGGAAACTTAGATGTTGTTATTATAGTGTTGAAAAAGTGAGTGATGTATACAAGAGTATGAGGAAGTATGAGTTTAACAAACTTTGGATGCATATCATCATAGCCAACAGCATTAGATTTTATGCTAAGAATACACTCTAAAACATCTTCTTGTGTGACGTGGATGAAATAAAATTCGTGCGGTATTTGACGATTAATGTTAGAATCTTTATAAAAATTTGGATTTACATTTGGCATGGGGATATTTGCAAATTGTTGATTCAACTGATTAACGTCAACTATCTGTGTTTCAGCAATATTCCGATTGATTAAGCCCATTTTATGAACCTCCCTCCATTTTTTCTTAGAGTCGATACATGTTTGAAATTTATTATGGTAAAATATCGACTTAGCTCTTCTTATGGTTGTGTTAACCGCTGCTCTTGCAACTTTAAAGTTCTCATACAGCTCTGGAGTTTTAAAACGCTTCCACCTAAAGTACGCATTGTTTCTAAACTCAATTAAAGATTTTATCTCATTAGTAAACCACGGCTTGTCATTACGAATAACTCCTGATTTAATATAAACATATTTATCATAGAGATATCTTATATTGGAGCTTAGGACCCTTAATTGTTCATCAGTATCAAACACATCAAATATTCTATTCCAATTGAGCGTTAAAATTTCGGTACCAAGAGATTGACAATCAACATGTTTGAAATCTCGGTAGTGAAAATGCTGTGTTTGAGGGACTACTGTGGGTTTAAAGTCATACGATATAAATATCAAATCATGCCGCGAAAACATAGAAGCAGAAAGTTGGTCATATAGAAGTAGTCTTGAGTTATCGTTTATAAAGAAAACGTCAAGTAAAGTACTTGAATTAGATGTAAAATGAGTGGGAGTATTATTATTAACAATATTTAGACCAATGGATGCCATATCTTCGACTAAACTGTCATCCTCTATAATATTTGAATTAAAATCTCCCGCTAAAATAATATGATCATAACCAAGTGTATGACTACTAAGCCTATCTAACATAATGTCCATATTTATATTACGATTGGGTCTATAAATAGTTCCAATAAGTAGCTTTTCAACTTTATTATTAAGTTCAACAAATATATACTCTACGTTGTCACCAGTATCATTTTTGCTTGTCTCTTTACAATTTATACTTGATTTTACGTATATGGCAACACCACCACCGTTAGTTTTCCTGTCAGAACGAAAAAGACGATACCCACTTAGCTTGTATGTGTTACCATGTATTTCAGGTATGAACCACGTCTCTGAAATACATATTACATGAATTTCAGAGTTTTCAAATATGTGTTGAAACTCATTCATTTTGTTATTTAAACTTTGCGCATTAATATGGCATACATTGAGCCCAGAAATATTTTTGGGGATAATTCTTATCATTGTAGCTAAGTTTTCTCTAGAACCAACTCTCATATTATTAGAATTTAAAATCATTTAAAAAGGTTACAATGCAAGCGATAACATGAGCCTTAAAAAGCACTGTATGCGTTTTAATATTGATAAAAATATTTTTTATGGAGATATCTACTAATAACTTAATCGAAATAACTAATAACTTCATCGAAAAATAAATTATTCCTAACAGTGACATTGTTAAATGTTTATGTAAAAGAAGAATTAGAAACCGGCGAAATATTGTGATCATTATTATGTTCTCGAAAAAACTGCTTCAAGTCGTCCTGGTCATCTATTCGTACGGGTTCATCATGTTCTAATGTTTTAACATAGACAATACCTCGGTATGTAAATGCGGTAGATATTGCCTTGTCCTTCTTTAACTTGTGAGCTCGTAAAAATATTTTGTGATTTTCAGGAGTAAGGTTTTCATTAACAAAAAATGGTGTTGTGCTGTTAAAGCCAATAATGTTTAATCTGAGGCAGTCCCTTTTTTCCTTTATATATTTTTTTATAGATTTTAGAACGTAGTTTCTATCGTACGGGCTTGACAATTTTGCAACTATTGCAGCATCTTGTGTTTTGTTATGGTCAGTTTTGTTATGGTCAGTTTTGTTGCTTATATACATAGTTATTGTTCTTGTTTATTTTAACACGATAAATTTCTTTTACAATGGGCGGTTGTATTCGAGCTGCCTCACATATTTGTTGGTATATTTCAAAAAGGTTTTCGTTATTGTTTTGTGGAACACCAGATATTCTTAAATCATTTGAAACAATAGAATTTTCTTGTTTTTTAATATACTTTTTTAGCATGTCAATATCTTTCATTAGTTTACTGTTTTCATTCGTTTGTGCTATTATTTTGCTACTTGCTGTATTTTTTATTTCTTTTACTGCAGTTTCAAGTGTGGTTACTCTTTCGTTCAAACTGTTTATTTCACTTAATGTTATATTAAGTCTCTTATCAATCTCAGTTAAGAGACGTTCTTCATATTCATGGAACATTGTTCGTATGTTAGCTTGAATATGTTCACTTAATTTATCAAAACGTTTGTCCATTACTTGTATGATCTTTAAAGGAGAATTTGTATTAGTTAAATAAAGAGATTCACGATCAGTACAGCGGCGCAGCATTGGTGTGTTTGTAATATGAGATGTTTGAGCGACTTCTTTGAGTCTTTTTTGCATGGGAGAATTTGATTTTTCCATTGCACTTAACACTGATTTTTGTTGTTTTTCGGTTTTTTTATTTTTGTTGTTGTTATGACTTCTGAGTTTAGCTTTATACATTTAATAAATATTAACTTATGAATTTTGTAAGTATTTTTATGTAAACTTATATCAATATTAATCTGTCGATGTTTATTTTGTCTATGGTTTTGTTGTGATAATTTTTTGTTAATAAATGCAGCAAATACTAGCAATCACAGCGGAGCTTAAATAAACACGTCCGATCAGCACAAATTTTCAACAGTACATACACTCTCTTCCTGGCTTTTTCATTTCTTTAATAAGTTTTTGGGCAATCAATTCATTTATTTCCATATTAAAATTTTTACTTATTTTTTAATAACTATTAAAACTATGTAAATACATATATCAAATGGCAGTCACTATTGAAATTTCATCAGAATAAAATTACTATAAAGATCTTTAGCTGGAAAATTTAGGAAAAAAAAAACATATAAACAAGATCAAATAATACTAATATTTAATTACTATGTAAATTTTTTATTCGATGGGGCAACTCAATATAATTTTGTATGTAAAAATGTATCCTATTGGCATCTCATTTCAATTTTGTCCGGACAATATAAATATAAAATTAAACCAATTCAAGTTGGGAGTTGTTTTTTCTCTCTCTCAAGAAGAGAGACGTCAAACTACATATAAAAAAATTTTTGTCCGGACAAAAATTTTGTTCGGAAACAATGGGTGAATCCAGCTTTAGTGTTCGTAATATTCAATACCGCTTCAAATAAATTCAGCAACATTTATGGAAAATGGTTCTAGAAAATTACGGAAAATTAGTGGAAGCCATTTGCCTGATGAGTTGTACCACAATTAAGCCTATCCCATGGACTTTATGATTAAGGATAACAATCGAAATCTCTATTTAATTGAAATCTCGCATGTTTTGGGATCCCCTTTAGAATTTTTAAAAAGCAATGTCTTGTAAGTCAATCAAATACATCAATATTGTGGTTTGAATTTTTTTTAAAGGTCAAAGTGTCCTTCCAATTAAAAAAAAAAAATACTTAGAGTGGTCACATAATGTTCACATTGGTGGCATTTTCATTTGTTACAAAATAATTTTTTTCCCCCCTAAAATCTTGCTGGCAACCTAAAAATATTTTATTGGCACATTATGCCTGATATATATTTGATACTTTTGGTCAAATGTTGCACAAATGTGACCAGACCTTAATAAACATTAAATAATATTGCAAAACAAATGAAAAGGGTAGTTGAAGTTAAAAGTTAAATTGAAAAAAAGATTTTATGGCTGGCTTCAACATCTGGTTAGTTAAAACATTTAATGTTGAATTTTGAATGTAAAGAATCATTGATTAATGAGAAACTACTTAAGACTATAGTAAACGATGGGATGGTACACCACATTCTTTTTGGTAAACATTACACTTGGCAGCTCATATTTGATAGTCGTGAAGTAGACACGTAAGTAGACAATAAATCAACGTGTTTTAATCGTTTACTGTGACGATAAGAAAGTTACGTGATATTTTTGAGAGAAACAACGCGCCAACAACAGAACGCAACATTTACCGTGTAGAGAATGATTTTAAAGAAAGAGAGATAGGTGATAGGTATAAACATGGACAACATCTTACTGCAAGATCAGCTGAAAACATTACTGCTGCTGAAGAAAGTGTTCAAAATAATCCAACAATCCAATTCGATGACGTGCGCAGTAGCTTGGACTTCAAAGACCAACTTTGGCGACAATCTTGCACTAGGATTTACATTTGTTGCCATTTAAGATTCAGTTGACACAAGAGGTCAATAATTATATTTTTAAATATTAAATTTACTTTATGCGAAAGGTATTCCTCCAGCATTATAATTTATGTATGACTTCTGGCTCGGAAGTAGTCTAATCAGAGCATCAATTTCGATTACTTTTTCCAACATTTGAGGCTGTATATCGGCCTCCAAATAAATACTTTTAAGTTGTCAACCGTCCTCACAGAAATATTCGATAATTTCAAGAAATAATCCAGAAATTTATATGATTTTACCAAATTGTAATGTAAGTTGGCAACATTGGTTTTCGTTAAGTAAGAAGGCTTGTGCAAAACATCGCTCAACGCGCCAGCTTACTTTAAGAGAATTTCTTTTGTTGCATATAAACAAAAATTTGAATAATTTCGTAATTTGCAGGAATAAATACAAAGAACTAGGAAATCCATTATTCTGCCCCCATAAATTCTGGCGCTTTTCCTGTTAAAAGTACTATGAAAACTTTAGTAACTTATATTATATTGAGCATAAATTTTCATTGGCGTTTTTTTTTATACTCAATATAATATACTTGGCAAATAAATAGGAATACGAAATAACTATGTATGTATATATTCAGCAGGAATAAATACAGTAGGACCTCCATAGCCCTGGTTATATTGAGTGGTTAAATTTTAAAAGGCGATGTTGAATGTGAACCACACCTAAACGTCAAGTCTTTTCTGGATTTCATATGACATTTCCCAATTTCAGACTAATTCAATTTGAGCCCTGGAAAGATACACCATCGAACAACGCGTTAAAGTTATTCAGGCTTATTATAAGAATGGGAGTTCAAAATGTATATCGTACACTTCGTGATTTTTTCTGTCAGTTTAATCGTCCAAATGTGAGTACAGTCGGAAAAATCGTGCAAAACCTTGAGCAAAGTGGGTCTATAGGAGTTGGAAAAACACCAGTGTATGCTCGTACAACTCGTTCTGCAGAAACTATTGCTACTGGTCGCGATAGTGTAGCCACCTCAACTTGTCGTCGTGCCCAACAATTGCACCTCTCACGCTCTTCGTTGATGAACAAAGACCTGAATTTACGCGTGCACAAGGTGCAAGTGACCCAACAACTAAAGCCTCTTAAGCATTCTAAGCGTAGCCAATGGTCAGAGAAAAAAATGGTAACAATGGATGATGAATTTTCGCAAAAAAAAATCATCTTCAGTGATGAGACACATTTTCAATCAGCAGAGATGCCGCATTTGGACGAACGATAATCCAAGAGTGATTGTTGAAAATTAATGCACCCACAAAAAGTGACTACGTGGTGTAGTTTTTGAACTGGCGGCATCATCGGGCCGTAGTTTTTCCAAAATGAGGCGATCAAGCAGTTACTGTGAATACTGTTCACTATCATGAGATGATAACAAACTTTTTATGGCCCAAATTGGAAGATATGGATGTGGATGACATGTGTTTTTAGCAGGATGGTACCTCTTGTCATACAGCTAGCAAAAAAATGGATCAGTTGCATGACAAATTCAATGGCCGTGTTATCTCACGTAGCGGCGATATCAATTGGCCGCCAAGATCATTTGATCATAACAAAAAGGAGTGACAGAAATTCTACATTGAAATTAGATTGCAAACTTTTGTTATACAACGCAATACTAAAGCCTATATGGCGCTACGGAATTCAGTTATGGGGCACCGCCTCAGCGTCAAACATTGAAAAAATTCAAAGGCGACAAAACAAAATTCTTCGAACAATTACTGCAGCTCCATGGTACGTAAAAAACTCCCGAATTCACAAGGATCTGTGTGTTCCACTGGTAAAAGATGAGTTTTCAAAGCATGCGACAAGGTATATCAGCAAATTGGAACTGCACCCAAACCCTCTTGCACGAAACATACTTAATTTTAGTGGTCACACTCGGTTGAGAAGAAGAGATACCATTGCCACCATCAGAGCGTTAAGTAGGTGATTTTACCGATATAATATGCGCATAATAAAACTTTTTGTCTAGCATTGGCTGGACTTAGTTAATATATCGTATTTTGTAATAAGATTTGAATACTTATTGTTAGTTCACATTGTGAAGATTCAATAAATAAAAAAAAGCTTAAAAAAAAAATTCATAAATAATTATAGTTTAGCCACCCTGTATAATAACATGTTAAGAAACAAGGCAACTGATGTCAATCAGCCTTTCCAATCATAGATGCCAGATAAATCTGATTTAAAATCGTCAAATTCTACGGAAAAAATCGTCAATATGATTGTTGCAAAGCGTCAAAAAATCGTCAGCTAGTAAAATTAATTATTTTTGAATAAAAGATTTATTTCGACGGCGTAAAGTATAGAAAAACAAGTGATTGCCTTTAATAAAAAAAATGCAGCATTTAAAGCTATAACAACAACTTTATACTCCCGTAAGCATGAAGTTAATTTCATTAGTACACTATTCATTAATTTTAGTGACATATATTTTTAAAATCAGATATCCATGCATGTTCTGAGAAACCCACATCGCTTAAATTTAGCGTTTTCGATTTGAAAACGCCAAATAGGTGTTCTGAGAAACGTATAACGCAAGAAATATGGTTTTGCGATTTGAAATCGCCAAATAGGTGTACTGGAAAACGCATATCGCTTAAAATTGGCGACTTAAACTCGCATGTATATTTTGAAGTGAACTGATTGAATTTGCTAAAACTGAACACGCAAAAGGCAATAAATTTATTCACTATTAAAATTTAATATGTTTTCTTTTTATTACAATAAAAAGTTTAAAGAATTTTACACATTTTCATTAAGAAAACTAAATTGAAAAATTTTTCTATTTGTTGTCAAATTTTTTTTCGTTTTATATTACTACCACTGAAATATATACATATGTAAAACACATATTGTATTTTTCCGGAAAAAAGCTCCTAAACGCCAGTAAAACACGCGTTCCTCAGAACACCTAAAAATCAATTAATCGTTTTTCAAAACGCATTGCGGTTTCAGAACGCGCGTTCTCGGAACATGGCTGATCATTTAATAAAAGGAACTATTATTATACTAAACATATATGCAAATTATTATACTAAATTATTATACTAAATATATGCAAATGACTTGCCAAAAATTCTTTCAAAATGCAATATTCACCTGTACGCTGACGACATTCAACTTACTTTAAGTATCGCATCTGAAAACTTTGATACCGGTATATCACATTTAAATTATGAATAAAGGAAAATTTATGATTGGGCTAGTGCAAACGGACTCTGTCTGAACCCGAAAAAGTCAAAATGTATAATAATCACCAAAAAAAGTGTAGCTGTATCTGATAGTGTGGATATTGTGTTAAATGACCAAAAAATTGAAATTGTTAATAGGGCGAAGAATCTTGGTATTATTTTTAACAACCATTTAACCTGGACAGATCATGTGAACTCAATGGTTGGCCAAACGTATTGCAAATTACGAGCTCTCTGGTTCACACAATATTTTACACCTCTCAAAATAAGAATTTTGCTTGCTAAGACTTACCTAGTTCCTTCCCTTTTGTACGGGTGTGAATTATTTTCAAAGTGCGACTCGGTTAGTCAAAGAAAACTAAACGTTTTGTTTAATAATATTATAAGGTATGTGTACGGATTGAGAAGATTTGATCACGTTTCATCTGTCTCTGAAAGCCTATATGTTTTGATAACTTATTAAAAATCCGTACCCTGGTTTTTTGCATAAAATAGTTCACACTCGTATCCCTAATTACTTATATGAAAAACTTCGATTTTTTCAATCGCCGCGAAACCGAAACATTATAATACCACGATACCAATATCTAGTGTCCGAATGGCAGTTTTACTTAATGCTACCCGACTTTGGAACAATCTACCACTATGTCAACAGTTGAACAGAAATGCTAATAGTTTCAAAATTTTTTTATTAAATTTTCTAATGTAATCATATAAACTGTTTTTATGGGTATTTTTATATTTTTATTTCATTAAGTTTATATATATATATATTTTTTTTTTATAAATTTTCTTTTCTTTTAAATTTAAAATTTTGTTGTTTTTTTTTAACTTAATTTAATTTAATAATTGCGATTTCGCATATACCGTTTCTGTACTATAAATATAAGATTAAATCTTGTTGTACAGAAAATAAACAAATAAAAATAAATAAATAAATAAATAAATAAATAAAATAAGTTCCGTTAAATCGGACATATCTAAGTCATAAAAACCACAGTTGTAAAGTTTTATATGATCTTTAGTATTTAACATTTATCCGACAATGGTCTCTTCAACTAATATCACATTTTGGTTTTGTAAAGTTCCACATACCTGGATGCAAACTCATACATTTGCAAAGTACGATAAGACTAATATATTTGCTAAAAACTTAGTCCCAGAAGTATAATTTATTACAAAAATCTAGCATTTTCATATTTCGAGCGTAAAATAAATTTTCCAAATTTAATAGGTTTAGTTACTCAAACTCGTATTTAATTTTTCGTCTTTCGTTTAAGTAAGAAAACTTTTTGATTACGTTAGAAAAAAATACCATTTCTTCTTTTATAATTGTATTGTAAAGATTTAAAGAAGTTAAAGTTTTTAATTCATCTTAAAATTTATTCACCTTAATATACTGGCACACGCTTTTATATACAAATTTGTATAATTTTTAGCTTATAATTTTTTTAATCGCTATTCACATATGATATTATAAATTCATTTCTAACATAAACAATATATGTATACTATAAAATAGCGATCACATAATATTCCAGCATTACAAACATACGTATATACTTACGTGCCATAAATATTACTTTCATTTCCTTTATAAATTAACTTTAAAAAAAAGTAGTATGCATGCTGTTTCTTGAAAGACATAACAGTAAAAATGTGATCTACAAAAATTGTTAAAAACAGACCTTAAATCGTCAAAGTGTTATTTTTAGCACCCAAAATCGTCAAAATTACGATAAATCGTCAAATATGGCAACTATGTTTCCAATTGATAAATGTTTTATTCCCGGGAAATTTGTAATTGAAGAAAGTTTTTCCCGCGAGAAGACTTCTCCACACTCATAGAAAACCTGCCATAACTATGATGTATTTAAACATCAATGCAATGCCAAATGTCATCATTTTTGACCCCATGACACTTGTCATCGCTGTGATGTCAACCATTACATCAGTTGCTCTAATTATCAACAGCGGCAATTATGACAAATATTTCATCAATGACATGTCGCACTAACATCATGGGGATGCTTTATCGGAATACGTTTGATGAGAGCATGTAATCAATGCAAGGAAACTCCAATACCCAGGAAATTACTAAATGATGTCAATGTAATGACAAAACATCATCAGTAGAGTGCCGCACTCACCAACTAACTATAAATTGAATTGATTTGGAAGTCAATTTCATGACGACATCATCAACATTAACCTCCGGTTATAATATCTGATTTCAAAAATATGTTCAAACACATAACTTTATATTTTACCATCTTAAAGAAATCAATGAGAATTAAAAATCTTCTGATAATACTTTTGATGACTTCCTGCCATCAATACAATGCCTGTGTGGCGTATTATCATATTTTAATTGCGTGTATGCTGTGTATGAGGCAATATTCGCTTTCTTTGCTTCGTAGTTCTTCTTTTTATTTTACTCTTTACGCTGCCATTATATTTATGTAACTAACGTCGCATATGATGACTAAATGTCATTAATATGATGCATTTTTTTTCTACTTCTTAAAAATGAATTTAAATTTAAAAATAATAATTTTAACTACCTAATTCCTTTTCAACAATAAATATAAAATATTATAACGCTATGTAGGCTTTTTTTATAATCAATTTTGACAAATTAGATGTATTATACCTATTAATAAAATGTATCATTGAATTGATGTCACCACAGTTGTAGCATTGATGATACTCAATATACGACAAAATTGTCTGATGACTTTTGTTGTTGAGATTGATGTCAGTTTTCATTATACTGATTACTATTTACATACTGTTGATGTCACAATTCTGATGACCCGTCGTCATCAATATGAAGATGCTTTTTTCTATGAGTGCACGGTAAACGAATTTCTTACAAATACGAGGGCAAATGGCTATTGAAGCTACCTGAGTAGGAAAATAAATTTTTCTTTCGAAAACCAATTATTTCTCAACATAGTCTCTGTTTAGCTCAATACACTTAGTAAGACGATATTCCAACTTTTCTATGCCGTCTGAATAATACGATTTTGGGAACCCCTCAAAATATGCAATAGTTTCGGTAATCACTTCTTCGTTTGAGATGAATCTTTTCCCTGCGAGCCATTTTTTCAAGTTTGAAAACAGACAAAAGTCACTAGGAGCTAAAGCTGGTTAGTCAACCAATTCGAAGGGTATTTCATGTAATTTTGTCCGCGTATCTAATGGTGTGTGAACGGGTGCATTGTCTTAAAGAAAGAGCACTTCTTTCTGCTTTACATGCGGTCGTTTTTTTTATCTATTAATTGAGCCCATAATGCATGATAATACTGTGATTGTGGATCCATTTTCAATGACTAATATTCCGTGTGCATCCAGTGGTCATATCCTTGCCAGCTGATTTCACTGTCTTTGCCTTCTTCGGAGCACTTCCACCAGCTTCTATTCACTGTTGCGGATCATATTTGGTTTCAGACATATCGGGTGGTTAAATTTCAAGGGCCGATGTTGATTTTGAATAACACACAAACTATTTAAGCAATTATTGTAATTTTATTTTATTATGATATATTGGTATTATTCAATTATGTATGGAACAAAATATCGGCCAAATGGGCGCCGCGACCACGGCGACACACCTCCATCCGATGGTCCAAATTTTCGATGACCCTGAGGCATAATGGAGGTTCTATGCCGTTAATGTGCCGAATTGTCTCATCCTTTAGCTGTTGAATTGTTGCTGGCTTATCGACGTACACCTTTTCTTTCAAATAACCCCAAAGAAAAAAGTTCAACGGTGTCAAATCACATGATCTTGGCGGCCAATTGACATCGCCATTACGTGAGATAACACGGCCATTGAATTTGTTGCGCAAAAGAGCAATTGTTTCGTTAACTGTGTGGCAAGTGGCACCGTCCTGCTGAAACCACATATCGTCTACATCCATATCTTCCAATTTGGGCCATAAAAAGTTCGTTATCATCTCACAATAGCGAACACCATTCACAGTAACTGCCTAACCGGTCTCATTTTGGAAAAAAATACGACCCGATGATGCCGCCAGCACATAAACCGCACCAAACAGTCACTCTTTGTGGGTGCATTGATTTTTCGACAGTCACTCTTGGATTCTCACTCGCCCAAATGCGGCAATTCTGTTTATTGACGAATCCACTGAGGTGAAAATGTGCCTCATCACTGAAGATGATTTTCTTCGAAAATTGATCATCATTTTCATAATAAGTCTGGATAACTTTAACACGTTGTTGGATTGTGTATTTCTCCATGGTTCAAATTGAGTAAGTCTGAAATAGAGAAATGTCAAATGAAATTCGGAAAAAAAACTTGGCGTTTAGGTGTGGTTCACATTCAACATCGGCCCTTGAAATTTAGCCACCCGATATATCAACAATATTTGGTTTCAGACATGTATCAACAATAACGTTTCATCAACAGTTATTGTTGATATATGTTTGTGTTTGTGCTGCCATCTAGCGCCGGCTAGCTTCAATATCAATCCCCCCTTGTAACATTTTGATTGCTCATTATTAAATTCATAATAAATAAGTTTGAAAGAAAATAGTAAAAAAGCAAATAATGTGTTTCTTATGACTTGATCAAAGAAATAGTGTAGTTGTTGACTTTACTGTGAATTTTCTTAGTTACCGCTAACGAGGTTGCACTGTATATAGACGCATATACCATCAATTAAAACACTTTTGTGTTTAAGCTTCAGTTTACAGTTCAGCTATCAAAGAGTTTCCAAGTATTGATAAAATGTTGAACTGTGCCGCCGCATGCTGTCACACTGAATTTTCTTGCATAAAATAAATGTTTTACCATCAAAATGTTGCTGAAAACCACCAACACCAATCGTGTGGAAAAACAACAACAACAACAAACAGATATCAACACAACGATACTTGTTGTACGAGTACACAACCGAGAATAATTTTTCTTTTATTTATTTACCAATTAATTGACAGCCAGGAAGGACACCCTTGAAGTATTTTGTCAACATAGACTAGTTAAATGAATTTTAATAGTCAAACAGCAAGGTGAATCTGTGGAAAGGGGGACTTAAATTTAGGTCTTTTAATTATTTTATTAAAGAAATTCTTTATATTTTCGGTAGATTGTGTAAACTAAAAATTTCCATTAATGATGATGAGGGCCAGGCCTGAATACAGATTCTTTCTTTCATGTGATCTGTGAAATTGTTTGCTTGTTCTGTGGAGGCATTATTATTATTATTATTTTTATTACCCAGCAAACAAAAATGTAATAATATCTTTTTTAAACTACGTATTAAATATTAATTTTAAAATAGTCCGAAAAGTTTAAAAATCTGGAGTTTTAAGCGCACTGCTATAAGCTCAATATACTTGTATTGCGATATTTGAATTGGTGCACATAAACTAAACATTTTTGATTTTCGTGCAGACGTGCTTTAAACATTTGCAACCACTTCCATAAACAACACAAAATAGTTGTACAAACGTTAAATTTTGGCATGTTTGTACGAAAATTAAAAACATCTTTCTTTTCAAGCAAAAATGCTTTATATATTTGCACAAACAAGCAAACGTTCTTATGAACCACGCAAAATGTTTGTACAAACATGAATATTTCGCATGTTTGCATGAAAATTAAACATTTTTGCTTTTCATGCAAACATGCCTTACATATTTGTACAAAGAAGCCAATTTGCATAAATCTAACATTTTTGTGTTTGTGTAGTTTATTGGGCACTTTTTATTTTGAATTTGTGTTTTTCCAAAGATAGTTGTTAGTATATAGTAAATTGTCCTAAAGGTACTGTAAAAAAACTTCGTAAGCGTCGATCCACCACAACAATCGAAGATAAATAGCTAACAAAATGGTGGGTTTCTCGATAAGAATTGGCACCAAACAAGCCAATAAACTCAAGTCTACTGTTTTTTGGATTACACGCGGTATAAACTGAAACTGATTACCTTTAAAAGAGGAAAACAATCAATGGCGTATATTAAACCAACTTATTGCAGCAATTCAATGAGGAATTGCTTATAAAAACTAACGCATTAAACCAGGAAAAAAGTTTTTTTGTCCGCCTACATACTTCCGGGTTTTGCCTTGGTGTATTCCTAACCAGGGCACTCTGTTTTTCGAGTAAAAAGGGGAAGGAGTCTCTCGTTTGTTGCAGCAAATAAAACTCTAGGAAACCGCATGACTTATGTACCAACCCGTACCAAGGATTTAAATTGGCAGGACGGGGATCAGCATGGCCCCGGGTGGTTCTGTTTGTAGTTAAACCCGAGCTGATCATGGTTGAGGTGCCTATCTTGGCTGAAAAGTTCTGGCTGTGGTTGAAACCTAAAGAAAAAGGGTGTTAGTATTCTTGATGATTGTTTGGTGTGGCTTTTTTCGGAGACTAACAGCCTCCCGAGGATCTGTTGCCTTTACAACCTGGATCTGTTGACTGGGCTGATGCTGCTATAGGGCCTCGACCTACCAACTCATTAAACCTTGTCTTCCATTGATTGCTGGGAAATTGCATACAGGAGGGATTAGAAGGCCTGAACTTCTCAACAAGAAGTTGCTCATATGGCTGCAAACATATGGGAAAAATTGCTACCTGTGTAAGCCTAGCAAGCCACACGGAGGCGCTGGTGAATCATGAATAATTCACTCCGTGAAACTGGTCCATCATCAGATAAGGCCGGAATGACAGGTGCTGATGTTAAATCTTTTTCACAACTGTCGACCTACATAATGCAAGGGTGTAGTTTTCAAAACAAACATCCATTAATTCGGTTATAAATTGCTACCTCACCCCCCTCCCCCCCCTTCCACCACCACGTTCTCCGTTAGGTTTTGCTTCGAGTAATTATTTTTTGTTCCGAAACTTGCAAAAATAGCGTGGCGGGAAAACTCCCACGATGACATCATCTTACAAACAAATGCCTATTTTTATGACTTCGAGAAATCTCATTTTTCGGCAGGAAGAAAAAAATTGGAGGAATAAGTGTATAGAACTCAAAGGAGAATATGTTGAAAAATTAAATAAATTTTTATATAAAAACCCTTGTTTTACTCTAAAAATCACGGACTTATTGATCCGCTCACGTAAGACAGTCTCATTTCTGATAGAAAATGTTTGTAGGGATAAGGTTATTTGCGGGACTAAGTGTGTGGGTATATGTGTATACATTAGTATATGAGTGTGTATAAGAGTGAATAAAGGGTTGACTATACAAATCTGAAGAGAAAATATTTGACATTTTTGCTTTATAGTCTGTAATAAAGTTTAAATTAACAATAAAACAAATAAATAAACCTCTTGACAAGGACTACAAATCTTTTGTTGGTATTTGCAATATGTGTTAACTATAGAATCACATCAAATACAAACAAGAAACACTTGACTTTGAAATCTAATTTTTAATATACAAGTATGTACAAACATATGTATGCATGTAAATATAAATCTTATGGGCAAATTTTATGAGGGTAATTTTTATTTCTTGATATTTTTGCAAATTTGTTTTTGTTATTCATTTATTTTATTTTATCATTTTTTTTTTTTTCAACAGCTTTCTTGACATTTTTGGAAAACAAATATATGAGAACTGTATGTGCATGCAATATAAATTTATTACTTAAAGGATATACACGGTCGGCAAATATCGACTGATTGGTGGCATATTGTAGCCGTTGTGATGCACTCTTAGTCAATTATTCTTGATCCAATCTCGTAATAAATTTAAACAACTTTTATATAGTCTTGCCTTATAAATATATAAAACCATTAAACACATAGACCACAGCAGACTACACGACTGCACGTCAACAATTGCTGCAACCGGATATAATAGTTATGTAGTCCTACTATTTATTACATATATAGATATATATCGCTCCTTTAATGCAACATAATCATAAACCAAAAAATCTTGTTTCGAGAAAAACACATTTAAAATTTTTAGTTTCCATACAAGTCTTAGAAAATATCTCCTAAAGGAAACAGTTTAAAGGTTATTTAAATAAAATTTTGCCACAATATAAAAGGTAGTACTGTTAACAATTCTGCATTGTTAACTCGAAAAGCTCATTTTTTGAGGTATGACTATGTTGCAATAAAGGAGCAATATGTTCTCGAGAAATCACATTTTTCGGAAGGAAGACAAAAAAATTGGAGGAATGCTGGACTAACTCAAAGGAGACTAAGTTGAAAGATTAATTAAATTTTTATATAAAAGTTCTTGTTTTACTCTTAAAATCACAGACTTATTGACCCACTCACATAAGATAGTTTTTGGTCTCATTTCTGATAGAAAATGTTTGTAGGGTTAAGGTTATTTGCGGGATTAAGTGTGTGGGTATATGTATATATAAAACTGTATATAAAGTGTTGCTGCCTTAGTGCGCAAATTGAAATTACCATGCTACTTCCGGGGAAGTGGGGGATTTTGGGGATTCATGTATTCGATTTTTGGAATCCCAAAATAAAGTTCGGAATCACTTTGCTCACCGTTTTGGAACCTGTTCTTCATATTCAGTGCATGTTTTTGCGCGTGAAACATGCATCTGAACTATAAATGGTCATTCGCTTCAGTGCGAAAATTGAAGTTACCGTATTACTTCTGAGGAAGGGGGGATGGGGTTAACGTTTCCTGAAGTCAAGTACTCAAAATCCCAAAAAAAAAAAAAAAAAAAAGAATTGGAACCGCTTCGCTAACTGAATGGGAACCGATTTTTCATACTCGCACTGCCTTTTGGCATTTAGTGCGATTTATTGCGAAAACTGAAACAACCATATTGTTTCCGGGGAAGTGGGGAATTTTGGCGATTCCTGAAGCTGCTTTTAGGAATTCCAAAAAAAACTCCCAATGCGTTATACGGATAATTATCAGGTTATATGGGTAATTAGTTTGATATCGAAGCGTGTTCTTTTAATTTTTTAAACTATATATATTCAACGTAAAGTTTCAAGCTGTGAATATGACGACAGAACGAGTATTTACCATTTTTTTCTTTTCTTTACTAAATGAATCTTAAATGTTTCGAATTTGAAATTCAATTTGAGTTAAGTTTATTTAACAGGTAGTCTTGAGTGTTTATTTTTTGTTGCTGTTGTTCAAAAAGTTACACAAACCAAAGAAGGAGGTATTAGTTCTTTGAAGTATGAATACTTACTTGCGTTGTAAATGCTATCCAAACAATGATGGGGCATAGAATTCCAATAATAATAAATACTTTAAGAGGCTAAATTCAATGACGTTCTGCCTCTGCAATAATAAATGAATAAATTTTTCATTAAAAGCACCACCGTGCTTCCGAATGAAAACAAACAGCTGGTGTATGAAAAGCTTTAAAATGCGAGGGCTGTGTAAAAACTCCAGGACTATGTTTCATCGTAGCCAAAATTTCTCAAGTTTTTATGCTTACCAAAAAAAATAAAAGCCCTTAAAAGAGGAGTATGTTTTGGTAACTATTTGAAAAACTGTATGAAATATATATAAAATATATATAAATAAATATATGAAAACGTATAGAAACTGTATTAAGTTTTGTGTAAAAAATGAAATTAAATACGCAAGGACATTTGAAATGTGTACTGTGGCATTTGGTGAGTCTACTATGAGCAGAACACAAGTTCAATTATGGTGTAACCGATTTAAGGAAGGCCGAGAAGATGTCATTGACGATGCTCGACCTGGTCGCCTGAGCACGTCAACAATCGATGAAAACATTGAAGCAGTGAAGAAAATGATTTTGGATAAACGTGGAATTACTATCAGAGAGGTTGCCGATGATGTTGGCCTATCTATTGGTCGGCTCATGCCAAGCAATTTTTACGGATGTTTTAGGCATTAAACGGGCGACAGCGAAGATTGTTTCAAAATTGCAAAATTTTGAGCAAAAACAACGTGGCATCAGGAGCTGTCAAACATCCAGATTACCTCAAAAAGGTCATAACTGGTGACGAATCATGGGTGCATAACTATGACCACGATACAAAAAACAAGGTAGCCGCTTCGCTACAACAACACAACAATAAAAAAAACAGATATTTTGTTAGTATAAAAAGGCGAATTCACACTTCCGCTGTCAAAAGTAGTTGATTAAGAACACGTACACTCATAGATTACCCGTCATAACTGTGATGTATTTTAACATTAATGCAATGCCAAATGTCATCATTTTTGACCTCATGACACTTTTCATCGCTGTGATGTCAACCATTACATCAGTTGCTCTGATTGTCATTAGCAGTAATTATGACAATTATTTCATCAATGACATTTCAAACTGATATCATGGTGATGCTTTATTGGAATACGTTTGATGTGGGCATGTGATCAATACAGTGACACTTTAATATCGAAGAAATGACTACATGAAGGCAATATAATGAAATATATCATCAATAGAATATTACACTAACATCAGACCAACTATAATTTGGTCTCAATATGATGTAAAAATCTCATTGATGTGATGGTTCATTAACATCTGAAAAATGACTAAGTGAAGTAAATTTTATGACAAAATGTCATCAGTACTATGGTACGCTATCTCCAACTCAATTTAAGCACAAGTTGTATGTAATTTAATTCAACAATTTGTTAAAACATATAATTTTATATTTCACCACTTTCAAGAAACCAATAAGAATTAAAAATGTTCTAATACTTTTGATGGCTAAATGTCATCAATATAATGTCTGTGTGTGGCATTGGCATTTTACTCTCTACGCTCGCATTGTATTCGTTACTTAACTAACGCCGCAGCCGCATGTGATGACAAAGTGTCATCAAAATGATGTACATTCATTTATATATTCGCTTTATAGTTATACTTATTTGCTTTTGCTTAAACAATACTTGCTGTGATTACAAATTTGCATCAGTATGATACATTTTTTTTCCACTTCTTAAAAATACATGTAAGTTTAAAAACAATGATTTTAACAACAAAATTTTTGTTCAACAATAAATTGAAAATATTATTATACTATTTACCCTTTTTTGAAATAAATTTGGACAAATTAGATGTATTATAATTATTAATCAAATATGTATATCATTGAATTGATGTCACCACAGTTGTAACATTGATGATACTCAATGTATGACAAAATTCTCTAATGACTTTTGCCATTGAGATTGATGTCTGCTTTTACATTACTGATGACTATTTACATAATGTTGATATCACAATTCTGATGTCCAGCCGTCATCAATATGAAGACGCTTTTTTCTATGAGTGTACAAAAATTTAACTGGCGCCGAAAAAGGTAAACAAAACTTGATAGAGGAAGTGCCGCCATATTAACGGAATTCGCATGAATTCGACGATGCATCCACCTAATCATGAATTCGCCTTGGCTATGACATTGAAACCAAAGCCCAATTATCCCAATGGAAGCGTCCAGAAAACCCAAGACGAAAGAAAGCACGTCAAGTTCGGGCAAATGTGAATGTCTTGCTTACTATTTCCTTCGACTACAATGACGTGGTGCTTTTTGAATTCTTGCCACAAGGTCGTACGGCCAATGAGGAATACTACTTCGAAGCTATTCGCCGCTTGCGCGATGCAATTCGTCAGATACGTACAGAATTGTTGAAAAAACAATCATGGATTTTGCACCATGATATTGCACGCGCTCACACAGCGATGCTTGTGCGTGAATATTTGGCCACAACCTTTAGCATGCCTCAACAACCATATTCACCCGTTTACTTTTTCCTCTTCCCAAAACTGAAGACACTGAGGAAAGTAAAGCGTTTTCCTACGATTGGGGAGATAAAAGAAAAATCGAAATAGGAGCTGTTGGCGATACTAAAAAGCGCATTTTAGAAGTGTTTCGAGGATTGGAAAAAACGCTGTCATAAGTGTATTATTTCAAAGGCATGTACGTAAATTAATATAACGGTTATTTTTATTGTGTTTTAATTTTCTCTGAGAGTTGAGTGCTAAAACTAATACATGTGTAAGAGACTATGTGTTTCTCTAAGTATATTGGTGGGTATCTCATACCTGTTTTGTTTTTATAATATTAATGTAAGAATGAACATGCATAGGTATTTTGTTGGTACACTAAATAGAACAAAATAAAAACAAAAACAATACTTATAAAGAATATGTTTCATGTTTGTGTTTTTTTTTTTATATGATGGAAGGGTACTGAGTTTATATGGGAAGAGTAAAGGCAGGATTACTTTGTACGTTCTTTTCCGTTCTGAATCAGCTGTTTTGTTGTTTTCTTTTTTTCAATATAAACTATATGTGAATGGTTTGTTTTCACTTTTTGAAAATAGAATTCGACGTTAAGTGACACCCAGATATGTGTATGTGTTACTTTTTTCTGGTATGGAAAAATGAATTTTTTATTCACATGACTACAAATTTTTTTTTGTCGAAAGCTAAAATAATTTATTTTAGTTAAAGATTTTAAAAATTTAATATATATTAATCAATTAAACAACTATGGATGTTCAAAAGAATATAATTTATAAAAATAAAAACATAATATTTTGTATAAGAAACGCTGTAAATATTTTATATTTTTCTTTTGCTTGTGCTTCACTGTGAAATTAGCTGAAATTTTTCACAGAAAAAGTAATTGAAAATATTTGCTACAGAATAGAACGTCACAGAACGGCAACTGAAAGTAAAAACTAATGAGGTCTTAAAGACTTAATTACAATGAATGTGTGTATGTAGCTGTTGCATTTGCAGTTAATGTGTGTTTGATAAGAATGTCAAGCATTTAAGAGCGCTGTAAGAGGTGGAATAAACAAGCTAGCTATGCAAACTTGCTATTGATATAAAATTTGAAGGGGATTACTTTGAACGGAACAAAATAGTTATTAAATTAAATTTTTGGCTTGTGCATCGAATTTTAGCTCAAGTTTTTCCTTTCTTAAGTTTTTCCTTAAGGAAGATTTTTTTACAATACAAATATGCTGTGATCAATAATTTTTGATTGAAGAAGACAAGATAAATAATAAACAAATCTTTAGCTGGGGGACAACTAGCTGTTTCGTAGTCGCTACACTACTCATCAGCACTAAAATCCAATGTACATATGTACAAACAAAAAATTTTATTTAAAAATTATAAAGGTCAACAAAAAATTCCATAAATCAAGGCAGAATTAGTTTGTACGTTCTCTTCCGTTCTGAATCAGCTGTTCTGTTTCTGTTCAATATAAGCTATATGTACATGGTTTGTTTTTATTACTTTTTCGTTCTGTTATGTTGTGGTCTAATCTGTTGAAAATAGAATTTAACGTTAAGTGACGGCCAGATATGTGTATGTTTTACTTTTTTCAGGTGTGGAAACATTAATTTTTTATTCAAATGTAAGTATATAATTTTTTTTGTCAAAAGCTAAAAAAAATAATTTTTTTTTATTTGTTTATTGATTAGAAAATAAGATATTTACACTATATAAACACTAGTTAAAAATATTACTATTTGCATATATACATTAATCGAGCTCTCTAGTATAGGGTGTTTTTTTAAGCCCGATAGAACTTGAAATTGTAAAAAATAACACAAAAAATTTAATTGTAATCAAAATTTTTTTTATTCGAAAGATCAATACGTGACATTAACATTTGAAAATGATTTCGGGCATATGGGCACCACGGCTGTTCTTGACGAAGCGCATTCTGGACGTCCAATTTTGGGCCACTTTTTCGAGCACTGCTGGCCGTATGTCACGAACAACACGAACAATTCTGGCCTCCAAGGCGTCAATTGTTGCTGGTTTATCAGCATAAACCAGTGACTTCACGTAGCCCCACAGGAAATAATCGAGAGGTGTCAAATCGCACGACCTTGGAGGCCAATTGACAGGTCCATTTCTCGAAATCAACTTATCGCCAAATTTTGATTTCAGTAAGTCGATGGTTGCGTTCGCCGTATGGCACGTAGCGCCATCCTGTTGAAACCACATCTCCTCCGGATCAATGTCATCCATATTTTCAAACAAAAAATCATTGATCATGGTGCGGTAACGATCTCCATTGACCGTAACGCGAGCTCCGGCCTCATTTTTGAAGAAATAAGGTCCGATGATGCCACCAGCATGAAAACCGCACCAAACAGTGCATTTTTCTGGATGTAATGGAGTCTGTAGGGTCTCTTGTGGATTGGTCTCACTCCATATGCGGCAATTTTGCTTATTAACAAACCCGTTAAGCCAAAAATGCGCCTCATCGCTGAACACAATTTTGCGATAAAACAACGGGTCAGTTGCCAACTGCTCTAGAGCCCAATCGGCGAAAGAACGACGCATACAATGGTCTCGTGGCTTCAATTCAATGATTTGTCAGAGTATACTGAAACAAATAAAAAAAATGTTTCATCAAAATTTAATTTTTTGTGTTACTTTTTACAATTTAAAGTTCTATCTAGCTTAAAAAAGCACCCTATATTATTAATATGATCGTAGTTGTGTTTAACAACGTGTGAATTACTTTTTGTATATTTACATGAAAGTAAAAATTATTTCTATTAAAGATTTTTAAAAGTTATTACATTTTATGCAATTAAGCAACTAATAATGATCAAAAGAATATTATTTTAGCGAGGAAAAAATTATATTTTGTATATGAAGTGTCATAAACTCTGCAGATTGTGAGAGAGAAGTGGGCCGTTTGATCACCATTTCTAAATTATTAATTGGTTTCTTTGTCTTTTTTTTATAGAAGATAATATTTATGAACATACATTATACTTCATTCCAAACTTTTTCTTTATTTATGCTCTACTGTAAAAAGCAGCTGAATATTTTTACGGAAGAAGTAATTGTAAAATATTTGCTACAGAAATGAATGTCACAGAACGGCAACAGAAAGTAAAAACTAATGAGGCCTTCAAACTAGTTATTGATGAATAAATAAATACTTTTTTTTAAATTAGAAATAACGGCTATTTTTTTATCAGACCTCATACAGAACTCAAAGTAGACTATGCAGAATAATAAAATAACTTTTTGCATAAAACCTTTATTTCATTCACAAAGTCACGGACTTATTGAGCCGCCCTCGTAATAAAAAATATTAAGATATTTCTCTGAAAAGGTTTTGCTTTATTTATAATTAATATCGTTGGTTTAGCTTGGACCACGTTTTGCATATTTTCGAAAGAATTTTTCTTTCGATGATTGTTTTCACCTTTAAGGCACAAGTTATTAATTTTCCGCTTCAAGTATTTAGACATAGAACAACTAAACCGTAACCGAACCATGAAATGTGAAGCACATTACCAGATATAAACAAAGAGGTGGGGTTAAGCTCTTCCCAACCTCCTCCCACAGATATTAAAAAAGTACAGTTTTATTTTTGTTTTATTTGAGTTTTATTTGTTACATAGAAAGTTCCTTACCTTCCTCCCTTCCTCCACTCCTAAACTTCAACTGGATCCACTACTTTATATTGCATAACAAATGGCCATCATTAAGATGGAAGAGTTTTATTTATATCATAATAAAAATAAAAAGTAAACAACAATTCTGCCAAACAAAGTTCAAAAGGCCAAAAACAAACAAATGTCGGAATAGAGAACTTCAAGTTAACACAACTCACGAAAGGGGGGAAATTAATCATACAAAGGAAACATTAAATCTACAACAGCAAATAAAACAAATTTGATAATGTGTTAATGGTTTGTCCCATTCATCACCAAATTATATGCAATAAAGTGTATAATAAATTAAAAACGTACAACATTTTATATAACAATAACATTTATAAAACTGTTGTTAAATGAATAAATATTATCGCTGGTAAAAATATGTATGTTCGTTTTATGGAAAGCGTAGAATACCCAAAAATGACGGAAGAAAACATTTTAAGGTCTGAGACGTCAATTAGAAGCAGTTCACACATTGTAATGGATGACTCTTTAATGCTCTTTTATTTATCATTTCCGTTTACATCGCTTGATTACTTTGTATTTATATGGCTGCTAATTTAAAGTAATACAGGATGGAGCATAAGTCTCTTAACATTTGAACAGACCAGACAGAAAACCTATCCACCCTATTCTCCAGACGTTATATTATATAGATATATATTGGTTACTCTTATCAAGCACAGCCTTAGCAGCGACCCAAATAAGCCATCTAGAGGATGTGTTTGAGATCTTTACAGATGTATCCAGATGCATCGGACCTGTGAGTTGGTGGCGGCATCTTTATCCCCCAGTATCATAGGAGCATCAATCAGATTTAAACTGTATAATGAGTGCAGCGTAATGGAGGCTGAAATTACAGCTATAATGAGAGCGGCTAACTGGTTGAGGTACTATAGGTTATGCGGGGTGAATAATCGAATCCGCACTGATAGTAAGGCAGCGTTAAATGCGCTTCTGGGTGTCTATACGACGGACCCGTGGGGAAAAAATGGACAAAAAACTTGTTTTTGTGCACCTACATACTCCCGGGTTTTGTTTTGGCGTATTCCTAACCAGGAATACGGGAAGGGGACCCTCGTTTGATGCGACAAACAAAACTCTATGAAGCCACATGACTTATGTTGTGTTGGCTTTCGAAACCCTTACTAAGGGTATAAATTGGCAGAACGGGGGTCAGACCCGGGCTGATCATGGTTGAGGTGCCTACCTTGGCTAAAAAGTTCTGACTGTGGTTGAAACCTAAAACGCAGGGAGGGGGTATTAGTATCCTTGATAATTGTTTGGCGTAGCTTTTTTCGGGGACTAACAGCCTTCCAAGGATCTGTTGCCTTTACAACAGATACCTGTACTGTGAGGAACCAGTGGTGACAGTTGACGGGCGAGTTGGTGTAAGGGCTCATGCGCTTAGTGGGCTTCGGCCTATAAACTCATTAAGTCTTGCCTTCCATTGATTGCTGGGAAATTGCATACAGGCGGGATTAGAAGGCTCGAACTCCTCAACAAGAAGTTTTGAAGAATTGCTACCTGTGTGAGCCTAATCAGCCACACGGGAATTGGTCCACCATCAGATTAGGCCGTAAAGGCAGGTGCTGATGTAAATTTTTGGGTACCGGGGCACAGTGAAGTGTCCAGAAATATTATGACAGATGAACTCGCGAAAGCCAGGACTCATCTACAGTGTGGGGACATTGATACGATGGTAGGAGTCCCGCTTAAAAGCTGTAAGAACCAACTTGTAGGGACCGGATATCTGTCCTGGTCTGGTGAGGTTACCTGCCGAGTAGCGAGGCTAACATTGCCTACATATGATCGTAGGAGGACTGCGGTCCTGAAGGGTCTTCCCCGTCAAAGGTTGCGTTCTTTGGTGGCAGTCTGACAGGATATTATATCACATGCCACGCCAGGAGCTTAAATCTTCCATTTAATGATTTCTGTAGAAATTAATTTATTGAATATTTTGTTGAACTTTATAATTTTTAAATTAGATTTTTGGTTTGTGCATTTGTACATGAATGCTGAATATAGATAGAGAATAATTAAATGGCTCGGTGGCTGAGTGGTTAAAGCAGCAGATCATGATACGTCAAGAACCGAGTTCAAATCCCAGTGGGGGCTGATGAGTAGTCTAGCGACTACGAAACAGCTAGTTGTCCTCCAGCTAAAGATTTGATTATTATTTTTGTTGTCTTCTTCAATCACAAATTATTGATTCCAGATCCCAAATTTGTATTGTAAAAAAGTGAACGGAGTGGATTTCTTTATCCGGCTTTCGTGTAGATTTGGATTTGAACCATTGGGGCAAATGTAAGTCTTATAGGCTGCACTTCTCCCTCAGGCAACACAACGGGACCAAGTAAGGACGCAAGTGAGCTAGTTTCATGAAACTGGCAGCCTGTACAACCTAACCTATCCTCTTCTCCACATGTTTCGCGGACAATCGCCTGTTGCGATCAATAGCATACGGCCTCCCTGACCAGCACTTACGGTCTTATGAAGAAGTAAAAAATTGGTTCCACTCGTACATCGCTGCAAAAGATAGACAGTTTTTTCTACGCAGGATTCGTATGCTGTCCGAAAGATGGGAGAAAGTAGTGACCAGCGATGGACAATACTTTGAATCATATACTCGTAACCAGTTTTTTACAAAAGGTCTCGAATTTCTGAGAAAAAAACAGCGTAAGCAAAGTTGTACGTCTACCCAGCAGAAACTTGATAATGTTTTGCACTTACCTAAGAACATACTTTTGAATATCACAGTATTTACCGTCTGCATTACTTATAATTAGTTAAGTAATGACATGCTTAATATGTAAGTAGTTGTTCTTGGCATATATACATATGTACATGCACGAGTACAATATTTACAATGACAATTGAATAAAAGCATACTTGGATTTGCTAAGATAAGGTAATAGAAATGGATTTAAAAATGTTCACAAAATGAAAAATGTACTGTTCTGGCAATTTCACTATTCGTGTCAATTGTTTTGCTGTCATTATGACTTACAGGTTATGAATACCCGGTGTAAACGTGTTGCTAACATTACATATGCGCTGCCAGCCTCGTTCAAATGTATAATCATAAATTTTTTAAATGCTAAAATGATAAATCACAGTGCTAAATACCTGTTTCCCATAATTAAGTCAGTGACGTTTTAATTTTTATGGAAAGAAAAGTATTGAATACAAATGGTACTTTTTTGTAGAAAACATCTTCAGCCATTGTGATAGCTTTTATCGACAGCAAGCCGTAAATCAAGAACTTATAAGCAATTAGCTTTTTTAATGATTTTTTGTAATGACAATTAGAAATAGTTATTCGTAAGCGAGAATGGTAATTGCCTCTAATGGCATCACCATCTTAAAATAATGACTTAAAATGCCAAAGTAGAAGTAGTGAAAAGTATGTTTATTAACATTCTAACACATTACTTTGCAATAGAAGTTTTCGCTGGGTAAGTACATATAACTATGTTTTAAATATTATATACAACTTTACAAAAAGATTTTAAATAAACTTAAAGGCATTAAAGGATTGAAGATTATTTAGACAGTGTTGTATGTTGAAAATTACATCATATTTAAGGACAAATGTAATTAAAGGGAACTGAGTTTTTAAGAGGCTTAAATTACATAAAATCAAACCTTTTTCCTAAAAGTATTTAATCCCTTCAGCAGTTGAACGCGAGTTGAACAAATAAAAGCAAATATTTACTATGAAATTGTATTAAATTATATTGAAAATTAAAATTAAACTTTTATGAATCTTTTATGCACGAGTGTCTATTATATTAAATTTATTTGGATGCTATTATTAGATAGTAATTCCATAAAACCGCTTATTATCCTCTTACCAAAATATCATAAAGTAGTTGTGTGCTATTGGAATTCTTATTGTTAACTACTATACGAGTATTTTCTATGAAAGCGGAAATAATTTCATGCCAACCTGGTGTAAATAATTTGCCAATGAGAAATTTGTTGCTGCTTAAATCTATAACAAAAACTAAATAGGAAACAAATAATGTGAAGATAATAAATTACTACACAGTTTGAATTCAAATAGATTAATATGGTTCATTGACCGATTGGATGCTCTATATAAAGATGTAGCTACGAACAAAAGTATGTAGTCACTTTTGTCTCCTACCAACAAAGGGTTCGAAACAACACAGTGTGCGGCAGAAAAGGATTAGAATATTTTCAAAAATGTTTGTCACAAAATTTGACAAATTATCTGAAACAAATGCAAAAAATTTATTTCATAGTCACTCCCTAAATCTGGCTCTTGCTGATGAAGTAAATCTTAAAATAAAAATCAGTAACTAGATACTACACTCTTAAGCTGCGTACACACGGTTGTCAGATCTTACAATATTGCCAGTAAAATTGCCTGAAAATATATTACAATCGTGTGAACTGCCAATTTTTAACTTACAACGTTGTCAGAAAAACCATTGTCACTCAATTGTAAGACAACAATGTTGTCAGGCATCTGACAATCGTGAGAACACTCCAGATAATTGGCTGGTATTATAAGCTCAGTTTTAATTGTCAGATGCATAAAATTAATGCACCTGACAATGCCATCATTGTAAGAAAAAAGTTTGATGGGCAACACTGCCAAACAGATGGTTGTTGATATACATAAGTGGCAATGCCTTACAACATGTCTGGCAAAAATCTTGCATGAAACATTCTTATGTTTAGCGGTCACACTCGGTTGAGAAGAAGGAAAGTATTAAGTGAAAATGCCACCATCAGAGCTTTAAATAGGTGATTTTTACCGATATATTTGGCGAAAACTACAACTTTTGGTCTAGCATTGGCTGGACTTTTGCATTTAGTATTAAGATTTGAATACTTACGAGTATTGTTAGTTCACATTGTGAAAATTCAATAAATAAATAAAAGCTAAAAAAAATATATATAATAAATAAAATTTGAAATCAACTAAATGCGATTTTGAAATTTTTTTATGAACTGAATCGAAATATGTTAATTTTGATTTGAATTTATACCATGTTTCCACTGCAAAGAAAAACATGTGTTTTAATAAAAACATGTCAAAACATGTGAAGTGTTTTTAATTTCGAATTTTCGAAATTAGTTTGACGTATATTTTGCTCAAACAAAACAAAGCCTAACTAACGAAAAAGTATAGGGTGTTTTTTTAAGCTAGATAGAACTTTAAATTGTAAAAAGTAACACAAAAAATTAAATTTTGATGAAACATTTTTTTTATTTGTTTCAGTATACTCTGACAAATCATCATGAATAGACTCACGCTTGAACAACGCTACGAAATTATCCAAATTTACTTTGAAAATCAGTCGTCGATTCGCGCGTTGTTTTATCGCAAAATTGTGTTCAGCGATGAGGCGCATTTTTGGCTTAACGGGTTTGTTAATAAGCAAAATTGCCGCATATGGAGTGAGACCAATCCACAAGAGACCCTACAGACTCCATTACATCCAGAAAAATGCACTGTTTGGTGCGGTTTTCATGCTGGTGGCATCATCGGACCTTATTTCTTCAAAAATGAGGCCGGAGCTCGCGTTACGGTCAATGGAGATCGTTACCGCACCATGATCAATGATTTTTTGTTTGAAAATATGGATGACATTGATCCGGAGGAGATGTGGTTTCAACAGGATGGCGCTACGTGCCATACGGCGAACGCAACCATCGACTTACTGAACTCAAAATTTGGCGATAAGTTGATTTCGAGAAATGGACCTGTCAATTGGCCTCCAAGGTCGTGCGATTTGACACCTCTCGATTATTTCCTGTGGGGCTACGTAAGTCACTGGTTTATGCTGATAAACCAGCAACAATTGACGCCTTGGAGGCCAGCATTGTTCGTGTTGTTCGTGACATACGGCCAGCAGTGCTCGAAAAAGTGGCCCAAAATTGGATGTCCAGAATGCGCTTCGTCAAGAACAGCCGCGGTGCCCATATGCCCGAAATCATTTTCAAATGTTAATGTCACGTATTGATCTTTCGAATAAAAAAAAATTTTGATTACAATTTAATTTTTTGTGTTATTTTTTACAATTTCAAGTTCTATCGGGCTTAAAAAAACACCCTCTATATTGGACCTCCCTATTTAAAAGAAAAGTTTAATAAGCCCCCCTAGCGAATTTATTTTGGATGATACTGAAGGGTATGGTAAGGACACAAGAGACACAAGACTGATAGGTCGACTATCTAAACGCAGGTTGCAATGCATAACTTAAAAAAATGCGTATGAAATCAATGCTAAACATGTCTTAAGTACAACCTTGCGTTGCAGAGAATTTTTTTGCATTTTATCGGCATTTATGAACGTCACTATAAAACTCATATATAAAACATGTTGATACATGTTATAAAATTAAACAAATTTTTTGGAAAAGTGGAGGTAACACAAAATGATTTATCCATTTTGTTGGCAAATGCTGAGGAACTATCTCAGGCTAAACCTTCAAAAAATATTGATTTTTTAAAGAAACTTATTAAAAAGGAAAAAAAAGAAGAGACAACTTTTATTAAGGACAATAAAAATCCCAAGAAGAAAAGTGATCAAAAATAAAAATGATGCGTGATTCTGACAGTTGATACTCATTGAAATGAGTTGCCAAATGATTAGGATAAACACCTTACCCGCACTTTTTTCAGTGCACAGAATGCGATCGCTAGGAAGAGTTCCGTAAAGGCAGTTATTTTGTTTGGCAGATGGTGGCTTATTGCATTTTTTTCACTAAATTCTATTCAAATTGCCTTCAGTATTTCGCCGTAATCCACAGTTATTGGATTTTTTAGTTTGGACCCGTTTTTGAAGCGATTTCTGCTGGTATTTTAATTTTATTATTTTATGGTTTGATATTTTAATTTTTATAATGGGTGATTTTATAAGAACTATCGGAAATTTAAAAAAAAAACACATAAAATTCAGAAAAATGCATGAAATAATGATTTGGATCGATAGATGGGTCGATATAATTTAATGTTTGAAGATTATTTCATGCAAATGTTGGCCGCGGCTGCGCCTCAAATGGTCCATCCGCTTAGTCCAATTTTGGCATACTCTTTCCAACATTTCGGCCGGTATCTCACGTATAATGTTGGCAATGTTGGCTTCCAGTGCGTCAATCGAAGTGGGCTTGTCGCTATATACATTAGCCTTAACATAGTCTAGAGGCGTTAAATCGCACGATCTGGGCGGCCAATTGACTGGTCCTAAGCGTGAAATAAACTGTTCACCGAACTCACCTCTCAATTGGTCCATTGTTTCACGTGCTGTGTGGCATGTGGCACCGTCTTGTTGAAACCACATGTCATACAAGTCAAGCTCTTCCATTTTGGGCAAAAAAAAGTTTGTTATCATCGCACGGTAGCGCTCACCATTCACAGTAACGTTGTGATTCGCATCATCTTTGAAGAAATACGGCCCAATGATGCCGCCAGCCCATCATCCGCACCAAACGGTTGTTTTTTGTGGATGCATTGGTAGCTCTTGCAATGCTTCTGGCTGCTCTTCACTCCAAATATGGCAGTTTTGCTTGTTCACGTATCCATTCAACCAGAAATGAGCCTCGTCGCTGAACACAATTCTTCGATAAAAAAGTGGATCTTCATCTAACTTTTCAAAAGCCCATTCACCAAAAATTTGGCGTTGTGGTAGGTCGTTTGGCTTCAATTCTTGCACCAGCTGTATCTTATAAGGCTTCACACCCAAATCCTTCCGCAAAATTTTCCACGTAGTGGAGTAACAGAGGCCCAATTGCTGCGAACGGCGCCGATTCGATAATTCACGGTCATCACCAACACTGGCCGATACAGCTGCGATAGTTTCTTCAGTTCGCACTCTACGTAAGCGTGATGGTGGTTTAATGTCCAACAATGTAAATTTGGTGCGAAATTTTTTTACAATAGCCCGAATAGAAGCCTCAGTAGGTCGATTAAACTGACCATAAAATGGAAGAAGCGCGCGATGAACTTTCTTAACAGAGCACGCATTTTGGTAATAAAATTCAATAATTTGCAAGCGTTGTTCGTTTGTAAGACGATTCATGATTAAATTATAGACCAAACTGAAGATGTTTGACAGTGACACAAGATACAAAACGTGCGTGAGCTGTCAAAACCAGTGTTGCCAAAAAGATAATAGCAAAAAAATCACTCGTTATATGACAAACTAATATGTCTGTTTTCGAATTTGTCACTCACTTTTAATGGATAGCACAATGTTGTATCTTTTATTACTCTGAACAAAAGCAGTGTTGTTTAGAACATTTTCGAAGTGTTTTGCTCTTTTCAAAAATGTATCGGAAAACATGTTTATTTGTACATGTTTTGAGAAAAACACGTGTTTTCGAGCAAAACAGCTATATGGAAACACACTATAAAACAGTGTTAAAATCAAATCATAGAAAAAGGCTTAAAAATTATGTTTGATATCGAATCATAAAATTGTTTTAAGTCAAAAGTTTGAATTTGTGTCTGATAATATTCCTAATCTTTTATGATGATATGTAATAATTCATGTCTTGGCCAGAGAGAGACAAGAGTTTTGCAGTAAATTTCGCTTTAAATAGTGTTAATTAATTATAATTATCTCTTATATGACCAAGATGTTTTAGGGCTTCTTCTTCGAAATTAAGTTTGTTTTTCAAGCTAATCGTGTTTATTAATTGTTTTCTTTCGCCACTTCGATTCAAGTCTTGTGTTCTTGTTTTCTAACTTTTTATTTGTGTTGAAACAAAGTTTTGTTTAAAAGTTTCTGTTCCACGAATATGATAATTTCTTTTTAACTTTTATTTGGCATACTCGTAATTGATCTGTGAAACTCAGGGTCATTTAAGCTTCTTGGCACTGTTTCTTAAATATTCTCCTTGTAGGTGGCCACAATTTATTGTTTGCGTAGGAATAATCGGTTTTTCAAATATAATCTTGTGGGAGTTACTATAGCAGTGATGAGCGTTATATTCGCCGCGTGAGCAGCAGCAGTTTTATAGGGGCATTTATTATAACAAGCGGAAGAATATAAGAACTGTAAAAATCTGTTCCTTTTTTTTTTTATTATAACTTTGAAATACAAAGGGCGTTGTTTTTTAGAACTTTAAATTGGAATAAAACAAAGATGAAGTTTTTAAATTGACGTAAAATTTACTTTATTTAAAACATAATCTTCAGGCATTATAATTCAAATAATTATATCCCTTGATTTCTAATGTCTTACTGCATATCGTCAATTCTATTTTATCTACTTCTACCTTCCCAAAGCTATGGAAATTAACAAGAGTTGTTCCTATTCCTAAGGGTGTTGGCTTCGATATTAATAATTTAAGGCCTATTAGTATTTTGCCTTCATTGTCGAAAATTGTAGAAAATCTTATTAAATGCCAGCTTTTGGAATATGCTAATCGTTTTAATTTATTGCATCAAAGTCAATATGCCTTTTGTAAAAACCACAATACCTCCATGTTATTGGTGTCTTTAACTGATTCTATCGGTAAAAATATTAATGAATGTTTGCCTTGTGTCTTGGTTTCATTAGATCTTAGTAAAGCATTTGATAGCATTGACCATTACCTTTTGCTTTGTAAGTTACGAGATAAGTATAATTTTTCCTCGTCAGCTTGCAAGCTTGTTTATTCCTATTTATGTGACAGATTTCAATTCACTTCATTTAATGGTATTTCCTCCAGCATTGGCACTGCTACTTCTGGAGTACCGTAAAGCTCTGTCTTGGGTCCCTTACTGTTTATAATTTTTTTTAATGAATGCATTCAAATAATGAGTAGCGATTTTTGTCAATCTTTCGTGTTTGCTTATGATGTGCTTTTATTTTTTCATTGCAAAGATCATAATCTCAATGAATTTGAAAATTGCATTAATAATCATTTACGTAAGGTTTCTGATGGATGCAAATTAATAATCTGTTTATCAATCCGAACAAAAGAAAAGCCATACAATTTTCATTGCATCGCCAAATGATTCAGAATCCTGCCATTTATGTGATGGGAAAATTGATAAAGTTTGTTGACCATTTGAAGTGTCTTGGGGTGTATGTTGATCAACACCTTACTTTTGAGCGTCATGTTAGCGCTGTTTCTAGTAAAGTATTTCTGGCGTTGAGGAGATTGTACTCTCTCAATTCATTTATGCCTCTTCATGTTAGGAAACGTGTTGCTCATGCACTTTCCGATAGTTCTTATAAAATCACCCATTATAACTTCTGGTATGTGACTGTTAAGGCTGGGTTGGACGCAGTCTAATCTGGAAGTCTAATTTTCGATGTCTTTTTCCAACTCTTGTCTCAGTGGCTAATCATTGCAGGCTTATCGGCGTAGACTATTGACTTCACATATGCCCACAGAAAATAGCATAGCAGTGTTAAATCGCACAACCTTGGAGGTTGTCCGAAACGTGAGGCTATGTAGCTACCAAAAGTTGCCTTAAATAAATCAATTGTGGCACGAACTGTGTAACATGTTGCACCATCTTGTTGAAACCACTATTGTTGCTCCTCATCGTTGTTCAATTGATGAAAGAAAATGGAAGTAATCATGGCTCTACGGCGCTTACCAGTAGCCGCTACATTCTGACCAAATATCACTTTTTGCACGGACCAAAAAACAATAGTTTTTAAAAAGAACCTTTAAAAAAAACTACAGGTTAAAACAAGTACCTTTTATTAAAAATTATCTTTTAAAAAAAGTAACTTTTAAAATAAATATTTTTTAAGAAAAATCTTTTCGAAAAAGCACATTTTTATATAAATTCCTTAAAAAAAAGTAGCTTTTAAAAAAGTACCTTTAAAAAAAAGTATCTTTTAAAAAAAGTACCGTTTAAAAAAGTACCTTGTAAAAAAGTACCCTTAAAAAGTAACTTTTAAAAAAGTATCTTTAAAAAATCTCTTTTAAAAAAAAGTACTTTTTGAAAAAACTACCTTTTAAAAAAATTACGTTTTAAAAAAAGTACCTTTTAGGAAAGTAACTTTTTATATTAATTACCTTTGACAATAATTACTTTTTAAAAAAGTATATTTTAAAAAAGGCACCTTTTATAAAAAGTCCTTTGAAAAAAAGTATATTTTAAAAAAGTACCTTTTAGGTAAAGTATCTTTTAAAAGAATAAGTTACCTTTTTAAAAAGTTCCTTTTAAAATAATTAACTTTTAAAAGAGTACCTAATAAAAATAAATCTTTTGGAAAAATGGCTTTTAAAAATAGTACCTGCTAAAAAAAGTAGGTTTTATAAAAGTACCTGTTAAAAAATACCTTTTAAAATAAGTACCTTTGAAAAAACTATGTTTTAAAAAATTACCTGTTAAAAAAAGGAACTTTTAATAAAAGTACCTTTTAAAAAAAGTACTTTTTGAAAAAGTACCTTTTAAAACAAGTACATTTTAAAAAAGTACCTTTTAAAAAAAGTACCTTTTAAAAAAAGAACCTTTTAAAAAAAAGTACCTTTTCAAAACAGTACCTTTTCGCAAAAAGTATCTATCCAAAAAAAAATCTTTAAAAAAAATACCTTTAAAAAAGGATATTTTCAAAAAAGTACCTTTCAAACATATTATCTCTTAAAAATATTTCCTTATAACAAAAGTACCATTAAAAAAAAAAACCCCCCCCTTTTCAAAAGTACTTCTTAGGCAAGTTTCTTTTATAAAAAAGTACCTTTTGATATGTGTACCATTTTAAAAAGCCTCTTTCAACAAACACCTTGATAAAAAAAAATAAAACATATCCTATAAAACAAGCAACTTTTAAAAAGCCCTTAAAGCACACCAAACAGTCAGTATTTTTAGACGTAACACGGTCTTAACGAATTCATAAGGATCTCTGTGTTCCTCTTGTAAAAGACGAATTTTTAAAATAAGCGACAAGGTATATCAGTAAATTGGAACTTCACCCAAATCGCCTTTGCACGCAATATACTTAATTTTGAAGGCCACTCTCGGTTGAGAAGGAGGGACACCCGTGATTTTATCGATATGGACCGTGCAAAATAAAACATTTTTGTCTAGCATTGGCTGGACTTTTAATTAATTTTATGTATTTAGTATTAAGATTTGAATACTTATTGTTAGTTCACTTTGTGAAGATTCAATAAATAATTGAATGAGAAAAAAAAAATATTCTATAAAACAAGAAACTTTTAAAAAGCCCATAAAGCACACCAAACAGTTAGTATTTTTAGACGTAACACGGCCTTAACATACACTTTAGGATTAGTCCCCGAATGGGATCGTAAAAACAGAGTTAGCATTAACGCTAGTAAGACCCAGTGTTGTTTATTAGCTCGCAAACTGTACTTATGGTTGGCATAAATATTGTGGAATCGGTTGCTTTTGAAAGCACTGAACGTATTTTCCATGTCGCTAAACCAGCATTTAAGTGTCTCGACCGAAAATAGAATACAACTCTCATATTTATTCCAGAGCCTCAAAATCTGTTTTGAGGTTCTTCGACCGTGCGCGAGAGAGAGAGAGAGAGAGAGAAAGTAAAAACCCCTGTCGATGGCAATAGGGTATCAAATTCTATTGACTCATTGAAGCATCGCCGTAGTGTGGGTGTGTTACTCTGTTTTATCGGTACTAAAATGAACTACGCACTGATGGCATTGGAGTATTAATCCCGAAGCCCATATATTTTTACGCAATAGACATACATCGTCTTGAGCTCATCCATTTGCGATCGATTACCGAGCTAATCGAACAACGCATTACAGCGAGAATTAATTTTTCAGTAGTACTGTGCGACTTGGGAACGTGTTGCCTGCATATCTATTTTTTGTCACATTGGGAAGTTCACGTCAAATGTCTTTCCTCCTCCTTATAACCTTGTATTTTCCTCATTCTGGTACAATTTGTTTATAATATATATTAATAACTTTTTTTTTAACGTTTGTAGTAATAGAAAAACAAAACTAACACAAGTACAGTCTTGACTATTTCAAATTTGATGCTTTTGCATTCAACTGAATGAAAAGGAATCCATTAAGAAGGTTCGTTATGAATTAATAAAATCTGTGCCAATTTGAAATTCCTAAACTTAAAGCTTATCAAAAGAACTAATGGTAGTTAAAAGCTTTTGTGTTCACACCTCCGTTCATGCAACACTGACTACTGACCTTAAAATATCTTTTATTGTATTTTTAATGTTGATATTTATGATTGGTTTGCATTACTATATGGGCCTTGGGGATTTTATTTGCAATTTGGCAGGCACTCAAGTTTGCTGGTATTACACTGGGTGACAAAGATTTTCTAACATAAACTAGTTTTGAGTAATTTATTTTATAAGGAAATAAAAAGTATGAGAATATATTTATCTCATTTATTTATGAAATAACTTAGGAATAATTAATTATTATATTAGTGACAAAAGTACGAGAGCTTTAGCTTATAAGGCGACAGCCTGTCGGCTCTTTGTTTCTATTTGGAAGGACCAAAATTTGTCGATTTTTCTTTAGCTTTTGGCATGAGGAAAAAATTTTCTCTACGACATATCAAAAAATTACTTACGAGGCATAAAGCATGCATTTCTAAAAAAAATTTTATGCCCCTTATAGTAAAGAATATTCCCTTCTGGTAATTTCAATATTAAAATCGTTAATTATTACTCAAATATATGACATATATAAGAAATATACATTTGCTTAAGTTTAATATTTCAGTTCCAATGAATTGGTTGATATTTTCCCTCCATTCTTCTCAGAATCCAGCCAAGTATGTGCTTAAGTTGCTAAAACTGTACACATGTATTTTTTTTTTTTTTTTAATTATAGACAAAGTATACCAAATGTCTTATACGAATACCAAATGTCTTTTACTTACATATATCTTTTATTCATTGGATGGGGAATACATTATTTGCAAAGCTTTGTTATTTTCTTCTGGGACTTCTTTAATAATTCAATTTATTTTCCATTGAAATGCAAACATATGTACTTAAGCCCAAACTCGTATTCCAAAAATTTCCACATACATATTAAAACTGAAGCTAGAGGTATTTCTGTTAACAACAGCATAATTTCTGATAACAAACATATGATTACCAAAGCCTGTTATAAAAGTAAGCACATCACATCTTTTGTGTTGAACGTAACGTTAGAAATGTTTCTTATTTATTAAAAATTGAAAAGCGCAAAGTATAAAATTACATATGACGGGGGAGTACTGCGGTATTTTAGGAATGAAAGAGCAATAAAGTACTGAATTTTGCTACACTGTTATGAAATGTAACATACTACATGGACTGAAAAGTCCCGGGCCTAACACATAGATAGCGCAAGTTTTACTGCTAGTTTTATTTATCATTAGTTTGAGAGTTATTGCGCTTAGAGTGAGAGGTATATGTAACGGTAGGAAATTAATTATATATTTACAACTTGAATGTTGAATCCATTTTAGTAATATATGTAATTATATATATATATATATATATATATATATATATATATATATATATATATATATATATGCAGTGCACTAATCAGTTCACAAAATCAGTTGCCAAATGGAAAAGATGGAAATACAAAAAAAAAAATATTTGCTATTTTATTGACTTAAAATTTACTTCTGATTCAAAATTACAATCTACTTAATTTATATGAGTAATTTAGTAACTTGACCCAAAATCTAAAGTGGTGTGATATTATTTTTAGTAGTTATTATTTTCTGCATACGCTGATTCGGTTTAAAAATTAAATTAGATCATAACTTTACGAGTTATTTTACTTGCTAATAAGTTAATGTTGTTGACAACTTAAAATTATTAAATAAGTTCATTAGACTTTGCAAAAAAGTTGAAAGGAAAATTATTTTACTTTGTTCACCAATTAATGGCAGCAGTTTGCAAATTTATTATACTACATTTACAAACTCAAGAATGATAGAATACATGATTACGACAACGCTCACACGAAACTGAAATCTTCTGCACATGTTGGTCAAATGATGTCACGAAACAATGCAAACACAGCCCTAGATGATTTTTCATAGGTTAAACTACGATTATTATAGAGTTAGATTCACGAGCTCTTTTAAGAGAATGCTCTTTTTAGTTCAGCTCTTTTTAGTGCTCCGTGTATTCTATACATATTTTCAATGAACGGCTCTGTCTCAGCTTTCATGAAACAAAAAGAAAAGCAAAACAAAATCGGTATAAACAAACGAATTTTAAATCCAAGAAGAAAAATTAAAAGTGAGATTAAAAATATTTAAGTGTCATTAAAAATAATTGTATTGAAAAGAAAAAATGATTTACTTGTGATGAATTTCGATTGTTTTTATATATTTTGTCGTGTGCACACTGTGTGTCGGCAAAGCAGTTTTGTTGGGTGGGCTGATATAAGATTGTAAGAAAAAAAAACGTATACAACATTGGCTGTAAGTTGTATGCCAAAAATATTAAAGAAATATGGGGTATTTGGAAAAAAGAAGAAGAACTGGGAGATAAGATGGTTTGTGTTTAAAAGAAAAAGATTGAAATAATAATTGGCGCAATTATTTTTAAACGTAAAATATTGTAAATTAGAACCATCGAAAAGGTATTTGGAAAAAAAGGAAAAAAAGGGAACAAGCGAGTGATACAATCTTTTATAACAATTCCAGGAGGCAATGAACTCTTACGGGAGTTCGTAAGAGTTCAGCCAACTTTTCTATAAATATAACTACTGGAAAAGGAAATTTTAAAGTATGGATGCAACCGGAATTTGGTAAGAGCTGACGTTTCTATATAACTACTGGGGAAAATAAACTGAGGAGGTTTGGTATGTAAACCGGCCAAAAAGGGGCCAACCAACATTAGCAGGCAGGTTTAAGCTATTTTGCATAAAAGTTTTATTGATTTTGTTATAAATTTTTAAATAATAATTGTGATTAGCAGTTTGCGATTTTTTCTTTTGTTTTTTTTTTTGTATTACTGTTCCTTAAAAAAATTTGCAGTTCTTTCATTGTGGATATATATATTTATATAATTTTCCAATTAGAAAACTCTTTAATTTCATTCATTTTCATGTGTGGTTACATTTTCATTTTTTTTTTTCTTTTACACATTACCTATATTTTCTTTGCTCTTGTGTTTTTTTATTTTTTGATTTGTGAAACCAAAGTATTTCAGTGGCTTTTAGGAGTAAAAGCACCACAGCTTGCCGTTGTTTTTTTCACTTCAAATTAGAAGTATTGTCGTTAGTACTCCGAATAGGGTGAGCTCACGCTAGGCTGGGAGAAAATTTTTAGTAACGCGATTTTTTTGTTGGGGACGATATTTTGTCCGGAAGCTAACCTTTCCGTCAAGAAGCTAAAGTTTTTTGGTTATTTTTTTTTTTATAATTTTGTAATAAGCAATAGTTTTTGTTTGCACATATGTGCTTATTTAAATACATAAAATTTTATGTTTTTTTTTTTGAAAATTATCATCAAGTTTTCTTAATGGAATAAGACATTAAAAATTATGGGACGGTGAGTAGAGGAGGGACCGGCTGATCGTGTTTGGGGTGGTTTCAGAAAGAAAAGCGCCAGAAACCACATAGGTGAAGTCAATTTTGATTTCAGGGGAGGGCAGGCATGCCGACACAACATCAGTCGGCGGGGTGACGAGTTGATGAAAGTCAACAACCATGGCAGAGTTTTGTATTTTTTTTTTTTTTTTTTTTTGCGTTTCTTTTTAATTTACACACTCACTTTCGGGCCTCAGCACCTAAATAGAATTTTGTTTAGCAATTGGAAAAAAGGCTGCTATGTTTTTTTTTTTTTGTAGTTGCATTGAGCTGGATTGGCCGGCAAGAACCACTCCCGCTCGGCGAGCCAAAGCCGGAACATCCGCCATCATGCCGCACAGCCGGCAGACCAGCAACACTACACAAAATGTTCAACATTTTGTTAATTTTTTTTTTTTTTTTTGCACCACGCACACTACAATTTTTTTTTTTTTTCGTTTCATATCAAGTAATCTATTTTAACACTACAAAAAGAAACAACAAAATTTGTGTTAAACAAAATTTTGTATTTTCTACGTCAAATTGAGTTACAACTTTTTGGCTACAAGCAAGAAAAAAGAAACATGAACGAAAAGAAAACAAAATCAAGAGAAAGAAACATGAACTACGGAGCTAAAAGAGATCGCAGGATTGACAGGCTCACTTAGCTCCTTTAAGTGAATAGTTCAGTTGTACTAGTTCATTCACGAACTACCCAACTCTACATTATGAGTATTGTACAAACAAAACCAGTTCGAAGTCAAGAATACGAGTATTCTATTTTTGTAAATATTGTAGTCTTGCAAACGTCAGTAACTCAATTATCTTTCGTTTTACTTATCCCACATATTCAACATGAAAAATACTAACAACACATTTTTATTCCTTTTTTTCTTTAAAGTAAATCGAGAGTTTCTAATTATTTTGGTAATGTAATATTTTTAGATTTAATAGGGCTAAACCTAAAAATAATCTATTTCTATGTAAACGTACATTAAATATAAATAAGTATTTTCTTTCGACACTCATCGAAAACCCACAAAAAGTTTTAAATTAAAGTATAAATGTTTGTTGTGGTTTAGCTTCTTTTGAGCTTCAAAAGCTAAAAAAGCTAAAAAAAAATATTTTTACAGCATGTGGCCGAAAATATAATAAAATCAAAAAGAAAATTACCATTACAGCAGTCCACACCACGCGTTTTACGCGTTTTACGCGTTATTGCCTCATGAAAGTCTGTCAAAAAAAAGTGGGATAAGAGTAATTATATACAAAAGATTACACAGCCCAAAGTGTTGGACGCATAGACGTGTAAGACGCAAGAAGTTGATTTACTTTCTGATTTTTTATGCGTATGTACATAACATCAAGTTTGCAGCAAATGTTGTTGTGAAGTCGTGCTGCTGTGATGTCGCTAAAATAATCGTGTGCATCTAAACACATGTATTCTATTTTTGACATATTGCTGTTTGATGTCTGCTGTCGTCTATGTGTTTAAAGCTTAATTGTATAAAAAGTAACGAGTGATTTTTTTGCTATTATCTTTTTGGCAACACTAGTTTTGACAGCTCACGCACGTTTTGTATCTTGTGTCACTGTCGAACATCTTCAGTTTGGTCTATAATTTAATCATGAATCGTCTTACAAACGAACAACGCTTGCAAATTATTGAATTTTATTACCAAAATGCGTGCTCTGTTAAGAAAGTTCATCGCGCGCTTCTTCCATTTTATGGTCAGTTTAATCGACCTACTGAAGCTTCTATTCGGGCTACTGTAAAAAAATTTCGCACCAAATTTACATTGTTGGACATTAAACCACCAACACGCTTACGTAGAGTGCGAACTGAAGAAAATATCGCAGCCGTATCGGCCAGTGTTGGTGATGACCGTGAATTATCGATTCGGCGCCGTTCGCAGCAATTGGGCCTCTGTTACTCCACTATGTGGAAAATTTTGCGGAAGGATTTGGGTGTGAAGCCTTATAAGATACAGCTGGTGCAAGAATTGAAGCCAAACGACCTACCACAACGCCAAATTTTTGGTGAATGGGCTCTTGAAAAGTTACATGAAGATCCACTTTTTTATCGAAGAATTGTGCTCAGCGACGAGGCTCATTTCTGGTTGAATGGATACGTGAACAAGCAAAACTGCCATATTTGGAGTGAAGAGCAGCCAGAAGCATTGCAAGAGCTACCAATGCATCCACAAAAAACAACCGTTTGGTGCGGATTATGGGCTGGCGGCATCATTGGGCCGTATTTCTTCAAAGATGATGCGAATCACAACGTTACTGTGAATGGTGAGCGCTACCGTGCGATGATAACAAACTTTTTTTTGCCCAAAATGGAAGAGCTTGACTTGCATGGCATGCGGTTTCAACAAGACGGTGCCACATGCCACACAGCACGCGAAACAATGGACCAATTGAGTGGCGAGTTCGGTGAACAGTTTATTTCACGCTTGGGACCAGTCAATTGGCCGCCCAGATCGTGCGATTTAACGCCTCTAGACTATTTTTTGTGGGGCTATGTTAAGGCTAATGTCTACAGCGACAAGCCCGCTTCGATTGACGCACTGGAAGCCAACATTGCCAACATTATTCGTGAGATACCGGCCGAAATGTTGGAAAGAGTATGCCAAAATTGGACTAAGCGGATGGACCATTTGAGGCGCTGCCGCGGCCAACATTAGCATGAAATAATCTTCAAACATTAATTATATCGACCCAACATTCATGCATTTTTCTGAATTTTATGTGTTTTTTTTTTTCTTTAAATTTCCGATAGTTCTAATAAAATCATCCATTATAATAAATGTATAAAAGCTAGAAGTTAGTGAGCAAGAATGGATCAATAATCAATCAACAATATTAATTTAAATTAACATCTCTTATGTTTTTATTTAAATAAACTAATAAATAAGTATTTCCTGCGATTCCTAAGGGACCCTCCAGGAAATACCATAACAATGTAGATAGTACGAGCAGACATATTTTCCATCAGTAAGTGGGACGGATAGTGACGCCACTTTTACCCAAGTCAACAAAAGTAATTAATAAAATAATGAAAAATCTTGACCTAGTTTAGTTTAGGTTTATTGAAATAAAAACCAGATAGGGTTATTTCCCTTTTTTATTATAATAAATGTTCAAATTGTTTACCATCAGCTTCAATGCTTGGCGTACATCTTCTAAAAACCACATTTTCTTACTAAGCGAGCCAATTTTTGCAAGCCAAAAGGACTGGTAGGTGTTGGACTAAATCTTGTTAGTCTGAACAGTGTCAAAGGTACATACTCTGGACACTGATTGTTGGGATATAAAGGATATAAAGGTGAATTTTTCCAAAATCTACTAATTATTAGGGTAGCTCGTATGAAATGTCTACATATACTTAGATAGCTGAGAAACTTAAAAACAAGCTATCTATAATTTTTATTTTTTAATAATTATTAATATAATTTCCAATAACGTTGAAATCGAAAGAGAAGTCAAATGCCAATATGTATTAAAAGAAATTACTACACAGCGTGGCCACATGGTGTTAATGTATCTGGCAGCTCCAATCAACAAGAATTAAAATAACTACATTCACAAATGCAACTAACACCAAAGCTGCAACAAAAAGAAAAACTGCCACCGCAATGTACTGTAAAGAGCAGCAACACCAACAACAGCTGCTGGCTTAGGTGTTCAGAAAGTGAAGTAAAAAAAAAAGATAGGAATTAAAGTCGCTATTCCAGGAATATTAAACAAAAGTTGTAAAACTTTAAGAGTGAAATGTTTGTTTGTTGTTGTTTTACTCAACTTTACCAAGTTAAGTTGGCTGTATTGCAACTCAATAATTTTTGTTCTCTTTTTTGTTTTACCGTTCACAATTAATGTTAGTTGTCTTCGTTAAATTGCTGACAACCACCAGCAAAAAATCTTAAAGTTTATGGAAGCAGTAAAAGAATTTTATGGCTTTCAAATGTGTTGATTTAAAGCGCTTCCGTGTGCCAAGAGCCAGATCAGATGAGGCAATTTTAGTTGGATAATTCTTGACTTTATAGAAGGTTTCAGAGAGGATAACAAGAAGGGGAAAATAGCTGCCGGTACTTAGCAATTACATACTCTTCTCTTACATACATAATATATATATGTAATGGTTATTGTTTATTAGATTAGAAGCCCAAAATTTAGGTTTAGTTTTAATTTCAGTTCAATAACAATTTTATTTAGATTATGTAATTATTTAATGCAAGAAAATAAAAATTAAATGTTTGGCTTTTAAACGATTAATTATATTAAGAAATTATACTAAGAAATAGGTATCAGAAAAAATTAAACAACTTTATTGTAGGAAAATCTACACAACTTTTTTCAGCAACTTGGTATATCAGTTTTATTACGACCGCTTGAAACTTCTACAAATCAACTAACTAACTCTCTTGTCAGGTGTTTCTTCAGCAATCAATGTGGTGAATATAAAGCAATGACATCTTAACCCTCTAGTATCCTTACATGTATGTATAAATGGATATGAGTATATATAATGTAAATTGTAAAAAATAAAAGCTAAAGAAAAAACCAGAATTGTCGAAAAACTTTTTGTGTGTGAACACTATTATTATTATTATTAGTGGATGGGGTATGGCCCTCATCGGCTATTTGCACTGCGACCAATATTGATCTATTGTGCGTGAACATAAAAGCAAGTTCAACAGAAAATTGTGAAAAAGTTGGGCAATTAAAATCGCCCTGTCTAATCTTACTCTAATGGAAGGAAGAGATTTAATGCCTAACTCTTAAACACAAGTCGCATAGAGACAATTTAATTACTTCGTGGTTAAACGACTACATATTAAAAGCAACGATGTAAAACGATGACACATTCTGCCGGGAAGGTACACTACTTTGTTTTGCCACCATTTTAGTAAACATTACTGCCATCCCTAAACAAGAGCGGCAAGTGGAACGTTTTTTTCCGCTGAGCTTTAACGCTGAAACACCATCCCAAAACAAAAGCGGCAACGTTATGTCAAAACGATAAAAGCAGGGTTATCAAACAAACAAATAAAACAACGCTGATAATCTTGATAGCTGGACGGACGGTATTATTGTTTATGACTTTTTTATTATATTAAAACAAAATAATTAAAGTTTGAAAAATGAGTTATTTAGATAAGTTGGAAGGTTACTATATCATACTGAAAATAGTTTGTAACTCAATTTTCTAATAAGAAATACACAAATTTTTTATTTGCTCATTTATTTTCCTTTCTTATATTTTTTCTTTACTCTTTTGTTTACAATTGTTTTCTTTTGCAATTTAGTTCACTGAGAAATGCATTGTCAAAATTGGATTTTCCAATTGCAAAGCGTTGCCGTTGCGTTGCCGCCGCGTTGTTTCGGTATGCTCCATACAAAATGTACGGGCATGAGAACTTTTGACAGCTAAAAAACGCTTGCCGCTCTTGTTTAACATGGCTGTTATTTTGAGAGTCGTTAAGCATACACATGGCAAATTTATTGTTAGAAAATATTCAATAAACTCACGTGTTGCAATCGTTAAAACATTTTATCAATAAAAACATTTTATCAAATGAGAGTAAAGAGCAAATTACTCTCTAAATTTGCAAATTTTAGTGCTGCTTACTTTTTAGTGATTTTAGACGCTTAAAACGCATAATATCATATAATAGCGCATTTACACCAACTCAAAATCTAGTAGATTTTAATTGAAATCTACAACGAAATCTATATCGTTTACACCATCGTTTTTTGACATCTAGCAAGATTTCATTTACTCAAAAATAATTTATGCATGCGGGTTTGACAATACAATATTATCAGAGACTGAATACACCAGCATTAAAGTATATATTTTTTGTGCCCAGAGACATTTGACGTTGCATATTTCTGCAATTGCAAAAGTATCATTTGTGGGTGTATTTTGTTAGTAGAAAGTAAAAATATAGTTCAATATTTTGCAAATGCAATGATGCAAGTCCATTTGCACAAGCTTGTAAATAGGGCTAATGATTCTTTAGTCTATAAGGATTTATAATCTATAGATTTAAATAAATAAATAAATGTAGCCATGTGGCCGGTGGTCTGAAGCATTGAATGTGTTTAATGCATTAGACTTGACTTATAAAATGTCCATAGTTTGTGTTGTTTAAGGAGATACTTTATACTAATATTTACTTTTATTTATTTGTTTTAAAATTTTTTCTTTTCTTATAGTTGTAACTCAAGTCAAGTCAAAAATTATTTCCATAACACTACTTATAATATGCATTCTGTTCAAGAAACATTTCACAACATTTCATACTTACACATACATTTCGGTCTTTTATTGCAACATAGTCATAACTCATAAAATTAGGTTTTCGAGTTAACAATGCAGAATTATTAACGTTTTATTGTTTATATTGTGCCTTAAATGTATTCAAATTACTTTTAAACTAATTCCTTTAGCAGATATTTTCTACAAAAAATTCTATGACTTGTATGGAAACTAAAAATGTGAAATGCGTTTTTCTCGAAACAAGTTTTTTTTTAGTTATGACTATGTTGCAATAAAGGAGCGATGTGTATAGATCTTACATTTGTGACACTTGACGCACAATTCGCGACTGTCTAAGAAGAAAAGCATTAATTTGACTAATGTTTGTTACTTTAGAAAATTGCAAAACTTTTAGCGAACAATTTAAAATAATAATGGTTAAGGCAATTTATTTTAATAGCACAAACCGCTTACCCAGATGATTATATTTATATTTGAACAGCACAAGTACGAGTATAACAAACAAAAGCAATCTTCCATTAGTCTGTGTACCACCATTCAGCAACCACAACAGCAGCCAACATTCCAATTGGCAAAATTTTTATAAGTAGACCACATTGTCTGCGACATCATATTCACAATTTGTATTATTTTGTTTACTGGGGGTCTCCATTAGCCATGAACATGGTATGAGCATCATGGCGAACACCGCTCTTGTTCATGTTTCGTTCATGCTGTGACATCGATGCTCGAGCATATGGCTGAGCATCGATGTTCGCCATGAAGTTGGCCATCACGTACAAAAATACACAAAATGGCGTCGAACTGAACACTTTGGTAAGGTAAATCCGAACATACGTATACGCCACATCAAGAACCTGAACTTATTTTTACATTCGCTCTGCCGACGTTCATGTCATGTTCAAATCGATGGCACATGAAGACACGGCGTTAGGGCTTCTTATGAACAGAGGATAAAATGGGCGACAATGTCTTCTATCTAGGCACTCATCATAGGAGGCAGATGAGCAAAAAATAAACAACGTTAGTTAGTATTTGTCTATACATAAGGGGCACAGTGGGAAACATTATCTTCAACCAAGTCGTTTGAGTATACAACAGAGATCTGCAACCGGCGCCTTTTTACTGATCACTGAAATTAAATCGAGTTGCGGTGTAATTGGCCATCGCAATATTGTTTTTTGCAGTGGTTTCATTTACTCTTAGACATATACATAAAATACAAGAATGATAAGATATATATGTATCTCGTATTTGATGTATCAAGATTTTAGAAACGAACGACAAGTACAAAAACCACCGCATCATTTTCAAAAGCATTGGAAAGATGATTTACCTATAAAATACACGCAAAAAGCAAATTTTCGTTTAGCAGTGGCTGGACCTAAGTAAATAAAATTAATTTTATTTTTCTATATTAATTAATTAATTTTTAGTTTTGCATATTTATTGTTAGTTCTTTGAAAAGATACAATAAATAATTAAAATGGAGAAAAAAATTTTTTAGCAGTGTTTAAAATACTCGGATGTGAAAATCATTAAGGAAGCAACGGTTACGGTGTACAGCTGCAGACCTCTGCTATATAAGCGAATAATGACGATTTGGACAACATATGGCATAACTATCATAATGGTTTGTGTCCATAATAACGAATATTTTCTTTAGGAGGGTAAACATTTGCGATTATAATTTAGTATTTGATAGATGCATATTTGATAGATGTAAACACACCTTTTCTCCAATTGCAATAATAATGCCGAATTGTGTGCCTAAAATATATGTTTAGCGAGGAAATGTGATAACCTTCCTTTTCGATTGTTGGTAGAAGCTTACGGTCAACACGCAATTACCCAAAAAACTTGTTAACGATGGCTTGTGTGCGATTCAAAACTGTAATTTCGTCACACAAGACAAAGAGAGGCCTAGTCAGCCGAAAAATGTATAAGATGAGGAATTGGTAGCATTAGTCGGTGAAGATTTCAGACAAACGCAAGAAGGACTTGCATTATCATTGGGACTAACACAGCAAGCCGTTTGGCTACCTTTTTTTTGTATTTTTTTTTTTTACTTGGACCAGTCCATATGCAGACCTGTACATATGCAGTGCACTATATCGCATTTAAGAAAATAGATTATAAGGAGGAAGAAAGAGGAAGCGGTTGTGAACGACTGTCTTGAACCTTCCAACGCACAGTGGGGCCAAACCAAAAAAGAGAATAATAAATCTGTATATTTGAAACCTGCGTTCTGATTATAAAACAATTTATAAAGAAATCATAGAGGAGGAGATAAGCTTTAAGAATAAGGAAATTTGAACCACCTTGTTATATCACGTGGCGACAGGGTGTCAAAGTTGACTACCTCGGGTATGAAAAAGTTTGTACGCCTCATAACTTTTGTAAATATTATCTGATTGAAATAAATTAAATTTTTTTGGAAAGCTTACAACGAGTATTTAGATATAGTATCGGTAATAGTTTGAAAGATATTTGGCTTTTAATGTTGAAATTTTTGTGCGATTCACTGGGCAATCGACCACAAATGGTAGAACTCTGGACGATTTATGTGTATTATGTAAAAATACGTAGGTTTCGGGAGCTAGATCCCTAATCTCATCAAAGGAAAATACATTATAGTATCGACAAAACAGAGTAACGCATCCTACACTGCAACGATGTTACAATGAGTCAATAGAGTTGGATACCCTACTGTCACCGATAAGCTTCTTCGCTCTCTCTTGCACTCGGTCGAGTAACCCCAAAATAAGCTTTGAGACACCGACCGAAACATGAGAGTTGCGTTCTATTTTCGATCTTATATAGGCGGTATAAATAATAAGGCGGTCAGATGGAGTGAAGTATGTCAAATGCGGTTTGCAAAGCCCGTGACACTGGATTGTTTCTTTAGAGACTTGGAATATATGTTCAGTCCAGCAAACATCACACTGAATTTTCACTCCAGGTACATCAAGAGCATCTGATTCCCCAATATGTGTACCAGTCATGAGTGCAGATGAGACAACATTTACGGCCACGTGTTTGTCAGTTCATAAACAATACTGGATTTTACGAGCGCTGAAGTCAACTCTGTTCTTATGACCCCATTTGGAGATTAAAAGAAGATCATTACTCAATGAAACATTTATATTTTGCCTCTTGGCATCGATCTCGGATAGGCTGGTTCTATAAGTAAATGAGTACGAACAACAAATTCAGCTGTCATCTGCAAAAGAATATATAGGATTGGAAATTTGATAAAAGACCATTAAGAAAAATAAGAAATATAGTAAAGTAAGGGCTAACAATCGAAAATGCTTTAAATAATGTATCAACGTCTCTTGTTATCATAATAAATGAATTTCAAGCAAACACTCGACACTGTCGTATACAATAAAGTATCGTCGACGTTACGATAGTAAAACTTGTCGTCTAAACAATCATTGAAGAAGTGGTGGGGGATATTGTCACTTCTATAATCGTCGACGATATGGTATAGAAAATTGTTGCCTATATAATCCTTGATGTTATACGGCGAGCAAAATTTTCGCTTGTATGGTCTTGCATACTTTCGTGGCCATTTATTTGAAAATTTCGTAAACCATCTTGAGATGTCGTCAACATATCCTGCATGATTTTCTATAGACTTATACCCTTCGTTTAAGATACCTTTAAGGTATGGCCAACTGGGTTTGTAAGTCAATGTTTACAGTCGAGTAAATATATGCTGGAGAAAACATCAATCTACAAATATGAATGAGTATTTGTATAAGTAAGTATGAACATATTTGCACTTAGATATGTGTGTACTTTCGTTTATTTGCACACAGTTGAGCAAAGAACAAAATTTCATTTATAAATTAAATTTTGAGGGCCGATGTTGATTTTGAATAAAATACAAATTATTTAGGAATTACCGGCATTTCTTCTTATTATGATAAGGTTGGTATGGTTCAGCTAGGTGTGGAATATATGTGAAGTTGCGTCGCAAACTCGGCGACACACCTACATCTGATGGATCAAATTTTCGATGACGCTGAGGCATAATTGAGTTTCTATGCCGTTAATGTGTGGACTTATCTCACCCTTTAGTTCTTGAATTGTTGCTGGCTTATCGACGCATAGCTTTTCACGCAAATAACTCGCAAAAAAAAGAAGTCTAAAGATAATTGGCATGGCCAGTACGTGAGATACCAGAATTTGTCACACAAAATAGCCATTGTTTCGTTAGCTGTGTGACAAGTGGCACCGCTCTTTATTATCTACATCCATATCTTCCAATTCGGGACACAAAAAAATCGTTATCATCTCACGATAGCGAACACCATTCATAGTAACTGCCTGATCGGCCTCATTTTGGAAAAAAATCCGGCCCAATGACACCAAACAGTCACTTTTTGTGAGTGCATTGGTTTTACGACAATCACTCTTGGATTATCATTCGCCCAAATGTGGCAACTCCGCTTATTGACGAATCCCCTAAGGTGGAAATGTACCTCATCGTAAATTTCGTCCAACGTCATAATTGTGTTTGTGGTCATATGCTCAATATAAGTGAATGAACATATTTTCAGAGTTTTCAACTGGGAGATTTATCTTACAATGTCCATAACTTTAAATAATAGCTGAACAACGTAAGTACTTACGTTAATTTGACTTTACATAGATTTGAGAAATTTTTCTTATTGTCAATGTTACCATTTCACAACAGTAACTGTTTCTTTTCCTTAAACAGAAATAAATCATTTCAAAAATTTTGTACATTTCGGTACTAAATCATAAAAACAAACCAGATTCTCGAAAAAAATGGTTTTGGGTTTTGTTATCTTCTTTTATCTACTGTTGCCAGCCAGAACCTTAAACAGTAATATATTATTCTTACTGACCCTTTTAACCCATTTCCGCCCGTTGTACTATATATAGTACACAACTTAAAGGCGATGTAGAAATTATAAAATACCTTTTTTTACTCCGGCAATACTTTTTTTATTGACTATTAGTCAATAAGTCCGCTTTTACATGCAGTCTACACCTAACTTAAAACGCAGTTAAAACATAAAATTAAAACTTGCTGTGTAAACATCTGTCTGTTTAAGGTGGCGGACACGTAATAATGTTAGAGTTATAACTTCTCATAGTAAAAAAATAAAAATGGCGAAAACCAACTATAGGCTGTTGTCAATTTAAGTTATAACAGAGTTTCCAAATGAAATGTTTTAACAAACAAGTTATAACTTTAACCAAACTTCAACATGAGCGGTCCACACTTAACTTTAACTTGAAGTTAGCGTCAAAGTCAGTGTTTTCATGTCAGGTGGAGACCGCACTTTAGGGTTTGGAAATTGAAACACAGACATTTTTCTCATTCTCCCTTGAACTTGCCGAAACCTTTTAGAGTTGCAAAATTAATAGACAGACAGACAGAAATTTTTCGTTTCTCTTTTCTTTCTTTTTTGTTGTTGTTGTTTTTTAAGCACATAATAACAATCACTCTTCAAGCAACAACATGAAAAAATGCGAAGAGAGGCAACTTCAAACGAAAAATGTCTTAAAATGTCCAGTACAGTAGAGGTTTACCGCACACTCTTCCTCTTAAATACATCGCCTACAAACTTCGTCTGTCTGCCCATCAATTTCTCAACTGTAAAAGGGGACTAAGAGTACGAGTACATGCAACATTCACGTAGGTGTTGCACATCATAGTTGAAAAATGACAATGAAGAGAATCCCCGTTTTGGCCAGCGATTTATTGCGTGAGGGATTGTAAATGATTATTTAGTTTATTTTATATCAGTTAATATTAAAGAACGTTGAATAGCATTTTATTTTCTTGATAACATCACATTCTAATAAAAATGATATAAAGAGGTTTAGTTCGTGTAGAATTTTTTGAGCTATAGCATATTAAGTGCTGCTCTACTAAGTTTAGTACACACTGGGCGTTCAAGGTATGATAAAGTACTAGAGTTGGGTAGTTCGCGAACGAACTAGTACAACTGTACTATTCGCTTGAGGGAGCTAAGTGAGCCGATTAGTTCTGCGAGCTATTTTAGCTCCGTAGTTCATGTTTGTTTCTTGTCTTTGTTTCCTTTTCGTTCATGTTTCTTTTTTCTTTCTTTGGTTTTTTTTTTCTGGTATTAAAATAGATTATTTGATATGAAATGAAAAAAACAAATATGAAAACAATCAAAATTCATCACAACTAAAGCATTTTTTCTTTTCAATAAAACTATTTTTTATGACACCCTAAATATTTTTAATCTCACTTTTAATTTTGTTTATACCGATTTTGTTTTGATTTTTTTTTTTTTTTTTTTTTGTTTCATGAAAGCTGACACAGAGCCGTTTATTGACAATAATTTTATAATTTTATATACCGAGCACTGAACTATTGAACTAAAAGAAACATATTTTATTGAAAAGAGCTGAACTAAAAAGAGCATTCTCTTAAAAGAGCTCATGAACCCAACTCTAGTAACTAGCGTCGTTTTTATTACTTTGGCTAATTATGTCACATATTGCTTTTTCCAACCCAAAATAGTTTTGCTGCGTCGGTTCGCCATTTTATATTTCACAAAGTATTTTTTAATAATGTTAATAATAAGACGCTATTAAAAAAATCAATAAAAAAAACCAGAAAAACTTTAATTCTAAAACATAGTGCCGAAATAAACATGTCTTCGCTGTAGTACTTTTAAAGCAAAATCCATTGTAGTAACGATAGAACAGTGTAACGCACCCTATACTGCGTCGATGCTCCAGTGAGTCAATAGAGTTGGATACCCTACTGTCACCGATGAGCTTCTTCGACCTCTCCTGCACACGGTCGACTAACCCCAAAATAGATTTTAAAGCACCGGCCCAAACATGAGAGTTGTATTTCATTTTCGGTCGAATGTAGGTGGTATAAATAGTAAGGAGGTCGAATGGAGTGAAGTACATCTTACACCGTTTCAAAAAACCAGGGCACTTGAATGCTTCTTTGGAGACATGAAAAATGTGATCATTCCAGCGAACATCACACTGTATTTTCATTCCCAGAACATCAAGAGTATCCGATTTCTCAATATTTATACAATCAATGAGTACAGATGAAGCAGCACTTGCGGTCGTTAATGGGTTAATGCCTTTTACACACATGTAGTGTTTGTTTATACAGTGGATCACAGTTAATATCGTGCAGCTTTGAGTTCCAACTTTTAAGATTTATGTTGTCCAAAAGACTTAAATGTAAAGAGTGTTTTTATAGAGGTATAAAACTTTTAACTGGAATAAAACACAGACGAATTTGTTAAACCGACATGAAATTTGCTTTATTCGAAAGATTACGCAACATATTGGCCTTCCGGAGTTGTATGACTCGAATGACGAACCAGGATGAGTTGTGAACATTGAAATCCCCAGCAATAACGAACAACTCTCCAGGCTCTTTGATATAAAGTCGGGGGGCATCGAAGCCCTTTCCGAAGGTAATAACCCTTCCCGCCTTTGGACTTCTGTATAGAAACCCGAAATGCAAAAAGTGCGACCTGATTTTGAATTTAACCCAACGACAGGTAAATTCGGCATCAGGCATGAGTAATAGTTGCTGGCATTACAAGACCGCGATGGAAATGAAATAGAGATAGAAGCTGATAACCAGATATATGAATATCCTGTGGATCAGCATCCTCAGATACCTGGGTCTCACATAAAATATCCGGCCAATGGGCATAAACAGAGAAGAAATTCGTACTCAGCTCAATTTCAAAGTTTCCTGTCATTGCGATGGAAAATCAATGAGCAAATCTACGTTTTGCTATGAAGGCCAGACCGGAATTAATTGTTGTGTGTTGAGAACTAAATGGTTTTTGAAAAAAAAATTTTTTGGTTTCCTACTCAGTTAGCTTTAAAGTCAATCCGCCCTCGTATGTTATTAGTATTTGTGTATGTATGATTTTCTTAAGATTTTCCTAAATAAACTTCAAGTCTTCTCATAGGGACTTGTTTGCATTTGATTCTGGTCACGTCTGTGAACATTTCAAGTATTCTTTAAAACTGTTGGAAACCGTATCGAAGCAAACCTTTTAAATGATGCTAAATAAAAAAGTAAATAAATACAATATTTTAAGTTTATTAAATAAAAACACAAAGATAATAAACTTCTTTGTCGTTAACAGATTGTTGTCTTCAATAAAACAAAAACTTTTTGACATTTCATTAGAAATAGACAAACAGACAAGTTCTAAGACTTGATTTGCTTTTTGCTCTGCTTTCTGTAAATTAAAGAAAGCGAAAGCAGCTTTATAAATAAAGAAAACAAATTTCTACTAAACAAGTAAATTTTTTTTAAGATCTGAAAGTTTTGCGTAGAAATTGTTTGCACAGTTTTCTTTGTTTTCAGTCTCACACAATTTTTTTTTTTTTTTTTTTGGTGGGGGGATTTTCCACCTCATTAACCGGACAAATGTAAGAAGAGACATGTAATTTTTTGCTAAGAAAAAGTTTGTTTAAATTCTAAATATAAATTTCAAATCACCTCAAATGAAATTAAACTCTTAAGTAATAAATTTAAAAACAAACCGAAATTAAATGCGCTGAAAAACTCAGTCTTACAAAGAAAACACCTAAAACTTGACTTTTGCTTTTTACTGGGAAGAGAGTTTTTTTTTCCAAAAACTCAGCAACAACAAAAATGAGAAGCATAAGAAGGCAGCGAAGAACATTTAAATTCTGTTGGCGTACAGTCATGAAGCAAATAACTAAGATGGCGCCGAAAAGTTGAAAAATTGTTTTCTATCGTGCATGACGTCACACGAGCTCGCAGTTACTACATCTACAGCAAAGAAAGGTTTGAGATTTGTGTTGAAATACGAGAATAAGCAAATAAAAAATATAACTTTCACATAACTAGAAGACAAATTAATAAATTTTGCTTCTTTTTGTTTTATTAATTCTTTTTTAATGCAATTACTGTTATAATTAAAAATAAATCTTGACGAATTTGTGACCGCCACTAGAGTTAATTGGCTAAAATACAGAAAATATTTGAGCGCACATTGTACGAAAATATCGCCCTGTGAACGCCTGAGGATATTGATGTGGCAATTAACGATTTTTCTGAATACCTCAAACTGACCGTACAGCATGCTACCACTAATCATATAAGATCCAGAAATGAAAACAATAGAACTTATTCGTCTGAAATTGAGCAACTTCTGCCAAAAAAAAGAAAGAAGATTCAGAAGAGAGTGGCAACTTCGCAGGTCTCCTCAGCTTAAAACTAGGCTACGGGAATGCAAAACTCAGTTAAGAAATCTGCTTGAAATCCAGAGAGTGGATTTCAAGCAAAACATATTTGGAAAGCCTTGATGGTACTCCCCAATCGGATTATTCCTTGTGGAAAGCGATAAGAGGTTTAAAAAGACCCGTAACTTCAACTGGCGACTGGGCAGGAAGTGATTCTGGAAAATGGTTTTTGTATGTCGTTCATTTGAGAAACGCTTTTACCACAAATAATTCAGCCTGTGTCTTTGAGACTTAATTTTCAAGATGTCGTAAATGTTAACAGTAATAAACAAACCCAGGAAAGCTCTGGAGCTATCCTGGGTTTGATCAAATTACTGGTAAAATGCTTGAACAGTTACCTCGTGTAGCTAGAAGAGTTCTAGTTTTTATTTTTAACGCTATTTTACGCCTTGAGTATTATCCTGTAGAGTGGAAGGTCTCTATGATTACTATGATACCCAAGCCAAAGAAGGATCCGACCAATAAGTCTTTTACCAACAATTTCAAACCTATTCGAAAAATTGTTAATGGCGAAGTTGAGTCCAATATTGAACAATGTGGGATGCATCCCTGATCATCAATTTGGCTTTCGGGCTAAACACAGCACCATAGAACAAATGCACAGACTAGTCAATGTCATAAGACAGGCCTTTGAGGAGAAGAAGTATTGCTTAGCTCTATTCATTGACATTTCTCAAGCTTTTGATAAAGTCTGGCACGCCTGCTTGATGTACAAAATAAACTTAAACTTGCCTGCAAATACTCACAAGCTTCTGGAAAGCTACTTATATGGGCGGAAGTTTGCTACCACACACTTTGCTCACGCACATCGCCTACAAACTATTAACTAGCAATTTAGTCCCATTTGTTTTTAATTAAAAATTATTTAAATAATTGTAAATAGTAATACAAACCCGGCAGTCATGAACAAATAAAAGATTTAGATTTTGAATATTTCATTATTTTTGGGGGGTAAATTAATAAATAAATAGTTTATTTAAAATTGTTATATTTACATAATTTCAAACAGGTATTTTTTTATTTATGCTTTTTGAATATTTATTGAATAGTAATATCGTTTATTGATTTATTTAATTCAGCATAATTTGTAATATTATTATTATTTTTTTTTTTTTTTGTGGGTGGTTCTGTTATCGACCAATTTCTTTATATCTATGATATTAATTAAAGCTATTCAGTTGTTATTCTTATTTAGTAAAATACTCTATTTCGTATAAATTTATATAAGTATGTATGTACATATTTGTACAATATTTTCCACTCGTTAGTTATAAATACAAACAAACTCACATTTAAAGAGTTTTAGAATTAATGGACGAATTCACAAGTCCAGTTGTGTAGTGTGTAGTTGTATCAGGAAAGACAAGTCTAAAAACTCAATCTCTGAAAGCAAAAATGTGTTATTGGTATACAGCCTTGATCCTAGTTGACTAAACCTTTATTTAATTTAATATTTGCAATAAATTTTTCTAGTCCTTTTTAAATTTTTAAAAAATTTTTTCTTTTATTTTTCAATATTTCTTCAGAAAAATTTGTTTATGTATTAGTTTATTGAATTTATAACAGACAAACAAATTTTCCTGAAAAAGTCTTACGAAGGAAGACGATATATTGAAAAATAAAAAAAAAGAACAAAATTTAAAAGAAACCAAAAAGGTCCTTGAGCTAGAAAAATTTTTTGCAAATATCGGTATAAAGCTTTACACAGTCCAGGTTGCTTAACAAATGCCGGATATCTCTTGATGAAACACATATGATAACGATTATCTTGGGCACCTATCGTGATGGCTTAAAACCATGGTGGTCTGAACATCGGTTGAAAATAATGCGTTCCCCGTTCCCCAACGTCCCTTCATTTGGTAAAATGTCAAGCATGAACACCAAATCCATCACATGCTATTTAGCACATGATTTTGTCCCACTTGGCTACAGGCGAGGCCTTTTTAAAACTTTTGCCGATGTATAACTCACGGTACTCGGTTTAAAGGCAACTCCACACCGAACTAATATAAGTTCTCCCCGCAACTTGGAATCAAAACCTTAAACACTAAGCAACTACCGAAGTGCCTTATAATAGCTAGCTAAAAATTGAGTTCCTGGAGCTGCCCACTCCCGCAGTACAAGTAAAATTTATTATTACCTTGCAGTGTGAAAGGTATTGGACTAAACTTTGTTACTCTGAGCAGTGTCGAAGGTATAAGCACTGGTTACTGGTCAGTTTTAACTAATTTAATTCCAACATTTTAAATGCTGTACAAGTAACAGAGTTTGTTTAGGTCTTTCGTGTTATTATTGTTAAAGTTAAACGTCCAGAAACACTACTCCCTCTTTCCTTCTAGTTCCAGTACAATGCACTTCATATGTAGGGGTAATCCCCTGAGCACTGGTCCAAGATAAAAAAAATTAAGCCACTAGTGAGACTTTGGGTGCTTTCATATTAGGAAAATTAGTTGCGCAATTCTATTTTTGTTTTTATTTATTTCCTTTTAAGCTTGCTTTTGTGTTCACATGCAGCAATTTAGTTGTGTAACTTTCATTCAGTTGTACTTAAATTCTCTTAATATAATGAACGGCTTGAAAAATAAATAAAAAAATATCAAAAACAAAATATATAAGTGCCTGGTAAAAAAATATCAAAAACAGGAATATGCCAACAAAATGAATTACTGAGTACAAGCAAGTCTGTACTCAAATATCAGCAATTCTTCCCCTGTCAAGCTACTCTTACCTCTCACAACCACAACTACAAGACTTGGGCAAGAGAATTGCGCAACTAAGTTGCCGAATGTGAAAGCACTCTTTGTGATCTCAGTAACACTACAACCAGCTGTGAGCTCCAAATATTCCAGGGACTGATGGCATGATGACATGATGTAATTGATTTAAGTCAGCACTTGCCATGATGGCCTAATCTGTTAGTGAACAAGTTTCATAACGTGAACTAGTTCACGGCTCACCAGCATGTAACTAGCAAAATTCACAGTAATGGCAACTTCTCGTTATTAGTTTCTAGCTCTATGAACATACCCCTTGCTGAAAAGTTCGGGCCTTCTCATCCCTCCTGTATACAATTCCCCACGCAGTCACAGGAAGACAAATCTCCAAAAGAAAAAGCAACAGACCTTAACCAGTTTACCCGTCACTGTACCATTTTTGCTTCCAAATATTACAGCTATCTGTAGCAAGGCAACTGCATCTCGGAGGCTATAATTAGTTCGCCGAATATAAAGTCAGGCACCATAGTTATCGGGTAATAATAAACCCTAACTACGATTTTGGGTTTAAACCACAGAATATATGTTGTAACCAAATTGCAGGTGCCTCAACCACCATCAGCGCTAGGATGGTCTGAAAACAGAACCTGCTGGAGACTTGCTCATCCCCGTTCTGCTATCTATCCGCCGGTGGGAGTTTTGGAATTATCAACACATCCTAAGTCATGCTGACTTCCTTAAGTTTTAGTTACTCAAGTTTTAGTTGCTACAAAAGAGGGACCCTATTCCTCTATAACTCAGAGAGCAATATGCTCTGGGTCATAAACCAAACCAAAAACTGTTCCCCGGGGGAGTTTTTAATGGAAAAGCGATACATTCGAACCTGGAGCGCATTAAAGTGTCCGGTAATATTACAGAGGAGGAAGTGCCAATGCTCTAGCTAACAAGAGGATACTCGTATGAAGCGAATGGTAGTGATCTTGCTTAAAAGCTGTTTAGACCAAATATAGCGCAAACTTTCGGTATCTGCCCAAACTCAGGCGGTCTAGTGAGGTTGCCTGTCGAATGGCGCAAGTATGATAATAGGAGGACATTTATCCCGAGGAAAGTATCGCGATGAAGGTGGTGTACTATGTATGCGGTTCTGATGGGACTCCATCACATACGAGTAAAAGCGCATGCGAGGATATTAAATCCTCCGTTTAATAATTTTTATAATGGTTCTAGGGATGGAGAGGAGGAAGAACTGCCAGAGCAGATGGTCTAGTGAGGTTACCAGTCAAATATTGTGGATGACATGGCAAGTATAATAATAGGAGGACTTTTATCCTGAGCCAACTATCCCGTTGAAGGTTGCGTACTATGTTTGCGGTCCTAAGGAGACATCATCACATGAGAACGCATGCGAAGAGATTTAATCTCCCATTTAATGATTTCTATAAGAGTTTTAGGGATGGAGAGGAGGAAGAACTGCCAGAACAGATGATCAAGTGAGGTTAGCTTTCGAATAACGTGGATGACGTGGTGGAAGTATGATAATAGGGAGACTTTATTCCTGAACGAACTACTTCGACGTAGGTTGCGTACTATTTTGGCGACTCTGACAGAACATTATCACATAAGAACGCATGCGAATAGATTAAATCTTCTCTTTAATGATTTCTACAAAACTTCTAGCGATGAACAGGAGAAAGAAAGTGTTCAACATTTCCTCTATCATTTCCTCTGGTATCTAGGCAGACCAGTACTGCATGATTTCACAGAAATATCTGAATGCATTACACACGGATTGGAATCTTTCCTCCGGCCCTGAGGTTGGTTCGGAACAGGACCGTACGATATCATAGCTAGATCTGCTGGGATACGGCTTCACATTAGAACCAAATTGGACTTAAGTGGGCGGGCTTTTCTTTAATATCTGCTTGACTGCACAGCTTAATCCAACTTTTACACGTTACATCTGGATCTGTGAATTCGGCCAATCTTTACAATCTATTGTAAAGTTTAATATGAAATTTAAAATGCTCATTGTAGAGCTGGAAAGAAAAAAAAAATATAAATGTTTCTTAGAAGCCTGAAGTCATTTCACCGTTTTTTGTATCAATCCAATCACAACCTAAAGGAGAATTATTATTAGACATAATCAAAGTTGGCGAGGTGCGTTGCATGTCTCGCGCCGGATAGTAAACAACCGGACCGGGAGAGGGTGCCCGACCTCGTTTGATTTTAACGACACCTGTCGTGCTGGCACTTTTCTTTAGGCGACCATTATTTATTGTATTGCTGCCCGACCCCGTCACCAAATAGGTGGTGGTACTACGTTGGGTACCATGCCGTGAAAAGCGACCCGAAGACCTACGATTCAAAGTGCCATCACCATTGTTGGAAATCGAGCTTTCGTAGTGTATAAGATCGGGTTGGTCGCGGCTCAGGCGGCGTTTGAAAAAAATCAACAGGAATATGCGCTTGAACTTCTCACCGAAAATGACATAAATCAAAAAGTTACAACTACTATTGATGGTTACCAGGAGATTGGATATTTTCGCCAGCGAATGATCAATGAAATTATAAAAGGCCTCCGAAACATTGAGCACCAAGGCCAAAAAATTAAATACAAAAAACACTACCACTACACACAACAACATGGTGGCCAAACCGATTTCTCGTTTTTCGGAACGCGATAATCTTTGCCGTTCTCGATTCGCTCGCTTCACCTGCCTATAAATCTGACAATTGAGTATAGCAAGCGTCAGAAAGGGTATGACATAGTTGAAAATGAAATAGCACCACAATATATACACGGTAATGTATGTTTGATTTTGTCTCATAGCGGAGGGTCGCACACAGTGCAAGACCACAGTACTGTTAGGAATACTGGTTTCAATTAGAGTTACCTCCCAAAAATGAGGCAAATTGTACAAAGTGGCGAAGAGGATAACCGCTAACACATATAATTTGGCACGACCATATGTGCACAAAGCTCTCGCCTGCAGCGGATGACAAACGGCCACATAACGCTCTAGCGTCACCGTAAATGTCATGTAAACACTGGCCGTTTGCGATATCATAGCTACCGGAAACAGCACTGGCGATATAAAAGGATAAATGATATTGTAATAGAAGAAGAAATGCCCGGTATAGGGATAAACGGACGGTATGCCGAACAGCAGCACAGACGTTATGATTAAAACAATATCACAGCATGCTAAGCCAATGAGCAAATAATTGATGCTAGAACGCATTTGAGGACGGGACAGTATAATCATTGATATAATATTGCCAATTATGCCCAGAATGGCAACTATGTTTAAACAAATGCCGCACACCCAGAACTCCACTAACGTATTATGATCGCTGGGGTTATAGACATTTACACAGGGCGGATAAATGGCCGCTGACGTATTGTTAACAGAAAATGTTGGAAAGTCGGTGGCTTCATGGTACAAACGGCTGCTATTATCGGCCAATAAAGTGTCATTTATGTGCAAATTTTCTGGGGTATTCGCTTGCACGCTATTGATAAAGTCTTGTATGGAGATGGGCGCCAAATCAAATTCACCAATGTTAGCGTTATCAAAACCAGCCGCCGGCGGTAGCACCTGTTGTTGCAGTAGTGATTGTGAAAATGCGGACGCCTGCAACATTTGGAATTCAAACTTTAAAAGCGGAAATAATACGTAATCGTTGTTTTTGTGTTTTTTTTGTGATTCTTCAAGTTAAATTATTTAATTTAAAGGTATTTAACATTATTATAAAAAAAAAAACTATATTATTTACACTAGTTAAAAGTAATTAAATTCCACTTTATTTATATTGTTGTTAATATAAAGTAATAAAAGTTTCTTTTAAAACTATGTCTTTATGGAAAACTGAAATGGGAAAACTAAAGGACAAACTTTAAGACTGTTTTTCTGTTTTCTTTTGTATAAGTAATTGTGTTAATTATAAACTTAATGTTAAAACTTAAATGAACTATTAACTTTTGTGTTTTACTAAAATTCTATATCACAACAGAGTCTTCTAAGCAGCTGCGTTTTTCTTTTTTTTTTTTTGTTTTGTTCTTGTATTAAATTTCCTTTGAATAAATGACACTACAGTGCTGTGTGAAATTAAATTCTTTTTATGCTAAACATTTAAAGTAAATAATAAAATATATTAAAATTTATTCTTTCTGCTATTTTGCCATTATAAAATATGGTTGTTGGGGGTTGCCAGTGTCTAGTTATTGTTAGTTTTGAATACTTAAGTACTGTTGTTGTGTGTTGCTTAACTGCCTGTCTGTCTGCCTGCCTGCCTGCCTGCCTGCCTGCCTGCTTGCCAGTGATGTTAAATAAACTGATGATGTACGAGCGAGTATGTGGGTTTGTTTTCTCGATGACAATGATTGTATTTAATTCTATTATTATTATTTGTTGTAAACAGTTGTTCAGTCGTTGTGTGCCATTTGCTTTGGCATTGGCATGTTGTTGGTTGTTTTTCTCTCACTTTTTCTTCTTCTTTTTTCAGTAAATGTTATAAATTTTTTAGCTTTGTTCCATCAAGTAGAGTATTAAAGGAGACAATGAAACTTTTGGTGGTACGTACATAAATGTTGCAACATGCAGACATTTATTGCTATGATTGCATTCTTTCTCAGTCACTTTAACTTTTTTAATTTAAAATTTAATTAAAATCCCCAGCGGTAATACAAGTTTTTATAGTTTTAATATATGAAAAATATCTGCTTCATTTATGCTCTCATTTCTCGTTAGTTTGCTAACATCACACACACACACACGCACATGCAGACCTGCAACTGTGTGAATTAATGGACCATAATTATATATTTTACTGCAGATTATTTGTGTCTTTGGCTGAACGATTTAGTTTGTACGTGTGTGTTTATCATTTAAATCTATTGTTAGCTGTATGCAGTTGTTTAATCCATTCGCCACTAAAGTATCTATGCTTCACATGTGTACTGCAGTTTGCATATATGATTTAAGCCGCATTGAATACGATTTCTCACTGAGGCACATGCAATTACTATAAATTTCATGCACTCACGTATTTACTCTTGTATCAAACACACAGCAAAACACACACACAGTTTTATACACGTTTTACCAGAGCAAAATTAACGATCCGTTATTCTCGTTGTGAGTATCAAGAGTGAGTGTGTTTGTTTGTTGACAGTTTCTGTTAATGTGGCAGCTTTATTCGCATGTAAATTGCATTTGTTTAAACCTCCTTTAGTTTACTGCTGTTCCACGTCCTTCCTGGTAGTTAGTGGGTTGGTGTTCATTCACATTCCCACAAACACAAGCTGCGTTGTTGGAGTCTATCACAATGCGAGTTGTAGTAGATGTTTTTTCTTACAACATTAAGTGTAGGAATGAATGTATATCATACGTATGTATGTATCTCAGTATGTATCTCTTTTACTTGTACTCGTTTGTGTGCTCATCTCTTTTTATGGTGTTTTTTTTTTGTTTGTTGTTTTTTCTTACTGTTATTATTAAGATGAGTTTTATTTTTCCTGCTGCTTTTTTGTTGTTTTAGGATTTTACTATTTTCGTTGTTGCTGTTTTAGTTGTTCATTTATGGCTTACATTTGCCAACATGGTGGGTACAAAAATCCTATTTTGAATTCCTCTGACACAATGACAATTCGCTTGTTCTGATAGTTATATACTGTTATTATAAAGATGGAAATTTGGGTGTGGATGTTTCTCCTGCCGCTGTATGTTCGTATGTATGTATATCATCCAGACATACATATGTATACGTACATATACATATAACTGGGTTTTGTGTTTGATAAGTTTGTAATATTGTTATTAAATCTTTGATGATTTCTGCCCTTTACTTTTATTTCTTTTGTTACTTTATGTGCTTTCACAAAAACCAACAACAAAAAAACAACGAAGACTTTAAGCTGTTTATGTTTTCCCTCTCTTAATGCGTTCTTTGTGTATGCTGTTTGCTCATTTAGCTGTCATAATATCTGTAAGAAAAGACAAAAAACACAATTTCAATTATTTTTAAAGTTGAGTATTAGTTTTATTTTTAGAAAAGGCAAGCGATTTACATATTTGATTTTTTATACGAAATGTTTGTTCTACGCGAAATGAACGTTAGTTTTTTTGCTAATCAGCGTTGTTTATGAATAAATCATCGCTTTATGTTCCTTTTTTAAAGTTCAAAGGAATTTCTTTAATTTAGTTGTTTTTTTTTTCGAAATACGCAAGAGGTTTGCTTGTTATATTTTAAATTTATTATATAATACAAGTTGGCGCAAAATGAATAATCCAATTTAGATTTTTAATAACTGTTTTACTAACCAACAAAAAAAAAGGTTGGAAGTTTTTACTGGATGCTGTATAATTTTTTCCTATTAATTGGAAAATATGGTATCAGCTAAGTGGCTGCCGTTAGTAGTAATGCTCATGTGTGCCCATTTTATCGCACAATCCAAAACTCTTCGCAATATTTCTAGTGACAACTGTTCGCATTCCTCCCCCCGGGAAACAGGTTTTGTCATGGCGTCCACCAAAGCAAGGCACACTGCTTTCTGAGGCATAGAGGAGATGGAGTCCTTCGTTTGTTATAACATGCTTTATATTGTGTTGGACTTTCGAAACCCGTACCAAGGTTTAAAATTGACGGAGTTTTCTGCCTTGCAAATCTCTCACTGCTGATCATGGTTGGGATGCCAGCCTGGGCTGAAACATTCTGGCTGTGGTTTCGCTGGAAGAGGAAGTAGTTTCAATGATAACCAGGGTGCATGCCGGTTTTCCGGGACTAGCAATCCCTCGGTGCTGTTGTCTTGCAATAGATACCTGTACTGTAAGGAACCAGGAGGGATGGTTAGACGGGTGAGTTGGTTAAGGGCTGATGTTCTAAATAAGCTTCGGCCTACCAACTCATTAAGCAGTGTCTTCCATTAACTGTTAGGAAATTGCATACAGGAGGGCTTAGAAGGCCCGAACTCTTAAGCTAGGGGTTTGTCTATATGGCTACAAACTTATAGCAAAAATTTGCCTAAAATTCTGCATCTTCTAAAAACCTTCTCCCTTCCCCCGCCAAGCTGGTCTTCGGCATCAAAATTACCGTTCTTGAAGCGTTGCAGCCACTCTCGATATGTTTATTCACTAATAGCAGCAGCAGCATTCGATGAGTCTCCGCCGCGGATTTCTTCCTATTACAGCAGAAAAATTAAAACCTCCTGCAAATGATCAGAATTTGTCTCGTAAGCTGACATGCTTAATCGCGAATAGCTTTATGATGCAGACACAAATCGACCAATATTGCGATGACAACATTTTTACAAATGCTTAAGCTTATTGTATGACATCTTTGCAGAACAATTTCACACACAGACAAGTTCCCAGCGAAAACTTGGTAATGTGTTGGACTTAACTAATAACATACTTTTCAATATCATAGTATTTACCGCCTACATTACTTAGAATTTGTCAAGTAATGACTGGCTTAATATCTGTTGTGTCGTTGTTACATGTAAGCGAGAATGCCTTTAATGACATCGCCATGTTAAAATAATGACTTAAAATGCCAAAGTCAAAGTAGTTTAAAGTATGTTTATCAACATTACTTTGCAATAGAAGTTTTCGCTGGGTAACTACAACAAGCTGCCTTATCACTTGCGCGGCAGCAAACTTTATTAGCCGGAGGCCGAATTACAAGGCATTGAGCACAAATCTATTCGTGCTTACACACTTTATGGAACATTCCTTTTTTTTTCTTGTCATGGCTAAGAACTAAAAGAATAAAATTTTTATTTTTGTTTTCGGAATTAAAGACTATAGAAGTTTGAAGAAACGCAATAACAAATGTCTAGGATTATTGCTGTTTTCATTTGCCAATCGGAATTTTTAGTATTTTCTTTGTTGTTTTGCTACTTGAAAAGAAGGATCTATTAACAACATTAAAGAAAATTCATCAACTTGTAAACACATATTTTTTCTGTACTTTAGCCTTTTAGGTGGCAGCCTATTCTCTAGAGAGCAATAAATTTACTGATAAAAACTGAAAATTGTCTTTGATATTGTATTTATTGCTCCCTGAAGGAGACGAAATTCAATCAATTTGAATAATATTATATTTCGATATCAAATAATCATGTAATAAGAATATAAATGTAAGAAGAAAAAAGTAATAAAATTCGATATTTATACATTTTATTTTTCTAAATATAAAAAAGAAATCTAAACGGACCAGATACCTGTTTAGCAATTTATTTAGCATAATAATAGGTTTTATTTTATTTTCGGTGCTAACTGTACTAGTTGTGGATATCGTTAGTAGCACGTAGAAAGGACCTAACTCTCATTTTCCCTGAATTGAGCTCTTTTAGGGTTTCTACTACGTTTCACATAAGTACCCAGTGTCACAAAGATTTAATTATATAATTTCATACATATCACTCTTACAAGGAATTATGCAAAAAATTTACTTTTAGATGTACCTATCTATACAGTTTCCATTACGATTTTTCCTTCTCCTCTAGAATTGCAATTATGTTTGTTAGGGCCTTTCTACATGAGATATAAAGAATTAACGATATAAAGAATTAATTAACTGCAGAGTGGTGCATAAGTAACGTTATGTACTATTTTATATTTATAAACTACTTTAATCTTCTGATTTTATTTAACGCTGACATTTATTGAAATTTACGAGTATATTACAATTGGGAGATATATTCATAAGGGCGGCAATTGTTTGAGGCTTGTTGGCATAAACCCGCAACTAAAAGTAGCCCCAAAAAACAAGTCTTAGATGTTTAAATCAGGCGATCTTGTTGGCCATGCCAAGCAACCAAAAGCGAAGATTACCTGATCAGGATATTGTACCTTCTTCACATAATCTATTCTGGCTCCTGCTATGCATGTGGTCGCACTGTCTTGCTCAACCTACATGTCAAGCCCTGCTCATTCTATTTCAGCAGTAAGTCGCTTTTCTGTAGGGTTTACCAATAACAGTAACTATATGAGTATTAGTGAAAATTGATTTTACACAGCTAAGCCTTCAAAATTACACAAATTTCAAAAAATTGCACAAAACAAAAATTTTTGATTTTTGAAAAGTATAAAAAACTAAAAAGATACTTTCATAAAATAATTTTTAATGAAATATTATTCATCTAATTTCATTTTGTATAACATTTTTACTATATAAGAAAAAATTATTTTGAGTGTTGGAAATCTTTATTTGGACTTGGGGGTTAATTCTCTCATTCGTTTACGGCCGAGTTCTTACACGAACGTGCGACTTTTTGCACTTTTAGGATTCTGTTATTCGATATCCCGTAAAAGGTAACAAAAGTTCTAGTGTTGGCATTCGATAGCGAGTAATCAGTGGAATGCAACCGTGCGATTTTTTACTCGTAAACAAAACACCATTCGAAATTGCAGCAAACAGTAAACGGAAAAGCAAATGTAAGTTTAATATTAATTTTTTTTTTTTTTTTAATTTAAAATTATATGAGTGAACTCTTCTTTAACAACAATTAATTTGTGTTGGAACAACACAAAGGGATCCAAGTGGGCTGGTTTCATGAAAGTGGCGGCCTGTACAACCTAAATATGTTGGAAAACTGTATGGTAGTTCATACTGACTTGGCAAAGGTTATACTGTCTAACACTTCTCTGGGGAAATATAAGGCAAACCAATCGTGGGAAGAACTAACATTAAAATTAAATGCTTCTGTTCCACCTACGAAGGAGTCAAAAAGGTAAGATAATAATTTCTATTACAGTAAAAGTTTCGTTTTCTAATTTTTATTTATAAATACACATGTGTGTGCTGACCAAAAGCAATATGTGAAGAAAAAAAATGCCCTTCAATAAATCCTCACTGAAAAAACCGCGGGTAGACCATTTGAAGAGAAAGTCCTTTAACAAACTGAGGAACAGATAGTTGCTGGAGAAGTCCTAGAGTTAGTGTTGAAGAGTTGAAACTTTTGGCTCCCTCTTACCATCAGAAGTACAAAGCATAACACAGCCCTACGATCCTGAAAGGGGTTTAATGTACCTACGAGTACGACATCACAGGAAACAGACAATGAGTTTCATCTTTCATATGATGACAACACCGATTCTGTAATAGTGATGAGGTGGAAGAAAAAATGTTCCAACAGCAGATATGTGAGAAAAGCTTCCAAAAATAAAACCTTCAAAAATATCTATGATAATGAGAAATTTACATATAGTTTTTTGTTTTTAGCTAAATTTTCATCAAGTGTTTTCTTTTGAGTTAAAATGTTATTTATTTTATTTTTTAATTGAAAATATGCATATATGTATATGTTTTTTATTAAGATATAAAAAAATTTGTCGTTCTTAAATGTAGTAATTATAGTCTATTTTTTATTATCTAATTTGTTGAAGAAAACTTATCCATTTTCCAACTTTGAGTTTGCGCAATCAGATGGTTTTTGTTTACAGTTTTCATTAGTATTCTAGCACTCATTTTTTGTGTATTTTCCAACACTAAGTCAAAACCTCGACTCACTTCGCAACGAATAACGTTCTTAGAAAATTATACGATACCGGAATTGTTTTCTATTCGAAAGTAGTTTCGATCACAAATGCCAGAATTAGCCCCCTGTACAATTTCTTCTCTTAATTGGAAAATATAATCAGCCAAATCGCAGCCGCCCGTGTTAATAAACATTTGTACCCAATAACCACATAGAAATTACACACAAATTTTGTTTAAAATATAAATATTTTAAACAAAAAATATTTTCAACTATAAATTTTGAACTAAAGCTTAGTTAGCTTATGCATTTCAACATAAAATATTGAATTATATACTATGAAGTTACAATATTATTAAAGTACTGTATCTTATAACATAATTTTGTCATATCATGAAGTAACGAATAATTAGTCTAGATTATTGTGAATTATTATTATTAAAAAAAAAAGAGAGTACTTAGAGAAAAACGAAATATATTTACACACTTATAGCGCATTTACACCAACTCAAAATCTAGTGGATTTGAATTGAAATCTACAACGAAATCTGTATCGTTTACACCACCGTTTTTTGACATCTAGCAAGATTTCATTTGCTCAAAAATAATTTATGCATGCGGGTTTGACAATACAATATTATCAGAGACTGAATACACCAGCATTAAAGTGTATATTTTTTGTGCCCAGAGACTAAATACAGCACATTGTAGTGCAATTTTTGTTGCAGCGTAGTATTTTTAAGTACTTTTTGCAAGAAATCACAGTTGCATCGCTTAGTACTGAGTAGATTTCAGGAGATTTCGTCGAAATCTACTCATAAAGTAGATATCATTTTGTATGGGAAATCTTCTCAAAATCTACTAGATTTGGGTTGAAATCTCGAATGAGCAGATTTCGCTTTGGTGTAAATAGGCTATTAAGAACGAAGCGTCAATAAAGCCACACATAAAAGTTGCAAGATTACGCTTTTTTCTTCCACGAGGATTTGGCTTTCTAAACGTCCTCCTAAAATATTAAGAAAAGCGGTAGGCAATCCAATTTAGGGACAAACCTACAGTCCACTCTACTTTAATTATCAAACACCTAAATATTTCTCTAACCCGCTTACCGCAATTCTTCAAATTTCATTACACAAAAATTATACAAAACATATTATTTTGTCCCATTTATATAATTACACAGTAATCCGCCATGCTGATATACTTATGTATGTGTAAACACATTAAGTCACATACATAAGTAAGCAAACACCTTCATTTTCTGCTCGTTATTTGAAATATTATTGTTACTATAATAAATTACAAATACTTTCGTGCAAACAGTGTGTTTCTCAAAAACAAACAAATACATATACTCGTATGCTTGCATGCAAAACCAGAAATAACTGTTCTTGATTTGATGTTAAAGAGTGCGTTAGTAAGAGCAAAGCCATCCAACATCAATTACACTCGTTTTCTCATTTATATGTATGCATGTATAACTGCTTACTGTTTTTGCAATACTGTGCTATTTCATATTATTGCAAATAAGTGACCTTAAATCTCACCTTAAAAGGAAAAAAAATAATGAATTAAAAATTGTATATCACAAAATTCAAATATCATGCAATCAATAATATCCTCTGTAACTGTTGTAAAAGCACACCGAGAGAACAGACACAATGGCGGCTTACAATAATACAACCATGATAAACGTATTCGTTATGGTGCATTGTTTTAAACAAACAAATGCATTTAGAATTTTAGGGAAAATACTTAATAAATATTTTTGCAATTTTTTGCCTTTAAGTCTTTAGCTTTTGATACTTGTGCCAAATATTCTAGCCCTGCCTTGTAAAATATAACAAGTTTTGTTTTTACTTCTTATATTTATTTTTATTAAAAGTGGGTGAATAGAAATGTACTGTATGTAAGCAGCTACCCAACAAACAAAATATTAAATACTTGAATGACGATACTATCAACATTTAATATAAAGCATGTATACATACTACATGTGGATCTAGGTAGGTGAAACCAAGGTAGCTTTGCCAGGTAGCGGGATATGTTCAACTGGTTTTTATTTTCGTTCCAGCAGATTGTCAATATTTAGTTTACAAAATTCATAATTGTAAGAAAACACCAGCGTTGTCAAGTCGGTGCGTTTCGCACTGTTTTTGGTGCTTTTTAAAATTATTTGTGCAAAAAATTCTGTATTATTCAGTGCGTGCTGCGCTTTTTAAAAATCAGTGGCACCAAATCAAATTCAACTCAACTTTATGTTTTAAAGTAAGAAACAAGTATTCACGTGTCCAAAATGTTTACTTTTCACTTTGCAGATCACAATCAGAATACAGAGTTGTAGTGTGGAATACGCACCATATTATGTGCACAAAGACAAACTTGCTGTATTATACATATTGTCAAAAGAGAAAGGAACTTTACGTTTTATAAAATTTGCTGCCTTAAGGCATGTTTTGCTACTAAACAATCATGCAAAGTTTGTCAAATATTACAATAAATGCAGACAGAGATAGTGAAGTTCATACTTACGATTGCGCGTGAATTGATAAATTACTAAAATATTATTTAAATTATAAAATTTTTTCAAAACATTTTCATTAAATATTGATTATGGTAAACTTCATCTATTATTAGTTATAATTCTGGTAAATGTTTGTATATTTCAATAAATTCTTTAAAAGACACCCACTCTAGTCAACAGATTTCCACTGCTCGCTTCCAAGAACACAAATGGAATTTACTTTGTGTTTGATAGAATTGCTATTAATAGAGTTTGATGGTTTGTAGTGCGATTTTGTAACTTTTAATGATGCGATATTCGTAAATATCTTCGACATACTTTAGTCATTTGTTGCAGTAACGATTGTGTGCTCCTGCAATATAATTTTAACGACGATAAGCAGCTTTAGTTTTGTATAACTGATAATGTAAACAGCTGATTTCGGTTAACAGCGAAACAGCTGATTTCGGTTAACAGCGAATATAATTAAATAATGTTGCTGAATAATACATTTGATAAAATATCGTTAAAATTATTGTAAAGATACAATGAAAGTCACAGAATCGTAATAGAGGCCAATTTTGACAAACACGAATTCTAGCTATTGAACGAATTTGATTTCATACCCATTTTGAATATATAATAGTCGCTTAAAAGGTATTATCGTGTTTTTAAAAATAAAAAGAAAAGTTCAGAATTCGGTGCGTTTTTGTTGAAATAACGCGCTTTTTTTCTCGAACAAAATATACGTGACATTTTTTGGTGTTGTATTTATAGCAATAGTAAAACTTTGTCATAGATAAGTAGGAGAAAAAAGAAATTTAAATTAAATGAATCTTTGCCATTTCGTCCTTCCGCGCATTATGTTCCTAATCCAGTCTTTTAATATCAAAAGTAAGAGAGAGAGCATCATCTGCTCATTTAAAATTTAGATTTTTTTATTTTTGTTTAGCGATTGAGAATTTACACCAGTGGTGCCAGCAATTTTTGTCAAAAAATCTTCATTTACCAAAAAAAAAAAAATATATACCTTAATAATAATTTTATAGGGCATTTACACCAACTTAAAATCTAGTAGATTTGAATTGAAATCTACAACGAAATCTATATCGTTTATACCACCTTATTTTGACATCTAGCAAGATTTCATTTGCTCAAAAATAATTTATGCATGCGGGTTTGACAATACAATATTATCGGAGACTGAATACACCAGCAATAAAGTGTATATTTTTTGTGCCCTGAGACTGCATACACCACATTATAGTTCAATTTTTGTTGCAGCGTAGTATTTTTAAGTACTTTTTGCAAGAAATCACAGTTGCATCGCTTAGTACTGATTTCAGGAGATTTCGCCGAAATCTACTCATAAAGTAGATTTCATTTTGTATGGGAAATCTTCTCAAAATCTACTAGATTTGGCTTGAAATCTCGAATGAGCAGATTTCGCTTTGGTGTAAATAGGCTATTAATATTGATACCAATCAAAAAATTATAAACAGATTGTTTTCTATGTTTGCCAGCTGTCTATATGGCGACATTTCATAGGAGCAACCCTAATCATCAGTAGACTTTGGAAATTTTTAAAGGATATTCTCAAATATTCACTCTAGCTCACTCTTTCATTTTATTTGTGAGGGATGAAAAAACATTTATATTATGCTATTTGACTTGCGAAGAGCCACAAATCTTAATTCAGCTTTCTTGTGTCACACTTCAACGTCAAGTGTTTTGATATACATACTTATGTACATATATTATTTATTAAATTAATATTCCTTTGTTTCAGCATTTTAACAGCTCATTTAGATTGTTGAAGCCTTTTAGGAAAATTGGCGCTCAAATCAAGATGTGTTTCGTGCACTTAGTGCTTTTTTAGTCAGCACAATCTACCAAATATGTCCTCAATCCGGATCTGTAGGAAATGTTTTTGCATTCTTCGTGCTTCGGAAAATATATACACGAAAAAGACAAAGACCATATCCCGAATACACCGAGTGGATGGTTGAAGAGACAAGAGGCGTCATTGGTTTACATCAGCACGGTCTTGTCTGATGATGGACCAACTCTTCCCCTCCATGTGGCTCGCCAAGCTTGTCGCAATTTCTGGCATAAGATTGTAGGCATATGAATAAACCTCTCTTGCTGAAGAGTTCGGCCTTTTTTATCAATTTATGGCCTTTTTGTCAATTTATGGACATCATTTTGCCGATTTAAGAACATCATCCCTTAAATCATCTCACTCGTCTAACCACCCCTAATAGTCTCTTACATTACATGTATTGTAAATACTGCAAGACAACAACACCTCAAGGATTATTAACCACTGAAATCCGAATGCACCAAAGAAAGAAGAAGAAACATATGTAGAGTACTTTTATTTATATTATCTTAAAGCAAATAACAGAAAAGAAATGATTACGATCACTGGTGGCCATCATAGTTATCTTTTTATGCCCAAAATGGAGCTCATGGCCCTATTGCGGTTCTTGACTCAACTCACTTTGGTCGTGTTGGCGACAACTTAAATTTCGTATAATCAAACGCTTTCTGAGTATTATGACACTCAGCTGATGCTAGTTGAGTTTGCTCTGAAGTTGCCAATTAAAAATACCGAATTGCCAACTACACATTTAAAGTTTAAACAGTGAAAAATTAAAAGAATTTTAATTACAGAAAGGTGTAATCCGAAAAATCTTACTTAAAAGGGATATATAGAAATGTAGATATAGAAAGTAAATTTAAAAAGACTTGTTTAAATTTATTTTCTATCTGGGAGAACTGTTTGTTGGGTGGAAAAACAAGAAGATACTTTAAAAAGTTTTTGTTCTTAAATCACATACCAGACAAACTGGAATCTACTTTGTTATTTAATCGATTTCCTTGGCACCAACGAACTGGAAACAACAATGAAGAATGACTCATTCACAGAGCGTCCAAAATCGTTTATTCTGTTGTTAGATTCCTTTAGAAACTTTCGAGAGTAAAATAAGGCTTAAGGCTGCAAGAATACTAACAAAGTTAAAATTATTGCTTAGAACACCGGAAAATTGATTTCATTTCATTTAGTATAAAATTGTGCAACGCTGGCGGTAAGAAATTATTTTTTAAGTGATTGAAATACAACAACTAAGCACCACAGAGTATAACGGAAATGTTAAAAGTGACTTTTGTCAAAATCCAATATCAGCTGGGAGCGAAATGTGTTAAGGAGACATTTATGTTATATATTACGTACAAATCTTTGAATTTGAACAATCACGTTTTAAGGAAAATTTGCTCATAAGCTTTTGTCTGAAAACCTACATACACACGGTTCTCAGATCTTACACTATTGCCAGTAAAATTGTCTGAAAATGTATTACAATCGTGTGAACTGCCAATTTTTAACTTACAACGTTGTCAGAAAAACCATTGTCAATCAATTGTAAGACGACAATGTTGTCAGGAAACTGACAATCGTGAGAACACTCTTTATCGGCATTGCCAGATAATTGGCTGGTATTGTAAGCTCAGTTTTTACTGCCAGATGTATAAAATTAATGCACCTGACAATGGCATCATTGTCAGAAAAAAGTTTGATGGGCAACACTGCCAAATAGATGGTTGTTGATATACATAAGTGGCAATGCCTTACAACATGTCTGGCAATTTTTTTCATCTAACAATCTGACAACCGTGTGAAATGACAGTTTTTATTGTCAAATGAATTATTTGTCAGACCATAGTCTGACAATGAAATTGTTAGATTTTCTTGCGATCGTCTGAATACACAATTTACTTCTGCGGGACAATTTTTCATTGCCACTACACTGTCAACATGTTGCCAGATCTTACAATATTGTAACATCTGACAACCATGTGTACATAGCTAAAGAGTTTTTTTTTATACTAAACCAAAGTTTGTTGTCGAAATGGTATATTCGTGTTTACTGATAACTAACGGATTTTTTAAACGTGAAAAAACATTTTATTTATTTTTTAAGGCACCTTTACATGGTAATGCAAGTATTTAGATCTGTCAAAAATTTGTGTAGAATAAACGAAATCTTACCATGTAAAAACAAAATGTATTCAGTAGGAGAGAAATCCAAATGCAAAAATTGGCAAGCAATCGGTAAATCTTCATTTCTAAACCATTTCAGAAAACTTTGTATACTCATCATATCAGAGGTGTATTTTTAAATTAGCATTGACAGCACTTCAAGTATTTACTGAAGGCGGTACAACATTTACAAACTCAAACAATTGCAGTTCAAGAGTATTGCATGTTGTTTATTGTAAATGTTGTAGAGTTGTAAACATCAGTAAATTTATTAGCCTTTCATATGTGCTGATCCAGCTTTATGAGTGCTCATAGGTATGTATATTGCCCCATTTTTACCCAGCACACATTTTTATTGTGCATGACTGTTTTACATTGAGTTCTAAATTTTTCTCTACAGTATGTAGTACAACAGCTCTAATCAGCAGTCATCATTGAAGACCTATCACGCTACAGTCGCTGAAGCCTGGCCAATCCTCCCACAACAACAATACAACAAAAATAACCCTACGTTTAGTATTTTTATTTTCCCGCAACACATAATAATACTGTGATTATACTTATCCCCCAAGCGTTAACGTAAAAAATACTTACAGCACATTTTTGTTCTTTTTTTTAAGTACGGAGAGAATTTCGTAATATTTTGCTCCCAAAAAATCTAAATATCTTGTCAAGGTGCATTAACGTCTACAAGGTGGCAGCGCTACGGCATGTGACAATTTTTTGCTACTGGCAACATAGTAAGCCCTTTACGTCAAATGTTTTGTTTACATTTTTGAAAGTGAATGTAGTGTTTTACTCTGACTTAAACATTTAAAAACTATTTCGTGAACATAATATAATTCAAATGAAAATAATTTATAATTGTGAAAACGTACTTTCATAGTTTATAATTGTGAAAAAAGTTGCAAATATTTTTGACAAGCATAGCTTAGCAAATAGCTGTGTTTGTTGTAATTTTGCTCTAATGCTGCCACCGTGTAGGCGTTAATGCACCTTGTATCTTGTGTTACCATGTAAACGTGCCTTGACGATAGCGATGCCTACCCATGGTATTAAAGTGGTAAACATAAGCAAACACAATCTTACGCTCATTAGTTTAGTCGTCAATGAGACAGCGACGAATGAACTTGTTCTTTGTTTTTTCTCCGTGTTTTGCGTATTTCTTGCTTTTTTATATAAAATTTATTAGAAATACTAAAAACATAAATTTATATACAAGGTGGCGCAAAAGTAATCCGCCTATTAGAAAATGCTATAAATTTTGCGATTGGCCCCTAATGTTTGACATTTGTGTAGTAAACACATGCGAAATACACGTTGTTAAACAATGTTACGCTACACTGCTCCAGAACGCGGATAATTGGTGACTTTATTTGACCCCAAGAGGAAGATGATTTTTCATCAAAAGTTATCATGAGTGATGAGGCCCATTTCCATCTTAGCGGGTACGTAAATAAGCAAAATTTACGCTTCTGTGGCACTGAAAATCCGCGTGTTACCCACGAAGAGCCATTACACCCGCTCAAAGTCACTGTATGGTGTGCTGTTGTCGCTGGAGGAGTCATCGGACCTTTTTTCTTGGAAGACGTCACTGGCCAAACGGTTACTGTGAATGGTGAGCGCTATAGAGCAATGATCCACGAGTTCTTTTTACCGCAACTTGATGAAATGGGATTGGAAAACATGAGGTTCCAACAGGACGGTGCTATAGCACACACTGGACGTACCACAACCGATATGCTGAAGGATACATTTCCCGGGCAACTAATCTCTCGTTTTGGTGATTTGCACTGGCCAGCAAGATCGCCTAATTTGAACGCTGCAGACTTCTTTTTGTGGGGCTTTTTGAAGTCGCGGGTTTATGTCAACAAGCCTCAAACTCTTGCAGCTCTTAAAGGCAATATACGTCACTAATGTCAGAACCTATCTCCGGAAGTTTTGTCCAGTGTGATGGAAAATGCTATAAAAAGAGCTCAAATGACAATCAGCTGTGGCGGCGGCTATTTAAATGACATCATATTCTCGACTCGATGTAAAAAAATTAAAAGACCAAATAAAAATAATCCACAAGAAAAATCAATGTTTTTCATTTTTTTTTATTTTTTATTACAGCCAAAAAACATCGGAAGGTTATTTGCGCCACCCTGTACTTTACTTCTACCTCAATTTTAAGTACATTGTAGCTAAAACGATTTTTTTCATTTGCGTACTTTTTCTCCCAGTGAAAATTTATTTACACTTAGAGCGTAACTATAGATTTCTCTTTGGGCATCACTACTTTGGGAATACTCGTAAGTGCTCAAAGCACTCAGAGTCGAAATGAGTGAAATGCTTGTTAGTTATCTCTTTTCAGCCACGTTGTATCTCTGTTCTTCTTTGCACCAAGTACCATAATTCCATAAAATAAGATTAATGTGCTGTTCACAGAACACAGACGAGCAAGTCGTGTTCTATAAGCATTTGGCAAATAATTTGATTCACGCATAATTATCATAAATGCTTCATAATAAAAAAAAAATTTTAAATAATTCTCTGAAAACCTTTTTACTTACAATTAACATGGCGCGTTACAGTTGGTCCACCCTATTATAAAAATATACTGTATAATTAATAAGGCAATTATTCAACTGAACAAGACTTCAATGCACACATATGAATTGAATTATTATTTGAAGTTCTTCATTTTCGTTCTTCTCCTAAGTGAAATCAAATGCTGTAAATGCTTATTCATCCGAAGTGTTATCGTGTCACTCATCAACGCTTTCTCTTAGATGTAGCACGTGTTGAATTTAAGTTGATGTTTGATAGGTATTTAATAAGATTTAAAGAATCAGAAAATGGATTTTCATTCGTCACTTAAAACACATAATTTAAATTTCTTCTAGTCACATTTTCTTATTTAATACCAGCAGATACCCGGTTTGTGCTATTAAGTCAAGGAAAAATAAATTTCCCAGTTGACCGTGTAATGCAAGTTCCGCTGCATTTACTCGACAACACTTTATCAAACAAAGGGCACACACTTTATTCGCGCTTGACGGTAAGCGTAATTCTGTTATGCTTATTGTCGAAATTTATAGCGATAACATATTTAATGACCATAATATCAGAGCAGTGTGGAAGTCGATAATAATTAGGCGGTCTGAAAAAACTAAGTAAGTTATGTACTTTTTATATAAATTATAATTGTAAAAGTAAAATGGTATAATTTACAGAAACTTTGTCCGAATTAAAAGCTTGGATTTAATAAATAAATAAACAAAGTTTTATTAGAGGCCACCAACTTTCCACTGGCAACACTGGTTTGTCTTACAAACTATTTTATATAAAATTTTTACATTTTATACGTGTGACTCTAGGGGCAGATGGACGGAGTGTATCATTTTCAATAGCGAGAAACGGTTAAACAGACGTTATGGGAATGTGAACTATTACCTGACTCAAATGCTGTCAGGTCACGGCTATTACCGGAGCTACTTATACAAAATGGGCAAAAGTATTCTATATAAAATTTTGACTTTTGATACGTGTGACTCTAGGGGCAGATGGACGGAGTGTCTCATTTTCAATATCGAGAAACGGTTAAACAGATGTTATGGGAATGTGAACTATTACCTGACTCAAATGCTGTCAGGTCATGGCTATTACCGGAGCTACTTATACAAAATGGGCTGTGTTACTGCCTTTTGTTCATATGAAGAAGAAGAAGAAGTCCTGGATGACGCCGAACACACTTTCTTCACATGTATTCGATGGGCAGAAGCTCATAGATAACTGGAGATAGTAGCTGGCTCAATAACAGTGGAGCACGTAGTGGACATTACGATAGCGAGCGAGGCCAACTTTCCAGCGGTATCGCGATTCTGCAAAAAAGTTCTACGGACGAAAAAGCCAGATCTGGAGGCCGCACAACAAAATCATAATCGGGATGCCAGACAAAGGATAGCGTAAAGAGAATGGCGAATGGCTGATTAAGCCATTGGGAATCCACCCCGATGCAATGCTAAGGCGGTGCCGGGGTGGAAATTTTTATCCCAGGAATAAGAGAGGTTTTTTAGTCGGTAAGTTCACTGTTGTGAACAGTCCGGCACATAGCAGAAGGTACGGACCCTCTGGTCAGAGCGTAACGCATTTTTCCTCCTCGCTGGAATAGATAGCAAAGCTGTGTACACGTGTTTTTTTTGTTTTTTCTCTTTTTTACCGTTGTCCGTGTTTTCTTTATATGTTCAATATTAATTCCTTTTTAATGCATTTCATAACACTACTTCCTCTTTCCTCCTCATCATAACCCATTTTCCCAGTTCCAGTACAATGCACTGCATATGTAGGGGTCATCCCCTGAGTACTGGTCCAAGATAATAAAAAAAAGAAATATTTGTAAAAATATTCAATAGAATATTATAACTGCGACAACTGAAGAAATTGGTGCTTAAAATAGCAATTTAGCGCTTTTTTAAAAAAGGCGCTAAATCTAGCGCAATTAATAATTTTCTTATTTTGCTAGAAGCTGAAGCGGTCCCACTAAATAAAAAAAACTTAAATAATGTCCATCTTTTGTAAAGTTACGTCTTTTGTGTTCTTATTGTTAAAGGTAAACCTCCACGAACACTATTCCCTCTTCATCATAATCTATATTCCTGGTTCCAGTACAATGCGCCGCATATGTAAAAGTCATCCCCTGAGTACCGGTCCAAGATAAAAAAAGGTAATTTATGTATTGCAGTTTATTGTTAAAAATATATACTTCATTTATTAGTAAACACGTCTAAAAGTTCTACAAATTTTTAAATTTAAAAAAAAAATTAGAGATATTCATTTTTTGATATTCACTTTTATGAAACACGACAAATTGTATGCACTTTATCTCGCTCTACCCTGCACTCTAGCTAATATAATATATCAAAATATTTCATAAACACACTTGTAAATTTTATTTGTGTGAGCGACAAATTAGAAATTTCCGCCGAAAACAAATCTCGTCGACACCAGCTTGGACAACTGGGTTCATGTGGGAAAAACACACCACCACGAAAGAAATGTGCGTGTAACGCATATGAGTAGACATTTTTCTATGAGTTTTTTTTTTCTTTCTCGGGCTGTAAAACGACGAACATGGGACTACTCTATTTTATATACATATGTACATAAATAAATACAAACATATGTGCGTATTTGTATATATATTTTATATTAAAATATTTATTAAATTTTATTTTAGGATGTTGCTGATTGTGTATCTTGTAGAATTGTAAGTTGGTGTGATTGTGAAATCTGGTGGGATTGAAACACAAGAATTGCGTGTATTTGTTACAAAATCGGCGTTGTTTTCCATTCGTTTAAATTTGGTGCAATAATTTTAAAAATGTCAAAATCTAGCAAAAAACTATATCACTTAATTGCTTGTAACACTAGGTGTTTATTTTAGAGCTACACAAGTTGAAGTCATAACAAAACAAAGAAATATATTTTAAATATTAATAAAACGGGCTTTATTGGCAACAACTGTTGGTGATATTAATGTTTAAATATGATTTAGACCAAATAGCCATCACGGCTGGCGGGTACAAATCGCAATCTGGAAAGCACCAATTTTTGCAGCATTTGCGACTTTACTTTACCAATAAATCTTCGATTTTCAGATACCTGTACTATAAGGGCTTCGGCCTACCAACTCATTATGCTTTGTTCTCCATTGATTGCTGGGAAATTACATACATGAGGGATTAGAAAGCCCGAACTCCTCAACAAAAAGTTGTTCATATGACCACAATCATATGACAAGAATTGCTACCTGTGTGAGCCTAGCAAGCCACACGGGGGCGGTGGTGAATCGTGAAAAATTCACTTCGTGGAATTGATCCACCATCAGGTTAGGCCGTCAAGGCAGGTACTGATGTAAATCATTTTCACAGTTGTACTATAAGGAACCAGAGGTGATGGTTGGCGGGTGACTTGGTTTAAGGACTGATGCTCCTAGTGGGCTTCCGTCTACCAGCTCATTAAGCCTTGTCTTCCATTGATTGTTGAAAAACTGCAACAAGGAGGGATTAGAAGTCCCCAAACTCCTCAACAAGAAATTGCTCATATGGCTACAAACATACGACAAAAAGTGCTACCTATGTGAACCTAGTAAGCCCCGCGGGATTGCTGGTGAATCGTGAATAATTCACTCCGTGGAATTGGTCCATCATCAGATAAAGCTCTAAGGCAGGTGCTGATAAAAATCTTTTCCACTACTGTTCAATTGCCTTAGTCCCCCGAGGGAACAGGTTTTGCCTTGGCGTGGACCAAACCAGGGCATTCTGTTTTCTGGGGTATAGAAGGTAAGGCGTCCCTCGTTTGTTCTTGTAAACAAAACTATGGGAAGTCGCATGACTTAAGTTATGTTAAGGATTTACAAAAATCTTATCAGGGGTATAAATTGGCAGAACAGGTCTGAGTAAAGTTGCCGGAACTGCCTCGCAATTCAACCCGGGCTTATCACGATTTAGGTTTCAGGCTGTGGCTTAAACCCAAAGGTGCAGGAAGGAGTAGTTAGTATCCCTAATAATTGTTAGTGCATGGGGGGGGGGGGGGGGTTAACACCCCACCCGAAGTGCTGTTGCCTTGCAACAGATACCAATACTGTAAGGAACCAGTGGTGATGGTCGGACGGGTGAATTGGTTTAAGGGCTGATGCTTTTAGTGGGCTTCTTCGTCCTACCAACTCCTATCTTCGTCTTCCATTGATTGCTGGGAAATTGCATACAGGAAGCATCAAAAGGCCCGAACTCCTAAGCAAGTGGCTTGCCTATATGGCTACAAACATATAGTAAAAATTGCGACCTGTGTGTGCCTGGCAAGCCACATGGGGGTACTGGTGAATCGTAAATAATGCACTTTGTGGATTTAGTCCATTATCAAATAAGGTCGTAAAAGCAGGTGCTGATGTAAATTTTTTTCACAGTTGTTCATTTGTCTCCCCTCCCCAGTGGGGAGCTGATTTTGCCTTCGTGTGCACAAAACCAGACATTTCTGCTTTCTGGGGCATAGAGGGGAAGGATACCCTCGTGTTTTTGTATTAAATAAAACGTTAGGAAGTCGCATGACATATGGTCTGTAGGACTTCCAAAGCCACTACCAAGGGATAAAATTGGCAGAACGTGGATCAACAAAGCCCCCGGGAGTTTCTGTTTTGCAGATCTGTCAGTGCTGAACATGGTTGATCTGCCTTAGCTAAAACGTTCTAGCTGTGGTTTAACCCTACAATCGTAGGAAGGGGAGCTAGTGTCCCTGATATCTTTGCATGCCGGTTTCTGATTGCACAGAAACCATAATGTTGTGAAAATTTTTCAAAACCTCTGTCACACAGTTGCATTTTTAGTACTTTTTCAGCACACATGTTTTATTTAGTAGATCGAACGATCGTATAACAGGAACTATACTCATATTCATAAATCAACTCAGTTTAATTTCTAATGCCAGGAAAATACTTATAATACTCAGATTGATTCAGCTCATTCAACTTATCACAAATGTACACATATTTCTTGGCTTGTTTGTTCGTATACAAAGTTGGCAGTGCGAACCACGCTTATATAATATCGTCGATATACGAAGGAAGTGAATCAACAACGCCACAAAAGTTGTTAAGTAGTCTGAGTACGATAAGAACTTGAAACTTTCGAATTGATATAAAACTCAACAGTAATATATCATTTATCATTGACAGTAACATTCTAACCAACGTTATTTTTGAAGGCATAAATCTTTTTAGATATAATTATGTTGCGACAAAAGCTTCAAGCACATGGTCACTCCAAATTTGACATTTCTACTTATTTACTTACTCATTCAACCAAAGATACGCTTTATCGGAGAACAGAATTTTCAGTGCATAGTTAATTTCATTATCGATTTGTGGTTCTGCTCACTCTGATGTTCTATAAGGGAATGTCACACCAAACTATACCAAAATCAGCTATAAGTGCTGCCAACTAAAAGTTGTGAATCTTTAGCAATACACTGTTTACATTATGACGTAAGTGATCTAAAAATTCAGTCCAAATTTACTTCTCAGGAGGCAAATAAAAAATATTGACTAATATAATTAAGACAGGAAAGCTGCATAGAAAAATCCATCTTTATACTAATGACGGCATATCATCAGAATTGTGACATCAATATTAATTCAATAGTGAAAACTGACATCAACTTCAATACCAAAATAACGTGAAACAACTTTGACATATATTGAATCTCAACAATGCTACTACTTTGGTGTGGCAACACGGGTACTTAATTTACTCTATATCTGAGTAACTGTCATAATATATGTAGTGTTTCAACCTAACGTTATTAACCTCTAAAAAAAATACCCATTAACGTGAAACAAATGTTGTTCGTAGTGATATTTCATAACCACCAACAAATTCTGTCATCTCAACAATAGAAATAATCTGTTTTTTCTTTGTTTTGTCATTTCAATGAAAATGTGAAGAGAACACTAAAGTGGTATTATTTAAATCAGATTTTGTCACTTCTGGTTACATCCACACAGTGATGGCCATATAATTAAAACATTCTTGATAGTAAATTAATTTCTGAGATTGTGTTGTTGATTAACTAAACGCCGTACATAGCGTTTTACATCTGATCCCCACCAGCAAAACTTGAATTCGTCACTCTAAAAAATATTTTTCCAAGATCTTCTTGGTTTCTTAATGATTTTCGGACAGTTGTGAAAAAGATTTACATCAGCACCTGCCTTGCGGCCTAATCTGATGATGGACCAATTCCACGGAGTGAATTTTTCACGATTCACCACCGCCCCCGTGTGGCTTGCTAGACTCACACAGGTAGCAATTCTTGTCATATGATTGCGGTCATATGAGTAACTTCTTGTTGAGGAGTTCGGGCTTTCTAATCCCACATGTACGCAATTTCCCAGCAATCAATGGAGGACAAAGCTTAATGAGTTGGTAGGCCGAAGCCCACTAAGAGCATCAGCCCTTAAACCAACTCACCCGTCAACCATCACCACTGGTGCCTTACAGTACAGGTATCTGTTGTATAGGCAACAGATCCTCGGGACATTGATAGTCCCCGAAAAAAGCCACACACCAAACAATTATCAAGGATACTAACACTCCATTCCCGCGTTTTAGGTTTAGACCACAGCCAGAACGTTTCAGCCAAGGTAGGCACCTCAACCATGATCAGCCCGGGTCGAACCGCAAGCAGAACTTCCCGGGGGCCATGCTGATCCCCGTGCTGCCAATTTATACCCTTGGTAAGGGTTTCGGAAGCCAACACAACATAAGTCATGTGGCTTCCTAGAGTTTTGTTTGCCGCACCAAACGAGGGACCCCTTCCCCTCTTTTCAGCGAAAAACAGAGTGCCCAAGTTAGGAATACGCCAAGGCAAAACCTGTTCCCCGGGGGGTGATTTTCGGACAAAAACCAATCTGGATTCAAAAATGTTTTTTTGGAGACGAACGTTTTTATTGCGCGATGCAGTCACGTAAGGCATCTTCATTTAGCCGCCGTCTAATATTTCTAGGTAATATACGGATATTGTATGATGACTCTTTTAACTGTTTAGAACTTTTAAATCGGACTCTGGCTGTGGCTTTACGCGGCTTGGAGGCTCTGGGTACATTATTTGAGCTCCCAAGGTTATCACAATTGTTCTTTCAATTATAAGTTTTTCCTCTAGGGCAAACAAGTAATTGAGGAAATTTATTCACTGTCTTCACGGAGCCTCTTTATTCTTCGGAACATATTGGTTTTTTTCGTCATGACTGGTTGCTAATATTGGTATACAATTTTGCTGATATCATTTAAAACATACTTATCAGCAATTTTTCACAAAAAAAATGGAACTAGATATTAAAATAATGTTATTTGAATAGCAGAACTGAAAATGTTTTACTTATGTGTCCACTTAAAAAACTAGCCTTTCTCTAAATAATGACTAACTTTTTAAGAAAGCTGAACAGAAAAGGAATGTAAAGAAAGAACCAAGTACAAGAGACCTCAATCAAACTTATATTTTCAGTAGAAAAGTTTCATTGCAATAAGAATAATGTGCTGTTCATGGAACACAAGCGAGCACTCGTCTAAAAATTTTATATGGAAATCACTCAAAAAATTGAGTAATTTTCATAAAAATTTTTTAGACGATTTGTTCGTCTGAGTTCTATGAACAGCACGTAAATCATATAAAATACCCAAAGAATGAGAGATCACATTTATGTTTTAATTACATGTCCACCACTGTGTATGTATATGTACTTAAATATGTGCATATATCCGACACATATCTTCTGTCTTTCATATCCGTAGTTTTGAAATTATGTTTGGAAAACAATAAAAATATCTTATTACCAATAAATACTACAAACGTTGTAATGGCATACAATGCGTTGCTAACATTTTCAAGCAAATTTACGTCTTTAGAACATTAAAAGATATTTCGAAAAGCTAACAATATAAATATATTCATACATATATAAATACTTATATACATATGTATCTAACTATTGTATAAAGTCTTTAAGTTGCTGAAAGAAACTTTTATCTTATCGCAAAAGTAATTTGCATTTTAATTGTTCAATTTGCAGTTTATGCTAAACAAAATATATTCAACGAACGTGTTCGCAGGAAAATTTCCATAAAGAGAAAGGTAGAACAAAAAAATTCAATGCATTCGTACACGTTTTAATTGAAGCAAACATAAAATACTTTACAAACATTAAGAGAAGCATACGAGTACATATATGTATAGGGTGTCCTTTATAGATATAGCGGGTGTCCGTCGGGAAGGTATAGTACCTTGTATTGTCTCCATTTTGGTAAACATTAGTCTTAACCGTTCATACGAGGATTTAATACCCGCCAAGTTTACACGCGGCAAATTTATTACGAAAGAATATTCGTTAAACTAACGTGTTTTAATCGTTAAAACATTTCATCAAAATCAATCATCAATTACTGTGGCGAAGAGAAAGTTCCTGATAGTTTTGCAAGTTTCGTATTTTTTTATTATTTTTTCATTCATTAATTTATTGAATCTTCACAAAGTGAACTAACAATAAGTATTCAAATCTTAATACTAAATACACAAAATTAATTAAGTGCCAATTTCACGATAACGATGCTGTTTGTTCGTTCGCACAATTATAAAGGGTGGTTAAATTTCAAGGGCCGATGTTGATTTTGAATAAAACACAAACTATTTAGGAAATTATTGTACTTTTACTTTATTATGATATATTGGTATTATTCAATTATGTATGAAACAAAATATTGGCCAAATGAGCGCCGCGACCACGGCGGCACACCTCCATCCGATGGTCCAAATTTTCGATGACCCTGAGGCATAATGAAGGTTCTATGCCGTTAATGTGCCGAATTATCTCATCCTTTAGCTGTTAAATTGTTGCTGGCTTATCGACGTACACCTTTTCTTTCAAATAACCCCAAAGAGAAAAGTCCAACGGTGTCAAATCACATGATCTTGGCGGCCAATTGACAGCGCCATTACGTGAGATAACACGGCCATTGAATTTGTTGCGCAAAAGAGCAATTGTTTCGTTAGCTGTGTGGCAAGTGGCACCGTCCTGCTGAAACCACATATCGTCTACATCCATATCTTCCAATTCGGGCCATAAAAAGTTCGTTATCATCTCACGATAGCGAACACCATTCACAGTAACTGCCTAACCGGTCTCATTTTGGAAAAAAATACGGCCCGATGATGCCGCCAGCACATAAACCGCACCAAACAGTCACTCTTTGTGGGTGCATTGGTTTTTCGACAGTCACTCTTGGATTTTCATTCACCCAAATGTGGCAATTCTGTTTATTGACGAATCCACTGAGGTGAAAATGTGCCTCATCACTGAAGATGATTTTCTTCGAAAATTTATCATCATTTTCATAATAAGTCTGGATAACTTTAACACGTTGTTGGATTGTGTATCTCTCCATGGTTCAAATTGAATAAGTCTGAAATAGAGAAATGTCAAATAAAATTTGGAAAAAAAACTTGGCGTTTAGGTGTGGTCCACATTCAACATCGGCCCTTGAAAGTTAACCACCCGATATTTAAAACAATAACCAAATTTTGAATGCTGTTTTTGTTTTAAATGTAATTGTTCGAACGAACGAGCAGCTTCGTTATCGTGAAATCGGTATTTAGTCCTGCCAATGCTAGACAAAAATGTTTTATTTTGCACGGGCAATATCGGTAAAATCACCTACGAGGGTGGTTCGGAAACTTCTTAGCCTATCCATGAAAGAGAATAGTTAGTTTTTCAAAAATATTTTTATTTTTCAATATAATCTCCTGAAACTTCAGTACACTTAGTCCAATGCTTTTCTAGCAATTCTATCCCTTGATTAAAATACGCAACCTTTGACGCGGAAACCCTTTCAGGACCGTAGTCCTCCTGTGATCATATGTAGGCAATGTTAGCCTCGCTACTCGGCAGATAACCTCAACAGACCAGGACAGATGTCCGGTCCCTACAAGTTAACGCTGCACTTGGACAGCTCCTAAGCGGGACTCCTACCATTGTATCAATGTCCCTACGCTGTAGATGAGCCCCGGCTTTCGCGAGTTCATCTGCCATAATATTTCCGCACACTTCACCCAAAAAGGCTCCTGATTTGAATGTCTCGCTATCTCATTAAGAGATATCCGACATTCTTGAAGCAATCTGGACGTCGTATAGACACTCACAAGCGCATTTAACGCAGCCTTACTACCAGTACAGATTCGAATATTCACCCCGCATACCCTACAGTACCTCAACCAGCTAGCTGCTCTTATTATAGCTGTAATTTCAGCCAGCATTACGCCACACTCATCATATAGTTTAAATCTGATTGATGCTCCTATGATACTGAGGGATAAAGATGCCGCCACCAACTTCAAGGTCCGATACACAGGCGGTTCGGAAACTTCCTAGCCTATCCATGAAAGAGAATAGTTAGTTTTTCAAAAACATTTTTATTTTTCATTCATATTGCTTTTCTAGCAAGATCTTCAAAATAGTGGTTTACAACTGTAATTGCATCTTCATTTGAGGTAAAACGCTTGCCAGCAAGGAATTTTTTTAGATTTGGTAACAGGTAAAAGTCACTGGAAGGTAAATCGGGAGAATAAGGTAGGTGATCAAGCAACTCGTACTTTAATTCGTTGATTTTAGCCATTGTTAAAACACTCTTGTGTGCTGGTGCGTTGTCTTGATGAATAATTATGTTTTTGTGTTGTAAGGCAGGACGTTTATCTCGAATTTGTACATTTAATTGATTCAAAAGGTTGCACTAGTACTCTGAATTTATTGTTTTACCCTTTTGCAGATAGTCAATCAATAAAATACCTTTGAAGTCCCAAAAAACCGTTGCCATAACCTTACCAGCCGATTGTATTGTTTTTACCTTCTTTGGGGCACTTCCTCCAGCTTCCGTCCATGGTTTGGATTGTTCTTGTGTCTCTGGAGTATGGTGGTGTTATGAAACGATGCTTAAAATCCATTTTATTTCGCTTAAAACGATCCAAACAAGCTTGAGAAATCTTCATTCTTATGCGTTTTTGGGCGATTGTTAACAAATGCGGAACCCATCTTGCAGAAAGTTTTTCATCTGCAGTTCCTCATGCAAAATTAAATGGACTCGATCATTTGAGATGCCCATGATATTAGCTATTTCACGCACTTTTATTCGTCGATCATTTAATACCATATCATGCACTTTGGCTACAATTTCTGTTGCTGTTATTGGACGTCCACTACGTGGTTCATCTTCAATGCTTGTACGACCACGTTTAAATTCGGCAACCCAATTGTTTACTGTTGCATATGAGGGAGCACTTTCACCTAACACATTCACCATATCATTATGAATTTCTTGTCCCAATAAACCTTTTTTATGTAAATATTTAATAACACTACGCATTTCTAATTTTTCTATTAAAAAAAATCGCGGATGCGTCTTTCGTGAACACCTGTTTCTATATGAAGGAGTTGCCAGATCGAAACAAAATTTAGCATGTGTTCATAGCAAAGATGAGAGTTTCCAAAACATTTAACTTTTTTCTGTTTATACCGCGCCTTTTGTGCTAGACTAAGAAGTTTCCGAGCCGCCCTCGTATTTAGAGTTCTGATGGTGGCAAAGGTGTCCCTTCTCATTTCAAATCGAAAAAGTCAGTCGAACCATGGCAATACTGACCACAGTGGCCATGAAGGCAGCACCAACCAAAGCACTTTTTTCACTTATGAGTTGCATGCCATGCGACTTAGAAGCCAGGCAGATAGCACTAAAAGCCGCGATCAGGTTAAACGGGACAGGAGCATGGACCTACACACCATGGGGACATGCTAATATATTGGAGATTGGAGAGACCTAGTACCCAATCTAATTGACTACTGCATCCCAAAACCATTCCTCACAAGGAGCTTCGGCTACCCAATTTACATGGATGGGTCCAGAAAGGGGTGGGGGGTGACGTTTACATAGAGGAATTTATCACTAAAATATCCTTCAGACAGTTAGACGGTTGCAGTGTACTTCAGGCTGAAATATCGGCTATAAATAAAGCGGCCAGATGGCTGACGTTTTACAAGATATTTGGTAGGGACATCATGATAGTATCGGACAGTAAGGCCGCCATCAACTCCCTGATTGGAATATACACTAATTCTAGCCTAGTCCAGGAATGCCGGATATCTTTAAATAAGATGGCGAGACATTCTAACCTAACCCTAAAATGGGGGACATGGGTCCATTAATCACAACAACATTGCTGACGAATTAGCCAATAAAGGGACAGCCCTAGAGGATAGGGATATAGATCCCTTTTGCGGACAACCCATATCAGCGTGTTGGACAAGAATAAAACTCCACACGCTAGAACATGCCCAAGAAAAATGGCTCACAAAGCCCACATGTCTTATATCAAGGAACCTGTGGCCGCATACTACGCACATTAACTCCAAGATAACAGGGGATGTATTAAAACTTCCAAGATCTCTCCTAAGAATGACGGTAGCAGTTATCACTAGACATTGCCCGTTTGGGAACCATGCCAGGAGACTAGGCCAACCATGTGACGACTTTAGTAGAAGCTGCCAAGACGAGGAGGAGGAGACGTTCCTTCATCTCCTCGGTACATGCCCAGCATTGGAGCACCATCGTCTAAGATGCCCTCCTCCTATATCCCTATAACCTTTTATTTTTCCTCTATTATAACCTAATTTTTAAGGCAATCACAAAGGTAACGACCTTCAGGACCCAAGTGGGCTGGAGTATCCGGGCCAGCCTACCTAACCTAACCATCTCTTCTCATCAACCGAGTGTGGCTGCCAAAATTAAGTATATTGCGTGCAAGAGGATTGGGTTGAAGTTCCAGTCTGCTAATTTACATTGTCGCATACTTTTACTAACGTAACACACAGACCCTTGTGAATTCTGGAGTTTTTTACGTACCATAGAGCTGCAGTAATCGTTCGATAAATTTGATTTTGTCGCCTTTCAATTTTTTCAATGTTAGATGTTGAGGCGGTGTCCCATAATTGAATTCCATAGCACCAGAATTTAGAATTGTGTTGTATAACAAAAGTTTGCAATCTAACTTCAATTTTGAATTTCTGTCCATAAGCCAATTAAGCCGCACTGCTTTTAACTTTAACTGAGTAACTTTCGCATCAATGTGTGACTTCCACGATAGCTTATGGTCATTCCATACTTATGTTTATAAAATTCTTGAGTGTTTGTGTATCACCGAGAGAATAAAGAAATTAATCTTTACACAAGGACATTTCGACCTTTCTGGCAATAATTCTCAAATAATATTTTTTATTACGTTATTTATTGCCTTTATTACTTGAGATAAGCAACGTTTTTTTTACAATGTTATGCGGGCTGAACGTAGTCAAGGAGCAGGAAAAATAAAGAACAAATATTTTGTTTTCCATTTACTTTTGATGGACTGTTTATGTGTAAATACTCCTGCTCCTTGTGTTTTTATTTCGTTTGTGGCTTTTATTGTCATTTCAAGTTATTGTTTTGCTTCAGTTGATTTAAGCCCCAATAAATACCAGCAGATAAGTGTATAGCAAGTGATAAGAGATCACTTTGAAACTAGAATTCTAGAAAATAATATTCAAATGAAAGCATAAGTTTTTTATTTCTTCAAAAATCAATTGTTTTCACAAAATATTTGCTTACTCAATCGATTTCGTTTTTAAGGGCGCAAGCAAATAAGATTTTTTCCCCCAACACTTAGGGAAAGCCAATTCAAAGCGTTTAGCAAACATCGAGGATAAAATCAGTAAGCATAGATGCCACTTGGAAAAGATTTTTAATCCAGCTTTCATGGTGAAACAGAACACGACCGCAATATAAAGCGAAAACGCTTCTCAGAGTTAACACGTTCATAATTGAAACGACAGCTGGAACTTGACTAAAACTGTTATTTAATGTTCTTGCCATAAGCAAGAGCGGCAAGCTGGACGTTTTTTTTCCCCCACTGAGCTTTAAAGCTGAAACGCCATCCCTAAACACAAGCATCAACGTTATGTCAAAACGATAAAAACAGGGTTATCACACAAATAAATAAAACAACCCTGATTATTTTAATAACTGAACGCACGGCATTGTTGTGTGTGATTTTTTTTTATTAAATTAAAATAAAATAATTAAACATTTATTGAATTTTTGATGAACTTTTTTTTATAATTTTTTAAATTAAATTTTTGGTTTGTACATTTGTACAACGGGTTATAGTTCAGGTTTTTTCTTTCTTAAGTTTTTTTCTTAAGAAAGATTTTTTACAATACAAATCTGCTGTGATCAATAATTTTGATTGAAGAAGACAAGAAAAATAATAATCAAATCTTTAGCTGGGGGACAACTAGCTGTTTCGTAGTCGCTACACTACTCATCAGCACCCACTGGGATTTGAACTCGTTAAAATAATTAAAGTTTTAAAATTTTTTAGATGAGTTAGAAGATTACTACATCATATTTGAAAATAATATCTCATTTGCCCGGATAACACTGTAAAAAAACGTAGCTTATCTTAAGTAATAAAGGCAATAACTAACACAATAAAATTATATTATATACTATGAGAAGCAAAAGTGAGTCAACACCAGTGGTGTGTCTTGTTTTTTTTGAAACGTTGAAATTATATTATACATATCGATTTTATTTACAATAACAAAAATGAATAAATCATTATTTATAGCGTTATAATAGGAAAAATAGCTGATTTTAAATATAATGTCTTTTTTTATACTTTACAACAAAGCGTCAGTAATATATGATCAAAAGTGAGTGTACGTCAATGTATAAACAAAATGTATGTGCAGTCTTATTTCTCGAACACCTGACATTAAATTCATATCTATGCAAAGTGCGTCGTATTGTGCTATCACTAACTGCTTTATCAGACTCTGTAGTGATATCCTTGGCAATTTGTACCACATTAGAATGTGGTTTTTTGTAACTGTGGCAGCAATCCTTCTTTCTTCTTCAATTAACAGCTTTGAACCTTCTGTTCGCTTAAAATCGTCTATTTTCTTAAAGTTTTTTAATTTTTCCACAATGCTTTTTAAGAGGTGTAGTATCTTCATAAAATTCTACTAATTTTTCGAAATTATTTACCTTTTTCTCTTAGCTCTATTATAGTGTTTGCAGTTTCTATTGAAATTTCCATTTTCATCTTAATTCACGGCTTTTATAAAACTTTACAGGCACTTCCACAATGTATATTGATTATCAATTAACTAAAACAATTATTTTTTGTCTTTTTCAATAAAAATCATCATAAAAATTGTTGTAAGTCTACCGGTCTTAGCGAAAAAATTAAATGACGAGGAAACTGTTTACTCACTTTTGAAGTGTAATTCTTGACAGTTTTAGTTAAAAGGTATTATAAAAAATTGTTGGTCTTATTTTTTGAATATTTTTTGAAACTGGTTAAGTAAACATTAGATAGTCTCTTAATTATAGTTACTAAGATTATTCTAGTACTAATACTAGCAATGTAATAAAATGAAATATAAAATTATTATTGATGTTGACTCACTTTTGGCGCTGATAGTATATGAAACTTTTCAAATGCATACATTTTTATTTATATATTTTTAATTTTCATTAAACATAACATTTTAAATATGTGTCCGTATACGAGTACACTGATGTGGCTATTAAATTTTATAAAGAATTTATCAATATTAGTTACAAATGCCTGTTGTTGTTCTCTGTGGAGTTCAACAATCTAAATTATTATTTTTTCCTTATATATATAAATTTACTTATTATCCCTAAATGGATAGATTGTAAATAAAAAAAACATTAACAATAATAAAAAAAAATATATATAAAACTTGACATTAACTCACACTTAGCATCGTGATAGTTGTGATTGGACCACCCTTTGTATTCATAACATCGAACGACCATTATTAGTTGGATAACCGTTCCACCGCCAAAGCGCGCACCGAATATGAAAACCTGGTTTCAAACCGTCTAGCGAAGAGGTTCCGAATTTTTTGGGAATTCCCAAAATCGGCTTCGTGAATTCCCAAAGTCCCCCCACTTCCCCGGAAGCAATACGGCATCTCCGATTTTCGCACTAAAGTAGCAACACTGCATATATAGTTTTATATGGCTACATACATATGTAATAATTACTCATACGTCATCGGTATTGAGAGTTTCCAAGGCCAAAACGCGCACCGAATATGAAAAACCCGGTTCTAAGCCGGCTAGCGAAGAGGTTCCGAACTTTTTTGGGAATTCCCAAAATCGGCTTCGTGAATTCCCAAAATGCCCCCACTTCCCCGGAAGCAATACGGCATCACCGATTTTCGCACTAAAGCAGCAACACTGCATATATAGTTTTATATGCCTACATAGATATGTAATAATCACTCATACGTCATCGGTATTGAGAGTTGCAGGCACGCATATAAACAAAAAAAAATTTACAAGTGAAGCGTGTTAATAAATAATTGTATATTTTGCTCATCCAAACTTTGAGCTCGATGGGCTTACCCAAACTGTTATCTGATTTGGCTTAAATCATCAGCACTAAGCTTTTATAACTAGTGTCACAACCTTCCGAACTGCTTATTTGGAAATTAAATAAAAAGCCAAATTGGCCGTCACCCTAGTGTACACACATACATATGTATGCATGTGTGCAAATACAAGTTTTATTTAATTTTATAATTGTTTTTAGTTAGTTTAATTTATTTTCCATTTTCTATTCTATTTTCTATACAAGTATGGCCAACATTACATTTTAAATTACTTCATATTTTGGCAAATAAAAAAGCCCATCCGTGACACATGTGTGTAAATATGTATATATGAGTGTATGTATGTATGTGTGTGTGTATGTTACTATGTAAATATGAAAAACCTCTAGCACATGTGCTTGGAAAGCTTTTATTTCAATACTCGTAAAACAAAGTTGCAAACAAAAAACAGTTACAATAACATGCATGACATGAAAGTACAGTCTTCTCTTGATATTATAAAAATCGCTGATAGGAATTTTTTACTAAGATTTTTCCCGAGCCCTAGAAAATCACTTGATAAAATAAATGAAAAACCACATGCAACATAATCCATCTGTTAATTTGAAATTATTTAAATGGTATTTTGCTCAACAACACTCTATAATTTGAAATATCTACAACACTTTGAATATGTCACGTTCACGTTACGTGTTAGTGTTTGTTTAGGGTGAACAAAATTTTTAATCATATGCTTTTGCTGCCTTGAGGCAAAGTGCCAAGAGGCAAAATATTGTCACGAAATTGCATTAAGTTAGGTGGGTAGGCCGCTGGATCTCCAAGTGTAACTTAGTTGATCAGCTCACGGGGCTCCCTATCAGTTTCCTTTGTGTTTGCCTGAATAGAAAAAATGTACTCGTAGAAAAAGAAGAGGGAGATAGTACGTTGAAAGAGTAAATGGTGTATATAAAGGTTGTGGGATGAAGAAAGACAAAAAGTGGGAATCTGCTTGGTATGATATTACGTGCAATTATACTAGCCATCTGCTGCTCCTTATGAAAGAAGCCAATGCATTCAGATTGAGTGAGGCTATACACAATAGACTATGGAAACTCCGCTACCCTAGATATTTGAGGCGTTGGTGTTCCAATGTCGAGCATATTCCGAGGAAGAGAAGGACTGTCTCCTCCTTGATCTTGGCAACTTTTGCAGGACGAATTTGCATTACTTCTGACCCATTTTGCAGCCGTTGATCTGCTTGTTTATACACAGAGCCACACAAACTACATAAAAAAATAAAATACACAAACAAACATACACCATTTAAAAAATGCAAATTTTCAAGTAAATCAAGCACCAATGGTTTTATTGTTGTTGTTGCATTCTTATTGTTACGTTATGTGCGAGTGTGTGTATGCGTAAGAATTATATCTGTACATTTGAGTCTGTAATGATCATTAGCAAATAACTTAATGCTTCATGATCATTGGAGATGGTTATAAAGAAATATAAATAGCGGACAGATGTTTAAGCGCTATGTAAGACAGTCATAAGTCATAAAAGTAAGCAAGTATAGTGTGTGTTAATATACAATGGTATTAAGTAGAAATAAAGCTGTGAAGTGTTTTAGTTCTGTGTAATGAACAAGTTTGTGTGTCATTATTTCATGTGCAATTGCAGAATCCGCAAAAGCATTTCTAAAGACAAAAACGTTGCACTATGAATGACTTACTGAGTAATCTTTTAATCTTCGAATAGGGTCGTTAAAACAGGATTGACTTCAACGCTCGCTTGAACCAGTGTTCTTTATTAACACACAAACTCATGACTGTATCTTCATCTGACTTCTGTACTCATGGAGGCACTACGAAAGACTTACTGAGTAATCTTTTAATCTTCGTATAGGGTCGTTAAAACAGGATTGACTTCAACGCTTGCTTGAACCAGTGTTCTTTATTAACACACAAACTCATGACTGTATCTTCATCTGACTTCTGTACTCATGGAGGATATAGATATTGAGGTACCGGATGTTGTGTATATTCTTCGAATGCAAACTCAGTGTGATATTCTGAATACATTTTCTATGTCTCTAAAGAAGCATAGAAGTTTCTCGGTGTTTCGAAATGGTGTACGATGTACTTCACTATATCCAATCTCTTTATTATTTATACCTACTATATCCTACAGAAAAAAGAGTGCAGCTCTAATGCTTAGACCGGTGACTCAAAATCCATTTTGGGATTACGCGACCGCGTACAAGACAAAATGAAGAGGCTTATCGGTAACAGTAGAGTATCCAACTCTATTGACTCAATGGAGCAAACCAGCAGTGTAGGGTGCGATTCTCTATTCCGTCGTTACTACAATGGATTTTGAGCTGACGGGACTATCCTATCTTTAGTTGTTCTCGAAACCCAAAATGCTTTTATCGTCTAGGGCTCATCCATTTGTGGTCGATTTCCCAACACAGAGATAGAATTCGGTTTTTGATCGTATGGCTCGTCTGTGGAACAAGTTGCCTGTAGACGTATTTCTTCTCAGTTAAAATGTATCCCGAGGAGCAGATTTTGCCTTGGTATACACCAAACCAGAGCATTGTGCTTTCTGGGGCATAGAAGGGTAGCAGTACTTCGTTTGTTGTAGCAAATAAATCTCTAGTAAGCCGCATTACTTGTGTTGGATTTCCGAAACCCATACCAAGTGTCAATCATGGTTAAGGTGCTTACCTTGGCTGAAACGTTCTGGCGGTGGTTTAAACTAACCCACAGGAAGGGGAACTAGTTCTCATGTTAAATATGGTGCAATGCTGATTTTCATGTACTAATAACCGTCTGAGGTGCTGTTGTCCTGCAACAGATAACTGTAATGTCAGGAACCAGGAGAAATGCTCTTAATAGGCTGGTGCTCTTATTAGGTTTCGGCCTACCAAATCACTAATCGATGTCTTCCATTGACTTCTGGAAGGAAGTGGAAGGCTCGAACTCTTAAGAAAGTCTACAAACTTATGAACCTTGTAAATTACAAGGCGGTGCTGGTAACTCGTGAATAATTCATGCCATGGAGTTGGCCCATCATCATGTTAGGCCGTCAAAACAGTTGCTGATGTAAATCAATTTCACAATCGGTGAGTTATAATGTTAGAAGATTGCAGCCACTCTCTTTACTCCTACTCCTAACATATTTTCCTAGTTACACTGCAATGCGCTGCATATGTGAGGGTTATCCTTTGAGAACTGGCCCAAGACTTAAAAAAAAGTAGTTTTTCTAAATTTTAGTTTGAATTTACAGGTCCGTTTCAATTTAGGCGGCCAGAAGGCTTATTTTGTATGCATCAAATGTCATAAAGGTAAATAACGTTTTAAAATGTTTTGTTCTCCAAATGACGCTACTCCTCAAGGTCATTTTTAGGGGACTTTTTCCAAAATCTATTTTATAACTTTTTTTAATAAAGCTTTTAAAAAGTAGTTTTTGAAAATCCTTAAGATAAATTTTCACAATAAAAATACTTTTTAAACTTTTGGGAAACCGCATGCCCAACCTAAGCCATTGGTTGGGCTCTCTGTTCTGTGGAATTTCAAATTATCGAGAGTCGCCTGTTTGTGTAAATATTTTAACTGCTGTTTTCAATTGTTAGACAGTTGAGATTTAAATCGTATATTAATTTAATAAAAATTAAAGTTACATTAAACATTTTCATGGAAATAAAATGCATACTTTCACATTTATGTAGGTAAGCATGTAGTCGTGGTATCTGAGATCTGTAATTTAATTTAAAATGGGAATACAACTTCAGCACACGAAGCCAGATAGCGCAAAATGTGTGACATAAAAGTTAAAAAAAGTTTTTGTTTGTAAAACATATTTTTTTATATTTCAGATTACGAACAAATGCTTGAACAAACAAATTTTGTTACCATAATTTTATGGAAAAACAAATATGCATATGATTTTAAAGGTATTTTAAAGGAAAATACTGTAAAGCAGAAAAAGATTTGGAAATTCAGTTTCCTGTTAGTTCCATTTTTAACTTTTAAGCATATCACATTAAAGCTCACTTTTTTTTTAAATAATTCAAGGTCATTTTCACCACATGCAGAGATAATTTGAAATATGGTTGCAGCAACATTAGTATATATGCCGTAAGATTGTGTATTATTGTTAAAATTGCCGATTATCGACTTAATAATAGTTTGTTTTCCCATTGTTGACGCGATAGTGGCTGCTGATGGGCAGTGTAGCGTCTGCGAAACAGCTAGTTGTCCCCCAGCTTTAGTGTATTCTATAATTTTTTCCGGTCTTCTTTGATCAAGAGTTATTGATCGCGCCAATTATTGTCCAATATCTAAGCTGTCAAATATTTCAAAACTTATCAAAGAAAAAATGTTGTTTGCTATAAAGCGTTATATCTGAAATGAACAGCATGGAGTTTTACCTGGCCGTTCCACTGTTTCCAACTGTACGGTTTTAAATCATTTCTGTATTTCTGTTTCTGAGAGATATAAGCAAGTTGATGCGATTTTTATGGATCTATGTAAAGCATTTGATAAGGTACCACATAAAATACTACATCTTAAGCTAACTACAATCGGCTTTTACGGCACGTTTCTCAATTGGTTAAGTTCTTATATTTCTGATGGGGGATATACTGTTGTCCTTGAGAATTTTGTGTCTTTGCCCTACACAGCTTCGTCGGGTGTACCCCAAGGAAGTATATTAGGGGCGTTACTTTTTCTAATTTTTATAAATGACATTGGAAATTGCTGTCAAGGGTCTCAGTTTTTATTATATGCTGATGACCTCAAAATTTTGAAAGAAATAAAAATCGGAGAATGACTCGCTGTCTCTTCAACTCTGCATCGATAGAATATCCTCTTGGTGCGATATCAATAATTTGCCTTTAAATGTTAATAAATGCTGCGAAATGACCTTTCATAAGTCAAATATTAGTAACGCTAAAGTTTTCCAATATAAATTAAATGATAATAACTTAAATGTGTTAAGTCAAATGTTGGATCTTGGTATTGTGTTAGATTGTGAACTTAACTTCAATGCGTATCTTGACTAAAGCTTATGCTGCCTGTGCTTATATAAGAAGAAATTGTAAAGACTTTTCGGATCCTATCTAATCTTATATACTGCTTTTGTTCGTTCTAAATTAGAGTATTGTTCTTTCGTTTGGAACCCTTTTTATCGGGTGGTTAAATTTCAAGGGCCGATGGTGAATGTAAACCACACCTAAACGCCAAGTTTTTTTCCAAATTTTATTTGACATTTCTCTATTTCAGACTTATTCAATTTTAACGATCATTCAATCCAACAACGTGTTAAAGTTATCCAGACTTATTATGAAAATGATGATCAATTTTCGAAGAAAATCATCTTCAGTGTTGAGGCACATTTTCACCTCAGTGGATTCGGCAATAAACAGAATTGCCGCATTTGGGCGAATGAGAATCCAAGAGTGACTGTCGAAAAATCAATGCACCCACAAAGAGTGACTGTTTGGTGCGGTTTATGTGCTGGCGGCATCATCGGGCCGTATTTTTTCCAAAATGAGACCGGTCAGGCAGTTACTGTGAATGGTGTTCGCTATCGTGAGATGATAACGAACTTTTTATGGCCCGAATTGGAAGATATGGATGTAGACGATATGTGGTTTCAGCAGGACGGTGCCACTTGCCACACAGCTAACGAAACAATTGCTCTTTTGCGCAACAAATTCAATGGCCGTGTTATCTCACGTAATGGCGATGTGAATTGGCCGCCAAGATCATGTGATTTGACACCGTTGGACTTTTTTCTTTGGGGTTATTTGAAAGAAAAGGTGTACGTCGATAAGCCAGCAAGGAGTCAGAGTGTAGCTTTGATAGTGAACGGACGTATTTGTTTTTTGATCGGAGTGTGACAAAAGGTCTGAAAAGACCCGTAATAGGTAAGCCACCTTTGCGAACTTCAACTGGCGACTGGGCACGAAGCGATTCCGAAAAGGGGATGGTGTACGTTGATCATTTGAGAAATGTTTTTACGACAAATGATTCAGCGGATGCTGCAGCAGAATTTCCGCCGTATGCTGTTAGACAGCCTGTGTCTTTGAGACTTAACTTTCAAGATGTCGAAAACGTTATCAATAACATAAACCCCAGGAAAGCTCCAGGTATAGATCAAATTACTGGTAAAATGCTTGAACAGTTACCTCGTGTAGCTAGAAGGGTTCTACTTTTTATTTTTAACGCTATTTTACGCCTTGAGTATTATCCTGCAGAGTGGAAGGTCTCAATGATTACTATGATACCCAAGCCAGGGAAGGATCTAACTAAGGTAGAATCATATAGACCAATAAGTCTTTTACCAACAATTTCAAAACTATTCGAAAAATTGGTAATGGCGAAGTTGAGTCCAACATTGAACAATGTGGGATGCATCCCTGATCATCAATTTGGCTTTCGGGCTAAGCATAGCACCATAGAACAAACGCACAGACTAGTCAATGTCATAAGACAAACCTTTGAGGAGAAGAAGTATTGCTCAGCTCTTTTCATTGATATTTCTCAAGCTTTTGATAAAGTGTGGCACGACGGCTTGATGCACAAAATAAAGCTAAACTTGCCTGCAAATACACACAAGCTTCTGGAAAGCTACTTATACGGGCGGAAGTTTGTTATCAGAGAAGGCGACTTTATAAGCCCAACTCAGCCAATCAAGGCAGGAGTTCCCCAAGGCAGCATACTGGGGCCTACTTTATATTTGATTTACGCGTCTGACATGCCAACGACATCCGGAATCCACACTTCTACCTTTGCAGATGACACAGCGTTTATGAGTGTTCATGAAAACCACCAATTAGCATCACGAAATTTACAGGAATATACTTCAATATTAGAGAAATGGCTAAAACTTTGGAAAATCAAAGTCAATGAACAGAAATGTACTCATGTTACATTCACACTGTGTAGGCAAACATGTCCGCCTATCCAAATTAACAACTCACCTATTCCGCAGCACAACGAAGTAAAGTACCTTGGTATTCACCTGGACCGTAGGCTAACGTGGAAGTCTCACATTGAAGCAAAGGTCACTCAGTTAAAACTAAAAGCAGCGCAGCTAAATTGGCTTATGGGCAGAAATTCGACACTGAAATTAGATTGCAAACTTTTGTTATACAACGCAATATTAAAGCCTATATGGTGCTACGGAATTCAGTTATGGGGCACCGCCTCAGCGTCAAACATTGAAAAAATCCAAAGGCGACAAAACAAAATTCTTCGAACGATTACTGCAGCTCCATGGTATGTAAAAAATTCACGAATTCATAAAGATCTGAGTGTTCCGCTGGTAAAAGAGGAGTTTTCTAAGTACGCGACAAGGTATGTCAGTAAACTGGAACTTCATCCAAACCCTCTTGCGCGCAATATACATACTTAATTTTGGCGGCCACACTCGGCTTAAAAGAAGGGACACCGCTGCCACCATCAGATTGCTCAATAGGTGATTTTACCGAAATAGCTCCCGCATAATAAAACTTTTTGTCTAGCATTGGCCGGACTTAAGAATCACATTTTTTAATTTTTAAATTTAGTATTAAGATTTGAATACTTATTGTTAGTTCATTTTGAAGATTCAATAAATAAAAAAATGCTTAAAAAAAAAAAAAATAAAAAAAAAAAAAAAAAAAAGATAAGCCAGCAACAATTCAACAGCTAAAGGATGAGATAATTCGGCACATTAACGGCATAGAACCTCCATTATGCCTCAGGGTCATCGAAAATTTGGACCATCGGATGGAGGTGTGCCGCCGTGGTCGCGGCGCTCATTTGGCCAATATTTTATTCCATACATAATTGAGTAGTACCAATATATCATAATAAAGTAAAAGTACAATAATTTCCTAAATAGTTTGTGTTTTATTCAAAATCAACATCGGCCCTTGAAATTTAACCACCCTTTATAATGTACATTCCAATAGGATTGAAAGAATACAGAAAAAATTTTTTAAATTTGCACTTCGTAATTGTCAAGTAATGCCAATGTCAAGTTCGTATAATGTTCGTTGTTTTCTCTTGGGCTTGAAACCATTGTATGTGAGACGTACTATTCATTCGGTTATAATAATTTACAATTTGATTAATGGGATTATTGATTGTGAATATCTGTTAAAGTTAATTAAATTTTGTGTACCATTTAAATGCTTAAGATCTAAAAATTTATTCTACATTTCAACACTTGTTACTAATTACGCTATGCGGGAACCTATGCTACGTGCTTTGAGCGCTTTAAATAATATTAATAATATTGTAAATGTTGATTTTTCACTTCAATTTAATGATTTTAAATTGTTACTAGATTATAAGGATTTATATGATTTACTATTTAATTAACATTTTGTTAGCCTGTAAGGTTTTTTATTCCATAGACATATTAGAAACAAGTAAATAAATAAATAATTAAAAATAAAAATATTTCTTAGCTTTAGCCAGGATTGAACTAGAGCTAGACGAATGATAACAACCCATCATATAATATTAGTAATATTAAAAATAAGTTCGACTATTTAACATGAATACATACTTAATGAAGTACTTTAATAAAAACGTATCATCTTTTCAAATGAATTTCTAAAAAATAAACTACATAAACTTTACAAAAAGTTATTTGCGTGTAGCAAAATTGATCAGCCACCCTGTAATTGCAATGGCACAATATTTGCAATCTGAAATGCACGAAATCGTGAATAGAGCTATTGTATTCACAAAGAAAGCTAATTTATAAAACTTGTTGTGAAACTGAAAATTTATTTCATAAATAACTTATGGAAAGGAAAATTTTATTTTAAATTTGCCTTCCTTCAATATTAATATTCCAAAGTTTTTTTTAAAAATTTCAAAAAATAAAGTCTCTGTTGAAAGTGAGTGGTTTCATTTCGAATAACTTTTTAGTGTTTCGCCTTTTGATGACCACAAAAAACAGATTGAATGTAACTAAACTCCCTGATATGGTTGTATGTGTATGTAGTTCTTGCTTAAATATAAATTAACAAGTAATTGTAAAAAAATAATATTAAAATAAATTAGAATTTTGTTATGGTCCATTTTTGTACTTTGAAAAAATGTTTATCGCCATTTCGATCTCATACCTATCGTGAAATTTTATTATAGACCATTAAGTCAGTGCGAATGCCAAAAATAAACCCAACCATTAAATTTTTGGGTAGAAAAGTGCTGAAAACAGAAACATTAACACAGATACATTTCAACAGCGCTTTTGTGTTGAACGGCGTCCTTTTTGGAAATGCCTTAAGAAAATTATTGTCTTTCATATCTCTCTAATGAGATTGTGAAAAACATTCCTTTTTTACATTTTTAAGTTTTTCTTGTAAATTTATTTTATATTCATGAATTTGTCCCCTTAAATAATATCTACTTCAATATACAAACCATAAAATAAATTGAACATGTAAAAACATTTCCAGCCCTTGAGTTTCAAAATGTAAAACAACTTAAGACGACGTCGAAGTAACCCTTAACAATGACTTGTTTTTGGGACACTAAATATGGTATGAATGCAAATAAGGATACAGTTTTTTTTTATGTACATACATTCATATATTTTACATAAAGGGTGGTCCAACGAGAATGCACAATAATAATTGTAAATAAAATAAAAAGTTTACAGAGAACTAGCTTATTGTTGCATTGTCAGTTGTTAAAATAGTATTACAGATGGCCACTAGCAACTAAATCTGGCAACCCAAATTACTAGTTTCACATATTTAGTTGTTGTATGGTTTGTGGAAGCGAAGCTGAATAAAAAAATTTTTATATTAAATTGAGTATTATATTAGAATTTGGTTAAGCTATGTACAAAATTGTACGATCTGGCAACATGCTGACAATGTAGTGACAATGAAAAATTGTCCCCCAAAAGTAAATTGTGTGTTCAGACGATTGTAACAAAATCTTACAATTTCATTGTCAGACAAATAATTCTCTGACAACAAAAATTATCAGTTCACATTGTTAGATGAAGGATGCCAGACATGTTGTAAGGCATTGCCACTTATGTATATCAACAACCATCTGTTTGGCAGTGTTGCCCATCAAACTTTTTTCTTACAATGATGCCATTGTCAGATGCATTAATCTTATACATCTGACAATTAAAACTGAGCTTACAATATCAGCCAATTATCTGGCAATGCCGACGAAGAGTGTTCTCACGATTGTCAGATGCCTGACAACATTGTCGTCTTACAATTGATTGAGAATGGTTTTTATGACAACGTTGTAAGTTAAACATTGACAGTTCACACGATTGTAATATATTTTCAGACAATTTTACTGGCAATATTGTAAGATCTCTCAACGTAGCGGTGTTAATTGGCCATCACGATCAAGTGATTTGATACCGTTAGACTTCTTTCTTTAGTGATATGGCTGCCAGCCATTGAAAAGCCAGACCACTTAGGTTTAATTCGGTCCACTTGTGTTGCCTGGGTGTGATATGTATCTCAGCAGAGCTACACATCACTGGTTCAGAACCAACCCGAGGACCAGATAAAGGAGTCCAATTCACTTACATCACATTCCAATATCTCCGCCAAATCGTGTATCATCGGCCTGCCTAAGAAAGAGCTGAACGTAGTAAGTAAGAAACAGAGGAAGTGCTCAACGCTTTCTATTTCCTGCTTGTCTCTGCAACTTCTATACAAGCCTTTAAATCGATTATTTAACCTCTTTAACTACGAGGCACACTTTCGCCTCAGCAGAGTTGCCACGTTCGGATAAATGAGAATCCACAAGTGGTTGTTGAAAAGTGGATGCATCTACAAAAAGTGGATGCATCTACGTGAGGTGTTTCGTGAGATGTCATAGTTCTTTGAAAATGAGTTTAGCCGATCCGTTACCGAGGATTGTAATCGCTGTCACGTAATGACAAGAGACTTGTTACGGCCAGTAATTGAAGATAGTCTAGGACGATGTGTGCCACTTGTCACAAATCCAACGAAACTATGACTCTTTTAAGTGAAAAATTCATTTTGGAAGAAGTACAACCCGATGACGTCACCAGTTCATAAACTGTGGATGTAAATCCTTTCAACAATCACTCATGGATTCTTATTTGTTCAAATTCGAAAATTCTGCTTATTAACGAATCCACTGAGGTGAAAATGAAAGCGCGAAGTGCATGCAGTGCGTACTGATTTGAAAGCCAATAATCCTAACGAACTGCTCAATTGTATACCCCTCCATTAACGGATTTATCAAATACTAAAACAAGTTGACCAAAAAAAACTTGACATTAAGATGTAACTCATAATTAACATCACGCATTATGGTTGGACCACCCTTTATATATATGAACGTGAAATGCTGGGTAGTGGCTGTAGCGTTGTACTTTGAGTGACTGTAACAAAATATTTTTTCGTAGTTTTTGTCCTTGGAATTTTCGATAAACTCTTAAAACATTTTATTCTTTTGATCTGACCTTTAGAAAATATTGAATTCTCCTAATCCAACGGCAATATTAAGGTTACAAAGAATATTTCTTTTATTTTATATTTGAAGCACTAAAGTTTGTTTTTTTTTTTTTTTTTTGGAAAATAGAAATTAGATTATTGTTTTCACTTTCACACTAAAAAAACAAAAAATTTGAAAACACAAGCCTGGTAGAAATTGTAAACGGCGGCAGTAAAACAGTTTACTGCAAGCAGCTAGTTGGATTGAATACACTTATGTGGTGTTTATGGAACACGAACGAGTGGTATGTCTAGAAAATTTTTATTTAAAAAGATGCTCTAAATTTTGAGTCTTTAGTCACAAAAGTAAACAAGTCGAGTGTGTCTATACACTGTGTGGTAAAGTTGGTGTGTAACATACTCAGCATACTTTATCATGTTGGTGACTTTGCATATTGCTGGAAGGTTGATAGTGTAACACCAACCGCCATCCAACTCCACACACGGGAACGTGAACAAGGAAAATGGCTCACAGAGCCCACATGCCTTCTATCAAGGAACGTGGGAGCTATTAAAACTGCCCAGATCTCAACTGGGACTGACTGTAGCAGTCATCAGTGGACATTGCCCGTTTGGGAACCATGCCAGGAGACTAGGCCTACCCTATAACGACTTCTGTAGAAGTTGCCAAGACGAGGAAGAGGAGGAGATGATCCTTCATCTCCTCGGCACATGCCAGGCATTGAAGCACACCTAGGCGAGTGGAGCTTCAACAGCCTATCATGTCTGGCCTAACCTAACACCAACCCCCAAAAAGGGTGAGACAAATAACCCTGAAAATTACCGCCCAATTGCAGTTTGCCCTGCGCTTTCCAAAGTAATGGAAAGTATGGCTAGCTATCACCTTATAAGGTATCAAGAGTAGCATAAATTACTTTGTGATCGTCAATATAGATTCCTTAAGGCTCGTTCTACTGGCGATCTTTTGGCATATCTATCAGAGAAATGTTGACACTCTATCCATCATTTCGGTGAAAGTAAGGTGGTGGCTATGGATATTTCCAAAGCGTTTGACAGAGTGTGGCATGGTGCACTACTGGCAAAACTCACTGCGTTTGGTGTCGATGATGACTTCTCTCGGTTTATATCGAGCTTTCTCAGAGACCGCACTATACGAGTTGTTATAGATGGGATCTCATCAAACGAGTTCAGGATTATTTCAGGGGTACCGCAAGGCTCTGTGGTTTCTCCTACCCTATTTCTTATTTGCCTCAACTACCGTCTCTATCAAACTTCCAACCCTATCCAGTCTTTCGCAGATGACAGCAGGATTTGCCACTCGTACTGTTTTAGTTATAGGGTCAGCCTATCAGAGATCACTGCCAAGAGGCTAAATATGAATGATTCACTGAATATTGATCTTCTATTAATCTTCGAATGGGGTTGTAGCAACAGAGTCGCATTCAACGTTAGTAAGATCCAATGTTGTTTATTAACACACAAACAAACGACTGTTGCCTCATCTCTACTCATAGATGGTATAAGTATAGAGGAATCGGATGCTCTTGATGTTCTGGGAATGTTCGCTGGAATGATTACATTTTACATGTCTCTAAAGAAACATTCAAGTGCCTCGGATTTTTGAAACGTTGAAGACGACGAGCACGCGCTCATCGTCTTCACTCCATCTGACCTCCTTACTATTTCTACCACCTACATATATCCGACCGCAAATTGTATACAACTCTCATATTTGGGCCCGTATCTCAAAGTCTGTTCTGGGGTTACTCGACCGTGTGCAGCAGAGGACTTATGGGTGATAGTAGGGTATCCAACTCTATTGACCCACTGGAGTATCGACGCAATGTTGGGTGCGTTACTTTGTTCTATTGTGCTCTAGCGCGCTCTAACGAGATTAGGGATCTTGTTGCCGAAACTGGCACATTTTTACGCAGCACGCGTTCATCGTCCAGAGTTCATCCATTTATGGTAGATTACCCGAGGAATTGTATAACGTATTACAGAGAGAATTCATTTTTCAGCCGTACGCTTCGCCTGTATAATAAGTTGCGTACAGACGTGTTTCCTGTGTATTATAACCAGCGATGTCAACTCGGCGCATTTGGCACCGTTTTTGGTGCTTTTTAAAATTATTTGTGCGAAAAATTCTTTAGATGGTGCGAGGTGGTAATTGATAAATTATTAGTTAAATTATAAAGTTTTTCCAAAAAGTTTGCATTAAATATTTATTCTGGTAAACTTCACCTTTTATTTGCTATAACTCTGGCAAATTCTTTTAAAGGCACCAAACTGATTTTCACTGTTCGCTTAAGAAAACGTAAATGAAATTTAGACTGTATTTGATAGAATGACTGTTAATAGAGTTTGATGGCTTGTAGTGCGATTCTGTATCTTTTAATGATCAGATAATTGTAAATTTCTTCGATTTTAATGACGGTAGGCAGCTGTACTTTTGAATACCTGACAATAGGCAGTAAAAGTAACAGCTCACTTCGGTCGACAGCGAATATAATTAACTAGTAGAATCATACTAGGGGCCAAGTTTGACAAACACGAATTCTAGCTATCGAACGAATTTGATGGCATACTATCTGGCAGTGGTACCAGACCCAGTTTGACTGTATAATAGTCGCTTCTGACACTGTTTCGTTATCGTGTTTTTTAGTATAAAAATAAAGGGTGGTTAAATTTCAAGGGCCGATGTTGATTTTGAATAAAACACAAACTATTTAGGAAATTATCGGCCAAATGGGCGCCGCGCCCACGGCGGCACACCTCCATCCGATGGTCCAAATTTTCGATGACCCTGAGGCATAATGGAGGTTCTATGCCGTTAATGTGTCGAATTATCTCATCCTTTAGCTGTTGAATTGTTGCTGGCTTATCGACGTACACCTTTTCTTTCAAATAACCCCAAAGAAAAAAGTCCAACGGTGTCAAATCACATGATCTTGGCGGCCAATTGACATCGCCATTACGTGAGATAACAGGCCATTGAATTTGTTGCGCAAAAGAGCAATTGTTTCGTTAGCTGTGTGGCAAGTGGCACCGTCCTGCTGAAACCACATATCGTCTACATCCATATCTTCCAATTCGGGCCATAAAAAAATCGTTATCATCTCACGATAGCGAACACCATTCACAGTAACTGCCTGACCGGCCTCATTTTGGAAAAATACGGCCCGATGATGCCGCCAGCACATAAACCGCACCAAACAGTCACTCTTTGTGGGTGCATTGGTTTTTCGGCAGTCACTCTTGGATTCTCATTCGCCCAAATGCGGCAATTCTGTTTATTGACGAATCCACTGAGGTGAAAACGTGCCTCAACACTGAAGATGATTTTCTTCGAAAATTGATCATCATTTTCATAATAAGTCTGGATAACTTTAACACGTTGTTGGATTGTGTATCTCTCCATGGTTCAAATTGAGTAAGTCTGAAATAGAGAAATGTCAAATAAAATTCGGAAAAAAATTTGGCGTTTAGGTGTGGTTCACATTCAACATCGGCCCTTGAAATTTAACCGCCCTTTATTATAATTTTTGTAGTATAAAATGGAAAGAAAATGAAAAATTCGGTGCGCTTTTGTTGAAATAACGCGTGGTTTTCTCAATTTTGGTGCGTTTTGAAATTTCAAAGTTGGCAACGCTGGTTATACCATTGAAAAGTTCAACTCAAATGTTCACAAACACTACTCCTTCTTTTCCCCTCCTCACGACTTATTTTCCCACTTCTGGTGCATTGCACTGCATATGAAGGGGTACTGTCCTGAGTACTGGTACATGATAAAGAAAAACTAAGTGTCGGGTTCATTATTTCATTTGCAATTGAAAAATTCGCAAAGCATGTTTAACGGTAAAAACGTAACAATATATTTCAAGGTACTATTGGTACTTAGCCAACTAAATGACACGTACGTGCTAAAAGTCTTCTAAAGTGTAGAACATTTAAAAAGAGTGCAGTAAATCAGGAGCACTGGTGACAATGTCAACTGTGAGTCAGTACTCTTTCACTATTGGCATTTCCTTTAGAGCACAATGATGTTAATGGGTCAACGTTTTACGATTTCCTCATTCATACGTTGTACGTATGTATACATACATTGTATGTAACATATACTGTATGTAGACATACAATGTAAGTAAGTTTCTTAATTGTGCCATTTTCTTTTTATTCTTTTAAGTAATAATACATGCACATTCATTTAAACATAAATACGAGTATGTATGTACATAACCAGGTCTCATTTATGGCCAACGCATTTTTAAAGAGTTTTGCGTGTTTTGTTTTTTACACGGCTATTTAAAATAATGAAACCAAAAAACACACAAAAAAAAAACAACATGACTTTTCAGAATACCATATATATATTATTTAATATGAGTGTCATAATTTTCTTTCTAGTTGTTTTTAATGATGCTTCATACACATACACATATATATATATATACATACTTATATATGTATATACGTATACGTGGATATTAAAAGGGCTCATCTGGGGACTAGATAAAAACTGGTGACTAGATGAAAACGCACACCGAATATGAATAAGCAGTTCTGAACCTGTTAAAGAACCACTTTAGATTTTTTTCTTTTTGGAATTCAGAATTTCTGCTTTAGGAATCGCCAATATCCTCTCACTTCCCCGGAAGCAATACCCCTTCTCTAGCAGAATATCAAATTCGTCAAATGCGCACACAGAAAAAATTATAGTAAAAATAAAATCAACAAAACTTTTTTCGGAAAAAATAATTTGTATGCATATACATAAATAACGAGTGATATTTTTGCTATTATCTTTTTGGCAACACTAGTTTTTACAGCTCACGCACGTTTTGTATCTTGTGTCACTGTCAAACATCTTCAGTTTGGTTTATAATTTAATTATGAATCGTCTTACAAACGAACAACGCTTGCAAATTATTGAATTTTATTACCAAAATGCGTGCTCTGTTAAGAAAGTTCATCGCGCGCTTCTTCCATTTTATGGTCAGTTTAATCGACCTACTGAGGCTTCTATCCGGGCTACTGTAAAAAAATTTCGCACCAAATTTACATTGTTGGACATTAAACCACCAACACGCTTACGTAGAGTGTGAACTGAAGAAAATATCGCAGCCGTATCGGCCAGTGTTGGTGATGACCGTGAATTATCGATTCGGCGCCGTTCGCAGCAATTGGGCCTCTGTTACTCCACTACGTGGAAAATTTTGGGGAAGGATTTGGGTGTGAAGCCTTATAAGATACAGCTGCTGCAAGAATTGAAGCCAAACGACCTACCACAACGCCAAATTTTTGGTGAATGGGCTCTTGAAAAGTTAGATGAAGATCCACTTTTTTATCGAAGAATTGTGTTCAGCGACGAGGCTCATTTCTGGTTGAATGGATACGTGAACAAGCAAAATTGCCGTATTTGGAGTGAAGAGCAGCCAGAAGCATTGCAAGAGCTACCAATGCATCCACAAAAAACAACCGTTTGGTGCGGATTATGGGCTGGCGGCATCATTGGGCCGTATTTCTTCAAAGATGATGCGAGTCACAACGTTACTGTGAATGGTGAGCGCTACCGTGCGATGATAAAAAACTTTTTTTTTGCCCAAAATGGAAGAGCTTGACTTGCATGACATGTGGTTTCAACAAGACGGTGGCACATGCCCCACAGCACGCGAAACAATGGACCAATTGAGAGGCGAGTTCGGTGAACAGTTTATTTCACGCTTGGGACCAGTCAATTGGCCGCCCAGATCGTGCGCTTTAACGCCTCTAGACTATTTTTTGTGGGGCTATGTTAAGGCTAATGTCTATAGCGACAAGCCCGCTTCGATTGACGCACTGGAAGCCAACATTGCCAACATTATTCGTGAGATACCGGTCGAAATGTTGGAAAGAGTATGCCAAAATTGGACTAAGCGGATGGACCATTTGAGGCGCAGCCGCGGCCAACATTTGCATGAAATAATCTTCAAACATTAAATTATATCGACCCAACTATCGATCCAAATAAATATTTCATGCATTTTTCTGAATTTTATGTTTTTTTTTTTTTTTTTTAATTTCCGATAGTTCTTAAAAAAATAATCTTGGATATCGTATTTTGTTGTTGTTTAAAAAAATAGTTGTTTTCAGTCAATAATTATTTTTACTAAACTTTTGTTTGAATCCACGAATTACTTTACAGGTGCGCATTCAAACAATTTATTAATTGATTCAACGAATTTCGTTATTGAAAACGGAAAAAAAATTTTTCTGTGCACACTGTATATAACAGAAGTTGCAAGAGTTACAAACTCAGGAACATACAAGTGAAGTTCATATAATGTTAAATGTGTTAATAACCGCTTATGTCGTGTAGATAACAGCTTTTCAGCTAGTTCAAATCAGCTAGAAACTTTGAAAACTGCTACCATTTTGCACTAAAAGCGTACAAACAAAAATTTTCTAAAAAAACCAGCAAAAAGTGAAAAATAGCTGTAAAAATCAACCAAAAAACATATATTTACCCAAATAATCGAGTCCAAAATGACCTTTAAAAGTTCATATACATGTTTCACGGCAAAAAAAAAACGCACACCGAATATGAAAAACCGGTTCCGAACCGAATTCCAGTTTTTTGAGAATTGCCGTCAGGAATCGCCAAAATCCCTTCAGTTCCCCGGAACAAGGCCGGAAGCAATACGGCAACTTCAATTTTCATACTAAAGCGCGGTAACACTGTTTTCTATAGCGGAATAGCAAATTTCCCAAAAGTATACACACAAACAAACTAGCAAACATACAAGTGAAGCTGACATTATAAGCCCGTAAATATTCAATGATTGATGCTGAGCGCTTAGTAGTGTTGCCGATTCTGAGCTTCTGCTTAGGCCAGCAGCTAAGCTTTAATGTTTCCATAAGATCAACTTACAACTCTTGGCATTAAAACACTGCCTTCTGTATATGCTCATAATGATTTCTTTTGTCATACTAGTATCAACTTGACATTATGAATACATCTGACATTAATTGAGAGCTGAAGAATCTTACCAAATATCTTTGAAACTTTTTGAAACAATTATTTCTGTTAACCATACAAAAAATTATAAACAGCTTATTTTCTATGTTTCCCAGCTGTCTATCAGCCTTGTCACCGAAATCGATTCCGTTTGAAAATGGATTTGAACCCATGTTTTGTTTATTCAAAAAACGAACATTTAAAAATTTTTCGGAATGAAAACATTTACGATTTCAGTTAATTAGTTTTTCGGTTTTTTGAATAGCCAAAAAAAAAGAATTCAATTCCGGAATTGAGGTCTGTGACATGGCTGTATATCTCGACATTTCATAGGAGCTAACCTAATCATCGGTAGACTTTGGAAATTTTTGACAGAAATTCTCAAACATTCAACTTTATATCCCAACAAACTAAATAAATTGTTGAGAGTTTAAAAAGAAAAATGCTGTAAGAATATCTGTCAAAACACAAAAAACAAGCTTTTTCATTTATACACGTCTCTAACATTTCATAGCGTAGCTCCTATGAAGTGTCAACATTCATGGAAAACATAGAAAACAAGCTATTTGTAATTTTTTGTTTATATTTGATTGGAATTATTGAGAATTTAAAAAGATTGTTGGGATATAAATTTGAATGCTTGAGAATATATATCAAAAATTTCCACCGATGATTAGGATAGCTCCTATGAAATGTCGACATATAGACAGCTGGAAACATATAAAACAAGCTATTTATAATTTTTTATTGGTATCAATATTAGAAGATAATATAGTGAATATAACGCAATTGTCTGTTACCCATATTTAGTCAGTAAGAATATAAAAATCTATGGGCCTTGCCTCCTCCTCATAGACTATTTTCCTAGCTCCAGTACCATGTACGGCATATGTAGGAGTCATCCACTTAATATTTGTCCAAGATAAAACAAACTACGGGGTGTTCATAATATCGGGACTGCACTGTATTTCTAATATACAATATGGATATTTTTGTAAATAGTATTTTTTATATATTTTTCATGGGTCTTCATAATGAACTAACAATAAGTATTCAGGATTATTTATTGAAATGAAATTTTAAGCACAAATATTGCAAACAACTCACTTTACCATTAAATCCTTTATATTTCTGTCCGAATATAATTTCTATTTGCCGTTTTTACGTATTCATATATTTATTGTTCGATTATATTCAATATAAGATTTATTTCTGAAATGTATTTCCAATGTGTAAATGTACAATGTTAACGTTTATATCTGCAAAGTAACAACAATAACAGAAAAAAAAAATAAAATAAAATAAAATATAATAAAATGAAGTAAAATAAAATAAAATAATTCAAACAATTAAGTTTTTTATTCGCTATTTTTAGCTTCTACCATTTATACCAATAAAAATTATAAATAGCTTGTTTTTTATGTTTCCCAGCTATCTATATGTCGACATTTCATAGGAACTACCCTAATCATCAGTAGACTTTGGAAATTTTTGAAAGATATTCTCAAACATTCAACTTTATATCCCAGCAATATAAATAAATTGCTGAGAATTTAAAATTCTGCTGAGAATTTAAAATTCTCAGCAATTTATTTATATTGCTGGGATATAAAGTTGAATGTTTGAGAATATCTTTCAAAAATTTCCAAAGTCTACTGATGATTAGGGTAGTTCCTATGAAATGTCGACATATAGATAGCTGGGAAACATAAAAAACAAGCTATTTATAATTTTTATTGGTATAAAATAAAATAATATAAAATAAAATAAAATAAAATAAAATAAAATAAAATAAAATAAAATAAAATAAAATAAAATAAAATAAAATAAAATAAAATAAAATAAAATAAAATAAAATAAAATAAAGTAAAATAAAATAAAATAAAATAAAATAAAATAAAATAAAATAAAATAAAATAAAATAAAATAAAATAAAATAAAATAAAATAAAATAAAATAAAATAAAATAAAATAAAATAAAATAAAATAAAATAAAATAAAATAAAATAAAATAAAATAAAATAAAATAAAATAAAATAAAATAAAATAAAATAAAATAAAATAAAATAAAATAAAATAAAATAAAATAAAATAAAATAAAATAAAATAAAATAAAATAAAATAAAATAAAATAAAATAAAATAAAATAAAATAAAATAAAATAAAATAAAATAAAATAAAATAAAATAAAATAAAATAAAATAAAATAAAATAAAATAAAATAAAATAAAATAAAATAAAATAAAATAAAATAAAATAAAATAAAATAAAATAAAATAAAATAAAATAAAATAAAATAAAATAAAATAAAATAAAATAAAATAAAATAAAATAAAATAAAATAAAATAAAATAAAATAAAATAAAATAAAATAAAATAAAATAAAATAAAATAAAATAAAATAAAATAAAATAAAATAAAATAAAATAAAACAAAATAAAATAAAATAAAATAAAATAAAATAAAATAAAATAAAATAAAATAAAATGAAATAAAATAAAATAAAATAAAATAAAATAAAATAAAATAAAATAAAATAAAATAAAATAAAATAAAATAAAATAAAATAAAATAAAATAAAATAAAATAAAATAAAATAAAATAAAATAAAATAAAATAAAATAAAATAAAATAAAATAAAATAAAATAAAATAAAATAAAATAAAATAAAATAAAATAAAATAAAATAAAATAAAATGAAGTAAAATGAAATACATAACAATTAAGGGTTATAGAAGAGAAAAATGCAAAAATTCAAAAACATGAAAGTATTGTTAAAAATCGAGCTGCAAAATGTTGTATGAAAGAAAAGTTATTAAAAAAACAACTTGAGTTTAGCTTAATTCGGTTTTATTAATTTAGCAATAAAATGCAAATATAAAATATAAAAATTTAAGCAAAGTAATTAAACAAAAAGTTTACAAAACTGTATACGTTGCTATTCATTTATTGATTTAATAATAAACATTCCAAAGACAGATGCCATTAATGTGTAATTAGCACACGGATGCCAGATAATTCTGTAGTCACAAATGCGAGTATTAACCGCCTAATTCAAATTAAGACAGCTTTGTATACTATCATATTACATTTATCCAAAAAGTGTTTGTTGGTACAACAAAAACAAAGTTAAGCACAAAATTGTCGTCACATAAATCGGCTTTAAAGGCAACTGAAAAACCTTTATCGCAAAAAATGGCACTTGCGGCCCATTGTGCTGTAACGAGTCACAAGCCATACTTTGAGAATGTTAAAGTATTAGCGAAGGAAAAAAATTACAAAAAGAAAGTTATGCTTGAGATGCTGCACATTATTGATATACCTATCAGAGATCTGCGAGTGCTTGTTTTGATGATTGGAATATGCTCGCCTAAAAACGAGTTGTGGTGTGTTTAACACAGCAATTTGCTTGCGTATGCACTCGTGACACTCGCAAGAATTTGGGTTTGTAACACGCAAGCCTTTAACAAAAACAATCAAATTTTTAACAAGTTGTCTCTTAATGACTGTTTCGTTAGTATTTGTTTTTTTTTACATACAACGACTACATTCGTGGTTCTAATAAACAACAAAAAAATTTTTTTGTAAAAATTTTAACCTACACATTTACACTAATAACTTGTGTTTAAGGTCTTAGAGCTTATTTGGTTTTACTTTGAGCATTCGTCTTAGTTCTAATCAGAGCTGCCAGATAATTTCTTTCAAAAATCGACAAGTTAAAAATATCGATTTTAAATTCGTTTAAATGTTTTATTATTAGCTAAAAATAATAAAACAGCACAATTAAGCAATAACAAATGTTAATATATGAAATAACATTAAAACACTTTTAAAGATAAACGTTTTCAAAACAAAGTATACGAGGGCGGTTCGGAAAGTTTTATCGAGACAAGAAATTCATAATGATATGGTGAATGTGTTAGGTGAAAGAGGTCCTTTATATGCAACAGTAAAAAATTGAGTTGCTGAATTTAAATATACATATATATGATATGGTATTAAGGGATCGACGAATAAAAGTGCGTGAAATAGCTAATATCATGGGCATCTGAAATGATCGAATCCATTTAATTAATTATGAGATGTCATATTTTCATCGAAATTTCATCAAATCCATCCCATTACCTAGGCTTAAAACTACACAAGTTATGTAAAAAATGTTTAAAATTTTTTTCAAAATTTTTAAAAATCGCTTAGGCTACGTTAAAAGTGCATCAAAATTAACCCAAACAGTTAACAAAGTGTTAACAGTCGACCAAAAAAGCATTAGAATAAACATTTCTCAAGGTTGTTTGGATCGTTTTAAGCAAAATAAAATGGATTTTAAGCATCGTTTCATAACTGTTGATGAGACATGGATCCTATACTTAACTGTGATGTTTTATGTTTTAGATCCCCTGAAGGAGATCAACAATTGTTTAAAGACTTATAAAATAATGAATTTGTATTGTACTATTGAATTTTGAACTATTTGAAAATAACGATTTTTTTATGTTTTCTAAGCTCAAGCCTTAAGCTGAAGTTATATTTAATTACGTCATATAAAGATTTTAATTCTGCGGCTTTTGAATTATTTTGGGTTTCGTAGTTTTGTAAATAAAATAATATATAACGGTTGACGATTGCAGAAACAAAACAAAAATTAAGAAGTTGCGGGCAATATTGAAATAGAAAATGTAAAAAGTAAATGACCAAACCTGAAAAAAACGCATATCAAATTTTTAGTTTCCATACAAGGCTTACAGCCAGTTCGCTGATGTCGAAAGGATAAGTTCATTCGCATTCAGGGCGAAAGATGATTGATTTGGGTTTTTTCTTTATTCTATGCGAACGATGTGTTAAAATTCAATTATAATACATAAGTTCATGCGAACGAACAATAGTGACATAGACAAACCCAAATTTATTCGAATGTGAGTGACTAGCTTGCTTTCGCATACGTTTTCATTCGATATCGTCGAACTGGCTGTTAGAAAATTTTTTTAGAAAATATCTCCTAAAAGAAACAATTTGAAAGTAATTTGAATAAATTTTTGCCACAACATAAAACATATTACTGCTAATAATTCTGCGTTGTTAACTCGAAAAGCTAATTTTTTGAGATATGACTATGTTGCAATAAAGGAGCGATAAGATCATCTTTTTAAATAACTTCTATTAAAACAAACACCGCAACTGAATGCACTTTATATTGAATTCTGTAAAGAGCTCCGTCACTTCAATATTAACATTTTTCCAGCAGCTTTATTTCTCTTTATTCATCTGTGAGTCGCTCTAATATTTTAACAATATTTTATTTTTTGCTTTTTTAAAACACGCAGCTAAGAAAATTTACGAAAGGCCTTGAAACTGTCACCCGAAATAAAAAGCAAAGAAATTAAAACAAAAAGTCATAAAAAAAAAAAAACTAAAATACTAGTTCTTTTTTGTTCATAATGTTGGCGCGTTTTTTGTTCATCCTCCCAGAAAATGTGTAAATGTAAGCTCGTTTGTTTGGTTGATTGTACGCAGGCACATGTACAAACACACTTATGCACAGTGAACTCGCAGTAATGTGAACAATCAAGTAATGCGAATACAAAATTTAAATAATTTACGGCCTTATGTATAATCAAAATCCTTATGCTAACTAACTAGTAAATTCCCATAAGGGAAAGATAGCAGCTAGTTAGTTAGCACAAGGTTTTTTATTATACATAAGGCCGTTAATGTTTGCAATCATTAGATATAGCAGTATAAAACTTTAAGTTGGCCACACTGATTTAACTGGTGGCCATTTTGTTAGCTGTTAGGTGATTTACTCGTATGTTTGTTTAGTTTAACTTGGCACGAAATTCAATTTTTTCCATTTTTCAAAAAACACAAACGATGCTTACCTCAAACGACTACAACAATTAAACGGATCGATGAATTTGGATAAAATTTTAACAGCTGACGTTTGACAGATCGCAATCTCAAAAAAAAAATTGTGTTTCTGCTGCCATCTAGCGCTAGGTAGCTGCAATGTAACGAGTGATTTTTTTGCTATTATCTTTTTGGCAACACTAGTTTTGACAGCTCACGCACGTTTTGTATCTTGTGTCACTGTCAAACATCTTCAGTTTGGTCTATAATTTAATCATGAATCGTCTTACAAACGAACAACGCTTGCAAATTATTGAATTTTATTACCAAAATGCGTGCTCTGTTAAGAAAGTTCATCGCGCGCTTCTTCCATTTTATGGTCAGTTTAATCGACCTACTGAGGCTTCTATTCGGGCTATTGTAAAAAAATTTCGCACCAAATTTACATTGTTGGACATTAAACCACCAACACGCTTACGTAGAGTGCGAACTGAAGAAAATATTGCAGCTGTATCGGCCAGTGTTGGTGATGACCGTGAATTATCGATTCGGCGCCGTTCGCAGCAATTGGGCCTCTGTTACTCCACTACGTGGAAAATTTCGCAGAAGGATTTGGGTGTGAAGCCTTATAAGATACAGCTGGTGCAAGAATTGAAGCCAAACGACCTACAACAACGCCAAATTTTTGGTGAATGGGCTCTTGAAAAGTTAGATGAAGATCCACTTTTTTATCGAAGAATTGTGTTCAGCGACGAGGCTCATTTCTGGTTGAATGGATACGTGAACAAGCAAAATTGCCGTATTTGGAGTGAAGAGCAGCCAGAAGCATTGCAAGAGCTACCAATGCATCCACAAAAAACAACCGTTTGGTGCGGATTATGGGCTGGCGGCATCATTGGGCCGTATTTCTTCAAAGATGATGCGAATCACAACGTTACTGTGAATGGTGAGCGCTACCGTGCGATGATAATAAACTTTTTTTTGCCCAAAATGGAAGAGCTTGACTTGCATGACATGTGGTTTCAACAAGACGGTGCCACATGCCACACAGCACGCGAAACAATGGACCAATTGAGAGGCGAGTTCGGTGAACAGTTTATTTCACGCTTGGGACCAGTCAATTGGCCGCCCAGATCGTGCGATTTAACGCCTCTAGACTATTTTTTGTGGGGCTATGTTAAGGCTAATGTCTATAGCGACAAGCCCGCTTCGATTGACGCACTGAAAGCCAACATTGCCAACATTATTCGTGAGATACCGGCCGAAATGTTGGAAAGAGTATGCCAAAATTGGACTAAGCGGATGGACCATTTGAGGCGCAGCCGCGGCCAACATTTGCATGAAATAATCTTCAAACATTAAATTATATCGACCCAACTATCGATCCAAATAAATATTTCATGCATTTTTCTGAATTTTATGTGTTTTTTTTTTTTTTAAATTTCCAATAGTTCTTATAAAATCACCCAATATTATTATGAGGCTTAAGAAAGTTATGCTGTGCGTTTGACACCAGGTGTCCGCCGGGAAGGTATACTAGTTTGTAGTTTTGCCGCCATTTTGCTGGCTCTTGGCAGTCGTGCAGTAGACACGTGCAAATCAATTACGTGTTTTAATCGTTAAAACATTTTATCAAAATCAATCATCGCTTACTGCACTGAAAGAATTATGCGTCATATATTTAATGAAACTGTTTCATTAAATATTTTTCATTAATCCAATGAAAACTTTTCACAATATGCATGAAACTTCATATATATTATGAACTAGTTCCATCAGAATACTTTCATTAAGTTACATAGTTTCATTAAAAACATCATTGGATTTATGACTACAACCAAATTTATTTTTTTTTAATTCTTTGAATTTTGGTAAGATATATTAATGGGCATTTATTAATCTTAAGCTTTAGTTTAAAAAATTTCAAGTTTTTTTTTATTAAAATGTAAGTTTTATGAGTTTCATAATTCCAATGAAATAGAATTCACTAGATCAATGACAAATAAATTTCTGGCTACCGAACTTGGGTATGTATGTACATATGTGTATGTACTCAAATCAGCATAATAATAGTTTAAAAAATTTAAATACCAGTGTATTGAAGTCATTTTAATTCATAAAATCTGTTTTATTTGGTGAATATTTGTTCAACATTTTTTTTTATCATAATTAGGTACAATTTCACAAAAGCAAGGAATAGTATTGTTTGTGTAATGAAATAAAGTATCAGGAACAATGAATAAATTAAATAATTCCATTGATCTTATTACGTACATTTGTAAACATATTTTATTAATGTGAGTTATGATACTATTACATTAAACAAATGTAACTATTTCATTGATTTAATGCAAATTTTTCAGGTGCTCAATGAATAATAAAATTAGATAAATGAAATAACTTCATTGACCTTATGCAGGAGTTTCATATTTTTAATGAATATATTACATTAGTACAAAGAAGTTATTTCATTAAATAAACGTTACTTTTTCATTAATTTAATGTACAGTTTTCATGTGCTTCATGAAATTGATTCTTTGATCTAGAGAAATTATTTCACTAATCATATGATTTGTGTTTAATACTTTTAATGAAAATAAGTCATGTTTCTTATTAAAATGTTTCATTACTTTCATGAAGGCTTTCATTAAAATAATCTAATGAAATTTGTTTCATTATTTCTATGAAAGGTTACAATGGTTGAAAAATAATGAAAACAGTCATAAAAGTAATGTCAAAATTTAGAGAATTTCTGGACAAAATTTTTTCAGTGTGTGATGATGAGAAAGTTATGTGAAATTTTTGGGAGAAACAACGCGCCAACAAAACACACCATTTTTTTGTTTCTTGGACCAGTACTCTGGGTAAGACCCCTACATATGCAGTCCACTGTACCGGAACTAGGAAAATAGGTTGTGAGGAGGGGAAAGAGGGAATAGTGTTTGTGAACATTTGACTTGAACTTTCCAACGTTATAACAGACAGGAAACACGTCTGCAGGCATTTTAATCCACAGACGAAGCGTACGGCTGAAAAACGAATTTTCTCTGTAATGCATAGTACGATTCCACGAGCAATCCACCACAAATGGATGAGCTCTGGTCGATGAGCGTGTGCTACGTAAAAGTGTGCGAGTTTCGGGAACAAGATCCCTAATCTCGTCAAAACAAAACCCATTGTAGTAACGATAGAACAGAACAACGCACCGTGTTGCCGTGTAGTGAATGATTTCAAAGAGGAGCTGTAGGTGATAGGTCCAAGTATGGACCACAACATACTAAAAGACCGGCTGAAAACAGTACTGCTGCCCAAGAAAGTTTCAAAACAATCCATCTACCACCCAAATTGACGCCGTGCTCAGGAGCTTGGTCTTCAGAGAACACCTTTGGCCATTATTTTGCACCAGGATTTGCATTTGTTTTCATTTAAAATTCAGTTGGCACAGGAGCTTCTTGCCGCCATTCATATGCCAATAAGATGTTACAGCTCGCCCATGACAACCCCGATTTTCCTGAAATAATCATAATGAGTGACGAGGAGCATTTTCATGTGAATGTATCAGGTACAGTCGAGAAATTAAACTCAATATCAAATGAAAACGAATAGTTTTAAATAGACCCGAAGGTTTTAAAATTGATGACTTTATTCTTAGATGGTTTAATACTGACTAAATGTTTTTGCTACAGTAAATTATCAGTACTGCAGTTGTGTCGAGGTCGTCGCAGAGTTGCCATACGTGACAAATGGATATGCGAATAAACAGAATAGTGACAAATGGATATGTGAATAAACAGAATAGTCAGTTCCGGGCAATAGAAATCTCTCAGGTTATTAATTTTTTTTTTTTTCATCCATTAAAAGTGATAGTTTACTGTGCAATTTGTTCAGGAGGAATCATTACGTTACATCTTTAAAAACGTAACGATAACTGTGAATGAGGGGCGTAATCGTGATATGATTGAAAACTTTTTAATGCCACAACTTTATGCTTTGGACTTGCATACAGCTAGGATTACAAGGGAATTTCTGCGAGAAGTATACCTTACGGGTGGACACCCTGTATTTTCGTAATAGAAAATATAAATATATTCAATAAAATGAACTAGTTCATATTATCGTGAGTTCGCCGTATGATACTCATCTATATATGTTATTAAGAGGGTGGAGGGAAGGGAGCAATTAAATATTTCAGTTTCACTTAAATTCACAAATGTATTAACATATCGCTCCTTTATTGCAACATAGTCATATCTCAAAAAATTGAGCTTTTCTAGTTAACAATGCAGAATTATTGACAGTACTACCTTTTATATTGTGGCAAAAATTTATTCAAATTACTTTTAAACTGTTTTTTAAGCGATATTTTCTAAACTTATTTTCTAAGACTAAAAATTTGAAATGTGTTTTTCTCGAAACAAGCTTTTTTTTAGTTACGACTATGTTGCAACTAAGGAGCGATACTACATTGCTTTTGTTACAAAACTTTTTCTACCGTTTCTATATATTATTATTATTGTCCTTTTATGTGGGAAAAGAAGTTTCCAGAGGAAATTGTTTAGAAGAAAAAGCTGTTAAAAAGAAACGAGTTTTAGTTACTAAGGTTTCAAACTCCAGCGAAAAGAGTTAAACAAATGTAAAATAATCTAATGAGTTATAAAAATAAAATTGGCATTGATCAGGTTGAGAATAAAAACCCTAAAAATACCTAAAAATTTAACTGACCAAAAATATTTGGGCATTTATATGGGCATACGAGGGCTTTTTTAAAGCGCCGTGAGTTTTTCATTTCTCGTGTAATAGCTCTAAAGTTAACACTGCCAACGTTAGCCGCCATCTTCCCCCCCCCCCCCCCCCCCCCTCCTTCCACCCCAGCCAATGGGAGCAGGTTTTGCCATGGTGTACACCAAACCAGAGCACTCTGGTTCCTGGGGCATAGAGGGATAGGAGACTTATATTCTATTGGACTACCGAAGCCCTCATCAAGGGTTAATTTGCAGAACAGGGATAAGGAAATCCCCCACAAAGTTCTGCTTGCAGACCATCTCGGCAGTAATCATGGTTAAGGTTGAAACATTCTGGCTGTGGTTTAATTTTCCTGATAATTTCGGTGCATGCCAGTTTTCGTGGCCTAACAACCCGCCGAGGTGCTGTTGTCTTGCAACAGACACCTGTAACGTAAAGAGTGCTTGTAATATATGGAACGATGAGGGTTAGATGGGTGAGTTAATTTGCAGAACGGGGATCAGCAAAGCTCCTCGGATATTCAGCTTCCACCCCATCTCGGCGCTTATTATGGTTGGTTGAAACATCCTGGCTGTGGTTTAAGCATGACACAGAGTTGATTTCCTTGATAACTATCGTACAAGCCGAATTTCGGTGCTAATAATTCCCCTGCGGGGAACAGGTTTTGCCTTAGCGTAGACCAAACCAGGCCACTCTATTTTCTGGGGCAGAAAGGGCTCCTTCCCTTCCATCGTAACCAGAACGGAGACAGCAAAGCAACTGAGAGAGTCTGCCTTGCAGATATCTCGGTTTTGATCATTTTTAAGGTGTCTGTGTTGGCTGAAGCGATACGGCTGTGGCTTAAAACTAACCTAGCATGAAGGGGAGTTAGTTTCCTTGATAACTATGGTGCACGTCGGTTTTTGGCGGCTAACAACCCCTCGAGGTGCTGTTGTCTTGCAACAGATACCAGTACTGTAAGGAACCAGGAGTGATGGTTGGACGGGTGAGTTGGTTTAACGGCTGATGCTCTTAATAGGCTTAGGCCTACCAACTCATTAAGCTTTACCTACTAGTGACTGTTTGAAATTTGCATACAGGAGGGACTAGAAAGCCCAAAGTCTTAAACAAGGTAAAAAGTTGTCACCTGTGCGAGCCTTGCAAGCTGGTGAATCATTAATAATTCCCCCCGTGGAGTTTGCCCATCATCAGATAAGGCGCACAAGACAGGCGCTAATGTAAATTAATTTCCACAATCTAGGACTACACCATTGAACAGCACACAATGCTCTCTGAGTGTTTGCTTTGTGGTGATCTCTGCCGCCTTGAGTACATCCTCTGCCTTTAATTTACTTTAAGGAATTTACCCAAATTTTCAATTTTAAGTGTGATGTATAACTTTGTTTCTACTGTTTTGCAATAGATGGCAGTAGCGGTTAGTAGTAGTCGAAATGAATAGATCGTAGATGTCATAAAATAAGTTTAGGTATTTATAAACATGTTGTCATCGAAATATTGATCTTTCTGCTTTAATGTAAAGAAATCTGCAGTTAAGGATTATCAAATGCTCTCAATTGTCTATAATGTGGCCGTTATTAGTGAAGAACATGCCGAGATTGGTTTCAACTCTTCAAGAACGGTGATTTTGACGTCGAAATCCAGCATGGCGTTGGAAGAGCGGATGGTTTTCGAAGATGCAGAATTGGAGCCATTACTTGATCAAAACTAGTGTCAAGCGCAACAAGAATTAGCGGTATCACTTGAAATGATGCAACAAGCTATTTCAAAAAACCTGAAAGTCATGTAAATGATTCAGAAATAAGTAAATTAGAGGCCGTAGGAGTTGCAGCCCAGAGATGTTGAATGGCATTTGTTTGCTTATGAACAGCTGCTTGCAAGGGAAAGAGGGAAGGGATTTCTGCATCGCATTGTGAGTGGAAACGAAAAATGGGCTCATTACGATAATTCCAATCATGGGTATATCCCACCCATGCTTCCACGTCGACGGTCAAACCGAATATTCACGCTTCCAAAGTCATGTACAGTATTTGGTAGGACTAGCTCAACGTAGTGTATTATGAGTTGTAAATCATTATCGAAGGCAATTAATGCGTTTGAGTCGAGCCTTAAAAGACAAACGGCCGTAATACAATGAGAGACATCAAGTGATTTTGTAGCAAGACAATGCTCGACCTCATGTTGCTAAAGTGATCAGAACCTACTAGGACACGTTGAAATAGGAAGTCCTACTCCACCCGCTGTAATATCCAGACGCTGCTCTCTCGGACTATTGTAGGATGATCACGACAGGAATGCATTCTTTTGATTATAACATGAATGCATGCTATTAAAACCATATATAATAAAAAACTAAAGTTTCAGATTGAATTTTGAATTCATATGAGCAGCACCCACTATTGCGAAACTAGTCAAGAGATACTTGAAATGTAAAGTCTTGCCCCACCGACCGTATTCTCCAGACTTTACACTATCACACTATCATTTGTTTCAATCAATGACACTTGGCCTGGCAGGGCCAGCACTTCTGGGCTTATGAATAAGTACCAAATTACATCGATTCTTGGATCGCTTCAAAATATGACCAATTGTTTATACGCAGGACTCGTACGCTGCCCGAAAAATGGGAGATGGACAGTACTTTGGATCATCAGTGTATCACTAGTTTTTTACAATAAAGCCTTGAATTTACTAAGCGTAAGCGAAATTGTGTAATTTGAATTTATTTTATATTTTTATCTAAACAGTGTTTGTTATTTTTTGTTTTAATTAACTTTAAATAAAAATATTAAATTCCTGTCAAGCTTTCAATCCAACCAGTCAAGTTTAAAATAGCTTATGTTACTCTAAATCAACTTCAATTTTAATTGACACCTGTTTGTTTGTTTAGCAAAACAAAACTGTTTGACAGGTGTCCAAAATTGATTCTGTTCGAGCACGTAAAGGGAACAGGCATGTAAACAAGATAAAAAAATGAAAAAAGATGTTTTTATGCCTTGAGAAACTTTTGTAGAACAATAACAACAACAAACGATTATTTAAGTTTTATTTTGCTCGTAAATTGTTGCAAATTTCCTAAAAGACAAAAAATAAAGGGAGTTCTTATGGAGCTGTAACACTTTGAAATTTAATAGAACAAAAATGAGTTTTTAAGTTGACACGAAATATATTTTATACGCAAGATAATATTCTGGTTTCGCCGCGGCTGGCTTTTATATAGTCTAATCTAGAGGTGCAATTTTCACTGAACTTTTTCAACATTTGTGGCTGTATATAAATTTGAATGAAGCTCAACCAGCTGTAGATAATCCATATGGCTTTGTTTAAACAACATTTGGGCTGTTGTCCAGAGCAGTTGTTGCTAGCGACAGTTGTAGCCGCGTGGTCGGTCGTATGCTGCCGTAAATGTATTTAAGGCTTTAGGGCAAATATGTTACTCGGGAATTTTTTAAGAAAAACTAACGAAACCAAAAAAAAAATCAATTTATGTTGTTACAATTTCCCAGCCACATGGGTAATAATTCTGACTATCATTGTTATCGTTACTGCCAAATAATTTTGACCACGCATTCCGTGCCGAACATGCAGTAATTGCTACCAAACATTACTAAACAATTACTTATTGATTGAAAAACAAATATTTTTTTTTCGAATTCGTTTTTGTCTTGAGAAAAGGGGAAAAAGTTAAGTATACGAAATAGATAAAAGAAAGAAAAATAAGAAAGTTTTATAGTTTTAACGTGCATACATACATACTGATACGTTTTGTAGAATATTATTCCTACAATCTCCTAACGAGTGATTTTTTTGCTATTATCTTTTTGGCAACACTAGTTTTGACAGCTCACGCACGTTTTGTATCTTGTGTCACTGTCAAACATATTCAGTTTGGTCTATAATTTAATCATGAATCGTCTTACAAACGAACAACGCTTGCAAATTATTGAATTTTATTACCAAAATGCGTGCTCTGTTAAGAAAGTTCATCGCGCGCTTCTTCCATTTTATGGTCAGTTTAATCGACCTACTGAGGCTTCTATTCGGGCTATTGTAAAAAAATTTCGCACCAAATTTACATTGTTGGACATTAAACCACCAACACTCTTACGTAGAGTGCGAACTGAAGAAAATATCGCAGCCGTATCGGCCAGTGTTGGTGATGACCGTGAATTATCGATTCGGCGCCGTTCGCAGCAATTGGGCCTCTGTTACTCCACTACGTGGAAAATTTTGCGGAAGGATTTGGGTGTGAAGCCTTATAAGATACAGCTGGTGCAAGAATTGAAGCCAAACGACCTACCACAACGCCAAATTTTTGGTGAATGGGCTCTTGAAAAATTAGATGAAGATTCACTTTTTTATCGAAGAATTGTGTTCAGCGACAAGGCTCATTTCTGGTTGAATGGATACGTGAACAAGCAAAACTGCCGTATTTGGAGTGAAGAGCAGCCAGAAGCATTGCAAGAGCTACCAATGCATCCACAAAAAACAACCGTTTGGTGCGGATTATGGGCTGGCGGCATCATTGGGCCGAATTTCTTCAAAGATGATGCGAATCACAACGTTATTGTGAATGGTGAGCGCTACCGTGCGATGATAACAAACTTTTTTTTTTGCCCAAAATGGAAGAGCTTGACTTGCATGACATGTGGTTTCAACAAGACGGTGCCACATGCCACACAGCACGCGAAACAATGGACCAATTGAGAGGCGAGTTCGGTGAACAGTTTATTTCACGCTTGGGACCAGTCAATTGGCCGCCCAGATCGTGCGATTTAACGCCTCTAGACTATTTTTTGTGGGGCGATAGTTCTTATAAAATCACCCATTATATGGTTAAATAATAAAATGTTGGTTCTTGGCTGTACTTAGCTGCGTAAAGAGATTTCAGATTTGAACCATATTAGGCGGTTGTGTTCAACCATATTATTCAACAATAGTATTTTGCCCTTAAAATATTGTCATATCAACTATATTTTTTCTTCTACGTACAAAAATGTTTGTATTGGTTTTTTTTGGTTTTTTTTTTTTTTTTTTTTTTTTTTTTTTGTAGGACCAGTACTCAGGGGATGAGCCCTACATATGCAGTGCATTGTACCAGAACTAGGAAAATAGGTTGTGAGGAGGGGGAAAGTGGGAGTAGTGCTTGTGCACATTTGTCTTGAATTTTCCAACGTTATAACAGACAGGAAACACGTCTGCAGGCAACTTGTTCCACAGACGAAGCGTACGGCTGAAAAACGAATTCTCTCTGTAATGCGTAGTACGATTCCCCGGGCAATCAACCACAAATGGATGAGCTCTGGACGATGAACGCGTGGTACGTAAAAATGTGCGCGTTTCGGGAACAAGATCCCTAATCTCGTCAGAGCAAAAGCCATTGTAGTAACGATAGAACAGAGTAACGCACCCCACACTGCGTCGATGCTCCAGTGAGTCAATAGAGTTGGATACCCTACTGTCACCGATAAGCTTCTTCGCCCTCTCCTGCACACGGTCGAGTAACCCCAAAATAGACTTTGAGGCACCGGCCCAAACATGAGAGTTGTATTCCATTTTCGGTCGGATGTAGGTGGTATAAATAGTAAGGAGGTCGGATGGAGTGAAGTACATCTTACACCGTTTCAAAAAACCAAGGCACTTGAATGCTTCTTTAGAGATATGAAAAATGTGTTCAGTCCAGCGAACATCACACTGTATCTTCATTCCAAGAACATCAAGAGTTCATGTGATATCGAGCGAAATTATCGAAATTTTTCATTTTGGTATCATGGCACACGATATCGAATAAATTGTATTGCAATAATATAAAAAAGTTAAAGAATTTTTTTTTTGTATTCGTACTTAGGAAACATATGGTCTTCAATCTATTACATTACATATTATCGTACTCGTAATGTTATTCGATGTTATTCGATAGTTAATTCGATATCGTATACGGTGATTAGACCCCAGTTCTGTGGTCATTTCTGTGACGTTGTTCTACCGGTGTTATTACCTGTGTTATTACCTGTGTTGCGACATAAACTTGCTCGTGTGGGCTGTGGAGAAGGGCGAGGCAAGAAGGGTATTAGAAGGCTTCTAGTTTAAACAGATCGCATGTCATAATGTCCAGTGACATAAAGTCCATTGACGTTATGACACACTTAAAAGTGTCATAAGGTCCAAGGATGTTAGGACACTTTTGAAAGTGACATAATGTCCATCAAGGACATGCCGTAAAGTTCGTGGTCACTATGGCATTTTGCGGAGTGTCTTAACGACCATAACTTAAGTAATAATAAAATAATTTTAGAAGTTGAAAATTTTGATTTTAATACCTTTATCATACCTATATACGAGTATATGAACGTATAGGTACACAAAGAGAAAAAAGACGTTCTTCAATTTTTGTCAGCAAATGACAATGCATTTCTCGCTAAATTGTGGACACATCGTTGTCAAACTGTGAACATACCACCGTCAAATTGCGTATAGATAGCACAAAAATACCGGTATTCAATTGAGAATGTATTGTTGTCAAAATGAGATCGCTTTGTTCAATTAAGAACGAATGTTGTCAAAACGGCAACACCTTTTGTCACCTGATATGATTTGTTTAAAATTTTGCCATTACATTTTCTGTGTTTTTTAAGTGCTGTTATTTAAAAAGAAATATAAATGTACATATATTATGATATAAAGGACAAGCAATTTGATTTATCTGATAAGCAATCAAATGAAAGAAAATTATTTTATGTATTGGTAATAATATTAAAAACCTCAGATACTGACATATGTATGTCCAATTGCTGATCAAGTTTTTGGATTTGATAATCTTTATTACTTTGCATTGCTCATAAAAGAAGTATGAAGGAAAATGCGGGTGCCGATTTGGCATTTTCAAAAGTGTCATACTGACCATGGACCCTATGACACATTTATGTGTGTGACATTGTGACATGCCACCGTTTAAACACACAGTCTTGCTTTGAAATTTGCAATACTATTTCTTCTGTTAATATTTGAAAAGTTATTGATAACTACTGTACAAATCGTTAGCCCCCCGAAAAACAGGGTTTGCCTTGGCATTGACCAGGGCACTCTATTTTCTTGGGCATAGAGGGCAAGGAGTTCCACGTTTGCTGTAGTAAACTAAACTCTAGGAAGCCGAATGACTTATGTTGTGTTAAGGACTTCTGAAGCCTGTACCAGAGGTTAAAATTGGCAGAACGGGGAACAGTAAAGCCCCCAGGAGGTTCTATTTTGCATATCTCTCGGTGCTGATCATGGTTGAGGTGCCTACCGTGACTGAAACATTCTGGCTATGGTTTAAACCTATGATCGGGGGAAGGGAAATTAGTGTTCCTGATATTTTTAATGTATGCCGGTTTTCAGGGGCTAACAACCCATCGAGGTTCGGTTTGCTCAAATTTTACCGAAAAATAATCTAAAGTGTGCGATATGCATTTTGATTTGAACGCCTGAAATTGAGAAACGTCCAATAAAATGTAAAAAAGAACTTGATGTTTAGTTGCTGGTTCACATACAACATCGGCCCTTAAAATTTCACCAAAAATACTTTTTCAACATTTCATTAGTTTAATTATTATTAAATTTCTTCGAAGTATGTATGTATGTATGTGTATTCATAAAAAATTTAAATGTATTTGAAATAAATTCCAGTGAAATTTTATATGAAATTTTTAGATTAAAACTCATTTAAAATTCATTTTAATTTTGTATGAATATACCCATTCAAATTCATATACGAGTATGTACATAATGTAATTAGTTATGTACATTTCTATTAACTTATTGAAGGTATTAAGGGAAATATAAAACTTTACTGAATATTTGTTGTTAAGTTCAGATATTGAAATACATCTTGTTTTGCAAAAATTTTCTATAGTTACATACTTATTTTATTTGTATGTAGAATGAATTTCATTATTTAAATAGCCTGCCATGTAAGTGTGTATATACACACATACATACAAAGATATTAAGCACTTGAACAGTTACATGCATCCAATACATCCGAATCACACAAGTGCATACTTATGAATGTTTTATTAGTTCTGTTATAAGTTCTTATATATTATTACTTTTTTAAATTGATTAAGTTTGAACACGGAAAGTAAAAAGTAAGTAGCATACTCGTACATATTAGTATTTGTTTCCTTGCATCAGCTAAAATCAGTGTTGCCGCTTAGGAATTTGAAAACTATACAATGCGGGCTCAAAATTGCAAATATGAAGAAATTCGTTTGGTGAGTTGGTTTATGTGGTAGTTCACTGCGCTTAAACAAATTGAGTGGAACCAAAAAAAACCCGTTTTACAACACCATTGGATGTATGACACCTCCCACATAGTACTATCATCTTAGTATAAGATCTATATTATAGCAGTAAGATATCGGAAATTTGCAGTTTCTCAGAGAGGTTGACGGTCAAAGCTAGATATACACAAAAAAAGACTGTTTCTTCCCTCTCCCTCTCCTTGCAACTACAACAATATATTTTAGCGGGAAGTTCAAGGCGTCTGACATGTCTTCCTAGCACCCAGTGTCTAGTCAATACTGCCAATGATCTCGATATATGTATAGCTCTGCTGCTGTTCATTACACATCACACATAGTACAGTCATCAAAGTATTACATCCATTTTGTAAGATATCGGAAATTACACAGTTTCTCAGAGAGCTGTTCCTCTTGACGGTCAAAGCTGCACATTCATACAAGAAGCGCAAGCCTGTTTTTTCCTTCTACCTATCCTTGCAACTACGGCAAAACTCTCTACTGGAAAGTCCAAGCCGACTTGCATGTCTTCCTGGCACGCAGTGTCTATTCATTACTGCCAGCGCTCTCGATATATGTGTAGCTTTCTTGTGTTGATTATACATCATACATAGTATAATAATCAAATAATTAGATGTAATTTGTAGCCGTAAGACATCGGAAATTATACAGGTTTCCAGAGAGAAATTGGCAGAACAGGGATCAGCATGGTCACCAGGTGGTTCTGCTTGCAGTTACATTGCCTGAAACGTTCTGGCTGTGGTTGAAAACTAAAACGCAGGAAGGGGGTGTTAGTATCCTTGTTAATTGTGTTGGGAACCTCTGTTCCACTATATTAACTATTAATCTAGCTATCTTTGGAAAATTAATAATATTGTTTCTTTACTCTGAACTTTATGTCATATAATTTTCGTTCTAGAATGATATACAAATTAGTTTTAGTTTTTTCCACAACCATCAAATAATAAAGACATTAACTTTTATTTAATTGAAAACTCCAACCTGAAATTTTAATATAAAAAGTTCTAGATGAATACAGGAGCTTTTAGATCAGAAGTGGCATCTGTATCAATGTGTATTAAGAATATTTCCTGGAAACAGTCGGCAATCCTGCATTCAAAGCGTTCTCGCTTTCATCTTCCGAATATTCGATGCTTGCCTCTTTATCAAAAGTTAGTGGTAGACTCCAACAAGGTTTCATTTTGAGAATTCTCTGTACTGCCGTTTTTCTTAAGAGGAAGAACATTCGCATTAAAAAAAAATTATCATTATTTTACCATTTTTGGTAAAAAAAAAGCAACAGCTCAGCTAATAAACGAAAAAGCCTTTACCCCATAGAGTTTGAAAAATAGATACGATTTGTCTAAGTGGGACTTCCCTTCCACCAGCAGGTGTAGAAACCATGGAAAATATTCTAATTTAATAATATAAAATATTAAAGTCTTTTTTAGAGACTTTAACTTTTCTTCAAGCAAAGATGAATCCGCAGAAATTTAAACAAATCAGCAAAAAATGAATTGAAAATAATGATTTTTTTGGTGACAAAAACAAAAAATTCCCAGCGATAATTTTTTCTGTGTTATTAACACAGCTGTCACAAAAACTGACAAAATTTTGGAATTAGTCGTAAGTGATTAATTACACTCATCATTAGTATTATAATTGAACAAAATAATATTCACTTGAGCTTACTTAATTAGTCTTATATTTATTCACCATCAATTTGAAACTCAACACACACAATAGAAAACTCAAATCATTCATATAAGAGCTCTGTGTCGCCAATGTAAATGGCACACAAACGTCTTTCGGTGAAACGTGTTATCATTCAACTGCGAAATGAACATAAAAAGAAGCAAACAAACGCCGAGAGAATGTAAAGCACTCCTCGCTGAGATATTGCCACTCCAGTCTTTAAAAATTGCTGCCCACTGACCCCACTCATGCACAAGTGTACGAATATTGAACTTGAACACAAGCAATATACAAGTTATTTACACTTGAATGACCAGGACATTGATTTATTGAAGATGACCTGAAACATATCAAAGATTATAACTCAACTTTTGAATCATAATCAAACACTTCATATCAAATACATATATAGATACATACATATGCACATTCGTGCGTAAACACATTTCTAACCAAATGATTAAATACTCATTTATAATTTAAGTTAATGAGACAAGCAAACAAATTTAGAGATTTAACAGAAATTGAAGAGATGAGCGAGCACAAACAAAAGAAATGAGTAGAAAAAAGTGGAAGAGGGGAGAGGAGAGCACATTTAAGCTGTTTATGGCTTTATTTCCCATCATAATGGGAAATAAATTAATATGATTTAATACCCATGTGAATGAAATAAAGCTATCATGACGTTACTCTGCTTTTTCAAGAACTTGTTGATACAAAAATATTATTATGGGTTTAGTGTTTATACAATACAAAAGCATTATGTTTTGTTGAAAAAATAATGATTGATTTTAGTTATTAATTCTATTGATGTTACATATTTTAATTTATTATTATTATAATTTTTATTTAGTATTACTATTTTAAACAAATTTCACGTTTTTCTGTCCACCCCACATTTTTTTTAAGCGAGTTTTATTTATTGAATCTTCAAAATGAACTAACAACAATAAGTCCTGTAGAAATCGAGACTACTCCTTACATGCGTGTAAAGAGTATTCCACAAGGAACCAGGACTAGTTCAAAAGTAATTCAAATATATGGGAAAAACATGCTCCATTTTACATTACAATGTCCTACACTGAAAAGATTTTGTTCAGAAATTCTCTGAATTTTGACATTACTTTTATGAATTGTTTCATTATTTTTCAACCATTGTAACTTTTCATAGAAATAATGAAACAAATTTCATTAGATTATTTTAATGAAAACCTTCATAAAAGTAATGAAACATTTTAATAAAAAACATGACTTATTTTCATTAAAAGTATGAAAGAGAAATCATATGATTAGTGAAATAATTTCTCTAGATCAAAGAATCAATTTCATAAGGCACATGAAAACTGTACATTAAATTAATGAAAAAGTAACATTGATTTAATGAAATAGCTTCTTTGTACTAATCCATAGATGTATGGAATAACTTCATTAAAAATATGAAACTTCTTCATAAGGTCAATGAAGTTATTTCATTTATCTAATTTTATTATTCATTGAGTACCTTATTGTATTTAGTAATAAGATTTGAATACTTATTGTTAGTTCACATTGTGAAGATTCAATAAATAAATATAAGCAAAAAAAAAAAATTGAGTACCTGAAAAATTTACAATAAATCATAAAATTTACATTAAACACATAAAACTAACTTTTTGATAAAAATTTTGACATTTTCCTAAACTGTAGCTTAAGATTAATAAATGCCTATTAATATGTCTTACCAAAATTTAAAGAGTTTTCAAAAAATTAAATTTTATTACAGTCATAAATTCAATGATTTTTTAAATTAAACTATGAAACTTTTTTTTTATTTTTTATTTGTAATTCTTTATTTACAATCTATCCAACCAAGGATAATAAGTAAATTTGATGTGGTAAGTAACATAACATTATGTTGTACTCCATTGAGGACAACATATGGCAAAATTTATAGTTGATATCCATATTTCTATATCTATAATGTAAATGACATATGTATTGTATTATAAAAGAAAATATACATACATAATTAGAAATTATAATTGAAAAAGAAAAATTAAAACTAGTGATTATACTGAGATCATGAAAAATGGTTACTTTCTAAACGGCAAATCCAAGATGTGGTGCCTTTTAAGTCTTCTTGTTTCTTCTGTATCATCTAGTAGAACGATAGCTAGCGGGTTCACGTGCTGACTCAGTCTTTCTAGATAGTTTTGACTGTATCTCCGAATTTCGTCTTTTACCTGTGATATGTTAAGGTCGTTGTGGATTGTTTTATTTGACACGAACCATGGAGCGTTAACCATTGACCTGAGAGTTTTCGATTGGTACCTTTGTAGTATTTCAACGTTTGAATTGCTGGCGGTACCCCAAAGCTGAATGCCGTAAGTCCATACTGGTTTTAATATTGTTTTGTATATAAGGACCTTGTTTTGCAGGCTTAGTTTCGATTTTGAATTAAGTAACCAATATGATTTTTTCGTTTTAATGTTTAACTGTTGTTTTTTTGTTCTAATATGAGTTTTCCACATTAATCTTCTGTCAATATGGATACCCAGATATTTAACCGATTCTTTCTGTGGTATACTAATATTGTTAAAAAGAATGGCAGGACAGTTACCTCGTCGCAGCGAAAACGTTACATGAGTTGACTATGAAACTTAATGACACAATTCTAACGGAACTGTTTCATAATATATATGAAATTTCATGCATATTATGAAAAGTTGGCATTGGATTAATGAAAAAATTTAATGAAATAGTTTCATTAAATATATGAAACATATTTCTTTCAGTGTAGAAGAGGACCATATAATCAAAAAAAAAATTACATCAGAGTAATCTAAAAACTAGTCCAAGTAACGCGGCTTTCACACACGAAAATTATACTTTGCAAAGTTTTCGGTTTGGAGGTGGTAAGGGAAAATAAAGAGTGTAAGAGAGCCACTCTCTATTCCCTTGCCACCACCACACTTAAGACTTTGTAAAGTAAATTTTCCGTGTGTGAAAGCAGTGTAACTACTCCGCAAATTGTTAACACAGCGTTAATCTTGACATTACTTCATGTGGATTACCACAGAAAACTAGATTTTTAAATTACTCTGATTTGAATACTCCATGCAACACCATAAGAGACTACTTTGAAAACTATAACTTTTTAAAATTTTATGGAGCACCTTTGGGGTGTTTTGCGCATGCTTAGTATTTCCAAACTATTTAAGGCTATGTATTGTATTTTTTCGTGATGTCATTTTTCCAATATTCGCAGAATATTTCAATTTTGTGTTATGTTAATCAAGTATTCTTGTTTGCCTTATTATTAGCCAAATAACTAATAATTCTCTCAAATATTCATAAGAGAAAAGTTATTAAGAGAAACAATCCGGCAAGAATGATAAAATTAAAGATTACAATATCACGGCAAATTCAAAAAAAAAAAATAATAATAATAATAATTTATTCGCATGATAGAGCTCTTACGTCACTTAACGTGTGTTCTGATTGGCTAATAAATTTTATCTCTCAAACTGTTATGTTACAGAGTAAACAAGACAGCTGTACAAATTATTTTTTTTTTTTTTTATTAAGTTATTAAAGAGAAAGGCACATTTTTATAAAGGTTTAATATTTTTTTATAGGGTAATTTAAAGCAATGTCTTCTTTTATAATACTCTTTTAAAAGTGCTACCAAAGTCATGTTACATTTTTACGGTGATTTTTAAGTCATATCTTTTTTTTTCATTGCTGTCGTTACAAAAACCCCGTTTGTCTCTTTTTATACTTTTGCTAGTAGCGACGTAGTCACCTTGACAGTCGAATGAAAAGAAAACAACTTTAAAAAAATGATAAATGAGTCAAAAAGAAATTGGAAAAAATATGAAGAACAGAAAACATGCCGTTTTTCCTTGTGAAAACTTTTGAAACCAAAAAAAAAAAGAAAACACGTGGCTTTATATCATTGTAAAAGTTTGCTCATAATTCTTATAACAATATTTTATTACAATAAGTCATTTCTGCTGCCAGTAATGTTTAGAAATTGATAACGTCATATACTTATCGCACTGGTTCCGCTAATTTTGAGCGCCAGCTCAAAATTTACAAATTTTCAATAGAGACAAAAAACTGTTTTTTTAGTATTACTTTCATATCAAGAAGAAGCATGCTATAACTGTATTTTTTGGCAAAAGAGTTGCGAAAATTATATAAAATTTGGCAGTGATATATATTAAAAAAAAGAGACATGTACATTGCACGTCTGTACGTAATTGTTAAGAAACTGTCTTGAAATACATACATATTTTAAATTGAAACAAAACTTCGCAATAATAAATGTTAATATGCTAAAAAAAAAAGAAATTAGGGGCTTATTTCATGCTCTCGAATGCTCAAATACAATATAATGTAATAAAACATCATAAAAATTTTGATTTTGTTTTTTTTTTTTCAACTATATATATACAATATAGCTGTTATTTTATTTGAACAAAATTTATTTTTTTTTTTTTAAGAATATTTTTATTTACAAAAATTGAGATTACATTATCGCCTCAGCGCCTTGAAGGCTTAAGAGAGGCTATTTGGCAACATATAAACATTATTGAAATAAAAATAAGTTTTTAATAAAATTTAAATAAAAAATAAGATTGTAATGAATGACATAAAAGTAAAATTCTATCATTATTTTGCGAAAAGTTACATAAGAAGTGTTTCAACATTTTCCAACAAGTAGAGTTTGACACTGTTTTTAAATCTTGAGAGATTGTGTATACTTTTTAATTCAGTGGGTAATTGATTAAATTCGTGGGGACTAGCGTATGTAATGCGCTGCTTTGTTAATTCCAAACGACATCTTGAAGGTCTTAAGTTTTCTGATTGTCTGGTGTTTATTTGTGTATGAAATACATTTTGATGAAATTGTATTGACTGATGTGTGTTTTCTCGAATAGTTTTAAAAATATACATTAACAATTTTTGCTTGTACAAGCCTCTAATGGGTAAAATATTTCTAGCATGGTTTCTAAGCAGGTCAACTGTAGAATAGCGTAATGGTAGATTAAAAACAAGCTTTAAGGCTTTGTTTTGAGCAGACTGTAAGGATTTAAGTGACTGACTCTCTTTACAACCATATATTATTGGTAAATATGTCAAATGAGAATGTATAAGTGACATATAGATGAGCATTTTCACATCACAAGAAAGTTTGTTCTTAAATTTGTACAGAATACCAGTTGCCGATGAAATCTTTGCTTTAATCACGTTCACGTGAAAATCCCATAGAAGGTTATGGTTAAGCTGTACACCCAAATACTTAACAACATCTGATTCCGCTATTGTAGAGCCCTCAATATTGATAACCATTTTATCTTCATTTGAAAAGCGATATGGTTTAAATATCACAAACTTAGTTTTTTTAGAATTAATCATTAACTTATTTAGTCTTGAAAACTCTGCAAGTATAGCGGAATCATACTCTATTTGCGTCTGTAAGACTTTTTGAAATTATATCTATAAAATAGATATCTATAAAATAAAATAGATATCTATATAATAGATATCTATAAAATAGATAGTTTTACAATTTTAAATTTAGCCTCAGCGCCATAAAGGAATTTTTGAGTTGGCAAGTTGGCAAAAAAAACCACATGTACAAATAAAATATTCATATTATAAAAAAAATTGATTATAAAATATTTTACAAAAGTATTTTTTTTTTTTTTTTTATAAATTTACATTAATAGCGTTTCAATTGTATTAAACAAATATTCCTTGCAACTGGATTTAAAAAAGGAAAGTCCTGAGCTTTTCGATATAAGAACATAACTTTAAACTTAATTGCTAAATAACTAAAATACATAAAAACAAATTTGCATGTCTGCAAAAATCAGCATGATAGTTTTCCGTTTATAAAAACTGATTTTTATAATCAAATTTCGTATAGAGTTGCGCACTTAGCACTATTTGCATTTTTCCATAAGCCGAACAAAAGTTTATGTTCTTTTTAGTTTGTTAGTGTGTTATTTATATCTTTTTTTATAATTATTGAAACAACAATAATTTTTGGATACACCCAAACTTAAACTTTTTTTTTATCTTATTTATTTATTTATTTATTTGATAAACTAACACAACAAGATATAACATCTTATAAATGACAGTGTTAGTAATAAGGGCTGATAATGATAATAAGCGTATCTATGCAAATTTAATCAAAAGTGAAAAACAAAATTAAGAAACAGAACAACTAGTGTTATCACTTACATAAAAGGAAATACATGAATCACTATCGTTACTTTTGCCTCTAAAAACGCTTTTGCGGATTTCTCAATTTCGCATATACACATACACTCATACACATGCTTGCGAACAATAAGCAAGCCACAACAACAAACAATAATAAAACGAATACCAAGAATACAAGAAAAACAACAAAATCATTGTAGTTGATTTACTTGGAATTTTACGTGCTTTAAATCATGTATGTTTGTTTCTTTGTGTATTATGTTTTTAGTTTTATCTTGTTTAGGTGAATGTGTGTTGTACAATTTTAACAAACAGATCAACAGCTGGGTTAGATGTGACAAAATATTCTTAACGATATATATAGCTTGTTTTTATATTTCCTAACTGTATATAGGTTTTTACTTTCAAATTAACGGTTTTTGTAATCAAATTTAATTTTTTACAAGTCAAACACAATATTTTGCAACACAAATTCAATTTCTTGCACTTCAAATTAAATTCTTTGCATTTCATATTAAATTTTTTTCTATTTCAAATTAAAATATTTTTATTTCAAATTAAATTTTTTGTGTTTCAAATTAAATTTGTTTAACTTCGAATTAAATTTTTTGTTTATTTGGCTAAAAACTTACAGCTTTATTAAAAAAAAAAAAAAAACTCAATAGACGTTACATTATAAGTAAAAAATTTTGAAAAAAATTTATGAATTAAACTTTATTTTAAATTTGAAAATAAATTTAAAAAATATGTTCTCCCGATATTTCATTGTAATAAATTTCTTTTTTGAAAGACAAGAAGATCATTGCTAATTCATCTGTAAATTCCAACATTTTCATACTTTTCCTGGAAGAGTTAGCTATTCAGTAAATTAGCTGAAACCAGCACCGAATGTGCTTGGCTGGTCCTTGATAATGCTAAGATACAAAAGATAAGGTTGTAGAATCCGGGCACATTATAAATTTTCTTCCTCCTTACATAGCTATATACGTGAGCTTAATCCAATAAAAAAGTTTTTTTCTAAAACAAAACTACCTGCAGGAAATTTATAACCTGATGCGGATAGTAATTTGGACTTGATAACAATAATTAAACAGTCAGTCGAAACGGTAGCACCTTCAGATTGCAGCAATTATTATCTTGATATGACCATGAGTTCGTCATTAGCTGCATCTGGAGAACGGTTGCAATAGGAACCGTCCAAAATTGGTTTAGAAAATTTCATTAAGGAAAAATTACGAGTAATGACTTGAAAAACAAGTTTATTTTTATTTCATTTTGTAAATTTTTAGCTAAATAAATAAAAACTTGAATTCGAAGTTAAACAAATTTAAACTGAAACACAAAAAATTTAATTTGAAATAAAAATAGTTTAATTTGAAATACAAAAAATTTTATATGAAATGAAAAGAATTTAATTTGAAGTGCAAGAAATTGAATTTATGTTGCAAAACATTGTGTTTGACTTGTAAAAAATTGAATTTGAGTACAAAAATCGTTAATTTGAAAGTAAAAACCTATATATCTCAACATTTCATAGAAGTTATCCTAATGAAGAGTAGACGTGGAAAACGTTAACAAATATTTTCAAACATTTAACTATATATTCCAATATTTTAAATAAATTAATGAAAATTCAAAAAGAAAAATGCTCAAATAATATTTCACAAGTAAAACAAAAACAGCTCTCTTTCTCAGAGAACCTTTTATTCCTATCTCTCAGCAATTTATTCACATGTACTCGTGTGTATTTGTATTTGTGTTTTGTTTTGGATTTTTACTCTGCTCTTGATTCAAGAGTTTTATACTCATTTGAAGACATTGTAGGATTTTTTTTTAATTCCGATTTCGGCTTAATTTGAATACACTTGTGTGTTAATGTTACTTAAATTTTTGAATACGACTAGTGCTAAAAGCAAGTAAAAATTACTTAAATTTAGTACGAGCCTATTCTTTCTGTGCATGTGAATATTAACATTGGAAATAGTGAAATAAGCTCTTAGGCAGAAGTGTCCAAGTCCAATGCACTTGGTGCTCATTTATTTTTGTAAAAGCACTTAGCTGTAGGCTGTGCAAAGAGCAAGAGCAAAGCAACAACACTTTGGTATGCTTTGCTTATTAAATAAAATTAGTTTTTCTTTAAATGTATTGGTGTTTGCTCTTCCGCATAGAAATGTTGGGCACCCCTGCTCTAAGGAATCGTTCAAATACTCAAATTATATTCCTTTTGAATTTCTCAATCTTACATTTTTACATAAATTATTATACTCGACATTTAAAAAAACATAATAGAAAATTTTAGCTTTTGAAGTTTGTGTTTGCCATTTTTTATATCTTGTACATATCTATCAATAATTTCAAGTTGTCAACGAGATACCACCTAAAACATATACAAAATTGATGTTTAACTACAACAAATCAACAACTACATGTAGGCAAAAAATTATGTCGATAATATTCATTAAATAAGACCTTTCAAATCCAAAAATTATAATTTTCTATTAAAAATAATAATAAAACTTAAGATTACTAAAACAAATACAAGAAAAAATATGACATCATCATAGAAAAAAAAACCTTTAAGCCTTTTGTATGTACACTTAGTATTATCAATTGTACTATAGTGTGTGTACAAATAGACGCCCACATGGACAAGCTGGTATATACAATAACTTGAAACACATACAAGCGCACATAAATATGAATAAACAATGCAACCACTTCTGCGAAGGCATAAAAGCATTACAATACAATATTGTTTCCAATATAACATTACTTTAAGCAAACACTCATATGTAGACATACTTGTACATACAAACATACATACAGACATATTACAATTTTATTTCTCAACAAAAAAAAAAAAAAAAAAAAAAAAAAAAAAAAAACCACCCCACATAAGCACTTGTACAAACAGTGTATCAGTGCAAGTACAGGCAAAGCTTGGTATAACCAATTTTTTATATTGACTATTTTATAAAGCAAACACATAACAATTTTGTATTCGATAAGTAAAGTAAAAAACAAAAAAAAATGGACAAACCATTAACTCTTTTTATGCCTTTCACAAAAATGTTAAGGGTACATATAAGTTTGTAATTCCGTTTATAATTTCTACAGTTTTCATTTCCGACCCGAAAGTAAACATATTCTGAATCAGTATTGATAGAAAATTCAATTAAGCAATGTCCGTCTGTACGTCTGCCCCTCTGTCGGCCGTTGAAATACCGTTTCTGAGAAAACCATTGGAACTTTTTTCTTTCGCCATTCTTTTACCCCAACGATTCACAACAAATCGAATCACATATGGCTGAGATATATCCGAAATTCCAAAAAAAAACCATTATTTTTTGCTATTTTGTACGAAATTTTTTGAAAAAAAAATTGTTTGTTTTGCTTCAAACTTCACACAATTATTAAACATGGCAGCTAAAAGGCAAAAAAAAGTTCCCCAATATCGGTCTATATATACCCAAGATATAACGTAAGCCGGTTTCTTAATGAAAATGTTGCATAAGCGAACTTCAGCAACTTTTTTGCTTAAAATCAAGTCTGGTAATAAAATTAACCTTATAATGCTAAATATAGAAAATTAAAATTTCCTATATCGATCCATATATACCCCAGATATAGCCTAAACCGATTTTTTCATGAAAATGTCGCGTAAGCGAACGTAAATAATTTTTTTTTCAAATTTGTATTATATACTATATATTTACGAGATTGTCGTGAAGGGTATTTTAGATTCGGCCCAACCGAATATACTACACTTTTACTGGTTTTATATATTATAAAAACGTATTTTTTTATGTACTCATGCTATAACTATTGCTGTCTCTTTAAAGTGAGATGTTTTAAAAAATATTCCTTTTAAAGTAAATTAACAGAATATTTGCTTCAAAATATACGTTTATTTTTAACAAATATAAATCCACGAGTGATTATTGGAAAGCCGATGCATCCACAAGGAGCAGCTGGTTGGTGCGATTCATGGTCTGGCGGCATCATCACGTTGTCAGCCAAGCAGTTTCTGTAATTGGGTTTCGCTATTGCGATATGAGAACAGACTTCTGGTGGTGATAAATTGAAGACATGGACATGGATATGACGTTCCAACAGGGTGGTGCTGCTTACTACACAGCAAATGAAACAAGGGCTCTTTTGCACAAGATATTCAATGGCTGTGTTACATTATGCCGTGGCATCTTCCTTTTCTTTGAGCCTTGTATCCACCCCGGTACCACTTTCGTATTGCTTCAGGATGGGGCTCCTCCTTTCTTCCTACCGAATTGCACGTGCCATGCTTACGTCTATATCCTGTTTCTTGGCTCGTGGGATCTTCTCAATATAAGCCGCTATTTGACTCCATTTCCTGTCACTTTCCATCCTAACTTCTACGATGTTTTCTGGTGCTATTTCACCAACATTCTCCTGTACGTCATGTCTTTCCTGCCTCTACCTGTCACATCTGAAGAATGTGTGTTCCGCATTGCCCACGCAGTCATCTCCATAAAAGCAGATCGATGTGTCTGTCTTCCGCATTCTATGGAGGTACTCCAGAAAATACCCGTGTCCAGAAAGCATCTGTGTTATATAGTAATCTATCTCACCATGCTTTCTGTTTACCCACTTATCTATCTCAATGATCAAATTCCAATGATCCATCTTTCTTGCCACTTCCGCATAGTGTCAGCCCGTGTTGATCTTGCCTTTTCTGCCTCCCCCGTTTGTCTTCGCTCTCCCCACAGTTTTTTGCGCTCTTCGTCCAAGAGGTCATTCGGGATAGTTTCGCTTATGACCAAGACAGCGGGCTCTGACACTGTGCGATATGCTGAAACCACTCTGAGAGCAACAGTACGCTGTACCGTTGCCAATTTATTCCTCCGGTATTCTGCCTGTAAGGAATTTCCCCAAATTTCGCAGCAATATATTAAAAATAAAAAGTTTAGGTCAATAAACCAAGAACAATTCAAAAGCTAAAGCATGATATAATTCAATACATTAATGACATTATACCTAAATTATGTCTCAGAACTTTAAAATATAGCCCATTTAGCAGAGGTTTAACACTGAAGCCATGGCAAGCAATTGGCCGATATTTTTTTACACGTAATTGTTATAAATGAAAAATATTAAGATAATTTTATGAAAGCTTTTTGTTTTATTTACAAATAACATTGTACGTTTTGATTGCACTAATCTTTAGCTGAGAAATTATCAATAAAAAAATATAAAAAACTTGGAAGCTGTTCTTGAATTGTAAGCAATATTTTTAAAACATTCTGCTGCATAATCTCAAAATCAATCAGCAAACCTTTAAAAAAAATTTCTATTTTAAAATTTCAGCTTTGTTTGCATTGTTTTCTCTTTTACCTTTTCGCGCTTCATTTCGTATACAGCCTCCTGTTTACATTCAAAACACTTTAATTGCTTTTGTTTTTCCCCCAGGCCAAAAGGGTTAATGTAGTTTGTTTGCATACCCTGGTTTACTGTGCATAATGAAAAAAATTTATATTTATATGTAGTAACTGAATTATTTGTGTATTAATGTAATAAAAGAATAAAGATACTATACTATATACCATAACAAATTTTTCGACATTATATTTTTCGTTATACCGGGATTTGTCTGTATTTCAAATAAAAGTGTGTGGCGAGCGTTCGTTAGTGTGTGCACATTGTACATACAATAAGATTTAAGCATGTACATCACACAGTATAGGTAAGAAAAAAATATTCATCATACGCCTTCAATTCCAAATGTAACCTCTGAACGAAAAAAATGCACGAACAAAACAACATTTAACAGTATAAGTAATAAAGAATATAACTCATACGTATGCAGTTCAAAACGAAGCCCTCTGAACGAAAGATGCATAAACAGAACAGCATATACGAGAGCTCATTTGAAAAAAACTTTTACAAAGACTTTTGTCCTAAAACACTTTATTGTGTGCCGTAAACGTCAACAAGGGCACTTTTAAATTTACGAGTGGCTCCTTAAATGAACTTTACCTTTATTCTTAACACACACACACACAACCACACCAAAGTTCTCAGGAAATGTTTTTCAGTTCATAGAACGAAAAAATGTTTAAGAAAATGTTACCTCATCTTATAAGGAAAACTTTGCATTTAACTTTTTAATTTGTAAACGAATTTATTAAGAACATGTGTTAAGTTTAAATTCTTCACAGTACAGATATTGATTAAATCAGAAATTTGAAACTTGTTTATGTTTAGTAGCAAAATTAAAGCAAAAATTTCAAAATAAATTTAATTAAGTATTTTTTGCTTTACAAAGGTAAAGTCTTGAAGGCTGAAGGATGGCTTAGTTTTTAAGATACCAAGTTTAATAGTGTCATTGACATATACACACAGGGTGTCCCAGAACTCCATTTCAAACTGCAAAATCAGAAATTACTGCGAGTAGTATACCTTCCCGGCATACAACCTATATTATATATATTTTTCAATTTCTATAAATTCTATTAGCTAGCAAAGTGAATAATTTAAAACTCAATGGTGTGAATCTTTTCTTTATTTTTAGCTTTTTTCAAAATTTATGTTCTTCTGCCAGTTTCTGTTTGTGCTATTTTATGCCTAAAATAGGAAAAATTCCAGAAAAAAAATTCATAAAAAGAACATTTTAAAATACTGTTTGCTATTATCTCTCACAAAAAATAACAACTATCTTATTTATTTATTTATTTTTTTCTATAGGCATAACAAATTGTTTTTATTGTACATTGAATTATTCATTATTTTCTTCTTACAGATGAATGAATATCTTCCAGCTCCTGCTACTGATTTATAAATAAGTCTCATTTTCGATTTTCGTTTCTTAATAAATGAGAAAATTTTTAAATTAATGACTGTAATTAATTTTATGAGAAAATGAGAGAATTGAATTATGGCATTTAAGACGGGAGACAGAGTTTTCTTTAGTAGACTAATTGTCTGATAATGAGCAGTGTGGAGTTTTCCGTCTCTTTAACAATTAGAACAACAATGAATTACAGATTGTCTGCTTTAATTAAGAAATTAAAAATAAATTTGAGCCTGATTAAATAATTTATAACTTAAATTTAATAATATATGTAAAAGTAATTGAAAGCATTTTTTTTCTTTCTGTCTGGCTGTTGTTCAAATGATTTCATCTTCAACATGATTATATTTTTATGTAAAATAAGATTATATTTTTAAGTATCATAAAGCAGATTTGGTTTTTAATTAAAGAGAGCTCAATATTTTATTATTAAAATGTGAAATAAGGTACAACGGGTTATAGTTTAAGTTTTTTCTTAAGACGAATTTTTTACAATACAAATCTGCTGTGATCAATAATGTTTGATTGAAGAAAACAAAAAAAAATAATAATCAAATCTTTTGCTGGGGGCCAACTAGCTGTTTCGTAGAGTGTAATTAAATGCTCGATGGCTGAATGGTTAAAGCAGCAGATCATGATACGTCAAGGACCGAGTTCAAATCCCAGTGGGGGCTGATGAGTAGTGTAGCGACTACGAAACAGCTTAGATTTGATTATCATTTTCCTTGTCTTCTTCAATCAAAAATTATTGATCACAGCAGATTTATATTGCAAAAAATCCCTCTTAAGAAAAAGCTTAAAAAAGGGAAAAACTTGAACTATAACCCGTTGTACAAATGTACGAACCAAAAATTTAATTTAAAGAATTATAAAAAGTTCAATAAAAATTCAATAAATTAATAAGGTAAAATATAGTTTTAGCTAAATTTTCTTTTGAGATGAAATACATTAATACTTTAGTCAACTTGCCAATTGGAAGTATTTTTCTTAATGTATTAAACACATTGAAGCCGATTTCAAAATGTGAAAAATTAACTGGATGCATTCTTGCTCGAGTTGACCTATTCGATGTATTAGCACAAGGTTTTAAATCTTTAATACTGTTCTTATTGCAAATCAAAAAATATATATGTTTGTATTTTCAACTTTGAAAGCCCACCTACCCTAAACCAGATGTAGGTTAGGTCGCGTAGGTAGTCCGCTAGATTCTCTAAAAAGTAGCCTAGATTCTCTAGCTCCAGAAATCGTTTCCTTTGTGCTAGCCTGAAAGGTGTAGGAGTATAGGTGAAAAATAGAAATTATTTTAATATACTGGGTGAAAAGGAGGGGATAGGAAAGGATGAATATATGTACAAACTAAAAACCTTTTAAACAGTTATTTTTCTTTAACTTTTTAACCCCTTTTTTAGGGATTATCACTTTTTTATTAAGCTGACATAAACAGAACTCATTTCTGCCAACCAATGCAGTTTTCTAAGGCTAAAAAGTTTAAAGTAGCAACTCTGAAATATACTCGTATGAATTTATATTGCTGCAGCGTTCAAAATAATCCAATAGTGAGCTAAACGACGACAATCGCCGGACGCAGCATTTGCTGGCGTGAAGCCGTAAAGTATGCTATAGTTTATGTACTTAGTACTTAAATCCAAAAAAAAAATTTTTTTTTTTGCTAGTTTAAACTAAATAAAAAATAAATACAAATCAAAAAATTATATATAGCTTCTCTTTTATGTTTCCTAGCTGCCTTAATCATCAGTAGACTTGGAAACTTTTGAAAGACATTGTCAAACATTCAGCTTTATATCAAAATTATCTAAATAAACTGTTAGGAATTTAAAAAGAAAAATGCTTTAACCATACCCGTCAAAGCACAAAAAACAAGCTTTTTTAAAAAACTGATTGTTCAGTGACAGAAAATCCTGTACAAACAACTGGGGTTATAACAATTGCATATATGTGATCAATATGTGACAAACATTAACGTAAGAATAGTTAAAGAGCTCGGTGGCTGAGCGGCCGTATTAAAAAAAATACATCATCTTCACATGATCCCGAGTTCGAATCCCAGTGGGGGCTGATGAGTAGTGTAGCGACTACGAAACAGCTAGTTGTCCCGCAGCTAATGGTATTCAATTATTTTTCTGTGGTTCTTTGGTCTTATTGTTTCACAGCAATTATTGTTATAATTAAAATATAATCCTTCTTCTTGACTTTTTGAACTTGTATTCGAACTCACAACTAATTACTTAATAGCAAGCTTTTTATTTTTGGCCTGTTTATAATTTTTTAATTTGTATCAACTTTAGACACTAGTATAGTGAATAATAAACTCAGTTGTCTAAAAAAAATAAATATAGTATAAAAAACTAAAAAACATGCTTCGATATCAAACTAATTATCCATATAACCAGATAATTATGCGTATAAGACGATCAGAGTTTTTTTTTTGGGAATTCGTGAAATGGACTTTAGGAATCACCAAAATAAACTTCCCTTGAAACAGTTCAACTTCAAACTTCAATTTTCGCACTAAATCGAATGACCGTTAATAGATCAGATATACGTTCCACCACTAAAACGCGCACCGAATATGAAAAACCAGGTTCCAATACGGTTAGAGAAGTCGTTCCGAGTTTTTTGGGAGTTCCCAAAGTTGGGTTCGGGAAACGTCAATATCCGCTCAATTCCGCACTAAAACGAATGACCGTTCATAGTTCAGATACATGTTCCACGGCAAAAATGAACACTAAATATGAAAAATCGGTTTCAAACCAATTATCGAAGTGGTTCTGAGTTTTTTTTTAGGAATTCCCAAAATCAGCTTTATGAATCCCCAAAACTCTCCACTTCCCCAGAAGCAATACGACAGCACTAACTTTTTCGCACTAAAGTGGCAACACTGTATAAACAGTTTTACATACTTAAATATGTAATAATCACAGCATTATTTATTGGTCAACTGGATGGTTTACTTACAGATAAAGATAAGCGAACAAAGGGTATTTAATCTTCCATGAGGCCAGCCATGAAAAAGGATGCTAAATAATCATTTTGGAAAAGACAAGGGTTAAACTATTTTTGAAAAATATTTACAATTTAATTTGGTGCAAAATGTCTTTGAAGGCATCAAAATTAAAATTTGCTTCCAAATTACGCAGTTTTTACTTTTTTTAAGACTTCATTTTCTCAAAGTATATACAAACATATCGTACATACAGATGCTTGATAAAATATTAGAATTAAAATGCTTGCATACACATGTATGTATGTATGTTAGTATGTATGTATGTATGTATTTCCTTAAAAAATATATGTTTTTATGTACGAGTACATAGGGAACCTCTTGCCTGCTTTTGATAAACAAAAAATATTCAAGCGAGTTGGCTTGCTGCTCATCGAATAACAACAAACAGAAGAACGAACGTATTTCCAATTATTTTTTAATAAAAATCAAGAATAAGAAACAATTATTTGCTTTTATAGCTAAATTACAAATTTAGCTATAAAAGCAAATTTATTGATGAGGAAATTTTTCTATTGACACGTCAAAGCGAAACAAAGTTGAAGTGAATGGAAAAGTGTAATTTTCGCGGTTGTTTAGCATTTAAGTTACATAAGAGCGTCAATTATTGGTTCAACTTTCGAAATGTATTCAGTTGATAAAAAAAAAATAAAAGAAAACAAAAATAATTTTATATTTTTTCATCTCTTGAGGGATAATTAGTGAAGCTTTTATCAGTGAAGAAAAATAAACGATTCGTTTTAAAAGCATATCTCCCAAAAACAAACAATTTAAAAAAATTTATTTTTTGCACAATTAAAACAAATACTTGTAAAGCAATAAAGGGCACAAATGAAACAATTTATCTTTTACTCATCTGCGCGGTCTGATATGCCGCTACAATCGAACATCTGAAAAGAAAACAAGTAAGAGTGTAGTATATTCGGCTGGGCCGAATCTAAAATACCCTTCACGATAGTCACGAATATGTATAGTATATTAAAAATGTGACCTAAATATGCTCGGTTATATATGAACCGATATCGGAATTTTCTATTTTCTGTATTTTAGCAACCTTCTTTTATAACGAGAATTGCTTTTCAGCAAAAAAAAAAAAATTTTTTTTAATGGAAAAATCGGTTCAGGCTATATGTCGAGTATATATGGACCGATATCGGATATTTTCTTTTTCCATATTTATATAACCTTATTTCATTACCAAAACTGCTTTTGAGCACAAAAAAGTTGTTTACTCAGCATTTTCATCAAAAAACCTGTTAGGCTATACACCGGGTATATATGAACCGATATCGGAAATTTTAATTTTCCATATTTATATAACCTTATTTTATTACCAGAACTGCTTTAAGGTGAAAAAAGTTGTTTAAGTTCGCTTACGCGGCATTCTCATGAAAATTACGGTTTAGGCTATATCTCTGGTATATACAAACCGATATCGGGAATTTTCATTTTACACATTTATATAACCTTATTAAATTACCAGAACTGCTTTAAGGTGAAAAAAGTTGTTTAAGTTCGCTTACGCGGCATTTTCATGAAAACCACGGTTTAGGCTATATCTCGGGTATATATGGACCGATATCGGAAATTTTCATTTTTCATATTTATGTAACCTAATTTCATTACCAGAACTGCTTTTGAGCACAAAAAAGTTGTTTAAGTTCGCTTACGCGGCATTTTCATGAAAACCCCGGTCTAGGCTATATCTCGGGTATAAATGGACCGATATCGGAAATTTTCATTTTCCTTATTTATGTAACCTAATTTCATTACCAGAACTGCTTTTGAGCACAAAAAAGTTGTTTAAGTTCGCTTACGCGGCATTTTCATGAAAACTCCGGTCTAGGCTATGTCTCGGGTATGTATGGACCGATATCGGAAATTTTCATTTTTCATATTTATATGACCCTATTTCCTTACCAGAACTGCTTTTGAGCACAAAAAAGTTGTTTAGGTTCGCTTACGCGACATTTTCATGAAAAACCAGGTTTGGGCTATATCTCGGGTATATATGGACCGATATCGGAAATTTTCATTTTCCATATTTATGTAACCTTATATAATTACCAGAACTGCTTTTGAGCAAAAAAAAGTTATTTAGCTTCGCCTATGCGACATTTTCATTAAAAATCCGATTTGGGCTATATCTCGGGTATATATGGACCGATATCTGAAAAAAAAATTTTTTGTCTTTTAGTCACCATGCTTAATAAGTGTGTGAAGTTTGAAGCAAAACGAACAACTTTTGTTTTCAAAAATTTTCATACAAAACTACAAAAAAAAATGGCTTTTTTCGGAATTTTGAATATATCTCAGCTATACGTGGACCGATATTACTGAATTTCTATAGCAAACCCATGAATCGATGGGGTAAAAGAATGGTGAAAGAAAAAAGTTTCTAAGTCTAATGGTTTTCTCAGAAACGGTATTTCAACAGCGGACAGACGGACAGACGGACATCGCTTAATCGACTTTTCCATTAATTCTGATTCAGAATATATATACTTTATAGGGTCGCAAAAAAAAACTGTAGAAATTACAAACGGAATCACAAACTTATATACCCTTTACATTTTTGTGAAGGGTATAACAAAAGCAAAACCGTTTCATATTGTGTGTGTTTAAATTAGCAAGTTATTTGTTGTGTTTCATAGGATGATGTCGTCAGAAGCGCAAATAAATTTTACATTGTCAGGAATGCGATTCTCTAATTTTTAAAGATCCGATAATCGCAACTTTTGTCATCAAATTTCATCGCTTGCACTAACGAATGAGTGGTTCTGTAACTTAATTATAACGATTGTTAACAACTGTATTTTTCTGTTCATTCATATGTGTTTTATGTGGCATCTCTGCAAAAAAAAAAAAAAAAAAAAATTGGAAACCACACAGAAGAAAAGAAAAAACAATAACTTTTCCCATAACAATATGTACTAATTTTTATATGTTGTGCTTTTAATTTGTAAGTGATACTAAATATTATTTAATTTGTAATAAGGTAAGTAAAATAAAATATGTGTTCATAGGTTTCATTTATTCGTTTATATGTAACAGTTTCTGTATGTTCAGAATGACCACAACTAAGGCTGCTGATAATCTATGTAAATTTTTAAATTCAATATCTGTCAACTCAAAGGAATTATCCAATTTCCGAAGAACATACTGATTATCCCTTGAAGTAATCAAACTAGTTTCATCCATTGCAAGTCCGAATGCCAAATGTTCAAAAGCCATTTCAACACAAAACACACTTTACCGGTTAACAAATTATTCTGAAAATTTTTTTGCAAATGTTTATTAAATATTTTATGTAATTAATAAATATATTTGTGTAGTAAAAATCAGATTATTAGCACTTTACTTCATGGAAGCACAATTTAATAAAAAAAAACACTTTAACGATTGAATAAACCAAAAGAAAATGTTTATCTTTAAGATATCGACAATCGGCAGTAAAAGTAGCAGCTGATTTTGGCCGACAGCGAATAATGTTAAAAACATGTTACAGAATAGTAAATTCGATAAAATATCGTTATAATTACTTTAACATTTCGATTATCGCTATTAAAGTTACAGAATCGCGCTACTGGCCTTCAAAATGTAGTGTGCCTGGTGCAAAACTTAAAAAAAACAAAGCGATTCTGTTGCTGGATTACCGGCTGTGCTGGCATGAATGCGGATGCTCCGGCTTTGGCTCGCCGATCGGGGGTGGTTCTTACCGGCCAATCCAACTCAATGTTACTACAAAAAAAAAACATACCAGCCTTTTTGTATCAGAGCCAAATCAAAACAATATGTGAGGCCCGAAAGTGAATGCTGAAAAAGAAAAAAAAACACAGCTACAATACTAACCTCACCCTCTCAACTCGCCGCCTCGTCACCAAACATTCGGCCGACTGGTGTTGTTGTCGGCCATGCCAGCCCTCCCTCTGAAATCCTAATGGATTTCACCATTATGGTTTCCTGGCGCCTTAAAATTTTCGGAAACCATCCCTAACGTGGTTCAGTCACCCCCCTGCCCCTACTCACCGTCCCATACTTAAACCAATTACTCCATCTTTATTACGTTATAAAGATTATTTATTGAAATGGATATATTAATACATATTTTTAACTAATAAAAAAAAAAACATTAAGTTTCTCCCCTCTAGCCAAAATTTAAGGACCTACACCTGCTCTCTGGACCACAAAAAACAAGGTCGTGAACTAAGACGCGTGGGCTAACTTATTACTTCCCCTGCTTAGTGTGAGCTCACCCTAGTCGGAGTGTCAAAGCCTCCCTTATCGCTGAAGCGACACTTACGCGATACTACGCTAGGTGTTTGCCCTAAAAACCGGAAATTTAATCTTTTTTTTTTTTATAACAAAAATAAATGAAATCAAAGTTTGTAAATTTAAAATTGTACCAAATAAAAAAATCAACTTCACTTTTAATAAAAATATTAGAATTAAAAAAAAGGAAATAAATAATAATAAAAGAAATTTAAATATAAATAAAATTTATATTAAACTTATCTTGACGGTCCGGTCAGTCCGTAGGCTGTCCAAGTCAGTTGCGGCTGCCTTCCCGGCGGTGGTGTAGCTAGTTTCGGCTTTCCCTTCTTTGCTCTTAAAACAGGCGCTTGGCTACGGCCACTATATGTAGGAATCCCTTCTGAATATGTGGGAAGCGGGTTTTCTTTAGTCTCTTAGAAAAAAAATAGGCGCTGGAGAGGGTTTCTTCCTTCAGTAGATGTAGCGTTTGATATAAAAAATTTTCGTTTAATAGGTGGAGTTTTCTTTTTTATCACTGGTTTTATCTTCTGTGTTTTTTTTTTATTGTTTACTTAATAATTGCTGTTGTCTCCACTTTCTTCTGGTATTTAAATACTTTCTATTTTATTTTACTAAAATTATATTATATCACTCAAATTTAAAAGTTTTTCTTCAAAACCGCCACTAAATTCACTCTTCATCATCATTCCTTCTTCCAGCACCAAAAAAAAAACTCCTCCCCCATCTTGACTTTTTTTCAACTCCAAAAACCCCCAACAAAAACTCTTCGTTTATTTTAGGCACACAACTTATGGCCAGTGTTGCCTACCTACCTTACTTATTTTTTCCACTGCTGTGTCAGCCCAACCAGAAAAAACGGCATTGCCACATAAAAAAAAAGAAAAGGTTTACACGACAAAAATTACATAATTTTCGAAAAATTACTCAAAACAAAAATATGTAGTTATATTTTTACAATCCATTGCTTAATAATCTGCAATTGATGTGGCAGCTTAGTAAACACTAACAAACACAAACAGGTAATTTTTACCGCTATTTTCCAAAGGCCTACTCTCGCGTTCTCTCTACCTTCCTATTGTGTACTCAGCGCATGTAATTGTGTTTAGATTGGTTGATGCAAGCACAGGTGCCAGAAAAAGCGAAAAAGTGTCAAGTCAACCATACTAAGGTAAGAGTCTGAGAAACTATCAATTACATCAGTATTTTTGTTATACCGGATAGCTGAAATTTAAGGGCCGATATTGAATGTGAACGACAACTAAACGTCAAGTTTTTTTCTGCATTTTATTTAACATTTCTCAATTTGAGACTAAGTCAATTTCAACCATGGAATCATACACAGTCGAACAACGTGTTAAAGATCTTCAGGATTATTATGAAAATGGGCATTCAAATCAAAATACATATCGTGCACTTCGTGATTTTTTCGGTCAACATAATGTGAGTACAAGCGGAAAAATCGTGCAAAAATTTGAGCAAATTGGGTCTGTAGGTGATGTAAAAACACCACTGCATGTTCGTACAGCTCGTTCTGCTGAAAATTTTGCTGCTGTTCGCGATAGTGTGGCTATACAGCCGTCGTGGCCAAAAATTGCATCTCTTACGCTCGTCGATCCAATTTCTTACTTCTTCATAAGACCGCAAGTAGCTGGTCAAGCAGGCCATGTACCATTAATCGAAACAAGTGATATGCTCAGGCAACAACGTCTGGAGAATACGGCGAGTGTGGTGAGATTTTCTATTGTAGCATTTTCAAGTATGTCTTGCGCCCTTTCGCAACATAAAGTCTAGTATTATCATGCTGAAAAATCACTTTATCATGTCTTTCGTTGTATTGCGGCCACTTGTCTTTCAATGCTAGGCTCGGCTCAAACACCATTATTGCGTTGGACAATGATCACCTGTGACTGCTTTAGAATAAACAAAGCTGACATATTTTATAATCTTTAAGTGTATATTATACCATAATTGATTTATTGAAGGAATCGTTCATTAACCGCATGGCTTCATATTTGAGACCCGTAAATTGTCATCCGAGATCGTGCGATTTAACACCATTAGACTATTTTCTGTGGGGGATATGTAAAGTCGCTAGTCTACGCCGATAATCCCGAAACTATTGACCACTTGGTGACCAACATTTGCTACGACATTGCCGATATGCGACCATTAATGTTGGAAAAATCAAGGCAACTTAGACCTTCACATTAGACTACGCCCGAGTCAGCCGTGACGGCCACATGCCAGAAGTTATATTTTTAAAATTCATCTTTGCTTTATTCCATTTCAAAGTTCTATACCTCTATAAAAACTATACTGTACATGCCATCCCGTGCAATATCAGTCTAATCAGATAAATGACTCTCATAAAAGAAAAATCTTGACATTGACAGAGGAAGTGCTTATCACTCTCTTCCTCCTCCTTACTCTTACAACTACTACAGAGAGCAGTAAGTGAAAGATTTTTTTTTTTCTTGTACATTTGTACATCGGCTTTTAGTTCAAGTTTTTCCTTTCTTAAGAAGGATTTTTTACAATACAAATTTGCTGTGATCAATAATTTTTGATTAAAGAAGACCAGAAAAAATAATCAAACCTTTTTTATCTGGGGAACAACTAGTTGTTTCGTAGTCGCTACACTACTCATCAGCAGCCATTTTCAAATTTGAACTCGGCTCATGACGCTTCATGAACAGCCGCTTCAACCACTCAGCCAACGAGCCGTTAGATTATTCTCCTCTCATATGTCCCTTTGTGACAATGTCTCATCAGAACTGTCACTATAATATGCAACCTTTGGCAGAGAAGACCCCTTAAGACCATAGCTCTTCTACAATCATACAAATCAGCAGCGCTGATTGTAAGTATTTTACATGTTTACAAAGTTTAATATAAAAGAGAAATAAAATTACTGATGGTTGTAGTTCTAGAACATTTACAAAAACAACCTGCAATATTCTTGCATTGTAATTTGTTTCTTTTCTAAATGCTGCACCATCTTCATCAGCTGATATTTCAAGTGCTGCAAATGTAAACTTAAAAGTAAAGCTCTGGTGTAATGAGAATGCAGGATTTTCTGACAGTTTCACTAAGGCCCAGTTTTTGACTGCGTATTTAAATACAAAATTAGTTAATTTTCATTTAAATTTAAGTTGTATTTAAATGCTAGTTCAGTTTATCACTATTGAATTATGGTTCTTATTTAAATGCGATGAAAGTGTGGCAGCTCTACTTTAATTCCAAATGTTATGGAAAGTGTTCCATAGAACAGCTGTTTGTAAGTGGAAGAATAGAAAAATTCTTAAAGAAAAATATTAAATTTATTAACGGCATAGAAAAACTTAACAATTTTATTTTACGCTAAGTTATTTTTAATAAATTATTATACTGTGCTGTTGTTTAGTGCAAAACTAGTAACTAATTTTCGAATATCTTCTGCAGGCAATAGCTCGTATGTGTGTTTTGTTTACCTTTTTTGCACTAATACAAATGCAAGCACACAAAAACCATATGGACTATGAAAAAAACTGAAATAAAACTTAAATGAAGAAGTTTGGGCATTTAAGTTAAGTCCAAATTTGTAGTGAAAAAGTGATTTTCATATTTAAATGGAACTTAAAGCTAAATAACATTTAAATACGAACTCAAAAACTGGGCCACACACAGCAACTTTAGATGGGCAATTCTTGACTTTATAGAAGCTTTCGGTGAGGGAATAAGAAGGGAAAAAGAATTGCCGGTACTCAGCAATTCTCAGCAATTCCTTACTTTGTCTCATGTGTGTATGTGTGTGTGCATATACAATGTAAATTGTATGAAATAATAAGTAGAGAGAGCTCAAGAATTGCCGAAAAAAGTAATTCCAAAAGAAAATTGCCGGCAAATCGCTCTATCTGACCTTAGACTAAGTAGTGTTGGAACTACAATATATACAAAACCCATAAACATCACATGTATTTTGTTAGTAGAATTAGCGTTATGTTGTCAAAATCTGTGCTCTCATTTGCTTGCCATAGCAACAAAGTCTATGTACTCGTATTTTCTCACAATTATACAGCTTTTAAACAAAGCTTTGACTATCTACCGGAACGAAAACAAAAGACAGCTGTGCTGCTACCACCACCTGGTAGAGCTGTCTTCGTTTTTTTTTTTTTTTTTTTTTTATATTGGACCAGTACTCAGGGGATGACCCCTACATATGCAGTGCATTGTACCAGAACTAGGAAAATAGGTTGTGAGGAGGGGGAAAGCGGGAGTAGTGTTTGTGAACATTTGACTTGAATCTTCCAACGTTATAACAGACAGGAAACACTTCTGCAGGCAACTTGTTCCACAGACGAAGCGTGCGGCTGAAAAACGAATTCTCTCTGTAATGCGTAGTACGATTCCCCGGGCAATCGACCACAAATGGGTGAGCTCTAGACGATGAACGCGTGCTACGTAAAAATGTGCGCGTTTCGGGAACAAGATCCCTAATCTCGTCAGAGCAAAATCCATTGTAGTATCGATAGAACAGAGTAACGCATCCCACACTGCGTCGATGCTCCAGTGAGTCAATAGAGTTGGATACCCTACTGTCACCGATGAGCTTCTTCGCCCTCTCCTGCACACGGTCGAGTAACCCCAAAACAGACTTTGAGGCACCGGCCCAAACATGAGAGTTGTATTCCATTTTCGGTCGGATGTAAGTGGTATAAATAGTAAGGAGGTCGGATGGAGTGAAGTACATCTTACACCGTTTCAAAAAACCGAGGCACTTGAATGCTTCTTTAGAGATATGAAAAATGTGTTCATTCCAGCGAACGTCACACTGTATCTTCATTCCAAGAACATCAAGAGCATCCGATTCTTCAATATTTATACCATCCATGAGTACAGATGAAGCAGCATTAGCGGTCGTTTGTTTGTGCGTCAATAAGCAACACTGGGTCTTACGAGCATTAAAGGCGACCCTGTTTTTACGACCCCATTCAGAGACCAATAGAAGATCACTATTCAGTGAATCATTCATATTTAGTCTCTTGGCAGCGATCTCTGATAGGCTGGGCCTATATCTAAAAGAGTACGAGTGACAAATGCTGCTGTCATCCGCGAAAGAGTGGATAGGATTGGAAGTTTGGTAGAGAAGGTCGTTGAGGAAAATAAGAAATAGGGTAGGAGAAAGAACGGAGCCTTGCGGTACCCCTGAATTAATCTTGAACTCGTTTGATGAGACCCCATCTATAACAACTCGTATAGAGCGGTCTCTGAGAAAGCTCGATATAAACCGAGAGAAGTCATCACCGACACCAAAAGCAGTAAGTTTTGCCAATAGTGCACCAAGCCACACTCTGTCAAACGCTTTTGAAATATCAAGAGCCACCACCCTACTTTCACCGAAATGATGGATTGAGTGGCACCATTTCTCTGAGAGATATGCCATAAGATCGCCAGTTGAACGACCCTTACGAAATCCATATTGACGATCACAAAGTAGTTTATGCGACTCCAGATACCTCATAAGGTGATGGTTAACCATGTTTTCCATTACTTTGGAGAGTGTAGAGCAAATTGCAATTGGGCGGTAATTTTCGGGGTTATTTGCCATACCCTTTTTGGGTATTGGTGTTACATTAGCAACCTTCCAGCACGATGGAAACTCACCAGTATGGTAAAGTATGCTGAAAAGGCGTGCTAATGGACGCGCAAGCGTAGAAGAGCACTGCTTCAAGACCAGTGCTGGAATGCCATCCGGTCCAGGAGTTTTGTTTATATCGAGGTCTTCCAAAACCCTTTTAACTGCTCGCGCCCGGAAGAATATCTTCGGCATAGTTACAGATACTCTTTCGAGCTCGGGAAGTGGCTGACTGCTTTCCGGCAAGCAGGAATTGCTTGCAAAGATTTCAGCCAACAGGTTAGCTTTGTCAACCGGGTCTGTGAATGCTTGGTCATTCTTTAAAAGAGTTGGAATTGATGAACTAGCACTGTTCTTTACTCTCTTAACGAAAGACCAAAAGGTCTTACTGCCCCGAGGAGCTGCAAGGACCTTGGCACGAAGGCGCTGTTCGTGAAGAGACTTTTCACGCCTAAGTACCTTGGCACACGAAGATCTTGCCTTTTTGCGTAGCAAATCAGTGTCTGGTGTTTTGTTTAAACGCCAGTTACTGAATGCTTCCTCTCTGGATCTGACTGCGTTTTTGCACGTCTGATTAAACCAAGATTTTGCTTTTGGTTTAATCGAAATCTGCTTGGAGGGGATGAATGTTTTCATCCCTAGCAATATAATGTTCTCGACCATTTTTGCTGAAGCATTTATGTCGTTATCTAGAAAACAAAGTTTCCAATTAAAATGATCATAAAATTGGTTGAGCTCAGCCCAACGCGCCTTTTCGTAAATAAATATTGAACGTTTCGTAGCTGATTTTGAAACGTTACGAAGTCCCGAAATCGAAAAGGTGGCAGAAATGGTGCAATGATCCGAATTGCCGAGAGGTGCACTAACTCTGACTTCATACTTTTCAGGGTGTGAAGTCAGGAATAGGTCAAGTGTGTTTGAATGGTGCCCTTCAACACATGGAATATGCGTTGGCTCATTCACTAATTGCGCTAGGTGGTTGTACGCAGCGAATAACTCGACATATTGGCCTTCGTATAGAAAATGAAGATTTGCAGGTCGCTTGTAAAATTTTGCGTTTGGATTTCTCTCTCCATGAATACATTTTAGTTGTATCGAGTCTTATTGGCTGAGCTGATTAACAATTAGACTTGCACATGGAAATTGTGACTTGTGACGGGGTAAGATTTGCTGCACTCTACATAAATTTTAATAGATCTTTATTTTTCTTAATTTTGATATGTTCATGCCATAACAAATAATAGGTGTCTTATAAATTACAAAAATAACTCGAAACTATTGCAAAGAGATTCAAATTGAAGACAATTTATTTATTTACGCATAAACTTATACATTTGTATGAAATAATTTACAATCCTATTAAATTAGCTATTACAAACAAATAACAAAATGTAAAAGCATGTTTTTATTATCACAAACCTTTGAAAATATTTCTGAGGTAATTATTCAATTTTTGCAAAGATGATCGTCGTGCTGTCGGCCTTGCTGAACTTGTTGTTGAATTTTGTAAATTTTGTTTGTTCTATAATCTTTGTTGTTTCTTTATATAAATTTTACTTTCGAAGGTATTTATTTACACACATATACATACATAAACATGTAGCTGTTATTTATTTTTCATTATTATTATTATTTAATAACATATTTTTATTACTTGAAATTTATATTTTAGTTTGTATCAATTGTTACGAGTATTATGTTTTTTTTCCTTATAGAACTTTTTGTATGTTTGTTTTTGTTGATTTTCATTTAATTATTATGGAATTCAATTCGTTGTAGTTGTAATAATGAATGTCTTTACTCATCACTAATTCTTAATGAAATATTTGCTCTTTAAATTTCTTTTAGCAAATACATACTCGTATGTATGTATGTTTTGGTAAGCAGTTCTCTTTGTCTCTTTTCGTTGCAATTTTCTCTTCACTTTTTATATTATTTGTTTGATGGGAAACAAAAGACCACAAGGAAAATATGCAAATAAAAATTTGAAAAAATAATAAAAAGTTATACGAAATTATTTGACATCAGCAAAACCAAACCACTAAAAGAAAAGGCCAAATGAAAAGCCCGTAACAAATGAGTTTTCAATTGCAAAAATGGCATACACATACGTACACATACATATGTATGTATGTAAACTAATCCAGCAGTAAACTTCTAAAGGTCTTCATTAGAAAGGCTTCTTAAAGGCCTTCTAACACATTCAGGTATATTCGAGAACTCACCCTTTACTTCGTCGCCGTCGAACATTCACTTTCGACGGCTTGGTATCGATAGGTTCTAAAATGCGCACGAACAAATATCGTTTTCAGTAATCGAATTTTGTGTTCTCTCTAGTAAAAATATAGACAACATTTCATCAGAGCTGACTAGCACAAAACTAAATTGAGAATAAAAAAAAATAGTGAAAATAGAAAATCATAAACATTAGGTGTGTTCCACGTGAATAACGAAACAGTCCGAACTAGTCAAAAAGCGTTCCACGTAACAATTTTTGTGCAATTTTGAGAGAAAATGAGAGAGTAATATTTTTCATTTCATAGACAAATTAAACCGAACCTTTTCTTTTGGTAACTTCAGACTAGAATTTAATAATCAGCTGTTTTATGTTTACATACGTATGAAACTGAAAATGTAGTCAGAAAATTTACAAATTGGAACAAAATTTTTGTTTAAAAATTAGTTAAAAGCAAAATGGAAGGTTGCCCAAACTAAAAATAACCTTGTGAAGTTGTAAGGAGAACATGTAATAGTTATTTGGCTGTTCATATAATAAATGTGCTATAAAAATGTACTGAAAATTTTACATTGCTTTTAATTTTACAGCTGTTGCCAATCTTTTATTATGCGTTTTAAGCGTCTAAAATCACTAAAATATACTTTAATCTAAAAAGTAAGCAGCACTAGTATTACAAGATGTACAATTGTGGTTTTTTGCGTTCCAGCAGTTTGGTGTAAAATTTGCAAATTTAGAGAGTAATTTGCTTTTTACTCTCATTAGCCCAAACTAGTCCGAGATCTCGTGTAACACACCTATTTAATCTTTTTGTCAGACTCAAGACACGAAAAGTAAAATAACATGTGCCAACATAAATTCTTCCATTGCTCTAAATTATTGCGGCGATGTTTGCTCCTTGTTTAGTCCTTCATATATGGATATATACTTTATTGCCAAATATAGTAAATATGCATATTTACTTACATTTTGCACGTGGTAAAATCGGCGTCAAACAATATTGGGACTAAAATGCAGTGACAAGGAATTTTAGAATGCAGACAATGTGAAAGAAAACATATGTTTTCTGCTTGTATATCACTCTCATCCCTAACGAATAGAGATGTATTTTAGAATAGTAAAAAATTAAACGAGCAAGTATTTGTGGTGAAAGTGACTCCTTGAATATAGACGATTATTTTAGATCCGATACTTATTCTTGCCTGCCTCCCTGCTATAGGAAGGGGAGCTACATACTCATTATTGTGCTACATACTCATTATTATCTGGATTTCAATGACGGCTTTATAAATGGCCTACACTTTCCCTGCTATAGGAAGGGGCACAAACAAAGAGGCCCTTAGGTTAGGTCTGTTAGGAAAGCCCTGAATGAGTTCTTCTTCCAAAGTACGCCTTCCATTAGAATTGCTAAAGCAGACGTTCGATAAGACCCAACGCGTCAGGGATGTGGAAAGCATTGGCTGCCTAGCACATCGTGTGTAAAAAAGAAATGAGTGTGTAATGGAATATAAGGGACTTCTGACTGTCAAATTAGGCAGAAGACCTGCCTTACTCAGACACATACCCAGTGACACGTACTCCTTGTTAAATTTTACGATGGGCATAAAGAAATTAGTTCTCTTATTCTGCCGACGTTGTCTCAGATATTAAGTCAGAGCAGCGTTGCCAGAATGAAGAATTTACCTTAATTTTGAAGATTTTACAAGCAAAATAAGATTTAAAGATTTTTTTCTCAACATTAAGATTTCCTAAAATTAGTACTCTAATAATGTGTGCACTATTTTCAAATATCGGATGAACTTTGACTATCTTCATAATATGAAGCGTAAAATATCTTTTACCACTTGGTTCCAAATGGTTTAGTTTTTATCTTCTTTGTTAGAACAGGCATCTTTTTGCAATAATTAACTATTAAAGGCCCTATTACATTATCGTACACGATCAAGCGATTTGGAAAATTTTATGAAAATCAGTGTGGTATATATTGTGAAAAATATGAAAGTATTGTTGGCGCCTCGAGAAAAAAATTTATTAATGTAAAACTATTATGGCAATAAAGGTTTTTAATTATTTTATTGCGTTTATAAATTATTGCAATCATACTTGTGTAATAGTGTGGCCTACAATGCCATTTTGAAGCGTTGTTATAAAGTCGGCACGACTATTAAAATATTTTTCTGTGAATGAATCGCACGATCATGTAGGATAGTAAATCAGGGTATTAACTGTGTACAACTTTGCTTACGCCGTTTTGCAATAGATGACTGTAGCGGTAAGTGGTAGACAAAATAAATTGATCTTAGGTCAATTATGTAAACATAAGTTATTCTCAATTAAACATGTCAGCTTAGGAGTCAAATTCTCGTCGGGAAGTTTTAATTTTCTGCTTTAATATGGAGAAATCTGTAGGCTGAGACTCATCGAATGTTTTCTATGCCGCCATTAGTGAAAGAACGTGCCTAGAGTTGTTTCATATCTTCAAGAACGGAGATTTTGACGTCGAATGCTCGCATGAAGGTTGGAAGAGAGAAGTTTTTCGAAGCTGTAATATTGGAAGCATTACCTGATCAAGACTCGTGTCAGAGGCAACAAGAGTTGGTATGATTATTGGGAGTGATGCAACAAGCCATTTCAAAATGCCTGCAAGTCATGGGAATGATTCAAAAGCAGGGAAATTAGGTGCCATATGAGTTGAAGCCGAGAGATGTTGAACGGCGTTTGTTTACTTGTGGACAAGGCAAAGATGGAAGAGATATCTGACTCGCATTGTGATTAGTGACAAAAGATGAGTTCCATACGGTAGTCCCAAGCGTAAAAAATCATGCTTCCACGTCGACGGCCAAACAGAATTTTCACGGTTCCAAGGTCATATCCAGTATTTTGTGGGTGTTAAAACCGACTGATTTGGATAGATTCGTCGATCGCTGCAAAAGATGACCAGTTTTTCAACGCAGGATTCGATCCCGCATCCGAAAGTAGTGGCCAGCGATGGACAGTGTTTTGAATCATAAATGTATAACCAGTTTTTAACAATAAAGTCTTGGATTTCGACAAAAAAAAATGGCGGAAGCAAAGTTGTACACTTATGTAACATAAAAAATTAAAAAAAAACCTATTAAGTTTTTTTCCTAAAATTAAGAGTTTTTTTTTGCAGATTGAAGATTTTTCGGCAAAAATTTCTGGCACCACTGTACCAGAGTTAATCGGAGTTGTCGAAATTAGGTAATACCATGTTCAGACGGTAATATGAAACACTTGGTTGGCTCTCTGAACCACCACTATTGTGAAACTAGGTGTTCAGACGGTTGTTTTTTGCATCACACTGATGTTTACATATTTTGTGCAAACGTTTCACTAATTCTTTGTTCTATTTTTATTTAAATCTTTTTACAGTTTAAATGTGTATTTTGATTTTACACACATTATTATCTTTTTTTATCTTTGTTTAGATTATTTTGCAGCTAGTTCAGATAAACTAGCGATAATTTATTATTAAATTTGGAGATGATAGTAGTTTTTGCTTGGTTCGCAACAAGATTCAAAATGAACCAAGTAGGCTCGCTCTCAAAATTTTGTATGGCGAACCATGTTGGTTCAATAAAGATTGGGCCGCGAACCACGAATGAGAGAGCGAACCTCGAAAATAAGCCTTCGTATGAACATGCTATAATGCATACCTAGGTTAACGTTGAAGAAGAATTAATTGCGGGATGCAACAATTTATCAGCTGTGCAGTCTCGTTCATCTACTATCAATTCGCTTTGAAATAACATGACAATTTTAAAATCGCACAAAATATGGAAAATTCTTTACAAAAGCTGTGACTCCCTTAATATCATATCTCGTGGAACCAACATAATCACCAATTACTCACGTTATTGACATTAGGGTATCTTTAATAACCACATGTCAAACTGTGTGTAATGTTTTGTCTAGAAAGCATAAAAAATTACAAAATGTGAAAAGTTTGTATAATACTTTTGCTGAAATAATACCATCAATGTTATTAATGTGCACTTGTATCACGTATCACGTATGAATGTATTTATCAATCAGGAATTCTTTTGACTAATGTTGTTTAGCATTTTGCGTGGTTTCTAACATCTGTTGCCTTCAATAATCAATCACTACTGGCTTCCATTTTTTAAATGTGACGTTAAACTCGTATTGGGTGCGTGAACACTTTTTTTTTTTTTTTGGTTTGACAGTATAAAGAAAAAATTCCTGAGCTGTTGGTAGTTATTGAACATTTCTGGTTTCAAACATTTGAATTTTGTTTCTGGCTAAATAATAAAAACCAAGTCAACAAAGTAGCCATTGTTTTATAAGGTGTATGAATAACAGACTTTTTACACTGATGAACATCTACCATCATTTTGCGAAGATGCCCACATCTTTCCATAAGAAATACATTGTTTTAAGAATCAACAACTTTTAAAAACTTTAAAAGATATTTCATATCATGTTCAGACGAAGGTTTATATTCGTGGTTCGCAGCCCAATCTCAACTGAACTAAACCAGTGGGAAACTTCTAAAGTTCTTCATCAGAAACGCTTTCTTGAAGTCCTTCTAACACATTTTTTAGATTCAAAACTCTGAACAGCAACTGCCATCCCTAAACAAGAGCGGCAAGCGAAATGATTTTTTCCGCTGAGATTAGACGCTGAAACTCCATCCCTAAACAAAAGCGGCAACGTTATATCAGAACGATAAAAACAGGACTATCAAAGAAATAAATAAAACAACCCTGGTTATTTTAACAACTGGACGGACAGAACTGTCGTTTGTGATTTTTTTTTTATTAAATTAAAATAAAATAAAGTTTTAAAAAGGAGTTGGAAGATTACTAAATCATATTGAAAATAATTTTTTTACCTCCATTTTCTAATAAGAAATACAAAAATGTTTCATTTGCTTATTTATTTCACTTTCTTATATCTTTTTTTTTTTTTTTTTTTTTTTTGCTTTGCTTACAATTGTTTTCATTTGCAACCTACTTCACTGTGAAATGCATTATCAAAATTGGATTTTCCAATAGCAACGCATTGACGTTGCATTGCCGCCGCGTTGTTTCGGTATGCTCCATACAAAAAGTACAGGCATGAGAACTTCTGACAGCTAAAAAACGCTTGCCGCTCTTATTTAGTGATGGTTGTTTGTGTTTGTTTACAAAATGACGCGATTGAAATTTTATCGATTTTTAGTTTTGCAAAACATCTTTTTGAAAACACTTTTAAAGGAGGAAAATTTTATTTTTATGCATTAAATACATACAATAAGTGATTACTTTTGCACATAGATGAAATTCACATAAGATTCTATTGATCGCAAAGAAGTGTTTTCATCTCAATCTTATACGAATGAATTCTTTTAAGATCAACGCAAATACGTATACACTTTGTTAAATATTAAGATGGACCTAAAGAAATTCAGATATTATGAAATCTTGATGAATATAAACAGCTGCTTGTTGTATTTCAATGGTGTCACTATACATATTTCTTGCGTTTTTTAAAGGACGCAGATCGTAGAACGTTTACATTATAAGCAAATTAGATGATTTGAGGAAATTGTTCTGAAGTGTTTCCATTAGGTAATTTTCTCTTCGAATTTTCGAAATCTGTTCGACATTTGCATTATTATAGTAAGTTTGCATTATAAGCAAGTTAAGTTGATTTGAGGAAATTATTTCAAAGTGTTTCCATTAGGTAATTTTTCCTTCGAATTTTCCAAATCCTTTCGAGGTTTGTATTATTTGATTAAAATATAATCAAACAATCACTAATATTTATAGAAAAAGCAAAAAAATTTTTTAATAAACATTTAATATAACAAAGTAAAAACAACCTATGAACATGGAAAACAACATAAAGTCTTTATTGAATTATACTCAACAAACAACGTCTTTAAAATCAGCCATCTTGATGCATACTTAAATGTCTTCGGATTGCAACTCAGCAATAATGGATGCCCCAAGGTTGCATTTGCAAGTATGATAGCCACGCAGCGCTGCATAGACAACATATGATAGAGACACATGAAAAATGTATGGGAATTCATGTCACAAATTACTTAATTTGAGCAGGTAAAATTATTTGGCCCAAGCCACGTATATGGAAACGTACTATTAGATTTACGAAAAGTTTAAAAAAATTTTTATGAATCGTGCAAAATGCTTTTAAACTAAAAGCTTTTTTATGTCGGCCACGCATATCTTTGTTTTAGTAAAATTGAAAATATAGTGAAGTATATCGCACAAGGAATTATGAGTGCAGTAATGCTTGACAGATTAAATGTAACCATAAAGAAAGACTTTTACAACAAGTTAAATATGGTTGAAAAAACTAGAAATTATTTTGTTAGATATATGTAGTTGTAATTTTCCAAGCAATACGCGTAATCGAAAAGTTATTTATCTATGTTTTTCATTTATTTAAAACAAAAAAATATATATTTGGAGGCTTACAAACAATAATTTAAATTGTTTCATCAGAATTTAAGTATTTTTCAATCCCGAAACATTATCACTGTCATTTTCTTTCTTATTTTACAAAATGAAATATTTTCAGCTCGTTCTTTTGTTACTTGTTCTCTTTTGTATTTATAATACATATTGTCACAAATTTGTATCAGATCTAATCCAGTGTGCAGCCGTTGATCTGTTTGTTATAAATGTACATCACATGCACACAGACAAGATAAGAGTAAAAACATAGCACACAAACAAACAAACATACATCATTTAAAGCACGCAACATTCCAACTAAATCAACTACAAATGATTTTACTTTTCATCTTGTTTTCTTGGTATTTCGTTTTTAATTGTTTGTTGTCTTTGCTTTCATATTGTTCGCAAAGATGTGTGTGAGTGTGTATATGCGTAATAATTATATTTGCTTAATTGATTCTGGAGTAAACAATCACTAGAAAGATCACGATGATTGTAGAATATAAAGAAGAAATATAAATAGCAAGCAGGTTTGCGGCAGAAAGACAGTTTAATTAAAACGTTGTGCAAGATAGTCATAAGTCAGAATAGTAAACAAGTCTAGTGCTTTAACAAACAGTGGTATTATGTGTAAATAAAGTTGCGAATTATTTAAGTAATATGTAACGAACACTTTTGCATGAACTATTTCATTTGGAATTGAAGAATCTGCAAACTCATTTTTAATGACAAAAACGTAACAATATCATTTAACATTATATAAGTTTATTTTACCTTAAAAGATCTTTAGAAAACATTACTTTAAAGTGCTCTTATTCTAATCAGTAGAATATGAAGTTAATAAGAAACAGTGTCCTGATGAGTAGAAAGTAACGTATGTAACAAACTCTAAAAAAAAATCGTGTGTTAATCACTAGGATTTGTGACCAATCTTTTTAAATTCCAGCTGGTTTTAATGGAACCCGGGACCAGATTTTACCTGGTCCTAACTCAGGCTTTCTGCTGTCTGAAGGTATAGAGCGATAGAAGTCCCTCATTTGTTGTAGCAAGTACAACTCTATAAAGTCCTAACATGAGTTATGTTTTGTTGGGACTGAAAGTTTTAGTTATACTAGGTTGTATTGAGACCTCCGAAACCCTCAACAAGAGTTAATTGGCAGAACGAAGATCAACATTCCTACAGAAGGTTTAGAGATTTTTTTTTACGAACCATGCCAGTACTAATCACTTGGTTGAGATAGATAGCTACATCGTATCTGGAATGTTTCCTCAATAATTAGGGTGTCTGTCGGCTTCTGCTGTGGTCCTCGAGGTGTTGTTGCTCTACAATATAAGGAACCAGAAGTGGCAGAAAGTAGGGCGAGTTGGCCATAAAAGCACTAAGCATAGACTTCATCTGTCTGTCTGTGTGTCTAGGGAAAGCTCCCCCAAAGAAATAGGTTTTGTTTTGGCATATTTCCAACCAAGACACTCCATTTTCAGTGACCTAAAGCGATTAGAGTCTCTCATTTGCCATAGCAAGTAAAACTCGATCAAATTGTGTTGAAACCTACGAAAACCTTCAACAAGGGTTAATTGGTGGGGATTAGAGACACTATCAGGAAGTTCTTTTTTACCGATTATGAAGTGCTTACTTCTTAGCTGAAACAATCTATACAATAATATGAATCATATTTGGCTTTATAGAATTGACTGAGAATTGTTTTCTTAATAAAAACAAGTATTTCTTAGCACTAACTTTTTTAAATATATTGTCAACAGTGATTTTAGTTTGTAGACAACAAAAATAGAAACTAATTTAATTGTACTACAACGACAAAATCAGCATGGGCAATAAATACCACAGCCGTGTTGCGTTGCAGTTTTCAAAATAATCATTCACTTATGAACGCATGTATTGTATTTTTCACAGGTTGTAGTCTATAGCCGGCTGTCTCCAATGTGTTTAAAGCATCAAACTACCGTCTGAATATGGTATCAATCTCATTTTGTACCACCCAATAACTTTCGATTATTTGAGTGTCATCACTAGAAAAGTGGCAATGACATCGATTTCTTTTTCGTGCGTAACTGGCAACACGACATTGTTTTAAAAGAAATTAGATAAATCACAATTTATTTATTATGTATTAGTTGTTTGCTTGTGTGTTTTTGTTTTTTAAATTTTTTTTCCTGTATTACTTTTTTCTGCGTTCTTGATTATTCTTCGCTAAACTTTGTTTACGTTTGTTACATCTTATTCACGCACTTGCATACATATGTACATATTTTAATCCTTTTTTACTTTCTAACTTTTTTCCCGAAACAAATTTTGTTTGTCTGCTGAATTGTTTGACAGCTGAACTAATGATTTTTTTTTGATTGATGGTAGATGTTAGATGTGAGCAATTTAAACAGTGTTTCTCGTTTCCAACATCTTCCAGGCCTCTCACCCAGCGTTGCCCTTGTGTCACTAAAGTGTCAATTTGGCCCTTTTCTGATGAACATGACACTTTTATGGCATTTTTGACAAATTATTGATACTTTTTGCCGTTTGTATCATCAAATATAGAACTTTTTGTTGAGCACAATTTTAATATCGCTAGTGTAAAGGGCTCTTGCCATAAACCGCTTTTGTGTGTGTGCATAAGTACCCAGTTGTCGTTCATATTTAAGTTATGTTTTATAATAGGCTGCTTTTATGGATATCAACATATATTTGATAATGAAATCTTATTCTATATATACAAAGAAGTGTACATTTTGATGTACCACTAACTTTGGAAACGGGTCAACCGATTTCAACCAAAATTTAGGGTAACGTTGGAGATGGTCTGTAGATTGTTTATGTGAAATCGTTTTAGGGGTTCCAGAGATATGGCATTTAAGAGTGATTTTTTTGTTATTATCTTTTTGGCAACACTAGTTTTGACAGCTCACGCACGTTTTGTATCTTGTGTCACTGTCAAACATCTTCAGTTTGGTCTATAATTTAATCATGAATCGTCTTACAAACGAACAACGCTTGCAAATTATAGAATTTGATTACCAAAATGCGTGCTCTGTTACGAAAGTTCATCGCGCGCTTCTTCCATTTTATGGTCAGTTTAATCGACCTACTGAGGCTTTTATTCGGGCTATTGTAAAAAAATTTCGCACCAAATTTACATTGTTTGACATTAAGCCACCAACACGCTTACGTAGAGTGCGAACTGAAGAAAATATTGCAGCCGTATCGGCCAGTGTTGGTGATGACCGTGAATTATCGATTCAGCGCCGTTTGCAGCAATTGGGCCTCTGTTACTCCACTACGTGGAAAATTTTGCGGAAGGATTTACGTGTGAAGCCTTATACGATACAGCTGGTGCAAGAACTGAAGCCAAACGACCTACCACAACGCCAAATTTTTGGTGAATGGGCTCTTGAAAAGTTAGATGAAGATCCACTTTTTTATCGAAGAATTGTGTTCAGCGACGAGGCTCATTTCTGGTTGAATGGATACGTGAACAAGCAAAACTGCCGTATTTGGAGTGAAGAGCAGCCAGAAGCATTGCAAGAGCTACCAATGCATCCACAAAAAGCAACCGTTTGGTGCGGATTATGGGCTGGCGGCATCATTGGGCCGTATTTCTTCAAAGATGATGCGAATCACAACGTTACTGTGATTGAGCGCTATCGTGCGATGATAACAAACTTTTTTTTGCCCAAAATGGAAGAGCTTGACTTGCATGACATGTGGTTTCAACAAGACGGTGCCACATGCCACACAGCACGCAATACAATGGACCAATTGAGTGGCGAGTTCGGTGAACAGTTTATTTCACGCTTGGGACCAGTCAATTGGCCGCCCAGATCGTGCGATTTAACGCCTCTAGACTATTTTTTGTGGGGCTATGTTAAGGCTAATGTCTATAGCGACAAGCCCGCTTCGATTGACGCACTGGAAGCCAACATTGCCAACATTATTCGTGAGATACCGGCCGAAATGCTGGAAAGAGTGTGCCAAAATTGGACTAAGCGGATGGACCATTTGAGGTGCAGCCGCGGCCAACATTTGCATGAAATAATCTTCAAACATTAAATTATATCGACCCAACTATCGATCCAAATAAATATTTCATGCATTTTTCTGAATTTTATGTGTTTTTTTTTTTAAATTTCCGATAGTTCTTATAAAATCACCCATTAGATTCTCCTTTATACCATGTTCAGACGGTAATATGAAACACTTGGTTCGCTCTCTGAACCACTATTACGAAACTAGGTGTTCAGACGGTTGTTTTTTGCTTCACACGGATGTTTGCATATTTTGTGCAAACCTTTCACTAATTATTTTTTCAATTTTTATTTAAATCTTTATGTAAGTATCAAATTTTTACATTTTCAATGTGTTTGTTTTGATTTTACACGCATTAATTATCTGGTTTTACTTTGTTTGGATTTTTTTTTTTTTTTTTTTGCAGCTATTTCAGATAAACTAGCGATAATTTATTATCAAATTTGGAGATGACAGCAGGTTTTGCTTGGTTCGCAACAAGACTCAAAATGAACCAAGTTGGCTCGCTCATAAAATTTTGTATGGCGAATCATGTTGGTTCAATCAAGATTGCGCCGCAAACCACGAATGAGAGCGCGAACCTCGAAAATAAGCCTTTGTGTGAACATGCTATTATATTCTAATGCAAATATCCAAAAAAATTTCATATTATGATTTTGTATTGTCACTTGAAAAGTTATCAAACAATGTATCGTAATGTTTTATGTATGCAATGATATTCTATCTTTCTAATTGGAATATTGAGCTGAATCTTTGCTGCTGTTGTTTCGATCGACATTTGATTTGTGCGCTGATCATTCAATTCTTCACTTGCTACACACCTGCATAGATATGTGTAATTGGTGTTGTTTCTGTTAGGACGGTATTTTATGTAAATCATTAAGTCTTAGGGTTACTTTGGCATTCGTTCTCTCTTACTGGAACGTTGCTTAGTGTCCACACCTGCGATGAGAACGTCAAATTCAATCGCAGAGAGAGTTCTGTTACGTGTAGACTTCAAATCAGTGTTATCGCAGTCTTATAATAATTTTTATGAGAGCGTTCTTATGAGAAATCTCATGGCAACGAGCTTATAAGAAGAGCTGTCAAAAAAACGATTATGTATGTGTTTGTGTACAAAACGACGCCATTACAATTTTGCCGATTATTAGTTTTGCAAATTTTCTTTTAAAAATCCCTTTTAAATGGAAAATAATTTGTTTTTATGCAATAAATATATACTATACGCGATTAATTTTGTACAAAATGTGCGCATAGACAAAATTCATATAATATTATATTCACCGCAAAGAAGTGTTTTCTTCTCGGCTTTCAGTGATTTATGAATTCTTATAAGATTCTTATAAGATTAAGATTACGTGTACTCCTTGTTAAATATTAAGATGGACATAAAGAAACTCGCTCTCTCATTCTGCTGACGTTTTCTCATATATTATGTCAAAGTTAATCGCAGTTGCAGACACTAGGTTAAGCTAGCCACAAGCTTTTTAACACGCTTATATTAGTTTCACTTGTATGTTTGCAACACTCCTTTATTGCAACATAGTCATAACGCAAAAAAGCTCGTTTCGATAAACACATTTCAAATATTTAGTTTCCATACATGTCTTAGAAAATTTTTTTAGAAAATATTTCCTAAAGAAAACAGTTTAAAGGTACTTTAAATAAAATTTTGGCACAATATGAAAGATAGTACTGTTAACAATTCTACATTGTTCACTCGAAAAGCTCATTTTTTGAGATTTGACTATGTTGCAATAAAGGAGCGATATGAGTGATTATTACATAAAGAAACATAAAGAAACTCGCTCTCTCATTCTGCTGACGTTTTCTCAAATATTATGTCAAAGTTAATCGCAGTTGCAGACACTAGGTTAAGCTAGCCACAAGCTTTTTAACACGCTTATATTAGTTTCACTTGTATGTTTGCAACACTCCTTTATTGCAACATAGTCATAACGCAAAAAAGCTCGTTTCGATAAACACATTTCAAATATTTAGTTGCCATACAAAGAAAACAGTTTAAAGGTACTTTAAATAAAATTTTGGCACAATATGAAAGATAGTACTGTTAACAATTCTACATTGTTCACTCGAAAAGCTCATTTTTTGAGATTTGACTATGTTGCAATAAAGGAGCGATATGAGTGATTATTACATATGTATATAAATATATATAAATTGTACACATAGTCTTGCTGTTTTAGTGCGAAAAGTGGAGTTGCCGTATTGCTTCTGGGGAAGAGGGGGGATTTTGTGCATTCACCAAGTCGATTTTGGGAATTCCCAAAAAAAATATGGAACCACATTGCTTACCAGTTTGAAACTGGTTTTACATATTCGGTGCGCGTCTTTGCCATGGAACATGCATCTGAACTACTAACGGTCATTCGCTTTAGTGCGAAAATTGATGTTGCGTAATGCTGAATGAGGAAGCCAACTTTGAGAATTCTCAAAAACTTGTACTCGCTTCGCTAACCGCATCGAAACCGGTTTTTTTATATTCGGTGGAACGTTTATCTGAACTATTAACAGTCACTCAATTTAGTGCAAAAATTGAAGCTGGTATATTGTTTCCGGGGAAGTGGGGTACGTGGACGATTCATGAAGCCGACTTTAGGAATTCCGAAAAAAAACTCGGAACGCGTTATACGAATTTCAGTTTTTACCAGAGGGCAAGTGGAACTAAAAAGCAAAACACAAAAAAAAACACTCCTTGATATCAAACTAAAAATTAGGAAAGGATTTTAAGCAGAAGCTTAAACAATAGTGAGTGAAAAATACAAGTTTTTTTTTTTGTCTTGGATCAGTACTCAGAGGATGACTCCTACATATGCTAGGAAAATGGGTTACGTGGAGGAGGAAAGAGGGACTAGTGTTTGTGGATGTTTGATTTGAACTTTCCAACGTTTTATATCGAACCATTCTGGACAATTTTTTGAGGCCTGCTATAGAAGACAATCCTCAGTTATGGTTTCAACAAGATGGAGCCGACAGCCCACACTACAAGGGACACAATGGCTCTGTTACGGGACCTCTTTAGCGAACACATTATTTCGCGCAGAAGCAATTTCAATTACCCCCCACATTCAGCGAACTTAACATCGCCAGACTTTTCTTCTTTGATGTTATTTGAAAGAAATGGTATACTTATGTATATAAGCCAGCTGCCACATCACAACTAAAAGAACACATACGCAATGAAATTCAAGCTATAACATCGGAAATTTTACAAAAAGTTATGGAAAATGTGTTGGAAAGAGCAAGAATGTGCGAAGCCAAAAATGGCCAACACTGGCGGGATATAATTTTTGATACCTAAGCCAAAAATATTCCTCACTAATATACAGTGTAAGAAACTAATAATCGTCTCTATTCGCGAAGTCACTTTCACCACAAATACGTGCCCGTTTCATATTTTACTATTCTAAAATACATATCTATATTCGTTAGAGATGAGACGAAGAAAACATAAGTTCTCTTTCACATCGTCTGCATTCTAAAATACCTTGTCACTGCATTCTAGCCTCAATATTTTTTGACGCTGATTTTACCGCATAAAGCACAAGTTAACAACCAAAAACTTAATTATTTGCGAAAAATGTAAGGAAATATTCATATTTACAATAAAATATATACATATGTATAGAACAAACATCGCCGTAACAATTTACAGCAATGGTAGAATTTATGCTGGCACATCCTTTTTTACGTTTCTTGTCTTCTTTAACAAATAATTTAGAAACGAGCGTGAGCCCGACAAGGATATTAAAAACATATGATTTTCTATTTTCACTATTTTTATTTTGAATTTAGTTTTGTGCTAGTCAGCTGTGTAGAATATTGTTTATATTTTTACTAGAGATAACACAAAATTCGATTACTGATAACGATATTTGTTCGCGCGTATTTTAGAATCTGTCGATACCGAGCCGTCGAAAGTGAACGTTCGAGTGCGACAAAGTGAAGGGTGAATTCTCGAATAGACCTGAATATTTAACAATTACTAAATAAAAAAGTTATTAAACATTCAAACCATAAAGGTAGTTCTGAGCCAGCCTGTATTTAAATACATATTGTATGCCAGCTAGCATTTGTTGTTTGTTAGACGATTTTGCTTAATATACAAGCCCCAAAAGAATCTTCTGACGATTATCTGATGAGTAACAATAACAAAAACATTTACTTTGTTTATATTAAAAGACAATTGTCTTTTAATCTTGGTATGTTTAACATAAGAATCTTGGAATGATTATCTGAAGAGTACTAAGACACAATTATAGAAAGATTAAAAAAATAGCGTATTATAGTTTATTTTCCGTTTTTCATTAACTTTTTTTTATTTAAGATTAGAGTTTAAAGCGGACAGGCGGTAAATTTTTCGTTTGTAACAAATTAAAGTGAAAATAGAAAATAAATTGTAAATAATTGAATTGTGCTAGGGAAAACGAAAAAAAGCTAAAAAAAGCGTAAAAATTAATCCTCAAAAATTTGCTACCGATTTTCAGTGTATCTTTTATTCAATTCCAAAAAAAAAATAATGTTGTCACTGCAAGCAATTAGAACGAGAAGCAAGCTTTTATAAAGTTAAAATTTTTAGAGGCAAAAAACCGGCAGCAAAGTAAACCAGTTGTAATACAGAAGTAAAGGCAGGTTTTCAAGAAGCTGATAAAGAACAATCACCTTTATTGTGTTTGGCGTTTTTATGGCGAAAGACGGGGGTTTTTGAAAAATGGTACAGTGATTGGCGAAAAACGCCAAATCTATTACAAAACGCCATTAAAATGCTACCGTGCTTGGCGTATTTGTCTTTCAAAAGGGAGCAAATTTGTCGTCAACGAAGAAGAAGTATGCTTATAATTTTTTACAAAAAGAAATTCCCTTTAATAATTCCTTATCTTTATAAAGTCTTAAATGAAAAGTCTAGCGTGTATTATACGAATCATCAGTGTTTCATTTAAAAAGCCTTTTGAGAATCTCGATGTGAATCATACAAAGGTTACACGGCCGAGTATTTCAGGATTCCTCTACGATTAACATAAGCGCACTTTGCTGAGTTGCCTAAGAGTCTCATAGAAGAATCATTTGCGATTAAAAAATGCGCTCGTAGACGATCTTAAACACTCGTCATGAGATTCCCAATAAAAATGCTAGCTGGGATGTATGTACATATATTACCTATGCACACATAAGTATGTTTGCATGTATGTTTGTATATGCATAAAGTGAAAGAAAATTTAAATTCAAATTTATTATTTATTTAAAAATAGCTTATACAATTCTTTTTTTTTTTTTTTTTGTTTTTTTTTTTTTTTTTTTGCTTTAACTGCTGTTTTTCAGTTTTCTGTTTTATTTATTTATGTATATTTTTATATTTATTTGAAATTATTTTTTTTTTTGTTTTTTTTTTTTCATTTTTATTATTATTGTTTCATCTCAGTTCCATTTAATTCTTCTTGGGTTTGTTTAATTATTTTGATCTTTTTTCAAATTGTTTGCATATAACAATTTTAAATAAATACGCAAACAAGATTTGTTTAAATATTTATAAAACACTCTTTTTATCTCTTTTTTTTTTGTATAAATGCTAATTTAAATCATAAATATTTTAATATTATTCTCTTGCAATAGCAATAAACTTAATTAGAATAATGCACTTTTTTTTGGTATTTTTGTTTTTGCGGAAACGGAAATTAAAGAATTATTGTGTGTTTTATCAATAAATTAATAGATTTCAATCTCGCCCACAACTTTCAATCTATGCACACGCAAAACATTTTCACTTAATTTCACATATTTGAGTATAAACAATTTCATTTTTATTACAAATTAACACTTAAAGTTTATACTACAGTATTATTTGTTTTAACAAATTATATTGTTTCAATAAACAATGTGCAATAATTATACTCATTAAATAAAAAAGTATTCTGCAAATAAAAACAGCTATATTTATTTCAAATTAACACAAAACTTTTATGTTTAATTTTAAAAAGAAAAATACTGATTTTTAATATTCCATCTTTAAGTGAATTGTGTTGTCCTTAAATTTTCTTATTTCGTTAAAATTAAAATTTATTAAATTGCTAGATTTCCACAAATTTATGTTTCTTTCATTCATTCACTTGCTCGTTGATTTAATAATCATACTTATTATAATCAAACACAGTCACGCGATTGCAAAATTAAAAGTGATACTAAATCAATAAGTAATTACACATGTGTTTGCGTACATATACTCATTTTTACCGTTAATGACAGATGTCAATAGATGTAGACAGGAGCCCACCTAATACTCGTAGATTATCAAGCATACGCTTTCTCAATAAAATAAAATCGTTTCCATACCGCCGTGTCTGTCGCACTTTAATATGCTACGTAAAAACGCGCGTCACTTAAATGACTCGCCACCGTTCAAATGCTTGTTAGCTTTTTATTGTAATTTATTTTTAAACCGCATAAATACATATGTATCTACATGGATTTATCGCGCCACGAAACTTAAGTGTCGGTCGTTTTTATTTTGTTTCAAAAAGAAATATTTCTTCTTCCCCGAAAAACAAGCACACAAGAAGAATGTTGGTGAATAACTGAATGAAATATTTTTTTGTGCAGAATATTCAAAGTGTTAACGCAATGCTATGACGGAACAAATACAAAAACATAAAAAACAATCAGTACAAAATTCAGAAACATCACAGAAATCAGCTTCAATGTTGTTGTTATGAATGAATAACAAACGAAAACAACGACCAGCATCAATGTTGCTAAGCTTAATAACAATGACATGTTGCATTAGACATAGCAACAAAATTGTTAAATGTTGTACGTTTACATCACTCTCAACATGCTTATAAAAATTTATAACAGTTTCTCAAAGATGTATGTACGTATGTTGCTTAGCAAATCAAGCAAATTGTGTTGCCACAGGGCTGAGAAAATGGAAGCAAAATACATTAAACACTAACATAAAACTTTTTAACAGTTTTATTAATCGTTTATAAGCAAAATTTACTAAAGTTGTATTCATAAATGATTAATAGCATTAAAGACGTTTTATTTACAACTTGTTTGACGATATCGAATGAAAATGTTTGCGAAAGAAAGCTAGTCATTCACATTCGAATCAGTTTAGATTTGTGTTTGTGTGCAGCAGGGCTGAGAAAATTGAAGCAAAATACATTAAACACTAACATAAAACTTTTTAGCAGTCTTATTAATCGTTTATAAGCAAAATTCACTAAAGTTGTATTCATAAATGATTAATAGCATTAAAGACGTTTTATTTACAGTCTGTTCGACTATATCGAATGAAAATGTTTGCAAAAGAAAGCTAGTCATTCACATTCGAATCAATTTAGATTTGTCTATATCACTATTGTTCGTTCGTATGAACTTATGTATTTTAACTAAATTTTGACACATCGTTCGCATAGTATAAAGTTAGAAAAACCGCAAATAAATTTTTTTTTCGCCTAGAGTGCGAATGAACTTATCCTTTCGACATCGGCGAACTGGCTGTAAGCATTCATAACTTAGAGTCTACACCTGCGATAATATCTAAGATGAGAACGTCAAATTCAATCGCAGAGAGAATTCTGTTACGTGTAGACTAACAGCCTGTTCGACGATATCGATTGAAAATGTTTGCGAAAGAAAGCTAGTCACTCACATTCAAATAGTTAAGGGTTTGTCTATGTCACTATTGTTCGTTCACATGAATTTATGTATTTTAATTGAATTTTGACACCTCGTTCGCATAGAATAAAGTTAGAAAAAACCCAAATCAATAATTTTTCGCCCTGAATGCGAATGAACTTATCCTTTCGACATCGGCGAACTGGCTGTTAAAATCAGTGTTATCGCAGTCTGAAACACCCCATACACGTTTCAACTCAGTTGGCAGTTGTCGAGTTGGTTGAAGAAAAATTAAAACGTTTTGATTTTTTCAAGTTGACTAGCAAGTCTTTCAATTCGATTGTGTTGTGTGTGTTCGAGTCTTTTGATCAGGTCTCAAAATTTATATTTGTAGTGTTTTTGCAACGGGAACGATATATATTTTTAAAAATGTCCATAATTTCATTGCATTTAATAGTTGAATGAAAATCTTTCAATTCAGTTTATGAAGTATATGGGAAATAATCAATTCATTTGAAAGACTCAATTCACAATTGAGTTGAAACGTGTCTGGGCCGCTTTATAATAATTTTTATGAGAGCGTTCTTATGAGACGTCTTATGGCAACGATATTATAATAAGAGCTGTCAAAAAAAAACACGATTGTGTGTGTGTTTGTTCACAAAAAGACGCCATTGAAATTTTAGCGATTATTAATTTTACAAAATATCTTTTAAAAAACGATTTTAAATGGAAAATAATTTGTTTTTATTCATTAAATATATACTATAAGTGATTACTTTTGTACAAAATGTGCGCGAAATTCGGATAAGATTTTATTCATCGAAAAGATGTGTTTTCTTCTCGGCTTTCATTGATATATGAATTCTTAGAAAATTAACAACAATACGTATACTCCTTGTTAGATATGAAGATGGACATATAGAAATTCGCTCTTTCATTCTGCCGACGTTTTCTCAGATATTATGTCAGAGTTAATCACAGTTGTAGACACTAGGTTATATAAGAAATTTTATTGTTGAATTCATCTTTCTTTAAATAGAGTGACAAACTAGCATTTTGTAAAAATAGTTTAAAAACTTTTATTCAAAAGATTTTTTAAGATTTCAATGAATGCTCGGAAGACACTTGCAAAACAAAATTTTTCAATAAAAATTTACTTACCCACTACTTAAACAAGGAAAAATTTAATAACAACTATTCAGTTAAAAAACAATAAAATTCGTTTATCAATTTATTTATATATAATATATTTATTTATTATGTGACCAAAGAAAAAACTGTTACTTTAAAATTTCGTGAGTTACTTTTGTTCGATTTTCGCATTTTTTTTCTGTTATGTTAGTACACATGTCTGTTGTATATGTATGTTGGCAATATCAGACATTTCAATTTGTTTTGACAGATAAAAAGGTTAGTCGTGTTTTGGTGTGCTCTTCGATTTTTTACTAAATTTTAACCAAAAACCACGTCGAATGGACCTTGCTCACGAGCTGTTTTGATCAGCTCTCGTACATCCTACTTTGCCTCGTACATCCTACTTTGACGCGACGGTATTTCTGTTTGCTTCATACAACGCTTGGTGCTTTTGCTTAGGTTTGGCTGTTAATGGCCAAATTAACAATATTACAAATCATCATAACCTGAACATGTACTTAAAAGATATAACAGATGTATTCACACATCAGCACACCTTAAGTATTATTATAAAAATGTATGTGCAATAAATTTCTTCAGCTCAAGGTCCTTTTTTTAACAAAATATTGAAAAAACATTGAAAATTAAAACAAAAATAAAAAGGACCTTGAGCTGAAGAAATTTATTGCAAATATTGAATTAAATAAATGTCAAAGCAAATAGTGTCAAGAATTATTATAAAAATATATAAGTATATATAAATACAAGTCTTATGCCGTCTTCTTTTCTGAAAAAGTTGTGCATTTATGTTGCTCTTTCTTTCTTAAAATTCAGGTTTTAAAATTTAAGTTTTATTGAGATGAAAGATCTCGCAATAGCTATAAACATCTGAAAAAAAGTTGAGAAAACTGTATACTTCTGTATATTTTTGGCAAAACAATATTGAAAATGTTACACTTTTTCTAGAAAAGAAAACGCCATTACATTCATAATTGGGCTCCCCAGCCAAAGAAACATATCGCTCCTTTATTGCAACATAGTCACATCTCGAAATATTTGCTTTTCGAGTTAACAATGCAGAATTATTAACAGTACTATCATTTATATTGTGCCAAAAATTTATTCAAATTAATTTTAAACTGTTTTCTTTAGGTGACATTTTCTAAAAAAAAAAAGATTTTTATGGAAGCTAGGGGAAGGGTTGGGGGTGGCGTTTACATAGAAGAATTTAGCACTAAAATATCCTTCAGATTATCAGATGGATGCAGTGTTCTTCAGGCTGAAATATCGGCCATAAATAAAGCGGCCAGATGGTTGACGTTTTACAAGATATTCGGTAGGGATATCATGATAGTAACGGACAGCAAAGCCGCCATCAAATCCCTGATTGGAATATACACCAATTCTAGTCTAGTCCAGGAATGCCGGACATCTTTAAACAAGATGGCGAGACATTCTAACATAACCCTAAAATGGGTACGTGGACATGGGTCCAGCAATGGCAACAACATCGCCGACGACTTAGCCAAAAAAGGGACAGCCCTAGAAGATAGGGATATAGACCCCTTTTGCGGACAACCATTAACAGCGTGCTGGAAAAGAATAAAACTCCACACACTGGAACGTGCACAAGAAAAGTGGCTCACAGAGCCCACATGCCTTATATCAAGGAACTTGTGGCCGCATATTAACTCTAAGAGAAACTGCCCAGATCTCAACTAAGAGTGACTGTAGCAGTCATCACTGGCCATTGCCCGTTTGGGAACCATGCCAGGAGACTAGGACTACCCCATAACGACTTCTGTAGAAGCTGCCAAGACGAGGAGGAGGAGGAGGAGACGATACTTCACCTCCTCGGCACATGCCCGGCATTGGAGCATCATAAGATGCTGCGGATGGCTAGTATAGCAGCATGTAACGCTACACTAAAAGGTTCCCGCCTCTCCGTTCCACCACCGCCCATCCTTTCCTCTCACTATATTCCTATAACTTCTTTTCTTCACTCCACTATCCTATTTTTTCAGGCAATCACAAAGGGAACGACTACAGGACCCAAGTGAGCTGGACAACCTAGATTATTCCGGGGTACCCAGCGGCCTGCCTACCTAACCTAACCTATGGAAGCTAAAAATTTGAAATGTGTTTTTTCGAAACAAATTTTTTTGAGTTATGACTATGTTGCAATAAAAAAGCAATATAAAATGTAACAAATTAAAAACACAAATCGTTTAATAATGATCCCCCTTGGTGGCAGACATATTAACGACTTAATTTCAAACTCAATTAGAACTTGCATCTCCTCCCAACACATTTTAATTCCATATGTTTAACGATCATTTTGGTCAGTGTATACCCAATTTACAGTTTTTTTTATTAAAAACCTTCGGCAGTGGGAATCTAGAATTCCTATTTTCATATATATATATATATATATATATATATATATATATATATATATATATATATATATATATATTCCCCTTTTTCGCAGAACAGAATTATCGAATCCAATGGTATCTTGGTGTTGTTGAAATGGCAACACTTGAAACAGCTGTTTGGTCAATTTCTTTTATACAGTACTTGCAATTGTTGTCTTCGAACTATTGTTTATACATTTGCTGGCGGCAGAATTTATGAAATTTTTATTAATTAAAAACACCCATTCAATATCGATATGCGTCTGGTAAGTTATTTTATAATAAGTTTAATACGTTTACTTAAAATAAATCTTATAGTATTGCCTCAGTAATGATTTGGCCAAGCCGTGCTATGTCATCACTTTCAAAGGCTTGCGAATAATGTTGGATTGTGGTTTAACCGAACAGACAGTTTTGAACTTTCTACCGCTGCCTTTTGTTCAAAGTATGAAACTATCTAATCTACCCAACTGGATACCAAACCGTGAGCATGACCCCCAAATGGATGGAGAATTGAAAGAATGTTGCGGACGCGTGTTTGTGGACTCTTCACCTGAATTCACTTTGCCAATGGACAAGATGATGGATTTCAGCGAAATCGATGTAATATTGATATCCAATTATCTTAATATGTTGGCCTTGCCGTACATAACCGAACATACCGGCTTTAAAGGTAAAGTTTATGCAACAGAACCGACACTTCAAATTGGTAGATTTTTCCTTGAGGAATTAGTTGAATATATCGAGGTAGCTCCTAAAGCTAGTACCGCTCAATTGTGGAAAGACATGTTGCATTTGCTGCCATCACCGTTAAGTGAAGCTTTTCGTCCAAAGAAATGGAAAACTATTTTCAGCTTGCGGGATGTGCAGAACAGTTTGGCTAGAGTAACGATAATGGGATATGACGAAAAATTGGACATACTAGGCGCTTTTATAGCCACGCCGGTTAGCTCAGGCTATTGCTTAGGCTCTAGCAATTGGGTACTTGGCACAGCACATGAAAAAATATGTTATGTTAGCGGCTCTTCTACGCTAACAACACATCCCCGCCCAATTAATCAGTCAGCTTTAAAGCATGCTGATGTTTTAATTATGACTGGCTTAACGCAAGCACCAACCGTAAATCCAGACACGAAATTAGGTGAACTGTGTATGAATGTTGGTGAGTTAACAGCATTTCTAATATTGCTTAATGTGAAAAAAATTTTTGATGATTTTATATTGTTTAAGCTTTAACAATTCGTAATAATGGATCGGCTCTAATACCTTGTTATCCATCGGGAGTTGTTTACGATTTATTTGAATGTTTAACACAAAATTTGGAGAATGCTGGACTGAATAATGTGCCCATGTTTTTTATTTCTCCTGTAGCTGATAGTTCTTTAGCATATTCGAACATACTGGCTGAATGGCTCAGTTCGGCAAAACAAAATAAAGTTTATCTTCCCGACGATCCATTTCCACATGCCTTTTATTTGAGAAACTCAAAACTGAAACATTACAAGCATGTATTTTCCGATGGCTTCAGCAAAGATTTTCGACAAGTAGGTGCAAATTTATGAGTTACACAATTTTTTTTTTTTTTTTTTTTTTTGCCAAAATATCCTTTATTTTTAAGCCGTGTGTGGTATTTTGCGGTCATCCCAGCCTGAGATTTGGAGATGCAGTGCATTTTATTGAAATGTGGGGTAATAATCCCAATAACTCAATAATATTCACAGGTAAAATATATTTAAATAATCATTGATTTCTTGTGGATTATATATGTATATACATACATTTTATTTTAGAGCCTGATTTTCCTTACCTGCAAGTATTAGCACCTTTTCAACCGTTGGCTATGAAAGCATTTTATTGTCCCATCGATACATCTCTTAATTACCAGCAAGCAAATAAATTAATTAAAGAACTGAAACCAAATGTTCTTGTTATTCCTGAGGCGTATACAAAACCCCATCCGAACGCATCTAATTTGTTTATTGAACAGCCAGTAAGTTTTATGAACTCATTTTTTCGATCAAAAATTATACAAAGCTCATGTAAACTTAGTGTAATACAGAGTGTCCGGTGGCAAATTTATATTTTTAAATACCATTGTTTTGAAAAGTAATAAACGTTGCGGGCGAAGGCTGGCGCCGCTGGAATTATCAATTGTGCGGATTTATCAGTCACGATGTCACAGTGGTCGAGTAAGCATGGCGCTTTCACTGTAGGGACATTTTTTAGTGTAATGTTTCTTATGAAAACATTGAACTGGTTGAAAGCAGTTTACATGAAAATCCGCGACTTTCAAGAGCTACCTCAAGAAGGAGGTTTATAATGACAATTCCCAAATCTCTTGTGGCTTTAAAGGAAAATTTACATAGAAAAATTCAACACTGAAATATCCTACAGACGGATGTAGTGTACTTCTAGCTGAAATATCTGCTATAAATAAAGCAGCCATATGTCTAACGTTTAACAAAATATTCTATAGTGATATGATGATAGTAATGGACAGCAAGGTCGCCATCAATTCCCTGATTGGGATATACACTAAATCTACAGTCTAGTCCAGGAATGCCGGACGTCTTTAAACAGACGTCGCTGAGGACTTAGCCAAAAAAAAGAACAACCCTAGAGGATATGGATATAGATCTCTTTTGCGGACAATCCTTCTCAACGTGTTGCAATAGAATGAAGCTCAACACGCTGCGACGTGTCGAAGAGAAATGGCTCACAGAGCCCATATGCCTTATATTATCAAGGAACCTGTGACCGCATATTAATTTTAAGAGAACGTGGGAACAGTCTAGATCTCAATTGAGAATCACTGTAGCAGTCATCACTGGATATTACCCGTATGAGAACAATGCCAGGAGACTAGGCTTACCCTATTACGACTTCTTCGGAACATGCCCGGCATTGGAACATGTAGGCGAGCAGAATTTCAATGCCCTACCATGTCTGGCCTCGGTCATTCAGTCGGCCCTAGCCTCTTTCATAAGGAGTAGCGGATGGCTAGTACAATATGTAATGCCATACTAAACGTTTACCCATCTTTCCTCCCCTCCCACTATGTCCTTCTAACTTCTATTTTTCACTTCTAGCTTCTACTCTCCGACTTTTCAGGCAATCACAAAGGAAACGATTTTAGGACCCAAGTGAGCTGGAGAACCTAAGATGCATCAGGAAATCCAGCGGCCTGTCTACATAACCTAACTTAAAAGAAAATATTCGTCGATAAATAAGCTCAATCGAACTAATTTTACTGAAGCCTGTGGTGCATCTGGATGATACACTCGGATACGAAAGGCATGTGGATGATATGTACTTTAAAAAATAGAATCCGCATTTCCATTCTATCGTTAAATGCTCTTAAGAGAACTGTGCGTTAATTATAACGTTTTTTTTTTAAGTTTGAAAATATAAATCTGCTACCAGACACCCTGTACGGCACGCGAAAAGCTTAAACACATATTGCGCGATTTTAAATAATTTTCTTGATAAAAATTTGTTCCGATGATTTCAAAATATTTTCAATATTACCCGAAATTACCTCGAACGAAGCTAATAATGTGAATCACCTAAGAGATATATATTGATATACTTTGAAATTAGTGTACAGTTTTGTGTTTGCTCAAAGTGCGAAACAAATTGATATGAAACGGTTCATGTTGTTTGTTTTAATACTTTCGAAAATAGAAAGTTTATGCCATGCATTAGAGTCTGCTTCATGATTTCGCACATTAATGTTCGTAAATATTTAAAACGATCATATTTATAGTCAAAAAATAATTGATTTTATGGGTTAGTTGGTTTGCAACTTCCTCTTGCACTACGTTGCGCTTGAGCTTAAAAGTTGGCCACATATAGGGGATTTCGTTCCTCAAAATGCTTACGAACGTTAACGTTAGAGATACTAAAACAAACACTTTATTTTCTTTTTCTTATACAATTTATGTTTTTAAATATAAATAAAATAAAAATAAGATCAAAATTGCTTTACAGATGACAAACGAACGTAATTTGCGTTGCTCTCTGGTGGCACTTGCCATTTATAATGGATTTTTTACATTTTGCAACAATACAACTAAAGTTTGTTTCGACTCCGTTATCGCCGCACAAACCTTAAAAATTTATTATTTTAAAATTTAATAAAAATGTTTTTTTCCAGGACAAAAAAATTATTACATTCAAATGTGGTGAAATCATACGTTTGCCGTTGAAACGAAAATTAGATCGTGTCTTCCTTACCTCCGAAATGGCACAAAAAATTGTACCACGTGATGTAGGCAATGGCGTAACTATTTCGACAATAACTGGAATATTACAAGTAAAGGACAAAGTTCACAATATCAAACCGTGTAGCGATGAAGTTAATGAACATGCCAGCGGAAGCAGTAAATTGCCACCTCCAAGTCGTGAAGATGTTTTAAAGAAAGTTAAATATGAGTATGGTACGTTGGATGTAGATGTACTGATTAAACGTCTAACGCAGGATGGCATAACGAATATAAAAATTGAGAGGCAGGGCAACATTGTAACACTACATCTGGTCAATGAAGATACAACAATTAAATTCGAAGATAACGAAACACATATCGTCTGCGGCGGCAAGCAGTCATTACGTTTAAAATTAAGAGATTCTCTTTTAAAATGTTTACAATCATTTTAAATTAAAGTTTTGTGTTAAGAAATTTAGTTTTAAAATATATATATATATATTTTTTTTTTTTAATTAACATTTTGCTTTTGTTGTGCTAAAACTTTACTGCAACGATGACAAATGTCGTTTTCATATAAAACGGCATGACGGCGACAACGAGGGCATAAACAACTTTCTAGTTTATTGAATTCGACAACATCGTTCGTTGTTATATCGCTAGACTTCTGTAGATTTACCGAGCCAACTTGCAATATTTCACATAATTCTGAATCAACAACAGGCTTTTCAGAAACTGCTTGTAAATGCTGCAATAACTCAATAGTGTTTGTACTGCATTTGATATCAACAGCCAACAGCCAAGAATTCTTTTCCGTAGCCTTTTGATTTATCACGCGTTTAATACTCAAGGCATGCTCAACGACTTTTTCCACCATATCATTCTTCCAACTGCTATCTGAGGCTATTTTTTGCTGATGAAACGGTGCGGCAGCATCTTAAATAATATATAAGTGACATTTAATAAAGAAAACTTATCTTTAATTTGCTGTTCATAGAACACAGACGAGCACTCGTCTAAAAAATTTTATATGGAAAACACTCAAAAAATTTAGTAACTTCCATACAAATTTTTTAGACGAGTTACTCGTCGTGAACAGCACATAAGTTTCAACGTACCATAATAATTCCAACTTTCTTCTACTAAAAATGGTGCTATAGGCCATAAACTCTTGCTCAACACCTGATAACATTTTTCTAATGTTGCGCATATATCTGTTATTTCCGCTGAAGTTCCACAGTACAAACGGTCTTTGATCAAATTCACGTATATGGCAGATATTTGATTTGCTACGAAATTTTGTATGTTAGCCACAACACGATTGTATTCATAACAATTGTATAAATTAAAAATCTAAGAAATTTTAAAATATACACATTAATGTAAGAATTTTATTTTCAGATGTGATAAATAAAGTGTTTTACGCATACCTCGTATTCGAAATCACAGAGTTTGCTGAGCAAATAACGATTTAAATGAATGTGTTTATCAAATGCTTGACTGTTTATGTGATTGGTTCGTTGGCCTATTACTCCATTTAAATAACGTAAAGTTAACCGAATTTTATTTAAGCTCTCTGCGGATTGCTGCATCAATTTATCGCTTACTGTAATGGCCATGTGTTGTGTGCCATGCGACGCTACCCACCATCTAAAACAAACAAAAAAAATCGTTTAAACAAGTAAGAGTGCAGTATATTCTGGCTGGGCTGGGCCGAATCTAAAATACCCTTCATGTGTAGAATAAAAATGTACCAATTTATTTTAAGCGTCGCACAGTGGCGCCCGTAGAACAAGTAAGGTTGCAAAAATCCTAAAAATATTGAATAAACTTATTTTACAGGGAATCGCCCAACAAATTCAAATATGCAACTCATATTACAATCAGATTTTTGGTTTAGCAGATATAGCCCCTCAAAGTTGACTAATTTTCAGTGTTCAGAAAACAGATCATTTTTAGGTAATTTGGTCTGCTTTCAGAAACAGTATCTTAAAAAGTTGGTAACGGATCACAATTTTTTTTATTTATTTTATTAATAGATCTATTTATTAAGAAAAGAAAAGAAAAACTGTACTGTTGGCTTTGTGTTTGTGCAGGTAAATCAACAGGTGTGTTCCACGTGAATAACGAAACAGTCCGAATTAGTCCAAAAGCGTTCCACGTAACAATTTTTGTGCAATTTTGAGAGAAATTGAGAGTAATTTTTTCATTTCCTGTACAAATTAGCCCGAACTTTTTCTTTGGGTATGCTCGGACTAGAAATGAATGATCAGCTGTTTTATGTTTACATACATATGAAACTGAAAATGTAATCTGAAAATTTGCAAATTGGAAAAGAGTTTTTGTTTAAGAGTTAGTTAAAAGTATAAAATGGAAGGTTGCCCATTTGCCATACATTTTATAAATAAGTACTAGAAAAATCTATTGTAAATTTTACATTGCTATTAATTTAACAGCTATTGCCAATAATGCAAATCTTTTGTTTATATGATGTTATGCGTTTTGAGCGTCGAAAATCACTAAAATATACTTTAATCTTAAAAGTAAGCAGCACTAGTATTGCAAGATGTACAAATGTGTTTTTTTGTGTTCCAGCAGTTTTGGGTAAAATTTGCAAATTTAGAGAGTAATTTGTTTTTTACTCTCATTAGTCCGAGCTAGTCCAAGAACTCGTGGAACACACCTAATATTTACGAACTATCCACTTTTTCAATATTTCTCAACTTTGATATTTTTTTCTATATTTATCATATTTTTTTTTTTTTTTTTAATTTTTGATTTTTATTGTTCTCTGTTATAATCGAAAATTCTTCCAGAAAAGATATAAATTTTTTTTAATCGACTCCAAAGAAGGAGGATGTTATCAACTCGTGTGTACTCGTTGTTTTTTTTTTCCATTTTTTTTTTTTTTTTTTTTTTTGTTTGTTCCAGGGTTTGACTTTTATGATCCGATTTTAATAATTTTTTTTTTGTTTGAAAGGTGTTGCTTGCAGTTCGGTCCTATAAATATTTTTTGGAAATCGGACAGATATAATGGCCGTCCGAAAAATCAGTACGTAAATAACTTTACCTTTTATGCACCGATTTCAAACATTTTTCTGCTTTTTCTATATTAGTCCTATAACTAGGCAGCCAAGAGGCGCAGAACCTTTTTCAAATACTCTATAGGCTGAACAGTTATCTATAATAAACCTTTTAAATTTTTTAATTATCTGATTTTGTTCAAAAGTTATGAGTTTTGCAACTAATTTAATGCCAACATTTTAAATGCTGTAATATAGTTTGTTTTAGTCTTTCCTGTTGTTATTGTTAAACTTAAAACACCACAAACACCACTCCCTCTTTCCTCCTCATCATACATAACCTATTTTCCTAGTTCCAGTACAATGCACTGCATACGTAGGGGTCATCCCCTGAGTACTAGTCCAAGATAAAAAACAAAACTCAGATGGCGCCACTGTGCGATTGTTTTTTCAAACGCGACGTTCTATATATGGACTATATAGGCTATATATGCACCGATATCGGAAAATTTCACTTTTTGTATTTTAATCATTTTCTTGTACTACCAGAACTGATTTTAAGCAAAATGTTCACGGAAAAAACTCGGTTTAGGTTATATCTCGAGTATATATGGACCGATATCGGAAATTTTCCTTTTCTGTATCTTAATAACTCTAATATTATATGATAATGGGTTGGTATCATTCGTCTAGCTCGAGTTCAATCCTGGCTAAAGCCAAGAAATATTTTTATTTATAATTATAACAATAATTGCCGCGATCAATAACTCTTGATCAAAGAAGACAGGAAAAAATAATTGAATACACTAAAGCTGGGGGACAGCTAGCTGTTTCACAGTCGCTACACTGTTCATCAGCACCCACTAGGATTCGAACTCAGTACCATGTAAACATGATGTATTTTTAATACGGCTGCTTAACCAACTCAGCCACTAAGCCCTTATTTATTTTTTTGTCTATATTTGTCTCATATTGATCACATATGCAATTCGTTATAATCCCAGTTGTTTGTACTGGGATTATAATTCTTTGTTTTGTTGTTATTCTTGGCTTTAGCCAGGATTGAACTCGAGCTAGACGAATGATACCAACCCATCATCATATAATATTAGAAATATTAAAAATAAAAAGTTCGACTATTTAACATTAATACATACATATACATATATCTCCCAGCACAGAGACTGTCAACATACATACGTACGTTGATAAATAATAAAAAATAACTGGTTGTTCAGTGACAGCAAACTGCAGTACAAACAACTGGGATTATAACGAATTGCATATGTGATCAATATGAGACAAATATAGACGAAAAAATAAATAAGGGCTTAGTGGCTGAGTTGGTTAAGCAGCCGTATTAAAAATACATCATGTTTACATGGTACTGAGTTCGAATCCTAGTGGGTGCTGATGAACAGTGTAGCGACTGTGAAACAGCTAGCTGTCCCCCAGCTTTAGTGTATTCAATTATTTTTTCCTGTCTTCTTTGATCAAGAGTTATTGATCGCGGCAATTATTGTTATAATTATAAATAAAAATATTTCTTGGCTTTAGCCAGGATTGAACTCGAGCTAGACGAATGATACCAACCCATCATCATATAATATTAGAAATATTAAAAATAAAGTTCGACTATTTAACATTAATACATACATGTATCTTAATAACTTTTTTTATTGCCACAACTGTTTTTAGGCGATAAAAATTGCTTCATGGAAACCCCGGTTTATGCTCTATCTTGAGTACATATGGACCGATATCAGAAATTTTAATTTTCTGTAACCTCTTTAGTAACCTCCTTTTATTATCAGAACACTGCTTTTAATTAAAATCAAAATTGATTTTAATGTTAAGACGTTAACGGAAAAATATGCTTTTGCTAAATACGCAATGGTTTTTGTCCGCGCTATCAAGTTCGAATTCATCTTTACACACATAAACATTATGCACCTCAATCAGATTGGAGTCATTGGTATTATTCGTGTTATTTTAAGCAAAAAATTTCGTGCAACCACTCGTTAATATGTCATAACTACTAACCTCAAAGTATCAACGCCGTAGGTTTTTCTTATATCAGTAGGAGACACAACATTTCCCAGTGACTTGGACATTTTGTATCCGTTTTCGTCTACCGTGAATCCATGAACAAAAAGTGATCTGGAAATTTATTTTAAAAATATATCCAACAACAAATCCACAATTTGTTAAGTAAATACTTATAAGGAGCACAATCTCTAGCACCGATGCTCGTCAGCAATGATGATTGAAACCAGCCGGTAAACTGATCATAACCTTCCAAATATACATCTGCTATTTGTTTATCGTTTAAAACGTATGACCATGTACTACCCGAATCGAACCAAATATCAAAAATGTCCATTCCTTTTTCTATGTCACTTATGTCGATATTTAAATTGTTAAGAAGATTGGAAGGCAAAATTTCTTCCAGCGACTTTGTCCACCAGAAATCGATGTTGCCTTCTTTAATAACTAAATTGCAAATATGATTTAAAATTGCTCTAAGAATAGAATAAAAAATATATAAGCACAGGAAATATTTTAATAATAAGACTTATTACGGTTCTCACAATTTCCAAGAGTTAAAAAATCTAGTATTTAGTCGGTTAACAACTCTCGAAGATTTCGAGAACGGTAATAAGCTGGAATCTTATAATGCATACTCATCACATATGACATTTTTTGTATTTTTATGGTAAAATACTGGAATGGGTACACCCCATGACCTTTGCCGGGATATACACCAATATGGACGCTTCATGACTTGGGTTCTTAAGGCATTTTTACTAGACTCGGCATTGATTCTCGGATAAATATCAATTTTTTCAATCTAAAGTTTAAAAATGCAAACAACAGACTTCTTTTGATCGTATGATTCCAAAAGGACTAACCTCTTCAACAGCCCTTTCTTTTAGTTTTGATGTATTTATAAACCATTGTTCGCTAGCTCTAACAATAACTGGTTCTTTAGTGCGCCAGTCGAGGGGATAGCTGTGCCTTAAAGTATCTGAGTAAATAACATCATCCCTTAAATTTTGCAGCACCAAATCATTGCCCGCAGTTAAAACACTTTTCCCCCTCAAAAAACTTGGAGCATCAGCATTGTATACACCTTCTTCATTAACAAGAGATTTCTGTAATTTAGAATGGAAACAAAAAGTAATTTATTGAGCATTGAGAATTAACTAAAGGGGGTGGTCCAATCATAAAGCAGTATGTTCCACTTAATTTGACATTTCATTGTTTAATAAATTTAAATAAGGTAAACAATTGGGCAGCGCGTTAAGATTGTTAAAGCCGTTTGCGAAAATGGGCGTTCAAATCAAAATGCATTTCGTGCATTTTATTTTGAGCTTCGGGGCGGACGTTCACTTCAATGGATTCATTAACAAGCAGAATTGCCGCATTTAGGCAAATGAGAATCCACAAGTGGCGCTTTGATGCGGTTTATGGGCCGGCAACATCATTGGGCCGTTCTTCTTCGAAAATGTGGTCAGCCAAGCAGTTACCGTGAACTGTGTTCGTTATCGCGAGAAAATAAGAGACCACTAGGATGATGGCATTTGCCACACAACCAACGAAACAATGTTTAATTTGCGCAAGAAATTCAATTGACTCAAGAGCTGAAGCCTAATGACCATTTTAAGTGTCTCAATACGCTGAAAGCTCGGTTGAACTAACAGAGCTGAATGGAAATAATGGAAAATCATCTTCAACTATGAGGCACACTTTCCCCTCAGCAGAGTTGCCACTTTCGTGTAAATGAGAGTGTACAAGTGATTGTTCAAAAAGAGGATGCATCCACGAAGAGTGACTGTTTCGTGAGGCGTCATACTTCTTTGAAAATTAGGTTAGTTATGGTGTCCGCTGTCTCGAAATGATAAGATACTTCTTGTGGCCAGAAATTAAGGATAGACTAGGACGATATGTGTCATTTGCCACAAAGCCAACGATACAATGGCTCTTTTGCGTGAGAAATTCAATGGTGGTGGTGTCTGGTCGCCACGATCATGTGATTTTACACGGTTCTACTTTTTTCTATGAGGATGGGTTAGGTTTAACATGCTGCCAGCCATTGAAAGCCAGCCCACTTGGGTGCAATTTGATCCCGTTGTATTGCCTCAGTATGATATGTAACTCTGCAAATCTACATATCACTGAACCAGTTCAGAACCAACCCGAAAATCGGATGAAAGAGTCCAATGCATCTATATCACATTCTGAGATTTCAAGTTCCTTATATAAGAAAGAGTTGGACACCGACAGAAGACGTACTCAACAGTATACTTCCTCCTCATCTCTACAACTTGTACAGAAATCATTAAATGAAAGATTTAATTTTTGGTGATCCTTACGAGAAAAAATGAACAACAATAAGCCAAGAACAGTTCAATAGCTAAAGGGTGAAATAATTCGGTACATTAACGACATTGAACTTCAATTATGTTCCATTACATAGAGGTATGCCACTGAAGCCGTGGCAAGCATTTGACCGATATTTTGTCTCACATATAATTTTTGTATTCTTCTATCATAACAGAAAAAATTTGAAGATAATTTTCTGAATAAATTTTTTTTTGATTGGTCCACCCTTTATATACAGTTTCTAGTATCAAAAATGCCATAAACTCTGTTTGCAAACAATATTCAACACAAGAAACCATTAATTATATTTGCAACTTACCACTGGTATTTTTTTATTTAAACATATAAGAAAGTCATCTGGACCATGAGCTGGCGCTGTGTGCACTAATCCTGTTCCTTTGGAGTCCTGTACATGGGAAGCATTTAAGAAGGGCAGTTCACCGCTGTTTTCATACATTGGATGTGAATAAGTGCAGTCTTTCAAATGGTTTCCTAAAATGGCGAAGTCGTGGATTTTGTTCAGTTTACTCAGAATGTTATCTTACCTGCAATAATCTGTTTCACTTTACACACAAGATTAGTCGCCTTTTCAAAATCTTCAATTAAATTTGCAGCTATTAGGTAAATTTCATTTGATGAAAACCTCTCACAATCCGAATTTAATTCAACGATTGCATACTCTAAATTGGAGTTAAAACAAATTGCCTGATTACTGGGCAGTGTCCATGGAGTTGTGGTCCAAATCAAGGCAAACAACATTTTATGCTTTTCAAGATCCACAGTTGATGGTAAAGATTTTAAGGCAAAACGTACATAGGCCGATGGACTAACGAAATTGTTGTCATATTCAAGCTCAGCTTCTGCTAATGCTGTTCTAGAAGAAAAAATTGCATAGATAGGCAACGACAATATAAGCGAGTAAATATTCAAAAGTACCTTGATGACGGAGACCAAAATACCGGTTTTAAATCTCTGTAAACTAAACCCTTATGGAAAAAATTCCAAAACAAATGCAATTGATTACAAATGAATTCGGGATCAAAAGTAAAATATAGTCCTTTATTATTGTTCCAATCAGATAATATACCCCACGATTTGAACTCCGCTTTTTGCCTTTGAATAGCATCCAAAGCAAATTGACGAGCTAAACAATTTTCAAAATACATCAGATTAGAACAATTGCATTTATTAGCTTGTAATATTGATACCAATCAAGCTGTTTATAATTTTTTATTTCAGATTAAATTTATTAAAAGTCATAAAATGGATACAAACATTTGGTTCGTGTAGTGTCTGCTGTTTTCTCCATGACGGAAGATAAGGCTTTAAGTTCTATTGGTAAGCCATGGCAGTCCCAGCCAGGTATATAATGAATTTTTTGCCCGTTCACCACATGATGTCTTATTGTAATATCTTTGAGTATCTAAAGAAAAGTAACACTTGTGCTTTTTATCTGGCTATACTAAGGATTATCAAATAATAATTTTTATAATCCTAATTTGTAAAATTATAAACTAGAACCATATTTAAGTGTCACACTAAACCGAACCTGGCTTTTTTTTTGGTGCTTACGAATACCAACTTAAAAAGATAAAACATACGAGGACCGGACTTCTCCAGCTATTTCTAGCATAATTCTTGGCGAACATCGAAGCTCAGCCACATGCTCGAGTATCGATGTCAGAACATCAACAAAACATGGACATTAGAGGTCCACAGTATCCAGTTGCAAAGTTTGACATGATATCCACACCAAGTTCATGGCAAATGGGGAACACCAGTGAAATACAACTTTTGAAAGTCTGATTTTTATACGTATTTTTCATTATGTTCATATTAACTACGCGGATACCGAATTACCAATTTTATAAATTACTTAAAGCTAATTTACAAATGCATCATGCTGGTTATAGTCTAATCAATCGCATGAATGCTTTATACAAACAAACCTTATTTACTGCATGGCCCATATGCAAGTCACCATTTGCGTATGGCGGTCCGTCGTGAAGCACGAATGCTGGTTCCTTTAGATTTTCATTTTGATATTGATAAGTTCCGGCAAATGTTTTCTGCAATAACAATAATTAATTTGTCTTTATATGTGGTCACTTACATACATATGTCCATTATTGTACGTAATCTTACCGAAATTAATTTTGCTTCCAGTTCTTGCCGTTGCGTTACAGAAAGCCGAGCCGGGAATTTTGTTTTTGGCAAATTAATTGTTGCTGTGTATTTAACTGGCTCCTTTGTGGCATGTTTAATTGAATAAACTCTTGAAAAAGGTCTATTTTTTAAAATTCTCAACATTTTCTTGAAATGTTTACATAAAAATAATAAGAGGTTAACCAAAATACAAATGACATTTGAACAGTAAACATGCAAAGTGTTGCCAACAAAGAAATTGTAAAATGAACAAAGTACTAGTTTACATTTGTACGAACGGTGGGACGAATGTTTGCATTTTTCTTTTACTCGGTAATTGCAAGTGCAAAAAAATCAACATTGTAATTTTTTTATTAACTCATTATTCATACGTCTGCAAGTAGTGGAAGTAGGCTCACTTGCAAGAGATTTCGATGGCAAGTGATTTTTTTACTTGCATGCAAAAGCAACAAACAGTGTTGTCCATAGATATTTAATTTTAAGGGGAATTTTTCAAGGAAATAATTTTTAACATATTAATATTTTCAGTTATATGCCGAAAATATGACATAAAAACCAAAATATATCAGGATATTATTAAACTATTAAAATTTTTGCAGCTTAAGATCTTCTGTTGTTTTTTTTATAGAAAAGTAACGTATTTTTTATTTCTGTTTCTGTTTAAATATCGAAACAGAAATAAAAAATACGTTACTTTTTTATAAAAAAAAAAACAACAAAAGATCTTAAGCTGAAAAATTTTAATAATTTAACATAAAAGAAGATCAAATAATATTAGGATAAAATTGATATTATTAAACTATACAAAATTTGTTAATGTTATTTTGTGAGCAATATGTGCTATGTTAATTTGTTTAAGGCTGAGGTACAACATGTTGTAATCGTTAACAGAGCATATGTTGTTTGTATAATAGGTTTAACTTGAAATATTTTGTTTTTTAATTTTTCAATTTGTTAATATTGTTAAAGAATTTTTAAGATGTAATGATCGTCAAGCTTGAGGTCTTTTTTTGTAAAATTAAAAAAAAAATTGTTTATTTAATTCAATATTTCGTCTTCCTTCTCTAATAATACCTGTTTTTATTCACTAGAATAGCGAATAAAAACTTAATTGTTTGAATTTTTGTTCTCTGCTTTTCGATACTTTCAAACAGCAAATCGTAGCAATCAACGGTTGTTCATTTGTTTGAATAGTGTAAAGAAATATTATGGACGTGTATAAATGAAAAAGCTTGTTTTTTGTGTTTTGACAGGTATTATTTCTTTTTTCTTTTTAAATTCTCAACAATTTATTTAGATTGTTGGGATATAAAGTTGAATGTTGAGAATATCTTTCAAAAATTTCCAAAGTCTACTGATGATTAGGGTAGTTCCTATGAAATGTCGACATATAGATAGCTGGGAAACATAAAAAACAAGCTATTTATAATTTTTTATTGGTATAAATGTGAGAAGCTAGAATAGCGAATAAAAACTTAATTGTTTGAATTATTATTTTCCTTTCAAATAATTTATAAACCAAAATCAAAAAAATTTTCCTGAAGACGAAATATAGAATTAATTAAACAATTTAAAAAAAAAAAATTTATAAAAAACACCTCAAGCTTGACGATCATTACATCTTGATTTAAGAAAAAGGTTGAAAAATTAGGATAAAGTTAAGAATTTTTTCATGTGTATGAATTTTTTGTATGTAAAAGTTTTTGACATTTTTTTCAATTAATTTTTTATAACATTTTAATTTTCCTGAGGATGATAACAAATTGTTATCGAAATATTGAAAATAAAACACCGTTAAAGCTTTTTTATAAAAAACAAAAATCAATCAAGATCTTTAGATGGAAAATTTAGAAGAAAAAATATAAACAAGATCAAAAAATACGAATATTTAATAAATAAACAAATATAACTTATTTTTACTTGGACTATAAATTTATTATTTATATTGTGAAAAAGTTATATACATAATAAAATTCACCTGTAATGTTGCAATACTAAAACCATGGCTACACGAACATTAAAGCGCATGTAATACAAACGTGTGCGTTCGACCACATTTTGAGAATGAACTTGCACTTGTGTGTAAGCAATCGAGCAAAGTTGTGTCGGTGTATTGGTTGTTAATATGTACACGCAACTTGTAACAAGTTACTTGCATTTGTAACCTCAGTGTTAAGGCCGGACCACATAGAATCCGACGTACGTTATACGTTGAAATACATGTAGTCTTAAGGCCGGGACACATAGATTCCGTCGTACGTTATCCGTTGCCTTTTTCAACTGAGAACTGACGTACTTTTGCGTCAACGCAAAGTATTAAAGTTCAGCAACTTTTAACGTCAAACTAGTATTGATGCAAGTAAAAATAAACAGGCCTGTTCTGAGAAACGTAAATCGCTTAAATTTTGCGTTTTCAATTTGAAAACGCCAAATAGGTGTTCTGAAAAACGTATAACGCAAGAAGTATAGTTTTGCGATTTGAAATCGCCAAATTGGTGTTCTGGAAACCGCTTATCGCTAAAAATTGGCGACTTCAACTCGCATGTGTATATTGAAGTGAACTGATTGAATTTGCTAAAACTGAACTCGCAAAAAGCACTAAACTTATTCACAATTAAAATTTAATATGTTTTCTTTTTATTTCAGTAAAAAGTTGAAAGAATTTTACACATTTTCAACTAAAAAAAAACTAAATTAAAAAATGTTTCTATTTGTTGTCAATTTTTTTTCGTTTTATATAACACATGTAGTACTTTTTCTGAAAAAACTCCGAAACGCCAGTAAGACGCGCGTTCTTTAGAACACCCAAAAATCAATTAAGCGTTTTTCAGAACTCTTTGCGGTTTCAGAACGCGCGTTTCTCGGAACATGACTGAAAACATTTAATTTAATATATATGTACGTAATTTTATTCTTTGTTTAGTTTAGCGTAAATTCATAAGTGCACTTCGGTATATTCTTGTGAGCCAAGAGTCTGGCGATTGCGATTGACAAAACACCTCTCTTGCGAGTACAAGTCTCAATCGCAAATGTCTCGCGAGATGCAAGAACATGCCCGATAATTATTCATTAGAGAAGACAGGAAAAAATAATTTAATACACTAACTTTCTGTTTCAAAGTCGCTACACTATTCATCAGCACGCACTAGGATTCGAACTCGGTACCCCAGTGGGTGCAACTACGAAACAGCTAGTAGTCCCCCAGCTTAGTGGATTTCGACCGATCTCCAATTATTTTTCCAAGTCAAACAATCTAACAAATCAAATCAGAAATAACAACAGTAATCAACAACGCCAAAAAATATATATGTAAATATTAAAGACAAGAACCAAATAGACATCGAAAATTTAAATGAAGAAGAAGACGCACATCTTTCAGCAAAACCTTCTTTATAAAATCGCCCATGGTAAGCAGAGATAAAACAATAAAAGTGAAGTTATATTTGTCTCTGTATTCAAGTTTTTCTCCCCGCGCTTTAGGCTTTTATTTGTAAAAAAATAATTTTTTAACCTCAAAGACTTACATAAAAAGTTAAAAGCAATAATTCTGTGTTGTTGTCTCTGTTCTGATATCACTCTGAAAATTTATTTTTATTTATTTAACTATAAGTTTTCAAAATATAGGATGCACAGCGTGGGCGGAGTAACGAAGACTATATGCCCACGATGGTATCAACAGTAATTTGCAGCGGCACTGTGACTAACTATAACCTTATTTTATTCTAACGCCACTACTTTCATCTCCGTATACTTTACGAAATCATACTTATTTTTAATTTTTTCTCTCCGCGCTTTGTGCTCTTATTCGTAGGTGAAGAATTTTGTATATTGGAGGATACAAAATTCTTCACGTAATAGAAAGCAATAATTCACTGTTGCTGTCACTGTTCCTGATTTTATTTTATTTAAATGATACTTTTTTTCGACTCTCTGTACTTTATGCAGGGCTATAAACGAAATAAAGTGGCACATGAAATTTATAATTTAAGAACGAAATAAATATTTTATTTATGTAAAATGAGAAACAAGGCCACAATACACAACAAAATATTTATGGCGAAAGGAAACTATACTTTCATTCTAGCAGCGAGCTCTTTAGCTTTGGAAACTGCTTCATCAATATCTCCAACCATGTAAAAAGCTATTTCAGGTATATCATCCATTTCACCATTCAACAAGCTTTTAAATCCCTCAATAGTTTTTGATAAAGGTACCATTTTACCAGGTTTACCCGTAAAGACTTCTGCTACTTGGAAAGGTTGCGAAAGGAAACGTTGCATCTTACGAGCTCTGGCAACAGTAATCTTATCATCCTCTGAAAGTTCATCCATTCCCAAAATTGCTATAATGTCCTATGATTTTAAAGGCAAAAACGTATAAATAAATATTATTGCTTTGAACATTTAAGTTACTTTTCGGCAGATATGTATGTACATACTTGTAAAGATTTATAATTTTGCAATGTTTTTTGCACTGCCCGCGCAACGTTGTAATGTTCTTCACCTACAACTAAAGGATCCATAATTCTTGATGATGAGTCCAAAGGATCTACAGAAGGATAAATTCCCAACTCTGCTATTGATCTTGATAATACTGTGGTGGCATCGAGGTGTGAAAATGTCGCAGCTGGCGCAGGATCTGTCAGATCATCAGCAGGTACATAGACAGCCTGTACTGAAGTTATTGAGCCATTCCTTGTACTTGTGATCCGTTCTTGCATAGATCCTGCATATTAAGAGAAAACTGTTTAAAACCACTTGCATATATTTAAAACTGTGCAGCACAAAAAGACCTAATTTATACCTATAACTTAACTGACTAATTTGACTGCATATATGTATATATAATTAGAATAAACATCGGATAATTTCCTCACGCTTAAATACCTTTCACGTTTATTGGCTTTAAAGCTAAAATCTCCGTTATGTTTTCTCTTCTTTTACAATAAAACTCTTTATTAATTGCCTGAAAACTCAAGTCCTCAAATCAATTTTCATCGCTTAATTAGCTAAACTGCTCCTCTACGGCAGATCTGTAATAGACTAATAAATGAGAACACTTATTCCCTTTAATCTACTACAAACGACGTAGGTGTTTTTAAAATCGCCAACCACAATAAAGTCCACTATATAGCTAAAACACAACCAGTAAATGCAAAAAGCAGTTGGGAGATCGCTCGAAATGCTGAAACTAACAAAAGTCGTGGTAATTGTATTGAGAAATCATTCCTATTATCATTCTCCAAATTTTCAAGAGCTTGTAATAGGTGAAAGAGAAAACGCTAAAATTTTCTATAATCTATTGGGCACTTTTAGAACTTCAAATTTTGAGTTGGCAACACTGTTTTATTTGACAACCAATTTAACAGCTGATGGTTGCTTTTTGTTTAATTTGGTTTGACATTTCATTGTGGATGATATAATTTTCTATAATCTATTTGGCACAAGAGGTTCAAAACTTTGAGTTGGCAGCACTGTTTTATTTGACAACCATTATTTAACAGCTGCTGGTTGCTTTTTACTTAATTTGGTTTGACATTTCATTGCGGACAGAGTATCAGAGCTACAAACTCCTAAAAATGATTCTACTCTATTCAGTATATTACAGAAATTATTACCCATATCAGTTCCTAATGTAGGTTGATATCCAACTGCTGATGGGATGCGACCCAGCAATGCTGATAGTTCTGAGCCGGCTTGAGTAAATCGAAAAATATTATCTATGAATAATAAAACATCTTGGCCTTCTACATCGCGAAAATATTCAGCAATTGTGACACCAGTTAGGACTACTCGTGATCTTGCACCTGGCGGTTCATTCATTTGGCCATACACCAAAGCAACTTTAGAGCTGTCATCATCCAGTGAAATTACTTTTGACTCAATCATTTCCATATACAAATCGTTACCCTCCCTTGTTCGTTCGCCAGCGCCCACAAATACCGAATAGCCACCATGTGCTTTTGCAATATTATTTATTAGTTCCATTATTAGGACAGTCTTTCCAACTCCAGCTCCGCCAAATAAACCAATTTTTCCACCTTTAACATAAGGAGCCAGTAAATCGATAACCTTAAAGCAAAAATATATTTGAAAACAAGCATACTCATTACGGTTATCCCAATCTTCGAGAGTTTGTAAAAGATTAAAGAACAACCATTCGAATTTTTTTTAATCCATTACAAGCCCTCAAATATTTCGAGAACCTTGACAAGCCCCACTAATCGCGATCTACACCAGTCAATGAGGCTTATTACGTTTCTGGAAATATTCAAGAGTTTGTAATAGACAAGAAATTCGGGTATTTTTTCTTTAGTCTATTACAGATTATCCAACATTTATTTTAAAATTAACTGATTTACAAATTGACTTTTTTATCGCTTTTTAAATAGAATAAAAGGCGAATTCATAACAGGTAAATACAACATCACAAAAAAATACTTTTCAAATATCAGGGGAAAAGTATAAACACAAAAAGGAATTCAAAAAAGTATAATAAAAAATATTTACAAGAAAAGGAAAACACAAAAAAGTTATCAGTTGCTCTCTCAATTTCACCTCTTAGGAATTCGCCTTAGAAAAGAAGTTTTGAAAATTTATAAAGAGTACATATATGTATTTTGTAACTTGTATATTTCTTGCATATTTTTACCTTTATACCGGTCTGAAATAAGACAGGATTTACATTAAGTTCAGTCATCAGTGGAGGATCAGCATGTATGAATGAATAAACATCTGATTCAACCGGACCTCGTTCATCAATCGGATCGCCAACGACATTTAAAATTCGTCCAAGTGTGCCTTTTCCAACAGGAATGCGTATGGGATGGCCAGTATCTATGACTTTTTGTCCTCTACGCAAGCCTTCAGTGCTGTCCATAGCAACTGAGCGGACAATATTGTTACTCAAATGATGAAAAACCTAAAAATAAATATTGCGTAACGTTAACAACAGAACCCACTTTGCAATTAGAGTCAATTATAAATTTGAGACGGAAATCCAAATTACTCGTATATCTTAAAATTATTTGCAATCATGTAAACCGATTTCTTATTAAAGCGAATCACAGGAAAATTTACACAGTTGGCAGTCTAGATGGAGCACTGACACTAGGGGCAGATGGACGGAACGTCTCATTCCCAATATCGAGAAATGGCTGAACAGGCGGCATGGGAATGTGAACTATTAGCTGACTCAAATGCTGCCAGGTCACGGCTATTATCGGAGCTACTTATACAAAATGGGCAAATGTAACACATCCTTTTGTTTATACGAAGAAGAAGAAGACCTGAACGATGCCAAACACACTTTCTTTAAGTGTATTCAATGGGCGGAAACTCGTAGAGAACTGGAAATAGTAGTTGTCTCAATAACAGTGAAGAATGTCGTGGATAATATAAAGAGAAGGACTGATTATGACATTGGAATCCATCCCGAAGCAATGCTAAGGCGGTCCCGGGATGGAAATTTTTATCATAGGAAGAAGAGGGGGTTTTTTAGTCGGTAAGTTCAGTGTTGTGATCAGTCCGACACAAAGCGGATGGTACGGACCCTCTAGTCAGTGCATAAAGCATTTTTTCCCCTCGCCGGGGGAAAAAAGCGAGTCACTTAAAATTATCTTTTTATTTTTGTATCATGTTATATTCATCTTTACGAGTTTGCAAAAGATTAAACAGAAAATTAGAAAATTTTCTTTAATCTATTACAAACTGTCTAAGCGTACTTATTACCACTCTCGAATCTTTCGAGAGCTCGTAATAGACTAACAAGAAAATACTCACTCAACTTTCATTTAATCTATTACAAACTCTCGAATATTTCGAGAGCCGTTAAAAGTTCCAGAATTTCTTGTACCGCAATAATCAGGATTATATATTTTTATTTTAAGCTATCCTAGAGTTTTTGGTAGACTAAGTGAACATACTGGCTCTTTAGAGGGTTTTTTTTTTTGTTTTTGACATATCAAGAGTAGTTTTAAGCATAATTATTTATTCAGAAATGTCTTTACTTTTAGTTAATATAGTTGGCGAGAGCAAAACTATAATTGACGGTAGCAACTATGTATATGGTTGAGTATGATATTAATACGATTCGTATTAATATGATAAGTTTGATATTAATATGAGGCTAGTAAATGATAGCGGCGTTTACTACGAATATTCAAAAGGTCGTAATAGAATAAAACAAATTCGACAATTTTCGCTTTAGTGTATTACGAACTTTCCAAGGTTTTCAAGAGTTGTAATAAAAGTGATCCTGGGTTTTTCGATATGTATGGCTGCTTAGTATAATAACATGGTTGGGTATGACGAAAACATAGTAACTTTTATTAATAATAGGGCGATTTAGTATTACAACATTGTTGAACTAAATGTGTAGTTATTTATAACATTTTTTTATAAGAAAAACTGGTGTGAACAAATTCAGAAACTACCATACGAGGGCGGATTGATATTGAAGCTATCTAAGTGGGAAAAAACCATTATTTAAACAAGTTATATCACAATGTAATCTGCTTTTAGCTTAATACACTTAATAAGACGATATTCCAACTTTTTTATATCATCTGAATAATATTTTCCTCAGTAACCACCTCTTCTGTTCTTCCTGTTGATGGTATTGTTGCAGTGCTTGTTTGGCCACTTTTAAATTCAGCAATCCTTTATTTTACCATGTAATCTGACGAAACAGACTCACCGTAATGTTTATCAAGCTTTCCTTTTGTCTCTTTTGCCATTTTCCTTTACAAATAATAGTGTTTAATCACTGCACGAAATTCACTTTTGCCATATTTCAGCAAACACAGCAGCTGCTTACTTCCAACAACTACAACAAATAAACTAATAGATAAATTTGGGTGAAATTTTAACAGCTGACGTTTGACAGATCGCAACTTCAAAAAAAAAATGTGTTTGTTCTACCATCTAGCACTAGGTAGCTTCAATATCAATCTGTCCTCATATAATTCAATAGCAGTAATATTGTTAGTTATTGATGGCTTTATTTTCTCATCGAGGTTTATAACAGTTCGTGAAAATCTTATAATAGGTTAAAGGAGTATTGTCTATTCAGTCTATTTCGAACTCTCTCTCTCTCTCTCTCTCGAAGAATTCGAGAATGTTAATACACATGATTACCCAAAATTGATATCAATGTTAGTCAATTAATTTATAAAAAAAAGTTATATCGATAGTTGAGGGATATCAGCAACTACCACATAATTCAATAATAGTATGATGCAGTTATGCCTCTACCATATTATTGTTAATTATTGAGACTCATTAGAGTTCACTAAATTTTCGAGATGAAAGGAGTATTTAATTATTAAATTTAATAGTATATAATGATTAAATATTAATATTTAGTTCATTACTCTCTCTCTCTCTCTCTCTCTCTCTCTCGAACAGCTAGAGAATGTTAATAAACATGATTACCGCAGGTTCATAACAATATCTACATAGGTATAAGAAATATAATCATTTGCAAACTTTCGCTAAATTAAAGCTGAAAAATACATTCAAATCTGTACATACGCGATAATATTTCAATTTATATTAAATTGTTTTTATAAGAAAATATGTATGTATGTATATACATTATTACAAACCTCTAAAACTAAGCGTGGACCGTTTGTGTAATCTGGAACTTCCATGGCATTCAGAATGTCTGGTATGTTCTCCTCTTCAAAGACAACATCGACTACAGGACCAATAACAGCATGAATGCGGCCGACCCTTGGAGACTTTGCAGCAATTTCTGTAGAATTTTCGGAGCTTTGAGCACTAGAATTCTTTAAGGAATCGTCTTCACAATCGGGCAAAGCCTTACGGCTATAACTTTCAGAAGAACAATCTAAGAAGTAAGTAAAGAAAAGGAACTTACATTCAATATACATACATATTGGGACTTATTGCGGTTCTCGAATTCTTCGACAGTATGTAATATATCAAAGAAAATTCTAGTATTTCCTATTTAATCTACTATGAACTCTCGAAGGCTTCGAGAATGGTAAGAAGCATAGTTTTCTAACAATCATTCTGAATCTAAACCGAATTTTTTTTTTTACAAAACTTTCGCTTCTAACAGAATTCTAACTGCTCAGGAATGAACTATATATACATTCATATATAATTTGGACTAAAAATTCGTCGCAGTTGTGTTCCTAGCATGAAGTATTTCAAAAGAAACCTACAAATTCAAGTTAATCCGAATCATAAAAGATTGACAAGAATAAACAATTTATTTTTTTCGTTGTTATTACTATTTTCCCAGCTGATTGCTACTTGCTCTAATAAAATGTACAATCTGTTTTATGTTTCTCTCAAAATCGCTTCCCTATTTTAAAGTACGGTAACGCTTATTATGCAAACTAAAGCCCCACGGGAACCCAAGTAAAATATTGAAACACAACTAATACATGCATACATGTGTATGTATGTACATATGTATAAATTTATGTTCAAACATGGGTCAATGTGTAGGAGAGTTTAATTGTTATAAATGTTTACCACTTACCGTCATTTTGTTTCAAACTCGTTGTCATCCTTCGGAACCAAGAGTAGCAAAACATAGAACATTCTTCCTTCCACCACAAGTTGTGTTTATTGAAGTTATTTTGTAAAACTTGTAAAAAAAATACATATGTATAAACAGAATTACATACTTACATACATATAAGTATATATGTAAGTACATACATATATGTGGTTACAAGGCAGCTTTATTAAAGCTGTCTTGTATGGTTATTACTGATATGATATAAACAAAAACTTTCAACTCACTCGTTTTTCTGCCCACAATGTTCAGAAATTTGTTCAGAAATACCATTTTTGTTTAGATAATTATTTCCCTTTTTTAAAATGGCTGCGTTATTCTTTATGAACTTTTGAAAACGTCTTTTAATTCTGAAGTGAACACTCAAAATAATTTAAAATGCTTAGGGAACTGTGATTGAAAAAAAAAATTTGAACACAGTATTTCGAATTGAATTGACATGATGTTAATAGGCTTTTTCCACTGAACAACATCTAACATCTACCATCAGTTTTTACAGCCCGTCTACATTAGACATGAAACACTGTTAAGACATACTGTTAAAACATACCTTTGACGGCTCGATTGTTATATGGTGGAGTACCCGTATGTCTTGATTTCTCATTATTTTAACTCCGTCAACAAAAGCACATCATCACTTTTTATGCCCTTTTTTATAGTTTGTGGAAAAAAATATGTTTTTATTGCAAAATTTATAATCTAAAATAAGAATTTGAACTTTTTTTTTTTGGCAATTTCTCTTAATTTGAAACTATTTTTACTTTTTCCATATTAAAATGTCATATTCTGTTAAGACAGAGCTTTTAAAACAGACGTCTTAACAGCCGTGTCAAGACGGCAAGAAAACATTAACATTTGCAGTCTACAACTGACAGTAACAGTATTTTGCTGTTTCTGTTAGTGTTCTAGTGTCAGGTGTGGGCAGCACTTTAAAGATGATAACATCTTCCCATAAGAAATACATTGTACTAAATGTCAATATTTTTCAACATCTTTATAAAATGTTCCTATATCATTTTATTCCATTCAACATCTTTTGATTATTTCAGTGACATCACTGAAAAAATGTCATTTGTTTTGAAAAAAATTAAAAAAAAAAAATCTTAATTTATTTATCATGTGTCAATTGTTGGGATGTGCGTTTCTTGCTTAATTTTTTTTTAAATAATTTTTTCTCCGTTTTTCCCAAATTTGTTTTGTGTCCTACATATTGTTCATAGACATACGTATATTTTATAATTAATCCTCTTTTGTCTTTCAAATAAATTTTTTTTCGAAACAATTTTGCGTGCTTTTGTTAAATTGTTCGAAAATTTAAATAATAACATTTTTGATTGATAGCAGATGCTAGATGTGAACAATGTAAACAGTGTTTCACATTTTCAACATCCTCCACGCGTTCCATGAAGATGTTGATCAGTGTAAAAGGCCTATAACAAATGGGAAACGCTTTTTGCTTTTCGTGTGACCTAAATTGCAAGTACCGCACACACAAGATGTTTTTTACATCTAAATTTTTAAGTTTTCATCTCCTAGTTTTACTCATGTCTATCAAAATTTTTGGCATAAAGTGCTCAGGAAACGACCTGAGTGCTTAGGAAAGAAGCTGTGGTGTAAGCGGAAATCATTTCCATAAGTGGCTAGAAAAGTGGTGAGTATTTTTTCTCTATGCACTAAAAGTGCTAACGGAATTGTATGTCACTCCACAACTACACTAATTCACCTGTAGTCGCAATAATTGCTACCCGTTACTAATTCGCTATCGCTAGGTAATGGATATCACAGAGATTTTCTACGACAACATATTAACAGCCGTATTCATAAAAAAACACTAATTACCATTTTTTTTTAATTTTTAGTTAAAACAAATTGTTCAGTAAAAACAAGTAAGAGTGTAGTATATTCGGCTGGGCCGAATCTAAAATACCCTTCACGATAGTCACGAATATGTATAGTATATTAAAAATGTGACCTAAATATGCTCGGTTATATATGAACCGATATGGGAATTTTCTATTTTCTGTATTTTAGTAACCTTCTTTTATAACGAGAATTGCTTTTCAGCAAAAAAAAAACAAAAAAATTGTTTTAATGGAAAAATCGGTTTAGGCTATATCTCGGGTATATATGGACCGATATCGAAAATTTTAATTTTTCATATTTATATAACCTTATATCATTACCAGAACTGTTTTTGAGCACAACAAATTGTTTAAGTTCGCTTACGCGATATTTTCATGAAAACCCCGATTTAGGCTATATCTCGGGTATATATGGACCGATATCAGAAATTTTAATTTTCTCTATTTTCGTAACCTTCTTTCATAACAAGAACTGCTTTTCAGCAAATAAAAATGTTATTGGAAAAATCGGTTCAGGCTATATCTCGAGTATATATGGACCGATATCGGATATTTTCTTTTTCCATATTTATATGACCCTATTTCATTACCAGAACTGTTTTTAAGCAAAAAAAGATGTTTTATTTCACTTACGCGACATTTTCATTAAAACCGCAGTTTAGGCTATATCTCGGGTATATATGGACCGATATCGGAAATTTTCATTTTCCATATTTATGTAATCTTATTTCATTACCAGAACTGCTTTTGAGCAAAAAAAAGTTGTTTAAGTTCGCTTACGCGACATTTTCATGAAAACCCCGATTTGGGCTACATATGGACCGGGTACATATGGACCGATATCGAAAATTTTCATTTTCTATATTTATGTAACCTAATTTCATTACCAGAACTGCTTTTGAGCACAAAAAAGTTGTTTAAGTTCGCTTACGCGGCATTTTCATGAAAACCCCGGTCTAGGCTATATCTCGGGTATATATGGACCGATATCGGAAATTTTCATTTTCCATATTTATGTAACCTAATTTCATTACCAGAACTGTTTTTAAGCAAAAAAAGTTGTTTAAGTTCGCTTACGCGGCATTTTCATGAAAACCCCGATTTGGGCTACATATGGACCGGGTACATATGGACCGATATCGAAAATTTTCATTTTCCATATTTATGTAACCTAATTTCATTACCAGAACTGCTTTTGAGCACAAAAAAGTTGTTTAAGTTAGCTTACGCGGCATTTTCATGAAAACCCCGGTCTAGGCTATATCTCGGGTATATATGGACCGATATCGGAAATTTTCATTTTCCATATTTATGTAACCTAATTTCATTACCAGAACTGTTTTTAAGCAAAAAAAGTTGTTTAAGTTCGCTTACGCGGCATTTTCATGAAAACCCCGGTCTAGGCTATATCTCGGGTATATATGGACCGGTATCCAAAATTTTCATTTATATGACCCTATTTTATTACCAGAACTGCTTTTGAGCACAAAAAAGTTGTTTAAGTTCGCTTACGCGACATTTTCATGAAAAACCCGGTTTGGGCTATATATCGGGTATATATGGACCGATATCGGAAATTTTCATTTTCCATATTTATGTAACCTAATTTAATTACCAGAACTGCTTTTGAGCAAAAAAAAGTTATTTAGCTTCGCCTATGCGACATTTTCATTAAAAATACGATTTGGGCTATATCTCGGGTATATATGGACCGATATCTGAAAAAAAAAAAATTTTTTGCCTTTTAGTCACCATGCTTAATAAGTGTGTGAAGTTTGAAGCAAAATGAACAACTTTTGTTTTCAAAAATTTTCATACAAAACTGCAAAAAAAATGGCTTTTTTCGGAATTTTGAATATATCTCAGCTATACGTGGACCAATATTACTGAATTTTAATAGCAAACCCATGAATCGATGGGGTAAAAGAATGGTGAAAGAAAAAAGTAGGCTATAAAATGTTTTTTAAGCTACAATGCTGTTTATGAATACGTTTTTATAAAATCAGTTTTTTTTATACCCTTCACAAAAATGTAAAGGGTATATATAAGTTTGTGATCCCGTTTGTAATTTCTACAGTTTTTTTTGCGACCCTATAAAGTATATATATTCTGAATCAGAATTAATGGAAAAGTCGATTAAGCGATGTCCGTCTGTCCGTCTGTCCGCTGCTGAAATACCGTTTCTGAGAAAACCATTAGACTTGGAAACTTTTTTCTTTTACCATTCTTTTACCCCATCGATTCATGGGTTTGCTATTAAAATTCAGTAATATCGGTCTACGTATAGCTGAAATATATTCAAAATTCCGAAGAAAGCCATTTTTTTTTTTTTTTTTTGCAATTTTGTATGAAAATTGTTGGAAACAAAAGTTGTTTGTTTTGCTTCAAACTTCACACACTTATTAAGCATGGTGACTTTTTTCAGATACCGGTCCATATATACCCGAGATATAGCCCAAATCGGATTTTTAATGAAAATGTCGCATAGGCGAAGCTAAACAACTTTTTTTTGCTTAAAAGTAGTTCTGGTAATAAAATTAGGTTATATAAATATGGAAAATAAAAATTTCCGATATCGGTGCATATATACCCGAGATATAGCCTAGAACGGGCTTTTCATAAAATTGCCACATAAGCGAACTTAAAAACTTTTTTTTTTTGCTCAAAGGCAGTTCCGGTAATAAAGTAAGGTTATATAAATATGGAAAATGAAAATTTCCTATATCGGAGTTTTTGAGTTAAATACTTTAATGAGAAATAATAAAAATGTGGAATAAATTCCGTAAGAAATATATTCTGTGAGAATATTCGCTAACGCGCTGTCAAAATTAAAACTTTCAATTGCAAAGCATTGATTCCGCGCTATTTGATCGCCTGCATTTTGTATGTGCATGCGAATTTTTGACAGATATATTACGCTTGACTCACTAATTTAGGTTCCACTGTTAACCATATCATAGATTTCTCATTTCGCAGAACTGGCCACATATGAAATCAACCCTTAAAGAAGGAACTAACGGCCTAAATCGACGACAGAAAAGTGTTTCTATAGCAACAAAATTTATTAAAATTTACAAAATTTCCCAAACAAAACAGAAGGCCTGCCTACTGCTAAACTTAAAACAAAGAAAAGTACAATGGATGAGTTAACAGACTACACTTCCCCGGCTATTGGCTTTGAAGCGGAAAATGCCACGGAAAAACAATCACAACTGGTTGACAGTTGTACATCAACGGATCCAACGCCAGCTAAAGTTGATGCAGCGGTAGAAACCAATAGAAACTGTACGAAGACAACACAAACTGAAGCGTTCCAAAATTTAAGCAAAAATGTGGATGATAAGAATTTGGCTAATTGGCTACAAAGGATTTATGCAGACGTGGAAAGAGAACTACTTAAAGGTTGTACACCAAACGTGGACTCATACTTAAATGAACCTAATATAACGGAAATTAAAATACAACCATATCAGAAGTTATCAGTGCCAGCTGCAGCAAACTCACAAGGACTAGCCGTTTGGCTGTCAGTTTATACCAACAATGCTCCTGTTCTGGTTGTGACAACAATTGCTGCTCATGATGATTGGTGTGAACATGTGGACCAGTATTTGAAATTATATGTACCAAAACGAGTTCCAAATGGCAATTTTGTAACGTTCCATGAAGAAAAAAGTATTCCCATAAAATCGTGTTTAAAAAGCATGTGTACAAATCAATACAACAAGAACATTTTTGCTGGCTCCACTTATGATGGCGATATTTATGTTTGGCAATACGAGCAACTATATCAGAATCAAATAAACAACAGAAATAATCTAGAAATTACGGAAATTTTCCATGCAACACCGCAGCACGGCTATGCTGTGGCACTGGATTGGTGCAACGAATTAACTTTGCTGACAGCTCATTCAAATGCTTATGTTGTTAAATGGAGTCTCGGCAAAGAAATGACTGTGGAAGCAGAGTAAGTAAACGGGTACATATGTATACAGTGACGAGCATAAAAATACGCGTTATTTTAAATTTTTACAAAAATTATTTAAACAATTAAGTTTTTTATTCGCTATTTAAGCTTCTAACATTTATACCAATAAAAAATTATAAATAGCTTGTTTTCTATGTTTCCCAGCTATCTATATGTCGACATTTCATAGGAACTACCCTAATAATCAGCTATTTATAATTTTTTATTGGTATAAATGTAAGAAGCTTAAATAGCGAATAAAAAACTTAATTGTTTGAATTTTTGTTCTCTGCTTTTCGATACTTTCAAAAAGCAAATCGTAGCAACCAACAGTTGGTTGTTCATTTGTTTGAAAGGTGTAAAGAAATGTTAGAGACGTTTATAAATAGAAAAGCTTGTTTTTTGTGTTTTGACGGATATTATTAGAGCATTTTTCTTTTTAAATTCTCAGCAATTTATTTGGATTGTTGGGATATAGAGTTGAATGTTTGAGAATATCTTTCAAAAATTTCCAAAGTCTACTCATGATTAGGGTAGTTCCTATGAAATGTCGACATATAGATAGCTGGGAAACATAGAAAACAAGCTATTTATAATTTTTTACTGGTACAAAAATTATTTATTTATTCATCAATAACTATCTTGTCCCCTTCAAAGTAATCTCCCTCAGATATAATACACTTATGCCAGCGTGTTGTCCAATCCTCGACACACTTCTGAAACACGCATTTTGGTATCGCTAATAGTTCCTGTTTTGATTTTTCTTTTATCTCCTCAATCGTAGGAAAACACCTTCCTTTCATCGTTGTTTTCAGTTTTGGGAAGAGGAAAAAGTCAGCGGAGCCAAGTCCGGTGAATACGGTGGTTGAGTCATGATAACGGTTTTATTTTTTGGCAAAAACGCACAAGCATCGATGTGTGAGCTGGTGCGTTATCATGGTGCAAAAAACATGATTGTTTTTTCCACAATTCTGTGCGTTTCTGATGAATTGCTTCGACCTTGTGGCAAAAATTCATGATGCACTACGCCATTGCAATCGAAGAAAACTGCGAGCAAAACCTTAACATTTGACCACACTTGACGTGTTTTTTTTTTGTCGTGGCACTTCTGGACGCTTCCATTTTGGATGATTGGGTTTTGGTTTCAATGTCATAACCATACAACCATGATTCGTCACCAGTTATGACCTTTTTGAGGAAATCTGAATCGTTGTTGATGATGTTCAACAGCTTCTGAGCGATGTTCAGGCGACGTTGTTTTTACTCAAAATTTAGCAATTTTAGAACAATCTTCGCTGCCGCACGTTTCATACCTAAACAATCCGTAAAAATTGCTTGGTGTGAGCCGAACGATATTCCAACATCATCAGCAACCTATGTGATAGTGATTCGACCATTATACAAAATCACTTTCTTCACTGCTTCAATGTTTTCATCGGTTGTTGACGTGTTCGGGCAACCAGGACAGTTGTGAATAAGATTTACATCAGCACCTGCCTTTATGGCCTTATCTGATGATGGACCAGTTCCACGGAGTGAATTATTCACGATTCTGCAGCTTCCCCGTGTTGCTGACTAGGCTCACATAGGTAGCAATTCTTGCCATATGATTGCGGTCATAAGAGCAACTTCTTGTTGAAGAGTTCGGGCCTTCTAATCCCTCCTGTATGCAATTTCCCAGCAATCAATGGAGAAAAAGGCTTAATGAGTTGGTAGGCCGAAACCCACTAGCAGCATCAGTCCTTAAACCAACTTACCCGTCAATCATCACCACTGGTTCCTTACAATACAGGTATTTGTTGCTAGTTCCCGAAAAAAGCCACACACCAAACAATTATCAAGGATACTAACACTCCCTTCCTGCGATTTAGGTTTAAACCACAGCCAGAACGTTACAGCCAGTCAACCATGATCAGCCCGGGTCGAACCGCAAGCAGAACTACCCGGGGGCCATGCAGATCCCCGTTCTGCCAATTTATACCCTTGGTAAGGGTTTCGGAAGCCAACACAACATAAGTCATGTGGCTTCCTAGAGTTTTGTTTGCCGCACCAAACGAGGGACCCCTTCCCCTCTTTTCTCCGAAAAACAGAGCGCCCAAGTTAGGAATACGCCAAGGCAAAACCTGTTCCCCGGGGGGGCCGTCAACCAGGACAGTGATATTGACATCTTCTCGGCCCTCCTTAAACCCGTTATACCACAATTGAACTTTTGTTCTGCTCATAGTAGACTCACCAAACGCCACAGTCAAAATTTCAAATATCCTTGCGCATTTAATATCATTTTTTACACAATTACTCAATACAGTTTCTTTGATCAATTTTTTCGAATAGTAAAAAATCGAAGAACGTACCAAAACACGGCCAACATTTTTATCTGTCAAAAACAAACTGGAAATCCAGAATGACTGATATTGCCAACATATATAACAGACATGTGTATCAATATCACAGAAAAAAATGCGAATATCGAACATACGTAAAGCTACGTACACACGATTGTCAGATCTTACAATATTGCCAGTAAAATTGTCTGAAAATGTATTACAACCGTGTCAACTGCCAATTTTTAACTTACAACGTTGTCAGAAAAACCATTGTCAATCAATTGTAAGACGACAATGTTGTCAGGCATCTGCCAATCGTGAGAACACTCTTCGTCGGCATTGCCAGATAATTGGCTGGTATAGTAAGCTCAGTTTTAATTGTCAGATGTATAAAATTAATGCACCTGATTATGGCATCATTGTCAGAAAAAAGTTTGATGGGCACCACTGCCAAACAGATGGTTGTTGATATACATAAGTGGCAATGCCTTAAAAAATGTCTGGCACTATTTTTCATCTAACAATCTGACAACCGTGTGAACTGACAATTTTTATTGTCAGATGAATTATTTGTCAGACCATAGTCTGACAATGAAATTGTAAGATTTTTTTACAATCGTCTGAACACACAATTTACTTTTGCCGGACAATTTGTTCGTTGTCACTTCATTGTCAGCATGTTGCCAGATCTTACAATATTGTAACATCTGACAACCGTGTGTACATAGCTTTATCATGATACAAAAAACAAGGTGGCCGCTTCGCTACAACAATAAAAAAAACAACAGGTATTTTGTTTGTGTAAAAAGGCGAATTCACACTTAGGCTGTCAAAAGTAGTTGATAAAGAACATGTACAAAAATATAAATGGCGCCAAAAAAGGTAAACAAAACTTGACAGAGGAAGTGCCGCCATATTAACCCAATTCGCCTGAACTCGCTGACGCATCCACCTAATAATTAATTCGCCTTGTAGCTTTATATATGTTGGATATTGGTTTTTGTCCCCAAGCATGATACAATAAACAAGGTAGCCGCTTCGCTACAACAATAAAAAAACAACAGGTATTTTGTTTGTGTAAAATGGCGAATTCACACTTCAGCTGTCAAAAGTAGTTGATAAAGAACATGTAAAAAAATTTAAATGGCGCCGAAAAAGGTAACCAAAACTTGACAGAAGAAGTGCCGCCATATTAAACGAATTCGCCTGCACTCGCCGATGCATCCACCTAATAATAAATTCGCCTTGTCCCCAAGTGTGAACATGCATGCATTTATGAAAAAAAATTTTGAAATAAAAACTTCTTTCACAGTTGAGAAATTGATGGGCAGCCAGATGAAGTTTGTAGTCGATGTATTTAAGGGGAAGAGTGTGCGGTAAACCTCTACTGTACTGGTCGTTTTAAGACATTTTTCGTTTGAAGCTGCCTCTCTTCGCATTTTTTTCATGTTGTTGCTTCATATTATTATTCTCATATCAACATCAACTTCATATAAACACTATAGCTGTGCTTAAAAAAACAACAACAACAAAAAAGAAAGAAAAGAGAAACGAAAAAGGTTTCGGCAAGTTCAAAGCAGAATGAGAAAAATGTCAGTCTTTCAATTTTCAAACCCTAAAGACGGACTTAGTCCGCTTAGTAGGAAATTTTCTTTACAAAAACTTATCGCGTTGACATAACTGTATACATACGCATGATCTTTTTTTCAGATACTATATAAAACCACCTGTTGAGTCAAGTACTTCCGCCGAAATATGTACTTTACTTGCTTTGAGTGTCAACAGTTTCGTGGTTGGAACAAAAGACGGCTCTGTGTTTCATTGCATTAGTTCAAGTGTCTCTGCAGGAAAACGACACTTGGAAATTGTGTCTTTAAAAAAGCATTTATTTATGACCTCAACACTTTTGAGGACAAATATCAATGGACATAGAATTTTGATCAGTTGCGACCTAAGTGGCGAAGTTTATTTTCACTGCTTGCGGAATTCAAATGATGTAAGTATACATTTAAGTATATATGTGTGCATGCATATATAGACAGCTAGAAAACACAAAAAAAAACAAATATATGTAGTTTTTCATTTGTAAAGGGTGTCTCAAAATTAAAGCAAGATTTAAATTGAAAACACAGTTTTTAATCTTTTGATTGTACCTAATTTTATTTTTTTTTATTGAGTCATGAAGAACATAGTACAAGTAAATAGCTTCCCCAGTTTGCATGCCCATACGCACCCAATGGTGCTTAATCGCACGATCTAGCCAATTCTGATCACCGAATCAAGATAGTACACGGCCTGGAAATGTCTCATACAGTAATTGAATTCTTCCATGGGCTGCATAGCATGTGGTGGCGTCTTACTGAAAACGGCCAGTGTATTTGTCATCTCCAACGAATCCCAACAACCCTCAACGCCAATTGTACCCCATTAGGTATACAATATGGTATGGGATCACATCTGAAAATATCGGTGGGCTTTACTTCTTCGAGAATGAGGATGTAAGTGATGTAATAGTAAATGGAGAGCGGTATCGGTTTGTGATAGAAAATTGTTTACGTCCTGCTCTTGAAAACAGATCTGGTATGTGGTTTCGGCAGGACGGCGCCACTGCCTGAGCAACAATATCGTTGGGCCTTACCTCTTCAAGAATGAAGATGCAAGAGCAGTAACCGTAAATGGAGAGCAATATCGGTTTATGATAGAAATTTTTTTACGTCCTGCTCTTAAAAACAGGCTTGTGGCTGTGTTCTGTAATTTTGGCGAGAAGTTCTCGCGTTGAAAACTTGTGAAACAAATTATTCCATCGTTTCTCGAAAAGTGAGGAAAAACTTCGTCTGTAACTCATGTCGAAAACTATCCAAAGCGATTACGTCGTTACATTAGAAATGTCCGAAAATATAAAACGATGCCGACATACAATTTTAAAAATTAAAGCACCAGCCACAATTAGTACCGCCGCCGACCAAAAATTACTAAAGTTGAGAAATTTTGTTCGACGGCGTCATATTATAACCGCCGGCTATTCTAGAAAATATATGGTATGGCTCCAACCATGGTGCAATTATTAGGTGGCAGCATAAGAGTTGTTATACTACATACAAGGCGAATTCATATCAGGTATATGCAAGAGCAATAAATACAACACTACAAAAAATAAATCTTTTTCAAACGTCAATGGAAAAATATAAACACAAAAAGGAATTCAAAAAAATATATAATAAAAAAAAATTTACAAGAAAAGATAAACTTTTAATTATTTCGTGAAACGTTTAACTATTTCGTGAAAATTAAAGTCTCGGATCATAGAGCTCGGAAAGGAGAAAAAGGCCAGCCAGATTGCGGAGGATTCTGAATGATAGTTGCAATTCAAAACCTAAAAAATTGTTTCAAAAAAATTTTTTTTTCAAATTTCTTTAAAAAAAAATTTACAATAAAAGAAAAACTTAATTATTTCGTGAAAGTTTTAATTATTTCGTGAAACTTTTTAAAGTCTCAGAAGATAGAGCTTAAAAAGGTGAAAATGGCCAACCAGATTGGGGAGAAGTCTGGATGATACTTGGCGCTCAAGATACAATAATAATTGTTTAAAATTTTTTTTTTTAATTTGTTTTAATTATTCCATTGACATCTGAAAAAGATTAAAATTAAAAAAAAGTTATCAGCTGCGCTGTCAATTTCACCTGTTATGAATTCGCCTTGACTACATACATAATATTTTGTTTGTGTAAAAATTCCGGACGCTGTCAAAAACATGTTTACAAAACAGAAGAAAATGAAGAAAGAAACGTTTATATAAAAAAAAAAAACGAACAAAGAAAATTAATATAGTTTTTTTTATAAATTGTTTTTAACACATTTTAAGCAATTAAAATATTTTTGAAAACGTTTTTATTGTGTTCTTGCCCTTTTTCAAACTGTTTAAAATATTTTTATTTTTTCACCCACAATTTTATGAAACAAAAAACTATCACCTGCGCTAGTGATGCCACCTGGTTAATTGCACCATGGCTCTAACGTTTACATTTTATTTGCATATACATGCATACATACTTATGCCACAGTCGTAAAGCAGCTCTGTGCCTCGTTTCTGTATTACTCGCATCGAGAAATTTCTCACAAGGAACAACGGAATTGACAGAGAAACTATGCCAATAGAAACAACAAATAGAGTTGCTCACACAAATGTTTCTGTATCTTTGAGAAGCGAGAAATATCTGTCAAAATAGCTTTTTTGACGTAATTCATTGAAAGCTTGTGAGTAAACCTGTTTCTGTATTAAAATTTTGTGAGAAGTTTCTCGCTAGAGCTGTCAAAACTTTTCACAAATAAAAGAGTTGCGGAAGTTACAAATTTAAAAGTATATAATTGACATAATGAATGCAAAAAGTGTAGAAAAAGTAAAGTTTTTAAATATTTATACACATATTGTCGTATTCATAAAAAATAATTTGCAATTAGTAAGTTTACTTGACATACATATTTTTACACAAAATTTGTCAATTAAACCTTTGTTATGTGTAAATTACTTATTATGAATACGGCAGATATTGAATGTAGTTCATTATTCATTTCTTCTTTTTATATTAGAAAATTGAACGAATTTCCACGGAGATATAATATAATAAATATATAAAAATTATGAATTAAAATTTTTTGGTTTTTTCTTTATTTCTTAATATTTATGTACATACATACAGTATGATAAATTAAAAATTTAACGGCAAAATCTTAATTTTAGCCTGTCTCGAATGCGAGAAGCTTCCCTCATCGGTTCAGGAACTAAAAAAGGGTCGGTTGCAGCTCTTAATCTCTGGCTGTAAATGCGCAAAATGTTTCGCCGGTCATATTGGTTAGCAACCATCACCACAAAACTATACCTTATTGAAAGTTTTTTGTGAAATTTATTTATGATTTGAATGTGTTTTTATTTAAGTACACGTGTTATTGATTGACACAATTTTATTTTTAACACTAAATTCAATTGTTTTATTCACTGCTAAACTTAAATTTCCTTTCTGTTTGATAAATTTTTCCTATATTCGTCTTCTCATTTGTTTACTTTTTGCATTTTGACAGCTGCTTAATGGAAATATTCCAATAAAGACGTAACTAGTATTGCCCCTTTTCGATTTAATATACAGAAACGCTGTTTTTCTCGATAGTCGAGAAACGATGGAATTTTATGTTTCGTAGTTTTCGATGCGAGAAACTTTTCACTAATCTTACAGAAACGAGGCACTTTCTTAAGTGCGATCAGGCTTGTTGTTGTTGTTTGGCCTTCGAGAGTTTTGCGTCTCACTCTCATTGGTTAACTGTCTACCTCAACTAACTGTATTAGTTTACAGTTTTTGTGAGGTACATATTTCGTTGTTAACCACGCGGCAACTTCCTATGCGAAGGCATAGGTCGGTACAGTTAGTCACAGCGCCGCAAAAGAAATACTGTTAATACCATCGTGGGTATAAGGTCTACGTTACTCCGCCTATGCTGTGCATCCTATACTTTGCAAATTTATACCCACGATGGTATTAACAGTATTTTTTGCCGCGCTGTGACTAAGTGTACCGACCTATGCCTTCACATAAGAAGTTATCCCGTGATTAACAGCGAAATACCTCAAAAAAAATTGTAAACTAATACAGTTCGTTGAGGTAGACAGCCAACCAATGAGATTGAGACGCAAAACTTTCGAAGGCCAAACAAAACGATAAGCCTGATCGCACTTAAAAAATAATTACGATGACGCGAGAGCTGTTCTCCAACTTAGAGCTGCTTTACGACTATCGTATATGTAATAAAACACGCTTCTTTACTTTTTTAAGGATACTGATACAACTGTCACACAAATACCTCTGCCATTCGCGAACACAATTGCCTGTTCAGGTGATGGAAGTGTAATTTATTCCCCTGGTGATGATGGATGCCTCAATTGTTACAGGTACATACATAAATATATATTCCCCCATATTCCAAAAGGCGTCATCGTCATCACATGAAGTCAACACAAAAATTACGGCATTTACTTACTTGTAACCAACAACAATTGAATGTCGTCGACAGCCTCTATCTATCGCTTAGGTGTTGGAAATAGCGAAGGGCTATCAAAGAATAAATAATTGCTGTTGAAGACGAATGTATAACAGAGTTATTTTGATGTAATCTTGTTGTAACGACGATGACGCCTCTTCGAATATGGGGGATTGACTAAAATTAAAAAAAAAAAAAAAAAAAAAATCTTATAATTTTCAAATAGGATCTGCAATGGTTCACAAATCACTATAAAAGGTGCATTAAAGGGCAAAGGAAGGTTTATCAAATCAAGTGACAATGGGTAAGAAACTTTCATTTTATGGATACATATGCTTGTTTGTAAAGACATACATATGTATGTAAATATACACATGTATATATAAAAGCTGTTTGATAACTTTGTAACTAAATAGATATTTTTTTTTTTTTTTTTTTGCAATTAAGCGTTTGATTTTTCAACATAATCTCCTTTTAGACAATATATTTTGTCCAGCGTCTTCCAATTTTCTTATTCCTCCTAAATAATAAGTTTCAAATTTGACAATGGCCTGTTCATTCAACCCAAATCTCTTACCACTCAGCCATTTCTTATGGTTTGGGAAAAAAAATGGCTTAATTTGTAGAATATGCTGGATAGATTAGCAATTCGTAGCCCAATTCAAAGATTTTTGCCATAACGACTTCACAAATGTAAACTCGCGCATTATCTTCATAGAACAGCATTTTTTCCACCAAATATTGTCGTTTTTGCCAATGGCGTAGCGAAGTCGCCAAGGGCAATGGGTTAAATTAAAAAATTGGGCCCCACTACTATGTAAACTGATTAAAAATATGAAATATACAAATGCTAAGCTACTTAAGCTCTTTTTTGTGCACTGTAGGGCAGGCTAATAAAACGAAATATAGAAGATTTGAGTGTTAAATGGGTGATTTTATAAGAACTATCGGAAATTAAAAAAAAAAAACACATAAAATTCAGAAAAATGCATGAAATATTTATTTGGATCGATAGTTGGGTCAATATAAGTTAATGTTTGAAGATTATTTCATGCAAATGTTGGCCGCGGCTGTGCCTCAAATGGTCCATCCGCTTAGTCCAATTTTGGCATACTCTTTCCAACATTGCGGCCGGTATCTCACGAATAATGTTGGCAATGTTGGCTTCCAGTGCGTCAATCGAAGCGGGCTTGTCGCTATAGACATTAGCCTTAACATAGCCCCACAAAAAATAGTCTAGAGGCGGTAAATCGCACGATCTGGGCGGCCAATTGACTGGTCCCAAGCGTGAAATAAACTGTTCACCGAACTCGCCTCTCAATTGGTCCATTGTTTCGCGTGCTGTGTGGCATGTGGCACCGTCTTGTTGAAACCACATGTCATGCAAGTCAAGCTCTTCCATTTTGGGCAAAAAAAAGTTTGTTATCATCGCACGGTAGCGCTCACCATTCACAGTAACGTTGTGATTCGCATCATCTTTGAAGAAATACGGCCCAATGATGCCGCCAGCCCATAATCCGCACCAAACGGTTGTTTTGGTAGCTCTTGCAATGCTTCTGGCTGCTCTTCACTCCAAATACGGCAGTGTTGCTTGTTCACGTATCCATTCAACCAGAAATGAGCCTCGTCGCTGAACACAATTCTTCGATAAAAAAGTGGATCTTCATCTAACTTTTCAAGAGCCCATTCACCAAAAATTTGGCGTTGTGGTAGGTCGTTTGGCTTCAATTCTTGCACCAGCTGTATCTTATAAGGCTTCACACCCAAATCCTTCCGCAAAATTTTCCACGTAGTGGAGTAACAGAGGTCCAATTGCTGCGAACGGCGCCGAATCGATAATTCACGGTCATCACCAATACTGGCCGATACGGCTGCGATATTTTCTTCAGTTCGCACTCTACGTAAGCGTGTTGGTGGTTTAATGTCCAACAATGTAAATTTGGTGATATAATTTAATCATGAATCGTCTTACAAACGAACAACGCTTGCAAATTATTGAATTTTATTACCAAAATGCGTGCTCTGTTAAGAAAGTTCATCGCGCGCTTCTTCCATTTTATGGTCAGTTTAATCGACCTACTGAGGCTTCTATTCGGGCTATTGTAAAAAAATTTCGCACCAAATTTACATTGTTGGACATTAAACCACCATCACGCTTACGTAGAGTGCGAACTGAAGAAAATATCGCAGCCGTATCGGCCAGTGTTGGTGATGACCGTGAATTATCGATTCGGCGCCGTTCGCAGCAATTGGGCCTCTGTTACTCCACTACGTGGAAAATTTTGGAGAAGGATTTGGGTGTGAAGCCTTATAAGATACAGCTGCTGCAAGAATTGAAGCCAAACGACCTACCACAACGCCAAATTTTTGGTGAATGGGCTCTTGAAAAGTTAGATGAAGATCCACTTTTTTATCGAAGAATTGTGTTCAGCGACGAGGCTCATTTCTGGTTGAATGGATACGTGAACAAGCAAAACTGCCGTATTTGGAGTGAAGAGCAGCCAGAAGCATTGCAAGAGCTACCAAAACAACCGTTTGGTGCGGATTATGCGCTGGCGGCATCATTGGGCCGTATTTCTTCAAAGATGATGCGAATCACAACGTTACTGTGAATGGTGAGCGCTACCGTGCGATGATAACAAACTTTTTTTTGCCCAAAATGGAAGAGCTTGACTTGCATGACATGTGGTTTCAACAGGACGGTGCCACATGCCACACAGCACGCGAAACAATGGACCAATTGAGAGGCGAGTTCGGTGAACAGTTTATTTCACGCTTGGGACCAGTCAATTGGCCGCCCAGATCGTGCGATTTAACGCCTCTAGACTATTTTTTGTGGGGCTATGTTAAAGCTAATGTCTATAGTGACAAGCCCGCTTCGATTGACGGACTGGAAGCCAACATTGCCATTATTATTCGTGAGATACCGGGCGAAATGTTGGAAAGAGTATGAAAAAATTGGACTAAGCGGAAGGACCATTTGAGGCGCAGCCGCGGCCAACATTTGCATGAAATAATCTTCAAACATTAAATTATATCGACCCAACTATCGATCCAAATAAATATTTCATGCATCTTTCTAAATTTTATGTGCTTTTTTTTTAATTTCCGATAGTTCTTATAAAATCACCCATTATTAGCCGGTCATCGTTCTAGCCTTCTTCAGATAATCTATGTACATGACACCGCGCATCTTCCAAAAAAAAGGTGTGACCATGAAATTTTTGGCTGACACACCCAACTTGGGCTTCGTTGATGCAGGTTTGCCCGCTAAAAGCCACTGTTTGTGTTTCATCTATATCATAATGAAGACGTAAAAACTCAACCGGGTTGCGATTAAACATCGCCAGACTCATTTGAAGTGGTCAAACGGTTGCGCTTATGGTCGAGTGTAAACACTTTCGGATAACTGATACATGTCCAAAAATGTGAAGTATTCGCTCAGTTGAGATGTCTACAGCCGCAGCCAACGTGCATATTTCATGAATTTTATTGGCGATTTATGGTGGCAGCCTGGCTATACTCCGCCATTTGTGCCGGTTCGAGCACAACGGAACTCAGTAAAGCACTTATTAGGTGTGTTCCATGTGAATAACGAAACAGTCCGAACTAGTCCCAAAGTTGTCCAAAAAAACTATTTTTGGTAAATTTTGGGAGAAAATGAGAGTAATTTTATTCATTTCCCGTACAAATCCGCCCAAACTTTTTCTTCACGGTAAGTTCGGACTAAAATTTAATGATCAGCTGTTTTTTTTTTTGGTTTACATGCACATGAAACTGAAAAAGTAATCAGAAAATTTGCTAATTGGAAAAAAGTTTTTGCTTAAAAACTAATTAAAAGCAAAACGGAAATTACTTAAACTAAAATTGAGGTTATGAAATTGTAAGGAGAGCATGCAATCGTTATTTGGATTTCCCTTTCATAATTATGCATTATAATTATCTATTGAAAATTTTACATTGCTTTTAATTTTACAGCTGCTGCCAATAATGCAAATGTTTTGTTTTTAAGATGTTAGGCGTTTTAAGCATCTAAAATCACTAAAATATAATTTAATCTAAAAAGTGAGCAGCACTACAGCTATGTACACATGGTTGTCAGATGTTACAATATTGTAAGATCTGGCAACATGCTGACAATGTAGTGACAATGAAAAATTGTCCCGTAGAAGTAAATTGTGTGTTCAGACGATCGTAAGAAAATCATACAATTTCATTGTCAGACTATGGTCTGACAAATAATTCATCTGACAACAAAAATTGTCAGTTCACACGGTTGTCAGATTGTTAGATGAAAAAATTGCCAGACATGTGGTAAGGCAATGCCACTTATGTATATCAACAACGATCTGTTTGGCAGTGTTGCCCATCAAACTTTTTTCTGACAATGATGCCATTGTCAGGTACATTAATTTTATACATCTGACAATTAAAACTGAGCTTACAATACCAGCCAATTATCTGGCTATGCCGACGAAGAGTGTTCTCACGATTGTCAGATGCCTGACAACATTGTTGTCTGACAATTGATTGACAATGGTTTTTCTGACAACGTTGTAAGTTAAAAATTGGTAGTTCACACGATTGTAGTACATTTTCAGACAATTTTACTGCCAATATTGTAAGATCTGACAACCGTGTGTACATAGCTTACTTAGTATTTCAAGATGTACAATTGCGTTTCACCAATTTTGGTAAAATTAACAAATTTAGAGAGTAATTTGCTCTTCCGAACTAGTCTGAGATCTCGTGGAACACACCTATTAACTATTGATATTGATGGTATAGAGTGATGTTTCTTTGAGCAAAAACTAATGATTACTTCACGCACGACATTCATTTTCCCATTTTTGTCAATAATTGTATGTACTACAGGTCTGCGCGAGAATATCTGTATACGTGAAGCATCAAGACTACGAGCACGTACACATTTTGAGTAGAAAGTGCGTTTTGAGCGCGAGTGCGTTATTCCTCTTGCTCGCTGTTATTGTACTTCATTGTATTCATGTATTCTTATAAATAAACAGCGATCGAAATTTTGTAGACTTGTCGTGTAAACCTTTCGGAGTGGAAAAAGTATTTTTTGGGTGGTTTGACACAACAGTGGCAGAAGAGGTAGTTAAGTAGGCAACACTGGCCATAAGTTGTGACTTTTTTGGTTGGAAAAAGTCAAGATGGTAGAGAGGATTGAAAAAGTGATCATGAAAATGGATGTTCGTGCGTTTAAAAAAAAAACGTGTTTTTTTTAAAGTGAGGAATGATAAAAAGAAAGGCAAATAAAATCACGCAAACTAAATTAAAACATTTTGTTTTTTTTTGCACCAGGCACACTACAGAATCTTTTATTTGTTTTATGTGCATATATTATAATATACTAGAATTAACTATAAAAATTTGTCTTTTTCAGATGTTGGCTCATAACAGGTCTTTACGGAAATGAATTTCAGATATTTTCAATCGAAGACTGAAATACATTATTTTCTGATAAATTTTCATGTATATTAGAAGATAATTAATATATATGTACATACATAAATACTTGAGGCAAAAATAAATAAATATACATACATACATATACTTATATGTATATAGTACATAATTCATAACTCAAAAATAAATTTCATAACTTCTTGTTCATATAATTTTTTATGTATTTGATGAAAAATATTTGATTTAAAATGATGTCGGTGATGACTTCTCTCGGTTTATATCGAGTTTTCTCAGAGACCGCACTATTCGAGTTGTTATAGATGGGGTCTCATCAAACGAGTTCAAGATTAATTCAGGGCTTCCGCAAGGCTCCGTTCTTTCTCCTACCCTATTCCTTATTTTTCTAAATGATCTTCTCTACCAAACTTCCAACCCTATCCACTCTTTCGCGGATAACAGCAGCATTTGTCACTCGTACTCTTTTAGTTATAGGCCCAGCCTATCAGAGATCGCTGCCAAGAGGCTAAATATGAATGATTCACTGAATAGTGACCTTCTATTAATCTCCGAATGGGGTCGTAAAAACAGAGTCGCCTTCAACGCACGTAAGACCCAATGTTGCTATTAACACACAAGCAAACGACCGCAAATGCTGCTTCATCTGTACTCATGGATGGTTTAAATATTGAGGAATCGGATGCTATTGTTGTTCTTGGAATGAAGATACAGTGTGATGTTCGCTGGACAGAACACATCTTTCATGTCTCTAAAGAAGCATTCAAGTGCCTCGGTTTTTTGAAACGGTGTAAGATGTACTTCACTCCATCCGATCTCCTTACTATTTATACCACCTACATCCGACCGAAAATGGAATACAACTCTCATGTTTGGGCCGGTGCCTCAAAGTCTATTTTGGGGTTACTCGACCGTGTGCAGGAGAGGGCGAAGAAGCTTATCGGTGACAGTAGGGTATCCAACTCTATTGACTCACTGGAGCATCGACGCAGTGTGGGGTGCGTTACTCTGTTCTATCGTTACTACAATGGATTTTGCTCTGACGAGATTAGGGATCTTGTTCCCGAAACTCGCACATTTTTACGTAGCACGCGCTCATCGTCTAGAGCTCATCCATTTGTGGTCGATTGCCCGGGGAATCGCACTACGCATTACAGAGAGAATTCGTTTTTCAGCCGTACGCTTCGTCTATGGAATAAGTTGCCTGCAGACGTATTTCCTGTCTGTTATAACGTTGGAAAGTTCAAGTCAAATGTTCACAAACACTACTCCCTCTTTCCCCCTCCTCATAACCTATTTTCCTAGTTCTGGTACAATGCACTGCATATGAAGGGGTCATCCTCTGAGTACTGGTCCAACCTAAAAAAAAAAAAAAAAAAAAAAAAAAGATATTTGGTGAAAAAAATATGTATTACTAGGTGAACTTGACGACAGCTCAGGTGATTATTTTTGCTTGCCGCATTTTTTCCAATGATACTGTCAAATTTTTATTTCTTTTGTTTACAAACATTTTCGCGCCATTTTAATCTGATTTTGTATGATCTAGTGAGGTTTGAAGAAATTTCTATGACTTTAAAACTGAAAAACCATTATAATCTGTGATTTTAATTACACACAATTATAAAAGTTTGTCTTTAAAGTGCGGTCTCCGCCTGACTTGAAAACACTAATAGTGTTTTCTTTCCTGATAAAAAAATGCTGCCCTTTAAATGTTTATAATTTTTTTCCGATTACCATCACCCTTAAAAAGTTGTACATATGTTATTAGCACAAAAGAACAAAAAATGCTAACAAAGTGCGTTTCAAATATATCATGACTACTGTTAACATACCAACGTTTTAGTCACTATTTTTATCTTATAAAAGCTATCATTAGCAGCACCGTTTACTCATCTACAATAACAAAAGAATTTCATATTTGCATAAACAGGTATGAAACAAAGATGTAAAAAAGGGCAGTATCTTCACCTGACTCGTGTACAGTGTAGGACAAGCTACATGTTTTGCCAGTTTTAAGTGCAACATGTTTTGAAAAGAACGTGATACCCTTTAATAGTGTATCAAAATTTTTAGAAAAGAACGTGTTGACCCACTATATGTAGCATAGGTGTAACATTTTTATCAGAAAAGAAAACAATATAACTTTAACGCTAACTTCAAGTTAAAGTTAAATGTGGACCGCTCATGTTGAAGTGTGGTTAAAGTTATAACTTGGTTGTTAAAAAATTTCATTTGGAAACTCTGTTATAACTTAAATTGACAACAGCCTGCTATTTGTAGTTGTTTTTCGCCATTTTTAATGTTTTACTATGAAAAGTTATAACTCTAACTTCACTACGTGTACGCCGATTTTAACAGATGGATATATAAACATCAAGTTTTAACTTCATGTTATAACTGCGTTTCAAGTTAGGTGTAGACTGCATCAAGGCGAACTCATTATTAGGTGGATGCATCGGCGAATTCGTTTAATATGGCGGCACTTCCTCTGTCAAGTTTTGTTTACCCTTTTCGGCGCCATTTAAATTTTTGTACATGTCTTTATCAACTACTTTTGACAGCGTAAGTGTGAATTCGCCTTTTTACACAAACGAAATACCTGTTGAACTTTTATAATTTTTAAAATTAAATTTTTGGTTTGTATAGGGTGTTTTTTTAAGCCCGATAGAACTTGAAATTGTAAAAAATAACACAAAAAATTAAATTGTAATCAAAATTTTTTTTTATTCGAAAGATCAATACGTGACATTAACATTTGAAAATGATTTCGGGCATATGGGCACCGCGGCTGTTCTTGACGAAGCGCATTCTGGACGTCCAATTTTGGGCCACTTTTTCGAGCACTGCTGGCCGTATGTCACGAACAACACGAACAATGCTGGCCTCCAAGGCGTCAATTGTTGCTGGTTTATCAGCATAAACCAGTGACTTCACGTAGCCCCACAGGAAATAATCGAGAGGTGTCAAATCGCACGACCTTGGAGGCCAATTGACAGGTCCATTTCTCGAAATCAACTTATCGCCAAATTTTGATTTCAGTAAGTCGATGGTTGCGTTCGCCGTATGGCACGTAGCACCATCCTGTTGAAACCACATCTCCTCCGGATCAATGTCATCCATATTTTCAAACAAAAAATCATTGATCATGGTGCGGTAACGATCTCCGAGGCTCCGGCCTCATTTTTGAAGAAATAAGGTCCGATGATGCCACCAGTATGAAAACCGCACCAAACAGTGCATTTTTCTGGATGTAATGGAGTCTGTAGGGTCTCTTGTGGATTGGTCTCACTCCATATGCGGCAATTTTGCTTATTAACAAACCCGTTAAGCCAAAAATGCGCCTCATCGCTGAACACAATTTTGCGATAAAACAACGGGTCAGTTGCCAACTGCTCTAGAGCCCAATCGGCGAAAGAACGACGCATACAATAGTCTCGTGGCTTCAATTCCTGCTTGCATTCACCTGTATAAATTCGCCTTGGTCCAAGGCGAATTTATACAGGTGAATGCAAGCGGAAAGGCGAATTCAGTTCTATGTATTTTGTTATTGTAAAACATATCGTGAATGTCAAAATGTAAATTCGCCTAAGACTGTTCAGCTGGGGAAAAAAATTATATAAACGTTAAATATAAACTTTTATAATTGTTTTCATTTAAAATCACATATTATATTAGTTTTTCACACAAATTTCTTGAAGCTGCACTAAATCATACAAAAAAATCTTCAGATCAAAATGGCGCGAAAAAGTTTGTAAATAAAAGAAACAAAATTTGACAGTCTCATTGGAAAAAACGCGAGAAGCAAAAAATAATCACCTGTGCTGTTAAGTTCACCTTGTAATGAATTCGCCTTGGAATGAACCCATAAACACCATGATACAAAAAACAAGGTAGCCGCTTCGCTACAACAATACAACAATAATAAAAACAACAGGTATTTTGTTTGTGTAAAATGGCGAATTCACACTTAAGCTGTCAAAAGTAGTTGATAAAGAACATGTAAAAAATTTAAATGGCGCCGAAAAAGGTAAACAAAACTTGACAACGAAAGTGCCGCCATATTAACCGAATTCGCCTGAATTCGCCGATGCATCCACCTAATAATTAATTCGCCTTGATAAACACTTTTTAATTAATGTTCTATCAAGGCGAATTCATAACAGGTGAAATTGACAGCGCAGCTGATAACCTTTTTTTTAATTTTAATCTGTTTCAGATGTCAATGCTTAACAATTTTTTAAAGTATTTATTCTATTTTGAGCGCCAGTTATCATCCAGAGTCTTCCGCAGTCTGGCTGGCCATTTTCACTTTTTCAAGCTCTATGATCTGAGACTTTAAGTTTCACGAAATAATTAAAAGTTGCACAATATAATTAAGTTTCTATTTTATTGTAAATTTTTTTAAATAGAAATTCGAAAAAAAAAATTTCAAGACAAATTTTTAAATTATGTATTCCGTCTTGAGTGCCAGCTATCATCCAGAATCCTCTCCAATCTTGCTGAACATTTTCCCCTTTCCAAGTTCTATGATCTGACTTATTTTCACGAAATAATTAAAAGTTTGTCTTTTATTGTAAATTTTTTTTATTATATTTTTGTTTTTAATTCCTTTTTGTGTTTATATTTTTCCCTTGACATTTGACAAAGATTTATTTTTTGCAGTGTTGTATTTATTGCTCTTGCATTTACCTGGCATGAATTCGCCTTGTGTTCTATTGAATAAGTTAAGCCTTGCAAATATTACACATTTTCAAAATTCCCCCAATTTAAATTCAATTCTTTACGTAGAGTGTATAATTTTTACAAAAACATTTTATTGAAAGAAAAGATACATACATTTTGTTTCAATTGACACCAAAATAGTTGCTCTACCAGATATTTAACTAAGACTAAGGCTGACAGAAGAATTTCTTTGTGATATTGCATATACTTATGTAGGTATGTATGAAGTTAAAATCTTTTGTTTGTTATGACAATATTTTTTGTTGTCTTTCTTCGTCGTCATCCGCCTTGTACCTATTACGGATTAAATTAATGTAAAAATTATAATATGTATATTAAAACGAAAACAATAAATTAAAAAAAAAAAAAGTCATTTGGACAAAATAAATATACAATCATGTTTTTAATGTAAAATTATCAAATATAAACATACATATATATATATATATATATATATATATATATATATATATATATATATATATATATATATATATATATATATATATATATATATATATATATATATATATATATATATATATATATATATATATATATATATATATATATATATATATATATATATATATATATATATATATATATATATATATATATATATATATATATATATATATATATATATATATATATATATATATATATATATATATATATATATATATATATATATATATATATATATATATATATATATATATATATATAATTTGCTTGGAATTCTCTACTTTGTTTCTATACATTTACATTTATTTTATATTTTTAACTATAATTACAACTTTAAACTATCCGCTTTTAGTTAGAGAAGGTATCGGCATTATTTTATAAGCATATCGCAACTTCAATGTATTAAGTATATGGAAAACAAAACGAAAATTAATTTTTAAATCTAATTTTTGTTTTGTTTGTCTTTTAACGCAAATCTTTCAGCTCTTTGAGAGAACAGAAATTTTAATTACTTTCGTTACTTAATAAAGCAGAAAATAATATAAAATCTGTGTTGCTCATCATATAAATACATTACGCATTGTGTTTCATTAAATAAGACTTTCCAGCTACAATATGTAAGGTTGTCTGATAAAAATTATAAGTAGCTTGTTTTTTATACTTCCCAGCTGTCTAGATGTCGACATTTCATAGGAGCTACCCTAATCATTAGTAGACTTCTCAAACATGCAACTTTATACTCCAATAATCAAAATAAATTGAGAGTTTAAAAAGAAAAATGTTTGAATAATACCTGCCAAAACACAAAAAAACAAGCATTTTCTGTTGCACACGTCTCTACTTTTCTTTAAGTGCCCTCTAGTGCGATTCACTATGCTATTTAAGCCCCAATTATTTCGGTTAAAATTATTAACCACAAAATTAACCTTTTTCCTATTCACAAGTACTTTAAACACCATATACTGGGGTTTAAAGTCAGCTGTTTGAGGCAGCTGTTATATTTAACCACATAAATAGGTGTTAATTAACACCCCAATTTTTTGTGGGTTTAAAAAAAGTGTTGATATTGTTTACATATTCATTTCATTTAATTTATGTAATAAACTATTTGTCTAATAAAAAAACCAATAAAAGTTAGAAAACAACAAAAATAAATCTTGGAAATAATATTTTTGTATAAAACAATAATTAAAAAATTTTTTATTCATTATGTATTTCGTTTTCCTTTAGAAAACTTCTTAAGGAAAGTATTTGTTGATCGATTATAAAATCAAAAATGTTTTGATAGGCAATAAAATAACATTATTTTTATGTTAAATGTAATTATGTATGGATGTATGTATGTGCTAAAGCTCTTCATGTTATTTTATTTCCTATCACAAAAATGTTTTTGATTTTATAATTAATCAACAAATACATTCCTTAAGAAGTTTTCTAAAGCAATACGAAATATTCAATAAAAAACTTTTAATTATTGTTTTATATAGAAACGATCTCGAGCTCACATATTATTTTCAAGATTTTTATACATATGTATGTATATAAAAAGGTCAAAGTTACAAAAGGTGAAGAAAACATATAAACAAAGAGAGATTCAGTACAATAGCTAATAAAAATGAAATGGAGAGTTGCCACGTTGTAACAATCTGAACGTGAAGAAAAATAAACCCCTCTACGGTGGCTAAATATAGTTAGTGAATAACGTTGGGGTTAGTGCAAACAACAAAATGTGTGGTTACAGTTAACACTTCTAATTGGGGTGTAAAGTTAGAGAATTGCACTACTGGGGACTATCAAAAAAAGTCATCAATCACAAGGTTGTGTGCGTGCGGTCGTTGTTTTTCGGGTACACGTATTTGTTGTCGGCTCTGCTTGAAGAAAAGCAAAAAGTTTTGATTTTTATTTTGACGACTGATTTTTTGTACGTCTCCATCTGTGCTTGACAAAAAAATAAAATTTTTCTGTGAAAAAAGAAAAATATAAAATTGGAAGTGAAACAAATATACAGTACTGGACAATTCAATGGAAACTTTTCTAAAAATTTATTTATTTATTTTTAGAAGTCGAAAATCAAAAATTATTTCTACAGAAACTTGACAAGTATTTTAGAATTTCATTTTATAGATTATTTTTGATATATAAACAAAAAAATAATAACATAAAAATAACGTAGTTCTAAAATTATAAAGAAAAATTAAAAGTAAAAAATTATAAATAGCTTGTTTTCTATGTTTCCCAGCTATCTATATGTCGACATTTCATAGGAACTACCCTAATCATCAGTAGACTTTGGAAATTTTTGAAAGATATTCTCAAACATTCAACTTTATATTCCAACAACATAAATAAATTGTTGAGAATTTAAAAGAAAAATGCTCTAATAATATCCGTCAAAACACAAAAAACAAGCTTTTCTATTTATAAACGTCTCTAACATTTCTTTACACCTTTCAAACAAATGAACAACCGTTGGTTGCTACGATTTGCTTTTTGAAAGTATCGAAAAGCAGAGAACAAAAATTCAAACAATTAAGTTTTTTTTATTCGCTATTTAAGCTTCTAACATTTATACCAGTAAAAATGTTAGAGACGTTTATAAATAGAAAAGCTTGTTTTTTGTGTTTTGACGGATATTATTAGAGCATTTTTCTTTTAAATTCTCAACAATTTATTTATGTTGTTGGAATATAAAGTTGAATGTTTGAGAATATCTTTCAAAAATTTCCAAAGTCTACTGATGATTAGGGTAGTTCCTATGAAATGTCGACATATAGATAGCTGGGAAACATAGAAAACAAGCTATTTATAATTTTTTACTGGTATAAATGTTAGAAGCTTAAATAGCGAATAAAAAAAACTTAATTGTTTGAAAAATTAAAAGTATAAAATTTTTGGGGTTCGACAAAACAATGGAAACTTTTACACTTCTGCACGAAAGATGACTAAAGCAAAATGTATTGATGAAAAAACGAGGCAAAATGCATAATAATTTACCGTTATTTTTTAAATTACTCTCTTGCCAGCTTCTTTTTTCAAATATTTTAAACACAAGAATCTTGAATACATAATTAGTAAAAATGGCTAGAGTCAAGATAAGTGAAGATTTAAAAATAAAAATAATAAATGATTTTAATGCTGGATTAAAACAAAAAACTATTTGTGATAAATATTCGATGAATAAATCAGCAATTTCGAAGATTATCAAGAAATTTCGTGAAACGGGTACTGTTAAAACTCTGCATTCAGGAGGAAGACCACGTAAAACTACTCCAAGACAGGATAATTTAATATCAAGAGAGTTCAAAAAAGACCCCCAAATGACATCAAGAGAGGTTAAAAATGTTCTTGGATTGGATGTTAGCTCTCGAACAATTAGCCGTAGAGCCCGCGAGGCTGGTCTTGGTTGCTTCCGCCCTGCGAAAAAACCTCTGATATCGGAGAAAAACCGTGCTGCTCGTTTAAAATTTGCCAGAGAGCACATAAATTGGTCTGAAGAGAAATGGAACACTGTCCTTTTTTCAGACGAGTCCAAATATAATTTAAGGGGCAATGATGGAAGATCATTTGTAAGGCGGCCAAAGGGAAAGAGACTAGACCCAAAGTACACAAGCAAGACAGTCAAGTTTGGAGGTGGCAATATTATGGTGTGGAGCTGTTTTTCTGGGCAAGGAATGGGCCCAATTCACATTATAAAGGATACAATGACTGGTGTCGGCTACAGATCCATTTTAAACGACATAATGTATCCATATGCAGAGGAGAACATGCCACTAATTTGGAGATTTCAGCATGACAATGATCCAAAACACACCTCTAGGGTTGTAACTGACTGGTTACAATCAAATGAGGTCCGTGTTTTGAAGTGGCCTGCCCAATCCCCGGATCTCAATCCCATAGAAAATCTGTGGGAAATTGTAGAACGCAAGATAAGAACTCGAAATTACACATGGAAGGAAGATTTATCCAATGCAGTTTTGAGTGAATGGCAAAAGGTACCAAAGGATACAATTGACAAATTAATTGGGTCAATGCATCGTCGCTGTGATGCAGTAATTAAAAACAAAGGATACCCAACAAAATATTAATTTTTGATAATAGGCCGAAGGTTTTTATTGGAGTAAATTTTAAGTTTCCATTGTTTTGTCAATACCTCAAAATTTTATACTTTTAATTTTTCTTTATAATTTTAGAACTACGTTATTTTTATGTTATTTTTTTGTTTATATATCAAAAAGAATCTATAAAATGAAATTCTAAAATACTTGTGAAGTTTCTTTAGAAATAATTTTTGATTTTCGACTTCTAAAAATAAATAAATAAATTTTTAGAAAAGTTTCCATTGAATTGTCCAGTACTGTATATTTCAATTGTGCTGTACTTTTTAAAAATTTTCAATTTTGGTTTGGTTTTTACAATTTTTTTAATATGTACACCACGACGTCAAAATATAAATTGTGATTGAAGCTATTATTTGTACGTCTCTTTCAAATACTACAATCAGACGACACACACACATATGCACTGTTTGATGACTTATTTTGATCGTCTCCAGGGCACTTTACATCATTCAAACAAATGAACAACCGTTGGCTGCTACGATTTGTTTTTTGTGAAACTAACAAAAAGCAGAGAACAAAAATTCAAACAATTGAGTTTTATTCACTATATTAGTTTCCAATATTGATACCAATTGTCGCTGGCTGCGACTGCAGTTTTGCGAACAGGAGAATTTAACAAGCAAGTTTCTTTCAAATATGTATATGCGTACTTGCGCGCGTTTATTTCTAAAATCAAAACATATTAAAAAATGGGACACAAAGTATTTAAACAACTTACCGCACTGCTTTCCGTTTACAAACAAAACTTTAGCATTTAATTTTATGTATGCGTATAAAGCTAGATTTGTTCGGAAGCAATGGGTGAATCCAGTCTAATACTTTAAGAACGTCATCGACTTAAACAATGTAAGCAATGCAGTTAGTTTTACAAAAAATAGAACATCACAATTTTTATGTACATAAGACGAATAAGAAACATTAAGGGGGCCCTCATTGGGCCATACAATTTAAATACAAATCAAATAAATGGTAAGCAATTTAAATATTCTAATAAATAAACCAAACAAATTAGCTTCCAAACAAACGCCATTTGGCGACACCAATCAAAAAATTATAAATAGCTTGGTTTTTATGTTTCCCAGCTGCATATATGTCGATATTTCATAGGAGCTACCGTAATCATCAGTAGAATTTGGAAATTTTTGAAAGATATTCTCAAACATATTATTAAAACATTTTTCTTTTTAATTTCTCAATACTTTATTTAGATTGTTGAGATATAAAGTTGATTATTTGAGAATATCTTTCAAAAATTTCCAATCTACTGATGATTACGGTAGCTCCTATGAAATGTCTACATATAGACAGCTGGGAAACATAAAAAATTAACTATTTATAATTTTTTTTTATTGGTATCAGTATTGGAAGCTAGTATAGTGAATAAAACTCAATTGTTGTCCGATAAACTGTTAATGCTGAAAATTTTCAAAAGTTATAGAGCTGATGATAACACGAGTAAATTGAATAAATGTTAAGGACAGGCAAATTATACAACAAAAAATACATGCTTATAAAAAAATACTTTTGATAAGAACACTTGCTTAATGTATTTAAAAAAAAATCGAGTAGAATTTTGTTTAAAAAGAGTTAATAATAATCAAACTAGTGAGTTGAGACGAAACAAGGCTTAAGATTTTTTGCATTGATTGGACAACAGTTGTATCATCTGAAGAAATTAAAATACTTTCTTTATGATATGATTGATTTTTGCTGACTTAGGAGAGGGTAACTCGCTTTTTATAACAATCAATAGGTTCTTTTAAATAAACCATATACGCTCGGGTTAGTTTAAATTTGTTTTCAGAGTAATATTCTGTTTAGTTAAACAAAACAGTGTTGGGATCTTCGTCATCCATTTGCTTAACATGCCTCAGAACATCCTTCTTTGTTATTACTCCCAATAAGCGCCTTAAAGAAAACAAGAATATAGTATTTGTCAGATTATTAATATGTTGTACATATCAAGGCGAATTCATAACAGGTGAAATTGACAGCGCTGCTGATAATTTTTTTTTTTTTAATTTTAATCTGTTTCAGATGTCAATGGCATAATTAAAACAAAATAGGAAAAAAATTTAAAGCAATTTTTTATATTATGTATTGTATCTTGAGCACCAGATATTGTGCAGAATCCTCCCCAATATGGCTGGCCATTTTCACCTTTTCAAGCTCTACGATCTGAGACTTTAAGTTTCACAAAATAATTAAGTTTTTCTTTAATTGTAAATTTGTTTAACAGAAATTTGAACAAAAAAAAAAATTAAAACAATTTTTTAATTTGTGTTTTGTATCTTGAGCGCCAGCTATCATGCAGAATCCTCCCCAATCTGGCTGGCCATTTTCACTTTTCGAAGCTTTATGATCTGAGACTTCAATTTCCACGAAATAATTAAAAATTTGTCTTTTCTTGTAAATTTTTTTATTATATTTTTTTTTCTAATTCCTTTTTGTGTTTATATTTTTTCCTTGACATTTGAAAAAGATTTATTTTTTGTAGTGTTGTATTTATTGATCTTGCATATACCTGCTATGAATTCGCCTTGGTACATATCAAGGCGAATTCATAACAAGTGAAATTGACAGCGCAGCTGATAATTTTTTTTTAATTTTTATCTGTTTCAGATGTCAATGGCATAATTAAAACAAAGTTGGAAAAAAAAAAATTTTAAAACAATTTTTAAAATTTTGTATTGTATCTTGAGCGCCAGATATCATGCAGTATCCTCCCCAATCTGGCTGGCCATTTTCACCTTTCCAAGCTCTATAATCTGAGACTTTAATTTTCACGATATAATTGAAACTTTCACGAAATATTTAAAAGTTTTTCTTTTCTTGTAAATTTTTTTTATCATATTTTTTTTTTTAATTCCTTTTTGTGTTTATATTTTTCTCTTGACATTTGAAAAAGATTTATTTTTTATAATGTTGTATTTATTGCTCTTGCATATACCTGATATGAATTCGCCTTGGTACATATATAAGTGCTTGCATACATATACAGTTGGGAACAAAACTATTTGTACATCACATATACTTGATATAGATATACCTAGAAAGTTAAGTTTTTACAATAATAATATAGGGTGTTTTTTTAAGCCCGATAGAACTTGAAATTGTAAAAAATAACACAAAAAATTAAATTGTAATCAAAATTTTTTTTTATTCGAAAGATCAATACGTGACATTAACATTTGAAAATGATTTCGGGCATATGGGCACCGCGGCTGTTCTTGACGAAGCGCATTCTGGACGTCCAATTTTGGGCCACTTTTTCGAGCACTGCTGGCCGTATGTCACGAACAACACGAACAATGCTGGCCTCCAAGGCGTCAATTGTTGCTGGTTTATCAGCATAAACCAGTGACTTCACGTAGCCCCACAGGAAATAATCGAGAGGTGTCAAATCGCACGACCTTGGAGGCCAATTGACAGGTCCATTTCTCGAAATCAACTTATCGCCAAATTTTGATTTCAGTAAGTCGATGGTTGTGTTCGCCGTATGGCACGTAGCGCCATCCTGTTGAAACCACATCTCCTCCGGATCAATGTCATCCATATTTTCAAACAAAAAATCATTGATCATGGTGCGGTAATGATCTCCATTGACCGTAACGCGAGCTCCGGCCTCATTTTTGAAGAAATAAGGTCCGATGATGCCACCAGCATGAAAACCGCACCAAACAGTGCATTTTTCTGGATGTAATGGAGTCTGTAGGGTCTCTTGTGGATTGGTCTCACTCCATATGCCGCAATTTTGCTTATTAACAAACCCGTTAAGCCAAAAATGCGCCTCATCGCTGAACACAATTTTGCGATAAAACAACGGGTCAGTTGCCAACTGCTCTAGAGCCCAATCGGCGAAAGAACGACGCATACAATGGTCTCGTGGCTTCAATTCCTGCACCAGCTGGATCTTATACGGGTGTAGGCCGAGATCTTTGCGCAAAATTTTCCACGTAGTGGACGGACAGAGCCCCAATTCATGCGACCGACGACGAATCGATAAATTTGGATCTTCTTCCACACTTTCGTTTACAGCGGCGATATTCTCTTCAGTACGCACATTCCTTCGACGTGCTGGTGTTATTGCATCCTCTAGAGAGTATGTGGTACGAAATCTATCCACAGTTCGACGAATGGCTTGTTCAGATGGACGATTATGTACGCCATACAAATGACGAAGTCGTCTATAAGTTGCGCGAATCGACGACTGATTTTCAAAGTAAATTTGGATAATTTCGTAGCGTTGTTCAAGCGTGAGTCTATTCATGATGATTTGTCAGAGTATACTGAAACAAATAAAAAAAACGTTTCATCAAAATTTAATTTTTTGTGTTACTTTTTACAATTTAAAGTTCTATCTAGCTTAAAAAAACACCCTTTACAAATAGTTATCGTCTCTTAACGGTGTGTTTATTTATAACGCTTACCCATTATGAGTTACAAGAGTTTGTCTTAAGCCCAATTTCCGGAACATATCTACAACAGTTTCCATCGGTGTTTGATCTGTTACGAATATGGGAGCCATGTCTAATATCTTTTTTAGCTTTAGTGGCGGCGGACCAAGGTTTTGTGCAGGTGCAGTAGATGTAAATAATACCACTGATTGCCCGTTGATGCCCTCAATAAAACGTTTTGCGTTTCCTATGAAATACAAAGTACATAATTGTTTTGAATAGATTTTTATATTGACTCGACTCACCTATAGCTAAATTAAGATCTCTACGCAAAACGAAACCAACCAGATATTGACTTTCTCTAGAAACAACTACAGGATAACCGTTATGTTCTGTTTCTTTTAAAAGCGTTTCAATATCGTCGACTGTCATTGAGTCCTGGGTTATGACATTTAGTGTTTCATTACGCCTGAAAATTAAAAAAATTAAATAAAGACGATAAATTAAAACTTGTTTTTGACCAATTTTAAGCACCACTATCGCCTACGTGAACAAGAATTTTGGACATCAAAAATGAGAATAATAAACTTTGTTTTACCAAATTCATGTCTGATCAGCATTGCCTCTTTTCGATGCGACACGTTTAGCGTCATACCTTTAACATTTTCGTATCGAAATATGCTTAATTGTTATTAGTTTGTGATAACTATATTCTCTACTCAGACTCAACCATGAGAACCCATTATAAGATTACCTTATTGTCAGCGTTGCCAGAGAGAAGATTTTAACTTAATTTTGAAGAGTTTGTAAGCAAAATAAGATGTGAAGATTTTTTTTCTTAATTTTAAGTTTTTTTTGTGATTTAGTATTTTAATCAAATTGATTATTAATTGTTATTACTTTGTGATAACCATATTCTCTACTCAGACTCAACCATGAGAACCCATTATATAATTACCATATAATCAGCGTTGCCAGAATGAAGTTTTTAACTTAATTTTGAAGTAATAGCGCATTTACACCAACTCAAAATCTAGTAGATTTGAATTGAAATCTACAACGAAATCTATATCGCTTACACCATCTTTTTTTGACATCTACCAAGATTTCATTTGCTGAAAAATAATTTATGCATGCGGGTTTGACAATACAATAGCATTAAAGTGTATATTTTTTGTGCCCAGAGACTAAATACACCACATTATAGTGCAATTTTTGCTGCAGCGTAGTATTTTTAAGTACTTTTTGCAAGAAATCAGAGTTGCATCGCTTAGTACTGAGTAGATTTCAGGAGATTTCGTCGAAATCTACTCATAAACTAGGTTTCATTTTGTATGGGAAATCTTCACCAAATCTACTAGATTTGGCTTGAAATCTCGAATGAGCAGATTTCGCTTTGGTGTAAATAGGCTATAAGCAACATAAGATGTGAAGATTTTTTTCTTAAAATTAAGATTTTTTTTAGTGATTTAGTATTTTAATAAAACGGTGAGCTATTTTTATTAGAATCAAGTGGGCTATAGTTTCAGTAGCTGGCGGCCTCTTAAAACTTAAAACTTCTTTCATAAACTTACAGCCAGTATACCAACCTCAACAGCGTGCTAAGGGAAAGAAAATTATTTTTGGTTCATCTAACTTTTTTCTATGGAACGATGCGTCAAAACTCACTCAAAATACATAAGAATATGCGAACGATTAATAGTAAGATAGGCAAACCCAAATGGATTCGAAGGTGAATGTCTAGCTTTCTTTCGCAGTCATTTTATTTCGAAATTGGTAAACTGGCTGTTAGACTTGAAATAGTAAGGGGTTTCCCGATGGTTATTGTGCAAATTTGCAACTTGTAAATCTACAGGGCATACGAGTATTTTTTTTTCTTGGATCAGTACTCAGGGGATGACCCCTACATATGCAGTGCATTGTACCGGAACTAGGAAAATAGGTGGTGAGGAGGGGGAAAGAGGGAGTAGTGTTTGTCAACATTTGACTTGAACTTTCCAACGTTATAACAGATATGAAACACGTCTGCAGGCAACTTATTCCACAGGCGAAGCGTAATGCGTAGTATGATTCCCCGGGTAATCGACCACAAATGGATGAGCTCTGGATGATGAACGTGTGCTACGTAAAAATGTGCGAGCTTCGGGAACAAGATCCCTAATCTCGTCAGAGCAAAATCCATTATAGTAACGATAGAACAGAGTAACGCATTATTATGGGTATTATGGTTAATCGTGAACATACCCGTTTATTTTTGTGCATATGCCTTATTTCTAGAAACTAGCAGAAGTCATTGACAAAAAAAGATTGCAAATTTTTTTGCAAATAATGTTCTTTATGCGTTAAGTTTGATTTGTATTTGAACCTTTTCTTATTGTCTTTGCTTGTTGAAAGTTCTTCTCTCATTGCACTTGATTTTAATGTTTTATTTTTCTTTCTTTTTAAATAGTTTATTAAATTTCTACTTTATTTTAAAGACCGCTAAAATTTTCAACTTACGTACTTACATACATATACACAAATAACAATATGGCGCTAATTTTGTTGTTGTCAAATGTTATTGTTTACACTCATTTGCAATTGAGAATTTTTGCAAACATCTTTTTGCTCAAGATTTTTTTTGTGCAAATAAAAAGAAGTGAAGCAAATACGCACATTTTGTTATTGCTTGAAAAAAAAAAACATATATGCTTCGTTTGCACAGTTTGCATTACCCACCGTGAAAACCCTTAATCTTTTAGTTTTTAGTTCCAAGTCTATTGCACGTAGTTTAAATATATGTATGTTGAATATTGTACATATGTACACAGTTACTTATACTACAAATGTTAGAAAGAGAATTGATTGCAATGACTTTTTCCTTTAAATGCTTTTTGTTATGAATAATGATTCTTTTATAATAAGAAATAAGGGAATATTATTTTTGCATTTAACATTGAAATAAAATAAAAAGATTTTAAGATTTTTTCTCTAACAGGGCATTTACATCTAAGCTCAAATCCAGTACTTACAGGATTTCGAGTCAAATCTAGCTGATTTTGACGAAAATGAAATCTTGCACGATGTCAAAAGACAGAAGTGTAAACGCTGAGAATTTTGTTTAAGATTTTCATTCAAATCTACTAGATTTTGGGTAGATGTAAATGCCATATAAAATTAAAATTTTCTATTTGGAAAAGGTTATATGATTTTACGATTTAATAAAAGCAACAAGTGTTAATTTGTACTTACTTTGGTTGCATAACATCAGCCGCAAGTGTTGTATGTTGAAATTCCTCTTTACTATCAAGGAAGGGATAACCGTTTAGTGCAATATGAGCATCATAAATACCCTGAAAGAGTGTTTGTTAAAAGCCAAGTATATTAAAACCAAGTTTTAAAAAAAATCTATCTTATATTATAGTTTCAAGCAGCCTCTCTAATATCAGCCCTAAAAACGTATATCCTGTTTACAGAACACAGACGAGCGACTCGTCTGGGAAATATGTATGAAAACCACTCAATTTTTTATTGCTTTTCGTACAAATTTCCTAAATGAGTTGCTTGTTTGTATTCTTAATAAAATTTTGGAGGTATATTATAAATAAGATTAGGTTAAGTAGGCAGGCCGCTGGATTTCCAGTATATTCTGTGGTTCATCAGCTCACTTGTGGCCTAAATTTGGTTCCTTTGTGTTTGCCTGTATAAAGGATAGGTGAAAAGATAGAGATGAGAAGGGATAACCATATAGGTATATGGTTAGGAGGGGGAAAAAGTAGAAACTGTTCTGTGTGGCGTTAAATGCTATTGTACTAGCCCTCCGCCACTCCTCATGAACGAGGATAACGCGGTCAGGTTGACCGAGGCCCGACATGATAGGCTATTGAAGCTTCGCACGCCTAGTTACTTTAGACAGCGATGCTCCAATGCCGGGCATGCTCCTCGTCCCCGTTTTGTAGGGCAAACCCAGTCTCCTGGCAAGGTTGTCAAACGAGCAATGTCCAATGATGACTGCTACTGTAACTCACCAGCGAGATCTGGGTAGTTTTAAGAGCTCTTTGGTCTCTTAAAGGTAATATGCGGCCACAAGTTCCTTGTTAAAAGCCATGTGGACTCTGTGATCCATTTTTTTGCGCATATTCTAACGTGTGGAGCTTTATTCTTTTCCAACACGCTGATAAGGGTTGCCCGCAGAAGAGATCAATATCCTTATACCCTAGGGCAGCACCCTCTTCGATTAAGTCGTCAGCGATGTTGTTGCCGTCATTGGACCCGTGTCCACGTACCCAATTTAGGCTTACGGGAGAATGTCTTGTCATCTTGTTTAAAGATGTCCGGTATTCCTGGACTATACTGGAATTAGTGTATATTCCAATCAGGGAGTTGATGGCGGCTTTGCTGTCCGTTACAATCATAATATCCCTGGCAAATATCTTGTGAAACGTCAGCCATCTGACCGCTTTGTTTATAGCTGATATTCCAGCTTGAAGAACACTACATCCTTCTGGTAGTCTGCAGGATATTTTAGTATTGAACTATTCTGCGTAAACACCTTCCCCAACCCTTTTTTCTTTTCTGGACTCATCCGAGTAAACATAGAAGGGTCAAGATTCTAAGGGAATTTCCTCGATTTGGTAGCCGAAAATCCTTGAGGAATGGTTTATGCAGTAGTTAATTAGATCGGGGACCTCGTCATTTCTAATCTCAAGTATGCTGGCGTGTCCCCATTGGTATTGTCCTCATGGCCTCTATGGTCAGTATTTCCATGGTTCGACTGATTTTCTCAATTTGCAGTCTGTTTGTTGCGAAGCCCAGTGATTTCCACGATACTCCATACAAAATGATTGGATTTATAACCATTTCAACTTCTTTTGGCTGTATGCCCCATGCTGAGCCTATTGCTCTTTTACATAGTTATATGGCTGTTGTACCCTTGGCGCTACGCTAGCCTTTATATTTTCTTTCCATGATAGTTTGCTGTCCAAAATGTCGCCTAAGTATTTTGCCTTATCCGATAGGATAAGTGTGATGGTTTGAAATATGGAATTTTATTTACGATTTCCATTTTCGCTGGGTTTGTTCTCAACCCGCATCGTACACTGCATTGACTCAACAACTTTGGAGCGTATTCTAATTGCTCGGTTATGGTGTTTAAATGGGTTTCAGAGACATAAATGGGTATTTCTATTTTTACTTACGTTGGATAGAACCTTCTCCAGAAACCGAAATAAACTCATTTAACTATGCCATAGTATTAGTATATAGTAGTATATTACTTACCTGTCTTCCAAGCGCATCACCAACCCATTTGGAAGCCATAGCAGCAGCCATTAACGGCACAATATAACCAACACCTCCCGTCAATTCGAACATTATCACTACTAGAGATACAGTCATCCGCGTAACGCCTCCTAAACACGCAGCAGCTCCAACCATGGCATATAAGCCTGGAGTTATAAGATTGTTACCAGCGACACATTCTCCGGTAAAGAACCAAACATTAGGGTAACTATAAGCAAATTGTTCAACAGCTGAAAAATATATTGAAAAGATTTTTATGAGCAGCACTGAAAGAAAACTACGTATATTTTACTCACCAATACCAACAATTCTACCCATAATTGCACCCAAAAAGAGAGATGGAATAAATAAGCCAGATGGAACTTTGACACCAAACGTAAAAACAGTTAAAGCTAATTTCACAAAAAAGGCTAAAACTAATAAGCCGATTGCACGATACACTCCAGGTCCCAATTGTGTCACTTCAATCGAAGACGAAGCATTTGTTATATTCAATCGCTTATAATCACTGAAGTTAAAGAGTAAATAGAAATAAGTATTTATATTTTAAACAGAATAGAGCTTAACCGCCGAACATGGATACTCAAAAAAATCAGTAAAAAATAGTATTTGATTATGAATTCGTAATTGGATTTTAGCTTTAAAGTAAATTATTTTATCAGCATTTAGATATCTAAAGACTGTCTACTTAAAAGGTACAAAGGATACATAAACTCCGCTAATGTTTCTTCAAATTGACAAAACAAAAACTAGTCTTTGCTAAACAATGTGCAACGAAATATACTGTTGAAATATGCATGCTGTGCGTTCTATTTGCTCTTTTTGTATAACCATGTATGTTAAGCAAATTTTGCAATTCTTACCAAAGTGGGTTTGAAACGTCTCCAGGAGAACACTGATTAAATAACAAAAATATCAATTCATTCATATTCATGCGCGTAAATGGATTTGGATAACAAATTATTCCGGTTATTAAAGTAACCACCAATACTTCTGTTACAGGGTATTGACCCAATTTGCTGAACTTCCTAAAGCGACACCACCACAAATTCGCTTTGATAAATATTGTACCAATTACACCCTAAAAAGAAAATTTAAATTTTTATATTAAGCAACATTAACATTTCAGTTATTGCACAAACCCCCATTATTCCCAAGAATACAAAAGGTATCAACTCGAAAAAAATCCACGGCTTGTTGTATTCCACAAAGAAAAGCACTGAATGTTCGTTGCCAAAAGGCGTTAGAGATCGTAAAACGAATGCAGCTATTAAAGCGCAGAAAAATGAACGCCATAGAGTTTTCAATGGAAAATAGTATGAAACTTCTTCCAATGAAAACAAAACGCCTCCAATAGGTGCCGCAAAGGCAACTGAAACACCTGCTGCCGCTGCTGCTGATAATATCTCACGTTTTTTTGCTTCATTGCGACCATACTTTGTAAACATATGTGAAAATATATTGCCAATACAACTAGCAATGTGAACCATAGGGCCCTCCTTGCCCAAACTCAAACCTGCTGACACGGACAGCATCAGTCCAACGGACTTGATAAGTAATGTCCATTTACCCAGATAGCCTCTTATAATGAAACCCGAAAGGATTGTCTTGATTTCTGGAATACCAGAGCCACAAGCATATGGCGCAAACATTCGCACTAAAGACGCACTGAGTGTGGCAAATAACAGCGCCCAAAGTACATACCATATATACGAGATAATATAGGCTCCAGTACCCTCTCGGCTTAGACCGAACACCTCCGGCCAGGTTTTCCACTAAAATACAAATTATTAATAAAATGGTGCAATTAAAAAACTTAACTTTACCGTTGAGCAATTTCCTTCTTCGAAAACTGATTGCTTCGTGGGCCAACAACATTGTTCACGATTGTACCAAAAGGCTAAGGGGCAAATGCCATGTTTTAGATCTGACATCCAACTTGCTCCAATATCAACTATGCCAGCAACGCAGCCCGCCGCTATACCCACTAACAAAACACACAACCAGCCCGACAAAGCATCATGAGCACCTTTCACGGAATCACACAAAGAGTCCTGACGCTTCTTTATGATGTATCGATGACGCATACGATCTCTTGAAATATCACGTTGCCAGTCTATCGTATGGAAATCCTCATACTGTCCAATACCTGGTATATCATCATTTGGTTCTGCAATACATTAAAATAATTTTTAGAAAAAAAAAAAAATCATAAAAAAGCTTTATTATTTTAATTAGGCCACAAAAGCACGAGAATAAAATTCATTTGGTTCATTATATCATATCGATGAATCAAAAATTCAGTGGGTTTAAAATTGCTTTTCGCGGATATACATATGTATGTGTTTCGTGAAAGTTCGCAAACAAGCAAGTAGACACCATAGTGCAGTCGTTATAAGATTAGATCCATCCTCTAGCCGTAAAATGTCGCAGTACGTCATTAATTCGGTATCCCGATAGCTCAGCAAGATTGGATGTTATATAATAAAATTTCTCAGAAAGGTGTTCCTCTTCACATCCAAAGCTGGGCATTCATAGAGGAGATGAAAGACGTTTCATCCTTTTTCCTAGTCTTGCAATTACGACAAAATTCTTTACAGGACAGTCCAGGTGGATTTGCATGTCCAGTTATTACTGCCAGTAACTTTCGATATATTCCTTCCATTGCCTAGTGTGTTTTTCGTCGACAGTTTGTTACATTAACCTGGCCACCCTGTCTGTGTTCAGATTTCTCCATCTATTTCTAGCTCCCATCTGAATTCTGAATGATTCCACGATAGACATAAATTCCGTTTTGGCTAGCTCGCCTGACCGTTCATTACCGTAGAAGTCTCTATGCGCAGGGAAATATATTAGACAGCCGAGAAAGAAGCACAGTGTGGCCATTGCCAAAATACCACGTGTTCCGGGGTCATATAGGTAGTAGTTTCTTTTGATTTTAAGGTTTAGGGTAGAAATAACGTTTCACACTTTAGCACTGCTTTTATGAATTGAATTTACCTAACTTTGATCTTATGAAGAAACTAAATGAATTTCTTTGTCGTGCTCATAAACCGCATCACACACCCACTTTAAACATGCCACAATTATATACTTTTAGATATTCCAATAAATTATTTAAAATTACGTGTGATCATGTTGTAGCGGACGAACTGGCAAAGTCCGGAGTCCGTCTACAGCAAGAGGATATAGATGAGAACGTTGGGATCTCGCTGAAGAGCTGTAAGAACTTTTACGGACTGCACAAACACAAGATGGTCTAGTGAGGTTACCTGTCGAATAACAAGGCTGACATGACGTAGGGATGAAAATAAGACAATTATTATCCTTAGGGGCCTGCCCCGACGGAGGTTGCGTTCTTCTGTGGCGGTTCTGACGGGACAATGTTACATAGGGGCGCATGTGGGGAGATTATATATTCAATTCAATTCACTTTATTCATAATCTTTAAGCCATTTAATGATTTCTGTAGAAGTTTTATGGATGAAGAGGAAGTTGATAGTGTTGATCACTTCCTATATTGGTGTCCACCCTTTCTACTAAAAAGGCTTTATATCTAGGCAGCCCGATTCTGCATGATTTGGCAGAAGTATCAGAAAGATACATACATATCACATTCAGGCAAATAGCTTCCTGATGTCCAAATATTCATGTAAATTGGGATGTATTTGCTCAGTTGAGAAGCCTATATTCTGTCACCTCACGTACTTTATTTGTACCAATATTATACCATACATTTTATTGAGGATTTCTAGCGAGGTGACCTTTGCGGGGCGGGCTGAACATAAGCCGTCACTTACATTGTTACGATCACATTGGAAATTAGTAAACCACTTCTAACCATTGAAATTGATAGTGCAAAGTTTAAGTAGCATTTATGAAGTCTTTCATTGATGTCAATTCATATGCTGTGTTTTGATTCGACAATAAAAATAGTCATTTAGTTTTCGAAAAAATAGTACGATTTTTTACAATTTTAAATTTTTAACATCTTTTGCACACATTTTGTATTTAATAATAAAATTGAAATGATTTGTATATGAGTTGATTCAAATGAATTTTCCTTCGTTGTTTTTAGGTGTGTTCCACGTGAATAACGAAACAGTCCGAACTAGTCCAAAGTAGTCTAAAGGCGTTCCACGTAACAATTTTTGTGCAATTTTGAGAGAAAATGAGAGATTAAAATTTTTCATTTCCTGTACAAATTAGCCCGAATTTTTTCTTTGGGTAACTTCGGACTAGAATTTAATAATCAGCTGTTTTATGTTTACATACATATGAAAGTGAAAATGTAATCAGAAAATTTGCAAATTGTATTTTGTTTAAAAATTAGTTAATAGCGAAATGGAAGGTTGCCCAAACTAAAAATAACCGTGTGAAGTTGTAAGAACAAGCAATAGTTATTGGGCTTTTCATTTAATAAATATGTACTATAAAAATCTACTGAAAATTTTACATTGCTTTTAATTTTACAGCTGTTGCAATAATGCAAATCTACTATTATGCGTTTTAAGCGCCTAAAATCACTAAAATATACATTAAGCTAAAAAGTAAACAGCACTAGTATCGCAAGATGGTACAATTGTGGTTTTTTTGCATTCCAGCAGTTTTTGTAAAATTTGCAAATTTAGAGACTAATTTGCTTTTACTCTCATTAGCCCGAACTAGTCCGAGATCTCGTGGAACACACCTATTGTTTATTTTTCAAACAGCTGATTGCTTCACTACTGGCCCAAACTAGCCCGAAGAAAATGTATGGACTGTTTCGTACAAGCATACTGTTCTCCAAAAGCGCTCTCATTTGACCTATTGTAAATTACGGGAAGGCTTTTCGTGTAAATTGGGATCCCGCCCGATCTCAAAGTGGAGTAAAGAAACACACTCCTTGAGAGAAAATTTGAAATCAAGATCCCTTCAATTTTCAAAAGTTTAATTTAGATTGGTGACAAAATAAGAAAATTAAAACTTGAAAGCAAAATTGAAAGTGAACTTGATTGTGTGACGCCCAAGTTAAAAAAATGTGTTTGGTGGCAGCAGTGTTGCATTTAAGGAAATTACGCGGGAAACTAGCAAAGTCACGGAATAATCACACAACCCTCGTACTGCAGATACTTTAATCTAACCCCAGTAGTTGTGCCAATTATTTTCCAACATGAACACTGTGTACTCTTTGTCTGAACACTTTTTTTTTGTTTGTTCCTTTACTCGTACTTTCCGTTAACATTTTTTTTCTTATCCATTCTGTAAGTGCACCTTAAAGTGGGTGTGCGAAGTGTTATATGAAATCAATATTTTTATTAAGTTCTTAATTTTCAATATTTACGAACTCTTAACAAATTGCTTGAAGCATTATATTATATGTTTACATATAAAAAAAAATAAATAATAATTTTGAAAACATAAATCCATTTGTTTACATTAAGCTTAAAGCAACATAAATAGATACAGCTATGGACATATAAATGGCACAAATTCCAATTGAGCATAAATTCACGCGCTTTACAACAAAAAAGTTTCAAAAATACAAGTTTTTTTGTTTTCTTATTATTCGTTGTAAGATTAGTTATCTCAACAACACTCAAATGTTCCGTTATATTTCGTTAATAATTCACCGTTATATTTTTTTTATATAAAGTGCTAATTTTAAGTGGACATATAAATGGCACAATTTACTTAAAGAAGGCAGTTCTCGCGAAAATTTATTTCAAACCACTTCTTATTTTTCCTAGTTAAAAAATAATTGTAAAGTGTGAAAATTTTTTAAAAATGGGTTCCGGCAAACATACAACAACTGAGGAAAGGCGAATAATATGGAAACTGCATGAAGACGGAAAAAAAGTGTCAGAAATTGCTGAAGTAATGAAAGTTTCTAGAAAAAAAGTGTATAACGCAATCAAATCATGTGTTGAGATTATGATTAAGAGTAAAACTCGAAAGCCAATGCCTCGAAAAACAAATGTGCGTACGGATGGAGCTATTGTCAGAATGGCGAAAATTGATCAATTTAAGTCCTCACGACAGATAGCATCTGAAATTAACGAATATTTGGGCGCGGAAATATCTAGCAGACTTGTTAGAAGAAGATTAAATGAGGCAAATCTCTTTGGGCGAATTTCCAGAAAAAAGTCACTCCTCTCAAAAAAGAATATTTCCAAACGATTAGTCTTCGCCAGAACGCACAAAGAAAAACCTATTATTTTTTGGAAAAACGTATTATGGAGTGATGAAACTAAAATAAATAGAATAGGACCAGATGGCAGAACCTTTGTAAATCGTCCTAAAGGACAAGAATACAATCATCGGTTCACTCAGAGAACGGTAAAATACGGCGGAGGTAGCATTATGGTATGGGGTGCATTTTCTTGGCATGGCGTAGGTCCTCTTGTAAAAATTAATGGGAAAATGGACAAGTTTCAGTACCTAGACATTTTAAAAAAACATATGGAACCATACGCTTTCGATTCGATGCCAATTAAATGGAAAATCATGCAAGACAATGACCCCAAACACTCCTCCAAACTAATAAAAAATTGGTTTAGTGCAGAGCAGATCGACGTTTTGGATTGGGCAGCCCAGAGTCCTGACTTAAATCCAATAGAAAACTTTTGAAACGAAGTCAAGGTTGAAATCGCGAAAAAAAAATTATAAAAATATGGACGATTTGTGGCCAGCCGCGCAAGAAGCTTGGTATGCCACACCTAAAGCAAAGTGCCAAAAACTTGTGGAAAGTATGGGTCGTAGGTGCGAAGCGGTCATCGGAAATAAAGGTTACAGTACCAAATATTAATGGTAAAATACTTTTACATACCAAAAACCCAAATAATTCAATACTAAAATCATCTTTTACTTATATTTAGATATTGTGCCGTTTATGTGTCCAGTTTTTTTCACTGGTGTTTTTTTCTTTTAATAATAAAATTTTTTTTAACTAATGAATTTTTATTTTAGTTCTTATCAATAATAAATATACTTAATAACTCTTAGAAAAAAACTAAAAACTTGTTGCTTGTTAATTGTTTTTACCCAATAGTAGCATACGAATGAACTCTCTGTAAGATGTGCCATTTATATGTCCATAGCTGTATATTATATTCTTACATATGTACATACCTGTTGATCCGTAAAATGATAAGCCGCCTAAACACATTAAACAATAAATATATGAATAATTTGTTTGTCACAAAATGAGAAGCATGTATGATTGCATTCTAAAATGTATGAATATATACAAATATTGATATTTTAAATAAAAATACAAAAATTGAGAAAACATCATAAGAGACCTGAGTGAGGCTCAAGTCAATCCGAAGCAACAAATAAAGCAATAACCTAACATGAATGAGTTGGGTATGATGTCACCTTAGGAAGAAATATGATCACCAAATTACGTATTACAAGCTTCCAATTTATGTATGTCTAAGCACAAAGAAAATTTTTAACGAAATGTGGGGAGGTTTACTATCACTTACTACTTACTAGTCATCAAATTTTAAACTTTCTTTTCCGGTATTGCTGAATACTACCTACACCTTAACAAAATAATGTGAGCTTATTGTTACGAAAATTAACGAGCAAGTTCGGATACTCGCATTTCGCATGACATTTGCGATTGTGACTTGAACTTGCAGGAAAAGTGTTCTCTAAAGCGCAATCGCCAGACTCTTGGCGAGTTCATATCGCAAGAGTATAATGACGTGTATATTAAATTAAATTTGTTTCCTTTGTACTATAATAAACACTAGACGATTTTTCATTAAATTTTTGCTAAATACATGCAATTTAAAAAATGTTCTTAAAACGCGAGCCAAACTCATTCACCCCTATCCTGAATAATTTTTCCCCTAAAATGTTTCCCCATTTCCCAATAGTGCGATCATGAATAATTTTTCCCATAAAATGTGTTCCCATTTTCTGATATGTAATTCAGCGGTGAATGATATGACCAAAAAAATGTTCCCATTAAAAATTTCGCCTTATCGTGAATGGATTTTTCAAAGACATTTTTCCATTTTTTTGTGTAAATTTTTTCATTTTATTATTTTTTTTTTTTTTTGGGAACTAGAATAAAATGTAAGTAGTTGTTATATATTAATGGATATATAAATTAACTAAAAACTATTTTTGGGTCTAAATCAATAAATAATGTGCTACGTGACATGCTTCTCAATAGGATACAAAATAATCTGCAATGGGTCGGTTATTGTTTATTATTATATGTGGTTTTGTGAAAGTTTCTAAAGATGTTGTGTCCGAATCATGATACAAAAAACAAGGTGGCCGCTTCGCTACAACAATGCAACAATAAAAAAAACAACAGGCATTTTGTTTGTGTAAAAAGGCGAATTCACACTTAAGCTGTCACAAGTAGTTGATAACGAACATGTAAAAAAATTTAAATGGCGCCGAAAAAGGTAAACAAAACTTGACAGCGAAATTGCCGCCATATTAATCGAATTCGCCTGAATTCGCCGATGCATCCACCTAATAATTAATTCGCCTGGTGTCCGAATGTTGGAATTCGCTTACAGAAGAACTAAATATTGCTGGCCCTCCTATTAAAAAAGTTCGTGAATGGAAAAAGGTATTTTTAAAGTTGCATACTACATGCATACGAGTATGTACATACTTATACAACTTGCAATGCATGTGGGTAGACCAAAAAAGGTATGTGCGGTGAAAAGCAGCCGCTAATAATAATAAAAAAAACATGGAGAAACGGGAAGTGGACCACACCGAACCAAAAGCTTATCAACGATTGAGCAGTGAATTGATAGGAATGAAAGAGTCGGTAGAGGGCTTAGAAAACTACTTCAGCTTTGGCTTACCAAAATACGTTTATGAATGCGAAAAAAAAATTAAACATCTTTACGTGCTCTTGATGATGAAATAAGCTCTGAAACATCCATATGTTCAAAACTTTTAACACCATCGCCATTAGCCACTACAATAAGAAGAAAGTCCAGTAATAAATAAAAACGCTTCCTCCATTAAAAGAAGAAGAATTGAGCCACAGGAAAAATTCCGGCATGTTCCAGAAAAGTAGTGGCATGAAAATAAAAATATGATTTGAAAAGTTAACTTTTCATTTTTCTTGTTCTGAAAAAGTAGTAGTTTGTATGCTTCAATCTTTCGTTCGAACTGAACTTCGAAAATAAAACTTGGATAAATTGTGCAGTAACTAGTACTGACACGAACCATGTTTTCAATTTCATTTTATATTTCTGCCCAAAAAACGACGTGGAAAATTTTTTATCTGATGCTTGTTAATTTATAAGAACAAAATTTAAGGCCATGACAGATAACACTTTGCCGCTTGACGTGATGTTTAAAGCTTTAGCAGAAAAGCGCAAAGCAAAAGGTGTATGTCACAATGAAAACTTTGGCAACGCTCTCGATTTGTTTGTTTCTCTAAAAAACTGGTTGTTAATTTTTATATTTACAGCCAGTTCGTCGATGTCGAAAGAATAAGTTCATTCGCATTCAGGACGAACGAAAATTGATTTGTGTTTTTTCTAACTTTATTCTATGCGAACGATGTGTCAAATTTCTATTAAAATACATAAGTTCATGCGAACGAACAATAGTGACATAGACGAACCCAAATTTATTCAAATGTGAGTGACTAGCTTTCTTTCGCATACATTTTCATTCGATATCGTCGAACAGGCTGTTAATTACTTCTTATGATAGTAGAAGTTAGAAATATTATTGGACGAACTTCTGAAATTGGTTCTAATTGTTTTCTTAGTGCATAAAGCTTTGGAGCTATTAGAAAAAACTTCAACGAGTAAAAACATGAAAGTTGCTGAACTTTTCGTTTCACGTTGTGTTAAAAGTACTTTATGTGACATGTTTCATATAAGTATGTAAGTTTTATCTTAGATGTCAAAGCGAATTTGCAACGCAAAGCGAAGTAAAAGCTTTATCTGATACGGCCTTTAGTTAGGTTTATTAAATTCTCCGTTTGCAACGATGATCGTAATTTTTTAAGTGCCATTTTATGCAAAAGTTTGATATAGCGGGTGGCGGTAAACGAAAGGCATATAAGTGGTGACGATGATTTGGACGAGTTAATGACTCCGTAAACGCTGTAATAAGAGATTATATCGCCAATCGACTTTAAATAATAAAATAACAAATATTAGTTTTTTATATAATATTCTCCTTATTTTCCTCATAAATATATGCACAATTGTATCTCAAATAAATATTCCGTCATCTAACCCTCTTATTTCAATGGGATTGTAATTATACTAGGTTTCCTGTAAAATATTTCATTTTCACAATAAAATTAAAAAGTGGTTTCAAACTACTACTTTTTGTGTAAAAGTAGTTTCAAGAACCAGACAATTCGCTACAAATTAATGTTCGAAAACAAAACACAAATGAAAAGTATAGAGTAGAATGTAGAACACCAAAGCTTCAAATTGAAGTGATTTCAAACTATTTTCGCTTCAAAGTAGAATCTAGAACATACTCGATTAACAACTGCCGAACTTAATGAGAAAGAGTTGAATACCGAGGAAAACTTATGCTCTCAACAATCGTTGAAATGTTCGAGTCACTTTAGAATCACAACAAAGAACTGGAAGTTATGATGAAAAGTGTATATCGCTTCTTAGAAAAGGGCAACGATTTAAAATCGGAAAATATAAAAGAATTGGAGCCTCACAACTCAGTTATTAAAAAACTTCGTGAAAAAGAAGTTACAGATAAAATACAAATTTGTGGATATTAAATATAAAACTTATATTTAATTACTTTATACATCACTTAACCACAATTTTTCAATAATTTTTACTTTGTATTTATATTTTATTCTTCCTTATTGTCTACTCACTACATATTGATAGCAAAACAAACGTTCCCATGATATTCATGAAAGCAAATTTCTCTACTTGGGAAATGAAAATTTTATGGGAATAAAAATTTCACATTTTATTCACGATAAGAGTGATCATGTATTTCTTTAAATAAACTTTTACACATTCAATTTTTTATTAAATTGTTAACCCATTCTCAATTTATTTTTTAGTTTATTTGCTTAGGTAAAACATTACATGCATTCACATTACTCGTACATTCACACAACACCAAAAAATAAATTTGGCATTTTCAAGTCAACTGGAGGCAGATTCCGCAACTATGATTTTTTTTACCTGTGAACACTCAAAATAAAATTCACCGACAGGTACAGTGTTCACTTTTCATTTAAAAGTGATTCCGTAAGAAACAATGATTTTTATTGCGCTGAATGTGTTTCTTCAGCCTGAATGATGTTTAGTAGATAATTTTAATATTCATACATTATAGTTGTGTTCATTTACTAAAAACTTTTACAAATTTGTAATAATTTTTACTAGAAAGCGTTCATTAACCCAAAAAATTTGCAACGAGAGAGCGTCAAAAGAGCGTAAAATATTGAGAGCCATAAAAATTCTTGCAAGTTTTTACAAGTAAAATTTTTACTTGCAATAATTATTCAAACAGCTGTTTTGCTTTTGTGTTTACAAAACAGCATTTCTAAATTAAATTAAAAATTAAAACATTTGGGAAAATTTAAGAAATTATAATTGTATGTAAACTTTTAAGCCGATTAAAAGTATTAAAAAGATTACAAATGTATTTTTGTAGTCTTTTTAATAAAATAAGAAGTCTAAGGGAAATAAACTAAGCAACACAGTATCTGGCACATCAGTGGCAAAGGATGTTCCGGCAAATTTACTTGCTTGAATGTGTTTAAAGCTTCTAGGGAAGCAATTAAATTCGCACTTGGATCCTTCCATTTGTAATTATATTAACATTTATCTAATTTTAACCTCTTAAATATTTCTGTTTTTTGTTTCTTTATTTTTTACAAACCAGATGTTATTTTTAGTATTGTAAATATTATGAGTACCTAGCTACTCGGTACTTTACACTTTGAAATTATGCTATGCTAGGCAGGCAGTTATAACGCATAAATACACGTTTCAATTCAATTGTGAATTGAGTCTTTCAATTGAATTGGTTCTTGGCAACACACTTCATAAACTGAATTGAAAGATTTTCATCCAACTATCAGATTCAATGAAATTAAAGACAGTTTTAAAATTATTTAACATTTTCTTTACAAAAAATTACAAATATAAATTTGGACAATAATTTATTGAATTTTTGTTGAACTTTATAATTTTTAAATTAAATTTTTGGTTTGTGCATTTGCAGAACGAGTTATAGTTCAAGTTTTTTCCTTTCTTAAGTTTTTTGGACAACTGATCAGGAGACTCGAACATACAAAGCACAATCGAATTGAGAGACTTACTAGCCAACTTGAAAAAAAAATCAAAATGGTTTGAATTTTCTTCAACCAACTCGACAACTTCCAAACGAATCAGTTTAAACGTCTTGATTTGTACAACAACCGACTCGGTAATTGAGTTTATCGCAAAGGGAACAATCTTTCAGAACCCAAGTGAGCTGGAGAATCCAGGTACTTTTTTGAGAATCTAGCGGCCTGCCTACCTAACCAATTGAGGTGAAACGTGTATGGGGTAAGCGCCCCTAAAAATAGATATTTTATTCAAGAGTATCTAATCACCCCTGTATTTAGCGTATTTCGACTACGTCTAGTACTAGATTAAATAAAATTGTAAAACTTTTCTTTATTCGGTTACAAGCCGTACTCAAAAAACGCCAGCCACGATAATGCTGAATATAAATGACCACAACCACGCTCTTTTTATAGCAATATACGTATGTATAATTTGTCCAAAAAATATAAGAGTAGTTATTAAGTACTCATATATACCTATACATAACAACACTACTCTAAGTTGCAAATTTTAGCTAGAAAAGTGTTCATTTACTTTTTCACATTTTTGAGAGTAATTTTGCAAAATTTCTTGTTACTCTCTCGTTACTAGTTTTTACTAGTAAAGTAGATGAACACACCTTATGTTTTTTCAACTTCAAAATATTAAAAAAGAAAAACCAAAATTCAACGAAGTATTTTGAGTGAAAAATTATTATTCAGTGTACACTTTAAGTGTCAAAATCATGATATAAAAAATACAAGGTAGTTTTATTCTCTCAATTTTCCTTAACAATCACCATTTGACAAGTATAAGGATTGTGACATTTTCCATAAAATTGTGCTACCGTATTAGTTTATACATTCCCTTGTTTTCAGTTTTGTTTGAAGTTGTGTGTGAAAATAATAATAAAATTTTGACTTCTAACAAAAAGAAATACAAATTTTTAAATAAAATACAAACATTAATCTAAAATACATATATAAAATTGGCCTGGAAAACATCTCCAGACTAAAATGCTACCGACACCGTGTTTCAATGTGCCTTTAGTATAACGTGGATTAAGACGTTGGCTTTTCGGTCATCTGACCTGTCTTAATCTATCGGAACCTCTTAAATTAAATTTGGACTCATCGGAGAATAGTATGGAATTCCTTGTGTGGTGGTCTAATTAATGTGTTCCCTTGCAAATTCCAACCTGGTCAGTCTATTTTTCCGTGATATAAAGATCTTTTTTCACTTTTCTATGGTATGCTTGCCTTCTGCATCCTGCCTTTCAATCTGCGGCTAACATTTAATGGCAATTGTAAGGCAATGGTTCTTGACGACACTCATTGGTATTTTTTTTTATCAAACGTATTATTGCCTGGACATCTCTTTTACTGGTTTTTCGAGAACGTCCATCTTTATGTTCTGTAACCAAAGTACCCGAACAACGAAAACGGCTTATAATTCTTGGTGAATGTCAAATTTGTTTGCAATTGTGGTCACTAATAGGCCGTTATTAAAATCAGCTATTATTTTTTCTTTTAAATGCATTGAATAATTATATCGCGCCATTTGTTAGAGAAGTTACAAGTCATGTCCAGAACAAGTTTGAAGGCACGGAAACGACGTAAAACTATATGCAAATTTTCGCTATACATGCTTACTTTGATACTTAAACATATAATGACATCTTTTGGAAGTACGTTTTTCTTATTGTAAGTAATGAAGAATATTCAAGGTTACGTGCATTAGTTTTGTCGCTGCATCCTGGTTCATTCTAGTAGAAATAATTTTTTATATATTTTTAAACCACAATCATCAAACGTTTCCCTTTGTTTTTAATATTTAAAGAGTAGTTTCTTTTAAATGTAATAATATTTTTATTTTCTTCAAAATAGGAGTTCGTTTGAATGCTATCGTAAAGTTTACTGATAAGCAGAAGTAAGTGCTTTTAGCTTTTGGGACCAAATTGGACCCAAGTGGGCTGGTTTTACAATAGCTGGCAGCCTGTTAAACCTAACCTAACATGGGTTTCAAAACGACCACAGATACCTATTTACATCAGCTTATTATTTCTAGTTTTTTCTAATATGAACAATGCACTACACATTTCAGAAAAAATCCATTCTAGGAGTAAATTCCCTTATTCAACTGTGTGGCAACGCCTTTTTATATTTCTCTCTAAAAATAAACTTCAAAAATCCTTATTACAAATAATAAAAAGAGAATGAAACTACCTTGTATTTTTTATATCATGGTCAAAATTGTTCATTCTCACCTTTACGGGCTCAAAAATCAGAAGTGAACACTGAAATTGGTGAACATTTCAAATTTCATCGTTGCGGAATTTGGCCCCTGGCGACTTAGAAAAATTGCGAGTGCGGGTACATGCCTGTTAGTAATACAGTAATTAACAAATAAAAATACTGTCTTATGGATTTATACAAGTTCTAAGAGTGATAGCGACATCAGCATCTTTCGAAAGGAAAAGCTAAACATTATTTCAAAACTTGCCGTTTCTTAGTAAAAATATCATAAACTTGTAATTTTTCTATGCAACTTATAGCTGAAATTGTCAAATTATACTGGCTTTGGAATGACAAACAATTTCAACTTCTTTCCCCAAGCGTCCAATATAACTATTATCAAGCTAAAAACCAACTTTATATATTTGGTGCTTACAAAATTTTATCAATAGTTTTGTACACAACAAATCATTACACATTTCGAAAGCCTATAAAAAAATCTAGTAATTTTAGTTTAAAACATTTTTTACTATGCGTTTCGTCCCTTGTGTTTTTCTTTTTTAACAATAACACTAAAAACAGAAAGTTATAAAATCTATTTGTTACAAGAATAAATAAAACGAATGCATACACACATGCATATGTTTATAGTTTGTATAAACCAAGGTTTACCTTCCATTGAGTCTCCGAAAGCGCTGTGGGTTGGCACATGTTGATGAAAACGTTGATGCTGTTGGCTGTTTGTTGATTTGTTTGGGTGGTTTTGATTATTAAAATCTCCCCGCTCACGCTCCCTTTCCATATCAGAGTTATCGGCTGTGCTACCACGGCTATATGTGTTAAAGTGATGAATACCGTCCCCGGGACTTGAATTTGGCGTTATGTCGATCATTACATCGTCATCATCTGGTGTAGTCAAAGTGGTTGTAGCTGCGGTCTTTCTGGATGAAGATGAGGATGCCAGGGGATGATCTTGATACCCTGTTTCGTTTGCACTTGTGTGGCCGTTAGACTAAAAGGAATTAGGAAAAAAACACGAATTAGGAAACTCCTTTGTTTTAAAATACTCCTTCGTTTTTTTTTTTTTTTGCTGCTAGTAAACGAGTGTATAAGTATAAATGTATGCGTCTGACCACCTCTGGCTTAGATTTATGTATAACAGCGGTATGTTAATTCATTTACAGGACTCTGTATCTAGAGCATTGATCACACCACAATGCTCTCAAGGTGGGGACCACAAATGTAGAGATATAAAATTTAATATGTTTGTCGCCACGGCTTTATTTTTGCACAAAATATGCATTTTTTAATATTTTGTTTTAGGTTAGGTTAGATGTAACAGGCTGCCAGCAATTGAAAAGCCAAACCACTTGAGTCGAATTAGATCTCTCTGAGTTGCCTGAGTGCGATAAGTATCTCTGCAGATCTATATATCACTGGTTCAGCTCAGGACATACATGAGGATCGGCTGTGAATCCCATCAATCTACGATATTTTAGACAAATCATGCAGCACGGTCTGCCTAGATACAAAGCCTTTTTATAACAAAGGGATGAACATCGACTGAAGAAGTGCTGAGCACTCTCTACATTATCCTCACCCATACAAACTTGTACAGAGATCATTAAATGGAAGAAAGCAACCTCCGCCCCTAAGTATAATAGTCCTCATATACCTCGGACCATATTCGACAGGTAATGTCACTATACCATCTGTCTTGAGCAGTCCCTAAAAGCTAGCATTGTCTTGGTTCATACAGCTCTTCAGCGGGATACTAGCTATAGCATCTATATTTAGAATTACCTTTTTTCACACGGAATTGGACTAAAGTGTTAAATCTATAAAAAAAACATACATACTCGTATGTGCACATTCCGTACAAGTTTTGGTAAGATAAACATCGCAATAATTTATTTCGAATAGCAGAATATAGTTTTGGAATTAGTTCGATGCCAGCCCTAAAATATTTGACAATCCATAACTTTTTTTATCTTGAACAAAAACAACAGTAGATACTAGGTGCGTCCCACGGGATCTCGGACTAATGAGAGTAAAAAGCAAATTATTCTCTATATTTGCAAATTTTATCCTAAACTACTGGAACGCAGGCTTTTTAGATAAAAGTATATTTTAGTGATTTTAGACATTTAAAACGCATAACATCATACAAATTTTCTGACTACTTTTTCAGTTTCATATCGCTCCTTTATTGCAACATAGCCATAACTAAAAACGCATTTCAAATTTTTATTTTCCATACAAGTCTTAGAATTTTTTTTTAGAAAATATCTCCTAAACGAAACGGTTTAAAAGTAATTTGAATAAATTTTTGGCACAATATAAAAATTAGTACCGTTAATACTTCTGCATTCTAACTCGAAAAGCTCATTTTTTGAGATATGACTATGTTGCAATAAAGGTGCGATATGTACATATGTAAACATAAAACCCAAAGAAGTTCGCGCTAATTTGTACAGGAAATGAAAAGAATTACTTTTTCATTTTCTCTCAAAATTGGACAAAAATTGTTAAGTGCAATACTTATGGACTAGTTCGGACTGTTTCGTTATTCCGGTGGAACACATATTAGCAGATAAATAATAGATAAAAAAAGTGCATTAAGCACTTTGTCACAGGTGTTTTTTCTTCTGCTCATAATAGTACTATTATTTGACAGCGTATGCGAAACGATATGCTATAACCATGTACAAAGTTTTGAAATATACATACCGTCACCGAAGCCCCAAAGTACGTATTATCACTTGTTTTAAAATTACATGAGAAGCGAAAAACATTTGTCTTTAACTCAGATTTCAAAATTTGTTAGTTTTGTATACCTAATATGTAATTCACTCGAGTTCATCCATTTTTAAGCCAGGATTTTAAATCGTATATCTTCTTAAAAGTTGAAAGATATTAAAAATTAGTTTCCAAGTAAAAAATTACATATGTATACCCAAAGGGTAAGTTACACATGTACACATGTTCAAGTGATTCAGAGTTCCAGCATGAATAGACATTTGTATCGTAGCTACTCTATTATAGAATCTAATGGCTTGACCGAGCTGGATATCTGGCCAAATCGGTATTTAATATTTAAACGAAAGCTTTTCACAGCTTATTATGAGTGTCATTAAGCATAAAAACGTAAGTGCTGAAATTTATTATGTTACCTTTTTCAATACTGATTGATACGCCGTCAAATAATTATTTCCTTCTGCCACAATTTCTCGTACACCCTTCAAGGGAAACTTTTCCATTGCGATGAATATAAATCAGTCACCTAAATCCACTGTTTATCTAAAAGAAAAAGTGGGTGGAAAACATAAAAACATACATACACACATATGTATATGTACACTGATTACATTATTATTGAACATATTATTTTTACATTTTTTCTAAAGCAAAACACTTAGCAAATAATTGATTTGATTGCCAAACAAAGATGATTCGAAACCACAAAAATGACGTTTGATATTTTTTTGCAATACAAGAATGGAAATATGTGCATCACAAGTTTTGCTTTCATATTGCAACAATGGTAATTACGTTTTGCATCTCTCGTATACTTGTTTTCATAAACTTTCAGAACATGCACGTACACATTATAAATTGTTACTTTTTACAAATTAATTAGATTTTTTCTACTTCTTTTACACAATTATTTGTCACTAATATCACAAAGCAAAACTACAAATTACAACTCGTGACGTATTAAAATTTTTTAATGGACTGGAAAATTAAAGCAGGCACAGTTATGGAAGATGCGAGAGATGTATTGTTTACTTCCAAATTTATTAACTCTTGTTTGAAGGAAACTTCAAACTTTATATAAATAAATAAGTTGTGAGATTGTGGCGAGCACTTCTGTAGTACGTTTAGTACTATCTGTAATACAGTACGAATTGTACTGTATAATTTGTACTAAAAAATAGAGTTACCATATCAACAAAAAAATTGAGTATTAAGAAGCGGCAACATTAAAATAAGTAAAGGTACACAGCTTTCACAAAGTTTACATCGTAGTCTTGAACTTAATGGTGGCAAGGCAAAATAACTGTACGAGAGCCTTTCTCTTTTCACAGCTGTTAAACGAAACATAAAAAATATCAAAAAATTATAAACAGCTTGTTTTCTATGTTTCCCAGCTGTCTATATGTCGACATTTCATAGTAGCTACACTAATCATCAGCAGACTTGGAAATTGTTTTAAAGATATTCTTTGGAAATTTTTTAAAGATATTCTAAATAAATTATTGAAAGAAAAATACTCTAATAATACCCGTCAAAACACAAAAAACAAGCTTTTTCATTTATATACATACCTAACATTTCCTTACACCTTTCACCCGTCCAGAAAATTTGTATGAATTATACTCAATATTTAGAGTGCATTTCATACAAAAGGTGTGTTTCTTTACTCTACATTGAGATCACGCGGGATCACAATTTGGACAAAAAGCGTTTCCGCACTTTAAAATTGGGCAATCGAGAGCGCTTTTGAGAGAATAGTATGCTTCCTCTTCTTGCGCGAAAAAGCCTGTACTTTTTCTTCGGGCAAGTAGTTAAGCAATCAGCTGTTCGAAAAATAAACAATAATAAAAGTTCATTTGAATCAACTGGTATACAAATCATTTCAGCGTTTTTATATATGTAAATATTAAATATTGCCCGGAAAGTAAAGAAACACGCCTAAAGTTTCTATACATATTACTCATTATTGTCCCATAAACACCGCATTAAAATGCTTTGATAGTATTTGTTTTGGTCTTTCCGTGTTGTTATTGATAGCTGCAGGCCAAACATCCACAGGCACTATTCCCTCTTTCCTCCTCCTTATAATCTATGTTTCTAGTTCTAGTACATATGTAGGGATCATCTTCTGAGCACTGGTCTAAGATAAAAAAAAACACATTATATCTTTTTTTCCTAAAATATTTTTGAAGTTTTTTCCAGCTGTCATATAAAATTGTAATTTTCTGTTAAGAAGATAACATAATGTCTACAACTGATATTAACTCTGATATAATATGAGAGAGAACGTCAGCAGATTAACGAGAAAAAACAAATTATATTTTCTCTCATATCTAGCATGGCGCCAAGTATTTTTGCAAATATCATAATATTTCACAATTTTTAAGCAACCATGCACTAAACATCGTTTAATGTTCTATTTTTCTTAAACAGATTTATATATTCTAACAACAAAAATAATAATAAATGATTTTTTATAAATATTTTAATGATTTTATGATATTTTTATTAATTTTTTTCGGGAATTCTCCAAAAATTGAATATTAGGTCGTTTTGTTTACGTTTTTTGGCAGTTCATATCATGATATGATTTTCTAAATATATATTATCAAAACAATATTGTGATATCTGATATAATATTGCAATAATACTAATTTTGAAGGCTACACGTGATATAATTCTGTCTGCTATCAAATTTTACGTTCGCTGAGAGAAAAATATTTGATATTATATCACGTATAGACGCTATGTAAGAAAACGGTAACATTAGCAGTCTACACCTGACAGACAGTAACAGAATTTTGATGTGTCTGTTAGTGTTTTCATGTCAGGTGTGGAACGCTCTTAATAATCTGTGAATTGTTGTCGAAAACCAGACTCCGAACGATAATTCCAAGATAGTTTTACTGAGTACTGTGGTCTATCACACAATAGAACCATTGTTCTGACAGTTTGTTGGCGAAGGGAACGAAGGGAGAGATATTTTGTCGGCATTATTTTTCATTCAACTTCATAACCCACAAACAGTACAAAATGTATACACACGTCAAGCAATCAAATTAATACAAAAATACTAATGCAATGCAGGCACAGTGATGTGTATGCGTGCCTAAACCTTTTATATCAAATATAATAACATAAGAAAAATGTTTCAACTAAAAATTTGTCTCGTCTGCAAAAGCTCATTCACATAAAATGAGATATGCGCTACTAGCTATATAGAATAGTACAATATATTAACAATTTTTTTCGAAGCAATCAACAGAACATAAAGTTTTATTGAAAGCTAAGTTCTGAAATTCAATTTATGTGCCAATTAACTGATTTCAAACTTGCTTGTTCCTTGTCATAATTACGTTCAAAATAAGAAAAAAAATTTTTGGTACGTGTTCTTGCACATTCCTTACAGACAATCGTTTTCCAACTGATTGAGTATTTTTTTTTTTTTTTTTTTTTTTTTTTTTTTTTTTTTTTTTTGTATAAAAAACAATTTCTGTTTTTTTTATTGGTTTGAAATAAGAATAGCCCACTTTTGTTTTTGAGGCCAGTTTTATATGTATGTTTACAACTCAGTTCCGTTATATTATTTTTAAAACTAGATATATACGAACTTTTAATAGTTTTCAATCAAACAACTTTTTTCAACAAAAATTACTTCAAACATCCAATTTTCATGACAACTTTTAAAGACATGTTTGTTTTCTATTTTTTTTAAGCTGCTACCAAAATCATGTTATATTTCCACCATGATGTTTATCGTTTGTCCGTTTTTATCCTTTTGTTAGTATCGATGTAGTCGCTTTGCCAGACGAATGCAAATAAAATATAATAATGAAATTACAAATGATAACAAAAAGAAAAGAGTGAAAAAACACGAAAAACAGAGCATGGTACAATAATATAACAGGTAAAAGTGGAACTACAACAAGCCAACAATAAAAAAACAGCATGGCTTTTTATTGTTGCTTTGTGTTGATAACTGTCAAAGAAAACAAGAAAATAAAAAAACAAACCTATATTTTTTCTTCGTGTTTTTATTTTACAAATGATTTTTCTGTCTGTTGTGTTTGAAGCTGTTTTTGTATTTGAAAAGTATTATTGGAACATTTTTTTTTTTTCAAAAACTTTTTCAATTTGTAAACAATAATAAAAAATTTGTGTGTATGTGCGCATAATATAAACAACTTTTGATAGTTATTATCACAGAAAAAAAATGTCGGCTACCTTTTCGACACTATCTATATATTATTGTACCATGAAACAAAGTTTGTGTCTTTTTGTGTACCCCTCTTTCTTTTCCATCATAATTGCCTACAAACACAAAAGACATGACTTAAAGATGTTTGAAAAAATCATTGTGATAGTTTGAGTATCCAAAACTGTGGCTGTGTTCTGTAACTCTCGCCACGAGAATCTTTTCGGCTGAAACAAACATCTGCTTATCTCACTAAACTGTAGCTATAACTTTTTTTGGTGAGTAATAGCTGTCGCGTAAGGAAATTACTCGTCATTTTACAGAAAAACTGTGTCTGTAAAACTTTTGCGAAAAAAATTCCCGCTTTCAACTGTCATTATTTCTCGCAAATAAAAAGGCTGTGAGATAGTATTTCAAATAACAATAATCATCATTAAATGACCAATAATACTGAAAAAATAAGTATTTTGCTGTTAATTTAAGTATCAAATGCATATTTACACAGTTTAGAATGATTGTTTTTTATTTTAACATTTTAATTAATTTTTATACCCTTCACACAACAAGTTTTAAGGGAATACTTAAGTTTGTAATTTCAACAATTTTAACTTCCGACCCAACAAAGTATATTGTAATATAAAATAATGTTTTTTTCAGAATTCACAAATTGCAATTGTTTTTTAATGTCACAAAATTTTGTGCATAAGTATGTATTTGTAAATAAAATGTAAACGTTCGAGCCATCCATACATTTTCTAGAATAGCCGGCGGTTATAATATGACGCCGTCGAACAAAATTTCTTAACTTTAGTAATTTTTGGTCGGCGGAGGTACTAATTGTGGCTGGCGCTTTCATTTTTATATTTTCAGACATTCCTAACGCCGTGTCTTCACGTGCCATCGACTTGAACATGGCATGAACATAACGTCGGCAGAGCGAGTGTAAAAAAAAAGTTCATGTTCTGTATGTGGCGAATACGTATGTTCGGATTTACCTTATCAAAGTGTTCAATTCGGCGCCATTTTGTGTATTTTTGTACGTGATGGCCAACTTCATGGGGAACATTGATGCTCAGCCATATGCTTGAGCATCGATGTCAGAGCATGAACGAAACATGGCCATGAGCGGTCCACATTAGCCATTTGCGATGTTCGCCATGATGCTCATACCATGTTCATGGCTAATGGAGACCCCCAGTAACGTAACGACGTAATCACTTTGGATAGTTTTCGACATGAGTAACAGACACAGTTTTTCCTCACTTTTCGAGAAACGATGGAATAATTTGTTTCAGAAGTTTTCGACGCGAGAACTTCTCGCCAAAGTTACAGAACGCAGCCACAGGTTACATTTTCACCATACTTTTTAAGACATGTCTTGTTTTATTTGTAGTTGTATCGATGTAGTCACTTTGCCAGATGAATGCAAATAAAACATAATAATAAAATATCATTTGCAAAAAAAAAAATTTGTAACAAAAAGAAAATAGGGAAAAACACGAAAAACAAAGTTTGTGTCTTTTTGTCTACCCCTCTTTTTTTCTATCATAATTGCCAACAACACAAAAGACTTGATTTAAAGACGTTTGAATATCCAAAACTGGCACTTGTATTCATCAAATAAGGCCTGAGTGAAGGCCAGTTTACACACTCTTGTTACCGCTGAAATAAAATGCAAAACAAACTTACTATACAAATACATATGTACATACATACGCTGTTAGAATTTGCAAGGGATAATATTATTTATTAACACACAATAAAGGAAAAGAATATAAAAATAAGTATGTTTACATAATTTTATTGCCTGCAAATGATGTATTTGATTTGCAAGAGACACAATTCCTGCTGACTTGATGGCATCCGACAGTGCACACAATAACATTGCCGAATATAAATTGGCTTGCAACTGGTGATACTTTCAACAGTTACCTGAACTATTTGAAGTTGTTAATTTCTGTAGCTGCAATAACTAACATTTGTTCGTGAAAATGGTAAAAATATTTTTAATAATGACTTTGGCCACCATCTTTGTGACCGTTACTTGCTTGCCTACGCCAGATGAAGAACGGTATTTTGATAAAGAGGTAAAAGTGATTCATAATTTAAAAAAATTTGAAGTGCTTTATAAATTTTTATTTCTTCAGTTAAGTCGAGACTTGATCAACTTGCTAAACTCAGCCCACTACGCTCAGCAAGTAAATTATCCTTGCCGCTACTACAGCACAAACTCTTTAACTCCTTCAATGTCTAAACGAAACTCTGAGCTTATTAATTCGCTTTTAAGTCTGCCAAAAAATATGAATGATGCCGGAAAATAAATAAGACGTGAGAGTATACGTCGTATTCAACTGTGGTTATAAATCTTATCAACTTCAAATTATTAAATCTCCTACAGTATTTATTTATGTACCTACATACTTATGTACATATACTTTAAATAAGTATTTATGTATGTATATGTTCTATTCGTTTTATAAAAATTGTTTAATAATAAGTTTGCAATGCATTTTGGATAACTATAAGTTTTGTTTCCGTTTAATTTGAAATCTAATATGTCCAAGCTGAATTTTATACAAAAAAAAAAAATATATAGGTATAACTATTTAATATGTGTTTTATAGCTTTCTATAGTTCTGTTCCACATGGATTACGTAACAGTCCGAATGTGGTTCAAGCTGCCGAAAAGCATTCATCATAACAGTTTATGTGCAATTTTAAAATAAACTGTACAAAGTTGCACAAACTTTTTCTTTGGTTAAGTTCCGACTAGTATATATTAAATAATCAGCTGTTATTTTTACATATGGGCGTACATATGCTACTGAAACCGTTTTGCTAAAATATGAATTAGAAAGTATATATAAAAAAAATAAGTATAAAAAAAAACTAAAACTTAGAGAGTAATTTGATGTTTACTCTGATTGGTCCGAACTTGGCCGAGATCTTATCGAATACCTGAGATTTTCAAAATTATTTTTGTAAAATAATCAGCTGAGAGAGAATTGTAGGTGTGTTCATCTACTTTACTAGTAAAAACTAGTAACGAGAGAGTACAAGAAATTTTGCAAAATTACTCTCAAAAATGTGAAAAAGTAAATGAACACTTTTCTAGCTAAAATTTGCAAGTTAAAGTAGTGTTGTTATGTATAGGTATATATGAGTACTTAATAACTACTCTTATATTTTTTGGACAAATTATGCATATGTATATGTATATTGTTATAAAAAGAGCGTGGTTGTGGTCATTTATATTCAGCATTGTCGTGGCTGGCGTTTTTTTGAGTACGGCTTGTAACAGAATAAAGAAAAGTTTTACAATTTTATTTAATCTAGTACTAGACGTAGTCGAAATACGCTAAATACAGGGGTGATTAGATACTTTTGAATAAAATATCTATTTTTAATTAGGGGCGCTTACCCCATACACGTTTCAATTCAATTGGTTAGGTAGGCAGGCCGCTGGATTCTCAAAAAAGTACCTGGACTCACCAGCTCACTTGGGTTCTGAAAGATCGTTCCTTTTGTGATAAACTCAATTGGCTACTGAGTCGGTTGTTGTACAAATCAAGACGTTTAAATTTATTCGTTTGGAAGTTGTCGAGTTGGTTGAAGAAAAATCAAACCATTTTGATTTTTTTATCAAGTTGGCTAGTAAGTCTCTCAATTCGATTGTGCTTTGTATGTTCAAGTCTCTTGATCAGTTGTCCAAAAAACTTAAGAAAGGAAAAAACTTGAACTATAACCCGTTCTGCAAACGTACAATTCAGTTTATGAAGTATGTTGCCAAGAACCAATTCAATTGAAAGACTCAATTCACAATTGAATTGAAACGTGTATTTATACGTTATAACTGCCTGCCTACACATAGCATTTTTATTTTTTCAAATTAATTTCAAAGTGTAAAGTACCGAGTAGCTAGGTACTCATAATATTTACAATACTAAAAATAACATCTGGTTTGTAAAAAATAAAGAAACAAAAAACAGAAATATTTTAGAGGTTAAAATTAGATAAATGTTAATATAATTATAAATGGAAGGATCCAAGTGTGAATTTAATTGCTTCCCTAGAAGCTTTAAACACATTCAAGCAAGTAAATTTGCCGGAACATCCTTTGCCACTGATGTGCCAGATACTGTGTTGCTTAGTTTATTTCCCTTAGACTTCTTATTTTATTAAAAAGACTACAAAAATACATTTGTAATCTTTTTAATACTTTTAATTGGCTTAAAAGTTTACATACAATTACAATTTCTTAAATTTTCCAAAATGTTTTAATTTTTAACTTGATTTAGAAATACTGTTTTGTAAACACAAAAGCAAAACATCTGTTTGAATAATTATTGCAAGTTAAAATTTTACTTGTAAAAACTTGCAAGAATTTTTATGGCGCTCAATTTTTTACGCTCTTTTGACGCTCTCTCGTTGCAAATTTTTTGGGGTAATGAACGCTTTCTAGTAACAATTATTACAAATTTGTAAAAGTTTTTTGTAAATGAACACAACTTGTGTTAGAGAAACCCATGATGTGGCAGCTCAGTTCAATTGTGTCTAAAAATTAATGTAGCTGGCAGCACAGTTCAATTGGTTCGGAGCAGAGAACTTCACTTGTTGACTAAAAAATCGTTCAACAATAACAAAGGCAAATTATTAAACTTGCCCACACGCTCTCTTTTGTTGTTCATTCGTATGCCTCATTGTTGGCTCTGATGGCTCACACATCGGATGACTCATTATAATAATCTTCTTTCAAGTGGGAATAACCCAGTAGTCCACAAGTTATTACAATTTGCAAAGCATCCGATTGTAAGCGATTGTGTCAACAGAAAAAATCAAAATAAACGTGTTAAGCACAATAAACAACTAGCATCCGATTCACATTAGTCTTTTTCTACTCATTTTGCTAAATTAAATGTACGTAAGAAGCAAAGAAGAAAAGAAATGCTAATAATATAGTTTTGAACTCATCCAATCTTCGCTTACAATGTATACAGTGTTGGATGCATCTTACGGCCTAGGCCATCGCTGTGTAAATGTAAGTAAGAATTGTATACAGACTTCGGATGGGTCGCGCTTACATTGTCAATGGTTTTAGATCGAATATGTATGTGACAAAAAGTTCACTAGGAAATGAAGTAATCAAACTTGCTCGAACTTTTTTATACGTTGTTCATTTTAAGGCATCCGAACCACATGCAGGTTTAACTCTCTTTCACGCGCTCTCTATCTCAAAAAGAACAAGTAAGAGTGTGTGAGTCTAAAATACTCTTCACGATAGTCACGTATTTGTATAGTATATTTAAAAATGTGAACAAAATATGCTTGGTTATATACGAACCGATATCGGAATTTTCTATTTTTTGTATTTTAGTAACCTTCTTTTATAACGGGAATTGCTTTTCAGCAAAAAAAAAAAAAAATGTTAATTGAAAAATCGGTTCAGGCTATATCTCGGGTATATATGGACCGACATCGGAAATTTTTATTTTCCACATTTATATAACCTGATTTTATTACCAGAATTGGTTGTAAGCAAAAAAAAAAAGTTTATTGAATTTTTGATGAACTTTTTATAATTTTTTAAATTAAATTTTTGGTTTTAGTGGTTATTTTTTGGCTTAGTGGTAAATTTTTTGGCTTAGTGGTTAAAGCAGTAGATCATGCAGTAGATCATACGTCATGTCCCGAGTTCAAATCCCAGTGGGTGCTGATGAGTAGTGTAGCGACTACGAAACAGCTAGTTGTCCCCCAGTAGAGCTGTGTCGTTCATGAATGAACGGGTTAAATTGAACGGATCATCTCGTTGAACGTAGTGAGCCGGTCATTAAACTGACCACCTGTCGTTCAATAGTGAGCCGTTCAATTTGGGTAGCTTTCGTCCAAATATCTTTCGTTCTTTTTGTGTCATGTTCATGTTTGTTTTTGTTGTGTAGTTTAACTGAAGTGGGGGTTGTTTTTTCTTTGTATTATTTTAAATTATCTGAAATAAAACAAAAATCGATTATGAAACTAATCAAAATTTCACACCAAAATGGTTTTTATTTAAAATTATTTCTTCTTTTTATTAAAACAATAATTTTTTTATCACTTTATCATTTTTTATTTTGCTATCTTGTTTTGTTCATTTTCCAGTGCTGTGTTGATAATTGACCGGAAAATTTTAATGTTGACAGCGTGCCATTGGTTCAAAGTGACCGATTGAACGAAATGAATGAACGGATCAGTATTTTGTAGCTGAACGAAAGTGACCGGTCACTCAAATGAACGACCCGGCACAGCTCTATCCCCCAGCTAAAGATTTGATTATTATTTTTCTTGTCTTCTTCAATCAAAATTATTGATCACAGCAGATTTGTATTGTAAAAAATCCTTCTTAAGAAAAAAAACTTAAGAAAGAAAAAACCTGATGAAATAACTCTTATTGTTTGGTAGAATTATTTTCCTTGTTCTGAGACTTGGAGCTTGACTGGCTGCTTACCCGTTTTTTAGTACCAATATAAAAGACTTCTGAGTCGTACTTCAATAGTGTTTATTTACAATTATATTCAATTATATTATTAGGGAATACAAATCAGAGTTAACTTCTAATTGAATAAAAATTGAATGGTGCTAAGGCAAGCGCTCAATGGCTATTATTCTTAAAACTAACCAACTAATTTAGAATAACTCTAAATTTTTGAAATTCAACATAGATTTATTGTACTAAATATAAGTGTTATAAATTCAACAGAGATTTACTAGTTACTAAAAACAGTGTTACCAGTTTTCCTAACTTGGCGATTATTTTTTATAAAAAATATGATGTGTCCAAACATATTTGGACACCTGAACTATAACCCGTTGTACAAATGTACAAACTAAAAATTTAATTTAAAAAAAAAAGTTGTTTAAGTTCGTTTACGCGATATTTTCATGAAAAATCCGGTTTAGGCTATATCTCGGGTATAAGTATATAGACCGTATCGGAAATTTTCATTTTCCATAATTATATAAAATTATTTCCTTACTAAAACTGCTTTTGAGCACAAAAAAGTTGTTTAAGCATTTTCATGAAAAACCCGGTCTAGGCTATGTCTCGGGTATATATGGATCGGTATCGGAAATTTTCATTTTCCATATTTATATAACCTGATTTTATTACCAGAATTGGTTTTAAGCAAAAAAAGTTGTTTAAGTTCGTTTACGCGATATTTTCATGAAAAACCCGGTTTAGGCTATATCTCGGGTATATAGGCCCGATATAGGAAATTTTGTTTTTCCATATTTATACAACCTGATTTTATTACCAGAACTGCTTTTAAGCAAAAAAAGTTGTTTCAGTTCGCTTATACAACATTTTAATAAAAACGCCGGTCTAGGCTATATCTCGGGTATATATGGACCGATATCGGAAATTTTCATTTTGCATATTTATATATAGTGCATCAATCAGCTGTTTGAGAAATAATAGCAAAGAAAACATAAACACAGATTTCAATCAGCCCACGTACAAATCCATTCAATGCTTTTTATTAATATTAGATAAAAATAATATGTGCAAAAGACCTTAAAAATAGAATAGTGTGAAAAAATATTACATAATTTTTTCCTATTAATTTTTTTATTTATTTATTAAATGCTAATTTTCCATTGCAGCATCAAAACATCACATAAGTTTCTTTTTTAGGTTAGAAATGTGACATACTGCTTTTCCGTAGTCTTGTTATTAAATTTTACCTATACTTGTTTTCATATGAATAAAATTTACCCAAAAAGTAAAAACCCTACCTATTACTTGCTTTATAATATTTTTCACATGAGCTAAATTCGAAGCAAGCGAAACTGCTAGTACAATTGCTTTTATATCGTAACAATTGAACATAAAGAGAAGCAAATTATGCCGTTTTTTTTTCTGAAAAAGTTTTGCCTTTATGCTGCACTTTTTTTTTCTTAAAACTCAAGTTTTAAATTTTATTGAGATGAAAAGAAGATGTCGCAATAACTATAAATATTTGAAAAAAAGTTGAGAAAACTGTATTGTCCTGTATTTTTTTGGCAAAACAATATTGAAAATGTTACACTTGTTCTAGAAAAGAAAACGCCATTAGTTTCATTTTACTTATACTTGCTTTCATATGAATAAAATTTACCCAAAAAGTAAAATAAGCTACTATTATTTGCTTTATAATATTACCTTCATCAATATGTGGAAAACACTTTGTTACTTTATATAAGCACAGCTGTGTTTGTTTACAAGCTACATAATTCTAAAAACAACATAGACTTGCTGTTGTAAGCAAAAGAGAGCGCAGGATTTGCCAATATTAAATTCATTTCTACCAATAAAATACATCTGACACAGGATACACTTAATATACTTTGATCTGACATGTTTTAGTTTGTATATTTTGGAATAGTAACACCACCTGACAAAGTTACCTTGGTATATTCCCAATAAGCAAATGCGTGTTTTTGTTCTCCTTTAGTCAGAGAGAGAGTTGCCGTACTATTATTTAGTACTCTTACATATGTTCGTTTTTATACATATGAATTAACTTGGTTTGCTTACTTAACATGCTAACAAAACTGTTTGTTTATTTAATTTTTTGAAATGTTTACATTTTGATTGGGCGAGGACTTGGAAATAAAACAAAATGTATTAATGCGTTAACATTTTATTTAATTGACAATTGAGATAGTAAATATGTCCGGATTTATAGCTGTTCATACGGGTTTGTATAATTCAATTTTAGTGTGTTTGTGCATGCTTGTTTGTATGTATGTTTATGTGGTGATTCTTGTTTTTAACTTGGCGTTAAAGGTGCTGGAAATATTGTTGATGAGTCCAAATACCAACGAGTTATTAAAGAGGCTTGCGTAAGGGCTACAGATATATTGAAGAATGGTGGATCTGCAATGGATGCGTGCGAAGCCGCAATTGTCCGTTTAGAAAATTGTGGCAATACAAATGCTGGGCTGGGATCTAATCTCTGCTGGGATGGATATGTACAGTGTGATGCATCCATTATGAATGGAACTAATTTGCACTTTGGTGCATGCACAAATGTCTCAACTGTGAAGAATCCCATACAACTAGCGCGAGTTTTATGTGATGGACAAGATCGAATGCTTTCAATGGAACGTATCCCCCCAATGGTAATGGCAGGAACTGGTGCAGAAAAATATGCAGAGGAACTGGGCTGCACAATGATTGAAGCTAATGGACTAATATCTTCAAAAGCAAAGTTCACATATAACCATTACAAATCGAAAGTTGGTAATTTGACCAAGGCCTCCAGTACTAAAATGGAAAACTCTGCAAACGAATCTAACAATCAAGAGGCGGAGGAGAGCGCCCTAGATACAGTTGGAGCAGTTTGTGTAGATAGCATAGGAAACTCTGCAGCTGGTTGCAGCTCCGGTGGTTTAATTTTAAAAGTTCCTGGACGTGTTGGTCAAGCTGCCACATATGGTGCAGGATGCTGGGCAACAGACACTGATAATCTCTCCGTTGCTACATGTACAACAGGCAATGGAGAATATTTAATGAAGACTTTTCTTGCAAAGGAAATTTGTACTGATCTCTTTACCGCCGACTGCGCAGTTACCAGCCTACATAAAACATTTAAAAGTAAATTTTTGGAATCCCCGTTTCTTCCAGCTGATCAGTATTTATATGGTGGTGCTTTGTCCCTTCTTTATTATCCTAAGACGAGTAGTGGTGAAGTGCTGTGGAGTCATACAACTAAATCATTTTGCGTGGGTTACATGTCAACGCAGCAGAAAACGCCAAAAGTTTGTGTCAATCAATTTGTCTTTGTCTATTTGTTAATATTGTTATTTATAAATATTGAATTATATATGCTTATATACATATATATATTTTTTTTAATTTTTTATTTTATTACACAGTTTGTTTACTCGCCGTTGCCAACATACAGTATGCCGGGAAAGTCGAGCGTCGTGAATGGGCACAATTTTCACCTACGTGTGTAGTTCATAAACAAGGAAATCTGGTGTGAAAAAAAATAAATATGTAAACTAGCAATTAGCGAATTAATAAAAACTCATAACATAGACTTATTTTGGAAATCATTTTTATTTAATTTATTTATTTAAGTTTGTGATCTGCTTACTGACGACATCAGACAAATACTTTTTTTTTAGTCTGTCATCGTTTTTGTTTAATAATTTGAAGAGTGTTTATAAAATTCTGGCAATTACATTAGATTTGTAGACAAATTCCGTGTGTTTAATAAAACCACTTTTTTATTAACCCCAAGCACTTTGAACAAAAAAAAAATTCAACAGAAAAATACTGGATTTGTAAATAAGCTAACCACGTATATTAGAACTTGGCAAGCGAAAACTCAGAAGTAATTCCTACACCAATTGTTGATCGTGCAATGAATTTGTCCATAAGTATAATCATAAATTATCAGTCTGTCTAATAGTTAAGAGCATTTCAGACTATAATAATTTATATTATACTTGTCGAAAAATCAAACAAGACGTGCAAGTGTGAAAGTAACGTATTATGAATATGATATCCCAAAAGCTACATAAGTTTTATAAATTTGACCAAATAATAAGATATTTAATTGGATCAGTGTTGCATGTTTCACAAAAGCAAATAATTAAAATATGAAAACTAGTCGTTGAATAAATCGAAAAATTAAACAGTTTGCCCCCTGCTCATAATTTACATTCTACTTCAGGTATGATGGCGTGAAAACAAATTGTAAAATGGTACGTTAGATTTTTTGACAGTCGTAACAAATCCCATTAGATTTCTACATTATCATCTGCGAAATCCAATGAAAATCTTAAGACTTTTATGATAGTCTGAAACGCCCTTTAATAGGAGTAATATTAATCTGGTGCTGTAGCAACAGAAACAGAATTTTTATAGGGTGTTTTTTTAAGCCCGATAGAACTTGAAATTGTAAAAAATAACACAAAAAATTAAATTGTAATCAAAATTTTTTTTTTATTCGAAAGATCAATACGTGACATTAACATTTGAAAATGATTTCGGGCATATGGGCACCGCGGCTGTTCTTGACGAAGCGCATTCTGGACGTCCAATTTTGGGCCACTTTTTCGAGCACTGCTGGCCGTATGTCACGAACAACACGAACAATGCTGGCCTCCAAGGCGTCAATTGTTGCTGGTTTATCAGCATAAACCAGTGACTTCACGTAGCCCCACAGGAAATAATCGAGAGGTGTCAAATCGCACGACCTTGGAGGCCAATTGACAGGTCCATTTCTCGAAATCAACTTATCGCCAAATTTTGATTTCAGTAAGTCGATGGTTGCGTTCGCCGTATGGCACGTAGCGCCATCCTGTTGAAACCACATGTGCTCCGGATCAATGTCATCCATATTTTCAAACAAAAAATCATTGATCATGGTGCGGTAACGATCTCCATTGACCGTAACGCGAGCCCCGGCCTCATTTTTGAAGAAATAAGGTCCGATGATGCCACCAGCATGAAAACCGCACCAAACAGTGCATTTTTCTGGATGTAATGGAGTCTGTAGGGTCTCTTGTGGATTGGTCTCACTCCATATGCGGCAATTTTGCTTATTAACAAACCCGTTAAGCCAAAAATGCGCCTCATCGCTGAACACAATTTTGCGATAAAACAACGGGTCAGTTGCCAACTGATTTTCAAAGTAAATTTGGATAATTTCGTAGCGTTGTTCAAGCGTGAGTCTATTCATGATGATTTGTCAGAGTATACTGAAACAAATAAAAAAAATGTTTCATCAAAATTTAATTTTTTGTGTTACTTTTTACAATTTAAAGTTCTATCTAGCTTAAAAAAACACCCTTTATTTATAAAAAATTTTAGACCTTGAGCTTACTGCACATTTTTAAAATTTTTTAAATTCGAAAACTACCTCCAAAAGCTGATTAACAAATGTGAATTATGTAAATATATCATCATCAGCCCAATTACAAATAAAAATTCCATGAGAGTTTTTTAATTTTTCTCTTTTCTCCAATTATGAACAAAAATCGAATATGATTTTTTATTTTATTTTTTCGTTCTCTCCGTTAACTAAAAACACTAAAAGGAGAATAGCTCTTCAATTCCTAGGGTCAAGTTAACAAAAATTGTGCTTTTCTATTTAATTTGAATTGAGAAAAATACTTTAATTGAGAAATAATTTGCGAGAGGAAAAAATTTCCTGAGAAATAAAAATCCGTGAGAATATTCATAATTGGGCTGCATATGTATCACTAAATAAATATGGTTAAAAAAATTAAAAAAATACGTTTCGATATCAAACTAATAATCACTCATAAGACACGGGTTTCGAGTGTTGCAAACGTACAAAGAAACATCCATGTGAAGCTAATATCTGACGGTTAAATTTTACAGGCCGATATTGGGTGTGAAACACACCTAAACGTCAAGTTCTTTCTGCATTTTACAGTTTAAACAATCGAGCATTTAAGTTATTCAGACGTATTTTGAAAATGGTTGTTTAAATCAAAATGCATATCGTGCACTTCGCGATTTTTTCGGTAAATTTAATCGTCCAAATGTGCGTACAAACGCTAAAATTGTACCAAAATTTGAGCAAACCGGTTCTATAGGAGATGTAAAAACACCAGTGCATGCTCATACAGCTCGTTCTGCAAAAAATATTTCTGCTGTTCGCGATAGTGTGGCTAAGGACCCGTCCACCTCAACTCGTCGTCGTGCCCAACAATTGCCTCTCTCCCGTTCGTCGTTAATGACCAACTGCATAAAGCCCTACATTTACACGCTTACAAAGTGCATTGATTCAAGAACTAAAGACTCTTGACCATTCAAAGCGTCGTCAATGGGCAGAATGGTGGCAAGAAATGGCAACAGTGGATGAACAATTTTCGAAGAAAATCATCTTCAGGCACATTTTCACCTCAGTGGATTCGTCACTAAGTAGAATTGCCGCATTTGGGAGTATGATAATCCAAGAGTGATTGTCAAAAATCTATGCACCCACAAAGAGTGGCTGTTTGGTGCGGTTTAACGGCTGGCAGCATCATCGGGCCGTATTTTTTCCAAAATGAGGCCGGTCAGGCAGTAACTGCGAATGGTGTTCACTATCGTGCGATGATAGCGAACTTTTCATGGCCCGAATTGAAAGATATGGATGTTGGCGATATATGGTTGCAACAAGACGGTGCCACTTGCCACACAGCTAACGAAATAATGGCTCTTTTACGCGAAAAATTTAATTAACGTGTTATGTTACGTGGTGGCAATGTCAATTGGCCGCCAAGATCATGTGATTTGACGCCGTTGGACTTCTTTCTTTGGGGTTATGGGCTAAACGATGAAACAATTCAGCACATTAACAGCATAGAATCTCATCGAAAATTTTGCCCATTTGGACTATAAGGTGGATGATCAATCAATTCGAAGTGTATTTCACGTAATTTTAGCATCGTATCTAATGTTGTCATTTTTTCTTGATTGCATCAATCAACTGATCCAATGATGCACGATAATACTTTCCTGTGATTTTTTATTCTTTTTCAAGTTAATCAATGAGCAATATTCCGTGTGCATCCCAAAATACAGTGGCCGTAAACTTACCAACCGATTTCATTGTATTTGCCTTCTTCGGAGCACTTCCCCTCCATTGTTTCAATTGCTTTTTGGTTTCAGGTGTTTAGTGGTGGACCCCCGTTTCACCAACAGTTATTAATCAATGCCAAAAATCAACAGGATTACGCTTTATCATGTCCGAAAAACCGCTGTGAAGTGGCCTGTCGAATTCGTTTTTGTTCGACACTGAGCAAACGCGGCAGCCATCTTTCTTTTTCATATGCAAATGTTCATGCAACCATTTCAACCATCTCACATAAATTGACTCGGTGATCATTCATAACGATATCGAGGATTTTCTTGATATTTTCTTCAGTAACCACTTCGTTTGGCCTTCTTGTTGATGGTATTGTTGCAGTGCTTGTTCGACCGCGTTGAAATTCAGCAATCCAATATTTTACCATGTAATCGGACGGAGCACTCCTCGTAATGTTTATTGTCTCTTTCGCCGTTTTCCCTTTCAAATAATAGTATATAATCACTGCACAACACTAACTTTTCCCTTTTTTCGAGAAGCACAAAAGTTGCTTTCTTTAAACGACTGCAACAAATAAACAAATTGAAGAATTTGGGTGAAATTTTAACAGCTGTCAAACATCAGCTGTTAAAATTTTGCAATTTAAAAAAAAAATGTGTTTGTGCTGTCATCTAACGCTAGGTAGCTTCAATATCAATCCACCCTCGTAACAAGTTGGTTCAAATTTCATTATTCTTAAAGCCTATTTCCTCCACTATGATTCCTTCATACATTATTTTATGAATAGATAGCAGGTTTCAAAGATACAGATTTATTACCTTTTTTTTTGGGTTTGGCTTCCCTGTACACCGCAGACTAGCCTAGCATCGTTTTAGTGTATCGTTAAATGCAGCATTCTGTAATAAAATATTTGAAATAATAAATGTATACTACATATTTATAAGCGGACTCCTCTCATAATCGGACAAAAATTCCGCGTTGGTGAGTGTCCGGTTAAAAGAAGTTTCACTGTATTTATGGAAGAAAAAAATTAACCAAAACGAAAGAAAAATCGCATCTCCACATTGAAGAAACCCATTACAAATTTTGGTTTGCGTTATGATACCAAATGTTAGTAAAAAGTAATGAGGCGAACAAACTTTTTCATATCCGAGCTAGTCAACTTTGACACCCTGTAGGCGACCATGTGATATAACAAGGTTGTTCAAATTTCATTATTCTTAAAGCCTATTTACTCCTCTATGATTACTTCATGCATTGTTTTATGATCAGTTCGCACATTTTAAAGGTACAGATTTATTACGCTTTTTTTCGGTTTGGTCTCCACTGTGCACCGCAGACTAGTCTAGCATCATTTTAAGAAAATGTAGCATTCTGTAATAAAATATTTGAAATTTTAAAAATGTGTACTATTTATATGTGGACACCTCGCATAATCGGGCAAAAATTCCGCGTTGGTGAGTGTCCGGTTAGGCCACCAAGTGATATAACAAGGTGATTCAAATTTCATTATTCTTAAAGACTATTTCTTCCTCTATGATCCTTTCATAGATTGTTTTATGATCAGATCGCACGTTTCAAAGAGGCAGATTTATTACCCTTTTTTTTGGTTTGGCCCCACTGTGCACCGTAGTCTAGCCTAGCATCGTTTCTGTAATAAAATATTTGCAATGATAAAGGTTTATAAGCGGACACAGCTCATAATCGGACAAAAATTCCGCGTTGGTAAGTGTCCGGTTAAAAGCAGTTTCACTGTATTTATGGAAGAAAAACCTTAACCAAAATGGAAAAAGTTCCGCATCTCCACATTGTAGAAAATCATGACAAATTTTGGTTAAAATTACCAAAAACGGCAGCTCTGGCGAAGAGCTGATTGCGTTATGATACCACCTGTTAGCTGATTATTTAATCAAATCAGTGCTGCAATTCAAAAATATAAAACCTTTAAAAATAACACCATGTTTTTTTTTTATTGTGTAATAAAATTTGTTTTAGGAAGCAGTTATTGTGCGATTTACATTTTTTATTTAACATCATAATTGTACGTTGTTGCGAACATTTTAGTAGGCGTTTTTATTATAAATTAATGTTTGCTTAATAAATCAGTAACAAATTTGTTGAATGTAAAAAATCTTAATAAAATATAATAATTTACAATAAAATAGATAATTATGAAGGTGTACATATGTATTATATGAAAATATATTCGATTTATGATGTAAATGAGAAGTACTTCGTTGCAAATGAACAGTTGTTATAATTTATAATAAAAAAAAATGTATTTAAGATTAAGTTTTATAATAATACATGAAACAGATCAATTCACTGTTTAAATAAATGCATGTTGAAATTATTTGTCGCATGTTAAAATAGTAATTGTATGCTAATAATACAATAAATAAAGCATACATATTTTAAAGGCATAAATATGTAGGTATGTATTTTGATTTAGATTAATATGTATAATCACATTTTTATGGAAAACTTCAGTTTTTTTTACTAAAAAATAAAATTTTGTATTTGTATGTATTTTGAAGATTTTTATCATGGCGAATTCATAACAGGTGAAATTGACAGCGCAACTGATAACTTTTTTTTTTTAATTTTTATCTGTTTCAGATGTCAAGGGCATAATTAAAACAAAATTGGGAAAACAATTTAAAACAATTTTTGAAATTATGTATTCTATCTTGAGCGCCAGATATCACTCAAAATCCTCCGCAATCTTGCTGGCCATTTTCACCTTTTCAAGCTCTATAATCTGAGACTTTAAGTTTCACGAGAAAATTAAAAGTTTGTAAATTTTTTTTATGGAAATTTGAAAAAAAAAAAATTTCAAAACAGTTTTTTAATTTATGTATTGCATCTTGAGCGCTAGCTATCATTCTGAATCCTCCCCAATCTTGCTGGTCATTTTCACTTTTCCAAGCTCTATGATCTGTGACTTTAATTTTCACGAATTAACTAAAAGTTTCACCAAATAATTAAATGTTTGTCTTTTATTGTAAATTTTTTTAATATATATTTTTTTAATTCCTTTTTGTGTTTATATTTTTCTCTTGACATTTGAAAAAGATTTATTTTTTGTAGTGTTGTATTTATTGCTCTTGCATTTAAATGGTAGGAATTCGCCTTGATTTTTATTATCAAATGTATAGTTATGTATGTATGTCAATGTGCGCTATTTTCTATGAATTTATAGTAGAATATAAAATTACACGAGTAGTTTCAATCTTAATTGAGCGTTTCAATCAATAGATGTTCAGTTAATACGTAATGAATATTACGCATTTTAAGGCAAACAATTACAATAGCTCTAGTCACAATCTGGTGCATTTGTGATTGTAAATTTATGCAATTGCAAATATATGATATTAATTGTGAACCACCTCTGTTCGTTTAGTTGGCGCTACTTTTTTCAAAGCATGAAATTCACAGCTGATTGATAATTAGAGTAGAAAATAATTTGCTGAAAATCAAAAATTAATATGCCGAATAAAAGCTTTATGGAACAGTTAATGGACTTTTTAATAAAAAAAAAGCGATTTTAAGTTAGATAAAGACATCGATTGGTGTTATTTGAATGCGGGATGAGCGGCAGCTACTAAGCGGCTTTTACGAACTAATTGGCTTGGATCGCTGATTGTCAGCTGTCGATTTGCAATTAACTTGAGCATAACTAGAGCAAATAAGAACTATAGGTTTTAAGTATAGCATTTACACAAAGACTAGCAAGTGCATTGCTGTGTATGTTGTTAGTGTAGAGTAAAAATATGCTAAACCTTTTTGCAAATGCAATGATGCAATACCATTTGCACGAGACTGTGAATAGAGCTAATGTTTTGGTCGAAAAAACCGACAACCTGTACGTGTACGCTGACTTCAAACAGCTTGTTAAGGCTGATTTATACGGTGATTTAAAGCCATGCCTTTTTTTATAATATTCTTTTAAAGCTTCTACCAAAATCATGTTACATCTTTACGATGATTTTTAGGTCATATCGTTTTTTTAATTGTTGTCGTTGAAAATAATCGTTTGTCTCTTTTCACCCTTTTGCTAGTATCGATGTGGTTGCCTTGCCAGTCGAATGAAAATAAAACAATACAAAAAAAAAAAAAAAAAATAACAAACGAGTCATAAAGAAATTAGAGAAAAAACTTGAAAAACAGAAAACATGACTTTTTTAATGTTGAAAATTTTTCAATACAAAAGAAAGGACATGCCCAAATCAGCTTTAATAGGGTAGTGGTATAAGCACAGCTGTTTTTCGTTTCCTTTGCGTAAATTTGCCAAAAACTCATAGACTTCCTTGCTTTTTCATATAAAAGAAAAACCAAATTCTGACAACTTTTCGTAAATTCTACCAACAAAATACATGTTGACGTTTTTTGGTGTTGTATTTATTGTAGTTCTGCCACTACGCCACTACCTGTTTAAAGCCATGGCTTTAAATCATCGTGAAAATTTGCTCTTAAAAAAAAAGTTTAATTTTTTTGCGTTTAACATTTAAAATTTCTTGCAAAGTTAAACTAACTTGAGCTCATAGGCTAATCTTGCATAAGAAATCAATCCGAACCGTCAGAAAGATGTTATTAACAGCGATACCCAAATTGATGCGCTGAACGCTGCGTTGGCTGGCGCTTTGCGTTAACCCTAAACTAGTATACCCAAATAAAAGCGCCAACGCTTTGTCTAAAACAATATTGTTAGCTTGACGGTTTAATAAACCCCTCTAAATAAAGACAAAATATCGCTAGTTATGAAACTAAAACAGCTAAAATGGTATTACTTTTTAATAACAACAACTTAACTTTCCGCTGCACTGTCAAAATAGGATTTCTCAATTTTGAGGCATTGATGTCCTTCATATAATCACCCTTGTTCTATTTAGCGTCATCAATATGAAACGATGTCGATTGTTGTAAATCGGCATGCCCATTATCAATATCATGATTTATCGATAAGCGTTGATGTATTTTTGGTATATCGTTCTCGTTTTCGGTCATCATCAAGAACCCCCATGCGTTCCAAATCTAAAATTGATTACAATCAACTGGGTATTGAAAATTTATGCGTTCGATGTGGTAGGGATAACCACAAAGCAAAGCAATGTCGTACAAATCCTAACAAACTCAAGTGCAGGTCCTGTGGAAAAAGGGGGGCATGTTCAAAAGGTATGTTTGAAAACTTTAATAAATAGTACAAATAATAGTTCAATGGTAACAAATGACGACAACGATGAATCTGTATACAAAATGTATGGTATAAATAAGATTGTTAATATCAACAACAACCAAGAACATAATAAATTGGATGACGATAAGTATGTCGTGGCCGTCGAAATAAATGGACGCCGTCAATTATTCGAAGTCGACTCCGGAGTTAAGTACACATTAATTAAAAAGCGCCAATACGAACAGCTGAACATAAAAACACAATTGCAACCATCAAAAATAGCTTTCCGGTCTTATACTAAAGATATCGTTATTCCTTATGGTAAAGTTAAAGTAAATGTTAAATACAATAATCGACAGTCAATTGAAGAAATGTATGTTGTACCTGATACTTATGATACATTATTAGGACGAATTTGGATTCGGCATTTATGTATAGTTCTTCAAGAGATAGACAATCAGCTTCCAAGCCAAGTTCAGTGCATCCGTATGGATAACATGCAATCTATCACAGAAATAATTAATATGTTTCCAACCGTTTTTTCAGAAAAGATAAGGTGTGTGCCGAATTTCGAAGTAACATTGCAATTACGTAGCAATGCTAAGCCTGTATTCTACAAAGAAAGAGAAGTACCTTTTGCACTCCGTGATGTTGTCGAAAAGGAATTAACACTATTAGAAGCATCTGGAATTATTTCGAAAGTTGAAAGAAGCGATTGGGGATCACCTCTTGTGATTATACCAAAACCAGATGGTGGGGTACGTCTGTGTGTCGATTATAAAATCGGGGTAAACCCTCAACTAGTGTCGGCAAATTATCCAATACGACGGATTGATGAAATATTGAACAGCCTTAAGGGCTCGAGGTATTTCTGTCGCCTGGATTTATTCAAAGCATATTTGCATTTAAAGGTTAGTAAAGAATCCAGGGAAGTGCAAACCATATCAACCCACAAGGGCACATTCAATGTAAACCGTCTATCATTCGGGATAAAAACAGCACCCTCAGAATTCAATCGAATTATAGAGCAAATTTTGTTCGGATTAGAAAAAACAATGTCATATTTTGACGATATTGTCGTTCATGGTGCTACAGAAGGAGAATGCAAAATAAATTTAATTAAATGTCTTCAACGCTTGAAGGAGCACGACTTGCATGTCAATTATAAGAAATGTACATTTCTCCAAACTCAAATAGAATATTTGGGGCATGTTGTCCAATATAATAAAATACTAAAGTCTCCATCTAAAATTCAAGCAATTGTTAAAATGCCACGCCCATCGAATGCTGACGATGTTAGAAGATTTCTGGGTATGATAACTTACTATTCAAGATTTATACCTGGAATGTCTTCAATTACATTTCCACTACGGCAATTACTGCAGAAAAATCACAAATTTAAATGGACAGCTGAATGTGAAGCTGCATTTTTGAAGCTTAAAAATATAATATCAAGTGAACAAATATTAATGCCGTTTGACCCTGAACTACCCGTAGTTGTAGCATGTGACGCCAGTCCTACAGGAGTAGCAGGTGTGCTATCACATGTTGAAAACGGGAAGGAACGACCCGTTGCATTTGCGTCCAGATCGTTGCCTGCTGCTGAAAGAAATTACAGCCAATTAGATCGCGAGGCATTAGCGATAATTTTTACTATAAATCATTTTTTTATGTATTTGTATGGCAGGAAATTTCAGCTTGTCACAGACAACCGCCCTTTAACTCGTATTTTTCACCAACATACTAAAATGCCACCGATCACATCAGCACGTTTATTACGCTACGCCGAGTTTCTATCAGGTTTTAATTACGAAATAGTTTACAAAAAAGGATCGGAACATATAAATGTTGATTACTTATCACGCGCACCTCAACCGATAGAAAAGCCATCATTAGATAGGGGTATTAATGAAGAAGTAAACCTACTATGTATATCTTCAGTCTTCGAAATTTCAAGCGAATATATTAATGCTAATGTACTAATAACAGAAACAGCAAAAGATTCAAACCTTGCCAGCCTTATGAACAGCTTACTTAATAGTTGTAAAAATTTTGATCAATTCACTATAAATAATGGAATAATATTCAAAGGACAAAGAGTATTGATTCCAAAAAGCCTACAGCCACAAATACTGCAGGAGCTTCACCGTACTCATCCTGGCATTACAAAAATGAAGCAGCTAGCTAGGAGGTACTGTTACTGGAGGGGCATCGACCGCGACATCGAAAATTTAGTAAGATCATGTGAAGCGTGTGTACACATTCAGGCAAAGCCGACAAAAGCTCCACTGCACCACTGGGAGGAACCAGCCGAAAACTGGGATAGAATCCATATCGATTATGCTGGTCCTTTTCAAGGTCATTTTTTCTTGGTCGTTGTTGACGCAAAATCCAAATGGGCAGAAGTAAAAATAGTACGCGGCGCTCCAACAACAAAATATTCAATAAAGCTTCTCTCCGGCATATTTGCTAGTCATGGATATCCAGTTGTAATGGTATCCGGTAATGCGACTATATTTACCAGTGACGAGTTTAAACACTACTGCAAAAAAAAACGGTATTTTTCAAAAACTAATTGCTCCGGGTCATCCAAGCACCAACGGATTGGCAGAACGCAATGTGCAAACCTTAAAACGAAAATTAAAAGCTATGGAATCAGAACAAGCATCTCTAGATGATAAAATAAAGGAAATTTTACAAACATACCGGGCTACGCCTCTCGCTTGTGGCGAAAGTCCTGCAGAGCTTTACTACAATCGACGCATTCGGATACGTCTTGACGCAATAAAGCCAACAACCAAATTTAAAGCTACTGAACCTATCCCGGGGGTAAGAAATATAAGCGTGGGAGAAAAGGTGCAAGTGTTGCACACATCTAACAATAAGACTGTTTGGAAGACTGGAACCGTTATACAAAAATATGGCCAGCTTCACTATCTTGTAAGGCTCGATGATGGTTATACCTTAAAGCGGCATATTGACCAATTAAAGGTTACAAAAGTGCATGCACGCAAAGTTCACTTTGCACCAGACGTTCAAAATAAGTCAACAGATTATGGTAATCAATATTATTACGATCTTACAACAATGTTACGACAACAAAGCAACCCTGAAGTTACAAGTGTTCAACAGCCATCAGCTAGCCAAGGCCTTAATGGAAATGAGCAGGCTCAAGAGAATCAAGAAGATGTCATCAGGAGAACTGGTCGGTCCCGTACTCAACCAAAGTATTTAAGAGACTACGTAGTCCAATAAAACACAATATTGTAAATGCTATTTTTAAATATGAATTTTATATTGTATATTTTTTGTAATGAAGTAATTAATTAATACAATGATCCCTCATTAATCATGGGAGATTGTTGTATCTCATATGAATTATGGCAACCCTGTAATTGTCAGTTGTCATCTGACGTTTTTCTATATTATCATTCTTGAATTGTAGGTTAGAGAATAAAGAGGAAAAATATAAGAACGCGTGTTTCTAATTTTAACATTAGCAGCTATAACAAGTATGTTCACACGAAGGCTTATATTCGAGGTTCGCTCTCTCATTCATGATTCGCGGCCCAGTCTTGATTGAACACACATGATTCGCCATACAAAATTTTACGAGCGAACCAACTTGGTTCATTTTGAATCTAGTTCCGAACCATGGAAAAATCACTATCATCTCCAAATTTGATAATAAATTATCGCTAGTTTATCTGAACTAGCACTCAAAAACATGTAAACAAAGAAAAAACAGGGGGGTTACTCTCTATTGCGATGCGAAAGTATGTTCGATGCGAAAGATAGATGCGATAAGAGTATAATTTGGTATTTTGTGCTGTTTGTGCAAACTTTTTCGCGAAATGGATTAAAAATGAAGTAGGATTGGTATCACAAAATAAACAATAGTGAAGAATAATAAAATGGCATTGCAAAAGCAATCATGGAAGGTTTTATCTTAACATATGGAACAAAATGTTCCCCCATATTCCAAGAGGCGTCATCGTAGGCACATCAAGACGCCATCAAAAAACACCCGATTACACATTCGCCTTCGACAGCAATTATATATTCTTTGATAAGCCTTCAGTATTTCCTACTCTTAAGCGATAGATAGGAGCTGTCGATAACATTCAATTGTTTTTGGCAACGAATAAATAAATCATAAAACGTTTGTGTCGTCTCCATGTGACGAAGATAACGCTTTATGGAATATGGATGATTATCTGATATGGACACTGAATATATGAATCGAATCTTATTCGAGTTGTGTGCAATGATGAAGACAGAAAAACTCAACTTTACTGCATACCATCATGAAACATTAGGTACTGTTGAAAGATCACACAGAACGTCCGATAAATCTGATTGGGATATATGGCATAAGTATTTTGTATATTGTTACAATACCACCCCCTCAACCGCACTTGATTATTGTCCTTTTGAACTTGCCTTTGGAAAAATTTCCCTTTTGATAGATTGTACCAGCAGCAATACAATCGAACCTTTGTACAATGTAGACTCTTACGAAAAACAGGTCAAATTTAGATAACAAGTAGCATGGCGTAGAGCTGGTAGTTTAATATAAAATAAAGTTTGCACACAGACAGCTCTAAAATTTATTACCGAAGAATGATTATTTTAAATCCGACTTGAAATCGTTTGCATCTCTTACCGAACACATTCTGAACAAAGGAGTTGGTGTAGCAAACTTTTTTTGATGAATTAATTTCATACATAGGGAATGTTGATAGAGCCTATTTTGATGAACTGGTATCTATCTACCTATCCTTACCAAGGGTTTAATCCTTTGATGGTCCTAAAGCAGTTGTAACTCAAAGGTAGTGGTAGAAACAATACTAATGACATTAGCATCATGGTGACAGTTTTCCTTTCCGTGGCAATAAAATATCCACCATTCTACAAAAGATAGCTGAACAGGCTGCTGCTACTTTATGGAAGTCCTAAAGCCAATGCTAATCTGACATTGGTTAGGGTAGGCAGCATCCTTCCCTGTAGCCACAATAGAGATATGCATGAAAATGACCACATTAATTTGTCCAGGTGACTCTTGGTTAATTTCCAATGGTATAGTCAATAGTAAAAATTGCCTGGAATATTCGGATTAATCAGGAAAGATATCTATAGAAATGAAATTGGACTGAAATTCATTAAATTTCTATTATTAATCCAGCACGCAGAATAAAGTCATAAACTCTAAAAACAGAGCTTATAGCTCAAAAAGCCAAAGTCAAAAGTTGACTGACTTACTCACCTACTCACGCCGCATTTGACAATGGCATGGTGAATGTGATTGCCCGTAATAAGTATACAGCCACTATATTGACTGCAATAAGAGGGAACCCATGGGAGAAGTTGTCAAGCCTCTTTCAATCAGTTTATAGTGATTTGGCTGATGATATGAATAGAATCAACCTATTTGACTGGCACATCAGCTCTGGGTTTCAGGCAGTGAGTTTATGCATTAACCGGTATTACCTATTAACCCCGATCCATAAGCAGTTTATCACTCTAAATGTTAAGTCATTAGATAATATCATACATACGAGTAATCATATTAGAATATAATTTAGAGAGACTAAATGTAAGTTATTAGATAAGACAATGACCAGATTCCTTTAGGTGTTTAGTATATTGATCACTCTTTCTGAAAAAGGGAGGTGTAGCGTGCGTAATTAGTAACAGCACATTTCATTTGCATTGTCCACATTACATGTGTTTGACTGTAAATGCAATAAGTCCACATTGTTTGACTGTAAGTCTTCATGCCGTCAGCATGACACTTGATATGCACACATTGTTGCTGCCATTTACCCACATATGCCATGCAGCTGGTCGACATGTATTTATGTCGACCAAGCGTTTTCTCACGTCTAGATTAGGCATAAGAAAATGCTAATTGTATTAAGAATAATATTAAATAAAAAACAGAATAAAACAAAACCTGAAGCTGATCAGTCACTCAAGCGGCTGATCAGCAACCTAAATATAAAATTAAATAAATTAAAACTATTGTATTATTAAAATGGTTATGGATATTAAATAAAAAGTAATATAAATAAAGTTCAATTTTATATACATTAAAAATACATGTATTTCAACTTAGTTGTCAGTCAGTTGTAAAAGGCAACGTGTAACGTACGACGGATTCTATGTGACCCGGTCTTTAAGGAAGAATATATAACACCGCTTTCACAGACGGAAAGTTTACTTTGCAAAAAGAAAATAAAGAGCTTTTCTTTGCCACCATCAAACTCAGAACTTTACACAATAAGCATTCCGTGTGTGAAAGCTGTGTAAGTACAAGACAAATTTTGATAGCGCGCCAATTTAGGCCTGGCTGTAAGGTAAATAATATCCATCGCAGGATTAGTCTAAATTAAAAAAATTAAATACCTAGCCCCATTTTACGAACTAAATTTTAAGAACGGCAAGCTTCATTGAAATCAGCGTACTCGAAACGACAGTATTTTCTTCTGTCTAGGGGGAAAATTACTAAATTCATGCATATGTGTTATTCAAAAGTTGAAAATACGTATTTATGAATACATTTAAATACTTTCAGGAATTTGAATAGTCGCTTAAGCTAAAAGTCTAGATAACGTGTTCTCGCATCAGTGAAGGCAAGGCGAAGTCATTTAACCAGGTGAAACTTAAAAAAACAGATGCCCTACTTTTTTCGAATTGCCAAAAGTTGTTTCCGTTTTACACATATCCATGCTTATTTGCAAGTAAAGTGTGTATGTGTTTCTACACAAATTTTTGACACATGAACCGATTAAGCAACAGTAAAATATCATGTTTTTTTTTTTTTTTTGCATCGTTGTACTTATTTTAATCGCAGTTTCACATGGTAAAATGTATTTGCCTTGAGTGAATATACTTATATATAGTACATACTCGTATATAACAGCACGCTTACGTATATATGGGAATAGAATATACTAAGTGGCGCCAAACTCATCAAGCTACGCAAAAGCCATCATTCTATCGGAAGATATTACGAGGGCGGTTCGGAAACTTCTTAGCCCAGCACAAAAAGCGCGGTATAAACAGAAAAAAGTTAAGTGTTTTGGAAACTTCCATCTCTGCTAAGAGCACATATTAAAGTTTGTTTCGATACAGGTGTTCACAAAAGACGCATCCGCGATTTTTTTACAATGGAAAAATTAGAAATGTGTGGTGTCATTAAATATTTACATAAAAAAGGTTTATCGGGACAAGAAATTCATAATGATATGGTGAATGTGTTAGGTGAAAGTGCTCCTTCATATGCAACAGTAAAAAATTGGGTTGCTGAATATAAACGTGGTCGTACAAGCTTTGAAGATGAACCACGTAGTGGACGTCCAATAACAGCAACAGAAATTGTAGCCAAAGTGCATGATATGGTATTAAATGATCGACGAATAAAAGTGCGAGAAATAGCTAATATCATGGGCATCTCGAATAATCGAATCCATTAAATTTTGCATGAAGAACTACAGATGAAAAAGCTTTCTGCAAGATGGGTGCCGCATTTGTTAACAGTCGACCAAAAACGCATAAAAATTTCTCAAGCTTGTTTGGATCGTTTTAAGCGAAATAAAATGGATTTTAAGAGTTGTTTCTTAACACCACTATATTCCAGAGACAAAAGAAACATCCAAACAATGGACTGAAGCTGGAGGAAGTGCCCCAAAGAAGGTAAAAACAATACAATCGACTGGTAAGGTTATGGCAACGGTTTTTTGGGACATAAAAGGTATTTTATTGATTGACTATCTGCAAAAGGGCAAAACAATAAATTCAGAGTACTATTGCAACCTTTTGGATCAATTAAATGTACAAATTCGAGAAAAACGTTTTGGCTTACAACACAAAAAAATAATTTTTTATCAAGACAACGCACCAGCGCGAATTAAATTACGAGTTGCTTGACCACCCACCTTATTCTCCTGATTTAGCTCCCAGTGACTTTTACCTGTTCCCAAATCTAAAAAAATTCCTTGCTGGCAAGCGTTTTACCTCAAATGAAGATGCAATTACAGTTGTAAACCACTATTTTGAAGACCTTGAGGAAAACTATTTTAATCAAGGGATAGAATTGCGTTGAACTACGTGTACTGAAGTTTCAGGAGATCATATTGAAAAATAAAAATATTTTTGAAAAACTAACTATTCTCTTTCATTGATAGGCTAAGAAGTTTCCGAACCACCCTCGTATAGTGTCAGTTTTGCTTTGACAATTGACAAGTAAACAAGTACAAAATACACATCCCTATTTGTACCGCCTGTCATTAATCGTCTTTTGCAAAAGTTATAGCATCTTCCGATGAAGTAGTGACTATTGCGGCAACTGTGCAAATTAATACATATGTATATTCCAAGGCGAATCCATTTTACCAGGTGACTCTGAAAAAGTGAATGTTTATTTGTAAAACATCGTGTCAAAAGTTGTTTCCGGCACATACATGCATATCTGCAAGTAAAGTGTGTATGTAAGCATGTACATACTTTGTATACAATTTCGCTCAAGCAACAATAAAACACCATGTTGTTTTCGCATTACTTTAGTTATCGTAATCCCAGTCTCACCTGGTAAAATGAATTCGCCTGGCATATAGGTATGCGTCAGTAAGTATATCATATGCTTTGTGGTCAGTAACCTGACAAATGCATGTACAATTTTATGAAAACAAACCGTAAAGAGCATGCAGATCACATAATTTGGACTTATAGCTAAAGGTTTTCATCAAAAGGAATCAAACACAACCGTATTCATACCAAGTACTGCTATTTTTATCCTCTGAACGTTTATTACGCAATAGTTTGTTTTCATCTTGCTGGCCCTCTACACCGCTACCAGCGGCGGCTGTATTTGGCGAAGATGATGTTTCGGAGGAATTTCCACCAATTATGTTATTTATGCGGTTGTACATTAGGAAAGTTGCAGGATTTTCAGATTTTTGACCAGATGTTGGCGTCTGTGGTTCAGCTGTGTTAGACTTTCCACTCAGTGTTACAGTAGAACCGTTATTACTGACGCTGTCACCATCGCCAACACCGCCGACAACCGATGTTTCTGGAATTTTTTGATTTTCATCCATAAGATAAACTGTGCGTCTTGATCCAGCAGCTCCCAGCGTTAGACTGCTACCAGTGACATCAGGTGCTTCCAATCTTTTTTGCATGAAAAAGAAGAAAAAAAGTTATTAAAAAAAAAAATACTATTTAATTTTATGCAAAATATTGATTATGCATCTACTAGAATACATAAATATAGTTTTAATTCATAAATGCACGTAAGACATACATATGTACATTAGGAATGGAGTGGAGGTTGGCAATTGCCCCGCATAGAGGTTAAAGTTGGGAAAAAGGGAGTACAAATTCACCAAACACTGTATTTGCCCTTAACTCATTCCTAGAAGAGTAAAATGTAAGTGCTAGTTTACGCATATCAAGTTTGACTCGTCAAGTCATCGAGTTTTTAGGAGAAAGTCCCTATAAACGTGACTGTACCGTCAAGTTTAAAATGAAATGTCAAAAAATATAAAAACTTGAAGGCAAAAAAACTTAAAACTTGACGACACAAAGCTTTTTTGTGAACGTAAGTGCAAGTTTAAATGGAAATTGAAGCAGAATTGATCCAGAATACCTGGGGGGTTGGTTACTCTCTATTACGATGCGAAAGGTAAATGAGATAAGAGTATAATTTGGTACCCTGAGCGCAAACTTTTTCGTGAAATAGTTTGAAAATGAAGTAACACTGGTACCACAAAACAAACTATAGCGAAAAATTATAAAAATGTGCGAAAGGAAAAAATTAAATGCTGATTTAAATAGATTATTTAATTGGTGCAAAGTTAACCTCATGGAAATAAATCTAAGTAAATGCAAATCGATGACTTGCACACGATATTCACCTCTTTCAACTAAGTACTTCATTAATGCTATAGAACTTACAACTGTTAACACTACTTTAGATCTTGGAGTCTACTTTGACAAAAAACTTAATTTTAACTCTCACATCATATTTGCTGTCAACAAAACAAATAATATTTTATACTTTATTAAACGCTGGGCGAAGGAACTTAAAGATCATTACATCACCAAAAATCTGTTTACTACACTGGTGCGACCTATTCTTGAATACTGCTCAGTAATTTGGGATCCGCAGCATAGCTGTTATATAAAAAAGGTGGAGTCAGTCCAAAAACAATTCCTGCTGTTCTGTTTTAATCATCTCCATTGGCACCCAGTAGTGAATTTCCGCAGCCGACTAGCTCTTATTAACCTCCCTACAATGAAAAGCCGAAGAATTACATCAAATATATTATTCTGTTTAAAGTTATTACAAGGGGATACTGGTTCAATTCATCTTCGCGATAGAATAAACATCAATATATGTACCTAACAGACAGATAAGATCATACGTTCCACTGTATCCTCAATTTCATCGATCAAACTTCTTAAATTTTGATCCTTTCCGTAGAGTTTGTGGCGAAGTAAACAGATTTTATAATCTCATAGACTTATCTGACAATATTCATGTTACTAAGAGAAGACTTCTTTTGTATTTAAACTCTAGTGATTATATTTATAACTGTTTGTAGTTTTCTAATGTAATTTTTGTTATATTAATTCTATTTCCTTGTTATACTGATTTCTCAGCTGTTTTTAACCATTTAGCTGAAATAAATAAATAAAAATAGAAAGGATACTACGAAAACGCAATACAGGGTGCCAATTCTTCGATTACGAACCATTTTTCTTTCGCATCGCAATCCGAGTGTAACCTCCCTGATGTGTATAAACTGGGCCGAACTTTTTGTCTAAACATCTCAACCCCATGTTTCTCCTCCTTAAGGAGATTCCTATCAAAATAATTACCCACGTGCTGAGAAACGCAAAATTTTTTAATAAGAGTAAAAGTGGAGACTTTTTTCCGTTAACTGAAACAAAAATTAATGTTCATACATTTATTTGCCTACGGAATTGTTGACAGTTGACTATTATTAAAATACATAGATAAAAACAAAATTTTGTTTATAGAATGGAGGATAAATTGCTTGCCGTATATTTGGACGGTGCGGTTTTTACATATACCTCTTCTACACAAATCTACAAAATATTTTTCCGTGTAGAAATAAATGTATATTTCCAAACGTGAATTTTCGTAAGAACTCCGTACCGGCCTTCAATCGTAGCAAAACGCTTTCCTTTCATCGGTGTCTTTAGTTTTGGGAAGAGGAAAAAGTCAACGGGGGCCAAGTTCAGTGAATACAGTGGTTAAGGCATGATAACGATTTTGTTATTGGCCAAAAACTGACGCACAAGCATCGATGTATGAGATGGTGCGTTATCATGGTGCATTATTGTTTTTTCCACAATTCAGTGCGTTTCTGACGAATTGCTTCGCACAAACGGTGCATAACTTCAAGTTAGTATTCCTTATTGACCGTACGACCTTGTGGCAAAAATTCATGATGTACCACGCCTTTGCAGTCCAAGGAAACAATGAGCAAAACTTCACTTTTGACCGGACTTCACGAGCTTTTTTCGGTCTTGGCTCTTTTGCACGCCTCCATTGGAATGATGGGGCTTTGGTTTTGACTTATTAGCATTATTTTTATATATTTAAATTGTAGTTGAATATGAAAATTCTATATATTAGTAATTGACCTGACAGGCTTTTTTTTGTATTGATATTGAATATACTAAATATGAGTTAATTTATGTGTGCTCACGTTTAGAACAAGCAAGTTGTTTAGCCAGCCTCAGCATTTTTGTGCCATTTAATTTAATCAGTTTTATGTACTTTTAAGCTGTTTTGTCAATACTCCTTGACAAAGGTCTTGTTTATTACAATAAACTTGCTGTATCATCAGAATTACTTTAAAACACGTTTATTGAATCTCTAAATTAAGCCAAAACAATTTAATTTCTTTTAATATCTTAACAAATAATAAATAACATGAGAAACAAAAGTGAGTCCACACCAGTGGTGTGTTGTCTTGTTTTTTAATACAATGAAATTATATTATACATATCGATTTTATTTACAATAACAAAAATGAATAAATCATTATTTATAGCGTTATAATAGGCAAAACTAGCTCAAATTACATATAATGTCTTTTTTTATACTTTACAACAAAGCGTCAGTAATATATGATCAAAAGTGAGTGTACGTCAATGTATAAACAAAATGTATGTGCAGTCTTATTTCTCGAACACCTGACATTAAATTCATATCTATGCAAAGTGCGTCGTATTGTGCTATCACTAACTGCTTTATCAGACTCTGTAGTGATATCCTTGGCAATTTGTACCACATTAGAATGTGGTTGTTTTGTAACTATGGCAGCAATCCTTCTTTCTTCTCCTTCAGTTACCAGCTTTGGACCTTGTCTTCGCTTAAAATCGTCTATTTTCTTAAAGCTGTTTAATTTTTTCAGAATGCTTTTTAAGAGGTGTAGTGTCTTCATAAAATTTTAAAAATTTTTCGGAATGATTAACCTTTTTCTCTTAGCTCTATTATAGTTTTTCTTGTTTCTATTGAAATTTCCGTTTTCATCTTTATTCACGGCTTTTATAAAACTTTACAGGCACTTCCACAATGTATATTGATTATCAATTAACTAAAACAATTATTTTTTGTCTTTTTCAATAAAAATCATCATAAAAATTTCTGTAAGTCTACAGGTCTTAGTGAAAAAATTAAATGAGGGGGAAACTGTTTACCCACTTTTGAAGCGTAAGTTTTGTCAGATTTAGTTTAAAGGTATTATAAAAAATTGTTGGCCTTATTTTTTGAATATTTTTTGAAACTGGTTAAGTAAGCTTTTATGAAACTAGTTATTCTAGTGCTAATACTAGCAGTGTAATAAAACGAAATATAAAATTATCATTGATGTTGACTCACTTTTGACGCTGATAGTATATTCACGTGTAGAAAATTGCACGTTTTGTCTTAGCATTAATATTTATGTGTAAAATTGGGTAGCACTTGTTTTTTGTATGGAAAAAAACCAGTTGTGCGCCATTTTTAAAGTAAATAAATGAAATACAGCAAAAATTAAAAACAGTGTTTTGCAAAAAAAATATTTATATATATTTTGTAAAATTTAGTGAAAATAGTGTATTATTTCTGAAGAGACTCAATGAAAACGTGCATTAAATTTTATTTATTAGTTGCTTCTATTTTCGTTGTTTGGCACTCAGATTTTGTAATATATGTGAGCTAATCTAGTATTCACTCTATATACATAACCCGCAAAGGGAAATAGAAATTTTCGTGATGGCGTTTTTCAGCTCACCAATTGAGTGACTTTAAAAAGTAGTAAATTTTGTTTTTGCGTAATGTGAGTTTCAGGGCAATGCTGAATATTTTTTTTTTAATTTTCGTCTTAACCAGTTTTTAGTCAAATGTGTGACCGGTCGCTATTTGTTTTTTCTCCTCGACAAACCAAACGACTATCTCTTCACTCCCATGCAAAAGTAGTTTTCTAAATTTTGCCCTATCAGCCTAATTAGCCTCAGGGAGCCTCTGGTAGATTCAAATGTATAACCGAACACCATGTGTTTATCCTCCTCGAAATTGTTTAGGAGCATATCATTCATATCACTCTTCCTTAGGTGTGCTCCCATACAAAACTGGTTCGCTATTATCTTACGGTAGCGAACACCAACTGCCTGACCGATCTCATTTTGGAAAAAATACGGCCCGATGATGCCGTCAGACCGTAAACCGCGCCAAACAGTCATTATTTGCGGGTGCATTGGTTTTTAGACAATCACTCTTGGATTATCATTTGCCCAAATGCGGCAATTCTGCTCATTAACGAATCCACTAAGGTGAAAATGTGACTCATCACTGCAGATGATTTTCTTCGAAAATTGTTATTTCTTGCCACCATTCCTACCATTGACGGCGCTTGTAATGGTCAAGAGGCGTTAATTCTTAAGTAAATTGCACCTTGTAAGCGTGTAAATGCAAGTCTTTATGCTAATGTTCATCATGAGAGATGCAATGGTGGTGTACGATGAGAAGTTAAGGCCACACTATTGCGAACAGCAGCAATATTTTCTGCAGAACGAGCTGTGCCAGAATGCACTGGTGTTTTCACATCTCCTACAGAACCGGTTTGGTCACATTTTTGCATGACTTCAGCGATTGTACGCACATTTGAACGATCAAATTGACTGAAAAAATCACGAAGTGCACGATATGCATTTTGATTTGAACGCCCATTTTCATGAAATAAATCTGAATAACTTAACGCCTTGCTCGATTGTGTTTTTCCATGGTTCAAATTGAGTTGGTCTGAAATTGAGAAATGGCAAATAAAATGAGGAAAACAAACTTCACGTTTAGGTGTGCTTCACATTCAATATCGGCCCTTAAAATTTAGCCACCCGATAGAAAAAAATAACGACTAATGGATCGTTAAAAGTTATAGAAGCGCCTTACTGAATCCCTCTACTAAGAAACTCCATATAACACTGGCCCGTAGATGACGTTTAATGCTTAGTCTAGACCATGAGTGCCCAAGCCCTATGCGATTGCTGCTCAATTGTTTTTGTAAAAGCGTTTAGCTATAGGGCTGTGCTCTTTAATACACACATACTGCACTCAGCACTAGTAATGAAAATTACACAAACAACTTGCCTTATATATTTTTGTCGTTCTTCATTGCGCACACATAAGAGCAAAGCAACAACGCTTTCGCATGCTTTGCTGGTAAACATTGGCGACAGCAATTATCAGTGTAAATTTTGTTTTTGTTAATATGTTTTGGTTTTTACAACAAAAATATTAAATCCCGAATCCTCTCGCACGTAGCATCCTTAACTTTGGCGGCCACACTCGACTGAGAAGAATGGACACCCTTGCAACCATCAGAGCGTTGGAGAGATGATTTACCAATAAAATACAGGTAAGAAGCAACTTTTCGTCTAGCATTGGCTGGACCAAGTAAATAAAATTTTTCAATATTAATTAATTTTCTTCTATATTAATTAATTTTTTTTTTTTTATCTTGGACCAGTACTCAGGGGATGACCCCTACATATGCAGTGCATTGTACCAGAACTAGGAAAATAGGTTGTGAGGAGGGGGAAAGAGGGAGTAGTGTTTGTGAATATTTGAGTTGAACTTTCCAACGTTATAACAGACAGGAAACACGTCTGCAGGCAACTTGTTCCACAGACGAAGCCAATCAACCACAAATGGATGAGCTCTGGACGATGAACGCGTGCTACGTAAAAATGTGCGCGTTTCGGGAACAAGATCCCTAATCTCGTCAGAGCAAAATCCATTGTAGTAACGATAGAACAGAGTAACACTCTATTCAGAGTAAAGTCCTATTAGAAGATACAATAAATAATTGAATTGATAAAAATATATATATATATTAAATAAAAGTAGTTTTTTTTAATGTATTGGTGTTTGCTCTTCCTTTAGGGCACCCCTGGTCTAGACGATACTTTGAATCAACAAATTTATGTTTACACTCATACGCTATAATTTAAGAACAAATGCTTCCTCCATCAGCATATTTAATATAACGCCAACATCTACAAGATAGGCAGAATTATATACAGCGATATGTACGAATGTGTGTGGGGGTGTTTACTCTTGATAGCATTTGTTAGAAAATGTCAAATAAATTTGACCACACTCTCTATTATTGTGTTCATTCGTATAAATTATGGCATTTAGTGCAAAGATTAGTAATTTTAGTGTTTATTAACATTAAAAACACACATGATGTCATCGTATGATGTATCACATTAGTCGTTGTTCTGGCTGCATTTATTTTTGATGATGAGGAAGTAAAAGCTAAACAACGTAGAATATGGCAAAAGAAAAAAAAAAGTGAATACCAAATAAAGAGGGGGAGGTGCAGTTCTGTGCAAAATTATACAAAGAATTGAAAGCAGACCTATTTTTATACATTTTGTACGCGTAGATGGATAATCATCAGTTCAACAAGGTGCTCTGTTTAGTGTAGCAAGTATCAGATAGATTTTCTTCACTGTGGTACTTTTAAACCAACTATTCGCACTGTTATTGCGTCAAGTGCAAAAAAAAAAAATACAAGGGCTTATACCACATTTGAACTGAGTAAAAGGTTTTTTTCTGATTTTCTTCTCATGATGGTTACAATCAATCCTGTCACCCTGTTTCGGCTTGAATTTCAGTTCTGGGATACCCTGTATATCTAAATTAGCGCATTGAACGCTGCATTGCGTTAACTCTTAACTAGCTTATCTAAATAAAAGCACGAACACAAGGTTCATTAACGTCTGCAAGGTGGCAGCGCTAGAACAAAACTACAACAATACATACAACAAAAAACATTTGCTTAGTAAGCTATGCATGTCAAAAATATTTAAAACTTTTTACAAATTACTTTTTACAAATTACTTTTATTTAAAATATTTTTATAAAAAAAAATAATTTTAAATATTTAAGTGAGAATGAAACACTAAATTTACTTCCAGAAATGTAAGTACGCTTTTAGGGTTTGGAAATTGAAAGACAGACATTTTTCTCATTCTGCTTTGAACTTGCCGAAACCTTTTAGAGTTGCTTTTCTTTCTTTTTTCTTGTTGTTGTTTTTTAAGCACAGCTAGTCTGTTTATATGAACGAAGTTGATGTTGATATGAGAATAATAATATGAAGCAACACCATAAAAAAATGCGAAGAGAGGCAACTTCAAACGAAAAATGTCTAACCAATGCCATAGACTATGCGACCGTCGCTACAACACGTTGGTTTGCCGAATTGTGTGTTTTGCGCACAAACTGTGCGACATTAATTCACAATTTCATTTCTTAAAAAATTTTGTTGAGTAAAGATCACCGCAGTTGCAACAGTCACAACTTCATACGTCGACCCCACACACTTTTCAATCTAGTAACCAACATCGTCGTGTTGTACAACTAGTCGCATAGTCTGTGGCTAGGAGTTTACCGCACACTCTTCCTCTTTAATACATCGCCTACAAATTTCGTCTGTCTGTCCATCAGTTTCTCAACTGTGAAAGGTAACTAAACAATTACACTTGACGTTGAGTGCTCACGATATTACCAGTACGAGTAGACAAGAAAAAAACTACCAAATGCTGTAGCGCTGCCGCCTTGTAGATGTTAAAGCAGCTTGACCGGTGGTTTATCAGCAAAACGAAGTTGTTCGGGTAATCAAAATTACTCATCGTTTATTTTAACCAGAATTGCTACAAAAATTGTTTTACTCTAAAATGTTACTTTCAACTCGCCTAAACACACATGACACTACTTTTTAGGCTCAAAAATGTAACCTAAAAGAAATAACTAGATGACTGAAACTAATACACTCAAATGTTATTTTCCAACACATTCACAAAAATGTTATACGTATATAATATTTTTGAGAACGTGGTAGAAGAAACATCACATGTACACGACACTTTCGGTCATTTTCTTCATATTGCTTTTAATAAGTTGATAGAAAGTTGTAACCTATGTTTCGGTCAACAATGTCGGTCATATGAACGGTCATTTGACCGTCACTGTTCTTGTAGGGTATGAACTAATCATCAGTAAGTGAGGACGATTTCCTAACAGTAACAATAAAAAGACATTCTTTAAATTGAAAATTATGGGTGTAGGCCGAACTGTACGAGTTGGCAGGTATTGACATTTTTAATGTAGTCAGGTAAAACGATAATTCAGGTAACAAATTGCCGAAGACAATTTACTGCCTGTCTAGCAGTGGTTACTTGTCTGACAACTGAAATGGAATTCGACCGCTATCCACAAATGTGCCAGAAGTTTAATAAAAGTGAATTGTAGACGAATACTAAAGAACACAAACTGCTCTTCCGAAAGCAATTATGGTTGCAGTTTTGCATCAAAAGTAGAGTATGGTTAGTTGAGACAGCTCTGGGCTGGGGAACAGCTCTCGCGTCATCGTAATTATTTCTTAAGTGCGGTCAGGCTTGTCGTTGTTGTTGGGTCTTCGAGAGTTTTGAGTCTCGCTCTCATTGGTTAACTGTCTACCTCAACTAACTATATTAGTTTGCAGTTTTTGTGAGGTACTTCGTAGTTAACCACGCGGCAACGTCCCATGCGAAGGCATAGGTGGGTACAGCTAGTCACAGCGCCGCAAAAAATACTGTTAATACCATCGTGGGCATAAGGTGTACGTTACTCCTCTGCTGTGCATCCTATACTTTGCAAATTTATTTGCAACTGTATAGTTACAAATACAAATACATTAATCGGTGCGAGAAAGATAAAAAAACTCTCGAAGGCCACAGAACAACAAGCCTGGCAATTCTTAAGAAATAATTACAACGTGAAATAACAGACGAGTACAATTTTTAGTTCGAACAATTTTTTGTTCCTTTAAGAACAGACGAGACTAATTAATCCGGCATAATATGTATACACAGCGTTGTGTATGTATTCGTGTTTTTGTATACATTCATGATACAAAAAACAAGGTAGCCGCTTCAAGCTTTGAACACATAGACGACAGCAGACAGCAAGCAGCAATCTGTCAAAAATAAAATATTTGTGTTTAAATGCACACGATTATTTTAACGACATCACAGCAGTACGACTTCACAACAGCATTTGCTGCTGCTGCCAACTTAGATGATTTTCTATTTTCGTAAGCAGCAAAAAGTAAATGCAGTGCTGCCACTATAAATATAAATTGGCAGCAATAAAAACGAAAATTTGTTTGAAATATTTAATAGAAATAAACATCATATAAATAAAATAAACAAATAAATTGATGAGTTTTTACAACTTTACGTGATATTATTACATTTTCAGTCAGTAATTTTAATTTAATTCATGTAAAATATATATGTGGCACCTCTAAAATTTGCATTGTTTAAATACACATAGTGCTGCTGCTGTCTTGAAAATAATTATGTTGCTGACGAGACGGCAGCAATTGAAGCTAATTTCATTTGTAGCCGTGAAGTTGTGAAGTCTGCTGTCGTCTAAGTGTTTAGAGCTTCACTACAACAATACAACAATAAAAAAACAACAGGTATTTTGTTTGTGTAAAAAGGCGAATTCACACTTAAGCTGTCAAAAGTAGTTGATAAAGAACATGTATAAAAATTTAAATGGTAAAACAAAACTTGACAGAGGAAGTGCCCCCATATTAACCAAATTCGCCGATGCATCCACCTAATAATTAATTCGCCTTGGTATACATTTGATTGCTTTGTATTGGTTTGTTCTGCTTGTCCAGGCATAAAGCGGGTTGAAAAAATTATTTCGACAAAAAATCACTTTCATCCCACCGTTCGCCTAAAAGCTACAAAACAATTGTTCTCGTCTGCTATTGCCCAATGACTATCTACATAATTAATAGGCAAACACGTTTTTTAATATCCCTTTTCTGGCCGTACGACGTCATCGATATACGAGGTCTGATCAAAAAATAATCATTATTTTCAACTATCGTGAGCTACGTATGTATAGGGTGTTTTTTTAAGCCCGATAGAACTTGAAATTGTAAAAAATAACACAAAAAATTAAATTGTAATCAAAATTTTTTTTTATTCGAAAGATCAATACGTGACATTAACATTTGAAAATGATTTCGGGCATATGGGCACCGCGGCTGTTCTTGACGAAGCGCATTCTGGACGTCCAATTTTGGGCCACTTTTTCGAGCACTGCTGGCCGTATGTCACGAACAACACGAACAATGCTGGCCTCCAAGGCGTCAATTGTTGCTGGTTTATCAGCATAAACCAGTGACTTCACGTAGCCCCACAGGAAATAATCGAGAGGTGTCCAATCGCACGACCTTGGAGGCCAATTGACAGGTCCATTTCTCGAAATCAACTTATCGCCAAATTTTGATTTCAGTAAGTCGATGGTTGCGTTCGCCGTATGGCACGTAGCGCCATCCTGTTGAAACCACATCTCCTCCGGATCAATGTCATCCATATTTTCCAACAAAAAATCATTGATCATGGTGCGGTAACGATCTCCATTGACCGTAACGCGAGCTCCGGCCTCATTTTTGAAGAAATAAGGTCCGATGATGCCACCAGCATGAAAACCGCACCAAACAGTGCATTTTTCTGGATGTAATGGAGTCTGTAGGGTCTCTTGTGGATTGGTCTCACTCCATATGCGGCAATTTTGCTTATTAACAAACCCGTTAAGCCAAAAATGCGCCTCAACGCTGAACACAATTTTGCGATAAAACAACGCGCGAATCGACGACTGATTTTCAAAGTAAATTTGGATAATTTCGTAGCGTTGTTCAAGCGTGAGTCTATTCATGATGATTTGTCAGAGTATACTGAAACAAATAAAAAAAATGTTTCATCAAAATTTAATTTTTTGTGTTACTTTTTACAATTTAAAGTTCTATCTAGCTTAAAAAAACACCCTATATGTTCGATTTTCGAGCACGTCAACAACCGATGAAAACATTGAAGCAGTGAAGAAAATGATTTTGGATAATCGTTGAATCACTATCAGAGAGGTTGCTGATGATGTTGGCATATCGTCAAGTTCGGTCAAATGCGAAGGTTTTCACTGTTTTCTTCGACTACAATGCCTTGGTGCATCATGAATTTCGTGCCACAATGGTCATCGTATGATCAAAAAGGAATACTGTAGCATGATCACGACATAAATTCATTATTTTAGCCATAACATGAATGCATCCTATTAAAGGCATGTACAAGAAATAACTAAAAGAATATTAAGTTACTTTTAATGTCATAGCCCTCGTCACTTGACACCTTTTCTGTCATTGACCGTTGTCGCGACAGTGCGCCTACTAAGTGCCATCATTTGAAGATACACTTGAGATGCGAATGATATGGGTTTATGAAAGCACGTATGCATGTGTGCTGCACTGTTATAATAAAATCTAAACACTTGAGTCGCGCCACACATGCACATATGTATGCACATACCAAAGAGACAATTTATGTATGCATAGGTAAAGTCTGATCAGCTTAACTCTAAGCCGTGGGAACCAAATTGGTTTCCCAAACATTAATTATAATAATATGAGTCGTCTAAAACTTCTCATAAGTAGTATATAAGTAGACATAATTTTAGTTTTAAGAACAATTATAATTTTCACTGACTTGAGCAACAATCGGGTTGCTAGTCACTATTAAATTTTAAAATAAATACTTTTAAATTTTAAAAATAAATCTCCTTGAAATGATGCGCCGTTTGCGCGAATTCGTCAGAAACGCAGAGAATTGTGGAAAAAAGAATCATGAATTTTGCACCATGATAACACACCAGCTGAATTTTTGGCCAAAAACAAAACCGTTATCCTGGCTCAAACACCGTATTCACCGGACTTGGCCCGCTCTGACTTTTCCCTCTTTCCAAAACTGAAGACACCGATGAAAGGGAAGCGTTTTGCTACGATTGAGGAGATAAAAGAAAAATCGATGTTGGCGATACCAAAAAGCGAGTTTCAGAAGTGTTTCGAGGATTGGACAACCCGCTGGCATAAGTGTATTATATCTTAGGGGGATTAATAACTCTGATGAATAAATAAATACTTTTTGAAAAATTGTAAATAACGGTTATTTTTTGATCAGACCTCGTATATGGTTAAAAAAGCTTTTTTAGATCGATTAGTACAATCTGAAATTTAATCAATTCGCTTCAGTACTTTAGGAGCAATATGGCTATCAAATAACAAGTAAAACAACAAAGTACAATAAAAACAGTGTGGCCAAATATGAGCAAACATATACTTATGTATGTATATACATATGTGGGTTTTCACAGTTCTATTGGTTTCAATATTGGATTTTATATTATTTGGTCGGTAAAAACAGAATACGGCGGATTGCGGTAACGATGAGATGCTAAAAGTTATTAACAGTATATGTATTTGTAAACATCGCTGTCACCAACTATAACGACCTATGCCTTCACATAGGAAGTAGCAGCATGGTTAGCAATGAAATTCCTGAAAATAACGATAAAACGATACAAATCAGTTAAACAATGCTAGCCGCAAAACCCTGAGAGAACAAGCCTGGCTGCGCTTAAGAAATAATTACCCTGACGGCAGAGCAGTCATACGATTGTTTGAAATACTTATTACTATAGTGTTTATTTACCCAACAACAACAATAACATCAAAGTAGAGATTCAAAAGGGAGTAAAAAAAATTCTTGCCAATATTAGCTTTGGAGAACTGTTCAAACAATTGTTTTTTTTTTTTTATTTACAAAAGGGATTTATTAATAATTATGTAATAGATATACCAGTAAAAAATTATAAATAGCTTGTTTTCTATGTTTCCCAGCTATCTATATGTCGACATTTCATAGGAACTACCCTAATCATCAGTAGACTTTGGAAATTTTCTTTCAAAAATAGTTCCTATGAAATGTCGACATATAGATAGCTGGGAAATATAGAAAACAAGCTATTTATAATTTTTTACTGGTATAAATGTTAGAAGCTTAAATAGCGAATAAAAAACTTAATTATTATGTAATAGATTTATTGATCTAGGATCAACAACATAAAAAATAGGTTCAATTTAAATATTTGTGTATTTCTTTTAATAGATCAGCTGACAGTTTTAGTGCTGTATAAATTATGAGTACTTATTGGAGATAACCGGTACTTAATACTATGGAGGTAGACAGATATCGGTATGATATCAATATTAATTAAATTAACATCAGAACTATATTTAAATCACATATTGATAATTTAATAAAAACCATAAAATTCATATTAAAAATTAAAAGTTAAAAGTTAAATCAACAGCTCAAAAAAGATGTTAAATTTACATAATTTTTTTTTTATTTTGCATTGACTATTTAATAAAAACCAAAAAATCATGTTAATAATAATAAAGAAAAAGATATTAAATTTAATACTTCTATTTTGCTTTTATATCTTAGATCAGCTGATAGTTTTAGTAATGTAAATATTATGAGTACTTAGATATCCGGTATTTAGGACTATGGAGGTAGATAATGATGTTTAAATGGCATATTGACCATTTAATAAAAACCAATAATTAATGTTAATAATAAAATTTTGATGGTATGTTCTGAATTGTCTAGCGGACTATAATACGATTAAGGGGTTAAAAACTATTCAAACATTTAACTCTATATTACTTAATGAAACTAAATTATAACTACGAGTATGTCAAGCAAAGATAATGCTTGCAAAACAAAATATTCTCTGTATGCGGACATTTCAATTTAAAAATCATTCCTTTTATATGCACCTACATTTGCTTTAAACTAATAATGTGTAGCCAAAGAACAGACACCTAACCTAAAAAGACAATGGGACCTAATTGGTGCCAACTGGGCTGGTTTTTCAATGGCTGGCTGCCAGTTAAACCTAGCCATAGAACAGATAACACTATTGAACATTTGTTATTGAGACATGTGTTGCGATGATTGCTTTGAAAAATATGATTTTCAGACTTTCCGGACTTTATTTTTTTTTTTTGCCAATTTTTCAACGATTATACTTTGAAAACTACTACAGTATAAAAATAACAATCAGTGTAAAGTAACTGGTGAAAAGTTGTTTAAATAATTTAAAGCGTTAATTTTTTTTATGTAAAAACGATTTTTGAACTTTTTTTATTTCTCTTAAATATCGGGTGTTCGCCGGAAAGGTATACTACTTTCTTTTACCGCCATTTTGGTTAGTTTCATAGTTCATATTTGATAGTAGACACATTATGGAAAAATATTTTTTATACCAACGTGTTTTAATCGTTAAAATATTTCACCAAAATTCAATTATCGATTACTGTAACGATGAGGAAGTTAAGTGAAATTTTTGGTAGAAACGTCGTGCCTACAAAACACACTATTTATCGTGTAGACAATGATTTCGAAAAGAAAGAGGGTCTGTAGTCAAAGGCCCAACCATCGACCACAACGTACTGCAAGATCGGCTGAAAACATTACTGTTGCTCAAAAAAGTGTTCAACATAATGCATTACCCTCAATTCCTGACCCACTATCTTGGTGTTCAAAGAACAGCTTTGGCCACAATTTTGCCCGAGGATTTGTATTGGTTTCCATTGAGCTTCTTCCACAAGACCATTTACGCCGCAGTACTTATGCCAATAGAATGTCACAGCTCGCCCATGACCATCCCGATTTTCGTTAATAAATTTTAAAAAATTTTTCATTTGAATGGTTATGTGAATAAACAGTCTTCTGGGCACCCATTAAAAGTGACAGTCAGGTGTACAGTTTGGTCAGGAGGAATTATTACCTTACTTCTTTGAAAATGAAAACTGCGTAACGGTAACTGTGAATAGGGAACGATATCGTCATATGCAGGCATGTTCCTACACTCGCAAGTTTTCAAAGTTGAAAAATTGTCTAGGTTTTACTCTAGTACAAAGAAAACAAATTTAATATAAGATATATGTACGTCACTTCATTATTTGTTTAAAGTTTAGTTAAGTGTTAACTCAACAGTTCACTTTGCTATATTCTTCTGATTTGAGCTCGCCAAGAGTCTGACGATTGCGATTTACAGAACACCTTTCTTGCGATATCAAGGCACAATCGCAAATGTCACACGAGTGTCAGAACGTGCTCGATGATTGAAAACGTTTTAATGCCCCAACTGCATGCTTTGGGTTTAATTAACATGTGGTATCAACAAGACGGTGCCACATCGCATAGAGCCGGGATTGCAATGAAATTACTGCTAGGCCTCTTTCCACAACAAGTTACTTTAAGAAATGGTGATAACGATTGGCCGCAACTGCCACCTGATTTGCTTGCTCCGGACTTCTCTTTGTGGGAATATCTGAAGAGCAAGTTTTATGCAAACAAACCACAAATGCTTGAGTAACTCAAACAAAATATTCGTGATTAAATTAAAGAAATATTGCGTGAAATGTGTGGTAATGAGTGAGAGCTCGCATGTGTGAGGTTAACAGAGGCGAACATTTATCTAATATTGTATTCCATACATAATTGTTATTAAATGAAACATTTATCAATATCCATTCGCTTTCATATAAGCAAAGTAGTATACCTTCCCGGCGCACACCCCGTATATTTAATTTGTAAACAAATTTAAAAAAAAAAATCCTGAAGAAGTCTTCATCACAAAGACGAAATATAGATATTAATAAAGAAATATTTTTTAATAAAAAAAGAGACCTATTTTTTATTAAAAAAGTGGCCGCTGGATTCCTTTATGTAGCTTAGGCTTTCCAGCTCACTTGGGTTCTGAGAAGTGGAAGCGTAGAAGTGAAAAATGGAAGTTAGAGGATATGGGAGGGAAAGAAAGGTGGGAAACCGCTTAGTGTGGCGTTACATGCTGTTGCACTAGCCATCCGCTGCCTCTTATGAAAGAGGCTAGCGCGGTCTGATTGACCTCAAGCTTGAAAATTATTACATTTGAATTTAAGCAAATTTTCAAAAAATTAGGATAAAGAAAACTTAAAATACATTTTTAAAAAACTATATTCGTTATTCGAAAAATCGTAATTTAAAAATTATTCGAACAGAAGTTTGGATTTATTTGTTCGAATAATCGAATTTATTATTAATCGGTTGACAACTCTACTTGTTACACATACGGGTGGGACATGTATGCAAGTAATAATACTTTATTCATTCTACAATAATAATCAAAATATATATGATTAAAGTCAAATTATTTTTTTTGTATTAATGCATAAATGAAATTTTCCGGATGCACTATATATTTCAACATTAAAGAAAACTTAAAATACATTTTTAAAATACTATATTCGTTATTCGAAAAATCGTAATTTAAAAATTATTCGAACAGAAGTTTGGATTTATTTGTTCGAATAATCGAATTTATTATTAATCGGTTGACAACTCTACTTGTTACACATACGGGTGGGACATGTATGCAAGTAATAATACTTTATTCATTCTACAATAATAATCAAAATATATATGATTAAAGTCAAATTATTATTTTTTGTATTAATGCATAAATGAAATTTTCCGGATGCACTATATATTTCAACATTACTGTAGCTTGCAATTGTTGGTTGGTCAAGTGTTTATTTCCTTTTTAGTATTTTCGAGAAATAATATGCAATATTCCTTTCTTTTTTGTTACTGGTTTGTGCTGGAAAACTAAATCAAGACAGCGTGTGTTAGATATAATAATATGTATGTATATATACGAGAAACAGAGGATAAAGTTGATTACATATAATTAAGAACATAACTGTGTTTGGCAAAATAAAAAACTATTCATATACATATAGTGCGTCCCGAAATTAACAGAAGATAAGAATTCGACGCCATTTATGCAGTAAAATGTTGGCAATCCTAGAAAAACAATTCGACAGGTAACAATTTAGGGTTAGTACGAGTAAAAATGGAGCGTTACACGAAAGAACTAGTTTTCACTATTGAATAATCGTCAAATTTAAAAACTAAAAATAGTAAACTCAATTGCTTGTGTTTTATCTGGTTTTGGTTGAAATTTTTTAAAAACTTATTAAAGCGAAATTAAAAATATAAATCTAATATATGGCAATAAAAATATGTTTATATATTTGTAAATATTATATATAAAAATATTAAAAATTATAAAAAATATGAACATACCCATGCACGCTATTCCTGCGAGAATTGTTTAAATCCGTTCGCTTTTGTGTTTGCAAACTACTCCTCATCGTACCGCCTCGAGAAATGGAATGGTCCAAAACATCACTTTTTTAATCGCGAAAATATAAAATTAATAAATTAATATATTTAAAAATTTAATAAAAAAAAAAAAAAAAATCAGACAGAAAATTGTTTTAAGTCAGCTCTGAAATTGATTTACATCAACACCTGCCTTTACGGTCTAATCTGATGATCGGCCAAATCCATGGGGTGAATTATTCACTATTCACCAGCGCCCCCATGTGGCTTGCTAGGCACAAACAGTTCGCAACTTTTTACTATAAGATTGTAGCCATATAGACAAACTTCTTGCTTAAGAGTTCGGGCCTTCTAATCCCTCGTGTTTGCAATTTCCCAACAGTCAATAGAAGATAAGACTTAACGAGTTGTTAGGCCGCAGTCCATTAAGAGCATTAGCCTTTAACCAACTCACCCGTATAATCATCACTTCTGGTTCCTTACAGTGGAGTTATCTGTTGCAAGACAACAGCACCTCGTTGGATTGTTAGCCCACGAAAACTGGCATGCACCAAAGTTATCGGGGAAACTAATTCCCCTTCCTGCAATTTTAGATTTAAAACACAGCCAGAACGTTTCAGAAAAGGCAGGCACCTCAATTATGATCAGTAACCGGGAGATCTGCAAGGCAGAACCTCTGACGTGTCAAAAACAAACACGTCCGTTCACTATCGAAGCTAGACTCCGAAAAAAAATTACATCAATATGTCGATCCCACTGCAAATTATTCGAAAAAATTCAATCCCAAATATTTGACAGATTGAGATTCAGTTACTAGCACACCATTAACATAAAACTGTCAAATGGAATAAACTTCGTTTTATTATTATTTATAATAATAATTCTGACGAACTCAGATAACAGTGCAGCATCATGTTCTATTTGCTTTTCAATATTTATTGTGATTTACTAAATGTGTTTATGCTCTGCGATACGTTTTATTGGCCTGAATGGCTTTGTATTGTAATATAGAGAAATAAATAAATAAATATTTCATCGTATTTATAGTGATAAAGAACACAAGTGTCATCAGCAAACATAATTAATTTTCCATTAAAATTTATATTTTTCATATCGTCGATACATGTACACTTCTTTGAGACACACCGCAATTAATATCCAGTGTTGTCAACTCGGTGCGTTTCGCACCGTTTTTTGGTGCTTTTTAAGATTATTTGTGCGAAAAATTCTTTCGCCGGTGCGGGGTGCCCTTTTTTCTACATTTTCGGTGCGTTTTTTAAATTTCGGTGGCACAAAATCAAGTTCAGCTCAACTGGTTTGTTTTAATGTAAGAAAAAAGTTGAATCAAGTGTCCCAAATTTTTACGTTTCATTTTACGTGGAAAATGTACCATGTTATATGCACAAAGTCAGACAATCTTCTTGTATATTATACACACTCTCGAAAGAAAAATAAATATTTCATTCTATAAAATTTGCTGCTTTTAGAGAGTGTTTTGCTATTAAACGATCAAGCCAAGTTTGTCAAAAATTACAATTATTGCAGTCTCTAAACAGTGAAGTTCGTGTTTATGACGGCTTGTGAATTCGTTACAGTTTTGGTAATTGAGAAATTACTATATTATTAAATAAATTATAAAGTTTTCCCAAAACGTTTGCATTAGAAGATATTGATTATGGTAAACTTCATATTTTATATGTTATAATTCTGCCAAACTTTCGTACATTTCAAAAAGACAACGCTTACGAGAACACAAATAAAATGTACACTGTGTTTAATATAACTGCTATTAAATGAACTTGAAGGCTTGTAGTACGTTTCTGTAACTTTTATTGATCCGATAGTCCTCCTGCAATATATACTGGTGACGTTAAGCAGCTGTATTTTTGTGTCCTTGATAATAGGCAGTAAAAGTAACAGCTGATTTCAGCCAACAGCAAAAAATAATTAAATGATATTGCTTAATAATAAATTTGATAAAATATTGTTATAATTATTACTCGTATAACAGTAATATTATCTTAATAAAACTAACAGAGCCCTACTAGAAGCCAAATGTGACAAACCCGTATTCTAGCTATTGAACGAACTTGATGGCATGCCACAGGGGGTGCTATCAGACCTAGTTTGATTGTATACTCGTAATAGTCGCTTAAAAGGCTTTCATTATTGTGTTCTTAATGTAAAAATTTTATACTTCTTAAAATGCAAAATAGGCTTTTAAAAATGAAAGGAAAAATTTCAAAATTCAGTGCGTTTTTGTTGAAATAACGCGTTTTGAAATTTCAAAGTTGATGACGCTGATAATATCCATCAGGGAACTTTGCACATCACCAATTTGAGCAAATTGTGTTCGGCTTGTTAAATAATCCTTAATTAAAAGTACTGATTTGTTAGGCACATCAATAATTATTAGATTTTTTATTAAAATATCATGATGGACTAAGTGAAAAGCCTTCGATAAATAAACAAAAAAAAACTCCAGATCCATTAAGACCGTTGTCAAAGACATCACATATATGTTCAATCACACTGACCACAGCTTCTTCCGTTCCGGAACCTTTTAAAAATCCAAACAACATGTTTATTTTTATTCAATTAATTGCTCAAAAATAATTTTCTCCAAAATTTTATCAATAACTGATAAAAGAGAAACTGGTCGAAACATATCAACTCTATTTGAAGCAATGCCTTTAGATATCGGTACAATTTTGTGCATTTTCAATTCCTTAGGGTAAATGCAATCTTCAAGCATATTATTAAAAAGTTTAGACATAATTCTTGATACTGCCTGTTTCCTACACTAAAACATTTTCGGAGTTTTCCTATCATAGTTCGGGCTTTTATTAAAAGGAATTCTGCTAAATATAAGTTTAACATCATTACTTTGTAGTGTTTTAAAACTCAGTGTTGTTTTTAATGGACGAAGAGTTCTCAGATTATTTATCTCATCTATAGTGCTAATTAACAGCGTTGTCAACTCGGTGCGTTTCGCACCGTTTTTGGTGCTTTTTAAGATTATTTGTGCGAAAAATTCTTTAGTAGGTGCGGGGTGCGCTTTTTTAGATTTTCGGTGCATTTTGTAAATTTCGGTGACACAAAATCAAATCCAACTCAACTTTTTGTTTTAATGTAAGAAAAAAGTTTATTCAAGTGTACAAAATTTTCGCGTTTCATTTTGCGTGAAAAACGTACCATGTTATATGCACAAAGTACGAAAATCTTGCTGTTGTATATTATACACACTCTCGAAAGAAAACGAAACATTTCGTTTTATAAAATAAATAAAATTTTCTGCTTTTAGAGTGTTTTGCTATTAAACGATCAAGCCAAGTTTGTCAAATATTGCAATAGTACCAGCCTCTAAACAGAGAAGATCGTATTTATGATGACTCGTGAATTCGTTACGGTTTTGGTAATTGAGTAATTAACAAATCATTAAATTAATTATAACCGTTTGCATTAAATGGAGATCATGGTAAACTTCAATTTTTATTTGTTATAATTCTGGCAAATTTTCGCATATTTCAATAAATTTTTTTAAAGACACCGCTTACGCTGTGTTTGATAGAATTGCTATTAATAGAATTTGAAGGCGTATAAGTAGTATGATTCTGTAATTTTTAATGATGCAATAAACGTAAATTCTTACGTCAGTAAGCAAGTATTTTGTGTCATTGATAATAAGCTGTAAAAGTAACAGCTGATTTTGGTCAACAGCAAATATAATTAAATGATATTGCTCAATAATAAATTTGATAAAATATCATTATAATTATTGTAAAGGTAACGTTATCCTCAGAAAACTAACGGCGTCGTACTAGAGGCCAAATTTGACAAACACGAATTCTAAATATTGATCGAATTTGTTGGCATGCCTTCAGGCGGTGTTATCAAACCTCGTTTGGTTGTATAATATTCGCTTAAAAGGCTGTTTCATTATGGTGTTTTTAATATAAAAATATTGTACTTTTGAAAATATAAAATAGGTTTTTAAAAATGAAAGGAAAAAATTAAAAACTCGGTACGTTTTTGTTGAAATAACGCGCTTTTTTCCCCATTTTGAAATTTTAAAGTTGACAACGCTGCTAATTGTCATACTGGCATACTGTATTTACTACATTCAAAAAGTAATTATTAAATCCGGTAGCTTTGTCAGCATCATTATAGAGTGGATTTGCTTCTAATGTCATTACTTCCTTTGAAACTCGGGAATCTCTTGCAAAAACATTTTTGAGAAATCTCCATGTTTTTTTGACGTCGCCAGCACACTTGAAAATATTACTTGAGCAAAAATTATTCATTAATCTTCTGTTGCAAATTTTAATGATTTTGCTGATCCTTTTCAAATGTTTAGACAAATATTTGTCATTTCTTTTTTTTCGTTTTGCTTTTAAAAGCTTATCCTTTACTTGAATTAATTGCAATAAGTTTTTCCTGGCCCATGGAGCTATTTCTGATACACACACATATATAGGGTGTTTTTTTAAGCTAGATAGAACTTTAAATTGTAAAAAGTAACACAAAAAATTAAATTTTGATGAAACATTTTTTTTTATTTGTTTCAGTATACTCTGACAAATCATCATGAATAGACTCACGCTTGAACAACGCTACGAAATTATCCAAATTTACTTTGAAAATCAGTCGTCGATTCGCGCAACTTATAGACGAAAAATTGTGTTCAGCGATGAGGCGCATTTTTGGCTTAACGGGTTTGTTAATAAGCAAAATTGCCGCATGTGGAGTGAGACCAATCCACAAGAGACCCTACAGACTCCATTACATCCAGAAAAATGCACTGTTTGGTGCGGTTTTCACGCTGGTGGCATCATCGGACCTTATTTCTTCAAAAATGAGGCCGGAGCTCGCGTTACGGTCAATGGAGATCGTTACCGCACCATGATGAATGATTTTTTGTTTGAAAATATGGATGACATTGATCCGGAGGAGATGTGGTTTCAACAGGATGGCGCTACGTGCCATACGGCGAACGCAACCATCGACTTACTGAAATCAAAATTTGGCGATAAGTTGATTTCGAGAAATGGACCTGTCAATTGGCCTCCAAGGTCGTGCGATTTGACACCTCTCGATTATTTCCTACGTGAAGTCACTGGTTTATGCTGATAAACCAGCAACAATTGACGCCTTGGAGGCCAGCATTGTTCGTGTTGTTCGTGACATACGGCCAGCAGTGCTCGAAAAAGTGGCCCAAAATTGGACGTCCAGAATGCGCTTCGTCAAGAACAGCCGCGGTGCCCATATGCCCGAAATCATTTTCAAATGTTAATGTCACGTATTGATCTTTCGAATAAAAAAAAATTTTGATTACAATTTAATTTTTTGTGTTATTTTTTACAATTTCAAGTTCTATCGGGCTTAAAAAAACACCCTATATGTATACATTATGACAAAAATCAACACTACATAACTTTTCCCCACATCTCTCGTAGTTACTTATGTACGTATGAATATGTTTAAAAAAATAACATACCGTTGAAGACTTTGCCGGATTGGTATATTGCGCTGGAAAATATGAGAATCTGAGCTAATAGAAGCAGGCTCCTCGGTGCTGTTGTCAGATTCATTGCCGCCAGATTCTGAACCGACCATGAACTGTGATTGAGTTAATCGTGAGTCTTCAATCCATGAGCCACGATTCTTTAAAAAAAAAAAATTTACATGTTAGTTAAATAATAAGTTAAAAAGGTTCATTTAGAATATACTTACACGACTGGGCACTTTATTCATCAAATTTGAGCTAGCCTTTTTTACTCGTCTTACCAAATTACTGGCAAATGGTTTTCTAAAGCGATTATAAAATGAATGAAATATTTATGTAGATTATTTGCAAAATCATATATACTTTTTTGGTGCCACTTCTGATTTCTTAAAGAGTTCCATTATTTTCTCCTCCAACTTTTCCTTTTGGCGATTTAGAGCGTGCACACACTCAGTATAGTTCTTTTCCTCTTCGTGGAAGTATTTTTTGTCATCCAGTGAAAGTATCAATAACTCGTGATACTGTTTTAGCAAATGTGAGACATTATCCATTAAGGTTTTACGTTCTGCATCTAGCTCCATATTTTGTTGCACCAGCATCTAAAATGAAATATTTATATTTAATAGACATTCAATTCAATTTTGATATTAAATAACACAATAAATACCTCGCAACGCTGAGCTGATTTAACATTTTGGACTTCTAACAATTTTAATTGATCGTTACAGCTACCCAATTCACCGGTAAGTTCACTGTTTTGTAACTTTAATTTACTGTTTTCCAACCGAATCATTTTGTATTGTTCCTGTACGTTCTTGTATTCATTCTTAAAGCGGTCACTTGTTGCAAACAAATGGCGGAAATCATCAGTAAGTTTTGAGTGCTCGGTGCGAAGTATAGTTAGATCCTCGAAGCATGATTTTTTTGAATCATTCTCCTGTTTTAAGTCATCGACTTGCATTTCTAGGTTGGCGACATTTCCACGCAGTTCTCGGGACTCATTACGCAAATCTCGTACAACAGCCTTAAGTTGTTCTTTATCCTTGTTTAGAGATTCATACTCTGCAGACAATTGGTTATGCAAGCATTGCAAAGTGATCTGATCATGCATAACGATTTTGTGCTGTTCCTTTAATTGTTCATTTTCCTTAAGTAAAACGTCTTTATCAGCCGCCAGCTGAGAATTTGCCAATTGCAAAGCTACGTGTTGTGTATTTAGAGAAGTTATCTGTGAACCCAAAGTGGTGACATCCACTTTAAAGCGAGCATTTTCAGCTTGCAATTGGTCATATTTAGATTGCAAGGCAACATTAAGAGCACTTAGCTGTGTATTGGCTTCGGAAAGCTTTGTTAACTCTGCTATTTCAAACGCGTTTGCAGCCGACGAAAGTTCAATATTTTTTTCCACCGTGAAGATTTCTTTGCGATGACATAGAACACATATGTCTGACTTTGCGTTTCCATTTTTCGTCTGTTCTTTGGAAACATTGAGCATAATTTCGCGTACGGTTTTAAAAGTTTCAGGGTTACGAACCAGTTTTTCAACCACTGTTTCGACATTAATCTCACCTTTCTCATCTGTGGGATCAACGTTCAAACCAAGTTTTTCTAATTTATGACGCACTTTATTTGTAGCCAGAGTACCAGTAACTAAGTCATTTCGTAATGTGGCAATCGTTTGTAAGCCAATATCACGCTGCGATATTAATTCCTGATTTTGAACCTCTAGGTCAGAAAGTCGTGCTTGAGCAAGATCAGCTTCTTCTAAAGCTTTTGTGAGCCGTAGTATTTCTTTACTTTGGCTATCAGCTAATGAATACTGATCGTCCAATAAAACTGATTTCTCTTCTAGATTCTCCTTAAGTTTAGCCACTTCTTTGGCAAGGCTGGCATTTTCACGTTCGCAGGTATTTAGTTTAGCTTGTAATTCATATATAGCTTCTTTAGTACTTTCTATTGCTTTTATTTTCTCTGTAAGTTGTTCAATTTCTTTTGATCGTGACTCCGTCATACGCTCAAAGTCATCGGCGCGGCGCTGAACACTTTCGTTAAGTGTGTGAATGCGCTCTTTTTCTTTATTAAGTGTCTCTACTTGTTTTTCCAAATCGGTAATTTTTGCTCTTTCCATATCACGTTCTTGGCTTTGTTTGTCATAAGCCTTCTGACGTTGATCTAAAGTAAATTGCATTTTCTTATTTTCTTCTAAAGCATTTTTAAAAACATTTTCCAGTTCAATATTCTGCTGTGAAATACGTTGTATATTGTCATGCATTTGCTCAATTTTTAAACTTAATTTCTTTTTCTCTTTTTCTAAGTCCAATATTTTGCTAGTAGACTCATGAAAAGAAGACTCTTTTAGTTGTTCTATAGCAGCTGTCAGCCGGCGGTTTTCTAATTCAAGTTTTAAAGCACGTGTCTGTAAAATCAACGAAAGAAATTAAACTTATTTCGTAATGGCTAGCTGATAAGTATAAGCACCTGAGCGTTATTTGTTAATTGTTCCGATAAACTATTGTCTCCCGAATTACATTCGTCATCATTATCAGAAAAGGACTTGTCCATGTCAAAAGTGCTATTAAGATTTTTTGTAACCAACTGAAGTTGTGTGTTCTCCTCGATTAGTTCCTCCAATCTAGAACGATCTGAATCTCTTTCCAGGGCCATATCATTTAATTTTTGCTTGTATTTAATAATTTCGGTTTCTAAGGTCATAACATGTTCAGATCTTTTTCGCCAACGTTGTAATTGTTCTTCCAGCATTTCTCTTTTTAAAGTAAACACAATTATTAAGTAATATATATTATATAAGTGTATATTTTTAAACTTACTTTGACTCCAACAGCATACGATTATCTTCACGCAGTTCCTCAACTCTTGTTTTATAGAACTCGGAGTCAGTCAATTTTTCTTTAAATTTTTGAAGTTCTATTTCTAAGCGATCTGCTCTTTCTGCACGTTCTCTTAGCACATCCACTTCATCCCGATAAGCTGATGCACGTTTAGCCTCTGAATACCACTCTTGGCTCTTTGAAATATGATTAGTCAGTTAAGAAAGTACAAAACCCACACATAAGTATATTTTTTACTTACTTCTAAGCGAAGTTTTTCATACTGAGCTCTTTTATGTTCAAGTTCCTCGCGGAGTTCCAATTGGGCTTCCGACTTTTCTTCGCTATAAGATTATTTTTTTAATATTTTTACTTGCACATATGCATATATTAAAATATTAATAACTTACAGCTCTTGACGTAACTTTCTTAGCTTTGATTTTAGGTCTGCAAGTTCGACAACCATATGATTATTTTCTGTATTTGACGAGGACGAATTGGGCGTTGCAGTTGAACCACTTGAGGCAGAGAGTGACAGATTCGAAGAGTTATCCCTACTTCTGGATCTATTTAAAATTTCACGTTCATTACATACAGTTGAAATCCAATTCAGATACATATTATCACGTTCTTTGGTCAATCTCAATATGTGATTATACATAGCCTGAGGCGTGAGCAGATCCAAAGATTCCTCTGTTAGGACTAAGCTATGATTATCGGTTACCTAAAAAATTGTTGATATTGGCAGCAGTATAGCAATTAGTATTAACACTAAATAATAGTTTTAAATTACCTGCTTGATTAATTCGACAATAGCATGTTGTGTTTCTACATCCAACTCTTTAATTCTTGCTATAAAAAGTTCTTTATTTGGACATTGGACAGCAGCTCCTAATAAAAGAGTTAGTAGTATTTTCATTTGTTCGAGACCTTGTTTAGTTTCCGGATGGTATCCGAGAATGTAACAATCTGGTAGCACTAAAATCGTTTGTCCAAATTCATCTTCAAATAATGATTTCAAATTCCTTATAATACACTCGAAGTTCTTAGCCCTAGCAATGCAGAGTGCAGCACCATTACATTCATTTATTTCGGAGGGATTATTTTGAGGTTCTGGATCTATCTGAAGCCAAACACTGTGTATAATATGACCATCAAGAAGCGATGAATAGCCCGTTAAAATTTCAGGCCGCGAAAGACAAGATTCCAGCTAAATAATACAAAAGATAATAAAGATTAACATTAGGGTGTAAAATTTGTGTTATTTTTTAAAATCTTTAATATTTAATGTTGAATAGATATGTTTTTGTATTGCGAACCTTTTTTATAAAATTAAAAATCCTTTACCTAATTTTAAAAATATATATATTTTTTAAATATATTTTTATTCTCCTTTTTCGGCCAACATTGTTGGTCATCCTCAGGTAGTTCTTAAAATTTTCAAACAATAATAACACATTACACATTAACAATAATTTTTTTAACAATTCAGCATACATTTAAAATAGTTCGTAGTGTTGTGAGCTGGTTTATATTTCCGAGTCTATTCACCTACTAATTTTATAAATTCTTATCAGATATTTTATTATGTTTCTTTATTGTGTGTCTATACTTATGTGCGCAATTTTCTGTGTCTGTTCTGTAATTGATGCGTTTATCCGTTGGGATATTAATAATATGAAGTATCTGTTGGTAATATATCTTTCTGCAATTTTTCTCTCTTTCAAGAATTCTTACTTTATTTAACTCTGGTATATGTCCAGTTATTGCACAATGGGCCGCAAGTGCAGTTTTTTTGGACCATTTGTTGTTCTGTCAATTTTGCTTTTGTCTGATTTGTGAGCTGGTAGTCATGTCTTTAATTTTGTCCGTGTTGTACCTGCATACACCTTTTGGCATAAGGTATTGTTGTGACCATTGCATGACCGACTCGTCCATTATGTTTATTTTTGATTTCACGTTGCTGAATAACTTTCCTGTCATGTTTTTCGTTCTGGTATTGCAAGTTTATACTCTTCTTTTATATGTCTGAGCAGTTTAGGCTTTTTGAAAACCCTGGTACATAGATCAACGACTTTTAAGATTTAGCTGGATCAGAACTTGAAGTGTTGACCTTTTTTCTTTTTTATCAATTTGTTTACTACTCTGACTAGAAAATTGTTTTTTTTTTGTAACATGGACTTGATTTTTACTTTATTGATTTCATGAAATTCTGTATTGCTTATATATAATACTCTGTTTATATATAATGTGACGGTGTTTATAATTAAGTTTCTAAGATGTTCAGAATGTAAGTTAATTAATCTTCCAGGCGCCATAGGTTTCTGATACCAGTGTAATTTCAAATATAGGAGAATAAAAATATATTTTAATACCAAATAAAGGATTTTTGATTAATATTATACTAAAAATTAGAATAAGATAAGATATGAAAAGCTGTCTATTTGGAATCAAACGAATTTTACGGCTGTACAGAAAACACCTTCGTTCCTTATTATTTCGAAGACAGAAAATCAGATCCAGCAGTTCCCTCTAATATAGTATTGTTGGAAATATAACATATTTCAAATATTTATATAAAATATATTGTATGTTTCAAGGCAGCTTTATAATATTTGGTGGCGGAATTACCATAAATACAACACCAAAAAACATTAACATGCAAAGAAGTCTATGTATTTTTGACAAGTTTACACAAAGGAAACGAAAGACATCATCAATTTGTTTCCAAAAAAAAAAAAAAAAAAAAAAAAAAAATGTCACTAGTTAAGTTATTTTTACTTTACCCATAATGTTGATCATTATAACTATATGGAAAATTATATATTAATCATATATGGCCCCATGGGACTCGATTAAATACAAAATAAATAAACTGAAAGACATCTGGACTTATACCATTTTAAAGCTGCCTTGGTATGATTATTAAACTATTATTTGACAAATTTTGTATAGAAGTTTGTCAAATAACAGTTTAATTAATATACAATAAGTTTTATGAATATTACTGCAAATCTTTATGCTACTATTAAGCCTCCATGGCCAAAAATATGTATTGTAGGCAGATAACTGTGTTAAGAAGCTTACAACTAAATATGTTAGTTATATATAGTTATAAAAATAAATAAACATTTTCTATAAACTAAATATATCTTTACTTGAATCTTATTACGTTTATACTTTTAGTCGCAAATGACCTGCAAATATAAACGTAGTATATGTATATTTATTCTAATTATATCTACAAATATTTAAATGTAATCTTCACAAGCCATAAAGCACCAAGAATAAAAGTAATTTCATATACTGTTTTTTCAGAATTAAGCTACTGGCAATAATTCGTATGAGATCCTTGGTTTTTGACAACCTTTGTATATCATTTTGTCACAGACTCTACTAAATTGATGAGTGCACAGGTTGGTATTGAGTCCTCTAATTTCAAACTACTTATTTACTAGTGTAGTTTGTCGTTCAGTATTGGAATAATTCTGTTGTGGCGTTTGCGATATCAACACCCATAAACGTTGATAGCCTATATGATACTTAGCCTTCTATAGAAAGTGTTCAAAATATACCACTCAGCATATGGAATTTCTCTACATTTATAATGATAACACATTGAATAGTCACTTTGCATTTATGTGCGTTTTCTCTTCATTCATAATAATAATAGTAATATGAAAAAAAAATAATTACAAATTCCGACCTTAAGTACTACATTTGGTTTGATTCCCACACTTACTTTATACTATTTTTATACGTTTTCACGTAAAAAAGAAAACCCATAAAAGGCTTAACTTACCCATGAAACAATAGCTCCATTTATGAATTCTTCCAATTCACATGATGAAACTGTAGTGCCAACTATAGAAGCAGATGCCATTTTTTATAAATGTATTACTCTAGCCAACTGTTGGTATAAAATTTGGATGGTATTATCGGGAGCATATGTACATACATACATACATTTGTATAAATGTAACCATTTACATTTTATTTCAATCCCTTAAACAAATGAGTATGAGCAAACTGCTTTCATTATATCATTATTTATTTTAATGCAGCCCTCTCTAAAACCTTTTTATTAATTAAAGCTAACAAAGAAATTGTTTTCCTTTCTTCTTTGTTAAATGCAGGTAGATTTTCTTTTCACAGTGAAGCCCTAAATATGATAGTTTTCACGATAAAAACAAAATTATTATCAAATCTAAGAATTTCTCTTAATTTTTTATTTACTTGACTTTTATATTATACGCATTATTTGCAAAATAAAGCAAAAACCACTTTATATATTGTACAAATAATTATTCTTCGCCAAAATTTTTCACATGCAAATAAAAAAATTAAAATGTGTACTAAAAAAGCATGAGGGGGATATCAAGCCTTAGTGAATGATGTTTTGTACAGAGTTGCAAATAAACAACAATTTTTTTTTTACAAGCAATGAAAAGCATTAGTGTGGCCACATATATCTTATTTAGTATGAACCATGATACAAAAACCAAGGTAGCCGCTTCGCTACAACAATACAAATTTAAAAAAAGCAACAGGTATTTTGTTTGTGTAAAAAGGCGAATTCACACTTAAGCTGTCAAAAGTAGTTGATAACCATGATACAAAAAACAAGGTATCCGCTTCGCTACAACAATACAACAATAAAAAAAACAACAGGTATTTTGTTTGTGTAAAAAGGCGAATTCACACTTAAGCTGTTAAATGTAGTTGATAAGGAACATGTAAAAAAACTTAAATGGCGCCGAAAAAGGTAAACAAAACTTGACAGAGAAAGTGCCGCCGTATTAATCGAATTCTCCTGAATTCGCCGATGCATCCACCTAATAATTAATTCGCCTTGGTTGATAACTAACATGTTAAAAAATTTAAGTGGCGCCGAAAAAGGTAAACAAAACTTGACTGCGAAGGTGCCGCCATATTAACCGAATTCTTGCTGGGATATAAAGTTGAATGTTTGAGAATATCTTTCAAAAATTTCCAAAGTCTACTGATGATTAGGGTAGTTCCTATGAAATGTCGACATATAGATAGCTGGGAAACATAGAAAACAGGCTATTTATAATTTTTATTGGTATAAATGGTAGAAGCTAAAAATAACGAATAAAAAACTTAATTGTTTGAAATAAATTAATTTTAAAAACAAAAATACGATTATAAAACTTATATACATACGTCTATAAATAAAATGTAGGCATTACAAACAAAGTTTAACAAAAACACAGAAAAAATTATTGCAGAAAAAAAAATAATAAAGAAAACACACATGCAAATAATTAACACATGATAAATAAATTATGATTTTTTTTTAATTTTTTCAAAATAAATGACGTTTTTTCAGTGATGCCACAAGAATAATTGACATTATTGCCACTTTTCTAGTGATGGCACTGAAATAATCGAAAGATGTTGAATAAAATGAGAAAGAAACATTGAAAAATGTTGACTTTTAGTACAATGTATTTCTTATGGGAAGATGTTATCATCTTCAAAACTGATGGTAGATGTTGTTCAGTGGAAAGAGCCTATTAGCATATACTTGTAATTATTAAAAATTAGAGCAAAATAAAAAATTTCTGATAATTTTTGTGCAATTAAATTTTTACATAATTTCAAAAGCATAATAATATTTTGCTCCGTATTTTTAATCAAAATTGTTAAGTCAATATATTTACCAATTGAAAATTCTTCATTGTTATTAATAACATTTACGTTTTCGAAACTCATTTTCTTAATCTGACACAAATTGTTCTAAAGACTTTAAACATTTTATTATTAGACATAAACATATATTTGCACATGTAAATTTAAAATTTTTTATAGTGGAAACAAGTCCATGATTCAATTTTATTCAATTCAAACGAATCTGCTGGTCTTTGAAAAAAATCTAACCAAACAAAACTTTCTACACGTATATGCATGGTACAATAATATATAGGTAGTTTCGCAACTGTGGCCGACATTTTTTTTCTGTGATGATAACTATCAAAAGTGCACACATACACACACATTTTTTATTATTGTTTACAGTTTTTGAAAAAAAATGTTCCAATAATAATTTTCAAACGCAAAAACAGTTTCAAACACAACAGACAACTTTTTCTTGATCTTTATTTATATATTTAATTTATTTTACGACTTTCAAATGCAAAAACTTATTGAAAAATTATTTGTAAAATAAAGACAGGAATAAAAATATACGTTTGTTTTTTATTTTCTTTTGTTTTCTTTGACAGTTATCAACACAAAGCAACAATAAAAAGCCATGTTGTTTTTTTTATTGTTGGCTTGTTGTAGTTCCGCTTTTACCTGTTATATTATTGTACCATGCGTATATGCACATCCATATTTACATTAAAACCAAAATCAATTATTACCCTCTCTCTTGTTAATTTAACAAACTAACGATAGTAAAGTTGGTTGGTCCGAATAATTACGGGCAATTTCTTATACCTTCTCTAGCAAAAAACAATGAAGAGAGTTAATTTATTTCTAATTTCCAGTTTTTAATCATTTAAGTTTGCTAAAGATTTTTTTCACCTTAATATACTACAGTGGGAACATTTAAAGGCATTTGATTATTATTACATTCTAAACATTTTTTTCTCTCAAAAATATAAAAAAATGGTAATTCTTCGAGTTTTGTGTAATAGCGAGTTTTTTATTTTGAAAATTAATTTACGTATCCGGCTATAGTGATTTGTTCAGTAAATTTTAAGGCGAATTAATTATGTTTTTGACACATGGGTAATGTTGGAAAGGGCGAACTATATGTTGTTTTTGTGTTGTATTGATGTTCTAATAAGGCCACCTGGTATTTAATTCGCCTTGGTAATTAGTAGGAACATTTTAGTAATTAGCACAGATATAAGATCTGCGTTTGTAAAGAAGTAATATTTGCGAAATCATTCAATGGAATACAGCAACATGAATTTGCCGGTTTTAATCCATATTTGAATAAATATGCTGTACTTTTACATCCTATTTCTTATATTACTTAAAAAAAAAATCATTGCACTTGAAACCCTCACTACTTCAGCATTTGAGTATGGGTTTATACAGGTGAATGCAAGCGGAAAGGCGAATTCAGTACTATGTATTTTGTTATTGTAAAACATATCGTGAATGTCAACATCTAAATTCGCCTAAGATTGTTCAGCTGGGAAAAAATTTTATATAAACGTTAAATGTAAACTTTTATAATTCTTTGTAATTAAAATCACAGATTATATTTCTAACAGATTATATTACTTTTTCACTTTTAAATTTACACAAATTTCTTGAAATTGCACTAAATCATACAAAAAATTTTCAGATCAAAATGGCGCGAAAAAGTTTGTAAACAAGAGGAAAAAAATTTGACAGTCTCATTGAAAAAAACGCGAGAAGCAAAAAATAATCATCTGTGCTGTTAAGTTCACCTTGTAATGAATTCGCCTTGGGGAAGGGTTATATCAAGGCGAATTAATTATTAGGTGGATGCATCGGCGAATTCAGGCGAATTCGATTAATATGGCGGCACTTTTTCTGTCAAGTTTTGTTAAATGCTGTCCACACCTGACATGAGAACACTAACAGGAACAGCAAAATACTGTTACTGTCTAGTGTAGACTGCAAATGTTACTGTTTTCTTGCTGTCTTGACACGGCTGTTAAGACGTCTGTTTTAAAAGCTCTGTCTTAGCAGAAAATGACATTTTAATATGAGAAAAGTAAAAATAGTTTCAAATTAAAACAAATTGACACAAAAAAATTCTATTCTTATTTTAGATTGCAAATTTTGCAATAAAAACATATTTTTTTTCCTACAAGCTATAAAAAAAGACATAAAAAGTGATGATGTGCTCTTGTTGACGAAATTAAAATAATAAAAAATCAAGACATACAGGTACTCCACCATGTAACAATCGGGCCATCAAAGGTATGTTTTAACAGTATGTCTTAACGGCGTTTCATGTCTAATGTAGACGGGCAGTTAACCTTTTTCGGCGCCATTTAAATTTATGTACATGTTCGTTATCAACTACTTTTGACAGCTTAAGTGTGAATTCGCCTTTTTACACAAACAAAATACCTGTTGTTTTTTTATTGTTGTATTGTTGTAGCGAAGCGGCTACCTTGTTTTTTGTATCATGGGTTATATATCAATTGCGAAGCATGATAGTTTTAAAAATGGTTATTAGTTTGCTGCATTTTATATCTATGTACTTCAATCCAAAATCAATCATTTTTGTGCTGATTTTTATACTTACAAAGTTATAAATTATCAGAACAATTTTAATACTCATCGATTTCAAAACTATTTACCCTAAACTCTTTTTATAAAGTCGATAACATCCGAAAAAAGTCTGTGTTTTATCAGAATTATGTAGCCTGCAAATAAAGTTTTGCCAATCTTCTTGCATGAAAACAACAGACAGCTTGCATCACTACCTGGTAAAGCTGGCTTGGTATTAAATTTACCTTGGTGAAACTGTGGCATATAATAGCAGTTGCAAAAGATGTGTGCGCAATTATTATATAAAAAGCCCTAAAGGCACTAAATATAGAACGATAAAAGCGCCAATATATAAACAATTCAAATTCGCCTTGGTGTGTAGTACACGACTCTCTGTACTAGACCAAGGCGAATTCATTATTAGGTGGATGCATCGGCGAATTCAGGCGAATTCGGTTAATATGGCGGCACTTTCTCTGTCAAGTTTTGTTTACCTTTTTCGGCGCCATTTAAATTTTTTTACATGTTCGTTATCAACTACTTTTGACAGCGTAAGTGTGAATTCGCCTTTTTACACAAACAAAATACCTGTTGTTTTTTTTATTGTTGTATTGTTGTAGCGAAGCGGCTACCTTGTTTTTTGTATCATGTACTAGACCATGGCGAATTAATTATTAGGTGGATGCATCGGCGAATTCAGGCGAATTCAGTTAATATGGCGGCACTTTTGCTGTCAAGTTTTGTTTACCTTTTTCGGCGTCATTTAAATTTTTGTACATGTCTTTATCAACTACTTTTGACAGCGTAAGTGTGAATTGGCCTTATTACACAAACAAAATACCTGTTGTTTTTTTTATTGTTGTATTGTTGTAGCGAAGCGGCTACCTTGTTTTTTGTATCATGGTACTAGACATTTGTGGACATTCTTTGTTTCTCTTTTTAACTTTTCGTATTTCTTATGTTGTTGCTTCATATCATTATTCTCATATCAACATCAACTTCATATAAACACACTAGCTGTGCTTAAAAAAACAACAACAACAAAAGAAAAACGAAAAGTTTCTGTCTGTCTATTAATTTCTTAAATGTAAAAGGTTTAGGCAAGACCAAAAGAGAATTGAAAAAATGTCTGCCCATCGTCTGTACAAATGTAAAAGCAGACTAAGGAATTGCCGAGTACCGGTACTAACTTTGCTCAAAGCAACACAATAATTTTTAAGACTGTACGGTACCAAAATTAAAAGCTAACAGGACTGTACGTTGCAGGGCTGCCAGAAAGGCAGCTTAAATATGGTAATTAACAATAAATCGCTAGTTTTCTTTAATATAATAGGTGTGTTTCTTTACTTTCCGGGCAAGTTTCGTGCAAAAGAGAGCATGCATAAGTTGCTCTTAAATACAGATAAAATTTACCTAAAGTACGGGGACGCAAAAAGCAAAATTTCTAGCCCAAAAAGAAACATATGCTGTGTTTTGACATTTAGTTTTACTAAAAAATACTGTGGTATTTTACACTTTTGGGCTTTTAACGTCTTCTGCACATTCCTTTTTATTTAATATTTATAAAAGCACTAAAATGATTTGTATAGGAGTTGAGGCAAATATACTTTGTTTCTTTGTTATTCAGGCCTGTTCTAAAAATCACGTGATTTCAAAGCACATGCCGTTTCAAAATCACAAATGTGATTTGTGCCTGTTCTGCAAATCGCAATTTTTTGATTTACACTCTTCTAAAGCACAAAAAACTGCTGTTTTTTGGTTAAATTTACTGATATTTTTACTTTCAGGTTGAATTTTTTTATTCGCGGTATTGTTTGCAAAATAAGGTTAGTTCCTTCTAACAAATATAAAAGGTAAAATAAACCAATAAAGCAAATCACAAAATAATACAACAAATTTTGCAACAAAACGAGCGTATCTAGTATTTTCTTAATTTAATGAATTATTTCGTATAAAATAAATGATTTTACTTAAATAATCAATGGAAAACACATTAAGTTATTTATTAATGTCGTAAATTATGAAATTCATAATAAAGTGCGTGCAAAAATTGGGATGTGATTTCAAATTGATTGCAAGTTAGCCAACCGATTTAAAATCACAAAATTCAAAAATATTTTGTGTGCAGAACACCTTTTTTGTGATTTCAAATCACTTTCACAAAAAGTGATTTGCAGAACAGCCCTGATTGTTTATTTTTCGAACAGCTGATTGCTTAACTACTTGCCCAAACTAGCTCGAAGAAAAAGTACGGGCTGTTTCGTGCAAGAAGAGGAAGCATACTATTCTCTCAAAAGCGCTCTCATTTGCCCAATTTTAAAGTACGGGAACGTTTTTCGTGCAAATTGGGATCCCGCGCGATCCCATAGTAGAGTAAAAAAATACACCTAATATGTTCCTCATTCATAAAAAATATTGTGTTTATTAAACTGTTATTTGACAACATTCTATAGCAAATTTGTCAAATAAGAGTTTAATAAACATACAGTATTTTTTATGGATACGGCCGCATATATTTAATATATATTTACCTTATAATTTGAAGTTTTAATGAGACGTATATATGTTTTTGGAAATTAAAATATCTTAATCGTGGCTTCTTTCCATGCAAAAAAAAAATGGAAAAATGCAGCTTACAGAGCACGAACGAGAGTGGCACCACTTGAAAAATTTTGTGAAATACTCAATATTTTGATTATATTTCATACAAACTTTCTAGACGTGTCCCATAAACACCACATTACTTCCAGAATGAAAACATGCCAATACATGATATACAGCTTACTTCAAGAAATTCAACTTTTAGAAAAATTTAATATATGTAAAATATTACACTCATCGTTTTTTTTTTATTGTATTTTGAGAACAAAAAAATTAGCGAGTATTGCATAAACAACTGGCACGAAATAGACGCTCTATTTTTGAAAATTGATGATGCCGTTCTCGGGTTGAGGTGAAATAATTACTGTAATCCACTAATTAATCAGACGCACAAAAAAATCTCCACCTGATATATTTGAATCAATCGCATCAAATGCATAGTTCAAATATTTAAGGATAGTCAAAAAATGTTTTTTTTTCGCAAGTGCAATTGAAGACCGTTCCGTTTTAAATAAAAAAAATTGGACTAAAGGTACGTTCACACTATTCAAATAATTGCCCAAAAAATCGTTAAAATCTCCCGCAAATGACGAGAATATAGCACATAAGTTGACATGTTTAAGCGAGAACAACTTTATGTTGTACGCACAATTCGACCAATGTTTCCAAATATCTAAATTATGACATTTATTGTATGACATCTACGATCTGTTTATTTCGACTATCACTTACCGCTACAGCCATCTATTGCGAAACGGTGGAAGCAATGTTGTACACCTAATATTTTCGCTTTGATACAATTAAATAAAACTAGTTTTTCAGAAAATGCATTTTTATTGAAAAACTGAAAATCAATCTTTCTGCTCAAGTGCATCTGCGCTTTTAAAATACATATATACATACTTACATACTTACATACATATGTATAACATACTTCTGCTAAACCATTTCATTACACTTTCATACATACTTATAAATATATTCATATATTTAATTGCAAATATTTTCTCAGTTCTACATACATACATATATAATTCGTGTGAAAATTAGCTGATATTGCATTAAGAGTAGATACATATACATTATTATATAACTTTAAAGAACGGCAGAATAATTATTTTGTTTACTGTACAAAAATCTCTAAAATTTAAAAATTAAGATGAGAGCAAATTAAATAATTTCTAGACACAACCATTCTAACTGTCCCAGACTTCATCTCGTTGCTTGGCAGCTAAAAGCTTTCGTTCTTCAACATAAAATAAAAAATTTAATACAAATATTAGTAAATGTAAATTAGGGTAACATTTTCTATTCAAAATTATTACCTTTGGCTTCTCGCAAAACACGCTTTTCATTTTCACGCTCAGCAGCAGCTGTTTTCAGACGCACTCCAAGTGCGCCTGTAACTAAACGACGGGCTAAGGCAGCGCATGTTTCTGGGCGGGGACGATAAGGTTGTAATGAGGCGGCACATTTTTTCGCTTTTAATCGAGATTCAATTGTGGCCTCAGCTAAAGGTTTCAATACCACGAATGGATGTCCCATGGTGAGAACTTCAGCAGCTAAAAGTATTATTTTATGTAAATAAAATAAATTTTATCCAAACAAAATTAATATATTACCAATACGAGAACTGCTGAACACAGCCAAAGCATGAGTGTCATCAACCCATTTGATATCGAAACCTGATTCCTTATACTGAGAAAATACCATTAACAAGTCTTGGTTCTTAAATTCTACAGGAAAATTTGATACTTCCAAAACATGTGGAAACTCTTCTTCATTTAAAATCGATTGCTTGGTTAAAAATGCCTATATAAAACAGAAGTGATTTTGATTATGTATATATAGGGTGTTTTCTTAAGCTAGATAGAACTTTAAATTGTAAAAAGTAACACAAAAAATTAAATTTTGATGAAACATTTTTTTTATTTGTTTCAGTATACTCTGACAAATCATCATGAATAGACTCACGCTTGAACAACGCTACGAAATAATCCAAATTTACTTTGAAAATCAGTCGTTGATTCGCGCGTTGTTTTATCGCAAAATTGTGTTCAGCGATGAGGCGCATTTTTGGCTTAACGGGTTTGTTAATAAGCAAAATTGCCGCATATGGAGTGAGACCAATCCACAAGAGCCCCTACAGACTCCATTACATCCAGAAAAATGCACTGTTTGGTGCGGTTTTCATGCTGGTGGCATCATCGGACCTTATTTCTTCAAAAATGAGGCCGGAGCTCGCGTTACGGTCAATGGAGATCGTTACCGCACCATGATCAATGATTTTTTGTTTGAAAATATGGATGACATTGATCCGGAGGAGATGTGGTTTCAACAGGATGGCGCTACGTGCCATACGGCGAACGCAACCATCGACTTACTGAAATCAAAATTTGGCGATAAGTTGATTTCGAGAAATGGACCTGTCAATTGGCCTCCAAGGTCGTGCGATTTGACACCTCTCGATTATTTCCTGTGGGGCTACGTGAAGTCACTGGTTTATGCTGATAAACCAGCAACAATTGACGCCTTGGAGGCCAGCATTGTTCGTGTTGTTCGTGACATACGGCCAGCATTGCTCGAAAAAGTGGCCCAAAATTGGACGTCCAGAATGCGCTTCGTCAAGAACAGCCGCGGTGCCCATATGCCCGAAATCATTTTCAAATGTTAATGTCACGTATTGATCTTTCGAATAAAAAAAAATTTTGATTACAATTTAATTTTTTGTTATTTTTTACAATTTCAAGTTCTATCGGGCTTAAAAAAACACCCTATACTAAAGGCATGAAATTGTAAAACAGAAATTATTGACTCAGTTTAGTTATATGCATTAAATACCGGCTACACGACAATTGTCGCCGTGTAGTCAGCTACTTAATTATATTCAAGCGGCAGCAACATAATAAACAACTGATCTGTAGTTTGGACCAGGTCAGGTCTTTAACGCATATTTATATTATTTTTTCTGAAATATTGGGTTGGCAACTAAGTAATTGCGGATTTTTTTTTTTTTTTGAAATCAAAGACATTTTTTTCATGGAACTAAATAACTTTTAGGCAGCAACGTAATCCCACGTTCATAAAACTTCTGGTTTTTATTAACAAAAAACTGATTTGACTTCATCCTCATTATTGAAAAATTAATCATTTTGTAAGGATCGAAACAAAAACTAATCAGATGTTGCAAGGTCAGGACTATATGGTGGATGTGCCAACACATCCCAACCAAGCTGCAATAATTCTTGCTAGGTGACCAAAGATGTGTGTGGCCTTGCATTGTCATAATCGACTACAACACCTTTTCGATTGTTAGTTCGCTTTTCATCAATTGCATTTTTATACCCTTCCCAAAATTGTAAAGGGTATATATAATTTTGTGATTCCGTTTGTAATTTCTACAGTTTTTATTTGAGACCCTATAAAGTATATATATATATTCTGATTCAGAATTAATAGAAAAGTCGATTAAGCGATGTCCGTCTGTCCGTCTGTCGGTCGTTGAAATACCGTTTCTGAGAAAACCATTAGACATAGAAACTTTTTTCTTTCACCATTCTATTACTCCATATTGCCATGTGTTTGTTATTGAAATTCAGTAGTATCGGTTCACGTATAGCTGAGATATATTCAAAATTCCGAAAAAGCCATGAATTTTTGCAATTTTGTATTGAAATTTTTGACAAAAAAATTTTTTTGTTTTGCTTCAAACTTCACACACTCATTAAGCATGGTGACTGAAAGGCAAAAAAAAATTTTCAGATATCGGTCCATAGTAGTGTTCTGTCTCTCGTCGTGTGCACATGTCTTTTGTTACTGATGTCCGTATTTTCATTAATTAAATTCATATAAAATCAAATTGGTACCGTAATAGGTGGTAAGCTCATGTACACAGCTAACTACCTATTACGGTGTGTTTATTTTTCTTACTATCTTTTTTTACCGTTGCTCGTATTTTTTATATACATACATATGTTCATTATTAATTTCGTATGAAATCAAAGTGCACCGGAATAGGTATCTGTACACGCGTTTCTTTTTGTTTTTTTTTTTGTTTCTTCCTTCACCGTTGTCCGCGTTTTCTTTATATGCACAATATTAATTTCTTCTGGATGTACTTCATTACCTTGTAGCGTGGAAGGTGTTGGACTAAATTTTGCTAATCTGAGCAGTGTCGAAGGTACATATATACACTGGGCACTGATCAGTTTTAAATAATTTAATTCCAACATTTTAAATGCTGCAATAGAGTTTGTTTTAGTCTTTCGAGTTGTTATTGTTTAAGTTAAACCTCCACGAACACTCTTTCCTACCTCATTATAACCTATTTTCCTAGTTCCAGTACAATGCACTGCATATATAGGGGTCATCCCCTGAGTACTGGTTCAATATAAAAAATAAAAAATATACCCGAGATATAGCCAAAATCGGGTTTTTCATGAAAATGTCGCGTAAGCGAAGTGAAACAACTTTTTTTTTGCTAAAAAGGTTATTTAAATCAGGTTATTTAAATATGGAAAAAGAAACTTTCCGATATCGGTCCATTTATACCCGAGATATAGCCTAGACCGGGTTTTTCATGAAAATGCTTAAACAACTTTTTTGTGCTCAAAAGCAGTTTTGGTAATGAAATATTTTTATATAATTATGGAAAATTGAAATTTCCGATATCGGTCCATATATACCCGAGATGTCGCGTACGCGAACTGAAACAACTTTTTTTGCTTAAAACCAATTCTGGTAATTAATTCAGGTTATATAAATATGGAAAATGAAATTTTCCGATATCGATCCATATATACCCAAGATATAGCCTGAACCGATTTTTCCATTAACATTTTTATTTTTTTGCTGAAAAGCAATTCTCGTTATAAAAGAAGGTTACTAAAATGCAGAAAATAGAAAATTCCGATATCGGTTTATATATAAGCATATTTCATATTTTTAAATATACTATACATTTTTTTAAATACATATACGTGACTATCGTGAAGGGTATTTTAGATTCGGCCCAGCCGAATATACTATACTCTTACTTGTTTTTTTTTAATTTCGTTAGTTGTTCAATGTAGGCATCAGATTTGATTGTTCTCGTTTGGTCAATTCGGCAACTTTCGATTTGTCAATTCGGGCCGCTTTTCTTCAAGTGCATTTTTTTAATTTCGTTGGTTGTTCAATGTAGACATCAGATTTGATTGTTCGGTTGGGTGGTAAGAGTTCAAAGTAGACATTTCCTCTGTAATCCCACCATACTGATGACAAAACCTTATTTTGATGAATATCAGCTTTTGATGTTGTTTGAGTTGGTTCACCTGCTCCACAAACTTTTTCGCTTGATATTGTTGTAGGCAATCCATTTTTTCATCGCCAGTTATCAGTCGTTTTAAAAATGGATAATTTTTATTACGTGGATTTGCTAAAGAAACGTTTCTTTAGTAAATCGCAGCTGCTAATGCGATGCGTTACTTTCAGTTCGTGAGGAACCCGTGTATTGAGTTTTTGGACATAGCCAAGTTGTTTTAAGTGATTTTCAATGCATGTATATGATACATATGCTTCTCTGCAATCTCACGTGTTGTACTGACGATTGCTTTTATTAGGGTGACATCAACTTCAACTGGACGACCAGAGCGTTTTTCATCTTTCGAGGGAAAAATTACCAGAACGAAATTTGGCAAACCAATTTTGACACTGCCGTTCTTTTAACGCTTCGTCACAATAGGTTAGGTTTAACAAGTTGCCTATTGTAAAGCCAGCCCACTTGACCCATAAACAGCGCCTAAATTTTTATGAGCTTGCGATGCGTTTTTCCCTTTGCGGAAATAAAAAAGCAAAATATGACGAACATATTCCTTTTGATTTTCCATTTTTCAACGAACCCCAAACGAAAACTACGCAACCAATCAAAAAGCTCTTTTACTGATTGACAGCTGAATTGCTAACTATCAAATAACAAAATGTATTTTACATTTGTATTAAAGTCTGCAAACATAAAAATTCAACTGAAGCCATCTATGAGTAAAATCCGCAATTACTTAGTTGCCAACCCAATATTTATAAAGAATAAAATACTTACCAACTTTGGAAAAAATACAAGATTTAATAAAAAAAAAAAAAAAACTAAAATTAATTTAGTGAACAAATAAATAAGCAGCTGCTTATTCTCTTTCAGTATCAGAGGCGGATCAGTGTCAAGCTATGTAACGAGGGCAGCTGACTGTTTGGGGTACTACAGGGTGTACGGGGTAAATATTCGAATCTGTACCGATAGTAAGGTTGAGTTAAATGCGTTTGCAGGTTCAGTTTGGTTTCCTAATGACAACTGTGAAAATGATTTACATCAGTACCTGCCTTGACGGCCTAACCTGATGGTGGATCAGTTCCACGAAGTGAATTTTTCACGATTCACCACCGCCCCCGTGTGGCTTGCTAGGCTCACACAGGTAGCAATTCTTGTCATATGATTGCGGTCATATGAACAACTTCTTGTTGAGGAGTTTGGGCTTTCTAATCCCTCATGTATGCAATTTCCCAGCAATCAATGGAGGATAAGGCTTAATGAGGTAGGCCGAAGGCCATTAAGAGCATCAGCCCTTAAACCTACTTACCCGTCAACCATCACCACTGGTTCCTTACAGTACACGTATCTGTTGTATAGGCAACAGATCCTCGGGAGATTGTTAGCCCTCGAAAAAAGCCATCACCAAACAATTATCAAGGATACTAACACTCCCTTCCTGCGTTTTAGGTTTCAACCACAGCCAGAACGTTTCAGCCAAGGTAGGCACCTCAACCATGATCAGCCCGGGTCGAACCGCAAACAGAACTTCCCGGGGGCCATGCTGATCCCCGTTCGGCCAATTTATACCCTTGGTAGGGGTTTCGGAAGCCAACACAACATAAGTCATGTGGCTTCCTAGAGTTTTGTTTGCCGCACCAAACGACGGACCCCTTCCCCTCTTTTCCCCGAAAAACAGAGCGCCTAAGTTAGGAATACGCCAAGGCAAAACCTGTTCCCCGGGGGGAATCTTGATAAGATAGCGAGACATTCAAACCTGGAGCTTTTATGTGCACCGGGACAGAGTGATGTGCCCGAAAATATAGCAGCGGACGAACTTGCAAAAGCCGGGATCCGTTTACAGCAAGGGGATATTAATAGGATGTTAGGAGTCTCGCTTAAAAACTGTAAGAACCAAGTGAAACGTCAACTTATAGGGGCTGCTCAAGACAGATGGTCTGGTCGAGTAGCGAGGCTAACATGGCCAGTGTATCATCGTAGGAGGATTAAGGTTTTGAGATGTTTTCACCGGCGAAGATTGCCTACTTTGGGGGAATTTTTGAGTAGATATTGTCACATAAGGACTACGTGCTGCCTGAAAAGCAAGCGCGTGGTCTCGATGAGCTCTAGTTTCAACAAGTGGGCGCTACGAGCCATACCTCACGTGTAACCGTGGACTTGCAGAGAAATTATATTAGTCAATTGGCCACCTAGCTCGTGCGATCTCACAAACTTTTGACTATTTTCTTTGAAGGTATATTAAGTCTGAGGTCAGCTACGATTGCTACTTTAGTAGCCAGCATTACACGTGTTATTCGAAAGATACCAGTCGCTATACTCGAACGAGTCGTTCAAAATTGGACCTTGCTTTAACATCACCTCAGACAACCTCGTGGCCAACATATGTACAAAGTTTTCAAGCAGTAAATATCATAAATTGTTCTTTTAATCGATGATAAAAAATTTATGCATTTTTTTTTACATTATAAATCAAACCTCGTTATGAATCACCCGTTATATAGTTGCGCCTTTGAAACAAAATTATAATATAGAAACACTTACACTGTAATCCATTTTTGGTAGTTCTATTTTACATTTTCCCACAGATGCTGTCAACTCCTGCATTATTTTTGGATCCAAACAATCACCACTGTCGTCAAACATACTTTCCCAATCATCTTCCTCTTCTTCATCTTCTGTAAAGCTGTCAATTTGAGATGTTACGTGCGGTTCTTTCGTCACTGCTGACTCGTTGTTATCTTCTACCACATGCGGTTTATCTTCATTGACGTGATCAGGAATTTGTAGAACATCAGATATAAATGTCTGCTTTATAATCCGGCGATTGCTGCGATTTATTTCCTAAAACGAAAACACATTTATTTAATACATTGTTTAAGTTGACAAAACATTTTTTACAAAGCACATTGTTATCATAATTGTACAGGGTGGCGCTAAATAAATCACCCTACCGTAAGAATATGTGGTTTCAAAAAGAGGGTGCAAACGCACACACACACACAGCAGGAGGCACAATGGATATTGTGAAGGAAGGATTGCCCTATTTAACCATTCCAGCTTTCTTTCTTTGGGGCTACTTGAAGTCGCGGGTTTATGTCAATAAGCCACAGCCCTTAAGGAGAATATTCGACAGGAATGAGAACAGTTATCAGCACAATCCGCTCCTTTATTGCAACATAGTCATATCTCAAAATATTAGCTTTTCAAGCTAACAATGCAGAATTGTTAACAGTACTACCTTTTATATTGTGCTTAAAATTTATTGAAATTTCTTTTAAACTGTTTCCTTTAGAAGATATTTTCTAAAAAAAAAATTTCTAAGACTTCTATGGAAGCTAAAAATTTGAAATGGGTTTTTCTCGAAACGAGCTTTTTGAATTATGACTATGTTGCAATAAAGAAGCGAAAAATTTCGAAAGTTATGGAAAATGTTCTACAAAAACTAAATTGGATGATTAACCTTGTTTGTTATAAGTTTTAATAATTATTTAAAAGTTCGGATTTTACATTTATTTTTTGAACATTTATTTGAACGCTTAAGCTTCTCAATGCTTAGCAGAGGCAATCGACTTCTTGCTTTTCATCATCGCACAATGATTTCAGAATACCATTTCATTATTAATGCTATTAGTCTCCGGAAAGGAGTCCCATATAGTTTTCAAACTATTAGTAACGCACATAAATTCAAGCAGAATATTATTTGTCATTTCTCAAGTTGAATGATGTATGATGCTCGTTCTTATTATTTATCACAATCTTGTTTTTTTATATCAATTTTAATTAATTCACAATTCGTTCTTATTATTTATTACAATCTTGTTTTATATCAATTTTAATTAATTCACAATAATTTTACAAAACTTATTAAATAAAAATTATAAATAGCTTGTTTTCTATGTTTCCCAGCTATCTATATGTCGACATTTCATAGGAACTACCCTAATCATCAGTAGACTTTGGAAATTTTTGAAAGATATTCTCAAACATTCAACTTTATATCCCAGAAATATAAATAAATTGTTGAGAATTTAAAAGAAAAATGCTCTAATAATACCTGTCAAAACACAAAAAACAAGCCTTTTCATTTATTCACCTCTCTAACATTTCTTTACACCTTTCAAACAAATGAACAACCGTTGGTTGCTACGATTTGCTTTTTGAAAGTATCGAAAAGCAGAGAACAAAAATTCAAACAATTAAGTTTTTTATTCGCTATTTTTAGCTTCTACCATTTATACCAATAAAAATTATAAATAGCTTGTTTTCTATGTTTCCCAGCTATCTATATGTCGACATTTCATAGGAACTACCCTAATCATCAGTAGACTTTGGAAATTTTTGAAAGATATTCTCAAACATTCAACTTTATATCCCAGCAATATAAATAAATTGTTGAGAATTTAAAAGAAAAATGCTCTAATAATACCTGTCAAAACACAAAAAACAAGCCTTTTCATTTATTCACCTCTCTTAGGATATAAAGTTGAATGTTTGAGAATATTTTTCAAAAATTTCCAAAGTCTACTGATGATTAGGGTAGTTCCTATGAAATGTCGACATATAGATAGCTGGGAAACATAGAAAACAAGCTATTTATAATTTTTATTGGTATAAATGGTAGAAGCTAAAAATAGCGAATAAAAAACTTAATTGTTTGAATTTTTGTTCTCTGCTTTTCGATACTTTCAAAAAGCAAATCGTAGCAACCAACGGTTGTTCATTTGTTTGAAAGGTGTAAAGAAATGTTAGAGAGGTGAATAAATGAAAAGGCTTGTTTTTTGTGTTTTGACAGGTATTATTAGAGCATTTTTCTTTTAAATTTTTAACAATTTATTTATATTGCTGGGATATAAAGTTGAATGTTTGAGAATATCTTTCAAAAATTTCCAAAGTCTACTGATGATTAGGGTAGTTCCTATGAAATGTCGACATATAGATAGCTGGGAAACATAGAAAACAAGCTATTTATAATTTTTATTGGTATAAATGGTAGAAGCTAAAAATAGCGAATAAAAAACTTAATTGTTAAAACTTATTAAAGTTATATTTTTATAATAAGTTACATTTTAGTTTTACTCATTAATTATGTGCATATACTCAGTCCCTTACTGAAATATAAGACTTTAACTGCCACTTCCACTATTTCGAATAAATATTTTCATTCGCATAAAAACATTTGAAACAAAAACTAAATTTGAACATTTGTTTTTGTTTTAAATGTATTTATGTGAATGAAAATATTTATTCGAAATAGAGGAAGTGGCTGTAAGTCTTGTGGAAGGGACATCGAAAATAAAATAAATAAATAAAAATATTTCTTTGTGTGCGTGAGCATTTCTTCTTGTTATGAACTACTTTGTTTTTTTTCAAGTACTGTTTTGCCAACAAATTAGTTTTTTATTATTGTATTGTAACAGAACTTTTCTTCATTTATTAACCGGATACCGGTTTTTTTAACTGCCACTACACAGGCGGTTCGGAAACTTCTTAGCCTATCAACGAAAGAGAATAGTTAGTTTTTCAAAAATATTTTTATTTTTCAATATGGTTAGGTTAGGTAGGCAGGCCGTTGGGTTCTCCAAAGAGTGCCCGGATACTCCAGCTCATTTGGGTTCTGAAGGTCGTTCCCTTTGTGATTGCCTGAAAAGTTAGGGTATGATAGAAGGAAAAATAAAAGTTGTAAGGATATAGAAGGAGTGCAGAAGAGGGAAAGGAAAGGTGGGAAACTGCTTAATGTGGCATTACTTGCTGATTTACTAGCCATCCGCTACTTCTTATGAAAGAAGCTATAGCAGTCGGTTTGACCAAGGCCAGACATGATAGACTATTGAAGCTTATCTCGCCTAAGCATCTTAGACGATGGTGCCCCAAAGCCGGGCATGTACCGAGGAGATGAAGGATGGTCTCCCCTTCCTCCTTGTCTTGGCAACTTCTACAGAAGTCGTTATAGGGTAGGCCTAGTCTCCTGGCATGGTTCCCAAACGGGCAATGTCCAGTGATGACAGCTACCGTCATTCTTAGGAGACATCTGGGAAGTTTTAATAGCTGACCCGTTCTCTTAAGAGTTAATGTGCGGCCACAGGTTCCTTGATATAAGGCACGTGGGCTCTGTAAGCCACCTTTCTTGAGCATGTTCCAGCGTGTGGAGTTTTATTCTTTTCCAGCACGCTGATATGGGTTGTCCGCAAAAGGGGTCTATATCCCTATCCTGTAGGGCTGTCCTTTTTTGGCTAATTCGTCAGCGATGTTGTTGCCATTGTTGGACCCATGTCCACGTACCTATTTTAGGGTTATGTTAGAATGTCTCGCCATCTTATTTAAAGATGTCCGGCATTCCTGGACTAGACTGGAATTGGTGTATATTCCAATCAGGGAATTGATGGCGGCCTTGCTGTCCGTTACTATCATGATATCCTTTCCGAATATCTTGTGATACGTCAGCCATCTGGCCGCTTTATTTATAGCCTGAAGTACACCACATCCTTCTGATAGTCTGAAGGATATTTTAGTGTTAAATTCCTCTATGTAAACGCCACCCCCAACCCTTTCTCCCCTTCTGGACCCATGCGTGTATAGATAGAAGTATCCAGATTCTAGGGGAGATTCCTCAATTTGGTAGCCGAAGCTCCTTGTGAGGAATGGTTTTGGGATACAGTAGTCAATTAGATCGGGGACTAGGTCTCCTCCAATCTCCAATATATTAGCATGTCCCCAAGGTCCACGCTCCTGTCGCGTTCAGCCTGATCGCGGCTTTTAGTGCTATCTGCCTGGCTTCTAAGTCGCATGGCATCCTGCTCATAAGTGCAAAAAGTGCTTTGGTTGGTGTTGTCCTCATGGCCCCTGTGGTCAGTATTGCCATGATTCGACTGACTTTTTCAATTTGAAGTCTGTTGATTGCGGAGTCCAGTGATTTCCACCATACTGATACTCCGAAGAAAATGATTGGTTTTATAACCATTTCAATATTTTTCAATATGATCTCCTGAAACTTCAATACACTTAGTCCAATGCTTTTCTAGCAAAGCGATCCCTTGATTAAAATAGTTTTCCTCAAGGTCTTCAAAATAGTGGTTTACAACTGTAATTGCATCTTCATTTGAGGTAAAACGCTTGCCAGCAAGGAATTTTTTTTGATTTGGGAACAGGTAAAAGTCACTGGGAGCTAAATTAGGAGAATAAGGTGGGTGGTTTTAGCCATTGTTAAAACACTCTTGTGCACTGGTGCGTTGTCTTAATGAAAAATTATTTTTTTGGTTTGTAAGCCAGGACGTTTTTCTCGAATTTTCTCGAAAGGTTGCAATAGTGTTCTGAATTTATTGTTTTACCCTTTTGCAGATAGGCCATCAATAAAATAGCAAAGAACCGTTGCCATAACCTTACCAGCCGATTGAATTGTTTTAACTTCTTCCATTCCATTGTTTGGATTCTTCTTTTGTCTCTGGAGTATAGTGGTGCATCCATGTCTCACCAACAGTTATGAAACGACGCTTAAAATCCATTTTATTTTGCTTAAAACGATCCAAACAAGCTTGAGAAATGTTCATTTTTATGCGTTTTTGGTCGACTATTAACAAATGCGGCTCCCATCTTGCAAAAAGCTTTTTCATCTGTTGTTCCTTCATGGACTGGATCATTTGAGATGCCCATGATATTAGCTATTTCACGCACTTTTGTTTCATTTAATACCATATCATGCACTTTAGCTACAATTTCTGTTGTTGTTGCTGTTTTTGGACGTCCACTACGTGGTTCATCTTCAATGCTTGTACGACCACGTTTAAATTCGGCAACCCTGTTTAAATTCGTTTAAGTTCGGCTTCTTCCGATAAACCTTTTGTATGTAAATATTTAATGATACCACGCATTTCTAATTTTTCCATTGTAAAAAAATCGCGGATGCGTCTTTTGTGAACACCTGTTTCTATATGAAGGAGTTACCAGATCGAAACAAAATTTAACATGTGTTTATAGCAGAGATGGAAGTTTTCAAAACACTTAACTTTTTTCTGTTTATACCGCACTTTTTGTGCTAGGCTAAGAAGTTTCCGAACCGCCTTCGTATTCGAATTATTCGAAACCCAGTTTTAGAAAAAAATCGAATAATCGATCATCTTAGAACCAAGACGAATTCATTACTAGGTGAACATGACAGCTCATGTGATCATTTTTTGATTTCCGCGTTTTTTCCAATGAGACTGTCAAATTTTTTTTCTTTTGTTTACAAACATTTTCGCGTCATTTTAATCTGAAGTTTTTTTTTGTATGATTTCAAGAAATTTTTGTGAATTTAAAAATGAAAAACCATTATAATCTGTGATTTTAATTATAAACAATTATAAAAATTTGTATTTAATGTTTATAACATTTTTTTTTAGCTGAACAATCTTAGGCGAGTTTAGATTTTGACATTCTCAGTAAGTTTTACAATAACAAAATGCATAGTGCTGAATTCGCATTCCCGCTTGCATTTACCAGTATAAATTCGCCTTGCTTAGAACTTACTTAAAAAAGAAAAAAGTTCGTGCAAATTTGTACAGGAAGTGAAAAAATTACTCTCTCATTTTCTCTCAAAACTGCACAAAATTGTTACGTGGAACGATTTCGAGCAACTTTGCACTAGTGCGAACTGTTTCGTTATTAATGTAGAACATACTAATATTTTGCACTATCTTCGAGTTTTGCTTTCATTGTTTTTCGTTTGAGCGAAAAACTATATGAAATAGGTTTTATTTTCATGCAAAAACTCGTTATTTGTAGCAAAAAAAAACAAAAAAAAAAAACACATAAATTCCCGTTATTTGTGTGTGAAAAACTAAACTTTGGATTTTGAAATAGCATAACATATCCGTATTCTTTTGTGTAAGCTAAACACTTTGGTATGCTTGAGTCTCTTCTCCAACGTTTCCTTATACTACAGCTTTTGCAGTGTCTTCGAAAACAAAACAAGTATTAAAAGTTTTTTTTTTCTTTTTCGCAAACTAATACATAGTTCTGTATAATTTGATATGCCGTTGGAGGTAACGTTATTATTCCATCACTTAAGTTTTAAATTAAAAATGTGCAACTTACTTTTGATGCTCTTTGCAATTCTTGCTCTTCTACATCGCATTTTGCTGGTGTCTGTGGTGATGCAATATCTTCAATACGTAAATTGGGTAACTTGGTTTCATTAAGCACTTCACTATTCGCTTTATTTGATTTAGTTTTCTTTGATGGCTTGGGCATTATGTTCGTATTGCAATTATTTATAATTATGTTAGAAGTATTGGTAGCAGTAGCGTTGTAATTAATTTCAATACTGTGAGCGGGGGGGAGGTTAGATGTATTCGAAGTAGAATTCAGAAATTCAGTTTCGTTAACCGGATTTATTACTAATGATTCAGCTTCACAGTCTGCTATTGTGTTCACAGATATATTTGGTTCTTTATTTAAAACATATTCATCACTACTATCACAGTTGAAACCTTTGGGAAAATTATTAATATTATCAGTTATTAATTTATTCAAATCGTTCTCATCATTTTTTTGTAACGATGACTGCATTTGCTGAACATTGAGAATTAATGTTTGATTTGCTATTTCGTCGCCATTATCGTTGTTTGAAATTGTATTTATAGAATTTTCGTTTAATTTATGAATTTGGTTCGGTTGTGTTGAAATAGTTGATAGTTTTTTTTGTAAACGTTTTTCCCGGCGCTGTTCTCGCGACTCTTTGTTTAATTTATCTTTTTTGTTTACGGCTGTCGTCGAATTATTACAACAAGTGCTAGCAATAAAAACACTACTACAATCTTCTCCAACTTCGACTGCTTTTGACGATGGCTTATGGTGAACTAAAGCAGTTGTTGTGTCGTCGAGAGTAATTGCCAATTGTTGGTTTAGACTTTTGCTCGTTTCTTCTATAGTTGTTGGTGCTAGTACAGCAGGCAGTTGTGTTGACTCTTGTTGTTGTTGTTGTTGCTGTGTTGGTGGTTGTATTTGCGCTGTTGTCGTCGTTGTTGTTGTTGCTGCATTTGGTGGAGTTGTTTGACTACGTCGTGCCCTTGGAATATAAACAGCTCTATCTGGCCGCCGTTCACGTCTCGTTTGTTGCTGTCTGTACAGATTGACATGTGTAAGGAATTCGTATTAATAAATAAACACAAATACGTACATGCGTTCATACACACATACTAATCAGATATAATTTTAGAATAACAACACAACAAACAAGTATTTAATCAAAAGAGAAAACACAGAGCAAAAAACAGAATTAAAAAAAATATATACATATATTTAATCCATTCGGATAATAGTAAATGTGTTCTAAGTACAGGGTGTTTTTCTAGAGTTATACAAGTTTAAATCATAATAAAACAAAGAATTATATTTTTAATATAAACTTTATTGGTTAGTAAATGTTGTGATATTAATGTTAAAATATGTAATATCAGTCATGTGCCCGCTTCGACTGGTACCTACAAGGCACAATCTGGAACATGAATATTCATGGCGGCGTTTCGCCAACGACTTTTCAAATGTTGGTTTTCAGGTGCTCAGTTGTCTCAGAACTGTAAGTCAAAACATTACTCAAAAATGGTTAATTGTGCAAAATTTTTAAATGATAATTTATTTGGTTATTTATAAGTTACGACATAAACCTTATTAGGAACTTGCGGTCAACCTTTAAACAGGGTGAAAACAACACAGAACATCTTCCTTCTAATAAGAACGATCTTTGGAAACGTGTAAACCGTGAGTAACACAAAATTCCTAAAGAAACTGTTTCGAATTTGGTTAAAAGTGAAGCATGAAAAGTGTTTCTAAGTATTAAGAAACTGTGGTCAGCCATTAAAACAACACAAAAAACAGACCATCTTACTTCTAATAGGAACGATTTTTGGAGTGACACAACATTCCTAAAGAAACTATTTCGAATTTGGTTAAAAGTATGCCAAAATGCATGAAGAGTGTTTTGAAAAACAAAGTGTCAGTTCCCGGATAACGAAGCTGTTCGCTCGCTGGTTTAATAACAATTATATGCCGGAGCGCAGTCAACCACTTTCCGAACTGAAAAGAGTATTTGTAACTATGCCAAAGACATTTTTCTGGGCTCGAGCAATTAAAAGGGGTTTGGCCGATCGCGACATAAATAAGACTTCGGACCGGATGGCATTCCAGCACTGGTCTTGAAGCAGTGTGTTTCTACGCTTGCACATCCTTTATCACATCTCTTCAGCATACTTTACCATTATACAACCCCGTTTCGGCTTGACGTTGAGTCCTGGGACATCCTATACACAGACTTCACTATTCACTGTCTGCTTTTATTGTGATGTTTCACAAACATGGCCTGATCGTTTAAAGCAACACTCGCTATTATCAAGTTCGATCGTCTAATAGCCGTTTCGATTTTTTTTACCTTCTCAACAAATTTCATTAAATTTCTCTCACAAAATCTAATGAAAAGACTTACGAGGGCGGCTTGATATTAAAAACCATTTATTTCTCAACATAGTCTCCAACTTTTTTATACCATCTGCATAATACGATTTGGGGAATCCCTCAAAATACGCGAAAGTTTCTTTTTCCTGCATGCCATTTTTTCAGGTTCGGAAAAATGTCACTAAGAGCTAAATATGGACTATAAGGTGGATGATCAACCAATTCGAAATGTATTTCACATAATTTTAGTATCGTATCTAATGCTGTTTGAACCGATGTGATATTTTTTTCTTGATTGCATCAATCAATTGATCCAATAATGCACGATAATACTTTCCTGTGATTGTGGATCCTTTTTCAAGATAATCGATGAGCAATATTCCGTGTGCATCCCAAAATATAGTGACCAAAACCTTGCGAGCCGATTTCTATGTCTTTGCCTTTTTCGGATCACTTCCAGCAGATTAGTTCCACTTATTGTTTCGATTGATTTTTGGTTTCAGTTGTACAGCGGTGGACCCCTGTTTCATCAACAGTTATTAATCGACACCAAAAATCAACAGCATTACGCTATATCATGTCCGAATACCGCTTGAACGTGGTCTGTCGAACTCGTTTTTGTTCGACACTGAGCAAGCGCGGCAGCCATCTTGCCGATAGCTTTTTCATATACAAATGTTCATGCAAAATATTGAACACATGTTCATATGATATAGCTATGTACAAACGGTTGTCAGATGTTACAATATTGTAAGATCTGGCAACATGCTGACAATGTAGTGACAATGAAAAATTGTCCCGTAGAAGTAAATTGTGTTCAGACGATCGTAAGAAAATCTTACAATTTCATTGTCAGACTATGGTCTGACAAATAATTCATCTGACAACAAAAATTGTCAGTTCACACGGTTGTCAGATTTTTAGATGAAAAAAATTGCCAGGCATGTTGTAAGGCATTGCCACTTATGTATATCAACAACCATCTGTTTGGCAGTGTTGCCCATGAAACTTTTTTCTGACAATGATGCCATTGTCAGGTTCTTTAATTTTATACATCTGACAATTAAAACTGAGCTTACAATACCAGCCAATTATCTGGCAATGCCGACGAAGAGTGTTCTCACGATTGTCAGATGCCTGACAACATTGACGTCTTACAAATGATTGACAATGCTTTTTCTGACAACGTTATAAGTTAAAAATTGGCAGTTCACACGATTGCAATACATTTTCAGACAATTTTACTGACAATATTGAAAGATCTGACAACCGTGTGTACGTAGCTTTACCATTTCAACAATCTCACGTAACTTCACTCGGCGATCACTCATAACGATAATTTTCACCTAACTTGACTCGATTATTCATAACGATGTCGATGATTTTCTTGATATTTTCCTACCGGCAACCACTTCTTTTCGCCTTCATGTTGATGATATTGTTGCAGTGCTTGTTCTGCTGCGTTTAAATTCAACAATCCAATATTTTACCATGTAATCTGACGGGGCAGACTCACCGTATTGTTTATCGAACTTTTCTTTTACTTCCTTCGCCGTTTTCCCTTTCAAATAATAGTGTTTAACAACTGCACGAAATTCACTTTTTTCCATTTTGCTGTTGTGACAGAATTTGCACTAATGAATGATCCAATTTTCTTTCCACACGCGCGGTTTTTTTTTTTTTTTTTTTTATATTGGACCAGTACTCAGGGGATGACCCCTACATATGCAGTGCATTGTACCAGAACTAGGAAAATAGGTTGTGAGGAGGGGGAAAGAGGGAGCAGTGTTTGTGAAGATTTGACTTGAACTTTCCAACGTTATAACAGACAGGAAACACGTCTGCAGGCAACTTGTTCCACAGACGAAGCGTATGGCTGAAAAACGAATTCTCTCTGTAATGCGTAGTACGATTCCCTGGGCAATCAACCACAAATGGATGAGCTCTGGACGATGAACGCGTGCTACGCAAAAATGTGCGAGTTTCGGGAACAAGATCCCTAATCTCGTCAGAGCAAAGTCCATTGTAGTAGCGATAGAACAGAGTAACGCACCCCACACTGCGTCGATGCTCCAGTGAGTCAATAGAGTTGGATACTCTACTGTCACCGATGAGCTTCTTCGCCCTCTCCTGCACACGGTCGAGTAACCCCAAAATAGACTTTGAGGCACCGGCCCAAACATGAGAGTTGTATTCCATTTTCGGTCGAATGTAGGTGGTATAAATAGTAAGGAGATCGGATGGAGTGAAGTATATTTTACACCGTTTGTACAAAATAAAACTCCTTGTCGCCATTGTTATGTTCTTCTATAGGGAACGCAATTTCTATAGGGAACTTATTTCTACTTGTGGATAATCCACAAGTAGAAATAAGTCTTTTTTATTATTCAAAAGCAGTTACTCGAATGAATAACTGTTCTTAACTTTAGGATAAAAATACATACTACTGTCTAAATATATAAGGAATGAGGGAAAGCAAAATAACAGATAAACACGTACATATGTAAGTTATAGTAATGAACAGGGTTGCCATGTCATCATAACAGTTGCTTAGGCTAATTTCCGTAACGATGAATTTTTATATGTTGACCAATTTCAGTGTTCACTTTTAATTTGTGTGTCCGCAATGCTGAGAATGAATAAGTTTGACAACTACAGTGAACATTTAGGATTTTTGTAGAATATTTTTTAGTTGAAAAAAAGAAATAAAAATATTACGTAAATTAAGTTAGATTTGAGCATTCAGCTCATCATTCTGTGTTTACGAACACATTCAGCGCAATAAAATTCATTGGTTTTTATTGAAAATTGAACACTACGCCTGTTGGTGAATTTTACTGGTAAAAAAATTAATCGTTGCGGAATCTGGCCCCTGGAGACGATAAAAAACACATCAACGTTGTTAGTGTGTGCGTGCAGTCGTGCTTTTTCGTGTACACCTGATTGACGAAAATCAAAAACTTTTGATAATTTATTTTGACGTGTAGTAATTATTTTGATAGTCTCCAGTTGTGACTGACGATAGAAAATGTCAGTTTTGTTCTTGAAAGGGACAATAATAAGTAAAATAAAAAGGTACATCCATTTTTATTATGATTATTCTTTTCATATATTACTACTTTTCATACATAGTTTTTTCTTCTTTTCGTGTTTTTTTTTTTTTTTTTCTTAACAAAATTGCACAAGATAACAATAATTCATCGACCGATGATGACATGTTTAGAAACGAACGCAGCGAAGTCAAAATACAAACGATGATTTTATTTGTACGTCTCCCTTTAAAGGACAAATACACGACACTCACACATATGCTCTGACTGACGTGTTTTTTGATCGTCTCCAGGGCACTTTACTTCAAACCACTACAACAAATAAACTAATTGATAAATTTGGGTGCTGACGTGTGACAGATCAAAAAAAAGAGTTAAAAAAAAATAAAAAAAAAAAAAAAGTTCTTGATAGTTAACCTTAACATTAGTTAACGTGAACGATAAAGTCACCATTAAGTTTTTCCCATTTCTACAACTGAAGTTACAATATTTTCAGCAGAAAATATGGCAACTTCAAATGCTTAAAGTTTACTTTGAAATTTACCATCAGGATAAACCTGCTGTTAAGTTATCAGTAACTTTCAGGTTAATGTTAACTAATGTTAACTATTCGTCAGTTGTAATAATGGCCCTTAGTGGGTTAATTTAGCAAGTATTTCATAAACATTAACACATTTTCTGTATAATACAATATAAATTAGTCTCCGGGGTCGTTGACAGTGAGGAAATCATGATAACAAAAGAAAATAAAAATGCATATATGTATGTGTGTATTCTCAAAACTTTGTCTGTTCGATAGTATGTGTGCACATACATAAATATTTACATATATTTACGTACTCGTATGTACGTACGTCTGTAAGAAATGTTTTCGAGTTTTATGGCATATCAAATGTAACATACACACATGAATGTACGATAAATACTTACCTTTGTGGTTGTTTTTGTTGTTCGTCCACCTGCTGCTGCTGCTGGGATTTATTTACTGAGTTTTGTTGTGCCGAGGTTGTACAATTATTTATGATAACATTCTCATTCCTATGAATGGGAGAGTTATTACATGATATTGAGGTAGTCGTTGTTGTTATTGATACATTAGTTGCTGCTGGCGTAGATATAGCAGTTGATTCTTTAGACTCCATATTTTTCGATATTCTATAAGTAATCAATTCTCCAGGCTCAGCTTTATATCTTTTTAACGCTTCGTTGTCATGATTTCTAAGAGCTGGTGGCCGATATAATTCTCCTGAATTTGATTTATTTACTGGAAGAGAATATGAAGATGTTTCGTTATCGAACTTGTTGATGTCTTTTAATTCATTTTTTTAATGCACTCATGATAACACTGCTATAAAAATACGATATACAAACATACATAATTTTAGTTTATGAAAATTCAAAAGTCCGGCTATTGTTGATACTTGACCCCAATTTTTTTACACAAACGTTAATTTTGTTTGTATTTTTAAATGTAAATGCATACACACTAGTAGTATGTGTGTATGCATGTATTTTTTTATTTACTACTGCTCTTTTAATTTTTTCTTTCCAAAAGTATTTAATAATCTCTTTTCTCTTTGATTGTATCAAAAGAAAAGAAAATGCACACCAAGGGAACTTTTAAGATCACTACGATTTTCTTTTGTATAGACTCAAACAGCATTTTCAATTGTGAAAGAATCTACGGGGAATCCCATGAAAACAACGAAATCTTTTTAACCACGAAAGATCCCTCCCTCGGGAGAAACTATTACAAGAGGTGCTACTTCTGTGATATTCTTATACGACTCCACGTAAAATGCCTTTAACGAAAGAAAAGAGAACTGTAGTAGTAGTAGATGAAACGCTCGTAAGACCCACTGTTGTTTATTAACACACAAACAAACCACCGCAAATGCTGCTTCATCTGTACTCATGGATGGTATAAATATTGAGGAATCGGATGCTCTTGATGTTCTTGGAATGAAGATACAGTGTGACGTTCGCTGGACAGAACACATTTTGCATATCTCTAAAAAAGCATTCAAGTGCCTCGGTTTTTTATAACGGTGTAAGATGTACTTCACTCCATCCGATCTCCCTACTATTTATATCACCTACATCCGACCGAAAATGGAATACAACTCTCATGTTTGGGCCGGTGCCTCAAAGTCTAATTTGGGGTTACTCGACCGTGTTCAGGAGAGGGCGAAGAAGCTTATCGGTGACAGTAGGGTATCCAACTCTATTGACTCACTGGAGCATCGATGCAGTGTGGGGTGCGTTACTCTGTTCTATCGTTACTACAATGGATTTTGTTTTGACTAGATTAGAGATCTTGTTCCCGAAACTCGCACATTTTTACGTAGCACGCGCTAATCGTCCAGAGCTTATCCATTTGTGGTCGATTGCCCGGGGAATTGCACTACGCATTACAGAGAGAATTCGTTTTTCAGCCGTACGCTTCGTCTGTGGAGTAAGTTGTCTGCAGACGTGTTTCCTTATAAAGTTATAAAGTTCAAGTCAAATGTTCAGAAACACTTTTCCCTCTTTCCCCCTCCTCACAACCTATTTTCCTAGTTCTGGTACAATGCACTGCATATGTAGGGGTCATCCCCTGAGTACTGGTCCAAGTTAAAAAAAAAAAGAAAAATTAGTTGCAAGCCCAAAAAGATAAACGTACGGATTAAGGAGGCCAACAATGGGAATCAGCGCAAAGCATTTCTATCGCTTCTAGCGGTCAACTATGCAACAGTAATAATAAACTTCTTGGGATCCAACGGATAAAAATAGGGTGAATGAGATGTAGAGTAAATGTCGGAAGGACATAAAACGCTGCTGCATGTGTTTTGAAACGCAGCGCATGTAGTGATATTGCAAAAATTCGAACAGGAAGAGAGATAGCATTTACATTCGATGCGGTGCGAAGGGGCAAATGATGACAGTATTTCAAAAACCACTAAAATGCTGTGGTTTCTTAGATCCTGACAAGCATATGGCGAACTAATACCTGGGTAAAGTAGCTGTCATTCAATTACACAACAGGCGCGATGAAAGTTCTGCGGCGCAACATGCATTGAGAAAAGATTGCCGCAGATTTAAAGGTTAAGATCATCATTAGCGAAAAGATAGCGGACGGCATGAAGGAGATCCCAGTTTCTAAGCTGTCAAAATTTTAGCGTTAGACAACTTTCCTCTCGAGAGGAAACTATAAGGAAAAGAAAAATATTGATAGTCATTGGTGAAACCTTCATCATAGCCGGCGATTTTAACTTGTGACCTGTAGAATGACTCAAGAGGTAGGAATATTTTTCATATGGCTGCAAGGACTAATTCGAACGTTGGGAATGTAGGTGTATCTACTTATACTAGACCAGGACGCGAAAAAGTTTTACCTGCCATAACACTTGTCTCGGGGCGTGTAGGATTATAGACCAGAGAGTATTGAAAATAAAAACGGAGCTGACGACCTCTGCAGCATGCCTAAAGCATTTTACGTGCTTACTGTGAAAAAAAATGCTCCATTTAATTGGCTTCTAAGATTGCGCGATTTAACGCCGCTAGACTATTTTCTGTAGTGATATACGAAATCGAAGGTCTACGCCGATAAGCCCGAAACGATTGACCACTTGAAGGACAACATTCGCCGCGTTATTGCCGATATACGGCCACAAATGTTGGATTAGACTACATACGTCCGAGACAGCCGTTGTTGTCATAAACCAGAAGTCACAATTAAATTTAATACAAAATCAATAAATTGAATTGAACTTATAATGCTAGAAGCCAGAAGTCATAATTAAATTATAATCCTAGAAGAATATCTTTCGAATAAAGAAAATTTCATATCAATTTAAAAATTCGTCCTTGTAAGAATATTATTTCATTTAAAAATTCTACACCTCTATAAAACATTTTTTTTTTTTTTTTTTTTTTTTAACACAAAAACTGCGAAGCTATTTGCTTGTCTGCAGTAACACCCAGAGCCATTGGCAGGAATCGAACCTGCGACCTCGCGACTGTTGGTCGAGTACTCTACCAAACTAGCCATCGAGGCACTCATCCTGTACATTAAAAAAATTTTGCAGTAACAATCCGTATGAGCCAGATCAGATAAGGCAATTTTAGTTTGGCAATTCTTGACTTTTTAGAAGCTTTCGGAGAGAGGAATAAAAAGGGAAGTATAATTAGCGGTGCTCAATAATTCTCATCAATTCCGTACTCTTCTCATTTATATATGCATATACAAATTGTAAGACGGTTAGGTTTAACAGGCTGCCCACTTGGGTCTAATTTGGTCCCGTTGTGTTGCTGGGTGTGATATGTATCTCAGCAGATCAACTGGTTTAGAACCAACCCGGGGATCGGATAAAATAGCCCAATCCATTTACATCACATTCCGATATCTCCGCCAAGTCGTGCAGCATCGTTCCGCCTAGATACAAAGCCCTTACGTAGGAAAGAGCTGGACATCGACAAAGGATGTGCTCAACATTCTCTACTTTCTCCTCGTCTTTGCAACTTCTACAGAAGTCATTAAATGGAAGATTTAACCTCCTCGCCTGCGACCCTATGCAATGACACTTCAGGACCGTCACAGCAGAGCGCAATCTCCTTCGGGGCAGGCCTCTAAGGTTAATAGTCCTCCTGTTATATCTGGGCCGTGTCAGCCTTGATACTCGACAGATGACCTCACTAGGCCATCTCTCTTGGGCGGTCTGAAAAAGTTGACGCTGGACTTGTTTCTTACAGCTCCTAAGCGGGATTCTAACAATCCCACATACTTTTGTTGTAGCTGGACACCGGTCTTTGCCAGCTCATACGCTACAACATTTCCGGGCATTTCATTGTGCCCTCGTACCCAGAAAAGCTCCAGGTTCGAATGTCTCGCTATCTCATTTAGAGATATCCGGCATTCACGACCCAACTTGGAAGTCCTAGTGCCTACAGTGCAGCCTTACTATCAGTACAAATTCGGATATTCTCCAATATATACTGTAGTACCTTAACAAGTTAGCTGCCCTCTTAATATTCGGGATTTCGGCCTGCGCTACGCTACCCTTATTTTGCAGCCTGAAACTCATCCTCCTCTCATTAAGGGGGATAAAGATAAGAAACAAAAGATAGAAAAAAACAAGAATTGCCGAAAATAAAGTTTTTGTGAGTGAATATGAAGGCAAGTTAAAAAGAAAATTGTGAAAAAGTGGGATAATTAAAATCGCTCTCTCTCTGAAGTTATATTAGCAGACACATTGAAAAACTCAAAAATAAGTACAAGTGGCTGAGATTTCAAAAATTTGTGTGATTTGAGTGTAACAGTATTTGTGTTTAATGTGTAAACGCACGCATGATGATAAGACACACACAGAATCATTTCACCTATGACATACTATAGGGTATTAATATAAATTTTATACAATTGAGTATTTTCTTGGCATACTGTATGGGTAAATAAAGTCAGTGTGTTCCACCGCCTGCAGACGAATATTAAACAAAAATCAAATCAGGTATGTTAACTATGGCATCATACAAAATGAGGGCGACCTTGAATTTTGACGGCATGTAAGGTGAGTGCACGTTAAAAATATACTTCAAAAAAAGAAAAAAAACTTATTTTGATACAAACTTTCGCACGTACATATTTGCATAAACATTTGTTTATTAATTTGTTTTAACTTACCATGTACTTATATACTTAGCGCCTAAAAATGTATGTACATGTTACTAAAAGGATTTATTTTACAATATTTTAGAAGAATTCGAAATTTGAAGAATGAAATAAAAAGAGTAAAGCTAAGTCTAGACGATATATTGAATCAACATATTTATGCTGAAAAACTTAAATCGAAAGCAGCGATTAGATTTTGTTTAATGCTGGCTAAAAATTGTGGTGGAATTGGAAAAAATAATACACGGCATACAATTTCGAATGATAAAAAAAAGTCTTGTAATTTTCCTGAATATTTTATACGATATCACTTTATTTATAAGTCTCTGTAATACTGACCTGAATAAAATTTTATGTAACCATAAAAATGATATTGTTTTCAAAAGTGGGTTTTATATCAATTTCAGATTTGATGCATGTATCTTCAAATCATGTAATTTCTTTTTGTTTTCTTTCCACCTCTAATCTTAAATTACTAACAACCGCGCTCATGCAACTTGATATTTTAAGTATGTTTGTAAACGAGTACATGAGTACGAGTAGTTATAAATGCATACTTGTATACAAATTGTCCTATTGTTTTTTAATATAAATAACTACGTATATACATGTATTTAATTCGCAGAAACGTAAAGCTTAGTCTAGACGATATGTTGAATCAGCATGTGTATGAGGAAAAATTTACTACTAGCCACAACACATTAAACTACTTTTTTTGATATTAAAAATATTTTTATTTTAGTTAAAATTTACAAATTATGCCGGTCAAGATGCCTTCCTCCACTCCATACTGGCTTGGCAGGCTCCCAATCGTTTACCATAATTATCATTTGCATTTTTCAAAAAAATGTTGTCAATGGTCGGTGGTATCTAGTCGATAACGTTGTTTTCGAGCTCTTGAACTGTTGCGGGATTATTGCAGTACACTCTCGATTTAACAAAAAAAAAAAAAAAAAAAAAAAAAACAAAAAAAAACTAGAGGTATCAAAAATTGCAACTTTACGATCAGTTTACTCCTCCTCTACGCTTTACAGGCTAGCACAAAGGGAACGATTTGAGGACCCTAATATTTTTGGAGAATCTAGCGGTCTGCCTTTCTAACCTAACCTATTCTTCCTCTAGAAGAACTTTCTTTCTTTCTTTTTATTAATTTGTTACGACTACAGGCTTTCATGGCCAAATTAGTTAAGAATTTCAAATGGTTATTACCAAGGCAGCTTTAATAAGTAGCGGTAGGATTACAATAAATACAACACCAACAAACATCAACATGTATTTTGTTGGTAGAATTTACGAATAGTTGTCAAAATTTTGTCAAAATCCGTTCAAATATCATCTCAGTCAAAAATATCTAAAGATGATAATACTTGCTATCCTTCAGACCGATGAGCCAACTACATCCAAAACAACTTTTAAACCGCTACCAATATATTTGAGAGAGCCTGCTTCCTATTGAGCTGGTAAAAGCACTTATTACGGCAACCGGTAAAGACGCTTACAACGTAACATCAGTTAAACACGGCAGCATTAATGAAACAAAAATCCAGGTAAACCATGAAAATGATTAACGAAAATTGTCTGATCAAAAATTCAACTGATTTTTTTTTATTCTGTTAATAAACTTTTCTTATAGACGTATAACTACACCGGTAAATTTTTCTAAAACTTACTTATACATACTTACACTTATTTTTAACAATACTTTTTTTTGTCCACGCCTATTCTAGTCCATACTAGAATAATAGTGATGCCACCTGGTTAATTGCACCATGAATATGCCCATAAATATATATGTATATTAAATATTCATACTCGTACTAGGGGGTGTGAACTATTTTATGAAAACAACTAGGATGCGGATTTATAATAGGTTTTCAAAACTGACTCTATGTCGGGTTTTAGAAACAGATGAAACGTGATCAAATCTGAATCCATACACATAACTTATAATATTGTTAAACAAGATAACTTTATTAATAGTACTCTGTGTACTTTTTTTAGCAGCGGAGAAAAAGCAAAACTGTTTTTGTGTACTTTATCTCAAAAATCCATCTGAATTTTTTTTTTCTTCTTTTAATAAACTTTTCTTATAGACGTATAACTACACCACCGGTAAATTTTTCTAAAACTTACTTATACATACTTACTCTTATTTTCAACAATACTTTTGTCTACGCCCATTCTAAGTTCGCGTTTATTTGTCGTTGCTGCAGTATATTTAATTGAAAAATTTGCTGCTTCAACTCGTCGTGTATCGCTGCGCCAACTTTTCAATGGTGTAGGAGTCGTATATTTATGACGTCTGAAAATATTTGGTTAAAAAAATTTTAAAAATTTTGTGAAAAATAAAGAAACAAATAAAAATGCAACGCTGTGGTTAAGCAAGCTACGAGTATTTTCTTCTTTACTTGTGCCAGTATAAAGATACTAATGTCATCTTAATTAAATAAACGAATTTTACATATTTATTCTATTCCGATAATTGTATTCTTGAGAAGGAAGGAAGTCAATTCCTTTTTTTAATTGTTCGGACTAAAATGATGCTAAAATCCTGGAGAGATTTGGCAAAAATTAACAATAATTTGCAATAGAAAATTTAGTTAATTAAATAATTATTTGTTGTAGTTCTTGCAGTTAAAAATCTTGATGTCGTTTTTAATAAAAAAAAAAAAAAATGTTTAACAATATTTATTTGCAATATTTCGCTAACAATTTGTTAGCATCCTGGCACAGCTTGCAACTGCCACATAAAGGTTTGATTTTTTATACGCTTGACAGGATAAGTGATCTTAGATAACCTAAAAGTTTATTTTGGAGTGAACTAAAGCTATTCTGGTGGTGATTATGTTCTCAGCGCATTCTATTTAAAGCGCTGGGAAGTGACTTTGCATTTTTTTTGTTTTAATTAAATCTAAAATTAGTTAAAACTTACGTTTCAAAATTTGCAGCTGCAGCAGTATCGCTGTATTTGTGTGGATCTAAAAGTTGATTTTTAAAACAAACAACTGTGCGTCTAAATGGGCCCTGCCCCACTGAGAACGTAAAGAGATCATATTTGTTGCGAAAGCTTTCACATGTTTGATGTATAAGAAATCGACGAAAATTGTTAACAGGAGGAAAAAGTAAAACACTGCAAAGTAAATAAATTGTTAAATGTAAATTATATATATATTGATATAAAGGTTAGATACGTTTATTTCTATTATAATGGGTGCCCGCCGGCAAGGCGAACTACTTTGTTTTGCCGCCAGCTTGACGGTTCATACTTGGCAGTCGAAATATTCGATAAACCAATGTGTTTTAATCGTTAACACATTTGCTAAAAATAAATCATCGATTTTCATAATAATAAAGTAATAATGAGTGACGAGGCATATTTTCATTTGAATGGATATATCGCTCCTTTATTGCAACATAGTCATAATTAAAAAAAACTTGTTTCGAGAAAAACACATTTTAAATTTGTAGTTTCCGTGCAAGTCTTAGAAACATTTTTTAGAAAATATCTTCTGAAGGAAACACTTAAAGGCAATTTTAATAAGTTTTTGACACTAATAAAAGGTAGTACTGTTAACAATTCTGCATTGTTAACTGGAAAACCTAATTTTTTGAGATATGACAACGTTGCAATAAAGGAACGATATGAATAAAGAGAATAAGTCGGTTCTGGGCAATATAAAACTCTCAAATTATTCATCAATCATCCCTGCATCCATTAAAATTGACAGTCTGATGTGCAATTTGGTCAAGAGGAATCATTGGACCTTATTATTACTATTATTGGATGGGATATGGCCTTCATCGACCACTTGCACTGCGACCAGTGTTGATCTATTGTGCGCCCCTTCGCCTCATTACGGGTTAGGTATGTCAAGAAAACGGACAAACAACTCCTTCATTGGGAGTGATATTAAGTCACATTCACTCCACATATGAGCTTGTAGTAGCCTATATTTCTTGTGTCCCAGTGTTCCACAGTGAGTGATTAAGTGCTCCATAGACTCACCTTCATCACCGCAGAATCTGCGAATGTCTGTGTTGGAAATGCCCATCCTGTGCAGGTGCTTAGGGCAAATATAATGACCTGTAAGTGCACCTGTCAATGTTCTGAGGCTTTTCCTGTCCAGTTTTAGAGCACGTTCGGCCTTCTTTGTATCAAAGTTTAGAAATTTCTTGGAATGTTCAAGACCAGCTGTCTCATTCTAATGTTGCTCAACGATGGACTCCGTTCACTTCTTTATCTCCTCATTAAGGAGACCCTTATTGAAGCCAAATATTGGAGTGGGCCCGATAAAAGTGCCCTCTGCTCCTTTTTTGGCGTAGATGTCAGCCATATCATTGCCGTAGTGCCCATCATGTCCTGGCACCCAGAACAGAGTAACCTGATTCTGGCTTGCCAGTTCATTTAGCCTGTTGTGGCATTCCACTATTAACCTGGATGTAAAGACACAACTGCTCAAGCCTTCAGTACTGATTAGCTATTGGAGAGTATTTCAACCACTTCCTTTATTGCGTATAATTCCGCTTGGAAGATTGTGGTGTCTTTGCTAATAGTTATATACCTACGTGCTCTAGGCCCCACTATTTCCGCTACAACTCCTTGGAGCGTTTTGGATCCATCCATGTACCACTTTCGATAACCATCCCGCAGCCATTTTGGGTTGATGCCCCATTCCTACCTTGTTGGGAAGATAATCCTAAGCTTCCTGGCAAATGAGTTAGTCGGATCTATAAGGTCACTTGTTTGAGACATATCGATTACGTCTCTGATACCCTTTTTGGATTCTTTGAAAATGAAAATGGCGTAACGGTAACTGTGAATGGGGAGCAATATCTTGATATGATTGAAAACTTTTTAACCAAGTCTAGAATTTTATTCCTTTTCAACGCTAAATTTAATGTCTTTGTGATAACTATTAAAAACATTCAAAGCATTATCTATCTCACCTTTAAACATTATTAATGTAAAGAAGTTAAAATGGTGAATAAAACTCAATTGTTTGCATTATTAGTGAAAATATTTAAAAAATTTGAGTTAGTTTTAATTGTATACAGTAAAAGAAAAATAATAACAAACCAAAGATAAACTATGCTAAAATTTTATGTTGCAATTTGTGGCACATAAAATTCAACGAACCAAAAAAACCAAATAAATGAGGTTTTGTCGTTATAACCGTGTTAGCAAGGCATGTGCATTATTGTGGAGAATCTACAACAAAATTAAACAGGTTTCTTAGCAATATTTGGATCTTGGTACAAGTTTTTACATGCAACAAGCCTTGCAACAGCAGACACGACTACAAACAAAAAAAAAAAATTTGCTTTAAGCAACGCGGAAAACCAAATTTAATGTTGAACGTAATGTAATAAATTTCTTTTTTTCTAATGCAGACACGTAACTTGTACAACTACATACATACATACGACTGCATACTGTAGATAAGGTTTGCTGAATCGAAACTTTTCCAGCTACCAAACAAGTATGTTGTGCAAAAAGCGGGCTCAAAAATGCAATTGTGCTACATTATTCATTTGATTTGAAAAAAGCTTTTGTCTATTACAGATAAATACATACATATTTACATAAATATTGATATCAATTATTAAAAAGTTACAAAGCCAAATTAATAAGTGTTTATAAGACAGATCACTCACATAATTAGGTTATACAGTGGTTCCATTGGCAAACTTTAGGGTCTAATTATCGCTTTCGATTAGACATCTATAGTTTCGTTAACGACAATTATAACGACAATGTCATCAAAATTGACATCGATGTCCAGTCTTACGTTAATGATATCAAAAACTTCTACCACTTTTATAATGTTAAGCAGAATAATAAGGGCATTTAGCTTTGTTTATAATAATGCAAATGTACAAAGAGTATTGCACAACACCTTTATCAAATTCGAGTTCGACTCCTAGTGGGTGCTGATGAGCAGTGTGGCGACAGCGACTTCTACAGAAGTCTCTGCAACTTCTACAGAAGTAATTAAATGCAAGATTCACGTGCTGTTCATGGAACACAGACGAGCAACTCGTCCAGAAAATTTGTATGAAAGTTACTAAATTTTTTGAGTAGTTTCCATATAAAATTTTTTAGACGATTTTTTTAACCTCCTCGCCCGCAACCCTATGTTGCAATGACCCCTCAGCACCGCCACAGCGGAGCGCAACATCCTTCGAATCAAGCCCCTAAGGATAATAGTCCTCCTGTTATCATATCTGGGACCTGTTAGCCTTGATACTCGACAGGTGACCTCACTAGGCCATGTCTCTTGTGCGGTCTCAAAAAGTTGACGCTGGGCTTGTTTCTTACAGCTCCTAATCGGGATTCCAAAAGATTTCAAGCACGGCCCTCCCCTTGACGATCTGTGTGAATCATCTCCGAAACCGTGCCTGATAAAGTTACATCAAATCTCCTGTCGGGCAGTAGAGCCGGTGAGCAATAATCAATATTCTCCGGAAGGTTCACTATTTTTCCTATTATTGAGGCATGATCTTCCATGTCCCGCTTGACCACAGCCTGATAGCCGAATTCACGGCTATTTCTTTCACCATGAGATCGCCGGCATCCAGTTCAGCATAGTGAAAAGTGCTTTCGATGGCGTTGTGCCTGAAGCACCAGTCACCATTAAAGCAGAGGTACGCATTATCTTTTCTTTCGTGCAAATAAAAAATTAATAAAATGAATTAAGTACTAGGGTGGCCATACTAAAAGTTAACCTATTAAATCCCATCCCAAAGAGCGACTTTCGAACAAATTATCCGAGGTACTTTATATTTTGAGAACATCTTCATAAATTGTTTACTACATGGATTAATATAAATATAAAAGAACTATTTCGTGAAAAATGCTATTTTTATAAAAGAAACCTGGTCACCTGATACTATTTTGTTTGTCGTTCGCTGACAAAACAATTAGAAAGAAATCTATTCCAACTTACGCTGAGTATGACGAATTTCGACCATCATCACGATTGTGTGCATTTTCATATATGTGTTTTATTTTTAGCGAACAAAAATTCGTCGCTCGTCGCAGTTGTGTTCCTAGCATTAAACGCATTAAAATCAAAAAACAGTCTTGCTGTTGTAAATTATTTATATTCTCCAAAAAAAAGGAATATTTACTTTTTTTTAACATTTTTTTATCTTTGTTTCTTCTTCAGAAGAAGCTAAAAAATTGTGAAATATTGAAAAATAAAAGTTAAACAATTGTATAATTTTTTATAAAAAACAAAAAACAAGACCTCAAGCTGCAAAAATTATATAACATTTAATAAAATTTGCTACTCTTTTTTTCGTCATAGTCTACTCGGAGTGTAGATTTTATTTTGTATGGGAAATCTCGTCAAAACTATTTGATTTGACTTTATTGACGTCTTTATGTAATAAATTTCGCTTTGGTGTAATCGGACTGTCAAAACAAATTTCGGTGGATAACGTTTTGATATTGAATGGACAGGCCAAGTTTGAGGAACAACGTAATAAAAGGATACTGAATAGGGAAGTTCGTATTTACGATGGTAAAAACAAAAGAGAACTTTAATTTGCCGATTGTTGTGTCATATTTATACATCTTACTTCAAAAAAATTCTCTTAAAAATAACCGCTAATGTACAAAAAATAAAATTCTATATTCCGGAGAGAAATGAAAAAGCATAAAAATAAGCTTTGAAAATTTTACCAATACCATAAACAAAAACTCCTCACAAAAACAACACATAATGAAACTAACAAACAAATCATGGCTATTGAATCAAACAATAACATTACCACAGACCCACATTTAAAAGCAACTTCATTTGCCAGTCAATGGTCAAAATACTCATCCGACGATAATTTCTCACAGCAGTTCGTTATTTCAAAATCCAACATCAAAAACCTAAAACACAACTCGAAAACAAATACAAACGCAATTTTCATAGAAACAGCAATAACTCTCACCGAACTATCAAATGCCCTATCCAGAGTTAAAGGTTCAACACCCGGTTACGACAGAATTTCATATAAAATCATTAAAGAAACCCGTTCACAATCGAAAAATCGATTACTAAAACTTTATAGCAATATATTTGACAGCGGCATTATTCCAACAGATTGTAAAACCGCTTCAGTTTTACCGATCCCAAAAAGCAAAAATTCAATCGAAATAAAATCATACCGTCCAATCTCGCATGCCTAAGCAAAATACTTGAAAAAATCATCGCCACACGTCTTTACTGGCTTACAGAAAGAAACAATCTAACATCTCGCAACCAAGTAGCTTTTAAGCTTTGGAAGAGGCTTCACTGACGCACTACTAAATTTAGATTTCATTATATCTAAAGCATTATTATCACGAAATCATGTATCGGTTCTCTCCAATGATTTTGAGAAAGCATTCGACTGAATTGGAGCCCACATAATCCTTAACACCTTCAACAGATGGAAAGTCGGCGAAAAAATATTTAACTTTATAAAATCATATTTGGACAATCGTAAATTTCGCGTAAGGATCCATATTAATGCCCTAACATACTTCACCAGGACACTTATCCTTCGTAAAATTGACTACGATATCTTTCTAACTGGAAACAAAACCAAATCAACATTGAGCCTTATCAAAGGAATTTACCGTCGAACAATTAGATCAAGTATTAACGCGTTTAGAGCCACACCCCTAAAACATTTATTTGCCGAATCCGGACTACCGTCTCTAGAAGACCGTGTAGAGGAAATCAAAACAAAACTAATTCCGAAGATAATTTTCCAGAACAATTCCGTAATCGACCAAGACGTCTTTGAACATTCAACTGAAAGTACAGAATAGCTTCAGCTATTAACGAAATACGCCAACTAGCAAAAACTCTTAATATAGACACGATGATAAAAACTACAGCTTTCAAATAACCCCCATGGTTTTTAAACGACAGCTCCTGCGATATTACGCTGTCAAGGTTTGTTAAACCGAACACCACAAACGACATCTTTAAACGCCAATACATCGAAAAGGAAAACACATGCCAAACAAAAGGTTGGACATTTTCCTTCACAGATGGGTCAAAAAATACAAACAAAATCACATCCTACGGCATAGTTGATCTTAACGACAATATCATCAGCCTCAAAACTCTACCCAATTATTCATCCATATTCACAGCGGAAGCATCTGCCATAACCGAAGCAATGGAAATAGCTTTAAGCAAGAGGATCAAAACTATAATCTGTACTGACAGCTTATCAGTTATAAAATCAGTTTCCAACCCCAACTCAAATAACAGGATTAAAGTTAACCGCATTCGCGACCTATTGATTCAAAACCCTTACACACTAAAGCTTTTATGGGTCCCAGGACATGTTAACATAAAAGGAAATGAATATGCGGATACTGCCGCGAAATTTGTTTGTAATGCTCGCATAGTTCTGACAAACGAACCCGAGAAGCCGGATATTTACAACTTTATAAAAGATTATATTAAAAAAACTGAAAACACAACATGGTACAATTACTTTCATCCCCACTATAAGGCGCTGAACAAAAATCACACACACCCAAAATATCCCACAAATGTTACACGACACCAAATTAGAATTTTCTCTCGCCTACGACTAGGACACACATATGGCACACACATTCATATACTCAACAGAGAGCCAACAACATCCTGCTCTAAATGTGATTTGCCGCTCACTATCAGTCACCTATTAACAGTGTTCACACTACCAGAAGCTCAGAACTGACACTTTTGGAGTAAACAGCCCAATGAAACTACTCGAATTTCCTACACAAGAGAATATAAATTTATAGTCAGTTGTTCGTATTTTCGAGGAGAAGGCCGTATCAGAAGAACATTTTTAAAAATCCCTCCGAAAAAGTCGGATAATTGGGATTTTGTATGATATTTTGTTTGAAATTATTCCTTAATTGCTTTTCAAATCAAAAAATAGAAAGTTCAAATTGATCATTTGAGCTACAAATGTCATCGAAAATTGTACCCCCAGATTAGACGACGTCCGAGCCAGCTATAGCGGCCATATGCCAGGAAAAATTATTTTAAAAAATTATTTTTAACAAAACAAAGAATTAAATCAAGTACTTTTGAATCTCATCATAGAAAGCTAAAACCAAAGCGCCCCCAGTACTACGAATTACATTAACCAGACCTCCTTTGAAAAATGCTTTTAAGCCTTCAGTCTTTAAGATAACTGCCCAACAGTTTGCCGTGTTCTTATACATTATTTTTTCTTTTGGCAAACCCGATTGCATCATCATTCTACGACGGACCAAATCAAATGGGTATGTTGTTATTCCAGCAAAAGTTGTTACCACTTGAGCTATGGCCCAACTTATGTAAAAAGGCGTAGTCTTCGGATTTGCGAGAAAGTCGCGGCAGGTATCGTAAAGACCAAAATAAGTAGCAGTATAGATTACCATACCTGGCGCTGAGAAACCAAAGCCGCGATATAACCCCTTAAGTCCATCACTCCTATAAATTTTTCGTATGCAATCGCCTAAACCCTTGAATTGACGCTTATCTGCACCTTTGCCAACGTCTGCAGCGAGCCGAGTGCGAGCAAAATCTAACGGATAAACAAATAATTGAGATGTAGTGCCGGCGGCACCACCAGATGCCAAATTGCCAATAAAATATGTCCAGAAATGTTCATTTTTATCAATACCTTCGAAAAATATCCGTTTGTATTTATCTTTAACAGCAAAATTTACTGCCTGTGCTGGAAAATATTGCACAACGTTAGCCAAATTCCCACGCCAGAACGAAAGAACTCCCTGTTCTTTTGGTAAACGGATAAAGCAGTCAATAATCCCTTTATAACGTTGAGCTTCGCTTAGCTGAGTCGATACATGTTGGACTTGCAAAAGCAGTTTCACTCGTTCTATAGGGGCAACAGCCGTTTTTGCTACAGCTGCAGATACACCACCAGCCATGAAATCTTTTAAAAACGAATAGGGATCTGTACGTTCTTTGCCCATATTTACAAAAATTCTTGCAATGTTTTTATTCCTTTATTTATTATTCTTGCAATGTTTTTATTCCTTTATTTATTATTCTTGCAATGTTTTTATTCCTTTATTTATTATGTATTTTCTCTTTGAAATTTTCCTTTGAAGTTTTTGCCTTTGAAAATTTTTTTGTTATTCACAATTGACGTTGAGAAGAAACGGGTGCTCACTTAAACAATTGGATTTTTTTTCCCCCATTTCAAAATTCTATAACTCTATAAAAGACACTCTTTATCACTATGCACCATTCTGCTATAAACTGCAATATAAAGCTGCCTTGTATGTATGTACGCATATAAAATAGCTATCACAATATTTGTATGTACGGCTTAAATCTAGTTTACCAACGCAGCTCCAAATAAAATAAAAAGTACATAGGGTGATAGAAAATTGAAAAATAATAAGAAAATGTTAAATGACAATATTGGCGGAAACGCTTAGTTTCCGAGTTATGGACCGAAAATTTTTTCATATATGCATTCGATTTTCTATCACATCATATGAAAGCTTGTTAATAGATCTCTTATACAATACCAGAGAGAATCCCTCCATACAAAAAAAAAAAAAAAAAAAAAATATCGTTAGCGAAGCCGGTTTTTGTTATACCATAGAGGAGAAAATCCCCGCAGGTAAAAAAATGTTGGTCAGCGAAGCCGGTGTTGGTTAATACCACAGAAGAGAAAACCCCTGCATGCCTGCTATGCAAAGAAACTTTGGTACCGAAACCGGTCTTTATTATTAAATAAAATTTTTGTTGAATTATAATTTATACATATATTAATGCAGTAATGTGAGCAATTGCACCAGAGGTAAACGGAAACATTTGGAACAACATGTTACAAAACACAATGGAAAACACACCTCATATTAATATAACTTTAGTTCTTTCATTTTTAAGCCTTTTGTTTACAGACACGGTGACTCTTGTCCACAAAAATGTGAGTCGCAAACATGTTTAGTAACAATTTTTTAAATAACTATAGCTAAAGAAAGACTTTTACTTGAAATAAGAGTTAAATAAATTGAAGGTTCTTTTATGTATATAAAATTTTACATATTTATATTCTAGGCATTGGGAGCCGTGACGGTGGCTTTTGTCCATCTGTGTTCGTTCATATGTACATAACCGCCGAATTGGTATTTTTAACGGTAAAAAAGTTTATGCAATTAGAATATAGAACCCATTTTTTAACATGTTTTAGCTATCGCCAGACTAAATACATACTGTCGACTGCCTTGATTCCGATCAACTGGAAGCTGTTTTTGTGTTTTCATTAAAAATTTACAAATTCTTACCCGTTAATGTGTCGCTGTTTTATGAAATTTTCAATGTCGCAGTTAACATTGTTAATAAAATCCTCATCCGCAATAGAAAGATTCGCAATGTTTGATAATTTGCGAAAAGGTGATTGATACGAGTCCACCTCCAGTTTTGCAATGTCTTTGCGGCACTTTCCAGCCGCTATCACCAGCGTCAAAGAAGACGCTGTCACAAGACCCAAGAAATTTTTTCAGCTAGCAACCTTAAATTGTAAATAATCCAACAAGAAAAATAACGTCTACTAATTTGACACCAAATAAATTATAGAATTGGAAATAAAATGGACATTTTTATGCATTCACTAGGAGTTTTTAATATTTTTCCTTTTATAATTGTTGAACCACACAAATACAGATAAATTAGAATAGAACACGAAATAATAACAAGAATAAATTCTGACGTTGAAAAATGATTGTCACATACACAGTTGGAAAAAATAGTAGCATGGTTATAAACAAGGCGAATTAATTATTAGGTAGATGCAAGGCGAATTCTTTATTAGCAAGGCGAATTTATTATTAGGTGGATGCATCGGCGAATTCAGGCGAATTCGATTAATATGGCGGCACTTTCGCTGTCAAGTTTTGTTTACCTTTTTCGGCGCCATTTAAATTTTTTACATGTTCGTTATCAACTACTTTTGACAGCTTAAGTGTGAATTCGCCTTTTTACACAAACAAAATACCTGTTGTTTTTTTTATTGTTGTATTGTTGTAGCGAAGCGGTTACCTTGTTTTTTGTATCATGCTTTATTAGTTGGATGCAAGGCGAATTCATTAATAGCATGATACAAAAAACAAGGTAGCCGCTTCGCTACAACAATACAACAATAAGAAAAACAACAGGTATTTTGTTTGTGTAAAAAGGCGAATTCACACTTAAGCTGTCAAAAGTAGTTGATAAAGAACATGTACAAAAATTCAAATTGCGCCGAAAAAGGTAAACAAAACTTGACAGAGAAAGTGCCGCCATATTAACCGAATTCGCCTGAATTCGCCGATGCATCCACCTAATAATTAATTCGCCTTGATTAATAGGTGGATGCATCGGCGAATTCAGGCGAATTCGTTTAATATGGTGGCACCCATGATACAAAAAACAAGGTAGCCGCTTCGCTACAACAATAAAAAAACAACAGGTATTTTGTTTGTGTAATAAGGCGAATTCACACTTACGCTGTCAAAAGTAGTTGATAAAGACATGTACAAAAATTTAAATGGCGCCGAAAAAGGTAAACAAAACTTGACAGAAAAAGTGCCGCCATTTTAACTGAATTCGCCTGAATTCGCCGATGCATCCACCTAATAATTAATTCGCCTTGGTGGCACCCAAGGCGAATTAATTATTAGGTTGTTATTGTTGTATTGTTGTAGCGAAGCGGCTACCTTGTTTTTTGTATCATGGTGCCGCCATATTAATCGAATTCGCTTGAATTCGCCGATGCATCCACCTAATAATTAATTCGCCATGGGTGGATGCATCGGCGAATTCAGGCGAATTCGTTTAATATGGCGGCACTTTTTCTTTCAAGTTTTGTTTACCTTTTCGGCGCTATTTAAATTTTTGTACATATTTTTTATCAACTATTTTTGACAGCTTAAGTGTGAATTCGCCTTTCTACACAAACAAAATACCTGTTGTTTTTTTTATTGTTGTATTGTTGTAGCGAAGCGGCTACCTTGTTTTTTGTATCATGGGTGCCAAGGCGAATTAATTATTAGGTGGATGCATCGGCGAATTCAGGCGAATTCGGTTAATATGGCGGCACTTTCGTTGTCAAGTTTTGTTTACCTTTTTCGGCGCCATTTAAATTTTTTACATGTTCTTTATCAACTACTTTTGACAGCTTAAGTGTGAATTCGCCATTTTACACAAACAAAATACCTGTTGTTTTTATTATTGTTGTATTGTTGTAGCGAAGCGGCTACCTTGTTTTTTGTATCATGATGGGTGCCGCCATATTAATCGAATTCGCCTGAATTCGCCGATGCATCCACCTAATAATTAATTCGCCTTGGGTGGATGCATCGGCGAATCCAGGCGAATTCGTTTAATATGGCGGCACTTTTTCTTTCAAGTTTTGTTTACCTTTTCGGCGCCATTTAAATTTTTGTACATATTTTTATCATGATACAAAAAAACAAGGTAGCCGCTTCGCTACAACAATACAACAATAAAAAAAACAACAGGTATTTTGTTTGTGTAAAAAGGCGAATTCACACTTACGCTGTCAAAAGTAGTTGATAAAGACATGTACAAAAATTTAAATGGCGCCGAAAAATGTAAACAAAACTTGACTGCGAAGGTGCCGCCATATTAACTGAATTCGCCTGAATTCGCCGATGCATCCACCTAATAATGAATTCGCCTTGTTTTTTATTAACTATTTTTGACAGCTCAAGTGTGAATTCGCCTTTCTACACAAACAAAATACCTGTTGTTTTTTTTATTGTTGTATTGTTGTAGCGAAGCGGCTACCTTGTTTTTTGTATCATGCAAAATACCTGTTGTTTATTTATTGTTGTATTGTTGTAGCGAAGCGGCTACCTTGTTTTTTGTATCATCATTTCCAATTCTATAATTTATTTCAAATTAGTAGACGTTATTTTTCTTGTTGGATTATTTACAATTTAAGGTTGCTAGCTGAAAAAATTTCTTGGGTCTTGTGACAGCGTCTTCTTTGACGCTGGTGATAGCGGCTGGAAAGTGCCGCAAAGACATTGCAAAACTGGAGGTGGATTCGTATCAATCACCTTTTCGCAAATTATCAAACATTGCGAATCTTTCTATTGCGGATGATGATTTTATTAACAATGTTAACTGCGACATTGAAAATTTCATAAAACAGCGACACATTAACGGGTAAGAATTTGTAAATTTTTAATGAAAACACAAAAACAGCTTCCAGTTGATCGGAATCAAGGCAGTCGACAGTATGTATTTAGTCTGGCGATAGCTAAAACATGTTAAAAAATGGGTTCTATATTCTAATTGCATGAACTTTTTTACCGTTAAAAATACCAATTCGGCGGTTATGTACATATGAACGAACACAGATGGACAAAAGCCACCGTCACGGCTCCCAATGCCTAGAATATAAATATGTAAAATTTTATATACATAAAAGAACCTTCAATTTATTTAACTCTTATTTCAAGTAAAAGTCTTTCTTTAGCTATAGTTAATTAAAAAATTGTTACTAAACATGTTTGCGACTCACATTTTTGTGGACAAGAGTCACCGTGTCTGTAAACAAAAGGCTTAAAAATGAAAGAACTAAAGTTATATTGATATGAGGTGTGTTTTCCATTGTGTTTTGTAACATGTTGTTCCAAATGTTTCCGTTTACCTCTGGTGCAATTGCTCACATTACTGCATTAATATATGTATAAATTATAATTCAACAAAAATTTTATTTAATAATAAAGACCGGTTTCGGTACCAAAGTTTCTTTGCATAGCAGGCATGCAGGGGTTTTCTCTTCTGTGGTATTAACCAACACCGGCTTCGCTGACCAACATTTTTTTACCTGCGGGGATTTTCTCCTCTATGGTATAACAAAAACCGGCTTCGCTAACGATATTTTTTTTTTTTTTTTTTTTTTTTGTATGGAGGGATTCTCTCTGGTATTGTATAAGAGATCTATTAACAAGCTTTCATATGATACCAATATTGGCTATATAAATTGAAAAATGTGATAGAAAATCGAATGCATATATGAAAAAATTTTCGGTCCATAACTCGGAAACTAAGCGTTTCCGCCAATATTGTCATTTAACATTTTCTTATTATTTTTCAATTTTCTATCACCCTATGTACTTTTTATTTTATTTGGAGCTGCGTTGGTAAACTAGATTTAAGCCGTACATACAAATATTGTGATAGCTATTTTATATGCGTACATACATACAAGGCAGCTTTATATTGCAGTTTATAGCAGAATGGTGCATAGTGATAAAGAGTGTCTTTTATAGAGTTATAGAATTTTGAAATGGGGGAAAAAAAATCCAATTGTTTAAGTGAGCACCCGTTTCTTCTCAACGTCAATTGTGAATAACAAAAAAATTTTCAAAGGCAAAAACTTCAAAGGAAAATTTCAAAGAGAAAATACATAATAAATAAAGGAATAAAAACATTGCAAGAATAATAAATAAAGGAATAAAAACATTGCAAGAATTTTTGTAAATATGGGCAAAGAACGTACAGATCCCTATTCGTTTTTAAAAGATTTCATGGCTGGTGGTGTATCTGCAGCTGTAGCAAAAACGGCTGTTGCCCCTATAGAACGAGTGAAACTGCTTTTGCAAGTCCAACATGTATCGACTCAGCTAAGCGAAGCTCAACGTTATAAAGGGATTATTGACTGCTTTATCCGTTTACCAAAAGAACAGGGAGTTCTTTCGTTCTGGCGTGGGAATTTGGCTAACGTTGTGCAATATTTTCCAGCACAGGCAGTAAATTTTGCTGTTAAAGATAAATACAAACGGATATTTTTCGAAGGTATTGATAAAAATGAACATTTCTGGACATATTTTATTGGCAATTTGGCATCTGGTGGTGCCGCCGGCACTACATCTCAATTATTTGTTTATCCGTTAGATTTTGCTCGCACTCGGCTCGCTGCAGACGTTGGCAAAGGTGCAGATAAGCGTCAATTCAAGGGTTTAGGCGATTGCATACGAAAAATTTATAGGAGTGATGGACTTAAGGGGTTATATCGCGGCTTTGGTTTCTCAGCGCCAGGTATGGTAATCTATACTGCTACTTATTTTGGTCTTTACGATACCTGCCGCGACTTTCTCGCAAATCCGAAGACTACGCCTTTTTACATAAGTTGGGCCATAGCTCAAGTGGTAACAACTTTTGCTGGAATAACAACATACCCATTTGATTTGGTCCGTCGTAGAATGATGATGCAATCGGGTTTGCCAAAAGAAAAAATAATGTATAAGAACACGGCAAACTGTTGGGCAGTTATCTTAAAGACTGAAGGCTTAACAGCATTTTTCAAAGGAGGTCTGGTTAATGTAATTCGTAGTACTGGGGGCGCTTTGGTTTTAGCTTTCTATGATGAGATTCAAAAGTACTTGATTTAATTCTTTGTTTTGTTAAAAATAATTTTTTAAAATAATTTTTCCTGGCATATGGCCGCTATAGCTGGCTCGGACGTCGTCTAATCTGGGGGTACAATTTTCGATGACATTTGTAGCTCAAATGATCAATTTGAACTTTCTATTTTTTGATTTGAAAAGCAATTAAGGAATAATTTCAAACAAAATATCATACAAAATCCCAATTATCCGACTTTTTCGGAGGGATTTTTAAAAATGTTCTTCCGATACGGCCTTCTCCTCGAAAATACGAACAACTGACTATAAATTTATATTCTCTTGTGTAGGAAATTCGAGTAGTTTCATTGGGCTGTTTACTCCAAAAGTGTCAGTTCTGAGCTTCTGGTAGTGTGAACACTGTTAATAGGTGACTGATAGTGAGCGGCAAATCACATTTAGAGCAAGATGTTGTTGGCTCTCTGTTGAGTATATGAATGTGTGTGCCATATGTGTGTCCTAGTCGTAGGCGAGAGAAAATTCTAATTTGGTGTCGTGTAACATTTGTGGGATATTTTGGGTGTGTGTGATTTTTGTTCAGCGCCTTATAGTGGGGATGAAAGTAATTGTACCATGTTGTGTTTTCAGTTTTTTTAATATAATCTTTTATAAAGTTGTAAATATCCGGCTTCTCGGGTTCGTTTGTCAGAACTATGCGAGCATTACAAACAAATTTCGCGGCAGTATCCGCATATTCATTTCCTTTTATGTTAACATGTCCTGGGACCCATAAAAGCTTTAGTGTGTAAGGGTTTTGAATCAATAGGTCGCGAATGCGGTTAACTTTAATCCTGTTATTTGAGTTGGGGTTGGAAAATGATTTTATAACTGATAAGCTGTCAGTACAGATTATAGTTTTGATCCTCTTGCTTAAAGCTATTTCCATTGCTTCGGTTATGGCAGATGCTTCCGCTGTGAATATGGATGAATAATTGGGTAGAGTTTTGAGGCTGATGATATTGTCGTTAAGATCAACAATGCCTTAGGATGTGATTTTGTTTGTATTTTTTGACCCATCTGTGAAGGAAAATGTCCAACCTTTTGTTTGGCATGTGTTTTCCTTTTCGATGTATTGGCGTTTAAAGATGTCGTTTGTGGTGTTCGGTTTAACAAACCTTGACAGCGTAATATCGCAGGAGCTGTCGTTTAAAAACCATGGGGGTTATTTGAAAGCTGTAGTTTTTATCATCGTGTCTATATTAAGAGTTTTTGCTAGTTGGTGTATTTCGTTAATAGCTGAAGCTATTCTGTACTTTCAGTTGAATGTTCAAAGACGTCTTAGTCGATTACGGAATTGTTCTGGAAAATTATCTTCGGAATTAGTTTTGTTTTGATTTCCTCTACACGGTCTTCTAGGGACGGTAGTCCGGATTCGGCAAATAAATGTTTTAGGGGTGTGGTTCTAAACGCGTTAATACTTGATCTAATTGTTCGACGGTAAATTCCTTTGATAAGGCTCAATGTTGATTTGGTTTTGTTTCCAGTTAGAAAGATATCGTAGTCAATTTTACGAAGGATAAGTGTCCTGGTGAAGTATGTTAGGGCATTAATATGGATCCTTACGCGAAATTTACGATTGTCCAAATATGATTTTATAAAGTTAAATATTTTTTCGCCGATTTTCCATCTGTTTAAGGTGTTAAGGATTATGTGGGCTCCAATTCAGTCGAATGCTTTCTCAAAATCAATGGAGAGAACCGATACATGATTTCGTGATAATAATGCTTTAGATATAATGAAATCTAAATTTAGTAGTGCGTCAGTGAAGCCTCTTCCAAAGCTTAAAAGCTACTTGGTTGCGAGATGTTAGATTGTTTCTTTCTGTAAGCCAGTAAAGACGTGTGGCGATGATTTTTTCAAGTATTTTGCTTAGGCATGCGAGATTGGACGGTATGATTTTATTTCGATTGAATTTTTGCTTTTTGGGATCGGTAAAACTGAAGCGGTTTTACAATCTGTTGGAATAATGCCGCTGTCAAATATATTGCTATAAAGTTTTAGTAATCGATTTTTCGATTGTGAACGGGTTTCTTTAATGATTTTATACGAAATTCTGTCGTAACCGGGTGTTGAACCTTTAACTCTGGATAGGGCATTTGATAGTTCGGTGAGAGTTATTGCTGTTTCTATGAAAATTGCGTTTGTATTTGTTTTCGAGTTGTGTTTTAGGTTGTTGATGTTGGATTTTGAAATAACGAACTGCTGTGAGAAATTATCGTCGGATGAGTATTTTGACCATTGACTGGCAAATGAAGTTGCTTTTAAATGTGGGTCTGTGATAATGTTATTGTTTGATTCAATAGCCATGATTTGTTTGTTAGTTTCATTATGTGTTGTTTTTGTGAGGAGTTTTTGTTTATGGTGTTGGTAAAATTTTCAAAGCTTATTTTTATTCTTTTTCATTTCTCTCCAGAATATAGAATTTTATTTTTTGTACTTTATAAGGTTTGTCTAATTAAAAAGCAACAACTAAACATATATACTGCGTACATATGTATATGCCTTCGTACTTATATACACAAAAATAAGCACGTAAATGTGAATTCATGCATACAACATGAGTACATACGGAACAAATCTAGTTTACCAACGCAGCTCCAAATAAAATAAAAAGTACATAGGGTGATAGAAAATTGAAAAATATAATAAGAAAATGTTAAATGACAATATTGGCGGAAACGCTTAGTTTCCGAGTTATGGACCGGAGACGTTTTCATATACACATGCAATTTTATACATTTTTCTACCTATATCGTCATTATTGGGATCATTCGAAAGTTTATGAATATATCTCTTCAAACATACTACATCTCCTGGAAAAAAGCTTAACTCGGTAAATATCAATGTGTGTGAAGTTAGCTCCGTCGTCAGCTACGTTTATAACAACCCTGTTCTTATTAACAGTCTGCTATACAGCATCTGTTATCTTAACAGACTGTAATATTTGATAACATTTTTATTTTATTTAAGTAACATAATAAAGATTTCAATGGGAAATGTTACTAACATGTCTATGTTAAAGACGTAGCTGAAATTAGCTTCGTCAGCTCCATTTTTAAAAACCTGTAACTCTAAAAATTATAAAGTTATTTGAGAAAAATTTTAAATGTCGACAAAATTTAGAGAAAATTAATTTAACGTAATATATAAATGTGACCTAAGTGATAATTTATGGCCAATTTCAGGAAAAAAAACGAAATTTTGTTCATGCAAATTTTTTTAAAATGAGAAAAAATGGCCAAAATCGAGAAGGTGCTGTCATATGGACCTATATGGGTGAAAGCCATGACAATGGAGATTTCAAAACTGTATAGCTTATATCCAAAATCAGTATAGATTTTGAGAAATTCAATTTTGAAAAAAGTGAATTTTACCATATGGGCAAATTTTGAAAGTAAAAAAATTGGCCAAAATCGAGAAGGTGCTGTCATATGGACCTATATGGGTGAAAGCCATGACAATGGAGATTTCAAAACTGTATAGCTTATATCCAAAATCAGTATCCATTTTTTTGACTTACAAAATTTGCCCATATGGTAAAATTCACTTTTTTCAAAATTGAATTTCTCAAAATCTATACTGATTTTGGATATAAGCTATACAGTTTTGAAATCTCCATTGTCATGGCTTTCACCCATATAGGTCCATATGACAGCACCTTCTTCTTTTTGACTTTCAAAATTTGCCCATATGGTAAAATTCACTTTTTTCAAAATTGAATTTCTCAAAATCTATACTGATTTTGGATATAAGCTATACAGTTTTGAAATATTCATTGTCATGGCTTTCACCCATATAGGTTCATACGACAGCACCTTCTCGATTTTGGCCAATTTTTTTACTTTCAAAATTTGCCCATATGGTAAAATTGACTTTTTTCAAAATTGAATTTCTCAAAATCTATACTGATTTTGGATATAAGCTATACAGTTTTGAAATCTCCATTGTCATGGCTTTCACCCATATAGGTCCATATGACAGCACCTTCTCGATTTTGGCCATTTTTTCTCAATTTAAAAAAATTTGCATTAACAAAATTTCGTTTTTTTCCTGAAATTGGCCATAAATTATCACTTAGGTCACATTTATATATTACGTTAAATTAATTTTCTCTAAATTTGTCAACATTTAAAATTTTTCTCAAATAACTTTAATATTTTTAGAGTTACAGGTTTTTAAAAACGGAGCTGACGAAGCTAATTTCAGCTACGTTTTTAACATTGTCTCACACAAGAACTGTTATTAACATTATGTAATATAAGATAACATTTTTGAGAAATTTAGCCTAATTTCTAAAAATCTATACTGATTTTGGATATAAGCTATACAGTTTTGAAATCTCCATTGTCATGGCTTTCACCCATATAGGTTCATACGACAGCACCTCGATTTTGGCCAATTTTTTGACTTTCAAAATTTGCCCATATGGTAAAATTGACTTTTTTCAAAATTGAATTTCTCAAAATCTATACTGATTTTGGATATAAGCTATACAGTTTTGAAATCTCCATTGTCATGGCTTTCACCCATATAGGTACTTTTTTCAAAATTGAATTTCTCAAAATCTATACTGATTTTGGATATAAGCTATACAGTTTTGAAATCTCCATTTCACCCATATAGGTCCATATGACAGCACCTTCTCGATTTTGGCCATTTTTTCTCATTTTAAAAAAATTTGCATGAACAAAATTTCGTTTTTTTTTCCTGAAATTGGCCATAAATTATCACTTAGGTCACATTTATATATTACGTTAAATTAATTTTCTCTAAATTTGTCGACATTTAAAATTTTTCTCAAATAACTTTAATATTTTTAGAGTTACAGCTTTTTAAAAATGGAGCTGACGAAGCTAATTTCAGCTACGTCTTTAACATAGACATGTTAGTAACATTTCCCATTGAAATCTTTATTATGTTACTTAAATAAAATAAAAATGTTATCAAATATTACAGTCTGTTAAGATAACAGATGCTGTATAGCAGACTGTTAATAAGAACAGGGTTGTTATAAACGTAGCTGACGACGGAGCTAACTTCACACACATTGATATTTACCGAGTTAAGCTTTTTTCCAGGAGATGTAGTATGTTTGAAGAGATATATTCATAAACTTTCGAATGATCCCAATAATGACGATATAGGTAGAAAAATGTATAAAATTGCATGTATATATGAAAACATCTCCGGTCCATAACTCGGAAACTAAGCGTTTCCGCCAATATTGTCATTTAACATTTTCTTATTATATTTTTCAATTTTCTATCACCCTATGTACTTTTTATTTTATTTGGAGCTGCGTTGGTAAACTAGATTTGTTCCGTATGTACTCATGTTGTATGCATGAATTCACATTTACGTGCTTATTTTTGTGTATATAAGTACGAAGGCATATACATATGTACGCAGTATATATGTTTAGTTGTTGCTTTTTAATTAGACAAACCTTATAAAGTACAAAAAATAAAATTCTATATTCTGGAGAGAAATGAAAAAGAATAAAAATAAGCTTTGAAAATTTTACCAACACCATAAACAAAAACTCCTCACAAAAACAACACATAATGAAACTAACAAACAAATCATGGCTATTGAATCAAACAATAACATTATCACAGACCCACATTTAAAAGCAACTTCATTTGCCAGTCAATGGTCAAAATACTCATCCGACGATAATTTCTCACAGCAGTTCGTTATTTCAAAATCCAACATCAACAACCTAAAACACAACTCGAAAACAAATACAAACGCAATTTTCATAGAAACAGCAATAACTCTCACCGAACTATCAAATGCCCTATCCAGAGTTAAAGGTTCAACACCCGGTTACGACAGAATTTCGTATAAAATCATTAAAGAAACCCGTTCACAATCGAAAAATCGATTACTAAAACTTTATAGCAATATATTTGACAGCGGCATTATTCCAACAGATTGTAAAACCGCTTCAGTTTTACCGATCCCAAAAAGCAAAAATTCAATCGAAATAAAATCATACCGTCCAATCTCGCATGCCTAAGCAAAATACTTGAAAAAATCATCGCCACACGTCTTTACTGGCTTACAGAAAGAAACAATCTAACATCTCGCAACCAATTAGCTTTTAAGCTTTGGAAGAGGCTTCACTGATTTCATTATATCTAAAGCATTATTATCACGAAATCATGTATCGGTTCTCTCCATTGATTTTGAGAAAGCATTCGACTGAATTGGAGCCCACATAATCCTTAACACCTTAAACAGATGGAAAATCGGCGAAAAAATATTTAACTTTATAAAATCATATTTGGACAATCGTAAATTTCGCGTAAGGATCCATATTAATGCCCTAACATACTTCACCAGGACACTTATCCTTCGTAAAATTGACTACGATATCTTTCTAACTGGAAACAAAACCAAATCAACATTGAGCCTTATCAAAGGAATTTACCGTCGAACAATTAGATCAAGTATTAACGCGTTTAGAACCACACCCCTAAAACATTTATTTGCCGAATCCGGACTACCGTCTCTAGAAGACCGTGTAGAGGAAATCAAAACAAAACTAATTCCGAAGATAATTTTCCAGAACAATTCCGTAATCGACCAAGACGTCTTTGAACATTCAACTGAAAGTACAGAATAGCTTCAGCTATTAACGAAATACACCAACTAGCAAAAACTCTTAATATAGACACGATGATAAAAACTACAGCTTTCAAATAACCCCCATGGTTTTTAAACGACAGCTCCTGCGATATTACGCTGTCAAGGTTTGTTAAACCGAACACCACAAACGACATCTTTAAACGCCAATACATCGAAAAGGAAAACACATGCCAAACAAAAGGTTGGACATTTTCCTTCACAGATGGGTCAAAAAATACAAACAAAATCACATCTTAACTCTACCCAATTATTCACCCATATTCACAGCGGAAGCATCTGCCATAACCGAAGCAATGGAAATAGCTTTAAGCTAGAGGATCAAAACTATAATCTGTACTGACAGCTTATCAGTTATAAAATCAGTTTCCAACCCCAACTCAAATAACAGGATTAAAGTTAACCGCATTCGCAACCTATTGATTCAAAACCCTTACACACTAAAGCTTTTATGGGTCCCAGGCCATGTTAACATAAAAGGAAATGAATATGCGGATAATGCCGCGAAATTTGTTTGTAATGCTCGCATAGTTCTGACAAACGAACCCGAAAAGCCGGATATTTACAACTTTATAAAAGATTATATTAAAAAAACTGAAAACACAACATGGTACAATTACTTTCATCCCCACTATAAGGCGCTGAACAAAAATCACACACACCCAAAATATCCCACAAATGTTACACGACACCAAATTAGAATTTTCTCTCGCCTACGACTAGGACACACATATGGCACACACATTCATATACTCAACAGAGAGCCAACAACATCCTGCTCTAAATGTGATTTGCCGCTCACTATCAGTCACCTATTAACAGTGTTCACACTACCAGAAGCTCAGAACTGACACTTTTGGAGTAAACAGCCCAATGAAACTACTCGAATTTCCTACACAAGAGAATATAAATTTATAGTCAGTTGTTCGTATTTTCGAGGAGAAGGCCGTATCAGAAGAACATTTTTAAAAATCCCTCCGAAAAAGTCGGATCATTGGGATTTTGTATGATATTTTGTTTGAAATTATTCCTTAATTGCTTTTCAAATCAAAAAATAGAAAGTTCAAATTGATCATTTGAGCTACAAATGTCATCGAAAATTGTACCCCCAGATTAGACGACGTCCGAGCCAGCTATAGCGGCCATATGCCAGGAAAAATTATTTTAAAAAATTATTTTTAACAAAACAAAGAATTAAATCAAGTACTTTTGAATCTCATCATAGAAAGCTAAAATCAAAGCGCCCCCAGTACTACGAATTACATTAACCAGACCTCCTTTGAAAAATGCTTTTAAGCCTTCAGTCTTTAAGATAACTGCCCAACAGTTTGCCGTGTTCTTATACATTATTTTTTCTTTTGGCAAACCCGATTGCATCATCATTCTACGACGGACCAAATCAAATGGGTATGTTGTTATTCCAGCAAAAGTTGTTACCACTTGAGCTATGGCCCAACTTATGTAAAAAGGCGTAGTCTTCGGATTTGCGAGAAAGTCGCGGCAGGTATCGTAAAGACCAAAATAAGTAGCAGTATAGATTACCATACCTGGCGCTGAGAAACCAAAGCCGCGATATAACCCCTTAAGTCCATCACTCCTATAAATTTTTCGTATGCAATCGCCTAAACCCTTGAATTGACGCTTATCTGCACCTTTGCCAACGTCTGCAGCGAGCCGAGTGCGAGCAAAATCTAACGGATAAACAAATAATTGAGATGTAGTGCCGGCGGCACCACCAGATGCCAAATTGCCAATAAAATATGTCCAGAAATGTTCATTTTTATCAATACCTTCGAAAAATATCCGTTTGTATTTATCTTTAACAGCAAAATTTACTGCCTGTGCTGGAAAATATTGCACAACGTTAGCCAAATTCCCACGCCAGAACGAAAGAACTCCCTGTTCTTTTGGTAAACGGATAAAGCAGTCAATAATCCCTTTATAACGTTGAGCTTCGCTTAGCTGAGTCGATACATGTTGGACTTGCAAAAGCAGTTTCACTCGTTCTATAGGGGCAACAGCCGTTTTTGCTACAGCTGCAGATACACCACCAGCCATGAAATCTTTTAAAAACGAATAGGGATCTGTACGTTCTTTGCCCATATTTACAAAAATTCTTGCAATGTTTTTATTCCTTTATTTATTATTCTTGCAATGTTTTTATTCCTTTATTTATTATGTATTTTCTCTTTGAAATTTTCCTTTGAAGTTTTTGCCTTTGAAAATTTTTTTGTTATTCACAATTGACGTTGAGAAGAAACGGGTGCTCACTTAAACAATTGGATTTTTTTTCCCCCATTTCAAAATTCTATAACTCTATAAAAGACACTCTTTATCACTATGCACCATTCTGCTATAAACTGCAATATAAAGCTGCCTTGTATGTATGTACGCATATAAAATAGCTATCACAATATTTGTATGTACGGCTTAAATCTAGTTTACCAACGCAGCTCCAAATAAAATAAAAAGTACATAGGGTGATAGAAAATTGAAAAATAATAAGAAAATGTTAAATGACAATATTGGCGGAAACGCTTAGTTTCCGAGTTATGGACCGAAAATTTTTTCATATATGCATTCGATTTTCTATCACATTTTTCAATTTATATAGCCAATATTGGTATCATATGAAAGCTTGTTAATAGATCTCTTATACAATACCAGAGAGAATCCCTCCATACAAAAAAAAAAAAAAAAAAAAAAAAATATCGTTAGCGAAGCCGGTTTTTGTTATACCATAGAGGAGAAAATCCCCGCAGGTAAAAAAATGTTGGTCAGCGAAGCCGGTGTTGGTTAATACCACAGAAGAGAAAACCCCTGCATGCCTGCTATGCAAAGAAACTTTGGTACCGAAACCGGTCTTTATTATTAAATAAAATTTTTGTTGAATTATAATTTATACATATATTAATGCAGTAATGTGAGCAATTGCACCAGAGGTAAACGGAAAACATTTGGAACAACATGTTACAAAACACAATGGAAAACACACCTCATATTAATATAACTTTAGTTCTTTCATTTTTAAGCCTTTTGTTTACAGACACGGTGACTCTTGTCCACAAAAATGTGAGTCGCAAACATGTTTAGTAACAATTTTTTAATTAACTATAGCTAAAGAAAGACTTTTACTTGAAATAAGAGTTAAATAAATTGAAGGTTCTTTTATGTATATAAAATTTTACATATTTATATTCTAGGCATTGGGAGCCGTGACGGTGGCTTTTGTCCATCTGTGTTCGTTCATATGTACATAACCGCCGAATTGGTATTTTTAACGGTAAAAATGTTTATGCAATTAGAATATAGAACCCATTTTTTAACATGTTTTAGCTATCGCCAGACTAAATACATACTGTCGACTGCCTTGATTCCGATCAACTTTTTCATTAAAATTTTTTCATTAAAAATTTACAAATTCTTAGGGCCCGTCCAAGGCGAATTCAAAACAGGTGGTTTCAAGAGAACAATATATATGTACAACATTGCAAAAACAACACACATTTTGTTAGTGTAATCCAAAGCAAAGTATATTAAGTGTATCCTGGCCGAAAGTTGTTTTTTGTTTACGAAAAAAGAAAGAAACACAAAAACTAGCTAAGAAGAAAAAGAGTTAAGTGAAAAGTAAGTATGATACAAATTTTAATTATTTTAAAAAATTAATTAAATTTTATTATTTTAAAGGTGGTTGTGGTGAATTTATTGAGTATAGTGTTAGTGCTAAAACAATATAAATGTGTGTTGTTTTTTGTTTTCCATTTTTGTTAAAACGGCCCACAACAAAACTCGACAACAGACGGACGTACAAACCAATAATGGAATCCATTGAAGAATATTTAACGCTAACCCTAAGGAATGGTAAGCACAATAATTCATTATATTACAAAACTATACTAAATTTATATTATACTATCGCATGGATGAAATAAACATTTTAGTTCCTGGGTGCGGTCTTGGGAGGTTATTGTATGAGTTGGCTAATTGTTCCCGGGAAAACAAGCACACCTTAAACCCACACATATGCACCCATAAACTCATCAACACGATAAATCCACATCGAGCTGATCAAGAAAGCTTTATACAGGTAGTAGCAGAATTACAATAAATACAACACCAACAAACATCAACATGCATTTTGTTGGTAGAATTTACTAATAGTTTATTGTAATTCTGCCACTACCTGTATAAAGCTGCCTAGGAGCTGATCAAGTAGCTACAGTGCGTTTTTTTTATGTTTGTCCTTTAAAAAATTTATCAAGTGGCATGCTGTCCGTAGTAGCAGGTGATTTTTTAGAGGTAAATTACAATTATAAAAAAACTATTTGTAAATTGAAAGTGAAACACTGCTTTCTTTTACATTTTAGGTTAATAAAACTTCATATTCTTACCACTGTGTTGCAACATGTATCTTTATATACTGTGCTAATAACGTGGTTGATTTCATTGAGACTATTTATCATATGTTAGTCCCAGGCTACGACACACAAATTGAGGAAAGCATTGAGTCTACATTTGAAGGCATTATGATGGTAATTACTGGTGTCTGATTCGAGGTCATAAGGTCAAAAACTGGTATACAAAAGCGAGTATGAAAGCTTTTTCTGGATATGCCGTAAGCCTTTGCAAAGTTCTAGTAATAATATTGTGAACGTGGGTGACAATGCCGGCGAAGAGAATGGATATACATTTTTAGTGGTTTAAAATGATTATTTCCTTTAAAGCAGCGAATTTATTTTGCTGTCTTTGTAGAAGACGATGCAATGCACATAATTTTAATGACTTAATTTTCTTTTGCCATATATGTTGTGAACTATTCTTTTTATTTTTTGTTAATATTCTTAGCAACTCCTCAATATTAACGAAAACATTGTTAAGACAAATGAATTTTATTTTTTTTAGCTGCATTTAGCATAAAAACAAAATTATATACATAAATACTTTGTACAAATGATAATAATGGATTTTAATTGTTAAGCTAAGTGTATGAAGTTGTTGGAAAAGGAAAATACATAATAGATGGAGATTTTAATAACAGAGACCAGTTCGAGCTTAAGTTAAAACGAGAAATTGAAAGCTTATAGCACGGACGTTGATTTTGCTATGGTCAACTTTATTAAGACAAAAGAAATAAACTTTTTTCAAGATAAGCTTGAATGATTACATATGCACATATTACATAGATATCTATATAATTCTTATATAATAAGGAACACTGGCTTTGCTTACAAAAACTTCTTTGTGTAGCAATTAATTCGGCCCTAAAAAGGGCAGATTTTATGGAACAAAAAAAATTTTTTTTAATAAAATTGGTGACCCTAAAAAGAGCCAATTTTATAAAACAAAAAGTTCTCTCTTTTTAATAAAATTGGTGGCCCTAAAAAGGGCCGATTGAATAACTTGATAAAATTACAATTGTAATTGCCTTCTTAAAAAATACTTTTTGGAAAAAGTATTTTTTCTTAAAAAGTGCTTTTCAATAAAAAACTTCTGAGGCCCATATTTGGAAAACTTTGTTGCCCAAAATTTCACCATTTAATATATTTATTTTTTTTCAAGTCTCTATCACCCTAAGTCTCCAAATGTTGTTTTTTATTTTGGAGCTGCGTGGGTAAACTAGATTAAACCGATAGTTTTATTGAAATTCAAATACTTACTCAGTTTGGGTGCTCTGCTCCTTCGGAAATAATTCAATGGTTTCCTTAGGAAGCGGCATCGGTGCAGTCACTGTAACTGTCAGCTCCTCCCAAGAAAACAACACTGTACTCCCATCAAAGCATTGTGTGTATTGCCACTAGCAACCCATTTCGGTCTGATAATTGAAAACACATTTCTTTAATTTTAAACAATTAATAAAAAGGGAACAAATCCAATTTACCAATGCAGCTCCAAAAGAAACAAAAAGTACCTACTCTATGTAGCAAAATAATAAGAAAATGTAAAATGGCAATATTGGGGAAACACTTAGTTTCCGAGTTATGGACCGAAGAAGTTCTCATATATACACGGATTTTCCTGCCACATTTTTTTATCTGTATGGTATTATAATATTGGTATAATTTTAAAGCTTATGGATATATCTTTTCAAATACACTAAAATAACTGAAAACAATTGGCTCGGGTATTATTAACATTTTAAACAAGTTTGTACCAAAGTGTAAATACACACATATACATAAGTATTTACAATGTACATATATATAATTTAATTTGATAATAAACACCGTCTTCGCCACCTAAATTTTTGCATAGCCAGCCTTCGGCCGGATGCAAGGGTTGGATGCATTATTGATCATATAAATTAAAAAATGTGATAGAAAACTTCTTTGGTCCATAATTCGGAAACTAACAAGCGTTTCACATTTTAAGAACTGCGTTGGTAAACTAGGTTTGAGCCATAAACTTTTGTACTTACCCATCTGGGAGTATTTGGCAAAAGCATCACGCTTTTGCCCATAGTGGCAATATGTTTCTCTTTGAAGTGGCTGGAACACATAATTGAATATGCCTTTAGCCGCACACCACAAATTTATTCCTTCTTTCGGGATCTTTTGTCACTTAAAACATGATACCACCACCACTTCAAACTTTTTTTTGCGCAATATACAATAACGCATTTTGTTATATATTATCGTGTTTTATTTATATTTATCCGATTATATATATTTAAAAATGCATTTTATTATTATCACTTCACTTTTTATGTATTTCAAAATACAATTCCATTCAACTTTTTAAGAAATAATTTATAATTGTTTAAAATGTGTATACTTTATTCACTAATGAGAGAAAAAAGTGTATAACGAAAGCAAGAATCAAAACAATAAGAAAAAATTTGAGCTTGATGATGGAAAAAACGTGGCAAGCAAAAAATAATCACCTATGCTGTCAAGTTCACCTAGTCTGCTTTTACATTTGTACAGACGATGGGCAGACATTTTTTCAATTCTCTTTTGGTCTTGCCTAAACCTTTTACATTTAAGAAATTAATAGACAGACAGAAACTTTTCGTTTTTCTTTTGTTGTTGTTGTTTTTTAAGCACAGCTAGTGTGTTTATATGAAGTTGATGTTGATATGAGAATAATGATATGAAGCAACAACATAAGAAATACGAAAAGTTAAAAAGAGAAACAAAGAATGTCTACAAATGTCTAGTACAGAGAGTCGTGTACTACACACTCTCCCCCACCGAAAATTTTCGTTACCGCACCATCAAATTTCGTCTGTCTACCCGTCGTCTGTACAAATGTAAAAGCTGACCAATTATTGAATTCGCCTTGTGTATAACGAAAGCAAGAATCAAAACCAAGGCGAATTCATTACCAGGTGAACTTAACATGATACAAAAAACAAGGTAGCCGCTTCGCTACAACAATGCAACAATAAAAAAACAACAGGCATTTTGTTTGTGTAAAAAGGCGAATTCACACTTAAGCTGTCACAAGTAGTTGATAACGAACATGTAAAAAAATTTAAATGGCGCCGAAAAAGGTAAACAAAACTTGACAGCGAAAGTGCCGCCATATTAATCGAATTCGCCTGAATTCGCCGATGCATCCACCTAATAATTAATTCGCCTTGGAACTTAACAGCACAGGTGATTATTTTTTGCTTCTCGCGTTTTTTCCAATGAGACTGTCAAATTTTTTTTCTTTTGTTTACAAACTTTTTCGCGCCATTTTATTCTGAAGGTTTTTTTGCATGATTTAGTGCAATTTCAAGAAATTTGTGTGAATTTAAAAGTGAAAAACTAATATAATCTGTGATTTTAATTACAAACAATTATAAAAGTTTATATTTAACGTTTATATAAAATTTTTTTTCTGCTGAGCAATCTTAGGCGAATTTAGATTATGACATTCACGATATGTTTTACAATAACAAAATACATAGTACTGAATTCGCCTTTCCGCTTGCACTCACCTGTATAAAGTCGCCTTGAGCTTGATGATGGAAAAAACGTGGCAAGCAAAAAATAATCACCTATGCCATGATACAAAAAACAAGGTAGCCGCTTCGCTACAACAATAAGAAAAACAACAGGTATTTTGTTTGTGTAAAAAGGCGAATTCACACTTAAGCTGTCAAAAGTAGTTGATAGCGAACATGTACAAAAATTTAAATGGCACCGAAAAAGGTAAACAAAACTTGACAGTAAAAGTGCCGCCGTATTAACCGAATTCGCCTGAATTCGCCGATGCATCCACCTAATAATCAAGGCGAATTAATTATAAGGTGGATGCATCGGCGAATTCGATTAATATGGCGGCACTTTCGCTGTCAAGTTTTGTTTACCTCTTTCGGCGCCATTTAAATTTTTTTACATGTTCGTTATCAACTACTTTTGACAGCTTAAGTGTGAAATCGCCTTTTTACACAAACAAAATATCCGTTGTTTTTTTTATTGTTGTATTGTTGTAGCGAAGCGGTTACCTTGTTTTTTGTATCCATGATACAAAAACAAGGTAGCCGCTTCGCTACAACAATACAACAATAATAAAAACAACAGGTATTTTGTTTGTGTAAAATGGCGAATTCACACTTAAGCTGTCAAAAGTAGTTGATAAAGAACATGTACAAAAATTTAAATGGCGCCGAAAAAGGTAAACAAAACTTGGCAGGAAGAGTGCCGCCATATTAACCGAATTCGCCGATGCATCCACCTAATAATTAATTCGCCTTGTTTGTATCATGCTAATAATGAATTCGCCTTGACCTATGCTGTCAAGTTCACCTATTATTGAATTCGCCTTGGTTCAAGGTGAATTCGTTTTAGCGCATAAATTCGCCTTGTTAGCGGGTTTTTTTGAAATCATTGCAAATAAATATAAAAATTGAAGATGTCACAACAAATTCGTGTTTTAAAATGTTTCCAATGCAATATATTTCAAGTAACTACATTTTGCTGAATAAAATAAACTAGAAATACGTTAATATTTGCAATAAATTCTTCAGCTCAAGGTCCTTTCTGGTTTTTTAACTTTATTGTAATTTTTAATATTTCGTCTTGGAAGATTTCAGGAAAATTTGTTTGTTGTTACTAATTCAATAAAAAAGAATTTTTTGCAAAAAATTAAATTAAATGAAGGTGAAAGCAACTAGGATCAAGACTAATAATACGTTTTTATATATCTTGCAAGGTGGATATCGTTAAGAAGACTACAAAGTGGCAGTGTAAAGTTTGTAATAACAAACAGACAGTCCGAGAGGAATATTTCCGCGGCTCTGGTGCAAAATGCCGTGAAAAAGTTATGGAGTTGAACTTGAAAAAAGGTAAAGAAGACACAGACACTGAAAGAAGTTTCTTCGGCTTATTAGATGAACTAAACGAATGCAACAAAACGACAGAGGAAGAATGCAACAATGAAGACGAATTTTTAATGGTAAAAAATTATGCATCGACACAAAATTATTTGCCAAATACAAAATTAGATCAAAAAAATATTCGTGATAACTCTCAATATAAAACCGATTTCTGCGCTGGAGGGAAGAAATCGAAATGGGATGATTATGTTTAATTTATTTCATATCCACTACACAACAAAATAAAGATACGTAACTACATATTTATAATTTTAACTAATCGCAAATCTGATGTACAATGTATATCGGGTGATTCATCGTGAGATTTGATTTTCAATAGTTTTTTTTTTTTTTAATTACGCATGACATATTAAATTGCTGTCATTTTTGTTCAGAATGATTAGGCAATTCATCATATTTTGTTCAGCAATGAAACAGATTTCTGGCTCCAAAGTTAATAAAAAAAAATTGCCCTATTAGGGCTGGTGAGCAATCCGAAGAGTACCAAGAACTACCATTATATTCACTAAAAACAACGGTTTTAGATCTAGTGGAATCCTTTGTTCATGTTTTTTAAAAAATGCTTCTTATTAACGGGCTACGTGCCTCCTGAAATCAAGTACATGGTTTCGTTAAGATCTGGTTTCAACAAGACAGTACATACAGCGCGAGAAACACCAATGGATTTGTTGAGAAATTATTTTGGTTGGCACTTATTTTCACGTCGGTCTACGGCAAATTGTCCACCTATATCGTACGATATTACACTTTTGAGCTATATGGTGTGGGGAATAAGTGAGTTACAGTTAGCCTTGGAAGCCAAAATTAGTCGTGCCGTGAGATACCAATCGTCATGCTAGAATGAGTCGTCCAAAATTGATTCTTCGTAATAGACCATCCCAGTAGTCGTGGCCAATATTTACATGATATCTATATACAAATAGTAAATGTCATTGTACTTTTACCCGATAATAAAACTTTTCTGTTCACTTTTAAATTTATTTATTTTTATTTTATTTATTTATTTATATATATAAGCCGCAAGCCCTTTACTGTATTGTATATGTATTTTATTTTACATTCAGACCAATTACAACTGAAAATTCCGTGGGAGTTTTTTTTTTTTGCTTTTCTCTTTCCTCTACTTCTGAACAAAAAGTGTGATGGTTTTTCTTTTCTCTCCATTCACTGACCTGAAACACTCACGGGATATCAACTCTTCAATTTTTACGGTCAACGTTACTTACGAAGCTATTTATGTGATGTTTCCACATCATAAGCAAGCGACTGGTCAACAAATCTTACATCAAAAGCACTCGATTTTTTGAGTGATTTCTATATAAATACACATTCAATTTCAGACAAGTCCCTTGAGTGTGTTGTGGAAACACCAAATTAATTAAATTATTGTAATGTGGCGTATTCGTGTGTAAGCTGGAAAACTCTAGTTTGGGGGATCTGCGAGTTAGGGCCTTCCAAGATGAGATCAACAAACATAAATGTTGGCATATTATAAAAGTAATGGAGTTTTGCTAATTTCTTATTTTGATAGTTTTTGATTTATTTAAAATTCAAGAGATTATATTTATAATGTTGTCTGTCTTCAATCACAACATACTACATACATATATTTCTAAATATTTCATAAGTATTCAATTCATACATACATAAATTATTCATGTTTATATTTTAATTAAAAAGTTTGCACACGGGCTTAATATGAGAGTGTATTTTATGCATAATGATCTTTGCATGTGTAAGTTATAGAAAACATTAAGAGTTTTAAACCCAAAAAATATTTTTTTTTTTTGAACTTGATCGGCCGCCAAATTTGAGACGTTCCAAAATTTTCAATTATGTAAACATGTATCTGCTGCTCCATTGTTTTCTTTACTATTATGGTTTTCTATTAGAAAACGTTTAATTTAACGCATAGAAATTAATAATTATAGATAAATATTTGTTTTTATTTTGTTAACGCGTAAATGTTTATAACTTTGAACCAGCGTCATTGGCATCTTTTTTAGGAATCTTTTCATCTGAAGCGCATTCCTCTGCTTCTGCATTATTCGCTCCATCGCCACCATCGGTATTATCTTTGCCCTGAGAACGACGACGTTTGCGATTTATGCGCCATGGACGTGATGGAAATTTGGGAGCTGGTAACTGATCCATGCCAAGAACTTTATAGATTTGTCTAAAAGCCATATAACGCAAAAAAAGTTGTGCTGATACTGTTAAGTCTTCACGCTGTTGTTTAGATAAATCTTGTAGGGCGTCTAGTGGATCTTTTTCACATGGATCCAATAGTCCAGGACCGTTTATAAGGAAACCAGAAGCCAAGGCTTCCATAATGCGACGCAAACAGTCACCTGGAGAAATTGGGAAGCCAGCCGATGAGATGACTTTTTCAACTAATAATTCCATCGACCACTGCGGCAATGCCTGCCATGACTGAATACGTTGACAAAGATCACGCAAAATGCGTATAACCATTACACATGATTGTAAACCGGTTGCCCTAGCTTGGAACCACTTGGCATGGCGAAGCTCCGCTAATGCCTATTTGAAAGAGAAGAAAAATTATTTTTATTTATAAATTTAACTATAACATATGTATATATAAATTGGACTCGTATTCATAATAAAACTTTGTTCTGTTTTAAAATCATTTCAACTCCAGACTCTGACTTCAATACTTAAAAATTTTTTTTTATTTATTAATCCAATATCAATAGAATGATATGTATAGCGAATTATATATGTATTGTCAGTCAGCAGAATATATATGTTAAACTCTGTATTCAATGAAACCAAATTTTTAAAATTTTTCTTAGTTAAATTAAAATAGGATACTCTTACTCCAGCTATATAAATATTACACAAGTATAAAAATAATTAGGTAAGGTTAAAAAAAGACTGCCAAGAATTGAAAATGCCAGCCCACTTTGGTCCAATTAGATCACATTTGCTGAATTCACAAGCTCAGTCGTATCGTGTATCGATGTATTTGGAGAGAAAATTTCAAACACAAAACTTTAAAGCAAAACCAATTTTCAAATATATTTTTTGTGAGTTTAATGTTTGTGTTTGAAATTGAATTGAATGAATTGAAATTGTCTCTCCAAATACATCGATACACGATACGAGTGAGCTTGTGAATTCAACAATTGTGTTGCTTAAAGGTGATATGTATCTCAGCTTATTTATCTATCACTCACCGGTTCAGTTCTGAAGACTGGATGTCCGCCTATATAGCATTCCGATAATTCTGCCCTATTATGCAGAACCGGTCTGCTTAGATACAAACAAATTTTTGGACAACGGCAGAGGAACTGTTCAACACTCTCTTCATCCCAAAGTTGTACAGAAATCATTGGAGGCTTAATCTCCCCGTATTGTTGTATGAGGCGGACGTGCAGCCTTAGACATTCCCCAGCAGTTCACATCCAAATTGAACCAAGAACGAACCGGATAAAATAATCCAGTAAGCTTGGCCCGTACTCCGATCTGTCTGCCAGCCCTTGTAGTATCAGTCTCTTTAGATACAATGCTCTTTAGAGCCTAGCAACGACAGATTGTGGAAATTGATGTACATACAACAGCTCCTGCCTTGTCGGCCATATCTGATGAGGTTCCAAGCCCATGGGGTGAATTATTTACGATTCACCAGCGCCCCCATGTGGCTTTTAAGGTTCACATAGGACGCAAAATTTGCGATATGTTTGTAGCCGTATGGCCGTAATGAGTTGATGGGCCGTAGCCCATTAAGAGCATCAGCCCTTAACCAACTCCCCCGTCTAACTATCATTTCTGGTTCCTTACATTTCAGGTATCTGTTGCCAGACAACAGCACCTCGGTAGATATTAGCTCTCGAAAACCAGCACTGCACCATAGTTATCAAAGAAACTAATACCCCTTCCTGCGATTTTAGATTTAAACCACAGCCAATATGCTTCAACCAAGGTAGGCACATCAACAATGATCAGCAAGAACCAATTAGCTCTTGATGAGGTTTTCGAAAGCCCAACACAAATCATGCGGCTTCTTAGAATTTTATTTGCTAAAACAAACAATGAAATCCTACCACTCTATTATGCCCCAGAAAAGCAGTGCCGTGGTTTGGTGTATAACAAGGCAAAACTGGGGTGGAAGCCGGGCAACGGCAGAAGAAGTGCTCAAAGCTTTCCTCCTCATTACTACAACGTCCATAGAAATCATTAAATTGAAAATTAAGCTCATCGAATGTGTTGCTATATAATGGTGTCACGTCAAAACAGCCTCCATAGTACGAAACCTTCGCCGGCGGAGACCCCTCAATGCTGTATACCTCATTATAATCACACCCAGGACATGTTATCCTCGCCATCCAACACGTAACTTTACAAGTTGAACCCTAACATACCGTATTTTATTTGGACTTCACTATTCTTAGGTTAGAATGTCTCGCAATCTCATTAAAAGATATCTGTTATTCATGAAACAACACGGGGTTTCGTATAGACACCTGCTAACGCATTTAATTCACATACATATTGCATATAAATTTCAATTCCTGATGTTAGAATTCAAATCTGATCTTTATTCGAAAATCCGAAGCTTTGGGCGAAAAAAATTTTTTATGCTTAAAAATTTCTTACCTTTAGACATGGTTCTCGTGGCAATAAAGCGGCATCGCCGGTACCGCAATTTTTACCGGTTGTATTCTCCACTTTCGTGCCATCAGCAGACTCGCGCAACAATGGAGAAGTCAAGGATATTTTAACAGAAACTGCTTCATCATGAACTAAAACTGCAGATTCTTCTTCAAATACATCAACTGTGTAATCGACTGGATTTTCACCTACAATTCGAACAAAGCAACAAATATATAAGAATATAAGTAACAAATAGCTTTAAATAATACTGAAATATGTATGTAGTATGTATATTAATATGCTTCTAACTAACTTCAAATCGATTGTCGTTTCGTACATATGAATTAAAAGTGCAACTTTTTTATTTTTTTTAAATCAAATAGCAAATGAAATACATATGCTTAACAAAAGTTGAGCAGTAAGTTGTGTTAAAACGCTTTTATTAAACTCCATACAATGAGCCAGTCTACAGAGAAATATACCAACAAAATAGATTTTTTGTTTTTAGCTTTGTGAATTAAATTAGATTTAACAGGCTTGCCAGCCACTGAAAAGGCAGTCCACTTGGGTCCAATTATTTTTTGATCCCGTTGTGTTGCCTGAATGTGGCTATGTATATCAGCAAATATACATGTCAATGGTCCAGTTCAGAACCTGATTGGTAAGTTAATAGCTTAAAAAATAAAAAAAGAACATTTATTTTTGCAATATATTTTAAAAACGCATATAGCCTCTGGTACCACATGCATGTACATATATACACTCATGGACGAAATAATAGGTACACTTAACATTCAAACTCAAAGACGTATATTTTTGAAACGAAATAGAGTATTACAAAAAAAAAAAAAAAGTAAAAAGTGATTTGTGGATAATTTTTCTAGCTTTTGTTTTCGTTTAGTATCGACCAGATTATAGAAGATGTGTATGTGCTACGATGTTCGAACTGGAAAGTCTAATTGTTCAATGTAGTTTTTAGGTTGTGGTTTTTCAATATTTATAGCTCGAATTTTTTAAGTTCATAATTTTGTATTTTTAGCTATAGCTTAGTTGATCATTTTCAGTTATCATGTAATTATTTCACCGGCTAACAAAAAAAGTTACAGAGCAGGATTGTGTTGTTAGAGAATCTGGTTTTTCTAACATTTTTATTTTTGAGCTATAACTCTTTTGTTAATTGAGGAAATATTTTTTTCTTAAAATATTAGTTTATTTACTAGAAAAAGTTGAAGCTCAAAAACTATAGTCTGAAAAAACGAGATTCTCACACGACACAATCCTGTCCTGTAACTTTTTTTGTTCGCCGGTGAAAAAATTATATGATAACTAATAACTAATAATAATCAACTAACTTATAGCTTAAAATACAAAATTATGAAATTATGAAAAAAAATCGAGCTATAAATACTGTATGCACCAGTACCTAAAGCAATATGGTTTTCCAGTTCGAACCTCGTAGCAAATACATAACTTCTATAATCTGGTTCCTACTAAACGAAAACAAGGTAAAAAAAATTACCTCAAATCAGTTTTTATTTTTTTGTAATACACGAGCTCGTTTTGAAAATATGCCTTTTAGAATTTTAAATGTTAAGTGCACTAATTGTTGCTATTATTTCGTCCATGGCTGCATATGCATATACACAATGGTTTTTTTTATTTTTCTTGTTTAAAAACTGTATTCAACTGTAGTGAATGACAACTAATGGAACATGGATACCTTTATTATAGTTTTTGCGAAATTCACTGAATAAAAGTTCAATGCTAAACGATGTTTTTCGGCCAAAAATAACAGTTCAAACTGACCTATATTTTTCGGGCAATATTAAGAGTTAAATTTAATAGATGTTTTCTTTTTATCTTTGTAGCATCTTTACTTTAATTAAAGTATTTGAAAAGGAAGCCGAGGTCTTACTCTACATTTGTTAAGCTTTTTAAATGAGACTCGAATTTATTTCGCTTTCGTTCTGATTTGCTTGGAAGACCTACATATGTTCATGGAAGCTTTTGCCATTAGATCCAAGCTACAATAATAATAATATACTTTTGTACATTGTAACGAATTATTATGCTGTGTTTATGGAACACGAATGAGTTATGCCTCTAGAAATATACTCAAGATATTGTATGAAATATACTCAAAATATTGAATATATTTCATACAAATTTTCTAGACGTATCACTCATTCGCGTCCCATAGATACCACATTAAAGTTACATACACATATGGAAAGAAAAACGGGTGTGACGTAAATATTTCACTGTTTTCACATACTTCCTTTAATTGCTGTAATTTGCAATTAATTTTTGAAGACACATATTTTGTACAACAAGAAGTAGTTTCAAAGCAAAAATACCGACAATAACATCAAAGTAGCTTAAATTCAAGAAATACGTTAATTGTAGGTACCACAATAAAAAATAGATGTATTTGATTTTGTAGGTTATTTCTTTTTTAATATCCCGCGTATCCTCTATTATGAATGAAATAAGTTTCCAGTAAGACTCTTAAGGGATGTTGCTTGCTCTTTGTGGCAAGCATGGCGAGCATTTTTCCACAACTGAGTTTTATTAGCGCAGTGCAGTTTGGAAACTAGTTATTTTAGCTTATTCCATAGGTTATTGATTGGATTGAAGTCGGTAAACAGGCAGGTCAATTGTTCATTTTCACATTATGTTGCCGAAACCATGCACTCTTTGGCTTGATAGTACTTAGGGCCTGTTACTCTCTATTGCGATGGGAAGAAAAATGGTTCGTAATCGAAAAATTGGTACCCTGTATTGCGTTTTCGTATTTTCTTCGCACACTTTATATTATCATTCTACGCTATTGTTTATTTTGTGGTACCAGTGTTCCTACATTTTCAAACTAAACGCCGCTTTCACACACAGAAAGTTGACTTTGCAAGTATTGAGTTTGATGGAAATCAAATCCCTGCTACCGTCAAACTCTATACTTTGCAAACCAAACCTTCTGTGTGTGTGTGTGTTTTCCATATAAGGTACATATTCTCTTCAACATATAGTAGCAGAACAGCTTCTAACAAGCACTTGCTCATAAATCCGCGCATTGCGCTGTCTGTGAAATGAGTTCGGCCAAACCTATTCAAGGAAAAGTAGCCCGATACCATCACTTCTTCCCCAACGATTAACTGTTCTTTTTTATAAGTCGACGAACATTTCTTTCGGTATAATTACCAAACAAATAGATTATAATTTGTTGTCTTTAAAGAATGTTTAAAATTTCTCTTTCCTTCTGTCACATATCATGTTTTATGAGCCAAAGCAAAACTTCTACTTCATGTTCAGGCTAATTTGTTTAAGCAGAGGAACTTTGTGATACCTCACTTCTTCCCCAATGATTAGTTGTTCTTTTTGTAAGTCTATGAGCATTTCTTGCGGCATCATTACCAATCAAATAGATTATAATTTGTTGTCTTTAAAGAATGTTTAAAATTTCTCTTTCCTTCTGTCACACATCATGTTTTATGAGTCAAAGCAAAACTTCTACCTCATGTTCAGGCTAACTTGTTTAAGCGGAGGGAACTTGGTGAGTTAGTCTTTAGTGTTCGCTTGCATCTTTCAATTGCCTTCCGGCCGTTCGTGATGACACCACACTTCCAATTTCTCGCGCTATTGAAGATTATAAGACTTAAAATTTTATTTTTTGGTCAAAGTTACTATACATTTATCTATAATTGGTAGCGTTCTTTTACTCCTGTCTTGGTTTTAAAGCGTTTGTGATGAGGATTCTGACCATTTCGGAATTCCAAAGATGATGTCTTTTTACTTCATTGTCAATAAAAAAAAAGTTACGGCCTTTTTCATGATGTCGAGTGATAACTTTCGCTAATATAAAAACAACTTTTTATGATTACTTGGATTATCTTTGACTACGTTTTTTTATATCATTTTACGCAGGAGCTTAAAAAAGGATTAGAAATAGAGGCCCTTGCGACCGTAAACGTTTGAAACTTTGAAAAACACAACTAAGTAATTTTCACCTCTTTCATTTACGTTTATGTTATGAAGTTCGTTGAAACTCTTTCTTGTTGTAGAAGTTTGCAGTTACAAATTTTGCCAGGTTTAATATGAATGTTATATTTACACTTATTTTTCTGTCCATATGTGTTTTATCTGCATTTATTAATCCTATTGTTTTTTCGCAAGCATTTATGTAAGTAAAACTTTAAAATTTCTTTTTATGAATACCCTACAAACTCGTAATTCCCGTTGCTGCTCGTTGTACGTGGTTTACAAAATGTTGCTTACTTTTTTTACATCACATATGCCCGAAACAATTTATTTGTGAACTAAATCTCAGTTCAGAAAACATCAAAAGTTGCCAACTTCAAATCATTAATAATATATGAATATGAAAAACAGCAAGTAACTACAAAAAAATTCAAAATATAGTTTAAATTAAAAATAATCAAAATCAAGTTTGGCGCAATACGTAAAATTCGCAATGTACATTTTAACTATATATGTTATGTATATATATATTAGTTTATTATACTATATCCGCTAATTCAGCTTTGGTGAAAAATCGAATTTGAAAACGATTTAGTACGCGAAAGTTTTTGCTGCTTACTCTTCTCTTTTTTGTAATTAAAAAAAAAACGCATTCTTTAAGCTTCGTTGTCGGAAACTTGTGCGAATGTGTTTATCGCTGAGCTAAGTTTCATCGGTTTCGAGTTTGCAATTACGATTATTAGTGCCAATTTCACGATAGCGACGCTGTTCGTTCGTTCGCACAATTATATTTAAAACAAAAAAAACATTCAAAATTTTGTTATTGTTTTAAATGTAATTGTGCGAACGAACAAACAGCTTCGTTATCGTGAAATTGGACGTTAAAGTTTAAATTTGCAAATTTGCCAAAATATATTAAAATAATACTTTGATAAAATCACAAATTTAAAATTGGGACAGGGAATATATTTTTCTTATATACATATATGATAAGTTGTTTTAAATAGACAAATAAAAATGGTTCATAAATCGTTACAGTGCATCTCAAAATTCAAAGCAATCGTTTTCAATTCGATAAATTTCCATTTAATTATTTTTAACGCGAATCATTTGCATTTGCTGATTTTCAATTTTATATTTAAATTCGTAAAAAGAGTTGCAAAATATATGTATTGTATATAATAATATGAGCTTCTAATAACAATAAAAAGAAGAAATAAAAATAAAAACCAGGTACCAAAAGATTAAAAAAAAAAACCCATTTCAGATGTTTCAGTTCAAAAACTTAATAAATACTTCGCTTTAAATCAGTTTTTTTATTTTTCCACTTTTTTTTATAGCAAACAGAAGTTAAAATTTAGGCTTCTCGAAAAAATAGAACAACAATGCACCAAATTTCTCAAGGTAAAATTATGTACTTAAAAAAATACTTCTAAGATACATTTTTTATTTCCTTGTTTAGATTTCATTGCAAAGAATGTCATTTTATTGTAACAGTCGTAGAGACCTGAGAGGCTTCCAAATAGCTCATAGACTGGACAAATTATATCTCAGCAGGGTCCTAATCTCCCTCAGTGACGATAAATTTTTTTACATAAAAAAAAAAAGCAAAACCCAAAGTTACCTAGCGCTAGATGGCAGCACAAACACAAGTAAGCAACTTTTGTTTTTTGGAAAATTAAACAAAGTGTATTTTATGCAGAGATTAAACACTATAATTTGAAAGGGAAAACGGTGAAACAGACATAAGAAAAGCTCGATAAACATTGCGTTGCCTCTGCTCCCTTAAAATATTAGGTTGCTGAATTGAAACCCGCCCGAACAAGCACTGCAACAATTCCATCAACAGGAAGGCCAGAATAGGTGGTCACTGAAGAACATATCAAGAAATCCTTCTTGATATTGAATAAATAAATTCAAAAACCTCGATATCGTTATAAATTTAACAAACGAATAAATTTAAATTTAATTTCTCCTGACGATGATAACAAATTGTTATCGAAATATTGAGAAATAAAAGATTTTAAATTGTAAATTTTTTATTAAAACAAAAACAAAGATCTGAAGCTGCAAAAATTAAATTTATTTAAAAAAAAAAAAAAAAAAAACGATCACATTTAAAGTAGAAAAAATGCTTGTTCTTCAAGACAACGCGTCGGTTCACACAGCATTAGATATGATGCTAAAATTTCGTGAAATACACGTAGAATTGATTGATCATCAACCATATAATCCAGATTTAGTTCCTAGTGAGTTTTTCAGGTATCCAAACTTGAAAAATGGTTCGCAGGAAAAGGTTCATCTCAAACGAAGAATTGGTTACAGAAACTATTTTGAGGGGTTCCCAAAATCGTATTATTCAGATAGGTTTGAGAGGCTGCCAGCTATTGTAAAGCCAGCCCACTTGGGTCCAAGTCAGATGGTATGAAAAAGTTGGAATATCGTCTTACTAAGTGTACTCGTATTGAGCTAAAAGAAGACTGACTGTGTTGAGAAATAAATGGTTTTTGAAAAAACATGGTTTTTCCTACATATTCAATATCAACGCCTACGTTTACATTGATCATACCGACGCAGCTTGTATTCTTTCGGCTGGATACCTATTACTTACGGCTAGACGATGACAAATTTATACATTTTTTCGAATTATGTTGTAAAAAGAGGGTTTCTTGCAATGAGAACTAAAAACAAGAAAATAAAAAGTTCTTGGCTATAAAGTTTTAAGCAATTTATTTAAACTTGGTTTATTATTTCTCCTTTTCATTGAATGCCACCATAAATTTATTATTATATAGGTATGTTTCTTATATGCCACTATACAGGGTGGCCCAGAAAGACCGAAGTGGTGTGAATTCCTTATAACTTTTTTATTATAATTTTTTTTTTCTTTTCTTTTCAGTATTTTGTAAAGAAGACTTGGATAATTTATAATGGAGCAATACACAATTGAACAACGTGCCCAAATTGTTGAAATTTACTTTACAAGAGAATCCAAATTTTATTCATAACTTAATAATGAGTGACGAAGCCCATTTTCAATTAAATGGGTTCGTTAACAAGCAAAACTGTAGGATATGGGCTACGGAAAACCCGAGAGTACTTCATCAACGACAATTGCACCCAGTTAAGTGTACCGTTTGGTGCGGTGTTTCTTCAGAAAGGATCATTGGCACATTTTTTTTTGAAAATGAACAAGGTGTCGCCATTTCCGTCAATGGTGATCGATATCGGGCCATGTTGCAAAATTTTGTAAGGCCAGCCGTGGAAAACCATCCGCAAATATGGTTCCAACAGGATGGAGCCACAGCGCACACTGCGAAGGCCACAATGACTCTTTTACGCGACATCTTTGGTGAAAGAATAATTTCTCGTAACAGCAATTTTAATTGGCCTCCGCGTTCCCCGGATTTAACCGCTCCAGACTGTTTTCTTTGGGGCTATTTAAAAGGAAAAGTTTATGTTAATAAGCCTAGGACTATTGAGGAGTTAAAAACCAATATTCGAGAAGAAATTAACAACATACCACCGGAAGTTTTGCGAAAGGTCATGGAAAATGTGTTGGAAAGAGCACATTTGTGCGAAGCAGAATATGGCCACCACTTGCGGGATATCATTTTTAATAACTAATCCAAAAATATTCCCCATAAATTTAATGTATTTAAAAAAAAAAAAAATTAAAAAAATATCTCTTAAATAAAAAGTTATAAGCAATTCACACCACTTCGGTCTTTCTGGGCCACCCTGTATTTATCCCTAAACATTATTTAAATTTTTAAATAATACTTAGACAAAGATAAATTATAATACATATGTGAAAAGTTCACGGTATAAGAAAAAACTCAGATAATATGTAAGTAGCCATTGTTTATCCTCTTTGCTTAGGTATTCTGACGTTTTTATTTTCTACAGGAAAAACTTAGTGTCAATCCCCGGATTCCCGGAATTCGTTCATTCGCAGAATTACACTTAAAACAAAAACAACATTCAAAATTGGTTTATTGGTTTAAATGCAATTTTGTGAACGAACGAACGGGTTGCGTTATCTGCGAATTGACACTTAATATATCAATAATTATATTGTTACTCAATCATAAACACATTGGTTCAGATCAAAATCAAACAATTCCTTCTCTGCCCAACAAATAACTTAGTGAAAAGAGAATGCTATATTGTAATATATGTGAGTCATAAGCAATAACATCCTAAATCGCGCTTCAAAAATATTTAAGTAAAAGTCTTAACGGCGGTTTAGAACAAATATATGTAAATCTAAAGATTTATATAAGTAAAATAATTTTCACCAAAGGTAGTAATTAAAATGCTATTAATTTATGAGATATTCGCATCAAATCATTATTGCAGACTAAAAATGTGAATTCGAAAATTTATGTTGATTGAATTTTTTTTTATAATTTTTGACGTTGTGGATAAAAAATTGTTTTGCCGAATATCGTCTCTTTGCAATAGTCCTTAACAAACTCTGTTGATTGATAATTTATTTTACCTAAACGACCTAAGTCTATAGCAACGGTGCCAACCAACAGAACACTTAAGCCCTTATGCATAACAAAACGTATGCTAACTAACTTGTTGCTATATTTTCCAAGTGGGCAAAAACTTAGCAGCTTGTTAGTTAACATTGGATTTTGGTTATATTATGTAAATGTATAAGCGTGATTACTCTTGAGGGCATTTCGGGGTGGCTAATTGTCTATAGTGGTAGTAATCAACGACGCAACCTAAATTTGCTCAAGTGTAATTTGTCAAAAATCCTCATGTTCATACAAAATGTATGAGTCCAAGCCAAATAGCGCCAACGCTTTGCAGTTGGAAAATTGAGTGCCAATTTCACGATAACGAAGCTGTTCGTTCGTTCGCACAATTACATTTAAAACAAAAACAACATTCAAAATTTTGTTATTGTTTTAAATGTAATTGTGCGAACGAACGAACAGCTGCATTATCGTGAAATTGGCACTAATTTTTTTTTTATCTTAGTCCCAGTACTCAGGGGATGGCCCCTACATATGCAGTACATTGTACTGGAACTAGGAAAATAGGTTATGAAGGGGAGGAAAGAGAGAGTAGTGTTTGCGAAAGTTTAACTTTAACACGAAAGACCAAAACAAACTCTATTACAGTATTTCAAATGTTGGGATTAAATTAATTTTGACCGAGCGTTGGTTAGGTTTGACAAAGCCAGTCCACTTGGGTCCAATTCCGTCCCGTTGTGTTGCCTGGGTGTCATATGTATCTTAGCAGATGTACATATCACCGGTTCAGTACGAAACGGGGGATCGGATAAAGGAGTCCAACCCATTTACCTAACATTCCGATACATGCGCCAAATCATGCAGCATCTGTCTGCTTAGATACAAAGTCCTTATATAAGAAAATGCTGGACACCGACACAGGAAGTGCTTACAACTCCCTACTTCCTCCTCGTCTCGACAACTTCTACAGAAGTCATTAAACGGTAGATTTAGCCTCCTCGCCTGCGTCCCTATGTGGCAATGCCGCGTCAGGACCGCTACAGCAGACCGCATCCTCCGTCAGAGCAGACTCCTAAGCATTATAGTCTTCCTGTTATCATATCTGGCCTATGCCAGTCTTGACATTCGACAGGTAACCTCAGTAGACCATCTGTCTTGAGCGGTCTCAAAAAGTTGACGCTGTATTTCTTTCTTACAGCGCCTAAGCGGGTTTCCAACGATCCCATCTATAACCATTTGTTTTCGCTCGACACCGGCGTTTGTCAGCTCGTCCGCTAAATACTCTACCAGTGTTATTACAAGTGTTGAACAGGGCTTAATTGAGAAGCGGTACGAATTTTTGAAAATTTAATACAATTCCAAACTATATGAATGCGAGAAGCTAACTTAAGAAGTACAAGTACCGCGTAAAGAAGTGGTCCTATACAACGAACGCCCAATAGACGTAGAAACTGCTATAAAAAGTATTTTCTTAACGTGTAAGAATTTTATGTTATCAAAATTTTTCGCAATATACTTTAGTATATTAGTAGGCTTAGTAATTTTTCAAATCGTGCCGTTACGAAGAGAAGTACTTTCAAATACGGAATAATGAATATTCTAATGAACTGTTGATTAGCACCTCTTCCTTCAAATGAACCCAAACGCCACAAGTATAATCCAATCCAAAAGGATTTAGTTTGTTTCCAAATCCAAAAACTGGATTCATATCAAAACGTATTATTACTTTGAATTAGATAAAAACAGTCCTAAATTGCTTCCTAAATAACCTAATAATTAACTGGCGAAATACAGCGAAGCTTCGATATTACGAAAAACTCGTAATACAGCGATCCCATTAAAAGAACCACATTATTGCGAAGTGTTTCATTCAAAAATATACTAATTATAGCAATGAAATTATGAGCAATAAAGCCTCTATATAGCAAGGTGTTCCTTGAAGCAACTGGGTTCGATGAAGAAATAAGCAAAAACAATGAAGTCTGATATATTTTCCCCCCTTTAGTATGCACTGGACTTACAAAATTAAAGTTTGCTCTTGTTCTGATATATATTTCTGGAATAATCAACTAATTGTGAAAGGTGCCGGCGGATGATAAAAGCCATTCACACTTGACGTTGACACGATTTGAATTTTCTTTAATCAACTAAAAATAAAAAAAAAATATTGTTTTATACCTACACCAAACAAAATTAGACAAAATTAAACATGTAATTTCATATTTTTCGTATACTTAATTTAAAGATTTAAAAACCGTATGAAATACTTTTGAAGATTTTTCGGTTAATATTATAGTTAAGAGCTAACATATTAATAGACAAATAATTCATTCCTAATGGCAATAAAAAGACTGTATAACTTTAACCTCACTTGTTAAAATCTGCAGAGAATTGATATAATCGCATAGAAATCAGAATGATACTGAGGTTATATATCGTTAAATAAAACGAAAACCACTTAAGCAACAAAAAATTGACATCATCTTTTCTGTTACATAATTTACACTACGTGTCTCCCCCACACGTCAGCAGAAAACTTGATTTTAATTTTTCAATCACTTTGTTTGTTTTTTGTTTTAAGCAACAATAAGTACCTATTGGAAGCTTTTAAAAGTTTTTGTTTTTCCCTTTTTTTGCAACTCTGTTTACATGATTTTATGAATGTATATCTAACAGTATTATGAAAAACTTTGACCGAAATTGTATGTCATTAAGGCAGCACTTAAATGGGAACCGTAAGGAAACAAGAATATATTGTATGTGCGCCTTTTTGAAATGCCACTTTTTAATTTCGGTCTCAATTTTTGTTTTCTTTATACATTGAAATTTAATATGACAATATAACGAAAAATTGTGTACACATTATATTGTCGCCATTTGAGTTAAAAAATCACACAAATATTAAGCAATTAGGATTCGCTCGAAAGATGAGCAACTGTGTGGACAGTAAGTAGAAAGCAAAATGGATTTAATTTTGATATCCAATGCTTAATTTATGTGATCTATTTTAAAACAGATGATTGATTGATTGCTGTTCAATCTATCAATAAGCAAAGGACTTTATTTACACAAAGTTTTTTTCTTTTACTCGAATATCTTCAGTTTCAGTTTTTAAGCTTAACGAGCATAATAACAAAATCACTTTTGGAATCACGCAACAAAAGACGAAGCAGTGAACGCGATTGTCAAACAAATTGGTCAAATTAAAATACGTGTAAAACGGAATAGGATAGTTTGTTTGTTTCCTTAAATAACAGCGAGAGAAATTGAGAGATAAGACCCCCTAAACTTTGTATAAATATATTCCTTTGTAATATTTCTTCTTAACACGGTCCACGGACTTGTGAGATACGAAGAGTACTTGTGTTACCGTTAAAAGTCCTTTATCCAGTTTAAAGTCCTTAATAGAGTATGTACATGGAAGCCAGTGTTTTTAAAACCGACTATAGCAGATGTTTGGTTGGGTGGGCTGATTAGAAGCAATCTCAACATGGCCAGTATGAAAGATCCTGTGAAAAGAAAGAGCTGAAAACACCAAATACAAAATTTTGTTTGTTTATTTTGTCCTTGACTTTAAAAGCATCGTATTTTAGTTAATTTATTTGTTAATGCCACCACATTTTCACTTTTTTACACTACTTTTTCCATACAAATTGCCATCGTATTTTCTAAGATCACTCTCTCTTCTATAAAAATTTCATTTTGATTTGTGTTTTAAACTGAACAGATAAAAGAAAAAACAATATCATAAGAACCATTCATTTCAAGAAATCATTTTTGAAATGATGTATTTGCAAGTTAATGAAATAATTTAATTAAATTTCATGCACATCAAGCTATTTCTTTGGAAAAAGTTGCCTAGAAAAAAGGCCGTTCTGGATCGTTCTTAGAAATAAGAATGATACCACTTAAGACTTTTTGTTTCAAAAATTTCAAGCATATCTTTTTTAAACAATGATAACTTTTGTATTGTTTAACATAAATAATTTTATCGGAATATTGAATAAGATTTATTTTTACCTGCAACTTCTTTTAGTTTTTCTGGCAATTCTGCAGCCACACCTTTCAATAGTCCGACAGTTGGTTTTTCTGAACAAAGTACGACCAATTCGACTGCATTGTCTCCTTGTAAAAGTAAGCCCTTGGCTAAAAATCCAACTCGCATTACACCTTTCAAAATTCGAACGTTTCCAGAATCAGCCTCCTTTTGGAACGAGAGCATTTGATTGTCACGTCCGTCTTTAACAGCACTGCCATCAGTTTTTTCTTTTTTGGCTGAAGAAGTTCCGTTATCGTTGGGATTTTCAGCAAGACTGTCAGAAACATATTTCAATGCTCGCTCAGTATGCGATACAATACGTTGAATAAGTTGTAATTCCTCTTCTTTTGGATAAATCTGAGCGTGTCGCGCAATGGCATGGCGATCGTCATTACTTTCTGGACGGCGAATACTAGCACCTCCGGGTATCATACCAAAGAAGGGTGGTGGTCCGTTGCCCATGCGACCTCCAAATCCACGTTGATTGCCTGTTACAACAATCACAAAGGTGTATTAAAAAATATATTACAGTTTTATAAAAAATACTTTTCAATATTGGTATAGATAATATAGACACTCGTCTTAAATTGAGTCAAAACACAAAAAACAGGTATTATTAGAGCATTTTTCTTTTTGAAATTCTCAGCAATTTATTAAAAAAATAGCGCACAAAGAACTCTTTTTTTTTTAATCATTATTCATAAATAAATAAAAGTTAAATTAATTCTCTTGTCCTTTAGAAAAAAACCCACAAAAAGCAAAAATATGGTATGAAAAGGTCTACATACAGCTGTCTTAGCAAAAAGTTCATTATAATATTCAAATACATGATGTTTTGTTTAGTTTCAGTATTTAGTTGGTCCACCACCGTTCCGATTATTGTTTGCTGGCATCGTGGCATTGATAAAAGCAAATTGGACATATCTTCCGCAGTCACTTTGCCTCCCTCCGTTAATGCTTTTTTCAATGATTTGACATGTGTAATTTGGTTTGTCGGATTTTTAGTTTTAAAAGCTCCCAAATTTGCTCTATAAGATTTAAATCCGGACTTCGTGGAGCGGTATACAAACGCCAATCCTTAACAATCAATGCAGTGTGCTTGAGGTCATTATCTTGTTGGAAAATCCAACCTTCTCCTAGTCCCAAGCATCCCACAAATAGCTTTAAATTTTGTTCCAATATATTTTTATATTGCTATTGGTCCATACCTTCAACAAAACCACCTCTCCAACGCAAGACGCTGCTATAGCTCCTCAAACCATAACTTTCCCACGGCCATGCTTCACAGTTGGTATTAAGTTCATGAGCTGCATAGCCGAATTTCTTTTTCTACATATTTTAGCCCGCCCATCACTCCCGAATATATTGAACTTTGATTCGCCTGTAAATAAAACCTTAGACCAGAAATCCATACCTTTGTCAATATGCGCACATGCAAAATCAAGTCGAAGAAGCCGGTTTTTTTTTCTGATGTGAAAGTCTTTTTACGTGGTGTTCTGCTAAAAAATCCATTGTTGTTTAAAACCGTTTTGACAGTTCTTGGATGGACACTCTTATTGGAGACATGGACAATATGATCTGCTAATTTGGGAATGCTTATTCGAGGATTTTTATTCACTTCCTTTAAGATAGAACTAATGTCTCTCATGGAAAGCTTCTTCCGTATAACAAAACATAAACTAAAATATTGCATATAATAACGACCATGATATACAGTGGTGTGAAAAATAATAGAGCCACCCTCAAACCTCAATTTCAACACTGAAAAATTTACACAAATAATAATTTTCTTCGAACTTTTTTGTTATTTTCTATTAGGTGTTATTGTAAAATAAAAAAAAAAAACATAAATTAAACGTTTGAATTCTTAGCTTCAAAAATTGAAATAAAAAATTCGTTGTACACTTGTATTTTCCCTGTGAAAAAAATAGAGCCATGTAACCAAACTTGCTGAAATTATTAATAAAAATTAAGTAAATAATAGGTTTAATAAAGTAATTGCTAATATAACTACTAAGACTACCTCATTACTTTGTAGGGCAACCTTTTTATTACTGCAAAGCAGCGATTCGGCAACGAGCTTTTGACAAATCGCAACAGGAATGTTCTTCCATGCAATCTCTATCATTGCTCACTGCTCATCTTTATTTGATGGATTCTTTCCTCTGAGATTCCTTTTAACTTCGCCCCTCAAGTTTTCGATGGGATTTAGGTCTGGTGACTGTGAAGGCCATCCCAAAAGCTTTGGATCATTGTCCTGTTGGAACGTCCATTGAAGCGGTATTTCCCACTCGGCATAAGGCATCATGACTTCTCTTAAAATAGTTATATACAATTTTGTATCCATTACGTCCTGTATGCGATATAAAGGTCCTACACCAAAGTAAGAGAAACATCCCCATACCATTATACTACCCCCTCCATGTTTAACGGTTTTAATTGTATATTGAGGACTAAATTCTTTATTTTTGGGTCTCCGAACTTGAAGAGAACTCCGATCCGAGTTAAACAAATTTACTTTGGTCTCATCCGACCACAAAATATTACGCCATTTAGATGCGGGCCAATTTATGTGTTCCTTTGCGAACTCAAGTCTTTGTTTAATGTTGATAGAATAGGTACTTTACGGGCACTTCTTGCTTGTAAATCATTTTTAAGGAGCATATGCCGTATTGTAGAAGAGTCCATATCAAGTTGGTATTGCTTTTTAATGGCGGATGAAGTCACAAATGGGTCCCGTTTTACGTGACGTAGTATTTTTCGTTTTAGAGTCTCAGATATTTCGGATTTTTTCCTCTTGTTTCTTCTTTATCTTCGCATTTTAAAGCATTTTCGACCATTTTCTTGGAACATCCAAAAATTTCTGCTATTTTTCTTTGAGACTTACCTTTTTGATGTAGATTTTTTATCAGTGTTCTGCTCTGCGCGCTACAGTGTTTTCCCCTGCCCATTCTATTAACAAATTTTTAATTTTTTTTTTTAAATTATAATAGAAATAAGATAATCTGCTTTTACACTCACTTTAAAAAAATTAATTTAAAGTTGCGCTTTATTTTAATATATATTTAAGTTTAAAATTGGCTCTATTTTATTTCACACTTGTTTTTCTGCTGCCAACATAGAAACACTGATATATTAAGAAACGGTGCATCAATTCCAGAAAAAAATAACGGCATTACAAATAAGAAAGAGAGTGGCCAATAATGAAAAAAAAAAAAAATATATGTTCTAAAAATGTTGTCTACTATGGTAAAAAAAAAAGATTCAATTTTTTGAATAGTAGATGGCTCTATTAATTTTCACACCACTGTATATATCAAAAATTTTTAATAACGGTACTTTAAAACTACTTCATTGTTGCTTTCTCAGTTTTCACTGCATGTAGACTTTTGTCAGAGGTATAATTTTTTTATTTTTGATTTTTTCATTATAAATAAAAAAATTCAGTTTTTTATATCTTTGCGAATAGAATTAAATATAAAACTGTGTATTTAGTTTTTTCAAAAAATTAACAAAATTGTTGTTGCATGTAGACTTTAGTCTACATGCAAATTTTCGTCAAAGATTCCCCAGCCGTTAGCAGCCCATACACGTTTCAATTCAATTGTGAATTTAGTCTGAATTGAAAGATTTTCATTCAACTATTAAATTCAATGAAATTATAGCCAATTTGCAAAAACACTATCTGCCTTATTTATAAAATTTTTTTCAAGTTTATTAAGCTGTTATTGCACTGATTTCTATACAAAAATTGTACAATAAGAGCTTAATAAACTTGAAAAAAAATTTATAAGGCAGTGCAAATATAAATTTTGAGACCTGATCAAGAGACTCGAACACACACAACACCATCGAATTGAAAGACTTGCTAACCAACTTGGAAAAGTCAAGACATTTTAATTTTTCTTCAACCAACTCGACAACTGCCAAACTAATTAACTGAAAGAGACATACACGCTTTGATTTGGACAAAAACCGACTCAGTTGCCAGTTGTATGGGGTGCTTTAGACTTTCAAATTTGTTAAAAGAAAAGTTACTAAAATCTATAACGGTTCCAAACCTCTGAATATGAAAAATAGCCCAAAAATCTTATTTTCTATATAAAATTTTGAGTCATAGGTATATTAATTTTTAGCTAGAGCTAATTTTCCGTAAAACCTAAAAAATTTTATATATGGCTATGCCACAAATACTGCATAAACTTTTATCTTTCTGTTGTTAACATTTATATCAGTAAAATAGTTTTAATAATAAACTTACCTCCAAAGCTTCGAGCTAACCAGTTATTGTAATCATATTCATCATCGAACTGGGCACGACGCCGTTGTTCATCACCCCAGTAAGCTTGTTTATCATTAAAGCTAGAATTTTGTCCACGATGAGAATTCATTAGAGCTCTTTGAGCACGAGCTTCTGCTAAGCGACGTTGACGTGGTGTGGGCTTAAAGTCAACCACCAAATCGGGTTGGACTTTACGTTTGTATTGTAGACGATGACGACGACCTTTCATATGCATTTCTTTAGCATTCGGATCATTAAATTTGCAATCACATAGTTTGCAGTTGAAGCTCAAAATTTTTCCTTCCTCATCTTTTACTTCTTCGATAAACTCCCCTCCAACTGGTTTAATATTGTCACTATTTTCGTGATTACTTGCATCATCAGCATTGTCTACAATTTAATATTTTTAAATTACTTTTTCACTTTGCAAATAATTATGACTTCGATATTTACCATCCATTTTCTCGGTATCAGCTTGATTATCTTCTTCTTCACCGGCACCTGACGGCTTTGTTGCTGTGCCGGCAGCCGAACCACCAGCAGGAACAAAATTAATCTTTGACATCTTTTTCGGCTCTTCAGAAGGAATTGGTTTACCCAGTTTTTGATGTAACTTAACGACTTTTTGATGTTTGGCTCCACGAACGTGAGCAGCATAGGCATCTGTGCCAGTACATGTTACATCGCAAAGCTCGCAATGATAGTTGTTTCCACGATTTTGAGATGTTGTTTGAGCACTAGCTTGCATTTTTAGCGATGCTTCACGTTTCTTATGCTTCTGTCCTTCTAAATGTTCCCGATAAGTTTGTGGTCCAGCACAAGATATTTTGCAAACTTCACAATAGTGTAATTGTTGTGGTCTAGGGGCTTGCTTTGGTCGGGAGGTTTTATTACCAGGACCACCGGGCCCACCTTTGCGATAAAGAGGCCAATTGCCAGATGCACCTGCAGCTCCATTTGATTTAGTTTGATTACCAGGCCCTGGTTGTTGTTGCTGAGCCACATACATAGATGCAGCGCTGTAGAGAGCAGCGTCATAATTGGAATAAGAGCCAGGTGCTGCAGTCACAGCGGTTCCAGGCAATTTTCCAGGAGCTCCACCGCCACTTTTATCCTTGCCAACCGTTGGTTTTGTACCTATAGGAGTAACATTTTTAACCGGCGGAGCCGAATAGTGAGTCTTTGTAACTGCAGGCGTGGCAGCGGTGTTGTAGTTGGAGGCCGCCTGCTGATAAAAAGTTTTAGAAGAGTCATAAGCCTGCAATGGGTTACGACCATAGTCACTACCACTGTAGCCTGCATAACCAGAAGCAGCTCCGGCTGCGCCCCCAGCTGCATAACTACCGCTACCAGCAGCCACGGCAGATTGATACGCGGCGGCGTTGGCATAAGTGGCGTTGGTAACAGCCGGATACGAGACTGAATTGGAACTATATGCTCCCGGCGTACCCGTCGAATTGTACTGGGTACCGCCGTAACTAAACCCAGTGTAATTATTGGCCATGATTTTCTAAGAACACAAAAATATATATATACGTTCCGATGACTTGTTTTTATCAAATACAAACAAAAGTTAAATAAAAAATAAATTTTTTACAAAAAATTAATTTTACTTTTTCGGTCTTTTTCTTCTTTATTAGAATAACGATAACTCCTCGAAGCAAAGGCAGCGGTAACGAAGACGACCAACACTACTGCAAAGACTGATTCAAACTCTGTTATACACAAAATATTTTTTTTTTTTTTTAGCGAATTACGTACATACTTCTTGCCGGAAACGCCGGTTAAATTTTTATTATAGTCTAGTTTGTAATCCTCAAAAATATTTATTGATATACTCAATTATTCACTAAGTTTTTCCTTACCTGAAAGAAAAAAATTAAATTTTATCATTAAAATAAAATGTATCCATTTTATTGTCAATTTTTCAATGTGCATTTTCACCACCGCAGACACCATTTTTATTGGTTTTTCAATACCTTCTATTATAAAAAATATTTGCTTTTCACGTTAAAAAAATGCACATACAAAACGGTATTAACCTTTAACAATTACTAAAATGTCCTATACTAAATACATTCTTTTTAATAATTACAGAAAAAATATTCAATTACCACTTATATTTTTCCGAACAAGAAAAAGTTGCGTGAGTTCTTCAAAGAATGCTTTCAAGCAAAGATCCAAGACGACGCAAACCAATGTAACGCCGCTAATTGTTAAAAGTATAATGGCGTTTAAGTTGAAAAAAAGTTATGAGCGTCAGAGTTGTAAAAAATATGATAGGGCCAGAAAAATCGTCTAGTTTAATTAACACTAAGTTTACACGTGCAAGTAACTTGTTACAAGTAGCGTGCAGGATACACTTAATAAGGTAACCTCGTCAGTCGAACCGTTACTCATCTGGTATAGCCAAATTGTCAAAAGTTGTTTATATTCTTGTTTGTTTACATTGTTGTTTTCTTTACAATTTTGCACGCGCCAAAATTATTAATTGCAAAAGACAAGTCTTTTTGTGGTTAAAATTTGTGAAAAGTGAAATTAAAATTTGTAAAAAGTTTTTCATTGTGTTTTTTTCAAAACAATAATAAAAATGTCCATTTGTGCTGTGTGCAAAAGGAGAGACGGAACTATGTTTCGTATCCCAAAAGATGTGGTGATGAGAAAAAAGTGGAGTGAAATTTGTGGGGTTGAATTTACAGCTTCTGCAAGGATTTGCTCAAATCATTTTTTGCCTTCCAACATTAAACATCTTGGAGGACGCTTCCAAATGCTGAACCATTTATTGAAAAGTTGCCACAAATGTGTTCTTTTGCACAGTAAGTAATCTTTTTTATAGTGACAAATATACAAATCTAGTTTACCAACGCAGCTGCAAATTAAATAAAAAGTTCATAGGGCTATAGAAAATAGAAAAATATGTAATAAGAAAATGTTAAAGGACAATATTGGCGAAAACGCTTAGTTTCCAGTTATGGAGCGAAGAAGTTTTCATACATACATCTCTTATACCATACAGGAGAAAATCCTATGCATATAACCATTATGTACTTTTGAGTTCATTTGGAGCTGCGTTGGCCAACTAGATTTCGGCCAAAATTTTTTTGTTTCACAAAACTGTGTTTTTTTTGGAAACTAATATAGTTTTATTATCATATCATGTATACTTTTACGATGTTTAATGTTATTTACGATGTTTAATATTATTTACCGGCATTATTAGATGCTAAAATAAATATATAATGGAATTGTGTTGGTGTTTGACATTAGGCCACAATGTACTCTGTCATAGATGTTCTACTCTGTGGCAATGTGCCACAGAGTACAACATTTTGTACATTAAATTAAATGTTTGTTTGATTTTAATTTATATGTATGTACGTACATACATATGTAGCACTTTGATACAATTTTTTTTAACTAATGATACTAACCGAGTTAATAATTACATACATATGTATTCTTTTAGGTCTGAAAACATAAATCCGAATATGGGAGCACCGTCGTTCGGCATGAAGAATATGAAAAGACAACCACTTAAGTTGTTAACAGCCACAGCCACTTAAGTTGTTGAGATGAAAGTTCCCATTCATGAGAAGTCCAAAGATAAGTATAAAATAATTGACTATTTAAATGCAGCTTTTAACTTTTCTTATTTCCTATTCATATTTCTTATTTCAGAAAGCGATAGGTCAAAAAACGGGCAGAGGAACAACCCCGATGATCGAAAAGGACAGCCACTTAAGTTGTTGAGACGAAAGTTCCCATTCATGAGAAGTCCAAAGATAAGTATAAAATAATTAACTACTTAAATACAGCTTTTAACTTATTTCTTATTTCTTTATAGTTTGAAGACAAGTACATTTCAAAAGACTGCATTTGGCTGAATGTAGTGGTTACATAAATGACTGAATGTAGTGGTTACGCTTTCTCTTCATGATTATATATACATATTAATTATAAAAAAAAGCTTTTAGATTTAAATGTCCTAACTTGTTTCTTGTTATTGTTTTTTTTTTAATAATAATACATATTAATTGTAAAAAAAAACTTTCATATTTAAATTTCCTAACGAATATCGTAGTATTTCCGTTTATTATTTTTATTATTTTAATAGTTTAAATTAATAGTTTCGTAACCTAAAAAAGTTTCAGTAAAATAAATGTTTTTAAAACTGTTAAATTTAAAAAAAATATATTTTTCCAATAAACTATTTTATTTCACTATCTAGTAGTATTACTGTTTCATTAGTTTGTAAACCCTATTTTTAATCATATACGGCTTTGTTGGCTCGATTGATAATAATAAATAAAAAAAATAAATATATAAAAAAAACAATGAATAAAAAGTTATTATTAAAATCATATTAAAATTTATTTAGACGCTTCCTTTTATTTGAAGTTATGGAACATAGGTACCTATTTATATTTGAAAATATTTTTCAGTTTCCAAATAATAATCAATGAACTCAAACAAGTACATTTATTTCCTTTTCATTTTGTTTATTATGCTGAATAGATATAATTTATTTTGATAAAAATGGAAAAGTTGATGTTGCTCATATTTGATTATCGAATTCAATAATAAACTTCATAACAGATTTATATATATGCAGACAATTGGTAAACTGTTCACACTTATATATGACCAAATAGAATTTTGAAAAATATATTGAGGGCAAAAGCCAATAAGAGGAATTATGACAAAAAGTAGGTTTAAAGATGGGCAGATGAGAAAGTTTTCGGTGCAGATAAAGGCTGGCAATACAGAAAATCGTTGGAACGGAGAGGTTTGGCATAAATATGAAAAATATGAGTGAAAGCGGGACTCCTGTTTAAATTTTTCTTTCATATTTTTAAAAGCCAAACCACTATACTTTACCTTACTATAAATATATTGAAATATTGAAAATAAATACTGTTGAATTTTTTATAAAAAATAAAAAACGATCTTTAGCTGCAAAAATACGAAATATTGACTTAAACAAGATCAAATAATTAAATATCAAATAGATTTTTGTTAAATTTATTCACTTTTCCATATTACTTTATTTTAATTTAAATTTAGTTTTTGCAATAATTTTTAATTTAAAAAAAAAAATGTTTAAGATACTTGTTGCAAAGCCTTTTCGAAATACTCTACCATCATTGGATATACTTCATCATATTGCTCACTCTTTCTACGTCTTACACCATCTCTGTAACGCTGCAAAGCTCCCGAAATTAATTCGAACTTTTCGCGTTCATTTGTATGCCCCTCAAGCCACTCAATCAAACGCTCATTTGACCAATTGAGAGTGGTGTGTGGAGACTGTAGCTCCGGTCCAGCCTCGAACAGAACTCAATAGCTTAGATAAGCCTTCTTGTAAAGTCTGAGTTATATGAGGAGGGCACTCCTTAAATGCTTTTCTAAGCAGACTCTGAACAGCTAGCCAAAAATTTTTGCTTACAATTTGCTCCGCATCAGATGCTGCAGTTCCAAACTGCTGTACTTCTTCCAAGGAAATTTCTTAGGAGTTGAATTTGTGTACAATATTCATAAAGTTCATCATACAATAGCCAATGAAGTGACTTCCAAAATTTAGCTCGAAAGTTTTGAGTTGTTGTCAATTGGGGTGTTTTACCAGGTCCTTTCAATGCAGTAGATTTTAACGAAGTTACGAACTTACTTGCATCACTTTTATTTAAAATGGATATATCGTTACCAGCGAAACATTCCTTCAGCGATTGCTCCATATCAGAAACGAAAGTTTTGATAAGATTGTTCAGAGATTTTTCCAAATCGTTGAAATTTATAAAAATCTAAAAAGATAGTTTTTGAACTTTTGTATTATTACTTTCTTACTTTCAATACATAACTTACTTTCAATGCATTGCAAATCTGCGTCTGATTTCTCTCTTTTAATCCTGTCACCAATTGCATTTGTGTCAAATTACGTATTCGTTGGCCGGAATTTATCACATATGATCTGGCACCCTGAACAAAATCAATTTTTTTCAAATCCGAATCCTCAATTAGTGCATTTAATTCATAATGTAATTCGGCTTGTTTAAGAACATCTTTCGTGTTCCTTAATTTGGACGTTAAAGTGAGCAATGTTTTCGAACATCTCAATATATGTGATAGTTCCTGTAAACGTGCTAAAACTTTTGACTGGTTACTAATATTTTCATATTGTTGGTCGATTTGGTGTTTAATACGATAACTGGCATTGCGTATAAGCCCAACATCATCAGCTAGTGTATTTAAAGCCGCATCAAAACGGCCAGCATGTGTAGCCTGCACCATATTTATCTCGAACTTGTTGTTGTAACTCCTCATTAATGTTATTAAGACGTTTGCTTAGTTCAGCAATCTGATCTCCAATAGTTAAGTTCATAGCAGCCAGAGAAGATGTAATGTCCTCCTCATCCTGTTCCATCTTGCCTTTAACTCTAGTTTATACACTACGAAAATAAAATAGACATAAATGCAATTAAATATATAAAAAAAAGTTGGTTAAAAATTCTAATAGTACATTTGTAAGAAACTGTTTTTCGTTTATTTTCCTAAGTTCTTTTAATTTAACTTTTAATTCACAAAATTCAACTAACTTTAAAGTACGTGATGTACTTTTGTTTTCCTTTTTTCCACTTTTTTCTTCTTTTTTCTGTCGCTTACTTTTGACATTTCGGTTTAAATGCAAAAACAAAATACATGCAAAATTTTTCGACGTTGTTGTTATCGTAGCGAAGCGGCTACTTTGTTAAATATACTTTGGTAGCGTGTACATATTAACACCCAATACATCGAACAAAATAATAAAAACACTTGCAATTTGCACGATTGTTTACACACGCAAGTGCAAGTTCATTTTCAAAATGTCGTCGAAGACAAACGTTGTACGCCTGTGTACTACATGCGCTTTTAATGTCTGTGCTGCCAAAGTTTTAGCCTAGCAATATTACAGGGGAATTATATTGAGTACATAAATTTTTCACAATATAAATAATAAATTTGTAATCCAAAGAAAAAATAAGTTATAGATGTTTATTTATTTTTGTGTTTTTGTATTATATTTTCGGCATATAACTAAAAATATTAACATTTTAAACATTTTTTCTTGAAAAATACCTATTAAAGTTAAAATGAAATATCTATGGTCAACACTGTTTGTGTCTGCTTGCATGCAAGTGAAAAAATCACTGCCAAACAAAATCAGTTGCAAGTGAGGCTACTACTTGCAGGTGTGTGAATGTATTAGTAAAAAAATGGTAATGTATTGGGTATTTTGCACTTGCACTTGCGTGTGTAAACATTAAGTAAAGTGCTTACATAGACCCACCCGTTATTCACAACTTACAATAATTTTTGAGACTCATTTTTTGTAAAAACTTGTTTACTGTTATGCATATAATATATATGTTATACATATAATATAGTATATAGCAAAGAGTTTTGCCAGGTATGTTACATTTACTAATAAATAGAGCAAAAAAATATCAGACGTACTTCGTTGTCAAAATTTGAGCTCTCGTTTGCTTGCGAAAGCAACAGAATCTATGTTTTTCTGAATATTATGTAGTTTGGAAGAAATCTTTTCAACGTCCTGCACTAAAATAAAAGACAGTAGTGGTTATGCTATCTGGTAAAGCGGCCTTGGGATATATTTAGAAAACATCATTACTGTCAAAAAAATTACTCATACGTAGATACAAAGAAAAAAAAAAGAGTTTTGTGATGCATATGTTTTTTATTCGACATATGCAAAAAGTTTTTATGCAATGATGAAACATTTGAATTATTTACAGATTAAAGTAGAAAATAAAATAAAAATCCTAAAGAGTTAGTTTTGCGATGGAAAACGAAATAGTAAAAAACTTATTTAAATTTATGTAAAAATTAGAAAAGACCTTCATGTAGTGAACAATTGCGCTATCATGTACACGGATATCAAAACTTCAGAGGTCTATAACTCGGAAACTATGCGTTTCCGCCAATTGTTTCAATTGACATTTTCTACTCTCTATATATGTATGTATCCGTTACATTGACATAAAAGTATGTATGTATGCATGTATGTATTTAAATAATATAATGTATATATAAATAATAGAATATACATAGTTGTACAATTTAAACTTTCTTATAGAATAATTCTTCCAATTTCTTTTTTTGTAATCAATTGGCCCAATTAAGGGATTGGATTAATAAATGGATTAAATAAATAAATAAATAAAAATTATAAATAGCTTGTTTTCTATGTTTCCCAGCTATCTATATGTCGACATTTCATAGGAACTACCCTAATCATCAGTAGACTTTGGAAATTTTTGAAAGATATTCTCAAACATTCAACTTTATATCCCAGCAATATAAATAAATTGTTGAGAATTTAAAAGAAAAATGCTCTAATAATACCTGTCAAAACACAAAAAACAAGCCTTTTCATTTATTCACCTCTCTAACATTTCTTTACATTATTTACATTAAATAAATAATATAATATAATGTTATCCAATTTGAAGGACTGTGTGTAAACTGGACTAAAATACTAGTTTGGTTTGTTGTTAAAAAGAACTTACCTTCGTAGTATCTGAAAAATCGAGAATAGTTTGTTTGGCAATTATATGTTCCGTGAGATATACATTTCTAATATATTCTTATTAGCTTGAAATAACACAAACGTACAACAAAATGAAAAAAAGAATAGAGCTATGTTTTGAGTCTAAGCAATAACTCAGCTCGTTAGACCCTTCCTCTCTTTTACTTTTTGACAGTTTTGAACAAAAATAAAATATTATTTTTTCTAAATTATATGCGTTAATCACATTTTTCCACTTTAGGATGGTTGCGAAACGGTAGTAAATTACAACAAATTAAAAAAAGGTAGAGCTATGTTTTGAGTCTAAGCAATAACTTAGCGCGTTAGACCCTTCCTCTTTTTACTTTTTGACAGTTTTGGACAGAAAGAAAATATTCTTTGTTCTAAATTAAACGCATTAATCACATTTTTTCACTTAAGGACGTGTGCGAAACGGTAGCAAAGTACTCTCGTGTGTAAAAATTTGACATTTCTAATGAGAATAAAACTACACTAGCTCTAGAGGCTAGTATAAATTTTGACAATAGGATAGAAATGTAATTTTTTTTTTTATAAATTATAATTGAAGAATTTATAATTAAAAGTGTAAAAATCATATAATATAAAAATGGCTCTATTATAATTATTTCTTAGCAAAAACATGAAATTATTTTTCAACATAGTACTTTGATACCGTTTCTCACACCTCTTTTTCATTTATAATATTAAAACTGTTAAAAAAGTTGTTGAATATGTGAACTTGCACAAATAAACATAATAAATCAGAAGACACGTGGAATATAGTTGTAGCTAACTTCATATCGAATAGTGTGAATGGGAATCTTGACTAAAATTGCATGTTCCGTTATTTTTTCTTGTAACGTCTTCAAATAACAGTTTAACAGCCAGTTTACCAATCCCGACAGCATGCTTGCGTTCGCAATCTAAGCGAAAGAAAATTGATTTGGGCTCGTCTAACTTTTATGCGAACGATGTGTCAAAACTCAATCAAAATACACAACCGTATGCGAACGAATAATAGTAAGATAGACAAACCCAAATTGATTCGAATGTGAGTGACTAGCTTTCTTTCGCATTCATTTTCTTTCGAAATTGGTAAATGGCTGTAATAGTAATCTTTTTATAACCTTCACAAAAATGTAGTGTATAAAATAGATGGTCACTTACTAAAATACCAGTTGTGTGCTTTTCGGTTAGTAAGTCTGGCAACACTAATTTTTATTTGGATAGCTCTGTGTTTGTATCAAGGCGAATAATGAATTCGCTTTGGTTTGTATTATTTTGCCGCATTTTTTGTTTTGTTCCATAACGAATTCGGATTATTTTGACCATAATAAATCTTTAGAACCGCCTTGGACTCTTCCTGAAGTACGGAGTGCTTTTTGTATCTTATAATTTGGAGCTGAACAATTTTTAAAAACCGAAATGGAGGAAAAGAGTAGGTAGACATTGTTTCGATAAGAAATTTTTTTTATCATATCCATCTTTCAGAATATATGAAACGGAAAGAAAAAGCTCTTAATGGAACCAAAGAGCAGTTGGCGGCTGCATGCCAGCATCTTGGTGATTACTATAATCAGCAGGGGCGTTATCAAAATGCTGTTAGAGAGTATGAACAGGAAGCAAAACTTTACGCTGCAATAGGAAGAAATTTGGAAATGGCAAAAGCGCACAGGATGGCTGGGGAAATGTACATGCTGCTAACTGATTTTGAAAAAGGCAAGGAGCATATTAACGACTATTTAAGTAAGTGCATAACTTTTATATATATATATTAAAAAAACATGTTTTTGAGATAATTTTAATGCATTTTCATGCGAACAGAAATTGCCAAAAAATTGAAAAATAAAGTAGAGGAACAGCGAGCATACACTACATTAGGCAGAGCACATTTATTGCACGGACAAACTCTTAGTGAGACTTCAGCCTCAGGTGCCATGACCCAATTAAAAGAAGCTGAAAAGGCATTTATTAAAAGTCTTCTGCTGTCAAAAGAGTACGTTTACAATTTTTTATTTAAAAAAAAAAAGAAACATTTCCTGCTGACACATCAAAATACACAAATGCATGCAAGGCAGGTGTGTATGCTTTGTATGCATGTCTGTATATACAAGCGGTGGTGAGCACTAGTGGACATATATATGTTTGTCTAGAAAGATTTGAAAAACACTATAATGATTTTGTCTAGATATACAATTTTTAAACAATTATATTTGATTTGTGTATTTATGCATTTTTTTTTAGATTAACGGGTCAAATTTCAAAATTAGAACAACTTGATATGCAAGCTCGCTGCTACCTTAATATCGGTGTTGTTAAAGAGCAAATGGAAGAATTTGAAGATGCTTTTTGTAATATGGAGAAGGCTTTAAAAATAAGTGAAACGCATGATATTTTTGAACTCTCCCATATGTGTTACATTTCTATGAGCCTAATGTACCATATGAAGCGAAACGATTCCCGTACAGCATTACGTTACTGTAATAAGGCGCTGGATGTTGCTAAACGCTTTAATCAAAAAGTGAAAAAAATATGTGAAACTCTTATAATTAAATCTGAAATTCTTATTAAAGCTGGCGATTTTGCTAGTGCTAAACAAATTTTGACCAAGGCCTATAAGAAAAATACTCCTGATGAAAATGACCGTTTAACGATCGAAAAGTCATTAAGAATTGGTATAAAATATTTTTGTTAAATATTTTTTTTTGTATTTGATATTTAATTATTTGATCTTGTTTAAGTAAATATTTCTTATTTTTGCAGCTAAAGATTGTTTTATTTTATATAACAATTTTTCGATAATAATTTGTTATCGTCAGGAAAATTAATATTCAAAAAATTCAACATATTAATTTTCCTGACTGTTGAACTTTTTATATAAAATAAAACGATCTTTAGCTACAAAAATAAGAAATATTTATTTTTGTTTTTTTTTTCAACATATTTTTCCCCCCTTTTCCCATCTAAATCAATTTAGTTGCAAAAATTTGTCAAATCTTAGATGAGCTAATCAATACCAGCTCGATTGATTATGCCAAACGTAAAGTACTTTTTGAAAAACTCGGCGATGGATGTTGCCATTTGGGAAACTATGCCAAGGCATTGGAATACTATCACAATACCTTAGAATGCGCACAACTGAACAAAGAGTCTAAAACATCTCTGATTCCTATTTATGTTAGCTTGTATCAAACATATAAAGACACTAAGCAATACGATTTAGCTTTAGACTATTTGTGGAAGGAGTACGAATTAAATAAATATATTCCCAACGAGGCAATTTCATCATTATGCAGCATTGCTGAAATTTGTGAGCTTCAAAAGCAGTCGTTTTGGACAATTCAAGATATTTACCAGAAGGCAAAAGATCATGCAGCAAAAGCCAATGAAGATAAAATGAAATTGGAAAAGATTGTTTATGAACGATTATGGAAACTGCACATAAAACATAACATGAATATGTTGGCGGACGAATTAGTTCAAGAAGCAAACAGTAAAGGTAAATATAAAGAAATTTCAAATGAATAACTTCTAGAGCTGTACTTTACACACATCAGGTTTTTATGACCAATTCTGCTTCGATTTCCGTTTGAACTTACATTTACTTTAACACACAAAAGATTTGTGTCGTCAAGTTTAGGTTTTTTTTCTTCAAGCTTTCATATTTTTTCACATTTCATTTCAAACTTGACGTACGTTTAAGCCTGTAGCAGTTTCCATTCCGTTCTCCCCATTCTCCCAAAAACTCTAGACTTGACAAATCAAACTTAATGTGTGTAAACTGGCACTAAATCTGCATTTACATTTGGACGGACGATGGGCAGACAGACGAAATTTGATGGTGCTGTAACGAAAATTATAGGTGGGGAAGAGAGTCGTGTACTACGACTCTCTGTACTAGATATTTGTGAACATTTTTTGTTTCTTTTTTTAATTTTTCGCATTTCATATGTTGTTGCTTCATATTATTATTCTCATACCAACATCAACTTTATATAAGGTGTGTTTTTCTTTACTCTACTTTGCACGAAAAGCATTCCCGTACTTTAAAATTAGGCAAATGAGAACGCTTTTGAGAGAATAGTATGCTTCCTCTTCTTGCACGAAACAGCCCGTAACTTTTTCTTCGGGTTAGTTTGGGCAAGTAGTTAAGCAATCAGCTGTTCAGAAAATAACCAATAACAAAGAAACAAAGTTCATTTGAATCAACTCGTATATAAATCATTTCAGTGTTTTTATATAAATAATAAATAAAAAGGAATATGCAAAATAGTTTAAAATCGCAAACGTATAAAATATCATAACTTGTTTTCGTAAAACTAAATGTCAATTTTTGTTGCCGCATCAAAACACAATATATGCTGCTTTTTAGGCTACAAATTTGGATTTTTGCGTTCCCGTACTTTAGGTACATTTTATCTGTATTTGAGAGAAACTTATGCAAGCTCTCTTTTGCACGAAACTTGTCCGGAAAGTAAAGAAACACACCTATAAGCACATTCATATGTTGTTGCTTCATATCATTATTCTCATATCAGCATCAATTCATGTAAGCAAACTAGCTGTGCTTAAAAAATAACAACAACAAAAAGAAGGAAAAGATAAACGAAAAGTTTCTGTCTGTCTACAAATTTCCTAAATGTAAAAGGTTTATGCAAGACCAAAAGAGAAATGAAAAAATGTCTGGCTAAATGTCAAAGCGCACTAACGTCCAATTTCACGATAACGAAGCTGTTCGTTCGTTCGCACAACTACATTTAAAACAATAACAAAATTTTAGATGTTGTTTTTGTTTTAAATGTAATTGTGCGAATGAACGAACAGTTTCGTTATCGTGAAATTGGCACTAAGTCTTTGAAAGCAAATTAATTGATTTTTAAAACGCTTCACTTGCATGTTTGTATGTATGCAACACTCGAAACCCATGGTATATAAAACTGCATATACAGTGTTGCCGCTTTAGTGCGAAAGTTAGTGTTGTCGTATTGCTTCAGGGGAAGTAGGGAGATTTTGGAGATTTACGAAACCGAGTTTCGGAATTCTAAAAAAAAATCGGTACCACTACGTTAATTGGTTTGGCACCGTTTTTTATATTCGGTGGGCGTTTTTGCCGTAGAACATGCATCCGAACTCTAAACGGTCATTCGCTTTAGTGCGAAAATTGAAGTTGCCGTACTGCTTCTGAGAAAGGGGTAGGTTTTGACGTTTCCTGAAGCCGACTTTGGGAATTCCCAAAAAACACTGAACCGGGTTTTCATATTCGGTGTGCCTTTTTGCTGTGAAACGGGTATCTGATCTATTAATGGTAATTCGATTTAGTGCAAAAATTGAAGTTGCCATGTTGTCTCCGGGGGCGTGATGGATTTTGGCAACTCCAGAAGCCAGCCATACAAAATGGTGATGAATCTACAACCGCCCAAAAATTACGTAGCATGTGGTAGATTCTTCCCGCTTTGACACATGTGTTCCGACTTCGATAGCTTAGTATTAAAAACAATTCTTAAATCAGATGCCGACTTGACGAATTCTCTTCTGCTTCCGTTAATTTTCACTTCAGCTACGTCAAATACTCTACTTGACTTTGATATTAAATTACATATAGATTTTGCTGGCAGAAGCCCAGATACAATATATTCAAGTCAGTGTTAACGGCATTTACGCAACTCCCCAAATCGCCACATCGGGTACTTGAATAAAGCTGTACATCATCTGCATACAAATGAATCCCACAATTCGTAAATATATCTGGCAAATCATTAATATTTATGCAGAATAGATTAGGCCCCTTTCCACCCTTAGTACATCAGAAATATGGTTACTCACATGAACACGTTCAAAAGATAGGAACGAATGATATTACACGCAGTACTTGAAAAATTAACAGAGTCTGGAGTTTAGTTAATAAATAATCATGTACAATTGTATCAAATGCTTTACTATGATTCAAGAGCCCCAAATATGACCACTAGATTCCTATCCAAATTAGATCTGAGATCCTCAAGCACCCTGACTAGAGTTGTAGTACAATTTCTAGCTTTTCTACAGCCCGATTATCGATCAAAAAGTAAATTGTTACAGTCCAAATAGTGGTTGATTTGTATAGCTATAATGTTCTCCATAACCTTGGATAAAAAATCCAAAATGGCAATCGGTGTATGGTCGTTATTAGAATAGAAACTATTTTAGGTTGTTTCCATTTCCCAGCAAAAATCGACTCAATAAGCATCGTGTTGAGTAAATGAGTGAGATAAGGTAGCAGCACGGATGTGAGGATCTTTATCCGAGCCAATTGCTTTGGATTTCACTGAAGATAAACATTCTAAAACTTCAAGCTTACTGACACAACGATAACTGAAGGGATTCTGTATTTGAACTCTGCCTATAAGAGAAAATATTTATATTAATCATTGTTTGTTTTAATCCAAGGCATCGATTTAAGTTCAGCGGACGAAGATAGTGATGCTGAGTCGGATGGGATGACTGCCAGTGAAAACAATACTCCCGATTTGGGGGAAGATATATGTTTGGATGATTTGACTGATTCGGATACAAGTGATTTAGACGAAACTGAAAAACCAAGACCACATCGTGCAACTCGCGGTATCCGCGCTTTGACTATCAAGCGCAACAATAAAGGTGAAACTCAATTGCATCAGGCATGCATAGCGGGAAATGTGGAACTTGTGCGAAGGCTAATTGACCAAGGACATGTTGTTAATGTTCGTGATCATGCAGGATGGTTGCCATTGCACGAAGCAAGCAACCATGGATTCCGAGATATTGTTCAATTATTATTAGACCGAGGGGCTGCTAGTGCCATCAACGATAAAGGAGGTACAAGTTGTGATGGTATAACACCGCTCTACGATGCCTGCGTAAACGGATATTTAGATGTGGTTGAACTGTTATTGGAACGGGGAGCAGATGCTACTGTCAAGACGGACTTTGGTGATACATGCTTGAGTGGCTTAGATAAATGGCGCAGCTCTGCAAGTTTAACTGAAGGCGAACAGGCGCAATATGAACAAATAAGAAGTCAGCTAATCACAACATTATCCAAGGTTGGAATTTGCTCAAGTCATGCCACCGAACCTTTAACGAATGCTGAAATAGGTTTTCAACAGAGTTTGAAGGCACCAGATCGAGAAAATTGCCAATTATTTGATGAAACTGACACATTTGAAGATGTTAGTGATGAAAACATACGGCCATCCACTTCCCGTTTTAATCGCTCAAGAGAAAAGGCTAAAACACGTTCTCCTGCCAGTGCAAGTGTGGAATATAAAAATGCTATTGAACAGCTGAAACATCCCCATCATCGTAAACCTTTCATAGACAGCGATGATGATACGCACTACAGTAGCGATAGTGGCAAAAAACGTTTTGCATATCTCAATGCAGAAGATGTCGATGAAGATGCTTGGCTTATTGATGATATACGACCTGAAAGAAAAAAACGACGGTTTCAAACCACACCTACGAAAACTTCTCGTCCCACATCTTCAACTTCCAAGTCAAATAACAAATCACCGTCTAAAGAAAACTACATTCAGCATTCCTTAGATTCAGGAAACTCCACGTGGCTTAGGGACTCACTGACACCCGAAAATGATGCTTTTCAAGTGTTATTAGACGCTTCTGGTACATCTTCACAGCAACGGCAAAAACAAGCTAAAAAGCTATCTTTATCGCGCTCATCAAGTATGAATAGTAATGCAAGCATTGCAACAATATCACAACGACACAAACCAAAACACCAATCATCCCTTTTGGAAAATGGATTTTGTCGTTTTCGTAGCGAAAGTCCACATTTTGGTAGCGAAGATTCAAATGAAGTTCAGACCACTCTAAATATGCGTTCAACAGAACCAGATTCCACTACATCAATACAGCTTTTGATTTCACCGGCAAAATCTTCACCGATCAAAATGCAGGCAACACCCTTCACACTGTCCACAACAGTTTCTTTTAAAGTCAAAGTCGAAGATGAGCTCCTGTTGGTACCTATAGATAGGAAAAAACTTTCAGATATTAATATACGCTGGCTAGCAGAAGAGGCATCAAGGAGGTATTACAAGTAAGTAAAGCCTGTTTTTTAGAGTTACAAAATTCTACATTATAATAAAACAAAGTAATATATTTCAAATATAAAAAAAGAATTTGATAAAATTAAAGTTTAAATATGTTTTCGTCATGTGGCGCAATCTAAAATACAAATTTTCAAAAAATTTTCGCAGGATTTCCGGCCTTGAGAAGTGAGTTCTGATTCATAACATCTGTGTTTCGGTATTGCTACTTTTCCTGTTTGCTGTGTTAGGTATATGTCTGATTTTGATGTTTTGTATGGTACTCGGTTCTCGTGTTGCTGAGTTTATATGTTCCAACGTTCCAGCATTAGTGAGTTCCTGTTGTTGCTGCTATGGTGTCTATGCGGGCTGGCAGTTTCTCAAACACTTTGGGGTTCAAAACTGTAGTAGACCTTCTTTGTGTTATGATAGTCTGAGTATTTTCTAGCGCAACGATAGCTGGATCCCTTCCCTGTACGGCCGAGGTCTTTCGGAAGCAACGTGGTGGTTGTGGTTTATTGTCCAAATGCAGGAAGACTTTGGATCAAGCTTGGTGTGCAGTTGCACTACCACACATCAGTACATATCATTCAATTTCGGCAGAAAGAGTTGTGTTATCTTGTCGTGACAGTCCCTCATTAAAAACAAATGGTCCAAAATGCACACTAAAAAGTGCCACATATCATCCAATTCTGCAGAAAAAACTGTGTTATCATGTCCCGATATCGAGCACCAGCAACAGTCATTTATTAAAAAAAAAAAATATGGTCCCATGATCCCATTATGCCTCCAGCTTATAATGGGACCTCGCCAAACAATGCCACGTTGCGGATGCATTACTTCTTAGAACCCCAAAAGCGGTAATTTTGGTGAAAATGTTCTTCATCGCTGAGAATGATTTTGCTCGAAAAATCAGCATCCTTCGTTATTCATTAATGTTGAAAAGATTTTCAATAATGAATACACATTATTTTATCGTGCACTGCTCTATTTTTACTAAAGCAGGGTATAAACGTTACTGCAAATCGTACGACAAGTCGCACAGGTATGAAACTAGTAACGTGTATCATGCTGCCGTGAGTTATACGAAAATCAAAAGGTTTCGATCTTTATCGGCGGAGCCTAAGTGCAATTTATAGTATCGCCTATATCCTGCATAATCTTAAACTGTCAGCTGTCGCATTCTTTTTTGGGGTTGCCAACACTTCACGGCACAAATGGTGACAAATTTAGATCTAGCGTTAATTTTTTACACCCTTTATAAACAATTGTGTTTCTAAATATTAAATAATACTTGTTTCTACTTTCAGTTTAGTTGGACTAAAACCATTATTGCGTCTAAAAACAGCTGATGGTTTTGCGTATGAGGAAAACGATCCGGTTAACGTAGCTTTGGAACAAAATATGATTTTGGCGACGGTATTGGAATGGCAAATTTCCCCGTTGGCACAACGTTATGAAGAAATGTGCATTCAGTTGCACAAAGGTAACGAAGAATCCTACATTTCTTTTACTCGTTATTTTGTCAATCTCGATTTTCTATTTTAGTTGTAAACAGTGAAGTACACGATGTTCTAGAGCGTGCCCAAATTTCGAATGCTATAAGTTTGAGTGATTTTTGGTTGACACCACCTCAAACCGAATCTATTTTCAAAGCAATTTTACATCAAAAAAATCTAAGAGTTTTAGATCTTAGTAATAATTTTATTCAAAATGATGGTTGCCGTCAATTGTCGAAGTCGTTGCCAACACTACAGCAATTAAAAATATTAAATTTAGAAGGAAATTTTATAACCACAGATGGCTTAGAGGCGTTACTCTCTTGCCCAGGCATTGAAAAGCTTTCTGACTTGGAAGAACTAATACTGAGTCAAAATCCACTGGGTAATACATGTCTGCGTACACTGGATCGCTTTTGCAATAGCACTTCCGGGAAAGCCTTACAAAAACTGCACTTATCCCAGTGCCAGTTGACGAATTTATATGACTACGATTTAGGTTACTATCGGCTAGTGGATTTTGATATAAGTTTCAATCAGCTAAACGATGAATCGATACGTAATGTACTGCACAAGCTTAACTCTTGTCGTTTGCAAACTCTTAATTTAAGCTATATTAAAATGGAACAAACCAGCGAAGAGCGCATAAATTCTCTGCTGGCAGACAAACTATCAGAGTTTTTTGAAAGTGGTACGTGTGAGAAATTTAAAAATATTGAATTAGTTGGCTGTCAATTAGCTGATGTAAATATTTATAAAATTGTTCAGTGCCTTAGTAGAGCCAATGATTTAGAACTTCTTAACATATCAAACAATGGCCGCTTATCGTATTCTTCACTACATTTTATTCTTGATAAACTGCCGCAACTCCGCAAGCTTGTGGCCATCAACTGTACAAATATCCTAGACCATGATAAGGTAGAGCGTCTGACAAACTCAAAACAGATGCCAAATTTTATGGCAATCACATTAACAAGCTGTGATTTAACAACATTAAGCGAAAGCTTATGCAGTTTATGGCATTTACATTGGGGTGATAGAGGGAAGACGATGATGTATGACAATAATTGTGTTTTGTATACGAATGATAAGGATTTAATTGCTATCAAATAAGTTAAGTTTTAATCTGTTTTTATTAATGTTTAATTAAGGAAATTAAATATTAAAAGAATTTATTATAAAATTAAAAAAAAAAATTGAGCAAAAAATCATTGAATGGTTTGAATGTAAACAAGTAAGATTGTAGTGTATGCGGCTGGGCAGAATCTAAAATACCCTTCACGATAGTCACGTAATATGAACTAAATATGCCGGGATATATATAGAGAGTAACCCCCTTGTTCTATTAATTCTGATTCAGATTATGTATAGTTAAGACAGTATTCGTTATGCGTTTAGAACATTTCGGCGTTGATGTGTTTGTTTTGAAATGTGACTTGAAAATATTATGATGTCTTGTAAGACATTTTTCTTGTGCTTGAGCAGCCCTCTAATATGAATTTTTGTTGCTGCCAGGTTCAAAATAATTCAGTAGTGGACTACACTACATACTACAATTGCCGGTTGTAGCTTTTGTTGTCGTGAAGACTGCTGTGCCTTATATGTTCAATGCTTTATTCGTCAATTTAGGTATGACTGTAACTCACTACAATTCAATTATAAAAGTAAAAATTTATTAAGTACAAATGTTTATTCCTTAAATTATCTTTTTATATATGTATACTGTTTTATTTATATATTGTATCAAATAGGATATAAAAGATTTAAAAAATTTATACCAGTAAAAAATTATAAATAGCTTGTTTTCTACGTTTCCCAGCTATCTATATGTCGACATTTCATAGGAACTACCCTAATCATCAGTAGACTTATTCCTATGAAATGTCGACATATAGATAGCTGGGAAACATAGAAAACAAGCTATTTATAATTTTTTACTGGTATAAATGCTAGAAGCTTAAATAGCGAATAAAAAACTTAATTGTTTGGATTTAAAAAATTTTTATACAAAAAAAAAAAAAAAAAAAATCAATGAACAGTTTTTAGGAGAAATATGAAATATAATATTTCAGCTTGCAAAAAAGCGAGAGAATGTAAAAAGGAAGTTCCCATCGTCCAGCTGAGCAAAAGGAGTTTCCATAATGATGTTGCTTAAAGCAATCAAGAGGATATTTTTGCTGGTATAATACATTTTGTTGTTGTATTTGCAAGAAAACATTTTTTAATCACATGGATGAATTATATATGATTCCTTTTTTAAATCGCTTAAGCGATAAATCAGTTTTTAAAGGTTAAAATGATTTGAGAATATTCATTCAGGCGATTAAAAAAAATATCACCTAAATGCTAATTGGGTGTAAATAAGAAACTAATAATAATAGATATATGTATATAAATGTTTGTATGTATTAATTTTCGCAGGTTATTTTTGTTAAGACGATTGTTTTGCAGCTTCTATCATGTTTCTGGAAATAATCAAGCGCTGAATTTGAGACGTTCCTTCGTAAATTTGCGTAATCTTGGCATCACGCATTAGTTTTTCGACCGGATATTCGGTGTTAAAACCGTTTCCACCGAAAATTTGTACAGCATCGGCAGCAATTTTATTGGCCACATCGGAAGCATGACATTTGGCAATTGAGGCATAGTAACTGTTTCTTCGTCCCTGATCTACTTCCCAAGCGGCTAAACGATAAGCCAAACGGCCAGTCTCAACACCAATTGCCATATCGGCGAGCATAAATTGTATGGCTTGGTGGTTGGCAATTTCGGTGCCGAAGGTCTTGCGTTCTAAGGAATATTTTAAGGCTTCGTCCAGACAACGTTGAGCCAAACCAACAGCTGCTGCCGCTACAGGAGCTCTAGTTTTGTCAAAAGTACCCATGGCGATTTTGAAGCCAGCGCCCTCACCAATAAGAACATTTTCTTTGGGAACGCGAACATCTTCGAAAGTAATGCCGCGTGTGTCCGAAGCACGTTGACCCATATTAATTTCTTTGCGGCCGGGTGTCACTCCAGGCGTGTCACGCTCTACAATGAAGCCAGTAAAAGCTTTGCTGGCTGGAACTTTGGGATCGGGATTTGTTCGGGCAAGTACAAAATACCAGTTTGCAACACCACCGTTTGTAATCCACATTTTTTGACCGTTAATTATCCATTCGTCACCTTTTTTTTCGGCACGAGTCTTTACCGCAGAAACATCGGATCCAGCCCCAGGTTCGGTTACACAGTAAGCAGCAACTAACGGTTCTTCTATCAAACGTCCTAGATATTTCTTCTTTTGTTCTTTGTTACCAGCCAGAATAACAGGCGTTTGCTAAAATTAAAAGTTAAATTTTACTCATAATCCATCCAACAGAGAAATATCTGTTTCATACTTACACCCAAACCACTGGCTTCCATGGCAGTCATAATACCTGTGCAGCCATAAGCTATTTCCTCGGCAATCAAGCAATTGGTAAAGTTATTAAGACCGAGGCCACCAAATTCCTGGGGTATATGATTGTTCATTAGACCTAATGCCCAAGCTTTTTTTATGATGTCCCAGGGATACTCGCCAGTCCTGTCGAGATGAGCAGCAACGGGAATAATTTCTTCGCGTGTAAATTTGCGGGCCATTTCCTGCATTTGTATTTGCTCCTCCGACAAACCAAACGAGGGTCCATGCTCCGAGACATGTGATACAGACACGTAAGAACGGCACGCCAGCTGACGTATTGAACGACCAGCAATCTGAAATGTAATTATTATTCACATTAGTAATCGTAGGCAATTTCAAAATTTTCAAACACGTTACAGAACTCAATTCTGTATAATTGAATTACATCTTGGGATGTCAATTGTTTCGGACCATTTACCAACATCTGTTGAGACTGCGTTGCATTCGCTCGTTGGGTATGTAGAGAGAGAGAGATCTCTGGAGCATACAAAGTATGCATTAATTGCCTTCCTTGATATAGAGGGAGCATTTAATAATGTGTTGCTAAGGGTCATAATGAACGTTCATCAGTGAATTGTGAATTTCATAGGGAGTTTACTGACCAATAGGGTCATTACTTTCAATATGGGGCGAGCCACTATTTGCAGAGTGGCTAGAAAGGGCACTCTTCAGGGAGGGGTTCTGTCTCCTCTTCTATGGAATCTAGCCCTAAATTCGTTATTGATGCAATCATATTGCATGCTTTTTGGGACAGTGGCATATGCCGATGATATTGCGTTTGCTGTGTTGGGTAAAGTAGTCGACCAACAGCCTCGAGGTCGCAGGTTCGATTCCTGCCACAGACCTAGGGTTACTGCAGACAAGCAAAAAATCTTCGCAGTTTTTGTGGGTTTCCAAAAAAAAAAAAAAAAAAAAAAAAAATCCGCAGAAAAGGGAGCTTGTACTCTTCACTCGAAGATACAAGATTCCATCGATTGTGGAAGTTGTTGGAGAAAACCACCTACTGCAAAATCGTAGAAAAGGTAATACGTACTACTGCTTTGATAGTGGGTGACTGGTGTTTCCGGCACTACGCCATCGAAATAACTTTTCACTATGTTGAACTGCCTGCCGGCCAATCTCATGGTGAAAGAAATAGCCATGAATTCGGCTATCGGGCTGTGGTCAAGCGGGACGTGGAAGGAGGTGGCATATGGTCATGCCTCAATAATAGGAAGAATAGTGAACCTTCCGCAGGATTACTGCTCACCGGCTCTTCTGCCCGACAGGAGATTTGATGTAACTTCATCAGGCACGATCTCCGAGATGATTGGCACAGATCGCGAAGGGGACGTGCTTGAAAACTTTTACAGATGGACACAAGCCGTACTCGGGAGTTGGTGGGGATATCTTTATTTCCCCGTATGAGAGTTTCAGGCTACAAAATAAGTGTAGCGTAGCGCAGGCCGAAAACGCGGCCATTATGAGGGCAGCTAACTGGTTAATGTACTACAGGATATACGGGGAGGATCTCCGAATTTGTGCTGATAGTAAGGCTGCACTGTATGCACTAGCTGGGGTCTATACGTCGCCCAGTTTGGTACGTGAATGTAGGATATTTCTAAACGAGATAGCGAGACACTCGAACCTGGAGCTTTTCTGGGTACGAGGGCACAACGAAGTGCCCGGTAATGTTGGAACGGACGAACTGGCAAAGGCCGGTATCCACCTACAACAAAGAGAAATAGATGGGATCGTTGGACTTCCGTTTAGGAGCTGTAAGAAACAATACAACGGCAACTTTTTGAGACAGCTCTAGAGAGATGGTCCAGTAAGGTTACGAGTCGAGTATAAAGGCTTACATGGTCCAAATATAATCCAAATTTGCGTACAATTGGAAATCGTCGTCGTGTGCACGCTCGTTGTTGATGAACATTATGCATAAAGACTTGTCTTTAAGGTGCAACCGAATCAAGAACTAAAGCCTCGACCATTCCAAAAGCCTTATCAATTTCCGAAGAAAATCAGTTTCAGTGATGAGGCGTATGTGCTTGCAAAGTCGTGGAGACCATTTGCCCGATGCTTTATTCCAGAAATAACGTTATCCTATATACCTAATTTATAATTTTAATAACAAAAGTCCAAAAACTGTGTTTTTTGTTTAATTCACACATTGTATTAATTTTGAGACATCATTTACATTATTTCTTTGCCCGTTACTTATGAAACGATTCCATTAAATCTTTTTTTGATGAGATGCATTTGTGTGGAATGTATTAGAATCACAAACAAAACGCGAGTTAGGGCTTTTCTACATGTGACTTGCGGTTTTTACTGGTTATAACAAAAGATGCTGAATTATCTCTTTGCATAGTAAAAAATATTGTCTAAAATAAAAGAATTTAATTTCGAGTTATATTTTATGACTTATGTATATGCAGAATAGCTACATATATATGTATACCATATAGAAGGTTATATATGTATGTTTTATGACTTTGAAGTTTTTATCTCAAATGATAGATAAAATAGCTGAATTTAATTTATTTAGAATAGAATTTGCGTGGTATTTGGTATTATGATATCCCATAACACTTCACCATTTTTAGAAATTTGTTTAAACAATAAGATTTTTCATTGGATCAGGGTTGCACTTTTTGCAAAAGCAAATAATAAAAATATTAAAACCAGACGTTAAGTAAATTGGCTGTTTATTTTCAAGTCATATTCCTTCTTTTACTTTAGGTGTGATAGTGTGAAAACAAAATGTAATGGTACGTTAGATTTTTTGACAGTCGCAACAAATATCTTTAGATTTTTGTCCCACAAAATCCAATCAAAATCTTAAGACTTGTATGATAGTCTGAAACGCCCTTTAGTAGCATTCAAGGTGCATTAATGTATACACGGTGGCAGCACTACGGCATGTGATAATTTTTTGCTACTGGCAATATAGTAAGCTACTTACGTTAAATGTATTGTTTACATTTTTGAAAGTGAATTTGGTGCTTTATTCTGAATTAAACATTTACAAATTTTTTTGTGAACATAAATGTAATTCAAATAAGAATAATTTATAATTATGAAAAGGTACATTCATAGTTTTTAATTGTGAAAATAGTTACAATTATTTTTGATAAACATATGTAGCTTACCAGATGCCTGTTTTTGTTGTATTGTTGTAATTTTGCTCTAGTGCTGCCACCGTGTATACGTTAATGCACCTTGGTAGCATTGATTTGCTGAGTGCTCACAGAGTCTAGTCCGGCACAGAGTTCACATCTATACAACCAGAGCTGGGCAGTATTTGAAATACATATATTTGAAATACGTATTTGAAATACAAATACGTATTTTGTATCTGTATTTCAAATACCCAAACTGAAAGTATTTAGTATTTTGTATTTCAAATACATAACTCAAAAGTATGTTGTATCTTGTATTTCAAATACATATGGCTTAAAAATACATTTTTACAAAATACATTTATTTATTATAAGTTCAAAATAAGTTTTTTCACACAAAAGCTTAAGCTGCTAGAAACTGCGACCACTAAAATGTTTATTATTTTGCAATACCGCAATGCAGCTTTCAATTGTCTTGTCCAGAGCAAATACATTTTACACTAATCAGGTGATATCAATAGGAATTGTCACTTATTCGCCACCAGCTTTTTCCCAACGCTTTGTATTATATACAGGGAAATAATATTTATTATGAAAACTTTTGCCTACCTTAATATCCGTGAGAACCAGATTATATCGATTGCAAATACATATAATAATTTGAGGTATTTCAGTTGTATTTTAACAAAACTAATGGAGAGCTTAGAAAGGACATATACGACACCTGATGCAAATAGAGCCATATTGGCGGCCACCCTAGTTTCAAAATACACTGGTCACCAGAAATCATCTCATTAAAAGAGAGGCAACGAATTCAAAACCTTGCAATAGATACCTTAGAGAAAGATTAGTTGCAGTAAAGATGATGAGAATTTATTGTTTTTATGCATTTATAGAATTTGGCAGCAGGTTCCGCAGAACCTGTAGAAATATTTTTTTCACTCCCCAACGAGAGGTTGGTTGTCGGATGACTTATTAAATTATCTTGTTTTATTAAAGGAAATACTTGTTTTGCCGAATGAATCTTTTATTTGCTATCTATTAAATCCTAAATATTATTAATTTCCCAGTTGGCGAGTTTAGAACAATCATATGAATGTACACACGTATGTCACACGTGTATATATGTAAAATGCATAGAATGTTAAATAAATATATAATAAAAAAAAATATAACACATTTTATATAATATTACACAGCTTTATTTCTAGTATTTGGATACATAATAAGTATTTATGCAGTTGTAAGTATGAACATATAGATATATTGTCGCCTAAAAAGAAAAATATCATAACTGACAAAAAAATTCTAGTCTAGTCTAGTTATTATCAATAATACAACTATCCACAATTTTTAATAGGCTTTCAATACTTTGCCAACTACGCCTTTTTAAGTTGTATGTGACAATATACAACTTAGTTTAAGTGCATATATAAAATAAAATATTTATCTAAAACCAGAGTGGTAAGAATATACACCACTCTGGTTTTTTATGAGATCGAAAGACAAAAAAATATTTGTAGTTTTTAGTTGTATTTTGTATTTAAAATACGTAGCTTGAAAGTATTTTGTATTTAAAATACACAACTTGAAAGTATTTTGTATCTTGTATTTGAAATACACAACTGGGAAGTATTTTGTATCTTGTATTTGAAATACTTAAAGTGAGTATTTTGCCCAGCCCTGTATACAACAATGTTGGAGTCAAGTACGTTTTTGCCAACAGAGTACAAGTACTTAAGCCCAGTTCAGACTATTATACTTTGTATTAATACTTGTCAAAAATTCAAATAATACGTGCAAGTCTAAATGTAATCCGTCATACATACGAAAAATAATGCGATAAAAATTTGACTTTGTTGTTTTTTGAAACTTTTCAAAACGATAATACTTTACATTGGATCAGGGTTGTGTTTTTTAGCAAACCAGCTAATTAAAAATTGAGTAGCCGATGGGGAGCCGTCACTGATAGTATTTTTTGTCGTTATAAAAAAGCTCGAAATTTGGAATTTAGCTGTCATTTATAAATGTATTTTGCTCATGCTATATTTAGAACATAAAATATGTTTGTGCTATTGAATTTGGATGTGTTATACATAATTATTATTTTAACTATTGAAGAATTTCACGCGCCGGCACGTCTATCGCCTACGACGAATAGCGTACCTACCGCCGTGAAAAGTTTTATGATGGCACATTTAAGTTGGTTTATATCAAGTGTGATGGTGTGAATGCAAAATCTAATTTACGTTAGACTTTTTGACAGTCGCAAGAAATGTGTTTAGACTTTTATCTCACAAAATATAATGAAAGTATTTATACTTGTATAATAGTCTGATTGGGCCTTTATTGGTGTAAAATATTGTGGTTTCCAAAAATTTCTAAGTATTCCGTATGTTTTTCTACAAATAACGTTAATGTGGTTTGCCCAATTAAGTTAGTCATTGAATACAATACTAAGATTTTTGGCATTTTGCACAATTTCTAAGGTTGTGTTGCAAATTTGAATTGAAAAAATTTTGTTGGGTAATTTATTTTCCCAATCAAAATTGCTTTTAATTTTTTTGTGTTTGCAAGTGTTTTTATTACTTTCTTCGATATATTGGTTGTTAATGTTGTTGCATGTGTAAACCCAATGTTATTTTTCTCTGTAAAATTAATTTGAATGTGTTATACTCTACAGCAAATTTTTCCTTATACTGAAGAAAAAAGTTCTATGGAATTTGATTTGGTGCTACCGAAAATTATGAAACACACCGACAATGAAAAAAAAACGGATGGCGCAGTGGCTAAATAATCTTTAGCACAAAAATTTTTAAAAAGCGCCAAAAACGCTGAAAAACGCAACGAATTGACAACGGTGATAATACATGTAAAGATTACTGTTATTAACACAAGTATGTTTAAATCGTAGTACACTATTTTCATACTACTTTTATGTAAAATTTTGTTGACTGAATTAAAATTACAAACATAATTTTTACTTCAATATACTCACAAAATTTTAACACCACTTGTCTGAAGAGCCTAAAATCTCTAGCAAAACAATTTGTTTTACTATTTATTACTTCGGTTTTATTTACATATGTATGTATGTAAGTATATGGTGTCGATAACATATGTTGTACATACACACAAATACGATTGCAAACATAATCACAAGAACAAAGTAGTATGCAGGTGAACATACATACCTACTTAATTATTTAAATATGCTTTTGTATTATATTCTTAACAAAAATATATCCCAAATTTTAAGTTTTGTTTATTAAGCAACAATTTTTGTTAGTTTTGTACACGACAACCCTGGCTAAAATGCTGACGAAAAAATAGTTCTCTTAAATTTGGTCTTTTTTTTCAATTTTAATAGTGTGCCAAAATTTGCAAGAGAATAACAATAATTTTCGTTGATTTTGCACTTTTGATTAAGAAATTTTATGAACAACACACAACTTACTCTATTTAAAAATGCCATAGTTTATTTAATTATAACAAATATGCAAGCAATTATTAAAAAAAAAACAGTCTATAATTAATAAAATTTACTATCTGTTGCACTTTCTTCTTAATTTAACTTCCACTCTAAACAGCTGCACAAGAACGAGTGACTTAAAAAAGGCCAAAAAAATACACATTTCTTTTTATTCATTCCCTCTTATTCGATTGTTATCATTATGACTGTGGACATTGGACCCGCACTGTTTAATTTTTGATTTTGTTGCTGTTTCGTGTACAAATTGCGTTACGTTCACAAGACAGCCGAATTCTGTTATGCTCACGCGACTGATGTGACCAGGTTTGATTTTTACGTATGCACATACTAAGGACAGATACACTTCTAAACACTTAGACGACAGCAGACTTCACAACTTCACGATTATAAATTAAGTTAACTTCAAATGCTGCCGTCTCGTCAGCAACATAATTATTTTCAAGACAGCAGCAGCACTATGTGTATTTAAGCAATGCAAATTTTAGAGGTGCCACATATATATTTTACATGAATAAAATTTAAATTACTGACTGAAAACGTAATAATATCACGTAAGGTTGTAAAAACTCATCAATTTATTTGTTTATTTTATTTATATGATGTTTATTTCTATTAAATATTTCAAACAAGTTTTAGTTTTTATTGCTGCCAATTTATAGTTATAGTGGCAGTACTGCATTTACTTTTTGCTGCTTACGAAAATAGAAATTAGTCTAATTTTGCAGCAGCAGCAGCAAATGCTGTGTGAAGTCGTGCTGCTGTGATGTCGTTAAAATAATCGTGTGCATTTAAACACATGTATTTTATTTTTGACAGATTGCTGCTTGCTGTCTGCTGTCGTCTATGTGTTTAAAGCTATACACAGCATATGTATGTACACATGTAGTTATATGTTCATAAGTACGTTCATCTGTTAACATACAATATTTTTGTTTACTTTTTGTACTGATAAGTAAATACATACCCAACAAACATATGAAAGTTAAAATTTGATCAATTAAGAAGTAAAGGCCTAACTATAATGTACATAAACCAGCGGTTGATATTTAGTTAAACAATTGTTTACATGCAACGCCTTTTTCTTATGCTCTTTAGTTTATACCATTTTCAGACGGTAATATGAAACACTTGGTTCGCTCTCTGAACCACTATTGCGAAACTAGGTGTTCAGACGGTTGTTTTTTGCTTCCCACTGATGTTTACATATTTTGTGCAAACGTTTCACTAATTCTTTTTTCAATTTTTATTTAAATCTTTATGTAAGTATCAAATTTTTACATTTTCAATGTGTTTATTTTGATTTTACACACATTAATTATCTGTTTTTACTTTGTTTGGATTTTTTTTTGCAGCTAGTTCAGATAAACTAGCGATAATTTATTATCAAATTTGGAGATGACAGTAGGTTTTGCTTGGTTCGCAACAAGATTCAAAATGAACCAAGTTGGTTCGCTCATAAAATTTTGTATGGCGAATCATGTTGGTTCAATCAAGATTGGGCCGCGAACCACGAATGAGAGCGCGAACCTCGAAAATAAGCCTTCGTGTGAACAAGCTATTTGTCGTCCAACACACGTTTAGAGCTGCAAAACTATCGATAGCCGGCCCATTCGATATTTTCGATAGTATCGAATTATTATTGTTTTGAAAATAATATGTTTTTTCTTTCGATAGTATCACTATCGGGTAAAAACTGTCGATAGTGGCCTAAAAATGAACCTATCGATAGTTTTGAAGCTCTACACACGTTGGCATATGCACATATTTGATAGATGCTTAGAGCTTTTTTTTCCAGTTACAGAAGATAACATAAATGGATTCAGACGGTGTCATATCACGCACAATGTCATAGTATATTACCTAGTGTCTACAACTGCGATTAACTCTGACATAATATCTAAGAAACCGTGGGCAGAATGAGAGAGCGAATTTCTTTATGTCCATCTAAATATCTAACAAGGAGTACACGTATTTTTGTTAAGAATTCATAAATCATTGAAAGCCGAGAAGAAAACACATCTTTGCGCTCAATAGAATCTCATATGAATTTTGTATATGAGTACATTTTTTAAAAATTAATTGTTTGTAGTATATAATTAATACTTAAATATAAATGTGTTTGTTGTAAACAAACACACACACCTACGCTTTTTAGACAGATCTTATTATAAGATCGTTGCCATGAGATTTCTCATAAGAACGCTCTCATAAAAATTATTATAAGACTGCGTTAACACTGATTTTAAGTCTACACGTAACAGAATTCTCTCTGCAATTGAATTTGACGTCCGCATCTTAGATATTATCGCAGGTGTGGACGCCAAGTTATGCTTCGAACAAAACAGACAGAGAGTACTTGTAATAAGACGGAGTTTGCCGTAATTAAACTGTAAATATTTCAGCTGACTCAAATTTAAAATAATTTATGTCAGAATGCTGTCACTAATCCTAATATTTTAAGACTTATGAATTTATGACAACCCTTTGAATATCCTAAAAGCGTTTGTATATAATCAATGACTTTTATATCATCAAAGATTTAAAATGTATAGAGAAAATGTTATTGAGAAGCGTTATGATTTTTTCCATTCTAATGAATAAATAAAATGTCATACTTATGCGAAAAAAAATTTCGGTTTTAATAAATTCATATATATTAAACAACGTAACAAAATTAGTTATACCACTACCGTATTAAAGCTGCCTTGCAGACTTCCTTGCTTTTTCAAACAAAATTTTGACTACTAATTATAAATTTTACCAACAAAATACATGTTAATGTTTTTTGGTATTTTATTTATTGTAATTCTGCCACTACCTATTATAAGTCTAAGGTCAGACACAGCGATTTTAATTGCCGAACTTTTTAGCAATTTTCTTTTGGAATTGCTTTCTTGTCCACACACAAAAACTTTTTTCGGCAATTCTTGAGCAATTCTCTACCTTTTGTTTCATGCCTGTTTCATGTCTACCTTTTGTTTCATACATGAGAGAAAAGTAAGGAATTGCTTAGAATTGCCGAGTACCGGCAATTATTTTTTTTTCTTATTCTCCTCACCGAAAGCTTCTATAAAGACAAGAATTGCCCAACTAAAGTTTCTGTGTGTGACCAGGTACTAAAGCTGCCTTGCATGTACTTTTGTGAGCAAGCATTTACAATTTCGACAGAGATGGAGAGTTACATAAGGAAATACATGTAAAAAAACAGAAGCAAAAACGTGTCGTCTATCTTTTACCGAAAAAATTGTTGAGAATTCAGGAAAAGATTAATATATGTGATTTGTTTATTAACAATATGCAAAATGAGCAGAAATTATTGTTAATAAATAAAAACACAACATAAAAACGTGAAATAATAAGAAAAAATGAGATTGTCCGATTGAGGCGCAATTAAGAGCCTCTCATTTCGAGAATTTCAAGACTAACAAAAATATTAATAAAGTAATTGATAATAATAGAAAATTCAAACTAACATCACAAGTAAATCAAACGAAATATGAATTTGTAAAGCAAAAATTAGTTTTTACTTGTTTTTATTTTTTGAGGACTACACTTGAAAGCAAGTTGAGAATAAATGAATTTCTCAGTTTGAAAATAGTTTTTTGTTGAGAATACTATGTTTTTCAATTTGAACTCAAATCACTATTACAAGTTTGTCGTTTTAGAAAATATTTGATTTCAAATCAATATCAATGTGAAATCACACAGTAGTGTTTGTTGGGTATGTACTTTTCAATTGAGATCACTTTTACATTCCGAAGCAAATGTAAAACTACAAAAGCAAATTTTGTAAACATATATGTACATACATAAACACGAGCATGTATGTGTATATGCATAATAAGTAGGTATGTAGAATGGAAATTTTTATGTTACTCGTACATACCCACATATACACTGGTGCATATTCCTATAAGCACATGCATTTTATTATATAGCACAAATTGTTTGGTGCTTTGTAGCATACGTGGTTCGCCAATTCGATAGGATCCTTTTAGCACTTATTTTTGTTTAAGTCATGACTAGTAGTATTTCTTGTGTTTTTTTTCTTTTTTTTTTTCTCTCATAAGTAAGCAATTGTTTTAGTTGCACTAGCAGTTTCATTTCCTTTTAAAAATATTGAAAAACTTACAATCTCTAGTAGATGAAATTTCAGAACTGTGTGTGCTTTGAGTGTAACCGTGTACATTTTTAGTTGAAAAACATATTTTTTGTTTTTAACAGTAAAAATCTCTTAAAAACTAAATTAAATTGGATATACTCGTACATATGTAACGAGTGATTTTTTTGCTATTATCTTTTTGGCAACACTAGTTTTGACAGCTCACGCACGTTTTGTATCTTGTGTCACTGTCAAACATCTTCAGTTTGGTCTATAATTTAATCATGAATCGTCTTACAAACGAACAACGCTTGCAAATTATTGAATTTTATTACCAAAATGCGTGCTCTGTTAAGAAAGCTCATCGCGCGCTTCTTCCATTTTATGGTCAGCTTAATCGACCTACTGAGGCTTCTATTCGGGCTATTGTAAAAAAATTTCGCACCAAATTTACATTATTGGACATTAAACCACCAACACGCTTACGTAGAGTGCGAACTGAAGAAAATATCGCAGCCGTATCGGCCAGTGTTGGTGATGACCGTGAATTATCGATTCGGCGCCGTTCGCAGCAATTGGGCCTCTGTTACTCCACTACGTGGAAAATTTTGCGGAAGGATTTGGGTGTGAAGCCAAACATACAGCTGGTGCAAGAATTGAAGCCAAACGACCTACCACAACGCCAAATTTTTGGTGAATGGGCTCTTGAAAATTTAGATGAAGATCCACTTTTTTATCGAAGAATTGTGTTCAGCGACGAGGCTCATTTCTGGTTGAATGGATACGTGAACAAGCAAAACTGCCGTATTTGGAGTGAAGAGCAGCCAGAAGCATTGCAAGAGCTACCAATGCATCAACAAAAAACAACCGTTTGGTGCGGATTATGGGCTGGCGGCATCATTGGGCCGTATTTCTTCAAAGATGATGCGAATCACAACGTTACTGTGAATGCTGAGCGCTACCGTGCGATGATAACAAACTTTTTTTTGCCCAAAATGGAAGAGCTTGACTTGCATGACATGCGGTTTCAACAAGACGCTGCCACATGCCACACAGCACGCGAAACAATGGACCAATGAGAGGCGAGTTCGGTGAACAGTTTATTTCGCGCTTGGGACCAGTCAATTGGCCGCCCAGATCGTGCGATTTAACGCCTCTAGACTATTTTTTGTGGGGCTATGTTAAGGCTAATGTCTATAGCGACAAGATCGCTTCGATTGACGCACTGGAAGCCAACATTGCCAACATTATTCGTGAGATACCGGCCGAAATGTTGGAAAGAGTATGCCAAAATTGGACTAAGCGGATGGACCATTTGAGGCGCAGCCGCGGCCAACATTTGCATGAAATAATCTTCAAACATTAAATTATATCGACCCAACTATCGATCCAAATAAATATTTCATGCATTTTTCTGAATTTTATGTGTTTTTTTTAAATTTCCGATAGTTCTTATAAAATCAGCCATTATAAACTGATTTATATTAATGTCGTTTAAAAACTGGCCGTGTAGAAAGGCTTAAGTGTATATTATTATAAGAGAAAATTCACTCATGACGTCATCGTTAGTTCTATACATATTGTTAACAATTGTTTATGTCCTTTTTAATACTGATTTGCAAATGAGTTTGTACAGAAATAGATTTAATTGAAAAACCGCAATAAATATAAAGTGATTTAAATTTTTAATAATAAAATAAAAAGAGGAAATTGTGTGTATTTAAGTTAATTATGCAATGCCGTCGACTGCCAACCGTTAATATTTAATTCCTTGCACATATTCTTATATGCATACTTATATGGGTGTTTGCGCTATTTATGCATGTAAATGTTTACATACTGCTTGATTAATCTATTCATTTTTTATTTCCAACTATTCAATTTTTTCCCATTAAAAAACAATAATAATAAGCACATAAATTAAATCAGCACAAATTTACGCAAAGGAAATGATAGACATCTGTGCTTATACCGCTACCCTGGTAAAGCTGCGTTGATACCTGTCTGTCGAAAATTTTGTGGTTCAGCCAAATTTGAATCGAACAAAATTTTACGTTCGGCGCTATCACTACATTTACACATACAAGTAGCATTATATTTAATATATGTATGTATTTATATATTTTTTTTATCATGGAACAGGGGATGACCCCTACATATGCAATGCATTGTACCGGAACTAGGAAAATAGGTCTATTTTGGGGTTTATAACAGTCAGGAAACACGTCTGTAGGCAACTTATTTGTTGTCAATGCATTGACAACAAACACACACCTGACTTGACGAATATCAAAATATTGGTTAAAGAGAGACGAGAGAATAAAAGATATACACTTGAGAGCCTCAGAATAGAACAAAAGGGGAACGAATCAATTAATAAAAAAGAAGACAAGGATAATACAAATGCTGCATATTCTCTAGTTTTAGTTTAGTTTACTGTGATATCACACATTCAAAAAAAAAAAAAAAACGTTTGTGTCTCGAAATGTATGTATGTATATATGTTTGTAATTATTTTGTTAAATATTTTAATGTTATTTTTATGTGAATATTTTTTAAAAATGTTACAAATTGATTATTTTTTATATAAGAATTTTAAAAAAAGCAAAATTGTTACTTATTTATTTACAACAAACAAATTTATTTTAAAGAGACACAATCATGGTACAATTAACCAGGTGGCATCACTAGCGCAGGTGATAATTTTTTGTTTCATAAAATTGTGGGTGTCAAAAATTGTGGGTGAAAAAATAAAAATATTTTAAACAGTTTGAAAAAGGGCAAGAACACAATAAAAAAGTTTTCAAAAATATTTTAAGTGCTTAAAATGTGTTTAAAACAATTTATAAAAAAAATTATATTAATTTTCTTTATTCGTTTTTTTTTATATAAACGTTTCTTTCCTCATTTTCTTCTGTTTTGTAAACATGTTTTTGACAGCATCCGGAATTTTTACACAAACAAAATATTATGTACATATGTAGTACAACAACTCTTATGCTGCCACCTAATAATTGCACCATGGACACAATAAAACATTCCTGAAAAAGTTGGGATTATCCAACGAAACGTAGAATGGAAAACTAAATAAAACAAAGCTGTAGTTGTATTAAAAAAGGAAAAACGACCTAAAAAGCGCACAAAAAAAAAAATAGCATAACAGAAAATATAATAATACTATTTATCCTATTTTAAATAAATTTTGACAAATTAAATGTATTAGAATTACTAATAAAATGTATCATTGAATTGATTTCACCACAGTTGTACACTGAAAGAATTATGCGTCATATATTTAATGAAACTGTTTCATTAAATATTTTTCATTAATCCGACGAAAATGTTTCATAATATGCATGAAACTTCATATATATTATGAAATAGTTCCATCAGAATGGTTTCATTAAGTTTCATAGTTTCATTAAAAAAAATCATTGGATTTATGACTACAACAAAATTTAGTTTTTTTTAAATTCTTTGAATTTTGGTAAGATATATTAATGGGCATTTATTAATCTTAAGCTACAGTTTAAAAAATGGCAGGTTTTTTTTATTAAAATGTAAGTTTTATGAGTTTCATAATTCCAATGAAATAGAATTCATTAGATCAATGACAAATAAATTTCTGGCTACCGAACTTGGGTATCTATGTACATATGTGTATGTACTCAAATCAGCATAATAATAGTCTAAAAAATTTAAATACCAGTGTATTGAAGTCATTTGAATTAATAAAATTTGTTTTATTTGGTGAATACTTGTTCAACATTTTCTTTTATCATAATTAGGTACAATTTCACAATTTCACGCAAGGAATAGTATTGTTTGTGTAATGAAATAAAGTATCAATGAATAAATGAAATAATTCCATTGATCTTATTACGTACATTTGTGAACATATTTTATTAATGTGTGTTATGATATTATTTCATTAAGCAAATGTAACATTTCATTGATTTAATGTAAATTTTTCAGGTGCTCAATGAATAATAAAATTTGATAAATGAAATAACTTCATTGACCTTATGAAGGAGTTTCATATTTTTCATGAATATATTACATTAGTACAAAGAAGTTATTTCATTAAATAAATGTTACTTTTTCATTAATTTAATGTACAGAAATTATTTCATTAATCATATGATTTGTCTTTCATACTTTTAATGAAAATTTTCTTTATTGAAATGTTTCATTACTTTTATGAAGGTTTTCATTAAAATAATCTAATGAAATTTGTTTCATTATTTCTATGAAAAGTTACAATGGTTGAAAAATAATGAAAAAATTCATAAAAGTAATGTCAAAATTCAGAGAATTTCTGAACAAAATTTTTTCAGTGTAGTATCGATGATACTCAATATGTAACAGAATTTTGTAATGTGTTTTGTGATTGAGATTAATGCCAGTTTTCACAGTACTGATAACTGTTTTCTTAAAACTGATGTCACAATTCTGATTGTGACATCCTTCCTTGATCTAGAGTCTTCCTTGATCTAGAGTTATCGCTGACGGCAATTATTGTTATAATTACATATAAGAAATCCGGATTTGAAGTTAAAACCGAAAAATAACATCATGTAATATTCGGAATATTTAATAAGAATCTTTATCTTTTCTATTGAACAGACCTCGTACATATGTATGTACATTACTTAAGTAATTTAGTTAGTAATTCTATTAAAGGATTAGACTATTCTTGAAATTTTGCTTTTTTTTTAAGATTTTATTGTATGATATTAATGAGAAGATACTAGTGTGTGTGTGTGTGTGTGTATGTTATCTATGTATATGTATGGTTAAAGGGAACCCAAGATGACTACCATCTTAATTATGGTAATACATAAATATGTATGTAAGTATGTGCACACAAGCAGCAACAGTAGTAGCAGCAGCAGCAGCAGAATTAACATTAACAGCACTGGCAAAAACTTCGTAACTGGGAGAACTGCTATCAGTTATTTGACATTGCTCCTGCTAAAAGGTTGTTTCCCGGGGAAAAATTGGAAAATGCAAATCCAATAGGCGAGTGTTAGTTAAATTGTGAAAAAAGCAACAAAAATATGTAGTTGGTGAAAAAATACATATTTCCACTTGGAAAATTTCAATATGTTTGTTTTTTGTTTTTTAGTATACCAACAAAATTTACCAGCAACATAATAAATTCTTATACACACATTCTGCTCAATACAAGAACGCAAAAAAAAAATCGTAAAAAAATCGGAAAAAGTTCAAGAATAAATCTGAAATTTTAAAATTATTTATGAATACAAAATATATGAATGAATATATATAAATAAATACATGTGTATGTAACACTGAAATTTAAAAAAAGTATTCGAAAATAAGAAATTATTTAAATGCAGGTTGAAGAAACGTTTTATAGTGATATTTGAACAAATATTTTAAATACATATATACACGCATACCTATGTATGTATGTGTGTAGGCTTGTATGTGTGTTTAATTATAAAAAGAAATAATAAAAAATTCTCATTAAAAAATTTGCAATAAAATTTTATAAGAAAAATGGCTCAATTTGTGACTCATATACAACCAACTTTATTGGAGGCATCTCAGGGCCATGTGCCGCATCATCATGCCCATCAAGTGGGTCTACAGCACACTTCACATTTGCCCCACAGTGGCCACAATATGCCATCGCCACCAACCGCTCACAATCATCAACATCATCATCACCATCATCAACAGCAACAACAACAGACGTCTCATCATGCTCACCATCAGAGTCCGCCGTCACAAGTGTCATCTCCGCCAGCCACGGCAGGCCATTTATCTCACCATCATCAGCAGCAGCAGCAACAGCACCACCAGCATCATTCCCACCATCATGGACAAGGCAAACATACGGCTGGCAGTTTGGGCAAACATGAACACTGTCCAACTGGTCACCAAAGTTCGGTAATAGACATTTTCAATTTTTTCCCAACAAATTCAAATGAAACTGTTGTTCTTTATCACTTTAATTAAATCCTGAAACGCATATATTTTTCTTTGATGATGTAATTTTTGTATTCAAACATCCTTTTTGTTCTGTTGTCTTCTGGTCCCATTTCTTGTTTTCCTGTTTGTTGTGTGTGCGTCTTAAATTGTGTTTGTTTTTATGCTGGCGTCTATATGTATGTGTCTGTGTGTGTTGGGGTTTGTGTTTTGAGAAATGGGAATTGTGGCTCATTTATGTATACACACGTTCATACATATGTGTGTTTATGTATGTGAGTATTAAATTTTAATAACGGTTTCTTGTGAAAGTGACGTAATTCCAGCACAGCTTGTTATTTGTGCTTTTCTTGTTTGTATGAGTGGTAATTGTGAATGTTTGTGTGTCTCCTCTGCCAGTTTATGTTTCTAAGGATACAATTTGCAATTCTCATCATGTTGTTTGTTGCTGTTAACCTAAAACGGTGTGCACACTCTTTAATAGAATTGTGTACGTGTGTACTCGTAGTGGAAGAGAAACTGAGCCAAACAGGCCGCTGTTAAGAGCCTCTGTTTGTGTGCGTGTGTTTTGTGAGTCACGAGTTAACAGTGCTTTTTCTGTGTTTTTCTGTTTGAAATGTATTTCAATCGTTAAATTTAATAAAAAAAAGGAAACCAGTGCATTTGGGACCTTATGTTTTTCAAGTATTTTTTTTCTCTTAACATCGTTACAATAAGCAGGTGTTTTTGCTGAGCGTTTGAGTTTATTGAACTTCTTTCTATAAGTCATTAGGTATAACTTTTTTCACTTTTTTATGTTGTGAAAATGCAAAATTACCGTTTGAAGTTATTGAAATAAATACGCTAGCTCTAAATATTTAAAAAATCGTTATTAAATTAATAATTTTGGTACTTTGTAATATTTACAATAAGTAACCTGTTAAATTTTAGCTTAATAACTCTCAGATACGAAATTATAACCCTACTTTGAGTCGAGTATTAATTACTGCCTGGCTAACGATGTCGTTTCGTAAACGTTCGTCGTAATTTTTAAGGTCAAAACACCTATTCCGATGCCGTTTATAAGCTTTATTTTTCCCGGATCTTGCATCATTTCCATTCTATACCTCTGATATATCCATTAGTTGAATTGATAAGTCACTTATTTTTTTTTTTTAATATAAAACATTAGCGAACGTTAACGAAACGACATCGTGGCCAGGCAATTAAATTCTCTTTCATATTGCATTTATTATGTACTGGGTATCTGGTAGCAGTTTTATATTTTCAAACTTAAAGAAAAAACATAATAATTGACACAAAGTTTTATTGAGAGCATTGAACAATAGCATGGAAATGGGTATTTCATTTTTTGAAATGTATATAATTCAGATTTCTTTCCTCGATTTGAACACACACTGTTCAAAACGGAGTCTTGTGTTGTTTACGCTGCAGTAAACTTGGTTCAATTGAACTGATATCTTGATGAATATTATCCTTTAAAGCCATAATAGATCGGAGATTGTTAATATAAATCCTCTCTTTGAGGTACACCCTAACAATAAATATTAAAATCTTAGTACTAAATATTTAAAATTAACCAATTTCAGCCAATGCTAGATAAAAAATTTTATTTTGCTCAAACTATATCGGTAAAATCACCTATTCAACGCTCTGATGATGGCAAGGTTATCCCTTCTTCTCAACCGAGCGTAACCACTACAATTAATTATTTTGCGCGCAAGCGTACTTGGGTGGGGCTAAGCATGCCATGGTTGGTCGAAAATATAGTTGTCTACGTTATATTAAGTAGTATTGTTGGTTATAACACAGCTACAAATGTTTTTTTAATATTCCAATATACCTTTCATAAATTAATTCAACAAAATAAAAAACAAATGTAAAAAACTATATTATATTTGATATTTAATTATTTGATCTTGTTTAAGTAATTATTTCTTCTCTTTGCAGCTAAAGATCGTTTTATTTTATATAAAAAATTCAACAGTATTTGCTTTCAATATTTCGATAACAATTTGTTATCGTCGTCAGGAAAATTAATGTTAGTTTTAGCTGCAAAAATAAGAAAATTAATATTAATTTTCCTGACGATGATAACAAATTGTTATTGAAATATTGAAAATAAATACTGTTAAATTTTTTTATATAAAATAAAACGATCTTTAGCTGCAAAAATAAGAAATAATTAAAAAACTATATTATTTTAATAAATTTATTTAGGTATATCCGATATAATCATGCTTTTGAAATATCTGAACTTTTCACACGAAAACTTTTCATAATGATATTTCGCAGAAAAACCTGCATTGCTGGCAACGTTGTACGAAATATAGAAAAAAAGACAAGCACGATTCCTAATGAGTGTGGTTGTGTGCATTATGTTGCTCATTCGCATGCGCACAAATATTATTCAGAGCTTTTAGGCAAATTTAATTAATATTGTTTTAAAGCAAACATGATCACATTAAGTGAAAAAGAAATGCGACACCCATGGAGGATCTACATGGAGGAAATATCAAGGGGAAAGTGGTAAAGTATAATTTTTGCTTTGGAGCCATCAGCGTCATGTATTTTAATTCCCTTCAACTCTCTGTGAAGTGTAGAAAGCGTGAGATCTTCAGCACGGAGTTAGTCAATATGGGCAACAACATAATTTAGAAAGTTGCCACCTGTGTGTACTTTGTGAGCATCATTAGAACCGTTGACAAGACTACTCCGCAGTCCACCGTCAGGTTAGGCTGAAAAGCAGGTGCTAACATAAGTCTATATCTACTTTAACATGCACTTTTAAACACCATTATAGACATATAGAGCACTCCACACACTGTGCAGATAAAATATAAATTTTTATTTATTTTCTTAAAAAAACTAAATAATGTTTGACATTTTTAGTTTTTGGTTAACTTGCAGCATACAACAGACTCTTTGCTTAATGATTTTCATCATCAAACTAATCAACTAAAATGTTCTTAGAATCTAAATATTAAAATGTAAATAAATCTCCTTGGTAAAAAAAAAATTTCTCTTAAATATTAAGCAGTGCATTTTGAAAGCGACAATCAGAATCAGGGTACAGATTTTCATGTTCGAAAAGATCTCAGTTTATGAACAACAAGAAGAATTTTTGACAAATTAACAAAAGTCTGTACACGGCTGCACAGAAAGGAGAAGCGAATAAGCTTGTATTGTGGCTTTGAAACTTCACAGCTGGAGTCGGTTTTGAGAGGAGATGGATATAATTTCCTAATTTTGTTGTGTATATTCTTCTGATGAATCATGCAAGACTTACATAACAGTCAAGAATGATAGAATACATGATTACGACAACTCTCACACAAACCTGAAACTTCTGCGCATATTGGTCAAAGACGTCACGAAACAATACAAACACAGCCCTAGATGATTTTTAAATACATACTAGTTTACGTAATCTAACGGGAAATCATGCGCATTGCGTAATCTCTGGTTTACAATATAATTATAGATGTAATAGTTGAACATATAAATAAAATATATAATATGATACAGTTGACCTCTAAACTTTGGACTCTTTCGGCCATATTCATAAAAAATATTTTAATTTTTTTTTTTAATGCTTATTCGTAATGCTAGGAGCACAACTGCAATAAACGACGAATTTTTGGTCGCGAATATTCGTGTAAATGAAAGTGCAGACAATCCTGGTGTTGGTCGAAATTTATCATACTCAGCGAAAGTTGAAATAGATTTATTTCTAATTGCTTCGTCAGCGAACGACGAACAAAACAGTTTCAGGTGACCAGGTTTATAAATAAGCATTTTTTCAAGAAATAATAATTTTTGTATTTATATTAATCCACGTAGTATTATGTAGTATTTATGAAGATGTTCTCAAAATTTTAAGTACTTCTGATAATTTGTTCAAAAATCCCTTTAAGGATGGGATTTATATAGGCTTACTTTTAATATCTAAGGGGGCCATATTAAAAGTAAGCCTATATAAATCCCATCCTTAAAAGGGATTTATATTCTTTTTTTTAATTTTCTTTGCACGGAATGTAAACAATATCTACACAAAATCTCGATGGTATTGTGCTTCACACGACGAATTTATACAACGAATATTTGCCGGCGAATTCGTCGCGATGGGCGAAATTCGTCGTTCGTTGCAGTTGTGTTCCTAGCATACAACTGTATATACCATGATATAAAAAATACAAGGTAGTTCCATTCTCTTTTTATTATTTGTAATAAGGATTTTTGAAGTTTATTTTTAGAGAGAAATATAAAAAGGCGTTGCCACACAGTTGAATAAAGGATTTTACTCCTAGAATGGATTTTTTCTGAAATGTGTAGTGCACTGTTCATATTAGAAAAAGCTAGAAATAATAAGCTGATGTAAGTAGATATGTATCTGTGGTCGTTTTGAAACCCATATTAGGTTAGGTTTAACAGGCTGCCAGCTTTTGTAAAGCCAGCCCACTTGGGTCAGAAAAACTAAAAGCACGGACTTCTGCTTATCAGTAAACTTTACGATAGCATTCAAAGGAATGCCTATTTTAAAGAAAATATTATTACATTTAAAATAAAATACTCTTTAGATATTGAAAACAAAGGGACAAATTTTATGCTTGTGGTTTAAAAATATATAAATAATTATTTCTACTACAATAACCCAAGATGCAGCGACAAAACTAATGCACGTAGCCTTGAATATTCTTCATTACTTAGAATAAGAAAAACCAACTTCCAAAAGATGTAATTATTTGTTTAAATATCAAAATAAGCATGTATAGCGAAAATTTGCTTAGTTTTCCGTCGGTTCCGTGCCTTCAAACTTCTTCTGGATGTGACTTCTAACTTTTCTAACAAATGACGCGATATAATTATTCACTGCATTTAAAAGAAAAAATAATGTCTGATTTTAAGAACGGCTAATGAGTGACCACAATTGCAAAAAAATTTGACATTCACCACAGCGTTATATAAGCCGTTTTCGTTGTTCGGGTATTTTGGTTACATAACATAAAGGTGGACGTTCCCGAAAGATCAGTAAACGAGATGGCCAGGTAATAATACGTTTGATAAAAAAAAAGACCGATTCATGTCGTCAAGAACCATCGCCACACAATTGTTATTAAATGTTACCCCCAAAAGTATTCAAAGGCAGGCTGCAGAAGGCGCACTAAAAGCATACCATACAAAAGTGTAAAAAAGATATTTATATCACGGAAAAATATACTGGCCAAGTTGGAATTTGAAAGGGAACACATTAATTTGACCACCAACCAAAGGAATTCCATACTATTCTTCGATGAGTCTAAATTTAATTTACAAGGTTCCGATAGGTTAAGAATGATTAGATGATCGAAAAGCCAACGTGTTAGTCCAGGTTATACTAAAGGCGCATTGAAACATTTTAGTCTGGGGATGTTTTTCAGGCCATTTTTTATATATTTTAGATTTATGTATGTATTCTATTTTAAAATTTTTATTTAGAAGCCACAATTTTATTATTATTTTTAGACACAACTTCAAACAAAACTGAAAACAAGGGAATATATAAACTAATACGGTAGCACAATTTTATGGAAAATGTCACAATCCTTATACTTGTCAGATGGTGATTGTTAAGGAAAATTGAGAGAATAAAACTACCTTGTATTTTTTATATCATGGTATATACAGCGTTGTTGCTTTAGTGAAAAAATTGGAGTTGCCGTATTGTTTCCGTGGAAGTGGTGGGATTTTGGGGATTCACGAAGTCAATTTTAGGAATTTCCAAGAAAATTCGGAATCACTTCGCCAACCTGTTTGGAAGCAGTTTTTCATATTCTGTGCGCGTTTTTTACGGGGAACATGCGTCTGAACACTAAACGGCCATTCGCTTTAGTGCGAAAATTGAAGTTGCCACTTCGTTAACTGAATCGGAACCGGGTTTTCATATTCGGTGCGTATTTTGGCCGTGAAACGTGTATCTAAACTATTAACGATCATTCGATTTAGTGCGAAATTTGAAGTTGCCATATTGTTTTCAGCGAAGTGGAGGATTTTGGGAATTCCTTAAGCTGATTTTGGGTATTCCAAAAAAAATTGGAATGCGTTATATATTTTTTAAACCATTTTTTATTTATTGAATCTTCAAATGATAAGTATTAAAATCTTAATACTAAGTTTAAAATTAAAAAAAAATAACAATGTGCTTTTTACTTAAGTCCGGCCAATGCTAGACAAAAAGTGTTATTATGCTGGGAGCTATTTCGGTACGAGTGATGGTACGAGTGTGGCCGCCAAAATTAGGTAATTTGCGCGCAAGAGAGTTTGGATGAAGTTCCAGTTTACTGACATACCTTGTCGCGTACTTAGAAAATTCCTTTTTTACCAGCGGAACACTCAGATATTTATGAATTCGTGAATATTTTACGTACCATGGAGCTGCAGTAATCATTCGAATAATTTGATTTTGCCGCCTTTGAATTTTTTCAGTATTTGAAGGCGTTATATGGATAATTATCTGGTTATATGGATAATTTAAGAAGAAGCTTAAACAATAGTGAGTGAAAAATTTGAATTTGATATCGAAGAGTGTTTTTTAGTTTCTTAAACTTATTTGTTTTTATTTTACAATAAATATTACACGTCTATCTTCAAGCCTTAAAACACATTGACGACAGCAGACAGCAGCAATCTGTCAAAAATAAAATACATGTATTTAAATGCACACGATTATTTTAACGACATCACAGCAGCACGACTTCACAACAGCATATGCTGCTGCTGATAACTTAGACTAATTTCTATTTTCGTAAGCAGCAAAAAGTAAATGAAGTGCTGCCACTATAAATATAAATTGGCAGCAATAAGAACTAAAATGTTTTTGTAATATTTAATAGAAAAAAATATCGCAAATTTAAAATAAACAAATAAATTGATGTGATTTTACAGGTTTACGTGATATTATTATGTTTTCAGTCAGTAATTTTAATTTTATTCATGTAAAATAAATATGTGGCACCTCTGAAATTTGTATTGTTAAAACACATATAGTGTTGATGCTGTCTTTAAAATAATTATGTTGCTGATTAGACGGTAGCATTTGAAGTTAACTTAGTTTATAATCGTGAAGTTGTAAAGTCTGCTGTCGTCTAATACTCTAAACACTTTTTAGAGTTTCAGGCTGCAACCACTTTTTATTTTACTAGCTGAGCTTAAGCGGTATATTTTTACCCAAAGCTGCACACAATTTTATTCAAAGTTTTCCTCGTCGCCAACTATAATATGTATTTTGCAATACGAGTACACAAATGAAACACGTGTTGTTCAGACGGTCAATTTTACAAGAGAGATTCTTGATGCTTCACAGAGTTGCCATACTTATTTTAATACATGTTTATGTCAGTGTTGCCAGCAAATACTCGATAAAAATACATTTTAGTTCCCAAAAATATAAATTTTTTCCCAGAAAGATACATTATGAAAAAAGTTTGAAAATCCATTTTTAACGTTTAACATTTATTAACATAACATATTTATTTCATATTTAATGAATTCTACTCTTTTATTAACAGAATGCCTCTTTGTTTTGACGGTGACTGTATATAATTTAGTTTCGGTTTAATATTGGTCTTCATACTGTCGTTGCATGCTTCTATGTAGCTTCCTAATGAATTTTTGAACTCAATTTCAATTATCGATTCTAAACATGCATTTGCATGAAAAATCCTTCCCTGATTACAACAATTTACCGCAAACAGTTTTTATAAATAACGTGAGTGAAAGAAAGAGAAATGTTCATTTTACGAGTAATAATTCGATTGAAATCCCAGACTCTCTGAATGGATGTGCGGAGAAAAGCGTTCAGTTTGACGAAATAATTTGTGCTCGATGATCTGTTCACTGTATTCTGAATTTTATTACTATAAAATCTTTGAAAACGAGTGGTAGACATTTTATCGAACACGAAACATTTTATTCATGACGAAAGTGGAAAATATTGAGAAATAATAAAAATAGAAGAAAATTACAATATTATTGTTTTGATTTTGGAGCATTTCAAGAATTAGATGTTAAATCCGTTGAAAAAGCGTTTCCCTTCGCTGCAAAGTTTGGGTGTAAGTGAAAGCAGATGCTTCAATAAAAAATTTTGAACTAAAATTAAACAAATGCTAAAAAGAAAACATACATACATATGTACATCAACATATATAATTGTAGTATAAATAGTAAAAAACGTGTCTGGCTTTAAAAATAAACACAAAACATTTATGTAATAAACAGAAATATTTGGATGTCTGGTCTGTATAAACTAAAACACAAATTGTTAATAGTTTGGATGTGTTTGTGTGTATGTTGAAATGTGTAACAAAATGTGAACAAATCTAAATAAAACACACTTTTTTTAATTGAATTAAATATTGAATCTGGGGAAAAATTGACCAATTGCTAGCCCTTGTTTGCTTGGCCATATTGTTGAAAAAAACAGAATATTTTGCCATAAATCTGAAAATCAATCATCTTTTAGAGATGAACAATAGTAAATAAGTTTAACTAAAGAAATAGGGGCGTGGCATGAAAATTTTTATGCATAGTGGTAGGAACACAACTGGGATGAACGACGAATTTTTAGCCTCGAATATTTGAAGCGAAAAATAAAATATATTTGCATATGGAAATTATGGTGTTAGACGAGATTCACTGTACGCGGCGAACTTTACAATAGATCTATCTATTGGGACCATTTTATTATACCCTTCACAAAAATGTTTGTGATTCCGTTTGTAATTTCTACAATTTTCATTTCCGACCCTATAAAGTATATCGGGCAATCCAAGTCAAATCTGACAGTTCTGAGAATTTTTTTTATTTGCTTTATTTTTTATTGTGTTGATGTTCCTTTTGAACAGCACATTAAGCAAATTTTCAGACTTTTTTGGCTTGTGGTTTCAGAGATGTCGGGCTTTAAAAATCCGATCTATAAGAAAACCGAGTTCGAATATATTTTTCAATATAGTCCAAATAGAAAAATTTTTTTGCATTGGTTTGCTTTTTCTGTCTACTATCCAATAAAAAAAAAAATAGGAAACAAATGTGCACAGTGGGCTTGGATGAGATTTTAGAGATTTAATATTTCAAATCAATATTTTTCATTGTTTGTGCCCTTCGATTTTCTTAACATTTTTCCACGTCTTTTAAAACCCGTATGACATTCGAATGACTGCTATTTTTCCTGATTTTTTTTTTAATTTTCTAAAAATAATTTTTCTCTTTAAACCACTGTGCAAAAATTTTCTTGGACTCTGTAGGATGTATTTTAAATACTAATAAAATATTTTGTTATTTGCATTTAATATATGTATAATATGTAAAAATATAAACAAGTTTTATACAAAATGGCGACCTGTGTGAGCCGCCTTAGCTACACGGGGGCGCTGATGAATCGTAAATACTTCGTCATGTGGAGTTGGTCCATCATTAGATATATTCCGTCAAGGTAGATGCTGCTGTAAATCAATGACATATCCTGATTGATTTGTGAAGCAAATAAAAAGATGCCATGAGTGAAGATATTTTGCATCGAAAGCGTGAAAATTCACAACGGGCTTTGATATCAATCGATGATTTTAAATGAGGTGCAGAGTGTCAGGTGCAAAATTTATATTTTTAAAGAAGTTTATTTCAAAAAGTTATAAACGGTACGGGTGGAGGATGGCGCCGTCAGAATTATCGATTGTGCGGATTTGTCAGTCACAACGTCGCAGTGGTCGATTGTGAATCGCGCGTTCGCTGTAGATACGAGTACATTTCTTTAGAGTAATGAATCTTACGTAATTGCGTGGCGACAATTTTGTTCAAAGTTCAATAATCGGCGGATATGTAACAGAGCTAGTGTAAATTCAACTGCTTCGGCTATGAATGTCCCACGACCAGGGACCAATCAATCTCCAAGGACTCCCGAAAACATTGAACTGGTTGAAAGCAGCTTACGTGGGAATCTGTGACTTTCAATACAGAAAAAAAAACAACCTCATTGGGACTTGCAAGTGCAAGTCAAATTTTAAAAAAGGATTTGAAGTTCCATCTTTTAAAAATTTAAATTGTTCAAGAACTGAAAGAAAGTGGCTTTGATTTACGGAAAAATTTTTGTGAAACAATTGGAGCGTTTTCACACTGTAAATCTCATATTTTGCAGCGGTGAGGCTTATTTTCGCTTAAATGGACACGTCAACTAGCAGGACTGGCATTGCCCCAGCATAACTGTTTGGTCTACCTAGTCAGCTGTTTTTTATTAACATGCATATACAACTGAAAAAGTATTCAGAAATTGTTCAACTAGGAAAACATTTTCTATTTAAAAGTTAGTTAAAAAGCATAATTAAAGATTTTCCAAACAAAAATTAAACTTATCAAGTAGTAGCGGGAACATGCGATGGTTATCTGGCTTTCTATTTTGTAAATATGTATTAACAATATATTAAAAAACTTACATTTGCTTTTAATTCCACAGTTGTTGCCAATAGTGCAAATATTTTGTTTTCATGATGTTATTCGTTTTAAGCGTCTAAAATCATTAAAATATCTTTCAATTGGAAAAGTAAGCAACATTCGTATGTCAAAACGTACACAAGGGGCATTAACGTCTACAAGGTGGCAGCGCTATGGCATGTGACAGTTTTTTGCTACCGGCAATATAGTAAGCCACTTACGTCAAATATATTGTTTACCTTTTTGAAAGTGAATTTAGTGGTTTATTCTGAATTAAACATTTAAAAATTATTTTGTAGACATAAAAATAATTCAAATAAAGATAGTTTATAATAGTGCAATGGTACTTTCATAGTTTATAATTGTGCTAAAAGTTACAAATATTTTTGACAAGTATAGCTTACCTAGTGCTGACACTTTGTAAATGTTAATACACCTGTTATGTATAGTTATGGTAATTTTTTCAAGCATTCTTTTATTTACTGAATTTCCAAAATGAAATAACAATAAGTATTCAAATCTTTTTTAATTTAAAATTAAAAAAATGTGTTTTTTACTTAAGTCCGCCCAATGCTAGACACAAAGTTTTATTATGTGAAAGCTATTTCGGTAAAATCACTTATTGAGCAATCTGATGGTAGCAACGATATCCCTTCTTCTCAACCGGGAGTGGGAGCCAAAATTAAGGATATAGCGCTCAAGAGGGTTTGGATGAAGTTGTAGTTTACTAACATACCTTGTCGCGTACTTAGAAAAATCCTTTTTTACCAGCGGAACAATCAGATCTTTATGGTCATAGTGCAATTATTAGGTGGCAGGATTGGAGTTGTTGTACTACATACATAAAATTTTGTTTCTTGAAAAATTTCGGAGGCCGCCAAAAACATGTTTAAAAAACAGAAGAAAATAAAGACAGAAAAGTTTATATAAAGAAAATGAACAAAGCAAATTAATGTTAAGCTCTAAACACTTAGACGACTGCAGACTTCACAACTTCACGGCTACAAATGAAGTTAGCTTCAAATGCTGCCGCACTATGTGTATTTAAACAATTTTACATTAATAAAATTAAAATTACTGACTGAAAACGTAATAATATCACGTAAAACTGTAAAAACTAATCAATTTCTTTGTTTATTTTATTTATGTGAAGTTTATTTCTATTAAATATTTCTAACAAATTTTAGTTCTTTTTGCTGCCAATTTATTTTTATAGTGGCAGCACTGCATTTACTTTTTGCTGCTTACGAAAATAGAAATTAGTCTAAGTTGGCAGCAGCAGCAAATGCTGTTGTGAAGTCGTGCTGCTGTGATGTCGTTAAAATAATTGTGTGCATCTAAACACATGTATTTTATTTTTGACATATTGCTGCTTGCTGTCTGCTGTCGTCTATGTGTTTAAAGCTTAATTGTGTCTAATTGTTTTCAACGCATTTTAAGCAATTAAAATATTTTTGACTTTGAATTTTTTTTTTTGTGTTTCTTTTGCAATTTTAAAGTCTTATAATTTTTTCATTTCACTTTGTGTAAACATAAACAACTTTTGACGTCATCATTGAAATAAAAAATTATCAACTGCGCTAGTGATGCCACCTGGTTAATTACACCATGGTTGTGTTTTTTTGGTCCAGCAGCGTTAAATTGGCAAATTTAGAGAGTAACTTGCGTTTTATTTTCATTAGTCCAAACTTGTCCGAGATCTTATGGAGCATAACTAAAATTTTTAAAATAAAGTGGAGAAAAAGTAAAAAATCTAAATTTGGGTGTCTTGAGAACAATTTTTTTGATGTCATATTGGAACTTTTTTCCTCATACCAAAAGCTGTCGAAAAAACCGATGGCACAATATCGATTGCTAAATCGACCCACCCTAATTAATACATATATTACAGTAAAATTCGCTTATAGTCCACTGCTTCAAATGCACGCTTTTTGTGGACTATAAGGCGAATTGGACTATAGTTAGATTTTTATACAAGCCACTTTTTGGCTTATAAATGAATTAGCATATAAAAATTTATTTTAACTATATAAAATCTAAAAGCAGATATTTCAATATTCTCATTGACAAAAAAAAATCACATTTAACATTGCAAACATGTGTCAAAAATGAAATATGTTCATATAAAACAGTGTTGCATTTTGTGCTCCGTTTTTTTCTAGGAAAATTTTTATTAAATTTGCATTTTGGATTATATATTTAATAACTTGCATGAAATTAAGTTTCTTCACACCGCGTCTAGGTGGAATATAAGCGAAAATGGACTATAGCGCTAATGGACTATAGCAATAATGGACTATGTAACAAATATTTTGCAGGTATTTTATTTATTGATGCCAAAAAATTGCACATTTTGGACTAAGTCGCTAATTGTACTATAAGCGGTGTGGGTTATAAACGAATTTTACTGTATTTTTTTTTTCCTTATGTACATTTACATGTATAACTCTGATTTTCATTAAACTAAGACCAAAAAAGTGGCAGGTAATAAAACAAAACAATTGCTTAATGGCACGCATGTCGCCATCAAAATAAACCATTGTAAAATTTCTAAATAAAAAAAAGCCCACGCATCTTACAATGAATTTAATGCACATATGTGTGTATACATAATTGTGGCATAAATACAAAACGCGTGAAAAAGGGTGCACCCTCAGTTTAAGCAATGGAAGGAGTTGCATGGCACCAGAGTATTGTTAATGTTGAACGTGACCATTTAAAACATTGAATATGTATTACACTCAACTGAATCAAATTAAAATTATAACAATTTAGCGTCAAGGGTTGTTTCTGATGTGCTGTCGAAAATTCGTTTGCGATAATACATATGTACATACATACATACATACACACATACTTATACATACACTGCGCGTCATCAGATTAGCACAACTCAAAGAGCTTAATCTGTTGTTACTGTTTTTTTCAGCAGACAGAACATTTTTGGTCTTCTATTTTATTTGTCATCATATGCACTCTTGCTGATAAAGAAAGCATATGACGAGATTTTTCTTGTCATGTGGTTTTCGATGCCTTATTTTATTTTCAATACAAAAATATATGCTACATGGTTTTTACGTCATCAAGTTGGCTCATGCCAATTATTGTCAGTTTTTCTTCAACACATTTAAGCATATTGGACAGTATTCATAGTTGTTCTCTAAATTTAAGTCTTGCCAATAAATTAAATCTTAATATTGCTAAATTTACTGTATTCATAGTTGGAAAAAGCTTTGCAGATCCTGGCAATTAACCTTTAGTGAGGGCTTAGAAAGTCCCAGTACAATATAAGTTATGCTCTGACTTCCTAGAATTTCATTTGCCACAACAAATGAGGGACGCGCTCTCCTCCATATCAAAGAAAGTAGAATGCTCTGGAACACTATAGCAAAACCTGCTCCTCGGGGGGAAGCCGTCATCAGAGATGAATGCATCATTGATTTACATCAGAAACTGCCTTGATGGCCTTATCTGATAATGGACTAACTACACGAGGTAAATTGTTCACGATACACCCTTGTGGCATCGCTAAAACTTATAAAAATGTGGAATTTTCTTTCCGGAGTAAAGTATTATTCACAGATGAAAACAAATTTGATTTATTCCGATTGCACGGGCAGGTCCCCCCTGGGAACAGGTTTTGCCTTGGCGTATTCCTAACTTGGGCACTCTGTTTTTCGGGTATAGAGGGGAAGGGGTCCCTTGCTTGTTGTAGCAAATAAAACTCTAGAAAGCCGCATGACTTATGTTGTGTTGGCTTCCGAAACCCTTACCAAGGGTATAAAGTGGCAGAACGGGGATCAGCATGGCCCCGGGTAGTTCTGCTCGCGGTTCGGCCCGGGCTGATCATGGTTGAGGTGCCTACCTTGGCCGAAACGTTATGACTGTGGTTGAAACCTAAAACGCAGGAAGGGAGTGTTAGTATCCTTGATAATTCCTTGGCGTGGCTTTTTTCGGAGACTAACAATCTCCCGATCATCTGTTGCCTATACAACAGATACCTGCACTGTGAGGAACCAGTGGTGATGGTTGACGGGTGAGTTGTTTTAAGGCTGATGCTGTTAGTGGGATTCGGCCTACCAACTCATTAAGCCTTGTCTTCCATTGGTTGCTGGGAAATTGCATACAGGAGGGATTAGAAGGCCCGAACTCCTCAGCAAGAAGTTGCTCATATGGCTACAAACATATGGCATAAATTGCTACCTATGTGAGCCTAGCAAGCCACACGGGGTGCTGGTGAATTGTGAATAATTCATTCCGTGGAACTGGTCCATCATCAGATAAGGCCGCAAGGCAGGTGCTGATGTAAATCTTTTTCACAACTGTCCGACTATGTTACTGGTGTTTACTTAGAGCCATAAATGAATTATATGTTGAATGTAAATAAGCTGAATTTGTTATTTTCTTTAATTTTTTAACACTACAAATTCTTATTCTTATAATTAAAATGAAAATATTTTTTTTAACAATTATATACAGTGAGAACTACTAAAGTTCCTTCATTTGTAATGGTTGCCGGACTTCATTATTGAGTCACTTATAAACTTTAGCAATTGTTATAATTTTTTCTGTAATGTTGCTGTATTCCCTTGTCTTGTTCTGAAAAATTAAATAAATCCAAGTAATTTTTACACAAAATTATTTTATCTTTAGTTTAATATTAAAGAAAAACTTTATACATTAAAAATTTTTAAACGTTTCATATCAATTTTCTTTTGTTTTTGAACAAAATTGTGTAGCAAAAAAAAAAAAACATTGATTTCAGAGCGTGAGCAGAGGTTTGTTAATTTGCATGTGTGTGTGTGAGTTTTTGTTTCTATGATTTTTTTTTCTTATTGCACTTTCACAGTAATTTGAGTTAACAAGTACTACTTTTGCATTGTGCCCGTTCTGAGTCATACAACTTGTTCTTGAGTTTTTAAGGCAACCTTAAGACAGAGGCATTAACAAAAACAAATTACATAGAAAAACATCAAGACGATAAACTTGTACGAGAGCACTTTTAGCAATTGACACAAATCGTAGAACGAAAGTCCGGCAAATGTAGTGCAGCATCAAACAATCAACCAACAATAATAACCCTTATTGTATTGTAATTGTGACAACAGACTGACTGGTACGTTGTGTTGGTGGTCGGTTCTAACATGGTTGGAAACTCTTAACCCGGCAACCGGTAACTCTAAAAAAAAGCAAAAAAAAAAAAAAAAAGAGTAAACAAAACAAAAGAGAAACAATAACAGTAGCACGTGCTTTTGACAAGTACTCAAAGTCACATTTCGATTTACAACTATGTACTCGTATGTATGTATGTACGTACGTACGTATATTCAGGCGTACATACGAGTATATACTTAGATACACTCTCACATTTTTTCTTATTTACGGTTTCTTTTGCTCACACATTTTCAAACCATCCCTTTGAAGAGCATAAATACGTAAATCTACCCTTAACATTTACTTAATAGGAGTCTATGCACTCAGTCAGTAGAAATGTACAGTTTGTAAAAAAAGTCTTTTCAACGCTAAAGAAAATTAAACGTTTTCAGTAAAACTTAACGAAACTGGTGACAGGCCATTAAGGATTCTGCGAATGAAGCTAAAACCAAATTTTGTTATTTTAATATTCGCGATAGGAACCATTCTCCAACGATTCAAATCATTAAACAATGGGTCCAGTAGTTCGAGATGGCTGGATCAACATCAAACATCGAGGATACCGGACCGAGTACGAGAACAACTCAGACTGACAACTGGTACAGAATTTTCTTACATTACAGAATTTTTATGGATTCAATCAATTACCATCGTTCCAACAAGATGGGACAACATGCCATACGTCAGATGACTCGTTTGCTGCAGTTCGTCAAATTTTTGGCCAGAAAATCATACCGAAAAGAGGTATGAGTAACTTTAACTGGCCGCCCCGTAGTCCCGATCTATCTCCAATGGACTTTTTCCTTTGGGGATATCTAAAAAGCAAAGTTTTCAGTAACAACTCGACGGCCATTATCGAACTAAAGGGAAATATACGCAAGCAAATGCAAAACATTTCAATTGATACTTGTAGAATGGTCACGGAAAATGTCCGGTCTAGGATGCGTCAGTGCCGGAGTGAACAAGGATCGCATTAAAAAAATAAAAATAAATAAAATTCTATTTCATTTGCTTTCCTAATAAATAAAAAATTTTGTATACATTTGGCTATTTGTTTTTTTTTTTAATTAATGAACAGGGTGGAATTCAAATCTCTTAACAAATCTTTTTGAAACAAATGAACAAATAGCCAAATGATTGATTTATAAAAATGTACCAATTTTATTGGAAAATTTATTTTAGACGTCGTGAACTTTCAAACGATGGTTTTTTCAAACCCATCCATTTGGGTTATATATATGGACCGATTTCTGAAATTTCCACATTTTGTATTTTAATAATTTTAAGCAAGAAAATTGGTTTAGTGTGCTTACGCGACATTTTCATTAAAAAATCGGTTTAGGCTATATCTCGGATATACATGTATGGACCGATATCGGTGAAGTTTTTTTTTTTTTTTTTTTTTTTTTGCCTTGTAATCGTCATGCCAAATAATATTATTAAGTTTGAAATTTTTTTTTTTTAACTTTTCATACAGAATTACCCAAAAAAATTTGTTTTTTCGCAAATTTGGATATATCCCAACTATACAAGAACTGATTTACTGAATTTCTAAGTCTTATGGTTTTCTCAGAAACGGTATTTCAACGGCGGATAGACGGAAAATACAGAAATTGCTTAGTCGACTTACGCGATATTTTCATTAAAAAATCTTTTTAGGCTATATCTCGTCATGCCAATATTATTAAATTTGAAGCAAAAGAAAAAATTTTTGTTCAACTTTTCATACAAATTTGATTTTTTTTTCGAAATTTTGGTTTTCTTAGAAATGTTATTTCAAAAACGGACAGACGGAAAAGACAGACATTGTTTAGTCGGATTTTCTATCAATACTGATTCAGAATATACAGTGGTGGATATGTAATTAAAACATAAATGTGATGTCTCATTCTTTCGGTATTTTATATGATCTATTCTTATTGGAATAGAACTTTTCTACTGAAAATATAAGTTTGATGTCTCTTGTACTTGTTTCCTTCTTTACATTCATTTTCTGTACAGCTTTCTTAGAAAGTAAGTCATTATATAGAGAAAGGGTAGCTTTTCAAGTGGACACTTAATTAATTCATTTTTAGTTGTGCTATTTAAATAACATTATTTTAATATCTAATTTAATTTAGTTTGTTTTTGGTGAAAACTTGTAGATAAGTATATTTTAAATAATATCAGCAAAACTGTATATTGGTAACCAGTCATGGCAAAAAGACCAAGTTGCTCCGAAGAAGAAAAGAAGGTAATCATTAATCTTAGAGTCTCCGTGAATACGGTGAATGAATTTTCTCAATTACTTGAGGAAAAATTTATAATGCAATGAACAATTTTGATAACCTTGGGAGCTCAAATAATGTACCCAGAGCCTCCAAACCTATAAAATAGTCGTGAGGGCCTCCAAAGCTGACCGATTTAAATTAAAGTCATTATATAATATCCGTATATTATCTAGAACTATTAGACGGCGGCTAAATGAAGTTTCCTTACGTAACTTCATTGCATAGTAAAAACATTTTTAAATCCAAAAACATTTTTAAATCCAGATTGGTTTTGGTCAGAAAAACATTAAGAAACCAATAAGATTTTGGAAAAATATTTTATGGAGTGGCGAATCCAAGTTTTGCCGATGGCGATCAGATGTAAAACGCTATGTACGGCGTCTAGTTAACCAACAACACAATCTCAGATATACCATTAAAACAGCATATTAATCAAGAATTTTTTAATTTCATGGCCACCACTGTATATACTTTATAGAGTCGGAAATGAAAATTGTGAAAATTACAAACGGAAGGGTATAAAAAATGAATTTGTTGGTATTTATTATTCCACATTTAAATTGAAATTCCTAAAAAATCTTTGTTTTGAAAATACTTTTTTTACAAACTGTATGAATATGCATGTGTGTGTGTGTGTGTGTGTATTCTTATTCGAATTCCTTTTGCGCAGGTCTTTGCTGCATCCTGCTTATTAGAAATTTCAACGACTTTAGGCTTACAGGACATTTTCAAGTTGGAAACTTGTTCAGTCTGGAGTTAAATTTTGAACTAAACGGAAGCAAATAAAAAAGAAAAAAAAAAATAGTAGAAAGTGAAAATAATTTGAAAAATATATTCTCTTAATAAAATACATATACACACTCCTTAAAGCAGTCACGGCACACATACATATAGTATATGTGAATTAATATGTATATCTAAGCACATATACAGATATACATACATATATATAGTAGTATATAGAAGAAAAATAAATTTACAAAAAGTGCTTTAATTAATATGAAATATTTTAAAATAGTTTTGCACATTCTTGAAAGTGAATTAATTTTTAATTTCAACAAATTTTAACACAATTTTAAATAAGATAAAAAATAATATTAAAAGTAAAAAGAAAGAAAATTTGCTAATTGAAAAAATATGACTAAGCAGTGACGACATACATGCATACATACACATGTAAAACATATACGCTTACACAATTTCTCTATACTATAGACAAAAGAAAAATTTCAAATTTGAATATTTCCACTAGAAATCAAATTAATTTGGAAAAATGGTCACCGAAAATGGCACACAGGTAATAAATTAAACAATTTTCTTTCATAAACAAATAAAATATTTAAATGAAAATCTTCAGAAGAAAAAAAAAAATCGAAAAAAATCTATCGTTTTCCTGTTGTCTGGCAGCCATGATGGCATCCATTTTTTTCTGTTATCGATTTTTCATGTCTGGCAAAAACTGAATTTTTAGGATTAATAAATACTGGATTTTTTATGAATTTTAAAATAACTAAATTCAAATTAAAATAAATAACTTTAAAATAATAACAACGGCCTAATGTTATCAAGCATTATTTAAGAAAACTAAAAGCGAATCTGTGCTTTCAATACAGGGTTGGGCTTGCCAAGAAGACCCACCCTTTTTGCCAAGAACAAACATAAAAAAAAAATCCTACAAAAGTTGTATAAAATTTTAAGTAAAAAATATTTTTCTCTAAGCCCTTAAATATGTTCTTAATTAAGAATTATTATTATTATTTTTTTTTATAATTTCTATATAATTATTGATGCAAGCAAGGGTGTGGTTCCGTGAAACTTTCAGGTAAATTACTCTTGCATTATACATACATATGTATGTGAACTTTCCACTAGTCAAAGCAAACAACTAAAAAATAAAATTGGGTTAACAATGTGTCGCGACACGAAAAGTTGCCCATTTAAATGTAATTTATTGCAAGATTTTTTTTTTTTTTAATTTTCGTGTTTTAAGTTGTCGTGTGTTATTTTTTATTGCCAGCTATCTTCCGTTTTCCAATTGGAGTAACGAAAACGTTACATAAGAGACACTATAAGTGTAAGCATGACTCATAGAATTGGAAGAGTTGCTCTTGTGTTTTTGTTTTGTCGTTGTCGTCAAGATGGAGTGAGTTGTTGTGGCAAGTGATTTCACCTTTGCTGAAATGCTGAAAAGAGCTAAATGTCATTTCGTTTCTTAAAACAAAAACACTTAATGCAAAAACAAAGCTATTAATTATTTTGCTTTGCCCTTCAAGACTATTTTGTTTACCCTTTTCGTAGTTTTATGCGTAACTGGAAATCTATAAAAAAAAAAAAATACTTCAACTGGTTTTAATGGCATCTCTCAGTTTATTTTGGGACGCTGGCGTAATTACATTATGAGGTCATAACTAATTATGGATCATTTGTACTTTTCTAAGAGCGGAACTGAAAATATGTACGAATACCAAATTCAAAGACTTTGCTTTCTTTTCTTAAATAAGTTTTGTTATGTTTCTTTGCCAAACAAAAAAATGTTACATGTGATTGGTCAATATTTTTAATCCACCCAAGGCGACTTTATACAGGTGAATGCAAGCGGAAAGGCGAATTCAGTACTATGTATTTTGTTATTGTAAAACATATCGTGAATGTCATAATCTAAATTCGCCTAAGATTGCTCAGCAGAGAAAAAATTTAATATAAACGTTAAATATAAGCTTTTATAATTGTTTGTAATTAAAACCACAGATTATATTCGTTTTTCACTTTTAAATTCACACAAATTTCTTGAAATTGCACTAAATCATGCAAAAAAAAAACCTTCAGATTAAAATGGCGCGAAAAAGTTTGTAAACAAAAGAAACAAAATTTGACAGTCTCATTGGAAAAAACGCGTGAAGCAAAAAATAATCACCTGTGCTGTTAAGTTCACCTGGTAATGAATTCAGCTTGAACCCACCGATGAAAGGAAAGCGTTTTGCTATGATTGAGGAGATAAAAGAGAAATCGAAACAGTAGCTGTTGGCGATACCAAAAAGCGCGTTTCAGAATTGGATAAAACGTTGGCATAAGTCTATTATATCTGGGGGGGATTACTTTAAAGGGCACAAGATAGTTATTTTTTATCAGAACTAGTATACTACTAATTTATAACTACTCTTATAGGCCATTTACACCTTTTTTTATCTTGGACCAGTTCTGAGGGAATAGCCCCTACATATGCAGTGCATTGTACTGGAACTAAGAAAATAGATTATGAGGATGAAGAAGGGAGTAAATTTGTGAACACACGGAACGAAGTGTTGAAATTAAATTAGTTAAAACTGATCAGTGCCCAGTGTATATACCTTCGACACTGCTCAGAATAATAAAAATTAGTTCAACATCGCGCATACCGTAAGGCAATCAAATACATAAGGGGAAAATAAAAAAAGAAATTTATAATAATAAATAGAGAAAAAACAAAAAAATAAAATAATAAAAAAAACACGTGCACACATGATGAAAAAAAGAACTCTACCTATTACGGTATAATTTTAGTTTTTTACAAATTATTAATAAACATAAGTATAAGTATAGAAAACACGGACGACAATGAAAAACACGTGTATACAGAATGAAAGACAAAACACTACTCCTACACTTGACATAAATGGCTTACTATATTGCCAGTAGCAAAAAATTGTTACATGCCGTAGCGCTGCCACCATGTAGATGTTAATGCACCTTGGTTATATCTTTGTAAAGTGCTGTCCACGTGTATGCAGAACGAAAGGCAAAACACTGCTACTTTAGGGATTTCGAATCAAATCTAGATGGGTTTGACGAGATTTCCCATACAAAATGAAATCTATATTGCGACTAGATTTTGATGAAATCTGGTAGATTTTTGAAGTACTCTATTACACAACTGTGATTTTGTTCAAAATAATACTTTAAAATACTTCGCTGCAATAAAAAAAACCATACTTTTACATGTTGAATTCATTGTGATATAGTTATTGCTGGCAAACGCTTTGCAAAAAAATGATTTTATGAAAATGAAATCTTGTTAGATGTCAAAAAACGGAAGTGTAAACAGTTAAGATTTTTATCAAGATTTTCATTCAAATCTACTAGATTTTGGGTAGATGTAAATGCCCTATTATATGTTTTCGACAAATTATTCACATATGTATATTATTACAAAAATAATGTGTTGTATTCACAGTTGAAAATAAGTTATAAATTAAAACAACGAAAGTCAACTTTTTAAGAGCGGATTCTAACTCATTCATAGACGACTTAAAGTATAGTTTTGAAATTAAAACCAGCTGAACCTGATTTTTAACGCCTGACATTGATTGATTGACTGACTAATCGTAGATATGTATGTATATACTTCACACTTACTATTTCTACTTTCTGTATTTTCCACAATTTTTTCGCAAATCAACTTTTAAATTATTAAAAAATAAACATACGTTTCTACTATCCTATCGTTTAGACAGAAAAGTAATTTCATGAAAGTTGCAATACACTCACACTTTTTTACTAACACACTCACATTTTGCTTACTTTCCACTCAGCTTTCATTAAAAATTTCATGAAACAAATTTTAAGACGTTTTCTGAAAGTAAAATGACAAATTGCTAAACATTGTTGCCACATACAAAGAATTATACAAAGTGGCGGTGTTGTAATAAAATAATAATAATTATAAAATTAACTTCTTTTGCAAGTCTATGAAAATAATTATGATCATTTGTAATTGTATTATATATTTAACACATAAACAAAAGAATTAAAGTCTTTTTATAAAAATAACATCATAGAAAAGTTTATAATGATAAGTTTTTTCAACTATTGCCCCATAAATTTGTATATGTAATAAGTTCGGCAACTCTGATTAGTAATCAAACAAAATAAGAGTGGAGAGAAGCAGAGGCAAATTTTGCAACTCTTTGCCTCGGCGACATTTTTAAAATGAACTTTCACTTTCCTGTGTAGACGAACAAGAAATTTTTATGAAAGTCGTCTATTACATTGAAATTTTTATTTGTAATACATATACAAAAATTTCATGAAAGTACTTTCCTGTGTAATGGCAGCGTAACGAAAGAAAAGCAGCTGTTTAGGGTTGCTACTATCCAATGTTTGATTAGGAATTGTGAGTAAACATTCAGCAAATAAAAGTTAACACCCCTTTAAAGCCAGTTCAACTTAAAGTATACTTTTTTTTTAACAATAGGTAAGTACTCTGTGTAAATGTGGGAAAAATGTTGAGCAACATTAATAATTTCACTCGGAAAATATGCCATTTAAAATATGGTGCCTATTTCGCGTTTTAGGCAAATTTCAAGATTTTCTTCGTTTTAGGTATACCACATTGTTCAGCTATTGTTTGAAATTTCACGCGAAATAAGTACCACTCATATTATTTCACAATTACAACACAATGTTGCCAGAAACATTTCATAAGTTTTTCACAAATTGAACAGAGTACTACTTCAGCGATATTATTTCATAGATATTTCACACAAGTTTTCTTATATAGAGTTTTGACAGCATTTCGCACGAAATGACGAACACCGTACTTAGTTTATGACTACAAAAAACATATCAACAGGGGTGTTCTGAAAGATTTACTTTAGTAATAGTCTATTTACACCAAAGCGAAATCTGCTCATTCGAGATTTCAAGCCCAATCTAGTAGATTTTGAGAAGATTTCCCATACAAAATGAAATCTACTTTATGAGTAGATTTCGATGAAATCTCCTGAAATATACTCAGTACTAAGCGATGCAACTGTGATTTCTTGCAAAAAGTACTTAAAAATACTACGCTGCAACAAAAATTGCACTATAATGTGGTGTATGCAGTCTCTGGGCACAAAAAATATACACTTTAATGCTGGTGTATTCAGTCTCTGATAATATTGTATTGTCAAACCCGCATGCATAGATGTCAAAAAACGGTGGTGTAAACGATATAGATTTCGTAGTAGATTTCAATTCAAATCTAGTAGATTTTGAGTTGGTGTAAATGCGCTATTAATTATATTTGCTGTCAACAGAAATCAGCTGTGACTTTTACAGCCTATTATCAGGGACCCAAAAATACAGCTGCTTACCGTCGTCAAAATTATATTTCAGGAGCATACAACCATTACTGTCGAAAGAATTTACGATTAAAGCTTTAAACACATAGACGACAGCAGACAGCAATCCGTCAAAAATAGAATGCATGTGTTTAGATGCACACGATTATTTTAACGACATCACAGCAGCACGACTTCACAGCAGCATTTGCTGCTGCTGCCAACTTAGACTAATTTCTATTTTCGTAAGCAGCAAAAAGTAAATGCAGTGCTGCCACTATAAATATAAATTGGCAGCAATAAAAACTAAAATTTGTTTGAAATATTTAATAGAAATAAACATCATATAAATAAAATAAACAAATAAATTGATGAGTTTTTACAACTTTACGTGATATTAATACGTTTTCAGTCAATAATTTTAATTTTATTCATGTAAAATATACATATATGTGGCACCTCTAAAATTTGCCTTGTTTAAATACACATAGTGCTGCTGCTGTCTTGAAAATAATTATGTTGCTGATGAGACGGCAGCTTTTGAAGCTAACTTCATTTGTAGTCGTGAAGTTGTGAAGTCTGCTGTCGTCTAAGTGTTTAGAGCTTTACGTGATATTATTACGTTTTCAGTCAGTAATTTTAATTTTATTCATGTAAAATATATATGTGGCACCTCTAAAATTTGCATTGCTTAAACACACATGTTGCTGCTGCTGTCTTGAAAATAATTATGTTGCTGACGAGACGGCAGCATTTGAAGCTAACTTCATTTGTAGCCGTGAAGTTGTGAAGTCTGCTGTCGTCTAAGTGTTTAGAGCTTAACTGATTATTAAAAGTAACAGAATCGTACTACAAGTCTTTAAATTCGATTAATAGCAATTCTATAAAACACAATGTAAGCGGTGTCGTTAAAAGAATTTATTGAAATATATGAAAATTCGCCAGAATTATAGCAAATAAAAGATGACGTTTACCGTAATCAATATTTAATGCAAACGTTTTGGAAAAACTTTTTAATTTATGTAAAAATTTGGTAATTTCTCAATTACCAAAAACGTAACGAGTTGACGAATTTTGTGCCATCAAAAATTTAAAAAAAAGTGCACCTCGCACCGACTAAAGAATTTTTCGCACAAATAAGTTTTAAAAGCACCAAAAACGGTGCGAAACGCATCGGGATGGCAACGCTGAAACAAATGCACCCTCAACGGGCAATTGGTTAAGCCGCGTGATCGGCCACATTCGTTATAGGAACATGACAAGGGAGTTTTCAGGGCATATGGATGTAGACGTTAGGTGGTTTTAGCATACTTGCCAAACTACAATCGATTTGTGTACAACTTTTGTCACAATTTTTGCCGTTTCTTTATTGAAATTATATTTGAGTTTATATTAATATTAATTAAATTAATATTAATAAAATTATTATTAGCAAAATTTTTACCGCAACAATTTTTTATTGATGTATACTCGTACATGTAGAAAAGTTTTCGAATCATATTCTAATTACTTACATTAAATCAAGTTAAATGAAATAAAAAAGGCTAAAAAAAAGTTTAAAAAGTTACATCTTGAACTCGCGCTGGACTCCTAAAAATTAAGCATTTTTGTAAAAATAAACATTTTTTCAATATTTTATTTGCAATTAAAAAATAATAAGTTAACAATAAATCAACAATATTTTACTGGGTTGCAATGCAGACAACTATTATTTTAAAAAGTTGTTAAATTTTAACAGCCGATGATGTATGAGACAAGTTACATATCACAACGCATAGAAAGTATAGACGCGCACGAGGCAAAAAGTAGGTTTAATTTCATCATAAGTTTCTGATAGCCGCAGATCACAATTCATTTTATTTTTTCAATGTTATCGCCAAGAATATTTGTTCCGTCGATACTTATTTTATATTTTTGTGCTAAAAAAATTTGTATTTAAAAAATAATTCAAATACAACAAAAAACTTATCGCATGAATGCAACATTCGCAGATTACAGCAGCATTTGCCATTCGTACTCTTTTAGCTATAGGCCCAGCCTATCAGAGATCGCTACCAAGAGGCTAAATATGAACGATTCACTGAATAGTCTTCTTCTATTAATCTCCGAATGGGGTCGTAAAAACTGAGTCGCGTTCAACGCTCGTAAGACCCAATATTGCTTATTAACACACAAGTAAACGACCGCAAATGCTGCTTCATCTGTACTCATGGATGGTATAAATATTGAGGAATCGGATGCTCCTGATGTTCTTGGAATGAAGATACAGTGTGATGTTCGCTGGACTGAACACATTTTTCATGTCTCCAAAGAAGCATTCAGAAGCATTCAGAAGCATTCCTTGGTTTTTTGAAACGGTGTAAGATGTACTTCACTCCATCCGACCTCCTTACTATTTATACCATCTACATCCGACCGAAAATGGAATACAACTCTCATGTTTGGGCCGGTGTCTCAAAGTCTATCTTGGGATTACTCGACCGTGTGCAGGAGAGGGCGAAGAAGCTCATCGGTGACAGTAGGGTATCCAACTCTATTGACTCACTGGAGCATCGAGGCAGTGTAGCGTGCGTTACTCTGTTCTATCGTTATTACAATGGATTTCGCTCTGACGAGATTAGGGATCTTGTTCCCGAAATTCGCACATTTTTACGTAGCGCGCATTCATCCTCGAGGGCTCATCCATTTGTGGTCGACGGCCCGGGGAATTGCATTACGCATTACAGAGAAAATTCGTTTTTCAGCCGAACGCTTCGTCTGTGGAATAATTTGCCTACAGACGTGTTTCCTGTCTGTTATAACGTTGGATGGTTCAAGTCAAATGTTCACAAACACTACTCTCTCTTTCTCCCTCCTCACAACCTATTTTCCTAGTTCTGGTACAATGCACTGCATATGTAAAAAAAAACAAAAAAAAAAAAAAAACATTTAACTTGCGTTTGGAAAATGTAGAACGCGTAGAAAGTTTGAAATGCGTAAAAAGCGACAACGGATATAGCGCGTCGTATGGACCTTCAGCTTTACTTTGATGTTCGCTATTGTGAGATGATAACCCGAATTGGAAGCTGTGGATGTGGACGATATTTCAACAGGACGATGTTCTTTTGCGCAACAAATTCAATGGCCGCGTTATCTCAGGTGGTGGCGATGTAAATTGGCCGCCAAGATCATGCGATTTGACACCGTTGGGCATCTATCTTTGGTTTTATTCGAAAGAAAAGCTGTACGTAAGGATGAAACGATAAGAGTAAATACTCGATACTTTTATTTCGATACCAAGTACATTGGTATATGCCCAGATCTCATCTAAGAGTGACTGTAGCAGTCATCACTGGACCCGTTTGGGATACATGCCAGGACACTAGGCCTACTCCATAACGACTTCTGTAGAAGCTGCCAAGACGAGGAGGAGATGATCCTTCATTTCCTCGACACACGCCCGGTATTAGAGCATCATCGTCTAAGATACGTAGGCGAGCGGATCTTCAACAATCTATCATGTCTGGCCTCGGTCAAACCGACCGCGCTAGCCTCTTTCATAAGAAGTAGCGGATGGCTTCCCGCCTTTCCTTTTCATCCCCGCCCATCCATTCCACTCACACTATATTCCTATAACTTCTTTTCTTCTTTGTCTTTGCCACTTTTCAGGTGGCAAAGACAAAGACTTCAGGACCCAAGTGAGCTGGACAACCTAGACTATTCCGGAGTATCTAGCGGCCTGCCTACCTAACCTAGCCTAAGCACTTTTGGTATCGATTATTTACTACCAAGTACCAAGTCGGTATCGGTAAAAATACTCGTATCGGTCAGAAATACTCTTTTCTTATTGACAGGCAAAGAAAGAAAAAACAAATTGAGCTGGTTACCATGTTTACCATAATTTTATTTGTTTTCAAAGTTTTTACAAAATAAATCCCTGCAACCCATGCAATCAAATGGGACTACCAATCGGGTGTATGATAAAATACAATAAGATTGCGGTCACGATGTTAAGAAACTAAAATTATGGCCAAAATTATGTGACTTTATCGAAGACTATACCAATAATAAATTGTCTTACATCGAAGCTACAAAGTTTTTCTTCTCCATTGAATGTGTCACACAATTGCAAGACAAACTATTGGGTAAATGTGGCAGAAGAATTGTTATGCTAGAATTCCTTCGTTTTGAAAATCTTCGCCTCCAGGATCCTAATTTAAACACCTCAATTACAGCCAGTGGATAAGAAGATCATGTTCATAACGCAGATTTTGATTTTTGGCTCCATGTGTTCTTCCCTACCGCTAATCGTATAAAGAAATCGACCGATACAAGTATGTAAGTAGGTATCGATACTTTGCGGCCGATACCATATCGAGTATAAGTATCGTTTCATCCCCAGGTGTACGTCGATAAGCCAGCAACCATTCAAGAGCTATAGGATGAAATAATGTGGCATATATATTTTTTTCTTTTATAATTAGTCTGAAAGAATCTAGTATTTTTTTTTAACAAACACTGCGAAGCTTTCTTTTTAGCTTATCTGCAGTATCACCCAGAGTCGGAGGCAGGAATCGAACCTGCGACCTCGAGACTGTTGGTGGAGTACTCTACCAAATAAGCCATCGAGGCACCCACATTACTGTTTTGAGTAGACAATGCCACTAAGAAAAGAATGGTTGACAGACATTTTGCAATATTGGCAAAATATGTTGTTGACGGTTTATACCGAGTGCATGCATACATATTTATAAATATCAAACCTATTGCTGGATTTTGAATTATTTTAATAAAGGTACATATATTAGTATAGGGTGTTTTTTAAGCTAGATAGAACTTTAAATTGTAAAAAGTAACACAAAAAATTAAATTTTGATGAAACATTTTTTTTATTTGTTTCAGTATACTCTGACAAATCATCATGAATAGACTCACGCTTGAACAACGCTACGAAATTATCCAAATTTACTTTGAAAATCAGTCGTCGATTCGCGCGTTGTTTTATCGCAAAATTGTGTTCAGCGATGAGGCGCATTTTTGGCTTAACGGGTTTGTTAATAAGCAAAATTGCCGCATATGGAGTGAGACCAATCCACAAGAGACCCTACAGACTCCATTACATCCAGAAAAATGCACTGTTTGGTGCGGTTTTCATACTGGTGGCATCATCGGACCTTATTTCTTCAAAAATGAGGCCGGAGCTCGCGTTACGGTCAATGGAGATCGTTACCGCACCATGATCAATGATTTTTTGTTTGAAAATATGGATGACATTGATCCGGAGGAGATGTGGTTTCAACAAGATGGCGCTACGTGCCATACGGCGAACGCAACCATCGACTTACTGAAATCAAAATTTGGCGATAAGTTGATTTCGAGAAATGGACCTGTCAATTGGCCTCCAAGGTCGTGCGATTTGACACCTCTCGATTATTTCCTGTGGGGCTACGTGAAGTCACTGGTTTATGCTGATAAACCAGCAACAATTGACGCCTTGGAGGCCAGCATTGTTCGTGTTGTTCGTGACATACGGCCAGCAGTGCTCGAAAAAGTGGCCCAAAATTGGACGTCCAGAATGCGCTTCGTCAAGAACAGCCGCGGTGCCCATATGCCCGAAATCATTTTCAAATGTTAATGTCACGTATTGATCTTTCGAATAAAAAAAAATTTTGATTACAATTTAATTTTTTGTGTTATTTTTTACAATTTCAAGTTCTATCGGGCTTAAAAAACACCCTATATATACATAAATGTATTTGCGAGTATATACGAGTACTTCTTCCTTGTTATATAAAAGCAGTTTCCCTTTATTCAAATACTTACATATGTATATTGTAAAGAGAAAAAGGTTTTGTAAAGAAACGAGTTTATTGCCATCAGCATTCTATTGTGAATAGATTTTTTTCATGTACAATAGACATTTCACAGCAATATACAGTTACTTCAATACAATAAATGTACATATCCACGGCCAAGGTTGCCAGAATTTAAAGAGGTAAAATCTGCAAAACTCAAGAATTTCTCATGAAAAAATCTGTAAAATCTGCTTTTTATTTTCCAAATCTTCAAACTCTAATAAATATGCTTTTTTTATAAATCACTTTAAAAATATTAACAACATATTGATAGAAATTATGCATTTCAGTATATTAAAATGCAAGTAGATTTAATGAGAAAACAAACATAGGTTAAAATTTAAACATTATGTTAGAATTAAGTGGCTTTATTTTAGATAGAGCTCTGGGCTGGAGAACAGTTCTCGCGTTATCGTAATTATTTCTTACTTAGTGTCCACACCTGAGATAATATCTGAGATAAGAACGTCAAATTCAATCGCAGAGAGAATTCTGTTACGTGTAGACTTAAAATCAGCGTTATCGCAGTCTTATAATAATTTTTATGAGAGCGTTCTTATGAAAAATCTCATGGCAACGATCTTATAAGAAGAGCTGTCAAAAAAACGATTGCGTATGTGTTTGTGTACAATAAGATGCCATTACAATTTAACCGATTATTAGTTTTGCAAATTTTCTTTTAAAAAAACCTCTTTTAAATGGAAAATAATTTGTTTTTATGCATTAAATATATACCATAAGTGATTAATTTTGTACAAAATGTGTGCATATACAAAATTCATATAAGATTTTATTCATCGCAAAGATGTGTTTTCTTCTCGGCTTTCATTGATTTATGAATTCTTATAAGATTAACAAAAATACGTGTACTCCTTGTTAGACATTAAAATATACATAAAGAAATTCGTTCTCTCATTCTGCCGACGTTTTGTCACATATTATCTCAGAGTTAATCGCAGTTGTAGACACTAGGTTAAGTGCGGTCAGGCTTGTCGTTGTTGTTTGGCCTTAGAGAGTTTTGCGTCTCGCTGTCACTGGTTAACTGTTAGCCTCAACTAAGTGTATTACTTTACAGTTTTTCTGAGTCATTCCTTTGTTAACAACGCGGCAATTTCTTGTGTGAAGGCATAAGTCGTTATAGTTAGTCACAGCGCCGCTGCAAATTACTGTTATTACTATCGTGAGCATAGTGTCTTCGTTACTTCGCCCATTCTTTGCATCGTACACTTTACAAATTTATTTGCAACTGTAGAAGTATAGTTAAATAAATATTTTAGATAGAGTAGATTTTTAGGATAGTTTAAACTCGTCTCTAAATGTCATTTCTTGTTGTATTGACAAATTGTCATAACGAAAAACATTTTTAATGTTTTTTTTCTAATTTGCTTTTGACTCATTTGTTATGTTTTTAAAATTGTCATTTGACTGACTGATATTAGCAAAAGGATGAAAAGTGGCAAATGCATTTTTTATCGACAATAAAAAACAAATTAAAATTAAGGAAAAACACATGACTTAAAATTGGTCGTAAAAATGTAACACGCTTTTGGTAGCAAATTTAAAAATAGTATTATAAAAAAAGACTTTAAATTATCGTATAAATAAGCTCATATTACTTTCTAGAATCTTGCCAAAGTTGCTTTAACAAAGAATCTTTTTGATCTTCAAGTCCAAAAACAATCAATTGCAGGTAGATTTCAACCTTTATAATTTTTTCGAAATTTCGCTTAATTTTCTTACAACATTTAAAAACATGTGCAAGATGTTATTCCATTTTGTCTATTTCATAACAAGAACAATTGATATTTTCGTTCTAACATAACGTAAACAAATGGTAGGAGAAATATAAATGAAAAAGTGCAAAAAGTTACTTTATTGTTCAAAATTTTAAAAATCTGCGTTTCTAGGCCAAAAATCTTCAAATCTTCATTTAGTGTTTTTGGAGAGGAAAAATCTGCAAAATGAAAATAAATCTGCATTTCTGGCAACATTGTCCATGGCACATACACACAGTTACACATATACTCGTATGCATGTAGGTATGTACATTTATTTGGATTCGTAACTGTCCAGTTGTAAATCGTGCCTTTATGTTAAAATCAACATCTTGGGGTGTTTTCTTAATACTTTTTTTTTTGCTTTTTTTGTCCATTCGTTTGCTTTCTTTCGTTCTTTCTTCTTTCAAAAGAACTTAAAAATTCGTCTGTCTTGTGTCTGGTTAGAAATATGTTTGATTGTTGTTTACCAATTTTATTTCACAAACTTCGAAAGTCGTACACACACACACATACATACATACATATACACATAAAAATAATTACTCTTTTGAAAGAGATGCAATTTGTTTGCCGCTCTTGTGTTTTATCAACTCGTTTCGAAATAATAACGCCATTGTGCTGCTCTTCAACTTCGAAAATATAAAAAAAAAAAAACAAAAAAGCAAAATGTAAACAAACGCCTGCGCATCAGGTGCTGCCGGAAGCGGAAGCATATGGTTTTTAAGTAAACGTTTATTTTAATATTTATAAATGTGACATTTTAATTATTTTCGTTGGTCGCTGGGGGCGATCACTTGGGTGGTGTATTTATTTGGTTTTGTGTGTTTAGAAAAATTGAATATTATGTATCACCTGTTCTTTTCTCTACAAATTATTTGTTTAAAAAACCGGCACGGTTTTGGTGTTTCAAAGTTCTTTTAACCCCCCTAAAATACTAATGATATTTCATGCTAAGTCATTACTAACGCCGCGAGCGTGCTATGGAACTGTCGCTCAAATCTTTGCTTTGTATACTTTCGTTTTGTTTAGTAATAAAAAATAAATTAAAATTCATATTACGGAACAAAAATAAAAGCGGTTCTCACTTTTTGTATTAAAGTTAATTTAAAATACTTTTAAATAAAGGATGTTTAAGTTTTAAGGGCCGATATTGATTTTGAATAAAATAAAAATTATTTAGGAATTATTGTTATTTTTTTTATTTTGATAATATTGGTATGGTTAGGTTAGATAGGCAGGCCACTGGATTCTCCAAAAAGTACCTGGATACTCCAGCTCATTTGGGTCCTAAGGATCGTTCCCTTTTTGATTGCCTGTAAAATGGGATAGAAGAGGTGAAGAATAAAAGTTAGAGGGATATAGAAGGAGTGAGGGAGAGGGAAAGGAAAGGTGGGAAACTGCTTAATGTGGCATTACTTGCTAATGTACTAGCCATCCGCTAACGCATTCGGTTTGATCGAGGCCAGACATGATATGCTATAGAAGATCCACTCGCCTAAGTATCTTAGACGATGATGCTCCAATGCCGGGCAAGTACCGAGGAGATGGAAGATCGTCTCATCCTCGTCTTGACAACTTCTACAGAAGTCGTTATAGGGTAGGTGTTGGTTTCCAAACGTCCAATGTCCAGTGATGACTGCTACAGTCACTCTTAGGTGAGATCTGGGAAGATTTAATAGCTCCCAAGTTCTCTTAGAGGTGATGTGCGGCCATAGGTTCTTTGATATAAGTCATGTGGGGTCTGTGAGCCACTGTTCTTGGGCACGTTCCAGCGTGGGGAGTTTTATTCTTTTCCAACACGCTGATAAGGGTTGTCCGCAAAAAAAATATGTAATGAAGAAAGTATCGCCCAAATGGCCGCCGCGATGTCGGCGGCGCAAATATCTGATGGTCCAAATTTTCGATGACGCTGAGGCATAATTGATATTGCCGTGAATGTGGCGAATTATCCCATTCTTTAGCTCTTGAATTGTTGCTGGCTTATCGACGTACACGTTGGAAAACTCCTTGCTGAAGAGTTCGGGCCTTTTAGTCCTCCCTGTATGCAGTTTTTGATGAACGTTCAGTCTCTCCAAGGTCATTACTATATTATGAACCTCTATATCAAGGGAGACCAGTAATGCTAACTCTATGCTCCAGAGTTTTCTCTATATACCCTACGTGCGAATGCAAAGCAATCTCAGCAGATATGCCTTTATTATAGACATATTGAGATACTGATTAATTGACGTCCTAAGATATAATTCAATTATCCGTCCCAAGAATTTAAGTAAGAAGGATTACAAGCTTATGGGCCTGAAATTGTTCGGAGTAGTATGTGAAGCCTTCCTCCCTTCCGGAATAATGACTACAACACACCTTTGCGATGATTGCGGTGTGTAGGACCACGTAAGGCAGGCATGAAAGCACAAAGCGCTCAGAGTAAAATTAAAACGACACATATAGTTCCACGATTTGCTTTGTCTTGTTTCAGTTCTGCTTTCTTTGTGTTCTGGCTTCGAATGAAGATATCGTTCCTATTACTTTTTCCGATTATTTACATAAATTATTAAGTTTTTAGAGAAATATTAATGAAAATGTTTTTGGAAATATTTCTTTTTTAGGGCGATGGAAATACATCATTTTTAAGAGCGGCCAGAGCTGGAAATCTGGACAAAGTGTTGGAACACTTGAAAAATAACATTGACATAAACACCAGCAACGCGGTAAGTTGTGACTCGATGGACCATAAATGTGTATTGTTCGCTGATTGTTGATTTGATTCCTTTACAGAATGGTTTAAATGCCCTGCACTTGGCCTCCAAAGATGGACACATACATGTGGTATCAGAGCTGCTTCGGCGAGGCGCAATTGTTGACAGCGCCACCAAAAAAGGTAACACAGCATTGCATATTGCCTCGTTGGCCGGCCAGGAAGAGGTTGTCAAAATGCTTTTACAGCATGGCGCTTCCGTAAATGTACAATCGCAGAATGGTTTTACGCCTTTATACATGGCGGCGCAGGAAAATCATGATTCCGTTGTCAAGCTGTTGCTGTCAAATGGAGCCAATCAAAGTTTGGCCACGGAGGATGGTTTCACACCACTGGCTGTGGCTATGCAGCAGGGTCACGACAAGGTTGTGGCAGTTTTGCTGGAAAGTGATACACGTGGTAAGGTGAGATTGCCGGCCCTTCATATTGCTGCCAAAAAGGATGACGTAAAAGCGGCCACTTTACTTTTAGATGTAAGTAAATTTACTTGCCGGACCTGGAAGAGTGGGAGGGGGGCTTATAAAATGTTGTTTGTTTTGTTTTGTTGCAGAACGATCATAATCCTGATGTCACTTCAAAATCTGGCTTTACACCTTTGCACATCGCCTCGCACTATGGCAATCAAGCCATAGCCAATTTATTAATACAAAAAGGTGCCGATGTAAATTTCTCGGCCAAGCACAATATCAGTCCCCTGCATGTGGCCGCCAAATGGGGCAAGACTAATATGGTATCATTGCTTTTGGAAAAGGGAGCAAATATTGAAGCCAAGACCCGAGATGGTCTAACACCGTTGCATTGTGCAGCCCGTTCTGGCCATGAGCAGGTTGTAGATATGTTATTGGAACGTGGCGCTCCAATCAGCGCAAAAACTAAGAATGGTTTAGCTCCGCTACATATGGCTGCACAAGGTGAGCATGTCGATGCTGCTCGCATTCTTCTGTATCATCGGGCCCCGGTTGATGAGGTAACTGTGGACTATTTGACCGCTCTTCATGTGGCCGCCCACTGTGGCCATGTTCGCGTAGCAAAGCTTCTATTGGATCGTAATGCCGATGCCAATGCTAGAGCCTTAAATGGATTTACTCCTCTGCATATTGCCTGTAAAAAGAATCGTGCTAAGGTTGTTGAATTGCTGTTGCGTCATGGCGCCAGCATTAGTGCCACCACTGAGAGTGGTTTGACGCCACTGCATGTGGCTGCTTTTATGGGCTGCATGAATATTGTTATCTATTTGCTGCAACACGATGCCAGCCCGGATGTACCAACTGTGCGCGGTGAAACACCATTGCATTTAGCTGCTAGAGCCAACCAGGTATTTCCAATGTTGCCACCTTTCAAATATATTTTCCCCTAAATTATATATCCCTTTACAGACCGATATTATTCGTATTTTGCTGCGCAACGGTGCTCAGGTAAATGCTCGCGCACGCGAACAACAAACTCCCTTACATATTGCTTCACGTTTGGGCAATGTAGACATTGTTATGCTGTTGTTGCAACATGGCGCCCAAATAGATGCCACCACAAAGGACATGTACACAGCCCTGCACATCGCAGCCAAGGAGGGACAAGATGAGGTAAAACAATTAATTGCCAAAAAGATTCTGGATCACATTGATACTGTTTATTTAATGCAATTATTTTGGATACGTCACCAAGAGTATTTTATTTAGAACAATTTTCTTTCTTTTATTTGAAATGTATTATTTTTATCAGTGTTGTTATTATTATTATTTATTATTATTGTATTGTCGTTATTATTATTATTACTATGATTTTTTACTTTTATTATTATTAATAAAATTAATTTGTTGTTGTACTTTAATCACATTGTTTTATATTTATTTGCATTCGAGAAAAAGCTAAACGATTTCATTTTGTTTTATTTTGAGTTTGTAGTGGCTTTTAGCAAATTAATTAGCTAATTTACAAAATCGTGTATCGTGTATCTTGTACATCGTGAATACACATTCTGTTTACTCGTATACGCTTGTGAACACGCAGTGTATTATTGTATCAATTTTATTTTGTATTTTGAACAAGGCGAATTCATTACTAGGTGAACTTGACAGCTCAGGTGATTATTTTTTGCCTTTAATTTTATAAACATTTGTATTTAACGTTTATGTAATATTTTTTATTAGCAAAACAATCTTAGGCGAATTTAAATTTTAACATTCACAGTAAGTTTTACAATAACAGAATTCATACATAGAATTGAATTCGCCTGCCCACTTGCATTCACCTGTATACATTTGCCTTGATTTTAAACGACAAAAAGCAAATAAGAAAAAGAAAACCAATATTCAGAAGGAGGGTTTCAAGAAATAAAATGGTAAATACAATAGAAATGGAAATCAACAATAACAAGTAAGAGAGTAGTATATTCGGCTAGGCCGAATCTAAAATACTCTTCACAATAGTCACGTAAATATGTGGTTTATATTACAAATTTGAACTAAATATACAGTACTGGACAATTCAATGGAAACTTATCTAAAAATTTATTTATTTATTTTTAGAAGTCGAAAATCAAAAATTATTTCTAAAGAAACTTCACAAGTATTTTAGAATTTCATTTTATAGATTCTTTTTGATATATAAACAAAAAAATAATAACATAAAAATAACGTAGTTCTAAAATTATAAAGAAAAATTAAAAGTATCAAATTTTGAGGTATTGACAAAATAATGGAAACTTAAAATTTACTCCAATAAAAACCTTCGGCCTATTATCAAAAATTAATATTTTGTTGGGTATCCTTTGTTTTTAATTACTGCATCACAGCGACGATGCATTGACCCAATTAATTTGTAAATTGTATCCTTTGGTACCTTTTGCCATTCACTCAAAACTGCATTGGATAAATCTTCCTTCCATGTGTAATTTCGAGTTCTTATCTTGCGTTCTACAATTTCCCATAGATTTTCTATGGGATTGAGATCCGGGGATTGGGCAGGCCACTTCAAAACACGGACCTCATTTGATTGTAACCAATCAGCTACAACCCTAGAGGTGTGTTTTGGATCATTGTCATGCTGAAATCTCCAAATTAGTGGCATGTTCTCCTCTGCATATGGATACATTATGTCGTTTAAAATGGATCTGTAGCCGACACCAGTCATTGTATCCTTTATAATGTGAATTGGGCCCATTCCTTGCCCAGAAAAACAGCCCCACACCATAATATTGCCACCTCCAAACTTGACTGTCTTGCTTGTGTACTTTGGGTCTAGTCTCTTTCCCTTTGGCCGCCTTACAAATGATCTTCCATCATTGCCCCTTAAATTATATTTGGACTCGTCTGAAAAAAGGACAGTGTTCCATTTCTCTTTAGACCAATTTACGTGCTCTCTGGCAAATTTTAAACGAGCAGCACGGTTTTTCTCCGATATCAGAGGTTTTTTCGCAGGGCGGAAGCAACCAAGACCAGCCTCGCGGGCTCTACGGCTAATTGTTCGAGAGCTAACATCCAATCCAAGAACATTTTTAACCTCTCTTGATGCCATTTGGGGGTCTTTTTTAACTCTCTTGATATTAAATTATCCTGTCTTGGAGTAGTTTTACGTGGTCTTCCTCCTGAATGCAGAGTTTTAACAGTACCCGTTTCACGAAATTTCTTGATAATCTTCGAAATTGCTGATTTATTCATCGAATATTTATCACAAATAGTTTTTTGTTTTAATCCAGCATTAAAATCATTTATTATTTTTATTTTTAAATCTTCACTTATCTTGACTCTAGCCATTTTTACTAATTATGTATTCAAGATTCTTGTGTTTAAAATATTTGAAAAAAGAAGCTGGCAAGAGAGTAATTTAAAAAATAACGGTAAATTATTATGCATTTTGCCTCGTTTTTTCATCAATACATTTTGCTTTAGTCATCTTTCGTGCAGAAGTGTAAAAGTTTCCATTGTTTTGTCGAACCCCAAAAATTTTATACTTTTAATTTTTCTTTATAATTTTAGAACTACGTTATTTTTATTTTATTATTTTTTTGCTTATATATCAAAAAGAATCTATAAAATGAAATTCTAAAATACTTGTGAAGTTTCTTCAGAAATAATTTTTGATTTTCGACTTCTAAAAATAAATAAATAAATTTTTAGAAAAGTTTCCATTGAATTGTCCAGTACTGTATACCCGATATATAAACCGATTTCGGAAATTTTCATTTTTTTTTATTACCGGAACTGTTTTTAAGCAAAAAAATTATATCATGGAAAAATCGGTTTAGATTATATCTGCTTTTAAGCAGTTCTAGTAATAAAAGTTCGCTTACGCAAGATTTTCGTGAAAAAATCGGTTTTCGTTATATTCGGGTATATATGGGCCGATATCGAAAATTTTCATGTTCTGTATTTTAATAAACTTTTACAACCCGAATGACTTTTAAGCAAACAAAAATTTTAAGTTCGCTTACGCGTCATTTTCATGGAAAAAATCGATTTAGGCTATATCTCGGGTATATATGTATGGACCGATATCGGGGAAATTTTTTTTCGTTGTAATTGCTTAATAATTATGTCAAGTTTAAAGCGAAATAAACTATTTATTTTTTTTTTTCAAAAAATTTCATACCAAATTGCCCAAAAAAAGCATTTTTTCGGAATTTTGGATATAAGTATGTATCTTAGCAATATGTAAACCGATATCTGATCACTGAGTTTCAATAGCAAAGCCATGAATCGAAGAAGTAATAGAATGGTGAAAGAAAAATGTTTCCAATTCGAATGGTGATATCGAATGAAGAATTCCGATATCGGTCCATATATATACATATATCGGTCCATAGCCATAACCGACTTTTTATGAAAAATTTTGTTTGCTTAAAAGCAGTTCTGGTTATAAAAGGAGTTTACTAAAATGCAGAAAATGAAAATTTTCGGTATCGGTTCATATATACCCCGAGATATAGCCTAAAGCGATTTTTTGCGAAAATGTCACGTAAGAGCACTTAAATAACTTTTCTTGCTTAAAAGCAGTGCTGGTTATAAAAGGAGGTTACGTAAATACAGAAATTGAAAATTTTCGATATCGATCCATATATACGCGATATATAGCCTAAGCTGATTTTTTCATGAAATTTTTTTTTTTTATATTGGACCAGTACTCAGGAGATGACCCCTACATATGCAGTGCATTGTACCAGAACTAGGAAAATAGGTTGTGAGGAGAGGGAAAGCGGGAGTAGTGTCAAATGTTCACAACATTTGACTTGAATTTTCCAACGTTATAACAGACAGGAAACACTTCTGCAGGCAACTTGTTCCACAAACGAAGCGTGCGGCTGATTCTTTGAGCAACCAACCACAAATGGATGAGATCTAGACGATCAACGCGTGCTACGTAAAAATGTGTGAGTTTCGGGAACAAGATCCCTAATCTCGTCAGAGCAAAATCCATTGTAATAACGATAGAACAGAGTAACGCACGCTACACTGCGTCGATGCTCCAGTGAGTCAATAGAGTTGGATACCCTACTGTCATCGATGAGCTTCTTCGCCCTCTCCTGCACACGGTCGAGTAATCCCAAGATAGACTTTGAGACACCGGCCCAAACATGAGAGTTGTATTCCATTTTCGGTCGGATGTAGGTGGTATAAATAGTAAGGAGATCGGATGGAGTGAAGTACATCTTACACCGTTTCAAAAAACCGAGACACTTGAATGCTTCTTTAGAGTAGCGTAAGCGAACTTAAACAATTTTTTTTGCTTAAAAGCAGATTTGGTTATAAAAGGAGGTTACTAAAATGCAGCAAATACAAATTTCCGATGTCGGTCCATATTACCCGAGATGTATATAGTCTAAACCGAGTTTTCATTGAAAAAAAATTGTTTTTGCTTAAAAACAGTTTTGGTTACTAAAATACAGAAAATGAAAATTTCTAATATCGGTCCATAATACCCAAGCTGGCCTAAACCGATTTTTTCATGAAGGATTACCTCTTCGGCATGACGATTACAAGGCAAAGAAATTTTTTCCCCGACATCGGCCCATACATGTTCGAGCATATTTAGTTCAAATTTGTAATGTATTCTATATATTTACGTGACTATCGTAAATGATATTTTAGATTCGGTCCAGTCGCATATAATACACTATTACTTGTTTATTTGTTTGTTTTGTTGCTGCACCTATTATTTGAAAATTCTCTTGGTCGGTAGGCAAAGAAAATGTTAAATATTTTTTTGAAAAACTATTTTTTGTTTGTATCTCGTGATATAACAAAAAACTTGCTTGGAAATGCATCACTGCATCATCAGCTGTTTGCAATGCTAGCACTAATCAGCTGATGTTGTTGTGCAGATAAAAAAAGCATTGCCGTTGTCATATCAAGACGACATCAAAAAATATTATACTACACATACACTCGTCTTCGACAGCAATTATGTATTCTTTGAAAGGCCTTCGGTATTTCCTAAACTTAAGTGATAGATAGGGATTATCGACTACATTGAATTGCTGCTGACAACGGGTAAATGACAACATTTTTTCGTCGACGTCATGTGAGTATGACGACCGCTCTTGGAATAAGGAATCATGAATGGCTAAGTTTTTTTCTTTGATAGGCCTTCGGTATTTCCTAGACCTAAGCGATAGATAGAGACTGTCGACACCATTCAATTGTTGCTGACAAGGAGTAAACGCCAAAATTTTTGCGTCGATGGGTCTTGGAATAAGGGGTAATGAATGGTTAAGTTCTCTTTCTTTCAACTGAAAACACTGGTGTGAAGAAACCCAATATTGCAAACTGTAATATTTTTATGGATGTTTTCTATAATAAAATAATAAAATGCTTTTTATGTTTTTATTGTTATTATATTTATTAATATCATTTGATTGCCGTTTTCCATTGTTATCTATGGTTTGTTTTATATCTTATTCGTTTTCTTTTTTTTTTAAACTTCAGTGCAAAGCAAAAGTGTAATTTTTCTACACAAATTAATTTTAGGTTGCTGCTGTTCTTATCGAAAACGGCGCAGCTTTGGACGCTGCTACAAAAAAAGGGTTTACCCCTCTTCATTTGACAGCAAAATATGGTCACATTAAGGTGGCTCAGCTTTTGCTTCAGAAAGAAGCAGATGTTGATGCACAGGGCAAAAACGGTGTAACACCCTTGCATGTAGCTTGCCACTATGACAACCAAAATGTTGCACTTTTGCTATTGGAAAAGGGGGCAAGTCCCCATGCAACAGCCAAAAACGGTCATACACCACTACACATTGCAGCGCGTAAAAATCAAATGGACATTGCTACAACGCTGTTGGAATACGGCGCCCAAGCCAATGCCGAGAGTAAGGCCGGATTCACGCCTCTTCATCTGAGCTGCCAGGAAGGCCACAGCGAAATATCTAGCTTATTAATCGAGCATAAAGCCGGTGTCAACCATCCGGCCAAGAATGGTTTGACACCTATGCACTTGTGTGCCCAGGAAGATAATGTTAATGTGGCTGAAATATTGCAGCGCAACGGAGCCAATATTGATATGGCCACTAAGGCTGGCTATACGCCCTTGCATGTGGCGGCTCATTTCGGACAGGCCAATATGGTGCGCTTTCTTTTGCAACATGGCGCCAATGTTGACGCTGCTACCTCGATTGGTTACACACCTTTGCATCAAAGTGCCCAACAGGGCCATTGTCATATTGTTAAACTTTTGTTGGAGCATAATGCAAATGCTAATGCCCAGACCACAAGTGGTCAGACTCCACTTGATATCGCTCGCAAACTGGGCTACATCAGTGTACTCGATTCGCTTAAAACAATAACTGAAGAATCGGAGGCTTCTTCGCAACTGCATTCGGATGAAAAGTATCGTGTTGTTGCTCCAGAAGCCATGCACGAATCTTTTATGTCGGACTCTGAGGAAGAAGGAGGTATGTAACTTTTTTCATTTAATCACATCCTACACACAGTTATTATCTTTGTTCCTTTAGAAATTAGAAGAATGATTTCTCAGCACCATCACAAATAACAGTTTTTTTATTTTATTTACTTTTTGGTTGATTTTTGAAACACCAGACTCTCAGAGTTTTTTTTTTAATTTGTTGAGTAAATTAAGAATTTCTCTTCCGTTTCATCTCATTTCAACAACGTTACACACTCATTAGCTTTTGTATACAACATCATCATCATAATTTAAGGTTGTTTTGTAAATTTGGTTTACACAAACAAACAAGCAAACAAACGTTTCTACACAAACAAACAAACAGACTTCTTTTTTTCAGTTAATTTTTCTTTTCCTAATTTTTTGCATTTGTATTTGTGTGTGTATGTTAATGTTTGTTTGTATAAAATTTATTTCCGTTGTGTCATTTAGGTGACACAAATGATTGGGATTCATGTTTGGGCCTTAAAAGTGATCGTCACAACAATGAAAGCCATGTTTATCTGCCATATTATCGCGGTGAATCATTATTTTTATCCTGTAAGTTATGGGATTCATAATATTTTTATCTCATTATTACAACAAAACATGCATACATACATACTTACTTACATATATACATACATGCATACAAAGACATTATAAACCCAGTTAACCAGGTAACAAGGTGCATTAACGTACAACAAACGTGGTATAATAGGGATCACTTAACGTCAAATTTATTGTTTATATTTTTGACAGTGAATTTAGTGATTTATTCGGAATTATATTTTAATTAAATTTAAAATAATTTTGCGAAAATAAAAATAATTCAAATAAAAAAACTTGATAATTGTAAAAAATGATTTTCATAATTTATGATTGCGAAAAGTTTCAAATATTTTTGACAAGAACAGCTGTTTTATTGTATTATTGGAATCAAGGCAGATTTAACAGGTAGTGGCAGAATTACAATAAATACAACACCAAAATACATCACATGTGCTTTGTTGGTAGAAATGACTAAAAGTTGTAAAAATTTTGTTTTTCTTTTGTTTGAAAAAGCAAGGAAGTCTATCAGCCAGTTTACCAATATCGACAGCGTGCTTTCGTTCGCAATCTAAGAGAAAGAAAATTGATTTGGGTTCGTCTAACTTTTTTTTATGCATACAATCTGTCAAAACTCAATGAAAATACAAAAGAATATACGAAAGAATCATAGTGAGACAGACAAACCTAAATTAATTCGAATGTGAGTGACTAGCTTTCTTTAGCATTCATTTTCTTTCGAAATTGGTAAACTGGCTGTATGTTTTTGGTATAAAAAATTTTGACAAATTATTGCAAATGAAATCAAAGACAGCTGTGCTTATACCACTGGTCTACTTGGTTGTAATTTTGCTTTCGGGCTGCCACCTTGTAGACGTTAATGCACCTTGCCATGTATTTAAGGCATTTAAACGCGGGAAACCAGATAATTGAAATTCGTGAAAGACGTACTGTCGATAGCTCAAACAAACCATTGACAAAATTTTGAAAAAAAAATGGACACTATATCAATCAAGACCACCTAAGCGAAACGTTGGCGACACGAGAAATAAATTGAAACAATAATTATTACTTAAAATTAACTGGAACGATACAAGAATATCCAGAGAGTGACTGCGCGCTAAAACTTCTAAAAATTCCTGAAAATAAAAGAAAACCCCAATGCAAAGTTAAGAAAAGATAATAATAAAAGATAGCTGACTCTCATAAATGTATTAACTTTGTATTAATAACAAACGATTAGAGAGTGACCATAATAGAAAAAAATCAGGGTTGTGTTTTGGTGTATTCGCCGTAGTAAGTAATAGTTTTGTGTTGTTGTAAATGCATAATTTAAAAAATTGGCCTTCTTACGGGGAAAAAAGAAGTAAAAGGAAGTCATGACCGTTTAAGGTCGCGTGACTTATGTAGGAATAAATCCTGTAATTGTGTTTTTTTGTATGTTTTGAAACGGTTGACGAGAGGGTTGGAATCAACCTGAGATAAATTGAAATAGACGGTAAAATCGTCAGGTTAACATCGGACCATAACATGCTTCACAATAATTGCTACTCTGATCGCTTCGAAACTATCATTTTATGAAAAATTTCATAGATTTTTTTAAATCTCACGACTTGTCAATAAATCTGATACACAGTTACAGTTTTAGTATACACTATCCTACTTGTTCAGCTCAAATGCCATATACTCGTATGGCAAAACGCACGATTGTCTAGGATAGTGATTCACTGCCCTAAATCTGACAACTTTAAAGGTCCTGAATAAAAAACTTTTAACTAATAGTCATTAGAAAAATGGAGTAAAGTCATAAAAATATAGAACAACTTATAAGGCTGCCATATTTATGAAAACTAGTGGGAATCATACCGCTCTTAAATAATGAACTCTAATATAAAATCAATATTGATACCAATAAAACTGTGAAAACCCACAAATATGTTCTTTACGCTGCCATTACACAAGAAAGTACTTTCATGAAATTTTTGTATACGTATTACAAATAAAAATTTCAATGAAATAGACGACTTTCATGAAAATTTCTTGTTCGTCTACACAGGAAAGTGAAAGTTCATTTTACAAATGTCGCCGAGGCAAAGAGTTGAAAAATTTGCCTCTACTTCTCACCACTCTTATTTTGTTTGCTTACTAATCAGAGTTGCCGAACTTATTACATATACAAATTTATGGGGCAATAGTTAAAAAAACTTATCATTATAAACTTTTCTATGATGTTATTTTTATAAAAAGACTTTGTTTGCTTTATGTGTTAAATATACAATACAATGACAAATGATCATAACTATTTTCATAGACTTGCAAAAGAAGTTAATTTTATAATTATTATTTTATTACAACACCGCCACTTTGTATAATTCTTTGTATGTGGCAACAATGTTTAGCAATTTGTCATTTTACTTTCAGAAAACGTCTAAAAATTTGTTTCATGAAATTTTTAATGAAAGCTGCGTGGAAAGTAAGCAAAATGAGAGTGTGTTAGTAAAAAAGTATGAGTGTATTGCAACTTTCATGAAATTACTTTCCTGTCTAACCGATAGGTTACTCATATTTGGCCACACTGTTTTTGTTTTACTTGTATTTAAGTCAAACACATATTTTGTTCGTTAAAGTTAGTAACAAATTAATAGCCGTATTACTCCTAAAATACTGAACCGATCAAAAATAATGAAATTATTCACTTTTGTGCAGAAATAACTTCAAAACTATGCATATTTTTTTTTTTTAAATCGGTGCAGTAGTACGGCTACAAAAGGGATTTTAAAAAACAATAGACCACCCTAACTGCTATCACAAACCCCAAATTTAATTCCATACATTGATACTGGCTTACCCCATACACATTTATATGTACATATGTATGTATGTAGATAAAAACATGCCATAATAGTATTTATTTCATTAATTTAATTTAAGCGTTTGTGCTCGTATGTATGTATGTATGTTATACGTGTGTAATAATTTGTTTGACAAAAAAAAAAAAATACCGCGTGCACTCACGGAAAGTTTACTTTGCAATGTCTTGAGTTTGGTTGCTGGCAAGGGAAAAGTGGACCACTCTCTTTTCGCAAGACTCCAAGGTAAACTTTCCGCGTGCCAAAGCGGTTAAATTAATATGTAAAAATAAATGTTATATTTTGTAAATAGTTAATTCAATTGTAAGTACATACACAAATACCTCCTTTATTCATATATTCACACATACACACACACACACACACATCCATCCAAAAACCATTAAGCATCACCTTTTGCACCTGTATTATAACTTTTGCTACCCACTGAACATTTTTGTTTTCTGATTTCGGAAAAAATTTTAAAGTCTAGGAGAAAGAACTCGTTTGAAAAAGGAAAGTACATATATATATCAATTAATACAGATTGCGGAACCAAGATTTTTGGGTCTGGTGAAAACTTTTATGCAATCAAAATGAAGCATGCACTCACTTTTCATTAATAAATGCCAAAAATAGGCATTACCAACGAAGTGTCGCATTGGTTGATATTGAAGCTACCTAAGTATGAAAAATAGAATTTTTTCAAAAACCATTTATTCCTCAACATAGTCTCCTTTTAGCTCAATACATTTAGTAAAACGATATTCCAACTTTTTTATACCATCTGAATAATACGATTTTGGAAATTCCTCAAAATACGCGTTAGTTTCAGTAATCACTTCTTGATTGCACTCTGGCTTTTCTTTTCGTATGCATCTTCACAGCGTTTTAATCGGCCGAGTGTTGATTGCAGGCAGGTCAGCTGTATACATTCTGATATTGCAGTAGTTACCTCGGGATCGTTATAGCAATGGTTGCTGGTGAAGCAGGCCATGGGCCGTACTCGGTACAGAATCAGAAGATGTTTTACGTCGGTTCCTGCCTTGACGGCCTAACGCTACGGTGATTCTCTCACAAGGGGAAAAAACGGCCCCTGGGTCCTACTCGGCACACAATGAATTCGGATATTCCTTGTGTCTGGTACCACATCCCTCGGGGAACAGATTTTGCCTTGGCGTTTTCCTAACCAGGGCACTCTGTTTTTCGGGTAAAAAGGAGAAGGGGGCCCTCGTAAAATTCTAGGAAGCCGCATGACTTATGTTGTGCTGGCTTCCAAAACCCTGACCAAAGGTTTAAATTGGCAGAACGGGGATTATCATTGTGCCCGGGTGATTCTGCTTGCAGTTCAACCCGGGCTGATCATGGTAGAGGTGCCTACCTTGGCTGAAACGTTCTGGCTGTGGTTGAAACTTAAAACACAGGAAGGGGTATCGTTGTTAATTAGTTGGTGTGTAGCTTTTTTCGGGGACTAACAACCTCCCGAGGGTCTGTTGCCTTTACAACAGATACCTGTACTGTGAGGAACGAGTAGTGATGGTTGACGGGTGAGTTGGTTTAAGGGCGGATGCTGCTAGTGGGCTCGGCCTACCAACGCATTAAGCCTTGCCTTCCATTGATTGCTGGGAAATTGCATACAGGAATGATTAGCAGGCCTGAACTCCTCAACAAGAAGTTGCTCATATGGCAAAAATTGGTACCTATGTGAGAAATTTTTTGCTCACACAGGTAGCTACCGGAGTGAATAATTCACTCCGTGTAACTGGTCCATCATCAGATAAGGCCGCAAGGCAGGTGCTGATGTAAATCTTTTTCACAACGTTCTGGTACCACAACGACAGGCGATTTGCCTTTATTGTCTTACGAGTAGTATTAGCACTCTAGCCACAATGTGAATAACTGAAAATAGGTAACAATCGATCCAAAGACTACTGAGAGAATAGTCGTCCAAAGTTGCTGGCGAACAGCCAATTAAAAGGCTACGGGGGAACATTCGTCTCGAAGCCGCTGGAAGAACAGCCATCTGAAGTTGCTGCGGCCTTATAACTGAAGACCTCAAAATTTACATTTTCCTAGAGAAAATAATCCAAAGACTTGATATCACACGAATTAGGTGGTAAACTTATCATGTACGCTTCGTTATATGGTACCACGACTAAGTCCGAATTGGTCTATTCGGAAAGTTTGGGCAATTCGTTCGAACATAGGGGTCCGCAAATAATGCGAGTAAGGTTGGCTTCAAAAGCGTCAATCGGAGCTGCCTTTCACCTGTAGACCTCAAAGTTTACGTATCCGCATAGAAAATAATCCAAAGACTTGGTATCTCACGATTTAGGTGGACAAGTTATCATTGCAGAACGTGAAATTGAGCGTTCTCCAAAATAGTTTCCGAACGAAGTCCATTGTTTCACTCACTTGTAGCACAATCTTGTTCGTCGGGACCTTGTGCTAGAATTTCAGGGCATACATAGTCCGTCAACATGAACCGATAAGGGCTATCATTGGCGGTAACATTCTCATTTGCATAATTTTTCAAGAAATATGAACCAATGATTCCACCAGTTCATAAACTAGCGGGATGTGGTCTACCCGGTTGAGTATCATCGACTGATGTAAACTAGAACTCAAATTTAGTGGTTTTACTAGGTCGTTTATACGCACCGTAAGTACCACGAATCACACAAAAAACATTCACAAGGCGCTGTTTTTCGAAATACAGCTGAATAATTTGGAGACGTTGCTGTGGGGTGAGTCCTTCCATGATGACTTGCCAAACGATGCTGAACATAAATGAGTCAAGCGAGATCTGTCAAGAAAAGTGTATCGAAAATCAAACCTCACAATGAATCACCCGTTATCAAATAAATACAATACTGATGGCTTGCCTGATCTTACTCGATTAAGTTTAGTCTTATTTTGTTTTCTACTACTAAACCAAGGCGAATTCATTTTACCAGGTGAAACTGGGATTACAATAAATACAACAAGGCAAAAACAATATGGTGTTTTGTTGTTGCTTGAGCGATTCGTGCGTCAAAAAGTTGTATAGAAAATGTGTACATGCATACACACGCTGTACTTGAAGATATGCATGTATGGGAGCTAACCGGAAACAACTTCTGACATTTGATGTTTTACAAATAGAAAAAAAGTCTAACATCTGTTTTTTCCGTTTCACCTGGTGAAATGAGTACGCCTTATACTAAACTAGTTGATGCATAGTTTTATTATTTGGTAGTACCAATGATGGAACTCTGGATTGATTTTAGTGGGATAACAGGCAAATACATCTAAACAGCTGATCAAATTTTTCCCTTTTCTGTTTTTATTTTTATTTATTTTGCATGTCACTTTTAATTTCTTTCTTTTAATTAATCAAATTGCATGACTGATTTAACAAAAATTATTATGACTATAAAATAAATTAAACTTTATGTATAAGAAAAGTTAAAATTAAAGTTACATACTTATATATGTATGTATGTATTTAGAAAGAGAGTGAGATACAAATTTAATTCATTTATCATCTCTGTATGTATTTTCAAAACTCACTGCACCTTTAACATCTGTCTGCCTGCTCGCTCTCTTCAATTGTATTCGAAATTGGAATGAATATGAAATACATAATTGCTAAAAAAACAAACAAAAACAAAATGCATCACAAATGACACATACTGCTGAAACCATATACATATGTATGCTACTCGTACAACTTTTGAAATGCATCAGGCGAAGATAATATGCTTTCCGATCAACCTTATCGCTATCTGACAGTTGATGAAATGAAATCTTTAGGAGATGATTCTCTGCCCATTGATGTGACACGCGACGAACGCGTCGATTCAAATCGCATGGCCCAGAGTGCTGAATTTGGATCCGGTTTGCCTCAGCAGCAAACGAATGCCGACGAAGCCATTATTAGTCCACATAAGGCTCAAACATACAATGCAGCAGCTGGAAAATCCATGGTCGATGGCATTTATATGGCGAATGGCATTAGTGAAGATGACCACCGTCATGTTGGGTGAGTTGCTAATTAAAGGTTTTGTTGTTACACTATCCTACACGATGGTGCGATCTACTAAATAAAACATGTGTGCTGAAAAAGTACTAAAAATGCAACTGTGTGACAGAGTTTTTGACAAATCGTGCGAATTGAAAAATTTTATGAAAATTTTCAAAACATGATTTCTGTGCGATCAGTGTGGTATGTAAGAATATTGTTGGTGCCTCGTGAAAAAAATTTAAATTATGTAAAAAATATTATGGTAATAACAGCGTTTAATTATTTTATTGTGCATATAAATTATTGCAATCATACTTGTATAATAGTGTTGCCTATAACGCCATTTTGAAGCGATTTTGTAAAGTCGGCCAGACTTTTAATACATTTTCATCTGCATGAATCGTACGATCGTGTAGAATAGTAGTGAATCAGGGCCTTAAACGAATGGTTTCCAATAAATTTTCTCTTTTTAACCTAAAAATGTTCAAATCTCTTCCCTACTACCCGCCGACTTTTGCAGGCGTAAGCTCCAGTGGAAAAGGTTTGTTAAATGATTTATTTAGAATATCGCAAAGAGTAATAAAAATATCGTTATTTATTTGCTTGCCAGTTTCTTGGTCTCTTTTTTGGTGGACGCTCGTGGAGGTGCTATGCGTGGCTGTCGCCATAGTGGTGTACGCATGATAATACCATCGCGCTCAACTTGCCAGCCGACACGAGTCACTTGCCGCTATGTCAAACCACAACGCACTATGCATCCACCCCAGCTCATGGAGGGTGAAGCTTTGGCGAGTCGGGTCTTAGAACTGGGACCAGTTTCAACAAAATTCATTGGCCCCGTTATCATGGAGGTACCACATTTTGCTTCGCTACGCGGCAAAGAACGCGAAATCATCATACTACGTTCCGATAACGGTGAAACTTGGCGGGAACACACGATTGATAATTCTGAAGAAATTATACACGATGTCTTGCAACAATGCTTTGAGCCTGAAGGTAACGCGTTATCGTTTATAGGCCAAAACGTTTCCATTAATTGTTCTAATACAATATGATTTTTTTTTTGCAGAAATCGCCCAATTGGATGAGCAAGCTGGCAACCATGTGTGTCGCTTTGTGACTTATGATTTTCCACAGTATTTCGCTGTTGTTACACGAATACGTCAGGAAGTTCATGCTATTGGACCCGAGGGTGGCATGGTGTCCAGCACTGTTGTACCCCAAGTTCAGGCTGTATTCCCGCAAGGTGCTTTAACCAAGAAGATTAAAGTTGGCCTACAGGTAAATCTCTTTAAACCGCGCAAAGGTGTTGCACCAGAAAAACTACGTAAAATTAGCGTTAATCATGTACCAAAGAAAAAGCGATTTTCGCTAATTTGGTAATTTAAATGTTTATAGTTTAAAGAAAGCAAAATGAAGTGACATTTAAAGAAGCCTAATGAAAAAACAAATTGTAATACAAGCCGTAAACTGTTAAGTTCTCTATTCTGAATTACATCATAGATTTGGTGTCTTGCGTTCCACGTTGTCTAATCGTTTTGTGAGCTCTTCTTAAGTGACAAATTTCGTCACCCTTTTCAAAGAAATTTGAAGTTAAATTTATTGTACTGTGTGAAATTTTCCCTTTTATTTCCTACCGGACTAAAATGTAACTCGGCAAAGGCTATATTGGTATATGCCCAGCAAAATGTACATTTGTCATAAGGTAAGGTTGATGCGTAAAATACAAAAATATTCAAAAAATACACCAACCCAAGTAATGCGGCATCAATGCTTTGCAGTTGGTAAATTGAATTTTGACAGAGCGTAAGAGACTAAACTTTACTCTCTTTCTCTCAGTAAAGTTAGCTTCAAAACAAATGTTACTCATTTTTCTGGTAATTAGTAATCACACTTTAGCTGCTTTTATACTAATTTAGTGACTTTCTTATTATTTATTAATTCTATTTAGTAATTTTTATTAAACAAGATTAGTGAACAATATTTAAAATTAACGCTCTTATATAAGTTGTTTACCACAGCGTAAAATCAAAGCTTTACGGCTTAATTTAGGTGAAAGACCCCCAAATCAGCTGATAGAGATTGTGTGGAATGGACATAGATGTTGTAGATTATGTCAAATATGAACTGTCAAGACTAATTTTTAACAAAATGGTGGCAAAACAAATAAGTATACCTTCCCGGTGGGTACACCAGCACTATCATGAAATGTAAGATTTAATCTGCTCGCATACGTCGTAGACGTAGAAGATTCCGCAGGATCGTAGAACCTCATAAATCATAGCCAGACCACGTTAGCCTCGCTATCCAGCAGTCAACCTGATCAGACTATCTGTCCTACAAGTTGACGCGGCACCTGGTTCTTACAGCTTTTAAGAGGGACTCCTACCACTCTTTTAGCAATTACTTTAGCAAATTTTTTATCTTAATTGCCAAGCGGCACGATATATTCGTCTTCACCGATTTCTAATGGAGTTTATAAAAAAAAGAAAGGAACGAAAATATATAAACAGTTTGTTTTCCATGTTTCCCAGCTGTCTATATGTCGACATTTCATACAAGCTACCCTACACAGAAAAAAATAGATGCCATATTGACAAAAAAATTGCACTATTTTTATCAAATTTCCTGTGAAAAAGATTTTTTGCCGGATTGATAATTCAAATTAAAAAACCTATTTTTTCACTTAAAAGCAAAAATTATTGAGTTGAAAAAAATTGTTGTTAATGTGTAAAATATATTTAACAAAAGAAATTGTTAAAGAAACAACAGGTCTTCACTGTTATATGACAACCTTTTAAATTTATTTATTGAATAACAGTCAATAATTCGGAAAACTTTTTATTAATTGCATTTTATTAAGAGATATTTCCAAAAATTCATTATTAATAATAATTTAATTAAGTCGATGCAAATTTTATTAAATTGATGGTTTTTTTATTAATAACATAACTTGATTGAAAAAAAATCTCATCTATTTTTTTCTGTGTAATCATCAGTAGACTTTGGTATACTATGACAGGTATTAATAAAACATTTTTCTTATAAATCCTTTTCCTATTAATTCTTATAAATTTACTTATAAATTCTCAATAATTTATTTACATTGTTGGTATTTAAAGTTTAATGTTGGAGAATATCTTTCAAAAATTTCCAAAATCTACTGATTAGGGTAGGTCCTATGAAATGTCGACATATAGACAGCTGGAAGACATTGAAAACAGGCTGTTTATAATTTTTGATTGGTATTAATGTAGAAGCTTATATAGTGAATAAAACTCAATTGTTAAAAAAAACTTATTTTTTTCAAAAAATCTAAGCGCGTACTATTTCGTTGAAGGGTTTAATTTATATCCACTAGACTTTGGTTTGACGTAAATGCGCTATAAAACCCACATTTAAAACTGCAACATAATCTTGAAAACTGAGTTATTTTCGGATTAAACATTTAACAGAGATCACATTAATATATTGCAAGCTGGCATCTTTAATATATAAAAAAATATCATGTAAAGGATGTGAAACGATATCACATATTTATATTCCTACTCGTCCCTTATTCTCTTTAAAATTTTCCAGTTTTTATTATTTTAACGGGTTTCCGGTAAGATTTGAAAGGTTTTACGATTCCCTCTAGGAGATTTAAAATTTGGCAATATTACTTGTTTTGTACTATGGTCCACTACTCTTCTCAGTTTTTTCAATACAAATTTCATGCGAGTTTTTGGGACTTTGTTCCATTTGAAATGTGTAGTTTTGATAAACCTGAATAAATTATAAATTGTGCAGTATCAATAAAACTGGATACCCTAAGAATGTTTCACCTCTCTGGTTATTACAGTTATAATGAGGTGAAACATCAGCAATACACAGTTAATAAATTCCTAAATATACAGAGTGTCACAAAATTGAAATTAGTAATCATAAAAAACCTAAATACTTTTTAATTAATTGACTAATTAATTAGAAATTCGAGTAATTGAAATATTTGATATACAAAACGTGTGAATTTGCAAACACAAATCTATGAGAATAAAAATTCAGAACATATCTGATATATTTCTTCTTTTAAAACATAAATTAAAAAAGTTAATTTTTGGTTTATTGTTATTTGAAAAAGTATTTTTTGTTATAATTTAAAGTAAGGATTGTAAAATTAATGAAAATAGAAGGGTAAAATTTTATACTTACATACACACATACATACAATCTACATATGTATGTATACATACATACGAGTAAGACATACAATTCAGAATTTTGTGCATTACTGATTGCCAAGTTGTGCTGCTGTGAACTTTTCCATCGATTTGCGTAACTACGAGTGCAAAGTAAACAGGAAAAAGAGAACTTGTTATATTTTTGCTTTGCAACGTTTTTGGTGCTCTTAAACATTTATGGTGCGAAAAATTCTTTAGTCGATGCGCTTTTTTATCCATTGATACCTGGGAAATTGCATATAAGAGGGCTTAGAAGGCCCGAGCTCTCCAGCAAGGAGTTGGCTGCAATCTTATGACAAAAATTGCGGCCTGTGTGAGCCCTGCACGCCACACGGGGCCGCAGGTAAAGTGTGAATAATTCACCTTGTGGAGGTGGTCCATCCTCTGATAACGTCGTCAAGGCAGGTGCTGATGTAAATCTATTACACATCATTTAGCGCTTGAATTCGTCTTTTTCTTCTAAGTCTCCAGGAAGAAATAGGACCAATGATGGCAAATGATATAGGCGGCCAATTAACATCGCCACGATACAGGGCCATTTAATTTCTCATGTAGAAGAGCCATTATTTTGACATATCCACCAGGTCAATATCCGCAATATATGCCCACAAAAAGTCTGTTACCATCTCGCAATAGCAAACACCATTCATAGTAGCTGCATGGCGACCTAATTTTTGAAGAAGTACGGGCTGACAACGGCGCCAGGCTATAAGCCGTACCAAACAGTGATTCGTTGTGAACAACAACAACAAAACTCTTGGATTCTTATATGTCCAAATGCGGCAGTTCTGATTGCCAACGAATCCAGGTGAGGTGAACATGTGCTGACCGAAAAAAAAATTCCAAATTGAACGTAGTGCAATTTGATTTGAACAGCGCGTTAAGATAGTTCAAGCCTTTTACGAAAGTGAGCGTAGAAATCAAAATGTATTATATCCACTTTGTCGTGGTTTGCATCTCAGTGGATTCATTAGTAAGCAGGAAGTGGGCAGGAGTATTCGGGTACTTTCTGGAGAATCCAGCGGCCTGCCTACCTAACCTAACCTCAAGGGATTGTTGAAAATTTTCGGTGCGCTTTTTAAATATTGATGGCACCATGGTGCCATTAAACGGGTGGCATCACTAGCGCAGGTGATAATTTTTTGTTTCAAACGACCGATGATGTCAAAAGTTGTTTATATTTACACACAGTGAAGTGAAAAAATTATAAAATTTTAAACACTTTGAAAAGGTGCAAAGGAAATACATTAAAAAAGTTTTCTAATATATTTTAATGGCGTAAAATGCGTTGAAACCCATTTATGAAAACAATTGTATTAATTTTCTTTGTTCATTTTTTCCCCCCCATTTTTTCTTCTGTTGTGTAAACATGTTTTTGACGGACGTATTAAGCGGCCCATACACGTTTCAATTCAATTGTGAATTGAGTCATTTAACTGAATTGACTATTGCCCACACACTTAATAAACTGAATCGAAACATTTTCATTCAACAGTGAAATTATAGACAGTTTTAAAAATATATTACCTTCTCTTTGCAAAAACACTACAAATATAAATTTTGAGACCTGACCAAGAGACTCGAACACACACAACACAATCGAACTGAAAGACTTGCTAGTCAACTTAAAAAAATCAAAACATTCTAATTTTTCTTCAACCAACTCGACAACTGCCAAACTAATCAACTGACAAAGCCATACACGTTTCAACTCAGTTGGCAACTGAGTCGGTTGTTGTCCAAATGAAAGCTTTATAACGCAAACAAAATAATATGTATGTAGTACAGCCACTCCTTATGCTGCCACCTAATAATTGCGCCATGGTTGGCACCAAATGATTTTACACTGTATTTGATAGAATTATTATTAACCGAGTTTTATTACTTACACCGTGTCTACAACAGATATTAACTATGCATTCTAAATTAACGCTTCAAGCGTAATTTATCTGTCAAAAATCCTCATGCACATACAAAATGTATGATATCAACCCAAAAAGCGCGGCGCCAACGCTTTGTAATTGGAAAATCCAATTTTGACAGAGCGTAAGAACGACAGCTTTACTGCCTCTCAGTAAACTTCGCTTTAAAACAAATCTTACTAGTTTTTTGCGACCATTAATAACTACGTTTTAGTTGTTTTCAGACTAATTTAGCGACTTAATCACTTTTTATTATTTCTATTTAGTGATTTTTATTAAACAAATTTATTGAGCAATGCTGTTCATGGCACAACGCTAACGCTCTTATTTAAAATGAAAGCTTTAAATTACGTTGCGCTTTACGCCCGAATTTAGGTTGCACTGTAACTCTGATATAATATGAGGCAGAACGTCAGCAGATCAATGAGAAAAAAACAAATTATGTTTTCGCTTAATCTGGCAAGGCGCCACGTATTTTTGCAAATACAGGGTGGCTGATCAATTTTGCTACATTAAGAAACTCAAATAACTTTTTGTAAAGTTTATGTAATTTAATTTTTAGAAATTTATTTGAAAAATAATACGCTTTTATTAAAATAATTCACCCTCGTTGACACATGTACGATATCTTATCAAAAATTTATTCATTACTGACTGGAGTATTGCAGCGGGAACTGTCTCAATTACCGCTCGAATGGATTGCTTTAAATCAGCCAAATTTGTTGTCGTTGTTTTTTTTTTTTTTTTTTGTAAACTTCTTGCAAGGTGCATTAACGTATATACGGTGGCAGCACTACGGCATGTGACAATTTTTTGCTACTGGCAATGTTGTAAGCTATTTACGTCAAATGTATTGTTTACATTTTTGAAAATGAATTTAGTGTTTTATCCTGAATTAAACATATACAATTTATTTTGTGAACATAAAAATAATTCAAATAAATATAATTTATAATTATGAAAAGGTACATTCATAGTTTATAGTTGTGAAAATAGTTACAAATATTTTTGATAAACATAGCTTACCACATGCCTGTTTTTGTTGTATTGTTGTAATTTTGCTCTAGTGCTGCCACCGTGTATTAATGCACCTTGACTTCTTGTTTGCAATATTAAGATGGACATAAAGAAATTCATTCTCTCATTTTGCCGACGTTTTCTCAGATATTATGACAGAGTTAATCGCTGTTGTAGACTCTAGGTTAGAGAGTTAGAAAAGCCAGTGATGGCAGGATGGGGAAAAATATTTAAATTTTTCATATAAACATAATTATAATGTTAAATAAACGAATATTCTTCTTATATTCTTATTACGGTTGCTACAAAAAAGCACACAAAAAAAGTATACTAATAAAAGAAAATAAAAGTGTTGGCGTGTATTATCCACTTTAATTGCCGCCCTAGAACACAATAAATATTGGTACATTTGTGCCATTTTTATTGCCGCCAAATTGTATACCAAATAGTCACACGATCGCGGCATCGGACTTGCATTTGGTTGGTCAAAATAAGAACAATACTGACCGCGATTGCCGCATGTGCCAATTGATTGTGCAATCACACAATTGAGGTATAAAAATGAGTGAAAATTGGTGCAATTGTGTGATCCTGCCTTAAGATTCTGAATTGATTGTTATTATATGTACATACATATGTATGTGAGAAAGTATGTATGGGGGTGAATCCAATTATTTTTATTTTTGGTTTTGTAATTATGAAATCGTTTTTCGTCCATAGATTTGTGGTGAGACATTTTGACTTATTGGTTTTGATAACCTTTCAGGTGTATCAAAAAGTAAAATAAACTTATACATATTCCTAACATTAAGTAGATAAATACACCCAAGTGTTTTATTGTTAAAAGATAGTGTGGCCAGACTGCTGAAGAAGCATAATCGAGAGATTATGAGCTAGTCCTCTTTTATTCTGCATTTAGACATCCTAGTAATGTCATGCGAGTGCTGAATATGTATTATCAACGAAAATTTCTTCGAAAAACTCGAATCTCTTGCAATTTTCATTTCTGTCTACACATGCGAGTGAGAGTTCATTTTAAATTTGTCATCAGCACGTGAACGTCAAATAATTTGTTTCCTTCATATATTTTGTTTCTTTGTCTGTCTTTATAAACTGGAGTTGCCGATTTCTTCACTTGAGAATATTTTTAGAATATAATTGACATTAATTTTTATTAACATTACATTATTGATATTAAAGCTTCGTAATTTAAACATTTCCATCTATAGTATTAGTTTTAATAAATTAACATACAATTTAGTAAACAAACTAGCTAAAGCTTAAGTTTTAATTTTATAATGTTCCAGTTGATTTGCTTAAAATTATTTACACGGCAACACTGTTTGTTTGTTTGTTTGACATTTGAGTGCACGGAAGTGCCAAAAAATCACTCGCATACAAATTTAGCTGCGAGTAGACCTGCGAGTGCGAAAAATGTAATTGTGGTAGTAAAAAAATGTAAGTGTATTGAGTTTTTCGAACTCTTACTCGGATGTCTAAATACTGGGTTATAATACAGAAATTTTCTTTTGAATCTGGTTCACAATTTGGAACAGTAAATAAACATGTTTTAGCCTGAAAAACAAAACTTTTATGATGAGTTAAAGTCCTTTGCTGTTTTTTCCAACATTAACATTCTAAAGAATTTTTACAACAACAAAATACATAGTACTGAATTCGCCTTCCCGCTTGCATACACCTTTTTCTGTCACGCATTGCTTCGAGTATGATGGAGATACTGCCCTTTTTTACATCTTTGTTTCGTACGTGTTTATGCAAATATGAGATTATTTTGTTATTGTAGATGAGTAAACAGTGCTGCTAATGACAGCTTTTATTTCATAAAAATAGTGACTAAAACTTTGGTTTGTTAATAGCCTATTTACATTTACTCACATCTTAGAGATGTGTGTGGAAGATGTTGAAAATTGAAAAAAGCTGTTTACATTACATTTTCAACATCTTTCATCTGTCAAGTATTACTTCACGTGTTTGAGTAAACAAAAAACATTATATAAAATGGAACTATATTATTCTACATTTATTGGACTAATTAGAGAGCAAAAACAATTACTGCTTCAATATGCAGAATTATTAGAAATTATGCAAGACGACGGCGACGATAAGGATGAAATTTTACTTTATTTATTAGCATTTGTTAGAATTTTAAATAATTTATTAAGATTTGAACTAATAATTACAAATAATAGCACCTTAGAATTGCAATGGCAATTTTTGCGAAAAGTATATTCCAAGACTATCAGTCCAGAGTTTGTTGAGTCCAGCAAAATGAGAAACGAACATCTTGTAAAGATGTTGAGAGATGTTGAGTTTTTTTCATATAGACTTTACATAGGAAGATGTTAACATCTTGCCAAAATGATGAAAGATGTAAGATGTGAGTAAGTGTAAATACGCTATAAAGGTAGTCATGATGTATTTGAAGTGCTATGTGCACATTATTGTTAAACGGTATATTGTTAGCTTTTTTTGTGTTAATAACAAATGTACAACTTTTTAAGGGTGATGGTAATTTAAAAAGCGGCACTTTTTATCAGAGAAGGAAACACCATAAGTTAAGCTTGTGCTTAAAAATGGAATTCGAATAGATGTTTTCACCTTAGAAAATTCTTGCGCATGTTATCGATATCGTTTAAAAGCTCCTTGAACTTGCCTAAGCCCTTTGCAGTTGGGCAATTAGTAGACAGTTAAACAATTTTCGTTGTTTTCGGTAGTTGTTTGTATATACTGAAATGCAGCAAATATGTAAAAAATGGGAAAAACGGCAAAAAAAATGTCTAGTATAAACGAGGCATATGTTTTGCAACAATAATACAACACTAAAAAACCACAGTTATCTTGTTTGGGTAAATGGCGAATTCAAACCTTAATTTGGCAAAAGTAGCTGAGAGTAACTTTTTTATCTTGCGACTGTGAAATAGTATCAAATTTGTCTTGCGTTACAGGTTTAGGTCCTGAAACAATTTACGCACTAACTTCATCCGTCTTTCATTCATTAAATCGCCTTTTTGCCATGATATAATGTTTGTTATAACATTGCATTGTGTGCGATAATTTAGGCTTGTACCTGAATTAATAACAACTTATTGCTCAACATATAATAATTTCAAATACAAATTTTACCTAATATACTTAAGTATGTATTAAAAAATTTTAAAATAACATTGAAAATTAACTAGAATTAAATTAATTTTCAAACCAGTAAAATGACTAGCCACAAATCATTTGAAAACCGGGCGATATTTGACATATTCGAGCTAAATATATTAAAAATTAATGCTCTTTTAAATAAAGTTAAATATTTTGTAATAAAATAACAGCAGTATAGAAACGATTAGTGTGAAATTTGGGGGTGCAAAGTTAGTGGATGGTTGAAGTAGCAAAAGCGATATCATATCTTGAGGTCTTTCTTTCCATTAAAACATTCCCGAAAGCAATTTAATGTAAGAAATAGGAGGTTCATTTCGTCGCCTAGTTGTCGGCGGTATTTAGGCAAAGAAAAAGGTCAGCGGCGTGTAAAAGTCACTTGACAGCTTGGCAATCTATGTGTTTTTAGCTATGTAGTCACGCCATCAAGTTTATTTTCAATTTTCTTTCAAGGCGAATACATTTCATCAGGCAAGACTAGGATTATACTAAGCACAGTAATACAAAAGCAAAATGGTGTTATATTGCTGCTTAAAGTAAGATCAGACAGGACGATTTTGATTGCCGAACTTTTTAGAAAACTTCTTTTGGAATTGCTTTCTTGTCCACACAGAAAAACGTTTTTCGGCAATTTTTAGGTAAAACTAGGATTACAATAAGCACAGCAATACAAAAGCAAAATGGTGTTTTATTGCTGCTTAAAGTAAGATCAGCCAGGGCGATTTTGATTGCCGAACTTTTTGATTGCCGAACTTTTTGATTGCCGAACTTTTTGATTGCCGAACTTTTTAGAAAATTTCTTTTGGAATTGCTTTCTTGTCCACACAGAAAAACGTTTTTCGGCAATTTTTAGGTAAAACTAGGATTACAATAAGCACAGCAATACAAAAGCAAAATGGTGTTTTATTGCTGCTTAAAGTAAGATCAGCCAGGGCGATTTTGATTGCCGAACTTTTTGATTGCCGAACTTTTTAGAAAATTTCTTTTGGAATTGCTTTCTTGTCCACACAGAAAAACGTTTTTCGGCAATTTTTAGGTAAAACTAGGATTACAATAAGCACAGCAATACAAAAGCAAAATGGTGTTTTATTGCTGCTTAAAGTAAGATCAGCCAGGGCGATTTTGATTGCCGAACTTTTTAGAAAATTTCTTTTGGAATTGCTTTCTTGTCCACACAGAAAAACATTTTTCGGTAATTTTTGAGCTTTCTCTACCTTTTATTTCATACAATTTACATTCTATATGCACATACATATATACATATGAGGAAATAAGAAGGAAAACTGCGGAGAATTACCGCAATTTTCCTTCTTATTTCCCTCGCCGAGAGCTTCTATAAAGTCAAGAATTGCCCAACTAAAGTTACTGTGTCTAACCTGGCGCTTATTGGGGGTCTCCATTAGCCATGAACTTGGTATGAGCATCATGTCGAATATCACAAATGGCTAATGTGGACCGTTCATGTCCATGTTTCATTCATGCTCTGACATCGATGCTCGAGTATATGGCTGAGCATCGATGTTCGCCATTAAGTTGGCAAAAATACACAAAATGGCGCCAAACTGAACACTTTGATAAAGTAAATCCGAACATACTTATTCGCCATATACAAGAACTTGAACTTATTTTTACCTTCGCTCTGTCGACGTTATGTTTATGTCATGTTCAAGTCGATAGCACATGAAGAAGAGGCGTTAAGTAATTTATACATACATAGACGCTTTACTTAAAGATATACATGCAAGCAAAACGTATTTGGCACCTGATGTCTTACAAATCGCTAAAAACGTCGAACTTCTGTTTTTTCCGGTTTCACCTAGTAAAATGAATTCGCCTTGATCTCTCTCAAGATTTTTACTCATACTGCTTATCAAAATGCACAAAAATTGGAAGATGTAATGTAGGCTGCATTTAATTTTGAACGAATCTATTAGTAAACTGTCATCAAGAAATCAACTGCAGCAGTATACAAATGAAAAACTGCAATCAGCTGTTTTCTTGAACGTAAATTGAACACTCGTCTTGAAAGTAAATTGAAAGCAAGTTGTCTTCAATTTTTAAAAATTTGTTTGTATTGGTAAAAATTGAGAGAGAATTAAAACTGGGAAATAAAATCGAAAGAAAAGTAGAACATGATTTGTAAAACTTTAAAGATTGATATGCGGTGAAACATTTTGCACGAATTCTCCAGCCCATTTCTATCGTGTAAAGTTGTATCTGGCGAGACAAATTCAAACAAAATCTCATTTAAATCCATGAATCAGAAATAATTGATTGCGTTTTGTCCAGGTCCGTTATGTTGTTTACATTAGTGAGCTGTAGAATGTGATGTAGACAGAGATTTTTGTATATCTACTATTGCAATAACAAAAGAGAATGAAGAAACAACAAACTATAGCCAGAGAGAATGAAGAAACTACAAATTGTAATCCCTTGTGGCGTGGGGCATAGTAGAAAAGTATTTTCTCAACTTTTCAGCGTCATCTTATTATTTGCTTCATGCTTTAAATCTATATATTTTCGTTAAAAGGTTTGTCATATTTTGTTAAGAGCGATGGGAAAGAAGAGTAAATGGTACGGAGCTGACAAACTCTTTCGATTTACATACATGAAGTTAGCTGCAAGTTAAAATACTTTTGATATTTCTTTTAATTCATTGTTGAAAATAACACATAATTTTGTGATAAAACTGTTAATACTTTCAATTTTTTCAACCGACAATGGATTCTTTTTGCATTAAATACATGTGTTCATAAAAAAATATATAATCAGAAAATTCTGGAATTTGAAAGCATAAGAACATTGTGTACTCCGCTTTAAAAGAGCATGAGAAAGAAGCTACTAAATAAAAGTTGAAGCTTGTGAACCACTAGATCACTATTGTAATTTAGGTCATTCATTCCATAGCTTCTCATCAAATTTCACACAAATCTTTTAGGCAAAAATAAATTTTAAAGTATAGCCAGCAGTTGCCGTACCGAAACACCAACACTTTCTTTGAATAGTTTGAATATGTTACTTATAATTTTTTTCACTTCCACACATTCGTTTTAATTTCAACTAACTAAGTAATATGCAATGAATTAATTCTTTGAAACAGTAAATAAAAAGTAAAATATGAAAATCAAGCACAAAGTAAACACAAATAACAAAATAATTAATTTACCAAACTATTGCTTTCAAAAAAAAAAAAAAAAAAAAAAAAAAAAAAAAAAAAAAACCAAACTAATTATTTTTAAATCAAGATTGCGATTTAAATTTTTAAACTTAAAACTGAGTGAACAAATAATTAACACACCTTAGATGATAGCTACTTGTATTTGATTTTGAAACAATAGTAGATTTTTAAACAAAAAGTAAAAAAAAACAATATATTATCTAGAACGTATCAAATTATTATTAAAAGTATTCATAATTTGTAACAGATTGAAACAGTGCAAGAAATACTCATAACCTATATGATAATGTTTTAAATAGTAAAAATAAATAAAAATTTTGATTCACGATGAAATCAGTACAAAAACAGTAGAATCATAATCAAAATTTTAATTGTAATGAAACATACTCGTCTATATAAATATCTGAGAGATTTCGATTTTAAATTTGAAAGCTCGAAAGAGAAAATTAACGCAAACTTATCATTTTAAATAAATACAATTAAATGACTTCTTACATATGTATAATCCATTGATTAAGTTGCTTAAAAATATCACAACGCTAAAAAATTCAATCTCTGTTTGAAATCACTCTACTCATTTCTTACTTCATTGTAAACATAAGTATTCATCGCTTTTTTAAATGTACATAAATTACAAAAACATCTGGTAGCACAATAATAGTGTTCTCACCTGCGATAACATCTAATAGCATGTTCACACGGACATTTAAATTTATGTTTCACTCTCTCATTCGTTATTCCCACACCATATATGTTTGCATCAACCTGTTTCTTCATACAACGTTTTAAGAAAGAAACATCTTTTCTCAGGTTGAAACTAGTAGCCAAACACAAAGAGTTTATTGTTTTCTCTAATTTTCGCCAGTTTTTATGAAGTAGCTCTCGAAAACAAGTAAACAAAGAGTTAATGTATGTAAAATCAAAACATTGAACATATAAAAAGTGGATGTTTACAAACTGCGACTATTGACGATGTGTGTTAAAAGACTTAAAAGCAGTCAATTTATTTTGGTTTGTAAGACACGACTAGTCTGACCATAAGTGTCAAAATGCGGCGAATGAAAGTAGGAATGGAAATTTCAAGAGTATGTTTTAAGGTTCTTTCAAGATTCTCTAAAATTCGTAGTCTTCCATTAGACCACTATAAAAAAAGCTTTTCCAGAAAATATTTTGTTTTATTTCTTTAATTATACGTATACATACATATGTACGGATGAATACCAACTATGCCTAAAATAGGATTGCCGTTTCTAGGTTGAAAAACAAAATTTTTTTTGGTATGACAAATGTAAAAAATACGATTTTTTGCATGTTGGCAGCAATAAATATCATAAATGTTTGACATATAAACTAATTTACGTAAGTTGCTCGACACGATCAATTGGCTTTTTACCAACCCAATTCTTTACATAATCGTCTATGAATTGGTTCGTCGCGAGTGAGCTTACTCGTGTCCTATAAACCAGGCTGTAACTCTGACACAATATCTGAGAAAAGGTTGACAGAATGAGAGAGCGAAATTCTTTGTGCCCATCTTAATATTTAACAAGGAGTAATCGTATTTTTATTCATCTTATAATAATTCATAAATCTTATATAAATTAACTGTCACACAGTTGCATTTTTAGTACTTTTTCAGAACACATGTTATGTTTGGTAGATTGCATGATCGTGTAGGATAGTGCATCAGGCCCTTTACAATCATTCTTGTATAATAGGTGTTGCACTCCAATGCCATTTTGATGCAACTTTTTAAAGGCGGTTTAATTTCTGTTAACATTTTGCTGTGAATGAACGTGTAGAATACTGAATCAGGGCTTATAGGTTTCCTCTGCTTAAAAATGTTTACATATTCACTCTCGACATTATACTATAGAGTTTATTGCATTACCATTTTAAGATAATCTTCTTAATTAATAAACGGCAGCTTGTTCAACGTTTGAATATTTGAAATCTTAAAAAGATTTGATTAGGTTAACAAATTGGTTTTTTAATAATCAGGATATTGTCGATTCTACTGTGTACAAAAGATATTTAAATAAATGGGCATACAATTAAGTCAGGTATTTAGTAACGGCAAAGTTTACTTTTAAAGGCTTCTGGGTGCATTGTAGCAATAGAGAATATAAGTGTAAGCAACGTTAAATGTACAAATTTATGGAAAATTCTGGCAGAAATGATCATGGGCTTATGACTCTGCAGCGGACACTTCACATATGCTCTTACTCTTAGAGAATTCTCTCACTTTTAGAAAATTTGCACAATTTCTATTTCGGTGTTGACCAAACACAACAAAAATTATAACACAGCACTCATAAAGTTAAAAACTTTTCAAAATTGAGTAATATACTTATGTATGTTCGAGATCAGACACTTTAGTATTTTTCATTTTTGGAACAAACCAGAATTTTCAAACTGTGTTATGTGTTTTTTTTATAATATTTAATAGTTGCTGTAAATCAAATACCTGCGTTTTGTTACACTCAAATCACACAAATTTCTGAAACCTCTCCATCTTGTACATATTTGTGAGTTTTTTAATGCTTCTCATACGAACTGTTATTGCATTTATTATTGTAGTTTTTTATACCTACAAGAGAAAAAAAAAACTAATATTGAGAGTAACATATGTGTTCAACATTCTCTCAGACAAGCAAAAACAGCACAATAGAATATGAAATGATAAGATATACTTTGGCAAAAGATGCGAAGTACATTAGAGAATTATTGTGTACGTGTTTGCATGTATTTAAGAAATAAAAAAATAAAGAACTGGCAGAAAATGCAAAAAACTGACAAAAATCCGGATGATTACTCATATAACCCGTTCCTAAAAGAACCGGTAAAATATCAGAACATGTTCCTCGGCAAAAATGCACACCGAACACCAATTCCGAATCGGATTTTATTTCTGCATAAGCCGAAATAAATTCTTTTGCTTTGTATGTATATGTGAGTGGCTTAGTCAGAGTAAAGCCAAATCGCACCAGACATTTTAATTTAATTTTCTTATTTGAACAAATAATGATAGTACTCGTACAGATTGCTGATATAAGCTAGTTTTCATCAAAAAGAAACCAACGTGCTTCTTTTACAAAATTATTAAACAAAAGTACGTGTGTTTTTGATTGTAATTTATGTAAAAAGTATAATAATACAAAGTACATGAACTTAGAAAAAACCTTTTCATAAAAAAAATATCTTCAGCATCAAAAAATATAAATCTTTAGATTTAACAACACTACTCTTACATAATAATTTATTAGAGCAGTTTTCGGAAGACTTTCTATTACATATTTAAAGTGTTCTTATATGCATTAAACGTACATTTGTACATGCAGTGATATTTGCTGAAATCATGAAGGTTTGCCAAGTACGTTGTCAGATTGCCGGCTGTGGTGGCATGTTTGTGGTTGCTCCGGCTGTGGCTCGCCGAATGGGCGTAGTTCTTGCGGACCAATCCAGTTACATACATTAAAGGACTGACTTAATTGTATGCCTTTTCATTACATTACATACTTGCAAAAATAATTACAAGTAATAACATATAAAATTAATTTAATTTATAATTATTTAAAGGCTATATTTATAAAAAATTAAAATGTAATTCAATATATTTTTGTTCGAAATTTTTGAATTCATTTTAATGTAATTTTTATGAATATCTCCATTAATCTCTACTTTAAACTTATTAAATATATTACACTAGTTTAAAACTTACTTTATTGTATTTAATAAACATATGTTAAACAATACTCTATATATGTATACTTAAAAGCTTAATTATTCTTCATTATAAACTTAATTATTGTTTAATTATAAATGGTGGAAAAATCAATACAAAATTTACCCAATAAATTTAGTTAAAATAAAAACTTTATGTGATCCAAAATGTTTTAATTAAAATTTTTTTTCCAATTTATTTTCTTTATAATTGTTGTGGATGTTTTTTGGTTTTGTTATTTCACATTTAATTAAATCAAATGACAGCAAATAACAATTGTGACAAGAAACAGATTATATATTTTTTTGTTTGTTTGTTTAACTGTCAGTTGTAGCCGTTTTAGCAATTGGGTCTGGTGGAAACTAAAGCGCCTTTTTCTTCTCTCATTTCGAAAGCTTAATACAAAAAAAAAAATGATTTTTCAACGGCCCTTTTTTTATAAAATCATTTATTTATTTATTTATTCAAACAATATTATCATTCATTAAAATATATCATACAAACACATACACATACTTATTTTAATGGACATGAAAATCATGATTTCTTTTTAATTTGCTTCTTTTTCTCATAAATGTTATTTTGTTTAGCTTGAAATACATAAATAATGATCGAACAGAATAAGTCTGCAATTTCAAGAAAAATTGTTGCCAAATAAATAATTACTATAATTACATTAACCGCGGGAACTTCATATACTCTCATTAATTTTTTTATTTTCTTGTATACAAAATGAATGAAAGTTTAATGAAGTGTGGGAACATTATTTATAAAATAACTGTCTATGCATGAGAGCATATGGTAGCATTACTAAGAGTCTCCTTGCATGAGAGCATATAGCAGCACTATTGAGAAGGAATATAACAGTGCAACCTAAATTCGGGCATAAAGTGCAACGTAATTTAACGCTTTGATTTTACGCTGTAGTAAGTAACTTAAAAGCGTTAACTCTGTACCATTGACAGTATTGCTCAATAAACTTGTTTAATAAAAATCACTACATAGAAATAACAAAAACTGATTAAGCCAACTTCACTGAGAGGCATTAAAGTTTAATTTCTATTGCTCTGTCAAAATTGGATTATCCAATTGCAAAGCGTTGACGCCGCGCTATTTGGGTTGGTCTCATACATTTTGTATGTGCATGAGGATTTTTGACAGATCAATTACGCTTGACGCGTTAATTTAGGTGGCACAGTGAGAAAAGTCTACTAAAAAATTTGTACCAACTTGCAGAGAACAGCGATACCAGGATGAGATTTTACATTAAATTTGATTTTGCTTTGGTGTCGTATATGAATTTTTAAAGTACACGTTTGTGGACAAACTGTCATATATGACCAAAGTTGATTTCGTCTTGCAGGCGCTCATTTTTTTGTGAGTCCTAACAGACCATATCATATAGTTTCAGTGAGGAATGACGGAGACTTATAGCAGACAAAGTCCTGCCGGTCTCACTTTCTAATCTACTCATAACAGATTGTCTGTTACGAGTTTATATAATAACGCTATTCTTTAAGGTAAGAGTCAATCATAAATCTCTCTGCTTATAATACTGCCTTTAAAACGCCCCATACACGTTTCAACTCAATTAGCTGTTGTGCAAATAAAGCCGTGTATGGCTTTGTCAATGGATTCGTTTGGCAGTTGCCGAGTTGGTTGAAGAAAAATTAAAAGATTTTGATTTTTTCAAGTTGGCTAGTGGGTCTCACAATTCGATTGTGCTGTGTGTGTTCGACTCTCTTGATCAGCTGTCAAAATTATATTTTTACGTTAAATGTATTGAAAATTTGCTATAATTTTATTGAATTTGATAGTTAAATTCAGTTTAAGAAGTGTGTGGCCAAGCATCACTTCAATTGAGAGACTCAATTGACAATTGAATAGAAACGTGTATGATACATTATTGAAATTTAAGATACATTACTGCAATTTTCATTTTCAATATCTTCACTTTAATTTCAACTTGTTACTGACTCTGCTGCGATTATTCATCGATGAAAATGTCATAATGGCAATGTCGCTGGAAAACATATGTAAAAAACGTATACATATTTCTAATTTTAGAAAAAAAAAATTGAATCGAGTTGAATTATTGTTGTTATCTTATGTTTTTAGAATAATCATCTCTTTGTAATAATTAACTATTTAGCGTCAAAAAAGTTAAGAGCACATTTTAAGATTTTTTACCTGAAATTAAGCATTTTTTTTTCTTAAAAAGTGAAGATTTTACCACGAAATTTTCTGGCATCACTGCTAGGGAAAATTTATTGTCTATGCATGAGAACATATGGCAGCGCTATTGAGCAAATGAGAGCATAAGAAAATGTAGCCAGCACGCAATTCTGTTTGATCATTAAATTTTATGTTTTTGATTTCTTTTCTACATAATTATATATGTATGTATATTATTTTTGATTTAATGTAGTTAAAGTTTTTCTTAATAACTAAATTTATTGGGAACTAAATGGCCTGGAACATTTTCAAATGACAAGAAATACAATTTAATCTGTAGATTTTTTAATCAAAGATATAAATTAAAACATTTTGATAATAATAATTCGCTTTAAATTTATGAATAAAAAGTTAATTAAAAAATGTTCACCATTTAATCCCTTCAAAACAGAAACCCTAAAATTAATTAAAACGATTTGTGTTACGCCTCAAAACTAAAACTTTTCAATTGAATTCTTAAACTAAAAATAAAAAATATATATAAACTTATAAACAAAATAAAGTTTTATTATTTTTAAGTTAGTTTATAGCAACAAAGCAAAAAGATTAATATACATATGAACAAGTGTTAAAAGCTAATTGTAATTTTGAGCAAATATCTAATTTTGTAGATTAGTATAATTTTTTTTGTTTTTTTTTTTTTTTTGTTATCAATATAATTTTATTTCAAAAATATTTTTAACGAACAACAACATGATAAATAATTGTTTTTATAATTTAAGTGGCCATTTTGAAAATTATACAAGAAAAATCATTTTATTTATATTGTATTTAAGTGACAAATTATATTTTGTTTCCGTTTCCGTTTAGGCGCAACCGGTTGATCCCGATCTAACGGCTAAACTGTTAGGGCGTGGTGTTGCAGTATCACCAATCGTTACTGTTGAACCGCGTCGTCGTAAATTCCACAAGGCCATAACATTAAGTATGCCAGCCCCCAAGGCTCACAGTCAGGGCATGATAAATCAATATTCTGGCAACACTCCCACTCTGCGCTTACTCTGCTCTATAACCGGTAAGTACTAATTGTTGCTTACTTTTGTTGCTGTTGTCGTTGTTTGTTGTTTTACTTTAACAATAATATTATTTTTCATTTTATGTTCATTTTAAGTTGTATAGTTTATTTAAAATATCTTTATTATTTTCATATAAAAGAATTGTTCGGTCTTCAGATAAAGTCTGCTAAAAAAAAAGTAGTTGTATTTAAACAGAACGAGTAAGAAATGTTTGATGTTTAAAAGCTTAGTTTATATTTTCTTTGTATTTTTACTTTTAGTTGGTTTTATATAATTTAAATTTTTTTTACCAGTTTTTAAGAGTTTAGTTATTAGATTTAGTTTTGTAAATGATATTTATTGTTTATGTTTTTATCTGAATATACTACAATATACTACTATTTATACTTGATCTACTACTACTACTTACTACTATACTACTTACTTATACTACTTCTATTTACTACAACATTTATTAAAAATCATTAGTTGTTTTTTTTTTCTATATAAAATTCGTTTATAACTAGATTCAAAAAAAAAAAAACAATAAATATTCAAAATCATTTAGTTCATTTCAAAAGTTGTTAGTTAGTTTTCATATTTGATTTGTTAGCCATATTGATAGAATCAAAAATATATACATATATTTTTCATTTCTTAAAAGAAGAAACCAATGAAATGAAGACATTTTTCCTGAAAATAACTTCATTTTATTTTTCCACAATTTTATATAAATTTTGCTTAACAATACATAGCAAAAATTCTCTATGTACGTACATATGTATCTACACACAGTAATCATTTATTACAAACAAAAATAAATTATTGTTTATGTAGTGCATCTAATACTAATAGATAAAAGCGACGTGGCCACACATTAAACTATTTGATCAAAATTATGTAAAAAAAAACTGTAATACAGCGATACATCTAGTTCATTCCATCAAATTTCCTTCCAAAATCCTATTGTGACAGCACGTAAGAGAGTGAACTGAGAGTCTGTCTCAGTAAAGTTGGCTTCAACAGAACTATTACTAATTTTTTGTAGTAATTAATAATCAAATCACAGCCAAGGCGAATTCATTACCAGGTGAACTTAACAGCACAGGTGATTATTTTTTGCTTCTCGCGTTTTTTCCAATGAGACTGTCAAATTTTGTTTCTTTTGTTTACAAACTTTTTCGCGCCATTTTAATCTGAAGGTTTTTTTGCATGATTTAGTGCAATTTCAAGAAATTTGTGTGAATTTAAAAGTGAAAAACTAATATAATCTGTGATTTTAATTACAAACAATTATAAAAGCTTATATTTAACGTTTATATAAAATTTTTTCTCTGCTGAGCAATCTTAGGCGAATTTAGATTATGACATTCACGATATGTTTTACAATAACAAAATACATAGTACTGAATTCGCCTTTCCGCTTGCATTCACCTGTATGAAGTCGCCTTGATCACAGCTTAGTTGCTTTCAGACTAATTTAGCGTTTTCATCTGTATTTTTTAAATTAGTGAACATGACTGTTTATGATACTAAAGCTGGATTCACCCAATTTTTGTTTTTTGAGAGTATGTTCTGAAACAGCTTTTCATTTCTGAAAAAAGCTTCAGAGCAATCGATGCATTGAAATGCATGACAAAATGTTTTAAAGTAGTAAAGTAATAACAGTATTTTTAAAATAAACAATAAAAAAAATTATTTAAATCAAAAGTAGTAGAATGAAAATAAAAAATGATTTGAAACGTTAACTTTTCATTTTAATTGTTCTGAAAAAGTAGTAGTTTGGGTGTTTCATTCTTTCGTTCGAACTGAACTTCGAAAATAAAACTTGGATTTTCAAATAACTAGTACTGACATGAATCAAGTTTTCAGTTTTATTTATTTTTTTTATATATAAACCAGTACTGAAATGAACAAATAAGAACAAAGTTTAGTTAGGTTTATCAAATTTTCCGCCAACAATGATGATCGTAATTTTTTAAGTGCTATTTTATGCAAAAATTTGATATAGCCTGTAGCGGTAAATCCAAGACACGAAAGTGATGACGACCATTCAGATGAGTTAGTGGTTCCGTAACCGTTGTAATAAGAGACGATATCGCCAATCGACTTTAGTTAATAAAATAACAATTATTAGTTTTTTATATAATATTTTCCTTACTTTGCACAATTGTATCTCAAATATATATTTCGTCGTCTAGCCCCCTTATTTCAATGGAATTGTAATTATACTCAGCTTTTCTGTAAAAGTTTTCATCTTCACAATGAAACTAAAAAGTATCTTCAAACTACTACTTTTTGTTTAAAAGTAGTTTTAAGAACCAGACAATTCACTACGAGTACAAATTAATGTTCGAAAACAAAACACAAATGAAAAGTAAAGAGTAGAATGCAGAACAACGAAGCTTGAAATTGAAGTGCTTTCAAACTATTTTCACTTCAATGTAGAATCAAGAACATACCCGATAAATATGTATTTACACATAATACGATGTGGCAGCTCAGTTCTATTTTGCTTGAAAATTAAAGTAGCTGGCAGCACAGTTCCATTGGCTCGGAGCCAGGCGAATTCATTACCAGGTGAACTTAACAGCACAGGTGATTATTTTTTGCTTCTCGCGTTTTTTCCAATGAGACCGTCAAATTTTGTTTCTTTTGTTTACAAACTTTTTCGCGCCATTTTAATCTGAAGGTTTTTTGCATGAATTAGTGCAATTTCAAGAAATTTGTGTGAATTTAAAAGTGAAAAACTAATATAATCTGTGATTTTAATTACAAACAATTATAAAAGCTTATATTTAACGTTTATATAAAATTTTTTCTATGCTGAGCAATCTTAGGCGAATTTAGATTATGACATTCACGATATGTTTTACAATAACAAAATACATAGAACTGAATTCGCCTTTCCGCTTGCATTCACCTGTATAAAGTCGCCTTGGCTCGGAGCAAAAAATAAAATTAACAGCAAGCAAGGCGAATTCATTTTAACAGGTGAATGCAAGGCGAATTTATAAAGGTGAATGCAAGCAGAAAGGCGAATTCATTACTATGTATTTTGTTATTGTAAAACATATGGTGAATGTCATAATCTAAATTCGCCTAAGATTGCTCAGCAGAGAAAAAATTTTATATAAACGTTAAATATAAGCTTTTATAATTGTTTGTAATTAAAATCACAGATTATATTAGTTTTTCACTTTTAAATTCACACAAATTTATTGCAATTACACTAAATCATACAAAAAAAATCTTCAGATTAAAATGGCGCGAAAAAATTTTTATAAACAAAAGAAAAACAAATTTGACAGTCTCATTGGAAAAAATGCGAGAAGTAGAAAATAATCACCTGTGCTGTTAAGTTCACCTAGTAATGCATTCGCTTAGAACTGCGATTACAAAAAACACAACAATGCAAAAACAACATGGTGTTTTGTTATTGCTTGAGCGATGTGTCAAAAAAATTTATAGAAATGTACATACTTAAGTATGTATACGCATACACATACTTACGCACTTTACTTGCAGATATGTAAGCTAGTCGAAAACAACTTTTGACACTTGATGTTTTACAAATAGAAAAAAAAACTAAAACATCTGTTTTTTTAATTTCACCTGGTAAAATGAATTCGCCTTGACAGTTAGTTTACCAATTTCGAAAGAAAGTTAGTCACTCACATTCGAATCTATTTGGCTTTGCCTATCTCACTATTATTCGTTCGCATATTCTTATGTATTTTGACAGAGTTTTGACACATCGTTCGCATAGAAAAATTTAGACGAACCAAAATCAATTTTCTTTCGCTTAGATTGCGGACGCAAGCACACTGTCGAGATAGGTACAAGTAAACTGGCTGTAAATCAATTCAGGCTGAAATTGTACCGACAAAGTGAATTCTTTTTCGCTCTCTTTCTCAAAAAGAGAAAAGTCAAACTACGCATAAAAAACAAAGAACACTAATTTTGTTCCGAAAACATGGGCACAACCAGCTTTAATACAGAGTACTTACTACAGCGTAAAATCTAAACGCTAAAATACGTTGCGCTTTGTACTCTAATTTAGATTGCGCTGAAAGTATTTTAAGTTTGTGAAACTCTCTGTTTTCATACTTGTGTGTGCTTCTCATAAAGTTAAAATAAATATTTTTGACTTATAACTGCTAAAGGCACCTTTACATGCTAATAAAAATATTTAGATCTGTCAAACATATGTATAGAATAACGGAAATTTTACTGTGTAAAAGTATTCAGTAGGACAAATGCAAAAATGGACAAGCGGTCGGTAAAACTTCATTATCTAATATAGCGTCGTATTGAAAATCTATGCGAGGTCCTCTGAAGCGCGAAGACGTCGGCCATATATATTGCTACGGGGAAACGCTATGCTAACTTTTACAGAAAACTCTGTATTCTCACCATGTTATGGGGCATTTACACCTAATAGTCTATTTACACCAACGTAAAATCTGCTCATTCGAGATTTCAAGCCGAATCAGTAGATTTTGTGAAGATTTCCCATACAAATCGTAATCTACTTTATGAGTAGATTTCGACAAAATCTTCTGAAATCTATTCAGTACCAAGTGATGCAACTGTGATTTTGTTCAAAAAGTACTTAAAAATACTACGCTGAAACAATGGAATATACACTTTAATGCGGTGTATTCAGTCTCTGATAAAATTGTTTTGTCAAACCTCAATGCACAAAATAATTTTTGTGAAAATGAAATCATGCTAGATGTCAAAAAACGGTAGTGTAAACGATATAGCTTTTGTTGTAGATTTTAATTCAAATCTACTCGATTTTGAGTTGGTGTAAATGTAGTATAAGCCAAATCTATTACTTAAGGCACCTTTACATGGGAATACAAATATTTAGATCTGTCGAAAGTCTGTGTAGAATAAAGAAAATCTTATCGTGTAAAAACGAAATGTATTCAGTAAGAGCGAAATCCAAATGCAAAAATTGACAAGTGGTCGGTATATATTCATTTTCTAAACAATTTCAGAAAACTCTGTATTCTCATCACATCAGAGGTGCATTTTTTAAATTTGCATTGGCAGTACTTCTAGTATGTATTGAAGGTGGTACAACATTTAGAAACCCAAATAAATACAATCAAGAATATTGCATGTTGCTTTTGAAAATGTTGTAGAATTGTAACCTTCAGTAATTTTATTAGACTTTCATAATAATACTTTGATTATACTTCTACTCCAAGTGTAAACGTAAAAAATACTTACAACACATTATTGTTCCCTTTTTTTTAAGTGCGGAGGGAATTTCGTAATAGTTTGCCGCCACAAAATCTAAATATCTTGTATTACCATGTAAACGTGCCTTTACGGGATTTCAAGTCAAATCTAGTTAAGTCTGACGAGATATCCCATACAAAACGAAATCGACATTCCTACTAAATTTTTACGAAATCTAGTAGATTTTTACACAGTTGTAATTTTGTCATAATAGTACTTGAAAATACTACGCTGCAATAAAAAAAAACTATACTTTTACTTGATGAATGTTATTGCTGTGAAACCCTTTGCAAAAATAAATTTTATGAAAACGATATGATGATTTTCATTCAAATCTACTTGATTTTGTATAGATGTGAATGCCCTATTAGAGTTGTATTTTTAAATTTGTAGTGGCAGCACTTGGAATATTTATTAAAGGTGGTATAACACTAAGTCTGTGGTCACACAGAACGATTTTAATTGCCGAACTTTTTAGCAATTTTCTTTTGGAATTGCTTTCTTGTCCACACACAAAAACTTTTTTCGGCAATTCTTGAGCAATTCTCTACTTTTTGCTTTATGCAATTTACATTGTATATGTACATACACATACACACATGAGAGAAAAGTAAGGAATTGCTGAGAATTGCCGAGTACCGGCAATTCTTTTTCCCTTCTTATTCCCCTCACCGAAAGCTTCTATAAAGTCAAGAATTGCCCAACTAAAGTTGCTGTGTGTGACCATACACTAATCCAAACAATTTCAGTTCAAGAACCATGATACAAAAAACAAGGTAGCCGCTTCGCTACAACAATAAAAAAACAACAGGTATTTTGTTTGCGTATAAAAGGCGAATTCACACTTCAGTTGTCAAAAGTAGTTGATAAAGAACATGTACAAACATTTAAATGGCGCCGAAAAAGTTAAAAAAAATTTGACAGAGGAAATGCCGCCATATTAACCGAATTCGCCTGAATTCGACGATGCATCCACCTAATAATAAATTCGCCTTGTTCAAGAACATTACATTGTTTATTGTGATAGAGGGTTTTTACATGTAGTTCAAACAAAGTTTGTTTTTGGATTCGTTATTTTTCAATCAAAACTTTCGGGTAGAAATGTCTTAATTTTATGATATTACTACAACAACTTTTGGCAAATAGAAATTTGCCTCGAGCGAATCCAAAATAAGTATCCAGTTGCATTAATGTAATGCAAGGTGGCAGCGCTACGGCATATAACAGTTTTTTTTGCTACTGGTACATTGTTTACATTTCTAAAAGTGTATTTAGTGATTTATTCCGAATTAAACATTTAAAAACTATTTTGTGAATATAAAAATAACTCAAAAAAAAATAATTTATAATTGTGAAAAGGTACTTTCGTAGTTGCTACTTGTGAAAAAAGTTACAAATATTCTTGACAAGCATACCTTACCAGATAACTGTTTTTGTTGTATTGTTGTAATTATGCTCTAGTGCTGCCACCGTGTAGATGTTAATGCATTTTGGCTGAGAGGAGAGGACATGACGCATACATTTATACATACATACATATCTCGTACATAAACACATACTTACATACACATATACATGGCTTAAAATACTTTCATTGAAATGTTTTATATACAATTTGTACATACATTAGAACATACATATGTACATACATACATACTTACATACCAAAATACCTATAATAAATAAATTTTTCCATAAATTTCGTACATGTGAACATACTTACCTCCATACATACATACATTGCTACTCTGTAAACAGGAACATATACAATATAAGTGTACACACTTACACATATACATACTCATTGTGTATCACACATACACAAAGATGTTCAAACACAGAAACAATTTATTTTATTATATTTTTTAATTTTTTTTTTTACATAAATATTTTGTGATTTTATTTGTTTATTTGTTAATTGTTGTTTTTAATTTATGTAATGTTTTATTTAATTTTCTTATAATTTCGTTTCTTTAAAACGAATTGCAATAATAAAAAAATAGTAAAAAAAAAGAACAACAGAACTGAATATTTAAATTCATTAACGATTTATTTTTGTACTAATGCGTTTCAATGCATTGATCAATGTGCACGCATTCCATTCCGTTTCAATTCCATCAAAATGAAGGTGTGTTTCGGAAAAGATCTCTAAAAGGTAATTAGATATGAACAAAAACCAAAACAAAAAAAAAAAAAAATCTTAAAAAGAATCAAACTGTTATGTTTTTGAATTTAATTGAAAATCACATTTTTCTGTTTGTATGTTTGTTTATTTTTTATATACAATTCAAAATATTCGTTTCTTTTTGAAAGTTCAGTTTCAATAATAATATTAAACAAACCCAACGGCAGTTTCATACGTTTTGTTACGTTTTTGTTTCTTTATTTCAAAAAAAAAAAAAAAAAATCATCTATTTTAGAATAATGACAATTTCTTAAAATTTAGAGCAAATTACAAAAATATTTCTGCATTTTTATTTATTTTATCAAACAATATTTGAAATTAAACTGTTGCAAACATATTTTTTCAAATTAATAATACTACTGCTACTACTTAATATACTCCTACATTAACTACTATCGTTTACTATTATACTATTTTCTACTTATACTATTTATGCTTCAAAGCAAATTGTTTTGTACCGTTTTTTTTTATAATAATTTTTATATTTTTCCTTTATTTTAATTTCTTTTTTCTTCTTAATATTTTTGTTTGATTTTTTGGCAGAAAATTAACTGGCAGCCCAGCAGTTCTGTTCCTAGAACACACACATATATACATACAATATATTAAGGGCCAGTTTCACGAACTCGAACATTAACGTGCGCAAGAAAAAACAAATATCAAATTGGACTCCATTTTGAAATATAAATGCAAACAATTTCAAATAAGTGTTCGAGATAGTGAAACAGACCTTAAAAGTTCTCGTTTTACTTTTACATCGCGCATAATAAAAATGCCTCTTGTTAAATCACGTGTGTGAGAGGAGTTTATCAAATTTCTATTTCGCTCTGTTTATAACTATCTTTTTCAGTTTTCCACCTTCAGAACTAAAATCAATAGCACTTTGCCTTTTACATCCTTTAAATGAATTAAATTTATACGTAGCCTATGAGGTAATAAAATCTATTTGAAAATAACCCACAGTTTAGACGTCAATTTGGCTAGGGATGATTTATTTTTTAGTGATGATTAAAATTGTAATTAATTGGTAACACCGTAAATGCAAAACGGTTGATCAGATATAGTCGTGATTACTAAGTCCCTGTTTACATTGTACTGCTTTTGTCGTTTCTTCTTTAAAATTGCATTTGCATCTATATGCAGCGATTTTTAATGCAGCAGTTTTTTGCACAAAACTATATATGTACACGAAATAAGTATATGTTAAATATACTTGCTGCTAACTTCACGAGTACGTACATTCATGTGTGAGTTCCTTTCAATTCATCTCTTCTAACCATGAAAGTAAGATTACCACCGACAAAAGTTGCACATGTACACTGGGACCAAAACATGAATGGATTCATTTTGCAACACATTTGCCGATTCATTTTTATTTATATAGATTGATGCATGGCAACCCAATTAACAAGTCGAGATTCATATCTACTGGGTGAGGTTTCTGCTGGAATTGTAATAAAAGAAATTAGAACCGCTGCTTTTTTAGTTACAACTAGTAGAAATGAATTCATCTTGCCAATGTACAACAACAGAATAGACCAATTTTTAGTCTGAACAATTTTTTGAGACTAATTCATCCGGCATAACATATACTGCATATGTTTAGTATTTTTTGTGCTGTTGGTGCGGGCATAAAGCTGGTTGAAAAAATTATGCCGACCAGCGTTGTCAACTTTGAAATTTCAAAACGCACCAGAATGGGGAAAAAGGTGCGTTATTTCAACAAAAAAGCACCCAATTTTGAATTTTTTTTCCATTTTTTAAAAATTAATTTTGTATTACAAAAAGTATAATAATTTTATATTAAAAAACACGATAACCAAACAGCCGTTCAAGTGACTATTAAATCAAACTGGGTCTGGTAGCACCGCCTGATGGCATGCCATCAAATTCTTTCATTGCTAGAATTTGTGTTTATCAACTTGATGTCTAATACGATTATTAATAGAATGGTATCTTTACAGTAATTATAACGATATTTTATAATATTTATTACTCACCAATATTACTTAATTATGTTCGTTGTCGACCGAAATCCGCTGCTGCTTTTACTGCCTATTATCGGGTACACAAAACTACATTTGCTTATAGCATGTTCACACGAAGGCTTATTTTCGAGGTTTGCTCTCTCATTCGTGGTTCGCGGCCCAATCTTTATTGAACCAACATGGTTCGCCATACAAAATTTTTAGAACGAACCTACTTGGTTCATTTTGAATCTTGTTGCGAACCAAGCAAAAACTACTATCATCTCCAAATTTGACAATAAATTATCGCTAGTTTATCTGAACTAGCTGCAAAATAATCTAAACAAAGAAAAAAACGATAATAATGTGTGTAAAATCAAAATAAACACATTGAAAATGTAAAAACTTGAAACTTGCATAAAGATTTAAATAAAAATTGAAAAAAGAATTAGTTTTGCAAAAAATATGTAAACATCAATGTGATGCAAAAAACAACCGTCTGAGCACCTAGTTTCGCAATAGTGGTTCATAGAGCGAACCAAGTGTTTCATATTACCGTCTGAACATGGTATTACGGTTACTGCAGGAGATGAAATATATCAAAAAAATTTACAGAATCACACTACAAACCATCAAACTCCATTGATAGCAATTCTATTAATCACAGTGTAAATTTCATTTGTGTTTTCGTAAGCGAACAGTGAAAATCAGTTGGTTAGAGTGGGTGTTTTTAAATTAATTTATTGAAATATACGAAAATTTGCCAGAATTATATCAAATAAAGTGTGAAGTTTACCATAATCAATATATTATGCGAACATTTTTTTATTATTTAATTCATAATTTAGTAATTTATCAATTACCAAAACATAAACGAAATTTCGCGCCATCATATATACGAACTTCACTATCTGACTTTGCATTTATTGTAGTATTTGACAAACTTGGCTTGATCGTTTAATAGCAAAACACTCTCTAAAAGCAGCAAATTTAATAAAACGAAATATGTCTTGTTCTTTCGAGAATATGTATAATACAGAAAGATTGTTGTACTTTGTGCATATAATAACTTCGTGTTCTGATGCTCTGCAAATGAAATGTAAAAAATTTTGGGCACCTAAATAGTCTTTTTTCTTACATTAAAACACAAAAAATGAGTTCAATTTAATACGGGGCCACCGAAGTTTAAAAAGCGCACCACTTACCCAATAAAGAATTTTTTGCACAAAAAATTTTAAAAAGCACCAAAAACGGTACAAAACGCTCCGAGTTGAGAAAAGTTGATGCCCACTAAATTATCACTCTCATCCCCCCGTTTGCAAACAAGCTGCAAAAGAATTGTTCTCGTCTGTTATTGCATAATTACTAATTAAAATAAAAAAAGGTTTTGCAAATAATTAGAACATAGAAAGTTGCCACTTCTTTTGATGTGCTTAGAATTTTCGTCAATGTGGCAAACCTACTACCATATGCGGTTTGTTCAAGGCAAGGCGACTTTATACAGGTGAATGCAAGCGGAAAGGCGAATTCAGTACTATGTATTTTGTTATTGTAAAACATATCGTGAATGTCATTATCTAAATTCGCCTAAGATTGCTCAGCAGAGAAAAAATTTTATATAAACGTTAAATATAAGCTTTTATAATTGTTTGTAATTAAAATCACAGTTTATATTAGTTTTTCACTTTTAAATTCACACAAATTTCTTGAAATTGCACTAAATCATGCAAAAAAACCTTCAGATTAAAATGGCGCCAAAAAGTTTGTAAACAAAAGAAACAAAATTTGACAGTCTCATTGGAAAAAACGCGAGAAGCAAAAAATAATCACCTGTGCTGTTAAGTTCACCTGGTAATGAATTCGCCATGGTTCAAGGCGAATTAATTATTAGGTGGATGCATCGGCGAATTCAGGCGAATTCGATTAATATGGTGGCACTTTCGCTGTCAAGTTTTGTGTACCTTTTTCGGCGCCATTTAAATTTTTCTACATGTCTTTATCAACTACTTTTGACAGCGTAAGTGTGAATTCGCCTTTTTACACAAACAAAATACCTGTTGTTTTTTTTTATTGTTGTATGGTTGTAGCGAAGCGGCTACCTTGTTTTTTGTATCATGGGTTTGTTCATTAAACTAATTGAACTGAGAGAAATCAGGGCGAATTCATTTGTGCTAGCTGTAATACTGAAAAAGGAGATATTCTACTTTTTTCGCGTTGTAGAACATTAAGTGTCAAAAGTTGTTTATGTTTTACTCACATTCATGCATATTTGCAATGTGTGCATGGGTATGTATGCATATACTTAATATAAGTATAATTTTTTGACACATGTATCAATTGAGTGACAATAAAATATCAAGTTGGTTGTGCATTGTTGTACTTATCACAAAGTAAACAGAGATAAAATAAAAAAATAATATGAAGTTGTGTCTATCTCAAATCGTTACTTGGTGAATTTCACAACGCAGTTGATAATCTTTTTGCTTCCCTCTTTCTTTCTGAGACTGTCAAATTTGTTTTCTTTTGTTTACATAAATTTTCGCGTAATCCAGATTTGTTTGTACGATTTGGAGCAATTTCAAGAAATTTTTGCGATTTTAAAACTGAAAAACCAATATAATCTGTGATTTTTATTACAAAAATTATAAAAATTTGTTATAATGTTTATATAACTTATTTTCCCAGCTGAACAATCTTAGGCGAATTTAGAATTTGACATTCTCAGGAAGTTTTACAATAATAAATTATATAGTACTGAATTCGCTCTTGCGTTCACCTGTATAAATTCGCCTTGCTCTATCTCTTTAATTTTTTATTAGTAAGTAAAGACTTTTTTCATCTTCGTATATTTTGTGGTACTTATAGACTATTTACATCCACCCAAAATCTTAATCAAACACACTTACATTTTTGACATCTTGCAGGATTTCATGTTCATAACATTTATATTTGCAAAGGGTCTGACATTAATAACTATATCACATAGAATTCATCATGTGAAAGTATAGTTTTTTTATTGCAGCGTAGTATTTTCGAGTACTGTTGTGAACAACATCACAGTTGTGTAATAGAGTACTTACAAAAATCTACTAGATTTCATCAAAACCTATTCGGAAATAAGAAATCTCGTCAATATCACTTGATTTTACTTGCCCTATTATTGTAATTCCAGTTTCACCTAGTAGAGGTGAATTCGACTTGTACAATATATCGTTTATCTCGTACTATCGTTTTTGTATCGAATATCGATTTAGGCACCTTGTCAGGCGTATAAAAGCAAAACATAGTAAAATAACAAATGAGCGAAGAGAAAGAGAGATCAAAAACATGTTTTTTCGTTGTCACATTTTTTCAGCTCAAAAAAAAAAGCGGTACGGAATGGATCCGTACAGCAAATAAAACATAAACAACTTTTGAAAATTAATGGTCTCAAAGTCGAGCAAGAAGTAGAACATCTATGTTCTCAAATTTACCTAGTACAAATATTTATATTCCCCTTGACAGATTCCATTTTATGATTAAACAGATGTAGAGCTTCCACGCAATATGATATAAAGTTATGCCAGAGAATACGGTGCTAAAATAAAATCTATTTTATTTTGACAGGGATTAATAATTATAAATCTAAATGTACACATATGTGTACATATATGATGTGGCAGCTCAGCTCAATTTTGCTTAAAGAATTTTGATTCGGGACAAGAAAATAAAATTAAACTAATTCAAGCTAAAGTTTTTTTGCACCAAGGCGAATTCATTTTATCGGGTAAACCGAAAAAATAGATGTTCTACTCTTTTTTCTATTTGTAAAACATCCAGTGTCAAAAGTTGTTTTCGGTTTGCTCACATCCATGCATGTCTGCAAGTAAAGTGTGTAAGTGTATGTATGCATGTACACACTTTCTATACGATTTTTTGACACACGAATCGCTCAAGCAACAACAAAACGCCATGTTGTTTTGGCTTTGTTGTACTTATTGTAATCCCAGTTTCATATGGTAAACTGAATTCGCCTTGTTCCGCACAAAGTTAACAGAGATGTATTTTTAAATTTGAATTGGCAAGGCGGAATTGCATAAAGCTTCAATTTTTAAGGTGGCCATACTGAACTATATTTTTATGTATATAAATTGATTTTGCTGCCGAGCTGCATTAACGTCTACAAGGTGGCAGCGCTATGGCATGTGATAGTTTTTCGCTACTGGCGATATAGTAAGCCATTTACGTCAAATGTATTGTTTACATTTTTGAAGGTGAATTTAATGGTTTATTCTGGGTTAAACATTTAAAAATTATTTTGTGAACACAAAAATGATTCAAATAAATGCAATTTATAATTGTGAAAAGGCACTTTCATAGTTTATAACTGTGAAAATGGTTTTTGACAAGCATAGCTTACCACACGTCTGTTTTTGTTGTATTGCTGTAATTTTGCTCTAGTGCTGCCTTGTATACGTTTATCCACAATTCAGCCGTCGATTTCACGACTACAACTGCTGGTTGCAGCATTGTTGTCGACAAGTTGTAAAGTCTGATGGGACCTATGTGTTTAATATATCGCTCCTTTATTGCATAACGCAAAAAAGCTTGTTTCGAGAAAAACACATTTCAAAATTTTAGTTTCCATACAAGTCTTAGAAATATTTTTTAGAAAATATCTCCTAAAGGAAACAGTTTAAAAGTAATTTTAGTAGATTTTTGCCACAATATAAAAGAAGATACTGTTAACAATTCTGCCTTGTTAACTCGAAAAGCTCATTTTTTGAGATATGACTATGTTGCAATAAAGGAGCGATATAATGTATAGATTTCATATATCCTACAAATGTAAACATGAAAAATACTTGCAACATATTTTTGTTTACTTCTTTTAAGTACGGAGAGAATTTCATAATTTTTCGCTCCCACAAAATCTAAATATCTTGTATTATCATGTAAACGTGCCTTAAATGACAGTTTGTTGAGTTGCAGACATCGTTTCAATTACCTAGCGTCTCCACATAGCAATTGGCAAATTTGATTGCAGCCATAAAATTTGCGATGTGTAGACCGCAAATTGCTATAGTTAGCAATGAACCAAGCAATGAGCTCTCATTTGTTGTAATTTGGTATACAAATATAACAAACACAGCGCTTGCATACAACAATTTCATACAATTTCTCACGTTGAATTTTTTTAGTATTTGTGATGAAGGATTAATACGTTTACGCCACCTAGAGCAATTAGCAATCGCTGTACTGTTATTCTGCCGACGTTTTTGCTTGAGCTCAGCAATAAAACTTTCTATGTGGAGACGCTACGTTACGGACATGTTTTCTCTGAGAGTCGCTTTTGCTTGAAGTTGCGGTTGCATTCTGTTTCATCATATATTCTGTGCGTTCATTTAAATTTTAAAATCCTTTAGTGATATGAATTTTTATGAAATATATTTGATTCACATTGTTTTGTATGATAAACTCAAAAAAAAGTCAAATTAGTTGCAGCTTAACAAGTTTGATGATTTATAAAATTTTAGCGTTTTGTAAAATATTTTTATAAATAGTTTTTAACTTAAATAAATCAGAGCACGAGTTGTTTTGTTTGGTTTAAATTAATTTAATTTCTTTTTTTTTCGGAAATAAAAATTACAATTAAAAAGTTACTCTTTGGGCGCGTAAGAATTCAGCCCGTTTTTTGTTTCTTAATTTTGTTTATTATTTGAAATTTTCGTTTAAATTATATATTTTAGAAACTTATTTATATTAGTTTTCTTTAATGCAGTTTACATAACACGAACGAACTACGTAACTTGAGAATTATTATGAAAAACGTGTTGTTCATTCGTGTTCTATAAACTCTTTATTTATGTTTTCAATGCCTATATCAGTTTTTATTTGTATCCAAACTTAATAACACTTTAGAAATTATATGTTATATTTTTTTTTTTGCAGGAAAAATGTAAAAATAATAAACAAAATGAATGAATTAATATGTTTGCTTCAATTTTTTCTTTCAAATTGTTGTTTCCGTTCGTCATTTCTATGGTTTTATATCTTAAGTTGTTCAAGACATTTTCCTTTCGCGTCACTTTATATTATAACTTCATCAATTACTTTTTAAGTCTTGTTTAAGTTTAAGCAATTATAATAATAAAAAAAGTTAAAGGCCCCAAAGAGAACTTTTCTGAAACAAAAACATCTCAAAAACAAATCTTTTGTAAAACTTTTTTCAACTTCTTATGCGCTAAAAGCCACCACAATTTTGTATATGTTTTATTTATTATATTAATTTATTTATTTAAATTTTGTTTTTGTTTTATTTCAACATTTAATAACTAACACCTAAGACGAACACGAAAACTCAAAAGTTATAAATTTCACCCTCATCCATAAATGATAAGCATGATGTTATTTCTGTTCAAATATTTTGTAAAAATATTTTGCATTTTTATATATTTAATTTCTCTTTTTAAAGTGAGCTAAATAAATAATAAACATATATTTTATTTTTTTTTTTGTAAAAAAGGCCCATGCAATTTTCTTCTTTTAAATTTTACCGCTGCTAATTAAAATTTAAAGTCAATGCTCTACTTCTACACACACACACACACACACACACTACATTTTATAGCAATAAATAACACATAACTATATACAATAAATAAACACATTTATACATATTGCAATAAACGCTTACAGTGTCTGGCATAAATTTACGCATCTTACCATATTTAACGCACAGTTTAGGGCAACGCTACACCTTCTATATTTATTGAATGCTATCCAGTATCGCTTTATTTATTGAACGTGATCACTCGCTAAATACTGAACGTGCATCCTTCTTTGTGATATTAAATCGCGATATGTTGGAAAGAAGTGAAAAAAAAACAAATAAAATACCCAGTGCAAAAAAATTAAATATCTACAAAGTGAAACAATAGTAAAAAAGATTTACATCAGCACCTGCCTTTACGGCCTTATCTGATGATGGACCAATTCCACGGAGTAAGTTATGAACGATTCACCAACACCCCCGTGTGACTTTCTAGGCTCACACAGGTAGCAATTTTTGCCATATGTTTGTAGCCATATGAACAACTTCTCGTTGAGGAGTTCGGGCCTTCTAGTCCCTCCTGTATGTGATTTCGCGGCAATCAATGTAAAGCAAGGCTCAATGAGTTGGTAGGCCGAATTCCACTAAGAGCATCAGCCCTTAAACCAATTCACCCGTCTCACCATCACCACTGGTTCCTTACAGTACAGGTATCTGTTGTAAACGCAACATACGCTAGGAAGTTGTGAAAAATATTTAAATCAGCACCTGCCTTGCGGCCTTATTTGATGATGGACCAGCTTTACGCAGGGAATTATTTACGATTCACCAGCGCCCCCATGTGGCTGACTAGGCTCACACAGGCAGCAACTCTTGCCATATGTTTGTAGCCACGTGAGCAACTTCTTGTTGAGTTCGGGCCTTCTAATCCCTCCTGTATGCAATTTCCCAGCAATCAATGGAAGACAAGGCTTAATGAGGTAGGCTGAAGCCCTTTCGCAGCATCAGCCCTTAAACCAATTCACCTGTCAACCATCACCACTGGTTCCTTACAGGACAAGTATTTGTTGTAAAGGCAACATACCCTCGGGATGTTGTTTGCCACACACCAAACAATTATCAAGGATACTAACATCTTGTTCCTGCGTTTTAGGTTTCAACCACCGCCAGAACGTTTCAGGCAAGTTTGGCAGCTCAACCATGATCAGCCCGGGTTGAACTGCAAGCAGAACCACCCGGCTGTTACGTTGATCTCCTTCCTAGAGTTTTATTTGCTACAACAAACGAGGGACTTCTTCCCCTCTTTACCCAAAAAACAAAATGTCTTGGTTAGGAATACGCCAAGACAAAACCTGTTCCCCGGGGGGAAAAAGTGAAATATTTGAATAAATTTGTGTAAACTATTTTTCATTTAATTCCATTAAAATGGATCATGATCCAAATATCAACATATACCGGGTGTTCGCCGGGAAGGTATAAGAGGTCTGATCCAAAAATAACCGTTATATTAAATTTGTTCAAAAAGTGTTTCAAAGTGTTCAAAGTAATCCCCCTCAGATGTAACACACATATGCCAGCGTTTTTTCCATTCCTCGAAACACTTCTGAAACGCGCTTTTTGTTATCGGCAACAGCTCTTGTTTCGATTTTTCTTGTATCTCCTCAATCGTAGCAAAACCCTTTCCTTTCATCGGTGTCTTCAGTTTTGGGAAAAGAAAAAAGTCAGGAGGCGCCAAGTCCGGTGAATGCGGTGGTTGAGGCATGATAATGGTTTAGTTTTTGGTAAAAAACTCACGCACAAGCATCGTTGTGTGAGCTGGTGCGTTATCATGGTGCAAAATCCATGATTGTTTTTCCACAATTCTGTGCGTTTCGGACGAATTGCATCGCGCAAACGGCACATAACTTCGAGGTAGTATTCCTCATTGACCGTACGACCTTGTGGCAAGAATTCATAAAGCACCACGTAATTGCAGTCAAAGAAAACAGTGAGCAAAACCTTCACATTTGGCCGAACTTAACGTGTTTTTTTTGGGTCTTGGCTCTTCTGGACGCTTCCTTCCATTGGGACGCTTGGACTTTGGTCTCAATGTCAAGTTATAAACAAAATAAGTTTTTTAAACAGAGCTATTGTCCGGAATGCGGAAAGTTGTTTTAATTTTTGGTACGTTCCCTAAAAATATGCAGTTTTATCCACTTCGCTACAACAACACAACAACAAAAAAACAACAGGTATTTTGTTTGTGTAAAAGGCGAATTCAAACTTCAGCTGTCAAAAGTAGTTGCTAAAAAACAAGTGCATCTTTAGTATTTCTGAACGATAATAACCATGATAAAAAAAAAAAAACATTTTGGATATTAATTTTTGTTTTGTTTCATATCCTTTTTGAAATTTATTTTTACAAACGGAACAAGTTCTCATTTTTAATATTTTTTACGACTTTGTATCACTTCACTCAGTATTTCTTTGTATAGAATAAACAATTTAAATGGCGCCGAAAATGGTAAATAAAACTTGTCAGCGGAAGTGCCGGCGGATTGACCGAATTTGCTGATGCATCCACAAAATAATGAATACGCCTTGAACTGGCACTATCATAGTAAACGAGAAACTTCACACATATCGCAAAGTGTTCTCAAAATATGCCCTCCTTTTTCTGGCAAAAGCAGCTTAGTATACAATAATTTGATATTTTTCTTAAAAAAACAAACTTCTAGCTCTATCCAAACTTCTGCAAATGACAGCTGAATTTATCATTCGTACTCATTTAGCTATAGGCCCATTCTGTCCGAGATCGATGCCAAGATGCAAAATATGAATAACTGACTCACTGAGTAATGATCTTCTTTTAAACTCCTTTTAATGCGGTCGTAAAAATAAGAAATGTCTTCAACGCCAGTAAGATCCAGTATTGTTTATTAATACACAAACGCATGACCGTAAATGCTGATTCATCTATATTCATGTATGGTATAGATATTGAAGAATCAGAGGCTCTTGGCATCAAAATTCATTGTGATGTCTGATGAACATATTTTCAATTTCTTTAAAGAAACATTCAATTGTCCCGATTTTTGGAAACTGTGCAAGATGGAGTGCAGTACACGTACTCTCCTTATTATTTATACCACTTATAGCCGATCGAAAATGGAATACAACTCTCATGTTTGGACTGGTGCCTTAAAGTCAATTTTGGGGTTACCATATTGATTCACTGAAGTATTGCCACAGCGTAGGTTGCGTTACTCTGTCTAGAATGGATTTTGCTCTGATGAGCATAGCAATGTTCTACCCGAAACCCATCTGTTGAAGAAGTTGCTTGCGGGCGTGTTTCCTGTCTCATATAACATTGGAAAGTTCGTGTCAAACGTTTACAAACACTACTCCTTCATTCCTCCTCATAACATATTTTCTAGTGCCCGTACAATGCATTGTATATCGAGGGGGTTTCCCTGAGTACTAGTTTAAGACCAAAAAAAAAAAAAGGGATTTATACCACCAGTAGTGCGATTCACTATACTTTTGGAGCCCCAATTATTTCGGTTAAAATTATTAACCACAAAATTAACCTTTTTCCTATTCACAAGTACTTTAAACACCATGTGCGGGGTTTTAAAGTCAGCTGTTTGAGGCAGCTGTTGTATTTAACCACATAAATAGGTGTTAATTAACACCCCAATATTTTGTGAGTTTAAAAAAGTGTTGATTTATATTGTTTACATTTCTGTAATTTAATTTATGTAATAAACTATTTGCCTAATAAAAAAAAAAACAATAAAAGTTAGTAAACAACAAAATTAAATCTTGAAAATAATATTTTTTCCTATAGAAAACTTCTTAAGGGAAGTATTTGTTGATCGATTATAAAATCAAAAATGTTTTGATAGGCAATAAAATAACATTCTTTTTATGTTAAATGTAATTATGTATGGATGTATGTATGTGCTAAAGCTCTTCATGTTATTTTATTTCCTATCACAAAAATGTTTTTGATTTTATAATTAATCAAAAAATACATTCCTTAAGAAGTTTTCTAAAGCAATACGAAATATTCAATAAAAAACTTTTAATTATTGTTTTATATAGAAACGATCTCGAGCTCACATATTATTTTCAAGATTTTTATACATATGTATGTATATAAAAAGGTCAAAGTTACAAAAGGTGAAGAAAACATATAAACAAAAAGAGATTCAGTACAATAGCTAATAAAAATGAAATGGAGAGTTGCCACGTTGTAACAATCTGAACGTGAAGAAAAATAAACCCCTCTACGGTGGCTAAATATAGTTAGTGAATAACGTTGGGGTTAGTGCAAACAACAAAGTGTGTGGTTAAAGTTAACACTTCTAATTGGGGTGTAAAGTTAGTGAATTGCGCTACAGGGCTTGAAAAGTTTCGGCTAAGCACCAATTTTCCAAAAAGTTGTAGAGTATGTGTCACGTATATTAAGTACTAACTCATGGATAACGAAGCTGGTTCGTTCGTTCGCATAAATACATTTAAAAGAAAAACAACGTTCAAAATTTTGTTTTTGTTTTATATGTAATTGTGCGAACGCAAGAGCAACACCTTCGTTATCCATGAACTGGTACTAAAATGCTTTAATGGGTCAACTCCATCACGAAAACCGCCCTTAAGGCCTTGCTACACTATTTATTATACACGATCGTGCGGTCTACTAAATAAAAGCATGTGTACAGAAAAAGTACTAAAAATGCAAACGTGCGACAGAATTTTTGACAAATCGTGCGATTTGAAAAATTTTATTAAACTTTTCAAAACATTATGGTTTCTGTGCGATCAGTGTTGTATACATTGTGAAAAATATGAGAATATTGTTGGTGCCTCGAGAAGCACATTTAATAAGTAATGTAAAATTATTATGTTAATAGCGCATTTACACCAACTCAAAATCTAGTAGATTTGAATTGAAATCTACAACGAAATCTATATCGTTTACACCACCGTTTTTTGACATCTAGCAAGATTTCATTTGCTCAAAAATAATTTATGCATGCGGGTTTGACAATACAATATTATCAGAGACTGAATACACCAGCATTAAAGAGTATATTTTATGTGCCCAGAGACTGCATACACCACATTATAGTGCAATTTTTGTTGCAGCGTAGTATTTTTTAGTACTTTTTGCAAGAAATCACAGTTGCATCGCTTAGTACTGAGTAGATTTCAGGAGATTTCGTCGAAATCTAGTCATAAAGTAGATTTCATTTTGTATGGGAAATCTTCTCAAAATCTACTAGATTTGGCTTGAAATCTCGAATGAGCAGATTTCGCTTTAGTGTAAATAGGCTATTAATAAAAGTTGTTAATTGTTTTATTGTGTATAAAATTTATTACAATTATACTTGTATAATAGTGTGGCCTACAACGCCATTTTGAAGCGATTTTTTCAAGACGGCCAGACTTTTAAAACAGGTTCCTGTGAATGAATCGTACGATCGTGTAAGATAGTGTAACAGGGCCATTAGAAGTACCTATCATACCATGCAATTATTTAATTTCAACCCTGACCCACACTCTATCATCACCACGTTTGACTGTTGCGTAATCGCCCATTTTGGTTATTTGATATGGCCAGCAAGATCGTCCGATTTAGTTATCCCATCATTGCGATCAATAGAACCTATTGTAAATTGTGTAAAAGAAATAAATCACTTTGTTTATCTTTAATGCATAAACACAAATAATTTTCTCTTTATACATGTTTTTAATAAATTATTTTGCAAAACTATTAATCGGCAGTTTTGCAGTGGCTGCTTTTTTATACAACTAAATATACCTGTACAATTGCTTTTTTGACAGCTCTTATAATAAGGCAGTTGCGATAAGATTTCTCCTCATAAAAATTATTATACTAATTTTAAGTATTCGCGTGCCATACTTCTCTCTGCTATTGAATTTGACGTACGAATCTTAGATGTTATCGCAAGTATGGACACTACTCGTATGTAATGTTATATCATGTTGACACAAATATTTTCGTATGCCAGGTTCACTGTCTTATTCGCAATTCGCACCCCAATATTGATTAAAACAACATGATATTTTGAGAGTAAACTATCTTGGTTCAAATTGAATCTTGCTAAAAGAAAACTATAAAAGCAGTCCATACACATTTCAATCCAATTGAGACTTGCTATTGAAGTGATTATTGGCAAGACACTTCATAAACTAAATTGAAAGATTTTCACTCAACTATCAAGCTCAATGAAATTAAAAACAATTTTGAAAATATTTAAGGTTTTCTTTACAAACAAAAAACAAAAAAATACAAATATAAATTTTGACTGCGGATCAAGTGACTTCAACACACACAGCACAATCGAACTGAAAGACGCCATTTTGAAAAAATCAAAATTTTTGATTTTCCTTCAACCAACACGATAACTTTCAAACTAATCAACTAACAAAGCCATACACGTCTTGATTTGGATAACAACCGACTCAGTAGCCAATTGAGTTGAAACGTGTAATGGGTGCTTATCTAGTCATTATGCGTGTAAGAATTCCAAAAACTCAATATACTTACATTTTTTTACTACCACATTCACATTTTACGTACTCGCAGCTAAATTTGCTTGCGAGTGATTTTTTCGCACTTCCATGCAATCAAATGTCAAACAAGCAAACAGTGTTACCGTGTAAATAATTTTAAGCAAATCATATGTTGTTAATTTATTAAAATTAATACTATAAGTATATGTAAATGTTTATATTATAAATATCAATAAAATAATGATAATAAAAATTAATGCCAATTATTTGCTAAAAATATTCTCATATGAAGAACACGGCAACTCCCATTTAAAAAAGAATAGAAACACTCGCATGAGTAAACACAAAAAAAAGGAAAATGAAGGGGTTTGAGTTTTTCGAAGAAATGTTCATATTCAGCACTCGAATGGGACTACTCGCCTGTCTAAATGCAGGGCTAAGAAAATTCACTATCTCCTCCAGTTTTGATAACAAATTATCGTTAGTTTATCTGCACTGGCTATAATATAAATATAACATAGAGTCTATACGGGATATAATATCAAATATTTTTCTATCAGCAAACGTCAAATTTGATAGCAGAGAGAATTATTTCACATGTAACCTTGGAAATTAGTCTTATTGCAATATTATATCAGATATCATAATATTGTTTTGATACAGTGTGTTTAATAACTTTTTCGTTTATTTTTTTTTTCTCAGATTATATAACATGCAAAATGAAAGTTTCTTTCCACTAAGGCCCAGTTTTTGACTGCGTATTAAGAACAAAATTAGTTAAATTCCATTTAAATTTAAGTTGTATTTAAATGTAAGTTCACTTTATCAGCCTTAAACAATTGTTCTTATTTAAATACGATGAAAGTGTGGCAGCTTTACTTAAATTCCAAATATTATGGAAAGTGTTCCATAGAACAGCTGTTTGTTAGTGGAAGAATAGAAAAATGCTTATAGAAAAATATTAAATTTATTAACGGCATAGAAAAACTTAATCATTTTGTTTCATGCGAAGTTATTTTTAATTAATTATTATATTGTGCTGGTTTTTAGTGCAAAATTAGCAACTAATTTTCAAATATCTTCTACAGGCAATCGCTCGTATGTGTGTTGTGTTTACCTTTTTTGCACTAATACAAATGGACTATGAGAAAAACTTAAATAAAACTTAAATGAAGAAGTTTGGGCTTTTAAGTTTTGTCAAAATTTGTAGCGAAAAACTGATTTTCGTATTTAAATGGAACTTAAAGCTAAATAAGATAAATAATGTCTCTTAAATGATCACCGTTTCCAGTTTCGCACTGATGGGCTCGTTTTAGAGCATTTTCGATAACATCTTCCAAACTTTGTGGCTGTAGCGTTCGAATTTCTGCAACAATGTTTGTCTTGAATTCAAGGATTTTCTCTGACTTATTCACATACACTCGCCCCTTGAAATAATCCCCCAGAAAATAGACGGATGCTGTCAAATTTGGCGATCGCGCTGGCCAAATAATTTCCTAATTTCTGAAAATTATTCGCTCTACAAAAATTTGACCTAAAAGTGTCGTTATTTCTCGGGCAGTGTGGGCACTGAAACCACATACCTGGTCTGTTTTCAGGAGCAACATTTAAAAAATTTTCTAACATAAACCGATATCCAAAAGCGACAAAACCAAATTCTTCGAACGATTACTGCAGCTCCATGGTACGTAAAAAATTCACGAATTCATAAAGATCTGAGTGTTCCGCTGGTAAAAGAGGAATTTTCTAAGTACGCGACAAGGTATGTCAGTAAACTGGAACTTCATCCAAACCCTTTTGCGCGCAATATACTTAACTTTGGCGGCCACAGTCGGTTGAAAAGAAGGGATGACGTTGCCACCATCAGATTGCTTAATAGGTGATTTTACCGCATAATAAAACTTTTTGTCTAGCATTGGCCGGACTTAAGAATCACATTTTTTAATTTTAAATTTAGTATTAAGATTTGAATACTTATTGTTAGTTCATTTTGAAGATTCAACAAAAAAAAAAAAATTAACCGATACCGCTCTCCGTTTACGGTTACAGCACTTCCATCATCATTCTCGAAGAAGTAAGGCGCAATGAAATTTTCAGACGTGATCCCACACCATATTATACACCTAGTGGGGATGAATGGTTCTTGGATTTTTAGAACCCCAGGACCTATAGTTCTGCTTATTATCAAATGAAAATGAGCTTCATCACTCATAATTAAAATTTCAATAAAGTTGATTTCATTTCTGTCCAACCTTTGAACACGATGATCTGCTGGTTTTAATTCTTGCACCAATTGCACCTTATATAGGTCTAACTGTAAGTTTTTCTAAATCCGTCATCGTGACGCACTAGACATTCTTAGTTGAGCAGAACGCCTTCTGATGTTCCCGGTGTTTCGTTAACATTTTGTTGTAGTCGTTCAATATTTCTACTGTCTCCCGGTTCGAAGCAAATCTATTACGGTACCACGTTGGTGACGACGACCAACTAAGCAACGAATCATTGCTTCAGAGATTGAAATTCTGATGTTAAAATATCGACGATATGCTCTTTGCCTTAAAATAATTGATGTCTGATTTAAATAATAAAATTCTATTATTCTAGTTCTTTGTTGTGTATCTCTCCACTATTTATTCTCCAGGTGCTATTTATATAATCTGAAAAAAAAATATATATAAAGGAAAAAGTTATTAAAGTTTTAAACTTCTGGCCCACCCTATAATATATATTTAGAAATGAACTGTCAAGAAACATAAATTCATACATAAGTACATATATACATACTCGTATATGAGAAAAGAATTGATTTGTTTGTTCAAGAAATGCACAATTGTTTTACTACTATTGAAGGAATATTTTAATATAGAATGTATGAAAGAAATAGAAAAATGTTTATAAAACACATAATACAAACAAAGCGTTTGACAGAGTGTGGCATGCTGCACTACTGGTAAAACTTACTGCTTTTGGTGTCGGCAATGACTTCTCTCGGTTAATATCGAGCTTTCTCAGAGACCGCACTATACGAGTTGTTATAGATGGGGTGTCATCAAACGAGTTCAAGATCAATTCAGGGGTTCCGCAAGGCTCCGTTCTTTCTCCTACTCTATTTCTTATTTTCCTCAACGACCTTCTCTATCAAACTTCCAACCCTATCAACTCTTTCGTGGATGACAGCAGCATTTGTCACTCGTACTCTTTTAGTTATAGGCCCAGCCTATCAGAGATCGCTGCCAAGAGGCTAAATATGAATGATTCACTGAATAGTGATTTTCTATTAATCTACGAGTGGCATCGTAAAAACAGGGTCGCCTTTAACGCTCGTAAGACCCAGTGTTGTTTATTAACACACAAACAAACGGCCGCAAATGCTGCTTCATCTGTGCTCATGGATGGTATAAATATTGAGCAATCGGATGCTCTTGATGTTCTTGGAATGAAGATACAGTGTGATGTTCGCTGGACTGAACACATTTTTCATGTCTCTAAAGAAGCATTCAAGTGCCTAGGTTTTTTGAAACGGTGTAAGATGTACTTCACTCCGCGAAGAAGCTCAGTAGGGTATCCAACTCTATTGACTCACTGGAGCATCGACGCAGTGTGGGGTGCGTTACTCTGTTCTATCGTTACTACAATGGATTTTGCTCTGACGAGATCAGGGATCTTGTTCCCGAAACGCGCACATTTTTACGTAGTATGCGCTCATCGTCCAGAGCTCATCCATTTGTGGTTGATTGTCCGGGGAATCGTACTACGCATTACAGAGAGAATTCGTTTTTCAGCCGTACACTTCGTCTGTGGAATAAGTTGCCTGCAGACGTGTTTCCTGTCTGTTATAACGTTGGAAGGTTCAAGTCAAATGTTCATAAACACTACTCCCTCTTTCCCCCTCCTCACAACCTAGTTTCCTAGTTCTGGTACAATACACTGCATATGTAGGGGTCATCCCCTGAGTACTGGTTCAAGACAAAAAAAAAATATTATTAAAATTACTCAACAATGGTCGATGTACACCTGCCTAATATGTATTAGGATATTTGTAAAAATACATACATATGCCCCATACTAGATATCAACAAAGGTATAATATTTTCTCCTCATATTCTGCTGACGTTCTGTTTCGGATTACAACAGGTTTAATATCAATTGCAGACACTATGTAAAGAAAAGCATTGAACATATGAAACGTGTACATACAGATATAAAGGCCAGTACGGAATTCTTACGCAAATTTACCTTCGGAAATGTACATTTATTTCTACACGAAAAACTAATTGTGTAGATTAGTGTTGTTTGTAAATCAATTCTTATTGTCAACTGTCAAGAAATAGGCAAATAAATGTATGATGGAAAAAAGTCTCCACTTTTACTTTTAACATACCTGTAATAATAAACACATATCAAAAATACCTTTTACTTTTCTTTTAGAACTCCGTGCCGATATGCGGAAATTTACATAAGGAATTTACCAACCTGAAATTTCGTAACTTTTTTTTTTTACACACAGTTCTTATGGGAAGCTGAATTTCCGTAAGAAATCCGGTGGAAAAAAAATTGTTAAACATATTTCAAAATATGGGAGGACTATTTCAGCATACACCAAAAATTATTAATGTAATAAAAATAGTTTTTAATTATTCGATTATGAACACATTATTACAATCATTCTTGTATAATAGTGTGGCACCACAACTCCATTTTGAAGAGAATTTTTAAAGTCGGCCAGACTTTTGTAACATTTTCCTGTGAGTGAATCATACGGTTGTGTAGGATAGTGTATCAGGGTCTTTAGAAGAGCGATTGTTTAAAAGCAAATGAAAGTCGCCACCAGTACTTTATACAATGCTTAGTAACGTACTTTTTTACGCTTCAGGGTGGTGAGCTTGTAAGGGCCGATATTGATTTTGAATAAAACACAAATTATTTAGGAATTATTGTCATATATTTTTATTATGATAAAATTAATATAGTTCAATTATGTGTGGAACAAAATATTGGTCAAATGGCTGCCGAGACCTCGACCGATAGTTCAAATTTTCGATGACGCTAAGACATAATTAAGGTTCTATGCCGTTAATGTGCCCAATTACTTCATCCTTTAGCCCTTAACTTGATGTTGGTTTATAGACGTACCATACAAATTATATAATCTTGGCGCTCAATTGACATCGCCACCACGTGAGATAATACGGCCATTGACTTTGTCGCGCAAAAGTGTCATTGTTTCGTTAGCTGTGTGACAAGTGGCACAGTCTTGTTGAAATCACATGTCGTTCACATCCATACTTTTCAATTCGGGCCATAAACAGTTCGTTATCGTCTTATGATAACGAGCACTATTCACAGTACCTACCTGACCGGCCTCATATTGGAAAAAATACGGTCCGATGATGCCGCCAGTTCATAAATCGCACCAAACCGTCCCTTTTTGTGGGTGCTTTGGTTTTTCGGCAGTCACTCTTGGATTATAGTTCGCCCCAATGCGGCAATTCTGCGTATTAACGAATCGACTGAGGTGAAAATGTGACTCATCATTGCAGATGATTTTCTTCGAAAATTTATCATACACTGTTGCCATTTCTTGCTAATGATCAGAATGACCACGAAAATTGCAATTGTTAGGCCCAACGACGAGTTGAGGTGGACGGCTCTTAAGCCACACTATCGCGAACAGCAACAACATTTTCTGTGTTTTCACATCTCCTACAGATCCGGTTTGCTCATAATTTTGCACTATTTTTCCGATTGTACGCATATTTGGATGACCGAAAAAATCACGAAGTGCACGATATGCATTTTGATTTGAACTCCCATTTTCATAATAAGCTTGAATAACTTTAACTCGTTGCTCGATTGTGCATCTTTCCACGGCTCAAATTGCATTAGTCTGAAATTGAGAAATGTCAAATGAAATGCAAAAAAAACTTGATGTTTAAGAATGGTTCACATTCAACACCGGCCCTTAATGTCTAACCACCCGAGAGTAACATAACAGAAATGATAAATGATTTTTCGATAATGACAAAACGTCAATACTCGATCCATATTATATTTCTACAAATATTATTTCAAATCAAATATTTTTCATCAAATATAGCAAAAATTATATAAAGAAGAAATTATCATAGAAGTAAGTTACAAGACATTCGAACATTTTTTCGAATGTCTTGTATGTTAGTTTTGTTATCAGGTGTAGATTGCAAATATTACTGTTTTCTTGTCAAGTTCAAAAGAAAATGAAGAAAAGTTGCGCAATTAAAATTGCCCTGGCTGATCTTACACTAAGCACATGCTGAGTTGCACTCAAGGCGAATTCATTATGGTGGGGGGACGCCCCAGAAAAATCCTTATCAATTTTACAGCAAGCGACTTGTCAAATTTTATCCTACTGTACTTCTGTTTATACTCGCCTTTTCCACATACAAAATACATATTGTTATTTTAATGCTGTAATGTTGTATTAAAGAGCATACCTTGTTTATTATATCATGGTTGCACTTAAAAGACATAAATATCTGAAATCTCATATTCTTGTGCGTATTTGTGAGTTTTTCAATATTTCGCATTGGGCTTTTACAGACGAGAACAAGTTTTAAGCGTACAATTTTTGTTCTAATCCGTCACACACCAAAATAATTCATTTGGAATAACATTTATATAGGGTGTTTTTTTAAGCCCGATAGAACTTGAAATTGTAAAAAATAACACAAAAAATTAAATTGTAATCAAAATTTTTTTTTATTCGAAAGATCAATACGTGACATTAACATTTGAAAATTATTTCGGGCATATGGGCACCGCGGCTGTTCTTGACGAAGCGCATTCTGGACGTCCAATTTTGGGCCACTTTTTCGAGCACTGCTGGCCGTATGTCACGAACAACACGAACAATGCTGGCCTCCAAGGCGTCAATTGTTGCTGGTTTATCAGCATAAACCAGTGACTTCACGTAGCCCCACAGGAAATAATCGAGAGGTGTCAAATCGCACGACCTTGGAGGCCAATTGACAGGTCCATTTCTCGAAATCAACTTATCGCCAAATTTTGATTTCAGTAAGTCGATGGTTGCGTTTGCCGTATGGCACGTAGCGCCATCCTGTTGAAACCACATCTCCTCCGGATCAATGTCATCCATATTTTCAAACAAAAAATCATTGATCATGGTGCGGTAACGATCTCCATTGACCGTAACGCGAGCTCCGGCCTCATTTTTAAGAAATAAGGTCCGATGATGCCACCAGCATGAAAACCGCACCAAACAGTGCATTTTTCTGGATGTAATGGAGTCTGTAGGGTCTCTTGTGGATTGGTCTCACTCCATATGCGGCAATTTTGCTTATTAACAAACCCGTTAAGCCAAAAATGCGCCTCATCGCTGAACACAATTTTGCGTCTATAAGTTGCGCGAATCGACGACTGATTTTCAAAGTAAATTTGGATAATTTCGTAGCGTTGTTCAAGCGTGAGTCTGTTCATGATGATTTGTCAGAGTATACTGAAACAAATAAAAAAAATGTTTCATCAGAATTTAATTTTTTGTGTTACTTTTTACAATTTAAAGTTCTATCTAGCTTAAAAAAACACCCTATACATATGCTTCTTATACTCATTTGATTGCTTGGAGAGTATTTGTATTGGTTTTATGCTGCGAGGTAAAAACAGGTTGCAAAATTATGCCACCAAAAAACCGTCTACCAATCTACCAATAAGCTGCCGTTTAAAGCTCTAAACACTTAGACGACAGCAGATTTCACAACTTCACGATTATAAATTAAGTTAATTTCAAATGCTGCCGACTCATCAGTAACATAATTATTTTAGAGACAGCAGCAGCCCTATGCGAGTTTTAACAATTCAACTTTCAGAGGTGCCACATATATATTTTACATAAATAAAATTAAAATTACGGACTGAAAACGTAATTATATCACGTACTGTAAAAACACATAAATTTATTTTTAATTTTGTGATGTTTTTTTTCTATTAAATATTACAAACAAATTTTTGTTCTTATTGCTGCTTACGAAAATAGAAGTTTGTCTAAGTCGGCAGCAGCAGCAAATGCTATTGCTAGTGTGATATCGTTAAAATAATCGTTTTCATCTAAAGCTATGTACACACGGTTGTCAGATGTTACAATATTGTAAGATCTGGCAACATGCTTACAATGTAGTGACAATGAAAAATTGTCCCGCAGAAGTAATTGTGTGTTCAGACGATTGTAAGAAAATCTTACAATTTCATTGTCAGACTATGGTCTCACAAATGATTCATCTGACAACAAAAATTGTCAGTTCACACGGTTGTTAGATGAAAAAAATTGCCAGACATTTTGTAAGGCATTGCCACCTATGTATATAAACAACGATCTGTTTGACAGTGTTGCCCATCAAAATTTTTTCTGACAATGATGCCATTGCCAGGTGCATTAATTTTATACATCTGACAATTAAAACTGAGCTTACAATACCAGCCAATTATCTGGCAATGCCGACGAAGAGTGTTCTCACGATTTTCAGATGCATCACAACATTGTTGTCTTACAATTGATTGACAATGGTTTTTCTGACAACGTTGTAAGTTAAAAATTCGCAGCTCACACGTGTGTACGTAGCTTAAGCATATATATATTATATCTGCTTGCTGCCGTCGATGTGTTTAAACCGCGATGTGCCAAATATGATATGTGTGCTGAAAAAGTACTAAAAATGCAACTATGTGACATATTTTTTAACAAATCGTTCGATTTGAAAAATTTTCGTAAGCAAAGAATTTTGTAACCTCAAAGGCATAGAGGAAAGTAATAATACTTCACTATTGTTGTCTTTCTGCGGACATCTCTCTGGAAACTCAAAAACCTGATTCTATTTTAATCAAACGTCACATTTTTCATCTCTGTGTACTTTGTGGTTCATAAAACTTATCACATTAAAAATTTTGTATTTGCGATGAAGCAATATTACGTTTACAAAAGCAATTAACAATCGCCGTACTCAAGGCAGCTTTACCAGGTAGTATCGTAATTACAATAAATATAACACCAAAAAATATTACACGTATTTTGTTGGCAGAAATTACGATATATGTATGGTCAAAATTTTGTTGCTGTTTTGTTTGAAAAAGTGTTGGGGTGTGTGACAATCTTACGAATTGATACAATAGATACATTCTTACGGAAAGAAAATAAGGAAACAGCTGTGCTTATGTAGTATAAAGCTGTAAATACCTGTTAAAGCTGTCTTGTCCGTGCTGTTGTTCCGTTAAGGTTCTTCCTTGAGCTTTGTCCGCTTTTACATTTAGAGAGACGATGGGCAGACATTTTTTTTTTATTTTTCTTTCTGTCTTAAACGTTTCACATTTGAGATTTTTAATAGACGGACAGATACTTCTCGTTTCTCTTTTCTTTCTTTTTCGTTGTTTTTTTTAAACACAACCAGTTGTATGAAGTTGGTATTGGTATAAGAATAATAATATGTAGCAAAAAAAAAAAAAAACAAATACGTACAGTGTAAAAGAGAATGAAAACACATGTTTAGAAGAGAGAGTCGCTGTCTTCCTACAACAATACAACACTAAGAAAAACAATAAGTGTTTTCATTAACAAGTGAACTTTTAGTTATTACCAAGGCGAATTCAATACTACGTTATTTTTTGTTATTGTAAAACTTACTGAGAGTGTTAAAATCTTAATTCGCCTAAGATTGTTCAGCGGAGAAAAAATATTATATAAACGTTAAATACAAATTTTTTATAATTGTTTGTAATTAAAATCACAGATTATAATGGTTTTTAACTTTTAAATTCACAAAAATTTCTGGATATCATACAAAAAAATTTTCAGATTAAAATGACGCGAAAAAGTTTGCAAACAAAAGAAAAAAAATTTTGATAGTCTCATTGGACAAAACGCGAGAATCAAAAAATAGTCACCTGTGCTGTTAAGTTCATCTAGTAATGAATTCGCCTTGGTTATTACACTCACAACTAGTTACTTTATACAATGCATAGTAATATCGTACATATGTAATAAGTGTTTTCTTTGTGTAAATGGCGAATTTTTAACCTCAACTGTTAAAAGTTGCTGATAAGAAAAACGTGCACTGTTAGTAATTTATTTTTATCGTGTAGGTGTGAAGACAATGACAATGCAGGTAAAGGCGAACTGATAAGATATTATCCTGAATTCGCCGATGCATTCACCTAACAATGAACTCACTTTGCTCTAAGCCACCGACAGTTTTCGTTACAGCACTGTTGAATTTCATTTGCCCATCGGCTGTTCCAATGTAAAAGCGGAATTTGCAATAAAAATTGCTCATGCTGACGTTGTGTAAAACAAACAGCACCACATTGGTGTCGCTGACCTATATTTGATTGTCATAAATCGGTTATATCTGCACATCGATAGCATATGCACGACTTAGCAGCTGTAATTTTTAGCATGTATTAGCTTTTGCATAAAAAAATAAATATTTTTTAATTAAAAAATGCTTTATACCTGTTTTGTTTTATTAATTATTCACTTATTTCCGATTTTTTTTTATCTGTGGATTTTATTTTCTTTTGGTTTTATTTTATTTGTTTCTTGATTTTGTTTATTATCTTTGCATTATTTCAATTTGGTTTGAGCTACAAGTATTTATACGTACATATATATTTAATATTATTTTTTTATTTCATATAATTTATTAAGAAAAATATCTTTTAATATAATAACTTTGTAGTGCAATAAATTTTGAATTTTATTTAGAGTGTCTTGTCCCACTAACCAGTACCGTTATATTTTCTAAAATCTAGGTGGTCCTTCGAGAGCACAGTGGGAAGATGTTACCGGATCAACACCTTTGACATTTGTCAATGACTGCGTTTCCTTCACTACCACCGTCTCCGCCAGATTTTGGTTAATGGACTGCCGCAACATTAGTGAGGCTACCAAAATGGCCACCGAACTATACAAGTATGTACTGCTAATACATTTGGAAAGCCTAGTTGAACACTAAAATAAACCTTATATCTTTACAGGGAAGTTATTCATGTGCCGTTCATAGCCAAGTTTGTAGTGTTTGCGAAAAAAGTTGAACCATTTGAAGCCCGCCTACGAGTCTTTTGTATGACAGATGATCGAGAAGATAAGACACTGGAAAAAATGGAACTTTATACACAAGTTGCTAAGAGCCGAGATGTAGAAGTTCTGGAGGGCAAGCCTCAGTACATAGAAATGGCTGGTAATTTAGTACCGGTCACTAAATCGGGTGAGCAGCTGCAACTGCCATTTAAAGCATTTAGAGAAAATCGCCTGCCATTTACTGTTAGAGTTAAGGACCAGCATGCCGATATTGTTGGTCGCACTCTGTTTATGAAAGAGCCCAAAGTTGCTAAAGGCGAACCTCCTCAGCATCCGATTTGTATATTGAACATAGTTCTGCCGGAAGCTGTAATACCCGACTCAATAACTGCCTTCTCCGATAAGATAACACCCACATACCGTAGTTCTCTTTTGAGCTTTAGCAAGCATCAAAACGATCATTATATAGGCGATATACGCATAGTAGATCTATCGAATTTGCTGGGCAAGGATTGGATACAATTGGCTACGGAAATTGACATAATCACAGAAGAGATTGATGAAATTATTAATCAGAATGCGGATAGCATAGCCCGCCAAGCTCAAAGTATGATCAGGCTTTACAAGGATAAGCCAAATTATGATATACATTCCCTTGAACAAGCTCTGAAAAATATTGGACGCGATGACATTATGAACAAGTGTAAGAGTGGCAGATTGTCGCATTCTCGCGACTTTGATGACACTGATATAATGAAGAACTCCGAATCGGTGGAAGAGCTGGTCCGCCAAGAAAGTAAGATCTCTTTCTAAATTTGATATTTTTCTCTCTCTTATTTATCATATCTCTATTTTACAGGCAAAAGGATCCAGCAGATTCATGAACGGGAAGAAATCAAATATTCAGCAGAAGAAAAAGAAATTGAGGAATCGGAGTCGGACGAAGAAATAGCCAAACGAACAGTGGCAGAACGCCGCGATAAAATAGTTAAACGCCTTTCAGTTGAACGACAAATACCAGCATCCTCTCAGAAAAAAGAAATAACCCGCGAAATAACAGAAATCAAGCGAAAAAGCCTGATTGAAGACAAGAAAGCCATTCACGAGTCCGAGATTTTCATGCAACTGCCTGCTGATAACAGCGTTAAGTCATCGGTTGTATCTGAGCAAGTGATTAAAATGAAGATGGGCAAAATGGAGTCAACGGAAGTTAGCAAAAGTGATTTTGACAAAGAACTCTCCCACAAATTCAAATCATCCAGCCGCAGTTCGGAAGAAGAACCTGACGAGGAAGGCAAGTCAAAAGGACGTTCTCAAATCTACCCTGAAGAAGTTGATAATCTGAAAATAGTCAAAGACATAACAAGTGTGGAAAGGCCGAGCAAAATAATAGATTCCTTAATGGGTGAAAAGCCCTCAATAGAGTCTGGAACTAAGCAATTGACCGAAGACTTTTTGGTTTTCGAAAAATTGACACAGCTACCTTCTCAAGTATTGACTACTACAAGTGTGAAGTCAAGTGAAAAATCTGCTGAGGAGTGCAAAGAAAAGTTGAGTGAAACTAAAACGACAGAGAAAGTAATAGAAACCGCCGAAGAAGTTGTCACAAAAACAGTGGAAACTGCTACTAAAAAGGTGGAGAGTATAATTTCCACATTTGAAACAGAAAGTCCAAAAGATTTGCCAACAGCACAATGGCAACCCTCACGTATCGATTCCAAAGAGGAAACATTTGCAGGTGAACATGAAGCAGCCGCAACTCCCACAGAAAAAGTAACCAGTGTAAAAGATAAGATTAAGGCCTTTACAGATCCCCAGTTAGAAAAAGAAACTGTAGTTTATAAAATTAAGGGAGATAAAGATGCTTTAAATGCAACCAAAGACTTTTTATCATCAGAAACTCAGAGCATTTCGAAAACAATTAGTGAGAAATCTTCCAAAATTGCGGAAAAAACAGAAGAAATTGAACATCTGGTGGAAGTAACTGAAAGAATTAGCACAGCAAAGCCACGTGAAGAAACAACCAAAGATTTCTTTGTAAAAGAAAATTTTCCCGACAAGAGTGATAAAATCACTTCAGAAACGAAAACGATAACAGAAACTGTTAAAATGTTCACAGAATCTCCCCAAGTAAGTGATATTAGGAAAGAGTTCGAAAAGGATACCACTGTTAAACAGCTCAAAAGTCATTTGGCCGAAACTAAAGACTTTCTAAAGAAAGAATCTGAAAGCGTAGCTGAAACGGTTAAGGCTCTTACCGAGTCGAAGATTAAAGAAATTGAAAGCGCCTCGTCGAGTTTCGAAACAAAATTTAATGGTGCAAAAACGGTTGTCGACCAAACGGCTGCAGAGGTGGAAGATCAACTTTCAGCTGTCAAAGAAAAAGCCAAGCTCTACACTGACAACATTTTACCAGAAACAAAACTCTCCAAAACCGTTACAGAACAAAAGAAAGATTTTGAAGAAATTACAACAATTTCTAAAACAAAAACTCAAGAAGTTACTGGAGCAATAAAATCCAAAACCGACGATATTAAAGGAGAAACAAAACCAGTGTTGGATAAAATTGAAGCTGTGATAACGACCACAACTGAGCCGCTTAAAGTTCTTACAGAACCCGGAAACGAGCAGATTGACAAAGAGATTTCAGTAATTAAAACTGTAACGAGCAAAATCGAAAAACCAGCAACTGATGACTTAATTAAACTGCCCGAAGTGAAAGAAGATTTTATAATCGCTGAAACAAAAACGGTTGCCGAAACAATAAAATCATTTTCGGAACCAAAAGTCACAACCTCAAAAATTGAGAGAAAACTGCACGATTTCCCGGAATCTGGAAAGCCAGAAACCAAGAAAGTGCTAGAGACTGTTAAGTCTCTTTCCGAGTCTTTTGAAAAGTCATCCAGTGCAGAACCAAAGTTTGACAAAGAGAAAATTATTTCAACCAATAAAATTGAAGATAAAATAGCTGATTTTGAAGCTAAAAAGGTAACTTATGAATACCACGGTCTGGAACCAAAAATAAGTTCGGATTTTCCCACAAAAACGGCAGAAATCATTGACTCCAAAACAGCAAGTGTTCCCGAAGCGGCTCCCAGAACTCTCGGTAATATTGAAGTGAAAGAAACTACAACTTTTGCAGATTCTCTAGAAAAGCTTGAAGAAATGAAATCAATTGTTGATGATGCCAGAAAAATAACGAAAGAATTCCTAAACATGGAACAACAATCCCAATTACCCGTGCAGGCGAAAGTTGAAATCAAGGAGGAAACCAAACTTGTAGAAGAAACCATTAAAACTACAATCACTTTCCCACCAATTGTTGAAACTTCAGTTACCGAAAAAGTATCGCAAGTAGTCGAAGAGCAGCAAACAACAGCAAAGCCAAAAACTGAAACCGTTTTAAGCGGGCAAGACACTGCTTTGGATTCAGGAACATTCACACATGACCTTTTGAGCATGGAACAAACAAGCCAGCTTCCTTATCAAAAGCAAACTTCAGATGACACCTCTGAAATTTCAACTGAAACTTCTCAACACTCTCTTGAAAAATCGCCAACAACAGAAACTGATTCCGAAAAACTATCCCTCGATCAAGTGGAAACTGATACAAGAAAAATCACTCATGATTTTCTTAATATGGAGCAACAACAACAACAACCTTATTATACAACACAATTTGAAAGTCAAGAAGATTCGACAGCTATCAAAAGGTCTTCTATTATTGATGAAGTTTTAATTAAAGCTTCGGATATTATTACTACAATTGCAGCGGGTGCGGAAATTCCCAAAGAAGTCATGGTTTTTTCTAAAGTAGAAAAGCATGAAACAAAATCTGTGTCTATACCTGAATCATCACAAAAGGACGGCATCGAGATGGCTGCCCCGATTAAAGACACGCAGGAAATGCCTACTTCCGTTGTTAAGACTTTAACCCAAGACTTCTTAAGCTTTGAACAGTCCTTGCCGACATATGCGGTACCTCAGACTTTACATGACACAACAATTATAACAACAATTGATCAACAATTCAATATGACTCCAGAGAAAACATCCATCAAGCCTAAAAGAGATTTAACTGTCAAAATTTCGGATGAACTTGCTGCTCCGATTCCAGTAGAGCCACGAAAATCATTGACAGATGCCGAGTTTTGCAAATCGGTTCAGGAATCCATCACCAAGAAAATGAGCGAGGGATTAATTGAAATAAGTGACGAGATTAGAATAAAAGGTGTGTGAAACATTTTGTAAACAAAGTAATTAATTTTTTTTTTAACATGAGTGTGAAAATTTTTAATTCTTGAATCTCTTCAGAATTATCTAAAATAAACCATATTTTTTAATGCTGTGTTTCAGAGAGCGATATTCCTCATTCCAATACACCACCACCAACACCAATTGAGAATAAAATAGAAAAGCAAGAAGAGGAGAGCAGCGAAAAAGAGCCGACAGCAGATGAAGGTATTGAATTTTTGATTTCTTGTTATATACTAATAAACATTTAAAACTAGCTTTAATATACGAGGGCTATTTGATAACTTATACACTAGTTTTTTCGGCAAGGAGGCATTTTATTCCCAAACATAATTTCATTTTAGATCAATAGATCTGGTCTACCTTTTTCCACCAGCCGGGGAACAGGTTTTGCCTTGGCATATTCCTAACCTTCGTGTAAAGAGGGGAAGGGCCCCTCGTTTGCTGTAGCAAATAAAACTATTGGAAGCCGCATGACTTATGTTGTGTTGGCTTCCAAAACCCTTACTAAGGGTTTAAATTGGCAGAACGGGGATCAGCATGGCCCCCGGGTGCTTCTGCTTGCAGCTCAACCCGAGTTGATCATGGTTGAGTTGCCTACCATGGCTGAAACGTTCTGTGGTTGAAACCTAAAACGCAAGAAGGAACTGTCTTAGATAAATGTTTGCTGTGTGGCTTTTTTTTGGGGACTTACAACCTTCCGAGGGTCTGTTGTCTTTACAACAGATACCTGTACTGTGAGGAACGAGTGATGATGGTTGACGGGTGAGTTGTTTTAAGGGCCGATGCTGCTAGTGGGTTTCGGCCTACCAACTCATTAAGCCTTGTCTTCCATTGATTGCTGGGAAATTGCATACAGGAGGGATTAGAAGGCCCGAACTCCTCAACAAAAAGTTGCTTATATGGCTACAAACATATAGCAAAAATTGATACCTGTGTGAGCCGAGCAAGCCACACGGGGGTGTGCTGGTAAACCGTGTATAATTCACTCCGTGGAACTGGTACATTATCAGATAAGGCCGCAAGGCAGGTGCTCATGTAAATCTTTTTTTTTTTTTGTCGACATAACCGTTTAACCGGTTGCTCTTTGCTGTTAAGATTGAGGATGGCTGTTTGTATTCCAAAGTTGTCTAATTCACGATTTCCATGCATGATCTTACGATAGGGTAATTAATTTTGCGCTAACCTATATTTATGCAAAAGAGTTATGGTGAGAATAGCCTTAAAAAAATAAAACAGATAAAAGTCTTCTTGTGTGCAAAAACATAAATAAATATGTTTGCTTTGATTAGCAGTGTATGTACTAAAGTCAGTCGACAGCAAATAATATAATTTCCTCATTTATACTAAAAGTAAAACGTAGTAGCATCTTAAAATAGTTTTACAAGTGATTAGTGTAAGCCGACACTTACATACATAGGTGTTCATTTTCTCATCCCTGTTATTATGCAGACTACAATAGATTAACAGCCAGTTTACCAATCTCGACAGTGTGCGTTCGCAATCTAAGCGAAAAAAAATTGATTTGGGTTTGTCTAACTTTTTTCTATGCGAATGATGTGTCAAAACTCAATAAAAATACATAAGAATATGCGAACGAATAATAGTGAGATAGATAAGCTCAAATTGATTCGAATGTGAGTGACTAGTTTTCTTTCGCATTTATTTTCTTTCGAAATTGGTATACTGGCTGTATGTAATAAGCACTTACTCGTAATGCTTCAAAAAAGAAAAACCTTTTTAATTTTGCTCTTTTCTGTTTATAGATAAATTAATGGACACTATAAAAACGTTGCACAAAACAACGGAATCGACTTTCGAACGGGTCTCCACCATTTCAACAATTGGTAAGTTCCATTTGAATAGAAAAAACAAAATCATCGCATAATTTTCAATAGTTCTCATGTCAATGAACATTTCCTTTCTACGTTTTTCACTTATTATTATGTTTTTTTTTTTTTTTTTGTTGAAAATAAATTAAATAAAATAAAAGCGAAGAGTGCAAAATTCAAAATTTAATTAACACATAAATACATACATATATATATGTATATCACTTTATAATTTTTCTTTGGCTAAATGTAGATTGTAAAACCTTCATCCATTTTGATTTGTCGATTTATTTTTCCTTTTCAATTTTTATTTCAAGTAATATCTAAATGCTTCTTTGTGTGTGTATTGCAAAAAATCCATGGTATCATTGAAAATCCTTAAAATCGCCTCAATTTATTTTGAAATTCGTATTTATTAAGTTTAAGAAAGCAGCGAAAAGAAAATCTATCTAAAGTGTATATCTTAATGAAATTGTTTTACACCGAAAATAAAAATAAAAAAAAATTCTTAGTTGAATGAATTAGTGGCTGTCCAGTGGTTTAACAAGAATATTTTATGATTTACTCGCATTTCAAGTGCTTTTTGAGAAATTGTTAATCTTATTAAACAGACAAGCTCAAATATCAAAATTAAAGAGACTTAATAATAATTTGTATTTAAAATGAGAACTTGAAATGCTTCTTTTTACATATTTATCTCTTATCTGAATGAATGATATATGAAGAGTGTAAATGTAGAATAGACTCTCTTAAGAAAAATAAATCGCACATGCATACGAACATTTCTACGCTTTCAAGGTGAACTGGAAGAAATGTACAACAAAATGAAAGTAAAAGGAAATTGTATAAAATATATATATTATTTATCCACTAAAGTTTTGTTTTCGCGAGTTTTTGCTTTGATATCAGAACGAATATCAAATAACAATATAGGCTGTTGTAATGAATGATACATATGTACATACATACAACATCATCATGCATCATATACATATAAATATGTACATACCCTGCACCCTGTGGCTTGAACATACAGTTACCTTGCCGGCAAATTGGTAGTCGACTACAATTAACATCAACTAATAATTCACTTTTTTGGCCTAACTACAAGCTAGCTAGCTACAATATAACGTCGAATTTTCCCAAATGAAAGTGTATTTATTATTCTACGCAGTTATTTAATTTCTTTTGGTTTATTTTAATGCGTAGTTTTGCTTTGGTTTCTTCTTTAGTCAATCGTTTGATATACTTCACTTACTTGCAGAAGCTGAAAGACGATGTCTTTAAATACACGACGGCTTCAATCCGGTAGTAGAAATTTCAACTTCTCCTGATTTTCTTAGTAAAGATAGGATTTATATTTAAAAATTTTACTGAGATGGGAAAAAGAGCGGCAATTGGTGCCAATTTGCATGCAGTGGGAAAACTGTGTATATACATGAAGTTAGCTTCAAGTTAACAAAGGGAGTTCTTTGTAAAAGTATAGAGCTTTCAAATGGAATAACGCAAAGATAAATTTTATAAATTGACATGAAATTTATTTTGTTCGAAAGATAATTTTCTGGAACTATAATTTAAATACGACTTCTGTCAAATGGCCGGCCCGAATGTAATCTATCCCCAACATTTCGCAGGGATGTTTGACGTTGCTCAACCGCAATATCGACGAATTTTTGCGCCGCCGTGGATGAAATGTGGATTCACTACAAAAAATTGGGTTTCTCGCGGTAAATCCGAGCTAGAGAAGAAAAAAGGTAGGTTTTTCAGCCAATAAAGTCTTGGTAAACGGTTTTTGGTATGCACACGGTTTAATCCACATTGACTACCTTCCAAAGGGAAAAGCAAGCAATGGCGAATATTATACGACTTATTGGGTGGATTCAATGAGAATGGAAAATAACGACCTCATTCGGCCAGATTGTGAAATTGATTTACATTTACCCCTGCCTTGACGATCTAATCCAATAATGGACCAATTTCACGGAGGGAATTATTCACGATTCACCAGCACCCCCGTGTGGCTTGCTAGGCTCACACAGGTCACAACTGTTTGCTAAAAGTTTGTAGCCATATAGAAAAACCCCTTGCTGAAGAGTTTGGGCCTTATAATCCCTCCTGAATGCAGTCAGTAGAACACAAGGCTCAATGAGTTGGTAGGCTGAAGCCCATTAAGAGCCCTTTACCAACTCACCTGTTTATCTATCATTCCTAAATCCTCACATTACAGGCATCTGTTGCAAGATAACCTCGTTGATTAGCTCCCAAAAACGGCATGCACTAAAGTTATCAGGGAACCTAACTCACGTTCCTGCAATTTTAGGTGTAAACCACAAACAGAATGTATCAGCTAAGATAGACCACTCAGCGATGATCATCGCCGAGATGAGTTTTATTTGGTACATAAGAGGGGGGACTGCTTCCCCTCCATGCTCCAGAAAGCAGAGTGCCTCACATTCGGGCAAGAAAAAAATTTTTTTCCATATTGCAATGTTGAACATGTACAGTTTCCACATAAAAAATTTATGCTTTGGGCTTTCTCATTCGCCCTATTCTCTAGACTTAGCACGGAGCGACTATTTATTGTTCCCAAACTTGAAGAAATGGTTCGACGGCGACTTCATCACCACCAATGGTGGCTCCGAATATTTCACTGAATAATGATATTTTAATCTCCGAATTTGATCGTAAAACCGTAAATGCTGTTTCACCTATGCTCATGGATGGTATAAATATTGAGGAATAGGATGACTGTCATCATTAATTGACTACTTTCAATATAAAAAAAATAAATGAGACTGTACACAAAATAAAAAAAAAAATTCTACATAAAGAAGTGAAAAGAGAGCAACAAAAATTTAAAAACATTGAAGTAACAAAATCAAAATAAAGATTTAAATAATTAAATATTTCTTATTTTTGCAGCAAAAGATCGTTTTATGTTATATAAAAAATTTAACAGTATTTATTTTCAATATTTCGATAACAATTTGTTATCATCGTCAGGAAAATTTGTTATCATCCTGACGATGATAACAAATTGTTATCGAAATATTGAAAATAAATACTGTTAAATTTTTTATATAACATAAAACGATCTTTTGCTGCAAAAATAAGAAATATTTATCAAAACAAGATCAAATAATTAAATATTAAAGATTTAAATAATTTTACAGTTACTTTTGTTTATTGGCACTGCGACAAGGCTTAGTAGGTATAATTAGTTATAGTGTGAGTTCAAGCTCAAAATGTTAAAAAAGTGTTGTTAAGAGTGAATGTGATGTGTATGGCGTTTTCTTTTCTGCAAAATAGTGCAACATTTTCAAATCGCCACTGAAGTGATGCCAGAATTTTTTTTTTCGAAAAATCTGCATTTGTCCATTCTAATCCTAATTTTAGGAAAAAAATCTTAAAATGTGTTTTTTATGCCTAAGCGCAAAAATAATGTTTATTAATTATTACAAAAGGATGGCTTCAAACAAAAGATAAAAACAAAAATTTAAGTAACAATTCATTTCAATCAAATTTTCTTCCTTAAAATTAGTAAAATATGTAAAGGGCGAAATAAACTTCACAAACTGCTTAGAAAACATGCCATAGTTTTACATTTGTGCAAACATTTTGCATTGTTTGTGCAAGCGTATGCCTGTTTGCAAAAATATTTGAAGTATTTTTGCTTTAAAATAAAAAAATTTTAGATTTTTGATATTTGTACATCGGGTTTTAGTTTAAGTTTTTACTTTCATAAGTTTTTTCTTAAGAAGGATTTTTTACGATACAAATTTCAATAATTTTGGATTGAAGAAGACAAGAAAAATAATAATCAAACCTTTAACTGGGGGACAACTAGCTGTTTTGTAGTCGCTATACTGCTCATCAGCACCCATTTTCGGATTTAAGCTCGGGTCATGACACATCATGAGCTGCTGCCTTAACGTAACGTCTCGACATAGCAATTTTTATTGCTGAGCTAAAGCAGGCAGAATAACAGTACATCGATTGCTAATTGCTCTAGGTGGCGTAAACGTATTACTGCTTCATCACAAATACTAACTGGGGGTCTTCATTAGCCATGAACATGGTATGAGCATCATGTCGAACATCGAAAATGGCTAATATGGACCGCTTATGTTCATCTTTCGTTCATGCTCTGACATCGATGCTCGAGCATATGACTGAGCATCGATGTTCGCCATGACGTTGGCCATCACGAACAAAAATACACAAACAAAATGGCGCCGAACTGAGCACTTTGATAATCTAGTGTCTACAACTGCGATTAACTCTAACGTAATATCTGAGAAAACGTCGGCAGAATGAGAGAGCGAATTTCGTTTTGTCCATCTTAATATTTAACAAGGAGTATACGTACTTTTGTTAATCTTAAAAGAATTCATTCTTTGCGGTGAATAGATTATATGAATTTTCTCTATGCGCACATTTTGTACAAAATTAACCACGTATAGTATATATTTATTGAATAAAAACAAACTATGTTCCATTTAAAAGGGGGTTTTAAAAGAAAAATTTTAAAACTAATAATCGGTAAAATTGTAAGGGCGTCACAATTTTTTTTTTTTTTTTTTTTTTTTTGACAGCTCTTCTTATAAGATTGTTGTCATGATATTTCTCATAAGAACGCTCTCATAAAAATTATTATAAGACTGCGATAACACTGATTTGAAGTCTACACGTAACAGAATTGTCTCTGCGATTGAGTTTGACGTTCTCACCTCAGATATTATCGCAGGTGTGGACACTAAGTAAGGTAAATCCGAACATACGTATACGCCACATCAAGAACATGAACTTATTTTTACATTCTCTCTGCCGACGTTATGTTCATGTCATGTTCAAATCGATGACACGTGAAGACACGGCGTAACAAAATTCATTCTGAGAAGTTGTATGAACAACACTGTGTTTGTTATATTTGTATACCACATTACAACTACTGACAGCTCATTGCTTGGCAAAAATTTCTCAAGCAATCATTGTGCAATAGATTGCTACCTACAGCAATTTGCGGTCTACACATCGCAAATTTTATGGACTTGATTGCGTTCCGTTTGACAATTGTCGCAATAAATATTGCTATGTGGAGACGCTAGGTAACCACCAACAACTTTTAGATTTTCGCATAAACATGTTGATGTTTGTCAAACCGGCTCATTTTACTAGATTCAACACAAATTTAAATATTTGTTTAAATACTGCGTTGCACGCAAAAAATTGTCATACGTTGAAGTAAATAATTGGTCATTAAGATTATTGAAAGTAAAGTAAATAGTAATCAGTTATGGTACTTAGCTGTTTTCTACTGAAACTAGCGATTTTAAAGCCAAGATATCAGCAAAAAGTGATAAATTAGCGCTTTATTAACAAAATGCCAAAATAAAATTGCGCGAATAGCAAAAATAATGAAAGATGTTTAAAAATTCTGCTGAATATTGAGCCGCCGATCAGCTGAGCGCTTCGGCGGCGGAGGAGGCGCCGATACGGCTTGCTTCTCTGGTGGACATTACCAATCTAGATGATAATTCAATACCTAAAAACGAGTCTACTTCTTCCAACTTTTGTGGAGCTAAATTCATTTGTAGGTATTATCTAGGTTGCTGCCTTCTTCCTTTTTTATAGAAAGCGTTTACGGGGTATCTAAATAGGTACGAGTATGTATGTACATGTTCTCAGTTGAACAAGTATTTTACACATAAAATTAAATGTTATTATTACCATGATTTAGAACGATTCTAACGGCGACTGCTGGCCACCAGAGTTCAATGACGTTTTTGACACCCCAAAGAATGATAAAAAAAAGCAAAAGTCTTAATACGCTAATACCAGTATAGTTTACATCCCCAGAAATACATATGTGTAGATATTGACTAACAAAATATATAAAATAGAAACTAGTAATAGGCAAAAGACAAGTACAAAAACAACAGCCATATAAATCAACTTTGCCGAAACACTGAATTCAGGGTCATTGAAGAATTGTCGTTGAATTTCTTTAATTTAATTTGTGTAAACGGTGGCCCAAGACAGGCGCTTTGGCGTTCAACTGTTGAAAACAATTCATTGTATTTTATTTTGTATCAAGATTTCTTCCAGTCTCATCGTTCTGTGTTTTCATATTTCAAAGTTTATTGAATTTGAGAAAGAAACAATATTTAAAAAATGAAAACATAATTTTATTATTCTATTCGTTGTGTTAGAGAAATTTAAAGGCTTCGCGCTGCGAAATAAATTCCACAGAAAATTTAAATTTATTTAAACAAATTATTATTTTAGAAAACAAAATATAGATAAATGTTGTTTTATTTAAAATTTGTTTTTTGTGAATCTTAAAAATTATAAAACAAATTAAGAAACGGTAAGTTGCAGTACGATAAAAAGTAATTGGAAAGTAATTTAATTACGACATTGTTTTGATTACAAAATTAATTTTGTTGAATGGTGTGTATCAATTTTGCTATTAAGTATGTATTATTTTTATATTTTATATAAAACAAGATATATATAAATTCATATATATACTTATATATATTAATCACATTTGATTTAAGTGTTAAAAAAATATAATAAAAATGTTAAAGTTAAATCCTAAAGTACAGTAGACCAGTTAAAAGCCAATATATTTTGTTCTGAATACGTTTGCAATTTTCAGTGTTCACATTTAACGTTTATTTAACAATTTTAATTTTAAATGTTTAACAAAATTCCATTCAATCACTGTCGTTCTTAAAAAAAGGGACACAAAATACAAAAAATAATAATAAAAAAAATAATATAAAATTGTTTCGTAAAACTTTCCCCTTGTGGCTCCGATATGAATTCATTTCGGTTAGCAAGATATTTCCCATCTAAAGAAAAGAATTTTACAGTTATTAATGCTTGTGAAGCTAGCAGACGGCAGCCTTAAGGCCGCGGTATATAGGATACGTCGTACGTTATACGTTGCTTTTTTAAATGATATCAACGCGGCGGCACAGCTAAATCCGTTGGTCCCAATTTTAGCGAGCATCATTCACAGTAACTGCCTGACCAGCCCCAGTTTGGAAAAAAATACGGCCTAATGATGCCGCCATCCCATAAACCGCACCAAACAGTCACTCTTTGTGGGTGCATTTGTGTTTTAACGGGTTGTAAAATGGTTGAAAAAAGAAAACGGGGTTTTTCCCAAACACTGGATGGTTTTATAAAAAAAATATATGTACATATGTAAAAAATATTGTTTTTTTAATTCATTAATTTGGAAAAGTTGGTTTTAAATTCTATGCACTATGTTTTGTGGGCTAAATAATTTAATAATATAGCAAATCAATGGTTTCGGTTATATATTTTCTTGCCGGCTTAATATTTGCACTGGTTTTTTAATATTTGCTGGTTTCTTTAACCAAAATGGAATTAAACGTTTTCTTTTTGTTTTTTACGAACGTCATATAAAAACAGGCCAGGGATGGATAATACAACACCTTGCCCATTCAAGTGAACAATTGATTTTTCGACAATCAATCCTGTATTATCATTCGCCCAAAGTTATTTGGAAAAGAAATTAAGCAAATAGTCCCCTATTATTCAAACAGTTGTAATCATCGTCCGATCACCTCGCCATCGTAAGATTTGTGGCCGGTTAATCGTTTCGTCAACAATCTAATGCATTTGTAAAAGGATTAGCAGTTTTCTTGGGTACATACTAAATACATAGCCACGGTGTGAATTATTCCCGATTCACCAGCGCCTTGCTTACCAGGCTCACATAGGTCGCAACTTTTTGCTATAAGTTTTACGAAAAACTCTCAGCTTGAATTGGTTTAATTTTATATATTGTCCGGGCAAAAAAGAACTGAGCTGCCAATAGGTTACACTCTTTCATACAAAATTGTATTGAGTTGCCCCATCGAATAAAAAACTTTCATAGTAATATTGTTCTGGGGAAATTTCAGTTATGACTGGCATCTGATATACACATGTAGTTTTATTAATAAATGATCCTTAATCATTTAAACGCATCTTTGGAACTAATGTGTAAAAATAACCTATTGCTCTTCTTTGTTCTAAAAGACTTTTCACTGCAACTCTTTCTATATGTACTTGGCTAATAATAATGCTTTGTGTATTTCAATGGCCATTTGAAAAAGCACTTTTCTTTTTTCCATTATTTTCGCACAATATTTACTAATCATTGAGAATATGTAAAATACGCCAGGCAAAATACAAACAAGCAGTACTACCTCCTTGCCAAACTAATAGAGGCAGTTGTGATTTTCCGGAATATTTTTTAGCAATGGGGCGGAATCGTGCTGCAGAAAACTCTCAGTAAAAACATTTTTCTCCGGACAAACATTTTGTGCGGAAACATTGGGTGAATCCAGCTTAAGTGAAAGCGGTGATAGTGTTAACATTCCAGAGAAAAATTTAGTTTAAAAACATCTATTTTAAATGATGCCGTTAGGTGACAATTTGTACATTGCGTGAACTCTCCTGTCATTTAATAAGAGCGTACTTATACGAGTATATGTATTTGTACTCAATAATCGATTAAAACCAATCAGCAAGGAAAGTTTTAATTTACATATTTTTGAATATTGAGAAATTCTTGTTGCAACCACTTTGAAAACTAATTTATTCAATTTTTCCTTAAGAGCTACATATCTATCTGTATTATGATATGGAAACAAATAAATTTCATTTCGTCTTCTTAAAAACGATATACTATTAAGATAAACACTGATGAAAGAAAGAAATAGAGAAACATATAAAAAACACATAAGCGTAATTATGCATGTGTGTATATACGAGTATATGAGAGTATGTACGTATATTGCTCTTTGTAATACCCAATTCAACAATGAAAGTTTTATTGAGATTCTTAATACATTTTCTTCTCTGAACTCTCCTTGACTTTGAAAGAACACAAGTCTTATTACGTAAATTTGCTCTATGTTTATTTTAGAGTATATGCACATTTACATATGTATGTATATACGAATATCAGAGCAAACGGGTTGCAAATAAAAGGTGGTTAAATTGTAAGGGCCGATGTTGATTTTGAGTAAAACACAAATTATTTAGGAATTATTGACATTTCTTCTTATTATAATAATATTCTAACTGTTCAATTATGCGTGGAATAAAATATTGGCCAAATGGCCACAATTCTATCCAATGATTAAAATTTTCGATGCCGCTGAGGTATAATTGAGGTTCTATTGGTTTATACGCAGTCTATTTAAAATCAAAACTATTTGCAAATAACTAACTTACTGTTTATGCGCCAATTTGTATATGGAAAAGTTTTATTTTTTTAGCATGGCAAATATTCAAAATCCAAATAATAAGCCTGAATAACTTTAACGTGTTGCTCAATTGTGTATCTATCCATGGTTCAAATTGAGTTAGTCTGAAATTGAGAAATGTCATGAAATGTAGAAAAAACTTAACGTTAAGTTGTGGTTGACATTCAACCAAAGCAAATCTATACTCGATGATCTGTCCCTGCATTCCACAGCTTAAAATGTAAACAGCTAAGCTTAAAGCACAAAGTACACAGATATGAAACAAGTGACGTATGAATGAAATAACATCGGAATTTTTAATTTTCGGAGAGATGTTAGAATAGAGACAGCTTTATCCTACCCAGCGGCGAACATTGCCTACCACATTACTTCTCTTCAATGATGTGTGCAACACTTTGTAATTAATGAATGCTAACTTACAAAGTATATGGCAGTAGCACACGGAGTTCCTAAAAATGAATTAGGTTCATCTTTTATATCACATTTAGAAATGCGTATTTCATTTTTTAGTTATAAATCAAACGTTCGCCGTCTTTGTCAGACTACGTTGCAAAAATTTTAGTTAACAAAATCAGGTAAGAGTGCCTTGTAAACATTATAAAAAGGTACAAGACAAATAAAACATTTAGTGAAAAAATAAAACAGTAAACATAAAACAGAACAAATTTATTTAATGGTATAATAAAAAAAACCGTAGTGCGCAGTACGTCTACGACCTACTTACAAAGTAAGCGACATTGTATTCGAGCTGCCTACTGTCGACTTACAAAGAATGCGAGGTTGTATACGAACTGCCTACTACCAACTTACAATGTATGTTAGGAAGTAATGCGCTTTTGTTGGATGAACACCTTTGTGTGCAGGTGTTAAGCTATGTACACACGGTTGTCAAATGTTACAATATTGTAAGATATGGCAACATGCTGACAATGTAGTGACAATGAAAAATTATACCGCAGAAGTAAATTGTGTGTTCAGACGATCGTAAGAAAATTTTACAATTTCATTGTCAGACTATGGTCTGACAACAAAAATTGTCAGTTCACACGGTTGTCAGATTGTTAGATGAAAAAAATGCCAGACATGTTGTAAGGCATTGCCACTTATGTATATCAACAACCATCTATTTGGTAGTGTTGCCCATCAAACTTTTTGTTGACAATGATGCCATTGTCAGGTGCATTAATTTTATACATCTGACAATTAAAACTGAGCTTACAGTACCAGTCAATTATCTGGCAATGCCGACGAAGAGTGTTTTCACGATTGTCAGATGCCTGACAACATTGTCGTCTTAGAATTGATTGACAATGGGTTTTCTGACAACGTTGTAAGTTAAAAATTGGCAGTTCACACGATTGTAATACATTTTCAGACAATTTTACTGGCAATATTGTAGGATCTGACAACCGTGTGTACGTAGCTTTAGGCGTTCACTCTACAAATGCGGCAATATAATGAAAAATTATACTAAGTTCGTATGTAAGACTACTGACTTACTAGTGTGCATCGGATCATCGCTTCTGGAAGCGAAATTATGGCCGCTGGGTACTTGCGTATGCGTTTGAGGTTACATATGAAAGCACAATGCGCGAAGAGGAAATATGTATGCAGTCTCACAATTAATTCTGTCTCTTTCTTGTCTTGTTTTATCTGTATTTATTTTGTATCTAAAAACTTTCATTGAGTGAACTTTGAATAAATTTGAGGACTTTTTAATAGAGTTTATACAAAAAATTGCAGTTTTAACAAGTATTCGCAAATAATATGCTTACATACATGCAATATACGTACATACATATATACCGATAATGTATTATCATACATATATTTGAAAATTTCAGTTTTCTTTCAGAACAGCTTGATTAATTATACATCAATAACATTTCAATAAAAAAAGAAACCCATGATTCCAAATAATTACGTTGACTTTTATTGTTTTTTTAATTTAAAATATATATTAAATTTTATTTGATTGGCCTTGTATTGTATTGCAGTGATCATTGTTTTAAGAAGAAGAGAGCTTTTTGTTCAGTGTATTTATTCTAGAACTGTATTTATGTTAATGCATACATTTTTGTAATTAAAATAATTTTTATTTGATTTTGGCTTTATTGTAAAAAAATTTTAAAATTATTAAAAAATTACATTATATTATTTGTATTTCTAATGTGTTATATGAAGTCGTGGTTGACAACTCTTAAAGCAAATAACAGCCTTAAAATTGTTATAAAAACGTTAAGATGTTAACATAAGATAAATTGCAAACGTTACTGGAATAATTTTTTTTTAATATTATTGTACTAACATAAATATATATAAAATTGAGTATTTAAAAAAAATAAGAAAACTGCCTTTCTTTGTTTCCTCTAATTGTTAAGTATCAAAATAGCTACATACATATTAATGAAGAAATACTTAAAAATTAAAAATCCACGACCTCATGTATCATTTGAAATAAACATATGTACACATTTTACAAAACATATATGTACATGACATGTAGGTACTTAACAAAAATACACATAATCGCTTACACACACACACATACACATGCACACACTTTGGCATCTGTAGTAAACCTGCAAATATTATATGGAAGCTAAAATTTGTATCGGGGCTTAGGCAACTTTTTTTTAACAGACAATTAATTATGTGCCAATTTTACAAAAAATAAATAAAATAATATCCATTTTTGAACCAAATTTAAGACGTGATTACCAAAAAGTTTACTAAAATACTCATTTCAAGATAGTAACTACCCGTCCACACGGGCAATCTGATTGGCAATTATTGCCGTGGCAACTGCCAAAATCGATTGCCGACTCAAGATATTTGCGTGTGGACCGCACGAATATGTGTTCAAACACATGTTCAGCCATTATTGCTAGAAGCTATTGCTAAGCAATTATCTTTTAATATAAGCTACCAAAATTCACTTATCATCAACGGGGCTCTCCATGAACATGGTATGAGCATCATGTCGGACATTGAAAATGGCTAATGTGGACCGCTCATGTCCATGTTTCTTTCATGCTCTGACATCGATGCTCGAGCATATGGCTGAGCATCGATGTTTGCCATGAAATTGGCCATTACGAACAAAAATACAGAAAATGGCGCCGAACTGAACGCTTTGATAAGGAAAATCTGAACATACGTATTCGATACACACAAGAACATGAACTTATTTTTACCATCGCTCTGCCAACGTTATGTTCATGTCATGTTCAAGTCGATGGCACGTGAAGACGAGGCGTCACTGATGTTTATGAACATACATACAAAAATACGCCTCAATATAATGGGTGATTTTATAAGAACTATCGGAAATTTAAAAAAAAAACACATAAAATTCAGAAAAATGCATGAAATATTTATTTGGATCGATAGTTGGGTCGATATAATTTAATGTTTGAAGATTATTTCATGCAAATGTTGGCCGCGGCTGCGCCTCAAATGGTCCATCCGCTTAGTCCAATTTTGGCATACTCTTTCCAACATTTCGGCCGGTATCTCACGAATAATGTTGGCAATGTTGGCTTCCAGTGTGTCAATCGAAGCGGGCTTGTCGCTATAGACATTAGCCTTAACATAGCCCCACAAAAAATAGTCTAGAGGCGTTAAATCGCACGATCTGGGCGGCCAATTGACTGGTCCCAAGCGTGAAATAAACTGTTCACCGAACTCGCCTCTCAATTGGTCCATTGTTTCGCGTGCTGTGTGGCATGTGGCACCGTCTTGTTGAAACCACATGTCATGCAAGTCAAGCTCTTCCATTTTGGGCAAAAAAAAGTTTGTTATCATCGCACGGTAGCGCTCACCATTCACAGTAACGTTGTGATTCGCATCATCTTTGAAGAAATACGGCCCAATGATGCCGCCAGCCCATAATCCGCACCAAACGGTTGTTTTTTGTGGATGCATTGGTAGCTCTTGCAATGCTTCTGGCTGCTCTTCACTCCAAATACGGCAGTTTTGCTTGTTCACGTATCCATTCAACCAGAAATGAGCCTCGTCGCTGAACACAATTCTTCGATAAAAAAGTGGATCTTCATCTAACTTTTTAAGAGCCCAGTCACCAAAAATTTGGCGTTGTGGTAGGTCGTTTGGCTTCAATTCTTGCACCAGCTGTATCTTATACGGCTTCACACCCAAATCCTTCCGCAAAATTTTCCACGTAGTGGAGTAACAGAGGCCCAATTGCTGCGAACGGCGCCGAATCAATAATTCACGGTCATCACCAACACTGGCCGATACGGCTGCGATATTTTCTTCAGTTCGCACTCTACGTAAGCGTGTTGGTGGTTTAATGTCCAACAATGTAAATTTGGTGCGAAATTTTTTTACAATAGCCCGAATAGAAGCCTCAGTAGGTCGATTAAACTGACCATAAAATAGAAGAAGCGCGCGATGAACTTTCTTAACAGAGCACGCATTTTGGTAATAAAATTCAATAATTTGCAAGCGTTGTTCGTTTGTAAGACGATTCACGATTAAATTATAGACCAAACTGAAGATGTTTGACAGTGACACAAGATACAAAACTTGCTTGAGCTGTCAAAACTAGTGTTGCCAAAAAGATAATAGCAAAAAAATCACTCGTTATAAACAAATGTACAAATTATTATAAAAAGTGATTTTATCAACAGAAAAAATTTAATTATTTACATTTTTTAGGGCATAAAAAAAAGAAATGGAGTGCTCGGAGATTGATGCATTTAAAGCACTCATTTTTAGAAGAATAAAAAAATATATAACAATTGCAATTAATTAAAACACACGCAACCTTCTTTGCCAAAATATATCAAATTATGTTTTAAGATATTTACATGTTCGCCAACTAAACGTACAGCGTAGAACATTAGCAATTTGATAACGTAATTCTGCCGGCGTTATTGCTAGTATTAAGACACAAGAGATTGCTTGTGTGGTCGCTCTGTAAGGAGCGTTAAAAAATCGGCACAGTTATGTTTAAAATTTTTGTCCCTTTAATGATAGTTTTTGATTTCTCATAAGTCAATAATTGGCAACATCCAATATGAAAAGAGAAGTGAGACTGTAGATGAAACTGTTAACTACAAAATAAATCTCTGCATAAAGTAGTAAGAAGAGAGTAACAAACATGTTAAAATGTTGATAAAACAAAAACAAAATAGAGACTTATTTTATGTTACAGTTATTTTTTATTGTAAAAAAATGCGACAAGTTTCAGTTTCGTCAGTATATGTATAAGCGTTGTAATAACAAGTGCAACAAATTTGAGAAATTGTGTTAAGTAATAGTGAAAAATATTGTATCTGTTATGTATTGAAAGAAAAAAAAAAGATGGAAAATTATGGCGTTTTTTCTGCAATACTATTTTTAGATCTCTAATTAGTTATAAAAAGACAATTAAGAAATTGCTTACAATTATATAAATTATAAAACAAAAACAAATTCGAATACATATTTCATGCGTCAAAATAAAGTGTACTCGTACATGTTGCATAAGCATAATTTCTGCGGTGTGCTACTGTAAAAAAATACCATTATATTTGGTTATTTGCTTTATTTTAGCATTTAACTTACTGTTTATGTTAATCAGTTGTGATCAACAGAGTAAGAACTCCTCGTGTGAAGTAAATTTTTATTTGTTTTGGAATGGGTAAACAAACTTCTAGTGATATTAGAGAATTAGTAATCAAACTTCGGAATGAAGGAAAAACTTTCAGAGAAATTGGTTCTATTAAAAACAGAAGCTACAGTACTGCAAAAAAAATTTGTTGATAATTACGAAAAATACGGCAAAATAGAAAATCGTCCAGGGCTGGGCTGGCGAAAACTTTTTGAAAGAGGCTGAAATAAGTTCTATGGTGCGTAATGTAGAAAGAAATCCTTTTAAAAGTGCCGTTAAAATATCAGAGGAAGTTTCGGCAACATTAGGAACTATATTAAGTGCCAGTACAATACGACGAGCATTACACGAAAACGGTTTACATGCCCTAGATTCCCGCGGAAGTAAGCACCAATATCGTCAGCTAATCAAAAAGTTCGTCTAGAACATGCCAAAAAGTATCAAAATAAAAATGTTTCTTTTTGGAATAATGTGCTTTTTTAGCGATGAAAGTGTTTGGCCAGAAAAAACAGCTAAAATATGGAGAATAAAAGGTAATGAATATGCTGACCAAAATTTAATAACAACGGCAAAGCATGGGGAGGGTTCGGTGATGGTGTGGGGATATATGGCTGCAAGCAGAGTTGGGTGTTTGCTTTTTATTAAAAGTATAATGGATAAGATCGACCAACTGAACTCTAATTAACTCCAATCTTACAGACAGGTTGTAACTACAGGCCTTAAAAATTAAACACATACTCACACATTCATTGCTTACTTTCACATTTTATACAATACATACACACACTCGCACATAAAAAGAAAACTTACACATTTAAAACAGCTTTTTTAGACTGTGCTTTTGTTTTCTTATGTTCGATTTCATTAATTTTTGTCAAATTAGACACTGAATATTTCTTGTTTCGTTGAACTTGTTTTTAGTCACGTTAAATCATCTCTTAATGAAATGCTTTTTGCGATACTTATTGGCAATTATCACCGCAATTAAAATACATCTGCATTCGTGACACAAATCGGAAAACTGTTGAATTTGCTTTCGTAAAAAAAAACTTTCATTGAAAATGGTGTAACGGAATTAGTTGAATTGAATTTCTTGTTCTACTTAATGCTACATTCATTGTAATAGCTGAAATTCAGTGTGGAGCTGTTAAGCCTTTTTACATTTTAGCGTCAAATAGAAGATAACATATCCAGAGCTAAATCTTTTGATATTTGCCATTGATTTAATAGACACTAGCGACCGTATACATTTTTATATTTATTAAACTTTGTATAGAAATTTGTTAAATAAACCAGTAATAAGCAAAAAACTTCGTAGAACTCTTAAATTTAAATCTTACATTACATCTGTCCAAGTTGCGTGTAAATCAATCAGTGTTGCCAGCTTGTAGTGCTTGTCCTCTAATAACTATATTTTAAGTTTATAGTTCTTTTCAACCCGACTTCCTGCTAATTTTAATTATTTAGCAGGTTCTGAAAAACGATTTTTCGCTTCATATGGAAAATAGAATCGTAATATTGCATATACATACAAATATGTATATATTTTAACATCGTGTACGAAAAGCAAATTTGTGTCAATTTGAATGTATGATTGATTGATTGCCTTGCAATTGCATGAAAAATAGCTTTAAAAATCGCATTGTTTTGTGTGCAAAAATACTTAAATAATTATTTTAGCTTTTATATAAGTATACATACATATGTACATATAAGTATACATACACATACAAACATACGTATTTGTTCAATAATGTTCATTATAATTTTTGTATGTATGTACATATTTATGTATATAAGTTTGTACTAAATATCGTTGTCTTTGTTAAAACTAACCAATTAAATTAATCCAACAAATTCTACTCCGCGTATCGATCTACGTTTATATTTACTAACAACCCACTTGCCACATCCAAAATCTACTTCTCTTTTTCCACCGCTGAAAACGTTACTTCAATTCCGTATACTTTAAACTTTGCGGAATTTAAACGCTTCAAAATCTACTTCAATCAATAATTAAATGTTTTGCATCTTTAAAATCAAAATAAAAAAATACACAATATATGAATGCGAAAACCAGAGCACTTCAGCATTCGTAATGTAAAACCGTTCGTAAGTAGTAGCGAAAATACTTCCACAGCTGTTACTAAAGAACACACTGAATCCAAGAAGCTGCCCAAAGAAATCTTTGAAAGTTATAAAACTCCCAGTTACTCTAAAGACACTTCCTCATTTACAGAAATGAGTGCAAGTAGTCAAACGGCAGTGCCAGAAAGCACCGCAACGAAGTTTCCCATCAAACCAGTAACATCTGACACGGAAACTGAAAGTCTTGATTTGAAGGAGAGCAAGAACTTGCCAGCATCATTGGACATGGAGAACAAGGTCGTTATGAGCGATAGAGAGTATTTGCAGCATATTATGAAGTGTGGTGATGTGAAGAGAAGAATTAAAGACTTAGAAACTCACAGAACAAGCCAATCTGAAGTTGATAAGCTCCTGACTTTAGAACCAGAAACTGTTGACAAAACAGATACTGTCAAAACGGTTGTCCATGCAATTGAAGAGAAACTTATGGGCTCGTCATTAGAAGCTGTGCCATTTGCGGTGCGTAAGCGTCAACCAAGTCATACTGAATGTGATTTACCTCAGTTAGAAAAGCAAATACTAAGTGATATTGATGTCCAATTATCACAGCTGTCCTCAGCGGAACTACCCATCGCAGTAGTTAAACTTTCTCCTATCGAAGCACTAGAGAAGGAGTTTGAAAACTTAACCGAAATTGAAGAAGAAGTATGTGAAAAGAAATGCCAAAAAAGGAAATCATTTATTGTGGCGGATGAAGCTCAAAGCTTAGACCGTTCCACTGTTTACCCATGCGAAGCTAAAGATGTCACGGCTAATGAAAATTTACCTAAAGTTAAACAAGTCGTAGAAGTATTTGAAAAGAAATATCCCTCAGCTGCATTAGAAGCCGCTCCCTTTAGTCCCAAGAAAAGAGAAAAAACACTCGCAGAATTGGACATAACCGCAACAGACAAACCTATTTTATCTGACACGGAATTGATTTTAGAAAAACGTACACCCTTAAAGACGGACCAAGCAACTCTACTGAAAACATTCCCAACTTCCCAACAGCCGACAATGGCCATTGAAGAGACAAGTGAAATAGTATGTTCTAAGCGAAAGATTAGTGAATTAGCAAAATTGTTTCAAAGTCCATCCGATCATGTCCAGAAACAAACTCAGGAAAATATAAAATCTACTTTAGATAAGATTGATCTCGAACTTAGTGATAATAAAGAAACTGAAAAGACTGTGAACGTTAGTCAATTAACGCATGCAAATTTGACTTCCAACCAAACTAGTATTAACAAATCTATAGACTTTACTGATAGCATTCTACCTTTAGGAATACAGAAAACAATGGACAATAAACAAAAGTTCAGCATTTCCAGCAAATTTCTGGATAACACAAAAACGTTCAGTACTGAAACAGCCGCAGAAACGCACATTCCCACAATTTGCGAAATAACAACTCATGCCGATTACAAAAAGCAGGAAAGCTCTATCTCCGACAATGACAAAACCAGTAAAACATTTTCCAAATTAACTCTAAGCAAATCCAAACTGGACTCATTTTCCACACGAGAGACAACAGTGACCGAATCCACTGAAATAGAAGAAAGTAAGTTTCCTTTCACCGAAGAGGAGAAAAATCCAGGTTTATATGAAAAATCATTCGAAACCACAAAGCTTACGAAAGTTTCAAAAGCATTCGATTATGTCACTGAAGCAAACTTAAAGTCATTGCACGAAAACTATTTAGTAATGTCATCGTTGGACAAGCACAGGGAGCGTTCTGGTTCAGAAAAACTTGAAGAAATCTCAACAATATTAGGGCAAAAATGTGAAAGTCCTTCACTATTTCCCCTCGCAGATCTGCCACAGAATTCAAAAGAGGAAACCACGCTTCCAATTCAGAATACAAAATTGCTTCCCGTAACCGTCTATGGAAAACAACAAATTTCTGACAAATCTAAAGATCAGAAAGAGACTCAAATACCAAAAGAAAGAGTTGTTAAGCTCACCCAGTCGTCTACACTACAGACAAGCACGCATACCTTATTTCCCTCACAATTTACACAATTTTCTAAGTATATAGATAAACTGGAAGCTGAAACGAAAACGCCAACAGAAATAGAAATGGAATCAAAACATGTTAAACCATCTCCATTCCCAAGAGACAAACCGGACGAGTTGACTTCTGCTAAACCACAAGCACCTGCCGATTCTTTAAAATCACCTCTCAAACCAAAACAAACAAAAGAATTAACACAACTTGCCTTGAAACCAATGAAACCCGTCGATTTGACTTCTATTAAATCAAAATCGCCTGTCAATTCTGCAATTTCCCCTATTAAACCCGAAGACAAAGCAGAAATAGAAGAACCAACAGAAACTAACTTGAAACCAGTGCAGCCTTCTGCATTGACAAAATACAAAACGGCCGACTTGACTTCTGTTCAACCAAAATCGCCTGTCGATTCTGTAAAAATACCTGATAAGCCCAAAGACGAAGAAGAACTAACAGAATTAGACTTGAAACTAGTGCAACCATCTGCATTGACAAACGACAAACCTGACGAGCTGACTTCTGTTAAACCACAATCCCCTGTTGACTCTGCAAAATCACCTGTTAAGCCCAAAGATAAGGAAGAAACAAAAGAACCAGCAGAATTGGTCTTGAAACCATTGCAGCCCTCTATGTTGACAAAAGATAAACCTGACGAGTTGACTTCTGTTAAACAACAATCGTCTATCGATTCTGAAAAAACACCTGTTAAGCCCAAGGACGAGGACGAAACAGAAAAACCAACAGAATTTGCGTCGACAAAAGACAAATCTCACGAGTTGACTTCTGTTAAACCACAATCGCCTATCGATTCTGCAAAATCACCTGTTAGGCCCAAAGACGAGGAAGAAACAGAAGAACCACCAGAATTAGACTTGAAACAAGTACAGCTCTCTGTTTTGACAAAAGACAAGTCTGACGAGTTGACTTCTGTTAAACCAGAATCGCCTACCGATTCTGCAAAATCACCTGTTAAGCCCAAAGACAAGGAACAAACAGATAAACCAACAGAATTGGACTTGAAACCAGTGCCACCATCTGCATTGACAAAAGACAAACCTGACGAGTTGAATTTTGTTAAACCACAATCGCCTACCGATTCTGCAAAATCACCTGTTAAGCCCAAAGACGAAGAAAAAGCAGAAGAACCACCAGAATTAGACTTGAAACAAGTACAGCTCTCTGTGTTGACAAAAGACAAGTCTGACGAGTTGACTTCTGTTAAACCACAATCGCCTACCGATTCTGCAAAACCACCTGTTAAGCCCAAAGACGAGGAAGAACCAGAAGAACAGACGGAATTAAACTTGAAACAAGTACAGCTCTCTGTGTTGACAAAAGACAAGTCTGACGAGTTGACTTCTGTTAAACCACAATCCCCTGTTGACTCTGCAAAATCACCTGTTAAGCCCAAAGACGAGGAAGAAAAAGAAGAACCAACAGAATTGGACTTGAAACCAGTGCAGCCCTCTGTGTTGATCAAAGACAAACCTGAAGAGTTGACTTCTGTTAAACCACAATCCCCTGTTGATTCTGCAAAATCACCTGTTAAGCCCAAAGACGGGGAAAAACCAAAAGAAACAACAGAATTCGACTTGAAATTAGTGCAACCATCTGCGTTGACAAAAGACAAACCTGACGAGTTGACTTCTGTTAAACCACAAACGCCTGTTGATTCTGCAAAGTCTCCTGTTAAGCCCAAAGACGAGGAAGAAACAGAAGAACCAACAGAATTGGACTTGAAACCAGTGCAACCATCTGCATTCACAAAAGACAAATTTGACGAGTTGACTTCTGTTAAACCACAATCGCCTATTGATTCTGCAAAATCACCTGTTAAGCCCAAAGACGAGAAAGAAACAGAAGAACCAACAGAATTGGACTTGAAACCAGTGCAACCATCTGCATTCACAAAAGACAAATTTGACGAGTTGACTTCTGTTAAACCACAATCGCCTATTGATTCTGCAAAATCACCTGTTAAGCCCAAAGACGAGAAAGAAACAAAAGAACCAACAGAATTGGACTTGAAACCAGTGCAACCATCTGCATTGACAAAAGACAAATCTGACGAGTTGACTTCTGTTAAACCACAATCGCCTATCGATTCTGCAAAATCACCTGTTAAGCCCAAAGACGAGAAAGAAACAAAAGAACCAACAGAATTGGACTTGAAACCAGTGCAACCATCTGCGTTGACAAAAGACAAACCTGACGAGCTGACTTCTGTTAAACCACAATCGCCTATCGATTCTGCAAAATCACCTGTTAAGCCCAAAGACGAGGAACAACCAGAAGAACCAACAGAATTGGACTTGAAACCAGTGCCACCATCTGCATTGACAAAAGACAAACCTGACGAGTTGACTTCTGTTAAACCACAATTCCCTGTTGATTCTGCAAAATCAGCTGTTAAGCCCAAAGACGAGGAAGAAACAGAAGAACCAACAGAATCGGACTTGAAACCAGTGCAACCATCTGCATTCACAAAAGACAAATCTGACGAGTTGACTTCTGTTAAACCACAATCGCCTATCGATTCTGCAAAATCACCTGTTAAGCCCAAAGACGAGAAAGAAACAAAAGAACCAACAGAATTGGACTTGAAACCAGTGCAACCATCTGCATTGACAAAAGACAAATCTGACGAGTTGACTTCTGTTAAACCACAATCGCCTATCGATTCTGCAAAATCACCTGTTAAGCTCAAAGACAAGGAACAAACAGAGGAACCAACAGAATTATACTTGAAGCCAGTGCAACCATCTGCGTTGACAAAAGACAAACCTGACCAGTTGACTTCTGTTAAACCACAATCGCCTATCGATTCTGCAAAATCACCTGTTAAGCCCAAAGATGAGGAACAACCAGAAGAACCAACAGAATTGGACTTGAAACCAGTGCCACCATCTGCATTGACAAAAGACAAACCTGACGAGTTGACTCCTGTTAAACCACAATTCCCTGCTGATTCTGCAAAATCAGCTGTTAAGCCCAAAGACGAGGAAGAAACAGAAGAACCAACAGAATTGGACTTGAAACCAGTGCAACCATCTGCATTCACAAAAGACAAATCTGACGAGTTGTCTTCTGTTAAACCACAATCGCCTATCGATTCTGCAAAACCACCTGTTAAGCTCAAAGACAAGGAACAAACAGAGGAACCAACAGAATTATACTTGAAGCCAGTGCAACCATCTGCGTTGACAAAAGACAAACCTGACAAGTTGACTCCTGCTAGACCACAAACCCCGGTTGATTCTGCTAAATCGCCTGTTAAGCTCAAAGGCGACAAGGAAACAGAAAAACCAACAGAATTAGACTTGAAACCAGTGCAACCATCCGTATTGACAAAAGACAAACCTGACGAGTTGACTTCTGTTAAACCACAATCCCCTGTTGATTCTGCAAAATTACCTGTTAAGCCCAAAGACGAGGAAGACCCAGAAGAACAAACAGAATTAGACTTGAAACCAGTGCAGCCCTCTGTGTTGACAAAAGATAAATATGACGAGTTGACTTCTGTTAAACCACAATCCCCTGTTGATTCTGCAAAATCACATGTAAAGCCCAAAGACGAGGAAGAAACAGAAGAACCAACAGAATTAGACTTGAAACCATTGCAGCCCTCTGTGTTGACAGAAGACAAATCTGACGAGTTGACTTCTGTTAAAACACAATCGTCTATCGATTCTGCAAAATCACCTGTTAAGCCCAAAGACAAGGAACAAACAGAGAAACCAACAGAATTGGACTTGAAACCAGTGCAAACATCTGCATTGACAAAAGACAAGTCTGACGACTTGACTTCTGTTAAACCACAATTGCCTATCGATTCTGCAAAATCACCTGTTAAGCCCCAAGACAAGGAACAAACAGAGGAACCAACAGAATTGGACTTGAAACCAGTGCAAACATCTGCATTGACAAAAGACAAATCTGACGAGTTGACTTCTGTTAAACCACAATCGCCTATCGATTCTGCAAAATCACCTGTTAAGCCCAAAGAAAAGGAACAAACAGAGGAACCAACAGAATTGGACTTGAAACCAGTGCAAACATCTGCATTGACAAAAGACAAATCTGACGAGTTGACTTCTGTTAAACCACAATCGCCTATCGATTCTGCAAAATCACCTGCTAAGCCCAAAGACAAGGAACAAACAGAAGAACCAACAAGACTAGACTTGAAACCATTGCAGCCCTCTGTGTGGACAAAAGACAAATCTGACGAGTTGACTTCTGTTAAACCACAATCGCCTATCGATTCTGCCAAATCACCTGTAAAGCCCAAAGACGAGGAAGAAACAGAAACCCCACCAGAATTGGACTTGACCCCAATCCAACCATCTGCATTGACAAAATACAAATCTGACGAGTTGACTTCTGTTAAACCGCAGTCGCCTATCGATTCTGCCAAATCACCTGTTAAGCCCAAAGACGGGGAACAAACAGAAGAACCTATCGAATTGGACTTGAAACCAGTGCCACCATCTGCATTGGCAATAGACAAATCTGACGAGTTGACTTCTGTTAAACCACAATCCCCTGTTGATTCTGCAAAATCAGCTGCTAAGCCCAAAGACGAGGAAGAAACAAAAGAACCAACAGAATTAGATATGAAACCAGTGCAGCCCTCTGCGTTGACAAAAGACAAATCTGACGTGTTGACTTCTGTTAAACCACAATCCCCTGTTGATTCTGCAAAATCACCTGTTAAGCCCAAAGACGAGGAAACACCAACAGAATTAGACTTGAAACTGGAGCAGCCCTCTGTGTTGACAAAAGACAAACCTGACGAGTTGACTTTTGTTAAACCACAATCCCCTGTTGATTCTGCAAAATCACCTGTTAAGCTTAAAGACGAGGAAGAATCAGAAGAACCAACAAAACTAGACTTGAAACCAGAGCATCCCTCTGTGTTGACAAAAGACAAACCTGACGAGTTGATTTCTGTTAAACCACAATCCCATGTTGATTCTGCAAAATCACCTGTTAAGCCCAAAGCTGAGGAAGAACCAGAAGAACCAACAGAATTAGACTTGGAACCAGTGCAGCCATCTGTGTTTACAAACGCCAAACCTGACGAGTTGACTTCTGTTAAACCACAATCCCCCGTTGATTCTGCCAAATCGCCTGTTAAGCTCAAAGGCGAGGAGGAAACAGAAAAACCAAAAGAACCAACAGAATTAGACTTGAAACCAGAGCATTCCTCTGTGTTGACAAAAGACAAACCTGACGAGTTGATTTCTGTTAAACCACAATCCCATGTTGATTCTGCAAAATCACCTGTTAAGCCCAAAGCTGAGGAAGAACCAGAAGAACCAACAGAATTAGACTTGGAACCAGTGCAACCATCCGTATTGACAAAAGACAAACCTGACGAGTGGACTTCTCTTAAACCACAATCCCCTGTTGATTCTGCAAAATCACATGTTAAGCCCAAAGACGGGGAAGAACCAGAAGCACCACCAGAACTAGACTTGAAACCAGAGCATCCCTCTGTGTTGACAAAAGGCAAACCTGACGAGCTGATTTGTGTTAAACCACAATCCCCTGTTGATTCTGCAAAATCACCTGATAAGCCCAAAGCTGAGAAAGAACCAGAAGAACCAACAGAATTAGACTTGGAACCAGTGCAGCCCTCTGTGTTGACAAACGCCAAACCTGACGAGTTGACTTCTGTTAAACCACAATCCCCTGTTTATTGTGCAAAATCAGCTGTTAAGCCCAAAGACGAGGAAGAAACAAAAGAACCAACACAATTAGACATGAAACCAGTGCAGCCCTCTGTGTTGACAAAAGATAAACCTGACGAGTTGACTTCTGTTAAACCACAATCCCCTGTTGATTCTGCAAAATCGCCTGTTAAGCCCAAAGACGAGGAAGAAACAGAGGAACCAACAGGATTAGACTTGAAACCATTGCATCCCTCTGTGTTGACAAAAGACAAACCTGACGAGTTGACTTCTGTTAAACCACAATCCCCCGTTGATGCTGCAAAATCACCTGTGAAGCTCAAAGGCGGGGACGAACCAGAAAAACCAGAAGAACCAACAGAATTAGACTTGAAACCAGTGCAGCCACCTGTGTTGACAAAAGATAAACCTGACGAGCTGACTTCTGTTAAAACACAATCGCCTATCGATTCTGGAAAATCACCTGTTAAGCCCAAAGACGAGGAAGAAATAGAAGACCCAACAGAATTGGACTTGAAACCAGTGCAACCAAATTCATTGACAAAAGACAAATCTGACGAGTTGACTTCTGTTAAACCCCAACCCCCTGTTGATTCTGCAAAATCAGCTGTTAAGCCCAAAGACGAGGTAGAAACAAAAGAACCAACAGAATTAGACATGAAACTAGTGCAGCCCTCTGTGTTAAGAAAAGACAAACCTGACGAGTTGACTTCTGTTAAACCACAATCCCCCGTTGATTCTGCCAAATCGCTTGTTAAGCTCAAAGGTGAGGAGGAAAAAGAAAAGCCAAAAGAACCAACAGAATTAGACTTGAAACCAGTGCAACCATCCGTATTGACAAAAGACAAACCTGACGAGTGGACTTCTCTTAAACCACAATCCCCTGTTGATTCTGCAAAATCACCTGTTAAGCCCAAAGACGAGGAAGACCCAAAAGAACCAACAGAATTAGACTTGAAACCATTGCAGCCCTCTGTGTTGACAAAAGACAAACCTGACGAGTTGACTTCTGTTAAACCACAATCCCCCGTTGATGCTGCAAAATCACCTGTGAAGCTCAAAGGCGGGGACGAACCAGAAAAACCAGAAGAACCAACAGAATTAGACTTGAAACCAGTGCAGCCACCTGTATTGACAAAAGATAAACCTGACGAGTTGACTTCTGTTAAACCACAATCCCCTGTTGATTCTGCAAGGTCACCTGTTAAGCCCAAAGACAAGGAACAAACAGAAGAACGAACAGAATTGGACTTGAAACCAGTACAACCAGCTGCATTGACAAAAGACAAATCTGACGAGTTGACTTCTGTTAAACCACAATCGCCTATCGATTCTGCAAAATCACCTGTTAAGCCCAAAGACAAGGAACAAACAGAAGAACCAACAGAATTAGACTTGAAACCAGTGCAACCATCTGCATTGACAAAAGACAATTCTGACGAGTTGACTACTGTTAAACCACAATCCCCTGTTGATTCCGTAAAATCAGCTGTTAAGCCCAAAGACGAGAAAGAAACAAAAGAACCAACAGAATTGGACACGAAACCAGTGCACCCCTCTGCATTGACAAAAGACAAAACTGACGATTTGACTCCTGTTAAACTACAATCCCCTGCTGATTTTGCAAAATCACCTGTTAGGCCCAAAGACGAGGAAGAAACAGAAGAACCAACAGAATTAGACTTGAAACCATTGCAGCCCACTGTGTTGAGGAAAGACAAATCTGACGAGTTGACTTCTGTTAAACCACAATCGCCTATCGATTCTGCAAAATCACCTGTTAAGCTCAAAGACAAGGAACAAACAGAGGAACCAACAGAATTGGACTTGAAACCAGTGCCACCATCTGCATTGACCAAAGACAAACCTGATGAGTTGACTTCTGTTAAACCACAATCGCCTACCGATTCTGCAAAATCACCTGTTAAGCCCAAAGACGAAGAAAAAACAGAAGAACCACCAGAATTAGACTGGAAACAAGTACAGCTCTCTGTGTTGACAAAAGACAAGTCTGACGAGTTGACTTCTGTTAAACCACAATCCCCTGTTGACTCTGCAAAATCACCTGTTAAGCCCAAAGACGAGGAAGAAAAAGAAGAACCAACAGAATTGGACTTGAAACCAGTGCAGCCCTCTGTGTTGATCAAAGACAAACCTGAAGAGTTGACTTCTGTTAAACCACAATCCCCTGTTGACTCTGCAAAATCACCTGTTAAGCCCAAAGACGGGGAAAAACCAAAAGAAACAACAGAACTAGACTTGAAACCGGAGTATCCCTCTGTGTCGGCAAAAGATAAACCTGAACAAACAGAAGAACCAACAGAATTGGACTTGAAACCAGTGCAACCAACTGCATTGACAAAAGATAAACCTGACGAGTTAATTTCTGTTAAACCGCAATCCCCTGTTGATTATGCAAAATCACCTGTTAAGCCAAAAGACGAGGAAGAACCAGAAGAACCAACAGAACTAGACTTGAAACCAGAGCATCCCTCTGTGTTGACAAAAGACAAACCTGACGATTTGACTTCTGTTAAAACACAATCGCCTATCGAATCTGCAATATCACCTGTTAAGCCCAAAGACCAGGAAGAACCAACAGAATTAGACTTGAAACCAGTTCAACCATCTGCATTGACAAAAGATAAACCTGACGAGTTAATTTCTGTTAAACCACAATCCCCTGTTGATTATGACAAATCACCTGTTAAGCCCAAAGACGAAAAAGAACAAGATGAACCAACAGAATTAGACTTGAAGCCAGAGCATCCCTCTTTGTTGACAAAAGACAAACCTGACGAGTTGACTTCTGTTAAAACACAATCGCCTATCGAATCTGCAATATCACCTGTTAAGCCCAAAGTTGAGGAAGAACCAGAAGAACCAACAGAATTAGACTTGAAACCAGTGCAACCATCTGCATTGACAAAAGACAATTCTGACGAGTTGACTACTGTTAAACCACAATCCCCTGTTGATTCTGCAAAATCACCTGTTAAGCCCAAAGGCGAGGAAGAAACAAAAGAACCAACAGAATTAGACACGAAACTAGTGCAGCCGTCTGTGTTGACAAAAGACACACCTGACGAGTTGACTTCTGTTAAACCACAATCCCCTGTTGGTTCTGCAAAATCACCTGTTAAGCCCAAAGACGAGAAAGAAACAAAAGAACCAACAGAATTAGACACGAAGCTAGTGCAGCCGTCTGTGTTGACAAAAGACACACCTGACGAGTTGACTTCTGTTAAACCACAATCCCCTGTTGGTTCTGCAAAATCACCTGTTAAGCCCAAAGACGAGAAAGAAACAAAAGAACCAACAGAATTAGACACGAAACTAGTGCAGCCGTCTGTGTTGACAAAAGACACACCTGACGAGTTGACTTCTGTTAAACCACAATCGCCTGTTGATTCTTCAAAGTCACCTATTAAGCCCAAAGACGAAGAAGAAACAGAAGAACCAACAGAATTGGATTTGAAACCAGTGCAACCATCTGCATTGACAAAAGACAATTCTGACGAGTTGACTACTGTTAAACCACAATCCCCTGTTGATTCTGAAAAATCACCTGTTAAGCCCAAAGGCGAGGAAGAGAAAGAAAAACCAGAAGAACCAACAGAATTAGACTTGAAACCAGAGCATCCCTCTGTGTTGACAAAAGATAAACCTGAAGAGTTGACTTCTGTTAAAACACAACCGCCTATCGATTCTGCAAAATCACCTGCTAAGCCCAGAGACGAGGAAGAACTAACAGAACAAGACTTGAAACCAGAGCATCCCTCTGTGTTGACAAAAGACAAACCTGACGAGTTGACTTCTGTTAAACCACAATCCCCTGTTGATTCTGCAAAATCACCTGTTAAGCCCAAAGACGAGGAAGAACCAACAGAACTAGACGTGAAACCAGAGCATCCCCCTGTGTTGACAGAAGATAAGCCTGACGAGTTGACTTCTGTTAAACCACAATCCCCTGTTGATTCTGCAAAATCAGCTGTTAAGCCCAAAGACCAGGAAGAACCAGAAGAACCAACAGAATTAGGCTTGAAACCAGAGCATCCCTCTTTGTTGACAAAAGACAAACCTGACGAGTTGACTTCTGTTAAAACACAATCGCCTATCGAATCTGCAAAATCTCCTGTTAAGCCCAAAGACCAGGAAGAACAAGAAGAACCAACAGAATTAGACTTGAAACCAGTTCAACCATCTGCATTGACAAAAGACAATTCTGACGAGTTGACTACTGTTAAACCACAATCCCCTGTTGATTCTGCAAAATCACCTGTTAAGCCCAAAGACGAGGAAGAAAAAGAAGAACCAACAGAATTGGACTTGAAACCAGTGCAGCCCTCTGTGTTGATCAAAGACAAACCTGAAGAGTTGACTTCTGTTAAACCACAATCCCCTGTTGACTCTGCAAAATCACCTGTTAAGCCCAAAGACGGGGAAAAACCAAAAGAAACAACAGAACTAGACTTGAAACCGGAGTATCCCTCTGTGTCGGCGAAAGATAAACCTGAACAAACAGAAGAACCAACAGAATTGGACTTGAAACCAGTGCAACCAACTGCATTGACAAAAGATAAACCTGACGAGTTGACTTCTGTTAAACCACAATCCCCTGTTGATTCTGCAAAATCACATGTTAAGCATAAGGACGAGGAAGAACCAACAGAACTAGACTTGAAACCAGAGCATCCCTCTTTGTTGACAAAAGACAAACCTGACGAGTTGACTTCTGTTAAAACACAATCGCCTATCGAATCTGCAATATCACCTGTTAAGCCCAAAGTTGAGGAAGAACCAGAAGAACCAACAGAATTAGACTTGAAACCAGTGCAACCATCTGCATTGACAAAAGACAATTCTGACGAGTTGACTACTGTTAAACCACAATCCCCTGTTGATTCTGCAAAATCACCTGTTAAGCCAAAAGACGAGGAAGAACTTGAAGAACCAACACAACAAGACTTGAAACCAGAGCATCCCTCTGTGTTGACAAAAGACAAACCTGACGAGTTGACTTCTGTTAAACCACAATCCCCTGTTGATTCTGCAAAATCACATGTAAAGCCCAAAGACGAGGAAGAACCAGAAGAACCAACAGAATTAGACTTGGAACCAGTGCAACCATCTGTATTGACTAAAGACAAATCTGACGAGTTGACTTCTGTTAAACCACAATCACCTGTTGATTCTGCAAAATCAGCTGTTAAGCCCAAAAACGAGAAAGAAACAAAAGAACCAACAGAATTAGACACGAAACTAGTGCAGCCGTCTGTGTTGACAAAAGACACACCTGACGAGTTGACTTCTGTTAAACCACAATCCCCTGTTGGTTCTGCAAAATCACCTGTTAAGCCCAAAGACGAGAAAGAAACAAAAGAACCAACAGAATTAGACACGAAACTAGTGCAGCCGTCTGTGTTGACAAAAGACACACCTGACGAGTTGACTTCTGTTAAACCACAATCGCCTGTTGATTCTTCAAAGTCACCTGTTAAGCCCAAAGACGAAGAAGAAACAGAAGAACCAACAGAATTGGATTTGAAACCAGTGCAACCATCTGCATTGACAAAAGACAATTCTGACGAGTTGACTACTGTTAAACCACAATCCCCTGTTGATTCTGAAAAATCACCTGTTAAGCCCAAAGGCGAGGAAGAGAAAGAAAAACCAGCAGAACCAACAGAATTAGACTTGAAACCAGAGCATCCCTCTGTGTTGACAAAAGATAAACCTGAAGAGTTGACTTCTGTTAAAACACAACCGCCTATCGATTCTGCAAAATCACCTGCTAAGCCCAGAGACGAGGAAGAACTAACAGAACAAGACTTGAAACCAGAGCATCCCTCTGTGTTGACAAAAGACAAACCTGACGAGTTGACTTCTGTTAAACCACAATCCCCTGTTGATTCTGCAAAATCACCTGTTAAGCCCAAAGACGAGGAAGAACCAACAGAACTAGACGTGAAACCAGAGCATCCCCCTGTGTTGACAGAAGATAAGCCTGACGAGTTGACTTCTGTTAAACCACAATCCCCTGTTGATTCTGCAAAATCAGCTGTTAAGCCCAAAGACCAGGAAGAACCAGAAGAACCAACAGAATTAGGCTTGAAACCAGAGCATCCCTCTTTGTTGACAAAAGACAAACCTGACGAGTTGACTTCTGTTAAAACACAATCGCCTATCGAATCTGCAAAATCTCCTGTTAAGCCCAAAGACCAGGAAGAACAAGAAGAACCAACAGAATTAGACTTGAAACCAGTTCAACCATCTGCATTGACAAAAGACAATTCTGACGAGTTGACTACTGTTAAACCACAATCCCCTGTTGATTCTGCAAAATCACCTGTTAAGCCCAAAGACGAGGAAGAAACAGAAGAACCAACAGAATTGGACTTGAAACCAGAGCAACCATCTGCATTGACAAAAGACAATTCTGACGAGTTGACTACTGTTAAACCACAATCTCCTGTTGATTCTGCAAAATCAGCTGTTAAGCCCAAAGACCAGGAAGAACCAGAAGAACCAACAGAATTAGACTTGGAACCAGAGCATTCCTCTTTGTTGACAAAAGACAAACCTGACGAGTTGACTTCTGTTAAAACACAATGCCCTGTTGATTCTGCAAAATCACATGTTGAGCATAAAGACGATGAAGAACCAGAAGAACCAACAGAATTAGACTTGAAACCAGTGCAACCGTCTGCATTGACAAAAGACAATTCTGACGAGTTGACTACTGTTAAACCACAATCCCCTGTTGATTCTGCAAAAACAGCTGTTAAGTCCAAAGACGAAGAAGAACCAACAGAACTAGACGAGAAACCAGAGCATCCCTCTGTGTTGACAAAAGACACACCTGACGAGTTGACTTCTGTTAAACCACAATCCCCTGTTTATTCTGCAAAATCACCTGTTAAGCCCAAAGACGAGAAAGAAACAAAAGAACCAACAGAATTAGACACGAAACTAGTGCAGCCGTCTGTGTTGACAAAAGACAAACCTGACGAGTTGACTTCTGTTAAACCACAATCACCTGTTGATTCTGCAAAATCATCTGTTAAGCCCAAAAACGAGAAAGAAACAAAAGAACCAACAGAATTAGACACGAAACTAGTGCAGCCGTCTGTGTTGACAAAAGACAAACCCGACGAGTCGACTTCTGTTAAACTACAATCCCCTGTTGATTCTGCAAAATCAGCTGTTAAGCGCAAAGATGAAGAAGAACCAACAGAACTAGACGAGAAACCAGAGCATCCCTCTGTGTTGACAAAAGACACACCTGACGAGTTGACTTCTGTTAAACCACAATCCCCTGTTTATTCTGCAAAATCACCTGTTAAGCCCAAAGACGAGAAAGAAACAAAAGAACCAACAGAATTAGACACGAAACTAGTGCAGCCGTCTGTGTTGACAAAAGACAAACCTGACGAGTTGACTTCTGTTAAACCACAATCACCTGTTGATTCTGCAAAATCATCTGTTAAGCCCAAAAACGAGAAAGAAACAAAAGAACCAACAGAATTAGACACGAAACTAGTGCAGCCGTCTGTGTTGACAAAAGACAAACCTGACGAGTCGACTTCTGTTAAACCACAATCCCCTGTTGATTCTGCAAAATCAGCTGTTAAGCCCAAAGACCAGGAAGAACCAACAGAATTAGGCTTGAAACCAGAGCATCCCTCTTTGTTGACAAAAGACAAACCTGACGAGTTGACTTCTGTTAAACCACAATCCCCTGTTGATTCTGCAAAATCACCTGTTAAGCCCAAAGACGAGGGAGAACCAACAGACCTAGACGTGAAACCAGAGCAGCCCTCTGTGTTGATAAAAGATAAGCCTGACGAGTTGACTTCTGTTAAACCACAATCCCCTGTTGATTCTTCAAAATCACATGTTAAGCCGAAAGACGAGGAAGAACCAGAAGAACCAACAGAACTAGACTTGAAACCAGAGCATCCCTCTGTGTTGACAAAAGACAAACCTGACGATTTGACTACTGTTAAACCACAATCCCCTGTTGATTATGCAAAATCACCTGTTAAGCCCAAAGACGAGGAAGAACCAACAGACCTAGACGTGAAACCAGAGCATCCCTCTGTGTTGACAAAAGATAAGCCTGACGAGTTGACTTCTGTTAAACCACAATCCCCTGTTGATTCTGCAAAATCACATGTTAAGCCGAAAGACGAGGAAGAACCAGAAGAACCAACAGAACTAGACTTGAAACCAGAGCATCCCTCTGTGTTGACAAAAGACAAACCTGACGATTTGACTACTGTTAAACCACAATCCCCTGTTGATTATGCAAAATCACCTGTTAAGCCCAAAGACGAGGAAGAACCAACAGACCTAGACGTGAAACCAGAGCATCCCTCTGTGTTGACAAAAGACAAACCCGACGAGTCGACTTCTGTTAAACTACAATCCCCTGTTGATTCTGCAAAATCAGCTGTTAAGCGCAAAGACGAAGAAGAACCAACAGAACTAGACGAGAAACCAGAGCATCCCTCTGTGTTGACAAAAGACACACCTGACGAGTTGACTTCTGTTAAACCACAATCCCCTGTTTATTCTGCAAAATCACCTGTTAAGCCCAAAGACGAGAAAGAAACAAAAGAACCAACAGAATTAGACACGAAACTAGTGCAGCCGTCTGTGTTGACAAAAGACAAACCTGACGAGTCGACTTCTGTTAAACCACAATCCCCTGTTGATTCTGCAAAATCAGCTGTTAAGCCCAAAGACCAGGAAGAACCAACAGAATTAGGCTTGAAACCAGAGCATCCCTCTTTGTTGACAAAAGACAAACCTGACGAGTTGACTTCTGTTAAACCACAATCCCCTGTTGATTCTGCAAAATCACCTGTTAAGCCCAAAGACGAGGGAGAACCAACAGACCTAGACGTGAAACCGGAGCAGCCCTCTGTGTTGATAAAAGATAAGCCTGACGAGTTGACTTCTGTTAAACCACAATCCCCTGTTGATTCTTCAAAATCACATGTTAAGCCGAAAGACGAGGAAGAACCAGAAGAACCAACAGAACTAGACTTGAAACCAGAGCATCCCTCTGTGTTGACAAAAGACAATTCTGACGAGTTGACTACTGTTAAACCACAATCTCCTGTTGATTCTGCAAAATCAGCTGTTAAGCCCAAAGACCAGGAAGAACCAGAAGAACCAACAGAATTAGACTTGGAACCAGAGCATTCCTCTTTGTTGACAAAAGACAAACCTGACGAGTTGACTTCTGTTAAAACACAATGCCCTGTTGATTCTGCAAAATCACATGTTGAGCATAAAGACGATGAAGAACCAGAAGAACCAACAGAATTAGACTTGAAACCAGTGCAACCGTCTGCATTGACAAAAGACAATTCTGACGAGTTGACTACTGTTAAACCACAATCCCCTGTTGGTTCTGCAAAAACAGCTGTTAAGTCCAAAGACGAAGAAGAACCAACAGAACTAGACGAGAAACCAGAGCATCCCTCTGTGTTGACAAAAGACACACCTGACGAGTTGACTTCTGTTAAACCACAATCCCCTGTTTATTCTGCAAAATCACCTGTTAAGCCCAAAGACGAGAAAGAAACAAAAGAACCAACAGAATTAGACACGAAACTAGTGCAGCCGTCTGTGTTGACAAAAGACAAACCTGACGAGTTGACTTCTGTTAAACCACAATCACCTGTTGATTCTGCAAAATCATCTGTTAAGCCCAAAAACGAGAAAGAAACAAAAGAACCAACAGAATTAGACACGAAACTAGTGCAGCCGTCTGTGTTGACAAAAGACAAACCCGACGAGTCGACTTCTGTTAAACTACAATCCCCTGTTGATTCTGCAAAATCAGCTGTTAAGCGCAAAGACGAAGAAGAACCAAAAGAACTAGACAAGAAACCAGAGCATCCCTCTGTGTTGACAAAAGACACACCTGACGAGTTGACTTCTGTTAAACCACAATCCCCTGTGGATTATGCAAAATCACCTGTTAAGCCCAAAGACGAGAAAGAAACAAAAGAACCAACAGAATTAGACACGAAACTAGTGCAGCCGTCTGTGTTGACAAAAGACAAACCTGACGAGTTGACTTCTGTTAAACCACAATCACCTGTTGATTCTGCAAAATCATCTGTTAAGCCCAAAAACGAGAAAGAAACAAAAGAACCAACAGAATTAGACACGAAACTAGTGCAGCCGTCTGTGTTGACAAAAGACAAACCTGACGAGTCGACTTCTGTTAAACCACAATCCCCTGTTGATTCTGCAAAATCAGCTGTTAAGCCCAAAGACCAGGAAGAACCAACAGAATTAGGCTTGAAACCAGAGCAGCCCTCTTTGTTGACAAAAGACAAACCTGACGAGTTGACTTCTGTTAAACCACAATCCCCTGTTGATTCTGCAAAATCACCTGTTAAGCCCAAAGACGAGGGAGAACCAACAGACCTAGACGTGAAACCAGAGCAGCCCTCTGTGTTGATAAAAGATAAGCCTGACGAGTTGACTTCTGTTAAACCACAATCCCCTGTTGATTCTTCAAAATCACATGTTAAGCCGAAAGACGAGGAAGAACCAGAAGAACCAACAGAACTAGACTTGAAACCAGAGCATCCCTCTGTGTTGACAAAAGACAAACCTGACGATTTGACTACTGTTAAACCACAATCCCCTGTTGATTATGCAAAATCACCTGTTAAGCCCAAAGACGAGGAAGAACCAACAGACCTAGACGTGAAACCAGAGCATCCCTCTGTGTTGACAAAAGATAAGCCTGACGAGTTGACTTCTGTTAAACCACAATCCCCTGTTGATTCTGCAAAATCACATGTTAAGCCAAAAGACGAGGAAGAACCAGAAGAACCAACAGAACTAGACTTGAAACCAGTGCAATCATCTGTGTTGACAAAAGACAAACCTGACGAGTTGACTACTGTTAAACCACAATCCCCTGTTGATTATGCAAAATCACCTGTTAAGCCCAAAGACGAGGAAGAACCAACAGACCTAGACGTGAAACCAGAGCATCCCTCTGTGTTGACAAAAGATAAGCCTGACGAGTTGACTTCTGTTAAACCACGATCCCCTGTTGATTCTGCAAAATCACCTGTTAAGCCCAAAGACGAGGAAGAAACAGAAGAACCAACACAATTGGACTTGAAACCAGTGCAATCATCTGCATTGACAAAAGACAATTCTGACGAGTTGACTACTGTAAAACCACAATCCCCTGTTGATTCTGCAAAATCACATGTTAAGCCAAAAGACGAGGAAGAACCAGAAGAACCAACAGAACTAAACTTGAAACCAGAGCATCCCTCTGTGTTGACAAAAGACAAACCTGACGAGTTGACTACTGTTAAACCACAATCCCCTGATGATTATGCAAAATCACCTGTTAAGCCCAAAGACGAGGAAGAACCAACAGACGTAGACGTGAAACCAGAGCACCCATCTGTGTTGACAAAAGATAAACCTCACGAGTTCAGTTCTGCTAAGCCACAATCGCCTGTTGATTCTTCAAAGTCACCTGTTAAGCCCAAAGACGAAGAAGAAACAGAAGAACCAACAGAATTGGATTTGAAACCAGTGCAACCATCTGCATTGACAAAAGACAATTCTGACGAGTTGACTTCTGTTAAACCACAATCCCCTGTTGATTCTGAAAAATCACCTGTTAAGCCCAAAGGCGAGGAAGAGAAAGAAAAACCAGAAGAACCAACAGAATTAGACTTGAAATCAGTGCAACCATCTGCATTGACAAAAAACAAACCTGACGAGTTGACTTCTGTTAAACCACAATCCCCTGTTGATTCTGCAAAATTACATGTTAAGCATAAGGACGAGGAAGAACCAACAGAACTAGACTTGAAACCAGAGCATCCCTCTGTGTTGACAAAAGATAAACCTGAAGAGTTGACTTCTGTTAAAACACAACCGCCTCTCGATTCTGCAAAATCACCTGCTAAGCCCAGAGACGAGGAAGAACTAACAGAACAAGACTTGAAACCAGAGCATCCCTCTGTGTTGACAAAAGACAAACCTGACGAGTTGACTTCTGTTAAACCACAATCCCCTGTGGATTATGCAAAATCACCTGTTAAGCCCAAAGACGAGGAAGAACCAACAGACCTAGACGTGAAACCAGAGCATCCCTCTGTGTTGACAAAAGACAAGCCTGACGAGTTGACTTCTGTTAAACCACAATCCCCTGTTGATTCTGCAAAATCACATGTTAAGCCAAAAGACGAGGAAGAACCAGAAGAACCAACAGAACTAGACTTGAAATCGGAGCATCCCTCTGTGTTGACAAAAGACAAACCTGACGAGTTGACTACTGTTAAACCACAATCCCCTGTTGATTCTGAAAAATCACCTGTTAAGCCCAAAGACGAGGAAGAACCAACAGACCTAGACGTGAAACCAGAGCATCCCTCTGTGTTGACAAAAGATAAGCCTGACGAGTTGACTTCTGTTAAACCACAATCCCCTGTTGATTCTGCAAAATCACCTGTTAAGCCCAAAGACGAGGAAGAAACAGAAGAACCAACAGAATTGGACTTGAAACCAGTGCAATCATCTGCATTGACAAAAGACAATTCTGACGAGTTTACTTCTGTTAAACCACAATCCCCTGTTGATTCTGCAAAATCACCTGTTGAGCGCAAAGACGAGGAACAAACAGAAGAACAAAAATACTTAAACTTGAAACTAGTGGAACCATCTGCATTGAGAAAAGACAAACCTGACGAATTGACTTCTGTTAAACCACAATACCCTGTTGATTCTGCAAAATCAGCTGTTAAGCCCCAAGACGAGGAAGAAACAGAAGAACTAACTGAATTAGACTTGAAACCAGTGCAACCATCTGCATTGACAAAAAACAAACCTGACGAGTTGGCTTATGTTGATCCAGAATCCCCTGTTTATTTTGCAAAATCACCTGTTAAGAACCAAGATGGGGAAGAAACAGAAGGACCAAAAGTATCTGATTTGGAAACGGTGCAGCCTTATTCTTCTCTTAAACAAAAATCGTCTGTTGGTTCTGCGAAACCTCCCAAGGCCGGCACGGAAACTGAAGAACCAACTGAATCTGACCTGAAATTAGTAGATTCATCTGTATTGATTAAAGAGAAATCTGAAAAATTAGCTTCTATAGAAGGAGAACTTCCAGTTATGCCTAAACCATATACGGATGATGAGACAGAGGATGAAGTGGATTGTAACCTACCAATTTGGCGGAGTCCACATCCAGCTTTAGAAAACTATATAACCGCATTATCAAGAATTGCTAGTGAATCGGAAAAATCAAGTGGTAGTAAGTCTGCGTCTCCATCCTCAGTTAAACAGTACTCAGATGATGACTCTGATGATGAGTATTATGCGAAGTTACATATAAATGAAGCTTCGAAAAAATATAAGCCTAGTAAGAGCATGCCCGCATCAAATATAAAAATTTCATCTGCGAGTGCTTTTCCAAACATTCCACTTAAACCATATTCTGACGATGAAACAGAGGATGAGGCTCCATTCACCGTCATAAGCCCTCGATCGCAGAGTTTGAAGACTATGCCTCTCGGAGCAATAAAACCCACAGAAAATGAAACAAAGTTGGATAAGTTAAAGGATAAAGATGCAAAAATGATGCCAGCATCATCCGATTTTTGCGAACTTGAAGGCGAGAAGCCATCAAATTCGGATAACAAAACGCGTGCGGTTGCTTATTTCGTAGAGTTAGGGGAAGGTGATGAAAGAAAGTCTGCGCCATCCAAACCCAAAACTTTAAAAAAACAAGATAGTGATAAAGAAAAACGTAAATTAATCAAACCGAAACTAGATTCTAGAATTTCTTTAAAATCTGCAGAATCAGCCACTTCAAGTGATAAGAAGCCTAAACCAGTATCTAGTCCAGCAAAAAGTCTGAAAACTAGTTCTAAAAGGGACAGCCGTTCTAAAAAACCAACCCAGACAATATCTGATAAAAAAGGTATTGAAACTTCGATTAAAAAATCTGTAAAAATCCCTAAAACTAAGCCGGCAGTAAATGAGTTTGAAAGGATTATATCTGACAAAACAAAAATATTCGCTTTAAATAATCAGATACGCTTAGAGAGAACTTTAAGCCCACAAGTAACTCCAAGCAAACCTGAAAGCATAGATTCTAGAAGTCGTAGCACAACTCCTAGACCCAGAATAAAAACTGACATAACAAGAGTTCCCCAACAGCAAATGCTTAGAACATTCAGTCCTCCTAACCGCTCTAAAGCAGACTATTCGACAATAACAAGCTCTTATGCCTATACAAGAAAACCACGACAAAACACGAAGACTGACACAAAGACAGTAGCTAGGAAACCGATCGATCGTTCCCCGAGCTCAAGAAGTTCAACACCTCACGATGATTCACAAAGGAAACGACTAAGAACTCCGACAACTCCCATTGGCATGCATCATTATATGCAGCCGACAATTGCCCACAGCAGACGGTACGGAAGTTTAAAGTCAACTGAAAGTGATGTCAGCTTAGACGAAAGATCCATTAAGTCCCCAGTACCACACAAAACACCCACAAAAAGTAAGAAAGTGGTTCAACGCAATAAAAATAAATCGGCATTAGTTAAAACTGCTGATAGCAGGGACTCGTTAAGTGAAGCAAAACCCAAAACTTTTGCTGACAATAAAAAACCTGTAATCAACACTAAAGAAAAGCCACTCCCAAAGCAATCTCAAAACCTCAAACAAAAAGAGAAAATTTCTAAAAATTTAGCTGATAGATCTGATAGCTTAACCAAACCGATTATAGTCGCAGAAGCCAGCAATATCCGCTACAACAAACGAATTCCAACCGCAAAGTCAGTGTCCGATAGAGATAAAGCAGACAAGAAAAAAATACTGCCAAGACCCATACCAAAGATAGATAATACCAAACCAGTACCTGAAGACTCAAATAAACTTAAAGACAATGCAGATGTATCAAAAAAAGTATCTGGACAAAAACGGTCCACGAATCTGCCGACGAAAGTGCCAATTAAAACGAATGCAATTAAGCGAGCTGACGACGATATCAAAAAATCTGAAACTAAGACAAAATATGATGGAAAGCACTCGCTTGCCAAACGTAGTACTCCAGCGAAAAAGGATCCAAAAGAAAAAACAGCAGAAAGTAAAAATGTCGATGCTAAAGTCCAAAAGAAATTGAAAAATACCATTAACAATCAAACTGGAGGCACCGCAAAATCATCACCCACTTACTCTCAGTCATCTTACAGCTCACGCAAATCCACGTCAAGAAGTAGTCAATCAACAACCAAAACCGTGAAAGATGTCCTTAACAGCAAGTTAGCTGAGAAAAGGAGCTTGGCAAAAGCCACCACTTCGACAGCCACCAGCAGAGTTTCAACAGTGAAACTTCATCGCGAACCAATAGCGTCCACACTTGTCAGCACAGTTGTCATAACTGATGACAATGACTCTGAAAAAAATACCCGGTCCATTCGATCTAACGATAGTACAAAAAGCTCAAGTTCTTCCTCCGGTAGTCGGAAAGTCATAACAAGTGAAGTTTTCACCAAGACATTTGGACCCGATAAGCCATTTGAGGTTATATACCGCCAACCGGAAGTTGACTACATGTCAATGTTGCGTCCACAGTCTGTTGAACAGCGTTGTGTCAACGAGTACGATGTCAGTTTTGTTGATACAACTGACTCCAGTCTATCCGATTCCGTGGCCTTACCAACCTTTACCTCGGATCATGACCGCTTGTATGCAGCCAGTCCTTATTCACCTAAACCTACACGCAGTCCTTTTGCACTCATTGAAGAGACCATACGCAAGCAACAAGTCAGTGGATTTTCCATTGATCCCACCTTACAAAAGCAATTCGAGTCAGCTGGCATGATTGGTGGTTCAGAATCGGACAGCCCCATGACAACTTCGTTAGCCGAAAACGATCAAAATGTTCAAGGTAATGTTCCCAAATATAAGTGAAACAAAATCCCTTAATTGTATTGAAATCTTAGGTTAAGTATACAAACATGAACACTGCATTTTATTAGTTTAATATTTGTATTTCACAACTTTTTACTTACATACATATGTACTCGTATTTAGTTTTTACGTATTTTTAACTTTAACAAAATTGATACACACTTTCAACATTCTAAGAGTTTTAATGTCGAAGGAAAATTATAAAGTTGCCATTTATATTTATAATGTTTAATCTGAACTCCAGTAGCGGGAACGTCAACCCTCCTTGCGGTTTTAGGTCCAAAATACAGCCAGAATATTTTATGTTATTCCCCATTGAATGTGGATCAGGGCATACCTGTCTCTGCGATTTTAGATTCAAACAACAGTGAAAACATTTTAGTCAAGATACAAGTACATCGACTACTTTCTTGAAAGACAAAATATCCTGGAGTTATATTAGTTCCTATTCAATGGGATCCGTATGGTTGCGGAAGTTCCTTTGGCACTGAGGTCCTGAAATTCCATCCCGGGGTTTCAATTACCGCCACAATAGAAGAATTATTTCCCCTCTATGTCTCAGAAGTGAATATGCTACAGTTTTGAGTGCTACAATTGGAAAACTGGGGGGTTTAGTAGATAGATCTGTGTAATTGATTTGCTCCTGCTAGAACTATAGACTGGAAACTTGTACACGGCTAGCCAGCGCCCCCGTTCGGCTTGCAATGTTCACACAGGTGGCAAATTTTTGTCATATGTTTGTAGCCATATGAAAAAACTCCTCGATAAACAGCTCTTAATCTCCTCTGTATGTTATTTCCCACAGTTTGTAGAGAGGAAGACTAGACTTCGCATATTCGAAAGAACATTAACCCTTAACCAACTTATCTGTCTTTCCTCCCCTTCTGGCTTCTTACCTAACTGTTATCTGTTGCAACACAGCATCACGAGGACTCTAATTAGAACCCTGAAAATTGGAATCCTAATTACCCCTCTTTGCGATTTTGGGTCTAAAGCAAAAGCTTTACAATAAAACCCATTTCATTAATATCAAAAATAAATTACTTTGTTTTATTGAAATTTAAACTTGCGTAGCTCTAAGTAAAATACCTTGTAGTTTTCGTTACCAAGGTTGGCTTAGGTTGTACAGGCTGCTAATTTCATGAAATCCGTCTCTATTGTTCGTTTTGTACTGTTTGATGGAGATATGCAGTCTGTGAAACCTGCAAATTCCCCGAAGGTTCAAAACTAAGCCAATCCGAAAACTGGATAAAAAAATCCAGTTCCCTCACCCCGTATTTCAATATGTCTGCCAAACTGAGCAGTATCGGTCTGCCTAGATAGAACGATCGCATAGCAGAAAGAGCAGAACATCAACAGAAGAAGTTGTCAATACTTTTCTCCTAATCCCTAAAATTTCTACAAAAATCATTAAATGGAAGTCATAATTTTTTCTCATCGGTCCCTATGTGACATTATCATGTCAGAGCCATTACAATAGTGAGCAATTTTTGCTACTGAAAACATCCTCAGGACCACAGTCGTCCTACAATCATACACAGGCTATGTTTGCCCTGCTATCCAACTAGTAACCTCAAAAGACCATCTCTACCGTGCATTCTCTACAAGCTGGAGGTCTTACATATTTGAAGTGAGACTGCTACCGAACTCCAGTCTTTGTCAGTTTCTTCACTTCACTGTGCTCTGGTACCCTGAAAAACTTTGGGGTCAAATTTCTGGCTGTCTCAGAAAGAGATATCCGCCATTATCTTCAATTTGAATTATTTCAATATACGAGTATCATTAATTTTTAATTGAAATTTTCTTTTTAAAAAACATTCTGAATATAAAGGTCGAATGTAAGTTTTCTTTGGCAATAAAAATACACTCTTCTTCTATATATTTACATACCTGCTGCTCTATAACCAATCATTCACCAATTTATTTATTTTTTCCCTCAAAATTTTATGTAGAAAATCATTAAAACTACACAACGCGACAATTTTGAAAGTTCCCGCCAAAAAAGGCAACCCAAGCAATTTATACCACAATTTCAATAATAGATAATAAATAAATGAATGATTTAACTATGTCCGCATCCAACGTACCAAAGATATCAGTTACAGCAGATACTCGTCGGCGCAGAAATGATTACGAACACCATTCGACGACGGCATCATCTGATTCGGATGGCAACTCCAGCAACGATATGGACTACTTGCAAAACTTTGGAGGCATAACCGACGTCGAAGACTTCGATAGCTGTACAGATGTAGAGAGACCCCGTTCAAGAAAGTCATCGAAAAGCAATTTAATTATAATGAATGGTTTGTCCTGTACTCCGGGTGATGTCACCGATGTTGAGGACTTTAATGACAGCGAAGCAGATGAAGTAGATGAGAGAAGCGCTGGTTTGCCAGACTTAAAGATGTCGTTGCAGGAATTTTTGCGGAATGATGTCCAAGAACATTTCTCAATCAGTAACGGTATTAAGCAGATAATAGAGCATAAAGTGGGAAATTTTTTACAGGCGCAAAACTTAAATTCCCTGAACGATTATTTGACAGATTGCGAGGACTTTAATACAGACTCGGAATTAGAGAATAATTGCGAAAAGTCGGCCTGCATTGACTTGAAGGAGACATGTGCGGGACATGTCAATATTACAGATTCAGCTGCGAAAGAAAGAGATAGCGAAAATGACTACGATGATATATCCGTTGTTAGCGATATTAGTTGTGCAGCTTCTGCTATATCCGAGGTAGCGGAAAACGTGCCACAGGACATGTCGGAAGATGAAATTCTTGAACTATCAAGCAATGAAGAAATTTATCAAATATCTGGCTCAGATTCTGAATCAGTATCGAATGCTGGCTGTATTTCCGAGGAAGATTTGCTAAGTGGTGCTAGTATACCACCAATTGATGTTACTTTTATTCATCCTACGAAAAGGCTTTCGTTAAGCTATGATCCATTTGTCCAGCAGGCCACCTCAGGCAAGAACATGTTTCTGGAAGTGGCAAAAAAACGCAAAGAGGAAGTTCTGACCGATATTGAACGCTTCGATGACTCTGTAGCTGAAAGCGGTGATGACGACAGTTTTGATGGGGATGACGATAACCAACAACCTATCCCACTAGCTGTAATAATGGCCATAGGTGATGATGGGGGCTGTGCTACAGATTGTGAAGACATATTTTGTGACGATATATCAGATGCAGCAGTATCAGCTGTTGAATCGGCGCTATCAGTCGATCTCAATGTCATACCGCTACCTCAACGAGAGGTTGTTATGCTGCAAGAGGACAAATTTGGCGACACTATAACCAGTGTTATGCCCATGGACAAGGAGTACCTATTTGGCATTTATGCCAAAAAAACTGATGACTGTTTAACAGACACGGAAGAGTATAGCTGTTCCGATGATTTTGATATGCAGTTACTTTCCGCCAATGGACCTTCCCGTTCAGCTTCTCCTTCACCACAAAATATTGTTGTTGAATCTGATATCACTGTAACCAACGAATCGTTAAAAACTCAACAAAGCAAACGTTCAGAAATTCTTTCCAATGCCGAGTCTGTGACGGATGTCGAAGAAATCTACATGGCTGGCACAAGCATTCGTAAGAAAAAATTAAAGTCCCGTCCCGCAACCAGAAGCAAATCAAAGTTCTTGGAAACTCCTAAGCCCCATACCAAAGAAGATGGCAGTGGTACTGATGTGGAAGATATGGACCTTAGCGACAGTGGCTTGTTGGTACCGCAAAAATGTGCCAGCAAACTTACAGCAAACCGTGCAACAAATCAATCGTGTTGCGAAAAAGTTACGGACATAGAAAACTTTACAGCAGATGATGTTTCATCTGTATCTGAAGCCGAACTGCCTGTTGTAGACATAAATATTGCCAACTTAAAGGAATATGAAGCCAGTAGCCAGAATATTGTGGTTACTTTAGAAACTTGTGCTTCGAGAAAACACAACAGCCGCAAGAAAACAAACCCTGTCGAGCTGCTGGTGGAAAGTAGTTTGGCCCTTAATCAACAGCAGACAGATATCGAAGATGTTCAACTACCCTCAGACACAGAGGAGACCATGCATATTAACCCTCCTACAGTGGACTGTGTTTGCCAAGAGCTAACTGATTTACTTAGCGAGAGCTGTACCACTGTCCATGACAAATCCATCAACAGTTTTAATATCGATGCCGAGCGTCTACACATTAAGGGTATGCTACGTGAAACTCACACTGACATTGAATACGTAGAGTCGGACGAATCGGCCGCTAGAGGCAGCAAATAATTTCAACTGCAATCAATTCTCAACTTTAAACACCAAACATTTCCAAACAAATCCAACCAAATCATGCTTTTATACAAACTAGAAACACAAAATTTTAAATAATAACCCAAACACACAGAATTCGTAAGTAAAAACGTAACGTTATGTTACGTAGCGAAAGAAAAAGCCACAGACTTTCTTCTCTCGATAATGTTTAGTAGCCAGCCAATATCATTTGTAATCATGCTCGTACTGTCTCGTCTATTGTATTACTAATTGTTAACATAAGTAAATTTACTAACACTCCAGCTAATTTTAAAGATTTCCAAATGATACCGTCTCCTAACGATACTCATCACACATATTTTGAATTTTTGTCATTTTAATGTTTTACTAATGAACGAACTACTTTCGTACTCGTATATACTTATCCTCATCTTAGGTTGCATTCTAACACAATTTATTCACATAACTATTGGGTTTTCTTTCAGTGTATTAACAAACATATGGTTTTTGTTATTGTTAATAAGTCTTTTGGTTGTTTGTCCACATTTGTCCATTTTTTTGGTTTTAAATGTTTATTAAATAATAACGATTTAACTGTTATTAATAAAATCTTTTTTCTTATTGTATTTTTCATTATTCCTGCAACGAATGCGCTTTTTTTTGTACAACAGAGACCCTGCAAACGTACATTCCCGAACCGCAAGAAATTCTATCCGTCGAAACAATTGCAGCTCAAGGTAAGACTTCTTTTTCTGTATCGCTTTAACTGATTTCTCAACTTGCTATTATAATTTATTCCTTCAGTTCTTTGTTTTATAGTTGGAAATTAAAATGCTTGTTAGCTTATTTTACTCATATCCAACTTAACTGTTATACTTGATTTAACTGTTATATGTACATATATATTTATTTAAAGTATATTTACTATTTTTTTGTTTTAAGGCATTTTACAGTAGTGCAAATATAAAATTTCAATTAGAGACGAATGCTGCCCAACTTTTATTCTTACATAAAGTTACGCCTTAAAAATTGCGGGTGATGCCGCCAGCCCAAAGAGGGGAAAGGTTTGAAAGTTTGATATACATATGTAGGTCATTAAAACAATGGCAAATAGAGTAGGAGGAATCTTAATCTCGGTTGATGAGACCCCATCTAAAACAATTCGTATAGTGCTGTTTTTGAAAAAGTTCGATATAAATCGAGAAAATCATCACCGAGATGTAAACGAACCGACAGCATATGTGAATATAAAGATATAAGTGAACGTATAGACAGCAAGAACAGCTATATTTTTAGTTGGATTTTTTCTTCCTTATCTACGGACAACTAAACTGACTCATTTGATTCTATATGTTACAATTTATCTTAACAAATTTTCATGTCGGTTCAATTCTATATTAAAGTTGCAACTATGCCTGCAAATATATTTAAAGTTTCATTTCCTTCAAGCACTTGATTATTATCGATAACACAGTAATCAAAAAGTTAGTAAGTTGGAGTTTTTTTCGTTTGTCCATCATGTTTGATCCGGTTCTAATTAGATATAAAGATTTTCTGGCTGCTGATTTTTCGACCCTTTTATGTTTAAATTTAAAAAAAAAATTTTCCTGAAGAAGACACACAACGGAGTATCGAAATATCGAATCAAATAAACGACAATTTATCTAAGTGACCTTTAACTCAACAAACAAACACTAATTTAGATATAAAGACTTAATTTTTTTTCAATAGAATTTAGTGGAGGATCTGAGCCTATCCAATATAATTTTTTCTTGTTTTTCTGATTCAAGATAATGAATGTTTCTTCCCATATCAGAGAACAGTTTTGCTCGCGAGTGTATCCCCAGTGTAGACATTAATTTTTTGTCAATAGAAAACTTTTTATATATCATATTTCGTTTTGCTTTTCTTATAAAAAAAATAACTCTATAAAGTGATTAATTAGCTTGCATACACATACATACATATGTAAATATAACATTTATTAATAATTACTTTAAATACTTAATATACAATGAAAAAAAAAATTTGCAACAATCAATGAATAATCCATCTCTAACAACATCATCAATCACATCACCATCAATCACATGGAATATAAAATATTTATGAATAATTAATATAACAGCACGCACACTTACATACTTAGATATTACCAAGGCGAATTCATTATTAGGTGGATGCATTGGCAAATTCAGTCGAATTCGGTTAATATGGCGGTACTTTCTCTGTCAAGTATTGTTCACCTTTTAAATTTTTGTACACGTTCTTTATCAACTACTTTTGACAGCTGAAGTGTGAATTCACCTTTTTACACAAAAAAAATACCTGCTGTTTTTTTTATTGTTGTTTTGTTGTAGCGAAGGGATATTACCAAGGCGAATTCATTACTAGGTGAACTTAACGGCACAGGTGATTATTTTTTGCTTCTCGCGTTTTTTCCAATGAGATTGTCAAATTTTTTTTCTTTTGTTTACGAACTTTTTCGCGCCATTTTAATCTGAAGACTTTTTGTATGATATAGTACAATTTCAAGAAAATTGTGTGAATTTAAAAGTGAAAAACTAATATAATCTGTGATTTTAATTACAAACAATTATAAAAGATTATATTTTTTCATAGCTGAACAATCTTAGGCGAATTTAGATTTTGACATTCACGATATGTTTTACAATAACAAAATACATAGTACTGAATTCGCCTTTCCGCTTGCATTCACCTGTATTAATTCGCCTTGGATATTACTATGCATACATGCAAGGCGAATTCATTTCTACTAGGTGAAAATGGCATTACAATAAGTACAACAATGCAAAAACAACAGTGTATTTTATTGTTGTTGCGACTCAAGTGCCAAAAAATTTTTATGCACATGCATACACACACATGCACAGTTTACCTGCAGATATGCATGTATATATAAAACGTAAACAACTTTTCACAGTTGATGTTCTACAAGTCAAAAAAGTAGGACTTTGGCTTTTTCTGTTGCATTAGAGTGGGTACCAGGTGAGTTTTAAAAAGTCATGACTAAAATTTGACGTGGTGATTGTGAAATTGATTTGCATCAGGACCTGTCTTATCTAATCTCATGAAAGATCAACGCCTCAGAGTGAATCACTCACGTTTCACCAGCACCAACGTGTGGCTTTCTAGACCGGAATTCTGTCCCTCTAATTCCTCCTATATGCAATTTCCCTCCCCTTGCCTTGGCGTAGACCAAACCAGGGCACCCTCTTTTCTGGGATATAGAGGGGAAGGAGTCCCTCATTTGTTGTAGCAAACAAAACTCTAGGAAGCCGCAGGACTTTCATACCGGTTTGGGGTGTTGCAAGGCAACAGCACCTCGGGCAGGTGTTAGCTGTACTGTAAGGAAATAGGAGTGATGGTTAGGCAGGTGAGTTGGTTAAGGGTTGATACTCTTAATGGGCTTCTACTAACTCATTGAGCCTTGTCTTCGAGTGACTGTTGGAAAATTGTATACAGTTGTATGCGGCTTTTATTTTTTAAAGAGTGTATCATCTAGATATCTTCCGTCGAGCTGAACACACTGCGCAAAATGGAGCCTTGTTTTATAAACTTGGTTATATTGAACTGACTTCTCTAGATACTTTCCTTTAAAGCCACAAGAGATTGGGGATTGTCATTATTAAGCCTCTCTTTGAGGTAGCTCCATTAAAAAAATACCATGGGAGTTAGATCGGTCGAGATTGGTGGCCATGAGATTTCCCAAAGCGACTGATCAGTGGGAAATTTTTCCGAAGTAAATTCATCGAATTCTGTGTGTGCAGTCGCCTCATCCCATTGAAACCACGTGAAGAGTGCGATGGATGAGCTCACAGCTCTGGCAAATAGAAATCCGTAATCTTGCGTTTATAGTTTTTAACCTTGACATACGTCGCCTGGCCTCGAGATTTTTCGATAACATATTTGTCCATTTATCTCATGCGTGGAATAGGCACACCAAATATTTACCCTGGAGCAATACAATGGTTTTTGATATTTCAATAGAGGGTTGCGGGTTTTGGAGACCAGTAGCGGCAGTTTTGCTTGTTTACGTGGCCAGTTAAGCGAGATTCAAAGCGTAAAATCGCTCCAATATCGTTTCACAAAAATTTTTTGCGTAAATCAAAGTCAATTTCTTTCAGTTTTTGAACGATGTGAATATTAAAAGAATGGATCTTCAGATCTTTTTTTAAAATTTCATGAATAATCACTCTTGGAATTCCCACTGAGGCTGCTCTTTTCCGAGTTGAAAGTCGCGGATTTTCACGTAATCTACTTTTAACCAATTCAGTGTTTTCGGGAGTCTTTGAAGATCGACTAAGACCTGGCCGTGGGACATTCATAGTCGAAGCAGTTGCGCGTAATCACTGCACTCAAAAACGAATTAAATTTACACTTGGTCCATCATGTATTCTGCAAATACCGAGCTTTCAACAAAATTGTCGTCACACAATTACGCAATAAATGTCTCCACAGCGAACGCGCGATGCTCACTCGACCACTGCATTACCGTCACTAATAAATCCGAACAATTAGTAGTTCCAAAGGCGCTACTCTCCGCCCGCATCTTTTATTATTTTTTGAAATAATCGCATTTAATAATATAAATTTGGCACCCTGTATATTTCAATTAATAAAATAAGTAAAGTTCGATCTTTTCTGCATTTTTGGATTAACTTTCATATATTTTTTGGTGACATGTACAATTTCGTGCCTTTTTTATTTGAGAAATATTTTGAAAGCTACTTCTCATAAAATTTTGCTACAGTAACACAGTTAAGCCTCTCCTTTTAAAAGCTTACGTAAAAAGCTCAAAGTAATTGTAGATTGTGTGTGGGAATGACTTTTTGCTTCAATTCACATCAAATAAAACACACAAATTTATGGAATCTCTGATACTTGTGGTTGTTTGTTTATCCACGTTCCTCATACGGATTGTTCGTGCTAGTTTGTTATACACATTCAATGTCAATAAATAAAAGAGTTAATGAGAGTAACATCTTCCTTTTACTTCTTTGGTGCAGTGATTTTTGCAACAGTGAATTGAAAACAAATTTAATGTGTTGGTTACAGAGCACAGGGAAGAGAGCGACTCATCTAGAAAATATGTGCAAAAAGCAGTAAATTTTGTGAGTAGTTTCGATGCAAATAGACGATACGCTCGTGTTTGGTGTTCTATAAAAAAAGAGCACATGAATACATAACTATTGTTTATTTTCTTTATTTTGTAATCGCACCTTTCATTTGCTATATTCGTCACATTCGCCTAAATAAATACTTCATGCGCGTAATACACGTTTTGTTTTATTGCCTTGTTTTTTTATAGTTTGTTGATTTAATAAAAAAAGAAAATAGAAAAAACAATTTAAAGACTGGGGTCACAACTGCAATAAAAAAAATGCCGTGAAGCCAATTCAATTAAAACTAAAGAAATTCGATATTCTGCAATCAAGTAAAAATTTGATGACGAATTTCATTCCATTCGGCAGTTTCCAGTAATTGAAGCATTTTTGTACATAAAAAAAGTAGTTAATGACTTATCTAGCTTTAAAGCAGTGAACAAGGAGCTAAAAAATTGAACTAAATTCAATGTATCAATATTTTTTGAAGACCTCAATTTGAAAATGCAGATATGGCCCCAGTCTAGATACTTGAAAGCGCGCAAGCGTAAAAATATGTAAAACACACCTTGTGCAATTGTTTTCCAGGCATTAAAAAACATGCAATAGAAACCGATAAAAATGTGAGTGATGGTGATGATGATGATAAAGACATTGAAAGTGCTGGCAGTGATAAAGAAGATGTGGATGACGACGACGACGATGACGATGATTATAATTACGATTATGAGAATGAACTTGACAAATCTGTTATTGACACTGATTCAAATATCGCAAAATTCCTGACACCAAATATTGAAAACGTACGTCATGAGGCTGTCGTTTTAGTTGACAATGTTCTCGAAGAGAGTATTCACATTGTTAACGAACAGCACGATCGTGATCGTATTGACACCTATAATATGGCCGATAATAGCACTAGAGCGGAATATAACTCTGAGAGTGAAAATTATGCAATTACTTGCGATGACGTTGACGGTTTGGATGTTGTAAAGTCGCCAACAATTGAGTCAATGTCGGGCAAATCATTCGATGATAATTTAAGTTTTACTGATGAACACATTGCAACAGCTGCTGCTGTGGCAACATACGAGTATGCGCCAGCATTCGTTCAAGATCAAACCAAAATCTCACCTCAAAACGGTGAAGATGCACTTGGAATCAAGACAACCACTTTTCAAACAACTCTGTCACAAGGTAAAAGACTACAATATTGTTTCAAATAATTTACACTTTATTCGAATACCATTTACTCAACAAACATGCACCACAAACACACGCATACAGACGTATATACGTACATACACAAATATTGACGGAATCATTTCACACATGCACTATAAAAGTGTCACAACGCATAGAAGAGGAGAAAAGTGAATATCTCTAACTTTTTCGAATTCTTTAATAGAAAAGTTTAAAAAAAATATTCTTGGCAGGAGCACTGTATGTAAGTCCCGCTTCTGATGTTTCAACTTATATTGATCAAATTCATACAAAATTCTTATTTGCATTATGTCTACAACTGTGATATAATATTAGAAAGAATGCAGGCGGAATGAGAACGGAACGCATTAATATCTACAAGGTGGCAGCGCTACGGCATGTGACAATTTTTTGCTACTGGCAATATAGTAAGCCATTTACGTCAAGTATATTGTTTACATTTTTGAAATTGAATTTAGTGTTTTATTCTGAATTAAACATATAAAAATTATTTTGTGAACATGCAAATAATTGAAATAAAAGTAATTTTTAATTATGAAAAGGTAGTGGCTCTCTTACACTGCTTCTTTTTACTTTTTTTTTATTTCCATCAAAGTCAAGATTTTGCAAAGTAAACTTTCAGTGTGTGAAAGCGGTGATAGAGTGTTCTCTTTGTGAAGATCACTGATCGCATGATTTATTGTGCGGTTTGGTTTTTAGTGGGCTTTTGACAGATCAAGACTTTACAAAGTAAACTTTCAGTGTGTGAAAGCGGTGATAGAGTAATCTCTTTGTGAAGACCACTGATCGCATGATTTATTGCGCGGTTTGGTTTTTAGTGGGCTTTTGACAGATCCCGCAACACTCATATCAAAATGCTTTGTCAATTGTTCAGCATCGTTTGGCCAATCATCATGAAAAGACGTATACCACCTCAGCGTCTCGAAATTTTTTTGCTGTATTACGAAAACCAGCGTTGTGTGAAAATGCTTTTCGTGCGATTCGCGGTAGTTGCCGCTATTGCCAACACCGTTCGCAAATTTGAGTCTCATTTTACATTAGGCGATGATACCCGACCAATTAGACCATATCCAGGACGTAGTGAAGAGAATGTGGCAGATGTAGCTGAGAGTCAAAAACTAAAATTAAACCAATTTAAGCTAAAATTGTTCCAAACAGAAGTAACGCTCTTTCGCTCTCTCTCTCTCTCCTAAAAAGAGGAACGTCAAACTACATATAAAACAGTGGTGAACAAATTTGCTTTGCACTTGTGTTAGTGAGATAATTTCAGTCATTTAAAGTGCTGTGGCAAGCAAAACTAACACAAAGATTTTCGTATGAAAAATTAAATCGTCTACCTTATTGTTTTTATGACAGTTTTTTAAGAGAAGGATATGTTTCAGAGATGGTATCTGCTGTAATTGGTAAAAAAAGCTCTAAGCATCTAGCTAACATATCGCTCCTTTATTGCAACATAGTCATAACTCAAAAAAGCTTGTTTCGAGAAAAATGCATTTAAAATTTTTAGCTTCCATACATACATACTATCTCCTGAAGAAAACAGTTTAAAAGTAATTTGAATAAATTTTTAGCACAATATAAAAGTTAGTACTGTTAACAATTCTGCATTGTTAACTCGAAAAACAAATTTTTTGAGATATGACGATGTTGCAATAAAGGAGTGATATGTGTTCGCCAACGTCTGTTGAACGACTAAATTGAAGGGCATAAGCAAAAGAAAGCGTTGCTAATAAACAATTGTTTGACTAAATATCCATCACTGATATAAAAACAAAGCATATTTCGGAATAAAAATTTTATTCCGAAACCATGTTTGAATACAGCTTCAGGTAAATAAAGCCTTTTTCTTTTATTTTTATTTTTCTTCGCGCTAAAACTTTTGAAGCTTTGGATTTGTTTACAAAATGTATGAAATTTACTAAAAATGTGGTAATATTGTTGAAAGCTTTTCTGCTTCAAACTGAAAGCATAAGAAAAATCGCTGCCAAAATAAAATAGAGTCTATTTTACGACCGTATTATCTAGCGTTATTTTATGCCAAATCGTATGGGAAAAAACGTCATGCCCTAGTTCTGTTTCATCACTTAGTTCTGTTCCATCACTTATAGGGCATTTATATCTACCAAAAATCTAGTAGATTTGAATAAAAATCTTCAACAACATCTTAATCGTTTATACTTTCGTTTGAAATCTAACCAGATTTTACTTTCATATAAACTTTTTTTTGCAAAGGGTTTGACAGCAATAACTATATCACAATGAATTCATCATGTAAAAGTATAGTGTTTTTTATTGGAGCAAAGTATTTTAAAGCATTACTTTGAACAAAATCACAGTTGTGTGATGTGAGTATTTCAAAAAGCTACCAGATTTCTTCAAAATCTAGTTGCAATCTATATTTAATTTTGTACGCGAAATCTCATCAAAATCAATTCGAAATCCCGAAAGTAGTAGATTAGGCTTAGGTGTAAATGTCCTATTAAAGAAAAAAAAACAAACAATAAAAAGAGCCCGTTTACAAGGTTACGGATGCGATATGGTTTAAAATTTTGTACCTGTCATTTTATATAGAACAATTTTTTGTTAGACTACTAGGAGTTCTTCGTTTAACAAAGTGAAATGGGTAATAATTACACGGCTCTTAATAAAGATAAAACAATAAAAAAACGTTTTATTAAAAACACCTTTTCGCAGATTTTTTGTTGATTTAGGGGTTCAACAGTAGTTCTAATACATAATTTACTACCTTCTATCAGCATTAGTATTAACATTTCCATCTCTGCATTCATATACTGACATACACGCTGACAAAAACACTTCCACACAAACACTTAAAAAAAATCTCAATATGGTTTGCAATAGTTTTAACAACATAATGTAGTGTTTTATTCAAATATTCGTTATTATTAATAAATATTATAAAAAAAAACAAATCTTTGTAATTCACTAGTTGATGATAATTTAGAAGACCGTAGAACAATTAGAACGCGACGCGTTGAACATAAATTTCAGAAAATCTCATCAAATGTTCACGATTTAGATACCGAAGCTGCAAAATTTGACGAACACTTCGAAAGTTTTGTGCCCGATGATGAAATAAGTCATTTGCAAGGAGACTTTTCGAAAATAAGTTGGGATGATAGCCAATCTCCCACCACTAATACACTGGGAGAAATTGGCCAAAGTACACCAGATAATGATATACAAGATATTACAGCAGGTAATAACATTTTCAACTCGACTATATTTTAAATATACGTACATATGCCTAAAAGCGTTTCTACGCAATTAGCCAAGAACATACACAAACAATTTATCAAGATATAAATGTTCCGATATACATGTGATACGATGGGAATGATATCACATTTAGGGTTCCATATTTGTGGTACAAACAAGACAATTACTTAAATAAAAAAAAGTGGTTACAATTTAATTCTTGCGATTTTAATAAAAACGAGAAAAATCGGTTTGAAAAATCCTTGGTGAGATAGACACGTACTCGTACATAAGCATATAATAATTAAATAAGTTTTGTTATAACTTGTTAAGGGATCAATCCCGTTCTACATTTGACACACGATGGGCAGACATTTTTACGTTTCTGTTTTAGTCCTACCTACACCGTTTACATTTTACTGACAGAAATTTTTTCTTTCTTTTTGCGTTCTTTTACGCTGTTGTATTTTTGAAATATAGCTTTAAACCGTCATCAAACACAGCAATTAATCAAATTAATACAAAGAAAAGTAAAGTTTGGCAAATGCAAAATTTTACATCCTTTTTTATTTCTATTTATCAACCGATTTAGTTCATAGTTTTATCGATTAACAAATATTTTTGAACTTTAGAGTCGTGATCAAGTAATGCCTTTAATTTTGCACCTTAGAAAACTATATCTCTTCCTTCGCCATGCTGGTTTTCGAAGTCAAAATTACTCGCGGCATTATCTTTCACTAATAGCCTTTCTTTCACCAGTGAGCCTTAGTCGGAGATTTCTACATATCAAGTTAGAAAATTAAAACCTCCCATAAATGACGAGAATTTAATTCGTTATCTTTTGTGTTTAATCGAGAATAACTTTATGATGCAGACGCAAAATTACTAATATTTCGATGGCGTTCTCTTTACAAATACCTAAGCTTATTGTATAATATCTACGATCTATTTATATCGTCTACCACTTACCGCTTTAGCTGTCTGCTGCAAAACGGCGAAAGCAAAGTTATACATCTAAAATATTGATCGCTCCTATTTATTCTCCTAGAGTCTGTACTTTTATTCGCCAACAAAGAATTTTGTGAGCACAAAGACACAAAGGAGAAGAAAGGAATTACTCGTTGTTGCTGTCTCTTTTGTGATATCTCTCCGAAAATGCAAATATCTAATTTTATTTTACTTAGACATCAGTTTGTCCATCCCTGTGTACATTGTGATATATTGATATAAAAAAAATTTACGAATTTTGTTTACAAAGCTACAAAATTCTGAGACGACATAAGAGTACAGACTTTGTTGCTTTTGCCAGCAAAAGAGAGCGCAGAGTTTGGCACAAGGCGAATTTATACAGGTGAATGCAAGCGGGAAGGCGAATTCAATACAAAGTATTTTGTTATTGTAAAACTTACTGACAATGTCAAAATTTAAATTCGCCTAAGATTGTTCAGCTGAGAAAAAATGTTACATAAACGTTAAATACAAATTTTTATAATTGTTTGTAATTAAAATCATAGATTATAATCATTTTTCACTTTTAAATTCACAAAAATTTCTTGAAACTTCAATAAATCATACAAAAAAAAACTTCAGATTAAAATGGCGCGAAAATGTTTGTAAACAAAAGAAAACAAATTTGATAGACTCATTGGGAAAAAAGGCGGCCAGCAAAATCACCAGAGCTGTCAAGTTCACCTATTAATGAATTCGCCTTGTGTTGTATTTATTGCAAGTGTTACACCATGATACAAAAAACAAGGTAGCCGCTTCGCTACAACAATACAACAATAAACAAAAACAACAGGTATTTTGTTTGTGTAAAAAGGCGAATTCACACTTACGCTGTCAAAAGTAGTTGATAACGAACATGTACAGAAATTTAAATGGCGCCGAAAAAGGTAAACAAAACTTGACAAAAAAAGTGCCGCCATATTAATCGAATTCGCCTGAATTCGCCGATGCATCCACCTAATAATTAATTCGCCTTGTGTTACACCACCTGGTAAAGCAGCCCTGTTTAGCACAATACGACTAGATTGCATGACTAGAGTACGAAAATGAGTGGTGAAGCAATAATAAAAATATGTATATGATAATCTGCACAACAATTTATTTAAACTCGTAGTAGGTGTATCATGTATGTATATCTCAACATAAATATTGTTTTGTTTATAAATACAATACATACATATTAGCATTAACTCTAATAAATTAGACTGTATGGATAGTTGATACATAATTATTATATACCATATAAACATATACCTATATTTACTTATTTGCAACGCGTATTGCATTCTATATAGTTTTAGTAAATAATTAATACTCGTATGTAATGGTAACAGATTAATTAAACATAGTAAAAATTTTATTATTATTGAGCTCTAATTGCATATTACAATATCATTCATTAATGCATCTTCATTTTCATTAGTTTTAGATATTATTTTGCCAAGCACTTTTTACATATGTACATGTGTATTTTATATAAACCACAGCATGATTATCCCTAAAAATATAGTATTATTTTACTACAATTGGATTGATTACAGCATCATTTTAACACCGTTTTAGTTTTTCTTTAGCGAAAAGTTGTACATACATCTCCAATTATATTTTCGTTGTTAAGAATTCAGGTTCAATGTAAATTAAAAAATAAAATTATCTGTCAAATGAAGTCAAGCTGATAGCAATTTACATCGTTTAGCTGTGCTACGTAGCAATTTTAAGCTCTGTATAGATATGTGTTACGAATTTCTATCACTTCTAACCCACTGTGCTAGTTATAAATGTGCACACCCATCAACACATACAGTATAAAGCTAGAAAAATAATACACAAACGAACATGATCTAAAGAGCGTAAAATTAAAAGTAAATCAACCACGAATGAAGTTATTGTTGTTGTTGCGTTCTTATTGATCATTATCTAGAGGTTTCATGAAAAATGTGGAAGGTAATCAGAGATCTGCATCAAGATATTACACTTGTGAGTGCACTTACTATATACTATTCCATTCTAACACTCGAGTACTAAAACCACTCGCTCCCACAGATGTGTAGTTTTTTCGCACTCGTTTTACGATTGCAGCGATAATAATGAGTGAAACTGAACACGGTAATATTTAATGATGAAACAGAATACGTCCGCAACTTCAAGCAAAAACGACTCTCAGAGAAAACAGGCACATAATTGAAACGACGGCTGCAACTTCACAAACTGACATTTAATGTTCTTTTTTTATTAGGTAAAAAAAGCTTTTTCTTTTATTTTTACTTTTCTTCGCAGTAAAGCTTTTGAAGCTTTGGTTATGTTTACAAAATGTATGAAATTTACTAAAAGTGTGGTTATGTTGTTGAAAGCTTTTCTGCATCAAAGTGATAGATTCTATTTTACGACCGCATTCTCTGGCGTTATTTTATGCCAAATCAGATGGAGAAAATCATCATGCCCTAGTTGTGTTTCATCATTTATACTTGCATATTTTTTAAGAGAGATTACCTTGTAGTGTGGAAGGTGTTGGACTAAATTTTGCTAATCTGGGCAGTGTCGAAGGTATATACACTAGGCTTTGATCAGTTTTAACCAATTTCATTCCAATATTTTAAATGCCGTAATAGAGTTGTTATCGTTCAAGTTAAACTTCCAAACACACTACTCCCTCTTTTTTTTCTTTCATTTCATATTTTCCTAGTTCAAGTACAATGTAGGGGTCATCCCCTGAGTACTGCTCCAAGATAAAAAAAGTAAGAGCAGAGAAAAGAGTAACTACAATAACACATCCAGTCAGAGCAAAGGTGTGTGTTTTTCTGTTTTAACACTCGATACATGTTTGTATTCCAACTAAACGAGTGTGTTGCCTCGTACAACTGGTAACAACATACATGCAGCGTAAAAGTTTAGTATATTTTTTGTATATGATTTTTAATAGCGACGAATGCCAGTTGTAAATGATTTATAACACTTTGGACGGTTGTATATTTAATAATTGTTTCATTATTTATGCAATTATTGAATGTGCCCATGCTGCATTTTTAATCGTTTGAGGAATAAACTCTTTAACATGGATATGAAATGCTATTTTAAAATTTAGGCTTCTTTTTCATTTGTACAGCAACGGCCGAATAACGAGCTGGTAACGAAGTAGCGTGGATATCAAAGGCTATCATTGGCGATCATTAGCTGCTACAGTTTTTTGATTTTACGTACTTTTCAGCATTTTGGCAGCACTTGTAGTGGACTAATAACTCGAATTGCAGTATAAGTTTACCATTATTAAAGAGAGTCTTTCAAAAGTCCCCCCATTCACATTCAGCTAAACAGCGTTGTCACTAGTTTATATCAGGGGTGCCCAAAAGTTCTTTATGGAAGAGCAAATACCAATACATATAGGGAAAAACTACTTTTATTTAATTTTTTTTTTTTGTAAAAAACAAAACTTATTTACAAAAACAAAATTTACAGTGATAATCGCTGTCGTCAATGTTTACCAGCAAAGCTTGCGAAAGTAGTGTTGCTTTGCTCTTGTGTGTGTACAGTGAAGAACTATAAAAATATATATAAGACAAAGATGTTTGTGTATTTTTCATTGCTAGTGCTGAGCGCAGTATGTGTGTATTAAAGAGCACAGGCTGTGCGCTTTAATACACACATGGGTGTGCACACTAACAAGTGCAAAGCCCAAAAAAAAAAAAAAAGCATTGACGACAGTGATTATCAGTGTAGATTTTGTTTTTCTTTCACGTATGCCACCACAACAAAAAATATTAAATAAAATTTGTTTTTCGGTAAATGTATTGGTATTTGATCTTTCATATAGAACTTTTGGGCACCTTTGCTCTAGAGCACCGTAGCAGTGTGGGATGCGTTTCTCTGTTTTATTGTTACTACAATGGATTTTGATCTGATGAGTCAGGGCTTCTCTATTTGTGGTCGATTGCCCAGCGAATGGCATAACATATTAAGAGAGAGAGAGAGAATTGGTTTTTAGCCGTACGGTTCGTCTATGGAACAATTTTGCTGCTAACGTGTTTCCTGTCACATATAATACTGGAAAATTCAAGTTAAACGTCCTCAAACGCTACTCTCTTTCTTCTTCTTCTTCTTATAACCTATTTTCCTGGTTCTAGTGCCATGCCGTGGCATGCGCGTAAAGAAGACGTAAACATATAAGAAGAGGAAAGTCAAAAGTACAAAGGCACAAGTATATATCAGAGAAAATAATGCCGACGAGGCACAGAATACACGCAGCCTATTTTTGTATAAAAAGTGCTAGAGTAGGGATAGAATCTTATAATATACGAGTACTATTGCCTATGCCACTATGCAAGTATTAGAACAAGTTGAAGAGATCAGCAGATTCTAAAACGAAGTTTTAAATCTTTTCAGGTTGTGGTTAGGCCAAAGGTTTAAGAGAATTTTCCACAGCTAGAAATGTATTTATCATTCAGCTTTTAAAAAAATATGTATTCATCCATATTTATTTTTTTATTTTTTTAATTTGCCTTTTGATAATTTGAATTAGTAACTGTTTTTATGCTTTAAAACTATTTTATCATTTACGCATATGCTCTGTTATGCACTGCTTTCCTTATATCCTCACCTGCTTATGTAGATAAACTTTCTTTAACTTATTTATAATTTGAATTTGAGTTGAACTTCACAACACTTTTTAAGACGCTTCTTTTTCTGTTCTCACAATCATTACTTTTTTTATAGAAACAAAATCCACAGACATAACACCTGTCCCAACGACTGCCAAATCACCGGCAACGTCTTCTGCTCTAGACGACGCAAGCGAAAACGTGACCGATACACCGAAAGCAAAACCACGATCGGTAAAAATTTCAACTCCTACTGAAGGTGATGACGAAGATCAAGTTATTGAAAAATCGGCACAATTTGTACAGGTGACAGATGAGCATGACATGTCTTTAGATTTGTCCGACGATTTGGATGTGTCAGCGCTGCCCGTACCAAAACCACGTTCCCAAATTAAAACAAGTGATTCTTTTAAAAATCTCGAATCGTTGGTGGAACATCAGCATCACCAACCATCGCAATCCGACAGTGTCAGCTTGCGTAGCTTTGATTATACGGAGGAAACATCCCGTACCGATGATCCGTCAGTATCTGTATCGGTGTCAACAAGATCGCAGCACCTGGATTGCCCTTTAACGGCTACAACTACCACAACAGCCACAACTTCAGAAGAACCTGCAACAGAATCAATTGATCCTCCCAGTGAACTATCCATTGATGATGGCAATGTTGAAACGGAACGTAAGACTAGTTTCTACATTGGAGAATCGAGTCGCAATATTATAACTAAAACCACGCCTACAAGACTCAGTACCAGTGATGGTACTGCGGATGAGCCACTAACAGCCGTAATGACAAAAGATCCCATTGAGGCAACGGATATTTCGCTGATGAAAGAAATCTCTGTGGACTCCGAAGAAGAAAACGATGTCTTTAAAGAGTATGTAACCATTAGCCAAACGGAACCAGAACCAGGCACAAGAATTCGCCGTCAAAGCTCAGAAACCCGAAATGATTTGCTGGAGGAGGACACAAAAGAGGCGATGGAAACCGCCAGCTCAGTAACGAAACCATTAACAGCAGTTGACAATGCTGAAGAAACTTTACGCAAAATTAGCACTGAACAAAGCTTTACAACAACAACTATAACATCGACTACTTCTACGAGCTCAGCTCCGCTTGAAGTCATCCGCTCAACTGGGGAAGACGATTCGGTTCGTGAAATTTCAGAGTCCATGGATATTGAATCAGAAAGACCAGTAGATTTGGATTTGCCGTTAGAGAAAAGTGAGTGGGAAACTACAGAAAAAGAGATTCCTCCACCGGCAAAAGCAAAAATAGTCCATTCGCCTCAACAAGCCGTACTCGGCGGCTTAACTAAGGAGGCCTTAACGGAAGAAATGGTGGCAAAAACTCTGGATGAAGTACAAGAGTCCCTTGATGCTGCCAAAAATGAGCTAAGGTCTGTTTTGAAAGATGGTAAATCCATTAAAGAATCGCCTTCGGAATTTGAGTTCCGCTCGTTTTCGCAAACAATTGCTACAGCTGGTAGTCTCGCCGAAGAAGAAAAACTTTCCGATACAGATCTCAAAAGCGCTAAAATTGCCGAAGAAAGTGTGGATTTTATGGCAAGTGAAGATATCTCCTCATTTATTGGTGTGCCAGAAAGTATACAGGATAAACATATGGCAGAGGCAGAGAAAACAGTGGCAACTACGGTTGTCGAAAGCTTGAATCGAGAGGCAGCCATGCTTCATTATTCCCAGAATGTTTTTGATGAAAAGAAGGGAGAAACTTCTCTTGGTTTTGTATCTACTGGAACAGCGGGCTCTCAGGATTCTCACACTTCCTCTGAAGATAATATAGTAAGAGAAGAAAGAGCTTCTTTGGGTTTTATATCGAGTGAAACAGCTGAAGACTTCAGCTCAATGGAAGATTACTATCAAGAAAAGTTTGCTAAAGCTGATACTGTCATCGAAGCAAAATCAGAGAAGAGCGAAACTTTTGGCGAAATAACATCTGAACTAACAATTAAACCTTTCGATGATTTGGTGCATCGCATTAAGACTGATAGCTCAGAAAGTACCCAAAACCGCTGGTCAGTTCCAGAAATCGATCAATCTAGTTCAAGTGAGAGCTATTATAAAAGTTTTGAAAAAACTGATAGTCGTCCTTTGTCGTCGGATATCGAAAATCTAATGACTCAAGCAAACTCCTCAGAGTATCAAACCGCCGCTGATGTATCATCCACTTTTAAAGAAACCACAGAGTTTGCAAGTGCAGTCAGTACGCTTGAAAGTAGCTCGGGTAAAACTATTAGTTCACACGAAAGCATGCGCAGTCTTGATTCGCAATCTGAAACATCTGCTAATCTGGGAAGCATAGACGTATCGGAGCTGTCCGAAACACTGGTAGCATCGTCAACTGAAGAAGCAGAGGAAATTCAACGTCTAAAAGACCTAGCCGACGAAGAAGACAGTGATGACAGTTTGGATTTGGAAACAACTGATTATACAATTAGTGAAAGCAAAATGCAGCAACAGTCTCAAATGAAAAGATCTCAGGAAATGATTTTCAAGCCAAAAGCGGAAGATGTCGCACCTAAACCTAACGAGGAAGAACAGGAACTGGCTAAACACTCTCAAAATGTGCAGGTTGAAGAAACTTCCAAACCAAAGGAAATTGAAAAATCTTGGGGTCTGTCATATCCAATGGAGGAAACAACTTCAGATGATTTGAGAGAGGGAGAAGACATTCTTCTATATCATGGAGATATAAGACGTTCGATTGATGATTCGAAATATGCATCGAGCCTAGATGAAGGGAGCATTCTCTCCGTTAGTATGTCAAGTACTTCAAACATAGAGACTGTAGTGGACAACTTCGAAGAAATCGTTGGCTCGGTTGGTGCATCATCCTTAGCAGGTATCGAAGGCTTTGCAGCATCTTCATTGCCAGAAGAAACTACATTTGTAATGGAAATGGAGAGTGGCAGCGGAGACATATCTCCTCAAGATCTATCAGCTGGTACGCCACCCGGAGATAGCTATTCTAAACGTGGCCACAAACGATCGGAGAGTACATCTGCAGCTGGAGATGATGCTAAAGGTGTTACTGACAAAGACTCACCGGCCCAGCAGTGTGAAGGTAAAGAATCAGAAAGTGAATCGGACACAGATCCTTACGAAACGGAATATGCTCGCCAGTTTCGATCTCCCTCGGAACGCAAGAGTAAGAAGAAAAAGCAAACAGCTGCAGAAATGGACCATAGTTTTGAAACGGAAAAGCGTCCATTTACGCCTTCACAGCTTGTAGCCGAAGTCATTCTTGAAGATAGTCTAACAGAAGAATTAGAAGCTAAGGAATGTCTTGTGGAGGAACGACGACCGTCTCAAAATATGCAAAACTATTCAAACATTCCAGACATCACCGTAACAGAAGACACGTATCAAAAGTCACAGATCACAGAAAAAGACTCATTCATTGAAAAATCTCTTTACAAAGTGAGAACAGAGGAACAGTTGCATAGAGCCACCGATGACCGGCCTTTGCATGAAGAAAGCCCTTTAGATTTAAAGGAAGAAAATTTTCAAAAGCTCGTTCAAGAGCAGTACAAACAAAAATTAGCGGAATTGAAGAAGGCTGAAATTGGAGATTCCGATTATGATTACAAATCGCCCGATTCTCCAGACTCGTTTGAAATGGTTGACCAGCCCGATATTTCTGACGAGTTTGTTATTGTTGAGGAGGTAGCCAAAGAAGCGAATGAAGAGGATCTGGGAGGAAAAAGTATACGTATTGCGCCTAGCAAATACGAGTCGAAGCATGATGAAGAAGTAGAGAAAATCATAATAAAATCTGCACCAGCTGATCCCAAGCTTGGCTCTCAAATATTCCGGGATGACTTAAATTTTGAATTTGAAGAAAGTCCACCAACTGCTAGCAGTGGAGGTGCGGGTAGCGAGCTTCAAGATGAAAGCGATTCCACAACTGATTTGGCAGCAAACAACAAGCGTTGGGTTGAAATGCAATTGACTGATAATCAACTGCGATACCCATATGATCTAACTGGCGGAGTTCTGGAAGACATCAAGGAGGAAGACGGAGAATTCGAAGTTGGAAGCAGTCGTATTAGCAGTTTTAAAGACTCATTTTCAAGCACACCCGAATATGATGTCATGGCGGCCCGAAGATATTACGCTTCTCGCGGTGAACATGACGATATTTCAATGAGTAGTCTGCAAGAGTTTGAATCTTTGGAGCAGGCAATTTCTTTAGAAAATCGTAATCGAACTCATCAAGGATCCACAGATTCGAGCAATGGCAGTTTTCAGCGTCGTTATATAATGAGAAATACCTCCGGTGCTCAAGGTGATGACGTATCAATATCTAGTCTAAAAGAGTTTGAAGGCTTGGAGAACGCCTGCATTGAGGCCCACCTCATTGAAATCAAGGCCAGGGAAGAAGCGGCTTTACTTTCACGTTCGGATGAATCTAACAAATCAAATGGAAGCGATCGTGAGCAACCAGTAGATCCCACAAAAGTTGTTGTCACTAAAGTGATACGAACAGTAGCTCACACTGAAGTGCTACAGCCGGGAGAAAAGCCCTTGGATATTGAAAATTTACTGAAACAAAAACTACAAGAGTGTGAGCGAGCCCAGAGTTCCGCCTATATAAGCGAAATTTCCAGAACAAAGACTGATTCAGATAAGGGAAGCATAGATAGTCTTGAAATGAATCGCAGCACGGACATGGTTACCAGCAGCATGGAAGATAGCTTTGATATATCGAAAGAAGGCACCACAAAGTCAGATATTGAGTCTTTAGAAGTTGATAAGTACCAGCCCACACGCGGAGAAAGTATTGAATCAATTGAAATGGAACATATGGACGATGTCATGTCAAAATTCGGCGTAACACTGGGAGATGGTGTCACAACAACGACCACTATCACAGATGCCGATGGGCGTGAACATACAACTGTTACCACACGAATAGTAACAAAAACCACACTTTCAGGTGGTGGAGCCAGCAGTACATCTCTGGATGCTTCAGCACCCGAAACGATGACAAAAGACTTCTCTGCAGATTCACTTAACCAAATTAGCACCGTCGAACAAACCACTACCAGTTCAGCAGGAACAACGGCCACATACCAGACAAGTGCCGGCAACTCTCAAATGTCCGGTAGTGTTACTAGTTGTGCCTCCAGTACCCTCATGGAAGAATCAGCGATGAGCATGTCGGGCCTAACGATGTCATCCAGTTATTGGTCTCACGAGGAAGAAACAGTTAAAGAAGGTTTCGACAGTAAAACGAAGGATACTTTCAATAAAGATGAGCACGCATCACCGCATTAGAAGTTTTAATAAGCGAAAAAGATTTATTTCGTTTTTTTTTTTTGGTACTTGAAAAAGTATTTTTAGGTAAGATGGATTTAAATGGCGGTAAAAGGTATTGTTTATTTTTGAAATACACAGGGTTTATATACCCGGGCAAGAGGGTTTCACTAGTCAGTTGCAATAGAGCTCAATACTAAATTTCGTTAATTCAAAAACAGCAAATAAGATAATGGTTGGGTATTTATGTATTTTGATTTAGATTTTCAGTCGATTCTCAATCAGTTTTCTGGTTTAAAAACAAGTTAATCTAAAGGATGTTTTTACAGAGGTATGAAACTTTGAAATTGAATAACACAAATATGAATTTTTCGAACATCATGATCATTGTCGATCTCAGCTAGTAGAACTTTATTAGGTTAGGTTGCATAGGCTGTCTACCTTCTAAAACTAGCTCACTTAATAGTTCCACCACACAGGCAATCGGTTGTGTCTTAATACTAGCAATAACGCCGTCACAGTTTGCTAATGTGCAACACCGTAGTTTTATATGTCGAACATGTAAATATCTTCAAAATCACAAAGGGCACGATCTTTAGGAATCAGAAAGGCAACGGTCTTTAGGATCCAAGTGAGCTGGAGAATCTGAGTACTTTTAGGAGAATCCAGCGGCCTGTCTACCTAAATATCTTCAAACATAAGTTTAACAACTTTTGGTAAGACAAATATAGCTACAAAATAAAAACCACAATTCGATTTCGAACTAAAAAGTAAGAAATAGTTTTAAGAATTAGTTTTAACAATAGTAGGTGAGAAATACTAGTATTATTGTGAATTAAGCGTGGGATACTTTGTGTCATATTTTTCGAATATCAAGCACTAGACGCTTAATTCACAAAAAACTTGAAACACATTCGCTAACCGGTTTGCAACCGCTTTCTCATATTCATATAAAAACACACTTCGATATCAAACTAAAAAGTAAGAAATAATTTTAAGAGTAAGTAGTAGTTAATAAAAAATTCTAATACTATTGTGACTTAAGCGTGGGCCACTTTGTGTCATAATTTTCGAATGTCAAGCGCCCGACGTTTAATTCCCAATCAGTCTAAGTACAAATAATAATTCTATGGGAGTTTTTTCACTATTCTCTTTTCTACATTTATGAACAAAAATTAATTGTTTTTATTTTATTTTCTGCTTCTCTCTATTCACTGAAAACACTAACGGGAGATCAGCTCTTCTATTCTTTCGGTCAAGTTAACAAAAAATGCGCTTTTCTCTTTAATTTGAGAATTGAGAAAAGTAAGAAATAAATTCAGTGAAGAATAAATTCCGTGAGAAATAAATTCCGTGAGAATATTTAGAATTGGGCTGAATAGTACTAGTATATTTCATTCACTATGATATAAGCTTATTCTTAAAACTATTTCTTACTTTTTTATATCAATATGAGAAAGCGGTTCCGAACCGATTAGCGAAAATGTTCCGAGTTTTTTGGGGAATTTCCAAGATCGGTTTCGGGAATTCCTATAATCTCTTCACTTCAATTTCGCATAAAATCGTATGACCATTAACAGTTCAGATACATGTTCCACGGTTTTTCATATTCGGAGCACCGAATATGAAAAACGGGTTTCGTAGCGGTTCTACGATTTTCGATAATATTTTATAATCAACTAAGAGAATCAAAAAAATCTCCCACCTTCACCGGAAGTAATATGACAACTTCATTTTTCACGCTAAAGCGAATGATCTGAATAGTACAGATATACATTCCATAGCAAAAACGCAAGTCGAATACGAAAAACTGGTTTCGAACCGGTTCCGAGTTTTTTTGGAATTTCCAAAATCGACTTCGGGAATCAGCAAAATCCCCCCACCTACTCGGAAACAATATGGCAACTTCAAATTTCGCATGACCGTTAATAGTTCAGATATACGTTCCACAGAAAAAACGTATGCCAAATACGAAAAACTGGTTAGCGATGCGGTTGCGAGTTTTTTGGAAATTCTTGAAATTGGCTTCGGATATCGCCAAAATCCCCTTACTTCTCCATAAATAATACAGTAACTTCAATTTTCTCATTAAAGCGAATCACCGTTAGTAAAAGCGCGCGCCGCATTAAATACAATATTTGATAAGCTTTCTCGTTGCCCTCAAAAAGTAACAAATCCAACAAAACACTCTTTGTAGAGTTCATGGAATGCATTCAAACACACAATTAAATACAATATTTGATAAATACGAAAAACTGGTTTCGAACCGGTTAGTGAAGCGCTTCCGAGTTTTTTTTTTTGTAATTCCCAAAATCTACTTCCGGCGTCACCGTAGTTCCCCCCCATCCCCCTCCGTCACCGAGTTTTTTGAGAACTCTCGAAATCGGCTTTGGAAATCACCAAAATCCTCCTACTTCTGCATAAACAATACGACAAGTTCAATTTTCGCACTAAAGCTGTTAATAGTTCTGACACACGTTCCTCGGCAAAAACGAGCAGCGAATATGAAAAACCGGCGCTGCACCGGTCTGCAAAGTGGTTCCGCGTTTTTTGGGATTTCCAAAAATTGGCTTCTAGAATCCCTAAAATACCCCCACCAGCTCGGAAGCAATACGGCAATATCAATTTTCGCACGAACTCGGCATCACTTCGTGTACATTATTATATACCTACATATATAAAAATCACGCATACGCCGTAGCTTCGAGAGATGAAAATATACAAACACATAAACATACAAGTGAAGCTGTCATAGGCGTGTTAAAAAGTGAAAGAATGATCCATGATATAATATTGTACTATGTGATCTAATTTAGCTGAAACAAACTAGTTACAATATGGTCCTATGAAATGCAGACATGGACCACCTCATTACAATGTTGTCCTATGCAGACTTGGACTATTTCATTGTTAAACAAAGGTTCGTCATAAAACCTATCGCCGATATTGAATAAAAATGTATGCGAAAGAAAGCTAGAGTCACTTCCATTCGAATCCATTTGTGTTTCTCTATGTCGCTATTATTCGTTAGCATGTATTATAATAAAATTTTGATACATTATTCGCATAGCATAAAGTTAGACAAACCCAAATCATTGTTCTTTCGTCTAGAATGCGAATGAACTTATTCTTTCGACATCGGTGAACTGGCTGAAATTATTTTTACAAACCACCCAACCAAAATTCTAAACCAAAAATGTTCTCACAACTCTTTAAGATTATCCCATGTGGGGTAATCTATTGTCACCAAATATTCTTTTGATATTAGGCTATATGGCAACCAATGTCATTTAACGTCGAGGTGGCATCTTCTACTCACGAGTTAAGTTAGTTGAGTTCGGACAGTGGCATAGTAAAGTTGAATTGAAAGCATATACAGATATTGTCTTAATAAACATTACTTCTTAATTATTATATTAATGGGTGATTTTATGAGAATTATCGGAAATTAAAAAAAAAAACACATAGAATTCAGAAAAATGCATGAAATATTTATTTGGATCGATAGTTGGGTCGATATAATTTAATGTTTGAAGATTATTCCATGCAAATGTTGGCCGCGGCTGCGCCTCAAATGGTCCATCCGCTTAGTCCAATTTTGGCATACTCTTTCCAACATTTCGGCCGGTATCTCACGAATAATGTTGGCAATGTTGGCTTCCAGTGCGTCAATCGAAGCGGGCTTGTCGCTATAGGCATTAGCCTTAACATAGCCCCACAAAAAATAGTCTAGAGGCGTTAAATCGCATGATCTGGGCGGCCAATTGACTGGTCCCAAGCGTGAAATAAACTGTTCACCGAACTCGCCTCTCATTGGTCCATTGTTTCGCGTGCTGTGTGGCATGTGGCACCGTCTTGTTGAAACCGCATGTCATGCAAGTCAAGCTCTTCCATTTTGGGCAAAAAAAGTTTGTTATCATCGCACGGTAGCGCTCACCATTCGCAGTAACGTTGTGATTCGCATCATCTTTGAAGAAATACGGCCCAATGATGCCGCCAGCCCATAATCCGCACCAAACGGTTGTTTTTTGTGGATGCATTGGTAGCTCTTGCAATGCTTCTGGCTGCTCTTCACTCCAAATACGGCAGTTTTGCTTGTTCACGTATCCATTCAACCAGAAATGAGCCTCGTCGCTGAACACAATTCTTCGGTAAAAAAGTGGATCTTCATCTAACTTTTCAAGAGCCCATTCACCAAAAATTTGGCGTTGTGGTAGGGCGTTTGGCTTCAATTCTTGCACCCAAATCCTTCCGCAAAATTTTCCACGTAGTGGAGTAACAGAGGCCCAATTGCTGCGAACGGCGCCGAATCGATAATTCACGGTCATCATCAACACTGGCCGATACGGCTGCGATATTTTCTTCAGTTCGCACTCTACGTAAGCGTGTTGGTGGTTTAATGTCCAACAATGTAAATTTTTTTACAATAGCTCGAATAGAAGCCTCAGTAGTTCGATTAAACTGACCATAAAATGGAAGCAGCGCGATGAACTTTCTTTGGTAATAAAATTCAATAATTTGCAAGCGTTGTTCGTTTGTAAGACGATTCATGATTAAATTATAGACCAAACTGAAGATGTTTGACAGTGACACAAGATACAAAACGTGCGTGAGCTGTCAAAACTAGTAGTGCCAAAAAGATAATAGCAAAAAAATCACTCGTTATAAACGGTTGTATATAAATCAGTTATTTAAAGGAGCCCACTCAGCCATCCGTGACACTATGAAGTAGTATTAGATAGAATTTTACAAACTACTCCTTTGTGGTGTACCGTGGAGTAGTGGCATGAGATAGTGTTGTCAATGACCTTTTGGAGTACTCTGTACTCTTTGTGGTACTCCATGGAGTAGTGATATGGAGTAATATTGTCACTAACCTTCCGGAAAGGTGACACGGAGTAGTTTTGCGCGCGCTCTTATGCAATCCAAAGCTGGGTTATATGTGGTCTAGGTTATCGTAATGTTAAAAATACCATGTTTTTGCCATACAATTGGGCTAGTTTTGGGCTACTTCTAGTTGTTCTTTACACGTATGTATGCGCTAGTTGCAGTTTTTGCAGGAGTGTTATTCTATAGGACTTGACCTTAATGACGACTTGTTTTAAATTTCTATTTCATTATTATTAATTTGTGATTTCTTTACAGAATTCAAAAATTAAAAGGAGCGAGCACATTCAAATGGCCATTAAAAGGAGTCCGAGAGTTTAAGCATCATCTGCCTGTGTATGCAATATTGCTGGAAATGAAACAAATCTTTTTTTTAAAGTGCTGCCGTACTCGATGCCATGCCTAATCTTTATTAATAATCCAACAAATTTATGAGAAAGCAAATTAAAAAAAAAAATAATAATAATTATTACAAACTCACGACTCAAATAATTCATTCACTCATTTAATTATACATACTTACATACAAACATACATATATACGCGAAACATATATTAATTTTAATATAAAAATCTTATGATTTTGTTTAATGTAATTTTTAATTCGTATACATATATACTTACATATATATTTATATATATAATTGGCTTTAAAATGGACTAAGAAAAAAAAACTGTTTTCATTAACCTGATTTGCTTTAATTATATATTTATTTGAATGTTAAGAAAAGTTGTGTTAATTAATATTAAATTCCAAAAGAATTAAGTTTTAAACAAACAGTACTTATAGACCGTTCAGTGTGACACGAAGTGTAAAGAAATTTTAAACGTAATCAAGTCGAAAATGAGAGTAAGTTTGAATGTAACAGTTGATAATTTCATTGAACTCATCTCCAACAATAAGCAACACTGTGTAGAATACTACATATTTTCCAGCCCTGAATTTCTTTGCAACCATAATAGCATGTTCACACGAAGGCTTATTTTCGAGGTTCGCGCTCTCATTCGTGGTTCGCGGCCCAATCTTGATTGAATCAACATGATTCGCCATACAAAATTTTATGAGCGAACCGCCTTGGTTCATTTTGAATCTTGTTGCGAACCAAGCAAAAACTACTGTCATCTCCAAATTTGATAATAAATTATCGCTAGTTTATCTGAACTAGTTGCAAAAAAATCCAAACAAAGTAAAAACAGAAAATTAATGCGTGTAAAATCAAAATAAACACATTGAAAATGTAAAAATTTGATACTTAGATAAAGATTTAAATAAAAATTGAAAAAAGAATTAGTGAAACGTTTGCACAAAGTATGTAAACATCAGTGTGAAGCAAAAAACAACCGTCTGAACACCTAGTTTCGCAATAGTGGTTCAGAGAGCGAACCAAGTGTTTCATATTACCGTCTGAACATGGTATAAGCCATGCTTCCGATTTGAAAATGCCAAATAGGTGCTTTAACAAACATAGGACGCAAGAATTATGGTTATGCGGTTTGAAATCGCCTAATAGGTGTTGTGGTAAACGTATATCACTTAAAATTGGTTTATATTGAAGTGAACTAATTGATTTTGCTTAAACTAATCCTTCAAAAGGAAATAAACTTATTCACAAGTAAAATTTAATATGTTTTCTTTTCATTTCAATAAAAAGTTAAAAGAATTTTAAACGTTTTCAATTAAAAATGACAAATTAGAAAACTTCTCCATTTATTGTCAATTTGTTTTCGTTTTATACAACTGTCACATACATACATGCGTAAAACATTTGTTGTGTTTTTTCATAAGAACTCCGAAATGCCAGAAAAACGCGCGTTCCTTAGAATACCAAAAAATGAAGTTAGCACTTTTCAGAACGCTTGGCGATTTCAGATCGCGCGTTTCTTAGAACATGATATGTAAACACATGATGTGTAAACACAGAAGGTCTGTTTTACAATTTCGCACGTTAACTTTCGCAAATACTTGAAAAGCCTATGGAACAGATTTAAGGCACAAAAATATATTTATTACCAGCTGACCCCCCCGGCCGCGCTCGGAAGGTATTTACTATTGATTATATAGAATTGTTTGAACAGTATATGATTTAAAAATAGGATAAAGATATCTCATTTTAAAGCTTGATAGTAAACAAAATTTTTAGTTTTTCTATCAGCTGGCGTGGAAAAATATTGTGTTCTAAACAATACACTTTTAACGATTTTCCTTGAGTTTTATTAATCGTCATTGTGGTAAATCATTTGGTGTCATAGGTATTCTAGGAGTAAGCACTTTCCCAGTCCCACCCAGTTTTTGTATAATAATTTGTATCGACCATAATGTTATTCATACCAAATTTAGAAACTTTAGCTTTAACCGTTCTTAAAGCCAAGTACTGTGACCGTCATTTCGTGCGAAATGCTGTCAAAACTCTATATAAAAAAACTTGTGTGAAATATCTATGAAATAATGTTGCTGAAGTGGTACTCTGTTCAATTGGTGAAAAACTTTTGAATTGTTTCTGGCAACATTATGTTGCAATTGTGAAATAATACGAGTGGCATTTATTTCGCGCGAAATTTCAAACAACAGCTGATCAATTTTGTGTTTGCTAAAAATTCTTCTTTTTCAATTGTAAATTTCTAAAATGAAAAAAAAAGTTTAATTCAATAACAAATAAAAAAGAAAAGATAAAATTTAGTGAAACGGAAAACCGTCTTTTGATAGTGGCAGTAAGAAAAAACATTAATACTTGGGATAAGGAGAAAACAAATGCATAGCATCCGGAACGCAATGAGATCATCTTGGAGAGAAATTGCGATTGAAATTTGTATGCGATCATATGGTTTTTATTTACATTTGTAAAATAATATGGTATACCTAAAACCAAGAAAACTGTGAAATTTGCCTAAAACGCGAAATAGGCGGCACATTTTAAATGTCATATTTTCCGAGTGAAATAATTAATTAATGTTTCGCAAATTTGAACAGAGTATTTATCTTAAGATATGCAAAAATCAGTATTTATATTGCATGGGAAGTACCATGCCCACTTTCCCAGCATCACCCAGTTTTTGTGTGACAGTCTGTATCGACTATTGTATTATTCGTACCAAATTTAGAATCTTTAGCTTTAACTGTTCTTAAGATATGCAAAAGTCAGTATTTATTTTGTATGGGAGGTACCATGCCCACTTTTCCCACATCACCCAGTTCTTGTCTGATAAATTGTATCAACCATTATATTATTTGTACCAAATTTAGAATTTTTAGCTTTAACCATTCTCAAGATATACAAAAATCAGTATTTACTTTGTATGGGAGGTACCATGCCCACTTTCCCAACATCATCCAGTTTCAGTGTGATAGTTTGCATCGATTATTATGTTATTCGTACCAAATTTAGAAACTTTAGCTTTAACCATTCTCAAGATGTACAAAAATCAGTATTTCCTTTGTATGGGAGGTACCATGCCCACCTTTCCAACATCATCCAGTTTCAGTGTGATAGTTTTTATCGATCATTATGTCATTCGTACCAAATTTAGAAACTTTAGCTTTAACCATTCTCAAGATGTACAAAAATCATTATTTCTTTTGAATGGGAGCTACCATGCCCACTTAGCCGATCCCGCCTACTTTTTTACCAATGATTGAATATATCTTTTAAGTTATCTGAACTAAGTCAGAGAATCTTATTGTTACCATATTTAATATATAAACAAATCAATATTTATTTTGTATGGGCGTGGCATTTTAAAAATTTCAAACTCTACAAAAAAAAAATTATTCAAATCGCTCCAGCCGCTTTGAAATTATGCGATTACATACATTTGGTAATTCATTTTAATACAAGTATATAAGAGAAGTTTTCGTGCTCCAAACGTTTTAACGTTAACGCTTGCAAACGTTTTAACGTTCGAGATCATAAGCGTTGCCATTCGTGGCCCAAAATAATGGAAAACGAATAGACAATTGGCTGTCGAAAATTTGTAAACAATTATCACAAATATAACAACAGGCATATTCATAAAAAAAATATTTTATGTTTACTGAAGGTTTATTTGACAAACTTTGTATAGAAATTTGTCAAATAAGCCTTTAATAAATATAAAATATTTTTTTTTTTTATATTTCTTATGCTTAAGAAATTACTTTTAATTTAGCAGACTACAATTGTAAACAAAGTATATATGTAGATATACATAAATATTTATAATTATTAAAGACCTATCTACAGCGAAGATTTTATTTCAGTTGCTTAAGAGATCCACTCAGCTGTCATTTAAATCTGGTCACCTCAGATTTATTTCTTAAAGAGAACTTAAAATCACCACATTTCGCCTCCCTTTGAACGGTTTATTATTTCACATATAAAATATAATTACTTATAAATTATATTTATTTAATAAAAAACCACAAAAAAAAAATATTAATAATAAATTATATATTAATATTATAAATTATATATTAAAATACTTATAAGTGTTTTTAACCGAATGCAATGTAAATTTTTTTACGATACCAACCAGAAATTTTTTAATTTTTAATTTTGCATTGCAAAATTTGCCCAGCGGTAAAAAGATTATTCCAAATTTTAGGTCAACCTATTGCAAATACGCTCTTTAATCTGCCCAGACTTCAAATCAACTTATCTAAAGCACATTCAGTAATATTTAATAATATTTTCATTATGAAACAAATAAAAAAAAAACACGATTTATAAAATACTCCATTTTTTTAGATGTATTATTAATCAATCACACATAAAATAAAAATAAAAAATATATTAAAAACAAAAACAATAATAAATATACATACAAGAAAAAAAAAACTTCAAATAAATGTAATGCTACCCACGCATATTGAATTAACCAAATAAATGCTTCAATAAAAATTTACTAAAAAAATAAAAGAAAATGAAGTTTTATTTATCTTACTTAAGGCGAATTTATAACAGCTGAAATTTAGAGAGCAGCTGATAACCCTTTTTTGGGGTTTTTACCTTTGCCGGATGTCAATAGAATAATTAAAAGGAATTTGAAAAAATTAATTTTTTTGTAGCTTAAGAGCCAGATATGATCCAGATTCCACCCCAATTCGGCTGGCCATTTTCGCCTCTCCAAGCTCAGATCATACAGATTTTAATGTTCAAGAAATAATTAAAAGTTTCACGGAATAATTAGAAGTTTTTCTTTTTTTGTAAATATTTTTTTATATTTTACCCCTGACATTTGATATCAATATTTTCTTGTAGTGTTGTTTTTATTTCTCCTGCATATACCTGTCATGAATTCGCCTTGATCTTACCCGTAGAAGCTGGTATGCCACTGTATTTTAACTACTTTATAGCATGTTCACACGAAGGCTTATATTCGAGGTTCGCTCTCTCATTCGTGATTCGATGCCCAATCTTGATTAAACTTACATGATACGCCATACAAAGTTTTAAGAGCGAACCAACTTGATTTATTTTGTTTCTTGTTGCGAACCATGCAAAAACCACTATCATCTCCAAATTTGATAACAAATTATCGCTAGTTTATCTGAACTAGCTTTCAAAAATATATATGCAAATAAAAACAGATAATTAATCGTGAAAAAGATGGGAAATATTTGTTCCCATAAAATTAAACAGATAGTTAATCGTGAAAAAGATGGGAAATATTTGTTCCCATAAAATTTTCAATTCCCAGGAGGGGGAAATTGCTATCGTGAATTTCATGAGAACTCTTGTACGTGCTATCAGTACGTAGTGAATGTAAAATAAGTAAGAAGAGTAATAATTAAAAATATCAAATATGCAATGAAAACGTGCCAGTTTACACACATCAAGTTTGACTCGTCAAGTCTTGAGTTTTTGGAGGAAAGGAACAGAAGAGAGTGGAAAAAGACATATGCCATACTGAAAAAATAAAGCTTTTCCATGTACAAATTGGCGCATAAACAGTGAGTTAGTTATTTGCTAATAGTTTTTATTTGTGAATATGTAGGCTGCGTATAAACATAATAATAAATGATTTAATTAAAATTCTTAAACTCGTTCAGACCACTTGGGCCACGTTTTGATTTCAGCCAAAAGTGCATCACCGGGACTAACTGTTGCTGCCAGTTGACTATGAGCAACGATTTTATAGTCCTCTTTTAGATTTTTCTGCCCGACTAATTTTTCCAATAACGCTTTTGCCGCTTCCAAAGCTTTTACGCTTGGCAACTCCTTCACAAAATTGCCCATAAATGCTATACCATATGAACCAGCGTTTTGTCCCCTGGCTACAGCTGCCTGATACTCTGTCCCACGTCCTTCATAAATATTGCCATCGTTGCCAATCAAATAGTTGTAAGCAATGTCATCCATTTTATTATTCTTCATATGGTAACTCTGAATGCTGCTTACTGCTTGTGAACATGTTTCCTGGTTTGAAGTACAAAAGAAAAAACGCTTGTAAATAATTAATTATAAATATATTAATATTAGTAAAATATTCCATTCTATATATTAATAAATTATATAAGAATGAAAACATATTTAGGGAAACAAAGTAAAACCGCAATTTCGCATCGAAATATGGAACCTCTCACATTCCGTTTTGGGGTGGCCACTGAATTATCGTAAAATTAAGATTTCTCGTCAAATATCCGAATGTAAGTACACACATTAAAGATGTGTAAAAGTGTAACAGAAAGAGTTGCGGAAACTGTTTCAACATCTCTACGAGAACAGTGATGTTCAAATTGACCAGTCGTGTGACCGAAATTGTTGAAAGGAATATCGGTCAAAACTTTCAAGTTTTTATCAGCGTGTTGCAAAAGAAGAAAACTCCACACGCTAGAACATGCCCAAGAAAAGTGGCTCACAGAGCCCACATGCCTTATATCAAGGAACTTGTGGCCGCACATTAACTCCAAGAAAACAGGGGAGCTATTAAAGCTCCCAAGATCTCTCCTAAGAATGACGGTAGCAGTCATCACTGGACATTGCCCGTTCGGAAACCATGCCAGGAGACTAGGTCTACCATATAATGCCTTCTATAGAAGCTACCAAGATGAGGAGGAGGAGGAGGAGACGATTCTTCATCTCCTCGGTACATGCCCGGCATTGGAGCATCACCGCCGAAGATGCTTAGGCAAGCGGAGTTTCAATAGCCTTTCATGTCTGGCCTCGGTCAAACCGTTAGCTTCTTTCATAAGAAGCAGCGGGTGGCTAGTAAATCAGCAAGTAATGCCACACTAAGCAGTTTCCCACCTCTCCCTCTTCCTCACTCCTTCTATACCCCTATAACCTTTTATTTTATTTTTCCTCTATCGAAATCTAACTTTTTCAGCCAATCGCAAAGGGACCTACAGGACCCAAGTGGGCTGGAGTATCCGGGTACTTTCTGGAGAATCCAGCGGCCTGCCTGCCTAACCTAACCTAAGCGCAATATGAAAAAAGACCGAAACTTTTGTGTACTTGTGATGACTCTTCTAACACATTCTGAAAATACATATACATCAGGGTTGCCGCTTTGGTCGAATTAGACTAAAATTTGCCGATTTTAGTATAAGAAATATTTGGTAGTTTGGTTGCTAGGCACTACTTTTTCTCAGTTTTTGGCACAAAACCCCCGGCTTGAAATTAGGCTACTGGAATGCATTATGCAACTAAGAAATCTGCTTGAAATCCGCAAAATGGTTTCCCTTAAAAATTATCTGGAAAGCGTTGAAGGTACTCCTCAATCCGACTATTCTCCATGGAAAGCGACAAAACGTTTGAAAAGAGCCATTAGACTCAAGCTACCTTTGCAAACTTCAACTGGAGACTGGGCAAGAATCAATTCTACAATAGGGATGGTATATTTTAACCATTTAAGAAACGGTTTTACTACAAATTATGCAGCTGAATTACCGCCATATGCTTTTAGAGCGCCTGTTCCTTTGAGACTTAGTTTTTAAGATGTTGAAAACGTCATATATAAAAAAACTCCAGGAAATTTCCAGGTATTGATAAAATTACTGGTAAAACGCTTATACAGTTGCCTGGTGTGGCTAGAAGAATTCTTCTTTTTATGTTTAACGCTATTTTACGTCTCGCTTATTATCCTGCAAAGTGGCAAATGTCTATGATTACTATGATACCCAAGCCAGGGAAGTATCCCACTAAAGTAGAATCATATAGACCAATAAGTCTACTGCCAACAATTTCAAAACTGTTCGAAAAATTGTTAATGGCAAAGTTGACTCCAAAATTGAATGGTGTAAGATGAAGAAAAGGTAAGTTTTGGTACAATTTGAAGAGAGTGTGGGTAGATTTTTCTTTCACGTGTGGCAGCGCTGATACAACTATAATTTTTACCAAGGCGAATTCATGCATAACAGCTGAAATTGACAGCGCAGCTAATAACTTTTTTGAATTTTAATCTGATTCAGATGTCAATGGAATAATCAAAAGAAACTTGAAAAAATATTTAAGCAATTTTTTTTTAATTATGTATTCTAGCTTGAGAGCCAGGTATAATCCACAATCCTCCCCAACCCGTCAAATTAGTGCGTTAAGCAATTGGAAAATTCAATTTTGACAAAATGTAAAAGAGAAAATTTTACTGCCGCTCAGTAAAATTGGCTTCACAACCATAGCTGCCATATTTGACGATTTTGATTGCTGAAAATAGCATTTTGACGATTTAAGGTCTGTTTTTGACGATTTTTGTAGATCACATTTTTACTGTCATATCTTTCAAGCAACTATATGCATACTTCCTTTTTTAAAGTTAATTTATGTAGGAAATGAAAGTAATATTTATGATACGTAAATATATATGTATGTTAGTAATACTGAAACATTATGTGATATTTATTTTAGTGTACATATATATTGTATATTAGAGATGAATTTGAAATATTATATGTTGTACAAATTTGTATGTAAAAACGTGTGTTCATATTGATTAATCTTAATCGATATTGCCCGGGTGCATTCTTTTAACCCGTTGAAAACTGAGAGGAGAGGTCGTATGGAGAGGCAAGAGGGAGCCTCTTACTTACATAACAATCCACTTTATTTTTTTTTTTTTTTTTTTGTATTACTTATCGTTAGATTACTTATATATGACGGGCCACACTTGTAAATGATCTATTCCAGATGATCGCACAATCCCTACTAAAAAATCCATAAAAATCACAACTTCAATACTGATGCATGTTTTATCGACAAGCGAATTCAAACGAAATACGGTGAATAACTAGAAATTCACCACAAGTGGAAGTGTTCTAAACTAATGCAAACTACCGTAACGGACGTTATATGTACATATATAAATTCAAAGTTAATAAAAATAATATAATTTCAAGATTTAATATTAAATTCAAAATAAATAATAAATTCAAGAAAAAAGATGCCGCATTTAAATACATATTTTAAGAAGACTAAATTTGAAAATGAATTCGAAACTTCAACTTCTACAAGTCCTTACTATATTATAAAAGAAGAAAGTGTTTATTTTTTCTAATACCATGTTTCCACTACAAAGGAAAACACTTGTTTTGAGAAAAACATGTCGAAGTGTTTCCATTGGTATATGAAGTGTTTTAAATTTCGAATTTTCGAAGTAAGTTTGACGTTAAGTTATTTTCAATTTATTTTTAATATTTGCAAAATTTAAAAGGCTAGTTTATTAAAACTGGTTCATATTTTAATATAATGTACCATACAGATGACGGAATATTAAAGGAAATATGAGCAAGTTTCTTTTAATGTTCCTAGTCTGTAGCGGTGTTTAATTTTTGGTTTGCAAAATATTTTTTTTTTTTTTAGATTTTGCATGTTTCCAAAATAATGTCCCCTCCTCTGTATTGATGCTTGCTGTTTTTGTTTGTTTAGTTCGTTGAGAGCATAGATAGTTGTTGTAAAGTGCTTGCATTATTAACAATTATTTATGCACAACTGATTTAATATAACGTATGGTTTTTGGGTTTTCTTTCATGCGTTTAAGCATTCAGGAAGGAGTTTGCTCCATTGGCTCTATCATATTGAGAAAGTTTCATATATGTAGGATTAAGCAATATTTTACTTATGGATTGAAGGGTCATGTTAATAAAATCGGAATTTTGTTCTAAGACTTATTTTTCTGCTCTTTGAAAGAAAATTCCTTGCAAATATATTCATATGTATACTACTTTATTAATAAAAACTAAATTTATTTGATTGGAGCAAGTATTTGGCTTCTACCGAATATATTTACATAAATATTGTTATGCAGAGTTTTCTTCTGATTTATTAAATTAAATGTTGATAAAAAGTAGTCTGAAATAACTATATTAAAATGGGGACAGAACTTCTCTGCAATATGAATGCTGAGGCAAAACATTTAGTCCTGAAAAGAAAAATTGGTATGGATGTAAAAAGGCTATTACGAGTCAAATCATAGTCAAACATATTTGCTGTAGTTTTCCTCAAGTTCTGATTTTATTGATAGTTTTATGCTGAAGTGTGCTTATGCCATTAAACGAAGCTTCCAATGCTCTTGGACTAGACCTATAGCCTTTTCACTACCAACACAGTGTCAGAGAAACTGCTAAATATTCTGTATTAGCTGCATTGTGTGCTCGTATTTGCCCCAAAAAATATGAAACTTCTATCATATATTCAGATCCAACCGCAACTCCATTTCGTAAAAACTTTTAGCTGCAATACAAATCTTAAAACCTTTTTATTGTACTTTATTTTATTTAAACATTTTAATTGTTTTGTTGAACTGTAATTGTTTATTATTTTTAATGACATGTGAAAATGTAATTTTTTCGAGTTTTTCAATCAATGTGAATGAATAGCACAACGTTGTATTTCGTTTTATTGAGCAAGAGCAGTGTTGTTCAGAAAATTTTCGAAGTGTTTTGCTTCAAAACACGTAGATTAAGATGTTTTGCTCTTTTCAAAAATGTATAGGAAAACATGTTCATTTCTACATGTTTTGCCCAAAAATCGTGTTTTCGAGCAAAACACCTATATGGAAACACACTATAACATAATGAAAGAGTGTTCTTATTTCATCGTAGAGTTCGAAAGACGAGAAATTTAATTTTACTTATGAAATTAAATTCATATTTGTAGGAGTATATATTTGTTGTTATAGCTGTAAATGCTGTAGTTTCTTATTAAAGGCAGCCATGAGTTGGTTTTCTATACTTTACGCCGTTAAATTAAATATTTTCTTTAAAAATAATTCATTTTACTAGCTGACGATTTTTTTTGACGACTTGTAATAATCATATTGACGATTTTTTAATCGATTTTGCCGATTTTAAACCAAATTTATCTGTCATCTATGTTCACAACATATTTTACTGATTAGTTATGTTCGACGTCGTTACCGCGGGAGCCCGCGGGCTCCCAATTTGCACGAAAAGTTTTTCTTGTGTTGAAAATTGGGCAAATTGGGTAAACGAGAAAGCTACTGAGAGAGTAATTTGTGTTTCTCATTTTACCAGACTTTACCCGTACTTTTTTTCCGTGCAAAATGGTAAAATTGTTAAACTATTTAATCAGCTGTTTGCTAGTTATGAAAATGAAGTAGCAAAGTGCAAATTATAAAAAAAAATATTTGAAAATGTAACAATACGTTATATTTAAATAAGTTATATAAAAATAAGATTATCTTCCGTTTTTATCTAGCTCAAAATGTTTAAATAAATTGGCAAAAATGTTTCGTGTGAATTGCAACAGCGCTGTCAACTCAGCGCTTTTCACACCGATTTTAATGGTTTTCAAAAATCGCTCAAAGAATTTGTAAACCAATGTACGATTCTTTTATTTAATTTTATTGGATTTATCTATTCCACAGTGAAAAACAACGATTCCGTGCGTTCGGTTTGAAGGTAGCTTTATTACTCAAAACAAATTAACAAAAAGAGATTACAACTTAAAATGAAAAACGCAGTTGTGTTAATGAGGAGTAAATAATACAATACATTGTGTTGCCATACTTCCAACACTCCTTCTCAACACAATTATTATCTCAAAATAATTGTGTTGAGAAGGAGTGTTGGAAGTATGGCAACACAATGTATTGTATTATTTACTCCTCATTAACACAACTGCGTTTTTCATTGTTCTTTCTGTTATTTTTTTCATACTTTTTTATATTGTCTTTCTTATTGAATTTTTTCTCACCTTTTGTATTCATTAAAATTTCAGTTGTATCATTTGCTAATACGGAATTTTCACTTTCTTTTTGTCTAGCTCCTTCTTCCAATAATTTTACTTTGAGAACCGCAAATGCTGGTAAACTGTCTCTGGCTTCAATTGCCACAACAAAATTCTCATAACTCTTGGGAAAACTTGACAATAGCATAATAGTCAGTAACTCATCCGGCACAATAACACCTACTTCGGCTAAACTTTCAATAGCATCCAAAAATGCATTCACGTGATCAACAATTTTAGAATTATCTATCATTTTCATATACAACAATTTTTTGAACAACATCACTTTGCGAGCAGGTCCTTTAGGTTGATGTAAATCCTGTAATTTTTTCCAGGCTTCTGAAGCTGTGGAACATGTTTTTATGTGGTTAATTTGTGTTGGCTTAACACACAATATAATTGACGCCAATGCTTTCTCCTGCTTGTTTTCAAAAGCAATACTTTCGGCACTTGTACTTGCTTCTGGTTTCAATTCTCTTCCAGATGTAACAGCCCACAAATCTGTGTGTATCAAAACGCTTTTCATTTGAACACACCACGTAGCATAATTGCTATCATCAAATTTCTCAATTTGTAAAAATGAACTCATTATTAAGTATGTATGTATTTACTTTGCACGAAAATTGTTTTAAGATTTTCTCCTTTATCTTTATTCTTTACTGAATCCACACAGAATTCACTTTATTTCACACAGAAATTTTTCCTTTTTTTTTACCCACAGAGTTTTTTTTTCAATACCACACCGAAATTAGATTATGTACTTTTGCCTGGGCTCATAACCTATTGGATTTATCTATTCCACAGTGAAAAACAACGATTCCGTGCGTTCGGTTTGAAGGTAGCTTTATTACTCAAAACAAATTAACAAAAAGAGATTACAACTTAAAATGAAAAACGCAGTTGTGTTAATGAGGAGTAAATAATACAATACATTGTGTTGCCATACTTCCAACAAATTTTAAGTGCATTTTCTGGACTCAAAGCTACATATTTTAAAAACTTTGCTTATATATATTTTCTGCATTTCGTTTTGGCTTATTCAATAAATTGTTGCTGGCACTGATCTCGATTTCTTGCACCAAAATTTTACAAACTTTATTTGATATCAATATACGAGTATTGCTAATTTGTTACCATCTAGAAAAAACATTTATGTTGTATGAAATTTGTTAAAACCACAAACTAAATATGCAACAATTTATTGAATAAAAAAATTTTGTTTATACATTTGTCCTCGAGGACAAGTTTTCGACAATAGTACCCTCAAAATATTTGAGGTGTATTTTACGAACTGTACGATTTTTTTGTATAAACTACACAAACTGTTGCCAAACATGTTAATATTTTGGGTTTGTACAAACATTTTGTTTATGGGGCTGTTTGCTGGTTTTTACAAATACATATTTGAAGCATGTTTGCACAAAAATAAAAAATTTTTGATTTTAGTGCAAACATTATGAATGTAAGTTTAAATTTTGTCATATCAATGAAATTTTTGCAGAATGAGGTGGTGGAAGAAAAAGCACACTAAGTGAATCAAGATAATGTTTTCTTGTAACAATCTTTTGAATTATATAAAAGCTTACCTTCGTTTTAGAAACTAAAAAGATAAAGATTACGGAAGCAGATTATCAAGGAATAGAGAGTATAACAATTTGTATCTTGCGTACTTCATAGGCGAGAAAATTGCAAATTGACGCATAAAGAGTTAGTTAATAATTTGGAAATAGTTTTTATTTGCGAGTAGGCTGTGCATAAATGTAATAATTGAAAGCTAATTTACTTTTCAAATCGAACAAAATTCGAAAAATAACTAAGTGGTACACAGTTATTTTTCTCATAAATGTAAAACGCGTTTTTTATTTGAATTCAATGCATTATAAAATTTAGAAGTTGAGAGCACTGAATTTTAAAATTGTATAAATAAACAACAGCTGTTATTAATTTCGGGCTTGAAATGTGGTTTTTTGTGTTCCAGAAATTTTTGGTAAATTGAGTGTTTTCTGAGAGTATTTTTTGTTTACTCTCATTTTACCGGACTTTACCGGGAATTTCCTCGAACAAATTTATTTTTTGCGGCCATTAGGTTTAACAGGCTGCCAGCTATTATAAAGCCAGCCCACTTGGGTCCAGTCAGGTGCCGTTGTGCGGCCATTAGCAATCACACTTTCGGTGCTTTCAGACTAATTTAACGACTTTATCACTTTTTATTATCATTTATTAGCTGCCAAGATCTGAAATTTTAATGTTCACGAAAAAATTAAAAGTTTCACTAACTAACCTAAATGTTTTTCTTGTTAAAATTATTAAAATTTATATTGTTGTAATTCCTTTTCGTGGTTACATTTTTCCCTTGACTTTCGAAAAAAAAAATTGTTTTGTACTGTTGTATTTATTGCTCTTGCATTTACCTAGTATGAATTCGCCTTGGTTTTTACGTTTGTGTTAGAAAATAATATTTGAAAGTATTAGTTTGTACCATGATATAAAAAATACAAGGTAGTTTTATTCTCTCAATTTTCCTTAACAATCACCATCTGACAAGTATAAGGATTGTGACATTTTCCATAAAATTGTGCTACCGTATTAGTTTATAGATACCCTTGTTTTCTGTTTTGTTTGAAGTTGTGTCTAAAAATATTAATAAAATTGTGACTTCTAACAAAATTAAATAAAAAATTTTAAAATAAAATTCATACATAAATTTAAAATATGCCTGAAAAACATCCCCAGACTAAAATGCTACCGACACCATGTTTCAATGTGGCTTCAGTATAACGTGGATGAAGACGTTGGCTTTTCGGTCATCTAACCAGTCTTAATATATCGGAACCTTTTAAATTAAATTTGGACTCAGTGGAAAATAGTATGGAATTCCTTTGTGTGGTGGTCAAATCCATGTGTCCCCTTGCAAATTCCAACCTGGCTAGTCTATTTTTCCGTGATATAAAGATCTTTTTTATACTTTTGTATGGTATGCTTTTAGTCCGCCTTCAGCAGCCTGCCTTTGAATCCTTCTGGGGGTAACATTTAATGACAATTGTTTGGCGATGGTTCTTGACGACTTTTTTTTTATCAAACGTATTATTGCCTGGCCATCACGGTTACTAGTTTTTCGGGAACGTCCACCTTTATGTACTGTAACCAAAGTACCCGAACAACGAAAACGGCTTATAATTCTTGATGAATGTAAAATTTTTTTGCAATTGTGGTCACTGATTGGCCGTTATTAAAATCAGCTATTATTTTTTCTTTTAAATGCACTGAATAATTATATTGCGCCATTTGTTAGAGAAGTTACAAGTACATCCAGAACAAGGAAACGACGGAAAACTATATGCAAATTTTCGCTATACATGCTTACTTTGATATTTAAACAAATAATGACATCTTTGGAAAATAAGGTTTTCTTATTGTAAGTAATGAAGAATATTCAAGGTTACGTGCATTAGTTTTGTCGCTGCATTCTAGTATTATTATTAGTGGATGGGATATGGCCTTATCGGCCATTTGCACTGCGACCAATATTGATCTATTGTACACCCCCTTGCCCCATTAAGGGTTGAGTATGTCAAGAAAACGGACAAGCTCCTTCAAAGGGAGTGATATTAAGTCACATTCACTTAACATATAAGCTTGTAGTAGCCTATATCTTCTGTGTCCCAGTGCTCCACAGTGGGTGATTAAGTGCTCCATTGACTACTCTTCATCACCGCAGAATCTACAAATGTCTGTGTTGGAAATGCCCATCCTATGCAGGTGCCTGTAGAAGTTATAATTACCTGTAAGTGCACCTGTAAATGTTCTGAGATTTTTCCTGTCCTCTTTTCATCAAAGTTTAGAAATTTCTTGGAGTGTTCAAGACCAGCTGTGTCGTTCCAATGTGTTTCAACGATGGACTCCGTCCATTTATTTATCTTCTCATTCAGGAGACCCTTATTGAAGCCAAAAGTTGGAGTGGGTCCAATAAAAGTCCACTCCGCTCCTTTCTTGGCATACATGTCAGCCATTTCATTGCCGTGATGCCCTTCATGTCCTGGCACCCAGATCAGGGTAACCTGGTTCTGGCTTGCCAGTTCGTTTAGCCTGTTGTGACATTCCAGTCATTCTAGTAGAAATAATTATTTATACATATATTTTTAAACCACATCACAAGCATCAAACTTTTCCCTTTGTTTTTAATATCTAAAGAGTATTTTCTTTTAAATGTAATAATATTTTCTTCAAAATAGGCATTCGTTTGAATGCTATCATAAAGTTTACTGATACGCAGAAGTCCGTGCCTTTAGTTTTTGTGACCAAATTGAACCCAAGTGGACTGGCTGGCCTTACAATAGCTGGCAGCCTGTTAAACCTAACCTAACACGGGTAAAAAACGACCACAGATACCTACTTACATCAGCTTATTATCTCTAGTTTTCTCTAATATGAACAATGCACTACACATTTCAGAAAAAAATCCATTCTAGGAGTAAATTCCCTTATTCAACTGTGTGGCAACGCCTTTTTATATTTCTCTCTAAAAATAAACTTCACAAATCCTTATTATAAATAATAAAAGAGAATGAAACTACCTTGTATTTTTTATATCATGGTTTGTACTACTTAATTTCTGTACAAATAAAAAAATTTACCATTTGTGATTGGTCTTTAGACCTACGATTTTAACTAATTTAACTTACCTTTGTATCACATACTTGTGCAGCCGTATGGGCAAATATAACTCGGCCTACTGGCAACTCGAGTCGCGTCAGCTGGTTTGCAGGTTCCTTTGCGTTCCATTCAGATCTTGATACAATGTTCACTTCCGCCAAAACAATTGTTAATAGAATTGAAAAGCCAACAACCCTCAACACACAATTTGTTGCCATTTTTATTTTATTTTAAAAGACAATTACAGTTTTTGTTGTTCCTGGTTGAGGCTAAAGTTAACGTCGAGTATTTATACTGATTTCTGTTATTGATGCACTGACTTGTTGCGGCGGCAATATAGCAAATAATAACCGAGTAACGTGGCTTCACCACAAAACAAAATGTACTTTTTTATTTCCTTGTATATTTATAGATTCTAAAAAAATAATTATTCATTGTAGGTACTCGTATATGTGTATGTATTATATTGCATATGCTCTGACACTTTACAATATTTCAGAAAAACATTACTTACATAAATACACACATACTGACATGTACATGCATATTTTTCTTATCAACAAAATTAATAATTACAAATATGATATTATTAAACTTAATAGCAAGGCGAATTCATAACAGGTGAAATTGACAGCACAGCTGACAACTTTTTCATGGAAAAAAAAAAATTGAAAAAAAAGTAAAAAAAAAAAAAATTTAAGTCAAAATTCAATTTTAATAAATTTTCTTCTTTAAAAATAACATAATTTTAAAAATTGGTAAAAAAAATTTTTTTCAATTTCCTTGAATTATTCCATTGACATCTTGAGATTAAAATTAAACAAAAAGCTATAAGCTGCGCTGTCAATTTCATCTGTTATGAATTCGCCTTGGGCAGTACGGAGTTCTTACGGAAATTCAGTGGCTGTGTTCTGTAACTTTGGCGAGAAGTTCTCGCGTCGAAAACTTGTGAAATAAATTATTCCATCGTTTCTCGAAAAGTGAGAAAAAACTGCGTCTGTAACTTATGTCGAAAACTATCCAAAGCGATTACGTCGTTACGTTAGAAATGTCAAAAAATATAAAACGATGCCGACATGCAATTTTGAAAATGAAAGCGCCAGCCACAATTAGTACCGCCGCCGACCAAAAATTACTAAAGCTAAGAAATTTTGTTCAACGGCTCTTCTAGAAAATGTATGGTATGGCTCTAACGTTTACATTTTATTTACAAATACATACTTACATACTTATGCACAATATTTTGTAACATTAAAAAACAATTGCAGTTTGTGAAAAACATTATAAAAGTATTACAATATACATTGTTGGATTGGAAATTAAAATTGTAGAAATTTCATACTTATATAAGTATTCCCTTAAAACTTGTTGTGTGAAGGGTATAAAAATTAAATAAAAAGTTAAAATAAAAAAACAATCATTGTAAACTGTGTAAATATATATGTGAAACTTAATTTAACTGCAAAATACTTATTTTTCAGCATTATTATTCATTTAATGATGATTATTGTTATTTGAAATACTATCTCACAGCCGTTTTATTTGCGAGAAATAATGACAGTTGAAAACGGGAAATTTTTTCGCAAAAGTTTTACAGACACAGGTTTTCTGTAAAATGGCGAGTAATTTCCTTACGTGACAGCTATTACTCACCAAGAAAAGTTATAGATACAGTTTAGTGAGAAAAGCAGCTGTTTGTTTCAACTTTGTTTCATTTCTCACGTTTCAGTCGAAAAGTTTCTCGTGGCGAGAGTTACAGAACACAGCCACAGGTTCCCAAAAGAACTGAGTGTAAAAAAGTTTCAGAATTTCAGGGTGGTAAATTGTTTATATAAATTTCCGGTATGCGGAAATATACGGAGTTCTAAAAGAAAAGTGAATAGAATTTTTGATTTTGTTTATTATTACAGGTATGTTAAAAGTAAAAGTGGAGACTTTTTTCCGTTATAGAACACGTAAAACCGTATCATGTGTTTTTGATACAAACAAAAAAAAAAAAAAACAAAAGTGCATGTGAAGAAAAAGTGTTCACTTATTAATGATCTACAGAAAAAGTGTTCTGTTTTTCATTTTTATATTATTGTATGTTAAAGAAAATAATTAATTTTTCATCACCCATATCTTCATATCAAATAATTTACAAAAATAAAATAAAAGCAATACAGCTGTTCATAGCAGTGATGACAGTTCATAGTATTCAGTACATAAACAAAAAGTACGAAATTTGTACAAATGGTACCTAAAATTTCTAATATTTCTTTTTCTGTCTATATGTCAACATTTCATATGAGCTACAGCTGGAAAACATAAAAACAAGCTGTTTATAATTTTTTGACTAGTACCAATGTTGGAACCTAATATAGCGATTAATATCAAATGTTTGAATTTTTGTTCTCTGTTCTTTTGTTCTTATAATATATAATAATATTAATATATAACAGGCGCGTAGTACATTCGGCTGGGCCGAATCTAAAATACTCTTTTAGATAGTCACCTATATACATATACAGTACTGGACAATTCAATGGAAACTTTTCTAAAAATTTATTTATTTATTTTTAGAAGTCGAAAATCAAAAATTATTTCTAAAGAAACTTGACAAGTATTTTAGAATTTCATTTTATAGATTCGTTTTGATATATAAACAAAAAAATAATAACATAAAAATAACGTAGTTCTAAAATTATAAAGAAAAATTAAAAATATAAAATTTTTGGGGTTCGACAAAACAATGGAAACTTTTACACTTCTGCACGAAAGATGACTAAAGCAAATTGTATTGATGAAAAAACGAGGCAAAATGCATAATAATTTACCGTTATTTTTTAAATTACTCTCTTGCCAGCTTCTTTTTTCAAATATTTTAAACACAAGAATCTTGAATACATAATTAGTAAAAATGGCTAGAGTCAAGATAAGTGAAGACTTAAAAATAAAAAAAAATAATAAATGATTTTAATGCTGGATTAAAACAAAAAACTATTTGTGATAAATATTCGATGAATAAATCAGTAATTTCGAAGATTATCAAGAAATTTCGTGAAACGGGTACTGTTAAAACTCTGCATTCAGGAGGAAGACCACGTAAAACTACTCCAAGACAGGATAATTTAATATCAAGAGAGTTCAAAAAAGACCCCCAAATGGCATCAAGAGAGGTTAAAAATGTTCTTGGATTGGATGTTAGCTCTCGAAGAATTAGCCGTAGAGCCCGCGAGGCTGGTCTTGGATGCTTCCGCCCTGCGAAAAAACCTCTGATATCGGAAAAAACCGTGCTGCTCGTTTAAAATTTGCCAGAGAGCACATAAATTGGTCTAAAGAGAAATGGAACACTGTCCTTTTTTCAGACGAGTCCAAATATAATTTAAGGGGCAATGATGGAAGATCATTTGTAAGGCGGCCAAAGGGAAAGAGACTAGACCCAAAGTACACAAGCAAGACAGTCAAGTTTGGAGGTGGCAATATTATGGTGTGGGGCTGTTTTTCTGGGCAAGGAATGGGCCCAATTCACATTATAAAGGATACAATGACTGGTGTCGGCTACAGATCCATTTTAAACGACATAATGTATCCATATGCAGAGGAGAACATGCCACTAATTTGGAGATTTCAGCATGACAATGATCCAAAACACACCTCTAGGGTTGTAACTGATTGGTTACAATCAAATGAGGTCCGTGTTTTGAAGTGGCCTGCCCAATCCCCGGATCTCAATCCCATAGAAAACCTATGGGAAATTGTAGAACGCAAGATAAGAACTCGAAATTACACATGGAAGTTTCCATTGAATTGTCCAGTACTGTATATAGTATATATTAAAAATTTTAACTAAATATGCTCGGTTAAATATGAACCGATAACGGAATTTTCCATTTTCTGTATTTTACGAGTAATTACCTCGTTTTATAATCGGAGGTGATTTCAAGCAAAATAAATTTTTCACAAAAAAATCTGTTTAGACTATATCTCGGGTATATATGGACCGATATCGGAAACTTTCATTTTCTCTATGTGGTAACCTCCCTATATTATCAGAACCTCTTTTAAGCAAAAAAAAAAAAAAAACATTTATGGAAAAATCGGTTTAGGCTATATCTTGGGTATACGAGTATATGGACCGATATCGGAATTTCTGTTTTTCTGTATTTTAGTAACCTCTTTTTATTACTATAATAAGTTTGAAGCAAAACAATATTTTTTCAAAAATTTTCATACAAAATTGCAAAAAATAATGGCCTTTTTTGGAATTTTGAACATATCTCAGCTATATGTGAGGCGATATTGCTGAATTTCAATAGCAATGCCATGACTCGATGGGGTAATAGAACGGTGAAAGAAAAACGTTTCTAAGTCTAATGGTTTTCTCTAAAATGCTAGTTATATATAATTATTAGCTTATTATACTTAAAAAATATTAAAAATTTTTTATTATTACATTTTCATTTCACCACAGACCTAAATTTATACTGTATTGCTTTCTTACATTTATTTCAGCATAACTCTATTTTGTAAACCAATTTTTAAAATTCATTTTATCGTTGGAAGGTTGTACTTAATATATTTTTGGAAATCGGACGAATAAACGTTGTGGTTACATATAATGTGACAGTTGCAAAAATTGTGCGCTGTGTATAAATTATGCTACCATGTCTATCCATTTTGCGTATTTCACAGAAAAGTCTTAAATGTATTAAAATATATTATGTGTGTATACAAATATAACTATTTAAATATTGCAATTATCAAATAAACAAAAAGTACGAAAACAGGGTTTTTGGGCCATCCTGCTATTCACAATAATGTATACCATCACTGACTACATTTGTCACGTAAACACGTAAAGTGCGGTCTCCACCTGACATGAAAACACTAACTTTGACGCTAACTTCAAGTTAAAGTTAAGTGTGGACCGCTCATGTTGAAGTTTGGTTGTTAATGTAATGAAATGTAACCGTAACATCTCATTTCCCAGATAAGCCAGCAACAATTCAACAGCTAAAGGATGGGATAATTCGGCACATTAACGGCATAGAACCTCCATTATGCCTCAGGGTCATTGAAAATTTGGACCATCGGATGGAGGTGTGCCGCCGAGATCGCGGCGCCCATTTGGCCGATATTATGTTTCATACATAATTGAGTAATACCAATATATCATAATAAAATAAAATTACAATAATTTCCTAAATAGTTTGTGTTTTATTCAAAATCAACATCGGCCCTTGAAATTTAACCACCCTTTAGAAATAAATGAATATTTCCAAACGTGAATTTCGATAAGAACTTCGTACCGGCCTTTGCACAACCAAAACAGTTGTTGTTGTAGGAAAACGACTTCCTCTTTAATTGTTTCATGGGTGTCTGGAAATAATTTTGGAAATGACATAAAAGCATCAATTGTCAAATAAAACTTATTTTTACCATGAACTATTGAGAGCTTTAGCAGCTGAGCTTATTTACACACATAACCATAGCTTTACTTATGTACAATTTATGTGTGCCACATACCTTAAAACTTATATTTAATAATAAAAATAATCATGGAAAAGAAAACTTAATGAGTAACTTATTTATCTGACCAATGTGGCCAATTTTTAAAACTTTCATATAAAGCATCTGCTGACGTTGCAACTGAAGTTGGATCCAACATATTGGCACCCACAATTTTGTAGCCCGAAGACAGCTTTTTCAAACGCACTCCTTCCTCCAATAACAGTTTAGTTACATTAAGTTGCTTATGCGATGGTCGTTGCTTTTTAAAGGAGCCAATAAATGCAAAGCTGATACTGTCGTGATTAAATCCTTTTATCACGGAGCCCTTGTTATCCCAGCCACGTCCCTCATACACATTGCCATCTCCACCAATTAAAAAGTTATAAATTATATCATCCTGCTGTTGCGACTCAATGTTATAGGTCTGTGTTATTCGCACCGTATAAGTACAGGCTGCCTGGAAAACATAATATAAGTTTCTATATCTTAACTAAATGAATAAAATTATACTGACTTGGGTTTCACATTCGGATGTTCTGGTGGGTATAACTATAACACGATTAACGGGCAGCTCAAGTTTAACCCAGGGATTAACGGGTGGTTGGGCCAGCCAACCATCACGAGGAACCATACGAAACACATAGCCAGCACCGGTATTATCTTGGGCTGGAAAATACAATAAAAAATTTACTTATTTATAAATTCTCCTCCTAGACTGTATTCTAAACGAAATTAGGCAAATAGTGCAAACTGTCAAACATTGTTGCCTAAATTTTGATTTTTATAATTTCCGAATACAGATTAAGAATAGGAAGCGTAAAAAAATACTGTCAGTCTTTGTTATTATTGTATGTTTTTGTTAAGGCAGTTTGTACTTTTCCAATTGTCAAATGTCAACAGTTTTATATAAAAATTACTATGTTAATGCAAGGCGAATTCATTACTAGGTGAACTTGACAGCTCAGGTGATTATTTTTTGCTTCTCGCGTTTTTTCCAATGAGACTGTAAATTTTTGTTCTTTTGCTTCAAACTTTTTCGCGCCATTTTAGTCTGAAGACATTTTTGCTTGATTTAGTGCAAATTCAAGAAATTTGTCTGAATTTAAAAGTGAAAAACCAATATAATCTGTGATTTTAATTACAAACAATTATAAAAGTTTTTATTTAACGTTTATATAAAATTTTTTGCTTCCGATCTTATGCGAATTTAGATTTTGACATTCTCGATATGTTTTACAATAACAAAATACATAGTACTGAATTCACCTTGCCGCTTGCATTCACCTCTATAAATTCACCTTGTGTTAACTTAATGTTTACACACGCAAGTGCAAGTGCAAAAAACCCAATACATTACCATTTTTTTACTAATACATTCACACACCTGCAAGTAGTAGCCTCACTTGCAACTGATTTTGGTTGGCAGTGATTTTTTCACTTGCATGCAAGCAGAAACAAACAGTGTTGCCCATAGATATTTCATTTTAACTTTAATAGGTATTTTTCAACGAAAAATTTTTAAAATGTTAATATTTTTAGTTATATGCCGAAAACATAATATAAAAACACAAAAATAAATAAACATCTATAACTTATTTTTTCTTTGGATTACAAATTTATTATTTATATTGTGAAAAATTTATGTACTCAATATAATTCCCCTGTACTATTGCTAGGCTAAAACTTTGGCAGCACAGACATTAAAAGCGCATGTAGTACAAAGGCCTACAACGTTTGTCTTCGACGACATTTTGAAAATGAACTTGCACTTGTGTGTGTAAACAATCGTGCAAATTGCAAGTGTTTTTATTATTTTTTTCGATGTATTGGGTGTTAATATGTACACGCTACTTGTAACAAGTTACTTGCACGTGTAAACTTAGTGTAACGGTAACACGGTTAGATGTGGCCAATTCAATCCACACAGAAAAAAATATAGTAAAAAAACAAAAATTAACAGAATTCTTGTCTGAAAAAATAGTTCTATATATATTTTTTTAATTTTTTTATTTTTACTTAAAAAAAAGTAATTGTTTTTGATCAAAAATTATTTTTAATGAACTTTTGTTGAGCTACAGCTCTACATTCAAACAATTTATTAATAAATAGGAAATAAATTTTTTTCTGTTCAAATTGGTGTTGTCAATATGTTATAACACCTGTTATACAACATAATATAAAATTCGCGAAAATTTAACTGAAGTGGTAGCACTGAAGGAGAATAAACAGCTGCTCATTATCAACTCACAATGGGTGCTGATGAGTAGTAGTAGCGACTACGAAGCAGCTAGTTGTCCCCCAGCTAAAGATTTGATTATTATTTTTCTTGTCTTCTTCAATCAATAATTATTGATCACAGCAAATTTGTATTGTAAAAATCCTTCTTAAGAAAAAACTTAAGAAAGGAAAAAACTTGAACTATATATAACACGTTGTACAAATGTACAAACCAAAAATTTAATTAAAGAATTATAAAGTTCAACATAAGTTCAATAAAATTATGATTTTTTATTTTTGTTTTTTAATTTAAGAAATTTTTATGAAACATATTCAACCTTGAAGATTATTATATCTGGATAATTGCTTAATATTTCAAATGGAAACCTCCAGAATAATAGTCCAGTGTAAATGAACTATAAATGAGATATATTATAGTGTGTTTTCACATAGGTGTTTTACTCGAAAACACGTGTTTTACGCAAAACATGTACAAATAAACATGTTTTCCCATATATTTTTGAAAAGAACAAAACACCTCAATCTACGTGTTTTGGAGCAAAACACTTCGAAAATATTCTTAACAACACTGCTCTTATAGTGTGTTTCCATATAGGTGTTTTCCTCGAAAACACGTGTTTTTCTCAAAACATGTACAAATAAACATGTTTTCCCATACAAAATACCTCAATCTACGTGTTTTGGAGCAATTGAAACAATTCGAAAATGTTCTAAACAACACTGCTTTTGTTCAGTAAGAAAAGATACAACATTGTGTTATCCATTAAAAGTGAGTGACAAATTCGAAAACAGACATATTAATTTGTCATATATAAAAATTAAAATATCAAACCATAAAATAATAACATTAAAATACCAGCACAAATCGTTTTAAAAACGGGTCGAAACTAAAAATTCCAGTAACTGTGGATTACGATGAAATCCTGGAGGCAATTTGAGTAGAATTTAGCGAAAACATTGAAACACGTTCTTCTTCAACATACATCCTCGATAAATATTTCTACATGATGAGTTCTAAAGCAGCATCAGAAGTTGGCGCTTGATTTTCTTGTCTTCGTGAACCTGTGGAAATCCCATTTACATTTGGATCCAATTTTTTTTATTTAGAAAAAATACATATTGTATGTATGTAAATTAAAATAAAGTGTAAACTTTCTTGTCACTTCAGATCTCTCCTCCGTTTCTTTAGTTCTTCTTGCAGATATCTTGGCTTCGTTGATTTTAATAGCTTGTGATCCAATTTTATTTCAAACAAATATTATTACACGAACATCACAAATTTGATCAGCATATACACAGCAGTTATTAAAAATGATTAATTTTCATAATATTGTTTAAATATTTTGATTGAACAAAGTATAAATCAAATCTATTTCGAAAATTCGAAATTAAAAACACTTCATTACATAATGGAAACACTTCGACATGTTTTCCTCAAAACATGTGTTTTTCTTTGTAGTGGAAACATGGTATTATTCAATAATATGAAATACAACATTGTGCTATTCATCCAATGTGATTTGCATTTTCATTTGTCATTCAAAAAATAAATAAATAATTATAAGCATATTCATAAAAAATTTAAATATATTTGAAATGAATTTAGAAAAATTTTCTATGGATTTTTTGAATTAAAACACATTTTTATGAATATGGGTATTAGAATTCAAAAAAACAATTAGAATTTTTAATTCATTTAGCAAAGATTTGTTTCTATATGTACATATGTACATGTTTATAATACACGAAAGAATAGAAATGAAATAACAATAAAACCATTTTAAGATTTACGTAAGTATATTGTGAATACAAGTTTTTATGGAATGGAGTTTGCTAACCACTATCTTATAGAAGTTTCATATTAGTCAGCAGCAAATAAGATTGTACACTGTGCTCCGGCTAAAGCAGACTATTTAGCAGTTTTTCTGGCGCTCTTGTTGGCAAGGATAATACCGCAGATCTAGTTCAAAAGCATTGGCACCATCGCTTAACGGCATAAGTGCTCTCCAGCACAAAATAATGTATAAAATCAAAATAAATTGAGGAAAGCAACAGCATATGTTTTTACCTATGATTTGACTATCAATAGTCAGTCTTTTTATCTATTTTTAATTTTAGGACCAGATTACCATTCATATTGCAATGAAGTCTTGACCTACTTATGCTGCTTTACAACCCAATTTTAACATAATTATTCCATACTACAATTCAATTAATATTCATATATATTTCCTTTGTGGTGGAAACATGATATTAACAACGATCGACTACAAGCGGCAACACCTACCAAATACAACACTGATATTTGACGAATAACCAACGAATGAAAGTAAACAAGCTGTAAGTTTTTTTTTATTTAGAATACAAACGGTTTTTGAGTTAAAACAACGTTCATCAAGACGAGTGAAATTCACTTTTTAAATATTTTTACATGCAAACAAATGCATGTTATTAAATATTTATATAATCAGTAAATTGATTTGTAAATAAATACACATGTATGTAAATGCAAACAATCTACGATATACATAATAAAACTACGTTTATAAACAATTACTTAATCATTTGATGAAAAAAATAAGAGAAAATTACTAAACTCTTGCTTACTCATATTCATATCGTTGCTCTCGGGTAGAAAGGTCCTAACTGGCATTTTTCCCGACTTTCGGTTTTTAATAATTCTAATACATTTGACGTAAAGTCAGCTCCTTACAAAGCTTAAGTAGAATAGTTATGAAATTAATGGATTTACAATCAATCTTCCAAAAAAGTTTTAATAAATGTTGATAAACACAATTTCTCCTATTACACTTTTTTCCTTCTGTAAAGTTTTTTGTACCTGACGACAACGATATAAGTTTAACGCAAACAAAATTTCAACTAGTGATAAACTAAACTAACAAAAAAACATCTAGTAGATAAAAAAAAAACTTATTCAACATGGGGCTTACACGTGCAATAAACTTGGAAATAATAGGTGTGTTCCAAAGCGAATTCATTACTAGGTGAACTGAACAGCTCAGGTGATTATTTTTTGCTTCTCGCGTTTTTCCCCATGAGACTGTCAAATTTGTTTTCTTTTAATTTGTTAAATTTTTGTTGAACTTTTATAATTTTTTAAAATAAAAATTGTTTGGTTTGTACATATGTAAAGGGTGTTTTTTAAGCTAGATAGAACTTTAAATTGTAAAAAGTAACACAAAAAATTAAATTTTGATGAAAATTTTTTTTTTATTTGTTTCAGTATACTCTGACAAATCATCATGAATAGACTCATGCTTGAACAACGCTACGAAATTATCCAAATTTACTTTGAAAATCAGTCGTCGATTCGCGCAACTTATAGACGACTTCGTCATTTGTATGGCGTACATAATCGTCCATCTGAACAAGCCATTCGTCGAACTGTGGATAGATTTCGTACCACATACTCTCTAGAGGATGCAATAACACCAGCACGTCGAAGGAATGTGCGTACTGAAGAGAATATCGCCGCTGTAAACGAAAGTGTGGAAGAAGATCCAAATTTATCGATTCGTCGTCGGTCGCATGAATTGGGGCTCTGTCCGTCCACTACGTGGAAAATTTTGCGCAAAGATCTCGGCCTACACCTACACCCGTATAAGATCCAGCTGGTGCAGTAATTGAAGCCACGAGACCATTGTATGCGTCGTTCTTTCGCCGATTGGGCTCTAGAGCAGTTGGCAACTGACCCGTTGTTTTATCGCAAAATTGTGTTCAGCGATGAGGCGCATTTTTGGCTTAACGGGTTTGTTAATAAGCAAAATTGCCGCATATGGAGTGAGACCAATCCACAAGAGACCCTACAGACTCCATTACATCCAGAAAAATGCACTGTTTGGTGCGGTTTTCATGCTGGTGGCATCATCGGACCTTATTTCTTCAAAAATGAGGCCGGAGCTCGCGTTACGGTCAATGGAGATCGTTACCGCACCATGATCAATGATTTTTTGTTTGAAAATATGGATGACATTGATCCGGAGGAGATGTGGTTTCAACAGGATGGCGCTACGTGCCATACGGCGAACGCAACCATCGACCTACTGAAATCAAAATTTGGCGATTTCGAGAAATGGACCTGTCAATTGGCCTCCAAGGTCGTGCGATTTGACACCTCTCGATTATTTCCTGTGGGGCTACGTGAAGTCACTGGTTTATGCTGATAAACCAGCAACAATTGACGCCTTGGAGGCCAGCATTGTTCGTGTTGTTCGTGACATACGGCCAGCAGTGCTCGAAAAAGTGGCCCAAAATTGGACGTCCAGAATGCGCTTCGTCAAGAACAGCCGCGGTGCCCATATGCCCGAAATCATTTTCAAATGTTAATGTCACGTATTGATCTTTCGAATAAAAAAAAATTTTGATTACAACTTAATTTTTTGTGTTATTTTTTACAATTTCAAGTTCTATCGGGCTTAAAAAAACACCCTTTACATTAGGTTTTTAGTTCAGTTTTTAGTGTTTTCTTTTGTTTACAAACTTTTTCGCGCCATTTTAATCTGAAGATTTTTTTGTATGATTTAGTGCAATTTCAAGAAATTTGTGTGAATTTAAAAGTGAAAAACTAATATAATCTGTGATTTTAATTACAAACAATTATAAAAATTTATATTTAACGTTTATATAAAATTTTTTCCCAGCTGAACAATCTTAGGCGAATTTAGATTTTGACATTTACGATATGTTTTACAATAACAAAATACATAGTACTGAATTTGCCTTTCCGATTGCATTCACCTGTATAAATTCGCCTTGGTGCGTTCCACGAGATCTCGGACTAGTTCGGGCTAATGAGAGTAAAAGCAAATTAGTCTCTAAATTTGCAAATTTTACAAAAACTGCTGGAACGCAAAAAACCACAATTGTACCATCTTGCAATACTAGTGCTGTTTACTTTTTAGCTTAATGTATATTTTAGTGATTTTAGACGCTTAAAACGCATAATAGAAGATTTGCATTATTGGCAACAGCTGTAAAATTAAAAGCAAAGTAAAATTTTAGTTAACTTTTATAGCACATATTTATTAAATGAACAGTTAAATAACTATTGCATGTTCTCCTTATAAATTCACAAGGTTATTTTTAGTTTGGGCAACCTTCCATTTTGCTTTTAACTAATTTTTAAGCAAAAACTTTTTTCCAATTTGCAAATTTTCAGTTTCATATGTATGTAAACATAAAACAGCTGGCACGCCATCGGCTAATAAATAGTCGGCTAGTAAATCTTTATACAGCTGATTTCCTAAAAGACACAACCCTGATCCAATGAAAAGTATTATCGTTTTGAAAAGTTTCAAAAAACAAAAAAGACGAACGGAATGTTAAATTTTTATCGCATTATATTTCGTATGTATGGCGGATTACATTCAGACCATCAGACTTGCACGTATTATTTGAAGTTTTGACAAGTATTAATACACAGTATAATAGTCTGAACTGGGCTTTAACAGTAATTGCTCTAGTAATCAGTAGAGCAATCATTACGTAGCGTCTCCACGTAGCCATTTTTATTGCTAAGCTCAAGCAAAAACGTCGGCAGAATAACAGTACAGCGATTGTTTATTGCCAAGGTGCATTAATGTCTACACGGTGGCAGCGCTAGAGCAAACTTACAATAATACAACAAAAACAGGCATATGGTAAGCTATGTTTGCCAAAAATAATTGTAACTTTTTTCACAATTATAAACTATGAATGTATCTTTTCATAATTATAAGTTATTTTTATTTGAATTATTTTTATGTTCACAAAATAGTTTTTATATGTTTAATTCAGAATAAAACACCAAATTCACTTTCAAAATTGTAAACAATACATTTGACGTAAATAGCTTACTATATTGCCAGTAGCAAAAAATTGTCATATGCCGTAGCGCTGCCACCATGTAGTTGTTAATGCACCTTGCTTATTGCTTTACTTAGTGTCCACACCTGCGATAATATCTGCGATGAGGGCGTCAAATTCAATCGCAGAGAGAATTCTGTTACGTGTAGACTTAAAATCACGTAGCCTTATAATAATTTTTATGAGAGCGTTCTTATGAGAAATCTGATGGCAACGATGTTATAATAAGAGCTGTCAAAAAAGCGGATGTGTATGCGTTTGTTAACAAAAAGACGCTATTGGAATTTTACCGATTTTTAGTTTTGCAAAAAATCTTTGAAAAATACCCTGTTAAATGGAAAATAATTTGTATTAAATATATATTATTACACATACTATAAGCAATTGATTTTGTAAGAAATGTGCACATATACAAAATTTACACAATATTCTATTGATCGCCAAGATGTGTTTTCTTCTCGGCATTCAGTGAATTATGGATTCTTATAAGATTAAGAACAGTACATATACTCCTCGTTAGATATGAAGATGGACATAGAGACATTCGCTCTCTCATTCTGCCGACGTTTTCTCAGATATTATGTCAGAGTTAATCGCAGTTGTAGACACTAGGTTAGGTGGCGTGAACGTAACATTGCTTTCTCACAGATACAAACAAAATTCAACGTGAGAAGTTGTGTGAACAACACTGTGTTTGTTGTATGAACAGTACTGTGTTTGCATTTGTATACCAAATTACAACAACTGACAGCTCATTGCTTGGCAATAATTGCTCAAGCAATCAGTAGAGCATTCATTGCGCAATAGATTGCTACCTATAGCAATTTGCGGTCTACACATAGCAAATTTTATGGATGCAATCAAATTTCACAATTTCCGCAATAAATATTGCTACGTGGAGACGCTATGTTTGAAAGTCATTTGCAATGTTGCCATCGTACTGCACACCTGATGCAGCACAGTGATGCATTTCTGAACCGGCCTTAACTTATAGTGTGTAAATGCTTATATGTATATATGCTTATACATACTTATGATATAAAAAATGTATAAATAAACTGAAGTCGTAAAACACAACGTACTCTTTATTTTATGATTTTTTTTCAAAGAAGTTTTATATCACAATTTTTGGCTTAACTGGACTAAAACCGATTAAGAAATATATATATTTTTTAAATAAATTTCACTTTATCATAGTGCAATTATTAAAATTATAACTATTAACATATACATATATATTTATAAATAAAATTTGTAAAGAAACCAAATAATAACATAATAGCAATTATTTTATGATGTATTTTATGTTTTTTAATATATCAAAATAATATAAAATAAGAAAATTATTATAAAAATAATAATTTATAAATATAATGGGTATATAGTACATATCGCTCCTTTATTGCAACATAGTCATATCTCAAAAAATTAGCTCTTCGAGTTAACAATGCAGAATTGTTAACAGTACTATCTTTTATATTGTGGCAAAATTTTATTTAAATTACCTTTAAACTGTTTCCTTTAGGAGATATTTTCAAAAAAAATTTTCTAAGACTTGTATGGAAACTAAAAATTTGTAATGTGTTTTTCTCGAAACAAGCTTTTTTGCGTTATGACTATGTTGCAATAAAGGAGCAATATGTAAATGTATATTCTACCTTATTCGAAGAGTCGTAATCGTCGTTACTTGAAACAGACAAAATAAAAATTCCTGCTTAGGCAGAAGTTAAATAGTTTTTTATGCATTAAATTCATATTTGGCATGTTCAATGGCCCACAGTGCAACCTAAGTTAGGGCGTAAAGCGCAAAGCAACTTATGTACTAACGTAAAAAGAAGCAGTAAAGTTGTGCCATTAACAGTATTGTTCACTAGCCTTGTTTAATAAACATCGTCGAATAAAAATAATTAAAAGTGATAAAGTCGCTAAATTTGTCTGAAAGCACCTAAAGTGTTATTACTAATGGCCGCAAAAAATGAGGCACGTTTGTTTTGTAGTGAACTTTAGTCCCCTTTCACAGTTGAGAAATTGATGGGCAGACCAAGGTGGATTAACGTATACACGGTGGCAGCACTAGAGCAAAATTACAACAATACAACAAAAACAGGCATGTGGTAAGCTATGTTTATCAAAAATCTTTGTAACTATTTTCACAATTATAAACTATGAATGTACCTTTTCATAATTATAAATTATATTTATTTGAATTATTTTTATGTTCACAAAATAGTTTATATATTTTTATTTCAGAATAAAACACTAAATTCACTTTCAAAAATGTAAACAATACATTTGACGTAAATAGCTTTCTATATTGCCAGTAGCAAAAAATTGTCACATGCCGTAGTGCTGCCACCGTGTATACATTAAGGCACCTTGGGGCAGACAGACGAAGTTTGTAGGCGATGTATTTAGGAGGAAGAGTGTGCGGTAAACCTCTACTGTACTGGACATTTTAAGACATTTCTCATTTGAAGTTGCCTCTCTTCGCATTTATTCATGTTGTTGCTTTATATTATTATTCTCATATCAACATCAACTTCATATAAACACACTAGCTGTGCTTAAAAACCAGCAACAACAACAAACAAAGAAAATAGAAACGAAAATTTTCTGTCTATTAATTTCGCAACTCTAAAAGATTTCGGCAAGTTCAAAGCAGTATGAAAAAAATGTCTGTCTTTCAATTTCCAAACCCTAAAAGCGGACTTAGTGAGAGACAGTAAGGTTTTCTCTCTGAAGCGCTATAAAAATTGAATTTTCCACTTACAAAGCGTTGACGCGGGTTGGTCTCATACATTTGGTATGTGCATGAGGATTTTTGACAGATAAATTACGCTTGACGCGCTAATTTAATTGCCGCTAACTACACGGCAACAATTTGTAGCCATGTAGCTTGCTGCCTTGAATGTGTTTAAAGCATAATAAGACGATGATTACGACTTTTGGAATCAGGGAGATGGTGTATTCACTACACCTTAATATAATATTTAATCTTAGATGAAACTATGGTTGATCTAAGTGTCAAAAAACGCTCGCATGTGAGTGTTTGTCCGGCAGCACACCCAATATTGAAGTTCTACCATGAATCGATCACTTTAGATTCATGTGTAAGTTATACATAGGAGTGTGCAAACTTAATGAGAGTCCAAAAATTATCTTAGCTGAAAAACACTGAACCCCAATTTGCCGGCAGTTATGGGAGTTCAACCTTTGGCGACCAGTGTTTCCATTTCTTTATTCTCTTAAACAACATTTCGCCCGGACTTTCAGTGGACCCCATTTGCCGGGCACCATAGAGACGATAATCGGGTGCCAGTTTTTTGAGACGAATGCCTTCTTCTAGCAGCGAGAGGCAGGCATTCACCTGAGCTTCAGTAGGTTCGACAGCAATGAATGTGCCAATAAATGAGATACCCACACTGCCAGTGTTGTAGCCCTTCGTATGGGCACCCACATAATCCCAACCACGACCCATATAAACACGGCCTTCACTGCCTATAAGAAAATTGTAGCCAATATCGTCCCATTTCAAGGAATTCATATGAAACTCTTGTATAACTCTTACACGGTACGCACAGACTTGCTGCAATTCAAATACAATTTTATACGTCTTCAAGGTCATGCATTTGGAAATAATTACTTACTAAGGATTCACAGGGCTCAGAGGCTGTGTGCGATATGACGACCCGTTGCAGTGGCAACTTTTGTTTATCCAAAATACCCGTCTGAGGAAGAGCTTGCCACCCCTCTCTGTCGATTAAACAAATCGTCCCGTTACCCGTGCAGCCTTCGGAATTGTCGCTGCTGCCGTTCGTATCTAAAATCATTATACAAAATTCAGAAAGTTGATACTCAGTTGACATTAATTACATGAATATTACATATAGATATTTACATATATATTTACATACATATTTACACTTGCCACGAATTAAGTTTGAGTGCAGAACGAAAAAATCCGCGCACACTAAGATTTGAACACATTTTTGAGTGGAGTATATATATACATTCATTTCTTTATAGTACAGAGATTTTTACAATATTTCAACTTTTCACAATGTTAATAAACATTTTATTTTAGTTTTTATTTCCAATTAAGCACTTAAGATCACACATTAAAAATTCGTTAGAGTAAAGTATCAAATATCATTTTGATGTAATTGCATTATTCCTGTGTAGACAGTGAGCTAGCGTAGATATGCTGCCTCAAGGCAGTTAACTATTACTAAAAACAGCACTACTTAGGTCTAACTTAGGGCGGCTGGAAACGAGTTCAAGATTAATTCAGTGTTAAAGCAATACTCAGTTATTTCCAGTGATCACCAAAAATCATGTTTTTGCTTGATTAACTCATATACTAAAATTTTTAATCAACAAAAATCCAAACAAAAAAATTAAGCAACAAAGTTCAACGCTGAGTAAAATCAACTCATCTTGTAAACATTTTAAATTTATAATCAGCAATTATCAAGCAACAAAGTTCAACATTGAGTGAAGTCAACTCGCCAGGTAAACAATCTGAATTTGTAATCAGCAAAAATCTAGCAACAAAGCTCAATGCTGAGTATAATCAACTCTTGCCTTGTAAATATTGCGCGTTCGTTTTAGTACTGAATAAAATCGGCTAAACGTTAGATGTTGCTTCGATTGTGTGTTGTAACGAGTGATTTTTTTGCTATTATCTTTTTGGCAACACTAGTTTTGACAGCTCACGCACGTTTTGTATCTTGTGTCACTGTCAAACATCTTCAGTTTGGTCTATAATTTAATCATGAATCGTCTTACAAACGAACAACGCTTGCAAATTATTGAATTTTATTACCAAAATGCGTGCTCTGTTAAGAAAGTTCATCGCGCGCTTCTTCCATTTTATGGTCAGTTTAATCGACCTACTGAGGCTTCTATTCGGGCTATTGTAAAAAAATTTCGCACCACATTTACATTGTTGGACATTAAACCACCAACACGCTTACGTAGAGTGCGAACTGAAGAAAATATCGCTGCCGTATCGGCCAGTGTTGGTGATGACCGTGAATTATCGATTCGGCGCCGTTCGCAGCAATTGGGCCTCTGTTACTCCACTACGTGGAAAATTTTGCGGAAGGATTTGGGTGTGAAGCCTTACAAGATACAGCTGGTGCAAGAATTGAAGCCAAACGACCTACCACAACGCCAAATTTTTAGTGAATGGGCTCTTGAAAAGTTAGATGAAGATCCACTTTTTTATGGAAGAATTGTGTTCAGCGACGAGGTTGAATGCAAAACTGCCGTATTTGGAGTGAAGAGTAGCCAGAAGCATTGCAAGAGCTACCAATGCATCCACAAAAAACAACCGTTTGGTGCGGATTATGGGCTGGCGGTATCATTGGGCCGTATTTCTTCAAAGATGATGCGAATCACAACGTTACTGTGAATGGTGAGCGCTACCGTGCGATGATAATGATGATAACAAACTTTTTTTTGCCCAAAATGGAAGAGCTTGACTTGCATGACATGTGGTTTCAACAAGACGGTACCACATGCCACACAGCACGCGAAACAATGGACCAATTGAGAGGCGAGTTCGGTGAACAGTTTATTTCACGCTTGGCTTGGCGGCTAGTCAATTGGCCGCCCAGATCGTGCGATTTAACGCCTCTAGACTATTTTTTGTGGGGCTATGTTAAGGCTAATGTCTATAGCGACAAGCCCGCTTCGATTGACGCGCTGGAAACCAACATTGCCAACATTATTCGTGAGATACCGGCTGAAATGTTGGAAAGAGTATGCCAAAATTGGACTAAGCGGATGGACCATTTGAGGCGCAGCCGCGGCCAACATTTGCATGAAATAATCTTCAAACATTAAATTATATCGACCCAACTATCGATCCAAATAAATATTCCATGCATTTTTCTGAATTTTATGTGTTTTTTTTTTAAATTTCCGATAGTTCTTATGAAATCACCCATTATAAACAAATTTGAAACATATTTACACATTTTGTATTTTGTATGTTAGTTTAAAGGGCAAAGTTAATTTAAAAGCGCAGTGAAACAATTGTAGTTTTTTTTATATGTATACATTGTGTTTTTTTTTTAACAAATGTTCAAAAATAAATACATATGCACATTTTTTTTTCTCCCAAAACAAAAATTCAAACACAAGAAATAAATGCCGAACTATATGCGCATTTATTGATATTCAATCACGAACCTTAACGATGATTTCACTGACATAGCGAAGTTGTCGCTCATTGTGTTTACTGATTAAAAATCAACTGCGCATTTGTGCGGCTGAATACAAAATCATATTTGAGCGAAATGAAATGCTTTTCATGTTGTTGAGTAGGACCTATCTTATATTTGATCTACGCATCTGACATGCCTACAAGCACCAACATTCATACTTCAACATTTGCAGATGATACAGCATTCCTTAGCATACATAGTAACCACCAGCAAGCAACAATAAATTTACAGGAACATATCGACAAAATGGCTCAAGCTTTGGAAAATCAAGGTTAATGCACAAAAGTGTGCCCATGTTACATTCGCACTGCGTCTAGAAACATGCTCACCCATTACTATTAATAATAAAGTAATACCTCAACACAGTGAAGTCAAATACCTCGGTATTCATCTTGACCGTAGACTAACATGGAAGTCGCACATCGAGGCAAAAGTAACGCAGATGAAATTGAAAGCAGTGCAAATTAACTGGCTAATAGACAGAAATTCGACCTTGAAGCTTGATTGTAAACTTTTGCTGTACAACTCGATTCTAAAGCCAATATGGGATTCAATTATGGGGCACAGCCTCGACATCCACAATTGAAAAAATTCAAAGAAGTCAAAATAGAATTCTCCGTAGAATTACAGATGCTCCACGCAGATCTGAACGTACCTTTTGTGAAATCTGAATTTGTGAAGTACGCGACAAGATATATTAACAAACTTGAATTCCATCCAAATCCTCTTGCAGTTAATATTCTTAACTTTGGTGGTCACACCCGTCTGAGAAGGAGGGATACTTTGGCTACCATTAGAGCTCTAAACAGATGACTGTATTCTGAAATCATATTCGCATAAAAATAAATTTTTGTCCAGCACTGGCAGGACTTTAACGACAATTTTTTTTTTTAGTATTAAGACTTGAATATTTATTGTCATTACATTTCTTATGTAGATTCAATAAATAAAATAATAAAGTTAAAAAAAAAATATTGTTAAGTAAGTATGATTTTTTTGCAATCACTCAAAGTTGTTCTCTGGTTCTTTCTACTATATACTTTATTTCTTATTTTTCTTAATGACCTTCTATATCAAACTTCCAACCCTATCTACTCTTCTGCAGCATTTGTCATTCGCACTGAATCAGTTATAGGCCCAGCCTATCCCAGATCGGTGCCAAGAGACAAAATATGTATGACTTTTCTTAAATCTCCGAATAGGGTAGTAAAAAACAGGGTCGACTTCAACTCCCGTAACACGCCGTGTTATTTATTAACACACAAACTCATGACCGTGAATGCTGCTTCATCTATACTAATGAATAATATAGGTATTGAAGAATCGCATACTCTTGTAATCCAAACGAAACGAAGCAAGACAAACGAATATTTACTACAACCGCTCGTTTCACCATTTATACTACCTTGGTTAGGTTAGGTAGGCAGGCCGCTGGATTCTCAAAAAAATAGCTTCGATTCTCCAGCTCACTTGGGTCCTAAAGATCGTTCCCTTTGTGATTTTTTTTATCTGGGACCAGTACTCAAAGGATAGCTCCTACATATGCAGGGCATTGTGCTGGAACTAGGAAAATAAGTTATGATGAGAAGGAAAAAGGGAGTAGTGTTCGTGAAGGCTTAACTTTAACAATAACAACACGAAAGACTAAAACCAACTCTATTGCAGCATTTAAAATGTTGGAATTAAATTAGTTAAAACTGATCAGGGCCCAGTGTATATACCTTCGACACTGCTCAGACTAACAAAATTTAGTCAAACACCTTCCACACTACAAGGTAATGAAATGCATTGAAAATAACATAATCAACCATGTCACAAAGTTTAATTCCGTTCGGAAACGGAATTGAATTATTTTTTTACTTCTTCAAAAAACGAAGAACTGAAACATTTTCGGAATGAAATCACTTTTAATTGCAAGAATACGACTAGTATTGTCTTATAGCATAGATTTCATTCCGAAATAAGTTTTAGATTTTCGTTTTTTGAGAATTAAAAAACCGATTCAATTCCATTTCCGAACGGAAGTGAATTCTGTGACATGGCCGAATATTGAACACATAAAGAAAACACGGACAACGGTGAAAAAAGACGAAAAAAAAGAAACACGCGTACAGATGAAAAGTGGAATAGTAGAGGTGGAAAATAGAAATTAGAGGGATATAGTGGGAGGGAGGGAGAGGATAGGAAAGGTGGGAAACCGCTTTTTGTGGCATTACTTGCTGATGTACTAGCCATCCGCTGCTCCTTATGAAAGAAACTAGCGCGGTGGGATTGACCGAGGTTAGACATGATAGGCTATTGAAGCTCCTCTCTCATAGATATCTTAGGCGTTTATGCTCCAATGCCGGGCATGTTCTGAGGGGATGAAGGATTGTCTCCTCCTCTTTCTCGTCTTGCCAACTTCTGCAGAAGTCATTATAGAGTAAGCCTAGTGTCCTGACATGGTTACCAAACGGGCCATATCCAGTCTTGACTGCTACAGTGACTCTCAGGTGAGATCTGGGCAGTTTTAATAGCTCCCCCGTTCTCTTAGAGTCAATGTGCGGCCACAGATTCTTTGATATAACGCATGTGGGCTCTGTGAGCCATTTTCCTTGGGCATTTTTTTTAGCTTGTGGAGTTTTATTCTTTTCCAATACGCTGATAAGGGTTGTCCATGAAATAGAAAGATATGTTTATGATATAGCAAGATTAACTCCATATTTCAAACCACAATGCTGCCACTGCAACCACAAACCACACCTCCAAAATTGTGAAAGTGAAGTTGCGGTATCGTACCCGGAAAACACTTAACCACCCACCGCATTACCCAGACCTAAACCAAATTTAGCATTTTTGGGAATATGTTGCCAGAAATTTGAGAGAAAATACTATATCTGGCAACGTGAATGGAATAAAATTCCACCTGATATCACCAGGAAACTTGTTTAATCGGTAGCTAGGAGGTCAAAAGCTGTCGTAAAATCAAAAACACTACAAATAAAATATTAAGAATAATACTTTGTTTTACATACATATACGTGATGTTTTCACAACACAAGTCAGCAACTTGTTTGAAAAATTTGTATTGAAACTACTCAAAAAATTGAGAGCATTTCATGTAAAAATGCTTGACTTTTGTTGAGGAAACATAAGATGAGCCTTTTGTTTACTTTGATTTTTTCCAAACAATATGCAGCGTTTACTTTCATTTGACACTCGCAGTCTGTATTTCTAGTTCGTCCGCCTATCTGTCAGTTGATGTCCGCAATTTTCGCACAACAAACAAATGTTTAAATGAATACCTATTGTGGAACTGATTGGAATAATATGTCTCGATTCTTCGTTATTTCCAAGTACAGGCTTACTTTTGCTTTCGTTCAGCATCTTGCTTCCCCAGATGGTGGCAACAATCAGCAGTGTCGTGAAAGCCAAAACACCGGGTATGATCGTTCGCTTGCGCTTCAAAATGTTCTGGTAGAGAGAGCTGGATTTCTCCGCTTCTGGATTTGTATCTTTGGCTGTAAATAAAAAAATATTCATAAAAATGTATTTTAGTTTATTATTTTGTATACAAATCAAAAAACAACTAACCCAGCTGTCTATATATACACATTTCATAGGTGCTAACCTAATCAGTTTTTTATTTATTATATAAGTATAAATTAAAAAAAAAACCATATCCATCTAGTTAAAGACAAAATACTTCTAATCTATATAATGGTTTTATATACTTTTTTGTTGACGTAATTCAAGAAAGAGATTCCTATGAAATATCTATGTATAGACATTTCATAGGTGCTAACCTAATCAATTTTTTATTTATTATATATAAAGTTGAAAAAAATCATCCATCTAGCTAAAGTCAAAATAATTCTAATCTCTTTATGAATTTAATTGTTTTATATATTTTTTGTTGACGTAATTCAAGAAAGAGATTGCAACACATTCTAATCGCGTTTCCTCGATAAACATAAATTATTAAGTTTGATAGTCGATAAGATTTGTATTTATAAATAATCGTAATATTTTTAAGAGTTGCTAAATCAAGAGTGTGGTATTTAGAGGTTCACAACTTTGAGTTGGCAGCACTGCTTTATTTGACAATCCATTTAACAGCAGACATTTTTTAGCAAAACAACCTTCCACTCTTCAATTGCTATTTTGCTCTCTAATGAACTCTATCTTTGATGAGCTTTATGGGCTGATGAAGGAGTCATGTGGCGACCACATGACCGCAATCATATTTAAGAACTAATGTCATAAAGTTTTCTATCCAATAATACCTCTTTCATTGGTTTTAAAATATGTTTCTCTGCTGTAAAATGATTTACGATCTTAGCCCGTACTTTGAGCTAAAATACTAATGCTATGCTTATTTTCGTGCTGTAAGGACGTGTTTTTCAAACGCATATGCACTGTTGCCAATAACATAATAGCTGTCAGCTGTTTTTTACACGCTTAAAATAGCTTCAATTGTGTGTTTGTTTGCACGTTTGTAACTCTCGCAATCTTTGTTATATACAGTGTGCATTTTTAAGGAGTTTGATATTCCGCTTCAGAAAACAGTGTTGCCGCTTTAGTATGAACAATTAAATTATATTGTTGCTTCCGCGGAAGTGAATTATTCACGATTTAGCAGCGCCCTCGTGTGGCTTACAACACATACACAGGTCGTAACTTTTGCCATAAGTTTGTAGTCATACAGCTGAAGCATAATCAGTGCTCACATGGTCTGAAAGCAGAACCTCCTGGGGGTTTGTTTCATCCCCATTCTGCCAATTTTAACCCTTCGTAAGGGTTTCGGAATTCCAACACAACATAAGTCATATGGATTCTTACTTGCAGTCTACGCCTAACTTCAAACGCAGTTAAGTTATGAAATTAAAACTTGCTGTTTAAATATCTATCTGTTTAAGTCGGCGTACGCGTAGTGATGTTAGAGTTATAATTTCTCATAGTAAAAAGATAAAAATGGTGAAAAACAACTACAAATAACAGGCTGTTGTCAATTTAATTTATAACAGAGTTTCCAAATGAATGAATGGTTGTTAAAACACCAAGTTATAACTTTAACCAAACTTCAACATGAGCGGTCCACATTTAACTTGAAGTTAGCGTTAAAGTTAGTGTTTTCATGTCAGGTGGAGACCGCACTTTAGAGTTTTATTTGCTACAACAAACAAGCAACTGCTATGGCCTAGAAAGCAGAGTGCCTTTGCTAGCCCGTCTCCCTGGCCAGTTAGATATGTGACCCAAAAACTAGGTCACGCCCTTTGGTCGTTGCATTAATTTGCTTATAACTAGAAGTGAAGTAGAAATCCCGATACTTTCAAAACACGCGCCGCCACAATAAACGTTTACCGCCGTTATAAGGATGTATTAACACAAGCGCACAAACAGGTCTCCGACCTCTGGCCACCAAAAAGTCGATTAAAACCTTAACAGTTTAGTGAAAGTTTAAAGAAAGAAAAAAATGGCTCTTATTCAAAAATAAATAATTTATACATGAAGTAGGTTGTGGTTCAAATTTTCCATACAAAAGATTGCTTCCATCTATAAACTATTTCTTTTTGAAAAGATCCAATATGTTTTTACCTTTCATTTTCTGGCGATGATTTTTTGAAAGTTTCAATTAGTTTTGTCTATTAATTGCAGATCTTCTTTTGTATTTATAAAATATTTAAATTGTTGAGCTTAAATAATTATTACACATCCACGAAATGGTTTCTGAGGAGTTGAGAAGTTCCACTCGCTGTCGTGCAGATTTGAACCTAAAAAATCTAATTTACCTAAACTTGGTCCACCACATTCTACAATTGTATACTGTTCTTCTTCAAATATTGTTCCACAATTCGCACAACTTTTCACCATTTCGAAACCGAGACTCAATTTCACTACTACAAAATTTCACTTGCAACTGGCAAACTTTTAGCGAACACGTCCGTGATGTCAAAATTATTCGAATAAACTGTTTTATGTGTAAAGAGCTGGCGTTTCGTTTTCCTTAATAAGTTGTTTTCTTTAATTTAATTTAGTTCTTTTTTATTATTAAAGCATAAAATTAAAAAAATAATAAACCCACATAAATGTACATATTTAAAAAGGATCGACATTGCTGACAGGGCTGGAAAAACCACAGTTCTCATCGACTAGAAAAAATTTACCAAACATCTCAGACACATGAATGATAGAACCAAAGACTATTAATGTCTATAAGGTGGCAGCACTAAAGCGAAATTACAACAAAAACAGGTGTGTAGTGAGCCGTTCTGGTTAAAAATATTTGAAACTTTTCACAGTTATCTTCACAAAATTAATTATTATTAAATATTATTTTTACATGTTTAATTCAGAACTGTTTGTTCTAAATGCTTATAAGACAGTATTCGCTTATGTATTTAGAACATTTCGGCACTGCAGTGTTTGTTTTGAAATGTGAAAGAAGAGGATGGATAGTACTTGAAAATATTACGATGTCTTGTAAGACATTTTTCTTGTGCTTGAGCAGTCCTCTATTAAGTACTCATGATTTTACCAGTAGCAAAACAAAGTCACATACACCTTTTTTTTATCTTGGACCAGTACTCAGGGGATAGCCCCTACATATGCAGTGCATCGTACTGGATATGTAAATTAAATTAGTTAAAACTGATCAGTGCCCAGTGTACATACCTTCGACACTGCAAAACAAAGTCATAGCACTGCCACCTTGTATACCTTAATCTATTTCCGAATTTCCATTCAGGACTGTGTTTATATTGTTTCGCGACGTAGTTTTTTTCAATTAAAAAATTTTTTTTGTGGAAAAATCGGTTTAGACTATAGCTTGGGTATATATGTAACCTCCTTTTATAATCAGAGCTGCTTTAAGGCAAAAAAAAATATATATATAGAAAAATCGGTTTAGGCTATATCTCGGGGCCGATAGCGAAAATTGTAATTTCCTGCATTTTAGTAATTTTACTACCAGACTGATTTTAAGAAAAAAAAAATCTTAAGTTTGCCTACGCGACATTTTCATGTAAATATCGGTGTAGGCTATATTTCGGATATATATGGACCTATATCGGGAATAATTTTTTTGCCTTGTAATCGCCATGCCTAATAACTGCGTGAAGTTTGAAGCAAAACAAACAATTTTACTTTTTAAAAATTTCATACAAAATTGCAAAAAAATTGGACATTTTCGGAACTTTGGATATATCTCAGCTATATGTGAAACTATTGCTGAATTTCAATAGCAACCGTGAATCGCTGGGCTAATAGAATGGCGAAAGCAAAAAGTTTATAATTCTAATGATTTTCTCAGAAACACAGAGAGGGACATCGCTTAATCGACTTTTCTTTCAATTCTGATTCAGAATATATATACTTTATAGGGTCGGTCGCAAATGAAAATTGTAGAAATTACAAAGGGAATCATAAACTTTACATTTTCAACAGCTTCAAAAAGTGCAAAAGAAACAATAAAAAAGTTTTAAAAAATAATTTAATTGTTTAAAATGCCTTGAAAACAATTTGTGAAATTATATACACTTTTCTTTCCTCATTTTGTTCTGTTTTATAAACATGTTTTTGACGGCCCCCGGCATTTTAACACAAACAACATATTATGTACATATATAGTACAGCAACTCCTTATGCTTCCACCTAATAATTGCACCTTGATTATTACCATACCAAGTAAATATTACTAAGGATGTGCATGTTCCAACCCTGGCTGTAATGCCATCGCACTATACAGTGGTGTTTTTGTTTTTAACAAGAAAATAAAAATTGTAATTATTACACAATATTTCCTCACCTGTGTGTGCACTTTGCGAGTAAAATGAAAGTTCTTTCATTTATATTCCACCAAATGAACTGTTGTGTCAAAAAAGTAGAAAGTCAATATTATTCATTCTACTGCAAGAATTTACATATTTACATTTATAATTTGTTTTCTTCTTAGAATGCAGAAACTATAATAGCACACTCCACTCGATGGGTTTTTAAATAAGTTTTTAAAATTTCTGTTGCAGAAATACCATCTTAATGCACATAATTATGTATGTATTAAGTAGATAAACTACGTCCGAGCCAGCCGTGCCGGTCATATGCCAAACTTCATATTTACACTGCGTTTACACGTACAAGTACTTTTATGGAAGTACTCTGTACGAAAATGTCGAAAAAATACTCGACTTTCTTGCAAGTTGCATTAGTATTTAAAGAATAACATGGAAGTTCAGTTTAAAAATGTTAGTGGAGAGACAACAGCTCCTAAAACAGCATTACCATAGAAAACCATAATTTTATTTTTTGGGGAAATGAATAGTAGGAATAAAATAAATAAATGAAATAGAATAATTTTAACTTTTTTTCACTCAAAACGGCAAAGACTGCTTAATTTATATATTTTCAATAAAAAAATGTGAATTATTTTAAAAATATGTTTTGAAAATTTTAAATATGACAAAAACATTATATTAAAATCATTTAATCTCCGCAAAACTTGTTCTGTTATTTCAGTTGTTATTTGACTTTCAGTAAGTGCCAAAAAATCACTGCCTACTGAAATTGCTTGTCAGTTCAGTTGAAAGTTGATTGCAAGTGCAGAGATTGTGCGTGTGATAGTAAAAAAGTTTGAATGTATTGGGTTTTTCGAACTTGCAACTGCACGTGTAAACACTACGTTAAATTAAAATGGCAGAAGACAGTCTTTCGCATAAAGTAAATTTCATATCAATTTAAAAAAATTATCTTTACTTTATGTGATTTCAAAGGTCTATATCAAAATCGTGAAAGCCGTTTTCATCAACAAATAAAAATATCACAAATCGGTACAAACCGGGAAAAAGGGGGTTTCACGGATTTGGGTCAAACTAGATTATTTTGATTCTTTAAAACTTCTAGATACTACTTCTTATGAAAATCAGTTCCGGAATGACTAAAAGTTTCATAAATCAATGCAAGCAGGGATAAAAAATCGAGTTTCCCCGGGGACGCAATCTCAATCGATTTTTAAACTGCTAATATCATAAAAACCAGACGGATTTTCCGGGACCAGTAATAGACTAAATATTTTATTTTTTTTTTTATTTTAAACCCCTCTAGATAGCGACGAAATCGTTTGAACCGTTTTCGGGAACTAATAATAACATCAAATATGGGTAAAAACTGGGTCAAAATGTGTTTACCTGGGACAGATGAAAGCCAAGATTGATTTTTCGGTCTTAAAACGTCAACGTTCCGACTTTTATCAAAATCGTTAGAACCGTTTTCGAGAACAAATAAAAGTAATAAAAATGGGTAAAGACCGGAACAAAATGGGTCTTCCCTCGACCGGGTACAGACTCCATTGATTTTTCGACCTTAAAAACCTCTAGATATTGAATTTCCTTAAGACCATCAAAGCTGTTTTCGAGAATCAATAAAAAAGTATAGCAAATACTGAGACATAATGAGCATCCCGAGACCGGTGACTGAACAGACCAGAAGTGCCCAAAAGTTCTATATAGAAGAGCAAACACCAATACATTTAAGGAAAACGTACTTTTATTTAATATATTTTTTTTTTTCTTTTTGTAAAAAAGCAGAACATATTTACAAAACCAAAATTTACACTGATAATCGCTGTCGTCAATGTTGACCAGCAAAGCATGCGAAAGTGCTGTTGCTGTGCTCTTATGTGTGTGCAGTGAATAACGACAAAAATATATATACAAGACAAAGTTGTTTGTGTACTTTTCATTGATAGCGCTGAGTGCAGTATGTGCTAAGCGCTTTTATAAAAACCGTTGAGCATCAAGCGCATAGGGCTTGGACACTTTTGGTTACCGAACATTATAAAAATCGTTAGATCCGGTAAAAAAAAACCGAACCAAAATAGGTTTCTGGACCTAAAAAAAACTCTAGATAATTATTTCCATTAAAATCGTTACAGCCGTTTTTGAGAACCAATAAAAGTATCACAAATGAGTAAAAATCGAGACAAACTGGCTCCTCCAGGGAACGGAGTCATTTTAGATCGCTTTTTTTTACCTTAAACCCCCCTAGATGCTCATTACATCCATTTCATTCAAATCGTTTTCCAGCAACAATATAAGTATCACAAACTTAAAATATGGTATCCAGCTCTATTGACTAACTGGAGCATCAGCGCAGTGTGGGGTGCGTTACTCTATTCTATCCTTACTACAATGGATTTTGCTCTGACGAGATTACGGTCATTTTTACGTAGCACGCGTTCATCGTCCAGAGCTCATCCATTTGTGGTCGATTGCCCGATGAATCGTACTACGCATTACAGAGAGAATTCGTTTTTCAGCCGTACGCTTCCCATGTGGAATAGTTGCCTGCAGACGTGTTTCCTGTCTGTTATAATGTTTTAAAGTTCAAGTCATATGTTCACAAACACTGCTCCCTCTTTCCGTCTCCTCACAACCTATTGTCATGATTCTGGTACAATGCACTGCATATATCATCCCAATATAAAAAATGGGTACAAACCAAGAGAAAATTAACTTTCCCGGGACCGGGATCAAGCTAAATAGATTTCCCGTCCTTGAAAACCCCTGGTACCGACTTTCATCAAGGTCGTTAGAGCCGTTTTCGAGAAAGCAAATAAAAATATATAAATATATATAACAAAATTAATGTTTTGACTGGTATTCTCCCACCAATTGCAAAGATTACACCATCTTCTGATGGGGCGATAGCATTCGCGTCACCTGCTAGAAATGTATGCATATACTTACCATTATTAGTTGAAGATGCAAAATTTTCGTCCGAAAAATTGGGGTTGTCCTTCCCATTAGTCTCCTTCCATTTTTCACGGTTGTCGATGAGGAACTGCTGTATCGTTACAGGACCCTCGTAAAAGTGTTTATCACCGAAGGTAACATCACTGGAATTACTGAGTGCTACACTACCGATTTGCGGACGTTGTGCTACGCCTGAGATTAATGGTACTGGACCTAAAGCTTGGGCTGCACCAATTCTATCGCCAATAACAGCTAAAGCCTCTATCGGTGGTAGTGGCGCCTGGTTGCTATTCGGTATAACCTTTTGATTTAGAACCGTATGGCCACTGCTGATGTTGGGAATAGTGGCATCGTTAGGCGAATATGTCACCTGAGTGCCAAGCTTTTTTATCACATAATTTTCAGCATCGCTGTTCAGTTCCGAATCTGAATCGGTATCTGAAGAAATAATCGTTGAGTTAATGCTGCGTATAGAGACAACTGGCGAAGCTTTGCAATGATGCATGCTTGGGGGCAGATTGTCGTCGTAACTGTTCGTAAGGGATGACATTGATAATGATGACGTTGTGGAACAAGATCGCTCTTGCAGGTGAATAAACTCATTGTATGCAAACGATGATTTATCGTCGTATTCCTCTGATGTTGTGGCAATTCGTTTCGACGTTGTTGTTATTGGTGTCAATGTTTCAAGATTGGTTTGTTGACAAATATTTACTGCACACTTACTGTCAATAAAATTTTGAGTTTCCTCTTGATATCGAGTGCTGTTGCCTTCTCTGCTGCTGTCTGCCACTCTGAATTTGTTATCAAAGTTCTGGGAATTGATGTTTTCGTTTTCGTCATCATAATCGACATCGTTGTTATAATTGACAATATTATTTTTATTGTTGTTAATTACATTTTTGCATTTATTGCCCTCGGCGTTGTTTGCATTATTATCGCTGCTAGTGTTTTTATTGTTATTGTGTTTGAGCAATTCTTTATGGCAATGACTTGCAGTGCAATTTGTTTCAAACGAGTGCAAGTGCGGGGAGTTGAGTGGTGCGTCGTCGTTATCGCTCAGATTTACTCCTGAGTCTGTTGAATCTGTACTGTTTGTGGTTGCTGTTAGTCTGGCAGCTTTTCCAGCAGCTGATGCTTCATTTTGTCCCCGAACTGCTGGTCTCCCTCTTTTCTTTTTCGTTTCGAGGCAGGGAGTTGGCAACCTGTTCGCTTTTGTTTCAATTTTATTTTGAGTTTTTGTTAAAGTTTTATTCCTAAAAAATGATTGATTATTTATTTCATTTTCAGCTAAATCATTTGTCTGGTTTTTGTTAAAGTGCATTGTTTGCCATCCAAAGTTTTACACGTATGTAGGTATGTATATATAAATTTCAAAAAGTTTCTGTTTAACACTTGGCACTGATGGAATGATTTCTCAAAACTCTTCAAGTTATCATTATTTTAGTTGGTTCTGGGAAATTTTTCTAAAAATAAAGAAAAAAACTGTTAACTTTTTTATCTATGGAAATTTTTTTGTATTATGCAAAATAATGTATTTAATTATTAGCAAGTCAGCGCCAGTTTTTAGAAGGATAGTTAAACTTAGTTTAATCGCAGTTTTGTTGAGCTGCGATAAAATTTAATCTGCTGTTAGTCTACTGTTACAATATCTTACGTGATCGTACGATTCATTCACAGGAAAATGTTTTAAAAGTCTGGCCGATCTTACAAAATCGCTTCAAAATGGCGTTGTAGTCCACACTATTATACAAGTGTGATTGCAATAAAATATATGCTAAGTAATTAAAAACTATTATTACAATAATAATTATACATTAATTTAATTGATTTTTCGATATTTTTCACAATATATACCACATTGACCGCACGAAAATCATCTTGCTATGAAAATTTTCATACAATTTTTCAAATCGCACGATTTGTCAAAAACGCTGTCACACAGTTGCATTTTTATTACTTTTTCAGCACACATGTTATATTTGGTAGATCGCACAATCGCGTAGGATAGTGAATCACGGCCTTAAGTGGTTTTTTAAATATCAAATTAGCTGATATTAGCAAATGGCAACAGTTTCACATACCGCACTGTAAACAGAAATGAAACAAAACAAAAATAAATGTATAACTATATCAATCTCTTTAATATTTTTTCTCCATGCTTTGTGCTCTCTATTGTTGTCTCTGTTGTAGCATTTCTCACAAAATTCCAAATCCGGACTTTAATTTATTCAAACGTCACATTTTTCATCCCTGTATTTGATACTAGGTGAACTTGACAGCGAAGGTGATAGATACTTTTTTGATTCCTGTGACTGTAAAATTTTTTTCTTTTGCTTACAAACATTTTCGCGCCATTTAAATTTGAAGATATTTTTAAATGATTGAGAGCAATTTAAAGAAATTTTTGTGATTTTAAAAGTGAAAAACCAATAAACAGTATCTGTGATTTTAATTACAAGCAATTATAAAATTTTGTTATTTAACTTTGTTGTTTAATTTTATTATAACGTTTATATAGCATTTTTTCCCAGCCGAACAATCTTAAGCGATTTTAGATTTTGACATTCTAAAGTCGCTTAAGATTGTTCAGTTTCAAGAAATTTTTATGAATTTAAAAGTGAAAACCTATTATAATCTGTGATTTTAATTACAAACAATTATAAAAATGTGTATTTAAAATTTATGTAACATTGTTTCTTAGTGAAACAATCTTAGGCGAATTTAGATTTTGACATTCTCAGTAAGTTTTACAATAACAAAATACATTCCCGCTTGCATTCACCTGTATAAATTCGCCTTGGTGCTGTAGATGTAAGCCGAGGTGAATTCATTATTAGGTGGTTGCATCAGCGAATTCCGGCGAATTTCTTAAGGGCGTTTCAGACTATCATACAAGTCTTAAGATTTTGGTTAGATTTTGTGGGACAAAAATCTAAAGATATTTGTTGCGATTGTCAAAAAATCTAACTTACGATTACATTTTGTTTTCACACTATCACAACTAAAGTAAAAGAAGGAATATGACTTGAAAATAAACAGCCAATTTACTTAACGTCTGGTTTTAATATTTTTATTATTTGCTTTTGCAAAAAATGCAACCCTGATCCAATGAAAAATCTTATTGTTTAAACAAATTTCTAAAAATGGTGAAGTGTTATGGGATGTCAAATCTTTTACCGTATTATTTCTCATTTTCATAACGCTTTACATTCACATTATCACACTTGCACGTATTATTTGATTTTTTGACAAGTCTTAATACAAAGTGTGATAGTCTGAAGTGCCCTTTATGAGTTCATCTTTACCTGCTTTGTAAAATTTTATCATTATCTTCTCTTCACACCTACACGATAAAAATAAATTCCTAATAACGTACGTGTTTCTTATAAGCAACTTTTGACAGTTAAGGCTAAAAATTTGACATTTACACAAACAAAACACCTGTTGTTGTTTAGTGTTGTATTGTTGCAGCGAAACGACTACATTGTTTATTGTATCATTATGTAGACGCAGTATGGGTGTTGAGATAGTGGAATGGAACTGATCGCTTGGGAATGAAAGTTTTTAGGCGCGAGACTCTAGAAAGGTGGCAGGAAATTTTAAACACTGGCACAAGTGGAAGATGGACGGCAAGGTCTATCAAAAATATTGAGATGAGGGGAAGGGAATTGCTATTTCACCCAGGCTTTAGCTTGTCACGGATCTTTTCGCAATTTCCTTCATAGAAAAGGGAGCATAGTACTACTTTTTCTTTTATGAGGAATATAGGATGATAGATGATGCTAAAGTGGCCTTATTTGAGTGCTGCCGCTGGGCTCTGAATCGGCAGAAGCTTGAGCGAAAAATGGGTAAATTGGCCGTGGCGAATGTCATAGATACCGTTATTACGAAAAAATTCATGTAGTCGCAAAATATTACGAAAAAATTCTAACATTAAAGAAGCGTGATTTGGACTAAACTGAATCTATAAGTTAGGAAGTAAAATTATTCTGGAAAGAATTATGTATTGCTTCAGGATAGTCCTTATCTGTGGCACTAATCGTGTCCCTGAAGCCCACGGGTAGTTCCATAGATATTGTCCATCCTGAAGTTATTTTATTATTGTTTGCATGTGTGTGCTATATAAAAGCACATATTAGTTGTTTATGATTATGGCAGCACTAACTGACTGCAAAATATTCTTTTGGTTATTTTTATCATTTAACTGAATCTTAATTCGCCATTAGTAGTTGTAAAAGTTCTGAATTATGTTGTTTTTTTCTGAGAGGAAGTAAAATAGATATATTACTCTTATTATCTCTTTTATTTATTGAAATTCAATGTATGTATATAAAAAACTCAATAACAAACCGAATGATAAACCTTAAAAATCTCTTAAATATAAAGTGAGCCATCGAAAATTTAATCAAATAAATCGACCGCTGCCGTCGAGCCCGCGATGGTCATAGTTCCATTCATAAATGTTTTGTTTGTATTTCAAGCCGATCATAAAATTTTGGAAATATCTCAAAAGGTTTGTGTTTTATTTAAAAAAATTGTTAAGTCCTTATTGGAAACCCCGATACATTTACGTCTCACATTCCTGCTGCTTTTTTATTTTGCTTCTTCACTTTAATATCAAAATCGTGCTACTCAAAGTTTGCTTGCTGACATTGAAAAATACCTGCCTGCGACACAGAAGAACTGATGTTCCAGCAGTTTTGTTTCTTCTTCTCTCAGTGCGATAATATTAAGCTTATATAGAAAAACTATAAGCAATTTAAGAATTGTCAATAAATATTGTTATTATTATAACAAACTAATCTAAAATACAGGGTGGCTGATGAAAGCTGCTACCAAAAAAAAAAAAAAAACAATAACTTATTTTCTGTGCAATTAACATGTTCCATTTTTATTGTATTTTATAGATTGATCTTTAAGTTTAACTAAACTGGAGAATCGGGACAATGAATCAAGAATTTGGATAGTGCAACGCTTTCGTGCTTTAGAGGTCGTTGTTTCCATCCAAAGAAGATCATTCAAATGGCGTTAGAGGATGAAAACGTCTTGAACTGCATTTTTATGTCTGGCGAGGCACATTTTGATTTAAACGGCAATGTTAACAAACAAAATTGTCGAATATGGAGTAATTCTAACCCACAGATACTCTATCAGATGCAATTACATCCACTTCGCATGACAGTATAGTGTGCAGTTTCTTCAAGGTTCATTGTCGGGCCTTACCTTTTCGAAGAAAATGGTTTTACTGTTACGATTAATGGAAACCGTTACTTTAAGATGTTAAAAGTTTTTTTCTTTCCAGCATTATGCCGAAAGATAATCCCTTTTAACAATGTTTGGTTTCAACAACATGGGGCAACTTGTCACATAGCCACGCCTGTTATGACAGAATTGAGGCAAACATTTTCCAATAAACTGATTTCAAGAAATTCCACATTCCGTTGGCCTCCCAGGTCTCCCGACCTCACTGCACCTGTTTTTATTTTTGTTTTTGAGGTTATTGCAAACAAAAAGTTTAGAAAAGAAACCCATCAAATTTGGATGAATTAAAGCAATCCATTCGAAGGATAATGGAGACAATTCCCGCTGCAACACTACAGGCAGTAATGAATAACTTTTCGATAATATGTCCGCATGTGTGTCACCGAGGGTGCAGGCCATTTGCATTCAATTATTTTCAAAACTTAATGAATAACTTTAATCAAAACATATTATTTTTCAAATGAATTTCTAAAAAATAAATTGTATAAACTTTACAAAAAGGTATTTGAGTTTCTTAATGTAGCAAAATTGAGCAGCCACCCCGTATAATAAAATATTACTGCTGTAAATTTTTTTCTTTAGCCGACTATTGATTCCGCCCAAGATCAACCGCCGTTGAGTTTTTCTCAAGGCACAGATTTCTAATGGCAGATGTTTAAACATAAAGCGGCCTATACACGTTTCAATTCAATTTGATCAATTCGAAATTGAGTCTTTCAACTGAATTGATTATTGCCCACACACGTCATAAACTGAATTGAAAGATTTTCGTTCAACTATTAAATTCAATGAAATTATAGACAATTTTAAAAATATATAACGTTCTCTTAGCAAAAACACTAAATATATAACTTTTGAGCCCTGAGCAGGAGACTCGAACACACACAACATAATCGAATTGTAAGACTTGCTAATCAACTTGAAAAAATCAAAACATTTAAATTTTTTTCAACCAACTCGACAACTGACAAAGACATACACGCTTTGATTTCGACAACAACCGACTCAGTTGCCAACTGAGTTGAAACGTGTATGGGGTGCTTAACAAAATAGAACACGCTCTACTTCAAATTTTGTCAGTTGACATTGCTCATGTTTCTTATAAAAGCAAAGTTTTTGAGGTAATGTAGGCATCAAGGTGCATTAACGTATACACGGTGGCAGCACTAGAGCAAAATTACAACAAAAACAGGCACCTGGTAAGCTATGTTTATCAAAAATAATTGTAACTATTTTCACAATTATAAACTATAAATGTACCTTTTCATAATTATAAATTATATTTATTTGAATTATTTGTATGTTCAAAAAATAATTTGTATATGTTTAATTCAGAATAAAACACTAAATTCATTTTCAAAAATGTAAACATGTAATACATTTGACGTAAATAGCTTACTATATTGTCAGTAGCAAAAAATTGTCACATGCCGTAGTGCTGCCACCCTGTATACGTTAATGCACCTTGGTAGGCATTTTGCAGTGGAAAAATGACATCTATATTGCTACAAACATATTGTGTGCTATCTATTTTAGAAATTTGTTTGATTTGAATGTAACGATGCATGTGTTTAATTTAAGCATTAATCTCATGATATTTGCAATCCAATAAAGCCGGTTTCTGTGATAATAATAATATATTTCTTGTTTTATTATAAAATTAAATTTGCGTAACACTAAAAAAACACCTTGTACGTTGTATTTTGACATTCTGAAACTCTATGAATTCATTGTTGGAATACAGAGCAGAGCAATTGATGTATTTATTGGAAGTCAGCCATGTTGTAACTGTTAATTTTACGTGTATTTGAGACAAAAGTAGAATAAGGTTCAATTTAAAAACAGCTGTTTGGAATAACGATTGTTTTGAAAAGTTCTTACTAGGGCATTTTCAAAAGGGTCATTGCTCTTAAAATATGCACATATATTATTATTTTTCATATGTGCATATTTTATTTTATTTTATTTTATTTTTGTATGTAATTCTTTTACACATTTATCTTGAGCTTTAATTGCAGTTATTTATAAAAATATTTATAAAACAACGCACGAACACATGATCGTCAATGACGTTTATTACGAGTATTTGCTAAAGAATGATTTCAAAAGCCGACGAATTCATACTCGTCAACGCGATATGTTCTTAAAATAAATGTGGCATTTGCCATAAAAAAAACGCAGCAAATACTGATGCGGTAATATTTCCTAATAAACTTTTGTATTTTTAGATATACATATAAACATACGTACATCTACGTACATATGTAAAAACAAATACAAACTTTTTTATTTTCGTAAAAAGCCTGCGAATTTTAAGAAACCAATCAATAAAATATTATTATCTTTTTCCGGTAAAAGAACGTAAAAGTAAATAAATTACATGGGAAGTGTTTCGATAAGGGTCTAAAAACAGCTGCGCAAAAGATAAAGCTGACGAAAGTTGTTTGTTGTTATCAATTGGACTTTTAGTACATTTCAATTCTGTAAATTGTTTTTTTTTTTTTTTAATTTTCAATGAAGCAATTCCCTGGAAAATGTACAAAGTCTACAAGGTGGCAGCGCTACAACATTTGATAGTTTTTTGCTACTGGTAATATGGTGAGCCATTTACGTCATATGTATTGTTTACAATTTTAAAAGTGAATTTAGTGGTTTATTTTGAGTTAAACATTTAAAAATTATTTTATAAACATGTTATTGTTGTAATTTTAATGTTGCATTGCCACCTTGTAGATGTTAATACAATGTGGATGAAGCCTGTTTTAGAAAAATCTTCATAAGAAATGTTGGTGCGCCTCTCGTGAATCCAAATCGCCTGCTTTATTGAGGCCATGATTCAGCATCCTATAAAATTGCCCGGTCTACTATACTGCCATCCTTTAACAAGAGCGGCAATCGGAACGTTTTTTTTTTCCGCTGAGCTGAAACGCTATCCCTAAACAAAAGCGGCAACGTTAGTCAAAACGATAAAAGCAGTGCCTCGTTTCTGTATTACTCGCATCGAGAAATTTCTCACAAGAAACAAAGGAATTGACAGAGAAACTATGCGAATTGAAACAAAAAATGGAGTTTCTCACACAAATGTTTCTGTATCTTTGAGAAGCGAGAAATATCTGACGTTAGTCAAAACGATAAAAGCAGTGCCTCGTTTCTGTATTACTCGCATCGAGAAATTTCTCACAAGAAACAAAGGAATTGACAGAGAAACTATGCGAATTGAAACAAAAAATGGAGTTTCTCACACAAATGTTTCTGTATCTTTGAGAAGCGAGAAATATCTGACGTTAGTCAAAACGATAAAAGCAGTGCCTCGTTTCTGTATTACTCGCATCGAGAAATTTCTCACAAGAAACAAAGGAATTGACAGAGAAACTATGCGAATTGAAACAAAAAATGGAGTTTCTCACACAAATGTTTCTGTACCTTTGAGAAGCGAGAAATATTGACGTAATTCATTGGAAGCTTGTGAGTAAACCTGTTTCTGTATTAAAATTTTGTGAGAAGTTTCTCGCTAGAACTGTCAAAACTTTTCACAAATAAAAGAGTTGCGGAAGTTATAAATTTAAAAAATATATAATTGACATAATGAATGCAAATAGTGTAGAAAAGGTAAAGTTTTTGAATATTTATACACATATTGTCGTATTCATAAAAAATAATTTGCAATTAGTAAAAGTTTACTTGACATACATATTTTTACACAAAATTTGTCAATTAAACCTTTGTTATGTGTAAATTATTTATTATGAATACGCAGATATTGAATGTAGTTCATTATTCATTTCTTCTTTTTATTTTAAAAAATTGAAAGATATAATATAATAAATATATAAAAATTATGAATTAAATTTTTTTGGTTTTTTCTTTATTTTTTTCTTTATTTCTTAATATTTATGTACATACATACAGTATGATAAATTAAAAATTTAATGTCAAAATCTATATTTTAGCCTGTCTCGAATGCGGGAAGCTCCCCTCATCGGTTCAGGAACTAAAAAAGGGTCGGTTGCAGCCCTTAATCTCTGGCTGTAAATGCCATCACCACAAAACTATACCTTATTGAAAGTTTTTATGAAATTTATTTATGATTTGAATGTGTTTTTATTTATGTACACGTGTTATTGATTGACACAATTTTATTTTATTTATAACACTAAATTCAATTGTTTTATTCACTGCCAAACATTTGTTTCTTAAATTTTCTTTTTGTTTGATATTTCCTATATTCTTCTTCTTATTTGTTTCCTTTTTGTATTTTGACAGCTGCTTAATGGAAATATTCCAATAAAGACGTAACTAGTATTGCCTCTTTTCGATTTAATATACAGAAACGCTGTTTTTCTCGATAGTCGAGAAACGATGGAATTTTATGTTTCATAGTTTTCGATGCGAGAAACTTTTCACTAATCTTACAGAAACGAGGCACAGGATTATTAAACAAATAAATAAAACAACCCTAGGGCCAGATTCCGCATCTATGATTTTTTTTTTACCAGTGAACACTCAAAATAAAATGCACTGACAGGCACAGTGTTCACTTTTTATTAAAAAGCGATTCCGTAAAAAACAATGAATTTTATTGCGCTGAATGTGTTTCTTTAGGCTGAATGATATGCTGATTTGTCAAATTAACTGTGTCACACAAGTTGTTGAATAGATAATTTTAATATACATACATAATCCTTTTGTTTATTTTTTTCAAATTCAAAATATTTTACAAAAAACTAAAATTCACCGAAGATTTTTGAGTGAAAAAATTATTATTAAGTGTACACTTTAAATGTCAAAATTGTTCATTCTCACCACTGCGAGCTCAAAAATCAAAAGTGAATACTGAAATTGGTGAACATTTCAAAATTCATCGTTGCGGAATTTAGCCCCTGATTATCTTAACAGCTGGACGGACGGCATTATTGTTTGTGACTTTTTTATTATATTAAAATAAAATAATTATGGGCATATTCATAAAAATTTAAATGAATTTGAAATGTTTTTTAGTACAAAAATTCCATACAAAATTTTTCTAAAATTCATTTCAAATACGTTTTAATTTTTTATGAATATGTACATTAAAGTTTTAAAAATGAGTTATTTAGATAAGTTGAAATAGTTTCTACCTCTATTTTCCAATAAGAAATACAAATATTTTTTATTTGCTTATTTAAGTAGATAACACACGATATGTTTTTAACAATGTCATTTTTCACAATGTAAAATGGCAACATGTCGCCTGTTACCTCAAAAACATTGCGTCTGTAAAAAACATGAGCAAACAAAATTTCTGACAAAATTTCAAATTGAGTGTTCTATTTAGAACTCTATGCCTTGTGAACAATGCAGCGGCCATTTTTGAGCGGTATAAGATTTGACGAAATTTTAATGAAATAATATTTTAATATGTTTTAAATAATTATTTTTTATAAACAACTGAGTTTTTTATTCGCTATTTTAGCTTCTAACATTGATACCAATAAAAAAAAATAATAAATAGCTTGTTTTCTATGTTTTCCAGCTATCTATATGTCGACATTTCATAGGAACTACCCTAATCATCAGTAGACTTTGGAAATTTTTGAAAGATATTCTCAAATATTCAACTTTATATCCCAACAATCTAAATTAATGTTTGAGAATATCTTTCAAAAATTTCCAAAGTGTACAGATGAAATGGGAAACATAGAAAACAAGCTACTTATAATTTTATTATTTTTTATATTAATAAAAAGCGTAAGCACCGTCAAACGCAAGGCGAATTCATAACAGGTAAAATTGACAGAGCAGCTGATAACGTTTTTTTAATTTTAAAATTTTTTAGATGTCAATAGCATAATTAAAACAAATTTGAAAAAAAAAATTAGAACAATTTTTTAAATGAGCGCCAGGTATCATCCAGAATTCTCCCCAATCTAGCTGGCCATTTTCACCTTTTCAAGCTCTACCATCTGAGACTTTAAGTTTCACGAAATAATTAAAAGATTCACGAAGTAATTAAGTTTATTTTTTATTGTAATTTTTTTTAAAGAAATTTGAAAAAAAAATTTAACAGTTTTTTAAATTATGTATTGTATCTTGCGCGCCAACTATCATCCAGAATCCTCCCCAATCTAGCTGTCCATTTTAACCTTTCCAAGCTCTATGATGGAAGACTTTAGTTTTCACGAAATAATTAAAGGTTACACGAAATAATTAAAAGTTTGTCTTTTCTTGTAATTTTTTTTTAATATTTTTTTTAATTCCTTTTTGTGTTTATATTTTTCCCTTGGCATTTGAAAAAGATTTATTTTTTGTAGTGTTGTATTTATTGTTCTTGCATGAATTCGCTTTGGTCAGACGTAAATGTACATGTACGTTTGTGAGCAAATTTTAAAGACCGTCTCTAAAAATGAAAACTTTCGACAGACATGAAAAAATACATGAGGAATTACATTTTAAAAAATAGACGTAAAAACTTATCGTCTGAGGGTGCCTTTATTTTCGTTTCTTATATTTTTTCTTCACTCTTTTGTTTACAGTTATTTTCTTTTGCAACTTACTTCACTGTGAAATGCATTGTCAAAATTGGATTTCCCAATTGCAAAGCGTTGCCTAAAAATGAAACAGCTGACACATACATTAGAGTTGTGTGTTGGGTTTTATTAACATTATCGATAAACCGGCAACACCAATACAAAACTATTAGAGAATGCCAGATTAATATTGATGTCGTCTTAAATTGATGTTGCCATAATGTTGTCAACGGTATTGCCGCCGACAACCAGAATATGGGCGAATTAGTTAAAAAGACAATTTTGCGTTATTCCGGTTTATTCCATTCAGTTCAAAGTTAAAATTAAAAAAATACATTCAATCGGTCTTACACTTAAATTATTGTGATGCCGGCATTCTTCCTCCTGATCCCAACAGATAAGAACAAAAGTAAAGCAAAAAAGTAACCTGTTGATAACACATATATTTCTAGGAAATATTATTAATTTTAACTACAATACAGATTAACGGCCATATTTTTTTTACTTATTTATTTAAGTATTTATAAAAAATATTTTATATTTATTTAAGATTTATTTGACTAATTTTTTAGAGAAATTTGTCAAATAAATCTTTAATAAACATAAAATATTTTTAATGAATATGAAAGTGATTAACAAAACTATTGTTCTATTTAGAAAGAATTAAAAAGCGAAACAAATTTGTTTCGTAGGAAAACTCTCTACGAAAGTGATAAGTAAAATATCTGCTACCATGAAGTTTTTATTTGAATGGAGATTCGTTGCTTAAAAAAAAAATCCTTAACGACAGATTATCCCTTTTGTTTTGCAAAACTTGTTTACATAATTTGCTTTATTTTTAGTTTAAACAAAGAAAACACTTTTAATCTAAAAAAAAGTGAGTTGTAAAAAACTGAGAGAAGAAAAGCTTTAGTTATCGACAAGGAAATATTTTTTGTTTGAATATCAATGCAAATGTACATACACATGATAACATATATATGCAAATATGTATACAAATAATTGTGTAAATGTTTTTGCAGTAAGAGCTTATTAAAGCCGAATTCATTTGTACTAGGTGTAAATGAAAAAGCAGTGGCTGTGTTCTGTAACTCTCGCCACGAGAAACTTTTCGACTGAAACGTCGTTGAAACAAACAGCTGCTTTTCTCACTAAACTGTAGCTATAACTTTTTTTGGTGAGTAATAGCTGTCACGTAAGGAAATTACTCGCCATTTTACAGAAAAACTGTGTCTGTAAAACTTTTGCGAAAAAATTTCCCGCATTCAACTGTCATTATTTCTCGCAAATAAAAAAGGCTGTGAGATAGTATTTCAAATAACAATAATCATCATTAAAGGAATAATAATATCGAAAAAATAAGTATTTTGCTGTTAAATTAAGTTTAATATATTTATTTACAGAGTTTAGAATGATTTTTTTTTAGTTTTAATTTTTTAATTAATTTTCAAACAACAAATTTTAAGGGAATACTTAAGCTTGTAATTTCTACAATTTTAATTTCCGACCCAACAAAGTATATTGTAATACTTTTATAATGTTTTTTTTTTCAGATTTCATAAATTGCAATTGTTCTTAATTTTACAAAACTTTGTTCATAAGTATGTAGGTACGTATTTGTAAATAAAATGTAAACGTTAGAGCCATACCATAAATTTTCTAGAATAGCCGGCGGTTATAATATGACGCCGTCGAACAAAATTTCTTAACTTTAGTAATTTTTGGTCGGCGGCGGTACTAATTGTGGCTTGCGTTTTAAATTTTAAAATTGCACGTCGGCATCGTTTTATATTTTCGGACATTTCTAACGTAATGACGTAATCGCTTTGGATAGTTTTCGACATGAGTTACAGACGCAGTTTTTTCTCACTTTTCGAGAAACGATGGAATAATTTGTTTCACAAGTTTTCGACGCGAGAACTTCTCGCCAAAGTTACAGAACACAGCCACAGATATTCTGAAGGCGGCTATCAGTTACGGCAGTAACTTTGGCGAAGTGGGGAATTATAATAAAACACCGAATGAAGTAGTATTTAATGGTTTTATTATCTACATATATAAACAATTTACATTAATTGTAAAGATGCAATCACGTTTAGTCAAATCCCTAAAACTTACACAATTCTAATTTCAACAGGCTGTTGTGTTGTCCTCTTCAATGAATTGTGGCGTGCTCGGCAGAAAATCTAGAATGGTTGCTGAAATCAAATGGCCGCTTCAACTAGGCTGCCACCAGCTTGTTAATATAAAAAAAAAATAGATCAAATTGGGCAACGCTGAAACAGAGTTGATAACAAAACCCAATTCGTTACAGCAGATGTTCTACTTTTTTCGACTTAGTAAAGTCAAAGCTGAAAGTGCATACCATGCGTTACGCTTTTTACGCATTTCAAACCACGTTTGAAACGCGTAAAGCGTTCTACACTTTTCTAAACTCCAAGTTTCATGCGACAAATTTTTTGCTGTGTTTGAAGTATTTTTTAAATAAAAACATTTTTTTAGCACAAAAAGATAAAATAACATTCCACGGCACAGATATTCTTGGCGATAACTTTGAAAAAATATAATGAATTGAGATCTGCGGCTATCAATAACAACAGACAGTTTTGATAACGCTTATGACGCGTGCAAAAGTAGAAAGTAAACCTACTTTTGGCGTCGTACGCGTTTAACGCGTCCTACGATTTGTGCTGTGTAACCTGTCACATAAAATTACACTGATTCTACTTTTTTGACAGACTCTTAGAACGCGTTGCCGCGTAGGACGCGTGTTATGGACTTTCAGCTTAAGTTTTCGACATGAGTCATACAAGTAATAGTTTGTTTCCATCAAAAACTTAAGAGAGATGAAGCAAGAGGCAAGAAAGACAGTAAAACCGTGAAACTGTGTGTATCACAACGGAAAATTTACTTTGCAAAACATCTATATGAAAAGCACAAAGTACACAGAGATGAAAAAAGTTGACGTTTGAATACAATTAAATCAGATTTTTAATTTTTGTCAGAACAGATGTCAGAACAGAGATAGCAGATAATGTGTTATTGCTTTCTCTTACTTAGGTATACTTTAGGGCAGAAACGCCCAAACCCTATGCGTTTGAATCAAGTGTTTTTGTAAGAGCGCTTAGCTATAGGGCTATGCTATTTAATACACACATACTGCACTCAGCACTAGCAATGAAAACTACACAAACAACTTAGTCTTATATATATTATTTTGCCGTTCTTCACTGTACACACGCAAGAGCAAAGCAACAACACTTTCAAATGCTTTGCTAGTAATCATTGACGATAGCGATTATCAGTGTAGATTTTAGTTAAGTAAATAAGTTTTACTTTTTACAACAAAACAGAAAATAAAAGTAGTTTTACCTTAAATGTATTGGCGTTTGCTCTTTCATAAAGAACTTTTGAGCAACCCTGCTTTATCGGTTGCAAAGTTATTTGTTTGTGAATTTAAGAGAAAAAATAGAAAAAGATATGGCGCTTTTACATACATTAGATTGCAAAGTCTTGAGTTCGATAGTGGCCAGGGGCAACAAGTGTATTTTCTGTTGCCACCACCAAACTCAAGCTTTTGCAAAGTAAACTTGCCGAGTGTGAAAGCGGTATATCTTTTTTTACTTTTTCTCTTCACGCTTTGTGCTTAAATTCGTAATCAAATAACTTTGCAACCCCTTAGGTATACCTAAAGGCCGTGTCAGATAAAATTTTGTCGCTTTGCGTGAAGTTAAAAACTAACAGCAAAGCGCAAAGCAAAAGGTGTATGTCACAATAACAACTTTGGCAACGCTCACGATTTGTTTATTTGTGTAAAAAAATGGTTGTTAATTTTTATATTTAATAATTTCTTATGATAATAGAAATTAAAAATATTATTGGACGAACTACTGAAATTCGTTCTAATTGTTTTCTTAGCACATAAAGCTTTGGAGCTATTAGAAAAAACTTCAACGCGTAAAAAGATAAGAGTTGCCGAACATTTCGTTTCACGTTGCTTTGAAAGTGCTTTATGTGACATGTTTCATATAAGAATATATACATTTTATCTTAGATTTCAAAGCGAATTTGCAACGCAAAGCGAAGCAAAAGTTTTATCTGACATGAGCTTAAGCAAGAGAAAGCAATAGTAGATTATCTGATTTAATTTTATTAATTTTCATTAGAATTTTACATTTCATTGTTTAAATCTAAACCTTGCGAAGCCATTGCGGCTTGTCTGTCAAACGTCACTTTTTTCATCTCTGTGTACTCTGTGGTTTTCAAATAGATGTTTTGCACGAAAGTTTTGTTGAAAACATGTGGAAATTAAAATGTTTTTTCATGCATTCTTACAAATATCAGAACAGCTCAAATTACGTGCTTTGGTGCAAACCACTAAAAATGTCAATAATAAAAATGCAACGGTGAGCTATACATTAAAAGCAAGGCTAATTCATTATTAGGTGGATGTATCGGCGAATTCAGGTGAATTCGGTTAATAAGCCGGCACTTTCTCTGTCAAGTTTTGTTGACTTTTTCGGCGCCAATTAAAGTTTTGCACATGTTCTTTGTCAACTACTTTTGACAGCTGAAGTGAGAATTCGCCTTTTACACAAACAAAATACCTGTTGTTTTTTTTTTATTGTTGTAACGAAGCGGCTACCTTGTTTTTTGTATCATGATTAAAAGTGAGTAACAAAAGGCAAATTCATTAATTAAATGCATCGGCGAATTCACACGAATTCCTTGTTAGTTCGCTTTTACTCGCTTTGTTCAATTTTGATAAAAATAATTGGTAGCAATGCAACTTTTGACAGTTGAAGTTAAAATTTCGCTATTTACTTAGACCAAAAACTCAATAAAAGTTGGGTCAGATTGGTCTACTTGTGGCAGTCGTGTGATCCCACCTTTAATTTCACCTAATAGAATTTAATAGAAATGAATTCGCCTTGACATGTGTGTAGATGTGGTAGTTTTTTAGAGATTCTAAAATAGGTACATATGTATAATTGATACACATGTTATCAAGTCAAGCATACATATAGACACGCTTAACCCAGATCGTGTTTTTTTTTTCAAAGAGTATAAACAACATATGGAATGCGTGTTATCTTTGTTCTTTGGCAAGACACAAGTTAGTGATAAGATAGGCGATGGAAGAAGAGATTAGCTCTCTAGGTGTGCGTTTAGACACGACAATATTTGGAGGGGAAACATTTAGTTTGGTAGTTTATTACAGGTGGAGAAGAGAGCATCTTGTTTGCCTTCTGTACCCGACGACACGTTTTGTCCACGCACTACTTTGTTGACATTTACTTTCTTGTTCGTGAACACAGTTTCAAATGTCCTGAATTTCGCCGAGATTATAGATTTTCCACAACTGTGAATTTTTAATTTATTTATTGAAAAATTTATACAAATTTTAATGATGGATCAACTCCATGGGGCTCACACGCGTCCCAACTTTTTGCCATAAATTTGTAGTCCCCTTGCTTAGGAGTTCGGACCTTCTAATTAACACTGTATGCAATTTCCCAACAGTCAATGGAAGCCAAGGCTTACTGAGGGGGTAGGCCGAAGTCCATTAAGGACATCAGGTCTTAACCAACTCACCGGTCCGACCATCAGCCCTGGAACCCTGCCTGCTATTTTAGGTTTAAACAACAACTAGAACGTTTCAGCCTTAACCATGATCAGCACCGAGAGCTCTGCTAGACAGAACCTTCCGAGGGCTTTGCTGGTCCCCGTGCTGCCAATTGTGACCCTTGATAAGTCCAATACAACATAAGTTCTGCGGCTTTCTAGGGTTTTACTTGCTACAACAAATAAGGGACTTCTTCCCCTCTATGCTCAGAAAGTAGAATGCCCTGGTTTGGTGTATGCCAAGCCAAAACCTGCTCTCCGAGAGGACCATAATATACAATGTTAGTTGTGAGTTACACCTTAGTGTTAAGCTTTCTGCCCAACTGAATTTAACTTTTCTTTCTTTCACTACTTCATAAATTCAAACATACTCATATTCATACCCAATAACGCATCGCGTTCAAATTGTTGAAACCTTTTACGAAAATGAGGGTTCAAATCAAAATGCATTTTCGAGAATCACACGTTTAAAACACTGGATTCGTTAACAAGCCAAGTTTCCGCATTTGGCAAATAAGAATCCGGCGAATCCCGCGTTAAAAAAACTGTTCGAAGCGATCCACGAATCAATACAATTTTTTACTTCTTCATAAGACCGGAAGTACTGGTCAGCCAGGCCGTTTGCCACTGATCGAAACAAGTGACAGTCCAAAGGAGCAACATCTGGAGAATAAAGTGGGTGGGTAAGAATACGCATTTCACCTTTTCCAAGTATGTCTTGAACATTTTCACAACATAGAGTCGAGCATTGTCATGCTGTAAAATCGCTTTATTATTATATTATACTCTCATTGCACTGCGCCCGTTTGTCTTACAATGATCGGTTTAAACGAATTAATTGCATTCGATAACAATCACCTTTGATTATTCCAGTCGGTTTTAACAATTCATAGTATACTACGCCGGGCTGGTCCCACCAAATACTGAGCTTTACTTTGGAACAGTGAATATTCGGTTTGGCCGTCGATGTGGAAGTATGGCTGGGATATTCCCACTATTTTCTGCGCTTGGGATTATCTTAATGAAACCACTTTTCGTCCCCAGTCACAGTGCGCTGCAGAAATCTCTCCCGTCTTTGTCTTGCAAACAGCTGTTCACAACCAAACAAACGCTATTCAACATCTCTCGGCTTCCACTCGTAGGGCACCCAATTTGCTTACTCAAGAATCATTCCCATGACTTTCAGCCATTTTGAAATTGCTGTTGCGTCACTCTCAATGATTTTGCCAATTCTTGTTGCGTTTGATATGAGTCTTGGTCAAGTAATGCCTCCAATTCTGTATGTTCGTAAACCTTCTCTCCTCCAAAGCTGTGCTGGTTTTTGACGTCAAAATCACCGTTCTTGTGGCGTTGAAACCACTCTCGGTGCATTTTTTTCCACTAATATCGGTCTCACCATAGGTATTTGGGAGCATTCGCAGAGCCTCAGTCGCAGATGTCTTCATAATAAAGCAGAAAATAAAAACTCCCGCAAATGATGAGAATTTGGCTCGTAAGCTAACATCTTTAATCGCGAATAACTTTATGATGCAGACACAAAACGACTAATATTTCGATGGCATTATGTTTGCGAATAACTAAGCTTATTGTTATGACATTTATTTAGGCTACCACTTACCGCTACAGCCATCTATTGGAAAACGGCGGAGGCAAAGCTATACACCTAATACTTGATGCGCCATGGTACAATAAACAAGGTACTCGTATAGGGTGTTTTTTTAAGCTAGATAGAACTTTAAATTGTAAAAAGTAACACAAAAAATTAAATTTTGATGAAACATTTTTTTTATTTGTTTCAGTATACTCTGACAAATCATCATGAATAGACTCACGCTTGAACAACGCTACGAAATTATCCAAATTTACTTTGAAAATCAGTCCCGTTGTTTTATCGCAAAATTGTGTTCAGCGATGAGGCGCATTTTTGGCTTAACGGGTTTGTTAATAAGCAAAATTGCCGCATATGGAGTGAGACCAATCCACAAGAGACCCTACAGACTCCATTACATCCAGAAAAATGCACTGTTTGGTGCGGTTTTCATGCTGGTGGCATCATCGGACCTTATTTCTTCAAAAATGAGGCCGGAGCTCGCGTTACGGTCAATGGAGATCGTTACCGCACCATGATCAATGATTTTTTGTTTGAAAATATGGATGACATTGATCCGGAGGAGATGTGGTTTCAACAGGATGGCGCTACGTGCCATACGGCGAACGCAACCATCGACTTACTGAAATCAAAATTTGGCGATAAGTTGATTTCGAGAAATGGACCTGTCAATTGGCCTCCAAGGTCGTGCGATTTGACACCTCTCGATTATTTCCTGTGGGGCTACGTGAAGTCACTGGTTTATGCTGATAAACCAGCAACAATTGACGCCTTGGAGGCCAGCATTGTTCGTGTTGTTCGTGACATACGGCCAGCAGTGCTCGAATAAGTGGCCCAAAATTGGACGTCCAGAATGCGCTTCGTCAAGAACAGCCGCGGTGCCCATATGCCCGAAATCATTTTCAAATGTTAATGTCACGTATTGATCTTTCGAATAAAAAAAAATTTTGATTACAATTTAATTTTTTGTGTTATTTTTTACAATTTCAAGTTCTATCGGGCTTAAAAAAACACCCTATATATGCTACAACAAAAACCAACAGGTATTTTATTTTGTTTGCATAAATAACGAATTCATATCCAAAGCTGTCAAAAGTAGCTGATAAAGCCCAGTTCAGACTATTATACTGTGTATTAATACTTTTAAAAAATTTAAATAATACGTGCAAGTCTGATAGTCTGAACGTAATCCGTCATACATACGAAAAATAATACGATTGAAATTTGACATCTTATACGACTTTGTTGTTTTTTGAAACTTTACAAAACGATATTACTTTTCATTGGATCAGGGTTGAGTCTTTTAGCAAACCAACTGCTTAAAAATTTAGTAGCCGACTATTTATTAGCCGATGGCGTGCCGTCACCGATAATATTTTTTGTCTTTATAAGAAAGCTCAAAACTTGGGATTTAACTGTTGTAAATGTATTTTGTATTTTGTTATATGTAGAACATACAATATTTTGGTGCTAATAAATTTGGATCTGTTTTACATAATTATTATTTTAGCTGCTGAAGATTTTCAAGCGCCGGCACGTCTACCGCCTACGGCGAAGAGCTCACCTGCCGCCGTGTAAAGTTTTATGTTAGCACATCTATTTGCTGAATAAATAAAACAAAGTTGAAATCTTTTACATATTTAGGTGCGTGTTATAATAATTAAAATTCCTGAAATGAGCGAATACATATGCATGTGATTGCAGAAAATTTACTGCTGCCACAACTCCTAAAAACATATTTTTTTTCGGCTCATCACTTTCGAAATTTGTTAGTTTTATAATTTCATTTCTTCTTTAAAACTGTTCATCACTACATTTTTATTACAAACAAATTTTTCCCAATTTTTAGGAAGTTAAATCGAACTTAAACACGATAAAATAATTAAAATTTGTAAGAAATATGAAGAGCTGTTTTTTTTTCTACTCAAATTTGTTGGTTTATTTCAAGTGTGATGGTGTGAATGCAAATTTTAATTAACGTTAGACTTTTTGATAGTCACAAGAAATGTGTTTAGACTTCTATCTTACAAAATCGCATGAAAGTATTTATACTTGTATAATAGTCTGATCGGGCCTTAAGCAGCACATTTGTAGCTTTTATCGTGCAAGTGTGAAGTGTAAAGTAGTATTAAATTAGACAAGTTGAAATGAATTAGCTTTGTTAAACACAAACTTCACTAGAGAGTTTGGAAAACTTGAAATAATAATGTAATGGCAAAAACACTTTCTATCTCAAGTCGTGCTGTCATCTAAGGTTGATCGTCGAATAGCTGATTTTAATTTTGAAAGTTATTTTTATTGAATCTATAAACTGCCGAAAACGGAGTCCCGATCGATCGTTTTATCATTATTTTAATGTACGTTTTTACACTATAATATTTTATTGTTAAGCTATGTACACACGGCTGTCAGATGTTACAATATTTGAAGATCTGGCAACATGCTGGCAATGTAGTGACAATGAAAAATTGTCCCGCAGAAGTAAATTGTGTGTTCAGACGATCGTAAGAAAATCTTACAATTTCATTGTCAGACTATGGTCTGACAAATAATTCATCTGACAACAAAAATTGCCACTTCACACGGTTGTCAGATTGTTAGATGAAAAAAATTGCCAGACATATTGTAAGGCATTGCCACTTATGTATATCAACAACAATCTGTTTGGCAGGGCTGCCCATCAAACTTTTTCTGACAATAATGCCATTGTCAGGTGCATTAATTTTATACATCTAACAATTAAAACTGAGCTTACAATACCAGCCAATTATCTGGCAATGCCGACGAAGAGTGTTCTCACGATTGTCAGATGCCTGACAACATTGTCGTCTTACAACTGATTGACAATGGTTTTTCTGACAACGTTGTAAGTTAAAAATTGGCAGTTCACACGATTGTAATACATTTTCAGACAATTTTACTGGCAATATTGTAAAATCTGACAATCGTGTGTACGTAGTTTTAGTACATACATATGTAAAAGATTGAAACAATTGAGTTTTATTCACTATATTAGCTTCTAAAATTGATACCAATCAAAACAATTATAAACAGCTGTCTATATGTCGACATTTCATAGGAGCTACAAATTTATTTAGATGTATTTTTTTTATGGAAATCGCATTCGCCTGCAATGGTGACTACTGCGTTTTTGCCGTGACTTTCAAAAACTGTTTGATGTTTGAAAGGTATTCGGTTCTTTTTGGATATTTCATCGAACTGATAATTTTGTTCGCTGGGTTTTCAAGTACAAATTACACTTAACTAAAAATGTTTTTACCAATAAATTAATTTTTTGGAAGAATCCCAATCAAACGTAAAAAGGGGTTTTGATTTTTGTTTTTTGTTATAGCATCCGTGTTCTCTGATTGCATGCACATACTCGTACATGCACTTAATTATAAACCCTATATATTTACACAAACACACACACACACACTTACAATTTTATTGTATAGGAAAAAGCTCTATGACGTTGTAATGCGATGCAGAAGAGCCAAGATATTTTTTTTTTATTATTATTACACTCACTTTTTTGTGGTTTGTTTGTTATTATTAAAACACTAGTTTTACTTTTTGCATTTACATATATTTTCACAGTTTTTTTATATCTTTTTTTTTGGCACAAGCTGTTTTTAGAATAATTATTTTTATTAAATGCGACTGTCGCTGAGTCTTGTTTAGACTCAGAATGCCGTTAACAGTCCGCAAAGCCAAGCGATCAAAACGATTCGTTTAAAAGCTTAAGATCGACTGAACTCTCAATTATATTAAAGTTTTTAAAAGCGGAAATTTCTCTTTGATTATTATTTATGGCTGTGTGGTTGTGTGTGTGTGTGTGTATGTTTTGTATCTACAAGATTTTTTCGAGTATTGGTGATAAAATATAAACAGAATAAAAAAAATCAATTTGTTGCTTGTTTAATTATTTAAGAGATTATCGGCTAATTAATATTTTTCAATTACTAAAAGTGTTGCCAGCTTTGTTAGAATAAGCTGGAGGAAAATGCAGGGTGAATTAATTTTCTATATAGCAATTAACACATATGTAGGTTAGGTTAGGTAGGCAGGCCGCTGGCTTGCCGGGGAGAATGTCCTGTGGTTATCCAGCTCACTTGGGTCCTGAATTTGGTACCTTTGTGTTTGCCTGCATGAAGGATAGGTGAAGAGATAGATGTGAAAAGGGATATAGTATTATAGCATGAATCAAAAATAATAGATTACGCTTTGCGCAGGTCCGTTATGTTATTTACATCAGTCAGCTGCTGAGTGTGACGTAGAGCGTGAAAACACACAAATATTATTGTGGATTTGCGAATTAAAATGTGGTGCGATTTAAAAAATTGCCAGAATAATAAAAACAAAAACAAACAAACCCAAAATTTTACTTTTCAACAGATTATATATGAACTTGATGTAGCATCTGCTTTGCTTAATGGTAATATGTTAAAAATTGTAAAATATACAGAATTCAACATTAATTTTGTAATTAGTTTTAGAAGAAAATGAAACTTTAGTGCATTCTAAAGAAAGTAGCAAAGTCGAGTTATGAACAGGACAAAGAAAACATTGCGAACTGTGGTAATAACAATGAAATCTATGACTTAAGAAATTAAATGTACATTTATGTATATGTCAGAACAAGTTAAATAAAATTATAAATTGATTATTATTGCCTTATTTCGACACTTTGTTTCTTAATATTATATAATTTCTTGAGCTTAAGGTCTCTTAATAAATATTATTTAGCCTAAAAAAGCTATCCGAAGGAGAGCGAAAAATTGCCAGATAATAAAATAATAAAAACAAGAAATTGTATAATATTATAAATTGATTAAAAATTTACAAAAAACAAAACATAAAAATTTATTTTATTAGCAAACAATATCATACACATACGGTAATTCTCATATACATAGCACTTTTACCCTTAATAGAAATCAAACTGGTATATTTATGTGTCACTATCTGTCAACACAATAAGTATTAAGAATTAATTTAACAAAAGGAAGTAAGTTTATTAATTTGCCTTCTAGTTATTTGAAAATAATATTAGTTACTTCAGTCCCTTAACACAAATCGCAAGCAATTGGCTGATGTAAAGAAATAACAATAGACCCCCATGAGTCATGCGCAGCAGAAAATTATTTTGTTTTCGGCGTCATCTTAGTTATTTGCTTCATGGTATTATAGGTATATAGTTAGAAGAGGAAGCAAGGAAGGAGGAAAAGGTGGTAAACTGTTCTACTGCTACTGCTTATGAATGAGTATGGCGCGGCCATGTTGACCGTGGTCAGACATGACAAGCTATTGAAGCTCCGCGCGCCTAGATACCTGAGACGTTGATGCTCCTATGCCGAGCATGTTCCGAGGAGGTGAATGATCGGTTCCTCCTCGTCCTCGTCTTGGCAACTTCTACAGAAGTCGTTGTAGGGTAAGCCTAGTCTCCGGGCATGGTTCCCAAATGGGCAATGTCCAGGTGATGACTGCCATTGTAACTCACAATTGAGATCTGGGTAGCTTTAAGAGATCTTTTGTTCTCTTAGAGGTGATATGCGGCCACAGGTTCATTTTTATAAGGCATGTGGACTCTGTGAACCATTTTTCTTGCCCTTATTCCAGCGTAAGGAGCTTTATTCTTTTCCAGCACGCTAATATGGGTTGCCCACAGAATATAACGATATCCCTATCCCCTTCTTTGGCTAATTCGTCAGCGATACTGCTGCCGTTATTGGACCCGTACCCACGTACCTACTTTACGGTTAGTTTAGATTGTGTCGTCATCTTGTTTAAAGATGTCCGGCATTCTTGGTAATACATATGTAAGTAGCAAACACCCTCATAAGCGAACTAAAATGTTTGTACGAACCTAAGATTTTGACATGTTTGGCAAGCAGTTTGCGTAGTTTATTCGGCCCAATGCAAGACTTCGTATTATCTTCAAGTTCCATCCATCTTCTTGTTGCACATTTTAAATCAAGCACTTCAGTGAATACTGTCTTAAGGATCAAATAAACTACACAAACTGTTTACCAAACTTGCCAAAATTTTAGGTTTTTTTAAACATTTTTGTTTGTTTAGGGCGCTGTTTGCTGGTTTCCACAAATATTTGAAGCATGATGTGGTTTTCCTAATTTTATTATTATTAGTGTTATGTAATGTTGTGGCAAGCACACGATATGCAGCAAGATCCCAACCTAAAACAGTGAGCTTCTTGCCAGAGCAATGCACCGCCATCTAAATTTGAGTTTAACTTTGATATAATAGCGTATTTCTATCAATCTTATAAATACTCATAAATCGTTGACAGCCGAGAAGAAAACTCTTGTGCTAGGGTGATTCCTCTAAATTGTCAAGTGAAAACAGTAAAGGACACTTCAGACTATCCAATTTTGCATTAAAAGCTGTCAAAAATTCAAATAATATGTGCAAGTGGGATAGTGTGAATGTAAAGCGTTATTAATATGAGAAATAATACGGTAAGAGATTTGAGATCCCATAACACTTTACTGTTTTTAGAAATTTGCTTAAACAATAAGATTTTTCATTGGATCAGGGTTGCATTTTTACAAAAGCAAATAATAAAAACTTTAAAACCAGACGTTAAGCAAATTTGCTGTTTATTTTCAAATCATATTTATTATTTTACTGTAGGTGTGATGGTGTAAAAACAAAATGTAATATAATTAGATTTTGTCTCATAAAATCTAATGAAAATCATACGACTGGTATGATAGCTTGAAACGCCTTTTAACGGCACTTCGGACTATCCCATTTTGTATTAAGAATTGTCAAAAGTTTAAATAATACATGCAAGTGGGGTAGTGTTAATGTAAGGCGTAAAATGAGAAATAATAGGGCATTTACATCTACCCAAAATCTAGTAGATTTGAATGAAAATCTTGAACAAAATCTTAAACATTTACACTTCCGTTTTTTTGACATCTAACAAGATTTCATTTTCATAAAATCATTTTTTGCAAAGTGTTTGACAGCAATAACTATGTCACAATGAATTCATCATGTAAAAGTATAGCTTTTTATATTGCAGCGTAGTATTTTAAAGCATTATTTTGAACATAATCACAGTTGTGTGATGTGAGTACTTCAAAAATCTACCAGATTTCATCAAAATCTAATCGCAATCTAGATTTCATTTTGTATGGGAAATCTCGTCAAAATCAACTAGACTTGATTCGAAATCCCGAAAGTAGTAGATTTGGCTTAGGTGTAAATGGCCTATAAGATATATAATATCCCATAACACTTCACCATTTTTAGAAAAACAATAGCTTTATTCACAGTCTCGTGGAAATGGTATTGCATCATTGCATTTGCAAAAAGGTTTAGCATATTTTTACTCTACACTAACAAAATACACAGCAATGCATTTGCTAGTCTTTTGTGTATATGCAATACTTAAAACCTATTGTTTTTATTTGCTCTGCTTATGCACAAGTTAATTGCAAATCGACAGCTGACAATCTGCGATCCAAGCTAATTAGTTCGTAATCGCCGCTTAGTTGCCGTTGCTCATCCCGCACTCAACTAACACCAATCGATGTTTGTATCGAACCTAAAATCGCGATTTTAAGTTAGATGCTTTTTCGATTAAAAAGTTCACTAACTGCTACTTAAAGCTTTTTTTCGGCATATTTATTTTTGACAAAACTTTTAGTAAATTATTTTCTACTCTAATTATAAATCAGCTGTGAATTTCGTGCTTAGCCAACAGAGGCGGTTCACAATTGACAGCATATATTTGCAATTGCTTAAATTTGCAATCATAAATGCACAAGATTGTGAATAGAGCTAATGAGATTTTTCGTAGGATCAGGGTTGCATATTTTACAAAAACAAATACATAAAATATTAAACACAGACGTTGACCAAATTCCCTGCTTATTCTCTACACATATTTTTCATTTTACTGCAGGTGTAAAGGTGTGAAAATAAAATGTAATAGTACATTAGATTTTTTGACACTCGCAGCAAATATCATCTTAAGATTTGTTTCATAGTCTGAAACGCCCTTTAATAGCCACGGTTTACACAAACATTTTACTTTTTTATCTTGGCAACTTTGTCTTTATCTGGAAATGAGAGACATCACAAAGCGAGAACAACAAAGCCTCTGTTTTTACGATACCAGAATGCTTTTACGATATGAATACTAAAACGGTATTAATAAACAAGTACGTCTTAAAACAACTATTAAAATAATAGAAGAGATAAAACAAGTAAATAAAATTAATTCATATGAAATTAAAGAAAGCCGGCTGAATCATATAAAAATTAATTGATTCTCAAATAATTTATACAAATTAATAAAAACTAGTTTTTGCATGCACACATACATACATACATACAAAGTGTGTATTACTCGTACATGCACTTAAATGTATGACATATTTTATGCATATTAACGATTTAAAGTTTTATTGGAATTAATTAAACGAAACCACAATTTCATTAAAGTTCGAATGAAAATAGTTTTCCATGCACACACATACATATGTATGTCAATTTTGATAGGTTGGAAAGTTTTAAAGCGGGAGCTGTCGGCAACAAAAACTACTTCTGCATATGTACATACACGCAGATAGAGTAAGATCAGACGAGGCGATTTTCATTGCCCATCTTTTTCATAATCTTTTAAACTTGCTTTTATGTTCACATACAAAAACTTTTTTCGGCAGTTCTTGTGTTTTCTTTAGCTGCTATTTCTTGCACATACACTTACATACACGAGAGAAAAGTAAGGAATAAGCTGAGAATTGATGAGTACCGGCAATTCTTTTTCCCTCTCTGAAAACTTCTATAAAGTCAAGAATTGCCCAACTAAAATTCCTGTGTCTTACCTGGCCCTTATAAATCTTACATTAAGTAAGTAACTAGATATGTTAACGTCTACAAGGTGGCAGCGTGTGGCGGTTACTTTCTTCTTTTAAAATCATAAATAATAGTGAAAATAAAAATAATTTATAATTGTGAAACAGTCCTCTTATAATTTATAATTAATATAATGTAATAATTTATAATTAATATAATATACGCCTGTTTATGTTTAAGGGGTTGGCAAAAATTTCATATTTGCCAATAATCTCTCTTTAACGAAAAAAGTCAAGTTCACAGCTGTTATTAAATTAGTTTTTCCTTTTCCTCGGCGAAATTTAATGGTATTTTAATTATTTTGAAGTTTCAAACGAACTTAACTAGACGATAAGAAAAAAGTTTTGATAAGTTATTTATTAGCTTAATCTATGTACATACATATGTATATACATACGTACTATGTACTTATTATATACACATGTAGTATGTATTTATGTTTTTATACCCATTTTCATTTCACTATTACCAAGCGAAAAAAATATCTAGGAGAAGACTTGTATCAATTACATTATAAAATAGCATTGCCATACCCCACCAACATTTTCTATTTGAATTATTTTTACTTCCACAATATTTTTTTTAAATGTCTAAGTCAGAATAAAACACTAAAATCACTTTCAAAAATGTTAACAATATATTTGACGTTGAGTGCTCACCATATTACCAACAGCAAAAACAGCTGTTATACGAGCTGCTATACCAGAGCAAAAAACTGTTATATGCCGTAGCGCTGCCACCTTGCAGACTTTAACGCACCTTGAGACCATTGTATTCTGGTGCTTATTGCTTATTTTTGTCTTCTGTACGAATTCGCTTTTCAAAGAAAATTGTCACTTCATGGTGTTTTACCCCAATTCCTTTTGACGGGTTTCAAAGAGAGGTTGGAGCCTCTAATTTGTTGTTAACAAAAACTCTAGAAAGTCACAGCATGACTTAGGTTGTGTTGGGATTTCCAAAACACTAATCCAGGCTGGTGAATCGCGAATAATTCACTCCGTGGAGGCAGGTGCTGATGTAAATTAATTTCACAATATATACAGAGCATCCTGGCGTTGGTTATAGTTGAGGAGCCTGCACATTGTCTAGAACGTTCTGGTTGTGGTTTAAGTGCCCTGGAGATGATTAAAAAAACACGTCAATCAATGCATACGGGAGACGTGCAAATAAAATCGTCAATTATTATTTTATTTTGACTTCACCGCGACTGCTTTCACTGCATTGCCAGTGGGACAACTGGTTGGACGAAAATCAGTACATTCCATGGCGTTCTCCATGACAACTTTACGGCGATTTTGTGTACAGATCTTGGTTTACATCCATACAAGATCAAATTGACTTAAGAATTGAAGCCGATGGACCATTTCACGCGGCGTACGTTCTCCGATGGGACTCAAGAGAACATGCGCCTAAATTATCAATTGCATCGCAAAATCTTCTTCAGTGACGAGGCTCATTTGTGACTCAATAGCTTCGTCAATAAGCAACATATGCATCATTGATCTGGCGAAAATCCACATGCTCTTCATGAATCACCACTTCTTTCACAAAAAATAACTGTTTGATGCTGTTTGCAGGCCGGCGGCGTCATCAGGCCATATTTTATCGTCGAAGATCGTCACGTTACTGTGAATGGCCATCACTATCACGCCAAGATTACCGATTATTTTTGATCCGAATTGGAAAACATGGACTTGGGCGACATGCTGTTTCGACGGGATGGTGCCAAAAGCCACACAGCACATGTTACAATCGATTTATTGGAGAGTAACAGCCAGTTTACCAATTTCGAAAGAAAATGAATGCGAAAGAAAGCTAGTCACTCACATTCGAATCAATTTGGGTTTGTCTATCTCACTACTATTCGTTCGCATATTCTTATGTATTTTGATTGAGTTTTGACACATCGTTTGCATAGAAAAAAGTTAGACGAACCCAAATCAATTTTCTTTCGCTTAGATTGCGAACGCAAGCAGGCTGTCGTGATTGGTAAACTGGCTATAAGTTTTGCTGAGCGTGTTATCTCAAGAACTTGACCAGTCAATTGGCCTCCTTGTTCGTGTAATTTAAAGTCACTAGACTTTTTTGTTTGGGGCAATGTCAATACTTGGTCTATGTCAACAAGCCTAGTCCCTTCTCACAGTTGAGAAACTGATGGACAGACAGACGAAGTTTGTAGGCGATGTATTAAAGAGGAAGAGTGTGCGGTAAACCTCTACTGTACTGGACATTTTAAGACATTTTTCGTTTGAAGTTGCCTCTCTTTGCATTTTTTCATGTTGCTGCTTCATATTATTATGCTCATATCAGCATCAACTTCATATAAACACACTAGCAGTGCTTAAAAAACAACAACAACAAAAAATAAAGAAAAGAGAAACGAAAAATTTCTCTCTGTCTATTAATTTCGCAACTCTCAAAGGTTTCGGCAAGTTCAAAGCAGAATGAGAAAAATTTCTGTCTTTCAATTTCCAAACTCTAAAAGCGGACCTACGACGTTGGAAAAACTCAGAGCCGAAATGTATGACCAAGATATCGAAAATAGGGTCCAACCAATCGACCGCTGACGATTTGGTTGCATTGGACATATGAACGAAGTCTAATGCCATTCATAAATGTTTTGATTTTATTTCAAGTCGATCATAAAGTTTCGGAAATATCTCAAATGGTTTGCGTTTTGTTAAAAAAATAATTGTCAAGTCCTTATTGGAGAACCTGATTGAATTAATTAATACACATAAGCTCGCTAAAAGCAGCTGTTGAAAATCCAACTGATTGGCTATTTGCTTGATGTGATCTGGCAAGCCTAAATCAGTTTTTGAGCAGAAACACTACATACACATATAGTTTTGTATTTTACCTTTTTAATCGGCGTCAAGGCGTCAGGTTATGTAAAATTTCTCTTGCGAAATAATAAAAGAATAAAATTATTAAGGAAGTTGATACTGTTTTTATATTCGTGGGATTTCGCTGTTGTCTGAAGTGGACTGGACATTTGATTTATTCAATAGCAGCTAAAGTGTGATTACTAATTACTACAAAATGCCAACAGTTATTTTGTCTTCAATATTTTTACCACTGGGTGTTGTAATTGCTTGATTTTATCTAGTTGTTTGTAGTTTGATTTTATTGTTTTTTTTTGCTTTGATAACAATAAATAACAGGTTAAAAACACTTTCTTCTTTTTTGTTAATTTTTAACCAAAAAACGAAAACATGTTTACTTAAATAAAAAATATGTATTTATGTATGTATATCAATTGTTTATGTAAATAAGTAAATAATATAATATAAACGGATTTAACACTTAAGTTTATTTTTCCAAACGTTAATAATTCGGCAACAAAGCTTGCACTTCGAAAGGTGTACTACGCATTTTGCACACCTTGATAATGGACCCAGTGAAATTCGCTAAAGCGACACTATTTGACTGAGTAGCAAATTAATTAAATTAAAATTTTAATATACAGAGATATAAATAAATTATACTGATAACAAAATCAAGTCGTAATAGTTGATACATAAGTATTTTATTACTGTATAAAAAAGATCTAAACATCGCGAAGCAATTTTGATATCAAAATAATTTATATCTTAATAAACGATTTTATGCCAAACACGTTTATAGAATAATTCTACTAATTTATTTTTGATTAATTGGTAATACCTTATTTTTTTGTATCATGAAAAACATGATACAAAAAAATAAGGTAGCCGCTTCGCTACAACAATACAAAAATAAAAAACAACAGGTATTTTGTTTGTGTAAAAAGGCGAATTCACACTTAAACTGTCAAAAGTAGCTGATAAAGCCCAGTTCAGACTATTATACTTTGTATTAATACTTGCCAAAAATTCAAATAATACGTGCAAGTCTGATAGTCTGAATGTAATCCGTCATACATACGAAAAATAATACGATAAAAATTTGACATCCCATACGACTTTATTGTTTTTTGAAACTTTTCAAAACGATAATACTTTACATTGGATCAGGGTTGTGTTTTTTAGCAAACCAGCTAATTAAAAATTTAGTAGTCGGCAATTTCGTAGCCGATGTGGTGCCGTCACTGATAGTATTTTTTGTCGTTATAAAAAAGCTCGAAATTTGGAATTTAGCTGTCATTTATAAATGTAATTTGCTCATGCTATATTTAGAACATAAAATATGTTTGTGCTATTGAATTTGGATGTGTTATACATAATTATTATTTTAACTGTTGAAGTATTTCACGCGCCGGCACGTCTATCGCCTACGACGAATAGCGCACCTGCCGCCGTGAAAAGTTTTATGATGGCACATCTATGTTGGTTTATATCAAGTGTGATGGTGTGAATGCAAAATCTAATTTACGTTAGACTTTTTGACAGTCGCAAGAAATGTGTTTAGACTTTTATCTCACAAAATCTAATGAAAGTATTTATACTTGTATAATAGTCTGATTGGGCCTTAAAGAACATGTACAAAATTTAAATGGCGCCGAAAAAGGTAAACAAAACTTGACAGAGGAAGTGCCGCCATATTAACCGAATGCGCCTGAATTCGCCCAAGGCGAATATATACAGGTGAATGCAAGCGGAAAGGCGAATTCAGTACTATGTATTTTGTTATTGTAAAACATATCGTGAATGTCATAATCTAAATTCGCCTAAGATTGCTCAGCAGAGAAAAAATTTTATATAAACGTTAAATATAAGCTTTTATAATTGTTTGTAATTAAAATCACAGATTATATTAGTTTTTCACTTTTAAATTCACACAAATTTCTTGAAATTGCACTAAATCATGCAAAAAAAAACCTTCAGATTAAAATGGCGCGAAAAAGTTTGTAAGCAAAAGAAACAAAATTTGACAGTCTCATTGGAAAAAACGCGAGAAGCAAAAAATAATCACCTGTGCTGTTAAATTCACCTGGTAATGAATTCGCCTTGGAATTCGCCGATGTATCCACCTAATAATGAATTCGCCTTGGTCTTTTTGTTTTCTCTGTGAACAGGTAATAAAACCAGGCATACATACATATGTATGTACCTGCATACACGTAGGAAGAGCTATATGCTTGACCTGACAATATTCTGAGGTCAACAAACTATTGCTGGGTTATACGAGAACTTTGTTCAGACGGTTGTCAGATCTGACAATGTTGTCTGATCTAACAATACGCTATCAATTGCATGACAATGCACAATTGCTCTTACAATACAAATGGTCAGTTTACACGGTTGCTAGACGATTGTCAGAAAAATGCCAATTCCATTGTAAGACAATTATCTGACAATTCTATCATCTGCCAATGCTGGCATGAAAAATATTCTCAGCTCACACGGTTGTCAGATTTTTTATGCAGCAAAAATTGTACGCTCAATTCTCAGAATCAAAAGAAAACATTTACATAAAAAATTAATTGTTTTTGCGAGTTTGAAAAATTGAATAACTAAAAAAAAAAATTGTTTAGGATATAGATCAAGATATTGCGACCATTTTAAAAGCATATATTTTAAAAAAATAGTGCTGATGAGGAAGAAAATACAAAGAAACGTCCCAGTGTTTGGGTAAAAAATAGGGTGCTTTGTCGCTTTCAAGAGGGATTTTACGAAAAATTACTTAACTGACTTCGTGCAAATGAACCAGAACTAAAGAATTTCTAAGTTGCAGTTGAAATTTGTGAGGAGATCGGGCCGCTTCACTTTCCAGCCATTGAAACTCACAGAAATAGCATCTGCGACTTTTTGTCATGTACTATCTTTCTGTAGTTTATATTCCACAAGCTTCACAGATACTTAAACTCTTGCATTAAGCTACGTACACACGGTTGTAAGATCTTACAATATTGCCAGTAAAATTGTCTGAAAATGTATTACAATCGTGTGAACTGCCAATTTTTAACTTACAACGATGTCAGAAAAACCATTGTCAATGAGTTGTAAGACGACAATGTTGTCAGGCATCTGACAATCGTGAGAACACTCTTCGTCGGCATTGATAGACAATTGGCTGGTGTTATAAGCTTAGTTGTAATTGTCAGATGTATAAAATTAATGCACAATGGCATCATTGTCAGAAAAAAGTTTGATGGGCAACACTGCCAAGCAGATAGTTGTTGATATACATAAGTGGTAATGCCTTACAAAATGTCTGGCAATTTTTTTCATCTAACAATCTGACAACCGTGTGAACTGACAATTTTTGTTGTGAGACCATAGCCTGACAATGAAATTGTAAGATTTTCTTACGATCGTCTGAACACACAATTTACTTCTGCGGGACAATTTTTCATTGTCACTACATTGTCAGCATGTTGCCAGATCTTACAATATTGTAACATCTGACAACCGTGTGTACATAGCTTTAGTTTCAAAATATTTTCATGAGGCCATGAAGTTTTTCGTTACGGTTTTAGCAACTGGAGAGCTTCTTGGCGATGGAACTTTTTTAGGCTGGAACAAACTGTCAACCCCTTTTTCATTTTCAACATGAATTGCAATCATACGAGTAATCCATACTTGTATTTTTAAAATAAAATTTTCAGGAAATTAAATTTACTTTTTTGTTTCGTGCTAAAAAATTGTTTTTTTTTGACTGTTTTGTTTTTTTGTTTTGACAATGATGCCAATCTCGGATATTAAAAAATTCATGCACCTGACAATATTAAATAAGCTAACACCGTCTGACAATGATCTGACAACGGCAAGGAAAGGTGTTTACACGATTGTCAGGTATCTGGCAATAATTTTGTGTGACTATGTACTGACAATATTTTTTCTGACAACATTGTCAGACAAAAATTATAAGTTCACACGATTGTTAGAAAACTTCTGCAAATTTTTATGACAATATTGTCAGGGGGGTTACTCTCTATTGCGATGCGAAAGGTAAATGCGATAAGAGTATAATTTTGTACTCTGCTCCGTTTGCGCAAACTTTTTCGGGAAATGGTTTGAAAATGAAGCAACCCTGGTACCACAAAATAAACAAGAGCAAAAAATGATAAAATAAAATGTGCGGAACGGAAAAATTCAATGCGAAAGCAAAATACGAAAACGCAATACAGAGTAAAGTGTTCATTTACTTTTTCAAATTTTTGAGAGTAATTTTGAAAAATTTCTTGTTGTTCTCTCGTTGCTAATTTTTACTAGTAAAGTAAATGAACACACCTATGGTTTGTACTGATGATTTTATATTGTTATGCATATTTGAAACGCTATTGATATCCTTCATCCGAGAATCTGTCGCTCGAAGTGATGCAAAATGCCATAAAAGTGTCGTGTAAACCTTTTTTATGTGGCAATGCCGTTTTTTTTTTTGGGTGGGCAGTGGAAAAAAACGTAAGGTAGGTAGGCAACACTGGCCGTAAGTTGTATGCCTAAAATAAACGAAGAGTTTTTGTTTGAAATAAAATAGAAAGTATTTAAATACAAGAAGAAAGTGGAGACACCAGTAATAATTAAGTAAACAATAACAGAAAAAAAACATACAGAAGATAAAAGAAGTGATAAAAAAAACTCCACCTATTAAAAAAAAATAGAACTCTACATCTACTGAAGGAAGAAACCCCTCCAGCGCCTATTTTTTTCCTAAGAAAGTAGAGAAAACCCGCCTCACACATATCTAAAAGGGATTCCTACATATAGTGGCCGCAGCCAAGCGCCTGTTTTAAGGGAAAAGAAGGAAAAGCCGAAACTACCTACACCACCGCCGGGAAGGCAGCCGCAACTGACTTGGACAGCCTACGGACTGACCGGACCGTCAAGATAAGTTTAATATAAATTTTCTTTATATATAAATTTCTTTTATTATTATTTATTTATTTTTTTTTTTCTTTAATTCTAATATTTTTATTAAAATTGAATTTGATTTTTTTTGGTACAATCTAAATTTTAAATTTACAAGCTTGGATTTAATTTATTTTTGTTATAAAAAAATATAAAATTTCCGGTACCCATTCATTTTGGGCTTTAGGGCAAACACCTCGCGTAGTATCGTGTAAGTGTCGCTTAAGCGATAAGGGAAGCTTTGACACTCCGAATAGGGTGAGCTCACATTAAGCAGGGGAAGAAATAAGTTAACCCACGCGTCTTAGTTCGCGACCTTGTTTTTTTTGGTCCAGGTTAGCAGGTGGGTGTCCTTGAGTTGTCTGGCTAGAGGAGAAATTTAATGTTTTTTTCATTAGTTCAAAATATGTATAAATATATGAATATCAATAAATAATTTTTATAACGTAAAAGAATGGAGTAATTGGACGGAATATGGGACGGTGAGTAGGGGCGGGGTGTGACTGAATCAAATTAGGGATGGCTTCCGAAAATTTTAAAGCGCCAGGAAACTATAATGGTGAAATCCATCAGGATTTCAGAGGGAGGGATGGCGTGGCCGACAACAACACCAGTCGGCCGAATGTTTGGTGACGGGGCGGCGAGTTGAGAGGGGGAGGTTGTAGTTGTGTTTTCTTTTTCAGAATTCACTTTCGGGCCTCACATATTGTTTTAATTTGGCTCTGATACAAAAAGGCTGGTATGTTTTTTTTGTGGATTGACCGGCAAGAACCACCCCCGATCGGCGAGCCAAAGCCGGGGCATCCGCAGTCATGCCAGCACAGCCGGTAAGCCAGCAACATAATCTCTTTGCTTTTTTTAAGTTTTGCACCAGTCACACTACAAAAGCAACCAAACCAAAGAGTCAAACAGCATCGGATGACTTCTTTTGGCCCACCTGCTACTAACGTAAACTGTAACCGTATTTCAAACTGTTTTTTCTTTGCATGTCAGTATATATCTTAAGATTAAATTATCATCTGCAATACATATTAATGATTCTCAATCAAAATTTCAGAGTTTAAAGGAATATTTTATTTTTAAACCATAATGCGCTTAAAATAATAAAAAAAAAACAACTTGTCTCTTTATAAATACTCGTATCGTAGACAGACTAAATGGCAAAACACTTAAAGTGTAGACAAAAAAAAAATAAAATAAACCAAAAGTTCATAGGAATAAATACATTAAAAAACCCAGTTTTAAATTAAAATCGAAATGGAAAATCCGAGCTTTTTTAAAATGCACTTGTTGTTGTTTATTTATCATCTCAAGCAGAGAATAAATATTGAAGAAGTGTTTGTGAATAAAGATTCGTTTTTTTTTCATTTTGTTATTTAAAATTTAGAGAGTAAAGCAAAACAAAACAAAAATCATATGGAAGAGATAATTTAAATATCGGTGTTGCCAAGAACTGTTAAAAATGTTGAAGCGCAATTTGGATCTCATTATTATAGCGCATTTACACCAGCTCAAAATCTAGTAGATTTGAATTAAAATCTGCAACGAAATCCATATCGTTTACACCACAATTTTTAGACATCTAGCAAGATTTAATTTTCACAAAAATAATTTTGTGAAAAACAATTTTATCAGAGACTGAATACACCAACATTAGAGTATATATTTCTGTTGCCCAGAGACTGCATATACTACATTAAAGTGTAATTTTTGTTGCAGCGTAATATTAAACAAAATCATGGTTGGAACACTTGGTACTGAGTAGATTTCAGGAGATTACGTCGAAATCTACTCATAAAGTAGATTTCAATTTGTATGGTGCACCGGTATCTGCACCGGTGCGGATCTCTGAGTGACTACATTTTTGTTAAAGGAAATTTTGCATTGCATACTAGATAGCTTAAAAGTGGTGCATAAACATTAATTACAAGCTGGCTATTTTTGTAGTCAACTACTCATTATCCGACAGGGTATAAACACACACACACACACACACTCTTACTTATTTGTTTACTTTAGAAACATTTCAATCACTGCTATTTTGTTTGTTTTTGTTTAAAAACAATTATTCCGGTCAGGTTTCCTTTCAAACCAGTCGAACTGGCCAAAAACGTTTGCAAATGTGTGGCGTAAATCCAAAAATAAAATTCGCAATTTAATTAATTAAAAATTCAACTTCTTTTTTTTAATATTAATAAAAAAAAATAAATTTATTTACAAACTTTATGAAGAAATAATGTGTTCAATTTCAGCAATTGTGTGGTTTAAAATCACATGTTCGCCTCCCAGGGATATGGGATGCCAAGTTCGCTGCCACACTTCGGATTGTCGTCCATACCGCAGGGATAAAAGTGTGGCCAATTTCGGATAATGCGGTACACATTAGCTCCCGGGCTTCGGGTTGTTCGTGTCTATTTAAAAGGAGAAAAAAAAATAAGATTGGAATATAAGCAAGCGATTTAGCAATCAAACTTTGTTCCTTCCAAATTGAACCACCATAAGCTACATACATATACAGTACACTCAAAAAGTCTTGCTGAAGTGTACCAATATATACTTTGTATGGCGTCAAAAAAACAATTTTTACACCATTTTTCATTGAAATTCAGGTAATTCACAAAGGCATTGAGAAAATACCAAATGATATGAAAAAATTCAATTTAAAATTGAGAAAATTCCAAATGAAATTCAGAGGGTTACTCTCTATTGCAATGCGAAAGAAAAATATTTCGTGTTCACACCTGCGATAATATCTGAGATGAGAACGTCAAATTCAATGGCAGAGAGAATTCTGTTACGTGTACACTTAAAATAAGTGTTATCGCAGTCTTATAATAATTGTTATGAGAAATCTCATGGCAACGATCATATAAGAAGAGCTGTCAAAAAAAAAAAAAAAAACGATTGTGCATCATGGCTTTCACACACGTAAAGTTTACTTTGCAAAGTCTTGAGTTTGGTGGTGGCAAGGGAAAATAAAGAGTGTAAGAGAGCCACTCCCTTTTCCCTTAGCACCACCAAACTTAAGACTTTGCAAAGTAAAATTTTCGTGTGTGAAAGCGGTGTAAGTGTTCGTGTACAAAAAGACGCCATTAAAATTTTACCGATTATGAGTTTTGCAAATTTTCTTTTAAAAACACCCTTTTAAATGGAAAATAAATTTATGCAATAAATATAATACTATAAGTGATTAATTTTGTACAATATGTGCGCATAGATAAAATTCATATGATATTCTATTCACCGCAAAGAAGTATTTTCTTCTCGGCTTTCAGTGATTTATGAATTCTTATAAGACTATCAAAACTACGTATACTCCTTATTAAATATTAAGATGGACATAAAGATATTCGCTCTCTCATTCTGCGGACGTTTGCCCAGATATTATGTCAGAGTTAATCGCACTAGGTAATCGAAGAATTGCTACCCTGTATTGCGTTTTCGTATTTTATTTTCGCATTTAATTTTCCTTTTCGCACATTTTATTTTATCATTCTTCGCTATTGCTTTCTTTGTGGTACCAGTGTTGCTGCATTTTCAAACTATTTGACGAAAAAGTTTGCGCAAACAACACTGAGTACCAAATTATACTCTTATCGCATCTACCTTTCGCTTCGAACTTGTTTTCACATCGCAATAGAACGTAAGCCCCCAGAATTTCAAATTGAAATTGAAAAAATTTTGTATAGAATTAAGGTGCTGTTCATAGAACAGAGACGGATCTTACAACGTAGAAATTGAGAGACAGAAATTTTTTCAAATTTTCTTTTGTACTGCCTTAAGTCCTCCTCTGTCTGCCCTTTAATTTCCTTAATGCGAATGGGTTGTTGGCTAATTTATTCTTAACTATAACAGCTTAATAGATTGTCTCAGTCAAAGATACTGCCTTTGACGCCACATAAAGTAAAAGTTGCCATTTTTTTCTTTGAGTGTACTGCTGATTGCTTGTTGTATATTACCTGGTTTTGAGCCACTAATTTATAGTTTAAGTCAATATATTTGTTGGTAGATGCATGCGCCAACAAATACTGAGTTGCTTCTATCTGTTTATCGTTCGGCACGTAACGTCCAAAGTCACCCATAAACGTGATGGCCAACGAATGATTAGCATAAGTGTTTGCCCAATTCCAACCACGTCCCACATACACATAACCGTCCGCGCCAACCTGCAAATATTATATCGTACACAACCTTCGTACCAGGCCTACTAACACAAAGCTTGGCATTTATGGCTATGGGGCATATGGATTTACTCACGTAAAAGTTTGATTGTATGTCGGGAAGGCCTTTTTCGGCAATGGCTGAATCTTGTATAGTTCGCATTTTGATTGAACACTTGTAGATGTTGTAGCAGGGTGTAGCTTGAACTCCTATATGGGTAATTAGTACATACGGAATGGGATGCTTAAGGGGAATGGACAGCTTGTTGGCCAACTCGGATGCACCCCACTGTAAGCGGTCAACCACTAGATGTCCATTTCCTAAATTCGGAACTGAGATACTTGAAAATTCAAATCGAATCATATCTAAATAAAATGAAACTTGTTGGGAAATATTTTTAAATGTTTTACTTACACGTATCGTGTTCATAATTATTGCCAAAGTAAATGGGTCCACGATTCAGGTGTTTAGGCTTTTCCCGTGTCAGCTCTACGTAAATGATTATTCCAGCCACAACGAGAACCAGAGCAATTAAAACGGAAAGTAGTTTCGATGTGGTTGTAAGCTTTTGCGAGAAAGTGTTAGTTGTGGTCGTTCTGGTCTGATTGATGCCTTGAAGAGAAATAAAATTTATATACATACATAGAAATATACATGCACATATGTATAATATGATGTGGCAGCTCTGTTAAAGTGTTGCTTAAAAAAAGTAAACGGCAGCTCAGTTCAATTGTTTAAGAACAAAAATTAAATTTAAACAAATCTAGCTGAAATACTTGCGAAGCTAGAATTGTTGAAATTGTTCTGAAGTGAATTAACTATGTTTCGTTCTCGCCCTCTCTCTCTCTTTCTCAAAAAGAAAAATTCCAAATTACATACACAAAATGGGTGACTTCTGCTAAAGAGTAATTAATTTCTTATCTCTGGAGGAAAATCTCTAGTTACACTGCCATTACACAAGAAAGTACTTTCATGAAATTTTTGTATACGTATTACAAATAAAAATTTCGATGAAATAGACGACTTTCATGAAAATTTCTTGTGCGTCTACACAGGAAAGTGAAAGTTCATTTTACAAATGTCGCCGAGGCAAAGAGTTGCAAAATTTGCCTCTACTTCTCTCCACTCTTATTTTGTTTGCTTACTCATCAGAGTTGCCGAACTTATTACATATACAAATTTATGGGGCAATAGTTAAAAAAACTTATCATTATAAAATATTCTATGATGTTATATTTATAAAAAGGCTTTAATTGTTTTCTTTATGAATATTTCTTATTTTTGCAGCAAAAGATCGTTTTATGTTATATAAAAAATTTAACAGTATTTATTTTCAATATTTCGATAACAATTTGTTATCCTCGTCAGGAAAATTAATATGTTATTATAATAAATATAAAAATATAAAAAATTTAACAGTATTTATTTTCAATATTTCGATAACAATTTGTTATCATCGTCAGGAAAATTAATATGTTATTATAATAACATATTAATTTTCCTGACGATGATAACAAATTGTTATCGAAATATTGAAAATAAATACTGTTAAATTTTTTATATAACATAAAACGATCTTTTGCTGCAAAAATAAGAAATATTTACCAAAACAAGATCAAATAATTAAATATTAAAGGTTTTCTTTATGTATTAAATATACAACACAATGACAAATGATCATAATTATTTTCATAGACTTGCAAAAGAAGTTAATTTTATAATTATTATTTTACTTACAATACTGCAACTTTGTATAGTTCTTTGTCAAGGCGAATTCATTACCAGGTGAACTTAACAGCACAGGTGATTATTTTTTGCTTCTCGCGTTTTTTCCAATGATACTGTCAAATTTTGTTTACAAACTTTTTCGCGCCATTTTAATCTGAAGGTTTTTTTTTGTATGATTTAGTGCAATTTCAAGAAATTTGTGTGAATTTAAAAATGAAAAACTAATATAATCTGTGATTTTAATTACAAACAATTATAAATGCTTATATTTAACGTTTATATAAAATTTTTTCTCTGCTGAGCAATCTTAGGCGAATTTAGATTATGACATTCACGATATGTTTTACAATAACAAAATACATTGTACTGAATTCGCCTTTCCGCTTGCATTCACCTGTATAAAGTCGCCTTGGTTCTTTGTATATGGCAACAGTGCTTAGAATTTGTCATTTTACTTTCAGAAAACGTCAAAAAATTTGTTTCATGAAATTTTTGATGAAAGCTGAGTGGAAAGTAAGCAAAATGAGAGTTAGTAAAAAAGTGTGAGTGTATTACAACCAAGCCGACTTTATACAGGTGAATGCAAGCGGAAAGGCGAATTCAGTACTATGTATTTTGCTATTGTAAAACATATCGTGAATATCATAATCTAAATTCGCCTAAGATTGCTCAGCAGAGAAAAAATTTTATATAAACGTTAAATATAACCTTTATAATTGCTTGTAATTAAAATCACAGATTATATTAGTTTTTCACTTTTAAATTCACACAAATTTCTTGAAATTGCACTAAATCATGCAAAAAACCTTCAGATTAAAATGGCGCGAAAAAGTTTGTAAACAAAAGAAACAAAATTTTACAGTCTCATTGGAAAAAATGCGAGAAGCAAAAAATAATCACCTGTGCTGTTAAGTTCACCTGATAATGAATTCGCCTTGATTGCAACTTTCATGAAATTACTTTCCTGTCTAAACGATAGGTTACAGAAAGGAGAAAAATCACATAAAAGCACTTTCTCCGAACATTAGCCGGCGAGTTAGCCGCTCCGTTCACTTTTCAAATTAGAAATGTTAATTTTAATGTGAGCATATTTACCTTTTTTTGACGCTTATTTTTGTTTAAATTTTTGTTTTTTTTTTTTGTTTGTTTACATTTTACCATTTGGACAGATATAGCCGGCATTGGAGCACCACCGCCTAAGATATCTAGGCAAGCAGAGCTTCAATACCCTATCATGTCTGTCCTCGTCAATCTGGCTTCGATAGCCTCATTCACTAGGGATAGTAGATGGCTAATATAGCAGCATGTACCCATGTAACGCCACATAAGCAGTTTCCCGCCTTTCCCCTTCCAATAACCACTATATGGCCCTATTTTCTATTTCACCCACAAATTATCTCCCTCTACCTTTACCTCACTATTCCAAGCAAGCACAAAGGGAACAAATAAGAACCCAAGTGATCTGGAGGACTTAAAGTATTGTAAGGAATTCAGTGGTCTTCCGGCCTAACCTAACCTACTATTTGGATCAGTATCTGTTGTAAGACTGTGTTGTTAGCCTCTGAAAATCGGCATGCACCAAAGTTATCAGGGAAATTAATTTTCCTTCTTGCGCTTTTAGATTTAAACTACAACCAGAATGTTTCAGCCTATGCTGGCAACTCAACCATGATCAACACCAAGAGATCTGCAAGGCAGAATTCCCCGAGGACTTTGTTGACACTCTTCGTAAGAGTTGCGGAAGCCCAAGAAAATATAAGTCGTGCGGCTTCCTAGAGTTTTATAGTCTATAATCATCGAAGGATTCCTTCCTCTCTATTCTGCCGAAAGCAAAGTACCCTGTTTTGGTCTACACTAAGGCAAAACCGGTTCCCCGGGGGGATGTTCATGGTACAATAATACACTAGGTACTGTCGGCTTTTTATTGTACCGTTAGTTTGTTGTTGTTAAATTGTGGCGAAAAAATAACAATGGTACTCCCGCTCATGATAGAATAAACTAGTCGCTTGCCTACAACAATACAACACTAAAAAAACCAACAGATGTTTTGGCTGTGTAAAAGGCGAATTTTCAAACTCAGCTATCAAAAGTTACTAATAAGTTAATGTTTTATTTTTATCGTGTGGGTGCGAAGATAAAAGCATGACCAAATTTGATAAAGCTTTATCTGCTTGCAATGATAAAGAATTCGCTGTATTGACACTCAGTCAGCTGTGCTTTCAATTTCAACTGCATGAATTCACCTCCAAGGCGAATTAATTATTAGGTGGACGCATCGGCGATTCAGGCGAATTCAGTTAATATGGCGGCACTTTTTCTGTCAAGTTTTGTTTACCTTTTTCGGCGCCATTTAAATTTTTGTACATGTTCTTTATCAACTACTTTTGACAGCGTAAGTGTAAATTCGCCTTTTTACACGTGAACTTGACAGCACAGGTGATTATTTTTTGCTTGCCGCGTTTTTTCCAATGAGACTGTCAAACTTCTTTTCTTTTGTTTACAAACATTTTCGCGCCATTTTAATCTGATTTCTTTTTGTGTGATTCAGTGAAATTTCAAAAAGTTTTTGTGAATTTAAAAGTGAAAAACCATTATAATTTGTGATTTAAATTACAAACAGTGATAAAAATTTGTATTTAACGTTTATGTAAAATTTTTTCCTAGCTGAACAATCTTAGCCGAATTTCGATTTTGACATTCAGGATATGTTTTACAATAACAAAATGCATAGTACTGAATTCACCTTCCCGCTTGTATTCACCTGTATTAATTCGCCTTGACCAGTAATAAAAAACTGTTACATGCCTTAGCGCTGCCACCTTATAGACGCTAATGCACCTTGCAAGGCGAATTCATTACTAGGTGAACTTGACAGCTCAGGTGATTATATTTTGCTTGCCGCGTTTTTTCCAATGAAACTGTAAATTTTTTTTTTTTTGTTTACAAACATTTTCGTGCCATTTTAATCTGAAGATCTTTTGTACGATTTAGTGCAATTTGAAGAATTTTTTTAATCATTTAAGAGTGAAAAACCAATTTTATCTGTGATTTTAATTACAAACAATTATAAAAAATTTGTATTTAACGTTTATATAATATTTTTTCTCCGCTGAGGAATCTTAGGCGAATTTAGATTTTGACGTTCTCAGGAAGTTTTACAATAACAAAATACATAGTACTGAATTCGCCTTCCCGCTTGCATTCACCTGTATAAAATCGCCTTGTGCACCTTACATACACCTATATAAATTCGCCTTGTTAATAACGGTGTAGACCAGGGGTGCCCAAAAGTTCTATATGGAAAAGCAAACACCAATACATTTAAGGAAAAACTAATTTCATTTAATAAGCAATGCATACGAAAGTGTTGTTGCTTTGCACTTGTGTGTGTACATGTGTATATTAAAGCGCACAGCCTATAGCTAAGTGCTTTTACAAAAACAAATGAGCAGCAAGCTTATAGGGCTTGGGCATTTCTGGTGTAGACTATAAAATATTGAAATCAGATATTCTTTAGTAAAATGAGAATGGGAGCTTTTTTCGTTCCCTACGTGGTTATTCGATTTATAAAATGATATATCAATTATACATACGATTTCTTGGTTTTGATGGAGAGTCACTGACTTGCGGTAATTTTAGGCGTTGGCGAGTCTTCTCTGAATTGATTTTCAATAAAAGTTTCATATTTAATACTGGCTAATAAGCAGTAGAATGACAAGTAATTCAGATATCTTCACATACAATCACATGTATGTGTGTGTATTTATATACACACGTTTGTATAATTGCGCTTTTGGAATGGAATTTATAATTTTCAAATGTTGTGTTGTCAAACAAGTTATTCGTTTTTCGTTTATTCTATTACACAGATTTAGTTTAATATTTGTTTTTTTTCTGTTAAAGTCGTAAATTGTTTGCCTGGATTTAAGCAGCAAATTTAAACCATAAATTAAATGCAATTTTCTCTCCGAAACGCCGAAAATAGACACTTTAAAACTTGAGTGAATTTGCACTAGTACTTGTAAGACGTTTTAATTACACTTTATTATTATTTTGCTGTTCAGTGTGTAATATAACTTTTTTTACAATTTTACTTTGAAAATGTAGTTTTCTATAGATGGGCGGGGTGTGACGTTTTGTTTAGTTATTTTTTTTTTTTCGTTGTGTAAAATTCAGTTACAATTTCAAAACTGACTGATTCAACATTTGAAAACCGCATTTTAAAATCTCCATAAATAAAATCGTTTCTTAATTCAATACAATTTAATGTTTAATTAAATTATAAAATTATAAACTTAGTGCAGCGTACACGAACAAATGTGTGAACAAGTGATCTTTGCAAGTTTTACACTGAAATGAATTTGAAAACGATTTCACAGTTCGTCAGTCTTTTTTTCATTATTCTTCTAGATAATTATGAATTGTTTTTATATTTTAAGCCGGTGATTTAGGTTTGTTTTATCGGCACAAATTTTGCGATAACTGTCGACGGACTGACTGGCAACAGATTCAGCACTAACAGTGTATTTGTTCAAATAAGTATTGTTTTTGTTTTCCAATAAAAACAAATATTTAATAATTTTTTTTTGCTTCTTCTGGTTTTTTGAAGAGTGTGTGGTACTTAGTGAGAAGTACTTGTTGCGGTTTTGCAGGTCTGGTTGCACTGTTGCCAGAAATGCAGATTTCTGCAAAAACATCACGCATGATGTTTTAAAAATTTTGGGCCTAAAATCGCAGATTTTTTTTTTTTAAATTCAAGTAGTGCGTTTACACTTCTTACGAGTTTGCTAATACGACTGTTACCTTTTGTTTATTTTATATTTCAATGAAAGTATCAACGGCGAGACGATTTCATAACAGGAGAAATTGACAGCGCAGCTGATAACTTTTCTTTAATTTTAATCTGTTTCAGATGCCAATGAAATAATTAAAACAAATTTGAATAAACAACTTTTTTTCTAATTTTTTAAATTATGTATTGTATCTTGAGCCCTAGATATTCTCCCCAATCTGGCTAGCCATTTTCCCCTTTCAAGCTCTATGATCTGAGACTTTAAGTGTCACGATATATTTAAAAGTTTCACGAAATAATTAAGTTTTCTTTTATCGTAAATTTTTTTCTAAAGAAGTTTGAAAAAAAATTTAAAAACAATTTTTTAAATTATGTATTGTATCTTGAGCGCTAGCTATCATCCAGAATCCTACCCAATGTGGATGGCTATTATCACCTTTCAACTGAAGCTTAAAGTCTGAGATTTTAAGTTGCACGAAATGTTTAAAAGTTTCACGAAATAATTAAAAGTTTATCTTTTCTTGTAAATTTTTTTTTATATTATTTTTTTTAAATTATTTTGTGTTTATATTTTGCCCTTGACATTTGAAAAATATTTAATTTTTGTTTTCGAAGTAACAGATGACATGTAGACATTTTACATTGTGCAAAATGACATCTACATTGTTAAAAACATATCGTGTGTTATCTACTTTAAACGTGTAGCATGCATCCCGAATTCTTAAAATTTTTTTTGTAAATGAGTTTAAAATGTTGATATTTTGTCAATAGTGGCCAAGGCAGCTTTATAATAGGTAGTGGCAGAGTTACAATAAATACAACACCAAAAAACATCAACATGAAAATATTGTTTGAAAAAGCAAGGAAGTCAATGCATTTTTGACAAATTTACGCAAAGGAAACAAAAGACAGCTGTGCTTATACCACTACCGTATTAAAGCTGCCTTGGTTGTGGCTGACACATTTGTTTTATGATTGGTAGTTACACTCAAAATAAAATTGATAAAGCATTGAGTATCAAATGTTTCTATTCAAATGATTTTTAATTTAAATTCAAATGTTAAAATGAAACCATTGAAAAGGGTTTGAAAATTAATTTTGATATCAAATGATGAAGTCATTTTATATCAAATGTTTGTTTTCGTGTTTGTTCGGCAATATACTCATTCATGAATTGTAAAATATTTAATAATATAAAAATTTTTGATGTGAAAATAAAGATAATTAAATTCAGGTTTTGTAGATTTTCTTTATGAGAAACTGCTGATTTTTGTAAATTTTACCTTCTAAAATTCTGGCAACACCAAACAGTGTATGAACATTATGTTTTTATTTTGATGTCTCATTTCTCCTGCTCTCTTCCTTTGAATCACCTTTGAGTAGACAAATTGTTATTCACTGTTTGCGTTTTTGCACATACATAAGTATATGTGTGTATGACTATGTGTACATAAATACGAGTATGTACATTTATTGCTGTAGCGACATGAATATCAATTGGGATCAGTCTTTTAAAATAATTTATTGTTTAAATCAGTTCGCCACAAAAAAATATGGAAGTAATCTGAAGCCGAATTGTCGCATACGTGATCGAGTATTTATTCGTATCGAACACAATATCGTGACGTATCGAATACACTGAAACTTTAATTTGAAAGCTCACATATCGAAATTGATAAAATAGTTTAAATTGTTAAAGTCTTCAATTTGGCGGTGGCAATGGACAAGGCGAATTCATTTTACCACATGAAACTGGGATTACAATAAGTACAACAATGCCCAAGGTGCATTAACGTATACACGGTGGCAGCACTACGGCATGTGACAATTTTTTGCTACTGGCAATATAGTAAGCTATTTACGTCAAATTTATTGTTTACATTTTTGAAAGTGAATTTAGTGTTGTATTCTGAATTAAACATATACAAATTATTTTGTGAACATATAAATAATTCAAATAAATATAATTTATAATTATGAAAAGGTACATTCATAGTTTATAATTGTGAAAATAGTTACAATTATTTTTGATAAACATAGCTTACCACATGCCTGTTTTTGTTGTATTGTTGTAATTTTGCTCTAGTGCTGCCACCGTGTATACGTTAATGCACGTTGATAATGCCAAAACAACATGTTGTTTTATTGTTGCTTTAGCGATTTATGAAACAAAAAATTGAATACAAAGTACGTAAATACATACAAATACACATTACTTGCAGATATGCAAGTGTGTGAGCAAACTGGAAACAACTATTGACGCTTGTCAAATCGAATTAATTATTACATGGATGCATCGGCGAATTCAGTAGAATTCGGTTAATATGGCGGCACTTCATCTGTCAAGTTTTGTTTACATTTTTCGGCGCCATTTAAATTTTTGTACATGCCATTAAAATTTTGTACATGTACATCAACCACTTTTGACAGCTTAAATGTGGATTCGCCTTTTTACACAAACAAAATACCTGTTGTTTTTTTTATTGTTGTAGCGAAGCGGCTAACTTGTTTTTTGTATCATGACTTGTTTTTTGTATAGAAAAAAAGTAGCACATATGTTGTTACTTAGTAAAATGAATGCGCTTTGGCAAGGGCATGATACAAAAAAACAAGGTAGCCGCTTCGCTACAACAATACAACAGTAAAAAAACAACAGGTATTTCGTTTGTGTAAAAAGGCGAATTCACACTTACGCTGTCAAAAGTAGTTGATAAAGACATGTGCAATAATTTAAATGCCGCCGAAAAAAGTAAACAAAACTTGACAGAGGAATAATGAATTCGCCTTGGGCAACGGAAAAGAGAATGGCTGTCTTACCAAGGAGAATTTATACAAGTGAATGCAAGCGGGAAGGCGAATTCAATTTTCAATTTTGTTATTGCAAAACTTACTGAGAATGTCAAAATTTAAATTTGTTTAAGATTGTTCAGCAGGTAATAAAGTTTTATATAAACATTATAACAAGTTTTTATAACTGTTTTTTATATATAAATTATATTACTTTTTCTCTTTTAAAATCACGAAAATTTCTCGTAATTACACTAAATCACACAAAAAAATCTTCGGATTAAAATGGCGCGAAAATTGTTTGTAAACAAAAGAAAAAAAAAAATGACAGTCCCCGCAAGAAAAAGGAAGGCGGCCAAAAATTATCACCTGCGCTGACAAGTTCTCAATTTGCTCTTGGCACTACCAAACCAATGCGATTTTATACAGGTGAATGCAATCGGGAAGAAGAACTCAGCACTGTATTTTATTGCAAAACTTTTTGAAAATGTCATAATCTAAATTTGCCTAAGATTGTTCAGCAGCGAAAAAATTTTATATAAACGTTAAATATAAACTGTTATAATTCTTTGTAATTAAAATCACATATTGTATAAATTTTTCACTTTTTAATTCACAAAAATTTCTTCAAATTGCACTAAATCATACAAAAAAATCTTCAGATTAAAATGGCGCGAAAATGTTTGTAAATAGAAGAAAAAAAATTTGACAGTCTCATTGGAAAAAACGCGAGAAGCATAATAATAATCACCTGAGCTGTCAAGTTCACATAGTAATGAATTCGCCTTGCACCAAACCAAGGCGAATTCATTACAAGGTGAACTTAACAGCACAGGTGATTATTTTTTGCTTCTCGCGTTTTTTCCAATGAGACTGTCAAATTTTTTTTTCTCTTGGATACAAACTTTTTCGCGCCATTTTAATCTGAAGATTTTTTTGTATGATTTAGTGCAATTTCAAGAAATTTGTGTGAACTTAAAAGTGGAAAACTAATATAATCTGTGATTTTAATTACAAACAATTATAAAAGTTTATATTTAACGAATTTAGATTTTGACATTCACGATATGTTATACAATAACAAAATACATAGTACTGAATTCGCCTTTCCGCTTGCATTCACCTGTATAAATTTGCCTTGCACCAAGCTGAAGATTTTTGCAAAGTGCACTTCCCAGCGGCGAACACTGCCTACCACATTACAATACTTTGTAATCAATGAGGAGTTCCCAAAAATGAATTATGATCATCTTTTGAATCACATTTATATGTACGTATTTTATTTTTTAGCTGTAAATCAAACGTTCACTGTCTTCGTGAGACTACATTGCAACAAGTTTAATTAACAAAATCAGTGGTAAAGGTAAGAGTGGCTAGAAAACATTATAAAAAAGGTACAAGAAATATAAGGCATTTAGTGAAAAAAGAAAAGAACCTAGTAAACAAAACAAAACAAATTAATTTAATGAAATATTTCCAAAAAAATAAAGCGCGCAGTACGTATTCGACCAACTTGCAAAGTAAGCGAATTTGTATTCGAGCTGCCTACTGCCGACTTACAAAATATGCGAGATGGTATTCGAGCTGCCTACTGATAACTTACAAGCTATGTTAGGTAGTAATGAGCTCTTTAAATGAATACCTCACTACACCTCGATTACTTTGTGTGCAGCTGGTAGGCATTCATTCTATATACAAATGTAGCAATGTGTATAAAAATGTATGCTAGATTCGTATGTGAGACTGTGTGCATTTCCGACTAACAAGTGTGCATCGGATCATCGCTTCTGTAAGTGAAACATTGGCCGCTCGGTTTTTGTGCATACTCGTATATGACAGCGGTGAAAATGTTCTTTTAAGCAGCCGACTCGCAGAGTTCAATCACCTGAGTGCGACATTCGGTTACGCAAAATGATTTGTCATTGATGCAAAATTACAACGCCCATATATGGACACTGGCTGACATACAAACGCACACATATTCAATTAATCTAGATGGGTTTTGCATATTAGCGTACAAACACTTAATATAAATGTTAAACGTTACAATTTGGGTAAATACTCGTATGTTCATACATACTCGTACATATGTACAGGCATGCAGGCAACTGCATGCAATTGGGGTTTATTAGTTTATCGCATAAAATTTAGTTTTACAGGTGTTTTTGAAAGTGAGCATGACAAGCCAAATCTAAATGCCTGAACATGTTTTTAAAATAAAATTCAAAAATTAACTAAAGACTTGAATTGGTTGCCTTTTGTGCAGTAAAATGTTGGCAAGCCTATGAAAACCAATTCCACAGCTGGCAATTTAGGGTTAGAAAAAATATAGCGACACACGTTAGCACAACACTATTGAGCAAAAGCTAGAACAAAAAAAAAAAAAATAAAAATAAGGAAAGTCATTGTATGAATCTCATCTCCACCTAGATGACAAATTCGTTAGCTGTGTGGCAAGCGGCACCTTCTTGTTGAAACCACTTTCACATCGATATCTTCTACTTCAGGCCTTAAAAAGTTCGTTATCATCTCAATACCGCCAATTATTTTTCCCTTCTTATTCCCCTTCTTCTATAAAGTCGAGAATTGCCCAGCTAAAGTTGCTGTGTGTAACCTGGCACTTAAGCTCTAAACACTTAGACGACAGCAGACTTCACCACTTCACGATTATAAAAGAAGTTAACTGCAAATGCTGCCGTCCAATCAGCAACATAATCATTTTAAAGATAGCAGCAGCACTATGCGTATTTTAACAATACAAATTTCAGAGGTACCATATACATATATATTTTACATGAAAAAAATTAAAACTACTGACTGAAAACGTAATAATATCACATAAAACTGTAAAAACATATCAGTTTATTTGTTTATTTTAATTTTGTGATGCCTTTTTCTATTAAGGGCCAATTTCACGATAACGAAGCCGTTCGTTCGTTCGCACAATTACATTTAAAGCAAAAACAACATTCAAAATTTTGTTATTGTTTTAAATATAATTTTGCGAACGAACGAACAGCTTCGTTATCGTGAAATTGAACGTAAATATTGTTAAAAAAAATTATATTTTTATTGTTGCCCATTTATGTGGCAGCACTGCATTTACTTTTTGCTGCTTACGCAAATAGATATCAAGCTTTAAACACATAGATGACAGCAGACAGCAAGCAGCAATCTGTCAAAAATAAAACATATGTGTTTAGATGTAGACGATTACTTTAACGACATCACAGCAGCATTTACTGCTGCTGCCAACTAAATCTAATTTCTATTTTTGTAAGTAAATTCAGTGCTGCCACTATAAATATAAATTGGCAACAACAAGTGCAATAATATTTTTGTAATATTTAATAGAAAAAAATCACAAAATTTAAATAAACAAATAAATTGATGTGTTTTTACAGTTTTATGTGATATTATTACGTTTTTACTGAAATTTGTATTGTTTAAATACACAGGGTGGTGCTGCTGTCTTTAAAATAATTATGTTGCTAATAAAGCGGCAGCATTTTAAGTTAACTTCATATATACTCGTAAAGTTGTGAAGCCTGCTGTCGTCTAAAGGCCTTGTTACACTATCTTACACGAACGTGCGATCTACTAAATAAAGCACGTGTGCTGAAAAAAATACTAAAAATACAACCGTGCAGCAGAGTTTTTGACAAATCGTGCGATTTGAAAAATTTTATGAAACTTTTCAAAACATTATGGTTTCTGTGCGATCAGTGTTGTATACATTGTGAATCATATGAGAATATTGTTGGTGCCCCGAGAAAAAAAAATTTAAGTAATATAAAATTATTATGTTAATAAAAGTTTTTAATTGTTTTATTGCGTATTATTTATTTATTTAGTAACTATATAGTTACAAAGTAAATTTGCAAAGTATAGGATGCACAGCATGGGCGGGGTGACAAAGACCATAATGCCCAAGATGGTATTAACAGTACTTTTGTAGCGTCGCTGTGACTAACTATAACGACCTATACCTTCACATATGAAGTTTTCACATGGTTAACAATGAATAACCTCTAAAAAAAACTGTAAACCAATACAGTTAGTTGAGGCAAACCGTTAACTAGTGCGAGTGAGACGCCAAACTCTTGAAGACCAAACAACAAACACAACCCTGCTCGCACTTAACAAATAATTACGATGACGCGAGAGCCGTACTTCAGCCCAGAGTTGCTTTACGACTGTGTTTTATTGCGTATATAAATTATTTCAATTATACTTGTATAATGGTGTGGCCCACAACGCCAATTTGAAGCGATTTTTTCAAGTCGGCCAGACTTTTGAAACAGTTTCCTGTGAATGAATCGTACGATCGTGTAGGATAGTGAATCAGGGCCTTAAGTGTTTAGAGCTTCAGTCTAAGTTGGCAGCAGCATTAAATGTTGTTGTGAAGTCGTGCTGCTGTGATGTCGTTAAAATAGTCGTTTTCTTCTAAGCACATATATTTTATTTTTGACAGATTGCTGCTTGTTGTCTGCTATTATCTATAGGTGTGTTCATTTACTTTACTAGTAAAAACTAGCAACGAGAGAATAACCAGAAAATGTTCAAAATTACTCTCAAAAATGTGAAAAAGTAAATGAACGCTTTACTAGCAAAAATTTACAAGTTAGAGTAGTGTTGTGTATAGTATACTTACTATACTTAATAACTACCCTTATATCTTTTGGACAAATTATACATGAGTATATACATATATGTATATATATTATTATAAAAATAATTGTCTTTATATTTAATTTATTTATATTTAATTTCATTGAACCTGGTAGTTGAATGAAAATCTTCCAATTCAGTTTATGAAGTGTGTGGCCAAGAATCAGTTCAACTGAAAGACTCAATTAACAATTAAATTTTTTTTTTTTTTTTTTAACTTCATTATTTTATTTATTGAATCTACATAAAAAAATGTAATGACAATAAGTATTCAAATCTTAATACTAAAAAAAAAAATTATGATTAAAGTCCTGCCAGTGCTGGACGAAAATTTATTTTTATGCGAATATTATTTCAGAATTCAGTCATCTGTTTAGAGCTCTAATGGTAGCCAAAGTATCCCTCCTTCTCAGACGGGTATGACCACCAAAATTAAGAATATTAGCTGCAAGAGGATTTGGATGGAATTCAAGTTTGTTAATATACCTTGTCGCGTACTTCACAAATTCAGATTTCACAAAAGGTACGTTCAGATCTGCGTGGATTCGTGAGTTTTTAACGTACCATGGAGCATCTGTAATTCTACGGAGAATTCTATTTTGACTCCTTTGAATTTTCTCAATGTTGGATGCCGAGGCTGTGCCCCATAATTGAATCCCATAGCACCATATTGGCTTTAGAATCGAGTTGTACAGCAAAAGTTTACAATCAAGCTTCAAGGTCGAATTTCTGCCTAGTAGCCAGTTAATTTGCACTGCTTTCAATTTCATCTGCGTTACTTTTGCCTCGATGTGCGACTTCCATGTTAGTCTACGGTCAAGATGAATTCCGAGGTATTTGACTTCACTGTGTTGAGGTATTACTTTATTGTTAATAGTAATGGGTGAGCATGTTCCTAGACGCAGTGCGAATGTAACATGGGCACACTTTTGTTCATTAACCTTGATTTTCCAAAGCTTCAGCCATTTCTCTAGTTTGTCGATATGTTCCTGTAAATTTATTGATGCTTGCTGGTGGTTACTATGTATGCTAAGGAATGCTGTATCATCTGCAAATGTTGAAGTGTGAACGTTGGTGCTTGTTGGCATGTCAGATGCGTAGATCAAATATAAGATAGGCCCTAATATGCTGCCTTGGGGAACTCCTGCTTCAATAGACTGAGCGGGGCTTATGAAATCGCCTTCTTTTACTATAAATTGGCGACAATATAAATAGCTTTCCAAAAGGTTATGTATGTTTGCAGGTAAGTTAAACTTTATTTTATGCATTAAGCCATCGTGCCACACTTTATCAAAAGCCTGTGAGACGTCGATGAATAAGGCAGAGCAATATTTTTTATCTTCAAATGCCTTTCTTATGACGTTAACTAACCTGTGTGTTTGCTCAATGGTGCCATGTTTCGCTCTAAAACCAAATTGGTGATCAGGAATACATTCAACCTTATGAAGCATTGGATCCAACTTCGCCTTTAGCAATTTATCGAAAAGTTTTGATATTGTTGACAGTAAGTAGACTTATTGGACGGTATGATTCTACTTTCGTGTGATCCTTCCCTGGCTTAGGAACCATTGTTATCATGGACACCTTCCACTCTGCAGGGTAATACTCAAGTCGTAAAATAGCCTTAAAAATAAAAAGAACAATTCTTTTAGCTACACGAGGCAGCTCTACGAGCATTTTGTTGCTGATTTTATCCATACCTGGAGCTTTTTTAAGGTTTAGATTGCCAATAGCATTTTCAATTTCTTGGAAATTGAATCTTAAAGGCACAGGAGGTCTACTAACAATAGGTGGCAACTCATTTGCATTGTCAGACCTATTTGTGGTAAAAACGTTTTTCAAATGGTTAACAAATAAATTACCCTTTTCCGAGTCATCTCTAGCCCAGTCACCAGACGGTTCTCGCAAGGGCGGCTTACCTCTAACTGGCCTTTTTAAACCCTTAGTCGCCCGCCATAAAGAATAGTCGGACTGAGGAGTACCATCCAGACTTTCTAAATACGTTTGTAGAGAAGCCGTTTTTTGGTTTCCAAGCAAACTTCTTAGTTGATTTGTGCACTCACGTAGCCTTGTTTTTAGCTGCGGAGACCTGCGAAGTTGCCACTCTCGTCGAACTCTTCTTTTTTCTAACACAAGTTGCTCGATTTCTGAAGAATATGTTCTATTTTGAAGGTTTCTGCGTGTTAAATAAACTCTAGAAGCAAGTTCAGCGGCTTGTTTAAGGTTTTTGCTAAAGTTGCTTAGTGACGCATTAATATCTTCAGGTGTTCTTAAAACAATATTCTCAGTGCAATGGGTGCTCAAAAATTTTTTATATTTTAGCCAATTCACTCGGGTGGCAGTCCTATGCAAATTGTTAATCGGAGACCAAGTCTCCTGGGGAAAACGCACTGAAATAATAGTAGGTGAATGATCCGATGACAAGTCTAACGAAGGCTCAGCTTGCATCCATTCCACAGGGAACCCCTTTACCACTCCAAAATCAATCACATCAGGAATCTTTCGCCGGTCAGTCGGCCAGTAAGTGGGATGCCCGCTTGATATTACGTCTAAGCCCATTTTAGAAATTGTATCAAAACGCACTCGACCCTTCGGGGTGATTAAACGTGAGCCCCAAAAAGTGTGTTTTGCGTTGTAATCTCCAGCTGCTATAAAACGAGGTCCTAATGAGGTGAAAAAACTTGAATATTGTGACTCCGTCACTGAAAATCGAGGCGGCGAATAAATCGATGAGATAACCAATTTGTAATGAAAATTTTCCACACAGATATTAGTTGCTTGAAGATAGTCCTCACATGTGTCGTTCAACAAAAAATGCTTTATCCTAGATTTTATCAAGATTGCAGAACCTCCACAAGCTCTTCCACGGGGGTCTTTAGTATCGTATAATACGTAGCCGTTAATTTTAAAGAAGCTTGTTGACGTCAAGTGAGTTTCTGCAATCATCATTATATCAATCTGCTTATCCATCAGGAAGTATTCGAGTTCATTTTTGTGTTGGCGGATGCCGTTCGCGTTCCAGAAACATATTTTTAACCAAATCATTTTTTCGAAATAACCTGCAAAATGGTGGATTGCATTTTCACCATTTCTTGCAATTAAATTGAAACGTGTATGAGCCGCTTTATCCGTTATAACAGCCTGCATGCACATAGCATTTTTATTTCAAATTAATTTCAAAGTGTAAAGTACCGAGTAGCTAGGTACTCATAATATTTATACTACTAAAAATAACAGCCGGTCTGTAAAAATGAAAGCAACAGAAACATTTCAGAGCTTAAAACTTGAAAAATATTAATATAATTAAGCATGGAAAAATCTAAGTGTCAATTTAATTGCTCCCCTAAAAGTTTTAAACACATTCAAGCAAGTAAACTTGCCGGGACATTCTTTGCTACTGATGTGCTAGATTCTGTGTTGCTTAGTTCATTTCCATTAGACGTCTTATTTTACCTTTATATTTGTTACCTCTTTATATTTTTAAAAGTTTACATACACTTACAGTTTATTAAATTTTCCAAAATTATTTTATGTTTAACTTAATTTGGAAATATTGTTTTGTAAACATAAACGCAAAACAGCTGTTTGAATAATTATTGCAAGTAAAAATTTTACTTGCAAAAGCTTGCAAGAATTTTTCAGTCTCTCAATTTTGTACGCTCTTTTGATGTTCTCTCGTTGCAAATTTTTTGGGTTAATGAACGTTTTTTAGTTATAATTGTTACAAATTTGTGAAAATTTTTAGTAAATGAACACACCTTATGTGTTTAAAGCTGTCAATTGAGATTCACCTGTAACCGGTACTTTTGATGATCGTCTCAAAAGCACACTGGTTATACAAATAATCTATTTAGTTTATGAGAAATATGCTATCATTTATTTTATCAGATTTATATTTCTGTTGAAAAATATATATATGTGCATACATGTATAATACTTCAGTTGTCTGTCCCAAACCACACACACACACACACACGCATCCCAAAACATTTATACATATTGTAAATAAAAGTATTATAAAGTTTCCAAGCTTTTGCGGTCGTTAAACGCAACAAGCTCCAGTCGGACGGACACAAACACATGAACGAACTAATAATTCACTGTATTTAAACTGAATGCATTTAATTTTGTTTTCATTTAGTTTTAGCACGAAATATTTTACAGCTCTTATATAATTTAGAACGTGTCACTACTACTACTACTACTACGTACCGCCACCACCATTTGCCTGCAAAGAACGGGACTCTACTGTGGCATCCATGTACTGGTAAATAGTGACCGGGCCCTGGTACTGAGTCATCGGCCCAATGACCACATCTGAAGAATTTGACAAGTTTACAACACTTGTGGGCTGTATGGGAGGACTTGCAAATATGGTCTGCGGAAGAGCTGTTGGCAGGGCGGGAACGTTCGATGTCTGGCGTCCAGCAAGATTCCATAAAACATTGTTAGCAGCACTAGAGGCTGCGGCATTATAAGGCTGCGATTCCGAATTGCTTTGTTCATGCATTTTTTCTTTTTTTTTTGTTAGAAATTATCTCAAACGTTTGCAGTCACTGTAACATACGCGTCGCACATGCGTAATAATATTATGTATTTCGATCTACATTAAAAGTATTTTGAATTACGAAATTATTCAAATTCAATGTGTGTAACAAAAGCTTGTAAAAGATCTTTATTTCCGTTTGACAAGTTTAAGTACTGAAACCATCGACTGGTCCGAAAGCGATCACAATTGATACTGGAGAGAGTTTGTTTTAACAGTTTTTATTTGAGTATAGAAATTCAATATACAGTCATTACACATTTTATGCTTATGCCTTAAACACATTCAAGGCAGTAAACTACAACCTGTCAAAAATAGAATGCACATGTTTATAGGAATATGGATGGGATGGGATGTAAATCTAAAACGACTTTTAGTTGGCCATAATGATCTGATAAAAAAATAACCGTTATTTTAAATGGTTTCAAAATTTATTTATTTATTCTTCAATAACTATCTTATCCCCTTCAAAGTAATCCCCCTCAGATATAATACACTTATGCCAGCGTTTTTTCCATTCCTCGAAACACTTCTGAAACGCGCTTTTTGATTCGATTTTTCTTTTATCTCCTCAATCGTAGCAAAACGCTTTCCTTTCATCGGAGTATTGCTCAAAAAATAAAATTTCATCCATCTCTTCTTTAGTTAAAAATCTCTCCAAATTTCTTAAATACATTCATTACACTTTCCTTTTGAATATGCTTTAATAAATCATGTTTTCCCTTAATAGCTAATCTTAAAGTCTTGATGTTTAACCGCTGTTCATATTCTGCTACTGCCTCTTGAAACCCTCGCAAAATGTTCTTGTTGAAAATATTTGAATGGTTCTTCCTTGTATTAACAATAAACTTAGGAATGATTCCTGAATTTCTACACCTTATCAAGAAGGTTATGCCCGATTTTACATTAATAGCTTTATTCCGCAATGATCTAAGTTGATTGATGAGTTCCCTAACATGTTGATTTTCCTTGCATATTTGATAATTCATCCCTATTGTTTGGCGCTCTTCTTATTTTATTTTATCGCAATATTAAGCTGCAAAAATTAAATTTATTTAACAATCGAAGGTCAAATAATATTGAGATAAAATAAAAATAGTTCAAATAAAAATAAGTTAATATTATGAAAAGGTACATTCATAATTTATAATTATGAAAAAAGTTACAAATATTTATATTACCACGTGCCCATTTTTATTGTATTGTTGTAATCAGGGCTGGGCAGTATTTGAAATACATGTATTTGAAATACGTATTTGAAATACAAATGCGTATTTTGTATCTGTATTTCAAATACCCAACCTGAAAGTATTTAGTATTTCAAATACATAACTTAAAAGTATTTTGTATCTTGTATTTCAAATACATATGGCTTAAAAATACATTTTTACAAAATACATTTATTTATTATAAGTTCAAAATAAGTTTTTTCACACAAAAGCTAAAATTGCTAGAAACTGCGACCACTAATATGTTTATTATTTTGCAATACCGCAATGCAGCTTTCAATTGCCTCGTCCAGAGCAAATACATTTTACACTAATCAGGTGATATCAATAGGAATTTTCACATATTCGCCACCAGCCTTTTCCCAACGCTTTGTATTATATACAGGGAAATAATTTTTATTATGAAAACTTTTGCCTACCTTAATGTCTGTGAGAACCAGATTATATCGATTGCAACCCTACAGAAATCGAGACTACTCCTTACATGCGTGCAAAGAGTACTCCACAAAGGACCAGGACTAGTGCAAAAGTAATCCAAATATATGGGAAAAGCATGCTCCATTTTACATTACAATGTCCTAGCAGAGGACCATGTAATCCAAAAAAACATTACATCTGACTAATCCAAAAACTAGTTCAAGTAACTACTCCACAAATTATTAACAGAGGGTTAGTCTAGAAATTACTTCATGCCACTACTCCATGGATTACCACAGAAAACTAGTTTGGAAACCATTTTTAAATTACTCTGATGTGAATACTCCAGGGAACACAAGAGACTACTTTGAAAACTATAATTTTGTAAAATTTTTTAGAGCACTTTTGGGGTGCAACAACAAAAAAATCAAATCAAATATAATCACAAAATTTTTCGTATAAATTTTTTCTTCATTTGTTAAAAGACTATTAAACACAAAAAGAACATAAAAATATAAATAAATAATTGCAAACATAACAATTGAATTCATAGAATATACCTGGACTTACGGACTTACTAGTAACCCAAACCTTGAAATTCTTCCAAGATTCCAGTCAAAAATATTAAGAACAATAACTAGGGCTCCATAGTTTGTGAATAATAAAAATATTCATCGTGACCTTAACATATCCATGGTTAAAGATGAAATTAGTAAATCCTGTGCTAGATATTTATTTATTAATAGTAAAAAAAGTCATTCGGCTTGTCAGAAAACACACTAAACAAAACATGGCGTAACAGTATTACCATAGTTGTATTTTTTTAATAATGTGTTGCGAGTATTGTAAAATATCTTTTTTTTAGTTATCGTGGTCCATGTTTGCATTACATCGGACTATTTTGTAACTACTCCTTTTTATATAAAACGGATCATGTACTCCAATAATTTCTGCAGGGAAATACATATAATAATTTGAGGTATTTCAGTTGTATTTTAACAAAACTAATGGAGAGCTTAGAAAGGACATATAACGACACCTGAAGCAAATAGAGCCATATTGTCGTCCAACCTAGTTTCAAAATACACTGGTCACCAGAAATCATCCCATTAAAAGAGAGGCAACGAATTCAAAACCTTGCATAGATACCTTAAAACGTGAAACCGAACATGGATGCAATAGAAGATGTAGTAGTTGCAGTAAAGATGATGAGAATTTTATTGTTTTTATACATTTATACAATTTGGCAGCAGGTTCCGCAGAACCTGTAGAAATATGTTTTTCCTCGGCAGATTTTATTCGCTCCCCAACAAGAGGATGACTTATTAAATTAACTTGTTTTATTAAAGGAAATACTTGTTTTGCCGAATGAATCTTTAATTTGCTATCTATTAAATCCTAAATATTATTAATTTCCCAGTTGGCGAGTTTAGAACAATCATATGAATATACACACGTATGTCACACGTCTATATATCTAAAATGCATAGAATGTTAAATAAAAATATATAGGGTGTTTTTTTAAGACCGATAGAACTTGAAATTGTAAAAAATAACACAAAAAATTAAATTGTAATCAAAATTTTTTTTTATTCGAAAGATCAATACGTGACATTAACATTTGAAAATGATTTCGGGCATATGGGCACCGCGGCTGTTCTTGACGAAGCGCATTCTGGACGTCCAATTTTGGGCCACTTTTTCGAGCACTGCTGGCCGTATGTCACGAACAACACGAACAATGCTGGCCTCCAAGGCGTCAATTGTTGCTGGTTTATCAGCATAAACCAGTGACTTCACGTAGCCCCACAGGAAATAATCGAGAGGTGTCAAATCGCACGACCTTGGAGGCCAATTGACAGGTCCATTTCTCGAAATCAACTTATCGCCAAATTTTGATTTCAGTAAGTCGATGGTTGCGTTCGCCGTATGGCACGTAGCGCCATCCTGTTGAAACCACATCTCCTCCGGATCAATGTCATCCATATTTTCAAACAAAAAATCATTGATCATGGTGCGGTAACGATCTCCATTGACCGTAACGCGAGCTCCGGCCTCATTTTTGAAGAAATAAGGTCCGATGATGCCACCAGCATGAAAACCGCACCAAACAGTGCATTTTTCTGGATGTAATGGAGTCTGTAGGGTCTCTTGTGGATTGGTTTCACTCCATATGCGGCAATTTTGCTTATTAACAAACCCGTTAAGCCAAAAATGCGCCTCATCGCTGAACATAATTTTGCGTCTATAAGTTGCGCGAATCGACGACTGATTTTCAAAGTAAATTTGGATAATTTCGTAGCGTTGTTCAAGCGTGAGTCTATTCATGATGATTTGTCAGAGTATACTGAAACAAATAAAAAAAATGTTTCATCAAAATTTAATTTTTTGTGTTACTTTTTACAATTTAAAGTTCTATCTAGCTTAAAAAAACACCCTTTAATAAAAAAAATATAACACATTTTATATAATATTACACAGCTTTATTTCTAGTATTTGGATACATAATAAGTATATATGCAGTTGTAAGTATGAACATATATGTATATTGTCGACTAAAAAGAAAAAGAGCATAACTGACAAGAAAATTCTAGCCTAGTTATTATCAATAATACAACTATCCACAATTTTTAATAGGCTTTCAATACTTTACCAGTTCCGTCCTTTTAAGTTGTATGTGACAATATGCAACTTTGTTTAAGTGCATATATAAAATAAAATATTTATCTAAAACCAGAGTGGTAAGAATATACACCACTCTGGTTTTTTATGAGATCGAAAGACAAAAAGGTATTTGTAGTTTTTAGTTGTATTTTGTATTTAAAATACGTAGCTTGAAAGTATTTTGTATTTAAAATACACAACTTGAAAGTATTTTGTATCTTGTATTTGAAATACACAACTGGGAAGTATTTTGTATCTTGTATTTGAAATACTTAAAGTGAGTATTTTGCCCAGCCCTGGTTGTAATCTACACTTTGCATGAGGTTTGGAGATGCGAGTACGATCATTTAAAAGCAATTACAATTTTTGCATTATTTTTTGGCTGTTTCTGATTCTTTTTAGCAGTTTGTAACATTATTTTAAAGCCAATTTAGCTGTAAAATATGTGGCCACATAACTTGCGTGTAATTTTTGTGCACTTCCATGCATTCAAATGTCAAGCAAATAAGTAGTGTTACCGTGTAAATAATGTTAAGCCAATCAAAACTTAAGTTTTATCCATTTGTATGTTTATTTAATAAAATAATGTAGAAATTGGTAATGTTTAAGTTATAAAGTGAAACAATATCTCTCAGCCTATCTAGCACGTTGATACGGGGTTAATTGCAAGCCTTGTGCTCTACAAGTACGCAGCACTGTTTGTGGAAATTCAAACTGTTATTAACAGTTTTCGAATATTTAAGTTAGCAGCTTTGCTTATTACAGGCAGCAACCTTTTCAGTTAACACATAGATGGCGCTTAACAGTGTGCGTCTTGCAATAACTCACCACGCATAGTGCTACCAAGTTTTCTGATGACTACGGCCGTTAGCGGAAATTTTATATTAATTAAAGGTTTTTTTTGACAAACTTTGTATAGAAATTTGGCAAATAAGGCAAAAATAAACCAAAAATATATTTTATGAATAATTAATTCTTAATTTTATGGTTCTAGCGTGAAACGCACGAGCAAGAAAATATTTTCTGTGCGTAGAACATCTTTTGCGTGATTTGAAATCACTTTAATAAAAAGTGATTTTCAATCGCCAATCTTTTCATTTCTATATACTTTGTGGTGCGAACACATATTCGTGTGGTCATGCAAATATCTTGTGTCGACAATCGATTTTGACAATTGCCACGGCAATAATTGGTAGCTCGTGTAGACCGGTAGTTACTACTGAATTTTTACGCTTGTGTTCAGGGATAATAGCATAACAGTAATCTATGTTAGCAATAATTTCTCAAGTCCGTATGCAAATGTCAATATTGGCAGTAATAATTGCCAGTCAGATTGTTCGTGTGAACGCGAAGTTTACAACTGGGATCACCTTGAAATAAAAAACATTTTACTTTTTTTTACTTGAAAGCTCAATAAGAATTTTATTTACAAAATGTTTTATTTATCTCCTGTTCAGTTATTGAAAAAATTTGTTTTTCTTTCGAAATTTGTAGCGAAAAACAGTAAAAATTTTGTGTGTTTACTTATTACTTCTAATCAAGGCGAATTCATAAAAGGTAAATGCAGCAGAACAATGAATACAGCATTACAAAAAAATATATTGTTCAAACGTCAGAGGAAAAGATAAATACAAAAGGGGAACTCAAGAAATATATATAGCCAATTACAAATGAAAATTCCTTGGGAGTTTTTTCACTTTTTTTCAATTATGAACAAAAAGTGAATATGATGTTTTGTATTATTTCCTTCTCTTGATTCACTGAAATTACTAAAATTCTTCAATTTCTAGTGGCAAGTTAACGAAAATTGTGCTTATCGCTTTAGTTTGAATTCAGAAAAATACTTTACTTGAGAAATAAATTCAGAGAGGAATAAATTCCGTGAGAAATAATTTCCGCGGGAATATTCATAATTGAGTTTATAATAAAAAAACGTTTACAGGAAAAGAAAAACTTTTAATTATTATGTGAAATTTTTAATTATTTCGTAAAAACTAAAGTCTGTATATCTGACTTTGAAAAAGTGAAAGTGGCCAGCTGGATTGGGGTGGGCTCTGGATTATACCTGGCTCTCAAGCTACAAGTGCATACAGCCATGTTCTAAGAAACACGCGATCTGAAACCGCAAAGTGTTCTGGAAAACGCTTAATTCGCGTTTAGAAGATCAAAAGAACGTGCGTTTTACTGGCGCGTGTCGGAGTTGTTTACATATAGGTATATAAATTGTTATGTGGTAGTTATATAAAACAAGAATACATTTTTTAATTTAGTATATTTACTTGAAAATATGTAAAATTCTTTTAAATAGTTATTGAAGTAAAAAGAAAACATATTAAATGTTCATTTTGCAAACTCAGTTTGCAGCAGCAAATTCAATCAATTCACTGTAATATACACACACGAGTTGAAGTCGTCAATTTTAAGCGATATGCGTTTACCAGAAGACTTATTTGGCGGTTTCAAATAGCTTTTATAATTTTTACGTTATATGTTTGGCGTTTTGAAATCGAAAACGCAAAATTTAAACGATTTGCGTTTCTCAGCACATGCTTGATAATAAAACATATTGTTTTTTTCCTAGTTTATTTTTCCACTGACATCCGGCAATGATAAAAACCAAGGCGAATTCATAACAGGTGAAATTGACAGCACAGCTGATAACTTTTTTTTTGTAATCTGTTTCAGATGTCAATGAAATAATTAAAAGGAATTTGAAAAAAGTAATTTGAAGCAATTTTTTAGATTGTATCTTAACCTGGTTTGTATCTGTAACCTGGCTGGCTGTTTTCAGTTTTCCAAGCTCTATGATGTGAGACTTTAATTTTCACGAAATAATTAAAGTTTTCAGGAATTAAATAAAAGTTTTTCTTTGCAAACTTTTTTTTTAAAGAAACTTTAAAAAATAATTTTAAAACAATTTTTAAATTATATATTGTACCTTGAGCGCCAGGATCCTCCCCAATCTAGCTGACCATTTTCACCTTTCCAAGCTCTATGATTTGAGACTTTTATTTTCATGAAATAATTAAAAGTTTCACGAAATAATTAAAATTTTTTTCTTTTCAATAAAAAATTATAAACAGCTTGTTTTCTATGTTTCCCAACTAGCTGTTTATACGTCGACATTTCATAGGAGCTACGCTAATCATCAGTAGACTTTGGAAAATTTTGAAGGATATTCTCAAACATTCAACTTTATATTCCAACAATCTAAATAAATTGTTGAGAATTTAAAAAGAAAAATGCTCTAATAATACCTGTCAAAACACAAAAAACAAGCTTTTTCATTTATACACGTTGTAACATTTCTTTACACTTTAGAGACTTGTATAAATGAAGAAGAGCATTTTTCTTTTTTAATTCTCAACAATTTATTTAGATTGTTGGCATATAAATTGGAATGTTTGAGAATATGTTTCAAAAATTTCCAAAGTCTACTGATGATGAGGGTAGCTCCTATGAAATGTTGACATATAGATAGCTGGGAAACATAGAAAACAAGCTATTTATAATTTTTTATTGGTATCAATGTTAGAAATTGGCACTAAATGTTTTTCTTTTCTTGTAAATTTTTCTTATTATATTTTCTTGAATTCCTTTTTGTGTTTATATTTTTCCCTTAACATTTGAAAAAGATTTATTTGTTGTAGTGTTGTATTTATTGCTCTTGTATTTACCTGGTATGAATTCGCCTTGATAAAAACACAAAAAAATATCAGCTGTGCTCTCAATATTAATTTATTGTCTCGTTTATACGTAAAATTTATTTGTGAATAAAGGCTATTTGCAAATAGCTAACTCACAGTTCAAACAGCCGAAGAAGCTTCAATGCGAAATGGTAAAACACGTTTATATGGTAACACCGCACAGTCACACAATTATGAATATAAAAGTTAAATTGTTAAAAATTGGAAAATTTATGAATTCTGAAATAAAAACAATTATTCCAATAATTTTTTTCACACAATAAAATGAACGTTCTCACACAATTTTATTTTCATTATTATTGACATTTAAAATAGTGACTGATAAAATAAAACTCAAACTTTTAAAGAAGGTGGCAACATCTTAAACTTTATTTGAAATGAAATATGGTAACTTTCGTGAGTTAGTAACTCGCAATAAAAAAATTATATGGCAATATTTATTTGTCGTACCCAAGGCAACTTTATACAGGTGAATGCAAGTGGAAAGGCGAATTCAGTACTATGTATTTTGTTATTGTAAAACATATCGTGAATGTCATAATCTAAATTCGCCTAAGATTGCTCAGCAGAGAAAAAATTTTATATAAACGTTAAATATAACCTTTATAATTGTTTGTAATTAAAATCACAGATTATATTAGTTTTTCACTTTTAAATTCACACAAATTTTTTGAAATTGCACTAAATCATGCAAAAAAACCTTCAGATTAAAATGGCGCGAAAAAGTTTGTAAACAAAAGAAACAAAATTTGACAGTCTCATTGGAAAAAACGCGAGAAGCAAAAAATAATCACCTGTGCTGTTAAGTTCCCCTGGTAATGAATTCGCCATTGGGTGGATGCAAGCGAAAAGGCGAATTCGGTACTATGTATTTTGTTATTGTAAAACACATCGTTAATGTCATAATCTAAATTCGCCTAAGATTGTTCAGCTGGGAAAAAATTTTATATAACCGGTAAGTATAAACTTTTATAATTGTTTGTAATTAAAATCACAGATTATATTAGTTTTTCACTTTTAAATTCATACAACTTTCTTGAAATTGCACTAAATCATGCAAAAAAATCTTGAGATTAGAATGGCGCGACAGTCTCATTGGAAAAATCGCGAGAAGCAAAAAATAATCACCTGTGCTGTTAAGTTCACCTAGTAATGAATTCGCCTTGGGTCATACGTATAAACGAGACATACATGAGAAACTGACAAAAAAAATTTTAAATATGTGAACAGGAGATTATTAATTTTTCTAATTAACTGCATTTTAATGTTTTTATAAGTCTATGGGTTAAATTCATAAAAAATTTAAACATATTTGAAATGAATTTTAATAAAATTTTGTAGGAAATTTTTGGGCTAAAAATCATTTGAAATATATTTTAAATTTTATAATTATGCCCTAATATATGTATGTATATGTATGTGATTTTGTGTTTAATTGTTAATACATTTTGCTATCATATAAATTTGTATACATTTTCATACCTCAATATTCTTTTTTTTTAGCATTTTATCATTTTTTATAAACAATTTTGTGTTTTATATTTTTATCTAAATTTTCTATAATTTGTTAGCAATTTCATATAAAAACTGTTTTATAAAAAGAAAATCACTCAAAAAGTATTACAACTGAAAAAGCTGCAACAATAGTTTAACAAAATATTTTATTTGGAGACCGTCTTTCAAGTTGGCTGAAATCCAGTTTTTAATGTGTTAACAAATTTGACTAGTGAACAAATAATAAAATTTCATCATAAAACACATTATTCATTAATTAATGGCGCGCTTATGGAGGGCAACAGCAGTTCAGTTGCGTTGCCAGCTACTAAAAATGATAAAGCAGGGCTGTCAAATGATAATACAGGTAATAAAGTAATAGGTGCATACCACAAGATCTTTCGACAAGTTCGAACTAGTGACAGTAAAAAGCAAATTATTGAAATTTGCCAACTTTACTTAAAAATACTGGAACCGCAAAAAACCAAAATTGTACATATTAAAATATATTTAGAGATTTTACAAGCTGAACATCATAAAAACATTATTGGCAACAGCTGTGAAATTAAAAGCAAGAAAATTTTTTACTGCGGATATGTTTTTTGTATTCATAGGTGTGTGCGTGCAGTGGTTGAAAAGTACTCTCGTAAGTAAAATTTTCACATTTCTGAGGTGATTAAAATTTTATTAGCTCTAGGGGCTAATATAAATTTTGACAATAGGATAGAAATATTTGAAATGTAGGAATTTGATTGAAATAAATTATAATTGAAAATTTTATAATTAAAAGTATAAAAATCAAATAATACTAAATTGAAAAATGGCTCTATTATAACTATTTCTTAATTTATTCATTTTTATTTATTTTGTTTCGTTGAAATTTGTTCTGTTTTATCAAAATTTTATGTTGTCAAATATAATATTTTTTTACACAGCCAAAACATAAAATTTCTCTACCACAGACAAATTATTTTTCACCATAGTACTTTGCTACCGTTTCGCACACGTACATAGTTGAAAAAAGTGAGCTTTAAGTTTAACTGGGTGTCAACTTTTATTTGCACAATTCCTAATCAAACATTAGAAAGTGGCAACCTTGAACAGCTGCTTTTCTTTGGTTTACATTTCTTTATGAATATAAGTTATTTGCGAAAAAATGTTGAAAACTGGAGAAAGTAGAAATAGTCAGTGACCTTTAATTTTGATTTTGAACTAAGTTTTAATTAAAAGCTTGTTTTCTGTTTGCAAATGTTCTAATACTTTTTGTTTCATATATATGTAAACAAAAAACAGCTGATTCTAGTTCAAATTTGTAGCAAGAAAAAGTTCGTTTTCTATGTATATTTTTTAGTCTTATATAAATGTAAACAAAAAACAGCTGATTATTTGATTCTAATCTGAATTTGTACAAAGAAAGAGTTTGTTTTCTAATTACTTTTTCAGTTATATATACTTTTATGTAAGCAAAAAACAGCTGATTATTTGATTCTATTCCAAATTTGTATAAAGAACAAGTTTGTTTTCTAATTACTTTCCACTGTCGTATATATATAAACAAAAAACAGCTGATTATTCGATTCCAGTCCAAATTTGTACAAAGAAAAAGTTTGTTTTCTAATTATTTTTCAGTTTTATATATATGTAAACAAAAAACCGCTGATTATTTGTTTCTAGTCCGAATTTGTACAAAGAAAAAGTTTGTTTTCTAATTACTTTTTCAGTTATATATACTTTTATGTAAGCAAAAACCAGCTGATTATTTGATCTTAGTTCAAATTTGTACAGAGAAAGAGTTCGTTTTATAATTACTTTCCAGTGTCGTATATATGTAAACAAAAAATAGCTGATTATTTGATTCCAGTTCGAATTTCTACAAAGAAAAAGTTTGTTTTCTAATTATTTTTTCAGTTTTATATATATGTAAACAAAAAACATCTGATTATTTGCTTCTAGTCCGAATTTGTACAAAGAAAAAAATTTGTTTTTTAATTAATTTTTCTGTTTTATATACTTTTATATAAGCAAAAAAACGGTGATTATACGATTTGTACAAAGAAAAAGTTTGTTATGTAATTACTTTTTCAGTTTTATATATATGTAAACAAAAAACAGCTGATTATTCGACTCTAGTCCAAATTTGTAGTTTCATATATTTGTAAACGAAAAACAGTTGATTATTTGCTTCTAGTTCGAATTTTTCCAAAAAAAAAAGTTTGTTTTCTAACTACTTTTTGTGTTATATAAATGTAAACAAAAACCAGCTGATTATAGAATTCTAGTCAAGATAAAGCTCGTTTTCTAACTAATTTTTCAGTTTCATACATATGTAAACAAAAAACAGCTGATTATTCTCTTCTAGTCCGGGTTGGTACAACTTTGTGCTGGAAATGAAAAAATTACTCTCTCATTTTCTCTCTAAATTGTACAACAATTGTTATATATAGGGTGTTTTTTTAAGCCCGATAGAACTTGAAATTGTAAAAAATAACACAAAAAATTAAATTGTATCAAAATTTTTTTTTATTCGAAAGATCAATACGTGACATTAACATTTGAAAATGATTTCGGGCATATGGGCACCGCGGCTGTTCTTGACGAAGCGCATTCTGGACGTCCAATTTTGGGCCACTTTTTCGAGCACTGCTGGCCGTATGTCACGAACAACACGAACAATGCTGGCCTCCAAGGCGTCAATTGTTGCTGGTTTATCAGCATAAACCAGTGACTTCACGTAGCCCCACAGGAAATAATCGAGAGGTGTCAAATCGCACGACCTTGGAGGCCAATTGACAGGTCCATTTCTCGAAATCAACTTATCGCCAAATTTTGATTTCAGTAAGTCGATGGTTGCGTTCGCCGTATGGCACGTAGCGCCATCCTGTTGAAACCACATCTCCTCCGGATCAATGTCATCCATATTTTCAAACAAAAAATCATTGATCATGGTGCGGTAACGATCTCCATTGACCGTAACGCGAGCTCCGGCCTCATTTTTGAAGAAATAAGGTCCGATGATGCCACCAGCATGAAAACCGCACCAAACAGTGCATTTTTCTGGATGTAATGGAGTCTGTAGGGTCTCTTGTGGATTGGTTTCACTCCATATGCGGCAATTTTGCTTATTAACAAACCCGTTAAGCCAAAAATGCGCCTCATCGCTGAACATAATTTTGCGTCTATAAGTTGCGCGAATCGACGACTGATTTTCAAAGTAAATTTGGATAATTTCGTAGCGTTGTTCAAGCGTGAGTCTATTCATGATGATTTGTCAGAGTATACTGAAACAAATAAAAAAAATGTTTCATCAAAATTTAATTTTTTGTGTTACTTTTTACAATTTAAAGTTCTATCTAGCTTAAAAAAACACCCTATACAACGCTTTTGAGCCTCTTTGCACCAGTTCGAGCTGTTTCATTATTCCCGTGGAACACACCTAATAATACACCTCTAGTTATGGATTTACTACATTTCTGGCAGCCGGCATAGTGTGGCTGCCTGCTTGGCAACCACATCCTCTTTAGCCAAACTTACAACTATTTTTAAACATAGAAATTATGGCTCTTGCTTGTGTTGCTTTTTCAGGAATATATTTATTTTTTATTTTAACACAAATTTTATAAAATTAATTCAATCTTTCCATCTATGGAATTTGTTTTAAAAACCACACTGATAAAACTCGTTCCTGAAAAAGCCGCAGAGATGGGAGTACCAACATACAATATAAAGAACTTCAATAATAAATATTTATTCTAAAAACAATTAATTTAAATCAATAGATGATATTTTCTAAATTCTTTCTAACATAATGGCAATTTAAAACGGCTAAAACGTTCTAAAATATAAACTATAAATTATAGTAAAATAGATATAAATACGTTCAATTGATTGTGAAATTCGTAATGGAGACCCAACGCAGTGGGAGCGGTAACTAATCTCAATCGAATATGCAGGCGAAAACGGCTAAACAATTTAAGCCGAAATTTTCCCAACAGCTTTCTTCAGAAGAACCTTTTTCGGCACGTCTCATTTTCTTGGGATAATTTTTGGGATTACTGCGATCACTTAAGTGAATTGGCATTTTGGCGAATTCAGGTCTGGGAGTACGAAACTTTTCCATTAATTGACTTTGCTCCGGCGTGAGATTTTTAAGCTTTTTACCTGCACAAAGAAAACAAAAATTGTTAAAGTAAAAAAATAAACCTTAAAAATAAATTCTGTTATTTTAGATAATAAAATAATTTTTAGACTTAAATAAGAGCAATTAAATTTACTGAGTTAATATAAATATCATTCTTATTAAGCGCTCTTAGCAGAATCGTTACCAAGGCGAATTCATTTTGCTAGATGAAACTGTTAAAGCAGATGTTCTACAAGGCGAACTTATACAGGTGAATGCAAGCGGGAAGGCGAATTCAGTGTTGTGTATTTTGCTATTGTAAATCTTCCTGAAAATCCCAAAATCTAAATTCGCCTAAGATTGTTTAGCTGGGAAAAAATGTTTTATAAACATTAAAAACAAATTTTTAAAATTGTTTGTAATTAAAATGACAGATTATATTAATTTTTCACTTTTAAATTCACAAAAATTTCTTGAAATTGCACCAAATCATACAAAAAAATCTTCAGATTAAAGTGGCGTGAAAATGTTTGTAAACAACATTTTCACGTTGGAAAGTCACATTAGAAAAAACGCGCAAAGCAAAGTATAATCACCGGAGCTGTCAAGTTCGCCTAGTAATGAATTCGCCTTGATCTAAACAAATCATTTTGAATTCGCCTTGAACTCTAGCGAACAAATCTGTATTGCCGCAAACGTGAATTAAATTTCAACTTACCTTCAATGCAATCGCTAACGAGTGATGTTTCTAATGGATTCAGCAACTCTAAGCGGTCACAAGCCTTTCGGAATTCGGAAGCACTCATCAAACAGTAGCGTGGCGTCAAGCACAGCGGTCCTAAAACTCTTTGCCGGTTTTCTGCTGTGGGGTCCAATTTTTTGCGTTTACACTCCGCCACACTCCAATCGGCGAGGCAGGTGAATAGTGTCAGCTCAGAACTTAACTGTAAAGCATCGCGTTTCGCAATCATTTCCAGCTCTTCAAAACGCAGTTCTGTAATTTCTGGCTTAGTCAGAATCAATTCGGCGTGCATGTCCATCAGCTGTAGTGCATTGTTTAGCAGAGCAACGCCATAGTCTTCAGCTGTAAATGGATTCGGATTGGGAGCGGGAACATTCGATGAATTAACATTGCTAGTCGAATTAGTTGCAGCGGCTGCTAGTTGAGCTTTACGCTTCATTTTCTTGCTGGCCGCGGAGTCTTGTGTTGTTATGACAGCACCCAGCTGATGTTGATTGTTTGAGGTCATACCCTGATAGAACCACAGCGAACGAAATACATCAATCACGGTGGCACTGCTGAGTTGTAAATCCAACTCGCGCATGCAATGTATGATCTGTTCGTTAATCAAGTAAAAAAGAAGAAAGGAAAGGAAGAAACTATAAACTCCTTTGCTACACGGGAAGAGAATTGAATATTGTAAATGAAATAAAACATACCAAATCAGGGCAATTGTAACGATCAGCCAATTCTAATATTTTCAAAATATGCAAATGATCGCGATATCTGACAAATTTTGTTTCCAAAAATCGTATGAGAAGTTCAAAATCATGTTTATCTACATTTGAGATCTGAAAATGATTATCACCTTTGCGTCCGCTATTCGGTCCGGCGTGTATCATTTTGGCCAACTCAACACTGTTTTCCAGCACAGCTTTCCGTTCGCAGCGTATCATCGAACGATCGTCGCCATTGACCACAATGAAATCTATATAAGGACTGGGAATTATTGGTACACCCGTTGAGACATTTGTATGGGCGCACATAAAGTAAGGCGGTGCAGTTGGTGTATAAGTACTGGAACGGCTTGAGGTTATGGCGTCGCCAACACAACCGCTGGCGCCAACGTTTCCGCTACGATCTGGATTGTGTTGGCCATCAGAAGACAGTCCAAATGGTAAAACCATTTTACGTTAGCGCGTCAACTGCAACTTGAACTTGTTGGCAATTATGGAAAGCGTTATGACTTAATTGCTTCGCTCTTTTCACAAAAACAGTGTGAGAGAGTTGTAAAAAATGTTGTTAAATTGATGAGTATTTTGGCATTGAAGGCAGTGTTGTTGAGAAAATCTAAAAATAAATAAAAAAGCAATTAATTCATAAGAAGTTTAAATTTAAACAAAAAGAGTGCTATTAGAAAATTCATACTTAAAACCAAGGCGAATTCACACCGAGGTAAATGCAAGAGCAATGAATACAACCAAGGCGAATTCATACCAGATATGTGCAAGAGCAATAAATACAACACTACAAAAAATAAATATTTTTCAAACGTCAAGGGGAAAATATAAACACAAAAAGGAATTAAAAAAATACAATACAAAAATTTACAAAAAGAAACAAACTTTTAATTATTTCGTGAAACTTTTAATTATTTCGTAAAAATTACAGTCTCAGATCATACACTTGGAAAGGTGAAAATGGCCAGCCAGATTGGGGAGGATTCTGAATGTTACCTGGCGCTCAAGATACAATATATAATTTAAAAAATTGTTTTAAATTTTTTCTCCAAATTTGTTTTAGTTATTCCATTGACAACTGAAACAGATTTCAATTAAAAAAAAAGTTATCAGCTGCGCTGCCAATTTCACCTGTTATGAATTCGCCTTGCTTAAAACATTTGCCTCTTACAGGCGGACGGCAGAAGAAATATTTAAACTTTCACAGCCTGTTCGCCGTTAGTTCGCTTTTAGGGTTTGGAAATTGAAAGACAGACATTTTTCTCATTCTGCTTTGAACTTGCCGAAACCTTTTAGAGTTGCGAAATTAATAGACAGACAGATATTTTTCGTTTCTCTTTTCTTTCTTTCTTTCTTTCTTATTGTTGTTGCTGTTTATTAAGCACAGCTAGTGTGTTTATATGAAGTTGACGTTGATATGAGAATAATAATATGAAGCAACAACATGAAAAAATGCGAAGAGAGGCAACTTCAAACGAAAATTGTCCAGTAAGTAGAGGTTTACCGCACACTCTTCCTCTTTAATACATCTCCTACAAACTTCGTCTGTCTGTCCATCAGTTTCTCAACTGTGAAAGGGGACTTATCGAATGAAAATGTATGCTAAAGAAAGCTAATCACTCACATTCAAATTCATCAATTTCGGTTTGTCTATTAGACTTGTGTGTTTCATGAATGAATTAATTCAACTGCATGATTCTCTCAAGTGAAAGAATGAAATATTTCTGTATTATTTCTCTATTTCTTTCAGCATGCTCTTGCTTTTCATATTTCGTCATCTTTCATTCAGTACCCGTAAACATTCAAAATCAATTATTAATTTTATTTTGTACTGTTAAATTTAAATCAATTTTAAAAATGAATATTAAGTAGTTCTTTATATGTATATTGAGTTTCAACAAATGACGGAGTTGCTTTATAATACTTCGTTAAGCTGCCACCTGACACACATAATTGAAATATTTTCATTCATTCTAAAATGTTTGGCAAGCAGAAAGACGAAAGAAAAGGAATGAATTAATTCACTTAACCTTTCTGAAAGAGAACGAAAGTTTCACACATAGGAAAGATTTTGCCCAATACTATTGTCTATGTTACTAATATTCCTTCACATGCACTTATGTACTTTAATTAAATTTTGACACATTGTTGCGAATGAATTTACCTTTCGAAATCGGCGAACTGGCTGTCAGTTTAACAAAACAACTTTGTTATTTGTAAAATTAATTGCAAAATTCTCTTTACAAAGACTATTTCCCAATTAAAAGAAAATATAGTATAGAAATGTTGTCATGTAACGCTAGAATTTCGAAAGAACAATGTGGCAACGTCGACAATACTCATAAAAATATCATTTTGACATATGATACTCGTATGTGACATTAATGTTATAAATAATCTTCAGTAATTTGAAAACTGATATCAATCACAATAACGAAAATCATCAGAGAATTTCGTCACAAATGGAGTATCTTGAGCGTATAACTATGCTGACATCAATTCAACAATATATTTTATTAATAATTATAATCAATACAATTTATCAAAATTTATTAAAAAACAGACTTAATAGGGTTGTAATAAAGAGTGAATGAAAATTGACACAATATGTAAATTTGTGCCAATTTATGCAGTCAAGTTTTGGCAGCCTTGAAAACAATTTGACAGCTTAAGGCACTCACGGTCGATATGTTTTTACGTTTGTTTTTTTTAAGATGTAACAGATCAACCTACATATATAGCGCGTAAAGTTTAACATAATTCAACGTAAATATTTGAATTTGTCCTTATTTATACATTAAAGTGTTGGCAGCCCTAAAAAACAATTTGAAAGCTGACAGTTGTTCTAAAATCTTTTACACGTCATGCGGGCGGATGTTGCCGCTTTTAAGATATTTCAATATGTGCAGAAAAGCTGAAATATTCTTAAAGATATACACATACATACATGTATGTTACATGTGTGTGAATGTCATAATATCAAAATTTGTTTATAATCACCCTCTTCAATTCATGAGAAAGAAATTCGCCCAGGCTTTTGTCGTTTATGTAAAATGCATGGGAATCTCAGTACTTAATTAAAATCATTCGGCACGTGTGAGTTCAATGCTTAAAAGCTTTCAAAGACTATGCATACTCGTACATACACCCATACATATATACACATACATATGTGTATGAACATGCATATGCATGTAGTACGCCTATACGGGCGAGCGTTGAAATTATTTCAATTTGTAACTTTGAATCTCAATAAAATTTGAAATCTCAAATAAGTGCCAGTTTACACACATCAAGTTTGACTCGTCAAGTCTTGAGTTTTTGAAAGAACGGGGAGAAGAGAGTGGCAAAGGGTGCAGACTTGACGGTACCGTCAAGTCTAAAATGGAATGCCACAAAATATGAAAACTTTAAGGCAAAAAAACTTAAACTTGACGATATAAAACTTTTGTGTGTGAACGTGAATGCAAGTTCAAAAGAAAATTGAAGCAGAATTGATCAAGAAAACCTGATGTGTGTAAATTGAGACTAACTCACATGAAGTTTTTTTTTTATAAATTTCTATACAAAATATTTATATATTAGGTGTACAATTTTGCTTCCGCCGTTTTGCAATAGATGGCTGTAGCAGTAAGTGATAGTCGAAATAAATATAGGGTGTTTTTTTAAGCCCGATAGAACTTGAAATTGTAAAAAATAACACAAAAAATTAAATTGTAATCAAAATTTTTTTTATTCGAAAGATCAATACGTGACATTAACATTTGAAAATGATTTCGGGCATATGGGCACCGCGGCTATTCTTGACGAAGCGCATTCTGGACGTCCAATTTTGGGCCACTTTTTCGAGCACTGCTGGCCGTATGTCACGAACAACACGAACAATGCTGGCCTCCAAGGCGTCAATTGTTGCTGGTTTATCAGTATAAACCAGTGACTTCACGTAGCCCCACAGGAAATAATCGAGAGGTGTCAAATCGCACGACCTTGGAGGTCAATTGACAGGTCCATTTCTCGAAATCAACTTATCGCCAAATTTTGATTTCAGTAAGTCGATGGTTGCGTTCGCCATCCTGTTGAAACCACATCTCCTCCGGATCAATGTCATCCATATTTTCAAACAAAAAATCATTGATCATGGTGCGGTAACGATCTCCATTGACCGTAACGCGAGCTCCGGCCTCATTTTTGAAGAAATAAGGTCCGATGATGCCACCAGCATGAAAACCGCACCAAACAGTGCATTTTTCTGGATGTAATGGAGTCTGTAGGGTCTCTTGTGGATTGGTCTCACTCCATATGCGGCAATTTTGCTTATTAACAAACCCGTTAAGCCAAAAATGCGCCTCATCGCTGAACACAATTTTGCGATAAAACAACGCGCGAATCGACGACTGATTTTCAAAGTAAATTTGGATAATTTCGTAGCGTTGTTCAAGCGTGAGTCTATTCATGATGATTTGTCAGAGTATACTGAAACAAATAAAAAAAATGTTTCATCAAAATTTAATTTTTTGTGTTACTTTTTACAATTTAAAGTTCTATCTAGCTTAAAAAAACACCCTATAGATCGAAGAAATCATACAATAAGCTTAGTTATTCGCCATCGAAATATAAATCGTTTTGTGTCTGCATCGTTATTCTCGATTAAACATATCAGCGTACTAGCCAAATTCTCGTCATTTGTGGGAGGTTTTAATTTTCTGTCTTAACATGAAGAAATCTGCGGCTGAGACTCCTCGAATGCTCTCAAATACGTATCGTGAGGCCACTGATAGTGAAAGAACGTGCCGAGAGCAGTTTCAACGATTCGAAAATGGTGATTTTGATGTCGAAGAACAGCATGGCGGTGGAAGAGAGAAGTTTTTCGAAGTTTGTCGTGTCAAACGCAACAGGAATTGGCGGAGCCATTAGGAATGATTCAAAACGCCTGAAAGTCATGGGAATGATTCAGAAACAAGGAATTTGGGTGTCGTACGAGTTGAAGACGAGAGATGTTAAACGGTGTTTGTTTGCTTGTGAACAGCTGCTTGCAAGACAAAGACGGAAATGATTTCTGCATCGCATTGTGACTGAAAATTATGGGGATAATCCGGCCATACGAAATTTCACGGTTCCAAGGTCATACTCAGTATTTGGTGGGACCAGCTCGGCGTAATGTATTAGGAGCATTGAAACACAAACGCAATAGTGCAAACAACCAGAGACATGATAAGGTTACTTTACAGCATGGCAATGCTCGACCCTATGTTGCGGCAGGTAACCAGTCCCCGAGCCGTTGCTACGAAATCTGACCTTGGGCCAGGAAATCTGACCGGAGACTTAAATCTGGTACCGCGGGAACCGGGAGGTCCAGGTACTTGTTCCTGCCCCGCTATGGTGCAGCCCTTCGGGATGTATGGTGGTGGTTGTGGTTTAAGCCCAAATCGCGGGGAGAGTTCAATTGAGCTCAGTGATGAGTTGCATTGCAACCGGATGCCGTGGCCTATAGATCGGAAGGAGCTTTAGAAAGGCTGTGCTCCTAACTATCATGTCTAAACAACATGAGATTGAATTGGTACTCATGCATGGCAATTTATTATTTATGGGGGCGCTGGTAGACGCATTGTATTCTTCCGGTGATTAGATCACCGTGGGGTAAATCCACACTGGCAGGTACCCATGATAATCGTTTTCACAGCCCTGTGTTGGGAAAAGAAGCCAAGACATACTTAGAAACGTTGAAATGGGAGGTTTTACTCTACCCGCCGTTTTTTTTTTTTTTTCAAGCATTGCTCGATTAGTGGCACACAGGCTGGCTGACCAGCACTACCGGCCCGACGAAGATGTACAAAATTGGATCGATTCTTGGATGGCTTCTAAAGATGAACAGTTTTTTCAACGCAGGATTCTTACGCTGTCCGAAAGATGGCAGAAAGTAGTGGTCAGCGATGGGCAATACTTTGAATCACAAAAGTATAGCCAGGTTTTCACAATAAAGGTTCGAATTTCTTCCTGCCGAAATGGAATGAGCAAGATTTGCTGGCCACATGATTTCAACCAGACAGCGTACATAGCAAGAGTCACAATGGATATTGTGAAGAAAGCATTTTCTGAATGTATAATCTCCCGTTTTGGCGATTTGGCTTGGCCAGGAAGATCGTTCAATTTTTCCATCCCTGACCTCTTTTTTTGGAGGCCACTTGAAGTTGTGGGCTTTTACTAACAAGTTCCAGGCAGTTGCAGCTCTTAAGGAGAATATTCGACGGGAATGCGAACAGTTATCACAGAGAAGTGTTGCGGAAAGTTATGGAAATTGCAACAATACGGTCGTAAATGTGTATCAACGCTGGCGGCAGCCACTTGTTTGATGTTAAAATTTCCAATTTCCAACAAAAGAAAAGCCTTGTTTTTCGTTTTTTGACAGGTATTATTAAAACATTTTTCTTTTTAAATTCTCAATCATTTATTTAGAATATTAAGATATAAAGTTGAATGTTTAAGGATAACTTTCAGAAGTTTCCAAGTCTACTGATCATTAGGGTTGTAGAGCCACTGCACCCTGAACATAATACATCACTAAGTTATGCCTATAATTACCAGCCGTGTATGTACTCGTATGTATAGATAATCAAGAGATGTAACAAGAATATTGAATAAATAGCCGAAGGCAGTCCTCTGACATGCCGATATATACATAGACAACTAGGAAACATAGAAAATAAGCTGGTTATAATTTTTTAATTAAATAATTTTATATTTAATTATTTGATCTTGCTTAAGTAATTATTTATTATTTTTGCAGCTAAAGATCGGTTTGATCTTATATAAAAAATTCAACAGTATTTGAATTTTTTTATATAGAATCAAAACGATCTTTATTTGCAAAAATAAGAAATAATTAATTAAATAACTTTATAATTCATTTTAATGTAGAAAACACACTTTACTGAAATTGGAATTTTTCGCGAGCGAGTTCGATTCGTGCACATTCCGTACTCTGACAAAAATCTGGGAAATAACAAATGAATGAAAAAATATTGTTTATGCGTTTATGTATTCATATTTCTTTTTTATTATTATTTTTTACAGATAATCCATAATAAATTGATTAACGATAGTTTGTAGATATCTAAGCAATAAAATTTACGTTAGTTATCGCTGTATCGCACTAATTCACACTCGCAAATCGCACACATACACGCATATCATACACTGAGGAAAAAAGATTTGTAAGTGCAACTACAGACTGCTCTGGATAATTTAAAACTCGATACTTCGAACTTGTCTTGAACTGGTCATTGCAAAAATACTTGTTAGCTTGAAGGGAAAAGCAAATGCTATTTGATTACACTCCCCGCCTTAATTTTAAATGGAATTTCGCACGATTACATCCCATAATTTCTCTATTATCTAAACTTGCAAGGTATTGTGTATGACGTACTTTTGTTCTTGGGACATAGAGAAAAAAATCTTAGTCGTTTGCTCTTTTTTTTTCGATGCAATATCTGTACTAATGGATGGTATAAATACTGAGTAATCGAATGTTCTTGATGTTCTTGGAATGAAAATTCAGTGTGATGTTTGCTGGACTTAACATAATTTTCATGTCGCCAAAGATTCATTCTTTGGCAGCATTCAAACATTCGCCAACCCGGTTGACAAGGCTAACCGGCTAGCTGAAATTTGTGCAAGCAACTCCTACTTGCCGGAAAGCAGTTCCCCATCTCCAAAGAGTATCTGCAACTATCGGTCATGTCACAGAAATCACTTCCGTTCGGAAATGGAATTGAATCGGTTTTTAATTCTTAAAAAAACGAAAATTAAAAAAAGAAATTTTTTCGGATGAAATCAATTCTTTTCGGATGAAAACTAGTTTCACTCTTGCAATTAGAAATAATTTCATTCCGAAAAGTTTATCAGTTTTTTGTTTTTTGAAGAAGTAAAAAAAGCATTCAATTCCGTTTCCGAACGGAATTAAGCTCTGTGACATGGCTGTATGTCAACGATATTTTTCCCGGTTCGAGCAGTTAAAAGGGTTGTGGCCGACCACAATAGAAATAAGACTCCTAGATTCTCAAGATTTAGCTTCTAGTGTCTTTTTCCTGTTTCCAAACCTGAAAAAAATGGCTCGCAGAAAAAATATTCTTCTCAAACGAAGAAGTGACCACCGAAACTAACGCGTATATGAGGGGTTCCCAAAATCATATTATTCAGATGGTACAAAAAAGTTGGAATATCGTCTTACTAAGTGTATAGAGCTAAACGGAAAAAGAAATGTTTTTTCCTACTTAGTTAGCTTCAATACCAATCCGCCCTCGTATGTCAAGCTTATAAACCTTTTGCAGATGATAGCAGCATTTGCCATTCGTATTCATTCCGTTATAGGCCCATCCGAGATCGGAGCCAAGAGGCAGAATATGTATATCTAATTGAATAATGATCTTCTTTCAATCTTGAGGCCGGTGGCTAAAAGTCTATTTTGGGGTTACTCAACCGAGTGCAAGAAAGAGCGAAGAAGCTTATTGGTGAACGTAGGGTAGGGTTGCGTTACTCTGTTTTTTCGATACTAATGGGTGATTTTATAAGAACTATCGGAAATTAAAAAAAAAAAAAACACATAAAATTCAGAAAAATGCATGAAATATTTATTTGGATCGATAGTTGGGTCGATATAATTTAATGTTTGAAGATTATTTCATGCAAATGTTGGCCGCGGCTGCGCCTCAAATGGTCCATCCGCTTAGTCCAATTTTGGCATACTCTTTCCAACATTTCGGCCGGTATCTCACGAATAATGTTGGCAATGTTGGCTTCCAGTGCGTCAATCGAAGCGGGCTTGTCGCTATAGACATTAGCCTTAACATAGCCCCACAAAAAATAGTTTAGAGGCGTTAAATCGCACGATCTGGGCGGCCAATTGACTGGTCCCAAGCGTGAAATAAACTGTTCAACGAACTCGCCTCTCAATTCGTCCATTGTTTCGCGTGCTGTGTGGCATGTGGCACCGTCTTGTTGAAACCACATGTCATGCAAGTCAAGCTCTTCCATTTTGGGCAAAAAAAAGTTTGTTATCATCGCACGGTAGCGCTCACCATTCACAGTAACGTTGTGATTCGCATCATCTTTGAAGAAATACGGCCCAATGATGCCGCCAGCCCATAATCCGCACCAAACGGTTGTTTTTTGTGGATGCATTGGTAGCTCTTGCAATGCTTCTGGCTGCTCTTCACTCCAAATACGGCAGTTTTGCTTGTTCACGTATCCATTCAACCAGAAATGAGCCTCGTCGCTGAACACAATTCTTCAATAAAAAAGTGGATCTTCATCTAACTTTTCAAGAGCCCATTCACCAAAAATTTGGCGTTGTGGTAGGTCGTTTGGCTTCAATTCTTGCACCAGCTGTATCTTATAAGGCTTCACACCCAAATCCTTTCGCGAAAATTTCCACGTAGTGGAGTAACAGAGGCCCAATTGCTGCGAACGGCGCCGAATCGATAATTCACGGTCATCACCAACACTGGCCGATACGGCTGCGATATTTTCTTCAGTTCGCACTCTACGTAAGCGTGTTGGTGGTTTAATGTCCAACAATGTAAATTTGGAGCGAAATTTTTTTACAATAGCCCGAATAGAAGCCTCAGTAGGTCGATTAAACTGACCATAAAATGGAAGAAGCGCGCGATGAACTTTCTTAACAGAGCACGCATTTTGGTAATAAAATTCAATAATTTGCAAGCGTTGTTCGTTTGTAAGACGATCCATGATTAAATTATGGACCAAACTGAAGATGTTTGACAGTGACACAAGATACAAAACGTGCGTGAGCTGTCAAAACTAGTGTTGCCAAAAAGATAATAGCAAAAAAATCACTCGTTACAATGGATTTGGCTCTGACGAGATGAAGGATCTTGTTCCCGAAACTTATACATTTTTATGTAATACACGTACATCGTCTAGAGCGCATCCATTTGTGGTCGATTGACCAGTGCATCGCACAACGCATTACGGAGAGCATTCGTTTTTCAACCGTACGGTTTGACTGTCACACATAAGGTTGGAAGGATCTTGTTGCCGAAACTTATATATTTTTATGCAACAAGCGTTCATTGTCCAGGCCTCATCCATTCGTGGTCGATTGCCCGAGGAATCGTACAACGCATTATATAAAAAATTCGTTTTTCAGCCATACGATTCGCCTGTGGAACGAGTTGCCTGCAGACAAACTAGTCTGTCTCATACTCCAACTTGTGTAACTCTAAAAACAGCACTTTTTATTACTTTACACTGGTTTATTTTTACTTTCAGAATATTATTATTTTATTAAACATTTTATTTTGCGGTTTTATTGATATAAAATAAATTTATTTTTAATTATCACTATTGATTTTGACTTGAGCGTTTTTACAACTCTCCGCCACCCAACCCAGGCGCAATAAAATCGACTAACAAATAATAAATAATTAAATTAACTTAATTATGACTGCTCGCTAAATAAATATGTTTATTATTATTATTATTTCTTTATGAAATTTATGGCCAAGAATAATTTGAAAGCCCAGTTGTTGTTGAATGGCAGCAAATAAATAATTCAAAAATCATTCAATCAAACATACATATGAGCACATATACATACATACTTAGATATATACATATGTACATATGTAGTTAACATACCAAAATCAATCAATTGTGTTGTAAGTCCGTTTTCCTTGAACTTGGTCAAAGAAGTTCAATTTGAAAATACCTGCACGCACACACAAACACACATACATACATATTTATTGCACATTCATATGTTAGATGTTAGAACTACTCGTATGTACGTTTTCCTGCACTCGACTTGGTTCAGTTCTAGTAAATTTTGCCAGCCTTTAATTTGTTTGTAAACGATTAAAAATTTATTTTGCGCAAAAAAAAAAAAAAATCAAAGTGTGTTGATATTTTATCAAAATTATCTTGAACAACAGACCAACCAGACGAACTGCCCGTTCTTCGTTCGTTGGTTCGACTCATTCAAACCGCAAAAGTTGAGACTTTTTTCTTTAAACAATCAATCAATTTCTTTTTTTTTGCGAGAAAAAAAAAACGTTCGGAGCAAACACGCGTTTTTTCCTTATTTTATGTTTTGAAAAATATATTTTCGTTATTAGAAGAAATTAATTATTTATTTCGAACCATTTTAAATTTATGTAACTTTTCGTAACGACTTTAGAACTCCGACTGAAAAATATTTAGCAAATTTTGTTATTCTTGTACCAACAAACACAAACGCAAACGCAGGCAGGCAAGCAGGCACTCAATCACCACCGCCGCCGCCGACGCCGCGATAATCGCGTAGAAAATTATTTGCTTTAAAACATATGAATATAACTGCATATGTATGTGTCATATTTATGTATGTAGATTTGTATTTTTTTTTTTTTTTTTTTTGGCGGCGCTTGTGCGTACGAAAAGGAAAAATTGATTTAGAAACTCATTCGTATTTATTTAATTCCAATCGCACACACGCACACATACACACAATTTCGTAATTTAATTTTACAGTTAAGTTTCAAATGAACAGTGGTATGATCGCAAATATTTACTTGGCAAACACACACACACACACACACATACATACAAACACGCACTTACTAATTGTAGTTTCTTTGCGGAGCAGAAAAAAAAACAAAAAAGAAATAATTTTAATCTCTGATAATTGGGGGATTGTCTGGTCTGGTCTGGTCTGGTCTCATAATCACTATCGCCGTTTCGAATTACAAATATAAGTTCGATGTGTACTGCAATTATTGTAATAAAGGGTGTTCTTTATAGAGCTTTGAATTTTCGATAAAAAATCCAGCTTAATGTATATGTTTTCTAGTCGTGACTTCCACATTTAATAGAAATCAATGCGACTTTATACAGGTGAATGCAAGCGGAAAGGCGAATTCAGTACTATGTATTTTGTTATTGTAAAATATATCGTGAATGTCAAAATCTAAATTCGCCTAAGATTGTTCAGCTGGGAAAAAATTTTATATAAATGGTAAATATAAACTATATAACTATAAGTTATAATTGTTTGTAATTAAAATCACATATTATATTAGTTTTTCACTTTTAAATTCACACAAATTTCTTGAAATTGCACTAAATCATACAAAAAAAAAATTTCAGATTAAAATGGCGCGAAAAAGTTTGTAAACAAAAACAAATTTGACAGTCTCATTGGAAAAAACGCGAGAAGCAAAAAAGAATCACCTGTGCTGTTAAGTTCACCTAGTAATGAATTCGCCTTGAGTATTATTTACAAACACTTAAATAGAGTGGACTCCCAATAGTACGAATTATATAATGTTTTCCCTTTTCGTAATGTTGGAAAATTCATACTATTGGATCAAAACTGCTTCGTGTATTAGGCCATAATTGCGAATTTATTGATGAATGGAGCTACAAGTTGTTTTGAAGACAAGGCGAATTCATTACCAGGTGAACTTAACAGCACAGGTGATTATTTTTTGCTTCTCGCGTTTTTTCCAATGAGACTGTCAAATTTTGTTTCTTTTGTTTACAAACATTTTCGCGCCATTTTAATCTGAAGGTTTTTTTTTGCATGATTTAGTGCAATTTCAAGAAATTTGTGTGAATTTACAAGTGAAAAACTAATATAATCTGTGATTTTAATTACAAACAATTATAAAAGCTTATATTTAACGTTTATATAAAATATTTTCTCTGCTGAGCAATCTTAGGCGAATTTAGATTATGACATTCACGATGTGTTTTACAATAACAAAATACATTGTACTGAATTCGCCTTTCCGCTTGCACTCACCTGTATAAAGACGCCTTGTTTGAAGACAATAGCTTTTTGATACATTCTTTCAGTCGTCTTATACTATACTCATAGAGACAGTCGTAAAGCAGCTCTGGGCTGGAGAACAGCTCTCGCGTCATAGTAATTATTTCTTTAGTGCGGTCAGGCTTGTTGTTGTTGTTTGGCCTTCGAGAGTTTTGCGTCTCACTCTCATTGGTTAACTGTCTACCTCAGCTAACTGTATTAGTTTACAGTTTTTGTGAGGTATTTCGTTGTTAACCACGAGGCAACTTCCTATGCGAAAGCATAGGTAGGTACAGTTAGTCACAGCGCCGCAAAAGAAATACTGTTAATACCATCGTGGGCATAAGGTCTACGTTACTCCGCCCATGCTGTGCATCCTATACTGTTCAAAATTATTTGCAACTGTATAGTTACTAATACAATATACTCATAGAAAAAATTATCTTCATATTGACCACGGCGAGTTATCAGAATTGTGGCATCAATATTATGTAAATAGTCGTCAGTGGTGTGAAAACTAACATCAATCTCAATGACAACTCAGAAAGAAAATTCTGTCATATATTGAGTAACTTCAATGCAAATGATTTGTTTATAATTATAATACATATATTTCAATTTATTGTTGAAAACTAATCTTTTTAATCAAATTATTATTTTTAAATTTAAATTAGCTTTTAAGAATTAGAAAAAAATTCATCTTATTGATGTAAATTTGTGATCACTGCAAGCATTATTGAAGCAACTATAAAGAAAATATATAAATGATCGATAATATTACACATCATATTGATGAAACGACGGCTTGATGCACAAAATAAAGTTAAACTTGCCTGCAAATACACACAAACTTCTGGAAAGCTACTTATATGGGCGGAAGTTTGTTATCAGAGAAGGCGACTTTATAAGCCCAACTCAGCCAATCAAGGCAGGAGTTCCCCAAGGCAGCATACTGGGGCCTACTTTATATTTGATTTACGCCTCCGACATGCCAACGACATCCGGAATCCACACTTCTACCTTTGCAGATGACACAGCGTTTTTGAGTGTTCATGAAAACCACCAATTAGCTTCACGAAATTTACAGGAATATATTTCAATATTAGAGAAATGGCTAAAACTTTGGAAAATCAAAGTTAATGAACAGAAATGTACTCATGTCACATTCACTCTGTGTAAGCAAACATGTTCAGCTATCCAAATTAACAATTTACTATTCCACAGCAAAGTGAAGTCAAGTATCTTGGTATACACCTCGACCGTAGGCTAACGTGGAAGTCTCACATTGAAGCAAAAGTCACTCAGTTAAAACTTAAAGCAGCGCAGCTAAATTGGCTTATGGGCAGAAATTCTATATTGAAATTAGATTGCAAACTTTTGTTATACAACGCAGTACTAAAGCCTATATGGTGCTACGGAATTCAATTATGGGGCACCGCCTCAGCGTCAAATATTGAAAAAATTCAAAGGCGACAAAACAAAATTCTTCGAACGATTACTGCAGCCCCATGGTACGTAAAAAATTCACGAATTCATAAAGCTCTGAGTGTTCCGCTGGTAAAAGAGGAATTTTCTAAGTACGCGACAAGGTATGTCAGTAAACTGGGAGTTCATCCAAACTCTCTTGCGCGCAATATACTTAATTTTGGCGGCCACACTCGGCTTAAAAGAAGGGATACAGCTGCCACCATCAGATTGCTCAATAGGTGATTTTACCGAAATAGCTCCCGCATAATAAAACTTTTTGTCTAGCATTGGCCGGACTTAAGAATCACATTTTTTAATTTTAGAATCACATTTTTTGATTTTAAATTTAGTTTTAAGATTTGAATACTTATTGTTAGTTCATTTTGTAGATTCAATAAATAAAAAAATGCTTAAAAAAAAAAAAAAATATTGATGAAACTTAGTCATTATGCAACGGCGAATTCGGTCAATTCGGCGCCATTTAAATTTTTTATTCTATACAAAGAAATACTGAGTAAAGTGATGCAAAGTTGTGAAAAAAATTAAAAATTAGAACTTATTCCGGTTGTAAAAAAGGGAAATGGAATAAAACAAAAATTATATCCAAAATGTTTTATTTATCACGGTTATTGTCGTTTATAAATACTAAAAATGCACATGTTCTTTATCAACTACTTTTAATAGCTGAAGTGTGACTTCGCCTTTTACACAAACAAATTATCTGTTGTTGTTTTTTTTTTTGTATTGCTGTAGCGCAGCGGCTACCTTGTTTCTTGTATCATGGGCGCTAGTTAAATAACAAATATAATGAGAGCATACTCGTAGAGAGTAAAATAATTAAATATAGTTTAAAAAACTAAAAAAAAAACACGCTTCGATATCAAACTAAAATAATTATTCATATAACCAGATAATTCTCAGCACAACGCGTTCCGAGTTTTTTTTTCGGAATTCCTAAAATTGGCTTCTGGAATCGTCACAATCCTCTACTTCCCCGGAAGCTAAATGGCAACTTCCATTTTCGTACTAAATAGCTCAGATACACGTTCCACTGCCAAAACTCGCTCCGAGTATAAAAAACTGGTTTCAAACCGGCCAGCGAAGTGGTGCCGACTTTTTTTGGGAGTTCCAAAAATCGGCTTCATTAATCCCCAAAAAAAGTTTATTGAATTTGGTGAGCCCACCTTTACTGCCAAAAAAAAAGTCGCCTTTATAAAACTTTTTATGAAATTTCAGATATTTTATTTTTAACTAGAAACCTCCTACTGGAATATGAAATCTTCTCTGGTCTAAAAGCCACACGTACAGCGCATTTTTATGTTCTGTAAATTCTCCAATAGCTATTATGTAGCGGGATTTTAGCACACCTGTTGCAGTTAAAAGCTAAGCCATAATTGCTACAAATTGCATTCAAAGATTTTCCATTTTCACAGCCTTCTATAATTTTTAAGTTATTTCTAAAGATATTTGCTTCTTTTTGACATATTTTATGAAAACTTCCGTCATAAGACATTTTCATAGTAATTAAATAGTAGTAAAAACTTTATATTCTTATTATATTGCCATTCCTGATAAAATACAACTATGTGATAAAATGCAACTTTACCTAGTAGATACAACTATGTAATGCCACACACTATGTTAAATAGAATAAAGGCCCATTTAGCCGACCGTAGAAATTGTAACTGTAACGTTAATGTGAATATAGTAGCACTTATAGAACACTTAAAACCGTATCATGTGTTTTTGACATAAACAAAAAACAAAAGTGCTTAAGCCCAGTTCAGACTATTATACTTTGTATTAATACTTGTCAAAAATTTAAATAATACGTGCAAGTCTGGTAGTCTGAATGTAATCCGTCATACATACGAAAAATAATACGATAAAAATTTGACATCCCATACGACTTTGTTGTTTTTTGAAACTTTTCAAAACGATAATACTTTAAATTGGATCAGGGTTGTGTTTTTTAGCAAACCAGCTAATTAAAAATTGAGTAGTCGGCTATTTCGTAGCCGGTGGGGTGCCGTCACTGATAGTATTTTTTGTCGTTATAAAAAATCTCGAAATTTGGAATTTAGCTGTCATTTATAATTGTATTTTGCTCATGCTATATTTAGAACATAAAATATGTTTGTGCTATTGAATTTGGATGTGTTATACATAATTATTATTTTAACTGTTGAAGAATTTCACGCGCCGGCACGTCTATCGCCTACGACGAATATCGCACCTGCCGCCGTGAAAAGTTTTATGATGGCACAACTATGTTGGTTTACATCAAGTGTGATGGTGTGAATGCAAAATCTAATTTACGTTAGACTTTTTTACAGTCGCAAGAAATGTGTTTAGACTTTTATCTCACAAAATCTAATGAAAGTATTTATACTTGTATAATAGTCTGATTGGGCCTTTAGGAAGAAAGTGTTCTGTTTTTCGTTTTTATATAATTGGTGACGGCGCTCGAAATTATCATTAGGCTTCGAATCAATGATGTCCATAAAATGTTAAATTGCGCACAAATGCTCCGTAAAGCGAGCATGGTCAGTTTCTTTCACATTTCCTACAGACCCGGTTTGCATATTTAAGTGATTTTGATTTGAACGCCCATTTTCGAAAACTGCTTTAACAATCTAACAGCGCTGCTCAATTGTGTACCACTTCATGGATGAGTTTGTCAAACACTGAAACAAAGAAATGTCAAATCAAGTTGGGCAAAAGTCTTGACGTTAAGGTGTAATCTACATTATGGTTGGACCAAGCTTTATAAGAGGTAATTTAAGACTTGCAATTCGTATGTTTGTTGGGTAAGCTTGTGTGTGTTTGAGAGAAGTTGTGAAATATAATTGTGAAATATAATTATTATTTCCTTTCAAGTGTTAATTGTTCACAAAATTTAATTTTTTTCTATTGCAAAAAAATTATCAATTTTTTTTTTAGCTTTTATTAAAAACAAATAAACAAACAACCGGCATTATTCAGTAAAATCAATTCATATCTCTTCTTGCCCAACTGTGACTAAAGGAACAAGTTCAAAATTTACTTTTTTCGTCACAATATGTAACGCTTCATACATGTATGAACGACATGTATGAATATATGACGTTAATCAATAAATTATTTAGAATTAAATATGCTAAATTACAGGTTGTCCACTGGGAAGGAACACTACTGGCACAACAAAACACAGAGAGAATTCGTATCTCAGCCGTGTTTCCTAGCACATATAACCTCCCCTAGGGAGCAGGTTTTGCCTTGGCGTACACCAAACCAGTGTACCGTAGTTTCCCCCATTTGTTTTAGCAAATAAACACTGTATTGGGCTTACGAAACCCTTACTAAGAGTTAAAATTGGCAGAACGGCGATCAGCAAAGCCCCCGAGATAATAGTTGTGGTGCCCGCTGTGGCTGAAACGTTCTGGCTGTGGTTTAAACCTAAAACCGAAGGAAGGGAAATTAGTTTTCTAATAACTTTGGTGCATGTTAGTTTTCGAGGGTTAAAAACTCCCGAGGTGCTGTTGTTTTGCAACCCATAACTGTACTGTAAGGAGCCAGGTGTGATGGTAATACAGGTGAGTTGGTTAAGGGCTGATGTTCTTAATAGGCTTCGGCCTACCTAATCATTAAATCCTGTCTTCCATTGGCTGTTGGCTTAAGCAAGGGGTTTGTCCATAGGGCTACAAACTTATGGCAAAAAATTGCGACCTGTGTGAGGCTAAGAGGCCAGACGGAGGCACTGGTGAATCGTGAATAGTTCGCTCCGTGGAGTTCATCCATCATCAGACTAGACCGTAATGGTAGCTGCTGAGGTGAGTTAATTTCACAACAGTCCGTTCAAACACCCCCCGGGTAGCAGCTTTTGCCTAGGTATATGCCCATAGCATATGCGGCATAGAGGGGTAGAAATTCATCGTCTGTTGTAGCAGTTAAAACTTTTGGAAACCGCCTGACTTATGTTCTACTGGACTTCTGAAGCTGTCACCAAGGGTTAATTGGCGGAACGGGGATCGACAAAGCTCCGAAAGGTTCTGCTTGCATACCATCCCAACGCTGATAATGGTAGATGTGCCTGCATATTGGCTGAAACATTCCGACTGTGGTCTAAACCTAAAATTTTGAGGAAGTGGAATTAGCAGACAGGTACCGATGTAAATGATACATTCTGCCACATATAACATTGAAATGTCCTCAAACACTACTCCCTCTTTCCTCCTCCGCATAACGTATTTTTCTAGTTTCAGTACAATGCACTGCATATGCAGACAGTTCGTAGGCTTTCTAGAAGACAGGCAAAAAAGAGTATCGGATCTAAAATAATGTCTCACAAGACCTTCAAGTCTCAAGTTTCCAGCTGGTATTGTACATATTATGCCATATGAATTGGTCACGTGTGTCGGATCTAAAATAATGTCTGTATCGGATTTAAAATAATGTCTCACAAGACTTTCAAGAAGCTTTTGTGAGACCAGCTGGTATGATATGAAAGCAAAAAGCACACGTGTTTGATGGATTATAAAAAAAGTTTTGCTCTTAAGAATAGTTCTCGTCTGTAAAAGTCCATTGATTTTTTTATCTCAATGCTTTATCTTTTTGAGTTCGTCATAGATGAGTTTCACATCTAGCACGTGTCGCATTATCATGTTTCCCATATCATCTTAGCGATAATATAGCACACGAAACATTTTGCAAATGCGAGAATAAACATCTTGTCTCCATACTACGCCTGAATGCAACAACTAGACGCAAAATGGTTTGTGGGTGATTTGCATTGGCGCCCTCCTTAAGAGCTTTCCAATTCAAATATTAATTTCAGGGAAAAGCTGCAAAAACCAAGAAATGTTCAAAGTACATCTAGAACTGTGGATTAAGACAAATATAAATGCAGTAATCACCGAGTTATTAAAAACATGGGCATTCACCGATTCAACATGCCACTCAACACTTTAATTGTTTTTCAATTCTCTTATCACACTCGTTCGATAAAAGAAAACAAAAAGTAGAAATAAATAAACATATGGGAACTTCCCAGTTTTCAATTCAAATTTTGTCACTTGATAAAGACAGCACTCGTTAACCTAGTGTCTACAACTGCGATTAACTCTGACATAATATCTGAGAAAACGTCGACAGAATGAGAGAACGAATTTCTTTATGCCCATCTTAATATCTAATAAAGAGTGCACGTGTTTTTGTTAATCTTAAAAAAATTCATAAATTATTGAAAGCCGAGAAGTAAACATTTCTTTGCGATCAGTATAATCTTATATGAATTTTGTCTATCTGCACGTTTTGTACAAAAGTAATCACTTATAGTATATATTTAATGCATAAAAACAAATTACTTTCCATTTAAAATGGTTTTTTAAAAGATATTTTGCAAAATAAAATAATCAGTAAACTTGCAACAGCGTCTTTTTGTAAACAAACACACACACAATCGCTTTTTTGACAGCTCTTATTATAAGATCGTTGCCATGAGATTTCTCATAAGAATGCTCTCATAAAAATTATTATTATTAAAATCTACACGTATCAGAATTCTCTCTGAGATTGAATTTGACGTTCCCATCTCATGTTAAACTTCCGAAGCCCCTACCAAGGGTTGAAATTGGCAGAGCGGGGATCGGCAAGGCCTCCGGGAGATTCTGCCTTGCAGATCTCACGGTGCTGATCATGGTTGAGTTTCTTTCTGGCTGTGGTTTAAACCTAAAAACGCAGGAAGGCGAAATTACTTTCCCTGATTTCTTTGGTGCATGCCATTTTTCGGGGGTTAATGGCCACAATCGGCAGAATTGTGTGTCAATCTTTGTTCGTCAATTGATATTGAATTTCCGTTCAAATTTTTATTATTCGTTGAAGCCCATTTTTGATTGACTGGATACGTAAATAAGCAGAATTGTCGCATAAGGAGTGAAGATAATCCACAAGTCTTTGTTGAAACACGATTAATCCAGAGAATACTACTGTTTGGTGTACTTTAGCTCCTGGTGGAGTCATTGGTTTATATGTCTTCAGAATAGTGATATGATTAGGGAATTTTCGTACTTACATCAGTCAACTAGCTAGCATTTATCTTGACATGGAGATCACATGCCACATACTGTTTTAATTAAAAAAAAAAACTTTTAAATAACAATGTTAGGCAATTTTCGAGCTTGAGGTCAAGTTTTTAACTCTTATTTTAAAATTTCCAATATTTCGTTACACCACTGGGTAGCATCATCAGGGATTTAGATACTAGATTACTAGAAACACAAAATAGTTACCGTTATTACTGTACTCGTACAGTCCCCCGGGGACTGTAATATATGTGAATAAGTAGTTGTAAGTACGGTTGTTTCTGAAACATTATTTTTTTTTAATTAATATGGCGGGTTATGACCTAAATATGGTTATATGCCAATAATACTGGTTGTGACATTAGTAAGTTTGTTTAATGAAAGCAATATGATTGGTTGGCATAAAAACATGGTTAGGTATGATATTAATACGGTTAATTTTATTAATACTGTATTTGATATCAATTATATCAATGTTGAACATTTTGCTTACAAAACTATGGTGACGCAAATCAATGTCATTAAAATATAACAATGTAATATTTTCAGTACCAACCATATAATTCAACAATAGTATGTTGCCCCTAGAATATTGTCACATCAACCATATATTTTTTACTACGTGTTATTGGCATTGGAGACGAAGTCATTTGTCTCCGTCGATAAACACCAGAGTCAGTCGAACACTTGGATATCAATATTTGAAAAGTTATTGGAGCTATACGGTCACAAATTCTTGACATTGCGTCTTCTACTAGCCAGCCGTGGTGACGAATTCCTATTTAAATATTAATGTCATAAAATTGAAATTAGAAAACATATTTCTTTACTTTTCAGATATTTTTAATTCTTAAATTGTATTACTTTATATTATCCAATAACAAGGGGAATGAAAACCTGAAACTTTTAAATTACCATTTCAATTCCACTATACCCTTAATCGCCATCATATAAATAGCTAACTTTCAGACATTTTAAAACTCTTATCATAAAATAATCTCAAGCTGGACGGGGCTTTTTAAGTGCGTACTTCACATTAATTTTAAATTATTCTCTATCGCTTGATCGCTTTTAAAAATATGAAAAGTGTTTTAACGCTTCCGCCCAAACGATTACGAAACTGTTTACTTGTGACATTTTTGAAAACGATTTTGACTTAAATGGTTTCTGATTAAAACTGTTAATTTTTATCTCCACTTAAATAGTTTTTCATAAGTTATAATCCATAACAAACTAACCTTTTGATTTACGTATCGCGTCCGATTAGTGCGCAGATATTTTGCGAATAAAACTAGTAATAACAACTATTCAACATTCTTTTAAGCAATTTTTTATTTATTGAATCTTCAAACTGAACTAACAATAAGTATTCAAATCTTAATATTAAATTTAAAATTAAAATATAAAAATGTACTTTTTACTTAATTCCGGCCAATGCAAGACAAAAAGTTTTATTATGCGGGAGCAATCGGTAAAATCACCTATTGAACGTTCTGATGGTGGCAACGGTATCCCTTCTTCTCAACCGAGTGTGGCCTCCAAAATTAAGAATATTGCGCGCAATAGGGTTTGGATGAAGTTCCAGTTTACTGGCATACCTTGTCGCGTACTTAAAAAATTCCTCTTTTACCAGCGGAACACTCAGATCTTTATGAATCTCATGGAGCTGCAGTAATCGTTCGAAGAATTTGGTTTTGTCGTCTTTGAATTTTTTCAATGTTAGATGTTGAGGCGGTTCCCCATAATTGAATTCAGTAGCATCATATAGGCTTTAGAATCGCATTGTATAACAGAAGTTTGCAATCCAACTTTAATGTCGAGTTTCTGTCTGCACAAAGTTGTATGGGTTCACATCAACTTTGGATTAGGCAACCATTCTTCAGAGGGGGATACTGCACAAAACTAAAAGGGGGAATCTGTAAAAATGGTTGTTGCCACAACTCGCTCCGAAAGAACAGATTGTAGCAGGGTGAATTTTAGAAAAAAAAAATACGCTTAGAATTTCTTCAAAAATATAATAGATGTTTTATTTTTCACCTTTTAATCGTGGATAGAAATAGATATAAGTACACTTGGGTAGAAACATATACTTATGAGAGATACTTATGTACTTGTATAGAGATATATATGTACTTATGAGTATGAGATTGTTCGCGCTGACTGTTGATTGTGTATAAGGAAAAAAAACCCGGACCTATTTCGGAATCTACTTCACTACTAAAAATGGCGTTTTGAAAACTTTCCAATGGTCAGTGTGAACAATCTTGCCTAATTAACTAGTATTCATACATAAATTCAAGCGTTTAAATTCAAAATAAATTCACAATAATAATGGTTTAGTTTAAGCTAAGTGTTGGTAAGTATGCATGATATAATTTCATTTATAATGGGTGATTTTATAAGAACTATCGGAAATTTAAAAAAAAAAAAAACACAAAAAATTCAGAAAAATGCATGAAATATTTATTTGGATCGATAGTTGGGTCGATATAATTTAATGTTTGAAGATTATTTCATGCAAATGTTGGCCGCGGCTGCGCCTCAAATGGTCCATCCGCTTAGTCCAATTTTGGCATACTCTTTCCAACATTTCGGCCGGTATCTCACGAATAATGTTGGCAATGTTGGCTTCCAGTGCGTCAATCGAAGCGGGCTTGTCGCTATAGACATTAGCCTTAACATAGCCCCACAAAAAATAGTCTAGAGGCGTTAAATCGAACGATCTGGCCGCCCAGACTGGTCCCAAGCGTGAAATAAACTGTTCACCGAACTCGCCTCTCAATTGGTCCATTGTTTCGCGTGCTGTGTGGCATATGGCACCGTCTTATTGAAACCACATGTCATGCAAGTCAAGCTCTTCCATTTTGGGCAAAAAAAGTTTGTTATCATCGCACGGTAGCGCTCACCATTCACAGTAACGTTGTGATTCGCATCATCTTTGAAGAAATACGGCCCAATGATGCCGCCAGCCCATAATTCGCACCAAACGGTTGTTTTTTGTGGATGCATTGGTAGCTCTTGCAATGCTTCTGGCCGCTCTTCACTCCAAATACGGCAGTTTTGCTTGTTCACGTATCCATTCAACCAGAAATGAGCCTCGTCGCTGAACACAATTCTTCGATAAAAAAGTGGATCTTCATCTAACTTTTCAAGAGCCCATTCACCAAAAATTTGGCGTTGTAGTAGGTCGTTTGGCTTCAATTCTTGCACCAGCTGCATCTTATAAGGCTTCACACCCAAATCCTTCCGCAAAATTTTCCACGTAGTGGAGTAACAGAGGCCCAATTGCTGCGAACGGCTCCGAATCGATAATTCACGGTCATCACCAACACTGGCCGATACGGCTGCGATATTTTCTTCAGTTCGCACTCCACGTAAGCGTGTTGATGGTTTAATGTCCAACAATGTAAATTTGGTGCGACATTTTTTTACAATAGCCCGAATAGAAGCCTCAGTAGGTCGATTAAACTGACCATAAAATAGAAGAAGCGCGCGATGAACTTTCTTAACAGAGCACGCATTTTGGTAATAAAATTCAATAACTTGCAAGCGTTGTTCGTTTGTAAGACGATCCATGATTAAATTATGGACCAAACTGAAGATGTTTGACAGTGACACAAGATACAAAACGTGCGTGAGCTGTCAAAACTAGTGTTGCCAAAAAGATAATAGCAAAAAAATCACTCGTTAAAAGGAATTTAAATAAAACAGTATAGAATTATATATATATATATATATATATATATATATATATATATATATATATATATATATATATATATATATATATATATATATATATATATATATATATATATATATATATATATATATATATATATATATATATATATACATATATATATATATGTATATATTTACATAAATATATATATATATATATATATATATATATATATATATATATATATATATATATATATATATATATATATATATATATATATATATATATATATATATATATATATATATATATTCTTTTATTTTAATCGAAGCACCCTAACAACTCTCAAAATTTTCACTCAACTTCAGACTCATACCAAGGGTAATTAGCCAAGAGTTGGTGTTCACCCCTACAGTCCACTAGTCATCACGCAAATAGCCTACATCAACTCATTTGTGCACTAATATTTTTCACTATTGTTTAAGTTTCTTCCTAAATTAGTTCTTATCTTTCAGTTCGATATCAAAGGGACTTTTTTAGTTTTTTTTTTTTTTTTGTCAACTTTCCTGTTTTTCTGACATTTTCTTGCTCTTCACTCACCTCACATTTTTTACTACTATTTTTTACTTTTAGCTTTCCGAGCTATTTTTAAATTAATAATATGTATACTCCCTTTTTTTTTTATTTTATGTTTAAAATTAAAAAAAAAAAATCATCGCGAATAACAGAAGTTTTTTCCAAAACTTATGGAAAATAATATTTAATTTAATTGGCTGAAACTTATTTCGTTTACGATAGTTAACATACAATCATTAATAGAAAAGATAACGATTTTATTATTATAATAAAAATGGAAACATCTGCACGTTAATAACTTAAATAAATATTTACGAATGTAAATATTTGACAGTACACAGAAAATCTAATTAAATTATGAAAAATTTCTTCACTGCTGTTCAAATACGCTAATCAATGAACGAGTTTGAGAGTTCATATAAATATGTAACTATATATGCATACATATGTATGTACATACTCGTATGTAAGTAAATACATTTATTTTTAAATATTTATGTAAACAATGGCAAAGTTTTAAAGAAAGAAATCTTAAGTATGTAAAACAAGGTGTTATTGGAAAGCTGTTGAATTATGGCAACCAAGATATTGCTGTTCCTGTTTGCAGAACCTCTGCTCAAGATAAAGAAAATGTTCAGAACATAAATCCAAATGTAAATCCAAATTTTTATAAAGATTCTAACATTAATCGTCAAATACCGCACGAATTTTATTTCATCCACGTCACACAAGAAGATGTTTTAGAGTGTATTCTTAGCATAAAATCTAATGCTGTTGGCTATGATGATATGCATCCAAAGTTTGTTAAACTCATACTTCCTCATACTCTTGTATACATCACTCACTTTTTCAACACTATAATAACAACATCTAAGTTTCCTTCCCAGTGGAAGCATGCTAAAATTGTACCCGTCCTGAAGTCAGACAAGAGCTATAGACCTATTGCTATATTGCCATATCTTTCAAAAGTTTTTGAGAAAACTATACATAAACAAATAAGCCGTTATATTTATGATAATTCATTACTAGATGAAAGACAGTCAGGATTTAGGCCAAGACATAGCTGTTTAAGCACTCTGATTGATGTATCTGAGGAAATAAGGTGCCAAATTGATAAACGTCACAAAGTGTCATTTCTTTTACTGCTTGACCATTCCAAGGCATTTGATACGGTGCATCACGGTATTTTATGTCATAAATTAAAATATATGTTCAATTTTTCTTCAACTGCAATAAGGCTTTTAGCAGCGTACCTAAGCGGTAGAAGTCAAAGTGTTTATGTAAAACCAAATACATCAACTAGCTGTTTGGTATCGCGAGGTGTTCCGCAGGGCTCAATACTTGGGCCACTTTTGTATTCTATATACGCCAACGATCTTCACTGAAAAATATTTGCTTCATATTTCCAATGAACCCCATTCATTAGATAATTTTCATTAACGGAATTAAAAATTACGTTCCATGAATGAAAATTCATAGCATTAATGAAAATATTCATTAAAATTGATTCATTACTTTTCATAATTTCATTAGAAAATTTCATTGGATTTGTTATAAAAAATTTTTTAAGGCTGTGTGCAAAATTTTAGAGATTTATTAAAAGTGAGAAAATAAATATATTATAACTACTAACTAAATGACAAAGTAAATTATTTTATACACTAATTACTGTGTAAAAAATTATTTTGATAAAAATTTCAATAGTTTTTTAGTTCTTATGAAAATTTTCATTATATTAACTAAACTTTTCATTAGAATTCATAAACTACCCTCATTTTAAATACCTACATAGTTGAAATCAAAAGCAAAGAGATGGGCTTTTCTCTCGTTTTTTGGTTAAAAGAATATTTATTCCGTTACAAATGCAACAACAAAGTCACACTTAATTTTTTCCTTAGCGTTCGTTGTGAACAATTATGTATCTATACCCAAAGCAAACGTTTTGTTTTTGCACGCAACGGGACTTTTTTTTTCGTTCTTCAAAAAGTAAAACATCACAAGTTTCCAAAAGTAGAAGCAAACGTTTAAAAAAAGAAATGAGTTTGCTGCAGTTCATTTTTTAAAGTGAAGTTTGCTGAAGTTCATTGTTTAAAGGAAAATTAATATTTTATATGTTTTCCTGACGATGATAACAAATTGTTATCAAAATATTGAAAATAAATACTGTTGAATTTTTTATAAAAAATAAAACGGTCTTTAGCTGAAAATAAGAAATATTGACTTAAACAAGATCAAATAATTAAATGTCAAATAACCATTGTTTAAACTTATTTAATTATCCAAAATGTTTACATATGTAACATTACATATTATTTTTTAAGTTATTTTGTGTTGAATTAAAATGTTTTGATTTTCTTTTAACCATCATTCCAAATGAAATGTATTAGTATTATTAATTTTATATTATTTTCCATTATTATTAAAACAATAAAAAATTCTTTTATGCCTAATATAAAAAAATTGTTTAGTTTATTTTCAGTAGCACAATGCTAATGAAAAAAGGTCATTAGAATAATGAAACTCCTTCTTAAACTAATGATTTTATTTCATTAGAATGAAGAAAATTTTTCACCAAATTAGTGAAGATTATCATTAGTTCAACGAATGTATTCATTAAAATAGTGAAAATATATCATAAAAATAATGTAACACATTCATTGGCCTAATGAACAAATAGCGTTTGAATAATGAAAAAGATTCATTAAAGAAATGAAAGTTTTACTTAATGTTAATGTACCAAATTCATAAAACTAATGAAATTGAGTCGTTAGCCTAATGAATTTTTTCATTGTTTTAATGAAAAGTATTCATAAATGTAATGATTTATTCTTCATTAGCTTAATGAAGTTTTCATTAATCTAACGAATGTATTCATTAAATAATTTTTAATGAAAGAAGATTCATTAGTCCAATGAAGGCCATCATTGGCCGAAAACTAATGAAAATTTTCATTAGATTAATGTCAAAATTCATTATATTAATGAAGGAATTCTTTTCAGTGTTCCACGTCAAGTTAAGCATTGCAAAGTACAAATGTATGCTGATGATGTACAACTATATATCAGCTGCAGTGCAGATGAAGCTGATAATTGTGTAGGATTAATAAATCAGGATTTGCAACAGATTTATTCATGGGCATCTGCAAATGGATTAAGCCTTAACCCGAAAAAATCTACTGCCTTAATTATTGGTCTACCGAAAAATTTTGAAATATGTCTTCCGCCAATACATATTAACAACCTGAACATAAGTTTCGTCGATTCGGCTAAGAACCTTGGTGTAATTTTTAATAAAAACCTAAACTGGTCAGACCATGTTAAGAATAGCTGCGGTAAAACGTTTGCTATGCTTCGCAACCTTTGGGCAACGCAATATTTTACGCCCATACATATTCGTATGTTGTTAGCTAAAAGTTATTTACTTCCAACTCTTTTGTATGATTGTGAGCTTTTTGCTAGTTGTGATGCTGTAAGTAAAAGAAGACTAAATGTTGCTTACAACAATATTGCTAGGTATGTCTTTGCCATTAAACGAAATCACAGTATTTCACATTTTTCAAAGCAGATATATAATGTCACGTTTGATAATTTGCTCAAGTGCCGAACGCTTATATTTTTGTATAAAGTTATATTCACTCGGGAACCTCCCTATCTATATCGAAAATTAAAGTTTTCTCGGTCGAATAGAGGAAAGAAGATAAATAACTTTATATATCACAAAGCAATATCGGAACAACATTTTTTTATAAATTCGATCCGTCTCTGGAGCCAACTACCCCCTCATATACAAACAATAGACAATGCAAGCCATTTTAAAATTGCAATATTTAAGCACTTTGCCTAGTGATTTTCACAATAAATAAATTTTTATGGTAAATACAACCTTTCGTTTCTTTTTATATAATCTCTTTTTTTCTATTCTTTTACTATAATAGTGTTTCATTGTTGTTATTATAGGCCATGCTCCAGCTTTTCGAGTGGAAGCTTATCAATACACTATTATGACTAATTAATTTATAATGCTAGTCTCTGGCACACTCAAAAGTTGTAACATGGCTCTATTTTAGTCTAGGTATATCTTTGTTTTTAAGAATTGTTAAAAATTAAAGTAATTTTGTTCTAATAATGTGAAATTATATATATTCAAATTCTAAACAATACTTTTATATAAGACTAAGTCTTGTTGTATTGGATTGACAAAATAAATAAATAAATAAATAAATAAATACATGTATATATTGTAAACATAAGACTTGTACTCCTATATACAATATATACTCCTAAGTATATACATATTAATATGTAAAAACTATTACAACCAAGGATTCATTTTGCATGAACTAGAAGTTATTCTAATATGCATAACCGATAAACTTCACAATTTAGTGAAGTGGCGGTTGAATTTGACGTTCTCATCTCAGGTATTATCGCTGGTGTGGAAACTAAAGCTGGATTCACCTATTGTTTCCGAACAAAATTTTTGTCCGGACAAACATTTTTTTACTGAGATTCGCACGATTCACCCAAGGTGCACTAACGTATACACGGTGGCAGCACTAGAGCAAAATTACAACAATACAACAAAAACAGGCATCTGGTGAGCTATGTTTATCAAAAATATTTGTAACTATTTTCACAATTATAAACTATGAATGTACCTTTTCATGATTATAAATTATATTCATTTGAATTATTTTTATGTTCACAAAATAATTTGTATATGTTTAATTCAGAATAAAACACTAAATTCACTTTTAAAAATGTAAACAATACATTTGACGTAAATAGCTTACTATATTGCCAGTAGCAAAAAATTGTCACATGCTGTAGTGCTGCCACCGTGTATACGTTAATGCACCTTGATTCATCCATTGCAAAAAAAATATTCCGGAAAATAAGAGCTGCCATATGTAAACAAAATCTATTAGTTTTACAAGGTGGCAGTACTGCTTGCTATTTTTTTGGTTTATTTTGCTGGCGTATTTTACATATTCTCAATTATTAGTAAATATTAATGAGGTCCACGACGTGGTTCATCTTCAATGCTTGTACGACCACATTTAAATTCAGCAACCCAATTTTTCACTGTTGTATATATATGAAGGAGCACTTTCACCTGACACATTCACCATATTATGGATTTCTTGTCCCGATAAACCTTTTTTATGTAAATATTTAATGACACCATGCATTTTTAATTTTTCCATTGTAAAAAAATCGTGGATGCGTCTTTTGTGAACACCTGTATATGAAGGAGTTACCAGATCGAAAAAAATTTTACATGTGTTCATAGCAGAGATGGTAGCTTCCAAAACACTTAACTTGTTTCTGTTTATACCGCGCTTTTTTTGCTAGACTAAGAAGTTTCGGAACCGCCCTCGTACATAAATCCGAGATAAAATAAAATTGAGAACGTCGGCAGATCTTAATGTATATTTCAATATCTCATAACAGAGAGATGATATAATGTCAAATATTTTTCAGTAAACGTCAAATTTGATAGCAGTGTAAATTATATCACGTCTAGCCTTCAAAGTTAGTATTATTACAATATTATATCAGGTTGTTTTGATAATATATATTTAGAAAACTATATCATGATATGAACTGTCAAAAAACGTAAACAATAAAAACAAATATTTTTTTCAAACTTTGCAATCTAAAATAAGAACTTGAGCTTTTTTTGGAAATTTCTTTTAATTTGAAACTATATTTACTTTTTTCATATTGAAATGCCATTTTCTGTTAAGCCGGAGCTTTTAAAAAAGATTTCTTAACAGCCGTGTGAAGACGACAAGACGGCAGTAACATTATTGTCTACACCTGACAGTAACAGTATTTTGCTGTTCCTGTTCTCATGTCCGGTGTGGACAGCACTTTATATCAAATATTTTTTTATTAGCAAACGTCAAATTTGATAGCTTCAAAGTTAGTATTGCTGGAGTATTATATCAGATATCATAATATAGTTTTAATAATATATATATTTAAAAAATCATGATATGAACTTCCAAAAGATATAAACAAAATAACGACGCACTCGTCAGGAATATTAATATGTTATTTTTATAACACATCAATTTTTCTGACGATAATAACAAATTGTTATCGAAATATTGAAAATAAATACTGTTGAATTTTTTATATAAAATCAACACGATCTTTAGCTGCAAAAATAAGAAATAATGAAATACTGTTTACAAAAACTGAGATACTTTTTAGCCATCACTGTTCTCACTTACATACGTGTTACGTATTTATCATCTGGTTGGCATTGTCAAAAATAAAACAACCTGCAATCGAAATTTACTCTTTTTTTTGTCACATTTCCGCAAATTAGCACTACAACTGTTTAATCTGTGTTATAAAATCAATCGCAAAATATAAATAATATCAAAAGTCAATAATTGACAATAGTGATTACGATAAGATATTCCAAAGGAGGAGAATCGAATGCATTGATACGCGCAGCTTAAAATACGAATTAAATTATTGTTGATTGAGTAAGCAACATCAAGTGAGTGGGTGACTAACAGCAAGTTGTTGTAGGGGTTCAAGTCACACGGGCTGTTTATGAAAAAATGGAAAAAATGTCAATAGTTTTAAATCAACGCGTGTTGCAGCCACAGATAACGATTAATTTGTATACAAAGAGTAATTTTTATATTGTAGATATATATATCAAACTTGTCGTTGGCAACACTTTTTAACTAGTGACTATTTTGTCAGCTGTTAGGTAATATTTATGTTTAGTTTGGTTTGGCATGTCACCATAAATAGACTGATGCCCGAGCCCCAAAATACACAGAGATGAAAAAAGTAACATTTTTATAAATAAAACCAGGTTTTCTTCACCTAATTTTTTTACCTTTTTTCTAAATTCAAATGTTATAATTTGTAAGCTTGATTCCTTTTTTATGATAAACTCTTTTAATGTTTATTTGTTTCGATATTTTGTCTTGCCTCGGAAGAAGTCTAGTCAACAATTAAAGAGTTTTTTTTATAAAAAAAAACCTCAAGCTTGCAAATTATTATACGAGTATTTAAAATCGGGATGTCAGAGCAGAGATGTGAAAACCATCCATATGGAGCTATTGCTCCATAAATTTGTATTTGTAATAAGTTTGGCAACTCTAAAGCTGGATTCACCCATTGTTTCCGAACAAAATTTTTGGCCGGACAAAAAATTTTTTTACTGAGAGTATTCTGCAGCTCGATTCACCCATTGCAAAAAAATGTTCCGGAAAATCAGAGCTGCCATATCTAAACAAAATCTATTAGTTTTACAAGGTGGCAGTACTGCTTGTTATTATTTTGGTTTATTTTCTGGCGTATTTTACATATTCTCAATTATTAGTAAATATTGTGTGGTAATAATGGAAAAAAGAAAACTGCTTTTGCTTATGGCCGTTGAAATATGTACATAAAGCATTATTATTAGCCAAGTACACATATACAAAAAAAATTAAAAAAATGTGCAGTGAAAAGACTTTTAAAGCAAAGAAGAGCAATGGGTTATTTTTACACATTATATCGTACATACACTCTCTTCCTGGCTTTTTCATTTCTTTGATAAGTTTTTGGGCAATCAATTCATTTATTTCCATATTAAAATTATTACTTATTTTTTTAATAACTATTAAAACTATCTATATACATATATCAAATGGCAGCCACTATTGAAATTTCATCAGAATAAAATTACTATAAAGATCTTTAGCTGGAAAATGTAGGAAAAAAATATATATATAAACAAGATCAAATAATACGAATATTTAATTACTATGTAAATTTTTTATTCGATGGGGCAACTCAATACAATTTGTATGTAAAAATGTATCCTGTTGGCATCTCATTTCAATTTTGTCCGTACAAAAATTTTGTTCGGAAACAATGGGTGAATCCAGCTTAATTAATATGCAAACAATATAAGAATGGAAAGAATTGGAGGCAAATTGTGCAAATCTTTGCTTCGACAACATTTTTAAAATAAACTTTCACTTTCCTGTGTAGACGAATAAGAAATTTTCATGAAAGACGTCTATTTCTTTGAAATTTTTATTTATACTCGTAATACGCATCCAGAAATTTCATGAAAATACTTTCTTATGTAAAGGCAACGTAAGTCACATACACATATTTTGTTTGTTAGTGTTAGTAATAATTTGATGGCCGTATTGCTTCTAAAGTAGAGCTGTGCCGGGTCGTTCATTTTAGTGACCGGTCACTTTCGTTCAGTTATAATGTTGGCACGCTGCCAACATTAAAATTTTCCGGTCAATTATCAACACAGCACAGAAAAATGAACAAAACAAGATAGCAAAATAAAAAAAGGTTAAGTAATAAAAAAAATTATTGTTTTAAAAAGAATAATTTTAAATAAAAACCATTTTGGAGTGATAAATTTTGATTAGTTTCATAAGCGATTTTTGTTTTATTTCAGATAATTTAAAATAATACAAAGAAAAACCAACCCCCACTTTAGTTAAACTGCACAACAAAAACAAACATGAACATGACACAAAAGGAACAAAAGATATTTGGACGAAAGCTACACAAATTGAACGGCTCACTATTGAGCGAAAAGTGGTCAGTTTAATGACCGGCTCACTACGTTCAACGAAATGATCCGTTCAATTTAACCCGTTCGTTCATGAACGACACAGCTCTATTCTAAAGCACTGAACCGAACTTATGGAATTTCAGATTGTGCTTACCTGCCCCGTATAAGATTAGCTTTATGTTTATAAAAACGGTTGTAATCAAGAGATGGCCAAACAGCGTTGCCAGAATGAAGATTTTATATGCAAAATAAGATTTGAAGATATTTTTCTCAAAACTAAAATTTCTGAAACTTACTATTCCAATAAATATGTGAAATATTTTCAATTATCTATAAAATAGCTTGAAATAATATATTACGTCTTGTTACATATACATATTACTAATTTTGAAAAGAAATTTGATTTTATTTTATTTTTGTTTCAAACTTTTATTTTTATGTTATTGTTATGTTAGAATAGTTGCTGTATTCCAATAAATAACAAAGATTATTAAAATCAAATCAAAAGAAAACCATTTTCTTTCCTTAAAATCAAACTTTTTATTTCGATTTTTAAAATCGTGCGATTTAACATCGCTATACTTTTTGCTACGGAGGTATATGAAGTCGCCAGCCTGAAACAATTGACCACTCGGAAGACAACCTTCGCCACGTTATTAACGATACATGGCCACAAATGTGGGAGCTGTGGCTGTCATGTGCTAGAAGATTTATTTAATTTATAAGGCCAAAAGATTATCTATCTAATAAAGTAAACTTCATGTGTATTTAAAAAATTCATTTTTGTTTTATTCCATTTAAAAAAAAACACCCTTTACATGTGTATGCCATGCAGCGACAGGTACTTATATGTGTATACATGCGTTTTTATATAAAAACTTACAAACGAGTATATATATATATATATATATATATACACATATGAAAATGTATATGTACATATGTGCAAATGTATAAAAAAATTTTAAAAATAATCAATCAACATTCCGGAAGTTTACTTTTCAATTAACACTTTTAGTGCCTTCACAGCACATGTGTTTTTAGAGCGCGAACGCGGCCAGATGACGTTCGTATCACATTTGCATTCATGGAAAACGAATGCCAGAATCTTAACATTATCCAAATCCGACCTTGACATTGAAAATAAAAAACAAATGCATTCTCTGTTGATGAATATTGTTTTTGAGATAAACTAGAAAAAAGCAGAGTGAGAATGAAAATGAAGAAAGCCATCACACATGTGACACAGGTTGTGAGAGACAATAGTCTATCACAAACGAGAACAATGAATTTTTCTGACAACTTGTAGGCTTGCTGGCATAATTTTTCAACCAGCTTTATACCCGCACAAACCAATAAAGACATACACCAAGCAATCAAGTGAATGTAAAAACACTAATACACACATATTGCTCTGTATACGTATACGAGTACATCTTATGCCAGATGATTTAGTCTCGTGTGTGTTAGATTAAATCAAAAATTGTTCGACTAAAATTTGTTCTCGTCTGCGAAATCTCAATGCTTAACAATTTTTCCAAGGTGCATTAACGTATACAAGGTGGCAGCACTACAGCATGTGACAGTTTTTTGCCACTGGCAATATGGTAAGCCATTTACGTCAAATGTATTGTTTACATTTATAAAGTAAATTTAGCGGTTTTTTTCTGAATTAAACATTATAAAATTATTTTGTGATCTTAGAGATAATTCTAATAAAAATATTTTATAATTGTAAAAAAAGTTACAGATATTTTTGACAAGCCTAGCTTACCACATGCCTGTTTTTGTTGTATTGTTGTAATTTTGCTCTAGTACTGCCACCTTATATAGACGTTAATGCACCTTGAATTTTCTACATAACTTATATATTCGTATTACTTAATAACAAAATACGGCGACCTACAAATACTGCACTACGGAGTGTAGGCTCTCCATAGTACACCAAAACGTCTTTTAAGAATGGTCCATCATGCTTTGAGGGTGGTTTTCATCAAATGGCGTCAGTCCAATATACATGATAAAAGTTACCATTTGCAAAGTAGAACACGCGTCTGAACGCAGTCGCGGACAAGATGCCAAATGTTGTCAAATTTAAATAGTGGGACAGCATACACCGTCACTTGTACTTTTTGTTATTGTGCCAAGCCAGCATCTACCGAAACAAGTCTTATGTTCAGTTAGAGCGCTTTCACATTCGGCAACTTAGTTGGGCAATTCTCTTGCTCAAGTCAGTCTTATGGTTGGAGATGTGATAGGTAAGAGCAGCTTGAAGGGGAAAGAATTGGCGTTATTTAAGTACAAACTTGCTTGTACTCAGCAATTCATTTTGTTCGCACATTCGTGTTGTTTATGTTGTTGATATTTTCTTTTGTTTATTTTTCGGGCCGTTCAAAATATTAAGAAAATTTAGGTAAAACAAAATGAAAGTTGCTCAACTAAATTGCTGTATGTGATCATTAAAGCAAGTTTAAAAGAATATAAATAAAAACTCAAAATAAACTTGCGCAGCTAAGTTGCCAAATGTGAAAACTTTCTTACTGTTTGTTTATATGAATGCCTCTGTTGCGTTAATCAGGCAGTATGTCTTCTAAGAGCACTTGTGCTAAATAAAACAATTACCCAGGTATAATTATTCAAATTTATTTGAGAGTTTCTTTCAATAAAATTAGGTAAACTTTTTAGCGTGAAGCGCTTTAAAATTTATAGTATTTCCCTCTGCCTTTTCCTCTTCGCAACTAAAACTTTAAATTTAAAATTTGATTGCGATGACATTTACATCACGAAGTTGGTTGCCCATCGACGGCGGTGACATGCGTTTCGGCGGTAACAGCCTCACTACAGTTTCTTCTCTCTATCACAGAACAAAAAATAAAGTTTTTAAGCACTTGAGTCAGTGCTGTCAAATCGATTTTGGTGCTTTTTAAAACTTGCTTTTTTGCGTGTGTTTTTTTTAATTTTCGGTGGCACCGAATCGAATTAAACACAACTTTTTGTTCCAGTAAAATAAAAGGCTATTTACAGTATAATATTTTTTTTTGCAAAAGGTGTGTATTTATGCTTTTAATATAAAAATATTTATGTTGTGTCTTAAGGTATCGTTCGTCTGTGTTCTGTATAAGCAGCACATTAAGTAAATTCTAAGGTTTTATTAGTTCTGAACAATTTAATGGACAAATTATCAAAAACAAATCCTTGGTGCATTTTATTCGAAATAATGCGTTTTTTATCCCTTTAAGGTGCGTTTTGAAATTTCAAAGTTGGCAACGCTGCCTTGAGTTTTTTTTTTTTTTTTTTTTTATATATTGGACCAGTACTCAGGGGATGACCCCTACATATGCAGTGCATTGTACCAGAACTAGGAAAATAGGTTATGAGGAGGGGGAAAGCGGGAGTAGTGTTTGTGAACATTTGACTTGAATTTTCCAACGTTATAACAGACAGGAAACACTTCTGCAGGCAACTTGTTCCACAGACGAACCGTGCGGCTGAAAAACGAATTCTCTCTGTAATGCGTAGTACGATTCCCCGGGCAATCAACCACAAATGGATGAGCTCTAGACGATGAACGCGTGCTACGTAAAAATGTGCGAGTTTCGGGAACAAGATCCCTAATCTCGTCAGAGCAAAATCCATTGTAGTAACGATAGAACAGAGTAACGCACCCCACACTACGTCGATGCTCAAGTGAATCAATAGAGTTGGATACCCTACTGTCACTGATGAGCTTCTTCGCCCTCTCCTGCACACGGTCGAGTAACCCCAAAATAGACTTTGAGGCACCGGCCCAAACATGAGAGTTGTATTCCATTTTCGGTCGGATGTAGGTGGTATAAATAGTAAGGAGATCGGATGGAGTGAAGTACGTCTTACACCGTTTCAAAAAACCGAGACACTTGAATGCTTCTTTAGATACATGAAAAATGTGTTCAGTCCAGCGGACATCACACTGTATCTTCATTCCAAGAACATCAAGAGCATCCAATTCCTCAATATTTGTACCATCCATGAGTACAGATGAAGCAGCATTTGCGGTCGTTTGTTTGTGCGTTAATAAGCAACATTGGGTCTTACGAGCGTTAAAGGTGACCCTGTTTTTACGACCCCATTCGGAGATTAATAGAAGATCACTATTCAGTGAATCGTTCATATTTAGCCTCTTGGCAGTGATCTCTGATAGGCTGGGCCTATGACCAAAAGAGTACGAGTGACAAATGCTGCTGTCATCTGCGAAAGAGTGGATAGGGTTGGAAGTTTGATAGAGAAGGTCGTTGAGGAAAATAAGAAATAGAGTAGGAGAAAGAACGGAGCCTTGCGGTACCCCTGAATTAATCTTGAACTCGTTTGATGAGACCCCATCTATAACAACTCGTATAGCGCGGTCTCTGAGAAAGCTCGATATAAACCGAGAGAAATCGTTACCGACACCAAAAGCAGTAAGTTTTGCCAGCAGTGCAGCATGCCACACTCTGTCAAACGCTTTGGAAATATCTAGAGCCACCACCTTGCTTTCACCGAAATGATGGATTGAGTGGCACCATTTTTCCGAAAGATATGCCATAAGATCGCCAGTAGAGCGACCCTTACGAAATCCATATTGGCGATCACAAAGTAATTTGTGCGACTCTAGATATCCCATAAGATGGTAATTAACCATACTTTCCATTACTTTGGAAAGCGCAGAGCAGATTGCAATTGGGCGGTAATTTTCGGGGTTATTTACCTCACCCTTTTTGGGTATTGGTGTTACATTAGCAACCTTCCAGCACGATGGAAACTCACCACCATGGTAAATTTTGCTGAAGAGGTGTGCTAATGGACGCGCAAGCGTAGAAGAACACTGCTTCAAGACCAGTGCTGGAATGCCATCCGGTCCAGGAGTCTTGTTTATGTCGAGGTCTGCTAAAACCCTTTTAACTGCTCGCGCCCGGAAGAATATACTTGGCATAGTTACAGATACTCTTTGGAGCTCGGGAAGTGGTTGACTGCTTTCCGGCAAGCAGGAATTGCTTGCAAAAATTTCAGCCAATAGGTTAGCTTTGTCAACCGGGTCGGTGAATGCTTGGTCATTCTTTAAGAGAGTTGGGACTGATGAACTAGCACTGTTCTTTACTCTCTTAACGAAAGACCAAAAGGTCTTGCTGCCCCGAGGAGCTGCAAGGACCTTGGCACGAAGGCGCTGTTCGTGAAGAAACTTTTCACGCCTAAGTACCTTGGCACACGAAGATCTTGCCTTTTTGCGTAGCAAGTCAGTGTCTGGGGTTTTGTTTAAACGCCAGTTACTGAATGCTTCCTCTCTGGATCTGACTGCATTTTTGCAAGTCTGATTAAACCACGATTTTGCTTTTGGTTTAATCGAAATCTGCTTGGAGGGGATGCATGTTTTCATCCCTAGCAATATCATGTTCTCGACCATTTTTGCTGAAGCATTTATGTCATTGTCTAGAAAGCAGAGTTTCCAATTAAAATGCTTATAAAATTGGTTGAGCTCAGCCCAACGCGCCTTTTCGTAAATAAATATTGACCGTTTCGTAGCTGATTTCGAAACGTTACGAAGTTCAGAGATCAAAAAGGAGGCAGAAATGGTGCAATGATCCGAATTGCCGAGAGGTGCACTAACTTTGACTTCATACTTTTCAGGGTGTGAAGTCAGGAATAGGTCAAGTGTGTTTGAATGGTGCCCTTCAACACATGGAATATGCGTTGGCACATTCACTAATTGCGCTAGGTGGTTGTGCGCAGCGAATAACTCAACATATTGGCCTTCTGGAGTTGTATGACTCGAATGGCGAAGCCAGGATGAGTTGTGAACATTGAAATCACCAGCAACAACGATTTCACTGCTCGGACAACTTTCCAGGATCTTTGATATGGAGTCGGAGAGGGCATCGAAACCGGCAAGGGTAGAATCCCTCCCCACATTTGGACTTCTGTATAGAAACCCGAAATGCAAAAAGTGTGACCTGATTTTGAATTTAACCCAAAGACAGGTAAATTCTGCATCAAGCATGCCTAATGGTTGCTGGCACTGGAACACAACTTCATTGCGAACATAAATTACAAGGCCCCGATGGAAATGAAAGAGGGATAGGAGTTGATACCCAGGTATATGAAAATCCTGTGGATCAGCATTCTCAGATACCTGGGTCTCACACAGGGCGAAAACATCCGGCCGATGGAGACAAGTGTGAGCATAGACAGAGAAAAAATTCGATCTCAGCCCACGTATGTTGCAGAAGTCTATTTTAAAGTTGCCTGTCATCCCGGTGGAAGATCAACAAACAAATGTTATTTTTGCAGTGCAGGTGAAAACCGAAATTAATCGTTGCTGAGTTGATCATATAGTATCCAGTGTATATACCTTCGATACTATAATGATCTACAACGATCAATCAGGCACCCCTAGCATTGCAAAGTAATTTCAACTGAGGGACGCGGTAAGGAATTGATAACAATGCCTGAAAAAGGGCCATAAAAGCCCTAATCTGGCCATGTAATTTAACGTGTATTTATTTATTATTATTGTTATTTTTGTTTTTATTTTATTTATATTAATTTAGCTTCATTTTGTTTTATTTTATTGCTTTGTTTTATTGTGTTATTTTTTTATTTTTTTTTCTTTTATTTTAGAAATGGTTATTGAATGGTTTGTTGGGTGGCATTATTGTAGTTAAACTTTTGTAAAATTGATTATTGGATAGTTAGAAAAACATGTGCACGAAATGAAAGACAAACTACTACTCCTTGAGTTTACATCAACAAAAGCAAAACGGGATATAGATACCGCTAGTTCTCAGTACATATTTTTTTTCGTTTTGTGTAGTTGCGTTGTGGTTTTTAGAAAAATAAAAGCAAACATATTTGTTGATGTAAATTTGAGTAAATTTTACTGAAAAATTAAATAGTCTATTATTTTTCTGTAATCAGTTATACATTTCGTTAACATATTTAAGACTTTCAGTACTAAAAATCGTAATAGTTATTATTGTTTTATAAAAAATTTATGGCTATTAAATAATTTATGAGTGAATATCGGCGGTAACACACCCTTTTTGTAAGAAATTTTCGATAGAGAAAACAAAGAAAATATTTATTACCTGTTATTTAATAAGTAAAAAACATTATTTGTTTTATTTGTCATAATTGGTAGAGAATACACTATGCAACACGAAAAAAAAGTTGTTGGCGTATTTTCAGAACAACATCCAAAAATTATATTCCTGCACCGGTTTCGTAAAGGCTTTAGTTGGGATATTGTTTAAGCGGAGTATCCAAGATGCATTAACGTCTACAAGGTGGCAGCAAAATTACAACAAAAACAGGCATGTGGTAAACTATGCTTGTCAAAAATATTTGTAACTTTTTCCACAATTATAAATTATAAAAGTATCTTTTCACAATTATAAATTATTTTTATTTGAACTATATTTATGTTCACAAGATAATGTTCAAATGTTTAATTCAGAATAAACCACTAAATTCACTTTTAAAAATGTTTAAATGCATATGATTTTTTTTTTTTTACCTTGAACCAGTACTCAGGGGATAACCCCTACATATGCAGTGCATTATACTGGAACTATGAACTTAGGTTATAATGAGAAAGAAAGAGGAAGTAGTGTTCATTAACAATAACAATACGGAAGACTAAAACAAACTCTGATTGCAGCATTTAAAATGTTGGAATTAAATTAGTTAAAACTGATCAGTACCCAGTGTATATACCTTAGACACTGCTCAGATTAGCAAAATTTAGTCCAACACCTTTCACACCACAAGGTAATGATGTACATTCAAAACACATAAAGAAAAGACGGAACACGGTGAAAAATGAGAAGAAAAAAAAAAACAAGAAAATGCTTGTTACCTATTCCGGCGCAATTTGATTTCATACCATACTGTAGAGCAGCCCCATAAGCGGTCAGGGCCCGTTCAGTGCATGAAATGCCAGGAGTAGTGTGTAGTAATTGTGGAGGCAATCATACTGCCAATAGCAAGCGTTGCCCCGTTTGCACCCACTGCAAACGCTCAATGCCAAATAAATCATTTGCTCCTCCCAAGCCGTCCAAGCAATCGCAATTCATTTCAAGGAACAATTATCCTCAAACAGGTCAGTCAGCAATCCAAATAAATGTTCCAAGCTCAAAACAAGTTTCTTATGCCAAGTTAAACGTGAATCAGAAGGTTGATTTGGCTTACTATATTGCCAGTAGCAAAAAACTGTCACTAGGGATGAAACGATACTTTTCTTTCGACACCAAATACTTTTGGTATCGATGCTTTACTATCGAGTAGCATGTAGGCATCGGTCAAAACTAATAGTATCGGTCAGAAATACTCGTTTCTTATTGACAGTCAAACAACTGAGTTAGTCACCGTTTTTACCATAATTTTATTTGTTTTTATAAAATAAATCCATGCAAACCCGTGCATGCAAATGGGACTGCCAAAATCGGGTGTAGGATTAGGTTTTACAGGCTGCCAGCCGTTGAAAAGCCAGCACACTTGGGTCCAATTTGGTTCCGTTGTGTTGAGTTGCATTTCATAAAAATGGCGGTAAGATTATGGTCACGATTTAGAGATACTAAAATAAATAGTCCAGTTGCTAAAACCATTCGAATTTGTCACTAAAAATCATTTTCCTACAAGCTAGAAAGTTTCTCTTGCCCCATTGTCAGGTGTCAGACAGTTACAAGACAAACTATTGGGTGAATGTAGCAGAAGAATTTTTATGATAGAATTCCTGCGCTTTGAAAATCTTCGCTTCCAGAATCCTAATTTAAGACACCTCAAGTTACAGCGTAAACACAAGATCAAGCCCATAACGAAGATTTTCATTTTTGGCACCATGTGTTCTTCCCTGCCACTAATCGTAAAAAGAAATAGACCGATACAAGTATGTATCGATGTTTTTTATTCAATACCGAGTAGTTATCGATACTTTGCTATCGATACCGTATCGAGTATAAGTATCGATACCCTAGTGGTATCGTTTCATCCCAAACTGTCACATGCCGTAGCACTGCCACCTTGTAGAGGTTGATGCACTTTAGAACTACCAATCTTTCACAAGTCCCAGTTTTTACTGTACAACTTTTGTCGCTGCAACTATTACTTTGTGGCAAGACGAATTCATTACTAGGTGAATTTGACAGCACAGGTGATTATTTTTTGCTTGCCGCGTTTTTTTCAATGAGACTGTCAAATTTCTTTTCTTTTGTTTATAAACATTTTCGCGCCATTTTAATCTGATTTTTTTTTTGTGTAATTCAGTGAAGTTTCAAAAAGTTTTTGTGAATTTAAAAGTGAAACCCCATTATAATTTGTGATTTAAATTACAAACAGTGATAAAAATTTGTATTTAACGTTTATGTAACATTTTTTCCTAGCTGAACAGTCTTAGGCGAATTTCGATTTTGACATTCAGGATATGTTTTACAATAACAAAATACATAGTACTAAATTCGCCTTCCCGCTTGCATTCACCTGTATTAATTCGCCTTGCTTTGTGGTCAGAAGGGGGAGAGGAAGTGAACGGGGTATACACATAATGTACCTGCCCATATCGTTCTTTGAATGTGAAGTTAGCTGCAATCTTAATTGTAAAGAAACCGAATTATATTTTTGTTTTAAATTGCCTCATTTGTAGAAATAAAAAACAAATATAATTGTTTTTGTGAAAAATTTTTAATTGTAATATAGAAATACTCGTTCGTCTATTCTTTGTAAGAAAGTAAGAGAAAAAGGAAAACCTAGAAGTTTTTATAAATTTTGATTCCTTATTACAAATATTATATCTAATATTTTTAAACAATTTTGTGATGAACTTATTAAATTACAATGATAAAAAAAACAACAACATTTGCTGCATTTTTCTTGATATAACGCGTTTTCCCCCATTTTGGTGCGTTTTGAAATATAAGTATGTGGCACCACTGAAATATATGAGTATATTTCAGTGGTGCCACTTTAGAGTTTTTTGCTTTATAAAATGCCTTTGTTCTACAGAAGCACTTCCGTTTATGTCAACACTTCATGAAAAAATGTTTTCTCTCAATTACTTGTATTAAAACAATTTTTATTATTGCAAAATTATATTTAAATGTATAATCAGAATAAATATCTAAAAATATTTACTTCTACATTTTGAAAAATCAATGTATCGTCGTGAAAATAAAAATCGTTTATGTGTTAATTATTTTATTCCACCGTTTGAAATTTCAAAGAATTTTTTACTTTTTTAAGCCCAAGGTCCAATGAGCTTGAGCCTAAAAAAGTAAAAAATACTTGGAAACCGTTTATAATTGTGACAAAGAACTTTCATAATATGTCATTTTGAGAGAAGTTTCAGATATTTTTGACATTAACAGCCCTCTTCATGCCTGTTTTTTTTCTGTATTTTAGCGAATTTGCCCTAGCGCTGCCACCTTCTAGACGTTAATTGATCTTGATATAATCATGAAAACATATCTATCTAAAGGCCCCCCCTAATATGCACATGTAAATGCAAATATTGCACATATTTATATATTTGACCGAATACGTACATACATACTTACATACGTTGGATGAAACTAAATTTCCTCATACTTCAAAATGTGTGCTGGTGCCGACACACATCCAAAATGTTTTCCATTTTTGTTTTAAAATAAATAAAGTGCATTCGGACGCCACTCTCAAACACTCTTTCACACACTCACACATGCATACATATGTATGTATGTACGCATGTATGAATGCGTTTATGCCATGTGCGTGTATGAATATGTATGTAGGTTTCTCCATTCGCCTATAAAATGTAAATGTAAAAACATTTTGCTATTCTTGTTAAGTTGTTAAGTTGTCAGTGGCTATTTGGACAAAGAATGAATCGTTGCCCTGCGCCACGAGGTGAGAAAAATGTTTTCTTCATTTCGCAATCTTGAAAAGATTCTAATTTTGTTGTCTTGAAAAATGTCTTACAAAATACAAAAATACTTTATTTTGTCTATAGAACATTATTAGTTTTGTAAAACATTACAATTTACATATGCATATACATATGTATATGCATTTTGGGAATGGAATATTTTGTTTTCTTAATACTAGGGTGATCGAACGGTTATTATTCGACTGGTTTTACCGGGATTTTCCGTTTTACTAAAACCGGGATTTTTAAAATGGCTGCTTTCGAATATCCGGGTTTTTTCATGCGGTCATCCTGGATTTTAATATATAAATCTCATATTTTTGATTCTATTTGAATTACAAAAGAAATGTGTTAATTAAAACTAAAGTAGTATAATGAAAATGTCGAGTGGGAATTTACAGACATGTTCTGAGAAATGCAAATCGCTTAAATTTTGCGTTTTCGATTTGAAAACGCCAAATAGGTGTTCTGAGAATCCTATAAAGCAATAAGTATGGTTTTGCGACTTGAAATCGCCAAATAGGTGTTCTGGAAAACGCATATCGCTTAAAATTGGCGACTTCAACTCACATGTGTATATTGAAGTGAACTGATTGAATTTGCAAAAACTGAACTTGCAAAAGGCAATCAAATTATGCACAGTTGAAATCTAATCTGTTTTCTTTTTATTTCAATGAAAAGTTGAAAGAATTTTAAACATTTTCAATTAAAAAAACTAAATTAAAAACTTTGTATATTTGCTGTCAACTTTTTTTTTTATTTTTATAACTACCACATACATATACACGTATGTAAAACACATGTAGTATTTTTTCGGAAAAAAATCCGAAGCGCCAGTAAAACGCGCGTTCCTTAGAACACTTAAAAATCAATTAAGCGTTTTTTAGAACGCTTTGCGGTTTCAGAACGCGCGTTTTTCGGAACATGGCTGTTAGTTCACAGCTATATATTTTAAGGACTGATTTTAAATAAAACACAAATTATTTAAGAATTATTCCTTTTATTATGATAATATATCGCCCAAATGTCCGCCGTGATTTCGGCGTCACACCTCCATCCCGTAGTCCATATTTTCGATGACGCTGAGGTATAATTGAGGTTCTATGCCGTTAATGAGCCAAATTATCTCATCCTCTAGCGCTTAAATTGTTGCTGACTTATCGACGTACACCTTTTCTTTCAAGTAACCACAAAGAAAGAAGTGTCAACGGTGTCAAGTAACATGATCTTGGCGGCCAAGTGACATTGCCGCCATGGAAGATAACACGGTCATTGAATTTGGCGCGCAAAAGAGCCGTTGTTTCGTTAGCTGTGTGGCAAGTCGCATCGTCCACATCCATATTTTTCAATTCGATTCATAAAATGTTCCTTATCATCTTACGATAGCGGATACCATTCACAGTAACTGCCTGATCGGTCTTATAATGAAAAAAATATGGCCAGATGATGCCACCAGCCCATAAACCGCACCAAACAGTCAGTGTTTGTGGGTGCATTGGTTTTTTTTTACAATCCCTCTTGTATTATCATTCGCCCAAATGCGGCAATTATACTCATTACGCCAATTCTGCTCATTAACTAATCCACTGAGGTGAAAATGTGCCTCATCACTGCAGATGATTTTCTTCGAAAATTGTCATCATTTCTCGCCTCCATTCCTACCATTGACGGCACTTATAATGGTCAAGAGGCGTTAATTCTTGAGCCAATTGCACCTTGTAAGCGTGTCAATGCAAGTCTTTATGCATAATGTTCATCAACGACGCGCGTGAGAGGTGCAATTTAATTCCAAAATTTTAAATGCTGCAATACAGTTTGTTTCAGTCTTTCGTGTTGTTATAGTTAATATTTCGCGAACACTACTCCCTCTTTCCTCATCACCATACCCTATTTTCCCAGTTCCAGTACAATGCGCTGCATATGTAGGGGCCATCCCCTGAGTACTGGTCCCAGATAAAAAAAAAAAAAAAATTGTTGGGCACGGCGACGAGTTGAGGTAGACGGCTCTTCAGCCACACTATCGCAAACAGTAGCAATATTTTATACAGAACGAGCTATACGAGTATGCACTGGTGTTTTCACGAACGAGCTGTATGCAAATGCACTGACGTTTTCACATCTCCTACAGACCCGGTTTGCTCAAATTTTTGCACGATTTATCCGATTGTATGCACATTTGGACAATTCAATTGACCGAAAAAATCACGAAGTGTACGATATGCATTTTGATTTGAACGCCCATTTCATAATAAGCCTGAATAACTTTAACACGTTGCTCAATTGCGTATCACTCCATGATTTAAACTGAGTTAGTCTGAAATTGGGAAATGGATAATAAAAATGCAGAGAAAATAGTTTTATGTGTGACTGTTGAAGTCAAAAATACTTTAAACTTTTTCTCCAATTACAAATTCTTATACGCTGGACACTGATCAGTTTTAACCAATTTAATGCTAATATTTTAAACTCTGTGATAACGTTTTTTTTGGTCTTTCTGTATTGTTATTGATAGGTTCAAGTCCAACAACAAGTCCAACAGGTTCAACAGGTTCAAGTCCGACAGGTTCAAGTCCACAAACATTACTCCCTCTTTCGTAGCACTCAAAATCTATTTTTTTTAGTTCGAGTACTAGTCCAAGACAAAAAAAAAACTGCCCAAAAAACTTCACCTTAAGGCAGGAGGCCCAAGCCCTATGCGCTTGGTGCTCATTTGTTTTTGTTAAAGCATATAGCTATAGGCTGCACGCTTTAATATATACATCATCGTATGCTTTGCTTGTTAAATAAAATTAGTTTTTCCTTAAATGTATTGGTGTTTGCTCTTCCATATAGAACTTTGGGCACCCCTGTCTTAAAGTAAGACTCACAACATCGTGCATTATGGTTAAAACTCCTTTTATATATTCAGATACGTTTACTTGAGTGTTTCTAATCTAATGAATTTTCTACAATTAAAATATTAAATTAAAATTTTTTTCTTATTTCCGGAATGAGTTATGAAATTTTTATAATTTTTCTAAATTTCATAAGACGATTTATTTCCTTTTCTACTTTGCAACAGATATAGTTTTTTTAAATGATTTTGCTTTTTGGTATTCAGCCAATTTGCAAGACATTTAAGAATAAAAAAAAACGTTTTTGTATGTAGCAAAAATAAAAACCTTCTTTTTCCAATAGTTGTGTCCTTGTGCTGCACAGAAGTGTTTTTAGGTGAATCATGTTTATTTTCTAAAAGTGTACAAAATAAAAAAGAAAAAGATTCCATAGAATGCAAATAAGTATGTAAACAAAAGATTTAATGCCTCCACAGCTATTTTCTTTAGTTCAAAAAAATATATAATAAATTTGTAAATTTTTTTATTATGATATATTAAGCAGTAACAAGGATAAAATATATGTTCGCTTCAGATAATAGCCGAAAATGGGAAGGACCATGCTGTATATTACGAAAAAAGCAAATTGATTAGATTTTGACTTTATTGCCAGACAAAACAACCTTTGCCTTCTTTGGCGCCGATTCACCTCAAGAAACCAACTGAAAATCTTCAAATCTTGTTTTGCTTATAAAATTTATCATTCTGGCATCGCTGCTCGCAACACTATCTCTCAGCTACTGCACCATTTACTCGTATGTAAATGTATGTAAATATGGCAAACGTATAATCAATTTACTCTAAAAAAGAGTTCAAATAACTTATACGACCTACAAATTTTAAAAGAAACATCACACACTTTTCTGTTTGACTGACGCCAAATTCGTGTTTCCAACAGAAACAACAACACAAAATGAAGTAAATTCAAGTTCAACTACCAAACATACAATATGTTTATCTTTGACTCTGTTCTTTCATCCAGTTCATTTATTCACTATTGGTTGAACGACGACGACAAGCACTTTAACAGCTTTAACCTGATGCCGCCTAACGCAACATATATTTCCATGTCAATTTAGACTACTGGCACAGAAATGGCAATAAACGACAAATAAGCCAACAACCAACGACCGACCGACCGACCAACGAAGAACAGAAATTCAAGCAATGCAAGAAAAATCAACCCCTGAAACATGAACAGTTTCGATAAACTGGAGCAACACACAAACACAAATTGAGAGTCAAAGTCAGCAAAACAACAACAAAATAAAAAAAAAGGAAAAACAACATGAAAGCAAACAAACAAAGTGGCAAAATAAACAACAGCACAGTCAGGGTACGAACAAACAAACTAAACACGAAAATTTTACGAGAACATGAGTAAAACACGAACTCAAAATTATTACTAAATACATAAAATAAATACCGTACGAACAAGTTTTCGTTTGATTTTACATATAGTATATATGTACATACATATGTATGTACGCATGTAGTTGTGTACACACTTACTTAAGTATCTATAACAGTTGGTTTGAAAAACTGTCACAACTTACAAAAAACAGGAATTAGAGATTGAATTATTTTAAGCCGTGCGAATGACTGGTTTATTCCATAAACAAATTATTTCATTGCACTAACAATTCACCCGTACAGCATTGGGAAAAAAACCGCAATTACTCGCATAAATCTGTACTTAAAACCTAAAAATACATATTCAAAATATGGGCGGACTTCCTTAATGCAGTTCGCAATGCAACACTGCCAGGAAATTTGTTGAGAAAGCAAAGTAATAGCTGACTTAACCTAGTGTCTACAACTGCGATTAACTCTGACATAATATCTGAGAAAACGTCGGCAGAATGAGAGAACGAATTTCCTTATGTCCATCTTAATATCTAATAAAGAGTGCACGTGTTTTTGTTAATCTTATAAGAATTCATAAATCAATGAAAGCCGAGAAGAAAACACATCTTTGCGTTGAATAAAAATCTTATATGAATTTTGTATATTCGCAAATTTTTTACAAAATTAATCACGTACAGTAAGTATTTAATGCATAAAATAAATTATTTTCCATTTAAAAGGGACTTTTAAAAGATATTTTACAAAACTAATAATTGGTAAAATTGCAACGGCGTCTTTTTTAAACAAACACATACACAGTCTCTTTTTATAAGAGATCTTATAATAAGAGCTGTCAAAAAAGAGACTTTGTATGTGTTTTTTTTTAAAAAGACGCCGTTACAATTTTACCGGTTATTACGAGTACTTTTACAAATTTTCTTTAAAAAAAAAACCCTTTTAAATGGAAAATAATTTGTTTTTATGCAATAAATATATACAATACGTGATTTGTGGAAAATGTGCGCATAGACAAAATTCATATAATATGCTATTCACCGCAAAGAAGTGTTTTCTTCTCGAGCCTTAAAGGCGACTCTGTTTTTACGACCCCATTCAGAGATTAATAGAAGGTCACTATTCAGTGAATCGTTCATATTTAGCAATCTCTGATAGGGTAGGCCTATAACTAAAAGAGTACGCGTGGCAAATGCTGCTGTCCTCCGCGAAAGAGTGGATAGGGTTGGAAGTTTGGTAGAGAAGGTCGTTGAGAAAAATAAGAAAGAGGGTAGGGCTTAATATCTTTAGAGATGAATCCAAGTCAGACGCAGGATTTGATGGGGCTTCTTTATTTTCCTGTATGACAGGATGATTAGTTTGAGGCTGCAAAATGAGTGAAGCACAGCGCGGCAGTAATTACGGTTATAATGAGGCCTGCTAACTGGTTGAGGTACTACAGTGTATACGGATACAGTATCTGAATTTGTGCTGATAGTAGGACTGTGTCGACTACACTAGTGGGGGTCTACTCGTATACGACACTCGAAAATGCCGGATATCTGTAAACGAGATAGAATGCGTCGTTGATTACCTTGACGGCCTCATCTTATGATGGATTAGCTCCACGGGGTGATTTACTCACAATTCACCAGTGCCTCCATGTGGCTTAGAAGGCTCACACATGTCGTAATTTTTTATATAAGTTTATAGCCATATGGACAAATATTTTGCTGAATAGCTTGGGTCTTTTAATCCCTCCTATATGCAATTTCCCAGACAGTCAATTGTAGCATTATCACGACATAAATTCATTATTTTAGTTATTTCTTGTACATGTCGTGATCATGCTACACAATGGAAGACAAAAGCTTAATGAGTTAGTGGACCAAAGTCCATCTCAACCATGATCAGCGCCGAGGCTGACAACTGTGAAAATGATTTACATCAGTACCTGCCTTGACGGCCTAACCTGATGGTGGACCAATTCCACGAAGTGAATTTTTCACGATTCACCACCGCCCCCGTGTGGCTTGCTAGGCTCACACAGGTAGCAATTCTTGTCATATGATTGCGGTCATATGAACAACTTCTTGTTGAGGAGTTCGGGCTTTCTAATCCCACATGTATGCAATTTCCCAGCAATCAATGGAGGACAAGGCTTAATGAGTTGGTAGGCCGAAGCCCATTAAGAGCATCAGCCCTTAAACCAACTCACCCGTCAATCATCACCACTGGTGGTGATACGTGGTCCTTACAGTACACGTATCTGTTGTATAGGCAACAGATCCTCGGGAGATTGTTAACCCTCGAGAAAAGCCATCACCAAACAATTATCAAGGATACTAACACTCCCTTCCTGCGTTTTAGGTTTCAACCACAGCCAGAACGTTTCAGCCAAGGTAGGCACCTCAACCACGATCAGCCCGGGTCGAAACGCAAGCAGAATTTCCCGGAGGCCATGCTGATCCCCGTTCTGCCAATTTATACCTTTGGTAAGGATTTCGGAAGCCAACACAACATAAGTCATGTGGCTTCCTAGAGTTTTGTTTGCCGCACCAAACGAGGGACCCCTTCCCCTCTTTTCACCGAAAAACAGAGCGTCTAAGTTAGGAATACGCCAAGGCAAAACCTGTTCCCCGGTGGCCGCCGAGGCTGACAATCAACGCTCTCTCGGGAAACAAGATAGTGAGACATTTGAACCTGGATATTCTTTACAGCAAAAGCTGTAATAACCAAGTGCACCGCCAACTTGTAGGAGCTGCACAGGACAGATGGTCTTGTGAAGTTACCAGCCAATTACCGACCCTAACATGGGCTATGTAATACCTGAAGGGCATTGTGGCCCATGTAAGTCATGTGGCTCCTTAGAGTCTCATTTGCTACAACAAATGAGGGCATCCTTCCCCTTTATGCCCCAGAAAGCAGAGTGCACTGGTTCGGTGTACGCCAGGGATTAACAAGGGTCGCAGTGCAAGGGACCGTTTTGTGCCACATCCTACTTAAATAATAATAATAAAATAATAATAATATATTTGTTTTATTTTCGTTCGCAACTTATGACGAAAAAAATTCGTCGTAAATGGGTATAGAGATTAAATCGTGCGTTTTGGTTGGGCCACTTCATACTTTCGAGTCTTCCAAAAAATATAATAAAAAATATTGACAGAAAAATATAAACTTTTTATTATTTCGTGAAAATGAATGTCTATGTGATTTGAGCTTAGAAAGGGAAAGATGGCCACCTGAACTGGGGAGGAGGGTTCTGGATCATACCCGGCCCTCAAGCTACAGTACATATGTAAAAATATTGTGTTAATTTTTTTTTTAAGTTTCTTTTAATCATTGTACTGATGGCTGGCAGTGATGACAATACAAAAAAAAATATCAGCTGCGCTTTCAATTCCAGCTGTTATAAATTCGCCTTGCTTGCAGTCATGCCAGGTAATCACACTGACGAATGCCTGCCAAACTTTCATTAATTCCCTTTTAAGTATTTTTTTCAGTTTTTGTTGTCGCCTTAACAAACAGAGAATACAAAAAGTAACATGGAAACAGGAAAGAATAATAATAAAATGGAACCGATAAAAAGGGATGAAAAACGATAAATTAAAAATGTAAATATTTACATGTTAAAATTAAAATGTTTGCTGGAAAAAAAACCAAAGAAAACTTTTGCCAGGCAAACAGATTAATAATTTTTTTGGTGGGTGAATGTACTCGTATTCATTCATTATTAAAAAGGCAACTGATTGGGGGATTTTATTTAATGAAACAAAAATTAACAAAAAGAAAAACTATATGAAAAATGTGTCAACGTTGGCTTATGTATAGGTGTATATATGTATGTAAGAGTGTGTGTTCATATGTATGTATGTGTATGTTTCCTGTTTCTCACCAACATTACTTGGCAATTACAATTTGTATCCTTTTACATCATTTTACGATTATTCCAGTGTCGTTTGTATGCAGAGTTTTGTATCTGCTGACACACTTTTTGTCTGCTTTATTGCATGTAAACTCGTATGTATGTATGTATGTATGTATGTATGTATGTATATATGGGTGTATAAGTATATCTGTGTGAAACCAACAAGCAGCATATTGTTGTACATACAAATTGTACAACTAACCAATATATCAATGTTGATTGGAATGCTAATGATGTGATGTGATGTGATGTTTGAAAATTCTTATACATTTACATACACATATATACTAATGTATGTAAACATAAGTATACTTATATACATACATACATACAAAATCCATAAGTATACGGAAAATTATTTTTCATCATTTGCACGGAAAATATATTTTAGTTTCACAAAATTTTTTCGCTGCTTCACAAACAAAATAAATCAAATGCAAAATTTGTTAAACTTTGAGTTTTTCCAAAATTTTGTATAAACAATTTTCCATCATATTGTAAATTTTTTATATAAAAATTGTGCAAATTTTTCTTCTTCTACCCTCAACTCACCACAAACAAAATACAAATCCTCCGAAATATTCGTCTTTTGGCTTTAATTTCACATAAACAAAATATATATTTTTTTCAATTTTCTGTTGTTTATTTCAAAACTAACACTTTTTCTTTATTTATGTATTTTTTTCCACAATAATTTTGTAATATTATTTCAAAACAATTCCCGTGTTGGATTCCGCTACGAGCAGTGCGCTGCAACCATTAAAGAACGTATACAAGAAATTTTCTGTTGTTGCTGATTTCGAAGTTGCTTAATCGCACACAAAATAAACGACACTCGCAAGAAGAAAAATAAAAAAAAATGGAACGAAAATGAAAAGCTAAAACTTAATATCAAAATATTATTTTTGTCTATTCTGTTTTGTATTCTGTTCGTTTGTTGCTGGGAAAAATGTTCGGAAAATGTTTCAACTGAGTATAAAACAGCAGAGTGCCAAGTTCTTCTCAAACATAAACCATATTTGTTTGTGTAACGAATGTGTGCAAAAAAACAAAAAACAAATACACAAACAACTGAAAATTCTTAATGAAAGTTCGGGAAAGTTTTTTTGCAGCGCGTAAGAAGACCTGCGCAGAAAATAGTTTTCTTTTTCAAACATTTAATTAATATCACAACAAATTTTCCATATTCTAGTCGAAAGCTTTACATTACTTCTCTTCCTAACAATAACGACGTTGGCTTCTTTTAAAGTGAAAGCCCGCTTATTTTGTAGAAAGCTTCTTGTAAAAGCTTTTAAAGAAAAGTTTATTATCATCTTATCCTTAAGTCAGAGATGAGAAATGCAGTGCGTTTGCTGATATTCTATCAGCTAATGTTGGGCAACACCTTTCAGTACCTCGTTTCTGTGTCGGGTGGTTAAATTTCAAGGGCCGATGTTTAATGTGAACCACACCTAAACGCCCAGTTTTTTTCCGAATTTTATTTGACATTTCTCTATTTCATACTTATTCAATTTGACCCATGGAGAGATACACAATCCAACAACGTGTTAAAGTTATCCAGACTTATTATGAAAATGATGATAAATTTTCGAAGAAAACCATCTTCAGTGATGAGGCACATTTTCACCTCAGTGGATTCGTCAATAAACAGAACTGCCGCATTTGGGCGAATGAAAATCCAAGAGTGGCTGTCGAAAAACCAATGCACCCACAAAGAGTGACTGTTTGGTGCGGTTTATGTGCTGGCGGCATCATCGGGCCGCATTTTTTCCAAAATGAGGCCGGTCAGGCAGTTACTGTGAATGGTGTTCGCTATCGTGAGATGTTAACGAACTTTTTCTGGCCTAAATCGGCAGATATGGATGTCGACGATATGCGGTTTCAACAACAACGCTGCCACTTGCCACACAGCTAACGAAACAATGGCTCTTTTGCGTGACAAATTCAATGGCCGTGTTATCTCACGTAATGGTGATGTCAATTGGCCGCCAAGATCATGTGATTTGACACCGTTGGACTTTTTTCTTTGGGGTTATTTGAAAGAAAAGGTGTACGTCGATAAGCCAGCAACAATTCAACAGCTAAAGGATGAGATAATGCGGCACATTAACGGCATAGAACCTCCATTATGCCTCAGGGTCATCTAAAATTTGGACCATCGGATGGAGGTGTACCGCTGTGGTCGCGGCGCCCATTTGGCCGATATTTTGTTCCATACATAATTGAATAATACCAATATATCATAATAAAATAAAATTACAATAATTTCCTAAATAGTTTGTGTTTTATTCAAAATCAACATCGGCCCTTGAAATTTAACCACCCTTTATTTCTCGCGTCGAAAATTTGTTCACACGAAACAAAGGAATTGAAAGAAAACCGATGTGAATTGAAACAAAAAATTGTTTCTCACATACAAGTGTTTTTGTAATTCCTTTGTGTGAAAACTATCTGTCAACTACGCTTTGTGACGTAGATTATTGGAAAGTTGGGAGCTAATAGCCCAATTCACAATCTTGTGCATTTGAGATTGCATATTTCTGCAATTGCAAAAGTGACATTTTTGGATGCATTCTGTTAGTGTAAAGCAAGAATATACTCCATTATTTTGCAAATGCAATGATGCAAGGCCATTTGCACAAGATTGCGAATAGGGCAAATATGTTGCTGTAGAAAAATTTTGTGAGAATTGGCTGTCAAAATGTTTCCCAAATAAAAACAGTGTGAATTTGTACATTTCAGCTGAAAATGTATTAAAATTGATGCCAGTAAAGCAAAAATAATAAACTTTTTTAACATATTTGATTAATTGCAATATATTTAAATACTTTTTATACTTATAATTTATTTAAAAAAATTTAATTTAAAAATTTTATTTACAAAAATTCGCAATGCGAATTCATAACAGCTGAAATTGACAGCGCAGCTGATAACTTTTTTTTAATTTTAATCTTTTCCAGATGTCAATGGCATAATTAAAACAAAATTGGGGGAAAAAATTTAAAACAATTTTTTAAATTATGTATTCTATCTTGAGCTCCAGATATCACCCAGAATCCTCCGCAATCTGGATGGCCATTTTCACCTTTTCAAGCTCTATGATCTGAGACTTTAAGTTTCACGAGAAAATTAAAAGTTTCACAATATAATTAAGTTTTTCTTTTTTTAAAGTTATAAATAGCTTGTTTTCTATGTTTCCCAGCTATCTATATGTCGACATTTCATAGGAACTACCCTAATTATTAGTAGAAATTTTTCAAACATTCAACTTTATATCCCAACAATCCAAATAAATTGCTGAGAATTGTTGGGATATAAAGTTGAATGTTTGAGAATATCTTTCAAAAATTTCCAAAGTCTACTGATGATTAGGGTAGCTCCTATGAAATGTCGACATATAGATAGCTGGGAAACATAGAAAACAAGCTATTTATAATTTTTTACTGGTATAAATGTTAGAAGCTGAAATAGCGAATAAAAAACTTACTTGTTTTTCTTTTATTGTAAATTTTTTTTATGGAAATTTGAAAAAAAAAATTCAAAACAATTTTTTAATTTATGTATTGCATCTTGAGTGCCAGATATCATTTAGAATCCTCCCCAATCTTGCTGGCCTTTTTCGCCTTTCCAAGCTCTATGATCTTGGACTTTAATTTTCACGAAATAACTAAAAGTTCCACCAAATACTTAAGAGCCAATTTCACGATAACGAAGCTGTTCGTTCGTTCGCACAACTACATTTAAAACAATAAAAAAATTTTGAATGTTGTTTTTGTTTTAAATGTAATTGTGCGAACGAACGAACAGCTTCGCTATCGTGAAATTGGCACTAAATGTTTCGTCTTTTATTGTAAATTTTTTTATTATATTTTTTTTAATTCCTTTTTGTGGTTATATTTTTCCCTTGACATTTGAAAAAGATTTATTTTTTGTAGTGTTGTATTTATTGCTCTTGCATTTACCTGGTATGAAGCCGCCTTGGTTTCATGTATGTACATGTGGTTACTGCTTTTTTATCAACGAAAAAATGTGTAAATAAGGAAGTAAACACTATTTTACGTAAGGAGCCTAAGTACATATACATATTAAGAGAAACGGAGCGACTGTTCAACTCATCATTTTGTAATTCTTTGTTAGGCAAGTAGACCACCAACGTCGCCTTCTTTTATAAAATTTTTAGGCTTCTTGCGATGTCAAGTTGCACCTGAGGTCCAACATCTTCAATTACAACAGGACGAGACTCTACACTCATTAATAGCATACGTCCAGGCTTTGAAGTCATATAGACTAATTCCCTCTTCCCCACCTCAACCATGTGGCGCACATGCATGTACATATACAAAAAAGGCAGTGTCCGAATAACCATAATTGTTAGCAGTAAAGCTAAGATCACACGATTGCCGCAATGCACCAATTTTTATACTTTTTTATACCGCAATCGTGTGATTGCACAATTAATTGGCTCATGCGGCAATCGCGGCCAATATTGTTCTTATTTTAACCAATCAAATGCAACCCTGATGTGGCAACCGTGTGACCTCTTTTAATACAACCGCGCGGCAATAAAAATGACAAAAGTGTGCCAATATTTATTGTGTTGTTTAGCGGCAATCAAAGTTTCCAATACATTTTCACACTTTTTTGCGTGCCTTCAATTAGTTGTGTGAGTAGAAAAGCCATCCTTTTAATTATAATTATATTTTTTTAAATTATATTTATTTGTATTTACATAGGAACAATTGTAACATTCATTGTGTTCCTTTATGCGAATCAAGGTGCATATAAAATACGCGCCAACATTTTAATTTTTTGCGAGCCTTCATTTATTTTCTTCATTGTGCCCATTTGTTTTTGCAAGTATGTATATTTCTATACACCCATGTATCTAGTTGCAGTTGTGCTATGGAATTTCAGGAAGACTTTTGCGTCGTATTGGATGATTCCACGTGCGCCGAAAACGTGTACTATAACCATACTCCAACAACATCTGTGCCAAAAAAAAGGAGGAAGCCAAGTGTTATTGCTCCATGGACATACGAAGAAATTCATTGTCTCATATTGAGCATTGAAGAGCATCCTTGCGTTTGGCAATATTCGTGCTCAGATTACAAAGAGAGGTACAAACGGGAGCAAGCATGGTTCAAAATCCATGAAAAGTGTTACGGACATACAATCGACGATTGCAAAGGCAAATGGGCAAATTTGAAAACGGCGTTCCAAAACGTTAAGAAGAAGATGAGCACAAAATCTGGTCAGGGTGCAGACAACACTAAACCACATTGGCCGCATTGGACTACAATGCAATTTTATAATCGTCATGACTTGGCAAAAAGTTCATGCTCAATATCAACAATAGATGTTGAAGACGACCAAGCGGATGATGAGCCAATAAGCACCCCTAAATTAAAAAATGGTTCATCTTCCGGAGACGATAAGCACGATGACTTAATGCAGCGTGCAGTCAAGTACCTGGAAACGGAAGAAGACAACTGGCATAGTATTGCAATGTATTTGGCATCACAAATGCATGAGTTAGCCAAAATAAATAAAAAAGCTGCTAAATAAAAATAATAAAAAAGCTGCAAAATAAATAAAAAAGCTGCTTTATTTTTTTTCTCTGTTTTTAAATAAAGAACATAAACAGCAGCCGCTAACTTTTTTTTTTAAAGAAAACATTTTGTGCAACAAACAAGCAATAACTAAATGTTTTTATTTGCTGGAAACTAAAACACCTGATTGTTGGTGTTGCCGCATGTTAGATCAATCGTGCGACTGGGATGTGTCAATTATTGCCACAAAATATTATTTCACAATCTTGCGGCAATCAAATTTGTGAAAAATGGGACAATCATGTGATTGCAGAGTATTTGATTGGGACAATTTTGTTATTGGGCACCAATCTGACACAATAAAAATTGGTTCAGATTGGTCTATTTGCGGCAATCGTGTGATCTTACCTTAACACTATACATTCAGTTAACAATTTAAAATATTTGTATAGAGATGGAAATACATGCGCTGTTGCGTACACATATCGCTACGAAAACAAGATCTTGGTGGGAGCAACCGTTCACAACACGCTAGATTAAGCCGACCGGCTGCAGCTTAAATTGGTATTATATATTCATATTTTCGCGTATACTGAGCAATTGAACTGTTAGCTCCTTAAGATCATTTTGTTTTCCCAAATGGCAGCATCTTCAACAAGCTCGGCAGATTTCGTACAGCTTTTGAATGTTTATCAATTTTTAATATTTTTTTATACCAATTTCTGTGATATTTTCTTTCATTTCTCTTTCAACTTTTGTTTTTGACAGCTACTTAATGGAAATATTCCAATATAAAAACAACTAGTGTTGCCTGTTTTCACTTTGAAATACAGAAACGCTGTTTTTTCACCAATCGAGAAACGACGGAATTTTTTGGTTCAGAGTTCTCGATGTGAGAGTTTCTCACTAGAATTACAGAAATGAGGTACAGTTCCACTCAAATGACGATCGTTTTGATTCCGGAGTGAAGTAACAATACCATTCTCACATATCGACGCAAAAATTCCGATTTGTTACGTTACATAGTGTGTGCAAATAAAGTTTGACACGTTGCCACCTTCTTTAAAAGTTTCAGTTTTTTTTTAAACATCAGATACTATTGTAAATTCTGAAAAAAAAACATTGGAAGAATTGTTTTTATTGTAGAATTCATTATTTCTCCAAATTTCAGCAAGTTAAGGCCGGTACGGAGTTCTTACGAAAATTCACGTTTGGAAATATACGTTTATTTCTACACGGAAAAATAATTTGTAGATTTGTGTAGATTTGGACTTCATCGTCCAAATGTACGGCAAACAATTCTTCCTCCAATTTATTAATAAAATTTTTTTCAAATCTTAATAATAATAGTCAACTGTCAACAGTTTCGTAGGCAAATATATGAATGAACATTAATTTTTGTTTCAGTTAACGGAAAAAAGTGTCCACGTTTACTTTTAACATACCTGTAATAATAAAAAAATATTAAAAATTCCGTTTACTTTTCTTTAAGAACTCCGTACCAGTATGCGGAAATTTACATAAGGAATTTACCAACCTGAAATTCCGTAACTTTTTGTACACACAGTTCTTATGGGAACCTGAATTTCCATAAGAACTGAGTACTGCTCTTAAACTTATATTTTTATAATTAGATAACCGTGCGGCGTTACCATACAGATGTGCTTTACCATTTCACTTTGAAACTTCTTCGGCTGTATAAACTGTAAGCTAAGTATTTGCAAATAGTTTTTGTTCGCAAATAGCTCTTACGAGGGCTGATTGATATTGAAGCTACCTAGCGCTAGATGGCAGCACAAATACAAATTTTTTTGTTTTTGTAATTCCAATCTGTCAAACATCAGCTGTTAAAATTCTACTTAGAATCATCGATTAGTTGATTTGTTGTAGTCGTTTGCAGTAAGCAACATTTGTGTTTCTTGAAAAATGTGAAGTGCATTTCGTGCAGCGATTAAACACTATTATTTTAAAAGGAAAACGATAAAAGAGACAACAGCAAAGCTCGATAAACATTACAGTGCAGGGTTATATGCCTCACATGTTACATTAGCAATTTTCCATCACATTGGGAACTGACCAACATAGTACAATATGCTAAAAAGTCGTGCTAATGATCGCCCATGACCAGTTCTGGAATGCTATCCGGCCCAGGAGGATTATATATTTCGAGGCCCTATACATAAATAAAATGAAAAATTACAAAGACGGCAACACTTAGAAAGTTCTGTGAAAACTATTAACTAGACCAAATGTATAGTATATGCACATGAGTCTATCATCCTAAAGGTATGTGAAGTTTTTGTAAATGTTTTGAACATAGCAGGTGGCCAGACAAAAAAACAATTATCCCTTCGTTAGTTACGGGTTTTAAATGTAAATGGCAACAAATAAGAAGTATCCACTTTGAGAATTTTTTACCCGCTCAATAATATCTTTACCACCCAGTGGCGAACACTGCCTACCACATTACTTCTCTTCAATGATGTGTGCTACCAAGTTTTACACATACTTTTGATCAAACAAAACGTGCACATAGAAAAATGAGAATTGAGGTTTTGATCTGAAAATATTTTTATAAATAAATAAGACAGATGATATACAAATTACATATATGAGCATGATAATGGGTGATTTTATAAGAACTATCGGAAATTAAAAAAAAAACACATAAAATTCAGAAAAATGCATGAAATATTTATTTGGATCGATAGTTGGATCGATATAATTTAATGTTTGAAGATTATTTCATGCAAATGTTGGCCGCGGCTGCGCCTCAAATGGTCCATCCGCTTAGTCCAATTTTGGCATACTCTTTCCAACATTTCGGCCGGTATCTCACGACTAATGTTGGCAATGTTGGCTTCCAGTGCATCAATCGAAGCGGGCTTGTCGCTATAGACATTAGCCTTAACATAGCCCCACAAAAAATAGTCTAGAGGCGTTAAATCGCACGATCTGGGCGGCCAATTGACTGGTCCCAAGCGTGAAATAAACTGTTCACCGAACTCGCCTCTCAATTGGTCCATTGTTTCGCGTGCTGTGTGGCATGTGGCACCGTCTTGTTGAAACCACATGTCATGCAAGTCAAGCTCTTCTATTTTGGGCAAAAAAAAAATTTGTTATCATCGCACGGTAGCGCTCACCATTCACAGTAACGTTGTGATTCGCATCATCTTTGAAGAAATACGGCCCAATGATGCCGCCAGCCCATAATCCACACCAAACGGTTGTTTTTTGTGGATGCATTGGTAGCTCTTGCAATGATTCTGGCTGCTCTTCACTCCAAATACGGCAGTTTTGCTTGTTCACGTATCCATTCAACCAGAAATGAGCCTCGTCGCTGAACACAATTCTTCGATAAAAAAGTGGATCTTCATCTAACTTTTCAAGAGCCCATTCACCAAAAATTTGGCGTTGTGGTAGGTCGTTTGGCTTCAATTCTTGCACCAGCTGTATCTTATAAGGCTTCACACCCAAATCCTTCCGCAAAATTTTCCACGTAGTGGAGTAACAGAGGCCCAATTGCTGCGAACGGCGCCGAATCGATAATTCACGGTCATCACCAACACTGGCCGATACGGCTGCGATATTTTCTTCAGTTCGCACTCTACGTAAGCGTGTTGGTGGTTTAATGTCCAACAATGTAAATTTGGAGCGACATTTTTTTACAATAGCCCGAATAGAAGCCTCAGTAGGTCGATTAAACTGACCATAAAATGGAAGAAGCGCGCGATGAACTTTCTTAACAGAGCACGCATTTTGGTAATAAAATTCAATAATTTCCATGCGTTGTTCGTTTGTAAGACGATTCATGATTAAATTATAGACCAAACTGAAGATGTTTGACAGTGACACAAGATACAAAACGTGCGTGAGCTGTCAAAACTAGTGTTGCCAAAAAGATAATAGCAAAAAAATCACTCGTTACTTGTCAGATGGTGAATGTCAAGCAAAATTCAGAGAATACGACTACCTTGTATTTTTTTATATCATGCATAGGAGTATATGAAGGAATTGAATATTTAAATCAGAATACTTAACTAATAATTGACATAAATTATATTACATAAACTAATAATTGACGTAAATTTACATACACAGATATGTACATACATGTGTTTGTATGGAGTCCTGTTTTCGTGCACACACAAACTTAAGTACACATTGTGCACATAAATAAATGTGCATATTTGGAGCGCAAAAATAATTTTACCACTGACACCGTTTCACTTAAATAAGTGACCAAAATTAACACTGTGCACATGCGTCACCGGACATCGTCGACGCAACTACCACTTGCACACATTCTACTTGACACACACACATCCACAATTCCGTTATCTTAATAATACATACGAAGGCAAGAGATTGTACAACGATACCTGCTAAAAAAAAAAGTTTAAAAGAAAGCGTTAAAAACATTTGCATTAATAATAAGAAGAAAAAAACAACTTAAAACAGTTCTTTATTTTTTTACCTTTTTTCAATTCTAAATATACATGACGAAATAAACGTACAAATTTAAACGAGCACGATGCAGATGTTTTTTCATTGTTTAAGGCACTATCGTGCCGTCTGCGAGTGGCCTTTTTACACTATCACACACGATCGTGCGATCTATTAAATAAAGCATTGTGCTGAAAAAGTCCTAAAAATGCAACCATGCGACAGAGTTTTTGACAAATCGTGCGATTTGAAAAATTTTATGAAACTTTTCAAAACATTATGGTTTCTGTGCGATCAGTGTGATAAATACTGTGAAAAATATAAGAATATTGTTGGTGCCTCAAGAAAAAAATTTAATCAATGTAAAATTATTATGTTAATAAAAGTTTTTAATTAATTTATTGAGTATGTCTGTGACGTTTTATCATAACAGCTTAAGTCGATTTTCAAAAATCGTAAAAATTGCTGCTAATTTCATTATTTGAATAAATATGGTATTCTTGTTTGCTGAAATAATGTTTCGTATTATTCACAAAATTTCGTTATAATTATGGTTTATCTTCTTTTCTTCTTAAATTTAGTTCTTCATTCAAATTTCCCTTCAATACTTTTTTTGATCTTATCTCGACTTAAAGGCCATGTTACACTATCATACACGATCGTTCGATCTACAAAATAAAGCATGTGTGCTGGAAAAGTACTAAAAATGCAACCGTGCAACAGACTTTTTGACAAATCGTGCGATTTGAAAAATTTTATGAAACTTTTCAAAACATTATGGTTTCTGTGCGATTGTTGGTGCCTCGGGAAAAAAATTTAAGTAATGTAAAATTATTATGTTAATAAAAGCTTTTAGTTGTTTTATTGTGTAAATAAATTATTTCAATCATACTTGTATAATAGTGTGGCCTACAACGCCATTTTGAATGGATTTGCTCAAGTCGGCCAGACTTTTGAAACAGTTTCCTGTGAATGAATCGTACGATCGTGTAGGATAGTGAATCAGGGCCTTAAGCTGTTATGATACAATGCCACAGATATAAATTATTGCAGTTATACTTGTATAATAATGCGGCCAGATAATTGTATAATAGTGCTGCCAGACTTTTCAAACAGTTTCCTGTGAATGAATCGTACGATCGTGTAGGATAGTGAATCAGGACCTTAAGTATGACATGTGTGCTAATAAAGTATGCTAGTGTGTACTAAAAATGCAACTGTGTGACAGATTTTTTGACAAGTCGTGCAGTTTGATAAATTCTATGAACATTTTCATAAACTGATGAAACATATAACAATATTGTTGGCGCTTCGAGAAGTAAATTGAAAAAATTTCAAATTATTATGGTAATAATAGATTTTAATTATTTTACTACGTATACTCCAAAGCGAATTCATTATTAGGTGGAAGTATCGGCGAATTCGGTCAATCCGCCGGGACTTCCTCTGTCAAGTTTTGTTTACCTTTTTCGGCGCCATTTACATTTTTTTATTCTATACAAAGAAATACTGAGTAAAATGATGCAAAGTTGTGAAAAAAATTTAAAATTAGAACTTCTTGCGTTTGTAAAAATTAATTTCAAAAGGGAAATGGAATAAAACAAAAATTATATCCAAAATAATTTATTTATCACGGTTATTATCGTTTATAAATACTAAAAATGCACATGTTCTTTAAGCCCAGTTCAGACTATTATACTTTGTATTAATACTTGTCAAAAATTCAAATAATACGTGCAAGTCTGAATGTAATCCGTCATACATACGAAAAATAATACGATAAAAATTTGACATCCTATACGACTTTGTTGTTTTTTGAAACTTTTCAAAACGATATTATTTTACATTGGATCAGGGTTGTGTTTTTTAGCAAACCAGCTAATTAAAAATTGAGTAGTCGGCTATTTTGTAGCCGATGGGGTGCCGTCACTGATAGTATTTTTTGTCGTTATAAAAAAGCTCGAAATTTGGAATTTAGCTGTCATTTATAAATGTATTTTGCTCATGCTATATTTAGAAAATAAAATATGTTTGTGCTATTGAATTTGGATGTGTTATACATAATTATTATTTTAACTGTTGAAGAATTTCACGCGCCGGCACGTCTATCGCCTACGACGAATAGCGCGCCTGCCGCCGTGAAGAGTTTTATGATGGCACATCTATGTTGGTTTATATCAAGTGTGATGGTGTGAATGCAAAATCTAATTTAAATTAGACTTTTTGACAGTCGCAAAAAATGTGTTTAGACTTTTATCTCACCAAATCTAATGAAAGTATTTATACTTGTATAATAGTCTGATTGGGCCTTTATCAACTACTTTTAATAGCTGAAGTGTGACTTCGCCTTTTACACAATCAAAATACCTGTTGTTTTTTATTGTTGTAGGGAAGCGGCTACCTTGGTTTGTATCATCGTATACTCGTTTAAGTTATTGCAATCATTCTTGTGTAATACTATTATGGCCTACAACACCATTTTGAAAAGATTTGTTAAGTCTGTCAGAATTCTTTTTTATTTATTTTATTTTAAGTTTCTTTTAATTATTCCATTGACATCCGGCAAAGATAACAACACAAAAAAAGTTATCAGCTGCGCTCTCAATTTCACCTGTTATGAATTCGCCTTGGCACACTCACTATCTAAATATAACAGCGGTATTACCTTTGAGCGCATTGCGTACTAATGAATGCTGTACAGAGATCTAGGAGTGAGACCACATGTGGATAATGAAACTAATGTTCAGTTTGTAGAACACGACTCGTTAATAATAATCGCTAGTATTGTAGCATTACGCATAGTTTATAGCATGAGTGACTGGACTTTAAAATGTTTATGAAAGTCTCAAATTTGGGCCGGTGACCTAAAGTCTACTTTGCGATTACTCGACGGTATGCAGGAGAGGGCGAAAAAGCTTATCGGTGACAGTAGGGCGTCTAACTCTATTGGCTCACTGGAGCATCGTTGCAGTGTAGGGTGCGTTACTCTGTTCTATCGTTACTACAATCGATTTTGCTCTGACAGGACTAACAATATTTCTCCTAAAACTTACACATTTATACGAAACACGCGTTCACCGTAAAGAGCTCGTCCATTTGTGGTCGATTGCCCGGGGAAACGTATAACGCATTACAGAGATAATTCGTTTTTCAGCCACACGCTTCGCCTGTGGAATAAGTTGCCTACAGACATGTTCCCTGTCTGTTATAACGTTGGAAAGTTGAAGTCAAACGTTCACAAACACTACTCCCTCTTTCCACCTCCTCACAACCTATATTCCTAGTTCTGGTACAATGCACAGCATATGTAGGGGTTATCCCCTGAGTAATGGTCCAGGCATAAAAAAGAAATGAAAAGAAATGAAAATTACAAATTGTCAAATTTTTGTTGAACTTTTAAAATTTTTAAAATTAAAAATTGTTTGATTTGTACATATGTACAACAGGTTTTTAGTTCAAGTTTTTCCTTTCTTAAGTTTTTTCTTAAGAAGGATTTTTTACAATACAAAATTGCTGTGATCAATAATTATTGATTGAAGAAGACAAGAAAAATAATAATCAAATCTTTAGCTGGGGGACAACTAGCTGTTTCGTAGTCGCTACACTACTGTCATCAATAATTATTGGTTGAAGAAGACAAGAAAAATAATAATCAAATCTTTAGCTGGGAAAATCCTTTAAATTGTTAAATGCGTTCCACATAAATTTTTTAGACACGTCTGTAAACTACACATTGTTATTTTTTGTGGTATATAGATCACGACTATTTCTGAAAATGAGCATTCGCCAAAAGAATTTATTTAGAAGTGTGTAGATAACAAATAACAAGAAAAATAGAAACTTGTCATATATGTAAATAAATAAAAATATGTATATGTAGGTACGTACATAGACATATGGCTCCTTTATTGCAACACAGTCATAACTCAAAAAAGTTTGTTTCGAGAAAAACACATTTCAAATTTTTAGCTTCCATACAAGTCTTGGAAAAATTGTTTAAAAAAATATCTCCTAAAGGAAACAGTTTAAAAGTAATTTGAATAAATTTTTGGCATATAAATAAATATAAAAGGTAGTACTACTAACAATTCTGCATTATTATCTGGAAACCCTCATTTTTTGAGATATTACTATGTTGCAATAAAGGAGCGATAGGTATACAACTAATATGCAACTGTTTAAAAAATAAAAACAATATAATTATTATTTGCTTATTCTACTTATTTTTAATAACAAATTTTATAAAGAAAACTTTAACAAAATATTTTATTTCATTTATTTCAGCTGTGTCAGTAATGGGATTATCGTTTTTTTAGTTGAAGTAAAAGAATTCCATATAGCATACCATTAGCATACAGAAATTTTTTGGTAATAACACTATTTAATAAGCGTGTGATATACAAATAATTGAATTAAGGTAAGTTCCATGTCAAAATAAAGTCGCTTTACGCCTAAGCACATTCAAAGCAGCAGACACCCGGCTACAATTGTCGCTAGCGACAATTGTCGCCATCAAGGTTGCCAGAAATGCAGATTTATCTTCATTTTGCAGATTTTTCCTCTCTTAAAACACTAAATGAAGATTTGAAGATTTTTGGCCTAAAAACGCAGATTTTAAAAATTTTTAATAATAAAGTAACTTTTTGCACTTTTTCTACAAGAACGAAGTTAGAACGAAAATATCAATCGTTCATGTTATAAAGTAGACAAAATGGAATAACATCTTGCACATGTTTTTGAATGTTATATAAGAAAATTAAGCAAAATTTTGAAAAAATTACAAAGGTTGAAAGCTACATGCAATTGATTGTTTTTGCATTCGAAGTTTAACAAATAACTTTGTTAAAGCAACTTTGGCAAGTTTCTAGAAAGTAATATGAGCTTATGCATACGATAATTTAGTATTTTTTTTAATACTCTTTTAAAGTTGTTACCAAAATCATGTTACAGTTTTACGACGATTTTTAAGTCATGTCTTTAATTTTCGACAATTACATCCCAAGGCAGCTTTAATATGGTAGTGGTATAAGCGCAGCTGGTTTTCGTTTCCTTTGCATAAATTTGTCAAAAACACATAGACTTCCTTGCTTTTTTAAACAAAATTTTGACAACTATTCGTAAATTCTACCAACAAAATACATGTTGATGTTTGTTGGTGTTGTATTTATTGTAATTCTGCCACTACCTGTATAAAGCTGCCTTGTTACATCCTTTTGCTAATATCGATGTCAGTGAAATGAAAATAAAACAATTTTAAAAACATAACAAATAAGTCAAAAGGAAATTAGAAGAAAAAACATGAAAAATGGTTTTCGTTGTGATAATTTTTCAGTACAACAAGAAATGCCGTTTAGACATCTAAAATATTTATTAAACTATACTCGTACAGTTGCGAAGAAATTTGTAAAGTATGGGGAGAGTACCGAAGACCTTCTGCCCATGATAGTAATAACAGTAATTTGCAGCGGCGCTGTGACTAACTATAACGACTTATGCCTTCACATAAGAAATTGCCGCGTTTTTAACAAAGGAATGCCTCAAAAAACTGTAAAGTAATACACCTAGTTGAGGCTAACAGTTAACCAGTGAGAGCCAGACTCAAAACTCTCGAAGGCCAAACAACAACGACAAGCCTGACCGCACTGAAGAAATAATTACGATAACGCGAGAACTCTTCCCCAGCACAGAGCTGTATCTAAAATAAAGTCACTTAATTCTAACATAATGTTCAAATTCTAACCGATTTTATTAAATATATAATGTTTTTACCACATTCATCAGCATTTTTACCACATTCATCAATTTTAACAACTTTCATATATGTTTGTTTTCTCATTAAATAATCTATTTGCATTTTAATATTCTGAAATGCATAATTTCTTTCAATATATTGTTAGTAATTTTGAAATTATTTATGAAAAGGGCATATTAATAAGAGTTTGAAGATTTTTTGAAGATTTGGAAAATAAAGTGCAGATTTTGCAGATTTTTTCATGAGAAATTCTTGAGTTTTGAAGATTTTACCTCTTTAAATTCTGGCAACCCTGGTCGCCATGTATTCAGCCACTTAACCCAGTGTTTAGACATACGAGTAAGAGTTCGAAAAACTCAATACACTCACATTTTTTTACTATCACATGCACATTTTTCGCACTCGCAGGTCTACTCGCAGCTAAATTTTCATGCGAGTGATATTTTGACACTTCCATGCAATCAAATGTCAAACAAACAAACAGTGTTGCCGTTTAAATAATTTTAAATAAATCAACTGTATCATTATAAAATTAAAACCTAAGTTTTAGCTAGTTTGTATGTTAATGTATTAAAACTAATACTATAGATAGAAATGTTTAAATTATAAAGCGTTAATATCAATAATATAATGATAATACAAATTAATGCCAACTATTTTCTAAAAATATTCTCAAGTGAAGAACACGGCAACTCCAGTTTGTAAAGGCAGACAAAGAAACAAAATGTGTGAAGGAAACAAATTTTTTAAGGTTCACGTGCTGACGACAAATTTAAAATGAACTCTCACTTGCATGTGTAGACAGAAATGAAAATTGCAAGAGATTCGAGTTTATCGAAGAAATTTTCGTTGATAATACATATTCAGCACTCGCATGAGATTACTCGTATGTCTAAATGCAGGGTAAGGCCCTGATTCACTATCCTACACGATCGTACGATTCATTCACAGGAAACTATTTCAAAAGTCTGGCCGACTTGAAAAAATCGCTTCAAAATGGCGTTGTAGGCCACACTATTACGCAAGTATGATTAAAATAATTTATTTACACAATAAAACAACTAAAAACTTTTATCAACATAATAATTTTACATTACTTAAATTTTTTCTTCGAGGCACCAACAATATTTTCATATTTTTCACAATATATACCACACTGATCGCACAGAAACCATAATGTTTTGAAAAGTGTGATAATATTTTTCAAATCGCACGATTTGTCAAAAACTCTGTTGCACGGTTGCAGTTTTAGTACTTTTTCAGCGCACATGCTTTATTTAGTAGACCGCACGATCGTGTATAATAGTTTAACAAGGCCTTTAATTATTTTTTAAAAATCAGCAGCTTAACAAATCATTCATCTTTGACGTCCATACTAACTATACTTTTTCTGAAATCTTTACCATATAGAACAATACCTAAACAAAAAGTAGCAGCAAATATGATAAAATACTTACCAATTCAAAAAAACACACACATACAAAATTTAATAAAAATAAAACCAAAAATTAATTTAATAAAATAAATGCTAATGCTTTTTCAGTGATGCCACTTGGCTTTTTACACGTTTTTTTCTATTATAATGGGTGATTTTATAAGAACTATCGGAAGTTAAAAAAAAACACACATAAAATTTAGAAAAATGCATGAAATATTTATTTGAATCGATAGTTGGGTCGATATAATTTAATGTTTGAAGATTATTTCATGCAAATGTTGGCCGCGGCTGCGCCTCAAATGGTCCATCATTTCGGCCGGTATCTCACGAATAATGTTGGCAATGTTGGCTTCCAGTGCGTCAATCGAAGCGGGCTTGTCGCTATAGATATTAGCCTTAACATAGCCCCACAAAAAATAGTCTAGAGGCGTTAAATCGCACGATCTGGGCGGCCAATTGACTGGTCCCAAGCGTCAAATAAACTGTTCACCGAACTCGCCTCTCAATTGGTCCATTGTTTCGCGTGCTGTGTGGCATGTGGCACCGTCTTGTTGAAACCACATGGCATGCAAGTCAAGCTCTTCCATTTTGGGCAAAAAAAAGTTTGTTATCATCGCACGGTAGCGCTCACCATTCACAGTAACGTTGTGATTCGCATCATCTTTGAAGAAATACGGCCCAATGATGCCGCCAGCCCATAATCCGCACCAAACGGTTGTTTTTTGTGGATGCATGGTAGCTCTTGCAATGCTTCTGGCTGCTCTTCACTCCAAATACGGCAGTTTTGCTTGTTCACGTATCCATTCAATCAGAAATGAGCCTCGTCGCTGAACACAATTCTTCGATAAAAAAGTGGATCTTCATCTAACTTTTCAAGAGCCCATTCACCAAAAATTTGGCGTTGTAGTAGGTCGTTTGGCTTCAATTCTTGCACCAGCTGCATCTTATAAGGCTTCACACCCAAATCCTTCCGCAAAATTTTCCACGTAGTGGAGTAACAGAGGCCCAATTGCTGCGAACGGCGCCGAATCGATAATTCACGGTCATCACCAACACTGGCCGATACGGCTGCGATATTTTCTTCAGTTCACACTCTACGTAAGCGTGTTGGTGGTTTAATGTCCAACAATGTAAATTTGGTGCGAAATTTTTTTACAATAGCCCGAATAGAAGCCTCAGTAGGTCGATTAAACTGACCATAAAATGGAAGAAGCGCGCGATGAACTTTCTTAACAGAGCACGCATTTTGGTAATAAAATTCAATAATTTGCAAGCGTTGTTCGTTTGTAAGACGATTCATGATTAAATTATAGACCAAACTGAAGATGTTTGACAGTGACACAAGATACAAAACGTGCGTGAGCTGTCAAAACTAGTATTGCCAAAAAGATAATAGCAAAAAAATCTTTCGTTACATTGCCGCATTTGTAGAGTGAACGCCTACCACCTGCACACAAAGTAAGCGAGGTAGTGAGGTGTTCATCCAACAAAAGCTCATTACTTCCTAACATACATTGTAAGTTAAGAGTAGGCAGCTCGAATACAATCTCGCATACTTTGTAAGTCGGAAGTAGGCATCTCGTACGTACTGCGCATTTCAGTTTTTTGGGAATATTTCATTAAATAAATTTGTTGCGTTTTTTGTTCACTGCATTCTTTTCGTTTTCCTTAAATATTTTATCTTTCTTTTACCTTTTTTTATAAGGTTTTCTTACCTTTAGCACTGATTTTGTTAATTAAATTTTTGCAACGTGCTCTGACAAAGACGCCGAACGTTTGAATTACATCGAATAAATAAAATACGTTCATATATAGGGTGTTTTTTTAAGCTAGATAGAACTTTAAATTGTAAAAAGTAACACAAAAAATTAAATTTTGATGAAACATTTTTTTTATTTGTTTCAGTATACTCTGACAAATCATCATGAATAGACTCACGCTTGAACAACGCTACGAAATTATCCAAATTTACTTTGAAAATCAGTCGTCGATTCGCGCAACTTATAGACGCAAAATTATGTTCAGCGATGAGGCGCATTTTTGGCTTAACGGGTTTGTTAATAAGCAAAATTGCCGCATATGGAGTGAGACCAATCCACAAGAGACCCTACAGACTCCATTACATCCAGAAAAATGCACTGTTTGGTGCGGTTTTCATGCTGGTGGCATCATCGGACCTTATTTCTTCAAAAATGAGGCCGGAGCTCGCGTTACGGTCAATGGAGATCGTTACCGCACCATGATCAATGATTTTTTGTTTGAAAATATGGATGACATTGATCCGGAGGAGATGTGGTTTCAACAGGATGGCGCTACGTGCCATACGGCGAACGCAACCATCGACTTACTGAAATCAAAATTTGGCGATAAGTTGATTTCGAGAAATGGACCTGTCAATTGGCCTCCAAGGTCGTGCGATTTGACACCTCTCGATTATTTCCTGTGGGGCTACGTGAAGTCACTGGTTTATGCTGATAAACCAGCAACAATTGACGCCTTGGAGGCCAGCATTGTTCGTGTTGTTCGTGACATACGGCCAGCAGTGCTCGAAAAAGTGGCCCAAAATTGGACGTCCAGAATGCGCTTCGTCAAGAACAGCCGCGGTGCCCATATGCCCGAAATCATTTTCAAATGTTAATGTCACGTATTGATCTTTCGAATAAAAAAAAATTTTGATTACAATTTAATTTTTTGTGTTATTTTTTACAATTTCAAGTTCTATCGGGCTTAAAAAAACACCCTAAATGTGTATCACATAGATGAACGTAATTCATTTTTGGGAACTCCATATACTACTGCCATACATTTTGTAAGCTACCATTCATTGATTACAAAGTGTGGCACACATCATCGAAGAGAAGTAATGTGGTAGACAATGTTCGCCGCTGGGTAATTACCCATCAATAACGAATCGAAAACCCTATTTTACTCTGGACCGTTCTTAGTTAGTATTTTGTAAACTTTAACAACATCATTTCGATTAAAATTAATTCTCTGTTTTGACTGTTGTCGTTGTTGTTTTTGTTGTTGGTTATCGCTTAATTTAACTCTCATTGGCTTGGCGATGTTGTTGCTGTTGTTGTTTTTAACGCAGCACTTCAATCGTCGCCCGTTAATAAAGTGATCCTGTTGTTGGCCATGTTGATATAAAAAGCTCTCACCTGAAATTAACAATTTCATTTGTTGTTAATATTCATTTAAGAAACAACATCACTCAGATTATTAAAAATATTATTATTATTTAAATACATTTTTTTGCCTACTGTTTTGTTTTTTTTTTTTTCGTTTTTTTGTCATAGAAAATTCGTTATTGAACGGAGTGTCTCGATATCTAAATATTTTGCGTGTTTTGCAGTTGTTGTGTTTATTATATAAAAAAACAAAAATAATTAAATAAAAACAACAAAATATAAAACTAAAGCAAAGGAAAACAAGAAACGTGCAACTATTTAATAAATTAAAAACAAAAAAAATCTATATAAACCGTTTCATAAATTTCAAAAAGCTCAAAGTGAAGTGAAGTGTTCTAAAATAATTATCAAAATGTTTTCGAAGGTGAGTGAAATTTTTCGCATTAAAAATATTATGAATTTTATTACAATGCTGGAATATTTATTTGTTTACTTCAACAATTCCAACATTTTATAATAAAATGCAGCCAAATGAGTTTGACTAAAAATAAAATTTAATTCTTTCATACATTTGTGTATTTCCGTGTTCCAATGCGGTGAGTAAAACGTATTCGAAAGTGTAACTGCTGAATGCGTTACACTTGCAAACATATTGTCAAAAGAAAATAAAGAACGAACACACACACACTATCACTCATACTTGTGCACACAAAGAAACGAATTGACTTGCTGCTGCTTGGGTGTGTGTGTGAGTGAGGAACTTCAAATTTTGTTACATAATTTTTGACTTTCTTGTCTTAATTTACATTTAATGAATTAACATTTTTATGATTTGGAAAAGTAAGAAACGAAATCAACAAGTTAGCAAGATGGAGTGGGGGGCTGGAAATGAAGTAAAGTGATTTTAAGTAAAAAATATTAAACAATTTTAAAACGAAGTCAATAAAAAATATGTTTTATGGTGCTCGATATATTAATAGGCGTGTTTCACGAGATCTCGGACAGCGTTGTCAACTTTGGAGTTTCAAAATGCACTAAAATGGAAAAAAACGCACCTAATTTAGAATTTTACTTTTCATTTTTTAAAAACGCTTTTTTGTTATAAAAAGTATACTTTTTATATTAAAAACACAAGAATGAAAAAGTCTTTTAAGCGGCTATTAGACGATCAAATTTGATCTGATAGCACGGGCTGATGACATGCCATCAAATTCGTTCAATAGCTAAAACCCGTGTTTGCCAAACTTGGCCTTTAAGGGCGTTTCAGACTATCATACAAGTCTTAAGATTTTGATTAGATTTTGTGGGACAAAAATCTAATGATATTTGTTGCGACTGTCAAAAAATCTTACGTACCATTACATATTGTTTTCACACCATCCCACATAAAGCAAAATAAGAAATATGATTTGAAAATAAACAGCCAATTTGCTTAATGCCTGGTTTTAATATTTTTATTATTTGCTTCTGTAAAAAATGCAACCCTGATCCACTGAAAAATCTTATTGTTTAAACAAATTTCTAAAAATGGTGATGTGTTATGGGATGTCAAATCTCTTATCGTATTATTTCTCATTTTCATAACGCTTTACATTCACACTATCACACTTGCACGTATTATTTGAATTTTTGACAAGTCTTTATACAAAGTGTGATAGTCTGAAGTGCCCTTTAGTGCGATTCTGGTACTTTTATTAAGACAATGGTATCTTTACAATATTTAGAACGATATTTTATCAAATTTGTTATTTGTTTGTATAATCATTGCTGGAAGGTATGAAATATGTTGAAAAAATTTACGATTATCGGATCATTAAAAGTTACAGAAACGCACTACATGCCATCAAACTCGGGTAATAGCAATTCTTTCAATCAAAGTGTAAATTTCATTTCTGTTTTCGTAAACGAACAGTGAAAATCAGTTGGCTAGCGTGAGTATCTTTTAAAGAATTTGTTGATATGTACGAAAATTTGCCAGAAGTGTAACAAATAAAAGATAATCAATGTTTAATGCAAACGTTTTGGAAAGTAATTTAATAATTTGGTCATTTTCTAAAGCAGTAAAGAGTTCACGCGCCTTCATAAATACAAACTTGACTATTCAGTGTCTGCTTTTATTGTAATATTTGACAAACTTGGCTTGATCGTTTAATAGCAAAAGACTATCTAAAAACCGCAAGTTTTATAAACGGGAATGTTTATTTTTTTCGAGAATATGTATTCGAGTACAACAGCAAGTTTGTCTTAATTTTGGCACCACATTATTATTCCGTGTTCTAATTGTGCTCTATAAAATGATATGTAAAGTTTTTGGACACTTGAATACATTTTTTCCTACATTAAAACAAAAAGTCGTGTTGCATATGGTTTGGTGCCACCGAAATTTAAAAAACGCACCGAATAAAAAAAAAAAAAGCTCACGTCGCACCGGTTAATGAATTTTTCGCACAAAAAATTTAAAAAATCACCAAAAACCGCATCGGGTTGATAACGCTGATCTTGGACTAGTTTGGACTAATGAGAGTAAAAAGCAAATTACTCTCTAAATTTGCAAATTTTATCCAAAACTGCTGGGATGCAAAAAACCCCCATTGTTCATCTTGCAAAATTAGTGCTGCCTAATTTTTAGATTAAAGTATATTTTAGTGATTTTAGACGCTTAAAACGCTTAACATCATATAAACAAAACATTTGAATTATTGACAACAGCTGTAAAATTTAAAGCAATGTAAAATTTTTAATCGATTTTTATAATACATATTTATAAAATGGAAAGCCAAATAACAATTGCATGTACTATTTACAACCCAGTGTTGTTTATTAACACAAACAAGCGACCGCAAGTGCTGCTTTATCTGTACTCATGGATGGTATAAATATCGAGGAATCGGATGCTCTCGATGTTCTTGGAATGAAAATACAGTGTGATGTTCGCTGGACTGAACACATTTTTCATATCTCTAAAGAAGCATTCAAGTGCCTCGGCTTTTTGAAACGGTGTAAGATATACTTCACTCCATCCGACCTCCTTACTATTTATACCACCTATATCCGACCGAAAATGGAATACAACTTTCATGTTTGGGGCGGGCGCATCAAAATCTATTTTGGGGTTGCTCGACTGTGTGCAGGAGAGGGCGAAGAAGCTTATCGGTAGGGCCTTCTAATTCCTCCTGTATGCAATTTCCCAACAGTCAATGGAAGACAAGGCTTAATGAGTTGGTAGGCCGAAGCCCACTAGCAACATCAGCTCTTAAACCAACTCACCCGTCAACCTTCACCACTGGTTCCTTACAATACAGGTATCTGTTGTATAGGCAACAGACCGCTGGGAGGTTGTTAGTCCCCGAAAAAAGCCATCACCAAACAATTATCAAGGATACTAACACTCCCTTCCTGCGTTTTAGGTTTCAACCACAGCCAGAACGTTTCAGCCAAGGTAGGCACGATCAGCCCGGGTTAAACTCGCAGCAGAACTTCCCGGGGCCATGCTGATCCCTGTTCTGCCAATTTATACCCTTGGTAAGGGTTTTGGAAGCCAACACAACATAAGTCAAGCGGCTTCCAAGAGTTTTATTTGCTGCAAAAAACGAGGGACCCCTTCCCCTTTTTACCCTTTACTTTAGGAGTTAAGTACAGTAAAGACACACACCTAATAGCATTATTTTTAAGAATCAAAAAATTATGTGTATTTTGTGGCAACCGGAACTTGTGTCCGTTATCGCGAATATAACCAGATTCATCTTGCCTGCTTAAGGCCCTGATACACTTGCCTACACGATCGTACGAGTCTTTTACAGAAAAATGTTTTAAAAGTCTGGCCGGCTTGAAAAAATCGCTTAAAAATGGCGTTGTAGGCCACACTATTATACAAGTACGATTGCAATAATTTATATACACAATAAAATAATTAAAATCTTTTATTAACATAACAATTTTACATTACTTAAATTTTTTTCTTGAGGAACAAACAATATTCTTATATTTTTCACAATATATACCACACTGATTGCACAGAAACCATAATGTTTTGAAAAGTTTCATAAAATTTTTCAAATCGCACGAAACTCTGTTGCACGGTTGCATTTTTAGTACTTTTTCAGCACACATGCTTTATTTAGTAGATCGCACGATCGTGTATAATAGTGTAACAAGGCCTTTAAGGCCCTAATACACTTGCCTACACGATCGTACGAGTCTTTTATAGGAAAATGTTTTAAAAGTCTGGCCGACTTTACAAGATCGCTTCAAAATGGCATTATTAATGGCCATATTATTATTCAAGAATAATTGCAATAATTTATATACTTAAGGCTGTGATTCACTATCCTACTCGATCGTGCGATCTACCAAATAAAACTTGTGTGTTGAAAAAGTACTAAAAATGCAACTGTGACAGAGTTTTTGACAAATGATGCGATTTAAAAAAGTTTATGAAAATTGTCAAAACATTATGAGTTTCGTGCGATCAGTGTGGAATATATAATGAAAAATATGAGAATATTGTTGGGGCTTGGAGAAAAAAATTTAAATGATGTAAACTTATTATGGTAATAAAAGTTTTTAATTATTTTATTGTGTATATTAATTATTTCATACTTGTATAATAGCCATTTTGAAGCGACTTTGTAAAGTCCGTCAAACTTTTAAAACATTTTCCTGTGAATGAATCGCACGATCGTGTAGGATAGTGCATCATGACCTTTAGTAAAGTAATTAAAAACTATTATTGCAATAATAATTTTACATTAATTTAATTTATTTCTCGAGGCGCCAACAATATTCGCATATTTTTCATAATATAAACCACACTGATCGCACAGAAATCATCATGTTATGAAAATTTTAATAATATTTTTCAAATCGCACGATTTGTCAAAAACTCTGTCACACAGTTGCATTTTTAGTACTGTTTCAGCACACATATTATATGTGGTATACAGCGTTGTCAACTTTGAAATTTAAAAACGTACCAAAATGGAGGAAAATCGCATTATTTCAACAAAAACGCACCGAATTTTTAATTAAATTAAAATATCTTTAATTTTTAAAAAGATTTTTTATATTTTAAGAAGTACAATATTTGTATATTAAAACCACAATACTGATACAGCCTTTTAAGCGACGATGGCATGCAATCAAATTGGTTCAATAGCTAGAATTCGTGTTTGTCAAACTTGGCCTCTAGTGCGACTCCGTTAGTTTTATTAAGATAATGTTACCTTTACAATAATTTGAACGATATTTTATCCAACTTATTATTAAACAATATCATTTAATTATAATTGCTATCGACCGAAATCAGCTGTTACTTTTACTGCCTATTATCAGGGACCCAAAATACCTGCTTATTGTCGTCAAAATTATATTCCAGGAGCATACAACCATTACTGTCGAAAGAATTTATGATAATCGGATCATTAAAAGTTACAGAATCGTACTACAAGCCTTAAAATTTGTTTAATAGCAATCTTATCAAACACAGTATAAGCGGCGCGTTTAAAATAATTTATTGAAATATACGAAAATTTGCCGGAATTATAACTACTAAAAGATGAAATTTACCGTAATCAACGCAAACATTTTGTAAAAACTATAATTTACTTAATAAGTTGGTAATTTCTCAAATACAAATAAAAACGTAACGAATTCACGAGCCATCATAAATACGAACTTCTCTGTTCAGAGACTGCATTTATTGCAATATTTGACAAACTTGGCTTGATCGTTTAACAGCAACGCACTCTCTAAAAGCAGTAAATTTTATAAAACGAAATTTTTCGTTTTCTTTCGAGAGTGTGTACAAGATTGTCTTACTTTGCGCATATAACATGGTGCGGTTTCCACGCAGAATGAGACGTAAAAATGTTGGACACTTGATTAAACTTTTTTTCTTACATTAAAACAAAAAGTTGAGTTGAATTTGATTTTGTGCGACCGAAATTTAAAAAACGCACCGAAAATTTAAAAAAAGCGCACCCCGCACCGACTAAAGAATTTTTCGCACAAATATTTTTAAAAAGCACCGAAAATGGTGCGAAACGCACCATGAATACATGAAATTATACTTTCTGTCATCGTCATCGCGTAAAAGATATTTATATGTATGTTTTCTAAAATTGTTTTTCTTTTTTTTTTCCTTTATTTTTAGCCTAAAACATTAACCTGCTCCCTACTGGTAATTTGTTGCATTTTTACATTTTGTTGTTCGAAAGCATCAGCAACCTATTGCTCCTTGGATCGAATGAAAAAATTTGCAATGGAAGCATGTGAACACTTGTTCGACTTTGAAACAGATATCAGAGAAAGACGTTCTATTGACTATGACTTAAGAGCCCATCGCGATTATACTCATTGTAAGTACATACATACATACATACATACATACATACATACACACATACATACATACATTCATACATATTGTTACTCATTTTAAAATTGACAATTTTTTTACACTCAGCGTCAAGTAAACGTTTTAAAAACGATCATTTCAATACACGAGTAACGTACACAACTAAACAAATCAGTAATTTTTAATATTTTATTTTGCATGTCCAACATTTTTTCCCCTTTTTTGTTAATTTATTTAACTTAGTACAACAATAATAAGGAAATATGTAATAAGAGAAGATATAAATATTAAATTTACACTTTTAAGTTTTGCAAAGTATTTTTGTGATATACTGTAAATGTTTAATAAGGCCACAAAGTCAACCAACTTTAGAAAAATATTGCATTTTTTAAAAACAGTAGTACTCATAATTATAGCACAATGAAGCTCAAAAAATACAATATATAAAAAAATTACTTAAATATAGAAAAGTGTCCTAACACTGTGTGCGTGACAACCTGTTTATACGACTATACGTACGAGGGCTGATCAAAAAATAACATATATTTTAAATTTTTTCATATTCATCAATTGAATCGATGAATAATCGAATAGAATCTTGTCCCGTTGAAAGTAATTCCCTCAGATATAATACACTTATGCCAACAATTTTTCCAACACTTTTCGGTATCGCCAAGAGCTCCCGTTTCGGTTTTTTTTTTTTAATTTCTTCAATCGTAGCAAAACGCTTTCCTTTCATCGATGTCTTCAGTTGTGGGAGGAGGAAAAAGTCAGCAGGGGCCAAGTTGAGGCATGACAATGGTTTTGTTTTTGGCCAAAAACTCACGCGCAAGCATCGATGTGTTAGCTGGGGCCAAATTCCGCAACGATGAATTTTGAAATGTTCACCAATTTCAGTGTTCACTTTTGATTTTTGAGCCTGCAATGGTGAGAATAAATAATTTTGACACTTAAAGCGTACACTTAATAATAATTTTCTCACTCAAAAAAATCGGTGAATTTTAGTTATTTTGAACTTGAAAAAAATAAACAAAAGGATTATTTATGTATATTAAAATTATCTACTCAAAAACTTGTGGGACACAGTTAATTTGACAAATCAACATATCATTCAGCCTGAAGAAACACATTCAGCGCAATAAAACTCATGGTTTTTTACGGAATCACTTTTTAATGAAAAGTGAACACTGTGCCTGTCGATGAATTTTATTTTGAGTGTTCACTGGTAAAAAGAAAAATCATAGTTGCGGAATCTGGCCTCTGGTGCGTTATTATTGTGCAAACCCCAATGATTATTTTTTCAATTTTTCAGGGTAGTATTCCTCTATTGACCATACGATCTTGTGGCAAGAATTCATGATGCACCACGCTATTGCAGTCGAAGAAAACAGTGAGCAACAACCTTCACATTAGACCGAACTTGACGTCGTGGTTTTTTTGATCTTTGCTCTTTTAGACGCTTCCATTGCGATGATTGGGCGTTGGTTTCAACGTCATAGCCATACACCCATGATTCGTCACCAGTTATGATCTTTTTGAAGAGATCTGGATCGTCGTTGACAATGTTCAACAGCTCCTGAGCGATGTTCATGCGACGTTGGTTTTGCTCAAAATTGTACCAGAACTAGGAAAATAGGTCGTGAGGAGGGGGAAAGTGGGAGTAGTGTTTGTGAACATTTGACTTGAATTTTCCAACATTATAACAGACAGGAAACACATCTGCAGGCAGCTTATTCCACAGGCGAAGCGTATGGCTGAAAAACGAATTCTCTCTGTAATGCGTAGTACGATTCCACGGGCAATCGACCACAAATGGATTAGCTCTAGATAATGAACGCATGCTACGTAAAACTGTGCGACTTTCGAGAATGCGATACCTAATCTCATCAGAGCATAATCCATTGTAGCAACGGTAGAACAAGGTAGCGCAACCTACTCTGCGTCGATGCTCCAGTGAGCCATTAGAATTAGATCCCCTATTCTCACCGATAAGCTTTTTCGTCCTCTCCTGCACACGGTCGAGTAACCCCAAATTAGACTTTAAGGCACCGGCTCAAACATGAGAGTTGTATTCCATTTTCGGTCGAATGTAGGTGGTATAAATAGTAAGGAGGTCGGATGGAGTGAAGTATATCTTACACCGTTTCAAAAACCCGAGGCACTTGAATGCTTCTTTAGAGACATGAAAAATGGGTTCAGTGCAGCGAACATCACACTGTATTTTCATTCTTCTTTGATGAATTAATAAATACTTTTTGAAAAAAATTGAAAATAATAGTAAATATTTGATCAGCCCTCGTATATAACAGACATTTGTACCAACATAACAGAAAAAAATGCGGAAATCGAATATACGGAACTTACGAAATTTAAACCAACGATCATTTTTTGATCAGACTTCGTATATCACAATGGAAATAGTCTATTTACGCCAAAGCAAAATCTGCTCATTCGAGATTTCCCAATGAAATTCTTGTCACATACATCATCGATCTAAGACCATAGACAATGCAAGCTTGACCCATCCGAAGTCTGTATACAATTCTTACTTACATTTACACAGCGATGACCTAGGCCGTAAGATGCATCTCACACTGTATACATTGTAAGCGAAGATTGGATAAGTCCAAAACTATATTATTAGCATTTGTTTTATTCTTTGCTTCTTATGTACATTTAATTTAACAAAATGAGTAGAAAAAGACTAAGCTGAATCGGATGCTAGTTGTTTGTTGTGCTTAGCATATCTATTTTCATTTTTTCTGTTGACACAATAGTTTACAATCGGATGCTTGGCAAATTGTAAAACTTGTGGACTGCTGGGCTCAAGCCAAATCTAGTAGATTTTTAGAAGATTTCTCATACAAAATGAAATCTACTTTATAAGTAGATTTCAACGAAATCTCATGAAATCTACTCGTACCAAGCGAGGCAACTGTGATTTTGTTCAAAAAGTACTTAAAAATACTACGCTGCAACAAAAATGTACACTTTATTGTGGTGTATTCAGCCTCCGATAAAATTCTTTTGTCAAACACGAATGCTTTAATTATTTTTGTAAAAATTATATCTTGCTAGGTGTCAAAAAATGTTGGTGTAAACGATATAGATTTCGTTGCAGATTTTAATTCAAATCTAGTAGATTTTGAGTTGGTGTAAATGCGCTATAAATAGTGCCCATTTCCACTATACAAGAAAATAAGATTGCAATTTTTCATTTTCTTCTTTGAACTTTCTTTGCCGTTTACACGGTACAAGTCTTATTGCTTAAACTGAACTGATTTTAGCTTGAATAGTATACATACGAATATGAAAGTAAAACGAATTGCAAGTACATGCAAGTATGAACTCGTTTACTGGATGAGGTAAAATACCTCACCCCGTTCTCTAAAAGTGAATCAGTTCAGCAATAAGACTTGCATAGTGGAAACTGGGAAATAGTTTTCTTTTTATTCCAGCGTAGTATTTTGAAGTACTATTGTGAACAAAATCAAAGTTGTGTTATACAGTACTTACAATAATCTACTAGATTTCGTTAAAATCTAGTCACTAAGGGCCATTTTCACAATCTAAAATTAAGTTACCATTAGAAAGAAATTTATTACTTAATTGTCGGTTTGGTTAACAGACATTATTTAACCAACGGTTACTGATTTGCATTTCACCATCTTTCAGTTACTGAACTGTAAAAAATTTTAAAAAGTGTGGTAATGCTACTTGTATTTGTTTACGAAAATAATGTAACGACAAACAAAAACAACAAGAAATAAATAGTCAGGAAATTTTCAGTTTGCAAAAATTAATAAAGAGTGAGTTGTTATTGTACATAGATACAGACTTGTGTATACGTAGTAATGGGTGATTTTATAAGAACTATTGGAAATTAAAAAAAAAAAACACACACATAAAATTCAGAAAAATGCATGAAATATTTATTTGGATCGATAGTTGGGTCGATATAATTTAATGTTTGAAGATTATTTCATGCAAATGTTGGCCGCGGCTGCGCCTCAAATGGTCCATCCGCTTAGTCCAATTTTGGCATACTCTTTCCAACATTTCGGCCGGTATCTCACGAATAATGTTGGCAATGTTGGCTTCCAGTGCGTCAATCGAAGCGGGCTTGTCGCTATAGACATTAGCCTTAACATAGCCCCACAAAAAATAGTCTAGAGGCGTTAAATCGCACGATCTGGGCGGCCAATTGACTGGTCCCAAGCGTGAAATAAACTGTTCACCGAACTCGCCTCTCACTTGGTCCATTGTTTCGCGTGCTGTGTGGCATGTGGCACCGTCCTGTTGAAACCACATGTCATGCAAGTCAAGCTCTTCCATTTTGGGCAAAAAAAAGTTTGTTATCATCGCACGGTAGCGCTCACCATTCACAGTAACGTTGTGATTCGCATCATCTTTGAAGAAATACGTCCCAATGATGCCGCCAGCCCATAATCCGCACCAAACGGTTGTTTTTTGTAGATGCATTGGTAGCTCTTGCAATGCTTCTGGATGCTCTTCACTCCAAATACGGCAGTTTTGCTTGTTCACGTATCCATTCAACCAGAAATGAGCCTCGCCGCTGAACACAATTCTTCGATAAAAAAGTGGATCTTCATCTAACTTTTCAAGAGCCCATTCACCAAAAATTTGGCGTTGTGGTAGGTCGTTTGGCTTCAATTCTTACACCAGCTGTACCTTATAAGGCTTCACACCCAAATCTTTCCGCAAAAATTTTCCACGTAGTGGAGTAACAGAGGCCCAATTGCTGCGAACGGCGCCGAATCGATAATTCACGGTCATCACCAATACTGGCCGATACGGCTGCGATATTTTCTTTAGTTCGCACTCTACGTAAGCGTGTTGGTGGTTTAATGTCCAATAATGTAAATTTGGTGCGAAATTTTTTTACAATAGCCCGAATAGAAGCCTCAGTAGGTCGATTAAACTGACCATAAAATGGAAGAAGCGCGCGATGAACTTTCTTAACAGAGCACGCATTTTGGTAATAAAATTCAATAATTTGCAAGCGTTGTTCGTTTGTAAGACGATTCATGATTAAATTATAGACCAAACTGAAGATGTTTGACAGTGACACAAGATACAAAACGTGCGTGAGCTGTCAAAACTAGTGTTGCCAAAAAGATAATAGCAAAAAAATCACTCTTTATATATGTATGTACGTATTGTATCCTTGAAAAAAAATATTTTTTGCCAGTCGAAAGTCGTGCAAAGAAAAGTCATTTCGACAACTTCGAATGATTCTTTAATTAAAAATATTGCAAGAATAAAAATTTTGATGTATTTTTTCGTCCATTTTATTATATTTTGTTGTTTTTTTTTCTTTCCGTTTACTCATATTTTAATGCCTTTGAGTTCTGATTAAGATTTTAATCGTTAAATTTTGATCGGTTAAATTTAACAATAACTTCTCCGTTAAATTATGGCGGTTAAGAGTTAATTATACATTGTGATATACGTGTTTGGCTAACTGGTGGTTAAAGTTCCAATTAGAGTTTAACCACACTTCGTGTAAATGGTCGTAAGTAGTTTAGATTTTGTCTGGGAAATCTCGTCAAAATCAACCATATTTGACTCAAAATGCAGTATGTCGCTTTGATATTACATTTTTTTAATATTTTACAAAACTAGTTAAAATAAAACTCATACGTATTTTTCTTGTCACAACTGTAGATAAATAATTTCTGACAAGTTGTTTGCTTTTTACTGTTTTCTTAAAATAACCGGAAATTGTGCACAGATTTAAACTAATTTTTTGTTTTTGTTTTTTTTTTTTTTTTTATTTAAATCGAACAGTTTACAAAAAAAAAAATCGTAGACAAATAATCATAAATTTAAATATGCAAATATAACCTCAAAACATCTGTTTGTGCATTGACCCTGTGTGCGTGTAAAATTGTTTACACACATCAATACACACATACTCACTTAAGCACATACTATTTACAATTGAGTATCGCCTGTTTAGCAACAAGCGTAATAATTAATGACTACTGAACGGCAGGAAATTAATAAATGAATTTCTTTTCTTAATTACATTTTGAATTTAACAATTTATCTATTTTGTTACTATTTTGCAGCACCAAAATATTGGCTGAATGTTAGACGCAGCATATATCCAGTTGGTGGCTATTTGAAGGTGGGCCAAGAACATTACAAGAAATTGAGTCTATTGGATGTGAGTCCACGCTACAAGGCCAGGAAAGTCGCACACATAATGCAGGAAAAGAAGATGCGCTACAAGCGTGAAGACAAACATTTACATAACTACAGCAACAACATCTCTTATTGTTGCTACCACAAGTGCGAGGAAGATTTCTTCTGTTGACCAAATCGGTGTCGGTGATTGGCATACTGCACACCGTATACCTTATCCCCGTTACCCGTTACCCGTTATCCATTACCCGTTGCCATTAAAAACATTTGCTTAATTAGCCTTATTAAGTACTCGTTTAAAGATTTGCTCAAATTAATATTGAATTATCAAAAACAAATTTTTTTTTTTTTTTCAAATAATGCCGTCCAATTAGAATTGTATTTGAGTTGTTTGGAAGATAGAAAGAAAGACTTGTCCAGTATGTACCTTATTAGCATAAAATAAATTAATATTTTATGTACAGTTATATTTATGTTTAATAAATAAGATATTAACCGTCCGTTTAACAATTAACAAATTATTTAAGTATCACTCAGCCAGTATTAGTATGCAAATTCCATTTGCCATCCCCACCAAACCCTCCCGCGCTCCATAAATAACAGTCCATTTATCGCCGTTGGATTGTATCCAACTCATTCATTGGTTCATAGAAATGTTTTTTGTTTTATTCATTAAAGATTCAATTAAGATCAATGTTTTGTGTTTCTGTTTGTATTTAAGTTTAATTCTTAATTCGTTAATATGTTTTTAACAAAAAAAAAAAAAAATAAAAAAAACAAAAATATCTGTATAAATTATTTTTAAGAATAATTAAATAAGAATTTTATAAAATTAATTTGATGTTGTTTTATGGCTTTTTAATATGCAAATTAAAATCATAGCAGGTATGTATGTATCGGCTGGTTAAATTTTAAGGGCTGAAACTGAATGTTTGCCACATCTAAACGTCAAGTTTTCTTCTGCATTTCATTTAACATTATTCAATTTCAGGCTAACTCAATTGAACTATGGAAAAGATACATAATCCAGCAACGCGTTAAAATTATTCAGACACATTAGGTGTGTTTCTTAAGTAAGTTTTGTGCAAATGTGAGCAAGCATAAGTTTTTCTCAAAAAGAGATCAAATTAACCAAAAGTACGGGAACGCAGAAAGCCAAATTTCTAGCCTAAAAAGCAGCATATATTGTGTTTTGATGCGGCAACAAAAATTGTCATTCAGTTTTGCGAAAAAATTGAATGATTTTTTACACTTTTGATTTATTTAAGGTCTTTTGGACAAACTTTTTTTATTTAATATTAATATAATAATATTTAAATCATTTGTATATGAGCTGATTCAAATTAAGTTTCTTTCTTTGTTATTGTTTATTTTTCAAACAGCTGATTGTTTAACTACTTGCCCAAACTAGCTCGAAGAAAAAGTACGAGCTGTTTCGTGCAAGAAGAGGAAACATAATATTCTCTGCTCTCATTTGCCTAATTTTAAAGTACGGGAACGCTTTTCGTGCAAATTGGGATCCCGCGGGATCCCAAAGTAGAGTAAAGAAACACACCTGCTATCAAATCAAAATGCATATCGTGCAATTCGTGATTTATTTTCGGTCAATTTAATCGTCCAACTGTGCGTACAAACGGAAAAACCGTGCAAAAATTTGAGCAAACCGGTTCTGTAAGAGATGTGAAAACACCAGTGCACAGCTCGTTCTGCAGAAAATATAGCTGATGTTCGCTATAGTGTGACTAAAGAGCCGTCCACCTCTCATGCATTGTTAAGGTCCTTTCTGTAAAATTTGTGAGAAGTTTTCACATCGAAAACTATGAAACAAAAAATTCCATCGTTTCTCGATTAGTGAGAAGTCAGCGTTTCTGTATTTCAAAGTGAAAACAGCCAGCTCTAGTTATGTTTTCATTGGAATATTTCCATTAAGTAGCTGTCACAAAACCATAAATAAACAAAACAAAAAAAAGGAGAAAATTTAAACTGAAAATTCAATTCAATTTCAAAGAATTAAAAAAAACTAGATTGCAGTCAATACGCATCAATATGAAGAACGATATGGCGGACTAAAAAGATAACGGATAGTAACTCCCCCTCAGCAAAAAGTACTGAATATCACAAATACGATTTTTCTCGACACATAACTCATTATCATGATACAAAAAACAAGGTAGCCGCTTCGCTACAACAATACAACAATAAAAAACAACAAGTATTTTGTTTGTGTAAAAAGGCGAATTCACACTTAAGCTGTCAAAAGTAGTTGATAAAGAACCAAGGCGAATTCATTACCAGGTGAACTTAACAGCACAGCTGATTATTTTTTGCTTCTCGCGTTTTTTCCAATGAGACTGTCAAATTTTGTTTCTTTTGTTTACAAACTTTTTCGCGCCATTTTAATCTGAAGTTTTTTTTTTGCATGAATTAGTGCAATTTCAAGAAATTTGTGTGAATTTAAAAGTGAAAAACTAATATAATCTGTGATTTTAATTACAAACAATTATAAAAGCTTATATTTAACGTTTATATACATTTTTTTCTTTGCTGAGCAATCTTAGGCGAATTTAGATTATGACATTCACGATATGTTTTACAATAACAAAATACATAGTACTGAATTCGCCTTTCCGCTTGCACTCACCTGTATAAAGTCGCCTTGGGCGAGGCGAATTTATACAGGTGAATGCAAGCGGAAAGTCGAATTCACTACTATGTATTTTGTTATTGTAAAACCAAGGCGAATTCATTACCAGGTGAACTTAACAGCACAGCTGATTATTTTTTGCTTCTCGCGTTTTTTTCCAATGAGACTGTCAAATTTTGTTTCTTTTGTTTACAAACTTTTTCGCGCCATTTTAATCTGAAGTTTTTTTTTTGCATGAATTAGTGCAATTTCAAGAAATTTGTGTGAATTTAAAAGTGAAAAACTAATATAATCTGTGATTTTAATTACAAACAATTATAAAAGCTTATATTTAACGTTTATATAAATTTTTTTCTCTGCTGAGCAATCTTAGGCGAATTTAGATTATGACATTCACGATATGTTTTACAATAACAAAATACATAGTACTGAATTCGCCTTTCCGCTTGCATTCACCTGTATAAAGTCGCATTGTGTAAAACATATCGTGAATGTCAAAATCTAAATTCGCCTAAGATTGTTCAGCTGGGAAAAATTTTATATAAACGTTAAATATAAACTTTTATAATTGTTTGTAATTAAAATCACAGATTATATTAGTTTTTCACTTTTAAATTCACACAAATTTCTTGAAATTGCACTAAATCACACAAAAAATCTTTACATTAAAATGGCGCGAAAAAGTTTGTAAACAAGAGAAGAAAAATTTGACAGTCTCATTGGAAAAAACGCGAGAAACAAACCTTGTAATGAATTCGCCTTGGTTATTGTAAAACACATCGTGAATGTCAAAATCTAAATTCGCCTAAGATTGTTCAGCTGGGAAAAAAATTTTATATAAACGTTAAATATAAACTTTTATAATTGTTTGTAATTAAAATCACAAATTATATTAGTTTTTCACTTTTAAATTCACACAAATTTCTTGAAATTGCACTAAATCATACAAAAATTTCTTCAGATTAAAATGGCGCGAAAAAGTTTGTAAACAAAAAAAAAATTTGACAGTCTCATTGGAAAAAACGCAAGAAGCAAAAAGTAATCACCTGTGCTGTTAAGTTCACCTAGTAATGAATTCGCCTTGACTTGATGACAACAAAACATTGGATCAAATAGGAATGACAGATTTAAAATACAAAGTATATAAAAATACCCACTATTTTTAAATCACCAAAAAAAGAAGTCGCCGGTCAAAATTCGCCACGTTTGGCGAGAAATCGCCATATCTGACAACCCTGCCTAGCGGTCTTTAAAAAAAGAAGAACGAAAAGAGAAACGAGAAGTTTTTGTCTGTCAAGTAATTTCTCAAATATGAAATGTTTAGACGAGACCAAAAGAAAAATAAAAAATGTCTGTCATCGTCTGTCAAAATTTTTTCATGTATTTTTCTCTTAATGGTTTTTACGCAAGTATGCATTTTACCTGATCTTAACTTATAAATAAATATATTGAAATTTCTTACATTCTTTTTAAAACCCAAATTTGTGCTGAACTGTGTTATTACTTCATAACTTAATTTTTTACCAGACAGGCATTTCATATTGAAAAGAAATTTAGAGCAACACTTAAAATGCCTGCCAGTGTGTCACACAAATAAACACTTTTACTTTTAAGCTTAAAAGAAACATAATAACACATTAAAAATATAACAAAAAGTGATTGAACATACATACATACTTATATACTTACATACATATTTATTTAACAAAAAAAAATTAAGCGCTCGCAATCACACGATTGAATGGTTCAGCAAAAACTGTTAAACAGGTTAAAAGAAAGGTGTTTTGTCTGGCAGACCTTGGCAACAAAATTAACTTAAATGGATGTGCAGCCAAATATTTCAAGGAATTCATTCGGTTTACGGTTTATTACCCTCTCTAAGACTAGACTTTAATTATTGGATTCTTCATCTCTTGGTTTTTTGTGTGATCATTTCTGGATGGTTTTTTTTTTTATTTTTTATTTAATGCTGAATGTGTCCTCAAATGCATAATGTGTGCGTGCAAGCACGTTAACGCAGACTTTAATTTTTGAAGTAGGTATAAAAATAAGAACACATTAATAAACTTTACAACTAAGATTCAATATTTTTTTTTTATATTTCAAGCATTATTATCCCTAGAAAGTTCTAAATGTGTTAACAGCAATTTTTAATTTCAAAACGTTTGTGTAATAAAAACCAAAATTTTCTTCGCCAACAAATAAGCACAAAAAATACTCATTTCATTTGGCATGGAAAAATAGCGCGCGTTTGCTCATTTTATATTAGCTTTGTTCGAGGAAATTCCGGGTAAAGTCCGGTAAAATGAGAGTAAACAAAAAATACTCTCAGAAAACAACAAATTTGCCAAAAATTGCTGGAACACAAAAAACCACATTTCAAGCCCGAAATTAAATATGAAAACAAGAACAGCTGTTGTTTGTTTATACAATTTTAAAATTCAGCGTTCTCAACTTCAAAATTTTATAATGCACTGCAATCCAATCAAAAACGCATACAAAAAATACACGCAGTTGAAAATGTTTATTATTATATAAAATTAACAAACAAATTTATTTTATTATATTCACTTACTCGCAAATAAAAACTGTTTGCAAATTATTAACTAACTGTTTATGCGTCAATTTGTGTATGGAAAATTATATATTTTTTAGCATAGCCTAGGTTCAAAATGTGACTAATGGATAGCATTTTGATTACTAAGATAATGTTTCAAATTTCATATAACATCAATTTTTTTATAGATGCTAACAAATTATTAGCAAAATATTGATGTCAAATAAAATTTGTAAAATTTTGTTATAATAAATCCATCAACAATTTATTGAAAAGACAAAACGAAATGAAAAAAATATATATAAACAAAGTTTTTTAAACGTACGGATTGTTTGAATCCTATTAAAAGAAAATGCTCTAAAACTTATATAACAGCATCGTGCATTGATTTAAAAACTCTTTGTGCGATTTTTAAAAACCACTAAAATCAGTGTGAAAAGCGCTGAGTTGACAGCTCTGTTGTAATTCAAACAAATATTTTTGCGAATTTATTTAAACACTTTGAGCTAGATAAAAACGTAAAATAACTTATTTAAATATAACTTATTTAAATATGACGTATTGTTATATTCTCAAATATGTTTTTTTGTGATTTGCACATTGATACTTTATTTTCATAAATAACAAACAGCTGATTATATGATTTAAGAATTTTACCATTTTGCACGAAAAAAAAGTACGGGTAAAGTCTGGTAAAATGAGAAACACAAATTACTCTCTCAGAAGCTTTCTCATTTACCCAATTTGCTCAATTTTTAACACAAGAAACACATTTCGTGCAAATTGGGAGCCCGCGGGTTCCCGCGGTGACGACGTCGAACACAACTATTTATTATAACTATTTATGTATGTGTGATATTGCTTTATTAGATTAAATTTAAATTTTTTTAAGCTTGAGGTTGTTTTGGTTTTTATGTTGCTCGAAAATCAACAAATTAGCATTTTCGTGCCAACTTTCTTCAAATATTTGTTCAAACTAGCAAACACCCCCACAAACGAACAAAAATGTTTGTACGAAAATAAAATTTTGACATGTTTGGCAAGCAGTTTGTTTTTTTATTTTCATTTTTTTTTTTTTTAAGAAATTATACTCAACATAAACTGTCAAACTCAGTTGTATGTATTTTTTTCAACAGTTGTTGTTTGTTCTTGATAAGAAGGGATACCCTTGCCACCATCAGAAGGTTAAATATGTGATTCTACCGATATTATTCACGCAAAATAAACTTTTTTGTCTAACAGTGGCTGGACTCAAATAACTTTTATATTTAGCATTAAGATTTGAATACCTATTGTTAGTTCGTATTTAATTATTCAATAAATAAAAGTTAAAAAAATAATGCACTTTTAATGTCTGTACTGCCTAAGTTTTAACATAGCAACAGGGGAATTATATTATGTATATGTATTACTTTTTCACAATATAAACAATAAACGTAGCAACCAACGGTTGTTCATTTGTTTGAAAGGTATAAAGAAATGTTAGAGACGTGCATAAATGAAAAATCTTGTTTTTTGTGTTTTGACAGGTATTATAAGAGCATTTTTCTTTTTAAATTCTCAACAATTTATTTAGATTGTTGGAATATAAATTTGAATGTTTGAGAGTATCTTTCAAAGATTTCCAAAGTCTACTGATGATTAGGGTAGTTCCTATGAATTGTCGACATATAGATAGCTGGGAAACATAGAAAACAAGCTATTTATAATTTTTTATTGGTATAAATGTTAAAAGCTAAAATAGCGAATAGAAACTCAAATAAAAAATAAGTTATATTTGTTTATTTATTTTCGTTCTTTTATACTATATTTTGGGCATATATCCGATAATATTAATATTTTAAAATATAAATACTAAAAAATTTTCCTTGAAAAATACCCATTAAAATTATTTTACTGAATAGATCAAATAAATAAATAAATTAAAAGTAAATGAAATATCTGTGGGCAACACTGTTTGTTGCTTATTGCATGCAAGTGAAAAACTCACTTGCAATCGAAATCTCTTGCAAGTGAGCCTACTATTTGCCGTTGTGTGAGCGTGTTAGTTAAAAAAAAATTACAATGCAATTACAGCCCGTCTACATTAGACATGAAGCACTGTTAAGACATAATGTTAAAACATACCTTTGACGGCTGGGTTTTTGTATGGTGGAGTACCCGTGTGTCTTTATTTTTCATTATTTTAACTCCGTCAACAAAAGCACATCATCACTTTTTATGTTCTTTTTTATAGTTTGTGGAAAAAAATATGTTTTTATTGCAAAATTTAAAATCTAAAATAAGAATTTGAAATTTTTTTTTGACAATTTCTCTTAATTTGAAACTATTTTTACTTTTTCCATATTAAAATGTCATTTTCTGTTAAAACAGAGCTTTTAAAACAGACGTCTTAACGATGCAGTTTTATAAAGCCATAGGCAATAAAGCCATATGGCCTTATTTCTCAATGGAATGAGAAATGAAACCATATGGCCTTATTTCCATGTAAGGAATGAAATAAAGCCATTATGGTCTTATTTCTCAGTTAAATTTTTGTTTATATAATTCAAATTTATTTGATTTCTTTTATTTCAAAAAATTAACAATTTACATTGTTCGTCAAAAATATCACGTACACTTGATCTTTTAATTGACGCTTTTTTAACTTTACATTTAATTGCATTGATAACTTCCAATTTTCCAAAAAGTTCACCTTGTGGTCCATGATTATGAGTTTGGAATTTTCCACTTTTTCGGCAATATATTGTGTTATTTAAGTCGACCACAACACCAGCACTACAGTTTTTTTCATAGCAATAATAATATTTAATATTATTTCTGCTATATTTATATTTAAATATTTGTTCTTCATCTTTTATGTATAATAATTTGCTAGATGCCCTAAATCCAGGTATTAATTCATATTCGTATATTTGATCCTCTTCCATTTTATTATTTGATTTAATTTGTTGATGATGTTTGCTTGTAACACGCGGATAGTATACTGAATTGATAATGTCATGTAATAATAAAAAAAACGTGCTGATATAAACTAACATTTCTTCATACATAGTCAGTACCGTTACTTTCTCTCTTGATAAGTTCTTAACAAAGTACAGTATCACAGAAAACTTGAAATGTTAGTCATAGCAACAGACAAAAATGTTTTCAATATATTGAAGAACGGGTGTTAAAATGCAATATAGAGCGCACCTGTCGCGGGCCCCCCGCGCAACATACGCGACGCGCGCGCCCGGCCGCCGGACGCGCCCCCCCCCCCTTCTCGTTCCACCTCCTCTACCACATTTTTTCAACACTTGACAATGCAACTCATTCTTTTGGCAATTTGTAACCGCAACAATTACACTGTTATGGCGTTATTTCCACTTGGCTACTAAACGATTATGGTGATATTGCACTTGGGTGTAGGCAATAAAGCTATATGGTTTCACATCTCATTCTATTGAGAAATAAGGCCATATGGCTTTATTGCCTATGGCTTTATAACACTGCATCGTCTTAACAGCCGTGTCAAGACGGCAAGAAAACATTAACATTTGCAGTCTATAACTGACAGTAACAGTATTTTGCTGTTCCTGTTAGTGTTCTCGTGTCAGGTGTGGACAGCACTTTACGAATTTATTACTAGGTGAACTTGACAGCTCAGGTGATTATTTTTTGCTTTCCGCGTTTTTTGCAATGAGACTGTTAAATTTTTTTCTTGTTTCCAAACATTTTCGCGCCATTTTAATGTGAAGTTTTTTTTTCTTTTTTTTGTATGATTTAGTGAAGTTTCAAGAAATTTTTGTGCAATTAAAAGTAAAAAACCATTATTATCTGTGATTTTAATTAAAATTATAAAAATTTGTATTTTATGTACGCTTATGTAACATATTTTCTTTGCTGAACAATCATAGGCAAATTTACAGCCTGTTTATAAGACACAACTCGTCGATAAAAAGCGCTAACTTTGTAAGTTTTTTCTGGTTTTGGTTTACAAACCGCGACTATTAAAAAACGTAACATCTGTCAATTTATTTAGTTTCGTAAGACGCGAGTCTGCTCACCATAAATGTCAAAATCGGCGACTGAAGAAACATGCTCGTCAATAGAAAATGTGTAGAAAGTGTTATAAATAATAAGAAATATAATAAAAATAATTTTTAAGTGATAATAAATAATAAGAAAACTATGAATGGAAATTGCAACAGAACGTTTTAAGAATCTCTCAAATTTCTGGAGACATGAACTGAAATTGTTTTTTCGTTGCATATAAATGTTTTTTTTTATACATATATACAGACATAATAAAATATACACATATGCAATATAAAACTTGCAGTTAAAATATACAATTTTTGTTTGTTTATTCGTTTTTTTTTTTTTCAATAAGACCGCCATAAAAAAGCCTTTCCAAAAAATATTTTGTTTTATTTATTTACTTATACATACATGCGTATGTATGTATGCCAGCTGTGCCTAGAATGGAATTGCCGTTTTTTAGGTTGAAAAACAATTTTTTGGTATGAAAAATGTAAACAGATACCATTTTTTCGCATGGCGGCAACAAACAAATATCATAAATGTTTGACATATACATGAATTTACGTAAGTTGCACGACACAATCAAGTCGTGTTTTATGAACCCAATTTCTTACGTACTCGTCTGTAAATTGGCTCGTCGCGAGTGAGCTAACTCGTGTCCTATAAACAGGCTGTAAGTTTTACAATAACAAAATGTATAGTATTGAATTCGCCTTCCCGTTTGCATTCACTTGTATAAATTATTACAATGTATGGAGCAAGGTGCATTAACGTATACACGGTGGCAGCACTAGAGCAAAATTACAACAATACAACAAAAACAGGCATGTGGTAAGCATGTTTATCAAAAATATTTGTAACTATTTTCACAATTATAAACTATGAATGCACCTTTTCATAATTATAAATTATATTTATTTGAACTATTTATATGTTCACGAAATAATTTGTATATGTTTAATTCAGAATAAAACACTAAATTCACTTTTAAAAATGTAAACAATACATTTGACGTAAATAGCTTACTATATTGCCAGTAGCAAAAAATTGTCACATGCCGTAGTGCTGCCACCGTGTATACGTTAATGCACCTTGGTATGGGGTTTTTTGCACTTGCGTGTGTAAACTCCTACTTAAATTCACCACTCTGCACTCTTACCAACAGTTGACAACATAATCAACAGCTGCTAAGATTTATTATGAAGTAGCTGTATGTTTTTTTCACATGCGTGAAGTTCTTCTCCAATCAAGCGGCGGACCAAACTTGAATAAAGTTTGTCAATACTTATTTGTTTACATTCAATAATATTAAGAACTGAGAAGTTTCTTCTACATAATATTAAAATTATCATTCCAAATTTGTGCTAAAATTTAACTGAAATTGTAAGTTTGTGTGTTAAAACATCTAAACTTTGTTTCTCAATACGGCAATCAAGAACATTTCTGTACAGAAAAGCTGTTGCAATTGTTGAGTAATTAATTCCACTAAGGTATTAATAATATCAGCCGTTAATCTTGGCTGTGTAAGCTAAAAGTTATTAATATTCTTTTACGTAATATGTCGAAACTGAATTCTTACAAGAGGAAGTTGGGAAATACGACTCAGACAAATAATATTTTTAAACAAGAATGTAAATATGTTTGTATGAACTCGTGCATTTACGCATTAACATGCCCACACCACATATTGCGTATGTATGTTTGTACATGTGTGCAGATGTATAAAAAGTTAAATTTAATGAGTCAATTACAGACGTAGCAGTGCTGATTTTTTTTATAATCGGTTCCACATGTTATTTGAGAGGATAATTTCCCATTAATTTATTAATAATATATGAATGTATTTACCGTCTTTTGCCTCATTTACAGCTGTTACTTTTTGGAACTCTGTTCAACAGTTGACTTTTGCATGGATTCCATACCAATTTTGTTCCAGTTTGATTGTAAGCTTATTCAAGGTCAATGAGCTCTCTTAATAAGCAACTTGAAGTTCACAGTTATTTTTAAACTTCGTCTAGTTTCATAAGTTCCACCACCAGCATATTTAAAATTAATGGCTTCAAATGCTAAAGTTGGCGAAATTGTGCTTGTAATTGCTGTGACCATTTTTCTGTACTATTTTTTCTGGGTGTCAATTTTGCCTTTTATGCTAATAGACGAAGGTAAGTTAATTTTCATTAGCCGAAAGGCTTTGTATGTACATACATACATACATATATGCATATGTAAACGAATAATTTTGAGACTATTTTAGGTCCTCATACTGAGAAATAACTTAGGAAATTGATTAGAAAGTTATTTTATATTTTACTTAAGAGTACGATGTTACACCCTCAGGTACCCACAGTGGATCGTAGCTTATTTTAACCTGCATTTTTTTGAAGGTATATTGCATATAATATCGAAGCCAAACAGCTTATTTAACAAGCTTTGATCGGAATTTATAGATAAAGCTCAAGACTTAAAATAACTTACATGTAGTTTCATATTAAGGCCGGGCCAGTAGAATCCGTTGCCTTTTTCAACTGACAACTAAGTTGAAATACAGGGTTGCTACATTAAGAAACTCAAATAACTTTGGCTTAAATCTAGTTTACCAACGCAGCTCCAAATAAAATAAAAAGTACATAGAAAAGTGATAGAAAATTGAAAAATAATAAGAAACTGTTAAATGACAATATTGGCGGAAACCCTTAGTTTCCGAGTTATGGACCGAAGAAATTTTCATATATGCATTCGATTTTCTACCACATTTTTCAATTTATATGGTCAATATTGGTATCATATGAAAGCTTGTTAATAGATCTCTTATACCATACAATACAAGAAAAAATCCCTCCATGCAAAAAAAAAAAAAAAAAAAAAAAAAAAAAAAAACTTTCGTTAGCGAAGCCGGTGTTTGTTATACCATAGAGGAGAAAATCCCCACATCCGTCCAAAGGCCGGCTAAGTAAAAAAATGTTTGTCAGTGAAGCCGGTCTTGGTTATACCACAAAGATAACCCCTGCATTCAGGGGTTCTCTTTTCTGCAAAAAAAAAAAAACTTCATTTATACATATCGCTCCTTTATTGCAACATAGTCATATCTCAAAAAATGAGCTTTTCGATGTAACAATGCAGAATTGCTAACAGTACTACCTTTTATGTTGTGCCAAAATTTTATTCTAATTACCTTGATATTTACCGAGCTAAGTTTTTTTCCAGGAGATTTAGTATGTTTGAAGAGTTATATTCATAAACTTTCAAATGATGCCAATAATGACGATATAGGTTGAAAAATGTAGAAAATTGCATGTATGTATATATGAAAATTTATTCGGTCCATAACTCGGAAACTAAGCGTTTCCGCCAGTATTGTCATTTTACATTTTCTATCACCCTATGTACTTTTTATTTTATTTGGAGCTGCGTTGGTAAGCTAGAATTGTTCCATAACTTTTTGTAAAGTTTATGTAATTTATTTTTTAGAAATTCATTTGAAAAATAATACGTTTTTATTAGATAAAGTAATTCATTAAGTTTTGAAAATAATTGATTTCAAATGGCTTCCACCCTCGTTGACACATGTACGACATCTTATCAAAGAGTTATTTATTACTGCCTGGAGTGTTGCAGCGGGCACTGTCTCAATTACCGTTCGAAAGGATTGCTTTAAATTATACAAATTTGTTGGGGGCTTTTTTTCTAAACTTTTTGCTTGCGATAATCCCACAAAAAAATCAGATAAAGTGGGGTCAGGAGGCCTGGAGCCAAATTTCGCAACGATGCATTTTGAAATGTTCAGCAATTTCAGTGTTCACTTTGGATTTTTGAGCCCGCAATGGTGAGAATGAATAATTTTGACATTTAAAGTGTACACTTAATAATAATTTTCTCACTCAAAAAAATTCGATGAATTTTAGTTTTTTGTAAAATATTTTGAACTTGAAAAAAAATAAACAAAAGGATTATATATGTAAATTAAAATTATCTATTCAACAACTTGTGTGACACAGTTAACTTGACAAATCAACATATCATTCAGCCTGAAGAAACACATTCAGCACAGTAAAATTCGTCGTTTTTTGCGGAATCAATTTTTAATGAAAGGTGAACACTGTGTCTGTCAGTGAATTTTATTTTGGGTGTTCACCGGTAAAAAAAAATTCATAGTTGCGGAATCTGGCCGCTGGGAGGCCAACGGAATGTGGAGTTTCTACAAATCAGTTTATTGGGAAATTTATGTGACAAGTTGTACCATCTTGTTGAAACTAAACAGTGTTGAAAAGGATTCTCTTTCGGCGCAATTCTGGAAAGAAAATCTCTTTCAACATCTTTATTGATCGTAACAGTAAGACCGTTTTCTTCGAAAAAGTAAGGCCCGACAATGAACTTCGAAGAAACTGCACACCGCACTATGATGCAAAGTGGATGTAATTGCATCTTATTGGGTATCTGTGGGTTAGAATTACTCCATATTTGACAATTTTGTTTGTTAACATTGCCGTTTAAATCAAAATGTGCCTCGTCAGACAAAAATTCAGTTCAAGACGTTTTCATCATCTGACGCCATTTGAATGATCTCACATAATTCCAAGCAAATTGGGAAATCTCTAGGGTTCAGTTTGTTTGTTATTTGAATCTTATATGGAAATAAGTTTAAATCTTGGTGCAAAATTGTCTGTAGTGACTGTCTGCTGACACCCATTTGAGCAGATAAGCACATTGTCGAAACTCAAGAATTGGCTTGTAGGGCAGCAGCGATAGTTTCCTGCGTCCGAATTGAGGGATTTCGATGATAAGGCCTTCTTGCGATTGTGCCACGCTCGGCAAAATTCTTTACGAACCTCATTATACTCCTGTTTATTATTACCATAATTATACGAATTTTTTTTTAATTTGTGGTCGCATTTTTGTGTCTGTTAACCGAAGCATCAATTTTACCATTTTTCATGTTGGATTGACTCATTCCTTTAATTAATCCACACAGGGTAATAGGGATAAGGACCCACGTGAGCTGGACAACTAAGAGTACACTGGGGAACCCAGCGGCCTGTCTACCTAATCTTATTGAAATATGTATGAACAGCGATAAAAACACGAAAATATCGAGAATTCATGAAAAAAAAATGTTTAAGTACACTGACTAACCAATAGAAGAGTTTGAGAATAAATTAATATATTTTGGTCCTCTGTCTGCAACAATGACAATAGCGGCTTGTAGAAGTCAATGCATACTTCTCGCGAAGGCCACCCACTTGTTTTAAATTATGAACCTAAAAGGTTGTTGTTTCTATTATTCAATTAAATATAAGTAAATAAAATACTAGAGTTTTTAATCGTCTAACGAACATTCCGTTATTGAATGACGATCATTTCAGAAAATGTGTAGAAAAGAAATAAAAAAGTAGATGTAGATTATTTTGGCGTTTAACAAACAATGTATGATAGCTGGGTAGAATCCAAATAAATTTAAATAAGTATATAGTTATGTAGAGTATATAGATACATACATATGTATGTATATACTGTATATGCATATGAAATTGCATTTGTTTGTGTGAATTTAAAAATTCTGTTTATTTAAATCACAAAAGTTGACGCAAATTAAGATTGTGACTTTTGATAACTATTTGCTAATGGCATCTTCGTATAATTTCTTTATTTCATTCTCTACAGACAACTTGATACGCTCGTTTTTCCCTCCTCTAGAGTACGCTTTCATATTGCCAGCAATATTTGGTGTAATATTTTTGGGAGGAATCGTCATATTTACCCTGTATCATATCTGGGATTTAATCAAAACGAAAAAAACAAATTGATCAGACAACTGTCCAGCAGTATTTTGAGCCAAACGAAAATTTTCTTTTACGTGAAAGAAAATAGTGCTTGAATATACAATTAAAACATAATTAATTCGGATTTTTTTAATGTAAGAAATATTGCTTGTATATAAAAAAAAACAATAATGCCTCAATGGTTGGTAATCGGTATTTCTGGCGTTACTTGCGGTGGCAAAACAACATTGGCTCAAAAGTTACGTGATTATTTTATGAATCAGCGTAATGTTAAATTATGGAACACTCCCTACACAATCAGTGACGTGCAGTTAATCTCACAAGATGATTATTTTCTGCCAGTGGACGACCTAAGGCACAAATGGGTGGAACCCTTAAATGCAATTAATTTTGAACTCATCACTTCATTAGATATGAAGCAAATGATTTCGGATATTACTTGGGCTATGAAGGGACGTTATTTAGCGGATGATACACTAGATAATGTTGATTTCTCCAATGACATTTCTCCCTACAGTGGCACCTTTGATCACTTTTCAGCCGCTTCAAATCCAATAATTGGCACTCATCATCATTCTACACATCTCAGCAATGTACAAAGTTTATCAACGAAATACCAGCACAACAAACACATGCAACAACAAACTCACTACAACCATCAAAATCAACATCACAACAACATTAAGAATGCTAGTCATCAGGATACATCTTATATTATGCGTGTCAATTCGCAAATAGCTGCACAATTGCGCGACAACAAAATCAACATCCTAATAATTGAAGGCTTTATAATTTTCAACCAGCCCGAGTTGATGACACTTTGCAACATTAAATTTCATTTCCACTTGCCGTACGAAAAATGTTTTGAGCGCCGGCGCAAACGAACGTACGACCCACCCGACGTAACCGGCTATTTCGAAATGTGCGTTTGGCCGCATTACGAAAAGAATTTTATGGAGTTTCGAGACCGTAAAGACATCATATTTCTGAATGGTGAACTCAACAAAGACAAAATTTTTAAATTTGTTCTACAGCGCATTGCACAATATTTTGATGAGCGGTGCGACTTGGCCTGCCCACCGCCTCATAAACTTTTAGGAATACCCAGCTGTAATAACGGCAATATAAAAACCAGTCCAACATTGCAACCATGTCCAATGGAGCAACAGTAAATAAAATACATATTTTATCATCGTTCATTTTTATACACACTCGCCTGCGTTACAAAAGCAAACGCAAAAGAGGCTTTTTTTTATAAATATTTCATCGGGTGTTTGGTTCCAAAAACTATTAAATTAATTATAGCAGGTGCAGAGGTAAACTTCTATGGAATGGGCTTGGCTTACTTCCAGAAAACTACAAAATTTATATGGAAAGAAGAGGGCCAGGCCACTCTTCTCTTTTTGAAGAATCTATAACACGAAATTTTGACCCCAAATATAAAAAATCAAATATTTAACATTTGAAATCTGTACTCATACATAACGCTCATTTGTGGCAACAACGTCATAACTCAAAAAAAACGTATTTTCAATCTTTAGTGTTTTCGAAAAACGAAAAAGTTTAAAAAGCACCTTCTAAAGAATACAGCTTAAAAGTCATTTGAATGAATTTTTTGCACAATATAAAGAAAAATACTACATACAGTGAGAACTAGATAACCGTAAACCGAAAAAATGAAGGCCATTGCAGTTACCGAAAAGTTGCAATTATCGACTTTTTTTTATTACCCCATTTTTTCATCTTTTACCGTTTTTTTTAGATAAACTATTCATTTATTAAAAAAAATCAACATAAACTTAAGTTTTTTTGTATGTATTTATTGTTTTGTGTACATATGTACATATATGTATATCTGCAGATAAATATGGACCAGAGCTTTTACAGCCAGTTTATCAATTTCGAAAGAAAATGAATGCGAAAGAAAGCCAGTCACTCACATTCGAATCAATTTGGGTTTGTATATCTCACTAATGAACGTTTATAGGTCAGATGTATGTTCAAAAACGCGGTTAGCGAAGTTGTTCCGATTTTTTTTTTTTTTTTTTTTTTGAATTCCCAAAATTAGCTTCGTGAATCCCCAAAATCCTTCCGCTTGCCTGCGTTAGTGCGAAAATCGGTGTTCTCGTATTGATCGCTTTTATTATCGCAACTTTCGCCGCTGGACATGTTTTCTCTGACAGACGTTTTTGCTTCAAATTGCGGTCATGTTATATTTCATCATTTACGAGTTAATTAGTTTGCGCTGTTAAAGTTTTGCAATTAAAAGTACCATTTTGGTATATCGAGTTAAATAGATTTGACGTAATGAAATGATACAACGACATATTTAACTATGAAAATATATACTTTTGACATAACCTTAAAACGAACCTATGTATATGTTTATTATTGTGGTTTATACAAGTTTCATTTAAAGCAAAACAACACTATAGCTTAAAAAGGAAGAAATTAACATATAAATTGTAGCAGGGCTGTCACAGAAATCAATTTCGAGATTGGTCAACTGGCTGTTAATCTTATTTGACAGTTCTTCTCCGCATAATTCCAGTTTTCGTATATCATAAACTCATTTTAAATCTGTAGCTTTTGCTTTAACAGTAAAATTTCCATATAACGAATGCCAATGGGATCCAAAAATACTTCGTTATAGCCCTTGCTATAAATATAATCAACAAAGCCCTGAGATTACAACAAAAATTTGAAGAAACGCGAAAAAAATATCGTTATATCTATAATTTTCTTTATTCAAATTACTGTCGCTAGAATTAGAATTCGTTTTGGTAACGCAACTTTACCATTTTGTTATAATTTTATTCTTAATTTTTTGTAGAGGCTTTACAAAAGCGCTTGTATGTAAATACATTTAGACTTAGCTGTATTTATAATGGATATTTACGATACAGGATTTATTCAGAGTTCGTTATATTGAGGCAGTCGAAGGTATATTTCGGTATATAGAGTCGTTTGCTCAGAATTTGTTATAGCAATAGTTGTATGTCTGTAGGAAAAACTATGATTTTCTCAAGGGACTTAATAAAACATACGTTATATTAAGGTTTTCGTTATAACGAAGTTTGTTATATCGAAGTTTCACTGTATTTTGTTGTGAAAAAAATCCCCTTTAATTTTCAAATTTGTTCAGAGGCAACTGCATTTCTTGGTGTTTTAATTTAAAATAGTTTAAATAATTTTTTTTTTTGGAAGATTTTGTTGTTGAATAGCTTTCTGGTCTGGTTTCTTAAACAAACTTGTTTTAATACTCTAATCTAATGAGTTCGATATGTTGTTGAAATGGGCTATACATATGTATATGATACATATATGATCTCTAACAAATAAGAATCAAAACAGAAAAAGCATTAAAAATGAATTAAAAAAGCTATGTTGCTCTAATAGACCGAACCTCTTTTTTGAAAAAGGTTGCAGTTCTAAAGACTGTAATGTAAAAAAATTTGGCCATTGCGACCACATCAAGGGACTGCGAAAATCGTAGGTTGCTGTTATCGAGCTCACACTGTTTTAACAATTCTGCATTGTTAACTCGCAAAACTTATTTTTGGAGTTGTGACGTTTTTGCCGTAAAGAAACGATATGTGTTTAAATTATGTGTAAATATAAAAATTGTTAAATTTGTTAAAAAGGAAACTAAATGGATCATAACAAAAAAAATTTTTATGTATTTTTTTATATTTATTATTTGAAATTATACTATAGGGCCAAATGTAGCGTCCATTAATATTTAAATATTTTTCTTTCGTTAAGTAAAGATTACAACATTACATAGCTATGTAAGCATGTATGTCATTAAAAATCCAAAGTGTAAATAAGTTAAGTTTATCTACATACATACATATAACAAATATCGTCGAAGCAGCGATTAGAGCACTATTAATTCGGCATACAGCCGATCGCAAACAAAACCCCTCAGCATCATGTACAAATTAACTCCAACAACATTGTTTTATTTGAGTGAAAATGACACACCACACTAGGTGTGTTACTTTACTTTCTGGACAAGTTTCGTGCAAATGAGAGCAAGCATGAGTTTTTCTCAAAAAAAAAAAAAGATCAAATTTACCAAAAGTATGGAAACGCAGAAATCCAATTTCTAGCTCAAAAATAAGCATATGCTGTTTTTCGAGAAAATAGTATGATTTTTACACGTTTGAGGTATTTCAGGGAGGTTACTCTGTATTGCGATGCGATAAGAGTATAATTTGGTATTTAGTGCTGTTTGCGCAAGCTTTTTCGCGAAATAGTTTAAAAATGTAACAGCGCACTGGTATCACAAAATAAATAATAGCGAAGAATAAAAAAAGGTGCGAAAGAGCAAATTAAATGCGAAAAGAAAATACGAAAACGCAATACAGGGTACCAATTCTTCGATTTTTATTTCGCATCGCAATAGACAGTAACACCCCAGGTCTTTTGCACATACCTTTTTATTTAATATTAATATAATAATATTGAATCATTTGTGTATGAGCTGATTCAAATAAAGCTTTTTTTTTTTTTGTTATTGTTTATTTTTCCAACAGCTTTTTTTCTTTGTTATTGTTAATTGTGCAAACACCTGATTGTTAACTACTTGTCCAAACTAGCCCGAAGAAAAAGTACGGGCTGTTTCGTGCAAGAAGAGGAAGCATATTGTTCTCGCAAAATTTCTCTCATTTGCCTAATTTTAAAGTACGGGAACGCATAGTAAAATAAGGAAACACTCGTATTATGTGTTTATGAGATACGAATGAGTGATGCGATGATCTTGATCCTAATTTCTTTACCTTTTTTTATAAATTAAATTGACATATCGAAGAATAAAGTCATTAAAACATTTTTTATATAAAAAACAAAACGGACCTCAAGCTTAATGTGCTGCCCATAGAACACAGACGAGCACTCGTCTAAAAAAATTTTTATGGAAATCACTCAAAAAATTGAGTAACTGTCATAACATTACAAATTTTCTAGCGTTACTCGTCTGTATTCTATGAACAGCACGTAAATGAACATATAAATTTATGTGCTGTTCATATAACACAGACGAGCAACTCGTCTAGAAAATTTGTATGAAAACTACTCAATTTTTTGAGTGATTTGTATATAAAATTTTTTAGACGAGAGCTCGTGCATGTTCTATGAACAGCACATTAATAAGTGATCGGTCTAAAAAAAAACGTATGAAATATACTCAATGTTTTTAGTGTATCTCATACTCATTCGTGTCCCGTACACACCATATCAATTCATAAAATTTAATGTGCTATTTACAGAACACGAAAAATGTATATGCAATGCACTCGAAAACTTGAGAGCTTTTCATACAAATTTTCAAAACGTATCATTCTTTCGTGTACTGTAAACTGCACATAAAATGAATATGAAATAGTAGGAATATGAATAAGTAGGAATAGAGTATGAGAATAACTTAAGTGCCTAAGTCTATTCCAAACACGACACCCCTACTCTTAAATGATTTTTCGGAAATGGAAAGATATATTCTAGGTATTTCAATCTGAACATTTCGGGTAGAGTTAATAAAAGAGAAACTACTTGCTAAGACAGCAGCTTGTCCCAGTTTAGCAGTTTTATAAAAAAGCATAAGAATGTGCAATTGAAGATAATCACGAAAACTACAGCTTAAGAACTGCGAAACAAGATCAGTAACACGATCATGTTCGAAAACTCGGACATTGAATATATAACGGACAATTTTCCTGAATAATCCCCCAAGATTACCAATATTAAAGCTTTGAATTACGGAAAAAAACGGTGGAAGCAGGGTTGTACACCTGTTACATTAAAATTTTTATCTGAATACACCAATAGACCTCCTTTATTTTGCTCTCCTGTGGTCTATCGTTGATCTGTATGCATATTCTTATGTATGTATTTATTAATTTAGTTTTTAATGTTTTTGTATATATGTAAGTACATATATATATAAAATAAATAAAATGATTTTTACTTGGTATTGCAAATGGATTTACTTTACAATTTTTTTTTTTTTTAATAAATAAAGTTTAAAAAACTAAAAAATATATATATATATATAACTAAAAATATCCATATAACCGCTTTGAAAAAAAATGGTAGTCTTTTGAAGCGACCCACGAATCGATCAAATTTTGATCGAAACAAGTGATAGTCCAAAGAAGTAGCGTCTAAAGAACACGGCGGTTGCAAGCAGCTGTTCACAATCGAACAAACGGCGTTCAATACCTCGGCTTCAACTCGTACGGCACCCAATTTCCTTGTTTCTGAATCATCATTCCCATGAATTTCAGGCATTTTGAATGGCTTGTTGCGTCACTCCCTATGATCCTGCCAATTCCTGTTACGTTTGCACGAGTGTTGATCAAGTAACTTATCTTTTAATACAATTATTTATTGAATCTTCAAAATATGAACTAACAGTAACTAATCAAATCTTAATACTATATATAAAAAGTTAAGTATAAGTAAGTCCAGCCAATGCTAGACAAAAAAGTTTCATTTTGCGCGAATAATATCGGTAGAATCGACCGATATGGAGCTGCAGTAATCGTTCGAAGAATTTGGTTTTGTCGTCTTTGAATTTTTTCAATGCTAGATCAAGTAATGCCTCCAATTCTGCATATTCTCTTCAAAAAGAATCAGTAACGTGACAACACAACGGGACCAAAAGGACCCAAGTGGGCTGGTTTTATGAAACTGGCGGCCTGTACAACCTAACCTAACCATCAGTAACGTGAAGTGTAGAATGGGTTTCTTTTCTTGGCATTATAACACACCCTGGGTATCAGTATCCGCTAGTTTTCAAATGAAATAAAACCACATATTGGCGGACAGTGTGGCAAAAAATGCATTAAAATTCAGTGAAATTCAAGATGTTCCATGTTTTTCGGGAGCTTTATCAAAGCCCTTCAGGAATTTGGAATTCAAATGAATCCGGTAACTTCTGCAATGAAATACTCACTGTTCAGCATATCCTTGCGAAATGCCCCAACTCCAAGTTAGTCACAGCGCTTAATGAGACTCTTGACTGTTCAACTGAGAAACATCTTTCCAATATATGGAAGTCCCTGGAAATTTACGGTATCAGGAACGTGTAATAGCTACTATCCCTACAACGCTTTTTATAAAAATTACTTGTTATTTGTATTATAACATGAAGTATAATTTAATTTCTTTTTTCCTTTCTTAATTTGTTATTTATTGACATTTTGTATAAGCGATCAACACTTTTAGTATTCTTACTTTATTGTTTTGGGTTCTATTCAATAGCTTTAATTTCACTATTGTTATTTTAATTTTAAGTTATAATTCGTGCGCAAATGGTCTCGTCATCCTGCGCCTATAAAATATATTCTATAAATTTACTTTATAGAGTATAAATTGATAAATAAATAAAACCACATTTTAATTTAAATGTTTATTTTTAATCTCACAATGTGGAATTTTGTTATATTCTGTATGAAAAACTATTTTCACACTTAATGAAATAAATATAGAGATAAAGGTTCTAATACTTAATAAAACTGCATATAAAATAAGTAAAAATAAAGAATGAAGCCATATGTCGTCGCCTTATATGCAAACGGACGCAGTACACAGATATTTACACCGAGTTTTTATTTGCTTATTGCCTAATTTATCAAACTATATGATCATGCAAATTTTTTAGACTCCTGCGATTAAAAATAAGAACTTTATTTTAAAAAAATTCGAACGCCAAGAATATTTTCTTATATTGTTTTTTTTTTATTTTTTGTAAAAAAAAAACAAGTGTATTTATGTCCGTTTGCATTTAAGGCCACGATATGTATATAAAAATTAACAAATGAATAATGAATATGCCGAAACTAATCCTACAAGTGATTTTACTTTCTAACATTTGACGTTTATCATACTAAAATTAACTACCAACACAGCAAGGCGAGATTTTATTTTGCTGCGTAATATAAAATTACATTTAGTGATTATATTTTATACAAAATACATTTTTAATATTATCTTGAAATTATAATTTTCAATCAATAAGCCTTATATATTTGTTGATGGGGTTAACGTGACAGAAACTTTTATCTCACGATGTAATTCAAACGAATAAAGGTTGAATTAGACGTGCCGTTGCCGTAACCGTAGAAATCAGCTGTTTGTCATCATCCTCATGAGCAGTATTTTAGTCAATTATTGTTGATATCTCTTAACGTCACCACAGTTAACAAATAGCTTATTGCTAAACGGAGAGATGTGTTCGTTGGAAATTAGTAAGCAAATAACAACTTAAGCAGCTGCTCATAGTTATGGCAGGTGGTAAATACAGTTGCGGTTGTGACCATGGCTGTAGTGTTATGTTATGGCAAATCTAATCGAACCTTCAAACAATCAATGAATTTGTTGTTTCACTTGAACTCGGTACTAATTCTTATTAAATAATTACTCTTAACTTTATTGCCGATAATAATCTATTATAGTATGTATGTATTTATGCTGTTGATGCTGCAATTTTTAACCTGTAAAAATAAAAAAATATATATTAAATTTATTTTTTCTATACAAATAATACATTTTGTAGCATTCGAATCTTACTGCTAAGGGTTTGAACTTAAATACAATTATGGCAATACTAAAAATTAGCCAACTTTTATTTTACAGTGAGACCTAAATTAGCGCGTAAAGCGCTACGTAATTTAACGCTGTAGTAAGCAACTCAACCTAACCTAATCACAAAGGGAACCGACAAGAGCCCATGTGGACTGGACAACTAAAGATACACTTGGAAATCCAGCGGCCTGCTTATCTAAATAAGGGTATTAACGTTGTGCCGTGAGCACTAAGGTTTGCTAAACTTGTTTAACAAAAATCACTGAATAGAAATAATAGTTCGAGATAAATCGCTAAATTAGTATGAAAGCACTTAAAGTGTGATTAGTCCCAATTTTCACGAGGCAACTTTAGTAGCGTAAGTCTTGAGTTTGTGGATAAATAAGTGAGGAAAAAGTGGGGAGTGCTTGTACTCGAAAATTCGTTTTGTTTAGTGATCCATAATGTCAGAAATTTTACATTTTCTTTCATTTGTGTTTCTTTTATGTATTGATTTGTTATGTATTGTTAGCGCGAAGTTGTGATATTTTAATACATTTGAAAAAAAAAATTATATAGACACCGGCTAAAGAAAGCTGAAGCGTTTAATAATAATTGTGGACACCCTCAAAAAACAGAAGAAGTTAAAATTAAATGGCAAAATTTGGGAATGCAGTAGATGCAAGATTAAGAAAGTGTAAGCAATAGAAAACGAGAGTTGCTCAACTAAAATTGCTGTGTCTGAACATAAAAACAAGTTTAAAAGAAAATTGTACAAGAATTGCGCAAATAAACTTGCCTTGTGAAAATTAGCACTTACTAATCGGCCCAGAAAACGACATTTGTTTTGAAGCTCATCTTACTGAGTGAGAGAGAGAGAGAGAGAGAGAGAGTAATGTATACTCTCTTACGCTCTGTCAAAATCGAATTTTTCAATTGTAAAGAGTTGACGCCACGCTATTTGGGTTGGTCTCATACACATTGACATACAACAGATAAAATACGTCTTAATGATGAAACAGAACTAGTGCTTCACGACGTTTTCCATACAATTTGGCATAAAATTATGACAGAGAATGCGGTCTTATAATAGAATCTATCTATTTCATTTTGGCAGCGATTCTTCTTGTGCTTTCGCTTTGAAACACAAATGCTTTCAACAATATTATTATCACAGCGGAGAAAGTTTCGATTACAGAACCGATGATTCGATGTACATTTCACAGCGGTGAACGCTGCCTTCATCTTTTCAATGATGTATGCAACACTTTGCGTTCACTGAATGCTAACTTACAAATCGTACGACCTTAGTATATGGAATTCCCAAAAAGGAAGTCATTTTATCTTTTGTCTGTATTTTATTTTTCTAGTTGTAAAAATCAAACGTTTACGGGCTTTTGTCAAATTACGTTGCAAAAATTTTAATTTAAAATACTACGACTGAAGAAAAATAACATAAACATAGTTCAAAATTATGCTTCTTAAATTATGCTTTCGTATAAAGCATTCCGAAATTATTTTGGAGTTCCCAAAATCGGCTTCAGGAATCGCCAAAATTGCCCAATTCCCCGGAAACAATATGGCAACTTCAGTTTTCGCTCTAAATCGAATGGCCGTTAATACACGTTTCACGGCCAAAACGCGCAGTGAAAATGTAAAACCGGTTCCGATTCGGTTAGCGCAGTGGTTCTGAGTTTTTTGGGAGTTCCCAAAGTTGGCTACAGGAAACGTCAAAATCCCCCCCACTTCCTTATAAGCAATACGGCAACTTCAATTTTCGCACTAAAGCTAGCGAACGTTTATAGATCAGATGCATGTTCAACGACAAAAACGCGTAAGGAATATTAAAAACCAATTAGCGAAGTTGTTCCGAACTTGTTTGAGAGTTCCCAAAATTGGCTTCGTGAATCCCCAAAATCCCTCCACTTGCCCGCGTTAGTGCGAATACGGTGTTCTCGTATTAATCGCTTTTGTAATCAAAACTTTCGGCTCTGGGTATGGATGTGTTTTCTCTGACAGTCGTTTTTGCTCCAAGTTGCGGTCGTGTTCTGTTTCATCATTTACGAGATTGGTAAACTGCCTGATATTGTTATGATCGGATTACATTTGGACATTTTTAAAACCTACATTATATATAAAAATGATAGAAGGAAGCTTAACTGTCTTGCAGTCAGATAATATGTTTTACATTTTTTTAATCTAATGAATTATTACCACTTACATTAATGTTGATTGTGATTTTAGAGGGCATCCCAATCGGTTTGATTATTATACACCTCTTCTTCTAACCAATGTGTGTAATTTGCCTTGAAATAATCGGTTAATTCGATTTTTCTGTCCCACCAGCCAGAATGTCCAAAAAATGCAAAATCTGAATGTGTCAGAATTTCATCGCTCGGAAAGCCTCCTTCTATGCCATAATCTTGCAACTGCCCGCCGACTGCCGCTGATAAGCCATTTCCTGCTGCACCTGTTGTATAACTAATGCCGCCGCCGCCTCCTCCACTATTGGCATCAACATTTCCGCCGCCAACATTGCCCGAGGAAGAATTGTCCGAATTATTGGCAGAGTTTCCATTGTTGCCTCCTGCTCCACACTTTTGTGTGGCTTCGGGATACCTTCTTAAATTAAATCGATCTACACAGGCTCGTAAAGTACATTCTTCGGCCTGAAAGTCCCAAGGTCTTGATTCCAAGTCGTTGCCAAATGCCCAATCGTCATTAAGCCTGTGACGTACTTTCGAGTAAATAGCACTCATTGTCTTCATATTTGATTTGCGCCATTGTCGGCCCAAATATTTTGTTTGCATTTTTAATAACTTCAACACATACAATTGCATCATTGCGTGCCGTACCTTAAGAGTTTTCTTAAGAATGGGCGCCGATTTAAAAACGACTAACATCATGACACGCGAGTGTTTCCACTTGATTAGCTTATTTAATATACGTAGCAGATTGATGCAGGAAAATACATTCCGCCATGAATAAGGCTTATCTGTAACATCGCCTGTGTATACAAAACTTTCCCCCGACAAGTCCGGTTGTTCGCCAATTACGCAAGATGGAAAATCCAATAGCGGAATTGTGTTCTTCATGCTAACAAATTCAACAATGTTTTGGTTGAAGAACTTTAAAACCAAAGGAATACAGTTTGCAAACACCAAATGCTGGGACATGAATTCAAACTGATAGACATGATTGAGTTTAAAGTGTTTCAAATATAGCAATATTATAGCGGAAACAGCTTTAACAATGATCTCTTTATGGCGTCCCATATCTACAGTCAGCTTAGTTGACTGCGTAGCGGTCAGAGGCATTTTCTTAGGCAACACATCGGCCATTATATTGATACTTTCAGTTTTTGACTTGGATGTAGGTGAAGCAGCCAGAAGAACTTTTAGCAATGCAATCATATATTGGGGCAAATTTGGCAGTATGGCCTGGTAAAGAACTTCTGCCGGCGTCATTAGTATTTCATCTTCTTGTGTAGAAATAGGATTTCTAGCAATTTCTTCTTCTTTCTTTATCTGAATGTCGGCGAGACTTACATACATATGACGCTTAAGTGTTTCTACACCTTCGTGTATGGGTTGTGGTAGGCCAGCTAAGCTCTCGTGATCGTCTATTAAGGAGTAACCAATAAATTTGTTCCGAGAAATATCTAAGAACTGGTCAATATCTTTTTGCCTAACTTTTGGTGTCCATGGCAAGCAAGTGGTAATTTGAGGTGCTTGTACCGACGGCTGAGCACTGTAACTTGGTAAATTGTTTGGATTTGCAGTTGATATTCCAGACGACGATGGATCTTCAAAGGGCCGGTAATAGTCATCTTCGCCATTTTGATTACTGCCATTACCCGAGCCATTGTTTCCTCCATTGGGTGCACTTTCGTTACCTGGCGTCAACTCCATATCCATTTGTTCCTGCTCATCCAAAAATCTCTGCTTCATAAGAGATCTTCGGAAAGCATTACGTTTTATATTTTGATTATCCAAGTAGTCAGCAGCAGTCACTGGGGGAGAACTAGCACGCATACATTTTGTAACTTCAATAGTATCCTCTGTTATTGGAGCTAAGCCTGCTTTAATGCGATATTCATTTTTCAGACTTCTTAGAACTTCCATGCCACCCAATCCCATCAATGATATTTTCCAAAGCAATAAAACAACTTTTTTCATTGGAAAATGTGGCGCTGCACCACTACAGAAACGTGTTATCATGCCGAGAAGCTTAACAGATAGCAGTTCTCCATCTGATAATGGGCTATTTATATCTTGAACAAATGCCTCTGCAATTTTGCGGTAGTCCTCACTATCTTTGTCTTTTTCATTTCGAATGGTCTCCGTAATTGTATATAGTACCGACAAGATCACACGTAAATCAGCTGAATCGGCCAAAGTTACATTTGTAATTTTTACAGCCACTATATCGGGGGAACATGCACTTTCAATTTCCATATTTAGTAAATCAATAAAGGATGAAAAAATTCCCAGCTCGTAAAGAACAATGACGTTGTCTCTTGTATTAAGATGCTGTTCTTCATCTGACTGCACTTCAGCCCAGCAACCTTGAGCCAAATACAAGATACATCTAGCCGCTTGCATCCGAAATGACCGATTTGAAACTTCTAGCTGATCTATTAACTTCATAACAATTCCTCTTTGGGCTTTCGAGTCCAATTTTTGCCAGTTGGGTGGCAAATCGTACATTTCCATTTGATCTTCGAACGCTTTTACATTTTGCTGGAATTCACTAAATTCCGTGTAGCTATATAATTCAGCAATTTCATTTTGATAGGTGTCAACGTCTGCATACATAAAATCCAGATCTGGGCCATCACAATTTGCATCCGTATCATGAGCGTCCTGCTCAAATGAATTATTTATTGATGAGATCATCATTTTATTAACGCTTTTTTGCCGTCAAATTAATTAAAAATATTAGTATAAAATAAATTATTTATTTAATAAGTAGATTCCAAGCAATTAGCTAACTTCAGCTATCCTCTTTTGTTCACGGAATTTTATAAAGCCATTACATCTAATCACAGAAAAAACAGTGAATAGATGAATTCAAGTGCTTTCTTATTCAATAAAAACTTTAATCCAAATCAAATTTTTTTAATAATTGTGCATAGGTATATATTTTCACTAGAGAAAATTTTGTATTCACGTAAAAAAAAAAGTTTGTCAATTCTGACACCGCAGACAAATTCTGCAAATAAATGTCAATATCAAAGCGAATACAAACCAAGGCGACTTTATACAGGTGAATGCAAGCGGAAAGGCGAATTCAGTACTATGTATTTTGTTATTGTAAAACATATCGTGAATGTCATAATCTAAATTCGCCTAAGATTGCTCAGCAGAGAAAAAATTTTATATAAACGTTAAATATAAGCTTTTATAATTGTTTGTAATCAAAATCACAGATTATATTAGTTTTTCACTTTTAAATTCACACAAATTCCTTGAAATTGCACTAAATCATGCAAAAAAAACGTTCAGATTAAAATGGCGCGAAAAAGTTTGTAAACAAAAGAAACAAAATTTGACAGTCTCATTGGAAAAAACGCGAGAAGCAAAAAATAATCACCTGTGCTGTTAAGTTCACCTGGTAATGAATTCGCCTTGATACAAACCAAGGCGAATTAATTATTAGGTGGATGCATAGGCGAATTCAAGCGAATTCGATTAATATGGCGGCACTTTTGCTGTCAAGTTTTGTTTACCTTTTTCGGCGCCATTTAAATTTTTTATATGTTCGTTATCAACTACTTTTGACAGCTTAAGTGTGAATTCGCCTTTTTACTCACATCATGTAAAATAACTACACAAGCAAGAAGTGACATGCAAATTTTGTATACGTATTATCACCGAAAACTACTTCGAAATAGACGAATCTCTTGCCACTTGCTTTTCTTTTTACACACGCCATTGCAATTTTATTTTTAATATGTTGAAGCGTATACTTCCTTTTGTACCCAGCATTTACACATGCAAGTGCAAGTTCGAAAAACTCAATGCATTCAAACATTTTATAGCACATTTCCATTATAAGTTGATTTCAGGAAATCATTTCGAAGTGTTTCCATTATGTTGTAAGTAATTTTCTCTTCGAATTTTCGAAATCAGTTTGACGTTTGTATAGTTTGATTATGTTTTAACATAGCAAAAAATAAAACGGGATTAAACACCAACGAAATAGGTAATGATGGTCTGGTTTATTTATATGCTCTTTTTGGCTGCGAGATATTAAACATCTTGTAAAGATGACTTTCAACGGAGGATGACGCCTAACTTTCTTTTGATACCGATAAAAGCGTAAAAAATCCTTGAAGTTGATTCCCTTATACGAAGACATGGGCATAAGAAAGGAATGAATTATTATTAAATGGGCTTCAACATGAGAGGGTATCTAAGCCGCAAAAATTCCATAATCCAAGCCTAATGTAAAGACGTTGCTTGTGCTGAGACATGAGAGAGTATCTAAGCCGCAAAAATTCCATAATCCAAGCCTAATGTAAAGACGTTGCTTGTGCTGAAGCAAGTATAAAACTTACATCCCCATTTGTAGGTAGCATTCTTGATTGGCATGTTGCCATATAAAAAGCAATATGAGCATTAAGAGGTTCCAAGACTATTTACGACTATTATAAAAAATTTTAATATCAGACTGTGGTTATGGATGCGTACTTTAGAAATATAGGAGAAATAATTGCACTAGCCGGCTATGACTACTTGCATTTCCTTATATTTTCCTACTTAAAGAATTCTAAAATGATGCCGATGAGGTTAGGCCCCAATTAAATAGAGATCAAACAGTAAACAAATAAAATAGTCTCGCCTTTATATTCTTTATTGGTACAGGATTAAGCGCTTAATAGTAAATAATATATACAGAAATACTTTATACCATAATTTTTTTTTTTGTATACGTGGAAAAAAAATGATTTTCATACAATTAAAAAAAAAAGATATTTTATATAGCAGAATAAAAAACCTATGAAAATCGGAATTAACATTGACAGCAAATGTTTTTTTCACTTCATCAATCAAAAAATCTGCCATTGTGATTTATATTTAAATGTCACTTTTTCGAAATGTAACTCACTAATAATGGAGGCCCCAAAGTTGCATTAGTAAGAGTACCAGTAGCACAGTGCTGCACAGACAAATTTCGACTTAATTTGAAACAAATTAAGTCATTTGAGATGATTTGATTATATGAAAAATGTATGGGAAATCGTGTCACAAATTACTTAATTTCGGCAAACGAAATGATTTGGCTCAAATCACGTATATGGAAACGTGCTATTATCCAATACACACAAATCTTTCTTTCTTACCACAGAATATTGTTTTTTATATAAAAAATGTTTTAATTAAATTCGATATAACATAATAAATAATGCTACAAAAAGTAACGCTTACTTTAAATTTTATGATCTATTACTACATATGACACAACTATAAGCGTGAAAAATTTGATTTTCATGTTAATATAAACTATATTTCCTTCAATGTTTCCTTTTTTAACACACCCTAAACATCAGTTGTGTATGAATAATAGTTGATGATACAGTTTAAGGAATTACTGCTATCAACGAACTAAAGAAGCAAAAGCACTAAACATCAATATAAACAAGAGAAAATTTTATTGGAAACATGCAAAAGATCAACAAGTTTTGAAAGCCAAAACGGAAACATGATTTTCAACAAGAAGCATCGCTACGGACGAAGAAACATCAAATGCCAAAATAAACTACGCAAACCATTCGACAAACACAAGCTTTACGCTTGCACATAAACCATACAAATAAAACGCACACAAATTAATCCCTTTTTTATGTTTTCAATGAAAGTGGACGGCGATTGGGCTGCGGCAATTTTCTCGTCATATGAATATAACAAAATATAAATTGTTATAGCCTGTATTACTATAGAGTCTCTTGCAATAATCTTTGTAATTTTTTATACTATTCTAAACATTGTAAGAAAAAATATTTTCTTGATTCATGTTGTGTGCTCCTTCTGCAAAAGTTTAATTTAAATTAATAATTTAGCGCTGGACAACACAAATCTTCAACATGCTTCAAATATTTGTACAAACAAGTAAACACCCGCATAAACACAAAAATGTTTGTACAAACCTAAAATATGTTTGGCAAACAACCTATGAAGTTTTTTGTCCCTTAATAGTATTATGTCACGTTTTGTGTTCTTAAAATGAAGGTGTCAATAAAGAAAAAAAAATTTGAAGTTTTCAAAAAAAACAAATAAATAGTTGTTTTTCTAGTGAAAATTATGAAATTAATTTGAATTAAAATTCATAAAAGTTTGTTTTGAATATGGCCAATATATATATTTGTATTGATATTAAATAATATAATATATATTCATGTACATAAACCGTTTTTTTTTTTTTCTTAATCAGTAAAACTCTTTCGCGAGTAATTCATCTTAACCGAGACTCAACTGTATTAACTTTTTATTATTTTTGTCTGGCAACAATTTTTGTGTTGTTTGTGTATTTATTGTCGGCCTGCAAAAATTTCACAAGAGTAGAAATTATTTTATTAAAGTCGTTGAAGTATAAGCTCGTTTGTTTTGTATTAATAGTAAGTATAATTTTGTTGAAAACGCGAATGTAAATAAAAGTACACCTATTTAAAAAACAAAATATATATAATAATTTGCAAAATCATGCAATAAAAAAAGTTTTCATGTATGTATGTATATGATATATACTACATATGTACATGGATGGACATTCATACATACATCTGCATATGTTTGATATGAAAATGAACTTTGCTCCAATATATTCACATACATGCGTATGGATGTATGTACATTCTTATGAATGTATCCGGCAAACTGCGCTGGATCATACTCGCATGCAAATTCTCCAGAACTAACGAAAATGTGTAGAAAAAACATGGCTTTTTGCATCTCATTGTCATACGAGTTGGAGCATACAGATGTATGTATGTATGTGCTTAACTCAGTTTTGCATTGCGTAGGAGCTGTCTGGTCAAAACTCCATATCACGAATTCATGGAACACTCGTATCTTTTCATAGAATTATTTCAGCTTTTAACAGACGACGCATTTCCCAAGGGAGCAACACGGCATATTTAATTATGCTAATATACGGTATTGTGGAAAACAAAAGCATCAAATCCTTTATATAACTTTAAACTCCGATATTTCCTACGTTTGCCACTTCGAGGGGCGTTTCAACATAATAAAGATCCGAAGCACACATCAAAGAATCCATAAAAGAGAGTCATATACTTAAGTCTTTGATTGGCGTACACAACCGCTCGTCTTCAAAACTATTAAAAAGTTTTTTGATGTACGAAACCCTAGAATTTGAGTGGAAACGAATTCCTGAAGCCGTTATAACTAGTATTGTCGAATTCATGTCGTGTGGATTTGCTGAAGCTACCAAAAAGGCACATACATATACAAAACAGAACAAAGATTGAAACTTTTTTTTAGCACACTTTTATCTGGATTTGTGTTGCTTAAATTAGATTTTTAGGCGTATTGAACGCTGCGTTGGCTGAAGCATAGCTCTTAATTTTAAACTAGCATACCTAAAAGCTGCTCAACATAAATTAGAGCGTAAAGTGCAACGTAATTTCGCGGCTAGGTTTTACGTTGAAGAACTTAAATAGGAACGCTAACGTTGTCGAAAAGTAATAATAAATAGGCATAAAGTTGTTAAGTTGGCCTGAAAGCACCTACAATCAGGGTTGTCAGATCTAAGGATTTCCCGCCAAACGTGGCGATCTTAAAACTTTTAGGCGTTTTGATTTTCGATTTGGCGACATGTTGATTTGTAAAATAGTTACCGATTTCGTAGGCAATTTTTGCTAAGCCGTGAATTTGTTTAGAATATCGTTAAAATCAATAAGAATACACATGGTTATGCCTCAACCACCCTATTCACCGGACTTGGCACGCGCAGATTTTTTCCTCTTCCCAAAACTGAAGACACCGATGAGAAGAAAGCGTTTTGCTACGATTGAGAGAAAATAAAAGAAAAATCGAAACAGGAGCTGTTGACGATACAAAACACGTTTCAGAAGTGTCGAGGATTAGAAAAAACGCTGGCGTAGACGTATTATATCTGAGGAGGATTACTTTGAAGGGGACAAGATAGCTATTGATGAATAAACAAATACATTTTGAAAATAACGCATTTTTTTGATACCCCATAGCCATTTTTGGTGATTTTAGATGGTTTGAAATAAATTTATATTTTAGGAATTAAAAAAGAAATTTAATAATATAAAAAAATTAAAATAATTAATTTGGCATTGAACTTGGCGAAAAAGTTCAAAATAAATCTGACAACCCAGTCTACAATGTGATTACTAATCACCAATATTCTGTTTGTCGACGGCAATATTATGGCAACATCAATTTGAGACATTTATCTGGCATTCCTTAACAGTTTTGTATTGATGTTGCCAGTTTATCGATTATGTTAATAAAACCCAACACACATATCTAATGTATGTATCAGTTGCTTCGTTTTGTTAACATTTTGATTTAGAACAAATTTTTGTGCAAAATAACAAAGTTTATGGAAAAAGAAAAATAAAGTTTTTATATACAAAATATTTTTTCAGCCATATTTAGACTCCAGCGACGAAGAAAACAAAACAAACTTAATAGTGGAAGGAAGTCTGCTTACACCCAGTTTTCACGACGTCTTTTAAAGACACGTTTGTTTTTTATTTTATTTTAGAACTGCTACCAAAATCCTGTTACATTTTCATCATGATTTTTTGAGACATGTCTTTTTTCAATTGTATTTGCAAAATAATACCGTTTGTCTTTTTTTATCCTTTTGTTAGTATCGATGTAGTAATCTTGCCGAACGAAGGTAAATGAAAAATAATAATAATATTACAAATGATGACAAAAAGGAATTAGGAAAAAACACGAAAAGCAGAGTTCGTGTCTTTTTGTTTACCCCTCTTTCATTTCTGTCAAATTTGCCCACAAATATGAAAGACGTTTGAAAAAACCATCGTGAAAAGTGTTTGAAGTCCTGCATTTTTATTTCTGGCTATTGATGGGCTCTTTTCCAGCTTCTCAACTAATTTAGTTTTTGAAATTAGGCGGGATCCGTAATTTTAATTTTTGTTATTTTATTCGAATTTTTTGAGTTTAATTTTCTTTATTAATTTTTGTTTGTTTTTGTTTGAACTCGACGCTAAAAACTGTGACGACAACTGTGAAAATGACTTACATCAGTACCTGCCTTGACGGCCTAACCTGATGGTGGACCAAATCCACGGAGTGAATTTTTCACGATTCACCACCGCCCCTGTGTGGCTTGCTAGGCTCACACAGGTAGCAATTCTTGTCATATGATTGCGGTCATATGAACAACTTCTTGTTGAGAAGTTCGGGCTTTCTAATCCCACATGTATGCAATTTCCCAGCAATCAATGGAGGACAAGGCTTGATGAATTGGTAGGCCGAAGCCCACTAAGAGCTCAGCCCTTAAACCAACTCACCCGATTACCACTAGTTCCTTACAGTACACGTATCTGTTGTATAGGCAACAGATCCTCGGTAGATTGTTAGCCCTCAAAAAAAGCCATCACCAAACAATTATCAAGGATACTAACACTCCCTTCCTGCGTTTTAGGTTTCAACCACAGCCAGAACGTTTCAGCCAGGTTAGGCACCTCAACCATGATCAGCCCGGGTCGAACCGCAAGCAGAACTTCCCGGGGGTCATGCTGATCCCCGTTCTGCCAATTTATACCCTTGGTAAGGGTTTCGGAAGCCAACACAACATAAGTCATTCCTAGAGTTTTGTTTGCCGCACCAAACGAGGGACCCCTTCCCCTCTTTTCCCCGAAAACAGAGCGCCTAAGTTAGGAATACGCCAAGCCAAAACCTGTTCCCCGGAGGGAAACTGTGACGACAAAATAACCGGCAGTTAAAGACGCCCCAAAATTTAAAAATTGGCGTCGTTTTGTATAGCCGCCGACAAGCAGAATATGGGTGAATGAGTAACAATTCTGAAGCCAACTTTAATGAGAAAGGGTGAAGTTTACTCTCCTACACTCTGTCAAAATTGGATTTTCTAATTGCAGAATTGATGCCGCTCTATTTGGGCTGGTCAGGTACATCTTGTATGTTCATGGGGACTTTTAACAGATAAACATGCCATGCGCTAAGTCTCAGTTTACGCACATCAGGTTTTCTTGATCAATTTGCTTTTAAACTTGCATTTATGTTCACACACAAAAGCTTTATGCCTGCAAGTTTAAGTTTTTTCGCCTTCAAATTTTCATATTTTTTGGCATTTCATTTTAAACTTGACGGTACCGTCAAGGGTCTGCACCCTTTTCCATTCTCTTTTCCCCGTTCTTCCACAAACTTAAGACTTGACGAGTCAAACTTGATGTAATGATTAGCGTATATTAGTGTTTATAGATGTAATTATGAAAACAGTTTGTTTTGAAATAAATGCAGAGTTTGTTGCTTTGTTTTGCACAATACTGTATACAATTATTGATATATCTACACAAATTTTGTTAATTTTCACATATTTTTGTTAGAAAGAAAATGCAATTTTTGATTAGCGCCTAACAATTTTTTTAACATTGACATTGTTAATACGGTTTGCTAATGTTTGTATAGGTATGTGTATGCATAGATAAGGTGGAATTACACGCTTATGCGATGCACCAATTTTAATACATTTTTATACCCCAATCGTGCGATTGCACAAGCAATTGACTCATGGCGGCCAAAGTGTGTGTAAACTGGTTTTTATTTTGAGAGGTATTGATCTAATTTGTGTTAGTCTGAGCTGTGTCGCAGGTATATACACTGGACGCTGATCAGTTTTAACAAATTTAGTTTCAACAAATTGAATGCTGTAATCACGCATTTTTTGGTCCTCCGTCAAACTTCCACAAACACTACTCCCTCTTTCCTCCTCTTCATAATCTGTTTTCCTCGTTCCAGTACAATTCACTGCATATGTAGGGGTCATCAATTAACTACTGGTCCAAAATGAAAATATAAAAAACTAAATACACCTCTGATGCAGTAATCATGTGATTACAGCTGAAGATTTTTCAAAAAGCATGGATTAAGCCCGGTATTTCACGTGGAATGCTGTCAAAGAGCATACATAGAAATATATGCGTGGAATGTTGATGAAAAAATGTTTTAAAAGTCTTTTCTCGTGGAAAAACATGAAATGTATCTGGCAACTTTTATGAAAACTGTGAAATAAAGTAAGTGGAGGTCTCCATTAGCCATGAACATGGTATGAGCATCATGGCGAACATCGCAAATGGCTAATGTGGACCGCTCATGGCCATGTTTCGTTCATGCTCGAGCATATGGCTGAGTATCAATGTTCGCCATGAAGTTGGCCATCACGTACAAAAATACACAAAATGGCGCGGAATTGAACACTTTGATAAGGTAAATCCGAACATAAGTATTCGCCACATACAGAACATTATCTTTTTTTACATTCGCTCTGCCGACGTTATGTTCATGCCACGTTCAAGTCGATGGCACGTGAAGACACGGCGTAAATTGGCTTCATTTCATGCGGAATTTTTAAGGAACAGCTGATATAAAAAATATTGTTTACATTTGTAAAACAAATGTGGTATACTTAAAAACAATAAAAACGTTAATGTTGTTCAAAACGCGTGATATGTGTCATTTATTCAGCCCAATTATGAATATTCTTGGAATTTAATTCTCATGGAATTTATTTCTCTCGTAAAGTACCTTTTTCTATTCAAATTAAAGAAAATATCACATTTTTTGCTAACGTTATCTTTATCGTAAGAATTGAAGATTTGATCCCCCTTTAGTGCTTTCTGTGAATGAAAAAAAAGAAAAAAAATGTCATACTTAATTTTTATTCATAATTGGAGGGAAGAGAAAAGTGAAAAAACTCACACGGATTTTTCATTTGTAATCGGGCTGTTTATGTGTAATTTTTCCCGCCAAAAAAAATTAATGTAAACATTTTCCGCACTTTTGAACAGAGTACTTACCTTTAAATACGGACGATTTTTTACCAGAAAAAATGCCACAATTCTTAAATTTGGATTGAATTTCAAATATTTATATGATATATTAATACCAGTATGCAAAGTTAGCAATATTATACTTTTGATAAATAATAACAATTGTTTTTTATGTTTATTTCACATAGATTCTCAATAAACATTTGCTCGTACTTTGTGTTAGTTGTTTTATTAAAAATAAATTAGATGGCTAAAAAATTTTTTCTGTTTGTACAATTTTTAGAGCGAGAAACTCATTGTCGGAATATGACTACAAAAACACTTTTGCATTTTATAATTGGAGCACTTGTAACTGGTTTGGGATCATACTATTACTATAACCATATTTCTAAAGTAATGTCATTTATTATTTTTTTGTTATAAATATATTGCATTAATACCTCATTTATTTAAAATTGCTGTAATAATAGCTCTGTTCATATAATAATATTATTAGAATTTTGCAAAAAAGATTTCAAAAATTTTAGCTAACGGATTTACGCCGACTAATCGACTTAGCGAGTTTGATTTAGCTTTTAATTACACCCAATTTTCACGACGACTTTCAAAGACATGTTTGTTTTTTATTTTATTTTAAAGCTTCTACCAAAATCATGTTACATTTTCACTATGATTTTTTAAGACATGTCTTTTTTTCAATTATAGTTGCAAAATAATATCGTTTATCTCTTTTTATCCTTTTGTTAGTATCGATGTAGTCATCTTGCCGAACGAAGGTAAATGAAAAATAATAACAAAATTACAAATGATAACAAAAAGGAATTAGGAAAAAAACACGAAAAACGGAGTTTGTGTCTTTTTGTTTACCCCTCTTTCATTTCCATCAAATTTGCCCACAAATATGAAAGACATGACTTTAAGACGTTTGAAAAAATCATCGTGAAAATTGGGTGTTAGACATTTATTTATTCAAGTTTATCCAGCGACAGCCCCTCATTAATATAATTACCTTTCTTTAGGTTTATTTTAAAGAACTATAGAAAAATGGCATAAGAAATTTTATATTTTTCAGTTCTAATTCGAAACGATTTTCCCCAAGTTTGTCTGACAACTCTGTGTACAAACAAAGATTGATTACTCATTTTGCAGGCCACTTTCCACATTCTCAATTTTTTTTACCCTAGAAATAGTAAATGTTGTTGAAAAGAACACACCGCCCCTACAAAGTGCAAAAAATGTAGCAGCGATACCAAGTTGCAGGTTTTCAATAAACTGGCACAATTTTTTCTAGAAACGAAAAATCATTAAACCAGAGATCTGCACCGGTGCACCGCAACCATAAGTACACCTGTTGTTTATCTAATCATTGTCACATCACTTCGTTTGTTTGCGAAATCTTGAAAAATATATCCAATCACTTTCGTATATTGCGTATTTTTTAAAAGCAAAAGAAACAACCACAAAAAAAGTGTTGTTGTTACTGGCACTTAGTAAGAGAAACATTTGGAGTGTTTTCTAATTTTCTAATACTGGCACTTAGTAAGAGAAACATTTGGAGTGTTTTCTAATTTAGTTTTTAATCGTTTTCTTAATAATACATACATGACGACGACACAAAATCAACTTGAAAAAAACCACTCGACAATTTCTTTTGTTGTGTGAATGCGTCACCTTATATTTAACATTAACTGAAATCGTGGCTGCCAGATTTAATAATTTCCAACCATGTTGACGATTTTGAAAGTAGCATGCTGCATGACGATTTTAATAGGGCATTTACATATACCCAAAATCTAGTAGATTTGAATGAAAATTTTCAACAAAATCTTAACCGTTTACAATTCCGTTTTTTGACATCTAAGCAGTTTTCACTTTCATAAAATCTTTTTTTTTTGCAAAGGGTTTGACAGCAATAACTATATCACATTGAATTCATCATGTAAAAGTACAGATTTTTTAATGCAGCGTAGTATTTTAAAGTATTATTTTGAGAAGAACTTATCTTATTTATCAAAAAATATTTTAAATAATAAAAATATAAATAGTTTTACTTACCCTAAACATGGAATTATTTGCAAATTTGTTTGTTTTTTTTTCTGTTCCTCTTTGTGGTTTTCTTTATTTTTAACAAAGCTGCCACATAATTTCAAATTTTTTTAACATACAACCAGAGGTGTTAAGAATAAGTTAGTGAATCACACAAGCGTTAGTGCAAACCACAATAGCTCGCGTTAAGTTATGCTCTTTTAAAATCGTTAAAGGTTAGTGAATTGCACTACAGATTTCGTCCAAATCGAGTCGTAATCTAGATTTAATTTTGTTTGGAAAATCTCGTCAAAATCAACTAAATTTGATTCGAAATCCCGAAAGTAGTAGATTTGGCGTAGGTGTAAATGGCCTATAACATTGTTTTTATTGCAAAATTTGAAACGAAAATTCAGTTGAAACAAAATTTTTTTCCACTATCCACTTGGTTGTATGTATGTGTGACTGTGCATTTGTTGTAGTTATGGATTAAAACCAAGAAATAAAAATTATTTTAAATGAAGGAACATAATATAAAACAAATTTGATGAAAATGTTTTAAAAACCTTCTGGCAACGCTGCGCTTTGTACGAATACGTTTACCGACTGTGCGTGAGTAAATATATAAAACTGAACACACACATGGCTAAGGAAAATGTGTGACTGCAATACTTACATAAAAATATTATTTTCTTTGTCAAAAAGAAGTACAAGTTCAGTTGCCGATAGTGGAACAAATAATTGAAATACCTATTCAACGCATACAAATTTAATTGCGTATGTTATATACTCTACATAACAGACGCAAGCACAAGTAGAAAACCTACTTGTGCAAACAATATGCAGTGGCCAATCACACCGCAACTCGATTTAAGACGGGTGTACTTAGATCATTAAAAAAGGCCCGGTTGCAGATCTCTGCATTAAACCACCATACTAAAACAACACTAAATGTAACCCTGTATACATTTTCAAAATTGTTTCCAATAAAAATATTTCCTTGTCACTTGCATATTTATCTCTCCTACCTATTCGCCGACTTTTAGGTCAATCGATTAAGGTTAAAAATAATATAACCGCCATTTTGACGAATCTGCTAATAACATATTTCCAACAAATTTCTCTTCTATGTTATAAATCTATACGTATGTATGTCCTATTCAAGGTGCATATTTAATAATGTATTTATTTCTAGCTAAAATGTTTGCAAATAACTTCATAAAATCCGTGAAAAACACAATAATTGCCTGTGGCAAACTTAATAACTGCCATATGAGTCAGCTGTTCACCGAAGGGTGTTTAAAGCAATTGCGAGAGCCACAAACGTGCAAACAATTTACAAAGACCTATTCGACTTTGAGCGCCCGTTTGCACATTATCAATAGGACACGCATTTGCCTAGTAGTCATACCACTGACCAGTGTTGATTGCGCCGCGCATACCACAGCCTTGACCTTCAACTCAAAAGCAAGTACTAATAATGATGTGAGTGAGTAATTTTATATTGCACAGTGTGTGATGGCCAAAATTTTAGCATACAAAGTAAAGTAATGAAAAATATTATAACTTTGAAAGTTTTTTTTTAGTGTTCAAAATTTAAATATTATTAATGTGCTGTTCACAGAACACAGACGAACACTCGTCTAAAAAATTTTATATGAAAATCTCTCAAAAAGATAAGTACCTTTCATACAAATTTTCTACACGAGTTGCTCGTCTGTGTTCTATGAACAGCATGTAAATATATTTTGGAATATAAATTATTATTTATTTATTTATTAGCTATCTAGCAGAACAAGATGAAGACATCTTATAAATGACAGTGCTATTGATCTATTATGAACATGTCATTAATTAAATAATCTCAGAACTAAGCAAGACAAATAGTTAACAATTAATAGTGACATGATATTTAGAATGCAAAAATTTTGAAAAATATTTTTTTATCTCTAATATTATATGATGGTATTATTCGTCTGGCTTAAGTTCAAAACTGGTTTTCGCCAAGAATTATTTTTATTTTTAATTATAACAACACTTGCCGCGATCATTAACTGTTGATCAAAGAAGACAGGAAAAAATAATTGAATACACTAAGCTGGGGGACAACTAGCTGTTAGTTTCATTAAACTAGCCTACTTGGGTGCTTTCTTGGTGCCGTTGTGTTGCCTGAGTCAGAAGTGCAGCCTATGAGACTTACTGTTCTCTTGACAGTTCAAATCCAAACCCATCTGAAAGCCGGATAAAGGAATCCAGTCCGTTCACTCCGCATTCCTATATATCTGCTAACCCGTGCAGCATTGGTCCGCCGAAATACAACGCTCTCATAGAACAGAGAGCCGGCAACCGACAGAGGAAGTACTCAACACTCTCTTCCTCGTCCTCATTCCTACAACTTCTACAGAAATCATTAGATGGAAGATTTAAGATTTATCATGCGCCTCTATGTGACAACGTTCTGTGAGAATTGCCACCAAAATAAGCGACCTTTGCCAGGGAAGACCCCTCAAGACCATAGTCCTCCTACGAATATATACATACCATGTTAGCCTCGCTACTCGGCAGGTAACCTCACCAGACCATCTGTCCTGTGCAGTTCCTACAAGTTGACGCTGCACTTGGTTCTTACAGCCATCGTTCCCTCGCTGTAGACGAGGTCGGCTTTCGCCAGTTCTTCCATCACAATGTTTCCGGGCACTCCATTGAGTCCCAGTACCTAGAAAAACACCAGGTTTGAATCTCTCGCTATCTCAGATATATCCGGCATTCGTGAACACAAGCGCATTTAACCCAGCTTTGCTATTAGTACTGATCACATAGCTCAAAACTGATCCGCCTCTGATGCTGGGGTATAAAGATCTCAAGCTCGTCCTTTTGGCGACTTGACTTGGGTTGCTGCCAACGCCGTGCTCGATAAAATGACACCAAATCTCTTGTCAGGCAATAGAGCAATCTATATACCCCGGGAGGTCCATTATACTTTCTGTTATCAAAGCATGATCTTCTGTCACTTCATTCCACATTCCACTCGTAATAGCTAACACTTATCAGGAAAGCATTTTTTCCTATTTTGAAACTTTACAAACACACTTTTTCACGATCTAAATAAATATGATTTTTGTATGTGACAATAAACCAAATATGATCAAGGTTCGTATGCTCTGAACACGTTATAATATTTTAATTCCTATTTTCAATAAAAATGTCAGGAATTTTTCGAGCTTGAGGTCAAGTTTTTTACTTTTATTTTAAAATTTCCAATATTTTGCTACACCACTGGGTAGTATCATCAGGCCTACCCAGTGGTGTAGCGAAATATTGGAAATTTTAAAATAAAAGTAAAAAACTTGATCTCAAGCTCGAAAAATTCCTGACATTTTTATTTAACAATTATAAAGGTCGAAAAATCTATCATTAATAATTCCCATTTTCTTTACAACGGGTATGATTTGTTCTATCATCGCTTGAGAAAGTGAGATCTCTTAATATTCATGCGAGTACATATAATTATATCTAATTTTTTCCCCATTCCACTGTGCAACTTTCTTTTTTATTCTAAACACAAATTTATTTTGCTTCTTTTGCTTTAATAGTGAGTGCTTCTAATCCTTTAGTAAATGACTGACTCATTAATATTTAATAAGCATTACTTATTTATGTATCTTACTTATTTATGTATCCTTTCTACTGTGTTACACTTTTTGTTTTCTATCAGTGTGGTTCTATCCTCTAACACATTAACTAACAAATAGTTTGAACTATTGAATCGTAGACACTATTAAAAAGTATTCTCGCGGCTGATAATTGTTTTAAGACACGTAATCAAGGTTTGTATTACATTTGTGGAAAAGAAAAAATCATAAATTACGTTTGTGAATTAAAACTTGCAAGACAAAAAAAATATACTTTTCATAAAACACAATACAAAATGAAACCATTCCACTTGCCACAGAATTTTTTTTATCGTGTTTACTAAAGAAAATCGCTGAATCAGTTAATAAAGGGTATTAACAACCTGGATCTGTAAACGATTCAAACAAAAATTTAGTAAAAAAATGATTGAACGAAAGCAACTATTTTTCTCAACACAAATTTCGCTCCTTTATTGCAATATAGTCATATCTCAAAAAATTAGGTTTTCCAGATAACAATGCAGAATTCTTAGTAGTACTACCTTTTATATTTATTTATATGCCAAAAATTTATTCAAATACTTTTAAACCGTTTCCGTTACGTGATATTTTCTAAAACAAATTTCTAACACTTGTATGGAAACTAAAAATTTGAAATTTGTTTGTCTCGAAACAAGCTTTTGTTTTTTAATTATGACTATGTTACAATAAAGTAGCGATTTATTTATTTTTTATTCTTCGTCCAGTTCATGGGGATGACCCTTACATATGCAGTGCCTTACATATGCTAGAAAAATATGTGATGAGGAGGAGGAGGAAAGAGGACTGAACTTATCAGTTGAATCTTGCAACGTTATATGTGAGAGAAAATACATCTGTAGGCAACTTGTTCCACAGATGAATCGTACGCCTAAAAAAAAAGAGTTCTCTCTGTAATGCGTTATGCGATTCATTTAACGATCGACCACCAATGGATGAGCTCTAGACGCTGCACGTGTATTACGTAAAATTGCATATCGCTTCTTTATTGCAACATAGTCATATCTCAAAAAATGAGCTATTCGAGATAACAATGCAGAATTCTTAACAGTATTACCTTTTATATTGTGCCAAAAATTTATTTAAATTAATTTTAAATTGTTTCCTTTAGGAGATATTTTGTAAAAAAAAAATTTTTAAGACTATACCAGTAAAAAATTATAAATAGCTTGTTTTCTATGTTTCCCAGCTATCTATATGTCGACATTTCATAGGAACTACCCTAATCATCAGTAGACTTTGGAAATTTTTGAAAGATATTCTCAAACATTCAACTTTATATCCCAACAATCCAAACAAATTTCTGAGAATTTAAAAAGAAAAATGCTCTAATAATATCCGTCAAAACACAAAAAAACAAGCTTTTCTATTTATAAACCTCTCTAACATTTCTTTTACTGGTATAAATGTTAGAAGCTTAAATAGCGAATAAAAAACTTAATTGTTTGAATTTTTTAAGACTTGTATGGAAACTAAAAATTTTAAATGTTTTTTTCTTGAGACAGGTTTTTTTGCGTTATGACTATGTTGCAATAAAGGAGCGATGTGTGGTTTTCGGGAACAAGACCCCTAATCTCATCAGAGCATGCATTTCAAATTCATTGTACCCCAAACTGCAGCGATACCACAGTGAGTCAATAGAGTTGTATACTCTACTGTCCCTGATAAGCCTCACTGGTCGTTTGCAAGAGAGAATTGTATTACATTTTCGGTCAAGATATAGGTGGTATAAATAGCAATGAGATCTGATGGAGTGAAGTATCAGCCTAAGTATGAATATTCTTGCGGAATTTATTTCTCACTTTTCTCAATTCAAATTAAAGAGCGAAAGCACCATTTTTGTTAACTTGACCGAAGGAATAGAGGAGTTGGTCTCCCTTTAGTGTTTTCAGTGAATGGAGAGAAGCAAAAAATAAAAGAAAAACTTAATTAATTTTTGTATATAATTGGAGAAAAGTGAAAAAATTCAAAAGGAAATAGAGAGAAGCAAAAAATAAAATAAAAACTTACAGCTCAATTATGAATATTTTCACGGATTTTATTCCTCGCGGAATTTATTTCTCACGTAATGTCCTTTTTTCAATTTAAATTAAAGATAAAAGCACAATATTTGTCCGTAAGACAAGTTGTTGATCTCCCTTTAATGTTTTCAACGAATGGAGAGAAGATAAAATAAAAAAACCTCATATTTTATTTTTGTTCATAATTGGAGGAAAGGGAAAAGTGATAAAATTCCTACGGAATATTTATTTATAATTGGGCTGTTAATTAATTTTTGTTCATAATTAGAGAAAAGTGAAAAAACTCCTACGGAACTTTCATGTGTAATTGGGCTTACATCACTCTCACACCGTTTCAAATAACCGAGACACTTGAATGCTACTTTATAGTGAAAGGCCAATATAAGCAGCATAGGGCAGCGGGCGGCAAAAATGTGACCCATTTACAAAAAAATTAGTTGTTTTTTTATAAAAATATTCCTACAAAATTTTCAATATGTTGAATTTAATTTAATTTGGCAATACCGTTAAAGGCGGCCGAGCGGCAATGTTGAATTCAATTTAACTTTTTAAAAAACTCCTACGTCATTAGGAAAATTGCTTTTATTAATCTATTACAATACTGTCGTGCTCACACGACCACTGCTACAAATCCGCTCAATCAATTGTACCAACGGCGCCATCCTCCGCCCGCACTGTTATTACTTTTTGCAATAATCGTATTTAAGAATATAGATTTGCCGCCGGACACCCTGTATCAATATCAATTTTTTGCATGACCTCTGTTGTCAATAACAGCGGCTCGGCGCTTCTACATCAATCAAGTCTTCACATCTCCTTTTGCATATTTCTTCCCGTTAATTCTTAACTTCAGCAGGTTTTGCCTTTGTATACGAGTACGCCTAACGGAGGCACTCTTTTTCTGGGGTTTCAAGGGGTAGCAGTCCTTTAATTGTTGTAGCAAATAAAACTGGGAAGTTCTAGCAGCAATGTTGGAGTTTTGAAAATCTCCCCAAGGGTTAATTGGCAGAATGGGAACTAGCAAAGCCTCCAGGAGGTTCCGTTTTTCGGATCATCCTGATGTTGATCATGGTTGAGGTATCTACATCTTGGCTGTGGTTTATACCTGAAATCTACCTAAAAAAATGTTGCCGTATTGCCTTCCGGGGAAGTGGAAAGATTTTGGGGATACCCTAAGCCGATTTTGGGAATTCCGAATTTTCGAACACAATTTTGAAAATTCGGAATCGCTTCGCTAAGCGGTTTGGATTCGAGTTTTCAAATTCGGTACCATGGACCTTGTATCTAAAGTATTACAGGTGTTACGCTCTAGTGTGAAAATTGAATTGTTGCATCCAAGAAAGTGGGGGAGGGGGGTTTTAGCGACTCCCGAGTTCGATTTTGGGAATTCAAGAGAACTTGGAACCGCCTTGCCAACTGGTTTTTCATTTTCGGTACGCCCTTAGCTTTAGTTGGAAGATTTAAGTTGCGGTATTACTTCCTGAAGCCGATTTTGGGATTTCCCAAAAAACTCGGAACCGTTTCGCTAACCGGTTTTTCATATTCGGTGGGCGCTTTTGCCGTAGAACGTGTATTTGAACTATTAACGGTCATTTAATTTAGTGTCAAATTTGAAGTTGCCATATTGCTTCTAGGAAAGTGGGGAGTTTTTGGTGATTTCTGAAGCCGATTTTTGGAATTCTCACAAAAAACTCTGAAAGCTTTCGCTAAAAAGTAAAAAATAAATAGAGTTTGAAACTATCAATCTAAACACTACGAAATAATTTTAAGAATAACCTTAAACAATAGTGCATGAAAAATACTAGTGTTATTGTGACACAAAGCTTCGCACGCTTAATTCACAATAACACTAGTATTTTTCATGCACTATTGTTTAAGCTTATTCTTAAAATTATTTCTTACTTTTTAGTTCGATGTCGAAAAAAATTATAAATATTTGAAGGGCAGCATTTTTTAACAGAAAAGAAAACACCATAAATTTAAAGCTAGTTAGTGCAGGGGTAAATGCTATTTCATTTCCATGTTTCAAGCTTGTTCCATCCACGCTCCTAATACTAACCCATCCTACACTCGACACTAACACACATGCATTTAAAATTAATATAAAATTCAAAATACACTTTTATTTTAATAATAAAAAAACTAATAATTAATTTCAGTCCGATATCATGTCTGAAGAAGCCCAGAACGCAAAAAGCATTTACGACTTTACTGTCAAAGATACTCACGGAGAGGATGTTTCTCTTGAAAAATACAAAGGAAATGTTGTGTTAATTGTCAACATTGCCTCGCAATGTGGACTAACGAAGAACAATTATAAGAAATTGACAGACTTACGTGAGAAATATGGTGATAAGGGCTTGAAGATATTAAATTTTCCCTGCAATCAATTTGGATCACAAATGCCAGAAAGTGACGGTGAAGCCATGGTTTGTCATTTGCGTGATGCTAAAGCAGATATTGGCGATGTTTTCAAAAAGGTAACGTTATTCCTATTGAAGAGCTAGGCGTTCCTTTAATTGCTATAATTTTTGTTTGTGATTTTAGATTGATGTAAACGGTTCGAATGCGGCTCCCTTGTATCAGTACCTTAAAGCAAAACAAAGTGGCACTTTGGGCAGCGCCATCAAGTGGAACTTTACCAAGTTTTTGGTAAACAAAGAAGGCATTCCTGTTAATCGTTACGCTCCAACCACTGATCCGATGGACATATCTAAAGATATCGAGAAATTGCTGTAAACGAAATGATTCTTGTGCATACAGAAATACGAGTGCATAGTAACGTGACATAAGTTCGCATTTTAATAAATATTATTTATAGCATGATGGAAGTGGAAATTTTTGGTTATTAAAGGGAAAGTAATTTATTTTATGTAATAGCATACATGCATATAAAATTGCGTTAGTTTTAATAATAATTTTTTCTATTAATATTTTTGTGATGTTTTTATTTTTTAATTTTCGTAATAAAGTTCGTTTTCAATACCAAAAATATCTTAAAGTTTTTATGTTTTTTCGCTTGGCTAAAATAAATACCAACACATCCAATTATATTTACTGTAAGTAGTTCTGGTTTAATGAAAATTTTTAAGCAGACTTAAGCAGTAACGATTTCATGTTCATCTAAGAATGGTATATTTGACCTTCCGGCAATCAAGTTCACCTAGTAAATAATTCGACTTGACCTTAAGGGACTCACATAACTTTTTGTAAAGTTTATGTAATATATTTTTTAGTAATTCTTTTGAAAAATAATGGGGGCTATTCTGCGTTTCGATTCGGATCGAAATTTTCTCCGTCTGGCAACTTGAGTATTCTGCGTTTCGATTCCGCTCAGTTTCTTTCGATTGTATGTATTCTGCATTACGAACGGAACTCCGTTTTTTTCAGTTGTTTTTTTGTTGACGGAGAAGTTTTCGTTATATGTGTTTTAGTTAAAAAATTAAAAAAAAATGTAAGTAGAAAATGATATAAAATGTTTAGTAACGGTTAAAAAAACAACATTTAAAATTATTTTCTTAGCTAAATTTATTTATTTATTTTTTTGTTTCAAATTATTAATTTTTGTACCCAAATCTGATGTGTTTTTATGTATTTTGGGTCAAAAAAAAACAAGACCAGAGCAGTATGAAAAATAGGCGAATTAAATGTCATCTGCATGTGGATATCACCAGCAATCAAAGGAAGAAGTAGCAGTGTTCTGGGAGGAAGTTGCAGGAATCATCAATGCACTTGGGCCTCCAATAAAAAAATGCCAGCCTCATTATACCTCATATTGTTCTCCTCTCTGACCAACAATAATGCAGCTGTTATAGAAATTAAATTATTGATAAAAAAAAAGTGCAACACAGTGAATTAATCCCCTACAATTTTTATTAAAGTTTTATTTTGGTCTTTCCATATTTAATCACAACACTGTTAATTTTTTTTATGTACCTTTATCTTCACAAGATTCTTTGCACTGTAATATATTTATGAACAATTAATTTTAGTTTGTTTTTGTATATATTTCTTTTTTCTTATTAAACTTTATTAAGAACTTATTTTTAATTATGTATACAAACAACTTTTTGTATTAAATTTGACATTTGTTTATGAAAACGATAACAAACTTGCTTATTTTGCAATTTCATTTCCACACTCCACAGTAATGCTATTAATTTTATAAACAGTGTTGTCTTCTTCTTTTTCTTTCGATTCCGTTTTTTATCAGAATACCAATTTTCGATCGCAACGGAACTGAATGCGGAGACTTAATCGAAACGCAGAATGGGGGTGAATAAAATTTACAATTGAGAAAGAAGAAAGAAATAGGATTTCATACTTAGATACATTAGTTATAAGAGAAAATAAAGATTTATTAATAGATTGGTATCAAAAACCAACATCTTCTGGAAGAATTATTAATTATTTTTCAAAACACCCAAACAGAATAAAAATGAATACGGCCAAAAATCTTATAGATAAGGTTTTTAATATTAGTGATGCTAGATGTCATAAGAAAAATGAAAAATTAATTAAGAATATATTAATAGAAAATAGCTTTCCTAATAAACTTGTTTGCAAATTAATTAGACAATATGGTAGGAGAAATAGATCAGATATAATTTTAGAAACAAACGTATATAAATCATTAGCTTATGTACGTGGAAAGTCAGAAAGGTTAGAAAAATCTAGTATTTTTGACAAAAATAACTATAGAATGGCTCATAAGATTTATAAAACGGTAGGTAGGTTATTTAGTAAAACAAAAGATAAGTTAAGTAAGTTTGAAAAGTCGAATTTGGTGTATAAAATTTCTTGCAGCGGTAATGATAGTGAGCAATGCAAAAAGGTTTATGTAGGAACAACAAAAAATAAATTAAATACTAGAAAGAATAGCAGGGCACAAGACAGACCAGAAGTATAAGAATATTAATTAATCTCAGAAGACAGCTTTATCACTGCATTGTCGTGATTTTAACCACGACCCAGATTTTGAAGGAATTTCAATTTTAAATATTGAAAATAATTATAAAAAAATGTTGCAGATATAAATACACCAATAGAAAATAGGATGAATTTTAGAAAAGATACCGAAAATTTAGCACATACTTATAGGCATTTAATTTATAAAAATAAATTAGGAAATTAACATTTAAAATAGTTCCTTTTCTGTACATATGTAATTAGGTTTAAGTATTTTGATTTTAATTATGTTAATTATGTTTAATGTTGTTTTTCATTTCCTGGTTCATACTCTGTAATAAATTGGCAGATTTAGAAATCTAGAATTATGTTTATAATATTATGTAAAAATCTTCTGATGTCTTTTAAATTATTCGTGAAAATGTATGTTAATTTGTATTTATGTACATATGTTAAGATTTGATTTCATTGCAGTTTTTGAATTTATGTATGTTGTTTCTATGCATGCTAATTGTATTTATGAATGTTAAAATTTATTTTCAATTCATTATGTTGTTTGTATATACATATCAAGGCGAATTAATTATTAGGTGGATGCATCGCCGAATTCAGGCGAATTCGGTTAATATGGCGGCACTTTCGCTGTCAAGTTTTGTTTACGTTTTTCGGCGCCATTTAAATTTTTTACATGTAATTTATCAAATACTTTTGACAGCTTAAGTGTGAATTCGCCTTTTTACACAAACAAAATACCTGTTGTTTTTTTTATTGTTGTATTGTTGTAGCGAAGCGGCTACCTTGTTTTTTGTATCATGATACATATGTACATACATATGTTAAAAATTTGTTTTTCATTTCAAATATTTTTTGAACTTATGTATGTTGTTGTTGTTGATTGTATTTTTGTACCAAGGCGAATTCAATTTACCAGGTGAAACTGGGATTACAATAAATACAATGCAAAAACAACATAGGCATTTGTTGTTGCTTGAGCGGCTGGTGTGTCAAAAAATTTGTGTAGAAAATATGTACATACTAAAGGGCTGCACAGAATGTTCCAAAAAACACTGCTCACTATTGTGTAGTAGTTCCCAGCTAAATGCAAAACAAAACCTAACAATAAAGCAAATAAACGATGAATCACAGCAAGCATATTGGCATTTGAGCATATTGCGTCTTAAATATTTGTGCTTAATACAAAGACAAAAACCATGAACAACAACAGCACACACACATATGCATACTGTGCATACAGTACTTGTGCACTAAAACAAAGACAAAAACCATGAACAAGAACAACAAATTTTACAAACAAAACTGAAGTAGAACATTACTTCAAGGCTTGAATTTCTACTTCAAATTTGTTCTATTTCATTTGGTTCTACTTGTGTTTGGTTCTGTTTGTTCTAAATGCTTAAAGACAGTATTCGTTTGTGTGTTTAGAACATTTCGGCACTGAAGTGTTTGTTTTGAAATGTGAAAGAAGACGATGGATAGTACTTGAAAATACTACGACGTTTTGTAACACATTTTTATTGTGCTTGAGCAGCCCTCTAGTATATACATACACACACTTACACACTTTGCTTGCTGATATGTTTGTATGTGATCAAACCACCCTGTCGGAAACTGAGTTAATATTAAACTAACTTTACAACTCGACCACACAGGCAATCTGTTGTGTCTTAATACTAGCAATAACGCCGGCAGAATTACGTCATCAAATTGCTAATGTTCAACGCTGTACTTTTTAGTTGGTGAACATGTAAATATCTTAAAACATAATTTAAGATATTTTGGCAAAGAAAGTTACGATGTTTTAACTAATTGTAATTGTTTTATTTATTTTATTCTTTTAAAAATGAGTGCTTTAAATTCATCAATCTCCGAGCACTCCATTTCTTTTTTTATGAACTCAAAAATGTAAATAATTACATTTTTCTGTTGATAAAATCACTTTTTATAATCATTTGTACATTTGTTTATATATTGAAGCCTATAAGTGAATTTTGACAGCTTAAGTTCAAAGATAATTGCTCAGCAATATCTTCTAGCAATAATTGCTGAACATGTGTTTGAACGCAAATATCTTGTGTTGGCAATCAATTTTGGCAGATGCCACGGCAATTATTGTCAATCAGATTGCCCGTGTGGACGGGCAGTTAAGTTAACTATTCCTCAACTAGTGCTGACTGACACTTGGATTACTTTTCAATGAAAGTAACTAACTATTTTAACATTGTGATGTCCTAGGAAGTAGTCAATTGTCCGACTTTACACTACTTTTCAACTAACTTACAGTTAGCTAGCTAAATGCTAACTTTCAGTTAACTTTTTGAAGCTACTAATATTTTCAAGTCATCCGTAAGTTAGTTATTTTTAAATCAACGAAAAGTTAATTGTTGACACTATAGGTGAAAAACAACTTTTTGTAACTAGCTGACACCTAAAAATCATTCATTTATGTAATATTTTTTCGTAATAAAATAAATTAGTCAATATATATAAATATTAGTCAATATAAATAAAATTGTATCAAATGTTTGTTTGTTGGCGTATACATTACATTCTTTTTTAAAAAGAATGTAATGTAAAAAGTTGGCTATTTTTCTAGTCAGCTACTGATTATCCGACAGGGTAGAAACAGCTTTTGACACTTGATGTTTTACAAATAGAAAAAAAGTAGGACATCTGTTTTTTCAGTTTCACCTGGTAAAATGAATTCGCCTTGTTTTGTACGTTAAAAATTTTTCATTCAATTCAAATTTTGTATTGAATTTACACACAAAAATCAAATTTTCCTGAAGAAGTCTTCCAAAGGAAGGCGAAATATTGAGGAATACATTAAACATTTTTTAAAAAAACAAAAAAGGACCTTGAGCTGAACGAATTATTTGCAAATATTAGAAAAATAATACATTTTTATTGAAAAAACAGAGTTTATTTATCACTATAGTAGCATCTAAAATTGGTACAAATCAAAAAGCCAAAAAAAAATATTTCGTAGCTGTATATGTCAACATTTTATAGGAGCCACCCTAGTAGGCTTTTTCCACTGAACAACATCTACCATCAATTTTTGAAGATGATAACATCTTCCCATAACAAATGCATTGTACTAAAAGTCAACATTTTTCAACATCTTTATAAAATGTTCCTATCTCGTTTTATTCCATTCAACATCTTTCGATTATTTCAGTGCCACCACTAGAAAAGTGGCAATAATGTCGTTTATTCTTGTGGCATCACTGAAAAAATTTCATTTGTTTTGAAAAAAAAAAAATTAAAAAAATCATAATTTATCATGTCAATTGTTTGCGTTTGAAATACTTTTTTTTACCTGTTTTTGCAAATTATTTTATGTGTCCTATATTTTGTTCATAGACATACGTATATTTATAATTAATATTCTTTTGTCTTTCAAATAAATTTTTTCGGAACAATTTTGCGTGCTTTTGTTAAATTGTTTGAAAATTGAAATAATAATATTTTTGATAGAGAGTAGATGTTAGATGTGAGCAATGTAAACAGTGTTTCACATTTTCATCATTTTCCACGTCAGTGTAAAAGGCCTATAATCATTACTATACTTGCAAACTTACTTTTGAAAGATATTCCGACATGTTCCAGAAAAGTAGTGGAATAAAAATAAAAAAATGATTTGAGAAGTTAACTTTTCATTTTTGTTGTTCTGAAAAAGTAGTCGTTTGTATGTTTCATTCGTTCGTTCGAACTGAACTTCGAAAATAAAACTTGGATAAATTGTGCAGTAACTAGTACTGACACGAACCATGTTTTCAATTTTATTTGTTTTTTTATAGAGGGTGTTTTTTTAAGCCCGATAAAACTTAAAATTGTAAAAAATAACACAAAAAATTAAATTGTAATCAAAATTTTTTTTTATTCGAAAGATCAATACGTGACATTAACATTTGAAAATGATTTCGGGCATTTGGGCACCGCGGCTGTTCTTGACGAAGCGCATTCTGGACGTCCAATTTTGGGCCACTTTTTCGAGCACTGCTGGCCGTATGTCACGAACAACACGAACAATGCTGGCCTCCAAGGCGTCAATTGTTGCTGGTTTATCAGCATAAACCAGTGACTTCACGTAGCCCCACAGGAAATAATCGAGAGGTGTCAAATCGCACGACCTTGGAGGCCAATTGACAGGTCCATTTCTCGAAATCAACTTATCGCCAAATTTTGATTTCAGTAAGTCGATGGTTGCGTTCGCCGTATGGCACGTAGCGCCATCCTGTTGAAACCACATCTCCTCCGGATCAATGTCATCCATATTTTCAAACAAAAAATCATTGATCATGGTGCGGTAACGATCTCCATTGACCGTAACGCGAGCTCCGGCCTCATTTTTGAAGAAATAAGGTCCGATGATGCCACCAGCATGAAAACCGCACCAAACAGTGCATTTTTCTGGATGTAATGGAGTCTGTAGGGTCTCTTGTGGATTGGTCTCACTCCATATGCGGCAATTTTGCTTATTAACAAACCCGTTAAGCCAAAAATGCGCCTCATCGCTGAACACAATTTTGCGATAAAACAACGGGTCTGATTTTCAAAGTAAATTTGGATAATTTTGATGATTTGTCAGAGTATACTGAAACAAATAAAAAAAATGTTTCATCAAAATTTAATTTTTTGTGTTACTTTTTACAATTTAAAGTTCTATCTAGCTTAAAAAAACACCCTTTACAAACCAGTACTGAAATGAACCATATTTTCAGTTTCATTTTATTTTTTGCGATATACTTTTTGCCCAAAAAACGACGTGGAAAATTTTTCATCTAATGCTTGTTATTTTATAAGAACAAAATTTAAGACCATGTCAGATAACACTTTGCCGCTTTACGTGATGTTTAAAGCTTTAGCAGAAAAGCGCAAATCAAAAGGTGTATGTCACAATGAAAACTTTGGCAACGCTCACGGTTTGTTTGTTTATCTAAAAAACTGGTTGTTAATTTTTATATTTAATTAATTGTTTTCATAGTGCATAAAGCTTTGGAGCTATTAGAAAAAACTTCAACGAGTAAAAACATGAGAGTTGCTGAACTTTTCGTTTCACGTTGCGAATTTGCAACGCAAAGCGAAGCAAAATCTTTATCAAATTCTCCGTTTGCAACGATGATCGTAATTTTTAAGCGCCATTTTATGCAAAAGATTGATATATCGGGTGGCGGTAAACGAAAGACATGTAAGTGATGACGATGATTCGGACGAGTTAGTGACTCCGTAAACGCTGTAATAAGAGATGATATCGCCAATCGACTTTAGTTAATAAAATAACAAATATTAGTTTTTTACATAATATTTTCCTTATTTTCCCGATAAATATATGCACAATTGTATCTCGTCATCTAACCCTCTTATTTATAGTTTTCTGTAAAATATTTATGGTCTTATTCATAAAAAATATTGTATGTTTATTAAACTGTTATTTGACAAATTTCTATAGGATTTTTGTCAAATAAGTGTCTAATAAACATAAAATATTTTTTATGAATACGGCCGTTAATTTTCACAATAAAATTAAAAAGTGTTTTCAAACTACTTCTTTTTGTGTAAAAGTAGTTTCAAGAACCAGACAATTCACTACAAATTAATGTTCGAAAACAAAAAACAAATGAAAAGTAAAGTGTAGAATGTAGAACACCAAAGCTTCAAATTGAAGTGATTTCAAACTATTTTCACTTCAAAGTAGAATCCAGAACATACCCGATTGTCAAACATTCAACTTTATATCCCAACAATCTAAATAAATTATTTGTAGCGTAGACTGCGAGTGTATATAGCAAAATGCAATTGGTCGCGGTGTTACTATGGCTCCAGGTTGGGCGCCATTTTATTTTGTCGTAGCAGCATAGCTGTTGTTGAGCGTTGATGTTATTACCATTGCAATTGCGCTATAATAAAACGAATGAAATATTCGTTTGGTTAGAGAATGCTGACCGTGCTGGTATGATGGCGGATGCTCCGGCTTTAGCTCGCCGATGGGGTGTGGTTATTGTCAGCCAATTCTAACTATAAGCAGCTACAAAATAAAGAAAACATACCAGTCTTTGCATTAAACACCAAAACTAAAGTAAAAGTTATGAGGCCCGAAAGTGAGTCGTTCGTTTGCTGAAAAGAAATCAAAATTAAGAAGAAAAATAAACCTATCTCCAAAACGCTATCCACCAGACACCATCAACTACCACCTGCTCTCTCCCCGTGCCACAACGAATTCCCTTCTGGCTGGTGTTGTGCCAGGAATGGTTGGCCCTCCCGCTGAAGTCCCTTAGGGCTTCTCCGTGATGGCGTAGTGACCTGTAAATGCTTTGACCATCCCTAAAATTTGATTTACCTTATCCCCCTTTTATGTCACCATACCACAATACTTACTTCTCTACTCACATACTTCAGTCATTCCGAAAACTTTTCTTTTTAAAAATCCAAAATTAACAATTTTCTTTATTACAAATATTGTTTAAAGTAAAAAAAAATTATATCAATACTTGTAGAACTTCTATCCTATTTTTATACATATATTTACATCTTTTCTTTTGGTTGCCTTTTTTTTTAAACTTATTTTTATGAATTCATTAAAACTAAAATAAAGTGCTTTCTTTCTTCAAAACTTATATTTCTTTGCCGAAGCCTTCTTTTTGGGTTTCAAAAGAGTCCCAAAAGACAACACCTAGCACTGCACTGGCCAATAATCCAGCTACCGAATTGCTAAAACTTTCCCCCTACTACCTGTTTGTGAGCTCACCTACTTGTAGTTAGGACATGGGCCTCAATACAGGCCGCAAACAAAACCTAATTTACCGCGGTTAGGTGTTAGTCTTATTGACCAACCACTCGGCTGAACAAAAAGAAAACTGCGGGTTCAAGATTACACTGTAAAGCGGCGTTTAGGATCTCAAACGAGTATTGCAAGATTTATTTTTTTTTTTTTTGTTGTTGCCGGTGCACTAGTTCAAACCCAACTACGTTTACATATACATTGGGTCTTTCTTTTTGCACACTTAAATACACCGAATCAACGACTTTCCTTTTTCTTTCGTTTTTTCCTTGTTTATGAAGTTTTTAGTCAGAGTATAAGAACATTATTTAAGACAAAGCTACGAATATCCTTACTCCCTGTCAAATCACTTCATATAGTTACAAATAACTTATAAACTAGGACTTACATTTGGCCTCGCCTGGCCTTACCGGTTGTTACTGTCCCGCTGGTGTTGTTGTTGATGATTGTTGTTGAGACGTATGGCTGCGTGCTGTTGCTGATAAATCGGAAGTTGCTATCCTAGCTGAGAATTCACCATACCTACTGAAATAACTGCTGTTTGCTGTTGTTGTTTAGGCTGTTGCTGTTGTTTGGTTGGATGGCGATCCTTGCTGTTGTGGTTAGGCGGCTCTTGTTTCGCTGCGGCTGCTGTAGCGATAAAATTTTTGGCGTGGATAAAATTGAGGTTGAGATATATAGGTGATGGTGGTATTGGTGCTGCTTTGCCGGCCGCTTGCTACAATCGTGCTGGTGGGAATGGCCGATGAACTTGGTGCTGGTGTTTGGCCTCTAAATTTACGTTCGCACACTATTTGGCGGGAAAAGAAAATTATTTGCGCTGTACAGCAGATATATGCCGTAGCCCCTCTCGTTCAAACTACGGCAAAATGGCGCGTGTAACCAAAAGCAAATGTGGCCTTTCCTTACCGGCTATACACTTCCCTCGCCTACTGGTTTCGCGTGAAGAGAAAAACCCCGGTCAAGGAAAGTCCTCACACAATGGATGTTTCTTCGCTGCTGCCGTTTTATTTTTCTTCTCCTGGCCGAGTAGACGAGCTGGTTCCTTTCACACACCCACCAATCACGATTTTTTCTTTCCCTTGGCTTGGGCTTGGAGACACTATAATATAAATTTGTTTTACACCACTGCGTAGCACTCCACCTATTTTTAACACTTTTTAGTTTTGTCATGCAACCCCTCTTAGCAAAATAGTTTTTCTTTTGCCACTTACCTCTTGAACTCTTCTGTCGATTTACTTAATAAATATCTTTTCCAACCTCCAGCCAGTAGATTTTTAGCTCCTCTAGTTTTAGTCTCAGTCTTACCGCTCGTCTTCTTGTTCCGTCTGCGATCACTCCACAACTGAACTTCACAACCTCTGTGTATACACACTCCATTTTTCTTCCAGAACGACCGCCAGCGCCATCTTTTTTCTTCCGGCCATCTTTTTTTTCCCCCTAGCCATCTTTTTTTTCTATTCGGCTTCCAACGATATTTCTCGTACATTCCTAGAGTTGACGTTTAAATCTTCTTCTTCTCTTTCACCATTCATCCAGATTTGACAACGCAGGTGGCTGGCAATTAGTTGTGTCATCCATTCGGTTTTTTTCTTCACCGCCGGCATTGCCAACGTACGGGCACGCCACATATTGAGAATTAAAAAAACAAGCCCTTTATTTTTCTCTTTTCTCCCCTCTCTACTTTTCTTTACACCTTTCGAACAAATAAGTAACGAATCGAATTTTATTAGCGTTATCATAGAAATATTTGAAATGTTTCCTAAATTTTTTTTCCTACATTTGATTGAATAAACTATAATTGAAACTTTTATAATTAAAAGTATAGAAATCAAATAATACTAAATTGAAAAATGGCTCTATTATAACTATTAATATAATTAATATAATATAATTTATTCAGTTTTTGTTATTTTTTATTAGTTTTGTTAAATTTTTTTTCAGTTTTGTCAAGATTTTATGTTGTCAAATATAATATTTTTTCACACATCAAAAACATGATATTTTTTTACCACAGACAAATTATTTTTTCCACAGCACTTTGCTACCATTTCGCACACGTCCTATAAAAGGAAATTTCCATACTCCTTTTATTAATAAATAAATATCTATTTAAATAAAAGCGTTATATACAAAAAAACAAATTTTTTTGTAGTTTTTTATTAAAGGCAACCATGGATTGTTTTGCTATATTTTAAGCTATTGAAATATATATTTTATGCAAAAACAAATTATTGTACTAGCTGACGATTTTTTGACGATTTGCGATAATCATATTGACGGTTTTGACGATTTTTCCGCCAAATTTGACAATTTTAAAACAGATTTATCTGTGCCTGTTATGAATTCGCCTTAGTATTAATATTGTATTATTCAAGGCGAATTCATTACTAGGTGAACTTAACAACACAGATAATTAATTTTTGCAATGAAATTGTCAAAATTTTTCTCTTTTGTTTCCAAACTTTTTCGCGCCATTTTAATCTGAAGATTTTTTTGTTGGATTTAGTGCAATTTCAAGAAATTTGTGTGAATTTAAAAGTGAAAAACTAATATAATCTGTGATTTTAATTACAAACAATTATAAAAGTTTATATTTAACGTTTATATAAAATTTTTTTCCATCTAAACAATTTTAGGCGAATTTAGATTTTGGGATTCTCTGTAAGTTTTACAATAACAAAATACATAGTACTGAATTCGCCTTGCCGCTTGCATTCACCTGTACAAATTTGCTTTGGTATTATTTTTGTTTGGCACAAGGCGAATTCATTACTAGATGACAGCTCAAGTGATTATTTTTTGCTTGCCACGTTTTTTCCAATGAGACTGTCAAATATTTTTTTTTTTCTTTTGTTTACAAACTTTTTCGCGCCATTTTAATCTGAAGTTTTTTTTATGATTTAGAGAAGTTTCAAGAAATTTTTGTGAATTTAAAAGTGAAAAACCATTATAATCTGTGATTTTAATTACAAACAATTATAAAAATTTTTATTTAACGTTTATGTAATATTTTTTCTTAGCTGAACAATCCTAGGCGAATTTAAATTTTGACACTCGCAGTGAGTTTTACAATAACAAAATACATAGTATTGAATTCGCCTTCCTGCTTGCATTCACCCAAGGCGACTTTATACAGGTGAGTGCAAGCGGAAAGGCGAATTCAGTACTATGTATTTTGTTATTGTAAAACATATCGTGAATGTCATAATCTAAATTCGCCTAAGATTACTCAGCAGAGAAAAAGTTTTATATAAACGTTAAATATAAGCTTTTATAATTGTTTGTAATTAAAATCACAGATTATATTAGTTTTTCACTTTTAAATTCACACAAATTTCTTGAAATTGCACTAAATCATGCAAAAAACCTTCAGATTAAAATGGCGCGAAAAAGTTTGTAAACAAAAGAAACAAAATTTGACAGTCTCATTGGAAAAAACGCGAGCAGCAAAAAATAATCACCTGTGCTGTTAAGTTCACCTGGGAATGAATTCGCCTTGCATTCACCTGTATAAATTCGCCTTCGTCTGGCAGCAATTTTTGTGTTGTTTTTTTTACAAGGCGAATTCATAACAGGTGAAATTGACAGCGCAGCTGATAACTTTTTTTTAATTTTAATCTGTTTCAGATGTCAATGGTATAATTAAAACTAAATTGGAAAAAAAAATTTTGAAACAATTTTTTTAAATTATGTATTGTACCATGAGCGCCAGATATCATCCAGAATCCTTCCCAATCTGGCTGGCCATGTCCAACTTTTCAATCTCTATGATCTAAGACTTTAATTTTCACGAAACTATTAAAGGTTCATGATATAATTAAGTTTTTATTTTATTGTAAATTTTTTTAATAGAAATTTGGGAAAAAATTGTTTTAAAACAATTTTTGAAATAACGTATTGTATCTTGAACGCCAGCTATCATCTAGAATGCTCCCCAATCTGGCTGGCCATTTTCAACTTTCCATGCTCTATGTCCTGAGACTTTAATTTTCACACTATTATTAAAAGTTTCACGAAATGATTAAAAGTTTTTCTTTTCTTGTAAAATTTTTTTTATTATATTTTTTTTTTGAATTCCTTTTTGTAATTATATTTTCCCTTTACATTTGAAAAAGATATATTTGTTGTAATGGGTGATTTTATAAGAACTATCGGAAATTAAAAAAAAAAAACACACATAAAATTCAGAAAAATGCATGAAATACTTATTTGGATCGATAGTTGGGTCGATATAATTTAATGTTTGAAGATTATTTCATGCAAATGTTGGCCGCGGCTGCGCCTCAAATGGTCCATCCGCTTAGTCCAATTTTGGCATACTCTTTCCAACATTTCGGCCGGTATCTCACGAATAATGTTGGCAAAGTTGGCTTCCAGTGCGTCAATCAAAGCGGGCTTGTCGCTATAGACATTAGCCTTAACATAGCCCCACAAAAAATAGTCTAGAGGCCTTAAATCGCACGATCTGGGTGGCCAATTGACTGGTCCCAAGCGTGAAATAAACTGTTCACCGAACTCGCCTCTCAATTGGTCCATTGTTTCGCGTGCTGTGTGGCATGTGGCACCGTCTTGTTGAAACCACATGTCATGCAACTCAAGCTCTTCCATTTTGGGCAAAAAAAAAGTTTGTTATCATCGCACGGTAGCGCTCACCATTCACAGTAACGTTATGATTCGCATCATCTTTGAAGAAATACGGCCCAATGATGCCGCCAGCCCATAATCCGCACCAAACGGTTATTTTTTGTGGATGCATTGGTAGCTCTTGCAATGCTTCTGGCTGCTCTTCACTCCAAATACGGCAGTTTTGCTTGTTCACGTATCCATTCAACCAGAAATGAGCCTCGTCGCTGAACACAATTCTTCGATAAAAAAGTGGATCTTCATCTAACTTTTCAAGAGCCCATTCACCAAAAATTTGGCGTTGTGGTAGGTCGTTTGGCTTCAATTCTTGCACCAGCTGTATCTTATAAGGCTTCACACCCAAATCCTTCCGCAAAATTTTCCACGTAGTGGAGTAACAGAGGCCCAATCACCAACACTGGCCGATACGGCTGCGATATTTTCTTCAGTTCGCACTCTACGTAAGCGTGTTGGTGGTTTAATGTCCAACAATGTAAATTTGGTGCGGAATTTTTTTACAATAGCCCGAATAGAAGCCTCAGTAGGTCGATTAAACTGACCATAAAATGGAAGAAGCGCGCGATGAACTTTCTTAACAGAGCACGCATTTTGGTAATAAAATTCAATAATTTGTAAGCGTTGTTCGTTTGTAAGACGATTCATGATTATATTATAGACCAAACTGAAGATGTTTGACAGTGTCACAAGATACAAAACGTGCGTGAGCTGTCAAAACTAGTATTGCCAAAAAGATAATAGCAAAAAAATCACTCGTTAGTATTGTATTTATTGCTCTTGCATATACCTGTTATGAATTCGCCTTGTTTGTTTATATTAATCATGGTACAATAATACACAGGTAGTGTCGAAACGGTGGCCGACATTTTTTTCTGTGATGATAGCTATCAAAATTTGTTTATACTGTACACACATACAAACACATTTTTTATTATTGTTTACAAATTGAAAAAGTTTTTGAAAAAAAAAATGTTCCAATAATAATTTTCAAACACAAAAACAGCTTCAAACACAACAGACAGCTTTGATCTTTATATATTATATAATTTATTGCATGAGCTTTAAATCAAAAACTTATTAAAAAATTATTTGTAAAATAAAAACAAGAAGAAAAATATACGTTTGTTATTATACCCTTCACAAAAATGTTAAGGGTATATATAAGTTTGTGATTCCGTTTGTAATTTCTACAGTTTTTTTTTGCGACCCTATAAAGTATATATATTCTGAATCAGAATTAATGGAAAAGTCGATTAAGCGATGTCCGTCTGTCCGTCTGTCCGTCTGTCCGTCTGTCCGCTGTTGAAATACCGTTTCTGAGAAAACCATTAGACTTAGAAACTTTTTTCTTTCACCATTCTTTTACCCCATCGATTCATGGGTTTGCTATTGAAATTCAGTAATATCGGTCCACGTATAGCTGAGATATATTCAAAATTCCGAAAAAAGCCATTTTTTTTTGCAGTTTTGTATGAAAATTTTTGAACACAAAAGTTGTTCGTTTTGCTTCAAACTTCACACACTTATTAAGCATGGTGACTAAAAGGCAAAAAATTTTTTTTTTCAGATATCGGTCCATATATACCCGAGATATAGCTCAAATCGGATTTTTAATGAAAATGTCGCATAGGCGAAGCTAAATAACTTTTTTTTGCTCAAAAGCAGTTCTGGTAATAAAATTAGGTTACATAAATATGGAAAATGAAAATTTCCGATATCGGTCCATATATACCCGAGATATAGCCTAGACCGGGTTTTTCATGAAAATGTCGCGTAAGCGAACTTAAACAACTTTTTTGTGCTCAAAAGCAGTTCTGGTAATGAAATAGGGTCATATAAATATGAGAAATGAAAATTTTCGATATCGGTCCATATATACCCGAGATATAGCCCAAATCGGGGTTTTCATGAAAATGTCGCGTAAGCGAACTTAAACAACTTTTTTGTGCTCAAAAGCAGTTCTGGTAATGAAATAGGGTCATATAAATATGAAAAATGAAAATTTTCGATATCGGTCCATATATACCCGAGATATAGCCCAAACCAGGTTTTTCATGAAAATGCCGCGTAAGCGAACTTAAACAACTTTTTTGTGCTCAAAAGCAGTTCTGGTAATGAAATTAGGTTACATATATATGAAAAATGAAAATTTTCGATATCGGTCCATATATACCCGAGATATAGCCTAGAACGGGTTTTTCATGAAAATGCCGCGTCAGCGAAATTAAACAACTTTTTTTGCTTTAAAGCGGTTCTGGTAACAAAATAAGGTTATATAAATATGAAAATTGAAAATTTCCGATATCGGTTCATATATACCGCAGATATAGCCTGGAACGGGGTTTTCATGAAATTGCCGCGTAAGCGAACTTAAACAACTTTTTTTGCTTAAAAGTAGTTTTGGTAATAAAATAAGGTTGTATAAGTATGGAAAATGAAAATTTTCGATATCGGTCTATATATACCCGAGATATAGCCCAAACCGGGTTTTTCATGAAAATGTGGCGTAAGCGAACTTTAACAACTTTTTTTTGATTAAAAACAGTTCTGATAATAAGATCAGTTTATATAAATATGGAAGATAAAAATTTCCGATATCGGTCCATATATACCCGAGATATAGCCTAAACCGGGGTTTTCATGAAAATGCCGCGTAAGCGAACTTAAACAATTTTTTCGCCTTAAAGTAGTTCTGGTAATTAAATAAGGTTATATAAATATGCAAAATGAAAATTTCCGATATCGGTCCATATATACCCGAGATATAGCCCAAACCGGGTTTTTCATGAAAATGTCGCGTAAGCGAACTTAAACAACTTTTTTCACCTTAAAGCAGTTCTGGTAATGAAATAAGGTTATATAGGTATGAAAAATGAAAATTTCCGATATCGGTCTATATATACCCGAGACATAGCGCAAACCGGGTTTTTCATGAAAATGTCGCGTAAGCGAACTTAAACAACTTTTTTTCGCTTAAAACAGTTCTGGTAATAAGATGAGGTTATATAAATATGGAAAATGAAAATTTTCGATATCGGTCCATATATACCAGAGATATAGCCTAAACCGTGGTTTTCATGAAAATGCCGCGTAAGCGAACTTAAACAACTTTTTTCACCTTAAAGCAGTTCTGGTAATAAAATAAGGTTATATAAATATGGAAAATTAAAATTTCCGATATCGGTTCATATATACCCGATATATAGCTTAACAGGTTTTTTGATGAAAATGCCGAGTAAACAACTTTTTTGTGCTCAAAAGCAGTTCTGGTAATGCAATAAGGTTACATAAATATGGAAAAAGAAAAAATCCGATATCGGTCCATATATACTCGAGATATAGCCTGAACCGATTTATCCAATAACATTTTTTTTTTACTGAAAAGCAATTCTTGTTATAAAAGAAGGTTAAGAAAATAGAGAAAATTAAAATTTCTGATATCGGTCCATATATACCCGAGATATAGCCTAAATCGGGTTTTTCATGAAAATATCGCGTAAGCGAACTTAAACAATTTGTTGTGCTCAAAAGCAGTTCTGGTAATGATATAAGGTTATATCAATATGGAAAATTAAAATTTTCGATATCGGTCCATATATACCCGAGATATAGCCTGAACCGATTTTTCCATTAAAAATTTTTTTTTTTTTTTTTTTTTTTGCTGGAAAGCAATTCTCGTTATAAAAGAAGGTTACTAAAATACAGAAAATAGAAAAATCCGATATCGGTTCATATATAACCGAGCATATTTAGGTCACATTTTTAATATACTATACATATTCGTGACTATCGTGAAGGGTATTTTAGATTCGGCCCAGCCGAATATACTACACTCTTACTTGTTTTTAGTTTCTTTTGTTTTATTTGACAGTTATCAACACAAAGCAACAATAAAAGGCCATGTTGTTCTTTTTTATTGTTGGCTTGTTGTAGTTCCGCTTTTATCTGTTATATTACTGTACCATGATATTAATTGTCGGCCTGTAAAAATTTTACAAGATTAAAAAATATTTTATTAAAGTCGTAGACACATAAGTGTGAAGTACTCTGTGGTATAAAAGCTCGTTTAATTGTGTCGCGCTAATAGTAAGTATATTTTTTTGTTGAAAATGCGAATGTGTATAGAAATACGCCTGTTCAAAAACTAAAAAGGCTTAAGTCCAGTTTAACTACACTCCTTCATATTACAAAAAAAAAAAAAAAAAACAATTATACTGGGGGGTAGGAAATTGAAAAATAAAAAGAAAATGTTAAGTGAGAAAGTTGGCGGAAATGCATAGTTTCGAGCTAAGGACCTCTGAATTACTATATATAGGGTGTTTTTTTAAGCCCGATAGAACTTGAAATTGTAAAAAATAACACAAAAAATTAAATTGTAATCAAAATTTTTTTTTATTCGAAAGATCAATACGTGACATTAACATTTGAAAATGATTTCGGGCATATGGGCACCGCGGCTGTTCTTGACGAAGCGCATTCTGGACGTCCAATTTTGGGCCACTTTTTCGAGCACTGCTGGCCGTATGTCACGAACAACACGAACAATGCTGGCCTCCAAGGCGTCAGTTGTTGCTGGTTTATCAGCATAAACCAGTGACTTCACGTAGCCCCACAGGAAATAATCGAGAGGTGTCAAATCGCACGACCTTGGAGGCCAATTGACAGGTCCATTTCTCGAAATCAACTTATCGCCAAATTTTGATTTCAGTAAGTCGATGGTTGCGTTCGCCGTATGGCACGTAGCGCCATCCTGTTGAAACCACATCTCCTCCGGATCAATGTCATCCATATTTTCAAACAAAAAATCATTGATCATGGTGCGGTAACGATCTCCATTGACCGTAACGCGAGCTCCGGCCTCATTTTTGAAGAAATAAGGTCCGATGATGCCACCAGCATGAAAACCGCACCAAACAGTGCATTTTTCTGGATGTAATGGAGTCTGTAGGGTCTCTTGTGGATTGGTCTCACTCCATATGCGGCAATTTTGCTTATTAACAAACCCGTTAAGCCAAAAATGCGTCTCATCGCTGAACACAATTTTGCGATAAAACGACTTTGCGAATCGACGACTGATTTTCAAAGTAAATTTGGATAATTTCGTAGCGTTGTTCAAGCGTGAGTCTATTCATGATGATTTGTCAGAGTATACTGAAACAAATAAAAAAAATGTTTCATCAAAATTTAATTTTTTGTGTTACTTTTTACAATTTAAAGTTCTATCTAGCTTAAAAAAACACCCTATATATATAAAATTGTGAATTTGCGTTACATTTTTAAAGTTATTTAAGAAAACTTGATATTATTTGAAAGCTCTTATTAAATAAGCGGACACCTGTTATTTTTTTTAACGCTTTAGGAAGCGGCACAAATTGTTTAATGTGTACAGGCTTTGATAAGGTATAAAAAATTTTTATTGCAAAGAAACTTTATTCAGCAAAGCCGGTGTTTGTTATACCTACCATAGAGGAGAAAAATCCCTCCATACGTTCGAAGGCCGGCTATGCAGACTTAGTCAGCGAAGCCGGTATTTGTTATACCTACCATAGAGGAGAAAATCCCTCCATCCGTTCGAAGGCCGGCTATGCAGAGAAATTTTAGTCAGCGATGCAGGTGTTTTATTTACCATAAAGCAAATAACCTCTCCGCACGGCCGGCTATGCAGAGAAACTTGCATATTCAACTATACCAACTTATACCAACAAAAAAACGCAAAATAAATTTTTTGTTAATTATCCCCTGTTGTTAATTTATTTATTCAAAGTAATATGAAAACCACTCTTTGGCCAATTTAAAATATATTACGAGTACAAAGTGCTAATCTGAGCGTTAATAAAATTTAATCACATTTTTGCTATTTTGCTCACATTTTAACATCGAACACTTCCGTGGCACTAACAAACCAAATTTCGTCGGTATTATTAACTAAAAAAATTTAATAAACCCTTCACGAAAAAAGTATTCAAATTAAAAGATTATTTTTCAAATCGGAGCAAATTTTATTCAAATGAACAAATATTATTCGATTTAAATCGAATGGGTTTTCTTAAAAATATAAATTTGTGCACTTCAAAAAAGATTTGTTAAAAATGTGGGCAAAATTTTGTTGAATCAGTAAAAATTTAGTTAAAACAGCAGTAACTAATATTAAGGCAAAAGTACACATAAATATTCTAATAAACATCCTGAAAGAATTTTAGTTGGAAAAAATATACGTTTATTTGACTAAATTTTGTTCATAAAGTTAACCTTGTAAATTTGAATAAACTTTTTCTGTATTCAACTAATATATTTTATTAAAACAATTAAGTTTTTTACTCGCTATTTAAGCTTCTAACATTTATACCAGTAAAAAATTATAAATAGCTTGTTTTCTATGTTTCCCAGCTATCTATATGTCGACATTTCATAGGAACTACCCTAATCATCAGTAGACTTTGGAAATTTTTGAAAGATATTCCCAAACATTCAACTTTATATTCCAACAATCCAAATAAATTGCTGAGAATTTAAAAAGGATATTATTAGAGCATTTTTCTTTTTAAATTCTCAGCAATTTATTTGGATTGTTGGAATATAAAGTTGAATGTTTGAGAATATCTTTCAAAACTTTCCAAAGTCTACTGATGATTAGGGTAGTTCCTATGAAATGTCGACATATAGATAGCTGGGAAACATAGAAAACAAGCTATTTATAATATTTTACTGGTATATTTTATTAAACCTAAATAATATTTTTCCACTTAACTAAAAATATGTATTATTGAATAAATGCCTGTAGCAATGAAGAAATTTCTTTATTTTATTCTATTTTAATAAATTACTTATACGATACTTTCAAAAAACAAATCGTAGCAACCAACGGTTGTTCATTTGTTTGAAAGGTGTAAAGAAATGTTAGAGAAGTTTATAAATAGAGAAGCTTGTTTTTTGTGTTTTGACGGATATTATTAGAGCATTTTTCTTTTTAAATTCTCAGCAATTTATTTGGATTGTTGGAATATAAAGTTGAATGTTTGAGAATATCTTTCAAAAATTTCCAAAGTCTACTGATGATTAGGGTAGTTCCTATGAAATGTCGACATATAGATAGCTGGGAAACATAGAAAACAAGCTATTTATAATTTTTTAAATCATTATATTATTAATTAATAATTAAATCATGTGAGAAGTTCACGTATATTAGATTAAGGAACGTTTGAATAACGAAATTCTACTTTCTGCTTTTAAAGATTCAGGTAGACTATTAAACTCACGGGTATCCATATATTCAACGCGCTGTTTAGTTAATTGAAGCCTGCATCTAGCAACAGCCAAATTGTTTCTACTACGTGTTTTAAATGCTTGTTGGTTTTGGTAGAACTGAATTGTATGATGTCCTATATTATTCAGGCATTTGAAAACGTACAGCAATATTTGCATTTTATATAGATCATGGATCGACATAATGTTATTAAACTCTCTATTGTATAAAAGATATGTTGAGTATGTAATGGGCAGATTTGATACAGTTTTCAGAGCTTTATTCTGTAAAAGTTGCAAACTTTTTAATTCTGTCGACTTTTTCCAACCATACAGAACTGCCAAATAATTAAAATGGCTTTGAATGATAGCATTATATATCATTAATTTTGTATTTCGATTAAATTTGTTTTGAAATTTGTATAACAGGCCGTTGGCATGAGCGGCTTTAGTTGTAATACTTTGAATATGCAGTGACCATGGCAGATTGCTTTGTGGTTGTAAGCCTAAATACTTCACGATATTAACTTCAGAAATCCAATTTCCATCAACTTGTATACTAAAATCATTATTTCTCGGACAGCATGTGGTAAATTTAATCATCTGTGTTTTTGAAACGTTTAACATCAATTTGTAAACTTTAAGAAATTCAACTAATACAGCCGCATCTCGTTCCATGTAATTATTCACAACTTGCTCATCATTGTAGGAATAAAATATACAAATGTCGTCAGCGTACATAAATAGTTTTCCAAATAAGAGACGGTTTTTAATGTCATTAAGGTAAATTATGAATAATAGTGGACCCAAAATAGTACCCTGCGGTACTCCGCATTCAACTAAACCCACGGAACTCATGTGCGAGTTTATTTGTACAAATTATTTACGGTTAGTAAGGTAACTTTTTAAAAGTTCCAAGCCACTATCACAAATGCCGTAATATTGCAATTTAATTAGTAATAAGCTGTGATCAATGAGGTCAAATGCTTTTGACAAATCGTAAAATATGCCAGCTACGCCTTTGTATCCATCATCAAGTGCTTTACATATAAAATTTTTAGATTAAAGTATATTTTAGTGGTTTTAGACGCTTAAAATGCATAATAAAAGATTTGCTTTATTGGCAACAACTGTAAAATTAAAAGCAAAGTAAAATTTTCAGTACATTTTTATAGCACATATTTATTAAATGAACAGCCAAATAACTATTGCATGTTCTCCTTACAACTTCACAAGCGCTTTACATATAAAATTTTTAGATTAAAGTATATTTTAGTGGTTTTAGACGCTTAAAATGCATAATAAAAGATTTGCTTTATTGGCAACAACTGTAAAATTAAAAGCAAAGTAAAATTTTCAGTACATTTTTATAGCACATATTTATTAAATGAACAGCCAAATAACTATTGCATGTTCTCCTTACAACTTCACAAGCGCTTTACATATAAAATTTTTATATTAAAGTATATTTTAGTGATTTTAGACGCTTAAAATGCATAATAAAAGATTTGCTTTATTGGCAACAACTGTAAAATTAAAAGCAAAGTAAAATTTCAGTACATTTTTATAGCACATATTTATTAAATGAACTATTGCATGTTCTCCTTACAACTTCACAAGGTTATTTTTAGTTTGCTTTTATTTAATTTTAAAACAAAACCTTTTCTCCAATTTGCAAATTTTCTGATTACATTTTCAGTTTCATATGTATGTATGTAAACATAAAACAGCTGATTATTAAATTCTAGTCCGAAGTTACCCAAAGAAAAAGTTCGGGCTAATTTGTACAGAAAATGAAAAATATTACTCTCTCATTTTATCTCAAAATTGTACAAAAATTGTTACGTGGAACGCTTTTGGACTGCTTTGGATTAGTTCGGACTGTTTCGTTATGTATGTGGAACACACCTAAATTTTCATGAAGAAGTCTTCCAAAGGAAGACGAAATATCGAAAAATAAAAGAAGAATTTTTTTTTTAACCAAAAAGGATATTGATCTAGAAAAAAATGTATTGCAAATATTAAAAAAAAAATTAATGTCTATAAATGCAAATACTTGACTCTAATGTGGCGTTTATGCGACACGTATGCAAATTCGTATTAGATACGAGTATACTCAATATTTTGCCTGTATTTCATATACATATTCCAGATTTATCACTCATACGTGTCTCATAAACACTACGCCAAACAAACAAAAAAGTAGGAACAAAATGCCACGTGCATTGACGAACTGTGAGTGCGTGTGTATATGGAGGTGTCTATGTGTGTGTGCCAACAAAGCATCAGATAACTTGTACAACAGTGGTGTCCAAAAATGAAAATACAGTTGTGTTGGTGCGAGAGCTACCCAGCAAACATAACGTTAAACGTGTAAAAAAGAAAATCCTATAATATATTTTAAAAATTAATTTGAAAGTTTGTTCATTCTCAAACTGATAAATTTAATTTAACTGATAATTTAATATTGAAAGAAAAGAACTTTTTTTTTTCATTAAACAGCTCTTCCCTTTCTCTATCATTAATTTTATTAACTTCATAATGAAATAAATTAAAATGTCTTTTTAAAACATATTCATTTTCTTCCTTAAATGTTTTGTAACATAAAAGACATTGAACATTATTAAAAGCATTGCTTATCATAAAATACTTCTCGCATCTCATTTTATTTTAATAAAAAAAATTCAACGAACCGCTAAGAATATGTGTTTACTCGACGCTGGCTTAGTGAACATTAAATAAAATAAGAATGTGTATGCTTTTGTTTGTTGTAAAATTTACAACAATGTAAACACACACAATTTTTTACTTTGCTTCGTTGTTTTCAAATGAAATGCTCGTGTTTGTTGGACATGAATTCCTGAAAAAAAAGTTATAATCATCCGTCGCATGTGTTTTCATCGCTAACTCAACGATGACTAAATGAAAGAGCATAACAAATACGTGTGAGTTGTTTAGCACAATTGTGCTATGAAGTGGACATCAGTGTTGTACAATGATTTTTTACAAACAGTTGATTGTCTTTAACAAAAAATAACAAGAAACCATAAATAGAAATTACAATTGGAATCTCAAACTTATATATTCTTTACATTTTTGTGAAGGGTATAAAAAAATAAATATATATACATTATGGCGTTTTATATTTTTTGGCGATTTTTCGGTGGTTTGGAATAAGTTTATTTTTGTAGGAATTACAGAAAATATGTTTAATAATATAAAAAAATAGATACCATATTGTCAAAAACTAAAAGGAAAAATTAACTTGATATTGAATTTGGCGTAAAAGGTCAAAATAAATCTTACAACCCTGTCTATAATGTGATGTGATTACTAATTACTACTAGAAATGAGTAACATCCGACCGAAAATGGTATACAACTCTCATGTTTGGGCAAGCGCCTCAAAGTCTATTTTGGGGTTACTCGACTGTGTACAGGAGAAGGCCAAGAAGCCTATCGGTGACAGTAGGGTATCCAACTCTATTGACTCACTAGAACATCGACGCAGTGTGGGGTGCGTTACTCTGTTCTATAGTTACTACAATGGATTTTGCTCTGACCATATTAGGGATCTTGTTCCCGAAAACCGCACATTTATACGGGCTCATTCATTTGTGGTCGATTACTCGGAGAATCGTACAATGCATTACAGAGAGAATTCGTTTTTCAGCCGTATGATTCGTCTGTGGATTAATTTACCTACAGACGTATTTTCTACCTGTTATGACGTTGGAAAGTTCAAATCAAATATCCACAAACACTACTCCCCCTTTCGCCCTCCTCTTAACCCATTTTCCTAGTTCTGGTACAATGCACTGCAGATGTAGGGGTTATCCCCTGAGTACTGGTCCAAGGTAAAAAAAAAAAAAAACAGTTCTGAAGCCAACTTTAATGAGACAGGGTGAAGTTTACTCTCCTACGCTCTGTCAAAATTGGATTTTCGAATTTCAAAGAGTTGTTGGCGCTCTATTTAGGTTGGTCAGGTATATTTTATATGTTCATTGGGATTCATGGAAAATTATATCTTGCCGTAATCAAGGCAGCTTTATAATAGGTAGTGACAAAACTACAATAAATACAACACCAACAAACATCAACATGTATTTTGTTGGTAGAATTTACGAATAGTTGTCAAAATTTTGACAACTATTCCAAGGCCAAGGCAGCTGGCCGTAATGTAGATTGTTCTGTAAGTTGGGTTTTATTCAACGTATTGATTAGTGTACATAGATGTAAATAAATTATGAAAAAAGAAATAAAATGTAGAGTTTGTTGCAAGGCAGCTTTAATAGGTAGTGGCAGAATTGCAATAAATACAACACCAACAAACATCAACATGTATTTTGTTGGTGTTGTATTTATTGTAATTCTGCCACTACCTGAATAAAGCTGCCTTGGTTTGTTGGTTTGTTTTGCACAATACTGTATATAATTACAGATATAACTTGAAAAATTTTCATAAACTTTCTTATTTGCTAAAAAAAAAAAAAAATAATAATAAAATAATTTTTTTAACATTGACATTGTTAATTTGCTTATGTATGTATATAAGTAGATTAAACATGTGCTAGAGTGTAACAGAAAGTACCCAAAAACAGTTTAAATATGTTGCTACGCATTATTTGTTATTCAAATAAGAGTATTATATTGTATGCTGCTGTTTTGCTTTTTGAAAAATATATTTATGGTTTCTTGTTATCTTATATCTTATCTTATTGTATTAAACGAGCAACTCTTGTCTATATATGTACGAAAATACTATATATAGATGTATGGATATTATGTATATATATATATATATATATATATATATATATATATATATATATATATATATATATATATATATATATATATATATATATATATATATATATATATATATATATATATATATATATATATATATATATATATATATATATATATATATATATAATGGGTGATTTTATAAGAACTATTGGAAATTTAAAAAAAAACACATAAAATTCAGAAAAATGCATGAAATATTTATTTGGATCGATATAATTTAATGTTTGAAGATTATTTCATGCAAATGTTGGCCGCGGCTGCGCCTCAAATGGTCCATCCGCTTAGTCCAATTTTGGCATACTCTTTCCAACATTTCGGACGGTATCTCACGAATAATGTTGGCAATATTTGGCTTCCAGTGCGTCAATCAAAGCGAGCTTGTCGCTATAGACATTAGCCTTAACATAGCTCCACAAAAAATAGTCTAGAGGCGTTAAATCGCACGATCTGGGCGGCCAATTGACTGGTCCCAAGCGTGAAATAAACTGTTCACCGAACTCGCCTCTCAATTGGTCCATTGTTTCGCGTGCTGTGTGGCATGTGGCACCGTCTTGTTGAAACCACATGTCATGCAAGTCAAGCTCTTCCATTTTGGGCAAAAAAAAGTTTGTTATCATCGCACGGTAGCGCTCACCATACACAGTAACGTTGTGATTCGCATCATCTTTGAAGAAATACGGCCCAATGATGCCGCCAGCCCATAATCCGCACCAAACGGTTGTTTTTTGTGGATGCATTGGTAGCTCTTGCAATGCTTCTGGCTGCTCTTCACTCCAAATACGGCAGTTTTGCTTGTTCACGTATCCATTCAACCAGAAATGAGCCTCGTCGCTGAACACAATTCTTCGATAAAAAAGTGGATCTTCATCTAACTTTTCAAGAGCCCATTCACCAAAAATTTGGCGTTGTGGTAGGTCGTTTGGCTTCAATTCTTGCACCAGCTGTATCTTATAAGGCTTCACACCCAAATCCTTCCGCAAAATTTTCCACGTAGTGGAGTAACAGAGGCCCAATTGCTGCGAACGGCGCCGAATCGATAATTCAAGGTCATCACCAACACTGGCCGATACGGCTGCGATATTTTCTTCAGTTCGCACTTACAGCGATAGTGACCAGAGAGTTTTCCGCCTAGCTCAATTATTTCTCATTACGAGCAATCAACTACTCAGTGGGGTCTAACCCTCTCTCTGGGTATGCTGACATAAATAAAATAATAATAAAAAAACTTATTTAAATCATAAAAGCACAATTTACCTTAGCCGTTTTACGTGTCACATACCGATGATTCCATAGGGGAGAAACTGATGGTTTTGTTCCTCCCTTGCCCTCCCAACCTGGTTGCAAAAATCTCATCCGTTGCATAAACTTTGGTTTGCAACCCCACAAAAGAACACCTCGACTTACCGGCTTATCTTTTCACCATGTCATCTACTTTATTTTACTCAAAATATTTCTTTTCATCAGTAGGCTTGGAAGGCGAATTCATACCAGGTATATGCAAGAGCAATAAATACAACACTACAAAAAATAAATCTTTTCCAAACGTCAAGGGAAAAATATAAACACAAAAAGGAATTCAAAAAAATATAATAAAAAAAAAATTACAAGAAAAGATAAACTTTTAATTATTTGGTGAAACTTTTAACTATTTCGTGAAAATAAAAGTCTCAGATCATAGAACTCGGAAAGGTGGAAAAGGCCGGACAGATTGCGGAGGCTTCTGAATGATAGCTGGCGCTCAAGTTGAATACATAACTTAAAAAATTGTTTCAAAATTTGTTTTTTCAAATTTAAAAAAAAAAAAAAAATTACAATAAAAGAAAAAATTTATTATTTCTTGAAAGTTTTAATTATTTCGTGAAGCTTAAAGTCTCAGATAATAGAGCTTGAAAAGTTAAAAATGGCCAGCCAGATTGGGGAGAATTTTGGATGATACCTGCCGCTCAAGATACAATAATAATTTAAAAAATTGTTTTAATTTTTTTTTTCAAATTTGTTTTAATTATTCCATTGACATCTGAAAAAGATTAATAATAAAAAAAAAGTTATCAGCTGCGCTGTTAATTACACCTGTTATGAATTCGCCTTGATATCCTCAATCTAAATAAATAACACTGATGATGCAATTTACTAGGGGGTATCACTAGCGCAGGTGATAATTTTTTTTTCTTGCAGTGTAATTTGTTGTTGTTTGCAGTGTAACCTAAATTAGGGCGTAAAGCGCAACGTAATTTAACGCTTTGATTTTGCGCTGTAGTAAGTAATTTAAATAAGAGCGTTATCGTTGCGGTTTGCTCACTAACCTTATTTATTACTAATGGCCGCAAAAAATGAGTATCATTTGTTTTGAAGCGAACTCTGCTGCAAAGCAGTAAAGTTTTCTTTCTTACACTCTATCAAAATTGGATTTTCCAATTGCAAATCGTTGACGCCGCGCTATTGGGGTTGGTCTCATACATTTTGTGTGTGTATGAGGTCAGGATTGGTTTCAATATTAATAGCTAATATAGTGAATAAAACGTAACTTTTTTTTATTAAAACATTTTTCTTTTATAATTCTCAATAATTGATGTAGATTGCTGGGATATAAAGTTGAATGTTTGAGAACATCTTTCAAAGGTTTTGAAATCTACTGATATAGACAGCTGGCAAACATATAAAACAAGTTGTTTATAATTTTTTTTATTGGTATCAATATTATAAGCTAATATAGTGAATAAAACTCAATTGATTGTATTTTATATTTATTTCAAATATATTATTGTGGACGAAGATCCATTCTTATTAAAACAACCTGTCGCTTCGGGGGTTAACCTGTCGCTTCTTTATTTTATAACTTCTTAGTTTCTACTTATGAACAATAAACATTTGCAAAAATAAATCAGCTGGCTAAAATATTTTTTCTGTTTGAACAATTTTTAGAGTGGAAATCTCATTGTCGGAATATGACTACGAAAATACTTTTGCACTTTATAATTGGAGCACTTGTGACTGGTTTGGGATCATACTACAGTGTGTCCGCCGGAAAGGTATGCTACTTTGTTTGTTTATAATTATTGATAAATGATTTATTTAATGTCGCCAATTATGTATTGAATACAATATCACCTAAAAGTTCAAATACAGGTTCCAAGTCAAAAACGCGCATCGAATACGAAAAACCGGTTCCAAGCTTTTTTGTGGAATTGTCAAAACAAGCTTCAACAATCGCCAAAATCCACTAACTTCCGCGGAATAATCCCGGAAGCAATAGGGACACTTTAATTTTCACGCTAAAGCGGCAACACTCTTTTTCTAGAGAGGAATATCACAGTAGGACCGTACAGACAATCTGTTGTGTCTTAATACTAGCAATAATGCCGGCAGAATTACGACATCAAACTGCTAATGTTCAACGCTGTATTTTTAGTTGGCGACATGTAAACATCTTAAAACATAACTTGATATTAATATTAATAAAATCACTTTCGTTTACTCAGTGTTTACACATGCAACTGCAAGAGCAAAGAAGCCAATACATTGTCATTTTTTTTAACCTAACCTAGTGTCTACAACTGCGATTAACTCTGACATAATATCTGAGAAAACGTCGGGAGAATGAGAGAGCGAATTTCTCTATGTCCATCTTCATATCTAACAAGAAGTAAACGTATTGTAGTTAATCTTATAAGAATTCATAAATCAATGAAAGCCGAGAAGAAAACACATCCTTGCGATGAATAAAATCTTATACGAATCTCGTATATGCGCACATTTTGTACAAAATTAATCACTTATAGTATATATTTAATGCATAAAAACAAACTATTTTCCATTTAAAATGGTTTTTTAAAGATATTTTGCAAAATTAATAATCAGTAAAATTGCAATGGCGTCTTTTTGTAAACAAACACACAAACAATGGATTTTTTGACAGCTCTTTTTATAAGATCGTTGCCATAAGATTTCTCATAAGAACGCTATCATAAAAATTATTATAAGACTGCGATAACAGTGATTTTAAGTCTACACGTAACAGAATTCTCTCTGCGATTGAATTTGACGTTCTCATCTCAGATATTATCGCAGGTGTGGACACTAAGTAAGGCATGCATGGATTTGCAAGTAGCGGACTCACTTGCAAGAGATTTCGATTGCAAGTGATTTTTTCATTTGCACGCAAAAATCAACAAACAATGTTGCCCATAGAGATTTCATTTTAATTTTAACGGGTATTTTTCAAGGAAGAATTTTTTTAAATAATAATAAATTAGCTATATGGTGAAAATATTATATAGAAAAAAAAAAAAAATAAATAAATGAACAAATATTGCTAATGTTTTATTTGGAATATAAATTTATTGTTTATATTGTGAAAAAGTTATATACATAATATAATTACCCTGCAATGTTGCGCATGTAGTACAAACTTACAACGTTGGTCTTCGACGACATTTTGAAAATGAACTTGCACTTGCGTATGTAAACAATCGAGCAATTTGCAAGTGTGTTTATTATTTTTTCGATGTATTGGTTGTAAATATATACACACAACTTGTAACAAGTTACTTGCATGTGTAAACTGAGTGTTACTTATTAAAGGCCTTGCTACACTATCATATAGCCTATTTACACCAAAGCGAAATCTGCTCATTCGAGATTTCAAGCCAAATCTAGTAGATTTTGAGCAGATTTCCCATAAAAAATGAAATCTACTTTATGAGTAGATTTCGAAGAAATCTCCTGAAATCTACTCAGTACTAAGCGATGCAACTGTGATTTCTTGCAAAAAGTACTTAAAAATACTACGCTTCAACAAAAAGTGTACTATAGTGTGGTGTATGCAGTTTCTGGGCACAAAAAAACATACACTTTAATGCTGGTGTATTCAGTCTCTGATAATATTGTATTGTCAAGCCCGCATGCATAAATTATTTTTGAACAAATGAAATCTTGATAGATGTCAAAAAACGGTGGTGTAAACGATATAGATTTCGTGGTAGATTTCAATTCAAATCTACTAGATTTTGAGTTGGTGTAAATGTGTTAATACACGATCGTGCGATCTACTAAATAAAGCATGTGTGCTGAAAAAGTACTAAAAAAAGCAACTGTGCGAAAGAGTTTTTGACAAATCGTGCGATTTGAAAAATTTGATGAAACTTTTAGTTCAGTGTGGTATATATTGTGAAAAATATGAGAATATTGGTGGTGCCTGGAGAAAAAAATTTAAGTAATGTGAAATTATTATGTTAATAAAAGTTTTTAATTATTTTATGTGTATATAAATTATTGCAACCATACTTGTATAATAGTGTGGCCTACAACGCCATTTTGAAGCGATTTTTCCAAAACGGCCAGACTTTTGAAACAATTTCCTGTGAATGAATTGTACGATCGTGTAGGATAGTGAATCAAGGCCTTAAGGCGTAGTGTTGTATGTACAAGTATGTTCATAAACGTCAGTGAAGACAACTGAGTTTGACAGCATATGTTCAAAGATAAATGCTTTGCAATATTTTCTAGCTATAATGATAAACATTTAACAGAAAAGAAAACACCATAAATTTAAAGCTAGTTAGTGCAGCGGTAAATGCTATTTAATATCCATGTTCCAAGCTTGTTCCACCCACGCTCCTAATACTAACCCATCCTGCACTCAACGCCAACACACAAGAATTTAAAGTTAATATAAATTTCGAAATACACTTCTATTTTAATTTGAAAAAAAAACTAATAATTAATTTCAGCCCGAAGAAGAAGCTCAGAACGCAAAAAGCATTTACGACTTTACTGTCAAAGATACTCACGGAGAAGATGTTTCTCTTGAAAAATACAAAGGAAATGTTGTGTTAATTGTTAACATTGCCTCGCAATGTGGACTAGCGAAGAACAACTATAAGAAATTGACAGAATTACGTGAGAAATATGGTGATAAGGGCCTGAAGATATTAAATTTTCCCTGCAATCAATTTGGATCACAAATGCCAGAAAGTGACGGTGAAGCCATGGTTTGCCATTTGCGTGATGCTAAAGCAGATATTGGCGATGTTTTCAAAAAGGTAATATTATTCCTACTGAAGAGCTAAGCGTTCCTTTAATTGTTATCATTTTTGTTTGTGATTTTAGATTGATGTAAATGGTTCGAATGCGGCTCCCTTGTATCAGTACCTTAAAGCAAAACAAAGTGGTACTTTGGGCAGCGCCATCAAGTGGAACTTTACCAAGTTTTTGGTAAACAAAGAAGGCATTCCTGTTAATCGCTACGGTCCAACCACTGATCCCATGGACATATCTAAAGATATTGAGAAATTGCTGTAAACGAAATGATTTTTATAGGCTTTTTAAACTGAACAACATCTAACATCTACTATCATCTTGCGACGATGTTAACATGTTCCTAAAAGAAATACATTACTTTAAAAATCTACATATTTCAACATCTTTATAAAGCATATACTTCAAGCAATTTGTTTACTTCTCGAATTTTGCCTCCATTTTGAATTTGTCTTATCTTAACAAAATATAGTTACCGAGTTCACCATGTTTGGGAAAACGATTAAAATTTATTTTTATTAAAATTATTTTAATAATTTAATGCTTTATAATTAACGAAACTGTTTTTTTGCGTATTTGAAGAAATAAATCTTAATAATACATATGAGAAGCTAATATTTTTAATTACATTTTGCTATAATGCAGTTAATTTGCATTAAGTTCTTGGCAGGGTAACATTGTTTATCATCTTGACATTCAGTGGCATGCAAATGCCAAATTTTCACTCGCATGCAAAATTTGCTGCCACTATAGCTGCCATTGCGAAAAAGGTATGATGTATTAGTGAAAAATTGTGAATTTATTGAGTTTTTCGAACTGGCAGTGGCATGTGTAAACTCTAAGTAAACATCAGTGTGAAGGCAGTATTAGTTTGTACGTTCTTTTCTGTTCTGAATCAGCTGTTTTGTTTCTGTTCAATACAAACTACATGTGCCTGGTTTGTTATCACTTTTTCGTTCTGTTCTGTTGAAAATAGAATTCTACGTTAAGTGACAGCCAGATATGTGTATGTTTTACTTTTTTCAGGTATGGAAACATTAATTTTTTAATCAAATCTATATAATATTTTTTGTCAAACACTAAATAAATTTGTTTCAATTAAATATTTTGAAAAGTTAAAACATTTTTATCAATTAAGCAACTATGAATGATCAAAAGAATATTATTTTAGCAAGGAAAAAATTATATTTTGTATAAGAAGTGTCATAAAGTCTGGATATTGTGAGATAGAAGTGGACTATTTGATCGCCATTTCTAAATTATTAATTTGTTCCTTTTTTTTCACACAATATAATATTTATGTACATATTTTATTCTGCATTCCAATGTGTTTCTTTTATTTATGCTCTACTGTAGAAAACACCTGAGTATTTTCACGGAAAAAGTAATTGTAAAATATTTCCTACAGAAATGATCGTCACAGAACGGCAACAGAAAGTGAAAACTAATGAGGCCTTGAAGCAAAAAACAACCGTCTGAACACCTAATTTCGTAATTGTGGTATAACTGTCACTTTTCTAGTGATGACACTGAAATAATCGAAAGATGTTGAGTGGAATAAAATAAGATAGGAACATCTTATACATTGATCTTAGATATTGATATTGAAAAATTTTAATTTTTAGAACAATGTATTTCTTATGGGAAAATGTTAACATCTTCGAAAAATTATGCTAGATGTTAGATGTCGACAGTGTAAAAAGCCTATTATTATGTAATAGTGTACATATGTACATACATTCTTATAAAATTGTGTTAGTTCGATAACAATTTCTTCTATTGCTATTTTTATGTTTATCTCAATTGATGTTTTTATTTTTCCTTTTTTCAAATTTCATAATAAAGTTTATTTTCAATTCCAAAAATATCTTGAAGTTTTTATATTTTTTCGCTTGGCTAAAATAAATACCAACACATCCAATTGTGTTTACTGTAAGTAGTTCTAGTTCAATGAACATTTTTAAGCCGACTTAAGCAGTAACGATTTCAAGTTCGTCTCAGAATGGAATAGTTGACCTTCCGGCAATTAAATGAAAAATGTTGTTCTTGCCAAAATTATACAATAAGTTTTTGTGAAAACATGACAAATAAGGTGAACTTTTAACATAAAATAAGTTAAGAAAATATATTGGTCTATCTATAAATGAGTAGAATTATAAATCTAATTAAAGCAGATTTATGTCTAGCAAATATTTGGAGAATTTTTGTTTGTGGTTGGTTACAGAGTGCCAAAGAGCGAGATGTTCATATTTACATACTAACATATACACCAGAGATCTGCATGTGTACGCCGCAACCATAAGTATACTGGTTGTTTACTCAATGACTTTCACATCCGAGTATTTTAAACACTCTTAAAAAACTATGCAGTGTTTTTTTATATTTCTCAAGAGTAAATTAAACAACCGCAAAAAGGATTGTTGTTGTTATTCTCACTCAGCAAGAGACGAATTTTGAGTATATTCTATTTTCGTATTTAATAGTTTTCTTAATATATAATATGAGAGAGAACGTCAGCAGATTAGTGAGAAATAAAATAATATTCTCGTTCATATCTGGCATGGCGCCACGTAAAACGAAAAAATAAACAATATACAATTTTTCTTAAATATTTTAATAATTCGATTACTTTTTTATTCGTAATTCTTTAAAAATTTTATATTCTAGCGTATTCCAACACTCGTATCTCACATGAAATTTGTGATTGTGACTTGAACTCACAAGAGAGGTGTTTTGTAAATCACAATCTCTAGATTCTTGTCGAGTTCAAATGTTTTCTTTATATTAGCATCAAAACTAGACGATTTTTGCTAAATATACGCAAATATACGCAATTTAAAAAATGTTACGCAAATATACGCAATTTAAAAAATGTTCTTAAAACACTAGCCAAACGCAATTTGTATTTCTGGAAATAAGCTTCTACGAATTCATTTCTTGATTGCGTTTTTAAAACAAAATGTATAATATGAATGCTGCTGGCATTTTTAATTAATTTTTTAGTTTATTTGTTTTGGTAAATTATGGGTTTTTAGCATTCAAATTGTGTCAACGCGCAAGCAAAACGTGTGTCACAGAACACTTAAAAATAAATTTGGCGTTTTCAAGTCGCTAGGCGAGTTTGCAAACTTGCGAGTGTGAGAACATGCCCCATGATTTAGTAGTTTGTTTACGTTTTTTGACAGTTCATATCATGATATGGGTTTCTAAATATATATTATCAAAACAATATTATGATATCTGATATAATATTGCAATAATACAAATTTCGAATGCTACACCTGATATAATTCTATCTGCTATCAAATTTGATATTTGCTGATAGAAAAATATTTGATTTTATATCAAGTATGGACTCTATGTTAATAATATAAATACAAATACATTTGCTGTATACATGCGTCACATTTATTTAACATAAAATGAAATCGCGGCATAAAACAGAAAATGGGATGATGATTTTAAGTTTCTTTCGATGAAAACAAAAGTTCGATTCAACCAAGGTGAATTCATAACAGGTGAAATTGACAGCGCAGCTGATAACTTTTTTTTAGCTTTAATGTGTTTCAGATGTCAATGGAAAAAAAAAATTTAAAACAATTTTTTAAATTATGTATTCTATCTTGAGCGCCAGACATCATCCAGAGTCCTCCGTAGTCTGGCTGGCCATTTTCACCTTTTCAACCTCTATGATCTGAGACTTTAAGTTTCACGATAAATACAAAATTTAAAAAATGGTTGTGAATTTTTCTTTTCAAATTTCTATTAAAAAAAATTTACCAATAAAAAATTATAAATAGCTTGTTTTCTATGTTTCCCAGCTATCTATATGTCGACATTTCATAGGAACTACCCTAATCATCAGTAGACTTTGGAAATTTTTGAAAGATATTCTCAAACATTCAACTTTATATCCCAACAATCCAAATAAATTGCTGAGAATTTAAAAAGAAAAATGCTCTAATAATATCCGTCAAAAAGGTGTAAAGAAATGTTAGAGACGTTTATAAATAGAAAAGCTTGTTTTTTGTGTTTTGACGGATATTATTAGATATAAATAAATAAATACTTGTGCAAACAACATGCTGCGGGCAATCATACCGCAACTCGATTTAAGACAAGGTTACTTAGATCATAAAAAAAGGTACCGGTTGCAGATCTCTGATGTACTCGCACTGGTACACGTCTGTTTGTAATTTGCTTTTCGTTTTTATCTCTACCGTACACATTTGGGAACACTTGAGTTATCCTGCGTGATTTTTTTTTATATAACAAAACATCTCGAGGTTACAGTAGATTCGAGGAAAACCAGTTCGGCTCAGCTTTAAAAAACTCAAACAGTTAGCTGCAATCATTATAGCCATTATTTCCTTCTACGTCACGCTACACTCACCGCTAATCAGAAACTTATCCACCTCTTGGCGTTATATTAAGACCACTTCCAAGATCGGGTTCGAGTAAAATAGGTCAAATCACTAGTCAGGCATTAAAGTTCCTGAATAATAATCAATATTCACCAAAAGGTCATCTATCCGTCCCTTTATTGAAGCACGACATTTTGTCTTATCTTAGCCCTTAGCCTAATTGCCGAAGTTCGGATGGCCGCCAGTGCGTTGTTGCAATTAGTTCCTTCGTTGACGCACCGCAAAACATCAAATGGGATATATAACCATAATGGCTCTATGTCCCATTTCACTAAAATTTATATGAGACTTAAGGCCATATTAAAATTATGTCCGTTTGGATTGAGACATAAAGCCATTATGGCTTTGTGACACCCCACCCTTTCTGGCGATTATAGGCATCTTTTTTTTATTAGCTGGCGATATTAGTGGTTTCTTTCACGGGAATCGACCATGTAACCGGTTTTCGTATAATACTAGTCGTATTGTAATGGAACTTAAGACTTCCTATGATATTTTAACGGCAGCTTTAAACGTTTTACTTTTTCATTACGTACAACAGTAAAATTCGCTTATAGTCCGCTGCTTTAAATGTACGCTTTTTGTGGACTATAAGGTGAATTGGACTATAGTTAGATTTTTATATAAGCCACTTTTTGGCTTATAAATGAATTAGCATATAATAATTTAGTTTGACTATATGAAATCTGAAAGCAGATATTTCAATGCTCTCATTGACAAAAAGAAAACACATTTAACATTGCAAACATGTGTCAAAAATGTAATATGTACATATAAAACAGTGTTGCACTTTTGTGCTCCGTTTTTGTCTAGGAAAATTTTTATTAAATTTGCATTTTGGATTATATCTTTAATAACTTGCATGAAATTAAGTTTTTTCACACCGCATCTAAATACAATACAAGCGAAAATGGACTATAGCGCTAATGGACTATGTAACAAATATTTTGCAGGCATTTTATTTATTGATGCCAAAAACTTGAGCAATTTGGACTAAATCGCTAATTCTACTATAGGGTGTTTTTTTAAGCTAGATAGAACTTTAAATTGTAAAAAGTAACACAAAAAATTAAATTTTGATGAAACATTTTTTTTATTTGTTTCAGTATACTCTGACAAATCATCATGAATAGACTCACGCTTGAACAACGCTACGAAATTATCCAAATTTACTTTGAAAATCAGTCGTCGATTCGCGCAACTTATAGACGCAAAATTGTGTTCAGCGATGAGGCGCATTTTTGGCTTAACGGGTTTGTTAATAAGCAAAATTGCCGCATATGGAGTGAGACCAATCCACAAGAGACCCTACAGACTCCATTACATCCAGAAAAATGCACTGTTTGGTGCGGTTTTCATGCTGGTGGCATCATCGGACCTTATTTCTTCAAAAATGAGGCCGGAGCTCGCGTTACGGTCAATGGAGATCGTTACCGCACCATGATCAATGATTTTTTGTTTGAAAATATGGATGACATTGATCCGGAGGAGATGTGGTTTCAACAGGATGGCGCTACGTGCCATACGGCGAACGCAACCATCGACTTACTGAAATCAAAATTTGGCGATAAGTTCATTTCGAGAAATGGACCTGTCAATTGGCCTCCAAGGTCGTGCGATTTGACACCTCTCGATTATTTCCTGTGAGGCTACGTGAAGTCACTGGTTTATGCTGATAAACCAGCAACAATTGACGCCTTGGAGGCCAGCATTGTTCGTGTTGTTCGTGACATACGGCCAGCAGTGCTCGAAAAAGTGGTCCAAAATTGGACGTCCAGAATGCGCTTCGTCAAGAACAGCCGCGATGCCCATATGCCCGAAATCATTTTCAAATGTTAATGTCACGTATTGATCTTTCGAATAAAAAAAAATTTTGATTACAATTTAATTTTTTGTGTTATTTTTTACAATTTCAAGTTCTATCGGGCTTAAAAAAACACCATATATATACTTTGTGGCTTATAAACGAGTTTTACTGTATAGATCTTATTTCTTTCAATTGTTTTCACCAGTCTGGCCCGGGATGGTTTTCTATTTTGCCGTATTTTTCGTATTTATCAACATTTTTTTTCAGTATTGCGGCTCTGTTTATAATAAAACCAATTTCTGTAAAAGTTTTTTCTTGATTCCGAAGTTTTATTACTAATTCTCTAACATCACTAGAAGTTTGTTTACCCATTACAAAATTTTACTTCTTATTCTGCCGATCACAATTAATTAACATAAAACAACAAAAACGCTTCAGTAGAATGCTAAAATAAGCAAATAACCAAACATAACGGTATTCTTTTACAGTAGCACACCATTGAAATGATGCACATGCAACATGTACGAGTAGTACACTTTATTTTGACGCGTAAAATATGATTTCGAATTTGTTTTTGCTCTATAATTTGTATAATTGTAAGAAATTTTTCAATTTTGTAACTAATTAGATAATAGTATACTAATATCAATAACCCTAAAATGATAAATTTTGTAATATTTTAATAGACTATAAAAAGTACTATATTTTAGAAAAAGTTAATTTACATTAAGTAATATTACATTTTACATATTAATGAATATCTGAAGTCATTGAAAAGTTAATGTGTTATTTAACTCTCTTGTAGTTTTATATAAAAACAACAGTTGAAAATAATTGTAAAATATTTGAAATATTTCATTTAACATTACTCACTTTAAAATATGGTACATGCTCCAAAATTCGGCATTAGATGTTTGCTTGATTACTACAAGAATGGGGTGCTCGTATACATACTTACATACATACATATTAAAGTATACTCACTTATGTACGTACGTGCATGAACAAACATGTACGTACATAAACAAACACTTTAGATACATGCATATGCATGTTCGAATGCACACATACATATGTACATACATATGTACATTGTACATACATAAATATATATGTAAGTATACCTACTCTTATATGTATGTACATACATTGAATGTATATTGTTAATTTAATTTATCGAGTGTATTTACACCGGCCGGTCTATCATTTTCTTTTAAAACATGTCACTAGCCAATTCATTACATTTAATTTTGGAAGAAAACAAATTCCTTAGATGTGATGTAGACAAATTTGTTAATACTTTTTTATGTATAAAGATCCAACAAGCATTCGCAAACTGAAATATTAGGGCAACCGGATCTTGATTTTATCCCACATAAGAATCGAATTTTAATGGCAACATATCGGGTGGTTAAATTTCAAGGGCCGATGTTGAATGTGAACCACACCTAAACGCCAAGTTTTTTCCCGAATTTTATTTGACATTTCTCTATTTCAGACTTACTCAATTTGACCCATGGAGAGATACACAATCCAACAACGTGTTAAAGTTATCCAGACTTATTATGAACATGATGATCAATTTTCGAAGAAAATCATCTTCAGTGATGAGGCACATTTTCATTTCAGTGGATTCGTCAATAAACAGAATTGCCGCATTTGGGCGAATGAGAATCCAAGAGTGGCTGTCGAAAAACCAATGCACCCACAAAGAGTGACTGTTTGGTGCGGTTTATCTGCTGGCGGCATCATCGGGCTGTATTTTTTCCAAAATGAGGCCGGTCAGGCAGTTACTGTGAATGGTGTTCGCTATCGTGAGATGATAACGAACATTTTATGGCCCGAATTGGAAGATATGGATGTAGACGATATGTGGTTTCAGCAGGACGGTGCCACTTGCCACACAGCTAACGAAACAATTGCTCTTTTGCGCAACAAATTCAATGGCCGTGTTATCTCACGTAATGGCGATGTCAATTGGCCGCCAAGATCATGTGATTTGACACCGTTGGACTTTTTGCTTTGGGGTTATTTGAAAGAAAAGGTTTTTTTTTTTTTTTTTTTTTTTTTCTCATTCATTTGTTTATTGAATCTTCACAAAGTGAACTAACAATAAGTATTCAAATCTTAAAACTAAATACATAAAATTAATTAAGTCCAGCCAATGCTAGACAAAAATGTTTTATTTTGCACGATCAATATCGGTGAAATCACCTATTTAACGTTCTGATGGTGGCAAGGGTGTCCCTCCTTCTCAACCGAGAGTGTCCTTCGAAATTAAGTATATTGCGTGCAAGACGATTTGGATGAAGTTCCAATTTATTGATATGCCTTGTTGCGTACTTTGAAAATTCGTCTTTTACAAGAGGAACACAGAGATCCTTATGAATTCGTGAGTTTTTTACGTACCATGGAGCTGCGGTAATTGTTCGAAGAATTTTGTTTTGTCGCCTTTGAATTTTTTCAACGTTTGAAGCGGAGGCGGTGCCCCATAGTTGAATTCCATAGCACCATATAGGCTTTAGAATTGCGTTGTATAATAAAAGTTTGCAATCCAGCTTCAATGTAGAATTTCTGCCCATAAGCCAATTCAGTTGAGCTGCTTTTAACTTTAACTGAGTAACTTTCGCATCTATGTGAGACTTCCACGTTAACCTACGGTCCAGGTGAATACCAAGGTACTTGACTTCATTTTGCTGCGGAATAGGTGAATTGTTGATTTGGATGGCTGAACATGTTTGTTTACGCAGCGTGAATGTAACGTGAGTACACTTTTGTTCATTAACTTTAATTTTCCAAAGTTTTAACCACATCTCTAATATTGCAAATTTCGCGAAGCAACTTGATGGCTTTCATGTACGCTGCAGAATGCTGTATCGTCTGCAAAAGTTGAAGTGTGGATTCCGGGTGTCGTTGGCATGTCAGAGGCGTAAATCAAATATAAAGTAGGCCCCAGTATGCCTTGGGGAACTCCAGCCTCGATTGGCTGAATTGAGCTTATAAAGTCGCCTTCTCTGATAACAAACTTCCGCCCACATAAGTAGCTTTCCAGAAGCTTGTGTGTATTTGCAGGCAAGTTCAACTTTATTTTGTGTATCAAGCCCTCGTGCCACACTTTATCAAAAGCTTGAGAAATGTCAATGAATAGAGCTGAGCAATACTTCTTCTCCTCAAAGGTCTGTCTTATGACATTGACTAGTCTGTGCGTTTGTTCTATGGTGCTGTGTTTAGCCCGAAAGCCAAATTGATGATCAGGGATGCATCCCACAGTGTTCAACATTGGACTCAACTTTGCCATTAACAATTTTTCGAACAGTTTTGAAATTGTTGGCAGTAGACTTATTGGTCTGTATGATTCTACTTTAGTGGGATCCTTCCCTGGTTTGGGTATCATAGTAATCATGGTCACCTTCCACTCTGCAGGATATTACTCGAGACGTAAAATAGCGTTAAAAATAAAAAAAAGAATTCTACGAGCTACACGAGGTAGCTGCTCAAGCATTTTACCAGTAATTTGATCAATACCTGGAGCTTTCCTGGGGTTTGTGTTACGAATAACATTTTCAACATCTTGAAAACTAAGTCTCAAAGGCACAGGCGGTCTAACAGCATATGGCGGAAATTCAGCAACATCATCCACTGTATCATTTGCAGTAAAAACGTTTTTCAAATGATTAATATACACCATCCCTTTTTCAGAATCGCTTCTTGCCCAATCTCCAGTTGAAGTTCGCAGAGGTGGCTTACCTACTACGGGTCTTTTCAGATCTTTTGTCGCTTTCCATAGAGAATAGTCGGTTTGAGGGGTGCCATCAAGACCTTCCAGATAATCTTTAAGGGAAGCCATTCTTTGGATTTCGAGCAGATTTCTTAACTGAGCTATTCACTCTCGTAGCCTGCTTTTAAGCTGGGGAGACCTGCGAAGTTGCCACTCTCTTCTAACTCTTCTTTTTTCTGTTAGAAGTTGTTCAATTTCAAACGAATATGTTCTGTTGCTCACATTTCTGTATCTTATATGGCTAGTGGTGGCATGTTGTACGGCTAGATTAAGGTGTTCAGAAAATTCGTTAATCGACACATCAATATCCTCAGGCGTTCTCAAGGCAAAGTTTTCCGTACAATGTGTACTCAAATATTTCTTATATTTTATCCAATTAACTCGAGTGACGGTCAACGCCAAGTCACAAAACGGGGAACCAACCCCCTGGGGGAACGAAACAGAAACTATAGTTGGTGAGTGATCTGAGGACAAGTCCAATGAGAAAGAAAAGGTGTACGTCGATAAGCCAGCAGCAATTCAACAGCTAAAGGATGAGATAATTCGGCACATTAACGGCATAGAACCTCCATTATGCCTCAGGGTCATCGAAAATTTGGACCATCGGATGGAGGTGTGCCGCCGTGGTCGCGGTGCCCATTTGGCCGATATTTTGTTCCATACATAATTGAGTAATACCAATACATCATAATAAAATAAAATTACAATAATTTCCTAAATAGTTTGTGTTTTATTCAAAATCAACATCGGCCCTTGAAATTTAACCACCCTTTATAACATGAAATTTCAGCAATTTAACATTTTTACCTTAAATTAAATTAGGTATTTTGATTTAACTGGTCTTAGAGGGCGCTTCAGACTATCATACAAGTCTTATAGCCTATTTACACCAAAGCGAAATCTGCTCATTCGAGATTTCAAGCCAAATCTAGTGGATTTTGAGAAGATTTCCTATACAAACTGAAATCTACTTTATGAGTAGATTTCGACAAAATCTCCTGAAATCTACTCAGTACTAAGCGATGCAACTGTGATTTCTTGCAAAAAGTACTTAAAAATACTACGCTGCAACAAAAATTGCACTATAACGTGGTGTATGCAGTTTCTGGGCTCAAAAAATATACACTTTAATGCTGGTGTATTCAGTCTCTGATAAAATTGTATTGTCAAACCCGCATGCATAAATTATTTTTGAGCAAATGCAAATTCAAACCTACTAGATTTTGAGTTGGTGTAAATGCGCTATTATTGGCTTTTGTGAGACAAAAATCTAATGATGTTTGTTGCGACTGTCAAAAAATCTAACCTATCGTCTCCACATAGCAATATTTATTGCTATAAAATTCCACCGTTTCTCGACTATCGAGAAAAACAGCGTTTCGGTATATTAAATCGAAAAGAGGCAACACTAGCTTTCAAAATGCAAAAAGTAAACAAATAAGAAGAGGCATATAGGAAAAAATTATCAAACGAAAAGAAAATTTAAGAAACAAATGTTTAGCAGTGAATAAATAAAGCAATTGAATTCAGTAGTGTTACAAATAAAATAAAATTGTCAAATCATAAATAAATTTCATAAAATCATAAATAAATTTCATAAAAACTTTCAATAATATACAGTTTTTTCACTTCCACGCAAAGAGTATAAAGATATTTATAGTGCACATCATTGATTTTTGTAACTTAAGTTCGAATTCATTCCGCTGAATTTGCCTCTAGCGAACTCCAAGTTTGCTTTCAATTTTCTAAAATAAAAAGAAGACAAACAATTAAGTTTTTTATTCGCTATTTTTAGCTTCTACCATTTATACCAATAAAAATTATAAACAGCTTGTTTTCTATGTTTCCCAGCTATCTATATGTCGACATTTCATAGGAACTACCCTAATCATCAGTAGACTTTGGAAATTTTTGAAAGATATCTTTCAAAAATTTCCAAAGTCTACTGATGATTAGGGTAGTTCCTATGAAATGTCGACATATAGATAGCTGGGAAACATAGAAAACAAGCTATTTATAATTTTTATTGGTATAAAAAGAAGACATGAAAAATGAACTACATTCACTATCTGCCGTTTTCATAAAACATAATTTAGGTTTAATTTTGTGTAGGAATATGTATGTCAAGTAAACTTTTACTAATTGCAAATTATTTTTTATGCGTACGGCAATATGTGTATAAATATTTAAAAAACTTTACCTTTTCTACACTTTTGGCATCCATTTTGTCAATTACATATTTATAACTTTCGCAACTCTTTTATTTGTGAAAATTTTTGACATCTCTGGCGAGAAACTTCTCACAAAATTTTAATACAGAAACAAGTTTACTCACAAACTTCCAATGAATTACGTCAAAAAAGCTATTTTGACAGATATTTCTCGCTTCTCAATGATACAGAAACATTTGTGTGAGAAACTGCATTTTTTGTTTCAATTCGCATCGTTTTTCTGTCAATTCCTTTGTTACTTGTGAGAAAATTCTAGATGCGGGTAATACCGAAACGAGGTACGGGTTTTTAAAAAGTCTCAAATAAGCGATCACCCTATTTGATGTTATACTCATGTACTGAATGTAAATACACACTCATGTACATAAACATGTATTTATATGTAATAAACATATGCATTTATACATATATGTAAATGCAACTATCTACATACACACACCTATGTAGTTGTTAGTATAGTTATAGCTCGCACAAAAATATATACATATGTATGTATGTACATATGTACATGTTTGCATGTTCTTACATATAAGTATGTACATATATGCTTATTCTAACTAAAATAATTGTTATTTTATGTTTGATTTTACTATAAAAACGAAAATTTTATTGCAATAATCGATCACTCATCTGCTTCAGTTCGTCATCTGAAAGTAGCAGCTTCAGCAACAGTTTAATTGTATTTGCCTGAAAGCATCAATTGCATAACTGAGCATATAAATTAAAGTCCTTAAAAACGTTTAAGCAAATTTCGTATAAAATGAAGTTTGAAATTTTTGTACTCTTCTTAACGATCGTTACTGCATTGGCAGGTACAAATGTGAATATATCCTTCACTCAACAACATTCACGAACTGGCTCAAAGATGTCGGAGTTGCAAAATGATCAAGCTCAACTTAAGGCAACCGATTCCTTGGAAAACTTTAACAGCGATAAGAGCAGTCGCTTTGCTAGAATTCAAGTTGATGAAAAAAAATCTGAAGACGAAGTTGACAATAGTTCGAAAGCTGCTGGGGATGTGAAGTCCAACCATGATGCAACAGCAGCTGACTATCGGTCCGAGCGTGTACAGAGCGAAGATAGAGAAGGCTTCTTTGGCTCACATGCCCAGAATCAACAGAGATCGTTCTATAATCCTAACCGTGAAGTTCACACGATCCAGGGTCAGTTTAGAAACATAAGCCCCCAGGACAAACAAAACATGGAGTTTGAACGTTACATACATAACTATCATAGTGGACCAACTGTTGAAACGGTAAGTTCATCAAGGAATTAAAAGCTATTTTATATGAAAGAAAGTAATAAAAAAAAAAATAAAAATTTAATAACGTTTCAGGTTTATGAGTCCGCAAAACCAGAAATGCAGCATACTTTGCCAACTTCCTCCGTCCAGGAAAGATCGCAACGAGTTGTAAAGTTTGAACGTCAAGTTGCTTTACCAGCTAAAGCAGATAGTGTTCAGCCTCCTACTGATGCAATTAAACCGATTTTAAGCCCTCAGTCCGGTGCTTCATCTAACACATTATCCTTAGGTTCCACATCTGCTTCGACCTCATCCTCTACGTCGTCACTATTACCAGCAATTCCAAGTGTTAGCGTAAGCTCAACTAGTGGAAATAATTTCAAAGTAAATCTGAATCCAAAGCCGTCATCGGTCGGTAAAGATGGATTTAACTTTGATCTTAATTACAATAAGCCAAACTACAATGATCCCACCTTTAAATATAAAGATGAACACTCTGACGCTCATTTCTACAATCAATTTCCTCCATCAGTCGAAGAACCACAAAATGGTTATGGCGATTATTACAACAATATATATAATCGCCAGCCAGCAATGGAAGGTTATCACCCTAATGAACAGCGACCCGTTGTCACAAAAACTATACAAATTGCCCAGCCCGCAATTAAGGCCAAGAAGTATGAGGTTCGTCACCCCGCTATACAAAAAGAATTCTATGATATTGAAGAGCGAGTTGTGATCAAGCCGGCCGGAACTGTTGTGGTAGAGTTGGAAAGACCATCAGCTAAAATTCTCAAAGAAGAGACAACTTTGCCTCTGGGTCATCCACATCCAGCAGTTGCTGGAGCATATATGCAAAATAGGAACACTCCAACATTCAGCAATATTATTTACAGTAATGCCGGATCTTCTTCATCCAGTCATTCGAACAATCAATATATTCCACAACAAACTTACTCCGGGTCCGCTTCATCCACCTATGACCACAACGCAAAAGAAATAAGCTCCGATACTAATCAAAATAAACCATTTATTGGAGAAAACCATTATTCCGCCCCCAGCGCAGATGCTCCAAAACAACAACAAAGAGAAATTGTAGTTGTTACCGATGGTCATGGAAACCAGCGACAATTATCGACTGACCAATATGCTTATAACCGCGATGAGACTAGTAAAACTCCTTCCAGAACAGTATACAACCATAGGAACTCTTTTGCCTACGACGATAATAGCCGCTCCAGTGCCCAGGCAAATATTGCTCCACAACGTACTGGTTTCCAAGTAGCACGCGATAACAGGGAGGACTTTTCTTTTGATGCCGAGTACATCAGCAATTCTGGTAACTCTAACTTACGGAAAGAAAGCAAACCGGCTCGCTTACAGGAGGCACCTTCAGAAAGAGTAGTTGAACAGAAACAACCACCACAACCCATAATCAAACATGAGCATAAAATTGTATTGTCCCCTAGTCAACATAACATTTACTTGAGTCGTAATCAAGAAGTGCCTAAAATGAAATTCATCGAGGAAGCTGCTGAAGTTCGCGAAATTAAGCCATACCTTCAAAATCATCGCGGACCTGTTGTTGTCTATGCGCCAGCTAAGCAAGTTTCTGAATCAAAATATGTTCAAAGATCGGAGTACAATACTCCCGCTAGAGTTTCAACGCAGTTTGTCCAACAACATAACAGCCCACAAAGAAGCAAAGTAAACGCCGCCGATAATCGTGTGCAGTATAGTGCGCCATATGCTCAAATGCGACATAGTTCTGATGAAGATCAAACCCAGAGTGAGCAACAGCAACAAAAGCATATTTCTGGCCAGCGCAAATCCGAAAAATTGATTCTTGAAGATAATAAGCCCATGACAGATGTGGAAAAATCATCCAAAGAAAAAGTAATGGAAAAAGAACTCCCACAGGCACATATTGAAATAAAAATTCCAAACAGCCACGCCGATGATGGCAATAAAGCCATTTTTGTCAGTTCAACTATTAGACCCATGATGATGAATGATGGTCGCGAGGAATCACATAATTCTAAATTGGAAATTTCTGTCACAAATAATGGAGAACCTAAGAATGAAAAAACTGTGGAAGACGATCTAAACAGTAGCGATGACTTAAATATTGACAATGAAAGCAAAAATTTGAGCGAAAAAGAAGCGGAGAATTTGTCCCAAATTAAGACGAAACCCGACTGTGATCAAATAACCAAGACAATGTCAAGCGAAAACTATCAAGTAGCACCCGAAAGACAACAGAAATTCATGCGAATTGTTGAAGCTTCAAGTGCTGCCACTACGTCTACTGATGCGTCAGCCAGCGCTGAGACTAGTGCTGCCCAATCCAACTTACAGCCCCATAATGTCGATATCAATGTAAAAAGCTCTGCCGGCCATATAAGTCCGGCAGGTTCTCGTGTAATTGCATCCACTGCCGCTCCAAAAGAATCAAGCCCAAGCGAAAGTTTCCATAAGCGTCGCATTGTTGTTAATCATCCCTTCCAGACAGTACGCGAAGTCGTCGAGCACGAACCGTACACAAACTATCATGAAGTACAAGTTCATGAACCAGCGTCACCGGCTCTATATCACTCTGCCAACTATTATCAGCCCCATGGTGCATTGCGCCAGTCTGAAACCCGAAACTCGTATTACTCTTGAACTGGAACATTCATAAAGGGCTGGTTAGAAAGGTTTTGCCATTATCTAAAGCATTTAATTAATTCCAAATAAATACATATACATATTTATGGATATATGTATTTTTTACATACATGTAAATGTATGTATATCTTAACCATCGAATCGTTTGGAAGGTTTCTTAAAATGTCTACTATATGTAGGATTCTTTAGTTTTTAATGATTTATTCAAGTTGGTCTAAAATACATTTATTATCTGATATTAATTTTACTAAAAAGTGGGCCGGGACTGTCTTAAGTCAATAGTATAGTATATTTTACATTATGCGGGGACTTCTAACATTATTATAATCTCAACTAATTATTGTGTACCATGTTATTTGACGGGTTTACTTACACACATACATATTTTACAATGTTTACTTATTTTATAATGTTTATTCTTACTTTATTTCTAAGCTCAAGTTGTTAATAAATGCAACAATATGCAAAATGCATATAAAAATCGAAATATATACATATTTACATGTTTCAATAAACTCCTCCACTTAATTTAAAATATATAGCTTCATGCATTTGTTGCATATTATTCCTGCGAATATTTCTATTTCATATATGAAAAATTAATACTATTTTGGATTCATATGCACGGTTATACTCAAAGCACAAAGTTTTTGAACGTGCATCTACTTGTAGTTGTTTGTGAGTTTTTCACTGTTACTAAAGACACCTTTACATGGTAATACAAATATTTAGATCTGGCAAAAATCTGCGTAGAATTTTAATAAGATTGAATTATTTATAAAATTGTTTCTTTATTTACTTTTAAAATTTATTTAATTTATCAATTAAATTGAACCAATTCTGTGTCTTCAATTCTTACTTAAACTAAAATTACAATTGCTTATATACTACTTATGAGAAGTTCTAGACGACTCATCTATACTAATTGTTGTACTATCTAAATTAATGTATGGGAACCAAATTTGGTTCCCACGTCTTAGGGGTAAGCTGATCAGACGTCACATACATGCATAGATGGTTCAAGGCCATAATTTGTTTCTTTGGTACGTGCATACATATGTACGAGTGCGGCGTGATTCAAGCGTTTTTAGTTTTAATTATTATAATGCCACACACATGCTTACATACCTTCACAACCCATATCATTCGCAGCTCAAGTAAATTTCAAATGATTGCACTCAATAGGCGCACTGTCGCGACGACGGTCAGTGACAGCAAGAGGTGTCAAGTGACGTGGGTTATGAATTGTTTAAAATGTAACCTAATATTCTTTTAGTTATTTCTTATGCATGCCTTTAATAGGATGCATTTATGTTATGGCTAAAAGAGTGAATTTATATCGTGATCATGCTACAGAATAAAGCAAATCTTGCCGTGTAAAAACAAAATTTATCCAGTAGGAGAGAAATCCAAATTCAAAAAGTGATCGGTAAATCTTCATTTTCTAATAATACCATGTTTCCACTACAAAGGAAAACACTTGTTTTGAGGAAAACATGTCGAAGTGTTTCCATTATGATATGAAGTGTTTTTAATTTCGAATTTTCGAAATCAATTTGAAGTACACTTTGTTCAATCAAAACAATAAACAAATGTGAAAATTAAAATTTTTGTAGAATTTGAAGAAACAGAAAAGACATTTGAAATGATTTGGGACAAAAGTTTAAGCAAAGACTATAAATATATATATGTATAGTCTTTGGTTTAAGACTTCATTTTAATATGACATTTGTCTAAATGAAAAAAATGGATCAAAGTTCACGAGGATGAAAAAACCTCAAGGGCAAGATTCTGCTGCTTCTTTAAAATTATTCCTATAGAAATGGTTACCAATTCTTTTTCTATGGATAGATGCATCTTCGATTGCTACTAACAGCTGAAGAACGTGTTCTATTGGAGAATAGTAATTAGTATTTACAATTAGATGTCAGAAAATAAATGAGAACAAATACTCGTATATGTGTACATAAAAATCGGCAATTTAATTTACTTTTGAATAAGTTAAGAAAATAGGATAGATTTATATGCACAGATTTTTTAAATAAAGTGTAGTGTTGTGAAAAAAGTTGTCTTTGGTGGGAAAACAACTCCAACTTGTCACCGCACTTTTTTCGTGGCCGCTAGTAAGTTTTGACCCAAAGGCATCTTCACCATTAGAATGGCTAAAATAAGTTAAGTTAACCCCTCAGGCTTATCTTGTTTTGTTAGTATACTGACAACAATTTCAAAACTTTTCGAAAAATTGCTAAAGGCGAAGTTGGATCCAATGCTTAACAAGGTGGAATGTATTCCTAATCACCAATTTGGTTTTAGAGCGAAGCATGGCACCATTGAGCAAATACACAGGTTAGTTAACGTCATAAGAAAGGCATTTGAAGATAAAAAATATTGCTCTGCCTTATTCATCGACGTCTCACAAGCTTTTGATAAAGTGTGGCACGAGAGATTAATTTACAAAATAAAGTTTAACTTGCCTGCAAACATACATAACCTTTTGGAAAGCTATTTATATTGTCGCCAATTTATAATAAAAGAAGGTGATTACATAAGCCCCGCCCAGCCTATTGAAGCTGGAATTCCCCAAGGCACCATATTAGGGCCTATCTTATATTTTATCTACGCATCTGACATGCCGAAAAGCACCAACATTCACACTTCAACATTTGCAGATGATACAGCATTCCTTAGCATACATAGTAACCACCAGCAAGCATCAATAAATTTACAGGAACATATGAACAAACTAGAGAAATGGCTCAAGGTTTGAAAAATCAAGGTTAATGAACAAAAGTGCGCCCATGTTACATTCGCACTGCGTCTAGGAATATGCTCACCCATTACTATTAACAATAAAGTAATACCTCAACACAGTGAAGTCAAATACCTCGGTATTCATCTTGACCATAGACTAACATGGAAGTCGCATATCGAAGCAAAATTAACGCAGATGAAATTGAAAGCAGTTCAAATTAACTGGCTAATAGACAGAAATTCGACCTTGAAGCTTGATTGTAAACTTTTGCTGTACAACTCGATTCTAAAGCCAATATGGTGCAATGGGATTCAATTATGGGGCACAGCCTCGGCATCCAACATTGAAAGAATTCAAAGAAGTCAAAATAGAATTCTCCGTAGAATTACAGATGCTCCATGGTATGTTAAAAACTCGCGAATCCCCGCAGATCTGAACGTACCTTTTATGAAATCTGAATTTGTGAAGTACGCGACAAGATATGTTAACAAACTTGAATTCCATCCAAATCCTCTTGCAGTTAATATTCTTAACTTTGGTCTGAGAAGGAGGGATACTTTAGCTACCATTAGAGCTCTAAACAGATGACTGAATTCTGAAATAATATTCGCATAAAAATAAATTTTTGTCCAGCACTGGCAGGACTTTAATCACAATTTTTTTTTAGTATTAAGATTCAATAAATAAAATAATAAAGTTAACAAAAAAAAAATCTTGTTTTGTGGCTAAAGATGAAGCAGCTGGTGCACTACTGCATTTTTTGTTAGGTTCTATTCAGATTTCTGCCAGTACTTCATCGCAATGGATCTGATTTATACCTATGTATGTACAACATCCACAGTTACTTGTATTTTGTATACACTTTTTAGTTTTGCCCCGTTTTAAAGCTAGTTGTCTTTAATTTGATTTTTTTATAGTTTGCTTGTTTTATTTTTGTACATATGTGACAGATGAATATGCCTGATTTCGAATTTGTCACTCACTTTTATTGGATAGCACAATGATTTCTTTTTATTTATTCAGTACAAACAGTGTTGTACAGAACATTTTCGAAGTGTTTTGCTCCAAAACATGTAGCTTGAGGTGTTTTGCTCTTTTCAAAAATTAATGGGAAAACATGTTAATTTGTACATGTTTTGCGCAAAACACGTATTTTCGAGTAAAACACGTATATTGAAACGCACTATAATAAACAATTTCTGAAAACTCTGTATTCTCATCACATCATAGGTGTATTTTTAAGTTTGCATTGGCAGCACTTCAAGTATTTATTGAAGGTGGTACACAACATATAGAAACCCAAACAATTACAGTTCAAGAATATTACATGTTAATTTATTGAATTTTTTGTTGAATTTTTATAATTTTTTAAATTAAATTTTTTGTTTATACATTTGTACAACAGGTTATAGTTCAGGTTTTTCCTTTCTTAAGTTTTTTTCTTAAGAAGGATTTTTTACAATACAAATTTGCTGTGATCAATAATTTTGATTGAAGAAGACAAGAAAAATAATAACCAAATCTTTAGCTGGGGGACACAACTAGCTGTTTCGTAGTCGCTACACTACTTATCAGCACTCACTGGGATTTGAACTCGGGTCATGACGTATCATGATCTGCTGCTTTAACCACTCAGCCACCGAGCATTTAATTATTCTCTATCTATTTTCATCTCATAATTTTATTTAAATTTTCCTAAGAATGATAACAAACTGCTATCGAAAATAAAATAAAAACCCGTTACTTTCTATAAAAAAAAACATTGTATTTCATATTTATAACTATACAGTTGCAAATAAATTTGCAAAGTATAGGATGCACAGCATGGGCGGAGTAACGTAGACCTTATGCCCACGATGGTATTAACAGTATTTCTTTTGCGGCGCTGTGACTAACTGTACCGACCTATGCTTTCGCATAGGAAGTTGCCTCGTGGTTAACAACGAAATACCTCACAAAAACTGTAAACTAATACAGTTAGTTGAGGTAGACAGTTAACCAATGAGAGTGAGACGCAAAACTCTCGAAGGCCAAACAACAACAACAAGCCTGACCGCACTTAAGAAATAATTACGATGACGCGAGAGCTGTTCCCCAGCCCAGAGCTGCTTTACGACTGATAAAAAACATATAAGATCTTAAGCTGCACAAATATAAATTATTTAATTAATAGTTATATTTAATAAAAAAAAATCAAGATGCAAATAGAGAAATGGTTATTAAAAATATTAACACATTTGATATGATAGCGCAATATTTACACATGTTGTCATCTTAGTTTGTCTCTTTGAAATAAAAACTTGTGCAGTTTACTTGTATAGTGTGAGTCGCAAGCTTCGTTTACGCAATGCCAGACTTAAGCACCGAACTTTTTGTAGTGGATGACCGGCATAAATGAATTTGCATATATTGCAAAAACTGGGAGGCAAATAGTGAAAATGAAAGCGTTTAAATAAAATTTAATATGATTTTTGGGTTGAACATCGGGTTTTAGTTCACGTTTTTCCTTTCTTAAATTTTTTTTTAAGAAGGACTTTTTACAATACAAATTTGCTGTGATAAATAATTTTTGATTTTGAATTTTTGTTGAACTTTTTATAATTTTTTAAATTAAATTTTTGGTTTGTACAAACCAAAAATCAATCAAACTTATTGATCACAGCAGATTTGTATTGTAAAAAATCCTTCTTAAGAAAAAAACTTAAGAAAGGAAAAAACCTGAACTGTAACCCGTTGTACAAATGTACAAACCAAAAATTGAATTTAAAAATTATAAAAAGTTCAACAAAAATTCAATAAATTAAATCTTTTTCTATTTTGTTATGTTTAAACATCTGACATTAGAACTCTATGCCTTGCGAACAATTCAGCAGCCGTTTTTGGGCGGTATAAGTAGTCGGCTTGAGGAAATTTTAACGCAATAATATTTTAATATGTTTTAAATAATTATTTTTTATAATAATAAAAAGCATAGACAAAGTCAGACCTAAATGTACATGTTTGTTTGTGAGTAAATTTTAAAAACCGTCTGTAAATATGAAAAATTTTGACAGACATGAGAAAATACATCAGGAATTACATTTTAAAAAACAGACGTAAAAACATATCGTCTGTGGTCTGGGTGCTTTAACATACATGTTTTTGTATATTAATAAAGCCCAGTTCAGACTATTATACTTTGTATTAATATTTGTCAAAAATTCAAATAATACGTGCAAGTCTGATAGTCTGACACTAAGTTTACACGTGCAAGTAACTTGTTTCAAGTAGCGTGTACATATTAACAACCAATACATCGAAAAAAATAATAAAAACACTTGCAATTTGCACGATTGTTTACACACGCAAGTGCAAGTTCATTTTCAAAATGTCGTCGAAGACAAACGTTGTACGCCTTTGCACTACATGCGCTTTTGATGTCTGTGCTGCCAAAGTTTTAGCCTAGCAATATTACAGGGGAATTATATTAAGTACATAAATTTTTCACAATATAAATAATAAATTTGTAATCCAAAGAAAAAATAAGTTATAGATGTTTATTTATTTTTGTGTTTTTATATTATGTTTTCGGCATATAACTAAAAATATTAAAATTTTAAAAATTTTTCCTTGAAAAATACATATTAAAGTCAAAATGAAATATCTATGGGCAACACTGTTTGTTTCTGCTTGCATGCAAGTGAAAAAATCACTGCCAACCAAAATCAGTTGCAAGTGAGGCTACTACTTGCAGGTGTGTGTATGTATTAGTAAAAAAATGGTAATGTATTGGGTTTTTTGCACTTGCACTTGCGTGTGTAAACATTAAGTGAATGTAATCCGTCATACATACGAAAAATAATACGATAAAAATTTGACATCCCATACGACTTTGTTGTTTTTTGAAACTTTTCAAAATGATAATACCAAGGCGAATTCATTACCAGGTGAACTTAACAGCACAGGTGATTATTTTTTGCTTCTCGCGTTTTTTCCAATGAGACTGTCAATTTTGTTTACAAACTTTTTCGCGCCATTTTAATCTGAAGGTTTTTTTGCATGATTTAGTGCAATTTCAAGAAACTTGTGTGAATTTAAAAGTGAAAAACTAATATAGTCTGTGATTTTAATTACAAACAATTATAAAAGCTTATTTTTAACGTTTATATAAAATTTTTTCTCTGCTAAGCAATCTTAGGCAAATTTTGATTATGTCATAATCGATATGTTTTACAATAACAAAATACATAGTACTGAATTCGCCTTTCCGCTTGCATTCACCTGTATAAAGTCGCCTTGGATAATACCAAGGCGAATTCATTACCATGTGAACTTAACAGCACATGTGAAAATTTTTTGCTTCTCGCGTTTTTTCCAATGAGACTGTCAAATTTTGTTTACAAACTCTTTCGCGCCATTTTAATCTGTAGATTTTTTTGCATGATTTAGTACAATTTCAAGAAATTTATGTGAATTTAAAAGTGAAAAACTAATATAATCTGCGATTTTAATTACAAACAATTATAAAAGCTTATATTTAACGTTTATATAAAAATTTTTCTCTGCTGAGCAATCTTAGGCGAATTTAGATTATGACATTCACGATATGTTTTACAATAACAAAATACATAGTACTGAATTCGCCTTTCCGCTTGCATTCACCTGTATAAAGTCGCCTTGGATAATACTTTACATTGGATCAGGGTTGTGTTTTTTAGCAAACCAGCTAATTAAAAATTGAGTAGTCTATTTCGTAGCCGATGGGGTGCCGTCACTGATAGTACTTTTTGTCGTTATAAAAAAGCTCGAAATTTGGAATTTAGCTGTCATTTATAAATGTATTTTGCTCATGCTATATTTAGAACATAAAATATGTTTGTGCTATTGAATTTGGATGTGTTATACATAATTATTATTTTAACTGTTGAAGAATTTCACGCGCCGGCACATCTATCGCCTACGACGAATAGCGCACCTGCCGCCGTGAAAAGTTTTATGATGGCACATTTATGTTGGTTTATGTCAAGTGTGATGGTGTGAATGCAAAATCTAATTTACGTTAGACTTTTTGACAGTCGCAAGAAATGTGTTTAGACTTTTATCTCACAAAATCTAATGAAAGTGTTTATACTTGTATAATAGTCTGATTGGGCCTTTAAGGGCACTTCAGACTATCACACGTTGTCAAAAAATCAAATAATACGTGCAAGTGTGGTAGTGTGAATGTAAAGCGTTATGAAAATGAGAAATAATACGGTAAAAGATTTGACATCTCATAGCACTTCACCATTTTTAGAAGTTTGTTTAAGCAATAAGATTTTTCATTGGATCAGGGTTGCATTTTTTGCAAAAGCAAATAATAAAAATATTAAAACCAGACGTTGAGTAAATTGGCTGTTTATTTTCAAGTCATATTCCTTCTTTTACTTTAGGTGTGATAGTGTGAAAACAAAATGTAATAGTACGTTAGATTTTTTGACAAATATCTTTAGATTTTTGTCCCACAAAATCCAATCAAAATCTTGATAGCGCATTTACACCAACTCAAAATCTAGTAGATTTGAATTGAAATCTACAACGAAATCTATATCGTTTACACCACCGTTTTTTGACATCTAGCAAGATTTCAATTGCTCAAAAATAATTTATGCATGCGGGTTTGACAATACAATATTATCGGAGACTGAATACACCAGCATTAAAGTGTATATTTTTTGTGCCCAGAGACTGCATACACCACATTAGTTTAGTTTGCACATTTGGTTTTAGTTCAAGTTTTTTTCTTATTTCTTCTCTGCAAAAACACCAAAATATTTTTTATTAAAATATACATTGGTTTTATTTCATCGATGTAATTCATTTGTTCACTTTCGACATGGCGGTTTCAGAGTTTTATTCCAATACAAAAACGATTACTGCACGAATTCATAAGGATCTCTGTGTTCCTCTTGTAAAAGACGAATTTTCAAAATACGCGACAAGGTATATCAGTAAATTGGAACTTCACCCAAATCGTCTTGCACGCAATATACTTAATTTTGAAGGCCACCCTCGGTTGAGAAGGAGGGATACCCTTGCCACCATCAGAACGTTCAATAGGTGATTTTAGCGATACTGACCGTGCAAAATAAAACATTTTTGTCTAGCATTGGCTGGACTTAATTAATTTTATGTATTTAGTATTAAGATTTGAATACTTTTCACTTTGTGAAGATTCAATAAATAAATGAAAAAACAAAAAAATAAGTGCTACGAAATTTTATACATATTTATACTCAAACAAAACGCGCGATCTTCAGCCCATTAATGAAATGGGAACTGCGAATTTTACCTTTTTTTTTTGCATTTCTCAGCTCATGGCTGAAAACTGCAAAAACCGAGTTTTAATCGGTGTTTTTAATATACTCTCTTCTAAAATTTATTCTCTTCTACAATGTACTCTTAAATTAGTGCACTATTTTGTGGTTACATTCAAAACAATACAAATTAATATGGGGCCCAATCGCCTTTCTTAACTCCTAAAGTGTACGTACATACTTGTGCATACACATATACATATGTTGTTTTTTATTTTAGTTCCAAATATTTTTTATATTACAACAGCACAAATAACCAAACAACTTAATTGCATAGATTTTTATCTACATACATATATTAACATTTTTACATATAATTAACTTGATAACTTAACATATTCAACAGAAACATTAAAAATAAATAGTCGTTTTAATTCATCTTCGCTTAATCCAGCCGGCATTTTTAAAAATTTTATACACCATTTCACGTGGTATCTTCTCTGCCTCACGGTCAAGAACTGGCATTTCTTTATCCGTAAACCAGGATTCTTTTGCCAGTGCAGCGGCGATGTGGGGATTTTTATAGAAGCGACTACTCTTAGACAGCTCGGGTGGCAACTGTGCTTCACGCTCTGCATTATCTACAACTGAAGGATGAGCGTAAGACTGCGGACTTGGCATCATTTGTTGATGATAAAAGAATTGTCCATTACAGCACCTTTTCAATATAAGAAGAAGATACGCTAAAATCAGATACGTCTTCATGATTCTACAAAAAGAAAAACGTATAAAATATCAGTTTGCAGTTTGTAATATAGCTACATATATTTATAAAAAAATAAATATTAATAATTTTTTATCTTAATATTCTTCGATCTTCTTATATATTGAATAATTTATATTTTTGCAGCTTAAGATCTTTCATGTTTTTCATAGAAAGTAACGGGGTTTTATTTTATTTTCGATAACAGTTTGTTGTCGTATTTGATATTTAATCTTGTTTAGGTAAATATTTCTTATTTTTGCAGCTAAAGATCGTTTTATAAAACGATCTTTAAATAAGAAATATTTAGTTTGTTGTCATTCTCAGGAAAACATTTTAATTTTTCTGAGGATGATAACAAACTGCTATCGAAATATCGAAAATAAAATAAAAACAGTTACTTTTTATAAAAAACATAAAAGATCTTAAGCTGCTAAAATATACATATATACTTTTAACCACCTAGATGATAACAATTTATATTGGTTTGTCCAGTGAAAGGTTTTTCAGTTACGATATGATCATTTAGCAACCAAAAAAAATGCGTAAAATAGCTAAAACTTACTAGAAATGTGGTGATGAGGTGATCATGGCCGCCATAATCGATAAGGAATCGAAAAGACTATAAAATTTTTTTGGAGGAAACCAGGAACGTTATGGATATGGTCAGGCTTGCGCGTCATCGCAATATGTGCGCTATCGAACGTAACGCTTTTGTTGGTGAAAGTGTGATAAATAACAGGAAGAACCGGCACAGTCAAGTCAGAGTTCTATAGCCGTATGCAAATCAACTGTTTTTTAGCCTGCAATAGCAGGTTATGGACTAGTGGTTTCATTGCCACACAATGCAGACGATTTTGGCTTCTTTGCGTGAGAAGTTGCCAGAACGTTATGGATATGGTCAGGCTTGCGCGTCATCGCAATATATGCACTATCGAAAATAACGCTTTGTTGGTGAAAGTGTGGCACATAGCAGGAAGAACCCGCACAGTCAATTTAGAGTTATATAGCCGTATGAATATAGACTGTTTTTCAGCCTGCAATAGCAGGTTATGGACTAGTGGTTTCATTGCCACACAATGCAGACGATTTTGGCTTCTTTGCGTGAGAAGTTGCCAGAACGTTATGGATATGGTCAGGCATGAGCGTCATCGCAATATGTGCACTATTGAAAATTACGCATTGTTGGTGAAAGAGATAGCAGGAAGAACTCGCACAATCAATTCAGAGTTCTATAGCCGTATGAAAATGGACTGTTTTTTAGCCTGCAACTACAGGTTGTGGACTAGTGGTTTCATTGCCACACAATGCAGACGATTTTGGCTTCTTTGCGTGAGAAGTTGCCAGAACGTTATGGATATGGTCAGGCTTGCGCGTCATCGCAATATGTGCACTATCGAAAATAACGCTTTGTTGGTGAAAGTGTGCACATAGCAGGAAGAATCCGCAGTCAATTCAGAGTTAAATAGCCGTATGAAAATCTACTGTTTTTTAGCTTGCAATAGCAGGCTATGGACTGGTGTTTTCATTGCCATACAATGCAGCCGATTTTGGCTTCATTGCGTGAGAAGTTGCCAGAACGGCTAATTTTAAGTTTTGACGACGTTAGCTAAATCATGTGATTTGATGCCGTAACTTAGTGTCCACACCTGCGATAATATCTGAGATGAGAACGTCAAATTCAATCGCAGAGAGAATTCTGTTACGTGTAGACTTAAAATCACTGTTATCGCAGTCTTATAATGTGGGTGAGAGACGATACTAATTTTCGTACTTAACGAAGTATGAATTGTAGTACGGTTTTCAGATACACGTTACTACAACTCATACTATTTCATTTGAAATAAATATTTTAAAGGCAATACACGCGCCGGCAAATCAATATTCGTATAATATGATCTTGTTTATATTAATTTCGTCTAAATTTTTCCAGCTAAAGATCGTTGTTTTGTTGTTTTTTTATTAAAAAGGTTTAGCAATTTTATATTTTCGATATTTCGCTAATAGTTTGCTAGCATCTTTAGGTAAAATTAAAATATTATTAAATTAAATGTTATTTAACAAACTATTAGCGAAATATATAAAATATAAAATCGTTAAACCTTTTTTATAAAAAACAACAAAATAACGATCCTTAGCTGGAGAAGAATTTACAAGAACTTAAATAGTTTTTATATTTCAAACAAAATATTTAACACATGAAATCTGCTCTTCATAAAACAAATTTCGCTGTACTACAGCATGATACACGATACTTATTTTCATACTTACGAAAGCTCCGCCCACGAAAATCAAAATTTTTTGATTCAATCAAAATTATTGATCACAGCAGATTTGTATTGTAAAAAATCTTTCTTAAGAAAAAAAAACTTAAGAAAGAAAAAACCTGAACTATAACCCGTTATACAAATGTACAAACCAAAAATTTAATTTAAAAAATTATAAAAGTTTATCAAAAATTCAATAAATTTAAAATAATTTTACATTACTTAAATTTTTTCCTCGAGGCATCAACAATATTTTCATATTTTTCACAATATATACAACACTGATCGCACAGAAACCATAATGTTTTGAAAAGTTTCATAAAATTTTTCAAATCGCACGATTTGTGAAAAACACTGTCGCACGGTTGAATTTTTAGTACTTTTTCAGCACACATGCTTTATTTAGTAGATCGCACGATCGTGTATGACAGTGTAGCAAGGCCTCTAGCTTTGTTTTGAAGAGCTACGTCAAAGTCTGAGTCCACGCGTATAATTATATACCAAGATGTGTCATCCTCATCACATCACGATAACATCAAAAAACTCTTGATCGTACCCACGTCTTCGATAGCAATTATCTATACTTTGATATGCCAAATTTTTTACGTCGCCTTCATGCTACTACGATGGCACCTCTTGAAATAAGGTGGAATGAAATAAAAGTTTTATAAAAATCATGGCTTTATGTGTGTTTTATTTAACTTTAGTTTTGAAGCCGAAGAATATATTACCCCTTTAAGTTGAATGTTTCGGTTGCACGTGATCGTCGGCAATAAAACACCTCAAATCAAATTATATTGATCCATGTAGAAGAATAGCCAGCCAGGTTGAGGCATTTTATAAAATTTTTATTAAATTTAAATACTATTTCAAGTAAAGCTATTGAATTTTTTATCGGTTTATAATATTAGGTCCGTTTCCTTATTTAGCTCACTTTGTTGCCTAATAAAGATTATTTTAAGTGGATTTGCCAACCTTTAGAAAATAACGCCAATTATAGTTTTTTAAGCCATTAATAAAATTATCTTAAGAATTTACAGACACAAAAGTGAAGTGATAAAGTATAGGGTGTTTTTTTAAGCTAGATAGAACTTTAAATTGTAAAAAGTAACACAAAAAATTAAATTTTGATGAAACATTTTTTTTATTTGTTTCAGTATACTCTGACAAATCATCATGAATAGACTCACGCTTGAACAACGCTACGAAATTATCCAAATTTAGCAGTTGGCAACTGACCCGTTGTTTTATCGCAAAATGGTGTTCAGCGATGAGGCGCATTTTTGGCTTAACGGGTTTGTTAATAAGCAAAATTTCCGCATATGGAGTGAGACCAATCCACAAGAGACCCTACAGACTCCATTACATCCAGAAAAATGCACTGTTTGGTGCGGTTTTCATGCTGGTGGCATCATCGGACCTTATTTCTTCAAAAATGAGGCCGGAGCGTTACGGTCAATGGAGATCGTTACCGCACCATGATCAATGATTTTTTGTTTGAAAATATGGATGACATTGATCCGGAGGAGATGTGGTTTCAACAGGATGGCGAACGCAACCATCGACTTATTGAAATCAAAATTTGGCGATAAGTTGATTTCGAGAAATGGACCTGTCAATTGGCCTCCAAGGTCGTGCGATTTGACACCTCTCGATTATTTCCTGTGGGGCTACGTGAAGTCACTGGTTTATGCTGATAAACCAGCAACAATTGACGCCTTGGAGGCCAGCATTGTTCGTGTTGTTCGTGACATACGGCCAGCAGTGCTCGAAAAAGTGGCCCAAAATTGGACGTCCAGAATGCGCTTCGTCAAGAACAGCCGCGGTGCCCATATGCCCGAAATCATTTTCAAATGTTAATGTCACGTATTGATCTTTCGAATAAAAAAAAATTTTGATTACAATTTAATTTTTTGTGTTATTTTTTACAATTTCAAGTTCTATCGGGCTTAAAAAAACACCCTATAATATGAAGACATTGTGATTTAAAATTGGGCTTTTAACTAGGTACTTCAAATGTATTTACACATATGTATGTACTCGTATCTACATATCTCTATGCATTTAAACTTTTTAATTTGGCACACCTTTTATACATTTTTTTTTAAACTTGAAAATATTAAACATATTTTTTTTACCTTGATTTGTTTACTTTGCACTATTATTATTAATCTCGAGCTTAGTTTGTTACAGTCACAGTTTTTTTTTTAAACTGAAATTAGAATTGTTATGTTTCGATCTTTTATGTTAAAAATGCCGAATGTCATTCATTCATATGTACATTTGAATCTAACTAGCGAAAAATTGAACAGCATAACTAACAATAAGATGTTGGAGTAGAATGGAGAGCAAGTTCAAATATTCTCATTAGTTTTAAATAAAGTTGAAGTGTAATTGAATTGCATATTAAGGTAAACAGGCTTTCTATCATAGAGCAAGCACGTATGTATGTATGTACATCTACCCATGCATTTCTACGTACATACATACATATGTACATATGTTCATTGCTCATTGACAAAACAGAAGCATAGAAATTTACAATTACTTCTTATTGTCATACTTACATATGTACATATGTATGTACGTGTGAAAAACATGAATCTGCAAAAAAACCAGGAATTATACTTCAATTAGTTATGCTAAAGTTTAAACGCGCTTTTGTGAAATACATACATACATACATACATATGAATGTACACACCAGTTAGTTAAGTTTTTTTTTTCAAGTACACACATATACATATGTCATACTAAATGCAAACGGACGTAACTACGCTTTTTATTTTTTTTTTTTTACGCAGAGAAAATGCATCTCTTCATATTGTTATGGCAACATTAATATGTACTCTGTAATATTTTGTATTGTGACGTACCTATTATTGTTTTTAACATAGTATATATAAGTCTTAATAAAAATATTAGTGTAAAAATGTTACCGTATATATTATTATAATTATCTTATTATAAAATATGGTTAAATGGAATAATAGTATTCAAAAAATGTAGCTCGAATACGACAATAGCTGTTGTTATATGTATTTAAAAGCTTTTTATTTTAAACATATGTATGTTAGACTTATTCACTGGCAACACAAGTATGTTTACAGAATAAACGTGGCATTGCTGGTTTTGTTCAATGCATTGACATACAATTTTATTTCAGTTTTATTATATTTTGTCATGCCAAGCAGTCAATTTTTTCGTGTGTTTAATTATGAACAAATATAAAAAATAAAAGAAAAAGTTTAAAATTTTTTGTAAAATAAATAAATAAGCCAGTCAACGAGAGTGTTGTATATACAGTACTGGACAATTCAATGGAAACTTTTCTAAAAATTTATTTATTTATTTTTAGAAGTCGAAAATCAAAAATTATTTCTAAAGAAACTTCACAAGTATTTTAGAATTTCATTTTATAGATTCTTTTTGATATATAAACAAAAAAATAATAACATAAAAATAACGTAGTTCTAAAATTATAAAGAAAAATTAAAAGTATAAAATTTTTGGGGTTCGACAAAACAATGGAAACTTTTACACTTCTGCACGAAAGATGACTAAAGCAAAATGTATTGATGAAAAAACGAGGCAAAATGCATAATAATTTACCGTTAGTTTTTAAATTACTCTCTTGCCAGCTTCTTTTTTCAAATATTTTAAACACAAGAATCTTGAATACATAATTAGTAAAAATGGCTAGAGTCAAGATAAGTGAAGATTTAAAAATAAAAATAATAAATGATTTTAATGCTGGATTAAAACAAAAAACTATTTGTGATATATATTCGATGAATAAATCAGCAATTTCGAAGATTATCAAGAAATTTCGTGAAACGGGTACTGTTAAAACTCTGCATTCAGGAGGAAGACCACGTAAAACTACTCCAAGACAGGATAATTTAATATCAAGAGAGTTCAAAAAAGACCCCCAAATGGCATCAAGAGAGGTTAAAAATGTTCTTGGATTGGATGTTGGCTCTCGAAGAATTAGCCGTAGAGCCCGCGAGGCTGGTCTTGGATGCTTCCGCCCTGCGAAAAAACCTCTGATATCGGAGAAAAACCGTGCTGCTCGTTTAAAATTTGCCAGAGAGCACATAAATTGGTCTAAAGAGAAATGGAACACTGTCCTTTTTTCAGACGAGTCCAAATATAATTTAAGGGGCAATGATGGAAGATCATTTGTAAGGCGGCCAAAGGGAAAGAGACTAGACCCAAAGTACACAAGCAAGACAGTCAAGTTTGGAGGTGGCAATATTATGGTGTGGGGCTGTTTTTCTGGGCAAGGAATGGGCCCAATTCACATTATAAAGGATACAATGCCTGGTGTCGGCTACAGATCCATTTTAAACGACATAATGTATCCATATGCAGAGGAGAACATGCCACTAATTTGGAGATTTCAGCACGACAATGATCCAAAACACACCTCTAGGGTTGTAACTGACTGGTTACAATCAAATGAGGTCCGTGTTTTGAAGTGGCCTGCCCAATCCCCGGATCTCAATCCCATAGAAAATCTATGGGAAATTGTAGAACGCAAGATAAGAACTCGAAATTACACATGGAAGGAAGATTTATCCAATGCAGTTTTGAGTGAATGGCAAAAGGTACCAAAGGATACAATTGACAAATTAATTGGGTCAATGCATCGTCGCTGTGATGCAGTAATTAAAAACAAATGATACCCAACAAAATATTAATTTTTGATAATAGGCCGAAGGTTTTTATTGGAGTAAATTTTAAGTTTCCATTGTTTTGTCAATACCTCAAAATTTTATACTTTTAATTTTTCTTTATAATTTTAGAACTACGTTATTTTTATGTTATTATTTTTTTGTTTATATATCAAAAAGAATCTATAAAATGAAATTCTAAAATACTTGTGAAGTTTCTTTAGAAATAATTTTTGATTTTCGACTTCTAAAAATAAATAAATAAATTTTTAGAAAAGTTTCCATTGAATTGTCCAGTACTGTATATCGCCATAAATGAACAAGAATGTATGAAAACCATGATACAAAAAACAAGGTAACCGCTTCGCTACAACAATAAAAAAACAACAGGTATTTTGTTTGTGTAAAAAGGCGAATTCACACTTAAGCTGTCAAAAGTAGTTGATAACGAACATGTACAAAAATTTAAATGGCGCCGAAAAAGGTAAACAAAACTTGACAGAGAAAGTGCCGCCATATTAATCGAATTCGCCGATGCATCCACCTAATAATTAATTCGCCTTGTATGAAAACAAAGAGGTTTGTATTAGCATTTCCATATTTGCAAGCGTTTGTTGATAACAAATTTGTTGTATGCTTATTTTACAGATCTGCGGCCCAATAATTTACCAACGATACCAAATCGTATTGATTTTTTTAATATAAATTAAAACTAATAACGCTTATACAATATTTTTTAAATAAATTATATTTTACTGCAAAAACTGTATGTATAAATTTATTTAACGATGTGACCACCAATAGTAGTATAACTCGAACGTGACAATAGTATAGATGAGAGCGATTATATAATGTGGTTGTCGCGCTAATATTATTAGGTCTTTTACCAAACATATGGTTACATCACATAATATGGTTCTTGAATCTACTTAGTTTAACAAAGAACATTTCAGACTGAAATCGTTTTATTTGGTTGCCTTCAACCATATATTCAACAATAGAAAGTTGCCCTTAGAATATTTTTATCTCAACTATATAATTTTTTCTACGTGTTATGGTTAGGGATGAAACGATCGGAGTAAATACAAGTAAATACTCGATACTTTTCTTTCGATACCAAGTACTTTTGGTATCGATGTTTTACTACCGATTCCCAAGCAGGTATCGGTAAAAAATACTCGGTATCGGTTAGAAATACTCTTTTCTTATTATGCTAGAATACACGAAAACAATTTTTAGTCCGAACAATTTTTGTTCTTTTCATCAGGCACGAGGCTAATTTATCTGCCGTAACATATACACATATACACAGCATTTTGTATGTATTCTGTTTTTATTCATTTGTTTGCTTGGCCTGTGTTTCTACCGATTTTGTGTTGCTTGTGCGGGTATAAAGCTGGTTGAAAAAATTATGCCGACAAAATATCACTCCCTTCATCACATTCGACTACAAGCTGTCAGACCAATTCTTCTCGTGTGTGATGGAACATTGAGAAGCAAAAAAACTGAATTGGGCACCTTTTTTCCATAATTTTATTTGCTTTTTTTTTTTTTTAGCTTGGACCAGTACTCAGGGGATGACCCCTATATATGCAGTGCATTATACCAGAACTAGAAAATAGGTTATGAGGAGGGGGAAAGAGGGAGTAGTGTTTGTGAACATTTGACTTGAACTTTCCAACGTTATAACAGACAGGAAACACGTCTGCAGGCAACTTATTCCATAGACGAAGCGTACGGCTGAAAAACCAATTCTCTCTGTAATGCGTAGTGCGATTCTCCGATCAATCGACCACAATTGGATGAGCTCTAGACGATGAGCGCGTGCGACGTAAAAATGTGCTCGTTTTGGGAACAAGATCACTAATCTCGTCAGAGCAAAATCCATTGTAGTATGGATAGAACAGAGTAACGCATCCCACACTGCGCCGATGCTCCAATGAGTCAATAGAGTTGGATACCCTACTGTCACCTATAAGCTTCTTCGCCCTCTCCTGCACACGGTCGAGTAACCCCAAAATAGACTTTGAGGCACCGGCCCAAACATGAGAGTTGTATTCCATTTTCGGTCGGATGTAGGTGGTATAAATAGTAAGGAGGTCTGATGGAGTGAAGTACATCTTACACCGTTTCAAAAAACCGAGGCACTGTCCAGCGAACGTATCTTCACTCCAAGAACTCCAAGAGCATCCGATTCCTCAATATTTATACCATCCGTGAGTACAGATGAAGTAGCACTTGCGGTCGTTTGTTTGTGTGTTAATAAACAACACTGGGTTTTACGAGCGTTGAAGGCAACCCTGTTTTTATGACCCCATTCGGAGATTAATAGAAGATCACTATTCAGTGAATCGTTCATATTTAGCCTCTTGGCAGCTATCTCTGATAGGCTGGGCCTGTAACTAAAAAAGTACGAGTGGCAAATGCTGCTGTCATCCGCGAAAGAGTGGATAGGGTTGGAAGTTAGATAGAGAAGGTCGTTGAGAAAAATAAGAAATAGAGTAGGAGAAAGAACGGAACCTTGCGGTACCCCTGAATTAATCTTGAACTCATTTGATGAGACCCCATCTATAACAACTCGTATAGTGCGGTCTCTGAAAAAGCTCGATATAAACCGAGAAAGGTCATCACCGACGCCAAAAGCAGTAAGTTTTGCCAGTAGTGCAGCATGCCACACTCTGCCAAACGCTTTGGAAATATCTAGAGCCCCCACCTTACTTTCACCGAAATGATGGATTGAGTGGCACCATTTCTCCGAAAGATATGCCATAAGATCGCCAGTAGAGCGACCCTTACGAAATCCATATTGGCGATCACTAAGTAATTTGTGCGACTCCAGATATCCCATAAGATGGTAATTTACCATACTTTCCATTACTTTGGAAAGCGCAGAGCAAATTGCAATTGGGCGGTAATTTTCAGGGTTATTTTCGTCCCCTTTTTTGGGGATTGGCGTTATATTAGCAACCTTCCAGCACGATGAAAACTCACCAATATGGTAAAGTGTGCTGAAGAGGCGTGCTAATGGACACGCAAGCATTGAAGAACACTGCTTCAAGACCAGTGCTGGTATGCCATCCGGTCCAGGAGTCTTGTTTATGTCGAGGTCTGTTTTCAAAGTTTTTATAAAATAAATCCGTGAACCCAAATGGCACCAACAAAATATAAAAAAGGTGATAAAATTGCTAGCACAATCTTGAGATACTAAAACAAATTGTCCAGTTACGAATACCATTCGAAATTGTCACTAATTATATGATCACTAATTGTATTATCGATAAGTTGTTTTACATCGAAGTTTCAAAGTTTTTCCTCCTCCATTAACATGCACAGTTACAAAGCAAACTATTTGGTGAATGCACCAGAAGAATTATTATGATAGAATTCCAGATTGGTATAAATCTTCGCTTCCGTGATCCTAATTCAGACACTTTATTTCAGCTAGTGGATCAGAAGATGAAGTCCATAACGAAAAGTTTGATTTTTGGCTCGATTTTTGCCGCTATGAAGAAATCAAGCGATACAAGTATGTATCTATGCTTTTTCTTCGATACCGCTTGTGAGTCGATACTTTGCGATCGATACCGTATCGAGTGTAAGTATCGATACCCTGGTGGTATCGTTTCATCCTTAATTATGGTTTCTTTGCAATATTTGTAAACTGCACTTAAATTGTGGCGATTTATTTATTGGTTAAGATATTTATAAATTTTTGTCAAACATTTAAGTTTTTATGTTAGTTACGTTCTTTTGACTTTCCACTTTTTTTTAAACAAAAAGACGTAAGTACAAAAAGTCACAGTAATAGGTGAAAAGTTTTCTTTTTGGTAAGAATTCATTAGCTTCTAAGCTACTGAACAGATTTTGACGAAATTTTGAGACTCAGCAGAAAAGACGCTAGACTTTCAAAGCACAAGTTTTAGTACTTGTGTATTTCTAGTACAGTGCCGTATGTATCTCAGCAAATCTATATATTACTGGTCCAATTTAGAACTAAACCGATGGTCGGATGCAATAATTGAGTCCACCTACATCACATCAGTCTTTAAACAAAACTACCGGACTTTAGACAAAACTGTTAATTACAAAAAAGAAAAAAAAAACTAACACGCTTATATTAGCTTCACTTGTATGTTTGCAACACTTGAGACCGATCCCGTATGGGTGATTATTAGTTTGACATCGAATTGTTTTTTAGTTTTTTAAACTATATTTATTAGTATGTATCATGTTTGACACAAAATGTTTGCAGGGCTATTTCTTATTAAAGGCCCTGATTCACTATCCTACACGATCGTACGATTCATTCACAGGAAACTGTTTCAAAAGTCTGGCCGACTTAAAAAAATCGTTTCAAAATGGCGTTGTAGGCCACACTATTATACAAGTATGATTGAAATAATTTATATACACAATAAAACAATTAAAAACTCTTATTAACATAATAATTTTACATTACTTAAATTTTTTTCTTGAGGCACCAACAATATTCTTATATTTTTCACAATATATATCACACTGATCGCACAGAAACCATAATGTTTTGAAAAGATTCATAAAATTTTTCAAATCAAACGAATTGTCAAAAAGTCTGTTGCACGGTTGCATTTTTAGTACTTTTTCAGCACACATGAATGAATCGTACGATGGTGTAGGACAGTGAATCACGGCCTTAAACCGATTTTTTCATGAAAAAATTTGCTTTTTGGTTAAACGCAGTTCTAGTTATAAAAGACAGTTACTAAAAGTACAGAAAATGCAAAATTCCGATATCGGTCCATATATACCCGAGATATAGTCTAAGCCGATTTTTCAACTTAAACAACTTTTTGTTGCTTAAAAGCAGTTCTGGTAATATAAGGAGGTTACTAAAATACAGAAAATGAAAATTTCTGATATCGGTTCATATATACCCAAGATATAGCCTAAACCGATTTTTCCATGGAAATGTCGCGTAAACCAACTTAAAAAAGGGTTTTTTGCTTAAAATCAGTTCTGGTAACAGATATTGAAAATTTCCGATATCGGTCCATATATGCCCAAGATATAGCCTAAGCCGATTTTTCATTGAAAAAAAAAATTTTTTTCTCTTAAACGCAGTTCTAGTTATGAGAACAGGTTACCAAAATACAGAAAGTGCAAATTTCCAATGTCGATTTATATATACCCGGGATGCAGTCTAAGCCCATTTTTTCAATGGGTTTACTGCACATATGTATGCTAATCCATACATATACAGGGCTGTTCTGCAAATCACTTTTTGTGAAAGTAAAACTAAGTAAAACTATTAATTTTATACAAAATAATGCACTAAATTATGAAAAAACTAGATACGCGTAATTTATTGCATTATTTGGTCTGTGGGTTTATTTAACTTCTTTTGTACTTTATTTTTATATTTATTAGAAGTAATTAACTTTATTTTGCAAATAATATTGCGACAATAAAAAAAACTCCACCTGAAAATAAAAATATCAGTAAATCAAAGCAAAAAACAGCTGATTTTTGTGCTTCCAAAGAGTATAAATCACATCGAAAATCACAAAAAATTGTGATTTGCAGAACAGGCACAAATCACATTTGTGCTTTTGAAACGGCATGTGCTTTGAAATCACGTGATTTTTAGAACAGGCTTGATAATAAAAGAGTTTAAGCTATGGGAAACATACTTACCTACATATGGATTTAAAGCAACTATTATCTGTTTAACAAGTTGAAAAAGAAAACATATTTACATTAAGCATATTCTTGCATGCATATTTAATCTTTAAACCATTTGTTTTAACATAATTTTAATATTAGTACGCAATGAAAATGATGATGTGCTTACTGTTTACCACCCCAGCCAAGGAATCCTTTAACGAAGCCTGATATACCTTTGTTTCCAGGTGATTGAAGTTTATCCTCCAGTGATGGTAATTCGACATAGTTGAGGGCTAAATCAAAGAATAATGGTTTACAAGGAATGGCTTCCATATCAGGTGTCATTTTGAAAACATTAGGGTTCTTTGTGTGTAGGGACTGATCCTCTTTGTACTGCGATAAACGTTCGAACAAGGGTTTTGATGACTTTTGTGATTTTGATGTTAAGGTTTGATCCTCTGAATTATCATCTTCAAGAACACTGTATGCATGAGCCGAGAACTTGCAGCTTTCAATAATGGATATCAGTTTCTTTAAGTCATTAGCCATGTTAAATTCTACACTGGGTCTTCCCTTTAACGCCTCATTTGCATAATTTGATGCTCGCTCATATAGAGCAACAGCTTCTTTCCATTTCTTTATATCAATAAGAGTAAGTGCAATGTAGTAGCAGCGGAAGGACTTAAATGTTAAAGCCAAATTTTCTACCTCAGCCTGGTAAACAGAATCATCTTCCATACCACTAATTTGTTGCATTTCAGTTATATTTTGTAACACAATTTCATACAGGCGCGTTAAGTCTTGAGGACGTACTCGTTTACCCTCGAAAGCACTGGCTTCAGTTTTTTGATTGGGATCATCAAAATTTGCTTTGGCCTGCTCAATCAAACATAAATTTCTTTGCAATGTACGGCTATGGCGAATATATGACAAATATGCCAACAAATATTGAATACCACTGACAGTTTGTCCTGTTGTTAAGGACCGCAACTTTGGATCCTGCTTTATTTCATCCTTTACTGCCTGAATTGCATCCTTGCAGTCCATTAAAGTACGTTCGATGAGTTCTATTTTCGACTCTACTTTCGAGGCTTTCTCAAGACCTTTGTCTAATTCTTGTGCACTTAATAAAAACAATCGTACTTTTTCAGGACGAACAGTGACTTTACGGCCACGCCATTCTATGGTTTGTAAACCTTCACTACTTTCTGTTTTTGTCTTATTGACCAAATCATCAAGATTTTCCAAGAGACCTTGAGCTCGGAACTCCAGCAAGTCATCCATGTTTCCAGCAGCTGCACGGCCCCCACTTATATTGTAAGCACAATAACGCAAATTTGGAGTAAATTCATTTACTTTAGCACGATACAATTCCTGTTCATCTTCAGGTAATGCTTTTGCCAAATTTTCATAAACAACCTGAGCTCTTTTTAAGTGTTCGCCTGCGGTCTTCCAGAGTTGAAGCTCGAAATGCAATGATCCATGCATCCAGGCCACATATGCCTCACATTCCAATTTGGTGCGAGCATCAAACACTTCAGACTTTAATACAAATGGAGTAAGAATTTAGTAAATTTCATTAACTTACATATTTTATGGTATCTTGAAATTTTACTTACATTGCACAACTCTTGCAGGTGGAGTGCATAAGAGCAAGCTTTTCTTAGCTTACTAACTAAATGAAACCTTTTACGTGGTTCTGTATTCGATTCCTGCTTTAGTTGCATTGCATGTGCCCAAGCACGCTCTGCATTTATTAGTGGAATGTGAATAAATCGCTCATCAGCTCGCTTCCCAGTCAATTGCACCAGGGAAACATCCCGACGTTTAAAGTGCCTCTTGTCCGCCTGAGGAAATTTTAAGGCTTTACGTAAACGGCGAATTCTCCTGGTGCAGTAGCCACGGTAACGTTGATAATCACCATGCCGCAAACCATGTTGTTGCTGAGCCTCCTTAATCATGTGCAAAACTGAGATTTATTATAATATTGTTAAGGAAAACATTTATAAAAATAAAAATTTTAATTGTGAAAGGTATATAGGTATGTATGTATATACATGTATGTATGTACAAGTGTATGCCCATGCAAAAATTTTTCAAATATTGTAAAGGATACTTTCAATTGTGAAAACTTTGCCCGGTTCGTTTTGACTTGTTGGACGATCTAAATCACTTTTACCAACATTTTCCCCAGAATAATTTGCTTCAACCATTATTATTTTATTATTTTCCTTTAGCTAGTAAAAATGTCTAGTAGTAGAGCTAAATGACAGAAATATATATATATGTAGATTTAATATACGTCAAAACGTCATCAAATTAAAAAATTTGACAACTCTGCTTTCAATTAAACATAACACAACCACTTGCGACAGCAGCAGACCCCGACGCTCAACGAGTTTGTACATACATGAGCAAATATATTGATTATATGTATTAGCAAAATAAACAATTTATTCAATTTTAAATTATTAGTTTTCGTAAAAGCTTATGCAAAAAACCACTTTAATGGTCTTGAACATTTTTAACTTTAACTATTTAACTATATATCTAATGTAATATTTTTATTATTTGAGATTGTTCATGTAATTTTGATTTTGACAGCTAACTATATATGTTTTTATAAAAAGTTTCAACAGTATTTATTTCCAATATTACGCTAAAAAGTTGTAACGAGTGAATCGTCAGAAAAATAACATTGTTTGTTTTATGTCCCTGATGATGTTAATTTGTTAGCGAAATGTTGAAAATAAGTACTGTTGAACATTGTAAAAAACAAATAAACATATTTAGCTGCACAAATAAGAATTGTCTATTTTATTATTTATTTATTTATACATTTAATAATATATTTAGTAAGTATATATATTTTAATTAAAAATTAATGTATATGTCATATGTAAAACTAAAATGTATTTGAAATGAATTTTAGTAAAATTTTATATAATTTTTATATAAATTATTTGAAATAAGTTTTAGTAAAATTTTATATGGAATTTTTGAATTAAAACACATTTCAAATTTATTTAAAGTTTTATGAATATGCCCATATATCTATAAATGGCATAAATTATTTCTTGTAAGCAAAATTGACACAATTCTAATACCTTATATGTTATTGAGTATATGTACTTATATAATTTTTAACAAAATTGTTATAAGTATATTCATAGAATAAAAGAAAAGGCGAATTCATAGCTAGTAAATGCAACAGAACAATATATATAACATTAGGAAAAAGAATATTTTTATGTGTCAGGAAAAAATATAAAGAAAAATATAAACACTAAAAGGAATTCAAAAAAATGTAACAAAAAAATTTTTAGTGGAAAAGGAAAACTTTTAATTGTTTCGCGAAACTTTTAATTACTTTATTTTTTTATTTATAAAAAGAAAAGAAGAAGAGACGTGTGTAAATGAAGAAGCTTGTTTTTGTGTTCTGAAACGTATTATTAAAACATTTTTCTTGTTAAATTTCCAATAATTTGTTTAGATTGTTGGGATATATAGTTGAATGTTTGAGAGTATCTTTAAAAAATTTCAAAAAAGTCTACTGACGATTAGGAGCTCCTATCAAATGACGACATATAGACACATAGATGCCAGATAATTTTGGTTTAAAATCGTCAAAATCGACGGAAAATCGTCAATATGATTATTGCAAATCGTCAAAAAATCATCAGCTAGTAAAATTAATTATTTTTGAATAAAAGATTTATTTCCATGGCGTAAAGTACAGAACAACAAGTCATGGTTGCGTTTAATAAAAAAAAACTACTGCATTTAAAGCTATAAAAACAAACATATACTCCTACAAACATGAAGTTAATATCCAAAAATCTATCATTTTCATATTTATAACGTAAAAGAGTTTTTTCAAGTTCAATAGGCTTAATTACTTTAACTCGTATTAAATTTCTCGTGTTTCAAATTCTATGATGGAAAAAGAATACTCTTTCATTATGTTAAAAAAAAAAATACACTTTCTTCACTTTCTTTGTAAGGATTTATAGAAGTTAAAGTTTTGAATTCATCTTAAATTTTAGTCTCCTTAGTATATGAGCACACGCTTTTACATACAAATTTGTACAATTTTAGCTTATAATTTTTTTAAGCGCTATTCATATATGATATTTTAAGTTAATCTCTAAAATACACAATATATGTATACTCTAAAATAATTACTACAATATTTCAGCATCATAAACATACATATATATTTACGTACCATAAATATTACTTTCATTTCCTACATAAACTAAAAAAGGAAGTATGCATGCAGTTACTTGAAAGATATGACAGTAACCCCCCGTCTAGATTAGCAATAAATATGTTAACATTTATTGCAGCAAACGTCAAACTCGTGTTATTGCCAGTGAAGACAGCTTATTGCTAGTAGTTGCAGTTCTTGCTCCAATAATTGTCAATGAATTTTCGTTAACAATTATTGCAGACACAAAACGTCAAAATTTATTGTCATTTGAGTTTAACATTACAGAATTTTTGAAACATTCTGCTTGCGAATAATTTCAGTAAATTTCTCTTTTGCAAAAGTTATTAATTTAATTCTTATTACTTAAAATGAAGTGTATTCTTTTAATAGATTGCTGCATTAAAGGTGTTTTCAAAGTAATCACGCTGTACAAACAGTTTTCTTGTCTTTAAGACTTTAAAAGTACAGATAAAATAAAATTTTAAGTTATTTCGCACATTTTTTCCAATAAAATTTTGTTTTTTGCGCTGAACTTTCCTATTCGTTTTTTTTTTTTTTTTGTAATTATGAGTTGTCATAAATACGTGTTCCAATACCTTTGACATAAGCAAAGCAATAAGCAATTTTGTACCGTTGTTCTGCCGGCGTTATTGCTTTATTGCGAAGATATTTTTTGCTAATCTAGACAGGGGGTAAAAGTGTGATCTATAAAAATCGTCAGAAACATACCTTAAAACGTGAAAACGTCGAAGTGCTATTTTCTACAACCAAAATCGTCAAAATGACGATAAATCGTCAAATATATCAGCCATGTGTAGACAGCTGGGAAACACGGAAAACAAGCTGTTTATAATGTTTTATTTTTATGTATTGTAGATAAATAAAAACAGATATTTCAGCAAATTTTATGTTTTAAAACAAAATTTTCTTTGTTTCCGTTTTCCAACTTCGCACAATTTTATTTTATTTTGTTATTACTATATTGGGCATGCAAGTACATCTATAGACTTCCATACTAGCAGGATCATTCATGGCGAATTTATTAAATTTATGTCTAATATACAACACGTATTCCACACTTAAGAATATATGCTTGAACTTGAGCAATTTTGCGGTTATTCTGCCTACGTTATTACGTATATTCAGAAATAAATATTGCGAGTGGAGACGTGGAATTGGATTCCTCTAGTCTCACCTCTTTTAAAGTCACCTTACTCACCATAATGAAAACCACATGTTTATGACCAGCTGAAATTATTACATATTACAAATGTTGATTTCTTTACACACTTAAATTTGATCATAATATAGAAAATTTGACATTTTCTTTTTAAATTTTCGGGCCACGCAGCTAGGCGTTTGCCACTTTTATTTAAATAAGTTAAACTTTTCTCAGGTAGAAATTGATCAGAGTATTATTTTTTAATTTATTCACAGTGAAGATGAAAAAATAAACAAGTATTAAACAAAGAATAAAAAAATTCTTGCACCAATTCAAAGTTGAGGTTATAAATCTACGTATACATATGCTAAATACTTTCACTTACTACGCCAGTGTTTAGGTCATTTTTATAAAAGTGAATGGAATGTGCAATATTTATTATTAATTTGTTGTGACAGTTTTTGTATTATTTTATTAAAATTATAATGTATAATGATTTCTATTCTATTACATTTTTAGAATGGCCAATCGAAGGGACAATGAAGAGACCGATAAACAGACCCGTATTGCTATTGTAAGTGATGACAAATGTAAACCTAAGCGTTGTCGTCAGGAATGTAAAAAGTCCTGCCCAGTAGTTAGAATGGGTAAATTGTGTATTGAAGTCGGACCTACTTCGAAAATTGCCTCTTTGTCTGAGGAGCTGTGTATAGGTTGCGGTATTTGTGTTAAGGTATTTCACTGTTTTTATTTGTAATGTGTTATATTTGGTTAAGTTCTTCTTCTTCGTGTTATTTACAGAAATGCCCATTTGAAGCAATTACTATCATAAATATTCCAAGCAATTTGGAAAAGCATACTACTCATCGGTACGGCAAGAATTCGTTTAAACTGCATCGTTTACCGATACCGCGACCAGGCGAAGTACTTGGGTTAGTGGGACAAAATGGTATCGGCAAGTCTACTGCGCTGAAGATTTTAGCTGGCAAACAAAAACCTAACCTGGGACGATATATAGATCCACCAGATTGGACCGAGATTTTGGCATATTTTCGTGGATCAGAATTGCAAAATTACTTCACGAAAATACTTGAAGATAATTTAAGAGCTTTAGTAAAACCACAGTACGTAGATCAAATTCCAAAAGCTGTACGTGGTGCTGTTGCGGAACTATTAGACAAAAAGGATGAACGTAAAAATCAGAAAGAAATCTGTAATATGTTGGATCTTACACACATACGAGATCGCAATGTTGGTGAATTGTCAGGTGGAGAATTGCAACGTTTTGCCATTGCAATGGTGTGCATTCAAAATGGAGATATATTTATGTTTGACGAGCCATCGTCATATCTAGATGTCAAGCAACGTTTAAATGCGGCTTTAACGATTAGAAGTTTATTGCATCCTACCAAGTATAGCATTAATATCCTGCTTTTGTGAAAAAATATAACCTGCATTCCTATAACTTTTAGGTTCATTATTGTTGTAGAACATGACTTGTCCGTTTTGGACTACCTATCCGATTTCATTTGTTGCTTGTATGGAGTTCCTGGTTGTTATGGTGTAGTTACTATGCCTTTCTCCGTGCGCGAAGGAATAAACATATTTTTGGATGGTTTTGTTCCTACCGAAAACATGCGTTTTCGTACTGAGTCATTGACTTTTAAGGTAAGGTCTTGTGGCATAATTGTTATATTGCTTGTTGATGTTTGCTAACGGACACCAATCTAGATAATATCAGCATAACGATACTAATTAAAGTTTAATGACAATTTTGCGACTTGTGTATGTTTTGTATAAAATCATTGTTTAAGTTATTCCATAAGTTGTGGTGTACTCATACAAGTTCGGGTATTGATTTTTTTTAACAATTCAGTTGATTATTTACCTTACTAGCTGTTAATATTTATAACAGTAATAAAGTAGGTAGACAGGCCGCTGGATTCTCCAAAAAGTATCTGGATACTCCAGCTCACTTGGGTCCTGAAGATCGTTCCCTTTGTGATTCAGTAAAAAAGTATATACAGCTGTTTTTCTTTTTATTTCCTGGTTCTCTGTAAACATTTCATAGGTGCTAAACTAATCATCAGTAGACTTGGAAAGCTTCAGAAAATATTTTCAAATACTCAAAGCAACTATTCGCAATAAATTTGTTTTTTTTTTCCCTGACGAAGTTTTCGAAAGGAAAATCAAATTGAAAAATTAATCAATAAAAGAAACATAAGACACAAATTTTAACAAATTCATGGCAAATAATTGAACAATAAATAAAAAGGTCAAGGTAACTAAGATCACTATAAATAAAACAGCATTATTGGTAATTTTTTAATTACATTGTTGCAATTAAGAGCTAGTAACTTATGGAAATCAATATTTATACAAAATCATAAATAAATATAAAATAATTTTTGATTAATAAATTAGTTAAAATTTATATTTTTTAAAATTTGCTTCTTATAAATATTTTTCTTTCATATTTAGGTATCCGAATCGGCGACAGAAGAAGAAGTCAAGCGTATGAACCACTATGTTTATCCCGCCATGAAGAAAACTTTAGGAAAATTTTCTTTATCTGTTCAAGAAGGTCATTTCAGCGATTCAGAAATTTTGGTTTTGCTTGGTGAAAACGGTACTGGAAAAACAACTTTCATTCGTATGTTGGCTGGCAATTTGCAACCAGATAGCAATGTTGATTTGCCGGTGTTGAATATTTCCTACAAACCGCAGAAAATATCACCAAAATACCAAAATCATGTACGCCATTTGTTGCATGAAAAAATTCGCGACGCTTATGTTCATCCACAATTTATTGCGGATGTTATGAAGCCAATGAAAATAGAAGAGATCATGGATCAAGAGGTTCAAAATTTATCTGGTGGTGAATTACAACGTGTTGCTTTAGTTTTGTGTTTGGGAAAGCCGGCTGATGTTTACCTTATTGATGAACCTTCTGCCTATTTGGATTCCGAGCAACGTCTGGTAGCTGCAAAAGTTATTAAGCGGTAAGTTTCAAACTAAAAAAAAAACTGATTTCCGCTTTGTCTTTGAAACAAGTAGTCCGATAAAATTTTAAATTACTTTTTTCAATCAGTAAAAAAATTATAAATAGCTTGTTTTCTATGTTTCCCAGCTATCTATATGTCGGCATTTCATAGGAACTACCCTAATCATCAGTAGACTTTTTACTGGTATAAATGTTAGAAGCTTAAATAGCGAATAAAAAACTCAATTGTTTACTTTTTTCAAATTAAAAAAAAAAAACATTTTTTCTTTGTCTTTGAGAAATTTATTTGTAATATTTATTTCGCAGTTAGAGAAAAATTTATTTTTGTTTTCCTTGTTGATTTTTTGCAAACAAAAAATATAGGGTTTAATTATTACAACATTTATTTTTAAATTCAAGAAATAGTTACTCGGGGCAGTGTTGCCAATATGAAGATTTTACCTCAATTTTGAAGAGTTTATAAGTAAAATAAAATATTTTTCTCAAAATTAAGATTTTTTGAGAAGTTTTACTTCTTTCATATTATGTTACTTCGCTTTTATCTCTTGGTTTCAAATTTTGTGTACACTTCATCTAGATGTAGCAACTGCACACATAGTCAGACCGGTTATGGCGGAGCACGTCTCTCACTTAAGGTCAGCTGATCTAATTGCACTATACCTTTTTATAGTAGAAAATGAAACCAAAAAATGTGACCGAATGAAATACTTGTCCATTAAAGCAATAACTGAGGCAATTAGGACCGCAGTCATTAATTTTCTGATCAGGTGTCGTATATGTCTGGTTGAGCAAGGAGGTCCTTTACGATCTATTAAGCTATCATTTATCCAGTAGGTGTATCAAATACAATTGATGAAAAAATTATTTGAACTCCTTACCACGAATCATCTGCCGTACTAAAAGTTCTAATTTTGATAGGAAATTTTATTGAATTTATTTTTTTCTTATTGCGACAAAAATATCTGGCATCACTGACTCGGGCTAAATCTGCAGCATAGGGCTGATGAGGGAGCAATTCCTATCACAATTCATAGAGTTTTTCCACCCTGTAGTTAATGTGGACTATACTGTGTGTATCTCAAAAATTTTGTCGCTATAACTTTGTTGGCTGACAAACTCGCTTTTGACATCTTTAGCGCCGATTCACTTCCAGAAACCCCACTATTTTAACTGCTGTTTGGCCTCCGTTGTGTTATGGTGAATCCACGTTTCATCCGTAGTTACGAAATAGTTACGAAACTAGTTCTTGCAAATCTGCTGATGATTATAGGTCAGCCCCTATAAAATATATTTACACTCGGCGTTAAGCGCTACGTAATTTAACGGTTTCATGTTACGCTGTAGTAAGTAATTCAAATAAAAGCGTTAACATTGTGCCATGAACAGTATTGCTCACTAACCTTGTTTAATAAAAATGACTAAATTGGCCGTACAAAATGAGTAACATTTGTTTAAAGCTTTCTCTCTTACGCTCTGCCAAAATTGGATTTTTCAAATGCAAAGCGTTGGCCGCCGCGCTATTTGGGTTGGTCTCATACATTTTGAATGTATATACATGAGAATTTTTGATAGATAAATTGCGCCAATTAACTATTTGATACCTTTTTAATTTTTCATTTTCTGAAGAAGCGAAAAACGAATTCAATTCCGTTTTTCTGACCGAATTCAACCATTTCTGAATGGATTCAGTAACATTTCCGAGCGGAATCGAACTCTGTGATCATGATAAAGGAGTAATTAAGTTATTGAATTAAATGATTGGATTTTTCTTTTTTTAAGAGAATTATAATCAATATGTGTTTTTAGTTAACGTTTGTTATAGAAAATTACATTCGAAATAGTCCTAAAAGATCAGATCATGGATCATATAAACTCGAATAATTTACTGAGTAATTGCCATTTCGGTTTTCGACCTCGTGGTAGCACCTGTTCCTTATTAATAAACTTAACTGAATGAATTCGCGATAATTTCAACAAGAAAAGAGTGTATACGTTGTTATCACTGGATCTTAGCAAAGCTTTTGATACAGTAAACTACTCCGTATTAACCCAAAAACTGTCTACAGAATTCAGATATTCTTTTTCTTCGTGTAAGTTGATGCACTCATATTTATATGGTCGAAATCAATACGTATCTCTTGCTGGAATTAACTCTTCTATGTTAGAATGCTCAAGTGGTGTTCCACAAGGATCCATATTCGGACCTTTACTTTTTTTGATTTATTTGAATGATTTTGTAAATTTAATGTGACTCTCTTTGCTGACGACATTAATTTACTGTTTAGTGGTTAAACCCAATTTCTCGACTACCATGAGGTAGTCGATTAATTATACTCTTCCCTTAGTATCGATCTGGGCGAATAACAACAAGCTGCACTTCAACCCTTCTAAAACAACAGCTATTTCTTTTGGACCAAGAACCCATGTTGATATTAATATTATTTTTGATCAAGTACAGGTACCCTTCGTTGATACTCTGAACTGCTTAGGTTTAATACTCGATAATAGATTATCATTTGAATGCCATATTGCTAGCACTGCCGCATAGATCAATAGTAAATTAAGGTATCTGTATTGCCCACTCCCTTCTTATGACTCATATTGTTTACTGCATTGAAATCTACAGCGGATGCTCATCTGCTAATCATCGCCAAGTGAGACGTATAATTATACGAATAGTAAGATACATCTTTAACTTAAGGATTGTTGATCACGTCTCGGACTATGTTAAGGAATTTCTTAGATGTTCCGTTCAGAACTTTCTAAATGTTAGAATTTTATGTTATTTATACCAAGTGCTAAAATTTAACTCAAACCCATACCTGATATCTTCGTTCCGTTTTTCCAAATCAATTCGCTATCCACAACTGATTTTGCCTAAAATTAACAATTCTATTTTTGAGAAGTCGTTCGTTGTAAGGTCTTGTAGACTTTACAATGATCTCCCCATTACGCTAAGAAACTTTGCATTTTCTATGGCTCGATTTAAGCGTTTGCTGCTTTTAATGGTTTCTGCCAGTGATATGTAATATCATCAGCCAAATATCTATGTATTTGTTTTTTTGTCGTATCAATCTAAGAGATATGTGCACTATTATTAAATGCATTTTCTATCACATTCATATCATCATAAGATGACTTAAACTATTTCATTTCATTATACTATTAAACATCATATATTTGGGTCTTATGTGTTACCCAATAAAACACGATTATGATTAAACTTTTGTTTAATTTTATTTGAGAACAAAAATGAAATTGAATTTTGAAAAGAACAAAGTTTAAAAGTTATTAAAATTTAGGTGCAATTAAAAGACGTCTTGAAAGCGCGAGAGAAAATTCTAGAATAGTTAAAATGGTGGTTGTTTTAAATAGTGCTGTTAACTAACATCGAGTATTTAGTACTAAATAGATACCAAGACAGTAACAGTGCTGCCACAGCATTCCCCCGTCCGGAGGGAGCTCACCTGAACCTTAAAGGAATCTTTACTCGCCTACCGCATTTAGTAGTTTGTGGTTTTAGCAATTCAGGTGGCGAGTTGACAGTCGGGTTTGTATCTTCTAAGGCGAAACTAGTATTGAGATCGATCTTCGTAGGAACTTGTTGATTGACTATGGTATCGGGTGAAGTTGCGTTAACATTAGGAGTAATTTGTACGTTTGTTGAACTAGCAGGTGTATTGTATTGGGAAGCCATAACGGGTGACTCATCGAGATCAGAGCTTGACACAAAGGCTGGTTTTAAACGATCAATACTTATGTTGCATTGACGACCTCGTATCAAAATTGAAAAAAATTTGTTGAATCTTTTTATCACCGTAAATGGACCATTATACGGATGTGTTAATGAAGGCCTTATTGAGTCGTTACGGACGAATACGTGTGAAGACGAATGAAGGTTCTTCGAGATGAACGTCTGGGGTGAAGAATGATGTGCTGTATCAGTTGGCCTGAACTTTTGCATTGCTGTTTGAAATTCGGTGACAAAATCGCTAGTGTTGTTCGTTTTTGATTGAAGGAAAAATTCTCCTGGCACTGCCAGAGTTGAGCCGTAAACTAATTCCGCTGGCGAGGCATTAATGTCGGGTTTAAAAGCAACTCGTAATCCAAGTAATATTGTTGGTAAATGTTGTACCCATTTTGCTGGATTCTGACACAAGATTGCGGTTTTATATGTTCATTAGTTGTAAACCCTATTTTTATTCATATATGGCCCTAAGGGCTCGACTGATAATAATAATAAATAAAATAAAAATACCAGTAAAAAAATTATAAACAGCTTGTTTTCTATGTTTCCCATCTATCTATATGTCGACATTTCATAGGAACTATCCTAATCATCAGTAGACTTTGGAAATTTTTGAAAGATATTCTCAAACATTCAACTTTATATCCCAACAATCCAAATAAATTGCTGAGAATTTAAAAAGAAAAATGCTCTAACAATATCCGTCAAAACACAAAAAACAAGCTTTTCCATTTATAAACGTCTCTAACATTTCTTTACACCTTTCAAACAAATGAACAACCGTTGGTTGCTACGATTTGCTTTTTGAAAGTATCGAAAAGCAGAGAACAAAAATTCAAACAATAAAGTTTTTCATTCGCTATTTAAGCTTCTAACATTTATACCAGTAAAAAAAATTATAAACAGCTTGTTTTCTATGTTTCCCAGCTATCTATATGTCGACAATTCATAGGAACTACCCTAATCATCAGTAGACTTTATTGTTTAAAATAAAAATAAATAAAACTACCTGTCTCACTCATTTATTATGTCATTATAAAACTAACTATTATTTTCCTCATTTTTGTTTTCAGCTATATTCTCCATGCTAAGCGGACCGGATTTGTAGTGGAGCATGATTTTATTATGGCCACTTACTTAGCAGATCGTGTCATAGTTTTGGAAGGTCAACCTTCAGTAAAAACCACAGCGTATTCGCCACAGTCCTTGCTAAATGGTATGAACAGATTCTTGGAATTATTGGGTATAACGTTCCGTCGAGATCCTAATAATTTCAGGCCACGTATAAACAAGAATAACTCCGTAAAGGTAAAATTATTGTTTAATAATTATATTTAGTAATATAATTAATAATTTTCTTGCTTTTAGGATACTGAGCAAAAACGTTCCGGTCAATTCTTCTTCTTAGAGGACGAAGGTAGATAAGCGTAATGCATTTAAGTAAAGCTTTTCCAACGCTACCAATACAACTCTTTAATTTTCTATAATATCCAGCAAATCTTTTTTACATTTATTTTTGACATGTCTTTTTCTGATTAAGTTTCTTAAAAACAATAGCCAAACATCAGTTTTTATAAATACATATTTTTTAAAAGACAAAGGAGCAAACTTTTGCAGTAAGCATTATGAAAATAATTCCATTAATGAAAGTATGTCCTACGAAAATAAAAATAAACGCAAAAGAGGAACAGAAAAATGCTTGTTTAAGATTTATTAATATGTGTGTGTATATACTTTTATAGGATTTAAAGTATTTATATTAAAACAATTGAGTTTTTATTCGCTATTTTAGCTTCTAACATTGATGCCAATAAAACATTATAAATAGCTTGTTTTCTATGTTTCCCAGCTATCTATATGTCGACATTTCATAGGACCTACCCTAATCATCCAAGTTTGCTTTAATTATGCCAATGACATCTGATTATGAGCTGCCAAGGCGAATTCATTATTAGGTGGATGCATCGGCGAATTCAGGCGAATTCGGTTAATATGGAGGCACTTTCTCTGTCAAGTTTTGTTTACCTTTTTCGGCGCCATTTAAATTTTTTTACATGTTCGTTATCAACTACTTTTGACAGCATAAGTGTGAATTCGCCTTTTTACACAAACAAAATACCTGTTGTTTTTTTTATTGTTGTATTGTTGTAGCGAAGCGGCTACCTTGTTTTTTGTGTCATGTGAGCTGCGCTGTCAATTACACCTGTTATGAATTCGCCTTGATAAAAATTATAATATTTTGATATTAAAAACACGAAACAGTATTTAAAGCAAGCGCCTATTAGACGATCGAACTGGGTCTGATTGCACCGGCTGATGGCATGCCATCAAATTCGTTCAATAGCCGTTACGCTTTTCTTTTCTTTTTTCTTTGAAATTGAAAACGGTAATGGCGAACGATATCGTGATATGATTGAGTTTTCTTTTTGACAATTGTATGCTTTGGGCTTAATTAACATGTGGTATCAACAAGACGGTACCATATCGCATACAGCCGGTATTACAATGGAATTACGGAGAGTAGTATACCTTCGTGGCGGACACCCGTTATGTCTGACAGGAAACACTTGTTCCCCATGCAAGCCACAGACCAAGGTGCATTAACGTATATACGGTGGCAGCACTAGAGCAAAATTACAACAATACAACAAAAACAGGCATGTGTTTGCCAAAAATATTTGTAACTTTTATCACAATTATAAACTATGAATGTACCTTTTCATAATTATAAATTATTTTTATTTGAACTATTTTTATGTTCACAAAATAATTTTTATATGTTTAAAACACTAAATTCACTTTCAAAAATGTAAACAATACATTTGACGTAAATAGCTTACTATACTGCCATTAGGAAAAAACTGTCATATGCCGTAGTGCTGACACCGTGTATACGTTAATCCACCTTGCCACAGACTACGCGACTAGTTGTAAAGGGTGGTTAAATTTCAAGGGCCGATGTTGATTTTGAATAAAACACAAACTATTTAGGAAATTATTGTAACTTTATTTTATTATGATATATTGGTATTACTCAATTATGTATGGAACAAAATATCGGCCAAATGGGCGCCGCGACCACGGCGGCACACCTCCATCCGATGGTCAAAATTTTCGATGACCCTGAGGGATAATGGAGGTTCTATGCCGTTAATGTGCCGAATTATCTCATGCTTTAGCTGTTGAATCTTTTCTTTCAAATAACCCCAAAGAAAAAAAGTCCAACGGTGTCAAATCACATGATCTTGGCGGCCAATTGACATCGCCATTACGTGAGATAACACGGCCATTGAGTTTGTTGCGCAAAAGAGCAATTGTTTCGTTAGCTGTGTGGCAAGTGGCACCGTCCTGCTGAAACCACATATCGTCTACATCCATATCTTCCGATTCAAAGCGAACACCATTCACAGTAACTGCCTGACCGGCCTCATTTTGGAAAAAATACGGCCCGATGATGCCGCCAGCACATAAACCGCACCAAACAGTCACTCTTTGTGGGTGCATTGGTTTTTCGACCGTCACTCTTGGATTCTCATTCGCCCAAATGCGGCAATTCTGTTTATTGACGAATCCACTGAGGTGAAAATGTGCCTCATCACTGAAGATGATTTTCTTCGAAAATTGATCATCATTTTCATAATAAGTCTGGATAACTTTAACACGTTGTTGGATTGTGTATCTCTCCATGGTTCAAATTGAGTAAGTCTGAAATAAAATTCGGAAAAAAAACTTGGCGTTTAGGTGTGGTTCACATTCAATATCGGCCTTTGAAATTTAACCACCCGATAAAACATGACGATGTTGGTTATTAGATTGCAAAGTATGTGGCGTCGTCGTATGAAGTTGTGTCTCGGTTGTACGAAAGATGAAAAAGTTTTCATCTTTTGGGTAGTTGTATCGACTGGTTGTAAAATGTAGGAGCATGTGGTACAACTTTATTTTAATTTGCTATTATTTTACATATACAATTGTTATATTTGCGGTCACGATTTTTCTGTGTAATGTTCTGTACTACTGTAGTACAGCATTCACTGTAGTACATCCACAATCGGATGAGTCCTGGAGGCTTATTCTGAATTGCGATGCGAAAGTCATAGCGATGCGCAAATGAATTGCGATGCGAATGATATTTGGTATTCTGTAAGTCTTTCGCATTCGCAACTAATTTCGAAATGTGGCAATACTCTTCCAAAGTAAATACATAAACCTCAAATTTATTTCTTATTCGACAAGTTTTACAAGTTCAAAAATTGTTTGGTGGCTATAAAGTATAAAAATAAATAGTTATAAATAAGTATAAAAAATAAATAGTTTAATTAAAAAAAATTGTGAACAACTGAGTTTTATTCACCATATCAGCCTTTAATATTGATAACAATCAAAAAATAAAATTAGAGACGTGTGTAGAAGAAAAGCTTAAAATTCTCAATAATTTATTTAGATTGTTAGATATATATATAATATAAAGGATATAAAGTTGCATGTTTGATTAGGGTAGCTCCTATGTAATGTGGACATAACACAGCTGGGAAACGTAAAAAACATGGTAAAAAATTGTGTAATTTTCAAAAATTAACTGGGTTGCACTATAGTGTGATGACGAAGATATAAAAATAAAAAAATGAGAGAATAGACAGAAGATTGCCTAGAAGCAAATACGACATTCTAAATTTGAGTGAAAAAAGTTATTTTATTTTGTTTGACGAGTATTTGGTGTTTTTAAGTTTTTGGCCTTTCGCTAAATCACTATGCTTTTCCATGAATTCTATTATTACTTCGAACTGTCGCATCTTAGTAGTCTTCTTGTTAGTTTCCCTGAGTAAAATTTCATTATTAAAAGCAATTAATCTATCATCTAATACAATAAGTTATTATTTGGTTTAATAGTTTTTTGTGTTATTTTAACAAATCAATAATATGTATTAGGTAAAAATATTCGCCGACAAGATTCCTAATCTCAACAGGGCCAAACCCCGTTGTAGTAACGTTAGAACAGAGTAACACACTTTTACGTAAATATTTATATTATTATACACATATGTATGTATTATTTATTTCAAATTTATACACATATTCATACATACTTAAGTACTTTTCATTAAAAATTTCAATATTTTTTTTAATATTAAAGTGATAGAAATGCAAAGAAATAAATTGACATTATTTGGCTTGAAGAAGATGTTAAAGCTGTTCCAAAAGTTTCTTTTTGTGTTTATTACCAATTAATTGATTTGGTTATGTTGATTACTTCATTAGCCATTTCGAGAGCCTGTTTTCGCAATTTCAGAGCCTGGAATAATAATAAATAATTATATAATATAAAACTTAAATAAGCAATTTGTCATGTTAATTGTGGAAAAAATTTACTTGCTTGCATTTTATACACATAAATACGAGGGCCATTTTAATTATTGTCAAAAAGATTAATCTCAAACGAAGAAGTGATTAACGAAACTAACGAGTATTTTGAGGGGTTCCCAAAATAGAATTATTCAGACAAAACAGTTGTAATATACAGTCACTCACATTTAAAGTCGGGCAAACATTGTCGAAAATTTATGATCTTAATATTTATGTTTTGATGAAAGATGATGCGTTTAATTTTTTTTTTGTTTTATCATAAAAACTCTTATTAATAGAAAAACCATAGAAATTTTATTTTAAGTCCCGTTATAAAATACATAAGAATAACAAAATGAGAAAAAGTCTCACTCTCTGTCTCACATTGAAAGTCGGGCACTTAATGTTTTGTACAATGAAAAAGTGAAATATACCGTTATTTCCATGATATAAAAAATACAAGGTAGTTTTATTCTCTCAATTTTCCTTAACAATCACCATCTGACAAGTATAAGGATTGTGACATTTTCTATAAAATTGTGCTACCGTATTAGTTTATACATTCCCTTGTTTTCAGTTTTGTTTGAAGTAGTGTCTAAAAATAGTAATAAAATTGTGACTTCTAACAAAAGTAAATAAAAAATTTTAAAACAAAATACATTCATAAATCTAAAATATATCAAAATAGCCTGAAAAACATCCCCAGACTAAAATGCTACCAACACCACGTTTCAATGTGCCTTTAGTATAACGTCGATTACGACGTTGGCTTTTCGGACATCTAACCAGTCTTAATCTATCGGAACCTTTTAAATTAAATTTGGACTCATCGGGGAATAGTATGGAACTCCTTTGTGTAGTGGTCAAATTAATGTGTTGCCTTGCGAATTCCAACCTGGCCAGTATATTTTTCCGTGATATAAAGATCTTTTTTACACTTTTGTATGGTATGCTCTTAGTCAGCCTTCTGCAGTCTGCCTTTGAATCCTTCCTGGGTTAACATTTAATGACAATTGTGTGACGATGGTTCTTTACGACACGAATTGGTATTTTTTTTTTATCAAACGTATTATCTCGTTTACTGGTTTTTCGCAAACGTCCACCTTTATGTTCTGTAACGAAAGCACCCGAACAACGAAAACGGCTTATAATTCTTAATATAACGCTGTGGTGAATGTCAAACTTTTTTTTGCAATTGTGGTCACTCATTGGCCGTTATTAATAATTATATCGCGCCATTTGTAAGAGAAGTTACAAGTCATGCCCAAAACAAGTTTGAAATCACGGAAACGACGGAAAACTATATGCAAATTTTCGCTATATGTGTTTACTTTGATATTTAAACAAATAATGACATCTTTTGGAAGTCGGTTTTTCTTATTGTAAGTAATGAAGAATATTCAAAGTTATGTGCATTAGTTTTGTCGCTGCATCCTGGGTCTTTCTAGTAAAAATAATTATTTACAAATTTTTAAGCCACAAGCATCAACCTCTCCCTTTGTTTTTAATATCTAAATAGTATTTTCTTTTAAATATAATGATATTTTCTTTAAAATAGGCATTAGTTTGAATGCTATCGTAAAGTTTAATGATAAGCAGAATTCCGTGCTTTTAGTTTTTCGGACCAAATTGAACCCAAGTGGGCTGGCCTAACAATAGCTGGCAGCCTGTTTAATCTAAACCAACAGGGATTTCAAAACGACACAGATTACTTCTTACATCAGCTTATTATTTCCAGCTTTTTTTAATATGAACAATGCAGTACACATTTCAGAAAAAATCCATTCTAGGAGTAAATTCCCTTATTCAACTGTGTGGCAACGCCTTTTTATATTTCGCTCTAAAAATAAACTTCAAAAATCCTTATTACAAATAATAAAAAGAGAATGAAACTACCTTGTATTTTTTATATCATGGTTATTTCCACTTTTTTCTTCTTTTGTCTCCAAAACAATTATTTCTTCTTACACAATCATTCGATCAGTGAAGATTATAAAATTTTTTTTGAAAAATGCCGCGCAAAATTAAACAATCCACCTTCGAAGAACGGAAAATAATAATTGAGTTGCACTTAGATGGAAAATCTGAAAGGGAAATATCTAATTTGATAAAAAAAAGCAAATCTACAGTGCATGATATCATTTCTAGATATAAAGAAAGTGGTTTGGTAGCAAATAAAAAACGCGGAGCCCGAGCAAGAAAGCTTTCACCCAGAGATGAAAGCATGATTTTAAAACAGGTGAAGAAAAATCCTTTTATTTCTGCTCCAAAACTGGCAGCAAGGGCCAAGGAAGCTTCTGGGACGGAGGTAAACCCAGAAACAATAAGAAGACTTCTTCGCAAGAATGACTTTCATGGCCGAGTGGCACGGAAAAAACCTCTTATAAGTAATAAAACCCAAAGCGAACGGCTTGTTTTTGCTCGTCAATATATGACCAAAGATTTTGATTTCTAAAGTACCGTAAGTTGGAACAAACATAAAAATTTAATTAGGCTTATTATTAATATTTAGGTATTGTTTACTGACGAAAGTAAATTTAACTTATTTGGGTGCGATGGAAGAGGCAAACAAAACAAATAGATGGAAGGCAAGAATTTAAGAAAAACAGTAAAGCACGGTGGTGGATCGGTTATGGTTTGGGGATGCATGGCAGCCTCAGGAGTTGGAAATTTGCATTTCATTGACGGTGTTATGAATAAGAATGTTTATTTAAATATTTTGAGAAAAAATTTAAAAGAAAGCGTAAAAAAACTCGGCATTGAAACTAATTTCCAATTTTACCAGGACAATGATCCTAAACATTCAGCATATGATGTAAAGAATTGGCTGCTCTATAACTGTCCGAAGGTTATTAAAACCCCTGCACAAAGTCCGGACCTCAATGTTATCGAACATTTGTGGGACGAATTAGGCCGCCGGATGCAGGGCAGGCAGTGTACGTCAATTCCACAACTAAAGAATGCCTTACAGGAAGAGTGGAATAATATAAGTCCTGAGGTTTGCAAACAATTAGTGGAATCTTTGCCTAGCCGCTTACAAGCTGTTGAAACCCAAAAATGTGTATCTACAAAATATTAATTTTGCGTTATGTTCACACAATGCTAATTTTTTATTAATTGCCCGACTTTAAATGTGAGACTGAAAAGTGACCTTATTTAAGTTAAGCCTTCGTATACATTTAATAAAAGAACTTGGAATAAATTGTTTTTGTTGTTTTTAAATAAAAGAATTTTTGTGATAAAATAAACAAAATTAAAACGACTTCTTCTTCCGCCAGCTTATAAATATTGGGGCTAAAAGTTTTTTCATGCGTCTGTCCGACTTTAAATGTGAGTGACTGTATGTCTTACTAAAAAAGCTTAAACGAGACTATGTTGTGAAATAAATGGTTTTTGAAAAAAAAAACTAGGAAAGAAAACATTTAGCGCGGAATGAATACGTGAGATAACCAAAGAGAGAATATGAAGGCGAAAATCAAAGTATTTCAAAGCATAGATGAAAACATTAAAAGTTTCAAACGAAACACGTGATTAGAATGAGAGAATATGCGCAGGGAAAAAGGTAATATATTCCATCATCTAGCAATCCTAACCACAAAAGATTTATCAAAAAAAGAGCAAGAAATCCTCGGTATAAGTAGCTGAGGATTCCTAGAAGAGCGCAGAAATGTATATGAATTATACAATACTAAGGGTGTGGAAGTCTTGATAATCTTGTGAAACAGGACCAAATTACGAATCATTAGAAATTTAGTAAAACCACAACCAAGAAATCGTTCAAAGAAAGACGAGATATGTTCGCGTCGGCGAACATTATTGACAGAACGTACAATAATGTTAATGAGACGGTTAATTCTATGCGGATACGTGGAGGATGTACCCGAAAAAACTTCAAGACTATAAATAATGTGCAACAGTAGCAATGCCCATGAAAGTTGTGATCTGATGACTACGTAGTATACCGAAAAGCTTACCACTTACCATATCGAAAAGGTTTGAAAAGGAAAATTTTGAGTCAAGTATTATATCTAAACATTTAAGCTGATCAACAAAAGAAATCCGCACCCAATTCAAGAATATGTCTAGATCAGTAAAGATGCGATGATTGTATCCAAAAGTGATTGCCTTAGTTTTATTATTATTTTTTTTTATATTGGACCAGTACTCAGGGGATGACCCCTACATTTGCAGTGCATTGTACCAGAACTAGGAAAATAGGTTGTGAGGAGGAGGAAAGAAGGAGTAGTGTTTGTGAACATTTGACTTGAACCTTCCAACATTATAACAGACAGGAAACACGTCTGCAGGCAAATTATTCCACAGACGAAGCGTTCGGCTGAAAAACGAATTCTCTCTGTAATGCGTAGTGCGATTTCCCGGGCAATCGACCACAAATGGATGAGCTCTAGACGATGAGCGCGTACTACGTAAAAATGTGCGACTTTCGGGAACAATATCCCTAATCTCGTCAGAGCAAAATCCATTGTAGTAACGATAGAACAGAGTAACGCACCCCACACTGCGTCGATGCTCCAGCTTCTTCGCCCTCTCCTGCACACGGTCGAGTAGCCCCAAAATAGACTTTGAGGCACCGGCCCAAACATGAGAGTTGTATTCCATTTTCGGTCGGATGTAGGTGGTATAAATAGTAAGGAGGTCGGATGGAGTGAAGTACATCTTACACCGTTTCAAAAAACCGAGGCACTTGAATGCTTCTTTAGAGACATGAAAAATGTGTTCAGTCCAGCGCACATCACACTGTACCTTCATTCCAAGAACATCAAGAGCATCCGATTCCTCAATATTTATACCATCCATGAGTACAGATGAAGCAGCATTTGGGGTCGTTTTCTTGTGTGTTAATAAGCAACATTGGGTCATACGAGCGTTGAAGGCGACTCTGTTTTTACGACCCCATTCGGAGATTAATATAAGGTCACTATTAAGTGTATCGTTCATATTTAGCCTCTTGGCAGCGATCTCTGATAGGCTGGGCCTATAGCTAAAAGAGTACGAATGGCAAATGCTGCTGTCATCTGCGAAAGAGTGGATAGGGTTGGAAGTTTGATAGAGAAAGTCGTTGAGGAAAATAAGAAACAAGGTAGGAGAAAGAACGGAGCCTTGCGGCACCCCTGAGTTAATCTTTAACTCGTTTGATGAGACCCCATCTATAACAACTCGTATAGTGCGGTCTCTGAGAAAACTCGATATAAACCGAGAGAAATAGTTACCGACACCAAAAGCAGTAAGTTTTGCCAGTAGTGCAGCATGCCACACTCTGTCAAACGCTTTTGAAATATCTAGATCCACCACCTTACTTTCACCGAAATGATGGATTGAGTGGCACCATTTCTCTGAGAGATATGCCATAAGATCGCCAGTAGAACAACCCTTACGAAACCCATATTGACGATCACAAAGTAGTTTATGCGACTCTAGATACCTCATAAGGTGATGGTTAACCATGCTTTCCATTACTTTGGAAAGTGTAGAGCAAATTGCAATTGGGCGGTAATTTTCAGGGTTATTTGCCTCACCCTTTTTGGGTATTGGTGTTACATTAACAATCTTCCAGGATTTATGTTCAAGGAATTGTTAGACATCCATTCGAGCACCCGTCCTAGACAAAAGTTAATATTCGCCTGCAGAACATCCAGAAAATCTAGAGGACTCTTGAACAACAAAAACACATCATCAGCGAACAAAAATGTCTCACAGGCTGTGTGAGTTCACATATTCAGGTAGCCTGTTAATGTATATAGTAAATAAAAGGGGACCCAGTACTGAACCCGGATAGAAGAGTCCGCAACCCAGAGCTAACACCATTAAGCACAGAAAATTGAGACCTATTTGTCAAATAGGAATAAATGAGCTTACAAGACGATCGGGAAGACTTAAAATCATTGCAGAGCTTGTCTATAAGTAACTTATGATCAATTGAGTTAAAAGCCATTTTTAAAGTTGAATCGCGTTTTACAAATCACTTTCTGAATTCAAATGATTGTAATTAGGGATGAAACGATACGAGTAAATACTATCTTTCGATACCAAGTGCTTTTGGTATCGATGCTTTACTACCGAGTAACAAGTAAATATCGGTCAAAAATACTCGTATCGGTCAGAAATTCTCTTATCGTATTGACAGACAAAAAAAAAATTGAGTTGGCCACCATTTTTACCATAATTTTATTTGTTTTTAAAATTTTTATAAATTAAATCCATGCAACCCGTGCATGCAAATGGAACTACCAAAGTCGGATGTATGGTTGCAGTTCATAAAAAAAGACGATAAGATTGCGGTCACAATCTTGAGATACTAAAATAAATAGTCCATTTACTAAAGCCATTCGAATCTGTCACTGAAAAACCTTCAGGCCATAACTATGTGACTATCGAAGATTATGCCAAATTGTCTTACATCGACGCTACAAAGTTTTTTTTTTCTCCATTGAATGTGTCAGACAGTTACAACACAAACTATTGGGTGAATGCAGCGGAAGAATTGTTATGATAGAATTCCTGCGTTTTAAAAATCTTCGCTTCTGGGATTCTAATTAAGACACATACATTTCAGCCAGTGGATCAGAAGCTCAAGTCCATAACGAAGAGTTTGATTTCTGGCTCCATCTGATCTTCCCTGCCGCTAATTGTATGAAGAAATCGACCGATGCAAGTATGTATCGATACTTTTTTTTCGGTATTGGCTAGGTATCGATACTTTGCAATCAACACCGTATCGAAACCCTGGTGGTATCGTTTCATGCCTAATTGTAATGTTTAGGTTAGGTTAGGTAGGCAGGCCGCTGGATACCCCGGAATAATCTAGGTTGTCCAACTCACTTGAGTCCTGTAGTCGTTCCCTTTGTGATTGCCTGAAAAAACAAAATAGTGGAGTGAAGAGAAGAAGTTATAGGAAAATGATAGTGAGTGGAAAGGATGGGCGGGGATGGAAAGGAGATGCGGGAACCTTTTAGTGTAGCGTTACATGCTGCTATACTACGCATCCACTGCTTCTTATGAAAGAGGCTAGCACGGTCGGTTTGATCGAGGCCAGACAAGATAGGCTATTGAAGCTCCCCTCGCCTAAGTGTCTTAGACGATGATGCTCCAATACCGGGCATGTGCCGAGGAGGTGAAGGATCGTCTCCTCCTCCTCCTCGTCTTGGCAGCTTCTACAGAAGTCGTTATGGGGTAGTCCTAGTCTCCTGGCATGGTTCCCAAACGGGCAATGGCCAGTGATGACTGCTTCAGTCACTCATAGTTGAGCTCCCACGTTCTCTTAGAGTTAAAATGCGGCCACAGGTTCCTTGATATAAGGCATGTGGGCTCTGTGAGCCACTTTTCTTTTGCACGTTCCAGTGTGTGTAATGTTTAAGTAATCAAGCAAATCAACGGAACTAACAGTGCTTTCACATTAGACAACTTAGTTTCGCACTTCTATTTTTTGTTTTTATTTCTTTCCTTTTAAACTTGCTTTTGTGTTCATATACAGCAATTTAGTTGCGCAACTTTCATTTTGTTTTACTTAAATTTTCTTAATATTTTGAACGGCGCGAAAAATATACAAAAGAAAATACCAAAAACAAGAATGTACGAACAAAACGAGTTGCTGAGTACAAGCAAGTCTGTACTCAAATATCAGCAATTCTTCCCCCTACAAGCTGCTCTTACCTCTCACATCTACAACCGCAAGACTTGGGCAAGAGAATTGCGCAACTAAATTGCCGTATGTGAAAGGGCTCTAGCGGTTGTTTCCTTTATCTTCTTCATTTTCTTATTGATTTTTTTTCCAGTATTTTAACTAATGTAAAAATTGGCATCAAAATTATGTTTAATATTATCACTAGTTCTCTAGAAGTTCAAAATAATAGGGGGCACTCGTATGTAGAGGTCTTTTTCCTTAACTGCATGTGTTATGCTGATTAAATATATTTCAAGAAAGCAAAGAACTTTACCTTTGTGCGTAGTTCCTTTTCCTTAGTGACGAGCTCTTGAATTTGAACGATTGTATCTTCATTATTTTGTTGATCCACAATCCAACGCATATATAATTCTTAAAGAGAAATAACTATGCAGAAATACAAATTAAAATATGGCTAATAGCTGTCTGCATACCTGTCCACAGTTCTAAGCTTATTGGAGCTATTGATGGCCAAATAACGCTGGGATTGGGTTCGTACAAAGAATTGAGAAAATTTTTCAAAACTTCAGGTCGATTGAAATAAGACCATAAACTTGTAGTACGAGTATGGACACATAAATCATGGCGCTCCTTTTCTGAATCGCAAAGGAACGTTCCATACTGCGAGAAGTAGCTGTGTTCAAAGAGTTGTATTAATAGTTTTGTACTGAATTCGAAACTACAAGGGAATTGTCTGTGCAGCTGATGAACACAATCTAGAAAAAGAACAAATGTAGAGCCTGAATTCTTTTTTCGATTTTGTGTTGGTGTATAGCAGGAGTATCTATGCCGCGAAGCAAATGGGTGGCCAGCTTGAATCCATTCCCTTTCGATTAACGCCTGCATTCTGAAATGCAAATTGAATTGTTGTTTCAGAAATTAAATAAAAACATTGTGACACTTACCCCCTTACAGTTCGACAATCAGGATTAAGTATAATTTGCACCAATGACGTCACTATTAAAGTTGAATCCAAGCCTTTAGAGCCGTGCACCAATACAGGACTACCCTCCTGATCTAAGCACTGAGCAACCACACAAGCGGCATTTAATGAATTCAAAACTAAGCTTAACCAGTTACTGCTTTCTAAACGAGAAAGCCACTTGTCCGGTGAACAGGAAACATCATTGCAAGCTAAGAAAATAAAATGTTTATCACAAGGTGTAAATGACTTAACAAATCTGTTGAGCTAGAGGTCACTTATATAAATTGTCGTTTATTTGATTCGATATTTCGACACTCAGTCGTGTGTCTTCTTCAGGAAAATTTTTAATTTTTTTCAAAGAAGCCACACAACGGAGTGTCGAAATATCGAATCAAATAAATGAGAATTTATATAGGTGAGCTCTAGCTCAACAAACAAACACTAGTTTAAACATAAAAGGGTCGAAAAATTAGCAGCAAGAAATCTCTAAATATTATTAGTTTTTGTGGTAGGCGAATTTGAACACGTCTATGATATTATTTTAATAGATTAAACAGAACAATTTTACTTAACTATCAATCCATTACAGAACTGTTGTAGACTTTCCCTAAATTCGCTAACCACATTAAATGAAATTATATTGGTACCTTCAATTAGTTTAGAAAAGCTATCTAAGATTGCAGATGGCGAGGAAACATTGCCAATTGAACGATTGATTTTTTTCCACTGCGAATAGTGTTGATCAGTCTCTGTGTTTGATTTTCCTTTGCCCCATGTATCAACTATAAAGCCCTTTTTACTTCGTCCTAATACAACATTTAATATGGCCTCGTCTGCACGACATCGTTTTATTCCCTGAATTGACAATGGTTGGGCGCTGCGTAAAAGAGCTGCCTAACAAAAAAGGAAGAAAAAATTTAATAATATTATACAAAATTTATTTTTGTTGCGAAATTAAGGAGTGAATTAAATATTTTGAAGTCTGCTTATAGACTAATACACTAAGTGATATCGTCTGTCTCAATATCTTTGCATTTGAAGTTCCTCAAGGATCTGTTTTAGGCCCACCTACATTTACAGTGCATGTGAGTAATCTAGCTAATACTGCTATCTGTACTATGACCAAGACCTGTTTGTCCCCAGAATATATATTTTTTTACTTTTAACAAGTTGTATTTCGTCCACTGATACTGTGTTAGAATTTGCGCCAGCATCTGCCTTCTCGTCTTTATGTGACAGTGGACCAATTCCACGGAGTGAAGTATTTGAGTGTGCTAAGCTCCCACAGGTTGCCCGGAGAATCGCACTACGCATTACAGGGAGAATTCGTTTTTCACCCGAACGCTTCGTCTGTGAAATAATTTGTCTGCAGACGTGTTTCCTGTCTGTTATAACGTTGGAAGCTTCGGGTCAAATGATCTCAAACACTACTCCTTCTTTCTTCCTCCTCACAACTTATTTTCCTAGTTCTGTTATAGTGCACTGCATATGTAGGGGATATCCCCTGAGTACTGTTCCAATATAAAAAAAGGTTGCAACTTTTTGCACACTGTGTTGGACCAATTTCTGTTAGACTGAGCACTGATCAGTTTATTTATTTAGGTTAGGTTTAACAGGCTGCCAGCTATTATAAAGCCAGCCCACTTGGGTCCAGTCAGGTCCCGTTGTGCTGCCTGGATCTGATATGTATCTCAGTAGATCTACATATCACTGGCTTAGAACCAACCCGAGGATCGGATAAAGAAGTCCAATCCATTTACATCGCATTCCGATACCTCCGTCAAATCATGCAGCATCGGTCTGCCTAGGTGCAATGCCCTTATATAAGAAAGAGCTGGACACTGACAGAGGAAGTGCTCAACGCTCTCTTCTTCCTCCTCGTCCCTGCAACTTCTACAGAAGTCATTAAATGGAAGATTTAACCTCCTTGCCTGCGTCCCTATGTGGCAATGTCCCGTCAGAACCGCCACAGCAGAACGCAACCTCCGTCGGGGCAAGCCCCTTAGGATAATAGTCCTCCTGTTATCATATCTGGGCCATGTCAGCCTTGATATTCGACAGGTACCCTCATTAGACCATCTGTCTTGAGCGGTCTGAAAAAGTTGACGCTGTACTATTTTCTTACAGCTCGCAAGCGGGATTCCAACGATCCCATCAATATCTCTTTGTTGTAGCTGGACCCCGGCCTTTGCCAGTTCATCCGCTACTAGATTTCCGGACACTTCACTGTGCCCTCGTACCCAGATAAGCTCCAGGTTCGAATGTCTCGCTATCTCGTTTAGAGATATCCGGCATTCACGAACCAACCTGGATGTCGTATAGACTCCACCTAGTGCATACAACGCAGCCTTACTATCAGTACAAATTCGGATATCATTCTCATATATCCTGTAGTACCATAGCCAGTTAGCTTCCCTCATAATGGCCGCAATTTCGGCCTGCGCTACGCTACACTCAGTTTGCAGCCTAAAACTCATCCTCCTCTCATACAAGGGGATAAAGATACCCCCACTGACTCCCGAGTCCGACTTGGATCCATCTGTAAAAATTTCAAGCACGTCCTCTTGACGATCTCCGAAAACGAGCCTGATAAGATTATATCAAATCTCTTGTCGGGCAGTAGAGCCGGCGAGCAGTAATCAATATTTTCCGGAAGGTTCACTATTCTTCCTATTATTGAGGCATGACCATATGTCGCCTCCTTCCACGTCCCGCTTGACCACAGCCTGATAGCCGAATTCATGGCTATTTCCTTCACCATGAGATCAGCTGGCAGCCAGTTCAGCATAGTGAAAAGTGCTTTCGATGGCGTAGTGCCGGAAGCACCAGTCACCATCAAAGCAGCAGTACGCATTATCTTTTCTGCGATTTTGCAGTAGGTGGTTTTCTCCAACGACAGTTTGTTTATTTATTTATTAATTCATTAATTTGTAAATACAAAGCCAATTCGGCAAAAAAAAAAAAAAAACTAATTTAATTCCAACACTAAACTCTGCCAAGTTTTTTTTTTTTGTTTTTCTGTTGCTGATAGGATGAAGTAAAAGTCCACAAACAATACTCCCTCATTTCTCCTCCTCATAAACTATTTCCTTAGTTCCAGTAAAATGCGCCCCATTTGCAGGGGTCTTCCCTTGTGTGCTGCGCCAAGATAAAAAAAAATTTATTCGTAGCCCTAACCTCTTGCTGATGAGCTCGGGCCTTCTAAACTTTTTTGTATGTTTTTTAAGGTTTAATGGGTTGATAGATCGAAGAGCGTCAGCCATTAAGGCAACTTAAAGCAACGGCGTTACTAACAGCGGTCTATCCATCACATCAGGAGGGTTACTCTGTATTACGATGCGAAAGAAAAATCGAACAATTCGTACCCTGTATTGCGTTTTCGCATTTATTTTTCCCTTTCGCACATTTTATTTTATCATTCTTCGATACAAGTGTTACTTCATTTTTAAACTATTTCGCGAAGAAGTTTGCGCAGACAGCACAGAATACCATATTATACTCTTATCACATCTACCTTTCGTATCGAACTTGCTTTCGCACCGCAATAGAGAGTAATCCCCTGGTTCCCTACATTACATATTATCTGTTGCGAGACAAATCGCTCCTTCATTGCAACATAGTCATATCTCAAAAAATTCGTTTTTCTAGTTAACAATGCAGAATTGTTACCAGTACCACCTTCTATATTGTGCCAAAACTTTATTCAAATTACTTTTAAACTTTCTCCTTTAGGAGATATTTTCTAAAAAAAAATTTCTAAGACTTGTATGGAAGCTTAAAATTTGAAATGCGTTTTTCTCGAAACAAGCTTTTTTGAGTTATGACTATGTTGCAATAAAGGAGCGCTTTGAGGACTGTAATTGGTTCCTCGAAAGCCGACATGCACCTTAAATATAATACTTACTCCATTTTCGTGACGGTAGCTAAGAACTGGAAATCGACCACCATCCCTAAATGCGGCTGATTGTACTATTTGTTCATCAGTAATGGTTTTCGGTACTATCAATACAGAACCATATGTTGGGCACAATTTAAAGTCTTTATTTATATGAGTAATGCGCCAGTCGCATCCCACCGCTGTTTCAGCGGCGATTGTAGCAGCCGCAGAAGCAGCAGCTAGATCATGACCATTTGTGTAAGTTAATGATGGCAGTATACCAGGATTGTTAACCGTTAACGTGTTGCTATTACCACCGGCGTTACTAACAGAAAACACTTTATTACAGGCACTTGCAGATATCAACTTTGAAAACTCCATTTCCGGCCTATAATATATTCTTTAAATAAGTACATTTAAAAACATAGAAATTAGAATTAGTTACTTGAATATTGTATAGCCATCTTCCAGAATAGTGTACATGGGACGATAAAAGAATGGATACTCCAATTCTGGATTATTTAAGTTACTAAGAGCCTCCAAGGAAGCAGCTACATTGAAATATTCCTTTGTATTCTTAATTTTTAACGAGATTATACGTAGATCTTTGCATTTTAGTGTTATTACTCCTCCTACGACAGTATTCTGTAACATACATGGTTTCTTTTCCACGACATCAATGTTTTTGTGCATAAGCTGCAAATTAACATATGTAAATAAATTAAAATCATATAAATGTACAGATTTTATTATATTTTATCTATATGTACATATGTATGTATAAGCAAAATGAATATGCAAACAATTAACAACATAATTTACCCATAATTCCTGACTGTTTTCTTGACGTGCACTCAGTAGCAAATGATGTCCAGTAATGCACAAGCGTCCTTCAATGGTCACATTTTGATGGTCATTTAGAAAAACACCATCCACCTTCGGTGTCTTTATTAATTCAACAAAGTCCATCTTTTGAATGCTGTTTTTTGTTCATAGAACAAATGAAATAAGATGTAGTGCACTCAAATACAAAGCAAACAACATTGGGCTTACTTACCAGAGCAAGATTTATCTGCTAAATAATAATATTATTTAGCAGTCTAAGTGCACCTTTTTTGTTAGGTTTATTTTCTATTGTTTGTCTTAAATTAAACACCGAAAATGAACTTTTATTATTATTGTTACTTGTTATCCTTAACTTTTTGAATATAAGCAACTCAATATTGCATTTGTTTTACTTAGAGAATTTTTCCATTCTGTTACTTTAAAATTGGGCATTTGTTATCCTTTGGTGCAAAACACCTGTGCAACAATAGTTTCTTGAGCGTTCAAAGGTGTATTAAAATCTTTCACAATATGTTTTTTCTTTTTAATTGTATTGTATAATATAATTCCAATGATTTCTTTTCAAGCACTTTTTGTTTATTACGCTGGATGTTTTTAATTCTTTTTAGTAATCTATTAAAAAATTTAAAATGCAACAGAATTATCAAAACATAAAATATGCAGAAAAAATAATTCTCTTATCTCTTTTAAAAATAAAATCCAAAAACAAAACATCTTTTAGGAAACAGGGCTGGTAATTTTAGTACACTTGTTGTTATTTCACAGATATGGGTGACTGGCACATAATCACAGTTATTAATTGTCATGATTTAAAGCATAAAAGTTCTAAAGAACAAAAAGTGGTAAAGATCAAGGCGAATTCATTACCAGGTGAACTTAACAGCACAGGTGATTATTTTTTGCTTCTCGCGTTTTTTCCAATGAGATCGTCAAATTTTGTTTCTTTTGTTTACAAACTTTTTCGCGCCATTTTAATCTGAAGGTTTTTTTGCATGATTTAGTGCAATTTCAAGAAATTTGTGTGAATTTAAAAGTGAAAAACTAATATAATCTGTGATTTTAATTACAAACAATTATAAAAGCTTATATTTAACATTTATATAAAATTTTTTCTCTGCTGAGCAATCTTAGGCGAATTTAGATTATGACATTCACGATATGTTTTACAATAACAAAATACATAGTACTGAAGTCGCCTTTCCGCTTGCATTCACCTGTATAAAGTCGCCTTGATAAAGATCAGGATACACTTAATAAGGTAGCCTCGTCAGTCGAACTGTTATGAGTAACAGTTCGACTGACAGTTTGACCGACTGGTACAGCCAACTTGTCAAAAGTTGTTTATATTCCTGTTTGTTTACATTGTCGAATTCTTTACAATTTTGCACGCGCCAAAACTATTAATTGCAAAAGACAAGTTTTTTGTGGTTAAAAATTGTGAAAGTGAAATTAAAATTTGTAAAAAGTTTTTCATTGTGTTTTTTTTCAAAAATGTCCATTTGTGCTGTGTGCAAAAGGAGAGACGGAACTATGCTTCGTATCCCAAAAGATGATGGAAAAAAAGTGGAGCGAAATTTGTGGGGTTGAATTTGCAGCTTCTGTAAGGACTTGCTCAAATCATTTTTTGCCTTCCAACTTTAAACATCTTGGAGGACGCTCCCACATTCTTCCAAATGCTGAACCATTTATTAAAAATTGCCACAAATGTGTTCTTTTGCACAGTAAGTAGACTTTTTTATAGTACCAATTATATAAATCTAGTTAACCAACGCAGCTGCAAATAAAATAAATGATATAGGAGATTTATTATCGTTTTCTAACATTAAAGTTCTTTTAATTCAACTTTTAATTCATAAAATTCAATTATCTTTTAAGTACGTGATGCACTTTTGTTTTCCTTTTTTCCACTTTTTCTTCTTTTTCCACTTTTTCTTCTTTTTTTCTGTCACATACTTTTGACATTTTGGTTGAATTGCAAAAACAAAATACACGCAAGTGTATTTTGTTTTTGTTGTTATCGTAGCGTTGTTATCGTAGCGAAGCGAAGCGTCTACTTTATTACATATACTTTGGTATAGATGTTATATATAATGTTCACATACAGCGTTGTCAACTTTTAAATTTCAAAACGTACCGAAATGAAGGAAAAAGCGAGTTATTTTAGCAAAAACGCACCAAATTAGGCATTGTTCTTTTTTAAAAACCTATTTTTTACTATAAAAAGTATAATATTTTTACATTACAAAAAAATACGACAATGAAACAGCCTTTTAAGCAGCTATTAGACGATCAAACTAAGCCTGATAGCACCGGCTGATGACATGCCATCTCGCGTTTGTCAAACTTAGCCTCTGACTTTGTATCGGACTGGTCACCACAGTGAACTTACTGACTAAAAACCCCCCTCTTTTTCCTGGGATAAAAATTTAAACTACGGGACCGCCTTAGCATTGTTTCAGAGTAGATTCCCAATGGCTTAATCAGCTCTTCAATTTACACTATCCTTCGTCTGGGATCCTGATTAAGATCTTGCTCTGCGGCGTCTAGATCCGGTTTTTTCGTACGCAGAACTTTTTCTCAGAATCGCGATACCGCTAAGAAGTTGGCCTCGCTCACTATCATGATGTCCACGACATTCTCTACCGTTATTGAGCCAGCTACCATTTCCAGCTCTCTACGAGTTTCCGCCCATCGAATACACTTAATGAAAGTGTGTTCGGCATCGTCCAGGACTTCTTCTTCATCGTATAAGCAAAAGGCTGTGTTACATTTGCCCATTTTGCATAAGTAGCTCCGGTAATAGCCGAGACCTGACAACATTTGAGTCAGATAATAGTTCAAATTCCCATGCTGTTCGGCCATTTCTCGATCCTTCTGCCCCTAGTGTCAGTACTCCATCTAGACTGCCAACTGTGTAACATTTCCTCCCGTATTTGCTGCATACTTCCAAGGTCTGCATGGCCAGTCTGCCTTGATATCCATGCTTTCCTTCGTGCTAGGACTGAAGAAAGTTTTGTTTGAATATTAGTGCACGGCAAAATGGAAGGTTACCCAAACTAAAACTAACCTTGTGAAGTTGTAAGGAGAATATGTAATGTTTATTTGGTTCTTCATTTTACAAATATGAATTATAAATATCTATTAAAAAATGTACTTTGCTCTTAATTTTATAGCAGTTGCCAATAAAGCAAATATTTTTTTTACTATCTTATGTGTTTTAAGCGCCTTAAATCACTAAAATATATTTCAATTTCAAAAATAAGCAACCCTAGCATACGAGGGCAGATTGATATTGAAGCTACATAGCGCTAGATGGCAGCAGAAACACAAAAATGTTTGCTCCATCAGATTACATGTAAATTATCAACTGAATTTGTCCAGCTCTTTCATTGTACCTAGGCAGACCGATGCTGCATGATTTGACGGAGGTATCGCAATGCGATGTAAGTGGATTGGACTCCTTTATCCGATCCTCGGGTTGGTTCTAAACCAGTGATATGTAGATCTACTGAGATACATATCATATCCAGGCAACAAAACGGTACCTGACTGGACCCAAGTGGACTGGCTTTACAAGAGTTGGCAGCCTGTCAAAACTAACCTAACCTATCAACTGAATTTAAACGCAACGAACAAGCACTGCAGCAATAACATCAACAGGTAGGCCAAAATAGGTGGTTACCAAGGCGAATTCATTATTAAGTGGATGCATCGACGAATTCGGTCAATCTGCCGACACTTCCTCTGTTAAGTTTTGTTTAGCTTTTTCGGCGCCATTAAAACTTTTGCGCATGTTCTTTATCAACTAATTTGGACAGCTGAAGTGTGAATTCGCTTTTTACACAAACAAAATACCTGTTGTTTTTTTTATTGTTGTAATGTTGTAGCGAAGCGTCTACCTTTTTTTTTGTATCATGGTGTTTACTGAAGAAAATCCTCGATATGGTTATGAACAATCGCCAAATCATTTGCATATGAAAATGCTATCGACAAGATGGGTGCCGCAGTTGCTCAGTGTCGAACAAAAACGAGTTCAACAGACCACTTCACAGCGGTGTTTGAACACGATTTATTTATTTATTTATTTCAGCTAAATAGTTAATAACAGCTGAGAAATCAGTATAACAAGGAAATAGATAGAATTAATATAACAAAAATTTCATTAGAAAACTGCTACAGTTATAAATATAATCACTAGAGTTTAAATGCAAAAGAAGTCTTCTCTTAGTATCATGAATATTGTCAGATAAGTCGATGAGATCATAAAATCTTTTAACTTCGCTACAAACTCTACGGAAAGGATCAAAATTTAAGAAGTTTGTTCGATGAAGTTGAAGATACAGTGGAACGTATGATCTTAGCTGTCTGTCAGGTATATTGATTTTTATTCTATCGCGAAGATGAATTGAACCAGTATCCCCTTGTAATAACTTTAAAAAGAATAATATATTTGATGTAATTCTTCGGCTTTTCAATGTAGGGAGGTTAATAAGAGCTAGTCGGCTGCAGTATGATGGTAAATTCACTGCTGGGTTCCGATGGAGATGATTAAGATAGAACAGCAGGAATTGTTTTTGGACTGACTCCACCTTTTTTATATAAAAGCTATACTGCGGATTCCAAATTACTGAGCAGTATTCGAGAATAGGTCGCACCAGTGTAGTAAATAGATTTTTGGTGATGTAAGGATCTTTAAATTCCTTCGCCCAGCGTTTAATAAAATATAAAATATTATTTGCTTTGTTGACACCAAAAGTGATGTGAGAGTTAAATTTAAGTTTTTTGTCAAAGTAAACTCCAAGATCTAAAGTAGTGTCAACAGTTGTAAGTTCTATAACATTAATGAAGTACTTTTTTTTTATCTGGGACCAGTACTTAGGGAATGATCCCTACATATGCAGCGCATTGTACTGGAACTAGGAAAATAGGCTATGATGAGGAAAAAAGAGGGAGTAGTGTTCGTGCAGTGTTAACAATAGCAACACGAAAGACTAACTCTATTTCAGCGCTTAAAATATTGGAATTAAATTAGTTAAAACTGATCAGTGCCCAGTTTATATACCTTCGAGACTGCTCAGATTAGCAAAATTTAGTCCAACACCTTCCACACTACAAGGTAATGAAATGCATTGAAAATAATATTAATATTGCTCAATATAAAGAAAACACTTAGTTGAAAGAGCTGAATATTGTGTGAAGGTCATCGATTTACAAAAAGCTTAATCCTGTTGATTTTTGGCGTCGTTTAACTGTCGATGAAAACAAAAATCAATCGAAACAATGGGTAGAAGTGCTCCGAAGAAAGCGAAGACAGTGAAATAGACTGGCAATGTTATGGCCACTGTATTTTGGGATGCACGCGGGATATTGATAATCGATTATCTTGAAAAAGAATTCACAATCACAGGAAAGTATTATTGTGCATTATTGGATCAATTGATTGATGCAATCAAGAAAAAACGAACACGATGCTAAAATTACGTCAAAGTGTATTATATTCAGTGATGTGGTACCTCAGTAGATTTGTCAATAAGCAGGGGGGGTTACTCTCTATTGCGATGCGAAAGTATATAAGTGCGATAAGAGTATAATTTGGTATTCAGTGCTGTTTGCGCAAACTTTTTCGCTAAATAGTTTGAAAATTAAGCAACACTGGCATCACAAAATAAACAATAGCGAAAAATTATAAAATAAAATGTGCGAAAGGGAAAATTAAATGCGAAAACGCAATACAGGGTACCAATTCTTCGATATTTCTTTCGCATCGTAATAGAGAGTAACCCCCCAGAACTGCACAGTCCTATTGAAACCACATATCGCCCACATCCATATCTTCCCCAATCTGACCATTCAAGCCGCATTTGGGCGAATGATAATCCAAGAGTGATTGTCGAAAAACCAATGCACCCTCATAGAGTGTTTGGTGCAGTTCATCGGGTCATATTTTCCCAAAATGAGGCCGGTCAGGCAGTTACTGTGAATCATGTTCGCTATCGTGAGATAATAACGAACTTTTTATGGCCCAAATTGCAAGATATTGATGTGGACGATATGTGGTTTCAACAGGACGTTGCCACTTGCCACACAACTAACGAAACAATGGCTCTTTTTCGCGACAAACTTAATAGCCGTGTTATCTCACGTGGTGACGATGTCAATTGGCCCCCAAGATCATGTAATTTGACACCGTTGGACTTCCAGCGTTGGGGTTATTTGAAAGGAAAGGTGTACGTCGATAAGCCAGCAATAAAGCTAAAGGATGATATAATTAGGCACAGAACTTCAATTATGCCTCAGCGTCATCGAAAATTTGAACCATCGGATGGAGGTGTGCCGCGGCGGCCATTTGGCCGATATTTTGTTCCATTTATAATTAAACCATACCAGTATTATCACAATAATTCCTAAATAATTTGTTTTATTCAAAATCACCCTTTACCAGGGGTTACTCTCTATTGCAATGCGAAAGGTAGATGCGATAAGAGTATAATTTTGCATTCAGTGCTGTTTGCGCAAACTTTTTCGCGAAATGGCTTAAAAATAAAACAGCACTGGTATCACAAAATAAACATAGCGAAGAATGTTAAAATAAAATATGCGAAAGAGAAAATTAAATGTTGAAAGAAAATACGAAAACGCAATACAGGCAGGGCTGGGCAAAATACACAGATTATGTATTTGAAATACAAGATACAAAATACTTTCCAGGAGTGTATTTCAAATACAAGATACAAAATACTTTACAGTAGTGTATTTTAAATACAAGATACAAAATACTTTCAAGGTGTGTATTTTAAATATAAAATACAACTACAAAATACAAATACATTTTTGTAATTTGGTCTCAGAAAAATGTACCCGTCTGGCTTTAGATACATATTTTATTTTACATATGCACTTAAACTAAGTTGTATATTCATATTATTGTTCTAAACTTGCTATGAAATTAAAGGAATAAACCTAATATTTAGCATTTGATAGATAGTAAATAAAAAATTCATTCGGCAAAACAAGTATTTCCTTTAATAAAAACTAGATATTTCAATCAGTTATCTGACAAACAATAGTCTTTCTACAGGTCCTGAGGGACACAAGCTGCTGTCAAATTCTATAAATGCATTTATTTTTGATTCTTGGATAGTTTTCCAGAATAGCAAGCTCTTTGCTTTTATCATTTTGAAAACTGATAAGCTCAAGTTCCAAATTTGATTTACGAGGTTGATCACTGTATTGTCCAAAACAACAATAAAATCTTCAGTATCTTTACCTGAACTACTACTTCTTCTGCATCCAGTCATGGTTTCACATTTTTTGCAATTTTTCTCCATGGTATCTATTGCAAGATTTTGAATTTTTTGTCTCTCTTTTACTGAGATGCTTTCTGGCAATCAGCTAATTTTGAAACTAGGATGGAAACATGACACCGATATGGCTCTATTTGCTCCAGCATGAGAAACTCATTAAATCTTATTTCCAAGCTCTCCATTAATTTTGTTAAAATACAACTTAAATGCCTCAAAGTATTATATTGCAGTGGATCTAATCTGGTTCTCGCAGCCTAAAGTTTTCCACAATAAAAATTATTTCCCTGTATATAAAAAGCTGGTGGCAAATATATAGAAATCTTTACTGATATCACCCGATTAGTGTAAAATGTATTAGCTTTGTTGAAATGAAAGCCAAATTGCAGTATTGCAAAATGATAAACATTTTAATGGTTGTAGTTTCTAGCGGTTTTAGCTTTTGTGAAATAACTTGTTTTCAATTTATTATAATAAATAAATGTATTTTGTAAAAATGTATTTTTGAGCCACATGTATTTGAAATACAAAATACTATTAAGTTATGTATTTGAAATACAAAATACATTCCGGTCGTGTATTTGAAATACAGATACAAAATACGTATTTGTATTTTAAATACGTATTTCAAATACTGCCCAGTCCTGAATACAGGGTACCAATTCTGCAATTTTTTTTCGCATCGCAATAGAGAGTAACCCCCCAGGAAAAGTCGGATGAATTTTTTTCTATTTTATAAGCTTTATGATCGGTATTTTTTCTGAAATCACCATAATTTACTTTTCCCACCAACTCTTCAATTTTTTTTCGCATCGCAATAGAGAGAAACCCCCCAGGAAAAGTCGTATGAATTTTTTTCTATTTTATAAGTTTATGATTCGTATTTTTTCTGAAATCATCATAATTTAATTTTCCCAGAGTCGAAAAAAACCGCCTTCAATTTGTTAGAAAAATTGTTGGTAATTTTGTTTATTTCAAAATATGATTTTTTTGTACCAAAAATGAATAACTTAAAAATACAATAAAGAATATGAATTGTATTAAAATAATATTAAATAATTGATACACAATATGTATAACGTAAAACATTTGCATTTAAACTAATTTCATTTGATTATCCAATTGAATAAAAATAAACGTATGTATATTTATATATTTTGTAGAAATAAATAATTTTTATTAAATAACCTTAAGTCAACTTTGCATTTTACACTTTTTAGATTTCTATAACTAAATAAAGATTAATTTTATATCATAAGAAAAAAAAAACATAAATAAATTAAAGTAAAATTTATTTATTTACACGTTTTTCAAAACAAAATCAAACCAATATGAAAAAATTAAAAAAAAAAAAAAAAAACAAAAATGTGAAACTATAAACTTTTATGGAATGATAAAACAGAAATTAAACGATTAAAAACAATTGAATTTAAAAATTTAAATTGGGAAGACTTTTGAAAAATGCAAGAGGAAACTTTTGTGGAGTAAATTTTGGAAGTTTCAGTTCAAAAAATGCAGATATTTCAATTTAGACAAATTCGATTGCTAAATAGTTTTTCTCTCTCACAATAAGGGTTTGATTTAAAACATTTCTGATTTCTTAAAACTAATTTTTTATTAAGCAAAATTTAAAATAATAAAAAAAATGTTCGATATATTAGCGAAATATTCTCTTTCAATCACATTTTATGAAAATAAAAAAAAAAAAAACAATAAGTCACACGTTTACTTTTCGATTTCATGTGGAAGAATTAATGGTAGATAAAATTCTGTCAACTAAATAATCTTACGTTTTTAAGGCATGCGATTTAAAATCACAAAAATGGTGTACTGCACATAAAACTGTTTGAATTTGTATGATTTGAAGCCAATCAGCTAAATAAATGGCTGCCAATTTAAATTCACATTCTTATTTTTCCCAACAAAGACTAAGGTTTGATTTCAAATTAAAAATGATTTGAAATCAAATATTTTCTCAAACAACAAAAAAAACTTTGATACTGATTTGAATTCAAATTGAAAAACATACAGGCCTGTTCTGAAAACGACGTGCTTTCTAATCACGAATTGTTTTGAAAGCACACAGACAATTTGAAGCTAGGGCCAAATCACTGCATACGATATCGAGCAAAATTATCGAAATTTTTCATTTTGGTATCACGGCATACGATATCGAATAAACTGTATGGCAATAATATAAAAAAGTTAAAGGATTTGTTTTTTGTATTCCTACTTTTAGGGAACGTATGGTCTTCAATCTATTGCATTTTATTTAAATTACGATCCAATATGCATCGGTTGCCATAATTTAGATGTATCGTAATGTTATTCGATACGATAGTTAATTCGATATCGTATGCGGTGATTAGACCCCTGTTCTGCAAATCACGTAATTTTACGGTTTTCGACGTGCTTTTAATTTTTTGAAAGCACGAGAAAACAGCTGTTTATTTACATTTTTGCTTTGTTTGTTCATAGTTTTATATTCTTAATTATAATAAAAAGTGAAAATTAAGTAAAAAAAAAATTTTATGTTCTTTAAGCTTGAGGTCAGTTTTGTTTTTTATATAAAAAAAAAATGGTTTCGATATTTCGTCTTCTTTCGGAAGACTTTTGCTTCTTCCTGAAGAAGTCTTTCGAAGGAAGACGAAATATCGAATATAATTAAACCATTTTTTATATAAAAAACAAAACTGACCTCAAGCTTAAAGAACATTTCAATTTAATTTAAAAAAGGTCAAATAATTAGGATCAAGATAATATTAAGTAAAAAAAAAAAGAAAAATAAACCAGCTGACTGCTAAAGAAAAAATGTAAATCACGACCATTGGTAAACAAAGCAAAACAATTTCTCACAAAACAAGCAGTGTTTATAATTTTATTAATATTGATGTTTCTGTGTGAATAAAATTTAATTTTATAACAAAAATGAACAAACAACACATCATTTTAAATACATAAAAATAGTTTTATTAACAGCCATGTTCCGAGAAACGCGCGTTCTGAAACCGGCAAGCGTTCAGAAAAACACATAATTGATTTTTAGATGTTCTAAGGAACGCGTGTTTTACTGGCGTTTCGGAGTTTTTTCCGAAAAAATACATGTGTTTTACATACGTATGTATATGTGTGTGGTAGTTATATAAAATAAAAAAAATTTTACAACAAATTTTTTAATCTACAGCCATGTTCCGAGAAACGCGCGTTCTGAAACCGCAAAGCGATCTGAAAAACGCTTAATTGATTTTTAGATGTTCTAAGGAACGCGCGTTTTTCATATTCAGATTACGTTTTTACCGTGGAAAATGTATTTGAACTTTTAATGGTCGTTTTGGACCCGGTTATACCGCTAATTATTCGTTTTTTATTGTCGATTTTAGGCGGGCTTTTGAACATTTTGCCGTTGTGTAATGCAGTAGCACTAAAAAATATATATATATAGTTAAAAAAAATATATTAATGATAGATTTTTCGACCTTTATAATTGTCCTGACATTTTTAGTTAAAAAAAAAAACTTAAAAGCACGCTTTAATATCGAACTAAAAAGATACACAGTAATTATAAAAATAAGCTTAAAACAATAGTGAATGAAAAATACTCGTAAAAAAAAGCCTGGCGCACTTTGTGCTGTATTTATCGTATATGGAACGCCCGACGATTTTTTCACAATACTAGTATTTTTCGTTCACTATAATTTTAAGCTTATTTTTGAAATGGTTATAGTTCTCACTTTTTCATTTGATATCGAAGCGTGTTTTTAACACGCTCATTTTAGTATTTAGTATGTTTGCAACACTCGAAACCCATGCCATATAAGTGATTATTTGATATGTATGTATATGTATTGCTGCTTTAGTGCGACAATTGGAGTTGTCGTATTACTTCCGGGGAAGTGATAAGATTTTGGGGATTTACCAAGCTGATTTTGAGAATTCTGAAAAAAAATCGGAACCACTTCGCTAGTCAATTTGCGAAATCCGGTTCGCGTTATAGCCGTGGAATATGCATCTGAACTACAAACGCTAATTCGCTTTATTGCGAAAATTGAAATTGAAGTGGAGGGATTTTAAAGTTTAGCGAAGTCGACACTATGAATCTCCAAAAAACTCGCAACCGCTTCGCCAACCGAATCTGAACTGGTTTTTCGTATTCGGTGCGCGTTTTTTTTTTACCGTGGAACATGCCTCTGAACTACAAACGGTCATTCGCTTTAGTCGGAAAATTGAAGGTGCCGTATTGTTTCTGAGGAAGTGGAGGGATTTTGACATTGTCTGATGCCGACACTGGGAATTCTTAAAAAAAAACTCGGAACCGTTTCGCTAACCGAATCGGAACCGGTTTTTCATAATCGGTGCACGTTTTGGCCGTGGAAATGTATCTCAACTCTAAATGGTCATTCGATTAATGAGAAAATTGAAGTTGCCATATTGTTTCAGGAGAAGTGGAGGATTTTGGCAACCCCTGAAGCCGATTTTCGGAATTAAAATAAAAAAAATAGCTCGGAATGCGTTGTATGGATAATTATCTGGTTATATGGATAATTAGTTTGATATAGAAGCATGTTTACAATTTTTTAAATCATATTTATTTAGTTTTTTTTAACTATATTTATTTGTTTTTTTAAGCTATCAGGCCTGTTCTAAAAATCACGTGATTTCAAAGCACATGCCGTTTCAAAAGCACAGATGTGCCTGTTCTGCAAATCACAATTTTTTGATTTTCGATGTGATTTATACTCTTTCGAAGCACAAAAAACTGCTGTTTTTCGCTACAATTTACTGATATTTTTACTTTCAGGTTGAATTTTTGTGATTTTCGATATAATTTATGCTCTTCTGAAGCACAAAAATTGCTGGGGGGTTACTCTCTATTGCGATGCGAAAGAAAAATGTTGCGTTTTCGTATTTTACTTCCACATTTAATTTATCCTTTTCGCACATTTTATTTTATGATTTTTCGCTATTGTTTATTTTGTGGTACCAGTGTTGGTTCATTTACAAGCTAGTTCGCAAAAAAGTTTATGCAAACGGCACAGAGTACCAAATTATACTTTTATCGCATTTAGCTTTCGCATCGTATTCACTTTCGCATCGCAATAGAGAGTAACCCCCCTGTTTTTTGCTTCAATTTATTGATATTATTACTTTCAAGTTGAATTTTTTTTTGTTCGCGGTATTATTTGAAAAATAATGTTACTTTCTTCTAATAAATATAAAAAGTAAAGTAAAATAAACCAATAAACCAAATTACAAAATAATACAGCAAGCAAATCTTGCAACAAGATAAGAGTATCTAGTTTTTGTTTAATTTAGTGAATTATTTCGTATGAAATAAATAGTTTTACTTAAATAACCAATAGAAAACACATTTGTTGAATTCACAAACTCAGTCGTATCGTGTATCGATGTATTTGGAGAGAAAATTTCAAACACAAAACTTCAAAGCAAAAACAATTTTCAAATATATTTTTTGTGAGTTTAATGTTTGTGTTTGAAATTGTCTCTCCAAATACATCGATACACGATACGACTGGGCTTGTGAACTCAACAATTAAGTTAGTTATTAATATAATAATTAACGAAATTTACTATAAAGTACGTGCAAAAATTAGGATGTGTTTTCAAATTGATTGCAAGTTAGCTTATCGGTTTAAAATCACAAAAATCAAAAATTTTTTTGTGTGCAGGACACTTTTTTTGTGATTTCAAAACACTTTCACAAAAAGTGATTTGCAGAACAGCATTGTACATTTATTTATATTAAGCCATCGTTTTGCTGATTGAACATATCGCCTAAACTCAGGGCTGGGCAGTATTTGAAATACTTGTATTTGAAATACAAATACGTATTTTGTATCTGTATTTCAAATACACGACCTGAAAGTATTTAGTATTTTGTATTTCAAATACATGTGGCTCAAAAATACATTTTTACAAAATACATTTATTTATTATAATAAATTGAAAACAAGTTATTTCACAAAAGCTAAAACCGCTAGAAACTACAACCATTAAAATGTTTATCTTTTTGCAATACTGCAATGTAGCTTTCATTTATACAGAGCTAATACATTTTACACTAATCGGGTGATATCAGTAAAGATTTCTATATATTTGCCACCAGCTTTTTATATACAGGGAAATCATTTTTATTGTGGAAAACTTTAGGCTGCGAGAACCAGATTAGATGCACTGCAATATAATACTTCGAGGCATTTAAGTTGTATTTTAACAAAATTAATGGAGAGCTGGGAAATAAGATTTAATGGGTTTCTCATGCTGGAGCAAATAGAGCCATATCGGTGTCATGTTTCCATCCTAGTTTCAAAATTAACTGATTGCCAGAAAGCATCTCAGTAAAAGAGAGGCAAAAAATTCAAAATCTTGCAATAGATACCATGGAGAAAAATTGCAAAAAACGTGAAACCATGACTGGATGCAGAAGAAAAAGTAGTAGTTGAGGTAAAGATGATGAAGATTTTATTGTTGTTTTGGACAATACAGTGATCAACCTCGTAAATCAAATTTGGAACTTGAGCTTATCAGTTTTCTAAATGATAAAAGCAAGAAGCTTGCTATTCTGGAAAACTGTCCAAGAATCAAAAATAAATGCATTTATAGAATTTGACAGCAACTTGTATTCCTCAGGACCTGTAGAAAGATTATTGTTTGTCAGATAACTGATTGAAATATCTAGTTTTTATTAAAGGAAATACTTGTTTTGACGAATGAATGAATTTTTTATTTACTATCTATCAAATGCTAAATATTAGGTTTGTTCCTTTAATTTCTTAGCAAGTTTAGAACAATCGTATGAATATACAACTTAGTTTAAGTGCATATGTAAAATAAAATATGTATCTAAAGCCAGACGGATACATTTTTCTGAGACCAAATTACAAAAATGTATTTGTATTTTGTAGTTGTATTTTGTTTTTGAAATACACAACTTGAAAGTATTTTGTATCTTGTATTTAAAATACACTACTGTAAAGTATTTTGTATCTTGTATTCGAAATACACTCCTGGAAAGTATTTTGCATCTTGTATTTCAAATACATAATCTGTGTATTTTGCCCAGCTCTGCCTAAACTAAACTTAATCACAGTATCCATTAAAAACTGTTGGTTATTATTGTTTAACAGAGTTTTACTTTCGTAAACGTGTTTTTGTTTTAATGATTTTCTTTAAATATTGTATTTATATGAATAATTGAACATTTAATGAAAGTAACATGCTTGTTAACAAAAAAAAAAAAAAAAACAAAAAATATTAGAAAATAAAGGCAAATAAATTATGTATTCATATGAATTATTTTTAAAATAATGCATTAAATTGAAGCTAAAAATTTTGAGTTTTTTTTGTTCTTTTTTAGAATTATGTTATTAAAAACAGTGCTATAAATGAGTTTTATTTTTGTATTATTTAAAACACGTTTTCTTTAAACGTAAAAAAGATTGTTCATTTAATTACAATTGTTTTGTTTTTACATCATTACTATTAAATAGTGAATGAATGATACATATAATATATGTATGTATGTATGTGTATGCACTACTTTTGTTAAATAGTTCATGGTATATAAAATAAATAGCTTATATTCTTAAATTGTATTCATTGAAGTAAAGTCATTATAAAAATATTAATTTACAGTTAATACCTATAGTTAATTATTAATACCTTAAATTATAATTATAACTAAATATAGTAAAAATACATATGTATTGTTGTACGTATAAAATTCAAATATGTATGAAGAACTATGCATGTATTTATGTATGTATGTATGTATGGATTTATCTACTTCATTGTGATAGAGAAATATTTGAAATAAGGAAGAAGGAAGGATTCAGTCATTTTAAAAGGACTGGCAAAATATATTAAAAAAAATACTCACATTTAATTGTAGCTTTGTTAGGATTTTCTTTAATTTTATTGTAGTTATAAATGTAAGTATGTATGCGTTACATAAATGCATACACAAACGTTTGAAGAGTATGAACTAATGTTATTCTAGAGGCATGCAAACTGTATGCGAAAAACACGGCTACAACGTTGTCTGTTTATACATGTTATATCTATACTTATATTAAATAAATCTATGTATACGCACATTTTTATATATAAAAAAAAAAAATATTAAAAGTTATAAAATAAATTAAAAAAACTTTTTATACATAATTTGAACTTTTTAGCTTTTAGAATTTTTCACATTTTAGTTTTGTAGTACAAATAAATTTTCTTGCCAGGTAACACGAACTACACTCACTTTTTTGTTTTGTTTTTTTTTTTTTTTTGCTATTAATGAACGAACTGCTGGAGTAAAAGGGATTGTATTTAAAAAATAATGTTTATTATTTTGTTTGTCTGGTTGGTTGGTGGTGGCTGGTGTTAATCCTCTAAAGGGAAGATACTGACCACGGGCATTTTAAAGGAAAATTTGTTCACATGTAAGTAGATGTTAATTATTAGATTTAAATGAATTCGATTAAATGCAATCAATAGTTATCCGAAAAGCAAAATGTTTTTAAAATTCCATAAATTTCAAATGCTTTTTGTTGATGAGAATTTTGCAGTGAAACTGAACTGAAAGTATTACTGGTTGTATGTTAATACTGAATTGAGACGAATATGTTAAATGAACGTGTAATTAATGTTACAAAGTCAAGACGGTGTTTGGTTGGTGGGGTTGATCATATTCTCATGAGATATATGTATGTATATATAAAGGTAATTATGAAAGTGATAATAACTAAGTACCATGTATTTTAAAATCTATGAATTATGCGAATTAGTTAGCACTTGAATATAATATGTATGTATGTACACATAAGCACATACATATACATATTATATATTTTAGCATTTGTTCGCATAACGTTCAACTGTCAGACTGTCTCGTAAGTAGATGCTAGACGTGGGTGTAAGTGTGGGTGCAACACTGGAAGTTGTCGAAGAATTGCTGGATGATGGCGTTGCAGTTGTGTGTGAATGATGTTGGTGGACCATGACAGACGCCCGCATAACATGATGATTGTTGTTAAGTTGTTGTTGATGTTGTGTTGATGGCTGTTGATAGAAAGGTGATTGCTGTTGTTGTCTTTGCTGATGCGCTGATTGCAAATTGTGCATAAAGTATGCGTTCATATTTCCATGTTGCTGAATAAGCTGCTGCTGTTGTTGCTGCAGTTGTTGTTGATGATACGGATATGCCATAACCAATTGCATTTGAGGCAAAACTTGTTGCTGTTGTAGCAAGTTCATGTGACCCGCTGCGCGCATCATATGCAAATAGTTGTCATCGCCTATCGGTGCCTGCCGACTGCCGTATTTTAATTCACGAGCTATTCCCTGTTTATAATTTCTATGATCCTTATCGATAACATATGCCACTTCTCGTATTTGCATAATTGTTGTCTTAAATTTTACATAGGCATGCGATGATTGCTGCTGGAGCGCCATAGCTGTTGAAACGAGTGGATTATGTTGCTGCTGTATTTGATGGAAAGCAACGGATTGATCCAAAAACGCTTCTAGCTGTGTCATATGGGACATGATTAATGTATGTATTCGTTGTAAATCTAACGCAGGATCTAATGATGTTATCAAATCCATTTGAAAATAGTCCATTGCTTCGGGAGAAACATTTTTACAACCGGGAGCATTTTCATCCGAACGACTACAACAACTGTATACTCCATTAACAAAAGCCGATGGATGAAAGTATTGCGATCGTATCGAGTTCGTTAGGCATATTTTATGCAAGAGATCAATCCATTCACGTTCCTCAACGCAATTGGTTGTTTGTACAATAAGCGAGCGATCTTTGCGTACAATCTGTAAGAGTAAATAGTTTTTATTTATTAATTTGTTAAATTTTTGTTGAACTTTTATAATTTTTTTAATTAAAAATTGTTTGGTTTGTACATATGTACAACACGTTTTTAGTTCAAGTTTTTCCTTTCTTAATTTTTTTTTAAGAAGAATTTTTTTACAAGACAATAAAAATAATAATCAAATCTTTAGCTGGGGGACAACTAGCTGTTTCGTAGTCGTTACACTACTCATCAGCACTCACTGGGATTTTTATTTATTTAACATTTGATAACTAGAAATGGAGCAGTCAGTGCAGACCAGAAAGTATGTGTTTAAAATACATGGAAACAGCTGGTGGGCAGATAATTGTTAATTAAAGACAAATATTCACTTTCCCATTTAATTTTGTTCTCTGGAAGGCGGGTTTTATTGAGGTTCTATACTTCTTTTTATAGTATTCCAACTAATCTACTAGCATTGACCAGAACCAAATTATTATGTTCCCAAAAATTCTGTTCAAATTTGAAGAGTTGAGTTGCGAAATAAATCTAGTTTACCAACTCACCACCAAATAAAAATTAAGGACCAGTTTCACGATTTCGAACGTTAACATTCGCATAAATTTGAGATGGCCAAGAAACACATTTATAGCTCAAAAATAAAATTTTTTCTTAGGAGTTGATATATTCTTTGCTACATTTTTTTACACTATGTTGCCATTCAGCTCAAAAATGGATTGGAAACAGGAGTTTTCGACACTCAAAATGCTTGCGAACGTTAAGTTTCGAAATTGTGAAACAGGCCCTAAATTATATCACAAGTCTCTAAAGCACATAGTTTGCAAGTAATTAATCAACCTCTGAAACTTTCATGTATATATGTTTATATATAACGAGTGATTTTTTTGCTATTATCTTTTTGGCAACACTAGTTTTGACAGCTCACGCACGTTTTGTATCTTGTGTCACTGTCAAACATCTTCAGTTTGGTCTATAATTTAATCATGAATCGTCTTACAAACGAACAACGCTTGCAAATTATTGAATTTTATTACCAAAATGCGTGCTCTGTTAAGAAAGTTCATCGCGTGCTTCTTCCATTTTATGGTCAGTTTAATCGACCTACTGAGGCTTCTATTCGGGCTATTGTAAAAAAATTTCGCACCAAATTTACAATGTTGGACATTAAACCACCAACACGCTTACGTAGAGTGCGAACTGAAGAAAATATCGCAGCCGTATCGGCCAGTGTTGGTGATGACCGTGAATTATCGATTCACTCATTGTAACCAATAACATTATTTATTTAAACCTTTAATTTTCTGCTTTAATAGCAATTATATTTAAAAAAGTACTCCCACTGCAATCAATTAGTATAACAACTAGAGTTTTTATTTTCCCGCAATTTTTCATTTCCCGGGAAAACGGTAATTGCTTTATAATTTCCCGGGATGCCGCTCGCTAGAAATAATAAGACTTTAATATGTTAGGCATTTACAAAAATTTTATTAGAAAGCTTAACAAGGCTAATTTTGCAACAATAGTACATAAATTACTTTTATTTAGAACCAAGTTCAATGTAGGCTGAGTTTTTCTTATTTTAAGGGGTTATTTGTTCCTGACATTCGCGGTCATATACTTCTTTCTCCCAAGCCTTTTTGTGTAAAGATTTCAAATGACGCAATAAGCCACTGGTACTTCGTCCTTTACATGCGTTTTTGCACGTAGGGAGCATATTGCAGTTTCACTAGATTTTTTCTTAAAAAACATCCTCGCGATTGAGTTTTCCATCTTAGCAACAAAAAAATTACGTCAAAATATCAATTTTGTACAATAAAATGTCTTTAAATGTAAATTTATTAAAACTGCTCACATAAAAACAGCTGTTTTTTTTTTGTTTTACGTTTGAAACAAATAACAAACTAGAAGCAGCTGTTTTCTACATGAAGATTTGCCAATAATTTTTTTATTACTTCCCGGGATCCCGCAAAATTAAATCCCGGAAAGCGGGAAATTTTAAAATGAGAATTCCCGGGATTTCTCGATGCGGGAATTCCCGGGACAAAACTCTAATAACAACTAAAGGCCGGAGGAGAACTATAAACAAAACTTCTCACCAGTTTCATCAGAACAATCAAGCCTCTATTTTGTTAACAATGTCGTTTTTAATACACAAGGCAGTAGATAAGTACTATCTGGGGCCAAATTCCGCAACGATGAATTTTGAAATGTTCACCAAATTCAGTGTTCACTTTTGATTTTTGAGCCCGCAATGGTGATAATAAATAATTTTGGCACTTAAAGTGTACACTTAATAATAATTTTTTCACCCAAAAATCTTCGGTGAATTTTAGTTTTTTGTAAAATATTTTGAACTTGAAACAAATAAACAAAAGGATTATGCATGTATACTAAAATTATTTATTAAAAAACTTGTGTGACACAGTTATTTTGACAAATCAGCATATCATTCTGCCTGAAGAAACACATTCAGCGCAATAAAATTCACTGTTTTTTACGGAATCGCTTTTTAATGAAAAGTGAACACTGTGTCTGTCAGTGAATTTTATTTTTAGTGTTCACTGGTAAAAAAAATTCATAGTTGCGGAATCTGGCCCCTGCTAACGAGCAGCAATAATCAATAATAATTGCAATAAGAAAGTTGTTTTAATTATATTTATGTATTAGGAATGGACGAGTAGTTATTTAAATGAAAAGAAAAGGAAAAAATATTACCTTAAAACAATTCTGCATTTTGAAACTTTTTTCATTCAATTGTTCGACCCGTTCAATTTCAGCCAACGGTATATCACAGATTGGGTGTTTGCCTTTTGATTTGGCATAACTTAGCGATTGGGTGGTTAAACGAAAATAACGTTGCTTAAATGGACGTCGTCCAAAACGTTTGCGACATTGAGGATACTTTGTCATCATGCTAAAGGAGAAAAAAAAAAAAAAATAATAAACCAAAATTATTTGATTAGTTTTACGGAAAGGAAGTATTAATAGTATAAACAACACAATAATTAATTACATATATGTATGAAATATTCTTACCCCTGTCTTTTTTGATAAAATTTTTATTTGATGTAATACAATAAAATGAGTTTTATTAAATGTGGTTTTATAAAAGTTTGGTTTTTGATCGCATGTAGGGGTTGGGGATGATTAAGTTTAGTTCACAGGTGGTAAGAAGGTGAATGTACATGAATTTTTATTTATTATAAAATTTTATAAAGGGATGAAAAACAAATAGATTAATTAAAAATGTACGAAAAAGAAACAGGTTTGTTAAACAAGCAGTAATTAAACGCATGAAGTTCTACGTAAATAGCGTTTGTTTATTACTTTAAACTTACCCTTCCTTAAGTAATACTGGTTCTAAATTATTTTCTCCTACTGGAAATAAACTGCTTGTTTCATGTGATGGAATTACTTCATCAACACAAGGTGTTGAAATACTTTCAAGAAATGTTTTTACCGCCTCGACATGTTTTTCGGTGCAGAATTTTTTATACAACTGGCCAGTGTATTCTTCTTTGCAGGGCTGCTGCGATGAACGTGAGCTTACTAGATTGCCCAAGGACTGTATGGTTTTTGAAATCAATGTCAGTGTGCGGTTTGTCTGGCAATCCTTTAAATCAAATTAAATATATTAACTAGGGATACAAATTACATATTGATATCAATCAAACTTACCAAAGGTTCTGTAGTTAAATCAAATAGCTTTGGCCCTAAAATTGCTGGGGCGAAAAAGCGCAAAAATATGAAACCAGAAACAACTGAATAGCGAACTTCTCGATTATGCGGAAAATGGCGGCCCGCACACTCACGCAAGTCATGAAAAATTTGGCACAACACCTTCGGGCAGCGTACCGCACTCTTCGTTATAGCCTCAAATACACGCTCAACATAATCTTGCAGATGATGCAGATTCGTATCTACAGCTGAGCGATCTTTTACTTTGGATGGATCAATTTCGCAGGGCTTTTTCTCAGCGAGTATTTGCGCCAGCACGGGCCTTAGCGTTTGATGTAAATAGTGTAGGCCCGACAATCGCATCGCTTCGTCCATCATTTTTGATACCAATGTGTTGCCTCGAAATATTGTCGTCGCATCAGTCAAATTTGAGATCTCATGATCGGCCAGTGCTTTGATAATGGGAGCAATGCGACCAGTGTGTGTGAATAGCCTGACGAGGGGTTGCGAAACATCTGTCTTGCAGGATACCAGTTCACCGAGTATAAAAACAGACGACAAAGTTATAGGTCGTTGGTCAACCGACTCAAGCAACAAATTCATTAGGTCATCGTAAGTAGCAAGCGGGAATACGTGATCGGCGGTATATAATATTTTGAGACGTAATGAGCCAATAGTGCTGTCCCCACTTAGCCTAGTGCCCGGCGGTGTGGCGCATGAGCGAGTATTTGTATTTAACGACCGTGCCAATGAGCTAAGCGATCTTGGTTGTAAATAATACCAAGCGGACGGTTGGACAGCAGATTGCTGCTGCTTGTTTCTTAGTGGTAGTTTAACTTCACCCAGAAATACTTTATCGGACATACCAGAAGCGTCATGCCACAAAGTAACCGTTATCTCACAGAGATCTGCTCCTCCCACAGGGTAAATTGTGTACGCTTTATTAGAGTTTATTGTACCACCGCCACTGTTTGAATCATAATGAGTCTGCGATGATTTTGCGTTCGCAGTTGTCTCGGTATCAATACAAAGATCAAAGCTCATCACTTCATCAAACTCCGGATTTACTGTTTTCTTTTTTAACTTTGTTCGTTTAGAGATCTGGCGCTTATTTGAATATAAGGCAGTACAAACTGCATACGGATCACAAGTTCCGTTCTTTTTCGCCAGGTCCGTACACTCAGGTACACGAATTATGACCCGCGAATGTTTACCGCTTGCTGTTGACAAAGGTGACGTTTTCCAGTTTGTACCTTGTTCGGTATTCTGATTTTGATGGATGCCAAACAAACCAGCGTTATTACTTCCCGCATTGCTGCTTCTTATACCGCTCTTCTGCGCGTTACTTCGTTGTATATTGCTTAGTTCACTGTTTTCCTTGTAGTCATTTTGTAGTGCCTGATGCTGCACCAGTTCTTCGATCATGTCGCTATTACTACGATCATAGTCGACAGGCCGCAGGAGATTTATTCGTTGTTCAAGTGTTTGAGATGCTATTTCCTCGAATTGTACTTCAATGTGTGCCATGCCTTGTACTTCCGAATCTGAATCAATTGGCCTTAGTGAAAACCAATGATCTTTGTGATTGTACATATGTAACTCTTCTCTTTTTATAGCGATCTTTCCAATTGGTTTGTCCTGTTTCATGTGTCGATCGCGATCCCACACATACACAGAAAGGTACCGAAATCGTCTTGGAATTTTAAACTGATATTCTTCGCCGAAAAATGGCGAAAGTGTGCGTTCTATGGTGGGTGTTCGACATATTTCCTCCTGATCCAGAGCGATTGTGCAATAAACATCCCGAGTACCTTGTGTGCTGCAACTTGTATTGGCCGCATTGCGACTGCTCAGGTTTTTAGCTTCACCTGAAAAGACAATGTAAATGCGAACTATAAAAATTGTGTTTCGAGACAAGAATGCATGAGTATTTTTAGGCGTTTATAACTATGAGGACGGGGGGTTTTTTTTTAAATCAATGTACGAGGGTCAATAAGTTAATTTTGAAATGAAACACAGGTTTTTAACACGCTTATATTAGTTTTACTTGTGTGTCTGTTTGTTTGTATGTTTGCAACACGCGAAACTCATGCCATATGAGTGATTTTTACCTATACAGGCATATAAAACTGTATGTAGTGTTGCTGTTTTAAAGCAAAAATTAGAGTTGCCGTATTGCTTCCGGGGAAGTGGGATGATTTTGGGGATTTACTAAGCTGATTTTGGGAATTCCCAAAAAATTCGGAACCACTTCGCTAATCGGTTTTTCATATCCGGTGCACATTTTTGCCGTTGAACATGCATCTGAACTACAACCGGTCATTGGCTTTATTGCGAAAATTGAATTTGAAGTTGGGAGTTTGCTAGCATTGATTACATGCTCACAACAAACGTATTCCTATAAAGCATCCCCATGATGTCAGTATGACATTTCATTGATGAAACAATTGTCAAAATTTCCGCTGTTGATAATTAGAGCAACTGCTGTAATGGTTTAAATCACAGCGATGAAAAGTGTCATGGGGTCAAAAATAATGACATTTGGCATTGCATTGATGTTAAAATACATCACATATATGGCAGGCTTTCTATGAGTGTATAGCGTTAATAATGTATTAAAATTCGACTACTGATATGTATCCATTTTATAAATCTCGAATTAGTTTTACATGATTTTGTGCACCTTTTTCAATTTTCCAGCACTAGACAGGTGTTTTAGCCAATCACCGAAGGATTAAAAATATATCTGAAGATATTTCGATATTTATGGCAAACTCTACATAAGATCATACATAACACAAAAAGACATGTCTAGAACAATATCAGTACGCACTTTTTTATTTTGGCTCAAAGTGACTGAACTTGAAATATTTGCTTATAAACACACTCGTATGTATGAAAATATATTATTGCTTGTATGTAATTGTATATCGGACCGGAAATCGATTAAAATCACGTATACAAGGTGCATATTTTCCAGAACCACAAAAACAGAGCAAAAATAAAAAGGCAATCAAAACACACAACAAACCAAACAACGTCAGTCCGAACGTACGACTTGCAATTCATGTCTGGGCAAATTAATATGTTTATGTATAAACAATATCCCAGATGGTTAGTTAGATAGACAGCCTATAACTTGTCGCCTTTGGAAATTTTGTAGATAAATGCGATTAATCAAAAATAAAAATTACTTTTATTATACAAGATAGTGTTGGCTATTCGAAGTACGTTAAGAAGTTCAGTTTTATGTGCATATGTATATACATGTGTGTTCGTAGGAAGGAAGATTTTATTAACGTTTTGTCTTTCATCTTTCAAACCACTCACACTTTTTTATTAACACACTAATACTTTTTTAAAATTGAAAGCGAACTTGTTTTTAAGTAAGGTGTTCAATTTTTCAAAATGCACTGTAGGTGTGACAGCTTCTATGAATTTGACAAGCAATATACGAGGGCGGATAGATATTGAAGTTATCTAGCGCTAGATGGCAGCACAAACACAAAAAAATTTTTTTTTTAAATTGCGATTTGTCAAATGTGAGCTGTTAAAATTAGGTCATAATGGCCTAATCAGACGGTATACCCAGTCCTTGGGGTGAACTATCTTACGGCTCACCACACCTGTGCCCCCAGGTGGCTTGAATGGCTATCTATTGCAAGCCAGCTGCACCTAGAAGACTGGAATTACAAGGGCGGATTAATATTGAAGCTACCTACAGCCAGATGACAGCACAAACACAAACAAACAAATTTTTTTACTTTATTTTTTTGAAATTACGATCTGTCAAACGTCAGCTGTTAAAATTTCACCCAAATTCATCGATTAGTTTATTTGTTGTAGTCGTTTGAAGTAAGCGCAACTTTTGTGTTTCTTGAAAAATGGAAAAAGTAAATTTCGTGTAGTAATTAAACACTCTTATTTAAAAGAGGAAACGGAGAAAGAGACAAACGAAGAGCTCGATAAACATTACGATGAGTCTGCTTCGTCAGATTGCATGATAAAATATTAGATTGCTGAATTTAAACGCGACCGAATAAGCACGGCAACAATACTATCAACAGAAAGACCAAAAGAGGTGGTTACTGAAGAAAATATCAAGGAAAACCACGATATCGTTATGAATGATCGCCGAGTCAAGTTGAGATTGTTAAAATGGTAAACGTATCATATGAACGTGTGTTCAACATTTTGCATGAATAAGCTACAGGCAAGATGAGTGCCGCGTTTGCTCAGTGTCGTACAAAAACGAGTTCGACAGACTGTTGATTTTTTTCTCGATTAATAACTGTTTTTTTTTTATCTTGGACTAGTACTCAGGGGATAACCCCTACATATGCAGTGCATTGTACTGAAACTAGGAACTTAGGTTATAATGAGAAGGAAAGAGGGAGTAGTGTTCGTTAACAATAAAAACACGAAAGACTAAAACAAACTCTGATTGCAGCATTTAAAATGTTGGAATTAAATTAGTTAAAACTGGTCAGTGCCCAGTGTATATACCTTTGACACTGCTCAGATTAGCAAAATTTAGTCCAACACCTTCCACACCACAAGGTAAGGAAGTACATTCAAAATATATTATGAATGAACACATATAGAAAACCCGGAACACGGTGAAAAATGAGATAAAAAACAAGAAAATTTAATATTTTATATATAATAATAATTTGGTTTCATACGAAATTAATAGTGAACATATATAGAAAATACGGACAGCAGTGAAAAAAATAGACAACAAATAATAGTAAAAACACGTGTACACAGCTTGCTACCTATTCCGGTGCAATATATAGAAAATACGGGCAGCAGTAACAATAGATGTCTGTACAGGATGGAAGACAAAACACTACTCCCTACTTGATGAAACGTGGGTCCACCACTACACACCTGAAACCAAAAATCAATCGAAACAATGGGTCGAAGCTGATGGAAGTGCTTCGAAGCAGGCGAAGACAGTGAAATCGGCTGGCAAGGTTATGGCCACAATATTTCAGGATGCACACGGAATATTGGTCAACGATTATCTTGAAAAAGGATCCACAATCACAGGAAATACTTATTGTGCATTATTGGATCAATTGATTGATGCACTCAAGAAAAAACGATCACATTTAAAGAAGAAAAAAGTGCTCTTTCTTCAAGACAAAGCACCGGTTCACACGGCATTAGATACGATGCTAAAATTACGGAAATACATTTTACACAAATACAATACAATACACCTTATAGTCCAGATTTAGCCCGTAGTGACTTTTTCTTATTTCCAGACTTGAAAAATGATTCGCAGGAAGAAGGTTCATCTCAAACGCAGAAGTGATTACCGAAACTGACGCATATTTTGAGGGGTTCCCAAAATCGTATTATTCAGATAGTATAAAAAAAGTTGGTATATCGTCTTACTAAATGTATTGAGCTAAAAGGAGACTATGTGGAGAGAAAAACAAATGGTTTTTGAAAAATAGATTTTTTTTTCCTACTTAGGTAGCTTTAAAATCAATCCGCCCTCGTATATGGGGGTGATTTAGTTTTGGTCAATACTATATATCAAAAAAAAAAATAAAAAAAACAATAAAAATAAAAGTACAAACATATATATCAACGCATATATCGCTCCTTAATTGCAACATAGTCATAACTAAAAAAAAGCTCGTTTCGAGAAAAACGCATTTCAAATTTTTTAGTTTCCATACAAGTCTAAGATTTTTTTTTTTTTTTTAGAAAATATCTCCTAAAGGAAACAGCTTAAAAGTAATTTGAATAAATTTTTGGCACAATATACTCGAAAAGCTCATTTTTTTAAAATATGACTATGTTGCAAAAAAAGAGCGATATATACATATATGCGATATATACATATATGCCCATACTAAGCATTTCAATGTCCGGCTCTTTCCTATATAACGGCTCTGTATCTAGGCAGACCGGTACCGCTTGATTTGGCAGAAATATCGGAATATAATGTAGGTGGATTGGACGCTCTCATACTCGATTTGGTTCTGAACTGGACGAGTGATATGTAAATCTGCTGAGATATACAAATATCATACTCAGGCAACACGACGGCACCAGATTGGATGAAAGTGGGCTGGCTGGCTTTTCAATGGCTGGCAGCCGGTTAAACCTAACCTACATATATAACAGCGGTATGTCAGCTATATATGTATAGCTGCGGATATTGGTTTTTTTCAACGAACGTAAATTGCATCGCTGTAATGTGGTTTGATGTTCTGCATCTTATTCACATTTTTATGCATGAATCCAAAAAATTTGGTAATTGGCTTAAACTGTCTCCTTCGACGGCATGGCCAACTGTGATATTCATTTTGATTTTTTTTTTCATTTTTTTTTTTTTTTTTTTGCAAAGTCAGACAACGAGGAATAAAAAAAGATTTTGTTACAAAAACCAGATGCAGCAGAATCAATAAACAAGACTTCCCTTCTTTTGTTTTCTGTGAATCACTTTCAAGAAAAAAGATGTATGTATGTACATATATACATATGTACATGCATATGTATGCAGTTTTATATTTTATTAACGTACTCACGCGTTGAGAGATAAAACATTTTTTTATTATAACTATACTTCTACAGCTGCGTGCAAAATTCAAGCAATGCCTGTAAATGGTGTCATTAGCTCTTTACAGGATAATCCATCTCCTGGTTTAAAATTAGGTCTCATTTAGAAAGGCCCTAATTAACATAATTGCAACGTTAGAGGAAAAGGAAAACAAAACGTAATAAAAGCGGTAATATTAGGTTAGGTAGACAGGCCACGGGATTCTCTAATTTATCCCAGGTTCTTCAGCTCACTTGGGTTCGTTCCCTTTGTGATTGCCTGAAAAAAAAAACTCTGAAGTAGAAGGTTGTTTGGAGGGGGGAAAGGTGGGAAACCGCTTAATGTGGCGTTACATGCTATTATACTAGCCATCTGCTGCTCCTTATGAATGATGCTAGCGAGGTCAGATTAACAGAAGCCGGACATAATAGGCTATTGAAGCCACGCTCGCCTAGGTATCCAATACCAGGCATATTCTAAGGAGGTGAAGGATTGTCTCCTCACAGCCTTCGTCTTGACAACTTCTGCAGAAGTCGTTATAGGGTAAGACTACATGGTTTCCAAACGAGCAATGTCCAGTGATGACAGTTACAGTGACTCTCAAGTGAGATCTGGGCAGTTTTAAGAGCTAAACTGTAATATTGTAATATAGCTTTTTTATACAATTGCTTGTACAACTTTTACACGCTATATATTTCGCTATATATTACAAAATGCATATATAGTGAGTAAACGCAAAAAAAAAATTGTTCTGTACATGTAAGGCTTCACTTGCTGTGCCAAAATCTTAAATTAGAGCGTATTCTATTTTGAACTAGAAAATCGCCCGTCATCAGCTGGTTGGCAAGTCAGTTTCAATATACACTCATAGAAAACCTGTCATAACTGTGATGTATTTAAACATCGATGCAATGCCAAATGTCATCATTTTTGACCCCATGACAATTTTCATCGCTGTGATGTCAACCATTACATCAGTTGTTCTAATTATCAACAGTGGTAATTATGATAATTATTTCATCAATGAAATGTCATACTGACACCATGGGGATGCTTTATCGGAATACGTTTGATGTAAGCATATAATCAATGCTAGGAAGCTCCAATACCGAAGAAATTACTAAATGAAGTCAATGTAATGACAAAATATCATCAATAAAATGGCGCACTAATATCAGACCAACTATTATTTAGATTCAATCTGATTGATGTGATAGCTCATTAACATCAGAAAAATAGCACGTGAAGTAAATTTGATGACGACATATCATCAATACTATGGTACGCTATCATTAACATTAAACTCCGGTTCAATTTAACGCTTTCAAAAATTTGTTCAAACACGTAACTTTATATTCTACCATCTTCAAGAAATCAATGAGAATTAAAAATGTTCTAATAATATTTTCGATGACTTCCTGCCATCATTAAAATGTCTGTGTGGCGCATTATCATATTTTAATTGTGTGTATGCTTTGTAGAAGGAAATATTCTATTTCTTTGCTTGGTAGTTCTTCTTTTTATTTTACTCTCAACGCTGTCATTATATTTATGTAACTAATGTCGCATATGATGACTAAATGTCATTAATATGATGCATTTTTTCTACTTTTTCAAAAATTAATTTTAGTAAATTTAAAAATAATAATTTTAACAACCTAATTCCTATTCAACAATAAATAGAAAATATTATAACACTATTTAGGATTTTTTATAATCAATTTTGACAAATTAGATGTATTATAACTATTAAAATATGTATCATTGAATTGATGTCACCATAGTTGTAGCATTGATGATACTTAATATATGACAAAATTGTCTGATGACATCTGTTGTTGAGATTGATGTCAGTTTTCATATTACTGATAACCATTTACAATTCTGATGACCCGCCGTCATCAATATGAAGATGCTTTTTTCTGTGAGTGTATACAAACATGTACTCATTTTTGCACTCTACTGTATGCTTGTCTTATGCGCTCCTATTAATTGAATCATTGGTGTTGGTAGGCTCCATAAACTATCTGACATTCGAATATTGCAAAACAGATGCAACATAAAATATTTGTTTCCCCCTTGATACTTTACTCGTATGAAAAGGGTGTATTTATGTAGTATATATCCATATATATGTATGTATGTCCATTAAAGAAAAAAAAAACACGTGTTGCATATTTTACATAACAAAAGAATGATGTCAATAAACGGAAGGAAGTCTTAATGAAAAAAAAAATTTGTAATATCTTCCAAAAAAAAAAAAAAATAAGAATACATATGCATACGAGTATACTAAATACATACATACATAAAGATTTATACGTATAATATCTTACTGTAAACGACTGTAGAGCGAAACGGACAAAACAAATTGATGGTTGAGCTCACACTCACTCTCAAGGTGCATTAACGTATACACGGTGGCAGCACTAGAGCAAAATTGCAACAATACAACAAAAACAGACATCTGATAAGCTATGTTTATCAAAAGTATTTGTAACTATTTTCACAATTATAAACTATGAATTTACCTTTTCATAGTTATAAATTATATTTATTTGAATTATTTTTATGTCCATAAAATAATTTGTATATGTTTAATTCAGAATAAAACACTAAATTCACTTTCAAAAATGTAAACAATACATTTGACGTAAATAGCTTCCTATATTGCCAGTAGCAAAAAATTGTCACATGCCGTAGTGCTGCCACCGTGTATACGTTAATGCACCTTGCTCACGTAAATAGCTTCCTATATTGCCAGTAGCAAAAAATTGTCACATGCCGTAGTGCTGCCACCGTGTATACGTTAATGCACCTTGCTCACTCTATAAAAATAAAAATAAAGAGAAAGAATGACAAATGACTTAAAACTACAAGAACTAGACTATATCGCTCCTTTATTGCAACATAGTCATATCTCAAAAAATTAGCTTTTCGAGTTAACAATGCAGAATTGTTAACAGTGCTACCTACCATTTATATTGTGCCAACATTTTATTTAAATTACCTTTAAACTGTCTTCTTTAGGAGATATTTTTTAAACATTTTTTCTAAGACTTGTATGGAAACTAAAAATTTGAAATGTGTTTTTCTCGAAACAAGCTTTTTTTGCGTTACGACTATGTTGCAATAAAGGAGCGATGTGAGAAGGTCCATAACAAAACGCATCAATGTTAATTTTTAGTTTTTGATTTTTTTACTCAATATTATTTCACATATTAAAGTCCCATTTAGCCGACCGTGGAAATTGTAACTGTAAAGGCCTCGTTATGCGAACGTTGATGTTAGAAAAACTTAACGTATCTTAACGTACGGCCGTTTGTATAGTTATAGAACTTTAAAAAACGTACCACATGTCAACAAAAAATAAACAAAACATTGCACAGCATAGTGTGCAATGTTTGTTTTGTTTAATTTTTCGGTGTTTCTAATTAAAAAAAAATATCATCCATATCTTTTTTTTTATTTTTTTATTATTAACAAAACAATTTTCACTTATTAAAACAAAATAAAACTATTTATATTTTCCAGCCAAATCGAATTTTTTTTTTGTCAATTATTGTCGGCTGTTCGAAACAGTGTTGAGCTTTTCAACATAGTGATGGGCATTTTTAAGTTAGTTTTCGTACTTGCTATAGTCAAATAAAGTACCAATTGGCTTCAAGAAATATAAAGTTTATGTTTAAAATTTCTAATATTATATGATAATGGGTTGGTATCATTCGTCTAGCTGGAGTTCAATCCTGTCTAAAGCCAAGAAATATTTTTATTTATAATTACAACAATAATTGCCGCGATCAATAACTCTTGATCAAAGAAGACAGGAACAAATAATTAACATTAACGTTAATACATACGTTTATGTTTAAAGAAATAGTTGTTCACATATATTTACATTTCTATTGTCATTATTCAAACTCAATATATTTTATTAAATAGTATTATTATAACTCTTATGATAAAAGTGGCAAAAACTGTAAGGGGTTAATGTGCCAGAATACCATCTCTCATATAAGAGTTCCAGCACTGGTCTACGAATGTCACGTAACAACGGCGTCAAATTCTATTTTAAACAGGTTGAGACGTTCCGGCAACGTGACAGTTAATTTCAGTAAGCACTTACATTATTAATGTATACTTAAATACTAACGACCGTTCCATAAACGTACGTGGACGTTCGCATAATTGTACCTTAACCCAAATGTAACGTAAATGTAGTAGCACTTATAGAACACTTAAACCCGTATCATGTGAAGAAAAAGTGTTCTGCTCTTCATTTTTATATTATTGGGTGTGAAAGAAAATATTGAATTTTTCATCGTCCATATCCTTTTATCAAAAAAATTATATATAAAAATAAAATAAAAGTAATACAGCTGTTCATAGCAGTGATGAGAGTTCATACTATTCAGCACATATTAAATGTGAGCGCAAGATGTTAAAAAGTGTACAATATTTCATATTTTTGGAGCGTAAATATTGATTGTATTTGTATGGGAATATTACTAAACATTAAATATAGAGAACAAGAGAGCAATGAATGCAAAAATCATTGTACCTCATTTGAGTGGACGGACAGTTTTATCAAGTGTGCAATAAATATGTTGTGCACTTCGTTCATTTTACTTACACTTTTTTTGAGAGTAAAATCTTTTATTTTTTTAGAGAAAAATTTAAATTAGATTCTTTTTATTCATCAATAAACGTAAAATATTCAAGCTATTACAGTTTCTAGAATGAGAACAAATGAAATAAAAATTTAAAGATAATAAAATATATAATATAAATATTTTAGCATATTTTGCATGATACTACACTAGAAATAATGTTTGCGTGAGAAATAATGACGCGTGAGCGTCTTGTTTTTTTGTAAAATATTTCCTAAATCTTTTTCCCGTAAACTTAACTACTGTAAACTCTCCAGTATTAATTTTATCTTTGCTGATCTACAGGTTGCAACTCCATATTAGCAGTTATTGGTTCCTATTAGAGTTAAAAATTAATTTTTAGCTCTAATAGGAACCAATAACTGCTACTATGAAGTTGCAACCTGTAGATCAGCAAAGACAGAATTAATACATACATAATACATTAATTACGTACCTCTATATCTATAATGAAATTAAAATATACATGTACTTTCTAGACATTAAATTATTTCGATCGAATTAATATAAAATAATGCAAATACAAAGTACAAACCGTTGCTTTTATTAACATCATACATTTACATATGTATATGTTGTCTCCTATAACAGCATTTCATATCATGAGACACTATTGAAACATAAAATTGAGTACTGAAATTTTATTTAAAACAACAATAAATATTGCACTGTTTAGAAGACAAAGAAATGCTATTGTAATTTTTTTATTTAAGAGAACAGTAATATTTGTGTGCTCATGAAATCAAGTGCAAAAAAAAAAAAAGAGTTCAATTCACCATTGAACATTATAAGTTAGTCCAACAAGACGTTTTATGCTCACGTTTAGTACATATACAAAAGGTACGAAAAACTTGCTTAAATTGTACCTTAAATTATCTTATATTACTGCAATATGTAATAACTTTGATAAAAAGTTACATTGTAATGTATTATTAATGTATTGTACTTAAAAATTATTAAAATTTTTTTGTTATTACATTTCTATTCACAGACCTAAATTTAACCATGTATTACTTTCTTACATTTATATAGCAGCATCTCTGCATTATGAACCGATTTTCAAAAGTCGTTCAAAGATTATGCTTGTGGAATATATTTTTGGAAATCGGGCGAATAAATGTTGTGGTTACACATAATGTGACACTTGTGAAAATCGTGCGGCAGCATATAAATTATGCTATCTATCTATGTACATTCATTTTTTCAGAGAAAAAGTTTTAAATTTATTAAAATATATTACGTGTAGTTGAATGATCAAAGAAACCAGAAGTACCAAAACAGGGGTTTTGTGCCACTCTCCCATTCACATTAATATATACCATCACTGACAACATTGATCATGTATTGATCAAGATTGAGACGTTACGGTTACATTTTATTACAGTCAGGTAAGCATTTTCATGGTTGTTCGTATACCAAAAACGATCAGCTGTTTCAACTACATTTACATTTCTACATTTAGGATTGACTAAATGAGCCTTAAGGGTTTTCATGATAAGTATTGTGCAAATTTGCCCTGCATATTATGGTTAATCGTGAGCATACCCGTTTATTTTTGTGCAAATGTGCCCTATCTATTTCTAGAAAATTGTTCTGGACACATAAAAAACTTTTGGCTGAACTAAAAGAAGTCGTCAAAAATCTGCATTTGTTTACAATTATACACAAACCAGTGAAAAAGAAAATTATTAGCGGTTCTCGCGTTTCGTAGTAAAGTACTGTTGTAAAGCTTGTACATATTGTAGATTTAGTAAATCTTGGTAAATGCAAAACTAGACAACAACGAAATTCATATATTTTTAAGTTACTATACGAGTAATAACAACCTTTACAATACCAAAAACCGTAGTAGATATAGTAAACGCAGTAAGCTCATTTATTTACAACTATGAAACAGCCGGCAGACTTGACGCCATATATATTTTTTTGCTGTTAATAAAATAAATGTACATAAACATTGCTAAAATGGAAAACATCAAAAATAAAAGAAAATGTGAAAAAAAGTTGAAATAAAAGATGTGTGTGAAGATAAATTTTAAATTTAACTAGTACAGACATAAACCACATTTGCAATTATATATATTATATATATTTCTTCGAGAGAAATCTCCATAACTGGGCCACACAAATATAAAGAATCAATTGGAATATGCTCTCCAGAATACATATTTTTTAGTTTTGCCTTAAAAGTACATAACTCATTATTCCTTCTAATAAAAAAAGGCTATTTAAAACATCTGATATTCTTGGAAAGAAAAGTAGTCATAACAAAAATATACGAAATACTACACACATCCCACTATATAGAAAAGATGCCCCAAAGGGTCCTCTAAGCCATGATATAAGTGGTATTTCTGAAATAATTTTGAAAAAAAGTTTTGAACAAACTTATTTTTTGTGAAAAAATTTTTTCAGTTAAAGCTGACTTTTTGGGGAAAATACGAAATACTACACTCACCGATTTTTAAATAAAAAAAGCAAAAAAAAAACAAAATTTTTTTTTGCTTAAAATCAGTTCTGGTAATAAAACGAGGTATAGGTCCATATGTACACGAGACATAGTATAAACCGATTTTTCCATGAAAATGTCGCGTAAGAGAACTTAAGATTTTGTTTTGCTTAAAATCAGTTCTGGTAACGGAGAAAGGATACTAAAATACAGAAAATACAAATTTCTGATATCAGTCCATATATGTATACCCGAGATGTAAAGAATAACCGGGTGTTTGCATTTCGAATGTTTTTCATCCTTCGGTTGTAGTGTCCTTTTGTTTAATAAGCATTTGATAGCAAATATTTTAAATTAATTTTAAAAATACAACTGAAATCAAAATTTGTTATGGATTTTAAGTTTTCCGCATGAAAAAAAAATTATTTACACTTTTTTGTGTTTTACGAGTAATTTATAAAATACTGAAAACATACCGTGAGGAGGACGACATATTTTCATACATAAATAACATTAGAAAAAAAGTATTAAAAATGTAATTTTAAACAAAGTTTTTTTTTTTTTTGTAATCAATGAATCATTTCAAGTTAGTTATTTGTGTATTCCTTATATGGCAATCAGTGTCATCTAATTGTGAAAAACATAGTGCTATAAATGTAAAAGTATTTGCAGCAAGTGGCATTTGTAGTTAAGGCGAAAATATAATTGCATTTCAATATAAAAAATTGCCATATCTATCGTTTGACCCTAATTATAGAGCTTATATGTTGATAATTCAAGAACACACTTCAAGAACGCAGTGAATCAAATACATATTTGTTAACCGATTGTCAGGGTTAAAGCCGAAAAAATAAAATATGCAGGTATTTATTATGTATGCATATATGAACGTATGTGTATTACCCCACAAGTCGATTTACTTGCTGCATAGAGGTGCACAGTGGTTGCACTCGTATGTATATTTCGTTTGTCTTTTAATGACAAACATTTTTTTTACAAAAACTTCATTATAGATACCAAGTTAGAACTTTAATACCAACTTTGCTCACTGATGTTGTTAAAGATGTAAGATTCTAAATACATAAGGAAACATTCGAAACAAAAATCAAATGTGCTGTTCACAGAACACAGATAAGCGTTCATATAGAAAATTTGTACGAAAGCCACTCAAATTTTTGAGAGGATATTAGGTGTGTTCATCTACTTTACTAGTAAAAATTAGCAACGAGAGAATAACAAGAAAATTTTCAAAATTACTCTCAAAAATGTGAAAAAGTAAATGAGCACTTTACTAACAAAAGTTTGCAAGTTAGAGTAGTGTTGTTGTGTGTAGGTATATATAAATACTTAATAACTACCCCTATATCTTTTGGACAAATTATACATATAGTATGTATAATGTGATTATGGTCATTTATATTCAGCTTTGTCTTGACTGGTGTTTTTCGAGTACGGCTTGTAATAGAATAATGAAAAGTATTACAATTTTATATAATCTAGTACTAGGCATAGTCGAAATACGCTAAGCACTATAAGGGTGATAAGCTACTTTTGAATAAAATATCTATTTTTAAATTTTATTTTAATTAACTGAGTCGGTTGTTGTGCAAATCAAGTCGTGTATGGCTTTGTGAATGGATTAGTTTGCAGTTGTCGAGTTGGTTGAAGCAAAATCAAAAGATTTTGATTTTTTCAAGTTGGTTAGTAAGTCTCTTAATTCCATTGTACTGTGTGTGTTCGAGCCTCCTGATCAGCTGTCAAAATTTATATTTGTAGTTTTTTTGCGAGGAGATCGTTAACAATTTTTAAAATTGTCTTTAATTTCATTGAATCTGATAGTCGAATAAAAATCTTTCAATTCAGTTTATGAAGTGTGAGGCCAAGAATCAATTCAATTCAGATACACAATTGAATTGAAACGTGTATGGGCCGCTTTATACGATATAACAGCCTGCTTACACATAACATGGTACCCAGGTGCTCAAAATATGTACAATACTAAAAATAATAGCTGGTCTGTAAAAATTAATTAATTAGGTTAAAACTAGAAAAATATTAATATAATTAAAAATGGAAGGATCTAAGTGTCAATTTAACTACTCTCCTAAAAGTTTTAAACACATTCAAGCAAGTAAATTTGGCGAAACATCTTTTGCCTCTGATGTGCCAGATACTGTACATTTCCATTATTTTACCTGTGTTGTTCCTAAGTAACACAAAAATAAATTTGTTACCTTTTTAAAACTTTTTATCGTTTTAAAAGTTTACATACACTTGTAATTTCATAAATTTTCACAAATATTTTAATTTTTACTTAATTTAGAAATATTGTTTTGTAAACATATACGCAAAACAGCTGTTTGAATAATTATTAATTGTAAAAATTTTTCTCTCGCAATTTTTTACGCTCTTTTGACGTTCTCTCGTTGCAAATTTTTTAGGTTAATGAACACTTTCTAGTAACAATTGTTACAAATTTGTGAAAATTGTTAATAAATGAACACACCTATTACTGCAATTTTTATTTCTTATTTATTTTTTTACTTATATTTTTTTACTGCCTGGCTCACGATGTCGTTTCATTAACATTCGCTAATGTTTTATATTAAAAATAAGTGATTTATAGCCATCTATTATTCAACTAAAGGTTATATCGGAGGTAGACAAGGCAAATGATACAAGATCAAGGAAAAATAAAGCTTATAAATGCCATCGGAAAAGGTTTTTTCATCTTAAAAATTATCACGAACGTTTACGAAACGACATCGTGAGCCAGGCAGTTAATTTAGAGAACTTCGAAAACAAATCTGTAATAAAGGGTGATCCAACCATAAAGCAGGGTGCTAATTTTGTGTCACACTTTATCGTCAAGTATTTGGCCCAATTTAATAATAATTTCGTTGTTTCAGTGTTTGACAAATTCTACCATGAAGAGGTAAACAATTGAGCAGGGCTTTAAGATTTTCGAAGCCTTATAAGAAATTGGGCTTTCAAAACAAAATGCACTTCGTCGAGGCACACTTTTACCTCAGTGGATTCGTTAACAAGTAGAATTGCCGCATTTGGTCAAATGAGAACTCACGATTGTTGAAAAGTCTATGCGTCCCCAAGGAGTGGCTGTTTGCTGCGGTTGGAATGGAGCCACTTACCACACAGTCAACGAATAAAGAGCAAGAAATCAAATGGCCGTGTTACCTCACGCCTTGGTTATGTTAATTGGTCGCCACAATCATGTGATTTTAGACTGTTGGACTTTTTTCTGTGGTTATGTTTAAAAAAAATAGTTACATCAAGAAGAATTTAAGACCTAAAGCATGAGATAATCTGGCACATTAACGAAATTGAATCTCAATTATGTCTCAAAGTCATTGAACATATGAACCATTGGTAATCTGTAGTAGTGCCACCAAAGCCGTGATTCGAAGTTTAATGTGTTGTTCATGGAACACAGACGAGCAACTCGTCTAGAAGATTTGTATGAGTTTCTTTTTGAGTGATATTCATATAAAATTTTTTAGACCATAATAATAATTTCACCCTTAACTGTTATAAATCCTTTTATGATAATAAAAAATATTAACGTAATTTTATGAAAACTTTTTGTTTGTTTTGCTTTTGTTTAACATCGTGCGTTTTGCTTGGTCCATCTTTTTTGCTTTTTAACAATTATAAAACTTATTTGATTTAAATAGCGGTACACATGGTCAAAATGCTTATCAAGCATGGTAATAATATATGCGAAAATTCGCTAATATGTGTGACACCAATGACGCTTGATGGAAGTCAGCACATGCTGACTTTTATTATTGTTTTGTTCTTATTGTGAACGGTTGTCAAGAAAAAATATTAAACAAAAATATAAATAAAAAAGTATCTCTGGAATTTCAAGCGAAAAAAATTTATAATTTTTATTTATTATTATTATTATGAGTAATGAAAATCAAGATATTTTGGAACTTACGAAGTCGGACAAAAACGTGTTAAATCAAAAAATAAATGCTTGATGGAATATCAAGCATTAAACTTTCAAAGCATCAATCTTGTATATGAAGTTAGCGGCAAGTATTTTGACCACTCCTAACCCGCCGATAGTGTAAAAAGACTATGGAACTCCTAATTTAAGGCTGTAACTTTTAAAATATTTGTTTCAAATTAGAGCAAATTTATGTACTGTTCATAGAGCACAGTCGAGCAAGAAAATTTGTATGAAAATTACTCAATTTTTTGAGTGGTTTCCATACAAAGTTTTTACACGAGTCGCTCGTCTGCGTTTTTTGAACATCCCAATAATGTGTTGTATACAAAATAGATAGACGAACGACTCGCCTGGAGTTTTTTTTTTTTTTTTTTTTTTTTTTTTTTTTTTTGCAAAACTGCTCAATTTTTTCAAGGCTTTCCATATAATTATTCTAGATGAGTCTATATTCCGTTAACATCACTTAACAAAACGTAAGAGATAAATTTTAAAACATTTATGTGCTGTTCATAGAACACAGACGAGCAACTCGTCTAGAAAATTTGTATGAAAGTTATTCTGAGTGATTTCCATATACAATTTTTTAGACGAGTGCTCGTCTCGTCTTAAATCACAAAAATTTCTGAAATCTTAGCGAATTTTGCTATATTTCTCTTACGGATTGTTATTGCTAGTGAAAGTCAATAAATAAGAGAGATAATGAGAGTGCCATATTTGTTTTATTCTACTTCTGCTGCCAGTGATAAAAAGTTGTACATTGAAAAAAAAAAAAAAAAAAAAAAAAAATGCACGTACCGCTTTTTGCTGCTATTTAATTTTTTGATAAAAAAAATTTTAATTGTTGCCCAGTACAAAAAATTGTGTATTACACTAAAGGATATAAAGTTCGTTTCTGTTTGTGACTTCAGGAAAGCTTTAGAACTTTTACTTTTTATGCTTGATTTCAATTAGTACCGTATTTAACACAGATGTTATCAATATTATTCTTATTTTATTTAAAAATAGAAGGATCACTCATTATTTAATACATTTTATTTATATTGCACAAAATTATACGTGTTATGCATAAAGAATTGAAATAATCATTGGAACTAAAGATTGTATTTTTATAAGGTTTCATTAACAAAAAAAAAAGAAAAATGTAATTTATATTTTATTTGTGGTTTTTAACCATCAAAAGGGGTTTTTTTTAAGTTAAGTCAAGATGCAAAGTTCTGAACATGTAGTACAAAAATAAATTATTATTAAGAAAGTATAAGTTTTAGATTATTGTTGGTTAAGAAAGACGTATAGTATATGGCATTTAAAGAATACATATACATATGTATATTAAAATCAAAATTTTCTTTAAACTCAAGTATTTTTGGAACATCCGCACATGCAGATGCGAGTTTATATAAATATCATCATTATATAAATTCCTGAATGGACCTAATACTTGCATTTACGTTTTATATAAAAAAAAAATCAAAGGCAGTTTCTGCCGCAGGTTTTTGCCAAGAAACAAAAAATTCAAGTTGTTACAAGAAGTAAAGTTTTAGTTTCTTTTTTTTTTATAGAAGAAGGAAGGTACGCACTATACAACAGAGCAGTTGCAGGCTTTTACTTTATGTCCCATATGACGAAATTACAACATGGAAGAGACGCATGAATTAGAAAATTGTTTCTTGTCATCTACATACATAAATATGAATCTGTATGAGGATGGGAGGCACATAATTTCATTCTGTTGATAGAAAACGCCATCATTTTAATGCATTAATAAAACTCCGAAAAAAGTGAAATCGATAAACGAAAGTCAACCATTCAAACAATTGTACAAAATTGATCACAATCTAGAACAAAAATACTCGCGAGAACTTTAGCCCACAAATTCGCTTAATAAGTAAAAAAAAAAAAAAAAAAAAAAAAAAACAGGCGAATTCTTTGACGTTTTATAAAAAAAAAAAAATATGTACATGAAAATATCATATTGTTGTTATAGTCAAGCTTTAATTTAATTTGGGAGTCTCGAAAAAGATTTTTTTATATGTCGTAGTGAAACTTTTTTTCTCGTGCCAAAAGCTATCAAAAAATCGATATCACAATATGGACAAATTTTGGTCCTTCCAAATCGACCCACCCTAATGCGCATGTATTAAATTGATTTATATTACAGTCGACTCGCGCAAACGTGAACATCCAGTTACGTGAACATCCAAAAACGTGAACACTTTTATATTAACATTGACTACTCTAAAACGTAAACAACTGCTGATGGCTCTAAAACGTGAACTGTGTAGTTTAGAGGAGCCAGCTAATAAAATTAAGCCAAAAGAGGCTTAAGAAGCTTTTGATAAGGCGCTGAAATGGGCCGAAAGTGGAGAAGTAAGTCAACGTGAAATTACAGTGTTGCGTAACCTGAAAGAAAAAGCGGCGTTGCAGATACTCAATCAAAGAAACCGTAAAAAAAATTACCTCGTTTTTGGTTTAATTTACAAATATTTTCCCAGTATTTCTACACATATTTTTATGACTTATTAAATCGTTTTTTGAATAAGATATTTTCTTAAGTTCCTTTCATCATACGCGTTTAAAAACGTATTTACGCTTATGTATTTTTACCCTTTTATTTCATGTAGATTTAATTCAATGTTAAGTCGAAACAAAGTTTCTACACTCTAATAGCTTTACATCAACTGAATTAAAATATTGCAGTAAATTTATTGAATAAAAATTTTTATATACATACATAGTCTATTAAACTGTTCTGCATAATAATTTTCAACGTATATTAATGAAAAAAAAATCCAATCTATAACGTGAACAAAATCAAAAACGTGAACACCCTCAGTAAAAATTAGTTCACGTTTTCACGAGTCGACTGTAGATGTGTTTCTTTACTTTCTGGGCAAGTTTCGTAAAAATGACAGCAAGCATAAGTTTCTGCCAAAAGGAGATATCATTCACAAGTACGAGAACGCCAGAAGCCAAATTTCTAGGGTGCCGATTCCTGACAAGCGAAAAAGCTTCGCAGTTTGTTTGGTTTGTTTATAAAAAAATAAACATGCGGCAATAAAAATTGTCATGTTGATTTACGAAAAAATAATACCCATATGTCGGCGGCAATAAAAGACAAAGCCGATTTTTAAATTTTGAGGTGAATAGACATTCCTGTTGTTAATATTGGCAAGTATCGATAACTGCCGACACATATTTGATATTCACAAGAGAAAAAGACGGCAATATTGTCTTTAACTGCCGCTTATTTTTTCGTCACAGTTTTTAGCGTCGAGTTCAAACAAAAATATAAAAAAAAAAAAATTAAAAAGAAAATTAAACTTAAAAAAATTGGAATAAAATGAAAAAAATAAAATAAAATTACGAATCCCGCCCAATTTAAAAAATTATTAGAGCAGCTGGAAAAGGACCCATCAATGCGCAGAATTAAAAATACAGGACTTCTGTCTAAGCAGTTTTCTTTCCACTATTAAGCTGGGGCCAAATCACCGCATACGATATCGAGTAAAATTATCGAAGTTTTTCATTTTGGTATAATGGCACACGATATCGAGTAAATTATATTGCAATAATATAAAAAAGTTAAAGGATTTCTTTTTTGTATACGTACTTTTAGGAAACGTGTGGTCTTCAATCTATTACATTTTGTTTAAATTACGATCCGATATGCATCGTTTGCCATAATTTAAATGTATCGAAATGTTATTAGATACGATTGTTAATTCGATATCGTATACGGTGATTAGACCCCTGGTTTTGTTTTTTTCGTCACTGAGTTTAAATATGGCTGGAATAACATTTTGTATTTAAAAACTTAATTATTATTCTTTTTCCACAAACTTTCTTATTTTGCTCTAAATCAAAATGTAAACAAAACGAAGCAGCTGACACATACATTAGAGATGTGTGTTGGGTTTTATTAACATAATCGATAAATATTACAAATCGATAAACAGTACAAAACTGTTAGGGAATGCCAGATAAATATTGATGTCGCCATAATATTGCCGTCGACAAGCATAATATGGGTGAATATTACTTTTAAAACTTTTGCGATATTAAGGTATTTTGCAATTATTTATTTACAATTAGTATAACAGCATTGAAATGTTTTGTATATAAATAAGTTGATTCAAAAGAATTTTCTTTCTTTAATGCTTCGTATTAAAGTAATATTGTAGGGCTTGTACATATTAATATAGATTTAGTAAATCTTATTAATTTAAAACTTGACAACAACAAAATGCATAGATTTTTGATCTACTAAACTGACTATCTTTATAATACCAAAAAAAAAAGTAGTAGATTTAAAAATTTTCATTCATTCTATTGTTTAAACTTTCACCTTTTCCACAGTGAGGCTATTTTTCTCAAAAAATAATTCTCTTTACTTCTCAAGAAATTGCTATTAAAAAATAAATTTGTATAAAAAAACATGTTCGCAATTATTTCAGAAATCCTAATTATTCCACTTTGATAAAGGACTCGGTCACATCTCCCATATAGAGCTATGGTGTACAAACACCTATATTCATATTTATATGCCTGTATTAGTAACAACAAAAAACGAAAGTGTATTTTTGAAAAGCTACTCTGTCAGATCTCACTTCGGTAAAGTGTAAAGAACAGCTGATTTAATAATCCTTGTTGAATTGTTAACAGAATATATGCCTTCGTGGTTAGCATCAAGACAGTGTACATGTAAGGGCATCACAGCAGATGAGTTTTGTGTCCTATACTCGTGAGTATAGGAAACTGACCATCGCTGGAGATAAAGAAATATGCGTATCACTCCTTATTTCTTAAAAAATTCCATTTTCCCCCTCTAGAATTTGTGTTTTAAAATAATTTTTTCCCTAAATTTATTGCGGAGATTTCACCTGTTCGGTTTTTAAAGGAACCATTTAATAATTTTTTTACATACATTTCGTCTGCAAAAGAAGTGAATATTGGAGTGCCTCAAGGAGCTGTTCTAGGGACACTTTTATTTCTTATATACATATAAATGATTTGCCAAGTTCTATAACACATTCGAAAGTATGTATGTTTGCGGATGACACACTTATTTATATTTGCGGAGAACATCCTGATGAATGCATACAGTATTTAAATGAAGATTTAAAAGAAATTGAAAAGTATTTTCAAATGAATAAAATCAAAGTAGACACAAGCAAAACCAAATCAATGATAATAAGAGGAATTTCTTCGAATAAAATCCGGTTGGAAAATGTAGATATTGAAATAGTGAAGGAAATTAAATATTTGCGAGTAATAGATTCATTCCACATTTTGAGTATATATGTAAAAAAATATCGAAAAAAACTGCGTTTTTTAGAAGAATTAGGCACAAGTTAACATAAATAACAGCTGTAAATATTTATTATAAAGCCACACTTTGAATACTGCTCAACAATATTATTTTTGGGCAATCAGCAAATGAGAAAAAGACTGCAACAACTTCAAAATAAAGGAATGAGATGTATTCTTCAATGTCACAGACTCACACACGTTCACATCATCCTATCGACACTGCAATATCTCTCAATAAATCAGAGCTTAACGATGAATGCACTGTTATTTATTTTTAAAATAAAAAATGGTATACTGCCTAGTTATATGTAACAATATTTAATTAATGCAGCAGATTCACAGCCATATAACCTCAGGAATGCAAATGACTACAGAATTAACTTTGTCTCCTCAAATTTTGGTTAACACATAATATTATTTTATAAGGGACTCAAAAAATTCAACGAAATGCCAAAAGAATTAAAAAATGAATCAAACATTTATATTTTTAAACGTAAAGTTATGGCATATGTAAAACAGTTGATAATTTAATTTCATTTAAAACGCCATCCTACGATATGTTTATAATATTAAGAGATATCAAGGAACATCACAATACTCTAAATCCTTATATGGAGTTGATATTCTCGAGTTGCTAGAGATAAGATCATTAATTTTACTGCACAAAATTATTTATATAAAAGAGCCTATTTACTTATTTGAACGCCTTCAGTTTGCACGTTCTAACAGAGGATAAAACATTATACAATTCAGACATCGAACACTAATATCTGAGTGGCAGTTCTTTACAAATACCATACGGCTGTGGAATTCACTACCCAACACTTTGCAATGTACTGGCAACGCTATATATATAAGTATATGTACCACTTCCTATTAAAAAATTATTTACTTTTCCTCTCAAGATTTTTTTTCACATATTCTCAGGTCCCTGAAATCATTGCAATGGATCCTATTATTTTTTTTTTTATCTTGGACCAGTACTCAGGGGATAGCCCCCACATACACATTATACTGGAACTAGGAAAATAGATTATGACAAGGGAGTAATGTTTGTAAACTTAACACAAGGAACGACCAAAACAAACATTATCACAGCATTTGAAGTGTTGAAATTAAATTAGATTTTGATTTACAAAATTCTGTGCGGAGCACAATTTCTATTATTTAGGATTAGAACTGTAACGCGATGTGTAAGGAGTCCAACAATGTACAAGAAGCAAACTATTCGTACACATTTCTTATTATTGTATTATAAAAAACTTTTAGTACCAAAGAAATTAATAAATCATACTCTTAGAAAAAAAAAATCTTAAAAAAGGTTAAAATCTATGTAAGCAATTAAAAGAAAACATGAAATTATTTTAAAAAGAAATCGCATACATATGTGTTTTAGCACGAACTTAAAAGCTATAAACAAACAGAGGAAAAAAATTTACATTAAGAAAATAAAAAGAAAAGTATGAACGAACCAAAGCAAAAAAAAAAAAAAAAAAAATAGCAACAACAGCAAAACATTAACCGTGATAATGCTGAGTTTCATCAAATGAAGTTCGTTGTAACAGTGTTATAGTTTGGAGATAAATAAAAATAAGTATGGATGCGCCTCGAATACTTTCATTCAGAAAAATGAAAATGAAAACTCTTTAAAATTGAATAATGAAAATGTTTTTGTATACACTTATTATGTTTGTAGTGCAAGGGGAGCGTGCAATATATCACATACAAACAAACAAATGAAATAATTTCCAACCGCTGATAAAACTATAAGAAAAAATTAAAACATGCAAAAAAATTTCACATTGGCATAAAAGTAGTTCTATCGGAACATATGCACACATATACATACAGTGCTGTTCCTACGCTAAGCAACTCACACTGTATTTTACAAAAATGTTATTTTTCTCTCAAATAAGAAGACCTTACGAACTCATTTTAATATATATTTATCACTTATATGATAACAAAACAGTTTATAAAAAAATAACAACAAAAACCTTTTTTGATATTTCAATAACGAACAAAAACAAAACTAACTCTATGAGAGGCTGTGCCTACGCTAAGCAACTTATTAATATTTCGTATATGACCCTTTGCTTTTTATGACTGCAGCACATCTCTTGGGCATTGAGGCAATTAAATTTTGCAATGTGCTTTTGGGGATGTTTTTCCATTCATTTTGAAAACCGTTTAACAAATTTTCTTTATTTGTAAATCGACTCGATCCGAGGCGTCGTTTCACAATGGCGAACAAATTTTCGATAGGATTCAAGTCGGGTGATTGTGCCGGCCAATCAAGCACTTGAATCCTTTTCATCTGAAACCATTCCTTGACCAGCTTCGATGTGTGTTTCGGGTCGTTATCATGTTGAAACACTCATCGAAGTGGCATATTCCATTCTGCATATGGGAGCATTTTCGTTTCTAAGATGTCCTTATACACGAATCGATCCATTTTATCGTTTATTTTGTGCACAGGACCAAGGCGTTTGCCAGAGAAACATGCCCACACCATAATGTTTCCCCCTCCATGTTTCATTGTTTGCTTACAATAGCGTGGATCGAGCCGATTTCCTTTCATATGCCGCACAGTGCATATGCCGTCTGAATTGAAGAGGTTTACTTTGACTTCATCGCTAAAGAGCACACTGTTCCACTTTGTGATAGTCCAATTAATGTGTTGCTTTGCAAATTCAAGACTAAAAATTACAAAAGTCCTATAGAATTTGTTGTTAAAGTAAATTAAAATTCACTTACCGTTTTTTCATGTGTTTTTTTGTCAGCATTGGTTTTTTGACAGCCCTATAACTTTTTAAGCCCAGCTTGATGATATGTTTTCTGACTGTGCTGGAATCCACATTCAAATTAAGTGATTTCATTACCTCTTTTGAAGTTATAAATGGTTTTTTTTTTTATTAATATTTTAATTTGTCTGTCGTCACGGTCGGAAATTTTACGTGGAGGTGCGCCTGTATTGGGTTTTACGACAGTGCCTATCGTTTTATAATTTTGAATCCACCGTGAAACCATTGATTTGTTAATTTTTAAATTATTAGCTATATCAATTTGACTTTGCCCTGCCTTCCACAATGATATAACGGAAGATTTGAAGCTATTATCGTATTGAACGCGCTTCATGTTGAAAATTTATAGTTTAAAGACGAAGAAAGTCTTAGTAGGACTAAACTGCATTGATTTAAGTAATTTGCAATTAATGAACTCAAATGCATCGCAAAAGAACCGTTATATTTAAGGGAAAGAGAATAAGAAAATTTGTTGCTTAGCATAGGCACAGCCTCTCATAGAGTTAGTTTTGTTTTTGTTTGTTATTGAAATATCCAAAAAGGTTTTTGTTGTTATTTTTTTATACATTTTTTTTTTGCTATCATACAAGTCATAAATAAGTATTATAATGAGTTCTTAAGGTCTTCTTATTTGAGAGAAAAGTAACATTTTTCTAAAATACAGTGTGAGTTGCTTAGCGTAGGAACAGCACTGTATGTATGTATAAACAGTCTGAGAAAAAATAACAGGAACATAAAAAGATTTACAAATATATTTATATTAAAGTTGCTTAAATGAAAATTAAAACGGTGGACACTTAAGACCTTTTTTATTATTATTACTAGCTGACCAGGCAAACGTTGTTTTGCCTTCAAATTTTATTTACATGAAAGGAATGACTTTACATTTTCAAATTGTCATTGCCAGTGCAAGCCGTATATTGACAACTGCAAATGCTTAAAATGGAATGGGATGCCTTTCGCAACCATTAGGACTCATGGTATCAAAACGTCCTCACCTTTAAACTATCATTTAAGTGCTCTTTTTTTGTAAACGTTGATCATCAAATTTTTCACCGGACGCCAAATAACATTACAAAGAAATAGTTGGTCTATACTTCATAAGATTATGTTTACCGATCTGACTTTAACTAATTCTAGCGAGTTAAAAAACTCGGTTGTAGAGTTGACGACCTTATCTTGGAAGTAAAGAGAGCCACCAACTTCTACATCATCTATTCGCGAACAGTTTAACTTTAAATCCGAAAATTCAGATCGATGCCTTTCGCAACCATTAGGACTCATGGTATCAAAACGTCCTCACCTTTAAACTATTATTTATGTGCTCTTTTTTTGTAAACGTTGATCATCAAATTTTTCACCGGACGCCAAATAGCATTACAAAGAAATAGTTGGTCTATACTTCATAATATTATGTTTATCGATCTGACTTTAACTAATTTTTGAAATAAATGAAATGAAATGAAATAATTCTAGCGAGTTAAAAAACCCGGTTGTAGAGTTGACGACCTTATCTTTGGAAGTAAAGAGAGCCACCAACTTCTACATCATCTATTCGGAAGCAGTTCAACTTTGAATCCGAAAATTCAAATAGACAACAGCACGTTGGTTCAACTAAACATGATTTTTGTAAAATGTTTGAAAGAACATTTCTGATGAGCTCAGATTTTGATTCGGTAAAATAACAGAAATGGCGATATTTCAAGAAGTGATTGTATTTATTTTCACAAACTATCAGTCCGATATGAATAATAATAACCTGAAATTACTTTTTTGTTAACTTCAGTATTTAGAACGCCACGTATATGAAATGAATGCATCCATTGTTTGTATTGTACATTATGAACTCGCGTTCACAGAAAATAAATTTCACGTGATACTTTAATTTTTTTTCCTAAGAAAAATTCGCAAGTATCCACCAGACAAACGTGAAACACAGGATCACGATTTTTGGCCGATAAAAGTTACGTAAAAATATTCGTCGGCTTGTATTTATCTCTCATCATTGTATTGTCGAATATGAACCAAAAATGTTTGGAACTTGGTGACGTTCCAAAAACCAATGAATGGAGTGGATCGGATGGAGATTAAAATTGTATCAATTTTAATTTACGTTAGCACAACACAGGTTCCATCTGGAAATGACCGTTACATTCATATAGACTGCTGTATGTACTCGTATACTCATAATTATATATGTGTACTCATAATTAAAAGCAGCATATTCCACGTCTTGGACAACACGACGTGGAAGTCGTGCTAATCGCCGCGATGTTTGATTTCTTGGACTTCTATCCGCAGATGTAGTTTGACATCGTGCATTGCATTGAAATTGGTTTGAGAGTAATCGTTCAGCTTGCGATCTCCTTTAAATTTTGATCGAGCAGCTCATGGCATTACCTTTGATACAATAATCGTATATAGCAAGTGAAAAATAGAATAGTCGAAACAACGCCTAAAAAGATTCAGCTCAGGAGTTCGAATGTCGTTGTATAGATAAGACATTACGATACGTGGTTTGGTATTTTTTCCAATGACAATAAAAAATCATAATATGAAAATGGAGGGAATTTTGTTGATATTTGTATGGGAATATATAGGAAAATCTAAATGCCACATCTCTGGAACCACTAAGCCGATTTTGTGGAAACTTCACATAAACCATCTACAGTTCATTGCTAACATACCTTTAAATTTTGGTCGAATTCGGTCTACCCGTTTGGCCAGTTAGTGGTGACATTGAAGTGTACACTTATTTTTATATATATAGATTTATTTATTAGTAGTATTTTTTAATACTCTTTCATTACATTTAATTTCATCAAAAATTTTAAGCTCTAATTTGAATTAACATTTTTCATAAAATCGAAAGCTTTTTTACTAAAAATATTATTGTTTGCTTAATTTTTTATATTATTTGGCATCTTGTTATACTTTCTTAAGGCAGAATTAAGGCCTCATTAGTTTTCACTTTCTGTTGCCGTTCAGTGACGTTTATTTCCGTAGCAAATATTTTACAATTACTTTTTACGTGAAAATATTCAGCTGTTTCTACAGTAGAGCATAAATAAAAGAAAAACATTGGAATGAAGAATAAAACATGTATATAAATATTATCTTGTGTGAAAAAACAAAAAAAGAAACAAACCAATAATTTAGAAATGGTGATCAAACAGTCCACTTCTTTCGCACAATCTGCTGAGTTTATGACACTTGTTATACAAAATATATTTTTTTCCTCGCTAAAATAACATTCTTTTGGTCATCCATAGTTGCTTAATTATTAAAAATGTATTAACTTTTAAAAATCTTTAGTTGAAACAATTTTTTTAGCTTTCGGCAAAAAAAATTATATACATTTGAATAAAAAATTAATGTTTCCATACCTGAAAAAACTAACACATGCACATATCTGGCCGTCACTTAACGTGGAATTCTATTTTCAACAGATTAGTCCGTAACAGAACAGAACGTAAAAGTGAAAACAAACCATGTACATATAGTTTATATTGAACAGAAACAAAACAGCTGATTCAGAACGCAAAAGAACGTACAAACTAATTTTGCCTTTAGTTTAGTCTTATCACTTATCTGTTTTTAATTTTTCATAACACATATCCTTTGTCTGGGCTTCTGCGAAAACAGGGTATCGTCTCCATATAGCACATTTCACAATTTTCTAAAACTTTTTCCATGTCATTTATTTTATTGTATTGACAATAATATCGTTTATAGTCGGTTGCTGAGTAGGTTAAGCGGCCGTATTAAAAATACATAATAATCACATGATCCCGAGTTCGAATTCCAGTGGGTGCTGATTAGTAGTGTAGCGACTACGAAACAGCTAGTTGCCCCCAGCTATGGTATTCAATTATTTTTTCTGTTCTTCTTTGGTCTTATTGTTTCACAGCAATTATTGTTATAATTAAAAATTAACTCACAACTATTTAATTAATATCGTACATATGTATGTAATAACTAAAAAAGTTAGATTATTGATCATTTAATCAAAATCATTTTTCAAAGTATTAAATTTTCTTGAGAGCATTTAGGTTAGATACCAGTCCGTATATAAGTAAGAGCTGGACACCTATAGAAGAAGTGCTCAACACTCTGTACTTCCTCCTCGTCTCTACAACTTCTACAGAAATCATTAAATGGAATATTTAATCTTCTTGAACAGTACCGCCACAACAGAATGCCACCTCCGACAGGGCAGACCTCTTAAGATCATTTCAAAAATAAAACATTTTGAGGTAAGTGTGCGACTTACCACACGTTAAAAAAAAAAAATTTCTCGATACCAATTTAAATTATTTATTATGTTGAGTGACAAAATTGTAAGTAGTTGTTACTATTATCTGTTCAGGCACTGTATGTTACACATGTGAACTTATATATAACAATAGCTGTGCTTGAATACGTAAGTATGTTTAGTAAAATGCAGTATTCAATGGAAAACGGAAATACAATTGAAAATATTCAACTTAAAAGATAATTTCTGATAAAACTGCGAGATGTTTTTCTTTATTTTGTGCTATAATTGAAACTTTACCAATACTGTGCGAACAGAAGATAAAAAGAATATAGCTTAAAAGCCAAAACAAATAGTTTTTCTATAAGAATATCAAAGTTTACAATTGTGGACGTGAAAACAAGAATATCTACCAAGTAACCTAATTTTCATGGTTCTTGGAAAGAGAAATGTTTGACCTAACGAACAGCAAAAACATAAAAAGGTAATTTAAGGTATAGTGGGATGAATCATTCATATTTCATAAACATGAAAGGTGGAGATAAGAATTTGCAAGGGAATATATTTATTGTGCCGCGGAGCTCCGGATGGACACTATTTTACAATCATTTACTATAAACAATTAATGGTACCGTGTTTGGGATCTACAGTGAAAATTCGATATAACGAATTCCAAGAGGACCCGAAAACATTTCGCTATAGCCAAGCTGAAGAAAATATCAAGAAAATCCTGGATTCAAGTTACATGAGATTGTTGAAATATTACACATATCATATGAACGTGTGTGTTCAATATTTTGCATGAACATTTGCATTTGAAAAAGCTATCAGCAAGATGGTAACCACATTAACGAGTTCGACATACCACTTCATAGTGATGATAAAGGGTAATCCTGTCGATTCTTGATGTCGATTAATAACTGTTGTTGAAACATGGGTCCACCATTACACAGCTGAAACCAAAATTCAATCGGAGCAATGGATGGAAATTGGTAGAAGTGCTCCACAAAAGGGAAAACGGTGAACTCGGCTGGCAAGGTTATGGCCACAATATTTCAGGATGCACACGGAATATTGCTTATCGATTATCTTCAAAAAGGATCCACAATCACAGGAAAGTATTATCGTGCATTATTTGATCAATTGATTGACATCACAATAAAATGACCGCATTAGAAGAAGAAAAAAAGTGCTCTTTCTTCCAGATAACGCACCGGTCCATACAGCTTTAGATACAATGCTAAAACTACGTGAAATACACTTCGAATTAATTGAAAATCCACTTTATAGTCCAGATTTACCCCCTAGTGACATTTTCCTGTTTCCAAACTTGTAAAAATAGCTAACGGGAAAAAGATTCATCTCAAACGAAGAAGTGATTACCGAAACTAACGCATATTTTGAAAGGTTCCCAAAATCTTATTATTCAGAGGGTATAAAAAAGTCGTAAATGTCGTCTTACTAAGTGAGCTAAAAGGAGACTATGTTGGGAAATAAATGGTTAAAAACAGCCGTTTTTTCCCTCCCCACTTATGTAGCAACAATATCAATCAGCCCTCATACCTATGTACTTTTGAGCTGGATACGTAAACTAGATTTGTACAATTTGTTTAGCTTTATATGTTTATTTCGATTAGTTTTTGAAAATATGTAAATGATTTTCTCATTTTCCGAAATTATCATCCACCTATAAACTTAAAAACGATAAATACCACGCATAAAAATTTTACTTGTGGGTGATTTTTCATGCCGTCGTTGAGATTTGCAAAGCAAAACATATCTAACCGAATGGCTTTTTTTTCATGGCTTTTATATATTTAAAAACACACTTAAAACAAGTTTTCTTCATATTTTGCATATGGTACATACCTACTTATGCTTTTTACATACATACATATTATACATACGTTTTTCAATATAATCTCTTCAGCTGAAGTTGTTGGGAGCTTAATTTCGTAAATAAAATTTACTGACACAGAAATTGCAAAACACTGAATGAAAAATAATTCCTCTTAATGCCGAAATTATTTTCAACAATTCATTCATGAAATGGCAATAACAACAAAGTCCATATTGTACAAATTTATTACTTGAGAGGAATACAAAATGAAACGACGGCAGCGAATACGAGCCAAAAACAAAACATTAAAATTTCATTCATAAGAACGACAAATTTAAAAGGCAAATTTCATATAGTGCCATAAAAATGAAAGATGAGGAGGCAAACAAAACAAAACTCACACACACTCACTCACTCACACATTCAAACGTGAAAAAAAGCATCCATGCATTTGTATGGGAATTTCATTTTATTTCATTCTCAACCAGTTCCTCAACTAGAAAAAGATTGACATTGCACTAATAAAACAAAGCAAAATAAACAAGGTGTGCGAAGAGATGAAGTAATGATTTTAGTTTCACTAAAATGCACAGGTGTGAGAGGGACAACTATTGCCATAATTCACCCATTACAGAAAAAAAAATTCTTTTGCACAACACGATTGGGTTTTTTCAATAAAAAAATTCCAGTACATTTGCATACAAATAGAAATTTGCTTTTAAAAGTATTATCATCAGAAACTTTATATTTGCTGCCTTAAATTAGATAGCCTGGTTAATCAACACAATATTTATTATTTATATCAGGCATAGCATTGACAACAATGTTTCACTTCCATTTATTTGAGAACACTCGGTGGACGCGCTTCTCTGCACTAATAACGCCAACACATTTTCAATAGTTTTATCAATGTTAATACTTAAAAATATCAATGTTTTTGTTGAACTTATTAAACATGTTTCACACTCGCGTTCTATAGTTATTTTATCATTTACTATGCTAATTTACGTACCAATTTTAACTTTTAATTGCTCCTCAATTCGTACTTCCCGTGTATTATCGGCCATGTTGGATCCATAACTAATGCTTGTAGTGTCTGTAGTAGGGTCGTCTCTTTCCTCACTCATGTAACGTTTCTTTTTCAGGTGCATTCTAATTTCGTTTCACTTTGTTTTTGTTACAGTTTGTATCTTGTTTTTGTGCTGTTGTATAATTTAGTACTTTTTATAGAGTTGCCATAATCTGTATTAATTATTTATTTTCAAGAGATCACGTTTCATACATTCAGATAAATTTTTGCTAAGAATTTTACTTAATATATGTTGATTGAACGTCGTTTTGTTTATGCTGGTTCACTGCTTTTTTTTAATTAAATTAAAGGAAATCCAAATGAATTATTTAGGTTAAAATTATTTTTTTAAGGAAAATATTGCTCCACTTTTTAAAAATAATTAGAAAGTATGTTTGCATGTGTTTCAATCCGAGAAAATAAATCTTCTAATAAATAAAAAGTTCATATAGAAAAATTGTATAAATAGCTTCCGAATTGAGCTGGAAATTTTTTCAATGATCGCAAATGATCGATATTAAAAGTTTCAAGGTATTACATCGAATTGCTCGATTTGGGGAGTACATGAAAATATAGTCATCTGTGGCTGTGTTCTGTAACTTTGGCGAGAAGTTCTCGCGTCGAAAACTTGTGAAACAAATTATTCCATCGTTTCTCGAAAAGTGAGAAAAAACTGCGTCTGTAACTCATGTCGAAAACTATCCAAAGCGATTACGTCGTTACGTTAGAAATGTCTGAAAATATAAAACGATGCCGACATGCAATTTTAAAAATGAAAGCGCCAGCCACAATTAGTACCGCCGCCGACCAAAATTGCGAAACTTAAGAAATTTTGTTCGACGGCGTCATATTATAACCGTCGGCTATTCTAGAAAATGTATGGTTTGGCTCTAATGTTTACATTTTATTTACAAATACATACATACATATTAGGTGTGTTTCTTTACTTTCCGGGCAAGTTTCGGGCAAAAGAGAGCATGCATGAGTTACTCTCAAATACAGATAAAATTTACCTAAAGTACGGGAACGCAAAAAGCCAAATTTCTAGCCCAAAAAGAAACATATGCTGTGTTTTGATATGGCAAAAAAAATTGTCACTTAGTTTTACGAAAAAATACTGTGATATTTTTCACTTTTTAGCTTTTAAGGTCTTTTGTACATTCCTGTGTATTTAATTTTTATATAAAAACACTGAAATGATTTGTATACGAGTTGATTCAAATGAACTTTGTTTCTTTGCTATTGTTTATTTTTCGAACAGCTGATTGCTTAATTACTTGCCCAAACTAGCCCGAAGAAAAAGTACGGGCTGTTTAGTGCAAGAAGAGGAAGCATACTATTCTCTCAAAAGCGCTCTCATTTGCCCAATTTTAAAGTACGGGAACGCTTTTCGTGCAAATTGGGATCCCGCGGGATCCCAAAGTAGAGTAAAGAAACACACCTATTTATGCGCAAAATTTTGTAAAATTAAAAAATAATTGCAATTTGTGAATTCTGAAAAGAACATTATAAAATTGTTATAATATACTATGTTGGGTCGGGTATTAAAATTGTTGAAATTAAAAACTTAAGTATTCCCTTAAAACTTGTTGTGTGAAGGGTATAAAAGTTAATTAAAAAGTTAAAATAAAAAAAACAATCATTTTAAACTGTGTAAATATCTATTTGATACTTAAATTAACAGCAAAATACTTATTTTTCAGCATTATTATTCATTTAATGATGATTATCTCACAGCCTTTTTATTTGCGAGAAATAATGACAGTTGAAAGCGGGAAATTGTTTCGCAAAAGTTTTACAGACACAGTTTTTCTGTAAAATGGCGAGTAAATTCCTTACGTGACAGCTATTACTCACCAAAAAAGTTATAGCTACAGTTTAGTGAGAAAAGCAGCTGTTTGTTTCAATTTTGTTTCAGTCGAAAAGTTTCTCGTGGCGAGAGTTACAGAACACAGCCACTGGTTTTCTTAACTATAACAAACGTATTTTTAGCAACTTTACATTTTGACACAAGTCATTAGCTTAGACATGTGTCATTCATGAATGAATTACTTCAACTGAATGATTCTTCCAAGTGAAAGAATGAAATATTTCTGTATTCTTTTCCCATTCCTTTCATCATTGTCTTTCAATTCATATTAACGAATTAAAAGATGTGATATTTTAATCCTTTTGGACATATTTAAAAATTAATATTCAATTGCACTTTATATATTGCTTTGGTTTTCAAAAAGCAATCATTAGAAAATGCTCTATAAAACATTTTTAAGAGCGATCGTTTTCAATCACAGCTTTTGAAAATGGTGCTTTTCAATATGATGGGCTTCCATCACACATCAGAATAAATGTATTTTAAAATTCAGTTTTCTTTAAAAATATTTTCATTCCCGTATTTGTAATTTAGCCCCTAAGATTGTGACAAATTTCGATTGGAATATTTCCTCATAAGACTGTTTTTAACTATTCATCATATATTTTCAAAGATATTGTGATCTGGTGGCTATGTAGACAAGATTAAAATTAATTTGGACACAATATTTTAACCCCAAGTAGCCTGTTTATTACAGGCTATCGTCTACACGGCAACAAACACCTTTAGCTGCATGTGTCGTGAAGTAAGCTATTTAATTATTTTAGAAGTGTTACTCGGGGTCTCCGTTAGCTATGTACTAGGTATGAGCATCATGTCGAACATCGCAAATGGCTAATGTGGACCGCTCATGACCATCTTCATGATGTGGCATCGATGCTCGAGCATATGGCTGAGCACCGATCTTCGCCATCACTGAACACTTTGCTAAATGGCTAAATAAACCACACAAACTGCTTGCCAAACATACGCTTTCCGCTTGCACCCAGACCACCCAAGTATCCAACATGCAAATGTAATTTAGTCACACATACAAATAAAAATTGATAACTTTTTCTCTGTTTTCAATGTGAGTAGACGGCCATTGTGTTGCGGCAATTTGCTCACCGTATCAATTTTCATGCAAACATGCTTCAAAAACCCGCACAAACGAACACAAATGTTTGCAAGAACCTAAAATTTTGACATGTTTGGCAAGCAGTTTGTGTGGTTTATTTGGCCAGAACATACGCCACATACAAGAAAATTAACTATTTTTAACTTTGCTCTGCCGAAGTTATGTTCATGTCATGTTCAAGTCGATGGTACGTGAAGATAAGGAGTTATTAGCGGCGTAATAATTGCTGATTTTATGTCCGATTTTAGTACCAATCTTTATTATAGCAGTATTGCCAGCTTAGAGATTTTTACGTCAGTTGCAGAAACCTTTACCGCAGCAAATTTCTTCCGGTTTTTAATAAAACGCTTTTTGTTTACATTTTCAGGTGTTGCATAATTCGCGTATTAAATTATCTTTGGAATTGAGACAATAATTTGTTAGGCATTTTTTTTTTGTTTGTTTTGTAAATATACATATGTATATGAACTAAAAACAGTTGTCAACAGCATTTATTTTTAGATATCAGTTTACTTTTTGGTACCCTTGGGTATAACTTACGGTATCCGAATAATTTACTTTTAAATTAAATATATTTAATTTGAATGTTTGAGAATATCTTTCAACAATTTCCAAAATCTAATGATTAGGGTAGCTCTTATGAAATGTCGACATATATGTAGATAGCTGGGAAACATTGAAAACAAGCTATTTATAATTTTTTATTGGTATCAATGTTAGAAGCTAAAATAGCGAATAAAAACTCAATTGTTTAAAAATTTTTTGTTAAAATTTTTTATAAAAAACCAGATCTTAAGCTGTAAAAATTAAATATCACACATAATGCTAAAAAAATGTTAGGATAAAATTACTTTTGTATGTTTATAGCAAGTTTTATTTAGTAACTATCAAGGCGAATTCATTGTTAGGTGGATGCATCGGCGAATTCAGGCGAATTCGTTTAATATGGCGGCACTTTCGCTGTCAAGTTTTGTTTACCTTTTCGGCGCCATTTAAATTTTTGTACATGTTCTTTATCATGATACAAAAAACAAGGTAGCCGCTTCGCTACAACAATACAACAATAATAAAAACAACAGGTATTTTGTTTGTGTAAAATGGCGAATTCACACTTAAGCTGTCAAAAGTAGTTGATAAAGAACATGTAAAAAATTTAAATGGCGCCGAAAAAGGTAAACAAAACTTGACAACGAAAGTACCGCCATATTAACCGAATTCGCCTGAATTCGCCGATGCATCCACCTCATAATTAATTCGCCTTGTTCTTTATCAACTACTTTTGACAGCTTAAGTTTGAATTCGCCTTTTTACACAAACAAAATACCTGTTGTTTTTTTTATTGTTGTAGCGAAGCGGCTACCTTGTTTTTTGTATCATGGTAACTATTTAAAAGATCGGTGCAGAATTGTTAGTGTATGGTCACACACAACAGTAACTTTAGTTGGGCAATTCTTGACTTTATAGAAGCTTTCGGTGAGGGGAATAAGAAGGGAAAAAGAATTGCCGGTACTCGGCAATTCTCAGCAATTCCTTACTTTTCTCTCATGTGTGTATGTGCATATGTAATGTAAATTGCATAAAGCAAAAGGTAGAGAATTGCTCAAGAATTGCTGAAAAAAGTTTTTGTGTGTGGACAAGAAAGCAATTCCAAAAGAAAATTGCTAAAAAGTTCGGCAATTAAAATCGTTCTGTCTGACCACAGACTTAAGCCGCCGAAAATATTTCCTCTTCAGCCATCATCAAAATTTTTCATTCGTCCTGCTTCTGTGACTGCGCAATCAAAATAATATACCATTTGGTTTTGCGTTTAGCTTTAACATGATGCCAGGCTGTCCAATAACATTACAAGATTGTATTACTAGCCTGATCCTGAATTTTCTACCATTCGAAAAAAACTAACAAGAAAAACATTAATTTAAATACCGTTAATAAACCTTAGCGCCACTATGAGTTTATATTTAGTAAAAACTAATGTGTTAATATCTTTTACAAATAACTATGCACGAACTTTACTATTTTCCATTTGTTAATTTCATTCATAAATTTTGTATTTATGAAATTGTGTTGATTTGCGGATTTGTATTGCACTTACACACGTACATATGTACATGTAAGCAAAGTGTTTTCTCTACATAAAAACATATATAAATGTACATACATATATATCCATTCATATATATATACCACTTTGTACATATATGTATATGCACGTAGGTTGCACAGTTTTTTAAGCACTATGCTTTTTCATAATTGTTGTATTAAAATTGTAAAATAATGCGAAAACACATAATTACAAGTTCGATTTCCTTATTTGTTTTTACGTTCTTTTCTTTTATATCTTCAGGAATAATTTCCATTTATTTTTTATGCAGTCTGTATACATTATGGTTATTTTTTGTTGTTAATTTTAATTTCATTTAATGCTATCAAATAACATTCAACTTCCGGTGTTCTTCTACACTTCACATTTTTTCTTCTTAGTTTATATTCGCTTGTACGAAATTCCGACACACACACAGACCTCTGTTATTTCATATATGTTGACATGTACACGACCAACAAACAACAAAAACATAATAACAGAACACGGACATTTTCATTTAAATCAATCTTTTCATTTGCTTTCCGAATTCTTGCCGACGACATCCGCTATGTACAACAAAATGATCCAACATTTAATTACCTACTGGACAGTGTAACCAGAGTCAAAGTTTTTCAGTTATTGAAACAGTTTGAAACGGAACGAAATACAATATAGTGCTGCCATATTTTTAAGTAAGAAATTAATGTTGTCAGCATTAAAAACAAAATAGGATTCCAGAGCACAGATTTCACGAGCACTAAAATATTTTACTCAAAAGGAAACTCTTAAATTTTTGGAAATATATTGTGGGAATTAATGTTCTTAAAGAAGACAAGTGATATAAACTATTGCGCAAATTCCTGCTTACAAATACATTTTATATATATTAATATTCACGAATATACCTATGACTGCATATATAATAATATGCATGCAGTCATGTAAAAATAAATATATTTGAATTTAAATATAAATTTTTTCTGTGGGTCACAACTTCATTTACTATTATTTGTTATAGGGACTATCGCAGTAAAGGCCTTTATTGAGATCAATATTCCATAAGCCGTAATGACACTTAAGGCCATGTCAGATAAAGCTTTGTCGTTTTACAGAAAAGCGCAAAGCACAATAAAAACTTTAACAACGCTCACGATTTGTTTATTTATAAAAAATTTTTTTATTAATTTATAGAACTTTTGTTGAACTTTATAATTTTTAAATTAAATTTTTGGTTTGTACATATGTATGTACATCGGGTTTTAGTTCAAGTTTTTCCTGTCTTAAGTTTCTTTCTTAAGAAGGATTTTTTTACAATACAAATATGATGTGATCAATAATTTTTGACTGAAGAAGACAAGAAAAATAATAATCAAATCTTTAGCTGGGGGACAACTAGGTGTTTCGTAGTCGCTACACTACTCATCAGCACTCACTGGGATTTGAACTCAGGTCACGACGTATCATTATCTGCTGCTTTAACCACTCAGCCACCGAGGCAGCAAACGCTGCACAAACAATTAACAAAATACATATGTTATTCAATATGAGATGAATATAGATATAGAATAATTAAATGGCTCGGCAGATCATGTTACGTCATGATCCAAGTTCAAATCCCAGTGGGTGCTGATGAGTAGTGTAGCGACTACGAAATAGCTAGTTGTCCCCCAGCTAAAGATTTGATTATTATTTAGGCCCAATTAGCTTAAAAAAGAACTAATAAGGTTAATATCGTACAAAACCAGTTGGCCAAAAACACACGTAAAAACTCGTGGATTTTAGTTGGAACACCTTTAATTTTAATATATTGTCCAAGCCGTATGCGCTTGGTGCTCATTCGTTTTTGTAAAAGCACTTAGCTATAGGCTGTGCACTTTAATAAACTTTTGTAGTCCTTTATTTAAATGGCCTTCTGTAAGGCCTTCTTATACATTTTTTTCGATCCAATACTGATTCTCGCTTGCCTTCTCAGGAAGGCTTTATGGAAGGCCTAAGGAAGGCTTAAGAAAAATGAAAAAAAAGATGTAAACTTAAAATAGTTTTGCTTAAAATGCGTTAGAGGTCGGTCGCATTTTGTATTTTTGTGATAAAAATTTAAAAAAGTGATTAGAAGGTCGTTAAGGCGAAAAAGAAAATATTCTAACGAAAGTATACTAACAAACGCACAGAGCAAATAGAAATGAGGCCTGTTGAATAACGCCTTCTATTAGGCCTGTTGAAGAAGGCCTTATATCAGGCCTTCTGAGGAAGGGAACGGGGAAGGCCTTGGCTGGCTAGGACAACATGTGTAAAAAATATATGAGTATGGAATGCAGTAGTAAGGTCTTGTGTCTGCCAAATAAGGCCTTCTAGCAGGCCTGTTTACTCCTTTCCGCCACTGGGTAGTAATGAAAAATACACACACAACTTTGTCTTTTATATTTTTTCGTCGTTCTTCACTGTACAAACACAATAACTGTTAAAGGCCCGATCAGACTATTATACAAGTATAAATACTTTCATTCGATTTTGTGAGATAAAAGTCTAAACACATTTCTTGCGACTGTCTAAAAGTCCAACGTAAATTAGATTTTGCATTCACACCAACACACTTGATATAAACCAAAAAATTTGAGTAAAAAAGAAAACAGCTGTTCATATTTTTTATTTATGCAGCAGAGAGATGTGCCAACATAAAACTTTACACGGCGGCAGGTGAGCTCTTCATCGTAGGCGGTAGACGTGCCGGCGTTTGAAAATCTTTAGCAGCTAATATAATAATTATGTAAAACAGATCCAAATTTAAAAGCACCAAAATATTTTATGTTCTACATATAGCATGAGCAAAATACATCTATATAAGACAGCTAAATCCCAAATTGCGAGCTTTCTTATAACGACAAAAAATACTATCGGTGACGGCACGCCATCGGCTAATAAATAGTCGGCTAGTAAATCTTTATACAGCTGGTTTCCTAAAAGACACAACCCTGATCCAATGAAAAGTATTATCGTTTTGAAAAGTTTCAAAAAACAACAAAGTCGTATGGGATGTCAAATTTTTATCGTATTATTTTTCGTATGTATGACGGATTACATTCAGACTATTAGACTTGCACGTATTATTTGAATTTTTGACAAGTATTAATACACAGTATAATAGTCTGAACTCGGCTAAAGCAATAACACTTTCGCATGCTTTGCTGGTAAACATTTACAACAACTATTATCAGTGTAGATATGGTTTTTGTTTAACGTCTGATAACAACTTGCTTTTTACAACGAAAATTATTAAATAAAATTAGTTTTTCCTTAAATGCATTAGAGTATGCTCTTCCATATAAAACTTTTGGGCACCCCTGGTCCACTGTGTCAGTTTTGCATTGAATGCAGTTTCGCGAAGTTCAAAATAAAATGATCATTTGAACATTTTCCAATCGTTAACAGGGCTTGTGTTGGTTGTAAAATAAGTTTAATTTAAATTATGTTATATTTTAATTTTTCAATTTGTTAATATTGTTAAGAATTTTTCTTTGTGTATGAATTTTTTGTATATAGGAATTTTTTGACAATAATTTTTCAATTTAAAGTATTAAACACATAGACCACAGCAGACTACATGACTTCACAACAGCAAATGCTGCAACCGGCAATTGTAGTCGTGTAGGGCACTACTGAATTCTTTTGAAAACGGCAGCAACATAAATTCACTTTCAAAAAATATATTTCAGTGTGGCCACTTACGAGATTTTAGCTTCACAAAATTTTTTGATTTATAGAATAAGATCTGTTTATATCAAACTTTCATGAATAAATTCTTCTGTATAAAAAGTAACGTCTTAAAAAGATAAAAAGAGTAAATTAACTTAAAAAGGTTTAACTCAGTTTAGTTGGGCCTTCAAAGTTTAAAATATAATCGGATATAACTTCTGAACAGCGTTAAAGAAATGAACTACTTGAACGTGACGTAAAATCAACTGGTATATGCATATGTATCTATTTACATCCTACTTATTTAATAAAATTAACTTTTTTGTTTTGAGTCTAATGGCCTTATTCATAAAAAAATTGTCTATTTATTAAAAAACTGGTAATATATTTTATGAATACGGCCGTAAGTATGTATGTATATATTTAACAAAAGTACCAATATATTTATTAATTTATTTAAAACAGCATTTACATTTTAGTGTTATTTTATGTTATATTAGAAAATTAAATATATCCAACAGCTAAATTATTTTTATACACATTGGTCACACTGTTTTTATTTTGTAGTCAAGAAAAATAAAAATTAGTTTAATTCGACTGCGGCAAAAAAATCAGTATGGACAACAACCTGCAGTCGTGTCATATTGCTGTTGTCAAAATAAATGTTCGCATTTAAATGCATGTATTTTATATTTGACGTATTGAAGTCGGTTGTTTGCTGGCTTCAATGTGTTTAATGCTTAAATTTATAACAGCATTTTAATTTTTCCTGACGATGATAACAAATTGTTATCGTAACATCGAGATATAAAAGAAAAAGAGAAAGTTAATTTTTTATAGAACGAAAAACAAAGATCTGAAGTTGCAAAAATTAAATTTATTTAAAATTTAACATAATTATAAAAAAACAAGATCTCAAGTTGTAAAAATTTTATATATATTCAATAAACAAAGATTAAAAAATATCAAGATAAAATAAATTCCAATAAAAATTATAAATAGCTTGTTTTCAATGTTTCCCAGCTATCTATATGTCGACATTTCATAGGAGCTACCCTAATCATCAGTAGACTTTGGAAATTTTTATATTCAACTTTATATCCCAACAATCCAAATAAATTGCTGAGAATTTAAAAAGAAAAATGATCTAATAATATCCATCAAAACACAAAAAAACAAGCTTTTTCATTTACGTAGTGTTTACACGTGCAGGTGCAAGTTCGAAAAACCCAAAACCTTCCAACCTTTTTGCTAACACACGCACATCTTTGCACTTGCAACCAACTTTCAACTGAACTGACAAGCAATTTCAGCAGGCAGTGATTTTTTGGCACTTACTGAAAGTCAAATGACAACTGAAATAACAGTGTTGCCTTACAACAAGATTTGCGGAGATTAACTGATTTTAATATAAATGTTTTTATCATATTTACATTTTTCAAAACATATTTTTAAAATAATTCACATTTTTTTTTATTAAAAATATATAAATTAAGCCATTTTGAGTAAAAAAAAGTTAAAATTATTATATTTCATTTATTTATTTTATTCCTACCATTCATTTCCCCGAAAAATAAAATTATGGTTTTGTATGGTAATGCTGTTTTAGGAACTGTTGTCTCTCCACTGACATTTTTTAACTGAACTTCCATGTTATTCTTTAAATACTAATGCAACTTGCAAGAAAGTCGAGTATTTTTTCGACATTTTCGTTGATAATACGTACACAGGACTTCCATGCAAGTACTTGTACGTGTAAACGCAGTGTTATACACGTCTCTATCATTTCTTTACTTAGTGTCCACACCCACGATAATATCTGAGATGAGAACGTCAAATTCAATCGCAGAGAGAATTTTGTTACGTGTAGACTTAAAATCAGTGTTATCGCAGTCTTATAATAATTTTTATGAGAGCGTTCTTATGAGAAATCTCATGGCAACGATCTTATAATAAGAGCTGTCAAAAAGCGGATGTGTATGCGTTTGTTTACAAAAAGACGCCATTGGAATTTTACCGATTTTTAGTTTTGCAAAATATCTTTAAAAATACCCTTTTAAATAATTACGTATTGAATAATTATTATTATATATACTATAAGCAATTGATTTTGTAAAAAATGTGCACATATACAAAATTTATACAATATTCTATTGATCGCCAAGATGTGTTTTCCTCTCGGCTTTCAATGAATTATGGATTCCTATAAGATTAACAACAATACGTATACTCCTTGTTAGATATGAAGATGGACATAGAGAAATTCGCTCTCTCATTCTGCCGACGTTTTGTCAGATATTGTGTCAGAGTTAATCGCAGTTGTAGACACTAGGTTACACCTGTCAAACAAATGAACAACCGTTGGTTGCTACGATTTGCTTTTTGAAAGTATCGAAAAGCAGAGAACAAAATTTCAAACAATTCAGTAGACTTTTGAATTTTTGTTCTCTGCTTTTCGATACTTTCAAAAAGCAAATCGTAGCAACCAACGGTTGTTCATTTGTTTGAAAGGTGTAAAGAAATGATAGAGATGTGTATAAATGAAAAAGCTTGTTTTTTGTGTTTTGATGGATATTATTAGATCATTTTTCTTTTTAAATTCTCAACAATTTATTTAGATTGTTGGGATTTAAAGTTGAATGTTGGAGAATATCTTTCAAAAATTTCCAAAATCTACTGATGACTAGCGTAGCTCCTATGAAATGTCGACATATAGACAGCTGGGAAACATAGAAAACAAGCTATTTATAATTTTTTATTGGTATGAATTTTAGAAGCTAGAATAGCGAATAGAAAACTCAATTGTTTGATCAAATAAATTATTAAAGTTATAAAATGTATTTCCTAACCAAGTCTCTTAACAACATCCATTTGCAACTACTCGTATTGTTATGGAAAATTCTCAGTTTCACATGCAATATTTTCAAAATCTACAACTTAATATGTAACACATTTGTACCGCAATTTAGATAATAAATTAACTTTTCTGCCACCATTTTTTTTTACAAATTTTTCACATTTACATATTCATTTATATATATTTTTTTTAGCGAAAAATCAAAAATTACCATAAAACGTATTTAAACCTGTTAAAACTGCCAAATCTGGTAGTTAAACCGAAATAAGTTGATAATAATTGTTGTCATTGTTGCAGTTTGTCGCTGAAGTTGTTGGCATTTATTGCTTTTGCTTTTATTGTTGTTGGTTTTTATTGCTGTTTTCTGTTTAAAAATACATGTCATTTATTTAAATAATTTTATTTTTTTCTAATATTTCTTGAATTGTTTGTTGCTCAAAGTTTCTTACCAAAATTAATACAAATAGAAACGCACACATTTCATATTTTGCTGTACGTACATACTTACATATGTACATATGTAGATATGTAAATATATTTGCATGTATGTATGTATTTATCTAGCTTTTTGGATATGCAAATGTAAAACAAAAAGTGCTTTTAAAATGGAATGGTATGCCCGCATTTGTGTTTCGCATTTTTAAATACGAATGTGCACATTGCATTCTTAACACTAAATTGTCATATCTCCAAAAATTCAAAGTTTTTAGTGGACACAAACAATTGTGTAAACAATGCACCGCTTAAGGTCATATCCATGGTGCAGTTATTAGGTGGTAGCATTAGGAGTTGTTCTGCTATAATATAGGGTGTTTTTTTAAGCCCGATAGAACTTGAAATTGTAAAAAATAACACAAAAAATTAAATTGTAATCAAAATTTTTTTTTATTCGAAAGATCAATACGTGACATTAACATTTGAAAATGATTTCGGGCATATGGGCACCGCGTCTGTTCTTGACGAAGCGCATTCTGGACGTCCAATTTTGGGCCACTTTTTCGAGCACTGCTGGCCGTATGTCACGAACAACACGAACAATGCTGGCCTCCAAGGCGTCAATTGTTGCTGGTTTATCAGCATAAACCAGTGACTTCACGTAGCCCCACAGGAAATAATCGAGAGGTGTCAAATCGCACGACCTTGTAGGCCAATTGACAGGTCCATTTCTCGAAATCAACTTATCGCCAAATTTTGATTTCAGTAAGTCGATGGTTGCGTTCGCCGTATGGCACGTAGCGCCATCCTGTTGAAACCACATCTCCTCCGGATCAATGTCATCCATACTTTCAAACAAAAAATCATTGATCATGGTGCGGTAACGATCTCCATTGACCGTAACGCGAGCTCCGGCCTCATTTTTGAAGAAATGAGGTCCGATGATGCCACCAGCATGAAAACCGCACCAAACAGTGCATTTTTCTGGATGTAATGGAGTCTGTAGGGTCTCTTGTGGATTGGTCTCACTCCATATGCGGCAATTTTGCTTATTAACAAACCCGTTAAGCCAAAAATGCGCCTCATCGCTGAACACAATTTTGCGATAAAACAACGGGGCGAATCGACGACTGATTTTCAAAGTAAATTTGGATAATTTCGTAGCGTTGTTCAAGCGTGAGTCTATTCATGATGATTTGTCAGAGTATACTGAAACAAATAAAAAAAATGTTTCATCAAAATTTAATTTTTTGTGTTACTTTTTACAATTTAAAGTTCTATCTAGCTTAAAAAAACACCCTTTATAAAAATCACATAAATCCATTGCGATTTCAACGCCTTGGATCACTTTGAAAATTCCACATTACTGACCAACAGCATTTTAGTTAATACAAATTTATTGAATTGCCCTCCACCAGTAGCTCTCAGTTCTGCGCTATTATGCGCAATTTTTTTTCCTCACTTGCGCATTTCAATCCATTAAAACCTGCTAAAAACTTTGCCGTTAAATAACAGCTGGCGAACCATTACTAGTTAATTGGATGGTAAGGTCATTCTAGAACTCCTCCAATTTTATGCGGTCTCCTTTATAAACCCTTTTTGCAAGATCTGCATTGTTTTGCATGAAGCGTAACATTGTGGCATCTTGCGCATTTACACCAACTCAAAATCTAGTAGATTTGAATTGAAATATACAACGAAATCTATATCGTTTACACCACCGTTTTTTGACATCTAGCAAGATTTCATTTGCTCAAAAATAATTTATGCATGCGGGTTTGACAACACAATATTATCAGAGACTGAATACACCAGCATTAAAGTGTATATTTTTTGTGCCCAGAGACTGCATACACCACATTATAGTGCAATTTTTGATGCAGCGTAGTATTTTTAAGTACTTTTTGCAAGAAATCACAGTTGCATCTCTTAGTACTGAGTAGATTTCAGGAGATTTCGTCGAAATCTACTCATAAAGTAGATTTCATTTTGTATGGGAAATTTTCTCAAAATCTACTACATTTGACCACATTATAGTGCAATTTTTGTTGCAGCGTAGTATTTTTAAGTACTTCTTGCAAGAAATCACAGTTACATCGCTTAGTACTGAGTAGATTTCAGGAGATTTCGTCGAAATCTACTCATAAAGTAGATTTCATTTTGTATGGGAAATCTCAAAATCTACTAGATTTGGCTTGAAATCTCGAATGAGCAGATTTCGCTTTGGTGTAAATAGGCTATTAACATTATGTTTTCCCCTAGGAATAAAAATTTAAACCCAAATAAAAACAATAATTTAACCATTTTATTTCAATGTAATCGCAATTTTACTTAAATTTTTTCGTTAAAGTTTTCAATTTCAAAATAGCGGTTTTCACACTTTGTATTAAATTTAAAATGCTTTTAAATATAATACTATTGTAAACTTCGAAGTGTGAGCGGCTTTTTCTTTAGTGTTGTAAAAAGCTGACATTTGTTCAGATATTTTTGTGACACAAAACAATTTTTCTGTTGAGAGTTTCGCGAAAAGAGATAAAACTTAAAAAAATATCTAATCCAGTGGTGGACAAATTTGTTTTGCACTTGTGTTAAGCTACGTACACACGGTTGTCTGATCTTACAATATTGCCAGTAAAATTGTCTGAATATGTATTACAATCGTGTAAACTGGCAATTTTTAACATACAATATTGTCAGAAAAACCATTGTCAATCAATTGTAAGACGACAATGTTGTCAGGCATCTGACAATCGTGAGAACAGTCTTCGTCGGCATCGCCAGCTAATTGGCTGATATTGTAAGCTCAGTTTTAATTGTCAGATATATAAAATTAATGCACCTGACAATGGCATCATTGTCAGAAAAAAGTTTGATGGGCAACACTGCCAAACAGATGGTTGTGGATATACATAAGTGGCAATGTCTTACAACATGTCTGGCAATTTTTTTCATTTAACAATCTGACAGCCGTGTGAACTGACAGTTTTTGTTGTCGGATGAATTATTTGTCAGACAATAGTCTGACAATGAAATTGTAAGATTTTCTTACGATCGTCTGAACACAGAATATACTTCTGCGGAACAATTTTTCATTGTCACTACATTGTCAGCATATTGCCAGATCTTACAATATTGTAACATCTGACAACCGTGTGTACATAGCTTTAGTGAGATAATTTGAGAGTAATACAAAGCACTGTGGCAAGCAAAACTAACACAAACATTTTCGTATGGATAATTAAATCGGGGACGTTAATGTCGTTATAATAGTTACGTAAGAGCTATATATGTTGCAAAGACGTATAACCAATTCTATTACGTTGTTTACTACAAATAAATTTTAAGTCCGAAAAACGGTTTTCCAATAAATATGTTATTACATTTATTCATATTGGAAGGGAAAAATTTTTATACCTTCTAATAATATTTTCTCTACACATTTTAAATGTTTGAAGACATATCGTTGGTCTCACGTAGAAAGGCCGTAACAATCATAATTTTAATTTTATAGGAGAAGGAAAAATCGTAATGGAAACTGTATACCTAGGAACTTCTACAAGTAACTTTTTTTTGTTCAATAGCTTGTAAGAGCGATATGTATGAAATTATTTAATTAAATCTTTTTGACACTGTGTATTTGTAGAATACGTAGAATAATCCCTAAAAAAAAAACTCAATTCTGGGAAAATGCGAGTTAGGGCCTTTCTACATGAGACCAACGATATACAAAAGAATATTTTATCATAAAATAATTTTGCATATCATTTATGTTATCTACTGTAATTGGAAAAAGAGCTCTAAACACCTAGCTAACATGTGCATTCACCAACGTCTGTTGAGCGACTAAACTAAAGGCCCTGATTCACTATCCTACACGATCGTACGATTCATTCACAAGAAACTGTTTCAAAAGTCTGGCCGACTTGAAAAAATCGCTTCAAAATGGCGTTGTAGGCCACACTATCATACAAGTATAATTGCAATAATTTATATACACAATAAAATAATTAAAAACTTTTATTAACATAATAATTTTATATTACTTAAATGTTTTTCTCGAGGCACCAACAATATTCTCATATTTTTCACAATATATACCACACTGATCGCACAGAAACCATAATGTTTTGAAAAGTTTCATAAAATTTTTCAAATCGCACGATTTGTCAAAAACTCTGTTGCACGGTTACATTTTTAGTACTTTTTCAGCACACATGCTATATTTGGTAGATCGCACGATCGTGTAGGATTGTGTATGAGGGTCTTTAGTAACTGAAAGATAGTGAAATGCAAATCAGAGAAAAAAGGTTGTTAAGAGGAGGATAGAAGATATTTTTTGCCAGTCGCTGTGTTGTGAATCAGCCATCGAAATTCCTCATCATGTAAGGAAACATTATTTCGATAATTTCCAATAATTCTTTAAGGCCCTGGTTCACTATCCTACACGATCGTACCTTTCATTCACAGGAAACTGATTCAAAAGTCTGATCGACTTGAAAAAATCGCTTCAAAATGGCGTTTATGCCACACTATTATACAAGTATGATTGAAATAATTTATTTACACAATAAAACAACTAAAAACTTTTATTAACATAATAATTTTACATTAAATTTTTTTCTTGAGAAACAAACAATATTCTTATATTTTTCACAATATATACCACACTGATCGCACAGAAACCATAATGTTTTGAAAAGTTTCATAAAACTTTTCAAATCGCATGATTTGTCAAAAACTCTGTCGCACGGTTGCATTTTTAGTGCTTTTTCAGCACACATGCTTTATTTAGTAGATCGCACGATCGTGTAGGATTGTGTATCAGGGCCTTTAGTAACTGAAAGATCAGAAAAAATAGGTTCTGAAGAGGAGGGAAGAAGATATTTTTTGCCAGTCATTGTGGTGTGGTGAATCAGTCATGGAAATTCCTCGTCATATAAGGAAACGTCATTTCGATAATTTCCAATAGTATAATAAAAAAAAAATAATAATAATGGGTGATTTTATAAGAACTATCTGAAATTAAAAAAAAAAACATAAAATTCAGAAAAATGCATGAAATATTTATTTGGATCGATAGTTGGGTCGATATAATTTAATGTTTGAAGATTATTTCATGCAAATGATGGCCGCGGCTGCACCTCAAATGGTCCATCCGCTTAGTCCAATTTTGGTATACTTTTTCCAACATTTCGGCCGGTATCTCACGAATAATGTTAGCAATGTTGGCTTCCAGTGCGTCAATCCAAGCGGGCTTGTCGCTATAGACATTAGCCTTAACATAGCCCCACAAAAAATAGTCTAGAAGCGTTAAATCGCACGATCTGGGCGGCCAATTGACTGGTCTCAAGCGTGAAATAAACTGTTCACCGAACTCGCCTCTCAATTGATACATTGTTTCGCGTGCTGTGTGGGATGTGGCACCGTCTTGTTGAAACCACATGTCATGCAAGTCAAGCTCTTCCATTTTGGGCGAAAAAAAAGTTTGTTATCATCGCACGGTAGCGCTCACCATTCACAGTAACGTTGTGATTCGCATCATCTTTGAAGAAATACGGCCCAATGATGCCGCCAGCCCATAATCCGCACCAAACGGCTGTTTTTTGTGGATGCATTGGTAGCTCTTGCAATGCTTCTGGCTGCTCTTCACTCCAAATACGGCAGTTTTGCTTGTTCACGTATCCATTCAACCAGAAATGAGCCTCGTCGCTGAACACAATTCTTCGATAAAAAAGTGGATCTTCATCTAACTTTTCAAGAGCCCATTCACCAAAAATTTGGCGTTGTGGTAGGTCGTTTGGCTTCAATTCTTGCACCAGCTGTATCTTATAAGGCTTCACACCCAAATCCTTCCGCAAAAAACGTAGTGGAGTAACAGAGGCCCAATTGCTGCGAACGGCGCCGAATCGATAATTCACGGTCATCACCAACACTGGCCGATACGGCTGCGATATTTTCTTCAGTTCGCACTCTACGTAAGCGTGTTGGTGGTTTAATGTCCAACAATGTAAATTTGGTGCGAAATTTTTTTACAATAGCCCGAATAGAAGCCTCAGTAGGTCGATTAAACTGACCATAAAATGGAAGAAGCGCGCGATGAACTTTCTTAACAGAGCACGCATTTTGGTAATAAAATTCAATAATTTGCAAGCGTTGTTCGTTTGTAAGACGATTCATGATTAAATTATAGACCAAACTGAAGATGTTTGACAGTGACACAAGATACAAAACGTGCGTGAGCTGTCAAAACTAGTGTTGCCAAAAAGATAATAGCAAAAAAATCACTCGTTATATAATTAGAAATATTGGAAGAATAAAAATTTTGTTTTATGTTTTTAATCATTTCATTAAATTTTGTTGTTTTTTTCTTTGCGTTTATTCGTATTTCCTGCTCTTGAGTTCTGATTTTAATCGGCACATTTTGAACGGGTAAATCTAACAACAGCTTCTTCGTTAAATAATGACGGTAAGGAGTTTATTATAAACATTGTGAAATACATTTTTGTCTAGGTATATGGTGGTTAAACCCTCAATTAGAATTTAATCAGACTTCGTGTAAATGGCTTTTAAGCACAGTTGTCGACACAATGTAAGTCAACAGGTCTGAAAGTGGTTTGGCTTTAAAAATCGGATAACTTTTGATATTAAGAGAGACACCCTTATTAATGTGCATACTCGTATGTGTGGATGTGTGTTTCTAAAATTACCATTGAAAATTTAGATTTGTTTTTTTCTTTTTTTTTTGTTTCAATCGGCATCGTGCGTCTGTGACACACGCATATTTTTTATTCTTGAGGTAACAAATTTGTATAATGAAAGCAAAAAAAAAAAAAAAAAGTTATCGTAATATGGCTAACGAGATTTTTATGCTAAGATTAATAAATGACACATATCACAAAGTTTAACGTTACAACGATATCACATACACACATGCACATACATACACACATATGATTAGCCAACTCAACTATCAACAATTATACGATAGAGGGAAAAAGAGTAAATTTTTCATAGCTTACGACTATTTCTTACCCATCCTGTCGCAGTTTTTCAATAATTACAGCCAGTTTACCAATTTCGAAAGAAAATGGATGCGAAAGAAAGCTAGTCACTCACATTCGAATCAATTTGGGTTTGTCTGTCTCGCTACTATTCGTTCGCATATTCTTATTTGATTTGGTTGAGTTTTGACAGATCGTTCGCATAGAAAAAAGTTAGACGAACGAATCAATTTTCTTTCGCTTAGATTGCGAACGCAAGCATGCTGTCGAGATTGGTAAACTGGCCGTTAATTTTCTGAAAATAGAGTTGATAGGTTTGCATTGCAGAAGAAAAAACCCTGGAAATGAATCTATACGAGGGTGGCTCGGAAACTTCTTAGCCTATCAATGAAAGAGAATAGTTTTTCAGAAATGTTTTAATTTTTCAATATAATCTCCTGAAACTTCAATACACTTAGTCCAACGCTTTTCTAGCAATTCTATCCATTGATTAAAATAGTTTTCCTCAAGGTCTTCAAAATAGTGGTTTACAACTGTAATTGTATCTTAATTTGAGGTAAAACGCTTGCACAGCAAGACATTTTTTTTTAGATTTGGGAACAGCTAAAAGTCACTGAGAGCTAAATCAGGAGAAGAAGCAACTAGTACTTTAATTCGTTGATTTTAGCCATTGTTAAAACACTCTTGTGCGCTGGTGCGTGTTGTCTTGATGAAAAATTATTTTTTTGTGTTGTAAGCCAGGAAGTTTTTCTCGAATTTGTACATTTAATTGATCCAAAAGGATGCAATAGTACTCTGAATTTATTGTTTTACCCTTTTGCAGATAGTCAATCAATAAAATACCTTTGAAGTCCCAAAAAAATTGCCATAACCTTACCAGCCGATTGAATTGTTTTTGCCTGTTTGGGGCACTTCCTCCAGCTGCAGTCCATTGTTTGGATTGTTCTTTTGTCTCTGGAGTATAGTGGTTGGATCCATGTCCCATCAACAGTTATGAAGCGACGCTTAAAATCCATTTTATTTCGCTTAAAACGATCCAAACAAGCTTGAGAAATTTTCATTCTTATGAGTTTTTGGTCGACTGTTAACAAATGCGGCACCCATCTTGCAGAAAGCTTTTTCATCTGTAGTTCCTCATGCAAAATTAAATGGACTCGATTATTGGAGATGCCCATGATCGATCATTTAATAGCATATTAGCATGCACTTTGGCTGCAATTTCTGTTGTTGTTGCTGTTTTTGGAGGTCCACTACGTGATTCATCTTCAATGCTTGTACGACCACGTTTAAATTCAGCAACCCAATTTTTTACTGTTGCATACGAAAGAGCACTTTCACCTAACACATTCACCATATCATTATGGATTTCTTGTCCCGATAAACCTTTTTTATGTAAATATTTAATGACAACACGCATTTCTAATTTTTCCATCGTAACAAAATCGCGGATGCGTCTTTTGCAAGGCGACTTTATACAGGTGAATGCAAGAGGAAAGGCGAATTCAGTACTATGTATTTTGTTATTGTAAAACATATCGTGAATGTCATAATCTAATTTCGCCTAAGATTGCTCAGCAGAGAAAATATTTTATATAAACGTTAAATATATATAAGCTTTTATAATTGTTTGTAATTAAAATCACAGATTATATTAGTTTTTCACTTTTAAATTCACACAAATTTCTTGAAATTGCACTAAATCATGCAAAAAAACCTTCAGATTAAAATGGCGCGAAAAAGTTTGTAAACAAAAGAAACAAAATTTGACAGTCTCATTGGAAAAACGCGAGAAGCAAAAAATAATCACCTGTGCTGTTAAGTTCACCTGGTAATGAATTCGCCTTGGTCTTTTGTGAACACCTGTTTCTACATGAAGGAGTTACCAGATCGAAACACAATTTAACATGTCGCTCCTTTATTGCAACATAGTCATAACGCAAAAAAGCTTGTTTCGAGAAAAACACATTTCAAATTTTTAGTTTCCATACAAGTCTTAGAAAATTTTTTTAGAAAATATCTCTTAAAGAAAACAGTTTAAAGGTAATTTAAATAAAATTTTAGCACAACATAAAAGGTAGTACTGTTAGCAATTCTGATTTGTTAACTCGAAAAGCTAATTTTTTGAGATATGACTACGTTGCAATAAAGGAGCGATGTGTTCATAGCAGAGGGGGAAGTTTCCAAAACACTTAACATTTTTCTGTTTATACCGCGCTTTTTGTGCTAGGTTAAGAAGTTTCCGAACCACCCTCGTATTAAACCATGAGCATATTTTACCATAGACATCACTACTTTAATTTGTTCAACATTTTGCGTAAATGCTTGCATATGAAAAAGTTATCGGCAAGATGGATGCCGCGTTTGCTCAGTGTACTGTGGCTTAGTACTAATTTTTTGCAAAATTTCAGTTGAAATTTATTCACATTTTTTCATGAGTGTGTTCGGTCCGTATGTGGCACATACAAATATAAATACTTACATATATAGCACATACTGCATATGCTTGATTTTGCGTAATTGTCACAATACAATTGCTTTTTTTTAATTAAATATGTGATTTTTCAAATTATATTCCCAGTTTAATTTTAACTTCCGTTTAATTAATTCAATTTCTTCATCCTCCGCTTTTAAGAAAAACTCAGTTAAAATCACTTCATGCGAAGTGCGCACAATGTCATTGTCGGATGGATGAATGGACGGATGGATGAATGTTCGGTCAGAACAGATTATTAAAATAAAAGAAAATACCAACTTATTAATTGAAATATTTATATATGCATGTATGTGTGTGTGTATGTATTTGATTTTCCATTTCATATTTATTTTAGTCCAGAACTTGCACCGCAGTTGAACTAATTTATTTGCTTTTTAATTATTTGAAAAAAAAAACGTTTATTTTAACAGTAAAAAACGTAAAAGTAAGAGAACGGGGGCGAAATTTAATTACAAATTGTCGTAAAAGAGAAAAATTTATTTTTTATGGGTTCCAGTCTGCAAACTTCATACAAAATTAAAATAACTTGCAATATGACAAAATACTTCATATGAGCATGAGACAAGGTGCATTAATGTACACACGGTGGCAGCACTAGAGCAAAATTACAACAATACAACAAAAACCGGCATCTGGTAAGCTATGTTTATCAAAAATATTTGTAACTATTTTCACAATTATAAACTATGAATGTACCTTTTCATAATTATAAATTATATTTATTTGAATTATTTATATGCTCACAAAATAATTTGTGCATGTTTAATTCAGAATAAAACACTAAATTCACTTTCAAAAATGTAAACAATACATTTGACGTAAATAGCTTACTATATTGCCAGTAGCAAAAAATTGTCACATGCAGTAGTGCTGCCACCATGTATACGTTAATGCACCTTGGCATGAGAGTTATTTTCACTTAGTCTTGACATTCTAGCACCTCTTACTGATTTATGGCTCATTTATTCGTACACCGAACCAAAGTCTAGGTGATTGTAGTTCTGGTAATCACAACATAGTGTTCACACCTGCGATAATATCTAACCTACCGTTTAGACAGGAAAGTAATTTCATGAAAGTTGCAATACACTCTCACTTTTTTACTAACACACTCACATTTTGCTTACTTTCCACTCAACTTTCATCAAAAATTTCATGTAACAGATTTTTTGGCGTTTTCTGAAAGTAAAATGACAAATTGCTAAGCATTGTTGCCACATACAGAGAATTATACAAAGTTGCAGTATTGTAGTAAAATAATAATTATAAAATTAACTTCTTCTGCATGTATATGCAAATAATTATAATATTTTTCCTTGTAGTGTGTTTCCATATAGGTGTTTTGCTCGAAAACACGAGTTTTGGGCAAAACATGTAGAAATGAACATGTTTTCCTATACATTTTTGAAGAGAGCAAAACACCTCAACCTACATGTTTTGGAGCAAAACACTTCGAAAATTTTCTGAACAACACTGCTCTCACTCAATAAAACGAAATACAACGTTGTGCTATTCATTCACATTGATTGAAAAACTCGAAAAAATTACATTTTCACATGTGATTAAAAAAAAAAAAACAATTAGAGTTCAGCAAAACAATTAAAATGTTTAATTAAAATAAAGAACAATAAAAAGGTTTTAAGATTTGTATTGCAGCTAAAAGTTTTTATGAAATGGAGTTGCGGTTGGATCTGAAAAGGCTACAGATCTAGTCCAAGAGCATTGGAAGCTTCGTTTAATGGCATAAGCACACTTCAGCATAAAACTATCAATAAAATCAGAACTTGAGGAAAACTACAGCAAATATGTTTGACTATGATTTGACTCGTAATAGCCTTTTTTTTACATCCATACCAATTTTTCTTTTCAGGACCAAATGTTTTGCCTCAGCATTCATATTGCAGAGAAGTTCTGTCCCCATTTTAATATAGGTATTTCAGACTACAAATCTTTTTATCAACATTTAATTTAATAAATCAAAGAAAACTCTGCATAACAATTTTTAAATATATTCGGTAGAAGCCAAATACTTATCTCCAATCAAATAAATTTAGTTTTTATTAATAAAGTAGTATACATATGAATATATTTGCAAGGAATTTTCTTTCAAAGAGCAGAAAAATAAGTCTTAGAACAAAATTCCGATTTTATTAACATGACCCTTCAATCCATAAGTAAAATATTGCTTAATCCTACATATATGAAACTGTCTCAATATGATAGAGCCAATGGAACAAACTCCTTCCTGAATGCTTAAACGCATGAAAGAAAACCCAAAAACCATACGTTATATTAAATCAGTTGTGCATAAATAATTGTTAATAATGCAAGCGCTTTACAACAACTATAATATTTATTTAATATATCATCGTGAGCAGCACAACTGCTCTCAACGAACTAAACAAACAAAAACAGCAAGCATCAATACAGAGGAGGGGACATTATTTTGGAAACATGCAAAATCTAAAAAAAAAAAATATTTTGTAAACCAAAAATTAAACACCGCTACAGACTAGGAACATTAAAAGAAACTTGCTCATATTTCCTTTAATATTCCGTCATCTGTAGCCTTTTAAATTTTGCAAATATTACAAATAAATTGAAAATAATTTAACGTCAAACTTACTTCGAAAATTCGAAATTTAAAACACTTCATATACCAATGGAAACACCTCGACATGTTTTTCTCAAAACAAGTGTTTTCGTTTGTAGTGGAAACATGGTATTATATTGTATATTAAACACATAAAGAAAATAATTAAAGTATTTTTATAAAAATAATATCATAAAAAAATTTGTAATGATAATTTTATTCAACTATTGCCCCATAAATTTGTATATGTAATAAGTTCGGCAACTCTGATTAGTAAGCAAACAAAATAAGAGTGGAGAGAAGCAAAGGCAAATTTGGCAACTCTTTGCCTCGACGACATTTTTAAAATGAACTTTCACTTTCCTGTGTAGACAAACAAGAAATTTTCATGAAAGTCGTCTATTTCATTGAAATTTTTATTTGTAATACGTATACAGAAATTTCATGAAAGTACTTTGCTGTGTAACTTAGTGTCCACACCTGCGATAATATCTGAGATGAGAACGTCAAATTCAATCGCAGAGAGAATTCGGTTACGTGTTGACTTAAAATCACTGTTATCGCAGTCTTATAATAATTTTTATGAGAGCGTTCTTATCAGAAATCTTATGGCAACGATCTTATAATAAGAACTGTCAAAAAATCGATTGTGTGTGTGTTTGTTTACAAAAAGACGCCATTGCAATTTTACTGATTATTAATTTTGCAAAATATCTTTAAAAAAACCATTTTAAATGGAAAACAGTTTGTTTTTATGCATTAAGTATATACTATAAGTGATTAATTTTGTACAAAATGTGCGCATATACGAAATTCGTATAAGATTTTATTCATCGCAAGGATGTGTTTTCTTCTCGGCTTTCATTGATTTATGAATTCTTATAAGATTAACTACAATACGTTTACTCCTTGTTAGATATGAAGATGGACATAGAGAAATTCGCTCTCTCATTCTGCCGACGTTTTCTCAGATATTAGGTGTGTTCATCTACTTTACTAGTAAAAACTAGTAACGAGAGAGTAACAAGAAATTTTGCAAAATTACTCTCAAAAATGTCAAAATGTAAATGAACACTTTTCTAGCTAAAATTTGCAAGTTAGAGTAGTGTTGTTATGTATAGGTATATATGAGTACTTAATAACTGCGCTTATATTTTTTGGACAAATTATACATATGTATATATGTATATGTATATTATTATAAAAAGAGTGTGGTTGTGGTCATTTATATTCAGCATTGTCATGACTGGCATTTTTCGAGTACGGCTTGTAATAGAATAAAGAAACGTTTTACAATTTTATTTATTCTAGTACTAGACGTAGTCGAAATACGCTAAATACAGGGGTGATTAGATACTTTTGAATAAAATATCTATTTTTAATTAGGGGCGCTTACCCCATACACGTTCCAATTCAATTGGTTAGGTAGGCAGGCCGCTGGATTCTCAAAAAAATACCTGGATTCTCCAGCTCACTTGGGTTCTGAAAAATCGTTCCCTTTGCCATAAACTCAATTGGCTACTGAGTCCTGAGTTGTTGTACAAATCATGACGTTTAAATTGATTCGTTTGGAAGTTGTCGAGTTGGTTGAAGAAAAATCAAACCATTATGATTTTTTTTCAAGTTAGCTAGTAAGTCTCTCAATTCGGTTGTGCTTTGTATGTTCGAGTCTCCTGATTAGTCGTCCAAACAACTTAAGAAAGGAAAAAACTTGAACTATAACCCGTTCTGCAAATGTACAAACCAAAAATTTTATTTAAAAATTATAAAGTTCAACAAAAATTCAATAAATTATTGTCCAAATTTATATTTGTAATTTTTTGTAAAGAAAATGTTAAATAATTTTAAAATTGTGTTTAATTTCATTGAATGAAAATCTTCCAATTCAGTTCATGAAGTGTGTTGCCAAGAATCAATTCAATTGAAAGACTCAATTCACAATTGAATAGAAACGTGTATTTTACGTTATAACTGCCCGCCTACACATAGCATTTTTATTTTTTCAAATTAATTTCAAAGTGTAAAATACCGAGTAGCTAGGTACTCATAATATTTACAATACTAAAAATAACATCTGGTTTGTAAAAAATAAAGAAACAAAAAACAGAAATATTTCAGAGCGTAAAATTAGAAAAATGTTAATATAATTATAAATGGAAGGATCTAAGTGTGAATTAAATTGCTCCCTTAAAAGCTTTAAACACATTCAAGCAAGTAAATTTGCCGGAACATCCTTTGCCACTGATGTGCCAGATACAGTGTTACTTAGTTTATTTCCCTTAGACTTCTTATTTTATTAAAAAGATTACAAAAATACATTTGTAATCTTTTTAATACTTTTAATAAGCTTAAAAGTTTACATACAATTACAATTTCTTAAATTTTCCAAAATCTTTTAATTTTTTTTAACTTAATTTAGAAATCTTGTTTTGTAAACACAAAAGCAAAACAGTTGTTTGAATAATTATTGCAAGTAAAAATTTTACTTGTAAAAACTTGCAAGAATTTTTATGGCTCTCAATTTTTTACGCTCTTTTGACGCTCTCTCGTTGCAAATTTTTTGGGTTAATGAACGCTTTCTAGTAACAATTATTACAAATTTGTAAAAGTTTTTAGTAAATGAACACAACTATTATTATGTCAGAGCTAGTCGCAGTTGTAGACACTAGGTAATGGCAGCGTAAGATGAAAACATCAAATTCAATCACAAAGAGAATCTCATGGCAACAATCTTATAATAAGAACTGCCAGAAAAGCGGCTGTGTGTTTGTGTACAAAAAGGCGCCAATGAGATTTTAGCGATTATTAGTTTGGCACAATCACCCCTATCGTGAATAAAATATGAAATTTTTATTCCCATAAAATTTTCATTTCCCAAGTAGGGAAATTTTCTATCATGAATATCATGGGAACGTTTGTTTTGCTACCAATATGTAGTGAGTGTACAATAGGAAAGAAGAATATATAAAAACAAAGTACAAATTGTTGAAAATTTGTGATTAAGTGATGTGAAAAGAAATTAAATGTAAGTTTTATAATTAATATAAACAAATTTGTATTTTATCTGCAACTTATTTTTTGCAAAGTTTTTCAATAACTGAGTTGTGACGCTCTAAGACTCTTATATTTTTCGATTTTAAGCCGTTGCTCTTTTCTAAGGAGCGATATACCCTTTTTATCATAACGTCCACTTCTTTGTTGTGGTTCTTAAGTGGCTCGAATATTTCAATGATTGTGGAGAGCACAAGTTTTCCTCGGTATTCAACTCTTTCTCAGTTGTTAATTTTTCCTGTGGCTCAATTCTTCTTCTTTTGATGGAGGAAGTGTTTTTTATTACTGGACTCTCCTCTCATTGTAGTGGCTAATGGTGATGGTGTTATAAGTTTTGAACAGATGGGTGCTTCAGAGCTTATTCCAAGAGCACGTAATAATGTTGTTTAATTTTTTTCGCATTCATAAACGTCTTTTGGTAAACCAAAGCTAAAATGTATTTTGGTAAACCAAAGCTGAACCAATGGCTGACAGGATTTTGGTCTGGTTTGATCCACCTCCCGTTTCTCGTTGGGTTTTTAAGCCAACGGATGCTTTTGACTGTACATACGGATGCTTTTACTGCACATAAATACATAAAAGAAACACAAATGAAAGAAAATGTAAAATTTCCTTTTTTGTTCTATCCACACCTACTGCAAGTTAGTCCCAATTTTCACGAGACAACTTTAGTTGCGCAATTCTTGAGTATGTGGACAAATAAGTGGGGAGTGTAACAATGAGTACAGACTTGCTTGTACTCGGAAAGTCGTTTTGTGCTATCATTCGTAATATGAGAAATTTTGCATTTTCTTTCATTTGTGTTTCTTTTATGTATTGATATGTTGTCCGTGATGAAAGTAATATTGGTGCGAAAATGTGCTTTGGAATTTATTTGAAAAAAAAAGAAATGTTTAAATATTGTGGACAACCTCACAAAATAGACAGCAGTATTAATTTAGAAGACGTGAAAATTAAATGGAAACATTTGAGAATGCAGTACATGCAAGAATAAGAAAGTGTAAGCAATAGAAAACGAAAGTTGCTCAAGTTAAATTGCTGTGTCTGAACATAAAAGCAAGTTTAAAAGCAAATTTGATAGGAATTGCGTAACTAAAATTGCCTCGTGAAAATTGGGACTTATGTATGTACATACTCGTGTGCATGTAAATAGTATATGTATGCATTTTTAAAAATGTAAAATATTTAATCCATTTTCCATTCATGCACTTTTTTAATAGGAGGGCCAGCACTATTTAGTTCTTCCGTAAGCGAATTCCAAAATTCAGTCACCACATCCTTAGAAACTTTCACAAAACCACATACACGGCCATGTCACAGAATTCACTTCCGTTCGAAAATGGAATTGAATCGGTTTTTTAATTCTTAAAAAAACGAAAATCTAATACTTTTTCGGAATAAAATCAATTCTATAAGATAATACCAGTTTGATTCTTGCAATTAGAAATAATTTCATTCCGAAAGGTTTTTCAGTTTTTCGTTTTTTGAAGAAGTAAAAAATTAAATTCTGTTTCCGAACGGAATTAAACTCTGTGACATGGCTGATAATAATAAACAATAATCGATCCATTGCAGCTTGTTTTGCATCCTATTGAGAAGCATGTCAAGTTGCACATTATTTTTTGATTTAGAGCTAAAAATAGGTTTTAGTTAATTTATATATCCCTTAAAATGTAACATCTACTTACATTTTTTTCTAGTTCCCCAAAGAAAATAAAATGAACAAATTGACACAAAATATGGGCAAAATTTCTTTGAAAAATCTATTCATGATAAGGCGAAATTTTGAATGGGAGCATTTTTTTTTGTGCATGTCATCCTCTGCTGAATTACATATCAGAAAATGGGAATACATTTTATGGGAAAAATTATTCATGATCGCACTTTTGGGAAATGGGAAACAATTTTAGGGGAAAAATTATTCATGATAGGGGTGAATATGTTTTTAATAACATTTATAAAGGAGGAATAAAATACATATAAGTGATTACTTCTAATAAATAGTTTTTAGTTAATTTATATATCCATTAAAATGCAACATCTACTTACATTTTTTTTCTAGTTCCCCAAAGAAAAGAAAATGAACAAATTGACACAAAATATGGGAAAAATTTCTTTGAAAAATCTATTCATGATAAGGCGAAATTTTGAATGGGAACATTTTTTTTGTGCATGTCATCCTCTGCTGAATTACATATCAGAAAATGGGAATATATTTTATGGGAAAAATTATTCATGATCGCACTTTTGGGAAATGGAAACAATTTTAGGGGAAAAATTATTCATGATAGGGGTGAATATGTTTTTACAAACAATTATAAAAGAGGAATAAAATACATATAAGTGATTACTTCTGTACAAAATATGCACAAAATTAACAAAATTATTATTTTATTAATCGCATAGAAGTGTTTTCTTCTCGGGTTCCAGATTTATGTATTGTAATAAAAAATACATATACTTCTTGTTAAATACTAAGATGAATATAAATAAATTCGTTTTCTCACATATTAGGTGGGTTCCACGAGATCTCGAACTAGTTCGGACTAATGAGAGTAAAAAGCAAATTACTCTCTAAATTTGCAAATTTTGCCCAAAACAGCTGAAACACAAAAAAACAATTGTACATCTTGCAAAATTAGTGCTGCTTACTTTTTATATAAGTATATTTTAGTGATTTTAGACGCTTAAAACGCAGAACATCATATAAACAAAAGATGTACATTACTGCCAACAGCTGTAAAATTAAAAGCATTGCAAAATTTTCTATAGATTTTTATAGTACATATTTATAAAATGTAAAGCCAAATAACATTTACATGTTCTGTTTACAAGTTCACAAGGTTGTTTTTAGTTTGGGCAACCTTTCCTTTTAACTACTTTTTAAACAAAACTTTTTTCCAATTTGCAAATTTTCAGTTTCATACTAGTATGTATGTAAACATAAAACAGCTGATTATTCAATTCTAGTCCGAACTTACCGAAAGAAAAAGTTCGGGCTATTTTGTACAGTTAAAGGAAAAAATTACTCTTTCATTTTCTCTCAAAATTGCACAAAAATTGTTTCGTGAAACGCTTTTGGACTACTTTGGACTAGTTCGGACTGTTTCGTTTATCACACACCTTTTACGTCTGAGTTAATCTCAGTTGTAAGCCAAGGCGAATAAATACAGGTGAATGCAAGCGGGAAGGCGAATTCAGTACTATGTATTTTGTTATTGTAAAACATATCCTGAATGTCAAAATCGAAATTCGCCTAAGATTGTTCAGCTAGGAAAAAATGTTAGATAAACGTTAAATAAATGTTTGTAATTTAAATCACAAATTATAATGGTTTAAGTTCACAAAAACTTTTTGACTCTTCACTGAATCACACAAAAAAAATCAGATTAATATGGCGCGAAAATGTTTGTAAACAAAAGAAAAGAAATTTGACAGCCTCATTGGAAAAAACGTGGCAAGCAAAAAATAATCACCTGTGCTGTCAAGTTCGCCTAGTAGTGAATTCGCCTTGGTTGTAGGCACTAGGTCAGCTTTTACATTTGTACAGACGACGGGCAGACAGACGAAATTTGATGGTGCGGTAACGAAAATTTTCGGTGGGGGAGAGTGTGTAGTACACGACTCTCTGTACTAGACATTTGTGGACATTCTTTGTTTCTCTTTTTAACTTTTCGTATTTCTTATGTTGTTGCTTCATATCATTATTCTCATATCAACATCAACTTCATATAAACACACTAGCTGTGCTTAAAAAAACAACAACAACAAAAGAAAAACGAAAAGTTTCTGTCTGTCTATTAATTTCTTAAATGTAAAAGGTTTAGGCAAGACCAAAAGAGAATTGAAAAAATGTCTGCCCATCGTCTGTACAAATGTAAAAGCAGACTAGGTAAGGAAATGATTCATATCAAGGCGAATTAAGTAGTAGGTGGACTTATTAGAACAACAATACTACAACACAGAAAACAGCATGCAGTTCGCCCTTTCCAACATTACCAATCCATCAAAAACATACGGAATTCGCCTTAAACTCTACTGAACAAATCAATATTGCCGGCAACGCAAATTAATTTTCCTCAGTCAAGAACTCGATATTACACAAAATTCTAAAAATTGAAAAATTTATTTTTATACTCCGCTCGCTTAGATATCTTAGGCGATGGTGTTCCAATGCCCCAGGCACGTTCCGAGGAGATGAAAGCTTAAAATTACATTGGCCGATTTTCTTTGTGAAATTACATCTGCGTTAATAATTGTGTGATTTTTTGAGTTTTTATTTTACTTTACTTTAGATGCGCTAAATGGCAACTGGCCGTACAAAAAAAAAAGTTTGTACATCTTCTTATCTCGATTACGTTTTCGTATTACAAGTCAAGAATTGCGGCAGCAAAACTCTCATATACTTTTGTACATGTGTTTAAAAAAATGTAATGTACTTAAAAAATGTAATGTAAATTTAAATCAGCAACATACATATGTACTTAGATACATACTTCTTAGATCAAATTTAAAGTGCAAAATTTTGCTTACAAACAAACTTTTAAACTGCAAAAGGATAATAGTGATGTTTTGGAGGTCTACAAAATGGGGAATTTTTGAAGAAAAAAAAAAACAACACAAATATTACTATTAATAATGGATGGTAAGTATCATTAACCAATCAAATGCACATTTCATTTTATTTAAATAATTCTATTATCAATAATAATAGTAGAATAAACGTTGCACAGGGAATGAGTCCGGAGACACCATTACAACCATCCGAGCTGCAAGTTTGACAGAAGATTGTCTTAATGTAAGATGATGTTGTATCGCGGGCACACTTATCAGCGGGGTCATCAATGTCTTCATAAAAACAGGAACGGGTTATAACACGTTTGCCATAAACTGGAAAGAAAATTTTCAAACAAAATATTTAATTAATATCACAAGCAAAGAAAAAGAAGTTTGACATATGGTTACAACAACAATAGTATTATGTTAAAAACACTGTATTGTTAAAAACACTGTATTATCAGTTTAATAACAGTTTATTGCTTTAAAACTATGTTATTGCAAGCATTTCTCTAATGCTCTTGTTATCGTCCAAAAATTTCGAGAGAGAAAATTTTCGAAAAAAGAGTTTTTTTATATAAAAAATGTTAGTTAAACATGGTAACTCGACTGTAACTCAAAAAACTTTGTTCTCTTTGCAAAATAAAAATAAAAGTATTTAAAAAGGCACCTTTACATGGTAATACAAGTATTTAGATCTGTCAAAAATATGTGCAGAATAAAGTAAATCTTACCGTGTAAAAACAAAATGTATTCTGTATGAGAGAAATCCAAATGCAAAAATTGACAAGCGGTCGGTAATACCATGTTCAGACGGTAATATGAAACACTTGGTTCGCTCTCCGAACCACTATTGCGAAACTAGGTGTTCAAACGGTTGTTTTTTGCTTCACGCTGATGTTTACATATTTTGTGCAAACGTTTCATTAATTCTTTTTTCAATTTTTATTTAAATCTTTATGTAAGTATTAAGGGCCATATCCAAAAAAAATTCTTACTTGAGTTTTAACGCATACGTTAGTTACCAAACACATTAACACTACCATACATTTGTTAAAAATTTTTATGCAAAAACAGTACGTTAACTTTTATATGTATTAAGGAATTTACTTGTTTTGTTATGGCAACGCCGTTATGTTCAGTTGTAATTTTTTGAATAGTGATGAATGAAAACTAATATTCGAAAATCGAAAAATAAATTTAAAAATTAAAAATTTTTATTATTACATAAAATAACACTTTTTTGACAACCATTTTCTGGATTTATCTTTTTAATAAATAATGAATATATAATATGTAGTGTATTAATGAAATTGAGAAAAATTAATAGGATTTTATACTAGAAATATTTTTATTATTCGAATAACGTTTTTTATTGTATTCGTTTGATTGAAAGTGCATCACTAACATATTTTTTATTTATGTTTCCCTTTCAAAATGAATATTTTCAATTCATATACATAAAATGTAAAGCGTTAATTTAATTTTCTAACAATTATAATATATTGTTGTTCTTAATATTTTTCATAAAATTGTGAATTTCAAGACAAATCAAAATCAAGAAATCAAATGTCTTTTTAACGTACAGTTAAAGTGGCCCATTTCAACTTTAAGCGTATGGTAAGCTAATAATTGTTTTTGGATACAACGTTAGGAAATTTTTCTTAACAATTGCTTACCAAGCTTTGTTAAGTTTTTTTGCATACGGCCGTAAATTTTTACATTTTCAATGTGTTTATTTTGATTTTACACGCATTAATTATCTGTTTTTACTTTGTTTAGATTTTTTTTTGCAGCTAGTTCAGATAAACTAGCGATAATTTATTATCAAATTTAGAGATGACAGTAGGTTTTGCTTGGTTCGCAACAAGATTCAAAATGAACCAAGTTGGTTCGCTCATAAAATTTTGTATGGCGAATCATGTTGGTTCAATCAAGATTGGGCCGCGAACCACGAATGAGAGCGCGAACCTCGAAAATAAGCTTTCGTGTGAACATACTATAAATCTTTATTTTCTGAACCATTTTAGAAAACTCAGTATTCCAATCACATCAGAGGTGTATTTTTAAATTTGCATTGGCAGCACTTTAAGTATTTACTGCAGGTGGTACAACATTCACAAAGTTTTTGCAAATGTTGTGGAGTTGTAACCATCAGTAAATTTATTAGAATTTCATAATAATACTTTGATTATACTTATCCCACAAGTGTAAACGTAAATAGTACTTACAACACATTTTTGTTAGTTTTTTTTAAGTACGGAGAGAATTTCGTAATATTTTGCTCCGACAAAATCTAACAGCCGGATTCATAAAAAAACACTAATCAGCATTTTAACAACTTTTTCGTTAAAAAAGAATTTTCAACAAAAAAACACATTTTATAAAAAAGTATTCATAATTTTAGCTAAAAATCATTTTATTGAAATTTTCTATTTGTGATTGGCAACGCCATCATATGCAATTCTCATCTGGATCATAGTGCTGCAATAAAAACGGTTTTTTGTTCACATAGTAGTCACGTAAAGAAATGTCTTATATGGTTTTTTAAAAAAATCGACTTTAAAACAAATAAATAAATGTCAACTCCATTTTGTCTTTCAATTAAATAGCAAAAAAAAAAACTGAGTCAGAAAAGTTTTACTTTGATTCCTTTTGCTTACGCGTAGGAAAAAATATGAATAACGAGTTTTTTTATTATTTCGTTTTTTTACACATCACTGAAGTACATGGCATTTTATTAACGTATATTATTTTAAATAAAAAAAAATGTTAGTAATAACTAAAATAAGAGGACTGGAAAAAAATGTAAAGCGTAATTGCTTATCTGGAATCCAGAATAAAAAAATAGATTACTTCTTTCCCTGAAAGTTTTCTGCTGCCAGCTATTCAAAGCTTGGGTCATATTTTCTATTAAAAACACATCTATTGTTATCAATATCATGGGATTTCTGATAAATATGCAATAAAAATTTTCGCAGCATATACATAAATAAACAATAACTAAAAAACACAAATATCACCTTAAAATTGTCTTAAAATTGGGTGCAATCAGTTTTAAAAATGGTTGAGTTAAAAAACTGCTAAAAAGAACATTTTAACGTAAAATTCGTTTATAAATACAGTTTTATCGAATTTTCCCTAAAAATGGTTTGAACGGCTGTTTAACTTTTTTATGAATACGGCTGTAAATATTTTGTATTACCATGTAAACGTGCCTCAAGTGATATTTTTTATCATAGAATAAAAACACGTAAAGATTTTATATATACCTATATAAATATGTAAGTATCTGTGTATACTAACTTCCACAGATTCATAGCCAAAAGTAGCGCTTAACGATAGTATCGATAGTTTCAAGAAAAACTATCGATATCGATGGGGACGACTATCGATTGTCTTGCAGCTCTAACAAAATGCGAGCTGCGGTTCCGTGAAACGACTCATGGCTACTAAACTTAACAAGAAGACCAAGCGATTGAAACCATTACCCTTCTCCTGCTATCTGTGGTTGACGCGTAGTTGTCAATGGAAAAACGAAATACTTTCTGAGACACCCTTTATTACTCAACATTAAAGAGAGAATACTTTTTGTATGGAAGAACTCAAAAAAATCTCGGTTTGTCCGGTTATGGAACGGCCAGCTTTCACTTAGGAGAGGCTTTACTGTAAATTTGTATGTACATATGTATATATTTTTGCTATGATAGGCTAAATGTATTTTCATACTTATGTATTATTATTTCATACTTATGTATTAAGAGATGAACATTGTTGTTGTTGTTTTTAATTTTGCTTTGAGTAGTGCAATTTTTTTATTTAATAATCTAAGATTTTATTCGTTATACTCGTATACACATACTCGTATACACATACTCGTATATACATATGTACATAAATATTTAATTATTTTTGATTGTAGTCAAATTCTCATGCACGCGAACTTATTGTCTGCCCAAGAGAATTCTTGATGCAAATTTTCAAGTCGCATTATTTAATAAAAACACGAAAAGAACGAATCACGAAACGCTGGGAAAAGTATTTAAAATTAAGTAAATAAATCACTATAAATGAAAATAAAAAAATGTGACGCAAACATAGTAGATCGAAGAGAGGCAAACAAGCATCCACGTGCTGCAATACATACGAGTACAGTAAACATTTTTCAAAGCAAAAAAGTATCCCGTTCGTAAAACTGGCAGTATGGCCACTTTAAAAAAGAAAAATCTCAATGGCAGCACTCAACTCCAAATTTGTTTGTATCCTTTTACATGCAGTCTACACTTAACTTGAAACGCAGTTAAAACTTAAGGTGTGTTCCATGTGAATAACGAAACAGTCCGAACTAGTCCAAAGTAGTCCAAAAGCGTTCCACGTAACAATTTTTGTGCAATTTTGAGAGAAAAATGAGAGAGTAATTTGTTCCATTTACTGTACAAATTAGCCCGAACTTTTTCTTTGAGTAAGTTCGGACTAGAATTGAATAATCAGCTGTTTTATGTTTACATACATATGAAACTGAAAATGTAATCAGAAAATTTGCAAATTGAAAAAAAGTTTTTGCTTAAAAATTAGTTAAAAGTAAAATTGAAGTTTGCCCAAACTAGAAATAACGTTGAGAAGTTGTATACAGAAAATGCAATTGTTATTTAGCTTTTGATTTGATAAATATGTACAATAAAAACCTATTGAAATTTTTACATTGCTTTTAATTTTACAGCTATTGCCAATAATGCAAACGCATATTAAGCGTCTAAAATCACTAAAATATACTTTAATCTAAAAAGTAAGCAGCACTAGTATTGCAAGCTGTACAATTGTGGTTTTTTGCGTTCCAGCAGTTTTGGGAGAGTAATTTGCTTTTTACTCTCATTAGTCTGAGATCTCGTGGAACACACCTTTAATGTTTAAATATCTGTCTATTTAAGGTGGCGTACACGTAGTGAAGATGGCGAGAAACAACTACAAATAGCAGGCTGTTATCAATTTAAGTTATAACAGAGTTTCGAAATGAAATGTTTTAACAACCTAGTGTTATAACACTAACCAAACTTCAACATGAGCGGTCCACATTTAACTTTAACTTGAAGTTAGCATTAAAGTTAGTGTTTTCACGTCAGGTGAAGATCGCACTTTAGAATAGTATGTTCCAAAAATCTTAATTTTGGGATAAAGATTTTTTTCTTAGTTTGTTTGTAAAATTTGAAAAATTAAAGTAAAATCTTTCTGTCAATGCTACTGCATAAAGGCACCTTTACATGGTAATACCTTTACATGGTATTTATTAGATCTGTCAAAAATATGTGTAGAATAAAGGATATCTTACCATGTGAAAACAAAATGTATTCAGTAGGAGAGAAATCCAAATGCAAAAATTGACATGCGGTCAGTAAATCTTCATTTTCTACACCATTTTAGAAAACTCTGTGTTCTCATCACATCAGAGATGTATTTTTAAGTTTGCATTGGCAGCACTTCAAGTATTTACTGAAAGTGGTACAACATTTACAACCTCAAACAATTGCAGTACAAGAATATTGCATGTTGTTTTTATAGAATTGTAACCATTAGTAAATTTATTAGACTTTCATAATAATACTTTGATTATACTTATTCCACAAGTGTAAACGTAAAAAATACTTGCAACACCTTAACACAGTGCCTACTACTGATCAAGGTGCATTAACGTATACACGGGGGTTTTTGCTACTGGCAATATAATAAGCTATTTACGTCAAATGTATTGTTTACATTTTTGAAAGAGAATTTAGCGTGTTATTCTGAATTAAACATATACAAATTATTTTGTGAGCATAAATATAGTTCAAATAAAAATAATTTATAATTATTAAAAGGTACATTCATAATTTATAATTGTGAAAAAAGTTACAAATATTTTTGATAAACATAGCTTACCACACGCTTGTTTTTGTTGTAATTTTGCTCTAGTGCTGCTACCGCTTAGATGTTAATGCACCTTGCTACTGATATTAACTTTGACAGCGTTGTCAACTTTAAAATTTCAAAACGCACCAAAATGGGGGAAAAACGTGCGTTATGTCAACAAAAACGCACCGAATTTTGAATTTTTCTTTTCATTTTTAAAAACCCATTTTGAATTATGAAAAGTATAATATTTTTATATTAAAAAGATGATAATGAAACAGAATTTTCGTTCAATAGCTAGAATTCGTGTTTGTCAAACTTGGCCTCTGGTGCGATTCTGTTACTATTATTAAGAAAAGTTTATCTTTACAATAATTATAACGATATTTTATCTATCTACTATATTCGCTGTCGGCCGAAATCAGATGTTTTTGCCTATTATCCGGTTTTTACTGCCTATTATCCGGTGCACAAATACACTGCTGCTTACCATCGTTAAAATTATATTGCAGGAGCATACGATCGTATGCAAGAGATAAAATATGTCTTAAAAATATACGATTATCGGGTCATTAAAAGTTACAGAATCGCACAACAAGCCATTAAACTCGTGTAATAGCAATTCTATCAAACAGAATGTAAATTTCATTTGTGTTTTCGTAAACGAACAGTGAAAATCAGTTGGCTAGAGTGGATATCTTTAAAATAATTTATTGAAATATACGAAAATTTGCCAGAATTATAAAAAAATTAAAGGATGAAGTTTAGCATAATCAATAGGCAATCGTTTTCGAAAAAAGTTTATAGTTTTATTAATAATTTAGTAATTTATCAATTACCAAAACAGTAACGAATTCACGCGCCATCATATATACGAACTTCCATATTGTGTTTACATTTGTTGTAATATTTGACAAACCTGGCTTGATCGTTTAATACCAAATACGCTCTAAAAGCAGCAAATGTTATAGAACGAAATGAGTCTTTTTCTTTCTTAAGGCCCGGATTCACTATCCTACACGATCGTACGATTCATTCACAGGAAACTGTTTCAAAAGTCTGGCCAACTTGAAAAAATCGCTTCAAAATGGTTGATTGAAATAATTTATTTACACAAAAAAACACCATAATAATTTTACATTACTTAAATGTTTTTCTCGAATCACCAACAATATTCTCATATTTTTCACAATATATACCACACCGATCGCACAGAAACCATAATGTTTTGAAAAGTTTAATAAAATTTTTCAAATCGCACGATTTGTCAAAAACTCTGTCGCACGGTTGAATTTTTAGTACTTTTTCAGCACACATGCTTTATTTAGTAGATCGCACGATCATGTATGATAGTGTAACATGGCCTCAATCAGTTGGGAGTTCGAGTCCAACTTCAGTCAAGAAGAAGGATTATTTTTAATTATAACAATAATTGCTGTGAAAAAATAAGACCAAAGAAGAACAGAAAAATAATTGAATACCATATTAGCTGGCGGACAACTAGCTGTTTCGTAGTCGCTACACTACTCATCAGCAGCCACTGGGATTCGAACTCGGGTTAGTTAAGCGGCCGTATTAAAAATACATCATGTTCACATGATCCCGAGTTCGAATCCCAGTGGGTGCTGATGAGTAGTGTAGCTGGCTTCAATGTGTTTAATGCTTAATATAAAAGTGTAATAAAATTAATGACAGTTACAGTTCTACAACATTTACAGAAAACAACATACGTACGTATTCTCGGTAAATGGTAACTTATTTTTTAATGGCTATTTTATGTACTTACTTACATACATGCAAACATATGTACATTTCTATGTATGTATGTGCATACAATTTCATTGCGTGTGATTTAGTCGTACATTGCACAGATTAAAAGTTTACCACCCACCCCCCGCAGACTATTAAATAGTTTGGACATATTTATCTGTGAAAATCTCGGCGTGCGTTCAAATAGGGTCACACCTTTATTTTTTCGTATCAATTATGAAGCATAAATGAGTGGCATGCCACTCACTCACTCATAGACTTTAACTTATCCGGATGAATTTTATAAACATACGAGTACATACCGCTCCTTTATTGCAACATAGTCATAACTGAAAAAAGCTTGTTTCGAGAAAAACGCATTTCAAATTTTTAGTTTCCATACAAATCTTCGAAAATTTTTTTGGAAAATATCTCCTAAAGAAAACTGTTTGAAAGTAATTTGAATAAATTTTTGACACAATACAAAAGCTACTACTTTAACAATTCTGCATTATTAACTCGAAAAGACCATTTTTTGAGATATGACTATGTTGCAATAAAGGAGCGATACATATTTATGCATGTACATATGTATGTATTAGTGGAAAAGTGCTTTATTGATTTAGAGTGTTGCTGGATGTGGCCTACTGTGGATGGAACTAAACAAACGTGTGAATATAAATATTTGTAGTACAATTTCAAAACTTTGAGCTTGACACGAATCGGGTTTTTATTGTTATTGTCATGTTGCTGTAACAAGGAAATTTGATAAGGGAGCAGGAAGTAGTGTTTGTGCCTATTCTATTTGAACTTTATTGGTTTAATAAAAATGCAGAAGGAAGCTTGTGTAGTAATCATTACAACACAACGGGACCAAAAGGACCCAAGTGGGCTGGCTGTACAACCTAATCATAACATATCATTGGTGTCATGTAGAAAAGCTCTAAAGCGCATTTTTCCCGAATTTCATTTTTTTTTTTTTATAAATTTAATTCCCTCCGGGGAACAGGTTTTGCCTTGGCGTATACCTAACTTAGGCGCTCTGTTTTTCCGGGAAAAGAGGGGAAGGGGTCCCTCGTTTGGTGCGGCAAACAAAACTCTAGGAAGCCACATGACTTATGTTGTGTTGGCTTCCTAAACCCTTACCAAGGGTATAAATTGGCTGAACGGGGATCAGCATGGCCCCCGGAAAGTTCTGCTTGCGGTTCGACCCGGGCTGATCATGGTTGAGGTGCCTACCTTGGCTGAAACATTCTGGCTGTGGTTGAAACCTAAAACGCAGGAAGGGAGTGTTAGTATCCTTGATAATTGTTTGGTGATGGCTTTTCCCGAGGATCTGTTGCCTATACAACAGATACGTGTACTGTAAGGAACCAGTGGTGATGATTGATGGGTGAGTTGGTTTAAGGGCTGATGCACTTAATGGGCTTCGGCCTACCAACTCATTAAGCCATGTCCTCCATTGATTGCTGGGAAATTGCATACATGAGGGATTAGAAAGCCCGAACTCCTCAACAAGAAGTTGTTCATATGACCGCAATCATATGACAAGAATTGCTACCTGTGTGAGCCTAGCAAGCCACACGGGGGCGGTGGTGAATCGTGAAAAATTCACTTTGTGGAATTGATCCACTATCAGTTTAGGCCGTCAAGGCAGGTACTGATGTAAACCATTTTCACAGTTGTGAATTTAATTAATTTTTCTCAAATTTATCCCACCACTAATATTTCATATAATAGTTTCATAGCAACGGACTTGTAAGTAAATGTACAAAAAGAATTGTTATAAGGGGTGTCCCAAAATTAACGCAAGATTTGATTTGGTCACCAGTCTGTTTGTGGAACAATATTTTCGATGCTGCGAATACTTAATAGCTCGAAGCATGTTACATCTCTAAATAGCAGAGTGCTTCTCAGCACGCAACCATGATCAGCCCGGGTTGAACTGCAAGCAGAACCACCCGGGGGCCATGCTGATCCCCGTTCTGCCAACTTAAATCCTTCGTAAGGGTTTCGGAAGCCAACACAACATAAGTCATGCGGCTTCCTAGAGTTTTATTTGCTACAACAAACGAGGGACCCCTTCCCCTCTACACCCGAAAAACAGAGTGCCCTGGTTAGGAATACGCCAAGGCAAAACCTGTTCTCCGGGGGGACTGCTTATGAAACAATAACAACAACAATGAAATCATTGGTGGTTTGTTTATTTAGAACTGCGTTCTTTAGATCAGAGATCTGCACCGGTACACCGGTTGTTTACCCAATCATTTTCACATCCGAGTATTTTAAACACTCCTAAAAATTGATGTGTTGTGTTTATACCTGTCATTTGTTTTTTTTTTAATGAAACGATCACAAAAAAGAGTGTTGTTGATACGAGCACTTCGTAAGAGAAACATTTTGAGTATTTTCTATTTTGGTTTCTAATCGTTTTCTTAATAATATAGGGTGTTTTTTTAAGCCCGATAGAACTTGAAATTGTAAAAAATAACACAAAAAATTAAATTGTAATCAACATTTTTTTTTATTCGAAAGATCAATACGTGACATTAACATTTGAAAATGATTTCGGGCATATGGGCACCGCGGCTGTTCTTGACGAAGCGCATTCTGGACGTCCAATTTTGGGCCACTTTTTCGAGCACTGCTGGCCGTATGTCACGAACAACACGAACAATGCTGGCCTCCAAGGCGTCAATTGTTGCTGGTTTATCAGCATAAACCAGTGACTTCACGTAGCCCCACAGGAAATAATCGAGAGGTGTCAAATCGCACGACCTTGGAGGCCAATTGACAGGTCCATTTCTCGAAATCAACTTATCGCCAAATTTTGATTTCAGTAAGTCGATGGTTGCGTTCGCCGTATGGCACGTAGCGCCATCCTGTTGAAACCACATCTCCTCCGGATCAATGTCATCCATATTTTCAAACAAAAAATCATTGATCATGGTGCGGTAACGATCTCCATTGACCGTAACGCGAGCTCCGGCCTCATTTTTGAAGAAATAAGGTCCGATGATGCCACCAGCATGAAAACCGCACCAAACAGTGCATTTTTCTGGATGTAATGGAGTCTGTAGGGTCTCTTGTGGATTGGTCTCACTCCATATGCGGCAATTTTGCTTATTAACAAACCCGTTAAGCCAAAAATGCGCCTCATCGCTGAACACAATTTTGCGATAAAACAACGCGCGAATCGACGACTGATTTTCAAAGTAAATTTGGATAATTTCGTAGCGTTGTTCAAGCGTGAGTCTATTCATGATGATTTGTCAGAGTATACTGAAACAAATAAAAAAAATGTTTCATCAAAATTTAATTTTTTGTGTTACTTTTTACAATTTAAAGTTCTATCTAGCTTAAAAAAACACCCTTGTAAAAACAACACTCTCGACAAATTCGTTTGTTGTGTATATGCGTCACCTATTATTTAACATTAACTGAAATCGCGGCTGCTAGATTTAATAATTTATAGCCTATTTACACCAAAGCGAAATCTTTCACTTCAATGCTGGTGTATTCAGTCTCTGATAAAATTCTTTTGTCAAACACGCATACAAAATTTTTGTGAAAATGAAATCTTGCTAGATGTCAAAAAACGGTGGTGTAAACGATATAGATTTCGTTGTAGATTTCAATTCAAATCTACTAGATTTTGAGTTGGTATAAATGCGCTATTACAACCATTTTGACGATTTTGCAAGTAGCATATTGAATTATAATTTTAATATTGTTTTTGTTGAAAAATTTGTAACGAAAATTCAATTCAAAGAAAATTTTTTCCACTATTGTTTACAGACGCAAGCTCTAGCCAGTAAAAAACATACTTGTGCAAAAATATGCGGTGGCCAAACACACCACAACTCAATTTAAGACGGGTGTACTTAGATCATTAAAAAAGGCACCGGGTGCAGATCTCTGCTTTTTGTTTGTTTATGTGTTAAAGCTAAAAGCTTTATGTTGTTTATGTGGATGTGGATCGTCAATAAGCTGAATTGCCGCATTTGGGCGAATGATAATCCAACAGTGATTGTCGAAAAGCCAATGCAACCGCAAAGAGTGACTGTTTAGTGCGGTTCATGGGGTTATAATTTTTCCAAAATGCGGCCGGTCAGGCAGTTATTGTGAATGATGTTCTCTATCGTGAGATGATAACCAACTTTTTATGGCCCGAATTGGAAGATATGGATGTGGACGATATGCGGTTTCAACAGGACGTTGCCACTTGTCACACAGCTAACGAAACAATTGCTCTTTTGCGCAACAAATTCAATGGCCGTGTTATTTCACGTAATGGCGATTTCAACTGGCCGCTAAGATCATGTGATTTGACACCGTTGGACATCTTTCTTTGGGGTTATTTGAAAGAAAAGGTGTACAACGATAAGCCAGCAACAATTCAAGAGCTAAAGGATGAGATAATTCGGTACATTAACGGCATGGAATCGCAATTATGCCTGCGTATCATCGAAAAATTGGACCATCGGATGGAGATGTGCCGCGGCGGCCATTTGGCCTATATTTTCTTTCATACATAAATGTACTACAGCAATATTATCATAATAAAAAGAAATGACAATAGTTCACAAATATTTTGTGTTTTATTCAAAATCAACATCAGCCCTTAAAATTTAACCACCCTTTATATGTATGTGTTGGAAAAGTAGTGTCAAAATTCAAAGAAAGGATTCTAATATTTGTGTTTATTAATATATTTGTATGTCTTTAATTATTGTATTTTTATTTCAAGTAAAAATCTGGGTTCAATTTAATATGCTTTAAGCCAGTAAGTTAAAATTTATGAAAATGTTATTTAAAAAAAAATAATATTTGAAAATAACTCACCTTCCTGCACTAATTTTTTACAAACTGGACGGGCATTGACGGATTTCACACCCACCGAATATGTACAGTTGACGAAGCTCCAGTAACGCTGCTGATCCGTTATGGATGAAGAATCGAACGGATCGTTGCAAAATTCGCCATTTGAAACATCAGTTGAGCAGCGCCAGCATTTCAAAACAGCTTCAGCTTTAATTTGAAAACAAAGAGACACAAAATTTTAATTAATAAATATATTATTTATTAAACAAACAATAATTATTTAAATTATTAAGGAAGTTGCTATAGAAACGCGATTGAATTAATTATATTTAATTACTAATTTCAGATTATTTTGATTGAAAAACGAAGATACTACACACGCGGTATAAAGATGACAGAACTTCAAATAATTAACTTTTAGTGATAAGTGTATGTAGTACTATATACTACAGATCTGCACAATTGTATTTCAATACGTGAAGTATTTACAATATATACTGGCAAAACATTTACATCAATATATCTACTTATTCGAAGTATAAAAACAACACAAGCATGCACATTTCCGAGCGCAAAAAAACTCTTCGCGTAAAACTAAATTATACAATAAACAAGTTAACCGCTTCGCCATAACAACATTAATCAAAACAACGAGTAAAAGGCGAATTCAAACCCTGAGCTGTCAAAAGTAGCTAATAAAGAATTGTCACATGTTTTTATCTTCGGCTGAGATAGCAAAGCGACTTCCAGGGTCTACTTACTGAATCACAAGTCTTAACTAAATAACAAGACAATATTTAACCTCTTTAAGGTTTATAAGTACTACAAGTTCTATTTCAATATTTTATATAGCTCATATACAAATTATAAGCTTCGGTGCACAATGATCGCAGTCTTCCTTTTCCTTTCGTATGTTCCTTTGTTCGGTTGTAATCGGCAAAGTAATGATTGCTCTTAGGGCAGGTTGGGATGTATATCTTCTTACTGACACATTTTGGATTCGCTTAACAGCAGTACTCGGCATATAATGGAATCGGACTATGCAGAAATTCCCTCGGGCTCGGTATAACAACGTTAGTTGTTATGGTGATAATCCTCCATTCGCTTAACAGTAGTACTCGGCATACAATGGAATCGGATTATGCAGGAATTCCCTCGGGTTCGGTATAACAACGCTAGTTGTTATGGTGGTATCTCCTTTAAACACAGATGTCGATGATTGGTCCTCGGCATAAGAGATGGAGTTGCCTCATATTGCCATAGAAACGATCGCCAGAGCCCTAGTACTAGTACTCCAGCCGCAATCGAAGTATCAGCGAGTAGTGAACAGTTACCCGAAGTTGCTGAGGGCCCAGTAATGTAATTGATTCGCGTCAGCACCTACTGTGACAGTAAACCGATACGACGGGATGAACCTCCTTTTGGGTGACAAGGCTCACACACATCACAACTTTTGCCATAAGTTTGTAGCCATATGAACAAAGCCATTGCTGGAGAACTTATACCTTTTATTTCCTCCTGTATCTCTTAGACTCCCCCGGGGAACAGGTTTTGCCTTGGCGTATTCTTAACTTGGGCACTCTGTTTTTCGGGGAAAAGAGGGGAAGGGGTCCCTCGTTTGCTGCGGCAAATAAAACTCTAAGAAGCCGCATGACTGATGTTGTGTTGGCTTCCGAAACCCTTACTAAGTTTATAAATTGGCAGAACGGGGATCAGCATGGCCCCCGGTTGCGGTTCGGCCCGGGCTGATCATGGTTGAGGTGCCTACCTTGGTTGTAACGTTCTGGCTGTGGTTGAAACCTAAAACGCAGGAAGGGAGTGTTAGTATCCTTGATAATTGTTTGGTGTGTGGCTTTTTTCGGGGACTAACAATCTTCCGAGGATCTGTTGCCTATACAATAGATACCTGTATTGTAAGGAACCAGTGGTGATGGTTGACGGGTGAGTTGGTTTAAGGTCTGATGCTCTTAGTGGAGTTCGGCCTACCAACTCATTAAGCCTTGTCCTCCATTGATTGCTGGGAAATTGCATACAGGAGGGATTAGAAGGCCCGAAGTTGACAAGAAGTTGCTCATATGACCGCAATCATATGGCATAAATTGCTACCTGTGTGAGCCTAGCAAGCCACACGGGGGCGCTGATGAATCGTGAATAATTCACTCCGTGGAACTGGTCCATCATCAGATAAGGCCGCAAGGCAGGTGCTGATGTAAATCTTTTTCACAGTTGTATCTCTTAGAGAACAGGTTTTGTCTTGCTGTAGACCACACCAAGAAATTCTGTCCCCCGTTTGTTGTAGTAAACAAAACTCTAGGAAGCCGCATGACTTGTGTTGGACTTCCGAAACTTATACCTAGGGTTAAAATTGCCAGAACGATGATCTGCATTGCCCCCGGTTGATTCTGCTTGCAGATCTCTCGGTGCTGACCATGGTTGAGGTGGCTACTTTGGCTGAAACCTTCTGGCTGTGGTTTAAACCTAAAATCGCAGGACGCGGAATTATTCCATGTTAACTATGGTGCATGCCGGTTTTAGGATTTTGGGGGCTAACAACCCTTCGAGGTGCTGCTGTCTTGCAACAGATACCTGCAGTGTACGGAACTAGCAGTGACGGTTAGACGGGTGAAGTGAAGTGAGCCCTGTCTTCAAGTCACTGTTGGGAAATTACATACAATTTATAGTGCTACAGGTTTATAGCGAAAAGCTGCGACCTGTGTGAGCCTAGCTAGACACACGGGGGCGCTAGTGAATCGCGGCTAGATCCATCATCAGATTAGGCAGTAAAGTTCAGTAAGTTTATTTTTTCTTTTTTTTGTAGATCTTACAGGGTAAGTTGTGGTAACAAAAAAATAAATGTGTGATGATCTTGGAGAAGTAGGCTGCCGGTTGGAACTCGCCCTGATGCAGCGACTGAGCTGGTTGGCATTGCAGCGACTTTTCCGCACGTAAGATCATAACAATATGGCTGATGTAAATCGATTTCCCAACTGTTAATTTTAACTCTTGGAACGGGTTTCGGAAGTCCAACACAACATAAGTCATGTGGCTTCCTAGAATACTCTAGTTTTGGTCTACGCCAAGGCAAAACCTGTTCCCGGGCGGGAGCACCGCTTTTACACAAGGAAAGTTTACTTTGCAAAGTCTTGAGAGGAAAAAGGAGTGACTCTTACATCAAACTCAAGACTTTGCAAAGTAAACTTACCGTGTGTGACAGCTGTGTTATATACAGATATTAACCACGATGATTAGTTGCACATCATTATAAATACTTTAATTTAGCATGATAAATATTTGCGCTTCATTACAAAACACGTGTAATATTAGTGGTAAATCAATAAGAAACTCGCCGATGTAACCTCCTGATAATGAGTTCCCCTTGCACGTGATTCAATATATATGCTACGTGAATGTGCGTGCACCGAACTAAAGAAACTCATTCGTACATCACAAGTAGATGGTGTGGTTCAGTTTTATGAATATTAAATTAGAAAATAAAATGTTGCAATTGCAATTATATAATTTAGTTTCGAACCACAAACACATGTGAGACTTCAAACTACAATAAAAATAATAAAGGGGAGCAAAAGTCAAAGAACTTTTAAAACAAATTAGTTTAAACGAACGTAAAATTATCGTTCAGTCATTGAACTTTTTAGGTTTAAGAAATATTAAAAAATATACAATACGAATATCTATCAACAACGTTTGCTCGCCTGAACGGTGGGAGTAGTCACATGTAATTGACTTGTGTGTAATTATTTATGCCGTCTAGTTGCGATTGCAACAGTTTATCATTAGAAAATTTCTTCATAATTTTGTTTTTTTCATTTCGATTCCATCAAAAGTGTCTTTATAAAAATATTCAAAGAAAAGGACTTAATTGAGATAAGCGGTAAACAATTAGAAGGAATGAGAACATGATGAATGAATTTCAGTTGTGACAAAATTATTTAGAACAAGCTTGTGTAAAATCTAACAACCCTTAAAAACTCTGATTTAAATAGAGAAAATTTTTGATTATGTTCATTCAGTTTTTCCATTATATAGAAAGGTGCTTAAATTTTAAAGGCTGATGTTGATTTTGAATCAAAAATACAAATTATTTAGAAATTATTGTTATTTTTTTTTATTATGATAATATTGGTACGATTCAATTATATGGAACACAAAAGCAACTCTGTGCTGAAGGACACCTCCTTCGTCGTCGTAATTATTTCTAAAGTTCGGTCAGGCTTGTTGTTTGGCCTTCGAAAATTTTGCGTCTCGCTCTAATTGGTTAACTGTTTACCTCAACTAACTGTATTAGTTTACAGTTTTTTGAGGTATTTCTTTATTAACCACGCGGAAACTTCCTATGCGAAGGCATAGGTCGGTACAGTTAGTCACAGCGCCCCTGCAGATTACTGTTAATACCATCGTGGACATAAGGTCTCCGTTACTCCACCCACGCTGTACATTCTATACTTTGCAAGTTTGTTTGCAACTGTATACCTTAATAAATAAATTATTTGGAGCCAAATATTGGCCAAATGACGTCGATCCGATGGTCCACATTTTCGATGACGCTGAGGCATAATGTGTCGAATTATCTCATCCTTCAGCTCTTGAATTATTGCTGGCTTATCGACGTACTCCTTTTCTTTCAAATAACCTGAAAGAAAGAAATTAAACGGTCTCAAATCGCATGATCTTGGCGGCCAATTGAAATCTCCACCATTTCAGATAACACAGCCATTGAATTTGTTGCACAAAAAGGCCATTATTTCGTTAGCTGTGTCCATATCTTGCAACTTGGGCCATAAAAAGTTCGTTATCATCTCACGATAGAGAACATCATTCACAGTAACTGCCTGACCGGCCTCATTTTGGAAAAATATGACCCGATGAACCGCACCAAACAGTCACTTTTTGAACGAATTCACTAAAGTGAAAATGTGCTTCATGCCTCAAATTCATAACGATCTGAGTGTTCCGCTGGTAAAAGAGGAATTTTCTAAGTACGCGACAAGGTATGTCAGTAAACTGGAACTTCATCCAAACCCTCTTGCGCGCAATATACTTAATTTTGGTGGCCACACTCGGCTTAAAAGAAGGGGTACCGCTGCCACCATCAGATTGCTCAATAGGTGATTTTACCGAAATAGCTCCCGCATAATAAAACTTTTTGTCTAGCATTGGCCGGACTTAAGAATCCCATTTTTTAATTTTTAAATTTAGTATTAAGATTTGAATACTTATTGTTAGTTCATTTTGAAGATTCAATAAATAAAAAACGCTACAAAAAAAAAATGCCTCAAACGTGACTGATGATGATTTTCTTTGAAAATTGATCATTCTTTGTTGCCATTTTTTGCCATCATTCTGACGCTTGGAGTCATCAAGTGGCTCCGGTTCTTGAGTCAATTGCACCTTATAGGCGTGTAAATGCAAGTCTTTATGGCTAATGTTCCTTAACGACGATCATGAGAGGTGTAATTATTAGGCACGACGACAAGTTGAGGTGGACGGCTCTTTAGCCACACTTTCGCGAACAGCAACAATATTTTCTGCAGAACGAGTTTTATGAACATACATGGTTTTTTAACATCTCCTCCAGACCCGGTTTGCTAAAATTTTTGCCCGATTTTCCGATTGTACGAACATTTGGACGATTAAATTGACCGAACAGACCACGAAGTATACGATATGCATTTTGATTTGAACGTCCATATTCATAATGAGACTAAATAAATATAGCGCGTTGTTCATTGTGTATCTTCCATCCCTGGTTCAAATTGAATTAGTCTGAAATTGGGAAGTGTCGAATGAAATGCAGAAAAAAACCTTGACGTTTAGGCGTGCTTCACATTCAACTTCGGCCCTTCAAATTTTACCACCCGATAGAACAGGCTTGCTCATATTATTGAGGTTATGTCATGAAAATACTGACGGCAGTATTATATAAATAGTCATAATTAATGTTAAAAATTGAGATCAACCTCAATGTAGTAAAAATATATCTAATGGTGCTAACTTACTCGATTAAGTGGGGCAATTCTGATCAATGAAAGAAGATAGTACACGACCTGGAAATAGCTTATGAAGTATACCAAAAAAAAAAAAATGTTCGTGATAAATTAAGTATTTTCTTTTCTACTTGCTTTTAGTACGAGTTGTATTCAAAAATGTCTTTAACCGAGTAAAAAAATCAAACCAAAGACACATATACGTACATATGAATCAATTGTGGAGAGATAGTAATAAAAAGTTCTCCGAGAAAAATGCTATTTTTTTGTGGCTGAGATATATTATTAGAACATTTTTCTTTTTGAATTCTCATTAATTTATTTAAAATAATAGTATATACGAATATATATATAGCTAAATGTGTGAAAATATCCTTCCAAGTTTTCCAAGTCTACTGATGATTAGGGTAGCTGCTATGAAATATCTACATATAGACATAAAAAACAAATTGTATATATATTTTATTGGTATCGCATTTTAAAATTGGTTCTATCTCCGAAATCAATCTCATTTTCGACATATTTCAAGTACGGAAAATTAGGTATTTAGTTTTTGAATAATCTGTGCTTGAATCAATTTGGATTGGTTTAAGTAAGGATGGATTGAATTTTCTTTTCAGTGTAGTTGAGTTGTTTCACGGGCTGTATGGCATGTGACATTGTGTTGTTGAAATCACAAATTGGCTACATCAATATTATTCGATTTCAGCAGAAAGAACTGTGCTATCGTGATGCGATATCTTGACCAATGTTTGAACAGGCTTGTTTTTGCATCACCAGTGTATGTTACATTTCAAATCGATCCAATCTGCCTGGGTTTGCTCATTAATCTATTCTAATTCTATTCTGACGAAGTAAAAACAATATTCCGCCCATATTTTGTACGAAATTTTCGTACTCAGGACACCAAGCTTTCATTATTTTTAACACAGGGTGGCACAAAACTACCATTATGGTGGGAAAGAAATAGCATAATTAAGGGCTAATCGGCTTCAATTCTTGAACAAACTAAACCTTATACGGGAACATGTGCAATATGGCCATAATCTTCCGAACGGACCTCCGCGATAGCCCCTGTTGTGCCGAATGAACGTCTGCTTGTTGATGTTTCTGGACTATCCGCAAAACGTTGTATATTTTCTTCCGTGTAGACCGTGCATGGTCTTCCGGTACATGGAAGGTGATTTACTGTAACATGTTGTCTAAAATTTGCAACCAGGCGGTCAAAACAATTAATTTTTTCAACGTTTTTTGATCGCTGTTCTGTTGTGTAGTGTTCCGTGTAAAATTTCTAAGTCTTCTTCATAAAGTTCTGAATAAAAATATATGTAAACTAAAATGGTTATTGAACTTTTTCAAACTATAATAGTAGTTCTCCGCTGGTTACAAATGTACACATCCCCACAAACAACATAAAGTTAAAAACATAATACACAAACAAATATGATCTGAAGAACGCAAAATACCAAATAAATGAACCACCAATGATGTTATTATTGATGTTGCGTTATTGATGTTTCGCAAGCATGTGTGTACGAGTATGTGGCAAACGACTATATTTGTACTTTTGAGTCTGGAATTATCGTTAAATGGAATCCTCACAATACAATGTGTAAGAAGGTAATAAAGAAATATAAATAGCAGGCAGATGTTCGGTAGGGGCAGGGGCAGAATTTGATTTTAAACTTTATGCAAGACAGTTGGAAGAGTAAGCAAATCTAGTGTCTTAATAGACAATGGTATTAAGTGTAAATAAAGTTGTGAAATATTTTAGTTCGGTGTAACGAACAAGTGTCTGTGTCATGATTTTTGGTGATCACTGTAACCTATTTTCCTGGTTCCACTACACTGCACTGCATATGTAAGGGCCATCCCTGAAAATAGGTCACTAAAACTTTTAGTAAGAGCTGCTTACTTTACTGCAACAACTTGTGTGTTTTAAGCGCAATAAATAAAGCCATTAATTTGATGCATGAATATCATGCATTCATATTTATGCGAAAATATTTCTAATAATCAGAATAAAATTTAAATTATAAAAAAAAAAAACGGAAAACAAAATATCTCATTTTATAATACATCTATGATCTTTTAATAATCAGTCCTTTATTTGTGTTCAGCCAACTGGAATCACAATTGGAAATAATTATTCATGCACTTGTCAGCACAAATCGAATTCATATGCTTTGAAGTTCATTTATAAAGTATAGCGAAATATTGTATTAAATCCAAAAGTATCAGAAGTTGTGGTCACTAATTAATAATAGTGACACATTAACACATTAACACATAAATCAGTTTAATATTAAAACGAGTAGTCTTGCATGATATCAATAATTAAGTCATTACTGCAATTTGAGAGGTCTTTTGCTTTCACGGTGAATTTTGGGGATTGATTTAGTAGTAACGAAACAACAACTCTACGAGTATTATGATTTACAACTTAACTGATTAAGAATTACAACTCAACTCATTAAGAATTACAACTCAACTCGGTTTTTTGTACACAGAAAAAAATAGATGAGATTTTTTTCAATCAAGTTATGTTATTAATAAAAAACCATCAATTTAATAAAATTTCCATTCACTTAATTAAATTATTATTAATAATGAATTTTTGGAAATATCTCTTAATAAAATGCAATTAATAAAAAGTTTTAGTTTTCCGAATTATTGACTGTTATTCAATAAATAAATTTAAAAGGTTGTTATATAACAGTGAAGAGTTGTTGTTTCATTAACAATTTTTTTTGTTAAGTATATTTTTCAACTCAATAATTTTTGCTTTTAAGTGAAAAAGCTATTTCTACTTTATAATTTGAATTATCAATCCGGCAAAAAATTTTTTTCACAGGAAATTTGATAAAAATAGTGCAATTTTTATCAAATAAAAGATTTTTTGCCGGATTGATAATTCAAATTATAGAGTAGAAATAGCTTTTTCACTTAAAAGCAAAAATTATTGAGTTGAAAAAATTTTCGTTAATATGTAAAATATACTTAACAAAAAAAATTGTTAATGAAACAACAACTCTTCACTGTTATATGACAACCTCTTCAATTTATTTATTGAATAACAGTCAACAATTCGGAAAACTTTTTATTAATTGCATTTTATTAAGAGATATTTCCAAAAATTCATTATTAATAATAATTTAATTAAGTCAATGCAAATTTTATTAAATTGATGGTTTTTTTTAATAACATAACTTGATTGAAAAAAAATCTCATCTATTTTTTTCTGTGTAGACAACTGCCAACCAGCGTTGCCCTTTTGATACTAAAGCCTAGTATTGAGATTGAATATGCAAAATTTTTCAGCAACATTATGCTCATATCATGTTCAATTCGAACATGCATTAGGTGGATGCATCGGCGAATTCACGCGAATTCGATTAATATGGCGGCACTTTCGCTGTCAAGTTTTGTTTACCTTTTTCGGCGCCATTTAAATTTTTTTACATGTTCGTTACCAACTACTACTGACAGCTTAAGTGTGAATTCGCCTTTTTACACAAACAAAATACCTGTTGTTTTTTTTTTTATTGTTGCATTGTTGTAGCGAAGCGGCTACCTTGTTATACCCTTCACAAAAATGTAAAGGGTATATATAAGTTTGTGATTCCGTTTGTAATTTCTACAGTTTTTTTTTGCGACCCTATAAAGTATATATATTCTGAATCAGAATTAATGGAAAAGTCGATTAAGCGATGTCCGTCTGTCCGCTGTTGAAATACCGTTTCTGAGAAAACCATTAGACTTAGAAACTTTTTTCTTTCACCATTCTTTTACCCCATCGATTCATGGGTTTGCTATTGAAATTCAGTAATATCGGTCCACGTATAGCTGAGATATATTCAAAATTCCGAAAAAAGCCATTTTTTTTTGCAGTTTTGTATGAAAATTTTTGAAAACAAAAGTTGTTCGTTTTGCTTCAAACTTCACACACTTATTAAGCATGGTGACTAAAAGACAAAAAATTTTTTTTTCAGATATCGGTCCATATATACCCGAGATATAGCCCAAATCGGATTTTTAATGAAAATGTCGCATAGGTGAAGCTAAATAACTTTTTTTTGCTCAAAAGCAGTTCTAGTAATTATATAAGGTTACATAAATATGGAAAATGAAAATTTCCGATATCGGTCCATATATACCCGAGATATAGCCCAAACCTGGTTTTTCATGAAAATGTCGCGTAAGCGAACCTAAACAACTTTTTGGTGCTCAAAAGCAGTTCTGGTAAGGAAATAGGGTCATATGAATATGAAAAATGAAAACTTTCGATATCGGTCCATATATACCCGAGATATAGCCTAGACCGGGGTTTTCATGAAAATGCCGCGTAAGCGAACTTAAACAACTTTTTTGTGGTCAAAAGCAGTTCTGGTATTGAAATTAGGTTACATAAATATGGAAAATGAAAATTTCCGATGTCGGTCCATATATACTCGAGATATAGCCCAAATCGGGTTTTTCATGAAAATGTCGCGTAAGCGAATTTAAACAACTTTTTTGTGCTCAAAAGCAGTTCTGGTAATGAAATAGGGTCATATAAATATGAGAAATGAAAATTTTCCATGGCGGTCCATATATACCCGAGATATAGCCCAAATCGGGTTTTTCATAAAAATGTCGCGCAAGCGAACTTAAACAACTTTTTTGTGCTCAAAGCAGTTGTCATAATGAAATTAGGTTACATAAATATGGAAAATGAAAATTTCCGATATCGGTCCATATATACCCGAGATATAGCCTAGACCGGGGTTTTCATGAAAATGCCGCGTAAGCGAACTTAACCAACTTTTTTGTGCTCAAAAGCAGTTCTGGTAATGAAATTAGGTTACATAAATATGGAAAATGAAAATTTTCGATATCGGTCCATATATACCCGAGATATAGCCCAAATCGGATTTTTAATGAAAATGTCGCATAGGTGAAGCTAAATAACTTTTTTTTGCTCAAAAGCAGTTCTGGTAATTATATAAGGTTACATAAATATGAAAATTTCCGATATCGGTCCATATATACCCGAGATATAGCCCAAATCGGGTTTTTCATGAAAATGTCGCGTAAGCGAACTTAAACAACTTTTTTGTGCTCAAAGCAGTTCTGGTACTGAAAAAAGGTTATATAAATATGGAAAAAGAAAATATCCGATATCGGTCCATATATACTCGAGATATAGCCTGAACCGATTTTTCCAATAACATTTTTTTTTTTGCTGAAAAGCAGTTCTTGTCATAAAAGAAGGTTACGAAAATAGAGAAAATTAAAATTTCTGATATCGGTCCAGATATACCCGAGATATAGCCTAAATCGGGTTTTTCATGAAAATATCGCGTAAGCGAACTTAAACAATTTGTTGTACTCAAAAGCAGTTCTGGTAATGATATAAGGTTATATAAATATGGAAAATTAAAATTTTCGATATCGGGCCATATATACCCGAGATATAGCCTGAACCGATTTTTCCATTAAAAAAAAATTTTTTTTTTTTGCTGAAAAGCAATTCTCGTTATAAAAGAAGGTTACTAAAATACAGAAAATAGAAAATTCCGATATCGGTTCATATATAACCGAGCATATTTAGGTCACATTTTTAATATACTATACATATTCGTGACTATCGTGAAGGGTATTTTAGATTCGGCCCAGCCGAATATACTACACTCTTACTTGTTTTTTGTATCATGGTCATGTTCAAGTCGATGGCACGTGAAGGCGAGGCGTTAAGTGGACAAATAAACTTTAGTTGGTCGAATTATTACTTATCACCAGTTGGTTTTATTATATAAATCAGGAGGATGCTAATTTCAACTTATATATTACTTTGTGTCTCCCTTTTTATTTGAAGAGTAGTTCAGGTACTCACAGGGGTTAGCGCCCATTGGTTGAGTAGTTTTGTTTTCTTTATTATTATTATTTTATTTATTTATTATTATTATTATTATTTTTTCCTTCTTTTGTTTTAGTTTTTAAGTCTTACATAAGTATAAATTAGTTTCAAAATTAGTTTTAAGTTATACTCCCATCAATTAAGTTTTTTATTCGCTATTTAAGCTTCTAACATTTATACCAGTAAAAAATTATAAATAGCTTGTTTTCTATGTTTCCCAGCTATCTATGTGTCGACATTTCATAGGAACTACCCTAATCATCAGTAGACTTTGGAAATTTTTGAAAGATATTCTCCAACATTCAACTTTATATCCCAACAATCCAAATAAATTGCTGAGAATTTAAAAAGAAAAATGCTCTAACAATATCCGTCAAAACACAAAAAACAAGCTTTTCTATTTATAAACGTCTCTAACATTTCTTTACACCTTTCAAACAAATGAACAACCGTTGGTTGCTACGATTTGCTTTTTGAAAGTATCGAAAAGCAGAGAACAAAAATTCAAACAATTAAGTTTTTTATTCGCTATTTAAGCTTCTAACATTTATACCAGTAAAAAATTATAAATAGCTTGTTTTCTATGTTTCCCAGCTATCTATATGTCGACATTTCATAGGAACTACTCTAATCATCAGTAGACTTTGGAAATTTTTATATTCAACTTTATATCCCAACAATCCAAATAAATTGCTGAGAATTTAAAAAGAAAAAAAAAACAAATCGTAGCAACCAACGGTTGTTCATTTGATTGAAAGGTGTAAAGAAATGTTAGAGACGTTTATAAAAAGAAAAGCTTGTTTTTTGTGTTTTGACGGATATTATTAGAGCATTTTTCTTTTTAAATTCTCAGCAATTTATTTGGATTGTTGGGATATAAAGTTGAATGTTTGAGAATATCTTTCAAAAATTTCCAAAGTCTACTGATGATTAGGGTAGTTCCTATGAAATGTCGACATGTAGATAGCTGGGAAACATAGAAAACAAGCAGCGTTGTCAACTCGGTGCTTTTTAAAATTATTTTTGGTGCTTTTTAAAATTATTTGTGCCAAAAATTTTTTAGTCGGTGCGGGGTGCGTTTTTTATACATTTTCGGTGCGTTTTTGAAATTTCGGTGGCACAAAATCAAATTCAACTCAATTTTTTATTTCAATGTAAAAAAAAAAAGTTTATAATCAAGTGTACAAAATTTTTACGTGTCATTTTGCGTGAAAAACGTTCCGTAAGACTTGTCTTGCTGTTGTATATTATATACAATGGCAAAAGAAAAATAAACATTTCGTTTTATAAAATTGGCTGCTTTTAGGGAGTGTTTTGCTATTAATCGATCAAGCCAAATTGGCTAAATATTGCGATAAATGCAGTCTCTGAACAGAGAAGTTCGTTTTTATGATGGCTCGTAAATTCTGGCAAATTTTCGTTTATTTTAACCCCGCTTATGAAAACACAAATGAAATGTACACTGCGTTTAGTAGAATTTTCATTGGTTGAATGAAGCCCTCAAAGGCTTGTAGTGCTATTCTGTAACTTTTAGTGATCCGATAATCGCAAATTCTTTCGACAGTAATGGTTGTATGCTTCTGCAATATAATTTTGATGACGGTAAGCAGGTATTTTGGGTCCCTGATAATAGGCTGTAATAGTCACAGCTGATTTCGGTTGACAGCAAATATAATTAAATGTTATTGCTTAATAATAAATTTGACAAAATATCTTTATAATTATTGTAAAGGTAACATTATCTTAATAAAACTGACGGAGTCGTACTAGAAGTCAAGTTTGACAAACACAAATTCTAGCTGTTGAACAAATTTGATGGCATGCTATAAGGCAGTGATATCAGACCCAGGTTGATTGTATAATAGGTTGTCGTTTAAAAGGCTGTATCGTGTTTTTAATATAAAAATGTAATTTTGTAATACAAAATAGGTTCTTGAAAATGAAACGAAAAACTTCAACATTCGGTGCGTTTTCGTTGAAAAAACGCGCTTTTTTCCCCATTTTGGTGCGTTTTGAAATTTCAAAGCTGACAACGCTGAAAACAAGCTATTTATAATGTTATACTCCAATTTGTATCATGTTAGCTCCGGGTATACAGCTATGGACATATAAATGGCACATCTTACAGAGAGTTCATTCGTATGCTACTGTTGGGTAAAAACAATTAGCAAGCAACAAGTTTTTAGTTTTTTTCTAAGAGTTATTAAGTATATTTATTATTGATAACAACTAAAATAAAAATTCATTAGTTAAAAAAAATTTTATTATTAAAAGAAAAAAACACTAGTGAAAAAAACTGGACACATAAATGGCACAATATCTAAATATAAGAAAAAAATGATTTTAGTATTGAATTATTTGGGTTTTTGGTATGTAAAAGTATTTTACCGTTAATATTTGGTACTGTAATCTTTATTTCCGATGACCGCTTCGCACCTACGATCCATACTTTCCACAAGTTTTTGGCATTTTGCTTTGGGTGTGGCATACCAAGCTTCTTGCGCGGCTGACCCACAAATCGTCCATATTTTTATAATTTTTTTTTGCGATTTCAACCTTGACTTCGTTCCAAAGGTTTTCTATTGGATTTAAGTCAGGACTCTGGGCTGACCAATCCAAAACGTCGATCTGCTCTGCACTAAACCAATTTTTTATTAGTTTGGAGGAGTGTTTGGGCTCATTGTCTTGCATGAATTTCCACTTAATTGGCATCGAATCGAAAGCGTATTGTTCCATATGGTTTTTTAAAATGTCGAGGTACTGAAACTTGTCCATTTTCCCATTAATTTTTACAAGAGGACCTACGCCATGCCAAGAAAATGCACTCCATACCATAGTGCTACCTCCGCCGTATTTTACCGTCCTCTGAGTGAACCGATGATTGTATTCTTGTCCTTTAGGACGATGTACAAAGGTTCTGCCATCTGGTCCTATTCTATTTATTTTAGTTTCATCACTCCATAATACGTTTTTCCAAAAACTAATAGGTTTTTCTTTGTGCGTTCTGGCGAAGATTAGTCGTTTGGAAATATTCTTTTTTGAGAGAAGGGGCTTTTTTCTGGAAATTCGCCCAAAGAGATTTGCCTCATTTAATCTTCTTCTAACAAGTCTGCTAGATATTTCCGCGCCCAAATATTCGTTAATTTTAGATGCTATCTGTCGTGAGGACTTAAATGGATCAATTTTCGCCATTCTGACAATAGCTCCATCCGTACGCACATTTGTTTTTCGAGGCCTTGGCTTTCGCGTTTTACCCTTAATCAATACATCGGGGTTCTCAACACATGATTTGATTGCGTTATACACTTTTTTTCTAGAAACTTTCATTACTTCAGCAATTTCTGACACTTTTTTCCCGTCCTCATGCAGTTTCCATATTATTCGCCTTTCCTCAATTGTTGTATGTTTGCCTGAACCCATTTTTAAAAAATTTTCACACTTTACAATTATTTTTTAACTAGGAAAAATAAGAAGTGGTTTGAAATAAATTTTCGCGAGAACTGCCTTCTTTAAGTAAATTGTGCCATTTATATGTCCACTTAAAATTAGCACTTTTTATAAAAAAAATATAACGGTGAATTATTAACGAAATATAACGGAACATTTGAGTGTTGTTGAGATAATTAATCTTACAACGAATAATAAGAAAACAAAAAACTTGTATTTTTGAAACTTTTTTGTTGTAAAGCGCGTGAATTTATGCTCAATTGGAGTTTGTGCCATTTATGTGTCCATAGCTGTATATTTTCTTTATTGAAATAAGTTGGTTGCTGTTTAATTTTATTGTTATTATCATTCATTGTATTGTGATTTGAAAAATATTATAGTTTCAAAGGCTGAATAAATCTAAAATCGATACGACCAAATGGGAAATTTTCAACTGAAGTACAGTTGGACTTTAAACTGTAATAGTGGTCTTAAAAAAATTAGCAAAATTTTTAATAAAGTTAAATTATTTTCCAGTTAACAAATAACGGACGAGCGACTAGAAAAATTAAATCGCTTTTCATATAATTTTTTTTTTCGTCTACTTTGTTAGCAAGAAAATAATTTTAACTTTATCAAAATCTTGCTAAATTGATTTAAGGTTTTCGCTATTATTGAAAAGTCTGTTTAAACTCTTCAACAAACAAAAGAAAAATGAAATTATTAAATGTCATGTTGATTGCGTGCAGCCGGTTTCATTTCACATGCTCTTTGCAAAAAACTTAATAAACACAATTAACTTCAAACATTTAATATGAAACTAAACTTTGTCAAAAAGAAAAAAAAAGATCGCTTTAGTTGATATTACACACTTTCTGTGGCAAATTTTCTTATCCAGCACGTACGGATAGAATTTGTGTCACGAAAATGGCGTTAAATGGGGCTACATACGATTACATATGTATATTCTTACACAGAAATTGTATGAAACAAAATCTTCTTGCTGTCATCAGTTTTTGAAACACAAGCAAGTTAGAAAATAGTGGGGTCAAGTTTAACTACAGATTTGCTTCCCATAATATCAACTTTAAACGAGAGATAAAAGCTGCAAGTCCAATTAGCTGGATAATAGAATGGACGGACACATGTTAAAATTTTCAAAAAGGTAACCAATTCCTATAAACGAACATTAATTTCTTTGAAACCGCTCTACAAAAAGGATACCAAAGTTCACTTAAAAGGACTATAAATACATTTAACGAACATTTATTAACTTCACTTTTAATACTTAAAACAAGAAGATTAATGGGCTGTTCCTAGAATACAGACAAGCAACTCGTCTAGCAAATTTGAATGAAAGTTACTCAACTTTTTGAGTGATTTCCATACAAATTTGTTGAGACTAGGCGCTCGTCTGTGTTCTATAAACTGTATATAATACACTGTTTACAAAACACAAACGAGCGACTCTAGCAAAATTTGTGTTTAAATAACTCAAAAATTTGAGTGCTTTTCATACACGACGAGTTGCTCGTCTGTGTTCTATAAACAGCACATATGTAAATGTAATGCTAGGAACACAACTGCGACGAACGACGAATTTTTGGTCGCGAATATTCGTCGCCACAAATAAAATACATTGGTGTATATGAAAATGCACACAATCGTGGCGTTGGTCGAAATTCGTCATACACAGCGAAAGTTGAAATAGATTTATTTCCAAATGTTTCGTCAGCGAACGACGAACAAAATGTATTAGGTGGCCAGGTTTCTTATATAAAAAATATTTTTCACGAAATCATACTTTTTATATTTATATTAATCCATGTAGTAAACAAATTATGAAGATGTTCTCAAAATATAAAGTACCTCAGATAATTTGTTCAAAAATCCACCTTTCGGATGGGATTTATATAAGCTGACTTAATATGGTCCCCTTAATATTTTTATGTAAACAACGTTATCTATACAAAAGTTCGTTGGTGTTTTGATTCATACGACGAATTTATATAACGAATATTTGCCGGCGAATTCGTTGTTCGTCATAGTTGTGTTCCTAGCATAAGTTTGATTAATTTAAGTTCATTTTTTTAATAACGTAATTTTGATGGGTAGTTAGCTGTCTATAAACGCACTTGAAATAATAATATTTTGATTTTATAAAGGACCAGTACTCAGGGGATGACCGCTACATATGCAGTGCATTTGTATAGAACTAGGAAAATAGATTATGGGGAGCGGGAAAGATGAATTATTGTTTGTGAACATTTGACTTGAACTTTCCAACGTTATAACAGACAGGAAACACGTCTGCAGGCAGCTTATTCTATAGGTACGACTGAAAAACGAATTTTCTCTGTAATGCGTTGTACGATTCTCCGGGCAATCGACCACAAATGGACGAGCTGGGGACGAAGAATGCGGGCTTCGTAAAAATGTGCGGGTTTCGGTAACAAGATCCCTTAACTCTTCAGCGCAAAATCCAGACAGATAAAACAGATAAAAAGGTTAGTCGTGTTTTTATGTGCTCTTTGATTTTTTACTACTCGAAAAATTGGACCAAAGAAACTGTATTAAGTGTTGTGTAAAAAATTAAATGCGCATTCGACAACTGTGAAAATGATTTACATCAGTACCTGCCTTGACGGCCTGACCCGATGGTGGACCAATTCCACGGAGTAAACTTTTCATGATTCACCACCGCCCCCGTGTGGCTTGCTAGGCTCACACAGATAGCGATTCTTGTCATATGATTGCGGTCATATGAACTACTTCTTGTTGAGGCGTTCGGGCTTTCTAATCCCTCATGTATGCAATTTCCCAGCAATCAATGGAGGACAAGGCCTAATGAGCTAGTAGGCCGAAGCCCATTAAGAGCATCAGCCCTTAAACCAACTCACCCGTCAATCATCACCACTGGTTCCTTACAGTACACGTATCTGTTGTATAGGCAACAGATCCTCGGGAGATTGTTAGCCCTCGAAAAAAGCCATCACCAAACAATTATCAAGGATACTAACACTCTCTTCCAGCGTTTTAGGTTTCAACCACAGCCAGAACGTTTCAGCTAAGGTAGGCACCTCAACCATGATCAGCCCGGGTCGAACCGCAAGCAGAACTTTCCGGGGGCCATGCTGATCCCCGTTCTGCTAATTTATACCCTTGGTAAGGGTTTCGGAAGCCAACACAACATAAGTCATGTGGCTTCCTAGAATTTTGTTTGCCGCACCAAACGAGGGACCCCTTTCCCTCTTTTCCCCGAAAAACAGAGCGCCTAAGTTAGGAATACGCCAAGGCAAAACCTGTTCCCCAGGGGATGCGCATTCGGCATTTGGCAAGACTACTTTGAGCAGAACACAAGTTCAATTGTGGTATAACCAGTTTAAGGAAGGCCGCGAAGTGGTCAATGACGATGCTCATCCTGGTCGCCCGAATACGTCTACAACTGATGAAAACATTGAAGCAATGAAGAAAATGATTTTGGATAATCGTCAAATCACTATCAGAGAGGTTGCGGAAGATGTTGGGCAAATCGTTTGGCTCATGCTAAGCAATTTTTACGGATGTTTTAGGCATGAAACGTGCTGCAGCGACGATTATTTCAAAATTGCTAAATATTAAATAAAAACTACGTCGCATGGACATCCTTCAGGAGCTGTTGAGCATCGTCAATGACGATCCAGATTTCCTCAAAAAGGTCATAACTGGTGACGAATCATGGGTATATGTCTATGACATTGAAACCAAAGCCCAATCATCTCAATGGAAACGTCCATAAGAGCCAAGACCGAAAAAAGCACGTCAAGTTCGGTCAAATGTGGAGGTTTTGCTCACTGATTTCTTCGACTGCAATGACGTGGTACGTCGTGAATTCTGCCACAAGGTCTTACGGTCAATAAGGAATACTACCTTGAAGTTAGACGCCGTTTACGCGATGCAATTCGTCAGAAACGCACAGAATTGTGGAAAACACAATCATGATAACGCACCAGCTCAGACATCGATGCTTGCGCATGAATTTCTGGCCAAAAAAAAACCGTTATCATGCCTCAACCACCAAATTCACCGGACCTGGCACCAGCTGACTTTTTCCTCTTCCCAAAACTGAGGACACCGATGAAAGGAAAGCGTTTTGCTACGATAGAGGATATAAAACAAAAATCCAAACAGGACTTGTTGGCGACATCGAAAAGCGCGTTTCAGAAGTATTTCGAGGATAGGAAAAAACGCGTGCATAAGTGTATTATATCTGAAGGGGATTATTTTGAAGGGGACGAGATAGTTATTGATGAACAAATGAAAACTTTTTGAAAAAATTTAAAATAACGGTTATTTTTTGGTACGACCTCGTGTGTAGATATGTTTGCCCTCCTGATTCGGCAACTGATGGGAAGCACATATCTACTAGTCAACAGAAAATTAACATTTTATTCAATATGTTTTGGGAAATACCAATTTGTTCTATTTATTTATCTACGATTTAATGATTTCACTAAATTCATCTGCCAACGATGAACGTATTTTTAGTCCAATAAATATACACCAGACTAAAATTAGAATACCCTTGGCGACAAAAACATTTTTGTAATGGAAATATTACAAAAAACATATACATATGTTTGTATATATGTCTGTATATATCTAGCAAAAAAAAAAAAAATATAGATACATAAATATAAAATTTTTATGATACACACACAGAGATACATGTATATACATATATATTTCTTTTAAAATTTATAAGAAAGATTTAATTCATTTAACCTTTCTGAAAAAACATGAAATAATAATATAAAAAAAAGTGTTTACCAATACTAGTCTATATACGCGTATTAAATATATTCAACAATGGACTAGAAGATCTCCAAAACTAATACAAATATGTAGAAAAACGTGGTTTTTAACACTTTGGTGTCCTAGAGCTGCTCCACACATAACCCACCTTTGTATTACTCAGACTACTCTAAATCACTAAAGGCAGGTTTACATGGTAATGCTAGGAACACAATTGCGACGAACGACGAATTTCACCCATCGCGACGAATTCGCCGGCAAAGATTCGTTGCATAATTTCGTCGTGTGAAGCACAATATCAACTAACTTTTGTGTAGATAACACTGTTTACAAATAAGTACTAAGAGGGTTTCTTGAACAAATTATCTGTGGTACTTTATATCGCTCCTTTATTGGAACATAGTCATAACTGAAAAAAGCTTATTTCGGGAAAAACGGATTTCCATACAAGTCTAAGAGAATTTTTTTTTTAGAAAATATCTTCTAAAGCAAACAGTTTTAAAGTAATTTGAATAAATTTTTGGCACAATATAAAAGGTAGTACTGTTAACAATTCTGCACTGTTAACTCGAAAAGCTCATTTTTTGAGATATGAGTATGTTGCAATAAAGGAGCGATATATTTTGAACATCTTCATGAATTTATTACTACATGGATTATTAATATAAATACAAAAAGTATTATTTCGTGAAAAATATTTTGTTTATGCAAGGTGGCGCAAAAGTAATCCTCCTATCAGAAAATGCTATAAATTTTGCGATTGGCCCCTAATGTCAGTTCTGTTTTGACATTTGTGTAGTAAATACCTGGGAAATACATGTCAATAAACAATGTTACGCTACACTGCTCCAGAACGCGGAATATTGGTGACTATTTATTTGACCCCAAGAGAAAGATGATTTTTCATCAAAAATAATCATGAGTGATGAGGCCCATTTCCATCTTAGCGGGTACGTAAATAAGCTAAATTTACGCTTCTGGGGCACTGAAAATCAGCGTGTAACCCCCGAAGAGCCATTACAACCACTCAAAGTCACTGTATGGTGTGCTGTTTTCGCTGTAGGAGTCATCGCACCTTTTTTCTTCGAAGACGTCGTAGGGCAAACAGTTACTGTGAATAGTGAGCGCTACAGAGCAATGATCAATGAGTTCTTTATGCCGCAATTTGATGAACTGAGATTGGAAAACATGTGGTTCCAACAGGACGATGCTACGGCACACACTGCACGTGCCACAACCTATATGCTGAAGGATTTCCCGGGCGCCTAATCTCCCGTTTTGGCCATTTTCACTGGCCAGCAATATCGCCTGATTTGACCGCTGCAGACTTATTTTTGTGGGGCTTTTTAAAGTCGTGGGTTTATGTCAATACGCCTCAAACTCTTGCAGCTCTTAACGACAACATCCGTCAAGAATGTGAGAACCTATCGCTGAAAGTTTTGGCCAGTGTGATGTAAAATTCTATAAAAAGGGCTCAAATGACAATCAACTGTGGCGGCGGTCATTTACATGACATCATATTCTCGACTTGATGTGAAGAAATTAAAAGACCAAATAAAAATAATCCACAAGAAGGATCAAAGTTTTTAATTTTTTTATTTTATTACAGCTAAAAAACATCGGAAGGTTATTTTTGCGCCACCCGGTATGATCACCTGATGCATTTTGTTCGTCGTTCGCTGACGAAACAATTATAAATAAATCTATTTCTACTTTCGCTAAGTATGATGAATTTCGACCAACACCACGATTGTGTGCATTTTTATTTATATATACCAATGTGTTTTATTTTTGGCGACGAATATTCGCGACCAAAAATTCGTCGTTCGTCGCAGTTGTGTTCCTAGCTTAATACAAGAGTTTAGAATGAAACAAATCGTACCACGCTAAAAGCAAAATATTTTCAGTAGGAGATTAATCCGAATACAAAATTTTAAATTCTCATTTTCTGCACCTTTTCAGATAACTAAATATTGTTAATACGCTAGGGTTGTATTTTTAAGCTTATGTACATTGGCAGCACTTAAAATAACCGTAGTAATATTTTGTAGTTGATTAGTGCTGCCATAATCAAAAATACCCAACAAACAGTAAGGCTTGATTTCAAATTGCTAGTGATTTGATATTAAACGTTTTCTCAAACGACAAACATTTACTACTGATGTGAAATTAATTTGAAAATCAGTATTATTCATCATATAAATAATACAAGATAGTTGCATTCTCTTTTTATAAATTTCAATAGGGATTTTTAAAGTTTATTTTTACAGAGATATAAAAAACGGCGTTACCACACAGTTAGATACGACCAAAATTAGAATTGATTTTTTCTGAAATGTATAAAGGCGCTGTTCACATTAAAAACTAGTATTAATAAGCTGCTGTAAGTAGGTGTCTGTGGTCGTTTTGCTAGTTATATTAAAGTATTAAATAAATTTCAATAAGGATTTTTAAAGTTTATTTTTACAGAGATATAAAAAACGGCGTTGCCACACGGTTAGATACGACCAAAATTAGAATTGATTTTTTCTGAAATGTGTAATGGCGTTGTTCATATTAAAAACTAGTAATAATAAGCTGTTGTAAGTAGGTATCTGTGGTCGTTTTGCTAGTTATATTAAAGTATTAAATATTATTAGTAACAATTTTAATATTATTTTCAAACAAAAATGAAATTCCATTTGGTGTTTTCAGAATAATTTAGCGACCTTATCACTTCTTATTACTTCTATTTAGTGTGTTTTATTAAGTTTTATTAGTGAGCAGTACTGCTCGTGACACAACTTTAACGCTCTGATTTAATTACTTACTACAGCGTAAAATCAAAACATTAAGTTATGTTGCACTCTACGTCCTAATTTAGGTTGCATTGTTATGTTATTTATATTCCATATTCTGGCTTTATATATTCTTACTTTCATGTACTAAAGGCTGCACACAATGTTCTGAAGAACACATCTCACTACTGTGTCAAGCACTGACGTAATGTTCTACTTCAGTTTTGTTCATAAAATTTGTTGTTGTTCCTCACGGTTTTTGTCTTTGTTTTAGTGCACAAGTGCTGTATATACAGTGTGATCATATGCCAATGTGTTACTGCTAATATTTTAGTGCACTCGCTATGTTTTGCTATGTAATGGTTTTTGCTATGAAACAAAATTCAATTACTGTCAAGCACTGTCGTTAATGTGTTTCAAAACTATGAAGTGCTTGTTCTGTTTCTAAATGTTCTACAGCTTGTTTGTTTTGTTTGAAAGATTGTTCTTAAATACAGTGCTTGGAACTACTGGGTTCTACTTCAATTTTATTCTACTTCAGTTAGTTCTACATGTATTTGGTTCTGTTTGTTCTAAATGCTTATAAAACAGTATTCGTCATGTGCTTAGAAGATTTCGGCACTGAAGTGTTTTATTTGGAAATGTGAAAGAAGACCCATCGTGTTGAATATATTACGACGTCTTGTAAGACATTTTTCTTGTACTTGAGCAATCTTGTATCATATACAACTTTGAAACTGATTAAATTGATATGATTTTTCTCAACAATTTTTTCATCGTTGTCCGTGTTTTCTTTATATGTTCAATATTAATTTATTTTTAACCCCTTTCATTACCTCGCAGTGTGGAAGGTGTTGGATTACATTTTGCTAATCTGGGCAGTGTCGAAGGTATATACAATAGGCACTGATCAGTTTTAACTAATTTAATTTCAATATTTTAAATGCTGCATTAGAGTTTGTTTTAGTCTTTCGTGTTGTTATTGTTAATACTCCGCGAACACTACTCCCTCTTTCTTCCTTACTATAGCCTATTTTCTTAGTTCCAGTACAATGCGCTGCATATGTAGGGGTCATCCCCTGAGTACTGGTCCAAGATAAAAAAAAACAATTGTGGCGAATGTGGTTCTCCAAACAATGAATCGTTTCGGAAAATAGTCTAGCAGCGTTAACTCACGCGATCTTGGAGGTCAATTCTCGGAACCGAAACGGTTCGTTTAAGAAATCAATAGTGGCACCGTTTCATTAAAACCACAACTCCTATACATCATGGTTGTTCAATTGATGAACGGAAAAAAACGGAAATCATGGCTCTATAGCAGTCACCATTGACTATAACGTTCTAACCAGCATCCAAAGAAGTATGAACCAATGATTCCACCAGCCAATCACACCAAACAATCAGTTTTTCTGGGTGAAAAAGTGGCGCAACTTACACTCTAAATACGGCAGTTTGGTTTATTTGTGTATCCATTCGAACGAAAGTGAACTTCTTCACCACAAAAAAAAAAAAGAAAAAAATGGCGCTTATGAAAAAGATCAGCGGTAATCTTGTTTTACGCCCTAATTTAAACAGTTTGGGAGCGTTGCCACAAGCTAAACAGAGTTGAAGCAAAATCGAAAAATTAGAAATTGTAAATATTTCTTCCTTTTTCCCTCTCCCCGCTTTATGCTTTTATTGGTAAACAATGATTTATGCAACCTTAAAGGCACATGTAGGGAGGAGAAAACAATAACAGGCAGTTTACCAATTTAGAATGAAAATGAATGCGAAAGAAAGCCAGTCACTCACATTCGAATCAATTTGGGTTAGTCTATCTCACTATTATTCGTTCGCATATTTTTATGTATTTTCATTGAGTTTTGACATATCGTTCGCATAAAAAAAAGTTAGACGAACCCAAATCAATTTTCTTTCGCTTAGATTGCGAACGCAAGCACGCTGTCGAGATTGGTAAACTGGCTGTAATACACTTTTGCTGTCTCTGTTCTGACATCTCTCAAAAAGTTTGAAATCTGTGGCTATGTTCTGTAACTCTCGCCACGAGAAACTTTTCGACTAAAACGTGTGAAATGAAACAGAGATGAAACAAACAGCTGTTTTTCTCACTAAACTGTATCTATAACTTTTCTTGGTGAGTAATAGCTGTCACGTAAGGAAATTACTCGCCATTTTACAGAAAAACTGTGTCTGTAAAACTTTTGCGAAAAAATTTCCCGCTTTTAACTGTCATTATTACTCGCAAATAAAAAGGCTGTGAGATAGTATTTCAAATAACAATAATCACCATTAAATAAATAATAATGCTGAAAAATATGTATTTTGCAGTTAAATTAAATACAGACGCAGTTTTTTCTCACTTTTCGAGAAACGATGGAATAATTTGTTTCACAAGTTTTCGACGCGAGAACTTCTCGCCAAAGTTACAAAACACAGCCACTGATTTTATTCATATGTCACTTTTTTCGTCTTTGTATACTTTGAAGCGTTGTTTAGGCGTCAGTCTATTCATTTTGTAACGCCATACCAAACTAAACATAAATCACTTAAGGGCACTTCAGACTATCACACTTTGTATTAAGACTTGTCAAAAAATCAAATAATACGTGCAAGTGTGATAGTGTGCATGTAAAACGTTATGAAAATGAGAAATAATACGGTAAAAGATTTGACATCCCATAACACTTCACCATTTTTAGAAATTTGTTTAAACAATAAGATTTTTCATTTGATCAGTGTTGCATTTTTTGCAAAAGCAAATAATAAAAATATTAAAACCAGACGTTAAGTAAATTGGCTGTTTATTTTCAAATCATATTTCTTCTTTTACTTTAGGTGTGATGGTGTGAAAACAAACTGTAATGGTACGTTAGATTTTTTGACAGTCGCAAAAAATATCTTTAGATTTTTGTCCCACAAAATCCAATCAAAATCTTAAGACTTGTATGGTAGTCTGAAACGCCCTTTAACAGCTGACAAAATAGCCGCCAGTGCTGCCATTTTAAAGGTGTATACCTTTATGGAAAACACCTTTTACTTGGATTTTTATAAGTTTTCACTTATTTATTTTTTTGTTTTTTTTTTTTTGCTTTTTTGAAATAGTATTTCAATTTTAGCAAAATATAAAATGAAAAACATATAACAACAACACAACCATTTTAAAACGAACAATTCCCGTTTTACAACCAACTTTGGTTTAACAATGACATTTTCCATCTCTGCTTTACTTAGTACCGACCCATTTGTAACTAGTTCAGTTCCGCTAAAATGGACCACATAGTCCACATTTATTTACACCGAAATAACACTAAATTTTAAAAGTAAATACATTCTGTTTACATCTTTGCACGATTTTAAATAACACTCTTTACTATACGAGTATCTTTGACAATGATGAAAAAAAAACAGAAAAATAATGCACTCAAAAATTTCCACCAACCTGTATTGAGGCACAGCGATGCCAAAATTACAAAAGAACAGATGTTTCCAAATAAAAGCATTTTTTCTTCTGCAATATTTTTATGTATGTAGATATTTTTATATATTCTTTTAAATTTTATATTTATTTTAAACTTATTTTTCTTTTTAACTTAAATTCCTTTTATTAATTCAATTAAACTGTTGCATAACAAACTAAAGTAAGTTTTCTTAAAGTATGTTTGTATGTGTTCACATGTAGTATTTTTCCGCCAAATTTTTTATTCAAATTTAACATTCGTTACTTGGCCGCGATTTCAGTCAGTTTCGTTTTTATTTGAATGTTTTAGCTTCGTGCAGCCAGCCGCCGCCACCAAAAAATCTAATTGAACTCGTTGACGTCTGAACGCGAACTGAATTTTAACTTTAAATGAATTTTGTGCAGCTTGGAAAAATGGAAATGAATTATGAAATGAATGTGCGACCAGGGTTGTTACATTCAACAATTTTTCTAATAAATGTGGCAATTATGGAGTTCATTTGGTTTTTGTTTGAACAAATCAGTTAGCAGGTTGCTACAATTTGCACTAAAATAACTTTATTTAGAATGGGGCTCTAAAGAAAGTTATTCATATATATTACTCAGATTGAGTATTATATACACGCAGAGAAAAGGCAATTTGAAATATTGTTGTAACAACATTAGTATATACCCACAATTTGTTTTGTTACCGCTTGCGGCGAATTACCGTTTTTAATATAGTATAATCCTCTATAACTATTTTAATATTGAAATCTTTGCTTTTCTATTGTTACATTCCTATCATTTAAAAATATGGTTGAATGCAACAATAATGTTTAAAAAAAATTATTCAATAGAACAAAACGTTTTGTAATTTGCAATAATAGACTATTAATTTAAAGCATACGTATGTTTGTTTACACAATAAACTCACTATTGTTGGTTTTATGCAAGTCGTTGACAAACATAGTTTGTGTACAAAGTTTCCTTTTAATTTCTTTGTGTATGTGTTTTTAAAATTTAATAATATTAAATATATATAAGCGTTCATTTATTATTTGGAGAAAATAGGAACATCATAAAAATAGACATTTAAAAACAAAAAAGTCTGTATAAGAATATATATGTATGTGTTATAGTATATTTGATTTAAATGTATATGGTTTTCACAGATACATACATATGTGGGTCAGATCAAATTTACTTCAGTTTCAGGATTTTGCAAAAATTTTCTAATAATTGTGATAAATTTTTTGTTAAAATATTGCTTAACAAATATATTTGTATAGGATAAATCAAAAGCATGTGGTTTTAATTAGAAAAGTTATTTATATGTGTATGTATTATGTAACCATATAATAATGTCACGTTCAACACAATTACGATTGATTGTGACAATAGAATTTACAATTTTTCAAAAAAATCTGTGGGAGTGAATATATTTATGGTTTGACATGACAGTAAAATAATAATTTTTACAATAATAGTGTTAGTCGTGATAGAATTATTATAACTTGGATTAAATATATGTTTATATAGTAAAGTTATGGTTCTTGGCTGTACTTAGTTTTACTAAGAAGATTCATATTGCAACCATACTATGTGTTTGTGTTCAACCATATAATTCAACAATAGTATTTTGCCCTTAGAATATAGTCATATCAACCATATTTTTTCTTCTGTGTGTATGTAGGAGTTGGAGAAAGGAAAACAAACAGGGTAAGTATTTGTTTTAATTTAGGGATTTTTTTATTAATTGTGTTACCTTTTTTCACAAATTTACAATTGCAGGTAAGTGTAACATTTTATGTTGGTAAATACAAATTTGGGTTGCTACGATGAGATTCACACTGGTACTCGATCAAAGTAAAGGCCCATTTAGCCGACCGTAAATGTAGAAATGTAAATGTAGTCGGAACAGCTGATCGTTTTTGTTATACGAGAAACAATGTAAATTCTTATCTGACTGTAATGAAATGTAACCGTAACGTCTCAACCTGTAGAAAATAGAATTTCATTACGTGTTTATGTGACAAATGTAGTCAGTGATGGTATATATTATTGTGAATGGCAGAATGGCACAAAAACCCTGTTTTCGTACTTTTTGTTTATTTGATAATTGAACTGTTTAAGTAGTTATATTTGTATACACACATAATATGTTTTAATAAATTCAAGATTTTTCTGTAAAATACGCAAAATGGTTATACATAGCAGCATAATTTATACACAACGCCAATTTTTGCAACTGTCACATTATATGTAACCACAACATTTATTCGCCCGATTTCTAAAAATATATTTATTAAGTACAATCTTCCAACGATAAAATGAATTTTAAAAATTAGTTTATAATATAGAGTTATGCTGATATAAATGTAAGAAAGCAATACAGTATGAATTTAGGTCTGTGATGAAATGAAAATGTAATAATAAAAAAGTTTTAATACTTTTTAAGTATAATAAGCTAATAATTATATATAACTAGAATTTTAGTACTGTTATACCCTTCACAAAAATGTAAAGGGTATATATAAGTTTGTGATTCCGTTTATAATTTCTGCAATTTTTATTTGCGACCGTATAAAGTATATATCAGAACCGTATAAAGAAGAATCAGAATTAATAGAAAAGTCGATTAAGCGATGTCCGTCTGTCCATCCGTCGGTTGTTGAAATACCGTTTCTGAGAAAACCATTAGACTTGAAACGTTTTTCTTTCACCATTCTATTACCCCATCGAGTCATGGGATTGCTATTGAAATTCAGTAATATTGGTTCACATATAGCTGAGATATGTTCGAAATTCCGAAAAAGATATAGCCTAAACCGATTTTTCTATAAATGTTTGTTTTTGCTTAAAAGAACTTCTGATAATATAAGGAGGTTACCAAATAGAGAAAATGAAAATTTCCGATATCGGTCCATATATACCCGAGATATAGTCTAAACCGATGTTTTAGTGAAAAATTTCTTTTGCTTGAAATCAGTTCTGATTATAAAACGAGGTAATTAATTACTCGTAAAATACAGAAAATGGAAAATTCCGTTATCGGTTCACATTTAACCGAGATATAGCCTAAACCAATTTTTGCATGATGATTTCAATGAAAGATTTCCTTTTTGGAATGGTGATTACAAGGCAAACATGTTTTTTGTCCGATGTCGGTCCATACATATTCAAGCATATTTAGTAACTATTGTGAAGGATATTTTAGATTCGGCCCAGCCAAATGTACTACGCTCCTGTTATATATTAATATTATTATATATTACAAGCAGTTAAATTTGTTTTTTTAGAAGTAACAAAGAGCAGAGAACAAAAATTTAAACATTTGAGATTTATTCGCTATAGTAGCTTCCAACATTGGTACTAATAAAAAATTATAAAAAGCTTGTTTTTTATATTTTCCAGCTGTAGCTCATATGAAATGTCGACAATAGACAGAAAAAGAAATATTAGAAATTTTAGGTACCATATAAACAATTTTCGTACCTTTTGTATATGTACTGAATACTATGAGCTCTCATCACTGCTATGAACAGCTGTTTTGCTTTTATTTTATTTTTGCAAATTATTTGATATAAAGATATAGGTGATGAAAAATTAATTATTTTCTTTAACATACAATAATATAAAAATGAAAAACAGAACACTTTTTCTGTAAATCATTAATAAGTGAACACTTTTTCTTCACATGCACTTGTGTTTTTTTGTTTGTATCAAAAACACATGATACGGTTTTACGTGTTCTATAAGTGCTACTACATTTACATTTACGTTACATTTACATTTACGTTACAGTTACAATTTCTACAGTCGGCTAAATGGGCCTTAAAAGTAATAAAATTTTGCCAAAAGTCAATGCGAGAAGTTCGGCCTTTGGAAGCCCGAACTCAAAAACAATGAATTTTCCACTTGTCAATGTGAGCAACATTTAGTACAGTGGTGAATAAATTATGTGTTAAACATCAACATTACAGGTAAGTAAAAGGGTGAACAGATAAGAAAAAGGGTGAACAGGTAAGAAACTATACTAAATAACAAATGTAAAAGTAAATATAAATGTATAAATTCATTTGAAATTCACATAATATATATTGAAAATAAGAAGTTAATTTTAAAAATTCAAATAACAATTCACTTTATCAAAAAAAAAAAAAGGAAAAAAATTAATTTAATTTAAAATAATTCAACCAATAAAAATATATTGTCCAACTAGTTTGGACATTGTTTGTTGGAACAGTCATTTCTTCAATATTGATTTCTGCTCAAGACAAAGAAAGTTTTATGAAGAAAATACGGTTTTTTTTTATAAAAAAAAAAGATTTATTATGAAAACCAATCAAACAAGTAAAAATGTAGTATATTCGGCAGGGCTGAATTAAAAATACCCTTCACAATGGTCGCGTAAATATATACGGCTGTGTGCAAAAAAACTTAACAAAGCTTGGTAAGCAATTGTTAAGACAAATTTCCTAACGTTGCATGCAAAAACAATTGTTAGCTTACCATTCGTTTAAAGTTGAATTGAGTACACTTTAACTGTACGTTAAAATGACATTTGACCTGCCGACTATTATTTTTCTTGAAAAACACAATCTTTGAAAAGTTTAAAAACCAAAGATATTATTATTTTTATTATATAAATTAATTGAAACATTACATTTTATATAAACTGAAAGTATTAATTTTGAAAGAAAAATATAAATAACAATTACGTTAGTGATGCACTTTCAATCAAACGAATACAATGAAAATCGTTATTCGAATAATAACAATTTTTCTAGATGAGTACCCCTATTACTTTTTCTCAATTTCATTAATATACTACATATTATAACGAGTGATTTTTTTGCTATTATCTTTTTGGCAACACTAGTTTTGACAGCTCACGCACGTTTTGTATCTTGTGTCACTGTCAAACATCTTCAGTTTGGTCTATAATATAATCATGAATCGTCTTACAAACGAACAACGCTTGCAAATTATTGAATTTTATTACCAAAATGCGTGCTCTGTTAAGAAAGTTCATCGCGCGCTTCTTCCATTTTAAGGTCAGTTTAATCGACCTACTGAGACTTCTATTCGGGCTATTGTAAAAAAATTTCGCACCAAATTTACATTGTTGGACATTAAACCACCAACACGCTTACGTAGAGTGCGAACTGAAGAAAATATCGCAGCCGTATCGGCCAGTGTTGGTGATGACCGTGAATTATCGATTCGGTGCCGTTCGCAGCAATTGGGCCTCTGTTACTCCACTACGTGGAAAATTTTGCGGAAGGATTTGGGTGTGAAGCCTTATAAGATACAGCTGGTGCAAGAATTGAAGCCAAACGACCTACCACAACGCCAAATTTTTGGTGAATGGGCTCTTGAAAAGTTAGATGAAGATCCACTTTTTTATCGAAGAATTGTTTGTGTTCAGCGACGAGGCTCATTTCTGGTTGAATGGATACGTGAACAAGCAAAACTGCCGTATTTGGAGTGAAAAGCAGCCAGAACCATTGCAAGAGCTACCAATGCATCCACAAAAAACAACCGTTTGGTGCGGATTATGGGCTGGTGGCATCATTGGGCCGTATTTCTTCAAAGATGATGCGAATCACAACGTTACTGTGAATGGTGAGCACTACCTTGCGATGATAACAAAGTTTTTTTTCCCAAAATGGAAGAGCTTGACTTGCATGACATGTGGTTTCAACAAGACGGTGCCACATGCCACACAGCACGCGAAACAATGGACCAATTGAGAGGCGAGTTCGGTGAACAGTTTATTTCACGCTTGGGACCAGTCAATTGGCCGCCCAGATCGTGCGATTTAACGCCTCTAGACTATTTTTTGTGGGGCTATGTTAAGGCTAATGTCTATAGCGACAAGCCCGCTTCGATTGACGCACTGGAAGCCAACATTATTAGTGAGATACCGGCCGAAATGTTGGAAAGAGTATGCCAAAATTGGACTAAGCGGATGGACCATTTGAGGCGCAGCCTCGGCCAACATTTGCATGAAATAATCTTCAAACATTAAATTATATCGACCCAACTATCGATCCAAATAAATATTTCATGCATTTTTCTGAATTTTATGTGTTTTTTTGTTTTAAATTTCCGATAGTTCTTATAAAATCACCCATTATATTCATTATTTTTTAAGAAGGTAAATCCAAGAACCGTTTGTCAAGAATATGTTATTTTATGTAATAATAATCATTTTTTTATTTTTTAAATTTGTTTTTCGGTTTGCAAATATTAGTTTTTATTCATCACTATTCAAAAAATTACAACTGAACATAACGGCGTTGCCACATATGTATATATTTTTATACCCTTGAAATTAATATTTTCATTAAGTTAAAGTTTATTATTCTCTTATAAGAAGTTCATGAATTATCATTATTATAAATTAAAACAGCATATTTAGTTCAAATTTTGAATATATACTATGGGCCATATCCAAAAAAATTCTTACTTGTAACCTTTACATTTTTGTGAGGGGTATAAAAATGTCACAATTTTACATATGTACGATATTAACTAATTAGTTGTGAGTTCGAGTCCAACTTCAGTCAAGAAGAAGGATTATTTTTAATTATAACAATAATTGCTGTGTAACAATAAGACCAAAGAACAGAAAAATAATTGAATACTATTAGCTGGGGGAAAATTTTATTGGCAAATTTATTTCAGGCGTCGTGAAGTTTTAAACGATTGTTTTTCAAACGTAGCATTGTCATTTGGGCTGTATCTGTAGTGCAATTCACTAACTTTTAACGATTTTTAAAGAGTATAACTTAACGCGAGCTATTGTGGTTCGCACTAACGCTCATGTGATTCACTAACTTATTTTTAACACCTCTGGTTGTATGTTAAAAAAATTTTAAATAATGTGGCAGCTTTGTTAAAAATAAAGAAAACCACAAAGAGCAACAGAAAAAAAACAAACAAATTTAAAAATAGTTCCCTGTTTAGGGTAAGTATTATTCGAAATATTTTTTGATAAATAAGATAAGTTCTCCTCACGGAGAACACGCCAACCGATTGTTAGAGGCTGATCTTCCGACAACTCGTATTCCAAATACTGTGAAGTTATTCTAGTAGAAATTTTAACGACATTGGTGTTAAGATAAACACCACAAAAATAATTAGTGTATAGCCAGGCTATAAAAGCAGCTGATTTAAAAAGAAGACAAATAGTGTTAAAAACTGTTATGGAATCGCGAAAACACCAACGCTAGTGTTAATTTCTCTAAACGAGTTTTATTAGCGTTAAAACAGGATAGTGAATTGCACTACTGGACCGATATGGAAAATTTTAACTTTTTATGTTTTAATAAGTTATTTCAAGCAAAAAATTTTTTAAGTTCGCTTACGCGACATTTTCATGGAAAAATCGGTTTAGGCTGTATTTCGGGTATATATGGACCGATATCAGAAATTTTCATTTTCTGTATTTTATTAACCTCGTTTTATATTCAGAACTGTATTTAAGCAAAAAAAATTTTTTTTTGGAAAAATCGGTTTAGACCAAACATGCCCAGGCCTACGCGCGTGGTACTCAATTGTGTTTGTAAATGCACTTAGCTATAGGGCTGTGCTCTTCAATACACAAATACTGCGCTCAGCACTAGCAATGAAAAATACACAAACAACTTCGTCTTTCATATTTTTTTCATTCTTCACTGCACACACACAAGAGCAAAGCAACAACACTTTCACATGTTTTGCTGGTAAACATTGACGACAGCGATTATCAGTGTGAATTTTGTTTTTGTAAATTGTTTTGCTTTTTACAACAAAAAATATTAAATAAAAGTACTTTTCCTTAAATGTATTGGTGTTTACTCTTCCATATAGAACTTTTGGGCATCACTGGTTTAGACTAAATCTCGGGTATATGTATATGGACCGATATCGTAAATTTTCATTTTCTATTTTTAGTAACCTTCTTTTATTACCAGAACTACTTTGAAGCCAAAAAAAAATTAGTTAAGTTCACTTACCCCACAGTTTCATTAAAAAAATCTCTTTTGGCTTTATCTCAGATATATATGGAACAATATCGGGAAAAACATTTGTATGCGTGGTAATCGCCATGCATACAAAATAAACAACTTTTTTGTTTAAACATTTTCGTACAAAATTGCAAAAAAAAACGGCTTTTTGCGGATATTGGATATATTTCAGCTATATGTGAACAGATTTTACTGAATTTCAATAGCACATCCATGAATCGATGAGATAATAGAATGGTGAAAAAACAAGTTTCTAAGTCTAATGGTTTTCTCAGGCGGACAGAACAACATCGCTTAATCGAATTTTCTATCAATGCTGATTCAGAATATGTATACTTTATAGGGTCGCAAATGAAAATTGTAGAAATCACAAACGGAATCATTTTTGTGAAGGGTATAAAAATTAATCAGAAAATTTGCCAATTGGGAAAAGGTTTGAGTTTAAATACAAATTCAAAGCAAAATGGAAGGTTAGCGAAATTAAAAATATCTTTGCAAAGTTGCAAACAGAACATGCAATAGTTATTTGGCTTTCCATTTTATAAATATGTATTATTGTGTATTTCAAAGTGAAAGCAGTCAACACTGGTCATGTTTTACTGGAATATTTCCATTAAACATATGATGCCTTAAGTAAGTACATTTAAGACCGCAAGCTACTGGCTACAAAAATTGCAAGCAGTAATTGTGGTCGTATGTCAGTCAGCTACTTCTTAACAAGTATAATAGTAGTAGTAATTGAATTCTTTATTTTTTCAAATTTAGTAACATGGAAATTATTCAAATAAAATTCCTTTAAATAATGCTTATAAATTTAAATAACATATATAAATTTAAGTAACATTAATAAACTTAGGTAACATTTATAAATTGTAAAATAATTCATGAAAGAATAGAACATACGACTTTGACATATTGTCGTGAGTCGGTATTATGTTTTTCAAATTAAAAATTGTATATTTCAAGCATTTCATTTTTAAAGTTTAATAATTAAATTCAATAATTAGCTCCTTTCTATACTCAAATGCATCTATTATGTAATGATATAAATCTTTCCAGGAGACGTCTGCATTGTTTATAAATAAATGGTTTCAACTTCTGTTAATAAAAACTTTCCAAAACAATTAAATCGAACGCTGTCGAGAATAGGGCATTTTGCTAAGAAGTGAACTAAGGTTTCGGGTTCTTTAAAGTTGCATAGAGAGCATATTGTTAAACTTTGTGATTGGAATCTTGTTGCATTTAATTCTATAAGATCGCAACGGGCTTTAAATATCCAGCTGATATATTTTTTTGTTAGCAATATTTTCAAAGTATGTTTGTGCATTTTCATAGCTTAACTGTTTGTAAAATCGGTTTGTAACAGAGCCTTTGTGGAGTAATTATTCCTATTCTTAAAGATTCCCAGTCTTCCTTTGTTGAACATTCTGTAATTTAAATCGAGTTGCTTTCTGAACATAATCTGTTTACATAATTATACCAAAATAGCTGTTTTCTTATTAGAATGTTGGTTAGTTGATTTGGCAGGCGGTATCTGTTGTACGTAAATAGTGTTTTTATTATATATCTCAGTAGTGCAATTCACTAACTTTTAACGATTTTAAAAGAGCATAACTTAACGCGAGCTATTGTGGTTTGCACTAACGCTTATGTGATTCACTAACTTATTCTTAACACCTCTGGTTGTATGTTAAAAAAATTTGAAATAATGTGGCAGCTTTGTTAAAAATAAAGAAAACCACAAAGAGGAACAGAAAAAAACAAACAAATTTGCAAATAATTTCATGTTTATGGAAAGTAAAACTATTTATATGTTTATTATTTAAAATATTTTTTGATAAATAAGATAAGTTCTTCTCACGGAGAACACGCCGAACGACTGTTGGAGTCTTCCGACAAGTCGTATGCCAGATACTATGAAGTTATTCTAGTAGAATTTTAACGACATTGTTGTTAAGATAAACACCACAAAAATAATTGGTGTTTAGTTAACGCTATTCAGTCAGGATATAAAAACAGCTGATTTAAAACGAAGACAAATAGTGTTAAAAACTGTTATAGAATCGCGAAAACACCAACGCTAGTGTTAATTTCTCTAAACGAATTTTATTAGCGTTAAAACAGGTTAGTGAATTGCACTACAGGTGTAAGTCCAAGGTGTATATGTGGCCACTTTCTATGCCAGTTTCCAACATCAGTACATACATTGGTGTAAAAATTAAATACAATACTTAATACAAGATGCAATAATACAGAATTATAAATTATTTTAGTTGTGCCCCTTGATTACAGGTATTATATCATAAAGTACGCAAAGAAGTTAAAAGTGACTTTTGTTCTCAGGACAACGTCAGATGATAGAGAATGTTGTTAAAGAGACATCTATATTGTATATTGTGTATTAATTTTTGGAAGTAAATAAACAAAAATAAACAACATTTCAAGAGGAATTTGCACAAAAACCTTGTACAAAATAGTTTTTAATTGCATTTCAGGTAGCCAGCAAAATTAAAAATTATTTTAATTTAGCGACACACAAACACACTTGATGTTATACCCAACATTAGGAAGTTTCTACCATATTCGATTCCAGTGCATGCTGAGTATGACTGTCATGGAGCCTGTCCATATGAAGGTACAACCGACCTGTCATAAGAGGAATTTCCACCAACAACCGTTGTCACACCGAAACCGAGGGGACTTCTGTCGTACCCGATTTCAGTATATTCTAAGTACGATTGCCTTACCGAGCCCAAAGCCTGTCCGTACGAACACCCGCTCCGTCATAAGAGGAAAATTCACTAGCAACCGTTGCTACACTGAACCCGAGGAAATTTCTGCAATATTCGATACCAGTGCCTGCAGAGTACAAAAACATACCGAACCCGAAGTGTGTCATTACAGAGATATTCAGCCAATTTGATCGTAAGCAGTCACTCTACCGATTAACACCGTACGTAGAACATACAAAATGAATACCAGATTTTAAGCATCGTACGCCTAAACCTATCATTAATTTGAATATTGAACAAATAAACTTTTGGAATATTGTAAGTCTCGAAGAGAAAAAAAACTCCTGCCTTGCTATTTACTTAAGATTCGTGGATTCGCAAGTAGACCCTGGACGTCGCTTTGCTATCTCAGCCGACGATATAGCTATGTTATAAGCTTTTTCATGCCCAGTCTCATGTGTCACCTCACGTGCTTCCCTTACCCTTACCGTCCAATATTATTGAATCAATTTTTAGCCGACCCCTTTTGGGCGAGATGAACGTACGACATTACTTGTGCTGCTACAATCACAGTGGAATTCAGAGAATCACTGTTTAATAATTTAAATCGATAATACAGAGTTGCATATCAAGTCTGTTTGATTTCAGCAATGTTTTTTTCGCAAAAAATAATGATTAATCAACACACGAAATTTGTTATCTTCCATTTTTGTCTGCTTTTAATGGCTGCCAATCCCAAACTAAATGAAGTTACACATTCATATGTATTCCCACAAGGTGTATTAACGTCTGCAAGGTGGCAGCGCTACGGCATGTGATAGATTTTTGCTACTGGCAATATAGTAAGTCAGTTATGTCAAATGTATTACTTTCATTTTTGAAAGTAAATTTAGTCTTTTTTTCTGAATTAAACAATAAAAAATTATTTCGTGAACATAAAACTGATTCAAATAAAAACTATTTATAATTGTGAAAAGATACGAGGGTGGTTCGGAAACTTCTTAGCCTAGCACAAAAATGTATAAACAGAAAAAAGTTAAGTGTTTTGGAAACTTCCATCTCTGCTATGAACACATGTTAAATATTGTTTCGATCTGGTAACTCCTTCATATAGAAACAGGTGTTCACAAAAGACGCATCCGCGATTTTTTTACAATGGAAAAGTTAGAAATGCGTGGTGTCATTAAATATTTACATAAAAAAGATTTATCGGGACAAGAAATTCATAATGATATGGTGAATGTGTTATGTGAAAGTACTCCTTGCTGAATTTAAACGTGGTCGTACAAGCATTGAAGATGAACCACGTAGTGGACAACAGAAATTGTAATTGAAGAAGTGCATGATATGGTATTAAATGATCGACGAATTAAAAGTGCGTGAAATAGCTAATATCATGAGCATCTCAAATGATCGAGTCCATTTAACTTTGCATGAAGAACTACAGATGAAGAAGCTTTCTGCAAGATGGGTGCCGCATTTGTTAACAGTCGACCAAAAACGCATAAGAATGAACATTTCTTAAGCTTGTTTGGATCGTTTTAAGCGAATTAAAATGGATTTTAAGCGTCGTTTCATAACTGTTGATGAGACATGGATCCACCACTATACTCCAGAGACAAAAGAACAATCCAAACAATGGACTGAAGCTGGAGGAAGTGCCCCAAAGAAGGCAAAAACAATTCACTCGGCTGGTAAGGTTATGGCAACGGTTTTCTGGGACTTCAAAGGTATTTTATTGATTGACTACCTGCAAAAGGGTAAAACAATAAATTCAGAGTACTATTGCAACCTTTTGGATCAATTAAATGTACAAATAAAAAAATAATAATTTTTCATCAAGACAACGCACCAGCGCACAAGATTGTTTTAACAACGAATTAAAGTACGAGTTGCTTGACCACCCACCTTTTTCTTCTGATTTAGCTCTCAGTGACTTTTACCTGTTCCCAAATCTAAAAAAACTCCTTGCTAGCAAGCGTTTTACCTCAAATGAAGATGTAATTACAATTGTAAACCTCTATTTTGAAGACCTTGAGAAAAACTATTTTAATCAAGGAATAGAATTGCTAGAACAGCGGTGCACTAAGTGTATTGAAGTTTTAGGAGATTATATTGAAAAAAATAAAAATAGTTTTGAAAAACTGACTATTCTCTTTCATTGATAGGCTAAGAAGTTTTCGAGCCTACGAGGGCGGCTTTCATAGCTAATAATTGCGGAAAAAGTTACAAATATTTTTGACAAGGATAGCTTACCACATGCCTGCTTTTGATGTATTCCCGCATCTACAAATTCATGTGTATTGTTGGTATGTGTAGTGGTAACAAATTAGTTTACATCTTGAATGCTGAGCGGATGTTAATCCCCGCTATCGTAAACACTCATTCCCATGAAAAATTTTCCCATTTCCCCAAATTGTAATCGCTAATACTTTTCCGCTAGAAATGAATGTAGGAACGGTATAAATGACCCACAATACCCGTCAAGGGTTAAATAAAATGGCATAAATAACAATCACAAGACAGACGTATACAAACAACGAGAACGAATAGAAAATAGTAGAAAGGGCAGTTGGTATTAAGACGTGAAACCAGACGGATGAAAAGCGGTCGTTAAACCCAAAGCCAAAGTGAAAGAGTGAAAATAATTATAATTATTAAAGCTAAAATTAATGTGTAAATCTAAAGAGTTATAATTAGTGGAGACGATCATACTTATTAAAACCATCGAAATACTTATAATCTATCGGTAATAATTAAAATACTTACCTCTAAAGTAGAACTAAACCAAATACTTAAATTATCAACCTAACCTAATGAAAACAATATCCTAACGAAAAAACTTAATGTATTAATTAACTAACTTTTTTTCAATTTTATAATAAATGGATTGAAATTTAATAGACCGCTGGTTTCATTGATAACTAAATCCTATATGAATTCACATTTTCTATGTGTAATTCAGTTTGGAATAATAGCACTAAACAAAATTCTCATTTGGCCAAAACTCACCTAATCGTAAACACGTATTTCCCTCGTATTATTTTTTTGTTTTTCCCTTTGATTTGTTCACATCATTTTTGCTGGCGGACTGTATTCATCATGTAAGTAACTGTTTCTTTTAATTAAAATTTAAAAGCTTATACATATTCAGTAATTTTAGGACTAGATTTGTTGGTAAGGTGCAAAATGATATTGTGCTCAATAGAATGCAAAAATCCCAAAAAGACGTTTTGGCTGAGTTTGGAACTCTTTTACGGAAGATATAAATAGCACAGGCTCCTGGATGTAGGGCATCAACAAATCTTATCCTCGGGCTACACCTTCTGTAAAGAGCCGCAAGCAGGAATACAATGTTATTGTTGGTGTTACTCCAAATGAAGTTTTTGTTGTTGGAATATGATTGACCAACACTTCTAGAATATATCGCTCCTTTATTGCAACATAGTCATATCTCAAAAAAGCTCGTTTCGAGAAAAACGCATTTAAAGTTTTTAGTTTCCATACAAGTCTTAGCAAAATTTTTTAGAAAATATCTCTTAAAGGAAACAGTTTAAAAGCAATTCGAATAAATTTTTGCCACAATATAAATGATAGTACTGTTAATAATTCTGCATTGTTAACTCGAAAAGCTCATTTTTTGAGATAGGGCTATGTTGCAATAAAAGGAGCGATATGTACCTACAATGTTGAATCTAAAACACAATTTGTTTATAATGGGTGATTTTATAAGAACTATCGGAAATTAAAAAAAAAACACATAAAATTCAGAAAAATGCATGAAATATTTATTTGGATCGATAGTTGGGTCGATATAATTTAATGTTTGAAGATTATTTCATGCAAATGTTGGTCGCGGCTGCGCCTCAAATGGTCCATCCCCTTAGTCCAATTTTGGCATACTCTTTCCAAAAATAGTCTAGAGGCGTTAAATCGCACGATCTGGGCGGCCAATTGACTGGTCCCAAGCGTGAAATAAACTGTTCACCGAACTCGCCTCTCAATTGGTCCATTGTTTCGCGTGCTGTGTGGCATGTGGCACCGTCTTGTTGAAACCACATGTCATGCAAGTCAAGCTATTCCATTTTGGGCAAAAAAAAGTTTGTTATCATCGCACGGTAGCGCTCATCATTCACAGTAACGTTGTGATTCGCATCATCTTTGGAGAAATACGGCCCAATGATGCCGCCAGCCCATAATCCGCACCAAACGCTTGTTTTTTGTGGATGCATTGGTAGCTCTTGCAATGCTTCTGGCTGCTCTTCACTCCAAATACGGCAGTTTTGCTTGTTCACGTATCCATTCAACCAGAAATGAGCCTCGTCGCTGAACACAATTCTTCGATAAAAAAGTGGATCTTCATCTAACTTTTCAAGAGCCCATTCACCGAAAATTTGGCGTTGTGGTAGGTTGTTTGGCTTCAATTCTTACACCAGCTATATCTTATAAGGTTTCACACCCAAATCCTTCCGCAAAATTTTCCACGTAGTGGAGTAACAGAGGCCCAATTGCTGCGAACGGCGCCGAATCGATAATTCACGGTCATCACCAACACTGGCCGATACGGCTGCGATATTTTCTTCAGTTCGCACTCTACGTAAGCGTGTTGGTGGTTTAATGTCCAACAATGTAAATTTGGTGCGAAATTTTTTTACAATAGCCCGAATAGAAGCCTCAGTAGGTCGATTAAACTGATTATAAAATGGAAGAAGCGCGCGATGAACTTTCTTAACATAGCACGCATTTTGGTAATAAAATTCAATAATTTGCAAGCGTTGTTCGTTTGTAAGACGATTCATGATTAAATTATAGACCAAACTGAAGATGTTTGACAGTGACACAAGATACAAAACGTACGTGAGCTGTCAAAACTAGTGTTGCCAAAAAGATAATAGCAAAAAAATCACTCGTTAGAATAAGTAACTCCAACGGAGTAGATTCACTTCGTCAATGTCTACGAGCAATTCGGTGTTATCGAGATTCTTCTTCTTCGAGATTCTAAACATTTTCTTTTAATTTCAATTAAAATTATTTTCACACTTCTTCTTCACTGCACTAAAAGTTTGATATATTTTATTACCCACTCTTCTTACATATTTTACATTCACTACGTACTGATAGCACTAAAAGAGTTGCCATGAAACGATAGCAATTTCCCCTTCCAGGGAATTGAAAAATTTATGGGAACAAATATTTCCCATCTTATTCACGATAAGGATGAATAATATATATGCGGCCAGTGTAGTCAGATCGTAAGATGTACCGTGTTTTGCTGGTTTTTTGAGATGCAAACATGAAAAGATTTTTTTAATTTCTTTTCTATGAAAAAAAGTTTTTTGGAAATTTGTGTTGTTAACATTTTTATGTTGTTTGATTAAAATTGAATCAAAAACACATACAAAAAAGTGTTTTTTTTTTTTTTTTGTAGAAAAAAAGTTTTCTTTCAAGAAAACAAAAAATTAAAAAAAAAAAACTCGAAAATATCTATTAATCAGTAAAAGAATGAACGAGCTCGGTTGACAAATAGAAGAGGAAAAGGGGTGTAAGTTTTACATTTTCCTTTTTATACACAGGGTGGCACAAAAATAACCTTCTGATGTTTTTTGGCTGAAATTTAAAAAAAAAAAAATGAAAAACTTTGATTCTTCTTGTGCATTATTTTTATTTCGTCTTTTAATTTTTTTACATCAAGTCGAGAATATGATGTCATGTGAAGGGCCGCCGACACAGTTGATTGTCATTTGAGCCCTTTTTATAGAATTTTACAACACATTGGCCAAAACTTCCGTCGTTAGGTCCTCATATTCTTGACGGATATTGTCTTTAAGAGCTGCAAGTGTCTGAGGCTTGTTGACATAAACCCGCGACTTCAAAAAACCCCACCAAAAGAAATCTGCAGCGGTCAAATCAGGCGATCTTGCTGACCAGTGCAAATCGCCAAAACGGGAGATTAGGCGCCCGGGAAATGCATCCTTCAGCATATCGGCTGTGGCACGTGCAGTGTGTGCCGTAGCACTGTCCTGTTGGAACCACATATTTTCCAATCCCAATTCATCAAGTTGCGGCAAAAACAACTCGTTGATTATTGCTCTATAGCGCTCACCTTTCACAGTAACCGTTTGGCCCGCGACGTCTTCGAAGAAAAAAGGTCCGATAGCTCCTCCAGCGAAAACAGCACACCATACAGTGACTTTGAGCGGGTGTAATGGCTCTTCGTGGGCTACACGCGGATTTTCAGTGCCCCAGAAGCGTAAATTTTGCTTATTTACATACCCGCTAAGATGGGAATTGGCCTCATCACTCATGATTATTTTTGATGAAAAATCATCTTCCTCTTGGGGTCAAATAATTAGTCACCAATATTCCGCTTTCAGGAGCAGTGTAGCGTAACATTGTTTATTAACGCGTATTTCGCATGTGTTTACTACACAAATGTCAAAACAGAACTGACATTAGGGGCCAATCGCAAAATTTATAGCATTTTCTGATAGGAGGATTACTTTTGCGCCACCTTGTATATTCCTATATAATATATAGTACTTACACTCTCATGAAATAAATCTTTATTCGATTTTAGTCACAATAATCGTTTATTTTATTCTTAAATAACTAAAATTTAAATACAAATTAAGGACATTCTAGGTGAAAAAAAGACTTAATAAATATTTTATTTCTGGCTACATTAAAATAATTGGTCCAAGTAACGTTTAAACGGTTGTCTCTTACAGAATTGCATCAATATAAGCTACAATTCATTGTTAATTTTATTCTACGCTTTGGCCCTTCCATAACGTCTACGTGCGCTCACTACCATTCTACTGAGGACGGAACTGTATTTTCTTCTCCTTCAGGAATATATTTTGTTCGGATACTTTTTCCTTAGACCCAGTAACGCTATAATGCATCATTCTGACTTTTTGATATTGTTGTTTCAATCTGATCGATTCGGCGAAATGACGGCATATAAGATCCACTTGTCTGCGTGACAATAGAATTGTTAGAAGAACTCTGAAATTGATATAAAATTACATATGTCTGTATATTAAACGCTACCAAAGTTTGATTTAGTAACGAGCAAAGTGTAGTAAGTTTACCTTTTTTTGACGATAAGATCGTGCACGAACTCTCGTTGTATTTCGTCGCACAGGATTGCCAAGCGTGGCCTTTTGCGAAATACGCACCGAGCTGAATGTACTTCCGCGATGACTACGTCGTATTTGCGCTGGCGGCGTTTCAGTGGCTGAAAATAATCACGAAAGAGTTTATGTTAAAAAAGGACTCACGTATTTTGAGTTAAACTTTCAAAACTTTTTTCCAATCAGTTTTTTGAGTGTTTTAATATTCAATGAGATTTATTGCCAAAATTCTTGAGTTATAGAAGAGAGGAGGAAAAAATTGTTAAGAGGGAATTACAAGTATTCTTGCTAGGCGGCATTTATGTAAGGACTTATAGCAGTGGTGAGCAAACTCACAGATTGATACTTACACGCTAAAAAGCGAATGTATGCTTTCGTAGTTTCGTAGCACGAATATTTTTTTAGCGTACATGTGGGGTCGTGGCAGCAGTAGGATTTTGTATCCTATACCATAAGAAATTGGGATTTTGGCCACCGCTGATTTAAAACTATACAGTTTCTTTGATATTTTATTATAAAGCTGCTACCAAAATCATTTTACAATTACATGTTGAAACCTTAAAACAAACGAGGTCTAATAAAAAAATAACCGGTATTTTAATTTTTTTCAAAAAGTATTTATTTGTTCATCAATAACTATCTCGTCTCCTTCAAAGTAATCCCCTCAGATATAATACACGCGTTTTTTCCAAACCTCGAAACACTTCTGAAACCGCTTTTTGGTTTTTGGAAACAGGTCCTGTTTCGATTTGTCTTTTATATCCTCAATCATAGCAAAACGCTTTCCTTTCATCGGTGTCTTCAGTTTTGGAAAGAGGAAAAAGTCAGCGGGGGCCAAGTCCGGTGAATTCGGTGGTTGAGGCATGATAACGGTTTTGTTTTTGGCCAGAAATTCATGCGCAAGCATCGATGTCTGAGCTGGTGCGTTATCATGATTGTGTTTTCCACAATTCTGTGCGTTTCTGACGAATTGCATCGCGTAAACGGCGTCTAACTTCAAGGTAGTATTCCTTATTGACCGTAAGACCTTGTGGCAGAATTCACGACGTACCACGTCATTGCAGTCGAAGAAATCAGTGAGCAAAACCTCCACATTTGACCGAACTTGACGTGCTTTTTTCGGTCTTGGCTCTTATGGACGTTTCCATTGAGATGATTGGGCTTTGGTTTCAATGTCATAGACATATACCCATGATTCGTCACCAGTTATGACCTTTTTGAGGAAATCTGGATCGTCATTGACGATGCTCAACAGCTCCTGAAGGATGTCCATGCGACGTAGTTTTTATTTAATATTTAGCAATTTTGAAATAATCATCGCTGCAGCACGTTTCATGCCTAAAACATCCGTAAAAATTGCTTAGCATGAGCCAAACGATTTGCCCAACATCTTCTGCAACCTCTCTGATAGTGATTTGACGATTATCCAAAATCATTTTCTTCATTGCTTCAATATTTTCATAGGTTGTAGACGTACTCGGGCGACCAGGATGAGCATCGCCACTGACATCTTCTCGGCATTTCTTAAACCGGTTATGCCACTATTGAACTTGTTTTCTGCTCATAGTAGACTCGCCAAAAAAATCGAAGAGCACACCAAAATACGACTAACCTTTTTATCTTTTTATCTAAACAAACTGACAATCCAAACTGGCTGATATTGCCGAAATATATATATAACAGACATAGTTTACCAACATAATAGAAAAAAATGCGAAAATCGAACATACGTAGCTCACGAAATTTGTAATTAAGTGTTTTTTATTTATCAGACCCCGTATTTATTTTTTTTTTACTTGTTGTTGCCGTATGTGACAATGCCCTGCTTAAACCTCCCCTACAGTACGAAACCTTCACCGGGAAAGGCCCTTCAGGAGCATAGCCTTTCACAATAACACACAGGTCATGTTAGGCTCGTTATCCCACAGGTAACTTCAGCTGCACTTGGCTCTTACCGCGTTTAAGCAGGACTCCTACCATCCTATCAAAGATCCCGGTGTTTGCCGGTTCGTCCGCTACTATAAGGATCTGATAGCCTGTTTGCATCGGTTTCGGACTGTGGTCGGCAACTTTACATCATCGTAAATAGCTACTTCCTTGGCTTCATTGCAAAGTACAAGACGCACCAGTTACCATCAAAGCAGATGTACGCAGTATCCATTCTATAATTCTGCAATAGATGATTTTCTCTCTAGCCTTCCACTAAACAAGCGGCCCATATTTTAATATGGACTTTATTACCATGCAAAATAGCCAGTAAAGAGTTCCAAGATACATATGTATATAGCACAGTTCTTTTCAATGGCTTTTCGACACAAATACAAGGCAACAGCCGCCTTGTCCACTTCTAGCATGAAAAACAAAAAACAAGGTAGCCGCTTCGCTACAACAATACAACAATAAAAAAACAACAGGTATTTTGTTTATGTAAAAGGCGAATTCACACTTAAGCTGTCAGAAGTATTTGATAAAGAACATGTAAAAAAATTTAAATGACGCCGAAAAATGTAAACAAAACTTGACAGAGAAAGTGCCGCCATATTAACCGAATTCGCCGGAATTCACCGATGCATCCACCTAATAATTAATTCGCCTTGCACTTCTAGTTGGACATTCTTCTGCCATGACTTTTTGGAATCAAACTAATTTCCAGATATTTGGCAGTGTCCGCCAGTCTATGTTCAGTTTCCCTTAAGGTAGCTAGATCGAAAGGAAAAGTCTGGTATTTATGGGTGATTTACACAAAAGCAACTGTAAGTGCCCTCGCTAGCTATTACCATCAGGTTTCAAACACTGTAAGAGCGTGTCTGGGTACTTAGACGACGCTGCCACAGCAGCATAATCAGCATATGCCACGGTCTTAAACAAAATGGAGTCTAACTCTATTAGTAACGAATTTAGGTGCAAGACTTCAAAAAAGAGAATACAATATTGCCCCTATATGCCCTGCAGAGGCTGTATTGGCAGATGAAAACCTGCAACATGAGATTTCCAAACAAAAGCTTGCTAGTCCCACAACCTTTCATCTCAAGCCACATCTTGAATGCTTTCATTTGCAAATTAGATTTTGGATGGGAAACCCTTTCAAAGAAAAACTTGTGATTGCTTAGCTTAAAATTTTAATGGAGAGTTGTCAGTGAATGGTTATAGGGTCTGGAACTATAAGCATTCGTGTCGGGTTCCAGCATTCTGCCAGGTTTTAAACTTACGTGTACTTGGAATATTTGTACAGCGCTTAGAAGCCTGCAACATTCCAAACACTACCGCACTAAAGGAGCCGTGATGTGAGGTTTGTCTCTGCAAGCCAGACGCTTGCGTCATAGGAATGCCAGCAGGCATGTTGATTGGAGATGATAATTGACTTTCGGTTACTCCACGAGGTAGCACAAAATATGTTGTCATTATGCCTTTGCCCTTCACATTGATATCGCCTCTTTTCTAAAATATAAACCAAAATTTTCAAATATTTAAAGAGGAAAATGGTACGTGGTATCATACTTACCACACAAGTATATCCCTGAGCTTGGAGCAAATCAGCTGTGTAAGCCGGCACCTGTATACGCCAGTTTTCACCCGTGGAATCCATTCTGGAGGCTACATTTACAGTATTTCCCCATATATCGTAAACAGGCTTTCTGGCCCCAATAACACCGCTTACCAAGGAACCACTGCTTATGCCCACACGCAATTGAAAGTTGTTAAAAGCTTCTTTGTTGATATCCTCCAATTTCTGCTTCATTGCAAAGGCAAACTCCACCAAACTGCAGACACTATCTTCCGAGGTTTCCCCGCGTTTTGTTAATGAATCGCAATTCAAACCCGCCGCCGCCATATAAGTGGCACCAACCGTTTTGATCTTTTCAATGCAAGCAAAACGTGAATCCTCCAACAGCTCATCGAAGTCACCTTTAAATAGTTGAATGGTTTGCAAAGCAGTTAACAAGATTGGAGTTGGCTAAAATACTCTGCACTTACATATTATTTCATTCAGTATTCTTATACAGGCCTTGCCATTGTCTATGTCCTCGGAATAGAAATCCTGAAAGTTGGGTATCGACGCAAACATAACGCCACACAAATTGTGCATATTGGAATACAGTTCATCGGTATGTTCGTCGGATAAATAGTAGGCAGCCACATGATCGGGCAATATGTTCTTAATTAATGTATCGTTTAAGGCACGATTAGATTTCATGTTGATCAATTCACGTTCGGCTTGTTCCTTCCAGATGAAGTCGAGGCGTGACGTTACCTAAATTTATCAATAAAAGAGCTAAATTTAAACCTACGAGTATAAGGCACATGTGATAAGATAAGATATCATATGATAGGAACAGTTATAGGTAGAAATTACCCAGCTGTCTAATTTGTTGTAGGCGATATTTTTTCGTATCAACAATGCTTTAGCATATTAGTGCGATGAAGACAAAATCTTTGACCAACTGTGGAGCCATCGATCTTCATATTATGGCCACCTCTGCTTGTAGTGCATCCAGGGTTAATATTAGGCTTGTTGGAGGCAAAGAACATACTGACCATGCCAGGATTATGAAGTTGTTGTCACCGATCTTAAACCAGCTACCAGACTACACTACTTCTAGTTTTAATTTTGACACAAAGATCAAAGTCACAAATACTCCCAGGAGGAAGTGGGATGAGGATAACCTGATGGACGGGTATTCAGCGAGAGTGTGCACACATTCTCTGTGCTGATCATGAGATACACGACTCTCATTGTCTACCTAACTGGCAACATAGGAATTTTTGTCCATGCCAGGCAGCCAGCCCTTCTCTCCATCTCTCTCTCTCTCTGTCTCTCTTTCTCTCTAAAGGCTTTCACGACAACATCAACTTGTCTGACAATGTAAGTACCAGCTGTTAAGGCTTTCTGATATCAGTTTAGTTTGGATTTCTGCATATAGGGACTTCTATGGTGATGGACATGTAGACGAGCTAGCCAAAATGGAATCTACCTTGAATATATCCGTTGCGGAATCAGATAGGGTTTATTAAAAGTGGTATCCTTCAACTCTATCCGCAAAAAGCAGATGGTGTAGTCTAGGCACATGCAGAGTGACCAGGTTAATGTGGCCAATTCCGACGTTTAGTTAACTAGGCGACTTATAACCAAGCCGGACTCGGAATTCGGTGAGGGATCTTCATGCCACTGTATAACCAGGAATATTAGTTTTAGACTACAAAATGAGTGTACCGTAACACAGATGGAAATCACGGCTATAATGAGGGAGCTAATTGGTTCAAGTACTACAGGATATAGGGAAAGATTATTCAAATTTGACAGCAAGACTGCTTTAAATGCACTAGCGGGTGTCTATACGACGTCCAAGATGGTTCGTGAATGCCGGATTTGATATCGCTGAACGCGATAGCGAGACATTCGAACATTGGGCTTTTCTGGGTATGAAAGCACCATGTAGTGCCCGGGAATGTAATGGCGGATGAACGACCAAAGGCCGGAGTACAGTTGCAACAAGGAGATATATAGATGGAATGGTGGAAATATCGCTTAAGACCTGTAAGAACTAGATACAAAGTCAGCTTTTAGGGACTGCACAAGACTGATGGTCTAGTGAGGTTACATGTCGTATATCAAGGCTGATAATAGGAGGACAATTATCCGTAGGGGCGTGCCTTGACGCAGATTGCGTTCCACTGTGCCGGTTCTGATGGAACATTACCACATAGGGACGCATGCGAGGAGATTAAATTTTCCATTTAAATTTCTGTAGCAGTTGTAGAAATGAGGAGGAGTGTTAAACACTTTCTCTGTTGGTATCCAGTTCTTACTTATCAATGAACTTTGTATCTAGGCAGACCTAAGCTGCCTGATTTGGCAGAAATATCGAAAAGTGATGAAGGTAGACTGGAGGGTTTATCCGATCCTCTAGATTATACCAGTGATATGACGATCTACTGAGATACATATCATACTCTGGTTACACAACGGGACGACAAAATAGGATCCAAGTGGGCTGTCCTTTCAATGTCCAGCAGCGTGTTAAATGTTACTTGGCTTATAACTTATAGCTGGAGGAATATTTTGACGTCGAGCTGCCAGTAATAAGTGAACACTAAGTGTTAGAAAGGTATGTAAATGCAAGTTGGCCTTCCCTGCATTTAATTTTGTCATAGTTGTAAGGATAGAGAGATAGCTTTGACTATCAAGAGGAACTTCTTTCTGCGAGGCTGTATGGTTTCCAACCTTGGCGAGCAGTCGGGCGGGGTTCAGGCTTAATGATCTACTGTGATATCTTACGTACGGCGGCTAGCAGTTCCTCGAACCATTTGGGGCTTAAAACTGCAGCAGCTCTTTGTAGTGATGGTCTGACCAGAGGCTATTACTTTCCAGTACCACGGGAGCAGGGAGCCCAGGAATATTGTTCTCGCCCAGCTATGATGAGATCCTTCGGGAGCAATAAGGTGATTGTGGTTTAATACCCAAATTCGGGGAGAGCTCTCGGACTCGGTGTGGAGTTGCACTGCAAGCGGGTACCATGACCCTGAGATCGGAAGGAGTTTTAGGAAGGCTCCATCCTACACCATAGAGCTGCGATAGTCTGACCAGAGGCTATTATTTTCTAGTATCGCGGGGGACGGCAGCCTCGGAAACATTGTTCTCGCCCAGATATGGTGAGATCCTTCGGGGGCAACGTGGCGGTTGTGGCTTAATACTCAAATGCGGGTAGAGTTTTCGGACTCGGTGTGGAGTTGTACTGCAACGGGGTACCATGACCCTGAGATCGGAAGAAGTTTTAGGAAGTCTTCGTCCTACACCATGGGGGAGAGCATACGCCATTCAGCATATGATCGAAAATGGTACCCATTCATGAAGACTTATCATGCATGGGGACGTCCGGCTGAACGTTTTTCCCCCTTGTGAGAAAATTACCGTGGGGTTGGGCCGTCAAGGTAGGAACCCGCTTTAAACATCTTCTGATTCTGTGATATCTCACGGTTAGTTTCACTACGTGTGAGTTGCGCTACATCGAGTGAGTGGTGTGAGTCTACGACAATGGGTTTCTTTCGACCCTACTTGATTGTCAACTCGACAATTATTATGTATTTATCAATAATTGTTAAACTTTATATGATATATTTTTGATTGGGACTAGTGGTTAACCTTAAATGATATATTAACTGCACGCTATCCGCTCTCTTGAAAACGTTTCAAGGAATAAAAAATACTTTGAACAAAAGTTATTGGGAATTTAATCCTCTACAGTATTGATAATAATTACAAATAGCAAAAACCCCCATAGGAAACGCGATATTTGCAAACAGTTTGTGACCTTCTACCCTATATTTAAAATCGCATACAGACAACTTTTAGTATGTCAAAATATGAGTTTATAGCTGGGATTCTTAAATTCCAGGGTGGACTTACTTAGATATCTGCGCTAAGTGTTCTATTCCCAAAAAATAAGGTGCAACTTACCTCAACTAGGCGCGCATGATAGCAGACCATGACTAAAAATGCTGCCAGGAGCATTAACATTTGAATGCCCAGCGGCATGCCGAGACGCGATTGTTCAGCATCGATCAGATCTTTGGGATAGATCCGTGGAAACACCAGTTCTATCAATGTTGCATAAAAGGCAACCATGCACACCGCCATTATAACTTTCACCAAATAATACAGTTTGAGAGCTGTTGCCAGAGATACGAGACACAAGATCCAGGTAAAAATAATATATTCGGGATGGGCACAAACACTCGTTTCACGTTCATTTTTTAAATCCGTATAAAAAACGGTAAAATTGTCTTCCGCCGTCGTCGAATTGTTTTGCATGTTGGTGTTGTTGTCCTCGCCGCTATGCTGGCTGTTAGGCAGCAATGGACGTCCTGCATTCTCAACTGCATCCACTGCATCGTTGGGTACATTTCTAGTGCTGTGCGTGCGATCTAAAGTATCTGCAATACTGCGTTGTATCAATTCATTTGTTGTGCCAACGCTGAATGGTGCATTGATGGTAATATTGTGATGAATAGTGGCGGAGAGGACAACGTTTAGTTTTATTTCTTTTTCTCCATTAGTTATGATGGTAACTGAATTGTTGTTGCCACCATCTGGACTGGCTAACAGCTTTAGCAAATCGAAAGGCAGCGCCATACGATTATCATTGTTCTCATCACTGCTGCCGTTGCCATCAAAGTATGAAGAAGAAGGGCATAGCAGCAGGCCCACTGAACTCAACACAGTCATGAGCATAATAATAGCACAAATAAAAAATGTACGACGTCTGCGTCGATGCACCAGTTTAGCCGAATTGCGCTTGAGAAGATTTGGAAGGGCTGTAATTTTTAGGCATTTAAATAAAATTAGTTTCGGTTTTAAACAAGAAATTGATTTGATGAAATCATTTATTTTTTTTAAGCATTTAATTATAGTCGTATATTGAATCTTCAATAAGTAATCAAATCGTAGTAAAGTGGTTGAAAATGGATGCGCAAGATCACTTTTTCAAAAGTTTACATTATATATTGTTATGAATATTTTGTCGCATCTAATCCAATGTGCAGCTTTTTATCTGCTTCTTAAAAATGTACAAACGCATTCATCCAAATAAGATAAAACTAAAAACATAATACACAAAGAAACAAACACACATGATTTGTACGTAAAATTCCAAGTAAATCAATTACAAATCGCTCCTTTATTACAACATAGTCATAACTAAAAAAAATCTTGTTTCGAAAAAAACACAGATATGACTATGTTGCAATAAAGGAGCGAATTGATGTTGTTGTTTTTCTTCTGTTGTTGTCTTTTTCTTCTGTTGTTGTTCTTGGTATTCGTTTTATTATTGTTGGTTGTTGTGACTTGCTTATCGTTCGCAAGCATGTGTATGAATGTGTATATGCGAATGAAAGACATTTGTACATTATGAACGACTAGAAAATTCTTGTCATTTGTAGACATTAGAAAGACGTATAACTAGCAGGCAGGTCGGCAGCAAGTAGTCAGTTTGTTTTTAAACTTTGTGCAAAAAGTCATAAGTCGAAGTAAGCAAGTCTAGTGTGGTATACAGTGGTATCAAGTTTAAATAAAACTGTGAATTATTTAAGTACTGTATAACGAATAAGCGTGAGTGTCATTATTTCATTTGCAATTGAAGAATCCGCAAAAGAGTTTTTAGAGGCAAAAACAATATAATAATATGTCATTGCCTAGCGTTTCTTTATTTCAAAGTGAAACCTGGCAGCACTAATTTTGCCTTTATTGTAGTGATGCCCATAGAGAAAACCATAGTTACGCTCTGAGTGTAAATAAATTTGCACTGGGAGAAAAAGTGCGTAATTCAAAGAAATCGTTTTACTTACAATTTACTTAAAATTGAAGTAAAAGTAAAGAATAAGTATTTGAATTTATGTGTTTAGTATTCGTAATAAATTTTATATGGAAAAGAGTAAAAAGTGCGCAAAATATAGAGAAAAGGGGAATTGATTAATACACTCGTGCGCATGTTCATTCGTCGCTGTATCATTGACGACTAAAATAATGAGCATACGATTGTGTTTGCTTTTGTTTACCACTTTAATACCATGGGTGGGCATCGCTAATTTATTGGAATATTTCCATTAAACAGATGTCATAGCGCCTATGCGCTTGATGCTTAATTATTTTGTAAAAGCGTTTAGCTATAGGGCTATGCTCTTTAATACACACATACTGTGCTCAGCACAAGCAATGAGAAATACACAAACAACTTGGTCTTAAACAAATTTTTGTCGGTCTTCACACACACTAGAGGAACAATACTTTCGCATGCTTTGCTGGTAAACATTGACGACAGCAATTGTCAGAGTAAATTTTGTTTCTGTAAATTGTTTTGCTTTTTACAACAAAAAATATTAAATAAAAGTAGTTTTTCCTTAAATGTATTGCTGTTTGCTCTTCCATATAGAACACTTGGGCACCCCTGTCATAAAGTGATAAATAAACATACGAGTACAAGAAGAGGTACATTCACAGCAGATGATATAATGAGAAAGATGCTCGTGAATGAATCCCAATGAATAGCTATGATGAACTTACTGGCAGCGTTTTGTGCGACAAAAGAAGAAATAGACTGACGATGTCATTGACATTGACCTAGCTATGTGTCACATTACTGGGAGGTAAATGCGTAGTTCGGGCATGGGCAGATAAGTTGGTGACTTAAAGTTCCATAGAGACTTAGCTAGGTGCCACATTAATGGAGAGTAAATGCCTAGCTCGGACATGAGCATAAGTTGGCGACTTAAAACCACATAGAGAACCATCCCAAAGTTAAATTATTGAAAACTTGGAGGACAACAATCGCCGTGCTATTACCGATGTTGGAAAAATTCATCGAAATTTGGATCTACAGATTAGACTACGTCCAAGCCAGCCGTGGTGGTCATATGCCAGAAGTCATATTCGATTTATAATGCTAGAATAATAGCGTATTTACACTTACTCACATTTTACATCTTTCATCATTTTGGCAAGATGTTAACATTTTCCTATATAAAGTCTATATGAAAAAAACTCAACATCTTTACAAGATGTTCGTTTTTCATTTTGCTGGACTCAATAACTTCCGATTTTTTTAGTGTCATCACTAAAAAAAAGTTTAAAGAAATTGTCAAAAATTCATACCATCACTAGAAAATATACAAATGTCAAAATTTTTTACAATAAGCGGGAACGAACAATGTAAGTAAATTTTAATTTAATTACAAATAATATATAATTAGAAATAATAATACATACAATACATTTATTTGAAGTAAAAAAGAAAAAAATACTTAAAAATACTTTGTGTTGTATGGTCTGCTGCTGACGGGAGTGTGCTAATAGACCTTTGGCAGAATTGCGGAATTGCAGACAGAGAGCAAAACTTCGCATATTTTCCAGGATATGACAATGAAGTTGCAAGATCCATTTAATCCATTCGGTAGCTGCCTTTGAAAAACTCTGGACTGATAGTCTTGAAATATCGTTTTCCCAAAAATTGCCATTTCGATTCTAAAGTGTTATTATTTATATTTATTAGTTTAAATCATAATAAATTATTTAAAATTCTAACAAATGCCCACAGGCACCTCGGACTCGAAACACGTTGCATATAAAGCAAGATTTCATCCCCATCGTTGCCGTTGTCTTGCATAATCTCTAATAATTCTGCAAATTTAAGCAGTAATTGTTTTTGCTCTCTAAAAGCAATAATTAATCCAATAAATGTTTTAATTCCATTTTATTTTTTTGCTCACACACGTGAAGTAATACTTGACAGATGAAAGATGTTGAAAATGTAATGTAAACAGCTTTTTTCAATTTTCGACATCTTCTACACACATCTCTAAGATGTGAGTACGTCTAAATACGATATAAAGTAGATTTCATGACAGTTTAAAAAATTACATCTATTTTTATAACATTTCAAAGTCCTTTACCTCTATAAAAAGCCCCCTTTGTATGTATATTTAAAGTTCAGAAATATGCATTTCTGCTTTAATATTGAATCTTTGAAATTTTACAACATCAGTCAACGGCGTCACCAAGAAATGCTGTGTGTTGCCAAAATGGCTTTTAGTGTTACATTAGATTCATTTGGTTACTTCAAACGCATGCACTGGAATGAATGCATTCATGCAATTATGAAAGAGTGCACTCATGACTACATAAGTTCGTGAAAATTAGTGCTTGTGAATTAAGAAATTATAGTAAACATGTGATCTCAAAGTTTAGACCAAGTATGCCCAGGCTTATGCGCTTGATGCTCAATTATTTTTGTAAAAGCGCTTAGCTATAGGGCTGCGCTCTTTAATACACAAATACTGCGCTCAGCGCTAACAATGAGAAATACACAAACAACTTCGTCTTATATATGTTTTGCCGTTCTTCACTGCACACACACATGTTTTGTTAGTAAACATTGACGACAGCGATTATCAGTGTGAATTTTGTTTTTGTAAATTGTTTTGCTTTTTACAACAAAAAATATTAAATAAAAATAGTTTTTCCTTAAATGTTTACTCTTCCATATGATTATGATTAGAACTTGTGGGTACCACTGGTTTAGACTGATAAAATTAAAGGGAATTGTGTTTGAGAGCAAAAATGTTTTCCTTCTCTGTCACGTCATTTTCCGCGATTACAAATATTAACGCAAATATCCCTAAAGCTGTAAACACTTATATAACTTCTAGTAGTAACTTCTATTTTAAAAATGATTAACAATTCACTAAATTTCAAATAAATATTTCTTATTTTTGCAGCTAAAGACCTTTTTGATTTTATATAAAAAAAATCCAACAATATTTTCAATATTTCGATAACAATTTGTTATTATTGTCAGGAAAATTAATATGTTTTAATGTTATCGAAATATTGAAAATAAATACTGTTGAATTTTTTTTATATAAAATCAAAACGATCTTTAGTTGCAAAAATAAAAAATATTTACTTAAACAAGATCAAATAATTAAATATCAAATAAAATTTTAAATAGTTGATTTTTAGATAATTTACATTTTTTTTTTTTTGTCGAAACTCACCTGAAAACTCTTCAGCCATGACAATAATGCAACTTATGATTAGAACAATTGTTCCTATTGCTAGACAAATTAAGAGATGCGTGCATCGGGGTATGATGATTATTTGGCACAAAACAATGAAAATCCATATAACAAAGACACACAACATATTAGAGCTAGAACAATACACAAAGAGTGATAAATTATAATATTCATTCAATTTTGTATATTGGGTTATTTGCTGCGATTGGTTATACGCAAAAATCATTTGCGAATTAGAACTGAAAACGCTAAAGAGGAAGTTTTTATATATTAAGTTACTGATACGCTAATGACAATTCTTGAATAACGAAGTTGGGGGTGCAAATATTTCCTCTGAAATAATGGGTGATTTTATAAGAACTATCGGAAATTAAAAAAAAAGAAACACATAAAATTCAGAAAAATGCATGAAATATTTATTTGGATCGATAGTTGGGTCGATATAATTTAATGTTTGAAGATTATTTCATGCAAATGTTGGCCGCGGCTGCGCCTCAAATGGTCCATCCGCTTAGTCCAATTTTGGCATACTCTTTCCAACATTTCGGCCGGTATCTCACGACTAATGTTGGCAATGTTGGCTTCCAGTACATCAATCGAAGCGGGCTTGTCGCTATAGACATTAGCCTTAACATAGCCCCACAAAAAATAGTCTAGAGGCGTTAAATCGCACGATCTGGGCGGCCAATTGACTGGTCCCAAGGGTGAAATAAACTGTTCACCGAACTCGCCTCTCAATTGGTCCATTGTTTCGCGTGCTGTGTGGCAAGTGGCACCAACTTGTTGAAACCACATGTCATGCAAGTCAAGCTCTTCCATTTTGGGCAAAAAAAAGTTTGTTATCATCGCACGGTAGCGTTCACCATTCACAGTAACGTTGTGATTCGCATCATCTTTGAAGAACTACGGCCCAATGATTCCGCCAGCCCATAATCCGCACCAAACGCTTGTTTTTTGTGGATGCATTGGTAGCTCTTGCAATGCTTCTGGCTGCTCTTCACTCCAAATACGGCAGTTTTGCTTGTTCACGTATCCATTCAACCAGAAATGAGCCTCGTCGCTGAACACAATTCTTCGATAAAAAAGTGGATCTTCATCTAACTTTTCAAGAGCCCATTCACCAAAAATTTGGCGTTGTGGTAGGTCGTTTGGCTTCAATTCTTGCACCAGCTGTATCTTATAAGGCTTCACACCCAAATCCTTCCGCAAAATTTTCCACGTAGTGGAGTAACAGAGGCCCAATCACCAACACTGGCCGATACAGCTGCGATATTTTCTTCAGTTCGCACTCTACGTAAGCGTGTTGGTGGTTTAATGTCCAAGAATGTAAATTTGGTGCGAAATTTTTTTACAATAGCCCGAATAGAAGCCTCAGTAGGTCGATTAAACTGACCATAAAATGGAAGAAGCGCGCGATGAACTTTCTTAACAGAGCACGCATTTTGGTAATAAAATTTATTTTCATTAATTTGCAAGCGTTGTTCGTTTGTAAGACGATTCATGATTAAATTATAGAACAACTGAAGATGTTTGACAGTGACACAAGATACAAAACGTGCGTGAGCTGTCAAAACTAGTGTTGCCAAAAAGATAATAGCAAAAAAATCACTCGTTATTTGTATAGAAATTATTGAAAAAATTGAGTGCTTTTCATACAAAATTTCTTGACAAGTCGCTTGCTTGTTATGTGGAAACATCACATTAAAATCGATGTTTTTTTTCAATCCAGTACTTCTCAAACTTTTACCACCTCGTAATCGTATCGTTAAAATAATTATAGCAAAATTTTGTCTGGTATCGTTAAAATAATTATAACGATATTTTATAGAATTTTCTAACCAGTAACTAGTTATTTTTTACGATATTTGTAGCCAACATAAATCAGCTGTTACTTTTATTGCCTATTTTCAAATACACAAAATACAGCTGTTTGCTGTTGTTCATGGTACAAAAATATACTAGAAGCACCAGCTGACTTTTTTTCTGATGATGAGAACTGTCAAAAGTTATTTATATTTTGCTAACATAGACACACAGTTTTGTATTATTGTTTATAAAAAGAGGATATACACACACTCATTATTGTTTACATAAGAGAGAACGTAATCACAAAAATTTTGTATTATTGTCTACAAAAGAGTGAAAAGCTTTTTATATAGGGTGTTTTTTTAAGCCTGATAGAACTTGAAATTGTAAAAAATAACACAAAAAATTAAATTGTAATCAAAAATTTTTTTTATTCGAAAGATCAATACGTGACATTAACATTTGAAAATGATTTCGGGCATTTGGGCACCGCGGCTGTTCTTGACGAAGCGCATTCTGGACGTCCAATTTTGGGCCACTTTTTCGAGCACTGCTGGCCGTATGTCACGAACAACACGAACAATGCTGGCCTCCAAGGCGTCAATTGTTGCTGGTTTATCAGCATAAACCAGTGACTTCACGTAGCCCCACAGGAAATAATCGAGAGGTGTCAAATCGCACGACCTTGGAGGCCAATTGACAGGTCCATTTCTCGAAATCAACTTATCGCCAAATTTTGATTTCAGTAAGTCGATGGTTGCGTTCGCCGTATGGCACGTAGCGCCATCCTGTTGAAACCACATCTCCTCCGGATCAATGTCATCCTTATTTTCAAACAAAAAATCATTGATCATGGTGCAGTAACGATCTCCATTGACCGTAACGCGAGCTCCGGCCTCATTTTTGAAGAAATAAGGTCCGATGATGCCACCAGCATGAAAACCGCACCAAACAGTGCATTTTTCTGGATGTAATGGAGTCTGTAGGGTCTCTTGTGGATTGGTCTCACTCCATATGCGGCAATTTTGCTTATTAACAAACCCGTTAAGCCAAAAATGCGCCTCATCGCTGAACACAATTTTGCGATAAAACAACGCGCGAATCGACGACTGATTTTCAAAGTAAATTTGGATAATTTCGTAGCGTTGTTCAAGCGTGAGTCTATTCATGATGATTTGTCAGAGTATACTGCAACAAATAAAAAAAATGTTTCATCAAAATTTAATTTTTTGTGTTACTTTTTACAATTTAAAGTTCTATCTAGCTTAAAAAAACACCCTATATAATAGAAACACAAAGCAAAGTAAAATGCACGTTTATTTCGCTTTTTCCTTTTCTCTTGTATCACAGTATGACAACACAAAGCAGCAATAAAAAGGCCTGTTGTATTTTTGTATTGTTGGCTTGTTGTAGTTTCGCTTTTAACTAGTATATTACGACGGTAAACAGCTGTATTTTGTGTTTGTATTTGCGTGTATAAATAGACAGTAAAAGCCGTCGTCCAAATTATATTACAAAACCACACAATCGTCACTGCTGGAGATGAAATATGTACATAGCTGTACAGCTTTGCTTCCGCTGTTTCCCCCCCCCCCCCCCCCCCCGAAATTCGAGGCTTTATTGTACAAAACTCGTTACACATTTGTGATTCAAAGTATTGTCCATCGCTGGCCACTACTTTCTCTCATCCATCGGGCAGCGTACGAATTCTGCGTTGAAAATCTGGTCATCTTTTAAAGTGATTCACGAATCGATCCCACTTTTAACTTATTTATAAGATCGGCAGTGCTGGTCAGTCAGGCCGCGTGCCATTTATCGAAGTTAGTGATAGTTCGAGCAGGTGGGCTAGGGCTCCCATTTCAATATTTCCGAATATGTCTTGAACATTTTCGCAACATGAGATCGAGCATTGTTATGCCGTAAAATCACTTTATAATGTCTCTCATTGTTTTCGGCCGTTTGTCTTTCAATACTCAGCTCAAACGCTTTAATTGTGTTCGATAACGATCGCATGTGATTGTTTCTGTCGAATTTGACAACTGAAAATACACTAGCCGAGCTGGTTGCGCCAAATTCTAAGCATGATCTTGGAACCATGAATATTAGGTTTAGCCGTCTTCGTGGAAGCATGGCCGGGATATCCTTATAATTTTCTGCACTTCGATTTATCGTAATAAACGAATTTTTCAGCCCTGGTCACAATGCGCTGCAGAAATACTTTCTGTCTTTGCCTGCCAAGCAGCTGTTCACAAACAAACAAATGCCGTTCGGCATCTCTCGGCTGCAACTCATACGACATACTATTTCCTTGTTTCTGAATCATTCTTCTGCAAATTATTGTTTCATTTGACACATGTCTTGATCAAATAATGTCTATAATTTTGCAGCTGCGAAAACATTCTATCTTCCACCGCCATGCTGGTCTTCGACTTCAAACTCACCGTTCTTGAAACGTTGAAACCAATCTCTGCTCGATTTTCCACTAATAGCGGCCTCGTGATAGATATCTGAGAGCATTCGATAAACCTCAGCCGCAGATTTCTTCATACTAAAGCAGAAAAGTAAAACCTCCCGCAAATAATGAGAATTTGACTCCACTCATAGAAAACCTGTCATAACTGTGATGTATTTTAGCACCAATGCAATGCCAAATGTCATCATTTTTGACCCCATGAGAATTTTCATCGCTGTGATGTCAACCATTACATCACACTGGCATCATAAAGATGCTTTATCGGAATACTTTTGATGTACATGCTCACATCAATGCAAGAAAACTCCAATAAAGAAGAAATTACTAAATGAAGTCAATGTGATGACAAAATATCATCAATAGAATGGCGCACTAATATCAGATGTGATAGCTCATTAACATCAGAAAACTAACACGTGAAGTAAATTTGATGACGACATATCATCAATACTATGGTACGCTATCATCAACATTAAATTCCGGTTCAATATAATGATTTCAAAAATATGTCCATGTACAAGAAATCAATGAGAATTAAAAATGTTCTAATAATACTTTTGATGACTTCCTGCCATCCTGCAATGTCTGTGTGGCGCATTATCATATTTTAATTGTGTGCATGCTGTGTATGAGGAAATATTCTCTTTCTCTACTTCGTAGTTCTTCTTTTTATTTTACTCTCTACGCTGTCATCATATTTATGTAACTAGCGTTGCATATAATGACTAAATGTCATTAATGTGATGCATTTTTTTCTACTTCATAAAAATGAATTTAAATTTAAAAATAATAATTTAACAACCTAATTCCTTTTCAACAATAAATAGAAAATATTAAAACACTATTTAGGTTTTTTTATAATCAATTTTGACAAATTAGAGGAATTTTAACTATTAATAAAATGTATCATTGAATTGATGTCACCACAGTTGTAGCCATGATGATACCCAATATATATTACAAAATTGTGTGATGACTTTTGTGATTGAGATTGACGTTAACTTTCATAACACTGTTGACTTTTTACATACTATTGATGTCACAGTTCTGATGACCTGTCGTCATCAAAATGAAGATGCTTTTTTCTATGAGTGTCGTAAGCTTTCATTTTTAATCGGGAACAACTTTATGATGCAGCCTCAAATTGACTAATATTTCGATGGCGTTATGTTTACATATACTTAAGCTAATTGCATGACATCTACGAGCTATAGCCATCTACTGCAGACCGCTACAGCCATCTATTGCAGAGCGACAGAAGCAAAGCTGCACACCTAATAGAAAAAACTTACGATTATTGGATCATTAAAAGTTACTGCGACTCTGTATTGTTTCAGACTCTTTATGCTATTCGTGGCATGCAAATAACTTGTGCGTGTAAACGTGGCAGCAATAATATGAATATATGTACATAAAAGTGTGTTCTTTGACTCACCGAAACATGTCCTCACGCAATTGGCAGAATTTCAATTCTTGTTCTTTGGTCTTGAATTTTAATGTCCAAGGACTAAGGTACTCCCGTCGAATTTTCTTATTCGAATTTATCTGAATATTTTGCTCAATAAATTCATCAATCTGTAAAAGAAATATGTTTAATTTGTAAATGTTTTGCGATAAAAAAGAAAAGAACAAAAAATCATACTTCTTCATCCAGACCTGTTTCGTGCAAGCGTTGCGGTTGCCTGGCAACTCCTAAAGCTGGATCGGAACGAATTATGGCCTCATCCGGAGTTTTAAGCTAATTAAGAAATATAAAAATAAAATAAATAATTTGCTAAAATTACGGCAAGATTTGACTTAGCCGTCAGTTGAGCAGTAAAGTGTTGCCAGACCAATAGGAATAAAAAAAACAACTAGACAGCTGACAGTTTAGTTTTTAATTGGGTTAGTAAAAATGATGCGTTACAGCGTATTTTCATTATTGAACAATATATCAAAAATAATGAGAGCTTGCTAGCCATAGAATCGAGCAAAATTGCATTTTCACGTTGATGACTTTGTTAATTGCCAAAATTACCGCTTTTGGAGTTTTAAGAAACCTTAAGTGATTGCCGAAAAATAATTGCACCCACAACGTGTCACTATTTCGAGTGGATTTTGGGCTGGAGGCATAATTGAAGCACAATTTTTAATACGCTTATATTAGTTTTACTTGTAGCTTTGTTTATTTGTATGTTTGCAACACTCGAAACCCTTGCCATATGAGTGATTATCACATATGTAGATATATAAAATTGTACGGTACAATGTTGCTGCTTTAGTGCGAACATTGAAGTTGTCATATTGCATCCGGGGAAGTGGGGGGATTTTGATATCTCCTAAAGCCGACTTTGGGAATTCCCTAAAAACTCGGAACCGAATCGGTATCTGTTTTTTATATTCGATGCGTTTTTTGATTGTGGAACCGTGTATCTGCACTATTAACGATCATTCGATTTAATGCGAAAATTGAAGTTACCATATAATTTCTGGGGAAGTGTGGAATTTTGGCATTTCATGAAGCCGATTTTGGGAATTCCAAAAAAGCTCGCGGGATGGGTTATACCGATATTTCCTAATTTTTACTTTATTATCGAAGCGTGTTTTTTAGGTTTTTAATCTATAATTATTTTAAAATAAGGCTGGTAAAGCAATGACTGTTATTGATGCTCAATATTGCGACATGACAACACACGTGTTTCTGCTGAAATTGGATCATATTGATGTGATCACTGTGTGGTTTCAACAAGACGATGCTACATGCCAATTAGCCCGTAATGAAATTCAATTACTGCATGAGACATTTCCAGGGCAAGTACTCCCCGTTTCGGTGATCAGAATTAGCCCCTAAGTCATGTGATTTAACACTATCAGATTTCTTTTTATGGGTTTATTTTTCTTTTTTGGAAATCACAGGTCTATGTCAACCATAACCGCCCGTGAATTCGTGCTAAATCAAAGAAATTCATCCACATTTATGCATAACGGTTATGGAATATTTTCACAAACGAGTGCCTATAAGCATACGAAGACGAGGCAGGTAACCTATCCTGCAGGTACCCTCCCCAGACCATCTGCCCTATGCAGCCCCTGCAAGTTGACGCTGCACTTGGTTTTTACAGCTTTTGAGCAGAGACGCGCAAACTTCGCTGAGAAAAATCTCTCATGACCATAGCCCCGCTAGAATCATACACAAGCCATGTCGTTAACTGCCATTTAATCTCTCAAGTCGACACGGCGCTTGGTTCTTACAGCTTCTAAGCGGAAATCCTACCATCCTGTCAATGTCCCCTTGCTATAAACGTGCCGTGACCAGTTTGTTTCTATAATATTTTCGAATACTATACTGTATCCCGGTACCCAGAATAGTGTCAGGTTTGGATGCCTCTCTATCTCGTTAAGAGGTATCCAGCCTCTATGAACCAAAACTGGATGTCGTGTAGACACCTGCAGGCGCACTGAAGGCAGTCTTAATATCACTACAGATTCGTATATTCACCCTGTATTCCCCACAATACCTCAAACTGTTAGGTGTTCTTAGTATAGTAGCAATTTCAGCCTGTAGCAAGCTGCTACATTCATTACATAGTATAAAACTTATCTTACTCTGATACTCGGTAGTAAATATGATAGATGATGATGGCGTCATCACTCCAAATATGCATCCATTCAAGACAAATGTGACAAATACAGCAGTTTTGTTTATTGACGTATTCACTCAAACAAAAGTGAGCTTCATCGTTAAACAAAATTTGCTTATAAAAACCGGATCAACGGCCATCTTGTGTTGGGCCTAAATTCAAAATCAATTAACAGCTGACAATATGATTGCCAGTTAAAAAAAGTGTTGCCAGCTTAAAGTTTTATACCTAGATAAAAACTCCCTTTACAATGAAACAAATCTCTAAAATATTCTTAAGAGGTAAAACTTTTGTTTTGTTACAAACACAAATTTTCCCCCAAAAACGTTTAAGTGGAAAGGTTTAAGTGGATTTAGACATACGAGTACTTTTCATAAAGTCACAGCCCTTTTGCAAGGAGGGTACTCGTACTCGTTTTAATCCAGAGACATGCACTTAAATAAATGTTTAACAGATTTTTTATAGCAAATGAGTAGAATACAGCAAAATTAACACCTTGGCGCGTTCCCAATATCTTGTTTTATTCACTTTTAGTACCCAGATGCAATCATACGCACTTTCAGATACAACAAACTTATTTTTTTGCAAGTTAGTTTTTTGTCAATCTCCCGTACACGGGAGCAGAGGTGGGGTACCTTTTATTTTACTTTCAGGCTAGAAATTTATTCATTCATTTCTTCTCTTTAAGTCATTTTGCATATTTTTGCAAAAAAAAAGACATCAATTAACAAAAAAAAAAAAAGAAAAAAAGGAGCAGACAAGACACAGGAACTTTACCAACAATTGCCATGAATGACTTACATTTTTAAATGGTATTTCTGGCGTCCACTCAGTGGTTGACTCATCTTCAGTAATTAATGTTTTTGGTTCAATTGCATTCGATGCAGCACGAACACTTTCACCGTTTGCTTTCACTTCAGCGTATGCTGTGGGCGCAGTGGGGGTGGAAACTGTTGATAGACCAGCTGTGCGTAAAGCGACACCTTCCATCACGTTGGGCAATGAACTTAAGGAAATATTTTTCTCTTGTTGAACTCCCAACGGAATTTGTGCCGTTGTCGTTATAGTTGTTGTTGAGCATGAGGAGTGCGGTGGAGGAATTGATGAAACTGTGGCATGCTGCTGTTGTTCAATGTGAACACCTGTTGCGGAGGCGGATTTAGGAACAAATGTTTTACTGTTAGTGGTGGGTGAAGCAACAGATGTTGGCGTACTTGTATTACAGCGATTATCATTGGCAAGATGCTGAGTACTACGAGTGCCAAAACGTCTTCGTGGTCTGTGAATATGTTTAAATTGAAAACAATTAGTTGATTCTCTTTTAATTAAAGGAAGTTATTCACTCAAAAATGATTTACACAAAAGGAAGTTCTTTGCCGTTTAATTTAAAGGAGGTAATTATGTATTTATGAAATGAAAATATTGCAACTGATAACTAGGAGACATACTGCCTAGCTCACGATGTCATTTCGTAAACATTCATCATAATTTTTAAGGTCGAAAAACCTCTTCCGAGGCCGTTTATAAACTTTATTTTCCCTGATCTTGTATCATTTGCCTTGTCTACCTCCGATATACCCGTTAGTTGAATAAAAGTTGACTATAAGTTACTTATTTGTGATATAAAACATTAGCGAACGTTAAAAAAACGACATCGTGAGCCAAAGCCTTGAAACAAGCTGTTTGATTTTTTTATTTGTTAAAAAAATATTTTTATTATTATATATTAATCTTGATTTTTAAAGAATATTTATTGAAAAATTGCTATCATTTTTAGTTGCGTATACTTGATATTTAATGTGTGAATTTATTATTCATACGCCCCACAATGACTCGTTCGAATAGCCATACTGTGTGTAGAGCAGTGATGGGCAGTCAGAGCGAGTTGAATAAGTAATTAAAAAATTTTATGAAATATAGTAGAATACAGTGTAATTAATTTAATAATTAGAAAAAATTAAGCAATCTAAAAAGACATACATAAGGCAGCTTGGTTTCAACGTTTCCCGGGCAGAACAACAACAATATGTATTTAAGCAATATAACAAATTTTCGCAACACTTCTTATCCATTGAAATGTAGTAAGCTATTGCATAATTTATTTTTTTTTAATAGACTCTTTTATAAGACTATTTTTTTAATAGACTATTTTATAATAGACTCTTTTTTATTTTCTAAACTTTTTTTACATATACTTCTCAAAAAAAAGGTTAGAAAATAGCTCCTAAAAGAGTCTATTCAAATATGGAAACAAGAAAAAGTCAGTAGGAGCTAAATCTGGTTTATAAGGCTAAATCTGGTAAGCATCGTATCTAATGCTGTGTGAACCGGTGCATTGTCTTGAAGTAACAGCACTTTTTTCTTCTTTAAATGTGTTAGTTTTTTTAATTTATTTGATATTGTTGACGGGCTAACATGATCAGAGTTTATATAAATAACTACCAATTAATTCATATATTTACTCAACGTTTCGTGGATGTGGGTTGTTGACTTCTTCAGGAGTAAGCTTTTAGTAAAGATAAAGAAACATCTATAGTATATATACAACATTTGAAAGATCGCAGTTTCAAAAATAAAAAAGTATACTTATGCTTGTGCTGCCATCTAGCGCTAGGTAACTTCAATATCATTTCACCCTAGTAGCTTTAAAAAATACATTTTCAAAGTAAAAACCGCAACTTTAATTACGTCCGTTTGCTGGTGTTTCCCTAATATTTAGGAAAAGTTAATGTAATGCTGCCACAATACAAGCAAGCTTGTCTGGAATATTTGTATGGAAATCAAGTGCTTTTCATACATAACACATCACATAAATCATTAATTGTTACGAATTTGCATCCCCTGTAACCCACTGTGCCTTTGCTCTGTGTCAAGGCCGTTGTAGGTAGTGGCAGAATTACAATAAATACAACACCAACAAACATCAACATGTATTTTGTTGGTGTTGTATTTATTGTAATTCAAAATTTTGACAACTATTCGTAAATTCTACCAACAAAACAATGTTGATGTTTGTTGGTGTTGTATTTATTGTAATTCTGCCACTACCTATTAAAGCAGCCTTGCTCTGTTTGCTATAAATCTACACACACATTCACACACACAACATAAAACTAAAAACATAATATACAAACAGACAATAAAACGATGATCTGAAGAACGCAAAAAAAAGTAAAACAGCCAGCAATGATTTTATTGTTCTTGTTGTATTCTTATTGTTTCGCAAGCATGTTTATGCGTAGCAAATATATTTGAGTCTGGAATCTGACTATTAGCGTATCACTCGAAGTTTCGTAATTAAGGTAAGAAGTATAAATAGCAAACAGATGTTCGGCAGAAGCAGAGTTTAGTTTTAAACGTTAAAAGTTTACTTTTTAAAGACAGTCATAAGTCAGAAAATTGCGCAAGTCTAGTGTGTTAATGCACAGTGGTATTAAGTGTAAATAAAGTTGTGCAGTATTTAAGTACTATGTAACAAACAAGTGTTAATGTCATTATTTTATTTACAATTGAAAAAACCGCAAAAACATTTTTAACACTAGAAACGTAACAATATATTTCACTGACACCTTAATGGCTACCTTAAAGATCAACTACCCACCTTAATGGCTCTGTGCGTTTTATTAAATATGTTTTTATATTTAACATTTTAAGATGATTGTCACGACTGCCACCGTCGCCTGGTTCCACTTCATAGGCATCGTTGAGACATTTGAGTGTCGCTTCCGATATATGAACACGTCTGAAATAATTTTTATTTTAATAATTTAAGAGGTGTTGATAGTTTATGGACTTCTTACCCTGGAATTCCACCCGATTCCATGTGATTTGCAATTATGACATCATTTGACCAGACATCAAAATGCCACTTTTTATTACCGAGCACTCCGCACATGACCGAACCACTGTGTATGCCAATGCGCATGTTGAGATCCACCTGTTAAAGATGAAGATATTCTAGTTATTGATATTAAAAAGTATATTTATTTATTAAGGACAATTTCCATAATACATTTAGCGCTGTACGCATAATAAGCATAAAGTAAATAAAGAGGGATTTTGGAGATTCCCAACTTTTAGCTGGCAGCACTGGGTAATTTGACAACCCATTTAACATCTGACAGTTGCTTAGTTTGCTTTGATATTACCTTAAGCGATTCACATTTTCGTCTACTATTGTTTTAAGCTTGTTTTTAAAATTATTTCTTACTTTTTAGTTCGATATGGAAGTATGTTTTTTAGGTTTTTAACTATATTTATTATTCAAAATTCAGTGAAATTATACTCGTATACAATTTTAAAAATACTTAAAGAAGTAAATAAACTACGCAAACCGTTTGGCAAACACACGCTTTATTTTGCACCTAAACGATGCAAACACGTATTAATCACTTTTTTTCAACGAGAGTAGCCGGCGATTGTGTTTCAGCTATTTGCTCGCCTAATGAAGTTCACAAGATATAAAGTGATTTGTAAACTGTTATAGCCTCTATTTCTTTAGATTCTGTGGCTATAATCTTTGTTTTTTCATTTTCTACAAAGTAGTCAAACTTGTATACAATTCTAAAAACTCTAACAAAAAAGCTTTGTCTTGAGTTACACAGGTTTACAACTTTGCTTCCGCCGTTTTTTTTTCAAAATTCGAGGCTTTATTGTAAAAAATTGGTTATATGCTTATAACTCAAAGTACTGTTCATCACTGGCCAACACTTTCTTCCATCGTTCGAATAGTGTACGAATCCCACGTTGAAAAAACTGGTAATCTTTTGAAGCGATCCACGAATCCATCCAATTTTTTTACTTCTTCAAAACACCGGAAGTGCTGGTCAGACAGGCCGTGTGCCATTGATCGAAACAAGTGATAGTACGAGGGAATAAAGTCTGGAGTATACGGCGGGTGGGATAAGACTTCCCATTTCAACGTTTCCAAGTAAGTCTTGACCACTTTCGCAACATGGGTTCAAGCATTGTCATGCCGTGAAATCGCTTTATTATCTCTCATTAATTACGACAGTTTGTCTTTCAATGCTCGGCACAAACGCATTAATTGCGCTCAATAACAATCGCCTGCGATTGTTTCAGTGGGTTTTCACAACTCACTACGCTGAGCTGGTCCCCCCAAATACTGAGCATGACCTTGGAACCGTGAATATTCTGCTTGGGCGTTGACGTGGAAGCATGACCGGGATTTCCCCATGATTTTCTGCGCTTGGGAAGGCGAATTTGTATAGGTGAATGCAAGTGGTAAGGCGAATTCACTACTTTTTTGTACTTTGTTATTGTAAAACTTCCTGAGAATGTCAAAATCTAAACTCGCTTAAGGTTTTTCAGATGGGGAAAAATGTTATATAAACATTAAATACAAATTTTTAAAATTGTTTGTAATTAAAATCACAGATTATGAGCAAATTGTCATCATGATTTAAAGCCATGTCTTCTTTTGTCCTGAATAAAAGAATATTATAAAAAAGGCATGGCTTTAAATCACCGTATAAATCAGCCTCATATTGGTTTTTCACTTTTAAAATCAAAAAAAATTTTTTGAAATTATACTAAATCATACAAAAAATATCTTCAGATTAAAATGGCGCGAAAATGTTTGTAAACAGAATTAAAAAATTTGACAGTCCCAGGAAGAAAAAGGAGGGAAACAAAAAATTTCTTGAAACTGCACTAAATCATGCAAAAAAATATTCAGACTAAAATGGCGTGAAATATTTGTAAACAAAAGAGACAAATTTGACAGAGTCTCAGGAAAAAAAGGAGGGAAGCTGTCAAGTTCGCCAAGTAATGAATTCGCCTCTATCGTAATAAATCCATTTTTCGTCCCCAGGCACAATATGCAATGCAAAAATTCCTGCCGTGTTTGCCTTGCCAGCAGCTATTCACAAACAAAAGCCGTTCAACATCTCTCGGCTTCAACTCGTACAGCACCCAATTTCCTTGTTTCTGAATCACTGCCATGACTTTCAGGCATTTTGAAATGGCTTGTTGCATCTCTCCCAATGATTCTGCTAATTCTTGTAGAATTTGACATGAGTCTTGATAAAGTAATACGTCCAGCTATGCATCTTTGAAACCCGTCACTCTTCCACCGCCGTGCTCCTCTTTGACGTCAAAATCACCGTTCTTGAAGCGTTGAAACCTCTCTCGGCACGTTCTTCCACTACTAGTAGCCTCACTATATGAGAGCATTCGATGAGCCTCAGCCGCAAATTTCTTTATAATAAAGCAGAAAATAAAACCTCCCACAAATCGCAAGAAATTGGCTCGTAAGGTGACATGTTTAATCGAGTATATATATATATGATACAGACATAAATCGATTAATATTTCGATGGCATTATGTTTACAAACACCTAAGCTTATTGTTTGACATCTACGATTTCGACTATCGCTAAGTGCTAAAGCCATATATTGCACAACAGCTGAAGCAAAATATACCTAGTATTTTCCGTGCTTATCCTTCCACCACTTCATTCTATAAAATTTTCATTGAAATGACAAATTTTCAAGATGTTTGCACGAAAATCAAAAAATTTTAATGCTTCAAATATTTGTACAAACAAGCAACCACCTCCATAAACAATGCTAAGTGTTTGCACAAACGTTTTGGTATGTATATCAAGCAGTTTCTGTTTTTCGTGCAATCATGATTTATGCCTCGATAACTGATTTGGTAGAGTACTCGACCAACAGTCTCGAGGTCGCAAGTTCAATTCCTGCCACAGAACCTGGGTGTTACTGCAGACAAGCGAAAAAGCTTCGCAGTTTTTGTATTTGTTACAAAAAAAAAAAAAATGTGCAAACAAGCAAGCACCCCCCATAAACAAAGCAAAATGTCTGTACAAACGTAAAATTTTGTCATGTTTGCCAAGCAGTTTGTATAGTTTATTTGGTGCTTAACGTTTTCTTTGTAGCTTACAAACATAACTCTTAAGAGACTCGAGCCTACACAGCACAATCGAACTAAAAGAGGTACCACCAAATCGGAAAAAATTAAAATATTTACAATTGAAGAATCTCCTTTGTATTTTCTTCAACAACCAACTCAACAACTGCAGAACTAATCAATTGACTGCGCCGCACACGCCTTGATTTGGATAACAACCGACTCAGTTGGCAGTTTGTTTGAAACGTGTATGGGGTGCTTTATGGATAGACTTTCTTCAAAAACGCGACCCATTGTTGATCTCTGGCATATGAGTAAATAATTCCCTTAGCAACAACTGCAGAACTAATCAATTGACCTACTCAGTTGGCAATTTGTTTGAAACGTGTATGGGGTGCTTTAAGGATAGACTTTCTTCAAAAACACGACTCATTGTTGATCTCTGGCATGTGTGTAAATAATTCCGTTAGCAAGTTTGATGTTTCTGGATTTTGTCGTAAAATGGCATTTTATTTTACGTTCATTTGAAAAATATTTCTTCTCTGATAAATTTGTACATTTTTATTTTAAGGTTATTTTATTTTTTTTATTTTAAAAGCTATTTGTGATGCAGCAAAACTTACATGTGTATGCAACTGAACATCCTTGATGGCTCTTATCATATGCAGACCTGTTTCAACACTACAGACGGCATGGTCAGGACGTGTTTTCCAGTTATCACTTTCGAATTGAGACACACAATAATAGCAATCGCCCAGTAGTTTTACACGTAAACAATGATTGTCCTATAGCAACAACAAAATGAAAAAATATATTTTTTTGGCGAAAATTTTTTATATTACAAAGAACAAAAGAATTTCATGTGAAGCATTCAAATCATATTCAAGAAATTACATGAAGTGAATGCAATCGAATGAAAATAGATGCTACAAGTTCTGACCTTTTGGTTATGAAACCTAGTTGATAGTTTATATAGGAGTATGTGTACGAAAAAGGGGTGTGGGGCGAAATGAATGGATTTTCTTCAGAAATTATTTAAAATATACATGAGCATTCACAAAGTTTTTAACTTTTAAAATGTTATTTAATCATTTTCGCAGGGTCTTTAGATGCGAAAACATTTGGAAGGGAAACATTTAGTTTGGTATTGTTTTGCTGGCGGGGAAGGGAGAATGGATTTTGTGTTCGGTACACGGCAATAAGCTTTGTTGACATTTACTTTATTGACATATACATTTCTTTTTGACATTTGCTTAATTTGCATTTTCTGGTGTTTTTGTGGTTTTAAAAATGTCGTTAATTTTGATAAAAGAAAAAGAAAATTTTTAGATTTTTATATATGGAATGGGAGAAAAAAATTGTGGAAAAATTGATTTTATTTGTGCAGAAAAGAAATTGTTTTAAAAAATGTATTTTTTTCAAATTTATTTAAATTATTCCATTGACATCTGAAACAGATTAAAATTAAAAAAAAAAGTTATCAGCTGCACTGTCAATTTCAGCTGCTATGAATTCGCCTTGTGTAATACTTTAAGGCAGAGTTAGTTTGTACGTTCTTTTCCGTTCTGAATCAGCTGTTTTGTTTCTGCTCAATACAAACTATATGTGCCTGGTTTGTTTTCACTTTTTCGTTCTGTTCTGTTGCGGACTAATCTGTTGAAAATAAAATTTAACGTTAAGTGACGAGCAGATATGTGTATGTTTTACTTTTGTCAGGTATGGAAACATTAATTTTTTATTCAAATGTATATAATTTTTTTTTTGTCAAAAACTAAAAAAAAAATTTGTTTCAATTAAAGATTTTGAAAAGTTAAAACATTTTTATTAATTAAGCAACTATGAATGATCAAAAGAATATTATTTTAGCAAGGAAAAAATTATATTTTGTATAAGAAGAGTCATAAAGTCTGGAGATTGTGAGATAGAAGTGGACTGTTTGATCAACTTTTCTAAATTATTATTAAATTATTATTAAATTATTATTAAATATTATTATTAAATATAAGATAATATTTATGTACATATTTTATTCTGCATTCCAATGTGTTTCTTTTATTTATGCTCTACTGTAGAAAACAGCTGAATATTTTCACGGAAAAAGTAATTGTAAAATATTTGCTACAGAAATGAACGTAACAGAACGGCAACAGAAAGTGAAAACTAATGAGGCCTTTATTCTGTGCAAGGCGAATTCACAACAGGTGAAATTGACAGCGCAGCTGATAACTTGTTTTTAATTTTAATCTGTTTCACATGCAATGGCATAATTAAAACAAATTTGAAACAAAATTTAAAACAATTTTTTAAAATATGTATTGTATTTTGAGCGCCAGCTAACATCCAGAATCCTCCCCAATCTGGCTGGCCATTTTTAACTTTCCAGGCTCTATGATCTGAGGCTCTTAATTTTCACGAAATAGTTAAAAGTTTTACGAAATAATTAAAAGTTTGTCTTTTCTTGTAATTTCTTTGTATTATATTTTTATTTTAATTTGGTTATATTTTTCCCTTGACATTTGAAAAAGCTTTACTTTTTGTAGTGTTGTATTTATTGCTCTTGTATATACCTGGTATGAATTCGCGTTGGTTTGGTGTGACTGTAGCAGACCAGCGTTGTCAACTTTGAAATTTCAAAACGCACTAAAATGAAGAAAAAATCGCGTTATTTCAACGCACCGAATTTTGAATTTTTTCCCTTTCAGTTTTAAAAACCTATTTTGTATTTTAAGAAGTATTTTTATACTAAAAACACGATAATGAAACAGTGATTCTTATGCAATCAAACTGGTTCTGATAGCACCGCCTGATGGCATGCCATCAAATTCGTTCAATAGCTAGAATTCGTGTTTGTCAAACTTGGCCTCTAGTATGACTCTGTTAGTTTTATTAAGATAATGTTTCCTTTACAATAATTATAACAACATTTTATCAAATTTATTATTCAGCAATATTATTTAATTATATTCGCTTTCGACCGATATCAGCTGTTGCTTTTATTGCCTATTATCAGGGACACAAAAATACAGCTGCTTAACGTTGTCAAAATTATATTGCAGAATTTACGATTATCGTATCATTAAAAGTTACAGAATCGCCTTCAAATTCGATTAATATCAAATCAATCTATCAAACATTTCATTTGTGTTTTCGTAAGCATATTTTTTTTATTTAATATATACAAAAATTTGTCAGAATTATAACAAATAGAAGATAAAGTTTACCATAATCAGTGTTTTGGAAAAACGTTATAATTGATTTAATAATTTCACAATTTCCCAATTACCAAAACCGTAACGAGTTCACGAGCCATCATAAATACGAACTACGCTGTTCAGACAATGCAATTATTGTAATATTTGACAAACTTGGCTTGATCGCTTGATCTCTCTAAAAGCAGCAAATTTTATAAAACGAAATGTTCCTTTTTCTTTCGGGAGTGTGTACAATATACAACAGAAAGATTGTCTTACTTTGTGCAATTAACATGGTACGTTTTCCACGCAAAATGAAACGTACAAATTTTTGACACTTGATTAAACTTCTTATTTACATTAAAACAAAAAGTTGAGTTGAATTTAATTTTGTGCTACCGAAATTAAAAAGAACGCACCGAATATGTAAAAAAAGCGCACTCCGCACCGGCTACAGAGTTTTTCGCACAAATTATTTGTGCGAAAAGCACCAAAAACGGTGCGAAACGCACCGAGTTGACAACGCTGTAGCAGACATTAAAATATATGAAAAAGTTTACTAAGTTTGCTCAAAAAACTTTAATGTTATTTCTTTTCTAGAAATTAAATTAATAATAAGCCACAAATTAGTAGACTGTGCAAATAAAAATATTAAAAAAGTAAATAATAATGGAATGTTACCGGCAACATGTTCGATGGAGTGATTACGAATGAAAAGTCAAACGAGAATTCCAAATGTTTTTCTTCAAAATGTTCGCTCGTCTAAGCTCAGACATACAAGGTGGCGCAAAAGTAATCCTCCTATCAGAAAATGCTATAAATTTTGCGATTGGCCCCTAATGTCAGTTCTGTTTTGACATTTGTGTAGTAAACACATGCGAAATACGCGTTAATAAACAATGTTACGCTACACTGCTCCTGAAAGCGGAATATTGGTGACTAATTATTTGACCCCAAGAGGAAGATGATTTTTCATCAAAAATAATCATGAGTGATGAGGCCAATTCCCATCTTAGCGGGTATGTAAATAAGCAAAATTTACGCTTCTGGGGCACTGAAAATCCGCGTGTAGCCCACGAAGAGCCATTACACCCGCTCAAAGTCACTGTATCATGTGCTGTTTTCGCTGGAGGAGTCATCGGACCTTTTTTCTTTGAAGACGTCGTGGGCCAAACGGTTACTGTGAATGGTGAACGCTATAGAGCAATAATCAACGAGTTCTTTTTGCCGCAACTTGATGAATTGGGATTGGAAAATATGTGGTTCCAACAGGACGATGCTACGGCACACACTGCACGTGCCACAGCCGATATGCTGAAGGATGCATTTCCCGGGCGCCTAATCTTCCGTTTTGGCGATTTACCAGCAAGATCACCTGATTTGACCGCTGCAGATTTCTTTTGGTGGGGTTTTTTGAAGTCGCGAGTTTATGTCAACAAGCCTCAGACTCTTGCAGCTCTTAAAGACAATATCCGTCAAGAATGTGAGGACCTATCGCTGGAAGTTTTGGCCAATGTGATGGAAAATGCTATAAAAAGGGTTCAATTGACAATGAACTGTGGCGGCGGCCGTTTACATGACATCATATTCTCGCCTTGATGCAAAAAAATTAAAAGAACAAATAAAAATAATCCACCAGAAGAATCAAAGTTTTTCTTTTTTTTTTAATTACAGTCAAAAAACATCGGAAGGTTATTTTTGCGCCATCCTGTAGAAATTCGATTTGTAAAAATAAGTTTCAATTACTTGGATCAAGATTTCTTTCAATTTTGCTCTCAAACTTTAATTTTCTCCTAAATAAATATTTTAAAACAATTGAGTTTTATTCACTATATTAGCCTCTTATATTGATACAAATCAAAAAATTTATAAACAGCTGTTTTATGTTTCCCCAGCTGTCTATATGACCTTGCATAGGAGCTACCCTGACCATCAGTAAACTTTGGAAATTTTTGAAAGATATTCTCAAACATTCAACTTTATATCCCAACAATTTAATCAAATTATAGAAAATTTTATAAGAAAAATGCTTTAATAATACCTGTCAACACAAAAAATAAAAATTATAAAGCTTGTCTACTGATGATTAGAGTAGCTCCTATGAAATGTCGGCATATAGACAGCTAACAAACAAGTTGTGTATGAATATTTTAAAAGTTTAAGCGAACTTGTACAGCTACCGTTATCAATCGTATAATGATCTATTAAGAATCTTTTACAGAGTGTTTTTGAAGAGTGTTTTTTAAGAGTGAATTTCTCTACGAGCCTCTTACAGAATTCAGCAAAAGACTCTGTAGTCAATCGTAGCCTCATGTAGCCATGATTTTACAGCTCGTAAAAGACTCAGCCGTGTAATCGTTATTTGATTTCGTTCCATCAGTTTCTTTAAATAGTTTTTGCAAACACTGTAGCCTTTTTTTATTACATATCTATGTATGTGTGTGTATATGTTTATAAACATGTGTTTGGATACAAATAGCATTTTGCCAACACAGTTGACCCCACCTCACTTCATTTGTTGTAATTTTATATATTTTTATTACACCGGTATTGTAACTTACCTCTGCTATTCTGTCAAAACGTGCAAACAGGTCATTTAGTATTTTTACAAGTTGTTGAGCAGATGTTTTGCTGGCGAGTTCAGTGAAGCCCTGTTAAGAAACAAAAAATACACACAGATATCGTGCCAGTTTAAATGTCTACTCATATTCATGCACTTGTATTGTTAATATGGAAATATATATGAGTGTACGAGTATGTGTAATATATTTATATACATTGTATGTGTATGCGTGCTAACAAAAATTACTTGTGAAATATCAAACGGTAGGCGGATTGAAAAGATTTTAAAATAATTAAGCTCTTTATAAAGAGTGATTTTTTTGCTTTTATCTTTTTGGCAACACTAGTTTTGACAGCTCACGCACGTTTTGTATCTTGTGTCACTGTCAAACATCTTCAGTTTGGTCTATAATTTAATCATGAATCGTCTTACAAACGAACAAATTATTGAATTTTATTACCAAAATGCGTGCTATGTTAAGAAAGTTCATCGCGCGCTTCTTCCATTTTATGATCAGTTTAATCGACCTACTGAGGCTTCTATTCGGGCTATTGTAAAAAAATTTCGCACCAAATTTACATTGTTGGACATTAAACCACCAACACGCTTACGTAGAGTGCGAACTGAAGAAAATATCGCAGCCGTATCGGCCAGTGTTGGTGATGACCGTGAATTATCGATTCGGCGCCGTTCGCAGCAATTGGGCCTCTGTTACTCCACTACGTGGAAAATTTTGCGGAAGGATTTGGGTGTGAAACCTTATAAGATATAGCTGGTGTAAGAATTGAAGCCAAACAACCTACCACAACGCCAAATTTTTGGTGAATGGGCTCTTGAAAAGTTAGATGAAGATCCACTTTTTTATCGAAGAATTGTTTGTGTTCAGCAACGAGGCTCATTTCTGGTTGAATGGATACGTGAACAAGCAAAACTGCCGTATTTGGAGTGAAGAGCAGCCAGAAGCATTGCAAGAGCTACCAATGTATCCACAAAAAACAACCGTTTGGTGCGGATTATGGGCTGGCGGCATCATTGGGCCGTATTTCTTCAAATATGATGCGAATCACAACGTTACTGTGAATGGTGAGCGCTACCGTGCGATGATAACAAACTTTTTTTTTTGTCCAAAATGGAAGAGCTTGACTTGCATGACATGTGGTTTCAACAAGACGGTGCTACATGCCACACAGCACGCGAAACAATGGACCAATTGAGAGGCGAGTTCGGTGAACAGTTTATTTCAAGCTTGGGACCAGTCAATTGGCCGCCCAGATTGTGCGATTTAACGCCTCTAGACTATTTTTTGTGGGGCTATGTTAAGGCTAATGTCTATAGCGACAAGCCCGCTTCGATTGACGTACTGGAAGCCAACATTGCCAACATTATTCGTGAGATACCAGCCGAAATGTTGGAAAGAGTATGCCAAAATTGGACTAAGCGGATGGACCATTTGAGGCGCAGCCACGGCCAACATTTGCATGAAATAATCTTCAAACATTAAATTATATCGACCCAACCATCGATCCAAATAAATATTTCATGCATTTTTCTGAATTTTATGTGTTTTTTTTTTTTAATTTCCGATAGTTCTTATAAAATCACCCATTACATATGCGAATTAGATAAACCCTGCTCGACATATGATTTATATACATATGTATTTGGTTTTCTACTAGCCAGTGTGAGCAGTGTAAATGTGAGCTGTCACAAGGTATATCAGCAAATTGGAACTTCACCCAAACCCTCTTGCAGGAAAAATATTTAATTTTTGCGGTCACACTCGGTTGAGAAGAGGGGATACCGTTGCCACCATCAGTAGTGCGATTCACTAACTTTACACCCCAATTAGAAGTGTTAACTTTAACCACACATTTTGTTGCTTGCACTAACCCCTACGTTATTCACTAACTATATTTAGCCACCGTAAAGGGTTTTATTTTTCTTCACGTTCAGATTGTTATAGTGGCAACTCTCCATTTCATTTTTATTAGCTATTGTACTGAATCTCCTTTTGTTTATATGTTTTCTTCATCTTTTGTAACTTTGACCTTTTTCTATACGTACATATACATATATAAAAATCTTGAAAATAATATATGAGCTCGAGATCTTTTCTATATAAAACAATATTTAAATTTTTTTTTTTTTTTTTTTTGTGATAGGAAATAAAACAAGTAAGAGTGTAGTATATTCGGCTGGGCCGAATCTAAAATACCCTTCACGATAGTCACGAATATGTATAGTATATTAAAAATGTGACCTGAATATGCTCGGTTATATATGAACCGATATCGGAATTTTCTATTTTCTGTATTTTAGTAACCTTCTTTTATAACGAGAATTGCTTTTCAGCAAAAAAAAAAAAAAATTTTTAATGGAAAAATTGGTTCAGGCTATATCTCGGGTATATATGGACCGATATCGAAAATTTTAATTTTCCATATTTATATAACCTTATTTCATTACCAGAACTGCTTTTGAGCACAAAAAAATTGTTTAAGTTCGCTTACGCGGCATTTTCATGAAAACCCCGGTCTAGGCTATATCTCGGGTATATATGGACCGATATCGAAAATTTTCATTTTTCATATTTATATGACCCTATTTTATTACCAGAACTGCTTTTGAGCACAAAAAAGTTGTTTAAGTTCGCTTAAGCGACATTTTCATGAAAAACCCGATTTGGGCTATATCTCGGGTATATATGGACCGATATCGGCAATTTTCATTTTCCATATTTATGTAACCCAATTTTATTACCAGAACTGCTTTTGAGCAAAAAAAAGTTATTTAGCTTCGCCTATGCGACATTTTCATTAAAAATCCGATTTGGGCTATATCTCGGGTATATATGGACCGATATCTGAAAAAAAAAATTTTTTGTCTTTTAGTCACCATGCTTAAGCAAAACGAACAACTTTTGTTTTCAAAAATTTTCATACAAAACTGCAAAAAAAAATGGCTTTTTTCGGAATTTTGAATATATCTCAGCTATACGTGGACCGATATTACTGAATTTCAATAGCAAACCCATGAATCGATGGGGTAAAAGAATGGTGAAAGAAAAAAGTTTCTAAGTCTAATGGTTTTCTCAGAAACGGTATTTCCACAGCGGACAGACGGACAGACGGACATCGCTTAATCGACTTTTCCATTAATTCTGATTCAGAATATATATACTTTATAGGGTCGCAAAAAAAAAACTGTAGAAATTACAAACGGAATCACAAACTTATATATACCCTTTACATTTTTGTGAAGGGTATAATAACATGAAGAGCTTTAACACATACATACATAATTACATAAAAAGAATGTTATTTTATTGCCTATCAAAACATTTTTGATTTTATAATCGATCAACAAATACTTTCCTTAAGAAGTTTTCTAAAGGAAAACGAAATACATATTGAATAAAAAATTTTTAATTATTGTTTTATACAAAAATATTATATTCAAGATTTTACTTTGTTGTTTACTAACTTTTTTTGTTTCTTATTAGTTAATTTACATAAATTAAATGAAATGAACAATATCAACACTTTTTTTAAACTCACTAAATATAGGGGTGTTAATTAACACCTATTTATGTGGTTAAATACAACAGCTGGCTCAAACAGCTGACTTTAAACCCCAGCATATGGTGTTTAAAGTACTTGTGAATAGGAAAAAGGTTAATTTTGTGGTTAATAATTTTAACCGAAATAATTGGGGCTTAAAAAGCATAGTGAATCGCACTACAGAGCGTTAAGTAGGTGATTTTACCGATATAATACACGCATAATAAAACTTTTTGTCTAGCATTGGCTGGACTTAGTTAATTTATTGTAAATATTTAGTATTAAGATTTAAATACTTATTGTTAGTTCACCCCTGCAGAAATTATTGGAGTTCATGATCCGTTTTAAATAAAAAAAAGAGTAGTTACAACATAGTCCGATGTAATGCAAACATGGACCATGATGACTAAAAAAAGATATTTGGCAATACCCGCAACACATTATTATTATTGTTTTCTGAAAAACCAAATGATTTTGTAAAATAAGATCGAGTACGTGATATCTTTTCAGTTTTTTTATTTCGTCATCATCATTCAAAACATTAATGGCGAGAAGGTTTGAGTGGTTGCTCAGTCTTTGTATATATCTATCAAAGGATTTGTTAATTTCATCTTTAACCATGGATATGTTAAGGTCACGATGAATATTTTAATTACTCACAAATCATGGGGCTCAAGTTATTATTCTTTTTTTTTTTTACTGGAATCTTTAAAGAATTTCAGGGCTTGAGTTACTAGCAATTCCCCAAAGTTGAATGCCGTAAGTCCAGACTGGTTTGGTTATAGTTTTGTATAATAATATTTTATTTTCCAGAGTTAAAGCTGATTTAGATCCTAAAAGCCAATACATTTTTATTTTATTTTCTCCTTATATGCTACTTCCAGGTTAATCTTCTGTGTGAAAATTACTTCAATTGGCTTTTCAGTATTGACCTTAATATCCTATTTCATTAACCATTCTTCTATTAGGTTTAAGCCAATAACATACTACAAGTTAGAAGCATCCGAGAAAGAATCGTGCAAAACAATAATAGCAGTGTCGTCAGCAAATGTTGCATTATTACATCATTTTTTGTTGGCATATAGGAGATAAAAAGCGTGCTGGCCCTAAAACGCTCCCTTGTGGAAAAATAATTCATTTTCCGAACGGAATTGAGCTCTGTTACAAGGCTGTATATTTCTTTTGAGTTTTTTTTTTTTTTTTTTTTTGTTGCAAAAACACCCAAAAGGTGCTCCAAAAAATTTTACAAAAGGATAGTTTTCAAACTAGTCTCTTGTGGTATTCCATGGAGTATTCACATCAGAGTAATTTAAAAATGGTTTCCAAACTAGTTTTCTGTGGTAATCCATGGAGTAGTGACATGAAGTAATTTCAAAACTAACCCTGTGTTAATAATTTGCGGAGTAGTTACTTGGTCTAGTTTTTGGATTACTCAGCCGTAATGCCTTTTCCGATTACATGGTCCTCTCTTAGGACATTGTAATGCAAAATGGAACATGTTTTTCCCATATACTTGGATTACTTTTAGACTAGCCCTGGTCCTTTGTGGAGTACTCTTTACACGCATGTAAGGAGTAGTCTCGATTTCTGCAGGGACGTTGTAAAGATTCAATCAATAAATAAAAGCTAAAAACAAAAACAAAAAAACAACAACAAAAATGTGAGCTGTCAAGGCTGGGTCGTCCATTTGACATCCCCAGAGTTTTTTTACCCTCCACCAGTACTCAGAGTATGATTCCTACATATGCAGAATATTGTACTGGAACCAGGAAAATAGGTTCATAACCTATTTTCCTGTAGTAGTGTTTGTGGACGTTTAACTAGAACCTTTGTTCTCTGAGCATACCAGCTTGTGCGGTAGTACACAGGCAGATGAGCTAGCCAGAACGGGATCTATCTTAGATATATCCAACGCAGAATCACTCAGAATATCGCCGAGGCTTATGAAAAGTGGAGCTCTCTAACAGCGTTGGCTGTGATTTAATGCAGAAAAGACTTCGTTTGATCTCGGTGAGGAATTGCACTGCAATCGGGTTACGTGATCCAGTGATCGGTAGAATTATTAGGAAAACTTCACGCCAAACGCAACATGAAGACGTTTTGCTGAGCGTTTGCCTTTAATCCGGTGTTAGAATTATCGTGGCGTGGATTCAGTTTCAACCAGTTCAGTTTTTAACCAACTCACCCGCTCTACCAATTAACCCTTGGTAAGGGTTTTGCAAGTCTAACACAACATAATTTATACAGTTTCCTCGAGTTTTATTTGCTACACCAAACACCCAGAAACAGAGAGCCGTGGTTAGGCGTACACTGAGGTAAAATCTTCTCCCCAGGAAGAGAGACAATTGAAGATATAGAAATCAACATTCGAAGAGTTACTGGCGAAATACGGCCGCAAGTACTGCGTAAAGTTTGTGAAGATTGGTGTTGCAGATTGCATATGATCGAAATTTTATTTAAACATTAATGTCATAACATTTTCTATCCTGTAGTTCTAGTAGTAGAACCTATTCGAAATTTCCCTCTTAAGCACTTAAATAATGAAAAATGATTTTCCAATCCACCTACTTTTGGTAAAGGATTTTTGAGTTTTATTTTCAAAGCTAACATTACACGTTTTATAACTATAATTATAAACAATAGACCGCACATAAATAGACAGACTTACCTTTATATCCGCAAACAAAATGCTCACATTATCCATGGGATAAACATACAATTTATTAAATTGTGTTTCAACATTTGGATCTGTTCCTTTGTACATTTCGCTACGTATTTGATTATTTACAATGTTGGGTAAAACTGTGCGAAAGAAAGAAAATATTAAGCACTCGATAGAGAAATTTATTTTTATTTTGCGTTAAAATAAAACCATTTTGCAATAAGACACACAATAAATGTTTAACGATTGCACAAACATATGTAATTCTGCTGATTCACATCTTTGGTCATAAATAGAGGAATAAGTTCGAAATCAATAGGATTAAAGGAGTTTGTTTTCGAAAGCAGCTGTTTAAATTTTGTTTCTTGCTATTTCTACCCTTTAGCTGTTGACCTAATGAATTTTTTTTTGCGTGCTGCATTTGCACTCATGCCAACTAAAACTTTCAGTTTGTTCTAAGATTTGACAATCACTCATGCGATAATGGTGCGAGATATTCAAACATACAAGTGAAAACGTATTAATAACCGCTCCTATTATGGAGATACTACTATTCAGTCACTAAAAACCAGCAAAACCCGGTAAAAATTAAAAAAAATCCGGTCAAAACAATTCAATTCAATTAAAATTCCGGATATATGGTCCACAGTAAAAACGCATGCCGAATATGAAAAGCCGGCTCGGAACCCGTTTGGAGAATCGGTTCCCAGTTTTTGAGAACTTCCAAAATTGCCTTCAGGAGTCGCCAAACAATCCCGGAATCAATACGGCCACTTCCATTTTCGCACTAAAGCGGCAACACCTTATTCGATGATATAAAAAATACAAGGTAGTTGCATTCTCTTTTTATTATTTTGAATAAGGATTTTTGAAGTTTATTATTAAATGCTTATTATTTCTTAATATCGACCCTCTTTTTCTTTTTAATATTATATATTTTTTGAGCTTAAGGTCTGTCTTGCCAGATAAAAGAAATTTAAAAAAACCAAGACAGACCTTAAGTGAAAGGCCAATGTAAGCGGCATGCGGCAACGGGCGGCAAACAACTGTTGTATATGCCGCTTGAATTTCTTTGATGTAGGCAAATGAACGCGGCTAATTGAAGTAAAAATGTATATGCCGAATTTTAAACAAAAAAATATTTTGACGTTTTTAACGCAAAAATAAATAAATAAATTTAATTCTTAAAAATTTTAAAACCAAACATTAAGAAAATTATGTTTTCTTAATGTTTGGTTTTAAAATTCTATTTTGTTTCCTTTGACAAATTGAAGCGGCAGAATAAAAAGTTAAATTGAATTCAACATTGCCGCTCGGCCGCCTTTAACGGCATTGCCAAATTAAATTAAACTCAACATGTTAAAATTTTTGTATGAATATTTTTATAAAAAAACAAATTTTATATAAATCGGTAACATTGTTGCCGCCCGCTGCCGCATGCCGCTTACATTGGCCTTTCACTATTAAGTTTATTATTAAAGAGAAATATAAAAAAGCGTTGCCACACTATGAATAAGAAAATGTACTCCTAAATTGATTTTTTCCGAAATTTGTAATGGCGTTGTGCATACTAGAAGAAACTATAAATATAATCTATATATATATATATATATATATATATGTATATATATATATATATATATATATATATATATATATATATATATATATATATATATATATATATATATATATATATATATATATATATATATATATATATATATATATATATATATATATATATATATATATATATATATATATATATATATATATATATATATATATATATATATATATATATAGATGTAGTAGATAATTTTAATATACATACATAATAATTTTGTTTATTTTTTTCAACTTCAAAATATTTAACAAAAAACCAAAAATCACCGAAGATATTTGAGTGAAAAGATTATTATTAAGTAAACACTTTGATTGTCAAAATTATTCTTTCCCACCATTGAGGACACAAAAATCAAAATCGAACACTGGAATTGGTGAACATTTCAAAATTCATCGTTGCGGAATTTGGCCCCCGGTATGAATTCGCCTTGGTGCACACTGTATATAACAGGGGTCGCAAGAGTTACTAACAAACAAACATACAGTTGATATACATATGTAAGCGTGTTAAGCACTACACTATTTTTTTACCAATTTTAAAAAATTTTTATCAATAGAAAAATACGCTGCTTTCATTTGATCGCTGTGTTTCATTCGTTTAGTTTAAAAAATGGTGACTTTAGAGTGCACAGCTGAATTTTTTCCCATACAAGAAAAAATAAGTGCTACCAAATTTTACATATACGTACTGCTCGTTCTACAGCAAGGCGAATTCATTACTAGGTGAACTTGACAGCTCAGGCGATTATTGTTTTCTTTCCGCGTTTTTTCCAATGAGACTGTCAATTTTTTGTTTGTTTTGTTTACAAACATTTTCGCGCCATTTTAATCTGAAGTTTTTTTTGTATGATTTAGTGAAGTTTCAAGAAATTTTTGTGAATTTAAAAGTGAAAACCCATTATAATCTGTGATTTTAATTACAAACAATTAAACAAATTTGTATTTAACGTTTATGTAACATTTTTTCTTAGCTGAACAATCTTAAGCGAATTTAAATTTTGACATTATCAGCCAATTTTACAATAACAAAATACATAGTAGTGAGTTCGCCTTCCCGCTTGCATTCACCTAGATAAATTCGGCTTGTTCTACAGCATTTTGAAAAAATTATGAGATTTGCGATTTTGACTTCATAAGAGATTCAAAAATGTCGCGTTCCTCAGCATATGGATATAAATTTTCTTTAAATTTTAACTAAAATAACTTCAATTTTCACTTACTTGAATCTAATAACTTTTGTGTCTTTTGCAATTCCTTTTCGGATTCTTTTTTGTGCTCCATCGCTTTATGGGTTTCGATAAATGCCAGTCGCTGACCCCTGTCAGTCAAATACTTTGTATACATACCAGCAACATTTATAGCTGTGTACAGAATGAAATTTGCAAATATTTGAAATGCCACACAAGTTGATTTCTGAAATGAAGAAAATTTTAATATTTATGCAAACTAAGTAATATACTCGTACATACATATATAAATATAAACTGCTGTTCAACTGTAGTTATGCTGGCCATTATCAGGCGAATAATTAATAAAAGAAATTTTGTATTTAAGTCCAAAAATCTACTTGATTTAAGAAAATCCGTGCTTATCGTGACACCCCTTAAAATTGATTTAAGTACGAATGGACTGAATTTTTTTTCAGTGCATGTAAGAAGAAATGCAAAAAAAACGGGTTTAAAACTGAATTCACACACGGTTTCGGAAAAAATGTTTGTTCTAAAACATGTTTTTTTATATGTAGTTTGACGTTTCTCTTTTTGAGAGTGAGAGCGAAAGAGAGTTAGATTTGTTCGGAACCATTTCAGCTTCAATTGCTTCAAGGTGCATTAACCAGGTGGCATCACTAGCGCAGGTGACAATTTTTTATTTAAAACGACCGGTAGAGTCAAAAGTTGTTTATGTTTACACAAAGTGAAGTGAAAAAAATAATAATACTTTAAACAGTTTGAAAAAGAGCAAAAGAAACAATAAAAAAAAAGATTTCAAAAATAATTTAATTCCTTAAACTGCGTTGCTGTCTGCTATATAAAAATAAAAATTCTACTGTTTATCGACTTCCCTTGCCTCAAAAATAATTTAATTGCTTCAAATGCGTTAAAAACAATTTTTGAAAATAATAATTAATTAATTTTCTTTATATAAACTTTTTTTCTTCATTTTCCTCTGTTTTGTAAACATTTTTTTGACAGTATATGGAATATTTACACAAACAAAATATTATGTATCTAGTACAGCAACTTCAATGCTGCCACCAAGGCGCATTAACGTATACACGGTGGCAGCACTAGAGCAAAATTACAACAATACAACAAAAACAGGCATCTGGTAAGCTATGTTTATAAAAAATATTTGTAACTATTTTCACAATTGTAAACTATGAATGTACCTTTTCATAATTATGAATTATATTTTTTTTAATTATTTTTATGTTCACAAAATAATTTGTATATGTTTAATTCAGAATAAAACACTAAATTCAGTTACAAAAATGTGAACAATGCATTTGACGTAAATAGCTTACTATATTGCCAGTAGCAAAAAATTATCACATTAATGCACTTTGGCTGCCACCTAATAATCGCTTTAATTTTATTTTTTGTTACGAACCAATCGAACTGTGCTGCCAGCTACTTTAATTTTTTAAACAAAATTGAACTGCGATGCCACATCATATTATATGTACACACATATCTATAATAAAATACAGTGTATACGTAAATGTGTAATATAACCTATTATAGATTAAGTGCCCTGGAGACGATCAAAAGACACGTCAATCAGTGCATATGTGTGAGTGTCGGGTTCTTGTCGTTTAAAGGGAGACGTACAAATAAAATCGTCAATCATAATTTTTTGATTATTTATTTATTTCAACTAAACGCTTAATTTTAACTTCACCGCGTTCGTTTTTAAACATGTCGTTATCGGATGATGATTTATTGTTATATTGTGCAATTTTGTAAAGAAAGAAAACATGAAAAGAATAAACAAAAATAGTTATAAATGCTTATATAGTATATATGTATACATATAAACAAAGTAAAATTTAATAATCATAAGAAATATGGATATAGTTTTTTATTTTACTTATTGTTTTGTGTTTCGATAACAAAACTGACATTTTCTAATGTCAATCACAATTGAAGACTATTAAAATAGTTATACGTCAAAATAATATATCAAAAGTTTTTGATTTTCAACGATTAGAGCTGACAACCTACAGGTGTACCCGAAAAAGCTTGACTGCACGCATACACACAGAACGTTGACGTGCTTTTTTTTATCGTCTCCAGGGCACTTTAGATTATAGATCAGCATTTAGTTCTTAATCGTCGATATGTTATTTTCTTTATTTATTTAACTATTAGGCACGTGCCTAGTTTGCCTTACGGATAGTCCGCCTCTGCTGTTAGTGTTTTCATGTCAGGTGTGGACCGCATTTCAACACCTTTTTTAAAAAGTGAACATTTTTCTACAAAATTTTCTGGCATCACTGCGTATGAGAAACATTGAAAAACTCACAAACAACAAGTAGCTGAAATTTCACGAACTTTGAGAGATTTGAGTGCAATCGTAAATGTGTTCAACACATATGTATGTATGTTCTTATGTACATATGTATGTACTTTAAAAACTCTTTTGATGAGACATCGGTGTGACTTACCTCTTGCTTATGTAATTTAATTATTGTTATTACTGTTAAATGGCAACTGGCTGTGATTGTTCCGCCCACAACGCACCATTTCAATGGTAGTGGCAGCATGGCGTATGGCACAAAGATGACAAATAATATATACCATATTAAAGACTCCCGATCGGCAAAACCGATTCCTTCTCCAAAGAATCCTTAAAGAAAACGAAAAACGTTAAACATTTCTATTACCTTGATTTTTTTCTGTTTATTCGAGTAAATACATATTTATGTATGTATGTTCATGAAACAAATATGTAAATATATGTATGTAAGCACATGCACAAGTGTATTTTGGGATAAAAGGCAGGTGATAGCAATTTATTGTCTCTCTTTACTTGTTCAGCATTACCTTGTATGTTTAAAAGAATCCATGTACAAACAGCTGCCCAGTGCAAGTAGTTGTTGGCAAAGCATCGCCAATAGCCTAAAAAACAAATGGCCATATTTGAAAGGGCGCAACACACCGACCACGTAACAGCCGTCGCCATATTAAATTTCTTTAATTACAAAATGAAAAAACAACAAAAAAGAAGAAGAAGCAATTATTATTAAAAGTGAAAAAGGAAAATTATTCTCCAGCGTCAAATATCACTCATATATATATGTATGTATGTGTAGTACACATACATGTAAATATGTATGTACACATGTAAATATGTATGTAAGTATCTAAAACAGACATGCTAGTATTAACAGTGACACAGGGAAGTCTTCTTACTGGTGGGTTATACAATCAAGTTTGGCTTTTCAAGTGTTCATACTTTTTTACACTCACACTTTTAAAAGTTCAAAACGCTCTTGATTGATGAAATTTTTCTTTGTGTCCGTTCATACGCATCAACTTTTGTTGCACAACCAAAGGTTGGTATGTGTGAACCGGCTTTTTCAAATTGTGCGTCCAACTTTCAATTAAACAACAGAACAGCTGATTCAAATCGCTGTAATGAATTATCGGCAGATATTTTAGGCGCTGGCATCTTCAAAATAAATTTTCCCGCAAGTTGCCACATCACAGATGTCAATTTAAAACAATTTTGACATACTGTAAGTGTAGAAACTTGAAAGCAAAACTTGAACATGAGGTTTCCGTGCAAGGAACCAAAAAAAAATTTTTTTCATATGGCAACAACTTAAGCTAGAAGTATATACCACGCATAAATTAAATAATTAGGATGGCGTCGAAAATTTGACTAAATACTTTTCCACTGCGCATCACGTCACGAGGGATTACAATTAGTCGTTTTTTCATTCTCTCTTGCTATAATTGGTTGTTTCCTCATTCTCTTTTGTTATTACAATTGCAATAGCAAAGCTTTATCTATTGCGCAAAGCTATTATTTTTTATTCATGCATAACACGCATTAGTGTGCTTGTCACAAAGTAAACTGAGATGAGACAAGACACATAATAGAGAGAAAAACTCGTTAAACTGTATGTATAATTTTTATTTTTTCTCTTTACGCTTTGTGCTTTCATTGGCAAACAAATGAGTCTGACACCTAGCAAGTATATGTAAGAGAATGCAATAATACACTATCTACTATATGTGTTATGACCTCTTGGGGAGCAGGTTTACCTGCCAACTGGGGCACTCTGCTTTCTGGGATATACGAGTAAATAGAAGTCTCTCATTTCTGCAGCAAATAAAACTCTAGGAAGTTCCAGCATGACGATAGGAAGACTGCAAAAGCAAGTGTAAGTAGTTTTGGCCTTGGTGTCCACACAATGTTGCCAGATGATAAAATTTATCTTAAGGAGGTATTGAGATTCACCCGCATCACGTTATCGACCAGTTTTTGACTCTACATACATTTACCCAACAGCTTCAGCTGGCTGTTTAGCCAGTGGTATTTTGTCCTTCAGCAGCTTCGGCAGTCCACTAAGCTCAGCGGCTTCGGGCCAGCTGTTCCTCATAGCCTAAAGGGAGCAGATTTTGTCTTGTCGTATGTGCCTAATCTGGACACTCTGATTTCTGGATTGTAGAGGGGTAGACGTCCTTCGTTTGTAGCAATAAATAAAACTCCAGAAAATCGGCATAATTTAGGTTGTATTGCAGTTCTAAAAAAGGGTTAGTTAGCAGCACGGGTATCAGCACTCTTCCAATTAGTTCTGTTTTGCAGACCATTCAGGCACTGATTGTGGTCGAGGTGTGTGCATCTAGGCTGAAACGTTCTGAATTTAGTTTATACGTAAAATCTCAGTGATATACTGTAGTCCCCAGGGTCCCCCCTGGGAACAGGGTTTGACCTGGCGTAAACCAAACCAAGGCACTCTGTTTTCTGGAGCATAGAGGGGAAGTAGTCCTTCGTTTGTTGTAGCAAACAAAACTCTAGCCAGCCGCACGATTTATGCTGTCTTGGAGTCCGAAACGCGTACAAAGGGTTAAAATTGGCAGAACAAGGATCAGCAAAGCCGCCGAGAGATGCTACCTTGTACATTTCTCTGTACTGATCATGGTAGGATAAGGAAGGGGAACTAATTTTAAGGGGCTAACAACCCCCGAGGTGTTGTTGTTTTGCAACAGACCAACTGTAAGGAACGATAGTTGGACGGGTGAGTTGGTTAAGGGCTAATACTCTTAATGGGTCTTAGGGTCCATTGACGGTTGAGAAATTGCATACAAGAGGGATTAGAAGGCCTGATCTCTTAAGTAAGAGCTATAGGGCTATAAACTAATAGCGAAATGTTGCTACTTGTGTGTACCTAGCAAGTCACACGGGAGCGCTGGTGAATTGTGAATAATTCACCCCGCGGGGTTGATCCATCATCAGATTAGGCCGTTATGGCAGGTGCTGATGTAAATAAATCTCACAACTGCAGTCGCTGAGGTGCTGTTGTCTTTCAACTAATACCTGAAGAACCAGAAATGGCGGAAAGGTGGGTGAGTTGGCTACGTACTGATGTTCTTATAGACGGAGCCTAGTCTGACTGTGACTGCCTGGGGAATTACATGCAGGAGCGATTCAAAAGGCCGGAGCTCTTCAGATTCTTTCTTCATATACATACGACAAGAAGCTGCTACGTTACCAGCCACATGGCGGCGCTGGTAAAGCATTTCATTCCCATGGAACTGGTCCAACGTTGGATTAGACCATCATGGCCTCATCTGACACAAATCATATATACATCTCTGTTCTGACATCTCTCCGAAAACTATAACTCCGATTTTATTTTATTCAAACGGCTCTTTTTCATCATACCAGTATACTTTGTGGCACGTACGCTCTGTAGAATTCTAGTGTTGACTAGAGGGATGAGCTTATAGGAACAAAGAAACCGAGAGAAAATAGGGCTTACATAGGTTCGATTTTAATTCCACTACATTGTAATTGGTAGAAAAATAATATCAGTTAAAAATTTGTTTCACACGCGAACAGTTGGCCTAAAGAAGGAATACTAAATTTTCTTTGGTTTAAGAAACCTTTCTCCTTTTACTTTTTATTTATTTATTGAGGAAACAATAGAACTGAAATCAAGGGTTTTTGCGCCACTGTATTTGTACATATGTATGCTTAAGTTTGTTTGTACGTACCACATCGACTCTTGTTGCCGTCTCCTTTAGAAACCAAATTAAAGCGAGTGCAACCTTCAATACAAAATCCACCATATTCACTATAATAAGCGACTTTTGACGTTGTCGATGCGTGTAGGTCAGATAGGCGCGCTCCAATGAACACTGTTTGAACGAGTTGGTGAGAGAAGGACACAAAATGCCCTTAACAACGTTGCCACTTTTGAAAGCAGAATAGGTATCGTTGCTAAGAGGATGTTGCGATTGCAATTTGCTTCCACATTCTGCTTCGCCAAAATCTATGGAAGAATAAAAAAATTGGATATTGTTCGTGGATAACGATAAGCAAATTAATTTAATTCTAATTTTTTGCAATAGATATATAGGGTATTTTTTTTAGGGTTACACAAGAATAAAGAAATGTATTTTAATTATTAATGAAAGGGGCTTTAATGGCGCATTCAAAGCGCAATCTGGAGCACCAAATTTCACAAACCTCACCAAAGGATAATTAGCAGATCGGGAACCTGCAAGCCATCAGGTGGTACCTTTTTGCAGATCCTCATGCCGCGGTTTTTTTGGTTCAGGTGCCTGCATCTTTTCGGAAATTTTCCAGTTATAGCTTACAGCTAAAATCACAGGGTGAGATTTTTAGTATTCCCGTATTTAGTATACGGTGCACTTCCAATTTTCTGAGAACTACGAGGGCGGATTGATATTGAAGCTACCTAAGTAGGAAAAAAAATGTTATTTTCAAAAACCATTTATTTCTTAACATAGTCTTCTTCTAGCTCAATACACTTTATAAGACAATATTTCGATTTTTTTATACCATCCGAATAATACGATTTTGGGAACCTCTCAAAATACGCATTAGTTTCGATAATCACTCCCTCGTTTGAAATGAATCCTTTTCCGGCGAGCCATTTTTTCAAGTTCATAAACAGGAAAAAGTCACTAGGAATCTGGGCTATAAGGTGGATGATCAACCAATTCGAAGTGTACTTCACGTAATTTTGGTATCGTTTCTAATGCTGTGTGAACCGGAGCGTTGTCGTGAAGAAAGAGCAATTTTTCTTCTTTAAATGTGAGCGTTTTTTCTTGATGGCTCAGTCAATTAATCCAATAATGCGCGATAATACTTTCCTAAGATTGTGGATCCTTTTTGAAAATAATCGATTAGTAATAATCCGTGTACAGCCCAAAATACAATGGCCATAACCTTGCCAGCCGATTTCACTGTCTTCGCCTTCTTCGGAGCATTTTTACCAGCTTCCAACCATAGTTCCGATTGGTTTTTGGTTTCAGGTTCGTATTGGTGGACCCACGTTTCATGAACAGTTATGAATCGACATCAAAAACCAACAGGATTACGCTTTATCATCTCCAAACACCAAACTGAGAAGTGGTCTGTCGCACTTGTTTTTGCTCGACACTGAGCAAACGCTGCAACCATCTTGTCGATGGCTTCTTCATATGCAAATGTTCATGCAAAATGTTGAACACACGTTCATATCATACGAGTATGTTTACCATTTCATATGTTAACCATTTCAGTAACTTGACTCGTCGATCATTCATAACGATATCGAGGATTTTTTTTTTATATTTTCTTCAGCAACCACCTCTTTTGGCCTTCCAGTTGATAGTGTTGTAGCAGTGCTTGTTCGACCGCGTTTAAATTCAGCAATCCAATATTTTATCAAGTAATCTGACGGAGCAGACTCACCATAATTTTTATCGAGCTTTACTTTTGTCTCTTTCGCCATTTTATCTTTCAAATAACAGCGTTTAATCAATGCACGAAATTCACCTTTTCCATTTTTCAATAAACACAAAAGTTGCTTAATTCGAACGACTACAGCAAATACACTAAACGATGAATTTGGGTGAAATTTTAACAGATGACGTTTGACAGATCGCTATTTAAAAAAAAAGGTGTGTTTGCGCTGCCAATTAGCGCTAGGTAGCTTCAATATCAATCTACCCTCGTAATTCCAGTCTCCAAGGTGCTGCTGCCCTGCAGTAGTTACCCGTTCATTTGGCTGTAATCATATGATAAGAAGTTGCCACCTTTGTGAGCCCTGCAAGCCACCTGGGGACACTGGCGTGCTCAGCCGTAAGATAGTTCACCCCAAGGAATTGGTGCACCATCTGATTAGGCTATTATGGCAGGTGGTGATGTAAATCCATAACATATCTGCTAAATTTTCTCTGGCGTTTCAAAGTACAAAATACATAGTACAGAGCGTCAAAGAAAATAATACTTGCCTGGACTTGTGTTACCGAAAACATTACAACTTTCCGTTCTTCTCCTTGGCGCGTAACGCACTTTTCTTTCCATAACACGCACCGATTGTACACGCAATGGAGTTCCGGGGTTAAAGCAAGGCCTGCGAATACTAGCCGCCAATGTAGATACAGAACTGCGTATTGAGGAGGGAATTTCCTCGTCCATTTGTGCACCATCACCAGGAAGCCGAGGAATTTTGGACATGTCTGCCTCATCCTGAAACAAAAAAGAACTTGTTATCTTTTGTATTTCATAACGAGTACCTAGAGGCACAAGTTGGTGAAGCGCTGGCTGGACCATCATTCCAAAGGTTTCGGGTTCGATACCTGCTTAGGACCCAGGTTATTTTGCAGTTAAGCAAAAGTGCTTAAAAGTTATTTTAACGATTCACTAATTGTCTGAAAAACAAAATTGTGTCTGTTATTCTTACCAAAGGATGAACCTCAATCTCATTAATTTTATCGCTGTCGCCATCAATGCTTTTGCAATCATTAGACAATTCATTGTCATTCGCAGCGTGTGTGCTTGTGCCATGCATGACGCTATCGCCACTATTAACTGGCACTGTGGGATTATTAAAGCCGCCCTCATCATCCGAACTGCCTGTCAGGCAGTGCGTTGTTCTTTTTGTAATTTTGCCATCATTACAATCCATTTGTTTTTCGCTTTTATTTTTAAGCTGTTGCAGAGGAATTTCGTTGTACTGTTGGCCAGCCGGCAGATTCTCACTTCCGTTTGGTAAAATGTATGTTACCATGCTTTGCCCATAAACACAATCGTCTTTAAGTGTGGCACCCAGACTGGAAGTTTTCGTGCGGGAGTCAAATTTCTTGACAATCACTTTACTAGCTGCCTGTTCAAGCGGAGATTGACTCAGACTGCGTCTGTGTATTTCACCGGAAACCAATTTGTTGCCATCATCATCATCCATAATGCGTTCCTCCAGGCTTCTGCAAAAAATAATTATTCATATGAACGAAAATCAACGCACACGTGTACTAAAGTTAATTTATTTCATTTCACTTAAAAGAAAATTTTTTTGCAGGACTAAAAAAGGAAATCAATGAAAAATGTCGCTGCTCAAACAAAATCAAATGAATCTATTGAAATGGTAAATGAGATTAATATTAGTTAAACAACAATTAAAATCAAATTATATAAGACAATCATGTTTAATTTTAAACAGTTTGGCAAGTAATTTGCAATAATTACGTATTTACTAGAGATCTACGTAAAAATTTCTGCAAGCCGTACTAAACGTACATACCCAATCAAAACGTAAGATGTTAATTGTAAATAAAATAAAAACATTTTCAGAGAATTATCTTAATATTTTCAGTCAAAAATCAGCGCTGGGCTGGAGAACAGCTCTCTCGCCATCGTAATTATTTCTTAAGTGCGGTCAGGTTTGTTGTTGTTGTTGTTTGGCCGAGAATTTTGCCTCACGTTCTTACGGTTAACTGTTTGCCTCAACTAACAGTTTTTTGAGGTATTTCTTTGTTAACCACGCGGCAACTTCTTATGTGAAGGCATAAGTCGTTATAGCTAGTCACAGCGCCGCTACAAGTTACTGTTAATACCATCGTGGGCATAAGGTCTTCGTTACTCCGCCCATGCTGTGCATTCTATAGTCTGTATAGCTAAATAAATAAATAAAAATAAAATATCTTGATAATTTTTATTGCGATAGAAAGTTCTATGACAATTACGTGCGAACAAAATATCGGCCACGACTTCGGGGGCATATCTCTAGCCGGTGGTTCATATTTTCAGTAACTCTGAGACATAATTGATGTTAATGTGCCAAATTAACTCCTTCTTTACCTCTTGAATTGTTCTTTGTTCATTGACGTACACTTTTTTTTTCTTTTAAATATCTCCAATGAAATAAGTTCAATGTTGTCAAATCACATAATCACTGTTATTACCATGACTTGGTATAACTTGGCTATGTGGCAAGTAACACTATCCTGCTGGAATCAGATACCGTCCAGGTCCATATCCTCAAGACTATTAGTCTATTAGCAACAACTCTCGATAGTGGACACCATGTACGGTAACTGCTTGGACCACCTCATTTTCGAAGAACTATGGCCCGATGATGCCGCCGACCTGTAAACCGCACCAACAAGACACTCTTTGGACTTATACCAGCTACTCAACAATCACTCGTGAAATCTCATTTGCCCAAATACAGCATTTATGCTTGTTAACGAATCCATTGAAATGAAGGTGTGCCTTGTCGCTGCAGGTGATTTTTTTTTTTTTGTTTTTGTAAAGTCGCCATTCACTTCTGTCTGTTCAACTTCCATCCGTGGAACTGGTTTTGCCTTGTTGTAGACCACTCTGTTTTCTGGGTCATAGAGCGGAAGGAGTTCGTCGTTTGTTGTAGCAAACAAAACTCTAGGAAGCCGTATGACTTATTTTGTGTTGGGCTTGTGTGGAAGAATTGGCAGAACGGAGATCTGCACAGCCCCCGGAAGGTTCTGCTTTACAGATCTCTTGGTGCTGATCATGCTTGAGGTGCCTGCCTTGGCTGAAACGTTCTGGCTGTGATTTAAGCTTAAAATCGCAGGAAAGGGAATTGGTTTCCCTTATAACTTTGGAGACTGCGGATTTTCGGGGGCTAACGACCCCCAAAGGTATAGTCGGTTTGCAACAGATAACTTTACTGTAAGGAATCAGTAGTGCTGGTTAAGGCCCAATCAGACTATTATACAAGTATAAATACTTTCATTAGATTTTGTGAGATAAAAGTCTAAACACACTTCTTGCGACTGTCAAAAGTCTAACGTAAATTAGATTTTGCATTCACACCATCACACTTGATATAAACCAACATAGATGTGCCATCATAAAACTTTTCACATCGGCAGGTGCGCTATTCGTCGTAGACGATAGACGTGCCGGCGCGTGAAATTCTTCAACAGTTAAAATAATAATTATGTATAACACATCCAAATTCAATAGCACAAACATATTTTATGTTCTAAATATAGAATGAGCAAAATACATTTATAAATGATAGCTAAATTCCAAATTTCAAGCTTTTTTATAACGACAAAAAATACTATCAGTGACGGCACCCCATCGGCTACAAAATAGCCGACTACTCAATTTTTAATTAGCTGGTTTGCTAAAAAACACAACCCTGATCTAATGTAAAGTATTATCGTTTTGAAAAGTTTCAAAAAACAACAAAGTCGTATGGGATGTCAAATTTTTATCGTATTATTTTTCGTATGTATGACGGATTACATTCAGACTATCAGACTTGCACGTATTATTTAAATTTTTGACAAGTATTAATACAAAGTATTATAGTCTGAACTGGGCTTTAATAGCTGATGTTCTTAATGGACTTTGTCCTACCAATTCACTAAAGGCCGTATCAAATAAAACTTTGTCGCTTTGCGTGACGTTTAAAACTTTTACAGAATAGCGTAAAGAAAAAGGTATATGTCACAATAAAAACTTTGGCAACGCTCACAATTTGATTATTTATCTAAAAAAAATGGTTGTTAATTTTTATATTTAATTATTTCTTGTGATAATAGAAGTTAGAAATATTATTGGACGAACTACTAAAATTGGTTCTAATTATTTTCTTAGCGCATAAAGCTTTGGAGCTATTAGAAAAAACTTCAACGCGTAAAACGATAAGAGTTGCGGAACTTTTCGCTTCACGTTGCGTTAAAAGTACTTTATGTGACATGTTTCATATAAGTATGTATACTTTTGGGCATTTCCAACACAGCCATATGCAGGTTCTGTGGTGAGGAAGAGGAGCCAAACGCGCACTTGATCACCCACTGTGGAGCATTAGGACACAGGAGATATAGGTTACTAAAAGCTCATATGTTAAGTGAATGTGACTTAATATCCCTCCCAATGAAGGAGCTTGACCGGTCGCAGTGCAAGTGGCCGGTGAGGGCCACATCCCATCCAATAATAATAATAGTAATTATTATTCCATAAATTACTCTATCCCATATAAATATCTTATAATTCAATAACAATATAAAATTCAAAAGACTAAAACCTGTGTATTCTATCTAATTCAAATCTTGCGTTAATTTTGGTACACTCTTTATTATTTATTAATATAAAATAACATCAAACCATTTTTTGCAGTAAAATCAAAATCATCGTTTGTTTATTGCACTTTTTTTCTTTGTTTTGTTGTTTTTTTTTAGTTTTATCGTCAGTAGATTTTACGCAGCAGTTGTACGAGTAGTTGGAGTTGTAGTTGGTAGTGCTTTAATTTCATAATTTGACATCGGCGTTAATATAATTAACACTCCAAGTGATAATGGATGGAATCAATCTTTGCAAGTTTTTGTGTATTAGTGTGTTAGCGTATGTAAGTGTGCGTGTGCGTGTGCTTGTGTGGATATGCCTGTAGGTGAATGAATGAATGTTTAAACAAAACAAAAAAATCCCTTAATTTAACTAACTAACTTACTGATACAGAAACACCCACATTCATACACTGCCTGCCACCTGAATAAGGTATCAATTTTCTTTTTTTTAATTTTTATTAAGTATACCTCTTAACCTAATACCATGTTTCCACTGCAATGGAAAACACTTGTTTTGAGGAAAACATGTCCAAGTGTTTCCACTGATATATGAAGTGTTTTTAATTTCGAATTTTCAGTCAGTTTTACTTCGAGTCAGTTTTACTTCGAAAAAATTTAAAAGGCTAGTCTATTAAAACTGGTTCTGATTTCAATTTAATGTACCATACAGACGGGGGAATTAAAAGAAAAATGAGCATGCTTCATTCAATGTTCCCTCGTCTGTAGCGATATTTCTCGCTGAAAATCATGTTTCTTTGTTGGTTTCCAAAATTACAAAATTTGTTGATATTTTGCATGTTTCCAAAATAATGTTCCCTAGTCTGTATTGATATTTAGGCGGTCGTGCTGTTTACTGTTTTTAAGCCGCCTAGCAAAGAAAATTAATAGAATAGTTGTTGTAAAGTAGTTGTATCATTAACAATTATGCACAACTGATGTAATAAATTGTGCGGTTTTTGGTTTTTCCTTCATCCGTTTAAGCATTCAGTGTGGCTGTGTTCTGTAACTTTGGCGAGAAGTTCTCGCGTCGAAAACTTGTGAAACAAATTATTCCATCGTTTCTCGAAATGTGAGAAAAAACTGCGTCTGTAACTCATGTCGAAAACTATCCAAAGCGATTACGTCGTTACGTTAGAAATTTCTGAAAATATAACACGATGCCGACATGCAATTTTAAAAATGAAATCGCCAGCCACAATTAGTACCGTCGCCGACCAAAAACTACTAAAGTTAAGAAATTTTGTTCGACGGCGTCATATTATAACCGCTGGCTAGAAAATGTATGGTATGGCCCTAACGTTTAAATTTTATTTACAAATACATACACACACTTATACTTATGTACAAAATTTTGTAAAATTAAAAAACAATTGCAATTTGTGAACTCTTAAAAAAACATTATAAAAGTATTACAATATACTTTGTTGGGTCGGAAATTAAAATTGTAGAAATTACAAACTTATTTAAGTATTCCGTTAAAACTTATTGTGTGAAGGGAATGAAAATTAATTAAAAAGTTAAAATAAAAAAACGATCATTCTAAACTGTGTATATACATATATTGTGAAATATATATTGTGAAACTTATGGCGTTTTCTTTTCTAGAAAATGTGTAACATTTTTAATATTGTTTTGCCAAAAAAAATACACAAGTATACACTTTTCTCAATTTTTTTTTTCAGATATTTATAGTTATTAAGACATCTTCTTTTCATCTCAATAAAACTTAAATTTTAAAACTTGAATTTTGAGAAAAAACGTGCAGCATAAAGGCAAAACCTTTACAGAAAAGAAAACGGCATTAATTTAACTGCAAAATACTTATTTTTTCAAAATTATTATTCATTTAATGATGATTATTGTTATTTGAAATACTATCTCACTGCCTTTTTATATGCGTGAAATAATGACAGTTGAAAGCGGGAAATTTTTTCGCAAAAGTTTTACAGACACAGTTTTTCTGTAAAATGGCGAGTAATTTGCTTACGTGACAGCTATTACTCGCCAAAAAAAAGTTATAGCTACAGTTTAGTAAGAAAAGCAGCTGTTTGTTTCAACTTTGTTTCATTTCACACGTTTCAGTCGAAAAGTTTCTCGTGGCGAGAGTTACAGAACACAGCCACAGGGTAGATACTTTTTTCTCGGTAAATATCAAGTTATGACTAAACTAAGGTAATTTAGGCATTGCAATTTATTGATAAAACAGTATACTTTATTTATTATTAAACACGTTTGATATTTCCACAAAATTTTCAAACCACATGTGATTTTTTAATGTAGCCGTCCATAGTATCTAAAGGGTGGTTAAATTTCAAGGGCCGATGTTGATTTTGAATAAAACACAAACTATTTAGGAAATTATTGCAATTTTATTTTATTATGATATATTGGTATTACTCAATTATGTATGGAACAAAAAATATCGGCCAAATGGGCGCCGCGACCACGGCGGCACACCTCCATCCGATGGTCCAAATTTTCGATGACCCTGAGGCATAATGGAGGTTCTATGCCGTTAATGTGCCGAATTATCTCACCCTTTAGCTGTTGACTTGTTGCTGGCTTATCGACGTACACCTTTTCTTTCAAATAACCCCAAAGAAAAAAGTCCAACGGTGTCAAATCACATGATCTTGGCGGCCAATTGACATCGCCATTACGTGAGATAACACGGCCATTGAATTTGTTGCGCAAAAGAGCAATTGTTTCGTTAGCTGTGTGGCAAGTGGCAGCGTTGCTGTTGAAACCCCGCATATCGTCCACATCCATATCTTCCAATTCGGGCCATAAAAAGCTCGTTATCATCTCACGATAGCGAACACCATTTACAGTAACTGCCTGACCGGCCTCATTTTGGAAAAAATACGGCCCGATGATGCCGCCAGCACATAAACCGCGCCAAACAGTCACTCTTTGTGGGTGCATTGATTTTTCGACAGTCACTCTTGGATTCTCATTCGCCCAAATGCGGCAATTCTGTTTATTGACGAATCCACTGAGGTGAAAACGTGCCTCATCACTGAAGATGATTTTCTTCGAAAATTTATCATCATTTTCATAATAAGTCTGGATAACTTTAACACGTTGTTGGATTGTGTATCTCTCCATGGTTCAAATTGAATAAGTCTGAAATAGAGAAATGTCAAATAAAATTCGGAAAAAAAACTTGGCGTTTAAGTGTGGTTCACATTCAACATCGGCCCTTGAAATTTAACCACCCGATATTAACGTAGAAATACCCATTTTATATATATTTTTATTTCTTCGAAAAACTAAAGCCAATATCTTGAAATTTGGTTGTGCGCAAAATTATTTTTGTCTAAGCTCTAGTTTAGAAGATGTACTTAATTCAACTTTAAAAAGATGTGATGCCTTATTCAAGTGGCGGACAGTGTACTCGTATGTACCTGTAATTGTACGCAACTGTGTTATCAAAAACAGAACAACTTTAAATGCTGTGTAAATGTATATTAGTAGATACATATGTATGCACAACAAAAACAACAACAACAACAAAAGAAAAACCAAAGCCAAAGAATTCTATTTTTCGCGTAATGATTTTGAATAGAAAAATCAATAAATATTTTTAGATTTTTTTTTATACCATTTTTACAAAAAGCAAAAATAAACGCACCTTATTGTGTAGTTAATTATGAAAGTAATTATATTTTAATTTAAAAAAAAAAAAAACATATTTTTATTGTTATGAATATATTTCTTTTAGCAAACAACTGTTGATTCTCTTGAGCATATTATATTTTTATATTTTTCTTAAGACTCACTCACATTCAAGGCGATTTTATAACGACATTGTGTTTTAAACTGAGATTTAGAAGATTTCTTTTTTATTATTCTTAAATTTAATTAATTACTTTCGGATTCGTATCACTTCACTATCACAACGAGTTGCTGTGTGTTTTTTCTTTTTTTTGGTTAAAAATTCATAATTTTATAAGCGTGACACAAAAAATACCGACCCGCGAATATAGATTTCTGAACATGTAAGTCGCCAAACCTTTTAACTGCAACTGAGTGAAATTGTTGCGTTAAAGCGTATTCAGAGTTAAGATTATTGTGGTCGATCGATTGGTGTGAACTTGCGGCGGACTGTGTCAGAGTCCTCTAAAAATACTTTCCGTTTTATTTCTCATTCATGAAGTAGTTGTTGGAATATGAGTGTATTGCTGGCTCGCTCACCTTTGATTTAGATTAGTCAATGCGGAGACGTTTTTAACACTTACAGGGTGTTCGCTGGCAGGGTATAGTACCTTGTTTTGCCGCCATTTTGGTAAACATTAGTATTTGGCAGTCGTGATTCGTATACGATAAACCAATGTGATTTATGCTAGGAACACAACTGCGACGAACGACGAATATTTGATCGCGAATATTCGTCGCCAGAAATAAAACACATTGGTGTATATGAAAATACACAGAATCATGGTGTTGGTCGAAATTCGTCATACTCAGTGAAAGTTGAAATAGATTCATTTCTAATTGTTTCGTCAGCGAACGACAAACAAAGCACGATCAGTTGACCAGGTTTCTTACATAAAAAAGTATTTTTCATGACATAGTACTTTTTATAATTTATATTAATCCATGTAGTAAAATATGTATAAAGATATTCTCAAAATATAAAGTACCTGAGATAATTTGTTCAAAAATACCTCTTTCGGATGAGATTTATATAGGTTTCCTTTAAATATGGCCACCTTAGTATTTACATATATTCATTTTTTTTCTTTGCACGGATTGTCAACAATGTTGGTTGATATTGTACTTCACACGACGAATTTATAATTATATAATAACTATCGGAAATTAAAAAAAAAACACATAATATTCAGAAAAATGCATGAAATATTTATTTGGATCGATAGTTGGGTCGATATAATTTAATGTTTGAAGATTATTTCATGCAAATGTTGGCCGCGGCTGCGCCTCAAATGGTCCATCCGCTTAGTCCAATTTTGGCATACTCTTTCCAACATTTCGGCCGGTATCTCACGAATAATGTTGGCAATGTTGGCTTCCAGTGCGTCAATCGAAGCGGGCTTGTCGCTATAGATATTAGCCTTAACATAGCCCCACAAAAAATAGTCTAGAGGCGTTAAATCGCACGATCTGAGCGGCCAATTGACTGGTCCCAAGCGTGAAATAAACTGTTCACCGAACTCACCTCTCAATTGGTCCATTGTTTCGCGTGCTGTGTGGCATGTGGCACCGTCTTGTTGAAACCACATGTCATGCAAGTCAAGCTCTTCCATTTTGGGCACAAAAAAGTTTGTTATCATCGCACGGTAGCGCTCACCATTCACAGTAACGTTGTGATTCGCATCATCTTTGAAGAAATACGGCCCAATGATGCCGCCAGCCCATAATCCGCACCAAACGGTTGTTTTTTGTGGATGCATTGGTAGTTCTTGCATTGCTTCTGGCTGCTCTTCACTCCAAATACGGCAGTTTTGGTTGTTCACGTATCCATTCAACCAGAAATGAGCATCATCGATGAACACAATTCTTCGATAAAAAAGTGGATCTTCATCTAACTTTTCAAGAGCTCATTCACCAAAAATTTGGCGTTGTGGTAGGTCGTTTGGCTTCAATTCTTGCACCAGCTGTATCTTATAAGGCTTCACACCCAAATCCTTCCGCAAAATTTTCCACGTAGTGGAGTAACAGAGGCCCAATTGCTGCGAACGGCACCGAATCGATAATTCACGGTCATCACCAACACTGGCCGATACGGCTGCGATATTTTCTTCAGTTCGCACTCTACGTAAGCGTGTTGGTGGTTTAATGTCCAACAATGTAAATTTGGTGCGAAATTTTTTTACAATAGCCCGAATAGAAGCCTCAGTAGGTCGATTAAACTGAACATACAATGGAAGAAGCGCGCGATGAACTTTCTTAACAGAGCACGCATTTTGGTAATAAAATTCAATAATTTGCAAGCGTTGTTCGTTTGTAAGACGATTCATGATTAAATTATAGACCAAACTGAAGATGTTTGACAGTGACACAAGATACAAAACGTGCGTGAGCTGTCAAAACTAGTGTTGCCAAAAAGATAATAGCAAAAAAATCACTCCTTGCATCTAAAGGCCATGTTACACAAATATAGCATGTGTGCTGAAAAAGTAGTAAAAATGCAACCGTGCAATAAACTTTTTGACAAATCGTGCGATTTGAAAAATTTTATGAAACTTTTCAAAACATTATGGTTTCTGTGCGATCAGTGTGATATATATTGTGAAAAATATAAGAATATTGTTGGTGCCTCGAGAAAAAAATTTAAGTAATGTAAAATTGTTATGTTAATAAAAGTTTTTAGTTGTTTTATTGTGTAAATAAATTATTTCAATCATACTTGTATAATAGTGTGGCCTGCAACGCCATTTTGAAGCGATTTTTTCAAGTCGGCCAGACTTTTGAAACAGTTTCCTGTAAATGAATCGTACGATCGTGTAGAATAGTAAATCAGGGCCTTAATATTTGCCGGCGAATTCGTCACGATGGGCGAAGTTCGTCGTTCGTCCAAGTTGTGTTCCTAGCATTAATCATTAAAATGATTTATCAAAATCAATCATCGATTACTGTGACGGTGAGAAAGTTATGTGAAATTTTTGAGACAAACAACGTGCCAACAAAACGCACTATTTATCGTGTAGTGGATGATTTCGACGAAAAACAGTCTGTAGTAGGTGATAGGCCTGGGCAAGGACCACGACATACTGCAACATCGGCTGAAAACATTACTGCTTACTCAGGAAAGTGTTAAAAACAATGTATCAACCTCAATTCGACGACGCAGTACTTAGGAGCTTGGTCTTCAAAGAACAGCTTTAGCCACAATTTTGCACAATGATTTGCACTTGTTTCCGCTTAAGATTTAGTTGACACAAGTGCTTCCTCCACAAGATTATTTGCGCCGCCCTAGATATGCCAATAGGATGTTACAGTTCGCCCATGACAACCGCGTTTTCCATGAAAAAATCATAATGAGTGACGAGACACATTTTTATTAGAAATTCCGTAAATTATTCATCAGTCACCTTTGCATCCATTAAAAGTGACAGTTTGGTGTGGCATTTGGTCAGGAGGAGTAATTGGACCTTACTTCTTTGAAAACGAAAACGACGTAACGGTAATTATGAATGGGGAATGACATCGTGATATGATTGAAAACGTTTTAACGCCACAACTGCATGCTTTAATGATGAAACAGAACTAGGGCATGACGATTTTCTCCATACAATTTGGCATAAAATGACGCCAAAGAATGCGGTCGTAAAATAGAATCTATTTTATTTTGGCAGCGAGTTTTCTTATGCTCTCACTTTGAAGCAGAAAAGCTTTCAATAATATTACCACACTTTTAGTAAATTTCATACATTTTGTAAACAAAACCAAAGCTTCAAAAGCTTTAGCGCGAAGAAAAGTAAAAATAATAGAAAAAGCTTTTTTTTACCTAACAAAAACGAACTTTAAATGACAGTTTGTGAAGTTGCAGACGTCGTTTCAATTATGTGCCTGTATTCTCTGAGAGTCGTTTTTGCTTGAAGTTGCGGACGTATTCTGTTTCATCATTTAATGATGAAACAGAATACGTCCGCAACTTCAAGCAAAAACGACTCTCAGAGAAAACAGGCACATAATTGAAACGACGGCTGCAACTTCACAAGCTGCCATTTAAAGTACTTTTTTTTTCGATAAAAAAAAAGGTTTTTCTATTATTTCTACTTTTCGCTAAAGCTTTTAAAGCTTTGGTTTTGTTTACAAAATGTATGAAATTTACTAAAAGTGTGGTAATATTGTTGAAAGCTTTTCTGCTTCAAAGTGAGAGCATAAGAAAAATCGCTGCCAGAATAAAAGGGATTCTATTTTACGACCGCATTCTCCGGCGTAATTTTATGCCAAATTGTATGGAGAAAATCGTCATGCCCTAGTTCTGTTTTATCATTTAATGATGAAACAGAATACGTCCGCAACTTCAAGCAAAATCGACTCTCAGAGAAAACAGGCACATAATTGAAACGACGGCTGTAACTTCACAAACTGTCATTTAATCTTCTTTTTTGTTAGGTAAAAAAAGCTTTTTCTTTTATTTTAATTTTTCCTCACAGTAAAGCTTTTGAAGCTTTGGTTTTGTTTACAAAATGTATGAAATTTACTAAAAGTGTGGTAATATTGTTAAAAGCTTTTCTGCTTCAAAGTGAGAGCATAAGAAAAATCGCTGCCAGAATAAAAAACATTCTATTTTACGACCGCATTTTCCGGCGTTATTTTATGCCAAAACGTATGGAGAAAATCGTCATGCCCTAGTTCTGTTGTATCATTTAGGCTTTATTAACATATGGTATCTAAAAGACGCTGCCACAGTGCATAAAGCCAGAGGGGTTACTCTGTATAGCGATGCGAAAGGAAAATACGATAAGAGTATAATTTGGTACTTTGTGCCGTTTGCGCAAACTCTTTCGCGAAATAGTTTGAAAATAAATCAACACTGATACCACAATATAAACAATAGCGAAGAATGATAAAATAAAATGTGCGAAAGGGGTAAATTAATTGCGAGAGGAAAATACAAAAATGCAATACAGGGTACGAATTCTTCGAGTATGAACCGTTTTTCATTCGCATCGCAATAGAGAGTAACCCCCCAGGATTACAATGGAATTACTGCGGGTAATATACCTTTCCGACAAACACCCTATACATATGTATTTAGAGCTGCCATTCTTGGTTATTTCTAACCAAAAGTAGTAATATTTTTCTTTAATGTGGAGATGCGAATATTTTTTCCATTTTGGTTACATTTTTCCTACGTAAATACAGCGAAATCTCCCATAACCGGACACTCCCAGTCGCGGTACTTTTGACATTTTATAGGAGGTACATATTTAGTATATCAAATATTTTATTACACAGGGTGCCCCAGAACTCTAGCTCAAACCGAAACAAGGTGGCAAAATGGATTGTAACCGTCATGAGAAAAATAATTAAAAAATTTTAAGGGCTTGAGCGAATAAATTAAATTTTAACTGAGTAAAACGTTTTTTTTCCCCCCATTTTTTATGATGGCTGTATAGTTCTGGGACACCCTGTATATTATTAAAACAATGCTATGATAATCTATCGTTGAACACATTGACGCTGATTAGACGGTTCAATTTGATTTCAAAATGGCTCAATATTTTTGATGTGCTAGCACGCGATGATAAAGCCGTCTCTTTCAAAAAGTTCCAAACGGGAAATTTATTTTAATACTTAAATATATAGCGATTTATGTCATCAGTTATTTTTACATATACCTCATCTACAGAGTTTTCAGACTGAATTTTCTTCACGACATGCGAAATAAAGTGATAGTATGGTGTGCAATTTGGTCAAGAGAAATCATTACCTTAGGTTAGGTTGTACAGGCCGCCAGTTTTACAAAACTAGCCTACTTAAGTCCTTTCTTGATCCCTTTGTTGCCCGAGGGAGGAGTGCAACCTATTAGGCTTTCATTTCCCCCGACGGCTCATATCCAAACCAACCGGAAAACCGAATAAAGGATTCCAGTCCGTTCACTCCGCATTCCGATATATCTGCTAACCCGTTTAGCATCTCAGACAGATACAGAAAGCCCGACAGAGGAAGTACTCAACACTCTCTCGTCCTCATCCCTACATCTTCTACAGAAATCGTTAAATGGAAGATTTATGCTTCTAGCATACGTCCCTATGTAACAATGTCCTGTCAGAACTGCCACCAAAGTACGCAACCTTTGCCGGGGAACACCCCCCATGACCATAGTCCTCCTACAATCACACACAGGCCATGTTATCCCTGCTACTCGGCAGGTAACTTCACCATATCATTTGTCCTGTGGAGTCCCTACAAGTGGACACTGCACTTACAGTTCTTGCAGCTTTTAAGGTACGCCTACCATCGTATCAATGTCCGCTAGCTGTAGACTGAAAACTTTTTAACGCCCCAACTGCATGATTTGGGCTTGATTAACATGTGGTATTAAGAAAACGGTGCCACATCACATACAGTCAGGATTTTAATGGGATTACTGCGAGTAGTATACCTTCCTGGACGACACTCTGTACTTATGTACTTTAACTGAGTTTTGACATATCATTCGCATAGAATAAAGTTAGACAAACCCACATCAATTTTCTTCCGCTTAGATTTCGAACGCAAGCACTCTGTCGAGATTGATAAACTGGCCGTAAACACAATTCATTTTTGTTGGTGTGTTTCATTATATACAACTCTTGCTAGTTCGTCTTGGTTTCAACGCTTCTTGCCGCTTATTAGAGGTGTCTTAACATAATTTTTTTTTTTTTTAATTTAGTGTCCGGTTACTTAAGTGTCCAGTTATGAGAACACGTCTTATATGGAAAAATTCAGCAACATTTCAATTCTACAAAGCTTTTCCGATACTGGAAGATGTACGTTTGGCGACGTTTCATTATACATATGAACGCAGTCAACAAATCCCTATGCTACTAGACTATATTAAAACTCCAAGATTATTGCAATGCAGGACCTGTCAAAATATTGAACATTTCTTTAACCCAAAAAATTTGGGCGATTCAGGTTTAGAAGTATACATTTTATTTCTTTCTTATGTATATTCTTAATATAACAAATAATATAAGTGACAAATTTCAATATTAAAAAAAAAGGGCTTCTTCTAATTTTAAATTAATTTTTGTTTGCTTGTTTTGAAATTATAATACAAATTATTAAAATCAATTTATATGTTTTCCGAGCTAAAATAATGCATATTAATCTTGTTTATTTTATTTGTTTTTTTTTCACATTTGGTAACTTTTTGAAAAATGTTGGTTGTGGCAGCACTGTATGTATTAAACTGTTGTGAGAGAACAGAGCAGAGAACGTTGAGTGTGAAAAGTAAAGAAGTAAAAACAACGATTCAACTGTTTTACACTGCAAACAAGAAAGGTGTTAATTAATGAAATTTAAACTGTGGGTCTCATTCAAAAAGGTTTATTTTATTTTTTTCATTTAAATAATACCCTGTAAGTCGAATGCCAGTTACATTACATTACACTTTAAACATCACATTATTATTTGATTGGTATTAACAAAAAACATGAATATAAGCAATGGGGGCTATTCTGCGTTTCGATTCGGATCGAATTTTTCTCCGTCTGGTAACTTGAGTATTCTGCGTTTCGATTCCGCTCAGTTTCTTTAGATTGTATGTATTCTGCATTACGATCGGAACTCCGTTTTTTTTCAGTTGCTTTTTTGTTGACGGAGAAGTTTTCGTTATCTGTTTTTTAGTTAAAAAATTAAATAAAACGTAAGTAGAAAATGATATAAAAAGTTCAGTAACGATTAAAAAAACATTTAAAATTATTTTATTTAATTAAATTTATTTTTTGTTTTTAATTATTAATTTTTGTACCCGAATCTGAAGTGTTTTTTATGTATTTTGGGTCAAAAACAACAACACCAGAGCAGTATGAAAAATTGGCAAATTTAATGTCATCTAATGCAGACACTGCATGTGGATATCACCAGCGATCAAAGAAAGAAGTAGCAGTGTTCTGGGAGGAAGTTGCAGGAAACATTAATGCACTTGGCCCTCCAACAAAAAATGCCAGCCTCATTATATCTCATATTGTTCTCCTCTCTGACCAACAATAATGCAGCTGTTATAGAAATTAAAAAATTAAGTTATTGATATTAAAAAAAAAAGAAATAATTGCAACACAACAACAATTTTTATTAAATTTTTATTTTGGTCTTTCCATATTTAATCACAACACTATTAATTTTTTTTATTATGTACCTTTATCTTCACAAGATTCTTTGCTCTGTAATATATTTATGAACAATTAATTTTCGTTTGTTTTTGTATATATTTCTGTTTTCTTATTAAACTTTATTAAGAACTTATTTTTAATTATGTATACAAACAACTTTTTGTATTAAATTTGACTTTTGTTTATGAAACCGATAACAAGCTTGCTTATTTTGCAATTTCATTTCCACATTCCACAGTGATGCTATTAATTTTATAAATATTGTTGTCTTCTTCTTTTTCTTTCGATTTCGTTTTTTAGCAGAATACCAATTTTCGATCGCAACGGAACTGAATGCGGAGACTTAATCGAAACGCAGAATAGGGGTGAATAACAAATTAATATTTAAAAGTTAATGAACTTCCTCATATCTTCAAAACTTAATAATATCTCTCCTTTATTGCAACATGGCCATAACTACAAAAAAAAACCTAGTTTCGAGAAAAACACATTTCTAACTTTTAGCTTCCATACACGTCTTAGAACAATTTTTTAGAAAATATCTCCTAAAGGAAATAGTTTAAAAGTAATTTGAATAAATTTCTACACAATATAAAAGTAGAAGTAGTATGCCAACTCTCACATTTGCAGAAGAATACGGCAAGAATAATTTTTTGCTATAAACTTAATGAAGAAGCATCGAAGCTTATGCTTGTACAAACTTCATGTTTGTACAAGCATATGTTTGTTGTTATAGCTTTAAATGCTGTAGTTTTTTTTATTATTAAAGACAACCATGAATTTTTTTATACATTTCACCCCATTAAAATATATTATATTTTATTTAAAACGTATTCATTTTACTTGCTTACGATTTTTTGACGATTTGCGATAATCGACGGTTTTAAACCAGATTTATCTGGCATTTATGATCCAGAATCCGTAATTAAAAGAAGGCGAAAACTAAATTGATTTGAGAAAACATGAGATCGAATCAATTTTAAATGCGATTTATTCAAGAATTTTAGAGTTGATTTAAACTCGAATCCATATTTGAAATAAGAACAATTGAGTCTATTAATATTTACTCTTTTAGCTATAAATATTTATAACAACCAAAACATATATACAGCTAATATTTTCGTTTCCTAGCTGTATATATATTGACATTACACAAGTTTTCTTAATCAACAGTAGACTTGGAAAACATCTAACTGTATATTCCATTATTTTAAATAAACTAATGAGAGTTCAAAAAGAAAAATGCTCAAATAATTTTTCACAAGTATAATGAAAACAGCTTTCTTTCTCAGAGAGCCTTTTATTCTTATCTCTCAGCAATTCATTCACATAAATGTATTTGTGCCTTATTTTGGTTTTTTTAAAATTGGTTTTCTTGAACAATCCCGTTTTTGGCTTATTTTAAGTGCACTTGTGTGTTATTCGTTCTTAGATTTTTGAGTACAACTCATACTAAAAGCTAGTAAAAAATACTTAAATTTAGTACGAGCCTATTCTTTCTGTGTACTTTTCTATTTACTTACAAAAAGGTTTGATGCCGAAAATTTGTCTAAAAAATAATTCAAATTATTCACAAAACTTGTGTGCTACTTTGCATGCAAAAACAATAAGACCAAACCATGCAATCAATTTATAACATCATTCTTACACAAATATTAAAGCTAATGTTTATGGCATAACAAAAACATATTACGTTTGGCCATTAGGGTCTTGTGCATAATTTAAAATTGTGTTCCAACCAATTTGCTGATGACTTTAACAAGCATTGACTCTCTTAAGGGGAGGAGAGAGAAAAGTAACACAAGAGTTTCATTAAGCATAGTTTGAAATCGTGATATGATTGAAAACTTTTTAACGCCACAACTGTATGCTTTAGGCTGGATTAACATGTGGTATCAACAAGATGGTGAAACATTTTTACATACAGCCAGGATTACAATGGAATTACTGCGAGACCTCTTTCCATAACATATTATTTCTGGAAATGGTAATGCTGATTGACCTATGTATACGGTCGCCTGATTTGACAGCTTCTTGTGAACATCTATAGAAAGTAAACGCAAATTAAACAAAATAATAATGGCCTTATTAGAGTAAGATCAGACAGGGCGATTTTAATTGCCGAACTTTTTAGCAATTTTCTTTTGGAATTGCTTTCTTGTGCACACACAAAAACTTTTTTCGGCAATTCTTGAGCTTTCTCTACCTTTTATTTCATACAATTTATATTGTATATGTACATGCACATACACACATAAGAGAAAAGTAAGAAATTGCTGAGAATTGCCGAGTAGCGGCAATTCTTTTCCCCTTCTTATTCCCCTCGCCGAAAGCTTCTATAAAGTCAGGAATTGCGCAACTAACATAGTGTCTACAACTGATATTAACTCTGATATAATATGAGAGAGAACGTCAGCAGATTAACGAGAAAAAACAAATTATATTTTCTCTCATATCTAGCATGGCGGCAAGTATTTTGGCAAGTATCATAATATTTCAGAATTTTTAAGCAACCATGCAGTAAACATCGTTAAATGTTGTATTTTTCTTAAACAAATTTATATATTCCAACAACAAAAAGAACAATAAACGATTTTTTACAAATATTTTAATGATTTTATGACTTTTTTATTAAATTTTTTTTCGGGGATTCTTCAAAAATTGAATACTATGTCGTTTTGTTTACGTTTTTTGACAGTTCATAACATGATATGGTTTTCTAAATATATATTATCAAACAATATTGTGATATCTGATATAATATTGCAATTTTTATAAAAATTTTGAAGGCTACATGTGATATAATTCTCTCTGCTATCAAATTTGACGTTTGCTGATAGAAAAATATTTGATATTATGTCACGTATAGACTCTATGTAAAATTGCTGTGTCTGACCTGGCACTTAATAAAAATTATGATATACATATGTAGGACGTATGTGAAACGGTAGAAAAGTACTCTCATAAGTAAAATTTTGTCATTTCGGAGGTGAATAAAATTTTACTAATATAAATTTAGACAATACAATAGAAATATTTGAAATGTAGGAATTTTATTGAAATAAATTATAATTGAAAATTTTATAATTAAAAGTGTAAAAATCAAATAATATTAAATTGAAAATTTGCTCTATAATAATTATTTCTTAATTTATTCATTTTTATTCGTTTGTTAAAATTTTTTTCTCTTTTGTCAAAATTTTATGTTGTCAAAAATAATATTTTTTCACACAGCAAAAACATGACATTTCTTTACCACAGACAAATTATTTTTCACCATAGTACTTTGCTACCGTTTCGCACACGTCCTTATTAAACTTTTATTTAACAAATTTCTATACAAAATTTGTAAAATAAGTATGTAATAAACATATAATATTTTTATGAATACGGCTGTAAACAAGGCGAATTCATAACAGGTGAAATTGACAGCGCAGCTGATAACTTTTTTTTTTTAATTTTAATCTGTTTCAAATGTCAATATTTAAACAAATTTAATTAAAACAAATTTGAAAAAAAATTTAACTATTTTCTAACTTATGTATTGTATTTTGATCGCCAGCTATCATCCAGAATCCTCCCCAATCTGTCTCGCCATTTTCACCTTTCCAAGCTCTATGATCTGAGACATTACTTTCCACGAATTAGTTAAATGTTTCACGAAACAATTAAAAGTTTGTCTTTTCTTGTAAATTTTTTTATTATATATTTTTTTATTGCTTTTTGTGTTTATATTTTTCCCTTGACATTTGAAAGAGATTTATTTTTTGTAGTGTTGTATTTATTGCTCTGGCATATACCTCGTATGAATTCGCCTTGGCTGTAATAATCTAAAGTTTAAATTTTAAACTATTAATATAATGAAAAATAATACTAAAGTAAATGTGCAATATTTACTACTTTTATGTTTTATTTTGCTACATTAACAGGCATGTTGTCACACTAGCGAGTTCTCAAAGTCGCCAGGCGCTTTGAAAACGCCAAATTTACTTCTAGGTGTTCTGTGGCTCACGCGTAATGCTCGCGAGTTGACAAAATTGGAATACAAAGCTTTATTTGCTAAAAGAAAATAAATTATAATTACCAGCTGCATTCATATTAAGCATTTTGGGTTAAAAATGCAATTACATAAGAAATGAATGGCTAGAAGTTTATTTCCAGAAATCAATATCCCATACAAACGTCTAACTGATTTCGAAAACTCGAAGAGCAAATTATTTGCAATATAATAAAGATACTTAGAAATAATTTTCTCAAATTAACGTAATTTGCTACGTGCTATTAGTGAATTGAACCTGGAACACTACACAACAGAACAGCGATCCAAAAATGTTGAATTTTATTTCGGAAATCAAAGGTCAATTCAAACCATAAAGGTAGTTCTGCGCCACCCTTAATGTAGGAACATAATTTCAAAAAGTTAGGTGTGTTCCACGTGAATAACGAAACAATCTGAACTAGTCCAAAAGCGTTCCACGTAACAATCTTTGTGCAATTTTGAGAGAAAATGAGAGAGTAATATTTTTCATTTCCTGTACAAATTAGCCCGAACTTTTTCTTTGGGTAAGTTCATACTAGGATTGAATAATCAGCTGTTTTATGTTTACATACATATGAAACTGAAAATGTAATCAGAAAATTTGCAAATTGGAAAAAAGTTTTTGTTTAAAAATTAGTTAAAAGCAAAATGGAAGGAACCTTGTGAAGTTGTAAGGAGAACATGCAATAGTTATTTGGCTGTTCATTTAATAAATATGTGCTATAAAAATGTACTGAAAATTTTACATTGCTTTTAATTTTACAGCTGTTGCCAATAATGCAAATATTTTATTATTATGTATTTTCAGCGTCTAAAATCACTAAAATATACTTTAATCTAAAAAGTAAGCAGCACTACTATTGCAAGATGTACAATTGTGTTTTTTTGCGTTCCAGCAGTTTTGGGTAAAATTTGCAAATTTAGAGAGTAATTTGATTTTTTACTCCCATTAGCCCAAACTAGTCCGAGATCTCGTGGAACACACCTGTTATAAACCACATGTTTTAAAACATATAAAATTTGTTTTCTTTGTAGTGTTCTATATAAGTATAAACAAAGGTGTGCGAATAGGTCTTCAATAATTGTTCTCATAAGCATAATACACATATGCACATACATATGTATGTATGTGCATACATACATATGTATATACTTTTGCCCCGAGATTAATATTTCATGTGAAATTTATACACTATCATCATTAATTTCCTTCTGTTGGTTTAATGCTCTCATAAACAATGGGTGTGTATTTGACTGTCAGTTACTGTTTTTATTCCCAATAAAATCGCTAAATTAACAACCTTCTCATATGGGGAAATAATTTTTTTTTTTGTTTTTGTTCTTAAAAGTCCCGTAGCAAAAGCAAAGAAGAAAAAACTCACTGAATACATTAAGGGTCAAAATGTAAATAATCAACAGCTTTTACAATTTTTGCTCTACTTTATTAAAATGCTGTGTGGCTTTTTTATGTTTGTAGATGCAAAATTTGCAATTGAAGGTTTCTTGGGAAAATGTAATTTCAAGTTATTTTAAAGCTGAAAACATCCCCAACCACATTGTTTAATATAATAAATATTTATGTCGTAAAACATATTATTCACAATATATTCAGATAAATTAAATAATTTCCATTTTAATAATTAGTGATTCATTTCATAATTAGCATTCGAACTGAAAGTCTTCATATAGACAAAAATCGCTCTAATAAAGGGTGTCTTTAATAAAGGTATATAAGTTCAAAATGCAGTAAAAGAAAAATGAATTTTTAACACGCTTATATTAGATTCACTTGTATGTTTGTTTATATGTTTGCAACACTCGAAATCTATGTCATATGAGTGCAAGAAAGGCCCTAACTCGCATTTTCCCTGAATTGAACTCTTTTAGGGATTCTACTATGTTTCACACAAGTACACAGTGTCACAAAGATATAATTATGTAATTTCATACATATCGCTCTTACAAGCAAATGAGCAAAAAAAGTTACTTTAAGATGTACTTATTAATACAGTCTCGAATACGAATTTTCCTTCTCCTGTAAAACTGCAATTATGTTTGTTAGGGCCTTTCTACATGAGACCAACGATATGCAGGAGGGTTACTCTCTATTGCGATGCGAACGAAAAATCTAAGAATTGGTGCCCTGTATTGCGTTTTAGTATTTTCTTTTCGCAGTTAATTTTCCCTTTCACACATTTTATTTTATCATTCTTCACTATTGTTTATTTTGTGATACCAGTGCCACTTCATTTTTAAACTATTTCGTGAAAAAGTTTGCGCAAACAGCACAGAATACCAAATTGTACTCTTATCGCATCTACCTTTCGCATCGCAATAGAGAGTAACCCCCCAGGTATATAAAACTGAAGTGCGAAAATTGGAGTTGCCATATTAATTCCGAGGAAGTGGGGGGATTTTGGGGATTCATGCAGCCGATTTTGGGAATTTCCAAAAACGTTCGGACCCACTTCTTTAACCAGTCTGGAACCGGTTTTTTGACGTTTTCTGAAGCCAACAAAAAACTCAGAACCGGGTTTTCATGTTCATGCGCGTTTTTGCCGTGGAGCGTGTATCTGAACGGTCATTTGAATTAGTGCGAAAATTGAAGTTACCATATTGGTTCTGGCGAAGTGGGGGATTTTGTCAGCAATTGCCAATTTTGGGAATTCCAAATTTCGATTTTGGGTATTCCAAATCGGAACACGTTATACGGATGACTATCTGGTTATATGGATAATTATTTTAGTGGGATGTCGAAGCGTGTTTTTTAGTTTTTTACGCTATATTTATTAAATTGAAATTTACTGTATTCGAAATAAATTTTCTGGAATTATAATTTATATATGACTTCTACCATCTGATCGGCACTCTGTAATTTCTCTGGATCAACAGACACTTTTTTGTCTTAAATAAACTTTGTGAAATTTTTTTCGTTGAATGTATGTATATATGTATGTATGTATCCGTATTTACTTATGTGTGCAAGTATATTATTTTTTCCAGAAATTTATTTTCATCATTCTTAATTATAATTACCCTTTCAGTACATTGAAAAATTTATTAGTTATTGTACGCGAACATACATACACACATACATATGTACATCCTTCCATAATTATATACAAACAAATAACTTTCAGCTTGTTGATTTCTGCAAGTCCCAAATATTAAACGAATTATTACCAACCCTTTAAGCAACAAAAATATTCTTTTATAAACATTTAATTAGTATTTGTTATTGTACTAAGTGACATCATCGTTAAATTCCTAAAAATTTAAGACAAATTACGCAAACAAATGTTTTTTGTGAGTGAACAAATTCATGTCAACTACAAGCGCTGACGAAAAAGCTTTTAATTTCTGATATATGCACAATAGCGAAGGGCACTGGTTGGCTTCAATTACGAAGTTGTTCGGGCATTTACAAATTCTCACCGTGTCAAAATTTTCTGCAAAAAAAAATTCCTTCCAAGTAAAATATGTAAAAGAAAGCACACAAACAAGAGTTTTCCAATAGATACCTGACAACTTTGAATTTAATTAGTGAACGCACTGTTTCACTGATCATCTAACTGAAGCTTTTTTTTAAGTAAATCAGAGAACAACTTTGAGCGATTACAAAAAAATCATACTTGCTCAACAACATGAAAATCATTTCATTTCGTTCAAATATGATTCTGTATTCAGCCGCACAAATCCTCAGTTGATTTTTAATCAGTAAACACAATGAGCGACAACTTCGCTATGTGAGTGAAATCATCGGTAAGGTTCGTGTTTGAATATAAATGAATGCGCATATAGTTCGGCATTCATTTCTTGTGTTTGAATTTTTGTTTTGGAAGAGAAAAATCAACTAAAATCAATGCAGTGATGTATTCGACAATTTTTCTGTGTGCTTCTGTTGAAAAATTCAAAGTAAAATACATAAAAACAAAAAGTTTTCATAGAAAAAACAAATGTGCATATGTATATATGTATGTATTTATTTTTGAAATATGAATATGTATTTATTTGTTAAAAAACACAATGGTATGTATGTAAATATGTTTCAAATTTGTTTATACAAAACACAATCGAAGCAACATCTAACGTTTAGCCGATTTTATTCAGTACTAAAAGGAACGCGCAATATTTACAAGGCAAGAGTTGATTTTACTCAGCATTGAGCTTTGTTGCAATTTTTGTTGATACAAAGCAAAAACATGATTTTTGGTGATCACTGAAGTAAACTCATATATGAATATACATATATCTAAACTTTTGTTTTCGCGCGATAGTTTTTCTAACACATTCGCAAAAATATTGTATTCGCTCATGCAAATATTTTCTATCAAAAATGAGACTAAAAAGCGACAACAAGGCGTTTTCTTATCATAAAAGTGAAACTGTTCGGAACGAAACGAGCAACATAACGGTTGGTCAGCTATGTATTCGTACTTAAGTAAATACACATGTATATAACATATGGTGATGTACATATGTATGTATGTAGTGTCATTCTATAAATAAATATGTATGTATGGCTTTGTTAAATTTTATTTTTCGTGGTTAAAAACTCTAAACATGAATATAATATTTGATTACGTTACATATGTATGTACATACAAATGTATGTAGATATATTTATGCTTACATCCCCTTATTGATAATAATATTTCGTACATACTTATGTATGTATGTACTTTTAACAAAATGTATCAATATTTATTATAAACAAACAAAATAAAATTAAAACGGTATTTCATGACTCAGCGATAGAAGGACGAGTTTTTTGTTTAAATAGGAAAATCCTTTCTCTTGGGTACATTAAAACGGTGCACCTTTTGTTTGATATGTATGTACATACTCACGTACGTGCATATTTATATGTATAGATGAAAATCAACAGTACAATTTTTTATATTAAAAACAACAATTTGTTACATAACGGCCGCTCAGACATACATAGTTATATAATTAATGATTTCGAGAGAGAATATCAACTGGAAGTAAAACCTGTTCTCACGAGAAACACTTAAACGAACACGAAAACAAAAATTGACAAACGCACGCATAATTGGTGGTGCTTGCTGACAGTCTGTCGCTTGTGAGTTACTATAGAACCATTCTCAAACTAACGAAGAGGACATGAGCGACAAAGCGCATTATCGTTTAAACGGTTATCTCAATAAACAAAATCTTAATTTATGAGGCACTGAAAATCCACGAGTGATGCGTGAAAAGCCGTTACTTCCGCCCAAGGCTACTGTATTGTGCGGCGTTCACGCGGCAGTACTGATTGGACCGTAATTTCGAGAACGCCATTGGCAATACAGTTGCTGTTTCCCCCGAACACTATAGAGTCATGATAAGCGACTTCATACTGCTGGAATTGAAAGAGCAGGGCTTGGTGAAGATGGGAACAAGATGGTGCAATCGCACATCAGCATGATCCACTATGGCTATTGTGAAGAAAGTATATCCGCAAATGCGTTAGGAGAATTATTAGTAAATAAAAAATTAAAAACTATGGCAGAAAATCCAGTACAAAAAACTGGGGTTATAGCAATTGCATAAATGTGATCAATATGTGACAAACATTAACGTAAAAACAATTAAAGAGCTCGGTGGCTGAGTTGGTTAAGCGGCCGTATTAAAAATACATCATGTTCACATGATCCCGAGCTCGAATCCCAGTGGGTGCTGATTAGTAGTGTAGCGACTACGAAACAGCTAGTTGTCCCCCAGCTATGGTATTCAATTATTTTTTTTTCTTCTTCTTCGGTCTTATTGTTTCACAGCAATTATCGTCATAATTAAAAATAATCCTTCTTCTTGACTGAAGTTGGACTCGAACTCACAACTGATTTGTTAATATCGTTCATATGTTTTTTTATTTAGTAAACGGGTTATTCAAAAACGCAATTGAATGATTAATTTTGCGCCACCTTGTATTATTTTTTAATACGCTATTAGTTTCACTTGTGTGCATGTTTGTATGACTGTGTGATTATTACATATGTAGGAATATAAAACTACATAAAATACAGTGTTGACGGCTTAGTGCAACAGTTGGAGTTGCCGTATTGCTTCCGGGGAAGTGGGGGATTTTGGGGAACCAGGAAGCCGATTTTGGGAACTCCCAAATTATTTCAGAAATCCTTCGCGCGATGCGCGTTTTTGCTTTGCGTTTTTTTTTTTTTTGCTCTAGGGGACTTTGACGTATCTTGAAGCCGACTTTGGGAGTACCCAAAAAACTTGGAACTGCTTCGCTTGCAGAATCGAAACCGGTTTTTCATATTCGGTGCGCGTTTTGGCCGTGGAACGTATATCTGAACTATTACGGGCATTCAATTTAGTGCGAAAATTGAAGTTGTCATATTGTTTCCGGGGAAATGGGAGCTTTTGGCAGGTCCTAAAGCCAATTTTGAAAATTAAAAAAAAACTCGCATCGCGTTATACAGATAATTATCCAGTTATATGGAAAATTAGTTTGATAGCAAAGTGTGTTTTTGGTTTATTAAACTATATTTAAGCCGCGAGATTCCAATTTGCACGGAAGGTGTTGCCGTGGTTTAAAATTAGGCAAATGAGAGATATTTTGAAAGCGCAGTATTCATCATCTTTTTGCACGAAACAGTGCGTGCTTTTTTTTCGTGCTAGTTTGAGCAAGTAATTAATCAATCAGCTGTTTGAGAAATAAACAATAACAAAGAAAACAAATTGATTTGAATATACAAATCTTTTCAATGCTTTTGTATTAATATTAAATGAAAATGTGTGAAAAATACCTTAAACGCACGGAAGTGTGAAAAAAATTATTACTAATTTTGGGTAAAATCAAATGGCAATTTTCTATTGCAGCATTAAAGCATTGCATGTTTCTTTCTGGGCTAGGTATATGGCGTTCAGCGTTCCCGTACTCTTGTTAAATTTTACCAGTTTTAGAGAGGAACTTAGAGTAAGGTCAGACAGGGCGATTTTAATTGCCGAACTTTTTAGCAATTTTCTTTTTGAATTGCTTTCTTGTCCACACACAAAAACTTTTTTCGGATATTCTTGAGCTTTCTATATTTTTCATTCCATATAATTTACATTGTATACGCACATACATATGCACACATGACAGAAAAGTAAGAAATTGCTGAGAATTGCCGAATACCGGCAATTCTTTTTCCCTTCTTATTCCCCTCACCGAAAGCTTCTATAAATTCAAGAATTGCGCAACTAAAGTTGTTGTGTCTGACCTGGCACTTAGCTTGCTCTTATTTGCATATGTGTTTTCTTTTTACACTTTGTATATTTTATTTTCATATATAACAATTAGCTGATTACAGGATTTGACAATTCTACGATTTTGCGCGGAAAAAAATTGTGGGTAAAGTCTGGTAAAAAGAGAAACACAAATTACTCTTTCAGAATTTTCAAGATAAGAAACACTTTTCGTGCAAATTGGAAGCAAGGGGGTGCCCGCAGAAACCTCTATTGAAAGAATATATCAGCTGACTAAAGAAAATGATAAAAAATTTTAAAACTAAAAAGGTTTATCATCAAGATTTTCAAATATAATTTCAAAAATATTTTTAGACATTTCCCGCTTCGAAAAGGTGCGAGCGGCGTAGAACAAATAACTATTTAGTAAACATTTTATAACTTTTGCATTTAGCAAATATTTTAAGTTTTTTTATGAATAAAAATATTTACTCACCGCAAACATACAAGTTCTTCATCATCGCTGTTCATGTTTACAATAAAGTTGCTCCATATGCGGATGCCTGTGTAGGAAGAATGTCTGTGTTACTGCAGGATTGTTATGAAAAATAGTTGCGAACAGCTAATAAGATTAACATGAATTAGCCCTTTTTAATTTGCAAAGTTTTTGTTTGGTTTTGTTATTAAATTTGTTCTTATATCAAAAAGTGGCTGTACGTAAGTAGAAGTCTGAAAAAATAGAAATAATAAGAAACAATAAATAATGTTAAAAGAATGTTTAAATCATATCAATGAGCCTACACTTAAGTGAATCAACTTTCTATAGAACAACAAACGCTGTTGCCTTAAATAATATACAACCAAAAATTTAATTTTCATTGTATATTATCACGGTCGTCGTTGGTGAACATTATACATAAAGACTTGCGTTTACACGCTTACAAGGTGCAATTAACTCAAGAACTAAAGCCTAATCCCAAGCGTCGTCAATGGTGAGAATGGTGGCAAGAAATGCAATAGAGGATGGTCAATTCTCGAAGAAAATCCTCTTCAGTAATGAGGCACATTTTCACCTCAGTTTCTTCTTCATTAAGCAGAATTGACGCAAGAGTGATTGTCGAAAATCCAATGCACCCACAAAGTGTAGCTGTTTGGTGCAGTTTATGAACTTGGGCCGTATTTTTTCCAAAATGAGGCCGGTCAGACAGTTACTGTGAATGGTGTTGGCCATCGTGAGATGATAACGAACTTTTTCTGGCCTGATTCGGAAGATATGGATGGGGACGATATGCGGGGTTTCAACAGCAACGCTGCCACTTGCCACACTGCTAACGAAACAATGGCTCTTTTGCGTGACAAATTCAATGGCCGTGCTATCTCACGTGGTGGCGATGTCAATTGTCTGGCAACATCATGTGATTTGGTGCCGTTGAACTTTTTTCTTTGGGGTTATTTGAAAGAAAAGGTGTACGTCGATAAGCTAGTAGCAATGCAAGAGCTAAAGGATGACATAAAGCTCTAAACACTTAGACGACAGCAGACTTCACAACTTCACGGCTACAAATGAAGTTAGCTTCAAATGCTGCCGTCTCATCAGCAACATAATTATTTTAAAGACAGCAGCAGCATGAATAAAATTAAAATTACCGACTGAAAACGTAAAAATATCACGTAAAACTGTAAAAACTAATCAATTTATTTGTTTAATTTATTTATGTGATGTTTATTTCTATTAAGTATTTCAAACAAATTTTAGTTTTTATTGCTGACAATTTATATTTATAGTGGCAGCACTGCATTCACTTTTTGCTGCTTACGAAAATAGAAATTAATCTAAGTTGGCAGCAGCAGCAAATGCTGTTGTGAAGTCGTGCTTCTGTGATGTCGTTAAAATAATCGTGTGCATTTAAACACATGTATTTTATTTTTGACAGGTTGCTGCTTGCTGTCTGCTGTCGTCTATGTGTTTAAAGCTTAATTCAGCACATTATCGGCGTAGTATCTTAATTATGCCTCAGCGTCATCGATGGATGTGTGCCGCCAAGGCGAATTAATTATTAGGTGGATGCATCGGCGAATTCAGGCGAATTCGGTTAATATGGCGGCACTTTCTGTGTCAAGTTTTGTTTACCTTTTCGGCGCCATTTAAATTTTTGTACATGTTCTTTACCAACTACTTTTGACAGCTTAAGTGTGAATTCGCCATTTTACACAAACAAAATACCTGTTGTTTTTCTTATTGTTGTATTGTTGTAGCGAAGCGGCTACCTTGTTTTTTGTATCATGTGTGCCGCCAAGGTCGTGGCCATGGCGAATTTATACAGGTGAATGCAAGCGGAAAGGTGAATTCAGTACCAAGGCGACTTTATACAGGTGAGTGCAAGCGGAAAGGCGAATTCAGTACTATGTATTTTGTTATTGTAAAACATATCGTGAATGTCATAATCTAAATTCGCCTAAGATTGCTCAGCAGAGAAAAAATGTTATAATTATAAACGTTAAATATAAGCTTTTATAACTGTTTGTAATTAAAATCACAGATTATATTAGTTTTTCACTTTTAAATTCACACAAATTTCTTGAAATTGCACTAAATCATGCAAAAAAACCTTCAGATTAAAATGGCGCGAAAAAGTTTGTAAGCAAAAGAAACAAAATTTGACAGTCTCATTGGAAAAAACGCGAGAAGCAAAAAATAATCAGCTGTGCTGTTAAGTTCACCTGGTAATGAATTCGCCTTGTTCAGTACTATGTATTTTGTTATTGCAAAACATATCGTGAATGTCAAAATCTAAATTCGCCTAAGATTGTTCAGCTGGGAAAAGATTTTATATAAACGTTAAATATAAACTTTTATAATTGTTTGTAATTTAAGCACAGATTATATTAGTTCTTCACTTTTAAATTCACACAAATTTCTTGAAATTGCCCTAAATCATGCACAAAAATCTTGGGATTAAAATGGCGCGAAAATGTTTGTAAACAAAAGAAAAAATATTTGACAGTCTCATTGGAAAAAATGCGCGAAGCAAAATATAATCACCTGTGCTGTTAAGTTCACCTAGTAATGAATTCGCCTTGGTCGTGGCGGCCATTTGGTTGATATTTTTTCCGTGCATAATTGAATAAAAAGTAGAATGACAATAATTTCCAAATAACTAGTTTTTTATTCCAAATCAGCAGCGGTCCTTAAAGTTTAACCATCTTTTACAACTTATGTATGTCAAATGAATTAGTCTCGTGTGTGCTGGGGTACAACAAAAATTATTCCCTTAAAAATTGTTCTCATGCAAGGCGAATTCATACCAGGTATATGCAAGAGCATGGTAAAAAAACAAGGTAGCCGCTTCGCTACAACAATACAACAATACAAAAACAACAGCTATTTTGTTTGTGTAAAAGGCGAACTGAACTGTCAAAAGTAGTTGGTGGAGAACAAGTGCATTTTTAGTAGAAAAACGTACAAGTTTTTTGTGCATTAATAAAAAAAATAGTGAAAAATTAGCTTTTGAAAATTTAACTATCTATCAGCTGCACTGTCAATTTCACTTGTTATGAATTTTCCTTGTTCAAATGTGTTAGAGCCCATTGCGATTAAAAATATGTATATTTCTTTGTAAATCAGCTGCGCTTTCAATTTCACCTGTTATGAATTCACCGTGTTCTCATGTGTTAGAGCCCATTGCGATTAAAAATATGTATATTTCTTTGTTTTATGATTTAAACTTGAGAAACTTTGAAAAAACACCCTGTATGTGTGTGTTTTATTTTTGACATATTGAAGTTGGATGATGCCTCATAGTGGATGAATAAATGATCCAGTAGTGACCATCAAAATCAAATTACTTAAATAGACTTTCAATATTTTTGACCATGAAAAACTCACACGTCAATTTCTTGTCTTCTGGATAAAATCAAACGTCAAAAGGAATAAAAAAAAATGTTCAGTTTGTGATGTTAATCTCTCGGACAAAAATCTCATATTTAAGAATCTTAATGCTAAGAAGAAATTCTGTATGTAAGTTTTAAAAATATAATAAAGCGAATGTTGAAAATAAATGTTTTTATAACACTCTCAGATTAAAGGTAAACTTTCGTTACGAGGGCTGAAGCAAAAATTTTGGGTTCAATAATTTAGTTTTTATGTCAAAAAGAAATATTTATCAAACCAAAAAGTAATTAAAGCAAACTTTTTTACAGAAAATTGATTTGACAAGATTCAGAAATTCGGCATACAAAAAACATGAAACTAGAATTTCTTCACATTTTTACGTCTTTAAAGGCTTTTGCACATAAAGGGTGGTTCGAACAACCTCATGCTCTTTGTGTAAAAACGAAAAAAAAGTTGGTGCAATTGCTTACATGAAAAATTATTCACTCAAAATGTTCCTCTAAGTTGTTGAAATTGAGGATAGGTCTACATGCGGATTGTAGCGCTCCATTGATGTTGTGTTTGTATTCTGCAGGTGTCTAGTTCACAAATATCTCCTACCCTATTTCGTATTTTCCTCATCTAACTTCTATGTCAAACTTCCAAACCTATCAACTCTTTCGAGAATGATAGCAGCATTTGCCATTCGTACTTTTTTAGTTATAGGCCCAGCCTATCAGAGATCGCTGCCAAGAGGCTAAATATGAACGATTCGCTGAATAGTGATATTTTATTAATCTCCGAATGGGGTCGTAAAAACAGGGTTGCCTTCAACGTTCTTAAGACCCAGTGTTGTTTATTAACACACAAACAAACGACCACAGATGCTGCTTTATCTGTGCTCATGGATGGTATAAATATTGAGGAATCGGATGCTTTTAGTGTTCTTGCAATGAAGATACAGTGTGACGTTCGCTGGACTGAACACATTTTTCATGTCTCTAAAGACACATTCAAGTACCTCGGGTTTTTGAAACGGTGTAAGATGTACTTCACTCCATCCAACCTCCTTACTATTTATACCACCTAAATCCGACCGAAAATGGAATACAACTCTCATGATTGGGTCGGTGCCTCAAAGTCTGTTTTGGGGTTACTCGACCGTGTGCAGGAGAGGGCGAAGAAGCTTATTGGTGACAGTAGGGCGTCTGACTCACTGGATTATCGACGCAGTGTGGGGTGCGTTACTCTGTTCTATCGTTACTACAATAGATTTTGCTCTGACGAGATTAGGGATCTTGTTCCCGAAACTCGCACATTTTTACGTAGCACGCGTTCATCGTCCAGAGCTCATCCATTTGTGGTCGATTGCCCAGGGAATCGCACTATGGATTACAGAGAGAATTCGTTTTTCAGCCGTACGCTTCGTCTGTGGAATAAGTTGCCTGCAGACGTGTTTCCTGTTTGTTATAACGTTGGAAAGTTCAAGTCAAATGTTCACAAACACTACTCCCTCTTTCCCCCTCCTCACAACCTATTTTACTAGTTCTGGTACAATGCACTGCATATGTAGAGGTCATTCAAGATTAAAAAATGAAATAAAAATAAATAAAAAACACCTTTAGCAAAAACTACTATATCTTATAGTATGTTTCCACTAAGGTGTTTTGCTAGAAAACAAGCGTTTTCGACAACTCTTTCGAGGATGATAGCAGGCAGCATTTGCCATTCGCACTTTTTTAGTTATAGGCCCAGCCTATCAGAGATCGCTGCCAAGAGGCTAAATATGAACGATTCACTGAATAGCGATATTCAGTGCTTGTACTCACTCCTTAGCCCATCGTATATTCTATCCAGGTGATCTTGCTCGCGAAGTTTCGGATGGCGGCGAGCGAGTATCAACATATTGATGATATACTCCTTGGTCCGCTCGCGATTGTATTGCCTTCGGCTATAAAAATTTTGTTCAATTTGTGACAAATAACGCTTTGGGAGGAAGAACTTTTCTATACCCTGACGAAACTCTTTCCATGTCTGAATCGCTGCCCTTTTTACTCTAAATCACTTGAGTGCGTTTCCATGCAATACTCCAAGCATTGACGGAAGAAGTCGGTCCTGAGGAATTTGGTAGTACTCAGCCAATTCCTCTAACTGTTCCAGGAATTCCATTAGCTCTAGTACTATTGACAATATCTCCATATCGGTTACGGAGTTCCGAGGACTAGTAGGTGGGACGACTAATGAGGCTTCTTCCTCAAGGATTACTGTTTTTTCAGCAGTTGTGTTTTGACAAAACGCGTTTTTTTCTTTCTAATGGAAACATATGGTATTGCAATAAGGTGATTAATTCTTCGGCACCCTGTACAAATACGTCTAACTAATTTATATTATATTTTTATAATGGGAGATTTTTTAAGAACTATCGGAAATTAAAAAAAAAAAACATAAAATTCAGAAAAATGCATGAAATATTTATTTGGATCGATAGTTGGGTCGATATAATTTAATGTTTGAAGATTATTTCATGCAAATGTTGGCCGCGGCTGCGCCTCAAATGGTCCATCCGCTTAGTCCAATTTTGGCGTACTCTTTCCAACATTTCGGCCGGTATCTCACGAATAATGTTGGCAATGTTGGCTTCCAGTGCGTCAATCGAAGCGGGCTTGTCGCTATAGACATTAGCCTTAACATAGCCCCACAAAAAATAGTCTAGAGGCGTTAAATCGCACGATCTGGGCGGCCAATTGACTGGTCCCAAGCGTGAAATAAACTGTTCACCGAACTCGCCTCTCAATTGGTCCACTGCTTCGCGTGCTGTGTGGCATGTGGCACCGTCGTGTTGAAACCACATGTCATGCAAGTCAAGCTCTTCCATTTTGGGAAAAAAAAAGTTTGTTATCATCGCACGGTAGCGCTTACCATTCACAGTAACGTTGTGATTCGCATCATCTTTGAAGAAATACGGCCCAATGATGCCGCCAGCCCATAATCCGCACCAAACGGTTGTTTTTTGTGGATGCATTGGTAGTTCTTGCATTGCTTCTGGCTGCTCTTCACTCCAAATACGGCAGTTTTGGTTGTTCACGTATCCATTCAACCAGAAATGAGCCTCGTCGCTGAACACAATTCTTCGATAAAAAAAGTGGATCTTCATCTAACTTTTCAAGAGCCCATTCACCAAAAATTTGGCGTTGTGGTAGGTCGTTTGGCTTCAATTCTTGCACCAGCTGTATCTTATAAGGCTTCACACCCAAATCCTTTCGCAAAATTTTCCACGTAGTGGAGTAACAGAGGCCCAATTGCTGCGAACGGCGCCGAATCGATAATTCACGGTCATCACCAACACTGGCCAATACGGCTGCGATATTTTCTTCAGTTCGCACTCTACGTAAGCGTGTTGGTGGTTTAATGTCCAACAATGTAAAATTGGTGCGAAATTTGTTTACAATAGCCCGAATAGAAGCCTCAGTAGGTCGATTAAACTGAACATAAAATGGAAGAAGCGCGCGATGAACTTTCTTAACAGAGCACGCATTTTGGTAATAAAATTCAATAATTTGCAAGCGTTGTTCGTTTGTAAGACGATTTATGATTAAATTATAGACCAAACTGAAGATGTTTGACAGTGACACAAGATACAAAACGTGCGTGAGTTGTCAAAACTAGTGTTGCCAAAATGATAATAGCCAAAAAATCACTCGTTATAAACGAAGAAACGAACCTATTCGTTCACAAAATTATATACGAAATGAGAAATATGTTTAATGATGCGAATATTCTAGTTTTAAATGTTATTATGCGAACAGGTTCAACATTTATAAGCTGACTCATAATATTAGAAACTAAAAGAATTTACACTTTTATCTCTTAATTGAAGAGAATTATTCGCGTTATTTGTTATTCGAAATTGATCATATTCACTATTTTTCGCTCAAATAAGAAAAGCTATTTCTTCGATTAATCCATTATTATTATGTTATTAACTCATAACTTTCAAGTTATGACGACAATAAAATAAACTTTTTTTTCTATTGTTCCTTTACAAAAACACCGACTCGATCAATATTTTATTAATTGTTTTATGTCTGACAACAACATTCGCATACTAATGTTTAAAGATACATGTTGTTTCACAGCTGGAATTGAATTAATACTTCCATATATACATTTACATATACGAGTATCCATTTGTGGGACTGAGTGTATATTTGTGTGTTGGTTCGTTTAAAATTTATTATTAACACTTGTTAACTTAAGATTTGTTTTTCATTTTTTTGTTTTTAATTTAATAACAAATTCATATTCATGATACACAACAATCAACAATTTGAACGAATAATACAATACGAGAACTTTGAAGTGTCATTTTGCTTTCATCAAAAATAAATTATAATAATTTTCAAAATTTATATGATTTTTATTTAAATATTTTTTTTTTTTTCCTGTTCATTTATGTAGCTGCAGTAGTGCTTTGTGCTTGACATTTTTTTAATTGCCATTGCCAGGCCAGCCAGGTACGTTCTGGGTAATTTTATTCATTGTTTCACTTTTAATTTCAGACAATATTGCTCCTGATGGTAATTACACACATATTCATACGTACGTACGTACATAGATACATATGTATGTAAGTATGCATCAGTATGCTCGTCATCAAGAATGACGTTTTTGTTGCAAATTAGCATTTACACTCTGCAGACAAACAAACGGTAGCAAATATTTGAAATGCTTTTACTATACTTTACATATTTACATATTGTTTACCCAGTTGGCCGTGTCGTGTGCCTATATAGTCGAAAGACTAAATCGTTGGTCGCATATAGAAATGGAATTTTACAGGAGAAGGAAAAATGGTAATGGAAACTGTATACCTACGGGTACATCTACAAGTAACTTTTTTGTTCAACTGCTTGTAAAGCGGCCCATACACGTTTCAACTGCGTTGGCAACTGAGTCGGTTGTTGTCCAAATCAAAGCGTGTATGGCTTTATCAGTTGATTAGTTTCGCAGTTGTCGAATTGGTTGAACAAAAATTTAAATGTTTTGATTTTTTCAAGTTGACTAGCAAGTCTTTCAATTCGATTGTGTTGTGTGTATTCAAGTCTCTTGATCAGGTCTTAAAATTTATATTTGCAGTGTTTTTACAAAGAGAACATTATATATTTTTAAAATTGTCTATAGTTTCATTGAATTTAATTGTTGAATGAAAATTTTTCAATTCAGTTTATGAAGTATGTGGGCAATAATCAATTCAGTTGAATTGAAACGTGTATGGGCCGCTTAAGAGCGATATTTTTTTTTTTTTTCTTAGACCAGTACTCAGGGGATGACCCCTAGATATGCAGTGCATTGTACCAGAATTAGGGCATGAGGAGGGGGAAAGAGGGAGTAGTGAATATTTGACTTGAACTTTCCAACGTTACAACAAACAGGAAACACTTCAGCAGGCAACTTATTCCACAGGCGAAGCGTGCGGCTGAAAAACGAATTCTCTCTGTAATGCGTTGTACGATTCCCTGGGCAATCGACCACAAATGAATGAGCTCTGGACGAAGAACGCGTACTTCGTAAAAATGTGCGGGTTTCGGGAACAAGATCCCTAATCTCGTCAGAGCAAAATCCATTATAGTAACGATAGAACAGAGTAACGCACCCCACACTGCGTCGATAATCCAGTGAGTCAGACGCCCTACTGTCACCAATAAGCTTCTTCGCCCTCTCCTGCACACGGTCGAGTAACCCCAAAACAGACTTTGAGGCACCGACCCAATCATGAGAGTTGTATTCCATTTTCGGTGGGATATAGGTGGTATAAATAGTAAGGAGTTCGGATGGAGTAAAGTACATATTACACCGTTTCAAAAAACCGAGGCACTTGAATGCTTCTTTAGAGACATGAAAAATGTGTTCAGCGAACGTCACACTGTATCTTCATTGCAAGAACACTAAAAGCATCCGATTCCTCAATATTTATACCATCCATGAGTACAGATGAAGCAGCACTTGCGGTCGTTTGTTTGTGTGTTAATAAACAACACTGGGTCTTACGAGCGTTGAAGGCAACCCTGTTTTTACGACCCCATTCGGAGATTAATAGAAGATCCCTATTCAGTGAATCGTTCATATTTAGCCTCATGGTAGCGATCTCCGATAGACTGGGCCTATAACTAAAAGAGTACGAATGGCAAATGCTGCTATCATCTGCGAAAGAGTGGATAGGATTGGCAGTTTGATAGGGAAGGTCATTCAGGAAGATAAGAAATAGGGTAGGAGAAAGAAATTATTTAATCAGATCTTTGTGACACTGTGTATTTGTGTAAAACATAGTAGAATCCCTAAAAAAGCCTAATTCAGGGAAACTGTGATTAAAGGCCTTAGACATGAGACCAACGATATACCCAAGGTGCATTAACGTATACACGGTGGCAGCACTAAAGCAAAATTACAACAATATAACAAAAACAGGCATCTGGTAAGCTATATTTATCAAAAATATTTGTAACTATTTTCACAATTATAAACTATATAACTATAAAATATATTTATTTGAATTATTTTTATGTTCACAAAATAATTTGTATATGTTTAATTCAGAATAAAGCACTAAATTCTCTTTCAAAAATGTAAACAATATATTTGACGTAAATAGCTTACTATATTCCCAATAACAAAAAACTGTCATATGCCGTAGTGCTGCCACCGTGTATACGTTAATGCACCTTGGATATACCCATATAGACATTTTTCGGATGTCAATGAGATTTTTACATCCAATTGAAACCAAATTACAGTAGTGTCCCATTCTATTGATAATACAGGGTGGCTGCAACAAAAAAAAAAATATAATAATTTATTTTCTGTGTAACTAACCTGTTCCATTTTTATTGTATTTTTTAAATTGATCTTTAAGTTTAACTAAAATGGAAAATTGGCATAATGAAACAAGAACGCTTTCACACTCTAAAGTCCGTTGTTTCCGTCCAAAGAGAATATAGGTGCATATTTGGCGGCACTCCTCCTAGCAAATGGACTATAATGAGGGTCGTAAATAATTTTTCCGCGCGTAGCACAAGAAGGCCTTACTATCGCGATACCATAGTTTGGACGCGGGAAACTATCGCTGCTGTTGCTGCTGCCATACAATCAAATCCTAGAGTTTCGACAAGCAGCTTATTTTCTTAAAGGGCACTTCAGACTACCACACTTTGTATTAAGACTTGCTAAAAAATCAAATAATACGTGGGATAGTGTGAATATAAAGCGTTATGAAAATGAGAAATAATACGGTAAAAGATTTGACATCCCATAACACTTCACCGTTTTTAGAAATTTGTTTAAACAATAAGATTTTTCATTGGATCAGGGTTGCATTTTTTGCAAAAGCTAATAATAAAAATATTAAAACCAGACGTTAAGTAAATTGGCTGTTTACGAGGGCGGTTCAGAAACTTCTTAGCCTATCAATGAAAGAGAATAGTTAGCTTTTCAAAAATATTTTTATTTTTCAATATAATCTCCTGAAACTTCAATACACGTCCAACGACTTTCTAGCAATTCTATCCCTTGATTAAAATACTTTTCCTCAAGTTCCCCAAAATAGTGGTTTACAACTGTAATTGCATATTCATTTGAGGTAAACCGCTCGCCAGCAAAGAATTTTTTTAGATTTGGGAACAGATAAAAGTCACTGAGAGCTAAATCAGAAGAATAAGCAAATAATACTTTAATTCGTTGATTTCAGCCATTGTTAAAACACTCTTGTGCGCTGTCTTGATGAAAATTTATTGTTTTGTGTTGTAAGCCAGGACGTTTTTCTCAAATTTGTAAATGTACAAATCCATGTCTCATTAACAGTTATGAAACGACGCTTAAAATCCATTTTATTTCGCTTAAAACGATCCAAACAAGCTTAAGAAATGTTCATTCTTATGCGTTTTTGGTCGACTGTTAACAAATGCGGCACCCATCTTGCAGAAAGCTTTTTCATCTGCAGTTCTTCATGCAAAATTAAATGGACTCGATCATTTGAGATGCCCATGATAGTAGCTATTTCACGCACTTTTATTCGTCGATCATTTAATACCATATCATGTAATTTGGCTACAATTTCTGTTGTTGTTGCTGTTTTTGGACGTCGACTACGTGGTTCATCTTCAATGCTTATACGACCACGTTTAAATTCAGCAACCCAACTTTCACCTAACACATTCACCATATCATTACGGATTTCTTGTCCCGATAAACCTTTTTATGTAAATATTTAATGACACCACGCATTTCTAATTTTTCCATTGTAAAAAAATAGCGGATGCGTCTTTTGTGAACACCTGTTTCTACATGAAGGAGTTACCAGATCAAAACAAAATTTAACATGTGTTCATAGCAGAGATGGAAGTTTCAAAAACACTTAACTTTTTTCTGTTTATACCGCCCTTTTTTACTTTGGGTGCGATGGTGTGAAAACACCATCGCAACAAATATCTTTAGATTTTTGTCCCACAAAATCCAATCAAAATCTTAAGACTTGTATGATAGTGTGAGACGCCCTTAAATGGGTGTCAGCAGACAGTTACTGCAGACAATTTACATCAAGATTTAGACTTATTTCCATATAAGATTCAATTAACAAACTGAATCCTAGAGACTTCCCGATTCGCTTAGAATTTTGTGAGAATATCATTCAAATGGTGGCATAGGATGAAAATGTCTTGAACTGCATTTTTTTGCCTGACGAGGCATATTGTAATTTAAACGGTAATAGGTGTGTTCCAAGTGAATAACGAAACAGTCCGAACTAGTCCAAACTAGTCCAAAAGCGTTTCACGCAAAAATTTTTGTGCAATTTTGAGAGAAAATGAGACAAATTAGCCCGAACTCTTTCTTTGGGTAAGTTCGCACTAGAATTCAATGAACAGCTGTTTTATGTTTACATACATATGAAACTGAAAATTTACAAATTGGAAAAAGTTTTTGTTTAAAAAGTAGTTAGAAGCAAAGGAAAGGTTGCCCAAACTAAAAATAACGTTGTGAAGTTGTAAACAAAACATGCAATTGTTATTTGGCTTTTCATTTTATAAATATGTACTATAAAAATGTATTGAAAATTTTACAGTACATTTAATTTGACAGCTGTTGCCAATAATGCAAATCTTTTGTTTATATGATGTTATGCGTTTTAAGCGTCTAAAATAACTAAAATATACTTCAATCTAAAGAAGTAAGCAGCACTAGTATTACAAGATGTACAATTGGGGTTTTTTGCGTTCCAACGGTTTCGGGTAAAATTTGGAAATTTAGAGAGTAATTTGCTTTTTCCTCTCATTAGTCCGAACTAGTCGGAGATCTCGTGGAACACACCTAATGTTAACAAACAAAATTGAAGTTACCAACTGCGTTGAAACGCATATGGGATGCTTAACAATGCTACCAATTATTTATATTTTGAACATATGGCTCCTTTATTGCATCATAGTCATAACTAAAAAAAAAGCTTGTTTCGAGAAAAACAAATTTCAAATTTTTAGTTTCCATACAAGTCTCCTAAAGGAAACCGTTTAAAAGTGATTTGAATAAATTTTTGCACAATGTGAAAGGTAGTATTGTTCACAATTCTGCATTGTTAACTCGAAAAGCTTATTTTTGAGATATGACTATGTTGCAATAAAGGAGCGATATGTCATACTAAAAAATAAAACTCTTCCATATCTAATTAGTGCATAAACAGTAAATTATTTATTTGCAAATAGTTTTTATTTGTGAATAGGCTGCGTATAAACGTAGTATATATGTGTTCATATTATATTATTTCCTATCAAAAAAATTTTTGGTTTTATAATCAATTAAGAAATACATTCCTTAAGAAGTTTTCTAAAGGAAAACGAAATATTGAATAAAAAAACCCTTAATTATTGTTTTATATAAAAAGAACCTCGAGCTCAAATATTATTTTCAAGGTTTTTTTTTGTTGATTACTAACTTTTATTATTTTTTTTATTAGATAAATAGTTTATTACATGAATTAAATGTAATGAATATGTAAACAATATAAATCAACACTTTTTTTAAACCCACAAAAAATTTCATCAATTTGTATGGTTATGTATAACAGCTGCCTGAAACAGCTAATCAGAGAACTGCACCGGTGCATTGCAACCATAAGTACACCGGTTGTTTACCTAATCATTTTCACATCCGAGTATTTTAAAAACTCTTAAAAATTGATGCAGTGATAGTTATACCTGTCGTTTGTTTGCGAATTCTTGATGCATCAAAAATGTATTCAAAAAGACGCAACGACTACAAAAGAGTATTGTTGTTACTAGCATAATTAGTAAGAGGAACATTTTGTGTATTTTCTATTTTCGTTTCTAATCGTTTTCTTAATAATACATACATAACGTCGTCACAAAATCAACTTGTAAAAACAACACTTTCGATAAATTCTTTTGTTGTGTATATGCGTCACCTTTTATTTAACGTTAAGCGAAATCGCAGTTGCCAGATGTAATAATTTACAACCATGTTGATGATTTCAATTTTAGAGAAATGGCTAAAACTTTGGAAAATCAAAGTTAATGAACAGAAATGTACTCATGTTACATTCACACTATGTAGGCAAACATGTCCGCCTATCCAAATTAACAACTCACCTATTCCGCAGCACAACGAAGTCAAGTGCCTTGATATTCACCTGGACCGTAGGCTAACGTGGAAGTCTCACATTGAAGCAAAGCTAAATTGGCTTGTGGGCAGAAATTCGACACTGAAATTAGATTACAAACTTCTGTTATACAACGCAATACTAAAGCCTATATGGTGCTACGGAATTCAATTATGGGGCACCACATCAGCGTCAAACATTGAAAAAATCCAAAGGCGACAAAACAAAATTCTTCGAACGATTACTGCAGCTCCATGGTACGTAAAAATTTTCACGAATTCATAAAGATCTGAGTGTTCCGCTGATAAAAGAGGAATTTTCTAAGTACGCGACAAGGTATGTCAGTAAACTGGAACTTCGTCCAAACCCTCTTGCGCGCAATATACTTAATTTTGGCGGCCACACTCGGCTTAAAAGAATGGATACCGCTGCCACCATCAGATTGCTCAACAGGTGATTTTACCAAAATAGCTCCCGCATAATAAAACTTTTTGTCTAGCATTGGCCGGACTTAAGAATCACATTTTTTAATTTTAAATTTAGTATTAAGATTTGAATACTTATTGTTAGTTCATTTTAAAGATTCAATAAAAAAAAAAAAAAAAAAATGTTGATGATTTCGAAAGTAGCTTATTGAATGATGATTTTAAGATTGTTTTTGCCGAAAATTTTGAAATGAAAATTCAATTCAAACAAAATTTTTTCCACAATTGGTTATATGCATATGTAAATGTGCATTTATTGTGGTTATGGATTAAAACCAAGAAATAAAACTTAATGTAAATGAAGGAACATAAAATAAAAGACACTTGATAAATATGTGCTTCAGAAAAAATCTATTTTCTTTTAAGTAAAAGTTATTATTTTGCACTAAATATTTTCAAATAAAATATGTGCATATATTTTCTTCAAAACACAATCGCCAAACATGGTGTTTTAAAAATCTTCTGGCAACGCGGCGCTTAGTGCGAATATATTTACCGAGTGTGAGTGAGTAAATACATAAAACTGAACATACACACTCTCATGGGTAAGGTAAAACTGTGACTGCCAATTCTTACATACAAATAATATTTTCGTTTAAAAAAAAAAAAAAACAAGCTCCATTGCCGAATGTGGAAAAAATAGTAGAGAAACCAAGTCAATCAGCAGCTAGTTAACAGACGCAGGCTCTAACGAGAAGAGAACATACTTGTGCAAACAATATGCGGTGGCCAATCCCTTCGTAACTCGATTTAAGACGGGTGTACTTAGATGATTGAAAAAAACACCGGTTGCAGACCTCTGCAGCTAATTTTAAACACCAGCATACAGTGTTTAATAGCCTATTTACACTTACTCACTTCTTTCATCATTTTGGCAAGATGTTAACATCTTCCTATATAAAGTCTATATGAAAAATCTCAACATCTCTCAACATCTTTACAAGATGTTGGTTGGTTTCTCATTTTGCTAGACTCAACATATTTCGATTATTTTAGTGTCATCACTAAAAAAGTTTAAAGAAATTGTCAAAAATTCATACCATCACTAGAAAACTTTTACAATGATCGGGAGCGAACAATGTAAGTAAATTTTAATTTAATTAAAAATAATATATAATTAAAAATAAGACGGGTGTACTTAGATGATTGAAAAAACACCGGTTGCAGACCTCTGCAGCTAATTTTAAACACCAGCATACAGTGTTTAATAGCCTATTTACACTTACTCACATCTTTCATCATTTTGGCAAGATGTTAACATCTTCCTGTATAAAGTCTACATGAAAAAAACTCAACATCTCTCAACATCTTTACAAGATGTTGGTTTCTCATTTTGCTAGACTAAACATCTTTCGATTATTTTAGTGTCATCACTAAAAAAGTTTAAGGAAATTGGCAAAAATTCATACCATCACTAGAAAACTTTTACAATGATCGGGAGCGAACAATGTAAGTAAATTTAAATTTAATTAAAAATAATATATAATTAAAAATAATACATACAATACATATATTTATATAGGGTGTTTTTTTAAGCCCGATAGAACTTGAAATTGTAAAAAATAACACAAAAAATTAAATTGTAATCAAAATTTTTTTTTTATTCGAAAGATCAATACGTGACATTAACATTTGAAAATGATTTCGGGCATATGGGCACCGCGGCTGTTCTTGACGAAGCGCATTCTGGACGTCCAATTTTGGGCCACTTTTTCGAGCACTGCTGGCCGTATGTCACGAACAACACGAACAATGCTGGCCTCCAAGGCGTCAATTGTTGCTGGTTTATCAGCATAAACCAGTGACTTCACGTAGCCCCACAGGAAATAATCGAGAGGTGTCAAATCGCACGACCTTGGAGGCCAATTGACAGGTCCATTTCTCGAAATCAACTTATCGCCAAATTTTGATTTCAGTAAGTCGATGGTTGCGTTCGCCGTATGGCACGTAGCGCCATCCTGTTGAAACCACATCTCCTCCGGATCAATGTCATCCATATTTTCAAACAAAAAATCATTGATCATGGTGCGGTAACGATCTCCATTGACCGTAACGCGAGCTCCGGCCTCATTTTTGAAGAAATAAGGTCCGATGATGCCACCAGCATGAAAACCGCACCAAACCGTGCATTTTTCTGGATGTAATGGAGTCTGTAGGGTCTCTTGTGGATTGGTCTCACTCCATATGCGGCAATTTTGCTTATTAACAAACCCGTTAAGCCAAAAATGCGCCTCATCGCTGAACACAATTTTGCGATAAAACAACGGGTCTGATTTTCAAAGTAAATTTGGATAATTTCGTAGCGTTGTTCAAGCGTGAGTCTATTCATGATGATTTGTCAGAGTATACTGAAACAAATAAAAAAAATGTTTCATCAAAATTTAATTTTTTGTGTTACTTTTTACAATTTAAAGTTCTATCTAGCTTAAAAAAACACCCTATAGTAAAAAATAAAAAAAAAACCGTGTTGTATGGTCTGCTGCTGACGGGAGTATGCTAATAGACCTTTGCAAGAAAAATTCCAGAATTGCGGAGTGAGAGGAAAAATTCGCATATTTTCCAGAAAATGACAGTGAAGTTGCAAGATCCACTCGTAAGCTGTCTTTGAAAAACTCTGGACTGGTAGTCTTGGAATATCCTTTTTAAAAAATTACCATTTCGATTCGAAGTTGTTATTGCTTATATATATGAGTTAAAATTTTAATAAATTATTTAAAATTCTAACAAATCCACGTTGCGCACAAAACAAGATTTTTTAATAATTCTGAAAATTGATGCAGTAATTGTTTTTGCTCTCTAAGAGCTATAATTAATCCAATAAATGTATAATCTTTTAATTCCATTTTATTTAATGTTTTTTGTTTGCTCAAACACGTAAAGTAATACTTGACAGATGAAAGATGTTGAAAATGTAATGTAAACAGCTTTTTTCAATTTTCAACATCTCCAAGATGGGAGTAGATGTAAATACGCTATAAAGTACTTGCGAATAAGAAAAATTTTAATTTTGTGGTTAAAAATTTTAAGCGAAATAATTGGGGCTTTAAAAGCATAGTGAATCGCACTACTGAATGTCTTCAGGATATTGTCGAAAACAAAAGTCGTCGACACCAACCTGGACAACTGGGTATTTTTAGCAGTGCATGTGTGTGTGAGTGTATGTTTGTATAAAAGTTTCTAAAACAATAAATTAATGAAACCTTTCTATGTCAAGTTAACTTTTATTTTCAATTGCGGCTTTAAATGCAAACAACTTTAAACAGCACAAACTAAAAAAAAAAAAAATAGATAAATGGAAGTTTCTACTCGTAAATACAAAGAATCATATTTTTAAATAGTACAATCATATTTTTAAACGGTAAAATTCTTATTTTTTGCTTTCAGTTTTTTTTTATTTTCGAACGCTGTACAAATAGTTGCTTATTTTTTAATTAATTTTAAATAATTTTTATCTAATGAGAAATGTTTTTGTTGTTGTTGTTTATTTAATAACATTTATCTGATTAAAAAGAAGATTAAAACAAACATACATACATTTGAAATTGCATACATATAAGATTTGTTTTTATTCAATTTTTAACTTTTAAAATCTGAACTTTAACTCTCATTTTTAACTTTTATTTTTCCAAAATATTTCACTTTTAAACAGTGTTGTCAGATCGTAAGATTTATCTTTATTTGATGTTTCTTTTGAGATGCTGAAACGATTTTTTTTATGAAAAAAGTTTTTTGTAAATTTATCCGGCTTACATTTTTATACTATTTGTATCAAACAGAAACACATACACACAAAAAAAGGTTTTTTTTTTATTGAAAACAATTCTGAAAATAAAAAAAAAAATTTTTGAAAAATATGTTAACTCTGCTTTGAAACTAAACCGGGTTTCTTTAACACTTTACACACACACGCACGCACGCACAAACAACAAATAATTAAGCGGCATTCTAGTACAAGCAGAAGAAATGCCGCAACACGTACGTAGACGCCACTTCCGGTAAACGTCTTGTGCGGTCGAGTTTATAGGCGGCAACTGAATTTGTGTTCAACAAACTTTACGGTATGAACGTAAAGTTCCAGTAGCAACATGTGTGCTATTTTTATTTTATTCAACAGTTATTACAGAAAGCTTTCTTTCTGTAAATAAAGACGTTACTATTTAGAGCTTTTCAGCTTCTGCAAAAGCTTTTGTAAACAACAGTGTCCGTGCGGCAACTTGTTGATGTTTCTTATTGTGTATTTTATTTGTATATATGTATGTGTAATGGTATTTCTGGCCTGGCTGCTTCTTTTTGGCGCGCACTTTTTTTTCATTAAACACATTCAAGTCAGCAAGCTACCGACTACAACCTGTCAGAACTAAAATCCATGGGCTGTATTCATAATCAATACTTAAATTCGACTCTTGCTAAAGTAAATCTTTAATCAAAAAGGTGTTGATATGTTTTTTGTATTCATAGTTAAAAAAAAAATATACTTTAAGTTGAACTGGCTCTAAACGGGTGTTAACTTTTATTTGCTGAATGCTTACTCACAGTTCCTCGCCAAACATTAGAAAGTGGCAACCTTGAACAACTACTTTTCTTTTGTTTACATTTGTGCATTTTAAATAATTTATTAAGATTTGAACTAATAAATTTAAATAATAACACCTTAGAATCGAAATGGCAATTTTTAGGAAAAGGATATTCCAAGACTACCAGTCTAGGGTTTTTCAAAGAGAGCTTACGAATGGATCTTGCAAATACACTTTCATTTCCTGGAAAATATACGAATTTTTGGTCTCATTCCGCAATTTGTTCATGTCAACGGTCTATTAGCATACTCTCGTCAGCAGCAGACCATACAAAACGAAACATTTTTTTATTTTTACTATAAATAAATGTATTGTGTGTATTATTATTTCCAATTATATATTATTTTGAATTAAATTAAAATTTACTTAAATTGCTGGCTTCCGCTCATTATAAAATTTTTTGACATTTGTAGGTATATTTTCTAGTGATGGTATGCATTTTTAACAATTTCTTTTAACTTTTTTAGTGATGACACTAAAATAATCGAAAGATGTTGAGTCCAGCAAAATGAGAAACGAACATCTTGTAAAGATGTTGAGAGATGTTGCGTTTTTTTCATATAGACTTTATATAGAAAGATGTTAACATCTTGCCAAAATGATGAAAGATGTGAGTAAGTGTAAATACGCTATTAGGTGTAAATGGCCCATTAAGCACTGTTGCCACCTACAAAGAATTATATACAAAATTACAGTATTGTAGTAAAATAACAATTATAAAATTAACTTCTTTTGTATGTATATGGAAACAATTCTAATTTTAAGAAAAGTTTATATATAAAGAAAATGAACAAAAAATTATTACGCGTGCTAGTGATGCCACCTGGTTAACTGCACCATGGGTGACTGCAAGCGGGAAGGCCAGCTCAGTATTATGTATTTTGTTATTGTAAAACACTTTTTCATCCAGAAAAACTAACTGGTTGGTGTGATGGGCTAGTGGAATCATTGGCCCGTACTTTTTTAATACTGGTCAGAATATTACAATAGCGGTCATTGGTGATCTATAATAATGCACGTCAGTGTATTACGGCTATCCTTAGTTAAGCAGGCAGCTGGATTCCTAAGTACATATATTGTAAGTTGTCCATCTCACTAAATTGGTTAAGGGCCACCAATTCGCCTGAACTTTCAATGACTGTCTGCGGTATTGCATATAGGAGGGACTAGAAGGCTCCAGCTCTTCAGCAAGGGGTTTGTCATATGGCTTTTCAGTTTTAGTTTTATTAGCACTACCCACTGTGCAGTGTTTATTAGAAGGGCTAAAACAAATTTGTTTTCTTGTTAAAAATGCATGCAAAACTCATCAAGTCACTGACTTGTGTCTGTCGTTTTAGTGCAAAAAAAAAAATAAAATTTTTCTCACTATTTTCCCTTTATTTTTGGCTGTTTGGAATTCATTAGTCACATACTTTATTTGTTTTTGCCCCATTTATAATTTTGATTTTGGAAAAATGTTAATTATACAGAATATTTTAAAGATTTGAAAACAATAAAGATAATTCCCATATTTGACTTAAACATTAGTTTCTTATTTTACACAGTCACACTTTAGAAACATGAAATTAAATATTTCAAAATTAATTATTTATCAGCAACTGAATATTTTTGAAAATATTAAAGAGAAATGATTTTTAACAAAATCTTAGCAACATGATAGTAAAGTTCACAATAATTGATTGAAAATTTTTAAGAACACGCAACATTCGTACAGACCTACATATTGTACTTACATTCATACTGAGCACATACAATCTTATTGTTTTCAATTTTTAAAAATTTGTTTTTTGAATTGTAGTAATTGTATATCGAATTGTTAATTTATTCGCGAATAAAAAACAATTAATAAATTATTCTCATCAGAGCTGTGAACTTATAACTAACGATGCAAATTTGCTATTTGGAAATAGTAAAAATATACACAAAATGTTGTTATGCCAGGTGAATTAGCTACGTCTGTAATGGAGTACAACAAAAATTGTTCGGCTAAAAATTGCTCTCGTCTGTGAAAGCTCATTGGGCTAGAACATACAAAATATGCATGTCTGAGCCAAGGGGAATTTATACAGGTGAATGCAAGGTGCATTAACGTATACACGGTGGCAGCACTAGAGCAAAATTACAACAAAATCAGGCATGTGGTAAGCTATGTTTATCAAAAATATTTGTAACTATTTTCACAATTATAAACTATGAATGTACCTTTTCATAATTATAAATTATATTTATTTGAATTATTTTTATGTTCACAAAATAATTTGTATATGTTTAATTCAGATTAAAACAATAAATTCACTTTCAAAAATGTAAACAATACATTTGACGTAAATAGCTTACTATATTGCCAGTAGTAAAAAATTGTCACATGCCGTAGTGCTGCCACCGTGTATACGTTAATGCACCTTGGGTGAATGCAAGGCAAATTTATACAGGTCATGATACAAAAAACAAGGTAGCCGCTTCGCTACAACAATACAACAATAATAAAAACAACAGGTATTTTGCTTGTGTAAAATGGCGAATTCACACTTAAGCTGTCAAAAGTTGTTGATAAAGAACACGTAAAAAATTTAAATGGCGCCGAAAAAGGTAAACAAAACTTGACAACGAAAGTGCCGCCATATTAACCGAATTCGCCTGAATTCGCCGATGCATCCACCTAATAATTAATTCGCCTTGATACAGGTGAATGCAAGCGGAAAGGCGAATTCAGTACTATGTATTTTGCAAGGCGAATTTATACAGGTGAATGCAAGGCGAATTCATTACCAGGTGAACTTAACAGCACAGGTGATTATTTTTTGCTTCTCGCGTTTTTCCAATGAGACTGTCAAATTTTTTTTCTTTTGTTTACAAACTTTTTCACGCCATTTTAATCTGAAGGTTTTTTTGCATGATTTAGTGCAATTTCAACAAATTTGTGTGAATTTAAAAGTGAAAAACTAATATAATCTGTGATTTTAATTACAAACAATTATAAAAGCTTATATTTAACGTTTATATAAAATATTTTCTCTGCTGAGCAATCTTAGGCGAATTTAGATTATGACATTCACGATGTGTTTTACAATAACAAAATACATTGTACGGAATTCGCCTTTCTGCTTGCACTCACCTGTATAAAGTCGCCTTGGGTGAATGCAAGCGGAAAGGCGAATTCAGTACTATGTATTTTGTTATTGTAAAACATATCGTGAATGTCAAAATCTAAATTCGCCTAAGATTGTTCGGCTGGGGAAAAATTTTATATAAACGTTAAACATAAACTTTTATAACTGTTTGTAATTAAAATCACAGATTATATAAAATTATTCAAATTGCACTAAATCATACAAAAAAATCTTTAGATTAAAATGGCGCGAAAAAGTTTGTAAACAAAAGAAAAAAAAATTGACAGTCTCATTGGAAAAAACGCTAGAAGCAAAAAATAATCACCTGAGCTGTCAAGTTCACCTAGTAATGAATTCACCTTGGTCTGAATCAAGTTCAGAGTTCGTCAAAATTTGTTGTCATTTGAGTTTAACATTGAAGAATGTTTGAAACATTCTGCTTGCGAATAATTTTAGTGAATTTCTCTTTTGGAAAAGTTATTAATTTAATTCTTATTACTTAAAATAGTGTTTTCTTTGATGGATTGGTACATTAAGGGTGTTTTCAAAGTAATCACGCTGTACAAACAGTTTTCTTGTCTTTAGGATTTTAAAAGTCCAGAGAACAAGATATTGGATAGGAAAAAAATGCATGGGGTGAAATATCAAAAAATATGATAATTTTTAAAAGTAGATAAAGATTAAGTTATTTTGCTTCTACTTTAGCACATATCTTTGCAATAAAATTTTGCTTTTTTGCGTTGAACTTTCCTATTCGGTTTTTTTTTTTTTTGTAATTATGAGTTGTCATAAATACATGTTCCCATAAGCAATAAGTCTCAATTTACATACATCAGATTTTCTTGATCAATTCTGCTTCAATTTTCTTTTGAACTCGTATTTACGTTCACACACAAAAGTTTTGTGTCGTCAAGTTTAAGTTTTTTTGCCTTAAAGCTTTCATATTTTCTGACATTCCATTTTAAACTTGACGGTACCGTCAAGTTTGCACCCTTTTCCGCTTTCTTCTCCCCGTTCTCCCAAAAACACAAAACTTGACGAGACAAACTTGATGTGTGTAAGCTGGCACTAAGCAAATTTATACCGTTGTTCTGCCAGCGTTATTGCTTTATTGCGAAGATATTTATTGTTAATCCATTGCAGCCATTTAAACAAACAAACCCACATACCAGTGAAACTAATATAAGCGTGTTTAAAAAAATAGAACTTTGGCTTTAAAGCGGCAATACTGTACGAGTATATACAGGTTTATCAAGAATAATAAAACTATAGATTAGGCAATGCGCATGATTTCCCGTTAGTTTGTCCGCTTTTAGGGTTTGGAAATTGAAAGACAGACATTTTTCTGATTCCGCGTTGAACTTGCCGAAACCTTTTAGAGTTGCGAAATTACTAGACAGACAGAAATTTTTCGTTTCTCTTTTCTTTCTTTTTTGTTATTGTTGTTTTTTCAGCACAGCTAGTGTGTTTATATGAAGTTAATGCTGATATGAGAATAATAATATGAAGCAGCAACATGAAAAAATGCGAAGAGAGGCAACTTCAAACAAAAAATGTCTTAAAATGTCCAGTTCAGTAGAGGTTTACCACACACTCTTCCTCTTAAGTACATCGCCTACAAACTCAATTTCTCAACTGTGAAAGGGGACTTTGCTTTTACATTTAGACAGACATATTTTCATTTCTCTTTTGCTCTTGCCTTTAAGAAATTAATAGACAGACAGAAACTTTTTGTTTCTCTTTTCATTATTTTTTGTTGTTGTTTTTTTTTTTAATCACAGCTAATGTGCTTATATGAAGTTGATGCTGATATGAGAAAAATGATATGAAGCAACAGCATAAGAAATGCGAAAAGTTAAAAAGAGAAACAAAAAATGTCCACAAATGTCTAGTACAGAGAGTCGTGTACTACATACACCCAATTTTCACGACGACTTTTAAAGACATGTTTGTTTTTTATTTTATTTTAAAGCTGCTACCAAAATCATGTTACATTTTCACTATGATTTTTTAAGACATGTCTTTTTTTCAATTGTAGTTACAAAATAATATCGTTTGTCACTTTTTATCCTTTTGTTAGTACCGATGTAGTCATCTTGCCGAACGAAGATAAATGAAAAAAAATAATAACAAAATTACAAATGATAACAAAAAGGAATTAGAAAAAAAAACACGAAAAACGGAGTTCGTGTCTTTTTGTTTACCCCTCTTTCATTTCCATCAAATTTGCCCACAAATATGAAAGACAAGGACTTTAAGACGTTTGAAAAATCATCGTGAAAATTTGGTGTCTGACAATTTTCGTTGCAGCACCTTAAAATTTTGCCCAAATGTGAACGCAGACTAAGCGCGTTAAAAATACATGCTTTTAAATCACCGTATAAATAAGCTCTATGAAAGAGGGGATCAAGTTACCGCCATAAAAAAAGCTATGCCCATTTTCAAATATTTAGTCTTTCAAATTTCCCATCTCTGAGTATTAGAAAAACTTTATAATTAAAGAAACGTGAACGGCAGAAATTATAAATGAAAATAAGCAGTCAAAAAACTCTGTACAAATAAAATAGTACCAAATTCTAGTTTGCCGAATTAATAAACAATTGCGACGAATTAATTATTTAAAAGACAAAAAATCAAGTTCATTCGAAATATAAAAGGAAGATAAAGAGTTGAGAAAATCACACTTGAGATTCACAAAGTTCGAAGAAATAGTAACGGAAGGTTGTTTTTAAAATGTGTGGAATATTCGCAATAATATCTAAAGAAGGACAACCAATTTTACCTAAAATATGCAAAGGATGTGTGCATACACTGAGAGAATTTGCTTATCGGCAGAGTGGTAAGCAACGCCATCGTGGTCCTGACGAAACGGGCGTTGCCATGATACCCGAACATGGCGTGGCTGTGGTGCACGAACGGCTCGCTGTCATTGGAGTAAAGACGGGTCGCCAACCCTTGTATTCTGAAGATGGGAATGTAGCTTTGATAGCCAATGCTGAAATTTATAATTATCTCGAATTAACTCAGTCCATTGTCAAGAAACGTGCAAATTATCGTCCCAGAAGTGATTGTAATGTCATTGTTGAGTTGTACGAGGAATTTGGTGAAGGATTGTTTGAGTTTATCACCGGAATGTTTGCATTTATTCTCTATGACAAAAGTTCAAAAACTGTGCTGATCGCACGTGATCCCTTTGGCATTATGCCACTGTACGTTGGAGAAGATATGGAAGGAAATATGTGGATAGCATCGGAAATGAAGTGTATGGTAGAATATTGTACTAAAATTGAAAACTTTCCTCCGGGACACTATATGATGGGTCGCTTAGGAGACAATTTGAGTCCACAAAGGTTTTTCAGCCGCATATGGCAACAAGAAATTCCCTGTGAACCAGCAAATATTAATTTGATACAAGAATATCTTGAATCAGCAGTTCGATCTCATTTGCAGTGTGATGTTCAGTTTGGAGCTTTGCTTTCGGGTGGTGTTGACTCCAGTCTTATTGCAGCAATTGCAACAAAAATCATGCGAGAAAGAGATCCCAACTACCGGCTGCGTACGTTCTCTGTGGGCATGAAAGGATCTCCAGATTTTAAATATGCTCGCATGGTAGCCGACTACATTTCCAGTGATCATACTGAAGTTTGTTTTACAGTTGAAGATTGTCTAGATGGAGTACGTGACTTGATATATCATTTGGAATCATATGATGTTGCAACTGTGCGCTGCAGTTTGCCCATGTTTTATTTGGTCCGTTACATAAAGAGCACTGGCATTAAAATGATTCTGTCGGGAGAAGGAGCGGATGAAATTTTTGGTGGCTACTTGTATTTCTTCAAGGCTCCAAACTATGAAGAGTTTCATAAGGAGATGGTAGCACGTGTTGACCAGCTGCATGTTTCGGATATTTTGCGTGCAAATAAGGTGACCATGTCGAAAGGGCTGGAGCTCAGAGTGCCTTTTCTAGATACCAAGTTTGTAGACTTTATCATGTCTATAAGACCCGAAGACAAGATTCCCGGCCCACTTAATTTGTTCGAGAATGTCATGAGTGATCGAATGGAAAAGTTCGTTTTACGAAAAGCTTTTGAAAACAATTATCTCCCAGCAGAAGTACTCTGGCGTCAAAAGGAACAATTTTCTGATGGCGTTGGTTACGATTTGATAGAATCATTGCCCCGATTTGCCGCTAAACATGTAAGCGATGTAGAATTCGATAAAGCTTCTATTCGATTTCCCATAAATACTCCAAAGACAAAGGAAGCCTTCTACTACAGATGTATTTTCGAAGAGCAATTTCCCGGCAAGTCGGCAGCTTTAACCGTTGAAAAATGGGCTCCACGTTTAGATTGGGGTTGTCCCGAAGATCCTTCAGGAAGAGCACAGGAGGCTCACACTAATCGTCTTAAGCAATTTTTGAAATAATTAAACGATCTTTTTTACTATTACATTAGAATTTCTTTCATCTTTTTAAGTCTTAACGAGTTTTGGAAATAATTATTTTATTTTTATTTTACTATTACATTTGAATTTTTAAGTTTTATTTTTAAAAGTTTTTGACTTTAATAAAATTACTTATTACAAACAATTGAGTTTTATTCTCCATATTAGCTTCTAGCATCCTTTCCTCTTCCTCACTCCTATATCCTTATAACTTTTATTTTTTCTTCTATTATATCCTAACTTTTCACAAAGGGAACAACCTTCAGGACCCAAGTGAGCTGGAGTATACAGGTACTCAAGAGAATCCAGCAGCCTGTCTACCTAAGCTAGCTCCTAACATTGATACCAATCAAAAAATTATAAACTTGTTTTCTATGCTCCCCAGCTGTCTATATGTCAACATATCATAATCATCTGTATTCTCAAACATTCAGTGTCCACTTTTAATTTTGGGTACGTGCTCTAGTCCTGCCACCGTGTAGACGTTAACGCATTTTGACCTTAACTGTCAAAAGTTTCTAAGTCCGCTTTTACATTTGGACAGACGAAATTTCAGGGTGCTATAACGAAAATTGTCGGTGGAGGAGGATATGTAGTATACGAATCTCTGTACTAGACATTTGTGGACATTTTTTGTTTCTGTTTTTAACTTTTCGCATTTTTTATATTGTTGCTTGATATCATTATTCTCATATCAACATCAACTGCGCATAAGCGCACTAGCTGCGCTTAAAAACAACAGCAACAAAAAGAAAAGAAAAACGAAAGGTTTCTGTCTGTCTATTAATTTCTTAGTCCCAATTTTCTCGAGGCAATTTTAGTTGCGCAATTCTTATCAAATTTTCTTTTCAACTTGCTTTTATGTTCAGACACAGTAATTTTACTTAAGCAATTTTCGTTTTCTATTGCTTACACTTTCTTAATCTTGCATGTACTGCATTCTCAAATTTTTCCATTTAATTTTCACTTCTTCTAAATTAATACTGCTGTTTATTTATTTAAGTTGTCCATAATATTTAAAAAAAAATTTTTTTTTTCAAATGAATTAAAATATCGCAATTTCGCGCCAATATTACTTTCATCACGGACAACATATCAATATATTAAAGAAACACAAATGAAAGAAAATGTAAAATTTCTGATATTACGAACGATAGTACAAAACGACTTTCCGAGTACAAGCAAGTCTGTACTCATTTTTACACTCCCCACTCTATCCTCTCTTATTTGCCCACAAGCTCAAGAATTGCGCAACTAAAATTGCCTCGTGAAAATTGGGACTTAAATGTAAAGGCTGCCCATCGTCTATTTAAATATAAAAGCAGATTAAGAAACACATGCATTTTCAGTCATTTATTTTTGCATTGTGAGTGTGAAGACAAAAAACATGGATAAAATTTGACAAAACAGATAAAGGCCAACAGATAAAAAATTGGCCGTTGCAGCCACCTAATACCGAATTCACCTTGGTAGCATATATAAAAACCATTTCGGAATAAATAAGAACCAAGGTGAATTAATTAAGAGGTGACCTTGACAATTTTTTCCCCTCCTATTTTTTTGAGATTTTAATTTTTTTTTCTTTTATTTACAAACATTTTAATCTGAAGATTTTTTTTGTATTATGTAGTGCAATTTCAAGAAATTTTTGTGATGTTCAAAGGGGAAACCCAATCTAATCTGTGACTATTTTTTTGAACTCCTTTTTGTGCATACTTCCCCTTTTGTGTATATTTTCCCCCTGACATTTCACAAATATTTTTTTTTTGTAATGCTGTATTTATTGTTCTGCCGAATTTACCTATTATGAATTCTGTTTTATATGTACCCACTGCAACTCCTCTTTCCCTCCTCACCAACAAAGTAACAATTGCAGTTGTACATATAAACTGGGACTAAGCCTGATACACTTATTCATGGTGTACTGTATTGATTCAACGTACAGAATGTAGGTGTAAAATATGTATAAATTTAATCTTATAACCCTTAACTTATGCAAGGAAATTTCAAAATAGCCGGCAACCTGTAGATTTTACGCACGTGAATCTTCATAACAAAAAAATAAATAAATAAAAATAAACAAATCTTAGAAGGGAATTTGCATAGTTTGTAAATACATGACGCAATAAAAGAATGAAAGTTATCATGCAAAGCATGAGCGCACCAACAAAAGCAAATATTGCTCAGAGATATCTACATGCATATAAAAACACGTTTATGTGTTCTTGTTTGTGTAACTTTTATAATAAATTGCCTCTTGTACTGTGTTTTATTTATGAGAATAAGCATTTGGATTGACTGAGAGTAGCGAGCATACAGTGAAGAGCTTGTTTAGATTTAATACATATTTATATTACAGCCAGCCAATGCTTAAAATTAAGTTATGCCGAGAAATGGAATACCCAGCAAGCCCAAAGTCAAGTGTTTCTAGTTTGATACATATCATTAGATTTCCTTGCACATTCCAATCAAGAAAATATTGTTTAAACTGACTAAATAAATTGTTTGACTAAAAAAAAAGAATTCTTTAGTTTTTGGAAGCAGACAACCATGGTGCAATTAACTAGGTATCACTAGCGCAGGTGATAGTTTTTTGTTTCATACAATTGAGGGTGTCAAAAGTTGTTTATGTTTACACAAAATGAAGGGAAAAACTAATAGGATTTTAAACAGTTTAAAATAGTGCAAAAAAAAACACAAAAAAGTTTTCAAATATTAAAATATATTTGAAAACTTTTTTGTGTTTTTGCATAAAATGCGTTGAAAACAATTAATTTATGAAAACAATTATACACAATTATATTAAATTTCTTTCTTCATTTTCTTTATACATACTTTTCTTCCTTCATTTTCTTCTGTTTTGTAAACATTTTTTTGACGGCCTCCGGAATTTTGACACAAACAAAATATTATGTATGTAGTACAACAACTCCTAAATGCTGCCACCTAATAACTGCACGAAGCAGACAACTAAATGAGCCTTACTAGGTGATTATGGTTGTCATAATGACTTACTGTGAAAGGTTATACAAACATTTAAAGAGACTGGAAGCGTTACAGAAATGGTCAGGTCTGTATATCATTGCAATACAATCACTATCGGAAATATCGCTCCCATTATTGAAAATTTGGCGGATAATCCTAACCTACCAATTGCACAACGTTCTCAGAATTGGGAACAATTAATGCTGGCTGACTAGCTGATATACTGATTTGATGCTACAGAAAACAGGCTTTAAGTGCTGATTTTTCGAAGAAAACTTTGTTCGGCTAAGAAGCTTGTTCATGATAATATCAATAATATAATAATAAACAAAATTGTCGTTTTTGGGGCTCGGAGAACCCAGAAGTGTTCATAGAAAACTCATTGCATCTGAAAAAAATTACTGTTACGCATTATGGTCGGGATGCGTCATTGAGACGCATTTTTTTTTTAATAAGCTTGAAGCAGCGTTACTGTTCTGCTTGCTACTTATTCCGGTGTAAGTTGACTTTTATCATAAAACCAAAATACGTCCATTCACGTTCGTAGCTAGACGAGGATTTTTTTTTTTTTTTTTTTTTTGTACTGCAATTAAAGATTATGAAATAGACGATATGTGGTTCCAACAAGACGGTTCCATACAACATTACCAGTTGGCTTTTGTTGCATAAAAAATTTTCAGAATACTTTTGACATAGAAAATTGGCCACCGAGATCAGGTGATTTGACGCTTTTAAATACTTTTTGTCTTTCACCTTACCTTAATTTTATAGATTTTGCAAATCAAATAAGATTTGAAGATTTTTCTCTCAAAATTAAGATTTTTGAGCTTTTTTATTCCAATAAATAGTGAGTTATTTATAAACAGCTAATGAATATGAACCTGATTAATAAAATGGAGGCGAAACACTGACAATATTAAAACATCCATGTCAACTGTTGATTTTGCTTTGGTGTCATAACATATATGCATTTTTTAAGTACTCGGAATGTATGTCTGTCATAGATGTTTTTGTGAGTCCTATACAGACAATACATCCAGTTTCATTCATTTCATGAATGACGGATTCTTATGCAGTTCTAATCTACTCATAACATATATCCTACTATAATTGTATGTTTTGGCGCAAAGTTTTTTTTATGGTAAGAATGTGATTGCTAAGTGGCTGTCAGGCATAACACTTTCCATTTATGTCACTGCGCTTAAGATATATTTATGAAATTTTCCTTTTCGCCCATTTTAAACTTTTTACTGACTGGTGCAGTGAAGTTAGGAGACCTGCGAAGCCAACGGAATGTGGAGTTTCTTGAAATCAGTTTATTGGGAAATTTGTCTCAATTCTGCCTTAACAGACGTGTTTGTGACAAGTTGCCCCATCTTGTTGAAACCAAACGGAGTTGAAAGGGATTCCCTTTCGGCTTAATGCTGGAAAAAAACTTTTTCAAAATCTTTAAGTAACGGTCTCCATTTACCGTAACAGTAAGACCGTTTTCTTCGAAAAAGTAAGGCCCGACAATGAATCTTGAAGAAACTGCACACCACACTGTGATGCGAAGTGAATGTAATTGCATCTGATGGAGCATAAGTGGGTTAGAATTACTCCATATTCGACAATTTTGTTTGCTTAGATTGCCTTTTAAATCAAAATGTGCCTCGTCAGATATAAAAATGCAGTTCAAGACGTTTTCATCCCCTGAATGGTTCAATTTGTTTGTTAATTGAATCTTATATGGAAATAAGTTTAAATCTTGGCTCCTTGTCGAAACTCTACTCTAATTGGATTGTATGGCAGCAGCTACAGCAGCAAATTTCTAGTGCAAAATTGTCTGCTGACACCTATTTGAGCAGATAAGCTCTTTGTCGAAACTCTAGGATTAGAATGTATGGCAGCAGCTACAGCAGCGATAGTTTCCTGCGTCCGAATTGAGGTATCGTGATGATAATCAATCTTACGATTGTACGACGCTGGGCCAAACTCTTCACGAGCCTCAATATAGTCCATCTGCTAGGAGGAGTGCTGCCAAACGTGCACCTATATTCTCTTTGAACAAAAACAGCGGACTCTATAGCGTGAAAGCGTTGCAGTATCCAAATTCTTGGTTCATTGTCCCAATTCTCCATTTTAGATAAACTTAAAGATCAGTCTATAAAATACAATAAAAATGAAACAGGTTAGTTACATAGAAAATAAGTTATAACGTTTTTTTTTTTTTTTTTTTTTTTTTTTTTTGTTTGCAGCTTTCTTCAGCATGCCTGTATTTCAAGTTTCGTTCAAATTGCAGTTTGTTAGATATCAATTTAAATTCAGGCCTCTGTGTTTGCTGGGTTGTTAACAACTCTTCAAGCCAATAAGAAATGAGCGGGAAATAATTCAAATTTGTTTTATTTGAGAGACGATTTTAAGAGACACGTCCAACAGCTTTCTTTTCTGTATATGTGAGCAGATACGTTTACACATGATTAGGAGCTGATGATTTCTACCTGAAGTGGCTCTTTAAAAGCGGCCACAAATGAAGAATTAGCTTTAGTATATAACGGCAAACAGTTTTAAGCGTGCGGAGTTTTGCTGGCTATTTTCTGAACGGTTCAAAACACAAATTCAGGAGTTGACAAAAAAGATATAAGTGCTGAAATTGGTGATAATGTGTGGGATATTTGCAATTTTTTCAAAGTATGGAGAACCAATAACTCCAACAGTTTATCATGGTAGTAAACACAGTTTGCGTGAGATTGCTTACAGACAAAGTGGCAAGCAACGGCATCGAGGTCCTGATGACACAGGTGTATGCTATATTCCAGAACAGGGGGTGGTGATGATTCACGAACGCTTAGCAATTGTGGGCGTTCACACTGGACATCAGCCTTTGTATTCTGAAAACAAAAATGTTATATTAATTGCCAATGGCGAGATATACAATTATTTGGAACTGTCGTCCGAAATTTCCAAAACTCGTGGACATTATAAACCGAAAAGCGACTGCAATGTTATAATTGAATTATATGAAGAATATGGGGAAAAGCTATTGGAATATATAACAGGCATGTTTGCTTTTGTTTTGTATGACAAACAAGCCAAAACAATTCTTATGGCTCGGGATCCCTTTGGTATTATCCCTATGTATATCGGAGAGGACGTAAACCAAAATGTATGGGTAGCGTCTGAAATGAAATGCCTTGCTGAATTTTGTCCAAAAATCGAAGTGTTTACACCTGGCGAATTACGTTTCGGCAAAGCCGATAACTTGGTGCGCAAGACATTTTTTGAAGCAAAATGGCAGACTGCTATTCCGAACTTAAGTGCAGACCTTGGCTTGTTGAGAGCAAATCTTGAAAATGCAGTGCGATCGCATTTACATTGTGATGTACCATTTGGAGCCTTATTATCGGGGGGTGTTGACAGCAGCTTGGTAGCATCGATTGCCACAAAAATACGTCGGGAACGCGACCCCAATTTTAAACTTACAACATTTTCAGTTGGTTTGCGTAATGCACCAGACTTTAAAGCCGCTCGATTGGTAGCAGACTACATACAAAGCAATCACACAGAGGTTGTTTTCGAAATTCCAGATGCTTTGGATTGTATAAGAGATATCATCTTTCACTTGGAAACTTATGATGTTACCACTGTACGTTGCAGTTTGCCTATGTTGCTATTAGCACGGTACATCAAAAGTACTGGCATTAAAATGATTCTATCTGGTGAAGGGGCTGATGAGATTTTCGGTGGATATTTATACTTTTTTAAAGCTCCCAATTATAATGATTTCCATGAAGAATTGGTTAAACGTGTTGCACAACTTTGTGATTCTGACTGCTTACGCGCCAATAAAGTAACAATGGCTAAAGGTATTGAATTACGTGTTCCGTTTCTAGATACATCATTCGTAAATTATGTGATGTCTATAAGGCCTGAAGACAAAATTCCTGGCGAGCTCAATTGCTTTGGTGGTAAGAAAGCGTACCGCATAGAAAAACACATTCTGAGAAAAGCATTCGCCAACGAATACCTGCCCGACGAAGTTCTATGGCGCCAAAAGGAACAATTTTCTGATGGTGTTGGCTATGATTGGATCGACAATATTCGCCGTGTAGCTACAGATCACATTACTGATGTTGAGTTCGCCCAAGCAGCCAAAAAGTTCCCTATAAATACACCGACTACCAAAGAAGCTTACTACTACCGATGTATATTCACAGAAATTTTTCCTGGAGATGATGCCGCAAAAACGGTTAAGCGATGGGTACCGCGATTAGACTGGGGTTGTTCGGAAGATCCATCTGGGCGGGCACAAGCCGTGCATCAAGTCCGATATTAAAATATATTTGAATATCTATTTGAGACTGAATTAGTGAATAGTTTTTGCACCAATCTTTTTATACATATGTATGTACATTCATATTTATTCGTATGTACATACATATGTACGTATTCGTTATAATAAAATATTGTCATACCTACAATGAAGACATAATTGTTATTTTCCACAAAAGCATGAAAACAGCCATAATAATTATAATACAGATGTAAGTATGTATGTGCATATGTATGTATGTATATCATTTTCATCTTGGAAACATATCAAATAATAAAGTGAAATAGTTTTTGATAAACTCAAGTGTTATATTATTGGGTATTATAATTAATGTAAATTTTTTCGGTATATTAAACATTTGTTTATTTGAAATGTTCTTTATAGATACACAGTCTCACGTACTAGTGTATGTATGGACATATCAATATACATACATACATCTTACATACATTCTCTTTGTATTTATCAATGTATGTACATCCCCTATTTGTGTAAACGTATGTATGTACATGTGTATAGCACTTTGATTAATATACATATGTATGTATGGATGTACCTACAAATTCATTACAATACAGCGGTCATAAATATTCTTCACTTGTGTAAGTACACAAGAATGTAGTATTCATAAATTTGTATTCATTAATGCTTTTTCAATTATTAAATTGCTGAATTCACACTTTGGTTTAAATATTAGGGTGGTTCGTTTACTTACTTTATAGCAGAACTGCCCAAGCCCTAGGCGCCTGGGGATGATTTTGTTTTTCTAAAAGCACTTAAGGCCTTGCTACACTATCATACACGATTGCGCGATCTACTAAAGGCCCTGATTCACTATCCTACACGATCGTACGATTCATTCACAGGAAACTGTTTCAAAAGTCTGGCCGACTTGAAAAAATCGTTTCAAAATGGCGTTGCAGGCCACACTATTATACAAGTATGATTGAAATAATTTATATACACAATAAAACAATTAAAAACTTTTATTAATATAATAATTTTACATTAGTTAAATTTGTTCCTGGAGGCACCAACAATATTTTCATATATTTCACAACATATACAACACTGATCGCACAGAAACCATAATGTTTTGAAAAGTTTCATAAAATTTTGCAAATGGCTAACTGGGGGTCTCCATTAGCCATGAACATGGTATGAGCATCATGCCGAACATCGCAAATGGCTAATGTGGACCGCTCATGGCCATGTTTCGTTCATGCTCTGACATCGATGCTCGAGCATATGGCTGAGCATCAATGTTCGCCATGAAGTTAGCCATCACGTACAAAAATACACAAAATGGCGCCAAACTGAACACTTTGATAAAGTAAATCCGAACATACATACGTATACGCCACATCAAGAACATGAACTTGTTTTTACATTCGCTCTGCCGACGTTATGTTCATGTCATATTCAAGTCGATGGCACGTGAAGTCGAGGCGTTATGGTGTTTGTGTGATCAGTGTGGTACATATTGTGAAAAATATGAGAATATTGTTGGTGCTTCGAGAAAAAAATTTAAGTTATGTAAAATTATTAGGTGTGTTTCTTTACTTTCTGGGTAAGTTTTGCGCAAATGAGAGCAAGCATAAGTTTTTCTCAAAAAGAGATAAAATTAACCAAAAGTACGGGAACGCAGAAAGCCAAATTTCTAGCCCAAAAAGAAACATATGTTGTGTTTTGATGCGGCAACAAAAATTGTTATTCAGTTTTGCGAAAAAATTGAATGATTTTTTACACTTTTGATTTATTTAAAGTCTTTTGGACAAACTTTTTTATTTAATATTATTATAATAATATTGAAATCATTTGTATATGTGCTGCTTCAAGTTAAGTTTCTTTCTTTGTTATTGTTTATTTTTCAAACAGCTGATTGTTTAACTACTTGCCTAAACTAGCCCGAAGAAAAAGTACGGGTTGTTTCGTGCAAGAAGAGGAAGCATACTATTCTCTCAAAAGTGCTCTCATTTGCCCAATTGTAAAGTACGGGAACGCTTTTCGTGCAAATTGGGATCCCGCGGGATCCCAAAGTAGAGTAAAGAAACACACCTATTATGTTAATAAAAGTTTTTAATTATTTTATTGTGTATATAAATTATGGCAATCATACTTGTATAATAGTGTGGCCTACAACGCCATGTTGAAGCGGTTTTTTCAAGTCGGTCAGACTTTTGAAACAGTCTGCTTGGAATGATTCGTACGATCGTGTAGGAGAGTGAATCAGGGCTTTTACCCACCGCCTAGGCACAGAATACCACACATATACATATACCACAATTTTACAATAACCAAAGCGAATTCATTATTAGCTGGATGCATCGGCGAATTCGGTTAATATGCCGGCACTTTCTCTGTCAAGTTTTGTTTACCTTTTTCGGCACCATTTAAATTTTTGTACATATTCTTTATCAACTTCTTTTGACAGCTGAAGTGTGAATTCACCTTTTACACAAACACAATACCTGTTGTTTTTTTATTGTTGTAGCGAAGCGGCTACCTTGTTTTTTGTATCATGACAATAACAAAATACCATGATACAAAAAACAAGGTAGCCGCTTCGCAACAACAATACAACAATAAAAAACAACAGGTATTTTGTTTGTGTAAAAGGGCGAATTCACACTTAAGCTGTCAAAAGTAGTTGATAGCGAACATGTACAACATGTACATGTAAATGGCGCCGAAAAAGGCAAACAAAACTTGAAAGAGAAAGCGCCAAGGCGAATTAATTATTAGGTGGGTGCATCGGCGAATTCAGGTGAATTCGATTAATATGGCGGCACTTTCTCTTTCAAGTTTTGTTTACCTTTTTCGGCGCCATTTAAATTTTTGTACATATACATACATCAACTACTTTTGACAGCTTAAGTGTGAATTCGCCTTTTTACACAAACAAAATACCTGTTGTTTTTTTTATTGTTGTAGTCAAGGCGAATTCATTATTAGGTGGATGCATCGGCGAATTCAGGCGAATTAGTTTAATATGGCGGCACTTCCTCTGTCAAGTTTTGTTTACCTTTTTCGGCGCCATTTAAATTTTTTGTACATGTACTTTATCAAATACTTTTGACAGCTCAAGTGTGAATTCGCCTTTTAGACAAACAAAATACCAGTTGTTTTTTTTATTGTTGTATTTTTGTAGCGAAGCGGCTACCTTGTTTTTTGTATCATGGTTGTAGTGAAGCGGCTACCTCGTTTTTTGTATCATGGAAAGCGCCGTCATATTAATCGGATTCGCCTGAATTCGCCGATGCATCCACCTAATAACTAATTCGCCTTGACAAAATACATAGTGCTGAATTCGCCTTCCCGCTTGCATTCACCTGTGTAAATTTGCCTTGGGTTCAGCGGCGATCATGATTCTGACAGCTAAATAGCCGCCGCCCATGATACAAAAAACAATAGGTATTACTCTCTATTGCGGTGCGAAAGAAAAATGGTTCGTAATCGAAGAATTGGTACCCTCTATTGCGTTTTCTTATTTTTCTTTCGCTTTCGCACATTTTATCATTCTTCGCTATTGTTTATTTTGTGTTGTTTCATTTTGAAACTATTTCGCGAAAAAGTTTGCGCAAACGGTACAAAGTACTAAATTATATTATATCTTATCGCATCGAACTTGCTTTTGCATCGCAATAGAGAGTAAGGCTGAAAGTCCATAACACGCGTTCTAAGCGTTTGTCAAAAAAGTAGAATCAATATAATTTTATGTGACAGGTTACACAGCACAAAGTGTAGGACGCGTTAAACGCGGACGACGCCAAAAGTAGGTATACTTTCTACTTTTGCACGCGTCATAAGCGTTACCAAACCTGTCAGTTGTTTTTGATAGCCGCAGATCAGAATTCATTATATTTTAGTTATCGCTATGGATTGTTATTTTATGTTTTTGTGTTTAAAAAAATGTTTTTATTTAAAAAACTTATCGCATGAAAAGCGTTGCATGTAACTTGGAGTTTAGAAAAACATAGAACAACTAGATCGTGTAGGACAGTGTAACAAGGCTTTTAAGTAGATAACACACGATATGTTTTTAACAATGTAGATGTCATTTTTCACACTGTAAAACGCCTACTGTCGTCTGTTCCCTCAAAAACATTTCGCGCCATTTTAATCTGAAGATTTTTTTATAAGATTTAGAGAAGTTTCAAGAAATTTTTGTGAGCTTAAAAGTGAAAACACATTATAATCTGTGATTTTAATTACAAACAATTATAAAAATTTGTACTTAACGTTTATATAACATTTTTTCTTAGCTGAACAATCTTAGGCGAATTTAGATTCAGTACAAAGTATTTTGTTATTGTAAAACATATCGTGAATGTCATAATCTAAATTCGCCTAAGATTGCTCAGCAGAGAAACAATTTTATATAAACGTTAAATATAAGCTTTTATAATTGTTTGTAATTAAAATCACAGATTATATTAGTTTTTCACTTTTAAGTTCAAACAAATTTCTTGAAATTGCACTAAATCATGCAAAAAAACCTTCAGATAAAAATGGCGCGAAAAAGTTTGTAAACAAAAGAAACAAAATTTGACAGTCTCATTGGAAAAAACGCGAGAAGCAAAAATAATCACCTGTGCTGGTAAGTTCACCTGGTAATGAATTCGCCTTGGATTCGCCTTCCAGCTTGCATTCACTTGTATAAATTCGCCTTGGTCTAACCCCCTTAATAGCCTGCTATTTGTAGTTGTTTTTCGCCATTTTTATTTTTTTATGAGAAGTTATATAACATCCCTATGCGTACGCTTTCTATAGCAGACAGATATTTAAACAACAAGCTTTAACTTCATGTTTTAACTGCGTTTCAAGTTAGGTATAGGCTGCATGTAACGCATCTAAAGTTTAAAATAGTAAAAAAACAACTCAGAGAATCTTTAGCCTGTTTTACTTGACAACTAGATGGCACTTATAGTCTACTGGCTTTCACACACGAAAGCAATTTGTAAGCACACAATTTTTCTTCTATTTGTTACACACGGGACTATTTTCACCTGACATGACATGTATACATACGCACTCAAGGTGCATTAATGTATACACGGTGGCAGCACTAGAGCAAAATTACAACAATACAACAAAAACCGGCATGTGGTAAGCTATGTTTATCAAAAATATTTGTAACTATTTTCACAATTATAAACTATGAATGTACCTTTTCATAATTATAAATTATAGTTATTTGAATTATTGTTATGTTCACAAAATAATTTATATATGTTTAATTCAGAATAAAACGCTAAATTCACTTACAAAAATGTAAACAATGCATTTGACGCAAATAGCTTCCTATATTGCCAGTAGCAAAAAATTATCACATGCCGTAGTGTTGCCACCGTGTATACATTAATGCACTTTGTACGCACTGTTTTATATCCATTGGGGTATTTTTGTATTCATTTGATTGTTTGACGAGTGGTTGTATTGTTTTTATTACCCCAATGCCTAGTAAAACATAATAACAATATAAAACAATTTACTTTGCCGATTTTGCCAACAAACTAGCATATTATGCACGAGAACTGTTCTCTTGTTTGCTGCTATGAACACAAACTTCACACATATTATGAATATATATATAAAAAAATCTTTAAAGAAATTTGGCAATATGAGTGCAAAAAGTAAGACTGGTCTGTAGAGCATGGTTATAATTTTTTCATTGCATACGTACGTACATATGCCTATATTACTCTTAATAACTATGTGAAATATTTAGCTTGAATAAAATTATTTTGCTTAAAAATAATGAAATATATTGAAAATATACACTATCGACCGTATTCATCAAGACGAATTCATAACAGGTGAAATTGACAGCGCAGCTGATAACTTTTTTTAATTTTAATCTGTTTCAGATGTCAATGGCGTAGTTAAAACAAAATTGGAAAAAAATTAAAAATAAATTTTTAAAATTTTTTAAACTTTGTATTCTATTTTGAACGCCAGATATCATCCAGAATCCTCCGCAGTCAGGCTGGCCATTTTCACCTTTTCAAGCTCTATGATCTGAGACTTTAAGTTTTACGAGAAAATTAAAAGTTTCACATTATAATTATGTTTTTCTTTTATTGTAAATTTGTTTATGGAAATTTGAAAAAAAATCAAAACAATTTTTTAATTTATGTACTGCATCTTGAGCACCAGCTATCTATCATTTTGAATCCTCCCCAATCGTGCTGGCCATTTTCACCTTTCCATGCTCTTTGTGACTTTAATTTTCACGAAATAACTAAAATTGTCGCCAAATAATTAAATGTTTGTCTTTTATTGTAAATTTTTTTAATATATATTTTTTTAGCTCCTTTTTGTGTTTATATTTTTCTCTTGACATTTGAAAAAGATTTATTTTTTGTAGTGTTGTATTTATTGCTCTTGCATTTACCTGGTATGAATTCGACTTCGTATTCATAAAAAATATTGTATGTTTATTATGAATTTTACAGTGTACTTTGCATTCGTCTGTAATTACGCGAGTTTGTTTCATTGGATATAACCTGCAATATTTTATAGCATCTCTTTTTATGCGGATTTTTTTTCTTATTTTTATAGAATGTTTTATTTCTCGAGCTAGTTTTATGCTTAAAAAAATAATAAAAAGTCCTGAAAATGGAATCAAAAACTGAAACAATTTCAGTTTGCAGCATAATTTGAATAATAAAAAATTGAATTGCAAAACCTCACACAACCTGCAATATTTTATAGCAGCTGATTTTTTATTTTTATTTTATGGCAGTTGATTTTTTGTTTTTTGCTTATTTGTATAGTATTTTATTTTTTCAACAAGTTTTATGTTTTTGCAACAAAAAAAAAAAAAAAAATAATAATAATAATAATAAGCAGCATAATTTGAATAATAAAAAGACAAAGAATTCTATAAACTGAATTTGAAATGTCTCATTTATTAAGTCTATCTCTAGTCAGTCTTACTAAACAGTTTACCTAACGTATTATAACTTCTATGAGCCATTCTGTATCCTTCTTTATTAAATATATTAGACTTTGCTAATCTTTCTGATTTAAAGATTTATAAAAGAAAATTGGAAAGAAAAAAAAATATATATGTATATACCCTCTATGGGAACTTCAAATGTTTTAAACATAAAATTTTGGCAATATGCTGTTTACACAGGCGATTTCCTGCCTCCTAACGGTGAATAGTAGCAAGTATTTAACCTATATATCAACATCAACTTCATATAATTTACCTATTACCGACGCCATTTTGTGTATTTTTTTTCGATGCTCAGCCATATGCTCGAGAATCGATGTAAGAGCACGATGTTCGACATGATGCTCATACCCAGTTCATGGCTAATGAAGACCCCCAGTAACGTATTATGACTTCTATGACCCATTCTGTATCCTTCTTCATTAAATATATTACAACTTGCTAATCTTTCTGATCAACCTGGTATATGTATATGTTGAAGATTTATAAAACCGTGTTGATGGTATAATGTATAGTTATATAATTACATGAGGGCCTTCTTATCTCGAAAACCATGTGTTTCCCTCAATTTTACCATTTAATATTTTCTTAATATATCCCAATTCTCTATCACCTCATATAATTTTTATTTTATTGAGAGCTGCGCGCATAAAGTTAAACTATAGTGTACAGTTTTGTAAAACATGGTTTTGTTGTGCATTTATGGTAAAACAATGTTCATACTCTTTTATATTTGGCTGGTTATTTTCCCATTCAATTCTAAAAGTAACCGCGTACTTATCAACACTTGCGACTGTATTTGACAAACAAAATGACATAATTCCATTAGTATCCATTAAAAACGACTAGCAGAAAAATTTTCAATGAACATAAGTCAGCAAAAATTCAGAAAAAAGCTTGCAAATTTCAATTTATTTAAGGTTTAAAAATGTTTAAGGAAAAGATCACATAAAAGTTTTAAAAATTTCATAAATTATTGTATAAGATGACTAAATTGAAGGAAAAAACCAATTAAATACTTTCTGCTGGCGTCAAAAAAAGGTGGTGTTGTCACCAAAAAAAAAACAAAACGAATTCCATGTTAGAGAGAAACGACAATCGAACTCGATATAAAGAATAGTGTGCAAAAATAAAATAGTTAAAAGACGAGAGCAAAAATCAAAGAAATATTTTTATTTTAGCAATAAATGTGAAAAATTTTCCGAAACAATAAATTTGATATGAATTCTGTGAGTAAAAGTGAAAAATTTGTGTGCTAAATTATCGCGTATAAGTTTTAACTAATTAAATTGTGTAAATTAATTTTAAAATATTTTTCAGGAAAATGTTCAGGTGAATTTTTCACAACGTTTTGGTAATTGACCGATCAACCGGAGAATTATACTTTTTATAGATTTCCTGCAACACAAAATCAATTGAAGGAGGCAATTAGTCATACAGTGGCACACACAACTGCCCAAACTTTTGATCGCAGTTGATTTGTAAAAGAAAGAAAACCATTTATTGTCGTTGCCACCCAACAACACCTTTAAACGAATTGCAGTATTTGTTATTGTGACACCTTTTCTCCTGCTTAACTTTTTTCTTTTCTCAAATCAATGATAGATACTTAACCAACTACAGATTTCTTAACAATTATTACACTCAACGCTTAAGAACATTATAAAAATATTTCCTAAAGGTAAGTCTATTTTATTGAAAAAAAATATATATATCAAATTTTAGTTATTAAGCTTTCATAATGTATACTTCTGCACATTGCTATACACATGCATGTGTACTAGAATCATATTGGGAAAACCAATAACTAAAACCAAACAAAGTAGTAAAGTACTAATCTGTGCTCTCATTAAGATAAACTAAAGTTAATTGATTGTTTAAAATTTTACCGGTCTCTGTATTTTCTTATCACAGGTTTGCAAAACAAAACAAATAATAAAAAAAAAAGCTGATGTTCCCCAATTTATTATTGTTCGAGTTTTCAAAAATACAAATACATGTATTTTCTATTTATTTATCAATTTTATCTGCTTTCTTTTTCATGTAAACTAAATGAAACTACGTTTTTTTTGTTTTTATTGACTGTTTGCCAAATGTCAAATTCTTTTTACTAACACCACCGATACGTTTGCAAACAGTCATTCATCCCACCAAATATAGCTGCCGAACAACGTTGACGTCTTTGGCTGCGTAAAAGTGAACTTTTATGGCAATAGCAGAGATGGCGTTGTAATAATCGCTGCTATCGCTTTTTTTCATTCGGCATGCATATTCATCCATAAAGGTACATATGTACAAATAAATGTATTAACACATGTATATAAGTATGTATGCACACATGCATATACATACATTCATACATGCCTTTGGCTTTTTACTTTGTATGTAAATTGCTCGCTATATTTATCATAAATTTACAACTTTTTTTTTACCTACTAACACTATGTACCTATAAATACTAGAAATAAAAAGTTACATACATACATATATAACATGGTGAAAACAATAAAAGATTTCGCCAGCCCCAACTGGTAGTTTTGTTAAGATTTTATTTAATCTTGTTTTAGTTTGTTTTTTTTTTTTTTTTTTTTTTTTTTTTTGAAAAAAAAGTAGGTATGCAGGCCGCTGGATTCTCTAATATATCCTATGTTCTCCAGCTCACTTGGTCCAGCGTTGTCGACTTTGAAATTTCAAAACGCACCAAAAACGGGGAAAAAGCGCGTTATTTCAATAAAAACGCACCGTATTTTGAATTTTTCAGTTTTAAAAACCCAATTTGTATTATAAAAAGTATACATTTTTTTGCAACCAGTAGTGCGATTCACTATGCTATTTAAGCCCCAATTATTTCGGTTAAAATTATTAACCACAAAATTAACCTTTTTCCTATTCACAAGTACTTTAAACACCATATACTGGGGTTTAAAGTCAGCTGTTTGAGGCAGCTGTTATATTTAACCACATAAATAGGTGTTAATTAACACCCCAATTTTTTGTGGGTTTAAAAAAAGTGTTGATATTGTTTACATATGCATTTCATTTAATTTATGTAATAAACTATTTGTCTAATAAAAAAAAACAATAAAAGTTAGCAAACAACAAAAATAAATCTTGGAAATAATATTTTTGTATAAAACAATAATTAAAAAATTTTTTATTCATTATGTATTTCGTTTTCCTTTAGAAAACTTCTTAAGGAAAGTATTTGTTGATCGATTATAAAATCAAAAATGTTTTGATAGGCAATAACATTATTTTTATGTGAAATGTAATTATGTATGGATGTATGTATGTGCTAAAGCTCTTCATGTTATTTTATTTCCTATCACAAAAATGTTTTTGATTTTATAATTAATCAACAAATACATTCGTTAAGAAGTTTTCTAAAGCAAAACGAAATATTCAATAAAAAACTTTTAATTATTGTTTTATATAGAAAGGATCTCGAGCTCACATATTATTTTAAAGATTTTTATACATATGTATGTATATAATAAAAAGGTCAAAGTTACAAAAGATGAAGAAAACATATAAACAAAAAGAGATTCAGTACAATAGCTAATAAAAATGAAATGCAGAGTTGCCACGTTATAACAATCTGAAAGTGAAGAAAAATAAACCCCTCTACGGTGGCTAAATATAGTTAGTGAATAACGTTGGGGTTAGTGCAAACAACAAAATGTGTGGTTACAGTTAACACTTCTAATTGGGGTGTAAAGTTAGTGAATTGCACTACAGGTGGTGTGGGGACAATATCGTGTCTATTGCAATCTCTTGAACTTAACCCCATTGTGTATATACAGTCTGTCAATAATACATTGAAGACAAACACGGTTTAGATAAAATTATTAGTAAAAATTATAAATAGCTTGTTTTCTATGTTTCCCAGCTATCTATATGTCGACATTTCATAGGAACGACCCTAATCATCAGTAGACTTTGGAAATTTTTGAAAGGTGTAAAGAAATGTTAGAGACGTTTATAAATAGAAAAGCTTGTTTTTTTGTGTTTTGACGGATATTATTAGAGCATTTTACTTTTAAATTCTCAGCAATTTATTTGGATTGTTGGGATATAAAGTTGAATGTTTGAGAATATTTTTCAAAAATTTCCAAAGTCTACTTATGATTAGGGTAGTACCTATGAAATGTCGACATATAGATAGCTGGGAAACATAGAAAACAAGCTATTTATAATTTTTTATATTTTTTATATAAGTATTTGATAATTTTATATGTATTTAAGAGTTAAGAGATCGTGTCGAAAAAAAAAAACTATAATAATAATCGCACGAGTAGTTCCGATTAGAATGAAAAAAAGCTTTTTCTATTTTAAGTGATTATAGACCAATCAGTATACTTTGCTCTATTATGTCAAAAGGAATTGAATTAGTAGTTTAAGATCAAATTTGGTTATATCTTTGCTTAGAAAAATGTTTAATGGTGTTTTCTTTTCTGATAAAAATGTTACACCTATGCTACATATAGCGGTTCAGCACGTTCTGTTCTAAAAAATTTTATACACTATTAAAGGGTGTCATGTTCTTTTCAAAACATGTTGCACTTAAAACTGGCAAAACATGTAGCATTTCCTACACTGTACTTCAAGTAATACCATGTTCAGACGGTAATATGAAATACTTGGTTCGCTCTCTGAACCAATATTACGAAACTAGGGGTTCAGACGGTTGTTTTTTGCATCACACTGATGTTTACATATTTTGTGCAAACGTTTCACTAATTTTTTTAAAATTTTTATTTAATGGCCTTATTCATAAAAAATATTTTATGTTTATTAAACTGTTATTTGACAAATATCTATGGGAAATTTGTCAAATAACTGTTTAATAAACATACAATATTTTTTATGAATACGGCCGTAAATCTTTATGTAAGCATAAAATTTTTACATTTTCAATGTGTTTATTTTGATTTTAACACATTAATTATCACTTTTTTTCTTTGTGTATATTTTTTTCAGCTAGTTCAGATAAACTAGCGATAATTTATTATAAAATTTGGAGATGATAGTAGTTTTTGCTTGGTTCGCAACAAGATTCAAAATGAACCAAGCTGGTTCGCTCATAAAATTTTGTATGGCGAATCATGTTGGTTCAATCAAGATTGGGCCGCGAACCACGAATGAGAGCGCGAACCTCGAAAATAAGCCTTCGTGTGAACATGCTATAAGGTGGAGATACTGCCCTTTTTTACATCTTTGATTCATATGTGTTTATGCAAATATGAAATTCTTTTGTTATTGTAGATGAGTAAACGGTGCTGCTGATGATAGCTTTTATAAGATAAAAATAGTGATGAAAACGGTAGTATGTTAAAAGTAGTCATGATATATTTGAAACGCTAAGTGTATATTATTATTAAATGACACTTTGTCAGCATTTTTTGTTCTCTTGTGCTAATAACACATGTACAACTTTTTAAGGGTGATGGTAATCGGAAAAAAATGATAAACATTTAAAGGGCAGTATTTTTTATCAGAAAAGAAAACACCATAAAAGCCATTATTACAACCTAACGTTAAGTGCATGATAGTTAACGCTGACATTAGTTAACGTGAACGATAAAGTCACCATTAAATTTTTTTCGATTTCCCCAACTGAAGCCACAAAATTTTCAGCAGACAATATGGTAGCTTCAAACACGTAAAGTTAACTTTGAAATTTACCATGAGGATGAAACAGCTGTTAAAGTGCTGCCCACAACTGGCATGAGAACACTAACAGGAACAGCAGAATACTGTTACTGTCAGGTGTAGACTGTAAATGTTACTGTTTTCTTACCGTCTTGACTTAGTGTCCACACCTGCGGTAATATCTGAAATGAGAACGTCAAATTCAATCGCAGAGAGAATTTTGTCATGTGTAGACTAAAAATTAGTGTTATCGCAGTCTTATAATAATTTTTATAAGAGCGTTCTTATGAGAAATCTCATGGCAACGATCTTATAATAAGAGCTGTCAAAAAAGCGATTTTGTGTGTGTTTGTTTACAAACACATTGCAATTTTACCGATTGATAATTTTGCAAAATATCGTTTAAAAAACTATTTTAAATGGAAAATAGGTTGTTTTTATGCATTATATAAACACTATAAATGATTACTTTCGTACAAAATGTGTGCATATACAAAATCCATATACGATTTTATTCATCGCAAAGATGTGTTTTCTTCTCGGCTTTCATTGATTTATGAATTCTTATAAGATTAACAAAAATACGTGTACTCCTTGTTAGACATTAAAATGGACATAAAGAAATTCGTTCTCTCATTCTGCCGACGTTTTGTCAGATATTATCTCAGAGTTAATCGCAGTTGTAGACACTAGGTGACACGGCTGTTAAGACGTCTGTTTTAAAAGCTCTGTCATAACAGAAAATTACATTTTAATACAAAAATAGTTTCAAATTAAGAGAAACTGCAAAAAAAAAAAGTTCAAATTCTTCTCGTAGATTGCAAATTTTGCAATAAAAACATATTTTTCTCACAAACTATAAATAAGGGCATAAAAAGTGATGATATGCTTTTGTTGACGGAGTTGAAATAATGGAAAATCAAGACACCATATCGCCCCTTTATTGCAACATAGTCATTTCTCAAAAAATGGACTTTTCGGGTTAACAATGCAGAATTGTTAACAGTACTACTTTTTATATTGTGCCAAAAATATATTCAATTTATTTTTAAACTGTTTCTTTTATAAGATATTATCAAAAAAAAAATTTTCTAAGACTTGTATGGAAGCTAAAAAATTTGAAATGTGTTTTTCTCGAAACAAGCTTTTTTGAATTATGACTACGTTGCAATAAAGGAGCGATCAAAGGTATGTTTTAACAGTATGTCTTAACGGCGTTCCATGTCTAATGTAGACGGGCTGTAAGTTTTCAGTAACTTTTCAGGTTAATGTTAACTTGTAATAACAAAAAAAAAAAAAAAAAACAAGTAAGAGTGTGGTATATTCGGCTGGGCCGAATCTAAATTATCCTTCACGATAGTCACGCATATGTATAGTTGGTTATATATGAACCGATAACGAAATCTTCCATTTTGTGTCTTTTAGTAACCTTCTTTTATAATGAAAATTGCTTTTCAGCAAAAAAAAAAAAAAAAAAAAAATAATGTTAATGGAAAAATTGGATCAGGCTATATCTCGGTTATATATGGACCGATATCGGAAATTTTCATTTCCCAATAACCTTTATATAACCTTAATTCATTACCAAAACTGTTTTGAGTAAAACAAGTTGTTTACGTTCGCTGTCGCTGCATTTTAATGAAAAACCCGGTCTAGGCTATATCTCGGACCGATATCGGAAATTTTAATTTTCCATAATTATAAAAAATTATTTCATTGCCAAAACTGCTTTTTAGCGCAAAAAAGTTGTTTAAGAATTTTCGTGAAAAACCCGATCTATGCTATATCTCGGGTATATATGGACCGATATCTGAAATTTTTTTGTTTTGCCTTTTAGTCACCATGCTTAATGAGTGTGTGAAGTTTGAAGCAAAACAAACAACTTTTTTTTCAAAAATTGCCATACAAAATTGTAAAAATTCATTACTTTTTACGGAATTTTGAATATATCTTAGCTATACGTGAACCGATATTACTGAATTTCAATAGCAAACACATGACAATATGGAGTAATAGAGTGGTGAAAGAAAAAAGTTTCTATGTCTAACAGTTTTCTCAGAAACGGTATTTCAACGACCGACAGACGGACATCGCTTAATCGACTTTTCCATTAATTCTGAATCAGAATATATATACTATATAGGGTCGCAAAAAAAACTGTAGAAATTACAAACAGAATCACAAACTTATATATACCCTTTACATTTATGTGAAGGGTAAATATAAAAAAAAAAAAAAATATCTGTAAAACAAAATCCTAATGTTAACTATTCGTCAGTTGTAATAATGGCCCTAAGTGAACGCCATATTGGATTTCTGCCTGGCTTAAGCACATCTTCGTTATTACTTAGTTTAACCGGGAAAATTCACGAAAATCTGAATAATAATTATATATTATCGGCCATGTCACAGAATTCACTTCCGTTCGAAAATGGAATTGAATCGGTTTTTTAATTCTGCAAAAAACGAAAATTTAAAACTTTTTCGGAATTAAATCAATTCTATAAGATAATTCTAGTTTCATTCTTGCACTTAGAAATGATTTCATTCCGAAAAGTCTTTTTTAGTTTTTCGTTTTTTGAAGAAGTAAAAAAAGAATACAATTCCGTTTCCGAACGGTATTAAGCACTATGACATGGCTGTATATATATTGAAAGGAGTCTTAAACGTATTAGTAGGGTAATAAAAATTGCCATCAGGGAATCCAGGGATAATTATTATAGTGAAAATATATCGGGATTAGGAAATGACCGAAGGAAAACTTGGATCTCAGGAGGGAATTGAAACTCAATCTGGGGACCATTTCAATCTTTTGAGAACCTTATGTGCAATAACCGATTCCTTTGTGTTGGACAATGTTATTAGTGAGGTTATTTTGAATATGGATGCTAATAAGGCCCGAGGTTATGATAATATATCGCCTAGATTTGTGAGGGACTGTAGAGAGGAGATAGTATCAATTTTGACTCTTATTTTCAATAATATGGTTCAGAATTCAGTGTCAAACCGACTGCGTTAGCTTCTTTCATTAGAAGCAGCGGATGGCTAGTAAATCAGCAAGTAATGCCACATTAATAGTTTCCCACCTCCTTTCCCTCCTCCTCACTTCTTCTATATCCCTATAACCTTTTATTTTCTTTTTCCTTTACTAACTTTTTCAGGCAATCACAAAGGGAACGACCTACAGGACCCAAGTGAGCTGGAGTTTCCGGGTATTTGCTGGAAATCCAGCGGCCTGCTTACCTAACCTACCTAAATCAACACTAAATCCTATAATAATAATAAAGTTCGTGCAAAAATCAAGTGATTTGCAGAACAACCCTGAAAATATATTTTTAACTTATAACCAAATATTTCATAATAAAACAATTTAATAGTTATGATTAATTCCAGTAAAATTAAATTATATTTCATTTTCACTATTCTTTTGTTTTCAGCAAAAAATCAACAAAAATTACAACTTTACATAAAAGTTACACTGCAAATTAAAATAGAAAATCGTTGTTTGTCAGGCTTAGGAATTAAAGACAAAATTTTGATAAAATGGCGTATAGGAAGCCAAATGATTTAGATGGCTTCATACAGCTGATGCCAAAGGCGGATATGCGCGTGAAGGCTCAATTAGCTGAAGACTTGGTGACATTCCTTAGTGATGATACTAATTCTATTGTTTGTACGGATATGGGCATGCTGGTGGATGGTTTGATGCCGTGGCTCACTGGTAGCCATTTCAAAATAGCGCAAAAGTCATTAGAAGCATTTACGGAAATTATAAAGAGATTGGGTCCTGACTTTAATGCTTACATTGCAACAGTTCTGCCACACGTTATTGATCGCCTGGGTGATAGTAAAGATACCGTGCGTGAAAAAGCTCAGTTATTGTTGCAGACAGTTATGGAACATAAAGTTCTTACGCCACAAGTGCTGCTTGATAAATTGGCGGCCAGTTGTTTCAAACACAAAAATGGTAAAGTCCGCGAGGAGTTTTTACAGACAATTGTAAACACACTCAATGAGTATGGAACGGCTCAGTTAAGTGTACGAAACTATATTCAATCTATATGTGTCTTACTCGGGGATCCCACAGTGTCGGTTCGCGACACTGCGATACAGTCTCTTGTCGAAATATATAAACATGTCGGCGATCGCCTACGACCAGATCTGCGTCGCATGGATGACATGCCAGCTTCAAAGTTGGCCATACTAGAGCAAAAGTTTGACCAAATTAAAAGTGAAGGTCTGCTTCTTAAGTCGGCGATGTTAATACCACAATCGCAACTTAACAACAATAACGGGCACGATGAGGCAGACAACATCGCAACTCGCGAAAGGCCTACAAAAATAATTAAACGTACTGTTTCCGCTACAATGCGCAGCAAGAGTAATGTGTCAACAGACAGTTCTGCCGATGCTGGAGCTGTTACTATGGATATTTTTGAAGCGTCCTTCGAAGCTGTACCACAGTTGAATATATTTCATCCCAAAGACATGGACGATATTTATCGCAATATATTGTCAATAATAAGTGATAAAAATTTTGACTGGGAAAAACGTATTGATGCACTTAAGAAAATACGTTCACTGCTAATGTTAAATATACAATCACAACCCCAATTCGTTGCTGTTCAATTGAAGGAATTATCTATATCGTTTTTAGATATTCTTAAAGAGGAACTTCGCTCACAAGTTATTCGGGAAGCGTGTATTACGATTGCATTTCTCTCAAAAACACTACAGCAGAAATTAGACAAGTTTTGCGAATACATTTTGGAGCAACTGATACAATTGATACAGAACTCGGCCAAAGTAATTGCAACATCATCTTTAATTGCAATCAAGTATATAATTAAATATACTCATGCGCCCAAGTTGATCAAAATTATTACCGAGATGCTACAAAACTCTAAATCGAAAGATATTCGCGCAGCGCTGTGTGAGATATTGTGTTTACTGTGTGAAGAATGGCCAACAAAATCGCTAGAGAGGAGTGCTACTCTTTTGCGTGATATAATAAAAAAATCAATGAGCGATGCAGACAGTGAAGCGCGACGTCACTCTCGACGAGCGTATTGGGTATTTCGTAAACATTTTCCAGATTTGGCGGATCAAATTTATGGTACTCTTGACATAGCCGCACAAAGGGCTCTGGAGAGAGAACGCGATGGTGGATATACTGAAGAAAGACGAGCTACTGTTGTTGCAACCACACGTATTCAACGTTCGCCAGGTTCAATGCAAAAAACTGCTCCTGGTATGCGAAGTGTGTCGGCTGTAGATACGGCAGCAGCTCAACGTGCTAAAGCTCGTGCCCAATACGCATTGTTTGCACGCAAGAAAGCTGCAAATTCAGGACTGTCTTCTACAAACAGTGGTGTAACAGGATCTCTACCTCGTTCGCGGATTGGAACCAGTCAACAGCAGGCAACGGTTCAACCGAGTGTTAGTACTGCTGGCACACCTCGCGTACGTGGAAGAACAGGCGTGTCGCAATCACAGCCGGGATCAAGGTCTACTTCGCCCAGCTCAAAGCTGCGCGAACAGCATATAATCGGTTCATACTATAGGCCAACTGGTACAATTCCAAAAAAAGCGTCGGGCATTCCACGGTCTTTAGCCAGCTCTCGGGAAACAAGTCCTACAAGAGGTGGCGGAGGTGTTATTATGAAAAGAAGTATTTACACAACCGGGAATTCTCGCCGCACTCCGGAACGTAACCAACCTACAAGACAACTTGCTGCTGCCAGACTGTTGCAGCAGAGTAGAGATGCCGAAAATGCTCTAGCTGATGCATTGTCTCCTGATGGCAACACCGGTGAGTATGCATCAATGAATGAATATGGTCGTGAACGTGGTGGATTTTCGGTTGGTTCAAGAATCGGCAGGAAGCTAATGTCGCGTGACGAATCCGATGATTCTGAGGCTTCATCCGTCTGCTCAGAAAGATCTTTTGACTCGTCCTACACGCGTGGCAACAATTCGAATTATTCCCTTTCTGGATCAAGGAATCGACTAGACTGGAGTTGGGTGAGACCTCCGTTCGAAGATATCGATACAATAATCCAATACTGTGCCTCTACACATTGGTCCGAGCGTAAAGATGGCCTTATCAGTCTCACTCATTACCTCGCTGACGGCAAAGAGTTAACACCGAATCAATTACAGATGGTTCTTGACACTTTTCGCAAAATGTTTCTGGATACACACACTAAAGTCTATTCGCTTTTCCTGGAGACGGTCACCGAACTTATATTGGCTTATGCTAACGATCTTCATGACTGGCTATTTATATTGTTGACTCGCCTTTTCAATAAGTTGGGCACCGAATTACTAAATTCGATGCATGGCAAAATTTGGAAGACTTTACAGGTTGTTCATGAATATTTTCCAACTGATCTCCAAATGAAAGACGTCTTCCGTATATTGTCTGATTCTGCACAGACGCCGTGTACAAAAACACGAATAGCGATACTGAAATTTCTAACTAGTTTGGCAAACACGTATTGCAAAAACACTGATTTTCCTGGTGCTGAAGAAGGCATTGTTCTACCAATTGTAGAGAAGGCCTTATTAAAAATCGTTCAAATGGCCGGCGACCAGAAAAGCCTAGAACTGAGAAACCAAGCACGTCATAGTCTTATAGCATTATACAATCTCAACACTCCCCAAATGACAAAAGTTTTGTCAAATCTCCCTAAGGGCTATCAAGATTCCGCAAAAGTTTGCATTCAGTCACATTTGCGCCGTAGCAATACATCGGGCACAAACTCACCCTCATCATCTCCTCTCTCAAGCTCAAGCCCAAAACCACTGCAAAGCCCAAACGTGGGAGGACCATTTTCATCACTGCAACCCCAATTCACTAGTCCACGTTCACGTCAGTCTTCTGTTACTGATAACGACTTAATGCTTGGCTACTCCGAGGTCGATGTTCAGCAAAATATACAAAAAACAACCGAGGAAATACGCAACTGCTTTGGTGGCTTAGAAAACCATTACAAATCATTGGCCACCAACTCAAACGGCGGTGGCTACAATGGCCATTTAAGCGAAGCGCTAGACTCGTGCGCATCTTCTAACTCAAAGACCCAGTCTGCGACTACAACAGAATCCAATACACCAGAGAGCACCACAATGCGCTTAGATGGTAATTTATTGGAGCAAAATCACAAAATGACAACCAGTACATTTGGCTCTGTAATGGGTCAAAGAAACTCGTCGTCATCCTCGGGAGCTAATCTCAAATTTGCCGAAAATGGTGAAATTGTCCTGGAAAACGGTACTCATGAAAGCGAAGTTATAAAAGTGGCACTTAATCTCACACCAGATATGCCAGTACCTCAAGTCCAAAACGCTCTGGCCAATCTGGGCACATGTATTAAAAGCGGAAACTGTGAGCTGCCCAACAAACACTTTCGTGCCATTATGAAAATGCTACTGAACATGCTAGAAGCTAGCTCTAATGAAGTCGTAGTTGAAGCACTTTATGTTCTGTCTAAAATCCTGCGGCGAGCGCAAATGAAGCCAAATTGGATCAATTTTGTCGAACTAATATTGCTTAACATTATACACTGCTATCCAAAGAGTAAGGAGACAATTCGCGAACTAGACATGTTGATTCCTCGTATTGTACCAGCTTTGCCTCTCAATTTAACCATCAACATAGTTAATCCTGTGATTGCAACGGGCTCGTATCCTGAGAACTTGTGTGCCCTAAAACTGCTGACCGAACTGGCGGATCGTCATGGCGCCGAGTTGACTGAGACTCAGCTTGATATAGTTTTTCCACACTTGGCGCGACTAGCGGACGATTATCATTCGATGGTGCGCAAAGCGGCCGTTTTTTGCATCGTCAAACTGTACATTGTCATGGGCGAAGAAAAGGTGAAACCTAAATTGACCATGCTGAATCCCAGCAAAGTTCGCCTCCTCAATGTCTACATAGAAAAGCAGCGCGGAGCCTCCAGTGGCGGCGGAAGTTCAACGAAAAACTCATCAGCGTCATCTTCATGATTGCCACTAGCGGTTAAGAAACAATATGAAATTAATTTTAGCGATGTTAAATACTAAGTTATTGTTTGTTTCTTTAGGTGGTATATTGATAATAATGAGTATTTGAAAAGAGTAGCAGGTAGCATTTGGTTGTGTAAACGAAATGTGTGCGCATTGTGTAAAAATACTAAACAAAATTAAAAATCTATCTCCCAATTCTTGCAAGTATTTGGATCGATCTTCTTAACATTTCAAACCATATTGAAACGCTCGTTATTAGCCTTTAGACAAATTATTCTCATTATTATTATTATTTTCGGTTGGAAACCATATTTTTTCCCCCCAGCATAGTTTAAAAATAAAAAAGATACTGGCTTAAGCCTTTGAATTAAAATAAGTAGACTGGCAGTTCACCTAAACCGTTTTCTGCTGCAAACCAATTGAATTTACCACGTTCGGTTGATGGATGATGCAAACCCAAGAGTGCATTTTCGTTGATTTCCTAATTACCCCTTTTATTTGATTTTACTTTTTTTACATGGCTTAATATTATAAATATATTTATAGCTCATACATACGATATATTTTAAGTCTAACCACATTTAATGTTTACTCACTCACACAACACATCGTAAGTTTTTCTGTTTTTTTTTTTTTTTTTTTTTTTGCAATTTGGCGGCAATTTTCAACTCAAAATGTACAAGAAACAAAAATTTCATGATTATTAAACTTAGAACTAAAAGCAAACTCAAACCCGTGTAATTATTTACCAATATTTTTTTTTATTATTTTAATATTTTTTTATCATATGTAATTTAATTTTTTATTTAATTTAATCCTAAGTTATATAAATATGTATTTTAATGGTAAATAATAAATCTAAATTAAATAATATTTATACAAAAATACAACAAAAAACAATAACTAATATTTATCTTTAAAAATAAATTAGCAACTGATTCGAAGAAAAAAAAAAATTTTTTTTTAGTTAGTTATCTAATTACATATTTTCAAACTTATCTGCCGATTTGTTTAGAATTTTTCTTAGAAAACAAAACAAAACAAACATTTAAGCAACGAACAAATAATTTTTCAGCTCGAGTTCCTTTTAATATTTATGTTTAATAAAATTCTCGTTAAAGCTTTTCTTAATTGCATTAAATATTCTATATTAAAATTCTCTGAAAAACGAAGAAATAAAAAAATTGAGATAAACAAATTTATGTATCACTGCATATCATTTTATACAGGGCGGCTGATGAAAGCTGCTACCAAAGAAAAAAAAACGTAATGACCCCTATTCTGCGTTTCGATTAAGTCTCCGCATTCAGTTCCGTTGCGATCGAAAATTGGAGGCACAGTGTGCCTCGTTTCTGTATTACTCGCATCGAGAAATTTCTCACAAGAAACAACGGAATTGATAGAGAAACTATGCGAATAGAAACAACAAATGGAGTTTCTCACACAAATGTTTCTGTATCTTTGAGAAGCGAGAGATAGCTGTCAAAATAGCTTTTTTGACGTAATTCATTGGAAGCTTGTGAGTAAACCTGTTTCTGTATTAAAATTTTATGAGAAGTTTCTCGCTAGAGCTGTCAAAACTTTTCACAAGTTATAAGGAAGTTATAAATTTAAAAAATATATAATTGACATAATGAATGCAAAAAGTGTAGAAAAGGTAAAGTTTTTAAATATTTATACACATATTGTCGTATTCATAAAAAATAAATTGCAATTAGTAAAAGTTTACTTGACATACATATTTTTACACAAAATTTGTCAATTAAACCTTTGTTATGTGTGTTATTATGAATACGGCAGATATTGAATGTAGTTCATTATTCATTTCTTCTTTTTATTTTAGAAAATTAAAAGAATTTCCACGGAGATATAATATAATAAATATATAAAAATTATGAATTAAATTTTTTTGGTTTTTTCTTTATTTCTTAATATTTATGTACATATGTACATACAGTATGATAAATTAAAAATTTAATGGCAAAATCTTAATTTTAGCCTGTCTCGAATGCGAGAAGCTTCCCTCATCGGTTCAGGAACTAAAAAAAAGGGTCGGTTGCAGCCCTTAATCTCTGGCTGTAAATGCGCAACATGTTTCGCCGGTCATATTGGTCAGCCACCATCACCACAAAACTATACCTTATTGAAAGTTTTTATGAAATTTATTTATGATTTGAATGTGTTTTTATTTATGTACACGTGTTATTGATTGACACAATTTTATTTTATTTATAACACTAAATTCAATTGTTTTATTCACTGCTAAACATTTGTTTCTTAAACTTTCTTATTGTTTGATAAATTTTTCCTATATTCGTCTTCTTATTTGTTTACTTTTTGCATTTTGACAGCTGCTTAATGGAAATATTCCAATAAAGACGTAACTAGTATTGCCTCTTTTCGATTTAATATACAGAAACGCTGTTTTCTCGATAGTCGAGAAACGATGGAATTTTACACATATGTACGAGATTAACTAGTTGTGAGTTCGAGTCCAACTTCAGTCAAGAAGAAGGATTATTTTTAATTATAACAATAATTGCTGTGAAACAATAAGACCAAAGAAGAACAGAAAAAATAATTGAATACCATAAGCTGGGGGACAACTAGCTGTTTCGTAGTCGCTACACTACTAATCAGCACCCACTGGAATTCGAACTCGGGATCATGTGATTATGATGTATTTTTAATACGGCCGCTTTAACCACTTCAGCCACCGAGCTCTTTAATTATTCTTACGTTAATGTTTGCCACATATTGATCACACGTAGTGTAGCGACTACGAAACAGCTAGTTGTCCCCCAGCTTTTAATGGTATTGAATTATTTTTTCTGTTCTTCTTTGGTCTTATTGTTTCACAGCAATTTATTGTAATAATTAAAAATAATCCTTATTCTTGACTGAAGTTGGACTCGAACTCACAACTAGTTAATCTCATACATATGTATATAACTAAAAAAGTTCACTCATTAAAGATGGAATTTGATGTTTCGTAGTTTTCGATGCGAGAAACTTTTCACTAATCTTACAGAAACGAGGCACTGATAAAAAACGGAATCGAAAGAAAAAGAAGAAGACAACAATGTTTATAAAATTAATAGCATCACTGTGGAATGTGGAAATGAAATTGCAAAATAAGCAAGTTTGTTATCATTTTCATAAATAAATGTCAAATTTCATACAAAAAGTTGTTTGTATATGTCATGTGCACCCTGTGGCCGAGAGATATAAATAAGTGCTGTTAACGCTGTTGGTTATGTCAATTTTGGTGTCAAAGTTGAGTAGGTTGAAAGGTGAATGAAAGAAGGAAGAAGAAGAGCGTTAAGGAGAAAGGGGGTTATATATTGGAAAAGAAAAAAATATGGTGGGGTTTTTGCAGTTTTGGCGGGAGATTTTTGACAGGTCGGGGTGACTAAAATGGTGTTTTTGGGGGATAAGTTTTTTTTGGTTGGAGATGTTAGGACGGGATGGTTGTACGGCTGCCGGCAAAAAAAGAAATTTAGTTTTGTGATTCGGGGAAAAAAAGTAATACTTACCTTGTTGAAAATAAACTTTTGAAATAAAATTAATACGGTGGAGTGGTAAAACCAGATTATTGTAAAGGGTGTTTTTTTAAGCTAGATAGAACTTTAAATTGTAAAAAGTAACACAAAAAATTAAATTTTGATGAAACATTTTTTTTATTTGTTTCAGTATACTCTGACAAATCATCATGAATAGACTCACGCTTGAACAACGCTACGAAATTATCCAAATTTACTTTGAAAATCAGTCGTCGATTCGCGCAACTTTTATCGCAAAATTGTGTTCAGCGATGAGGCGCATTTTTGGCTTAACGGGTTTGTTAATAAGCAAAATTGCCGCATATGGAGTGAGACCAATCCACAAGAGACCCTACAGACTCCATTACATCCAGAAAAATGCACTGTTTGGTGCGGTTTTCATGCTGGTGGCATCATCGGACCTTATTTCTTCAAAAATGAGGCCGGAGCTCGCGTTACGGTCAATGGAGATCGTTACCGCACCATGATCAATGATTTTTTGTTTGAAAATATGGATGACATTGATCCGGAGGAGATGTGGTTTCAACAGGATGGCGCTACGTGCCATACGGCGAACGCAACCATCGACTTACTGAAATCAAAATTTGACGATAAGTTGATTTCGAGAAATGGACCTGTCAATTGGCCTCCAAGGTCGTGCGATTTGACACCTCTCGATTATTTCCTGTGGGGCTACGTGAAGTCACTGGTTTATGCTGATAAACCAGCAACAATTGACGCCTTGGAGGCCAGCATTGTTCGTGTTGTTCGTAACATACGGCCAGCAGTGCTCGAAAAAGTGGCCCAAAGTTGGACGTCCAGAATGCGCTTCGTCAAGAACAGCCGCGGTGCCCATATGCCCGAAATCATTTTCAAATGTTAATGTCACGTATTGATCTTTCGAATAAAAAAAAATTTTGATTACAATTTAATTTTTTGTGTTATTTTTTACAATTTCAAGTTCTATCGGGCTTAAAAAAACACCCTATATTTATTAAAATTTTTGAAAGAAAAAAAACAAAGGAAAAATACCACATTTGGAAAAGATATGGGTACTTTAAACTACAGCTAAAACTAAACCAAGTTGGAAAACTGAATATATTAAATTTTATCAAAAGAAATAAATAAAATAAATAACATAAAAAAAAGGAAAAACACAAGAAAAGTAATAGCTAAAATAAAAATAAAATCAACTGAAAATTAAGGAAAATCTAAGCTTAAAGTAAGAAAACTTCAACTAAACTAACTACTTAGCACAACATAAAGCTAAGCACAAAGGAAACCGAGCCACAACCATCTGAAATAAAAAAAAAATACTTACCGTCTCAGCGCACACCGTTCCAGAGCAGATAGCAAAGGCATGCTTTGAGGGGGGAAAAAAATCGAATTGAAGCAGCAGTCGGCAACGGCACGGTGGAGAATCCAGGTGTTCGAGCCGAATTAGACCAGGACTAGAAGACGAACTGACCGGACTGTAATGTTTAAGGTATTTATTTACATGTGTATTTATTAATTTTATGTACAGTCACTCACATTTAAAGTCGGGCAGACGCATGTAAAAAATTTTAGTCCCAATATTTATAGAAAGAAAAGTCGTTTTAATTTTGTTTATTTTTTCACGAAAGCTCTTTTATTTAAAAACAACAAAAACAATTTATTCCAAGTTCTTTTATTAAATGTATTCGAAGGCTTAACTTAAATAAGGTCACTTTTCAGTCTCACATTTAAAGTCGGGCAATTAATAAAAAATTAGCATTGTGTGAACATAACGCAAAATTAATATTTTGTAGATCCACCTTTTTGGGTTTCAACAGCTTGTAAGCGGTTAGGCAAAGATTCCACTAATTTTTTGGCAAACCTCAGGACTTATATTATTCCACTCTTTCTGTAAGGCATTCTTTAGTTGTGGAATTGACGTACACTGCCTGTCCTGCATCCGGCGGCCTAATTCGTCCCACAAATGTTCAATAACATTGAGGTCCGGACTTTGTGCAGGGGTTTTAATAACCTTCGGACAGTTATAGAGCAGCCAATTCTTTACATCATATGCTGAATGTTTAGGATCATTGTCCTGGTAAAATTGGAAATTAGTTTCAATGCCGAGTTTTTTTTACGCTTTCTTTTAAATTTTTTCTCAAAATATTTAAATAAACATTCTTATTCATAACACCGTCAATGAAATGCAAATTTCCAACTCCTGAGGCTGCCATGCATCCCCAAACCATAACCGATCCACCACCGTGCTTTACTGTTTTTCTTGAATTCTTGCCTTCCATCTCTTTGTTTTGTTTGCCTCTTCCATCGCACCCAAATAAGTTAAATTTACTTTCGTCAGTAAACAATACCTAAATATCAATAATAAGCCTAATTAAATTTTTATGTTTGTTCCAACTTACTGTACTCCAGAAATCAAAATCTTTGGTCATATATTGACGAGCAAAAACAAGCCGTTCGCTTTGGTTTTTCTTACTTATAAGAGGTTTTTTCCGTGACACTTGGCCATGAAAGTCATTCTTGCGAAGAAGTCTTCTTATTGTTTCTGGCTTTACCTCCGTCCCAGAAGCTTCCTTGACCATTGCTGTCAGTTTTGGAGCAGAAATAAAAGGATTTTTCTTCACCTATTTTAAAATCATGCTCTCATCTCTGGGTGAAAGCTTTCTTGCTCGGGCTCCGCGTTTTTTATTTGCTACCAAACCACTTTCTTTATATCTAAAAAAGATATCATGCACTGTAGATTTGCTTTTTTTATCAAATTAGATATTTCCCTTTCAGATTTTCCATCTAAGTGCAACTCAATTATTATTTTCCCTTCTTCGAAGGTGGATTGTTTAATTTTGCGCGGCCTTTTTCAAAAACTTTTATAATCTTCACTGATCGAATGATTGTGTAAGAAGAAATAATTGTTTTGGAGACAAAAGAAGAAAAAAGTGGAAATAACGGTATATTTCACTTTTTCATTGTACAAAACATTAAGTGCCCGACTTTCAATGTGAGACAGAGAATTTACTTTTTCTCATTTTGTTATTCTTATGTATTTTATAACGGGACTTAAAATAAAATTTCTTTGGTTTTTCTATTAGATCATAAATTTTCGACAATGTTTGCCCGACTTTAAATGTGAGTGACTGTATGTATGTACGTTTTAGTAAGTCTTTGAAATTTTATTAGTTTCATTGTTTTGAGTTTTGTTTTGGTGAAATAAGCATAAGTTAGGGCATTTTTTTTGTAAGCAATAGGGCAAAGACCGGAGTGAATAATTGTTGTGAACGAAGTTTCCATCAGTAGGGGGAGCGCTCGCTAACTGTTAGGGACACATTTTAGTTCGATTTTAAGCCTTGGATGACTAGGTGTTTTCCTTAAATGCAGAGATTTTATTAAGAGGTGAATTTTTGTATATATAGGTAATATATAGGTTAGTTTAAGGTTTCAAATTTTAATTAAAGAATTATAATGTTTGTGGAAAATCTGAGTTGAATTCATTAATATGGAATAGGTAGTGTTGATGATGGGAAGGTGAAAGAGATAGGGTAAGTAAAAGTGAGAAATTGGATATGTTTAGGGATGGTTTTCAGGAAAATTACGGCATTAAACCATAGTTAGGAATGTCATCGGGAGGGCAGCCGGACGCTAAAAATCACCTATTAGCGTAACTGTTGTGCGGGCTGATGCAGGAGAAGCTGGAATAACAGGTAACTGCTTTAAAATTTTTGTAACATTAATTTTTTTTCAACCGTGTTTCTCCATCTTTCACTTTCGGGCCTAATTTATTTTTCTTTTGTGACTTTTTGAGCTGGCATGAATTTTCCGTAATGGTAGCGAAACAGAAGCAGGTACGTGGCAAGTACCACCCCAAGACGGCGAGCCCTAGCCGGGGATATACGCCAGCATGCCAGCGCCGCCACGCATCTGGCAACACATTACTCAACACGATTGTGTTGATTTAATGACATCAATTTGCTGCTATCCATTGTATATACATAATTAAAAATAAGTTCTTGATAAAGTTTAATAAGAAATATATATACAAAAACAAACTACAATTAATTGTCCATATATATATTGCAGTGCAAAGAATCTTGTGAAGATAAAGGCACATAATAAAGGAAATTAACAGCCTGTTCATGGATCGCGTTTTAATTAAAGCGAAAACCAGCGACACGTTTATGACTACGTAAGAAATTGGGTCTGTGTAACGCGCTTCTCACTGTTCGCGTTCTGTTACGTTATACACGTATTAGTATACATATTTTCTATCCCCAGTATTGCCACTATACAAGTTATATGTATCTTGTTTACTTTTTTCGTGTAAAATATATTTTTACATCATGAATAACGGTAACCCTATTTCAATTGAAAAAAGAAACCGGTGATAAATATTTATGTAAACAAAACATCTTTATGCTGGAAAAAAAATTATAGAATATTTGCTGGTCATACAAATTCTGGTGATGATCAGACAAATGCCTTTATGGACTGATCCTAACTTATTCTTTTACTTTTAAATTATTTCCTTTCTTTAAATAATTAGCAAAAAAGGAAATTGTTTGCATATACATATATGTATGTACGTGTTAACATGGATATGAACGTTTATTTATGTATATATATGTGAACATGTATGCATACTTGTTTTTGCTGTTATTTTCATTCTTATATATTTGAATCTTTATTTTTGTTCAAGCTTCTTTTTTCCTGCTCAACGAATAAAAAATTCTATTCGCGCAGTATTCGCCTGCTTGGCATGTAAAAATGCGATACACAGACAGAAAGCAAATGTCAATTGTTACGTTTTTCCTCCAAAAAGTTTTTTTTCGCGTTGCATGAACGCAAATAAGAAAAACGTCAAGATTTCGTCGCGTTTTTTGAGCACATTGTGTTCCATGAACAGGCTGTAAGTGTTGTGATCAAGGCGACTTTATACAGGTGAATGCAAGCGGAAGGGCGAATTCAGTACTATGTATTTTGTTATTGTAAAACATATCGTGAATATCAAAATCTAAATTCGCTTAAGATTGTTCAGCTGGGAAAATATTTTATATAAACGTTAAATATAAGCTTTTATAATTGTTTGTAATTAAAATCACAGATTATATTAGTTTTTCACTTTTAAATTCACACAAATTACTTGAAATTGCACTAAATCATGCAAAAAAATCTACAGATTAAAATGGCGCGAAAGAGTTTGTAAACAAAATTTGACAGTCTCATTGGAAAAAACGCGAGAAGCAAAAAATAATCACATGTGCTGTTAAGTTCACCTTGTAATGAATTCGCCTTGCGTAGTACTTTACGTTTTATTAAACTGCATTTAATAAAACGTAGTTAAAACGTATTGTAGTTAATCTTATAAGAATTCATAAATCAATGAAAGCCGAGAAGAAAACACATCTTTGCGTTGACTAAAATCTTATATGAATTTCGTATATGCGCATATTTTGTACAAAATTAATCACTTATAGTATATATTTAATGAATAAAAACAAATTATTTTTCATTTAAAATGGTTTTTAAAAGATATTTTGCAAAATTAATAATCGGTAAAATTGCAATGGCGTCTTTTTGTAAACAAACACACACACAATCGCTTTTTTGACAGCTCTTATTATAAGATCGTTGCCATGAGATTTCTCATAACAACGCTCTCATAAAAATTATTATAATAGCGCATTTACACCAACTCAAAATCTAGTAGATTTGAATTGAAATCTACAACGAAATCTATATCGTTTACACCACCGTTTTTTGACATCTAGCAAGATTTCATTTGCTCAAAAATAATTTATGCATGCGGGTTTGACAATACAATATTATCATAGACTGAATACACCAGCATTAAAGTGTATATTTTTTGTGCCCAGAGACTGCATACACCACATTATAGTGCAATTTTTGTTGCAGCGTAGTATTTTTAAGTACTTTTTGCAAGAAATCACAGTTGCATCGCTTAGTACTGAGTAGATTTCAGGAGATTTCGTCGAAATCTACTCATAAAGTAGATTTCATTTTGTATGGGAAATCTTCTCAAAATCTACTAGATTTGGCTTGAAATCTCGAATGAGCAGATTTCGCTTTGGTGTAAATAGGCTATTAGACTGCGATAACACTGATTTGAAGTCTACACGTAACAGAATTCTCTCTGCGATTGAATTTGACGTTCTCATCTCAGATATTATCGCAGGTGTGGACACTAAGTTAGATTAGTGAAAAGTTTCTCGCATCGAAAACTACGAAACATAAAACTCCATCGTTTCTCGACTATCGAGAAAAACAGTGTTTCTATATATTAAATCGAAAACAGACAATACTAGTTACGCCTTTATTGGAATATTTCCATTAAGCACCTGTCAAAATGCAAAAAGTAAACAAATAAGAAGACGAAGATAGGAAAAATCTATCAAACAAAAAGAAAATTTAAGAAACAAATGTTTAGCAGTGAATAAAACAATTGAATTTTGTGTTATAAATAAAATAAAATTGTGTCAATCAATAACACGTGTACATAAATAAATACACATTCAAATCATAAATAAATTTCATAAAAACTTTCAATAAGGAATGGTTTTGTGGTGATGGTGGCTGACCAATATGACCGGCGAAACATGTTGCGCATTTACAGCCAGAGATTAAGGGCTGCAACCGACCCTTTTTTTTAGTTCCTGAACCGATGAGGGAAGCTTCTCGCATTCGAGACAGGCTAAAATTAAGATTTTGCCATTAAATTTTTAATTTATCATACTGTATGTACATATGTACATAAATATTAAGAAATAAAGAAAAAACTAAAAATATTTAATTCATAATTTTTATATACATATTTATTATATTATATCTCCGTGGAAATTCTTTCAACTTTCTAAAATAAAAAGAAGAAATGAATAATGAACTACATTCAATATCTGCCGTATTCATAATAAATAATTTACACATAAGAAAGGTTTAATTGACAAATTTTGTGTAAAAATATGTATGTCAAGTAAACTTTTACTAATTGCAAATTATTTTTTATGAATACGACAATATGTGTGTAAATATTTAAAAACTTTACCTTTTCTACACTTTTTGCATTCATTATGTCAATTATATATTTTTTAAATTTATATATCTTCCGCAACTCTTTTATTTGTGAAAACTTTTGACAGCTCTAGCGAGAAACTTCTCACAAAATTTTAATACAGAAACAGGTTTACTCACAAGCTTCCCATGAATTACGTCAAAAAAGCTATTTTGACAGATATTTCTCGCTTCTCAAAGATACAGGAACATTTGTGTGAGAAACTCCATTTGTTGTTTCTATTCGCATAGTTTCTCTGTCAATTCCGTTGTTTCTTGTGAGAAATTTCTCGATGCGAGTAATACAGAAACGAGGCACTGCTGATTGATGAAAATCAAAAACTTTTAATATTTTATTTTGACGTGTAATTATTTTGCTAGTCTCCAGTTGTGATTGACGATAAAAAATTTCAATTTTATTATCGAAAGGAACAACAATAAATAAAATAAAAAACTACCTCTATATTTATTATGATTATTGAATTTTATTTTGTTCATATACATATTACTACTTTTCATACATTGTTTTTTTCTTTTCATGATTTAATTTTCTTATCCGATGATGACATGTTTAGAAACGAACGCAGCGGAGTCAAAATAAAAATGATGATTGACGATTTTATTTGTACGTCTATTAAACGACAAAAACACGACACTCACAAATATGGACTGATTGAAGGAGTCTTTTTATCGTCTTCAGGGGCCAAATTCCGCAACGATGAATTTTGAAATGTTCACCAATTTCAGTGTTCACTTTTGATTTTTGAGCCCGCAATGGTGAGAATGAATAATTTTGACATTTAAAGTGTGCACTTAATAATAATTTTTTCACTCAAAAATCTTCGGTGAATTTTAGTTTTTTGTAAAATATTTTGAACTTGAAAAAAAATAAACAAAAGGATTATGTATGTAAATTAAAATTATCTATTCAACAACTTGTGTGACACAGTTAATTTGACAAATCAGCACATCATTCGGCCTGAAGAAACACATTCAGCCCAATAAAATTCATTGTTTTTTACGGAATCGCTTTTTAATGAAAAGTGAACACTGTGTCTGTCAGTGAAGATTATTTTGAGTGTTCACTGGTAAAAAAAATTCATAGTTGCGGAATCTGGCCCCAGGGCACTTAAGAATAATAAAAAAAGAATGCAAAAACCTTGAATTTTTTTCAGGCTCTTATTTGTTTTACATCATTATTTATTTAAACATTTCTTTTTTCAAACATTATGTGGATTTTACTTTCATATGACGCCGGCAGTAACTCAATCTAAATCATCTGAACTAACACCACTCTGTGCAGGCTCGTTTTTTAAATCATTCTTTTCATCGGTGTTATGGTTTTTATCACTGGTTGTTTCAGATTCCTCTAGCAATTCGTCCTTTTCTTGTGCAGAATTTGGAACCCATAGACCAGAATTAACACATCGATTTATATGATATTTAGCTTCATCCACTGGCATCTCGGCAACGGTTTTTTGCAAAAGCGCAATATCTCGACTTTCAAAGCATTTCTTTAATTCCTGTAAATAAAATATTACGTTAATTTTAATTAAGTTACTCTTATTGTGATCAAAAGACAATCCACTGAACAATACAAAAAGTTCAAGCAATTAACTCCACCTGCCCCACATTTAAGCCAACATGCCATCCGAATATTTTTTTTTTTTTGTATACAAATTATAATTATATTTGAATTTTGTAATTATAATTACAAAACTCAATTGGTTTTTGTTTTATTGCCCCCTCCCTATCTGGTTAATTATTGTTAACTCCACTTTATGTTAATTGAGCTTGTGGTCACTTGTTTTATAAAAGAATAAAAAAATTACAGCCAGTTCGCGGATATCGAAAGAATAAGTTCGTTCGTGTTCTAGGGGAAGGAAAAATAGATTTAGGTTTGTTTAACTTTATTCTATTTTAATTGAGTTTCAACACTATCGAAACTCAATTAAAATACTTAAGTACAAACGAAAGAATAAAAACACAAATTGATGCGAATGGGAGTGACCAGCTTTCTATAGCATCTTTCTTTTGAAATTGGTGGGTTTAAGAGGCCGCCAGCCATTGAAAATCCAGGCCACTTGGGTACAATTTGGTGCCGTTGTGTTGCCTGGCTGTGATATGTATTTCAACAGATCTACATATCACTGGTTTAGAACCAACCCGAAGATCGGATAAAGGAGTCCAATCTATTTACACCACATTTCGATACCTCCGCCAAGTCGTGCAGCACCGGTCTGCCTAGATACAAAGCTCTTACATAGGAAAAAGCTGGACATCGACAAAGGAAGTGCTCAACACTCTCTACTTCCTCCTCGCCTTTGCAACTGCTATAGAAGTCATTAAATGGAAGGTTTAACCTCCTGCGACCCTATGTGGCAATGACCCGTCAGAGCGCTAACTCTTTCGGAGCAGGCCCCTAAGGATAATAGTCATCCTGTCCTGGGCGATGTCAGACTTTATATTCGACAGGTGGCCTCAGTATACCACTTCTCTTGTGCGGTCTCAAAAAGTTGACGCTGGATTTGTTTGTTACAGCTCCTAAGCGGGATTCGAAAGATACCATCTATATCCTTTTGTTGTAGCCGGACGCCGGCCTTTGCCAGCCCGTCCGCTACAACATTTACGGGCATTTCTCTGTGCTCTCGTAACCAGAATAGCTCCAGGTTCGAATATCTTGCTATCTCGTTTAGAGCCCCCCGGGGAACAGGTTTTGCCTTGGCGTATTCCTAACTTAGGCGCTCTGTTTTTCGGGGAAAAGAGGGGAAGGGGTCCCTCGTTTGGTGCGGCAAACAAAACTCTAGGAAGCCACATGACTTATGTTGTGTTGGCTTCCGAAACCTTTACCAAGGGTATAAATTGGCAGAACGGGGATCAGCATGGCCCCCGGGAAGTTCTGCTTGCGGTTCGACCCGGGCTGATCATGGTTGAGGTGCCTACCTTGGCTGAAACGTTCTGGCTGTGGTTGAAACCTAAAACGCAGGAAGGGAGTGTTAGTATCCTTGATAATTGTTTGGTGATGGCTTTTTTCGGGGGCTAACAATCTCCCGAGGATCTGTTGCCTATACAACAGATACGTGTACTGTAAGGAACCAGTGGTGATGGTTGACGGGTGAGTTGGTTTAAGGGCTGATGCTCTTAATGGGCTTCGGCCTACCAACTCATTAAGCCTTGTCCTCCATTAATTGCTGGGAAATTGCATACATGAGGGATTAGAAAGCCCGAACTCCTCAACAAGAAGTTGTTCATATGACCGCAATCATATGAAAAGAATTGCTACCTGTGTGAGCCTAGCAAGCCACACGGGGGCGGTGGTGAATCGTGAAAAATTCACTCCGTGGAATTGGTCCACCATCAGGTTAGGCCATCAAGGCAGGTACTGATGTAAATCATTTTCACAGTTATCTCGTTTAGAGATATCCGGCATTCAATCAAAAATTATTAATCACAGCAAATTTGTATCGTAAAAAATCCTTCTTAAGAAAGGAAAAACTTGAACGAACACCCGATGTTGTTGAACCACAGGTTCGTTCGGGATCGTGTGCGTCTCTTGTCGCCGGAGTTGGTTGTGGTTGTGGTTGAAGTTTTAGTGCAGGCATCATGAGGAGCGTAGAGCACAGTTTCTGTGCCCTGTGCTGTTCCTGGTGTTCCTGTCTTGCGGTGTGTTGTCATCATATGTGCTGTTTTGCTGGTTGCTATTTAGTTGCAGAGTTGCTGGCAACGTTGTTTTTGTTGTAAGTCCCTCCGTGAGGGACTTACGTATCCGTGAGGGAACGTATCGTAAAGGGCTGGGCCACAGGGGGTGGCCAATGTGCTCATCCGTGAGGATAAATGTTGAATGTTTGTGTTGTTTATTGTTTATTGTGCTTTGTACCCGTTTGTGTTTTTTGTTACGGGTGATACAGATTATTGTTGTGTGGCTGCTGTTATGCTGTTGTCACCGACGTTCCTGTTGTTCCTGTTATAAGTTGCTGTTGCTGTCATGGCTGTGTTTCTGTTGTGCCGTATGGTGTATAAGTATTGTTGCAGGGGGTCTCCAGTCCCCGAGCCAAGGACTACGAAGTCTGACCGGAGACTTAAATCTGGTACCACCGGAACCGGAAGCCCCAGGAACTTGTTCCTGTCCGGTTATAGTGCGGCCCTTCGTGGGGTATCGTGGTGGTTATGGTTTAAGCCCAAATCGCGGGGAGAGTTCAATTGAGCTTGGTGTGGAGTTGCATTGCAACCGGGTGCCGTGACCCATAGATCGGAAGGAGTATTAGAAAGGCTCCGCTTAAGATCATGTCCAAACAACATATGATCGAATTGGTACTCATGCATGACAGTTTGGGGGCGCTGGTAGACGCATTGTATTCACCCGGTGATTGGATCACCGCGGGGAAGGCCATATTGGCAGGTACCCACGATAATCGTTTTCACACCTGTACATATGTATGTACAAACCAAAATTTTAATTAAAAACTATAAAGTTCAACAAAAATTCAATAAATTAAAAATTGTTTTTGTTTTTTGAAATTGCGATCTGTCAAACGTCAGCTGTTAAAATTTCACCCAAATTCATCGATTAGCATATTTGTTGTAGTCGTTTGAAATAAGCAACTGTTTATTGAAAAATGGAAACGGTGAATTTCGTGTAGAGATTAAACATTACGAAAGGGACAAAAGAAAAGCTCGATAAACATTACGGTGGGTCTGCTCCGTCAGATTACATGGCAAAATATTGGATTACTGAATTTAAGCGCCGCCGAACAAGCATAGAAACAATGCCATCAGCAGGAAGGCCAAAAGAGGTGGTTACTGAAGAAAATATCACGAAAATCCTCGACATCGTTATGAATGATTGTCGAGTCAAGTTACCCGAGATTGTTGAAATCGTAAACATATGTAATATATGAATGTGTGTTCATGCTATCGGCATGATGGGTGCCGCATTTGCTCAATGTCGAACTAAAACGAGTTCGACAGACCACTACTCAGCGGTGTTTGGACAAGATAAGACCTAATCCTAAGGATTTTTGGCATCGAATAATAACTGTTGATGAAACGTGGTTTCACCCCTACACACCTGAAACCAAAAATCAATCGAAACAATGGCTGGAAGCTGGTGGAAGTGCTCCGAAGACGGTGAAATCGACTGGTAAAGTTATGACTACTGTATTTTGGGATGCACACGAAATAAGGCTTATCGTTTATCTTGAAAAAGTATCCTCAATCACAGGAAAGTATTACCGTGCATTACTTAATCAATTGAAAGATGCAATCAAGAAAAAAACGGCCAAATTTAAAGATGAAAAGAGTGGTCTTTCTTCAAGCCAACGAACCGGTTCACACAGCATTATATACGATGCTAAAACTACGTGAAATACACTTCGAGTTGGTATCATCCATTTTATAGTCCGAGTTTAGCTCCTAGCGACTTTTTCCTGTTTCCCAACTTGAACAAATGGCCCGCAGGAATAAGATTCATCTCAAATGAAGAAGTGCTTACCGAAACTAACGTGTATTTTAAATGGTGCCCAAAATCGTATAAAAAAGTTAGAAGCAGGGTTGGAACTTTATATTTACAGATGGTACCAAATCAATAGGCCACTGGCCAGCGTACGCAGTAGTGGACGAAACAGGTAAAAGTGTGTCTCTCGGAGTACTACACGTACTTGGCTCTATATTCACAGCCGAATCCTGCGCAATTTTACAGTCGATCAGCAGTACACACAACAACAAATGGAAAACAATCGCACAAATCAGAAATGCGCTCATTGGCAGTGAACACAAAATTAAATTGCACTGGATACCCAGCCACGCTGGAATTGTAGGCAACGAAACCGCCGACACCGCTGCAAAATACGCCTCCTACGCACCAATTATAACAGATGGAACAATAGAAAAAAATTATATTCGCCGCCACATCGAAAGTTACATCAAAACAAAATTGAAGGCGACTGTTATCAACCATCACCATTATTCAACAGTAAACCCCGCCCACAACCCACCAATCTACCCAACTAATGCATCGAAAAGTAAAATCAAAATATTCTCTAGACTACGGCTCGCATGAATGGTTGCTTAGTAAACATAGCCAGCCAAAATGTAACAATTGCGGATGCACATTTACCGTCAAGCACGTCCTATCAGATTGCCCAGTATTTCAGATTCAAAGAAACAGAATATTCGCGAAAACACCACCCACCGATTTTCTTAGAGAGCCAACAGCCACCAACATCAACAAAATCCACGAATATCTCAAAACAACAAAACTTAAAATTTAATAGAGCTGTATAGGAAGAATATACACTTCCTTTTACAAATTCAACAGTATAACTTCCCTACATTTATGAATATTTTTGAAATAGAGCTGATGGCCTATGCTGCCAAAGCTCCTTTTTTTCATTTAGTCTCAGAATTCATTCTGCTGATTAACTAAACAAATAAATAAATAAATGGTGCCCAAAATCGTATTAGTCAGATGGTATAAAAAAGTTAGAATATCGTTTTACTATGTATGTGTATTGAGCGAAAAGGAGACTATCGGGTATGTTCTTCATTCTACTTTGAAGTGAAAATAATTTTAAATCACTTCAATTTCAAGTTTGGGTGTTCTACATTCTACTCTTTACTTTTCATTTGTGTTTTGTTTTCGAACATTCAGGCCTGTTCTAAAAATCACGTGATTTCAAAGCACATGCCGGTTCAAAAGCACAAATGTGATTTGTGCCTGTTCTGCAAATCACAATTTTTTGTGATTTTCGATGTGATTTACGCTTTTCTAAAACACAAAAAACTGCTGTTTTTGGTCCAATTTACTGATATTTTTACTTTCAGGTTGAATTTTTTTATTCGCGGTATTATTTGCAAAATAAGGTTAATTTCTTCTAGTAAATATAAAAGGTAAAATAAAATAAACCAATAAAGCAAATCACAAAATAATACAACAAGTTTTGCAACAAAATGAGCGTATCTAGTTTTTTCTTAATTTAATGAATTATTTCGTATAAAATAAATGATTTTACTTAAATAATCAATAGAAAACACATTAAGTTATTTATTAATATAATATAATTCATGAAATTTACAATAAAGTGCGTGCAAAAATTGGGATGTGATTTCAAATTGATTGCAAGTTAGCTAACCGATTTTAAGTCACAAAAATCAAAAATATTTTGTGTGCAGAACACCTTTTTTGTGATTTCAAATCACTTTCACAAAAAGTGATTTGCAGAACATCCCTGATTAATTCGTAGTGAATTGTCTGGTTCTTGAAACAACTTTTACACAAAAAGTAGTAGTTTGAAAATGCTTTTAAATTTCATTGTGAAATTGAAAGCTTTTACAGAAAAAGCGAGCATAATTCCAATCACATTGAAATAAAAGGATTAGAAAACGAAATATTTATTTGAGATACAAATTTCATAGAGAAAATAAGGAAAATATTATATAAAAAATTTGTATTTATTATTTTATTAACAAAAGTCGATTGGCGATATTATCTCTTATTACAGCAGTTACAGATTCACTAACTCATGTTGGGTTTACCCCCACCGGCTATATCAAATTTTTGCATAAAATGGCGCTTAAAAATTACGGTAGTTACAGAATTTGATAACTCTAGCTAAATTTTGCTGTTATGAAGAAATAAGCAATAGATTAAAAGTTTTGCACGATTATATTTGGTCAATAGGCATATTCCACAAAAAATTTAAATAAAATTGAAAATATGGTTCATTTCAGTGCTGGTTTATGTAAAAGAAATAAAATTGAAGATGTGGTTTGTGTCAGTACTCGATAATTGAAAATTTAGCCAAGTTTTATTTTCGAAGTTCATTTCGAATGAAAGAAACTACTACCTTTTCAGAACAACAAAAATGAAAAGTTAACTTTTCAAATCAATTTTTATTTTTTATTTATTTTTTTGCAATACCAAAAGCCTATTAGGCCAAGACCGTATTGCTAGAGTACAATATATATCAAATGTACCTAATTATATATATAAATATACATGAATAAATACTTAAGCCCAGTTTAGACTATTATACTTTGTATTAATACTTGTCAAAAATTCAAATAATACGTGCAAGTCTGATAGTCTGAATGTAATCCGTCATACATACGAGAAATAATACGATAAAAATTTGACATCCCATACGACTTTGTTGTTTTTTGAAACTTTTCAAAACGATAATACTTTACATTGGATCAGGGTTGTGTTTTTTAGCAAACCAGCTAATTAAAAATTGAGCAGTCGGCTATTTCGTAGCCGATGGGGTGCCGTCACTGATAGTATTTTTTGTCGTTATAAAAAAGCTCGAAATTTGGAATTTAGCTGTCATTTATAAATGTATTTTGCTCATGCTATATTTAGAACATAAAATATGTTTGAGCTATTGAATTTGGATGTGTTATACATAATTATTATTTTAACTGTTGAAGAATTTCACGCGCCGGCGCGTCTATCGCCTACGACGAATAGCGCACCTGCCGCTGTGAAAAGTTTTATGATGGCACATCTATGTTAGTTTATATCAAGTGTGATGGTGTGAATGCAAAATCTAATTTACGTTAGACTTTTTGAAAGTATTTATACTTGTATAATAGTCTGATTGGGCCTTTAATGAGTATCTTATGAATTAATTGAGATCTTTATTATAGGAAAGGGGGAAAAATGGGCTTTCGGTTCTTCTATATTCTATTCTATTCTATGTTCTGGCTATGGTTCCCCCTCCAAAAAAATACAAAAAAGAATAAGAAACTACAACATGATTTTTTTCCAAGCCCCTACATTCATCTGTAGTTAAAAGTCAAAATATGTTTCAAATATGTGTAGTTTTGTTTCTTAAGGCAAATCTTATTTATTTTTATGTATGTGTATGTTTTGTATGTTACCGTAATTTAAAGTAACTTAATAATTTATGCTTAAAAACAGAAACCGTTAGCATAAAGTTTTGGAAATCACTTGGTAATGAGTTCCAGATTCTCGCTATTATCACGTGAAAAGATCGCTCAGACAAAGAAGTACGGATACTTGGAACAATGACCTGAGGATAAGTAGTGTATATAGTGAAATTAAACTTGGCATATAAATAACGAGTGATTTTTTTGCTATTATCTTTTTGGCAACACTAGTTTTGACAGCTCACGCACGTTTTGTATCTTGTGTCACTGTCAAACATCATCAGTTTGGTCTATAATTTAATCATGAATCGTCTTACAAACGAACAACGCTTGCAAATTATTGAATTTTATTACCAAAATGCGTGCTCTGTTAAGAAAGTTCATTGCGCGCTTCTTCCATTTTATGGTCAGTTTAATCGACCTTCTGAGGCTTCTATTCGGGCTATTGTAAAAAAATTTTGCACCAAATTTACATTGTTGGACATTAAACCACCAACACGCTTACGTAGAGTGCGAACTGAAGAAAATATCGCAGCCGTATCGGCCAGTGTTGGTGATGACCGTGAATTATCGATTCGGCGCCGTTCGCAGCAATTGGGCCTCTATTACTCCACTACGTGGAAAATTTTGCGGAAGGATTTGGGTGTGAAGCCTTATAAGATACAGCTGGTGCAAGAATTGAAGCCAAACGACCTACCACAACGCCAAATTTTTGGTGAATGGGCTCTTGAAAAGTTAGATGAAGATCCACTTTTTTATCGAAGAATTGTGTTCAGCGATGAGGCTCATTTCTGGTTGAATGGATACGTGAACAACCAAAACTGCCGTATTTGGAGTGAAGAGCAGCCAGAAGCAATGCAAGAGCTACCAATGCATCCACAAAAAACAACCGTTTGGTGCGGATTATGGGCTGGCGGCATCATTGGGCCGTATTTCTTCAAAGATGATGCGAATCACAACGTTACTGTGAATGGTGAGCGCTACCGTGCGATGATAACAAACTTTTTTTTGCCCAAAATGTAAGAGCTTGACTTGCATGACATGTGGTTTCAACAAGACGGTGCCACATGCCACACAGCACGCGAAACAATGGACCAATTGAGAGGCGAGTTCGGTGAACAGTTTATTTCGCGCTTGGGACCAGTCAATTGGCCGCCCAGATCGTGCGATTTAACGCCTCTAGACTATTTTTTGTGGGGCTATGTTAAGGCTAATGTCTATAGCGACAAGCCCGCTTCGACTGACACACTGGAAGCCAACATTGCCAACATTATTCGTGAGATACCGGCCGAAATGTTAGAAAGAGTATGCCAAAATTGGACTAAGCGGATGGACCATTTGAGGCGCAGCCGCGGCCAACATTTGCATGAAATAATCTTCAAACATTAAATTATATCGACCCAACCAACTATCGATCCAAATAAATATTTCATGCATTTTTCTGAATTTTATGTGTTTTTTTTTTAATTTCCGATAGTTCTTATAAAATCACCCTTAGTAGGGTACTCTCCTGCAAATAATTATGTAAAAGGTTAAACTACGAAATTGTAAAAATTGCGAAAAATTGCAAAGTAAAAAGTACTTTACAGCCGCTGAGATGTGATCACGAAATTTTATATTATATACAAAATGTACTATTCTTTTTAGAATGCGTTCTAATTTGATAAGATTGTACCCAAACGCAACAGAGTATACTTCAATGCCATAATTGATATGTGACATAAGTAAGGCATGAGCTAATTTTTTTTTAACTTCTATGGGCAAATATAGACCCCTACTGTATAGCTTTCTCAGACTTAAAGTAACTTTGGACGACACAAAGTCAATATGCTCACCGAAATTTAAGCAATCATCAACTATAACTCCTAAGCACTGGCATGTTTTGAAACATGCCGGTATGTTGAAAAATAATGGTAAAAAAAATGTTTTTTGCCTACTGAGGTAGCTCTAATATTAATCTTCCCTCGTAAAAATATATTATTGCAAATGAGTTAGAATGATAGTTCCACGTACATAAATCTACATACATTTTTTCATATAGTCTTAAGTAAAAACTATAGAAAAACTCTCATGTATTTTCGCATCAGTGGTGCCCGTCAAATGATCCATCATACGACCTTCATTTTGTTACTATGTATTTTTGGGAAAGAAAATTGACTTCGCGGTTCGTATAACCTTTTTCTATGTGAACGATGTGTCAAAACTCAATCCAAATGCGAACGAATAGTAGTGATAGACAAACCCAAATTGATTCGAATGTGAGTGACTGGTTTTCTTTCGCATTCGTCTTCTTTCGAAATTGGTAAACTGGCTTAGTCTATTGCATGTGAAATATAACAGGGCTGTTCTGCAAATCACTTTTTGTGAACGTGATTTGAAATCACAAAAAAGATGTCCTGCACACAAAATATTTTTGATTTTTGTGATTTTAAACCGGTAAGCAAACTTGCAATCAATTTGAAATCACATCCTAATTTTTGCACGCACTTTATTGTAAATTTCATTATTATATTAATAAATAACTTAATGTGTTTTCTATTGATTATTTAAGTAAAATTATTTATTTCATACGAAATAATTCACTAAATTAAGCAAAAACTAGATACTCCTATTTTATTGCAATACTTGCTGTATTATTTTGTGATTTGGTTTAATGGTTTATTTTACTTTACTTTTTATATTTATTAGAAGAAAGTAACCTTATTTTTCAAATAATACCGCGAACAAACAAAAAATCAACCTGAAAGTAAAAATATCAATAAATTGAAGCGAAAAACAGCACTTTTTTGGGCTTCAGAAGAGTATAAATCACAAAAAATTGTGATTTGCAGAAGAAGCACAAATCACATCTGTGCTTTTGAAACGGTATGTGCTTTGAAATTACGTGATTTTTAGAACAGGCCTGTAAAACCATTTAAGCTAAAAAACTAGTACCGCTTTTGATAAAATAGAAAAAAAAAAAAACTTTTTCCTATTACACCCACAACAGATATTTTGTAAATATGTAGCTACTTACATCTGGTAATGATTCAAATACTTCTACAGGATCTAGACCACCTGGCCCCAAGCGTGCCTTACGCTCTTCTTCTTCAGCCTCCGCTATAGCTTCTTGGATTTTTTCTTGTGCTCTATTTTTTATACGTTCTTTAAACGATTCAATTTCGATATCAAACTGTTGGCGGTATTCAGGCATACAGTTTTGAATTTTCGAAAAAAACGAACCCACACACGCCCTTGGATCAACATCTAGTTGTTTTGCCAACTCCAAAATATACTGCATGCAAATACATTGATGGGCAACATGAGCCATTAGTTCATGTTTCTTTTCCATTTCCAAATTTATGGCCCAAATAACCAAATAATTAGCCGTTTCTTCGCACACCAAATCAAGATGCTCTTGAAGAAACCTTTTCGAATCGTCGTATTTATGCATCATACCATATTGTTTACACAATTTTTCATTTTCTTTCACGAATTTTTTCATTTTTGCCTCTTTTTCTTCCTCAGTAAGGTTTTCGTCCGGCTTTTTGGCAGGTTGTTTGTTTAGCACTGTTTTGGCAAAACCCGGCTTGCTAATAGTGTCAACATTCCATGGCATTTTTCTTTCTTTTTTTAATAATTCCACTTCCCGGCGATTGAGATCTTCGCCTTCTTTTTCTAATTTTTCCAATTCTTCCGCAAGTCGTTTTTCATTGGCTGCTTCCTTTTTCATACCTTCTTTACAGTCAATCATACGGGCTTGCCAAGACTGCTTTAATTTTTTTAGGTCTTCTTTTTCCCGTTCGAACTCAGCCATTCTTTCAACACGAGCCTGATGACGCCACCGAAATAGTGAATGTGTATCAATGTTTGGATGAGTTTCATCTTCATCGTCGGATATCTTCAAGACAAAAATGTATGTATTTTATATACCAGTTTACTCTAACAATCATATACAATAAACACGTGATGTACCAACTTACTTCAATATTTTTCCATTTACTATAGTCTACCATTTTTCTATCTATTTTAAGGTAAATGAGGCAAAACCAGTTGTCTTCAATTCAGCTACAATACCAGAATTTTCCTTTGGTTCTTGCAACGAACAATGTAGATTGCAAAAGTTACGATTTCAATGATATGACAAATGTACATACATACATACATATATACAGTGCTGCCAGAACTAAAAAATTATTACAACCAAAATTTTTCAAAAAGTTACCAAATGTGCGAAAAAATTACCAAAATTAATATGAATTTTTGTACTTGGTAACCACATACATTTAGTACATACATTTGCTTTATAATACTGGGTGGCTGCTCGTTTTTGCTACATTAAGAAACTCAACTTTCGTAAAGTTTATGTAATTTATTTTTTATTTGCTTTAAATTTATTTGCTTTAAATCATCCAAACTTGTTGGGTTTCTTTTGTAAACTTATTGTTTGCAATAACCCCAGAAAACAAATCAGGTGCAATGAGGTCAGGATACCTGGGAGGCCAACGGAATGTGGAGTCTCTTGAAATCAATTTATAGGGAAATTTTTACCACATATATAACATATGTATATATGTATTCTGTGATTTTTACTCTATACAGTAAAATTCGCTTATAGTCCACTGCTTCAAATGCACGCTTTTTGTGGACTATAAGGCGAATTGGACTATAGTTAGATTTTTATATAAACCACTTTTTGGCTTATAAATGAATTATCATATAATAATTTGTTTTGACTATATAAAATCTGAAAGCAGATATTTCAATGCTCTCATTGACAAAAAAAAACACACACACACACACTTAACATTGCAAACATGTGTCAAAAATAAAGTAAGTACACATGAAAAATGTTTCATTTTTGTGCTCTGTTTTTATCTAGGAAAATTTTTATTAAATTTGCATTTTGGATTATATCTGTAATAACTTGCATGAAATTAAGTTTTTTCACTCCGCATCTAGGTGGAATATAAGTGAAAATGGACTATAACGCTAATGGACTATGTAACAAATATTTTGCAGCTATTTTATTTATTGATGCCAAAAAATTCCACATTTTGGACTAAATCGCTAATTCTACTATAAGCGGTGTGGCTTATAAACGAATTTTACTGTATTTGACAATTTTTGTTTGTTAACATTGCCGACATAAAAATTCAGTTCAAAACGTTTTCATCCTCTGACACCATTTGAATGATCTTCTCACAAAATTCCTAGCGAATCGGGAAGCCTCTAAGGTGCAGTTTAATCTCAAAGGGAACGACCTTCAAATCACAAAGGGAACAACCTTCAGGACTCAAGTGAGCTGGAGTATCCAGGTACTCTTTGGATAACCCAGCGGCCTGACTACCTAGGGCGCAGTTTGTTCTGCTGACACCCATTTGAGCAGATAAGCTCCTTGTCGAATATCTGGGATTGTCCCACGTTCGGCAAAATTCTTCACGAGCCTCATTATAGTCCATCTGCTAGGAGGAGTGCCGCCAAACATGCGCCTATATTCTCTTTGGACGGAAACAACGGACTCTAACGCGTGAAAGCGTTGCACACACCTAAATTGCTGTTTTATTGTCCTAATTATCTATTTTAGTTAAACTTAAAGATCAATCTGTAGAATACAATAAAAAAGGAACAGGCTAGTTATACAGAAAATAAGTTATTACTTTTTTTTATAGCAGCTTTCATCAGTCACCCAGTACAAAAGATATTTCCACTCTATAGTTAAAGCCCAGTTCATACTGTGTATTAATACTTGACAAAAATTCAAATAACACGCGCAAGTCTGTTATACGTCATACTTACGAAAAATTCGATAAAAATTTGACATCCCATACGACTTTGTTAATAAAAAGGCTTGAAATTTGGAATTTTGCTGTCGTTTATAAATGCATTTTGCTCATTCTATATGTAGAACATAAAATATTTTTGTGCTATTGAATTTGGATCTGTTTTACATAATTATTTTAACAGTTGAAGATTTTCAAGCGCCTGCTGCTGTGTAAAGTTTTATGTTCGCACATCTATTTGTTGAACCAAGTTGAAAAGTTTTACATATTGAAAATATATACCAGTAAAAAATTATAAATAGCTTGTTTTCTATGTTTCCCAGCTATCTATATGACGACATTTCATAGGAACTATCCTAATCATCAGTAGACTTTGGAAATTTTTGAAAGAATTGAAAATAAATTTATCAAATTTATTTTCAATTCAGTATCAAGTTTTTTACACATACTGTTTGTCAAAATTTAAGAAAATTGAAAACTGTGACGTAGGCTGCACGCAATTTCAAAGCAATTTTATTTTTAAGATGCCGGCGTCAAAAAAAAAAAAAAAAAAAAAAAAAAAAAAAAAAAAAATTAAAAATAATGCTTCCTTATAAATAAAAAAATTGATTTCTAATAACCAGCACAAATTTAATTTATTTTCTAATAAATTAACACAAAAACCTATGGCGGCAGAATTTTTAAGCACAAAAATGAAAAATTTGTTCACTAAAATAGCTATCAGCTGTTTTCTTGCCTATAAATTTGAACACAGAGTTGGAAAGCAAATTTGAAAGCAAATTTGAAAGCAAATTCGTATCAAATTCGCATCAAGTTTTAAAAGTATGAATGTATTAGTAAAAAAGTGAGAATGTATTAAAACTTGAAAGGCAAAACTTGGTCGTGTAACCCAAGGCGAATTAATTATTAGGTGGATGCATCGGCGAATTCAGGCGAATTCGATTAATATGGCGGCACTTTCTCTGTCAAGTTTTGTTTACCTTTTTCGGCGCCATTTAAATTTTTGTACATGTTCGTTATCAACTACTTTTGACAGCTTAAGTGTGAATTCGCCTTTTTACACAAACAAAATACCTGTTGTTTTTTTTATTGTTGTAGCGAAGCGGTTACCTTGTTTTTTGTATCATGGTGTAACCCCCAAGTTATTGGCGTTTTTGGCTGAATTCGCCAATGCATCCACCTAATAATTAATTCGCCTTGCTTGCTGCGTTTTTTCCAAGATACAAAAAACAAGGTAGCCGCTTCGCTACAACAATACAACAATAAAAAAAACAACAGGTATTTTGACTGTGTAAAAAGGCGAATTCACACTTACGCTGTCAAAAGTAGTTGATAAAGACATGTACAAAAATTTAACAGGCAGTTTACCAATTTCGAATGAAAATGAATGCGAAAGAAAGCTAGTCACTCACATTCGAATCAATTTGGGTTTGTCTATCTCACTATTATTCGTTCGCATATTCTTATGTATTTTCATAGAGTTTTGACAGATCGTTCGCATAAAAAAAGTTAGACGAACCCAAATTAATTTTCTTTCGCTAAGATTGCGAACGCAAGCACGCTGTCGAGATTGGTAAACTGGCTGTAAATGGCGCCGAAAAAGGTAAACAAAACTTGACAGCGGAAGTGCCGCCAAATTAACCGAATTCGCCGATGCACCCACCTAATAATTAATCCGCCTTGGTTGCTAAATAGCCGCCGACCAAAATTCTGAACTTAACTCTGGAATAAAATACGTTCATTATTATTTGTTCTTAATATAAAAAAAAAAAAAAAAACAATTGGGGCGTCTGCAAAAAGCAAATATTCAGCCTACAGACCATACGAAGCAACGAGAACAAAACTATGGAATTAAAAAAAACAGAATTGAAAGTATTGTTTAAAGTACCGAAGACAACAAAGCAATACGAAGAAAATGCTGTGTATTTGACAAAACCACAACTGGTTGCCTATTTTGATTGTAATCACGAGAGAATTACTAAAGCTAAAAGAATGAAATATATAAAAGTGCCGGAGTTGAAACAATACCCCTTTTCTATTAATGCAAGCCTTCAATCTTACATACCCAGAGATCCTGGTATAAATACTAGAGGCATTGAGTCTGCATTAAAATACATGTCATCTGTTGTTGGTTGTGAAAACGTTGAAAAAACTAAAGTTATAACGAGGAGCGGTGCTCTTGTTCATTTAATGGAATTAATACAGAATAGAAGCATTTTCAATAAGCAATTAAGAGTTTCCCGATTTAATAATAATTTGTACATGCTATTAAGCAATGATGAACGCCCAAGCGAGTTGGAATCAGTTAACACCCATCACTTGCAATTCGCCCAAATGTTGCTTGCTGGTATGTATTTATAATTCACTGTTTCCACTATGCAAGTATTATTGCTGAACTGATCAATTTTTTGAGAACGGGGTGAGGTATTTTACCTCATTCAGTAAACGAGTACATACTTGCATATATTTTGAAATCGCTTTGCTTTCATATTCGTATGTATCATGATATAAAAAACATATAATAATAAACAAAAAGCTTATAATAAATAATATAATAATTAATTCGCCTTGGTATGTATACTATTCAAGCTAAAGTCAGTTCCAAGCAAGGCGAATTCATTACAAGGTGAACTTAACAGCACAGTTGATTATATTTTGCTTCTCGCGTTTTTTTCAATGAGACTGTCAAATTTTTTTTCTCTTGTTTACAAACTTTTTCGCGCCATTTTGATCTGAAAATTTTTTTGTATGATTTAGTGCAATTTCAAGAAATTTGTGTGAATTTAAAAGTGAAAAACTAATATAATCTGTGATTTTAATTACAAACAATTATAAAAGTTTACAAGGCGAATTCATTATTAGGTGGATGCATCGGCGAATTCAGGCGAATTCGATTAATATGGCGGCACTTCCTCTGTCAAGTTTTGTTTACATTTTTCGTCGCCATTTAAATTTGTGTACATGTTCTTTATCAACTACTTTTGACAGCTTAAGTGTGAATTCGCCTTTTTACACAAACAAAATACGTGTTGTTTTTTTTATTGTTGTATTGTTGTAGCGAAGCGGTTACCTTGTTTTTTGTATCATGAAAAGTTTATATTTAACGTTTATATAAAATTTTTTCCCAGCTGAACAATCTTAGGCGAATTTAGATGTTGACATTCACAATATGTTTTACAATAATAAAATACATAGTACTGAATTCGCCTTTCCGCTTGCATTCACCTGTATAAATTCGCCTTGGTTCCAAGCAAGGCGAATTCATTACCAGGTGAACTTAACAGCACAGGTGATTATTTTTTGCTTCTCGCGTTTTTTCCAATGAGACTGTCAAATTTTGTTTCTTTTGTTTACAAACTTTTTCGCGCCATTTTAATCTGAAGGTTTTTTTTTGCATGATTTAGTGCAATTTCAAGAAATTTGTGTGAATTTAAAAGTGAAAAACTAATATAATCTGTGATTTTAATTACAAACAATTATAAAAGCTTATATTTAACGTTTATATAAAATTTTTTCTCTGCTGAGCAATCTTAGGCGAATTTAGATTTTGACATTCACGATATGTTTTACAATAACAAAATACATAGTACTGAATTCGCCTTTCCGCTTGCATTCACCCATGATACAAAAAACAAGGTAGCCGCTTCGCTACAACAATACAACAATAATAAAAACAACAGGTATTTTGTTTGTGTAAAATGGCGAATTCACACTTAAGCTGTCAAAAGTAGTTGATAAAGAACATGTAAAAAATTTAAATGGCGCCGAAAAAGGTAAACAAAACTTGACAACGAAAGTGCCGCCATATTAACCGAATTCGCCTGAATTCGCCGATGCATCCACCTAATAATTAATTCGCCTTGCATTCACCTGTATAAATTCGCCTTGGTTCCAAGGTGCATTAACGTATACACGGTGGCAGCACTAGAGCAAAATTACAACAATACAACAAAAACAGGCATCTGGTAACTCAATGTTTACACACGCAAGTGCAAGTGCAAAAAACCCAATACATACCCATATTTTTACTAATACATTCACACACCTGCAAGTAGTAGCCTCACTTGCAACTGATTTTGGTTGGCAGTGATTTTTTCACTTGCATGCAAGCAGAAACAAACAGTGTTGCCAATAGATATTTCATTTTAACCTTAATGGGTATTTTTCAAGGAAATTTTTTTAAAATATTAAAATTTTTAATTGTATGCCGAAAACATAATATAAAAAAACGAAAATAAATAAACATCTATAACTTATTTTTTATTTGGAATACAAATTTATTATTTAAATTGTGAAAAAATTGTGTGCATAATATAATTCCCCTGTAATAGTGCTATGCTAAAACTTTGGCAGCACAGACATCAAAAGCGCATGTAGTACAAAGGCGTACAACGACATTTTGCAAATGAACTTGCACTTGAGTGTGTAAACAATCGTGCAAATTGCAAGTGTTTTTATTATTTTTTTCGATGTATTGGTTGTTAATATGTACACACAACTTGTAACAAGTTACTTGTATGTCTAAACGCAGTGTAAGCTATTTTTATCAAAAATATTTGTAACTATTTTCACAATTATAAACTATGAATGTACCTTTTCATAATTATAAATTTATATTTATTTGAATTATTTTTATGTTCACAAAATAATTTGTATATGTTTAATTCCGATTAAAACAAGGATGAACACACCTAATTAAAATTTAATATGTTTTCTTTTTATTCCAATAAAAAGTTGAAAGAATTTTACACATTTTCATTAAGAAAACTAAATTTAAAAAAATGTTCTATTTGTTGTCAAATTTTTTTTTCGTTTTATATTACTACCACATACATACATACATACGTATCTAAAACACATGTTGTATTTTTTCGGAGAAAACTCCTAAACGCCAGTAAAACGCGCGTTCCTTAGAACACCTAAAAACTATTTGACTAAGTTTTGAATAATTTGATTTGGAATATGCTGCCATTCCAGCTGCATCTGTTGCCGTAACTCGGCTAAATTTGATGGAACCTTTCGATATAGTCCCAACCATCTTTTCAGAATTGAGCACAAATTTTCAATTGGATTGAGGTCGGGACTATGCGCAGGACACTGCATCAGTTGAAATTTTTACCAAGTCAATCATTCCTTAACAATTTTTTTAAGTGTATTTTGGGTCACCATCCTGTTTAAATACAATTCTTCTCCAGGGTATGCGCTCATGTCAACAAATTCCAGAAGATGGGTCAGTAAAATATTTAAATAATCTTCCGTTTTCATGATCTGATTAATTTTTTGTATTGGGCCGATATGCTACCATGTAAGCATCGCCACACCATGATGGTGCCTTCGCCAGCACTATCAGACAAACATATTTCAACACGTTTAAAATTCGCCAGGGAACACAAGGGCTCAACTGTTGATTACTGGAAGCGTATAACATGGTCCGATGAGTCCAAATTTAAAAGATACCAGGCTGATGGTAAACATTATTACTGGCGTCGGCAGCAGGAGAAAATTCAACGTCATCATGTGAAACAAACCACTAAGCATGGCTTTATTATTAAAAATGTTATGCACCTGCAATGTACTTACTCATCGCTGCTCCCCACTGTAGGTTTTCTTTTAATATGGTCTTCTTAGTGTTTATTCATTTTATTATTTTGTGGAATGTAAACGAATGTTATCTACACAGAAGTTGCGCTTCACGCGACGAATTTGTATTTCGTCGCGATGGGGGAAATTCGTCATTCGTCGCAGTTGTGTTCCTAGCATGAAGCTGCCTTGACCCTAAGCATTTTGCTTTTAACGTAAAAATCTAAAAAATGTTTATACAGCCTTCTAGATTTTAGGTGCTCAATTAAATGAAAAATAAATTTGACAAATCAAAAAGCTAAAGATACCATTTTAAGAACTATATTGATTTTCAGATTCTCCACACAGTACGCCAAAATATACGGACCCATGTGATGAAAATGTACGACTCATAGGCGTATTTCGAGCTAGCTTCGGCAAGTATGACATGATATATAGTAAAGAGATTCAAGGAGTCATGGAAGAAGAGATTATTACTGATTTGTAAGTACACAACAATTTTTTGTTTCGATTAGAATCAATTAAAGCCTATCCGCAGTGTTCGCCAGAAATGAAATTGTATCCGTTTTGCAGTTTTGAATAAAACTGAAAAACACAGCACAGTAATTTGCCACAGTTGAAATATACTGAGCAATAGATATCACTGCGTCTAATGATACAACTACCCCAATAAAATGAACTGAGTTGAAAAGAGTGGTCAGTGAGCTGAAAAATATAAATAGACTTCGGGAAACATTTTTTATGTCTGAGCTATCCCTCACCTGGATAACTACCTTCACGTGGTGTGGGGACTTAGTGTGCGCTCGGACGCTTCTTGAGGGCTTAAACATGCTGTATATTTTTAGATTCTTACGGTTAATCCTGAAGAGAAATTAAGCTTTTAAAGCCAATCTGCATAATTAACCCTGAGGAGAAAAAAAGGTTTTAAAGCCAATCTGCATATAAAGATTATACAAACTCTCAAACAGGGGTGTTATGCAACCCGTGCCCATCTGTTCTCTTTGCAATCGGGAGTTAAGTCTGTATTTGCAAGGAGCTTTGCTGATACCTTGGCACCTCCGCAAGTATGGGGAAAGTTGTACACGGACCGAGACGATACCAGAAGGAGGTGTCCTAAGCAGATCCAAGGCCAGCAAAAGCATGACAGCAATCTCGAATATCAGTATTGGCGTGAACTGTCTATGGGCTTTGAGCCAGGCACTTCAAGTGCTACGCAGGTCTTTGCCTCTACGAGAAAACACCTTGATTTGGGAACCGCTCATGCTAGTGATAACGCATCACCAGTCCAAGTGTGTACTGTGGGTAAGGTGAGTGCGTGCAATTCCTTGGGTAATTGAATTCCACCAGCAAGAGCATTACGAAAAAGTTTACGCTCTTTCCTTTCCGCTATACTCCTGGGACCGAAGCGAGAAAATGCTCAGACAAAAACATAAACAAAAGGACAAAACGATGACGACTACGGATACGATAACGGATAGTGAGAACGTTAAGGGAAGGAGCAGTTGTACACGGACCGAGATGCTATCAACTTCGTCTGGGCTTCCTAGCATAGCGTTAAGGTGTCCATTCACGGCAATGAAATGGCTGACACTTATGCCAAGAAAGGAGCAGAAGGGACTTATATTGGACCCACTCCAATTTTTGGCTTTAATAAGGGTCTCCTGAATGAGGAGATAAAAAAATGGATGGTGTCCATCGTTGAATAACATTGGAACGAGACCTCTGGTCTTGAACACTCCAAGAAATTTCTAAACTTTGATAAAAAGAGGGCCGAACGTGCTCTAAAACTGGACAGGAAAAGTCTCAGACCATTGACAGGGGCACTAGCAGGTCATTATAACTGCTACAAGCACCTTCACAAGATGGGCATTTCCAACACAGATATTTGCAGATTCTGCGATGATGAAGAGGAGTCAATGTAGCACTTAATCACCCAATGTGGAGCAGTGGGACACAGAAGATATAGGCTACTACAAGCTTATATGTTAAGTGAATGTTACTTAATATCACTCCCATTGAAGGAGCTTGTCCGTTTTCTTGACATACTCAACCCATAATGGGGCAAGGGGACGCACAATAGATCAATATTGGTCGCAGTGCAAATGGCCATACCCCATCCACTAATAATAAATAAGGTGTCCATGGACTTGGAGCCTGGCACCTCATGCTGAGAGCGGCTCGTGCTAGTGATAGTACAACCTCTGCCCAATTATGTACTGTGGGTAAGGTATCTGCGAGCAATTCAATGGATCGTCGAATCTCCCCTGCAATGGCGTTGCGAGCAAGTTTTTAGGCTTTCTAATTGGTGGCCATGAGGAAGATGTCTCTTGCGAATAGGGCAGCAAGACAACTGAGAACTTGTTTTCGGGCTGCCAAGCTGTACATCAAGCAGCAAAAAGTGCGTCTTAAAGGCACCTAAATTTCCTAAGACGTGCTTACTTAAGGCGGTGAGACCACAGTAAGATTCATGGGGATCTGTTAAAGAAGCCAGTAAATGCCGTTAAGGATAATTCTAATCTATTAAACTAACATCTTTTAAATGCATCTGATCTAGCTTTTAAATTTAGCTTACGGGCTGTATAATAGAGTTAATATTACTTTACATCTATTAAACATTTCTTTTTTTTTTTCATCATGTTTCGTTTTCTCAAGTGATGATTTGGATGCAATTAATAATCGTCGTTTGGTTGCAATAAAACAAATGTGGAAGTCGTTGAAAAACAAAGATAACAAATTTCTACGCATTTGGCTGCAATCATACCTTGGAAACGTTAGAGATATTTTCGTTGGTTTTAAAAACGAAAGTGGAACTATAGACGAACCTATAAAACACATTTTGCCGAAAGATTTGCCTAAAGTAAGTTAAGTGTATTAACACTTGTATTTATATATCTTTGTGCATATGTAACTACAAAGACATTTATGTATATCTGTTTACATTTACAGAATTGTTACTGGAAGCCATCAATAAGTACTGGATTTTTATATTACTTTTTGCAACACGTAGAAAAATTAATGTCTTCCGTAAACTGTCCAAACACCGTTTATGAATTCAATTACAATGCGAAAACTTTTTGTTTTACTTATGCAATTTTTGAGGGCAAAACCGAAAAAAGTTTTATTCCAAAGGAGTATCAAGAGGTGTGCCAGAGCCTGTAAAATTTAATATTGCTAATTAATTTCTTTTTGTATTTATTTAAATAAATTATTTTTTGCATTTTGGGACCACTTTTTTTATGATATACATGGATGACTTTATTAGATAATTGAATGTACCACAAACAGATATATACTTACATATATGCAGATGACATTCATATGATTTTTTTGCTGATATACAATTCGTTGACACTTTGAATGTCCGTATTAATTATACTTTGAAACGTGCATGTTCTTGGATGGAACACAATTATTTAATTATAAATAAAGACAAGACGAAAGCAGTATGCTTTCGCATAAGTCAGTTGTTGATATTAAAATCGATTCGGTGAAGATCATACCTGAAGAGAGTATGCGTTGTATAGAGGAAAAACTATCTTTCAAAAAACACATTAACTCTTTTAGCATCGAAGATTAATTTCACGCTAAAGAAATTGTATAGTTTAAAATACAATCTTCCAATAAGAGTAAGAATTATTACGGCGCATGCTTTTCTTATTTCGCCTATAAATTATTGTCTTTTCGGCATCTAACAGTAATAATTTCAAAGTTGTAAATGGTCTTAAAACAGAATAATACGGTACGTATATGGTGTGAATGGTTTGAATACATGAGCACGTCTCTGCATATGTTAAATCCTTTTTTGGAATTACTTTCACTGCATATGTACGTTTAAAAATACTTACAGCCAGTTCGCCGATGTCGAAAGGATAAGTTCATTCGCATTCAGGGCGAAAAAAAATTGATTTGGTTTTTTCTAACTTCATTCTATGCGAACGATGTGTCAAAATTCAATTAAAATACATAAGTTCATGCGAACGAACAATAGTGACATATTAATATAATCCCAAATTGATTCGAATGTGAGTGACTAGCTTTCTTTCGCATACATTTTCATTCGATATCGTCGAACAGGAGGCTTATTCTGAATTGCGATGCGAAAATCATTGCGATGCGAAAGATATTTGGTATTCTGTAAGTTTTTCGCGTTCGCAATTAATTTCAAAATGTGGCAATACTCTTCCAAAGTAAACAAATAAACGTCATATTTATTTCTTATTCGATAAGTTTTACAAGTAAAAATTGTTTATAAAATATAAAAAAAACAGGGCTGTTCTGCAAATCACTTTTTGTGAAAGTGATTTGAAATCACAAAAAGGTGTTCTGCACACAAAATATTTTTGATTTTTGTGATTTTAAATCGGTTAACTAACTTGCAATCAATTTGAAATCACATCCCAATTTTTGCACGCACTTTATGATGAATTTTATAATTTATTACATTAATAAATAACTTAATGTGTTTTCTATTGATTATTTAAGTAAAATCATTTATTTTATACGAAATAATTCATTAAATTAAGAAAAAAACTAGATACGCTCATTTTGTTGCAAAATTTGTTGTATTATTTTGTGATTTGCTTTATTGGTGTATTTTATTTTACCTTTTATATTTATTAGAAGGAATTAACCTTATTTTGCAAATAATTCCGCGAATAAAAAAATTCAATCTGAAAATAAAAATATCAGTAAATTGGACCAAAAAACAAAATTTTTTGTGGTTTAGAAGAGAGTAAATCACACCGAAAATCACAAAAAGTTGTGATTTGCAGAACAGGCACAAATCACATTTGTGCTTTTGAAACGGCATGTGCTTTGAAATCACGTGATTTTTAGAACAGGCCTGAAAGTTTAATTAAAAAACATTTGTGTTATTTTCAAAAATGGAGCATTACATTAGCTTGGAGTGCATGGCAGCGAAATCAAGTACGATTCCGCCCATTGCCAAATTAGCAGCTGCTTTAAAATTTCTGGGTCAAGGTGGCTACCAACACCATCCTGCAGCATCTCTTATTGCTTGCATTTAGTTCTTCGGCTAATGTATCCCACAAAGCACTGTCGAGCATTTGGTGTTTTCAAGTGGCCTTTCGCCAAATTACTATGTTTTTTTTCATGAATTCCACCATTACTTCGAATTGTCGCGTCTTAGTAGTCTCCTTGTTAGTTTCCCTAAGTGAAATATTATTAAATGCCATTAATCTATTAGCTACTGCAACGAATTATTATTTCATTTAATAATTTATTGTCATTTTAAGAAATAAAATAGATGAATGAACAAATAGTAATATAATACTTACATTTTCGTGCTTTGCTAATGCTGTTTTGCTATCGAATAAATTTTGCGAGTTTAACATTTATTTTCGCAATAAAGAATGCCGAATTGACACCTATTCGCATTTTAAATGCGAATAAAAAAGTACTATGCGAATATTGCAATAGAGAATAGCAGCTCTTCGCATATATGTATTTGCGAGTAGCATTACCATTCGCATCGCAATTCAGAATAAACCTCCAGGCTGTTACTCTTTTTTTTTTTTTTTTTTATAAAATAATAGGTGTGTTTCTTTTCTTTCTGGGTAAGTTTTGTCGAAATGAGAGCAAGCATAAGTTTTTCTCAAAAAGAGATAAAATTAACCAAATCTACGGGAACGCAGAAAGCCAAATTTCTAGCCCAAAGAGAAGCATATGTTGTGTTTTGATGCGGCAATAAAAATTGTCAGTCAGTTTTGCGAAAAAATTTAATGATTTTTTACACTTTTGATTTACGAGTATTTAAGGTCTTTTGGACATACCTTTTTATTTAATACTAGCCAAGGCGAATTCATAACAGGTGAAATTGACAGCGCAGCTGATAACTTTTTTTTAATTTTAATCTTTTTCAGATGTCAATGGAATAATTAAAACAAATTAAAAAAAAAAAATTTTTTAAAACAATTTTTATATTATTATTGTATCTTGAGCGCCAGGTATCATCCAGAATTCTCCCCAATCTGGCTGGCCATTTTCACTTTTTCAAGCTCTATCATCTGAGACTTTAAGTTTCACGAAATAATTAAAACTTTCACAAAATAATTAAGTTTTTATTGTATTGTAAATTTTTTTTAAAGGAAATTTGAAAAAAAAATTTTTTTCTTGAAACATTTTTAGGTTTTGCATTGCAACCATCATTCAGAATTCTCCGCAATCTGGCTGGCCTTTTTCTCCTTTCCGAGCTCTATGATCCGAGACTTTAATTTTCACGAAATAGTTAAACGTTTCACGAAATAATTAAAAGTTTATATTTTCTTGTAAATTTTTTTTGTTATATATTTTTTTGAATTCCTTTTTGTGTTTATATTTTTCCCTTGACGTTTGAAAAAGATTTATTTTTTGTAGTGTTGTATTTATTGCTCTTGCATATACCTGATATGAATTCGCCTTGATACTAGCTGACCAGGCAAACGTTGTTTTGCCTTCAAATTTTGTTTACATGATATAAATGAATTTAAATTTTCAAATTGTCATTGCCGGTGCAAGCCGTATTGCCAACTAGAGCTGCAAAACTATCGATAGTTTCATTTTTAGGCCACTATCGATAGTTTTTATCCGATAGTGATACTATCGAAAGAAAAAGCATATTATTTTCAAAACAATAGCGTTGTTCTTATTGTGGGCTATTGATCAAACTAGTACCTTAAAGTTCAAAGGCTTCGGCACAAAAAAATGTTATCGCCGACTTAAACTTCAAAATATACTAACATCTTTGATTTAGAAGAAATATATAAAGGGTGGTTAAATTTCAAGGGCCGATGTTGATTTTGAATAAAACACAAACTATTTAGGAAATTATTGTAATTGTATTTTATTATGAAATATTGGTATTATTCAATTATGTATTGAACAAAATATCGGCCAAATGTGCGCCGCGACCACGGCGGCACACCTCCATCCGATGGTCCAAATTTTCGATGACCCTGAGGCATAATGGAGGTTCTATGCCGTTAATGTGCCGAATTATCTCATCCTTTAGCTGATGAATTGTTGCTGGCTTATCGACGTACACCTTTTCTTTCAAATAACCGCAAAGAAAAAAGTCCAACGGTGTCAAATCACATGATCTTGGCGGCCAATTGACATCGCCATTACGTGAGATAACACGGCCATTGAATTTGTTGCGCAAAAGAGCAATTGTTTCGTTAGCTGTGTGGCAAGTGGCACCGTCCTGCTGAAACCACATATCGTCTACATCCATATCTTCCAATTTGGGCCATAAAAAGTTCATTATCATCTCACGATAGCGAACACCATTCACAGTAACTGCCTGACCGGCCTCATTTTGGAAAAAATACGGCCCGATGATAACGCCAGCACATAAACCGCACCAAACAGTCACTCTTTGTGGGTGCATTGGTTTTTCGACAGTCACTCTTGGATTCTCATTCGCCCAAATGCGGCAATTCTGTTTATTGACGAATCCACTGAGGTGAAAATGTGCCTCATCACTGAAGATGATTTTCTTCGAAAATTGATCATCATTTTCATAATATGTAAGTCTGGATAACTTTAACACGTTGTTGGATTGTGTATCTCTCCATGGTTCAAATTGAATAAGTCTGAAATAGAGAAATGTCAAATAAAATTCGGAAGAAAACTTGGCGTTTAGGTGTGGTTCACATTCAACATCGGCCCTTGAAATTTAACCACCCTTTATATATATATTTTTTTTTCGTTATTTTTGTTTGTTTACAATCTGTGTTTCAACATAGTTAAAATTGAAGTTTAATTTGCTGTACTCTGTTTTTTTTTTTATTAAGAGGTTTAATGAAAAATCGTACGGTTACCCTTCAATACCGTATTCATAAAACGAATGAATTTCAAATATATGTATGTATGTATTTTATATTAATTTGTAGTATATCTCTTTTTCATGAATATAAATCTTTAAATAATTATAAGTTTTTTATTTCTAAAGGGTTTCTTTTGATTTTGTTTAATAGCAATTACCTTTATGAATGTCAGCCTTAACATACATATGTTAGAATTCGATACTATCGAAAATATCGATAGTTAAAAACAAAACTATCGAATATATCGAATGGGCCGCCTATCGATAGCTTTGCAGCTCTATTGCCAACTGCAAATGCTTAATACCATGTTCAGACGGTAATATGAAACCCTTGGACGGTTGTTTTTTGCATCACACTGATGTTTAAATATTTTGTGCAAACGTTTCACTAATTCTTTTTTCAATTTTTATTTAAATCTTTATGTAAGTATCAAATTTTTACTTTTTCAATGTGTTTATTTTGATTTTACACGCATTAATTATCTGTTTTTACTTTGTTTGGACTTTTTTTTGCAGCTAGTTCAGATAAACTAGCGATAATTTATGATCAAATTGGAGATGACAGTAGGTTTTGCTTGGTTCGCAACAAGATTCAAAATGAACCAAGTACGTTCGCTCTCAACATTTTGTATGGCGTACCATGTTGGATTGGACCGCGAATCACGAATGAGAGAGCGAACCTCGAAAATAAGCCTTCGTGTGAACATGCTATAAAATGGGATGTTATGTCTTTCGCAACCATTAGAACTCATGGTATCAAAAAGTCCTCACCTTTAAACTTCCCTTTAAGTACTCTTTTTTTAAAACGTTGATCATAAAATTTTTCACCGGAAGCCAAATGACATTAGAAAGACATGGTTGGTTTATACTTCATAATATTATGATTACCGATCTGACTTTAACTAATTCTAGCGAGTTGAAAAATTGTGTTGTAGAGTTGACGACCTTAACTTGGGAAGTAAAGAGAGCCACCAACTTCTACATCATCTAGCAGTTTACTCGTAACTTTGAATCCGAAGATTCAAATCGACGACATCACGTTCGGTCAACTACACATGATTTTTGTAAAATGTTTTAGAGTACATTGCTGATGAGCTCAGATTTTGATTCGGTAAATTCGGTAAAATAACAGACAGGGACTGGTAGTGGAATTGGTGGAACAGACGGCGATATTTCAAGATGTAATTCACCTTATTTTCGCAAACTATTAGTCCGATATGAATAATAATAACCTAAACTTACTTTTTTGTTAGCTTAAGTGTATAGAAAGCCGCGTATATGAAATGAATGCATATGGACTCGCGTTCACAGAAAATAAATTTTACATGATACTTTAATTTTTCTTTCGTAGGAAAAATTCGCAAGTATCCACCAGACAAACGTCAAACACAGCAACACGATTTATGGCCCATAAAAAAAATATTCGTCGGCTTATATTTATCTCTCATCATTGTTATCACAGCGAAGGAACTCATTTGGAACGTCAAATTGTATTGTCGAATATGAACCAAAAATGTTTGGAACTTGATGACATTTGACTTGATGGCGATTACAATTGTATCAATTTAAATTGACGTTAGCACAACACAGGCCAGTGGTTCCATCTGGAAATGTGGACATCTCAACGTCATTCTACCGTTACTTCCATGTAAACTGCTATCAATTTCGCACTCATAATTAAAAGCAGCATATTCCACGTCTTGTACAACAGGACGTGGAAGTCGTGTTAATCGCCGCAATGTTCGATTTCTTGGACTTCTATCCGCAGATGACATCGTGCATCGCATTGCAATTGGTTTTAGGTAATCGTTCAGCTTGCTCATAGCATTACCTTTGATACAATAATCGTATATAGCAAGTGAAAAATCGAATGGTCGAAACAATGCCTGAAAAGATTCAGCTCAGGAGTCCGCATGTGGTTGTATAGATAAGACATTACGATACGTGGTTTGATATTTTTTCAAGTGACAATAAAAAATCATAATATGGAAAATTGAGGGCATTTTGTTAACACTTGTATGGGAATATATTTTGTGGAAACTTCACATAAATCATCTACAGTTTATCGCTAATATACCCTTAAATTTTGGTCGAAATCGTTCGACCCGTTTGGCCAGTTAGTGTACACTTATTTTTATATAAGTACATATATAGATTAATATAATAATATTGAAATCATTTGTATATGAGCTGATTCAAATTAAGGTACTTTCTTTGTTATTGTTTATTTTTCAAATAGCTGATTGTTTAACTAATTGCCCAAACTAGCTCGAAGAAAAAGTACGGGCTGTTTCGTGCAAGAAGAGGAAGGAAGTGCTCTCATTTGCCCAATTTTAAAGTACGGGAACGCTTTTCGTGCAAATTGGGATCCCACGGGATCCCAAAATAGAGTAAAGAAACCACCTAATATTTGCAAGGACTCCCGCTTACTTATGCGATAGTTTCACATTCTCAAGATCTTCTCGTTCTCCACAAATCATTATACCCAGAATATCAATTTAAGTATTTAAACGTTCATTCGTAGTTAGAACTGCCAGAATTTGGAACGAGCTTCCTGTCAGCCTTAGATCATTTTCCTGTTCATTACCTACTGCTAAAAAAAATATCTTTAACCATTTTGCATCACACTTATAACGTTGTCAGTTTACATGCCTTAAATTTTAATGTTTTAAGTTTTCGCAACGCTTCTTTTCTCTTACATTAAAGGCCCTGATTCACTATCCTACACGATTAGTACGATTCATTCACAGGAAACTGTTTCAAAAGTCTGGCCGACTTGATAATATCGCTTCAAAATGGCGTTGTAGGCCACACTATTATATATACAAATATGATTACAATAATTTATATACACAATAAAACAATTAAAAACTTTTATTAACATAATAATTTTCCATTACTTAAATTTTTTTCTTGAGGCACCAACAATATTATATTTTTTCACAATATATATCACACTGATCGGCCATGGTTTCTGTTTTGAAAAGTTTCATAAAATTTTTCAAATCGCACGATTTGTCTAAGTCTGTTGCACGGTTGCATTTTTAGTATTTTTTCAGCACACATGCTTTATTTTGTAGATCGCACGATCGTGTATGATAGTGTAACAGGCCTTAAAGTGCGGTCTCCACCTGACATGAAAACACTAACTTTAACGCTAACTTCAAGTTAAAGTTAAATGTGGACTGCTCATGTTGAAGTTTGGTTAAAGTTATAACTTGGTTGTTAAAACATTTCATTTGGAAACTCTGTTATAACTTAAATTGACAGCAGCCTGTTATTTGTAGTTGTTTTCCACCATTTTTATTTTTTTACTATGAGAAGTTATAACTCTAACATCACTACGTGTACGCCGACTTAAACAGATAGATATTTAAACAGCATGTTTTAACTTCATGTTTTAACTGCGTTTGAAGTTAGGTGTAGACTGCATGTAACGTATGATTGCTAATGAATTTTTATCAATACTTATCTTTTCTAATTGTTAATTATTATAGGTTTATTTTGCACATTAAGTTCAATTATATTATTATAAAGTAAATAATAAAAAAAGCAAAAAAAAAAAAAAAAAAATTTGCTTAAGGCCTTGCTACACTATCATACACGATCGTGCGATCTACTAAATAAAGCATGTGTGCTGAAAAAGTACTAAAAATTCAACCGTGCGACAGAGTTTTTGACAAATCGTGAGATTTGAAAAATTTTATGAAACTTTTCAAAACATTATGGTTTCTGTGCGATCAGTGTAGTATACATATATTCAGGGCTGTTCTGCAAATCACTTTTTGTGAAAGTGATTTGAAATCACAAAAAAGGTGTTCTGCAGACAAAATATTTTTTATTTTTGTGATTTCAAACCGGTAAGTTAACCTGCTATCAATTTAAAATCACATTCTAAAACTATTTATTTCATACAAAATAATGCACTAAATTATGAAAAAACTAGATACGTCTATTTTGTTGCATTCTTTTGTGATTTGGTCTCTGGATTTATTTAACTTTTTTTTTGTATTTTACCTTTTATATTTATTAGATGTAATTAACTTTATTTTGCAAATAATATCGCGACTAGAAAAGATTACACCTGAAAATAAAAATATCAGTAAATCAAAGCAGAAAACAGCTGTTTTTTGTGCCTCCGAAGAGTATAAACCAAATCGAGAATCAAAAAATATTATGATTTGCAGAACAGGTACAAATCACATTTGTGCTTTTGAAACGGCATGTGCTTTGAAATCAGATGATTTTTAGAACAGGCCTGATTGTGAAAAATATGAGAATATTGTTGGTGCCTCGAGAAAAACATTTAAGTAATGTAAAATTATTATGTTAATAAAACTCAAACAATTAAGTTTTTTATTCGCTATTTAAGCTTCTAACATTTATACCAGTAAAAAATTATAAATAGCTTGTTTTCTATGTTTCCCAGCTATCTATATGTCGACATTTCATAGGAACTACCCTAATCATCAGTAGACTTTGGAAATTTTTGAAAGATATTCTCAAACATTCAACTTTATATCCCAATAAATTGTTGAGAATTTAAAAAGAAAAATTCCCTGAGTACTAGACCAAGATAAGAAAACAATTTATGGCAGATAAATAGCTCTTCACGCGCTAATTTAGGTTGCGCTGATTGGGTCTACATGTAGCATAATATAAAAAATTAGAACTTCAAATTCAATCGCAAAGAGAATTTGATTTCTTTGTTGTAGGTTGGCAAGGCGTTCGAAAAGTAAGGCCCAATTATTTAAAATTTTGAAAAAAGTAAATGTAAACATAAGTATATGGCAGAATAAACTTTTTTTTTCCTAATAAACAAATCGATGCAGTTTTCTTTTCCTTTTTTTTTTTTTTTTGTAAAAGGGAGGAAATAAAAAAACATCCCTTTCAACTTAAGTCATGAATTTATAATTAAATAAACAATAAAATTATTTATTCCGACCATTAAACAATAACATTCATAAATTTGTAAGTATGCTACTGAAGATACCAAACTAAAATGTGTCTGTAGAAAGAATTTTTCAATCACTCGCAAGTAGTCGTTCGGCAAATTTACAATTGTTTAACGGCACTCCAACCCGCAAATAATCAATAAGATATTTTAAATATTTTTGTGTATCAGTTAAAATGTGGAATAATTATAATCGAAAAAAGAAACAGGATGCAATTTTTCTCAATGTTAAACCTGTTCCAAACAATATCTCGGTGCGCAAATATTCGAATGGCTTGTTGGACCAATTAGATATCGGGATGGGAAATTATAATAACGAAAAAAGAAACAGCCGCCACTCGGTATCTTCAATCGATTCCGTTAATCAGCATTTTACACCAGTAAGCTGAAAAATCTTGTACTCTTTTTCATTTTTTTTTCTTAAGCAGTAGAAAATATCGAAATTTTTTAAATTTATCAGCAGTAAAAGTATAATTTTTATTATACATATATCACTATTTTTATCTCATTATATTTCACTATCTCGGACAACTTCAGACTAATGAGCGTAAAAAGCAAAGTTCTCTCTTAATTCGCCACATTTAGCGAAAACTGCGGGAACCAGTGTTGTCAGATCATAAGATTTTCTGTTTTTGCTGGTTTTTTTTGAGATGCTAAAAAGATTTAAAAAAATTTTTCTTTCTATGAAAAAATATTTTTTTTTTAATTTGTGCAGGTTATGCTAGGAACTCAACTGCGGCGAACGACGAATTTCTTATCGCAAATATTCGTCGCCAAAAATGTTGCACACAATCGTGGTGTTGGTCGAAATTCATCCCACTCAGCGAAAGATGAAATAGATTTATTTCTAATTGTTTGGTCAGCGAACGACGAACAAAGCAGTATCAGCTGACCAGCTTTCTTATATAAAAAAAGTATTTTCACGAACTAGTTGAGTGTTATTCTCTATATTAGCTTCTAACATTGATACCAATCAAAAAACAGCTTGTTTTCAATGTTTCCCAGCTGTCTATATTTCGTTATTTCATAGGAGCTACCCTAATCATCAGTAGACATTGGAAATTTTTGATAGATATTCTCAAACATTCAGTGTTCACTGGTAATTTTTGTGTCCGAAACGTTACGTTAGGTTAGGTAGGCAGGCCGCTGGATACCCGGAATAATCTATTTTGTCCAGCTCACTTGGGTCCTTCCCTTTGTGATTGCCTGAAAAGGTAAAATAGTGGAGTGAAGAGGAAAAGTTATAGGAAAATGATAGTGAGTGGAAAGGATGGGCGGGGATGGAAAGGAGATGCGGGAACCTTTTAGTGTAGCGTTACATGCTGCTATACTAGCCATCCGCTGCTTCTTATGAAAGAGGCTAGCGCGGTCGCTTTGATCGAGGCCAGACAAGATAGGCTATTGAAGCTCCGCTCGCCTAAGTGTCTTAGACGATGATGTTCTAATGCCGGGCATGTGCCGAGGAGGTGTAGGATCGTCTCCTCCTCCTCCTCGTCTTGGCAGCTTCTACAGAAGTCGTTATAGGGTAGTCCTAGTCTCCTGGCATGGTTCCCCAACGGACAATGGCCAGTGATGACTGCTACAGTCACTCTTAGTTGAGATCTGGGCAGTTTTAATAGCTCCCACGTTTTTTTAGAGTTAATATGCGGCCACAGGTTCCTTGATGTAAGGCATGTGGGCTCTCTGAGCCATTTTTCTTGTGCACGTTCCAGTGTGTGGAGTTTTATTCTTTTCCAGCACGCTGTTAATGGTTGTCCGCAAAAGAGGTCTATATCCCTATCCTCTAGGGCTGTCCCTTTTTTGGCTAAGTCGTCGGCGATGTTGTTGCCATTGTTGGACCCATGTCCACGTACCCATTTTAGGGTTATGTTAGAATGTGTCGCCATCTTGTTTAAAGATGTCCGGCATTCCTGGACTAGAATTAGTGTATATTCCAATCAGGGAGTTGATGGCGGCTTTGCTGCCCGTTACTATCATGATATCCCTACCGAATATCTTGTAAAACGTCAGCCATCTGACCGCTTTATTTATAGCCGATATTTCAACCTGAAGAACACTGCATCCATCTGATAATCTGAAGGATATTTTAGTGTTAAATTCTTCTATGTATACGCCTCCCCCCTTCTGGACCCATCCATGTAAACATAGAAGTATCCAGATTCTAGGGGGAATTCCTCAATTTGGTAGCCAAAGCTCTTTGAGATGAATGGTTTTGGGATGCAGTAGTCAATTAGATCGGGGACTAGGTCCCTTCCAATTTCCAGTATATTGGCATGTCCCCACGGTCTGTGGGTCCATGCTCCTATCGCGTTCAACCTGATCGCGGCTTTTAGTGCTATCTGCCTGGCTTCTAAGTCACATGGCATCCAGCTCATAATTGCAAGAAGTGCTTTGGTTGGAGTTGTCCTCATGGCCCCTGTGGTCAGTATTGCCATGATTCGACTGACTTTTTCAATTTGCAGTCTATTGGTTGCGGAGTCCAGTGATTTCCACCATACTGATACTCCATAAAATATTATCGGTTTTATAACCATGTCATAAAGCCACACAACTCCTTTTGGTTGTATGCCCCATGTTGAGCCTATTGCTTTTTTGCATAGATAGATGGCTATTGTAGTCTTGGTTACTCTAGCCTGTATGTTCTCTTTCCATGATAGTTTGCTGTCAAGAATGACGCCTAGGTATTTTGCCTTATTCGATAGGATTAGTGCGGTACCATCCATTTTTGGAGGTGTGAAATGTGGTCCGCAACGTTGATAATGAATAATATTGGCAGTTACCGTAAACACTTAGGAATAAATTTTACACTCAAAACTCTGCGGTAAGTTTTGATTTTTGTAAAATATTTTGAAGTTGAAAAATAAACAAAAGTGTTATGTAAATTAAAGTTTCCATTAAACAACTTGTGTGACAGTAGATTTGAGCATTTAGCTCATTATTATTTACGAACACATTCAGCACAATAAAATTCATTGATTCTTATGGAATCGCCTTTTATTGAAAAGTGAACACTACACCTGTCGGTGAATTTTACTTTTAGTGTTCACTGTTAGAGAAAAAATCATCGTTGCGGGGGCCAGACCCGGCCGTATTTTATCCAAAATGAGGCCGGTCAAGCAGTTATAGCGCATTTACACCAAATCAAAATCTACTAGATTTGAATTGAAATCTACAACGAAATCTATATCGTTTACACCACGATTTTTTGACATCTAGCAAGATTTCATTTGCTCAAAAATAATTTATGCATGCGGTTTTGCCAATTCAATATTATCAAAGACTGAATACACCAGCATTAAAGTGTATATTTTTTGTGCCCAGAGACTGCATACACCACATTATAGTGCAATTTTTGTTGCAGCGTAGTATTTTTACGTACTTTTTGCAAGAAATCACAGTTGCATTGCTTAGTACTGAGTAGATTTCAGGAGATTTCGTCGAAATCTACTCATAAAGTAGATTTCATTTTGTATGGGAAATCTCAAAATCTGCTAGATTTGGCTTGAAATCTCGAATGAGCAGATTTCGCTTTGGTGTAAATAGGCTATTACTGTGAGTGCTGCTCGCTATCGTGAGATGATAATGAACTTTTTATGGCCCGAATTGGAAGATATGGATGTGACACAGCTAACGAAACAATGGCTCTTTTGGGCGACAAATTCAATGGCCGTGTTATCTTGCGTGGTGGTGATGTCAATTGGCCGCCAAGATTATGCGATTTGACACCGTTGGACTTCTGAACATTGATTCAAATAATTCTTTCGATTCAAAATAATTCTGATAACCCCGCAGCTGTGTTCTGTAACTCTCGCCATGAGAAACTTTTCGGCTAAAACGTGTGAAATAAAACAAAATTTTCATAAGTTGAAACAAACAGCTGCTTTTCTCGCTAAACTGTAGCTATAAATTTTTTGGTGAGTAATAGCGGTCACGTAAGGAAATAACTCGCCATTTTACAAAAAACTGTGTCTAAAACTTTTGTGAAAAATTTCCCGCTTTCAACTGTCATTATTTCTCGCAAATAAAAAGTCCGTGGATAGTATTTCAAAAAACAATAATCATCATAAAATGAATAATAGTACTGAAAAATAAGTATTTTGCTGTAAATTAAGTTTAATATATATGTTGAGTTATTCGCTGCGCACCACCACCTAGCGCAATTAGTGAATGATCCAAAGCATATTCCATGTGTTGAAGGGCACCATTCAAACACACTTGTCCTATTCATTACTTCAGACCCTCAAAAGAATGAAGTCAGCGTTAGTGCACCTCTCGGCAATTTAGATCATTGCATCATTTCTGCCTCATTTTCGGTCTCTGCACTTCGCAACGTTTCGAAATCAGCTATGAAACGATCAAAATTTATCTACGAAAAGACTCGTTGGGCTGAGCATTTTAATTGGAAACTCTGCTTTCTAGACAATGATATAAATGCTTCAGCAAAAATGGTCGAGAACATGATATTTCTAGGGATGAAAACATTCATCCTCTCCAAGCAGATTTCGATTAAACCAAAATCTTGGTTTAATCAGACGTGCGAAAACGCAATCAGATCCAGAGAGGAAGCATTCAGTAACTGGCGTTTAAACAAAACCGTAGACACTGATTTGCTACGTAAAAAGGCAAGATCTTTGTGTGCCAAGGTACTTAGGCGTGAAAAGTTTCTTCACGAACAGCGCCTTCGTTGAAAGGTCCTTGCGGCACCCCGGGGCAGTAAGACCTTTTGGTTTTTCGTTAAGAGAGTAAAGAACAGTGTTAGTTCAACAATTCCAACTCTCTTAAAAAATGACCAAGCATTCACCGACCCGGTTGACAAAGCTAACCTGTTGGCGGAAATTTTTGCAAGCAATTCCTACTACACTTCCCGAGCTCGAAAGAGTAACTGTAACTATGCCGAAGGTATTCTTGCGGGCGCGAGCAGTTAAAAGGGTTTTGGCACACCTCGATATAAACAAAACAGAAGGCATTCCAGCACTGTAGTGCAATTCACTAACTTTTAACGATTTTAAAAGAGCATAACTTAACGCGAGCTATTGTGGTTTGCACTAACGCTTATGTGATTCACTAACTTATTCTTAACACCTTTGGTTGTATGTTAAAAAAATTTGAAATAATGTGGCAGCTTTGTTAAAAATAAAGAAAACCACAAAGAGGAACAGAAAAAAACAAACAAATTTGCAAATAATTCCATGTTTAGGGTAAGTAAAACTATTTATATGTTTATTATTTAAAATATTTTTTGATAAGTAAGATAAGTTCTTCTCACGGAGAACACGCCGAACGAATGTTGGAGTCTTCCGACAAGTCGTATGCCGAATACTGTGAAGTTATTCTAGTAGAAATTTTAACGACATTTTTGTTAAGACCACAAAAATAATTGGTGTTTAGTTAACGCTAATCAGTCAGGCTATAAAAACAGCTGATTTAAAACGAAGACAAATAGTGTTAAAAACTGTTATAGAATCCCAAAAACACCAACGCTAGTGTTAATTTCTCTAAACGAATTTTATTAGCGTTAAAACAGGCTAGTGAATTGCACTACTGGTCTTGAAGCAGTTTTCATCTACGCTTGCGCGTCCATTAGCACGCCTCTTCAGCATACTTTACATTGCTGGTGAGTTTCCATCGTGCTGGAAGGTTGCTAATTTAACACCAATACCCAAAAAAAGTGAGGCAAATAACTCCGAAAATTACCGCCCAGTTGCAATGTGCTCTGCACTCTCCAAAGTAATGGCAAACATAGTTAACCATCACCTTATGAAATATCTAGTCACATAAATTACTTTGTGACCGCCAATATGGATTTCGCAAGGGTCGTTCTACTGGCGATCTTATGGCATATCTCTCTGAGAAATTTTTATACCTACTCTTCAAACAACAAATTTTAAAGGTTTGTGATTCCGTTTCCGAAATTTCTACAATTTTAATTTCCGACCCAGCAAAGTATAATGTAATACTTTTATGTTTTTTTCACTATTCAGAATTCGCTTTGTTTTCCAGTTTTACAAAAATTTGTGCACAAATATGTAGTTGTAAATAAAATGTAATCATTAGAGCCAAACCATACATTTCCTAGAATAGCCGGCGGTTATAATATGACGCCGACGAACAAAATTTTTTAACTTTAGTAATGTTTCGTCGGCGGCGGTACTAATTGTGGCTGGCGCTGTCATTTTTTTAAATTGCATGTCGGCATCGTTTTATATGTTCAGAAATTTCTAACGTAACTTAGTGTCCCCACCTACGATAATATCTGAGATGAGAACGTCAAATTCAATCGCAGAGAATTCTGTTACGTGTAGACTTAAAATCAGTGTTATCGCAGTCTTATAATAATTTTTATGAGAGCGTTCTTATGAGAAATCTTATGGCAACGATCTTATAATAACAGCTGTCAAAAAAGCGATTGTGTGTGAGTTTGTTTACAAAAAGACGCCATTGCAATTGTAGCGATTATTAATTTTGCAAAATATCTTTTAAAAAACCATTTTAAATGGAAAATAATTTACTTTTATGCATTAAATATATACTATAAGTGATTAATTTCGTACAAAATGTGTGCATTTACAAAATTCATATAAGATTTTATTCCTCGCAAAGATGTGTTTTCTTCTCGGCTTTCATTGATTTATGAATTCTTATAAGATTAACAAAAATACGTGTACTCCTTGTTAGACATTAAAATAGATATAAAGAAATTCGTTCTCTCATTCTGCCGACGTTTTGTCAGATATTATCTCAGAGTTAATCGCAGTTGTAGACACTAGGTAACGACGTAATCGCTTTGGATAGTTTTCGATATGAGTTACAGACAAGTTATCGTCGCGAGAACTTCTCGCCAAAGTCATGCATGAATGGATATTTTTTCGCGTGTAGGTAATGGGTATACCCAATAACGAAATCTGAGTGTATTATATTAATGAGCATATTCATAAAAATTTAAATGAATTTAGAATGTGTTTTAATTCAAAAATTCAATACAAAATTTTACTAAAATTCAATTTAAATACATTTTAATTCTTTATGAATATGAACATACAGCTATGGACATATAAATGGCACAAACTCCAATTGAGCATAAATTCACGCGCTTTACAACAAAAAAGTTTCAAAAATACAAGTTTTTTTGTTTTCTTATTATTCGTTGTAAGATTAATTATCTCAACAACACTCAAATGTTCCGTTATATTTCGTTAATAATTCACCGTTATATTTTTTTTATAAAAAGTGCTAATTTTAAGTGGACATATAAATGGCACAATTTACTTAAAGAAGGCAGTTCTCGCGAAAATTTATTTCAAACCACTTTTTATTTTTCCTAGTTAAAAGATAATCGTAAAGTGTGAAAATTTTTTAAAAATGGGTTCAGGCAAACATACAACATCTGAGGAAAGGCGAATAATATGGAAACTGCATGAAGACGGAAAAAAAGTGTCAGAAATTGCTGAAGTAATGAAAGTTTCTAGAGAAAAAGTGTATAACGCAATCAAATCATGTGTTGAGAACCCCGATGTATTGATTAAGGGTAAAACTCGAAAGCCAAGGCCTTGAAAAACAAATGTGCATACGGATGGAGCTATTGTCAGAATGGCGAAAATTGATCCATTTAAGTCCTCACGACAGATAGCATCTGAAATTAACGAATATTTGGGCGCGGAAATATCTAGCAGACTTGTTAAAAGAAGATTAAATGAGGCAAATCTCTTTGGGCGAATTTCCAGAAAAAAGCCACTCCTCTCAAAAAAGAATATTTCCAAACGACTAGTCTTCGCCAGAACGCACAAAGAAAAACCTATTAGTTTTTAGAAAAACGTATTATGGAGTGATGAAACTAAAATAAATAGAATATGACCAGATGGCAGAACATTTGTACATCGTCCTAAAGGACAAGAATGCAATCATCGGTTCACTCAGAGGACGGTAAAATACGGCGGAGGTAGCATTATGGCATGGGGTGCATTTTCTTGGCATGGCGTAGGTCCTTTTGCAAAAATTAATGGGAAAATGGACAAGTTTCAGTACCTAGACATTTTAAAAAACCATATGGAACCATACGCTTTCGATTCGATGCCAATTAAGTGGAAATCCATGCAAGACAATGACCCCAAACACTCCTCCAAACTAATAAAAGATTGGTTGAGTGCAAAGCAGATCGACGGTTTGGATTGGCCAGCCCAGAGTCCTCACTTAAATCCAATAGAAAACCTTTGGAACGAACTCAAGGTTGAAATCGCGAAAAAAAATTACAAAAATATGGACGATTTGTGGTTAGCCGCGCAAGAAGCTTGGTATGCCACACCCAAAGCAAAATGCCAAAAACTTGTGGAAAGTATGGGTCGTAGGTGTGAAGCGGTCATCGGAAATAAGGGTTACAGTACCAAATATTAACAGTAAAATACTTTTACATACCAAAAACCCAAATAATTCAATACTAAAATCATTTTTTTCTTATATTTAGATATTGTGCCATTTATGTGTCCAGTTTTTTTCACTGGTGTTTTTTTCTTTTAATAATAAAATTTTTTTTAACTAATGAATTTTTATTTTAGTTCTTATCAATAATAAATATATTTAATAACTCTTAAAAAAAAAACTAAAAACTTGTTGCTTGTTAATTGTTTTTACCCAATAGTAGCATACGAATGAACTCTCTGTAAGATGTGCCATTTATATGTCCATAGCTGTAAGTAAACTTTTTTATTAGTAATCATTGTCACTCTCTGATACACAACAGCGGCACGAAATGCATTTTGATTTGAACGCGCATTTCCATAACTTAGTGTCCACACCTGCGATAATATATAAGATGAGAACGTCAAATTCAATCGCAGAGAGAATTCTGTTACGTGTAGACTTTAATCACTGTTATCGCAGTCTTATAATAATTTTTATGAGAGCGTTCTTATGAGAAATCTTATGGCAACGATCTTATAATAAGAGCTGTCAAAAAAGCGATTGTGTGTGTGTTTGTTTACAAAAAGACGCCATTGCAATTTTACTGATTATTAATTTTGCAAAATATCTTTTAAAAAACCATTTTAAATGGAAAATAATTTATTTTTATGCATTAAATATGTATATACTATAAGTGATTAATTTTGTATAAAGTGTGCGCATATACGAAATTCATATAAGATCATATTCATCGCAAGGATGTGTTTTCTTCTTGGCTTTCATTGATTTATGAATTCTTATAAGATTAACTACAATACGTTTACTCCTTGTTAGACATTAAAATGGACATAAAGTTATTCGCTCTCTCATTCTGCCGACGTTTTCTCAGATATTATGTCAGAGTTAATCGCAGTTGTAGACACTAAGGTAAAGTTTCTGAACGCGCTGCTCAATAGTGTATCTCCCTCTGATTGAATTTGTTAAACACTGCAACAAAAAAATGTCAGATTAAGTTGGGAAAAACACTTGACGGTAAGGTTTTACTCACAATTAATATTGTGCCTTATATTTTTATAAAGATAGCAAAAAATTCTTCTCGCGAATTAAGTTTTATTTAATTCTCTCGTTTTTAAATTTGTATTTCCGAATTTAAACATAAAATTCGCGAGCAGAATTTTATTTTGCATTCTTGTTCTTTTTTCATTCTTTTTGCGAACGAAAAAAATAAAATAAAAATAAAAACTGATTAATTCGTTTGCCAGCGGAATGAAAAAACTCCCGAATTTAAAATAAAATTCTGCTCGCGAATTTAAAAATAAAAATCCTTAGCAGAATTTTACAAACAAGAAGAACAAAGAGAGAAAAATTCTTTTAAATATTTAACTGAGCGTGATGAGAGTTTTTTTGTTTTGTTTTGCAGCGTTGCCAGAATGATAATTTTAACACAGTTTTGATGTTTTTGGGGGAAAAATGTGATTTGATAATTTTCATTATTTGTTCGGCAATAATTCGCGAATTTAATTATTTAATTCTCTCACAAATTAAATTAATTTTCTCACAAATTTTATTTTTAAATTCGCGAGCAGAATTTAGTTCTTCTTTGATTTTTACATTTGCTCACGAATTTTATGGATAAAACTCGCAAACGAAAAAGAATAATTCTTTTGATATAAGAAAAATTAAATTCGTTTGCGAACGATTTTAATTTGAGCATTATTCCTACACTGATTTTTATTTATTAAACATATTTATTTTTTACTTTACATTAATATAAAACTTTTATCATTCGTTTTAGAATATATTTTACAGAAATGTGTCTCCGATAAGGTGGTTTCTTAGCTTTATTGGAGCGATGCCAATGAAGCGTTCTGGGCCTGGAAAAACTAAATCTGTTTTTGGATCAATTTTATTTGCTTATTCACTTACGTTTTTCACATTTTTAATGGTAAATATTTCTAATATATTTTTTTAACGAAATACAAAAGAGCTTCTGGCAGCTTATGGTAATTTAAAGGTAAGGTAGGCACGAACATATTTGTTTACAACTATACTTTGTTGTGTAAACCTTTTCATGTGGTAATGCCGCATTTTTTATGGGTGGGCTGACACAACAGCTGTGCATAAAAAAGGAAGTAGGTAGGCAACACTGGCTATAAGTTGTATGCCTAGGAAAATCGAAGATTTTTTTATGACTTTTTTTGGTGGGGGAAAAAAAGTCATGATGGAGGAATTCAAAAAGTTGCGGCGAAACGAATTGGTAGTGTTTTGGTTAGTTTTAAAAATGAAACTTAAAATTTGAAATAAACAAACATTAAATTAAACTTAATGGACTAACGAAGTTATAAAAAAAACAAATACTTTTGTGCAAACTTGAATTAAACAGGATAAAAGAAAGAAGAAAAAAACAAAGGATAGTATCAAGACGAATCCATAACAGGTGAAATTGACAGCGCAGCTGATAACTATTTTTTATTTTAATCTGTTTCAGATGTCAATGGCATATTTAAAACAAATTTGAAAAAAAAAAATAAAACAATTTAAAAATAAAATTATGTATTGCATCTTGAGCACCAGATATGATCAAGAATCCTCACCAATCTGGATGGCCGCATTCACCATTCCATCCTCTATAATATGAGACTTTAAGTTTCACGAAACAATTCAAAGTTTCAGGAAATAATTAAGTTTTTCTTTTATTGAAACTTAAAGAAAAATTAAAACAATTTTTTAAATTATGTAGTTTATCTTGAGCGCCAGCCATCATCCAGAATCCTCTCCAATCTGGTTGGCCATTTTCACTTTTCCAAGCTCTATGATCTGAGACTTTAATTTTCACGAAATAATTAAAAGTTTCACGAAATAATTACAGGTTTGTCTTTTATTGTAATTTTTTTTATTATATTTTTTTAAATTCCTTTTTGTGTTTATATTTTTCCCTGGTATGAATTCGCCTTGGATAGAATTTTAAAGATCAAAGTGCTGGTAAAAGCAAAATAAAAAAAACGTTAAACTAGAAAAGAGACGATTTAAAAAGCTGGTGAAAAGAAAATAAAAAAAAACGACAGAAAACCATAATGGTGAAATCCACCTGGATTTCAGAGGGCGGGCTGGCGTGGCCGACAACATCAGTCGGCTGTATGATTAGGTAACGAGGCGGTGAGTTAACAAAGTGAGAAGGTTCTTTTTCGGTGGAGTTGTGTGTTCTTTTATTTTATCAGCCTTCACATCCTGGCCTCAAAAATTAGCTTGATTTGGCTCTATTATTAAAAAAGGTTAGTATGCATATTTTTGTTGTTGTGGTAGCTGCCTGCAGCCAGATTGGCCGACAAGAACCATGCCCACTCGGCGATCCGCAGTCGGAGCAATCGCGATTATGCCATCACAGCCGGCAATCTGGCAACGTACTTACCAAGCACATATAATTTCAGCAATATCACTACCCGACAACTTACATATTTATACTCTTTTTATATAATTCAATTAGAAACTCTTATGTGTTTTATTGTTATGAATTCTTGATCCTATTTGCTTTGACCTTTACTTAATTCAACATTTGCAAAAAAATTCGTTCAGCTCAAGGTCCTTTTTGTGTTTTAAAAAATGTTTAATGTATTTTTCAATATTCCGTCTTCCTTTGGAAGACTTCTTCAGGAAAAATTTGTTTTTGTGTGTGTAATTTCAATTCAGATTTTGAATTCGAGCTAGACGAATGATACCAACCCATCATCACATAATATTAGAAATATTAAAAAAAAAACAAACAGGACCTTGAGCTGAACGAATTTTTTGCAAATATTATTTTATTGTTATAGTTTATCGGCCTTCAAGGCTTAAGGAACTTTGTGAAACTAATAAAAAATAATAGGAGTATATCTTAACTTTTTGGGCAAGTTCTGTGCAAATGATAGCAAGGCGAATTCATTACCAGGTGAACTTAACAGCACAGGTGATTATTTTTTGCTTCTCGTGTTTTTTCCAATGAGACTGTCAATTTTGTTTACAAACTTTTTCGCGCCATTTTAATCTGAAGGTTTTTTTGCATGATTTAGTGCAATTTCAAGAAATTTGTGTGAATTTAAAAGTGAAAAACTAATATAGTCTGTGATTTTAATTACAAACAATTATAAAAGCTTATATTTAACGTTTATATAAAATTTTTTCTCTGCTGAGCAATCTTAGGCGAATTTTGATTATGACATTCACGATATGTTTTACAATAACAAAATACATAGTACTGAATTCGCCTTTCCGCTTGCATTCACCTGTATAAATTCGCCTTGAATGATAGTAAGCATAAGTTTTTCTCAAAGAGAGATGCCAATAGTGTGAAAGTGCAGCCTTACTTGACTCTGTGCTTAATTCTTATAGACCCGACCCTTTCCTACGACTTAGGTTTAAACCACAGCCACCTCAACCAGGATCAGCGCTGAGATGGTCTGCAAGCACAACCTTGCGGGAGCTTTGCCAATCTCCGCTCTGCCAGTTAACCCATGATGGTTTTAGTAGTCCAACACAACATAAGTCATGCGGCTTTCTAGAGTTTTATTTGCTACGTCAGACGAAGAACTCCTACCTCTCCAAGCTCCAAAAAGCAGAGTGCCTTTGTTAGGCGCACACCAAGGCAAAAGCTTTTCCTTGGGGTTCATGACATGACCAATCAAGACATGACATGAACAAATCATGTCTTTATACGACTTACCATTGACGGTAACACTCTGACCATCATCGTTTTTGAGGATATATAGACCATCAGCCTATAAAAAGCACAAAACAGTAATTTCCTATAGCTTTAAAGATGTTTCGACAAAAGCTGGTGTATTATCTTCATATGCGATAATTCTGGTCTTAATTGGAAAACAAAATTTTGAATGGAAACTCAATATTAATAAACGAAAAGACAACAAATTTTATAAATTCCCAATCGCTGCTCGGCTGTAACCTAGTGTTTAAACATGCGAGTAAGAGTTCGAATGCACTCACATTTTTTTACTACCACATTCACATTTTTCGCACTCGCAGCTAAATTTGCTAGCGAGTGATTTTTTGACACTTCCCCATGCAATTAAATGTCAAACAGTGTTACCGAGTAAATAATTTTAAGCAAATTAACTAGATCATTACAAAATTAAAACTTAAAGGTCTCATTAGTTTTTACTTTCTGTTGCCGTTCTGTGACGTTCATTTCTGTAACAAATATTTTACAATTACTTTTTCTGTGAAAATATTCAGCTGTTTTCTACAGTAGAGCATAAATAAAAGAAAAACATTGGAATGAAGAATAAAATATGTACATAAATATTATCTTGTGAGAAAAAGGAACAAATTAATAATATAGAATTGGTGATCAAACAGTCCACTTTTATCTCACAATCTGCAGACTTTATGACACTTCTTATACAAAATATAATTTTTCCTTGCTAAAATAATATTATTTTAATCATTCATGGTTGCTTAATTGATAAAAATGTATTAACTTTTAAAAATCTTTAATTGAAACATTTTTTTTTTAGTTTTGGCAAAAAAATTATATATGTACATTAGAATAAAAAGTTCATGTTTCCATACCTGAAAAAAGTAAAACATACACATATCTGGCCGTCACAGTCTGCTTTTACATTTGTACAGACGATGGGCAGACATTTTTTCAATTCTCTTTTGGTCTTGCCTAAACCTTTTACATTTAAGAAATTAATAGACAGACAGAAACTTTTCGTTTTTCTTTTGTTGTTGTTGTTTTTTTAAGCACAGCTAGTGTGTTTATATGAAGTTGATGTTGATATGAGAATAATGATATGAAGCAACAACATAAGAAATACGAAAAGTTAAAAAGAGAAACAAAGAATGTCCACAAATGTCTAGTACAGAGAGTCGTGTACTACACACTCTCCCCCACCGAAAATTTTCGTTACCGCACCATCAAATTTCGTCTGTCTGCCCGTCGTCTGTACAAATGTAAAAGCTGACTTAACGTTAATTTCTATTTTCAACAGATTAGTCCGCAACCAAGGCGAATTCATTACCAGGTGAACTCAACAGCACAGGTGATTTTTTTTTGCTTCTCGCGTTTTTTCCAATGAGACTGTCAAATTTTGTTTCTTTTGTTTACAAACTTTTTCGCGCCATTTTAATCTGAAGGTTTTTTTGCATGATTTAGTGCAATTTCAAGAAATTTGTGTGAATTTAAAAGTGAAAAACTAATATAATCTGTGATTTTAATTACTAACAATTATAAAAGCTTATATTTAACGTTTATATAAAATGTTTTCCCTGCTGAACAATCTTATGCGAATTTAGATTATGACATTCACGATATGTTTTACAATAACAAAATACATAGTACTGAATTCGCCTTTCCGCTTGCATTCACCTGTATAAAGTCGCCTTGTCCGCAACAGAACAGAACGAAAAAGTGAGAACAAACGATGTACATATAATTTATATTGAACAGAAACAAAACAGCTGATTCAGAACGGAAAAGAACGTACAAACTAATTCTGCCTTAAGTTTTAGCTAGTTTGTTTGTTAAATTGTATGTTAATTTATTAAAATTAATACTATAGATGGAAATGTTTAAATTATTAAGCGTTAATATCAATAAAAAAGTGATAATAAAAATTAATGCCAACTATTTCTTAAAAATATTCTCATGTGAAGAGCTCCTCAAATCCAAATTATAAAGAGAAGATAAATTAAAATAGAAAAAATATGTGAAAGCAACAAATTGTTTGAAGTTCACGTGCTGGCAACAAATTTAAAATGAACTCTCACTCGCATGTGTAGACAGAAAAGAAAATTGCAAGAGATTCGAGTTTTTCGAAGAAAATTTCCTTGATAATACGTATACCGCACTCGCATGCGATTACTCGCATGTCTAAATGCACTGTAAGTCGAGCCAAGGTAAACAAGAAGCCATTATCAGCTGTTAAATGAGTTGTCAATTAAAACAGTGCTGCCAACTTAAAGTTATGCACCTAAAAAAAATATGTTTGAAATTGCATTTTTATGATTTATTTTGATTGTATTTTCTTTTAAAGATTTACGTCGCTTATGTTGCCAACAATCGCATAATAATAGTATCATCACTTAATGGTCCATTCGAGGAAGCAGTGATTGCTTATCTGTTTCTGGTCAACATTCTGCCAATCATTGTTATTCCAGTAATGTGGTGGGAAACGCGTAAAATATCACTTCTCATTAATGACTGGGATGATTTTGAGGTAGAAAACAATCATCATTAATCTTTTTGGAAAATAAACTATTTTTGTCGTTACAGATTCTATATTATCAGATTTCTGGCCACAGTGTACCTTTACATTTAAAATCAAAGAATATAGCTATAGTCTTGCCGATTCTCTCGGTACTTTCAGTTGTAATAACACACGTAACAATGGCCGATTTCGATATAGTACAAGTATGATTCTTATTGCGGATGGTGAAAAGAAAGACTGCAATGTCCCAACTACAAAAGATTAGGCGGCAGTTTACAGATGTCGAATCTGTGCGTTCAGTCGTATAATTACGTTTAAAATCAGAACAACGCTCGTTGTTTTGTTTAAAATGTAGTTAAGCGAATGAACGAACAGGTTCGACATTCTTAAACTAGTGTTTTATATAAAATATTTGTTCAAATATTATGTATATTATATATGCCAAATGAGCATTAATACCATGAGTTAAAATCTTGCTTTAAAGGCATGGTTTTTTTTTGTTTTCCGTTTTCTATGTTTTTTTTTCTAAAATCGCACGATTTGTCAAATAGTCTGTTGCACAGTTGCATTTTTAGTACTTTTTCAGCACACATGCTTTATTTTGTAGATCGCACGGTCGTGTATGATAGTGTAACAAGGCCTTAAAGGCCCTGATTCACTATTCTACACGATCGTACGATTCATTCACAGGAAACTGTTTCAAAAGTCTGGCCGACTTGAAAAAATCGTTCCAAAATGGCGTTATAGGCCACATTATTACACAAGTATGATTGAAATAATTTATATACACAATAAAATAATTAAAAACTTTTATTACTATAATAATTTTACATTATTTATAATTTTTCTCTTGAGGTGCCAACAATATTCTTATATTTTTCACAATATATATCACACTGATCGCACAGAAATTATAATGTTTTGAAAAGTTTCATAAAATTTTTCAAATCGCACGATTTGTCAAAAAGTCTGTTGCACGGTTGCATTTTTACTACTTTTTCAGCACACATGCTTTATTTTGTAGATCGCACGATCGTGTATGATAGTGTAACATGGCCTTAAGCAGCTCTTAATGCTTGGCTCGAATGGGACTTGCCGGTGTCCGAAACAATGAAAATTGACAATGCAGCTTTTGTTTTTGCCATCCACAGTGGATTAACGGAAATATTGGCCTTTCAAACATATGTTTTTATTAAGGTTATACCATACTGTATTCTGGACAATTTAACAGCAATGCTGGGAGCCTGGTGGTATCTTGTGTGTGAAGCGTTAAGCACAACCGCCAATATATTAGCGGAGCGTTTTCAAAAGGTAATAAATATATTCGAGTTCTAGTGTAGGAGGCAGAAAAATAATTTAAAAATGAGTCAATTGTTACCAATAGGCTTTGCGTCATATTGGACCTGCTGCAATGGTTGCTGATTATCGCGCTCTCTGGCTGAGATTGAGCAAATTGACAAGAGATACTGGCACCGCAACTTGCTATACATTTACCTTTTTAAATCTTTACCTATTTTTTGTCATAACACTCTCAATTTATGGTCTTATGTCGCAGCTTTCAGAAGGCTTTGGTATTAAAGATATAGGTCTTGCAATAACGGCCATTTGGAATGTCTGCCTTTTATTTTTTATCTGCGATCAAGCTCACTACGCATCCTTCAATGTTCGCACAAATTTTCAAAAGAAATTACTTATGGTCGAGCTGAACTGGATGAACTCTGATGCACAAACCGAAATCAATATGTTCCTTCGAGCCACTGAAATTAACCCCTCTAACATTAATTGTGGAGGATTTTTCGATGTTAATCGCAATCTCTTTAAAGGGGTGGGTGTGTGTTTTTGAAATAAAAATTTCACTGACAACATTTTTTTTTTCACAATTACAGCTATTGACAACAATGGTGACGTATTTGGTGGTATTGCTGCAATTTCAAATAAGCATTCCGACTGATGTGCGAAGTATTTTTCGAAATATAACAACAAATGATGACATGTCAACGATTGATGGTAGTAGTGAGGAAGTCGAAGAAATAGATGTTGTGACAGCAGTGATGACAACGCTAGCAACAACATTAGCACCTGCACGCAACCGAAAGGGCTAAAATTTTTCAATCTTGATACATAAAAAACATTTTATAAAACAATCTTTACTAATGGTTTTGTTTATAAAAAATATTTCTTGTTTATAAAGCTGTTATTAGACAAATTTCGTATAGAAATCTATATATAATTCTAAATTTATACAAAAATCGATGAGATAATTCGTCACATTAAGGACATTGAATTTCAATTATGCCGCCGTAGCCGTGGCGATCATTTGACCGATATTTTGTTTCACACAAATTGTCATAGATTATTCTATCATAATAAAAATTGTTGAGATAATTCATTGAATACTTTTTGTTTTGTTTACAGTTAACACTATACATTTTGGTTGGACCACCCCCGTTACATAAAAAAAAATCAATAATACAACAAAAACAGACGTGAAGTGAGCTGTTGTCAAAAATATTTGACAACAGCTCACAATTATAGATTATTTTTATTTTAACAAAATTATTTTTAAATGTTTAAATCAGAGTAAACCACTAAATTAACTTTCAGAAAGGTAAGCAATGCATTTCACGTTAAGTGCCCTGGATGTTACCCAAGGCGAATTCATAGCAAGTGAAATTGAGAGCGGAGCTGATAACTTTCTTTTTATCTTTGTCAATGGAATGATTAAAAAAAATAAGATACGAATTAAAACAAAAATTTAAGTAATTTTTCTAATTATATATTGTAGCTTAGGAGCCAGGTATGAACCAGAACCTTCCCCAATTCAGCTGGCCATTTTCCTCAAGCTCAGCTCATATAGACCAAAACAATTTAAGTTAGGAAACAATATTACCAGCGATAAAATCTATGAATACTTTAAATCACTGTTGTCAAATGCTCATTGGGATACAAATATTTCGTTGACAAATATCAAAATTATTGATCCATTTCTTGATTGACCTTTCGAGTTTAGGGAGCTGGTAATAGTCTTAAAGTCAGCCAAGTTGAACAAAGCTGCAGGTCCAGACAGAATTTCTAACGAATTTTACAAAAATGGTATGTTTTCCACGCAAAATGAAACGTAAAATTTTTGGACACTTGAATAAACTTTTTCTTACAGGAAAACAAAAAGTTGAGTTGAATTTGATTTTATGCCACCGAAATTTACAAAACACACCGAAAAAAAAAAACGCCCACCGCACCGACTAAAGAATTTTTCGCTCAAGTAATTTTAAAAAGCACCAAAAACGGTGCGAAATGCACCGAGTTGACAACGCTTAATATCATCTCTCGGAATCCCCAACTAGAGTAGTGTTTTGTCTGTCATCCTGTGCACACGTTTTTTGTTACTCTCAGTCTACACACACCAGGTTTTCTTGATCAATTCTGCTTCAATTTGCTTTTGAACTTGCATTTATGTTCACACACAAAAGCTTTATGTCGTCAAGTTTAAGTTTTTTTGCCTTCAAGTTTTCATATTTTTTGGCATTTCATTTTAAACTTGACGATACCGTCAAGTCTGCACCCTTTTCCATTCTCTTTTCCCCGTTCTCCCACAAAGTTAAGACTTGACGAGTCAAACTTGATGTTGTAAACTTGCACTTACTGCTGCACGTAGTTTCTATATGTATATTCGTATCAAACCAAATTGCACCGGAATAGGTAGCAAGTTGTATACACGTGTTTATTTTTTTTTTTTTCTCTTTTTTACCGTTGTCCGTATTTTCTATATATGTACATATTGTTCATTATTAATTTCGTACGAATTCAAAGTGCACCGGAATAGGTAGCAGTACGTGTACACGTGTTCATTTTTTGGTCTTTCTTTCACCGCTGTTCGTGTTTTCTTTATATGTTCAATAATAGTTGTGTTCGACGTCGTTACCGCGGGAACCCGCGGGCTCCCAATTTGCACGAAAAGTGTTTCTTGTGTTGAAAATTGGGCAAATTGGGTAAATGAGAAAGCTTCTGAGAGAGTAATTTGTGTTTCTCATTTTACCAGACTTTACCCGTACTTTTTTTCCGTGCAAAATGGTAAAATTGTTAAACCATTTAAACAACTGTTTGTTATTTATGAAAATGAAATAACAAAGTACAAATTATAAAAAAAATATTTGAAAATGTAACAATACGTTATATTTAAATAAGTTATATTAAAATAAGATTATCTTCCGTTTTTATCTAGCTCAAAATGTTTAAATAAATTGGCAAAAATGTTTCGTTTGAATTGCAACAGCGCTGTCAACTCAGCGCTTTTCACACCGATTTTAGTGGTTTTTAAAAATCTCACAAAGAATTTGTAAATCAATGTACGATGCTTTTATTTAATTTTTAGCGCATTTTCTTTTAATAGTATTCAAACAATCTGTACTGATAGCTACATATTTAAAAAACTTCGCTTATATATATTTTCTGCATTTCGTTTTGGCTTATTCAATAAATTGTTGCTGGCACTGATTTTATTTGATATCAATATACGAGTACCCTCAAAATATTTGAGGTGTATTTTACGAACTGTACGATTTTTTTTGTATAAACTACACAAACTGTTGCCAAACATGTTAATATTTTGGGTTTGTACAAACATTTTTGTTTATGGGACTGTTTGCTGGTTTTTACAAATATTTGAAACATGTTTCCACAAAAATAAAAAATTTTTGCAGAGTGAGGTGGTGGAAGAAAAAGCATACTAAGTGAATTAAGAAAACCTTTTCTTGTAACAATCTTTTGAATTGTATAAAAGTTTACCTTCGTTTCAGAAATTAAAAAGATAAAGATTACGGAAACTGAATATCAAGGAATAGAGAGTATAACAATTTGTATCTTGCGAACTTCATATGGCGAGCAAATTGCAAATTGACGCATAAACAGTCACTTAATAATTTGCAAATAGTTTTTATTTGCTAGTAGGATGTGCATAAACGTAATAACTGAAAGCTAATTTACTTTTTAAATGGAACAAAATTCGAAAAATAACTAAGTGATACACAGTTATTTTTCTCATATATGTATGTAAAACGCGTTTTTTATTTGATTTCAATGCATTATAAAATTTAGAAGTTGAGAGCACTAAATTTTAAAATTGTATAAATAAACAAAGCTGTTTTTGTTTTCATATTTAGTTTCGGGCTTGAAATGTGGTTTTTTGTGTTCCAGCAATTTTTGGTAAATTGTGTGTTTTCTGAGAGTATTTTTTGTTTACTCTCATTTTACCGGACTTTAACCGGAATTTCCTCGAACAAAGCTATTAATTTGTTTTCAATGCATTTCATTGCCTTGTAGTGTGGAAGGTGTTGGACTAAATTTTTCTAATCTGAGCCGTGTCGAAGGTATACATACTGGGCACTGATCAGTTTTAACTAATTTTATTCCAACTCTTTAAATGCCGCAGTAGGGTTTGTTTTATGCTGATTTCTTTTCTGAAAAAGTTTTGCATTTATGCTGCACTTTTTTTTTCTTAAAATATAAGTTTTAAAATTAAAGTTTTATTGAGATGAAAAGAAAATGTCGCAATAACTACGTATAAATATTTGAAAAAAGTTGAGAAAACTGTATACTTCTGTATTTTTTTGGCAAAACAATATTGAAAATGCTACACTTTTTCTAGAAAAGAAAACGCCATTAGTCTTTCGTGTTGTTATTGTTAAAGTTAAACCTCCACGAAGACTACTCCCCTTCTCATCATAACCTATTTTCCTAGTTCCAGTACAATGCACTGCATATGTAGGGGTCATCCCCTGAGTACTGGTCCAAGATAAAAAAAAGAGTAAAGAAACACACCTATTACTCTACACCAGCCTACGTAATAATTTTTCTAAAATTTGATTGCCCAGTCAAAGTAATATTCATTTATAAGCATCGCTAATCATAAAGTGACAATTCAATATGATGGCATTGTAAAAATAAAACGTTCAAGCTCAAGGAAAATAATTTTGCATACCATCCATAGTCTATTAAAAAATCATTTCCAGTGAATGTTTTTTCTTTTTTATTTCAATACAGCAAACGAAAATCTTGTAAGAGAAATGTAAAACGTATTTGCTTGTTGTTTCCCCCAATTTTTGCACCAGCCGTACATATCTACGAAGCCCGCAAGTGCAAAAAAACAATAAACCATAAAATATAATATAAAACAGATCTTCATGTTGGTCTTTTGTAATTTAATGCAATATCGGCAGCATCTGCTGCTGCTTCTTATCTTTTTATTGGACATTCAATTTTATCTTTTAACCCAGTGCAGAGAGTGAGTTGAGTGTGTACGAGTATGTGTGTAAGTAGGTGCAAATGGTATAGTGAATATTGATGCCTTCGGGGTGTGCATCGAAATGTCATTTGTTGAAATGCTTGTTAACGAGGATTCCATTTGTTTAGCGAAAGCAATTTTAAATTTTAGGCCCTTTTATTTTAAACAGAACATGCCGTTTATAATCGGTTATTTAAAACTGCTTTTTACCGACTCATGCAATGTCCGAATTTTTTTTATTTTGTGTAGATTTATCAAATCTTTTGATCATTTTATTAAATAGTTTTTATAATTTAAAAACTCGAATTCGAATAGTCTGAAATTGATAAGCTGAAGATCCATACCACGCGTTCTAAGCGTCTGTCAAAAAAGTAGTATCAGTGCAATTGTATGAGACAAGTTACACATCACAAACCATAGAACGCATAGAGGCGTACGACGCAAAAAGTAGGTTTACTTTCTACTTTTGCTCGCGTCATAAGCGTTATAAGAACTGTCAGTTATTTTTGATGGCCACAGATCACAATTCATTTAATTTTTTTAAAGTTATCGTCAAGAATATTTTGTGCCGTGAATTGCTATTTCATATTTTTATATTTAACAAAATGTTTTAATTTAAAAATACTTCAAACTCAACATAAAGCTTACTTAAGCACAGCGCATATAACGCGTGGTATGGACCTTCAGCTATAGGCGATTAAGCGGTTACGTCAGTGCAAAATTGTCTTTTTTCTACTTTTCTACAAACGAGGCGGCAAACTATGTCAGGTTTGTCAATTGGCGCCGGCAGATGTTAGCGGCCTCTGACTGTCATGTTGTTTTGGTGGCTCCTGTCTTATCTATTGTTTATTATTCAGCCGTATGACCAATTACATGATTGGCAGTACACCCTAGTGATGAAACTTTATAAAATTTTTGCCAATTTTGGCACTAAAAATGAGTAAGATAGTAATCCGTTATATCTGCTCGTATAGAAAAGAATACATTACGAAGTCCTCATGCTCGAAATGAAAGGTTTCGAATTCTGTAGACAATATAGCGGACTTTAACACAAGATTGGCTTCAAAATATATGTATTGAATAATATTTTATAAATTCGTTTCTTGATCCTAGTTTTTCGACCTTTTCAAAGTACAATTGTTGTTTAAATAAGCTTGAGGTCACTTGTAAAAAAGTAATAGTTTAATAATCGATATTTCGACACCCCTTTGTGTGTCTTCTTCAGGAAGACACACTCAAAAATCAAAAATCTCAGAGAAGGGAATTAGTCATCCCTGATAATTTTGGTACATGACGGGTTTCAGAGGCTAATAACCCTCCGAGGTGCTGATGTCTTGCAACAGATACCTGTAATGTAAGGAACCAGTAGTGATGGTTAGGTGAGTTTGTTAACGGCTGATTCTCTTAATGGGCTTTGGCCTACCAACTCCTTAAGCCTTGTTTTCCATTGACTGTCTTGGAAATTGCATACAGGAGGAATTGTAAGGCTCGTAGTCTTGAGCAAGGGCTACAAGCTTATGGCAGAAGTTGCGGCCTAAGTGCGTCTTGCGAGCCACACGAAGCGCATCGTGAATAATTCACCCTGTGGAGTTGGTTCATCATCAGGTAAAACCGTCAAGGTTGTAGTGTGGAAGGTGTCGGACTAAATTTTGCTAGTCTGAGCAGTGTTGAAGGTATATACATTGGGCACTGATCAGTTTTAGCTAATTTAAAATAAATAAATAATTGTTTTAGTCTTTTGTGTTGTTATTGTTAAAGTTAAACCTCCTCGAACACTACTCGCTCTTTCCTCCTCATCATAAACTATTTTCCTAGCTCCAGTACAATGCGCTGCATATGTAGGAGTCATCCCCTGAATACTGGTCCCAGATAAAAAAAATAGCCTAAGTACAGGAGTCCCAGGGTGAAGTTACACGTTTGTGGCGGCCAATTACCATTGCCACGACGTTTGATAACACGACCATTGAATTTCTCGCTCAAAGTAGCAATTATTTCCTGGGATGTGTGGCAACTGGCGCCATCCTGTTAGAATCACATATCGTCCAAGTCCTCCATATTTCTAGTTTCTGGCCACAAGAAGTCCGTTACTATTTGGCCGACCTCATTTTCAAAGAAGTATGGCCCGATGATGCCGCAAGTTTATAAACTGCGTGAAACAGTCACATTTCGTGGATGTATCGGCTTTTCAATAATCACTCGAGTATTCTTATTTGTCCAATGTGGTAATTCTGCTTGTTATCGAATCCACTGAGATAAAAGTGCGCCTTGTTGCTGAAGATAATTTTCTTTGTAAAGTCACCATTTACTTCAGTCTGTTCAACTCCGTGATGTGCACGATAACTAGTGGAGGTTAACGGCTCACCCGCCGCATTATCGCAAACAACAGCATTGTTTTCCGAAGAACTACCTGGAAGAGCGTTCTCAGTTATTTTCACATTTCCTGAAATTTGCACACAATACTCCTGGTTATGGACATCTTTGGTCGATTATGCTGAGAAAAAAAAAAAATCAGCAATTCTTCGCTCATTTTCGTGAAAGCCTTCCACAATGTTAACGTTTTGCTCCAGTGTGTACATCTCGATGATTGAATTTGTCAAAAACTGTGACCAAGAAATGTCAAATTAAGTTGGTTAACATCGCGCACTGTATTTGTACCACCCTTAACATTGATCACAAAATTATTAGAGTTTCTTACACACAATTTTCACGATGATTTTTACAAACGTCTTTAAGTCATGTCTTTCATATTTGTGAGCAAATTTGGTAGAAATGAAAGAGGGGTAAACAAAAATACACGAACTCCGTTTTTGTGTTTTTTCCTAATTCCTTTTTGTTATTATTTGTAATTTTGTTATTATTTTTCATTTACATTCGTTTGACAAGATGACTACATCGATGCTAACAAAAAGATAAAAAGAGACAAACGATATTATCTTGCAACTACAATTGAAAAAAAGACGTCTTAAAAAATCATGATGAAAATGTAACATGATTTTGGTAGCAGCTTTAAAATAAAATAAAAAACAAACATGTCTTTACAATAAAAGCCGTGTTATTGTAGCATGATTTTTTAGCCACCTTGTATCTACATAGTCTTCTAATTTCAGTTTCCAATGTTTGTAAAAAATTAATATGTAACTTCTGAAACTATCAAATTACTTGCATTAAATAATAACAACTACATTTTAATTTAAAACTACCTTATAATCGAAATGAAAAAAGAAAATAAATAAAAAAACAAATTCATTTAGCATCCCTGATGGGCACACAGTAGTAATTTGTGAAATTATTTTCATAGCTTCTCACTAACAGTAACACTTTTATTAAACGGTTTCTCTGAGTACCAGGAAATTACTTTTTGTTTGACGTCAGACAAGGAACCTGCCCGAAAGTTATTGCTTAAACAATTTATTTTTGACTGATGAAATCATAATCTGCATGCAATCGTACTACACCGATTGCACCACTCTCTTGCTCTTTCTCACTCTCTCTTTCTCTATACTTCAGCACATCAACAAACGAATACAAGAACAAGAAAAATTGTGTTTAGCAAATATCGAACATTTTGTTTTCTTTGTTTCATCTTTTGATAATCGGAACGGCTTGACAGGGGTGAAGAGGAAGCCAACAGGCGAACTGTTTGCAACGTAAAATAATAACTTTTAAAAGTTAATAAAATACGCCCAATGATAACAAGAAGTCAATCGTAAACGAATATTTTGCCTCTGAGGTCTTTATCGTAAAAACCAAATCCAAAAGGAATTAAATAAAAACAAAACACAAGAAAAAAACCAACAATCATTGCAAAACCAACAACAATGCCAACAACATTAGTTTTTCGGCATGTCGAATGTATTGCCACTTTCAACTGATTCATTGATTTCATTCACGAAAAGCGCAAGAAAGGAGCCAACAAACAACATCACCCTCCAGGACAGGTTGTTAGTCAGTTGTTGCTTTAGCTGCTGCTTGTCTTTCTTTACATACGTTTGTATATATACGAGGGCGGATTGATATTAAAGCTACCTAGCGCTACATGGCAGCATAAGCACAATTTTTTTTTATTTTTTTGCAATTGCGATTTGTCAAATGTCAGCTGTTATAATTGCAACCAAATTCATCAATTATATTATTTGTTGTAGTCGTTTGAATTAAGCAACCTTTGTGTTTCTTGAAATATCGAAAAATTCCAAAAGAAATTCGTGCAGTAATTAAACGCTCTTATTTGAAAGAGAAAAAAGCAAAAGAGACAAAAGTAAAGCCCGATAAAAATTACGGTGAGTCTGCTCCGTCAGATTACTTGGTAAAATATTGTATTGCTGAATTTCAACGCGGTCGAACAAGCACTGCGACATTACCATCAACAGGAAAGCCGAAAGAGGTGGCTGCTGAAGAAAATATAAAAAAAATCCTCGATATCGTTATGAATGATCACCGCGTCATGTTACGTGAGATTGTTGAAATAGTAAACATAACCGTATGATATGATCGGGTGTTTAAACTTTTACATGAACATTTGCATATGAAGAAGCTATCGGAAAGATGGGTGCCGCCTTTGCTCAGTGTCGAACAAAAACGAGTTCGACAGACCACTTCACAGCGATGTTTGGACATGATAAAGCATAATCCTGTTGATTTTGGATGTCGATTAATAACTATTGATGAAACCTACACTACACATCTGAAACCAAAAATCAATCGAAATAATGGGTGGAAGCTGCTGGAAATCGGCAGGCAAGGTTATTGTTACCGCCGAAACGCAGGTCACCGCCGTCGATCGGTAACCAACTTTGTGATGTAAATGTCATCACAATCAACTTTTGAATTTTAACAGCAGTTGTTAGTTGCAAAAGAAGAAGGTGGGGAAAATACTATAGATTTTAAAGCGCTTCACGCTACACAATTTTTTCCTTACTTTATTGAACGATAATTGCAAGCAAATTTGAATAATTATGCCCGAGTAGCTCAGTTTGTAATTGTTTTATTTTAGCAGAAGTGCTCTTAGAAGACATACTGCCTGACTAACGTGACAGTTATGGCCACTGTATTATGAGAATATTGCTCATCGATTACTTTGAAAAAGAATCCTTGAAAGGATTCACGGGAAAGTATTATTGTGCATTATTTGATCAATTGACTGATGCAATCAAAAAAAAACTATCAAATTTAAAGAAGAAAAAAGTGTTCTTTATTCAAGACAACGCACCAGTTCACACAGCTTCAGATACGATACTAAAATTACGTGCAATACACTTCGAATTGGTTGGGTATATAGTCCAGATTTAAGGCCTTGTTATACTATCATACACGATCGTGCGATCTACTAAATAAAGCATGTCTGCTGAAAAAGTACTAAAAATTCAACCGTGCGACAGAGCTTTTGACAAATCGTGCGATTTGAAAAAATTTTATGAAACTTTTCAAAACATTATGGTTTCTGTGCGATCAGTGTTGTATGTATTGTGAAAAATATGAAAATATTGTTGGTGCTTCAAGAAAAAAATTTAAGTAATGTAAAATTGTTATGTTAATAAAAGTTTTTAATTGTTTTATTGTGTATATAAATTATTGCAATTATACTTGTATAATAGTGTGGCCTACAACGCCATTTTGAAGCGATTTTTTCAAGTCGGCCAGACTTTTGAAACAGTTTCCTGTGAATGAATCGTACGATCGTGTAGGATAGTGAATCAGTGCCTTTAGCAACAAGTGACATTTTCCTGTTTCCAAACTTAAAAAAAAATGGCTCGCAGGAAAAAGATTCATCTCAAACGAAGAAGTGTTTACCGAAAATAACGCGTATTTTGAAGGGCTCCCAAAATCATATTATTCAGATGGTATAAAAAAAAGTTGAAATATCGTCTTACTAAGTGTATTTAACTAAAAAGGGACTATGTTGAGCAATTAAAAGTTTAAACAAAATGTTTAGTTTCCCTAAACAAGAGCGACAAGCGTTTTTTGGCTGTCAAAACTTCAAACGTAACGGCAACGCTTTGCTATTGGAAAATCCGATTTTGACAATTCGTTTTACAGTGAAGTAAGCTGCAAATGAAAATAATTGTAAACAAAACAAACCCTTCTTATATTTTGGTTTTGTTTACAATTATTTTCAAATAAATAAATAATAAAATAAAAAATTTTTGTATTTCTTATTAGAAAATGGGGGTAAAAAATTAATATCAATATGATGTAATCTCCAAACTCAGTTATTAGTAAAAAAAAAAAGAAATCACAAACAGCAATGCCGTCCGCCCAGCTGTTAAATTAATCAGGACTTTGTTTATTTGTTTGATAACCCTGTTTTTATCGTTTTGACATAACGTTCCCGTTCAATCTGCCCTCGTATGTATGTATGGCTACATCTCAGCTGAAGTAAATAACTATGAATTGTGGAACAGAGCAACATGCGAATTCGTTCAACCTCCTTTTTTTATGACGACGATGATGATGATGATGATCAACAATCGTCAATAACAACAACAACAACATTTTTTGCACCAAAGGTGAAACAATTGAATGCATCTTTTTGAACTTTTCTGCTTCTCGTTTGTATTTATAAATACTATTTATTTTCCTGAACAAGTAAATAGTTGTTGCTGTCTGGTAAGACTCTTTCCAGACAAGAAGCCATAAAAAACAATCAATTTGTTGCACAAACATAGTCAACGGCAACTCCCATTTGTGTTGGCTTTCAGCAACTGAACTGAATTTATTGCACATTTTTATAGTTACATCTAAATTGACTTTTAAATTGTAAAATTTATCATAACAAAATTACAATTGCAGCAGGAGAATATGCAAACACACAAATATACATACATACATATGTATATATATGTTAGTTCATAAAACGATCATAATTTATCAATATTTCGTTCGGGATTATTCGAAATTTTTGTACAAATTGACAGATTTTTAATTAAATTCGATATCAATATATCAACTTTTACGATCATTAGCACAATCGAAATGAGTTTTTGTATGAATACGACTATAACCGAACGTTTTACAGTAACGCCTAAAAATAAATTCTTAAGTTATGAAGAAGCGTTTTCTTACGGAAGTACAATTTAGTGCAGATGATATTCATGCGGTCAAGAATACAAAAATTAATTGAGTTTGTTCCTGGCAGGAGAAATTAAACTTAAAAATGCAACTTCGAATGATAGTATTAATAGTTTTTGCCACTGCTAGATATGTTTTGCTATATACAGTGAATCAAACGGAAAATCGGACATGGGCTTTCTTCTGATTGTTTTATGCAAAAAAGTTAGTTAAAGCATGTGCAAAAATTAATATCCCGTTACAAAATTATTTTTTCATAAACAAAAATATCAACATTTGAAAGTCAAACGGTAAATCGGACAAGCACAAGGAACTGATTCACTATCCTACACGATCATACGATTTATTCACAGAAACGCTGTTTCAAAAGCCTGGCCGACTTGAAAAAATCGCTTCAAAATGGCGTTGTAGGCCACACTATTATGCAAGTATGATTGAAATAATTTATTTACACAATAAAACAATTAAAAACTCTAATTAACATAATAATTTTACATTACTTAAATTTTTTCCTCGAGGCACCAACAATATTCTCATATTTTTTACAATATATACCACACTGATCGCACAGAAACCATAATGTTTTGAAAAGTTTCATAAAATTTTTCAAACCGCACGATTTGTAAAAAACTCTGTCGCACGGTTGCATTTTTAGTACTTTTGCAGCACACATGCTTTATTTAGTAGATCGCACGATCGTATGTATGAACACTTAAAAAAATTTTTAATTAACTGATAATTGACTTAATTAGAAAGTGTATGTATGAACAGCATATATAACATTTTTCTTTGTCAATTCTCAATCATTTATTTAGATTGTTGAAATATAAAGTTCAATGTTTGAGAATATCTTAAAAGAATTTCCAAAGTCTACTGGTGATTATGAAATGTCGACATATAGATAGCTGCGAAATATAGAAAACAAGCTGTTTACAGTTTTTTGTTTGGTATCATAAGAAATAATTATGTATTAAAATTTACAGCTATTTTTTTTTTTTTTTTGATAAATAATCAAAACGTGAGCGTTGCCAAAGTTTTTATTGGGACATACAGCTTTTGCTTTGCACTTTTCTGCGAAAGTTTTAAACGTCACGCAAAGCGACAAAGCGTTATCTGACATGGTCTATAATAGCCTATTTACACCAAAGCGAAATCTGTTCATTCGATATTTTAAGCCAAGTCTAGTAGATTTTGAGAAGATTTCCCATGCAAAATGAAATCTACTTTATGAGTAGACTTCGACGAAATCTCCTGAAATCTAATCAGTACCAAGCGATGCAACTGTTCAAAAAGTAGTTAAAAATACGACGCTGTAACAAAAATATACACTTTAATGTGGTGTATGCAGTCTCTGGCCACAAAAAATATACACTTTAATGTGGTGTATTCAGTCTCTGATAAAATCGTTTTGTCAAACCCCCATACATAAATTATTTTTGAGCAAATGAAATCTTGCTAGATGTCAAAAAACGGTGGTGTAAACGATATAGATTTCGTTGTAGATTTCAATTCAAATCTACTAGATTTTGAGTTGGTGTAAATACGCTATAAAGTTAAAATTTCTTGGCGATTTGAAGTTGAGCTTTCATTTAAAAATAACTGCACAGAAAACTTTTTCAATAAACTACAGTCAGTTACTGATAGGCTTGCCACCCGCACTTTATAATAAACTATTGTACCTTATTTCGGTTAATTGTACATTATACATTATGACAAAAATAAAGTACGCGAAAATACTTTATTTCACACGATTTGATTTATACAGAAATCAAAATAGATTTCTGTTCTTTTTTTATCTTGGACCATTCAGGGATGACCCTTACATATGCAGTGCATTGTGCTGGGACAAGGAAAATAGGTTATGATGAGGAGGAAAGAGGGAGTAGCGTTTGTGGAGGTTTAACTTTAACAATAACAACACGAAAGACTAAAACAAACTCTCATATCGATTTTCGTAGAAGATAATCTGGCAACACTAATTGTTTATTTTTTATTTGTTTTACTTCATTGCAATTAGAATACGATTTATAAGTTTTATACATTTATTACAAATGAGTAGAGCCATGGACGAGGACAACTTAGATAAACGAAATACTCCTAGAAAACGAAATTTTGATAACAAAACGGATCAAATACACAAAAAATATGATGCAATCAAACTGAAGAATAAACGATTGCAAAAGTATAAAATTCAGTGGGAAGGAAGTTGAACATGGTGATTGGCTAACTAATGGTTTAGCAGTGACAATTATTTGACAAAACTTGCAAAAAGCAATAAAAAATACGTTTTTTAATATAACAATAAATAAAAACACATTGTACTTTATTTTTGTACTGTGTACAGGGCTGCCAGAGAAACTGTGGAGGAAATCGTCAATATTCCGATAATTTATGAAAATATCTTCATTGTAGTTTTGAAATATCGTCAAAAAAAAAAATCGGACTTATAAATATGCCAAATTTTTAGTGCATTTTAAATTTCTATTTAAAAAATTAAAAGATTTTTAATGCAAGCTTATGGTCTAAAATTTGTACGTTTGCAAAAACTATATGAATTTATTAAAGAATTTAATTTTTAGTTAATTACAGTTACAAACATACGTATTTATTATGGTATTAAAAAACAAGAGCGATTTGGTACATTGAATTAACCGAAAATTTTAGAAAGATATATCAGAATTGAATAATTCTAATAAATTGGATTGAATTGCAATATTAAGGAAATTCGAAGAATTAAATTTTAATTAGTTTTTATAATAAAGAATACCGTCAATTGTTTAATATTCTAAAGATTTTCATATTTTTGTCATATATCAACTAAATTTGGTGAATACTAAACACTATATTTTTGAATAATTTTGAATATATTGGAAGTGCTCGCATTTCAATTCATATTTTTTTTTTGCAAAAACTGTATAAATTTGTTTCTTAAGGACGTGATTCACTATCATAGACAATTGGGTGATCTACCAAATATAGCTTGTGGGCTCAAAAAGTATCAAAAATCAAGCGATTTTAAAAGTTTTATGAAAATTTTCATAAAATGATGGTTTCCATGAGATCAAAGTGGTGTTTATTGTGAAAAATATATTAATATTGCCGGAACTCGAGAAATAAATTACAATAATATATTATTATGGTAATAATAGTTTTTAATTATTTCACTATGCCTATTTATATAAATACTACAATCATTCTTATATAATAGTGTGGCAATACAAATCCATTTTGAAGCGATTTTTAAAGTCGAGAAGACTTCTAGAATATTTTTTTATATGAACGAATCGTACGATCATGTAGTATATTGAATCAGGGCTTTTAGAAAAATTTGTGTCTTAGGCTAGGCACACAACTACGATGAACGACGAATATTTGGTCGCGAATATTCGTCGCCAAAAATAAAACACATTGATGTATATGTAAATGTACACAATCGTGGCGTTGTTCCAAATTCGTCATACTCAGCGAAAGTTGAAACAGATTCATTTCTAATTGTTTCGTCAGCGAACGACGAACAAAGTAGTATCAGGTGACCAGGTTTCTTACATAAAAAAAGTATTTTTAATGACATAATAATTTTATAATTTATATTAATCCATGTAGTAAAATGTGTATGAAGATGTTCTCAAAATATGAAGTAACTGAGATAATTGGTTCAAAAATACTTCTTTCAGATGGGATTTATAAGATTTACTTTTAATATGGCCACCTTAGTATTTATATTAATTTTTTTTTCTTTGCACGAAATGTAAACAATGTTCGTCGATATTGTGCTTCACACGACGAATTTATGCAACGAATATTTGCCGGCGAATTTGTCGCAATGGGCGAAGTTCGTCGTTCGTCGCAGCTGTGTTCCTAGCATTATCTATAAAAAATTTATGTTGCCATGCTTTTCGTATAGCAAAAATCGTAATTTTTAGGGCAAAAATCGTCAAATCGTCATTTTGATAAATTTGGGCCTGAAAATCGTCAACGATTTATCGTCAAGTCTGGCAGCTATGCCTGTGTACTTTTCATTTTTAAGCTTTAATTCAATTCAATTCACTTTATTCATAATCTTTAAGCCAACAAAAAGGCCAAATTGATAACATAGTTTATATTATTGACACTTATAATTATGCATATCAAACTTTAAGCTTGCATTATATTTACATCTATACTTTAAAATAGCGGTTTTACTAAAGCAACTCATAGAAAAAAATAGAAAAAAAACCATAATTCCTGTATATCATCATGCATTTGAACAGATTCATATTCTTCTAAAGGGTGGTTAAATTTCAAGGGCCGATGTGGATTTTGAATAAAACCCAAACTATTTAGGAAATTATTGTATGCCATTGAATTTCTTGCGCAAAAGAACAATTATTTCGTTAGCTGTGAATTATCTCATCCTTTAGCTGTTGAATTGTTGCTGGCTTATCGACGTACACCTTTTCTTTCAAATAACCCCAAAGAAAAAAGTCCAACGGTGTCAAATCACATGATCTTGGCACATAAACCGCACCAAACAGTCACTCTTTGTGGGTGCATTGGTTTTTCGACAGTCACTCTTGGATTCTCATTCGCCCAAATGCGACAATTCTGTTTATTGACGAATCCACTGAGGTGAAAATGTGCCTCATCACTGAAGATGATTTTCTTCGAAAATTGATCATCATTTTCATAATAAGTCTGGATAACTTTAACACGTTGTTGGATTGTGTATCTCTCCATGGTTCAAATTGAATAAGTCTGAAATAGAGAAATGTCAAATAAAATTCGGAAAAAAAACTTGGCGTTTAGGTGTGGTTCACATGCAACATCAGCCCTTGAAATTTAACCATCCGATACAAGAAAAAAAAAACTCACACAACATAATAAGTACACCACCGTTACCAATGAGAAAAGGGAAACCAAAAAATTAGAGGGATGACAAAATTGCATTTCTAAATTCAGAAAACGAATGAGAAAAGTGTCGTGTCAGTATAAGGTAAAATTGAATTCCAAATTCGACAAACTCTGACCACAAAAGGTCTCTGCATAACTTGAGAGGAAAATCTGGGACATATTAACGTATGAGATCTGGAAGAGTTTCCAAAAGTCAAATCTGGATAAAATATAATTTGGTGAACCATATTTGAAAATTTTATAAAATATCATCATCAATCTGAGTTTTAAGAAATCATTAAAGGAACATCCTAGGAAATCTTTCACATAAACAGACACGTGATCTCTTGCCTTAAGCTCGTAAACATATCTGATTATCCTATTGAAATATATTTTTAGTTTTCCAATATTGGTCTCAGTGGTTCCACTATATATCTCTAAGCCCTAGAGTAAAACTGGCATGAGCGTAGCGTGTGCAACAAGTTCGCGAATGTTTAATGGCAATGAACAATTTATATTATAAAGCTTTCGCAGCCCAAAAGATAATCGTGAAAACACATAGTTCAGTTGGTGGTTAAATGTGAGCCTGTCATCAATAATAATCCCAAGAGTTTTGATATATTCCACATACTTGATTTCTTCACCACTCATAAATATTTGAGGCATATTGAATCCCGCAGCATTGAAAGATATAGCTTTTGATTTCTTAGGGCTCACTACAATAAAATTTTCATCACACCATCTTTCAATTCCATGTAAGTTATTATGAATACCAGCTGCTAATGAATAAACATCATTGTTTTTCGAAGAAAACAATAGTTGATAGCCAATGTACTTCATTTGCGAAAGAAAAAGGTGGGAGCCCTAATCACTGAGTGTATTTCTGCCAAATCAAACAGTAATCGGCAGCACTGGTACATACGAAAGCTATTTCACACGTATGAAAGCCCACACGTATAAAAGCTCATACGTGTGAAAGCTATTTCAAACAACAAGTATACGCTACGTTGAAAGCTTTCGCTGAGAGAAATAGCAACCCTGAAAATCCAAACGGAATAATGATGGTTGAGTAAAAATACATATGAGAACGGTTTACACACACAGTTAATGATAGAAAGGTGCAAACAAAATCAAGTCTCACGTGTATTCAGGCAACAACGAGAATAAAAAAAATAGGAAAATAGTTTGTCCACTCATTATTTATTCTCCCTCTCCCCAAACAGAGCACTTAAACACCACCAGTGCCAAAGAAACAATACGAAACAAAGTATCAAGCAGGGACAAGCAAACAACAGTCAACATTTTTACAGTTATTGATTAAACAATCTTCTTCTACTTCAAGTAAAAGTCAAACAAGCAATTACAATGCGAGAAAATTTTGGCTGCGGATTGTGTTAAGTAACAGCAAAAGAAAAACATTTATTTACAATAAAAAGTCTCCTAGTCGGAAGTGGTCAGGAAAAGTGTAAATTTAAATTTAGTAAATATGTTATTACCAAAACGTGTAAATGGGGGCTATTTGGAACGAATAATGGAATTCTTAAAGTCGCCCATACGACCCAAACATATACGACTGTCAGCTGTTCTCATTTGTATAAATCAATTTGTAAGTAGCAAAAACTGCCATCTAAAAGGAAATTAAGTATAATTTCATTTCATTTTATTTCATTTCATTTATTAGTTAATTGCGAATATCTTGCTGTTCATTGTCATACTGGCCTACATCCATATCGAGGAGGCGAATTCGAGAGCCATCGCTGATATGGAAGATCAACGCGATAACGCTTATTACAGTCTACCTGATTTAATACTGAATCGTATACGATTTAATTTTGCCAATGACGTCGCCATGACGTCACGTGTTTTTGCTTTCACGTTGGTCTGTTGCTCGGCCGTGTATCTGCTCAGTGCGATTGGTTTGCTGATTGGTATCCACAAGAGTCGTGAGGAATTCGTTTTGGTTTGGTTGATATTGCAAGTTGCCTTTTTTATTGCCGGAATATTCTTTATTGTTTGGATTTCCGATGGCGAATTTGTCAAACATACTATTGGCAAATCGTGTTTCCGTAAGTCGATTATCAAAAGTTTTGCTTTATGCACTTTATTGATTTACTATATTGTTTTTTTTTTTAAATATGTTTTGTATTTGTGTGCTATTTAGTTTTGATGTCTGCTGCCGCTTTTATTTGTGATGCAGCAATGTGGTACATTATTTATTGTTTCTATCACAGCATTCGTCTTATGAATAAATTGCGTGAAATAGCAACAGTTGCCATTCCCTGTCCCGCTCCAGGCACGGTAAGTAGTTTTATTTCCAAATTTCAATCAAAACAGCTTAAGTATATACTAAAGGTCTGCACCAAGGCGAATTAATTATTAGGTGGATGCATCGGCGAATTCAGTTAATATGGCGGCACTTTCTCTGTCAAGTTTTGTTTAGCTTTTTCGGCGCCATTAAAAATTTTTTATATGTTCTTTATCAACTACTTTTGACAGCTTAAGTGTGAATTCGCCATTTTACACAAACAAAATACCTGTTGTTTTTATTATTGTTGTATTGTTGTAGCGAAGCGGCTACCTCGTTTTTTGTATCATGGTCTGCACTACATAATATTTTTTTTTTTGGAAATGTGAAGTTCTATTTTCTTGCGAGTAGTTTACATAATTTGAATCTTCCTCAGCACTTACTGTTATACTTACCGGAAAAAGTTCCGGGCTTAACAAAGAAAACACAGCGTTTTTGGTTAAAAATTAGCTTTATTCATCAACGTTATTTCTATCAACAGCAACGCAATCAATACAGCGCCGCTCTAACATTTCAATATCACTTCTTAGAACGATTTATCTTTTACCTAAAAATAGGCCTCAGTTCCTGCGATAATCTCTTCATTCGTGCGAAATTTCTTACGGGCGAGCATTTTTTTCAGGTCTGCGAACAGCCAGTGGTCACTGGGAGCCAAATCTGACAAAAACGGTGATGTGGGAGCACAAGCGAAGTTCAATTCATGTAGTTTTGCCATTGTTTTGATTGACTTGTGATACGGTGCGTTGTCTTGATGAAACAAAATTTTTTTCTTTGCCATATGCGATCGTTTCTTTGCAATTTCGGCCTTCAAAGGCTCCAACAACGCTATATAATATTCACTGTTAATGGTATTTCCTCTCTCAAGATAGTCGAGAAATATTACATCACGCACATCCCAAAATACCGTGGCCATAACCTTTCCAATCGATTGTTGTACTTTCGGGCGCTTTGGACGAAGTTCACCAGTTGCTGTCCTCTCAGATGACGATCGTTTTGACGCCGAAGTGAAGTGATGGATCCATGTTTCATCCATTGTCACATATCGACGCAAAAACTCCGGCTTAAACATGACCATGACGTGCAAACATGGCCAAACACTGCTCAGAATCTTGATGATTCACGTTCTCGTCTTTGGTCAGCAGTGAGCAAACGCGGCACCCACTTTGAACAGAGCTTTTTCATAGTCAAATGCTCATGCAATATAAAGCCAATACGTGCTTTTGATATATTTACGATGTCAGCTAACTCACACAACTTCACTTTTCGATCATTCAAAACGATTTTGTGGATTTTTGTGTGTTTTCTGGTGTTACCGCCTAATTTGAACGTCCACTGCGTTCTGCATCATCGGGGTCTCTACGACCACGTTTGAAGCCAGCAAACCAACAGTTTATTGTTGTTTCTAATAGAGCGGAGTTTCTTTAACACTTTTCAAGCCACTGCTTCTCTTGAGCAGTATTTTTTTTGGGTTATTTCTGAGGGAATGTTATTTTATTCCTCAGTAATTACACTTTTTAGGAATCCTCTAGGCTATTTAGAGGGCGTATTCGGATCTGAGATATTCCCATCAATGCTAGATGGAGTTCACGCCTGCTGATGGTGGGTGGGGGGAGGAAGGGAGGATAAGTGATCTAGCTGTTTTGAGATTCTGTAAGATCCTTCACATTTAGAGCGCTATGCTGAAGATCGTTGTCTTGTTGGGAGGACCAATCTCGATCCTTATTGTAATTTGACAACACTCTGCAGTAAATTTGCTTCTAAAATGTTAGGGAATTTATGCTAGTCTTAGACCTATCTATGAGTACAAGATTTCCAGCACCCCTTGCAGCCATACAACAATCATGCTTTATTTTTGCCATCCTCGTCTAGAATATGCGAAAAATCATAAAGATGAAGATAATTATTTTTGGGACAAGTGTTTATTTGCAGACAAGTGCAAAATACGTAATTTTGGTAGCAAAAACGTGTAGAAAATATACATAATATTTTTATGAAAGGCACTCAATCTTTTGATTAAGTTCCATACATATTGTCTAGATGAGTCGCTCGTCTGCGATCTGTAAACAGATGATTATATCTTCTTTTCTTTAATGTCTCACAAATTAATAGTATTTCAAATACCAGATTTCTTCAAAATATTGTACTTTGATAAAGCTTGAGATTTAAATATATTTTTTAAAACATTTTTAAGATTTTTTCAGAAATGTTTTGAATATTAATATAGATCTTTGATTTAAGCTGTTATTGCTTGTGTCCACATACGAGTATATGGTTAGATTAGGTAGGCAGGCCAGCTAACTTGAGTACTTATTTTTTCCCTTTGTGTTTACTTGAAAATGGAGAGGTGAAGGTAGTAAGCAGAAGGTGAATAAGAAATAGTGGTAATTGGGAGGGAAAGGTGGGAAACCGCGTGGTGTTACATGCTATTTTGCTAGCATGAAGCTAGTGCGGTCAGATTGATCTAGGCCAGACATAATAGGCTATTGAAGCTCCGCTGGCCTAAATATGTTAAGCGGTGATGCTCCAATGTCCGGCATATTCAGAGGAGGTGGAGAGTCGTTTCCTCCTCGTCTTCGTCTTGGCAACTACTGCTGAAGTAGTTATAGAGTAAGCCCAGTATCCTGGCATGGTTCCCAAATGGGCAATGTCCAGTGATTACTGTTACAGCGACTCGCAATTGAGATCTGGGCAGGTTTATGAGCTCCTTTGTTCTCTTAAAGTTAATGTACGACTACAGGTTCCTTGATATAAGGCATGTTGTCGGTGTTATAGTTCTGCGCTTTAGCATGCTCGTAATGAGCATGATTGTGAGTCGATCAACCTGCAGACTGTCAAGTGCATTTATGATTGCCTGGGTTTCAACATTATTGAATGCACTTTTTACATCCAGAAAGGCTACTGAGGCGTAGTTTTTGTCTTGGTTGTACCGATCGATATGACTGACCAAACTATGTAGCAACGTTTTAACAGGTCTGTTCTTTGTGTAGGCCTGTTGAGGTGGCGACAATTGGTTCTTGCTAATTATGGACCTTATGTGGATGTCTATGATAGCCTCCAGCGTTTTCAAAAGAAAGGATGTCAGGCTATTTGACCTATACTCCTTTGCTTTAATGTGTGACATCTTCCCTCCCCCTTTCGGATGAAGATTTTGTTACTTTTTGTCCATTTCCTTGGGATGTATGACCAACTTAGGGCAGCTCCATAGATTTCGGGTAGCCATTTTGTGATCAGCTCTAGATTGTTCTGCACCTTTGTGGGAATGATCCCTTCTGGTCCTGGTGATTTGAAGGGCTGGAAACTCTTGATTACGCTATGCAGCATCTCTTTTGTTATATCCAGATATACCGCGTTCTGGGCGTGTAACGGGGGAGGGCACTCATTTTAACTCAGCTGGTGGTGTCCCGGAAAATGAGTATTCACGGACCACGGATATGTAGTTGGTGACTCAAATAGGGCTGATATACAGAATGTGCTGAAACCAAATAGTCGTAGTCAGCAAGGTTGGCTGGGATTTATTGCCTAGGGCAAAAACGGGGTTTGCTGTCACAGCACACAAATGCCTAGATAATTTATGAAATCACTTTTATTGTAGAGTATTCGTTTTTTGTTACAAACATATTTTTTACCTTTATAGTATTTACAGTAGGGACAAAACTCTCTGTTTTAGTTTTAGGTTTTGTTACTATTTGTGATGTCACAAAGACATCACAAATAGTTATTAAGCTCGTATGTGCAAATGCGTAAGTTTTTTCACACACACTTTGTGCTAAGATGTTTAAGAATAATCTTTTATATTTAAAGGATTCCGCTGATAAAATAATTGTACCAAAGTTTCAAAGAATTCCATTAAATATTTGTAAAATAAATGAGAAATTAAAATCGTTTGGGTAATTTTGTCCCATTACTACAAGATAAGGGTTAAACTATCAGCTGTTGTATTGTTTTTTTCCAATGTTGCCAACACTTTACTGCACAGCTAGCGAAAAATTCTAATCTTGTGTTAATGTTGGGACACCCTTTATTTTATTTTAAGTCTTTAATAACAAAATGGAGCAAAAGAATTTGTTTGGTGCCTTTTCGTTTTTCCTTCCGTGAAATGTCAGAGTATACACTCATAGAAAACCTGTCATAACTATGAGGTATTTTAACATCAATGCAATGCCAAATGTCATCATTTTTGACCCCATGTCATTTGTCATCGTTGTGATGTCAACCATTCAGTTGCTCTAATTATAAACAGCGACAATTATGACAAATATTTCATCAATGAAATGTCACGCTGACATCATGGGGATGCTTTATCGGAATACGTTTGATGAGAGCATGTAATCAATGCAAGGAAACTCCAATACCCAGGAAATTACTAAATGATAGCAATGTAAAGACAAAACATCATCAGTATACGTTTGATGAGAGCATGTAATCAATGCAAGGAAACTCCAATACCCAGGAAATTACTAAATGATGTCAATGTAACGACAAAACATCATCAGTAGAATGGCGCACTAACATCAGACCAACTATAAATTGAATTGATTTGGAAGTAAATTTCATGACAACATCATCAACACTAACCTCCCCGGTTATATTTTCTGAATTCAAAAATATGTTCAAACACTTAACTTTATATTCTACCATCTTAAAGAAACGAATGAGAATTAAAAATCTTCTGATAATACTTTTAATGACTTCCTGCCATCAATACAATGGGGCATATTATTATATTTTAATTGTGTGTATGCTGTGTATGAGGAAATATTCGCTTTTTTTGCTTCGTAGTTTTTCTTTTTATTTTACTCTCTCCGCTGTCATTATATTTATGTAACTAACGTCGCATATGTTGATTAAATGTCATTAATATGATGCATTTTTTTTCTACTTCTTAAAAATTAATTTAAATTTAAAAATAATAATTTTAACAACCAAATTCCCTTTCAACAATAAATATAAAATATTATAACACTATGTAGGCTTTTTTTATAATCAATTTTGGCAAATTAGATGTATTATACCAATTAATAAAATGTATCATTGAATTGATGTCACCACAGTTGTAGCCATGATGATACTCAATATATGATAAAATTGTCTGATGACTTTTGTTGTTGAGATTGAGGTCAGTTTTCATATTACTGATGACTATTTAAGCCCAGTTCAGGGGGCTAATTCTGTCATTCGCTTACGAGCGAGTTTTTACTCGAATGTGCCAGTATTTACACTTTTGGGATTATCTCATTCGATATCGAGTAAAAGGTTTCGAAATTTCTAATGATGGCATTCGATAGCGAGCAACCATTCGAATGCAACCGTGCAACTTTTCACTCGTAAGCAAAAGTACTATCGAAAACCAGCCAAACAGAAAAACACAAAAGAAATGTAAATTAAAAATTTGTTTTGAACAGCAATAGTAGTTAAATTAAATTGAGCATTTTTGGTTCTTAAGGAATTTTTCAATTCATATGATGATGTATATGACGTATATAAAGATGAGTATTGCTAAGAACACAAAAACTTATATTTGAAGTCACATGATATTATATTCAAGAATTTATTTTTGTTTTTTTTTTTAGAAATTCATATATATGTACATACATATGCTTATACATAGTTAAATAGTTGTTTTTTACATATGTACATACATATTTATTGAATTGCTATTTCTATTTACTTACTTTTTAATGTACAAACACACATACATGACTGATTTAAATGAATTGTTATTGTGAACGTATGTGTGTTTATTTAGTTTTTAATGTACAACATGTAAACAAAGTATGCAAATACATACAATTTTCGGCAGTGTTATAAAACACATTTTGTCAGTATTTTGCAACACTGAAGTGATAACTCGACTCGTTACGTAACGAGTCACATCATTAGAAATTTACACGATATCGAAATTATTTTCTACTCGATAGTAATTTCGATCACGAATGACAGAATTAGCCCCCAGACTATTATACTTTGTATTAATGCTTGTCAAAAATTCAAATAATACGTGCAAGTCTGATAGTCTGAATGTAATACATACGAAAAATAATACGATAAAAGTTTGACATCCCATACGACTTTGTTGTTTTTTGAAACTTTTCAAAACGATAATACTTTACATTGGATCAGGGTTGTGTTTTTTAGCAAACCAGCTAATTAAAACTTGGGTAGTCGGCTATTTCGTAGCCGATGGGGTGCCGTCACTGATAATATTTTTTGTCGTTATAAAAAAGCTCGAAATTTGGAATTTAGCTGTCATTTATAAATGTATTTTGCTCATGCTATATTTAGAACATAAAATATGTTTATGGAATTGAATTTGGATGTGTTATACATAATTATTATTTTAACTGTTGAAGAATTTCACGCGCCGGCACGTCTATTGCCTACGACGAATAGGGCACCTGCCGCCGTGAAAAGTTTTATGATGGCACATATAGGTTGGTTTATATCAAGTGTGATGGTGTGAATGCAAAATCTGATTTACGTTAGACTTTTTGACAGTCGCAAGAAATGTGTTTAGACTTTTATCTCACAAAATCGAATGAAAATATTTATAATTGTATTATAGTCTGATTGGGCCTTTAGATTGATGTCACAATTCTGATGACCCACCGTCATCAATATGAAAATGCTTATTTCTATGAGTGTAGACACACGGAAAGAATTTATTGCTTGCTAATATTTCATTAATTTCATTCATTTATTTTTGTTTTCTTGCAGGTTCCATTTCACTTCCGAAGAGAGAACATGTATTTGGGCAGCAATGGCTACAAACATATTCTAACTGAGGCACCCGATGGAAATTATTGATTTTGAATATAAAAACGAAAAAAAAACATGAAGTGTTTTCCATTTCAAAAAGTTTTCTTTTTGTGGTAATACTATTTAAATACTTATTTTATTTAAACTCTCAAAAAAAAGGCTTAATTATTTTGATATAGACAAAATTAGAATAACGTAGTAGTTATCTGTACATATGTACATACATATATATTATACTTACATGTATGTGTGTATATGATTAATGTGTATTAAAAACAAACTTATTTTAAAGTAAAATATTTATGAAGTAAACTCTTTTTCAAACAAGTTTTTATTCGCTATTTAAGCTTCTAACATTTATACCAGTAAAAAATTATAAATAGCTTGTTTTCTATGTTTCCCAGCTATCTATATGTCGACATTTCATAGGAACTACCCTAATCATCAGTAGACTTTGGAAATTTTTGAAAGATATTCTCAAACATTCAACTTTATATCCCAGCAATATAAATAAATTGCTGAGAATTTAAAAGAAAAATGCTCTAATAATATCTGTCAAAACACAAAAAACAAGCCTTTTCATTTATTCACCTCTCTAACATTTCTTTACACCTTTCAAACAAATGAACAACCGTTGGTTGCTACGATTTGCTTTTTGAAAGTATCGAAAAGCAGAGAACAAAAATTCAAACAATTAAGTTTTTATTCGCTATTTAAGCGAATAAAACTTAAAGTCTACTGATGATTAGGGTAGTTTCTATGAAATGTCGACATATAGATAGCTGGGAAACATAGAAAACAAGCTATTTATAATTTTTTATAATTTTTTATTGGTGTAAACTCTTTTTAATAGGAAACCCTATAAAGTTTTCTATAAACTATAGTGGAATCAAATAATTTACATGTCTTTAAAGGTGTTTTCCTATAAAGGTATAAAACTTTAAGTTGGCAATTGTTCCGGTTCGAATGACCCTGTTCTTTCACGGGTTAGAGGAGGGTTTTATTTTATGTCTTTAATTGTTAAGTTAAATAAAACGAACCCTTTTTGTGAAACGTTATAAAACGCACGTGTCAGTTCACAGTCTTCATAAATTTGCACTATTATAATGTTCACCAATAATTCTATAATTATGAACAATTGACTCTATATTAAGTTAAAAAAAAAACAAGTAAGAGTGTGGTATATTCGCCTGGGCCGAATCTAAAATACCCTTCACGATAGTTTCGTATATGCATAGTATATTTAAAAATTTGAACAAAGTATGCTCAGTTATATATCAACCGATATCGGAATTTTCTATTTACTGTATTTTTGTAACCTTCTTTTATAACGAGAATTGCTTTTCAGCAAAACAAACGGATCTAGTTCCCGAAACGCGCATATTTTTACGTAATATATGCGCATCGTCTAGGAATCATCCATTTCTGGCCTATCGCTCACTGGACAACGTACTGTTAAACGTTATCTATTAAAATTTCACCCAAATTCATCGATTAGTTTATTTGTTGTAGTCGTTCGAATTAAGCAACTTTTGTGTTTATTGAAAAATGGAAAAGGAGAATTTCGTGCAGTGATTAAACACTATTATTTGAAATGGAAAACGGCGAAAGTGACAATAGAAAAGCTCGAGAAACATTACGGTACGTCTGCTCTGTCAGATTACATAGTGAAATATTGGATTGCTGAATTTAAACGCGGTCGAACAAGCATAGAAACAATGCCATCAGCAGGAAGGCCAAAAGAGGTGGTTGCTGAAGAAAATATCAAGGATATATCGTTATGAATGATCGCCGGGTCAAGTTACGTGAGATGGTAAACATACTCGTATGATATGAACTGGTGTTCAATATTTTACATGAATATTTGCATATGAAGAAGCTATCGGCAAGATGGGTGCCGCCTTTGCTCAGTGTCGAACAAAAATGAGCTCGACAGACCACTTTACAGTGGTGTTTGAACATGATAAAGCGTAATGCTGTGGGTTTTTGGCGTCGATTAATAAATGTTGATGAAACGTGGGTCCACCACTACACACCTGAAAACAAAAATGAATCGAAACAATGGCTGGAAGCTGCTGGAAATCGGCAGGCAAGGTTATTGTTACCGCCGAAACGCAGGTGATGTGAATGGCATCACAATCAACTTTTGAATTTTAACAGTAGTTGTTAGTTGCAAAAGGAGAAGGCTGGGAAAATACTATAGATATTAAAGCGCTTCACGGTAAACAGTTTTTTCCTTACTTTATTAAACGATAATTGCAAGCAAATTTGAATAATTATACCCGAGTAGCTCAGTTTGTAATTGTTTTATTTTAGTAGAAGTGCTCTTAGAGGACATACTACCTGACTAACGTGACAGTTATGGCCACTGTATTTTGGGATCAAGACGGAATATTGCGCGTCGATTACTTTGAAAAAGGATCCACAATCACAGGAAAGTATTATTGTGCACTGTTAGATCAATTGATTGATGCAGTCAAGAAAACCGACTACATTTAAAGAAGAAAAAAGTGTCCTTTCTTCCAACCAACACACCGGCTCACACAGCTTTAGATACGATGCTAAAATTATGTGAAATACACTTCGTATTGAGGGAACATCCACCTTATAGTCCAGATTTAGCTCCTAGTGACTTTTCCCTGTTTCCAAAGTTGAAAAAAATGGCTTGCTGGAAAAAGATTAATCATAAACGAAGAAGTGTTTACCGAAATTAACGCGTATTTTGAGGGTTTCCCAAAATCGTATTATTCAGATAGTATAAAAAAGTTGGAATATCATCTTACTAAATGTATTCAACTAAGAGGAGACTATATTGGGAAATAAATGATTTTTGAGAAAAAAAATTTTTTTTCCTACTTAGGTAGTTTCAATATCAATCCGTCCTCGTACCTACCCGGCTTCCCTAAATCGATATAATAAATATGGTTAGAAAGCAAACAAAAAAAAAAAACGCTAAAATTGGTTACAAATTTTAAAAGTATAGGTGTGTTCATTTATTTTACTAGTAAAACTTATCAACGAGAGAGTAACAAGAAAATTTTCAAAATTACTCTCAAAAAGGTGAATAAGTAAATGAACACTTTACTAGCAAAAGTTTGCAGGTTAGAGTAGTGTTGTTGTTGTTTCCTGAAGAAGACACACAACGGAGTGTCGAAGTATTGAAAATAAAAACCATAAATTTTACCTAAACCAAGAAGACCACTAGCTCAACAACAAATAATAATTTATATATACATAAGTACTTAATAACTACCATTACATTCTTTGGACATATATGATACATATATGTACGTTATTATAAAAATAATGTGATTATGGTTATTTATATTCAGTATTGTCTTAACTGGTGTTTTTCGAGTACAGCTTGTAGTAGAATAATGAAAAGTTTTACAGTTTTATTTAATCTAGTACTAGACGTAGTCGATATACGCTAAATACAGGGGTGATTACTTTTGAATAAAATATCTATTTTTAATTAGGGGCGCTTACCACATACACGTTTCAATTCAATTGGTTGGGTAGGCAGACCGCTGGATTCTCAAAAAAATACCTGGATTCTCCAGCTCACTTGGGTTCTGAAAGATCGTTCCCTTTGCGATAAACTCAATTGGCTACTGAATCGGTTGTTGTACAAATCAAGACGTTTAAATTGATTCGTTTGGAAGTTGTCGAGTTGGTTGAAGAAAAATCAAACCATTTTTATTTTTTTTCAAGTTGGCTAGTAAGTCTCTCAATTCGGTTGTGCTTTGTATGTTCGAGTCTCCTGATCAGTTGTCCAAAAAACTTAAGAAAGGAAAAAACTTGAACTAATGGGTGATTTTATAAGAACTATCGGAAATTCAAAAAAAAAAAAAAAAAAAAACACATAAAATTCAGAAAAATGCATGAAATATTTATTTGGATCGATAGTTGGGTCGATATAATTTAATGTTTGAAGATTATTTCATGCAAATGTCCATCCATGCGGCTGCGCCTCAAATGGTCCATCCGCTTAGCTCAATTTTGGCATACTCTTTCCAACATTTCGGCCGGTGTCTCACGAATGTTGGCTTCCAGTGCGTCAATCGAAGCGGCCTTGTCGCTATAGACATTAGCCTTAACATAGCCCCACAAAAAATAGTCTAGAGGCGTTAAATCGCACGATTTGGGCGGCCAATTGACTGGTCCCAAGCGTGAAATAAACTGTTCACCGAACTCGCCTCTCAATTGGTCCATTGTTTCGCGTGCTGTGTGGCATGTGGCACCGTCTTGTTGAAACCACATGTCATGCAAGTCAAGTTCTTCCATTTTGGGCAAAAAAAAGTTTGTTATCATCGCACGGTAGCGCTCACCATTCACAGTAACGTTGTGATTCGCATCATCTTTGAAGAAATACGGCCCAATGATGCCGCCAGCCCATAATCCGCACCAAACGGTTGTTTTTTGTGGATGCATTGGTAGCTCTTGCAATGCTTCTGGCTGCTCTTCACTCCAAATACGGCAGTTTTGCTTGTTCACGTATCCATTCAACCAGAACTGAGCCTCGTCGCTGAACACAATTCTTCGATAAAAAAGTGGATCTTCATCTAACTTTTCAAGAGCCCATTCACGAAAAATTTGGCGTTGTGGTAAGTCGTTTGGCTTCAATTCTTGCACCAGCTGTATCTTATAAGGCTTCACACCCAAATCCTTCCGCAAAATTTTCCACGTAGTGGAGTAACAGAGGCCCAATTGCTGCGAACGGCGCCGAATCGATAATTCACGGTCATCACCAACACTGGCCGATACGGCTGCGATATTTTCTTCAGTTCGCACTCTACGTAAGCGTGTTGGTGGGTTAATGTCCAACAATGTAAATTTGGTGCGAAATTTGTTTACAATAGCCCGAATAGAAGCCTCAGTAGGTCGATTAAACTGACCATAAAATGGAAGAAGCGCGCGATGAACTTTCTTAACAGAGCACGCATTTTGGTAATAAAATTCAATAATTTGCAAGCGTTGTTCGTTTGCAAGACGATTCATGATTAAATTATAGACCAAACTGAAGATGTTTGACAGTGACACAAGATAGAAAACGTGCGTGAGCTGTCAAAACTAGTGTTGCCAAAAAGATAATAGCAAAAAATCACTCGTTATAACCCGTTCTGCAAATGTACAAACCAAAAATTTAATTTAAAAATTATAAAGTTCAACAAAAATTCAATAAATTATTGTCCAAATTTATATTTGTAATTTTTTGTAAAGAAAATGTTAAATAATTTTAAAATTGTCTTTAATTTCATTGAATCTGATAGTTGGATGAAAATCTTTCAATTCAGTTTATGAAGTGTGTTGCCAAGAACCAATTCAATTGAAAGACTCAATTCACAATTGAATTGAAACGTGTATTTATACGTTATAACTGCCTGCCTAGCATAGCATAATTTCAAAGTGTAAAGTACCGAGTAGCTAGGTAATCATAATATTTACAATACTAAAAATAACAGCTGGTTTGTAAAAAATAAAGAAACAAAAAAAAAAAAAAAAACATTTCAGAGGTTAAAACTACAAAAATATTAATATAATTAAAAATGGAAGGTGTCTAAGTGTCTATTTAATTGCTTCCCTACAAGTTTTAAACACATTCAAATTTGCCGGAACATCCTTTGCCACTGATGTGCCAGATACTGTGTTGCTTAGTTCATTGCCATTAGACGTCTTATGGTTACCTTTTTTTTAATACTTATACTCGTTTTAAAAGTTTACATACACTTACAATTTCCTAAATTTTCCAAAATATTTTTATTTTTAACTTAGTTTAGAAATATTGTTTTGTAAACGCAAACGCAAAACAGCTGTTTGAATAATTATTGCAAGTAAAAATTTTACTTGTAAAAACTTGCAAGAATTTTTCTGTCTCTCAATTTTTTACACTCTTTTGACGCTCTCTCGTTGCAAATTTTTTTGTGTTAATGAACGCTTTCTAGTAACAATTGTCACAAATTTGTAAAAATTTTTAGTAGAAAATGTTAGAAAAAATAATAATATAAATCAAGTCTTAATCGTTTCTTTTTGTACTCAAAACAAGTTAAATATAAAAAAAGTTTTATTCGAAACTGCAAAAGATAAAAGTAAAAAAAGGTTTGATGCATTTTGTTTTTATTATTTATTCGGGTGCCAATTTTCAAATTGCTTTCAATTTACGTCGTATTTTTTTTTTTATTTATTTTTCTCTCATTTGAAAATGTTAAAGAATATTTAAAGTGTAATTTAAATAGTGTTATTTTAAAATCAAGTCGATAAGTTGTTGTTACAATTGTTGCAATGGTGCAGAAAACTCATATTAAATTGTCTACGGCTCGTTTGCAAACACGTACTACACACACATTCATACATACATACAAATGTATGTATATGCGTTTGTGTGTGTGTGAATTGTGTATCTTTTAAACTCTATATTGCAACTTATGGTTGACTGGATTTAAAAGTTTAAAATAATTGTGGTTTACTTTGTGAGATACTTATAGGCAAACAATTCGACAAACTGCATTTAAGTATTAAAATATAGTTTACAGATAAACAAACTTTGTAGTGCTTTGTATGTTACAGGTAGAGCTCGGTATAACGATTCTCGACTTAAGGCGGTGATGACCACACACACACACACACATATAATAATAGCTATACGTTTGGATTAGTAGCAGCAAAAAACACAGTGGGCTATATCTATAATCATTAAAAAAGTATACTTTTCGTCTACTATAAACAAAAAAAGCTTAATTTACGTGTGCAGGACAGGGCGAAGAAGCATGAATACCATGATTTAAAATCTTGCTTTAAAGGCATGCTTTTTTTTGTTGTACTGATAAATTGTGACTGCAAAGAAAAAGGCACGTTTTCCGTTTTCTATGTTTTTTTTCTTCTAAAATCCCATTACTCTTATTTGTAGTTGTACTATCGTATGTTTCCCCAGGAGGCGTCATTGCAGTTACATTAAGTCGAAGTAAAAAAATTGTCGCCAGCATACTCGTTGCTAATAAAAATTGAGTGCTACTGAACGTCTCTATCTATTGCCTTAGATCCAGAACATGGCAAGTGTTTACTAAGACTAGATAAGTCTTAAGGCGTCTCAAAAACTTTAAATTACTCCAAGACTAAAAGGCTTGATTCTTTCTCCTACTCTATTTCTTATTTTTCTTAATGAGCTCCTATACCAAGGGCTTAACCCTATCCACTCTTGCAGATGACAGTAGAATTTTCCATTCTTACTCATTGACTTATAAACCCAGCTTATCCACGATCGGAGCCGAGACGCAATATATGAATCACTTAATGGGCAATGATCTCCTTTCAATCCCCGAATGTGGTCGTAAAATCACGGTCGACTTCAACGCTCGTAAAACACAGTGTTGTTTTTTGACTCATGATGGATACTACAAAATATGGAGGAATCGGACGCTCTTGACGTTGGGAGAATAAAAATTCACTGTTCGCTGGTGTGAACACATTTTTTAATGAGAAATCGGATGCTCTTGATGTTCTTGGAATGAAGATACAGTGTGATGTTCGCTGGATTGAACACATTTTTCATGTCTCTGAAGACACATTCAAGTACCTCGGGTTTTTGAAACGCTGTAAGTTGTGAAAACGATTATCGTGGGTACCTGCCAGTATGGCCTTACCCAACGGTGATCTAATCACCGGGTGAATACAATGCGTCTACCAGAGCCCCCATACATGAAAAACTGTCGTGCATGAGTACCAATTCGATCACATGTTGTTTGGACATGATCTCCCCCTTGGTTAGGAGCGGAGCCTTTCTAATACTCCTTCCGATCTATGGGTCACGGCACTCGGTTGCAATGCAACTCCACACCGAGCTCAATTGAACTCTCCCCGTGATTTGGGTTTAAACCACAACCACCACGATACTCCCCGAAGGGCCGCACCATAACCGGGCAGGAACAAGTTCCTGGGGCTCCCGGTTCCCGTGGTACCAGACTTAAGCCTTCGGTCAGACTTCGTAGCCTAAAGGCTACTACCAGAAGAAAACACACAACGGGGTGTCGAAATATCGAAGCAAGTGACCTCTAGCTTATTAAACAACAATTAGGTAAAGAAGTTATCTTAAAACGAAATTGGATGATTAGTTTTAGACCTGTTCATATTATTAACAATGATTTTGGTTTGTAGCCAAGAAAATTGCAACTTAGTTTAATTGGACTATAACTACAAAATCAGTATGGACAACAACCGGCACTATTGAAGTCTTGCTGTTTTCAAAATAAATATTCTCCTACGAATGTTAGTAATCTATTTTTGACAGATTGTAGTCGGTAGCCTGCTGTCTCGAATGTGTTTAGTGTTATATATGATCCTACGCAAGGCAAATTCATAACAGGTGAAATTGACAGCGCAGCTGATAACCTTTTTTTTTAATTTTAGTCTGTTTCAGATGTCAATGGTATGAAATTAAAAGAAATTAAAAAAAAAAAAAAATTTTAAAACAACTTTTTAAATTTTGTATTGTATCTTGAGCGCCAGATATCATGCAGCATCCTCCACAATCTGGCTGGCCATTTTCACCTTTCCAAGCTTTATGATCTGAGACATAAATTTTCACGAAATAATTAGAAGTTCCAGGAAATAATTGAACTGTGTTTTTTTTTTTAAATGGTATAAGTCCACTTTAAAAAAAAACTAAGTTAACGGTAGTTTTAATGAGCTACAGAGGTGGCATGTCATAACGTGCGGTGACATAAAGTCCATGGATGTTATGACACACTTAAAAGTGTCATAAGGTCCATGGACGTTAAGACACTTTTGAAAGTGACATATTGTCCATCACGGAGGTGTCATAACGTCCATGGACATTATGACATGCCACCGCTACATACACCTTCTCTCTATAGTAATAATTACAGTTTCAATACGGTTCTTTTTTGAAATAAAATGAACAAAAACAGTTTTGCTGTAGAATGGTATCGCAAACAGATTTCTTTTGAAAGTGGAATAAGTCCATTCCTAATACATAAGTATATAATTAAAACAACTTTCTTATTGCAATTATTATTGATTATTGCACGCTGATCGCTTTTCTAGTGCCAATGTATTAAAAACAACATTGTTAACAAAATAAAGGTATTATTGTTCTGATGAAATGATGAGAAGTTTTGTATAGTTATCCTACGGACCTTGGTTCTTATGCAAATAGTGTTATTTAATTATAATTGCTGTTAAACTAGAAAATTTAACGTTTGAATAAATAATAGTACTTGTTACAATAAATTCATATACTTGTGAAGAATACGACAATCCGTCAATTTGGTCTGAAGGTGATGTTGGTAAGTAAGCGCCAGAAAGCTCTTAATGATTTTTATAATAATTGAAATAAACTCCTACTAAACTTGGTTGTTCGTATATTTATATGTCTTCAAACAATTAAGTTTTTTATTCGCTATTTAAACTTCTAACATTTATACCAGTAAAAAATTATAAATAGCTTGTCTTCTATGTTTCCCAGCTATCTATATGTCGACATTTCATAGGAACTACCCTAATCATCAGTAGACTTTGGAAACTTTTGAAAGATATTCTCAAACATTCAACTTTATATCGCAACAATCCAAATAAATTGCCGAGAATTTAAAAAGAAAAATGTTCTAATAATCTCCGTCAAAACACAAAAAACAAGCTTTTCTATTTATAAGAAATGTTAGAGACGTTTATAAATAGAAAAGCTTGTTTTTTGTGCTTTGACGGATATTATTAGAGCATTTTTCTTTTTAAATTCTCGACAATTTATTTGGATTGTTGGGATATAAAGTTGAATGTTTGAGAATATCTTTCAAAAATTTCCAAAGTCTACTGATGATTAGGGTAGTTCCTATGAAATGTCGACATATAGATAGCTGGGAAACATAGAAGACAAGCTATTTATAATTTTTTATATGTCTTCATTTTAACTATTACTTTTTACATAAAAATCCAATTCAGTAAAGCATTTATGCCTGTAAATATATGGACTTATTACGCCACTGTTTTTATATCTTGCAATATGTTCTTTTTGAAAGTGGCATAAGTCCATGTGGAGTTAAGAAAATCGTTTAGATTTTCAAATAATTTTAGTCATTTTTATTTCACAACAAAATTTAAGAGTTTTAGAGTGTAAATAACATCACTCGAACTGATTAAAGTGGGCCAATATTTTTAAATTGATTCAAACGCAAACCCTTAAATATCTCAATATATGAAAAAATGGACTTATATTACTTTAAAAAAAACCAGGGTTTTTCCTCTTGTAAAATTATTTTATTAGATTTTTTTAAATTTCTTTTTGTGTTTATTATTTTCCCTTGACATCTGAAAAATATATATTTTTTTGCAGTGTTGTATTTACTGCTCTTGTTGCATTTACCTGATATGAATTCGCCTTGATCCTACGTATAAACGAAATAAATGTTGCGACGATTTCCTTTCTTATGCTATTGCTGCCGCATCAAAAATATTTGCAGAGGGACAAATTTCATTTCAAAACTGCTGCATATACAAGGTGGCGCAAAAGTAATCCTCCCATCAGAAAATGCTATAAATTTTGCGATTGGCCCCTAATGTCAGTTCTGTTTTGACGTTTGTGTAGTAAACACATGCGAAATACATGTCAATAAACAATGTTACGCTACACTGCTCCAGAACGCGGAATATTGGTGACTATTTATTTGACCGCAAGAGGAAGATGATTTTTCATCAAAAATAATCATGAGTGATGAGGCCCATTTCCATCTTAGCGGGTACGTAAATAAGGAAAATTTACGCTTCTGGGGCACTGGAAATCCGCGTGTAACCCACGAAGAGCCATTACACCCGCTCAAAGTCACTGTATGGTGTGCTGTGTTCGCTGGAGGAGTCATCGGACCTTTTTTCTTCGAAGACGTCGCGGGCCAAACGGTTACTGTGAATGGTGAGCGCTACAGAGCAATGATCAACGAGTTCTTTTTGCCGCAACTTGATGAATTGGGATTGGAAAACATGTGGTTCCAACAGGACAGTGCTACGGCACACACTGCACTTGCCACAACCGATATGCTGGAGAATGCATTTCCCGGGCGCCTAATCTCCCGTTTTGGCGATTTGTACTGGCCAGCAAGATCGCCTGATTTGACCGCTGCAGGCTTCTTTTTGTGGGACTTTTTGAAGTCGCGGGTTTATGCCAACAAGCCTCAGACTCTTGCAGCTCTGAAGGACAATATCCGTCAAGAATGTGATGACCTATCGCCTGAAGTTTTGGCCTATGTAATGGAAAATTCTATAAAAAGGGCTCAAATGACAATCAACTGTAGTGGCGGCCATTTATATGACATCACATTCTCCACTTGATGTAAAAAAATTAAAACAACAAATAAAAATAATACATAAGAAGAATCAAAGTTTTTCATTTTTTTTTAAATTACAGCCAAAAAACATGGGAAGATTATTTTTGCGCCACCCTGTACATACATACTCGTACATATTTGCGTTATAGTATGTGTGTATGTATTTTTTAAACGCTAGAAAAACAGGGAAGTGTAGCAAAATGCAAAACCTTTTCCCCAGTTTTCAATTCTGTTGTATATTTCAAAAATGTTTTCTTCTCTGCTGGCAAATTAAATTATATAATAGAATTATTTTCTGATGCTCCTCAACAACGAGTTCGTGTACATTTTTGTTTTTCTTTTTTTTTTTTTTTTAGATTTTTGTTAAAGTTATCAGGAAAAGATGTTCCTTTCGGTTGCTGAGTGCTGTGTTTTGCCTTTTATTGTTTTAGTTCGCATTCCTCTTTTAAATTATCTTCATGTTATATTTGCTGACATACTCGTTTTTTTTTTCTTCTTATTTTTTTGTATTTTTGTCGATGTGTCGTTGTCGTTGTCGCTGCCGTTGTCGACGTTCTGTGTCCTTTGTTCCAGAGATATTCAGTTGGTTTGACAAATTGGGATTTTTTTCTTTCTTTCGTTTTTGTGTATTTGGCAACGTATACTGATTGAATTTTTTCCACTTCAATAAATGATATCAAGGATATTTGCAACGAAAAATCTTTTACTTCTTTGTTTTCTACTCGACATTCTTCTTGTTTTCTTTTTTTGCATTCGCTGCTGAATAACAATTGTTAAAAATTTTGTTTGCTCCAAAAATCCCAACAGGAGTTGAACGAAAAATCGTAACACATACATATACACATACATATGTATGTACATCAATTGATACATACATATATATCAGCTTACAGCTACATTAACAGTTTTTTAATAAAATTTAAGTTCAAATAATTATATATGTATGTATTTAGCCGACAGCTTTAAATATCATACACGCAAAGAAAAGACAGTTTGATATATGATTGCAACAACATTAGTATATATTCCGTAACATTGTGCATTATTGTTAAATACTATGTCTTATCAAATTAATTATAGTTTGTTCCTCTATAAATATGTCAATATTTGCATTTGTGTAATTGTATTGTTAACATCTATAAATTTCAAGATATGGTTGCATACAATAATAGCAATTTCAAACTTTTTTTAAAAACAACAATAGCTTTTATCACACCCAATATAAAAATATTTGTTTTATTATATAGGGTGTTTTTTTAAGCCCGATAGAACTTGAAATTGTAAAAAATAACACAAAAAATGAAATTGTAATCAAAATTTTTTTTTATTCGAAGGATCAATACGTGACATTATCATTTGAAAATGATTTCGGGCATATGGGTACCGCGGCTGTTCTTGACGAAGCGCATTCTGGACGTCCAATTTTGGGCCACTTTTTCGAGCACTGCTGGCCGTATGTCACGAACAACACGAACAATGCTGGCCTCCAAGGCGTCAATTGTTGCTGGTTTATCAGCATAAACCAGTGACTTCACGTAGCCCCACAGGAAATAATCGAGAGGTGTCAAATCGCACGACCTTGGAGGCCAATTGACAGGTCCATTTCTCGAAATCAACTTATCGCCAAATTTTGATTTCAGTAAGTCGATGGTTGCGTTCGCCGTATGGCACGTAGCGCCATCCTGTTGAAACCACATCTCCTCCGGATCAATGTCATCCATATTTTCAAACAAAAAATCATTGATCATGGTGCGGTAACGATCTCCATTGACCGTAACGCGAGCTCCGGCCTCATTTTTGAAGAAATAAGGTCCGATGATGCCACCAGCATGAAAACCGCACCAAACAGTGCATTTTTCTGGATGTAATGGAGTCTGTAGGGTCTCTTGTGGTTTGGTCTCACTCCATATGCGGCAATTTTGCTTATTAACAAACCCGTTAAGCCAAAAATGCGCCTCATCGCTGAATCGTCTATAAGTTGCGCGAATCGACGACTGATTTTCAAAGTAAATTTGGATAATTTCGTAGCGTTGTTCAAGCGTGAGTCTATTCATGATGATTTGTCAGAGTATACTGAAACAAATAAAAAAAAATGTTTCATCAAAATTTAATTTTTTGTGTTACTTTTTACAATTTAAAGTTCTATCTAGCTTAAAAAAACACCCTTTATGTATAGTCCGCAAATTCATATGCAACAAAAGTAAGTTTACAGAATTTTCATTCTAGGCGTTGATATATAATTTTGTTTTAGTTTGATATTTTCTTTGGAAACAATTAGATGTTTTGTGCGTGTTTAATTTTCAAAATACATATGTATACATATTTGTTCAGCTATATAAAAGACGTGGAATTGTTGAAAAAATACATATTTTGTATTCGCGAAAGTAAAAAGATAAGTATTTTTTAATATTAAGATGTAAACATGCATACATAGGTATATATGGTGTATCCAAGAAGACGTGTAACCATATTATTATGGTTATATATGACATTTGAAAATTCTTAACAAATATTTGTGTTTTATTGCAGCTAATGATGGAATGAATGACTATTTCAGCATCAAAGAGGAAACTCTGCATTGATTCCGTTGAAATGTAATCTGATTATTATTATTATTTTTTATTAATTGTATTTATTTTACACGTATTACCAAAATATATTATATGCTGTCTTTTTGTTCTTATTAATTGTCATATGTGTGTATTTGTGCTAATTATAATAAAAATATGTTTCTGTTGCAATAAAGTTATTTATGATATTAGTATGGTTACTTAATGAGAATAATATGGTTATATATGAGAATAGTATGAAAGGTTAGAATAATTGAGTATGCACTGAGAAAAGAAAAAAATGTTTAACCAAAATATTGTTACTTCGAATATTTTTGTTACAATACTATGGTGCGTCCTGTCAATGGCGTTTTAATGTAACAATATAGTATTATCAAGTGCAACCATATAATTCAACAATAGTATGTTGCCCTTAAAATATTGTCCTATCAACCATATATTTTTTTCTACGTGTATAAGTACATGCAAACACGCTTTTCTATGTATGCGTGTATACAATACAATACGTATGTAAAGAGCAAAAGCAGAAAGTAAATAATTTTATCAAAATGCTTACGGCGAGTCTGTGGTACAATACATACAAGTAAATACACTTCAGTATCTATGAACACATAGCAAAACTATAAGTATGATTCAAGTGATAATATACAAATAGAGACAACCATAACCATGGTTGGTCCGACCATTCTATTAAACTCCGAATGGGGTCACCTTTAATGCTCGTAAGACCCAATCTGGCTTATTAACACACAAGCAAACGACCGCAAACGCTGCTTCATCTGTACTCATGGATGGTATAAATATTAAGGAATCGGATGCTCTTGATGTTTTTGGACTGAACACATTTCTCATGTCTCTAAAGAAGCATTCAAGCGCCTTGCATCCGATCTCCTTACTATTTATACCATCTACATCCGGCCGAAAACGGAACAACTCTCATGTTTGGGCCGGTGCCTCAAAGCCTATTTTGGGGTTACTCGACGGAGTGTAGGAGAGAGCGAAGAAGCTTTTTGGTGGCAGTAGGGTATCCAACTCTATTGGCTCATTGGAGCATCGACGCAGTGTGAGGTGCGTTACTCTGTTCTATCGTTACTACAATGGATTTTGCTCTGACGAGATTAGGGATCTTGTTCCCGAAACGCGCACATTTTTATGTAGCACGCGCTCATCGTCCAGAGCTCATCCATTTGTGGTCGATCGCCCGGGGAATCGCACTGCGCATTACAGAGAGAATTCGTTTTTCAGCCGAACGCTTCGTCTGTGGAATAATTTGCCTGCAAACGTGTTTCCTGTCTGTTATAATGTTGGAAGGTTCAAGTCAAATGTTCAGAAACACAACTCCCTCTTTCCCCCTCCTCACAACCTATTTGCCTAGTTCAGGTACAATGCACTGCACTGTAGGGTTCATCCCCTAAGTACTGGTCCAATATACAAAAAAAAAAAAAAAAAAAAAAAAAAAATAATAATAATAATAATAATAATAATAATAATAATAATAATAATAATAATAATAATAATAATAATAATAATAATAATAATAATAATAATAATAATAATAATAATAATAATAATAATAATAATAATAATAATAATAATAATAATAATAATAATAATAATAATAATAATAATAATAATAATAATAATAATAATACGTTATTAGAAAAAAAAAATAATACGTTATTGCTAGAATCACTTATGGTGTATACCAGCGTTGCCAGAATGACGATTTTATCTTAATTTTGAGGATTTAACAAGCAAAATAAGATTTGAAGATGTTTTTCTTAAAATTAAGATTTTTGATGTTCAGTAGCTATATAATTAATAGGCACCCATGTTTTTTAATATCTCTTATTTGGCCGTATTAAAGGGTGGTTAAATTTCAAGGGCCGATGTTGATTTTGAATAAAACACAAACTATTTAGGAAATTCTTGTAATTTTATTTTATTATGATATATTGGTATTTTTCAATTATGTACGGAACAAAATATCGGCCAAGTGGGCGCCGCTACCACGGTGGCACACCTCCATCCATTCGATGACCCTGAGGCATAATGGAGGTTCTATGCCGTTAATGTGCCGAATTATCTCATCTGTAAATGCTGTTGAATTGTTGCTGGCTTATTGACGTACACCTTTTCTTTCAAATAACCCCAAAGAAAAAGTCCAACGGTGTCAAATCACATGATCTTGGCGGCCAATTGACATCGCCATTACGTGAGATAACACGGCCATTGAATTTGTTGCGCAAAAGAGCAATTGTTTCGTTAGCTGTGTGGCAAGTGGCACCGTCCTGCTGAAACCACATATCGTCTACATCCATATCTTCCAATTCGGGCCATAAAAAGTTCGTTATCATCTCACGATAGCGAACACCATTCACAGTAACTGCCTGACCGGCCTCACTTTGGAAAAAATGCGGCCCGATGATGCCGCCAGCACATAAACCGCACCAAACAGTCACTCTTTGTGGGTGCATTGGTTTTTCGACAGTCACTCTTGGATTCTCATTCGCCCAAATGCGGCAATTCTGTTTATTGACGAATCCACTGAGGTGAAAATGTGCCTCATCACTGAAGATGATTTTCTTCGAAAATTGATCATCATTTTCATAATAAGTCTGGATAACTTTAACACGTTGTTGGATTGTGTATCTCTCCATGGTTCAAATTGAGTAAGTCTGAAATAGAGAAATGTTAAATAAAATTCGGAAAGAAACTTGGCGTTTAGGTGTGGTTCATATTCGACATCGGCCCTTGAAATTTAACCACCCAATACATTAGTGATTTTGGAAAGATATATTTGGTTAAAAATATATTTTTTTGTGGGAATTCCCAAAGATGGCTTCAGTACACATCAAAACCCACCCCCACTTCTTCAGAAGCAATACGGCAATTTAAATTTTCGCACTAACACTAGAGGCCGTTTATGGTTCAGATGCATGTTCCACGACAAAAATAGGTATCGTATAAGAAAAACTCTTTCTAAACCGACTAGCAAAGTGGTTTAGAGTTTTTTTTTGGAATTCTCCAAATCAGCTTCGTGAATCCCCAAAATCTCCCCACTTTTGCACTAAAGCGGCAATACTGTATATACTGCTTTATCTACCTACATATGTAATAATCACTTTTATGGCATAGGTTTCGAGTGTTGCAAGCATACAAGTGAAGCTATTACAAGCGTGTTAAAAAAAGAATACGGTCGATTGCGTCGACCGGTGATTCCCGATAGTTCTTATAAATGTGTGAACTATTCCTAATATTATATGATGATGGGTTGGTATCATTCGTCTAGCTCGAGTTCAATCCTGAACTATTTTCAAACAACTTTTGAGTTTGAATACTTTCATAAAATGAGACTTGAAATCTCTTGAATTTCTTGCTTTCATACAGATGTGATAAAAAATTAACCGTTATTTTCAATTTTTTCAAAAAGTATTTATTTATTCAAGCAATAACTATCTTGTCCCCATCAAAGTAATCCCCCTCAGTTATAATACATTTATGCCAGTGTTTGTTTCAATCCTCGAAACACTTCTCAAACGCACTTTTTGGTATCGCCAGCAGCTCCCGTTTTTCTGTTATCTCTTCAGCCGCAGCTAAACGCTTTCCCTTCATCGGTGTCTTCTGTTTTGGGAAGAGGAAAAAGTCAGCGAGTGCCAAGTCCGGTGAATACGGTAGTTGAGGCATGATAACAGTTTTGTTTTTGGCCAAAAACTTACGCACAGCCATCAATGTTTTTTTTTTTTTTTTTTTTTTTTTTTTTTTTTTTAACTTGGACCAGTACTCAGGGGATGACCCCTACATATGCAGTGCATTGTACCAGAAATAGGTTGTGAGGAGGAGGAAAGAGGGAGTAGTATTTGTGAACATTTGACTTGAACCTTTCAACGTTAAAACAGATAGGAAACACGTCAGCAGGTAACTTATTCCACAGGCGGAGCATACGGCTGAAAAATGAATTCTCCCTGTAATGCGTAGTACGATTCCCTGAGCAATCGACCACAAATGGATGAGCTCTGAACGATGCACGCGTGCTACGTAAAAATGTGCGGGTTTCAGGAACAAGGTCCCTAATCTCGTCAGAGCAAAATCCATTGTAGTAACGTTAGAACAGAGTAACGCAACCCACACAGCGTCGATGCTCCAGTGAGTCAATAGAGTTGGATACCGTACTGTCATCGATAAGCTTCTTCGCCCTCTCCTGCATACGGTCGAGTAACCCCAAAATTGATTTTGGGGCACCGGCCCAAACATGAGAGTTGTATTCCATTTTTGGTCGGACATAGGTGGTATAAATAGTAAGGAGATCAGATGGAGTGAAGTAAATCTTACACCGTTTTAGAAACCCTAGGCACTTGAATGCTTCTTTAGAGATATGAAAAATGTGTTCAGTCCAGCGAACATCACACTGTATCTTCATTCCAAGAACATCAAGAGCTTCCGATTCCTCAATATTTATACCATCCATGAGTACAGATAAAGCAGCATCTGTGGTCGTTTGTTTGTGTGTTAATAAACAACATTGGGTCTTACGAGCGTTAAAGGCGACTCTGTTTTTACGACCCCATTTGGAGATTAATAAAGAAAACCACAAAAAGGAACAGAAAAAAACAAACAAATTTGAAAATAATTCCATGTTTAGGGTAAGTAAAACTGATTATAAGTTTATTATTTGAAATATTTTTTGATAAATAAGATAAGTGCTCCTCACGGAGAACACTCCGATCGATTGTTGGAGGCTGATCTTCCGACAACTCGTATTCCAAATACTGTGAAGTTATTCTAGTAGAAATTTTAACGACATTGGTGTTAAGATAAACACCACAAAAATAATTGGTGTTTAGTTAACGCTAATCAGTCAGGCTATAAAAGCAGCTGATTTAAAACGAAGACAAATAGTGTTAAAAACTGTTATAGAATCGCGAAAACACCAACGCTAGTGTTAATTTCTCTAAACGAGTTTTATTAGCGTTAAAACAGGATAGTGAATTGCACTACAGAGACCAATAGAAGATCACTATTCAGTGAATCGTTCATATTTAGCCTCGTGGCAGCGATCTCTGATAGGCTGGGCCTATAACTGAAAGAGTACGAATGGCAGATGCTGCTGTCATCCGCGAAGGAGTGGATAGGGTTGGAAGTTTGGTAGAGAAGATCATTTAGAAAAATAAGGAATAGGGTAGGAGAAAGAATGTGTGGGCTGGTTGGTGCATTATCGTGGTGCAAAGTCCATGATTGTTTTTCCCCCAGTTCTGTGCGTTTCTGACGAATTGTTTCGCGCAAACGACGCATAGCTTCAAACTGATTTTAGAAAGAAATTTGATTGAATTGAATTTTTGCTTAACATGTCGACGATGCGGTGAGGGAAACTGTCACTTGTGTGGTCTTGCGTGATTTCGTGACCCATTTGTTCGAAAATTTCGTCGTCAATATATTTTCTATCGTCTTGCACCCATCATTTAAGATGTCTTTAAGACATCGCCAACTGGGTTTATTCGCCTTTGTTTTATATGTTAACTTTTTACTTTGCCTTATTTTCTTTATTATGACAATTATATACATATGTGTGTATATACTCATATGTATGTGAAACAAATTTTTTTAAATAGGTCTTAAAGTATAATTCACGCACAAAGTGAAAAAAGCTACTTGAGTTGCGTCCTGTAGGACATGTGTTTCCTTAATCGTGGCACGTGCATAAAATCACTAATAAGAGGGTAAAATTTTGTTTGTCTTATTATTATTTACACTGACTTCTGTGCTCGTATGTATGTGTGGATGTGTAAAATATGTTCATTCAGCACATATTCCCTATACTCGTGCACACACGCACACACACACACACTCATACACTCATAAACAGAAAATCACTTGTGCATAATTTGTGAATCCACATGTTTATTTTGTTTCGTTTACGTCGAGTATCTTATCACAATGTTAAATGTAATTGTTACATAATAAAGTGATGATAAGATGCGAAATATACAAACACACACACACACACACACACATACTCGTACAGCTGCATGTACACACATACGAGTACAATGCTTTGTTATTCCAAATATTACTGATGCAAATCATTTGTTTGTTGGGCAAATTTTATTGATGCTTATTTATATGTTCATACATGCGGATGTACATATGAATGGAGATATGTAAGTATATGTACATAAACAGTTAAAAGTATGTAAGTAAGTATGTATGTATATAAGTATACGAGTATGAAAATAGTTTTATTGCCTTCCTGTGTAAATGCTGTGTTATCAACTCGAATCGAAGGGGTCCTTTTGTTGACACACATAAAAGAAAAATTCAATATTAAATTTGATTATACAAGTTAATTTAATTTTTTTTTAAGACACAACAAACTCTATATTCATTGTTATTGATAAATATATTCCATTATTTGTAACAAAACTTTCAGAAATGACATTTTGTAAAATCCAAGCGAAGCAGCAGTAATACGAACAGGATAAAAATGTTATAGCCTTTTTACACTTACTCACATCTTCCATATTTGCTGTTAGACAGCCTGTGTCTTTGAGACTTAACTTTCAAGATGTCGAAAACGTTATCAATAACATAAACCCCAGGACAGCTTCAGGTATAGATCAAATTACTGGTAAAATGCTTGAACAGTTACCTCGTGTAGCTAGAAGAGTTCTACTTTTTATTTTTAACGCTATTTTACGCCTTGAGTATTATCCTGCAGAGTGGAAGGTCTCTTTGATTACTATGATACCCAAGCCAGGGAAGGATCCGACTAAAGTAGAGTCATATAGACCAATAAGTCTACTACCAACTATTTCAAAACTGTTCGAAAAATTGTTAATGGCGAAGTTGTCTCCAATACTTAATGATGTGGGATGTATCCCTGATCATCAATTTGGCTTTCGGGCTAAACATAACACCATAGAACAAACACATAGGCTAGTCAATGTCATAAGACAGACTTTTGAAGACAAAAAGTACTGTTCAGCTCTATTCATCGACATTTCCCAAGCTTTTGATAAAGTGTGGCACGACGGACTGATGCACAAAATAAAGTTAAACTTGCCTGCAAATACTCACAAGCTTCTGGAAAGCTACTTATACGACCGGAAATTTGTTATCAAAGAAGGTGACTTTACAAGTCTCTCACAGTCAATCGGAGCAGGAGTTCCCCAAGGTAGCATTCTAGGACCTACTTTATATTTGATTTACGCCTCAGACATGCCAACGAGATCCGGTATCCATACTTCAACTTTTGCAGATGACACAGCTTTTTTTAGCGTTCATGCAAACCATCAAGAAGCTTCACGAAATTTGCAGCAGTATATTTCAATATTAGAGAAATGGTTGAAACTTTGGAAAATAAAAGTTAATGAACAAAAATGTACTCACATTACACTCACACTGCGTAAGCAAACATAATGAAGTTAAATACCTTGGTATTTACCTCGACCGTAGGCTAACGTGGAAGCCTCACATTGATGCGAAAGTCACTCAGTTGAAATTAAAAGCAGCGCAACTAAATTGGCTTATGGGCAGAAATTCGACATTGAAGTTGGACTGCAAACTTTTGTTATATAACGCAATTTTAAAGCCTATATGGTGCTACGGAGTTCAATTATGGGGAACCGCCTCAACATCTAACATTGAAAAAATTCAAAGACGACAAAACCAAATTCTTCGTACGATTACTGCAGCTCCATGGTACGTAAGAAACTCACGAATTCACAAGGATCTGTGTGTTCCGCTGGTAACTGACGAGTTCTCTAAGTATGCCAAAAGGTATATCAGTAAACTGGAACTTCACCCAAATATCAACATACTTAATTTTGGCGGCCACTCTCGGATGAGAAGAAGGGATACCCTGGCCACCATCAGAACGTTAAATAGGTGATTCTACCGAGATATTCGCGCGAAATGAAACTCTTTTGCCTAGCAGTGGCTGGACTTAAATAATTTTTATATTTAGTATTAAGATTTGAATACTTATTGTTAGTTCATATTTTGAAGATTAAATAAATAAATGAATGACAAAAAAAAAAAAAAAAAAACATATCATGATATGAACTGTCAAAAAACGTAAACAAAACGACATAATATTTAATTTTTGAAGAATTCCCGAAAAAAGTTGAATAAAAAAATCATAAAATCATTAAAATATTTATAAAAAATCGTTTATTGTTCTTTTTGTTGTTGGAATATATAAATTTGTTTAAGAAAAATACAACATTTAACGATGTCTACTGCATGTTTGCTTAAAAATTGTGAAATATTATGATATTTGCTAAAATACTTAGCGCCATGCTAGATATGGGAGAAAATATAATTTGTTTTTTCTCGTTAATCTGCTGACGTTCTCTCTCATATTATATCAGAGTTAATATCAGTTGTAGACACTATGTAATACCAAGGTGCGTTAACGTCTATACGGTGGCAGCACTAGAACAAAATTACAACAAAAACAGGCATCTGGTAAGCTATGTTTGTCAAAAATATTTGTAACTTTTTCCACAACTATAAACTATGAATGTACCTTTTCATAATTATAAATTATTTTTATTTGGATTATTTTTATGAAAACAATTTTTATATGTTTAATTCAGAATAAAACCCTAAATTCACTTTTAAAAATGTAAACAATACATTTGACGTAAATAGCTCACTATATTGCCAGTAGCAAAAAATTGTCACTTGCCGTAGCGCTGCCACCTTTTAGAAGTTAATGCACCTTGAGCAATACCAAGGCGAGTTCATTAATGGGTGGATGCACCGGCGAATTCGTTCAATTCGTCAGCGCTTGGTCTGTCAAATTTTGTTTACCTTTTTCGACGCCACTTAAACTTTTTATTCTATGAAAAGAAATACTGAGTGGAGTGACAAAGCTGTAAAAAATATTAAAAATGAGATCTTGTTCCGTTTATAAAAATAAATTTCAAAAGGGATATGGAACAAAACAAAAATTAATGTCCAAATGTTTTTTGTATCATGGTTATTATCGTTTATAAATACCAAAAATGCACATGTTCTTTATCAACTACTTTGGACAGCTGAAGTATGAATTCGCCTTTTACACAAACGAAATATGTACATAACTAAAAAAGTTCACTAATTAATAATATACAAAATACCTGTTTTTTTTAATTTTTTTTGTAGCGAAGCGGCTACCTTGTTTTTTGTATCATGAGTAATACCATGATACAAAAAACAAGGTAGCCGCTTCGCTACAACAATACAACAATAAAAAAAACAACAGGTATTTTGTTTGTGTAATAAGGCGAATTCACACTTACGCTGTCAAAAGTAGTTGATAAAGACATGTACAAAAATTTAAATGACGCCGAAAAAGGTAAACAAAACTTGACAGAAAAAGTGCCGCCATATTAACTGAATTCGCCTGAATTCGCCGATGCATCCACCTAATAATTAATTCGCCATGGAGTAATACGAACAGGATAAAAATGTTAACTGTTGGCTACACTCAAGACGAATTTATACAGATTGTTCAGCAGGGAAAAACTTTTTTATAAACGTTAAATAAAAATTTTTATAACTGTTTGTAATTAAAATCACAGATTATATAAGTTTTTTACTTTTAAATTCACACCAAGGCGAATTCATTACTAAGTGAACTTGACAGCACAGGTGATTATTTTTTGCTTCTCGCATTTTTTCCAATGAGACTGTCAATTTTTTTTTTTTCTTATATTTACAAACTTTTTCGCGCTATTTTAATCTGAAGATTTTTTTACATGATTTAGTGCAATTTCAAGAAATTTGTGTGAGTTTAAAAGTGAAAAACTAATTTAATCTGTGATTTTAATTACAAACAATTATAAAAGTTTATGTAAAATTTTTGCTTTACAATAACAAAATGCATAGTACTGAATTCGCCTTCCTGCTTGCATTCACCTGTATAAATTCACACAAATTTCTTGAAATTGCACTAAATCATACACAAAGTCTTCACATTAAAATGGCGCGAAAATGTTTGTAAACAAAAGAAAACCATTTTAACAATCTTATTGGAAAAAACGCGGTAAGCAAAATATAATCACCTGAGCTGTCAGGTTCACCTAGTAAATGTAAATGTAGTAGCACTTATAGAACACGTAAAACCGTATCATGTATTTTTGATACAAAAAAAAAAAAAAAAGTGTTCACTTATTAATGATTTACAGAAAAAGTGTTCTGCTTTTCATTTTTATATTATTGTATGTTAAATAAAATAATTAATTTTTCATTACCTATATCTTTATATCAAATAATTTGCAAAAATAAAATAAAAGCAAAACAGCTGTTCATAGCAGTGATGAGAGCTCATAGTATTCAGTACATATACAAAAGGTACGAAAATTGTTCAAATGGTACCAAAAATTTCTAATATTTCTTTTTCTGTCTATATGTCGACATTTTATATGAGCTACAGCTGGGAAATATAAAAAAACAAGCTTTTTATAATTTTTTTTATTAGTACCAATGTTGGAAGCTACTATAGCGAATAAATCTCAATTGTTTGAATTTTTGTTCTCTGCTCTTTGGTACTTCTAAAAAAACAAATTGAACTGCTTATAATATATAATAATATTAATATATAACAGGAGCCAAATGTATTAGGCTGGGCCGAATCTAAAGGGTAGGGATCTTCACGATAGTCACTAAATATGCTCGGATATATATGGACCGACATCGGGCAAAAAATATGTTTGCCTTGTAATCACCATTCCAAAAAGGAAATCTTTCATGGAAATTATCATGCAAAAATTGGTTTAGGCTATATCTCGGTTAAATGTGAACCGATAACGGAATTTTCCCTCTTCTGTATTTTACGAGTAATTAATTACCTCATTTTATAATCAGAACTGATTTCAAGCAAAAGAAATTTTTCACTAAAATATCGGTTTAGACTATATCTCGGGTGTATATGAACCGATGTCGGAAATTTTCATTTTCTCTATTTGGTAACCTCCTTATATTATTAGAAGTTCTTTTAAGCAAAAACAAACATTTATAGAAAAATCGGTTTAGGCTATATCTTTTTCGGAATTTTGAACATATCTCAGCTATATGTGAACCGATATTACTGAATTTCAATAGTAATTCCATGACTCGATGGGGTAATAGAATGGTAAAAGAAAAACGTTTCAAGTCTAATAGTTTTCTCAGAAACGGTATTTCAACGAACGACGGATGGACAGACGGACATCGCTTAATCGACTTTTCTATTAATTCTGATTCTTGAGAACATATATACTTTATACGGTCGCAAATAAAAATTGCAGAAATTATTAACGGAATCACAAACTTATATATACCCTTTACATTTTTGTATAGGGTATAACAGAACTAAAATTCTAGTTACATATAATTATTAGCTTATTGTACTTAAAAAGTATTAAAACTTTTTTATTATTACATTTTCATTTCATCACAGACCAAAATTTATACTGTATTGCTTTCTTACATTTATATCAGCATAACTCTATATTATAAACCAATTTTTAAAATTCATTTTATCGTTGGAAGATTGTGTTTGAGGAATATATTTTGGAAATCGGGCTAATAAATGTTGAGGTTACAAATAATGTGAAAGATGCAAAAATTGTGCGCAGTGTATAAATTATGCTACAAATTCCAAAATTTGTTAAAATATATTATGTGTGTATACAAATTTAACTACTTAAACAGTTCAACTATCAAATAAACAAAAAGTACTAAAACATGGTTTTTGTGCCGTCCTGCCATTCACAATAATATGTACTATCACTGACTACATTTGTCACGTAAACACGTAATGAAATTCTATTTTCTACAGGTTCAGACGTTATGGTTACATTTCATTACAGTCAGATAAGCATTTTCATTGTTTCTCGTATAACAAAATCGATCAGCTGTTCCGACTACATTTACATTTCTACATTTACGGTCGGCTAAATGGGCCTTTAAGTTGCAGTCGACATTTAGCCGCAGCCGCCAGATAAAAGTTGCCATGTTTAACTAACATTTTTTATATAAAAAAAACTTTTTTTATTTGAGATAAAAGTAATAAATGATATAATACACTTTACTTTGATATATAATATGATTTATATAGTATACTTTCATTTGTAAATTATGCTATAACTATAAAAACTTAAAGGCGGCTGAGAACCTGTCTGAATAAATGGCCAGAAACGTTATGCCGGCTACATGTAACCGGCTTCGTACACAGAAAAAAATAGATGAGATTTTTTTTCAATCAAGTTATGTTATTAAAAAAATTGCACTATTTTTATCAAATTTCCTGTGAAAAAGATTTTTTGCCGGATTGATTATTCAAATTATAGAGTAGAAATAGCTTTTTCACTTAAAAGCAAAAATTATTGAGTTGAAAAAATTTTCGTTAATATGTAAAATATACTTAACAAAAAAAATTGTTAATGAAACAACAACTCTTCACTGTTATATGACAACCTCTTCAATTTATTTATTGAATAACAGTCAATAATTCGGAAAACTTTTTATTAATTGCATTTTATTAAGAGATATTTCCAAAAATTCATTATTAATAATAATTTAATTAAGTGAATGGAAATTTTATTAAATTGATGGTTTTTTTATTAATAACACATAACTTGATTGAAAAAAAATCTCATCTATTTTTTTCTGTGTATATACGTTCAAAAATTGTCAGTAGTATCGCTATCGAACGAAAACAATCGATAGTTGTCTAACAATAAAACTATCGGTACTATCGATTATTTTGCAGCTCTACCTAGTAATGAATTCACCTTGATGTATACCTTTGGATTTAGCTCGGCTTTGTGGTTATGGAAAGCTTACCTGCTATGAATCCGCCTTGATTAATTTTTCACACTTGTTTTCTTTTTTGATTTTATTGTAAACTACTTCCCTAAAAGAATAAGGAAAACTGGCAAAAAGATGAATACTAAACAAAAATTCCAATATCCGTTGTATGTATTTGGAAGTGGGACGGAAATCGCACTTCTGAGTACCTAAAACCCTTTTAAGCATCCAATTTGGATTCTGAAAGAGTGTAAACAACATGTTCAGAAAAAGAAAGTGTTTACGTTTTGCCCACATCCTTGGAAACGTTCCACAGGTATTTATTTATGCACATTTTGCCTGCTAAACGAATAGTGTAAGTTTTGCGGAATGAACAGAGAATATTCATTGTGTGACTTAATTGCTGGCATTTACATGTCCTTACGCACGTTTTGCGTTTGTAAGTGCGCGTATTTAATGGGTGAAATGACGGCAAGAATTCTAAAGGAATCAAAATATTTATATAAATTCACTTGTAGCGAAAAATTCAAAGTGACTTCCTTATATATATGTAGGCTTTTACTGTAACTGTGTGGTAAGAATTGAAACTTTTTCTTTTTTTAGGTTGGCGAGGTGGCACAAAAATAATCTTCCAATATCGTTTTTAGATAACTTTTTTATTAAATAAATATAAAATTATTTTGAATTTTGTGCAATTACTTTTGTTAATTGGAAGTTTCCCCCGGGGAACAGATTTTGCCATTCTGTTTTTCGGGTAAGGGAAGGTAGCCCCTCGTTTGTTGTAGCAAATAAAACTCTAGGAAGCCGCATGAGTTATGTTGTGTTGGCTTCCGAAAGCCTTAACAAGGGTATAAATTGACAGAACGGGGATCAGCATTGCTCCCGGGTGGTTCTGCTTGCAGTTCAAACCGGGCTGATCATGGTGGCTGGAACGTTCTGGTTGTGGTTTAAACCTAAAACGCAGTAAGGGGGACTTAGTCATATGCTACACAAGTTCATTGTTCAAGTCTGGCACTGCGTGAATGCAGCTTGCGACTTACCCCATACAAGAAAACTGCACAAAATTTTTATTTGAAAAGTACAGTTTAAAAAATTAAAACACGTGCTTCGATGTGAAACTAATTATCCATATAATCAGGGGGGTTACGGGTTACTCTATATTGCGATGCGAAAGGTAGATGCGATAAGTATAATTTGGCATTCTGTGCTGTCTGAGCAAACTTTTTCACAAAATAGCTTAAAAATGGAGTAACACTGGTATCACAAAATAAACAATAGCGAAGAATGATAAAATGTGCGAAAGAGAAAACTAAAAAAGAAAAGAAAATACGAAAACGCAATACAGTGTACCAATTCTTCGATTTTTCTTTCACATCGCAATAGAGAGAAGATTATTCGTATAATGAGTTCCAAGTTTTTTTTTCGGAAATTCCCAAAATCGGCTTCAGGTATCGCCAAAATCCCTCAGTTCCCCGGAAACAATTTGCCAACTTTAATTTTCGCACTAAATCGAATTTTTAATAGTTCATATAGACGTTCCACGGCCAAAACGAGCACCGAATATGAAAACCCGGTTTCCTCTCGGTTAGCGAAGTGGTTCCGAATTTTTTTTGGGAATTCCCAAAGTCGGCTTCAGGAAATGTCAAAATCCCCCCCACTTCCTCAGAAGCAGTACGACAACTTCAATTTTCGCATTAAAGCGAATGACCGTTTATAGTTCAGATACATGTTCCACGGCAAAAACGCGTACGGAATATGAAAACCCAGTTTCGATTCGGTTAGCAAAGTAGTTCCGACATTTGTTGGGAATTCCCAAAGTCGACTTCAGGAAACATCAAAATATCCCCACTTCCTCAGAAGCAGTAAGACAACTTCAATTTTCGCACTAAAGTGAATGACGGTTTATAGTTCAGATGCATGTTCCGTGGCAAAAACGCTTACGGAATATGCAAAATCAGTTTCGATTCGGTTAGCGAAGTGGTTCCGCAATTTTTGGGAATCCCTAAAATCGACTTCGTGATTCCCTAAACCCCCCACTTCCCCGGAAGCAATACGGCAACTCCAACGTTCGCACTAAAGCGGTTTATATACCTACATATGGGTAAATCCCTGGGGGCTAATTCTCTCATTCGTGATCGAAATTACTATCGAGTAGAAAATAATTTCGATATCGTGTAAATTTCTAATGATGTGACTCGTTACGTAACGAGTCGAGTTATCACTTCAGTGTTGCAAAATACTGACAAAATGTGTTTTATAACACTGCCGAAAATTGTATATATTTGCATACTTTGTATACATGTTGTACATTAAAAAATAAATAAACAGACATACGTCCACAATAACAATTCATTTATATCAGTCATGTATGCATGTTTGTACATTAAAAAGTAAGTAAATAGAAATAACAATTCAATAAATCTGTATGTAAAAAACAACTATTTAACTATGTATAAGCATATGTATGTACATATATATGAATTTCTAAAAAAAAAAAACAAAAATAAATTGTTGAATATAATAACATGTGACTTCAAATATAAGTTTTTGTGTTTTTAGCAATACTCATCTTTAAATACATATTTTTATGAATTGAAAAAAGCCTTAAGAACCAAAAATTCTCAATTTAATTTAACTACTATTGCTATTCAAAACAAATTTTTAATTTACATTTCTTTTGTGTTTGGCTGGATTTCGATAGTACTTTTGCTTACGAGTAAAAAGTAGCACGGTTGCATTTGAATGGTTACTCGCTATCGAATGTCATCATAAGAAATTTCGAAACCTTTTACTCGATATCGAATGAGATAAACCCAGTTATCGCGTCCGCGCTTAGAAGGGAGTATTTCAGCGAAACCTTCATCTTGCAATTAATTTCAGAGTTTTACTAGCAATAATGTTATTTTAAATTGTTATGGTTTGACTAAAAAGGCTTCTGTTTGTATACTTTGCTTATCTATATTTTCGGTCGGTACGTGACATGTCGAATGTGACATTTTTTCCACAATAATTCGAACATTAAAATATGACTATATTTTCACCAAATTTATTCTTAAAAAAAAAAAAATAGAGATTACTCATATACTTACATTCTAATTTATAAAAATATCTTAGTTTAAAGATAATTTTTACATTAGTTGTTCAACGGCTTTCACTTTATCAACCAGTAATAAAAAGGCTTATTTATAAATACTTGATAATATCAAATTAACTCTTGTGCCTATATGTTGGCAATACCTTGGTATATAGTTCGAATTTTATACTTTTTTCAGTCAATTTGTTGTGGAAAAATGTCATATTGGGTTTTTTTCTTTGAAAATGGTATGTACAAAGTTATCGAAAAAAAATTGTTTATTTTTGAAAAGGTTTATGAACAGACTGAACACATAAAAAATTCAGGATATGGAGTAAATGTGAATAAATATTTGAAATTTTTTTATTTTTCCGAAAGAACTTTTTATGTAAAAATGGAATTCATAAAAGTTTAAAATTTCTGCAGTCGTTAACAACTCTGAAAGGTCATTTATAAATTTATTTAAAAATAAAATATAACTTGAAACAAAATAGGAATGGGATGAGACCCATTGGAAATTAATGTTGGCATTACAAAATCTTCAAGAACGTTTTTTTTAGTGCAGTGAGTGACTTTTCTATACACATTTGAAATTGGCGATATCAGAACGCTGTCTAACAAGGAAGAATCATTATAAAATTGGTCAAATAATTCTCGAAAAAGTAATTTTTAGTTTTATTTTTACCTAAAACTAACACTAGACGGCGCTGTCATACCAGAGCTGCTTTTTCGTATAGATTTTCATAAAATAAAAACGGTGTATTAAGTGTTTCAGACATAACATTTGAACCCTTAGAGAATTTCTACAAAAAACAAGGCAATAAAATTGAGTAACACACAAATTGAAATGCAGAAAGAAACTTGACGTTTAGCTGCGGTTCATATTCAACATCGGCCCTTAACACTTTACCGCTGGAAAGAAATGACAATTTCTATGACAACGCGATATATAAAAACGATAGCTCACTTTATATATATATATATATATATATATATATATATATATATATATATATATATATATATATATATATATATATATATATATATATATATATATATATATATATATATATATATATATATATATATATATATATATATATCGCCTGAAAAAGCGAATACATAGATGCTCTCGCTATAAGGTTTTTTTAGTAATGATATATCTTCAAAATTTTTGCTGGAAATGCAAATGCATGTATATATGTATGTATGTATTTGTTACACACTTACCGATAGTATCAATTGAATTAATAAAGTTCGTTTTATTTTATTTAATCTCAAAAATTTTTTTTAATCTCAAAAAAAAAAAAAAAGTATTTATTTTAATCTCTAAATTTGGGCCCTAAATGTTTTTATAGTTATAAATTTCAACTTATTAAAGGTTTAGAGAAGGGTAGAGAAGGTACAATAAATTTTTGGAAATTATTAATCGTTAACAACAACTGAATAGTGCTATTAAGTGTTTATAAATAGTGTTTTTTTGATTTCTTCTTATTAACTCTTAATATTAATGAAGCAGTCAAAAATTTTTATAAATTAGACTGTTAAAGTGTAATAATTTCTTTTGTGAATATGAAATTCTCGCTACTTTTATTGTATCACCGTCATGTGCAAGTAAATGCAGTTTTTGGATACCCAAAATTTATATAATATAAAAAAAAAACTTTCAAAAAGTTATTGCCAGAATTCAGAAATTGTAGTCGTCTGATTATTCATCTCATTTGAAAAAATTGTGACTAAATCGATTTAATTAATAAAATTTCAGTATTTTTCTATTATATTTACTACCGTAAAAAAATTTATTTTTAATAACTGTTATTTTTTTCACCCCGGTGGACCATTTTCTGGATTTGCCCATCGTATTAAAAATGCTAATGAAGACGACAACATGTGAAAACACTGCACTATCATATTGCTAGTTGCAGAATTAAAGGCAAAGAGAAGAAAAAATGGAAGAAATTGACGTCTGTGGTGTAAAAAGTATTATATTAATCCGGAAAATTTTCTTTTTATTTAGGAAATAATATTTCTTGGGCTACATTTTTAACGACTCTATTACTACACTCTAGGAACTCTACCTGGAATATATTTTCTACACTCAGATCTTGTTATTTCCACTTTGAAATACGCTTCAGAACTGAAAATCTTCAACATACACTATACAAGCTCACTGCACAATTTTTCAAATTTGAGCAAATATCAAATAAAAATCCTATATCTCGATTTGTGCGCAGTTGAATGCGTAAACAGCGCAACCATCGCCTATACACTACACAAACTTAGCGCCTAAACTGGTGTAGTGTACGGCCGTCATAATAGAAATCCTTTTCTGTTCCGTCAGTGCTTTACATCACATTTCAATTGAACAAAAATTGTTATAACAACAATAATAAAGTATTTAAATGTTTTCCCAAGTTAAATTTTTTTTTTTGTAGAAATTGCTTAATAAAATTGTTTTTAAATTACATAAAATTATATGCGCAGCCCTTTTTTTTATAAATTAACTTCTCCTTTTTGTTAGATCAATTTTAATGGTTGTTCCGCTTAGATATTTGTTACGGTAATTATGCACGACGTCAAGTGTGACTTGCAGTAACGGATACATATTTGTATCACCACGACACCCATCGCTTCAGCCATCCATCCATTCATTCATTCACTCGTTCACTCACGTTGTCATGATCGCCAATAAAATTCAATTTTTGCTTTACGCATTCAACCTCAATCCCTCTTCGTACTGTGATACTCGCATAAGCGAACTGTAATTACTCGTCCAGTTGTAGTGCGTTTTCTCTGGTATAAATACATATGTACATGCCTATATAGATATGTACATACATATACATATGTGTAAGTAAAATTATTATTGAGCCGCGCGTACAAAGAAATACTAATTACAATTAAGAATGTACCAGCATGTCATTATTTAATTCCTTTTTTTTAACAAACATAAATACACAAACATCATACATACACACATACATACATACATAAATATTTCTAATTAAAAGCGCCTGGTGTCAGTTTAAAAATTTCTAAGTCATAATTAAATAGTGTGAATGTAAGCGATCACTCGCTCGTAACAATTCACACTATTAACTATTAGAGAAATAAAGTCATCAAGTTAGAGTATGTTCGATGTTTTAAGTCAGTGGTGGCCAACCACGTACAGTATCGGACAAAACCTAAGCACCCCCTCAGCCCATTTTTTTTAAATGATAATTTTTTTAAGAAAGTAATGTCATTAAAATTTTTTAATGTATTAGGTAACGGTACCCTCCAAAAATGCAGCAGCTACTAAGTTACAATGTTAAGAAGAAGAATTTTTTTTTAGAGTTTATGCGAAAATTGTCATTGTTTTAAAGTTTTCGTTAAGATAAGAGTAATGGCACGCAATAAGTACTCAAATGAATTTAAAATTAGAATTATTGATGATTGGAGAGCCGGCTTATCAAGACATCAATTGAGTGCAAAATATTCGATCAACAGATCAATCATTTCTAGGCTAATTAAAAAGTGTTTGTAGTCTGGTCGCACATCTCCTAGTCATTCTGGAGGAAGGCCACGTGAAACTTCGCGACATGAAGACTCCTTAATTAAAAGGACAATTCAAAATGATCCTACAGCATCTTCCAGTTACATACGAAACCGCTTAGATTTAAATATTAGCGAAAAAACGATTCGCAGAAGAGCAGTAGAGGCCGGATTATTCAGTCGACGACCAGCAAAAAAACCTTTTATATCGTCAAAAAATAAAAAAGCCCGACTTGAATTCACCAAGGCCCATCTCGACTGGTGTGTCCAAAAATGGAGGACTGTTCTGTTTTCTTACGAATCCAAGTTTAATTTAAAGAATTCAGATGGCATAAGGCGTGTACGCAGACCAAATGGGAAACGCTTGAGTCATAAATATTGCAAAGGCACTGTAAAGCATGGAGGCAGCAACATAATGGTCTGGGGTTGTTTCTCTGGGCAAGGGATTGTGCTACTTCATAAGATTGATGGAACTATGGATCGTTTCAAATATCGTGATATATTAAAGGACGTGATGTTGCCTTATGCTGAAGAAGAAATGCCACTTAAATGGACATTCCAGCAAGATAACGATCCAAAACACACGTCAAAAGTGGTTAAGGAGTGGTTCCAAAACAATTTGATAGAAGTTCTCCGTTGGCCTGCCCAATCTCCTGATCTTAACCCAATCGAGAATTTGTGGGAGATCGTTAACTTAAAAATCAACCGAGAAAAATGCAAGCCGCAAAAATAGCCTGGGAAGCTATATCACCTGATGTAATTAATAATTTAATATCCTCTATGCCTAAAAGATGTGCGTGTGTCATCCGGAATAAAGGATTCGCAACGAAATATTGATTTCAATAATTTGTTTGCACTTCAAATTAGGGGGGCTTTAGTTTAGTCCGCTTATATTTGCGACTTAGAATGTTTTTTGAATTTTAACTTTTTTTTAAATCAACTCTGAGTTCTTTAAGTTTGCGTTTTCAATAATAAAGATCTAAATAAATAAAAAAAATATTAAAAAAAAGTTTTATAACTTTGTTTTCTTAAAAAAATTATAATTTAAAAATAATGTGCTGAGGGGGTGCTTAGGTTTTGGCCGATACTGTACATTCTTAGTCATGTGCTTGCACTAGTAGCGGCAAAAAGCGAAAATGTATTTAAAAAAACAGCGCAGTGAGATCTTAGCAGTACGTTAGCACAAAGTACACTGAGATGAAAGGTTCTTGGAAGGAAGATACAGTGTGATGTTCGCTGGACTGAACACATTTTTCATGTCTCTAAAAGAACATTCAAGTGCTTCGGGTTTTGAAACGGTGTAAGATGTACTTCACTCCATCCGATCTCCTTACTATTTATACCACCTATATCCAACAGAAAATGGAATACAACTCTCATGTTTGGGACGGTGCCTCAAAGTCTATTTTGGGTTTAGTCGATCGTGTGCAGGAGAATGTGAAGAAGCTTATCGGTGACAGTAGGGCATCCAAAATTTTAGCGAAAAATCATGTATGTTGTATGTTCCGATACAAAGTCCAAACTGTGCATCCCGTGAATACCTGCTGACCGTCAAGCGTGTGTGAATTACTGTAGAACTATTTTGAGTCGATCATGAAATCATCATGAGCGACGAGGAGCCTTTTCATGTAAACGATTACGTCAATAAAAATCTTTGTTTCTGGACACTGAAAACCCGGGTGTGATGCATGAAAAGCCGCTACATCCACTAATGGCTACTGTATGGTGCGGTGTTCACGCAGGAGCAATTATTGGAACGCATTTTTTTGTGGACGCCATCGACACTACTGTTATTGTCGAACATTACAGGGCCATGACAAGCGACTTCTTACTGCCGGAATAGAATCCTCACGGGGAACAGGCGTATTCCTAACCAGGACACTCAGGGAAAGGGTTCGTCGTTTGTTGTAGCAAGTAAAATTCTAGGAAGCCGCATGACTTATGTTATGTTGGCTTCCGAAACCCTTACCAAGGGTTTAAATTGGCAGAACGGGGATGAGCATGGCCCCCGGGTAGTTCTACTTTCACTTCAACCCGGGCTGATAATGGTTGTCGTGGTTGAATCCTAAAACACAGGAAGGGATTGTTAGTATCCTGGATGATTATTTGGTGTGTGGCTTTTTGCGGGGGCTAACAATCTACCGAGGGTCTGTTGCCTCAACAACAGATACCTGTACTGTAAGGAACCCGTGGTGATATTTCATGGGCGAAATGGATTAAGGGCTGATGCTGCTAGTGGGCTTCGGCCTACCAACTCATTAAGCCTTGTCTTCCATTGATTGCTGGGAAATTGCATACAAGAGGGACTAGAACAACAAGACGTTTCTCATATGGCTACAAACATATGGCGAAAATTGCTACGTGTGTGAGCCTGGTAAGCTACACGCGGCGCTGGTGCATCGTGAATATTTTACTCCGAGGAACGTGCTTATGTAAATCTTTTTCACAACTGCCGCAATTTAATTAGCGGGACTTGGTGGATATGTGGTTTTACCAAGTTAGTACTGGAATGTCACAACAGGCTAAACGAACTGGCAAGCCAGAACCAGGTCCCCCTAATCTGGGTGCCAGGACATAAGCGGCACTACGGCAAAGAGATGGCTGACATCTACGGCAAAAAAGCAGCAGAGGGAACTTTCGAACATTTGGTTTCAATAAGGGTCTTTTTAATGAAGAGATGAAGAAGTGGACGTAGTCCATCGTTGAAAAACATTGAAACGAAACAGCTGGTCTTGAACATTTCAAGAAATTTCTAAACTTTGATAAAAAGAGGGCCGAACGTGCTCTAAAACTGGACAGGAAAAGTCTCAGAGCATTGACAGGTGCACTTACAGGTCATTATAACTGCTACAAGCACCTGCACAGGATGGGAATTTCCAACACAGATATTTGCAGATTCTGCGGTGATGAAGAGGGGTCAATAGAGCACTTAATCCTCCACAGAAAATATAGGCTACTACAAGCTTATATGTTAAGTGAATGTGACTTAATATCACTCCCAATGAAGGAGCTTGTCCGTTTTCTTGACATACTTAACCCATAATGGGGCAAGGGGACGCACAATAGATCAATATTGGTCGCAGTGCAAATGGCCGATGAGGGCCATATCCCATCCAATAATAATAATATGTGGTTTTAACAAGTTAATACAACCGCATACACAGCAGGAGCCACATTGAAAAGGGAGTAATCTCCCGTTTTGAAGATTTAGCATGGCGAGCAAAATTGATAAATTTACTCATTACTCATGAGCTTAAATGTCTCACCCCATTCTCTAAAAGTTTAATCAGCTCAGCTATAAGATTTGCATAATGGAAACGACGACTTTGCAGAAATAAATTTTATGAAAATTAAATCTTGTAAGACGTCAAAAAAAACGGAAATGTAAACACAGTGTGAGGTGCGTTACTCTGTTCTATCGTTACTACAATGGATTTTGCTCTGACGAGGTTAAGGATCTCGTTCCCGAAACTCGCATATTTTTGCGTAGCACGCGTTCATCGTCCAGAGCTCATCCATTTGTGGTCGATTGCCCAGGGAATCGCACTACGCATTACAGAGAGAATTCGTTTTTCAGCCGTACGCTTCGTCTGTGGAATAAGCTACCTGCAGACGTATTTCCTGTCTGTTATAAAGTTGGAAAGTTCAAGTCAAATGTTCACAAACACTACTCCCTCTTTCCCCCTGCTCACAATATATTTTCCTAGTTCTGGTACAATGCACTGCATATGTACGGGTCATCCCCTGAGTACTGGTCCAATATAAAAAAAAAAAAAAAAAAAAAAAAAAACATGTAAACGCTCGAGATTTTGTTGAAGATTTTCATTCAAATCTACTAGATTTTGGTTTGGTGTAGATGCGCAATCATTAGTCATTCGCCTTTTTAACGGACACATTTTTGTTTTTTCTGCAATTTCTCTCGATCCAAAGTTATTGAAGTTTTATTATTATTCATAAAAGAAACTAAAAAGAAAAAAATCGAATCAAATAAAAAGAAAAAATTTGCGCAAGCGCGTGTTAAAAGTTTGTTAGTTTGATAAATGTTTTCACATAATTCTTGAACTAAACAGATACATACGCATACATATATACAGACTTACATACATATGTATATAGTTTGAAAATGAAGAAAATAAGTATGTCTGTTTGAAAATAAATTTCAAAACATTTGACCGAGACAGACTCCTTCTGCTGAACACAACTTTTGTTTGCATTTCTTTTAGCCCAAGAAGAAGAAGATGAAGAAAAACACAAACAAACGAAGAAACACTTTGACGAATGTTCGGTCATTTGACCAACCACTTCATTCAAATGATTGATAGCCGGCAATATTTCTTATCAAAATTAATTTGTTTATTTTTTTTTATCATGAACGCAACGCTGGAAACGAGGCAAAGGTGATTTTGTGGTCGGGTGAAAAAAAAACCGAAACAAAAACTGATCAGTATGAAAAGTGAATAAATTTGTATGAAAGCGCATGAATATCGTCGCTTTGAATGTTTATTTGTTTGTGCGTTGATTCTAAAGGTGTTTTGTTTGTAATTTATTTAACATTATCTCATCACTTATCTGAAACATGCTGTTCTGCAAATATTTAACAGATAAATTTCTTTATTTGGAAACATTTCAGCCCAGAGTTGCCATAGTATTAAAAAAGATGGAAAATTAATAGTTTTTTTGTTTATCCCGGTTTATACGAGGGCTGATAAAAAAATAACCGTTATTTTCAATAAATTAAATTGAAGTGTTTTTAAAGCTTGAGATCAGTTTTGTTTTTTATATAAAAATGTTTTAATTATATTCGATATTTCGCCTTCCTTCGGAAGACTTCTTCAGGAAAAATTTTTTTCAGTTAAAAAAAAAAATTTTTTTCCTGAAGAAGTCTTCCGAAGGAAGACGAAATATCGAATATAATTAAAACATTTTTATTTAAAAAACAAAACGGACCTCAAGCTTAAAAAACATTTCAATTTAATTTATAAAAAAAGGTCAAATAATTAGGATCAAGTTTATTTTCAATTATTGTTCAGCAATAACTATCTTGTCGCTTTCAAAGTAGTTCCCCTCAGATATAATACACTTATGCCAGCGTTTTTTCCAATCCTCGAAACACTTCTAAAACCCGCTTTTTGATATCGCCAACAGTTCCTGTTTCGATTTTTTTGTTATCTCTTCAATCGTAGCAAAAGGCTTTCCTTTCATCGGTGTCTCCAGTTTTGAGAAGAGGAAAAAGTCAGCCTCCCACTTACTTTTTCCAGGTCCGGTGAATACGGTACGTACGTACCTTGTGGCAAGAATTCATGATGCATCACGCCATTGCAGCCGAAGAAAACAGTGAGGAAAACTTTCATATCTGACCAAATTTGACGTGTTTTTTCCGGTCTTGGCTCTTCTGAATGATTCCATTGGGATGGTTGGGTTTTGGTTACAATGTCATGGCCATATACCCATGATTAGTCACAAGTTATGATCTTTTTGAGGAAATTTGGATCGTCGTTGGCGATGTTCAACAGCTTTTGAGCGATGTCCATGCGACGTTGTTTGGAAACACGTGTGCAGGCGAACCGTACGACCAAAAAACAAAATTCTCTATGCAATGGATTGTACGATTCGCTGGGCAGTTGACCACAAATGAATAAGCTGTGGACGATGTAGACATGTTGCGTAAAAATATATGGATTTCGGGAACAGAGCAACACACTCAATAATGCGGCCATACTCCAGTAAGCCAACAAGTTAGATATCCCACTGTCACCGACAAGTTTTTTCCTTCTCTCTTGCACACGCTCGATAACGTCAAAAGAAACATTGAGGCACCAGCCTAAACATGTGAATCGTATTATAAAAAAAGTTATTATATTTTTGAGGAAATCTGGATCGTCGTTGACGATGTTCAATAGCTCCTGAGCGATGTCCATGCGACGTTGTTTTTGCTCAAAATTTTGTAAATTTAGTAAAAAATCGAAGAGCACACCAAAACACGACTGACCTTTTTATCTGTCAAAAACAAGCTGACACTCCAAACATATATAACAGACATGAGCACCAACAAAAATGCGAAAATCGAGCAGACATAAGTCGCGAAATTTGAAAGTAACGGTTATTTTTTGACCAGACGATGTATCAACAAAGCTTTTGTAAGTCACACTCTCCCTCAACTAAGATTTCGGAATATATATACTACTATGGTAGGTTAGGTTAGGTTAGGTTGTACAGGCCGCCAGTTTCATGAAACCAGCCCACTTGGGTCCTTTTGGTCCCGTTGTAAATAATGGATTTTTAAATAGCAAGCAAACCCTGAACTGTTATTATACAAGCTTTCATCAATGGGATTACCACCCTTAAATGGATTCGCTGATAAAGGGTGGTTAAATTTCAAGGGCCGATGTTGATTTTGAATAAAACACAAACTATTTAGGAAATTATATTAACTTTATTTTATTATGATATATTGGTATTATTCAATTATGTATGGAATAAAATATCGGCCAAATGGGCACCACGACCACGGCGGTACACCTCCATCCGATGGTCCGAATTTTCGATGACCCTGAGGCATAATGGAGGTTCTATGCCGTTAATGTGCCGAATTATCTCATCCTTTAGCTGTTGAATTGTTGCTGGCTTATCGATGTACACCTTTTCTTTCAAATAGCCCCAGAGAAAAAAGTCCAACGGTGTCAAATCACATGATCTTGACATCGCCATTACGTGAGATAACACGGACATTGAATTTGTTGCGCAAAAGAGCAATTGTTTCGTTAGCTGTGTGGCAAGTGGCACCGTCCTGCTGAAACCACATATCGTCTACATCCATATCTTCCAATTAGGGCCATAAAAAGTTCGTTATCATCTCACGATAGCGAACACCATTCACAGTAACTGCCTGACCGGCCTCATTTTTGGAAAAAATACGGCCCGATGATGCCGCCAGCACATAAACCGCAGCAAACAGTCACTCTTTGTGGGTGCACTGGTTTTTCGACAGTCACTCTTGGATTCTCATTCGCCCAAATGCGGCAATTCTGTTCATTGACGAATCCACTGAGGTGAAAATGTGCCTCATCACTGAAGATGATTTTCTTCGAAAATTCATCATCATTTTCATAATAAGTCTGGATAACTTTAACACGTTGTTGGATTATGTATCTCACGGAAAAAAACTTGGTGTTTAGGTGTTGTTCACATTCAACATCGGCCCTTGAAATTTAACCACCCGATATTTGTCTAACAGAAACCAACAAGTTTAGTTTAGAAATGTTTTATTTATTTTAAATTTTGATATTCCTTCTGGTGTTTCCCAGGGAAGCAGTTTTGACCCGTTGCTGTTTACGATTTTTATTAATGATCTGCCCTCGGCTGTCTTGCATTCAAGAACATCTTTAAACATCTAAGTGACCCCAAAGATCAACTTCTGCTTCAAGCCGATATCAATAAACTTGAGGAATGGTTCAAACTTAATTTTGTGACATGTTTATATGTCATTTTATCGACCCAACTATTCAAATATTTTTTACCACATTAATGGAATAATGCTTGAAAAAGCTAGCACTATTAAGGATTTGGGATTCATCCTTGATCAGCAGCTTGATTTTCGTGATCACATTGCGCTAATTGTTAAAAAGGCTTGCGGAGCTCTTGGATTTATGAAACGATGGTCTAAAGAATTTACATTAGAAAGCAACTTTATATTTCTTTGGTTCGCCTCATTCTGGAGTATGGATCCCATCATAAATAGTATTGAATCTAACCAGGTGTGAAAATAGGCCTGAGACTCATTTAATTACCAACTTTGAATAGTCGTCGAACCACGCTTAGCATCTCTTTCCTTCTAGGATTGATTCGTGATGAAGTTAATCCCAAGTTCCCCCTGAGCAAACTAAACCAACCCATAAGTATCAACGAATAAGTCTAGATTATCACAGAACCTTTTAAGCCAACAATGATCCCTTTCATCGCATAGGTGAAATATCCAAAAAAATTTATCATATTATAGAAATCTTTGAATCGAAGGATGCTTTAAAACGAAAAATAGTTTTGTATTTAAATACATAATTGTACTCTTTTATATTTTTTCTTTAGTCTATAAGGACTTAAGTATAGACTTAAATAAAAATAAGAAAGCTTTCCGCAAGAGGGGTGGCGCATCATACGAAACCCTGTGACAATTTCGCAGGAATGTTTGGCGCTGTTCAACCGCAGTATGAAAGAGTTTAGCGTGTTTCATAACGTGGATCGAGCACAACACACCGACAACCAAATAATAAGCAAAACAGTGGATTTCAAGAGATGAATGTGCACCAAAGAACGGCAAAGTAGCTCTGTCAGCTACAAGCCAATGGAGAAAGGTAGTGGGTAGACGGGCCTATATTATTCAGAGCTTTTAGACGTATTCGATATTGTTTTAAAGCACAAATGACCACATTTGGTGAAAAAGAGAATGTTCCTCGTCGATAAACCAGAGGCAACTGAAGACCTGGAAAACAGCAGTTAACGAGTTATTGGCGAAGAGTTATTGCTGCGAAAAGTTTGTGAACATTTGATATTAAAAACATATATATTATTTTCTATTATTTTGAAACAAACTTATCTTATCTGGATATTTATTTAGTTGTTGCTTATTAAATTTCCAGACATACGGCAACACTTAAAAGATCAGTTTGTTTTTGATTAAGTTGTAAGCCGCAAGTCAGCATAGAAAAACACATACACACACCCATTGGTGTGTCTCTGTAATTATGATGTTCGAAGGCACACATTCAGCTCCAAAATTCATTCACAATGGGATGAATGTTTGTTAAAATATTATCAAATATGTAGTACACTGTGCACCAGAGATCTGCAACCGGTGCATGTTTTAATGATCTAAGTACACCCGGCTTAAATCGAGTAGCGGTGTGATTGGCCACCGCATATTGTTTGCACAAATACATTTACTACTCGTTAGAGCTTTGTGTGTTATCTAGAGTATATAACATACCCAATCAAGTTTGTATGCGGTGGCTGCTTGATTTGGTTTCTCAATTATTTTATCCACATTTGGCAATCGAACTCGTACTTCTTTTTAACAACGAAAATAATATTTGTTTGTAAGAATTTGCAGTCACACATTTATCTTACCCACGAGAGCGTGTGTGTTCAGTTTTATGCTAAGAACACAACAGTGACGAACGACGAACTTCGCCCATCCTAACGAACTCGCCGGCAAATATTCGTTGTATAAATTTGTGGTGTGAAGCACAATATCAACGAACATTGTTGTTTACATTCCCTGCAAAGAAAAAAAAAAATGTATATAAATACTAACGTGACCATATTAAAAGTAAACCTATATAAATCCCATCCGAAAGAGGTATTTTTGAACAAATTATCTCAGGGACTTTATATTTTGAGAACATCTTCATCAATTTTTTACTACATGGCTTAAAATAATTAATATAAAAAGTATTATGTCGTGAAAAATACTTTTTTTATGTAAGAAACTTGGTCACCTGATAAATAATTAGAAAGAAATTTATTTCAACTTTCGTTGAGTACGATGAATTTCGACCAACACCAAGATTGTGTGCATTTTCATATACACCAATGTGTCTTATTTTTGGTGATGAATATTCGCGACCAAAAATTAGTCGTTCGTTGCAGCTGTGTTCCTAGCACTATGTATTTACTCACTCACACTCGGTGAACGTATTCATACTAAGCGCGGCGTTGCCAGAAGAAACACCATGTTTGGCAATCGTGTTTTGAAGGAAATGTATAGACATATTTTATTTGAACATATTTAGTACAAAACCGGCAAAAATAATAATTTTTACTTTAAAAAATCGATTTTTTTATGAAGCACATTTTTATCAAATTTCTTTTATAACGAGTGATTTTTTGGCTATTATCTTTTTGGCAACACTAGTTTTGACAGCTCACGCACGTTTTGTATCTTGTGTCACTGTCAAACATCTTCAGTTTGGTCTATAATTTAATCATGAATCGTCTTACAAACGAACAACGCTTGCAAATTATTGAATTTTATTACCAAAATGCGTGCTCTGTTAAGAAAGTTCATCGCGCGCTTCTTCCATTTTATGGTCAGTTTAATCGACCTACTGAGGCTTCTATTCGGGCTATTGTAAAAAAATTTCGCACCAAATTTACATTGTTGGACATTAAACCAGCAACACGCTTACGTAGAGTGCGAACTGTAGAAAATATCGCAGCTGTATCGGCCAGTGTTGGTGATGACCGTGAATTATCGATTCGGCGCCGTTCGCAGCAATTGGGCCTCTGTTACTCCACTACGTGGAAAATTTTGCGGAAGGATTTGTGTGTGAAGCCTTATAAGATACAGCTGGGGCAAGAACTGAAGCCAAACGACCTACCACAACGCCAAATTTTTGGTGAATGGGCTCTTGAAAAGTTAGATGAAGATCCACTTTTTTATCGAAGAATTGTGTTCAGCGACGAGGCTCATTTCTGGTTGAATGGATACGTAAACAAGCAAAACTGCCATATTTGGAGTGAAGAGCAGCCAGAAGCATTGCAAGAGCTACCAATGCATTCACAAAAAACAACCGTTTGGTGCGGATTATGGGCTGGCGGCATCATTGGGCCGTATTTCTTCAAAGATGATGAGAATCACAACGTTACTGTGAATGGTGAGCGCTACCGTGCGATGATAACAAACTTTTTTTTGCCCAAAATGGAAGAGCTTGACTTGCATGACATGTGGTTTCAACAAGACGGTGCCACATGCCACACAGCACGCGAAACAATGGACCAATTGAGAGGCGAGTTCGGTGAACAGTTTATTTCACGCTTGGGACCAGCCAATTGGCCGCCCAGATCGTGCGATTTAACGCCTCTAGACTATTTTTTGTGGGGCTATGTTAAGGCTAATGTCTATAGCGACAAGCCCGCTTCGATTGATGTACTGGAAGCCAACATTGCCAACATTAGTCGTGAGATACCGGCCGAAATGTTGGAAAGCGTATGCCAAAATTGGACTAAGCGGATGGACCATTTGAGGCGCAGCCGCGGCCAACATTTGCATGAAATAATCTTCAAACATTAAATTATATCGACTCAACTATCGATCCAAATAAATATTTCATGCATTTTTCTGAATTTTATGTGTTTTTTTTTTAATTTCCAAAAGTTCTTATAAAATCACCCATTATTGTGTTCCTTAATTTATAATAATTTTTATATCTTGGTTTTAATCCAAAACTACAATAAACAGTTATGCATACATCTAACCAATTGTGGAAAAAACTTTGCTTGAATTGAACTTTCGTTTCGTATTTTTCAGCATAAACAATCTTAAAATCATCATTCAGTATGCTACTCTCGAAATCGTCAACATGGTTGTAAATTATGAAATCTGGTAAATGTCAAATTTTTCTCTAACTAAAGGCCGTGCCAAATAAAGCTTTCGCTTTGCGTTGCAAAATCGCTTTGACATCTAAGATAAAATATACATACTTATATGAAACAGATCACATGAAGTACTTTTAACGTAACGTGAAGTGAAAAGTCCGGCAATTCTCATATTTTTACACGAGTTTGAAGTTTTTTCTAATAGCTCAAAAGCTTTATGCATTAAAAAAACAATTAGAACAAATTTCAGTACTTCGTCCAATAATATTTCTAATTTCTATTATCATAAGAAATAATTAAATATAAAAATTAACAATCATTTTTTTAGATAAATAAACAAATCGTGAGCGTTGCCAAAGTTTTTATTGTGAGATATACTTTGCGCTTTTCTGCTAATGTTTTAAACTTCAAGCAAAGCGACAAAGTTTTTTCTGACACGGCCTTAAGTGGTAGTAACAACTACACTCTTTCATGTGGTCGTTTCTTTTTGCTGTTAAAATAACACACAAGATACGAACGTGATAGGATACATTTTTGATGTATCAAGATTTCACAAACGAAGGAGAGGTATAAATGCCACCGTATCAATTTTTAAAAATGTTTACTCGGATGTGAAAATGCTTGGTAAACATTCGGTGTACTTATGGTTGCGGTGCACCGGTGCAGTTCTCTGTGTGCACATGCTAACACATACAAATAAATGTTTTGTTGTAGCTCTTGATATCGCGTGTAATGTTCACTTTGTAAACATTATTAAGAAATATTTATTTCCATTTATCATCTTGATTGAGCGATCACATCAAAAAGAAGCAACAATTCTACACTAAAACACACAGTAACTCAAACAAAACTAGCTCAGCTCTCTTTTGGGTCAAAATATACATATGTACATACTTATGTATGTATGTATGTATGCACTTGGTTTCTATGTAATTTTTATTTTATAAAGGAATATTTTTTGGGGTTTTTAATGGTCAAATTAAATGTTGTTAGCTTTGTTCATTGTTATGTCATTTGATTTATGCTGTTTATAAGTTTAACGAATTACCTCTAGTGTCGGCCAGTTATAATTATGGCCATTAAAAAATGAATAAGTGAACAAACAGCCTTGCATATCAATGATCTTTAAAAATTTGTTTACTTTGAGAAAATCCAACATTATCTGCGGGGCCACAAGCGGAGGTCATGTGAAATTTACTTGTTCTCAAATACTCGTCTCATCAGACGAAAGCATTTGACTGGCAGTAGAGCAAAAAGATGTTTGAAGCGTAAAGCTTATTCAACTATTGTTTTCAGACTTTATTAATTTCAGAAAGATTAGTTTAACCAATAGCTCTTATTCAAGAGATATTTTTTTTTTATTTAATACATTAAACACATTCAAGGCAGCAGGCTGCTAACTACAACTGTCAAAAATTAAATACTTCTGTGTTAGAATGGGACGTCATTCACGTAAAAAAAAAAATAAAAATTGTATCAGTCACCCCGTGGGATTAAATATAATATAAAAACAATTCCAAAAATATTTTATTTTTATTTTTTGGCACGCCTATAAAAACCGCCCTTTAAGTATTTTGCTCACTATGTCGCCATTTTTAGTGCGATCATAACATTTTGTATATCAGTGTTCAAGACTAAGTAAGGGCTATATATCTGCATTTTAACAGTTTTTCACTACCACGTTAAATTCTATTCATGTTTTTATACCCTTCACAAAAATTTTAAGGGTATATATAAGTTTGTGATTCCGTTTGTAATTTCTACAGTTTTTTTTTGCGACCCTATAAAGCATATATATTCTGATTCAGAATTAATTTAAAAGTAGATTAAGCGATGTCCGTCTGTCCGTCTGTCGGTCGTTGAAATACCGTTTCTGAGAAAACCATTAGACATAGAAACTTTTTTGTTTCACCATTCTTTTACTCCATATTGCCATGTGTTTGCTATTGAAATTCAGTAATATCTGTCCACGTATAGCTGAGATATATTCAAAATTCCGAAAAAAGCCATGAATTTTTGAAATTTTGTATGGAAATTTTTGACAAAAAAAGTTGTTTGTTTTGCTTCAAACTGCACACACTCATTAAGCATGGTGACTAAAAGGCAAAAAATTTTTTTTCCAGATATCGGTCCATATATACCCGAGATATAGCCCAAATCGGGTTTTTCATAAAAATGTCGCGTAAGCGAACTTAAACAACTTTTTTGTGCTCAAAAGCAGTTCTGGTAGTGAAATAAGGTTACATAAATATGGAACATGAAAATTTCCGATATCGGTCCATATATACCCGAGATATAGCCTTAACCGGGCTTTTCATGAAAATGTCACGTAAACGAACTTAAACTACTTTTTTGTGCTCAAAAGCAGTTCTGGTAATGAAATAAGGTTGTATAAATATGGAAAATGAAAATTTCCGATATCGGTCCATATATACCCGAGATATAGCTTAAACCGGGTTTTTAATGAAAACATTTTTTTTTGCTTAAAATCAGTTCTGGTAATAAAAGAAGGTTATATAAATATGGAAAAAGAAAATTTCCGATATCGGTCCATATATACCCGAGATATAGCCTAAAACGGATTTTTCATGAAAATGCCGCGTAAGCGAACTAAAACAACTTTTTTGTGCTCAAAAGCAGTTCTGGCAATGAAATAAGGTTATATAAATATGGAAAATTTTCGATATCGGTTCATATATACCCGAGAAATAGCCTAAACCGATTTTTCCATTAACATTTTTTTTTTTTTTTTTGCTGAAAAGCAATTCTCGTTATAAAGGAAGGTTACTAAAATACAGAAAAAAAATTCCGATATCGTTTCGTATATAACCGAGCATATTTATGTCACATTTTTAATATACTATACATATACGTGACTATCGTGAAGGGTATTTTAGATTCGGCCCAGCCGAATATACTACGCTCTTACTTGTTTTTTTTTAACTATAGCTCAAAAATTTAAAGGTCAGAAATACGAGATTCTTAGACAATACAATCCTGCACTTTAACTTGTTTATTAGTTGGTGAAATAATTATATGCTAACTGCAATTTATCAACTAAGTTATAGCTAAAAATACAAAATTATGAACTTAAAAACGTCAAGCTATAAATATTGTAAAACCAGTAGCTAAAAACTACATTAAAATAATTTGATTTTCCAGTTCGACCCTCGTAGCATATACATAAGTTACATAATCTGGTCGATTCTAGAGAAAAACAAAAGCTATAATATGATACAATATATAATATATTTTGTGTCCCTATTATATCGTCCATGACTGTATGTTAGAAATGTTGCAAATTATTTAAGTAATCAGGTCGATTCTAGACAAAAACAAAAGCTGGAAAAACTATCCACAAATCACTTTTTACATTTTTGCAATACTCGATTTCGTTTTAAAAACATACGTCTTTGAACTTTGATATTAAGTGTCCTTATTCATTTGTGTCCCTATTATTTCGTCCATAGCTGTATGTTAGAAATGTTGCAAATTATTTAAGTACCGCTAGAGGAAAGAATGAATTTTAAAACGTACATGGATGTATTGGCCCAAATTCATAAAAGAGTTACATTCAAATAATTTTTAGGTAAAATTCCATAAAACTGTATTCATAAACGAATTTTACATTAAACTATTCTATTTAGCAGTTTTTAAGTCAGCCATTTTTAAAATTGATTGCACCCATTTTTAAGGCAATTTTAAGAGACGTTTGTGTTTTTGGTTATTGTTTGTTTACATTTTATGTGTTCTGAAAAGGTTTATTTAAAAAAGAGATATTATAAACAGCTTGTTATCTATGTTTTTCAGCTGTCTATATGGCGACATTTCATAGAAGCTACTCTTATCATCAGTAGACTTTGGAAATTTTTGATGATGGTATATATTATTGTGAATGGCAGCATGGCACAAAAACCCTGTTTTCGTACTTTTTTTTTTTTTTTTTTTTTTTTTTTTTTTTTTTTTTTTATTTGATAATTAAACTGTTTAAGTACTTAAATTTGTATGCACACATAGTATATTTTAACAAATTTAAAAATATACATTTTTTATTATTAGATTTTCATTTCATCACAGAGCTTAATTTAATACTGTATTGTTTTTTTACATTTATATCAGCTATATACAAACTAGAGTTGATTTCAATTTGAGTAAAAATTGCAAGGTGCTAAGGCAAGCGCTCAATGGCTATTACTACCTAGTGTCTACAACTGCGATTAACTCTGACATAATATTTGAGAAAACGTCGGCAGAATGAGAGAGCGAATTTCTCTATGTCCATCTTCATATCTAACAAGGCGTATACGTATTGTTGTTAATCTTATAAGAATTCATAAATCAATGTAAGCCGGGAAGCAACCACATCTTTCCGATGAATAAAATCTTATATGAATTTCGTATATGCGCACATTTTGTACAAAAGTAATCACTTATAATGTTTATTTAATGCATAAAAACAAATTATTTTCCATTAAAAATAGTTTTTTAAAAGATATTTTGCAAAACAAATAATCGGTAAAATTGCAATGGCGTCTTTTTGTAAACAAACACACACACAATCGCTTTTTCGACAGCTCTTATCAAGGTGCATTAACGTATACACGGTGGCAGCACTAGAGCAAAATTACAAAAATACAACAAAAACAGGTATGTGGTAAGCTATGTTTGCTAAAAATATATGTAACTATTTTTACAATTATAAACCATGAATGTACTTTTTCATAATTATAAATTATATTTATTTGAATTATTTTTAAGTTCACAAAATAATTTGTATATGTTTAATTCAGAATAAAGCACTAAATTCTCTTTCAAATTGTATACAAATTGTATACAATACATTTGACGTAAATAGCTTACTATATTGCCAGTAGCAAAAAACTGTCATATGCCGTAGTGCTGCCACCTTGTAGATGCTAATGCACCTTGTGTGGACACTAATAGCCTGTTCATGGAACACAATGTGCTCAAAAAACGTGAAGAACTCTTGACGTTTTTCTTATTTGCGTTCATGCAACGCGAAAAAAAACTTTTTGGACGAAAAACGTAACAATTGACATTTGCTTTCTGTCTGTGTATCGCGTTTTTACATGCCAAACAGGCGAATGCTGCGCGAATGGAAATTTTTATTCGTTGAGCAAGAAAAAAGAAGAAGCTTGAACAAAAATAAAGATTCAAATATATAAAAATGCAAATAACAGCAAAAATAAGTATGCATACATGTTCACACATATATACATAAATAAACGTTCATATTCATGTTAACACGTACATACATATACATACATATATGCATATGCAAACAATTTCCTTTTTTGCTAATTATTTAAAAAAAGGAAATAATTTAAAAAAATAAAAGAATAAATTAGGATCAATGCACAAAGGCATTTGTCTGATCATCAATAGAATTTGTATGACCAGCAAATATTCTATAATTTTTTTCCAGCATAAAGATGTTTTGTTTACATAAATATTTATCGCCGGTTTCTTTTTTTCAATTGAAATAGAGTTACCGTTATTCACGATGCAAAAATATATTTTACACGAAAAAAGTAAACAAGATACATATAATTTTTATAGTGGCAATACTGGGGATTGAAAATATGTATACTAATACGTGTATAACGTAACAGAACGCGAACAATGAGAAGCGCGTTACACAGACCCAATTTCTTACGTAGTCATAAACGTGTCGCTGGTTTTCGCTTTATTTAAAACGCGATCCATGAACAGGCTGTAAGTTAATTTGAGAACAAACAAACAATTTTAGAATAACTTTAAAGATTTTAAATGCAGCATTGGTTTAATATGTACTAAATATAAGTGTTATAAATTCAGCACAGGCTTACTAGATACTAACAAAAGTGTTGCCAGTTTGCATAACTTAACGATTATTTTTTATAAAAAAAAATGATATGTCCAAACATATTTAGACACTGTTAAATAAGTAATTCGAAAAATGTTTATACCGTTACATCGATATAGTTTGTGTCTTCATTAAATTTATATACATGTCAAGAATGAAGACACTTTTAGATAAATTTAAGCTTCAGAAAATACGAGTATGTGTGCACGAATCCCTATATACATATGTATGTGTATGTACGTCAGCTTAAGAGGGTTGCTTTTGCCGGTTTCATTGATGTTTTCACATAAAACTACGTAAATGCTACCGATGACTTGTTTATGATGCTGTAATCTTATTAAGTCATGATTTTTTTTTTTTATTCTTCTTTTTCGTAGTTTAGTTCTCTGTACAACGTCGCCCCTCTTGCGAAATATGAATACATAAGTATGTATGTATGTGTGAATGTGTGTACGAGTACCTTTGTAATGTTGGACAAAGAAACTGCTGGAGTAACAAAAGACGTGCGCTGCAAAAACACTGAAATTGAATTAAAACTCCGGAGGGTTGTAGTTCAAAGCCATTTAGTGGGTGGAAAAGGATGCTGTGGGATGGGTGGCTGCGGTCTCTGCCTTTTGCCAGAATTAAACATAAATAAAAATAAAAAAAAAATAACAAAAAAGAAATACTTATGTGTGTTGTATTTATTATTCCTACAGTCACAACAATAGCAACAAAAAAAAAAGAAAGGAATTATTAAACGCTTGTTTGATTGCGTAATTAAATTATACGCCTTTTTATTGCAGTCCTCAAGGGTACGATAATCAAGTGTTCGGGAATTTAGCTTAAAGCTGAATAATTTTTTTTTTGTTTTTTAAATTATACATTTATTTATTGTACAAACGTTCTTTCATACATATGTATGCGTGAGTGTTCATTCATTCAATCCTATATTTAAATAAATACAATATGAATAAATAATAAAAATACATGAGAATACATATTTACAAAGCGCGTTTAGTGCGAACTATAAAATGCTCGTGTGATGTCTGTTAATATGTATGTACATATGTATGTATATATGTACAGTTGAACTTCCATAACTCGAATCACTATTATCCCAAAAAAAGTTGCGACTTACGGCGACTTCGAGTCACAGAATTTTTTGGCAAAATAGAATATAAGGTTTTTGTATTATGTGGGTGGTTAAATTTCAAGGGCCGATGTTGAATGTGAGCCACACCTAAACGCAAAGTTTTTTTTCCGAATTTTATTTGACATTTCTCTATTTCAGACATACTCAATTTGAGTAAGTCTTTACTTTAGGGCAAAGTCAGTAAAATACAAAATGTTTCGGAAATTTACCATTATGTTGTCTTCCAAATACTTGTATTTGGTATATAACTATTTTTCGTCATTAAGCATTAAAAACATTCGAGACAGCAGGCTACACGAACACACGACTACAAATGTCGCTAGCTACAAATGTAGCCTGTAGCTAGCAACATAATTATATTGAAGGCGGCAGCTACATAATAAACAGCTGATACTGTTTTCTTTATCTCTTTATAAATATTAAAAAGCTTTTTGTGCATATAAAATGGCTGAGGGAAATTTAGAAAATTCTATAGTAGCTATTGCTAAAATAGTTTGAGCTATTTAGTATTCGATGTAATAATATATATAAATATTAAAAAATTAAATATTTGCAAGTCACAATCAAAATCCACAATTAAAGTAAACCTTCTGAAATATAAACAGCTGCTTTTTTGCATTTCAATGGTGCCACTTATAATTTTTTTTTAGCTGTTTCTAAAGCTATGACCTAGTTAAAGAGTAAGAAAAATCCAAGAAAATGCAATGAACTATTTGAAGACTAAAGTAATTTAAATATAATTCCACCTTTTATAAACCTATACACGGAAGTATTATTTATCCAAAATCCAAAAATTATTGTTGTTTCAATAATAATAACAAAACGAAATAAATAAAACACTAACAAACAAAAAAGAACATAAATTTCAGAAATTTATTTAAAAGATAAGATTTTTTAGTGGAACAGGATTGCATTTTTTACAAAAGCAATTTGCAATTCTCAAAGTATAGGGTGTTTTTTTAAGCTAGATAGAACTTTAAATTGTAAAAAGTAACACAAAAAATTAAATTTTGATGAAACATTTTTTTTATTTGTTTCAGTATACTCTGACAAATCATCATGAATAGACTCACGCTTGAACAACGCTACGAAATTATCCAAATTTACTTTGAAAATCAGTCGTCGATTCGCCCCGTTGTTTTATCGCAAAATTGTGTTCAGCGATGAGGCGCATTTTTGGCTTAACGGGTTTGTTAATAAGCAAAATTGCCGCATATGGAGTGAGACCAATCCACAAGAGACCCTACAGACTCCATTACATCCAGAAAAATGCACTGTTTGGTGCGGTTTTCATGCTGGTGGCATCATCGGACCTTATTTCTTCAAAAATGAGGCCGGAGCTCGCGTTACGGTCAATGGAGATCGTTACCGCACCATGATCAATGATTTTTTGTTTGAAAATATGGATGACATTGATCCGGAGGAGATGTGGTTTCAACAGGATGGCGCTACGTGCCATACGGCGAACGCAACCATCGATTTACTGAAATCAAAATTTGGCGATAAGTTGATTTCGAGAAATGGACCTGTCAATTGGCCTCCAAGGTCGTGCGATTTGACACCTCTCGATTATTTCCTGTGGGGCTACGTGAAGTCACTGGTTTATGCTGATAAACCAGCAACAATTGACGCCTTGGAGGCCAGCATTGTTCGTGTTGTTCGTGACATACGGCCAGCAGTGCTCGAAAAAGTGGCCCAAAATTGGACGTCCAGAATGCGCTTCATCAAGAACAGCCGCGGTGCCCATATGCCCGAAATCATTTTCAAATGTTAATGTCACGTATTGATCTTTCGAATAAAAAAAAATTTTGATTACAATTTAATTTTTTGTGTTATTTTTTACAATTTCAAGTTCTATCGGGCTTAAAAAAACACCCTATATATACAGCGTAATTGCTTATAGGAATCTAAAATTGATTACTTTTTCCCTTAGGCCACATTTTCTTTTAATAAATACACAAAACCAAGATTATCCGACATTCAAATACTACTCTACCAATTATTTTTGTCAAAAACATCGTATATATGATTAATAAACAAATTTGTAGATTGTCTTATGGAACACTTTCCATAATATCGGGTAGTTAAATTTCAAGGGCCGATGTTGAATGTAAACCACACCTAAACGCCGAGTTTTTTTCCGAATTTTATTTGACATTTCTCTATTTCAGACTTATTCAATTTGAGATACACAATCCAACAATGTGTTAAAGTTATCTAGACTTATTATAAAAATGATGATAAATTTTCGAAGAAAATCATCTTCAGTGATGAGGCACATTTTCACCTCAGTGGATGCGTCAAAAAACAGTATTGCCGCATTTGGGCGAATGAGAATCCAAGAGTGGCTGTCGAAAAACCAAGGCACCCACAAAGAGTGACTGTTTGGTGTGGTTTATGTGCTGGCGGCATCATCGGGCCGTATTTTTTTCTAAAATGAGGCCGGTCAGGCAGTTACTGTGAATGGTGTTCGCTATCGTGAGATGATAACGAACTTTTTAAGGCCCGAATTGGAAGATATGGATGTAGACGATATGTGGTTTCAGCAGGACGGTGCCACTTGCCACACAGCTAACGAAACAATTGCTCTTTTGCGCAACAAATTCAATGGCCGTGTTATCTCACGTAATGGCGATGTCAATTGCCATTTTTTTTGGATTTTTCGAACTAAAACTCATTTCAAATTCATTTTAATTTTTATGAATACGATCAATAGACTTCATGTGTATGTTTTTTGTTCGAGTTATGCAGAACTTTGACTTATTGAAGTTCGAATTACAGAGACTAACTCGAACTAAATTAGTTCGAGTTAGAGAAAATTCGAATTCCGAATAGAGAAGTTCGAATTATGGAAGTACGACTGTATATTAAATTTCAAATAATTCATATGTATAGTTAAGCAAACATTTGCTAATTCTTCTGAAGCAGTAAGATATTCATTTACTTAAGAATAAGTCAAGTAACAACAAACACACACACACTTACGCATACATATTTGCCAAAATTGATTGATACCAGAATGTGTGCCAAAATACTTATCAATCAACTTCTTAACCAAATTCATAATCACTGCTTCATTAAAAGCAGCGAAGGGCACTGGTTTATTTGAACTACGAAATTGTTGGAGTATTTACATTTACTCATCGTGCGTAAAGTAGATTCCCTGATAACTTTGGTGCAAGGCCAGTTTTTGGGGGGTAACAACTCTCCGAGGTGTTGTTGTCTTGCAACAGATACCGGTATGTCAAGCACCCAGGGAGGTTACTCTCTATTGCGTTGCGAAAGAAAAATGGTTCATAATCGAAGATTTGGTAACCTGTATTGCATGTTCGTATTTTCCTGTCGCAATTAATTTTTCCCTTTCGCACATTTTATTTTACCTTCCACATCGAACTTACTTTTGCATCGCAATAGAGAGTAACCTCCCCGGAGTGATGGTTGGACGGGTGAGTTGCATAAGGGCTGATGCTCTTACTGGACTTCGGCATACCAACTCATTAAGCCTTGTCTTCCACAGGAGGGATTATAATGCCCAGCTCTTAAGCATGGGATTCGTTTGTAAACTAATAGTTTGTAAACACCCAGCTCTTAAGCAAGTGGTTCGGGCGCTAGTGAATCGTGAATAATTCACTCCCTGGCTTTGGACCATCATCAGATTACGTCATAAGTAGTTTACAGCTAGTTCAGATAAACTAGCGATAATTTCTTATCAAAATTAGAGAAGACAGTAAATTCTTTGTGTTTGGCTAGCAGTAGCTGCAATCTGAAAAAAGATGCTTCGCTCTCAAAATTTGTATGGCAAACCAGTGTGCTTCAAGCATGATTCATATTTGCGGTGCTAATCGGAAATAAAAGAGCGAAATCCGAGTTTAAGCATCCGTGTAATTATGCTATTAGATATTCACAGATAAGCGTCTTATAGCTTTTCTGATGCAAATTTTTCTATCTACAAAATTTTTATTCGCTCATTAAGAGGCTAAATATAAATGATTCACTGAATAGTGATCTTCTATTAATCTACGAATGGGGTCGTAAAAACAGGGTCGCTTTTAACGCTCGTAAGACCCAGTGTTGCTTATTAACACACAAACAAACGACTGCAGATGCTGCTTCATCTGTACACATGGATGGTATAAATATTGAGGAATCGGATGCTCTTGATGTTCTTGGAATGAAGATACAGTGTGACGTTCGCTGGAATGAACACATTTTTCATGTCTCTAAAGAAGCATTCAAGTGCCTCGGTTTTTTGAAACGGACGACCGAAAATGGAATACAACTCTCATGTTTGGGCCGGTGCCTCAAAGTCTATTTTGGGGTTACTCGACCGTGTGCAGGAGAGGGCGAAGAAGCTCATCAGTGACAGTAGGGTATCCAACTCTATTGATTCACTGGAGCATCGACGCAGTGTGGGGTGCGTTACTCTGTTCTATCGTTACTACAATGGATTTTGCTCTGACGAGATTAGGGATCTTGTTCCCGAAACTCGCACATTTTTGCGTAGCACGCGTTCATCGTCCAGAGCTCATCCATTTGTGGTTGATTGCGCGGGGAATCGTACTACGCATTACAGAGAGAATTCGTTTTTCAGCCGTACGCTTCGTCTGTGGAACAAGTTGCCTGCAGACGTGTTTCCTGTCTGTTGTAACGTTGGAAAGTTCAAGTCAAATGTTCACAAACACTACTCCCGCTTTCCCCCTCCTTACAACCTATTTTCCTAGTTCTGGTACAATGCTCTGCATATGTAGGGGTCATCCCCTGAGTACTGGTCCAATATAAAAAAAAAAGGTTGATCCAACCATAATGCAATGATACCAATTGTGAGCTCCAATTTCAAGTCAAATTTTTGCCCAACTTTATTTAACATTTCTATGTTTCAGTGTTTGGCAAATTCAGTTATGAAGAGGTATACAATTGAGCAGCGCCCTGAGATTTTTGAAGCCTTTTACAAAAGTGGGCGTTCAAATCAAAATGCATTTCATGCAGTTTGTGATGTTTTTGACCAGCATAATAGAGCTCAGTGGATTCGTTAACAAGCAGAATTGACGTGTTTGGGCAAATAGCATCCACGAGTGATTGTTGAAAAGGCGATGCATCCACAAAGTGCAACTATTTGATGCGGTTTATGGGCTGATGCCGTCATCCGGTCCTACTTCTTCAAAAATGAGGGCGCCAAGCCGTTACCGTGAATGGCGTTTGTCATCGCGAGATGGTAACGAACTTCTTGCATCCAGAAATTCAGGATATGGACCTGAACGAGCGATTGTTGAAAAAACAATGCATCCACAAAGTGTAAATGTTTGACCCCGTTTATAGGCTGGTGCCGTCATCGGGCCGTACTTTTTGGAAAATAAGGTCGGCCAAGCAGTTACCTTGAATAGTGGTCGTCAACGCGGGATGATAACGGACGTGTGTGAACAGAAATTGAGGATATGGACCTGGACGGGTGATTGTTGAAAAGGCGATGCATCCACAAAGTGTAACTGTTTGATGCCTCTTATAGACTGCTGACGTCATCAGGCCGTACTTCTTCGAAAATAAGGTCGGCCAAGCACTTACTGTGAATGTTGTTCGAGATAGCGAGATAAAAAAAAAATTCTTGTGGACAGAAATTCAGGATATGGAACTGGACGAGTGAAAAGGCGTTGCATCAACAAAGTGTGACCGTTTGTTACGCCTATGGGCTGGCATCGTCATCGGTCCGTACCTCTTCGAAAATGAGGTCGGCTAAGCAGTTACCGTGAATGGTGCTCGATCTCGCGTAATGATAAAAGACTTCTTGTGGCCAGAAATTTAAGACAAGGACCTGGACGATATGTAGTTCCAATAGAAAGATGCCACTTGCCACACAGCCAGCAAAATAATGGATTTTTTTGCGCGAGAAATCTAATGGCCGTGCTATCACACGTCGAGGGGATGTTATTTGTAATGTTATTTGTCATCACGATGATGCGATTTGACACCGTTGGCCCTCTCTGGGGACATTTAGAAGAAAAAGTATACGTCAATAAATCAAGAATAATTCAAGAGCTTAAGGATGAGAGAATACTGCACATTAACGACGTTCAACCTTAATTGAAGATGTGCTGCCGATGTCGTGGTGAGCATTTGGACGATATTTTGTTTCACACATAATTGTCATAGACTCGTCCATCGTAATAAAAAATATTGATATAATTCTCTGAAAAATTTTGGTTTTATTTGCAATTATCATCATGAGTTTTGGTTGGACTACTCTTTACATTTCCTAAAGGAAATTTTCCCCAGCTTTTTTGAAATTTAGTTCGCTTATGTTTGAGATAAAGTGCCAGTTTACGAATGTCGAACCTGTTCGTTCGTTCACATAATCATTTAACATATTTTAATCCGCAAACTAGCACTGGGAGTGCACTTTTGCTCGAACATTTATTTCTAAAATTACAAACTAAAAGCGAAATGTATATTTTATAGATTTACGAGAGTAGGGTGAAAAACATTTTCATATTTTGCTTTTGTTACGCTATAATTTGTTTTTTATAACAAGTTGTAAGTTTGGTTTGCTGTGTCTATAATTAAAGTTGACATGTTTGCTAACATTTCAATTGATTTCTTTGTATCGTTTGTTGAATAGAAACACATATAAAAAAAAACTATATTGTAAACCAAATAAAAATGTGTAATAATTTGCTGTTCCAACCCACATTTTTGTTACGCACACACCAACATATACGAGTATGTATGCACACCCAGCAAACACTTTGCCTCACGTTTGTAATATAATTTGCATAGCACTACTGTTTTTGCGGATACAAATTTTCTGACTGCTTTATCCAGGGGTAATAAGAATAAATCGAAAAAATTTAGGTAATTCACAAAACCACTTGCATCTGTGTTTAGTGTATATTGTTCAATTAAAACACAATAGTGTTTGATTGTTGTAGGAAATTTTCATATAAAATTTCCATATACGTTTGTATTTTGCATGTTTTTGAAAAGTTGTATTGGTAATTGTATTATCAACATCATGTGAATTCCAGATCACATTGAGAAGAAGAAAATAAATTCAAGTGATATTTATTGTTCATATCACAAATTTCTATTTCTAGTCTATTTTCCATTTTATTTCATGAAAACCTCCTTCTGAATACTGGGGACTAATTCTGTCATTCGCTTACGAGCGAGTTCTTACTCAAATGTGCGAGTTTTTACACTTTTGGGATTATCTCATTCGATATCGAGTGAAACGTATCGAAATTTCTAATGATGGCATTCGATAGCGAGTAACCATTCGAATGCAACCGTGCAACTTTTTACTCGTAAGCAAAAGTACTATCGAAAACCCGCCAAACAGAAAAACACAAAAGAAATGTAAGTTCAAAATTTGTTTTGAATATAAAATTGAATGTATAAGTAATTTTTTATTTTAGGTCAGCAGTAACGAAAATTAATTTTACACAAAAAGAAATTTTGGCCAATATTATTTTGCATTTTGTCGTTGAAATATTTGAAACACTCGTTGCTTACTCTCCCTTGTGTTACTCTTCGTTAAAGTGAGTACAATAGAAAACAATATTGTCACCATAGTTTTGTTAAATTTTGTTTGAATATGTGACAAGTCAGGAAATGTCTTGAAGATGTCGTCAAGAACAAATGTCGTCGTCACCATCTTGGCCAATTGGGTATGTTCTCATTACAACAGCAGAATGTGTCATTGGTTTACATCACCAGCTACCTTGATGGCCTTATCTGATGATGGATGCACTCCACGGAGTGGATTATTCATGATTCGTCACCACCTTCGTGTGGCTTGCAAAACTCTCACGGGTTACAACTATTGCCATAAATCTGTATACTATATGCTATATGGACAAACACCCTGCTAACGAGCTCGGGCCTTATAATCCCTCATTTATGCAATTCCCCAGACAGAGAATGGAAGACAAATCTTACCAGTAGTTGGTAGGCTGAAGCCCATTAAGAGTATAATCCCTTCACCAACTCACCCACCTAACCAACACTCTGGTTCGTTACATTACAGGTATCTGCTGCAAGACAACAGCACCTCGGAGTTATTGGTCCCCGAAAACCTGCGTACACCATAGTCATCAGGGAAGACTAATTTTCTTCCCTGCGATTTTTTGTTTACACCACAGCTATAATGTTTCAGCCTGGATGTGGGTACTTCATCTATGATCAGCTCCCAGATGGTCTGCAAGCAGCTATCAGCTTTGCTGATATCCGTCCTGTCAATTTTAACCCTTGGCAAGGGTTTCAGAAGTCCAACACAACATAAGTCATACGGCTTCCTAGAGTTTTATTTGCTACAAGAAATAAGGAACTCTTACCCCCCTATGTCTCAGAATGTAAAGCGCCCTATGTTAGTGCACACCAAGGTAAAACCTGCTCCCTATGGAATCATTGCATTAGCTGTTGTGAAATTAAATTACATCAGTACCTGCTATGACGATCTTATACCAGCGCTACCGTGTGGCTTACTAGGCTCAAACAGGTCGCTACTTTTCGCCCTATAGACAAACCCCCTGCTTAAGAGTTCGGGGCTTCTACTTGTAGTTCCTCCTGTATGCAATTTCCCAATTGTCAAAAAAAGACGAGGCTCAATGATTTGGTAGCCCATTAGGAGCATAATATAATAACTAACTCACCCGTCACTCACATAACTCCTCATTCCTTACAGTACAGGTATCTGTTACAATACAACGGGTGATTGTTAGCTCCCGAAAATCGGCATGCACCATAGTTATCAGGCGAACTAATTCCCCTTTGGCGATTTTAGGTTAAAGCCACAGCCAAGATGCTAATTATTTATAAAGAACCATAATCAGCGCCGAGATAGTGTGCAAGGCAGAATCTTTAGAGGACTTTGCTGATCTCTATTCTGGCAATTTTAACCCTTGGTACGGGTTTCGCAAGTCAAACACAACATAAGCCATGTGGCTCCCTACAGTTTTGTTTGCTACAGAAAACATGTGACTACTTACTTTCTAGGCCCCCGAAATAGAGTGTCCGGGTTTGGTATACTTCCCTCCTAGGAGTCATTGCATTAAAAATGAAAATATCACTAGCACAAGTACCATGATATACATATATTGTATTTATCACAGAGAATTTGAGACTTAAGAAACTTAAGTCATGTGTCTACAAGTATCATAATCTGTTAATAAAGTGGAGAGTTTACACATCCAGATAGTTTGCTATTCGCGAATATTTTGTTATAGCTGACAATGAGTTAGCGACAATATGTTTGCTGGGTGTAATTATATTTCATACATTTAAATTGTGTAATTCGAGTTTGATTTTTGATATAAAAAGTGTGAAATATGAGTGCAGTTCATGCAATAAACAATTAATTTGTGTTTTATTTGAAAGCCGGAATATTTGAGTGTCGTTAAATGTACACAGACATATACGAGTAAGTATGTGTACGTACATACATATAAACATGTATATGTAATTGCATATGTCGGATTTGCCAAACGGCACTCTAGACCTTTCAGCAACTATGTATTTTACTACATTTGCTGGAAAAAAACCAAGGCCAGCCGATTAAGTGTTAACATTTAAATTTAAAAATTTTCGCATGAATAATCTTTTATTAGACACGATATCTAAGAAATTTTCCCAAGACACAAACCAAGAATAATGCGGATTTTAGGTTTTAAAGAGTTTGCATCCAGATGTCTTCTTTCGATGAATTTGTTTCGGGAAATTTTCCCCCAAAAACTGATCAGTCGCTTTGGGCATATCCAATGGCTACCGAGGTCGCCCAATCTAACTCCCATGGAGTTTTTATGGGGTTACCTCAAAGAAAGAGTTTATAATGGCAATCCTTAATGTTTTGCAACTTTAAAGGAAAATGTACGTCGAGAAATCAGCTCAACTGAACCAAGTTTACTGCAGTGTGTGGCGCAGAGCACAAACCTCCGTTTTGAACAGTGTGCTCAACTCGACGGTAGACATCTGGATGGCATTTCCATTTTATCGTTTAATAAAATGTTGTGCCAATTGTAACGTTTTTTATTTAAGTGTATATATTAATAATAAAAAGTCGAACTTATTTTAATATTTATAATATTATATAGTGGTCATTCGCCTGGCTTAAGCCAAGAAATATTTTTATTTCTAATTATAACAATAATTACCGCGATCAATAACTCTTGATCAAAGAAGACAGGAAAAAATAATTGAATACACTAAAGCCAACTAGCCGTTTCACAGTCGCTACACTGCTCATCAGCATTCACTAGGATTCGAACTGAGTACCATGTAAACATTTTTCAATACGGCCGCTTAACCAACTCAGCCACCGAGCTCTTATTTATTTTTTCATCTATGTTTATCTCATATTGATCACATGTGCTCATATTTGTCAGTCACGAAGTAGACACGTGTTTTAATCGATTACTGTGAAATTTTTGGGAGAAACAATGAGCGAAGAAAGAGGGTCTTTAGGCGATAGACCAAAGCACGGACCACAACATACTGCATGATCGGCTGAAAATATTACTGCTGATCAAGACTAAAGTGTTCAAAAAAATCCATTAACCTCAATGAGCGAAGAAAGAGGGTCTTTAGGCGATAGGCCATAGCACGGAACACAACGTACTGCATGATCGGCTGAAAATATTACTGCTGATCAAGACTAAAGTGTTCAAAAGAATCCATTAACCTCAATTCGACGCCGTGCTCGGGATCTTGGTCTTCAAAGAAAAATTTTGGCCACAATTTTACACAGGAATTTGCAGTTGTTTCCATTTAAGATTCAGTTGACACAAGAGCTTCTTCCACAAGACCATTTACGCCGCCGTGTACATATCAATATGATCTTACCCCGATTTTCATGAAAACATAATGACTGACGAGCCATATTTTCATTTGAATGGATAAGTACATAAAGAAAATAGTCGGTTCTGGGAAATAGTAAAATTCCTCAAATTATTCATCAGTGAAATTTTTGGGAGAAACAACGTGCGAAGAAAGAGGGTCTTTAGGTGAAAGGCCAAAGCATGGACCACAACGTACTGCAAGACCGGCTGAAAATATTACTGCTGATCAAGACTAAAGTGTTCAAAAGAATCCATCAACCTCAATTCGACACCGTGCTCAGAAGCTTGGTCTTCAAAGAAAAATTTTGGCCACAATTTTACACAGGAATTTGCAGTTGTTTCCATTTAAGATTCAGTTGACATAAGAGCTTCTTCCACAAGACCATTTACGCCACCGTACATATGACAATAGGATGTTACAGTTCACCTATGACAAGCCCATGAAACCTATTTTCATTTAAATGGATAAGTGTTTAAAGAGAATAGTCGGTTCTGGGAAATAGTAAAATTCCTCAAATTATTCATCAGTGAAATTTTTGGGAGAAAGAATGTGTGAAGAAAGAGGGTCTGTAGGCTATAGACTCAAGCATTGGCGACAACGTACTGCAACATCGGCTGAAAACGCTACTCAAGAAAATGTTCAAACGACCGCAAGTGCTGCTTCATCTCTACTCATGGATGGTATAAATATTGAGGAATCGGATGCTCTTGATGTTCTAGGAATGAAAATACAGAACGATGTTCGCTGGACTGAACACATTTTTCATGTCTCTAAAGAAGTATTCCAGTGCCTCGTATTTTTAAAACGGTGTAAGATATACTTCACTCCATCCGATCTCCTTACTATTTATACCGCCTTTATTCGACCGAAAATGGAATACAACTCTCATGTTTGGGCCGGTGTCCCAAAATCTATTTTGGGGTTACTCGACCGTGTGCAGGAGAGGGCGAAGAAACTTATCGGTGACAGTAGCGCATCCAACTCTATTGGTTCACTGAAGCATCGACGTAGTTTAGGGTGCGTTACTATGTTCTAACGTTACTACAATGGATTTTGCTGCGACGAGATTAGGGATCTTATTCCCGAAACCCGCACATTTATACGTAACACGCGTGCATCATCCAGCGCTCATCCATTTGTGGTCGATTACTCGGGGAATCGTCTAATGCATTACAGAGAGAATACTTTGTTCAGCCGTATGCTTCGCCTGCGGAATAATTTGCCTACAGACGTGTTTTCTGCCTGTTATGACGTTGGAAGGTTCAAGTCAAATGTTCACAAACACTACTTCTTCTTTTTCCCTCCTCATAAGCTATTTTCCTAGTTCTGGTACAATGCACTGCATATGTAGAGGTTATCCACTGAGTACTGGTCCAAGATAAAAAAAATAGTCCATCAATGTCAATTCGACTCTGTGCTCAGGTGCTTGGTCTTCAAAGTAAAACTCTGGATGTTACAGATCGCCCATGAAAACCCCGATTTTCATGAAAAAATCATAATGAGTGTTGAGACCTATTTTCAATTGAATGGACATGTGAATAAACAGAATAGTAGATTGTAGGCAACGGAAATCCCTCTAACCATTTATCAGTCATTTTTACAACCATTATAGTTAAACTGGCAGTGTGGTGTGCAGTTCTTTGAAAACGAAAACGGCGTGATATCAACTGTGAATGGGGAGCGATATCGTGATGTGATTGAAAACTTTTTAACGCCACCACTGCATGATTTGGGCTTGATTAACATGTGGTATCAACAAGACGGTGCCACATCGCATGCAACCAGGTCTAGAATGGAATTACTGCGAGTAGTTTACCTTGCAGGCGGACACCCTGTCTAAATCTGCTACCAAACACCCTATACAAAGTGCTTCTAATTTGTGAGCGCTCACTGTATTCCGCCATTTAAATGGGAAAGTTCAAGACTTCATTGATATCATAATGGCAACACACGTCGGGCATGTTTTCCTCAAGACAAGTGTTTTCCTTTGTAGTGTAAACATGGCATAAATTTTAGCAATTCAAATACATATTTGTTTGCAAGTTTGTTACATCCTTTTCTTTTTTTTTTTTTTATTAATTCAAACTTGAAATTTTGAAATACATAATTTGTGCTGTAACAGAATTAATGCTTTCAAGATTTGGGTGAGTCAATAAAAGTTGAAAATATGATTTTATTTTTTAAATCATTTTTATTTAATAAAAAAAAAAAAAAACTTTATTCACTTGAATTCAATGTGTGCTTTATGAATTTAATTTACATAAAATGCAAATGATTCAGCCACTGACAAAAAAAAAAAAAAATAAGAAAAAAGAATCGCACAACATCGAAACTTTTTTACATTCAACCATTCAAACGAATAAACATGACAACGATGACTACAACTGCTTCCAGTGGCTACAGAGGAATGTAAATGTTAAAGTTTGTGCTTTAATACACCAAACAGCAACCCCAACAACACACATAGAGAGGAGAAGTAGAGGGAATGAGAGCGAGAGAGAAAGCGAGCGAGAGTTAAGCAGTGAAGGCATAAGCAAAAAATAAACAAAAAAAACAAAAAAAAGGAAAATAAACATTCCACCACCAGCATCATCTAAGTTTTAATACACAAACGCACACACACACATGCAGTTGTACATACATACATATACAAATACTTGTATTAACATTATTTATTCAAGGGGAAGAACACCCACCCACTAAAACATCCGTCCATCCGTCTGTCTAACCACCCCCAGTGAGTTTTAGTTACTACTTGACTATCTGATATTATATTTAATAAAAGGATTATTGGTGCTTTACAAAACTAAATACAGAAAGAAGCATATTCAACAAACACACAATCACACACACACACACACATACACACACGCACACATTTGCATATATGCATATACAAACAGATTTGTATTTGCACAATATGTTTACATGTGAATTCATATGATAATGTTTGTATGCTTTTGTGTAGATGTAGATGTGTTAAATTGTGTGTTCGTGCGAATGTGTGTGTGTTTGTTTGTGTGTGTGTGAAGCACTGTATAGTACTTCCTGTCAGTTGTTGTTTTTGATGTTGTGTATTTTAAATCAACTCGGTTGACGTTTCCTTTCGAGTAGTTTGCATAGTTTTTGATGCTTTAGTTTTTTTTTTTTTTTTTTGCTTTTGTTCGTGCGGTTTTTTATTCTACATAAAATACATTTTCATACATATGTTTGTATGTAGTATGTATATGTGGCAGTATGTATGTAATCTATTAACATACATACGTATATACTCGTCGCTACACAAAATAAATAATTGAAATTCGTATGAAATTAAATTAATATGCACATGCATCCATCCACAGCTGCCGCTAGAAGCGAATTAAAACTTTAAACAGAAATTTTTGTTAAGTTGAATTAAATATTTTTTACCAAATACACTTGAATAAGAAAACTTTTATTTAAACTTAAAGAAGTTTTAAGGTACTCGTACATATGTAGGTATGTATCAGTGTTGCCAGGAGATTTTTTGTGAAATCCCTACCATAGCGCATAAAAATCGTTATTTTCCCCTACAATCCCAAATATGTATATATCCCTACATTTTTCCCAACGCACTTTTTCATTTAAAATCTATCTATATCTATATATATATGTATATATATATATATATATATATATATATATATATATATATATATATATATATATATATATATATATATATATATATATATATATATATATATATATATATATATATATATATATATATATATATATATATATATATATATATATATATATATATATATATATATATATATATATATATATATATATAAATAAGTGTACACTTCAATGTCACCACTAACTGGCCAAACGGGTCGACCGATTTCAACCAAAATTTAAAGGTATGTTTGCGATGAACTGCAGATGGTTTAAGCTTTAAACACATAAACGACAGCAGACAGCAAACAGCAATCTGTCAAAAATAGAATATATGTGTTTAGATGCACATGATTATTTTAATAACAAGACTTCACAACAGCATTTGCTGCTGCTGCCAACTTAGATTAATTTCTTTTTTTGTAAGCAGCAAAAAGTAAATGCAGTGCTGCCACTATAAATATAAATTGACAGCAATAAAAACTAAAATTTGTTTGAAATATTTAATAGAAATAAAAGTCACATAAATAAAATAAACAAATAAATTTTTTTTTTTTTTTTTTTTAACTTTATTATTTTATTTATTGAATCTACATAAAAAAAAAATGTAATGACAATAAGTATTCAAATCTTAATACTAAAAAAAAATTTTAATTAAAGTCCTGCCAGTGCTGGACAAAAATTTATTTTTATGCGAATATTATTTCAGAATTCAGTCATCTGTTTAGAGCTCTAATGGTAGCCAAAGTATCCCTCCTTCTCAGACGGGTATGACCACCAAAGTTAAGGATATTAACTGCAAGTGGATTTGGATGGATTTCAAGTTTGTTAATATATCTTGTCGCGTACTTCACAAATTCAGATTTCACAAAAGGTACGTTCAGATCTGCGTGGATTCGTGAGTTTTTAACGTACCAGGGAGCATTTGTAATTCTACGGAGAATTCTATTTTGACTTCTTTGAATTTTTTCAATGTTAGATGCAGAGGCTGTGCCCCATAATTGAATCCCATAGCACCATATTGGCTTTAGAATCGCGTTGTACAGCAAAAGTTTACAATCAAGCTTCAAAGTCGAATTTCTGTCTATTAGCCAGTTAATTTGCACTGCTTTCAATTTCATTTGCGTTACTTTTGCCTCGATGTGCGTCTTCCATGTTAGTCTACGGTCAAGATGAATACCGAGGTATTTGACTTCACTGTGTTGAGGTATTACTTTATTGTTAATAGTAATGGGTGAGCATGTTCCTAGACGCAGTGCGAATGTAACATGGGCACACTTTTGTTCATTAACCTTGATTTTCCAAAGCTTGAGCCATTTCTCTAGTTTGTCGATATGTTCCTGTAAGTTTATTGATGCTTGCTGGTGGTTACTATGTATGCTAAGGAATGCTGTATCATCTGCAAATGTTGAAGTGTGAATGTTGGTGCTTGTCGGCATGTCAGATGCGTAGATCAAATATAAGATAGGCCCTAATATGCTGCCTTGGGGAACTCCAGCTTCAATAGGCTGGGCGGGGCTTATGAAATCGCCTTCTTTTATTATAAATTGGCGACAATATAAATAGCTTTTCAAAAGGTTATGTATGTTTGCAGGTAAGTTAAACTTTATTTTATGCATTAGTCCATCGTGCCACACTTTATCAAAAGCCTGTGAGACGTCGATGAATAAGGCAGAGCAATATTTTTTATCTTCAAATGCCTTTCTTATGACGTTAACTAACCTGTGTGTTTGCTCAATGGTGCCATGTTTCGCTCTAAAACCAAATTGGTGATCAGGAATACATTCAACCTTATGAAGCATTGGATCCAACTTCGCCTTTAGCAATTTTTCGAAAAGTTTTGATATTGTTGACAATAGACTTATTGGACGGTATGATTCTACTTTCGTGTGATCCTTCCCTGGCTTAGGAACCATTGTTATCATGGACACCTTCCACTCTGCAGGGTAATACTCAAGCCGTAAAATAGCATTAAAAATAAAAAGAACAATTCTTTTAGATACACGAGGCAGCTCTACGAGCATTTTGTTGCTGATTTTATCCATACCTGGAGCTTTTTTAAGGTTTAGATTGCCAATAGCATTTTCAATTTCTTGGAAATTGAATCTTAAAGGCACAGGAGGTCTACTAACGATAGGTGGCAACTCATTTGCATTGTCAGACCTATTTGTGGTAAAAACGTTTTTCAAATGGTTAACAAATAAATTACCCTTTTCCGAGTCATCTCTAGCCCAGTTACCAGACGGTTCTCGCAAGGGCGGCTTACTTCTAACTGGCCTTTTTAAACCTTTAGTCGCCCGCCATAAAGAATAGTCGCACTGAGGAGTACCATCCAGACTTTCTAGATACGTTTGTAGAGAAGCCGTTTTTTGGGTTGCAAGCCAATTTCTTAACTGACTTGTGCACTCACGTAGCCTTGTTTTTAGTTGCGGAGATCTGCGAAGTTGCCACTCTCGTCGAACTCTTCTTTTTTCTAACACAAGTTGCTCGATTTCTGAAGAATATGTTCTATTTTGAAGGTTTCTGCGTGTTAAATAAACGCTAGAACCAATTGCAGCGGCTTGTTTAAGGTTTTCGCTAAAGTTGCTTAGTGACGCATTAATATCTTCAGGTGTTCTTAAAACAATATTCTCAGTGCAATGGGTACTCAAAAATTTTTTATATTTCAGCCAATTCACTCGGGTGACAGTCCTATGCAAATTGTTAATCGGGGACCAAGTCTCCTGGGGAAAACGAACTGAAATAATAGTTGGTGAATGATCCGATGACAAGTCTAACGAAGGCTCAGCTTGCATCCATTCTACTGGGATCCCCTTTACCACTCCAAAATCAATCACATCAGGAATCTTTCGCCGGTCAGTCGGCCAGTAAGTGGGATGTCCGCTTGATATTACGTCTAAGCCCATTTTAGAGATTGTATCAAAAAGCACTTGACCCTTCGGTGTGATTAAACGTGAGCCCCAAAAAGTGTGTTTTGCGTTGTAATCTCCAGCTGCTATAAAACGAGGTCCTAATGAGTTGAAAAAACTTGAATATTGTGATTCCGTCACTGAAAATCGAGGCGGCGAATAAATCGATGAAATAACCAATTTGTAATGAAAATTTTCCACACAGATATTAGTTGCTTGAAGATAGTCCTCGCATGCGTCGTTCAACAAAAAATGCTTTATCCTAGATTTTATCAAGATTGCAGAGCCCCCACAAGCTCTTCCACGGGGGTCTTTAGTATCGTATAGTACGTAGCCGTTGATTTTGAAGAAGCTTGTTGACGTCAAGTGAGTTTCTGCAATCATCATTATATCGATCTGCTTATCCATCAGGAAGTATTCGAGTTCATTTTTGTGTTGGCGGATGCCGTTCGCTTGATTAGTTTTTACAGTTTTACGTGATATTATTACGTTTTTAGTCAGTAATTTTAATTTTATTTATGTAAAATATATATCTGGCACCTCTGACATTTTCATTGTTTAAGTACTCGTAGTGCTGCTGCTGTCTTTAAAATAATTATGTCGCTGATGATACGGCAGCATTTGAAGCTAACTTCATTTCTGCTTGTGAAGTTGTGAAGTCTGCTGTCGTCTAAGTGTTTAGAGCTTTATGTGAAGTTTCCACAAAATCGGCTTAGTGGTTCCAGAGATATGGCATTTAGATTTTGCTATATATTCCCATACAAGTGTTAACAAAATGCCCTCAATTTTCCATATTATGATTTTTTATTGTCACTTGAAAAAATATCAAACCACGTATCGTAATGTCTTATCTATACAATCACATGCGGACTCCTGAGCTGAATCTTTTCAGGCGTTGTTTCGACCATTCGATTTTTCACTTGCTATATACGATTATTGTATCAAAGGTAATGCTATGAGCTGGCTGCTCGATCAAAATCTAATGGAGATCGCAAGCTGAACGATTACCTAAAACCAATTGCAATGCGATGCACGATGTCATCTGCGGATAGAAGTCCAAGAAATCGAACATTGCGGCGATTAACACGACTTCCACGTCCTGTTGTACAAGACGTGGAATATGCTGCTTTTAATTATGAGTTCGAAATTGATATAGAATGACGTTGAGATGTCCACACTTCCAGATGGAACCACTGGCCTGTATTGTGCTAACGTAAATTTAAATTGATACAATTGTAATCGCCATTCGATCCACTCCATTCATTGGTTTGTCATTGGAATGTCATCAAGTTCCAAACATTTTTGGTTCATATACGACAATACAATTTGACGTTCCAAATGAGTTCCTTCGGTGTGATAACAATGATGAGAGATAAATATAAGCCGACGAATATTTTTTTTATGGGCCATAAATCGTGTTGCTGTGTTTCACGTTTGTCTGGTGGATACTTGCGAATTTTTCCTACGAAAGAAAAATTAAAGTATCATGTAAAATTTATTTTCTGTGAACGCGAGTCCATATGCATTCATTTCATATACGCGGCATTCTTTACACTTAAGCTAACAAAAAAGTAAGTTTAGGTTATTATTATTCATATCGGACTAATAGTTTGCGAAAATAAGGTGAATTACATCTTGAAATATCGCCGTCTGTTCCGCCAATTCTACTACCCTTTGTGTTATTTTACCGAATTTACCGAATCAAAATCTGAGCTCATCAGCAATGTACTCTCAAACATTTTACAAAAATCTTGTTTAGTTGACCGAACGTGATGTCGTCGATTTGAATCTTCGGACTCAAAGATTCTACAAGCCAGTTTTTCAACTCGCTAGAATTAGTTAAAGCCAGATCGGTAATCATAATAAAGGGTGGTTAAATTTCAAGGGCCGATGTTGATTTTGAATAAAACACAAACTATTTAGAAAATTATTGTAATATTATTTTATTATAATATATTGGTATTACTCAATTATGTATGGAACAAAATATCGGCCAAATGGGCGCCGCGACTACGGCGGCATACCTCCATCCGATGGTCCAAATTTTCGATGACCCTGAGACATAATGGAGGTTCTATGCCGTTAATGTGCCGAATTATCTCATCCTCTAGCTGTTGAATTGTTGCTGGCTTATCGACGTACACCTTTTCTTTCAAATAACCCCAAAGAAAAAATTCCAACGGTGTCAAATCACATGATTTTGGCGGCCAATTGACATCGCCATTACGTGAGATAACACGGCCATTGAATTTGTTGCGCAAAAGAGCAGTTGTTTCGTTAGCTGTGTGGCAAGTGGCACCGTCCTGCTGAAACCACATATCGTCTACATCCATATCTGCCAATTTGGGCCATAAAAAGTTCATTATCATCTCACGATAGCGAACACCATTCACAGTAACTGCCTGACCGGCCTCATTTTGAAAAAAATACGGCCCGATGATAACGCCAGCACATAAACCGCACCAAACAGTCACTCTTTGTGGGTGCATTGGTTTTTCGACAGTCACTCTTGGATTCTCATTCACCCAAATGCGGCAATTCTGTTTATTGACGAATACACTGAGGTGAAAATGTGCCTCATCACTGAAGATGATTTTCTTCGAAAATTGATCATCCACTGTTGCCATTTCTTGCCACTATTCTGCCCATTGTTGGATTGTGTATCTCTCCATGGTTCAAATTGAATAAGTCTGAAATAGAGAAATGTCAAATAAAATTCGGAAAAAAACTTGGCGTTTTGGTGTGGTTCACATTCAACATCGGCCCTTGAAATTTAACCACCCGATACAAGACTTAACAAATTTTTTGAGAAAATATCTCCTAAAGGAAACAGTTTAAAAGCAATTTGAATAAATTTTTGGCACAATATAAATAGTAGCACTGTTAACAATTCTGCATTGTTAATTCGAAAAGCTCATTTTTTGAGATATGACTATGTTGCAATAAGGAAGCGATATGTATGTATGTATGTACATATATAGCTATGTAAATAAATTTAAATAAATAGCTACTAAATATTAATTTTATGTGTTAATTTTATTTAAGAGCCAAAAAAATATCCGAACTTATTTTGAATTTATGTTTGTAGTTTATTTTCACAGCTAAGAAATTGACATTCGCCACTTAAACAACATGTTCCGCCATTGTAAGAGTTTTTCTGGCATTAAAATTATTTCTTTTTCAGACAAGCGCTCTTTTAACACAATTTTCTTTTACATTTGTCACTCAAGAGAAGTAGTATATCCATTCAACAAACAAGGGGTGGAGCAAAAAAAAAAAAAAGGAGAGAAAAAAAAAACTCATTTACTGCCATTTATGATTTTGAGTGTCTCGTGTCTCATTCAGTCAAATGCAGCCAATAACCTTTTAACTTCTCACACATCTCCAGTACGCGTGCTCACAGAATATCGTGGCAATTGTTCTTTGCCTGTTTTCCTAACACAGGCGAACAGCACGCCTGGAAAATTCATATTGAAATATTTCTATAGAAATTAACTGGTCGATATGGAAATTTAGTCTCAGAAGAGAATAATTTTTTATGTTTTAAAATTTAAAATACTGCAAAGCAAAATAATAAATAATTTTGTCTTTAACTTACGGCTGCTTTAAGTGTTGCACCAACATCAATAGCAGAAATATGTACTCGTGTGTATGCAGCATTGAAATCATATAAAATGTCATGAGACAGAAATGATAAAACGCAAAATAAAACTGAAAACATGACATATTGTACTCGCACTTTTTGGATGGATGGTTGGATGGATGGTCTCAATTGCAGGGAATACTTTTATACAATTTTACATGTCAAAGGAGTTGTAAGCCAGAGAATTGAAATTATAATTTTGTACAAGTGTTCGCTTTGACTTATGGACGTTACAATTTGTTTGGATGTTGCCTCCTGCAAGTAAAACTTTCACCACTTTTTCAAGGTTAAATTTTTCGAAAAAAAAAAAAAAAATTGCAGTACTCGTATGTATGTATGTATATTAAAATCGCAAAGTTCGAATACATATGTACATACGTCAACTCGCAAAATTTTTGCTTTAGTGACAATTAAAACACATATGTTACCTATGTGTGCACATAAAGCCCAGTTCAGACTATTATACTTTGTATTAATACTTGTCAAAAATTCAAATAATACGTGCAAGTCTGATAGTCTGAATGTAATTCGTCATACATACGAAAAATAATACGATAAAAATTTGACATCCCATACGGCTTTGTTGTTTTTTAAAACTTTTCAAAACGATAATACTTTACATTGGATCAGGGTTGTGTTTTTTAGCAAACCAGCTAATTAAAAATTGAGTAGTCGGCTATTTCGTAGCCGATGGGGTGCCGTCACTGACAGTATTTTTTGTCGTTATAAAAAAGCTCGAAATTTGGAATTCAGCTGTCATTTATAAATGTATTTTGCTCATGCTATATTTAGAACATAAAATATGTTTGTGCTATTGAATTTGGATGTGTTATACATAATTATTATTTTAGCTGTTGAAGAATTTCACGCGCCGGCACGTCTATCGCCTACGACGAATAGCGCACCTGCCGCCGTGAAAAGTTTTATGATGGCACATCTAGGTTGGTTTATGTCAAGTGTGATGGTGTGAATGCAAAATCTAATTTACGTTAGACTTTTTGACAGTCGCAAGAAATGTGTTTAGACTTTTATCTCACAAAATCTAATGAAAGTATTTATACTTGTATATATAATAGTCTGATTGGGCCTTAAGTGCATACAAATCACACGCGTGTAATTGTGTGAAAGTATTGCGAAATCCCTTGTAACATGTTACTAAAGTAGATAGCACACGATATGTTTTTAATAATGTACATGTCATTTTGCTAACATTGAAAAAATTCAAAGGCGACAAAATCAAATTCTTCGAACGATTACTGCAGCTCCATGGTATGTAAAAAAACTCACGAAGTCATAAGGATCTCTGTGTTCCTCTTGCAAAAGACGAGTCCCCCCGGGGAACAGGTTTTGCCTTGGCGTATTTCTAACTTGGGCGCTCTGTTTTTCGGGGAAAAGAGGGGAAGAGGTCCCTCGCTTGGTGCGGCAAACAAAACTCTAGGAAGCCGCATGACTTATGTTGTGTTGGCTTCCGAAACCCTTACCAAGGGTATAAATTGGCAGAACGGGGATCAGCATGGCCCCCGGGAAGTTCTGCTTGCGGTTCGACCCGGGCTGATCATGGTTGAGGGGCCTACCTTGGCTGAAACGTTCTGGCTGTGGTTGAAACCTAAAACGCAGGAAGGGAGTGTTAGTATCCTTGATAGTTGTTTGGTGTGTGACTTTTTTCGGGGACTAACAATCTCCCGAGGATCTGTTGCCTATACAACAGATATCTGTATTGTAAGGAACCAGTGGTGATGGTTGACGGGTGAGTTGGTTTAAGGGCTGATGCTCTTAGTGGGCTTCAGCCTACCAACTCATTAAGCCTTGTCCTCCATTAATTGCTGGGAAATTGCATATAGGAGGGATTAGAAGGCCCGAACTGCTCAACAAGAAGTTGCTCATATGACCGCAATCATATGGCAAGAATTGCTACCTGTGTGGGCCTGGTAAGCCACACGGGGGCGCTGGTGAATCGTGAATAATTCAGTCCGTGGAATTGGTCCATCATCAGATTAGGCCGCAAAGCAGGTGCTGATGTAAATCTTTTCACAACTGTAAAAGACGAATTTTCAAAGTACGCGATAAGGTATATCAGTAAATTGGAACTTCACCCAATACTTATTTTGAAGGCCACTCTCGGTTGAGAAGGAGGGATACCCTTGCCACCATCAGAACGTTAAATAGGTGATTTTACCGTGTTTTTGACCGTGCAAAATAAAACATTTTTGTCTAGAATTGGCTGGACTTAATTAATTTTATGTATTTAGTATTAAGATTTTAATATTTATTGCTAGTTCACTTTGTGAAGATTCAATAAATAAGTGAATGAGAAAAAAAAAATTTTTTTTCACAATGTAAAATGCCTACATGTCGTCTGTTACCTCAAAAACATTGCGTCTGTAAATAATATGAGCAAAGTCGTCTGACAAAATTTCAAATAGAGTGTGTTGTATTTTGTTATGTTTAAACATCTGATAATTATAACTTTATGCCTTGCGAACAATTCAGCGGCTGTTTTTTTGGCGATATAAGTAGTCGGCTTGAGGAAATTTTAGTGCATAAAGCGGCCCATACACGATTCAATTCAATTGTGAATTGAGTCTTTCAACTGAATTGATAATTGCCCACACACTTCATAAACTGTATTGAAAAATTTTCATTTAACTATGAAATTCAATGAAATTATAGACAATTTTAAAAATATATAACGGTGTCTTTACAAAAACCCTACAAATATAAATTTTGAGACCTGATCAAGAGACTCGAGCACACACAACACAATTGAATTGAAAGACTTGCTAATCAACTTGAAGAAATCAAAATATTTTAATTTTTCTTCAACCAACTCGACAACTGCCAAACTAATCAACTGACAAAGCCATGCACGCTTTGATTTGGACAGCAACCGACTCAGTTGCCAACTGAGTTGAATACTTATATATGGGGTGCTTAAATATTTTAATATGTTCTAAATAATTATTTTTTATAAAAATAAAAATCATAGACAATGTCAGACGTAAATGTGTACGTTTGTGAGCAAATTTTAAAAACGGTCTGTAAAAATGACAAATTTTAAAACATATCAAAAACCAAAAGTAAAAACATATCGTCTGTGGGTGCCTTAAAGCATTATTTAGACGGTTGTCAGATCTGACAATATTGTCGGAAAAATTTGCAAAAAATTTCTAACAATCGTGTGAACTTACAATTTTTGTCTGACAATGTTGTCAGGAAAAACATTGTCAGTACATTGTCAGATGAAATTTTTACCAGATACCTGACAATCGTTTAACCACTTTTCTCTGCTATTGTCGGTCATTGCCAGCTTATGTCATATTGTCAGGTGCGTGAATTTTTTAACATCTAACAATGGCATCATTGTCAGAATAAAAACAAAAAAAAAATTAAAAAAAGTTTTTAGCGCGAAACAAAAAATTAAATTTTTTGAAAATATTTCTTTAAAAATACAACTATGGATTATTAATACGATCGCGATCGGTCTATAGATGTTGAAAATAAAAAAGTGTTTGACATTTTGTTCAAGGCTATAAAAGTTCCATCGCCACAAAACTCTCCAGTTGCTAAAACCTTTAAAAAAATCGTATCGAAAAAAAAGTAGAAACTTCATGGTCTCATGAAAATATTTTGAAACTAATGCAAGAGTTTAAGTGTCGGCGAAGCTTGTGGGATGTGGCATGCGTAGAATATAAACTACACAAAGATAGTGCAAGGCAAAGAGCAGATGCTATTTCTGTGAGGTTCAATGACTGCAGCTTGAACGCTTCACGTCACGCCAATATCCGCGCAACTTTCAACTGCAACTTAGAAAATCTTCGGTTCTGATTCATTCGCACGAAGGCAGTTGATTAATTTTTCGTAAAATCCCTCTTGATAGCGATAAAGCACCCAGTTCTTTACCCACACGCTGGAACGTTTCTTTATGTTTTCTTCAATTTCATCACTCAAGAAAATCTAACCCTCATGGGCATTTTAGTCTTGGTGGCCACGTATTAGACACAGTAGAAGAATTTCCCGATCTTATTATTATATTATCGCGGAGATTGTATTAAAAGCGCTGGCCAAAATTCAAAGGCAGTTTGACAGGTTTTTTACATTCTTTGATGATTTCTTAACTGCATGAGCAAGTACGGAATGTAATAATTTATTTCACTTTCAAACTAAGAATTAAATCAATCATTCTATATTATATACTACGAGTAAACGGATTTACACAGACTATAGTCCGTTGGCTTAAGTGTGTTTAGTACATAATATAGAATGATTGATTTATGTGCTGTTCGTAGAACACAAACGAGCACTTGTGTAAAAAATTTTATATGGAAATTACTCAAAATGTTGAGTAACTTTCATACACATTTTCTAGACGAGTTGCTCGTCTGGGTTCTTTGAACAGCACGTTAATTCTTAAGCTATGTACACACGGTTGCCAGATGTTATAATATTGTAAGACCTGGCAACATGCTGACAATGTAGTGACAATGAAAAATTGTCCCGCAGAAGTAAATTGTGTGTTCAGACGATCGTAAGAAAATCTTACAATTTCATTGTCAGAATATGGTCTGACAAATAATTCATCTGACAACAAAAATTGTTAGTTCATACAGGTGTCAGATTCTTAGATAAAAAAAAAATTGCCAGAGATGTTGTAAAACGTTGCCACTTATGTATATCAACAACGATCTGTTTGGCAGTGTTGTCCATCAAACTTTCTTTTGACAATGATGCAATTGTCAGGTGCATTAATTTTATACATCTGACGATTAAAACTGAGCTTACAATACCAGCCAATTATCTGGCAATGCCGACGAAGAGTGTTCTCACGATTGTCAGATGCTTGACAACATTGTCATCCTACAATTGACTGACAATGGTTTTTCTGACAACGTTGTAAGTTAAAAATTGGCAGTTCACACGATTGTAATACATTTTCAGACAATTTTATTGGCAATAATAGTAAGATCCGATAATCGTGTGCACGTAGTTTTAGTTTGAAAGTGAAATAAATTATTACATTCCGTACCTGCTCATGCAGTTAAGAGATCATCAAAGAATATAAAAACCCTTGCCAAGTGCCTTTGAATTTAGTCAGCGTTTTTATTACAATCCCCGCGATAATAAGCAAATCGATCAGCAAACGTTTGGGAAACATTTAACTCTAAAATGTTTCTTGTTTGCTTCTATCCGTGTACCTTTAAAATACTGTATAGTTTGCGTCTTGCCTACGTTTTTTGTTCAGTGCAATTGATTTGCAGCCAAACTTGCGGAATGTGTCCCTAAAAATTAGTGCGGATGAGCGTTAATAAAAGTTAAATCTTTTAAACATAATTTAAATACTAACAAAACAATAATAAAGGACAACAACTATAGCAAGAATATTTATGTACAATTACAATATGATATTTGTTAATGTATAATTTATTTGTTTACTTTGACAAACGCAGGCATTTACACCCACTCAAATGTTTGATTGTTTGTGCATAAGTAAAACTATATATGTGCATACATATGTATGCATATGCAATTGGTTGGCAAATGTTCATTGTCTAAATCAATGAATTCATATTTGAGATATGAAATCTTTGACGTAAATTAATAAAATGAAATATGATGGGTAGCTAGCTTTTATATTACGCCTTTAAAGTCATGGCTTTAAATCACAATATAACTGTCGCCAATGCTTCAGCTTATAAACGCGTTTATTACAGCGCTTTTCTTGTTCAGAAGGTCCCGATTAATTTATCTAGGCATGTGGCGTTCTTGGTATGTTTTGGCTGTAAGCCAGTGTGATTGATAGGTTGTAGTCGGTAGCCTGCCGTCTTGAATGTGTTTAATGTATAAATCTATGTATGTACATATGTTGAAATCTACTCATCTGTGTTTTACGCGGCTCTTTTTGTCTCTCCTTGAATTCAATTCTCTCCAGCATCTATTTTTGGAAAGTAAACACTTTTTTTTACATCCGCGTGAACGTACATTACGCTGCCATTACACGGGAAAGTACTTTCATGAAATTTTTGTATACGTATTACAAATTTCAATGAAATAGACGACTTGAATGAAAATTTCTAGTTCGTCTACACAGGAAAGTGAAAGTTCATCTTACAAATGTCGCCGAGGCAAAGAGTTGCAAAATTTACCTCTACTTCTCTCCACTCTTATTTTCTTTGCTTACTAATCAGAGTTGCCAAGCTTATTACATATACAAATTTATGGGGCAAGAGTTAAAAAAACTTATCATTATAAACTTTTCTATGATGTTATTTTTATAAAAATACTTTAATTGTTTTCTTTATGTGTTAAATATACAATACAATGACAAATGATCATAATTATTTTCATAGACTTGCAAAAGAAGTTAATTTTATCGGATGGTTAAATTTCAAGGGCCGATGTTGAATGTGAACCACACCTAAACGCCAAGTTTTTTTTCCGAATTTTATTTGACATTTCTCTATTTCAGACTTACTCAATTTGAACCATGGAGAGATACACAATCCAACAACGTGTTAAAGTTATCCAGACTTATTATGAAAATGATGATCAATTTTCGAAGAAAATCATCTTCAGTGATGAGGCACATTTTCACCTCAGTGGATTCGTCAATAAACAGAATTGCTACATTTGGGCGAATGAGAATACAAGAGTGACTGTCGAAAAATCAATACACGCACAAAGAGTGACTGTTTGGTGCGGTTTATGTGCTGGCGGCATCATCGGGCCGTATTTTTTCCAAAATGAGGCCGGTCAGCCAGTTACTGTGAATGGTGTTCGCTATCGTGAGATGATAACGAACATTTTATGGCCCGAATTGGAAGATATGGATGTAGACGATATGTGGTTTCAGCAGGACGGTGCCACTTGCCACACAGCTAACGAAACAATTGCTCTTTTGCGCAACAAATTCAATGGCCGTGTTATCTCACGTAATGGCGATGTCAATTGGACGCCAAGATCATGTGATTTGACACCGTTAGACTTTTATCTTTGGGGTTATTTGAAAGAAAAGGTGTACGTCGATAAGCCAGCAACAATTCAACAGCTAAAGGATGAGATAACTCGGCACATTGACGGCATAGAACCTCCATTATGCCTCAGGGTCATCGAAAATTTGGACCATCGGATGGAGGTGTGCCGCCGTGGTCGTGGCGCCCATTTGGCCGATATTTTGTTCCATGCATAATTAAGTAATACCAATATATCATAATAAAATAAAATTACAATAATTTCCTAAATAGTTTGTGTTTTATTCAAAATCAACATCGGCCCTTGAAATTTAACCACCCTTTATAATTATTATTTTACTACAATACTGCAACTTTGTATAATTCTTTGTATATGGCAACAATGTTTAGCAATTTGTCATTTTACTTTCAGAAAACTTCAAAAAAATATGTTTCATGAAATTTTTGATGAAAGCTGAGTGGAAAGTAAGCAAAATGAGAGTGTGTTAGTAAAACAGTGTGAGTGTATTGCAACTTTCATGAAATTACTTTCCTGTCTAAACGATAGGTTAACATTAAATCCAACAATTTCTTTGGCTGCCATCGAACACTTACGAAGCAAAAGTGTAGTGTGAAAAAACTCTTTGATGTCCTGACTGCTGTTTGATGTCCTGACGTTCGTTCGTTGACTGAATGTTGTGTGTATCAAAATATTCAATAACAATGTTTGTTTGCAATTTAATGTGTATTATTCTTGTTGTTGTTGGTTGATACACATAATGAAACTCAAAGTGATCGGGATAAATAAGTAAGTAAATGTTATTTGTACGCACTAGTATCCTTCGTACACAAACATAATTGATGATTGCAACAAACTATTAAAATACACAGATACAGGCACATATACTCGTACAGACATATACAAACAGTGGCGGATGCAGTTTATGATCTGGGAGGGGAGAGCCAGCCTATTGTTAAAACTAAAAATTCCAAAAAAAAAAAATCATTTATATAATAATTCTGGTGTTTATTGATTTATTAGAAAAGAGTTGAAGTATACTACTTTCCCACCCCTGGTGCGCGCGTCTGATGCAAACAAACAAACTTATATACATATGAATTGCTTTTGAAGTAGTACGACAAACTGGGTTTAGTTGAACATACAATCTACAACTGAATTGCTGTTCTTGTTTTCAACACATTTCTCAGTTAAAAAACATAAGACGTATTTTGTCTTATTATTATATCGGGTGGTTAAATTTTAAAGGCCGATGTTGATTAGGAACCACACCTAAACGTCAAATTTTTTTCTGCATTTCATTTGACATTTCTTTAATTTCAGACTAATTCAATTTGAACTATCGAAAGAAACACAATCGAACAACGCGTTAAATATATTCAGGCTTATTATGAAAATGGGCGTTCAAATCAACATGCATATCGGGCACTTCGTGATTTTTTCGGTCAATTTAATCGTCCAAATGTGCGTACAATCGGAAGAATCGTACAAAAATTTGAGCAACGCGGGTCTGTAAGAGATGTGAAAACACCAGTGCATGTTCGTACAGCTCGTTCTGCAGAAAACATTGCTGCTGTTGGTAATAGTGTGGCTGAAGAGCCGTCCCCCTCAACTCGTCGTCGTGCCCAACAATTGCACTTCTCACGCTTCTCGTTGATGAACGTTATGCATAAAGACTGGCATTTATACAGTTGACTCAAGAACTAAAGCCTCTTGATAACTTCAAGTGTCATCAATGGTCAGAATGGTGGAAAGAAATGGCAACAGTGGGTGATCAATTTTCGAAGAAAATCATCTTCAGTGATGAGACAAATTTTCACCTCAGTGGATTCGTCAATGAACAGAATTGCCGCATTTGGGCGAATGAGAATCCAAGAGTGATTGTCGAAAAACTAATACACCCACAAAGAATGACTGTTTAGTGCACCATCTGGCGGCATCATCAGGCCGTATTTTTTGCTAAAATGTGGTCAGTCAGGCAATTACTGTAAACGGGTTTCACTATCGTGAGATGATAACAAATTTTTTATGGCCCGAATTGGAAGATATGGATGCGGACGATATGTGTTTTTTATTATCTTGAACCAGTACTCAGGGGATGACCCCTACATATGCAGTGCATTGTACCAGAACTATTAAAATAGGTTGTGGGGAGGGGGAAGGAGGGAGTAGTGTTTGTGAACATTTGACTTGAACCTTTCAACGTTATAACAGAAAGGAAACACGTCTGCAGGCAATTTATTCTACAGACGAAGCATACGGCTGAAAAACGAACTCTCTCTGTAATGCGTAGTACGTTTTCCCGGGCAATCAACCAGAAATGGATCAGCTCTGGACGGTGAACCCGTGCTACGTAAAAATGTGCGGGAACAAGATTCCTAATCTCGTCAGAGCAAAATCCGTTGTAGTAAGGATAGAACAGAGTAATGCACCCCACACTGCGTCGATGCTCCAGTGAGTCAATAGAGTTGGATACCCTACTGTCACCGATGAGCTTCTTCGCCCTCTTCTGCACACGGTCAAGTAACCCCAAAGTAGACTTTGAGGTACCGGTCCAAACAAGAGAGTTGTATTCCATTTTCGGTCGGATGTAGGTGGTATAAATAGTAAGGAGCTCGGATTGAGTGAAGTACATCCTACACCGTTTCAAAAACTCGATACACTTGAGTGCTTCTTTAGAGACATGAAAAATGTGTTCAGACCAGCGAACATCACACTGTATCTTCATTCCAAGAACATCAAGAGCATCCGATTCCTCAATATATATATACCAACCATGAGTACAGATGAAGCAGCGCTTGCAGTCGTTTGGTTGTGTGTTAATAAGCAATATTGGGTCTTGCGAGCGATAAAGGCCCTGTTTTTACGATCCCATTTGGAAATTAACAGAAGATCACTATTCGGTGAATCATTCATATTTAGCCGCTTGGCAGCGATAGGCAGAGCCTATAACTAAAGGCCCTGATTCACTATCCTACACGATCGTACGATTCATTCACAGGAAACTGTTTCAAAAGTCTGGCCGACTTGAAAAAATCGCTTCAAAATGGCGTTGTAGGCCACACTATTACACAAGTATAATTGAAATAATTTATATGTACAATAAAACAATTAAAAACTCTTATTAACATAATAATTTTACATTACTTAAATTTTTTTCTTGAGGCACCAACAATATTCTCATATTTTTCACAATATATACCACACTAATTGCACAGATACCATAATGTTTTGAAAAGTTTCATAAAATTTTTCAAATCGCACGATTTGTCAAAAAGTCTGTTGCACGGTTGAATTTTTAGTACTTTTTCAGCTCACATGCTTTATTTTGTAGATCGCACGATCGTGTATGATAGTGTAACATGGCCTTAAAAGAGTACGAGTGATCCTCTGTTTTACAAATAGTTAATGACCGGTTTTGCAACATGTAACCAAACGTTGTTATGCTGGAAGTTTATGGCTTAGTGTCTGGTCGAATATTCTGAACGTTTTTCATTGATTGTTCTCTTCAACCGAAGCAATTGTCTTCTTTACAAGATCCCTGTGATCGCCTGGCCCAATTAGTATTAGCTTGGCGTCATGGATTTTCAGAGTTGATTTGACTCGTTAGCCGGGCTTTACATATGACTTTTTGCACTTAGAGTTATAGCAATGTATCCATATTTCATCACCAGTAACAATATGATGGCAAAAGCGGGGTTTTTTTTTGTAACATTCAAGCTTTATTTCCTCTCAAAATCTCTCGGCTTCCATTCATAAGGGGCCCAATTTTCTTACTTTTAAATGAATCCCAATTCCTTTAAATGTAGGCTTGGATTCGCTGGCACTTATGAAATATGCCACAATTGGAAAATACACAGAAAATTACTACTTTTTTACTTTAGTTACATATGTACATACACATACGACTACATTCTTAAAATTGGAGTTGGCGATTCTTGACAAAGAGATGTCAAGTACAAGACGAACAATAGCAGCACAATTGAATGATGCCTCAAAAAGGTGGTGGCAAAGTGATGTTGAGCGGTGGTGACTGACTGGCAATTCTTTCAAGATTTTTTTTTATACTAAATATGTATGTATGTACATATTCGATATATATCATCATTCACACGACAATTATTATCATTTGAATGATTTAGTAGAATAAGAAATAAGCTAAACATTGGCCGCTGCAAAGTGCATTCCTCACTCGAGAAAGGCGAGTAAATACATTTCAAGTGTAGAATAGGAAAGACAAATTGATTTAGATTTGCACATATTTTGATACAATCGTCGCGTACACACATTTAAACAATAATATTTATTTTGGCTGCAAGTGTAACAAATGCGTGTCGGCGGCTTCAATGAATCGCCTGCGGCCACAAAAAGCCAAAACGAGCACGTGTCTTAATCCGGTAATTATTTCAACAATCTCAATGGTGCTTTTTCATCAAATCCCTGACAACAGCACTGATAAGAAGCAATGAATTACTTAACAACGCATTAAATGTGACGTAAATATGCCATTACACTCACACACACACACAGTTAAAATTGACATTCACTGGATTCACTGTTGCGGGAATGAGAATAAGTTCTGTGGGGCACACGTGAGAATCAAATACGTTTCTTTAATTGAATTGCTATTAAATAAATGTTATTATTCTTGCCTACTTAATTGTTACTTTTTTACACATACATACAAACATACACACAATCATGCATACCCAACAAACACCAAATCAAACATTTGATATAAATCGGGATCCAAGTGAAAGCAGAGGCGGGGAATAAATCAATACAAATATTTGTTGCTTGAAAATATTCTTCACATCTCTCATTTCATAAGTAATGTTTAATTCTATTTTTGATTAGAATAGCCGAACCTCCACAAGATCTTCCACGTGGATCTTTAGTTTCATATACTATATAGCCATTTATCCTTAAAAAACTTCTTGACGTCAGATGAGTTTCAGCGTATATGAATACAAAATGCTTCCTTCAAAAAATCACTTGTGGCACGCGTTGTGTGATTTGCTTCACCATCTTGGGGAAACCACAGCTCCTGCATATTATACTCGTAATTATCCCGTTGATGAACGAAAAAGTAAGTAATCACAGCATCGTTTTCAAAGAAGTCCGGAGGAATGATTCTATTGGCGCATAAAAGTACACCAAACAACCGGTTTTTGGATGCAGCGGTGTCTCAACACACACTTCAGGAATATCATCACTTCAAATACGACTGTTAGTTTATTGATCCCCCCGGGGAACAGGTTTTGCCTTGGCGTATTCCTAACTTGGGCGCTCTGTTTTTCGCGGAAAAGAGAGGAAGGGGTCCCTCGTTTGGTGCGGCAAACAAAACTCTAGGAAGTCACATGACTTATGTTGTATTGACTTCCGAAACCCTTACCAAGGGTATAAATTGGCAGAACGGGGATCAGCATGGCCCCCGGGTAGTTCTGTTTGCGGTTCGACCAGGGCTGATCATGGTTGAGGTGCCTACCTTGGCTGAAACCTTCTGGCTGTGGTTGAAACCTATAACGCAGGAAGAGAGTGTTATTGTCCCTGATAATTGTTTGGTGTGTGGCTTTTTTCGGGAGCTAACAATCTCCCGAGGATCTGTTGTCTATACAACAGATACCTATATTGTAAGGAACCAGTGGTGATGGTTGACGGGTGAGTTGGTTTAAGGGCTGATGCTTTTAGTGGGCTTCGGCCTACCAACTCATTAAGCCTTGTCCTCCAATGATTGCTGGGAAATTGCATACAGGAGGGATTAGAAGGCCCGAACTCCTCAACAAGAAGTTGCTCATATGACTGCAATCATATGGCAAGAATTGCTACCTGTATGAGCCTGGTAAGCCACACGGGGGCGCTGGTGAATCGTGAATAATTCACTCCGTGGAATTGGTCCATCATCAGATTAGGCCACAAGGCAAGTGCTGATGTAAATCTTTTCACAACTGTTGGTTGATATATCTATTCAAATAAAAGTTAGCTTTATCGATAAACAAAAGTAACAGCAAACTGCAGTACAAACAACTGGGATTGATTATGTGATCAATATGATTGCATATGTGATCAATATTTTTTTTCTTTTTTATATTGGACCAGTACTCAAGGGATGACCCCTACATATGCAGTGCATTGTACTTGAACTAGGAAAATAGGTTGTGAGGAGGGGGAAAGAGGGAGTAGTGTTTGTGAACATTTGACTTGAACTTTCCAACGTTATAACAGACAGGAAACACGTCTGCAGGCAACTTATTCCACAGACGAAGAGTACGGCTGAAAAACGAATTCTCTCTGTAATGCGTAGTACGATCGACCACAAATGGGTGAGCTCTAGACGATGAACGCGTGCTACGTAAAAATGTGCGTGTTTCGGGAACAAGATCCCTAATCTCGTCAGAGCAAAATGCATTGTAGTATCGATGTGATCAATATGAGACAAATATAGACGAAAAAATAAGTAAGAGCTCGTTGGCTGAGTTGGTTAAGCGGCCGTATTGAAAAATACATCATGTTTACTGAGTTCGAATTCTAGTGGGTGCTGATGAGCAGTGTAGCGACTGCGAAACAGCAAGTTGTCCCCCAGCTTTAGTGTATTCAATTATTTTTTCCTGTCTTCTTTGATCAAGAATTATTGATCGCGGCAATTATTGTTATAATTAAAAATAAAAATATTTTTTGGCTTTAGACAGGATTGAACGAATGATACCATCATATAATATTAGAAATAAACAAAATTATCTTTCGAATAAATTCAATTTCATATCAATTTAAAAAATTCATCTTTGTTTTATTCCATTTCAAAACTTTATACCTCTATAAAAAATACCCTTTATTTTCAAGTAAATTCCTTTACTGAGACATTGGACTATATATACAAATAATGGATTCAAATAATGATTGACAGATCGAAATCTGTCGGGGCAACTAGTCATTTAGTAAATGTTTGCTGGGAAAATTCAAATCATTGTTGTACGTACGTACGAGTACATAAGTTGCGAACAAGCGGAATAGCATTTGACTGCATTTGTGTCTATGTTAAGATAAAAATCTTCGTTACTAACAAACATGCCTACATACATACATACATATCTACTTGTATGTATGTATGTTTCAAGTAGAAAATAAATTTATTTATTCCTTTCATTAACAAGTTAATTTATGCCGATTCCCCAAACCGATCACAATATCAAAACGCCGATTAATCGCTATCGGTGTAGCTTGATCTTTTCAGATTTTCACATACGAGTAATTCCATCCCCACATGCAGATGCTCTATGCCTCCGATGTTTTTTATGCCTCTGAATATGTGTGCACATTTGTCAAATATCGCCAGTGCGTATGTGTGGCTTGTTGGCGACCTTTTTCTCCTTTTTCTCTTTTTTTTTCTTTAGTAGTTTTCTCTAAATCCCATTTTCTGTAAAATGTTGTCATCTATCACGAAAAGACCAAAAGTTATTGACATTTTAACAAGTGCTTTATGACGATGCGCGCAACCTTTACAAACCTTTTTTTTTCAGGTAGCACAAGAAAATTCCACAAAAAGGCAAAAAACGAAAGAAAAAAAATAAAGTGAAAAATAAATTACAAAATTTGAAACACCCATTTACTTTTGTTTAACAAAAAACAACCTTTTGTTTAATACGAAATTTATAATAGTCAAATACGGATTTTCGTGTAAACGGCGCATTGAAGGTGCATTCAGCCCTTAACTACACATCTGAATGAATTATGATCATTTAGGCAAGAAACTAATATTGTACATAAATAATTTGGAGTTGGTGAATAGTTTTTAGTCGCTACTTAATGCCCAAACTCTTTTTTTTAACCTCGTATTTTGGACTAGTAAACTAAAACAAATTTATTTTATTCGACATAAAGATTGCGCACGGTGGTTTATTTTCTCGACTAAAATAACAACTTTCCTACTAGTCATACATTTTTCGCATCTAGCTGATGCAAATTTTATGAATGGCATAATTATTCTTACAACGTACACAGCAAGGTCTATTAACGTTTAGAACAAGGCGAATTCATTACTAGGTGAACTTAACAGCACAGGTGATTATTTTTTGCTCTTTGTGTTTTTTCCAATGAGACTCTCAAATTTTTTTCTTTTGTTCACAAACTTTTTCGCGCCATTTTAATCTAAAGATTTTTTTGCATGATTCAGTGCAATTACAAGAAATTTGTTTGAATTTAAAAGTGAAAAATTCATATAATCTGTGATTTTAATTGTAAACAATTATAAAAGCTGAACAATCTTAGGCGAATTTAGATTTTGACATTCATGGTATGTTTTACAATAACAAAATACATAGTACTGAACTCGCCCTTCCGCTTGCATTCACCTGTATAAATTCGCCTTGGTCTAGAACAAGGCGAATTCATTACTAGGTGAACTTAACATCACATTATTTTTTGCTTCTCGAGTTTTTTCCAATGAGACTGTCAAATTTTTTTTCTTTTGTTTACAAACTTTTTCGCGCCATTTTAATCTGAAGATTTTTTGTATGATTTAGTGCAATTTAAAGAAATTTGTGTGAATTTAAAAGTGGAAAGCTAATATAATCTGTGATTTTAGTTACAAACAATTATAAAGGTTTATATTTAACGTTTATATAAAATGTTTTCCCTGCTGAACAATCTTAACTTAGAGTATGACATTCACGATAAGTTTTACAATGCAAGCGGAATTCGCCTTTCCGCTTGCATGTAATTTATTTTTTAAAAATTCATTTGAAAAATAATACGTTTTTATTAAAGTAATTCATTAAGTTTTGAAAATAATTGAATTCAAATGGAGTCCACTGTCGTTGACACTTGTACGACATCTTATCAAAGGGTTATTCATTACTGCCTGGAGTGTTGCAGCTGGAACTGTCTCAATTACCGTTCGAATGAATTGCTTTAAATCATCCAAATTTGTAGGGGGTTTTTTTTTTCATTTGTAAACTTCTTGTTTGCAATAACCTCACAAAAAAAAAAAAAAAAAAAAAAAAAAAATCAGGTACAGTGAGGTCAGGAGACCTGGGAGGCCAACGGAATGTGGAGTTTCTTGAAATCAGTTTATTGGGAAATTTTTGTTTCAATTCTGTCATAACAGGCTTGGCTATGTGACAACTGTGTTGAAAAGGTTTCCTTTCGGCGCAATTTTGGAAAGAAAAACTCTTTCAACATCTTTAAGTAACGGTCCCCATTGGCCGTTATAGTAAGACCGTTTTCTTAAATTAATAAAATAAAATAAAATAAAATAAAATAAAATAAAATAAAATAAAATAAAATAAAATAAAATAAAATAAAATAAAATAAAATAAAATAAAATAAAATAAAATAAAATAAAATAAAATAAAATAAAATAAAATAAAATAAAATAAAATAAAATAAAATAAAATAAAATAAAATAAAATAAAATAAAATAAAATAAAATAAAATAAAATAAAATAAAATAAAATAAAATAAAATAAAATAAAATAAAATAAAATAAAATAAAATAAAATAAAATAAAATAAAATAAAATAAAATAAAATAAAATAAAATAAAATAAAATAAAATAAAATAAAATAAAATAAAATAAATAAAATAAAATAAAAATGGAACAGGTTAGTTACACAGAAAATAAGTTATTACGTTTCTTTTTGTAGCGGCCATCCTGTATATGAAAATTTTTCACAGTTAATATTGATTGAAATATAAACAATTTATACTTATATTTAAATCAATATTATTTTTACACAATTATTTTTAAATATATAAGCTTGAATAAGCCACTTAATTCCCTTTCAAAAGTGTGAGTAATACTTTTTTCGTTAAGCACTAATGATATTACTAGTAACTAAAAACTGTCACATGCCGTAGCGTTGCCACCTAGCTGGCGTTAATCTGTCAAAAATTCTCATGTATATACAAAATCTATGAAACCAACATCAACACTTTGCAATTGGAAAATCCAATTTTGACGGAGTATCAGAGCGAAAGCTTTACTGTCTCTCAGTAAAGTTCTAGTAAAGACACTGACACACTAACCTACACAATCGTACGATTCATTCACAGTAAAGTATTTACTTTACAAAATCGCTTCAAAATTTTGTTGCCACATTATTATTTAATAAGTATAATTGCAATCATTTATATACTTAGTGAAGGAATTAAAAAAATTATTACCATAATAATTTTAGATTGTATGTATGTATTAACGTTAAATAGTCGAACAGGGTTGAACTTGAGCTAGATGAATGATAACAACCCATCATATAATATTAGTAAATATTTTCATATTTTTCACAATAAATTTTTCAAAATAAATTCATGCTATAAAAATGTTCATAAAATTTTTCAAATCGCACGATATATATTTCGTTGTAGATTTTAATTCAAATCTTCTAGATTTTGAGTTGGTGTAAATGTAGTAAGAGGCGCCTGTTCAAATTACTTCGTGTACATACTTTAACTGGTTGAATGTAGTTTTGTTCGTATGGAATAAGAGATATATTTTTTTTTTCTTCATTATTGGTTGCATCGTGGTTTTGTAAAATATTAATAGAGATATCACTTTTATTATCTTGATTAATTGTGTCTTTGCGGCACAGCACGGTTTGCTCAAGCTCCCAAATCAACGATTACCTTTTTTTCTTCAAATTTATAACTTTTCAAGTCTGCTGGCTTCTCAGGCTGATCCTACAAGTTTGATAATTGAAAGTTTGGCGGCGAAATAATGCAACCGTTTTAAAACTCTTATTTCTACCAGAACTATGATACATATTTCACTAGAAAAGTTTCAATAATTGTATAAATGTGGAGCTTTCACCAGGGGATAATTGACAGAACGGGAATTAACATGTCCCCGGGCTGCTTTGAAAGAGGTAATACGCAACCTTTTGTTTTTATTTTGTTTTCTTGGTTTGTTTGAGGTTTCGTGAGGCTGAAGCACCTAGAAAATATGAAGCCCCGGTCTTGTTGGGTAGAGACTTGTTAATATGGTCACTAACATAGTCGTAAGTAAGTGCTACAGATGCCGGTTTACCACCTTCCCCATGTGGCGGCGAACTATTTGCAGAGAGTGAATTTGGAGTTAGTTCGCCGTCAGATGAGATCGAAAGGCTAATGCTGACCCAAATCAGTTACACCCCCATACTGGATGTACCTTTAGGGCAGCAGATTCAATTGGTCTGACGTTCTTTATGGATTTCGATCCCCCAGTTTCTGGTGCTTTAACTTCTTACAACGGCAACTGTTTTCGGGATGGATTAAAAAGCTTAAAATTTATCATAAAATTTCATGTATCGAGCCCAAACGAGTTGATTAGAAATTCAACTGAACTCGCCGATGTACCCACCTAATAATCAATTCACCTTGATAACAAACTCGCCAAAGTCTACAAGGTGGCAGCACTAGAGCAAATTTACAATAATACAACAAAAACAGGCGTATAGAAAGCTGTTCTTGTTAAAAATATTTGAAATTTTGTTCACAATTATAAATTATGAAAGTACTTCACAATTCACAATTATAAATTAACAGAAAGTTTGCCAATGTCGAAAGGAGAAGTTCATTCGCATTCTAGGCGAAAGAAAATTGATTTGGATTTTTTTAACTTTATTCTATGCGATTGATGTCAAAATTCAATTCAAATATATAAGTACTTGTACATGCGAATGGAAAATAGAACATAGACAAACCCAAATTGATTCGAATGCGAGCTTTCTTTCGCTTACAATTTCATTCGATATCTCAACAATTTATTTAGATTGTTGGGATATAAAGTTGAATGTTTGAGAATATCTTTCAAAAACATCCAAAGTCTACTGATGATTAGGGTAGTTCCTATGAAATGTCGACATATAGATAGCTGGGAAACATAGAAAATAAGCTATTTATAATTTTTTTTGCAAGTAATGTTTAAATGTTTGAAGAATAGTTCATGCAAATGTTGGCCGCGGCTGCGCCTCAAATGGTCCATCCGCTTAGTCCAATTTTGGCATACTCTTTCCAACATTTCGGCCGGTATCTCACGAATAATGTTGGCAATGTTGGCTTCCAGTGCGTCAATCGAAGCGGGCTTGTCGCTATAGACATTAGTCTTAACATAGCCCCACAAAAAATAGTCTAGAGGCGTTAAATCGCACGATCTGGGCGACCAATTTATTGGTCCCAACCGTGAAATAAACTGTTCACCGAACTCGCCTCTCAATTGGTCCATTGTTTCGCGTGCTGTGTGGCATGTGGCACCGTCATGTTGAAACCACATGTCATGCAAGTCAAGCTCTTCGATTTTGGGCAAAAAAAAGTTTGTTATCATCGCACGGTAGCGCTCACCATTCACACTAACTTTGTGATTCGCATCATCTTTGAAGAAATACGGCCCAATGATGCCGCCAGCCCACCAAACGGTTGTTTTTTGTGGATGCATTGGTAGCTCTTGCAATGCTTCTGGCTGCTCTTCACTCCAAATACGGCAGTTTTGCTTGTTTACGTATCCATTCAACCAGAAATGAGCCTCGTCGCTGAACACAATTCTTCGATAAAAAATTGGATCTTCATCTAACTTTTCAAGAGCCCATTCACCAAAAATTTGGCGTTGTGGTAGGTCGTTTGGCTTCAATACTTGCACCAGCTGTATCTTATAAGGCTTCACACCCAAATCCTTCTGCAAAATTTTCCACGTAGTGGAGTAACAGAGGCCCAACTGCTGCGAACGGCGCCGAATCGATAATTCACGGTCATCACCAACACTGGCCGATACGGCTGCAATATTTTCTTCAGTTCGCACTCTACGTAAGCGTGTTGCTGGTTTAATGTCCAACAATGTAAATTTGGTGCGAAATTTTTTTACAATAGCCCGAATAGAAGAAGCCTCAGTAAGTCGATGAAACTGACCATAAAATGGAAGAAGCGCGCGATGAACTTTCTTAACAGAGCACGCATTTTGGTAATAAAATTCAATAATTTGCAGGCGTTGTTCGTATGTAAGACGATTCATGATTAAATTATAGACCAAACTGAAGATGTTTGACAGTGACACAAGATACAAAACGTGCGTGAGCTGTCAAAACTAGTGTTGCCAAAAAGATAATAGCAAAAAAATCACTCTTTATTTGTCATATTTACATTTGTAGGATAAGTACAACCAATGTATTATTATGAAAGTGGAATAAAATTAATGATGGTTGCAATTCTACAACATTTGCAAACACAACATGCACTATTCTTGAACTGCATTTGTATGGATTTGTAAATGTTCTACCACCTTGAATAAATAATCAAAGTGCTGCCAACGCAAATTAAAAAATACACCTCTGATGTGTTGAGAATACAGAGCTTTTTGAAATGGTTTAGAGCGCTTTCACATTTGGCAACTTTTATTTATTTTTTGCTGCTATTGTGCTGATGAGCAGTGTAGCAGTTGTGAAACAGCTAGTTGTCCCCCAGCTGTAGTAAAAAATAAATAAATAAATAAAAAAAAAAAAATAAAATAATATAACATAATAAAAGAGCAAAATTTAAATACAGTTTTAAATAAATTAACAAGTTTAAATATTCTAAAGCTAAATATGTGCATACATACTTATCCTTAAAATAAGTATTCCTAATTTTATAAAAGAACTCCACAAACATGCTAAAGCGTTTGTACTAACATTTATCGTTGTTAAAGGATGTGTTTGCTTGTTTGTACAAATATTTGAAGCATGTTTGCACGTTTTTTGTGTGAACATCTTGAATATTTGTGCTGTCTAACGCAACATTTTTTCGTTTCAAAGAATTTTTTGCAGAATGAAGTGGTGGAAGAAGAAGCAAACAAAATGAATCATGAAAATTTTTTCTTGTTATAAAAGTTTAGCTTCTTTGTAGAAATTAAAAAAAAAACAAAGATTATAGAAACAGAATCTCAAGAAATAGTGACTAAAACAAATTATAAAATGACTTATGTATTGTAAACTTTACATGGCAAGTAAATTCCTGCAACATAATCGTGCGCGTGTACTGTCATTAAAAACAAACAAAAATTATTAATTTGTGTTTGTATTTGTATCGTTTATGTGCAAACGGAAAGCGCGCGTTTGCCGAAAAGCTTGCATAATTTCTTTGTCCCTTTAGATATATACCAGTTACTTGATTTGAGTAGTTTTAATTGCATATCTTTAACGAAAAATCGTATAATTTATATAAATTTTTCTTTCTCGAGTCGAACTATTCACATTTTGAAAAATTCGATATAAATTTTCAATTCTTTAATATTTTTCTCATTATAAATCATAAGAAATGTCCGATTATATTTTAAACTTTTAAGACCCGCCTAACCTGAATTAAGTGTAGCAAACAAAAGCTTTTTAATTAAGTTGCTCTTTTTAGATGTTACCGCTTTTTTACAGAGAGAACTTTTTTCATGAAGGATTGATATAATAAACAGAACTCGTTCTGTAAAACAATGGAATTTCGTAAAGCTAAAAATTCTAACGTGGAAACACTGAAGTACACTTTCATTCAAATTAATTTATGTTGCTGACGTGTTCAAAATATTTCAGTAGTCGTCTACACAACTACAATTGCAGGTTGCAGCATTTGCTGTCCTGAAGTTGTGAAGTCTGCTGTGGTCTATGTGTTTAATACTTTAGTTGCGCAACTTTCATTTTGTTTAACTTAAATTTTCTTAATATTTTGAACAGCCCGAAAAATAAACAAAATAATATATCAAAAACTGGAAACATGAATCTGCGAACAAAACGAATTGCTGAGTACAAGCAAGTCTGTACTCAAATAGCAGCAATTCTTCCTGCTTCAAGCTGCTCTTAACTCTCATATCTACAACCAAAAGACTTGAGCAAGAGAATTGCGCAACTTAGTTGCCGAATGTGAAAGGGCTCTTAGAACATAGTCCACTTTCAGGGAAATTGAAAGACAGACATTTTTCTCATTCTACTTTCAACTTGTCGAAACCTTTTAGAGTTGCGAAATTAAGAGACAGACAATTTTTTCTCTTTTCTTTCTTTTTTGTTGTTGTTGTTTTTTAAGCACAGCTAGTGTGTTTACACTGTGGTGCAAAATTGAGCCAATGTAAGCCAAACCTTTATGAATGATCTTCTATTTTTCTCTTTTTTTCGTCTAATAAAAAAATATTTACATTTTACTAATCCATATTATCTTTTCTCTTAAAAAATGGATAAACACTATATTATCCGGTTCTCTTATCCAGAATAAATCGATCTCTTTGATTCAATTGCATTGGCTCACTTTTGCACCAGCCAAAAAATACTCAATTAACGGTGCTTAAGAAGATGAATTTTTGCATTTATCATTATTATTAGTTTAAAAAGCACAAAGTTAGTGTACATACTATAGTGAAAATTAAATAAAAATTAAATGAAGCCATTATCGACCGATTTAAAAAACTCAGTTGTAGAAAAGGCCAGAAATGGTGCTTCTACAAGAAAAATAGCGAATTTTTATAAAATTGGACAGCGTTCAGTGGCTAGAATAATTGCCAGTTACAAGAATTCCCACCCGGATGAAAGTTTTACCATAAAAAGTGGAAGGCCCAAAAAAATTACTGATGCTGAGGCCAGAGCCCTTGGACGTTCACTGGCTTGTGGAAAAATTAATAGCACGAAAGAAGCTGTTTCTGCCTGTTCTGTAGAAGTTAGCAGATGGACCGTTCTAAGGGCTCTTAAAAGTGCAGGATACAAAGCATCCATAAAAAAGAAAAAACCGAAATTGTCACAAAAAAACGTAAAATCGCGTAAATCTTTTTTTGAAAAGTACAAGTCATATACGGTACAAGATTGGCACACGGTGAGCATTTGTTTTAACTTCTTTTTTCATACATATGACCTTTTCTATTTATCTTTTAGGTTATATGGTCAGATGAGACCAAAATTAACAGATACCAATCGGATGGGAAGGTTTGGTATTGGGCCAAACCTTCATCCACTCCAAATCCGGCTCATGTTTCTCAAACCATTAAGCATGGAGGTGGTTCGCTTATGGTATGGGGATGTATAACCCCTGATGGTGTGGGCCCAATTGTACGTATTGAGGGCATAATGCGTAAGGAAGATTATCTTCGCATTTTGCAAGATAATTTGCCTTTAGCGGTGGCTAAAATGCCAGACAGGCCAGAAAATATAATTTTCCAACACGACAACGACCCGAAACACTCTGCCAAAATTGTGAGGGAATGGTCCAGTTCTCAGATATTTGATGTCATGGAGTGGCCACCGCAGAGTCCAGACCTGAACCCAATAGAAAACTTGTGGGCTTTTTTGAAGAGACGGTTGGCAGATTATGAAGAAGCACCGAAAAGTATTAATGAGCTGTGGGAGAGGGTTCAGGCTGAATGGAGCAAAATCCCTGTGGATTATGTGGCTAACCTTTACCAATCTATGCCAAATAGGATGGATCAATTGAAAAAATCAAAGGGATACTGGACAAACTATTAAATTTGGAATAGCAAACTCTTGGTGCAAAAGTGTGCCAATGGTTAAAAAACCAAAACGTTATCTTTTTACATAAAGTTAAGTTAGGAATAAATGTTTTTGTTATTGTTTTATATTTAGTATATATTGTTTATTTTTGATATAAAAAAAAAATTTAGAAAAAATTTTGTTAAAACACTAAAATAGTTTGATTTCAAAATTGTTTAAAATATTGGCTCAATTTTGCACCACAGTGTATATGAAGTTGATATTGATATGAGAATAATATATATAATATGAAGCAACAACATGAAAAAATGCGAAGAGAGGCAACTTCAAACGAAAAATTTCTTAAAATGTCCAGTACAGTAGAGGTTTACCGCACACTCTCCCTCTTTAATACATCGCCAACAAACTTCGTCTGTCTGTCCATCAGTTTCTCAACTGTGAAAGCGGACATAAAGATTTAGAGCACTTTCACATTTGGCAACTTAGTTGCGCAATTTAAATTTTTATTTATTTTGTTTTAAATTTGCTTTTATGTTCACATATAGCAATTTAGTTGCGCAACTTTCATTTTGCTTAACTTAAATTTTCTTAATATTTTGAACAGCCCGAAAATAAACAAAAGAATATATCAAAAACTGGAAACACGAATCTGCGAACAAAACGAATTGCTGAGTACAAGCAAGTCTGTACTCAAATATCAGCAATCTTCCCCCTTCAAGCTGTTCTTACCTCTCTTATCTACAACCAGAAGACTTGAGCAAGAGAATCGCGTAACTTAGTGGCCGAATGTGAAAGCGCTCTTAGAGAATGAAGATTTACCGACCGCATGTCAATTTTTGCATTTGCATTTCTCTCCTACTGAATACATTTTGTTTTTACACGGTAAGTAAATATTTGTATTACCATGTAAAAAGGTGGCTTTGGGAAAGCTGATTAATTAAAAATATATTTATTTCGTGAAAATTAATTTTTATATTTCCAAAAATAGCTGATTTAATTTTTATTTTATATGTTTTAGTTTTTATTTTAAGAAGCTTGTAAAAAAAATTATATGTTTAGTATTATTTAACGTTTTCTTCAAACATTTTTTTAGCGTCTTAATTCCATTAAAAATTTTATTGGATTATTTAAATATACAGTTGTAACTAACTGAATAAAAATAAAAATTTAAACAACAAAGAATTCCATTAAAATGGTATCTTGATTTTTGTTTTTTTTTTTTTTGGTTTATGATTTAAACTAATATTTGGAGCAGAAGATCGATCGATCGTTGAATAGTAAACTTTCAGCAGGTTCGCTCACGTCTGCGGCCTCTTCTAAACATGATCATAAATGTCACTAAAGATGTTAAATTTATATATGTAAATAAAAGTAAATGTTGTAGAAAATAAAATTCTTAAGACCAAAATTTATTTTCTTAAATAAATAATAAAACAGTCACATGAATGACAGTTTTAAGACTCCAGTCATTATTTTCTCAAACAACGACAATACGCTGCGCGGTCCGTCCATTCGGGCTGCTGATGAAACAGCAGAAACAAACATCAATATAAAATTTTATTCTTCTCCTCTCTTGTCATTTGTTTTGTCTTTCTTATCAAAATCAATATCAAAAAACAGTTGATATTTAACGACCGTTTTAACAAGTTCTTTTTTTCTTTCTTTCTTTCTTGTTGTTGTCATTGTTGTTGAGATTTTAACTCTTTGCTGCATTTGTTTACTATTCTCGATATTAACATGCATATGGAGATGCTTCTCCATAGATATACACATATGAATGTGTGTATGTTTGTATGCATGCAGCGAAATATAATAAAAATAAAAGACAGAAATAGATAAAGATTTTCAACGTTTGATAGCATCCACTTGTACTCGTCCATACATACATATGTAAGAGTATAATGTGAGTGGCGACAACTGGCGTGCATGTGCGTACGTTTGTAAAGACCCAAAGCGCAAATATTGCTACAAAGTGTACGAGACCGACCATATTAGAGACACAAAATAATAATCCGTTGAAAATAACAAGTCAACGTTGACGACATTCTCAAGACTTCTTTAGCCCCATTAAGCTGAGCATTATATTTTCCAACAGGTTGGACACCAGCTGAAAAAAAGGAATTCGAGCACACTGTATTAAATGATGTTCAAACTATTTCTTCCACTGTAAAGCCCAGTTCAGACTATTATACTTTGTATTAATATAGGGTGTTTTTTTAAGCCCGATAGAACTTGAAATTGTAAAAAATAACACAAAAAATTAAATTGTAATCAAAATTTTTTTTTATTCGAAAGATCAATACGTGACATTAACATTTGAAAATGATTTCGGGCATATAGGCACCGCGGCTGTTCTTGACGAAGCGCATTCTGGACGTCCAATTTTGGGCCACTTTTTCGAGCACTGCTGGCCGTATGTCACGAACAACACGAACAATGCTGGCCTCCAAGGCGTCAATTGTTGCTGGTTTATCAGCATAAACCAGCAACAATTCCATTTCTCGAAATCAACTTATCGCCAAATTTTGATTTCAGTAAGTCGATGGTTGCGTTCGCCGTATGGCACGTAGCGCCATCCTGTTGAAACCACATCTCCTCCGGATCAATGTCATCCATATTTTCAAACAAAAAATCATTGATCATGGTGCGGTAACGATCTCCATTGACCGTAACGCGAGCTCCGGCCTCATTTTTGAAGAAATAAGGTCCGATGATGCCACCAGCATGAAAACCGCACCAAACAGTGCATTTTTCTGGATGTAATGGAGTCTGTAGGGTCTCTTGTGGATTGGTCTCACTCCATATGCGGCAATTTTGCTTATTAACAAACCCGTTAAGCCAAAAATGCGCCTCATCGCTAAACACAATTTGTCGTCTATAAGTTGCGCGAATCGACGACTGATTTTCAAAGTAAATTTGGATAATTTCGTAGCGTTGTTCAAGCGTGAGTCTATTCATGATGATTTGTCAGAGTATACTGAAACAAATAAAAAAAATGTTTCATCAAAATTTAATTTTTTGTGTTACTTTTTACAATTTAAAGTTCTATCTAGCTTAAAAAAACACCCTATACTTGTCAAAAATTCAAATAATACGTGCAAGTCTGATAGTCTGAATGTAATCCGTCATACATACGAAAAATAATACGATAAAACGTTGACATCCCATACAACATTTTTTTTTTTTTTATAGCACCAGTACTCAGGGGATGACCCCTACATATACAGTGCATTGTACCAGAACTAGGAAAATAGGTTGTGAGGAGGGGGAAAGCGGGAGTAGTGTTTGTGAACATTTGACTTGAATTTTCCAACGTTATAACAGACAGGAAACACGTCTGCAGACAACTTGTTCCACAGACGAAGAGTACGGCTGAAAAACGAATTCTCTCTGTAATGCGTAGTACGATTCCCCGGGCAATCAACCACAAATGGATGAGCTCTGGACGATGAACGTGTGGTACGTAAAAATGTGCGCGTTTCGGGAACAAGATCCCTAATCTCGTCAGAGCAAAATCCATTGTAGTAACGATAGAACAGAGTAACTCACCCCACACTGCGTCGATACTCCAGTGAGTCAATAGAGTTGGATACCCTACTGTCACCGATAAGCTTCTTCACCCTCTCCTGCACACGGTCAAGTAACCCCAAAATAGACTTTGAGGCACCGGTCCAAACAAGAGAGTTGTATTCCATTTTCGGTCGGATGTAGGCGGTATAAATAGTAAGGAGGTCGGATGGAGTGAAGTACATCTTACACCGTTTCAATAAACCGAGGCACTTGAATGCTTCTTTACAGATATGAAAAATGTGTTCAGTCCAGCGAACATCACACTGTATCTTCATTCCAAAAACATCAAGAGCTTCCGATCCCTCAATATTTATACCACCATGAGTACAAATAAAGCAGCATCGGTGGTCGTTTGTTTGTGTGTTAATAAACAACATTGGGGCTTACGAGCGTTAAAGGCAACCCTGTTTTCCCGACCCCATTCGGAGATTAATAGAAGATCACTGTTTAGTGACCAGGGGATGACCGCTACATATGCAGTGCATTGTACCAGAACTAGGAAAATAGGTTGTGAAGAGGGGGAAAGAGGGAGTACTGTTGCCAACTGAGTTGAAACGTGTATAGGGTGCTTTATTTGACCAGCATAGTGCTTGTTTTTTTTGTATGGTTGTAGTTTTGCTCTAGTGCTGCCACCTTGTAGACGTTAATATTACCTTGAATAAAACCAATAAATAAAAAAATCGGAAGAAGGTGTTTTCATAGCAAGAGGTTGCTGAGAAGATTGGAAAGAAAAGATGGAGGAAAGAAAAATGGAGTTTTGAATGAGGACAACGGTTGGAGATTTTGAAGAAAGTGGACAGTAGTTGGGGGTTTCTTGAGAAAATTGAAAAATTTTGAAGCAAAAGTTTTTGCAATAAAAAGTTAAAAAGCTTGAGTTAAGTTCAGATACACATTCCTCGGCAAAAACGCACACTGAATCTGAAGAGCAGGTACACTTTTTGCGAACTCTCAAAATTAACTTGGGGAATCCCCAAAATTAACTTATTTACCCCGGAAGCAATACGGCAACTTCCATGTACGCACTAAAGCGAATGACTGTATGCCATGGCAAAAACCCTCACCGAATATGAAAAACAAGTTCCAAGCGGATTAGCGTACAAGTTTAGACTTTTTTTTGGCAATTTCCAAAATCGGCTTCGGGAATCCCCAATATTCCCCCAGTTCCTCGCAAAAAATACGGCAACGGCGAGTGACCCTTAATAGTTCAGATGCACGGTGTACGGTAAAAACCCTCACCGAATATGAAAAACCAGTTCCAAGCGGATTAGCGTACAAGTATCGAGTTTTTTTTTTGGCAATTTCCAAAATCTTCTTCGGGAATCCCCAATATTCCCCCAGTTTCCCGGAAGAAATACGGCAACGGCGAGTGGCCCTTAATAGTTCAGATGCACGGTGTACGGTAAAAACCCTCACCGAATATGAAAAACCGGTTCCGAAATGGATCTGATTTTTTTAGGAATGCTCAAAATTTAATTTGGGAATTCCCAAATTCCCCTACTATCTACTACTACCAACAATAGCTAATTTAAATTTTCGCACTTAAGCGAATGACTGTTAATAGTTCAGATACACTTGCACCGAATATGAAAAACCGGTTCCGAACCGGTTATCGAAGCGGTTCCGAGTTTTCTGGAAATTCCCAAGGTCCCCCATTTCCCCCTAAGCAATACGGCAACTTCAATTATCGCATTAAAGCGGCAACACTGTATATACACTTTAATATAGCATGTATTTCGAGAGTTGCAAACATACAAGTGAAGTTAATATAAGCCTGTTAAAAATAAAATTAATAATATATTTATGTGAAAAATCAATCTGTATGTACATACATATATACAGTATATCAAAAGAAATAAACTTGCATATTTTGTTGTTTGTTTTTTACTAAGCTTTCGTTTGAATCTACGAATTCATTTACTACGAACCTGTAAATGAATTTCAAACAATTTATTAATAATTCAAACAATTTATAAATTAATTCAGCGAATTTCGTTATTGAACATAAAAAACAATATTTTCCGTATGCCTTTTCTTTGAATGTATGTATATGTAAAGTGTATGTTTTAATTTCTTGTAAACAACTCCGAAAAATACCAGATCGCCAAACGACTAAAAATGAATTTCGACTTTTTCAACACGTTTTGCGGTTTCAGATCGCACGTTTGTCAGAACATGCCAGTATATATGATTTTTACGATATTCTATTGTCTTGTACATGTTGCAAAAGATGTCTTAAGCACATGGTCAACTGGGTAAGACAAAGTCACATGCCCACGAACGAACTAAAGATGTATGGAAAATTAAAATAATGATTGGTGGAATAAATTGTGTTGGCAGCAATATGTGTATATACATATCTATGTATGTGCGTATATGTAACGTCCGTAAATACATATGTATATGAATGTAAACAAAACATTTTACGGTGATTTTGTATTTAAACTGCCTTTAAATATAATTCTTTGAATTTATTTAAATTCTTTTAAAACCTATCAAAGAAAATTTGGATTTTTATTTCATATGGAAATTGCTTTCAACCGTGTTGAAAGAGTTGTTGACAATATTACGTGGGAACCTGAGCTACATATATACAAAATTATACATACATAATTATTAGATCTTTTATCTATCGGGTAGCTAATTACTTTACTGCTCAAAAACTAAAAAAAATAAAAAAAAATATATTAAAAAATTTGACCTAAAAATAATACAATAAGTTTTAAGCTTCTGGCTGTTCCAAAGTTACCAGGTTTTCTTGCAGTACGTCAAAAAGTTTGACTTTCTTTGAATAGTTTTTGGGCATCCAAGGCGAATTCATTACTAGGTGAACTTGGCAGCTCAGGTGATTATTTTTTGTTCTCGCGTTTTTTCCCAATGAGACTGTCAAATTTTTTTTCTTTTGTTTACAAACAATTTCGCTGCATTTTAATCTGACGATTTTTTTGTATGATTTAGTGCTATTTCAAGAAATTTGTGTGAGTTTAAAAGTGAAAAACTAATATAATCTGTGATTTTAATTACAAACAATTATAAAAGTTTATAAAGGGTGGTTAAATTTCAAGGGCCGATGTTGATTTTGAATAAAACACAAACTATTTAGGAAATTATTGTAATTTTATTTTATTATTATATATTGGTATTATTCAATTATGTATGGAACAAAATATCGGCCAAATGGGCGCCGCGACCACGGAGGCACACCTCCATCCGATGGTCCAATATTTCGATGACCCTGAGGCATAATGGAGGTTCTATGCCGTTAATGTGCCGAATTATCTCATCCTTTAGCTGTTGAATTGTTGCTGGCTTATCGACGTACACCTTTTCTTTCAAATAACCCCAAAGAAAAAAGTCCAACGGTGTCAAATCACAGGATCTTGGCGGCCAATTGACATCGCCATTACGTGAGATAACACGGCCATTGAATTTGTTGCGCAAAAGAGCAATTGTTTCGTTAGCTGTGTGGCAAGTGGCACCGTCCTGCTGAAACCACATATCGTCTACATCCATATCTTCCGATTCGGGCCATAAAAAGTTCTTTGTCATCTCACGATAGCGAACACCATTCACAGTAACTGCCTGACCGGCCTCATTTTGGAAAAAATACGGCCGCCCGATGATGCCGCCAGCACATAAACCGCACCAAACAGTCACTCTTTGTGGGTGCATTGGTTTTTCGACAGTCACTCTTGGATTCTCATTCGCCCAAATGCGGCAATTCTGTTTATTGACGAATCCACTGAGGTGAAAATGTGCCTCATCACTGAAGATGATTTTCTTCGAAAATTGATCATCCACTGTTGCCATTTCTTGCCACCATTCTGCCCATTCACGACGTTTGGAATGGTCAAGAGGCTTTAGTTCTTGAGCCAATTGCACCTTGTAAGCGTGTAAATGCCAGTCTTTATGCATAATGTTCATCAACGACGAGCATGAGAGATGCAATTGTTGGACACGACGACGAGTTGAGGTGGACGGCTCTTCAGCCACACTATCGCGAACAGCAGCAATATTTTCTGCAGTACGAGCTGTACGAGCATGCACTTCTACAGACTCGGTTTGCTCGAATTTTTCCACGATTTTTGCGCTTGTACGCACATTTGGACAATCAAATTGACCAAAAAAATCACGAAGTGCACGATATGCATTTTGATTTGAACGCCCATTTTCATAATAAGTCTGGATAACTTTAACACATTGTTGGATTATGTATCTCTCCATGGTTCAAATTGATCAAGTCTGAAATAGAGAAATGTCAAATAAAATTCGGAAAAAAAACTTGGCGTTTAGGTGTGGTTCACATTCAACATCGGCCCTTGAAATTTAACCACCCGATATTTATTTATAAATTAGTTTACAAAAATAAGTTTTCCAAACAAGTATTTCGATTTATAGATTGGGTGCATATACATACATATGTATATAAATCTAAGAAACTTATGATGGATAAAATGTAATCGTCATAAAGTTGACCTGGCGGATAAACACCTCACCCGCACTTTTTTCAGTGCACAGAATGCGATCGTTAGGAAGAGTTCCGTAAAGGCAGTTATTTTGTTTCGTGGCAAATAATAAAGCAGATGGTGGCTTATTGCATCTTTTTCGCTAAATTCTACTCAGATTGCCTCCAGTATTTCGTCGAAATCCACAGTTACTGGAATTTTTAGTTTGGACCCGTTTTTAAAGCGATTTCTGCTGGTATTTTAATTTTACATATTATTTTATGGTTTAATATTTTAATTTTTATATATGACAAAATAATATGTCTGTTTTCGAATTTGTCACTCACTTTTAATGGATAGCACAATGTTGTATCTTTTATTACTGAACAAAAGCAGTGAGGAATAGGTGAGTTGTTAGTTTGGATAGGCGCACATGTTTGCTTACACAGTGTGAATGTGACATGAGTACATTTCTGTTCATTAACTTTGATTTTCCAAAGTTTTAGCCATTTTTGTATATTCCTGTAAATTTCGTGAAGCTAATTGGTTTTCTTCATGAACACTCAAAAACGCTGTGTCATCTGCAAAGGTTGAAGTGTGAATTCCGGATGTCATTGGCATGTCAGAGGCGTAAATCAAATATAAAGTAGGCCCCAGTATGCAGTATGCCTTGGGGAACACCTGCCTCGATTGGCTGAGTTGGGCTTATAAAATCGCCTTCTCTGATAACAAATTTCCGCCCATATAAGTAGCTTTCCAGAAGCTTATGAGTATTTGCAGGCAAGTTTAACTTTATTTTGTGCATCAAGCCGTCGTGCCACACTTTATCAAAAGCTTGAGAAATATCAATGAATAGAGCTGAGCAATACTTCTTCTCCTCAAAGGTCTGTCTTATGACATTTTTCATGTTTAGCCCGAAAACCAATTTGATGATCAGGGATGCATTTCACATTGTTCAATATTGGACTCAACTTCGCTATTAACAATTTTTCGAATAGTTTTGAAATAGTTGTTTAAAGACTTATTGGTCTATATGACTCTACCTTAGTCGGATGCTTCCCTGGCTTGGTAATCATAGTAATCATTGAGACCTTTCACTCTGCAGGATAATACTCAAGGCGTAAAATAGCGTTAAAAATAAAAAGTAGAACCCTTCTAGCTACACGAGGTAACTGTTCAAGCATTTTACCAGTAATTTGATCAATGCCTGCAGCGCTCCTGGGATTTGTATTACCGATAACGTTTTCGATATCTTGAAAATTAAGTCCCAAAGACACAGGAAGTCTAACAACATATGGTGGTAGTTACGCTGTATTATTCGCTGGATCTTTTGTAATAAAAACATTTCTCAAATGATCGACATACAACATTCTATGAGAATAATATAATGGGTGATTTTATAAGAACTATCGGAAATTAAAAAAAAAAAACACATAAAATTCAGAAAAATGCATGAAATATTTATTTGGATCGATAGTTGGGTCGATATAATTTAATGTTTGAAGATTATTTCTTGCAAATGTTGGCCGCGGCTGCGCCTCAAATGGTCCATCCGCTTAGTCCAATTTTGGCATACTCTTTCCAACATTTCGGCCGGTATCTCACGAATAATGTTGGCAATGTTGGCTTCCAGTGCGTCAATCGAAGCGGGCTTATCGCTATAGACATTAACCTTAACATAGCCCCACAAAAAATAGTCTAGAGGCGTTAAATCGCACGATCCGGGCGGCCAATTGACTGGTCCCAAGCGTGAAATAAACTGTTCACCGAACTCGCCTCTCAATTGGTCCATTGTTTCGCGTGCTGTGTGGTATGTGGCACCATCTTGTTGAAACCACAACAAGATGGTGCAAGTCAAGCTCTTCCATTCTGGGCAAAAAAAAGTTTGTTATCATCGCACGGTAGCGCTCACCATTCACAGTAACGTTGTGATTCGCATCATCTTTGAAGAAATACGGCCCAGTGATGCCGCCAGCCCATAATCCGCACCAAACGGTTGTTTTTTGTGGATGCATTGGTAGCTCTTGCAATGCTTCTGGCTGCTCTTCACTCCAAATACGGCAGTTTTGCTTGTTTACGTATCCATTCAACCAGAAATGAGCCTCGTCGCTGAATACAATTCTTCGATAAAAAAGTGGATCTTCATCTAACTTTTCAAGAGCCCATTCACCAAAAATTTGGCGTTGTGGTAGGTCGTTTGGCTTCAATTCTTGCACCAGCTGTATCTTATAAGGCTTCACACCCAAATCCTTCCGCAAAATTTTCCACGTAGTGGAGTAACAGAGGCCCAATTGCTGCGAACGGCGCCGAATCGATAATTCACGGTCATCACCAACACTGGCCGATACGGCTGCGATATTTTCTTCAGTTCGCACTCTACGTAAGCATGTTGGTGGTTTAATGTCCAACAATGTAAATTTGGTGCGAAATTTTTTTACAATAGCCCGAATAGAAGCCTCAGTAGGTCGATTAAACTGACCATAAAATGGAAGAAGCGCGCGATGAACTTTCTTAACAGAGCACGCATTTTGGTAATAAAATTCAATAATTTGCAAGCGTTGTTCGTTTGTAAGACGATTCATGATTAAATTATAGACCAAACTGAAGATGTTTGACAGTGACACAAGATACAAAACGTGCGTGAGCTGTCAAAACTAGTGTAGCCAAAAAGATAATAGCAAAAAAATCACTCGTTATAACTGGCCTTACATACTCATCAACACCATGGCCTGCCACCTGTAGTCCCTCCCACACGAACTCCTTCTGGCTGATGTTATGCCAGGATCGGAAGCCCACCCCTCAGAAGTTCTGCGAACTCCACCATGATGGTTTGCAGCCGAATAATTTCGCAAACCATCCCTAAAATAGAAGACTTACCTTCTCATCACCCTCCTATGACCAAATCCAAACTTCTCTACTGACAAATCATATTGAAAATTATACCACTAGCGAAATTTGGCTTTTTTACAACTTCTTAACATTGGTTCGCGCTTTTATTAAATATAATTTGCAAATTTATATAGAATTAAATACAATAATATAGATATCAACACAAAAATCTTTAATAAAATTATTCCTCTAAACGCGAATTTTGCCACGGGAACGGTTTGTCTGAATCCAAATAAAAACGTCTATACATATGTATATTCTTCTGTTTAAATTAAGGTAAATACCAACCATTGGTTCGCTTAACCGCCTTTAAATGTTCACACAAAAACCGTAAAAGACACCTAAATTGAGCTCAATTTAGAGCCCTACTGCTCTAATGCGAGCGAAAACCTATTTTAGCTAAAATTGTTGGTGTTTTCCTCTATAATTATGAATAATACATACAGTACTGGACAATTCAATGGAAACTTTTCTAAAAATTTATTTATTTATTTTTAGAAGTCGAAAATCAAAAATTATTTCTAAAGAAACTTGACAAGTATTTTAGAATTTCATTTTATAGATTTTTTTTGATATATAAACAAAAAAATAATAACATAAAAATAACGTAGTTCTAAAATTATAAAGAAAAATTAAAAGTATAAAATTTTTGGGGTTCGACAAAACAATGGAAACTTTTACACTTCTGCACGAAAGATGACTAAAGCAAAATGTATTGATGAAAAAACAAGGCAAAATGCATAATAATTTACCGTTATTTTTTAAATTACTCTCTTGCCAGCTTCTTTTTTCAAATATTTTAAACACAAGAATCTTGAATACATAATTAGTAAAAATGGCTAGAGTCAAGATAAGTGAAGATTTAAAAATAAAAATAATAAATGATTTTAATGCTGGATTAAAACAAAAAACTATTTGTGATAAATATTCGATGAATAAATCAGCAATTTCGAAGATTATCAAGAAGTTTCGTGAAACGGGTACTGTTAAAACTCTGCATTCAGGAGGAAGACCACGTAAAACTACTCCAAGACAGGATAATTTAATATCAAGAGAGTTCAAAAAAGACCCCCAAATGGCATCAAGAGAGGTTAAAAATGTTCTTGGATTGGATGTTAGCTCTCGAACAATTAGCCGTAGAGCCCGCGAGGCTGGTCTTGGTTGCTTCCGCCCTGCGAAAAAACCTCTGATATCGGAGAAAAACCGTGCTGCTCGTTTAAAATTTGCCAGAGAGCACATAAATTGGTCTAAAGAGAAATGGAACACTGTCCTTTTTTCAGACGAGTCCAAATATAATTTAAGGGGCAATGATGGAAGATCATTTGTAAGGCGGCCAAAGGGAAAGAGACTAGACCCAAAGTACACAATCAAGACAGTCAAGTTTGGAGGTGGCAATATTATGGTGTGGGGCTGTTTTTCTGGGCAAGGAATGGGCCCAATTCACATTATAAAGGATACAATGACTGGTGTCGACTACAGATCCATTTTAAACGACATAATGTATCCATATGCAGAGGAGAACATGCCACTAATTTGGAGATTTCAGCATGACAATGATCCAAAACACACCTCTAGGGTTGTAACTGACTGGTTATAATCAAATGAGGTCCGTGTTTTGAAGTGGCCTGCCCAATCCCCGGACCTCAATCCCATAGAAAATCTATGGGAAATTGTAGAACGCAAGATAAGAACTTGAAATTACACATGGAAGGAAGATTTATCCGATGCAGTTTTGAGTGAATGGCAAAAGGTACCAAAGGATACAATTGACAAATTAATTGGGTCAATGCATCGTCGCTGTGATGCAGTAATTAAAAACAAAGGATACCCAACAAAATATTAATTTTTGATAATTGGCCGAAGGTTTTTATTGGAGTAAATTTTAAGTTTCCATTGTTTTGTCAATACCTCAAAATTTGATACTTTTAATTTTTCTTTATAATTTTAGAACTACGTTATTTTTATGTTATTATTTTTTTGTTTATATATCAAAAAAAATCTATAAAATGAAATTCTAAAATACTTGTGAAGTTTCTTTAGAAATAATTTTTGATTTTCGACTTCTAAAACTAAATAAATAAATTTTTAGAAAAGTTTCCATTGAATTGTCCAGTACTGTATATATATTTTTCGTCTGTATGTCGTCTGTCTATGTCCTGTCTTTGGCAAAATACCTGGACCTGCTGTTGACACTGCTGCAACCTGGCTGCTACGGACTGCGATTGCCTGAACTAGCTGCTGCTGACTGTTATTGCTATTTGCGGTGATGGCAGGATGATGACGTTCAATATTTGTATTTATTGTATTTTATTATTTTATTTCCAAAATTGTTTTGTTCCCAATAGATGTATAAATATTTAAATTTTTCTATTTTAAAATTTTTAGTTTTTTTTTATCTTTTGCCATTTAAGTATTTTTTTCCAACCAATAAAAAAATATATTTTCACCATCTTGTTTCACCTCCTCTTTCTTTTTCCTTCAATACCAAAATCACTACCACCACTCACTCTTCCTTCTCTGCTCTCCAGCTCCCATCTTTCCTCCAAATACGCATTCCTCCACTTCAACGCACCAACTAGTCTTTTCCCAAAAACTTCGGCTTTTTCCTTTCCCTTTAATATTTTCCAACAGACTTCAAAAATGTAGACTTTTAAAAAGTTCGGATTTTTTTCTTTTCAAATTATTTTAAAACTTCTTAAATTTTCTTTTCAGAAACTTCAAAATTCAACAAATCTTTATATTATTTTTCTTCAGCACACAAGTCTTTTCCTCCTTCAAACAAAAAAAAAGGTGTTTCTTCTTGACAAGTACAACCAATCCGCTATCCTATTTATACCACCAGCTATACTTTTTCCCAAAAACAAAACTCTGGCCATAAAAAAATTCCGTTTAAATTTTTTCCCAACAGTCTTAAGCTGGATTCACCCATTGTTTCCGAACAAAATGTTTGTCCGGAGAAAAATTTTTTTACTGAGAGTGTTCTGCAGCACGATTCACCCATTGCAAAAAAAAATGTTCCGGAAAATCAGAGCTGCCATATGTAAACAAAATCTATTAGTTTTACAAGGTGGTAGTACTGCTTGCTATTATTTTGGTTTATTTTCCTGGCGTGGTTTACATATTCTCAATTATTAGTAAATATTGTGTGATAATAATAGAAAAAAAGAAAACTGCTTTTGCTTATGGCCATTGAAATACATAAAGCATTGTTATTAGCCAAGTACATAAATATAAAAAAGAATTAAAAAGAGCTGCAGTGAGAAGACTTTTAAAGCAAAGAAGAACAATGGGTTATTTTTACACATTATATCATACATACACTCTCTTCCTGGCTTTTTCATTTCTTCAATAAGTTTTCCGGCAATCAATTCATTTATTTCCGTATTAAAATTATTACTTATTTTTTAATAACTATTAAAACTATGTACATACATCTAATGCCAGCCACAATCGAAATTTCATCAGAATAAAACTACTCGCACTATGTAAATTTTTTATTCGATGGGGCAACTCAATACAATTTTGTATGAAAAAATGTATCCTATTGGCATCTCAGTTCAATTTTGTCCGGACAAAATATAAAATTAAACCAAGAAATCAAGAAGAGAGACGTCAAACTACATATAAAAAAAATTTTGTCCGGACAAAAATTTTGTTCGGAAACAACGGGTGAATCCAGCTTTACCTTTTTGTCTTTTTCCCCACTGTTTAACAACTGCATTACCCATCATTACAACAGGGTGCACATTACAGAGTGTTATTAAATCTCTTGTTCAGCTTACAGATTCGCTATTAAATCAGCTTTAGAATTCTTTAATCAGTCGCAGTTTAAGATAAGTTTTCTTCTAAGATAGGTTTTCTCATTTTCGGCTTATTTCAAATTTCAGTATATTCAGAATTCAGTATATCTAATTTAAGAAATTCCGTACTTGTCGCTCTTCTGACACCGCTTGGGTTTGATTTAAGTGCGGATTGATTGAAGGGGTTCTTAAAGCACCACGTTTACAACCGTTTTTTCTTGTAATATCCCACAGTGCGATGTAATTACAAGCTGCCTTTAGGAAATCATACGAGTATAATATCAATATAGCTCCCTCTATGATTTTTATTTAAGCCAACAAATGTACCTTTATATGTATGTATGTAGATAATACGTACAATTTCTAATAAGAACATTTTAATCAAGTACTGCAGATAATTTTGATTCAGTAGAAAATTAATTAATTTTGTTTTAAAGATAATCTGAAACACTATTTGTACTCTTTTGGGGTTTCTTTTAAATACAGACGTTAAAAAGCAGTTGTTATTTAATGTCCTCATTTCCTTACAAACGATCGGGTAACTTACACTGGAAGATACAAAATGGATAGTACATCCTTAATAAACGCCTCCAAACATATATTTTTTTCTTTTCATATATACGAGTGTGTACACATTAAATACGTCTTCTTAGTTTTTGAATATTTCGATCAGAGATGGAAACCTTTTGATTAATTTTTACGTCCTGTTTCACGATCTCGAATGTTGACGGACGCAAACAATTGAAACGCTAAAGAAACTTGTTTTTAATCCAAAATCTTAGTTTTTTAATAATGAGTTTAAGAGTAAGTTTTTGAAATGAAGAGCTTAAAAGTGGATCGTGCTGACTTAAAATGCCACCGAACTTTAACGTTCTACATCGTGAAGCAGGTTTTTAATTTTTTTTTTTCAGTTGGAGAGAGGAAAATGCCTAACTCATCTCAGATACTGTTGTCATGATTCTGGTATGTGGGGCTTACACCCTCCTAAAACCGCTCCATTTTCATTGAGTCTTATTTCCACTCCGGTACCGCTTTCGCATTGCTTCAGGGTGTTGCTCCTTCTATGTTCCTACCGTATTGCACGTATCAAGACCACATGTAGATTTTGATTTTTATATTGTAAGATCTTTTCAATAGATGTCTCCATCTAGTGCCATTTGCTCCCATCTTCCATCATAGCTTTCACAATGTTTTCAGGTGATGTTTCATCAATATTCTCCACCACGTTATGTCTTTTCCATCTCCTGAAGAATATGTGTTTTACATCATCCACATACAAATCGATGTATCTACCTTCCCCAGTGTGAGGTGGTATTCCAGATAATATCCATGTCCAAAAAGCCTAGTAATCTATCTTAGATCTTAGATACTGATATCGCTTTCGCATTTCTTCAGGGTGGGACTCCTCTTTTGTGCCCACCGGATTGTACGTGTCATTTATACGTCTGAATTTTGCCTTTTGTACCGTAAGATCTTTTCAATATATGTATGTCGCTATTTGATACCATTTGCTCTCGTCTTCCATCTTAGCTTTCAGAATGTTTTCAGGTGATATGCCAAAATGTTTTTTCCTAATAGTTTTTAGGAAAATCCGAATTAAGCAAATTATAATTCGGGATCGAATTTAAATTAAACAATTTATAATTTAAATATATATAAATTATTATATTATAAATTAAATATAATCACAAAAATACAACTCCTTCGCTTCACAATTACTTTGCAAGCATTATCCTCCGTGTTATCTCTTTATTGCTTCCATCTGTCAAACAGGCATCGTGCACACAGTATATAGAAGTCGATGTTCAGAAAACAGCTTTGTTATATGACAATCTATCTCACCGTGCTATCTGTTCATCCACTTTTCTATGTCCGTGATTAATCTCACTGTCTAATTGCCACGCTATTCCATCTTTCCTTTCACTTTCACTTGGTGTTACTTACGTTACTGTTTCCTCGATTTGGCTTCGCTCCCTCCAAAGCTTCCTACGTTATTCGGCCAAGAGCTCCCTCGGGATAGTCCCGCTTGTGATAAGTATGGCAGGCTCTAACACTGAGCGATGTGCCGATGTTAATCTGAGAGCAGCAGTATGCTGTACCGTTATCAGCGTACGCTGTCTGATGCAGCATATTCCAGAATATCAGTCTAGAATCTAGTCTCAGCCTAGGTATTTAATCCGCTTGCTCGACCTAATCCCCCCCGGGGAATTGGTTTTACCTTGACGTACTCCCAACCAGGGCATTCTGTTTTTTGGTTAAAGAGGGGAAGTAGTCCCTCGTTTGTTGTAGCAAATGAAACTCTAGGAAGCCGCATGACTTATGTTGTGTTGGGGGTGGTTCGGTTTGGAGCTCAACCCGGACTAATCATGGTAGAGGTGCCTACCTTGGCTAGAACGTTCTAGCTGTGGTTTATACCTAAAACGCAGGAAGGGTGAGTTAGTATCCCTGATAATTGTTTAGTGTTTGACTTTTTTTGGGGATTAAAAACCTCCCGAGGGTCTGTTGCCTCTACAAGAGATAAAGGGTGGTTAAATTTCAAGGGCCGATGTGGATTTTGAATAAAACACAAACTATTTGGGAAATTATTGTAATTTTATTTTATTATGATATATTGGTATTACTCAATTATTTATGGAACAAAATATCGGCCAAATGGGCGCCGCGACCACGGAGGCACACCTCCATCCGATGGTCCAAATTTTCGATGACCCTGAGGCATAATGGAGGTTCTATGCCGTTAATGTGCCGAATTATCTCATCCTTTAGCTGTTGAATTGTTGCTGGCTTATCGACATATACCTTTTCTTGCAAATAACTCCAAAGAAAAAAGTCCAACGGTGTCAAATCACATGATCTTGGCGGCCAATTGACATCGCCATTACGTGAGATAACACGGCCATTGAATTTGTTGCGCAAAAGAGCAAATGTTTCGTTAGCTGTGTGACAAGTGACACCTGTACAGTGGTGATGGTTGACGGGTAAGTTAGTTTAAGGGCTGATGGGCTTCGGCCTATCAACTCATTAAGCCTTGTCTTTCACAGATTGCTGGGAAATTGCATACAGAAGCGATTAGAAAGCCCGAACTTTTCAACAAGAAGTGGCTACAGACATATGGCAAAAATTGCTAGCTGAAATCGCTGATGAATCGGGAATAATTCATTCCATGGAACTGGTCCATCATTAGATAATGCCGTAAAGGCAGATATAAATCTTTTTCACAACAGCTAGTCCTAATCGTCTCAGCTAATATTCGCATGCCTATTTCTAGAGGAATATGTTTATTTATGACAATAAAAAACTCAATTTTTCGGCGGCTAGCTTGGGATATGGCAATCTACCTATGTTTGTGTCGTACGAAAACTTGGTTTCGCTGGCACTGCTATAATGATAGCAACCTAGTAGGTATTGCTTGGCATCTCGGTGTGTAGAACACCAACATAACTGATACTCCAAAGCTCAGGGCCTAGGATGGAGCCCTATACTGCGCCTGCAGTAATCTGTTGCTCATATATTTGGCCAGCATTCACTTATATGAGTACACCATCCATGAGATAGCTTCGGACCATCCTCAGTATGTATGCAGGTGCTCTAAATCGTCTGTCATGTCATTCCACGTTGCGCTGCTAAAAGTGTTCGTAACATCTAGAGTCACCGGTAGGATAATGTCTATCGAAAAATGGTTTCCCGCTTGTGATTTACGTACTCAGTCTATAATATTTTAATTAATTAATATTAGAATCCAAATGCATTTAATAGAAAAATATATCATGAAAAAATACTCCGCCGCCGTAAATTAGGAAGCCTGGTGGCCAAATCAACTCATTTTTCATTTTGGGTTGATGGCATCCGATATCGAATGAATTATATCGCAATAATATAAAATTGTTAAACAATTTCTTTTGCATTCGTACTCTTTGGAAACCTAGAACCTTAAATCTATTGCATTTTGTTCAGTTACGCTCCGAACGCGTCATTGGCCATAATCCACACGTATCGTAATGTTACTCTATACTACAGCCAATTCGATATATACGATAATGTGGTCTTTAGACCCTTGAACTGCATTTTAGTAAAAATATCTTTATGAACATTGTCATCCCTGGTGCTCTTTGTTGGGAATTTTGTTTTTGATGCGACATAAAACTGAAATGATATAAAAGCACAATAGGTGCACACAAGCCATTAACACATAAACTCAAAGATATGAACGCACACACGCACACACACACACACATACAAACACACACACACGCATGCACACAAGCTGTTGCCGTGCCAGCATGCAACGTTGCTGCTGCGCAAATGGTTGCAGTGTCTACAATAACGAATAGTGAGTGAGTGACAAGTTCTTGGACACCCGTTGCGATTAGATTACTTATCTGGAATATTGATCGTTTGGAAACATTGTGACGTGATGTGATGTGGTGGCATTTTTGTCTTGTCCGTAAGTCAATATTTTAAATATTTTATTGTCCCATCAAAGAGGCGCAGTAAAACTCTTTTGCCCTGATGTATAACAATTTAAAGCAGCCAACATTAAGAAGGGGAACTGTATGGAAAAAAAAACAAAAAAATTAGCGAGTGCAACAGCATACATACATACTTGTACGTACATTTGTGGGTATTTTTTACAAATATATATATATTTCGTGATATAACTACAGACATTACATGTGTAATTCTTATAAGCGAACAACTTACATAATCGGATAAAAATTTTGCCTTGGTGAGTGTCCGGTTGGGGGGCAAGGTTTCACTGCATTTACGGAAGAAAAGAAGTAACCAAATTGAAGGAAAATAATACCAATTTTGCTTAAAATTACCAAAGACGGCAGCTCTATTCGCAAGCGTGATTCAGAGAGCGAACCAAGTGTTTCATATCAGGTTCATAATTTTGGTGAAAGTAAAGTGGTAGCTCTGGATATTTCCAAAGTGCTTGTCAGAGTGTGGCATAGTGCACTGCTTTCAAAACTTACTGCTTTTGGTGTCGGTGATGACTTTTCTCGGTTTATATCGAACTTTCTCAGAGACGGCACTATACGAGTTGTTACAGATGGGGTGTAATCAAACGAGTTCAAGTTTAAGACAGGGGTACCACAAGGCTCCGTTCTCGTTCCCAACCTATTTCTTATTTTCCTCAACGATCTTCTCTATCAAACTTCCAACACTATCCACTCTTGTGCGGATGACAGCAGCATTTGCCTATAGCTCTTGCAGTTATAGACCCAGCCACCCAGCCTATTAGAGATCGCTCCTAAGAGGCTATATATATGAATGATTCACTGAAGAGTGATCGTCAATTAATCTCCGAATGGGGTCGCAAAAACAGGGTCGCCTCTAACAATCATAAGACCCAAAGCTGTTTATTAACATACAAACAAACGACCGCAAGTGCTACCTCATCTGTACTCATGAATGATATAAATATTGAGGAATCATATGCTCTTGATGTTCTCGGACTAAAAATACAGTGTGATGTTCGCTGGACTGATCACATCTTTCATGTCTCTAAAAGTGCCTCGAGTTTTTGAAACGGTGTAAGATGTACTTCACCCCATCCGACCTCCTTACTATTTATGTCACCTATATCCGAGAATGGAATACAACTCTTATGTGACAAGTTCTTGGCGTTTCAAAGTCTATTTTGGGTTTTCTCGACCGTGTATAGGAGAGAGCGAAGAAACTTATTGGTGACAGTAGGGTATCCATCTCTCTTGACACGTTGGAGCATCGACGTAGTGCAGAGTGCGTTACTCTGATCTATTGTTACTACAATAGATTTTGCTCTGACGATATTAGCGATCTTGTTCCCGAAACTCGCACATTTCTACGTAACACTCGTACATCGTTCAGGTATGTGGTCGATTGCCCGGGGAATCGTAAAATGCATTACAGAGAGAATTTGGTTTCAGCCGTATGCTTCGTCTTTGGCATAAGTTACCTGCAGATGTGTTTCCCGTCTGTTATAACGTTGTAAAGATCAATTCAAATGTTCACAACCACTATTCCCACATTCCTCCTCTTCACCACCTATTTTCCTAGTTCTAGTATAATGCACTGCATCTGTAGGGATTATTTGCTGAGTACTGTTCCAAGATAAAAAAAGAAAATTACCAAAAACGGCTGCTCTGTTCCCAAGGCTTATTCGCTTACTTTACGATTTTGGAAACTCCTCAAAATAAGAATTAGTTTCGGTAATCACTTCTTCATTTGAGATGAATTTTTTTCCTGCGTGCCATTTTTTTCAAGTTTGGAAACAGAAAAAACTCAGTAGGAGCTAAAGCTGGACTATGAAGTGGATGATCAACCAATTCGAAGTGTATTTCACGTAATTTTAGCTTCGTATACTAATGCTGTGTAATGCGTGATCTTGAAAAAAGCGCACTTTTTCTTCTTTCAATGTAACCGTTTTTTCTTGATAGCTTAGTCATTTAATCCAATAATGCGCGATAATACTTTCCTAAGATTGTGGAACCTTTTTGAAAATAATCGATTAGCAATAATCCGTGTGCAGCCCAAAATACAATGGCCATAACCTTGCCAGCCGATTTCACTGTCTTCGCCTTCTTCGGAGCATTTTCACCAGCTTGGTTTTTGGTGTCAGGTGTGTAGTGGTGCTCCCACGTTTCATCAACAAGTATTAATTGATGCCAAAAATTACGCTTTATCATGTCGAAACACCGCAGTGGAGTGGTCTGTCAAACTCGGTTTTATTTTGCCACTGGGCAATGGCGGCACCCATCTTGCCGATAGCTTTTTCATATGCAAATGTTCATGCGAAATGTTGAACACACTTTCATGTGACATGTCTACCATTTCAATAATCTCACGTAACTTGACTCGGTAATCATTCATAACGATATCGAGGATTTTTTTCAGATTTTCTTCAGCACCTACCGCTTTTGGCCTTCCAGTTGATGGTATTGTTGCTGTGTTTGTTCGACCGCGCTGAAACTCAGCAATCCAATATTTTACATGTAATCTGACGGAGCAGTCTCACTGTAATGTTTAACGAGCTTTTCTTTTGTCTCTTTTGCCGTTTTCCCTTTCAAATACTACTGTTTAATCACTGCACTTCCTTTTCAAGAAACACAAAAGTTGCTGACTTCAAACGACTACAACAAATAAACTAATCGATGACTTTGGGTGAAATTTTAACAGCTGACGTCTGACAGATCGGAATTAAAAAAAACTAAATTTGAGTTTGTACTACCATCTAGCGCTAGGTACCTTCAATATGCAGACGTAACTTCTTACACAGATATGGATAGATGAAAAGATACGTTCGTTCAAAAGCTGATATGAATGTGAAAAACTAGCGCGAAACGGGAGTACGGCCAAACCAAACTAAATTATCGAGATTCATTCTCACGTAGTTCAATTGACGCTCCGACTATAAACATTTTATTTTAATTTCAATTAAGCAAATTTTCACACTTTTTCTTCACTACACTGAGATTGATATTTTTATTAATTACTCTTCTTATTTGTTTTACATGCACTACGTACTGATAGCTTGTACAAGAGTTCCCATGAAATTCACTACAGCAATTTCCCCTTCCTGGGAATTGAAAATTTTATGAGAACAAATATTTCCCATCTTATTCACTATAGTGGTGAGAGACTATCCGACTGCTTGTCAATTTTTGCATTCGGATTTCTATCCTACTGAATACATTTTACTTTTACACGGTAAGACTACCTTTATTCTATTCCCATTTTTGACGAATCTAAAGATTTGCATAACCGGTAAAATTGCCTTTAAAGGTATGGAGCTGTTTTACTTGGCACCTTCCAGTGGAAGTAATGTTATCGAAAGGGAAATTTATTTGCAAGTTTAACTGCAACTTATAAAACTCTTACAATACGAGTATAGTAAAAGTAAACTTTCTCAAATGTTACAGATGGCATCCAGTTGATAAAAGGATTTAAAATAAAATAAAATGTAAATAATCAAAAAGCAAATGTATCAATTCAATCGTGTGATTTTAAGACGACAGACAACCAAACAACAAGTGTTATAATTTCATTTCGTGTTAAACGCTCTGATTAACCAACTCAACTGTCACATTTTGACGAAAATCCTGTTTGCATTTCAGGCAAATAAACAAAAAGGAAGCAAACACCCAAAACACAATATGTATGTATGTATGTGTGTGTGCGTGTACGTATGTCGCTAACGCATTGCAGTGAATTAAAAAAATGAAAACGCACCAATATGTTGAAACAAATCAAACAGAACTATTAAAAATAAATATTTGTTGTGGACAATAAAAACAAAACGGATACAAAAAGCGGAAGCCGAAAGGGAACAAATAATCTGCGCGCTGCATGAGCCAGAATTAAAATAAAAACGAACAAAAAAAAAAAAAAATAGCATTTACACAGCGAAAATTCTAATAATTTGACATAAGTTCGTGCACGCACACAGAAGGACACTAATGGGAAATCAACATGATCCAAGGCGAGTTTATACTGGCACATACATACATGTTTTTTTGGGTTAAATCATAGTAAAACAAAGAAATATATTTGTAATAACAATGAAATAGACTTTACCGGATAACAAATATTATGACTGTCATGTTTGATTATAATTTTGTCCATGTCACCGCCGCGGCTGACGTTTTTTAGGCGCAATCAGGAACACCAAATTTCGCAAACTTTTTTGAGGCAGTTACGGAAGTATTTCACAATTAACCCTTCCATTCTTGACTTCCAGGTGTTCAGTTGTCTTCCCCACTAATTGTCTTCAACACTAAAATATCCTTGAGACTACCAGACGGATGTAGTGTTTTTTAAGCTGAAATATGGGTTGTAAATAAAGCAGCCAGATGGCTGATGTGAACCACACCTAAGCGCCAAGTTTTTTTTCCGAATTTTATTTGACATTTCTCTATTTCAGACTTACTCAATTTGAACCATGGAGAGATACACAATCCAACAACGTGTTAAAGTTATCCAGACTTGTTATGAAAATGATGATAAATTTTCGAAGAAAATCATCTTCAGTGATGAGGCACATTTTCACCTCAGTGGATTCGTCAATAAACAGAATTGCCTCATTTGGGCGAATGAGAATCCAAGAGTGAATGCACGCACAAAGAGTGACTGTTTGGTGCGGTTTTTGTGCTGGCGGCATCATCGGGCCGTATTTTTTCCAAAATGAGGCCGGTCAGGCAGTTACTGTGAATGGTGTTCGCTATCGTGAGATGATAACGAACTTTTTATGGCCCGAATTGGAAGATATGGATGTAGACGATATGTGGTTTCAGCAGGACGGTGCCACTTGCCACACAGCTAACGAAACAATTGCTCTTTTGCGCAACAAATTCAATGGCCGTGTTATCTCACGTAATGGTGATGTCAATTGGCCGCCAAGATCATGTGATTTGACATCGTTGGACTTGTTTCTTTGGGGTTATTTGAAAGAAAAGGTGTACATCGATAAGCCAGCAACAATTCAACAGCTAAAGGATGAGATAATTCGACACATTAACGGCATAGAACCTCCATTATGCCTCAGGGTCATCGAAAATTTGGACCATCGGATGGAGGTGTGCCGTCGTGGTCGCGGCGCCTATTTGGCCGATATTTTGTTCCATACATAATTGAGTAATACCAATATATCATAATAAAATAAAATTACAAGAATTTCCTAAATAGTTTGTGTTTTATTCAAAATCAACATCGGCCCTTGAAATTTAACCACAATTTTGTTTGGTTTAAAACAAAGAAATATATAAATTTAATTTTTGCAGCTTCAGATTTTTGTTTTTGTTTTAATAAAAAATTTACAATTTAAAATCTTTTATTTCTCAATATTTCGATAACAATTTGTTATCATCATGTGTTGGTTGCAGAATAAGTTTAATTTAAATTATGTTATATGTATTTTGATTTTTGAATTCATTAATATTGTTAAGAATTTTTCTTTGTGTATGAGCTAAATATTTTTCTTAGTGTATGAATTTTGTATGTATAGAAATTTTTTGACAATAATTTTTCAATTTAAATTTATAACATTTAATTTCTCCTGATGATAACAAATTGTTATCGAAATATTGTAAATTTTTTATTAAAACAAAAACAAAGATCTGAAGCTGCAAAAATTAAATTTATTTAACAAACGAAGATCGAATAATATTGAGATAAAAACAAAGAAATATATTTTTAATAACAATGAAATGGACTTTACCGGATAACAAATATTATGACAGTCATGTTTGGATATGATTTTCATCATGTCACCGCCGCGTATATTAGGCGCAATCAGGAACATCAATTTTCAAAAAATTTTTGCAGCAGTTGCGGAAGTATTTCACCTTTAACCCTTCCATTCTTGACTTGCAGGTGTTCAATTGTCGTCCCCACTAAAATATCCTTCAGACTGTCAGCCGGATGGCTGATGTTTCACAAGATATTCGGTAGGGATATCATGATAGTAACGGACAGCAAGGCCGCCATTAGCTCCGTGGTTGAAATTTACACTAATTCCAGTTTAGACCAGGAATGCCGGACATCTTTAAATAAGATGGCGAGACATTCTAACCTAATCTAATATTCTTCAGACTATCAGATAGATGAAGTGTTCTTTAAGCTGAAATATCGGCTACAAATAAAGCAGCCAGATGGCTGATGTTTCACAAGATATTCGATGGTGATATCAAGATAGTAATGGCCATCATTAACTCCGTGGTTGGAATATACAATAATTCCAGTCTAGTCCAGGATAGCCGGACACCCTTAAACAGGATGGTGAGACATTCTAACTTAACCCTAAAATGGGTAAGTGGCATCCACTTCTACGTGTAATAACGTCAACAACAGGTTTTGCCTTGGCGTATTCCAAACCAGGTCATTCTGTTTTTCGGATAAAGAGGGGAAGAGGTTTCACGTTTGTTGTAGCGAATAAAACTCTACGAAGTTGCATGATTTATGCTGTGTTGGCTTCCGAAACCTTTACCAAGGGTTTAAATTGGCAGAATGGAGATCAGCACTGCCTCCGGCTTTGCTTGCAGATCCACCATGATCAGCCTACCCGGGCTGATCATGGTTGAGTTGCCTATCTTGGCTGGAACGTTCTGGCTGTGGTTGAAGCCTAAAACGTAGAAGGAGGAAATTAGTATCCCTGATAATTGTTTGGTGTGTGGCTTTTTTCGGGGACTAACAACCTTCCAAGGGTCTGTTGCGTTTACAACAGATACCTGTGCTGTAGGGAACCAGCGATGATGGTTGACGGGTGAGTTGGTTCAAGGGCTGATGCTGCTAGGGGGCTTCGGCCCACCAACTCATTAAGCCTTGCCTTCCAGTGATAGCTGGGAAATTGCACACAGGAAGTATTAGAAGGCCCGAACTCCTCAAACTACAAACATATGTCAAAAATTGCTACCTGTGTGAGCCTAGTTAGGCACACGGGGGCGCTGGTAAATCGCGAATAGTTCACTCCGTGAAACGGTCCATTATCAGATAAGGCCGTAAAGGCAGGTACTGATGTAAATCTTTTTCATAACTTTCCCCTCCCAACAAACACCATATCTCCATACTTTTTTGTTTCACCTCTCTATTCTCAGACAAACACAAAGGGCGCAAATAAGCACCCAAGTGAGCTGGAGAAATTAACATAAGGCTTGACGACGTTTTCTATACGCGGGTAACCGCTTATTGTGGCATAAGTCACAGGGGGAGGAAAGGCTACCCGCCTTTACTCCTCTCCCACAATAACCCTATATCGTCTATTTTTCACTGCTAGCTTCTACTCTTCAATTTGTCAGGCAATCTTAAAGGAAACGATTTCAGGAACCAAGTGAGCAGGAGAACTCAAATTACATTAGGCAATCCAGCGGCCTGCCTACCTAAGTAATTTAAAGAAGAGCGTAAGTCGCTAAACTAGTCTGAAAGCACCTAAAGTGTGACCACTAATGGCTGCACAAAAAGAGTAACGTTTCTTTTGAAGCGAACATTACTGTTACGCACTGTCAAAATTAGGTTTTCCAATTGCATTAATAGTATTGCTCACTAACCTTGTTTAATAAAAATCACTAAATAGTGATAAAGTCGCTAAATTAGTCTAAATGCACCTAAAGCGTGATTACAAATCGCCGCAAATATGAGTAACATTTCTTTTGAAGCAAACTGTACTAAGAGACAGTAAAGCTTTCTCTCTTACACTCTGTCAAAATTGGATTTTGCCATTGCAAAGCGTAAACGCCACGCTATTTGGGCTGGTCTCATGTATGTGCATGACAAGTTTTGACATATAAATTACGCTTAACACGCTAATTTAGGTTTCACTACAAGGTGTGACTCTCAATTAACATCGTACACTATATATGTATGATATTAACTAACTAGTTGTGAGTTCGGATCCAACTTCAGTCAAGAAGAAATATTATTCTTTATTATAACAATAATTGCTGTGAAACAATATGATTGGACCACCCTTTGTAGTGAATTGTCAAACCAAACTCAACAATAAGCACTGTCAAACGGTTAATAGGTTGTCATATAAAGCAGTGCTGCCAACTCAAAGTTGTGACCTGTCTACAGGCACTCATTTATTAAACATAAACATATAAATATTATAATTTCACTTCATTACGTATATCACGTTGATTTTACATGTTCTGTTTTGCATTAAGAAAGAACTTGTTTAACTTTATTAACTATTGATATGATGTGAAAACTAATCGGTGGCAAAAAAACACCAAACAAAACACATTGAACATAAACACAAACACTGTCCCAAATTCATCCACCTTTTGGGTTTTTTTTTGTTTTCGCTGTGTAAAATTACAATAAATTTTTAGCAAACGAAAGTGTGAAAAAAAGGCCACAACAGCAGCCGTATTTGGGGTGGAGTGCAGTGGAGTGGGGTGGGGTGTCAGCGCAAAGTGAGCATATGCAGCGAAGGCGCTTAAAACTTGACACAGAAAAGTAACAAAAAACGAAAAAATCCCCCGAAGCAAATCCCTCAAAAATACTCTATTTAATGACTAAAAGACTGACGTGACGGACTGACTGGTTGACAGTGTGTTTGGTTGTTGTAGCCGGCAGCATATCCGCTGTTTCAATTTGTACAATTGTCGCTTCGAAAAAACACACACAAATAAATACTCGTACACCATCAAAAGAGTAAGACTACAAACGAACAACTTCCGATTACAACTTCATTTGTGTTTACATATCCAAACACACACACACACACACACATACATTCAAATATACTTTACTATACGTCTGTATATTTATACATATTTAAATAATTCCTATTTCGATTGTAATACATTTTTTTGTTTGTTTGTATTTTATTTCCACATTTATTTACTTTTTTTAATCTATATTCTTTGTGAATTTGTGTGCTGGTCTTTTTTTTCCAAGTGTGATGATTTACAGTCTTTCACAAAATTATGTTTCAACTTTATTTTTATTCAATTTATGTTATGAATAAATGCAAGTAAAGAAATTGCAAATATTTTCAAAGTGTTGGATAATTTTGCCGCGAACTGTTTGCATACATTCTTCTTTAACCCAGCAAGCATTTGCTAAGATGACTCCAGGAACCGGCTTAATGGGTACTTCATGCTGTACGAGTATAGTTATAGTACATATTTTCCTTAAAATATGCTCCAAGGCGATCAGAAATAAGACCTAATGCTAAATATAAATATATTTTGGATTGGGTATGTAATTCATGTAATCATGTCTGCTGCGCTACACCGAAAAGAATTCCTTCATTAATATAATGAATATTGACATTAGTCTAATGAAAATTTTCATTATTTTTCGGCCAATGATGGCCTTCATTGGACTAATGAATCCTGTTTCATTAAAAATTATGTAATGAATATATTCGTTAGATTAATGATAACTTCATTAAGTTAATGAAGCATGAATCATAATATTTATGAATAGCTTACATTAAAGCAATGAAAATATTCATTAAGTTAACGACTGAATTTCATTAGTTTTATGAATTTGGTACTTTAACATTAAGTAAAGCTTTAATTCCTTTAATAAATCTTCTTCATCATTCAAACGTAATTTTTTCATTAGGCCAATGAATGTGTTACATTATTTTTATGAAATATTTTCTCTAGTGTAATGAATACATTTGTTGAACCAATGAAAATGTTCACTAATTTGGTGAAAAATTTTCTTCATTCTAACGAAATAAAATCATTAGTTTAAGGAAGAGTTGCATTATTTTAATGATCTTTTTTCATTAGAATTGTGCTACTCAAGAGAAACTAAACAATTTTTTTTATATTAAGCATAAAATAATTTTTAATTGTTTTAATACACTATTGAAATTTTGTTTTATTAAAAAATTTTTTACACAGTAATTAATGTATAAAATAATTTACTTTATCATTTAGTTAGTAGTTGAAATATATTTATCATCTCATTTTTACTAAATCTCTAAAATTTTGCACCCAGCCTTCTAAAGTTTTTTATTACAAATCCAATGAAATTTTCTAATGAAATTATGAAACCTAATGAATCAATTTGAATGAATATTTTCATTAATGCTATGAATCTTCATTGATGGAACGTAATTTTTCATTCCGTTAATGAAAATTATCTAATGAATTGGGTTCATTAGAAATATGAAGCAAATATTTTTCAGTGTAAAGCCCACTGCCTGGATGCTATTGTGGGAAAGCAGAATGTACTTGCAAGCCAATATTGCTTATTAAACTATAGAGTGCATCGTCTTATGGCTTATAAGGATGCAATTATTTCAATAAGTTATATGTTCCCTGAGGGAATTAAATTTCTTTTTTATCTTGGACTAGTACTCCAGCCAGCCAGTTGATGGCCCCTACATACGCAAATGCGTTGTGCTGGAAAATTGATTATGAGGAGGAGGAGGAAAGAGGGAGCATTGTTTGTGGACGTTTCACTTGAACCTTGTAACGTTATCTATAACAGGACACATGCAACTTGCTGCACAGACGAATCCTACGGCTAAAAAATGAATTCTCTCTGTACTGTGTCGTGCGTTTCGTTGGGTAGATTGTGGGAACTAATTTACATCAGCATGATGATGGTCCCACTCCATGGGGGGAACTATTTACGATTCACCAGCTTTCCCATGTGACTTGCAAGGCTCAAACAAGTCGCAACTTTTGCCATAAGTTTGTAATCAGATGGACAAACCCCTTGTGGAAATGCTCGGACCTTCTAATTCCTCTTGTGTGCAGGCCGCAGAAAGCAGTACCCCCTGGTTAGGCGTACATGAAGACAAAAGCTGCGCCCCAGGAAACATTATAAGTGACAGAATGTGGTAATAGATTTACATCAGCACCTGCTTTGTCGGTCCTATTCGATGATGGACCAACTCCATTGAGTGATATTCACGATTCACCAGGGCTGCCTGCTGTGGCATATAAGGCTCAGACAGGTAGACAGGTTTGCCACAAGTTTGTAAACATGTGGACACACTCCTTACGAAAAAGGTCGGACCTTTTAATACTTCCTTTTTTTTATCATGGACCAGTACTCAGGGGATGACTCCTACATATTCAACGCATTGGACCAGAACTTGGAAAATAGGTTGTGAGGAGGTGGACAGAGGGAGTAGTGTTCGCGGAGTGTTAACTATAACAACACGAAAGACTAAAACAAACTCTATTGCAGCATTTAAAAAGTTGGAATTAAGTTAGTTAAAACTGATCAGTGCCCAGTGTATATACCTTCGACACTGCTCAGATTAGCAAAATTTAGTCCAACACCTTCCACTCACCCCCAGAAAGCAGAGTAATCAAGGAAAACCCTGCTCCCCGGAGGATATCTTAATAAGATAGCCAGACATTAAAATGTGGAGCTTTTCTTGGTACCGGGCCATAATGGAGTGCCCGCAAATATTGTAGCGCATGTAGTGGCAAAATCTGGGGTCAGTTTACAGCAAGTGGGCATCGATAGGATGATGCGAGTTCCACTTAAAAGCTGTAAAAGCCAATTGCTTAGGCAACTTGTAGGGGCTGCACAGGACAAATGGTCTGGCGAGGTTACCTGTGGAGCAGCGAAGTTACCATGGCCAGAGCATGATCATGGGAGAACTATGGTCTTGAGGGGGCTTACCCGGCGTAGGCTGCGTTCTTGGGTGGTGGTTTAGACAGGATATTGTCACATAGGGAATCATGCTTTGCTAGACTCTCGGGCACCAGCCCAAACATGAGAGTTGTATTCCATTTTCGGTCGGATAAATATTAATGAGGTCGGATGGAGTAAAGTACGTTTTATACCGTTTCAAAAACCCGAGGCACTAGCATGCTTCTTAGAAGCAGACAGTCAATGGAAGGCAAAGTTTAATGAGTTGGTAAGCCGAAGTCGATCAGCTCTTGGCTAACTCATCCTTCTAACCATCATTACACTAAGCTATTTGTTGCAAGACAACAGCACCTCGGGGATTATTAGTGCCCAAAAACCGCAGTGAACCAAAGTTATTAGGTAAACTCACTCCCCTTCCAACGATTTGGGCTCCAGCCAGCATATTTAAGCCAAGATGTGGGCATCTCAACCCTCAAAGGCGCCGGAACGGTCTGCAAGCAGAAGCTTTCGGCAGCTTTGCCGATCCTCGTTCTGCCAACTAACATTGGTGAGGTCTTCATAAATCCAACACAATCTAAGTTATGCAGCTTCCTAGAGTTTTATTTGCCACAACAAACGAGGAACTTCTACCCCTCTATGCCTCCGGACGTAGAGAGTGCCTGGTTAGATGTACAGCAAGGAAATGCCAGTTGCCTGGAGGCAGACGGACGTAACCTAGACTGATAAACAAATTCTCTCTGTGATGTGCTTTTTAAGAACACAATTGTTTGCTGGGTCAGCAGGAATTCGCTTTCCTAATTTACAATGAATATTTTTGTAGTGGTTGCTTTTGTGGAGCGCGGAGTTGTTTAGTGTTCTTTCTGTGTTTGATATGGATTTTATTGCTGATGTTATTGTTATTTAATTGTCGTACAACCCACATCTGTCAACTTCAATGAAGTATCAAAAAGGAAGTTCATCATAATGATCAACAATTCTATTACCATCATTACGAATGCGATTGCCACGCTGCAGCATCTGCCGAGCGGACGTGGTGTTGTGTTGTACGTCGACTTAAAGTTTATCCTTTTTGCCAACTTGCCAACTTGCTGGCAAAAGTAAATCTTTTGCTTCAAAGGATTTGTGTGCTTTTTTTATTCTTTCACCCTCTTTTTGTTTTCCTGCTTTAACTTTACGAATGATTATGAGTGTTGGGTGTCTTCTGTCTGTCTGCCTTTTTTGCATTTAGCAGGCTGGCAGGCAGGCAGGCAGGCAGGCAGGCAGCCCTGTCTTCGGAAAAGAGAAATGCTGGTGTAAATTAAGCCCAGTGGATTAAATATTTTCCCTCCTTTTGTTTTTCGCAAAATGTTGGAATATTTTAACATGAAAATTAACATTATATTACATTTGCATGTTTTTGTGCAAGAAGAGATACATAAATTTATAATTGCTTTAGCATCTCATTTTAAAATAATTTGACCTTTATACTTTTTAACAAGAAAGTCTTAGCAATTAACAAACTTATGTAGTAAACGCGAATGGGCTAAAATATGCTTAACATAATTCCAAGGCGGTTAAATCAAATGTGATTTGCCAGGTTTAAGTACCAACTAAAAGGCAGCACAGAATGTTCTAAAGAACACATCTCACTACTATACAGTAGTTCCAAGCACTGCATTTCATAACAATATTTAAATCAAAACAAACAAGCAGTAGCACTTCATAGTTTTAAAACAACATCACGACAGTACTTGAATTCTGTTTAATAGCAAAAACCAAAACATCAGAGTGAAGCAAATAAACGATGACTCATAGCAAAACATAGAGAATGCACTAAAACATTGGCACATGACCCAGCGGCGAACACTGCCTACCACATTACTTCTCTTCGATGATGTGTGCAACACTTTGTAATCAATGAATGATAACTTACAAAGTGTATGGCAGTAGTATATGGAGTTCCCAAAAATGAATTACGTTCATCTTTTATACCACATTTATAAGTGCGTATTTTATTTTTTAGTCGTAAATCAAACGTTCGCCATCTTTGTCAGACAACGCTGCAAAAATTTTAATTAACATAATTAGGTAAAAGTGCCTAGAAAACAATTTAAAAAAGGTACAAGAAACATAAAACATTGTGAAAAAATAAAAGAATGCAGTTAACAAAAAACGGAACAAATTTATTTAATGGAATATTTCCAAAAAAAATGAAGTGCGCAGTACGTACGAGCTGCCTACTGCCGGCTTACAATGTATGCGAGATTGTATCCGAGCTGCCTACTGATAGCTTACAATGTATGTTAGGAAGTAATGAGCTTTTGTTGGATGAACACCACACTAGCTCGCTTACTTTGTGTGCAGGAGGTAGGCGTTCACTCTACAAATGCGGCAATGTGTATGAAAAAGTATACTAGGATCGTATATGAGATGGTGTGCATTACTGACTTACAAGTGTGCATCGGCTCATCGCTTACGTAAGCGAAACTTTGGCCGCTGGGGAGCATGCTTTGTATACAGCACTTGTGCACTAATACAGAGACAAAAACCATGAACAACAACAACAAATTTTATAAACAAAACTGAAGTAGAACATTGCTTCAATGCTTGAAGTTCTACTTCAATTTTGTTCTATTTCAGTTGGTTCTACTTGGGTTTGGTTTTTTTGTTCCAAATGCTCAAAAGACAGCATTTGTTTATGTGTTTAGAATACTTCGGCACTGACGTGTTTGTTTTGAAATGTGAAAGGAGAGGATGGATAATAATTGAAAATATTACGATGTATTCTAAGACATTTTTCCTGTGCTTGAGCAGCCCTCTAGTACCAACCTAATCTAGAGTTTATAAAAGCTTTTCTTGTACGAGCTTTTTATTGTGCATAGAAACAGAAAGCTCGTACTAAATTTAAGTTTCTTCTAGTGTAAGAGCCCTTTTGTATATAGAGACCTTTATGCCGAACTGCATGAGTCAGGGAGTCACTAAGATCAAAGTGGTGGACGTGACGGGCGCTTAGGCAACGAAAGTATCAATTTTTGGTGAATTTTAAATCCATTTGACCACATTTGCCGCTATCGGAAAACAACAATGGCGGACATAGCTCAACAGATAATAAAATCTTTTAGCTTTTACCCGGTCTTGTGGATATTAGAAGTAAATTATTGTTCTATGGAAAATCTAAGGAGCGAGATTTAGATGCGCTAGAACCTCTTTTTTGTATAGTTTGGTAAAAAAAAATACCTGAATCAACACAGTAGGACGGTAGAATGGGGGTAAATGGCTTCGTATCGCGGTCAAAGGTCAGGCTAGCCGCAGAAAATCTACAAAAAGCTTCATAACCTTCTCTTAATCGTTGTTAGGGGGGAAAATGTGATGTAAAAAAAATGTACCGCCACCAAAATTTTTTTCTCCACATTTCTTGTGAGATATGTACTTGCTTTGACGGTTCAGCCTACCCAAAAACTGAATAAAAAAAAACTAGTCCATTGAACCCTTATTCCTATTTATCTGCCGAAATACTGCTAACCCGTGGAGTATTGGTCTGCTCAGATACAGCGCTCTCATACAACAAAAAGCCAGTTTTAACTAATTTAATTCCAACTTTTTAAATGCTGCAATAGAGTTTGTTTTAGTCTTTCGTGTTGTTATTGTTAACACTCCGTGAACACTACTCCCTCTTTCCTCCTCATCATAATCTATTTTTCTAGTTCCAGTACAATGCGCTGCATGTGTAGGGGTCATCTCCTGAGTACTGGTCCCAGATAAAAAAAATGTACTTCCTCGTTTGCTGCTATTAATAAAACTTTAGCAAGCCGCATGACGTTTGTTGTGCTGGTATTCCGAACACTTTACAAAGGCTAATTGGCAAAACGGGGACCGGCAAAGCCCGCGGGAGATTCTGCTTGCAGATCATCCCGGCGTTGATCATGGCAGAGCTGCCTACCTTGGTTGAAAAGTTCTGGCTATAGCTTTTACCTAAATCACAGGAAGGGGAATTAGTGTCGCTTATAACTCTGGTGCATGCGGGTTATCGGGGACTAATAACTCGCGACGTGCTGTTGTCTTGCAACAGATATAAGAAATCAGTAGTGAAGGTTAGACGAGTGAGTCTAACAAGCCACACGGGGTCGCGGGTGAAGGGTGAATAATTCACCCCATAAAGATGGTCAATTATCAGGCAGGTGTTAATGTAAATCAATAACTCATTGTATCTCAATAAGAGATATCCGGCACGCATGAACCAACCTGGACATCGTAGATACACCCGCAGGCGCATTTAATAGCTTCCAAGCACTATGCTTGATAGCATTACATCAAATCTCTTATCGGGCCTTAGAATTGATGGACAGTAATCAATGTTCCCCGGGAGCTCCATTATCATGCTTATATATTATTATATATGGCCTGCAGTCCCCTCTTTTCACACCCCACTGATTTTTAGCCAGATTACCAAGCAAATGGCCACTTCTTTCAGTATCAGATCATCATCATCGCAATTAGCGCTTTAGCTGGCGTATAGTATGAAGCACCAGTTACCATCGAAGCAAACGTATGCAGCATCCTCTCTACACTTCTGCAATACGTGGTTTTCTTCGAAGCCCTATACGTTAATATGGTGCTTATCACCATGTTTAATAGCTAGCAAGAATTCCAACGATTTCTCAATAGTCTTATGACACAAATACAAAACAACAACCGCCGCGTCCCCTCTAAGTTGGACATTCTTCTGTTAAGACAGTTTGGAATCAAGATAGATTTCTAAATTTGAGACTATCCGCTAGACTTCAAGAATGATAGATCTCTTCAAGAATGATAGATCGAAAGGTGGATTCTTGTAGCTACGGGTAAAAAGTACAAGCTCAGTCTTCTGTGGATTTCCACTGAGTCCATCTATGATCATCAGCGTTGATTCCAAACACTGTAAGAGAGTGTCTAGGTCAGATGTGCCCAGGCCTATGCGCTTGATGCTCAATTGTTTTTCTAAAAGCGCTTAGCTATAGGGCTGTGCTCTTTAATACACACATACTGCGCTCAGCACTAGCAATGAAAAATATGCAAACAACTTCGTGTTATATATTTTTTTGTTGTTCTTCACTGAACACGCACAAGAGCAAAGCAACAACACTTGCGCATGCTTTGCTGGTAAACATTGACGACAGCGATCATCAGTGTAAATTTTGCTTTTGTAAATTGTTTTGCTTTTTACAATTTTTAAAAAAAATATTAAATAAAAGTAGTTTTTATTGAATTTTTGATGAACTTTTTATAATTTTTTAAATTAAATTTTTAATTAATAAATAATTAAATTAAATACTTAATTAATTAAATGCTCGGTGGCTTAGTGGTTAAAGCAGTAGATCATGATACGTCATGTCCCGAGTTCGAATCCCAGTGGGTGCTGATGAGTAGTGTAGCGACTACGAAACAGCCAGTTAGTTGTCCCGCAGCTAAAGATTTGATTATTATTTTTCTTGTCTTCTTCAATCAAAATTATTGATCACAGCAGATTTGTATTGTAAAAAATCCTTCTTAAGAAAAAAAAACTTAAGAAAGAAAAAACCTGAACTATAACCCGTTGTACAAATGTACAAACCAAAAAGTAGTTTTTCTTTAAATGTATTGGGGTTTGCTCATCTATATAGAGCTTTTGGGCATCCCTGGTCTAGGTACTTACGCGACACTTGCCACAGCAATATCAGCAGGATATGCCACTGTCTTAAACAACAAGGAGTGTAACTGTACTAGCAACGAATTTAGGGCAAGATTCCAAAGAAAAGAATATAAATAACCCCCCCTGAGGAGTACCCCTATTTGCCAAGCTGCACATATTGGTCTGTCCCATATTAGATTTTTTTACCTTTTCTGTCAGTAGTATCAGATTCCATATGAAACTTTAAACACAAAATAAACAGAGATGGAACAAGACAAAAAAGAGACGGAAAAAATCGTCAAACTACCTGTTCTTCAATTGTTTTCTCTCCGCTCTTTGTGCTTTCATTCATAAATAGACGAGTTCCTAACCTCAAAAGGGCACGTTAGTAAGAGAAAGCAATAATACACTTTGCACGAGTATCTGCTATCTCTTCTTAAATTAAAAATCTAATTTTATTTTATGCAAACGTGACTCGTTTCCTTTCTGGATAATTTGTGTTATATCGAAATTAACGAATTTTATGATTTTATAATTTAAATGAAAAGTCAAAAACTGGCCACTGGTGTCTCCCTCTGTAAAGCTGACTTTCTTTCCGTTCAGTCTTTAAAAACTAAAAATTAAGAATTCTCTCTGTTTATGTTGAAATTATTTATTTAAACATCCTTTTTTTTCTTTTGTGTCCTTTTTCCAAAAGTAAACTTTACTGTCTTTGCTGCGAAGGATAACAAAAGTTTTAGTTTGCTTCCGTTGAATAAATTTAACTATCGAATCGTTTTGTATTTCAAGCAAATACTTGTTTGAACTTCTTCTGTCGATTTCGGTATAAAAAAAAAGAAGAACAAGCAGAAATAAGTTCATGTATCCTTTTTACGTTTTACTGCTGGTTTCACAAACCTGTCACGTTTTGTTATTTTTTAGTTTCGTTTAAGAATTTATTTACTCAACTGATTTTGATAACATTCGAGTACATGCATGGAATGATTATTTGATTTATAAATTTGTTGATAAAAAATATAAAAAAAAACTGAAATAATATAAAAGCGAAACGTTTATGCATTCATGTGTGCGCTTTTAGCGATCAATAGTTTTTATTTGTTAGTTTGGCGATATTGGGAATAAATATATGGAGAAATAGGAATTTAGGGGACAACATGATACATGTGTGTCTCACAGTTTTTGAGATTTATTTTATTTTTTATCTTGGACCAGTGGCACTTCGGGCACAGTGGAGTGCCCGGAAATATTGTGGTGGATGAGCTGGCGAAAGCCGGAGCTCGTCTACAGAGAGGGGACATTGATACGATGGTAGGAGTCCCGCTTAATAGCTGTGTAAAAACCAGGTGCAGCGCCAACTTGTAAGGACTGCGCAGGACAGTTGGACATGGCCTGCGTATGATCGTAGAAGAACTGCTGTCCTAAAGGGTTTTCCCCGTCAAAGTTTGCGTACCTTCGTGGCAGTTCTGACAGGACATTGCCTCATAGGGACGCATGCTAGGAAATCTTTCATTTAATGATTTCTGCAGAAGAGGAGGAAAGTGTTGAGCATTTCCTCTGTCAATGCCCGGCTCTCTGTTCTATGAGAGCGCTGTATCTAGGCGGACCAATGCTGCACGGGTTAGCAGATATATCGGAATGCCGAGTGAACGGACTGGATTCTTTTATCCGGCTTTCGGTTTGGTTTGAATCTGAACCGTCGGGGGAAGTGTAAGTCTCGTGGGCTGCACTTCTCCCTCAGGCAACACAACGGGACCAAAAGGACCCAAGTGGGCTGGTTTCATGAAACTGGCGGCCTGTACAACCTAACCTTGGGCCAGTACTCAGGGGATGACCCCTACATATGCAGTGCATTGTACTGGAACTAGGAAAATATGTTATAAGGAGGAAAAAAATAGTGTTTATGGACTTCAACAATAACAACACGAAAGACCAAAACAAGCTCTATTACACCATTTCAAATGTTGGAATTAAATTAGTTAAAACTGATCAGTGTCCAGTGTATATACCTTCGACACTTCTCAGATTAGCAAAATTTAGTCCAACAACTTCCACACTGCAAGATAATAAAGTAAGATACTTTATATACTAAACTAAATCCGAAAATTGTGTTAAGAGCTGTGACTTGCAAAAGGAAAATCCTTTAAAACTTGATAAATTTACATATGTCGGGTTTGTAACGTCTTCTGACATATGCGCGTGTCGATGGGATATAGCAACAGAAAACGGCAACGCTGTATAACTGCATTACTTAATCCCGCATTTACACAGGGAAGAACTTTATGAAATTTCTGTTTATGTATTATATCGGGTGGTTAAATTTTAAGGGCCGATGTTGAATGTGAACCATATCTAAGCTTCAAGTTTTCGTTTCTGCATTTCATTTTACATTTCTCAATTTCGGTTTCGGTTTTTTGAAACGGTGTAATAGGTACTTCACTCCATCCGACCTCCCTACTATTTATACCACCTACATCCGACCGAAAATGGAATACAACTCTAATGTTTGGGCCAGTGCCTCAAAGTCTATTTTGGGGTTATTCGACCGTGTGCAGGAGAGGGCGAGGAAGCTTATCAGTGGCAGTAGGGTATCCAACTCTATTGACTAACTGAAGCATCGACGCAGTGTAGGGTGCGTTACTCTGTTCTGTCGTTACTACAATGGATTTTGCTTTGACGAGACTAGGCATCTTGTTCCTGAAACTCGCACATTTTTATGTAGCACACGTTCATTGTCCAGAACTCATCCGTTTGTGGTCGATTGCCAGGGGCATCATACTACGCATTACAGAGAGGGTTCGTTTTTCAGCCGTACGCTTCGCCTGTGGTATAAGTTGCCTGCAGACGTGTTTCCTATTTGTTATAACGTTGGAAAGTTCAAGACAAATGTTCACAAATATTACTACCTCTTTCCTCCTCCTCACAAACTATTTTCCTAGTTCTGGTACAATGCACTGCATATATAGGGTCCATCCCCTGAGTACTGGTCCAATATAAAAAAGAAAAAAAGACTAACTGAATTTATACCATGGACAGATACACAATCGAACAACGCGTTGAAATTAGCCGGGCTTATTATGAAAATGGGCGTTCAAATCAACATGCATATCGGGCACTTCCTGACTTTTTCGCTCAATTTAATCGTCCAAATGTGCCTGCAATCGGAAAAATCGTGCAAAATTTGAGCAAATCATTTTGCAGAAAATATAGCTGCTGTTTGCAATAGTGTGGCTGAAGAGCCGTCCCCCTCAACTCGTCGTCATGCCCAACAGCTACTGTGAATTGTGTTCGCTATCATGAGATGTTAACGAATTTTTTATGACCCGAATTGGATTATATGGATGTGGACCATATGTGGATGGTACCACTTGCCACACAGCTTACGAAGCAACGGCTCTCACGTGGTGGCGATGTCAATTGCACCTTTTAAACAAACAAAAGTATCAAAGAGTATAGAGCAAACCTTCCAACAATTGAGTTTATTCGGTCGTTTGTTTGTTTGAAAGGTGTAGAGAAAAGTAGAGACGTGTGCAAAAGAAAAAGCTTGTTTTTTGTGTTTTGACAGGTATTATTAAAACATTTTTTTCTTTTTAAATTCTCAATAATTGAATGTGAATGTTTGAGAATACCTTGCGATGGTTTCCAAGTCTACTGATGATTAGCGTAGCTCCTATGACATGTCGACATATAGACATCAAGGAAGCATAGAAAACAAGCTGTTTATAATTTTTTGATTGGTATCAATATTAGAAACTATTAAAGCAAATAAAAAAAAGTTTGCTTAAATTAAAAACTATAAATAAAGATTTCCTTCAATTGACTTTGAGTGTTTACTCGCTGTGAGTGAACGAATGAGAATATATGAAAGGCAAAGGAATGACGAAGAAATAGAGAAAGAATACAGAAATATTTCGTTCTTTCACTTGAAAGAATCATTCAGTTGAAAGAGTTCATGGATGAATGACACAAGTATAGACAAATTGTTGGCCCAATCGCTGAGAACGAATTGAATAGAATTAACAAATTTAGATTATCCGCCATACTTCCATTAAAAAAAGCGATAATTTTTACCAGTGCCCACATTGCGATGATTAAAAATTTCCTTATAACCCTGGCAATACCTTGCATAGTAGGTCGATTATAGTGAGCATAACCCCTCCATAGGGCACAAACAGAGGCCATGATTGAACCACCGCACTTGTAGTAATATTTAACTTTTTTACGCTTTCTTTGGTGTCAAACGATTCATGGTGGATGGATTCCCCGATGTAGCTTAGGTTGCCCAGCTCACTTGTGCCCTGACATCGTTCCCTTTGTGATTGCCTGAAAAGTTGTAGAGTAGAAGTGAAAAATAGAATTTATTGGTGTTATAGTATTCCCTGGAGGATCCCTTAGGAATCGCAGGAAATATAGGGTGTTTTTTTAAGCCCGATAGAACTTGAAATTGTAAAAAATAACAGAAAAAATTAAATTGTAATCAAAATTTTTTTTTATTCGAAAGATCAATACGTGACATTAACATTTGAAAATGATTTCGGGCATATGGGCACCGCGGCTGTTCTTGACGAAGCGCATTCTGGACGTCCAATTTTGGGCCACTTTTTCGAGCACTGCTGGCCTCCAAGGCGTCAATTGTTGCTTGTTTATCAGCATAAACCAGTGACTTCACGTAGCCCCACAGGAAATAATCGAGAGGTGTCAAATCGCACGACCTTGGAGGCCAATGAACAGGTCCATTTCTCGAAATCAACTTATCGCCAAATTTTGATTTCAGTAAGTCGATGGTTGCGTTCGCCGTATGGCACGTAGCGCCATCCTGTTGAAACCACATCTCCTCCGGATCAATGTCATCCATATTTTCAAACAAAAAATCATTGATCATGGTGCGGTAACGATCTCCATTGACCGTAACGCGAGCTCCGGCCTCATTTTTGAAGAAATAAGGTCCGATGATGCCACCAGCATGAAAACCGCACCAAACAGTGCATTTTTCTGGATGTAATGGAGTCTGTAGGGTCTCTTGTGGATTGGTCTCACTCCATATGCGGCAATTTTGCTTATTAACAAACCCGTTAAGCCAAAAATGCGCCTCATCGCTGAACACAATTTTGCGTCTATAAGTTGCGCGAATCGACGACTGATTTTCAAAGTGAATTTGGATAATTTCGTAGCGTTGTTCAAGCGTGAGTCTATTCATGATGATTTGTCAGAGTATACTGAAACAAATAAAAAAAAATGTTTCATCAAAATTTAATTTTTTGTGTTACTTTTTACAATTTAAAGTTCTATCTAGCTTAAAAAAACACCCTTTACTTATTATTGTATTATTCAAAAAAAAAAAAAAAAAAAAAAAAAAAAAAAAAAAAAACAAGAGGTTTATTTAAATTATATTGTAGATTCCTTATTTACAATTTTTACCCACTTAATTCTATTCTTCTACATTTATTTTTTGTTTTTATTATTTTATATGTTTATTTTACTGCTGTTGTAGTTGAAGTTGCCTGTTTTGTCAGTACAGCGTGCTGTCAGCAATTATAACTTATTGTTGGTCGGCGTTTAGATATTGTTGCAACATGGTTACTTCGCAACTGCTCCGATTGCACATTTCGTTACAGCAACCAATTGTGCTGATGACCGAACTGGTTGATTCATTTCCGCATGTTGTTGTTCTTGTTGATATTGTTTAATAACTTACAACATTCCTCCCCCCTTTGCAGAAGAGAAGCATACTTGCTGCGGATGCTACGACTCATCTGGGCAGCTTCTGCAGTAGTCGTTATAGGGTAAGCCTAATCTCCTAGCATGGTACCCGGCAATGTCCAGTGATGACTGCTATAGTGACTCTCAAGTGAGACCTGGACAGTTTTTATAGCTACCACATTCTCTTAAAGTTACTATGCGGCCACAGGTTCCTTGATATAAGGCATGTGGGCTCTATGAGCCATTTGTCTTGGGCACGTTTCAGCATAGTGAGCTTTATTATCTTCCAACACGCTGATAAGGGTTGTCGGCAAGAGAGATCTATCTATCCCTATTCTCAAGGGTTCTCCCTTTTTTGGCTACCCAGTAAGGTATGAATGACGCTTTAGATCAGTGGTCTTCACAAAGAGAACACTTAGTTGTCCGCAAAAGGGATATACATCCCAATCCTTTAGAGTTGTTCCTTTTTTCGCTTCTTGGTAAGGCTTTCAAAAATGAAGCACGTTGATAAGGGTTGTCCGCAAAAGGGATCTATATCCCTATCCGCATGAAAGGCACTTTAGATCAGTGATCTTCACAAAGAGAACACTCAGTATGTCAATGTATTTGAGATCACTGCATGTCAAATACATTGATTTAAATAATAGATTTTTAAAAATTTATAGCCCTGACATACCAGCGATTTTGAAATCATCAAATGGGAAACGCTTTTCAATTCGTTTACTTGAGTGGAAGTATCTTTTAACTCAAACTTTTAATCATATGTTTAAGTTTCAAAACATCTGTGAAGTTCGCGTAATATTAACAACAATAAACATTTTCTTTTAAATCAAAAAAAAAATATGCCACAGAAATAATCCAAATGAAAATTAAGAAAAAAAAAAAAAAGGAAGAAAAAGTAAAGAAATAATATGAAGATAAAGCCAGAGATACTGACAACATATTACATTATTCGCTCAATAAATCAAAATGTTTGCCTGCTTAACCTTAAACTTTTATGCGGCTGAAAGTGTTGCTGAAATTAAGGAGACACTGGCGTGCTTGGGCTGTACATCATGCAGCACACACGCACGCACACATGCATACCTACATACTCGTATATGACTATTATTTAAGGATTTGGACAGCAAAATGCCGCGTGTGTTTTTCTTTACGCTTCATAAAGCGAATTTCATTTTGAAATATGTATGTATGTATGTATGTGTGTGTGTGTGTGTGTGTGAATACTAAAAGTCAACATTGTTGGTGTCAAAGCCATTGCTGCCGCTTTTTGTTATAGATACTGCTGGTTAAAGTTAAACTACAAACGGACGCAGTAGCAGCAGGCGATGTCAGATGCACTCAAATGTACTGTTTTCTTCAATGACAACAAGACCCGGCCACATCGAACACCACAAAAATAGCAAATCTTGTTTTACGTTTCTTGCACAGTGATTACGATATATTATAAGTTTTGCGCTTCTTTTGCCAACACTGGCGCACCTACATAATTATGTTTCCCCGTTTTGTTAACCGCGCGTCTGCCACTGCGCTTAAGTTTGAAATAGTCTACTGATCAGTATCCACTAGGATTTGAACTCGATATCGTGTAAACATGATGTATTTTAATAACGCCGCTCAACTAATTAAACACGTAGTTGTCCCCCAACTTACGAGGGCGATTCGGAAACTTCTTAGCCTATCAATGAAAGAGACTACTTAGTTTTGAAAATATATTTTTATTTTTCAATATAATCTCCTGAAACTTCAATACACCTAGTAACGAGTGATTTTTTTGCTATTATCTTTTTGGCAACACTAGTTTTGACAGCTCACGCACGTTTTGTATCTTGTGTCACTGTCAAACATCTTCAGTTTGGTCTATAATTTAATCATGAATCGTCTTACAAACGAACAACGCTTGCAAATTATTGAATTTTATTACCAAAATGCGTGCTCTGTTAAGAAAGTTCATCGCGCGCTTCTTCGATTTTATGGTCAGTTTAATCGACCTACTGGGGCTTCTATTCGGGCTATTGTAAAAAAATTTCGCACCAAATTTACATTGTTGGACATTAAACCACCAACACGCTTACGTAGAGTGCGAACTGAAGAAAATATCGCAGCCGTATCGGCCAGTGTTGGTGATGACCGTAAATTATCGATTCGGCGCCGTTCGCAGCAATTGGGCCTCTGTTACTCCACTACGTGGAAAATTTTGCGGAAGGATTTGGGTGTGAAGCCTTATAAGATACAGCTGGTGCAAGAATTGAAGCCAAACGACCTACCACAATGCCAAATTTTTGGTGAATGGGCTCTTGAAAAGTTAGATGAAGATCCACTTTTTTATCGAAGAATTATGTTCAGCGACGAGGCTCATTTCTGGTTGAATGGATACGTGAACAAGCAAAACTGCCGTATTTTGAGTGAAGAGCAGCCAGAAGCATTGCAAGAGCTACCAATGCATACACAAAAAACAACCGTTTGGTGCGGATTATGGGCTGGCGGCATCATTGGGCCGTATTTCTTCAAAGATGATGCGACTCACAATGTTACTGTGAATGGTGAGCGCTACCGTGCGATGATAACAAACTTTTTTTTGCCCAAAATGGAAGAGCTTGACTTGCATGACATGTGGTTTCAACAAGACGGTGCCACATGCCACACAGCATGCGAAACAATGAACCAGTTGAGAGGCGAGTTCGGTGAACAGTTTATTTCACGCTTGGGACCAGTCAATTGGCCGCCCATATCGTGCGATTTAACGCCTCTAGACTATTTTTTGTGGGGCTACGTTAAGGCTAATGTCTATAGCGACAAGCCCGCTTCGATTGACGCACTGGAAGCCAACATTGCCAACATTATTCGTGAGATACCGGCCGAAATGTTGGAAAGAGTATGCATGAAATAATCTTCAAACATTAAATTGTATCGACCCAACTATCGATCCAAATAAATATTTCATGCATTTTTCTGAATTTTATGTGTTTTTTTTTTATTTCCGCTAGTTCTTATAAAATCACCCATTACAACGCTTTTCTAGCAATTCTATCCCCTGATTAATACAGTTTTCCTCAAGGTCTTCAAAATAGTGGCTTACAACTGTAATTGCATCGTTATTTGAGGTAAAACGCTTGCCAGCAAGGAATTTTTTTTAGATATGGGAACAGGTAAAAGTCACTGGGAGGTAAATCAGGAGAAGAAGCAACTAGTACTTTAATTCGTTGATTTCAGCCATTGTTAAAGCACTCTTGTGCGCTACTGCGTTGTCTTGATGAAAAATTATTTTTTTGTGTTGTACGCCAGTACGTTTTTCTCGAATTTGTACATTTAATTGATCCAAAAGTTTGCAATAGTACTCTGAATTTATTGTTTTACACTTTTGCAGATAGTCAATCAATAAAATACCTTTGAGTCCCAGAAAACCGTTGACATAACCTTACCAGCCGATTGAATTGTTTCTGCCTTCTTTGGGGCACTTCCTCCAGCTTCAGTCCATTGCTTGGGTTATTCTTTTGTCTCTGGAGTATAGTGGTGGATCCATGTCTCATCAACAGTTATGAAACGATGCTTAAAATCCACTTTATTTCGCTTAAAACGATTCAAACAAGCTTGAGAAATGTTCATTCTTATGCGTTTTTGGTCAGCGCCCATCTTGCAGAAAGCTTTTTCATCTGTAGTTCTTCATGCAAAATTAAATGGACTCGATCATTTGAGATGCCCATGATTTTAGATATTTCACGCACTTTTATTCGTCGATCATTTAATACCATATCATGCACTTTTTCAAATACAATTTCTGTTGTTGTTGCTGTTTTTGGACGTTCACTACGTGGTTCATCTTCAATGCTTGTAGGACCAAGTTTAAATTCAGCAACCCAATTTTTTACTGTTGCATATGAAGGAGCACTTTCACCTAACACATTCACCCTATCATTATGAATTTCTTGTCTCGTAGTATAATCAATTATTTTTTCCAGGGGGAATTAGTATCCCTGATAATTGTTTGATGTGTGCCTTTTTTTTGTGGACTAACATCCTCCCGAGGGTCTGTTGCCTGGACAACCGGTATCTGTACTGTAAGCAACCACTAATGGTGGTTGAAGGGTGAGTTGGTAGTGGTAGTGGCCTTCGGCCTACCAACCCATTAAGCCTTATCTTCCATTGATTGCTGGGAAATTTCATACAGGAGGGATTAGAAAGATAGCCTCATATAGCTACAAACATATGGCAAAAATTGCTACCTTTGTGAGCCTAGAAAGCCGCTCGGGGGCGCTGGTGAATCGTAAACAGTTCACTCCATGGAACTGGTACATCATCAGATAAGGCCGTAAAGGCAGGTCTTGATGTACATCTTTTCACAACTGCCATAATTTTATGTCCCATTGTGTTTGCCTGAAAATAGAAAATAGGCTCGGTCGTCAGCTTTGTTGTTATTGTTATTGCAACCATGTCCACGTACCCATTTTAGAATTATGTTCAAATGTCGCACCATCCTGTTTAAAGATGTCCGGCATTCCTCGACTTGACTGGAATTGCTGTGTATTCCAATCAAAGTGTTGACGGCGGTCTTGTTGTCCATTAGTATAATGATATTCTTGCCGAATACCTAGTTAACGTCAGCCATCCAGCCGCTTTATTCATTGCTAATATTTCCGCCTGAAGAAATCTACATCCGTCTAGTAGCCCCTAGGATATCTTGGTATTGGATTCTGCTAGGTAGACGCCTGCTCCAACTCTTTCTCCCTTTCTAGCTCCGTCCGTGTAAACATAAAAGAATTCAGATTCTAAAGCAGATTTTTTAACTTGGTAGCCAAAGCTCCTTGAGAGAAATGGTTTTGGGATGCAATAGTCAGTTGTGAAATTGATTTGCATCAGTCCCTGCCTTGGCGGTCCAATCTAATGATGGACCCACTCTACGGGCTGAATTATGCACGATTCACCATGTGTCCCCGTGTGGTTCACACAGGTCACAATTTTTGGCTATAAATTTGCATCCATATAGACAAACCCCTTGTTTAAGACTTTGGACCTTCTACTCACTCCTGTATGCAATCTCCCAACAGTAAGTGGAGGACACGGTTCAATGAGTTGGTAGGTCGAAGCCTATCAAGAGCACCAGCCCTTAACCAACCCACCCGTCCAACTGTCACTCCTGCTGCCTTACAGAAAAGGTATCTATCTATTGAAGAAACAACAGCACCCCAGGGGGTTATTAGCACCCGAAAACCGGAATGCACCATATTTACCAGAGAAACGAATTCGCCTTTCTGCGTTTTTAGGTTTAAACCACAGTCAGAACGTTTCAGCCAAGGTAGGCTGCACAATCCAGCTGTATACAATTCGACCGGGTACTAGGGCCTTCTCAATCTCAAGTATATTAGTGTGTCCCCGTGGTCTTGACGTGCACGTTCGGCCCGGGCATGGTTCTCAAAGTTATTTGCCTGGCTTCCAGGCCGCATGGCATACAACTCATAGGTGCACGAAGTGCTTTGGTTGGTGTTGTCCTCATGGCTTCTGTGGTCAGTATGGTCATGGTTCTATTGACTTTCTCAGCCTGCAGTCTATTTTGATACTCCATAGAAAATTATCGGTTTTATGACCACTTCGTGTAGCCACACAGCCCGTTTTGGTTTTCTGCACCATTTTGAGCCTATTGCTTTTTTCCATAGATAGATAGCTGTTGTATGTTGACTTGGCTACTCTGGCGTCGTCAAGCTCTAATCATGAAACAGACAGCGCGTCCATTAGCACGCTTCTTCAGCATAATTTACCAAGGTGGTGAGTGTCCATCGTGCTGGAAGGTCGCTAATGTAACACCAATCAAATAACCCTGAAAATTACCGCCCAATTGCAAACTGCGCTGCGCTTTCCAAAGTAATGGAAAGTATGGTAAATTACCATCTTATGGGATATCTAGAGTCGCACAAATTACTTTGTGATCGCCAATATGGATTTCGTAAGGGTCGCTCTACTGGCAATCTTATGGCATATCTTTTTGAGAAATGGTGCCACTCAATCCATCATTTCGGTGAAAGCAAGGTGGTGGCTCTAGATATTTCCAAAGCGTTTGACAGAGTGTGGCATGCTGCACTACTGGTAAAACTTACTGCTTTTGGTGTCGGTAACGATTTCTCTCGGTTTATATCCAGCTTTCTCAGAGACCGCACTATACGAATTGTTATAGATGGGGTCTCATCAAACGAGTTCAAGATTAATTCAGGGGTACCGCAAGGTTCCGTTCTTTCTCCTACCCTATTTTTAATTTTCCTCAACGACCTTTTCTATCAAACTTCCAACTCTATCCACTCTTTCGCAGATTTCAGCGGCATTTGTCACTCGTACTCTTTTAGTTATAGGCCTAGCCTATCAGAGATCGCTGCCAAGAGGCTAAATATGAATGATTCACTGAATAGTGATCTTCTATTAATCTCCGAATGGAGTCGTAAAAACAGGGTCACCTTTAACGCTCGTAAGACCCAATGTTGCTTATTAACGCACAAACAAACGACCGCAAAAGCTGCTTCATCTGTACTCATGGTTGGTATAAATATTGAGGAATGGGATGCTCTTGATGTTCTTGGTAGGAAGATACAGTGTGATGTACGCTGGACTGAACACATTTTTCATGTCTCTAAAGAAGCATTCAAGTGTCTCGGTTTTTTGAAACGGTGTAAGATGTACTTCACTCCATCCGATCTCCTTACTATTTATACCACCTACATATGACCGAAAATGGAAGACAACTCTCATGTTTGGGCCGGTGCCTCAAAGTCTATTTTGGGGTTACCCGATCGCGTGCAGGAGAAGACAAAGAAGCTTATCGGTGCGACAGTAGGGTATCCAACTCTATTGAGTTACTGGAGCATCGACGCAGTGTGGGGTGCGTTACTCTGTTCTATCGTTACTGCAATGGATTTTGCTCTGACGAGATTAGGGATCTTGTTCCCGAAACTCGCACATTTTTACGTAGCACGCGTTCATCGTCCAGAGCTCATTCATTTGTGGTTGATTGCCCGGGGAATCGTACTACGCATTACAGAGAGAATTCGTTTTTCAGCCGCACGCTTCGTCTGTGGTACAAGTTGCCTGCAGAAGTGTTTCCTGTCTGTTATAACGTTGGAAAATTCAAGTCAAATGTTCACAAACACTACTCCCTCTTTCCCCCTTCCTCACAACCTATTTTTCTAGTTCTGGTACAATGCACTGCATATGTAGGGGTGATCCCCTGAGTACTGGTCCAATAAAAATAAAATTAAAAAAAAGAACTTGAGCGTTGACGATGTTTGCGCGAAGTTGCTCGTGTTCTGTTTCACCATTTAGTGGTATTAGAGAACAACTGGTATTACACATCTCGCAAGTCTAAAGCAATTGACAGTTTTTTTTCTGGAAAATTTGTAAATTATCCCATTTTATCCAACTGGAAGTTTAAAGTTTTGAAAAACCTTCTTTTTTACAATTGGTTAAACTAAAGTGATGATTATTACAAGGAATATTCGTATTTAAAAATACTCTTAAATAGTACTCTTCTCCCGTTGTCCTTCTGAATATTCAGCTCAGCATATGTATGTGTGTGTGTGTATGTGCTTGTGTGTGTATGTGTGTATGGATTGGTAGTCATGTTACGGATTGTCGTTTGTTCTGTTTTTTTTCTTGTCTGTTGCAGTCCATCGCGCTTTTTTTCAAATTTTATTTTGTATCTACAGATTTGTTACGCTACATAATTCATTTATTCGGATCTGTAGCAAATACATACAAATGTACATATGTGAATACATATGTATGTACAGTCACTCACATTTAAAGTCGGGCAGACGCATGAAAAAACTTTTAGTCCCAATATTTATAAGCTGGCGGAAGAAAAAGTCGTTTTAATTTTGTTTATTTTATCACAAAAGTTCTTTTATTTAAAAACAACAAAAATAATTTATTCCAAGTTCTTTTATTAAATGTATACGAAGGCTTAAATTAAATAAGGTCACTTTTCAGTCTCACATTTAAAGTCGGGCAATTAATAAAAAATTAGCATTGTGTGAACATAACGCAAAATTAATATTTTGTAGATCCAACTTTTTCGGTTTCAACAGCTTGTAAGCGGTTAGGAAAAGGGTCCACTAATTTTTTGCAAACCTCAGGACTTATATTATTCCACTCTTCCTGTAAGGCATTCTTTAGTTGTGGAATTGACGTGCACTGCCTGTCCTGCATCCGGCGGCCTAATTCGTCCCACAAATGTTCAATAACATTGAGGTCCGGACTTTGTGCAGGGGTTTTAACAACCTTCGGACAGTTATAGAGCAGCCAATTCTTTACATCATATGCTGAATGTTTAGGATCATTGTCCTGATAAAATTGGAAATTAGTTTCAATGCCGAGTTTTTTTTACGCTTTCTTTTAAATGCAAATTTCCAACTCCTGAGGCTGCCATGCATCCCCAAACCATAACCGATCCACCACCGTGCTTTACTGTTTTTCTTAAATTCTTGCCTTCCATCTCTTTGTTTGGTTTGCGCCATACTTTGCCTCTTCCATCGCACCCAAATAAGTTAAATTTACTTTCGTCAGTAAACAATACCTAAATATCAATAATAAGCCTAATTAAATTTTTATGTTTGTTCCAATTTACGGTACTCCAGAAATCAAAATCTTTGGTCATATATTGACGAGCAAAAACAAGCCGTTCGCTTTGGTTTTTCTTACTTATAAGAGGTTTTTTCCGTGTCACTCGGCCATGAAAGTCATTCTTGCGAAGAAGTCTTCTTATTGTTTCTGGGTTTACCTCCGTCCCAGAAGCTTCCTTGACCATTGCTGTCAGTTTTGGAGCAGAAATAAAAGGATTTTTCCTCACCTGTTTTAAAATCATGCTCTCATCTCTGGGTGAAAGCTTTCTTGCTCGGGCTCCGCGTATTTTATTTGCTACCAAACCACTTTCTTTATATCTAGAAATGATATCATGCACTACAAATTAAATATTTCCCTTTCAGATTTTCCATCTAAGTGCAACTCAATTATTATTTTCCGTTCTTCGAAGGTGGATTGTTTAATTTTGCTCAGCATTTTTCAAAAAACTTTTATAATCTTCACTGATCGAATGATTGTGTAAGAAGAAATAATTGTTTTGGAGACAAAAGAAGAAAAAAGTGGAAATAACGGTATATTTCACTTTTTCACTGTACAAAACATTAAGTGCCCGACTTTCAATGTGAGACAGAGAATTTACTTTTTCTCATTTTGTTATTCGTATGTATTTTATAACGGGACTTAAAATAAAATTTCTTTGGTTTTTCTATTAATAAGAGTTTTTATGATAAAACAAAAAAAGAAAAATTAAACGCATCATCTTTCATCAAAACATAAATATTAAGATCATAAATTTTCGATAATGTTTGCCCGACTTTAAATGTGAGTGACTGTATGTATGTATATAGATAGGTACATGATCTTTTTATGCTAAAAAATATTATGGCCAGTGCATTTTTTTTATTTTTTATTTTTTGCCTTAAATATCATATTTATTACCATTTTAAATTCAGACGAGTGTTTAAGTTTATTTCTTGTCTTTCATTTCTTATTTTTATTCGGTTTGTTGACATTAATAAACGACTTTTGCAATAATTTAGGGATTTCAATGACACACTTTATTGTTATAAAGAATTATTATGGAGCAAAATCGTTCATACATTCTTTACTGTCACACATATACGAGTATGTATGCTTGTATGTATGTATGCGTGTCTGTTCTTTAACACATAAATTCTTTTTCTTTAATCATTTTGTTCAACACCTAATAAGCATTTAAAGATACCACTTACTCTACTCCATATAAGGGACGTAACACAAATTTTGCCTTCTCTTTTAACCGATCTAATGCTGGAATCTCCAACAAGGATAATATCGGCTGGTTAAATTTTAAGGGCCGATGTTGAATGTGAACTGCACTTAAACGTCAAGTTTATTTTCTGCATTTCATTTAACATTTCCTAATATCAGACTAGTTCAATGTGAACCATGGAAAGATACACAAACGAGCAACGCCTTAAAGTTATTGAGACTTATTCTGAAAATGGGCGCTCAAATCAAAATGTTTATCGTGTACTTTGTGATTTTTGCGATCAATTTAATCATCTAAATGTGCGTATGATCAAAAAAATTGTGCAAAAATTTGAGCAAACCGGGTCTGTAGGAGATGTGAAGATACAAGTGAATGCCCGTACAGCTGCTGTTTGTGATAGTATGGCTGAAGAGCCGTCCACCCCAACTCGTCGTTGTGGCCAACAATTGCACCTCTCACGCTCGTCGTTGATGAATATTATGCATAAAGATTTGCATTTACACGCTTTCAAGGTGCAATTGACTCAAGAACTAAATGATGAAACAGAATGCGACCGCAACATGAAGCATAAAGCTCTAAACACTTAGACGACAGCAGACTTCACGGCTACAAATGAAGTTAGCTTCAAATGCTGCCGTCTCATCAGCAACATAATTATTTTCAAGACAGCAGCAGCACTTTGTGTATTTAAGCAATGCAAATTTTAGAGGTGCCAGGATACTTTTTTCTCGCACAACAGTCAAATTAGTGAAAGAACACATCACCAACTCGTCTCCTTGGTTCACAGAGCATGACAAAATTCAGCGCTCAATTATCGTGGTAGGATACTTCCCCAACTCCAGCACATTAGAGACGATTAAGATGCTTGACCTTGACCTCTTACAGAGGCAGGAGAGAGAACTCGCCAGAAAAAAATATTATAAATTTCGTCATTTTTATTAAACCTAAATTATTTATTTACAATTACATTAAAATTTTACCTAGGATCTATTTTCGATGTGTGTTTTCTTTTTAATTTTACATGAATAAAATTAAAATTACTGACTGAAAACGTAATAATATCACGTAAAGTTGTAAAAACTCATCAATTTATTTGTTTATTTTATTTATGTGATGTTTAATTCTATTAAATATTTCAAACAAATTTTAGTTTTTATTGCTGACAATTTATATTTATAGTGGCAGCACTGCATTCACTTTTTGCTGCTTACGAAAATAGAAATTAATCTAAGTTGGCAGCAGCAGCAAATGCTGTTGTGAAGTCGTGCTGCTGTGATGTCGTTAAAATAATCGTGTGCATCTAAACACATGTATTCCATTTTTGACAGATTGCTGCTTGCTGTCTGCTGCCGTCTATGTATTTAAAGCTTAAAGGACTCTCAGAGAAAACTCATCCAGAATTGAAACGACAGCTGCAACTTCACAAACAGTCATTGTATGTTTTGTTAAGTAAACATACAAAGAGTTTCTTTCCAAAATGTATGATACTTACTAAAAGTATGGTAATATTGTTGAAAGCTTTTCTGCTTCAAAGTGAGATCATAAGAAAAATCGCTGTGAAAATAAAATAGATTCTATTTTACAACCGCATTCTCTAGTTTAATTAACATCGTCAAGTCCTAATGATGAAACAGAACACGCCCGCAACTACAAGCAAAAACGACTCTCAGAAAAAACAGGCACATAATTGAAACGACGGCTGCAATTTCACAAACTGCCATTTAATGTTCTTTTTTGTTAGGTAAAAAAAAGCTTTTTCTATTACTTTTCGTTTTGTTTACAAAATGCATGATATATACTAAAAGTGTGGTAATATTGTTGAAAGCTCTTCTGCTTCAAAGTGAAATCACAAGAAAAATCGCTGTCAAAATAAAATAGATTCTATTTTACAACCGCATTCTCGAGCGTTATTTTATGCCAAAATGTATGGAGAAAATCGTCATGCCCTAATTCTGTTTCATCGTTACAGCCTCTTGATCATTCCAGGAGTCGCCAATGGCGAGAAGGGTGGCAATAAATGGCAACAGCGATTAATTGGGTGATTGACTTTTACCTCAGTGGATTCGTCAATAAGCAGAATTGCCACTAATTATTAATATAACATTTTGTAAAATCTATGAATTTCAATTTTAGCATTTAAAATAAACTTTGTATTATAAATAAATAAATACAAGACCCCTTCTTTTAATCTGCGAATCTGGTGGGGGGTTCAGTTTAGACTAACGGATAGTGTCAAACACCTCAGAATCTATCTTGATTCGAAACTGTATTGTTAGAAGAATGTCCAATTTAGAGCGGACAAGGCGGCTGTTGCTTTGTATTTGTGTTATAAGACAATTGGGAAGTCCTGAAGTATAAATCCTTGGAGTTCTTGCTGGCCATATGAGCGTATGTGGCGCTTGATTTGTAGTGGTCTTTGCAGAAAACTACCTACTGCAGAGCTATGGAGAGGATACTCCGTATGTCTGCTTTAATGGCGGCTGGTGCTTCTTGCACTACTCCAGCAAAAGCGCTGATTACAATGATGCACTGGCTGCCTGATGATCTTACGGTGAAGGAAGTGGCCATGCGCTCGTCGATCAGGCTAAAAGACAGAGGGGAGTGGTAAGGAGCGATAGAAAGTCATGGCTCGATAATGGACTTCCGAGCGGAAATTGATTACTGTTTCCCAATTTTGCGGTTCGTCTTCTTCGTGCTCGAAAACCCTACAGATGCGTCCAAGCCGGAACTGGGAGTTGGCGGTGGCATTTTTATCGCCCAGTAACAGAGGAGGATAAGTTTTAGGCTATATAACGAGTGTAGCGTGATGCAGGCTTAAACTACAACTAACATGACGGCAGATAACTGGTTGAGGTACTATAGGCTAGACGGGGGCGAATAACCGAATCTATATTGATAGTAAGGCTGCGTTAAATGCCCTTTCGTCTGTCTACACAACGTCCAGTTTGGTTCATGGTTGGTTTGGTCCAAAAGATAGAGGGGAGCGGGGAGAGGAAATATTGTATTGGAAAAAATGGCAACAGTCGGAATCCTTTGACAGCAAGAGTATATTAATAGGATGATAGGAGTTCCGTTTTAAATCTGTAAAAAACAAGTGCATCGTCAACTTACAGGGGCTGCAAAGGATAAGTATTCCTTGCAGGCCATGTCAGCCTGCCGAGTAGCGAGGCTGACAAGGCCTGTTTATGATCGTAGGAAGACTACGGTGTAGAGGTATCCACCGCGGCGAAGCTTGCGTACTTTGGTGAGGATTTTGACAACACACTGTTATATAGGGACGCATGCTATGAGATTATCTCCTCCAATTAATGCTTTATGTAGAAGTTGTAGGGATGAGATCGAGCAAAAGAATGTTGAGCACTGCTTTTCCCAGTATCCGATTCTTTGGTCTATGAGAGCGCTGTATCTGGGCGGGCTGACACTGCACAGAATGGCAGATATATCGAAATACGCGATGGACAGACTCGATTTTTTATCCGGTTTAAGGTTGGTTTGGATCTGAACAGTCGGTTGATATGTATGGCTGTTAGTCTCTACATCTCCTTCAGGCAATACAACGGGACCAAGAAATGATCCAAGTGGGCTAATTTCATTAAATATAATAATTTCATGGCAACCTGTCCATTCTAACCTTATTTCCTGTTGCAATGTCCTCCAACACCTTAGAGCAGGAAGTTACTAGTGCAACGACAAACTCCAAAAAGAGTGTACACCAAACAGAAAATCTAAAACAATACTCATGTTTGGGTCTGGGCCGCAAAGTCTGTTTTGCGGTCACTTGACAGTACAGTATTTATATTTAGTTAAACGCTCATTAAAAAGTAAATTTCTTGGAGTTGCCACACAGTCTTTCGGGTTCAATTTTTGTTGTCACCAAAAACAAATCAAAAATTAACTTGATAACATTTTTTAATTTTTTGACTTCTTTTGGCGTCAAAAATTATGTTTTTCTTTTGTCTTGCAAGTGAAAAAAAAAGAAAATGATAATTTTGTTGAAAGAAGCATCACTTAAAATTTGAAACAGTAAATCTTTCTTAGACATATTTGAATATTGATGTGCGGCAAAGCCCGCTGTTTGACAATCTGTTTAAGTTTTAAGTCCAACATGCCTGATCCCGATGCAAATGCGTCGTGCCACATTTAAATTTAAAATGAAATCCGCAATCAACGCACCACAAAGAAGTAAAATCGCAGCCGAAAAAAAGGAGTATAAAGTTGGTGTGAGTGTGTGTGTGTGTGTGTTGCTGCTGATCATGGATGTTGGTTTGTCGTTCAAAGCACAAATCTACATACAGCTTGTTGGCCACAGCGAACATAAACAATATGCAACCACCCAAAAGTGGCTAATAAAGCAAAACTTGTTGACAACATTCGATGCGACAACATGACTTAAAACACTATTCGAAATTTGGCTCCCGTACAACAAAAACACACAAAAAAAAAAAACAAAAAAAAAGCGGCAGAACAAGAGACAGCAAAATCTTGTTGTTGCACATTAAAACATGGAATTTTCGCCAATTAACACCTTGCAACTTGTTGAGCTTGTGTTTGTACTGCGAGTATTTTATTTTGGATCCAATTTGACTTTGGGTTGTTTACAAAATAAATGTTTTGCGTATCCAGACGGGTCGTTTCAAAAGCTATTTTCACTGTTCCTTTTACACAGACATATTAAGGTAATAAGTGTATTCAAGTCTTTACACACAGAGAAAAAACGTTTTCAAATACAATAGCTCAATTCACAATCTGGTGCATTTGAGGTTGCATATTTCTGCAATTGCAAGAATGATATTTTTGGACGTAGTTTGTTAGTGTAAAATAAATATGTATATACTCCACTAATTTGCAAGTGCAATGATGCAAGGCCATTTGCACAAGATTGTGAATAGGGCTAATGTTAGGTGTGTTTCTTTACTTTTTGGATAAATATCATGCAAATTTTATTATTTTTATGAAAAAATAAAATTTTTTTACATTTTTCAATATTACTATAAGAGAGTTTTTCTTCTTTTCTAATAATTACCAGCAATCAGGGTTGGCCCATACTAGTATTAGGAAAATAGGTTATGGCGAAGGGAAGTACATGTGAAGAAGTACTTTTTACATTGTAAGTGATAGCAAATACATCTGCGGGCCATTTTTTTTCATAGACGGACCGTACGACTGAGGAACAAATTCTTTCTGTAATGAGTTCTTCGATTCACTGGCAGAACCATCCCGAACGTATGAGCTCTGAATGATGAACATGTATTACGGACGCAACGCAGTGCAGAATGCCTAGGTTAATATTTTTATTTATATATTTTTTTTATCTTCAATCAGTACTCAGACGATGATCCCTACATAGCGCATGCTCTGGCAGCAGGGAAATTAGTTATGGGGAGGATGAAAAAGGGAGTTGTGTTTGTGGACGTTTGACTTGAGCATTATAACGTTACATGTGACAGAATGTGTCATTAATTTACATCAGCACCCCCTTCTACGGCTTTACCTGATGATGGCCCTACTCCAAGGAGTGAATTTTTCACGATTCACTAGCATCCCCGTATGAATTGTACGACTCACACTGGTCGCAACTTTTGTAGCCATATGGACAAAGCTCTTGCTAAAGAGCTCAGGCCGTCTAGTCCCTCTTGAATGTAATTTCTCACACAGTTAATGGAAGTTAAAGCTCAATTAGTTGGCAGGCTGCAGTCCATGAAGAGCATCAGCCCTTACACTAACTCACCCGTCCTACCATCACTCCCGGTTCCTTCCAGTATAACAGCGTTTCGGGGGGTTGTTAGCCCCCGAAAACCAGCATGCATCATAGTTATCAGAGAAAATAATTCCCCTTCCATGCGATTTTCGGTTTAAAGCGCAGCCAGAATATGTCAGCTAGGCACCTCAACCATTATCAGCACCGAGAGATCTGCAATTTAGAATTTCTCGGGTGCTTTGCTCATCCCCGTTCTGTCAATTTGAGCCCTTGGTACAGGTTTCGAAAGTCCAACACAATATAAGTTATGGGACATTTTAGAGTTTTGTTTGCTACAAATGCCTCAGAAAACAGAGTGCCTTGCTTTCGTGTACTCCAAAGCAACAGCACTTCCGGGGGTTATAAGCCATCGAAAACCGGCATTGTGCCATAGTTATCAAGGAAACTAAATCCACACCCTGCGATTTTAAGTTTAAACCACAGTCAAAACGTTTCAGCCATGATGTAGGCGCCTGATCCGTGGTGGTCTACAAAGAGAACCTCCCTGAACCTTTCTTGAGGGCTTCCGAAGTCCAACGGAACCGGTTTCATGCGGCTTCCTAGAGTTTTGTTTGCTACAACAAATGAGGGATGTTTACCCCGCAGAAAACAATGTGCCCTGATTAGGCGCACACCAAGGTAAACCCTCATCACCCTTCGACGTGTCGAGTTAATATCATTATTATTCGTTCGGTTTGTGTATTCATTTCTTTGTTTTTATTAAAATAGAATATGAGTCACTTCGTAGTCAGTTGTGTGTGATACGAAGCTTTATTCATTCAAAAAGCAAATGAATATGTTGTAACGAAGCATACATTTTTGCTTCGTACATAATATTCCTTATGTGATCACGATGGTTAATGTGCATAAATAAATAAAATACAACAACACCCACGGAGAATAATGGTTGTTGTAACAAAGCATACACTTTTTTTTATTACATACTATGATTAATATGCATGAGGTATACACACGCACAAACTGAAAAAATACAACAACACCCACAGAATATGATGGCTTTGTTGTTAAATTTATGGAATTTACATTTCTTTAAGTTGATTGTATTAAACCGTAATTAATAATAATTCTCATACAGTTCGTGCACTGAGAAGTATAAGATGACAAAGAAAGAAAGCAGTCATCGTTGATCACCCAGGTGGAGATATTGAAAGATATCTATACCGCGAATATTCGAAAGCATTTTTCCCCTTCAGGGCATAAATTATACCCAGCGGTCTTCGGACTAGACTGTTCAACAGCAGCTTCGGCTAATTTTTTTATATACCCAGCAGCTTCGGCTGACTGTTCCCCCAGCGGCCTTCGGGCTAGACTGTTCCCACAGCAGCTTCGGCTGTCTGTATATACCCAGCAGCTTCGGCTGACTGTTCCCCCAGCGGCCTTCGGGCTAGACTGTTCCCACAGCGGCTTCGGCTGTCTGTATATACCCAGCAGCTTTGGCTGACTGTTCCCCCAGCGGCCTTCGGGCTAGACTGTTCCCACAGCGGCTTCGGCTGACTGTTTACCCAGCAACTTCGGCTGACTGTTCCCCCAGCGGCCTTCGGGCTAGACGGTTCACAAAACAACTTTTCTGTCCTCCATTTCGCAGGTACCCAGATTGTGGCAAGATACACACGACCGGCCCTAAGAGGAAGTTATCACCAGCGACCGCTGTTATCCTGACCCGAGAGAGTCCCTACCGAACCCGATTCCAGTGTACGTGGATTACGACTGCCATACCGAACCTGAAGCCAGTCCATACGAAGATACACCCGACCCGTCCTACTAGGAATTCTCACTATTAACCGTTGTTATACCGAACCCGAGAGATTTCCTACCATACTCGATTCCAGTGTATGCCGAGTACGACTGCGATACCGAATCCGAAGCCTGTCCGTACGAAGATACATCCGACCCAAGAGGAACTCTCATCAGCAGCCGTTGTTGTACCGAACCCGAGGTGTGTCAACACGAAGGTATACATCCAACAAAGCCACACGCAATCATCACCGCATATTAAATCTGCACGAAAGACAGACGAAATAGAAGCCGAACCGCAAGCATCCTGAGCCTAAACCTATCATTGTTATTATTGTAAATACTGAATAAATAGAATTTGGATTATTGTAAGCCTCAAAGAGGAAAATCCAGTCTTGTTAATTACTTAAGGTTTGTGGATCCGTAAGTAGACCCTGGACGTCGCTTTGCTACCTCAGCCGACGACAAAACCACGTTACAATGTTCAAATGCCGTTTCAGCGAAATAATGCAGACGTTTAATAAACACTGGGGTCTAATCACCGCATACGATATCGAATTAACTATCGTATCGAACAACATTACGATACATCTAAATTATGGCAACCGATGCATATTGGATCGTAATTTAAACAAAATGCAATAGATTGAAGACCATACGTTCCCTAAAAGTAGGAATACAAAAAATAAATCCTTTAACTTTTTTATATTATTGCAATACAGTTTATTCGACATCGTATGCCGTGATACCAAAATGCAAAATTTCGATAATTTTGCTCGATATCGAATGCGGTGATTTGGCCCCTGGGTTTTACGGGCGCTGTTTTTATAGATTCATCAGACATCCCACGTACTAATTTTGTGTTTGGTGTAGTTTATTTTGTTTTTTTTTTTTAATGCGTTAATTAAAATTTTAAGCATCAAGGAAAAAGAATTGTAAGAAAAGAAAAAGGTGCGATGGCAACAAATACTCGCAGTGCGAAACCAGGAATATGGTTTATTTGCTGCTTTATTTCGTTGTTCATTTCTACTGTTAATAAAATGAATAACAAAATATTTATTCAATTAAAAATAAAACATGTACATAGTTACATACATATGTATGTATGTGTGTATGTAGGTAATATATGTATGCGTGTATGCATGTATGTACAACATGCGTAAAAAACTTCTAAAAATCAAAACGTTAAATTTACTTAAAGTATTTATTAATTGATTGCACGAAATGTAATCAAAAAGTGTTACTCGAGGAGTTGTTGCTGCTTGTCGCTTGTTGGTTGGTTGGTTGGTTGTTGGCAGCGGCAACAGTAGTTGCGGCCTCACCGCAGGAAGTACGCCAACTTTAATGATAGAGGTTGATTTGACGCTTAATGTTTGTTCACATTTAGCCCCCAGTCGAATATGAATTCTTTAAGTGAGTTTTGTTTTAAATTGTGTATCATTTTATTTGCTTCTTGTTGCTGTTGTTGTTACTGTTGCCAAATACAACAACATTTACAACATTCTCATGTCACTTATGAGCAAACTCGTATGTACTCTCGCTTAAGAAACAAACGAATGCAAAGCGCTGAAACAAATGTTGCATTTATTTGTTAAATCATACATACAATTACTTTTTTGTACATCAACGACGATGCACAATAAGACGCAACACAATATCTCTAAAGATGTCTGTCTGTCCGTCCGTCTGTCTGTCTGTCGCTCTGTGCATCTTTTGCTCGTCTTACATTTCATTTCATAGTTAGTACGAGTACATGTTTATAAAGTAGTTGGCGTTTTTTTTTTCAGATTTGTTGCAACAAATCTTGTGTTCAACTGATAGTGGACGTAACACAAACTACATACAAGTACACGACATACGGTACATAAGTATATTGTAATATTAAATGGAAAGGCGACTGCGAAAAAGATTCCAACTGAGCCAACTACTCTGCAACACTTCCAATTGCCTGAATGAATGTTGTTCGCACTGCAACACTCCGGCCGCAGCGTGCTGGCGAAACTTGAAGAAAACTGCTCATCTTTATTTTGTGGGACTGAAACGTCAAGTGGCGACTCAGAAATCCTTTACCATTTTCGCTACACAAGAACAGCCAACTTCATCATAAGAACCTGCATCGACAACAGCAACAACACCAACCACAACAAAAGTATACATTAAGAAACATTGATTTTCCAGCCTCCACAAATCTTGTTCGTTGATGTTGTTGTTGCTTCTGTTTCAGTCAATTCCTGTTGTTAGCTGTTAAAGTTTGTTGTTGGCATTACTTTTGTTTTGTAGTTGTTATTGTTGTTGTTGTTGCGTGTATTGCATTAAAAACACATTTTGACTTTTTTTTTCAACACTTTTACACCTTTATGCAAATGCTGCCCCAGTAAGTGGCAAATGGTCATCATGTTGAATGAAGCTGAGATGCTGTCTGTGTTCAATGTTCTGTGGTGTCAATGCAAACTTACCTGACTTGCATCTGTATGATGAGCAAATATCTATCAATTTATGTATGTTATACGAGTACTTATGTACTTACGACTGCAGTAAATATACATAGCTACATATGTACATACATTCACACATATATAATACAGCTAATACGTGCATACTAAGCCAACATTTGCATTACATACATACGAGTACATACATATGTGTAAAAAATATACATACGACCATGAACATATATGTATGTACTCGTATGCACATGTTAATATATTACCCAGTGTACTCTGGGAGCAACCAGCAGCAGTAGCACACAAACATTAAATTCACAAAATACTCCTTTCATTCTCAACTTAACAGCAGTTACACTTACATACTTACATACATACCTACATAATTGTTGCATTTTGTCTCTTCTTTTAACTTTGACATAAGTACGTGTATGTACTCGTATGTAAATATGCATGTGCTTGTACTCATATTCACTCACTCACAAAGTTAGGCAGTTTGTCAGCTGAGGGTTATATCAACAAATAGCGGCATAGTTTTGTTTTTGTTTTTCAAGAAGTTCTCCGAAGTGTTTGAAATGAGTTCAATCGAGAGTTGAACATACAGGCAAACATTCGTTTTATTTATTACAAGAATGTATGGAACTAATCTTTGTTTTAAGACTCGATGAAAAATAATTATACTTATGTATTTATATATCTAAATTCGCTGAGAAAGGGGAAGATTTAAAGCAAAACGGAATTAAAAAACTGCCAACAGATCTTTAGCTGGAAAATTTAGAAGAAAACAACTGCCAACAGACTTAAGCTAGATTCACACCCATTGTTTTAGAACGAAATTTTTGTACCGCAACAATTTTAGCTTATTGAGGGTTTATGCTGAAACGAACATTTGTTCTGGACAACCAAAACTACCATATGAAATGACTACATAAACAAGACTTTTAAGCAGTAATGATACTTACTTTTTTCAACTTTTCTTAATCTCCAGGTAAAGGCTAATATAGAGTTCATTATTTCGTGTAAAATTCTCTCAAATTGCATACAAAAGTGTTTAGTATGAAATATCTGCGAAATAATTTTAGAAATGTAGCATTGATTTATTAAAGCGAAAAACACACAATATGTATCTGCAACATGTTTTCATTTAAAATTGTTTCTGGGACTATTCGTTTTTTCAGCTGCGAAATAACATAGGCAAAGCTTTTTTCGCATGAAGTACAAACATGTATACTTAAAATTAAAAAAGAAACATTAATAAGAGAAAAAATAGACCACACTGAGTACATCTCAAATTTTCCGTACGAAATAACTAATGTTGCTGAAAAATTTTCGCACATTCAATCTCAATACTAGGCTTAAGTAAAGTACTCTGTCGAATCTGCGAAAAATGTTGAGCAACATTAATTATTTCATTCGGTAAATTTGATATTTAAAATGTGGTGCCTATTTCGCGTTTTAGGCAAATTTTATGGTTTTCTTGGTTTTAGGTATACTACATGATTTTGCAAATGTAAACAAAAACCATATGATCACATATTTAATTGTTTGAAATTAAAATTTTTGTTTCTGTGAAAAAAGGAAATCGTTACCAGTTTAATATATTATATGAATGATCAAACACTAGTAGTTTATATTGCGCTGGCTGCTGAAGAACTTTTGGATGGCACTCGGTCTCCAACAAGTCAGTATCTTCAGCAAAGATTTTCTATTTCTCTCTGAGATGATCTCAATGCGTTCCGGTTGCTATGTATTTTTTTTGCTTTTCCCAGATATGATTTATTTTTTTACTGCTGCTACCAAAAAACAATTTTCCGTTTCATAAAATTTTTTCCTTTCTTTTTCATTTATTATTAAATTTAAATTCTTTTCCATTTTAGAAATTTACAATTGAAAAAGAAGAATTTTTATCAACCAAAAAATTGATCAGTTGTTGTGTGAAATTCCGCGCGAAATAAGTACCACTCACATTATTTCACAATTACAATACAATGTTGGCAGAAACATTTTATAAGTTTTTCACAAATTGAACAGAGTACCACTTCAGCAACATTACTTCATAGATATTTCACAAAAGTTTTTTTATATATAGAGTTTTGACAGCATTTCGCACGAAATGACGAACACAGTATTTAGCTTAAAGGCAGAATTAGTTTGTACGTTTTTTTCCGTTCTGAATCAGCTGTTTTGTTTCTGTTCAATTGAAACGATATGTGTTTTCACTTTTACGTTCTGATCTCCTTGTGGACTATTCTGTTGCAATTAAAGCATGATTAGTTTTTACCTTCTGTTGCCGTTCTGTGACGTTCATTTCTATAGCAAATATTATGCAATTACTTTTTCCGTTCAGCAATTTTTACAGTATTTTTGAAAAAAACAAAATTATATAAATTTGAATAAAAAATTAATGTTTCCATACCTGAAAAAAGTAAAACATACACATATCTGGCCGTCACTTAACGTTGAATTCTATATTCAACAGATTAGTGCGCAACAGAACAGAACGAAAAAAAGAACGAAAAAGTAAAAATAAACCATGCACATATAGTTTATATTGAACAGAAAGCAAACAGCTGAGTCAGAACGGAAAAGAACGTACAAACTAATTCTGCCTTTGACCCGAGTTCAAATCCCAGTGAGTGCTAATGAGTAGTGTAGCGACTACGAAACAGCTAATTGTCCCCCAGCTAATGATTTGATTATTATTTTTCTTGTCTTCTTCAATAAAAAATTATTGATCACGCAAATTCGTATTGTAAAAAAATCCTTCTTAAGAAAAAACTTAAGAAAACCATTATTTGCTCGCAGCGCTGTTGTACTCGTAAGTACACTAAAACACCTTTCAAGATCATTGCGTTGTGACATGCCTTGCACTTCTGATGGCAAAAGAGAGCCACAAGTTTTAAACATTTTCAACTCCTCAACACTAACTTCTAGGCCTGCTGTAACAATTATCTGTTTCTCAGCTTGTAAAAGGAATTTCTCTTTAAACGATCCTCCGACGGGGGTTTTTTTAGTGAGATTTATTGAAAAGCATTTTTTCACATATTGCTTTTGATCAGTACCCACATGAGTATTTACAAATAAAAATTAAATAATGAAACTTCTACTGTAATAGAAATCGTTATCTTACGTTGCTCCACCATTTTGAGTCCTTCGTAGGTGAACCAGAAGCATTTAATTTTACTGTTAGTTCTTCCCACAATTGGCTCGCCTTATATTTCCCCAGAGAACTGTTTAGACAATATACCCTTTGCCAAATCAGTATGAACTTCCATAAAATTTTCCAATATATTCCTTTATGTAAAATAAATTTTTGTAAGGTACACACGGTTGTCAGATCTTACAATATTGCCAGTAAGATTGTCTGAAAATGTATTACAACCGTGTGAAACGCCAATTTTTTTTTTGCCAGAAAAACCATTGTCAATTAATTGTAAGACAACAATGTTGTCAGGCATCGGACAATCGTAGGCATTGCCAGATAATTGGCTGGTATTGTAAGCTCAGTTTTAATTGTCAGATGTATAAAATTAATGCACCTGACAATGGCATCATTGTCAGAAAAAAGTTTAATGGTCAATACTGCCAAACAGATGGCTGTTGATATACATAAGTGGCAATGCCTTACAACATGTCTGGTAATTTTTTCATCTAACAATCTGACAACCGTGTGAACTGATAATTTTTGTTGTCAGATGAATTATTTGTCAGACCATAGTCTGATAATGAAATTGTAAGATTTTCTTACGATAGTCTGAACATACAATTTACTTTGGACAATTTTTCATTGTCACTACATTGTCAGCATGTTGCCAGATCTTATAATGTTATAACATCCGACAACCGTGTGTACATAGCTTAACTGTTGATCTGAAATAAAAAAGAGTTTACACATACATATAATTTAAACTTACATTTGCTTTTCCGTTTACTGTTTGCTGCGATTTCGAATGGTGTTTTGCTTACGAGTAAAAAGTCGCACGGCTGAGTTCAACTGATTGCTCGCTATCGAACGCCATTGTAAGCTCAGTTTTGATAGTCAGATGTATAAAATTAATGCACCTGACAATGGCATCATTGTCAGAAAAAAGTTTAATGGGCAATACTGCCAAACAGATGGCTGTTGATATACAACAACATTTCTGGCAATTTTTTCATCTAACAATCTGACAACCGTGTGAACTGACAATTTTTGTTGTCAGATGAATTATTTGTCAGACCATAGTCTGATAATTAAATTGTAAGATTTTCTTACGATAGTCTGAACACACAATTTACTTCTGCTGGACAATTTTTCATTGTCACTACATTGTCAGCATGTTGCCAGATCTTGTAATGTTATAACATCTGACAACCGTGTGTACATAGCTTAACTATTGATCTGAAATAAAAAAGAGTTTACGCATACATATAATTTAAACTTACATTTGCTTTTCCGTTTACTGTTTGCTGCGATTTCGAATGGTGTTTTGTTTGCGAGTAAAAAGTCGCACGGCTGAGTTCAACTGATTACTCGCTATCGAACGCCATCATTAGAAATTTCTTAGATATCGAATAACAGAATCCCAAAAGTGCAAAAAGTCGCACGTTTCTGTAAGAACTCGTCCGTAAGCGAATAAGAGAATTAGCCCCCGGGGTTTTTAATATTCGGAGAGGTGTCAGAACAGAGCTAGCAGGTAGTGTATTATTGCCAAATTGTTAACACGATTCTTGTTCATGTCCACACATACTTTCAGCTTTAACAATTTACTTGCAGAAATATGACTGCATAAATTTATTTGTTTTAACAACTCAATCGTTTCAGATAAACATCCGGTCAAGTGGATGAGTGGATGAGCACATGAAATCAATTCTAATATAGAATAAATTAAGAATATTATTGTATCATCAGCTGCATTCTTGCAGACAGCACCGATTCAATCAAATAAACAAAACTCCAGCACTCCATCGCACTGGAAGAGCCCGCGAACACACCCAAAATTATGGCAGACATAACGACGATGACAGTAATGGAAGGAAGAACTGCGTTTTGAAAGACTTATTTATTCATAAACATAAATATGTACGTTTGTATGTATGCATTTGTTTTGATATAAATGTAAGCATCTTATAAAACTGATACTCACGTTGTATCGCAAAAGTTAAACATGAAAATGTAAAGTCATTATCACTCAAGTATTTGGATTTCAGATCATGCATACAGAGTCGCACAAATCTTTCACTCTTAAAATCCCACTCCACTCTATACGGCCAATGTTGTGTTTCCAACACAAACAGTTTTAAGTATAATTCGTATTTATTTAATGTTAATTGAATTATAAGCCAATATTATCGTATGCAAAAGATCTTTTAGTTGCGGAAACCCAGCAAACAAATCGGTTCTAGAAAATATCGCAGTCGATTACTTGACGAACATTTCAAATGTTTTCTGATGCCAGTACTCGTCGGAGTAGAAACTGCTCAATTCGAGTTTCAAATGAAGTTTAGTAATCATTACACAAAAAACGAATTGAGGTAAAAAAGTATTATAAAAGATATTTGTGTAGATAATTAAGCATTCATACACTATAATCCACAGACAATTAACTCGCCAAAACTTCGAAGATTTTAGGGATATTAAGCGGGCAAAGCATTTAAGCGAAAGTAATTAGACGAATACCTTTAATTAACTCATTAAGGTACTTACACGAATATGCTTAATTACCTCTGCTGACTGATTTGCATCGTTTGCTACGGACGTCTGAGCGGCAGCGATGTCTTCATCACTTCCACAAACCTGTTGACTCACTAGCGCGGCAGAGTCACACAATGATTATTTACATTCAAGTTTTTGCACTAAACTTGTTATTGCTGGTCTAGTACGCGTAGGGCGATAATAACGACCGCAAATTGGAGTTAACGCTTTGAAAGTTGCGGTCATCGACTCCGAATTTCGGAAGTACATTTTTATAATTTGCACACGTTGTTCATTCATTCGTGTAGTTTACTCTGATGAAAATGATGACTTTACTGAAAAAAGAAAAGTAACAGATGATCAGTGAAATAGTGCGTTCACAAATTAAATTCAAAGTTGTCAAGTACCTATTGAAACCCCCCATTAAAATTAGAATATGGTTGCATAAAAATAAGTTTAACAGCTAATTCGACGAGGTTATTCCCAGGCCGGCACCTTGGTTTTTTACTTTATTTTTGCATCCACTGAACACAGAAAAAAATAGATGAGATTTTTTTTCAATCAAGTTATCTTATTAATAAAAAACCATAAATTTAATAAAATTTGCATTGACTTAATTAAATTATTATTAATAATGAATTTTTGGAAATATCTCTTAATAAAATGCAATTAATAGAAAGTTTTCCGAATTATTGACTGTTATTCAATAAATAAATTTAGAAGGTTGTTATATAACAGTGAAGAGTTGTTGTTTCTTTAACAATTTTTTTTGTTAAGTATATTTTACATATTAACAACAATTTTTTTCAACTCAATAATTTTTGCTTTTAAGTGAAAAAGCTATTTCTACTTTATAATTTGAATTATCAATCCGGTAAAAAATCTTTTTCACAGGAAATTTGATAAAAATAGTGCAATTTTTTTATCAATATGGCATCTATTTTTTTCTGTGAATATAAACAGTCGTGAAAATATCTTGTTTGCATATGCGATTGCAAATTTGCGAAATTGCAAGCATTTGCTATCGATTGTAGATGAGTCTTTTGGTTCAACAGCTCTTTGATTATCAGCTGTTTGTTTGCAATTAAGGTTTGTTTGTATGTGTGTAGTGTAAATATAAATTATTTCCGTATGTGCAAATAAGTGATAAATGCAACTCTGTATATTTTACCAGTGTAAAGTAAACTCGTTCATTTTGCAAATGCGGTCATTCAGACCATTTACACAAGATTGTTTCTTATTATATCGGGTGGGTAAATTTCAAGGGCCGATGTTGAATGTGAACCACACCTAAACGCCAAGTTTTTTTCCGAATTTTATTTGACATTTCTCTATTTCAGACTTATTCAATTTGAACCATGGAGAGATACACAATCCAACAACGTGTTAAAGTTATCCAGACTTATTATGAAAATGATGATCAATTTTCGAAGAAAATCATCTTCAGTGATGAGGCACAATTTCACCTCAGTGGATTCGTCAATAAACAGAATTGCCGCATTTGGGCGAATGAGAATCCAAGAGTGACTGTCGAAAAACCAATGCACCCACAAAGAGGGACTGTTTGGTGCGGTTTATGTGCTGGCGGCATCATCGGGCCGTATTTTTTCCAAAATGAGGCCGGTCAGGCAGTTACTGTGAATGGTGTTCGCTATCGTGAGATGATAACGAACTTTTTATGGCCCGAATTGGAAGATATGGATGTAGACGATATGTGGTTTCAGCAGGACGGTGCCACTTGCCACACAGCTAACGAAACAATTACTCTTTTGCGCAACAAATTCAATGGCCGTGTTATCTCACGTAATGGCGATGTCAATTGGCCGCCAAGATCATGTGATTTGACACCGTTGGACTTTTTTCTTTGGGGTTATTTGAAAGAAAAGGTGTACGTCGATAAGCCAGCAACAATTCAACAGCTAAAGGATGAGATAATTCGGCACATTAATGGCATAGAACCTCCATTATGCCTCAGGGTCATCGAAAATTTGGGCCATCGGATGGAGGTGTGCCGTCGTGGTCGCGGCGCCCATTTGGCCGATATTTTGTTCCATACATAATTGAGTAAAACCAATATATCATAATAAAATAAAATTACAATAATTTCCTAAATAGTTTGTGTTTTATTCAAAATCAACATCGGCCCTTGAAATTTAACTACCCTTTATATTGTAGCTTTTGACTTTTGAAGAAAACTTTCAGAGCACATTTACTCTTACAAAATACAAGAAGAAGAGTGAGTTGTTCATTTCAAGTACCTGCTTGAGCCAATACATGCATACCTACATACCTATGTATGTATGTGTGTGTGTGTGTGTATATGTATGTATGTGGATATGTATTATGATTTGTATCGAATGAAAATATTTGTTTTATTACATTTTTGTATACACTTTTATAAACAAAATCATATCAATTGTTAACACAATCGTATCATTAATTTCCTTTTGTCGCTCACATTTATTTAAAGATGCATAATTTCAACATTAATCACAAAACTTGTCTGACCCACAACCACCTTCGCAACATTCTTCATCTGCAGCACAACAACTCATGTGTTCTCTCTCTCATGTATTCCCATATTGAGATGGGATACAAACATACTCGTACATACATACATATGTATGTATGTGTAAGTATGTAATTCAACTCGTTTGTCGATTTGCATTTCTTTGTATTAAAAATTATACATTCGCTTGTAAATGGCTTTATCCCAAAAAGAGACGGACGGACGCATTCTGCCGGTTTCATTTGTAAAGTGTTGGGCTATCATTTTTCATAATCATTCAAATACTTGTTGATTGTTTTTTCAAGCAATTGATGTAAATATTTTCGTATGAAAAAATTGATTAATTTTTTTTTTTGGTGATTTTAAAGGAAGAATTTTATGTTTTTCTTGCAAGATACATACGAGTATGTAAAAAAAGGGTGGTTCAATTTGAAGGGCCGATGTTGATTTTGAATAAAACACAGATTATTTAGGAGTTATTGCCATTTCTTATTAGTTAAACCTCCATAAATACTATTCCCTCTTTCGTGCTTATCATAACCTATTTTCCTAGTTCCAGTACAATGCACTGCATATATAGGGGTCATCACCTGAATACTGGTCCAAGATAAAAAAAATATATATAATAATACAAAACGCAGCAAACAGTTATTTTTTTTTTTTGGGAATAAAGTGGTGATTCATGTAGATTTTGACCAGAATTTTTTATTTTTTTTATAGTTCAATTATTTATTGTATCTTCTAAAAGAACTAACAATAAGTATGCAAATCTTAAAACTAAAAATTCATTAATTAATATAGAAAAAAAATTAATTAATATTGAAAAATTTTATTTACTTAGGTCCAGCCAATGCTAGACGAAAAGTTGTTTCTTGCGTGTATTTTGTTGGTAAATCACGTTTCCAATGCTCTGATGGTTGCAAGGGTGTCCATCCTTCTCAGTCGAGTGTGGCCACCAAAGTTAAGGATGCTACGTGCGAGAGGATTCGGGTGAGACTCCAGTCTGTTAATGTACCTTATCGCGTGTTTTGAAAATTCATCTTTCACTAAGGGTACACCTAGATCTTTGGGAATTCGAGAGTTTTTAACATACCATGGAGCTGCAGTAATTATACGGAGAATTTTATTCTGGCGCTTTTGAATTTTCTCAATGTTAGATGCAGAGGCGGTACCCCACAATTGAATTCCATAACTCCGTTATACAACAAAAGTTTGCAATCTAACCTCAAGATAGAATTTCTGCCGATGAGCCAATTTAGTTGCACCGCTTTTAATTTCATCTGGGTGACTTTAGCGTCAATGTGAGACTTCCACGTGAGCCTACGGTCGAGGTGAATACCAAGGTATTTGACTTCACAGTGCTGCGGAACAATGTAGTTGTAGCTTTAAGCTGGGGAGACCTGCGAAGTTGCCATTCTCTTCTGATTCTTCTCTTTTCTGAGACAAGGTGTTCGATTTCAGAAGAACAAGTTCTGCTGTTCATATTTCTAAAATTTGTAGTGGTAGCATGTTGCACGGCTTTTATAATATTTTGGGAAAAATCATTAATTGACTCATCAATATCCTCTGGAGCTCTCAAAGATATATTTTCCGTACAATGAGTACTTAAATATTTTTTATATTTTAGCCAATTCACTCTAGACTGGAATACACCTATGTCGTTAAATGGGGATCCAATGTTCTGGGGGAAACATGTAGAGACCGTAGTAGGTGAGTGATCGGAGGACAAATCCATATGCATCCATTCTAAGGGGACGTTTGTTACGATTCCAAAGTAAATAACATCTGGGATCTTTCGCTGGTCAGATGGCTAATAGGTGGGACTCCCGCTGGAGATTACATCTAAACCCAATTTTGATATAGTATCAAAAAGCACACGACCTTTCGGGGAGATTAATCTTGAGCCCCAAAATGTGTGTTTAGCATTATAGTCACCGGCAGCTATAAATCGGGATCCAAGAGAAGTAAAAAAATTTGAGTAATAGTTTTCTGTAACTGAAAGCCGAGGCGGGGAGTAAATTGATGAAATTACCAATTTACTGTGAATGTGTTCAATACAAATATTTGTTGCTTGAAAATATTCTTCACATGTCTCATTTAACAAGTAATGTTTAATTCTATTTTTAATTAGAATAGCCGAACCTCCACAAGATCTTCCACGTGGATCTTTAGTGTCATATAGTATATAGCCATTTATCCTGAAATAACTTCTTGGCGTCAGGTGAGTTTCAGCAATCAACATAACATCGATTTGCCTTTCCCTCAAGAAGTGTTCAAGTTCATTTTTGTGTTAGCGTATGCCGTTTGCGTTCCAGAAACATATTTTTAAATAAATCATTTTTTTAAAATAGCCTGTAAAATAGTTGATTGCATTTTTAGCATTTCCTGCATCATGGTGGTCATAGAAGCTGTAAAAGTGTTTATTGATTGAACCAAAGTCTGCAATGTGGCTTCAAGGTCGCTAAAATATGGGTCGGGCTGTTGAGACTTCGACTTCTGATTCGCGTTTGGTATATTAGTCTTAACCACATTGGCATAAGAAACTTGGTTAGAGCCTGGAACATTTATTTGGGTTGTTGACGGACCTGCTTGAGGAAAATTGTTGCTTGAAATGAATTGCGATTGCTGGGACGGCTTGGGAGGAGTTAATGATTTATTTGGCATTGAGCGTTTGAAGTGGGTATAAACGGGGCAACTCCTGTAATTAGCAGTATGATTGCCTCCACAATTACTACATTTTTTTACGTTTGTGTCAGTTTTTGATTTGGTGCACTTTGATGCGCCATGGAGATCACCACACACAACACAGACAGTGGGCAATTTACAATATGTCTTAGTGTGGCCATACTCCTGGCAGTTCATGCACTGAACGGGTCCTGAACGCTTATGAGGCTCCTTTAACATTATATATTGGGTGAACCTCATTCTTCTTTAAGGTGACATCTCCAGGTTCTAATTCCACCCTAAACATGGGCTGAGGTATCTTTTCTCGGTACCTCAGCCCAGACTAATAACGCATGTTTTGCTTATATTTGAACTCAAAAAATGAGCTTCGTCAGTGAAGACGATTTTGCGATGAAATTCAATATCTTGGCAGATGTTTATTAATCATAGCTCCGCTGTTTCTGATAAAAATGTTTGATAAAAAAAGAAGGGGGAAAAAATTGTTATATAAGAGTGCAACCTAAAAGAAGGCGCGAAGCGCAACGTAATTTAGCGCTTTGGCTTAACGCTGTAGTTAGTAACGTAAATAAAACTGCCAGATTCTAGGGCGGATTCTTCAAATTGGTAGCCGCAAATCCTTGAAAGGAATGGTTTTGGGATGCAGTAGGCAATTAGATCGGGGACTAGGTCCCTTCCAAGCTCCACTATATTGGCATGTCTCCACGGTCAGTGGGTCCATGCTCCTGATCGCGGCTTTTCGTGCTATTTACCTGGCTTCTCAGTCAGATGGCATCTAGCTCATAAGTGCAAAAAGTGCTTTGGTTCGTGTTGCCCTCATAGCCCCTGTGGTCAGTGTTGCCATGATTCGACTGACTTGTTCAATTTGCAGTCTGTTGATACTCCATAGAAAATGATTGGTTTTATGACTTTTGGTGTCGGTGATGACTTCTCTCGGTTTATATCGAGCTTTCTGAGAGACCGCACTATACGAGTTGTTATAGATAGGGTCTCATCAAACGAGTTCAAGATTAATTCAGGGGTACCGCAAGGCTCCGTTCTTTCTCCTACCCTATTTTCCTTAACGACCTTCTTTATCAAACTTCCAACCCTATCCACTCTTTTGCGGATGACAGCAGCATTTGTCACTCGTACTCTTTTAGTTATAAGCCCAGTCTATCCGAGACCAAGAGGCTAAATATGAATGATTCGCTGAATAGTGATCTTCTATTAATCTACGAATGGGGTCGTAAAAACAGGGTCGCCTTTAATTGCATGTAAGACCCAGTGTTGCTTTTTAACACACAAACAAACGGCAGCAGATGCTGCTTCATCTGTACACATGGATGGTATAAATATTGATTGCTCTTGATGTTCTAGGAATGAAAATGCAGTATAATGTTCGCTGGACTGAACACATTTTTCATGTCTCTAAAGAAGTATTCCAGTGCCTCAGATTTTTGCAACGGTGTAAGATGTACTTCACTCCATCCGACCTCCTTACTATTTATACCGCCTACATTCGACCGAAAATGGAATACAACTCTCATGTTTGGGCCGGTGCCTCAAAGTCTATTTTGTGGGTTACGCGACCGTGTGCAGGAGAGGGCGAAGAAGCTCATCGGTGACAGTAGGGTATCCAACTCTATTGACTCACTGGAGCATCGACGCAGTGTGGGGTGCGTTACTCTGTTCTATCGTTACTACAATGGATTTTGCTCTGACGAGATTAGGGATCTTGTTTCCGAAACGCGCACATTTTTGCGTAGCATGCGTTCATCGTCCAGAGCTCATCCATTTGTGGTTGATTGCCCGGGGAAACGTACTACGCATTACAGAGAGAATTCGTTTTTCAGCCGTACGCTTCGTCTGTGGAACAAGTTGCCTGCAGACGTGTTTCCTGTCTGTTATAACGTTGGAAAGTTCAAGTCAAATGTACACAAACACTACTCCCTCTTTCCCCCTCCTCACAACCTATTTTCCTAGTTCTTTTTTACATAGATAGATGACTATCGTAGCCTTGGTTACTCTAGCCTGTATATTCTCTTTCCATGATAGTTTGCTGTCTAGAATGACGCCAAGGTATTTTGCATTATCCGATCGGATAAGTGTGGTGCCATCCATTTTTGGAGGTGTAAAACGTGGAATTTTATACTTTTTACTACGTAATATGTAAGTACCTACCCAAAATTAAATATATAAGTACGAATATTTTGCTTTGAAGTTGCCTGAAGTTCTCTAGTGTTTACTCAGTTGGTACCTAAACTCCTAACTTTGAGTCCTTCCTCCGGTCTATTCCCAAATTGTTAATTTAAACATGGTCCTTCGAGCCGGTTGGTTGGAAACCCTTTTATAAAATCAAAACACATTTCAGTTAAATTTTGGAAAATGTATTATTTTTTCATTATTTTATTTATTTTATTATTCTTCATTATTAAAATGTATATTTTTATATAAGTTATAAATACTTAAACATTTTGGCAAGTACTATTTACAAAACAATATATTTTTTTTTATTTTATTTTTATAATTTAACTTAAAGTTAAATTGTATTGTGTTTAATTATTTTACAAAAAGTTGTTATATCTTTTTTTTTTTTTTTTAATTTATTTATGCTAAACTTATATTTAAGAAAAGAAAACTAAATATTAAATAAAAATAGAAGGAAAAAACAATAACAACTTTTTACTTTTATAAATATATTTTATGTTCACTTCATTCATATACAATAAGTTTGTATGTATGTATGTATGTGTGTATACTTCTCATATCGCACCCTAAATACAAAAACGGCACAACTGAAAACACTAAAATTTTAGGAGACAAAAAACTGTTTATGCAATATTTAAAGATTTACGGTAATATTTAAAGAAAATATTCATCCATATTCTGCTTGTCAACGGCAATATTATGGCAACATCAATTTAAGACGACATCAATATTAATCTGGCAATCCCTAACATTTTTGTATTGATCAAGGTGCATTAGCGTCTACACGTTGGCAGCACTAGAACAAAATTACCACAATACAACAAAAACAGGCATGTGGTAAGCTGTGGTTGCCAAAAATATTTGTAACTTTTGTCACAATTATAAACTATGAAAGCACCTTTTCATAATTATAAATTATTTTTATTTGAATTATTTTTATGTTCACAAAATAATTTTTATATGTTTAATTCAGAATAAACCACTAAATTAACTTTCAAAAATGTAAGCAATACATTTGACGTGACTAGCTTACTCTATTGCCGGTAGGTTAGCTTAGGTTTAACAGGCTGCCAGCTATTATAAAGCCAGCCTACTTGGGTCCAGTCAGGTCCCGTTGTGTTGCCTGGATATGATAGGTATCTCAGTAGATCTACATATCACTGGCTTAGAACCAACCCGAAGATCGGATAAAGGAGTCCAATCCACTTACATCGCATTCCGATACCTCCGTCAAATCACGCAGCATCGGTCTGCCTAGGTACAATGCCCTTATATAAGAAAGAGCTGGACACTGACAGAGGAAGTGCTCAACGCTCTCTTCTTCCTCCTCGTCTCTGCAACTTCTACAGAAGTCATTAAATGGAAGATTTAACCTCCTTGCCTGCGTCCCTATGTGGCAATGTCCCGTCAGAACTGCCTATTGCCGGTAGCAAGGCGAATTCATTACTGGGTGAACTTGACAGCTCAGGTGACTATTTTTTGCTGCTCGCGTTTTTTCCAATGAGACTGTCAAATTTTTTTTTCTTTTGTTTACAAACATTTTCGTGCCATTTTAATCTGAAGACATTTTTGTATGATTTAGTGCAATTTCAAGAAATTTGTTTGAATTTAAAAGTGAAAAACTAATATAATCTGTGATTTTAATTACAAACAATTATCTTTTTGGCAACACTAATTTTGACAGCTCACGCTCGTTTTGTATCTTGTGTCACTGTCAAACATCTTCAGTTTGGTCTATAATTTAATCATGAATCGTCTTACAAACGAACAACGCTTGCAAATTATTGAATTTTGTTACCAAAATGCGTGCTCTGGTAAGAAAGTTCATCGCGTGCTTCTTCCATTTTATGGTCAGTTTAATCGATCTACTGAGGCTTCTATTCGGGCTATTGTAAAAGAATTTCGCACCAAATTTACCTTGTTGGACATTAAACCACCAACACGCTTACGTAGAGTGCGAACTGAAGAAAATATCGCAGCCGTATCGGCCAGTGTTGGTGATGACCGTGAATTATCGATTCGGCGCCGTTCGCAGCAATTGGGCCTCTGTTACTCCACTACGTGGAAAATTTTGCGGAAGGATTTGGGTGTGAAGCCTTATAAGATACAGCTGGTGCAAGAATTGAAGCCAAACGACCTACCACAACGCCAAATTTTTGGTGAATGGGCTCTTGAAAAGTTAGATGAAGATCCACTTTTTTATCGAAGAATTGTGTTCAGCGACGAGGCTCATTTCTGGTTAAATGACTACGGGAACAAGCAAAACTGCCGTATTTGGAGTGAAGAGCAGCCAGAAGCATTGCAAGAGCTACCAATGCATCCACAAAAAACAACCTTTTGGTGCGGATTATGGACTGGCGGCATCATTGGGCCGTATTTCTTCAAAGATGATGGGAATCACAACGTTACTGTGAATGGTGAGCGCTACCGTGCGGTGATAACAAACTTTTTTTTGCCCAAAATGGAAGAGCTTGACTTGCATGACATGTGGTTTCAACAAGACGGTGCCACATGCCACATAGCACGCGAAACAATGGACCAATTGAGAGGCGAGTTCGGTGAACAGTTTATTTCACGCTTGGGACCAGTCAATTGGCCGCCCAGATCGTGCGATTTAACGCCTCTAGACTATTTTTTGTGGGGCTATGTTAAGGCTAATGTCTATAGCGACCAGCCCGCTTCGATTGACGCACTGGAAGCCAACATTGCCAACATTATTCGTGAGATACCGGCCGAAATGTTGGAAAGAGTATGCCAAAATTGGACTAAGTGGATGGACCATTTGAGGCGCAGCCGCGGCCAACATTTGCATGAAATAATCTTCAAACATTAACTTATATCGACCCAACTATCGATCCAAATAAATATTTCATACATTTTTCTGAATTTTATGCTTTTTTTTAAATTTAACGTTTATATAAAATTTTTTCCCAGCTGAACAATCTTAGGCGAATTTAGATTTCGACATTCTCAGAAAGTTTTACAGCAACAAAATACACAGTGCTGAATTCACCTTGCCGCTTGCATTCACCTGTATAAATTCGCCTTGGTTGAATATTCCATTATAAAAAAAAATCAATATTGAAGAAGGTTCTGCTATACTTTTTTTCAATTTTATATATTTGGTGGATTCAAACGGTGTCATATGTCCGCATAATGTCATAATATTTTATATTGCGCTTCGAACAAAAAAGTCACAAAGTACTGGTAATAAGACATTTTAAACGCAGTTTGCCGTAACTAAATCGTAAACATCTCAGCTGATTCAAATATACGGCCATGTCACAGAATTCACCTCCGTTCGAAAATGGAATTGAATAGGTTGTTTAATTATTTAAAAAACGAAAATTTAAAACTTTTTCGGAATGAAATCAATTCTATTAGATAAAACTAGTTTCATTTTTGCAATCAGAAATGATTTCATTCCGAAAAGCTGTTTAGTTTTTCGTTATTTGAAGAAGTAAAAAAAGAATTCAATTCCGTTTCCGAATGGAATTAATGTCTATGACATGGCTGATAATTTATGTCAGAATGCTTCACAGTATTCAAATTTTTTCATACTAATATTTTAAGACTTATGACAACCCTTTGAATGCCGTATTCATGTTTACGTAAAACATAAAAATTCGACTTTTTTGGAAATAAGACAGTTTTGGAAAATTTTGAGTTGTGACCCTTTAGCATTTAGGGTGCGATATGTATGTGAAGGTGAAACGTATGTATGTTTGAATGCATGTGTGTGAGTGTGATTAATTTAATAATTACATGAAGTTTAGTTAATTGCTTATCTAAATTAATTTACAATAAATTACGTAAATTTGTATGAGTCGGTCCCGCCGGTCCTCTGCGTCCGTCTGTAACTGCGCTGGCACATATGTACGAGTATGTACGCAAACGGCTAGCGAAGCCGTTCACATGACTTGCACTTTGATTTAATCCTGCGAAATATATACATTATGTATGTATGTCGAGCAGTGGTGGGCAAATTTGTCTTGCACCTGTGTTAGTGTGATAATTTGAGAGTAATTTAAAGTACAGTGTCAAGCAAAACTAACATGAACATTTTCGTATGAACATTTACGTGTGCGTTAATGATGTTATGATAGTTTCGTAAAAGCTATAAATGTTTCAAAGACATAGAAACAATTTATTACATTGTTTACTAGTGTGAATTTTAAATACGAAAAACTTTTATCACAAAATATATTATAATATTAGAATGGAAGAAATCATAATACCTTCCAATAACATTTTCTATACACATTTTAAATGTTTGATGGCATAAAATAAATACATATACAGACGCGTTTATTATCATTAAAGAATTTTGTATTGCCATTTGTGTTATCTACTGTAAGTGGAAAAAAAAGCTCTGAGCACTTAGCTAATATCTGCATGCGCCAACGTCTGTTGAACGACTAAACTAAAGAGCATAAGAAAAAGAAGGCGTTGCTGGTAAAGGCCCAATCAGACTATTATACAAGTATAAATACTATCATTAGATTTTGTGAGATAAAAGTCTAAACACATTTCTTGCGACTGTCAAAAAGTCTAACGTAAATTAGATTTTGCATTCACACCATCACACTTGATATAAACCAAAAAATTTGAGTAGAAAAGAAAACAGCTGTTCATATTTTTTTATTTATTCAGCAGAGAGATGTGCCATCATAAAACTTTTCACGGCGGCAGGTGCGCTATTCGTCGTAGGCGATAGACGTGCCGGCGCGTGAAATTCTTCAACAGTTAAAATAATAATTATGTATAACACATCCAAATTCAATAGCACAAATATATTTTATGTTCTAAATATAGCATGAGCAAAATACAGCTAAATTCCAAATTTCAAGCTTTTTTATAACGACAAAAAATACTATCAGTGACGGCACCCCATCGGCTACGAAATACCCGACTACTCAATTTTTAATTACCTGACTTGCTAAAAAACACAACCCTGATCCAATGTAAAGTATTATCGTTTTGAAAAGTTTCAAAAAACAACAAAGTCGTATGGGATGTCAAATTTTTATCGTATTATTTTTCGTATGTATGACGGATTACATTCAGACTATCAGACTTGCACGTATTATTTGAATTTTTGACAAGTATTAATACACAGTATAATAGTCTGAACTGGGCTTAAACAATTGTTTGACTCAATGTCCATCGCTGGTGTAGAGTTGGATAGTTCGTGAACGAACTAGTTAGTATAACTGAACTATCTCACTATCACTTGAGGGATCTAAATGAGCCGATGGCAATAACAAATAAGTTTTTAAGGGGTTTCGAAGAAAATTTACTAGTTTTTAAAAAATATTTTTTTCAAAAGGGTTTAAAAAAATCGTTGGCTGAATAATCAATTCGTTTCAATAAAATTGAATAATGAAATATTTTTAGTTTTTGTTCAGCGGATTTTAGTTGAAGTTATTCCATTCTTTATCTTCCCAACAAGGGAGGAATGGAGCATGAACCCAAGATGGTTGCGCAATAGTTCACAAAAGTGGTACACGGATGGATCCAAAACGCTCCAAGGTGTTGGAGCGGGAATAGTGGGGTCTAGAGCACGCAAATATATAACCCTTAGCAAAGACACCACAATCTTCCAAGCGGAACTATACGCAATAAGGGAAGCGGTTGAAATACTTTCCCACAGGGGACACAAGGGAGTGCTGATAAAAATACTCTCCGATAGCCAATCAGTGCTGAAGGCCCTGAGCAGTTGTGTCTTCACATCCAAGTTAGTACTGGAATGTCACAACAGGCTAAATGAACTGGCAAGCCAGAACCAGGTCACCCTGATCTGGGTGCCAGGACATAAAGGGCAATGAAATGGCTGGCATTTATGCCAAGAAAGGAGCAGAGGGGACTTTTATTGGACCCACTCCAACTTTTGGCTTCAATAAGGGTCTCCTGAATGAGGAGATAAATAAATGGACGGTGTCCATCGTTGAACACCATTGGAACGAGACAGCTGGTCCTGAAAACTCCAAGAAATTTCTAAACTTTGATAAAAAGAGGGCCGAACGTGCTCTAAAACTGGACAGGAAAAGTCTCAGAACATTGACAGGTGCACTTACAGGTCATTATAACTGCTACAAGCACCTGCACAGGATGGGAATTTCCAACACAGATATTTGCAGATTCTGCGGTGATGAAGAGGAGTCAATGGAGCACTTAATCACCCACTGTGGAGCACTGGGACACAGAAGATATAGGCTACTACAAGCTTATGTGTTAAGTGAATGTGACTTAATATCACTCCCTATGAAGGAGCTTGTGCGTTTTCTTGACATACTCAACCCATAATGGGGCAAGGGACGCACAATAGATCACCATTGATCGCAATGCAAATGGCTGATGAGGGCCATATCCCATCCAATAATAATAATATTCCATTCTTAAATTTCTGAAGAAGCAATTTTTTACAATATAAGTTTGCTGTGATCAATAAGTTATGATCGAAGAAGGCCAGAAAAGTAAGCAAACTTTTTTAGCTGAGGGACAACTAGCTGTTTCCTAGCCGGCACACTATCCATCAGCATCCATTTTCTGGTTTGAACTCGGATCATGACGCTTGGGGGTTATTAGCCGGCATACACAAAATTTATCAGGGATACTAATTTCCCTTTCTGTTATTTTAGGTTTAAAACCACAGTCAAAACGTTTTAGCCAAGGCACTCACCATAACCAAGATCAGTATCGACAGGTCTGCTAGGCAGAACCTCACTGGAGATTTGCTGCCAATTTTAAATCTTGGTAAGTTGCCGCAAGTCCAACACAACATAACGCATGCAGCTTCCTACATTTTTATTTGCTACAAAAAACGGGAAACTTCTACTGCCCTATGCCCCCCAGAATGCAGAGTACCCTAGTTAGGCGTACAGCAAAACAAAATCTGCTCTCCGGGGGTGCTCTAAATTGTATAAAATCGGAAGATGTTTAGTGTGGGTTCCTGCCTTGATGGCCTAAGCCCACGGTGATTCTCTCACAAGTTGAGAAAAACATTCACCCGGACGTTAGCACGCATGAAAAATTGTCACGCGTGCGTACCATTTTCGACGTCCTCATGCATGAAAAATTGTCACGCGTGCGTACCATTTTCGTTCACATTCTGAATGCCGCATGCTTTACTCCAATGTGTGGGCCAGAGTCTTCCTAGAACTTATTTCGAACTCAGGGTTACGGCACCCAATTGTAGTGCAACTCCACATCGAGTGCGAAAACTCGGTGTGGAGTTGCATTTGAGTATTAAACCACAACCACTACGCTGCCCCCGAAGTACCTCAACTCAGCTTAGACTATCATAGCCGTTAAAAAGGGCTGTTACAGTTTTAAACTCCAAACGATTCGCGGAACTGCTAGCCTCCAACCCGTCAAAAGGGCTGCTATAGATTTAAACTCCAAGCGATTCGAGGAATTGCTAACCTCCAACTCTAAACGGGATAGCGAGATATACCAAACTGGAGCTTTACTGGGTACGGGGGCACAGTGAAGTACTTGAAAATATTGTGGCAGACGAACTGGCAAAAGACGCAGTCCGGTTACAACAAGTCGATATATGTGGGATGCTTAGTATCCCACCCGGGAGATGTAATAACCAGGTACAGCGTCAAATTTTAGGAACTGCATAGGACTAATATCCTAGTGAAGTTACCTGACGAACATAAAGGATGAAATGGCCCAGGTTTGATAATAGGGGTCTATGCCAAAAGAGGTTGCGTTCTACTGTGGGATGCTTAGAATCCCACTCAAGAGCTGTAATAACCAGGTACAGCGTGATATTTTAGGAACTGCATAGGACGAATGTCCTAGTGAAGTTACCTGTCGAACATAAAGGATGAAATGGCCCAGGTTTGATAATAGGGGCTATGCGTTCTACTGTGGGATGCTTAGAATCCCACTCAAGAACTGTAATAACCAGGTACAGCGCAAATTTTAGAAACTGCATAGTACCAAGGTTATAGTGAAGTAACCTGTCGAACATAAAGGATGAAATGGCCCAGGTTTGACAATAGGGGTCTATGCGTTCTACTGTGGGATGCTTAGAATACCACTCAAGAGTCATAATAACCAGGTACAGCGTGATATTTTAGGAACTGCATAGGACCAAAGGCCTAGTGAAGTTAACTGCCGAATATAAATATAAAGGCAGAAATGGCCCAAATTTGAGAACAGGGGTCTATGCCGATGGAGGTTGCGTTCTACTACGGGATGCTTAGGATCCCATTCAAGAGTTATAATAACCGGGTACAGCGCAAATTTTAGAAACTGCATAGGACCAAGGTTCTAGTGAAGTTACCTGTCGAATATAACAGCAGAAATGGCCCAGGTTTGATAATAGGGGTCCATGCCGATGGAAATTGCGTTCTACTGTGCCGGTTCTAAGGGAACACTGCCGCATAAAGAGGCAAGCAGGGTGATTGAATCTTTCACTTAAGGACTTGTGCAGAAGTTGTAGGGATGGACAGGAAGAAGAGAGTGTTCAGAATTTCCTCTGTCGGTGTCTAGCCTTTTATAATATAAGGCCTTTGTAGCTAGGCAGACCGATGCGGCATGATTTGGCAGAAGTATCGGAATGTGATGTAGGTGTATTGGACGCTTTCATCCAAACCAGTGATATGTGAAACTGCTGGAATACATATCACATTCAGGCAACACAACGGGAACAAATTGGGTCCCTGTGGGCTGGCAACCTGTTAAGCCTAACCTAATCCCTTACTCTCTGGCTCTGTCGTCAACAAAAGGCTAAATTCTGCCAAAACTAGCAGTGCAACCTAAATTCGCGCGTAAAGCGCAACGTAATTTAACGCTTTGATTTTACGCTGTAGTAAATAACTTAAATAAGAGCGTTAACGCTGTGCCATTGCCAGTATTGCTCAATAAACTTGTTTAATAAAAATCACTACATTGATGTAACAAAAAGTGATAAAGTCGCTAAATTGGTTTGAAAAAACCTCAAGTGTGTTCACTAATGGCCACAAAAATGAGTAACAGTTGATTTGTAGCGAACTTTACTGAGAGGCATTAAAGCTTTCTCTCTTACGCTCTATCCAAATAGGATTTTTCAATTGCAAAACGTTGACGCCGCGGTATTTGCGTTGCTCTGATATATTTTGTATGTGCTTGAGGATTTTTGACAGATAAATTACGCCTGACGCGTTAATTTAGGTTGCACAGTTAGACAGTGTTTACACTTTAGCGTCTTTCTTGACTTCTGGTGGCGTTTTCTCGTGTTTTTTTTAAACATATGTATGTAGCAACAGCTGACAGTTTCGTCTTTGACATAAAAAATGAGTTTATGATTAAAAATAAATTTTGCTAATTTTATTATTACACACACATGCACATATGTCTGTATGTATGTAGCGTATGTAACTTTTTGCAAATTTCCATTCCATAAGAAATTTTATTTGATTAATTTGTTTCTTCTTCTTCTTCTATTTACAGACATCTAAATGAATTTAGCCGACATAAAATAGAATGAAAATAATTTTGAGCAAAAGATGTTCCGGAGACATTCAGAATGGTTCTGCACGATGAAATGTTTTGATTTTAATTATTCTTAAGAATTGGACGATTTTTTGCAATTTTGACTAGTGAAGGACGTTATTTTTTCGTTTTTTGTATCCTTAAAATGTTGTAAATTTTTAACTTTCGTTTTTTCTTTCTTTCGTTTTTTTTTTTTTTTATAAATTAACAAATGAAAAGAATTAATTGCTCTAGCAGGTTTCACAGGAATCAATAAGTCACACTTCACTTTGCATACAATGCACACTGGAGTCCTGCGAAAGCTCATCCATTGAAGATTCTGGAAATAGAACAAAAATACAGATAATAATGAATATTTTTCTTTTAGGTTTGAGAAAATTAGAAGAAGATAATCAGCCCAATTACAAATGAAAATTCCTTGGGAGTTTTTTCACTTTTCTCTTCTCTCCCATTATGAATAAAAAGTGAGTATGATGTGATACTAAAAAGATCAAGATACTAAAAAGTGATCAGCTCTTCAATTCCTTAACGAAAATTGAGCTTTCTGCTTTAATTTCAATTCAGAAAAGTACTTTACTTCAAAAATAAATTCCGAGAGGAATAAATTCATTGAGAAATAAATTCCGTGAGAATTTTCATAATTGCGCTGAATATAATTTATGCTCAGAATAAAAAAAAAAATAAAAAATTCAAGAGAAATTTTTCATTTGAATGCACAACATTTATATTATCCATTGTAATAAAGTGGTAAACAAAAGCAAACACAATCTTACGCTCATTAGTTTAGTCGTCAATGAGACAGCGACGAATGAACATGCGCGTGGGTGTATGAATTTATTCCTTGTTTTTTCTCTGTATTTTGCGTATTTTTTACTTTTTGTGATATAAAATTTGTTAAAAATATTAAAAACATAAATTCATATGTTTATTCTTTACTTTTACTTCAGTTTTAATTAAATTGTGAGTAAAACCGTTTTTTTTGAATTACGTATTTTTTCTCCCAGTGCAAATTTATTTACACTCAGAGCGTAACTATGTATTTCTCTTTGGGCATCACTAATTTATAAGCAAGTAGAGAAGCTGTCGTAATTAGGAGAACTAAACGTATGCATGAGCTGCTTTCATCCTTGGAAGTAAAGTAATTTTGTAAAATTTCTTAATATAAAGGGTGTTTTTTATATAGGTAGAGAACTAAATATTCGTATTGTTTGATTATTTTTTATAACATTTTAATTTTCTTGATGATGATAACAAATTGTTATCGAAATATCGATAGTAAAATACCGTTAAACCTTTTTTATAAAAAACAAAAATCAATCAAGATCTTTAGCTGGAAAATTTTGAAGAAAACAATAGGTAGAAAACTTTAATTTGATTAAACTATTTTAACTGGCGGCCATTTTGTCAGCTGTTGAGTGATTTATCTTTAGTTTGGTTTGACGTTTCAACACGTAGAGACTGACATCTGAACAACGATTCTAGATTGTGCCAATTTTATTTGAAAATCATGGCTCGGCTCGACGTTTATACGATAACACGCATCAAGAGTACAGAAGAACTAATTGTTGCAATAGAGCGCAGCGTAGAAGAAACCTTGGAATCGTTGCATCCGCCATTGTGCACAGGAATTGAATATGTGGCCATTCACTTTATGGAAAAATTTGCGGATAGATTTTGATTTGCGTGCTTACACAATTTAGCTCGTGCAACAATTGAAGCCAGTCGATCACCTTGCAAGGCGCAGATTCGTTGAATGGATTGATTTCGATTTCCATAAGTGAATTGTGTTTAGCGTTCTTTGCTCAGTTTGGCTTGAATGCGCTCATTAAAAACCCATCATAACTGTGACGTACATGGGCTGATCAAAAAATAACCTTTGTTTTCACATTTCGTGTGTTACGTACATATGTTCGATTTTGGCATTTTATTTCTGTTATGTTGGTACACATGTCTGTTATATACGAGTATGTTGGTTTTTGACAGATAAAAAGATTGGTGGTGCTTTGCTGTGCTCTTCGATTTTTTATTAAATTTTGAAAAAACAATGTCGCATGGACATCGCTCAGGAGCTATTGAACATCGTCAACGACGATCCAGATTTCCTCAAAAAGGTAACAATTTTTTTTTTATAATACGATTCACATGTTTGGGCTAGTGCCTCCACGTTTCTTTTGACGTTATCGGCCGTGTGCAAGAGAGAAGGAAAATACTTGTCGGTGACAGTAGGATATCTAACTTATTGGCTTACTGGAGTATCGCCGCAGTGTTGGAAACGTTACTTTGTTCTATCGTGTTCCCAAAATCCATATATTTTTACGCAAAATGTGTTCTTCGTCCACAGCTTATTCATTTGTGGTCGACTGTCCAGCGAATCGTACAACCCATTGCAGAGAGAATTTTGTTTTTAATCGTACGGTTCGCCTGCACACTAGTTTCCAAACAACTTCGCTTGGACATCGCTCAGGAGCTGTTGAACATCGTCAACGACGATCGAGATTTCTTCTAAAAGGTCATAACTGGTGACGAATAATCCCAAGCGTCCAGAAGAGCCAAAACCGAAAAAAGCACGTCAAGTTCGGTCAAATGTAAACTCACTGTTTTCTAGGACTGCAATGGCGTGGGGCATCATGAATAATTCTTGTCACAAGGTCGTACGGTATATAAGGAATACTACCTTGAAATTATGCGCCGTTTGCACAAAGGAATTTGTCAGAAATGCACTGAATTGTGGAAAACCCAATTATGGATTTTGCACCCTGATAACGCTCCAGCTCACACATGGATGCTTTTGCGTGAGTTTTTGGCCAAAAATAAAACCTTTATCATGAATCAAACACCGTATTCACCGGACTTGGCCCCTGCAGACTTTTTCCTCTTCCCAAAAACTGAAGACACCGATGAAAGGAAAGCGTTTTGCTACGACTAAGAGGAGATAAAAGAAACATCGAAGCAGAACGTTTTAGATGTGTTTCGAGGATTGTGAAAAACGCTGGCATAAGTGTATTATATCTGAGGGGGTCTACTGTGAAGGGGACAAGATAGTTATTGATAAATAAATAAATACTTTTTAATACTATATCATGGTATCATTCGTCTGGCTCAAGTTCAATCCTGGCTAAAGCCAAGAAATATTTTTATTTTATTTTTTCATTATAACAATAATTGCCGCGATCAATAACTTTTAATCAAAGAAGACAGGAAAAAAATAATTGAATACACTAAAACTGGGGGACAACTAGCTGTTTCGCAGTCGCTACACTGCTCATCAGCACCCACTAGGATTCGAACTTGGAATCATGTAAACATGATGCATTTTCAATACGGACGCTTAAGCAACTCAGCCACCGAGCTGAGAAAAAATTGTAAATAATGGTTATTTTTTGATCAGACCTCGCACGGCCACATGTATTGGAAACGTAATCTGTAGCTCCAGATTGGACTAGGTCCGAGCTAGTCATGGCGGTTATATGCCAGAAGTCATATTTAGATTACAATGCCAGTATATTATAAAAGTAAAGTAAAGTAAATTTTATGGCAATTTAAAAAAACACATTTTTGTTTTATTCTACAAGGTGGCTAATGAAAAACAAAAAAAAAAAACGTTATAACTTATTTTCTATTCCATTTTCATTAAATTTTATAGTTTGATCTTTAAGTTTAACTAAAATGGAGAATTGGGACAATGAAACAAGAGTTTGGATAGTGAATAGAAACGGTCACGCTTTATAGTCCGTTGTTTCCGTCCAACGAGAATATAGGTGCCTATTTGGCGGCACTCTTCCTAGCAGATGGACTATAATGAGACTCGTTAAGAATTTTGCCGAGCGTGGCACAATCACAAGAAGACCTTATCATCGATATCCCTCAATTCGGATGCAGGAAACTATCACCGCTGTAGCTGCTGCCATACAATCCAATCCTAGAGTTTCCAATCCAATCTGCTCAAATGGGTGTCAGCAGACAGTCACTGCAGACAATTTTGCACCAAGATTTAAACTTATTTCCATATGAGATTCAATTAACAAACAAACTGAACCCTAGAGACTCGCCGATTCACTTCGAATTTTGTGAGGCGATCATTCATTTTGGTGTGTCAGAGGATGAAAACGTCTTGAACTGCATTTTTATGTTCGACGAGGCACATTTTGCTTTAAACGACAATGTTAACAAACAAAATGGTAGAATATGGCGTATTTCTAACCCACAGATATCCACCAGATGCAATGCTTGGAAACCAAAAAACAGCTTCTCTACAAACGTATTTAGAAAGTCTCGATGGTACTCCTCAGTCCGACTATTCTTTATGGCGGGCGACTAAGGGTTTAAAAGGCCAGTTAGAGGTAAGCCGCCCTTGCGAGAACCGTCTGGTGACTGGGCTAGAGATGACGCGGAAAAAGGTAATTTATTTGTTAACCATTTGAAAAACGTTTTTTCCACAAATAGGTCTGATAATGCAAATGAGTTGCCGCCTATTGTTAGTAGACCTCCTGTTCCTTTAAGATTCAATTTTGAAGAAGTTGAAAATGCTATTGGTAATCTAAACCTTAAAAAAGCTCCAGATATGGATAAAATCAGCAACAAAATGCTCGTAGAGCTGCCTCGTGTAGCTAGAAGAACTGTTCTTTTTATTTTTAATGCTATTTTACGACTTGAGTATTACCCTGCAGAGTGGAAGGTGTCCATGATAACAATGGTACCTAAGCCAGGGCGGGATCACACGAAAGTAGAATCATACCGTCCAATAAGTCTACTGACATCAATTTCAAAACTTTTCGAAAAATTGCTAAAGGCGCAGTTGGATCCAATGCTTAATAAGGTGGAATGTATTCCTGATCAACAATTTGCTTTTAGAGCGAAACATGGCACCATTGAGCAAACACACAGGTTAGTTAACGTCATAAGAAAGGCATTTGCTCTGCCTTATTCATCGACGTCTCACAAGCTTTTGATAAAGTATGGCACGCTGGCTTAATGCATAAAATAAAGTTTAACTTACCTGCAAACTTACATAACATTTTGGAAAGCTATTTATATGGTCGCCAATTTATAATAAAAGAAGGCAATTTCATAAGCCCCGCCCTGCCTATTGAAGCTGGAGTTCCCGAAGGCAGCATATTAGGGCCTATCTTATATTTGATCTACGCATCTGACATGCCAACAAGCACCAACGTTCACACTTCAACATTTGCATATGATACAGCATTCCTTAGCATACATAGTAACCACCAGCAAGCATCAATAAACTTACAGGAACATATCGACAAACTAGAGAAATGGCTCAAGCTTTGGAAAATCAAGGTTAATGAACAAAAGTGTGCCCATGTTACATTCGCACTGCGTCTAGGAACATGCTCACCCATTACTATTAACAACAAAGTAATACCTCAACACAGTGAAGTCAAATACCTCGGTATTCTAACGTAGACTAACATGGAAGTCGCACATCGAGGCAAAAGTAACGCAGATGAAATTGAAAGCAGTGCAAATTAACTGGCTACTAGGCAGAAATGCGACCTTGAAGCTTGATTGTAAACTTTTGCTGTACAACTCGATTCTAAAGCCAATATGGTGCAATGGGATTCAATTATGGGGCACAGCCTCTGCATCTAACATTGAAAAAATTCAAAGAAGTCAAAATAGAATTCTCCGTAGAATTACAAATGCTCCATGGTACGTTAAAAACTCACGAATCTACGCAGATCTGAACGTACCTTTTGTGAAATCTGAATTTGTGAAGTACGCGACAAAATATATTAACAAACTTGAATTCCATCCAAATCCTCTTGCAGTTAATATTCATAACTTTGGTGGTCATACCCGTTGGAGAAGGAGGGATACTTTGGCTACCATTAGAGCTCTAAGCAGATAACTGAATTCTGAAATAATATTCGCATAAAAATAAGGTTTTGTCCAGCACTGGCAGGACTTTAATCACAATTTTTTTTTTAGTATTAAGAATTGAATACTTATTGTCAATTCATTTTTTATGTAGATTCAATAAATAAAATAATAAAGTTAGAAAAAAAAGATGCAATTATATCCACTTCGCATCACAGAGCGGTGCCCAGTTTCTTCAAGGTTCATTGTTGGGCTTTACTTTTTCGAAGAAAACGGTCTTACTGTTACGGTCAATGGAGACCGCTGTTGAAAGAGTTTTCTTGCCAGAGAATCCCTTTGAACTCTGTTTGGTTTCAACAAGATGGGACAACTTGTGATATAGCCACACCTGTTATGACAGAATTGAGGCTAAAATTCCCCAATTGGGATCTCATCAAACGAGTTCAAGATTAATTCAGGGGTACCGCAAGGCTCCGTTCTTTCTCCTACCCTATTTCTCATTTTCCTCAACGACCTTCTCTATCAAACTTCCAACCCTATCCACTCTTTCGCGGATGACAGCAGCATTTGTCACTCGTACTCTTTTAGTTATAGGTCCAGCCTATCAGAGATCGTTACCAAGAGGCTAAACATGAACGACTCACTGAATAGTGATCTTCTATTAATCTCCGAATGGGTTCGCAAAAACAGGGTCGCCTTTAACGCTCGCAAGACCCAATGTTGCTTATTAACGCACAAACAAACGACCGCAAATGCTGCTTCATCTGTACTCATGGATGGTATAAATATTGAGGAATCGGATGCTCTTGATGTTCTTGGAATGAAGATACAGTGTGATGTTCGCTGGACTGAACACATCTTTCATGTCTCTAAAGAAGTATTCCAGTGCCTCGGGTTTTTGAAACGGTGTAAGATGTACTTCATTTCATCCAACCTCCTTATTATTTATACCACCTACATCCGACCGAAAATGGAATACAACTCTCATGTTTGGGCCGGTGCCACAAAGTCTATTTTGGGGTTACCCGATCGCGTGCAGGAGAAGACAAAGAAGCTTATCGGTGCGACAGTAGGGTATCCAACTCTATTGACTCACTGGAGCATCGACGCAGTGTGGGGTGCGTTACTCTGTTCTATCGTTACTAAATGGGTTTTGCTCTGACGATATTAGGGATCTTGTTCCCGAAACGCGCACATTTTTACGTACCACCCGTTCATCGTCCAGAGCTCATCCATTTGTGGTTACCCGTGGAATCGTACTACGCATTACAGAGAGAATTCGTTTTTCAGCCGCACGCTTCGTCTGTGGAACAAGTTGCCTGCAGACGTGTTTCCTGTCTGTTATAACGTTGGAAGGTTCAAGACAAATGTGCACAAATACTACTCCCTCTTTTCCCCTCCTCACAACCTATTTTCCTGGTTCCGTTACAATGCACTGCATATGTAGGGGTCATCCCTTGAGTACTGGTCCCATAAAAAAAATAGACTGATTTCAAGAAACTCCACATTCCGTTGGCCTTCCAAGACCTCACTGTACCTGATTTTTTTTATGGGGTTATTGCAAACAAGAAGTTTCGAAAAGAACCCCAACAAATTTGGATCCTTTCGAACGGTAATTGAGACAGTGCCCGCTGCAACACTCCAGACACAAAGGAATAACTTTTTGATAAAATGTGTCACCGAGGCTAGAGGCCATTTTAATTCAATTATTTTCAAAACTTCATGATTTACTTTAATTTATTACATAAACTTTACAAAAAGTTATTTGCGTTCCATAATGCAGTAAAATTGATCAGCCACCCTGTATTTCAAAGTTCTATACCTCTAAAAAAAAATACCCTCTAGTTATGTATTTTACAAGCTTACCATGTGGCGGATAGAGTCCCGATTTATTGCCGTTCATTTGCATGGGATTTTGAGTATTATTCTGAAATGAATATGTCAGCTGCAGGTTGATGTGGCGGGCAAAGGAGTTTCCTTCAGGCTCTCGCACTAAAATCAAAAATATGTTGGAGAAAATTGTTCTATAAGTATAATTGTGTTAAAAGTTTTACTAAATTTTATGAAAAATATAGAACACATTTAATAAATTAGTAGCATGCAAAGAAGCTGGTCAAGTTTTTATTCATATAAAATAATTTAAAATATAATACCATTCAATAAAGAGTTAAGCCCTTATTCCAAAAAATTAATTGATATTCGAAACGTGTTTAAGATCGATTTTTCCATGCAAAATTTGCTTAAAGGTAAGACCAAACACATATTATTTTTGTTGAATAAAGATGAGAATACGACAGGCATTCACAAAATCGATATATATATATATAGTAAACAATTTGTTTGTAGCCAAAGATTGTGGCTACAATTATTATTAATATATTATATTAGTTATTTCTTTAAACAAAGCTTAATAGAATTTTAAGACAAGCCTGATTATTTTATACTACAATTTGCTCGTTTGTAAAGACCATCTCCAGGAAAACGAAAACTCATAGAATATACAAATACCTGACACATCGTATTATTAGTTCTTGTGCAAGCAGTGCTCTACGACATCATTAAGATTATCTGTTTTTGAGTTTTACTCAGTTTCCAGAGGTGACTTTTACAAACAAAACAGCTCATGATCAAATGAAGCAGATCATACGTTTCTATTCTACCACTACCGCTACCACAAATACTACTTACTTTTATTCTTACCAGCATGTATATGTTTTTTCTGACGTGCCCTCGAGTTTTGAAACCAAACTTGCGTCACCCGTTTACTTAGTCCCGTTACAGATGCGATCCTTTCTAAATCCTGGCCATCTGGATTGCTGTCGATTTGAAAGTTGGCCTGCAGCACCTGCAGCTGCTCCTCAGTGAAGGTAGTGCGAACTCTTTTCGTTTTACTCTTGTGATAACCATCACCATCACAGCCATCTGAACAATGAGAAAATAAAAATCACAAACTTAGTAGCACAAATGTTAAGTTTAATTCGTTAATTAAAAAAATATATAACAGTTTAATATAAAAAAAGCAAACTGTCATATCTTGGGCTAAAACATGCACGTGCATGTTTTTACGGGGAGCCATTCCCAACTGAACGAAACGCCCTGTTTAAAAGTAAGTAATTTGACATTGGAGCCCTTTAAAAATTTCCAATCATTTTAGAATTAGCAGCTAGTTTAGCAATATCAAAAGAAAATGCATGCGAAAGCAAGCAAGTCACTCACATTCGACTCAATTGAAGGCTATCTCACTATTGAAAGCAAGTCACTCACATTCGACTCAATTTAAGGCTGTCCGAGACATATTTATCTATTATTCGATCTGTTATGTGTTTTAGTTGATTTATTTATTTATTTAAATATAAAGTTACAAAGTAAAGTATATTGTCTTCACCTAGGCAGTAGCAGCGTGGCTAACAACGAAATAACTCTAGAAAAAATGTAAATCAATAAAGTTAGTTGAGGCAAACCGTTAACTAGTGCGAGCAAGACGCAAAACTCTCGAAGGCCGAACAGCAGAAGCAACAAGAAATAATTGCGATCAGCCCAGAGTGACTTTACGATTGGATATTTTAATAGAATTGCGGCACATCGTTCGCATAGAATAAAGTTAGACAAACCCAAATCAAATTTCTCTTGCTTAAATTGTGAACACAAGCATTCTGTCGAAACTGGTAAATTGGCTGTATATCTGTAAATATAATTTCCCCCCGGGGAGCAAGGTTTCCCTTAGCGCACAACAAATCAGGGCACTCTGCTTTTTGGGGCATAGAGAGGAAGGAGTCCCTCGTTTATTATAGCAAATAAAACTCTAGAAACCCACATGACTTATGCTGTAGTGGACTTCCGAAACCCTTAGAAGGAGTTAAAATTTGAAGAACGGGAATCAACTAAGCCTGCTTTGCAGACCATCTCGGTACTGATCACGTTCTAACTTTGGGTTTAACCTAAAATCACAGGAAGGGGAATTAGTTTCCCTGATAACCTTGGATCATACCGATAATGTCATGGTTAGACGGATGAGTTGGTTAAGGGCTGATCATCCAAATAGACTTCAGCCTACCAGTTCATTAAGCCTGGCCTTCCATTGACTGCTGGGAAATTGCATACAGGAGACATTAGAAGGCCTGAACTCTTAAGGAAGGAAGGTTTGTCATTATGGATACAAACTTATAGTAAAAAGTTGTGACTTGTGTGAACCTAGAAAACCAGTGACCAGGTGAATCGTGGTCCATCATCAGATTAAGCTGACAAGGCAGGTGTTGATGACTATCTGTGTATATAAGTCATGCGACTCCTTCCTATTTATAATGTATTTACATTAATTAAGTAAAAACGGATGTGATTTCTTTGAGTTCAATTTCACTAATCACTTATTACATTTTTAGTAATCCAAGTTCATATTCAATTTAAGTACATAAAAGTTTATATCGGGTGGTTAAATTTCAAGGGCCGATGTTGAATGTAAACCACACCTAAACGCCAAGTTTTTTTTCCGAATTTTATTTGACATTTCTCTATTTCAGACTTACTCAATTTGAACCATGGAGAGATACACAATCTAACAACGTGTTAAAGTTATCCAGACTTATTATGAAAATGATGATCAATTTTTGAAGAAAATCACCTTCAGTGATGAGGCACATTTTCACCTCAGTGGATTCGTTAATAAACAGAATTGCCGCATTTGGGCGAATGAGAATCCAAGAGTGACTGTCGAAAAACCAATACACCCACAAAGAGTGACTGTTTGGTGCGGTTTATGTGCTGGCGGCATCATCGGGCCGTATTTTTTCCAAAATGAGGCCGATCAGGCAGTTACTGTGAATGGTGTTCGCTATCGTGAGATGATAACGAACATTTTATGGCCCGAACTGGAAGATATGGATGTAGACGATATGTGGTTTCAGCAGGACGGTGCCACTTGTCACACAGCTAACGAAACAATTGCTCTTTTGCGCAACAAATTCAATGGCCGTGTTATCTCACGTAATGGCGATGTCAATTGGCCGCCAAGATCATGTGATTTGACACCGTTGGACTTTTTTCTTTGGGGTTATTTAAAAGAAAAGGTGTACGTCGATAAGCCAGCAACAATTCAACAGCTAAAGGATGAGATAATTCGGCACATTAACGGCATAGAACCTCCATTATGCCTCAGGGTCATCGAAAATTTGGACCATCGGATGGAGGTGTGCCGATATTTTGTTCCATACATAATTGAGTAATACCAATATATCATAATAAAATAAAATTACAATAATTTCCTGAATAGTTTGTGTTTTATTCAAAATCAACATCGGTCCTTGAAATTTAACCACCCTTTATTAGAGTTGAGTTCATGAGCTCTTTTGAAAGAGTGCTCTTTTTAGTTCAGCTCTTTTTACTGAAATATGTCTTTCTTTTAGTTCAATAGTTCAGTGCTCCGTAAATAATATTTTCAATGAACGGCTGTGTTCAGGTTTCGTGATAAAGAAAAGCAAAACAAAATTGGTGTAAACAAATGAAAAGTACAATTATTATAAGGATTAATGAAAGTTGAGATTAGAAATTTTCAGGTGTGATGAAAAATAATTTTATTAAATAGAAAAAAAAAACGATATATTTGTGATCATGTCTCGATGTTTTCACATTCAATTATGGTCGCATATCATATCATTTATTTTTATAATACAAAAAACCAAAGTAAATTTGTGTTGTCTAACATTCTGAGTAGTTGTATATAACATAGATTCGTACTTTTTACGTCGAATTCTGGCAGCACTGTTTGACTACTTCCGTATACATATCTACCAGAAAAAAGAAACATAAACGAAAAAGAAAACTTGAAGACAAAAGAAAGAAACATGAACTACGGAACTAAAAGAGCTCGCAGAAATGATCGGCTCACTTAGCTCCCTGAAATGAATAGTTCAATGAAACTAGTTCGTTCGCGAACTACCCAACTCTAGTTTATATGAAAATGGTTTATTCTCAAGAACAATCGAGAATACCGCAATTAAGAAAAGTATGATAATTAAGTGAGAATATTATCATTATTGTGAGTCTAAGAATTGAGTGACACAAGTAAATGATTTTGATCGGTAAGTTAAGGTGACGAGAGAAGGAATTGTGCCTTGGTTTGGTGTACGCCAAGGCAAACACTACCCACGGAAGGGGGTCTATCTCTTAATAGGATAGCGAGACTTTCAAATATGGAACTTTTCTGGGTACCGGAGTACAGTAGACTACGGGGTCCATTTACTGCGGGATGATATTGATAGCATAATAGCAGTCCCGCTTAGAAGCTGTAAGAAACAAGTAAGTGTTTACTTGTAGCGGCTGCACAGGACAAGTGGTCTGATGAGGTTACTTGCCGAGTACGAGGACTATGGTCCTGACTGGCTCTCCCAGGCGAAAGTTGCGTATTATAGTTTGGACAGTACAATATCATATAAGGAGGCATGCTAGTAGGTCAAATCTTCCATTGAATGATTGCTGTAGAAATTATAGGGATGAGAACGAGGAAGAAAGCCTTTCTTATGTTGGTGTTCGGCTATTTGTTCTATGAGAGCACAGGTTAGCAGATATATTAGAATGTGGGTTGAACGGACTGGATTCTTTTATCTGGTGTTCAGGTTGGTTTAGATGTGAACCGCCGGTGGTGGTGTAAATCGTATATCTCCTTCAAGCAACACAACGGGATCAAGAAAGTACCCAAGTGGGCTGGTTTCATCACACTGGCAGCTTTTACATCCTAACCTAATAAAGCAAGGCCGTTTGCACAAGATTGTGACTAGGACTATTATATACGCAATTGCAGAAATAGGCAATCTCAAATGCCGAAATGAGAGTGTACACGATCTCGAAATGTCTCATGCAGTAGTTGAATTGTTTTAAGGGCTGATTGACTTGCGGTACCATCTTATTGAAACCACATATTAACCACATTAATATCATCCAATTTTGGCAAAAATAACACACGTCATGTCCAGCACCTGTACCAATCACTGCTTGACAAGCATTAGTTTCATAAAAGCATGTTGCAATTATGCCTGCCGACCAAAATCCACGCCGAACAGTGATATATTACCACAATCACTTGTGATTTCTAAGAACCTCAAAACCGGCACTTGTAACGCTTCACAAAGTCATCAAGTTGAAATTGTGTTTTGTCGTTTAGGATGATTTTGCTTTCACTATTTTTGAAATATGGCTGAAATACGCAATCTCAAATGCCTAAAGGAGAGAGTACACGACCTGGAAATGTCTCATGCAGTAGTTGCATTGTTTCATGGGCTGTATGACCTGCTGTAGGGTCTTATTGAAACCCCAGATTGAAACGTCTTATCGAAACACACGTCATGTCAGGATATCCAGCACCAATCACTGCTTGGCCAGCCTCAATTTCATAAAAGCATGTTGCAATTATGCCTGCCGACCAGAATCCACGCCGAACAGTGATATATTACCACAATCACTTGTGATTTCTCAGAATCTCAAAACCGGCAGTTGTAACGCTTCACAAAGTCATCAAGTTGAAAATGTGCTTCGTCGTTTAGGATGATTTTGTTTTCACTATTTTTGAAATATTCCCCCATATTCCATAAGACGTCATCGTCGTCACATGAAGTCAACACAAACATTTTTTTCATTTATTTACTCGTTGCCAAAAGCAATTGAATGTTGTCGACAGGTTCTATCTATCGCTTAGGTCTATGAAATATCGAAGGCCTACATAATTGCTGTCGAAGGCGAATGTGTAATCGAGTGTTTTTTGATGTCGTCTTGATGTGACGACGATGACGCCTCTTGGAATATGGGGGATTGTTCAACAATGAAGATATGCTGTTTTATTGCGCAACGCCACATTTTTACTAATCATAAGCAATCAACTGTCGAATTGTGTTTTAGTGTTGACAATACGGTAGTGTTGACGAATATGACAAAGTCATATGTTGCGTCAATTTTGGTAAACCCTCTACATAGAAGGCTAGCAAGTGCTTTGCTGCCGAGTAAAATTGCTTTAACATTTGCACCAGATTGTTTTTTTATTCAATTTTATTGAAGCAAATCTTGCTGGTATATTGTTTACTTCAACAAAAACTAACGAGTGATTTTTTTGCTATTATCTTTTTGGCAACACTAGTTTTGACAGCTCACGCACGTTTTGTATCTTGAGTCACTGTCAAACATCTTCAGTTTGGTCTATAATTTAATCATGAATCGTCTTACAAACGAACAACGCTTGCAAATTATTGAATTTTATTACCAAAATGCGTGCTCTGTTAAGAAAGTTCATCGCGCGCTTCTTCCACTTTATGGTCAGTTTAATCGACCTACTGAGGCTTCTATTCGGGCTATTGTAAAAAAATTTCGCACCAAATTTACATTGTTGGACATTAAACCACCAACACGCCTACGTAGAGTGCGAACTGAAGAAAATGTCGCAGCCGTATCGGCCAGTGTTGGTGATGACCGTGAATTATCGATTCGGCGCCGTTCGCAGCAATGGGGCCTCTGTTACTCCACTACGTGGAAAATTTTGCGGAAGGATTTGGGTGTGAAGCCTTATAAGATACAGCTGTTGCAAGAATTGAAGCCAAACGGCCTACCACAAAGCCAAATTTTTGGTGAATGGGTTCTTGAAAAGTTAGATGAAGATCCACTTTTTTATCGAAGAATTGTGTTCAGCGACGAGGCTCATTTCTGGTTGAATGGATACGTGAACAAGCAAAACTGCCGTATTTGGAGTGAAGAGCAGCCAGAAGCATTGTAAGAGCTACCAATGCATCCACAAAAAACAACCGTTTGGTGCGGATTATGGGCTGGCGGCATCATTGGGCCGTATTTCTTCAAAGATGATGCGAATCACAACGTTACTGTGAATGGTGAGCGCTACCGTGCGATGATAACAAACTTTTTTTTGCCCCAAATGGAAGAGCTTGACTTGCATGACATGTGGTTTCAACAAGACGGTGCCACATGCCACACAGCACGCGAAACAATGGACCAATTGAGAGGCGAGCTCGGTGAATAGTTTATTTCATGCTTGGGACCAGTCAATTGGCCGCCCAGACCGTGCGATTTAACGCCTCTAGACTATTTCTTGTGGGGCTATGTTAAGGCTAATGTCTATAGCGACAAGCCCGCTTCGATTGCCGCACTGGAAGCCAACATTGCCAACATTATTCGTGAGATACCGGCCGAAATGTTGGAAAGAGTATGCCAAAATTGGACTAAGCGGATGGACCATTTGAGGCGCAGCCGCGGCCAACATTTGCATGAAATAATCTTCAAACATTAAATTATATCGACCCAACTATCGATCCAAATAAATATTTCATGCATTTTCCTAAATTTTGTGTTTTTTTTTAATTTCCGATAGTTCTTATAAAATCACCCATTATAAGTAGCCAAAAACAAATTGCTGCTTATTTTTTCAAGTGTAAGAAATTATTACTTTATGTCATGCGTTGATGTAAAAACGTAACTCCGTTAACAATGAATGAATTTGACTTAATGTTCTTCTACTGCTGGTGTTGTTGGTGTTGTTGTTGTTGTTGTGGTTAACAAGTGAAGCACGTTTATTGTCACCTTGTTGGCTAAATGGCAGGATGAATGAATGAGTGAATGGTCTTCTGACGAAAAACTTTAGTTTGACAAAGTGACTGACTTACATATTTCTTTGGTTTGCTTGAATGGATGAATGGTTGGCGTCAACATTTTATTGTTCTTGTCGTTCGTACGATTTTTTTTTTGTTGCTCTTGTTGCCTTTTGACATTTAAATTTTAAAAGTTCTGCTTTAGTTATGGAAAACGTGACCAACCACATATTTCGTAATGTGACCAACTTAAGCTTAATTTCGTTTACTTAATTATTATTAGAAATTATAACTAATAGTGTTTTTAAGATATTTATTAAACGTTTTTCGATGAAGATTTAGTTTAGACAAATTATTAATAATAAACGGAGAGATAATGAGTCTGGTCCTTTTGAACGTTACAGCCCAGAAGATTTTAATGATTATTTTGTATCTTCACAGTCTAATTTTCAAGATTCACTCATAGATTTTTCAAGTTTCGGTAATATTGGGTTTAGCTTTCGTTGCATTACCAAGGAAGAACTCTTATATGCAATCTCTCGTGTCAAAGCCAATTCACTAGGTCCAGATAACTTACCATTGAAACTAATCAAGAAAGTTTTGCCATTGATAGAAGATTATTTATTATTCATTTTTAATTCTATAATAACAACATCTCGATACCCCGACGCATGGAAAATCGCGCGAGTAGTTCCGATAAGAAAGAAAAACGCTTTTTCTAATTTAAGTGATTTCAGACCAATCAGTATACTTTGCTCTATGTCAAAAGCATTTGAATTAATAGTCAAAGATCAAATTTGGTTATATCTCTGCTTAGAAAAACGTTTAAGTGACCGACATTTTGGATTTCTGCCTGGATTAAGTACATCTTCGTTATTGCTTAGTTTAACCGAGAAAATTCGAGAAAATCTGAATAATAAAAAAATAACCACGTTAGTCTCACTGGACCTAAGGAAAGCATTTGACACGGTCAACTACAACGTTTTTATAGACAAGTTGTGCTCGGTGTTTGGATTTTCGTCATCCTCTTGCAAACTAATATACTCTTTCTTGTTTGGCAGGTGTCAGTTCGTTGGATATAATGGTAAAAACTCATCACTTAAGCTATGTTCGAGTGGGGTACCTCAAGTATCTGTTTTGGGTCCATTGTTTTTCATCCTTTATATGAATGATTTTGTTGATCATGTTACAACCTTGCAATATCAACCTTTTTTATACGCGGACGATATAAATCTACTTTTTACCGGTGAGAAACAATTTTTAGACTGCCATGTGGCAACGGCTAACTATGTTTTATCAAGAGTCTCATATTGGGCCGTTAGGAATAAAATAGACTTTAATCCAAGCAAAACTAAAGCTATGTTTTTTGGTTCCGTTGACGACAACCTGCATAACTGTGGGCAAATCAGTTTTAACAATATTCCCGTACAATTTGTAGATAGTCTGAACTGTTGGGGTGTAATAATTGATAAGGACCTAAACTTTGGAGATCATATATCCACAATTGCTGCAAAAGTGGGTAAATCTCTTCGCTCACTATATAACTTAGACTGTTTTCTGCCTACCCACATTAGGAAAAGCCTGGCACACTCCCTAATCATGCCACATATTGTATATTGCGTTGAAGTATTTAGTTGCACTACAGCAAAAAATATTAAGAACTTGCAACTAATTTACAACCGCATTTTACGTTTTATCTTTCGAATCAAGCCTTCAGAATCAGTGTCTAATTTCTCATTCCAATTTACTGAATGTTCTTTTCGTCAACTCATTAATATGAGGATTTTGTTAGCTCTGTACCGCATTATAAAAACACAGAAACCACAACTTATTTCGAATAATTTTCGGTTTTCCAAATCAACACGAAATCCTATAATAATAATACCGAAAATAAATAATAGTACTTTTGAAAGGTAATTTTTAATACGTTCTTCCAGATTGTGGAACAGTCTACCGAGTTACCTCAAAACATTCACGCACTCATTGTCTACGATTCGGCTCAAGTACTTGTTATTTTTAAAAACCAATTAAAAGATATGTAGAATGGATATGCATTTAATTTCGTTGGAAATAAATAAAAATATAAAAAATAAATAAAAAAATAAAATAAAATAAATATATATATATGTATGTGTGTGTATATGTATGTATATAGATATACATATATGCACCAAATGAAAAATAAATCAATTTGTATTCAAAAAAAACTTGTCACTAGTTAAGTTATTTTTACTTTATTCATAATATTGATCATTATAACTATATGGAAAAATTATATATTAATCATATATGGCTCCATGGGCTCGATTAAATACAAAATAAATAAATTGGAAATTGAAATTATAAAAGATTTGAAACTGCAAATTCATAAAAATACGGTTTTTTGTGGTTGAAAAATATTATTAGAACCTTTTCCTTTTTTAGAACATGTTCTCATTAATTTATTTAAAATAATGGTTTATATATGTAGATAAATGTTTGAAGCTATTTTTCAAAGTTTTTCAGGTCTAATGATGATTAGGGTAGCTCCTATGAAATCTCGAGATATAGGCAGCTAGGACACATAAAAAACAAGCTGTACACAGGGTGTGCCAGAACTGAACGTCAAGGCGAAACGGGATGACAGGATTGATCGTAACCATTTTGAGAAAAATTAGAAAAAAATCTATTCCATGCAGCTTGAAAATGATGGGCATTTAAGAAGAACCTAGAAATTTGGTTAAACTGTAACAATTTTCCGGTTATTGTGGCTAATTTGTTTATTAGTTGTGTTCATTTAACTTTTGGAACCGTAACCCTAAATAACACTTCTAGAACTACAGTCAAAAATAATAACACAATTGCCCCAAGTTTTTGTAGAATTAAGACGATTTGTTAAACTATGAACTTAAGATTTTCAAAATGTGTCGACTTTGAAAGGCCCTCCTTTTAAAAAAATGTACTAAGGTGCCTTATCAAGTGTGATTAAAAGTTCGCGCATATAATCAGGTTTATAATTGTAAGCTTCATACTAAAAATAAAAACGAGTAAAAAAATAAAAACATCAAATAACCCGACTCAGTTCAAATATTTTTTATTCGCACAAGCGTTTGGTAGGTTCGTAATTTTACGGCAAAATGATGAGAGAGATGAATAGAGAATATGTTTGTCACGAGTGAGTGATGTCAAGCAATGAGACGGAGATGTGCGAAGGCGTGCGAATGAAACAGACACAGTCGCCATACCAAGCAAATGGCTACGCTACCAGTCTGTCACCAGTTAGTACGTTTCGCTCATTTGTCTACAGCGCATATTTCCGTATTTTCTTGTGCTGATTTAGTACTGACAACTTTAGCTTCTCTTTTTGGACTTGAGATTTTGTGAATTGGACTTGCTGATTACATACCGGCAACTTTGGTTTCTCTATTTAAGAATTGAAATTTTTGTGTTGGCATCCTTGTTATAGCCCAATAGGGCCTAATCGCTCCTGTATGCGATTTCCCAACAGTTAACGGGTGGCAAGGCTTAATGAGTTGTTAGGCTGAAGCTCATTAAGAGCATTAGCCTTTAAACGAACTTATCCGTCCAACCATCACTCCTGATTCCTTACATTACAGCTATCTGTTGCGAGACAACAGTACCTCGGGGGTGTTAGCCACCGAAAACCGGCGTGCACTAAAATTATCGCGGAAAGTAATTCCCCTTTCAGCAATTTGAAGTTTAAACCACAGTCAGAACGTTTCAGCCAAAGCAAGCACCTCAACCATGAGTTCCGAAACTCTTTGTTGATCCCCGTTCTGCCAATTTTAACCCGCGGTACGGGTTTCGGAAGCCCAACAGAGCGAAAGTCGTGCGGCTGCCTACATGTTTATTTGCTACAAGAAACGAGGAACTCCTACTCTTCTATGCTTCTAGAAAGCAGAGTGCCCTGGTTAAGCATACACCAAGACAAAACCTCACCGGGGCCGTCGTATGCAAACAGTAAGTTTTTTGATATGATGAACGTTTACTATAAAATATAAAAAAGCCAAAGCGTATAGAAGCAAAACTTGGCAGCAATAAACTTTAAATAAGAATTATTAATTTTACTTACCATCACTTGATGTAGTGCCACCTTCTACTGTTTCCAAATAGTGGGCTTTGCACAGCACTCTGTCGTCCATTAGAGCGAATTGTTCGCCGGTCGATAATTGTCGGCCACACTGATCACAAGCAAAGCAGGCTAAATGAAACACCAAATCGCGGGCTCGTCGCACCCAATCGGAGGCTGAGATGCCGCGACAGCATTTTGAACATTTTGCACCAAAGTTTCTGAAAGTCAGTAAAGATATGTTATATACATGTTATATTTTATACTTTTAAGGTTTCTTAATGTGAAACAGACAGGATGGCTGATAAAAACCACCCACAAACAGGCTCTGTAGGAAATGTGGAAATATTTGTGCATGCTTGTCTAGTTCATTATTCGGAAAACACTACTGTTGTGTATCACGCGCTGATTTTCAGTGCCCCAGAAACCAATATTTTATTTATTGACTCGAGCAGCCGAGCGGAGTTATGTTTGTCCATATGGCCAATTCGATAAGGAAATCTAGTACGAAATTTACGCTGATGGTGTTATGGACTGATTGTTTGTTAAAAAATTCGATACAATTATTCCACGTTCTTGTGGTGTATAGCGCTTCATTGAACAAAAGTATAACCATGAATGGTGTTTGATATCGCGGAGTGATAACATAATCACCTAAGTGGATTCAGCGCAGAATTGTTGCATTAGCGCCAATGAGAATCCACGAGTGATTGTTGTAAAGCCGATGTATTCACAAAGAATGTCAGTTTGGTGCAATTTATGGGCGCTAAAGGCGTATTCGGACGGTAATTTTTCAAAAATGATTTCGGTCTAGCGGATACCGTGAAAGCTGTTCGCTATCACGAGATGGGTGCTGAAGGTGTAATCGGGCCGTAGTTTTTCAAAAATGATTTTGGTCTAGATAAGATACCGTGAAAGGTGTTTGCTATCACGAGATGGTAACGGACTTCTTGTGGCCAGAAATTTTGAATATGACCCTGAACTATATGTGGTTCCAACAGAAACATCCATTTGATTGATGTTCAATAATCTATTCAACGAACTCTCTGCGTTGTGCATGATCATTGATGCTTCAGTTGTGAGCATTGCAGATGTATAGAGAGTACACGGTGTAGAGATATTTTTGAAAGTTTGCAATTCTTGAATAATGAACCTTCCGGAGAATATTGATTACTGCTCGCCGGCTCTACTGCCCGACAAGAGATTTGATGTAATCTTATCAGGCTCGTTCTCTTAGACGCCTGGCACAGATCGTCAAGAGGACGTGCTTGATTCGGTGGGGGTATCTTTATCCCCTTGTATGAGAGGAGGATGAGTTTCAGGCTGCAAAATGAGTGTAGCGTAGTGCAGGATATACGGGAATGATATCCGAATTTGTACTGATAGTAAGGCTGCGTTGTATGCACTAGCTGGAGTCTATACGACATCCAGGTTGGTTCGTGAATGCCAGATATCTCTAAACGAGATAGCGAGACATTCGAACCTGGAATTTATCTGGGTATGAGGGCATAGTGAAGTGTCCGGAACTCTAGTAGCGGATGAACTGGCAAAGGCCGGTTCATCGAAACAAGTACAGCGTCAACTTTTTCAGACCGCTCAAGACAGATGGACTAGTGAGGATACCTGCCGAATATCAAGGCCGACATGGCCTAGATATGATAACTATCATCCTTAGGGGCTTGCCCCGACGGTGGTTGCGTTCTGCTGTGGCGGTCCTGATGGGACATTGCCACATAGAGACGCAGGCAAGGAGGTTAAATCTTCTATTTAATGACTTCTGTAGAAGTTGCAGAGACGAGGAGGAAGAAGAGAACGTTGAGCACTTCCTCTGTCAGTGTCCAGCTCTTTCTTATATAAGGGGATTGTACCTAGGCAGACCGATGCTGCATGATTTGACGGAGGTATCGGAATGCGATGTAAGTGGATTGGACTCCTTTATCCAATCCTCGGGTTGGTTCTAAACCAGTGATATGTAGATCTATTGAGATACACAACGGGACCTGTCTGGACCCAAGTGGGCTGGCTTTACAATAGCTGGCAGCCTGTCAAACCTAACCTAACCTAAACTAAGGCAGTTTTGCCCAAGAAATTTAATGTCTGTGTTATCTCACGTCGTGGCGTTGTTAATTGAACGCCACAATCATCTGATTTGACATCGTTGTTCTCTGAAATTTTTTGTTTTAGTTTACAATTAACATCGTGTATTTTGGTTGGAACACCCTTTTCGCTAAATACTCCATTTTTGCCGACCCTAAAGTGTCAGCTGTTGAAATGTTTTTGTTTAGGTTTGCCAACACTTTACTGCCCAACCAAGGCGAATTCATTACTAGTTGAACTTGACAGCTCAGATGATTATTTTTTGCTTCTCGCGTTTTTTCAATGAGACTGTCAAATTGGTTTTCTTTTGTTTACAAACATTTTCGCGCCATTTTAATCTGAAGATTTTTTGTATGATTTATTGCTTTTTCAAGAAATTTGTGTGAATTTAAAAGTGAAAAACTAATAGAATTTGTGATTTTAATTACAAACAATTATAACAGTTTATATAAAATTCTTTCCCTGCTGAACAATTTTAGGCGAATTTAGATTATGACATTTTCAGGAAGTTTTACAGTAACAAAATACATAGTGCTGAATTCGCCTTGCCGCTTGCATTCACCTGTATAAATTCACCTTGTACCCAACCGAAGACAAATTCAAATCTTGCAACAAGTTTGGGACACCCTTTGTATAGCAACACCCTTTCGCTGTCAATAGTTAACGAAATGAGGCGATATTTAGTTCAGTCTATACATATGTATTTCTTTTTCAAAATAACTTGAATTGCTATTGTGTTTTTCACGGCTTTTTAGTTGTGACGCACAGACATTCGGCAAACACCGGAAGTGTAATTTATCAAGTTCTTCAGCCGCCACTCACTCGCTCACTCACTCACTCACTGTTCGTTCACTTTTATCGGCTTTTAAGCGTTTAAGATACGTGTGACAAATATCAAACTTTTTCAAATGAGTTGCAGTTTCAAGTGTTTGAGCTAAAGTGTTTATTGTACGAGTAGAGAGATAAAAGAAAACTTAATTTAAACTTAAAATTCTTAAGTTGAAAAGTAAATATTTTAACATCCAGACAACATCTCTTAGAAACTTTTGTTAGTGTGTATTTTTCTTATTTGATAATTTATTTTCTTTTCATAAATAATTTTGAAGAGCACAGAAATTGGTAGACGAATGTTTGTTAGGTTGTAAGTCTGTGGGTCTGGGGATCTGTGAGTCTGTGCGTCTGTACGTCTGTCCCTGCCGTTGGACAAACTCAACAAAGTTGACTGTTAGCGGTTGTCGGTTGGTTGGTATATTTTGTTGTTTATTTTTGGTTTTAAGTCATTCTTCACGTTCGCATAGAACAAACTCGTATTCGGTGTGTATGTTCTGCTGGTCTCATTGCTTCCCTTTTCGTTCTTGTTGTTGTATTCATTCTGAGGCTGAGTGTTTGACAAAAAGTAAGCTAAGCTGGTGTACTCTGATGCTGACAGCATGATGCATATATCCGATGTTGACAAGTCATGCCTGGATTCAATTTAAAAACAATGACAACAAAGCAGTCATCTCTGAAGATCAAAACTAAATGACAACAAACAGCCGGCAGCAGCGTTACAACCAACAACTAGCAGAGATCAGCTATCACCTTCATCATCGTCTTCATCTACACATTGGATCAACCTTAAATTTCTTTCTTGTCAATTCAGCTTGTTTGTTTACATAATTTAAAAATTTCCTTATTTCATTTGATCAATTTGACTTTTTGTATTTTTTAAGTCAAACTCGTATCAAAGTATCATCAGCAGCCTGAACTAAATGATCGTATTTGAAACCGTGTGTAGTTTTGTTTGCGTATCGGATTAAGAAACCAAGTGTTTTTGATAATAAAGCGGGTATCAAAATTTATTATTTTTATGTTAAATCTTCTTAAACTGATACTCACTTGAACTCGTTACTGAAGTTCTACTTTAATTGTGTGATAAATACAACTTTGGACACCTGAATACACTCACTTGGTGTGTAAGTAAGTGATCGTACATGAACAGGACAAGGAATTATTTATACACAAATATCAAATTCAACACCCAAATTTGCAGTGGGGCCACAATTCGCAAGGATGAATCTTTCAAAAGTGAATACTGAAAGTAAAGCAGGGTGATTGAATCTTTCATTTAATGTCTTCTGCAGAAGTTGTAGGGATGGACTAGAAGAAGAAAGTGTTGCGGATTTCCTCTGTCGGTGTTCAGCGTTTTCTTATATAAGGGCTTTGTAGCTAGGAAGACCGATGCTTTTGTTTTAACTTGGACCAGTACTCAGGGTCTGACCCCTACATGCAGTGCATTGTACCAGAACTAGGAGAATAGGTTGTGAGGAGGGCGAACGAAGGAGTAGCGTTTGTGTACAGTTGACTTGATCTTTCCAAAGTTATAACAGACAGGAAACACGTCTGCAGGCAACTTATACCACAGACGTAGCATACGGCTGAAAAACGAATTCTCTCTGTAATGCGTTATAAGATTTCCCAGGCAATCAACTACATATGAATGCATTCTGCACGATGAACGCGTGCTACGTAAAAATGTGCGAGTTGTGGGAATAAGAACCCTAATCTCGTCAGAGAAAAATCCATTGTAATAACGATAGAACAGAGTAACGCACTCTACACAGCGTCGATGCTCCAGTAAGTCAATAGAGTTGGATACCCTACTGTCGCACCGATAAGCTTCTTTGTCTTCTCCTGCACGAGGTCGAGTAATCCCAAAATAGACTTTGAGGCACCGGCCCAAACATGAGAGTTGTACTCCATTTTCGGTCAGATGTAGGTGGTATAAATAGTAAGGAAGTCGGATGGAGTGAACTCTAGGCATTTGAATGCTTCTTTAGAGATATGAAAGATGTGCGTGAGCGAAGACCACACTGTATCTTCCTACCAAGAACATCAAGAGCGTCCGATTCCTAAATATTTATACTATCCATGAGCGCAGATGAAGCAGCGTTTGTGGTCGTTTGTTTGTGTTTTAAGAAGCAACATTGGATCCTACGAGCGTTAAAGCCGACCCTGTTTTTGCGAACCCATTCGGAGATTAATAGAAGATCACTATTCAGTGAGTCGTTCATGTTTAGCCTCTTGGTAACGATCTCTGATAGGCTGGACCTATAACTAAAAGAGTACGAGTGGCAAATGCTGCTGTCATCCGCGTAAGAGTGCATAGGAATGGAAGTTTGATAGAGAAGATCGCTGAGGAAAATAAGAAATAGGGTAGCAGAAAGAATGGAGCCTTGCGGTACCGCTGAATTAACCTTGAAATCGTTTGATGAAACCTCATCTATAACAACTCGTATAGTGCGGTCTCTCAGATAGCTCGATATAAACCGATAAAAGTCATCACCGACATCAAAAGCAGTAAGTTTTGCCACTAGTGTAGCACGCCGCACTCTGTCAAACGGTTTGTAAATATGCAGATCCACCACTTTACTTTCACCGAAATAAATAAAATTGTCGACGAGCTATTACGTAAGGATTATTACTCTTAATAAATGTCTCCACAGCCAACTCACGATGCTCACTCGACCACTGTGACATCGTGACTTACAAATCCGCTATTGGAATTATTGCCCTTAAAAAATGTCTCCACAGCCAACTCACGATGCTCACTCGACCACTGTGACATCATGACTGACAAATCCGCTATTTTAAATCGATGGTTTTAGCGTTGCCAGAATGAAGATTTTACCTTAATTTTGAAGATTTTATAAGTAAAATAAGGTGTGAAGATATTTCTCTCAAAATTACGATTTTTCAGGTTTAGTTATATAGTTACTATAGTTATATAGATACTATATAATTAATAGCCAAACACGATTTTTGAAATCCCTTTTGTAGACGTAAAAACGAAAAATTATCGGCCATGTCACAGAATTCACTTCCTTTTGGAAATTTAATTCTTCAAAAAACGAAAATTTAAAAATTTTTCCAAATGAAATCAATTCTAGAAGATAGTACTGGTTTCATTCTTGCAATTAGAAATGATTTCATTCCGAAAAGTTTTTTAGTTTTCCGTTTTTTGAAGCAGTAAAAAAAGAATTCAATTTCGTTTCCGAACGGAATTAAGCTCTGTGACATGGCTGTATATATCGTTTTATAACTCTTTCTCCACAGAAGTGAACAAGCTCTATTTCATATTGATCAGTCCAGTATTTTAGGAGTAATACGACTATTAAATTGTTACTAACACTAACAAACAAAATATGTGTATGTGCTTAACGTAAAGAGTAAAGAACATATTTGAGGTTTTCACAGTTTTATTGGATCCAATATTGGATTTTATAAAAGAGAATGCGTTCGATTGCGTCGAACGCATTCTGTGAACTATTTTCAAATCTTTACATGTGTACAAATTTACATATACAATCAATTTTGGAAAGAAATTTGATTGAACTGAACTTGTTTCTTTAAATTTTTGTTTAATCTTCTTGTTATGAGCGAATAATCGTTTTGTAATACTGATGAAAAAATATTACTTTTGCAGTTAATGTTAAAATAAAAATAAAAAAAAAAATACATTTTAAGATTTTTTTCTAAAATTAAGATTTTTTTTTAATGAAGATTTATCGACTAAAATTTCTGGCATCACTGACTGACCCCTTCCTTGTCCGGCACAGTTTATTACTTTTTGCAGTAAACGTATTTAAAAATATAAATTTGCCACCATACGCTTTGTATAAAATTTCTCAGCTGCTAAATGGATTTCCTACAAGAACAATGACGGTCATTTGACCGACATTGTAGACCGAAACATAGATTACAACTTTTTATCGAGTTGCTAACGGCAATATGAAGAAAATGACCGAAAGTTTCGTTATATTTATAGTTATAGTTATATTTATTAAATTCTCCGTGAACAATGATGATCGTAATCTTTTATTTAAAAGGGTTTAATTTTGTTTGTTGACGATTTTTTGCCGATTTGCTATATTCATATTAACGATTTTGACGATTTTTCCCCCCGGAATTTTTACGATTTTAAAGATTTTAAGTTTTATCTGGCATCTATGCTTGCAACACTAGTGCTGCTTACTTTTTAGATTAAAGTATATTTTAGTGATTTTAGACGCTTCAAACGCATAACGTCAAATAAACAAAAGATTTGCATTACTAGCAACAGCTGGCTGTTAAATTAAAAGCAATCGGATATGTTCTTGATTCTACTTTGAAGTGAAAATAGTTTGAAATCACTTCAATTTCAAGCTTCGGTGTTCTACATTCCACTCTTTACTTTTCATTTGTGTTTTGTTTTCGAACATTAATTTGTAGTGAATTGTCTGGTTCTTGAAACTACTTTTACACAAAAAGTAGTAGTTTGAAAACACTTTTTAATTTCATTGTGAAAATGAAAACATTTACAGAAAAACTTAGTATAATTACAATCCCATTGAAATAAAAGGGTTAGATGACGAATAATATTTTTGCATATTTTTATATTGTGCATATATTTATAGGGAAAATAAGGAAAATATTACATAAAAAACTAATATTTATAATTTTGTTAAATAAAGTCGATTGGCGATATCATCTCTTATTACAACCATTACGAAATCACTAACTCATCTGAATCATGGTCATCACTTTCATGTCTTGGATTTACTGCCACCGGCTTTTGCATAAAACAGCACTTAAAAGATTACGATCATCATTGTTCACGGAGAATTTAATAAATATAACTAAATTTGGCTCTTATAAAATAACAACAAGTGATAGATTAAAAATTCTGCACGGCGTTTTTTGGGCAAAAGGCAAAGATAAAATTGAAACTGCGGTTCGTGTCTGTACTAGCTAATTCAAAATTTATCCTAGTTTTATTTTCGAAGTTCAGTTCGAATGAAAGAATGATACACCCAAACTACTACTTTTTCAGAACAACAAAAATTAAAAGTTAACTTTTCAAATCATTTTTTTTTATTTTCATTCCACTACTTTTCTGGAACATGCCGGAATGTCATATTTTCAATAGATTTTTATAGTAAAGGGTGTTTTTTTAAGCTAGATAGAACTTTAAATTGTAAAAAGTAACACAAAAAATTAAATTTTGATGAAACATTTTTTTTATTTGTTTCAGTATACTCTGACAAATCATCATGAATAGACTCACGCTTGAACAACGCTACGAAATTATCCAAATTTAGCAGTTGGCAACTGACCCGTTGTTTTATCGCAAAATTGTGTTCAGCGATGAGGCGCATTTTTGGCTTAACGGGTTTGTTAATAAGCAAAATAGCCGCATATGAAGTGAGACCAATCCACAAGAGACCCTACAGACTCCATTACATCCAGAAAAATGCACTGTTTGGTGCGGTTTTCATGCTGGTGGCATCATCGGACCTTATTTCTTCAAAAATGAGGCCGGAGCTCGCGTTACGGTCAATGGAGATCGTTACCGCACCATGATCAATGATTTTTTGTTTGAAAATATGGATGACATTGATCCGGAGGAGATGTGGTTTCAACAGGATGGCGCTACGTGCCATACGGCGAACGCAACCATCGACTTACTGAAATCAAAATTTGGCGATAAGTTGATTTCGAGAAATGGACCTGTCAATTGGCCTCCAAGGTCGTGCGATTTGACACCTCTCGATTATTTCCTGTGGGGCTACGTGAAGTCACTGGTTTATGCTGATAAACCAGCAACAATTGACGCCTTGGAGGCCAGCATTGTTCGTGTTGTTCGTGACATACGGCCAGCAGTGCTCGAAAAAGTGGCCCAAAATTGGACGTCCAGAATGCGCTTCGTCAAGAACAGCCGCGGTACCCATATGCCCGAAATCATTTTCAAATGATAATGTCACGTATTGATCCTTCGAATAAAAAAAAATTTTGATTACAATTTAATTTTTTGTGTTATTTTTTACAATTTCAAGTTCTATCGGGCTTAAAAAAACACCCTCTACATATTTATAAAATGAAAAGGCAAATAACAATTTGCAATTTTTCAGTTCCATATGTATGTAAACATAAAACAGCTGATTATTCAATTCTAGTCCAAACCTACCCAAAGAAAAAGTTCGGGCTAATTTGTACAGGAAATGAAAAAAAATTACTCTCTCACTTTCTCTCAAAATTGCACAAAAATTTTTACGTGGAACGCTTTTGGACTGCTTTGCACTAGTTCGGACCAAGGCGAATTTATACAGGTGAATGCAAGCGGAAAGGCGAATTCAGTACTATGTATTTTGTTATTGTAAAACATATCGTGAATGTCAAAATCTAAATTCGCCTAAGATTGTTCAGCTGGGAAAAAATTTTATATAAACGTTAAATATAAACTTTTATAATTGTTTGTAATTAAAATCACAGATTATATTAGTTTTTCACTTTTAAATTCACACAAATTTCTTGAAATTGCACTGAATCATACAAAAAAATCTTCAGATTAAAATGGCGCGAAAAAGTCTGTAAACAAAAGAAGAAAAATTTGACCGTCTCATTGGAAAAAACGCGGGAAGAAAAAATAATCACCTGTGCTGTTAAGTTCACCTAGTAATGAATTCGCCTTGGTTCGGACTGTTTCGTTATTCCCGTGGAACACACCTATTACTAGCAATTCTCTTGATCTTATATAATATTTCAAAGTGACACAAATGTGGAGCATTTCATGTTTATAAAATATAACAAGGTGAAATTTAGTGACACAAATTTGCGGCTTTGTTGTTCAAGTTGTTGCTTTGAAGTTTTGTAGTTGAAAGAAATTACAATTACTCACTTGCTGTAATCAGCTTTACAATAAACTTGTCTTTCGCGTATAAAACATGATTGCTGACGATCTAAAGGACACATACACATGCAACAGCGCAGACAGTTGGCATGCCACGAACAGCCGCCAACCTCCAGATAGAATCTATCCGAGATTGGCTCCCCACACGCTGCGCAAGAACGCAGCTCAGTCTGAAAGTAAAGAAAGAAAAAAAAACAGAAATAAGAGAAAAGTTGGTAAAAGATTTTTGTTTTTTTTAATTTTTAATGTTAAAATTTGACTTAAATTAAAACAGTTTTAACAATGAAATGAATTTATCTACATAAATTAGGGCGATTAATAATCCAACAGACAGACGAATGTACGTTTGAGCGACGGACGCTTGTATGTGAAATCCAAATTAATATGCATAAATTCAAGAAGCGCATGTTTTGGGGCTGCTGGGCCATTAAGATAAATTTACATACATGCATATGGATGTATGTATATACACATACATCTACACACATATGTACATATGTGCATATTAAAAGGTTTTTATTGGTCTCGGGGATTTCATAACTTTTCTTTTGTTTTAAACAACCGAACAAAAAAACAATCGAGAAATGTTGGTAACAACCAGCTTTTCTACACAGATGTCAATTTTTTTTTATTGTAATAAATTTAATAAAACTTTGTTTGAAAATTAAACTTAAACATAAATCATTCCCGTAAGATTTTACAATACGAAAGCCGGTTAAATAAAGCAATTTAAATAAAATAGTGTTTTAAAATTTATTATTTTTCAAAATAATATTTTTATATTTTTTTTTCTTCTTCTTTTCGGATCTCTAAGACTATAATAAATTAATGTTCGATTATTCAGTTTCAGCAAAAGTTTATTTGATTTGATTTCTGTTTTGTTTGTTTTTTGTCTTGAAAATATTTACAAACCGGTTCGGCTTCTGTTTGATAAAAATATCTTTTCTACAAACACAAAAAAATAAACAAATAAATATTTAAATATAATACAATATAACAAAAGTAATTGTATATTTATGTATATTGTAAATCTAACTTAAGGCTGGTTTATATGGTTATATGCTGATACAGGGTGTCACAGAACTACCTTTATGGTTCGCATGTCCAATAACTTTTTTAGTTTATCTACATTTTTATACCCTTCACAAAAGTTTTAAGGGTATACCCATATAAGTTTGTGATTCTGTTTGTAATTTGTACACTTTTCATTTCCGACCCTATAATGCAGGGGTGCCCAAAAGATCATAAGCAAGAATACACACCAATATATTTAAGGAAAAAATAATTTATGTGATTCAATATGAGATGAATATAGATAGAAAATAATTAAATGCTCGGTGGCTTAGTGGTTAAAGCAGTAGATCATGATACGTCTTGACCCGAGCTCAAATCCCAGTGGGTGCTGATGAGTAGTGTAGCGACTACGAAACAGCTAGTTGTCCCCCAGCTAAAGATTTGATTATTATTTTTCTTGTCTTCTTCAATCAAAATTATTGATCACAGCAGATTTGTATTGTAAAAAATCCTTTTTAAGAAAAAAACTTAAGAAAGAAAAAACCTGAACTATAACCCGTTGTACAAATGTACAAACCAAAAATTTAATTTAAAAAATTATAAAAAAGTTCATCAAAAATTCAATAAATTTATAAAAAATAATTTAGTTTACTAAAGGCCATATTACACTATCATACACGATCTACAAAATAAAGCATGTGTGCTGAAAAAGTACTAAAAATGCAACCTTGCAACAGACTTTTTGACAAATCGTGCGATTTGAAAAATTTTATGAAACTTTTCAAAACATTATGGTTTCAGTGTGATCAGTGTGGTATTTATTGTGAAAAATATAATAATGTTGTTGGCATCTCAAGAAAAAAATTATAAATAATGTAAAATTATTATAGTAATAAAAGTTTTTAATTATTTTATTGTGTATATAAATTATTGCAATCATACTTGTATAATAGTGTGGCCTACAAAGCCATTTTGAAACGATTTTTTCCAGTCGGCCAGACTTTTGAAACGGTTTCCTGTGAATGAATCGTACGATCGTGTAGGATAGTGAATCAGGGCCTTAAGCAAAGCATACGAAAGTGTTGTTGTATATGTACACCTACAGGTGTATATTAAAGCGTACAGCCTGTAGCAATATTTGATAAGCTTGTCTTTGCCCTCAAAAAGTAACAAATCCAACAAAACACTCTTTGTAGACTTCATGGAATGCATGCAAACACACAATTAAATAAAATATTTGATAAGCTTATTCGAACAAACTATAGCTAAGTGCTTTTACAAAAACAAATGAGCACCAAGCGCATAGGGTTTGGGCACTCTTGCTACAAGTATGTATTTTCTGAATCAGCATTGATAGAAAGTTTCATTAAGCCAAGTCCGTCTGTCTGATTTTGTAATACTGTTTTCTTTCACAATTCTATTACCCCATCGATTCATGCTACTGAAATTCAATAAAATCGGTTCACATATAGCTGAGATATATCCAAAATTCCAAAAAACCCGTTTTTGCAATTTTGTATAAATATTTTTGAATAAAATTGTTTGTTTTGCTTCAACCTTTACACGATTATTTGGCATGCAATCAAAAGGCAGCAATTTCCCCCGATATCGGTTGATACATACCCATACATAGATATAGCCTAAACCGATTTTTTATTGAAAATGTCGTAAACAACTTTTTTGCTTAAAAGCAGTTCTGGTAATTTAAGGAGGTTACCAAATGCAGAAAATAGAAATTTCCGTTATCGGTCCATATACATACATAAGTATATTCGAGATATAGTCTAAACCGATTTTTCCATAAATATAATTTTTTGTTTGTTTAGAAGCTGTTCCAGTTATAAAAGGTGATTACTAAAATACCGAAAATTAAAAATTCCGATATCGGTCCATGTATACCCGAGATATAGCTTAAACCGATTTTTTCATGACAATGTGGCGTAAGCGAACTTAAACAACTTTTCTGCTTAAAAGGAGTTCTGGTAATATAAGGAGGTTACCAAATACAGAAATTTAAAATTTTCGATATCGGTCCATATATAGAGGAGATATAGCCTAAACCGATTCTTCCATCATAATGTCGCGTAAGCGAACTTCAGAATTTGTTTTGCTTAAACTCATTGCTGGTAATAAAAGGAGGTTACTAATATACCAAAAATAAAAATTTCTGATATCGGTCCATATATATCGCGTAAGCGAGCTTAAAATTTTTTTTTATATTTTTTTTTTGTTAATAATACCGACGAAATTTGGTTCAGTGTATGGAGTAAAATTTCGTTATCGCCCGATTCAGTTAAAGTTTTACTAGCCACTCTAGATATTCGGATTATGGTAAAAACGATGATTGCTTTTTGTGGATGTTATGACAGATATTGGTGGGCATTGATAACACATATCAGGGATGGGGAATTCGATACCTTGTGCACATAAGTGAACACTATATATTTACTTAATTATCGTGAATGGTATTTTATATTCGACCCAGCCGAATATACTACACTCTGACTTGTTTTTTACTCAATTGGAAAATTCTGCACTTGATGCAAGAATTTTATACTCATTTTAAGACATCACAGGATTGGTTTTCTTGAACAATTCCGTTTTCGTTTTATTTGAAGTGCACTTATGTGTTAATCGCAGCAGCTCGTTTTAAAAGCAAGTAGAAACTACTTAAATTTAGTACCAGATTTTTCTTTCTGTGTATCTATTTCAAATTGGCTCGTTTTATGAGTTGGTTAACTTTGACAAATTGCATCTCATTTTTCATGCATTATTTGCTCAGCGATGCATCTCGTATATTTTTCATTTGCAATTGCAGCAATTTTCCAGCCGACATGGTTGCATTACTTTTAGAACAAATTTAATTAAATTAAAAATATAAATAATTAAATGTATTTATTTAGATTTATTTGTTTTATTTTAATTGTTTACAATATTTTATTGTTCATAAATTAAATGCGCAGATTGCTGAATAAAAATTTTAATTTGGCGTTAAATATTCGAGGTGGAGAAAAAATTGTTTTTCTAATAACCATAATCAATCAACAAACAAATAGAGGCAGTATGTATGTACATATATGTATAAATAATTGTAAATAGTAATTTGTTTACACAAATTAGAAAATTTTCAAATTAACAAAATAAAATGGGGGTTTCTCTGGAAATTTTTTCATTATATAAAACATGAATTTAATTTAAATAATATATTTATTGACCACAACTTTAAGCCACAAACGAAAAAATATGTGATTTTAGCATTTATCGCACTCTCCTACCACCCAATACTAAGGGGTAGGACAGGGCACCTCAAAAATTGTGAAGAACATACGGGGACACAGGGGACAGGACAAGGCACCTCGAAAACTATGAACAACATACAAGTACATATGATAGATAAATGGTTTTACAGGGCATTTCAAACACTCTGCAAAACTAAATAAACTTGAAGCTAATAGACGTACGCCTTTATTAAGATTACCGCAATTAACGTCTTAATTGAGCTCAATACTTACTAGAAAAAGTCAATTAAGTCATTGAGCAATTACACAAAATTGTTATAAAATTGAGCACAAATACGACACTGCTGCAGGTATGTTTAGTGAGCAAACTGATTCACAATAGCAGCTGAAAGATCAAAAAAGTAAACAAGAAAAAAATAGTGGGTTAAAATTTATAATAAACAGCAAATATAATCAATTTATTTTTCAATAAACAGTAGACAAACGAAGAAAAAAAAAACGAATGGGTTGGCTGGGCCAATGAATAGCTCTTCTAGCCATGTAGCCCAGCAAAATGTATGGCCTGCGTATTCATCGCAAAAATGGCCTAAATGATTGACATTTGAAACCAAACTTTAATCATCTGAAAATTTGTAGACATTATTCTTATCAATAATAAATATAGATAAAAAAACTAAAAACCGCGCTTTGATAAAAAATTCCAAATTTTTTATTCACTATTATTTAATAATTATCCGTATAACGCGTTCCGAGTTTATTCTTTGGAGTTTCCAAAATCAGCTTCAGGAATCGGCAAAATCCCCCACGTCCCCGGAAACAATATGACAACTACAATTTTCACGCTAAAGCGACAACACTGTATATAGAGTTTATACAGTTTATTACTGGTAATTCGACTTAGTACGGCAAAACGGCGCACCAAATATGAAAACCTATTCGGTTAGCGAAGCGGTTCCAAGTTTTTTCAGAACTCCCAATGTCGATTTTAAACCGGTTAGCGATGTGGTTCCAACTTTTTTTTGGAACTCCCAAAATCGACTTCCTGAATTCCCAAACTCTCCTCACTTCCCCGGAAGCGGTCCGGCAGCACCAATTTTCGCACTAAAGCGGCAACACTGTATATACAGTTTTATATACCCACATTTGCAATAATCACTGGGTTTCGGTTTGCAAACATACAAACATACAGGTGAAATTAATATTAGCGTGTTAAAAATAAATATTTGCAGAAAAGAAAAGGCGGCAATGGGAGAATCTGGCGGATCTCCTTCAACATGGAGGGTTCCCTAAATTATGGGTATATATCGAGTTTGTTCAACGAGTTGGCTTTTGAAAGCATTGATGGTATGAATTTGGAGTCAAAACTCGCTCGCACTGACTGCCATAATTCGATCTTTTTATTATATAATAATAAACTTTTTTTAAAAAATTAGTTATTTTGCCATTTTGGCAAATTGGCAAATAAAAATTTTCACAACCAAAATAAATGTTTCTATTTTTCGCAGCTGTCAAATACTAATTGAGAAGGTAAATTTTGTTGGTATGAACAGGCAACACAATATTGACAATTAATGTAAATTGACTCAATTAAAATTCCATGTCGGAACACGTTATAACTAAACTATAACTAATTATTATATTATCACTATACAAGGTGGCTCAGAATTAGTCACCCTATCGTAAGACATAATAGCCTTTGCAAATAGCATTTTACGTCAGTCTTTTTGGTCATTTGTGAACTAGACAGCTGAAGAATACAAACAAAGAAATAATATGGCGCTAAGCTCTACAAGAGCGTGGAATAATTCTGTCGATTTTTTTAACCAATAATCTGCTGGTGGTGCAGGCTCAGCGTGAATTTTGTCGTAAACTGGACAAACATTACGCCGCTAGCGGCTCGTCTTGAAAAAGACTGGAACCATAAGAGATCTTTCAGAATGGAGCCGCCACTAGATTAGTCATTCTGTCGAGAACATCGCGGCTCGTATGTTGTGTTAGACTTTCGAAAACCTAAACAAAGGTTAATTGGCAGAATGGGGAAGAAAGAAGCTACCGGGTGGTTCTGCTTGCAGACTATCTGGCCTCCCGGGGAACAGGTTTTGCCTTGGCGTATTCCTAACTTAGGCGCTCTGTTTTTCGGGGAAAAGAGGGGAAGTGGTCCCTCGTTTGGTGCGGCAAACAAAACTCTAGGAAGCCACATGACTTATGTTGTATTGGCTTCCGAAACCCTTACCAAGGGTATAAATTGGCAGAACGGGGATCAGCATGGCCCCCGGGAAGTTCTGCTTGCGGTTCGACCCGGGCTGATCATGGTTGAGGTGCCTACCTTGGCTGAAACGTTCTGGCTGTGGTTGAAACCTAAAACGCAGGAAGGGAGTGTTAGTATCCTTGATAATTGTTTGCTGATGGCTTTTTTTGGGCGCTAACAATCTTCCGAGGATCTGTTGCCTATACAACAGATACGTGTACTGTAAGGAACCAGTGGTGATGATTGACGGGTGAGTTGGTTTAAGGGCTGATGCTCTTAATGGGCTTCGGCCTACCAACTCATAAGCCTTGTCCTCCATTGATTGCTGGGAAATTGCATACATGAGGGATTAGAAAGCCCGAACTCCTCAACAAGAAGTTGTTCATATGACCGCAATCATATGACAAGAATTGCTACCTGTGTGAGCCTAGCAAGCCACACGGGGGCGGTGGTGAATCGTGAAAAATTCACTTCGTGGAATTGATCCACCATCAGGTTGGGCCGTCAAGGCAGGTACTGATGTAAATTTTCACAGTTGCTGACTATCTGGGCACTGATCAGGGTTTAGGTGCCTACCTTGGCTGAAACGTCCTGGCTTTAGTTTAAACCTGAAATCGCAAGAAAGGGAATTAGTTTCCCTAATAGCTTTGATGCAATGCTAGTTTTCGTGAGCTAAGAACCCTTCGAGGTGCTGTTATTATGTAACAGGTACCCGTAATGTAAGGAACCAGAGGTGATGGTTGAACGGGTCAGCTGATTAATGGGCTTCAGCCTGCGAACTCATTAGGTTCTAGGAAATTGCATACAGGAGGAATTAGAAGGCCCGAACCCTTTAGGAAGTGCTTTGTCTATATGGCTACAAACTTATGGCAAAAAGTTGCGACCTGTGTAAGCCTTACAAGCCACGTGGTGGCGATGATGAACAGTAGAGTTGGTGCTTCATCAGACAATCAGGTAGGTGCTGATGCAAATCAATGACACATTCTGTCACATATAACTTTGGCAGGTTCAAGTAAAACGTCCACAAGCCGTACTCCCCCGTTCCTCTTTCTCATAACATTTTCATATGGGTTCAGTACAATGCACTGCATTTTTGGGAATCATCTCCTGAATACTGAGCCAAGACCAAAAAATATGTATATCGTTGAAGACTAGAACAATTTGGCCAACTGGGTATATGATGATCATATGAATTTATATTTATGTTTGTTTGTATATTGTGAATGAGTATCTTTATTAGTTTTTAAGATTTTGTGTTTTGATAGAAATTATGTTGTGTGTTGTTTGTCTTATGTTTGAGCCACTTCATGACAAATCATAAAAAATTTCAACGTTTACAACTCAATTCAGTGCCTTTTTTTCTACCTCTTTCGCTTCATAATAATTTTTATTAACGTTTTAATACACAATTTTTTGACAGTTGTCGCCTCAGTGCGTGTTTTTATTATACTTTTGTTTTTATGTTTTATTTATTTGAAAGATCTTTCTTAAGTTATTTGGAAGATGAAGCCCAGTCATTATTGATGGGATTTCTCAATTTGCTCAAACAGTCACAGTTTATAAACAAAACACTGCCTCAACTTGCTGTATACGGAGTAGTCGTCGTAGCAAAACATAACGAACGATCGATGATCCATCGATCAATTGATCTGGTGTGTAACCGAAACTGACAGTCAGACACCATCCATGAATGATAAAATATGATGTCTTTTCTCAATAAGAAATCTTTACGCTGAGCATAAACATTTTTCGGATTTTATTTCTCAAGTATTTGTCCCAAGTTGTGTCTGTCCGTCTGTCCGTCTGCCTGTCTGTCTGTTTACTGTTTGATAATACGGTAGCAAATGCAGAAAAAAAAAAACAAAAGTCATCCTCGAATGCTATTTTGTGATCAAAAGGATAGAATGAGGTAACTTGTTTGATGGCAATCGGTAACTATGTTTGTTCAATGTATTTGTATGTATGCATGTATGTGTGTGTGTACATGTATGTAAATGCATGAGAACCAAGCCAGCATTTTATAATAAAAATTCGATGACGTAAGTAAAATCAAATACAAAAGCGTAATAAAATTGCTTTTAGCTCTACAATATACTTGACTTATGATTGATTGGCTTTGTAACAGAGCGACTACACGGGCAATCTGTTATGTTTTGATACTAGCCAGGGATCTGCAAGGGTACACCTCAGAAAGGTCATAGCTGGTGACGAATCATGGGTGTATGGCTATGTTATTGAAACCAAAGCCTAATCATCCCAATGGAAGCGTCCAGAAGAGTCAAGACCGAAAAAAGCTCATCAAGTTCGGTTAAATGTGAAGGTTTGGATCATTGTTTTCTTCGACTTAAATGGCGTGGTGCATCATGAATTCTTGCCACAAGGTCGTAGGGTCAATAAGGAATACTACTTTGAAGTTATGTGCCGTTAGAGCGAAGCAATTGTCAGAAACGCACAGAAAGAAAAGAAGAAAAAGCTATCAAGGATTTTCCACCAAGACAACGCACCAGCTTACACACCAATGCCTGTGCGTGAGTTTTTAGCAAAAAAAAACACGTTATCAGGCCTCAACCATCGTTTTCACCGGACTTGGCCTACGCTGACCTTTACGTCTTCGCAAAACTGAAGACACCGACGGAAGGAAAGCGTTTTGCTACGATTAAGAGGAGATAAAAGAAAAATCGAAACAGAAACTGTTGGCGATACCAAAAAGCGCGTGTGTTTCGAGGATTGGAAAAAACGCTGGCATAAGTGCATCTTCTATCTGCGAGGAGTTACTTTGAAGGGGACAAAATAGTTAGTTATTGATGAATAAATAAATACTTTTTGAAAAAATTGAAAATAACGGTTATTTTTTGATCAGACCTTGTATAAATTTGCCTGTAGATTTCTTCGAAAACAATAAGAAATTTTCGGAATTTGATGAACAAATAAATACTTTTTGAAAAAATTTAAAATAACTGCTATTTTTTGATCAGCCCTCGTATATAAGCAATATTAAATGAATTGTTTTATATTCTTTTTTTTTATATTGGACCAGTACTCAGGGGATGACCCCTACATATGCAATGCATTGTACCAGAACTAGGAAAATAGGTTGTGAGGAGGGGGAAAGAGGGAGTAGTGTTTGTGAACATTTGACTTGAATTTTCCAACGTTATAACAGCCAGGAAACACGTCTGCAGGCAACTTATACCACAGACGAAGCATACGGCTGAAAAACGAATTCTCTTTGTAATGCGTTATACGATTTCCCAGGCAATCAACTACAAATGAATGCATTCTGGACGATGAACGCGTGCTACGTAAAAATGTGAGAGTTTCGGGAACAAGATCCCTAATCTCGTCAGAGCAAAATCCATTGTAGTAACGATAGAACAGAGTAACGCACCCCACACTGCGACGATGCTCCAGTGAGTCAATAGGGTTGGATACTCTGCTGTCACCGATGAGCTTCTTCGCCCTCTCCTGCACACGGTGGAGTAACCCCAAAATAGACTTTGAGGCACCGGCCCAAACATGAGAGTTGTATTCCATTTTCGGTCAGATGTAGGTGGTATAAATAGTAAGGAGATCGGTTGGAGTGAAGTACATCTTACATCGTTTCAAAAACTCGAGGCACTTGAATGCTTCTTTAGAGACATGAAAAATGTGTTCAGTCCAGCGAACATCACACTGTATCTTCATTCCAAGAACATCAAGAGCGTCCGATTCCTCAATATTTATACCATCCATGAGTACAGATGAAGCAGCATTTGCAGTCGTTTGTTTGTGTGTTAATAGGCAACATTGGGTCTTACGAGCATTAAAGGTGACCCTGTTTTTACGACCCCATTTGGAGATTAATAAAAGATCACTATTCAGTGAATCATTCATATTTAGCCGCTTGGCAGCGAGCTCTGATAGGCTGGGCCTATAACTAAAAGAGAACGAGTGACAAATGCTGCTGACATCCGCAAAAGAGTGGATAGGGTTGGAAGTTTGATAGAGAAGGTCGTTGAGGAATATAAGAAATAGAGTAGGAGAAAGAACGGCGCCTTGCGGTACCCCTGAATTAATCTTGAACTCGTTTGATGAGACCCCATCTATAACAACTCGTATAGTGCGGTCTCTGAGAAAGCTCGATATAAACCGAGGGAAGTCATCACCGACACCAAAAGCAGTAAGTTTTGCCAGTAGCGCACCATGCCACACTCTGCCAAACGCTTTGGAAATATCCAGAGCCACCACCTTACTTTCGGCAAAATGATGGATTGGGTGGCACCATTTCTCTGACAGATATTCTGACAACTTTTGTTGTCGTTAGGTTTTTGCTATTTTCATTCTATAATTTAAAAAATTTATACATATGGGAAATATATATGTTGTTTTTCAATATTAAAAAATTGGCCTTTTCGGAAGGGTTTTGGTAGGTTTTAGATCCAAGTTTGGTTGGATTGAAAATATTTGAGTGGCAGCCCTGCTACATATAAAGAAAACATGTTTCAGAACAAAAGTTTTATACCGAAACCATGGACGGTGAAACCAGCTTTACATCTTACGATAGGGTGACTAATTTTTCGCTCCGCCCCCCCCCCTCGCCCTGTAGATTATATGTATACGTATGTATGTAATTATGTTGTGCTAAATTATACAAAATAGCTTTATTTACAACAATTCCATTTAAAAAACCAGCCGTGGATTTATTTTCAAGTGAATGTATTGTTGAGTATTTTATTTAAACAGCTGGCATTTGTGTTGTATTCATAACAATTCTTTCATACATATGTACAAACATATACGTATACCCAACAAACACGAAATCAAACGTTTGATATAAAGTTACTTTATCATTTGATATCAAATATAATTTTCAAACCTTTTTCAGTGGTTTGATTTTAGCGTTTGAATTTCAATTAAGAATAATTTGAATATAAGCATTCCATATTCAATGTTTTATCAATTTGATTTTGAGTGTAACTACCAATCACAAAACATATGTGTCAGAAATTATTGAAATAAATATTAAAATTTTAAATTTATTTACAAAAAAAAAAAATTTAGGAATTCGGGAAAAGGTTAATAAATGTGATTTGTTTGTGAGCAATATGCAATCAAATGTGAGCAAAAATTAGTTTTAATAAGAAATAATAGCTCTATTTACTGTTTCGTGCAAATGGTATTGCATCATTGCATTTGCAAAAAAGGTTTAGCATATTTTTACTCTACACTAACAAAATACACAGCAATACACTTGCTAGTCTTATGTGTATATGCAATGCTTAAAAGCTATAGTTTTTATTTGCTCTACTTATGCACAAGTTAATTGCAAATCGACAGCTGACAATCTGCGATCCAAGCCAATTAGTTCGTAATCGCCGCTCATCCCGCATTCAAATAACACCAATCGATGTCTTTGTCTAACTTAAAATCGCTTTTTCTATTAAAAAGTCCATTAACTGTTTCTTAAAGCTTTTTTCGGCATATTTATTTTTGATTAAAATGTCAGTAAATTATTTTCTACTCTAATTATCAATCAGCTGTGAATTTCGTGCTTTGCAAAAAGTAGTGCAAACTAAACCAACAGAGGCGGCTCACAAAGGATAGCATATATTTGCAATTGCATAAATTTGCATTCACAAATGCACAAGATTGTGAATAGAGCTAATGTGCGTGCGATTTAGAACCTAGAGGAATCGACTATTTCATTCTTTCGACAATTTCAAGATTGAAAAAAATAATAATAATATGAACAATAATATTAATAGAAAAATTAAATTAAAAATCGCAAAAAAGGATAAATGAATTTGTAAAGCAAAACTTAGTTTTCATTTGTGAAGAAATGCGGCAAGCGGGTTAGAGATATATTTAGGGGTTGGATAGTTAGAGTTGAGTGGACTGTAGGTTTGCCCCTAAATTAGATTGCCTACCGCTTTTCTTAATACTTAGGGAGGACGTTGTTAGAAAATTAAATCCTCGTGGAAGAAAAAACGTAATCTTTCAACTTTTATGTGTGGCTTTATTGACGCTTCGTTCGTAAGTGTCTACATAAAGGGTGTTTTTTTAAGCCCGATAGAACTTGAAATTGTAAAAAATAACACAAAAAATTAAATTGTAATCAAAATTTTTTTTTATTCGAAAGATCAATACGTGACATTAACATTTGAAAATGATTTCGGGCATATGGGCACCGCGGCTGTTCTTGACGAAGCGCATTCTGGACGTCCAATTTTGGGCCACTTTTTCGAGCACTGCTGGCCGTATGTCACGAACAACACGAACAATGCTGGCCTCCAAGGCGTCAATTGTTGCTGGTTTATCAGCATAAACCAGTGACTTCACGTAGCCCCACAGGAAATAATCGAGAGGTGTCAAATCGCACGACCTTGGAGGCCAATTGACAGGTCCATTTCTCGAAATCAACTTATCGCCAAATTTTGATTTCAGTAAGTCGATGGTTGCGTTCGCCGTATGGCACGTAGCGCCATCCTGTTGAAACCACATCTCCTCCGGATCAATGTCATCCATATTTTCAAACAAAAAATCATTAATCATGGTGCGGTAACGATCTCCATTGACCGTAACGCGAGCTCCGGCCTCATTTTTGAAGAAATAAGGTCCGATGATGCCACCAGCATGAAAACCGCACCAAACAGTGCATTTTTCTGGATGTAATGGAGTCTGTAGGGTCTCTTGTGGATTGGTCTCACTCCATATGCGGCAATTTTGCTTATTAACAAACCCGTTAAGCCAAAAATGCGCCTCATCGCTGAACACAATTTTTCGTCTATAAGTTGCGCGAATCGACGACTGATTTTCAAAGTAAATTTGGATAATTTCGTAGCGTTGTTCAAGCGTGAGTCTATTCATGATGATTTGTCAGAGTATACTGAAACAAATAAAAAAAATGTTTCATCAAAATTTTATTTTTTGTGTTACTTTTTACAATTTAAAGTTCTATCTAGCTTAAAAAAACACCCGTTACATTTCTTTTAGCTTTAAGTACTATTTTTTATAGCATATTCGAACATTATACGTAATAATTCACAATAAACTAGATTAATTATTCGTTACTTCATGATAAAACAAAATTATGTTATAAGATATAGTACTTTAATAATATTTTAATCTTATAACGGGTGATTTTTTTGCTATTATCTTTTTGGCAACACTAGTTTTGACAGCTCACGCACGTTTTGTATCTTGTGTCACTGTCAAACATCTTCAGTTTGGTCTATAATTTAATCATGAATCGTCTTACAAACGAACAGAAAGATATAGTACTTTAATAATATTTTAACTATATAGTTAGTTTAAAATTCATCGATGTAAATATTTTTTGTTTAAAATATTTATATTTTAAACAATTTGTATTCCACATCACAATCCAAATATGGAAAATATTTGAGAATAACACCTGAAACCAAGTTGAGAATAAATGAATTTCCCAATTTGAAAATAATTTGCCCTTTTTTTTTGAGAATACTGTGTTTTTCAAATTAAGTTCAAATCAATATCAAACTTTTGATTTCAAATCATTAATTTGAAATCATACTTTAATGTTTGTTGGGTATGCATACGAGTATGTATGTATTATACATACATAACTATTGTACATAAATATTTTGCATTTTACTTTTGAAATTGTTTAATGTTATTTAAATTGTTTTATTGTCTGTTGCTGCTACTTGGAATGACATTTTTGTTTTATTACTTTTAATATTCTAAATTTAAAAAAAAACAAATTGAATTTTTTTTTTTTTTTTGATTCGAAAATATCTTTAATCTTTTGCCGCCTCCTATTTGCTTATTATTAAGTATTATTTTTCTTTGGTTTTTCATTATTTGTTTAGTTGGTTTCGCCACTTTTTTACATTCTGACTTCATAATTCAAGAACCGACGGACGGCAACACTTTAAAGCATTTTTGTTTTATTATTTTTTAATTACTTTATAAATAAAACAGGAACAGGTAACTGTTATGTGATATATTGATACAGACCAGCCAGTAAAAATTAATATTTAATATTGTGCTTTTTGTTCTTCTTCTTTCTATCAATTGATGCATTATTAGCTTAAGCTGCTATTAGACGGTCATACGTGGCATGTTGCTATTGGACCATCATGCCAAGTATGTCATACATCACTATAAAACAATTTTTGCTGGTAAAGATTGTGCACATACGGAAACGGATTGATATTGAAGGTACCTAAGTAAGAAAAAACATTTTTGTTTTCAAAAAAAACATTTATTTCTCAACATAGTCCCCTTTTACGTTGCCTTTACACAGGAAAGTACTTTCATGAAATTTCTGTGTACGTATTACAAATAAAAATTTCAATGAAATATACGACTTTCATGAAAATATCTTGTTCGTCTACACAGGAAAGTCAACTTCTTTTTAAAAAAGTTGTCAATGCAAAATTTGCCTCTACTTCTTTACACTCTTATTTACTTGCTAGTCAGAGCTGCCAAACTTATTACATATACAAATTTAAGGGGACATAGTTGAAAAAACTTTTCATTATAGATTCTTCTATGATATTATTTTTATAAAAAGACTTTAATTACTTTCTTTATGTGTTAAATATACAATACAAGAAAAAATCATTATAATTATTTTCATAGACTTGCAAAAGAAGTTAATTTTATAATTATTATTTTACTACAATACTGCAACTTTATATAATTTTTTGTATGTGACAACAGTGCTTAGAATTTGTAATTTTACTCTCAGAAAATGTCAAAAAAATTGCTTCATGAATCTTTTACTGAAAGCTGAGTGGAAAGTAAGCAAAATACGAGAGTGTTAGTAAAAAAAAAGTGTGAGTGTATTGCAACTTTCTTTAAATGACTTTCCTGTCTAAAGGCTAGGTTAGCTCAATACACTGAATGTAGTAGGTACCATCTGAATAATACGATTTTGGGAACCCTTCTAAATACGCGTTAGTTTCGGTAATCACTTCTTCGTTTGAGCTGATTATTATTTTTCCTGTCTTCTTCAATAAGAAATTATTCATCACAGCCAATTTCTATTGTAAAAACCCCTCTTAAGAAAAAACTTGAACTAAAACCCGATGTACAAATGTACAAAAAATCTTATTTCAAAATTATACAGATCAATCAAGTAATATTTCCATCTCTGGGTACGGAGAATTATTAATATATAAAAAATATGTATGTTAATAAGTAAAAAAATAAATAACGCTTGTTGTATGAGATGAATATGACACAGAATAATTCAGTGGCTCGGTGGCTGAGTGTTTAAGGCAGCAGTTAATGATACGTCATGATCCGAGTTCAATCCGAAAATGAGTGCTGATGAGTAGTGTAGCGACCACGAAACAGCTAGTTGTCCCCCAGGTTTGATTATTATTTTTTTTCTAAAAAGGTGGTCTCCACCTGACATGAAAACACTGACTTTAGTGCTAACTTCAAGTTAAAGTTAAGTGTGGACCGTCCGTGTTGAAGTTCAGTAGTGCAATTCTGTAACTTTTATAACGATAATCGAATCGTTAAAATAATTATGACGATATTTTATCGAAATTTCAATTCTGCAACATGTTTTTAACAATATTCGCCGTCGATCAAATTCAGCTGTTAATTTTACTGCCAATTGTCGATATCTTAAAGTCAAAAATTTGCTTTTTTATTCAATCGTCAATGTGCATTTTTTGTTAAATTGTGCTGCTATGAAATAAAGTGCTAATAATCTGAATTTTAATACATAGCAATATTTATTAAATACATAAATTAATACATTATATACATTTTCAAAGACAAAACATTTTAGAATAATTTTTTAACCGTTAAAGTGTGTTTGTGTTTTGTGATTGAATGGCTTTTGAACGTTTGGCAAGGGATGAAACAAGTTTGACTGCTTCAAGGGATAATCGATGTATTCTTCGGGAATTGGACAATTCTCTTGAGTTGACAGCTAATAAATTTAAAAAGTTATATCGATTATCACCAGCCTTAGTTGTGGTCATTCTGAACATACAGAAATTAGTACATACATGTATAAACGAATAGATGAAACATATGAACATGTATTTTATTCTACTTACCTTATTACAAATTAAATAATATTTATTATCATTTAAAAACTGAAATTACAACATATAGAAATCAATATGTATACACATTGCTTTTAGGTTTTCGCCTTTTTTCTTTGCAGAAATGCCACGTAATATTCATATGAATGAACAGAAAAATACAGCTGTTTACCATTGTTAGAATTAAGTTGCAGAATAACTCAATTGTTAGTGCAAGCGATGGGATTTGATGACAAAAGTAGCGATTATCGGATCGATAAAAGTTACGAGAGTCACCCTACAGTTAGAGTTACAACTTGGTTATCTAAATATTTCATTTGGAAACTCTGTTATAACTTAAATTAACAACATCCTGCTATTTGTAGTTGATTTTTTTACTATGAGAAGTTAGAACTCTAACATAACTACGTGTACTCCGCCTTTAACAAATAGACATTTGAATAGCAAGTTTTAACTTCATGTTTTAACTGCGTTTCAAGTTAGGTGTAGACTTAAGAAAGGAAATACTTGAACTAAAATTCGATGTAATTACAAATGTACAAAAAAACATGAATGAAATTTTTCTATTAGCCGAGTGTGATGGCCTGATGCCGTTCTCACATGCCAAGAATGACCGTCTAATAAGCGCTTTATGTATAATATCGGGTGGTTAAATTTCAAGGGCCGATGTTGAATGTGAACCACACCTAAACGCCAAGTTTTTTTCCGAATTTTATTTGATATTTCTCTATTTCAGACTTATTCAATTTGAACCATGGAGAGATACACAATCCAACAACGTGTTAAAGTTATCCAGACTTATTATGAAAATGGGCGATCAAATCAAAATGCATATCAAAGAAAATTATCTTCAGTGATGAGGCACATTTTCAACTCAGTGGATTCGTCAATAAACAGAATTGCCGCATTTGGGCGAATGAGAATCCAAGAGTGACTGTCGAAAAACTAATGCACCCACAAAGAGTGACTGTTTGGTGCGGTTTATGTGCTGGCGGCATCATCGGGCCGTATTTTTTCCAAAATGAGGCCGGTCAGGCAGTTACTGTGAATGGTGTTCGCTATCGTGAGATGATAACGAACTTTTTATGGCCTGAATTGGAAGATGTGGATGTGGACGATATGTGGTTTCAGCAGGACGGTGCCACTTGTCACACAGCTAACGAAACAATTGCTCTTTTGCGCAACAAATTCAATGGCCGTGTTATCTCACGTAATGGCGATGTCAATTGGCCGCCAAGATCATGTGATTTGACACCGTTGGACTTTTTTCTTTGGGGTTATTTGAAAGAAAAGGTGTACGTCGATAAGCCAGCAACAATTCAACAGCTAAAGGATGAGATAATTCGGCACATTAACGGCATAGAACCTCCATTATGCCTCAGGGTCATCGAAAATTTGGACCATCGGATGGAGGTGTGCTGCCGTGGTCGCGGTGCCCATTCGGCCGATATTTTGTTCCATACATAATTGAGTAATACCAATATATCATAATAAAATAAAATTACAATAATTTCCTAATAGTTTGTGTTTTATTCAAAATCAACATCGGCCCTTGAAATTTAACCACCCTTTAAATGTATGCATGTATGTGTGTGTGTGTGCGTGAAGTCTTCAAACGCAGTTAAAAGGTGTTTTGTTTCAAAACTAGACTTTTTGCTTCATATGAACAACAACAGAAACAACTCGGGTAAACATCATTACTCGGGTAGGCAGTAAAATGTCATAAATTCAATTTTGCACCTTGTGAAGGAACATTTATTGTTTTTGGAATTTTCTTTGTTTTATTGAAAATGTTGCAATAAATAAATTTTATTAACGATTTGATCAATTGCTATTAAGATGCTTTTATGTTGGCATATACATATATACATATTTATGTGGTTTCATGCTGGTTTCCAAAGATGTGCGGGAATCTTGCGTCTGCACGCCAGCTAAGCGGCTGTCCACAAAGCCAAACCAACAGTCATTCTCGAAATTGTTGCCGTGCATTTGAAATGAAACGCTTTCCTTTTTGTTTCTAAACTTTCTTTTACTTTAATTTTCTTCACAAACTTTAATTTTGATTTCGAAAAACATAATAGCCCAATTCACAATCTCATGCAAATGGCCTTTGATCACTGCACTTGCGAAATAAAGGAGTATATTTATACTTTATCAGTCGTTAAGCAGCTCTGGGCTGAAGAACTGCTCTCGCGTGATCGTATTCCCAGTGAACTTTTTGTCACATACATCTTCGATCTAAGAGAAATAGACAATGTAAGCGCGACCCATCCGAAGTCTGTATACAATTCCTACTTACATTTACACAGCGATGGCCTAGGCCGCCGTAAGATGCATCCAACACTGTATACATTGTAAGTGAAGATTGGATAAGTTCAAAACTATATTATTAGCATTTGTTTTCTTCTTTGCTTCTTATGTACATTTAATTTAACAAAATGAGTAGAAAACGACTAATCTGAAACGAATGCGAGTTGTTTGTTATGCTTAACATGACTATTTTGATTTTTTCTGTTGACACTATCGCTTACAATCGGATGCTTTGCAAATTGTAATAACTTGTGGACTGCTGGATTATTTCTTAAGTGCGGTCAGGCTTGTTGTTTTTATTGCTCGGTCTTCGAGAGTTTTGCGTCTCACTCGCACTGGTTAACGGTTTGCCTCAACTAACTGTATTGGTTTACAGTTTTTTAAAGGTAACCACGCTGCAACTTTCTATGTGAAGGCATAGCGACGCTACAAACATACTGTTAACACCATCTTGGTCATATGTTCTCCGTGACCCTGCCCGTGCTGTGCATCCTATACTTTGCTTATTTACTTTGCAACTATATATTCAAATAGAATTAGAAATAAAAATGTTTGCTTTATATTAACCCAAATATCGGATTTTCCAATAAGAATTTGACAATTTTTGAACCATTTGAGATATTTCCAAAACTTTATAATCGACTTGAAATACAATCAAAAATTTTATGAAGGGAAGTCGACTTCGTATATATGACCACCGCGGAGACGTCAGCAGCGGTCGAATCGTTGGACCCAATTTTCGATTACCCGGTCACGCATATCGCTATTTCGCATTCAATGTTGGCTCTGAGTTCTTCCAACGTCGTCGGCTTGTTGACATAGTGCAATAACAGACGAGAACAATTATTAGTCCGAACAATTTTCTGTTCTTTTCACAACACACGAGACTAATTTATCTGTCGTAACTAGTGTTTTTGTATACATTTGATTGCTTGGTTTGCATGATACAAAAAACAAGGTAGTCGTTTCGCTACAAAAATACAACAGGTATTTTGTTTGTGTAAAAGGCGAGTTCACACTTCAGCTGTCAAAAGTAGTTGATAAAGAACATGTACAAAAATTTAAATGCCGCCGAAAAAGGTAAACAAAAGTTGACAGAGAAAGTGCCGCCATATTAACCGAATTCGCCGGCGCATCCACCTAATAATGACCTCGCCTTGCTTGGCTTGTGTTTGGATTGGTTTGCGCTTCTTGGGCGGGTACAAAACTGGATGAAATAATTATGCCGACAAAGTATCATCCCGTTCGCCTACAAGCTTCAGAGCAATTGCTTTCCTGTTTTATTGCACATAGACAAATGATTTGGCACATAGACACGAGGTGGCCAATTGCTTGAGATAATACGCTAACCAAACTTACTCTTCAATAAATTGATTGTAAATTCTGTTGTGTAGCTTGTGGCACTGTTTTATTGTGACCACATGTTGTTCAAGGCCAAGTTTACCGATATGGGACAAAAATAATCAGTGATCATGGTGCGATAACGATCGCCATTCACAGTAATGTGTTGATCGTTATTGTTGACAAAAATAGTTATTTTTTGTGGATGAAGTGGTGATTCATGAAACACATGTGGACTCATGATCATTTGGCTGGTCCATTTCTTTAGATAACACGCTCACCAAACTTACGTGGTTTTTAGCAACGTCCTGTTGAAACCACATATCATCCAAGTCCATGTTTTCCAGTTCGGGCCAAAAATAATTGGTAATCATGGCACGATAACAACGGCCATTCACAGTAATGGGATGATCGTTATTCTTGACGAAGAAATATGGTCCAATGTCACCGCCAGCAAGCTAATAGTTATTTTTTGTGGATGAAGTTGTGTTTTAAGAAGCACATGTGGATTATCACCAAAACAATAACACTCTTATTTTGCTTTTTGACGAACCCATTGATCCAAAAATGAGTTTTGTCGCTAGAGATGATTTTACGATAAAACTGCTAATCTTGGCGCATCTTCTCTAGAGTCCAATCGGAGAACGTACTTCGCGTAAAAAGGTTTAATTATTGTATCAGTTTTATCTTATTTGGGCGTAAACCAAGATCTTTACGGCCAAAACCAGCAAGATCTTAGTGGTTTTGCCGACGGCCAGTTCTTGAGAACACCGCGTAATCAACTGATTTGCATCATTTGCAATGAACGCTTAAACAGCGGCAGTATTTTCGTCACTTAGACCAACCCATTGTCTCACTGGCATGGCACACAGTAAATATGCAGACTCAAATTTTTGCACTGAAGTTATTATTGCCGGTCTACGAACCTGAGAATAACGTCCGAAACTTGGAGTGAGTTAACGCTCTTGAAGTTGCGGTCACCGACAAATTCTAAGTTTCGATAGTACATTTTTATAATTTGCATATGTTGATCGTTCGTGTACTTTACCATAACGAAAATGTTGAGGTTAATGAAAAAAAGGAAAGTAGCAGTGAGTAGCGATGATGAGTGAAATGGTGCGTTCACAAATTAAATTCAAAATTGTCAAGTTTCTATTGGAAAACCCTTTATATTATAGTTGTGATTGCAGAAATATGCAATCTCATATGCACAAGATTGTGAATAGGGCTAGTGTCGTTTTAAAATCTTGATATGCTACAGCTTACTTCCATACGTTTAGGGGTAATAATTTCGATTTGTTTGCTTGAAAAGCGCATTTATGCGTTGATACATTGTTCAAAATATTCTACACAGTTGGTTACTACTTTTTTCTTCTTTCTCTCGAGATACGGACTCCGCACCAAAAAAAACTGCTCCAATTTTGAGATAAAGAATGAATCAAGCCAATTTCTGATATCCTATTCTGAAGTGAAGCGTATTCCGATAAGAGAGTTCTGCATCGATCGAACCAAATGTTAGTCAGAAAGGACAAGGTCTGCGCTATAGAGCGGCCCAGGTAAAACTTCCCATTCACTGTTTTCCAAATCGTTTTTGATCCATCTTTTAACATGTGGCCGAGCATTGTCATGATGGAAGATTGTGGCCTAGTATTAGCTCGATTTTCGTTGATTGCTTTCATCAAACGAATCAATTGTCTTCGGTACAGGTTCCCTGTTATTGTTTAACCCGATTTGTTCTTCTCAAGAGAGAAAACACTCCTCTGTGTAGCGCTCAAGCAAAATTTCTAACATGCATCATGTCCTTCTCATGTCAACAATTACAGAGCATTACCTTAGCGTCGTGGACATTCTGCTTCGGCGTTGATTTGGCTGTTTAACCGGGCTTTATATATAACTTTTTGCGCTGAGACCTTGAGGCGGTTGGGTGAGTACTCTAACAACATAAGACCGAAATTGGTGTTTTACTGAAAATATTTTTAAAACGATTCTTCGTAAACAATATTTCAGTTTCCACAATAAATACTATATACGAATACATACATATAAATATTTATATAAAAAATTGTTCTAGCAAGGTCTGTTTTCCCCCTTTCCTTGTTTACACTATAGAATAAAAGCACAAAACTAACAGCGGTTGGTCAAAGCAAAACACAAGCGGTACCTTCCTATTCTTCTTAGTTATTTTTGCCATAAACAACTTATACATTCAAATAAATATGTTTAAAATGTTAGTTTATCTAAACCAGCTGTTAAACGTAAATTTAAAAAATTATAATACGAGGGCAGTTTGATAGCGACTTAACTATAATTGCTTTTGAGTCGTTCAGTTCGTCTGTGGAACAAGTTGCCTGCGGACATATTTCCTGTCACACATAACGTTGGAAGGTTCAAGTGAAACGTCCACAAACACTACACCCACTTTCTTTGCTCTTAACTTAGTTTCCTAATTCTAGTCCAGGATGAAAAAGAGACTATTTGAATAAATTTCTTTCGGCAAGTAAGACTTATTTTCCAACGTAATCTTTTTTAAGATTAAAACATTAGTTTAACGTTTTTCCAATTTTTGTTATTCCTTCCGAATAACACGTTAAGCTCTCAAGATAGGCATTTGTTTCCACAGTGACCTCTTCATTCAACGCAGATCTCTTACCTGGGTGGCAATTTTTTCAAATTTGGAAATAATGGTCTCAGGAGGGGGGTAGTAGTAGTTTGCAGTCCAGTTTATAGATTTTTTGCCATAAAGATTACGCGCGTGTGCACACGTGTATTTAGCATTTTAGGCGTATATCGCCAAATATGGTCGTACTTGCATTATCTCAGTATTGACTATGTCTAAAGCAGTGGTTCCATAAAGAGAATACTCAGTATTTTAATACAATAGAGCAATTTTTCTTCAGGGCATTGCATGATGATTAATGGTCTAAAGCAGGGGTGCCCAAAAGTTCTATATGGAAGAGCAATCACCAATACATTTAAGGAAAAACTATTTTTATATAATAAGCAAAGCATGCAAGTGTTTTTATTTTGCTCTTGTGTGTGCACACACACATGTGTACATTAAAGCTCATAGCAGAAGCAAAGCATGCGAAAGTGTTGTTGCTTTGCACACATATGTATATTAAAGCGCACAGCCTATAGCTAAGTGCTTTTACAAAAACAAATGGCCACCAAGCGCATACGGCTTGGGCGCTTCTGGTCTAAAGGCTCTAAAACATCGCGTGCCTCACACAAAAAAACTATGGCTTTGACTGTTCATTTGCAGAACTACCTTGTGCCTACTTTGATGCGTGTCCAACCGGTGAAACCCAGTGACTTACTGGTTCCTTGATCCTTTGGGATATTATGATGGCTCCATGTTTTATCAATGGCTACATAACGGCGTAAAAACGCTCATCCGAATTGCAGTTGAATATCGCCAAACACTCCTTTGAAATTGTTACACAGTTCACCTTCTCCCATAAGTTGTTTTTTATAGTAGAACGTGAGCAATTGCATGACCTATCTTGCGACTAGCTTTGTCATGTCCAAATCCTCATGTAAAATATGATGTATTTGTTCAGTTGAGATGCCTTCACATCAGTTCCAGCAATCTCACGTTTTTCCATTTTCCGATGGTCCAATATTGTTGCAAGAATTTTATCGACAATTTTTGTCGTGATGATCTGTTTTGAGTCACTCGAATGTGGTGCTCACCAAAGGTTAATTAGCAGGATGGGATTTAGCAAAGTCCCGAAGAGGCTCTGCTTTGCAGACTATCTCGAAGCTGTTCAAAATCTGGCTAAGATTTAAATCTAAACCCCAGGGAGAAGAATTTGTGTAGTACCAGCCCTGTTCTAAGTACAACTAATAAATACTACTCTGTAATACATTGGAATACTAGAAAAAATATCCCTAAATATCCCATGTATAAGTTACTTAAGTATGTATATACATAAAAATAATCGTTTTTTTTTTTTTTTTTTTTTTAAGCATTTTTTTATTTATTGAATCTTCAAAATGAACTAACAATAAGTATTCAAATCTTAATACTAAATTTAAAATTAAAAAATGTAATTCTTAAGTCCGGCCAATGCTAGACAACAAGTTTTATTATGCGGGAGCTATTTCGGTAAAATCACCTATTGAGCAATCTGATGGTGGCAGCGGTATCCCTTCTTTTAAGCCGAGTGTGGCCGCCAAAATTAAGTATATTGCGAGCAAGAGGGTTTGGATGAAGTTCCAGTTTACTGATATACCTTGTCGCGTACTTAGAAAATTCCTCTTTTACCAGCGGAACACTCAGATCGTTATGAATTCGTGAATTTTTTACGTACCATGGAGCTGCAGTAATCGTTCGTAGAATTTTGTTTTGTCGCCTTTGGATTTTTTCAATGTTTGACGCTGAGGCGGTGCCCCATAACTGATTTCCGTAGCACCATATAGGCTTTAGTATTGCGTTGTATAACAAAAGTTTGCAATCTAATTTCAGTGTCGAATTTCTGCCCATAAGCCAATTTAGCTGCGCTGCTTTTAGTTTTAACTGAGTGACCTTTGCTTCAATGTGAGACTTCCATGTTAGCCTACGGTCCAGGTGAATACCAAGGTACTTAACTTCGTTGTGCTGCGGAATAGGTGAGTTGTTAATTTGGATAGGCGGACATGTTTGCCTACACAGTGTGAATGTAACATGAGTACATTTCCGTTCATTAACTTTGATTTTCCAAAGTTTTAGCCATTTCTCTAATATTGAAGTATATTCCTGTAAATTTCGTGATGCTAAATGGTGGTTTTCATGAACACTCAAAAACGCTGTGTCATCTGCAAAGGTAGAAGTGTGGATTCCAGATGTCGTTGGCATGTCAGAGGCGTAAATCAAATATAAAGTAGGCCCCAGTATGCTGCCTTGGGGAACTCCTGCCTTGATTGGCTGAGTTGGGCTAATAAAGTCGCCTTCTCTGATAACAAACTTCCGCCCGTATAAGTAGCTTTCCAGAAGCTTGTGTGTATTTGCAGGCAAATTTAGCTTTATTTTGTGCATTAAGCCGTCGTGCCACACTTTATCAAACGCTTGAGAAATATCAATGAAAAGAGCTGAGCAGTACTTCTTCGCCTCAAAGGTTTGTCTTATGACATTGACTAGTCTGTGCGTTTGTTCTATGGTGCTATGCTTAGCCCGAAAGCCAAATTGATGATCAGGGATGCATCCCACATTGTTCAATATTGGACTCAACTTCGCCATTAACAATTTTTCGAATAGTTTTGAAATTGTTGGTAAAAGACTTATTGGTCTATATGATTCTACCTTAGTCAGATCCTTCCCTGGCTTGGGTATCATAGTAATCATTGAGACCTTCCACTCTGCAGGATAATACTCAAGGCGTAAAAAGGCGTTAAAAATAAAAAGTAGAACCCTTCTAGCTACACGAGGTTCAAGCATTTTACCAGTAATTTGATCAATGCCTGGAGCTTTCCTGGGGTTTGTATTACCGATAACGTTTTCGACATCTTGAAAATTAAATCTCAAAGACACAGGAGGTCTAACAACATATGGTGGTAATTCCGCTGTATTATTCTCTGAATCATTTGTGATAAAAACGTTTCGCAAATGATCGACACACAACATTCCCTTTTCAGAATCGCTTCTTGCCCAGTCGCCAGTTGAATTTCGCAAAGGTGGCTTACCTATTACGGGTCTTTTTAAACCTTTTGTCGCTTTCCACAAAGAATAATCAGATTGAGGGGTACCATCAAGTCTTTCCAAATATGTTTTAAGGGAAGCCATTCTATGGACTTCAAGCAGATTTTTTAGCTGAGTTATGCATTCCCGTAGCCTAGCTTTAAGCTGGGGCGACCTGCGAAGTTGCCACTCTCTTCTGACTCTTCTTTTTTCTGACAGAAGTTGCTCAATTTCAGATGAATAAGTTCTATTGCTCTCATTTCTAGGTCTTAAATGACTAGTGGTAGCATGCTGTACGGCCAGTTTGAGGTTTTCAGAAAAATTGTTAATTGACCCATCAATATCCTCAGGCGTTCTCAAGGCGATATTTTCAGTACAATGTGTGCTCAAAAATTTTTTGTACTTTAACCAATTAACTCTATTGACAGTCAACGGTGAGCCAATCTCTTGGGGGAACGAAACAGAGATTATAGTGGGAGAGTGATCTGATGACAAATCTAATGAAGGCTCCACTTGCATCCACTCTAAAGGAAAATTTTTCGCAACTCCAAAATCTATAACGTCTGGGATCTTTCGTCGGTCTGTCGGCCAATAAGTGGGGTGTCCGCTTGAAACCACATCTAAGCCCATTTTGGAAACGGTGTCAAAAAGCACACGGCCTTTCGAGGTAATTAAGCGTGATCCCCAAAAAGTGTGTTTAGCGTTATAGTCGCCAGCCGCTAAAAATCGAGGCCCAAGTGATTTGAAAAAATTTGAATATTGGCTTTCTGTTATTGAAAATCGGGGCGGTGAGTAAATCGAGGAAATAACGATTTTTTCATGAAAATATTCAATGCATATATTAGTTGCTTGGAGATACTCCTCACATGTCTCGTTCATTAAATAATGCTTAATTCTGGATTTTATTAGAATTGCGGATCCTCCGCAAGATCTTCCGCGGGGATCTTTAGTGTCATATAATGCGTACCCATTAATTTTGAAATAACTGTTGGTTGTCAAATGGGTTTCAGCAATCAACATTATATCGATTTGCTTTTCCATAAGGAAGTGCTCAAGTTCAGTTTTTTGTTGGCGAATGCCGTTTACGTTCCAAAAATAATCGTGACGACAAACTAATAAGAAATAAAGACAGTTTAGTTTGAATATTGAACATGAATGGTGGTTTCGATTTGGGTAAAATGATAAAGGTGTTAAATTAGCCCTCCCTGATAACTATGGTGCATGCCCATTTTTGGCGATTAGCAGCCCCCAAGCTGCTATTGTCTTACAACAAATACCTGCTAAGATAGGAACCACTAGTGATAGTTAGCCAGGTGAGTTGGCTTAAAGGCTTAAATAACCTAACTCATTGAGCTTTGTCTTCCATTGACTACCTGGCAAATTGCATATATGGGGGATTAGAAGGCCTGAGCTATTTAGCAAAGGGTTTCTCCATATGGCTACAAATTTATGGCAAATGCTACGATCTGTGTGAGTCTTGCAAGTCACATGGGGGCACTAATGAATAGTTAATAATTCACTCCGTGGAGTTGGTCCATCATTAGATAAGGCCGTTAAGACAGCGCAGTCACTCTTGCTTGGTAAGACCTCAACGAAACTTTATAAACCACTTCTTAACCATTGGTAATTAATCGAAAAGCGGTAGACCGCTATTTTGAAACCCGCTACGGGAATAGGTAACGGTATTTTTACAATACCTTTTGCCAGCCTTGTAAAAATTAAACATCGTTTTTTTCTTATTCAGAACTTTAGAGCCAATGCTCTCACATACATACGAGTATATACACACATACATATAAGTGTATACATAGTGAAAACAATTCACCAAGTGTGTTTTTACACTGTTCGTACAAACTCATATTTGTTTATTTTGTTGTTTTTTATTTTTGTTTTTTATATTTCTTTTGTTTTATTGTCGTGAACATAAAACATTGAAAATGTTTATGGCGTTATGAACAGCATGTGAGAAATGTCAAAATTATTTATGACAAGAAACAAACATGTAAGTACATAGAAATATTTACACGTCCTTGCCTTCCATACAAAATGAAGTGTGTGTATGTGTGTGTGTGCATTTGTGTGTATGTGCCTCTATGGCTGATGTTATGGTAATACCCATCAAACATAAACACTATAGGCCGTATTCATAAAAAAGTTAAACAGCCATTCAAACCATTTTTAGGGAAAATTCGATATAAGTGTATTCATAAACGAATTTTACGTTAAAATGTTTTTTTTAGCAGTTTTTTAAGTCAACCATTTTTAAAACTGATTGCACCCAATTTTAAGACAATTTTAAGGTGATATTTGTGTTTTTTAGTTATTGTTTATTTATATGTTGAGAAAATGTTTATTGCATATTTATCAGAAATCCCATGATATTGATAACAATAGATGTGTGTTTTTAATAGAAAATATGACCCAAGCTTTGAATAGCTGGCAGCAGAAAACTTTCTGGGAAAGAAGTAATCTATTTTATTCTGGATTCCAGATAAGCAATTACGCTTTAAATTTTTTCCAATCTTCTTATTTTAGTTATTACTAACATTTTATTTATTTAAAATAATATACGTTAATAAAATGTCATGTATCGGGTGGTTAAATTTCAAGGGCCGATGTGAAATGTGAACCACACCTAAACGCCAAGTTTTTTTCCGAATTTTATTTGACATTTCTCTATTTCAGACTTATTCAATTTGAACCATGGAGAGATACACAATCCAACAACGTGTTAAAGTTATCCAGACTTATTATGAAAATGATGATCAATTTTCGAAGACAATCATCTTCAGTGATGAGGCACATTTTCACCTCAGTGGATTCGTCAATAAACAGAATTGCCGCATTTGGGCGAATGAGAATCCAAGAGTGACTGTCGAAAAACCAATGCACCCACAAAGAGTGACTGTTTGGTGCGGTTTATGTGCTGGCGGCATCATCGGGCCGTATTTTTTCCAAAATGAGGCCGGTCAGGCAGTTACTGTGAATGGTGTTCGCTATCGTGAGATGACAACGATCTTTTTATGGCCCGAATTGGAAGATATGGATGTAGACGATATGTGGTTTCAGCAGGATGGTGCCACTTGCCACACAGCTAACGAAACAATTGCTCTTTCGCGCAAAAAATTCAATGACCGTGTAATGGCGATGTCAATTGGCCGCCAAGATCATGGTGTTTGACACCGTTGGACTTTTTTCTTTGGGGTTATTTGAAAGAAATGATGTACGTCGATAAGCCAGCAACAATTCAACAGCTAAAGGATGAGATAATTCGGCACATTAACGGCATAGAACCTCCATTATGCCTCAGGGTCATCGAAAATTTGGACCATCGGATGGAGGTGTGCCGCCGTGGTCGCGGCGCCCATTTGGCCGATATTTTGTTTCATACATAATTGAATAATACCAATATATCATAATAAAATAAAATTACAATAATTTCCTAAATAGTTTGTGTTTTATTCAAAATCAACATCGGCCCTTGAAATTTAACCACCCTTTACATCAGTGATGTGTAAAAAAACGAAATAATAAAAAAAGCTTGTTATTAATATTTTTTCCTACGCGTAAGCAAAAGCAATCAAAGTAAAACTTTTCTGACTCAGTATTTTTTGCTATTTAATTGAAAGACAAAATGGAGTTAACATTTATTTATTTATTTTAAAGTCGATTTTCATAAAAACACAATACAAGACATTTATTTACATGACTACTATGTGAACAAAAAACCGTTTTTATGGCAGCACTGTGATTCAGATGAGAATTGCATATGACGGCGTTGCCAATCACAAATATAAAATTTCAATAAAATGATTTTTAGCTAAAATGCTGTTTATGAATACGTTTTTATAAAATGTGTTTTTTGCTGAAAATTCTGTTTTAACTAAAAAGTCGTTGAAATGCTGATTAGTGTTTTTTTTATGAATACGGCTGTATATATTCTGTCATAACGCAGAACGTTTTCGAACGGATTTGAATAGACGTTACGGAACAGTTAACACGTTTTTCGAAATGAAATAATTTCTATGAGAAAATATGAGTTTTATTCTTGAAATTAGAAATGATTTTACTCCCATAATCTTTTCAGTCTTTTAATTGATATTAAAATTTATTTTGAATAAAATTTTTTCTGCGTATATCAACATTATTAATTTTAAATCGCCGAAACCATCGTTTACAGGTTTTTTTGAGTTGGTGCATGTTGATCGCAAAGCATATTTCTTTTGTTTACCTATCAAAAAATATATTTGTTTCCATTTTTTTTTTTTGTATGTTGAGGAGGCCGTCACCTGTGAAGTGCATTGGACTTCGCTTATAGCGTATAAAACATTTTCTTTCCTACTCTAACAGCTCGACCACACAGGCAATCTGTTGTGTCTTAATACAAGCAATAACGCCGGCAGAATTACGTCATCAAATTGCTAATGTTCAACGCTGTACTTTTAGTTGGCGAACATGGAAATATCTTAAAACATAATTTAAGATATTTTAGCAAAGAAGGTTGCGATGTTTTAATTAATTGTAGTTGTTTTATTTTTTTATTCTTTTAAAAATGAGTGCTTTAAATGCACCAATCTCCATTTATTTTTTTTTTATGAACTCAAAAATGTAAATTATTACATTTTTCTGTTAATAAAATCACTTTTTATAATCATTTGTACATTTGTTTATATATTGAAGCGTATGTTTGTATGTATGTTCATAAACATCAGTGATGATAAGTGAATTTTGACAGCTTATGTTCAAAGATAATTGCTCAGCAATATCTTCTAGCAATAATTGCTGAACATGTGTTTGAACACATATTCGTGCGGTCCACACGCAAATATCTTGTGTCGGCAATCGATTTTGGCAGTTGCCACGGCAATAATTGCCAATCAGATTGCCCGTGTGGACGGGTAGTAAGGGACTCCCCGGGGAAGAGGTTTTGCCTTGGCCTATTCCTAACCAGGGCATACTGTTTTTCGGGTAAAGAGGGTAAGGGATCCCTCGTTTGTTGCACCAAATAAAACTCTGGGAAACCGCATGAGTTATGTTGTGTTGGATTCCGAAACCCTTGCCAAGGGTATAAATTGGCAGAACGGGAGTCAGCATTGCTCCCGGGGGGTTCTACTTGCAGTTCCACCCGGGCTGATCATGGTTGAGATACCTAACTTGGCTGAAACGATCTGGCTGTGGTTGAAACCTAAAAGGCAGGAAGGGGTAGTTAATATCCCTGATAATTATTTATTGTGTGCCTTTTTTCGGGGACTAGCTTCCTTCCGAGGGTCTATTGCCTCTATAGCAGATACCTATACTGTAAGGAACCAGTGGTGATGGTTGACGTGTGAGTTGGTTTAAGGGCTGATGCTACTAGTAAAATTCGGCACACCAACTCATTAAGCCTTGTCTTCCAATGATTGCTGGGAAATTGCACACAGGAGGGATTAGAAGGTCCGAACTTCTCAACAAGAAAATGCTGCCTGTGAGAGCCTAGTCAACCACTCGGGGCACTGGTGAATCGTGAATTAGAAGAAAATTATAACCTTTTTCCCCAAACAAAATAAATATTGTGTTTTTAGTACTGTACTGTTGTAGCTAAACGTAACTGTGTTTATTCCATCTTGAAAGAAGCTGCACGTGAATATGCTCTTCTAAGCGATTTAAAAATGTTACTTAAATATTCGTGGTTGTGTTTGTTGGGTTGTTTAGTTACTGTAATCACCACAAAACCGCAAACAGTTTCTCACAACAACACAAACACTGCACTCGAGTAAAAATGTTTGTTAACTAATAATTCTATGTATGGATGTATGTGTTTATATATGTATGTATGTATATATGGGAGAATGAAAGGTGTCCCTAAATGTGTTGCCATTCGTAATAAATACAAATTATTTGAAATGGGTACCTTGTTGTATTCCTGTGAAACAGACAGTTTATATGTATACACACACATACATACATATATATGTATGTTGTTCTATTAGAATATACTTAAACAGCCGCAGTCATCAAACCAAAGTTATGGGAAAGATAAAAGGGAGTGAGGGCTTTGTTCTCTTATGCAGGATAATAGAAACAAACAAGCGTTCAATTGTTCATGCACTCAAACCAAATGTCAAGTTTTGTCCTTTTAAGACAAATGCATACATATGTACTCGTATGTATGTACATACATATATTTAACTTTTGCAGAGTCAAAATAAGGCATAAAGCTGGCAGTCTTTCATTTACTTAATAAATATAAAATTTGTTAACATTTAACAAATTTTATTATTCAAACAGGACAAAATTTAATATCTCGAAAGCATCAAATGTGTCAAAATAGGTTTAAATTTCGGAATGTGTTTGAAGGAGGGGAACGACAAATCTTATAGGATCTTAATGTGACTCCTATGTATTAGGTACATGCACGGAAAATGCTCAACTTCAAGTTGCCAAAATTGTTCTTCTGACATATTGCTAGCTAGTCTTAAGCACAAACTGCACAATTTACTATACAAGCTGCTGTTCTAAATTACGAGACCAATTTCTTCAAATGTTAGATCACAAAATTAAGGTGATAAGTTCTAGGCCTCGCCTGGCATTAATGTCTCTTTTTGCGAGACAGATTGTGAAATTGATTTACATCAGCCTAATCGGATGATGGACCAACTCCTCGGCTATTCACCAGCGTCCCCGTGTGGCGTGTGTGCCATAAGTTTGTACCCATATACAAACTTCAAGGCAAAGCCCTTGCTCAAGAGTTCGGGCCTTTTAGTCCCTCTTGTATGCAATTTCCCAGCAGTCCATGAAAGTCCAGGATTAATGAGTTGGCAGGCTGAAGTTCATTAAGAACATCAGTCCTTAACCAACTCACCCGTCTCATCAGCGCTGGTTTCTTACAGTACAGGTATCTGTTGCAAGACAACCATACCTCGGGAGGTTATTAGCCCCTGAAACTTGGCATGCATCTAAGTTATTAGGGAAACTAATTATCCTTCCCTAGTTTTTAGGTTTAAATCACAGTTAGAACGTTTCAGCCAAGGCAGGCATCTCAACCATCTGAGATGTTCTGCAAAGCAGAACTTTTTTTAATTTTAATCCTTGGTAAGGTTTTGGGAGCATCTATCTATCTAATTTATTTACTACAACAAATGAAGGAATCCTTCCCCTTTATATCCCAGAAAGCAGAGTGCCTTGATTTAGTGTACTCTAAGGGAAACCCTGCTCCCCGCGGGAATTTTTGTGAGAGACTAAAAAACTATTTAAATCACCTTCCTAACGCTCTGATGGAGGATATACCTTGTCGCGTGCTTTAAAAAAACGTTTAATAAGAATCGCTGTGAGTTGGTGAGTTTTTTAAGCACCCTATAGCTGCAGGAATCGTACGAAAAAAGCCAATTTAGTTCCTCTGCTTTTAAATCCAACTGCGTGACTTTCGTGTCAATGTGAGACTTACTCGTGTGCCGACGGCTAAGAGATGACTATCAAAGGTATTAGACTTCACTGTATTGCAGAATATTTTGATTGTTAATTTTGATCGATGCTTCATGTTTCTAATGCTTTAATAATTTTGAATTTTGTTTGGCGTAAAAATGCATATCGAACACAATAGTTGCCAATATCAAACGCCTAAACGAAACAAAATCAAACAAACCTTCAATAAGTATTTTAAGATTAAAGCATCAAACACATTGAAGACAGCAGACTACTAACTTCAAGCTGTCATATGTAAAACAAATATAAATTTAAATGTGAACGTTTATTTTGACAATAGCAAAACGATACGACTGCAGCTGATTTCTTATCGCTTTCGAATTAAGCTAATTTCTATTTTTGTTAACTGCAAAATAAAACCAGTGTAACCAGTGTGTAAAAAAATATGTGAAAAAATTTTAACAGAAGAGCCATTGTTTCGTTAGCTGTGTGTCAGGTGGAATCATGCTGTTGACACCACATAACATCCATATCCATATCTTTCAATTCGGGCCATAAATATTTTATTATAATCTCACCATTCACAGTAACTAACTGACCGAAAAAATACCACTTGAAATAGTCACTCTTTGTGGGTGCACTGGTTTTTCAACAATCTCTTTTGGATTATCATTCGCCCAAATGCGGCAATTCTGCTTATTGACGAATCCACTGAGGTGAAAATAAGCCTCGTTACTGAAGCTTGTTTTCTTTGAAAATTGATCATCCACTGTTGCCATTTCTTGCCACCATTTCTGACTTTTGACGATACTTGGAATGGTCAAGGGCCTTTAGTTCTGGAGTCAATTTGCATTTTGTAAGCATGTAAATGCAAGTTTTTATTCATGACCTTTATCAACGACGACCGTGAGAAGTACAATTGTTGGGCACGACGACAAGTTAAGGTGGACAGCGGTTCAGCCACACTATCGCGAACAGCAGCAATATTTTCTGTAGAACGGTCTGGACGAGCATGCACTGATGTTTTCACATCTCCTACAGTCCCTGTTTGCTAAAACTTTTGCACGATTTTTCCGATTATACGCAAAAATCACGAAGTACACGATACGCATTTTGATTTGAGCGCCCATTTTCCTGAGTAAATTTAACGCGTTGCTCGATTGTTTGACTTTTCATGGAGTTAGTTTGAATTGAGGGATGTCAGATTGAGAATGCAGAAAAAAATTTGAGCTATAGATGTAGTCCACATTCAATATCGGGCCTAAAAATTTAACAACCCAGTATTTTTCCTTCACATGTTGAAAAATTCGATATATTGTCGTTTTTAGCGTTATCACGATTCTGTGAAAAAGTTCTGCGGACTAAAAAGCCAGATCTGGACGCCGCAGAACAAGATCATACTCAGGATCCCAGACGAAGGATAGTGTAATGAGAAGGGCTGATTAAGCTATTAGGAATCCACCCCGAAACAATGCTAAGGCGGTCCCGGGGTGGAAATTTTTATCCCAGAAAGAAGAGGGGGTTTTTTAGTCGGTAAGTTCACCGTGATGATCAGTCCGACATAAAGTGGAGGGCAAGGACTATCTGGTCAGTGTGAAGCGCATTTTTCCCCCTCGCCAGAAAAAAATACTGTTCCTACTATAAATCACAAGATATATCCGATCTTATTTAGAACTTTATTCAACAAAGGTTGATACAAATAGAACTCTGTATATGTGATCTGTATAGCAACGCATATTATTTAAAGCTAAAAACCTAAAGTGTCCACACTGAAGTATACTTGAATTTATGTGTCTGCCATGATCAAAATACTTCATTACACTGCAACCTTAATTAAGGCGTAAAGGCTTCATTAGTTTTTACTTTCTGTTGCCGTTCAGTGAAGTTTTTTTCTGTAGCAAATATTTTACAATTACTTTTTCCGTGAAAATATTCAGCTGTTTTTACAGTAGTGAGAGAGACAGTAAAGCTTTCTCTCTTACGCTCAAAATTGGATTTTCCAACTGCAAAGCGTTGACGCCGCGCTGTTTGGGTTGGTCTCATACATTTTGTATGTATATGAGGATTTTTGACAGATAAATTACGCTTGACGCGCTTATTGAGGTTGTACAGTTAGTTGACAACTATGATTTCAGATTGCAGCATTTGCTGAATTGAAGTCGTGCAGTCTGCTGTGGTCTATGTGTTTAATGTTTAAAACCTCTCGCAAAACTCGCTTCAAAGAAGAATGTTTTTAATTGCTAAAAATCATTTTAAAAAACAAATACAATTCATAAATTTAATATTTATATACTTGCTACACCTATTGCAGGCTTTAAATTCTCAATTTAAAATATAAAATCCTTGAATTACAATACAATGTCCTAAAATTAAGCAACGCCGCACTTGAATTTTCTTTATAGAACGCTGCCAGAATTCATTTGAAAACCATATTCTATTATTTACATGCCTGCCTACAGTCATCCATAAATACATGCACACATACATACTTACATACAGGCACACAAACGTACATACATATGTACAATACACATACAGGATCTCATGACGTCTGACTTATGAACATCAAAAAGTAAACAGACCTAAAAGGAAACAAACCTCCAAGCGTATGTGTGTAGTCGTGTGTGTGTGTGTGTGTGTGTGTACATATGTATGTATGTATGTATCCATATAACTCATCTATCCGTATGAAAATGTTGCCAAAAAAAAAAAAAAAAAAAAAAACCTAAAAATGTGAAAAGTACGAGTTTTATACAAAATGGAGACCGTCAAAAACTTAAATATTGTTTGTGGATTTCAAGGTGTCGGTGCGCAAACACAACCAAACACACAATGACGACTTTATTTGAGTAAATTTGAAATGTGACAAATATTATTCAAACTTTTGTCCATTAAATAAACAGTACATCTAATACAAATGCGCGCACATTTGCACACGAACACATCTACATATTTTTGTAAATGCATACATATATAAGCGCACTAGAGGTCTGCATCGAATAATTGTTTTTTCTTAATTACTCACGTGATTCAATCACAATAGCAAATTTCTACCAAAAACTTCATAAATAATTCATATACCAATCGAACTATCAAATAAAGTGTGTGTTTTTATGTAGCTACAGTGTACTCTTTCCTAACTGAGACCTCTTCTAAACGGATGCTTTTTGCGGTACCAAAAAAATCCTTATCGGTTTTTTGAATTTCTTCCTCTTGAATGGACAACCATGCCACGGATGCGGACAGCAGTAAAAACCAAATAACTGGACAGCCTACAGCCCTGTCAAGGCACGTTTACGTGATAATACAAGATATTTAGATTTTGTGGGAGCAAAATATTACGAAATTCTATCCATACTTAAATTGTCTCCATACAAAATAGTATAGTGTCGTATGCATTTTCCATGTTTACATTTGTGTGATAAGTAAAATCAAAGTATAACAATGAAAGTCTAATAAGATTACTGACGGTTACGATACTACAACATTTACGAAAACAACAAGCAATATTCTTGACCTGCAATCGTTTGGGTTTGTAAATGTTGTTTAAAAATACACCTCTGATGTGAGTTTTCTGAAATGGTTTCTAGCCTATTTACAACAAAGCGAAATCTGCTCATTTGAGATTTCAAGCCAAATCTAGTAGATTTATGAGTAGATTTCGACGAAATCTCCTGAAATCTACTCAGTACTAAGCGATGCAACTGTGATTTCTTGCAAAAAGTAGTTAAAAATACAACGCTGCAACAAAAGTTGCACTATAATGTGGTGTATGCAGTCTCTGGGCACAAAAAATATACACTTTAATGCTGGTGTATTCAGTCTCTGATAATATTGTATTGTCAAACATAAATTATTTTTGAGCAAATGAAATCTTGCTAGATATCAAAAAACGGTGGTAAAAAACGATATAGATTTCGTTGTAGATTTCAATTCAAATCTACTAGATTTTGAGTTGGTGTAAATGCGCTGTTATAAAATGAAGATTTATCAATTTTTTTTTAATTTGGATTTCTCTTCTACAGAACACATTTTGCTTTTACACGGTAAGATTTACTTTATACTTCAAATATTTGGGACAGACCTAAATATTTGTATTATCATGTACAGGTACCTTCAGCTATTTTTCCATTTACTTTTTTCATATTCGTACAGATACTGCTTGTTCAATAACATGCAACATAACAAAGAGGAATCACCTTATTACGCACAGCTTTGTGATTTGAAAGTAGTGAATAAATAATTTATTTCTAGTTTCATATTGTATCAATGCGTAATAGCCTATTTACAACAAAGCGAAATCTGCTCATTCGAGATTTAAGGCAAATCCTGTAGATTTTGAGAAGATTTCCCATACAAAACGAAATCTACTTTATGAGTAGATTTCGACGAAATCTCCTGAAATCTACTCAGTACTAAGCGATGCAACTGGGATTTCTTGCAAAAAGTACTTAAAAATACAACGCTGCAACAAAAGCTGCACTATAATGTGGTGTATGCAGTCTCTGGGCACAAAAAATATATACTTTAATACTCGTGTATTCAGTTGTGATTCGAAAGTAGTGAATGCATAATTTATTTCTAGTTTCATGTTGTCTCAATATGCGTAAAGGAGTGTTGACTATTGGAGACAAAGTTAATGTCCTGGAAATTCAAAACCTAGCAAAAAATTGTACTTATGGAGAAAAAGCGAAATCTTTTATTCAGATATAATAAAACATGTTTCTTTTTTATTTAATATATTGGCAAAATGCTTATTATTTCTTAATTTCGACCCTCTTTTTTAATTTTTAATATTATATAATTTTTTTGTTTTGTTTTTTTAAATTTCTTTATTCTGTCATCCTGAAGAAGATGTCCGAAGGAGAGCGAAATATTGCCAGATAACAAAATAAAGAAATTTAAAAACCCCAAACAGACCTTAAGCTCAAAGAATTATATATATTGGTAATAAATGATGCTACATCTAATAGAGTTTCTCATCAGCTGACAATAAAATCTCATCAAAACATACTCAGAATTAAGTACCGCTCTCTCTCTCTATCAAATAAGACTCAAAGCTACTATCGTGATATTATAAAATATGATTTTCTATAGTTGACAGAACAGTTAGTAAAATTCAAACACTCATTGGAGCTTATTATCCCCACAGGACCGAAAGGGTTAAGAGAGAGTACAGTGTACGAGTATTTTGCTATTTTGTGTCGTTTAGTTCTAAACCAGCCACATTTCCGGTCTATTTGTACGATTCTCAAACGATGGCTTTAAATACATGAGTATAAACGTACGTTCACCTACACACTCACCCTCCCATCATGTTTAAAAATATAAAATTATACCATCGAAAACGAAATTTTCAATTCATGGCGACTTGCAGGCATCCCTGACAGCTCCTCTCTCCGCCCACATTTTGCAAACCGTGTTCATTCTTTGTTTTTATTTTTTCTGTGTCACCCATTTTATATTTGTGCGAATTCATTTAAGAGTAAATACATATGTATCCCAAGCAAAGTTTATATACTCGTACATACATACATACGTATGTGTACATATTTTTGACATTGAAGAGATTGCGCGCTGCCACTTTTATCAAACATTTATTTTCCTAATTTTGCGTCTGTTTATTTACATACATATGTAAGTGAATAAAAAAAAATTATGTTTTTTCCTGCTAGTTGACGTTTAATGTGTAATTTACAGTAAAAGTGAACTTTTTGTCTTTAGAAATTCATATTAACTCTTAAGTGACTTGATGATGAGCTTTTCAAAGACTCCCTTTAGAAGAGATAGTGCTGCATTTGCTTTTAAGTGCTTAGATACAGGGTGCACAAAATTGAGGTATCAATTTAATTTTGCTGCCATTTTGTTTTGCACATGTAATTTTCATTCTGAATTTTTATTTCCAAATGCTAAATGCATTCCGGTTAATTAATGTGGAACGTTCCGCGATTTAGCAAATCTTTTTTTGGACTATCGAAAGTAAAGAAGAAAATTAAATGTTTTTAACATAATAATCTTCACCAACGAAGGCCTTTTCCAGCTCCATGTCATAGCGAATCCGGGGAAAAACTATTTGAAGACATTTCATTAGGAAACCCCACCCGCCATCACCTCTCCCGACTATCATCTCCTTCAGTCAATGAATGGCACGTGCTCAGTCGGAGCAACGCTTCACATCATATGAGGATGCCGATATTTGTAGTTTTATCTTGGATCAGTACTCAAAGGATGACCTCTGCATATGCAGCGCATTGTATTATAGGAAAATAGGTTATGAGAAGGTGAAAAGAGGCGGTAATTGACTTGAACCTTAAACACTTGAAACACGCCTGCTGGCAACTTGTTCCACAGGCGAACAGTACGGCTGAAAAACGAATTCTCTTTGTAATGTGTTATGCAAATCGCTTGACAATCGACCACGTATTCTGTTTCATCATTACATCTGCAACTTCAAGCAAAAACGACTCTCAGAGAAAACAGGCACATAATTGAAACAACGGCTCCAGCTTCACAAACTGTCATTTAATGTTATATTTTGTTGATTAAAAACAGCTTTTTCTCTCATTTTTACTTTTCTTCGCGCTAAAGCTTTTGAAGCTTCGTTTTTGTGTACAATATGTATGAAATTTACTAAAAGTATGGCAATATTATTGAAAGATTTTTCACTTCAAAGTGAGAGCATAAGAAAAATCGCAATTGATTCTATTTTACGACCGCATTCTCTGGCGTTATTTTATGCCAAATTATAATGGGTGATTTTATAAGAACTATCGGAAATTAAAAAAAAAAAAAAAACACATAAAATTCAGAAAAATGCATTAAATATTTATTTGGATCGATAGTTGGGTCGATATAATTTAATTTTTGAAGATTATTTCATGCAAATGTTGGCCGCGGCTGCGCCTGAAATGGTCCATCCGCTTAGTCCAATTTTGGCATACTCTTTCCAACATTTCGGCCGGTATCTCACGAATAATGTTGGCAATGTTGGCTTCTAGTGCGTCAATCGAAGCGGGCTTGTCGCTATAGACATTAGCCTTAACATAGCCCCACAAAAAATAGTCTAGAGGCGTTAAATCGCACGATCTTCATCTAACTTTTCAAGAGCCTATTCACCAAAAATTTGGCGTTGTGGTAGGTCGTTTGGCTTCAATTCTTGCACCAGCTGTATCTTATAAGGCTTCACACCCAAATCCTTCCGCAAAACTTTCCACGTAGTGGAGTAACAGAGGCCCAATTGCTGCGAACGGCGCCGAATCGATAATTCACGGTCATCACCAACACTGGCCGATACGGCTGCGATATTTTCTTCAGTTCACACTCTACGTAAGCGTGTTGGTGGTTTAATGTCCAACAATGTAAATTTGGTGCGAAATTCTTTTACAATAGCCCGAATAGAAGCCTCAGTAGGTCGATTAAACTGACCATAAAATGGAAGAAGCGCGCGATGAACTTTCTTAACAGAGCACGCATTTTGGTAATAAAATTCAATAATTTGCAAGCGTTGTTCGTTTGTAAGACGATTCATGATTAAATTATAGACCAAAATGAAGATGTTTGACAGTGACACAAGATACAAAACGTGCGTGAGCTGTCAAAACTAGTGGTGCCAAAAAGATAATAGCAAAAAAATCACTCGTTATCAGAAAATCGTCATGCCCTAGTTCTATGGTTTGAATGTTCAATAACTTTTTTAGTTTATCTATATTTTTCATTTTTATTTCAGAACTTTGTGAAAAAGACTTAGGGAATTTAGAAGGGACACTACCCAAACACAACAGCGATCAAAAATTGCTATAAAAAAAAACGTCAATTCTTATGATGCAACGTGCTTATCGCCGTGTTTTTAATGTGAGTACTGGACTTTCAGTACCTACATACAATAAACCGCCTGGTTGCAAGTTTTCGACAACATGGCATCTTTTATTGGCACGTTTTATGTACTGGAAGACCATGTAAGGTCCACACGGAAGAAAACATCCAACGTGTTGTGGATAATGTAAAGGACAGGGCAGAAACATCAACAAGAAGATGTTCAGCACGACTGGGGCGAAGGTCCGTCCAGAGGATATAGGATACTTTGCACATGCTACCGTATAAGGTAAAGCTTGTTGAAGAATTTTAGCCGATAGACTACGAACAGCGACTTAATTATGCCATTTCATTCTGATTACAAAGGTAGTTCTGCGTCACCCTATATTTTTTGTCATATGACAAAAGTTAACGTCAAACGAATTATTATAGACAACAAAACTTGAACATTTATTTAAATTCTTTCTTTAGATTTCGGTTTCCTTATTTTGTAAATCGTTTATATGTCTCAACGTTTTTGTAAATTCTACAAGTTTTTTTTTTTTTTTTTTTGTTTTTTTTGTCAAAATAGTAAATTTAAAATTTTATTATACAGAGGTTATAATTTTTTAACTGTCATTTATCAGATTCTTGCTGTTAGCCTCTGTGTGTGAGTGAGTGAGTGTGTGAGAGAGTGTATGCTGTTAAATGAGTCAACATTCTTTGGATGAGTTGTTGTTGTTTTTTTTTTTTTTTTTTTGGTTTTTTGCTTTTCGTTCAGTTTTCATTTTATTGTTTTTGATATAAAATATAAACAGAAGGTAAGATCTTAACATTTTATTGACCACATAAGCTGTTCGTGTTGACAACACTTAGTATTGTGTCTGCGGGGAATGATGGGCTTGTGCTGCGCTGTCTCTTCTTCTTCACATTCAGCTAGTGATGATGCTTGATTATTTGTTACTTTTGTAGTCGACTGGGATTACAAGAGCAACAACAACACCAACAGCAAGTTGAGTAACATCTAGAAGTCAGAAGAAATTTTATAGCTTCTTTTTTTTCGCTTTGATTTGAAAGAAGTTACAATTATACAGTTAAAGATAAACAGCGGTTTCGTTAAAATTCTGTTCTTTACTTTTTTTTATGACTTTTTCATCGTAGTGAAATAAAACAAAGAAACCTGCGCCCAAGCAAACGAATGAATTCAATTTAAGTGAACAAAATTTACATTTTCTGTGTTGTTCACTTTTGGCTGCGCTGAGCTTTGTTTTTGTTATTGATGTGTTGTGTTGTGTAGTGTTTTTCAGTTTGTCTTACATTCAACTTAACAGTTGTTTTAAATATTTTCCCACAAAGATTAAAATCGAAACAGCGCTTGAAAATAGAATATAAATTCTAACATAAAAATTCCAAAATCCACAACCAAAACCGGCATCAACGATGGTTTAAGAATTTTTGTTTTATTTTCGAAACTGTTGTGTGGCTAAACAAAAGCCCAACAAACTTGTGCACATAAAACAGGTGGCAACACTTGATTTACATTCTAACAGCTACATTCTAATATTAAATATCAAAGTGGCGCATACGCATTCAAATCGTTCGAAAACAAGATCAGCAACCTGTAACGGGGGGAAACAAAGTTACTGGTGAACTGCAACATTTAGGCTGCGTGAGTAACTACTACCACAACTAAATACATATTCAATAAGAAAGATTTCCATATTTTATGGCTAAAATACTAAAAACAAAAACAAATACAAAAAAAGAAAATAGCGGCAGTAGGAGATGGAAAGATTGCTTTGTTTCGATACGGGCGCCCTCAAACCAGTCTATTACCAATAAACAAACTCATGAGAATAAAACGAAATCGTTTGAATAAAAATTCTTTCGTACAAAAGATATAAAATGAAAATTAAAAATACATATAAGTATGCATACATATGTATGAGCATGTCCCAGTTAGCAAAACTATCCGAAACATTCGCAGATATAGGCACGATTTGTCTATTGCTTTGGCTTTTTGTTATAACTCTAAAACAAATATCAAGTAACGGTTTATTAGACTGGTTCACAGAGCTGCCGTAATTTTGTTATTTTTCAATTAAAATTGGCAATATGTTTCGTCGATCTGAAGAGAGTGAAAAAGATTTACATCAGCACCTGCCTTTACGGCCTTATCTGATGATGGACCAATTCCATGGAGTGAATTATTCACACACAGGTAGCAATTTTTGGCTTATGTTTATAGCCTTCCAATCCTTCCTGTATGCAATTTCCCAACAATCAATGGAAGACAAGGCTTAATGAGTTGGTAGGCCGAAGCCCACTAAGAGCATCAGCCCTTAAAACATCTCACCCGTCCAACCACCACCACCGATTGCTTACAGTACTGGTATCTGTTATAAGGCAACAAACTCTCGGGAGGTTATTAGTCCCCGAAAAAAGTCATGCACTAAAAATTATCAGGGATACTAAGTCCCCTTTGCGTTTTTAGGTTTAGGTCACAGCCAGAACGTTCATGATCAGCCCGGGTTGAACTGCAAACAGAACCATGCGGGGGCATGCTGATCCCCGTTCTGCCAATTTATATCATTGGTAAGGGTTTCGAAAGCCAACACAAAAAAAGTCATGTGGCTTCCTACCGTTTTATTTGCTACAACAAACGAAGGACTACTTCTCCACTTTACCCGAAAAACAGAGTACCCTGGTTTGGAATACGCCAAAACCCTGTTCCCTGGGGAGCATCAATCTGAAGATGAGAATATTTTTTTCTTTTTGGTTCTTGTTTGCCAAATTGGTTATACAAGTTATTGGCGTAGAACTTTGCTTCCGCCGTTTTGCAATAGATGACAGTAGCAGTGAGTGGTAGTCCCCATAAATAGTTCATAGCTATCGCACAATAAGAGTCGATTTTTGTAAACATAAATCCATCGAAACACTAGTCAATTTGTGTTATTGTCGATCTAACATCAGCTTATGAGCCAAATTTTTGTCATTTGCGGTAGCTTTTAATTTTCTGAAGAAATCTGAGGCTGAAGTTTATCGAATACTCTCAAATACTTATAGTGAGACTGCTATTAGTGAAAGAACATGCCGAGAGTGGTCACAAGGCTTCAAGAATAGTAATTTCAAAGTGAAAAACCAACATGGCGGTGGAAGAAGGACGATTTTGGCAATTGCAGAATTGGAGGAATCACTTGATCAAGACTCCTATCAAACGAAACAAGAATTGGCAGCATCATTGGCAGTGATGCAACAAGTGATTTCAAAATGCCCAAAAGTCATGGTAATGATAAAAAACGAGGAAATTGGCTGTCGTACGAGTTGAAGCCGAGAGACGTTGACCTGCGTTTGTTCGCTTGTGAGTAGCTGCTTGCAAGCCAAAGACGAAAGGGTCTTCTGCATCGTATTGTAACTGGGGACAAAAAATGTGTTCAGTACGATAGTCCCAAACGCAGAAAATCATGGAGATATCCGTGTCATGCTTCCCTGTCTACACCCAAACCGAATATTTATGGTTCCTAAGTCCTCCTCAGCATTTGTTGGGACCAGCTCGGCGTAGTATATTAAAAGTTCTTAAAACCGACTGAAACATTCACAGGCATTGAAAGTCAGGGATACGATAAAGTGATTTTACAGTATGACAGTGCTCGAACCCATGTTGCGAAAGTGGTCAAGACATAGTTGGAAACACTAAGACCGGAAATCCAACCCCACACGCCGTATTCTCCAGATGTTGCTCCCTCGGACTATCATTTGTTTCAATGAATGACACAAGGTCCGGCAGTTCAAGTCCAGCTGTTCAAGTTCTATGAAGAAGTAAAAAATAGAATCGATTCAAAAGTTGACCAGTTTTTCCCGGCGGGAATCGTGCGCTGCCCGAAAGATGAAAGAATATTGTAGCCATTGATGGAAAATACTTTGAATTATAAATGTATAACCAGTTTTTTACAATAAATCCTCAAATTTCGATCTGCACAGCTATGTAATAGTGTAAATTTGGATACCATATGGCAAAACTATCTCATATGGTTCTTGTCAATAATAAAATATATATTTTTAACATTTTTTGGAGGGTAAAAATGGACGCCAAAGTGTAAACACATCAAAAAACTTCTAAACGATGGTTTGTGGGATTCCCAAATGGTGATTTCAACACAGAAGACAAGGAGCGGCCTGGTCAGCCGAAAAAAGTTTGAAGATGCTGAGTTGGAAGCCTTACTTGACGAAGATAGTTGTCAAGCGCAAGAAAAACTTGCATTATCATTGGGAGTGGGGAGACTTATTAGTCATTTCCATACGTTTAAAAGCCTGTTAAAATCGAGAACTTTGAATAGTTCTTCAGAGATAAGTAAAATGTGTTCAGACCAGCAAACATCACAGTGAATTCTCATTCATGAGCAGCTGTTTTTTCAAGACCTATACCCTCCATTAATACAGATGAAGCAGCTTTCACGGTCATGATACTATGTGCAAATAAACAATCCCGTGTCTCACCGAGCTTCTCGAGTCAATCCTATTTTTATAATTCCATTCAGGGATTAAAAAAAATATCATTACTTAAAGAGTCATGCATATTCTGCTTCTTGGCGTCGATCTCGGATAGGCTGGGCCTATATTCTGAATGACTACAAATCGCAAGCGCTGCTGTCATCTGCCAAAGGGTAAATAGGATAATAGGTTTTGCAATATTAATCTCTTAGGTTCAGGGTTTATAATATTCATTTCCGCACTTTGTATTTTTGTTGTTTGCTTAGAAAGATTCGAATAACGCTTTCCCATTGTTTAATTTTTTGCGCAATTTCTCTGTTAGTGCAAGGAAATTTGTTCGAAATATGTTCGGAAATTTATTGTCAATGAGTCTTCAACGATTTATTTATACTCTTAAAGCTTTCATTCAATATGTCTTGAGCATATGGCCAACTGGGCTACGTTTGTCTATGGGTTTATATGCATGACAGTATATGTATGTGTATGGCGAGATACATCTATATATACAATGTATAATAGTTTTACTACTGGTTTTAAAAACTTACAATCATCCATACAAACAAACGTACAGCGCTCTGCAGATTGACTAAATAAAATATTTTTTTTATAAATATTTATTATGAAGTTGGTTGTCGGTTGGTTGTTTTCTTTAATATTCATTTCTTTTGTTGGAATAAACTCTTCCAAACCAAACTAGTTTAAATCTTTTGTTTTTGATCAATATTTTAAAAAATTATAAATAATCTTAAGTTGACAATAATTTTTATACAGCAGTTGTGCATTTGAATAACACACAATATATGCCGCCAGTACAACAACAATAACAACAGCAGCAGCAGCGGTAACAGCGGCCATAACCCGTCTTAAACAGCAAGAACTTGAAAAAGCAAAAAAAAACCACCGAAAAAAAAACATAAATTTCTTTTTAGTTTATATTAAACGAATTTAATGTTTATTTCATGTTTTATTTTTTTATTTGTAGAGATATATAGATATTGTGTGTAGAGAAATATATTTAATCCATAATATATGTAGGTAAACCAATTCTTCGGGCTGCAAATTTATTTATGTAAAATAAGCGATTAAAATAACCGCCCAATTAAATAATTATAATTTATTTTGTTATTCGAAATAGTATAAAAAATATGACAAACCTTCATATGATTGTATGTTTGTATACATACACACGGATATACAGCGTGTCCCAGAACTCAACGGCTGACAGGATTGATTGCAACCGTCATGAGAAAAACCCGAAAAAAAATTCTATCGCATGCAGTTTGAAAATTATGGGAATTTAAGAAAGCCCTAGAAATTTGATCAAACTATAACCACGCTTCGATAATAGAAAGTATAACCGACCTCCCGGAGTATATTGATTACTGTGCACCAGCTCTAATGCCCGACAAGAGATTTGACGTGATCTCATCAAGGACGGCCTCGGCAGCGAACCAAATGGGTCGCCAAGAGGACGTGCTTGAAATTTTCACAGATGGATCCAAGTCGGACATAGGAGTTGGTGGTGGTATCTTTATGCCCCAGTATGAGAGGAGCATCAGCTTGAAGCTATACGATGAGTGTAGCGTAATGCAGGCTGAAATTACAGCTATTTTGAGAGCAGCTAACTGGTTGAGGTACTATAGGGTATACGGGGTGAATATCCGAATCTGTACTGATAGTAAGGCTGCGTTAAATGCGCTTGTGGGTGTCTATACGACGTCCAGGTTGGTTCAGGAATGCCGGATATCTCTTAATGAGATAGCGAGACATTCGAGCCTGGAGCTTTTCTGGGTACCGGGGCACAGTGGAGTGCCCGCAAATATTGTGGCGGATGAGCTGGCGAAAGCCGGAGCTCGTCTACAGAGAGGGGACATTGATACGATGGTAGGAGTCCCGCTTAACAGCTGTAAAAACCAAGTGCAGCGTCAACTTGTAGGGACTGCGCAGTACAGATGGTCTGGTGAGGTCACCTGCCGAGTAGCAAGGCTGACATGGCCTGCGTATGATCGTAGTAGAACTGCGGTCCTAAAGGGTTTTCCCCGTCAAAGGTTGCGTACCTTGGTGGCAGTTCTGACAGGACATTGTCTCATAGGGGCGCATGCTAGGAGGTTAAATCTTCCATTTAATGATTTCTGCAGAAGTTGCGAGGATGAGGACAAGGAGGAAAGTGTTGAGCATTTCCTCTGTCAATGCCCGCTTCTCTGCTCTATGAGAGCGCTGTATCTAGGCGGACCGATGCTGCACGGGTTAGCACATATATCGGAATGCCGAGTGAACGGACTGGATTCCTTTATCCAGCTTTCGGGTTGGTTTGAATCTGAACCGTCGGGGGAAGTGTAAGTCTTGTGGGCTGCACTTCTCCCTCAGGCAACACAACGGGACCAAAAGGACCCAAGAGGGCTGGTTTCAGGAAACTGGCGGCCTGTACAACCTAACCTAACCATAACCATTTTTCGGTTATCGTTGCTAATTTTTATTATTTTCGTTCATTGAAATCTGGGGTGCCTAGAAGTTCTATATGGAAGAGCAAACACCAACACATTTAAGGCAAAACTAAATTTATTTAATATTTTTTGTTGTAAAAATCAAAACAATTTACAAAAACAAAATTTACACTGATAATTGCGGTTGTCAATGTTTACCAGCAAAGCGTGCGAAAGTTTTGTTGCTTTGCTCTTGTGTGTACAGTAAAGAACGATATTGCTAGTCGCTGAGTGTAGACCGAGTATGTGTGTATCAAAGAGCACAACCCTATAGCTAAGCGCTTTTACAAAAACAATTAAGCATCAAGCGCATAGGCCTGGGCACATCTGATTTAAACTTTGGAACCGTAATAACTCAATTGCACTCAAGTTTTCTAGATTATTTTTTAAACTATGAATTAATTTTTGTTTATTTTTTGTTTTTTTTTGTTTTGTTTTGGACTAGTACTCAGGGCTTCTACATATGCAGTGCATTGTACCGGAACTAGGAAAATAGGTTATGTGGAGGAGGAAAGAGGGAATAGGGTTTGTGGATTTTTGATATGAACTTTCCAACGTTATATGTGAAAGTAACAGACTAGAAACACGTCCGCAGGCAACTTGTTCCACAGACGAATCGTACGGCTGAAGAGCGACTTCTCTTTGTAAAACGTTGTGCGGTTCACTCAGCAGTTGACGATATGTTACGTAGAAATATGTGGGTTTCGGTAACAAGATCCCTTATCTCGTCAGGGCAAAATCCATTGTAGTATCGATAAAACAGAGTAGCACACCCCACACTGCGGCGATGCTCCATTCAGTCAATAGAGTTGAAAACCCTACTGTCACCGATAAGCTTCTTCGCTCTCTTCTGCATTCTGTCCAGTAACCCCAAAATAGACTTTGAGGCACCGACGCCAAATAATAGAGTTGTATTGTATTTTCATAAATAAATAGTTAGGAGAGCGGATGAAGTGAAGTACATCTTGCATCGTTTCAAAAAACCAAGGCACTTGAATGCTTCTTTAGAGACATGAAACTCGTATAGAGCGGTGTGTAATAAAGCTGGATATAAACAGGGAGAAATCATCACCGACACCAAAAGCGATAAGTTTTGATAGTAATGCACCATGCCACTCATTATCAGATGCCTTGGAAGTATCCAGAGGTCTGACAGTTGTGAAAAAGATTTACATCAGCACCTGCCTTTACGGCCTTCTCTGATGATGGACCAATTCCACGGTGTGAATTATTCACAGCGCCCCCTTGTGGCTTTCTAGGCTCACATATGTATGCAGTTTCCCAGCAATCAATGGAAGACAAGGCTGAGAGCATCAGCCATTAAACCAACTCACCCGTCAACCATCGCCACTGGTTCCTTACAGTACAGATATCTGTACTGCATCGGGAGGTTTATAGTCCCCAAAAATAGCCACACACCAAACAACCCCTCCCTTCGTTTTAAGTTTCAACCACAGCCAGAACGTTTCACCCAGCGTAGGCACCTCAATCATGATTAGCCCGGGTTGAACTGCGAGCAGAACATGGCAGATCGGTGGGCATGCTGATCCCCGTTCTGCCAATTTAAACCCTTGGTAAGCGTTTCGTAAGTCAACACAACATAAGTCATGTGGCTTCCTAGAGTTTTATTTGCTATAACAAGCGAGGAACTCCTTCCCCTCTTTACCCGAAAACCAGAATGCCCTGGTTAGGAATACGTCAAGGTAAAACTTGTTCCCCGGGGGGAATGAGTCCTGGCAGTAGGACATTCATAGCCCAAACTGTTGCGTGGAATCTCTACACCCACGAAAGAATTCAAATTACACTCGCCCCATCACGTATTCGCCAAATACCGAACTTTGAACAAAACTGTCGACGAGCAATTACGTTAGCACCATTACTCTTAAAATATATCTTCTGACTGGCAAATCCACACAATTGATAATTCTTACGGCGCTACCCTCTGCCTGCACTTTTTGGAGTAATCGTATTTAAAAATATAAATTTGCCTGTAGATATCTTCGAATTCAATAAGAAACTTTCTGAGAGCTTGCAAGCTCTTGACCCCACCCGAAGCAGTTTAATGGATTTTTATGTAACCCATGTCCGTCGAAATCAATAAGAAATGTTTTCTGAATTTGTGCGGTTTACCGTCTCCCGAACTTACCCTAGACATTTTAATGGATTTTTATATAGCCTATATCCACCAGGTGGTTTCATTCCACATTTTATTGAAAATTTGTTTAAAATATGGCCTGAGGAACCAGAAATCATCTCTTACAAACAAACAAACTTTTACTTTTTTTGTACTAAATATTGATTAACAAACATTTTTCCAAAATGATAATCAACCAAAACGCACTGATTTTCTAGGAAGCTCCACAAATTGAAAATATAAATTAGAATCAATAAAAAGAACTTTTAATTTAGCCCATCGATGATATGAGGCAAAATGTCAAATGCCACTGGTCTAAAGATGATGTTGGCTCTTTGTGTGCAGGCAGTGACGTTACTTTATTGATATTGCAACGCAGACATTTATGAACGGACATGACATAAATTTCCTTATATAAAGCACTTGTTGACTGCAGTCCCATCATGTGTAGTACACAAGCCAGTCAACTGATATTAACAGCGAATATATTGTATGAATGTATTTGTGTATGTGCGAGTGTGTATTTATTTTTATAGGATGGATTTGTTTCCCAAGGATCGTTTTTCGTTTTTCGCCAAAGATCGCAATTCATGTAGAACATTAACAATAAAGATCGAGTCTTAGCAAACGAGCTGATATAATATGTATGTATGTACTCGTACTTAAGTATAAATGTAGATATGTTTGTGTGATTACAAAAGATACTGTTGTCAGAACTAACACCAACAACAACAGCAACAACAACGATCGTTACAAAACTGTCAAACACGACAAATCCAAATATAAAGTGTAAAATATTTTTATGATTTCTTGGAACATTTTGTGTTCCCTGTTCGCATTCACGTGTGCCAATGTGTGTGTTTTGTTTTTAATTTCCTTTTCCTAATGTTGCTGCTAATAAAAGGAGAAAACAGCAACAACGTAAAACAAAAGCTGCATTACAATTTTTATGTTTTAACGTTTTTTTTTTCTTTTTGTTTCATTTTTTTTCTCTTATTTTATTCACAATCACAATATTTGCATTTGTATTTTTGCATTTCCATGTTATTTTGCAACAAAAATCAACAAAAAAAAAGAGAGAGAAAAAAATCAATGTTATTATAGTTGTAAATATCCATATTCTCCGTTCTCATATTATTGTTGTTGGTAGTTGCCGTTGCTGTTGCTGTTGCCGTTGCTGTTGTTTTTGTTATTATTATTCCATGATAATGATGTTCTTATTAATATTTTTCTCTGCCATGAATATTTTTATTTGACTACAAGAGACTTTGTCAGTCAGAGTCATTCAGTTGGTTAATTTTGCTTTCAGCCATTCATGTAGTTTGACTTTTGTGAGCTTTTTAATGCAGTTAAATACCTCTTCACCGGACTAACACACTCACTCATACATACAAATGCTTATACAGAACGCAGTTAGCCACAACTTTAAAAATTAATATTGCAAATAAATTTTGTGAAAACATGTTGCAAGAATTGACATTAAGTGTTAATGAAGTTTTTTTTTCTCATTTCTTTTATACATTTTTCCTCAACATTTCGTTTAGATCAAGTTGCTTATACTTTAATACCTTGACGACTCTTTAGTTCCCGCACCCACCCGTTTTTGTGTAAATGCGTTTTTAAGGTTGTATTTTTGTTTTCGTAACAAAAAAGCCTTCATACGAAAATTTAATGAACATTTTTCATACAACTTCTTTTACAACTTTGTTGGTAAAATTTTTAATTCTACAGTACAGTTCAAGTATGACAAACGGTTTTAAGGGAATACGAGTACAGGGTATCTGGTAGCAGATTTATGTTCTCAAACTTAAAAAAAACGTAATAATTGAGACAAAGTTTTATTAAGAGCGTTGAACGATAGAATGGAAATGCGGATTTTATTTTTTAAAGAGCACGTTATCCAGATGTTAAAAACGGGTCAGACAAGTACAGGGGCCCTGTACCGAAGATAAGTGATTCGTTTAACCGCCTAAGCCATATATCAATGACTACAAGGTAATGCTGTAGGTGGAATCAGAAGGGTGTTTCTTGTATTATGAGCTATTGAAATCGGGTCAAACGATTACAGGGAATCAGTACCAAAGACAAGTGATTATTTTGAATAGAGCTCTAAGCGAAAAATTACCAGAAAATTTGACCAGACAGGTGGCAATAATCTGCCATCATGACAACGCTCGGCCACTTGCTACAAGAGCAGTCAAAAACTATTTGGAGAACAGTGGATGGCAAGTTTTAGCTCACCCGCCTTATAGACCAAACCCTGTCCCTTCCGACTAAAATTATTTTCCATACAAACAGAATGCCCTTACTGGAATACGCTTTAGAACAGAGTATCAGAAATTTGCTTGATTCATTCTTTACCTCAAAACCGGCACAGTTTTTTTTGGTGCGAAATCCATATGCTGCCAGAAAGGTGGAAAAAAATAGTAGGTTAACTTATTTTGTTAATATAAAAACGCATTTTTCAAAGAAAAAAATCTGTATTATTAATTTTTATATTCAATTTATTTTTTAAGTAAAAATACATCTTTAGTGTAATGTTTATGGGACACGATTGAGTGATACGTCTAGAAAATTAGTATAAAATATACTCAATATTTTGAGTATTTAACACAAATTTTCTAGACATATCACTCAATCGTTTCTCATAAACACCACGTAAGATTTTGAAAATACAATTCGGCATCGATTCTATTAAGTTTTTCACTAAATCGAGATCGATTTCTTTCCACATTTTTTTAATTTCTAGTTTAAGCTCTATTATTGTCTTCATATATTTATTTTGAATAAATTTTATGTGCCATGTTTCCCCCCGAGTTTTTCATCGGGTTTAAGTCCGTACCAATAGCCGGTCAGTCTAACAAGGAAATGCTTTGTTGGTGGTACCACGATTTTGACTCTTTTGAAACGTGTATTAGCGCAATGCCTTAATTCACCTATTTCTTCATCCATAAATGAGATAAGCGCATCTTCTAAAGGTTTGTTATAGCTTGTGCTGTTAATTTTTGTGGGAACACAGCAAATTCTTGTTTTTCGAACTGCGAAAAAGGCTGTTCACACCATGACAATGCTTCCACCGAAACTACGTTTCGATATACGAATTCATTCGAATATGTGGCATTAAACAATACCCGCATTTGTAATCCCAAATAAATTCCAAATATCATTATAGTGCCACCACTAACCATCTGGCAACTTTACCATTTGTCTCTTCCATTATTATATAAAAAGGCCTAACAATGAATAATGTACATGAATACATAGAATAAATGAGAGGAGTAGTTAACCAACAGCGTTGTCAACTTTGAAATTTCGAAACGCACCAAAATGGGGAAAAAATCGCGTTATTTCAACAAAAACGCACCGAATTTTGAATATTTTCCTTTCATTTTTAATAACCTATTATGTATTTTAAGAAGTGCAATATTTTTATATTAAAAACATGACAATGAAACAGCCTTTTAAGAGACTATTATACAATCAAACTGGAACGGATATCGCCACCTGATGAAATTCGTTCAATAGCTGGAATTCGTGTTTGTCAAACTTGGTCTCTAGTATGACTCTGTTAGTTTTATTAAGATATTGTTACGTTTACAATAACTATAACGAAGTTTTATCAAATTTATTATTAAGCAATATCATTTAATTATTTTTGCTGTTGACCGATATCAGCTGTTACTTTTACTGCCTATTATCAGGGACACAAAAATACAGCTGCTTAGCGTCATTCATTACGTCACAACCATTACTGACGAAAGAATTTAAGTTACAGAATCGCACTACAAGCCTTTAAATTCGATTAATAGCAATTCTATTAAACACACTGTACATTTCATTTGTATTTTCGTAAGCCTTGTCTTTAAAAGAATTTATTAAAATATACGAAAATTTGCCAGAATTGTAAGAAATAAAAAATAAAGTTTACCATAATCAATATTGAATGCAAACGTTTTGGAGAAACTTTATAATTTATGTAATAATTTGGCAATTTCTCAATTGCCACAACCGTAACGAATTCACGAGCCATCATATATACGAATTTCACTGCTCACAGACTGGATTTATTGTAATATTTGACAAACTTGGCTTGATCGTTTAGTAACAATATGCTCTCTAAAAGCAGCAAGTTTTATAAAATGAAATGTTTCATTTTCTTTCGAGAGCGTGCATATAATACAACAGCAATATTGTCTTAATTTGTGCATATAACATTCCACGCAAAATGTAACGTAAAAATTTTGGACACTTGATTAAACCCAAAAAGTTGAGTTGAATTTGATTTTGTGCCACCGAAATTTAAGAAACGCTCCAAAAATGTAAAACAAGCGCACCCCGTACCGATTAAAGAATTTTTCGCACAATTAATTTCAAAATCACCAAAAACGATGCCAAACGCACCGAGTTGACAACGCTGTTAACCAACCAGCAAGCCAACCGGTCGTGTTTCATTTGGTGCTCCTATATCATCATATGTCAGTAGTTCGTTTTTCCTATAATCAACTGTCACAAAGCAAATACATTTTAAGCAAGTATGTTAATCCCTTTGCGAAAGTTGAGATAAAAATCATTTTGTTACTAATAAATTCAAAACTTGTTAAATTTTGAATTTATGTGTTGCATGCAACTCTTTTTCTTTTTGCAACACACTAACAAATTTGTTGCACAACTCTTAATAAAAATATGTATAAAGAACGGAGAAAACTTCAGCAAAATTCTAAACAATATTTCACAAATCACATACTCTAGTAGTACATGAAGGAAAAATATTTAAATTTGTTTAAGGAACTGTCACAAAACTAAGCAAATTATTAAATCTATGATTTTAAAGGTTGACAGTGGGAGAGGGGGGTGGTCTTACACTTAACTGATTGCCTTCACGAACTGGCCATTTCCTGACGAAAGAAAACATTGATACATTTTACGCACTTTGTGAACTGTCACGGCAGTAACACAAATGAAGTAATTAAAAAGCAGTGCGTACGTAGGCTTTGCTTTGTTTTAGAAGTTCACAACTTTGAGCTGGCAACACTGCTTTATTTGAGTCGTATAAAATAGTTTTGATTCAAAGGGTTTTCCAATAGGTACTTGGAAACGTTGAAATTCACTTGTGAACTTACTTTTTCCCTGATCATCTAACTGTTACTTTCCTTTTTTTTCATTAAACACAACATTTTCATCGTGGCAGGGCTGGGCAGTATTTGATATACTTGTATTTGAAATACGTATTTGAAATACAAATACGTATTTTGTATCTGTATTTCAAATACACGACCGGAAAGTATTTAGTATTTTGTATTTCAAATACATGTGGCTCAAAAATACATTTTTACAAAATACATTTATTTATTATAATAAATTGAAAACAAGTTATTTCACAAAAGCTAAAACCGCTAGAAACTACAACCATTAAAATGTTTATCATTTTGCAATACTGCAATTTGGCTTTCATTTATACAGAGCTAATACATTTTGCACTAATCGGGTGATATCAGTAAGAATTTCTATATATTTGCCACCAGCTTTTGATATACAGGGAAATAATTTTTATTATGGAAAACTTTAGGCTGCGAGAACCAGATTAAATCCACTGCAATATAATACTTTGAGGCATTTCAGTTGTATTTTAACAAAATTAATGGAGAGCTTGGAAATAAGATTTAATGAGTTTCTCATGCTGACACCTGGAGGAAATAGAGCCATATCGGTGTCATGTTTCCATCCTAGTTTCAAAATTAGCTGATTGCCAGAAAGCATCTCAGTAAAAGAGAGGCAAGAAATTCAAAATCTTGCAATAGATACCATGGAGAAAAATTGCAAAAAATGTGAAACCATGACTGGATGCAGAAGAAGTAGTAGTTCAGGTAAAGATACTGAAGATTTTATTGTTGTTTTGGACAATACAGTAATCAAACTCGTAAATCAAATTTGGAACTTGAGCTTATCAGTTTTCAAAATGATAAAAGCAAGGAGCTTGCTATTCTGGAAAACTATCCAAGAATCAAAAATAAATGCATTTATAGAATTTGACAGCAGCTTGTGTTCCTCAGGACCTGTAGAAAGATTATTGTTTGTCAGATAACTGATTGAAATATCTAGTTTTTATTAAAGGAAATACTTGTTTTGCCGAATGAATGTTTTATTTACTATCTATCAAATGCTAAATATTAGATTTGTTCCTTTAATTTCTTAGCAAGTTTAGAACAATCGTATGAATATACAACTTAGTTTAAGTGTATATGTAAAATAAAATATGTAAATAAAGCCAGACGGGTACATTTTTCTGAGACCAAATTACAAATATGTATTTGTATTTTGTAGTTGTATTTTGTATTTAAAATAAAAAACTTGAAAGTATTTTGTATCTTGTATTTAAAATACACTACTGTAAAGTATTTTGTATCTTGTATTTGAAATACGCTCCTGGAAAGTATTTTGTAACTTGTATTTGAAATACATAATCTGTGTATTTTGCCCAGCCCTGCATCGTCGTAAAATGCAGAAATGAACAACGTATAGAAATTATCAAAATGTACTACCGAAATTTGGAGTCGGTGACCGCAGCGTTAACTCCATCTCACCGATGTTATTCTCAACCTCGTAGACAAGTAATAATAAACTTAGTGCAAAAAAATTGAGTCTACATAGTCATTGTGTGATGCAGCCTTGCCAGTGAGTCAACGGGTTGGTCGAAGTAACGAAAATATCGCTGATATTCAGGTGCAAACGATCCTAATTAGTCGATTCAGCTGCGTTGTCAGGAACTGGGTATCGCCAAGACCACTTTATAGCAAATTTTGTGTAAAGATCTTGATTTTCACTCATACAAGATCAAATAAACTCAAGAATTAAAGCCGATGGACCATTTCACGCGACGCACATTATCCGATTGGGTACGTCAATAAGTGAAATATTCGTTATTCATCCACAAAAAATAACTGTTTGTTGCAGTTTGCAGCCGGCGGCGTCATTGAACCATATTTTTTCGTCGGCAATAACGGTCGTCACGTTACTGTGAATAGCGATCGTTATCGTACCGTGATTACCGCTTATTTTTGGTTCGAATTGGAAAATATGGTCTTGGATAACTTGTGGATTCAACAAGATTTATTGAAGAGTAAGCTCGGTGAGATTCTTATCTCAAGAAATGGGCCCGGCAATTAGCCACCTCGTTCGTGTGATTTAACGCCGCTAGACTTTTTTCTTCGGTACTACGTCAAATCACAGGCAGAGTTTTTGGCAAATCGTGGGATTTGAAAAATTTCATGAAAACGCGGCAACTTCACGAATGACAAATATGAAGTACCAAAACTAATGTTTACCAAAATAGCGGCAAAACAAAGTTGTGTACAGAGTAGTAGTAGGGGGAAATAAACTACACGTTTGTACAAACATTTTGCGTTGTCTATGCCAATGTTTACCTGTTTGCACAAACATTAGAAACATGTTTGCGCGAAAGTTAAAGATTTTCCAGTTTCGTTTAAATATGTTGATGTTTGTCAAACCACTTGTATTGTTTAGCGCAAAATTTTGTCATTTCAGTGAAAATTTTGCAAAGCGTAGAGGTAGAAGAGAAACAAATAAAATAGATCAAGATAAAGTTGTCTTGTTAGAATTCATAGAATTGTATACAAGTCTGCCTGCTTTGTCAAGACTAATGTTTACCAAAATGGCGGCAAAACAAAGTTGTATACAAAGTAGTAGTAGGGAGAAATAAACTATACCAACTGTTTAGTGTGCCAAAATTATACCTTTGTACAAACATTTTGCGTTGTCTATGCCAGTGTTTATCTGTTTTGCACAAACATTGAAAACATGTTTGCGTGAAAATTAAAAATTTTCCAGTTTCGTTTAAATATGTTGATGTTTGTCAAACCACTTGTATTGTTTAGCGCTAAATTTTGTCATTTCAGTGAAAATTTTGCAAAGTGCAGAGGTAGAAAAAGAAACAAATAAAATAAATCAAGATAAAGTTATCTTGTTAGAATTCATAGAATTGTATACCAGTCTGCCTGCTTTGTCAAGACTAATGTTTACCCAAGTGGCGACAAAACAAAGTTGTATACAAAATAGTGGTAGGAGGAAATAAACTATACCAACTGTTTAGCGTGCCAAAACTATAAGATTGTACAAACATTTTGCGTTGTCTATGCCAATGTTTATCTGTTTGCGCAAACATTGGAAACATATTTGCACGAAAATTAAAAATGTTCCATTTTCGTTTAAATATGTTGATGTTTGTCAAACCGCTTTTATTATTTAGCGCTAAAATTTTGTCATTTCAATGAAAATTTTGCAAAGTGTAGAGGTAGAAGAAGAAACAAATAAAATAAATCAAGATAAAGTTATCTTGTTATAATTCATAAAATTGTATACAAGTCTGCTTGCTTTGTCAAGACTAATGTTTACCAAAATGGCGGCAAAACAAAGTTGTATACAAAGTAGAAGTAGGGAGAAATAAACTATACCAACTGTTTAGCGTGCCAAAACTATAAGTTTGTACAAACATTATGCGTTGTCTATGCCAATGTTTATCTGTTTGCACAAACATTGGACATATGTTTGCACGAAAATTAAAAATTTTCCAGTTTCGTTTATATATGTTGATGTTTGTAAAACCGCTTGTATTGTTTAGCGCTAAAATTTTGTCATTTCCATGAAAATTTTGCAAAATGAAGTGGTAGAAGAAGAAAAATAAAATAAAATAAAATAAAATAAAATAAAATAAAATAAAATAAAATAAAATAAAATAAAATAAAATAAAATAAAATAAAATAAAATAAAATAAAATAAAATAAAATAAAATAAAATAAAATAAAATAAAATAAAATAAAATAAAATAAAATAAAATAAAATAAAATAAAATAAAATAAAATAAAATAAAATAAAATAAAATAAAATAAAATAAAATAAAATAAAATAAAATAAAATAAAATAAAATAAAATAAAATAAAATAAAATAAAATAAAATAAAATAAAATAAAATAAAATAAAATAAAATAAAATAAAATAAAATAAAATAAAATAAAATAAATCAAGAAAAAATTGTCTTGTTAACATGCATAATATTGTATACAAGTCTGCCGCCTTTGTGGAATAATTAATAGGTAAGTCTATAGCAACTGAGTATAAAGAAATAGAGAGAATTTAAAAGCAAAAGATGTTTAGCCCAACAAAGAAATGACAATAAAAATAATTTACATTTTGCTAACTTCATATGGCGAACCAACACAATCGCTGTCTACTCTGATTAAAAGCAAAAAAAAAGTGATTAATTTGTATTTGTATGAACTATGTTTGTGTTGTTTGAAAGCAAACGAGAAGCATGTGTTTGTCAAACGGTTTGCATTGTCTATTTGGCCTTTCGGTATGTAGTGTACAAAAGTTCGGAACCAAGACGTAAAAGTTTTATTGAAATACTAAGCATCCAAAATCTTAGTTTTGGAAAAAGATCTTCAAAATTTTATTTTACTTGAAAACCCTTCAAAATCAAGGTAAAATCTTCATTCTGGCAACATGTATTACAGATGTATAGTAATAAAAGTTGTGTCTTATACTAGAACAAAATGTTATGTTGGAATTGAAAGTTAGAAAAAGCACTGAAAATTGGAAAAAAGACGCACTGCGCACCAGCTAAGGACTATTTCATACAATAAGCTTTAAAAAGCACGAAACGCACCGAGTTGACAACGCTGGTTATTAAGTCTCTTGTCCAGCTTATTTCAAATATAGTTTCGGGATTAAGTCAACATTAAAGTGCTTAAAACAATCGCATTTTAAGATTGGTTCGATTTCAATTTTTCTCAAATCAATCTCATTTTTGGCTTACTTCAAGTATGAATTCGGGATTAGGTGCGTCTAAAATGAAGTATTTTAGTGCCTGAATAATACGTACTTGAGTCAAGCGCACCGTACTGGAGTTAAGAAAATCCGCACTTCTGTACTTTTGACATCATTTGGAATTAGGGATACCACACTAATCACTTGGAATTAGGGATACCACCAGGGTATCGATACTTATATTCGATACGGCATCGATCGCAAAGTATCGATACCCACTCGATATCGAAGAAAAAGCATCGATACAAACTTGTATCCGTCGATTTCTTCATACGATAGCGGCAAAAATCGAGCCGAAAACCAAAATGTTCATGTTATGGACTTCATCTTCTGATCCATTAGCTGAAATTGAAGTATCTTAATTAGGATCACGGAAGCGAAAATTTTTAAAAATCTGGAATTCCATCATAACAATTCTTCTGGTGCTTTCACAAAATAGATTGCCTTGTAACTGTGTGACAGTTAAATGGAGGAAGAAACACTTGGAAACTACGATGTAAAACAATTTATCATTAGGTATAATGTTCAATAAAATCACATAGTTCTGGCCTGAAGATTCTTTAGTGACAAATTCGAATGGGTTTAATAACTGGACTGTTTGTTTTAGTATCTCGAGGTCATAACCGCAATTGTATCGTCTTTTTTTATATTTTGTTGGTGTCATTTGGATGACACCATAAAAACTTTGAAAACAATTAAAATTATGGTAAAAATTATTTCCAACTCAGTTTCTTTGCTTGTCAATGTTCCATCACAGACGAGAACAATTGTTCTGACAGCTTGTAGGCGAATGGCATAAAGGGAGAGGTATTTTTGATAGCTTTATACCAGCACAAGCAGCACAAAACCTGTAGAAACGCAGGCCAAACAATCAAATGAATAAAACACTAATTATAATAAATTAACCTCATGTGTGATGAAAAGAACAAAAATTGATCGGACTAAAAACTCTTTTCGTGTGTTCTAGCACAATAAGAAAATAGTATTTCTAATCGATACCGAGTACTTTTGACCGATACCTACTTGGTACTCGGTATTAAAGCATCGATACCAAAAGTATTTGGTATCGAATAAAAAGTAACGAGTATTTACTTTTATTTTCTCGGATCGTTTCATCCCTACTTGGAATTGATTCAGGTGTTGATGGGCTATAATTTAGTTAAGCGAAAAACTGCATTGTTAGTTGATGTTATTACCAATTTGCTAGCAAAGTGTGAGTGCAGGGCTTTAGCTCAGTGATAAATTTAGCAATATTTAATAGTTTTCTGCCACTTACAAAAGCACAATCTCACACAATGAACGCTTGAACGTTAGTCAATAAGTCAATCAGTTCGGCATCAACAGACAGATGTATTGCAAAACTTTTCCCTCTTCTGTTGGTGACATCGAAATGAATATCATCTATTCCTGGTGTGTGTGTGTGTGTGTGTGTGTATGTGTGTGTGTATGTGTGTGTGAAGTGTCAAATTTTCGTTACGGATTGTTTGGCACGATTTGCGAGTATGAGTTTGCCTCAAAATATTACATACGATTCCCGCCCAACATATTTATTTGTTTCGCTTAAAAAAGCCAGTATTAATAATGAACAAATTTACTCACGAACATATACGTATACATACACTGCCCGCCACTTGAATAAGGAAGGAATCACATGTTTTTAACTTTAATTAAGTTGAGTTAAAATATCCCTTAAGGCCCGATCAGACTATTATACAAATATAAATACTTTCATTCGATTTTGTGAGATAAAAGTCTAAACACATTTCTTGCGACTGTCTAAAAGTCTAACGTAAATTAGATTTTGCATTCACACCATCACACTTGATATAAACCAAAAAATTTGAGTAGAAAAGAAAACAGCTGTTCGTATTTTTTTTATTTATTCAGCAGAGAGATTTGCCAACATAAAACTTTACACGGCGGCAGGTGAGCTCTTCATCGTAGGCGGTAGACGTGCCGGCGTTTGAAAATCTTTAGCAGCTAATATAATAATTATGTAAAACAGATCCAAATTTAAAAGCACCAAAATATTTTACGTTCTACATATAGCATGAGCAAAATACATTTATATACGACAGCTAAATCCCAAATTTCGAGCTTTTTTATAACGACAAAAAATACTATCGGTGACGGCACGCCATCGGCTAATAAATAGTCGGCTAGCAAATTTTTTTACAGCTGGTTTCCTAAAAAACACAACCCTGATCCAATGAAAAGTATTATCGTTTTAAAAAGCTTCAAAAAAACAAAAAAGTCGTATGGGATATCGAATTTTTATCGTATTATTTTTCGTATGTATGACGGACTACATTCAGATTATCAGACTTGCACGTATTATTTGAACTTTTGACAAGTATTAATACACAGTATAATAGTCTAAACTGGGCTTTAGAAATACATGTCTTTATATGAACGCATAATTTTAGTATAACAAAATATGTATATATTTTATTTCTTCAGGAAACTAAAGCCAACACCTTAAAATTTTGTTCTGGAAAATATTAACAGCCAGTTCGCCGATGTCGAAAGGATAAGTTCATTCGCACTCTAGGCGAAAGAAAATTCTTCTGGGTTTGTCTAACTTTATTCTATGCGAACAACGTGTTAAAATTCAATTAAAATACATATGTATATACATGCGAACGAACAATAGTGACATAGACAAACCCAAATTGATTCGAATGTGAATGACTAGCTTTCTTTCGCATACATTTTCATTCGATATCGTCGAATAGGCTGTTAGTTTTTCTGAACTTTAGTGTAGGAGATATACGAGTGCAGACCAAAAAGTAACCGTTATTTCAAATTTGTTCAAAAAGTATTTATTTATTCATCAACAACTATCTTCTCTCTTTTAACTTAGTGTCTACACCTGCGATAATATCTGAGATGAGAACGTCAAATTCAATCGCAGAGAGAATTTTGTCACGTGTAGACTTATAATCAGTGTTATAATAATTTTTATGAGAGCGTTCTTATGAAAAATCTCATGGCAACGATCTTATAATAAGAGCTGTCAAAAAAGCGATTTTGTGTGTGTTTGCTTACAAAAACACGCCATTGCAATTTTAGCGATTATTAATTTTGCAAAATATCTTTAAAAAAAACTATTTTAAATGGAAAATAATTGACTTTTATGCATTAAATATATACTATAAGTGATTATTTTCGTACAAAATGTGTGCATTTACAAAATTCATATAAGATTTTATTCATCGCAAAGATGTGTTTTATTGTCGGCTTTCATTGATTTATGAATTCTTATAAGATTAACAAAAACACGTGTACTCCTTGTTAGACATTAAAATGGACATAAAGAAATTCGACCGACCTTTTGTTAGATATTATCTCAGAGTTAATCGCAGTTGTAGACACTAGGTAAAGTAATTCATCTCAGATATAATACACTTATATCAGCGTTTTTTCCAATCCTCGAACACTCCTAAAACGCGCTTTTTTATCGCCAACAGCTCCTGTTTCGATTTTTCTTTCATCTCCTCAATCATAGCAAAACGCTTGCCTTTCATCGGTGTCTTCAGTTTTGGGAGGAGGAAAAAGTCAGTGACCAAGTCCGGTGAATACGGTGGTTGAGGCATGATTACAGTTATGTTTTTGGCCAAAAACTCACGCACAAGCATCGTTGTGTGAGCAGGTGCGTTATCATGGTGCAAAGTCCATGATTGTTTTTTCCACAATTCTGTGCGTTTCTGACAATTGCTTCGCTCTAACGGCGCATAACTTCAAAGTAGTATTCCTTATTAACCATACGACCTTGTGGCAAGAATTCATGATGCACCATGCCATGGCAGTCAAACTTCACATTTGACCGAACTTGATGTGCTTTTTTCGGTCTTGGCTCTTCTGGACGCTTCCATTGGGATGATTGGGCTTTGGTTTCAATGTCTTATAGTGAAAGTCCAATGTAAGCGGCATGCGGTAGCGGGCGGCAACAATGTAACCCATTTACTTAAAATTAGTTTTTTTTTATAAAAATGTTCGTACAAAATGATCAACATGTTGAATTTAATTTAATTTGGCAATGCCGTTAAAGGCGGCCGAGCGGCAATGTTAAATTCTATTTAACTTTTTGTTTTGCCGCTTCAGTTTGTCAAACCAAAACGTAAAGAAAAAAACGTAGAGAAAATAGAAGAAAAAAATTAATTTTCTTGATTTTCGGTTGTAAAATTTTTAAGAATTAAATTTATTCATTTATTTTTGCGTTAAAAAAGTCAAAATATTTTCTTTGTTTAAATTTCGGCATATAAATTTTCGCTTCAACTAGCCGCGTTCATTTGCCTACATCAAACAAATTCAAGCGGCAAATACAACAATTGGTTGCCGCATGCCGCTTACATTGGCCTTTCACTATTAGTCATACACCCATGATTCGTCACCAGCTACGACCCTTTTGAGGAAATCTGAATCGTCGTTGACGATGTTCAATAGCTCCTGAGCGATGGCCATGTAAAGTAAATTCAGTAAAAAGTCGAAGAGCACACCAAAACATGACTAACCTTTTTATCTGTCAAAAACAAACTAACAATCCAAATTGCCAACATATATAACAGACATATGTTTCAAAATAACTGAAGAAAATCGAACATGCGTAACTTACTAAATTTGAAAATAAAGTTAATTTTGTGATCAGACTAGCTACTGAATTAAGTTTAACAAAATGTTATTCCTTATTCAAGCAACAGGCAGTGTACATACATGTATACATAAGTATACATATTGGAAAAGAAGTAACTGATTTACTGGTTAACGAAAGAAGAAGGAAAGTACAGGGTATCCGCCAGAAAAGTATACTACTCGCAGTAATACCACTTTAATACTGCTGTATGCGATGTGGCACCGTATTGTTGATACCACATGTTAACAAATCCCTAAGCCTGCAGTTGTGGCGTTAAAAAATTTTCAATCATATCGGGTGGTTAAATTTCAAGGGCCGATGTTGAATGTGAACCACACCTAAACGCCAAGTTTTTTTTCCGAATTTTATTTGACATTTCTCTATTTCAGACTTATTCAATTTGAACCATGGAGAGATACACAATCCAACAACGTGTTAAAGTTATCCAGACTTATTATGAAAATGATGATCAATTTTCGAAGACAATCATCTTCAGTGATGAGGCACATTTTCACCTCAGTGGATTCGTCAATAAACAGAATTGCCGCATTTGGGCGAATGAAAATCCAAGAGTGACTGTCTAAAAACCAATGCACCCACAAAGAGTGACTGTTTGGTGCGGTTTATGTGCTGGCGGCATCATCGGGCCGTATTTTTTCCAAAATGAGGCCGGTCAGGCAGTTACTGTGAATGGTGTTCGCTATCGTGAGATGATAACGAACTTTTTATGGCCCGAATTGGAAGATATGGATGTAGTCGATATGTGGTTTCAGCAGGACGGTGCCATTTGCCACACAGCTAACGAAACAATTGCTCTTTTGCGCAACAAATTCAATGGCCGTGTTATCTCACGTAATGGCGATGTCAATTGGCCGCCAAAATCATGTGATTTGACACCGTTGGACTTTTTTCTTTGGGGTTATTTGAAAGAAAAGGTGTACGTCGATAAGCCAGCAACAATTCAACAGCTAAAGGATGAGATAATTCGGCACATTAACGGCATAGAACCTCCATTATGCCTCAGGGTCATCGAAAATTTGGACCATCGGATGGAGGTGTGCCGCCGTGGTCGCGGCGCCCATTTGGCCGATATTTTGTTCCATACATAATTGAGTAATACCAATATATCATAATAAAATAAAATTATAATAATTTCCTAAATAGTTTGTGTTTTATTCATAATCAACATCGGCCCTTGAAATTTAACCACCCTTTATAACGATGTCGAGCTCCATTCACAGTAAGTAAGGTCCCATGATTCCAGCTGAGCAAATTGCACACCAAACTGTCACTGTTAATGGATGCAAAAATGAGTGATGATGAGTTTGAGGAGTTTCCATTGCCCAAAACCGACTATTCTGTTTATTCTCATATCCATTCAAATGAATGCCTCGTCACTGATTATGGGTTTTTCATGCGAATCGGGGTTGTCATGGGCGAGCTATTGGCATAGATATAGATAGCGGCGTAAATGATCTTGTGGAAGAATGAAAACAAATGCAAAAATTTCATGTAACTTTCTCATCGTCACAGTAATCGATAATTGATCTTGATAAAATGTTTTAACGATTAACGGCCGTATGCAAAAAAAAACACTTAACAAACCTTGGTAAGCAATTGTTAAGAAAAATTTCCTAACGTTGTATCCAAAAACAATTATAAGCTTACCATACGTTTAAAGTTGAAATGAGCCACTTTAACTGTACGTTAAAATGACATTTGATTTCTTGATGTTGATTTGCCTTGAAATTCACAATTTTATGAAAAATATTAAGAACAACAATATATCATTAATTTGTTAAATTTTTTTGAAATTCACAATTTTATGAAAAATATTAAGAACAACAATATATTATTAATTTGTTAAATTTTTGTTGAACTTCTTTATAATTATTTACATTAAAAATTGTTTGGTTTTTTTAGTTCAAGTTTTTCCTTTCTTAAGTTTTTTCTTAAGAAGGATCTTTTACAATGCAAATTTGCTGTGATCAATAATTATTGATTGAAGAAGACAAGAAAAATAATAATCAAAATATATTATAATTGTTAGAAAAATAAATTAGCGCTTTAAATTTTATATGAATTGAAAATATTAATTTTGAAAGGGAAATATAAACAAAAAATATGTTAGTGATGCACTTTCAATCGAACGAATACAACTAAAAACGTTATTCGAATAATACAAATATTTGTAGTATAAGAAGTCCTATTAATTTTTCTCAGCTTCATTAATACACTACATATTATATATTCATTATTTATTAAAAAGGTAAATCCAGGAAATAGTTGTCCAAAAAGTGTTATTTTATGTAATAATAAAAATTTTTTATTTTTTAAATTTATTTTTCGATTTTCGAATATTAGTTTTCATACATCACTATTCAAAAAATTACAACTGAACATAACGTCATTGCCAGAATAAAACAATTAAATTCCTTACTACATTTAATATAGGGTGTTTTTTTAAGCCCGATAGAACTTGAAATTGTAAAAAATAACACAAAAAATTAAATTGTAATCAAAATTTTTTTTTATTCGAAAGATCAATACGTGACATTAACATTTGAAAATGATTTCGGGCATATGGGCACCGCGGCTGTTCTTGACGAAGCGCATTCTGGACGTCCAATTTTGGGCCACTTTTTCGAGCACTGCTGGCCGTATGTCACGAACAACACGAACAATGCTGGCCTCCAAGGCGTCAATTGTTGCTGGTTTATCAGCAAAAACCAGTGACTTCACGTAGCCCCACAGGAAATAATCGAGAGGTGTCAAATCGCACGACCTTGGAGGCCAATTGACAGGTCCATTTCTCGAAATCAACTTATCGCCAAATTTTGATTTCAGTAAGTCGATGGTTGCGTTCGCCGTATGGCACGTAGCGCCATCCTGTTGAAACCACATCTCCTCCGGATCAATGTCATCCATATTTTCAAACAAAAAATCATTGATCATGGTGCGGTAACGATCTCCATTGACCGTAACGCGAGCTCCGGCCTCATTTTTGAAGAAATAAGGTCCGATGATGCCACCAGCATGAAAACCGCACCAAACAGTGCATTTTTCTGGATGTAATGGAGTCTGTAGGGTCTCTTGTGGATTGGTCTCACTCCATATGCGGCAATTTTGCTTATTAACAAACCCGTTAAGCCAAAAATGCGCCTCATCGCTGAACACAATTTTTCGTCATTAATTTGAATCGAATCGACGACTGATTTTCAAAGTAAATTTGGATAATTTCGTAGCGTTGTTCAAGCGTGAGTCTATTCATGATGATTTGTCAGAGTATACTGAAACAAATAAAAAAAATGTTTCATCAAAATTTAATTTTTTGTGTTACTTTTTACAATTTAAAGTTCTATCTAGCTTAAAAAAACACCCTATATATTTGGTAACTAACGTATGCGTTAAAACTCAAGTAAGAATTTTTTTTGGATACAGCCGTAAAACACGTTTTTTTATCGAATATGTTTCCATAATAAATTTGCCAGGTGTCTACTTCACGACTGCCAAATATGAACCGTCAAAACTAGAGGCGGCCAAACAAGGTAGTATACCTTCCCGCCGTACACCCCGTATTTGCTGCATTTGAAGCATTTCAATGGAAAGGCCTCAACCAAATCAATAATACTCGCATCTACATGAATTTGTGGTCATAAAACATATTTTGGCTGTCGCAATTTTTACACGGTGTGAATTTAAACATATCTACGCGTGTTTTATTCGGTATCATCACTCCAGCGGGATTTTAGACAAAACAATGAAGAAACAAAAAGGTAATTTTTATCTATCAAGTACTTATGTTTTTAAGTACATACATATGTACATATGTATGATTGTTATAATCGCCTGAATTTGTTTGTAGCAACAATAATGACACACAAAAATAAATCATAAGCACTCGTATTCTTTAAATGGGGCTGCAACAAACACTTATTTAACACATTGTCTATGCGGCATGACTTCTTGGTGGTTGATATCGGACTACGGCTGCTGCTGCTGCTGCTGCTGCTGCCGCTGGTAGTGGTGGAGGGCCTACTGTGTTTTAGTTCATTTGTTTTCTATCTAAGAGTCCTTAAGGGCTATTTTGTGGATTTTCGATGCTTGAGCAAACAATACTCACTTAAAATCTTTTGTTTAATTGTATAAATTTCTTATTTTTCCCAACTTCTTAACATTTCTCCAATTGTTGCAATCCGCCGTAAGCAGCATATAAAAAGATGTTTTACAGCTACACCAAACGTATATATGCACACACACACACATGTGTTTTATAAAGGGTGTCACAAAAGTAAAGCAAGTTTTGACTTAAATAGAAAAAACAGTTTTTAGTCTTTTAATAGTTATGTTTTCATGGCATGATATTAATTGTGAGCGGCATCCAAACGTCAAGTTTTTTGCTCATAACAATTTGACATTTCTTTGCTTCAGTGTTTGACAAATTCAACCATAGAAAAGTACACAATTAGGCAGCCCCTAAAGACTGTTGAAGACTTTTACGAAAATGGGCATTCAAATCAAAATCTGCGAGTATTTAGTGCACTTTGTGATTTTTTTGGTCAGCTTAATCGACAAAGCAAATGTGTCCACAATCGGCGGAATTATGCGTGAATCTCAGCAAACCGCGTCTGTAGGAAACGTGAAAATACCGGTGCGTACTTGCACAGTGTTCCTTCTTTTTTATCTTGGACCAGTACTCAGGGGATGATATGCAGTGCTTGCACAGTGTTCCTCCTTTTTTATCTTGGACCAGTACTCAGGGGATGATATGCAGTACCGAAACTAGCAAAATAGGTTATGAGGAGGTAGGAAAGAGGGAGTAGTGTTTGTGAACATTTGACTTGAACTTTTCAATGTTATAACAGACAGGAAACACATTTGCAGGCAATTTATTCCACAGGCGAAGCGCACGCTGAAAAACGAATTTTCTCTGTAATGCGTAGTACGACTCCCCGGGCAATCGACCACAAATGGATTAACTCTGGACGATGAACGCGTGCTACGTAGAAATGTGCGCGTTTCGGGAACAAGATCCCTAATCTGGTCAAAGCTAAGTCCATCGTAGTAACGATGGAACAGAGTAACGCACTGCACACTGTGGCGGTGTTCCAGTGAGTCAATAGAGTTGGATTCCCTACTGTCACCGATAAGCTTTGTCGCTCTCTCTTGCTCTCAATCGAGTAAACCCAAAATAGACTTCGAGGCACCGATCAAACATAAAAGTTGTATTCCATTTTCGGTCGGATGTAGGTGGTATAAATAGTAAGGAGATCGGATGGAGTGACGTACATCTTACTCCGTCTCAAAAATCCGAGACAATTTAATGCTTCTTTAGGGACACGAACAATTGTTTAGTCCAGCGAGCATCACACTGTATTTTCATTCCCAGAACATCAAGAGCATCCGATTCCTCAATATTTATATCATATATGAGTACAGATGAAGCAGCAGTTGCCGTCGTTTGTTTGTGTGCTAATTAGCAACATCGGATTTCACGAGCGTTAAAAGCGACTCTGTTTTTACGGCCCCATTCAGAGATGAATAGAATATCACTATTCAATGAGTTATTCATATTTAGCCTCTTGGCAAGGGTCTCGGATAGGCTGGGGCTATAACTGAAAAAGTACGAATGGCAAATGCTGCTGTCATCCGCGAAGGAATGGATAGGGTTGGAAGTTTGATATTGAAGGTCGTTGAGGAAAATAAGAAATAGCGCAAGAGAAAGAACGCAGCCTTGCGGTACGCCTGAGTTAATCTTGAACTCGTTTGACGAGACCCCATCTATAACAGCTCGTATAGTGCGATTTCTGAGATAGAAGTTATCACCGATAAGCAGTAAGTTTTACCAGTAGTGCACCATGCTACACTCTGTCACACGCTTTGGAAATATCCAGAGCCACCAATTTTCACCGGAATGATGGTTTGAGTGACACCATTTCTCTGAGAGATATACCATAAGATCTGCGGAAAACATTGCTGTTTTTTACGATAGTGTAGAAGAAGAGCCATCAATCTCGACTTGTCATCGTATCCAGAAACTAAACACCTCACAAATATCTCTGATACAAATTTTGAATAAGGCAAGAGCTGCAGCCCAATGACCATTTCAAACCTCTGAAAGATTGTTTGAACAGACAGAACAAAGAAAATAGACTGTACAATCGAAATTCAATCGACACAGCACACTTTCATTTCAGTGGGCATTTAACAAGCATTTGGGCAAATGAGAATCTACGCATGATTGTGGAAAATTCGATTCATCTCCGAAGAGCGACTTATTGGTGAGGTTTATGGGCTGGCAGTATCATTGCACAAACAACTTCGTCTTATATATTTTCTTTGTCGTTCTTCACTGCACCCGCACAAGAGCAAAGCTATAACACTTTCGCATGTTTTGCTGGTAAACATTGACGACAGCGATCATATCAGGGTAAATTTTGTTTTTGTAAATTGTTTTGGTATTTACAACAATAAATATTAAATAAAAGTAGTTGTTTCTTAAATGCATTGGTGTTTGCTCTTCCATATAAAACTTTTGGGCACCCCTGGTCTATAGACTTAAATAAATAAATAAATACTAAGCTCCTGTTTTCAAACTTGAAAAAATGGCTCGCAGGGATAAGATTCAGCTCAAAGAAAGGAATGATTACCGAAACTAACTCGTATTTTGAGAGGTTTCCAAAATCGTATTATTAAGATGGTATAAAAAAGTTTGTATATGGTCTCACTAACTGTATTGAGTGTATTGAAAAAAATATGTTTTTTTTCTACTTTCAATATCAATCCTCCCTCGTATACCATGCATTAGTACAAATGAAGCAGCAGTCATGGTCATGCTCTTGTGTGTTAATAAACAAAACTTTACTGCACAAATGGAGACAAACTCAAATCTGGCGTCAATTTTGGGACTCCCTTTACAAACACACACACAGGCATACATAACCATATGTACCCAGTTGGCGATGTCTTAAAGACATCTTAAACGATGGGTACAAGACAAACTTTGTTTGAGAAACTCGTTGAAGACATGTTACCGACACCTCAAACAAATCGTTGACGAAATTTTGGAACAAATGGCCACGAAATCATGCAAGATTACACAAGCGACAGTTTCCCTCACCGCATTGTAGACGATTATATACACTACATTTTCCTCTACCATGTCGCCGACGAATACATAAGTGACAATATCCATACTATCTCGTAAACGATTGCATAGGCGACATAATCGTTGACGATTGTTCCGACGATATCTTCACTAAACTGTCGTCAGTGATAGTGATATCATGAAAAGTATTAATTAATTTTTTTCAGCTTGCGATGTCTTTTAAAAAATTTACTCTACTTTAAATCAACAGAAAATTTTTATAAAAATATTAATGGTGTCATAATACTTAAAATAACATAAAAATCTTTTACAATGTTTAAATAATATAAAAGTGAAAAAATTTATTAGAAAAGAATAATCAATATTTTTGATACCAACGTGTCGCTCATTTAAAGACAAATATAAGTTCTTGTTCGGCTTTTTTCAGAGCAGCGATGCCCATCCATTGCACTAAAGTGGTAAACAAAAGCAAACACAATATTACGCTCATTACTTTCGTCGTCAATGCAGGGTCGCCAGAATTTAAAGAGGTAAAATCTGCAAAGCTCAAGAATTTCTCAGAAAAAATCTGCAAAATCTGCTCTTTACTTTCCAAATCTTCGAAAAATCTTCAAACTCTTATAAATATGCCTTTTTTTATAAATCATTTTTAAAATACTAACAACATATTAAAAGAAATTATGCATTTCAGAATATTAAAATGCAAGAAGATTTAATGAGAAAATTAACGTATAAGCAAGTTGTTAAAATTATTTAATGCCTAAACACGTAAGTATATGATATACGAGTATATGCGGACTTCTGTGTCGTTAAAATTTACCTAGCTTAAGATTTTCTCCACATTTGCTGATGAATGTTATCAAATCATTACATATTTAAAAAACTCGTTTAGAATTTTAAAATTATGTCAGAATTAGCTGGTTTTATTTTAGATACAGCTTTGGGCTGAAGAACAGTTCTCGCGTTATCGTAATGATTTCTTAAGTACAGTCAGGCTTGTCATTGTTGTTTGGCCTTCGAGAGTTATGCGTCTCTCTCTCACTGGTTAACTTTTAGCCTCAACTAATTGTATTAGGTTACAGTTTTTTTGAGGTACTCCTTTGTTAGCCATGCGGCAACTTCTTATGTGAAGGCATAAGTCATTATAGTTATTACTGTTATTACTATAGTGGGTATAAGGTCTTCGTTACTTCGCCCATGCTTTTACTTCGCCCATTTTAGATAGAGTAGATTTTCATTTCATGTTGTACTGACAAATTGTCACAACAAAAAACATTTTCCATGTTTTTTTCCTAATTTGCTTTTGACTCAATTGTCCTTTGACTGACATCGATATTAGCAAAATGATGAAAAGTGGCAAATGAATTTTTTATCGACAATAAAAAAAAATTAAAATTAAGAAAAAAGGCATGACTTAATAATCGTCGTAAAAATATAACACGATTTTGGTAGCAAATTTAAAAAGAGTATTATAAGAAAAGACTTTAAATTGTCGTATAAATAAACTCATATTACTTTCTAGAAACTAGCCAAAGTTGCTTTAACAAAGAATCTTTTTGAACTTCAAGTCCAAAAACAATCAATTGCAGGTAGATTTCAAACTTTTTATAATTTTTTCGAAATTTCGCTTAATTTTCTAACATAACATTCAAAAACATGTGCAAGATGTTATTCCATTTTGTCTATTTTATAACATGAGCAACTGATATTTTCGTTTTAACATAACGTAAACAACAACGTAGTAGAAATATAAAGGAAAAAGTACAAAAAGTTATTTTTTGTTAAAAATTTTAAAAATCTGCGTTTCTAGGCCAAAAATCTTCAAATCTTCATTTAGTGTTTTTAGAGTGGAAAAATCTGCAAAATGAAGATAAATCTGCATTTCTGGCAACATTGCGTCAATGAGACAGCGACCGCACATGAACATGCGCACGGTTGTATGAATTTATTTCTTGGTTTTTCTCTGTATTTTGCGTATTTTTTACTTTTTATAATATAAAATTTATTAAAAATACTAAAAACATAAATTCATATGTTTATTCTTTGTTTTTACTTCAATTTTAATTAAATTGTAAGTATAACCATTTTTTTGATTTACGTATTATTCTCCCAGTGCAAATTTATTTACACTCAGAGATTTATTTACACTATGGATTTCTCTTTGGGCATCACTATTTTAGAGTATCGTTACTTTTTTGAAATGCCTACATGAACAATTTGTAGACATTGTCGCTCATCTGTCCGCTACAGATGAGCGGCCAGATTGCAGACATTGTCGCTCATATGGTACTCTTTTCATTACAAAACCTAAACAGAAGAGGACAAATCGTGCATATATCTTCGAAGACAATGTCGTTTAAGACGATTTTGCCAACTGGGTATGATCTCAGAATTTTCAGTTTCATTTAAGATACAATTTTTGTTTTTTTTTATTTCTTTAAATCAAAGTGAAAACAATTCGAATGTGTTTTCTTTGTTTTTGGTTGTGTCTCGGTTTCGAAAATCACAATTACCTGCTAAAATCCAAGCTGACTTTTAAGACTTTTGAATGATTTTTATACTTGGACATATTTATGGTTTTTACTCGCAATTGTTGTTGTTGTAGTTGTTTTTATTTTATGGATTATTGTATTTGTTTATTTGCTTAGTACATGTCTGTCGCTTACTCTGCCCATAAAAACATATGTATTAAGGGTTTTGTTGCAAAGCGCAGGCCTAACTGGCCATAAAAGTAGATAACTAAAGGTGTGAGTTTTAACAGCCTCTTTTCCCAAAAACAAAACAACAAAAACACTTTTTGGTCACTCTTCATTTGTTCAAGTACCAATTGTCATGAGAAAAATTTGTTTTTGTTTCTACTTCTTTGACAAAGCAGCCAGCAGAAAAAACTACAAACACTAAAGAAATTAGGATTTTCTTTCTTTATACTCGTATTATGGTTTACCAGAGGTTTGTAAGTCAATTACAAAATCCTTTTGTACAGCTTTGTCCTCAAATCGGTTTAGGTTTATTAATAATAAATTGGCATGGGCCCCCTGATAGTTAATCATCAAACAATGAGCATTATCCGGCAAACAGGACATCTGTATAAGCATCTGAGTAGAATAATAGAAAATAGATTTGCTTTCTTTTCTTAAAGTACTCGTGTAGTTTTGTTTATGGGAAAGGTGTTTTCCTATTTAAAAACGCAAACGCGTTTCTTGGCACGCGCTTTTTGAAAATGTTTGTTTGCTCGGCAAGAAAACTAAAAAGCAACAGGAATTAAAATATCTTGCTTTAGCCGTAATAAACTAATTTCGACCAATTTCAACAAATAATTGTTATTATAGTTTATTGAAACAACGCGTTTTTTAATCTTTTAAAATATAACACAAAAACAATTTAAAATACTACACCCAAGGAAAACCCCTCATGATTGTGATGTATTCTAACATCAATTCAATGCCAACTGTTCTCATATTTGACCCCATGATACTTTTCATCATTGTGATGTCAATCATTACATCAGTTGCTTTAAATATGCATAGCGGCAATTATGACAATTATTTCATGAATGACGTCATGAGGATGCGACCATGTGTTTAAATCTAATATCGAAGAAATTTCTAAATGAAGTCAATGTAATGACATAATTTCATCAATAGAATGGCACACTAACATCAGACCAACTACACTCATAGCAAAAAACAAAAAGCGTCTTCGTAGTGATGACGGCGGGTCATCAGAATTGTGACATCAATATTATGTAAATAGTCATCAGTAATGTGAAAACAGACATCAATCTCAATGACAAAAGTCATCAGAGAATTTTGTCATACATTGAGTATCATCAATGCTACAACAATTCAATGATTCAATGTGGGCAATTAACAAAATGCATATGTGATTCAATATGAGATGAATATAGATAGAAAATAATTAAATGCTCGGTGGCTTAGTGGTTAAAGCAGTAGATCATGATACGTCATGACCCGAGTTCAAATCCCAGTGGGTGCTGATGAGTAGTGTAGCGACTACGAAACAGCTAGTTGTCCCCCAGCTAAAGATTTGATTATTATTTTTCTTGTCTTCTTCAATCAATAATTATTGATCACATCAAATTTGTATTGTAAAAAAATCCTTCTTAAGAAAAAATTAAGAAAGGAAAAACTTGAACTAAAAACCTATTGTACATATGTACAAACCAAACAATTTTTAATTTAAAAAATTATAAAAGTTCAACAAAAATTTAACAAATTAATTCAATGATACATTTGATTAATAATTATAATACATGCAATTTATATATAATTTTATATATTTGGATTCAATTTGACGTAAAAATCTCATTGATGTGATCAATCAGCAAAAAATGGAGTAGATTTGATGACAAAATATCACCAATACCATGGTAAGCTATCATTAATTAAACTTAAACTCCGATTCAATTTAACGATTTGAAAAATACGAGGTCTGATAAAACAAAAATCCGTTATTTTATTTTTATTTTTTTCAAAAAGTATTTATTTATTCATCAATAACTAACGATTTGTTTTTTGATCAGACCTCGTATTTTGCTATAAATAAAACGCGCCATCAGAAAAATTGGATTTGCGTTTTTGAAAATAATCCAAAATTTAAGTCTAAAGCTATGTACACACGGTTGTCAGATGTTACAATATTGTAAGATCTGGCAACATGATTTTAAAACTGAGCTTACAATACCAGCCAATTATCTGGCAATGTCGACGAAGAGTGTTCTCACGATTGTCAGATGCCTGGCAACATTGTCGTCTTACAATTGATTGACAAGGGTTTTTCTAACAACGTTGTAAGTTAAAAATTGGCAGTTCACACGATTGTAATACATTTTTAGACAGTTTTACTGGCAATATTGTAAGCTCTGACAACCGTGTGTACGTAGCTTAAGACGTGTGCACCAGAGATCTGCAACCGGCGGTTTTTTTAATGAATAAAGTACACCCGTCTTAAATCGAGTTACGGTGTGATTGGCCACCGCTTATTGTTTGCACAAGTACGTTTTCTACCCGTTAGAACTTGCGCCTGTTAACTAGAGTATATAACATACCCAATCAAATTTGTATGCGGTGTCTGCTTGATTTGGTTTCTCAATTATTTTTTTCCACATTCGGCAATCGTCCTCGTACTTCTTTTTAACAACGAAAGTAATATTTGTATGTAAGAATTTGCAGTCACACATTTACCTTACCCATGAGAGTGTGTGTGTTCAGTTTTATGTATTTACTCACTCACACTCGGTAAATGTATTCGTACTAAGCGCAGCGCTGCGTTGAAGGTTTTTAAAACATCATGTTTTGGTGATCGTGTTTTGAAGAAATGATATACACACATTTTATTTGAACATATTTAGTACAAAACCGGTAAAAATTATAACTTTTATTAAAAAAAAAATAGATTTTTTTCACAGAAAAAATTTTTTTTCGTGTTCAATAACGAAATTTGTTAAATCAATTAATAAATTGTTTGAATGCGTAATTTAAACAAAATGTAATAGATTGAAGACTATACGTTTCCTACAAATACGAATACAAAAGAAAAATTCTTTAACTTTTTTATATTATTACCATACAATTTATGCGATATCGTATGCCATGATACCAAAATGAAAAATTTCGATAATTTTGCTCGATATCGTATGCGGTGATTTGCCCCAGTAGAATAGAAATAGACTCTACTGAGCAATCGTGTGATACCAGCTTTTGTTGTTATTGATATAATAAATCCACTTAATTGGTTATGAACGAATATTGATGTTATGAGTGTTTTTCAAAGAAATTTTTTTTTTCTTTATGACATATCATATTTCTAATTTTTTTTCTATGTGTACATAATTAATATGCAAAATGTTCTTTCTGCTGAATATTAATTTCTGTTCAAACCAAAATAATTTAACCTTTTTTGCTAAATAAAAAATATATAAACTCATTTTATATTTAAATATATTATTTCAAACATTAAAATTAAGAAAAAATAAAGATGAAGTTTTTGTTGATGACGTGCTTTTTATCCCATAAACTCTCAAATAAAAATAAAAAAACTTTTCTTGGATAAAAGTAGAACGAGTTTTGCACCGAATTGTTGTTGTTTCCCCTTTTTTTTTGAATTTATGATTTTGTTAAGGTTAAATACTGCTTGAGTTACGCCTTATATTGTAATAAAAAATGTTAAATTGGGATTTGGACCGGTTGAGATTAAAGATACATATATTTACGTAAACAGAAGTTTGAATGTACTTATATCCCAGTTGGCCATACATTTGGGACATCTTAGAGTCTGAACACAATGTAACGATAATTTACTGCGGTGCGGTTTTTCATACGAATTTGAATGAAAAAACCACAGTGCGAAGCGGCATAAAATTAAAATTAATTAATTAAATTAATTTCCATTGCGGACTTTCGCACTCTCTCATTTTTTTATTCCCTTTTTCTCTTCGATGTTGCCGTATCTTTTAAATAATTGACGATTTTCACAACATTATCGTAAACAAATAACATGATTTTGAAGTTTTCCTTTTTTATGAAATATAAAAGTTTAAACAATTATGTTTTTTATTCGCTATTTAAGCTGCTAACATTTATACCAGTAAAAAACTGTTAGAGAGGTGTATAAGTGAAAAGGCTTGTTTTTTGTGTTTTGACAGGTATTATTAGAGCATTTTTCTTTTAAATTCTCAACCATTTATTTATATTGTTGAGATATAAAGTTGAATTTTCTTTCAAAAATTTCCAAAGTCTACTGATGATTAGGGTAGTTCCTATGAAATGTCCACATATAGATAGCTGGGAAACATAGAAAACAAGCTATTTATAATTTTTTACTGGTATAAAAGTTTAAAAAATATATTAACGGAAGAAGAAAAAATTAAAAAAGAAGTTGGAAGCATGACTGTCTTTATAATTTGCAGTCGGGAAGTTACAAAACCTCCAGTATAAAGAAGATTTTTGGTTCAGATAAACAAAGATTTTGGCGTACCAGGTAAGTGAATTTCTATCAGTTACCTTATTTTTTGTCAGACTTTATTTAATTTTAGCTGAGGAAGCAAAAAGAAAAAAGTTTTCGAAATATACGTGATACGTATAAAAAGTGGAAGCAAAAGGAAAATTGGTGCATTAATGCGTCTTGCCCACCATATCCTGTTAGGATGTGCCGTAGTTTTTAATTCCACATATAAATTAAACGTGGCTTCTAGCAAACTAAAAATTTTTTAACAGCTATAATTTTTTATTTAATGGTATTACAAAGTACGTTACACAAACCGTAAATATTTTGGAAATTGTGAAAAAAATGTACTCGTTTGCACAAATAAATTAAAAAAAATGTAAACTAACAATGACAAGTATGCCGTCGCCGTCTTCCGTTGTATTATGTTTATTTTTCTCTCCCGCAACGGGAAATCGTACCGCACCGCAAACATTGTGTTCAGACTCTTAAATGACGGTTACAAGGCAAGAGAAAATCGTGCCAGATATATTGATGACAGCTTAAACAAATCGTTAATATTTATTTAATTTTTTTTTTATAATTTCTTTATTGATTGAATCTTTAAACTAACTGAACCAGCAATAAATATTCAAGTCATAAAAAATTAGCTAAAACAGATGTGCGTTTCACTTAAGTCCAGCTAATGCGGCAACTTTATGGGTAAAATCACCTATTTAACGCTCTGATGATGGCAAGGGTATCCCTTTTTCTCCAGCGAGTATTACCGTCAAAATTAAGTGTATTGCATGGCAGAGGATTTGGGTGATGTTCCAGTTTACTGATATAAATAAATAAATTCGTCTTTCACCATCGGAACACATAGATCCTTAAGCATTCGTGAGTTGTTTATGCACCATGAAGCTGCAGTAATCGTTCGAAGAATTTATTTTGTCAATATTTGACGTTGAGGCGGTTTAGCTCGAGTTCAATCCTGGCTAAAGCCAAGAAATATATTTATTTATAATTATAACAATAATTGCCGCGATCAATAACTCTTGATCAAAGAAGACAGGGAAAAATAATTGAATACACTAAAAAGATTGAACTCGAGCTAGACTAATGATACCAACCCATCATCATATAATATTAGAAATATTAAAATAAAAAACATGAAATTTTTTCATCACAAACAAATTTTTTCACCATACACTGAAAAATATTTGCTTCATATTTCTAATGAACCCAATTCATTAGATAATTTTCATTAATAGAATGAAAAATAACGTTCCATCAATGAAAATTCATAGCATTAATGAAAATATTCATTCAAATTGATTCATTAGGTTTCATAATTTCATTAGAAAATTTCATTGGATTTGTAATAAAAAATTTTTGAAGGCTGGGTGCAAAATTGTAGAGATTTCGTAAAAGTAAGATGATAAATATATTACAATTACTAACTAAATGATAAAGTAAATTATTTTATACATTATTTACCGTGTAAAAAATTGTTTAATAAAAATTTAAATAGTGTATTAAGACAATATAAAATTATTTTATGCTTAATAAAAAAAATGTTTAGTTTCTCTTCAGTAGCACAATTCTAATGAAAAAAGATCATTAGAATAATGCAACTCTTCCTTAAACTAATGATTTTATTTCGTTAGAATGAAGAAAATTTTTCACCAAATTAGTGAACATTTTCATTGGTTCAACAAATGTGTTCATTACATTAGTGAAAATATTTCATAAAAATAATGTAACACATTCATTGACCTAATGAAAAAGTTACGTTTGAATGATGAAGAAAATTCATTAAAAGAATTAAAGTTTTACTTAATTCATAAAACGAATGAAATTGAGTCGTTAACTTAATTAATATTTTCATTGTTTTAATGTAAACTATTCATAAATATTATGATTCATGCTTCATTAACTTAATGAAGTTATCATTAATCTAACGAATATATTCATTACATAATTTTTAATGAAACAAGATTCATTAGTCCAATGAAGACCATCATTGGCCGAAAAATAAGGAAAATTTTCATTAGATTAATGTCAATATTCATTATAATAATGAAGGAATTTTTTTCAGTGTAGTACTTTGCTACCGTTTTGCACACGTCCAAAATTGATCAAAATAGGTATGAATTGTTTAAAGAAAATATGTAAAAAGACGTTAAATTTTTTTTTAGTTCTACTGTTTGACCATTAGTTTTTGTAGTACTCGTATAAGCAAGTTCACTTCATCATTTGTTTGCGAATTGGAATAGCAAAATCTTTCGAGTTTGCGACTTTCAGCACAACAATTTTGTGACTTCAAATCGTAATTACATTTCTTTTCGGAGATGGAAGTTTCAGCTCATGGCGGATACTTTTGCTTAAACAAAACGCACGATTTTCAGCACACAGAAAAATGGGATTTGCGATTTTGATATCACAAGTGATTTAAAAATTTTGTGTTTCTCAGCAAACGGCTGCATTACGTTTTCAGCTGCATATGCATGTAAAGAAAAAAGCTGTTGATTATTTAATTCCAGTCCGAACTTAAGAAGTTCTTGCAACTTTGTCCGTACAAAGACAAAAATACTCCGAATTTCTTCAAAAATTGCAACAAAAAAAAGTTATTGCATGGAAGGCTTTTCGGTAACATTGTGCAAGTACGGATTGTTTCCTTAACCATTAGGAATAAATCTAATATGTGTGTAAACTATGTGTCAAAAAAAGACCTAAAACTACTCACATTTTTCAAACAAACTGTCCGTCCGTCCATCCATCCGTCTGCCTGTCTGTGGGCCATAAGTGTAACAACTTTAACCAATTTGGAAATTATTGGTATCAACAACAAACACCTCAAACTGATTATCAACGCTAATGAATTTCGAGATAAAGCAAATCTGGTAAATAAAATCATTTAAAGCTGCCATTTAGGCTTTTTATAAATGTTGAAGCGAAACGAAGCGAACAAAAAAAAAAAAAAAAACAGCGAACCAAAACAACAAAAATTTTAATTTTAAAATGCGTAAGATTTTATGGGCGTGGGTGGTATTTATGATAAATATTTCTGTTAAAATGTCTACACTCATAAATAAGTATACATATAATACAAGTAGACGAGTGAACATGTACACAAAAGTAGATGGACGTGGCTTTCTCTGAGATACGAGCGCACAAACGAACGAACGAACGCACAATGCTAAATCAAATTGTTACAAAATTTAAATCATGATTCAACAAAAACTTCACAAAAAAAAAATGAGAAGAGTTTTGTTGAAGGAAATTAACAGCAAATTGAAGTTTTTAATTGTGTGGAAAAAGCTCAGCGGGACAGCGTTTGGTTTCTTTGAGCGAAAGCAAAAAACGTCTTAAAAATTTTCATTGCTCAAAAAATCGATTTGATGCACAATTCACACATCCATACATACATATGTACATGCACACACAATCCATTTTGTTTTGCACTCCCCGTTATTAGTAAATACTAAAATATGAGATGAGAGCAAAATTAGATGTTGACAACGTATTCGTTCTTTCATTAAAAATAATTTCAATAAAATCTTCATTGACTGGACAAGATACATACATACTTACATATATAGGGTGTCCGTCGGAAAGGTTTATATTTTGTTATTAAATAAGGAAGTATAGATGTTATATTAGGTTTATTCGTTTACTTTGCAGTAAAATGCAGTAAACGAGTCATTTTTGAGCAAATTGTAAAAATTACTCTCTGAAAGGTCTCTTGTCCAAACAAGTACTCGAACAGAAAAATACTAAAAATTCGTAAACTTTAGTAAACAGCTGATAAAACTGCGCCCATAAGTAACAGCGCACACAGGGGTAATTGTAGATCTGACTAACCAAAAGTTAAGTTTGTTAAATACATTTTAGTCACCTCTCCGTAATCAGCCATGCTTATAGTAAACAATCAAAAATTTCCTACCTTTTACTGTGCATATCCGCGTCGATTATCGTAATTGTGGTCAAATAAAATTTTTCAAAAAACTCTCTTGTCTATACACTGAAAGAATTATGCGTCATATATTTAATGAAACTGTTTCATTAAATATTTTTCATTAATCCAATGAAAACTTTTCACAATATGCATGAAACCTCATATATATTATGAAATAGTTCCATCAGAACGGTTTCATTAAGTTTCATAGTTTCATTAAAAAATATCATTGGATTTATGACTACAACAAAATTTAATTTTTTTTTTTAATTCTTTGAATTTTGGTAAGATATATTAATGGGCATTTATTAATCTTAAGCTACAGTTTAAAAAATGTCAAGTTTTTTTTATTAAAATGTAAGTTTTATGAGTTTCATAATTCCAATGAAGTAGAATTCATTAGATCAATGACAAATAAATTTCTGGCTACCGAACTTGGGTATATATGTACATATGTGTATGTACTCAAATCAGCATAATAATAGTTTAAAAAATTTAAATACCAGTGTATTGAAGTCATTTGAATTAATAAAATCTATTTTATTTGGTGAATACTTGTTCAACATTTTCTTTTATCATAATTAGGTACAATTTCACAAAAGCAAGGAATAGTATTGTTTGTGTAATAAAATAAAGTATCAATGAATAAATTAAATAATTCCATTGATCTTATTACTATTTGTGAACATATTTTATTAATGTGTGTTGTGATATTATTTCATTAAACAAATGTAACTGTTTCATTGATGTAATGTAAATTTTTCAAGTGCTCAATGAATAATAAAATTAGATAAATGAAATAACTTCATTGACCTTATGAAGGAGTTTCATATTTTTAATGAATATTAAATAAATGTTACTTTTTCATTAATTTAATGTACAGTTTTCATGTGCTTTATGAAATTGATTCTTTGATCTAGAGAAATTATTTCACTAATCATATGATTTGTCTTTCATACTTTTAATGAAAATAAGTCATGTTTCTTATTAAAATGTTTCATTATTTTTATGAAGGTTTTCATTAAAATAATCTAATGAAATTTGTTTCATTATTTCTGTGAAAAGTTACAATGGTTGAAAAATAATAAAAAAATTCATAAAAGTAATGTCAAAATTCAAAGAATTTCTGAACAAAATTGTTTCAGTGTACGTACGGAAAAAAATAATAAAACTTCACTTAAACACAAATTAACTTGATTAGAGGCATTTATGTGATATTTCGGCAACACAAACAAGGGACTAGCCTTTAATAATTGTATAGAATTCACACAATAATTGAGTGTTTTTCATATCAAATTTCTTCACAAGTCACTTGCTTGTGATGTGTAAACATCATATTACTCGTATATATAAGTAAACAAAATATTTGATAGATTTAATTATTGCGACTAACAATAAATTGTCTTAATAAAAATCAAAATACAATTTAAATAACGCAATTTTTAACTATTTTTTTTACATAATTACTTAGTTCTGACTGATTATTATAACATTTGTTTTTCATCTTACTAAAGTTTACTGCAAGAAATTTTTGCAGTAAAACTTTGTAAGTACTCAATAATAGAACTGCCACTTTACCCTCTTTTTTGTGTTCTCATTTATTGCAACTTGAATCACTTTACTCTCTTTTTAGTGTTCTCATTTACTGTAACTTGAGTAAACGAACAGCACTCAGTAAAATGCATTAAAACACAGTTAAGGTCTCATTAATTTTTACTTTCAGTTGTGACGTTCTTTTCTGTAGCAAATAATTTACAATTACTTTTTCTGTGAAAAAGTTCAGCTGATTTTACAGTAAAGCAAAATATTGAAAAATAATTTTCGTAAAAATTATTTTATTTAAAAAAACAAAAAGAAACCATTACTTAATTACTTAACGCACCCACAGACGATATGTTTTTACGTTTGTTTTTTTATTTTTTAATATGGAATTCCTCATGTATTTTTTCATATCTGCCAAAATTTTTCATTTTTACAGACGGTTTGCAAAATTTGCTCACAAACGTACAAGTACATTTACGTTTGACATTGTCTATGCTTTTTATTATTAAAAAAAATAATTATTTAAAACATATTAAAATATTAATACGTTAAAATTTTCTGAAGCCGACTACTTACACCGCCCAAAGCCAACCGTCGCTGCATTGTTCGCAAGGCTTAGAGTTCTAATGTCAGATGTTTAAACATAACAAAATAGAACACGCTCTATTTTAAATTTTGTCAGATGGCATTGCTCATGTTTTTTACAGACGCAATGTTTTTGAGGTAACAGACGACATCTACATTGTTAAAAACATATCGTGTGTTATCTTCTTTAAAAATGGTGACAAAACAGCCAACTTTTCTCTCACGATCTGCAATATTTTTTATACAAAATGCAATGTTTTTCACAACGACATTTCTTATACGCTTTTCACTAAAATTATATACTTTTGATGATCCATAGTTGATTAATTGATAAACACATTAAATTTTAAAAAATCTTTAATTAAAACAAATGGTTTTAGCTTTTGACAAAAAAAAAATTGTATTCCTATGAATAAAAAACTTAATTTTTCACTTTACGTTGAATTGTATTTTCAACAGATTAGTCCGCAACAGAACAGAACGAAAAAGTGAAAACAAACCATTCGCATATACTTTATATTGAACATAAACAAAACAGCTGGTTCAGAACGGAAGAGAACGTACAAACTAATTCTGCCTTTAAAATTTTTAAAAATATTTGGGTAAACGAACAGACATAAAGATATGGACAATGAAAAATTAATTATTTTCTTTAACACACAATAATATAAAAATGAAAAACTCGTTCTCTTCACATGCACTTTTGTTTATGTCAAAAACACATGATACGGTTTTAAGTGTTCTATAAGTGCTACTATATTTACGTTACGGTTACAAGTTCTATGGTCGGCTAAATGGGCCTTAAACATTAACATTAGTTAACGTGAACAATAAAGTCAACATTAAATTTTTCCCATTTTTACAACTGAAGTTACAAAAGTTTCAGCAGAAAATATGGCAGCTTCAAATGATTCAAGTTAACTTTGAAATTTACCATGAGTATAAACCTGTTGTTAAGTTATCTGCCATTTTTTAGGTTAATGTTAACTAGTAATAATCAAAAAAGAAAATTATCTAAACCATAGAATCCTAATATTAACTATTCGTCAGTTGTAATAATGGCCCTTAGAGTTATAACTTCTCATAGTAAAAATATAAAAATGGCGAAAAACAACTACAAATAGCAGGCTGTTGTCAATTTAAGTTATTACAGAGTTTCAAAATGAAATATTTTAACAACGAAGTTATAACTTTAACCAAACTTCAACATGAGCGGTCCGCATTTAACTTTAACTTGAAGTTAGAGTTAAAGTTAGTGTTTTCATGTCCGGTGGAGACCGCACTTCAAGTGTCATCAATACGATGTGTAATATTATAGTTCATTTACATATTCTCTTTATAGTTGTATTTATTTGCCTTTGCTTAAACAATACTTGCTGTGATTACAAATTTACATCAATATGATGCATTTTTTTCTACTTCTTAAAAATTAATTTAAATTTAAAAAAAATAATAATTTCAACAACAAAAATGTTTTGCGCAATAAATAGCAAATATTATAACACTATTTATACTTTTTTTTAAATAAATTTTGACAATTATTATTATTATTAATAAAACGTACCATTTAATGGATGTCATCACAGTTATAGCATTGATGATACCAGGGCTGGGTAAGTATTTGAAATGCTTGTATTTGAAAATCCTTTTTATGAGACCGAAATACAAAAAAGTATTTATATTTTTTAGTTATATTTTGTATTTGAAATACACAATTTGAAAATATTTTGTATTTTAAATACACAACTTGAAAGTATCTTGTATTTAGTATTTAAGAAAAACAAATTGAAAGTATATATTTAATTTTGTATTTGAAATACATAATATGAGTATTTTGTCCAGCCCTGGATGATACTCAATGTATGACAAAATTCTCTGATGACTTTTGTCATTTAGTTTGATGTAAGTTTTCACATTATTGATGACTATTTACATAATATTGATGTCACAATTCTGATGACTTGCCGTAGTCATCAATATTAGGTGAGTTTCTTTACTTTCCAGGGAAGTTTCGTGCAAAAGATAGCATGCATAAGTTTCTCCCAAATACAGATAAAATTTACCTAAAGTACGGGAAGGCAAAACGCGAAACTTCTAGCCCAAAAAAGAAACATATGCTGTGTTTTGATGTGGCAAAAAAAAATTGACATTTAGTTTTACGAAAAAATACTTTGATATTTTGCACTTTTGGGCTTTTACAGTCTTTTCCACATTCCTCTTTATTTAATATTTATATAAAAACACTGAAATGATTTGTATACTAATTGATTCAAATGAACTTTGTTTCTTTGTTATTGTTTATTTTCGAACAGCTGATTGCCCAAACTAGCCGGAAGAAAAAGTATAGGCTATTTCGTGCCGGGAGAGTAAGCATACTATTCTCTCGGGAACGCTTTTCGGGCAAATTAGGTTCCCGCGGTATCCCAAACTAGAGTAAAGAAACACACCTATTAATATGCTTTTTTCTCTGAGTATTTATACGAGTAGGGTAGGTTAGGTTTGACAGGCTGCCAGCTATTGTAAAGCCAGCCCATTTGGCTCCAGTCTGGTCCCGTTGTGTTGCCTGGATGGGATACGTATCTCAGTAAATTTACATATCACTGGTTTACAACCAACCCGAGGATCGGATAAAGGAGTCCAATCCACTTACAACACATTCCGATACCTCCGTCAAATCATGAAGCAACGAGTGATTTTTTTGCTATTATCTTTTTGGCTACACTAGTTTTGACAGCTCACGCACGTTTTGTATCTTGTGTCACTGTCAAACATCTTCAGTTTGGTCTATAATTTAATCATGAATCGTCTTACAAACGAACAACGCTTGCAAATTATTGAATTTTATTACCAAAATGCGTGCTCTGTTAAGAAAGTTCATCGCGCGCTTTTTCCATTTTATGGTCAGTTTAATCGACCTACTGAGGCTCCTATTCGGGCTATTGTAAAAAAATTTCGCACCAAATTTACATTGTTGGACATTAAACCACCAACACGTTTACGTAGAGTGCGAATTGAAGAAAATATCGCAGCCGTATCGGCCAGTGTTGGTGATGACCGTGAATTATCGATTCGGCGCCGTTCGCAGCAATTGGGCCTCTGTTACTCCACTACGTGGAAAATTTTGCGGAAGGATTTGGGTGTGAAGCCTTATAAGATAGAGCTGGTGCAAGAATTGAAGCCAAACGACCTACCACATCGCCAAATTTTTGGTTAATGGGCTCTTGAAAAGTTAGATGAAGATCCACTTTTTTATCGAAGAATTGTGTTCAGCGACGAGGCTCATTTCTGGTTGAATGGATACGTGAACAAGCAAAACTGCCGTATTTGGAGTGAAGAGCAGCCAGAAGCATTGCAAGAGTTACCAATGCTGGCGGCATCATTGGGCCGTATTTCTTCAAAGATTATGCGAATCACAACGTTACTGTGAATGGTGAGCGCTACCGTGCGATGATAACAAACCTTTTTTTGCCCAAAATGGAAGAGCTTGACTTGCATGACATGTGGTTTCAACAAGACGGTGCCACATGCCACACAGCACGCGAAACAATGGACCAATTGAGAGGCGAGTTCGGTGAACAGTTTATTTCACGCTTGGGACCAGTCAATTAGCCGCCCAGATCGTGCGATTTAACGCCTCTAGACTATTTTTTGTGGGGCTATGTTAAGGCTAATGTCTATAGCGACAAGCCCGCTTCGATTGACGGACTGGAAGCCAACATTGCCAACATTATTCGTGAGATACCGGCCGAAATGTTGGAAAGAGTATGTCAAAATTGGACTAAGCGGATGGACCATTTGAGGCGCCATTGAATTATATCGACCCAACTATCGATCCAAATAAATATTTCATGCATTTTTCTGAATTTTATGTATTTTTTTTTTTTAATTTCCGATAGTTCTTATAAAATCACCCATTACTTTAAATGCTGTGGTAACAGAGCTGATTATGTCTAAGAATAACAGAAGGCTTGTAAAGTAGATTAGTTGGATATTAACAAAATGATATTTAACAATGAATTCATAGTTTTATATCGCCGGCACTTGAGAACGGTATTGTGAATGAATTACGTTTACAATGTAGAGTTACGTACAATTTGTTTACGAGGCAGGGTGTCATAAAAACACAACATCATACATATACTCGTATGTTTACATTTTTGCTGTATCATTCCGAAGCGTACGAGTATGTAGGGAATTGAATTACCGCGAACGAATAAGTAAAATGTCGACAACATGAAGATGTTTTAGTTTCATTTGTACTGTTTTTTTTTCTTTTCTTTGCGGTTTGGTGTTTCTTTTTATCGATGATGATTTTTGAAATCGCATCAGCAGCATCAACAGTGTACTCGTATGATGCGCACATATCATGAAGACTTTACGGATTTATTGAACAATAAAATCTATGTAGTATATCCTTCCCAAGACCTTGCGCGTACAAGCACACATACATACATACACACACACATACGAGTACAAACATATTTGTAGCAACGATCAACAAACTTCACAATAAACTGTATATTTATGTGTGGGATCAATGCGCTGCGCTGTTGAATGCCAATCTCCAGCTGGGATTTTCAAAGCTTTGATCCACAAGACCCGCCTGTCAATAAAACTTTTGTTTCTTTTTCTTTAAATTTATTCTTTTATTTTTGTTGTATTTTTTTTAATGGTTATATTTTGTATTAAACACTCATCGCTCCTTAAGTCAAATAATTTAAGATTTAAAAAATTTGCATTACGACACAATTATAAAAGAGAGATTTTATCGACTTTGTTACATTTTTCAATAAAAAATCAAACTTAAGAAAACACTCGTCAATGAAGTAAAAAAGAAAAAGATGAATGAGTAAAAATTGCAGCGCATATTAACACTTTATACGAGTAGACGTCCACACAACTTCTATCACTAATAATTGCACTCTATAAAAATTTACAATTCCACTCAATAAAAATCTCGTTTTAATTGTTCTTTTTAAATGGAGGAAAATTCGTAATCTTTCCAATATTTTTATATTTTGCAATTTTGTTAGATCCATTAATTTAGTAAAATAAAGGCTGATTAGGAGTCTAGTAAAAAAGGCAATTTTGAAAATTTCAAATGAGTTCGTTATGGAAATATTCGCCAATGTTTGGTAATAAAATGTAAAGTTTTTCAATCATTTGTGAATTAAAACCCTGGTCTCATTTCTTATGTGTGCTGCAGATCACATATTTTTGGGTGTGTTCTGACACTCGCATAACATTTGCGACTATGACTTGAACTCGCAAGAAGGGTGTTCTGTAAATCGCAATTGCCAGACTCTTGGCGAGTTAAAATCCCAACAGTATGCCAAAGTGAAGTGATGAATTAACACTAAACTAAACCCTAACCAAACAATAAAATGACGTATAGGTATATTAAATTAAATTTGTTTTCTTTGTACTAGAATAAAAACTAGACGATTTTTCATACAATTTTTGCTAAATACATGTGGTCATATTCATGAAAAATTAAAATGTATTTGAAATGAATTTTAGCAAAATTTTATATGGAATTTTTGAGTTAAAACACATTTCAAATTGATTAAAATGTTTATGAATATGCCCAATGGAATTTAAGAAATATTTTTAAAGCTCTAGCCAAACACATTATGTATTTCTGGAAATAAACTTTCAATTCTTGATTACATTTTTAACCCAAAATGCATAATATGAATGCTGCTGGCATTTTCAATTTATTTCTTAATTTATTTGCTTTGGTAAAACATGTGTTTTTAGCATACAATTATGTTAAATCGCAAGCAAAACGCGAGAGTCACCGAACACCTATATATAAATTTGGCGTTTTCAAGTCGCATGGCGACTTTGAAAACTTGCGAGTGTGGGAACATGACTGTTTGTTTGAGGTTAAGGAACCTCCATTACAGTTTATAGCCCACTGTACTTCAATGGAAATTTTTCCAACTTTGCTTGCGAAATTCGAGGCTTTATTTTTTTATGCAGGACCAGTACTCAGGGGATGACCCCTACATATGCAGTGCATAGTAGCGGAACTAGGAAAATAGGTTGTGCGGAGGGGCAAAGTAGGAGTAGTGTTTGTGAACATTTGACTTGAACTTTCGAACGTTATAACAAACAGGTAAGACGTCTGCAGGCAACTTATTCCATAAGCGAAGCGTGCGGCTGTAAAACGAATTATCTCTCTTCCATTCCTAAGACGGCCCAAGACATTATTTTCCATTATAGAGCGACACCATTCAAAAATGGGAAGTCGCCATCTGAGCTGTATTTGGGGAGCCAATTGAGAATTCGTCTTGACGCATTGAAACCTACAAAACTTCATAAAAACGCAGAACATAAAGGGGAAGTCAGGCAACTGAATGAAGGAGATCGAATCCAAGCTAGGTGTTACACTCAAAACAAGTCATCTTGGAAACTTGGTACCATAACCAAAAAACTAGACCGATTCCATTATATTGTTCAACTCGATAACGATCCAACCCTCGCACAACTATCTACCAAACCAGCCGAGTACCAGTCCGACTCTGAGCTTTCAAGCGAGTGCAATCAAGACTTAATTCAACATACTGTTAGCTCATCCACAAGTCGAGGGAGGTTCTGCCACCGCAATGAGACAGGAGCCAAATTCCCGAAATGAAGAAGCTAAAAGTAAAACTGTAACTAGCCGGCGTCTACCAAGTCGGCACCATGAGAATTATGTAAAGCACTAACAACGCTCATCCTTTTAAAAGTGGGGGAGCATTGTTGTAATCAAAGCTGGGACTATGGCAACATCAAACATATTTTTACATCGCTGTTGCACGCTTCACGTGCAAGCATTCATTCCTTTTTATTCTTTGTTAGATAATACGCAGTTCTGAATAAATATATTACCTTTTTAAGCGTGCTTTTCTAATTATCAATTTAACGTTACAACAGTAATGAATGAGGTCTGGACGAAGAACACGTGCTTTGTAAAAATATGCTAGTTTCGGGAACAGCTTGCGATATCGGCGAACTAGTTGTGAATTGTAACGATTTGTAAAACCGATACTATAATTATAAGTGTTGTTGTATAGTTGCTTTCTTACACAACACAAAAACAGAAGTTGTCAAATTAAAACGTTATTTTCTGTTAAGACAAAACTTTTAAAATAGACGTCTTAACACTTATGTTAAGACGGCAAGACAGACAGTAACATTTGCAGTCTACACCTGACAGTAACAGAATTTTGCTGTGTCTGTTACAGCCTGTTTGCCGATATCGAATGAAAATGTATGCGAAATTAACTATTCCACTATTAATCGTTCACATATTCTTATGTATTTTGATTGAGTTTTGACATATCGTTCGCATAGAAAAAAGTTAGACGAACCCAAATCAGTTTTCTTTCGCTTAGATTGCTGTCGAGATTGGTAAACTGACTGTTATCCTTCCAACATCAGCGAACTTCCTGTTAGTGTTTTCAAGCTGGTTGTGGACCACTCTTAATATAAGTCCAGAATACTGGGCTTACAAACTATAGATATTTTCAATGAATGTAGATTTATTTAACATCAACTTTTTTTTCAGAAATAGAAAAAATATTTTATATAAACGAAACTTTTCTCTTGTAATAGGTGTTAAAGGCGCCCACAGACGACATGCATTTATGTCTGTGTTTTTAATATGTAATTCCTCATTTATTTTTTCATGTGTATCAAAATTGTAATTTTTACAGTTTGCTCGCAAATGTACAAGTATACCTAGGTATACCTCTGACATCGTCTATGCTTGTTATTACCACAAAAATAAAAAATTATTTGAGACATAATAAAATATTAGTGCGGTAAAATTTCTTTAAGTCAACTTATACCACCTAAAGCCAATCGCCGCTGAATTGTTCGGAAGGCATAGAGTTCTGATGTCAGATGTTTAAACATAATAAAACAGAATGTGTTTTATTTGAAATCTTGCCAGATGACTTTACTACCCGTCTACATTAGACATGAAATGCCGTTAAAGGCCCAATCAGACTATTATACAAGTATATAAATACTTTCATTTTGTGAGATAAAAGTCTAAACACATTTCTTGCGACTGTCAAAAAGTCTAACGTAAATTAGATTTTGCATTCACACCATCACACTTGATATAAAGCAACATAGATGTGCCATCATAAAACTTTTCACGGCGCCAGGTGCGCTATTCGTCGTAGGCGATAGACGTGCCGACGCGTGAAATTCTTCAACAGTTAAAATAATAATTATGTATAACACATCCAAATTCAATAGCACAAACATATTTTATGTTCTAAATATAGCATGAGCAAAATGCAGTTATATAGGGTGTTTTTTTAAGCCCGATAGAACTTGAAATTGTAAAAAATAACACAAAAAATGAAATTGTAATCAAAATTTTTTTTTATTCGAAAGATCAATACGTGACATTAACATTTGAAAATGATTTCGGGCATATGGGCACCGCGGGTGTTCTTGACGAAGCGCATTCTGGACGTCCAATTTTGGGCCACTTTTTCGAGCACTGCTGGCCGTATGTCACGAACAACACGAACAATGCTGGCCTCCAAGGCGTCAATTGTTGCTGGTTTATCAGCATAAACCAGTGACTTCACGTAGCCCCACAGGAAATAATCGAGAGGTGTCAAATCGCACGACCTTGGAGGCCAATTGACAGGTCCATTTCTCGAAATCAACTTATCGCCAAATTTTGATTTCAGTAAGTCGATGGTTGCGTTCGCCGTATGGCACGTAGCGCCATCCTGTTGAAACCACATCTCCTCCGGATCAATGTCATCCATATTTTCAAACAAAAAATCATTGATCATGGTGCGGTAACGATCTCCATTGACCGTAACGCGAGCTCCGGCCTCATTTTTGAAGAAATAAGGTCCGATGATGCCACCAGCACGAAAACCGCACCAAACAGTGCATTTTTTTGGATGTAATGGAGTCTGTAGGGTCTCTTGTGGATTGGTCTCACTCCATATGCGGCAATTTTGCTTATTAACAAACCCGTTAAGCCAAAAATGCGCCTCATCGCTGAACACAATTTTGCGATAAAACAACGCGCGAATCGACGACTGATTTTCAAAGTAAATTTGGATAATTTCGTAGCGTTGTTCAAGCGTGAGTCTATTCATGATGATTTGTCAGAGTATACTGAAACAAATAAAAAAAATGTTTCATCAAAATTTAATTTTTTGTGTTACTTTTTACAATTTAAAGTTCTATCTAGCTTAAAAAAACACCCTATAAATGACAGCTAAATTCCAAATTTCAAGCTTTTTTATAACGACAAAAAATACTATCAGTGACGGCACCCCATCGGCTAGGAAATAGCCGACTGCTCAATTTTTAATTAGCTGGTTTGCTAAAAAATACAACCCTGATCCAATGTAAAGTATTATCGTTTTGAAAAGTTTCAAAAAACAACAAAGTCGTATGGGATGTCAAATTTTTATCGTACTATTTTTCGTATGTATGACGGATTACATTCAGACTATCAGACTTGTACGTATTATTTGAATTTTTGACAAGTATTAATACAAAGTATAATAGTCTGAACTGGGCTTAAGGCGTACTGTTAAAACATATCTTTGACGGCTCGATTGTTACATGATGGAGTATACGTATGTCTTGATTTTACATTATTTCAACTCCGTCAACAAGAGCACATCATCACTTTTTATGGCCTATTTTGAAGAAAATATGTTCTTCCTTTGTGGAAGAAATTATGTTTTTATTGCAAAATTTGAAATCTAAAATAATAATTTTAGCTTTTTTTGGCAATTTCTTTTAATTTGAAACTATTTTTACTTTTTTTATATTAAAATGTAATTTTCTGTTAAGACAGAGCTTTTAAAACAGACGTCTTAACAGCCGTGTCAAGACGGCAAGAAAGCACTAACATTTGTAGTCTACACCAGACAGTAACAGTATTTTGCTGTTCCTGTTAGTGTTCTCATGTCAGGTGTGGGCAGCACTTTACTCGTGTTTTTTTACAGAGGCAATGTTTTTGAAGTAACAGACGACATGTAGGTATTTTACATTGGGAAAAATGGCGTTTATACTATAACTGTCACACCTGCGATAAAATCTAAAAGAAGAACCTCAAATTCAATCATAGAGAGAATTCTGTTACGTGAATACTTAAGCTGGATTCATCCGTGGTTTCGGAACAAAATTTATTCGGAACAATTTCAGCTTCAAACTTTATTTTTTGTTCCGAACCAATTGAACTGTGCTGCTTTAATTTTTCAACCAAAATTGAGTTGAGATGCCACATCATATTATATGTACACACATACACTGAACCGAAAATTTACCTAAATACTGCAAAATGGGGTGTAAACTTGAAGAAATGTAGGCTATTTAAAACCTACAAAATATTTTATTCAAATTTTCTCGGAATTTCAACTATTGTAATTTATTTAACTAAAATAAAATTTCTCCATTTCTACAGGCATTTATTCAATACTACATACTTTTAGTTAAATGGAAAAATATTATTCAGGTTCAATAAAATAAATTAATTGAATATAGAAAAAAAAATATTCAAATCCACAGGGTGAGTTGTGTTGACAAAATTTAGTCAAATAAACGAATTTTTTCTTTCAGGATGTAAATTTGAATATTTATGTGTGCTTTTGTCTTACTATTAGTTAGTACTGTTTTAACAAAATTTTTACTGATTCAACAAAATTTGGGCTACATTTTTAACAAATCTTTTTTGAAATGTACTAACTTATATTTTTAACAAACCCCATTGGAGTTGAATCGAATAACATTTGTTTATTTGAATAAATTTTGTTCCGATTTGAAAAGTAATCTTTTGAATTGAATACTTATTTTTAGTGAAGGGTTTACTGAATTTTTTAGTTAATAATACCGACGAAATTTGGTTCAGTGTATGTAGGTATAATAAAATACAGGGCTATAACTATAGTCAATAAAAAAGTATACTTTAAAAAATATAAAGTAATGTTTAACAAAAAGTATACTTTTCGTCCACTATAAACAAAAAAAACTTACTTTATTTTCAAAAGTCGATTCTAAAGTTAAACAGAGAAAAAGCTGTTTTTAAGTATATTAACATAATTCTAAATAAATGAGCTGTTCGCCGTCAAATGATAAAATGTAAAAAAATTCGAAATTAGTTTTTCACAAAACTTACACAAAAAAAATAAAAATTGGTATAAAAATAAAAGTTAATTATATAGATATATAAAATGTTTACATTGAAAACATTGACGTCGGCTTTGCCATAAGAAGACCCAAAATATATTAGCAAATGTTTGATGCTTTTCGTTTTTTTGCAATACAGCTTGGAAAAGGTGCTCCAGTTAGCCTCCCGTTCCCTTTTTTGTTGACCCTGTCAAATTTATAAAGTCAAAATAGTTTATAACACACGGAACCATTTAACCATTGCAACTAATTTATAAAGGTTTTTAAAAAAGTCTCTTTTTTAATTTTCATTCAAGTTTTTTGACCGTTTGTTTTCCTTTTTTTCACTTTGCTGTCAGCTGATTGGAGATGCCATTCGTTTATATTTTATATTAGATTGAATGCAAATGTTTAATGAATTTTTACTAGTCACCCATTTAGAGCCACTCCGAGTTAGAACCGATTTTAATTTTGACTATAGTTGAAAAAAAGTTAGCAACAGATGCTAAAATTTAAGTTGCTTTTAAAAAGAACCGACTTTAGCGTATGACTATAGTTATAGCCCCGAGTGTTTATCTAAATGTTTTATATTGATTATTATAAAAAATAAAAGTAAACAGCTTTAAAATATTTTGTCATGAATTTTAACGCATCGATTGCACTGAAGTTTATTTCAGAAATTAAAAAGTTGCCACCTCGTAACAGTAAGACGCCTCATTTACATAGTAATTTCATGTGGCAGCTTTGTTTGTCCAGAACAAATGTTCGAAGTGAATTTCAGAAGAAATTCTCAAACAGCTAAAATTGTTTAAGAACAAAAATTTTGTTTCGAAACAATGGGTGAATCCAGCTTTAAAATTAGGGTTATCTCAGTCTTACTCGTATAAAAATTTTTATGCGAGCGTTCTTATAAAAAATCTCATGGCAATGACCTTATAATAAGAGCTGTCAAAAAAGCGACTGTGTATGAGTGAAGACGCCATTGCAATTTCACCGATCATTGGTTTGGCAAAATATATTTTAAAACCTCCTTTTAAATTCAAAATAATTTGTTTTTATGCATTAAATATATACTATAAGCGATTGATTTTGTACAAAACGTGCACATATACCTACAAAATGCATATAAGAATTGATCGCAAGGATGCGTTTTCTTCTCGGCTTTCCATGATTTATGAATTCTTATGATTACCAAAAATACGATTACTTCTTGTTAAATATTAAGTTGGACGTAACGAAATTCGTTCTTTCATTCTGCCGACGTTTTCTTAGATATTATGTCAGAGTTGATCGCAGTTGTAGATACTACGGAGAGAAGCATTTAAAAATTTGTACATCTGGCAGCGCGCTGTATTTGCCGTCGCCATAGTACTTAATAAATTTGTTGTTGTTTTTTTCGAGTAATTTAAGTACCGTCGGTAATAAAAAAAAAAAAAAAAACTTAAGCAGTTTGTTGACATACCTTCATTTTAATTGCCTCCACAATTTTGGCGGTTTTTTATCCAAATTTTAAATTCCAAAATTTTAGTTTTCCCAACCTGTTCCACTGGAAAATGAGGTAAGTAATTTTAAAACACCTAAAGCCTTTTTTATTATTTTTGCTCATGTATGATTATTATGTTTTCATAAATATTTTTTAAGCATAAAATTTTTAACTTTTTGTACCTATATTTTTATACATTTATTTACATCGTATGTGTGTATATATGTACATATGTGTAAAAATTGCAGTTTTATTTCATACAATTTTTTATTATTTTATTATAATTTCGTTTCAATCTTGTTATTTTGTACTTAATAATTATTTTCCAATATTTTTTTTTCAACTTGCAAAAAATATTATTCCATTTTTTTACACATTTGACCTTTAATGCACTTCATTTATTTATTTTTTTATTTCTTAAGAGAATAAAAGAACACGGCGTATAATTACTGCGATATGTTTTTTATATATGAGAAATTTTTAAAGTAAAAAAAAAAAACACGTCAAGCCGAAGAATCGTATAAGCGCCACACGCCAAACAAATCCATCCACGTACAGAACGTTATCACAACGCAAGACCACTCATTGAACTAACTAAATGGCTGATGGAGAAAACAAAAAAACAGCCAGACGTCATTCTGTTAGTCAATCCAATAAAAAAAAAAGGCCAGCATACAATTGTGCTCAGTTAACACTCAAGCAGAGCCAAAGGTAAACAACAACAACACAATTTCACAAACTCTAAAATTTATTAGTTTGCATCTGTGTTAACGTTTCTTTATGTGGCTAACCAACCAACAAGCCAGCAGCCAACCAACCAACAATCATACGAGTACAATCAACGGTACTTGCAGAGAGACTCCACAATAAAAAAATACATTTATGCTCTCAGCATGAAGTTGTTTCTCTTCTGCAAACAATTCGAAGCCATGAAAACAATACAAAGCTAACAAAAACAAAATAAACGGGAAAAAATAACAAACATATCGGTATAAAGAAGAAGAACAAAAACACACACTCAGCACTTTCCTACATATCGATAGCAAAACTTTATCAACCCCAATCCGAATTAATATCTGAACATGAAACGCAACTCGTTTAACACAATTAAATATCTTTGAGATACGAGTTGTTTTTATACTTCAGAGTAGTGTTTTGATTGGTTGTGCAAGAGAGTGCATATACGAAAATTTCCATATTTGGCACCACCCAATTGCTTCAGAGCCGTTATTTCTTTCTCACGGAGTGCAATTCAAAGCGAAATTTCTCACTACTAGTGTTTTGCAATTGCAAAAGGACATAAATCTTGGAAAACGCAAGCGCGTGCCAAGGAATGAGTTTTATTCAACGCAAAAAAAAAATGTAATATTAAAAAAAATCTATTCACACTCAGTCACATAGAATTTAATCGGGGGAAAAATAATGTGATCGGATTCGAAAACACTTGTAGCTTTTTGTTTATTTTTTTTTCATATTCATTCATGATTCACACCATTTGCAGAGACTTAATATAATATCTTCTTTATTTTGTCATTAAATAACATTAACATATTTTTGCTCATATATAGGTACTAACGTTTCCTGCATTTTATTTGCGATTAACTAACTCACAATAACAATTATTAAAAACTTATTTGCAAATAAGACATACAAAGTTGCCACTTTATTTTACAATTTCAAAGATTTCATCGATGTGGCAAACAGAAGCAAATATTCAAAATTTTTCAATTTTAATAGGTAATCTTTGCTTTAATTGAATTACAAAAAACATTTTTTGATTTTTCTGTTACAGTTTCAGTAACCAAAATGCTTTTTAAAGTAACAATGCTGCCAATTATTTATATTTAGAACATTGGTATGCCATACTAAAAAAATAAAGCTTTTCCATATTACAAATTGGTGCATAAACAGTGAGTTAGTTATTTGCAAATAGTTTTTATTTGTGAATAGGCTATAAACGTAGTAATAGCTATATGTGTTATTACAAAAATATGTGAATAAAACAACTTTATTAAATACCTATTCTATAGAATACGATAACATCACTTGCAACAATGTCGAACTCAAGGTGCATTAATGACTGCAAGATAGCAATCTTACAGGCTTTTGTAATTATTCTCAATTATAAGAAACCAAATTATCTATAGGTAATAAATATCATTTTTATTTGAATTATTCGTAGGTATTTTCACGAAATTATTTTTAAATGTTTCATTCAGAATAAACTGCTAAATTCACTTTCAAAAATGAAATTAATACCTTTGACGATGAGTGCTCACGATATTGCCAGTAGTAAAAAACTGATACACAGCGTAGTGCTGCCACCTTGGAGACGTTAATGCGTCTTGGTCGAACTAACGTTAAACTTACATTTTGACAGTGAATCATTCTTAAGCACCCCATACACGTTTCAATTGAGTTGGCAACTGAGTCAGTTGTTGTCCTAATCAAAGCGTGTATGGCTTTGTCAGTTGATTAGTTTGGCAGTTGTCGAGTTGGTTGAAGAAAAATTAAAATGTTTTGATTTCTTCAAGTTGATTAGCAAGTCTTTCAGTTCGATTGCGCTGTGTGTGTTCGAGTCTCTTGATCAGGTCTAAAAAAAAAAAAAGCGATAACAACATGCAATTGTGTTCAAAAATAAACTTTTTCGTGTATTTTGTTGAATTAAATTAGTGAAAATTTATTGTAAAAAAAAACCCCCAAAAGTGTAAGTGCAAATTTCTCCTTTTTACTTATTGAAGTGAAACATTGGTGTCGTCTATAATTTTTAATTTATAATCTGGCGAACACAATTAAATTGTAAAATATTTTTTGTTTTTGCGTTTGTTTTGCTTATTTTTTCCCCCATTCAGTGAAGCATCTTTATTATATGCATCAAAAAATCGTTTAGTTGGGAAAAAAATCCCTACATTCAGACATTAAATTAAAAAGTTAACAGCACAGTAGCATTTTAAGCTGCTAACGTCACTTTTAAGAAAAATTTTTTGCATTTTTTTTCCTATTTTTGTTGATAAAATGTTGAAATTTTTTTTGATTTTTTAGATTTTTTCAATATAGCCGAAATGTTTGCTCTTAATAATAATTTCAATTGTAATATATCTATACTCTTTTACAAAATTTAGTAAAAAACTTGAAAAAATAAGTGCCATTACGGCTTGAGGCGAAAAAAATGCGGCTTTTAGGATACTGAAAAGCGCTAAAACTGGCGCGAAAGGCGTTAAACTGACAACCGTGATAACAAAGTCCGCAACAAGGCGAATTTATTACTAGGTGAACTTGACAGCTCAGCTGTTTATTTTTTGCATCTCGCGTTTTTCCCAATGAGACTGTCAAATTTTTTTTCTTTTGTTTACAAACTTTTTCGCGCCCTTTTAATCTGAAGATTTTTTTGTATGATTTAGTGCAATTTCAAAAAATTTGTGCGAATTTAAAAGCGAAAAACCAATATAATCTGTGATTTTAATTACAAACAATTATAAAAGTTTATATTTAACGTTTGTATAAAATGTATCCCCTGCTGAACAATCTTGAGCGAATTTAGATTATGACATTCTCAGGAAGTTTTACAATAACAAAATACATAGTGCTGAATTTACCTTCCCGCTTGCTTTCACCTGTATAAATTCGCATATGTCCGCAATGAAAATAAAATAGATTAAAAATTTATGCCGTTCCGCACTGCGGTTTTTTACTTCCAAATCGTATGAAAAACAGTACCGCAAAAATTATCGTTACATCCCTGCCAGCAGATTGGTAGTCGACTACAATTAAAATTAACTAGTAATTCACTTTTTTGGCCTAACTACAATGTAATGCAGAATTTTTCCAAATGAGTGTATACTCTACGCAGATTTTTAATTTTTTGTTTATTTTCATTTGATATACCTACTTCACTTGCTTACAGAAGTTGAAAGACGATGTCTTTAAATACACGACGGAAATTTCAATTTCTTCTGATTTTCTTAAGCTATGTACACACGGTTGTCAGATATTACAATATTGTAAGATCTGGCAACATGCTGACGATGTAGTGACAATGTAAAATTGTCCCGCAGAAGTAAATTGTGTGTTCAGACGATCGTAAGAAAATCTTACAATTTTATTGTCAGACTATGGCCTGACAAATAATTCATTTGACAACAAAAATTGTCAGTTCACACGGTTTTCAGATTGTTAGATGAAAAAAATTGCCAGACATGTTGTAAGGCATTGCCACTTATGTATATAACACGATCTGTTTGGCAGTGTTGCCCATCAAACTTTTTTCTGACAATGATGCCATTGTCAGGTGCATTAATTTTATACATCTGACAATTAAAACTGAGCTTACAATACCAGCCAATTATCTGGCTATGCCGACGAAGAGTGTTCTCACGATTGTCAGATGCCTGACAACATTGTCGTCTTACAGTTGATTGACAATGGTTTTTATGACAACGTTGTAAGTTAAAAATTGGCAGTTCACACGATTGTAATACATTTTCGGACAATTTTACTGGCCATATTGTAAGATCTGACAAACGTGTGTACGTAGCTTTAGTAAAGATAGGATTTATTTTTAAAAATTTTACTGTATCTCGGTAAGAGAGTAAAATGACAATGAGCGGAATTATCATGCATATTACAAAATTTAGATCATAGAAATAATTTATATTTTACCTATCATACTCGTCAAAATCTTTTGGTATTAGTTTTTAATTATATTATAAGATTAATACCTATATGTTTTCTTAACGAAGTCAATCGTTATTGAGGAAAAAACTGAGAATTTCTTTTTTAAAGTTAACATATAGGCTGTTTTTATTTAAATAACTAAAAAAAAAACAATATTAATCCACTGATGAACGGTTAACTTGTGAGTAGCTACATATAAGTCCGTTTAAAGTTGACTTTTAGAAAACTAACTTTAATTTAGTTGAAAAGTAATGCAGAGTTGGACAATTAACTACCTCCTAGGACATCGCCATGTTAAAATAGTCAGTTATCTCCATCGAAAATAGTCTAAGTGTCACTCACCATCAGCTGCAAAAAAAAATTAGTTTAAAGTTATTTTTTAGCTAACTGAGTTGCCGGCAGGGATTGTTGTCAGACTCTTATATCGGGTGGTTAAATTTCAAGGGCCGATGTTGAATGTGAACCACACCTAAACGCCAAGTTTTTTTTCCGAATTTTATTTGACATTTCTCTATTTCAGACTTACTCAATTTGAACCATGGAGAGATACACAATCCAACAACGTGTTAAAGTTATCCAGACTTATTATGAAAATTGGCGTTCAAAATCATCTTCAGTGATGAGGCACATTTTCACCTCAGTGGATTCGTCAATAAACAGAATTGCCGCATTTGGGCGAATGATAATAAGCCAAGACTGATTGTCGAAAAATCAATGCAAGAACAAAGAGTGACTGTTTGGTGCGGTTTATGTGCTGGCGGCATAATCGGGCCGTACTTTTTCCAAAATGAGGCCGGTCAGGCAGTTACTGTGAATGGTGTTCGCTATCGTGAGATGATAACGAACTTTTTATGGCCCGAATTGGAAGATATGGATGTAGACGATCACCCTTATTGTGTTTGGCGTAGTCGTAAAACGACAGCTCTCGTAGTAGCTGTCGCATTTACACTCTTATCTTACCGTCTAAAATTTTCGACAAGCAAAATTTTGTAAATGAATCATAATGTAAAAGATTATGCTAAACTAAATGATTATGAAGCATCCTGTTCAAGAAGTGCCAATTAAATGTTTGTAAATAACAAAGAGAATAAAAAATAGTAATATTTTTTTGAGATTGTTCATTTAATTTGTGCAAATAAGTTTTATAAAAATGTTGTGTTGCATTTTACTCATCCTCTGAATATAAAGTGAAAAAGCAAATATTAAACTAATTCTATGAAAAGCAGCTGAGATAGCAGCAAGTGAAAATATTTTTGCATTCTAACAAAAAATATGTTAGAAAATATTGTATTATAAATGTTTGTTCACATATGTTTAAAATCAGTCCAGGCCTTTGTACAACCCTATACGGAACAGGATAGTGGACCAATTTAAATTAAATTTTCGCAAACTGTGTGTCCCGCCGATTTACTATTTATTTTTTTAAATAAATACTCATTTCTAATGAGCAAATGTAACAGCAATCATGTAGAAAATAGGGAAAGTAGAATTCATATTTTTATTTTTGATCATTTTTTACTTTATCAAATTTTAGATATCTGTCGTGAGCAAATACGTTGACGACAAATTTGCTCCCTTTTGAAAGACAAATACGCCAAGCACGGTAGCATTTTAATGGCGTTTTGTAAAAGATTTGACATTTGTCGTATTCACTGGCGTTTTTCGCCAACCACGGTAGCATTTTTCAAAAACGCCCGTCTTTCGCCATAAAAACGCCAAACACAATAAGGGTGAATATGTGGTTTCAGCAGGACGGTGCCACACAGCTAACGAAACAATTGCTCTTTTGCGCAACAAATTCAATGGCCGTGTTATCTCACGTAATGGCGATGTCAATTGGCCGCCAAGATCATGTGATTTGACACCGTTGGACTTTTTTCTTTGGGGTTATTTGAAAGAAAAGGTGTACGTCGATAAGCCAGCAACAATTCAACAGCTAAAGGATGAGATAATTCGGCACATTAACGGCATAGAACCTCCATTATGCCTCAGGGTCATCGAAAATTTGTACCATCGGATGGAGGTGTGCCGCCGTGGTCGCGGCGCCCATTTGGCCGATATTTTTTGTTCCATACATAATTGAATAATACCAATATAGGTATCATAATAAAATAAAATTACAATAATTTCCTAAATAGTTTGTGTTTTATACAAAATCAACATCGGCCCTTGAAATTTAACCACCCTTTACAAGTATGATTGCATTAGTTCATATACTTATGAACTATGTTATGCAAACTTTCATAAAATTTTTGAAATCGCACGATTTGTAAAAAAAAAACTCTGTCACACAGTTGCATTTTTAGTACTTCTTCCGCACAGATGTTATATGTTGCACATTGCACGATCATGTAGGATAGTGCATCAGGGACTTTATTTGTAAATAAGTCTTACGTGTAATAGCTGTAATATGAAGACTGCCGTATTATTATTATTTTTTTTTTTTAATGTCTAAATATCCGACAGATAAGACACTCACTCGTTTACGCCTCCAAGAGCCTATTTAATCATTTTTTATAGGTACAGTGACCAAGAAGCATATAATGGCTTAACTTATGCATATCTACGTGCCTGTGTAGACATATTACTTACCGCTGTCTAAACTTGTTATTCACGTACGTAAAATTTTGCAGCTGTTTACATTATTTTCTTTATTTTTAGAATTTTTTGTTTATTTTTATCATAGATACTTGTTATTCATAGTAACGCCCCTTATGAGCGCCATATTATAATCAGACAACACCCCCCACTCGTTAAAATTGATGCAGAAACACTGTGACTGCTTCCTCGCACACAACTAAATAAGTACTTTTTTTTCTATTCAAGTGCAGGCACTATAGTTCTCTTTGCAGTTATGAGTACTTGTAGTTGCGAACACTTGTCGTTTTCTTTTTTTCATACTCCCATTCAGTATCCATTAGATGCATTAACTTGTTTTACTTTGTAGTCGCTCACAACAACTGGCTGGCTGCTTTAGGTGAATGGGGATTTCTTTTTAAAATATTGTTTTTGTTTTCCTTTTTCTTTATTTTGTGTTTTTTTTCTTCTTCTGTTTGGTTTTGCAGAAGAATATTGATAAGTAGTATTTCGTGCTCGTTGTCTCTTTCGCTCTTGCTGGCGAGTGGCAGACAAGGCAGTGTTTGTTCTTTCAGTCTTTAGTCAAGTGCAAATATCTTTTGGGTTGTTTGCCCATCTGCAATAAGTGATTATGAAACATTTAAGCTCTCTCAAGTGTGAGACTCTGTGCTTAATATTTAAATACCTTTCAAAGTTATACAAAAAAAAAAAAAGAAAGAAAAGAAGCAAAAAAGAAAAAGCAGCTAAAATGAAAGAATTCTTATGTACTCGTACTTTTAAAGGATTAAAAACAAAAATTATGGATCAATGTTTGAATAAGATGCCTTTGAGAGCTTTTTCTCTGCTTTGTATGGGAATTTGAAAGAAAATTAACCAACGAAGCTTAAAGCATATTAAAATTCTTCATCATTTCTAAAGGAACAGCATGAATGTGCGTATTTATGAATTAAAGATTCTTCACTTGACTTTTTTGTTAGTCGTTTAAATGATCAAATGTTTATGCACAAACTCGTCTATAACTTTCTTAGAACAAAAAAATAATTTTGTAAACTTTACATTGAGTATACAGAAGCCGTGGATATGCCATCATTGCATATAAAACACAGTTCAGAGCATGTACTAACTATCCTGTTTGAACTTTGAACGAGTTTCCATCCCTGCTACACTAGATATAGCTACATACACTCCGGTGCACTTATTTAAAGGCACTAAAAATTCAATATTCAGAAACCTCTATCTTTTGCAATTTTAAACCGATGGCAGAATTTAAAAATAGAAGTGGTAGGTACACTGAAAAAATTTTGTTCAGAAATTCTCTGACTTTTGACATTACTTTTATGAATTTTTTCATTATTTTTCAACCATTGTAACTGTTACGCCACTGTCTAACAGCTGATACAAATAATCGATTGTCAACTATTATTTTACCATGCTTGTTATCGCTTAATTGTCAGCCTTAACAATTTGCTTGTCAAATTATTTTAATTTTCCACGCGGCTTAAAATTGATAGGCATTTTTTGATATAAAAAGGCCATTTTGTAATTTAAACTGTTAATACTATTATATATTAATTTAAGGAAGTTTGCTCTAAGTCTCCAGACAAAAAGTGTGTATATTTGTATTTTTTATATTACCTTAATTTTTTAAGTAATTTTGTTTTTATTATTTCTAGGAGTTTTAACTCTAAGTTCAAGAAATAAAGATTGTATTTTGAATATTCTTGATACTTGTGTTCAAAACTAAATTCGGAGGCAAGGGGCCTGGGCTGCTTCACCCAACAGTAACTTTTCATAGAAATAATGAAACAAATTTCATTAGATTATTTTAATGAAAACCTTCATAAAAGTAATGAAACGTTTTAATTAGAAACATGACTTATTTTCATTAAAAGTATGAAAGACAAATCATAGGATTGGTGAAATAATTTCTCTAGATCAAAGAATCAATTTCATAAAGCACATGAAAACTGTACATTAAATTAATGAAATAACTTCTTTGTACTAATGTAATATATTCATTAAAAATATGAAACTCCTTCATAAGGTCAATGAAGTTATTTCATTTATCTTATTTTATTATTCATTGAGCACCTGAAAAATTTACATTAAATCAATGAAATAGTTACATTTGTTTAATGAAATAATACCATAACACACATTAATAAAATATGTTCACAAATGTACGTAATAAGATCAATGGAATTATTTCATTTATTCATTGATACTTTATTTTATTACACAAACAATACTATTCCTTGCTTTTGTGAAATTGTACCTAATTATGATAAAAGAAAATGTTGAACAAGTATTCACCGAAGAAGGGATACCGTTGCCACCATCAGATTGCTCAATAGGTGATTTTACCGAAACAGCTCTCGCATAATAAAAATCGTCTAGCATTGGCTGGACTTAAGTAACAATCAAATTTTTTAATTTAAAATCACATTTTTTAACTTTAAATTTAGTATTAAGATTTGAATACTTATTGTTAGTTCATTTTGAAGATTCAATAAATAAAAAATGCTTAAAAAAAATATGCACCAAATAAAATAGATTTTATTAATTCAAATGACTTCAAAACACTGGTATTTAATTTTTTTAAACTATTATTATGCTGATTTGAGTACATACACATATGTACATACATACCCAAGTTCGGTAGCCAGAAATTTATTTGTCATTGATCTAATGAATTCTATTTCATTGGAATTATGAAACTCATAAAACTTACATTTTAATAAAAAAAACTTGACATTTTTTAAACTGTAGCTTAAGATTAATAAACGCCCATTAATATATCTTACCAAAATTCAAAGAATTAAAAAAAAAATAAATTTTGTTGTAGTCATAAATCCCATGATTTTTTTTAATGAACCTATGAAACTTAATGAAACCATTCTGATGGTACTATTTCATAATATATATGAGGTTTCATGCATATTGTGAAAAGTTTTCATTGGATTAATGAAAAATATTTAATGAAACAGTTTCATTAAATATATGACGCATAATTCTTTCAGTGTAGATCTTGAGATATTAAAAGATTCAAAACGCACCAAAATGGGGAAAAAGCGCGTTATTTCAACAAAAACGCATCGAATTTTGAATTCTTTCCATTCATTTTTAAAAACCTGTTTTATATTTTAAGAAGAACACTATTTTTATATTAAAAACACGTTAATTAAGCAGCCTTTTAAGGCAAATTCGCAAATTCGTTCAATAGCTAGAACTCGTGTTTGCCAAACTTGGCCTCTAGTACAGCTCTGTTAGTTTTATAAAGATAATGTTACCTTTACAATAATTATAACGATATTTTATCAAATTTATTATTAAGCAATATCATTGTGAAAGAAAATTTATTATCAAGGCGAATTCATACCAGGTAAATGGAAGACCAAGGCGAATTCATTACTAGGTGAACTTAACAGCACAGTAGTGCAATTCACTAACCAGTTTTAACGCTAATAAAATTCGTTTAGAGAAATTAACACTAGCGTTGGTGTTTTTGCGACTCTATAACAGTTTTTAACACTATTTGTCTTCGTTTTAAATCAGCTGTTTTTATAGCCTGACTGATTAGCGTTAACTAAACACCAATTATTTTTGTGGTGTTTATCTTAACAACAATGTTGTTAAAATTTCTACTAGAATAACTTCACTGTATTTGGGATACGACTTGTCGGAAGAGTCCAACAGTCGGTCGACGTTTTCTCTGTGAGAACTTATCTTATTTATCAAAAAATATTTTAAATAATAAACATATAAATAGTTTTACTTACCCTAAACATAGAATTATTTGCAAATTTGTTTGTTTTTGTTCTGTTCCTCTTTGTGGTTTTCTTTATTTTTAACAAAGCTGCCACAATATTTAAAATTTTTTTAACAAACAGCCAGAGGTGTTAAGAATAAGTTAGTGAATCACATAAGCGTTAGTGCAAACCACAATAGCTCGCGTTAAGTTATGCTCTTTTAAAATCGTTAAAAGTTAGTGAATTGCACTACAGGTGATTTTTTTTTTTTTTTTGCTTCTCGCGTTTTTTTCCAATGAGACTCTCAAATTTTTTTTCTTTTGTTTACAAACTTTTTCGCGCCATTTTATTCTGAAGATTTTTTTGTATGATTTAGTGCAATTTCAAGAAATTTGTGTGAATTTAAAAGTGAAAAACTAATATAATCTGTGATTTTGATTACAAACAATTATAAAAGTTTACATTTAACGTTTATATAAAACTTTTCCTAGCTGAACAATCTTAGGCGAATTTTGATTTTGACATTCACGATATGTTTTACAATAACAAAATACATAGTACTGAATTCGCCTTCCCGCATGCATTCACCTCATAAATTCGCCTTGAATATGGGTGATTATTGACATTTACAATAGTTTAAAATAAAACTGAAGTAAGGCAAATTCATAACAGGTGGCCTTCTTAGTACAACAATACAACAACACAAAAATAGCATGGTGTTCGCCCTATATAAAATTACCAATATATCAAAAACATACTGAATTCGCCTTAAATTTTATTGAACAAATCAGTATTGCCGGGAACAGCCAAGAGGTCGATATTACAGAAAATCCGAAAAATCCTTTTCGTTTTTTGAGAATATAAAAATTAAGGAAGAAAAAAATTTTTAAATTGTAATAATAATCAATTGTCCTTAAATTTTTCCACTTATATATATTAAGTGGAATATTTTTTAAAAAACTTAAAAGATTAAAAACTGGATATTAGAAATATTTTATAAGCCTCTTGTATGATTTCTTCATTGTTGCTTGCTAGAGAAGGTATAAGAAATTGTCGATGATGATTTGAACCTATCAAGGAAACAAACAAAATATTGGAATTGGGAACTTATTAAAAGTTTTGTAAACGACAACGAGTGTAAGACTAATAATTGATTTTATTTTTAATGTTAAATATAAATACGTTTTGGGTATATTTAGTTGAGTATACTAAATTTTAAATTTACATGTGCAAATATATGTATATTTATGTCTAATAACAAAATTTTTAAAGTCTTCAGAACAATTTGTGTCAGATTAAGAAAATGAGTTTCGAAAACGTAAATGCTATCAACAACAATAAAGTATTTTCAATTGATGAATATATTTCCTTAACAACTTTGAATAAAAATACGGAGCAAAATATGATAATGCTGTAATATACAAAGAAGTTATGAAAAAATTTAATTGCACAAAAAATATCAGAAATTTTTTATTTTGTTCCAATTTTTGATAATTACGAGTACATGCTAAGCGGCAACGCTGAAATAAAATGTATTCAAATTGAGTATCTACCAAGGCGAATTAATTATTATCGGCGAATTCAGGGGATTCAATTAATATGGCGGCACTTTCTCTGTCAAGTTTTGTTTACCTTTTTCGGCGCCATTTAAATTTTTGTACATAAAAACAGGTATTTTGTTTAACCCATTACTGTCGAAATAAAACTGGAAGTAATTATTAACAGAAAAGTTTATTTTTTTTATTCATTGTATACAAAATGTACATATAAAAGCATTAAAGAAATAATAAATGGGTAGATCAGGGTGGTGGTAGTTAAGCGAAAATTTCAAAAGCAAATGTTTGCAATACATTCTGGTTTTAAAAATTGTTTGCATTGGCAGCGAATTATTTTATTTAATTTTTCACTTCATTTATTTCAATTTTTTTAATCGAGCCCATAGGGCCATATTTGATTAAACAGCTAGCTGGTGAAAATAATATACAATTTTCATAGTTTTTTAATTTTCATATATTATCTATGCCGCCAATATTTTACTATAACTATATATATTAAAAATATCGATACAGAACACCCAAGAAGATCTCATACTACAAATGTCAATTTTGAACAATAAATTTAACTGGTCCATTTCATCTACTGACCTCTCTATGTTGTGTGCGTATTGTAAAATCAATTTTAAAATTGTTGTCTAATGTTTAACTGTACTAAATTAAGTATAGCCGCACCAAATGGGTTAAGATTTGTATACAGGAAATATGAAATGGCGCGCATGAAAATGTGTGAAAAAAAATATGAAAACATAAACAAATTTTGATAGTTGGGTAATGAGCACCTAAAACAGCGGTCGATCAGCTATGCTAATAGCGCATTTACACCAACTCAAAATCTAGTAGATTTGAATTGAAATCTACAACGAAATCTATATCGTTTACACCACCGTTTTTGGACATCTAGCAAGATTTCATTTGCTCAAAAATAATTTATGCATGCGGGTTTGACAATACAATATTATCGGAGACTGAATACACCAGCATTAAAGTGTGTATTTTTTGTGCCCAGAGACTGCATACACCACATTATAGTGCAAATTTTGTTGCAGCGTAGTATTTTTAAGTACTTTTTGCAAGAAATCACAGTTGCATCGCTTAGTACTGAGTAGATTTCAGGAGATTTCGTCGAAATCTACTCATAAAGTAGATTTCGTTTTGTATGGGAAATCTTCTCAAAATCGACTAGATTTGGCTTGAAATCTCGAATGAGCAGATTTCGCTTTGGTGTAAATAGGCTATAACGAGGCCACCTGGTACTAAATTCGTCTTGGTCTAAGCTAAGTCTTAGGCTCAGAACTGTAGTGCGATTCTGTAATTTTTATAACGATAATCGAATCGTTAAAATAATTATAACGACATTTTATCGAAATTGCTATTCTGCAACACGTTTTTTATGATATTCGCTGTCGCTCAATATCAGCCGTTAATTTTACTGCCGATTGTCGATATCTTAAAGACAAATACTTTATTGTTGTTTATTCAATCGTTAAAGTGTATTATTTTATACTATTAGATAGTACTTCCATGAAATAAAGTGCTAATGATCTGATTTTTAATACATAAAAAGATTTATTAAATATATAAATTAATACATAAAATATTCAATAAATATAATAAATGAAACATATAAACAGATATTTTATTTTATTTACCTTATTGCAAATTAAACAATATTTATTATCACTTAAAAACTAAAATCACAACATATAAAAATCAATTGTATACATATTGTTATGGAAAAATTTATTGTTTTTTCTTTTCTTCTTTGCGGTTTTCCCTTTTTTCTGGCAGAGAAAAATACAGCTGTTTACTATCGTTAGAATTAAGATACAGATTCATGCAATCGTTAGTGTAAGCGATGAAATTTGAAGACAAAACTTACGATTATCGGCTCGTTAAAAGTTAGAGAATCGCACTACTGAAGTACACACATAGACTAAGAAATAAAATAAATATTTTTTGTTTTTTCGTTATGTCTGTTTTTTTTTTTTTCATCTGTGTTTGAACAAAATTAAAATTGAAGTTTAATTTGTTGTAGTCTGTAATTTTCTTTTTATTAAGAGGTTTAATGAAAAATCGTAGGATTAGCCCTCAATACCGTATTCCCAAAGCGAATGAATTTCAAACATATGTGTGTATGTATGTTATATTAATTTGTAATATATCTTATTTTTCATGAACATAAATCTTTAATTAATAATAAGTTCAGTTTAATATTGGTTTTATTTCTAAAACCAATATTAAACAGGGTTTCTTTTGATTTTGTTTAATAGCAATATTATTTATGAATGTCAGCTTTAACATACACATACATATGTTAGAATTCGATACTATCGAAAACTATCGAAATTATCGGATGGGCTGACTATCGAGAGTTTTGCAGCTCTACTTTGCATACGATGGATACATAAATACGCGCATTGCAAAGCAAATGTGAAATGGTAGTCAATCAAATAATTAGACACTTTTGTCTCAAGCAACAGTCTTCCGAATTTCCGCCAGAGTGGCTCGTACTTTTGCACGAAGTTACCTAAATAATCAGTTTTTCTTAACTATATGCATTACTAAGGACCAGTTTTTGAGTTCGTATTTAAGTGTTATTTAGTTTTAAGTTCCATTTAAATACGAAAATCTGTTTTGCACCACAAGTTTGGACAAAATTTAAATGCTCAAACTGCTTCATTTAAGTTTGTCTCGTATGTCATATGGTTTTTGTGTGCTTGTATTTGTATTTGTGCAAAAAAGGTCAACAAAACACACATACGAGCTATTGGAAATTAGTTGCTAATTTTGCACTAAACAACAGCGCAATATGATAATTAATTAAAAATAACATCGGATGAACAGTCGTAAAGCAGCTCTGGGCTGAAGTACAGCCAAGGCGAATTCATTACCAGGTGAACTTAACAGCACAGGTGATTATTTTTTCCTTCTCGCGTTTTTTCCAATGAGACTGTCAAATTTTGTTTCTTTTGTTTACAAACTTTTTCGCGCCATTTTAATCTGAGGGTTTTTTTGTATGATTTAGTGCAATTTCAAGAAATTTGTGTGAATTTAAAAGTGAAAAATTAATATAATCTGTGATTTTAATTACAAACAATTATAAAAGCTTATATTTAACGTTTATATAAAATTTTTTCTCTGCTGAGCAATCTTAGGCGAATTTAGATTATGACATTTACGATATGTTTTACAATAACAAAATACATAGTACTGAATTCGCCTTTCCGCTTGCACTCACCTGTATAAAGTCGCCTTGAGTACAGCTCTCGCGTCGTCGTAATTATTTCTTAAGTACGGTCAGGCTTGTACATGTAGTTCGGTCTTCGAGAGTTTTGCGTCTCACTAGCACTGGTTAACGGTTTGCCTCAACTAACTCTATTGGTTTACAGTTTTTTTTAGAGGTTATTCATTGTTAACCACGTGGAAACTTCCTATGTGAAGGCATAGCTCGTTATAGTTAGTCACAGCGACGCTACAAAAGTACTGGCGCCAAATCACCGCATACGATATCGAGCAAAATTATCGAAATTTTTCATTTTGGTATCACGGCATACGATATCGAATAAACTGTATTGCAATAATATAAAAAAGTTAAAGGATTTATTTTTTGTATTCCTACTTTTAATAAACGTATGGTCTTCAATCTATTGCATTTTGTTTAAATTACGATCCAATATGCATCGGTTGCCATAATTTAGATGTATCGTAATGTTATTCGATACGATAGTTAATTCGATATCGTATGCGGTGATTAGACCCCTGTTAATATCATCTTGGTCATTATGGTCTTTGTCACCCCTTCCCATGCTGTGCATCCTATATTTTGCAAATTTAATTTGCAACTGTACAGTTACTGAATAAATGAATAAATAACATCGGATGAAATAAAATTATTAAGTTCTTCTATGCCGTTAATAAATTTAATAAGAATTTTTCTATTCTTCCACTAACAGAGAGCTGTTCTATGGAACACTTTCCAAAATATTTGGAATCCAAGCAAAGCTGCTACACTTTCATCGCATTTAAATACGAACAATTATTTAAGACTGATAAACGGAATTTTCATTTAAATACAACTTAAATTTAAATAAAAATAAGCTAATTTTGCATTTAAATACGCAGTCAAAACTGGGCCTAATAGCCTATTTACACCAAAGCGAAATCTGCTCATTCGAGATTTCAAGCCAAATCTAGTCGATTTTGAGAAGATTTCCCATACAAAACGAAATCTACTTTATGAGTAGATTTCGACGAAATCTCCTGAAATCTACTCAGTACTAAGCGATGCAACTGTGATTTCTTGCGAAAAGTACTTAAAAATACTACGCTGCAACAAAAATTGCACTATAATGTGGTGTATGCAGTCTCTGGGCACAAAAAATACACACTTTAATGCTGGTGTATTCAGTCTCTGATGATATTGTATTGTCAAACATAAATTATTTTTGAGCAAATGAAATCTTGCTAGATGTCAAAAAACGTTGGTGTAAACGATATAGATTTCGTTGTAGATTTCAATTCAAATCTACTAGATTTTGAGTTGGTGTAAATGCGCTATAAGTAACAAGGTATTGCCAAGACTAACGCTGTCATTACACAGGAAAGTACTTTTATGAAATTTCTGCATACATATTACAAATAAAAATTTCAATGAAATAGACGACTTTCATGAAAATTTCTTGTTCGTCTACACAGGAAAGTGAAAGTTCATTTTAAAAATGTTGCCGAGGCAAAGAGTTGCAAAATTTGCCTCTACTTCTCTCCACTCTTATTTTGTTTGCTTACTAATTAGAGTTGCCGAATTTATTACATATGCACATTTATGGAGCAATAGTTGAAAAAACTTTTTTTTCTATGATGTTATTTTTATAAAAAGACTTTAATTGTTTTCTTTATGTGTTAAATATACAATACAATGGCAATTGATCATAATTATATTCATAGACTTGCAAAAGAAGTTAATTTTATAATTATTATTTTACTACAATACTGCAACTTTGTATAATTCTTTGTATGTGGCAACAATATTTAGCAATTTGTCATTTTACTTTCAGAAAACGTCAAAAAATTTGTTTCATGAAATTTTTAATGAAAGCTGAGTGGAAAGTAAGCAAAATGAGAGTGTGTTAGTAAAAAAGTGTGAGTGTATTGCAACTTTCATGAAACTACTTTCCTGTCTAAACGATAGGTAAAGTACAAAAGTAATAAAAGTGTTGAATAGTCATTTGCTTGGTGTTATGTGTTTACTAATCAAACTTTTTATTAGTTGCTTATAACACAGTGAGTGTGTGATAACTATTACCAGCTTATAAGCTGAATTATGACATTTTTATGAATTAAGACTGTATCGGCTTTATGTATAATCAAAATCCTTATGCTAACTAACTAGCTGCTAAGTTTTTTGTGTGTAAATTCCCTTAGGGGAAAGATAGCAGCTAAAGCCCAGTTCAGACTATTATACTTTGTATTAATACTTGTCAAAAATTCAAATAATACGTGCAAGTCTGATAGTCTGAATGTAATCCGTCATACATACGAAAAATAATACGATAAAAATTTGACATCCCATACGACTTTGTTGTTTTTTGAAACTTTTCAAAACGATAATACTTTACATTGGATCAGGGTTGTGTTTTTTAGCAAACCAGCTAATTAACAATTGAGTAGTCGGCTATTTCGTAGCCGATGGGGTGCCGTCACTGATAGTATTTTTTGTCGTTATAAAAAAAGCTCGAAATTTGGAATTTAGCTGTCATTTATAAATGTATTTTGCTCATGCTATATTTAGAACATAAAATATGATATTTGTACTATTGAATTTGGATGTGTTATACATAATTATGATTTTAGCTGCTGAAGAATTTCACGCGCCGGCACGTCTATCGCCTACGACTAATAGCGCACCTGCCGCCGTGAAAAGTTTTATGATGGCACATCTATGTTGGTTTATATCAAGTGTGATGGTGTGAATGCAAAATCTAATTTACGTTAGACTTTTTGACAGTCGCAAGAAATGTGTTTAGACTTTTATCTCACAAAATCTAATGAAAGTATTTATACTTGTATAATAGTCTGATTGGGCCTTAATTAGTTACGCTGCATTTACACACGCAAAAGAGTGGCATGCAAATTTTGTGTACGTATTATCAACGAAAATAATTTCGAAATAGTCGAATCTCTTGCCACTGGCTTTTATGTTTACACATGCCATTGCAATTTCATTTTTAAAATGTCCTCGAAGCGTATACTTCAAGCAATTTGTTTACTTCTCGAATTTTGCCACCATTTTGAATTTGTCTTCTCTTTACAAAATAGAGTTACCGAGTTCATCGCAAGAACGCATATTTAGGGAAACGATTAAAATTTATTTTTATAAATATTTCTTATTTTTGCAGCTAAAGATCGTTTTATTTTATATAAAAAATTCAACAGTATATATTTACAATATTTCGATAACAATTTGTGTAATAACATACTAATATTCCTGACGATGATAACAAATTGTTACAAACAATGCGGGCAATTAACAAAAATGCATATGTGATTCAATATGAGATGAATATAGATAGAAAATAATTAAATGCTCGGTGGCTTAGTGGTTAAAGCAGTAGATCACTGGGATTTGACCCGAGCTCAAATCCCAGTGGGTGCTGATGAGTAGTGTAGCGACTACGAAACAGCTAGTTGTCCCCCAGCTAAAGATTTGATTATTATTTTTCTTGTCTTCTTCAATCAATAAATTATTGATCACAGCAAATTTGTATTGGAAAAAATCCTTCTTAAGAAAGGAAAAACTTGAACTAGAACCCGATGTACATATGTACAAAACAAAAAATTTTTAATTTAAAAAATTATAAAAGTTCAACAAAAAAAAAAAAAAAAAGAAAAAAAAATAAATTAACAAATTAAAATGATCTTTAGCTGCAAAAATAAGAAATATTTACTTAAACAAGATCAAATAATTAAATATAAAATATTTATTTTTATAAATATTATTTTAATAATCTAATGCTTTATAATTAACGAAAGTCCCCTTTCACAGTTGAGAAACTGATGGACAGACAAACGAAGTTTGTAGGCGATGTATTAAAGAGGAAGAGCGTGCGGAAACCTCTACTGTACTGGACATTCTTCGCACTTTTTCATGTTGTTGCTTCTAATTATTATTCTCATATCAAACTTCAACTTCATATAAACACCAGCTGTGCTTAAAAAACAACAACACACTAGCTGTGCTTAAAAAACAACAACAACAACAAAAAGAAAAGAGAAACGAAAAATTTCTGTCTGTCTATTAATTTCGCAACTCCAAAAGGTTTTGGCAATTTCAAAGCAGAATGAGAAAAATTTCTGTCTTTCAATTTCCAAACCCTAAAAGCGGACAAACTATTCTTTTTATGCGTACTTCAAGAAATAAATCTTAATAAAAGATATGAGAAGCTAAAATTTGTAATTCTATTTCGCTATAATCCGGATAATTTGCATTAAGTTCTTGGCAGGGTAACATTGTTTATCATCTTGACATTCAGTAGCAAGGCGAATTTATACAGGTGAATGCAAGCGGAAAGGCGAATTCAGTACTATGTATTTTGTTATTATCAAGGCGACTTTATACAGGTGAGTGCAAGCGGAAAGGCGAATTCAGTACTATGTATTTTGTTATTATAAAACATATCGTGAATGTCAAAATCTAAATTCGCCTAAGATTGTTCAGCTGGGGAAAAAATTTATATAAACGTTAAATATAAACTTTTATAATTGTTTGTAATTAAAATCACAGATTATATTAGTTTTTCACTTTTAAATTCACACAAATTTCTTGAAATTCCACTAAATCATACAAAAAAATCTTCAGATTAAAATGGCGCGAAAAATTTTGTAAGCAAGAGAAAAAAAATTTGACTGTCTCATTGGAAAAAACGCGAGAAGCAAAAAAATAATCACCTGTGCTGTTAAGTTCACCTTGTAATGAATTCGCCTTGTTCAGTAGCATGCAAATGCCAAATTTTCACTCGCATGCAAAATTTGCTGCCACTGGAGCTGCCATTGCGAAAAATGTGGATGTATTAGTGAAAAATTTTGAATGTATTGAGTTTTTCGAACTGGCAGTGGCATGTGTAAACTCTAAGTTAGCACAGGGTTTTTTATTATAATGGGTGATTTTATACGAACTATCGGAAATTAAAAAAAGAAAAACACATAAAATTCAGAAAAATGCATGAAATATTTATTTGGATCGATAGTTGGGTCGATATAATTTAATGTTTGAAGATTATTTCATGCAAATGTTGGCCGCGGCTGCGCCTCAAATGGTCCATCCGCTTAGTCCAATTTTGGCATACTCTCTCCAACATTTCGGCCGGTATCTCACGAATAATGTTGGCAATGTTGGCTTCCAGTGCGTCAATCGAAGCGGGCTTGTCGCTATAGACATTAGCCTTAACATAGCCCCACAAAAAATAGTCTAGAGGCGTTAAATCGCACGATCTGGGCGGCCAATTGACTGGTCCCAAGTGTGAAATAAACTGTTCACCGAACTCGCCTCTCAATTGGTCCATTGCTTCGCGTGCTGTGTGGCATGTGGCACAGTCTTGTTGAAACCACATGTCATGCAAGTCAAGCTCTTCCATTTTGGGCAAAAAAAAGTTTGTTATCATCGCACGGTAGCGCTCACCATTCACAGTAACGTTGTGATTCCCATCATCTTTGAAGAAATACGGCCCAATGATGCCGCCAGTCCATAATCCGCACCAAAAGGTTGTTTTTTGTGGATGCATTGGTAGCTCTTGCAATGCTTCTGGCTGCTCTTCACTCCAAATACGGCAGTTTTGCTTGTTCACGTATCCATTCAACCAGAACTGAGCCTCGTCACTGAACACAATTCTTCGATAAAAAAGTGGATCTTCATCTAACTTTTCAAAAGCCCATTCACCAAAAATTTGGCGTTGTGGTAGGTCGTTTGGCTTCAATTCTTGCACCAGCTGTATCTTATAAGGCTTCACACCCAAATCCTTCCGCAAAATTTTCCACGTAGTGAATGAAGTAACAGAGGCCCAATTGCTGCGAACGGCGCCGAATCGATAATTCACGGTCATCACCAACACTGGCCGATACGGCTGCGATATTTTCTTCAGTTCGCACTCTACGTAAGCGTGTTGCTGGTTTAATGTCCAACAAGGTAAATTTGGTGCGAAATTCTTTTACAATAGCCCGAATAGAAGCCTCAGTAGGTCGATTAAACTGACCATAAAATGGAAGAAGCGCGCGATGAACTTTCTTAACAGAGCACGCATTTTGGTAATAAAATTCAATAATTTGCAAGCGTTGTTCGTTTGTAAGACGATTCATGATTAAATTATAGACCAAACTAAAGATGTTTGACAGTGACACAAGATACAAAACGTGCGTGAGCTGTCAAAACTAGTGTTGCCAAAAAGATAATAGCAAAAAAATCACTCGTTACGTGACTATCGTGAAGGGAATTTTAGATTCGTCCCAGCCGAATATACTACACTCTTACTTGTTATAATACAAAATGGTTTTTTTTTTTTAATAAAAAGAAAAATTTTAAATTCGGTGCGCTTTTGTTGAACTAACGCACCTTTTCCACCATTTTGGTGCGTTTTGACATTTCAATACCTTAAATTGTAGTAGCAAAGAGACTACTTTTACTTGTCGCTTCAGTTTTTTGAAAAATAGCTGCAGCTAAAAAATGTAAATGCTTCGGTATACTACAACGTCTACAGCTACTTCTAGTTGAAAAAGTTGGGAGCTGTAGCCGTAGCTGTAATTAAGAAAATGGTAGTAGGGGTAAAGTAGGAATTCAAACACGGCTCGTTTTTATGTTTTTCAATCATTTTTATTAATTTTTTTTTTTTTTTATAATTTCATTATGCTACCTTAGGTAACTATAAATAATATTATTTAATTTTAATATGTATATATATATATGTATGTATATATATAATTTATGTATATATAGTAAATTTCATTTCTTTAGATGCTATAAAATTAATATATTTATTTATATATGTAGGTTGTTTTTTATGTTTGTTTTAGCTTTTTTTATTATTATTATTATGTTAGTGTTAGTGGAGTTAAATTGTGTAGTTTATTTAAAATGTGTTTTTGTGTGACTGACTGTATGTGTATGTTTGTAGGTATGAATATATTATAAATAATTAGAAATAACAAGAATTATTTATGTAGAGATGTATGTAAGTTGAATGTATGTGAATGTATGTTGTAGGCGATTTTCGTGTATTTTGTTGACTTTCAAATCTGTAAGTTCTGTTTTTTTTTTTTTTGTTTTTTTGTCCTTTTACTTTATTAATAGTTTTTGTTGTTGTATGATGATTATAACTACATAATTACTGTTTTCAATGGCACACAAATGCTGTCTGTGTCGGTATGTCTGGTCTGTCTTTCTGTTAGGCATAACATTTTTGTTTTCTTTCGTTTTTTTCCATGTCCCCTTGTTCAGGAATTTTGTTACACATCTTCTTTGTTAAGTCTTAAATTTGAATTGATCCTTCGATTGCATTATTGTTAATTCTGTTAAATATAAAATTTTTTTGCCCACAGAATTTTATTCATTTATATAATTTTTTTTATGACCAATGTTTGTTTGTGTGAATGTAGGTGTTTTCTTTTTTTTTTTCTTTGCATAAATGGTTGTTCTTAAATAATGAGTTTTCTTTTCATTTTTTTGAGTGTACATGAGAGTGATGCCGACGTGTTGGGGGTTTTGTTTTTTTTTTTAATATTTTTTTTTCTCTACCTATTAAAGCCAATTTATTTGTATTAACTAAAATTATTATTTGTTTTCGTAATTTTCCCAATCACTTGTTTTTGAAAAATAGGCCGGAAAATATAAAATATTTAAAATTTGTTTCATTTTGTTTTTCATGTCTGTTGAGAAGATCTTTTCTTCTTGATTTCTTACACCGTTTTACAGCTTCTCTTTCATCTATTGTTTGTCTCCCTTGCTGCGTTGAGAGCAGCAGGCTTGTTTGTTATATTGTTTAATTTGTGTAAACTAAACTAAATGTATTTACTAGATTAGTTTTTCAAATATTATTTTTGCTTATTATTTTTATATTTCTATAGTTGTTAAATTTAGCTTATTTTATTTTAAATTAAAGTTTTTGGTATAGCGTCATTGTGATTTAAGTCCTCGATTATGTTGAGGCCTACATGCCTTTAGTAGAAGTATCAACGCGGCCGTGTGCCTTTATAATTCGGATGTCGGCCTGGATGCCGTGGTTGAGCTGTTTAAGAAATAAAAATAAAAATTAATAAATTTTTGTTACAAATTATTAGAATAATGTGTCACCTGGTATCATCATATTGACTGTGGGATACATGCCAGCCATTTGGGCAATCGGAGGTCTCAAATCTGTCGATGGAGAACGGCGACTATTTGGTAAAGCTACGGAAGGCTAAAGATACACAAACAATAAAATTATTATTCAATTTAAATATCAAAATAATCATTTTTAAGCTTCTTATTTCTTAATTTCGACCCTTTGTTTCTTAATATTATATCGCTCCTTTATGGCAACATAGTCATAACTAAAAAAAAGCTTGTTTCGAGAAAAACGCGTTTAAAATTTTTAAATTCCATACAAGTCATAGAAATTTTTCTTTTAGAAAATATCTCCTAAAGAAAACAGTTTAAAGGTAATTTCAATAAATGTCTGGCACAATAGGTTAGGTTAGGTTTAACAGGCTGCCAGCTATTATAAAGCCAGCCTACTTGGGTCCAGTCAGGTCCCGTTGTGCTGCCTGGATCTGATATGTATCTTAGTAGATCTACATATCACTGGCTTAGAACCAACCCGAGGATCGGATAAAGGAGTGCAATCCATTTACATCGCATTCCGATACCTCCGTCAAATCATGCTGCATCGGTCTGCCTAGGTACAATGCCCTTATATAAGAAAGAGCTGGACACTGACAGGAGAGCGTTGAGCACTTCAATTTCCTCCTCGTCTCTGCAACTTCTACAGAAGTCATTAAATGGAAGATTTAACCTCCTTGCCTGCGTCCCTATGTGGCAATGTCCTGTCAGAACCGCCACAGCAGAACGCAACCTCCGTCGGGGCAAGCCCGTTAGGATAATAGTCCTCCTGTTATCATATCTGGGCCATGTCAGCCTTGATATTCGACAGGTACCCTCATTAGACCATCTGTGTTGAGCGGTCTGAAAAAGTTGACGCTGTACTAGTTTCTTACAGCTCGCAAGCGGGATTCCAACGATCCCATCAATATCTCTTTGTTGTAGCTGGACACCGGCCTTTGCCAGTTCATCCGCTACTAGATTTCCGGACACTTCACTGTGCCCTCGTACCCAGATAAGCTCCAGGTTCGAATGTCTCGCTATCTCGTTTAGAGATATCCAGCATTCACGAACCAACCTGAATGTCGTATAAACTCCAGCTAGTGCATACAACGCAGCCTTACTATCAGTACAAATTCGGATATCATTCTCATATATGCTGTAGTACCTTAACCAGTTAGCTGCCCTCATAATGGCCGCAATTTCGGCCTGCGCTATGCTACACTCATTTTGCAGCCTAAAACTCATCCTCCTCTCATACACTCCGACTTGGATCCATCAGTAAAAATTTCAAGCACGTCCTCTTGACGATCTGTGCCAATCGTCTTCGAGAACGAGCCTGATAAGATTACATCAAATCTCTTGTCGGGCAGTAGAGCCGGCGAGCAGTAATCAATATTTTCCGGAAGGTTCACTATTCTTCCTATTATTGAGGCATGACCATATGTCGCCTCCTTCCACGTCCCGCTTGACCACAGCCTGATAGCCGAATTCATGGCTATTTCCTTCACCATGAGATCAGCCGGCAGCCAGTTCAGCATAGTGAAAAGTGCTTTCGATGGCGTAGTGCCGGAAGCACCAGTCACCATCAAAGCAGCAGTACGCATTATCTTTTCTGCGATTTTGCAGTAGGTGGTTTTCTCCAACGACTTCCACCACACAAGCGCTCCATATGTTAGAATGGGCTTTACAACCGTGCTGAAAAGCCAGTAGGAGTTCCTAGGATTTATTCCCCAGGTCTTTCCAATGGCCCTTTTGCACAAGAATAAGGCGATAGCCGCTTTTTCAGCCCTTGACTGGACATTATGCTGCCAGGATAGTTTGGAATCCAGGTAGATGCCCAGATATTTCGCACTGTCTGACAACACTAGCTCAACCCCCCTTACGGTTGGCAGAGTAAACGATGGAGTCTTGTATCTTTGAGTGAAGAGCACAAGCTCCGTTTTTTGCGGATGCACACTTAGACCGCTATTTGTACACCATCCTACTATAAGGCTTAGCGCAGAGCCTAGTTGCTGTGATAGTATATCCGGGTACTTACCCGACACAGCAACCGCAATATCATCAGCATATGCCACTGTCCTAAACAGCATGGAATCTAATTCCATCAATAACGAATTCAGAGCTAAATTCCCTGTGGAGTGCCCCTTCTAGCCACTCTGCAAATTTGGCACAATATAAAAGATAGTACCGTTAACAATTCTGCCTTGTTAACTCGAAAAGCTCTTTTTTTGAGATAAGCCTATGTTGCAATAAAGGAACGATGTAATTTCTTGAGCTTAACATCTCTTCTCTTTTTATTTTATAGGTTTTGGTTTTTTATTATTATTATTATATCTGGCAGTATTTCGCCAAATGGCCTGAAGAAGCTATCCAAAGGAGAGCGAAATATTGCCAGATAATAAAAAACCAAAAACTATAAAATAAGAAGAGAAATTATATAATATTAATCATAATTTTTAAATTTCTTGTTGGTAATTTTTCGCCCCTTTATGTTTAAATTATTGTTTGTTTGTTGAGCTAGAAGAGGTTACTTTAATAAATTATCTTTGTTTATTTGATTCGATATTTCGACACTCCGTTGTGTGTTTTGAAAGAAATTTTTCTTGAAGAAGACACACAACGGAGTGTCGAAATATCGAATCAAATAAACAATGATAATTTATAAAAGTGACCTCTAGCTCAACAAACAAAATATAATTTAATAATAATTTTTCATAAAACTGAATTTACTATTATTTATAATATTTCATACAAATGTTCTGACATAACACTCAATTGTGTCCCATAAACACCACAATAATCTATTCCCCTAGTTCCAGGACAATGCACTGCATATGTAGGGGCTATACCCTGAATACTGGTCCAAGATAAAAAAAAACACCACATTAAAGTGCTGTTCATAGAACACAGACGAGCAATTCGTCTAGAAAATTTGTATTAATGTCACAAATTTTTTAGACAAGTCGCTCGTCTGTGTTCTAGGAACAACAGCACATAATTATTTATACAGGGTGTTGCACGCATCATGCACGATGTTAATTGGGAGTCAAACCTTAAGGTCAAGTTCTCTGCTCAACTTAATTTGCTCAAATTCTTTGTTTCATAGCTCGACAAATTCAAGCATGAAACGGTTTACAAATGAGCAACGCGTTAGGATTGTTGAAGCCTTTACCAAAATGCGCATTCAAATCAAAGTGCACTTCACAACGTTATTTTTAGCTTGGGAAATCTTCCACATTGCTTTTAACTAATTTTTAAACAAAAACTTTTTTTCAATTTGTAAACTTTCTGATTACATTTTCAGTTTTAGACGTATGTAAACATAAAACAGCTGATTATTCAAGTCTAGTCCAAACTTAAGTTGTGTTCATTTACTAAAAACTTTTACAAATTTGTAATAATTGTTACTAGAAAGCGTTCATTAACCCAAAAAATTTGCAACGAGAGAGCATCAAAAGAGCGTAAAAAATTGAGAGCCATAAAAATTCTTGCAAGTTTTTACAAGTAAAATTTTTACTTGCAATAATTATTCAAACAGCTGTTTTGCTTTTGTGTTTACAAAACAGCATTTCTAAATTAAGTTAAAAATTAAAACAATTTGGAAAATATAAGAAATTATAGTTGTATGTAAACTTTTAAGCCGATTAAAAGTATTAAAAAGATTACAAATGTATTTTTGTAGTCTTTTTAATAAAATAAGAAGTCTAAGGGAAATAAACTCAGTATCTGGCACATCAGTAGCAAAGGATCTTCCGGCAAATTTACTTGCCTGAATGTGTTTAAAGCTTCTAGGAAAGCAATTAAATTCACACTTGGATCCTTCCATTTATAATTATATTAACATTTATCTAATTTTAACCTCTAAAATATTTCTGTTTTTTGTTTCTTTATTTTTTACAAACCAGATGTTATTTTTAGTATTGTAAATATTATGAGTACCTAGCTACTCGGTTCTTTACACTTTGAAATTATGCTATGCTAGGCAGGCAGTTATAACGTATAAATACACGTTTCAATTCAATTGCGAATTGAGTCTTTCAATTGAATTGGATCTTGGCAACACACTTCATAAACTGAATTGAAAGATTTTCATCCAACTACCAGATTCAATGAAATTAAAGACAATTTTAAAATGATTTAACATTTTCTTTACAAAAAATTACAAATATAAATTTAGACAATAATTTATTGAATTTTTGTTGAACTTTATAATTTTTAAATTAAATTTTTGGTTTGTACATTTGCAAGCTTTTTCCTTTCTTAAGTTTTTTGGACAACTGATCAGGAGACTCGAACATACAAAGCACAATCGAATTGAGAGACTTACTAGCCAACTTGAAAAAAAATCAAAATGGTTTGATTTTTCTTCAACCAACTCGACAACTTCCAAACGAATCAATTTAAACGTCTTGATACAACAACCGACTCAGTAGCCAATTGAGTTTATCGCAAAGGGAACGATCTTTCAGAACCCAAGTGAGCTGGAGAATCCAGGTACTTTTTTGAGAATCCAGCGGCCTGCCTACCTAACCAATTGAGTTGAAACGTGTATGGGGTAAGCGCCCTAATTAAAAATAGATATTTTATTCAAAAGTATCTAATCACCCCTGTATTTAGCGTATTTCGACTACGTCTAGTACTAGATTAAATAAACTTGTAAAACTTTTCTTTATTCTGTTGCAAGCCGTACTCAAAAAACACCAGCCACGACAATGCTGAATATAAATGACCACAACCACGTTCTTTTTATAACAATATACATATGTATAATTCGTCCAAAAAATATAAGAGTAGTTATTAAGTACTCATATATACCTATACATAACAACACTACTATAACTTGCAAATTTTAGCTAGAAAAGTGTTCATTTACTTTTTCACATTTTTGAGAGTAAGTTTGCAAAATTTCTTGTTACTCTCTCGTTACTAGTTTTTACTAGTAAAGTAGATGAACACACCTTTAATCGAAGAATTTCCCCTAAAAATTAATTGAACAGCTGTTTAACTTTTTTACGAATAAGTTTAGACTTCGTCGTGCCTGTTGTTTACGTATAATCTTACATGCATACGAGCACACACATACTTACGTATGTATATGTGTGAGTATGTATGTTTAAATATAAAGTATAAAAGTCTGTATTCTAGCTTTTGTTTTTTTTTTTGTTTTTGAAAAAACTCTTAAATAATACCCACATGTGCAAAATAGGTGTGACCATATTTGAAATACAATCCTGAGGCAGCTGGATTGTATGCACCCAGCAGCGGTTGATGATGATGGTGGTGAGCAACAGTAGCAGCTGCGGCTGCTACGGCGGCAGCATTAGCAACATCAGCTGCTGCTGCAGCAGCAGCAGCTCCGCCTAACACAGCCGTAGCTGCTTGTTGTGGTACGTTTGCAGTAGCTGCCACAGCTGCTGCCGGTACAGCAGCACCATTTGCTGCAACAGTTTGTAAATGTGGAGGAATGTGTGCGGGAGCTCGAGCTGGTGTAGTAGTTATGTAAAGAGATGGTTGAAGTGTTGCAGCAGGTTCACCGCCATTATTTTGAGCATTGATCATGTACGATGGCGCATAACCTCCAGCAGCAATCGGTGTGGCAGCATTGGAAGAATTATGTATACTATTTGGTGAATTGTTGTGGCTGTTGTCGTTACTACTCGCATTTGTACCCGGTGAGTTGCGCTGTGATACTGTGTTGCGCCGATATTCTACAGCTGAGTTGCTGCCGCTGGTGGGAGCAGATCCTTTCTGGCGGAAAGCTGCAGCAGCTGCATTCAAACGTATTGGCGGCTTAGAAACATTGACTATAGGAATACCACCGGCACCTATGTCAGCATTTGAAATAGTCTGGTAGCTATTAGTATTTGCGTTTTGTGTATTTGCTCCGCCAACAAAACTGGGCGGTCCACTTAGGAGAGGAGTTTGGGGCTTATCGTTGCCCGCACCGTTTCCACCACGTTTAATTGAATGCGGCCTGGAGTTCGTGCTGTTGTTGCTGGGAGAAGCTCTGGTATCGTTGTTATTAGCATTGTTTAGGTGCGCCGATGACTTAGAGGTACCGTTGTAGCCGCCACCGCTTGTTGAATTTTGTCTGCTCAAGCTTGCACTTTGATATGAAAGAGGCTTTTTTCCACCGCCACTGTTAGTATTGTTTCTTTTCTCATGTGAAGTGTAAGAGCTGTGAGGACTATGACTATTGTTGCCGCCACCCGTATTCACTGATGCTTGATTGGAAGCTTCGGCATTTCCGTAGTAGTGTGGTGTTGAACTGACACTGAAGTTGCCGCCATTGTTGCCCATTATAGGAGGTGTTGAAAAGACAGAAGAGTAGCGTTGCGAATGATGTATGGTCGACGAAGAAGGCATGGAATGAGGAGTGCTTGGAGCTGACTGGGAGGCTCCTATAGTGTTTAAGCCAACAGCTGCTTTTCCATTGTATGTCACTGTATTATTAGCCGGTCCCAGCTGCGTAACATTTGTTATCGACACGGGATCGATTATGGGTATGGCTGATGGTCCAGGGGCGTGTATTGTTTGGCCAGAGGTTTGTATACCGGGATGTGGCGCATGGTGGTGAGTAGCGGTGTAAAAAGGTGTGATCACAGTGTTTGAATGGTGAGGATTATGAATGGCACCAGATGTAGAGCTGGCTTGCCCACTTATACCCGCCGTTATATGACCTTGAAGATTACCAGATGCTTGAATGATGGCTGTTTGCGGAGCTACATTACTGCCCGCGGACTGTGATACAATGGATGGTGCAGCAGCATTTGTTGCATATGGAAACATGTTTGCTGGAAATATTGTGGCATGTTGGGGCAAAGCGTACATAGTCGTAGTCGAAGCTCCTCCACCACTACCACCAAGATCAGTTGTTGTCGGAGCTGTGGCTGCCTGTGGCGGAGCGGCCGCCGCTAAGGTCAGTGTGGGTACAGCATGTCCCAGCTGGTATGTTGCGGTTGCGACACCATTTGGTATCGTTGCTGCGGTTATTACTTGATGGCCAGCATTATGTAATGCACTGTTGAAGTGTGGAGGTGTGGGACGTTTAATACGACCAGTGCCATAATATGTTGTGCCACCACTGTGACTAGAACCTAATCCACCACCAACAGCATGTACATGGGTTTGGTAGCCCGTAGCAACAGGTCCATTTTGATGAGTTGAATGCGGAGTGTTTCCATTGCCTACGTGTCCGGTAGAATTATTCGTATTGTTTGAGGAATTGGATGACGGTCCAGCCGTCGAATTGCTACCGTTCGGACCAGCCGGGTTAACGCCGCCTGCGACGTGATTCAAACTTCCGGGCGCCGAAGGTGGTTGTGGTGGTGCAGCTAAAAGCGACGTGGCGGGTACAGCTTGTTGAGGTACATAGTAAGTCATAGTCTGGCCCCAGTATCCTAAATAAAACTCATAAAAAAATCACTCGGCTTACTAAACAATCTGACTTACCGTTATAATGATAAGGATATCCAATTGGATAAGATGTCATCGGTATCTGCTGCAGTTGAGCTGTAGCAGGCGCTGGAGCTGTTGCCGTTAACGGGGCGCCGGCTGTTTGAAACTGTTCTCCGGAATATATGACTTGGCTGGGATAAATAGGCGCACCATTTGTTGTTGTGAATTGTGCCGTTGGATAAGCAGCTACTGGAACCATCGCTGTTGTGCCACCCGTCGGATAAATAGCTTGGGTTCCGGGTTGCAAAAGACTTGTTGTGTCACTACGCTGTTGAGATGGATCAAAGACAGGCATAAAATATCCTTGAAATTCTCCTTCCACTGGCTGAGGATAAGCGTATAACATTCCTTGTGGCACTGCGTAAATGCTTCCATCAGGCTGAAAGTAGATTGTCAAAATAAATATTAAGGAGCGTGTACGAGTATGTAGGCAGATAAAATACGAACCGCTTGCTGATATGTAGTAGTACAATAAGGATTTGTTGTGCTGTTGTTGGGTGTGGATGTTGTATGGAATACAGTTGAACCGTCAGCTGCCTGATAGCTTTGCGTCCAGCCTGTAGTTCTCGGTTCTTCGGAAGATCTTTTCGGCAATGTATCACTATTGCTAAAAGGAGTGGAACGCGAAGAGTGCGGAGTATCTCTATTTTGCGCTTGCGATTGCTGTGGTGTCTGAGATTGTTGTGAATGGGATGGTTGCATTGCACACGAGTTAACCGGCGTCTGGCTTGGGTGCTAAAAATATATTACAAATATCGTGGTTGCGATAAAAAATATTTAAAGTTTCTTAGAATGTACAATAAATAAAAATCATCCCTTAGAATGTTATGCAGTATTAAACAAAAATGTTTGCTTTGCAGCTTGCACAAGCTTAAAGTTGGAGTTTCGTACTCTGTACTGCAAGCATTTGCTTTGCAAGAATATCAACTTTAGGTTAGGTTAGTTTCAACAGGCTGCCCGCCATTGAAAAGCCAGCCCACTTGGGTCCAATTTGGTCCCATTGTGTTGCCTGGGTGTGATATGTATCTCAGCAGATTTACATATCACTAGTTTAGAACCACCACGAGAATCGGATAAAAGAGTTCAATCCATTTACATCACATGCCGATACCTCCGCCAAATCGTGCAGCATCAGTCTGCCTAAATACAAAGCCCTTAAGTAGGAAAGAGCTTGGCACCGAGAAAGGAAGTGCTCAATACTCTCTACTTCCTCCTCGTCACTGCAACTTCTACAGAATGGAAGAATGACCGGTCAGAACCGCCACAGTAGAACGCAACCTCCGTCGTCCTGTTGTCATATCTGGGCCATGTCAGCCTGGATATTCGACAGGTGACCTCACTAGACCATCTCTCTTGGCTGTACTTGTTTCTTATAGGTCCTAAGCGGGCTTCCTACTTTGGAACAATTAAATTTACATTACATTAGATGTTACAAAATTACATTACATTAGTACATTAGATGTTACAAAAACCCTTCCGAATAATTTTCCTCTTTAAAAATATATTTTTGATGTGTGTTTTTTTGAGGTTCTTAGTTGTCAGGGTTTTACATGTGCATTTCCTATGCCATTTTGAATTTTACTGTAATTGCTTATGAAGGCCCCTCTGCCCTCGAGCAACAGGTTTCGCCTTGGAGTATTCATAACTTGGGCTCTCTCCTTCCTTTCTGGATTGTACAGAGGTAGCGGTCCTTTGGGATTTATTGGATAGCAAATATGACTGAGCGTGCAAGAAGCAAACTGGTGTTCTCCTAACCTGGGCACTCTGCTTTCTGGGGCATAGAGGGGATTGATTCCCTTTTTTGTTGTAGCAAATAAAACTCTCCACGTGTGGAACTGCTAGCAGACCATCCCGGCGCTGATCATGGTTGAGTTGCCTACATGTTGGCTGAAACGTTCTGGCTGTGATTTAAACCTAAAATCGCAGAGAGGGGAATTAGTCTTCCCTGATAACTATGGTGCCGGTTTTTGGAGGCTAACAAGCGCCGAGGTGCTGTTGTCTAGCAACAGATACCTGAAGGCGAGTTGGTTAAGAGTTGATGCTCTTAATGGGCTACGGCCTACCAACGCATTAAGCCTTGTCTTCTATTGACTATCTGGGAAATTACATACAGGAGGAGTGCAGTTTCCCAACTCTTCAGCTACAATCTAATGGCAAAAGTTGCGACATGTGGAGCACATGACATGATAAATCGTAAATAATTTACCACGTGGAGCTGGTCCATTATAAGATAAGGCCGACAAGACAGATGCTGATGTAAATCAATTTCCACATTCTGTTCACTAGTCTCCTTTCTTGACGTGTTTTTAACTAGGGCATTCTGTTTTCTGGAGTGTCGCTCACTTAGGTTGTACTGACATTTCCGAAACACCCCTCCCAATGTTAATTGGCATAACAGGGATCAGCAAGCTCCTGCCAGCTTCTGTTCGTGGTCGTGATTGAGCTGTCTGCATTTTTGCTGAAACGTTCTGGTTATGGTTTAGACCCAAAATCGCAGTGAGTGGTTATTAGTATTCCCTGATAAATCTAGTGCATACCGGTTTTCGGGGAGCTTATTATAATTTCCGTGGTACTGCTCTCTTTCAACCGGTACCAATAATGATAATGTAAGGAACCACAAGTGATGGATAGAAGGGTGAGTTCGTTAAGGGGCAGCCCTTAACCAACTTTCTTATGGAGTTCGCACCACCAACTCGTGTCTGGAGGAATAAGTTGTGACCTGTGTTAGCCTTAGCAGCTACTTGGGGGCATGCCCACCGTCGAACTGGTCCACCGCAATTAGCAATTACACAACTGTACGCAAAAGGAGCACCATAGTCATCGTCTGTAATAGTGTGCAGGAGAATACAAGATAGTGTTCCTCACACTGCGCGAGAGTTTGGCCTTTGGCAGACAGCAACTTGGGGAATTTTCCATGGGGATGTCGTACATCCACACAAGATCGAAGTGGCTTAGTAGCACAAAATTAAAAACTACAAACAACGCGGTTTGTTTGTTGAGTGAACTTCACAGCGCTTGAAAGAGGACCTTACCTTTAAGGAGGAGGCGAGTGTGTGAATGAATGAATACATTAACAAAGTAAATTGCGGTAATGCGACGGCGCTTGACGGCCCTCATCGGCCATTTGCACTGTGACCAATATTGATCTATTGTGCGTCTCCTTGCCCTATTATGGGTTGAGTATGTCAGCATGTCAAGAAAACGACAAGCTCCTTCATAGGGAGTGATATTAAGTCACATTCACTTAACAGGACCTTACTTTTAACGAGGAGGCGAGTGTGTGAATGAATGACTATATTAACAAATTCAATTGCGGTAATGCGACGGCGCTCAACTACACGAGACTCACTAGTAGGCGAGGCATTTACAAAATACGGCATAAAATCGAAACTCAAAATTAGCTAAATCGTCTTCGAAGTTAGACGGAATGGTGTGGGTTTCGTGTTGGCGTCATCATCAGTCCGTACTTTTTCGAAAACAGTTTTGATAAGGCCATTAGCATCACCATTATTAAATGACATGACGTAGACAGTGTGTGATTCCAGTATGACGCAGACGCCTTCAAACAATCTGCGGGTGCAGTTATCTTTTGCAGAGATGACACGAATTGGCTAACGATACTGAGCCACTTCAATCCATTAGGCTTTTTTTTTGTAGGGTTGCCCGAAGTCGCACATGTCTGCCACTAAGCCACAATCGCATGATCCCATTAAAGAAAACATAAAACAGACCATAGCTCAAATTCATGCGGCTTTGTGCGGTAGAACCATTGAAAAACGGGTGGTTCGGATCAGTGCCAGCGTAAAAAGCACGGATAAGCAGAATCCTTAAAGTAAACATAACCGAGGTCATTGCTACAACTCAACTGGATCTACTGGTTACTGGATGCCTCAGAACCATGCTTCTAACGGTGGCACGAATCCGCAGCATGCTTCAAGTTAATATAATCGCGGTCAGCGCTACAATTCAGCTGGATCTGCTGGTCATTGCAATGAGATACTTCGGATCCATGATTCGCACAAGGACCTTTGAGCAATGTTATAGTTTACCCATAATGAAATGTTTGGTTTTTTCAAATTAAAAATAAAAACATTTTGTTACTACCTCATACATACGAGGGTGGTTCGGAAGCTTCTTAGCCTAGCACAAAAAGCGCGGTATAGACAGAAAAAAAGTTAAGTGTTTTGGAGACTTCCGTCTCTGGTATGAACACATGTTAAATTTTGTTTCGATCTGGTAACTCCTTCATATAGAAACAGGTGTTCACAAAAGACGCATCCGCGATTTTTTACAATGGAAAAATTACATAAAAAAGGTTTATCGGGACAAGAAATTCATAATGATATGGTGAAAGTGCTCCTTCATATGCAACAGTAAAAAATTGGGTTGCTGAATTTATACGTGGTCGTGCAAACATTGAAGATGAACCACGTAGGAACGTCCATCAAGACAACGCCCTAGCGCACAAAAATGTTTTAACAATGACTAAAATCAACGAATTGCTTGACCATCCACCTTTTTCTTCTGATTTAGCTCTCAGTGACTTTTACCTGTTCCCAAATCTAAAAAAAATTCCTTGCTGACAAGCGTTTTACCTCAAATGAAGATGCAATTACAGTTGTAAACCACTATTTTGAAGACCTTGAGGAAAACTATTTTAATCAAGAGATAGAATTGCAGGAAAAGCGTTGGACTAAGTGTATTGAAGTTTCAGGAGATTATATTGAAAAATAAAAATATTTTTGAAAAACTAACTATTCTCTTTCATTGATAGGCTAAGAAGTTTCCGAACCGCCCTCGTATGTAGTTTGTTTTATTTCATCTCAACATCTACCCGCCCTTATTGAAACCCCCTGTGCATGAATGTACACTAAATATCGATGTATACATATGTAAGTATATTGTAATTGGTACCGCAGGTGATTTGGATTCAATACATACCTCCCTTTTTACATCATCCTTTTCATTGATGGGAATATTTGGGCTTGTGGCCTGATTCTTAAACTTCTGGACTTCAATACGGTCATAATTTTTAGTTGATGTAGTTGTTGTTATGCTCAAGCAACCATTAACAGAATTATCACATTCGTCATTCTCATCTATTTCATGACTACATAAATCTGAAACATGTTCCAATAAAAGCAAAACTGTTGTTAAAACGAGAATTTTTCAAGTACTCGAGCTTATTTTCATTCCCATAGACTTTAAGAGTTCATAATAGATTAAAGAGAAAATATTTGAATTTCCTTTAATCTATTACAAATTCTTGAAGATATCGAGAACCGTAATATGCATCATTACAAAGCAGCTTATTTGTACGTACCGTCTTCTTGGTAACTGGCATCCAATGTATTGGAAGAAATCACTTCGTCGGCGACATTAATAGTTTGCGTAGAAGACTCTACTACAGATTCGCACACAGTGTTGTTTGGAGCTGATGTGGTCGAGTCGACCTTATTGAACTGCTGTTGTGATTGCTGCATTTGATGTGATTTGTGTTGCTTCTTGGTAGGAGGATTGTGCATTGTAGTTTGCTGCTGAGGCGAATTGCTTTGCTTTGATTGATACATATTAGCCATAGAGTTGGAGACGCTGGAAGCAGTACTCATCGCTTGTGCTGGCGGCATATTAGAAGGATCGTAGTGGTAAACCGTTCTTTAAAGAAACAAAATATGTAATAGCACTATTTATTTTCTTTGCCCAGTTCAGTTTCAAATTAAGATCAGTGTTTTTATTTTCTTAGATTGCTTTTAGCGTACATAGATCGTTTTAAATTTAAAATTAATATACATATATATATAATACTGGGCGACCCAAAATTATCGAAAGCATTTGATTTCAATATAACTTTTTATTAGATATTTTTCCTTTTTTTTAGTTTGTTTTCAGTATTTTTTTATAAGGAAGGTGATCGGTTGGTAACTGATTTTGTAAAGATGTTTAAGGTCATAATTCTCCCTACTTGGGAGTTACGTTATTTGATGGGCGAGTATTCCACCGAACAACGATGTTGGTTGGTTCTAAAGCAGGGGTGCCCAAAAGTTCTATATGAAAGAACAAACGCCAATACATTTAAGGAAAAACTAATTTTATTTAATAAGCAAAGTATGCGAAAGTATTGTTGCTTTGCACTTGTGTGTGTACACACACAATCAATTCATCTTCTCAGATGGAACAAGCTAATGATGGTATCGGGTGGTTAAATTTCAAGGGCCGATGTTGAATGTAAACCACACCTAAACGCCAAGTTTTTTTTCCGAATTTTATTTGACATTTCTCTATTTCAGACTTACTCAATTTGAACCATGTAGAGATACACAATCCAACAACGTGTTAAAGTTATCCAGACTTATTATGAAAATGATGATCAATTTTCGAAGAAAATCATCTTCAGTGATGAGGCACATTTTCACCTCAGAGGATTCGTCAATAAACAGAATTGCCGCATTTGGACGAATGAGAATCCAAGAGTGACTATCGAAAAACCAATGCACCTACAAAGAGTGACTGTTTGGTGCGGTTTATGTGCTGGCGGCATCATCGGGCCTTATTTTTTCCAAAATGAGGCCGGTCAGCCAGTTACTGTGAATGGTGTTCGCTATCGTGAGATGATAACGAACTTTTTATGGCCTGAATTGGAATATATGGATGTAGACGATATGTGGTTTCAGCAGGACGGTACCACTTGCCACACAGCTAACGAAACAATTGCTCTTTTGCGCAACAAACTCAATGGCCGTGTTATCTCACGTAATGGCGATGTCAATTGGCCGCCAAGATCATGTGATTTGACACCGTTGGACTTTTTTCTTTGGGGTTATTTGAAAGAAAAGGTGTACGTCGGTAAGCCAGCAACAATTCAACAGCTAAAGGATGAGATAATTCGGCACATTAACGGCATAGAACCTCCATTATGCCTCAGGGTCATCGAAAATTTGGACCATCGGATGGAGGTGTGCCGCCGTGGTCGCGGCGCCCATTGGGCCGATATTTTGTTCCGTACATAATTGAGTAATACCAATATATCATAATAAAATAAAATTACAATAATTTCCTAAATAGTTTGTGTTTTATTCAAAATCAACATCGGCCCTTGAAATTTAACCACCCTTTATATGGATGGTGGGAGAAAGGCAACACTTCTGCGTTTGGGGCAGTTTGTAGAACTGCTTCTGATGCTGTTGATCAGAGAATGTGTTGGTGCTACATAAACAACATGTGCAACGTGATTATTTAATGGTGTGTGCATGTATTGGTAAGACATATATGTATGTGTATGTATGAGCAAAGTTCGTGTCACAAAGCAAGCAAAAAGCAAATAAGACAGTTGGTGTTTCGTGACCATCTAGTATTCTATTGCACCTTAAAGCGGGACAGAGCACATTTTTGTTTAGTGTTTGTAAGCCAAGTAAGCTTGTGTCAACTGTGATTAGCGAAAAAAGAAAAGCATTGCCGCAGTTATAATCAAAGCATATCCATAAGAATTTGTATCATATCTGACACCAAGCTTCGAATCTATTTACAAATGAGCGTGCTAAACATTCATTAAATATGTATATAACAATATGGTTATCCCTATACTCAACACATCACTCCTTTATTGCAACATAGTCATAACTAAAAAAAAAGCTTGTTTCGAGAAAAACGCATTTAAAATTTTTAGTTTCCATACAAGTCTTAGAAATTTTTTTTTTAGAATATATCCCCTAAAGGAAACAGTTTAAAAGTAATTTGAATAAATTTCTGGCATAATATAAAAGGTAGTACTATTAACAATTCTGCATTGTTAACTGGAAAAGCTCATATTTTGAGATATGACTATATTGCAATAAAGGAGCGATATGAACGAATGTATTCGTACTAAATGTAGAACACTTACTAGCAAAGAAACCGAATTTTACCACACAATTATGAGGGATATTAACTTCCCAGCTTGCGCCTTTTGGTTTAAACCACAGCCAGAACGTTCCAGACAAGACCATGACCAGCCCGGGCTGAAATGTAAGCAGAACCAACCGGGGCCATAATCACAAAGGGAACGATCTTCAGGACCCAAGTGAGCTGGATTATCCAGGTACATTTTGGAAAATCCAGTGGCCTGCCTGCCTAACCGGGGCCATGCTGATCCCCGTTCTGCCAATTTATATCCTTGGTAAGGATTTCGGAAGTGCAACACAACATAAGTCATGCGGCATACTACAGAAAAACAGAATGCCCTTGTTGGGAATATGCTGAGGTAAAACCTGTTTGTCGGGGGACGTAAGATTTAGCAGTTGTGAAAAAGATTTATATCAGCACCTGCCTTGCGGCCTTATCTGACGATGGACCAGTTCCACGGAGTGAATTATTCACGATTTACCAGCGCCCCAGTGTGGCTTACCAGGCTCACACAGGTAGCAATTCTTGCCATAGGTTTGCAGCCATACGAACAATTTCTTGTTAAGGAGTTCGGGCCTTCTAATCCCTCCTGTATGCAATTTCCCAGCAATCAATGGAAGACAAGGCTTAATGAGTTGGTAGGCCGAAGCCCACTAACAGCATCAGCTCTTAAACCAACTCACCCGTCAACCATCACCACTGGTTCTTTACAGTACAGGTATCTGTGGTATAGGCAATAGATCCTCGGGAGATTGTGTCCCCGAAAAAAGCCACACACCAAACAATTATCAAGGATACTAACACTACCTTCCTGCGTTTTAGGTTTCAACCACAGCCAAAACGTTTCAGCCAAGGTAGGCACCTCAACCATGATCAGCCCGGGTTGAACTGCAAGCAGAAATACTCGGGGGCCATGCTGATCCCCGTTCTACCAATTTATACCCTTGGTAAGGGTTTCGGAAGCCAACACAACATAAGTCATGCGGCTTCCTAGAGTTTTATTTGCTACAACAAACGAGGGACCCCTTCCTTTCTTTTCCCCGTAAAACAGAGTGCCCAAGTTAGAAATACGTCAAGGGAAAACCTGTTTCCCAGGGGGACGTATGATATAGCAGTAGGTGATTAAGTCTGGACCCCAATACCTCACCAAGGTTGAATATTGTACATTGTAGTTTGCCGGAAAGATGTTCCTCTTGACAGCCAAAGCTGGGCATCCACACGGGAGGTGGTAGAGCGTTCCTTTCAGGGAAAGCTAGGTCGACCTGCACATCTTCCTAGCACCCAGTGTCCTGCTGGGTGCTAAGAAGCAACCACCCTTTCCTCTATGCTCTGCAAAATAGACTGCTTTGGCTTGGTCTAATCGAAGGCAAACCCTGTTCACCGGGGGAATTCAATTCCGGCAGTAAGGAGTCGCATATCAGGGGTCTGTAGCGTACGCGTGTATTGCCGAAGGAATCTTCCAAAAATTGTCCGCCCGCTTAAATACCGCACCACGCAGTAGCCTTGAGTGGATGTAACGGGCTGTTCACGCATCACACGCTTAAATACCGCACAACGCAGTAGCCTTGAGTGGATGTTACGGGCTTTTCACGAATCACACGTGGATTTTTAATGCCCCAAAAACGAAGTTTTTAGTTACGGACGTAACCATGATACAAAGAACAAGGTAGCCGCTTCGCTACAATAATAAAAAAAACAAAGGGTATTTTGTTTGTGTAAAAAGCGAATTCACCCTTCAGCTGTCAAAAGTAGTTGATAAAGAACATGTAGAAAAATTTAAATGACGCCGAAAAAGGTAAACAAAACTTGACAGAGGAAGTGCCGACATATTAACCGAATTCGCCGATGCATCCATCTAATAATGAATTCACCTTGGACGTAACCGTTTAAATGAAAACGCATCTCGCCGCTCTTGATGATTTGGATTCAAAATCCTTCTCTCCGTTGTTAGGATTGCGACTAATTTTTTAGCCGTTTGTATTCTGCAGCTGTCTAGTTCACAAATATGGTTAAAGCTAAAATGCTAAAGCCGTGACGTAAATGAAAAAGCTATTACATCTTACGATAGGGTGGTTAATTTTACGCCACCCTGTATAATAACGTGTAAACAAATAAATGCAAATAAAAGGGAAATGTTGCCATTATCAAAACTCCAACATTCTTAATATGATAATAATGCAGCAGAAAAGAAATAGAGACATAGAGAGATCTTAAAGGAATTCCATTAAATTAGATACTCCAGGCTCTTGATCTTGAGCTTGATATAGAAAAGATAGATATGCTTTGGTTATAGTAAAATTGTTTGAAAATATGGATTTAAAATGTTTCAACGACTGCCAGAACATAAATGCTGATTAGTGATGTATTAAAACGGAAAACAGAATAGAGGTTTCGGTATTTTTTGTGATTGGTATGTTAAAGTTTTGTAAATTACCCGTCTGCATTTAGGATGGGCTGTAAGGTTTGTGGATTAATGAGAATGCTGCCTTTTGGCACATTCGAAATATCACTAACGGCCCACATAAGTCCACAAAGAAACGGCCATGTTGGATCTTCATTTAACTCTCCGTGTGCGATGACTGAAGACTGGTTTGGCAAATGCGGTTCATCACTGCCATAACCACCGGTTGGCGACGGCGTTACCGAATCGGAACGAATCGATTGCGTTTGTGTTTTGTAGCTAAACATTTAAATGTTCGAAAACAACATTTTTATCTATTAAGTTTATTTCTGCTCCGTAATATAAGGTAGTAAGTAGTACTTGTAAAAGCATTGATGTTTTTGGGAGGTAAATATGTAAGTAATGTAAAAAAAACACTTACCCGCTGCTTGAAGGTGATAAACGCCACGATGTGTTCGAACTACCTACAGAATCTTGCTTGGAGAATATTCTGTTTATATTTCCACTAGTTGTGCCCATACTTTTGTTTGAGTTTACCGAATCTCCGCGTAAAATTTGTGTACCTCCTTGATTAGAAGCACCATAATTACCGAAATTATTGTTTGACTTCTGACTCACAGCGCCGCTTCGACTATCCGGGGACTAAATTAAAATATATTAATTTACAAAAGAAAGAAAACCGAAATTGAATATTATTTATTACATTTTGAATCTTTAAGACTTTTCCACTACTGCGTCCCCGTGAAAACTGTTGCTGATCCACTGAGCTCGTCCAACTTATATAGTTGTTGTCATCGTCCGTACTGCCACCGCCAACAGGGCAGGATTCATTTTGACTACGATTAAATATACGAGATCGAGTGCTTTCGTAATCCTCTTCACGTTCTTCGAAACTCTTTGCCTTGCGATCGAGCATGCCACCTCGATCCGGACACAAATAACTGCTTTGGCGGGCTTCATCGAAACTGTGCGTATCGCGTTTCAATATCGACTTACGGGAATCGTCACGATTATTTATAACCAGCGTTTTAAACCGGATCTAGGGAAAATTACAAATTTTTTTTGCCAAAATTTCCCAGCATTTTTTAAAAAAAGACTTACCTCTGGTATGCGAGTGTTTTTAGTTGGAGCCACTATAACACATTGTTGTGTCTCAGTATCTACATTATGTTCCATTCCGAAAAAGGCAGCCGTTCTGTGGATGAGCATTCGATTGTATGAGGAGGCTTGGGGGAAGCGGATTTCACCGCGACTAAATTAAACAAGTTTACGGATAGTTATGATAAGTTCAAGACTTCCAGCCAAAAGCCAAAAAAGTTACTTACTTTCCTTCTTGCACAAACTCAATCAAGTCCTTTTCAATTTTCAACAAGAACTGACGATCTTTAACATTCTTGTTTAAAGTCTCTTTGAAAAAACTAAGCAAGTCGGTGCCGCCGTGATCAGTGTATTGTTCGTTGGAGTTTTCTGAATTTGTGAAGACTAAACAAATATAAATAGATACAATTTTTTATGAATGGTGTCGATACAAACCTCTCGAAATAAAGCCTGATGTGTTGTTGCTGCTATTTAGGCTGCCGCCGTCGATGCTACTGGTAGCTAAACCGCCAGAAACCACACCTCCTCCAGCACCCATGTTTGATACGTTGCCGCCACCGCCCCCACCGCCCCCACCGCCTCCATTATTGCTCATATTTTTCAAACGCGGCTTCGAACCTTTCGAATTCGAATTAGTGCGATGTTTCTTACCTCCTCCACCCGAACGCTGATGATGTTGTTGGGATTGATGTTGCTGATGCTGTTGCTGATGCTGCGGCTCGTAGTGTATTTCTTCGTTTGAATTCATGCTATTCTGGCTATCGTTGCGGGGACACCGATTTTCCTTATCGTATGCGATAAACGATTGTACCTGTTGTTGCTGGTTTCTATTCATATCGTTAGGATGCAGCTGATAGTTCATGGGAGAATTGTAGATTGGAATAGACTGTGTATTGTCGGAGACATTTAAAGCCTTTTGTAAAGCATTGCCAGCGCTTAACTGCTGCTGTTGTTGTTGTTGCGATTGATTATAATTCTTATTTGCATTCGCAGCATTTATGTCCACATTGTTAGTGCTTTTATTGTGCGTTTCATTACCACTTGCATTATCACCATTAGACTTTTTATTGTTATTATTAACATTATTACTATTGTGACTTTCAGACACGTTATTGATACGTTGATGGTTGCTACTGCAACTGCTATTATTTACACCACTACTATTGGAACTAGTTCCGGCACTCCCACCGTTGTTGTTACTATTATTATTATTATTTCCACTTTTCGACTTGGGCGGGCTTAATTTTGGAAATTCTGTTTCATTACACAATGCAACATTGGATTTCTGTTGCTGATGTTGCGACTGCTGCTGCTGCTGTTGCTTGTGTTGACTAGTTACAATCACAGTTGGTGTTTCGATTATGGGAGAATTGCCTCGTGTGGTTGAGGATTGTGTATGCAATTTATTATTGCCTTCATTTACATCCATATGTTGCTGCTGATAACCATTCGGTGACAACTGTGACGAGGACTCAGATGCTCGTGGGGTTGGAGTGCGTGGCGGTGATGTGGATTCTCTCATAGCGTGACTTCTCGTTAAATGTTTTCCTTTCATATTCCCCTAAAATAGATTTATTTAATAAATAATAATTAAAATAAAGAAAACATTTTTATATTCATCAAGGATGAATAGCTAGCTAGCTATAAATGTATGTAAATATCGGCTGGTTAAATTTTAGGGGCCGATGTTCAATGTGAGCCACACCTAAACCTCAAGTTTTTTTCGGCATTTCAGTTGACATTTCTCAATTTCAGACTAGCTCAATTTGAAGCATGAAAGAACGCACAAACGAGCTACGCCTTAAAGTTATTCAGACTTATTATGAAAATGGACGCTTAAATCAAAATGCATATCGCGCACTTCGAGATTTTTTCGGTCAATTTGATTGTACAAATTTGTGTACAATCGAAAAAATCGCGCAAAAATTTGAGTAAACCAGGTCTGTAGGAGATCGTTCTGCAAAAAATATTGCTGCTGTTCGTGACAAAGTGGCCCATGAGCCGTCCACCTCAACTCGCCGTTGTGACCAACAATTGCATCTCTCACGCTCGTCGTTGATGAACATTATAAATAACGATTTGCATTTACACGCTTACAAGTTGCAATTGACTCAAGACCTAAAGCTTTTTGACCATTCCAAGCGTAGTCAATGATCACAATGGTGGCAAGGTATGCAAACAGTGGATGATCACGCTGAAGGTAGTATGGGGTTAAGTGTATCCATGTCAACATTTTTGTCAACATTTATGGGGTCTTTTTGGAGACACTATCAATAGATTTTTTTCTTGCTTTTTGTTTTTGATAGATACAGAACATGTTTTGTTAATAATTTAATTTGTTTTTAAAATATAACTGCAAGATAAATAGCTGATTCTAATAAAAATATAATAATAAAGTGATATATAAAGGTAAGTGCAAAACTAGTTAAATATTTTATAATTATAGGCAATCACTGTAGTTTTATTATTGAAATTTTCTGCAGGTGGTGACAGCGTCTATAGGGAATCAATATAGTTTTACTATAGACACTTCCCACAATGCGGTGCTATCGTCAATAGTAAGTCAGTACAATCTTACTATTGACATTTTCTTCATATGGTCCCACAAGAACTACCTAGTCAGTATTGACGCAGTCTTCTGGTAGATTTCGTATGACAACCCTGTGTTAAATGTCAATAGTAGTTAGCATTAGTAAGGGTACAATCTGTCAGTAGTATTGGTGACATCGTCATTAGCTAATCACTATAGTTTTGCTAGTAACAGTTCCTGCAGGGCAATTTGCGAAGAAAATCATTTTCACAGATCAGGTACATTTTTACCTCAGTGGTTACGTCAACAAGCAGAATTGCCGCATTTGTGCGAATGATAAGCCAAGACTGCAAGAACAAAGAGTGACTGTTTGGTGCGGTTTATGCGCTGGCGCCACCATCGGGAAGTTTATTTTTTAGTTTTTTCCAAGTTCAGGCCGGTCAGGCAGTTACTGTGAATGGTGTTCGCTATCGTGAGGTGATAACGAAGTTTTTATGCTAACTGCCTGTTCGACCATATCGAATGAAAATGTATGCGAAAGAAAGCTAGTCACTCACATTCGAATAAATTTGCGTTTGTCTATGTCACTATTGTTCGTTCGCATGTACTTGTGTATTTTAAGTGAATTTTGACACATCGTTCGCATAGAATAAAGTTAGAAAAAACCCAAATCAATTTTATTTCGCTTAGAGTGCCAATGAACTTATCCTTTCGACATCGGCGAAATTTTAAGGGCCAATGTTGATTTTGAATGAAACACAAATTATTCAATTGTATATGGAATTAAGGTTCAATATGGAACAAACTACCGGTCAAATGGCCGTCGCAACATCGGTGGCACACCTCCAGCCAATGGTCCAAATTTTCGATGACGCTGAGGCATAATTAAAATTTTATGCCGAATTATCTTATCCCTTAGCTCTTGACTTGTTGATGGCTTATCGAGTTATACGAGTTATACGAGCTCCATAGAAAGAAGTCCACCGGAGGTAATGCCAACGTGTTGGTAATGCCAATTGGCATTACCGTGAGAGGCCATTAAATTTGTCGCACAAAAGAGCCTTTGTTTCCTTCGCTGTGTGGCAAGTGGCACCATCCTGTTGAAACCACATAACGTTCACATCCCTATCTTCCAATTCGATAGCGAACATTATTCACAGTAACTGTCTGACCGACCTCATTTTGGAAAACATGCGACCCGATAATGCCGCCAGCCCATAAACCACACCAAACAGCAACTCTTTATTATCATTCGCCCAAATGCAGCAAATCTGCTTATTAACGAATCCCCTGAGGTGAAAATGTGCCTCATCAATGAAGATGATTTTGAACGCCTATTTTTATACAGCCATGTTCCGAGAACGCGCGTTCTGAAACCGCAATGCGTTTTGAAAAACGCTTAATTGATTTTTAGGTGTTTTGAGGAACGCACGTTTTACTGGCGTTTAGGAGTTTTTTCCGAAAAAATACAACATGTGTTTTACATACGTATATATGCATGTGGTAGTAATATAAAACGAAAAAAAAAATTTGACAAGAAATAGAAATATTTTTCAATTTAGTTTTCTTAATGAAAATGTGTAAAATTCTTTAAACTTTTTATTGAAATAAAAAGAAAACATAATAAATTTTAATAGTAAATCATTTTATTTCATTTTGCAAGTTCAGTTTTAGCAAATTCAATCAGTTCACTTCAACATATACATGCGAGTTGAAGTCGCCAATTTTAAGCGATATGCGTTTTCCAGAACACCTATTTGGCGATTTCAAATCGCAAAACCATATTTCTTGCGTTATACGTTTCTCCGAACGCCTATTTGACATTTTCAAATCGAAAACGCTAAATTTAAGCGATTTGCGTTTCTCAGAACATGCATGATAATAAGCCTGAATATATTTAGGGCGTTGCTCGATTGTATTTCTTTGCATGGTTCAAATTGAATTAGTCTGAAACTGAGAAATGTCGAATGAAATGCAGAAAAAAAATTTCACGTTTAAGTTTGGTTCACATTCAACATCGGCCCTTCAAATTTAACCACCTGATATATATGTATATGTATATTTATACTTTTTAGTGTGTTATGCCATGATAGTGTGTATGACGGTGCGTATGAGTATCAATGTTCTTATCTCTCCCTAAGAAATAATCACTCATACAAAACAGTGGTTGGAAGAGTTGCAAACTGTGTGATGTTTTATCATAACAACTTAAGTCGAATTTTAAGAATCGAAAAATTAGCATCTACTTTGATTAATTTATTATATACAAAATTTGTATTTATAAAAAAAACAACAAAAGATCTTAAGCTGCAAAAATTTAAATAATTTAACACAAAAGAAGATCAAATAATATTAGGGTAAAATTGTATTTGTAAAAATCTTTTTTCATATTATTGACAAAATTTTGTTCTAATTTTGGTTCATTTTCATTTGTACTTAATAAATACGAGGGCGGTTCGGAAAAGAGAATAGTTAGTTTTTCGAAAACATTTTTAATTTTCAATATAATCTCCTGAAATTTCAATACACTTAGTAAAACGCTTTTCTAGCAATTCTATCTCTTGATTAAAAAAGTTTTCCTCAAGGTATTCAAAATAGTGGTTTACAATTGTACACAGAAAAAAATAGATGTCATAGTGATAAAAAAAATTGCACTATTTTTATCAAATTTCCTGTGAAAAAATTTTTTTGCCGGATTGATAATTCAAATTATAAAGTAGAAATAGCCTTTTCACTAAAAAGCAAAAATTATTGAGTTGAAAAAATTTTTTGTTAATATGTAAAATATACTTAACAAAAAAAATTGTTAAAGAAACAACAACTCTTCACTGTTATATGACAACATTTTAAATTTATTTATTGAATAACAGTCAATAATTCGGAATTTTTATTAACTGCATTTTACTAAGAGATATTTCCAAAAACTCATTATTAATAATAATTTAATTAAGTCAATGCAAATTTTATTAAATTGACAGTTTTTTATTAATAACATAACTTGATTGAAAAAAAATCTCATCTATTTTTTTCTGTGTAATTGCATCTTGAGAAATGATCATTCTTATGCGTTTTTGGTCGACTGTTAACAAATGCGGCATCCATCTTGCAAAATTAAATGGACTCGATCATTTGAGATGCCCATGATATTAGCTATTTCACGCACTTTTATTCGTCGATCATTTAATACCATATCATGCACTTTGGCTACAATTTCTGTTGTTGTTGCTGTTTTTGGACGTCCACTACGTGGTTCATCTTCAATGCTTGTACGACCACGTTTAAAGGCAGCAACCCCATTTTTTACTGTTGCATATGAAGGAGCACTTTCACCATATCATTATGAATTTCTTGTCCCGACAAACCTTTTTTATGTAAGTATTTAATGACACCACGCATTTCTAATTTTTCCATTGTAAAAAAAAATCGCGGATGCGTCTTTTGTGAACACCTGTTTCTATATGAAGGAGTTACCAGATCAAAACAAAATTTAACATGTGTTCACCACCGCGCTTTTTGTGCTAGGCTAAGAAGTTTCCGAACCGCCCTCGTATAGTTTTTCATTAAATTTCTCCTAAAAAGTTTTTTTTTTGGTCTCATCTCGACTTAAGATGTTATGATATAATGCCACAGATATATAAATGAAGCTAACATAAGCTTTATAATAAACGCTCTTGTCGTGTAGATAACAGTTATTCAGCCACTAAAAACCGGCAGGGAACGTTGGAAAGTGCTACTGCGGTGCACAAAATGGGCACAAATTCACCTGTTCCGCAGCACAATGAAGTCAAGTACCTTTGTGTTCACCGGGACCGTAGGCTAACGTGGAAGTCTCACATTGAAGCAAAAGTCACTCAGTTGAAATTAAAAGCAGCGCAATCAAATTGGCTTATGTGCAGAAACTCGACATTGAATTGTATAACAGAAGTTGGCAAACTTCTGTTATACATTGCAATTCTAAAGCCCATATGGTGCTACGGAATTCAATTAAGGGGCACCGCCGCAGCGTCAAATATTGAAAAAATTCAAAGGCAACAAAACCAAATTCTTCGAACGATTACTGCAGCTCCATGGTACGTAAAAAATTACCGAATTCATAAAGATCTGAGTGTTCCGATGGTAAAAGAGGAGTTTTCTAAGTATGCGACAAGGTATGTCAGTAAACTGGAACTTCATCCACACCCTCTTGCGCGCAATATACTTAATTTTGGCGGCCACACTCGGTTGCCACCATCAGATTTCTCAATACGCGATTTTACCGTAATAAATCCCTCATAATACACAGAAAAAAATTTTTTACGTGTTCAATAACGAAATTCGTTGAATCAATTAAAAAATTATTTGAATGCGGACCTGTAAAGTAATTCGTGGATTCAAACAAAAGTTTAGTAAAAATAATTATTGATCGAAAACAACTTTTTTTTAAACAACAACAAAGTACAATATCCAAGGGTTTCTATTTTATATTTAGGTATATTCCCTGTCGGATAATCAGTAGCTGACTACAAAAATAGCCAACTTTTCATTAATTTTTATGAACCAATTTTAAGCTATCATGTACACAATGCAAAAATGAATTATCAATGTCGATTTTTCAATTCTGTGGAAGTTTTCTAAAATAAAATTTTTTATGTAAGTACATATGTCAAATAATAAAGATATTAATATTGTTTTAGTTTTAATTAAAAGTGCAAGAATGAGAGCCGTTAGCAAAAGACATTTAAGAAGCCTTTTTGAAAAAGAATGTAATGTATACGGCAACAAACAAACATTTGATACAATATTATTTATTTAAATTATTTCTGAAATTTTTAAGTTTTTTGCAACATGCAATCTAATATTTTTTGTTTGGTGTAATATGTAATATAAAAATGAAAAATTACATATAAATACGTTAAAAATGTTGAATAATTTATTTTATTACGAAAAAATATTACATGAATGAATGCTTTTTAGGTGTCAGCTAGTTACAAAAAGTTGTGTATAATGTCAACAATTAACTTTTCGTTGATTTAAAAGTAACTAACTTATGGTTGACTTAAAAATATTGCTAGCTTCAAAAAGTTAACTGAAAGTTAACATTTAGCTAGCTAACTGTAAATTAGTTGAAAAGTAGTGTAAAGTCGGACAATTGACTACTTCTTAGGACATTACAATGTTAAAATAGTTAGTTGCTTCCATTGAAAAGTAATCCAAATGTCAGTCAGCACTAGTTGAGGAATCGTTAACTTAAAGTTAGTTTAAAATTAATTCAGTTTCCGACAGGGTTCATACAAATTATTTTTTCATACAAAAATTTTGTTGATTTTATTTTTACTACAATTTTTTCTGTGCAAAACTTTTTGTCTAGCATTAGCCGGACTTAAGTGAAAAGCACTTTTTTTAATTTTAAATTTAGTATTAAGATTTGAATACTTATAGTTCAGTTTGAAGATTCAATAAAAGAAAAATGTTTAAAAAAAAATTCAGCAAAATGTCAAAAAAAAAGAGCCGGCAAAAATCCGAACAACCGGGTCAAACATTACCGTTAAAAGTTCAGATACACGTTCCACGATAAAAACGCGCACTGAACATGAAAACCCGGAATTAAATTCTAGCGCTAGGTAGCTTCAATATCAATCAGCCGTCGTATGACAGAGTCCCAAAATGACCGTTAAAAGTTCAGATACACATTTCACGGTAAAAATGTGCAATGAGCATGAAAAACTGGCTCTGTAACTGTTATCGAACCGTTGCCGAGTTTTTTGGGAATTCCCAAAATCGGCTTCAAGGGTCGCCAAGGTTTTTCGACTTTCTCCAGAACAATCCCGTAGATAATACGACAGCTTCAATTTTCGCAGTAAAAGGGCAACACTGTTTTCTATGCAGGAATATCAAATTCCTCAAAAGTACACACTGTATAAATAATAACAGGAGTTGCGAGTATTTTGCAAATTAATGTTTAATAACCATATTGTCATAATGGATTGAATTTATGAAAAGGTGTTGATTACTCATTAAGTTTTGCTGGGAAATACCAAAGTAAGTCAATACAAAGTTTTTGAGTTTAGAGGAAGAAGAAAGAGTATCATTCTATAATTTTATTGATTTCTTTTGTAAATGTAAATATTAATAAATGTGTCAGTCTTGTACTTATATGTTAGTCATTAACTAAATCTATTTAAATGTGTTACATACATATACAACTGAGCTCAAAAAAATAGCAGAAGTAAAATTTTAATATACTTATAGCAATAGAAAAAAGTTTTGTTAAGTTTCTTTGCAGAATTTTTAAAGATGAGGGCGGTAAGATTGGGAATGCAGTTGAGGTGGTTCAATGCCAAAGGGATAATGGATAATCGTGCATACACTGAACCGAAAATTTACCTAAATACTGAAAAATACGGTGTGTAAACTTGAAGAAATGTAGGTTATTTATAACCTACAAAATATGTTATTCAAATTTACTCGGAATTTCAACTATTGTGATTTATTTAACTAAAATAAAGAAATTTCTTCATTTCTACAGGTATTTATTCAATAATATATAACTTTAGTTCAATGGAAAAATCTTATTCAGGTTTAATAAAATAAATTAATTGAATATAGAAGAAATTTATTCAAATCTACAGGGTGAGTTTTGTTGACAAAATTTAGTTAAAATTTTTATTCAAACTAACATTCTTTCAGGATGTAAAATTGAATATTTATGTGTACTTTTGCCTTACTATTAGTTACTACTGTTTTAACTAAATTTTTACTGATTCAACAATCAAGCCATGTTCTCGGAACATTGCTGAATATTTGTTTATTTGAATAAATTTTCAACCATGTTCCGAGAACGGTGTTCTGAGGAACGCGCGTTTTACTGGCGTCTAGGAGTTTTTTCCGAAAAAATACAACATGTGTTTTACATACGTATATATTAGTTATATAAAACGAAAAAAGATTGACAACAAATAGAAACATTTTTTACAGCCATGTTCCGAGAACGCGCGTTCTGAAACCGCAATGCGTTTTGAAAAACGCTTAATTGATTTTTAGGTGTTCTGAAGAACGCGCGTTTTACTGGCGTTTAGAAGTTTTGTGTATGTGTTTTACATACGTATATATGTATTTTGTAGTAATATAAAACGAAAAAATATTTGACAATAGAAAAATTGTTCAATTTAGTTTTCTTAATGAAAATGTGTAAAATTCTTTAAACTTTTTATTGAAATAAAAAGAAAACATAATAAATTTTAATAGTGAATCATTTTATTTCATTTTGCAAGTTCAGTTTTAGCAAATTCAATCAGTTCACTTCAATATATACATGTGAGCGTTTTCCAGAACACCTATTTGGCGATTTCAAATCGCAAAACCATATTTCTTGCGTTATACGTTTCTCAGAACACCTAATTTAAGCGATTTGCGTTTCTCAGAACATGCATGTTAGTTTCGATTTGAAAAATAATCTTTTGATTTGAATATTTATTTTTCGTGAAAGGGTTTACTAAATTTTTTTGTTAATAATACCGACGAAATTTGGTTCAGTGTATATGGAAATTTTGAAAGATATCATGAAGCCATATTTAAACTGGAATGTCAATGAAATGATGCTTTCAAACACATCATTAAATAGGAAAATGAGTGATTTAGAAATAATAGGGTTGAGGTTAAGTCGTGGTGCATGAAATCTTTTCACCTAGATCCTATTGTATATCTACGAGGAGGCTTTGATATATGTATATATAACGAAAAAGACAGAAAGAAAAAAATAAATAATACAGGTGGGAGCAAAATCGCTTTAAGCTGATGCCAAGATTTCATTGTCGCGGCGTATTACAGCGGCACGACCAATACTCAAACTGATGCCTATTACACTAAATATTAGTAAAATTTAATATTCCTCTATAGAAAAGAGTGTTGCCGTGTTAGTGCGAAAATTGAAGTTGCCGTATTGTTTCCGGGATTGTATCGCGGAAGTCAGGAGACTTTGGCGACTCCTGAAGCCGTTTTTGGGAATTCACAAAAAAAACTCGAAACCGATTCAATAACCATTACAGAACCGCTTTTTCATGTACAGTGCACATTTTTACCGTGGAATGTGTATCTGAACTTTTAAGGATCATTTTAGACCCGGTCATACGCGGGCGGGTTGACATTGAAGCTACCTAGTGCTAGAATTTAATTCTAACATTTTAAATACTGTAATAGAGGTTGTTTTGGTCTTTCGTGTTAAAACATTAAACAAAATATTTTAATTTTGTAAAAGCCGAGCTTTTAAAATTACCTTCCTTAACGACAAATTTCCGGCCATATAAGTAGCTTTTCAACAGCTTGTGAGTGTTTGCAGGCAAGTTTTCTGCCTGGCCCAGTATGTTATTCGACATCGCTCCAACTTTTAAAATGTTGTTTTTGGTTTGCATGTATTTATCGTGGGCCAGACAGTTAATTTTATTTTATGAGTTAAGCCTTCGTGCCACACTTTGTCAAAAGCTTTGGCAACGTCAATGAATAGAGCTGAGCAATATTTTTTTTTTTTTTATCTTCGAATGCATTTCTGATAACATTCACCAGCCTGTGTGTTTGTTCTATGGTGATATCTAAGAAATTTTTAAACTTTTCCAGGCAAGCCAAAACCAGGTCACCCTGATCTGGGTACCAGGACATAAGGGGCGCTACGGCAAAGAGATGGCTGACATCTACGGCAAAAAAGCAGCAGAGGGAACTTTTATTGACCCCATTCCAACATTTGGTTTCAATAAGGGTCTCGTTAATGAAGAGATGAAGAGGTGGACGGAGTCCATCGTTGAACAACATTGGAACGAGACAGCTGGTCTGGAACACTCCAAGAAATTTCTAAACTTTGATAAAAAGAGGGCCGAACGTGCTCTAAAGCTGGACAGGAAAAGTCTCAGAACATTGACAGATGCACTTACAGGTCATTATAACTGCTACAAGCACCTGCACAGGATGGGAATATCCAACACAGACATTTGCAGATTCTGCGGTGAAGAAGAGGAATCAATGGAGCAGTTAATCACCCACTGTGGAGCACTGGGACACAGATGATATAGGCTAATACAAGCTTATATGTTAAGTGAATGTGACTTAATATCACTCCCTATGAAGGAGTTTGTCCGTTTTCTTGACATACTCAACCCATAATGGGGCAAGGGCACGCACAATAGATCAATATTGGTCGCAGTGCAAATGGCCGATGAGGGTCATATCCCATCCACTAATAATAATAATAATAATAATATGGTGATATGCTTAGCTTAGCCCTAAAACTGAATTGATGGCTAGGAATACATCCTACTTCTTTCAAGATTGGGGTCAACTTCGTCATTAGCAATTTCTTTAACAGTTTTGAAATTGTTGGCAATAGACTTATTGGCCTATATGACACAACTTTTGTAGCATCCTTTCCTGGTTTAGGTATCATAGTAATGACAGACACCTTCCACTCAGTAGGAAAATACTCACGACGTAAAATAGCATTAAAAATAAAAGGACGAACGCAAAAGTGATAACGGAAACTAACGTGTATTTTGAGGGGTTCCCAAAATCGTATAAAAAAGTTGCAATATCATCTTACTAAGTTTATTTAGCTGAGAAATAAATGGTTTAGTTAGCTTCAATACCAATCCGCCCTCGTATCAGTGCATTTCGTATACCTTATATTCTGAAAAAACGGAATAAAAAATATATATGTATAAATCAATAAGTTATTAAATTTTTTTAACCCCATGGTGACTTTTAGGCCACCCTGTATAAATAGTATATTATACCTACAATATATACACACAAATTAGTATTAAAATTGAAAACTCCTTCCTTTTCAAGGTAACGAGTGATTTTTTTGCTATTATCTTTTTGGCAACACTAGTTTTGACAGCTCACGCACGTTTTGTATCTTGTGTCACTGTCAAACATCTTCAGTTTGGTCTATAATTTAATCATGAATCGTCTTACAAACGAACAATGCTTGCAAATTATTGAATTTTATTACCAAAATGCGCGCTCTGTTAAGAAAGTTCATCGCGCGCTTCTTCCATATTATGGTCAGTTTAATCGACCTACTGAGGCTTCTATTCGGGCTATTGTAAAAAAATTTCGCACCAAATTTACATTGTTGGACATTAAACCACCAACACGCTTACGTAGAGTGCGAACTGAAGAAATATCGCAGCCGTATCGGCCAGTGTTGGTGGTGACCGTGAATTATCGATTCGGCGCCGTTCGCAGCAATTGGGCCTCTGTTACTCCACTACGTGGAAAATTTTGCGGAAGGATTTGGGTGTGAAGCCTTATAAGATACAGCTGGTGCAAGAATTGAAGCCAAACGACCTACCACAACGCCAAATTTTTGGTGAATGGGCTCTTGAAAAGTTAGATGAAGATCCACTTTTTTATCGAAGAATTGTGTTCAGCGACGAGGCTCATTTCTGGTGGAATGGATACGTGAACAAGCAAAACTGCCGTATTTGGAGTGAAGAGTAGCCAGAAGCATTGCAAGAGCTACCAATGCATCCACAAAAAACAACCGTTTGGTGCGGATTATGGGCTGGCGGCATCATTGCGCCGTATTTCTTCAAAGATGATGCGAATCACAACGTTACTGTGAATGGTGAGCGCTACCGTGCGATGATAACAAACTTTTTTTTGCCCAAAATGGAAGAGCTTGACTTGCATGACATGTGGTTTCAACAAGACGGTGCCACATGCCACACAGCACGCGAAACAATGGACCAATTGAGAGGCGAGTTCGGTGAACAGTTTATTTCATGCTTGGGACCAGTCAATTGGCCGCCCAGATCGTGCGATTTAACGCCTCTAGACTATTTTTTGTGGGGCTATGTTAAGGCTAATGTCTATAGCGACAAGCCCGCTTCGATTGACGCACTGGAAGCCAACATTGCCAACATTATTCGTGAGATACCGGCCGAAATGTTGAAAAGAGTATGCCAAAATTGGACTAAGCGGATGGACCATTTGAGGCGCAGCCGTGGCCAACATTTGCATGAAATAATCTTCAAATATTAAATTATATCGACCCAACTATCGATCCAAATAAATATTTCATGCATTTTTCTGAATTTTATGTGTTTTTTTTTTTAATTTTCGATAATTCTTATAAAATCGCCCATTATTAACAATAAATATGGAGACATAAAAGAGAACATATGCATGTACTCGTATGCAAACCACTGTGCGATAGAGTAAAAGCAATCAGTTGAAAAAAATCTAAACAGACCTTGAACTCGAAGAATGCTAAATTGTGCAATTAAATGAAAAATTGTTTCTAGGAAACTCGTACTTCCAAGAATTAAAGCAAAAAAAAACAAATAAAAGGTACTTTGTTGCATGTTTAAGGACATGTTTGGCTTAAAGTTTCGTGAGAAAAATATATTATTTCAGCGTAGAAAACCCATTGATTATTTACGTTTTAGTTGGACGTAGAGCGAGTGAGTTACGGACGTCAAATTTGTTACAAAGACAAAAAAAAAAAACAAAAAAAAAAACAAAAAGAGTGAATGAAAAATGTTGTAATACGAAATGCATTAACATACACACAATACATGACACAAGACGGTAGAAACATATGTACATACAAAGTAGGGAGTTTGGTGGTGACAAGGGATAAACAATGAAATATAGAGCCTCTGTCTTTTCCCTCGTCATCACCAAACTCAAGACTTTGCAAAGTAAACTTTTCGTGTGCGAAAGCAAAGTAAGCATGCACATACAGTATGTCAAGAATGAGTTTACACACAAGAAAATGTAGCAACTTTACAACTTTCTTAGCAATAAAAGTATACTTTTTATTTTTTATGAAATAATTTTTATTTAATGTAGTTATACACAGGTTGTTTTTTAGAATTACACCAATCTAAACCATATTAAATAAGATATGTAAACAATTGAGTGCTATTCGCTATATTAGCTTCTAATATTGATACCAATCAAAAAAATTATAAACAGCTTGATTTTTACGTTTCCCAGCTGTCTGAATGTCGAAATTTCATAGGAGATACCCTAATCATTTTTTGAAGTAAATAAATCGTAGCAACCAAGGGTTGTTCATTTGTTTGAAAGGTGTAAAGAAAGTTAGAGGCGTGTGTGTGTTTTGACAGGTATTATTGAAACATTTTTTGAAATTCTCAATAATTTATTTACATTGTCGGGATATGTTTGAGAATATCGTTCAAAAATTTCCAAAGTCCAAAAGATGATTATGGTAGCTCTATGAAATGTCGACGTATAGATAGCTGGGAAACATAAAAAATGAGCTATTTATATTTTGATAGGTAAAAGAAATATATTTTTATATTTCTATTGGATAGATTAGGCAAAAAAGGGACAGCCCTAGAGGATAGGGATATAGACCCCTTTTGCGGACAACCATTAACAGCGTGCTGGAAAAGAATAAAACTCCACACACTGGAACGTGCACAAGAAAAGTGGCTCACAGAGCCCACGTGCCTTATATCAAGGAACCTGTGGCCGCATATTAACTCTAAGAGAACGTGGGAGCTATTAAAACTGCCCAGATCTCAACTAAGAGTGACTGTAGCAGTCAGCACTGGCCATTGCCCGTTTGGGAACCATGCCAGGAGACTAGGACTACCCCATAACGACTTCTGTAGAAGCTGCCAAGACGAGGAGGAGGAGGAGACGATCCTTCACCTCCTCGGCACATGCCCGGCATTGGAGCATCATCGTCTAAGACACTTAGGCGAGCGGAGCTTCAATAGCCTATCTTGTCTGTCCTCGATCAAACCGACCGCGCTAGCCTCTTTCATAAGAAGCAGCGGATGGCTAGTATAGCAGCATGTAACGCTACACTAAAAGGTTCCCGCATCTCCTTTCCATCCCCGCCCATCCTTTCCACTCACTATCATTTTCCTATAACTTCTTCTCTTCACTCCACTATTTTAGTTGTTCAGGCAATCACAAAGGGAACGACTACAGGACCCAAGTGAGCTGGACAACCTAGATTATTCCGGGGTATCCAGCGGCCTGCCTACCTAACCTAACCTATAGGATAGCAAATTGTATGACATTAATGTTTAAATACAGGGTGACTGACAAATCGTTTTATAATAAGAAACTACTGGGTGGCCCAGAAAGACCGAAGTAGTGTGAATTCCTTATAACTTTTTTATTATAATTTTTTTTTTTCTTTTCTTTTCAGTATTTTGTAAAGAAGACTTGGATAATTTATAATGGAGCAATACACAATTGAACAACGTGCCCAAATTGTTGAAATTTACTTTTCAAATCAACGGTCCATTGTGTTGACTCAGCGTGCATACCGTCGTCAATTTAATGTGCGGGTTGCACCCTCTCAGTCAACAATAAACCGTCTGGTTGCAAATTTTCGAGAACAAGGAGCAGTAAGGAACCTTCCTGGTCCCGGCAGACACCGAACTGTCCACACGGCTGACAATATTCAAGTGGTACAGGAGAGTATTCGGGAGGATCCAGAAACATCAACCAGGAGACGTTCGTCACAACTGGGCCTCTCAAGGACGTCGCTGCAGCGAATTTTGCACACCATAGGATTGTTTCCATACGAAATTCAACTTGTCCAAGAATTGAAACCAACAGATTACCAGCAACGACTTGACTATGCAATTTATTTCCAGCAAAAAGCACAAGAGAATCCAAATTTTATTCATAACTTAATAATGAGTGACGAAGCCCATTTTCAATTAAATGGGTTCGTTAACAAGCAAAACTGTAGGATATGGGCTACGGAAAACCCGAGAGTACTTCATCAACGACAATTGCACCCAGTTAAGTGTACCGTTTGGTGCGGTGTTTCTTCAGAAAGGATCATTGGCCCATTTTTTTTTGAAAATGAACAAGGTGTCGCCATTTCCGTCAATGGTGATCGATATCGGGCCATGTTGCAAAATTTTGTAAGGCCAGCCGTGGAAAACCATCCGCAAATATGGTTCCAACAGGATGGAGCCACAGCGCACACTGCGAGGGCCACAATGACTCTTTTACGCGACATCTTTGGTGAAAGAATAATTTCTCGTAACAGCAATTTTAATTGGCCTCCGCGTTCCCCGGATTTAACCGCTCCAGACTGTTTTCTTTGGGGCTATTTAAAAGGAAAAGTTTATGTTAATAAGCCTAGGACTATTGAGGAGTTAAAAACCAATATTCGAGAAGAAATTAACAACATACCACCGGAAGTTTTGCGAAAGGTCATGGAAAATGTGTTGGAAAGAGCACATTTGTGCGAAGCAGAATATGGCCACCACTTGCGGGATATCATTTTTAATAACTAATCCAAAAATATTCCCCATAAATTTAGTGTATTTAAAAAAAAAAATTAAAAAAATATCTCTTAAATAAAAAGTTATAAGCAATTCACACCACTTCGGTCTTTCTGGGCCACCCGTATATAATTTTTTTTTTTAATATAACGTAGGGGGGGGGGGGGGGGGGGGCGGGATATGTCCTTTACTTTTTGAATGACACCTAGTTTTTTACGTGAAAAGTTATTTTACTTTACAAAAACTTCTTCTTCGAGTTCAATACACTTAGTCCAACTTTTCTCCAATTTTTTATTCCTTCCGAAAAATACGAATATGATTAGTCGAGGTCATTGAAATAGGCATTTCTTTTTAGGATAATTTGATGTCCGTAAGATGGTTGCTGGATGGTACACAACAGTGTTACACAGATAAATACAAAACGCTTCAGGGAGTGGTAGCAGGACTAGTGAGGCTTAGCGCACGCGGGAAAATATCTCTATACGCGATAAAAAAAAAGCGGTGGAGATACTTTCGGATAGGGGACACAAGGGTGTAATGATAAGAATACCTTCTGCTAGTCAAGCGGTCCTCAAGCGGTTGTGTTTTTACCAAGAATTTCACAACAGGCTAAATGGACTGACAAGACACAATCAGATTACAGTGGTCTGGGTGTCAGAACATGAGGAGTATTGTGGTAATGAGATGGCAGACAGCTGTGCCAAAAATGGACCAGAAGAGACTTTTATTGGAGCCCCTCCAACACTTGGCTTCAACAGGGGTCTCCTTAATCGCTCCACGATGGACTCCGTCCATCAATCGTTTGTGTGTTAATAAGCACGATTGCGTATTACGAGCGTTAAAGGAGACCCTGGTATTACGACCACTTTCGGAAACTGGGCCTATAACGAAAAGAGTACGAGTGGCAAATGGGATAGGGTTGGAAGTATGATAGAGAAGGTTGTTGAGGAAAATAAGAAATAGGATAGGAGAAAGAACAGAGCCTTGCGATACCTCTGAATCAATCTTGAACTCGTTTGATGGGACCCCATCTATAACAACTCGTATAGTGCGGTCTCTGAGAAAGCTCGATATAAAATGAGAAAAGTTATCACCGACACCAAATGCACCAAATGCAGAAAGTTTTACCACACCCTGTCAGACGTTTTGGAAATATCCAGAGCCAATTTTGCCTGTTGTGACATTCCAGTACTAACCTGGACGTAAATGCACAACTGTTCAGGGCCTTTAGTACTGATTGAATATCAGAGAGTATTTTGATCAGCATTCCCTTGTAAGAGAATTGGTAAAAAAATACGTGCTAAGACTAAATCCGGGCAAGCTGTAATGTCAAATGGCAGTCAGCTGTCAGTTTTTTGTGTACACTTTCAAATTATTTTCAATTCTCTGAAACCAAGGCAGCTTTAATAGGTATCAAAATTTTGACAACTATTTGTATATTCTACCAACAAAATACATGTTGATGTTTGTTGGTGTTGTACCCTACAAGAACAGTGACGGTCAAATGACCGGTCATTTGACCGACATTGTTGACCGAAACATAGGTCATAGCTTTCTATCAAGTTATTAAGGGCAATATGAAGAAAATGACCGAAAGTTTCGTGTACGTGTGATGTTTCTTCTACCACATTCTCAAAAATATCATATACGTATAACATTTTTGTGAATGTGTTGGAAAACAACATTTGAGTGTATTAGTTTCGGTCATTTATTTCTTGTAGGGGTATTTATTGCAATTCTGCCACTACCTATTAAAGCTGCCTTGTCTGAAACTACGAACAAAAAAAATCTGAAAAGAGTCGATGTAGACCACTGCATATCTTGTGTTCTAAAAGTTATAACTTTTGGTTAATTTAGACTTTATAATACATATGTACATAAATAAATGAAATGAATGAAATTGATTAAGATGTAATGAACTCCAAGCTTGAGGTCTTTTTTATAAATTTTTTTTAAAAAATTGTTTATTAAATTCAATATTTCGTCTTCCTTCGGAAGACTTCTTCAGGAATGAAGGAAATTGATTTTCCTAAATTTGGTCTCGAAATTTATTTTACTTTTAAATCTTGTGTAGGCAAAAATACTGCGTGTCCCATTTTCAGTGTGAATATTAAAATAAACTTACCCTCCTGTTTAAACCAAAACTATTTTGACGGCCCAGCGATTCTTCTGAATTATAATCCTTTTGTTGTTGTTGGCCAGATGAGAGATTTGGAATATTCGTAGCTACAGCTACTTGCGATTTCGCGGAACTCATAATCACAGTTTATGTAAAAATTATCTGCAATGAAACAAAAGTAAATATTTTATTTAGTACTTATGTTCTAAAAATTGTTGGTTTTAAAGTTTATTTTTTGGCAGGTTAAACAAAACTGGTGTAGTACAGAACTACATCTCTAAAAACCAACGCAAATCATTACATCTCTTTCTCTCTCTTCTATCTATCAAACGATTTTATTCATTTCTTACACGTAGAAAAAAATATATTTGACATGACAATATTCTAAGGGCAAGATGCTATTGTTGGATTATATGCTCGGTGTATATTCAGTGTTTGCCATAAATTTGTTCAGCTCAAGGTCTTATTGTTTTTTAAACATTTTTGTATTTATTTTTCAATAATTTGAAATATTGAAAAATAAAATAAAAACTTTTTGAAAATAAAATAAGACCTTGAGCTGAACTGAACAAATTTATTGCAAACATTGTTTAATATATGTATATGTAGGTCGAAGCAACAAGGATCAAGATAAGCTGGTTTACGATATCTGATCAAAAAATAACCGTTGTTTTTAAATTCGTGAGTTATGTATGCATAATTTGCGCATTTTTCTGTTATGTTGATACACATGTTTGTTTTTGACATAAAAATGTTAGTCATGTTTTGGTGTGCTCTTCGATTTTTTACTATTCGAAAAAAAATGGATCAAAGAAACTGTATTAAGTTTTGTGTAAAAATGTGAAATTATATGCGCAAGGACATTTGAAATGTTGACTGTGACATTTGGCGAGTCTACTATAAGCAGAACACAAATTCAATTGTGCTATAACCGGTTTAAGGAAGGCAGAGCAGATGTCAATGGCGATGCTTGTCCTGGTCGCCCGAGCACGTCAACAACCGCTGAAAAGATTGAAGCAGTGAAGAAAATGATTTTGGATAATCGTCGAATCCACTAACAGAGCGGTTGCTGATGATATTAGCATATTGTTCGGCTCATGCCAAGCAATTTTTACGGATGTTTTAGGCCTGAAACGAGCAGCAGCGAAGATTGTTTCAAAATTGAGCAAAAACAACGTCGCGTGGACATCGTTCAGGAGCAGTTGAAAATCGTCAACGATCCAGATCCAGATCTCATAACTGGTGACAAATCATGCGTGTATGGCTATGACATTTTTTTTTTCAGCTTTTTTTTATTTATTGAATCTTCACAATGTGAACTAACAATAAGTATTCAAATCTTATTACTAAATACAATAAATTAACTAAGTCCAGCCAATGCTAGACAAAAAGTTTTATTATGCGCATATTATATCGGTAAAATCATCTACTTAACGCTCTGATGGTGGCTACGGTATCCCTTCTTCTCAACCGAGTGTGACCACTAAAATTAAGTATGTTTCGTGCAAGAGGGTTTGGGTGAAGTTTCAATTTGCTGATATACCTTGTCGCATGCTTTGAAAACTCATCTTTTACCAGTGGAACACACAGATCCTTGTGAATTCGAGAGTTTTTTACGTACCATGGAGCTGCAGTAATTGTTCGAAGAATTTTGTTTTGTCGCCTTTGAATTTTTTCAATGTTTGACGCTGAGGCGGTGCCCCATAATTGAATACCGTAGCGCCATATAGGCTTTAGTATTGCGTTGTATAACAAAAGTTTGCAATCTAATTTCAGTGTCGAATTTCTGCCCATAAGCCAATTTAATTGCGCTGCTTTTAATTTTAGCTGAGTGACTTTCGCGTCAATGTGAGGCTTCCACGTTAACCTACGGTCGAGATGAATACCAAGGTACTTGACTTCATTTTGCTGCGTAATAGGTGAATTGTTAATTTGGATAGCTGAACATGTTTGTCTACGCAGTGTGAATGTAACGTGAGTACACTTTTGTTCATTAACTTTAATTTTCCAAAGTTTTAACCACATCTCTAATATTGAAATATACTCCTGCAAATTTCGCGAAGCTGCTTGATGGTTTTCATGTACGCTGCAGAATGCTGTGTCATCTGCAAAAGTTGAAGTGTGAATACCACATCTGGTTGGCATGTCAGAAGTGTAAATTAAATATAAAGTGGGTCCCAGAATGCTACCTTGGGGAACTCCTGCCTCGATTGGCTGAGTTGGGCTTACAAAGTCGCCTTCTCTGATGACAAATTTACGGCCACATAAATAGCTTTCCAGAAGCTTGTGAGTGTTTGCAGGCAAGTTCAACTTTATTTTGTGCATTAATCCCTCGTGCCACACTTTATATGACATTGAAACCAAAACCCAACCATCCCAACGGAAGTGTCTGGAAGAGCCAAGATCAAAAAATGTGAAAGTTTATGTCACTGTTTTCTTCGACTGCAATGGCGTGGATTTGGGACTGCAATGGCATGGTGCATGGATCTTGCACCATGATAACGCACCAGTTCACACATCGATGATTGTGCGAGAGTTTTTGGCCAAAAACAAAACCGTTATCATGCCTAAATCTTTTCCTTTTCCCAAAACTGAAGACACCGATGAAATGAAAGAAAAAAAAATCGAAACGGGAGCTGTTGGCGATACCAAAAAGAGCGTTTCAGAAGTGTTTCGAGGATTGGACAAAATTCTGACATAAGTGTATTATATCCGAGGGGAATTACTTTGAAGGCGACAGGATATTTATTGTTGAATAAATAAATACTTTTTGAAAAATTTGAAAATAACGGTTATTTTTGTTCAGACCTCGCAGCTATACTATATTTCGGTTCAACATTGTTTTAGTTGCAATCAACCACGGTATTAATGTCATACCCTACCAAGTTACCATTCAAGCATACAGATGAAGAGCAGCGTTTGCGGTCATGAGTTTGTGAATTAATAAACAATACTGGGTCTTATGGGCGTTGAAGTCGATCCTGTTTTTACGACACAATTCGGAGACTTCGTTCTTTGCGGCTTGTTGAAGTCACTGGTTTATGACAACAATCAATCCTCAGATAAACGCAGCTCTTAAGGAGAATATTCGATAGGAATGCAAAAAGTTATCATAAAAGTTATCGATAAAAAGGGTACATATCAACACTGGAGACAGTCATTTGGCTGATATCATATTTTCCAATTAACAGAAATAGTTGCGCAGGTCCAAATAAAGCTTTCCAGCATTAAAAATGATTTTTTTTATTTAGTAAAAGAGTTACGCAAAAACGAAATTAGAAGATTAATTTTATTCTTGCTTTACATTTTTTTTTTCAATAGCTAGTTCGGATAAATTAGCGATAAATTGTTATCAAAATTAGAGAAGGCATTAATTAAATTCTTCGTGTTTGGCTAATAATAATTTTAAACGGAAAAAAGATATTTCGCTATCATGATATTCAATCATGGTTGGAATGCGAAATTAACTGCCTGGCCCATCGATGTCGCTCGACATCGATCGCTCGCATAAATACATGCATACCAAAAACAACATTTTTAAATTTGTTTTTGTTTCAAATGTATTTATGCGAGCGACCGATGTCGAGCGACATAGTGGGCCAGGCAGTAAGTGTCTGTGTCAGTGTTGTTATATATATTTTTTTTGCAAAATAACGTTTATTTTCTGAAAACTTTTTTTTTATAAAAAAAAAACTTTTTTGTATGTGTTTTTGGTTTAATTTTACTTAAAAACTATACACAGGAAAACAGTTTTTTCGTGTTCAATAACGAAATTCGTTGAATCAATTAACAAATTGTTTGAATGCGGACCTGTAAAGGAATTCATGGATTCAAAAAGTTTACTAAAAATAATTATTGATCAAAAACAACAACAAAATACGATATCCAAGGGTTTTTTTTTTTGATATTTATGTATATGTATACAAATTGCTTTGTTTCTTCTTTTATTTATTTATTTCAACTAAATGCTTAATAACAGCTGAGAAATCAGTATAACAAGGAAATAGATAGAATTAATATAACAAAAATTTCATTAGAAAACTACAAACAGTTATAAATATAATCACTAGAGTTTAAATACAAAAGAAGTCTTCTCTTAGTAACATGAATATTGTCAGATAAGTCGATGAGATCATAAAATCTCATCGATTTTTACTATCATTTTTTTCTGTGTAGAAAAATTAGCAGCAAAATTTCCAAAAACCTTTTCCTTTATAAAACAGAAATTTAAAAAAATGTTTCAGCCTCGCAAAAAACCAGCAAAAAAGATAAATCTTACGATGTGGCAACACTGGTATGGCTGAACATGCTGTTAGAGAGAACTTTTTTCATGAAAGGTTAACATAAAGAGAACTGGTATTGTAAAACAAGCGAATTTTGTAAAGCTTACTCATAAAAAACATACAGGGGGTGGCTGACGAAAGCTTCTACCAAAAAAAAAAAAATTTAATAACTTATTTACTGTGTAACTACTCTATTCCATTTTTACTGTAGTTTTTAGATCGATCTTTAAGTTTAACTAAAATGGAGAGTTGGGACAATGAAACAAGAATCTGGATAGTGCAATGGTTTCACTCTTTAGAGTCCGTTGTTTCCGTTCAAAGAATATAAAATATAGGCGCACGTTTTGCGGCATTCCTGAGCGTAGCATAATCGCAAGAAGATTTTATCATCGAAGCCCTTCAGTTCACACGCAAAAAACTATCGCTGCTGTACCTGCTGCTATACAAACCAATCCTAGAGTTTCGACAAGGAGCTTATCTGCTCAGACAGTCACTGCAGACAATTTTGCACCAAGATTTAAACTTATTTCCATATAAGATTCAATTAACTGAATTGAAACTGAACCCAAGAGACTTTCCGATTCGCTTTGAATTTGGTGAGAAGATCATTCAAATGGTGCCAGAGGATGAAAATGTCGCGAAGACATTTTGATTTATACGGCAATGTTAACAAACAAAATTGTCGAATATGGGAGAATATGACGCATTGACGTCAGTAGTCTGCTGACTTTAATGTGTTTAATGCATTATCGGATTTTTTAGTTTTACAACTTATTTCACATATATTTTCTTACCTTAATAAAGCTATTGCATTTTCCTCTCTTAAGTTAGTTGCATTAAAAAGTAAGAAGTTCTTCTTTTACTTTGATTTAAAAAGATTTTTTTTTTTTAATTTTTAACAAATCATATTATATATTGATGACTGTAGCTGTTATAATTATAAATTATTTTTGATACTTTTGTAGTAATTTAAGATAAATTTTGTTTAAGACAATCATTTTTTTTATTATTTATTTATCTGGCAGTGCATTGAACTCAAAATTGTTCACATCCGATGTAAAACGCGTTTTGCACTTGATTAAATATAAATTATTATTCAAACAATTAAGTTTTTTATTCGCTATTTTTAGCTTCTACCATTTATACCAATAAAAATTATAAATAGCTTGTTTTTTATGTTTCCCAGCTATCTATATGTCGACATTTCATAGGAACTACCCTAATCATCAGTAGACTTTGGAAATTTTTGAAAGATATTCTCAAACATTCAACTTTATATCCCAGCAATATAAATAAATTGCTGAGAATTTAAAAGAAAAATGCTCTAATAATATCTGTCAAAACACAAAAAACAAGCCTTTTCATTTATTCACCTCTCTAACATTTCTTTACACCTTTCAAACAAATGAACAACCGTTGGTTGCTACGATTTGCTTTTTGAAAGTATCGAAAAGCAGAGAACAAAAATTCAAACAATTAAGTTTTTTATTCGCTATTTTTAGCTTCTACCATTTATACCAATAAAAAATTTCAAAAATTTCCAAAGTCTACTGATGATTAGGGTAGTTCCTATGAAATGTCGACATATAGATAGCTGGGAAACATAAAAAACAAGCTATTTATAATTTTTATTGGTATAAATGGTAGAAGCTAAAAATAGCGAATAAAAAACTTAATTGTTTGAATTTTTGTTCTCTGCTTTTCGATACTTTCAAAAAGCAAATCGTAGCAACCAACGGTTGTTCATTTGTTTGAAAGGTGTAAAGAAATGTTAGAGAGGTGAATAAATGAAAAGGCTTGTTTTTTGTGTTTTGACAGATATTATTAGAGCATTTTTCTTTTAAATTCTCAGCAATTTATTTATATTGCTGGGATATAAAGTTGAATGTTTGAGAATATCTTTCAAAAAATTTCCAAAGTCTACTGATGATTAGGGTAGTTCCTATGAAATGTCGACATATAGATAGCTGGGAAACATAGAAAACAAGCTATTTATAATTTTTATTGGTATAAATGGTAGAAGCTAAAAATAGCGAATAAAAAACTTAATTGTTTATATTTTCTTACCTTAATAAAGCTATTGCATTTTCCTCTCTTAAGTTAGTTGCATTAAAAAGTAAGAAGTTCTTCTTTTACTTTGATTTAAAAAGATTTTTTTTTTTAATTTTTAACAAATCATATTATATATTGATGACTGTAGCTGTTATAATTATAATTATTTTTGATACTTTTGTAGTAATTTAAGATAAATTTTTTTTAAGACAATCATTTTTTTTTATTATTTATTTATCTGGCAGTGCATTGAACTCAAAATTGTTCACATCCGATGTAAAACGCGTTTTGCACTTGATTAAATATAAATTATTATTAAAATTTTCAGATCACATGGTCATTAATAAGATAATTGATTTTTAATTTAAATTGTTCATACTGGTATTTAGATTGTAGAATGGCTGTTGAAAAGAACACACACACAAAATTATTTATTAGTTTCAGAAACACTGCATTGCAAAACAAAACAATTAGATATTTATCTTGGAGAATCACAGTCGATATTTTTGTTTATTTATGTCGCCATCGATTTGAGATTTTAACATTTTTCACACTTTATTATTTGTAGTGTTCTCGTATATCTGACATCTTTTCAGCATTTTTTAGTTTAATAGTTTTTACAAATTGCATTTAAAACTTTTATGTGTAGTTTACAGAAGATAGAAGAGTGACTCTCGTGTAGAAAATTTGTATGGAAAGCACTTAACGTTTTGAGTGGTTTCGTTTGTGTTCCATAAAAAGTACTTTAATATTAAAAAATCTTAAGTAAAAACACAAAAATATTAAAAAATTCTTTGAAGACTATTATAAAAAGTATTTTGGAGGGTAACATTTTAATAGAGTTGCCAGATTGTGATATATTTAATTTTCTTTAATTTAGTAATATTTTATCTCATCGGACTAGAAAGATATATGTATATGCAGTAAAAATAGAGACACGCTTTTCGGTGGATCGCAAAAAGCATATTAACCAAAGCTGGGCCGGAACAAAGTTAATGGTCTCCCGTGGTACCTCTAAAAAAGCTCTTATAGTTTCGAGCCCTAAACGACTCGAGGAACTAGCAGCCCCCATAAATAACACAGCAGCAACACCAAACTTCCACACAGCAAGAAAGTAGTCAAAGAGGGGAGGGGGACGGTTGGTTTGCCATCCTGTATACAACAAAACATAGTAATACGGGAACACATGTAAACTAGAATCCAGCTTTTAGGGAACACAGCACCACCTAATTTTAAGCGATTTATGATTGTCAGATGTTTTGGCTGCTTGTTACATTTAGTAATAAATATAGTTCAAAAACTAAAAAACACGCTTCGTTATCAAATTTCAAATTTTTCATCCTTCATTCTTTTTCATTATCTGTATAACGCGTTCCGAGTTTTTTTATTTTTTTGTGTAGTTCCCAAAATCGGTTTCAGCAATTGCCAAAATCTTCCAATTCCCCGGAAACAATGTGGCAGCTTCTCAGCTTTTCTCAAAACAATCTCATTTTCGACTTATTTCAAGTACAGATTCGCGATTAAATGCGCCTAACAGTAAGTATTTAGCGCTTGAATAGTCCGTACTTGAATCAAGTGTTTTTACGGGTTGTAACACGGTTTAAATATAGTTTAAAATAAACTAAAAAAACACGCTTCGATACCAAAAAAAAAATTAAGATTCGGTTAACGGAGCAGTTCTGAGTTTTTTGGGAATACCCAAAGTCGACTTCAGGAAACGTCAAAATCTCAGGAAAGGACAACATCTCCTGATAGAAGGTTAACTTTTGCGCCACCTAGTATAAGCGGCCATTCGCTTCAGTGCGAAAATTGAAGTTTTCGCACTGAAGCGAATAGCCGCTTATACTAGGTGGCGCAAAAGTTAACCTTCTATCAGAAAATGCAATAAATTTTGCGATTGGCCCCTAATGTCAGTTCCGTTTTGACATTTGTGTAGTAAACACATGCGAAATACACGTTAATAAACAATGTTACGCTACACTACTCCAGAACGCGAAATATTGGTGACTATTTATTTGACCCCAAGAGGAAGATGATTTTTCATCAAAAATAATCATGAGAGATGAGGCCCATTTCCATCTTAGCGGGTACGTAAATAAGCAAAATTTACGCTTCTGGGGCACTGAAAATCCGCATGTAACACACGAATAGCCATTACACCCGCTCAAAGTCACTGTATGGTGTGCTGTTTTCGCTGGAGGAGTCATCGGACCTTTTTTCTTCGAAGACGTCGCGGGCCAAACGGTTACTGTGACTGGTGAGCGCTACAGAGCAATGATCAACGAGTTCTTTTGCCGCAACTTGATGAATTGGGATTGGAAAACATGTGGTTCCAACAGGACGGTGATACGGCACACACTGCACGTGCAACAATCGATATTTTTTTTTTTTTTTTATCTTGGACCAGTACTCAGGGGATAGCCCCTACATATGCAGTGCATTGTACAGGAACTAGAAAAATAGAGTATGAGAAGGAGGAAAGGGGGAGTAATGTTTGTTAACTTAACATACGGAACGATCCAAACAGCAGTTAAAATGTTGAAATTAAATTAGTTAAAACTGATCAGTGCCCAGTGTACATACCTTCGACACTGCTCAGATCAACAAAAATTAATTCAACACCGTAGGTGTTATGCTTATTACAAATTAATAATAAACATATGAGTAGGTATAGAAAACACGGACGACAATGAAAAACACGTGTGTACGGAACGAAAGACAAAACACTATTGAGGGATGCATTTCCCGGGCGCCTAATCTCCCGTTTTGGCGATTTGCACTGGCCAGCAAGATCGCCAGATTTAACCGCTGCATACTTCTTTTTGTGGGACTTTTTGAAGCCGCAAGTTTATGTCAACAAGCCTCAGACTCTTGCAGCTCTTAAAGACAATATCCGTCAAGAATGTGGGGACCTATCGCCGGAAGTTTTAGCCAATGTGATAGAAAATGCTATAAAAAGGGCTCAAATGACAATCAACTGTGACGGCGGCCGTTGACATGACAATATATTCTCGACTTGAGGTAAAAAAATTAAAACACCAAATAAAAATAATCCACAAGAAGAATCAAAGTTTTTCATTTTTTTTTTTTTTTTAAGTTACAGCCAAAAAAAACATCGGAAGGTTATTTTTGCGCCAACCTGTAGTTCAGATGCATGTTCCACGGCAATAACTTGCACCCAATATGAAAAAACGGTTCTAAACCGGTTAGCGAAATGGTTCCGATTTTTTTGGGGAATTCCCAAAATCGGCTTCTTGAATCCCCAAAATCTCCCCCACTTCCCCGGAAACAATACGATAACTCTCAATTTTCGCACTAAAGCAGCAACACTGTATATACAGTTTTATATACTTACATATCGTTGGCCCTAGTAATTTTACAGGAGGATATACCAAAATGGTAACTGTATACCTAGGTATGTACATCTGAAAGCAACTTTTTTTTTCTCAATTTCTTGTAAGAGCGATATGTATGTAATTATTTCATTAAATCTTTGTGACACTATGGACTTGTGTGAAACGTATTAGAAGCCCTAAGAAAGCTCAATTCAGCAAAAAAGCGAGTTAGGGCCTTTCTACATGCGACCAACGATATGTAATAATCACTCATAGGGCATAGGTTACATAAAAGTGAAACTAATATAAACGAGTTAAAAAACTTATTCAATTGCATGTTTAATTTTGAGCCACCTTGTTTGTATTCCCAGAGTTATTCACTCACGAAGAGTTTTCTTAAGTGGTATTAGAAAATTTGTTATAGCTGCGTATGTCTAAAGGATAAATAAGTTGTGCTGGTAAAAGATAATTAATGCAAAAGAAAAAACCATAGCAACAATTTATATGTTTGTCTTCATACATACATACATACGTACATATGTACATAAATTATTTGTCCGAAGGTCGTATCAAAAATACATATAAACATGTATACCTTATGTATGTAGGTAATTGCTTAACGAAAAACGTACCAGTATACAGGCAAACATACATATGTACATGCTGGCTGGCTGGCTGGCTGGCTGGCATACTAAAGTTGACCCAATTGAAAAAGCCACTTTACAATTTTGAATGTAGATACATAAAAATGATTTTGAAGAATTGAATCTATGTAGATACAATAAGTGTATATATGTAAGTATGTAGATTAAAATCCTAAACTCTATAAGCAATAAATCACACAATATACAAAATAAACAACATCATCATCAAGCCAAATAAATACCTAATATGTAAATATGTATGTTTTTTATTCCCTTCCATACTTGAACTTGCTATTATTTTATATTAGAAGAAAGAAAAATGCAGTACTAGATGTAAAACTATATGTACATATGTATGTATGCATGTACGAGTATGTATGTATGTATTTTTCATTTTGACACAAATGCAAATATGTACTTACATACATATGTATGTATATGCATAAACATATGTAGCTATAACTGTGTATAATAAGTATTTTGCATGTACATATGTATGTATGTATGCAACCGTGCTAGATTCGTGTTTAAACTTGGGAATGTGCTTTAATATAAAATGAATTCACCAAAATGTCAGTAAATTGATTTGTTTTTCAAGTTTGTTGTTTCATAAAAGCCAAATGGTAAACAAGACACTAAACTGCATTCGCCAGCTTTGTTTGTATTTGTGTATTTGCATACACTCATTTTCGGGCACATTCACATACTTCTTCTGCCATGGCCCCCAACAACATATAGACACACATATACGCATTAATATATCCTACATATGTATTAAATGTGTGTGTGTGTATGTGTAACTACGTAATACAAAGCGGGCCAGTTCATGGATCGAGTAATTTTATTGCAAGTTTTGTCAGCAGCATGTAAGGAAAACTTTAAAATGGGTGGACAAAGTGACACAAACAATATTTACACAAAATAGACAACAACAACAACAACAACATGAAACTTAAAAACGAACAATTAGGACACTTGTACGATACGGAATTACGGCAATTGCAACACATTAAAACGAGCGAGCACACGAATAAACAAACAAACAAATAATATGACCTGGCAGCACCAGCAGCAGCATTAACAGTTTTTTTTTCCTTTTTTTGCTGAGCGAAGAGCACGTAGAGCAAGAGCACTAAATTTTAGCACTCAGCTGTGTTGAGCAAGAAAGGTATTGCCAGAAACTTGGGACTTGCGCTTTTAACAAATCGGAAGTTAAAAATAAAAATATCAAGGGGGTGAAAAAGTGAAAAAGAAAACTAAATGATGAGAAGAAAAAAAACAACACAAGTGCATTCTTTCATGTTCTTTTGCAATTTCTTAAAACGAGTAATATAATAATAAGTTAGCAAAAGTTTATTAAAAAAAACAACAAATCATTTACTACTTAAGCACACATATGTACACACACATACATACATACAAGTATGAATGGAGGTATAACAATTTTTAAAAACTTTTTTAAGACAATTTTTATTAAAAAAATAAAATACAACAAATCATTTACTACTTAAACACACATATATACATACATACAGGTATGCATGAGGGTATAACAATTTTTAAAAACTTTTTTAAGACAATTTTTATAACACTATTCCTTTTTTTCTTTGTTTTTTTGTTTTTTGTGTTGTTTAAAACTGTTTCAGGGAAATTCTATGATTAATATTAAAAAAAACTCAGTCCGTCACCATAAAAACTTTTGCCTTGGAATTGATTTTTTGTTTTGATGTTTTCTTTCATATGCTTCCCTTTCTTCACTTTTCTTTTGCCAACTGTGTTTAATAGTATTTGTTAACAACACAATTAACCACGGCTTAATAAAATAATGTATTTATAATAAACATGTTTTAAGTTTTCACTGGTTTTCATTTAATTTTATATTTTGCTGGCAGGCAGGCAGGCAGCATTACACGATGACCGACGAAAAACAGCATATTAACTTAAATCGTTGTGTTTGTATGTATTTGCACACGAACAGCACGAGAAACACAAAAACATCATTCTCGCCAAAGAACGTGTGGTTAAAGTTAGTGTGTATCTATTTGGGCGAAAATTCTACATTCTACACACACACACACACACTCCCATAGACACTTTTTTCAGGTACACATTTACACACATAAAAGCTTAATAAAACTTATAGGTAAGTATGAGTGTATGTGTGTGTTCGTATATTTTATATAGTATGCATGTATTAGAGAAAGAATTTAAAAAATTTTCAAAAATTTTCTTTAAAAACCTTTCACACTAGCACCTTTTTTTTCTATATAAAGCGATATTTTGTATTAAACACTTTTGCAATTTGCTGACATTTTTAAAAATTCATTTGATAAAGATTTGGTTAAGCATAATTTTATTTTTCCTTAAATTACATATATCTTTTACACTTTTTCATTTTTTCCTGTTTGTTTGATTTTTTATTTTTTTACTTATGTTCTTCTACCGTATAAGACAGCGATGTCCACGTATCTTTGGCAGACATTATGGGAAAACGTACAAATTGATACTGGGCCAAGTATTTCTGGGTTGATTTCGTTCTTGTGCTACTAAATAAATTTTAACATATAAAAGAAAAATCATCATCGTACACGCGCTCTCATTGTCGTCTTTATCGTGAAAACATTTGCTCTTTCTCTCTTGCAACTTTCCCCTAATACAGACATACATACATATGTATGTATATGTAAGTAGTTAAAACACGCTGAAATAATGAAAAAGTCGAGTGTGCGTTCAGAAAATAGTTGCACAGATGCCCCAAACCAAACATACATACATACACATATGTATATTTACATACTTATATGTATGCATGTATATCGTGCGAACATCCATCTATCTATTCACCCATCTAATTAATAGTATACTATATGTGTTTGATTCTATAAACAACATAAACAATCTACAAACATACATACATACACATATCCTTACACTCATCCATATGTAAATAAAGCAAAATCCAGCAACAAAATAACAATAAAGGATAAAATAAAGTAAAAGAACAACTAAGTCGTCACTAATGTCACGTCAGTGGCAAAAACAGCACGAAACAACAAACTGCTGCTACAACACAGACATGATTGTTCTGTTTCTGTTCCTGTGATTGTTGTTTATTGTTCTTGTTCGTTGCCGTTTTCGTTGAGTGCGTGTGTGTGTGTGTAAAAGCTTAACTGGAACAGGTTAAGGTAACCTTCGTGTTGTATCGTATTGGAGTTATTTCGGTGCGCATTGTTGTTGTAGGCCTCGTTCATTATCGTACAAGTTTTGATAGTATGCTGGTAGTAGCAAGAAAAGCCTATTGGGGTGGAAGGCAAAACTTTAGGGGTTGTTGGCAGGTATGGAAAAATGTGCATGATCATAATTTAAAGGGATTTGATATACGAACGCATTTTCATGCACAATCAGAAACTTGTTTCAGTAAATGTGTATAAAAATGACTTTGTAATAAGGACTTGTTGTTGGATATACAAGTTAATTATGTAGATTTAATTTTATTTATTTAATTTTTAGTTTTTTGCTTGAAAAATGCATTTGTTGTAACCATGGTATAAAAAAATACAAGGTAGTTTCATTCTCTTCTTATTATTTGTAATAAGGATTTTTGAAGTTTACTCGTATTTTCAGAGAGAAACATAAAAAGGCGTTGCCACACAGTTGAATAAGGGAATTTACTGCCACTTTCTCTATTTCGAATAAATTTTTTCATTCGCATAAATACATTTAAAACAAAAACAAATTTTCAAATTTTATTTTTGTTTCAAATGTTTTTATGCGAATGAAAATTTGTATTCGAAATAGTGGAAGTAGCAGTTACTCCTAGAATGGACTTTTGCTGAAATGTGTAGTGCATTGTTCATATTAGAAAAAGCTAGAAATTATAAGCTGATGTAACTAGGTGTCTGTGGTCGTTTTGAAACCCATATTAGGGTCCAATTTGGTCCCAAAAACGAAAAGCACGGACTTCTGCTTATCAGTAAACTTTACTATAGCAATCAAACGAATGCCTAGTTTAAAGAAAATATTATTACATTTAAAAGAAAATACTATTTAGATATTAAAAACAAAGTGAAAAATTTGATGCTTGTGGTTTAAAATATATAAAGAATTATTTCTACTAGAATGACCCAGGATGCAGCGACAAAACTAATGCCCATAATAACAAAAACTGCTTCCAAAAGATGCCATTATTTGTTTAAATATCAAAGTAAGCATGTAGTTTTCCGTCATTTCCGTGCCTTAAAATTTGTTCTGGACGTGACTTGTAACTTCTCTAACAAATGGTGCGATATAATTATTCAGTGCATTCAAAAGAAAAAATAATAGCTGATTTTAATAACAGCCAATCAGTGACCACAACTGCAAACAAAAATTTGACATTCAGCACATTGTTATATCATGAATTATAAGCCGTTTTCGCTGTTCGGGTACTTTAATTACAGAACATAAAGGTGGACGTTCCCGAAAAATCAGTAAACGTGATGACCAAGCAATAATACGTTTGAAAAAAAAGATACCGATTCGTATCGTCAAGAACCATTGTCACACAATTGTTATTAAATGTCCAATATCCCAACACAAGCACATGCAAAAAATATGCTAAACCTTTACGCTGCATATATGTTTTTTCATGTTGTTCAAAGCAACACACTCGTAAACAGAAAAAACACAAACCTTTGCCCTGACTGGCTGTATTGTTGTAGTTACTCTTTTCTCTGTTCTTACTTAAGCTCTATTAAAAAAAATATGAAAGTAAAAATATTATTGTGTTCATTTTCATTCGTTAAACTGTGTACACACGTTTGTCAGATGTTACAATATTGTAAGATCTGGCAACATGCTGACAATGTAGTGACAATGAAAAATTGTCCCGCAGAAGTAAATTGTGTGTTCGGACGATCGTAAGAAAATCTTACAACTTCATTGTCAGACTATGGTGTGACAAGTAATTCATCTGACAACAAATATTGTCAGTTCACACGGTTGTCAGATTGTTAGATGAAAAAAATTGCCAGACATGTTGTAAGGCATTGCCACTTATGTATATCAACAACCATCTGTTTGGCAGTGTTGCCCATCAAACTTTTTTCTGACAATGATGCCATTGTCAGGTACAATAATTTTATACATCTGACAATTAAAACTGAGCTTACAATGCCAGCCAATTATCTGGCAATGTCGACGAAGAGTGTTCTCAAATTGTTAGATGCCTGACAACATTGTCGTCTTACAATTGATTGGCAATGGTTTTTCTGACAACGTTGTAAGTTAAAAGTTGTCAATTCGCACGATTGTAATACATTTTCAGACAATTTTACTGGCAATATTGTAAGATCTGACAACCGTGTGTACGTAGCTTTAGGCTCGCTGCAATCGAAAAACGAGTGGAAAAAACAACGCATCTGTATAAGCGAGTGGTTTTAGCACTCGAGTATTAAAATGACATAGTAAAAAGTAAGTGCACTCGCGAGTGTAACGTCTTGCCGCAGATCTCTGGTTGATGTGTTGTTCATCGTTAGTCACTAGTTTTTCCATATTTCTGGTGGCATATGAACTCCTTGCCAACAGCTCCGGTTTGGAGGTAAAAAACAAATCAAGCCCATTTCTGATACCCTGTTCTGAAGTGAAGCGTGTTCAAGTAAGGGCGCTGTAAGTCGGGGGAGCTAAAACTTTCCATCCACTGTTTTTGAATAGTTTCTTTCAAGCAACTGTTTTCTTCAAATGAAAGGTTATGAGACTTCCCCGAAATACATCTTTTTTAGGCACAACATTTTACATTATTATAGCAATTGAGAAACGTGTGCTTACACTATGGCTTTTATCAAATTCTGAATTATGATGACAGATGTTTACTCTCCAAAAAAAAAAGCGCTTAAAGGGTTAAATTAAAATAAGAAAAAATTTTAAATTTTAAGGGCCGATATTGATTTTGAATAAAAAACAAACTATTTAGGAATTTTTGTTATGATAACATCGTTATGGTTCAATTATGTATGGAACAAAATATCGTCCAAATGACCGCCGCAACACCGACGGCACACCTCCATCTTCCAATCCGGGCCATAAAAACTTTGTTATCATCTCACGATAGCGAACATCGTTCATAGTAACCGCCTGGCCTGGTATTGGCGGCCAATTGACATCGCCACCACGTGAGATAACATGGCCACTGAATTTGTCGCGCAAAATGACCGGTTGAACGATGTAAACGAACGAATCGGTTTTTTGTAACTGAACGAAAGTGATCGGTCACTGAAATGAACGACCCGGCACAGCTCTAGTCTCAATTAGTGTTCATTCTAAGTGTAATTTTTAGTGAAAGTAATACCCCATGTTTTTAGTTGGTCTACGTTGATCTGTAAAGTATTTACTGGGTAAGGTATATTGGGTGTTTTTTCCCCGAAGTTCACCACTTTTTGTCACAACGTTTTATATGGCAACCCATTTAACAGGCGGTAATTAATTCTTGTTAAGTTTCGTTTGCAATCTCATTATAGTTAGACTTACATCAGAGACTCGTTGCTGGTGTATTCGAAGGGAGTTTTGTAAATATTTTCGCTAACCTAATACCGGGTGGACCATAAGTCTCTTAACATTTGAAATGATCAATAAAAAACAAATAGCTAAATGTTTATAAAACTGTTTGTTTCTTTATTACAAAAGTAAATGAAATAGGGTTTTATTTTTTGTAAACTACATCCCTTGTTCTCTCTGGCAGTGATGCAATCTAGACCGGAAATTTTCCATGACCGCTCAGCAAGTATCGATTGCAATTTTTTGCATTTCCTCGCATATATATTCCTTTAGTTCCATCAAGTTCGTCGGATTGTATACGAAAACTTTGAGCTTTAGATATCCCCAAAGGAAAAAGTCCATTGGAGGTTCAGCCATCTCGAACTTCTGGACCTATTGCTTAATGGTTTGAATCATTGGAGAATGATTTCTATGGCAAATATTAAAATGAGAACAAAATTTACATTTAACTTGGGTCACAGTATCGTTGATGCGTTAGTAGTAGCGCACGCAAAATGCGTGTTGTGCGTCATGTCACTTAATCCCTAAAAGCCGGACTCCAGTTTCAGAACTGGACCACTGATGTCTAAACCTGCTGGTATACATGACACACTCAGGCAAACAAATTGGACTGAAGTGGGCTAGCTTTCAATAGATATCCTGTTAAGCCTAACCTAAGCTTCACTTATGTGCTACATATATATTTTGTACTACGCCGTTTGCGATGCAGCAAAACAAGTGCCACTTTACACCTGTCAAGTTTATTTGATCAATTATCATTTTTTTTTTTTTTTTTTTTTTTTTGAACTTGCATTAACATTTATACACAAAAATTTTGTTTTGTCAAGTTTAATTTTCTTTGCCTTTGAGTTCATAGACCATATAGCAAATTACAATTCCGCAGCCAATACACTTGAGGGCTGTCACCACTTCAAATACAGCAGTTTTGTTTATTGACGTATCCACTAAAACAAAAGTGAGATTCATCGTTAAACAAAATTCGTTAATAAAAATCGAGATCAACGGCAATCTTGTTTTGGGCCAATTAGCACAATTTCAAAGCATTATTCAGACCAGAGATCTGCAACCGGTGCCTTTTTTAATGATTTAAGTACATACGACTTAAATACAGTTGTGGTTGCACAAATATGCTTTCCACTCGTCAGAGCTTGCGTCTGTAGAGTATTTAACATACCGAATCAAATTTGTATGCGGTGGCTGCTTGATTTGGTTTCTCAATTATTTTTTTGCACATTCGGCAATCGTACTCGTACTTCTTTTTAACAACGAGTCACATATTTACCCACGAAAGTGTGTGTGTTCAGTTTTATATATTTACTCAGTCACAATCGGTAAAAGTATTCGTACTAAGCGCGGCGTTGCCAGAAGAAAATATATACATTAAATATTCGTATTATTTGATCTTGTTTATATTGATTTCTTCTAAATTTTCCAGCTAAAGATCTTGATTGATTTTTGTTTTTATAAAAAAAGTTTAACGATATTTTATTTTCAATATTTCGATAACAATTTGTTATCATCATCAGGAAAATTAAAATGTTATAAAAAATTTTTATAATTAGTTTTTCTTTTCTTGTAATTGTTTTTTAACAGAAATTAAAAAAAAAAATTAAAACAATTTTGTAAATTATGTGTTGTATCTTGAGCGCCAGCTATTATCCAGAATCCTCCCCAATCTGGCTGGTCATCTTCACCTTTCCAAGCTCTATAATCTGAGACTTTAATTTTCGCGAAATCATTAAGAGTTTCACGAAATAATTAAAAGTATGCATTTTCTTGTAAATTTATTTTTAATACATTTTTTTTAATTCCTTTTTGTGCTTATATTTTTCCCATGACATTTGAAAATTATTTATATTTTGTAGTGTTGTATTTATTGCTCTGGTATGAATTCGCCTTGATCCAAATCATACAAAATTGCATATTTCCCTTATCAGCCGTTTATCTCTCTATATATATTTTGTTTATAATTTAACAACAAAATAAATATAAAAAAATAAAATTTAAATACTTACAAAGCACAATTAGGCAAATCCATAATTGAAATGAAAACTTCAAATATATAAACAGCTGTCGGCAGAGTTGTCAGAGGTGCCACTTTGCGCATTTTTTTTTGCGTTTTTTAAAGGAAGCAAATTAAGTTGATTTAATGATTTTATTTCGGATTGCCATTATGTTTAACGTGATTTTCTCTTCGATTTCTCCAAATCAGTTTGACGTCTGTTTTTATTTATTCATTTACTTAATATTAAAATTATATAAATATAGTTATAATAAAGAAAAAAGCACTGGCTGCCAAGGGCATCGGCTTAATATGTTATTATTTTCTAATTTAATTTTAGTTTTCAGTTTTGAAATAAACTTAAAAATTGTGTTTATATTATTTTCTGTAGGGTTTATGAGTAGTTTGATACCATTATTAGATAAGTATTTGTCCTGATAGTATTTTAAGTTAGGGCATGCCGATAGAATATGTTTCAGACTGTTAGTGGATCCACAAAATGAGCATGGGTAGTTAAGGTATGCCCCTTGAAAATAGTCTTGAAAATATTCTTATCCGATGTTTGCGTACCTTAGTTGTGTATATTCTAGGAGTAACGTTTGTATTTGTTTGCTTACATTTTATTACAGAAAAAACAAAAAATTTGTTCAGTAAACATTTAACATAACAAATTAAAAAATCCTATAAAATAAAAAACTAACATTAAGTTTTTATTGAATTATACTCAACAAACAACGTCTGAAAATCAGCCATTTTGATTAGTAATTAAATATCTTCGGATTGTAACTCAGCAAGAATGGATGTCTCAAGGTTGCATTTGTAAGAGTAATAGCCGCGCAACGTTGCACAGACAACATAGGAAAAATGTATGGGAAGTCATGTCAGAAATTACTTAATATGGGCAAGTAAAATGATTTGGCCCAAATCACGTATATGGAAAAGTGCTATTAGAATTATGAGAAGTTTTAAAAAACTAAACTAAACAAGAACCGTGACAACTGCTTTTAAAAACTAAAAACTTTTTTATGTCGGCCAGGGATATTTACGGTTCAACGGTGTTTTAAAATTGAAAATATTGTGAAGTATAGCTCAGAAACAATTATGACATCTTAAATGTAAGCATATAGAAAGAATTTTGCAAATTAAATATAGTTGAAAAAATATAATTTCTTATATAGAGACACCTCCTCTATACAAGAAATTATATTTTTAAATACGAGTATTGTTGTAATTTTACAACCATGAGAAATGTGTAGACAAATCACCTAAAAATACGAGTAATCGCGAAAAATTGACTTTTCTAGGTTTTTCATTTTTTCGTATTTAAATTTTTTCATCAGAATTCAAGTTTTTTCAATCCTGAAACATTTAGTCATTGTCACTGTAATTTTCTTTAATTATTTTACAAAATAAAATTTTTTAGCTCGTTCTTTGATATTAGTTTTCGTTTGTATTTATAATACATATAAAGGCGGATTGATATTGAAGCTGCCTAAGAAGGAAAAACTGTTTTTCAAAAACCATTTATTTCTCAACATAGTCTCTTTTTAGCTCAATACACTTAGTAAGATGATATTCCAACTTTTTTATATCATCTGAATAAAACGATTTTGGGAACACCTCAAAATACGCGTTAGTTTCGGTAATCGCTGCTTCGTTTGAGATGAATCTTTGGAAACAGAAAAAAGTCAGTAGCTAAATTTGGACTATAAGGTGGATTATCAGCCAATTCGAAGTGTAATTCACGCAATTTTCGCTTCGTATCTAATGCTATGTAAACCTGTGCGTTGGTTTGAAGAAAGAGCACTTCTTTCTTCTTTAATTGTGGTCGTTTTTAGTGGTTACTTCAATCCAATGATCCAATAATGCACGATAACTCTCTCCTGTGCTTGTGGAACTTTTTTCAAGTAATCTATAACATAGCCAGCCGATTTCGCTGTCTTTGCCGTTTTTCGGAGCTCTTTCACGAGCATCCACACATTGTTTCGATTGATTTTTGGTTTCAGGTGTTTAGTGGTGGACCTGTATTTCATCAACAGTTATTAATCGACGCCAAAAACCAATAGGACTACGCTATCTCATGTCCAAACACCGCTGTGAAGTGCGGTACCCATATTGCCGATAGCTTTTTCATATGCAAATGTTCATGCAAAATGTTGAACACAGGTTCATAGGATCTGTTTACCATTTCAACAAACGAGGATCTTCTTGATATGGTCAACAACAGGCAGCCGTGTTGCCTAGCGATTTTCAAAATATGAATGCGTGTATTCTATTTTTGACAGATTGCAGTCTGTAGCCTGCGTTCTCGAATGTGTTTAAAGCCTTAGGTGAAAAAATCGTTTTCTTTTCTTCTTAAGCTTCTTTGCGCTAAAACTTTTGAAGCTGTTGGTTTGTTTACAAAATGTTTTTTCCAATGAGACTGTCATTTTTTTTTCTTTTGTTTACAAAATTTTTCGCGCCATTTTAATCTGAAGATTTTTTTGTATGATTTAGTGCAATTTCAAGAAATTTGTGTGAATTTAAAAGTGAAGAACTATTATAATCTTTGATTTTAATTACAAACAATTAAAAAAGTTCATATTTAACGTTTATATAAAATTTTTTCCCAGATGAATAATCTTAGGCGAATTTAGATTTTGACATTCACGATATGTTTTACAATAACAAAATACATAGCACCGAATTCGCCTTTCCGCTTGCATTCACCTTATAAATTCGCCTTGGTTTAACCAGTTGAACAATCTTAGGCGAATTTAGATTTTGACATTCACGAAATGTTTTACAATAACAAAATACATAGTACTGAATTCGCCTTTCCGCTTGCATTCACCTGTATACATTCGCCTTGGTGAGCGCATAAGAAAAATCGCTGTCAAAATAAATTCGCATTCTCTGGTAATTTTATATCAAATTGTATTGAAAACATCGCCAAGCCTTTGTTCTGTTTCATTATTAACCACAACTGGGGGTCTCCATTAGCCATGAACATGGTATGAGCATCATGTCGAGAATCGCAAATGGCTAATGTGGACCGTTCATGTCCATGTTTCGCTCATGCTCTAACATCGATGCTCGAGCATATGGCTGAGGATCGATGTTCGCCATGAAGTTGGCCATCACGAACAAAAATACACAAAATGGCGCCGAACTGAACACTTTGTTAAGGTAAATTGAAACATACGTATTCGACACATACAAGAACATGTACTTTATGTTCATGGCATGTTAAAGTCTATGGCAAGTGAAGACGAGGCGTAATCACTTAGTCCCAATTTTCACGAGGCAACTTTAGTTGCGCAATTCTTGAGTTTGTGGACAAATAAGAGAGGAAAGAGGGGGGAGGGTAAAAATGAGTACAGACATGCTTGTACTCGGAAAGTCGTTTTGTGCTATCATTCGTAATATCAGAAATTTTACATTTTCTTTCATTTGTGTTTCTTTTATGTATTGAAATGTTGTCCGTGATGAAAGTAATATTGGCGTGAAATTGCGATATTTTATTGTGGACAAATTAAAAAAATAAACAGCAGTATTAATTTAGAAGAAGTGAAAATTAAATGGAAAAATTTGAGAATGCAGTACATGCAAGATTAAGAAAGTGTACGCAATAGAAAACGAAAATTGCTCAAGTAAAATTGCTGTGTCTGAACATAAAAGCAAGTTGAAAAGAAAATTTGATAAGAATTGCGCAACTAAAATTGCCTCGTGAAAATTCGGACTTAACAGCTGTCAAAATGACCGTCAGATAAAAAAGTGTTGCCAGCCTTAAGTATCATATTTCTATAAAAAAAACACCATTTACATATACCTACACATAATTTAAACTTACCAATTTACTGCAAGCATGATAATCAGCAGAGGTTTTTCACTTTTTTCGTTTTTTTGTATTTTATTCGGTTTATGTAGTTTTTGTTTTATGATTTTTATTTACATCATTGTCCAGTCTAACCAGTCTTCACAATACTAAGCGTTAAGAATGAAAAACAAACCATTTTTATTATGTTTAACTAGATATTTTATTAAACATGTAAAAGTTTATGTACTTACAATAACAAACACAAGGCGATAAATCCTTTGCTCGGAGAAACTTTAACGATTGATAGGCTTGCCGTTTAAAACGCATTCAACTAAAAGTTGTGCAATTAATAAATCGTCGCAGTTCATGGCATTTATAAGGGGAAACAATTTTCAAATATTTAATTTTTTGATAAGAAACTTCATCAGTTATTCTTCAGTTCATTGATGTTAATGTTAAACTAAAATGAAAGAAATATATTAAGCATTAATGGAATTATTTTTAAACAATGATGATTAGGATAGCTCCTATGAAATGTCGACATATAGATAGCTGGGAAGCATAGAAAGCAACCATTTTAATAAAAGATCTTAAACGGCACGACCCCACATCATACTGTTTCATCAAACAATACTATTTGGTTGTGTTACACAGCAATTACTACATGTACATAAAAATAGTGTTAGTAAAAATAAACTCGCACTTATGGTTTGATTTGAGTTTGAAAAACATCTAAATAATTTACAATTTTACTACATCGCAGCGGAAGTTTGAAGTTAGTTTGATGTGTGTGCGCTTAATTACTATACATTTCAATTTCAATGCGAATTCATACCAAGTATATGAAAGAGCAACCAATACAACTTTACAAAAATTAAATCTTTTAAAATGATAAGGGAAAAACATAAACACAATGGCCAGCCAGATTTGGGAGGATTCTGGATGATACCTGTCGCTCATGATACAATACCTAATTTAATAATTGTTTAAAAATTTGTTTTTAATAATTCCGTTGACATCTGAAACAGACTAAAATTAAAAAAAAAAAGTTATCAGCTGCGCTGTCAATTCCACCTGTTATGAATTCACCTTATTTCAATTTTGTAAGGGTTTTAGGCACGACAATATCAATCACTTTTGTAACGAAAAGAAAACAAAATTTAAAAATATTTGTATATTTTTTTTTTTTTTTTTAATTTTTTTTTTTTTATAAAAAAAAGTACTTTATGTGAAAAATAAATTTCGTGAGAAATAAATTCCGCGAGAATATTCATATTGGGCTGATAGTTTTTCCTTATATATCACCAGTTAAATATCAACAAAATGCGGTCTATTTTCCATATTATGATTTTTGTCACTTGGTCAATAATGTTCATTATTAACTTCTTTTGAATATTCCTCATTACCGTGCAGTGTGGAAGGTGTTGGACTAAATTTTGTTAGTCTAATCAGTGTCGAAGGAATATACACCGGGCACTGATCAGTTTTAACTAATTAAATTCCAACATTTTCATGTCATTTCATTTATTTACAAAAATATGCAATACAAGGCGTCAAGGGCTGTAATAGAGTTGTTATTGTTCAAGTTAAACTTCCGAACACACTACTCCCTCTTTCATCCTATTATAACTCATTTTTCTAGTTCCAGTACTGAGCACTAGTCCAAGATGAAAAAAAAAATGTCGATCAAATGACCGGTAATTTGACTGTCACTGTCCTGTAGGGTATCCGCCCGCTTTCTCACTTTACATTTTCTTCCTATTTCTCAATCGGAGGTATTTGCGTAAACTGGACTTATACCGCCATTTCCAAGTTGAAGAAGTGTACGTAAGCAGAACTTGTTACTTTTTTCTTTATCAACTCAATTACAAATAAAAATTCCGCGGCAGTTTTTTTGACTTTTCCTCTTTCTTTAATTATGAATAAAAATGAAGTATGGCGCATTTTATTTATTTTTTTCCTTCCTTCCATTAAGTAAAAACACTGAAAGGAGATCAAATCTTCAATTCAGAGGTTCAATTCGTCGCATAGTTGCCGGCGGCGGCGGCTAGGCAAGAAGGTCAGCGGCGGCTAAAAGCCGGCTGTAGCCGACATATGTGCTTTTTTTTACCGTACCTGTAGTAATATTTTAATTTATTAAGATATCACATGTCCAAATATTGTTTAAAAAAATACGTTTTTAACCAATAATATCTTCTTCACACAATTTTTCATCTAAATTCATAAGAAAAATTTAAGCTTATTATATAAAATCTTTTGTTGTACAAATTTACTAAATATCGCTGATTTACTGAAATGACGTCATAGTTCAAAATATACACATAATTTTTTCGAGCCGACAATGCAAATTTGTTAACAATACTATCCTTTGTAATGTTCCATAAACTTATTCAATTAACTTTTGAACTGCTTCTTTTAGGAGCTATTTTCTAAGCATATGTACATATTTTCTAAGACGAGTATGGAAATTAAAAATGTAAAATGTTTTCTTTTTTTTCGAAACTATGGTTTTTGAGTTATGAGATTTTTTCACTTATTAAGAAACAAATATTTTGGATAAGAAATAAATAACAATACGTTGCTCAATTTTTTTGCACAAAACTGATAACAATATGTTGCTCAAATGTAAGCTTATATCAATGTCACCTGGAAAATACCGAAACTTTTCTAATAAAATACAATAAAACCAAATAATTTCCAAGGTGGCACTAAGCATAATAAGAAACAGCTTGTGGTATGAGTCAAACTCTTACATGCAACATAACCTAGCGTCTCCACATAGCAATTTTTATTGCTAAGCTCAAGCAAAAACGTCGGCAGAATAACAGTATAGCGATTGCTAATTGCCCTAGGTGGCGTAAACGTATTACTGCTTCATCACAAATACTAACAAAGTTCAACGTGAGAAGTTATATGAACAACACTGTGTTTGTTGTATGCACATCACTGTGTTTGTTATATTTGTATACCAAACTACAACAACTGACAGCTCATTGCTTGGCAATAATTGCTCAAGCAATCAGTAGAGCAATCATTGCGCAACATATTGCTACCTATAGCAATTTGCGGTCTACACATCGCAAATTTTATGGACGCAATCAAATTTGACAATTGCCGCAATAAATATTGCTATGTGGAGACGCTAGGTAAGAAACTGTAGAAAACACAAACAAAAGTTTAAGGTCAAATATTTTGACAGTGACAAAAAGTCATTATGCTGCTACGAATATGCCACCTTGCAGAGCTAAGTCGGCTCAAGCTGTCGGTTATGAAAACCCGGCGGCTGAAAATAAGCCGATTTCAGCCGCCATAACAGCGGCGGCTGGACAAAGTACAACAAGATTGGCGGCGGTTCAAAGCCGGCTGTCAGTCACACGAATTGAACCTCTGCTTCAATTCCTACGGTCAATTTAACGATAATTGTTTTTATCTTTAATTTTAATTGAAAAAAGTATTTTACATGAGAAATAAATTCCTTGAGAATATTCATAACTGGGCTGTATATTATAATATTGCTCGGTTAAATTAATAAATACTGAGAATAAAAATATTTTTTTTTATTTTAAAAAATTTTTTAAATTTGTTGTCCATGCAAAATTATTTTACGCTTCCGGCAACTCTGCTTAGAAGTTCACTTCAATTTGTTTGCAGGGTTTGTTTATACATATGTATACACAGAATGGCACTGGAAAATTATGAATAACAAAGGCATATACATATGTGTATACATATGTTTTTATGTATATAAGTTTTATGAATATCAGCTACTTTTACAATTACATATATTTGCCAAACTTTTTTCTAAAAATAAGCCAATTTGTAATTAAAAGTACACTATTTCGCAATTTGATTGGTGAAAATAAATAATTTATGCATATGTAGGTATGTATGTACATATGTAATTACTATACACTTCACTCGTTGCAAAGAAAGAACAAGCACATCACAGCAACAAATACATACAATAACTTATAAGCAATAAACACTCTTATACACAAAATGCAGGAAAACATATATTTAAACTATGCAATTTTTTTCTTTTATTAACACTGTCTAAGCAGTCTAATTTACATACATTTTTCACAAGTTGTAATGAATTTTTAATTCTTTTGCTTTTAATACTCTTTGTTGATTTATACAAAAATCTTGAAAAATATTCTAATTATTAACTCTAAAAGTTTCGTACGAATTTCTTATCAAATGAACTCAACTACGAATGATGGTAGGGACTTAAAAGTAGAGATAAATAGGAAACTAAAGAAAACAGATTTAGACGTGGTGTGATAGCGCGCAGCATTTTGTTGCATATCCTTACCACCATGACTTTTCGTCAAACATCTACATATGTATATAAAAAGTTTTTTTTTAAAACATTTGACATTTCTGAGGTGAATACAATTTTACTAGCTTAGGGGCTAATATAAATTTTGGCAATAGGATAGAAATATTTGAAATGTAGGAATTTGATTGAAATAAATAATAATTGAAAATGTTATAATTAAAAAAAAAAATAAAAATTAAAAAAATACTAAATTGAAAAATGGCTCTACTATAGCTATTTCCTAATTTATTAATTTTTTGTATTAGTTTTGCTAATTTTTTTTGTCTGTTTTGTCAAAATTTTATGTTGTCAAATATAATATTGTTTCACACAGCAAAAACATGAAATTTCTTTACCACAGACAATTTCACCATAGCACTTTGCTACTGTTTCGTACTTGGAAGAAATTGTTATAAATATTAAACTGTTATTTGACAAATTTCTATAAAAAAAAATTGTCAAACAAGTGTTTAATAAACATACAATATTTTTTTATGAAAACGGCCGCAAGAAAACTTGAACCGAATTACAGTTGCAGGTGTATTAAGAGAAGAAAATTATCTTCAACGACAAGTCGTATGTCAAGAAAAAAAAATGGAATAATGAGGCAATAATTGTGTGTTTTCAGTCGAGCCATAACGTTTTTAATATTTGTAATTACAAATTTCATACATTATTGCTAATTACGTAATAGATATCTCGTTTTTTGTAACGACTTGTGTTGGTACAAATGTCAAAAATTCACAAAAGAAATCAATCGCCGGGGAATAACTATCATAACTTATTAAAAGATAATTTTTAAAAGCAAGCATACTATTAAAAACTAAAAATTTTGTTCTGCAAAAAATATTGCAATTTTGTCGTTTTTGTTTGCATTTTTTGCATCTTTCTTCTTTTACTATTTACTTTTTGAAAATTTTGGGAAAAAAGAAAAAAAATATTTGCCTTAAATTAAATGCATTAATTACATTTTTTTCACATTAATATTGTATTATTTATTTATTTTTTTGTGTAATTTCATTTCTAATATTAACAAACTCAAAGAAGCTTTTTTATATGTAAATTGTTATGTAATTGATGCAAATCAAGATATTATATAAAAAGACATGCCAAATATATTTGTAGCTAACTTTACGTCAAAAATTGTGAATGAGAAACTCAACAAGAACTACATGTACATGAAATAAAGTAAATGTTTCCGTTCCCTTTTCCTGTAGCATCCACAAACTCGGAAAGTGTTGCAGCAAATGTTCCATAGTATGGACGGGGAGTAATTGGAACGGCGACAATGACTAGCCGTATTGAGGAGTTTCTGGATCCTACCTGGCTTCTAATCTACAATACATAATTAAAAAATTTATTTAGGAAATTTTTGTCTTTTTTTTTTAACTTCCTTTAATTATATAATATAAGGAATATTTCACCATAATATTTTAACCCACATGCCATATTTGGTAAAAGAAGGATTTTTTCTAATATTGTAAAGTTACAAACTTAAAAACTCACGAATAATATTTGCAATATTTTTACAAACTATCAAGTGCTATTTGATTAAGCTAAATTTTGTATGTATGAACAACAAAACAATTTTTTTCTGTACGCTGCACATGTCTCAAATAAGTAGCGAAAATTTGAAGAAAATAAAAAGGGGCAAGAGAAAAGGAAATATCAAAAACATACGTATATTCCAATTTTGCTCGTATATATATGACAAGCTAAAGCGCATATTTATAAATCCATTAAACATGCATCGTCTAAATGAGTTAAGTCTGCCAGCTGTTCGTCGATGACGAATAGATAGATATAAACTTGGCACCACCAACAAAATTTTGCACAGAACGAGTAAATTATCATGCTATTTAGCTACAACAGCTGTTATATTCTTGTGTGGTGAGTTTTACAGTGGAATAAATAAAAGCGCGTCTAACAAGCATTATTTTTCTTTATGTTAGTTTTAATATAATTTGAATTGAATATTTGCAGTAACTTATTACACAAAAAAATTATTTATAATTTAAAGTTATATCAATATTAGTATAATATTTAGGATTTAGTGATGAAATAGAACCATGAATCGACGTTGTTCTTCACACAATTTGACATAAAATTATGCCAGAGAATAAGCTCGTAAAATAGGATATATTTTGTTTGAACAACGATTTTTCTTATGTTTTCTCTTTCAAACAGAAATGCTCTCAACAATTACTATACTTTTCATCTTTTTAAATTGCTTAAAATCTTGTTAGTATTTTTCATTTCTCTTTGTACAAACATATGAATTTAAATACAAAATTAGTCAACTTCCATTTAAATTTAAGTTTTCAGTCTTAAGTAATTGCTTTTATTCAAATGCGATGAAAGTGTGGCAGCTTTATTTAAATTTCAAATATTATGAAAATTTTTCCATAGAACAGCTGTTTGTTACTGGAAGAATAGAAAAATTCTTAAAGAAATATATTAAATGTATTAACGGCATAGAAAAACTTAAAAATTGTATTTCATGCGATGTTGTTTTTAATTAAATATCATGTTGTGCTGTTGTTTAGTACCAAATTAGCAACGAATTTTGAAATATCTTCTACTGGCAATAGCTCATATGTGTGTTTTGTTTACATTTTTTGCACTAATTCAAAAGCAAGCATACAACCATATGGCATTAAGAATGAAGGAATACAAGATTATGTCAACCAGAACACAAAAATTTAAAGTTCTGCGCAGGTTGGTCAAATGACGTCACGAAACTGTTTGACAAGTTAAAGCTGTAGAAACATAACAGTGGGACAGTTTTTTATTTTTTTCTTTAAATAATTTTATAATAATATATTAAATTCGTTTTTATTTATATATTAAGTACTGATTTTTCAATGACATAAAAAAGTTGAATATTCTGGGTGTAGGTATACAAAACTAAATAATATAATAACATAATTATATATAAATAAAAGAATTATATCATTTAGATTTGTTTGTTATTAAAAAAAATTGTCGTTTTGCTATTTATATTTTGATTAATTTCCGTATTAAGCGATTTTATTTATTCTAAAGTACATCCTACAACTGAAAAAGTTTTTTCACTTCTTTACTCTCTTTTACATTCTTTACTTCCACTAAATGTTTTCTAAGTATTTATTTATTCGCAGCAAGTAACTTGTTGGCTTCTAAATTTTTTATGCCAGTTGCAAACTGGCTTCATTTGTATCCGTGTTGACGTTTATTTTTTGTTAGGTCTTCTCATGGCAGTGTATCCATTCCAGTGCTGATAGCACTGACATCTATAGTCGCGAATGCTCTCTGTTTCAATTTTAGAGTTGCAGTACTACTAAATTTTATACGTAATTATTACACAAAGGACTACATAAACCAAAATACTTGTTTCGAACCATGATACAAAAAACAATGTAGCCGCTTCGCTACAACAATAGAAAACAACAGGTATTTTGTTTGAGTACAAGGCGAATTCACACTTCTGCTGCCAAAAGTAGTTGATAAAGAACATGTGCAGAAATTTAAATGGCGTCGAAGGTAAACAAAACTTGACAGATGAAGTGCTGGCGGATAGACCGAATTCGCCGATGCGTCCGCCATGGTTTCGAATTTACTCATTTCCATGACACAAAAAACAAGGCCGCTTCGCTACAACAATGTAACAATAAAGAAAACAAGAGGTATTTTGTTTGTGTAAAAAAGCCAAATTCACACTTAAGCTGTCAAAAGTAGTTGATAACGAACATGTATAAAAATTTAAATGGCGCCGAAAAAGGTAAATAAAACTTGACAGAGAAAGTGCCGCCATATTAATCGAATTCGCCTGAATTCGCCGATGCATCCACCTAATAATTAACTCGCCTTGCTCATTTCATATTGGAAATTTTTTTTAAATCGTCCTGTTGAAAATTTATAATGAGCGAATTATCCAACGCTTCTTTGTTGTTCACTGTTTTTCCAAAAACTATAAGAGAACACAGCTTCTTCAGCAGGATCTGCTACAAACACGAACAAAATTAGCCTTTAGCACGATTTTTCTCTCGGTTTTTTTTTCACCGTTTTGCTTGCATTTGTCCACTGCGCATTTCATGTTTACAATCTGGAAGCAAATGTTCTTGAAGAAGCTTCTAAATTGTGATTAATTTTTGAATTTTATAAATTTTAGAGTAGCCAGCAGCTCCCAATCTTTGTATACCATATTGGTGTCATTATAGTTCTTTTTAACAAAATTAAAAAACGACAAACTCTATCTAACCACTTTTCATAATACTTTTATAGCAGAAAATTTTCATGATTACATTATTTTAATAAAAAGCCATTATTCAGCTTAGTTTATTTTTTATTATATATGATCACATAAAAAGTGTATAATAGCCAATTCATATGATATACATCAATTTTACATACAAAGAAAGATATTTTTAGTTTTACCCTGGGACTTTGAACCGTCTAAACTAAGGAAGTCCGACAAAATTTTCTGGGTTTCGCAATCGCGTTGTCAATTTTATGTTTGGGGGAAAAACACATCTGAGAGCTCAATATATTGTCGATGGGTGAAAGTTTGTTTTAGTTTTTATATCTACATATATAGTTCATTCAAATTCAACAAACTTCAGGTTATGACATTCATCTTCATCTTCCAAATGTAAAGTATGTGCCAGTTTACACACATCAAGTTTGACTCGTCAAGTCTTGAGTTTTTGGGAGAACGGGGAGAAGAGAGTGGAAAAGGGTGCAGACTTGACGGTACCGTCAAGTTTAAAATGAAATGCCAAAAAAATATGAAAACTTGAAGGCAAAAGAACTTAAACTTGACGACATAAAGCTTTTGTGTGTGAACATAAATGCAAGTTCAAAAGCAAATTGAAGCAGAATTGATCAAGAAAACCTGATGTGTGTAAACTGAGACTATACTAATTTTGGATCATTAATATTAAACATACAAATTAAACTTTTCCATACAAACACAGCCCTAGATGGTTCGGAAATACATAGAATGGGGAGCCCTTGCATAGGTTAAATTACGTCATCTAACAGGAAATCATGTGCATGTTGCAATCGAAGGTGCATTAACGTATACACGGTGGCAGCACCACGGCATATGACAGTTTTTTGCTACTGGCAATATGGTAAGCTATTTACGTCATATGTATTGCTTACATTTTTGAAAGAGAATTTTGCGTTTTATCCTGAATTAAACATATACAAATTATTTTCTGAACATAAAAATAATTCAATTAAAAATAATTTATAATTATGAAAAGGTTTATAATTATGAAAAAAGTTACAAATATTTTTGATAAACATAGCTTACCAGATGTCTGTTTTTGTTGTATTGTTGTAATTTTTCTCAAGTGCTGCCACCGTGTAAACGTTAATGCACCTTTTTGCAATCTGTATTTCTATCATTCTTGATATGGTACATGATACAAAAAACAAGGTAGCCGCTTCGCTACAACAATACAACAATAAAAAGAACAACAGGTATTTTGTATGTGTAAAAGGCGAATTCACACTTAAGCTGTCAAAAGTATTTGATAAATTACATGTAAAAAATTTAAATGGCGCCGAAAAAGGTAAACAAAACTTGACAGCGAAAGTGCCGCCATATTAATCGAATTCGCCTGAATTCGCCGATGCATCCACCTAATAATTAATTCGCCTTGGATATGGTATATGAACTTAACTTAAATACAACTTAAATGAAGAAGATTGGACATTTCTGCTTGATTCAAATTTGTAGTGAAACACTGATCTTCGCATTTACATAAATGGAACTTAAATCTAAATGAGCTCTAAATCGGGGCCTAAAACAAGGCGACTTTATACAGGTGAATGCAAGCGGAAAGGCGAACTCAGTACTATGTATTTTGTTATTGTAAAACATATCGTGAATGTCATAATCTAAATTCGCCCAAGATTGCTCAGCAGAGAAAAATTTTTATATAAACGTTAAATATAAGCTTTTATAATTGTTTGCAATTAAAATCACAGATTATATTAGTTTTTCAGTTTTAAATTCACAAAAATTTCTTGAAATTGCACTAAATCATGCAAAAAAACCTTTAGATTAAAATGGCGCGAAAAATTTTGTAAACAAAAGAAACAAAATTTGACAGTATCATTGGAAAAAACGCGAGAAGCAAAAAATAATCACCTGTGCTGTTAAGTTCACCTGGTAATGAATTCGCCTTGGCCTAAAATAAGCAAAGCAAAAAACTCTCACCTGCGCTAGTGAAGCCATCTATTAGTTAAATGCACAGTGCATTATATTTATGCTATTTTATATTTACTTAACAGTTTTTATGTAGAAAACAAATGTTTGTGGATAAAATCATATATCGAACATATTCGATATCGAACACCTATCAGTTCGACACTTGCTGTGAACTCATACATATTTTTTTGTTCAATTTCCCAGATTGAAAATGATCAAATACGAACACCTGCTACAAGAATTACCTCATTTTATGTACATATCGCTTCTTTATTGCAACATAGTCATATCTCAAAAAATTAGCTTTTCGAGTTAACTATGCAGAATTGTTAACAGTATTACCTTTTGTTTTCTTTTTATGGCCATTTATTAAAATCTTTATTCTTCGGGCTTCAATATGGTCAGATGAAATTAAAATAATTTTTTTATATTTTTTCCCAACGTTTCGTTAGCTTTATTCTAACATCATCAGGGGTATAAATAAATAGTATCTGTTGAGCAATAATACAAATAATACAACATTAAATTGACTATAAATAAATAATATAGAATTTTCTCAATGTTGAGCTTACAATTATTTTATGGGTTTCCTTTGTAAATTAAATTAAATAAAAACATTAAATAAATAAATAAAATAAAAACTGGACATCACTTTAAATATTTCGTCAGCATTACACCCCGTCTAGATTAGCAATAAATATGTTCGCAATAAAGCAATAACGCCGACAGAACAACGGTACAAAATTGCTTATTGCTTTGCTTATGTCAAAGGTATGGGAACACGTATGTATGTATGACAACTCATAATTACAAAAAAACCGAATAGAAAAGTTCAGTGTAAAAAGCAAAATTTTATTGCAAAAATGTGCAAAATAACTTAAAATTTTATTTTATCTGGACTTTTAAAGTCCTAAAGACAAGAAAACTGTTTGTACAGCGTGATTACTTTGCAAACACCCTCAATGCACCAATTCATTAAAAGAAAACACTTTATTTTAAGTAATAAGAATTAAATTAATAATTTTTGCAAAAGAAAAATTTACTAAAATTATTCGCAAGCAGAATGTTTCAAAAATTCTTCAATATTAAACTCAAATGACAATAAATTTTGACGTTTTGTGTCTGCAGTAATTGTTAACGAAAATTCATTGACAATTATTGCAGCAATAATTGCAACCACTAGCAATAAGCTGTCTTCACTGGCAATAACACAATTTTGACGTTTGCTGCAATAAATGTTAACATATTTATTGCTAATCTAGACGGGGGGTTATTGCAATCGAGTATTGTAGTTTTGTGTTATCTTTGTCTTCCTTCTTATTCATTGTTTTATTTATTTTGTGTTGTATGCGTAGGCTCTCTATTGTATACCGTTTGTTCTCTCTTTTTTCTCTGTTTAATATTTTAACATCTTCAAAGTACTACCTTTTATATTGTGCCAAAAATTTATTTAAATAACCTTTAAACTGTCTCTTTTAGGAGATATTTTCTACACATTTTTTCTAAGACTTGTATGGAAACTTTTTAGCTTTTTTTAGTTATGACTATGTTGCAATAAATGAGCGATATGTTCAACAATAATAATAAAATAAACATTAGGGTCATCAAGCTAGTTACTGCACATGCCAGACTTTAAGTTTGAAGTTTGTTATTTTTTAAAATAAAAAAAAAAATACGTTTCGTTTAATTTATATTTGTAAACAGATTCTAAATTATGCGCGTGGTTAGCTCTTGTGCAATTGTTAGCAGCATCTTCCAACATCTTTAACATTAGAGTGGCTGCTGTTTTGTTGATTGTTTTATGTTATAGTAAGTACTTCTTTATAATATAGTACGTGCTATAGCCGCTGCTAATGCACCTAATAATAAATATAGTTAAAAAAAAATGCAAAGAAAAACACGCTTTGGTGTCGAACGAAAAGCAAGCAATAATTTTAAGAATAAGCTCAAGCAATAGTGAATGAAAAATATTATTAGTATTATTGTGAATTAAGCGTTGGACCAAAGACTATATATATAGGTTTTTACTTTCAAACTAACGATTTTTGTACTCAAATTCAATTTTTTAGAAGTCAAACACAATGTTTTGCAACACAAATTCAATTTCTTGCACTTCAAATTAAATTCTTTTCATTTCATATTAAATTTTTTGTATTTCAAATTAAACTATTTTTATTTCAAATTAAATTTTTTGTGTTTCAATTTAAATTTGTTTAACTTCAAATTCAAGTTTTTATTTATTTAGCTAAAAATAAACTTGTTGTTCAAGTCATTACTCGTAATTTTTCCTTAATATAATTTTCTAAACCAATTTTGGACGGTTCCTAATGCAACCGTTCTCCAGATGCAGCTAATAACGAACTCATGGTCATATCAAGATAATAATTGTTACAATCTGAAGGTGCTACCGTTTCGACTGACTGTTTAATTATTGTTATCAAGTCCAAATTACTATCCGCATCAGCTAATAAATTTCGGGCAGGTAGTTTTGTTTTAGAAAAAAACTTTTTTATTGGATTAAGCTCACCTATGTAGCTATGTAAGGAGGAAGAAAATTTATAATGTGCCCTGATTCTGCAACCTTATCTTTTGTATCTTAGCATTATCAAGGACCAGCCAAGCACATTCGGTGCTGGTTTCAGCTAATTTACTGAATAGCTAACTCTTCCAGGAAAAGTATGAAAATGTTGGAATTTACAGATGAATTAGTCTTTCAAAAAATAAATTTATTACAATTGAAATATCGGGAGAACATATTTTTTAATTTATTTTCAAATTTAAAATAAAGTTTATTTCATAAACTTTTCTCAAAATTTTTTACTTATAATGTAACGTCTATTGAGTTTTTTTTTTTTTTAATAAAGCTGTAAGTTTTTAGCCAAATAAACAAAAAATTTAATTCGAAGTTAAAAAAATTTAATTTGAAACACAAATTTGAAATAAAAATATTTTAATTTGAAAAAGAAAAAATTTAATATGAAATGAAAAGAGTTTAATTTGAAGTGCAAGAAATTGAATTTGTGTTGCAAAACATTGTGTTTGACTTGTAAAAAATTGAATTTGAGTACAAAAATCGTTAATATGAAAGTAAAAACCTATATAAAGATGTTCCACCTAGAACATGAAATAAAAAGGAAAGTTTTAAGCGTTTATGAATGCTGCGGGGAAATAACAAGGGAAAAATAAACTGTATGTTATCTGAGAACAAGGAAAGAGAGCACAAAATTTCTGAGCATACACACTTTCTATATGTACACAATGCGCATTGTTTTGGTAAGTTCTATTTTGTTATTGCCGCTTAAGAAAAAATACACACATCAAGACATATTTATGCATGCAAAGCCACACATTTATAAACAGACATGAGAATGATAAATTCTCTGAGAAATAAATAATAAACTCTCTTTGAAACAGATTTAGTAGAAAATCCATCGTCAAATTATGTACTGACAGTACATTGTATGGACGTAGAACATCTTTGAATTTCTATTTGACTATAAGGTTGTAAAGTAAATTTGCAAAGTATAGCATGCACAGCATGGGCGGGGTGACGGAGACCATATGCCCAAAATGGTATTAACAGTATGTTTATAGCGTCGCTGTGACTAGCTATAACGGCCTATGCCTTCACATAGGAAGTTGCAGCATGGTTAACAATGAAATATCTCAAAAAAACTATAAACCAATAAAGTTAGTTGAGGCAAACCGTTAACCAGTGTCGAACAACAAAAACAACAAGCCTGACCGCACTTAAGAAATAATTACGATGATGCGAGAGCTGTTCTTCAGCTTAGAGTTGCTTTATGACTGCAACATCTTTATATATTTATAGTCTTTGGTTGGACATTCGATATATGAAAAATATGAGCTTATTCTTAAAATTAGTTCTTACTTTTAAATTTGACATCGAAGCGTGTTTTTGTGGCTTTTTATTAAACAATATTAATTTTTTACTTTTTAGTTGTCTATCCCTTAGCAAGCCGGTTCCAATTCTTTGGGAATTCCTAAAATCGGTGCCAGGAACTGCCAAAATCCCTAACTTCCCCGGAGGCAACACGGCAACTTCAATTTTTGCGTTGAATGACTGTTTAGTTGGCTGTTTAGTCCATGGCAAAAACGCGCTCCAAATATGAAAAGCCGGTTCCGAACTGATTAGCAAAGTGGTTCCAAGTAGTTTAGGAATTCCCATAATCGGCTTAAGGAATTGCCAAAAACTTTTAACACGCTTATATTAGTTCCACTTGTAATTTCGTTTGTTTGTATGTTTGCAACACTCGAAACTTATGCCAAATGAGCGATTATCATAAATCGTTGGTCTCAACTCAATTGCTTGTAAGAGCAATATGTATGAAATTATTTAATTAAACCTTCGTGACACTGTGCATTTGTGTGAAACTTAGTACAATCCCTAACAAAGCTCAATCCTGGGAAAATGCGAGTTAGAGACTTTCTGGTTATTCACGAACCCGATTTTGGGAATTATCAACAAAAATCCGGAACTACTTCGCTAAGCGGTTCTCCATATTCGGTTCTGACACATGTTCCGTGGCAAAAAACGAGCACCAAATTTAACAAACCGGTTAGTGAAGTTGTTCTAAGTTATTTGGGAACTCCCATATTCGGCTTAAGGAATCGCCACAGTTTGTTTGTTTGTACGTTTGCAACACTCGAAGCCCATGCCATATGAGCTATTATTACTATATATGTATACTTATGTACATATACTATATATGTACATATATAGTTGCATATATATACTTATATACAACTATATACAATGTTGCTGCTTTAGTGCGAAAATCAGAGTTGCCGTATTGCTTCCGAGGAAGTGGTGGAGGGATTTTGGGTATTCATGTAGCCGATTTTGGGAATTCCCTCGGAACCACTTTGCTAAGCGATTTGGTGCCGGCACATGCATCTGTACTACAGACGGTCATACGCTGTAGTGCGAAAACTGAAGTTGCCACATTGCTTGTAAGGACGTTGGGTTATTTTGACGTTTGCTGAAGTCGACTTTGGGAGTTTCCAAAAAACTCGCAGCCACATTAGCTAGCCGAATCGGAACTGGTTTTTTATATTCGCGCGTTTTGGTCGTGAAACACCTATTACCGGTCGTTCGATTTAGTGCGAGAATTGACATATGGTTTCCAGAGAAGTGGGGAATTTTGGCGATTCCGAAAGCCGGTTTAGGGAATTTCAAGAAATCGTTTTAAACCATTTATCTGTTTATATAAATAATTAGTTTGGTATCGAAGCGTGTTTTTTTTTAGCTTTTTGGACAATATTTATTGCAGTCAAAAATACATAGAATTTTGGCAGCCTCAAAACTATAATCCCGCTCTCTGTATTCAGATAATCTTATCTCATTGATGTTATCAATCAGTTAAAGAAGAAATTCTCGATTATTCGCAAACAATTCAATACTTTGTGTACGTGACACTTCAAGTTATTTCCGATAAAAAAAATTTATTGTGTCTGCCTGACGCCGGCATCCTAAATAAACAAAATATAATATCTGAATGTATTTTAAAAATACATACATACATATGCACACGCATATATACATATGTACGTCTCATGTTTAAATTTGCAACAGGTTTAGAGTACTTACTTACACTTATATACATATGTACATAAGTCTGTGTTTTATGCACATTTTTTTTATAAATAAAATACCTCCGCGTATGTGGTTTCATAAAAAAACGATTTAAGCCCTTGTTATGAACAGACAAGTATGGATTGTAAAATAAAAGTAACTGCGTATGTACATATATACATATGTATGTACGAGTATGTATGTATTGTATGAAATGTTTGTACTGATCGAAGCCATTGGATTTCAAACAAAATTTTTTTAACACTACTGACTCATATCCAGTCACTGACAAACACTCGATCACTTATTGTCGCACGCGTCTACAAATAAGTTCCGTTAAACACACTCAATGCGGTAGAATAGTTATAAAAACATATGTACCATGTGTTCATGTATATTCATACATGTATACATATGTGCATGCATAAGTATTTAAATATTACGGTTATATTCGCCGTTTTAAATGGACACATTTACATGTGTTGTGCGAGGTCCATGTTTAATAAAAGTGTTCTAATATTCAAGTCTAATAAACTACAAACTTGATGCTGTCCTGCGATTTATTAGATATATGTACATACATACATACATATGTACAATATAAAAATATTTTGTTTAAAATTATGCCAATAAAAAATAGTTTGTCTCGTGATGCGGGTTTAATCGAAAGTTGAATGAAAACTTAACTTAAAATGCAAAATTGCAGCGCGTTTTTAGTTCACGTTATTCTATTCGTAATCTTAAATAAAGTTTTGTTGGTGCAATCAGCATTTGAGTCTTTGAAAAAAACTCGTGAAATTATTATAACAGATGCGGTAAGTTTGTGTTTATTTTATACGAGTACACCTCAACAATAGTAAAATAATTTGTAGAGAAGATGGCAAATTTATGTTGCTAATTTCGAGCGAGTTCTGCTTTAAATAAAAAGCTGTTACTACTTTGTTCCCATTTATACAGGGTAGGCCAGAAGCAAGGTGCATTAACCAGGTGGCATCACTAGCGCAGGTGACAATTTTTTATTTAAAACGACCGGTAGTGCCAAAATTTGTTTATGTTTACACAAATTGAAGTGAAAAAATAATGATATTTTAATCGTGCAAAGAAAAAGTGCAAAAAAACAATAAAGAAGTTTTCAAATATAATTTAATTGCGTAGAAGCTGTTTATGTTTATACAAAGTGAAGTGAAAAAATAATATTTTAAACAATTTGATAATGTGCAAAAGAAACAATAAAAAAGATTTCAAAAATATTTTAATTCCTTAATATGCGTTGCTGTCTGCTATGTAAAAAGAAAAATTCTACTGCTTATCGACTTTCCTCGCTACAAAAATAATTTAATTACGTTAAAAACAATTTATGAAATTAATAATACACAATTAAATTTCTTTATATACATTTTTTTTCTTCATTTTCCTCTGTTTTGTAAACATGTCTTTGACATTATGGTGGAGTTTTTAACCTAGTGTCTACAACTGCGATTAACTCTGAGATGATATCTGACAAAACGTCGGCAGAATGAGAGAACGAATTTCTTTATGTACATTTTAATGTCTAACAAGGAGTACACGTATTTTTGTTAATCTTATAAGAATTCATAAATCAATGAAAGCCGAGAAGAAAACACATCTTTGCGATGAATAAAATCTTATATGAATTTTGTATATGCACACATTTTGTACAAAATTAATCACTTATAGTATATATTTAATGCATAAAAACAAATTATTTTCCATTTAAAAGGGGTTTTTTAAAAGAAAATTTGCAAAACTAATAATCGGTTAAATTGTAATGGCATCTTATTGTACACAAACACATACGCAATCGTTTTTTTGACAGCTCTTCTCATAAGATCGTTGCCATGAGATTTCTCATAAGAACGCTCTCATAAAAATTATTATAAGACTGCGATAACACTGATTTTAAGTCTACACGTAAGAGAATTCTCTCTGCGATTGAATTTGACGTTCTCATCTGAGATATTATCGCAGGTGTGGACACTAAGAGCGCTTTTACATTTGGGCAGACGATGGGCAGACCAAGGCGACTTTATACAGGTGAATGCAAGCGGAAAGGCGAATTCAGAACTATGTATTTTGTTATTGTAAAACATATCGTGAGTGTCATAATCTAAATTCGCCTAAGATTGCTCAGCAGAGAAAAAATTTTATATAAACGTTAAATATAAGCTTTTATAAATGTTTGTAATTAAAATCACAGATTATATTAGTTTATCACTTTTAAATTCACACAAATTTCTTGAAATTGCACTAAATCATGCAAAAAAACCTTCAGATTAAAATGGCGCGAAAAAGTTTGTAAACAAAAGAAACAAAATTTGACAGTCTCATTGGAAAAAACGCGAGAAGCAAAAAATAATCACCTGTGCTGTTAAGTTCACCTGGAAATGAATTCGCCTTGGGGCAGACAGACGAAATTTGATGGTGCTGCAACGAAAATTGTCGGCGGGGGAGAGTATGTAGTACACGGCTCTCTGTACTAGACATTTGTGGACATTTTTTGTTTCTCTTTTTAACTTTTCGCATTTCATATGCTGTTGCTTCATATCATTTTTCTCATATCAACATCAACTTCATATAAGCACACTAGCTGTGCTTAAAAAAACAACAACAACAAAAAAGAACGAAAAGAGAAACGAAAAGTTTCTGTCTGTCTATTAATTTTTTAAATGTAAAAGGTGTAGGCAAGACCAAAAGAGAAATGAAAAAATGTCTGCCCATCGTCTGTCTATATGTAAATGCAGACTAAGTTAACAAACAAAATATTATGTATCTAGTACAGCAACTCTAATGCTGCCACCTTATAATTGCACCATGGCCAGAAGTTACCATTTAAAATCAGTGTTATAGCGCATTTACACCAACTCAAAATCTAGTAGATTTGAATTGAAATCTACAACGAAATCTATATCGTTTACACCAACGTTTTTTGACATCTAGCAAGATTTCATTTGCTCACAAATAATTTATGCATGCGGGTTTGACAATACAATATTATCAGAGACTGAATACACCAGCATTAAAGTGTATATTTCTTGTGCCTAGAGACTGCATACACCACATTATAGTGCAATTTTTGTTGCAGCGTAGTATTTTTAAGTACTTTTTGCAAGAAATCACAGTTGCATCGCTTGGTGCTGAGTAGATTTCAGATTTCGTTGAAATCTAGAATGAGCAGATTTCGCTTTGGTGTAAATAGGCTATTATAATAATTTTTTTTTTATAATAAGAGCTGTCAAAAAAGCGACTGTGTATTTGCTTGTTTACAAAAAGACTCCATTGCAATATTACCGTTTATTAGTTTTGCAAAATATCATTAAAAAACCTTTTAACTGAAAAATAATTTGTGCTATAAGTGATTAAAGTGATATAGTGATTAAAATTATACAAAATGTGCACATATACAAAATTCATATAAAATTCTATTGATCGCGAAGATGTGTTTTCTTCTCGTTTTACAATCATTTATGATTTCGTATAATGCAGTGTTTACACGTGCGGGTGCAAGTTCGAAAAACTCAATACATACAAAATTTTTTACTAACCAACGCACAATCTCTGCTCTTGCAACCAACTTTTACGTAGTGTTTACACGTTTAGGTGCAAGTTCTTGCACTTGCAACCAACTTTCAACTGAACTGACAAGAAATTTCAGAAGGCAGTAATTTTTTGACACTTACTGAAAGTCAAATGACAACTGAAATAGCAGTGTTGCCTTACAATAAGTTTTGCGGAGACTAACTGGATTTTAATATAATGCTTTTGTCCTATTTAACTATTTCAAAATATATATTTTAAAATAATTCACAATTTTTGATTGAAAATATATAAATTAAGCAGTCTCAAAACGGCTGAGTTGAAAAATGTTAAAAATAATTCTAATTCATTTATTTATTTTATGCATGCTATTCATTTCCCCGAAAAATAAAATTATGGTTTTCTATGGTAATGCTGTTTTTGGAGCTGTTGTCTCTCCGCTGACATTTTTAAACTGAACTTCCATGTTACTCTTTAAATACTAATGCAACTTGCAAGAAAGTCGAGTATTTTTTCGACATTTTCGTTGATAATACGTACACAGGACTTCCATGCAAGCACTTGTACGTGTAAACGCAGTGTCAACTGAACTGTCAAGAAAGAAGTTTCAGAAGGCAGCGATTTTTTGGGCATTGAGCCCCCCTCTAGACTAGCAATAAATATGTTAACATTTATTGCAGCAAACGTCAAATGTGTGTTATTGCCAGTGAAGACAGCATATTGCTAGTGGTTGCAATTATTGCTGCAATAATTGTCAATGAATTTTCGTTAACAATTATTGCAGACACAAAACGTCAAAGTTTACTGTCATTTGAGTTTAATATTAACGTAGCGTCTCCACATATCAACTTGTATTGCTGAGTTCAAGCAAACACGTCATCAGAATAACAGTACAGTGATTGCTAATTGCTCCAGGTTTCGTAAACGTATTACTGCTTCATCACAAATACTAAAAATATTCAACGTGAGAAGTTGCATGAACAACACTGTGTTTACTGTATGCACAGCACTGTGTTTGTTACATTTGTATACCAAATTACAACAACTGACAGCTCATTGCTTGGCAATAATTGCTGAAGCAATCAGTAGAGCAATCATTGCGCAATAGATTGCTACCTATAGCAATTTGCGGTCTACACATCGTAAATTTTATGAACGCAATCAAATTTGACAATTGCCGCAATAAATATTGTTATGTGGAGACGCTAGGTAAAGAATTTTTGAAACATTCTGCTTGCGAATAATTTGAGTAAATTTCTCTTTTGCAAAAGTTATTAATTTAATTCTTATTACTTAAAATAAATTGTTTTCTTTTAATGGATTGGTGCATTGAGGGTGTTTTCAAAGTAATCATGCTGTACAAACAGTTTTCTTGTCTTTGGGATCTTAAAAGTCCAGAGTACAAGAGATTGGATAGGAAAAAAATGCATAGGCTGAAATATCAAAAAATATGATAATTTTTAAAAGCAGAAAAAATAAAATTTTAAGTTATTTTACTCCTAGCACATTTCTTTGCAATAAAATTTTGCTTTTTGCGTTGAAATTTCCTATTCGGTTTTTTTGCAATTATGAGTTGTCATACATACGTGTTCCCATACCTTCGACATAAGCAAAGCAATAAGCAATTTTGTACCGTTGTTCTGCCGGCGTTATTGCTTTATTGCGAACATATTTATTGCTAATCTAGACAGGGGTAAGGACCAACCGAAAATGTACAAATGTAAATGTAGTTGAAACAGCTGATAGTTTTTGGTATACGAGAAACAATGTAAATGCTTATCTGACTAATGAAATGTAACCGTAACGTCTCAATCTGTAGAAAATAGATTTTCATTACATGCAGTCTACACCTATTGAAACGCAATTAAAACATGAAGTTAAAACTTGCTGTTTAAATATCTATATGTTAAAGTCGGCGTACACGTAGTGATGTTAGAGCTATAACTTTTCATAGTAAAACAATAAAAATGGCGAAAAACAACTACAAATAGCAGTCTGTTGTGAATTTAAGTTATAACAGAGTTTATAAATATAATGTTTTAACAACCAAGTTATAACTTTAACCAAACTTCAACATGAGCGGTCCACATTTAACTTTAACTTGAAATTAGCGTTAAAGTTAGTGTTTTCAAGTCAGTCTCCACGCACTTTACGTTATTACATGACAAATATTGTCAGTGATGGTATATATTATTGCGAATGAGAGAGTGGCACAAAACCCCTATTTTGGTACTTCTTGTTTATATGATAATTGAACTCCTTAAGTAGTTAAATTTTTACACGCATAATATATTTTAATAAGTTTAAGACTTTTTCTCTAAGTTGTGCACGCAAAATGAATGTACATAGGCAGCATAATTTATATTATAGGTGTCACATTATATGTAACCCCAAGATTTATTGGCCCGATTTCCAAAAATATATTCCACAAGCATAATCTTTGAACGATACTTTGAATGCCTTTCGAAAATCGGTTCATAGTGCAGAGTTATGCTGCTATAAATGTAGGAAAGCAATACATGATTAAATTTGGGTCTTGAAAAAATCAAAACATTTTAATTTTTGTTCAACCAACTCGACAACTGCCAAACTAATCAACTGACAAAACCATACACGCTTTGATTTGGACAACAACCGACTCAGTTGCCAACTGAGTTGAAACGTGTATGGGCCGCTTAACACTACTGAATTCAATTGTTTTATTTATTCATTGCTAAATATTTATTTCTTAAATTTTCTTTTTGTTTGATAATTTTTTCCTATATTCGTCTTCTTATTTGTTTACTTTTTGCATTTTGACAGCTGCTTAATGGAAATATTCCAATAAAGACGTAACTAGTGTTGCCTCTTTTCGATTTAATATACAGAAACGCTGTTTTTCTGGATAGTCGAGAAACGGTGGAATTTTATGTTTCATAGTTTTCGATGCGAGAAACTTCTCACTAATATTACAGAAACGAAGCACTGTACTCAAATATTAGCAATTCTTCCCCCTTCTAGCGGTTCTTACCTCTCACATCTACAACCACAAGACTTGGGCAAGAGAATTGCGCAACTAAGTTGCCGAATGTGAAAGCGCTTAATGTTAAGCACACGGTTGCCAATTTAGCGCTTATCGCGCTAGTTTTAGCGCTTTTAAGTATCCTGTTGTTTTTCTCTCATCGGGGGTTTTAAAAAATTCGCTAAAATAGCGCTTTTTATTCACTTATACACTTACTTTTAGCATATCTTCATAAGTCTGTAATGAATTTTAATAATTTAGAAAAGGATATTGACTCCGCATTGAATGAATATTGTTATTTGGTATACATACATACATACACACACACACACATTGCAGAAATTTTTTAAACTAAAAAAAAAATTTGTGTCAATGGCAACGCCACAGACAATACAAAATAACAAATTCGCGGGCCGGCCTTATAAAAAATGAGGATTTGCGTTACACTTACATATAACATGCACATACATATGTATGTATGTGTATGCAAAAATATTACAACTCTTAAATAATAAAGAAGAGCAAACAACCGAAATACATTTGTATGTACAGAGTATGATATACATATGTACATATGTATGTATGTATGTACATTTATAAAAACGTATTACGCAAACAGCCTGTGCGTTGCATTTATAATGTTTATGAGTGTGTGTGTGTATGTGTGCGTGTGCACTTGATTTAGGTTAATAATGTAAGATTGGTATTACATTATTTATCGTGTTATTTGCTGAACTGTTTTTTAAGTGATGTCCGATTACAATAAAAGTGATTTTAAAGTTGTTGTGATTTAATAACATTTGTTTTAGTTTTATTTAACTATAAACGCGCTAAGCCTCATTACAGTAATTCAGTCCAACTTAACAGTAAACAAATCTTAAAACAAGTTGCAGAAAATAGTAGTTTATCCCATAAAAGTCTTTATTCAAAATTGCGCACAGCATTACAAATGTTCAAAGAAAAATCACAAGAAATGTTAAATTTCCCAGTTGACCATCGGCTCGTTTTCCTTTTTCTTGCACCGAAAAAATGTGCACATTAAACAAGGGAGTTGCCAGAAAACCGATATGAATTGAAACGAAAAAAAATATATCTTAATTGCAACAAGTGCTTCCACAATTTTTTTTTTTTTGCTACTAATCTTTTTAACAGTCGTAAAGCAGCTCTGGGCTGAAGAACAGCTCTCGCGTGATCGTAATTATTTCTTAAGTGCGGTCAGGCTTGTGTTTTTTGTTCGGTCTTCGAGAGTTTTGCGTCTCACTAGCACTGGTTAACGGTTTGCCTCAACTAACTGTATTGGTTTACAGTTTTTTTTTATAGGTTATTCATTGTTAACCACGTGGAAACTTCCTATGCGAAGGCATAGGTCGTTATAGTTAGTCACAGCAACGATACAAAAGTACTGTTAATACTATATGATGGTTAAATTTCAAGGGCCGATGTTGAATGTGAATCACACCTAAACGCCAAGTTTTTTTCCGAATTTTATTTGACATTTCTCTATTTCAGACTTATTCAATTCAAACCATGGAGAGATACACAATCCAATAACGTGTTAAAGTTATCCAGACTTATTATGAAAATGATGATCAATTTTCGAAGAAAATCATCTTCAGTGATGAGGCACATTTTCACCTCAGTGGATTCGTCAATAAACAGAATTGCCGCATTTGGGCGAATGAGAATCCAAGAGTGACTGTCGAAAAACCAATGCACCCACAAAGAGTGACTGTTTGGTGCGGTTTATATGCTGGCGGCATCATCGGGCCGTATTTTTTCCAAAATGAGGCCGGTCAGGCAGTTACTGTGAATGGTGTTCGCTATCGTGAGATGATAACGAACTTCTTATGGCCCGAATTGGAAGATATGGATGTAGACGATATGTGGTTTCAGCAGGACGGTGCCACTTGCCACACAGCTAACGAAACAATTGCTCTTTTGCGCAACAAATTCAATGGCCGTGTTATCTCACGTAATGGCGATGTCAATTGGCCGCCAAGATCATGTGATTTGACACCGTTGGACTTTTTTCTTTGGGGTTATTTGAAAGAAAAGGTGTACGTCGATAAGCCAGCAACAATTTAACAGCTAAAGGATGAGATAATTCGGCACATTAACGGCATAGAACCTCCATTATGCCTCAGGGTCATCGAAAATTTGGACCATCGGATGGAGGTGTGCCGCCGTGGTCGCGGCGCCCATTTGGCAATTTTTTTCATCTAACATGACATTTTGTTCCATACATAATTGAGTAATACCAATATATCATAATAAAATAAAATTACAATAATTTCCTAAATAGTTTGTGTTTTATTCAAAATCAACATCGGCCCTTGAAATTTAACCCCCCTTTATTTTAGTCTATGGTCTCCGTCACCCCGCCCATACTGTGCATCCTATACTTTGCAAATTTACTTTGCAACTGTATAGTTACTAAATAAACAAATAAATAAATTATCTTTTTGACATAAGTTATTGGAAAGTTGGAAGTACATACAATTCTGTAATAAAATTTTGTGTGTAACTGCACATTTAAAGAATTGTAAGCTAAATTTTAATTATCAGAGGTATAAAATTAATGCACCTGACAATGGCATCATTGTTCAAAGTTTGATGGGCAACACTGCCAAACAGATCGTTGTTGATAAGCTATGTACACACGGTTGTCAGATCAACAATGACAACTGAACTGGCAATAGTTTTCATGCTAATATTGTCAGATAATGGAATTGTCAGATAATTGTCTTACAATGGAATTGACTATTTCCTGACAATTGTGTAGCAACCGTGTAAAATTGACAATTTGTATTGTAAGAGCAATTCTGCATTGTCATGCAATTGCCAGCACATTGTTAGATCAGACAATATTGTCAGATCTGACAACCGCCTGAATAAAACTTTAGTTACAGACAAAATTGTCAGACTTAATGACAATTTTAGTTATAGCTATATTGCCAGTAAAATTGTCTGAAAATGTATTACAGTCGTGTGAACTGCCAATTTTTAACTTACAACGTTGTCAGAAAAACCACTGTCAATCAAGACGACAATGTTGTCAGGCATCTGACAATCGTGAGAACACTCTTCGTCGGCATAGCTGGTATTGTAAGCTCAGTTTTAATTGTCAGATGTATAAAATTAATGCACCTGACAATGGCATCATTGTCAGAAAAAAGTTTGATGGTTGTTGATATACATAAGTGACAGCGTTGTCAACTCGGTGTATTTCGCACCGTTTTTGGTGCGAAATATTTCGCACAAATAATTCTGTAACTTTTAATGATCCGATAAGAGTAATGGTTATATATTCCTGAAATATAATTTTGACGACGGTAAGCAGGTATTTTGGTTCCCTGATAATAGACTGTAAAAGTCACAGCTGATTTCGGTTGACTGCAAATATAATTAAATGATATTGCTTAAGGGCGTTTCAGACTATCATACAAGTCTTAAGATTTTGATTGGATTTTGTGGGACAAAAATCTAAAGATATTTGTTGCGACTGTCAGAAAATCTAACGTACCATTACATTTTGTTTTCACACCATCACACCTAAAGTAAAAGAAGAAATATGATGTGAAAATAAACATCCAATTTACTTAACGTCTGGTTTTAATATTTTTATTATTTGCTTTTGCAACAAATGCAACCCTGATCCAATAAAAAATCTTATTGTTTAAACAAATTTCTAAAAATGGTGAAGTGTTATGGGATGTCAAATCTTTTACCGTATTATTTCTCATTTTCATAACGCTTTACATTCACACTATCACACTTGCACGTGTTATTTGATTTTTTGACAACTCTTAATACAAAGTGTGATAGTCTGAAGTGCCCTTTAATAATAAATTTGATAAAATATCTTTATAGTTATTGTAAAAATAACATTATCTTAATAAAACTGATGGAGCCGTATTAGAGGCCAAGTTTGACAAACACGAATTCTAGCTATTGAACAAATTTGATGGCATTCCATCAGGCGGTGCTATCAGACCTAGTTTGATTGTATAATAGTCGCTTAAATGGCTGTTTCATTATCGTGTTTTTAATATAAAAATACTTCTTAAAATACAAAACAGGGTTTTAAAACAGAAATGAAAAAATTCAAACTTCGGTGCGTTTTTGTTGAAATAACGCGCTTTTTCCTCCATTTTGGTGCGTTTTGAAATTTCAAAGTTGACAACGCTGATAAGTGGCAATGCCTTACAACATGTCTGGCAATTTTTTTCATCTAACAATCTGACAACCGTGTGAACTGACATTTTTTGTTGTCAGATGAATAATTTGTCAGACCATAGTCTGACAATAAAATTGTAAGATTTTCTTACGATCGTCTGAACACACAATTTACATCTGCGGGAGAATTTTTCATTGTCACTACATTGTCAGCATGTTGCCAGATCTTACAATATTGTAACATCTGACAAACGTGTGTACAGAGCTTATCAGATGTTCTGGCATCAGAGTTCAATGAGCTAGCTCATCTTACGTAGTGTAGTAGTTTTCTAGAATAAGCCTTTTTTTTAAACTAAAACGTTCAAATAAGTTTTCGAAAATTTTTACCTTTAAATAAATAAAAATTTTGTATATATGTATTCAGGGCTGGGCAGTATTTGAAATACTTGTATTTGAAATACGTATTTTGTATCTGTATTTCAAATACATAACTTAATAGTATTTTGTATTTCAAATATAGGGTGTTTTTTTAAGCCCGATAGAACTTGAAATTGTAAAAAATAACACAAAAAATTAAATTGTAATCAAAATTTTTTTTTATTCGAAAGATCAATACGTGACATTAACATTTGAAAATGATTTCGGGCATATGGGCACCGCGGCTGTTCTTGACGAAGCGCATTCTGGACGTCCAATTTTGGGCCACTTTTTCGAGCACTGCTGGCCGTATGTCACGAACAACACGAACAATGCTGGCCTCTAAGGCGTCAATTGTTGCTGGTTTATCAGCATAAACCAGTGACTTCACGTAGCCCCACAGGAAATAATCGAGAGGTGTCAAATCGCACGACCTTGGAGGCCAATTGACAGGTCCATTTCTCGAAATCAACTTATCGCCAAATTTTGATTTCAGTAAGTCGATGGTTGCGTTCGCCGTATGGCACGTAGCGCCATCCTGTTGAAACCACATCTCCTCCGGATCAATGTCATCCATATTTTCAAACAAAAAATCATTGATCATGGTGCGGTAACGATCTCCATTGACCGTAACGCGAGCTCCGGCCTCATTTTTGAAGAAATAAGGTCCGATGATGCCACCAGCATGAAAACCGCACCAAACAGTGCATTTTTCTGGATGTAATGGAGTCTGTAGGGTCTCTTGTGGATTGGTCTCACTCCATATGCGGCAATTTTGCTTATTAACAAACCCGTTAAGCCAAAAATGCGCCTCATCGCTGAACACAATTTTGCGATAAAACAACGGGTCAGTTGCCAACTGCTCTAGAGCCCAATTTCGTAGCGTTGTTCAAGCGTGAGTCTATTCATGATGATTTGTCAGAGTATACTGAAACAAATAAAAAAAATGTTTCATCAAAATTAAATTTTTTGTGTTACTTTTTATAATTTAAAGTTCTATCTAGCTTAAAAAAACACCCTATACATGTGGCTCAAAAATACATTTTTCAAAATACATTTATTTATTATAATAAATTGAAAACAAGTTATTTCACAAAAGCTAAAACCGCTAGAAACTACAACCATTAAAATGTTTATCATTTTGCAATACTGCAATGTAGCTTTCATTTATACAGAGCTAATAAATTTTACACTAATCGGGTGATATCAGTAAGAATTTCTATATATTTGCCACCAGCTTTTGATATACAGGGAAATAATTTTTATTATGGAAAACTTTAGGCTGCGAGAACCAGATTAGATCCACTGCAATATAACACTTTGAGGCATTTAAGTTGTATTTTAACAAAATTAATGGAGAGCTTGGAAATAAGATTTAATGAGTTTCTCATGCTGACACCTGGAGGAAATATAGACATATCGGTGTCATGTTTCCATCCTAGTTTCAAAATTAGCTGATTGCCAGAAAGCATCTCAGTAAAAGAGAGGCAAAAAATTCAAAATCTTGCAATAGATACCATGGAGAAAAATTGCAAAAAACGTGAAACCATGACTGGATGCAGAAGAAGTAGTAGTTCAGGTAAAGATAATGAAGATTTTATTGTTGATTTGGTTAACACAGTGATCAACCTCGTAAATCAAATTTGGAACTTGAGTTTATCAGTTTTCAAAATGATAAAAGCAAGGAGCTTGCTATTCTGGAAAACTATCCAAGTATCAAATATAAATGCATTTATAGAATTTGACAGCAGCTTGTGTTCCTCAGGACCTGTAGAAAGATTATTTTTTGTCGGATGACTGATTGACATATCTAGTTTTTATTAAAGGAAATACTTGTTTTGCCGAATGAATTTTTTATTTACTATCTATCAAATGCTAAATATTAGGTTTGTTCCTTTAATTTCTTAGCAAGTTTAGAACAATCATATGAATATACAACTTTGGTTAAGTGCATATGTAAAATAAAATATGTAAATAAAGCCAGACGGGTACATTTTTCTGAGACCAAATTACAAATATGTATTTGTATTTTGTAGTTGTATTTCGTATTTGAAATACACAACTTAAAAGTATGTATTTTGTATCTTGTATTTAAAATGCACTACTGTAAAGTATTTTGTATCTTGTATTTAAAATACACTCCTGGAAAGTATTTTGTAACTTGTATTTGAAATACATAATCTGTGTATTTTGCCCAGCCCTGTATGTATTTAATATGTATTTATTAATATTGTAACACAAATAACCTACTAACTAAGTAGAAAAATATAATTTTCTTGAACACTTTATTGTAAATTAATTTATACGAAAAGGTAATATTATGGAAATAAAGTGAATTTGAAGGAAAAAAACTTGTTTTGGTGTGTTCTAGTCCAATCACTACCTAGTGCAGTTACACTAAGCCAGAGCGTGTGCATGGCTGCTACGGTGTGATCTTTGAACGTGACAAGTGCCTGCCCTTCAAAGGTATCAAGAATCACATGAAAAACATCTTTGTTTATATGCTAATATGCAAATAATTGTTTAAAAGATAATAATTGTTTACTTGTATAGAACGTGAGTGTTTTAAAGGTCATATATCCAGATATTGTTTAGAAATATGTTCTGCATAATTAAGTTTAGTTGGTTTTGTTTTGTTCGTATATTCTCGTTATGAGTTGTGTTTATTTTTAAAGTCTTGTATTTCTTTGTTTATGCAAAGTGCGTCATGTGGCCAAGACGCTTGTTATGAGTTTCACAGCGCTGTCCAGACCGTTGTTGAGTAAATGTTTACCAATTAAGTTCGCCAGCAAAGTCTACAGACATAAATCACCACAAATTTGATTTTTATGAATATTAACAAAGTTGCAGTATATTTTTTTTATTAAGTCAAAGCATTTAGACTTATTTTTTTTTTTAATAAATTTTACAACAAACACACTTTTACATAATTAGTTTGGTGTACAAAAAAAGTGCGAATACAAGAAAAACTTATTGCTAAAAATATAAAGAAAACACATCTCTAAGTAACGGCATTTCATTTGTTTTATGACCAGTAATTAAAGAAAACAAAATAATTTAGCAACTAAAGTGAGTTTTTAGTTTTTTTTTTTTCGATTTTAAAATGCCGCAGAATTTACAAAAACGGAAAGAAATTTCTCTGAAATTTGGCTTTTAAGTTGAAAAGTGAAGAATATGTATATGGATTAATACTCCATGTATGATTTTGCAGGATTGATATTGCAGCTACTCAGCGCTAGATGTCAGCTTTATATAGGGTGTTTTTTTAAGCCCGATAGAACTTGAAATTGTAAAAAATAACACAAAAAATTAAATTGTAATCAAAATTTTTTTTTATTTGAAAGATCAATACGTGACATTAACATTTGAAAATGATTTCGGGCATATGGGCACCGCGGCTGTTCTTGACGAAGCGCATTCTGGACGTCCAATTTTGGGCCACTTTTTCGAGCACTGCTGGCCGTATGTCACGAACAACACGAACAATGCTGGCCTCCAAGGCGTCAATTGTTGCTGGTTTATCAGCATAAACCAGTGACTTCACGTAGCCCCACAGGAAATAATCGAGAGGTGTCAAATCGCACGACCTTGGAGGCCAATTGACAGGTCCATTTCTCGAAATCAACTTATCGCCAAATTTTGATTTCAGTAAGTCGATGGTTGCGTTCACCGTATGGCACGTAGCGCCATCCTGTTGAAACCACATCTCCTCCGGATCAATGTCATCCATATTTTCAAACAAAAAATCATTGATCATGGTGCGGTAACGATCTCAATTGACCGTAACGCGAGCTCCGGCCTCATTTTTGAAGAAATAAGGTCCGATGATGCCACCAGCATGAAAACCGCACCAAACAGTGCATTTTTCTGGATGTAATGGAGTCTGTAGGGTCTCTTGTGGATTGGTCTCACTCCATATGCGGCAATTTTGCTTATTAACAAACCCGTTAAGCCAAAAATGCGCCTCATCGCTGAACACAATTTTGCGATAAAACAACGGGAAATCGACGACTGATTTTCAAAGTAAATTTGGATAATTTCGTAGCGTTGTTCAAGCGTGAGTCTATTCATGATGATTTGTCAGAGCATACTGAAACAAATAAAAAAAATGTTTCATCAAAATTTAATTTTTTGTGTTACTTTTTACAATTTAAAGTTCTATCTAGCTTAAAAAAACACCCTTTATATCGCTTCTATATTGCAACATAGTCATATCTCAAAAAATGAGCTTTTTGAGTTAGCAATGCAGAATTGTTAACAGTACTACCTTTTATATTGTGCAAAAAATTTAATCAAATTACTTTTAAACTGTTTCCTCTATTTTAGATATTTTCCAAATTTACATACAAGTCATAAAATTTTATGACTTGTATGTAAATTAAAAATTTGAAATGCGTTTTTCTCGAAACAAGCTTTTTTTAGTTATGAGTATATGAGTAAGGTGGTGGCTCTAGATATTTCCAAAGCGTTTGACAGAGTGTGGCATGCTGCACTACTGGCAAAACTTACTGCTTTTGGCGTCGGTGATGACTTTTCTCGGTTTATATCGAGCTTTCTCAGAGACCGCACTATACGAGTTGTTATAGATGGGGTCTCATCAAACGAGTTCAAGATTAATTCAGGGGTACCACAAGGTTCCGTTCTTTCTCCTACTCTATTTCTTATTTTTCTCAACGACCCTCTCTATCAAACTTCCAACCCTATCCACTCTTTCGCAGATGACAGCAGCATTTGCCATTCGTACTTTTTTAGTTATAGGCCCAGCCTATCAGAGATCGCTGCCAAGAGGCTAAATATAAACGATTCACTGAATAGTGATCTTCTATTAATCTCCGAATGGGGTCGTAAAAACAGGGTTGCCTTCAACGCTCGTAAGACGCAATGCTGTTTATTAACACACAAAAAAACGACCGCAAGTGCTGCTGCATCTGTACTCATGGATGGTATAAATATTGAGGAATCGGATGCTCTTGATGTTCTTGGAATGAAGATACAGTGTGACGTTCGCTGGACGGAACACATTTTTCATGTCTCTAAAGAAGCATTCAAGTGCCTCGAGTTTTTGAAACGGTGTAAGATGTACTTCACTCCATCCGACCTCTTTACTATTTATACCACCTACATCCGACCGAAAATGGAATACAACGCTCATGTTTGGGCCGGTGCCTCAAAGTCTATTTTGGGGTTCCTCGACTGTGTCCAGGAGAGGGCGAAGAAGCTCATCAGTGACAGTAGGGTTTCCAACTCTATTGATTCACTGGAGCATCGACGCAGTGTGGGGTACGTTACTCTGTTCTATCGTTACTACAATGGATTTCGCTCTGACGAGATTAGGGATCTTGTTCCCGAAACTCGCATATTTTTACGTAGCACGCGCTCATCGTCTAGCACGTTAACTGCCGTGTCACCCGTATTCGTGACAGCAAAAGTTCTCATCAGGCCACGTCACCCGAATTCGGGTGACAGCAAGAGTTCTCATCAGGCCACGTCGGGTGACTCCTTCCAAAGGATTTCCGAACATATTTAGATAAATATATGACAGGAGATAATAATACTGTTGAATTTTTTTAAAAATCGTTTATTAACAAAATTATTTACAGTGCAAAATATTGAAGCATTCACTGCAAAGTTGCGGTTGACCAGGGCAGCTTGGACAAAAAGTAATGGGTTTTCTGAGATTTGCTCATGCCTTTGATCGTTCCAGTTCTTCTCTTTTATTTGTGTAACACCGCTTGCATGCGCGTCTAAGGCTTTTCCCCAAATTATTTCTGCGAACGGCGATGCAATGCGTATTTCGTCGAACAGAAGGCAGTGTTAAATCTTCACTCAGTCCTAGTAACTTTGCAGCAATCAGTTCTCTGAATCGTCTAATATTTACAGTTTTCTTTGTCGCAATTTTGTAAACGACCAAAGCGTTTACAATTGACGTCCCCAGTAGAAGTTCAACACCAAGCTTCCTATACCACTTGATTCCTTTCCTCATCGTCGAAGCATAGGAAACCATTTGGTCTGAATAATCTATACCACATTTACCCTTATTATATTCGAGGACGGGAGTACCGAAAGAAATGTAAACAGACATGCGGTAGCAGAGCACGCATCTTACAGTGGCACGGGTGGCCTGACGGGGATTTTGTTGTAAACACGCGTGGCAGTCAACGTGCTAGAGCTCATCCATTTGTGGTCGATTGCCCGGCGAATCGCACTACGCATTACAGAGAGAATTCGTTTTTCAGCCGTACGCTTCGTCTATGGAATAAGTTGCCTGCAGACGTGTTTCCTGTCTGTTATAACGTTGGAAAGTTCAAGTCAAATGTTCACAAACACTACTCCCTCTTACCCCCTCCTCATAACCTATTTTCCTAGTTCTGGTACAATGCACTGCATATGTAGGGGTCATCCTCTGAGTATTGGTCCAAGCTAAAAAAAAAAAAAAGTATTGCAATAAAGGAGCGATATGTACGTAATGTATTTTTAACTAGCCGAACGAAATCATTTTTGAAATTTTGAGTTTCTAAATTTGCTAGATTTTATTTAGATTTTCATAGATTTCCACCTAGAGGTCGGATTGATACTGAAGCTACCTAGCGCTAGATGGCAGCAAAAACACAATTTTTTTTCTAGAAGTTGCGATCTGTCAACCGTCAGCTGTTAAAATTTCACCCAATTTGATCGATTAATTTATTTGTTGTAGTCGTTTGAAGCCAGCAACTTTTGTGTTGCTTGAAAAATGGTAAAAAGGGAATTTGGAGCAGTGATTAAACAGTAGTATTTGAAAGGGAAAACGGCGACAGAGACAAAAGAAAAACACGATAAACATTATGGTAAGTCTGCTCCGTTAGATTACATGATAAAATATTCGATTGTTGAATCTAAATGCGGCCGAATAAGCACTACAAGAATACCGTCAACAGGAAAGCCAAAAGAGAGTAACCACCTCTTTAGGTGGTTACTTTCCTAGAAAATATCAAGAAAATCCTCGCTATCGTTATGAATGATCGGCGAATCAAGTTATGTAGCATTTTTTAAGTGGCTAACATATCATATGAATGTGTGTTCAATATTTTGCATGAGCTTTTGCACATGAAAAACCTATCGGCAAGTTGGGTGCCGCGTTGGCTCAGTGTCGAATAAAAACGAGTTCGACAGACCCCTTCACAGCGGTGTTTGAACATGATAAAGCGTAATCCTGTTGAGTTATGATGTAACGTGGGTCCACTACTACAACACCTGAAACCAAAAATCAATCGAAACAATGGGTGGAAGCTGGTGGGTGTGATTCGAAAAAGGCGAAGACAGTGAAACCGGCTGGCAAGGTATTTTGTGATGCACATGGAATATTGATCATCGATTATCTTGAAAAAGGATCCACAATCACAGGAAAGTATTATCGTGCATTACCTAGCGTTTAGACGGGAAAGTAATTTCATGAAAGTTGCAATACACTCACACTTTTTCACTAACACACTCACATTTTGTTTACTTTCCACTCAGCTTTCATCAAAAATTTCATGAAACAAATTTTTTGAAGTTTTCTGAAAGTAAAATGACAAATTGCTAAACATTGTTGCCAGATACAAAGAATTATACAAAGTTGCAGTATTGTAGTAAAATAATAATTATAAAATTAACTTCTTTTGCAAGTCTATGAAAATAATTATGATCATTTGTCATTGTATTGTATATTTAGCACATAAAGAAAATAATTTAAGTCTTTTTATAAAAATAACATCATAGCAAAGTTTATAATGATAAGTTTTTTTAACTATTGCCCCATAAATTTGTATATGTAATAAGTTCGGCAACTCTGATTAGTAAGCAAACAAAACAAGAGTGGAGAGAAGTAGAGGCAAATTTTGCAACTCTTTGCCTCGGCGACATTTGTAAAATGAACTTTCACTTTCCTGTGTAGAAAAGAAGAAAAAAGTGCTCCTTCTAACAGACACTGGTTCACACAGCATTAGATACGATACGTGTAATACACTTCGAATTGGTTGATCATTCACCTTATAGTCCAGATTTAGCTCCTACTAACTTTTTCCAGTTTCCAAACTTTAAAAAATTGCTCGCAGGGATTCAGATTCATCTCAAACGAAGTAGTTACCGAAACTGACGCGTATTTTGAAGTGTTCCAAATCATATTATTCAGATAGTATAAAAAAGTTGGAATATCGCCTAACAAAGTGTATTGAGCTAAAAAGAGAGACTACGTAGAGAAACAAATGGTTTCTGAAAAAAAATTTTTTTTCTCCGTGGGTGGCTTCAATATTAATCTGCCCTCGTTTGTGCTTTTTTGCATTATAATACTAGTATTTTTCGCTCACTATTATGCTTGTGAGTAAAGACGTTCTTATTTCTCCCTATAAATAATCAGTCATACGAGAGTTGTTGTGAGAGTTACAAACATAGTGCTACGAATTTTTTACCATATCTATGCCCATGTGTCAGCCGTTGATCTGCTTGCTATAAATATATACGCACATTTACACAAACAACATAAACTGAAAAAACGCAAAATTCGAAATAAAGCAATTACTAGTGCTCAAGGCGAATTTATACAGGTGAATGCAAGCCGGAAGGCGAATCCAGTACTCTATATTTTGTTATTGTAAAACTTCCTGAGAATGTTAAAATCTAAATTCGCCTAAGATTGTTCAGCTGGAAAACAAGGTTATATAAACGTTATAATAAATTTTTGTAGTTAAGAACACAGATTACATTCGATTTTTACTCTAATAATTATAAAAACTTCTTCAAATTGCACTAAATCACCAAATAATCTTCAGATTAAAATGGCGCGAAAATGTTTGTAAACAAAAGAAAAAAATTTTACAATATCAGGAAGAAAAAGAAGGGAAGCAAAAAATTATCACCTGCGATTCACCACCGCCCCCGTGTGGCTGACTAGACTCACACAGGTAGCAATTCTTGTCATATGATTGCGGTCATATGAACAACTTCTTGTTGAGGAGTTCGGGCCTTCTAATCCCTCCTGTATGCAATTTTCCAGCAATCAATGGAGGACAAGGCTTAATGAGTTGGTAGGCCGAAGCCCACTAAGAGCATCAGCCCTTAAACCAACTCACCCGTTAACCAACACCACTGGTTCCTTACAGTACACGTATCTGTTGTATAGGCAACAGATCCTCTGGAGATTGTTAGCCCTCGAAAAAAGCCATCACCAAACAATTATCAAGGATACTAACACTCCATTCCTGCGTTTTAGGTTTCAACCACAGCCAGAACGTTTCAGCCAAGGTAGGCACCTCAACTATGATCAGCCCGGGTCGAACCGCAAGCAGAACTTCCCGGGGGCCATGCTGATCCCCGTTCTGCCAATTTATACCCTTGGTAAGGGTTTCGGAAGCCAACACAACATAAGTCATGTGGCTTCCTAGAGTTTTGTTTGTCGCACCAAACGAGGGACCCCTTCCCCTCTTTTCGCCGAAAAACAGAGCGCTTAAGTTAGGAATACGCCAAGGCAAAACCTGTTTCCTGGGGGGAACAGTAGTTGACAGTTGAGTATGTACAAAAATTTAAATGACGCCAAAAAAGTTAAACAAAACTTGACAGTGGAAGTGCCGCCATATTAACCGAATTCGCCGATGCATCCATCTAATAATGAATTCGCCTTGTTTCTTATTGTATGTTGTTGTTCTGTACGCAATGTTTGGTAAGCATGTGTGTGAGTGTGTATATGCGTAAGAATTATATATATAAAGGGTGTTTTTTTAAGCTAGATAGAACTTTAAATTGTAAAAAGTAACACAAAAAATTAAATTTTGATGAAACATTTTTTTTATTTGTTTCAGTATACTCTGACAAATCATCATGAATAGACTCACGCTTGAACAACGCTACGAAATTGGGCTCTAGAGCAGTTGGCAACTGACCCGTTGTTTTATCGCAAAATTGTGTTCAGCGATGAGGCGCATTTTTGGCTTAACGGGTTTGTTAATAAGCAAAATTGCCGCATATGGAGTGAGACCAATCCACAAGAGACCCTACAGACTCCATTACATCCAGAAAAATGCACTGTTTGGTGCGGTTTTCATGCTGGTGGCATCATCGGACCTTATTTCTTCAAAAATGAGGCCGGAGCTCGCGTTACGGTCAATGGAGATCGTTACCGCACCATGATTAATGATTTTTTGTTTGAAAATATGGATGACATTGATCCGGAGGAGATGTGGTTTCAACAGGATGGCGCTACGTGCCATACGGCGAACGCAACCATCGACTTACTGAAATCAAAATTTGGCGATAAGTTGATTTCGAGAAATGGACCTGTCAATTGGCCTCCAAGGTCGTGCGATTTGACACCTCTCGATTATTTCCTGTGAGGCTACGTGAAGTCACTGGTTTATGCTGATAAACCAGCAACAATTGACGCCTTGGAGGCCAGCATTGTTCGTGTTGTTCGTGACATACGGCCAGCAGTGCTCGAAAAAGTGGCCCAAAATTGGACGTCCAGAATGCGCTTCGTCAAGAACAGCCGCGGTGCCCATATGCCCGAAATCATTTTCAAATATTAATGTCACGTATTGATCTTTCGAATAAAAAAAAATTTTGATTACAATTTAATTTTTTGTGTTATTTTTTATAATTTCAAGTTCTATCGGGCTTAAAAAAACACCCTTTACATTGAATTCTCAATAATATATAGATTGTTGGGATATAAAGTTGAATGTTTGAGAATATTTTTCAAAAATTTCCTAAGTCTACTGATGATTAGGGTAGCTCTACCTATGAAATAACGACACATTGACTGCTGGAAAACATAAAAACAATCTGTTTATAATTTTTTGATTGATTGTCAATGTTACAGACTAATATAATGAATAAAACTGAATTGTTTGAATTTTTAATATATTTTTTTTATTTAATCCTTTGCAGGTGAAAAGAATTCAATACGATGGTTTTCCAGTTGAACATCACAGAGTCAAAACCAAGGACGGTTATATCTTGACCTTGCATCGTATACCTTACGTAAAGAAATCCCAAAATGCTGAAGCCCAAATTGTCCGTAGGCCCGTCGTATTTTTATTACCAGGAATTTATGCTTCCTCAGATGCCTGGCTGTTGAACGGAAAGGATATCTCATTGCCGTATTTACTTTCAAGAAAAGGATTTGATGTTTGGCTTGGCAACAATCGCGGCACCATTTATTCCAAGCAGAACGTTTTCTATAATACAAGCGATCCGGAGTTTTGGAACTTCAGTTGGCATGAAATGAGTATTTACGATATGCCAGCAATGATCGATTACATACGAATGTATACAAAAGAACAGAGAATACATTTTATTGGCATTTCACAGGGTGGTACAATATTTTTAGTGCTCAATTCGATGCTGCCGCAGTATAACAGCGCTTTTAAGACGGCCACATTGCTTGCGCCAGTGGCTTATGTTGATAATACTAGAGGGAGTTTGGCGAAAATTGTTGGACCTTTATTAGGCACACGAAACTATCTGTCGAAGTTATTGGAAGGCGTTGAAATGGTTTCTACAAATAAGTATGTGAAAAAAATGCTGTCGATGGCTTGCCTAGAGAATGAGCGGCCCATGGTATGCGTTAGTCGCTTGTGGCCGGCTGCCGGTTATGACACACAACTTTTAAACAAGGTAGGAGGGAATACCTATAAGAGACTTATATTTGCTTTGTTAAAACTAAACTCAATTCATTTCAGACTCTACTACCCGACATTATGGCCAACTTTCCGGTGGGTGGCTCATTTAAACAAATGATACATTATTTTCAGGGCTATATGTCGAAAAAATTCCGCCAATACGATCATGGTCCAGAACAGAACTACCTCAATTATCGTCAAATAGAGCCACCCGAATACGACTTACAAAATGTTTTAGTGCCAACTAGTATTTACTATGCCGAAAACGATTACATTGTATCGGTAGCCGATATCTGGAAATTATTGAGACGTTTAAGAAACGTCAGCGCAGTGCACAAGCTGCCACCAAAAAGATGGAATCACTTTGATTTTATATGTGGCCTGGGCGTGAAAACATTAGTATTCGATAAAATAGTCAATTCAATTAGTTTGTACGAATACACGTTTTCAAACACGCATAATTAACAAATTGAAAACGGAACAGAAGTCGAAAAACGATTCGTACAAAGATAGTAGTGAAAAACTGTTAAATGCAGAAATGTAGCCCTTACAGAGCCGGCGTACACCGATATATAAAATGTTACGATCGGACTAAAACTGCTCACACAGTGAACAAAATACTAAAAGGGCGGTATGTGTAGGCGTGACAAAAATATAAAAGAATTAATTTTCAAATTGCTTTTACATTATCTTTAATCCTAGAGGGTAACTAGCACTATGACCTTTTTATTGGAAGGCGAACGAACCACTCTAATGTGCACATACATTTTTATCAAAGTTGACCAAATATTGTAATCGATTAACCTCGTGCAAATACATATTTACAGCCAGTTCGCCGATATCGAATGAAAATGTATGCGAAAGAAAACTAGTCACTCACATTCGAATCAATTTGGGTTTGTCTATGTCACTATTGTTCGTTCGCATATTCTTGTGTATTTTAATTGAATTTTGACACATCGTTCGCATAGAATAAAGTTAGACGAACCCAAAAGAATTTTCTTTCGCCTAGAATGCGAATGAACTTATTCTTTCGACATCGGCGAACTGGCTGTTAAGTTCAATTTACTACAGTATTGACTGATTAATTTTTAAGAATATATTTTATTAAAAAATAAATACTTTAAAAATATTACAAATACTATGTTGTATATGTGTACACATTTTATGGACAGCATCCCACGTTTGCCGCAATGTACCAATTTGCACTCATTTTTATAGCCCAATCTTGTGATTGCACAATCAATTGGCACATGCGGCAATCGCGGCCAATATTGTTCTTATTTTAACCAACCAAATGCAGCCCTGTAGTGCAATTCACTAACCTGTTTTAACGCTAATAAAGTTCGTTTAGCGAAATTAACACTAGCGTTGGTGTTTTCGCGATTCTATAACAATTTCTAACACTATTTTTTTTCGTTTCAAATCAGCTGTTTTTATAACCTGACTGATTAGCGTTAACTAAACACCAATTATTTTTGTAGTGTTTATCTTAACAACAATGTCATTAACATTTGTACTAGAATAACTTCAGAGTATTTGGCATACGAGTTGCCGGAAAATCAGCCTCCAACAATCGGTCGGCGTGTTCTCCGTGAGGAGAACTTATGTTATTTATCAAAAGATATTTTAACAATTAAGTTTTTTATTCGCTATTTAAGCTATTTGAATTTTTGTTCTCTGCTTTTCGATACTTTCAAAAAACAAATCGTAGCAACCAACGGTTGTCCATTTGTTTGAAAGGTGGAAAGAAATGTTAGAGACGTTTATAAATAGAAAAGCTTGTTTTTTGTGTTTTGACGGATATTATTAGAGCATTTTTCTTTTTAAATTCTCAGCAATTTATTTGGATTGTTGGGATATAAAGTTGAATGTTTGAGAATATTTTTCAAAAATTTCCAAAGTCTACTGATGATTAGGGTAGTTCCTATGAAATGTCGACATATACATAGATAGCTGGGAAACATAGAAAACAAGCTATTTATAACTTTTTAAAAGATATTTTAAATAATAAACTTATAATTAGTTTTACTTACCCTAAACATGGAACTATTTTCAAATTTGTTTGTTTTTTTTCTATTCCTCTTTGTCGGTTTCTTTATTTTTAACAAAGCTGCCACATTATTTCAAATTTTTTTAACATACAACCAGAGGTGTTAAGAATAAGTCAGTGAATCACATAAGCGTTAGTGCAAACCACAATAGCTCGCGTTAAGTTATACTTCTTAAAAATCGTTAAAAGTTAATGAATTGCACCACTGATGTGGCAATTGTGTGACTACTTCACCCTTATCGTGGTTGGCGTAACAAGCCAGTGAATACGACAAGATTCAAATCTATTACAAAAACGCCATTAAAGGCCCTGATCCTACACGATCGTACGATTCATTCACTGGAAACTGTTTCAAAAGTCTGGCCGACTTGAAAAAATCGCTTCAAAAAGGCGTTGTAGGCCACACTATTATACAAGTATGATTGAAATAATTTATATACACAATAAAACAATTAAAAACTCTTATTAACACAATAATTTTACTTTTTTATCCTAATATTATTTGATCTTCTTTTATGTTAAATTATTAAAATTTTTGCAGCTTAAGATCTTTTGTTGTTTTTTTATAAAAAAGTAACGTATTTTTATTTATTTGTTTCAATATTTCGCTAACAGTTTGTTAGCATCGTCAGGAAAATTAAAATGTTAATTTTAATAATTAACAATAATTTTACATTAATTAAATTTTTTTCTTAAAGGTACCAACAATATTCTTATATTTTTCACAATATATACCACACTGATCGCACAAAAACCATAATGTTTTGAAAAGTTTCATACAATTTTTAAAATCGCACGATTTGTCAAAAAGTCTGTTGCACGGTTGCATTTTTAGTACTTTTTCAGCACACATGCTTTATTTTGTAGATCGCACGATCTTGTATGATAGTGTAACATGGCCTTAAAATCCTACCGAGTTTTTGGCGTTTTTGCCCTTAAAAAGAGGACAAATTTGTCGTCAAAGTACGTGTTGGCGATTAATAATGAAAATTGGATAAAATAAAAATACGATTTACTTTTTCAATTTTTTATATATCGCACCTTTATTGCAACATATTGATATCTCAAAAAATGATTTTTTCAAGTTAACAATGCAGAATTGTTAACAGTACTACCTTTTATATTGTGCCAAAAATTTATACAAATTACTTTTAAACTGTTGCCTTCAGGAGATATTTTCTAAAAGAATTTTCTAAGACTTGTATTGGAACTAAAAATTTGATATGTATATATTTTTCTCGAAACAAGCTTTTTTATTTTTAAGTTATGACTACGTTGCAATAAAGAAGCGATATAATTGCGGTTACACTTTCTCATTTGAAGTGAACCATTGCGATTCTTAATTAAATATCACTTTTTCGAACTTTAACGGATGTCCCAAAATAACAGCCGCGCAGTGTTGCACAGACAAATTTCGACTTAATTTGAAACAAGCTAAGTCATTTGAGATAATTTGATCATATGAAAAATGTATGGGAAATCATGTCACAAATTACTTAATTTTGAGGTTTTAAGGTTTGATTTCAAATTGATTGTGATTTAAAATCAAACGTTTTCTCAAACGACGAAACATTTGATACTAATTTGAAACCAAGTTGAAGAACATAGAATTGTCAACAAAAATATAAATTTTTGGTTTTTGTACACCGGGCTTTAGCTCAAGTTTTTCTTAAGAAGGATTTTTTACAATACAAAGTTGCTGTGATCAATAATATTAAATTGTGATCAATAATTTTTGATTGAAGAAGTCAAGAAAAATAATTATTAAATCTTTAGCTGGGGGACAACTAGCTGTTTCGTAGTCGCTACACTACTCATCAGCACCCATTCGGATTCGAACTCGTTATGCATTTTGTTAATTGGCCACATTGTTTGTACAGCGATGAGTAGTGTATGTATAAACAAGAATTGCTCGTTTTATAAGATAAGATTTATAGAATAAGAAATATTATTGTTGAATTTAGCCTTCTATAAACCAACAATAGAGCAAAAACCTGATCTTTTGTTTGTATACTCGTACATGCTTTGTTATAAAAAATAGTTTAAAAACTTTTATTCAACAAATTTTTTTTACAAAAATTCACATTTAGTTTTTCAATAACATTTTTGGATATAAAAGAACAGGAGGAAACAAAAAAAAAAATCTAACAGAATATATTAGTCAAGGCAGCTTTAAGCATAGCTAATGCGGTTACATGAAGTTGATGTTGATATTAGAGTTGGGTAGTTCGCGAACGAACTAGTGTCACTGAACTATTCACTTCAGGGAGCTAAGTGAGCCGATCATTTCTGCAAGCTCTTTTAGTTCCGTAGTTCATGTTTCTTCCTTTTGTCTTCAAGTTTTTTTTTTCGTTTATGTTTCTTTCTTTCTGGTAGATATGTATACGAAAGTAGTCAAACAGTGCTGATAGAATTTGACGTAAAAAGTACATATCTATGTTATATACAACTATTCATAATATTAGACAACACAATTTTACTTTGGTGTTTTGTATTATAAAAATAAATTATATGATATGCGACCATAATTGAATATGAAAACATCGAGACATCATCACAAATATATTGTTCTTTTTTTTTTTTTTTTTAATAAAATTATTTTTCATCACACCTGAAAATTTCTAATCTCAACTTTCATTAATCCTTATAATAATTGTACTTTTCATTTGTTTATAGCAATTTTGTTTTGCTTTTCTTTATCATGAAACCTGAACAGAGCCGTTCATTGAAAATATTTTTTACGGAGCACTTTACTTCAGTAAAAAGAGCTGAACTAAAAAGAGCACTCTTTCAAAAGAGCTCATGAACTCAGCTCTAGTTGATATGAGAATAATGATATCAAGCAGCAACATAAAAAATGTGAAAAGCTAAAAAGAGAAACAAAAAATGCCCACAAATGTTTTTGTTCTGCAGTGCTGCCATCGTAATGAAAATATCTGCAGCTTAGCAGCTTCATTTATTTATGGGCACTTCAGACTATCACACTTTGTATTAAGACTTGACAAAAATTCAAATAGTACGTGCAAGTGGGATAGTGTGAATGCAAGGCGGTATGAAAATGAGAAATAATACGGTAAGAGATTTGACCTCCCATAACACTTCACCATTTTTAGACATTTTTTTAAACAATAAGGTTTTTCATTGGATCAGGGTTGCATTTTTTACGAATGCAAATAAACAAAATATTAAACCCAGACGTTGACCAAATTAGCTGTTTATTCTCTACACATATTTTTCATTTTCTTTCAAGTGTGATGGTGGGAACACAAAGTGTAATAGCACTTTCGGTTTTTTGATAGTCGTAGCAAATATCATTAGATTTCTGAGCTTGAATTGCTCTTAAAAGGCACTAAAAATTTCATATTTAGAAAACTGTATCTTTTGCAGTTTTTAACCGATTGCAGAATTTTAAAATAGAAATGGAAGCTAGACATCTTGAGATATAAAAAAATATCATGACAAAAGTGGTTTCTTAACTAAAGAACTTTTTTTGAGCAATTTATAAAAATGAACCCAAAAGATTTTGTAGTGACAAATTGGAATGGTTTTAGTAACTGGTCTATTTATTTATTATATCAAGATCATGACCGCATTTTACCGTCATTATTATGAAATGCAACCATACATCTGATTTTGGTAGTCCCATTTGCATGCACAGGTTGCACGGATTTCTTTCATAAAAAAAAGAATTATGGTAAAAATACGAGGGCGGTTCGGAAGCTTCTTAGCCTAGCAAAAAAAGCGCGGTATAAACAGAAAAAAGTTAAGTGTTTTGGAAACTTCCATCTCTGCTATGAACACATGTTACATTTTGTTTCGATCTGGTAACTCCTTCATATAAAAACAGGTGTTCACAAAAGACGCATCCGCAGTTTTTTTACAATGGAAAAAATTTAAATGCGTGGTGTCATAAAAAAAGTTTATCAGGTGAAAGTGCTCCTTCATATGCAACAGTAAAAAATTGGGTTGCTGAATTTAAACGTGGTCGTACAAGCATTGAAGATGAACCACGTAGTAGACAACAGAAATTGTAGCCAGAGTGCATGATATGGTATTAAATGATCGACGAATAAAAGTGCGTGAAATAGCTAATATCATGGGCATCTCAAATGATCGAGTCCATTTAATTTTGCATGAAGAACTACAAATGAAAAAGCTTTCTGCAAAATGGGCGCCAACCAAAAACGCATAAGAATGATCATTTCTCAAGCTTGTTTGGATATTTTTAAGCGAAATAAAGTGGGTTTTAAGCGTCGTTTCATAACTGTTGATGAGACATGGATGCACCACTATACTGCAGAGACAAAAGAACAATCCAAACAATGGACTGAAGCTGGAGGAAGTGCCCCAAAGAAGGCAAAAACAATTCAATCGGCTGGTAAGGTTATAGCAACGGTTTTTTGGGACTTCAAAGGTATTTTATTGATTGACTATCTGCAAAAGGGTAAAACAATATATTCAGAGTACTATTGCAACCTTTTGGATCAATTAAATGTACAAATTCGGAAAAAACGTCCTGGCACAAAAAAATAATTTTTCATCAAAACAACGCACTAGCGCACAAGAGTGTTTTAGCAATGGCTAAAATCAGCGTATTAAAGTACGAGTTGCTTGACCACCCACCTCTTTCTCCTGATTTAGCTCCCAGTGACTTTTACCTGTTTCCAAATCTAAAAAAAATCCTTGCTGGCAAGCGTTTTACTTTAAATGAAGATACAACTATAGTTGTAAACCACTATTTTGAAGACCTTGAGAAAAACTATTTTAATCAAAGGATAGAATTGCTAGAAGAGCGTTGCACTAAGTGTATTAAAGTTTCAGGAGATTATATTGAAAAATAAAATAAAAATATGGTTGAAAAACTAACTATTCTCTTTCATTGATAGGCTAAGAAGTTTCCGAACCACCTGTGTAGTAACCAACTCAGATTTTTGCCTGGCAATGAGAATTTCCGACCGATACTAGTAATGTTGACCGATACCTACTTTGGTACTCGATATTAAATCAACGATACCAAAAGTACTTGGTATTTAATATGCTTGTATTTACTCGTATCCTACCATTCCTAATTATTTCTATTTAGTGGTTTTTATTAAACAAGGTTATTAAGCATTGTTCCTCATGCCAGAATGCTATAATTTAATCCACTCACAGCAACGTAAAAACTTAATATAAATAAAACTGTGGAAAAGAATTAATAGCATTAAAAAAATTATAAATTTTAATTAAAAAAAAAATATTCGTCAAGCGATAGCTGAAAAATATCAGATTGTTTGTTGACCTTGAACGTTCTCGTGTGGGAAAGACTAATTTTATTTTGTTTGATTATTTCTACGTAAGTAGTCAATGCTGAACGTTGTAGCATACTTTTAGGCATTAAGTTTTAAACATATAGCAAATGCAGCTTGGCAGCTCTGAATGTTAATATTAATACTCAGCGTTGTCAATTCGTTGCGGTTCGCAACAATTTTGGTGCTTTTTAATATATTTTGTGAGCAAAGTTCTTTAAGTGCGGTCTCCACCTGACTGGAAAACACTAACTTTAACGCTAACTTCAAGTTAAAGTTAAATGTGGACCGCTCATGTTGAAGTTTGGTTAAAGTTATAACTTGGTTGTTAAAACATTTCGTTTGGAAACTCTGTTATAACTTAAATTGACAACAGCCTGCTATTTGTAGTTGTTTTTCGCCATTTTTATTGTTTTACTATGAAACGTTAGAACTTTAACATCACGACGTGTACGCCGACTTTAACAGATAAATATTTAAACAGCAAGTTTTAACTTCATGTTTTAACTGCATTTCCAGTTAGGTGTAGACTGCATGTTAGTCGTTGCGCTGTGCCCTTTTTTTCAAATTTTCGGTGCACAATTTGATGCTTTTACAGAGTGTTTGTTTTACTGTTAAAGTAGATAACACACGATATGTTTTTAACATTGTAGATGTCATTTTTCACAATGTAAAATGCCTACATGTCGTCTGTTACCTCAAAAACATTGCGTCTGTAAAAAACATGAGCAAAGTCGTCTGACAAAATTTCAAATAGAGTGTGTTCTATTTTGTTATGTTTAAATATCTGATATTAGAACTATATGCCTTACGAACAACTCAGCGGCGGTTAACATTGGGTGGTATGAATAGTCGGCTTCAGGAAATTTTAACGAATTAATACTTTAATATGTTTTAAATAATTATTTTTTATAATAATAAAAAGCGTAGACAATGCCAGAAGTAAATGTACATGTGCGTTTGTGAGCAAATTTTATAAACCGTCTGTAAAAATTTTAATTTTGACAGACAGGAAAAAATACATGAGGAAAACATATCGTCTGTGGGTTCCTTAAACGATCAAGCCAAATGTATCAAATATTACGATAAAAGCAGACACTGACTGGATAGTGAAGTTCGTATTCATGAAGGTGCGTGAATTCGCTACTGCTTTAGTAGTTAATAAATTAACAAATTATTAATTAAATTCTTAAATTTTCCCAAACCGTTAAAAAAAAATTGTATTTGTTACAATTCTGGCAAATTTTCATACATTTCAATAAATTCTTTCAAAACCACCCACTATATGCCACCGATTTTCCCTGTTTGCTTACGCTGCCATTACACAAGAAAGTACTTTCATGAAATTTTTGTATACGTATTACAAATAAAAATTTCAATGAAATAGACGACTTTCATGAAAATTTCTTGTTCGTCTACACAGGAAAGTGAAAGTTCATTTTACAAATGTCGCCGAGGCAAAGAGTTGCAAAATTTGCCTCTACTTCTCTCCACTCTTATTTTGTTTGCTTACTAATCAGAGTTGCCGAACTTATTACATATACAAATTTATGGAGCAATAGTTGAAAAAACTGATCATTATAAACTTTTCTATGATGTTATTTTTATAAAAAGACTTTAATTGTTTTATTTATGTGTAAAATATTCAATACAATGACAAATGATCATAATTATATTCATAGACTTGGAAAAGAAGCTAATTTTATAATTACTATTTTAGTACAATACTGCAACTTTGTATAATTCTTTGTATGTGGCAACAATATTTAGCAATTTGTCATTTTACTTTCAGAAAACGTCAAAAAATTTGTTTCATGAAATTTTTAATGAAAGCTGAGGGGAAAGTAAGCAAAATGAGAGTGTGTTAGTAAAAAAGTGTGAGTGTATTGCAACTTTCATGAAATTACTTTCCTGTCTAAACGATAGGTTGGTGGCTCTTGATATTTCAAAAGCGTTTGACAGAGTGTGGCATGGTGCACCACTGGCAAAACTAACTGCTTTTGGTGTCGGTGATGACTTCTCTCGGTTTATATCGAGCTTTCTCAGAGACCGCACTATACGAGTTGTTATAGATGGGGTCTCATCAAACGAGTTCAAGATTAATTCAGGGGTACCCTATTTCTCATTTTCCTCAACGACCTTCTCTATCAAACTTCCAACCCTATCCACTCTTTCGCGGATGACAGCAGCATTTGTCACTCGTACTCTTTTAGTTATAGGCCCAGCCTATCAGAGATTGCTGCCAAAAGGTTAAATATGAATGATTCACTGAATAGCGATCTTCTATTAATCTCCGAATGGGGTCGTAAAAACAGGGTCGCCTTTAACGCTCGCAAGACCCAATGTTGCTTATTAACGCACAAACAAACGACCGCAAATGCTACTTCATCTGTACTCATGGATGGTATAAATATTGAGGAATCGGATGCTCTTGATGTTCTTGGAATGAAGATACAGTGTGATGTTCGCTGGATTGAACACATTTTTCATATCTCTAAAAAAGCATTCAAGTGCCTCGGTTTTTTGAAACGGTGTAAGATGTACTTCACTCCATCCGACCTCCTTACTATTTACACCACCTACATCCGACCGAAAATGGAATACAACTCTCATGTTTGGGCCGGTGCCTTAAAGTCTATTTTGGGATTACTCGACCGTGTGCAGGAGAGAGCGAAGAAGCTTATCGGTGACAGTAGGGTATCCAACTCTATTGACTCACTGGAGCTTCGACGCAGTGTGGGGTGCGTTACTCTGTTCAATCGTTACTACAATGGGTTTTGCTTTGACGAGATTAGGGATCTTGCTCCTGAAACGCGCACATTTTTACGTAGCACGCGTTCATCGTCCAGAGCTCACCCATTTGTGGTCAATTGCCCAGGAAATCGCACTACGCATTACAGAGAGAGTTCGTTTTTCAGCCGTACGCTTCGTCTGTGGAACAAGTTGCCTGCAGACGTGTTTCCTGTCTGTTATAACGTTGGAGGGTTCAAGACAAATGTGCACAAACCTTACACATTCCTTACAACCTATTTTCCTAGTTCTGATACAATGCACTGCATATGTAGGGGTCATCCCCTGAGTACTGGTCCTATAAAAAAAAAAGGTTACGGAAACACAGATGAAATTTACACTGTATGGGATAGAATTGCTATTAATCGTGTTTGATGGCTTGTAGCGTAATTCTGTAGCCTTTAATGATTCAATAAACGTAAATTTTTTCGACAACTTTCATCCCTTGCAGTAACAATTGTATGCGCCTGCAATACACTTTTGGCGACGGTAAGCAGCTATATTTTTGTGTACTTGATAACAGGCAGTAAAACTAACAGCTGATTTCGATCGACATCGTATATAATTTAATAATGTTGCTGAATAAACATTTTATCAAATATAATTATATAATTATTGTCCTAAAAAAATACAGAATCGCACTAGAGGCCAATTTTGACAAACACGAATTCTATTAGCAGTTGCTAAATGGATGAGAGCCGGAAGCGTAATGTTAGTGTAGATAGAGATAAACGAGTACATATGTATGTTATTATTTCACAGGTAAAGGAACTTTTTAAATTAAAAGTTTTTTTATTAAACAAACAAACATATGCTTTGCATAGAGACCAAACCAAACAATAAATACAATATTCTCAAAAACCAAAACAACAATACAGAAAGAACATAAAAGTAATGTTGTTTATGAAATTAAATGCAATGGCAAAAACAACGACGGCCTCCGTGATTTTTACACGAACAAAATATTCAGCCATGTGCTGAAGCTCACATTTCGCAAAAAAAGAAATGTGAATACAATTTGAAGTCACAAAATTGGTGTGCTGAAAGTCGCAAGCAAATAAAATTTCACTATTTCAACTCGCAAGCAAATGATGAAGGGAACTCTAACACCTCTTTGACACACGAAAAGTTTACTTTGCAAAGTCTCGAGTTTGATGGTGGCAAGGGATAAGAGAGTAGCTCTCTTACACTCTTTAATTTCGCTTGCCACCACCAAACTCAAGACTTTGCAAAGTAAACTTTCCGTGTGTGAAAGCCGTGTAAGTGAACTAGCTTATAATATGAAAATTTATAATCAAGCCGTGGAACTGGAAGCGTCTAAATAAAGTTTGACTTGTTTTTATGTATTTTCATCGAGAAAATTTAGAATTTTCATATCTTTTAATAAAAAAACTTGCAATTAAAAAATACACCTTTTTTATATGATTGTTGTGTTGCATTTGTTTACTTTAAAAATGGCAACTTCAGATGGCACAACTAGTTTTTTCTCATACAAAAAGCAAGTGCTGCCAAATTTTACACATATTTTTGCTCAAACAAATTGTGCAATCTTTAGCACACAGAAAAATGCGATTTGCGATTGTGATTCAGCAACAGTTTCTCTACAACAACTGTAATGCTGCCAAATAATAATTGCACCATGCTTAGAGCTCTTACCAAAATCATAGGTGTGTTCATCTACTTTACTAATAAAAACTAGTAACGAGAGAGTAACAAGAAGTTTTGCAAAATTACTCTCAAAAATGTGAAAAAGTAAATGAACACTTTTCTAGCTAAAATTTGCAAGTTAGAGTAGTGTTGTTATGTATAGGTATATATGAGTATTTAATAACTACTCTTATATTTTTTGGACAAATTATACATATGTATATGTATATTGTTATAAAAAGAGCTTGGTTGTGGTCATTTATATTCAGCATTGTCGTGGCTGGTGTTTTTTGAGTACGGCTTGTAACAGAATAAAGAAAAGTTTTACAATTTTATTTAATCTAGTACTAGACGTAGTCGAAATACGCTAATAAATTTTTAATTAGGGGGCTTACCCCATACACGTTTCAACTCAATTGGTTAGGTAGGCAGACCGCTGGATTCTCAAAAAAGTACCTGGATTCTCCAGCTCACTTGGGTTCTGAAAGATCGTTCCCTTTGCGATAAACTCAATTGGCTACTGAGTCGGTTGTTGTATCAAGACGTTTAAATTGATTCGTTTGGAAGTTGTCGAATTGGTTGAAGAAAAATGAAACCATTTTGATTTTTTTGTCAAGTTGGCTAGTAAGTCTCTCAATTCGATTGTGCTTTGTATGTTCGAGTCTCCTGATCAGTTGTCCAAAAAGCTTAAGAAAGGAAAAAGCTTGCAAATGTACAAACCATAAATTTTATTTAAAAATTATAAAGTTCAACAAAAATTCAATAAATTATTGTCCAAATTTATGTTTGTAATTTTTTGTAAAGAATATGTTAAATAATTTTCAAATTGTCTTTAATTTCATAGAATCTGATAGTTGGATGAAAATCTTGCAATTCAGTTTATGAAGTGTGTTGCCAAGAACCAATTCAATTGAAAGACTCAATTCGCAATTGAATTGAAACGTGTATTTATACGTTATAACTGCCTGCCTAGCATAGCATAATTTCAAAGTGTAAAGTACCGAGTAGCTAGGTACTCATAATATTTACAATACTAAAAATAACATCTGGTTTGTAAAAAATAAAGAAACAAAAACCAGAAATATTTTAGAGGTTAAAATTATATAAATGTTAATATAATTACAAATGGAAGGATCCAAGTGTGAATTTAATTGCTTTCCTAGAAGCTTTAAACATATTCAAGCAAGTAAATTTGATGGAACATCCTTTGCCACTGATGTGCCAGATACTATGTTGCTTAGTTTATTTCCCTTAGACTTCTTATTTTATTAAAAAGACTACAAAAATATTTTTGTAATCTTTTTAATACTTTTAATCGGCTTAAAAGTTTACATACAATTATAATTTCTTAAATTTTCCAAAATGTAATTTTTAACTCAATTTAGAAATGCTGTTTTGTAAACACAAAAGCAAAACAGCTGTTTGAATGATTATTGCAAGTAAAAATTTTACTTGTAAAAACTTGCAAGAATTTTTATGGCTCTCAATTTTTTACGCTCTTTTGATGCTCTCTCGTTGCAAATTTTTTGGGTTAATGAACGCTTTCTAGTAACAATTATTACAAATTTGTAAAAGTTTTTAGTAAATGAACACAACTCATGTTACATCTTTACGATGATTTTTAAGTCATGTCGGTTTTTTAATTGTTGTCGTTAAAAATAATCGTTTGTCTCTTATTACCCTTTTGGTACCCAGCGGCCAAAGTTTCGCTTACAGAAGCGATGATCCGATGCACACTTGTAAGTCAGTAATGCACACCATTTCATATACGAACCTAGTATACTTTTTCATGTACATTGCCGCATTTGTAGAGTGAACGCCTACCACCTGCACACAAAGTAACCGAGATAGTGAGCTGTTCAGCCAACAAAAGCTCATTACTTCCTAACATACATTGTAAGCTATCAGTAGGCAGCTTGAATACAATCTCGCATACTTTGTAAGTCGGAAGTAGGCAGCTCGGATACAATCTCGCATACTTTGTAAGTCGGAAGTAGGCAGTTCGGATACACTCTCGCATACATTGTAAGTCGGCAGTAGGCAGCTCGTACGTACTGCGCAATTCAGTTTTTTGAGAATATTCCATTAAATAAATTTGTTCCGTTTTTTGTCTACTGCATTCTTTTATTTTTTCACTAAATATTTTATCTTTCTTGTACCTTTTTTAAATTGTTTTCTAGGCACTTTTACCTAATTTTGTTAATTAAAATTTTTGGAACGTAGTCGGACAAAGACGGCGAACGTTTGATTTACAACTAAAAAATAAAATACATAAATATAAATGTGATACAAAAGATGAATGTAATTCATTTTTGAGAAATCCATATACTACTTTCATACACTTTGTAAGTTATCATTCATTGATTACAAAGTGTTGCACACATCATCGAAGAGAAGTAATGTGGTAGGCAACGTTCGCCGCTGGGTAGTATCGATGTGGTTACGTTGCCAGCTGAATGAAAATAAAACAATTTGAAAAATAACAAACGAGTCAAAAAGAAATTAGAGAAAAAAAGTTGAAAAACAGAAAACATGACTTTTTTCTATTATAAAAATGTTTCAGTACAAAAGAAAAGACATGCCTTTTAGACATGGCTTTAAGTTATCGTGAAAATTTGCACTAAAACTATCCTTTCAAATCTTCAAAATAAATAAAAAATCTTCATGCTGGCAACGCCGATGCGTACGTTGATTCTTCTAACATATTCTCACAAATCTTGTATACGTATGTACATATAACATTTTTGCTAATGTATTAGACAGGAAGTTGTAAGTGTATTAGTTTCCATCATGTATTTCCTGGAGGGAAGTTGCACATACAAACACTGAGTACCGCTTTTTAGAAAACATACAGAAAGTGTGTGTGTGTGTGTGTGTGTGGCAACAACGGTGCTGCTTCCGATCGGTCAATTGTTTATTATTACGGATTCTTAAACAAATACGAGTACATATACGTGTAAGTACATACATACATACATATATGTATGTAAGGCAATTGTAGTGCCAAGAGCAATAAACCAAGAAGGTGAATGTTCAAATTATTTACACAAAATAGAAAATACCCAACAAACACTAAAATTTGATTTCAAACTGAGAATGATTTGAAAACAAATATTTTCTCAAACGACAAACGTTTGATACTGATTTGAATTCAAATTGAAAAACATAGTATTTTCAACAAAAACTGTAATTTTCAAATGTTTTTCAAATGTGGATTGTGATGTGGAATATAAAAAAAAACTATTTTTTGCTTTACAAATTCATGTTTCTTTTGATTTTTTTGTGATTTTTAAAGGCCATGTTACACTATCATACACGATCGTGCGATCTACAAAATAAAGCATGTGTGCTGAAAAAGTACTAAATATGCAACCCTGCAACAGACTTTTTGACAAATCGTGCGATTTGAAAAATTTTATGAAACTTTTCAAAACATTATGGTTTCTGTGCGATCAGTGTGGTATATATTGTGAAAAATATGAGAATATTGTTGGTGCCTCGAGAAAAAAATTTAAGTAATGTAAAATTAATATGTTAATAAGAGTTTTTAATGGTTTTATTGTGTATATAAATTATTTGAATCATACTTGTGTAATAGTATAGCCTACAACGCCATTTTGAAACGATTTTTTCAAGTCGGCCAGACTTTTGAAACAGTTTCCTGTGAATGAATCGTTCGATTGTGTAGGATAGTGAATCAGGTCCTTAACTTGAATTTTCTATTATTATTGTTCATTTTATTATTGTTTTCTTGGTCCTCAAATTCTCATAACGATGTAGTTGGTTCCTCTTGGCAGCGTTGTCAACTTTGAAATTTCAAAAAGCACCTAAATGAGGAAAAAAGTGCGTTATTATTGTAGGTTTACCAATGGGTTGTATGATTCCAAGTGGGGAAAAACTAGAGTTGATCGCTCAAACTAATTTGAAACAAATTAAGTAATTTGAGATAATTTGACGGTATGGAATATATGGAAAATCATGTAGCAAATTACTTAATTTGGGCAAATGAAATAATTTGGCCCAAATTACCTATATGGAAACGTACTATTAAGATTAGTATTTACAATTAAAATCAAATTGATAAAACATTGAGTATCAAATCTTTATATTCAAATGACTCTTAATTTAAATTCAAATGTTAAAATCAAACCATTGAAAAATGTTTGAAAATTATAATTGATATCAAATGATAAAGACAAATGTTTGATTTCGTGTTTGGTGGGTAACAGAGAAGCTAAATACATACACACGTACATAAAATATACAACTGTAGATACATAAGTATGTAAATCAAAGACGTTTTTAATTAGTCAATAACATAACTTAAAAATGACTTAGGTCATTGTATCGCGGCTGGGATAAAATTTGTCCTCACAAAATATTTATTCTCTTGTGTAAAATGCGAGCGTTCATGGTTTACTCGTTAAAAATTGGCAAATATGTAAATTTCGTATTCATAAAGTGCTAACTGGGACAGAGGAGCATTTATACTAAATACTCTGTTTATACTCGTACATGTGTATGTAACGTGTGTTTGTGTGTAAATATATACACATCATCGTACAGGCAGAAGTAAATAAAGATTTTAGAACACTCCACACAACGATATTTTGTATGCTGATACAACAACGAAATCGTTGGCCACAGAAAGTTTTGAAGCGGCAGCGGAATAACACACAAACAACGACAAAATATATTTACAAGCCAGTTAATTTTAAAAGATAACTTATTTGAAGGACACACACTGTCTTGGAAATGAATAATGCACTCCGGGTTATTGACTTTTCCTCCATTCATGTGTTCTCAGTTATTTAAATGTATTGCGTTTACGTTTATTTTGGCAAATATTTGCTCATTGTGATCGTACCCTCAGCTGTATATTTTGTGGCTGTAAGCAAATGCCGCAATGCCGCGTAGAAAATTTCTTATAAGAATTGCTTCAAATAGGTAATTTCATTATTGTTATTAAGGTGCATTAACGGCTACAAAGTGGCATCACTATAGCAATATTACTGACATTAGGGGTCAATCGCAAAATTTATAGCAGTTTCTTTTGCGCCACTTTGTACATACTCGTATGTCTTATAACAGTTTTTTTTATACATACAAGGTACTTTACTTTCAAACGCCGGTTCTAAAGTTAACAGAGAAAAAGCTGTTTTTAACAGCCAGTTTACCAATTTCGAAAGAAAATGAATGCGAAAGAAAGCCAGTCACTCACATTCGAATCAATTTTGGTTTGTCTATCTCACTATTATTTGTTCGCATATTCTTATGTATTTTCATTGAGTTTTGACACATCGTTCGCATAGAAAAAAGTTAGACGAACCCGAATCAATTTTCTTTCGCTTAGATTGCGAACGCAAGCAGGCTGTCGAGATTGGTAAACTGGCTGTAAGTATATTAACATAACTCTAAATAAATAAGCTGTACGCCTTCAAATGATAAATGTAAAAACAAGAAATTAGTTTTGTGAAAATTGAGTAAAAATTGGTATAAAAATAAAAATTAAAAAATATATATATGTATATAAAATGTGTACATTGAAGACATTGACGTCGACTTTGCCATAAGAAGACCCAAAAGATATTAGCAAAGGTTTGATCCTTTTCGTTTTTTATTTTCGCGATACAGCCTCCAGTTAGCCACCCGTTCCCTTTTTTGTTGACCTTGTCAATAAAAACGCAAATTTATAGAGTCAAAATAGTTTATAACACACCACAGAATCATTTTTCCATTGTACCTAATTTATAATAGTTTTTTTATATTTTTTTTCATGTTTATTAAAATTTTTTGACCGCTTGTTTTCCTTTTTATCTTAGACCCAATTTTCACGAGGCAACTTTAGTTGCGCAATGCTTGAGTTTGTGGACAAATAAGTGAGGAAAGAGCGGGGAGTGTAAAAATGAATACAGACTTGCTTGTACTCGGAAAGTCGTTTTGTGCTATCATTCGTAATGTCAGAAATTTTACATTTTCTTTCATTTACGCTGCCATTACACGGGAAAGTACTTTCATGAAATTTTTGTATACGTATTACAAATAAAAATTTCAATAAAATACGCGACTTTCATGAAAATTTCTTGTTCGTCTACACAGGAAAGTGAAAGTTCATTTTAAAAATGTCGCCGAGGCAAAGAGTTGCAAAATTTGCCTCTGCTTCTCTCCACTCTTATTTTGTTTGCTTACTAATCAGAGTTGCCGAACTTATTACATATACAAATATATGGGGCAATAGTTGAAAAAACTTATCATTATAAACTTTTCTATGATGTTATTTTTATAAAAAGACTTTAATTGTGTTCTTTATGTGTTAAATATACAATACAATGACAAATGATCATAATTATTTTCATAGACTTGCAAAAGAAGTTAATTTTATAATTATTATTTTACTACAATACTGCAACTTTGTATAATTCTTTGTATATGGCAACAATATTTAGCAATTTGTCATTTTACTTTCAGAAAACGTCAAAAAATTTGTTTCATGAAATTTTTAATGAAAGCTGAGTGGAAAGTAAACAAAATGTGAGTGTGTTAGTGAAAAAGTGTGAGTGTATTGCAACTTTCATGAAATTACTTTCCCGTCTAAACGCTAGGTTATGTATTGATATGTTGTCTGTGATGAAAGTAATATTGGCGCGAAATTGTGATATTTGAATTCATTTGGTAAAATTTTTTTTTTTTTAATATTGTGGACAACTTTAAAAAATACACAGCAGTATTAATTTAGAAGAAGTGAAAATTAAATGGAAAATTTTGAGAATGCAGCACATGCAAGATTAAGAAAGTGTAAGCAAGTAAAATTGCTGTGTCTGAACATAAAAGTAATTTAAAAAAAAAATTTGATAAGAATTGCGCAACCAAAATTGCCTCGTGAAAATTGGGACTTACTTTGCCTGTCAGCTGATCAGAGATGCCACGCGCTTATATTTTATATTAGATTGTATGCAAATGTTTAATGAATTTGACTTGTCACGCACTTAGAGCCAGTTCAACATAGAACCAACTTTCATTTTGACTATAGTTGAAAAAAAGTTAACAGCAGATGCTAAAATTTAAGTTGTTTTTAAAAAGAATCGACTTTAGTGTTTAACTATAGTTATAGCCCATTGAATAAAAAAATTTTATGAAGTCTTAGAGCTAATTTATAAAAATATAAAAATACCAGAGATTTTCGTTCCGTTAAGTAGGTATCTTTATATACCTACATACTTATGTTTGTATGTATTTATATTAAATTATTTATTTAAAGTGAAGGTACCTATTATCTGCATTATGAATATTTCTTTAAAAGAACTGTTTTAATTATATTTTTTTTACTTAAGTATTTTAAGAACCATTAGGATAAAGCGTTGTGCATCTTCTTTAGTGTAAATATGGAATTTTAGTTTTCGTTGTCGACGATCAGTTTTCTCTCTCATACGTTGCATATACATATGTATGTACATACATACATATATATGTAGAAATGTATGTATGTATGTACTTCGCATGAATCATTGTGTCGTTTAGTGGGCTGATGTTATTGCTGTTGTTCTGAATTTTTATTATATTTTTATAAAATTTCTTATTTACACTATACATATTACATATATGTATACACATACATATGTCGGTATACATGCATGCATATATGTATGTACATACTTGTATATCTTAAATACGCATACATGTACATACATACATACATACATACATATGTATATCTATATGCATTTGTGCATTTATTTGGTATGCGTGTTATTTTTGTTTATTCTTTGTATTACTCAACAACGATTATATGCACACATGTACATATGTATGTATACACATATGTATATACATACATACATATGTAAGTATGTATGTCAGTTGATGTGATTAAACTTTATGCGCATTTTATTTTGCATTTCGTTATACACACTTTTAAACAACACCAAAATGAAAAAACAAAAACAAAAACAAAAAAAAAATAACAAAACAACATCCATACAATATATCAGAAAGAACGAGTTCATTTAAGTTCAAAATCAATGCTGGATCCTTAATGGCATTTTATACGCAGAAGACATCGATTCATAAATACAGACTTTAACATACATACCTACATACAAACATACGTACGTGCATATGTGTGCATGCATATACAAGCGTTAATATCCCAGTTGGCAAAATCGTCCTAGACGACATTGTTTTCGAATATGCACAAACAGTCCTCTTTTTTTACTGGGGGTCTCCATTAGCCATGAACTTGGTATGGGGATCATGTCGAACGTCGCAAATAGCTAATGTGGACCGCTCATGTTCATGTTTCGTTCATGCTCTGCCATCGATGTTCTCCATGAAGTTGGCCATCACGAACAAAAATACACAAAATGGAGCCGAACTGAACACTTTGATAAGGTAAATCCGAACATATGTACGTATTCGCCACATACAAGAACATGGACTTATTTTTACCTTCGCTCTGCCGACGTTATATTCATGTCATGTTCAAGTCGATGGCACGTGAAGACGAGGCGTTAGGTTTTGTAATGGAAAGAGGACCATATGGGCGACAATGTCTTCAATCTGGCCGCTTATCTGTAGAGGACAGTTGAGCGACAATGTCTACAAATTGTTCACTGCAGGCATTTCAAAAAAGCAATGGTACTCCAAAAAAGGCTAAACAAGAATTTATATTTGTATATGAGCGACATAATGGGCGACAATGTCTTCAAATCGTTTAAATAAAATATTTCTGCCAAATTGTTAAAGGGACTCTAAAAAATAACAACAAAAATGTATAAAATTTGAGCACATTTTTCAGCGTTGCCAACTTTGTAAATTCAAAGCACACCAAAACGAGGGAAAAGCGCGTTATTTCAACAAAAAAGCACCGAATTTAATATTTTTTCCTTTCATTTTTAAAAACATATTTTCTATATTAAGAAGTACAATATTTTTATATTAATAACACTATAATGAAACAGCCTTTAAGCGACTATTATACAATCAAACTAAGTCTAATGCCAGATGGTATGCTATCAAATTCGTTCAATAGCTAGAATTCGTGTTTGTTAAACTTGGCTTCTAGTACGACTCTGTTAGTTTTATTCAGATAATGTTACCTTTACAATAATTATAATGATATTTTATCAAATTTATTATTAAGCAATATCATTTAATTGTATTTGCTGTCGACCAAAATCAGCTGTTACTTCTACTGCCTATTATCAGGGGTACAAAAACACAGCTGCTTAACGTCGTCAAAGTTATATTGCACAACCCTTGCTGGCGAAATAGTTCACGATTATCGGATCATTAAAAGTTACAGAATCGCACTACAAACCTTCAAATTCGATTAATAGTAATTCTATCAAACACAGTTTGATTTCATTTGTGTTTTCGTAAGCGGTGCCTTTAAAAAATTTATTGAAATATACGAAAATTTTCTAGAATTATATCGGGTGGTTAAATTTCAAGGGCCGATGTTGAATGTGAACCACACCTAAACGTCAAGTTTTTTTTTCGAACTTTATTTGACATTTCTCTATTTCAGACTTATTCAATTTGAACCATGGAGAGATACACAATCCAACAACATGTTAAAGTTATCCAGACTTATTATGAAAATGATGATCAATTTTCGAAGAAAATCATCTTCAGTGATGAAGCACATTTTCACCTCAGTGGATTTGTCAATAAACAGAATTGCCGCATTTGGGCGAATGAGAATCCAAGAGTGACTATCAAAAACCCAATGCACCCACAAAGAGTGACTGTTTGGTGCGGTTTATGTGCTGGCGGCATCATCGGGCCGTATTTTTTCCAAAATGAGGCCGGTCAGGCAGTTACTGTGAATGGTATTCGCTATCGTGAGATGATAACGAACTTTTTATGGCCCGAATTGGAAGATATGGATGTAGACGATATGTGGTTTCAGCAGGACGGTGCCACTTTCCACACAGCTAACGAAACAATTGCTCTTTTGCGCAGCAAATTCAATGGCCGTGTTATCTCACGTAATGGCGATGTCAATTGGCCGCCAAGATCATGTGATTTGACACCGTTGGACTTTTTTCTTTGGGGTTATTTGAAAGAAAAGGTGTACGTCGATAAGCCAGCACAATTCAACAGCTAAAGGATGAGATAATTCGGCACATTAACGGCATAGAACTTCCATTATGCTTCAGGGTCATCGAAAATTTGGACCATCGGATGGAGGTGTGCCGCCGTGGTCGCGGCGCCCATTTGGCCGATATTTTGTTCCATACATAATTGAATAATACCAATATATCATAATAAAATAAAATTACAATAATTTCCTAAATAGTTTGTGTTTTATTCAAAATCAACATCGGCCCTTGAAATTTAACCACCCTTTACCATACAAAAGATAAAGTTTACAATAATCAATATATAATGCGAATGTTTTGCAGAAACTTTATAATTTATTTAATAATTTGATAATTTCTCAATTACTAAAACCGTAACGAGTTCACGAGCCATCACAAATACGAACTTCACTGTTCAGTGAATTTATTACAATATTTGACAAACTTGGCTTGATCGTGTAACAGTAAAACACTCTAAAAGCTGCAAATTTTATAAACGAAATGTTTAGTTTTCTGTCTAACAATAAGATTGTCTTACTTTGTGGATATAACATGGTACGTTTTCCGCGCAAAATGAAGCGTAAAAATTTTGGACTCTTGTTTAAACTGTTTCTTACATTAAAACAAAAGGTTGAATTGTATTTGATTTTGTGCTACCGAAATTTAAAAAAACAGCCCGAAAGCGTAAATAAAGCGCACCCCGCACCGACTAAAGAGTTTTTCGTACAAAAAAATTTTAAAAAGCACCGTTGACGACGGTTGACGACGCTGACATTTTTACTCAGTTGAATATTAACGAGACGTATCGTAAATTTTTTCTGTACAGTTTTTGTGTGACATAAAAAATATGTTCTAAATGTGGATTGTTCTTTTCTAATTAATTTTGTAAAAGATTTTTATGTTATTTTAAAATTTCGCTGACAATTTGTTAGCATTCTCTACAAATTGTATTATGACACTATTAATAATTTTATAAGCATTTTCTGATGATCTAGAATACAGAAAATTCTTTAAAAGACATCGGAAGCTGGAAAAAATAAACAATAATTTTCATTAAATCAATTACTATCATTGATGACAGTTTAGTGAAGATATCGTCGGAATAATCGTCAACGATTATGTCGCCTATGCAATCGTTGACGATAATGTCGTGAAAATCGTCACCTACATAATCGTTGCCGAGATAGTGTGGATATTGTCACTTGTGTATTTGTCGACGACACAGCCATAGAACAAAGCGTCTTCATATTGATGGCGGCGGAGCATCAGAATTGTGACATCAATATTATGTAAATAGTCATCAGTAATGTGAAAACAGACAAAAGTCATCAGAGAATTTTGTCATACATTGAGTATCGTCAATGTTACAACTATGGTGACATCAATTTAATGATACATTTGATTAATATTTATAATATATCTAATTTGTAAAAATTTATTTAAAAAAAGGATAAATAGTATTATAATATTTTAATTTATTGTTGAAAAGGAATTTTGTTGTTAAAATCATTATTTTTAAACTTAAATGAATTTTTAAGAAGTGGAAAAAAATGCATCATACTGATGTAAATTTGTAATCACAGCAAGGCAAATAAGTATAACTAAAAAGCGAATATATAAATGAATGATAATACATCATTTTGGTGATACTTTGCCATCACATGCGATGTTAGTTAAATAACAAATCCAATGAGAGCATAGAAAGTAAAATGCTAGTGCCACACACTGACATTGATGAAGGTAAGTCATCGAAAGTATTAGAAAATTTTTAATACTCATTGGTTTCTTGAAAGTAGTGAAATATAAAGTTATATACTTGAACATATTTTTGAATTAAATTAAATATAACTAGAGCCTAAGTTTAGTTGGTGATAGCATGCCATGGTACTGATGATATTCTGTCATAAAATTTACGTCACTCAGTAATTTTTCTGATGTTAATGAGCCATCACATTAATGTGATTTTTACATCATATTGAAACCAAATTATAGTTGGTCAGACGTTAGTGTGATATTCTATTGATAATGTTTTTCATTATATTGGCTTCATTCAGTCATTTCTTGGATATTAGAATGTCACTGTATTGATCACATGCTCACATCAAACGTATTCCAATAAAGCATTACCATGGTGTCAGTTTCACATGTCGTTGATGAAATAATTGTCATAATTACCGCTAATGACAGAGCATCTGATGTCATGGTTGACATCACAGCGATGAAAAGTGTAATGGGATCAAAAATGATGACATTTGACAGTGCATTGATGTTAAAATACATCACAGTTATGACGGGTTTTCTATGAGTGCATGGTAAAGAAAAATGTATTGTATATATATATATATATATATATATATATATATATATATATATATATATATATATATATATATATATATATATATATATATATATATATATATATATATATATATATATATATATATATATATATATATATATATAATCGTTGACGATGCGGTGAGGGAAACTGTCGCTTGCAAGATCTTGCATGATTTCGTGGCCATTTGTTACAAAAATTTCGTTTACGATTTGTTTGAGGTGTCCTCAACAGGTCTTCCACGATTTTCTATTGGCTGGTACCCATCGTTTCAGATGCTTTCAAGACATGGCCAACTGGGTTATGTCTGCATACATGTAAATATGTATGTGCATATATAAATAGTGTGTTTAACCAGTCAACTTTTCGTTAAATTGTTGATCAAGGTATTTAGTTATTACACATTATTAAGTATGTGTGTGTATGTTCATCTGTATGTGTAAGAAAGCAGGCACACTCGTATATTGGTTGTGTTTTTCAAGTCAAAAATTAATATTTTAGTTGTTTACGATCTTCCGAGTTTTGTTTTTAATACTTTGACTTCTTTATATTAAAATTTTTTTATAAACTCGTATGTACGTAATGTATTTTCAACTAGCCGAACGAAATCTCTTTTTGAAATTTTGAGTTCATAAATTTACTAGATTTTGTTTAGATTATCATATATACATATGTGTAAACAAAACCTAGAACAACACTTTGACAGTATAAAGCTGGATGAACCATTGTTTGGAAGAAATTTTTTGCAGGAATAAGATTTTTTGTACTGAAAGTCTTTTGAAACACAATTCACCCGTTTCGAACAATTTGTCTGGTAAATCAAAGACGCGAGGGCGGATTGATATTGAAGCTACCTAGAGCTAGATGGCAGCACAAACACAATGTTTTTATTTTTAAATTGCTTTTCGGCTCATGCATTTTTTTTACCAAACCACAGAAAATAAGAGGTGCCAGCGAATTCAAATCCAAAACTCGCGCACTAATTCACCTCTAATGTACATACAGTCACTCACATTTAAAGTCGGGCAGACGCATGGAAAAACTTTTAGTCCCAATATTTATAAGCTGACGGAAGAAAAAGTCGTTTTAATTTTGTTTATTTTATCACAAAAGTTCTTTTATTTAAAAACAACAAAAACAATTTATTCCAAGTTCTTTTATTAAATGTATACGAAGGCTTAACTTAAATAAGGTCACTTTTCAGTCTCACATTTAAAGTCGGGCAATTAATAAAAAATTAGCATTATGTGAACATAACGCAAAATTAATATTTTGTAGATCCACCTTTTTGGGTTTCAACAGCTTGTAAGCGGTTAGGCAAAGATTCCACTAATTTTTTGCAAACCTCAGGACTTATATTATTCCACTCTTCCTGTAAGGCATTCTTTAGTTGTGGAATTGACGTACACTGCCTGTCCTGCATCCGGCGGCCTAATTTGTGCCACAAATGTTCAATAACATTGAGGTCCGGACTTTGTGCAGGGGTTTTAATAACCTTCGGACAGTTATAGAGCAGCCAATTCTTTACATCATATGCTGAATGTTTAGGATCATTGTCCTGGTAAAATTGGAAATTAGTTTCAATGTTTTTTTACGCTTTCTTTTAAATTTTTTCTCAAAATATTTAAATAAACATTCTTATTCATAACACCGTCAATGAAACGCAAATTTCCAACTCCTGAGGCTGCCATGTATCCCCAAACCATAACCGATCCACCACCGTGCTTTACTGTTTTTCTTGAATTCTTGCCTTCCATCTCTTTGTTTTGTTTGCCTCTTCCATGGCACCCAAATAAGTTAAATTTACTTTCGTCAGTAAACAATACCTAAATATCAATAATAAGCCTAATTAAATTTTTATGTTTGTTCCAACTTACAGTACTCCAGAAATCAAAATCTTTGGTCATATATTGACGAGCAAAAACAAGCCGTTCGCTTTGGTTTTTCTTACTTATTAGAGGTTTTTTCCGTGCCGCTCGGCCATGAAAGTAATTCTTGCGAAGAAGTCTTCTTACTGTTTCTGGGTTTACCTCCGTCCCAGAAGCTTCCTTGACCATTGCTGTCAGTTTTGGAGCAGAAATAAAAGGATTTTTCTTCACCTGTTTTAAAATCATGCTCTCATCTCTGGGTGAAAGCTTTCTTGCTCGGGCTCCGCGTTTTTTATTTGCTACCAAACCACTTTCTTTATATCTAGAAATGATATCATGCACTGTAGATTTGCTTTTTTTTTATCAAATTAGATATTTCCCTTTCAGATTTTCCATCTAAGTGCAACTCAATTATTATTTTCCGTTCTTCGAAGGTGGATTGTTTAATTTTGCGCGGCATTTTTCAAAAAACTTTTATAATCTTCACTGATCGAATGATAGTGTAAGAAGAAATAATTGTTTTGGAGACAAAAGAAGAAAAAAGTGGAAATAACGGTATATTTCACTTTTTCATTGTACAAAACATTAAGTGCCCGACTTTCAATGTGAGACAGAGAATTTACTTTTTCTCATTTTGTTATTCTTATGTATTTTATAACGGGACTTAAAATAAAATTTCTTTGGTTTTTCTATTAATAAGAGTTTTTATGATAAAACAAAAAGAAGTTAAACGCATCATCTTTCATCAAAACATAAATATTAAGATCATAAATTTTCGACAATGTTTGCCCGACTTTAAATGTGAGTGACTGTATGTATACCTCCCGGGGAACAGGTTTTGCATTGGCGTAGATCAGGGGTGCCCAAAAGTTCTATATGGAAGAGCAAACACCAATACATTTAAGTAAAAAACAAAACATATTTATAAAAACAACATCTACACTGAAAATCGCTGTCGTCAATGTTTACCAGCAAAGTATGCGAAAGTGTTGTTACTTTGCTCTTGTGTGTGTACAGTGAAGAACGACAGAGAAAATATATAAGACAAAGTTGTTTGTGTACTTTATGTACTTTTCATTGCATGCGTATGTGCGTATTAAAGAGCACAGCCCTATAGCTAAGCGATTTTACAAAAACAATTGAGCATCAAGTGCATAGGGCTTGGATACTTCTGACTTAGACCAAACCAGGGTACTGGTTTCTGGGGCGTAGAGGGGAAGTAATTAGCAGCGACTTCCTAGAGTTTTGAAAAAAAAATTCTAGGAAGCCGCATGACTTATATTGTATTAAGACTTTCCAAAACCGTACTTAGGGCTAAAATTGGCAGAACGGAGATCAGCAAAGCTCCCGGGAGATTCTGTCTTGCAGATCTCCCGATGTTGATCACAGTTGAAGTGCCTACGTACGCTGAAACGTTTTAGCTGTGGTTTAAACCTAAAATCACAGGAAAGGGAATTAGTTTCAATTAAATTTTTGGTTTGTACATTTGTACAACGGGTTATGGTTCAAGCTTTTTACTTACTTAAGTTTTTTCTTAAGAAGGATTTTTTACAATACAAATTTACTGTGATCAATAATTTTTGATTGAAGAAGCCAAGAAAAATAATAATCAAATCTTTAGCTGGGGGACAACTAGCTGTTTCGTAGCCGCTACACTACTCATCAGCACCCACTGATATTTGAACTCGGGTCACGACGTATCACGATCTGCTGCTTTAACCACTCAGCCATCGAGCGGGAATTAGTTCCGCTGATAACTTTTGTGCATGCCGGTTTCCGGGAACTAGCAACCTCTCGAGGTGTTGTTATCTTGCAACAGGTACCTGTACTGTTAGGAACCAGGCGTGATGGTTAGACGGGTGAGTTCGTTAAGGGCTGGTGTTCTTAATGGACTTCGGCTTACACTCATAGAAAAGAGCATCTTCATATTGATGACGGCGGGTCATCAGAATTGTGACATTAGTAATATGTAAATAGTCATCAGTAATGTGAAAACAGACATCAATCTCAATGACAAAAGTCATCAGAGAATTTTGTCATATATTGAGTATCATCAATGCTACAACTGTGGTGACATCAATTCAATGATTAACAATTGTAATACTTTTAATTTACTTTTAATTTTAATTTTTAAGAAGTAGAAAGAAATGAATCATATTAATGACACTTAATCATCATATACGATGTTTAGTTACATAAATATAATGACAGCGTAGACAGCATACATACAATTAAAACATTCTAATGCGACACCCAGGCATTATATTGATGACAGTAAGTCATCAAAAGTATTAGAACATTTTTAATTCTCATTGGTTTCTTGAAATTAGTAAAATATAAAATTATATGTTTGAACATATTTTTGAACTAAATTACGTTTTGTTAATGTTAGCGTGTCATGGTACTGATGACATTTTGTCATAAAGTTTGCTTCACTATGTAATGATTCTGATGTTAATGAGCCATCACATCAATGAGATTTTTACATCATATTGAAACCAAATTATAGTTTTACTGATGTTTGTGTGATATTCTATTGTTAATATTTTGTCATTATATTGGCTTCATTTAGTCATTTCTTCGATATTAGAGTGTCACTGCATTGATAACATGCACAAATCAAACGTATTTCAATAAAGCGTCACCATGATGTCAGTTCGACATGTCATTGATGAAATAATTGTCATAATTACTGCTAATGGCAGAGCAACTGATGTCATGGTTGACATCACAGCGATGAAAAGTGTAATGGGGTCAAAAATTATGACATTTGACATTGCATTGATGTTAAAATACATCACAGTTATGAACGGTTTTCTATGAGTGTAGCAACAGATTAAGCCTTGTCTTCCATTGTCTATTGGCAAATTGCATACAGCAGGATTAGAAGGCCCAAACTCTTAAGCAAGGGGTTTGTCTTTAGGGCTATAAACTTATACCAAGAAGTTGCCGCCTATGTGAGCCCATGGAATTGGTCCATGATGAGATAAGGCCGTAAAGGCAGGTGTTGATGTAAATCAATTTCAGAAGTGTACGAGTACATATGTATATTGGTATGTATGCTTGAGTGTATCTTTTGCAATATTTTTAAATTTAGTTCGAATTGTTCTTTTCTAATAATAAATTCAATATGCACAAGTGAGTACTTGCATATGTATAGTATGTGTGTTGCGTTTAGATTAAGCCACGGATAAGTGAAGGCGTGTTAAAAAATTAAATTAAAGAAAAAAATTATTATTAGCTTAAAATCTTAACTAAAAGCTAAACGTTTCTTATCTGCATGCGCGTGTAATACATACTACTGGGTGGCCCAGAGAGACCGAAGTGGTGTGAATTCCTTATAACTTTTTTATTATAATTTTTTTTCTTTTCTTTTCAGTATTTTGTAAAGAAGACTTGGATAATTTATAATGGAGCAATACACAATTGAACAACGTGCCCAAATTGTTGAAATTTACTTTTCAAATCAACGGTCCATTGTGTTGACTCAGCGTGCATACCGTCGTCAATTTAATGTGCGGGTTGCACCCTCTCAGTCAACAATAAACCGTCTGGTTGCAAATTTTCGAGAACAAGGAGCAGTAAGGAACCTTCCTGGTCCCGGCAGACACCGAACTGTCCACACGGCTGACAATATTCAAGTGGTACAGGAGAGTATTCGGGAGGATCCAGAAACATCAACCAGGAGACGTTCGTCACAACTGGGCCTCTCAAGGACGTCGCTGCAGCGAATTTTGCACACCATAGGATTGTTTCCATACAAAATTCAACTTGTCCAAGAATTGAAACCAACAGATTACCAGCAACGACTTGACTATGCAATTTATTTCCAGCAAAAAGCACAAGAGAATCCAAATTTTATTCATAACTTAATAATGAGTGACGAAGCCCATTTTCAATTAAATGGGTTCGTTAACAAGCAAAACTGTAGGATATGGGCTACGGAAAACCCGAGAGTACTTCATCAACGACAATTGCACCCAGTTAAGTGTACCGTTTGGTGCGGTGTTTCTTCAGAAAGGATCATTGGCCCATTTTTTTTTGAAAATGAACAAGGTGTCGCCATTTCCGTCAATGGTGATCGATATCGGGCCATGTTGCAAAATTTTGTAAGGCCAGCCGTGGAAAACCATCCGCAAATATGGTTCCAACAGGATGGAGCCACAGCGCACACTGCGAGGGCCACAATGACTCTTTTACGCGACATCTTTGGTGAAAGAATAATTTCTCGTAACAGCAATTTTAATTGGCCTCCGCGTTCCCCGGATTTAACCGCTCCAGACTGTTTTCTTTGGGGCTATTTGAAAGGAAAAGTTTATGTTAATAAGCCTAGGACTATTGAGGAGTTAAAAACCAATATTCGAGAAGAAATTAACAACATACCACCGGAAGTTTTGCGAAAGGTCATGGAAAATGTGTTGGAAAGAGCACATTTGTGCGAAGCAGAATATGGCCACCACTTGCGGGATATCATTTTTAATAACTAATCCAAAAATATTCCCCATAAATTTAATGTATTTAAAAAAAAAAATTAAAAAAATATCTCTTAAATAAAAAGTTATAAGCAATTCACACCACTTCGGTCTTTCTGGGCCACCCTGTATATATGAGTACATATGTATGTACGTGTAAGAGACATGTGTTTGTATAGGACTACATACGAGTACACACATACAAGCATAAATGCAGTTACAAGACTGCTTATGTGGCAGCATAATTATGAACATATGTTTGTAGATTTGTGTAATTATTTAAGTTTTGGGGGGAGTAAAAGTCTTTAAGATGCAAAAGAAGTCGTTTCTAAATTTTGTATTTATTAATTTTCATTTACATCTATGGATTGCTAGTCCTTACAAGCATTTATTTAGACAATATATTTTTATATATAGAGTGCTGCATAAGTAACTTTATGATTTCGTGTACAAGAGCAATTGTTGGATGAGCTGTGGCACCTTCTTGTTCTCTAACCTCGGATCATTTACGGCCAAGTATGATAGAAAGCATGGTTGCGACAACTCCCAAACAAATCGTTGAAGAAATTTTCGAACAAATGGCCACGAAATCACGCAAGACCACACAAGCGACATTTTCACTCACCGCATCGTTGACGATTATATACAATACATTTTCCTCCACCATGTCGTCGACGAATACATAAATGATTGTCACTCGCCTTTAGGTTTAAACCACAGCCAGAACGTTGCAGCCAAGGTAGGCACCTCAATCACGATCAGCCCGGGTTTAACTGCAAGCAGAAACACCTAGGGGCCACATTAAGCATCTGGTCAGCCAATTTATACCCTAGGTAAGGTTTTCGAAAGCCAACACAACATGAATGTCTGTAAAGAAGCATTCAAGTGCCTTGGATTTTTAAAACGGTGTAAGATGTACTTCACTCCATCCGATCTCCTTACTATTCATACCACCTATATTCCACCGAAAATGTAATATAATTCTCATGTTTGGCCCGGTGTCCCAAAGTCTATTTTGAGGTTACTCGACCATGTGCAGGAGAGGGCGAAGAAGCTTATCGGTGACAGTAGGGTATTCAACTCTATTAACTCACTGGAGCATCGAAGCAGTGTAGGGTGCGTTACTCTGTTCTAACGTTACTACAATGGATTTTGCTCTGCTTTTGTTCCCGAAACTCGCACATTTATACGTAATACGTGCATGCATCACCCAGGGCTCATCCATTTGTGGTCGATCACTTGGGGAATCGTATAACACATTACAGAGAGAATTCGTTTTTTCTGCCGTACATTTCGCCTATCGAATAAGTTGCCTGCAGACGTGTTTCCTGTCTGTTAAAACGTTGGAAAGTTTAAGTCAAATGTTCACAAACACTACTCTCTCTTTCCCCCTCTTCATAACCTATTTTCATAGTTCTGGTACAATGCGCTAAATATGTAGGGGTAATTCCCTGAGTACTGGTCCGCATAAAAAAAAGTAGAAATGGACCAGTCAATTGGACACTTCGTTCGTGTGATTTAACGCCGCTTTTTTCTTTGAAGCTACCTCAATCTTTGGTGTACGCCAACAAGCCGCCGAAGTTGGGAAAAACCCAGAGCCAACATTTTTTTAAGCGTTTTTTATTTTTTGAACCTTCAAAATTCAACTAACAATAAGTATTAAAACCTTACTACTAAATATAAAAATAAATATGTGCTTTTTACTTAAGTCCAGCCAATGCTAAACAAAGGGTATTATTATGCGGGAGCAATATTGGTAAAATCACCTATTCTTCTCAATCAAGTGTGGCCGCCAAAATTAAGTATGTTGCGTGCAAGAGGATTTGGGTGAAATTCCACCTTACTGATATACCTTGTAGCGTACTTAGATAATTTGTTTTTTTACCAGCGGAACACACAGGTCCTTGTGAATGCGTGAGTTTCTTACCTACCTTAGCTGCAGTAATCGTTCGAAGAATTTGGTTTTGTCGCCTTTGAATATTTTCTAAATTTGACACTGAGGCGGTGCCCCATAATAGAATTCCGTAGCACCATATGGGCTTTAGAATTGCATTGTATAACAGAAGTTCCCAATCCAACTTCAATGTCGAGTTTTTGTCCATAAGCCAATTTGGTTGCGCTGCTTTTAGTTTCAACTGAGCGGCTTTTGCTTCAATGTGAGACTTCCACGTTAGCTTTTGGTCGAGGTGTATACCAAGTTACTTCACTTCAGTTTGCTGCGAAATAGGTGAGTTGTTAATTTGGATAGGCGCACATGTTTGTTTACGCTGTGTAAATGTGCCATGAGTACATTTTTTTGTTCATTAAAGCTTTGTTCAGACGGTTGTCATATCTGACAATATTGTCGGAAAAATTTGCAGAAAATTTCTAACAATCGTGTGAACTTACAATTTTTTCTAAAAATGTTGTCAGAAAAAACCTTCTTTGTACATTGTCAGACAAAATTATTGCCAGATACCTGACAATCGTGTAAACACTTTTCCTTGCCGTTGTCAGATTATTGTCAGGCGTTGTTAGCTTATTTTATATGGTCAGGTGCGTGAATTTTTTAACATCTGGCAATGGCATCATTGTCAGACAAAAAACAAAACAATTAAAAAAAGCTTTCAGCGCGAATTTTCTGAAAATGTTATTTTAAAAATACAAATGTGGATTACTCGTATGATTGCGATGGGTCTATAGATGTTGAAAATGAATAAGTGTTTGATACTTTCTACCAGTTTATAAAAGTTCCATCGCGTAGAATCTCTCCAGTTGCTAAAACCTTAATAAAATCGTATCGAAAAAAGTATAAATTTCATGGCCTCATGAAAATATTTTGAAACTAATGCCGGAGGTTAAGTGCCGGGGAAGCTTGCGGGATGCGTAGAAACTACACAAAGACAGTGCATTGCAAAAAGTCGCAGATACTATTTCTGTGAGTTTCAATGACTGCAAGGTGAAGTTGACCAATCTCCGCACAACTGTTAACTGCAACTTAGAAAATCTTTGGTTCTGGTTCATTTGCATGAATCAGTTTTTCGTAAAATCCCTCTTGATGACGACAAAGCACCCAGCTCTTTACCCAAATACTGGGACGTTTCTTTATGTTTTCTTCCTTATCATCACTATTTTTTTAAATATATGGTGTTAAAATGCTCTCAATATCTTGATCCATATCCTACATAATTTTTTTTCAATTATCCAATTTTATAAACTGGCAAGAACAATTAAATTTTTATGTAAATATTTTGTTTTGATTCTGACAATTGAGCTGATAATTTTTGCTGCATAATTAATCTGACAATCGTGTGAACTGACAATATTTTTCATGCCATTATTGTCAGATAATGGAGTTGTCAGATAATTGTCTTAAGCTACGTACACACGGTTGTCAGATCTTACAATATTGCCAGTAAAATTGTCTGTAAATGTATTACAATCGTGTGAACTACCAATTTTTTAACTTACAACGTTGTCAGAAAAGCCATTGTCAATCAATTGTAAGACGACAATGTTGTCAGGCATCTGACAATCGTGAGAACACTCTTCGTCGGCATTGCCAGATAATTGGCTGGTATTGTAAGCTCAGTTTTAATGTAAAAATTAATACGCCTGACAATGGCATCATTATCAGAAAAAAGTTAGATGGGCAACACTGCCAAACAGGTGGTTGTTGATATACATAAGTGGCAATGCCTTACAACATGTCTGGCAGTTTTTTTCGTCCAACAATCTGACAACCGTGTGAACTGACAATTTTTGTTGTCAAATGAATTATTTGTCAGACCCATAGTCTGACAATGAAATTGTAAGATTTTCTTACGATCGTCTGAACACACAATTTACTTCTGCGGGACAATTTTTCATTGTCACTACATTGTCAGCATGTTGCCAGATCTTGCAATATGTAACATCTGACAACCGTGTGTACATAGCTTTACAATGGAATTGGCATTTTTCTGACAATTGTCTGGCAACCGTGTAAACTGACTATTTGTATTGTAAGAGCAATTGTGCATTGTCATGCAATTGCCAACACATTGTTAGATCGGACAGTATTGTCATATCTGACAGCCGTCTGAACAAAGCTTAACTTTGATTTTTTTTAGTCATTTTTCTAATATTGAAATATATTCCTGTAAGTTGATGTGTGGATTCCAGTTAAAGTGTGGATTCCAGAGGTCGTTGGGATGTCAGAGGCATAAATCAAATATAAAGTAGGCCCCCGTGTGCTACTTTGGTGAACTCCTGCCTCGATTGGCTGAGTTAGGCTTTTAAAATCGCCTTCTCTGATAAAAAATTTCCGCCCATTGAAAGCGAAATTGTTCCCAACGATTCAACTGCTAACGACATGCTCGCGGTGGACAAAGCCGAGTTCCATTCGTCAATGTTTTGATTGTATTTCAGCTCGATCATAAAGTTTTGGAAATACTTCTAATATTATATGATGGTATTATTCGTCTGGCTTAAGATCAAACCTAGCTTTCGCCAAGAATTATTTTCATTTTTTTTAAATTATAACGTTAATTGCCGCGATCAATAACTCTTGATCAAAGAAAACAGGAAAAAATAATTGAATACACTAAGCTAGGGGACAACTAGCTATTTGGCAGTCGTAGTCGTTTTAGAAATATTTTAAATGGTTTGCATTTTATTTATATAAAGAATGGTCAAGTCCTTATAGGAAATCCCAATATATCGGGTGGTTAAATTTCAAGGGCCGATGTTGAATGTGAACCACACCTAAACGCCAAGTTTTTTTTTCGAATTTTATTTGACATTTCTCTATTTCAGACTTACTCAATTTGAACCATGGAGAGATACACAATCCAACAACGTGTTAAAGTTATCCAGACTTATTATGAAAATGATGATCAATTTTCGAAGAAAATCATCTTCAGTGATGAGGCACATTTTCACCTCAGTGGATTCGTCAATAAACAGAATTGCTGCATTTGGGCGAATGAGAATCCAAGAGTGACTGTCGAAAAACCAATGCACCCACAAAGAGTGACTGTTCGGTGCGGTTTATGTGCTGGCGGCATCATCGGGCCGTATTTTTTCCAAAATGAGGCCGGTCAGGCAGTTACTGTGAATGGCGTTCGCTATCGGGAGATGATAACGAACTTTTTATGGCCCGAATTGGAAGATATGGATGTAGACGATATGTGGTTTCAGCAGGACGGTGCCACTTGTATGGCTAACGAAACAATTGCTCTTTTGCGCAACAAATTCAATAGCCGTGTTATCTCACGTAATGGCGATGTCAATTGGCCGCCAAGACATGATCTTGGCGGTCAATTGACACCGTTGGACTTGGACTTGATTTGACACCGTTAGATTTTTTTCTTTGGGATTATTTGAAAGAAAAGGTGTACGTCGATAAGCCAGCAACAATTCAACAGCTAAAGGATGAGATAATTCGGCACATTAACGGCATAGAACCTCCATTATGCTTCAGGGTCATCGAAAATTTGGACCATCGGATGGAGGTGTGCCGCCATAGTCGCGGTGCCCATTTGGCCGATAGTTTGTTCCATACATAATTGAGTAATACAAATATATCATAATAAAATAAAATTACAATAACTTCCTAAATAGTTTGTGTTTTATTCAAAATCAACATCGGCCCTTGAAATTTAACCACCCTTTAGAAAAATGCCGGAAAACCTTCACTTCGTCCTTAGACATACATACATATATTTAGGACATTTGAAAACTTAAACACTTTAGAAAGTTCAATGCTGAATAGAATAAATATTGGGAGCTTAAAAGAGAGCCTAGTAGCAAATACTTATATGCAGATATGCAAGTATATACATATGTATGTATATATGTATAAGTATGCATGTACATACATGCATAAGTATTTATATCACGCTGCAACCACATCTGTAGAATACAAAAGGAATTTAAAACACCAACAATAAGAACAAATAATGAAAAGAATGAAATGAAGGCGACGATTATCGACAATCAGACTACATACATATGTACATATGTATGCACATATGTATCACTTGCATACAAAAAAATGCCAACAGTCAAAAAACTCCAAAGAAAGATTGCTTTTTTTACTTATAAATGGATGTACAAATGTACCTAATACACATACTTACATATGCATATGTATGTTTATATATGTATGTAAGTATAGCCCAACAACAAGATTATGAAAACAAACAAAACAACAACGACGTTCGCCTAAATAAAAAAACAACAAAAATAAATAAAAAGTTAAACGAAGAAAACATGAAATTTAATAAAAAGTGAAAAAATATACATACGTCTGAATGTATGTATGTATGTATGTACATATGTATAAATTCAGACGAAGAATGAAAGCAACACACACATTTAATTTGCGAGAATTTTGCAGCGCAGCCTATAAAAGCTAAAAATCATCTTTAACTCGAGTTTATTAAAACGAGTGCTGTGCGAGTGTCAAGATCAATCGGTTTGTGTTTGCGGGGTACGACGATCATAAATATACAAATCTCCACTGATACGTACTTATTTATAAAGCCAGTTTTGTAAATAAATATATTCTTCTACTTGTCTACATACATACATACAATCGAACTTAAGACTGATAAGTGGAGATGTGCACTCACATATAAGTGAGTACATTCTTGCATACACATATGTGCATGCATATATACGTATGTAAGTGCCTATATAATAAAGATGCATGCATGTGTAAATGTATGTATGTATGTGTTGATACAAAAGTGTATACGCAAATATAATTTTGCATCATGATAATGGAACATAAGTGAAATTATTTTATAAGGAGGCAACGCCCCGTTTTTTTTTTTTTGCTTTTTACCAAAAATACATACATACACACATTCATATTTCTTTTGTTTTGTTGTTTGTCATACGACGAACAAAGAAATCGAAAAACATTTCAAAAGTGCAAAAAGTAATACCTATTTATATATCTGTATTTACATACATATGTACATACCTATTTACGTGAACTTACTAGTTAATGACAAGTGTTTTAGTTCAAACAGCTGGATTTGTTAAACAAATTCAAATACCGGTACTAAACCACCAACAACAATAGAAAATAAAATTTAAAAGAAAAAAAAAAACTATTCAAATCAAACAAAAACATCATGAACTCAATAAAATAATTGAAAAATAAACATTCAAACGATCAAACTTACAACAACTAGAATAAAAATAGTAAATAATAAAAATGAAAGTGTTCTACTGACACGGATTACTTTTGCCGGCGCCAACACACGATACAAACAACAAATAAAAATTCAGAGAAAATGGCCTTGACAACAAAAACATACAATATCTAAGACTCTATTTAGCAGGGTCTACTTTCGGAATTCTAAAAACGTTTTATTCGTTGCTACAAACACATAAGTATGCACATACAAACATACTTCTGCGAAACGATATTTGTGTTTGATCAATTCAAACACTGGGTGTGTGTGTGGGGGGGAGAAAGAAAACAAACACAAAACCAAATATCTGCAAACCAAACACTAAAAATTTCAAATGAATAGATATAAAAGAAGAAGAGAGCAAACAAACATATCGTCAACTCACTTTGTACATTCCTAATATGCAGAAAAAATGAGTTTTGAATTTGAATGCATAACATGTACAGTGTTGTGCAGAACAAAAGCAACAGCATTCATAATTTTAAAAAATTATATATCATTCATTATTTCATATATTTTATTAAATCTATATATATAAAAGAAAGTCGTGTTAGTTACACTATTTATAACTCAAGAACGGCTGAACCGATTTGGCTGAAAACTGGTAGGGAGGTAGCTAAGAACTGGCAGAAGGATATAGGATACTTATACCGTTTCCGTGGTTCCCGTGTGCCGTGACGTTAAACGGGGTATAACAAATGCAACTCATATGGAATAACAAAGCAACTCAGTCAAAATATAAGTCAGCGGTTCGTTTGTAAAAAAAAATAACACAATGCACCTGACAGCTGAGAATATTTAAAAAAAAAAATCTTACCAGTTGAATCACTCCTTTAAAGCAAGGAATATAAATACTCTCTGACGGTTTTAAGATTCTAATATAAAGCCACAAAGCAAACTTCAGCATTAAAATTTCTAATTTTATATTGCTGTGCCGTTTTTCAATAAAAAAACCATGCCGCGACCAAGACGATCAAATCTTTCTCGACAAAGCCGTAATGCAAGAGTAAATCGAAAGAAGGGCAAGAAATTGCACGTGAAGAGCGCCGCCTTGGTAGGGCTCGACTTCGTGCTTCTAACTCACTAGAGCAAAGTAAAGCAGCGCGTGAAACAGCTCGGTTGGCAATGCGAAATCGTCGAGCAAACCTCAGAGATGAACAGCTAGATAATTTACGAAGCAGAAGAAGAAATTCATCAAATACTGATTTGAATCAGACAGCGTTCAATACGATTGCAGCACTGATTACTGCTTGCATACTAGCGTTCGCATTGGGCCAACGGACGTTGTTTGCGAGTATTGTGGTGCATTAAAGTTTTCAGGAGAACCGCCAGGATTGTGCTTATTACAAAAAATGCCACGGCAACGTGTGGGCGGGTCAGCTAGTTAAAAATACAAAAATAAATAAAAAAAAATTTTTCTTATGAAACTGTGCCAAACAAAAGCAACAAATTCAGTACTTCGTGTATGAACCCTTGTTTTAGATGAAATCAGCGCATCTACGGGGAATACATAGATGCAATTATGTTGTTTTAGTACTCTTTGGTATCTTTCCCCACTCTGATTTTAATTCTTGAAAAAGCTTACTTCTATTTTTGAACCTTTTTCCGGCTATCTTTCTTTTGAGTATTGCCATGGGATTCAAGTCGGGTAATTGGACCGACCAATCAAAGACTTGAATCCCTTAGTTTTTAATGAACTCCTTGTCTAGCCTTGATGTGTGTTTCGGATTGTTATCGTACTGAAATAACCATGGAAGTGGTATATTCTACTCGGCATGTGGCCATATTTGGATCTGAAGTATATATCTGTACTTGAAACGGTCCCTTATTTCAACAATTTGGTGAAAAGCAACCACTCCGTCAGCCGAAAAATAAGTCCAGACCATTATGCTGCCTCCTCCGTGTTTTACACACACTTTGCGGTTGCAGAGTTCAAGGCACTTAAGGGCCAACAAATAAACTACGCAAACCGTTTGGCAAACACATATTTCCTGCTTGCACCCAAATCATAAAAATAGAAACACATGCTAACGCAATTTAGTTTAGAAAAAAAAATTCCCTTTTTCACCACACAAGCAGCATATTTCCTCCCTACTTTTTTCCCTACGTTATACCTATATAAATAAAAATTAATTCTTATTTTCAAACACCACTTTTGGCAAAAGTGAAATTATGTCAAAGTTACATCTTAGGTGAAACTAAATGCTGAAGAAATTGCCATATAAAATGAAATCGCCTTGGTTTACCATTTATATACCTTCAAGTTACCATATGACGTACAATTGAAAAATTCCCTACATTTGGACCAAAATCAAAAATCTGTCTTTTTTCCCTACAGTTCAAGTTTTTGAAAAAAATCTCTGCAAAAAGGAAATTTTCCCTACATCTGACATCACTGGTCCGAAAATGATAGTTAGATTTTTGTATAAACGTCTTGTCTTCTTGATTGAAGAAGGCAAGGAAAATAATAATCAAATCTTTAGACAACTAGCACCCATTAGAGTTTGAACTCGGGTCATGACGCATCATGAACGGCTGCCTTAACCACTCAGCCGCCTAACCATTGAACTACTCTCTGTCTATATTCATTCCATATTGAATCACGTATACATATTGTTAATTGCCCGCATTGTTTGTACAGCGTTTGCTGCCTTGGAACAAACAGTATTTCCTTTTTAAGTTATAAACATATGTACATGTTTTTGCATTTTAATAATTCTCCGTAGCCAGAGATGTTCCGATATCGCAAATTTTCATTTTCTGTATTATAGTAACCTCCTTTTATAATCAGAACTGCTTTTAAGTGAAAAGTTTTCTTTCATGGAAAAATCTGTTTAAGCTACTTCTCGGGTATATATGGACCGATAACGGAATTTTTCATTTTCTGTATTATAATTTATAGTCTGGTTTTATAACCACAACTGCTTTTACGCAAAAAATTTTACGTAATTTGACTGTTTACAAAATTTAAATTGTTTTAATATGGATAGCGAAGGAGGGTGGCGAATGTGGTAGTTTTCTGGGGCTAGTTCTTTCGATGGCTACTAGTGACTAGCAGAAACTATGTGACTATGCAGAAACTTGTAGCTAACCCTTGAGATGGTGAAAGGTAATGCAAAGACGGGTCAATCGCCACCTCTAATGACAAACAAGCCCGTGTTAAATTCACCACTCAAATACATGTGTGGTAGATTGTAGCTGGGCTAGCGGTAGTGTACGTTCGGAGCTAATCCCTTACACCACTGGGAAGTAAAGCATTGCTGAGAATTGCCGAGTACCGGCAATTCTTTTTCCCTTCTTATTCCCCTCACCGAAAGCTTCAATAAAGTCAAGAATTGCGCAGCTAAACTTGCTGTGTCTGACCTGTCACTTACTTCCAAAATCTTCCCAAAAGAGTTTTAAGATTGGGAAATAACCGTTATTTTAAAATAATAACAAACAAATTTTAGTCACTATGATTTATTGCTTTTATTATGCACTATTTCTTTAGGCGGTCAACGAGTTTTGTTATTGTTTTTAATCTTAAATTCTTACCGATTTGAATAATATTTATGTTAATAAAATAAGTGGGCTGGCTTTACAATAGCTGGCAGCCTGTCAAACCTAACCTAACCTATGTTAACGTAATAAGTGCAAAAACTAAAAAACTCTTCAAATAATAAAAAAATGAGAAGAGAAATTGTTGCTTTTGTTCTGCACGATACTGTTTGTACATACGTAAGTATGTATATGAGCTAATATATTACATACATACATGCATATAAATTTCTTTAATTTAAATAAGCACATATGTATGTATGTAACTGCTGTTTATAGTGAATTTAATAGTAATTTTACTTATTATTAATGTTTCTTAAATAACTAGTTACATATTTTATAGTGTCGAAATATTTTTGATTTTAAAATTTCAGCTTTACATACATACATATGTACTATAGTGCCACATAGTAATTAACAAGCTCAGTGTGAACTGTACTATAACACATATGTACATATGCGCATATGTATGTATGTATATATTTAACATATTTTGCTTAAAACATTTTCGGTACTTATTTTTATCAAATACTTGCACTCATAAGTACATACATACATACATACGTATGTATGTACATAACAAGTCACAATAAAAAAAAACAAAATAATTATTATTTGAGGATTATTGCATTTTATTTGACGGTATGATTTTTTTTTTTTTAGTAGCGGAGAAAATTTAACAATCGCAACCAAAGTGAAGGTCGTGAGAGCTATAAGATACTGAGTTCATTTACTTTGCTGATAGAAACTTGCAAAAGAGAGAGAATGAAATAAATATGTTTAATCAGTATTGCCAGCACGGCAGACTTTTGTTTTTACTTGAAAATACACACGATTAGATTTGCAGTTTGTTTTTGAGAAGCATAAAATTTGCTCAAATTGAAATATGTGCCCGTTATAAAAAGCTATAAGCAATATGAAAATTTAAACATATCTGTTAACAAGGCCCAAGTGCCCAGTTTTCACCAGATTATAAACATAAAAGAAAAACAAAAACTAAAGTTGTGTTTCAATTCAGTTCTTTTAATATTCAAATTCCTAAATATGTGCATAACAATTGATAAAAGAAAAAATATATGTATATATATGCATATTAAAGTTATGTATGTTTTTTTATAATTCAGCCAACTTACTTTTTTAGTGTGAAAACGTGGTATATAATGACAAATTGTCTTTTCTTAAGTATGGCGCTAAAATGTGCGCCTTTTTGATCTCTAGAAATTTTTATATTGCTATTCCAATAATTAGTTACCACAAGTAATTGGTACTTAAAAAAAGTTATTGTGACAATAATGGGTACTTAATCTAAAAACTGAGTACATAAATAAAATGCGTTTACACTATAAATATTTAATCGACAGTGACGATAACATATCACTAAAGAAAAATGAAACAAATAACACTCATTCTTGCTTCGCTGTTCTTATTGTAGGTAAGCAGCCAGAAGTAAATATTTGTATTGCGTGACTCCAAGCATAAATTATTCATAAAAAGTAGCCAAAATTAATGTTTCCATTTTTGGCTACTCTTCAAATTAAAGCAAAAATGTTGCTATCCTAAAGCTTCGTTCAGACGGTTGTCTGATCTGACAATATTGTCAGAAAAATTTACAAACAATTTCTAACAATCGTATGAACTTACAATTTTTTCTGGCAATGTTGTCAGAAAGTCGCAGGTCTGTGAGTTCCAATGACTGCAAGTTGAAGTAGACCAATCTTCCCACAACTTTCAACTGCAACTTAAAAAATATTCGGCTCTGGTTCATTTGGATGAAGCCAGTTGAGTTATTTTTTTGCAAAATTCCTCTTGATGGCGACAAAGCACCCAGTTCTTTACCCAAACACTACGGCGTTTCTTTATGTTTTCTTCCTCATTATCATTATTTTTTAAAATATATGCTGTTAAAATGGTTGCAATATCTTAATCGATATCCTAAATAATTTTTTTTCAATTTTCCAAACTCGCAAGATCAATTAAATTTTTATGTAAACATATTGTTTTGATTCTGACAATTGAGCTGACAACCGTGTGAACTGACAATATTTTTCATGCCAACATTGTCAGATAATGAAATTATCAGATAATTGTCTTACAATGGAATTGGCATTTTTCTGGCAATTCGTGTAAACTGACAATTTGTATTGCAAGCGCAACTGTGCATTGGCATGCAATTGTCAACACATTGCTAGAACAGACAATATTGTCAGATCTGACAATTGTCTGAACAAAGCTTAAGACTTTGGCAGACATTACAACACAGGCAATAAAAGCGCATGTAGCACAAACGTACAACGTTTGCCTTTGACGACATTTTGAAAATGAACTTGCACTTGCTTGTATAAACAATCGAGCAAATTGCAAGTATTTTTTTTATAATAATAATTGCTGTGAACCAAAACGACCACAGAAGAACAGAAAAAATAATTGAATACCATATAGCTGGGGGACAACTAGCTGTTTCGTAGTCGCTACACTACTCATCAGCACTCACTGGGATTCGAACTCGATATCATGTGAACATGATGTATTTTTAATACGGCCCCTTAACCAACTCAGCCACCGAGCTCTTTAATTATTCTTACGTTAATGTTTGCCACATATTGATCACGTATATGCAATTGTTATAACCCCAGTTGTTTATACAGGATTTTCCGTCACTGAACAACCAGTTTTTAATTTATTATTTACTAATAATTCTCCTAACTGTGAGACGTATTTGTATGTAAATCATTAATCAGTGAACTTTTAGTTATATACATATGTACGATATTAACTATGTTGTGAGTCCGAATCCAACTTCAGTCAAAAAGAAGGATTATTTTTAATTATAACAATAATTGCTGTGAAACAACACGACCAAAGAAAAACAGAAAAAATAATTGAATACCATTAACTGGGGGACAACTAGCTGCTTCGTTACACTGCTCATCAGCACCCACTGGGAACTCATAAATTTTAGTTTTTGAAGGATTGAAGTAAGAGTTGATGGAGCAATTTCAAATCGTTTAGCAACGTCATTTTTTCTCTCCATTGTCAATGGCTGCAAAAATTTATTGTTTTTTTGTAACACCGACAGAGTTTTATGCATGCGCTTTGACATTTTTCTTTATTATTCATGTAGCAAACTGAGCACAGCCCTATAGCTAAGCACTTTAGAAAAACAATTGAGCATAAATCACATAGGGCTTGGGCACATCTGAGTTAAAAAGAGAAGTCGTTAGTTTTCAAATCATGTTTATCTGCTAGTCATAAAACTGTTTGGGTACAATATTTCGAATTCTTATAAGTATTTTGACATACATCATATGGTATATTATAATATTTTATTATAATATTTATTCCGTTCTCCGACCTTGTTTTATATGAATTTATTATATTATATTTACTTGTAAGCATAAAAACAATGTAAAAGTAAAAGAAATTGTATAAAAAGCGCTATTTTAGAGACTTTAAAAAACCCCGCTGAGGCGAAAAATTGCAGCTTTTAGGGTAAATCAAAACTAGCGTGAAAGGCGCTGAATTGGCAACCGTGCTTACAGAAATTCACGTTTGGAAATATACATTAATTCTACACGGAAAAATAATTGTGTAGATTGGTGTAGAAAAGATTATTTGTAAACAAAAAATTAACATCGTGTCTATTTATAATATTTTTTTTAATCTATTTTATTAATAATAATAATAATAATAAGAGTCAACTGTCGACAATATCGTAAGCAAATAAACGTATGCACATTAAATTTTGTTTCAGTTAACAGAAAAAAGTCTCCACTTTTACTTTGAACATTCCTGTAATAAGAAATATATATCAAAAATTCCATTAACTTTTCTTTTAAAACTCGGTACCGGTATGCGGAAATTTATATAAGGAATTTACCAACCTAAAATTCCGTAATTCTTTTACACACAGTTCTTATGGGAAACTAAATTTCCGTTAAAAACTCCGTACTGCCCTTTAGATTAGGAAAAGTTGAAAAAAGTGTCATTACAACTTTACTAAATTTATGAATTTATTTTTCGTCAAGTTTTACTTGCGTTTGTTTGCTTGTATGTTTGTAGTCCTGGGTTCAAATTCCGCAACGATGAATTTTGAAATGTTCATCAATTTCAGTGTTCACTTTTGATTTTTGTGTCCGCAATGGTGAGAATGAATAATTTTGACATTTAAAGTGTACACTTAATAATAATTTGTTCACTCAAAAATCTTCGGTGTATTTTACTTTTTTGTAAAATATTTTGAATTTGAAAAAAATAAACAAAAGGATTATGTATGTAAATTATTGTGTGACACAGTTAATTTGACAAATCAGCATATCATTCAGCCTGAAGAAACACATTCAGCGCAATAAAATTCATTGCTTTTTACGGAATCGCTTTTTAATGAAAAGTGAACACTGTGTCTGTCAGTGAATTTTATTTTGAGTGTTCACTGGCAAAAAAAATTCATAGTTGCGGAATCTGGCCCCTGTTATATACTCGTACTGTGTGTTCTTTTGATGAATTTGATATTCCGTTATACAAAAAAGTGTTGCCACTTTAGTGCAAAAATTGAATTTGATCAAATTTTAGCGATTCTTAAAGCCGATTTTGGCATCTCGCAAAAAATTTGGAACCGGTTCACCAACTAGTTCAAAACCGGTTTTTCATATTCGATGTGCGTTTTTAACCCAATTCTACAAGGAAATATCCGGTTTTCTTGTCGGTTTTGGGCACTTTTTGCCGGGCTTTTGGACATTTTGCTGAGTTTGTGCCCTTTTAGAGCATCACAATAGCACTTTTCAGCAGCGGGTAACTACTCGACAGGAGCGGTTATAATTACTTCACTTGTAAATTTATAAATTTTGCAACTCTTGCACCCGTTGTCGTATGAGTGATTGTTTGTAGGGAAAGACGAACACATTGCTACTCATACGCATGCTTTTGCACGCTCTCATAGCATATCAAACTAAAAAGTATATGATTAATATACAAGCCTGTTCTAAAAATCACGTGATTTCAAAGCACATGCCGTTTCAAAAGCACAAATGTGATTTGTGCCTGTTCTGCAAATCACAACTTTTTGTGATTTTCGATGTGGTTTACTCTCTTCTAAAGCACAAATAAATGCTGTTTTTTGGTCCAATTTACCGATATTTTTATTCTCAGGTTGAATTTTTTTATTCGCGGAATTATTTGCAAAATAAGGTTAATTCCTTCTAATAAATATAAAAGGTAAAATAAAATAAACCAATAAAGTAAATCACAAAATAATACAACAAATTTTGCAACAAAATGAGCGTATCTAGTTTTTTCTTAATTTAATAAATTATTTCATGTAAAATAAATTATTTTACTTAAATAATCAATAGAAAACACATTAAGTTATTTATTAATGTAATAAATTATAAAATTCATCATAAAGTGCGTGCAAAAATTGGGATGTGATTTCAAATTGATTGCAAGTTAGCTAACCGATTTAAAATCACAAAAATCAAAAATATTTTGTGTGCAGAACACCTTTTTTGTGATTTCAAATCACTTTCACAAAAAGTGATTTGCAGAACAGCCCTGATAATTTAATAAAAAGTAAAAAACACGTTTCGATTTCAAAAGAGTATATATGTATATAATTAATGTAATTTAAAAAGTATAAAATAATTTTAAAAATTAGCTCAAAACAATCAGCCATGTCACACAGTTCAACTCTGTTGCGAAACAGAATTCAAGTCGGCGGTTTTTTTTCACCATAATACTAATATTTTTCGTTCACTACTGTTTTTAGTTTTGTTTTTTAACTATATTGAAAGTATTTTTTCTCAAATTCTTTCTTTATTCCGGGTGCAATGTTGGCATATTTTTTAACAGTGCTGCCAGTTGATTTAATTTTCTGTCAGTGTTGTTAATGCTAGGTTCATAGCTGTCAGATTTGACAATAAATGGTCACTTTGACGATTTCCATACTCAAATTTAGCAAAATAACTGTTGGGAGAGTTATCCAAAATAGCCTGAACTGGACGTTATAATTCCTAACCATAATTTAATCAATACAGTAATAAATTCATTAAATGGTTTTGTTTTAATTAATACATAATTTTTTAGTGCGACAATTCACACAATTGAAAATTTACTTGAAGCTAATAAAACAAATATACACTTTAAGTATTATAAGAAAGTTACAAAAAAAAAAGTGGCGCTTGCTTAACGCAGGAATATTCAATGCTCTATCATTTTACATTAAAATGGTTTTTTGACATTTGGTTAGAGATAACACTGTACAACCATAAATTAGTAATCGATAGTGGTGGTAACAATAGCGTTTTGAAGATTTTTGGCCTAAAAATTGCGACTCTTTGTAGGTGAGACAACTGTCAAAAAGATTTACATCAGCAGCTGCCTTTACGGCCTAGTCTGATGGTGGACCAATTCCACGAGTGAACTATTCACGATTCACTAGCGCCTCCGTGCGGCTGACCAGGCTCACACAGGTGGCAATTCTTGCAGCATTTGCTGTTGTGAAGTCGTGTAGTCTGTCGTGGTCTATGTGTTTAATGCTTTAAAGTTCTCAATATAAATTTGTTATCTTTTGTTTTTAATTTATATTTGTTTTTATCTTTCTATAAACTTCAATCTTACTAATTTTTGGCCACGAACAGAGAAAATTTGTAGTACGAGTATTTATTCATTGTCTTAAAATTTGAATAAATTGTTTTTTTTTTAATTTTTTTTTTTTTTAATTTTGTTTAGTTGGCTTTTTGTTTTATTAGTTACTTATTTACAAAATTAATTAGCAATATGTGTGTATGTACATATGTATGTAAGTATGTATGAATGTTCGTGATAAAATGCGCATATTTTGTTTCGTTCATGACGTGCAATAAATGAACAAGAGAAGTTAATCAAAAAGTGAAAGTGATTAAAGAAAAAAAGCTTAACGTTACACGCAAAAAACAATTTAAAACTTAATACCTATTTGGAAAAACAAAATGTAAATTCTTGGCTAAAATCTAGCCTCTCCTAGGCTTTGTCTGTGTTCCTTTAAATGGATACAAAATGAAAGCAATATTCAGACATAGCCTAAAAGAGGTTAGGTGAAACAGGAAATATGTCAACAATTCAAGAAAATTTTGTGTCACTAAAAGTTAATAAAAAAAAAAAAGAATTTAATTATTCTGAGATTTTAATTTTTTATTGCATTTCAACTGGAAAAATTTTATTTACTTATATTTTATTTATCGTCTCTAGGCTTTCAAAAGCAGTACATTTTTGTTTTATCTTGGCACAGTGCTCAGGAGATGGGACCTCTACATATGTTGGACATGGAAGCCCACATGTTATGTATAAAGAGCTAAATAAAGTACACAAACCGTCTGGCAAACGCACGCATTCCGCTTGCACTTAAGCCATACAAGCACAAATTAATCACTTTTATTGTTTGTTTTCAGTGGTCAATCACACACGAGAACAATTGTTCTGCAGCTTGCTGGCGAACGGGGTGAAGCGAGCAATATTGTGAAAGCATAATTATTCACCCAGCTTTGTGCCCGCCCGTGAAAAATAAGTACTTTTAACTACTAACAAGTGGGATCGATGGCTTCTGCACTGCAGCCAGTTCTTTAATTTTTCTGTAATATTTATTGTGTAAATTTATTAACCACTAGTACAGTTAGGTCAGCTGAGCCTGTGCAAAGTGTGATGGCCAGTTTTTGTTGGAGCGCCGCCAATATCCGTCGGGCTATATCGCTCCTTTATTGCAACTTAGTTATAACTACAAAAAGCTTGTTTCGAGAAAAACACATTTCAAATTTTTACTTTTCATACATGTCTTATATGCTGTTCATAGAACACAGACGAGCACTCGTCTAAAAAAAATTATATACAAAAATTTCATACAAATTTTCTACACGAGATGCTCGTCTGTATTCTATGAACAGCACATTAGAAAAAATGTTTAGAAAATATCTCATAAAGTAAACAGTTTAAAAGTAATTTGAATAAATTTTTGGCACAATATCAAATGTAGTACTGCTATCAATTCTACATTCGAAAAGCTAATTTTTTGAGATACGACTATGTTGCAATAAAGGTGCGATATGTATGCAGTTGTTTCATCTCGCTGGAATAAAATGCTATTAAAACGGATACGTTTTTGGTGCATTTCAGGGTAAGAAAAAACTCTTCCAACATCTTTATAATGGGTGATTTTATAAGAACTATCGGAAATTAAAAAAAAAAACACAAAATTCAGAAAAATGCATGAAATATTTATTTAATTTAATGTTTGAAGATTATTTCATGCAAATGTTGGCCGCGGCTGCGCCTTAAATGGTCCATCCGCTTAGTCCAATTTTGGCATACTCTTTCCAACATTTCGGCCGGTATCTCACGAATAATGTTGGCAATGTTGGCTTCCAGTGCGTCAATCGAAGCGGGCTTGTCGCTATAAACATAGCCCCACAAAAAATAGTCTAGAGGCGTTAAATCGCACGATCTGGGCGGCCAATTGACTGGTCCCAAGCGTGAAATAAACTGTTCACCGAACTCGCCTCTCAATTGGTCCATTGTTTCGCGTGCTGTGTGGCATGTGGCACCGTCTTGTTGAACCCACATGTCATGCAAGTCAAGCTCTTCCATTTTGGGCAAAAAAAAGTTTGTTATCATCGCACGGTAGCGCTCACCATTCACAATAACGTTGTGATTCGCATCATCTTTGAAGAAATACGGCCCAATGATGCCGTCAGCCCATAATCCGCACCAAACGGTTGTTTTTTGTGGATGCATTGGTAGCTCTTGCAATGCTTCTGGCTGCTCTTCACTCCAAATACGGCAGTTTTGCTTGTTCACGTATCCATTCAACCAGAAATGAGCCTCGTCGCTGAACACAATTCTTCGATAAAAAAGTGGATCTTCATCTAACTCTTCAAGAGCCCATTCACCAAAAATTTGGCGTTGTGGTAGGTCGTTTGGCTTCAATTCTTGCACCAGCTGTATCTTATAAGGCTTCACACCCAAATCCTTCCGCAAAATTTTCCACGTAGTGGAGTAACAGAGGCCCAATTGCTGCGAACGGCGCCGAATCGATAATTCACGGTCATCACCAACACTGGCCGATACGGCTGCGATATTTTCTTCAGTTCGCACTCTACGTAAGCGTGTTGTTGGTGGTTTAATGTCCAACAATGTAAATTTGGTGCGACATTTTTTTACAATAGCCCGAATAGAAGCCTCAGTAGGTCGATTAAACTGACCATAAAATGGAAGAAGAGCGCGATGAACTTTCTTAACAGAGCACGCATTTTGGTAATAAAATTCAATAATTTGCAAGCGTTGTTCGTTTGTAAGACGATTCATGATTAAATTATAGACCAAACTGAAGATGTTTGACAGTGACACAAGATACAAAACGTGCGTGAGCTGTCAAAACTTGTGTTGCCAAAAAGATAATAGCAAAAAAATCACTCGTTATAACGGTCTGATAAAAAAAAATAACCGTTATTTTCAAATTTCGTATGTTCGTTTTTCGCATTTTTTCTGTTATGTTGGTACACATGGCTGTTATATATGTTGACAATATCAGCCATTTCGGATTGTCAGTTTGTTTTTGACGTGTTTTGGTGTGCTCTTCGATTCGTTACTAAACTTTGAGCAAACACAACGGCGCATGGACATCGCTCAGGAGCTGTTGAACGTCGTCAACGACGATTCAGATTTCCTCAAAAAGGTCATAACTGGTGACGAATCATGGGTGTATGGCTATGACATTAAAACCAAAGCCCCAATCATCTCAAAGGGAGCGTCCAGAAGAGCCAAGAACGAAAAAGGCACGTCAAGTTCGGTCAAATGTAAAGGTTTCGCTCACTCTTTTCTTTGATTGCAATGGTGCAATATGAATTCTTGCTACAATAAGGAATACTACCTTGAAGTTATGAGCCGTTTGCTCGAAGCAATTCGTCAGAAACGCACAGAATTGTAGAAAAACTGTGCACCATGGTAACGCACCAGTGGCTGTGCTCTGTAACTTTGGCGATAAGTTCTCGCGTCGAAAACTTGTGAAACAACTTATTCTATCGTTTCTCAAAAAGTGAGAAAAAACTGCGTCTATAACTCATATCGAAAACTATCCAAATGTCAGAAAATATAAAACGATGCCGACATGCAATTTTAAAAAATGAGACCGCCAGCCACAGTTAGTACCGCCGCCGACCAAAAATTACTAAAGTTAAGAAGCTTTGTTCGACGGCGTCATATTATAAACGCCGGCTATTCTAAAAAATGTATGGTTTGGCTCTAATGTTTACATTTTATTTATAAATACATACTTGTGCACAAAAGTTTGTAGAATTAAAACACAATTTGCAATTCACTTTTCTTTACACCTTCCAAACAAATGAATGAACAACTGTTGGTTGCTACAAAATATTTTTTGAAAGTATCGAAAAGCAGAGAACAAAAATTCAAACAATTGGGAAGCTAATAAAGGGTGGTTAAATTTCAAGGGCCGATGTTGATTTTGAATAAAACACAAACTATTTAGGAAATTATTGTAATTTTATTTTATTGTGATATATTGGTATCATTCAATTATGTATGGAATAAAATATCGGCCAAATGGGTGCCGCGACCACGGCGGCACACCTCCATCCGATGGTCCAAATTTTCGATGACCCTGAAGCATAATGGAGGTTCTATGCCGTTAATGTGCCGAATTATCTCATCCTTTAGCTGTTGAATTGTTGCTGGCTTATCGACGTACACCTTGTCTTTCAAATAACCCCAAAGAAAAAAGTCCAACGGTGTCAAATCACATGATCTTGGCGGCCAATTGACGTCGCCTCATCACTGAAGACGATTTTCTTCGGAAATTTATCATCCACTGTTGCCATTTCTTGCCACCATTCTGCCCATTGACGACGCTTCGAATGCTCAAGAGAGTCAATTGCATCTTGTAAGCGAGTAAATGCAAGTCCTTATGCATAATGTTCATCAACGACGAGCGTGGGAGATGCAATTGTTGGGCACGACGACGAGTTGAGGTGGACGGCTCTTCAGCCACACTATCACGAACAGCAGCAATATTTTCTGCAGTACGAGCTGTACGAGCATGCACTGGTGTTCTCACATCTTCTACAGACCCGGTTTGCTCGAATTTTTCCACGATTTTTGCGATTGTACGCACATTTGGACGATCAAATTGACCAAAAAAATCACGAAGTGCACGATATGCATTTTGATTTGAACGCCCAATTTCATAATAAGTCTGGATAACTTTAACACGTTGTTGGATTGTGTATCTCTCCATGGTTCAAATTGAGTAAGTCTGAAAGAGAGAAATGTCCGTAAATGCTCCGTAGTTCGTGTTTCTTTCTTTTGCTTTAAAATTTTCTTTTTCGTTCATGTTTCTTTCTGGTACCAACCAAAAATTAATATAAAAACAAACATTTTCAATACAATAATTTTTCATCACACCTGAATATTTCTAATAACACCATTAATTAATCCTTCTTTTTGGGTTTATAATTGCACTTTTCATTTGTTTACACCAATTTTGTTTTGTTTTTCTTTTGCTTTATCATGAAAGCTGAAACAGAGCAGTTCATTGAAAATATTATCTACGGAGCACTGAGCTATTGAACTAAAAGAAAGACATATTTCGGTAAAATGAGCTGAACTAAAAAGAGTACTCTCTCAAAAGAGCTCATGCACTCAACTCTAGTATAAGCGTAGTAATAGTGAATAAAGGCCTCGTTATGCGAACGTTGATGTTAGAAAAACTTAACGTACCTTAACGTACGGCCGTTTGTATAGTTATAGAACTTTAAAAAACGTACCACATGTCAACAAAAAATAAACAAAACATTTCACAGCATAGTGTGCAATGTGTTGTTTAATTTTTCGGTGTTTCTAATTAAAAAAAAAGATCATCCCTGCCTTTTTTTTATTTTTTTAATATTAACAAAACAATTTTCACTTATTAAAAAAAAATAAAACTATTTATATTTTCCAGCCAAATTAAATTTCTTTTTGTCAATTATTTTCGGCTGTTCGAAACAGTGTTGAGTTTTTCAACATAGTGATGGGCATTTTTACGTTAGTTTTCGTACTTGCTATAGTCAAATAAGTACCAATTGGCTTCAAGAAATATAAAGTTTATGTTTAATATTTCTAAAATTATATGATAATGGGTTGGTATCATTCGTCTAGCTGGAGTTCAATACTGACTAAAGCCAAGAAATATTTTTATTTATAATTATAACAATAATTGCCGCGATCAATAACTCTTGATCAAAGAAGACAGGAACAAATAATTAACATTAACATTAATACATACGTTTATGTTTAAAGAAATAGTTGTACACATATATTTACGTTTCTATTGTCATTATTCAAACTCAATATATTTTATTAAATAGTATTCTTATAACTCTTATGATAAAAATGGCAAAAACTGTAAATTATATTATTTTTGCATCACTGAAAAAGTTCCAGAAAGGGGTTAATGTGCCAGAATACCATCTCTCATATAAGGGTTCCAGCACTGGTCTACGAATGTCACGTAACAACGGCGTCAAATTCTATTTTAAACAGGTTGAGACGTTCCGGCAACGTGACAGTTAATTTCAGTAAGCACTTACATTATTAATGTATACTTAAATACTAACGACCGTTCCATAAACGTACGTGGACGTTCGCATAACTGTACCTTAAAACTCAATTGTTTGAATTTTTGTTCTCTGCTTTTCGATACTTTCAAAAAACAAATCGTAGCAACCAACAGTTGTCTATTTGTTTGAAAGGTGTAAAGAAATGTTAGAGACGTTTATAAATAGAAAAGCTTGTTTTTTGTGTTTTGACAGATAAGTATATTATTAGAGCATTTTTGTTTTTAAATTCTCATTAATTTATTTAGATTGTTGGGATGTAAAGTTGAATGTTTGAGAATATCTTTCAAAAGTTTCCAAAGTCTACTGATGATTAGGGTAGCACCTATGTAATGTCGACGTATAGACAGCTGGGAAACATTGAAAACAAGCAGTTTATAATTTTTTGATTGGTATATATATTAGATTTAATTTAAGCAAAATACGTGTCCTTACGTGACAGCTATTACTCACCAAAAAAGTTATAACAACAATTTAGTTGCTATAGCATATGAGAATTTTATTTCAATTTACACGTTTGAGCCGTAAAGTTTCTCGTGGTGAGAGTTACAGAACACGGTCACAGCTCACACATAGAGTCTTGATTTTGAAGGTAACAAGATAGTTATTAATGAATAAATAAATACTTTTGTAGCGGCAATAATCTGCTACACTTTTTGAAAAAAATTGAAAATAACATATATTTTTATCAGCCCTTGTAAAGTTATCATATTTTTTTGTAGCACGATTCATCAGCCATCCTTTGTAATACTTAACTATTTCAATAAAAACTACATGATATAATAATAACTCAGCTTTTACATTTAGACAGACGATGGGCAGACATTTTTTCATTTCTCTTTTGGTCTTGCCTACACCTTCTACATTTAAGAAACTAAAGGCCGGGGCACATAGAATCCGTCGTACTTTGTCCGTCTCCTTTTCCAACTGACACCAACGTATACGAAGTATTGAAAGGCAGACATTTTTCTCATTCTGCTTTGAACTTGCCGAAATAGATAGACAGAAATTTTCGTTTCTCTTTTCTTTCTTTTTTGTTGCTGTTGTTTTTTTAAGCACAGCTAGTGTGTTTATATGAAGTTGATGTTGATATGAGAATAATGATATGAAGCAACCACATGTCCACAAATGTCTAGTACAGAGAGTCGTGTACTACACACTCACCCCCACCTACAATTTTCGTTACAGCACCATCAAATTTCGTCTGTCTGCCCATCGTCTGTCCAAATGTAACAGCGCTCTAAACCAAGAAACAGATTTGTTCTCTGATCGCTGGAATTTCAAATTATCAAGTATCAACTGTATTATTTGTTCAGTTGAATTGTTGTTTATTGTTGTCGGCATTACACCGTAGATCAATCAGCTGTTTTCATGTTGCCATCATGCTTTCGATACTGCCTTAGCATATGCTGTAAAAAATACCCATTTTTGTTCTTAATTACATTTTAGTATTTTCATTGTTGGTTGGTGACGTATTTTTCCAACTTCCTTAATGTATGCTTTAAAAATATTAATAACAAGGCCCAGATGAGCTGCTTGATAACGGTAATAAAACAAAGCACACAAACAAGGTAATACAGTGGCTACAAAAAATTAACACCCATATTCATAAAAATTTATATCAGTAGTGCAATTCACTAACTTGTTTTAACGCTAATAAAATTCGTTTAGAGAAATTAACACTAGCGTTGTTTTCCCGATTCTACAACAGTTTTTAACACTATTTGTCTTCGTTTTAAATCAGCTGTTTTTTAGCCCGACTGATTAGCGTTAACTAAACACCAATTATTATTGTGGTGTTTATCTTAACAAAAATGTCGTTAAAATTTCTACTAGAATAACTTCACTGCATTTGTCTTACGACTTGTCGGAAGACTCCAACAGTCGGTCAGCGTGTTCTCTGTGAGAACTTATCTTATTTATCAAATATATTTTATATAATAAACACATAAATAGTTTTACTTACACTAAACATGGAATTATTTGCAAAGTTGTTTGTTTTTTTTTCTGTTCCTCTTTGTGGTTTTCTTTATTTTTAACAAAGCTGCCACATTATTTCAAATTTTTTTAACATATAATCAGAGGTGTTAAGAATAAGTTAGTGAATCACATAAGCGTTAGTGCAAACCACAATAGCTCGCGTTAAGTTATGCTCTTTTAAAATCGTTAAAAGTTAGTGAATTGCACTACAGGCTTATTATATCATTTTATTTTTATCGTTAAGTATTAAACACATAGACCACAGCAGACTACACGACTTCACAACAGCAAATGCTGCAACCGGCAATTGTAGTCATGTAGTGCACTACTGAATTCTTTTGAACACGGCAGCAACATAAATACATTTTCAACAAATTATATTTCAGTGTGGCCATCTAAGAGATTTTAGCTTCACAAAATTTGTTGATTTACAGAACAAGATCTATTTATATCAAACTTTGATGAATAAGTTCTTCTGTCTAAAAAATAACGTCTTAAAAAGATAAAGATAATAAACTAATCAAAAAAAATTTTCCTTTACTACGATTAACTCAGATTAGGTGGGCCTTCAAAGTTTAAAATATAATCGGATATAAGTTCTGATCTATAATGAGAACAGCGTTAAATAAATGAACTACTTGTACGTGATGTAAAATCAACTGGTATATGAATTTGTATCTATGCACATTCTACTTATTTAATAAAATTAAGTTTTTTTGTCTTGAGTCTAATGGCCTTATTCATAAAAAAATATTGTATTGCGATGCGAAAGAAAAATCAAAGCATTGGTACCCTATATTGCGTTTTCGTATTTGCCTATCGCATATAATTTTTTAACTTTCGCACATTTCATTTTATCATTCTTCGCTTTTGTTTATTTTGTGGTACCAGTCTTGCTTCATTTTCAAAGTATTTCGCGAAAAAGTTTGTGCAAATGGCACAGAGATCCGAATTATACTCTTATTGCATCCACCTTTCGCATCGCAATAGAGAGTAACCCCCCTGTTTATTAAAAGACTGTTATGTGACAAATTTCTAGAGAAAAATTATCAAATAAGTGTTTAACAAACATATAATATATTTTATGAATACGGCCGAAAGTATGTATGGATATGTTTAGCAATAGTATCATTAAATTTATTAATTTATTTAAAACAGCATTTATTGTTATTTTATGTTATATTAGAAAATAAAATATATCCAAGAGCTAAATTGTGTTTATACACTGTTTTTATTTTGTAGTCAAGAAAAATAGAAATTAGTTTAATTCGACTGCGGCAAAAAAATCAGTATGGACAACAACCTGCAGTCGTGTCGTAATGCTGTTATCAAAATAAATGTTCGCATTTAACTGCATGTATTCTATATTTGACATATTGCTGGCTTCAATGTGTTTAATGCTTAATAATAAATGATCAGAAAGGGGTTTTTCGTTGCTAATTTTCTCTTTACCCCAAGTGATAATATAAATTGTTTGTATTCATAATAATAATATTAATATCGTAAATATATAACAAAGTAGAAAAGGAATCAAAAGTCTTAAACTCTGTAGGCAAATTATGTTTAAAATAAAAAAGTTTATGTCATATTAAACAATAAATAAAGAATAGAATTGAATTGAACTAGTTTTTATTGAGACTTCATATTTTTTCAAATAAAGATAAGTAGGTTAAAAGCCTACTTGTCGTCTGTTATAAGACAGTTTCATACAGGTAGTGGCAAAAATACAATAAATACAACACCAACAAACATCAACATGTATTTTGTTGGTAGAATTTACGAATAAATGTCAAAATTTTGTTTGAAAAAGCAAAGAAGTCTATGTGTTTTTGACAAATTTACGCAAAGGAAACGAAAAACAGCTGCGCTTATACCACTACCATATTAAAGCTGCCTTGGTCTGTTACCTCTAAAACATTGCTTCTGTAAAAAAAAAAACATGAACAATGTCGTCTGACAAAACTTAAATTTTATATTTAAACATCTGACATTAGAAATCTGTGCCTGGCGAAAAACTCAACGGCGGTTGATTTCGGGTGGTATCATTAGTCGGCTGAAGGAAATATTTTACAGCAGTAATATTTTAATATAAGTTTAAAATAATTTTTTATAATAATAACAATATCTAAACATCTGAGATTTATTCACTATATTAAATATGAATATGTAAGCTTACATTTTCAGAAAAACAGAGACAGAACGATGAATCAAATTAAAGATACAGACCAGATAAGTGCAAACTACAGGGTGATAATGAATTAAAAACTGTGATATTATATATTTTGTTGAAAAGTTGTAGTTGTTACAAAAGTTCGGTTTAATGTATCTGTACTTGTATAAAAATATGTGATACTAGTGTTATTTTCCACACAACTTAGGTAAATTAAAATTACAATAAGAAAGAGAAAAAAACATATTTGTTCAATTCAGAAGCTCAGTCGTATGTGTTAAGGCCTCATTAGTTTTTACTTTCTGTTGCCGTTCAATGACGTTCATTTCCGTAGCAAATATTTTACAATTACTTGTTCCGTGAAAATATTCAGCTGTTTTTACAGTAGAGCATAAATAAAAGAAAAACATTGGAATGAAGAATAAAACATGTGCATAAATATTATCTTGTGTGAAAAAACAAAAAAGAAACAAAACAATAATTTAGAAATGGTGATCAAACAGTCCACTTCTTTCGCACAATCTGCAGGGTTTACGACATTTCTTATACAAAATATATTTTTTTCCTCGCTAAAATAATATTCTTTCATCCATAGTTGCTTAATTATTAAAAATGTATTAACTTTTAAAAATCTTTAGTTGAAACAAATTTTTTTAGCTTTCGACAAAAAAATTATATACATTTGAATAAAAAATTAATACCTGAAAAAAAGAAAATTGAAGAAAACTTCAGAATAAGTCTCGTTCATCTTCTCTCAAACCGCAGAAATGTTCACCTTAGAATACCGAAATCCTCACTGTGGGCTTTAAAAATTTTGAAAAATTTCGACAACAGCAGGTGGAATGAAATGATCTGATTAAGTTGGAATGAATTTGACCACATTTTCGAGCTTATCAAAGATGATGAAGTTTTTCATACAAAATGTGAAATGCTTTAGCTTCCAATTGAAATCCAGCTGATAATTGTTCTCTATCGGTTGGAATGTTCGGGCAATGGTGCTTCTACTCACCAAATTCACCAAACAACTTAAACATTCCCAGTTCTGGCATAAATACAACATTTTCCAAACACATAAAATCCAATCGTATAATGAGAACACACTTTTGAATAAAAATTACCAACAACAAAAATACAATACTGTATAATTCGACGATTTGATAACACATACGACGTTAATACAAGTTTGTGAATTGAGTCATTGTTTATAATGTATTGTTTTTAATAATATTTATTAAACAGATTAAACAAAACGTAAAAAATATGTAATACTACATTTACACCAACTCAAAATATAGTAGATTAGAATTAAAATCTACAACGAAATCTATGTCGTTTACACCACCATTTTTTGACATCTAGCAAGATTTCATTTTCACAAAAATAATTTATGCACGTGGGTTTGACAAAACAATTTTATCAGAGACTGAATACACTAACATTAAAGTGTATATTTTTGTTGCCCAGAGACTGCATACACCACATTAAAGTGTAATTTGTGTTGCAGCGTAGTATTTTTAAGTACTTTTTGAACAAAATCACAGTCGCATCGCTTAGTACTGAGTAGATTTCAGGAGATTTCGTCGAAATCTACTCATAAAGTAGATTTCATTTTGTATGGGAAATCTTCTCAAAATCTACTAGATTTGGCTTGATATCTCGAATAAGCAGATTTCGCTTTGGTGTAAATAGACTATAAATAAAGTTGTTTTAATTTACATTGGAAAAATTAGACCAATTTAGCTTAAAAAAGAAGTAAGATTTATCGCATAAAACCAATTGGCCAAAAACACACGTTAAAAACCACAATTTTTTTTTTGTCTTCAATGAGAGTAGATGGCCATTGTGTTACGGCAATTTGTTCGCCATATGAGGTTTGCAAAATACAAATTGTTTTAAGCTACGTACACACGGTTGTAAGATCTTGCAATATTGGCTGTAAAATTGTCTGAAAATGTATTACAATCCTGTGAACTGCCAATTTTTAACTTTTTTTAACTTTAACAACGTTGTCAGAAAAACCATTGTCAATCAATTGTAAGACGATAGTGTTGTCAGGTATCTGACAATCCTGAGAACACTCTTCGTCGGATAATTGGCTGGTATTGTAAGCTCAGTTGTAATTGTCAGATGTATAAAATTAATGCACCTGACAATGCCATCATTGTCAGAAAAGTTTGATGGGCAACACTGCCAAGCAGATAGTTGTTGATATACATAAGTGGCAATGCCTTACAACATGTCTGCCAATTTTTTTCATCTAACAATCTGACAACCGTGTGAACTGACAATTTTTGTTGTCAGATGAATTATTTGTCAGGCCATAGTCTGACAATAAAATTGTAAGATTTTCTTATGATCATCTAAACACACAATTTACTTCTTTTTCATTGTCCCTACATAGTCAGCATGTTGCCAGATCTTACAATATTGTAACACCTGACAACCGTGTGTACATAGCTTTACTCTCTATTTCTTGATATTCTGTTTTTTAATCTTTATTTTTTTAATTTCCACAATAAAGGTGGACTTTTACTCAATTTTAGACATTATTACAAGAAAACATTTTCTTGATTCACTTTGTGTGATTCAAATCACAACATGCTTCAAATATTTGTACAAACTAGCAAACACCCCCACAAACGAACAAAAACTTTTGTTTGAACCTAAAATTTTGACATGTTTGGCAGGCAGCTTGTGCAGTTTATTTAGGGAAGCGATGTCGTGATATGATTGAAAACTTTTTAAAGCCACAACTTCATGCTTTGGGCTAGAGCGATTGTCAGTGTAGATTTGGGGGGTTACTCTCTATTGTGATGTGAAAGAAAAATCTAAGAATTTGTAGCCTGTATTGCGTTTTCGTGTATTCTTTTCTCATTTAATTTTCGCTTTCGCACATGTTATTTTATCATTCTTCACAATTGTTTATTTTGTGATACCAGAGTTAATTCATTTTTAAACTATTTCGCGAAAAAGTTTGCATAAACAGCACAGAATACCAAATTATACTCTTATCACAGCTACCTTTCGCATCGCAATACAGAGTAACCCCCTTGGTTTTGTAACGTATGATACCATTTTGCTTTTTACAACAAAAAATATTAAATAAAATTAGTTTTTCCTTAAGTTTATTGGTGTTTGCTCTTCCATATAGAACTTTTGGGCACCCCTGATTTAAAGCAATACATTCGAACGTCAATTGAGACAATTCCCGCTGCCCCACTCCAGACAGTAATGAATAACTATTGGATAAGATGTCGCACATGTGTCACCGTGAGTGGATGCCATTTGAATTCAATTATTTTAAAACTTTATGAATTACTTTAATAAAAATGTATTATTTTTTAAATGAATTATTAAAAAATAAATTACATAAGCTTTGCAAAAAGTTATTTGAGTTTTTTAATACGGCAAAATTGATCAGGCCCCCTGCATTTCAATAAATTTAATACGCGTTTAGGTTAATAAAAATTTAGTACTAATATCATTTTAACATAAAAATAAAAATATTTTTAAACGCGAAAATCATTTAAGCAGAACCAGGGGTCTAATCACCGCATACGATATCGAATTAACTATCGTATCGAATAACATTACGATACATCTAAATTATGGCAAACGATGCATATTGGATCGTAATTTAAACAAAATGTAATAGATTCAAGACCATATGTTCCCTAAAAGTAGGAATACAAAAAATAAATCTTTTAACTTTTTTATATTATTGCAATACAGTTTATTCGATATCGTATGTCGTGATACCAAAATGAAAAATTTCGATAATTTTGCTCGATATCGTATGCGGTGATTTGGCTCCAGGTCTACTTCAAATTTAGGGCTGGAGAATATGTTCCATTATAAACTTCAAAAAATTTAGTATTAATCTCATTTGAGCACATAAAATAAAAATTTCTTTAAACGCGTAAATTATTTAAGCAGAACTAGGTCTACTTAAAATTTAAAGCTGGAGAAGATCTTCCATTGTAAACTTAAGAGTACAACTTTTGTTATTGATCTTCAAATATTTAAATAAATCAGGTTGAAATAGATGAATGTAGGATCTAACTAAACACCAAAAAAAAAAGAAGTAACACAAGCTGTCAACACAATTGACGTACTCGCACATATGTTTTAAATAGTTTTTTTCAGTCTATAAGTTGTGGTAACTGAAATGAAATGCTCCTGATTATAATAAACACAACACTGCTCTGTTTCAGTCCATTCATAAAAGAAACAAAATTAAAAACAAAAGAAAACAGTCACTTGCCAAGTGACCTACATATACATATTGTTATAATGAAAGCCGCAATTGCAACCTGACCCAAGATGTCCATGTGTGTATATGCATATGTATGTGTGCAAGCAGTTTTTGCATCGCAATTAGAGATGGGTGCATGATATAAATTTTTAATCACGCTCCCTCATGTAGAAACGAGTTTGAAAAACTCTCCGAATCACGATGGCGAAGCTTGATGTTCAGGCGATGATTGTTCTTGTTTCACTTTGAAGTTAATATTTTTTGTGTAAATATTTAGCGCAGTTTTTTTATGTTTCACTATTTCTTTTTTCCAGTGGCTGTGTTCTGTAACTTTGGCGAGAAGTTCTCGCGTCGAAAACTTGTGAACAAATTATTCCATCGTTTCTCGAAATGTGAGAAAAAACTGCGTCTGTAACTCATGTCGAAAACTATCCAAAGCGATTACATCGTTACGTTAGAAATGTCTGAAAATAAAAAACGATGCCGACATGAAATTTTAATAAAAATGAAAGCGCCAGCCACAATTAGTACTGCCGCCGACCAAAAATTGCTAAAGTTAAGAAATTTTTCTCGACGGCGTCATATTATAACCGCCGGCTATTCTAGAAAATGTATGGTATGGCTCTAACGTTTACATCTTATTTACAAATACATACAGTCACTCACATTTAAAGTCGGGCAGACGCATGAAAAAACTTTTAGTCCTAATATTTATAAGCTGGCGGAAGAAAAAGTCGTTTTAATTTTGTTTATTTTATCACAAAAGTTATTTTATTTAACTTATACGAAGCCTTAACTTAAATAAGGTCACTTTTCAGTCTCACACTTAAAGTCGGGCAATTAATAAAAAAATTAGCATTATGTGAACATAACGCAAAATTAATATTTTGTAGATCCACCTTTTTGGGTTTCAAAAGCTTGTAAGCGGTTAGGCAAAGATTCCACTAATTTTTTGCAAACCTCAGGACTTATATTATTCCACTCTTCCTGTAAGGCATTCTTTAGTTGTGGAATTGACGTACACTGCCTGTCCTGCATCCGGCGACCTAATTTGTGCCATAAATGTTCAATAACATTGAGGTCCGGACTTTGTGCAGGGGTTTTAATAACCTTCGGAGCAGCCTTATTAACCTTATAGAGCAGCCAATTCTTTACATCATATGCTGAATGTTTAGGATCATTGTCCTGGTAAAATTGGAAATTAGTTTCAATGCCGAGTTTTTTTACGCTTTCTTTTAAATTTTTTCTCAAAATATTTAAAAAAAAAAAACATTCTTATTCATAACACCGTCAATGAAATGCAAATTTCCAACTCCTGAGGCTGCCATGCATCCCCAAACCATAACCGATCCACCACCGTGCTTTACTGTTTTTCTTAAATTCTTGCCTTCCATCTCTTTGTTTGGTTTGCGCCATACTTTGCCTCTTCCATCGCACCCAAATAAGTTAAATTTACTTTCGTCAGTAAACAATACCTAAATATTAATAATAAGCCTAATTAAATTTTTATGTTTGTTCCAACTTACAGTACTCCAGAAATCAAAATCTTTGGTCATATATTGACGAGCAAAAACAAGCCGTTCGCTTTGGTTTTTCTTACTTATAAGAGGTTTTTTCCGTGCCACTCGGCCATGAAAGTCATTCTTGCGAAGAACTCTTCTTATTGTTTCTGAGTTTACCTCCGTCCCAGAAGCTTCCTTGACCATTGCTGTCAGTTTTGGAGCAGAAATAAAAGGATTTTTCTTCACCTGTTTTAAAATCATGCTCTCATCTCTGGGTGAAAGCTTTCTTGCTCGGGCTCCGCGTTTTTTATTTGCTACCAAACCACTTTCTTTATATCTAGAAATGATATCATGCACTGTAGATTTGCTTTTTTTATCAAATTAGATATTTCCCTTTCAGATTTTCCATCTAAGTGCAACTCAATTATTATTTTCCGTTCTTCGAAGGTGGATTGTTTAATTTTGCGCAGCATTTTTCAAAAAACTTTTATAATCTTCACTGATCGAATGATTGTGTAAGAAGAAATAATTGCTTTGGAGGCAAAAGAAGAAAAAAGTGGAAATAACGGTATATTTCACTTTTTCATTGTACAAAACATTAAGTGCCCGACTTTCAATGTGAGACAGAGAATTTACTTTTTCTCATTTTGTTATTCTTATGTATTTTATAACGGGACTTAAAATAAAATTTCTATGGTTTTTCTATTAATAAGAGTTTTTATGATAAAACAAAAAAAAGTTAAACGCATCATCTTTCATCAAAACATAAATATTAAGATCATAAATTTTCGACAATGTTTGCCCGACTTTAAATGTGAGTGACTGTACATACTTATGCACAAAATTTTGTAAAATTAAAAAACAATTGCAATTTGTGAATTCTGAAAAAAACATTATAAAATTATTACAATATAATTTGTTGGGTCGGATATTAAAATTGTTGAAATTACAAACTTAAGTACTCTCTTAAAACTTGTTGTGTGAAGGGTATAAAAATTAATTAAAAAGTTAAAATAAAAAAAAAAAAAACATTCTAAACTGTGTAAATATGTATATTAAACTTAATTTAACAGCAAAATACTTATTTTTTCAGCATTATTATTCATTTAATGATGATTATTGTTATTTGAAATACTATCTCACAGCCTTTTTATTTGTGAGAAATAATGACAGTTGTAAGCGGGAAATTTTTTCGCAAAAGTTTTACAGACACAGTTTTTTTGTAAAATGGCGAGTAATTTCCTTATGTGACAGCTATTACTCACCAAAAAAGTTATAATTAGCTACAGTTTAGTGAGAAAAGCAGCTGTTTGTTTCAACTTTGGTTCATTTCGCACGTTTCAGTCGAAAAGTTTCTCGTGGCGAGAGTTACAGAACACAGCCACAGTTCTATTTAAATCTATATGTTCGACGTTTTCCACACATTAATTGGCCCATACACGTTTCAATTCAATTGTCAATTGAGTCTTTTATAGGCTTTTTACACTGATCAACATCTTCATGAAACGCACGAAAGATGTTGAAAACTTGAAACACTGTTTACATTGCGCACATCTAACATCTACTATCAATCAAAAATATTATTTTTTCAATTTTCAAACAATTTAACAAAAGCATGTAAAAGAGGATTATAAAATTTATGTACTTATGTCTATAAATAAAATGTAGGCCTTATAAACCAAATTTAACAAAAACACAGAAAAAATTGTTAAAAAAAAAAAAAATTAAGAAAGAAAGCACATATGCAAACATGATAAATAAATTAAGTACTGTCCACACCCAGGGCTGGGCAGTATTTGAAATACGTAGTTGAAATACAAATACGTATTTTGTATCTGTATTTCAAATACACGATCTGAAAGTATTTTGTATTTGAAATACATAACTTAATAGTATTTTGTATTTTAAATACATCTGGCTCAAAAATATATTTTTACAAAATACATTTATTTATTATAATAAATTGAAAATAAGTTATTTCACACAAAAGCTTAAATGTTAATATTTACCATTTTGCAATACTGCAATTCAGCTTTCATTTGTTTTGTCCAGAGCAAATACATTTTGCACTAATCAGGTGATATCAATAAGAATTTCCACACATTCGCCACCAGCTTTTTTCTCACGCTTTAGATAATTAGAGGGGAATAATTTTTATTATGGAAAACTTTAGGCTGCGAGAACAAGATTAGATCCACTGCAATATAATACTTGGAGGCATTTCAGTTATATTTTAACAAAATTAATGGAGAGCTTGGAAAGAAGATTTAATGAGTTTCTCATGCTGACACCTGGAGCAAATACAGCCATATTGGTGTCAATTTCCAGCCTAGTTTCAAAATTAGCTGATTGCCAGAAATCATCTCAATAAAAGAGAGGCAAAAAAAACAACATCTTGCAATAGATACCTTGGAGAAAATTGCAAAAAACGTGAAACCATGACTGGATGCAGAAGAAGAAGTAATAGTTGAGGTAAAGATGATGACGATTTTATTGTTGTTTTTGACAATACAGTGATCAACCTTGTAAATCAAATTTGGAACTTGAGTTGATCAGTTTTCTAAATGACAAAAGCAAGGAGCTTGCCATTCTGGAAAACTATCCAAATATCAAAAATGCATTTATATAATTTGACAGCAGCTTGTGCTCCTCAGAACCTGTAGAAAGATTATTGTTTGTCGGATGACTCATTAAAGTATCTAGTTTTTATAAAAGGAAATACTTGTTTTGCCGAATGAATCTTTTATATACTATCTATCAAATGCTAAATATTAGGTTTGTTAATTTAATTTCCTAGCAAGTTTAGAATAATCATGTGAATATACATACGTATACCGTACGTTTATATATGTAAAATATATGTGTATATATTAAATGGACATAATAAAAAAATAGACAATTTTTATATAATATTAGACAACTTTATTTCTAATACTTGAATACATAGATAAATATGAAGTTGTAAGTATGAACATATATACTGTCACCTAAAACGCAAAAGAGCGTAGCCGTCAAAGATTTTCTAGTCCAAAATTATTATTAAATGAGGTGTTATTATCAATAATAAAACTATCCATAAATTTTGATGGGCTTTCAATATCTTGCCAGTTACGTCCTTTTGGGTTTTAGCTGACAATATACAACTTAGTTTAAGTGCATATATAAAATAAAATATGCATCGAAAGCCAGTTTTTCTGAGATCGAATTACACAAATGTACTTGTATTTTGTAGTTGTATTTTGTATTTGAAATACACAACTTGAAAGTATTTTGTATCTTGTATTTGAAATACACTACTGGAAAGTATTTTGTATCTTGTATTTGAAATACACTCCGGGAAAGTATTTTGTATCTTGTATTTGAAATACATAAGGCGTGTATTTTGCCCAGCCCTGTCCACACCTGACATCAGAACACTAACAGGGACAGCAAAATACTGTTACTGTCAGGTGTGGACTGCAAATGTTACTGATTTCTTGCCGTTTTGACACAGCTGTTAAGACGTCTGTTTTAAAAGCTCTGTCTTAACAGAAAATGACATTTTAATATAAAAAAAGTAAAAATAGTTTCAAATTAAAAGAAATTGCCAAAAAAAAAGCTAAAATTATTATTTTAGATTTAAAATTTTGCAATAAAAACATATTTTCTTCCACAAAGGAAAAACATATTTTCTTCAAAAAAGGCCATAAAAAGTGATAATGTGCTTTTGTTGACGGTGTTGAAATAATGAAAAATCAAGACATACGTATACTCCCCCATATAACAATCGGGCCGTCAAAGGTTTGTTTTAACAGTGTGTCTAAATACCTTTTCATGTCTAATGTAGACGGGCAGTTATGATTTTTTTTTTTTTTTTTCAAAATAAATGACGTTTTTTCAGTGATGCCACAAGAACTATCGACATTATTGCCACTTTTCTAGTGATGACACTGAAATAATCGAAAGGTGTTGAATGGAATAAAATGAGATATGAACATTTTATAAAGATGTTGAAAAATGTTGACTTTTAGTACAATGTATTTCTTATGGGAAGAAGTTATCATCTTCAAAAACTGATGGTTAGATGTTGTTCAGTGGAAAAATCTTATTAATTGAATTAATTATTACCCACACACTTCATAAACTAAATTGTAAGATTTTCATTCAACTATTAAATTCAATGAAGTTATAGAGAATTTTAAAAATATATAAAGTTTTCTTAGCAAAAACACTACAAATATAAATTTTGATACCTGATCAAGAGACTAGAACACACCCTACTCGACAACTTAAAAAAATCAAAACATTTAAATTTTTCTTCAACCAACTTGACAACTGCCAAACTAATCAACTGGCAAAGCCATACACGCTTTGATTTAGACACCAACCAGCTGAGTTGAAACATGTATAGGGTGATTTAATTGTTTGTGTTAGTTTACACACATCAAGTTTGACTCGTAAGTCTTGAGTTTGTTGGAGAGCGAGGAGAAGCGAATATGAAAGGGTGCAAACTTGACGGTACCGGCAAATTTCTGAAGGCAAAAAAACTTCAACTTAAAAATACACAACAGCATTTGTGTGTGAAAGTAAATGCAGTTCAAAATGAAATTGAAGCAGAATTGATTAAGAAAACCTGGGGCTAGATTCCGCAACCATGATTTTTTTTTTACTTGTGAACACTTAAAATAAAATTCATCGACAGGCACAGTGTTCACTTTTCAGAAACAAAAAATTTTATTGCGCTGAATGTGTTAAGCTATGTACACACGTTTGTCAGATTTTACAATATTGTAAGATCTGGCAGCATGCTGACAATGTAGTGACAATGAAAAATTGTCCCGTTTAAGTAAATTGTTTGTTCAGACGATCGTAAGAAAATCTTACAATTTCATTGTCAGACTATGGTCTGACAAATAATTCCTCTGACAACAAAAATTGTCAGTACACACGGTTGTCAAATTGTTAGATGAAAAACTTTGCCAGACATGTTGTAAGGTATTGCCACTTATGTATATCAACAACCATCTGTTTGGCAGTGTTGCCCATCAAACTTTTTTCTGTCAATGCCATTGTCAGGTGCATTAATTTTATACATCTGACAATTAAAACTGAGCTTACAATACCAGCCAATTATCTGGCAATGCCGACGAAGTGTTCTCACGATTGTCAGATGCCTGACAACATTATCGTCTTACAATTGATTGACAATGGTTTTTCTGACAATGCTGTAAGTTAAAAATTGGCAGCTCACACGATTGTAATACATTTTCAGACAATTTTACTGGCCATATTGTAAGATCTGACAACCGTGTGTACTTCAGGTTAACTGTATGTTAGTTATTTAACTGAGTCAGACAAGTTGTTTAGTAGATAATTTTAATATACATACATAATAATTTTGCTTATTTTTCCAACTTCAAAATATTTAACAAAAAAGCAAAATTGACCGAAGATTTTGGAGTGAATATTATTCTTAAGTGTACACTTTCTTTGTCAAAATTACTGCTTCTCACCTTTGCGGACACAAAAATCAAAAGTGAACACTGAAATTGGTGAACATTTCAAAATTCATCGTTGCGGAATTTGACCCCTGATGTGTGTAAACTCGATGGGTCACGCTTACATTGTTACTGGTCTTAGATCGAAGATGTATGTGACAAAAATTTCACTGGGTAGTCTCTTACTCATTTCTTTCTCCCTCTCTCTCTTCTGCCGACTGCATCGGCGAAGACCAACAACTGGCATTCTCATATTCGGCCCTCCTGATGTTGTATTCGCCCCGAATGCGGTAGTCCAAGGCTTTATGCATTCAGCCACTATGGTGCATCTCCTTCACCTTCACCAATTTTCTCGACTATATAACGCTCGTGATTAAATTTATTGACTAGTTTATAAGGTTCAAAGAATTTGGGCTTTAATTTTAACCCTGAACCAAACTGCTTTCACTTGATGGCTACTAAGGCGTTCACATTATAGGTTCTTGCGGTACTGCGACTCTTATCAAAATACTTTTTATTCTCTTCTGGTATTTTGCGAATATTTTCTCCGGCTCTTTCACGAACGGTAACACGCTCTTGATGGAGTTCATTCAGCACCGATTCTTTTAATAGCTTTTGTATATCAGGATCCTCTTTAAATCTCATTTGTAAGCCGTTCAAAAGCTCAAAGGGTGAGCTACCCGTACTCCGTGTAGGCGTAATGTTAATCACCTTCTGCACTTTTTCCACGTAACAGTACCAATTTTGAAGTTGACTTTCGATTTTCAACTGAGTTTTATTGTTATTTTCACTAAGGATCATCAAATCTTACATACGAGTACATATTATACATCTTACACGTGCTTGTTTTTAAATTTAATCACGCTCTCTCTCGTGCCACACAAAAGTATCAGGTCAACCGAATATTTGTCATTTAAATACTCCGTATACTTGCATCTTTGTTCACAGTGTTGCAAGCAATTATGAGACCAGAACTAAAGGTGTTTTAATAAAGTAAACAATTAGTAATTTGATATCGTATGTAGATATAAAATTTTTTTTTACAGTTTGATGCATTCGATTTGTGTCAAAGAGAACAGGGCAAGTAGATTTTGTTTTACAAACATCTTCTTTTACCTCGTAATAAATTAACAACATAGGAATTCAAGAGATGTGTTGTACTTGAAAGTGGCATAAGTCCATTACAGTATACTAATATATATTAAACTGAGAAGCACGATTTCAACACGTATTGAGTATTTTTCTTAGAGGTTGGTGCTTGATTTGGCACTATTTATATGAAAACCATTTAACAGCTGATAGTTGCTTTTTGTTCAGTACGATTTGACATTTCATTATGAATAGACTTACCAGACCAGAGCGAATGGTCTGAAGCACGAACTTATATTGAATTTTGCATGAAAATTTTATTCTCAGATGTAAACTATTTTTAATTGAATGAGTACGTAAATAAGCATTTGGAGTGACGAAAATTCACTAGGTGTTGTTGAAACACCATTCCATCCTTAAAACTACTGTTTGTTGTGCTGTATGTACTGGCGGCGTCATTAGTTCATATCTCTTTAATACCAATGGTGGTCGCTGCCAAAAAAAAATAGTGAAAATTGGTGATCCAGATTATACCTTGTACGTACCAGCACTGGCGGCCACATGCCCAATCATTTTTTATAACTTGGACCAGTACTACATATGCAGTGCATTGTACCAGAACTAAGAAAATAGGTTGTGAGGAGGGGGAAAGAGGGTGTAGTGTTTGTGGACAATTGACTTGAACTTTCCAACATAATAACAGACAGGAAACACGTCTGCAGGCAATTTATTCCACAAACGAAGCGTACGACTGAAAAACGAATTCTCTCTGTAATGCGTAGTGCGATTTCCTGGGCAATCGACCATAAATGAATAAGCTTTACACGATGAACGCGTGCTACGTAAAAATGTGCGCGTTTCGGGCACAAGATCCCTAATCTCATCAGAGCAAAATCCATTGCAGTAACGATAGAACAGAGTAACGCACCCCACACTGCGTCGATGCTCCAGTGAGTCAATAGAGTTGGATACCCTACTGTCACCGATAAGCTTCTTCACCCTCTCCTGCACACGGTCGAGTAACCCCAAAATAGACTTTGAGGCACCGGCCCAAACATGAGAGTTGTATTCCATTTTCGGTCGGATGTAGGTGGTATAAATATTAAGGAGGTCGGATGGAGTGAAGTACATCTTACACCGTTTCAAAAACCCGAGGCACTTGAATGCTTCTTTAGAGACATGAAAAATGTGTTCTGTCCGGCGAGCGCCACACTGTATCTTTATTCCAAGAACATCAAGAGCATCCGATTTTTCAATATTTATACCATCCATGAGTACAGATGAAGCAGCATTTGCGGTCGTTTGTTTGTGCGTCAATAAGCAACACTGGGTCTTACGAACATTGCAGGCGACTCTGCTTTTACGACTCCATTCGGAGATTAATAGAAGGAATCGTTCATATTTAGCCTCTGGGCAGTGATCTCTGATAGGCTGGGCCTATTACTAAAAGAGTACGAGTGGGAAATGCTTGCTATCATCCGCGAAAGAGTGGATAGGGTTGGAAGTTTGGTAGAGAAGGTCGTTGAGAAAAATAAGAAATAGGGTAGGAGAAAGAACGGAGCCTTGCGGTACCCCTGAACTAATTTTGAACTCGTTTGAAGAGACTCCATCTATAACAACTCGTATAGTGCGGTCTCTGAGAAAGCTCGATATAAACCGAGAAGAATCATCACCGACGCCAAAGGCAGTAAGTTTTGCCAGTAGTACAGCATGCCACACTCTGTCAAACGCTTTGAAAATATCCAGAGCCACCACCTTACTTTCACTGAAATGATGGATTGTGTGGCACCATTTCTCCGAAAAATATGCCATAAGATCGCCTTACGAAATCCATATTAGCGATCACAAAGTAATTTATGCGATTCTAGATATTCCATAACATGGTAATTAACCATACTTTTCATTACTTTGGAAAGCACAGAGCAAATTGCAATTGGGCGGTAATTTTCAGAGCTATTTGCCTCACCCTTTTTGGGGATTGGTGTTACATTAGCAACCTTCCAGCACTGTGGGAACTCACCAACATGGTAAAGCATGCTGAAGAGGCGTGCTAATGGACGCGCAAGCGTAAAAGAGCACTGCTTCAAGACCAGTGCTGGAATGCCATCCGGTCCAGAAGTCTTTTGTATGTCGAGATCGGCCAAAATCCTTTTAATAGCTCGAGCCCGGAAAAATATCTTTGACATACTTACAGATACCCTTTCGAGTTCGGGGTGTGGTTGACTGCTTTCGGCAAGTAGGAGTTGCTTGCAAAAATTTCAGCTAACACGTTAGCTTTGTCATCCGGGTCGGTGATTGCTTGGTCATTCTTTAAGAAAGTTGGAATTGATGAACTAGCACTGTTCTTTACTCTCTTAACAAAAGACCAAAAAGTTTTATTGCCCCGGGGAGCTATAAGAACCTTCGCACGAAGACGCTGTTCGTGAAGAAACTTTTCACGCCTAAGTACCCTGGCACACGAAGATCTTGCCATTTTGCGTAGCAAATCAGAGTCTGGGTTTTTATTTAAAAGCCAATTACTGAACGCTTCCTCTCTGGATCTGATTGCGTTTTTGCACGTCTGATTAAACCAGGATTTCATACTTGGTTTAACCAAAATCTGCTTGGAGGCGATGAATGATGTCATCCCTAGCAATATCATATTCTGGACCATTTCTGCTGAAGCATTTATGTCATTTATGCTTGTGGTATGATCATGCTGTCAAACTCAGCACCTGCCTTGCGTCCTTATCTGATGATGGACCAATTCCACGGAGTGAATTATTCGCGATTCACCAGCGCCCCCGTGTGGCTTACCAGGCTCACACAGGTAGCAATTCTTGCCATATGATTGCGGTCATATGAGCAACTTCTTGTTGAGGAGTTCGGGCCTTCTAATCCCTCCTGTATGCAATTTCCCAGCAATCAATAGAGGACAAGGCTTAATGAGTTGGTAGGCCGAAGACCACTAAGAACATCAGCCCTTAAACCAACTCACCCGTCAACCATCACCACTGGTTCCTTACAATACAGGTATCTGTTGTATAGGCAACAGATCCTTGGGAGATTGTTAGTCTCCGAAAAAAGCCACACACCAAACAATTATCAAGGATACTAACACTCCCTTCCTGCGTTTTAGGTTTCAACCACAGCCAGAACGTTTCAGTCAAGGTAGACACCTCAACCATGATCAGCCGGGGTCGAACCGCAAGCAGAACTACCTGGGGTCATGCTGATCCCCGTGCTGCCAATTTATACTCTTAGTAAGGGTTTCGGAAGTCAACACAACATAAGTTGGTTTAAATAAAAAGATCTTCAGATCAGTGTTTTGTCTTCCGTCCTGTGTACACGTGATTTATTACTGCTGTCCGTATTTTCTATATTCAATATTATTTTCGTATGAAACTAAATTGCACCGGAATAGGTAGCAAACTGTGTACACGTGTTTCTATCTTTTTTTTTTGTTTCTGTCTCTTTTTACCGTTGTCCGAATATTCTATATATGCTCATATATGAGCATATTCTGGTGCAATTTGGTTTTGTATGAAACAAAATTACGCCGGAATAGGCGTAATTTTCTGAACACATTTTTTTCTCTCTTTTTTTACCGTTTTGTATGTATTCTTTATATGCTCTTTATTAATTTCTTTTGAATGTACTTCATTACATAAAAAAAAGTCATATGACTTCCTAGAGTTTTGTTTGCCGCACCAAACGAGGAACCCCTTCTCCTCTTTTCCCGGAAAAACAGAGCGCCCAAGTTAGGAATACGCCAAGGCAAAACCTGTTCCCCGGGGGGTCTTGCATGCAACATAAGAAACTGTATAACTGTATATGCATAAACAAAACTTTGAGGTCATAGATTTTGATCATTATACTGCTTGTAGAACTAAGCCGGCTCAAGCTGTCGATTATGTAAATACGGCGACTGAAAATAAGCCAATTTAAGCCACCATAACGGCGGCGGCTGGACAAAGTAAAACAAGACCGGCGGCGGCTCAAAGCCGGCTGTCAGCCACACGAATTGAACCTCTGCTATGCGGTAATATTTTACGTCCTCATTTGCAAATATGTCGTACGTATAAACGAGACAACAGTAAATGTCATTGGTAAATAATACTGACATATGCTTTTAAGTTTAAGTGTTAAGAGATGTATGGACATACTTATATAAATACATATGTATGTAGGAGTGCATTTGCAACGAATCTAGAGCGTTGATCACCACGCAATGTAATCGCGCTTATACATTTATATACTGAGGTTCCCTTTGTGGGGACCACTGATCAAGGGTCGCTATTTTATACCTAAAAAATACGGCAGTTGGTTGGTATAAGCGGCGCTTACACCAACCAACTGGTGAGACAAAGACTCGCAAACATTTATATAAAATACCTTAAACACAATGTTTTCATAATTGAATATATAAAAAAAAATCTCTTCATATCTGACATTTAATTAAACTAAAAAGTTTTGTTCGCTTTAATCTGTCTTGACTGAATTATTGGTCAAATTACTATTTTGTTGTTAGCTCTTTGTTTATTGAAAAGCTGTATAACAATTTTAATAAAAATCGGAAATGGTAAGGTTCAAAAGCATAAACACATTTTCTTCTGTTCATCCAAGATGCATTTTTTCATATATACTTACATACATACACACATACTTATGTATGTACGTATATACATACATATGTACATACTTGTGTATTTATGGTCTTGTTTTGTTTTTATTTTCAAAGCCTTACATGCGTACACATGTACATATGTATATATGTATGTACATATTCTCTTTTCCACAGTTCGATGGAGTCTCTTCATCAACCTATGACAATGTTCATCTCTCTTGTTAAAAGCTAGAGTAATCGGTTTAGTTTTTAACCGGTTTTTCTGCCGGTTTCTATGATTTTTGGAATGTTATCCGGCGGTTTAATTTAAATTCACTGTATTTGTGTTATTAATAGTTATTGTTCGTAATGTTTTTCTTTTGCATATAATAGGTGTGTTTCTTAACTCTAATTTGGAATCCCGCGGGAACACAATTTGCATGAAAAGCATTCCCGTACTTTAAAATTGGGCAAATGAGAGCACTTTTGAGAGAATAGTATGCTTCCTCTTCTTGCACGAAACAGCCCGTACTTTTTCTTCGCACTAGTTTGGGTAAGTAGCAATCAGCTGTTCGAAACATAAACAATAACAAAGAAATAAAGTTCATTTGAATCAACTCGTAAATAAAGTTCATTTGAATCAACTCGTATACAAATTATTTCAGTGTTTTATATAAATATTAACGGTCTAATTTATAAAAATATCTTAATTTAAAGATAATCCTTACATTAGTTATTCAACGGTTTTCACCGTATTAACCAGTAATAAAAAGGCTTATTTATAAATACTTAAGCCCAGGTCAGACTATTATACTTTGTATTAATACTTGTCAAAAACTCAAATAATACGTGCAAGTCTGATAGTCTGAATGTAATCCGTCATACATAAGAAAAATAATACGATAAAAATTTGACATCGCATACGACTTTGTTGTTTTTTGAAACTTTTCAAAACGATAATACTTTACATTGGATCAGGGTTGTGTTTTTTAGCAAACCAGCTAATTAAAAATTGAGTAGTCGGCTATTTCGTAGCCGATGGGGTGCCGTCACTGATAGTATTTTTTGTCGTTATAAAAAAGCTCGAAATTTGGAATTTAGCTGTCATTTATAAATGTATTTTGCTCATGCTATATTTAGAACATAAAATATGTTTGTGCTATTGAATTTGGATGTGTTATACATAATTATTATTTTAACTGTTGAAGAATTTCACGCGCCGGCACGTCTATCGCCTACGACGAATAGCACACCTGCCGCCGTGAAAAGTTTTATGATGGCACATCTATGTTGTTTTATATCAAGTGTGATGGTGTGAATGCAAAATTTAATTTACGTTAGACTTTTTGACAGTCGCAAGAAATGTGTTTAGACTTTTATCTCACAAAATCTAATAAAAGTATTTATACTTGTATAATAGTCTGATTGGGCCTTTAATAATATCAAATTAACTATTAAATACTCTTGTGGCTATATGTTGGCAATACTTTGTTATATAGCCGGAATTTTATAATTTTTTGAGTCAATTTGTCTTGAAAAAATATAATATTGCGTTTTTTTTCTTTGAAAATAGAATGTAAAAAATTATCGAAAAGAAATTTTTTATTTTTGAAAGGGTTTGTGAACAGGCTAAACACATAAAAAATTCAGGGGCCAAATCACCGCAAACGATATCGAGCAAAAATATCGAAATTTTTCATTTTGGTATCATGGCACACGATATCGAATAAATTGTATTGCAATAATATAAAATAGTTAAAGAATTTTTATTTTGTATTCGTATTTGTAGGAAACGTATGGTCTTGAATCTATTACATTTTATTTAAATTACGATCCGAGTTGCATCGTTTGCCATAATCTAGATGTATCGTAATGTTATTCGATACGATAGTTAATTCGATATCGTATGCGGTGATTCTGGAAAGTTGTAGCATTTGCTATTTTTTGAGCCGAGGAAGTAATTTTTGAGTTTTATTTTTACTTAAAACTACCACTAGATGGCGCTGCATGCCAGAGGTGTTATTTCTTATAGATTTTCATAGAAAAAACGGTGTATTTGCTGTTTCAGATATAATATTTGAACCCTTAAAGAATTTCTACAAAAAACAAGGCAATAAGACAATAAAATTGAGTAACACACAAATTGAAATGCAGAAAGAAACTTGACGTTTAGCTAAGGTTCACATTCAACATCGGCCCTTAAAATTTAACCACTTGAAAGAAATAGCAGCATTTCTTTGACAGCGCGATATATAAAAACGATAGCTCACTTTATATATATTGCCTGAAAGGGCGAATAGATCGATTCTCTCGCTATAAGTTTTGTGGCGCCTTTTGAGTAATGATATATCTACACAATTTTTACTAGAAGTGCAAATACATGTATACTCGTATATGTATGTATATATATTTGTTACACACTTACCGATAGTATCAATTGAATTTATAAAGCTCGTTTTATTTTATTTCCATGTCAAAAATTCTCTAAATTTGCGCACAAAATGTTTTTATAATTATAAATTTCAACTTATTAAAGGTTTAGAGAAGGGTAGGGGCTACAATAAATTTTTGGAAATTATTAATCGTTAATAACAGCTGAATAGTGCTATTAAGTGCTTATAAATAATGTTTTTTCGATTTCTTCTTATTAACTCTTAATAAAGCAGTCAAAAATTTTTATAAATTAGACTGTAAATATATAGGAAAGACTTAAAAAGCCAAAACATGTTTACAAAATAGACGAAAATGAAAAACGAAAAGTGTATATAAAGAAAATGAACAAAGAAAATTAGTATAATTATTTTCATAAATTCAAGTTGAATGTTTGAGAATATCTTTTAACACATTTCCGAAGTCTACTGATGATTAGGGTAGCTCCTATGAAATGTCGACATATAGATAGCTGGGAAACATAGAAAACAAGATATTTATAATATTTTCATAAATTGTTTTTAACGCATTTTAAGCTATTAAAATATTTTTGCAAAATTTTTTATTGTGTTTCTTTTGCACTTTTTCAAGCTGTTCAAAATCGTATTATTTTTTCACTTCACTTTGTGTAAACATAAACAACTTTTGACAGCCTCAAATACATGAAACAAAAAAAAATTCTCACCTGCGCTAGTGATGCCACCTAGTTAATTGCACCATGCTACGTGTACTAACTTCACCACAGCTGGAGAATAATTCGCAGACATATATTAATGTGGGTAACAAACATGATACAAAAAACAAGGTAGCCGCTTCGCTACAACAATACAACAATAATAAAAACAACAGGTATTTTGTTTGTGTAAAAAGGCGAATTCACACATGCTGTCAAAAGTAGTTGATAAAGACATGTACAAAAATTTAAATGGCGCCGAAAAAGGTAAACAAAACTTGACAGCGAAGGTGCCGCCATATTAACCGAATTCGCCTGAATTCGCCGATGCATCCACCTAATAATGAATTCGCCTTGGTAATAAATACGTTTTAGCAAGCACAAGGCGACTTTATACAGGTGAGTGCAAGCGGAAAGGCGAATTCAGTACTATGTATTTTGTTATTGTAAAACATATCGTGAATGTCATAATCTAAATTCGCCTAAGATTGCTCAGCAGAGAAAAAATTTTATATAAACGTTAAATATAAGCTTTTATAATTGTTTGTAATTAAAATCACAGATTATATTAGTTTTTCACTTTTAAATTTACACAAACTTCTTGAAATTGCACTAAATCATGCAAAAAAACCTTCAGATTAAAATGGCGCGAAAAAGTTTGTAAACAAAAGAAACAAAATTTGACAGTCTCATTGGAAAAAACGCGAGCAGCAAAAAATAATCACATGTGCTGTTAAGTTCACCTGGTAATGAATTCGCCTTGAGCAAGCAGCATTCGAATATGAATGAGTTTATAGTACTGTAAAATATGTATATAAATTTTTCAGTTTAGAAACAGTTTTTCTGCGGTTAATTTTAACATGATCTGACTAATTAAGCTGTTTATTAATTGCACCAGAAGTTTTTGCAGTTTCTACAAAGTTTATGATTACAGTATTAATCTTGACTGGTGGAATGCATAAATTTGCGCATTGTGATACTCCAATTATCATAGCGACGACGTTTTTGGGTTCCGACTTGGAGCACAATATAATTCGCAACTCGGTTCTTTAAAAATGTTAGGCAATCGATCACCCTACTAAACACAAAAAAAGCAATAACTATACAGAGTGACCATTTTACAAAAAATATATCGTTTCTTTATTGCAACATAGTCATATCTCAAAAAATGAGCTTTTCGAGTTAGCAATGCAGAATTGTTAACAGTACTACCTTTTATATTGTGCCAAAATTTTATTTAAATTACCTTTAAACTGTTTCCTTTAGGAGATATTTTCTAAAACAAAATTCTAAGACTTGTATGGAAACTAAAAATTTGAAATGTGTTTTTCTCGAAACAAGCTTTTTTGCGTTATGACTATGTTGCAATAAACGAGCGATATATATGAGATGTTATATTAATTTAGCATAGATGTAAACACGAGACTCACTTTGGCGCATTAATATGTTATCTACAGAATAAACGGTTCGTCTAGAAAATTTGTATGAAATGCACTGAAAAAAAGTAGCACTTTTTAGTTCTGGACGAGACCTAGTCTGTGTTCTGTTAACAGCATATACATAAGTTTAACGATTTATATACATTATATTCCTAAAGGCCACAAACGTGCCTTTATAATGACAATGTATTATTGATACACTCGCCAGATTCATGTTAATAACTCATAAAAATCTGTAATTTTATTCTGACAGCTTGTCAAACAAGATACCAGAAAACTTTAAGTAAGTTAATTTAAAAATGTAAGAAAAACTTGATTGTAGCCAATGTATTTAAAGGCCTTGCTACACTATCATACACGATCGTGCGATCTACTAAATAAAGCATGTGTGCTGAAAAAGTACTAAAAAAGCAACCGTGCAACAGAGTTTTTGACAAATCGTGCGATTTGAAAAATTTTATGAAAATTTTCAAAACATTATGGTTTCTGTGCGATCAGTGTGGTATATATTGTGAAAATAATAAGAATATTGTTTGTTCCTCAAGAAAAAAATTTAAGTAATGTAAAATTATTATGTTACAAGTTTTTGGTTGTTTTATTGTGTAAATAAATTATTTCACTCATACTTGTATAATAGTGTGGCCTACAACGCCATTTTGAAGCGATTTTTTCAAGTCGGCCAGACTTTTGAAACAGTTTCCTCTGAATGAATCGTACGATCGTGTAGGATAGTGAATCAGAGCCTTAAGTCCTAACTATAATGTGCATAAACTAATTTAAGCCAGCTTAAGCAACTGTGCGAATACGTATAATCAAATGTGTATAACTATAATGTGCTTAATGAAACTTTTCGTTAAGTTTCGACTAATGTCAGTTGCTTAAGCAAAGTACGAAACTGAACGCACTTTCTGTGCGGAATCATTTGTTTTCAGGAGTTTGTGTGTGTGTGTTTACAAAAATTATTAAAATAAAGAAAAATTTAATATATATTTGTATTTAAAATATATATTTGTATTTAATTTAATAGAAATGTATTTTAGCTTTTTTCAATTTTTAATTACACAAATTACTACAAAATTGTTTTTACTTTTTGTTTGTGAAATTATTGCATACAAATACTTTGTTGTCATTTTTAGTACTTTTTTATATAATCTACTTAGAAATTACACAAGTACTACGCAGTTGTGCAACAATGGGTTTAAAATCATTAAGTTCATATAAGTACATTATGGCCAACTAAAAGTCGTTTTTCATTCATATATGCGTTTGACAGACTTTTCGTTTAATTTTGGAAAAAGCTTAAGCCAATCTATGCACATTATAGTTAGGCCTTTAATAGTCTATTAACACCAAAGCGAAATCTGCTCATTTGAGATTTCAAGCCAAATGTAGTAGATTCTGAGAAGATTTTCCATACAAAATGAAATCTACTTTATGAGTAAATTTCGACAAAATTCCTTGAAATCTATTCAATACTAAGCAGTGTTACTGTGATTTTGTTTTAAAAAAGTACTTAAAAATACTACGCTACACACGCTATACACATTTTAATGTGTATTCAGTTTCTTATAAAATTTTGTTGTCAAACACCCATGCATAAACTATTTTTGTGAAAATTAAGTCTTGCTAGGTGCCAAAAAATGATAGTGTAAACGATATAGATTTTAATTCAAATCTACTAGATTTTGAGTTGGTGTAAATGTAGTATAATGATATTCTTACACTACAACAAACTGTACGTTGCCACACAAATTAAATTACATTTATTTAAGGCCTTGTTACACTATCATACACGATCGTGCGATCTACTAAATAAAGCATGTGTGCTGAAAAAGTACTAAAAATGCAACCGTGCGACAGAGTTTTTGACAAATCGTGCGATTTGAACAATTTTAGAAAACTTTTCAAAACATTATGGTTTCTGTGTAGTGTGAACTGGGCTTAAGCAGCTGTATTTTTCTGTTCATTCATATAAACATCATGTGGCATCTCTGCCAGAAAAAAGCATAAACGACAAAGTAGAAAAGAAAAAACAATACAGTTTCCCATAACAATATGTACACATATTGATTTTTACTTGTTGTGATTTTAGTTTTTAAGTGAAAATAAATATTATTTAATTTGTAATAAGGTAAGTAAAATAAAATATGAGTTCATACGTTTCATTTATTCGTTTATACATGTATGTACTAATTTCTGTATGTTCAGAATGACCACAACTAACACACGGTTGTCAGATGCTACAATATTGTAAGATCTGGCAACATGCTGACAATGTAATGACAATGAAAAATTGTCTCGCAGAAGTAAATTGTGTGTTCAGACGATCGTAAGAAAATCTTACAATTTCATTGCCCGACTATGGTCTGACAAATAATTCATCTGACAACAAAAATTGTCAGTTCACACGGTTGTCAGATTGTTAGATGAAAAAAAATTGCCAGACATGTTGTAAGGCGTTGCCACTTATGTATATCAACAACGATCTGTTTGGCAGTGTTGCCTATCAAACTTTTTTCTGACAATGATGCCATTGTCAGGTGCATTAATTTTATACATCTGACAATTAAAACTGAGCTTACAATACCAGCCAATTATCTGGCAATGCCGACGAAGAGTGTTCTCACGATTGTCAGATGCCTGACAACATTGTCGTCTTACAATTGATTGACAGTGGTTTTTCTGGCAACGTTGTAAGTTAAAAATTGGCAGTTCACACGATTGTAATACATTTTCAGACAATTTTACTGGCAATATTGTAAGATCTGACAACCGAGTGTACGTAGCTTAAGGCTGGTGATAAATAATATAACTTTTTAAATTTTAAATAACTGCCAACTCAAAGGATAAACACACTGATTGTCCCTTGAAGCGTTCAAACTTGTTTCATCCCTTGTAAGTCCGAATGCCAAACCTTCAATAGCTATATCAACACAAAACACACATACCGGTTAAAAAAATTATACTGAAATTTTTGTTTTTGGAAATGTATTTAACAAATATTTTATGTATTTAATAAAAACAATTGAGTTTTTATCTGCTATTTTAGCTTCTAACATTTATACCAATAAAAAATTATAAATAGCTTGTTTCCTATGTTTCCCAGCTATCTATATGTCGATATAGATAGCTAACCTAATCATCAGTAGACTTTGGAAATTTTTGAAAGATTTTCTCAAACATTCAACTTTATATCCCAACAATCTAAATAAATTGTTGAGAATTTAAAAAAAATGCTCTAATAATATATCTGTCAAAACACAAAAAACAAGCTTTTTCATTTATACACGTCTCCAACATTTCTTTACACCTTTCAAACAAATGAACAACCGTTGGTTGCTACGATTTGTTTTTTTAAAGTATCGAAAAGCAGAGAGCAAAAATTCAAACAGTTTTCAAGTATTTTTCTTTTTAAATTCTCAACAATTTATTTAGATTATTGGGATATAAAGTTGAATGTTTGAGAATATCTTTCAAAAATTTCCAAAATCTATTGATGGTTAGGGTAGCTCCTATGAAATGTCGACATATAGATAGCTGGGAAACATAGAAAACAAGCTATTTATAATTTGTATTTAATAAATATTTTTATGTATTAAAAATCAGATTATTAGCATTTTATTTCATGAAATTTAAAAAAAATACACTTTAACGATTGAATAAACAGCAAGAAAATGTTTGTCTTTAAGATATCGACAGTGGCAGTAAAATTAACAGCTGATTTTGATCAACGGCGAATATCGTTAAAAACATGTTACAGAATAGCAAATAAAATATCGTAATAATTATTTTAACGCTTCGATTATCGTTATATAAGTTACAGAATCGCACTACAGGGCCTTAAATCGCTTGTTTAATTTTTTAATAATAACAACTTGTTGTTATAAAACAATAAAGAATCGCACTAGAGGTTTGTTGATACACAAAAGTTTACTGCCAGAAGTTTATAAACAATTTTTTTCCACAGCAACTTATTGGTTTTTGGTAATATTTTTTATTATGAACGGGTCATACGACGATTTGATATGACGTATATATATGCTGTCGTAAATAAAGCGAAAAAAATCGAATCATGTCTGGTAAACCCAAATTGTTATGCATTCGTTAATCTGCAATCTGGTTTTTATTTGCTTTGAACGTCTCCTAGAAACAGGCCATCTTAAGACAACGTCATCAGAAAAGCGAGCTTAAACTCGTTTGTTTTTAGATGAAGTGATTTTTTGGCTTTAATATGAATTAATTAACTTAATAATTTTTTGCATATAATTTTAATATTTGATTTGAAGTGGCGACTAATATATGTACATATGTGTGTAAATATTAAACATATCACACATACTCGTACTTATGAATATTCTTGTTATTTTTTAGAGGCGAATTTTCACGAAAAAATATATAGTTTTCATGTCTCACAATCAACCGAGCGAGCCATTAAGAATTTATGGTTACTTGTACCGTACTTACATATTTTAAATTGAGAACAATAATTGAGACTTTTTGTGCAGTAGAAAAGTAGTTCACCTTAAGCGAGTTTGTTTTTTGTTTTCTTTTGCAGCTAAACAATTTTTATTGAACAACTATTGAAATTACTGAATAAGAAGGAAAAGCAAATTCCGCCAAAGCTTAAAAAAAACCTCAAACCCAATTAATATACTCGTATATATGTACATACATATATGAAATGTATCAAGGCTTCGAAAATAAACTTTTAGGCCAAAATGGTCACTTTACTTCTTTAATTTAATAAATTGAATGAAGCTGTCTGGATTAACTTATGGTACGTACATGCCAGGGATGCCACAGGCAAACAAATTACAATACCAAAACTCTCTGCAAATTCCACAAAAAGCTAAACTTTCTTCTTTTTATCTAAAACTGAGCTGATGAATAAAAAAACTTCGAGAAAATGCAACCAAAAGTTTAACAAACTTACAACAGGCTCAAAATAACCGAAGGGAGTTGAGTTCATTATTACTTCTTATATCAGATATTATTGTATCAGATATTATTGTATCAGATATTAGATGTATCGGGTGGTTAAATTTCAAGGGCCGATGTTGAATGTGAGCCACACCTAAACGCCAAGTTTTTTCCGAATTTTATTTGACATTTCTCTATTTCAGACTTACTCAATTTGAACCATGGAGAGATACACAATCCAACAACGTGTTAAAGTTATCCAGACTTATTATGAAAATGGGCGTTCAAATCAAAATGCATATCGAAGAAAATCATCTTCAGTGATGAGGCACATTTTTACCTCAGTGGATTCGTCAATAAACAGAATTGCCGCATTTGGGCGAATAAGAATCCAAGAGTGACTGTCGAAAAACCAATGCACCCACAAAGAGTGACTGTTTGGTGCGGTTTATGTGCTGGCGGCATCATCGGGCAGTTTTTTTTCCAAAATGAGGCCGGTCAGGCAGTTACTGTGAATGGTGTTCGCTATCGTGAGATGATAACGAACTTTTTATGTGCCTAATTGGAAGATATGGATGTAGACGATATGTGGTTTCAGCAGGACGGTGCCACTTGCCACACAGCTAACGAAACAATTGCTCTTTTGCGCAGCAAATTCAATGGCCGTGTTATCTTACGTAATGGCAATGTCAATTGGCCGCCAAGATCAAGTGATTTGACACCGTTGGACTTTTTTCTTTGGGGTTATTTGAAAGAAAAGGTATACGTCGATAAGCCAGCAACAATTCAACAGCTGAAGGATGAGATAATTCGGCACATTAACGGCATAGAACCTCCATTATGCCTCAGGGTCATCGAAAATTTGGACCATTGGATGGAGGTGTGCCGCCGTGGTCGCGGCGCCCATTTGGCCGATATTTTGGTCCATACATAATTGAGTAATACCAATATATCATAATAAAATAAAATTACAATAATTTCCTAATTAGTTTGTGTTTTATTCAAAATCAACATCGGCCCTTGAAATTTAACCCACCCTTTACAACTTTCCTTCCGCCGTTTTGCAATAGATGGCTGTAGCAGTAAGTTGTAGTCGAAATAAATAGATCGTAAATGTCATGCAATGAGTTTTAGGTTTAACAGGCTGCCAGCTATAGAAAAGGCAGCTCACTTGAGTCCAATTTGGTGCCGATGTACAATAAGCTTAGGTAAGCATAATGCTAAATAAAGTTATGCTCGATTAAACATGTCAACTTACGAGTCAAAGTCTAGTCATTTGCGGGAGGTTTTAATGAAGAAATCTGCGGCTCGTCGAATGCTCTATGGTGAAGCCGCTATTACTAAAGGCCCTGATTCACTATCCTACATTATCGTACGATTCATTCACAGGACACTGTTTCAAAAGTCTGGCCGACTTGAAAAAATCGCTTTAAAATAATATTTAAATAATTAAAAACTTTAATTACCATTATAATTTTACTACATTTAAATTTTTTTCTCAAGGTGCCAACAATATTCTCATATTTTTCACAATATATAGCACACTGATCGCACAGAAACCATAATGTTCTGAAAATGTTCATAAAATTTTTCAAATCGCGCGTTTTGTCAAAAACTCTGTTGCATGGTTGCATTTTTAGTACTTTTTCAGTTCACATGCTTTATTTAGTATATCGCACGATCGTGTATGATAGTGTAACAAGGCCTTAAAAGAACATGCCGAGAGTGGTTTAAACGCTTCAAGATTGTTGAAATTATAAACATATCATATGAACAAGTGTACAACATTTTGCATAAACATTAGTGTATAAAAAAGCTAACGGCAAGATGGGCGCCGCGTTTGCTCTGTGTCGAACAAAACGAGTTCACAGCGCTGTTTAGACATGATGAAGCGTAATCCTGTTTATTTTTTGGTGTCGATTAATAACTGTTGATGAAACGTGGGTCCACTACTACACACCTGAAAGCAAAAATCAATTGAAACAATGGGCGGTTGGGTTCCGAAGAAGGCGAAAACCGTGAAATAGGCTGGCAAGGTTATGGTCATTGTACTTTGGGATGCACACGAAATATTGCCCATCGATTATCTTGAAAAAGGATCCACAATAACAGGAAAGTATTATCGTGCATTATTGAATGAGTTGATTGATTCAATCAAGTCAAAACGACCTCGTGTAAAGAAGAAAAAAGTGTAAAAGTGAAATACACTTCGAATTGGTTGATCATCAATATTATAGTCCAGATTTAGCTCCCAATGACTTTTTCCGGTTTCCAAACTTGAAAAAATGGCTCACAGGAAAAAGATTCATCTCAAACGAAGAAGTGATTACCGAAACTAAAGCGTATTTTGTGGGCTTCCCAAAATCGTATTATTAAAAGTTGGAATATTGTCTTACTAAGTGTATTGAGCTAACAAGAAACTATGTTGGGAAATAAAGGGTTTTTGAAAACAAAATGTTTTTATCCTATTTAGGTAGCATCAATATCAAGCCGCCCTCGTATATCGGGTGGTTAAATTTTAAGGGCCGATGTTGAATGTGAAGCACATCTAAACGTCAAATTTTTTTCTGTACTTCATTTGTCATTTTTCCGTTTCAGACACAATCGAGCATTGTCAGAATGATGGCAAGAAACGGCAACAATGGATGGTGAATTTTGGAAGAAAATCACCTCAGAAAAAATTGCTGCATTTGGGCGAATGATATTTCAAAAGTGATTGTCCAAAAACCAATGCACCCACAAAAAGTGACTGTTTGGTGCGGTTTATGGGCTGGTGGCATCAGCGGGCCGTATTTTTTCCACAGTTACTGTTACTGAATGGTGTTCGCTATCACGAGATGATAACGAACTTTTTATGGCCCGAATTGGAAGATATGGACGTGGACTAAAGCTGAAAAATAAGCGATCGATAGTTTTATTTTTTCTAACTATCGATAGTTTTTGTTCAATAGTGATACTATCGACAATTTTGGAAAGCATAATATTTCTGGCAACTTATTCAGTCAGATTCCTAGCTTTACATTTTTATAGATGTAGTGTGATTTTCAAATGAAAATAAATTATATAAAGCATATTATATATCAAAGTAAAGTAGATAACAAACGGTACGTTTTTAGCAATGTACATGTCATTTTTTACAATGTAAAATGACTACATGTCGTCTGTTACCTCAAAGACATTGCGTCTGTAAAAAACATGAACAAATTCGTGTGACAAAATTTTAAATAGAGTGTGTTTTATTTTATGTTTAAACATCGCAGAGTTCTAACTCTATGCCTTGCGAACAGTTCAGTGGCTGTTTTTGGGCGGTATAAGTAGTCTGCTTGAGGAAATTTAAATGCATTAATATTTTAATATGTTTTAAATAATTATTTTTTATAATAATAAAAAGCATAGACAATGTCAGACGTAAATGTGCATGTACGTTTGTGAAGAAATGTTAAAAACCGTCTGTAAAAATGAATAATTTTGACAGATCTGAACAAATACATGAGGAATTACATATTAAAAAAACAGACGTAAAAACGGGTGCCTTAAATTGTATTATATAACTTAAAACATAAACAAGTTTTTTGTACAAAAAAAGTTTAGTAGAACATATCTACTTAGACCTGGCGGCGACGAATAAATGCCGACCACTACTTATAAACTTTATTCTTTTTGCCTACAGGTGACGCAGTGTTGCCAAGCGTAGGGATTTTACCTTTTTATGCAGATTTATTTGCTTATTTCCACATTTAAGGAAAAAAGGCAGATTTTATATGATTAGACATATTATAGGAATTTTAAAAATGATCAAGAATGGTTAACACAAGAGTCTAGATGGTATACAGACAAAAAAAGCAAAGAAAAATTAAAAATAACGTAGTTAACTAAAATCACGCTTCGTTATAAAACTAAAAATTAAGAAATAGCCGTATAGCACGTTCCGATTTTTTTTTGTAACTCCCAAAATCGGATTCAGGAATCGCCAAAATCCCCCCCTTCCCCAGAAGCAATGCGGTAACTCCAATTTTTCCACTAAAGAAGCGACGCTGTACTAGTATATACAGTTTTGTATACCTACATATGTAATAATCCCTCATACGGCAAGGGTTTCCAGTGTTGCAAAAATGCTAACAAACATACAATTGAAACTAAAATAAATGTGTTAACAAGAAATAAAAATTAAACCATTAAAATTATAAAACCTCATTAGCATCTAATTTAATTAATTGTACAAATTGTATATGTGCATATCATATATTTTGCATATCATATAGAAAAGTTCTAACTCGCATTTTTGTCGAATTTTAGGTTTTTAGTGTTTCCAATATGCATCACAATAAACACCTCGTCATAGAGGTTCATAAGTAATCATAAAATTAAAACATAGAGGTATTAAAATCATTTATTTGTACAATATTTAAAAGAGAGAGATTTAAGGGAAAAAGTCGATTTTTATATACTATGCTAGAGATTTTATAAAAAATCTTCTGGCAACACTGAGGTGTTTATATATTTAACATTCTCTAGAATAAAAATAAATAAATATTTTATATATGAGCAAAAAGTTGGCTGTTCTGTAAAAATTAAGAGGTATTTGCAAGCATCAAATGGTATATATTACCAGCTGTTTTTTGTTTAAATAAAAGTTATATACTTATGATTGTGGTGAAAATAACTGGCAAAGATGAATAACTTAACTAACTCCCACATAAGCATGTAAGTATCCAACAACCACATAAATTGTGGTATTTATTGCCAAAAGTAGCGCTTAACTTTAGTATCGCTAGTTTTTCTTAAAACTATCGAAAATATCGATGGCGACGACTATCGATAATGTGGACGATATGTGGTTTTTACTGGACGGTGCCACTTGTCACACAGCTACTGAAACAATGGCTTTTTTGCGCAATAATTTCGATGGCCGTGTTATGTCACGTGGTGGCAATGCCAATTAGCCACCAAGATCATACGATTTGACACCGTTGGATTTCTTTCTTTTGGGTTATTTGAAATAAAAGGTGTACTTCGGTAGGCCAGCAACAATTCTAGAGCTAAAGGATGAGATAATTCAGTACATTAGCGGCATATTATTTATTAAATAATATTTGGCCTGAAGAAGCTATCCAAAGGAAAGCGAAATATTGCCAGATAACTAAAAACCAAAAAAACTAAAAATTCCAAAAAAGACCTTAAGCTCGAACAATTACACATATTAAGAAAAAAAAGAAATAACAATAATTCCTAAATAATTTGTGTTTTATTCAAAATCAACATCGGCGCTTAAAATTTCATCACCTTTTCCTAACAACATCTATTCATTTTGATCCAATCAGACGAAAGTGGCAGCCCTGGTGCCTACAAAACATTTGTACTTATTCATGTACATATGTATTTCATTCATCCAGTTTCTATTTCATGAGAGAATGTAAGAAAAAAAGTTAATATTTCTTTAACAACTCTCAACATTTAAAAGCTTTTTTACAAATAATATTAAAACTCCTCAAGATAAGTATATAAAATTAAATTGCAATGTTGAGACCGAACCAGTTGTTCTCTTGGATGAAAACGGTTGACACGTACTCGGTTAAACAAGAAATAGCAAACGGTAAAAGACGTAAACAAGTGAACCTGGTTAACATTAAAGCCAGAAAGAACCACTAAGCCAGAGGTATTTTGTAAGCAAACGTTTACTACACACACAACTACACGATAGATCTGAAACGAGTTGTTTTTGGAACACGTACGAATCAATATTGCAGCCAGCGTTACCGTTGTTACTTTGTTGATTATATGGGCAGAATTTTGCCAGTTTTGCAAAATGCAACCAAATTGGATACCTTTTAAAATATTTTTTTTCCATATGGACGTTATAATTTCGTGGAGGAGAGGCACAATTCGGGATTGCTTTGTACCTCAAGCCCCAAAAAATGTGCAATCATTGCCCGGTACTGAATGTCATTCACATTTACCGCAACCTATTCATCATTTTTTAAAAAATACGATCCAATGAGCTGTTCTGCAGTTATTCCACACCATACTGTACGCTTAAGTAGGGTAATGTGATGTTAAGCAATTATTATTGGTTTTTTGCTGAACCATATTCGGCAGTTCTATTTATTCATGTGACCATTGTGGAAGTTGTACGATTCTCAGGGCCATTAACCACAATTGGATTAGCCCTTGAAAGATGGTTCGACCAAAATGCACGAAGTTAATCGTAAATAAAACAAACAATTTACAAAGAATTATCTTAATATTTTTTTGTTATGATAGATGGACAATTATTTGTGAAACAAAATATCGGCCAACTACTGGTCATGGCTTCGGCCTCTGTCCCATAGTTTATATTTTCAAAGACTTGAGTCGTTCATAAATAAGGCTCTTAAATTGTGCTTGGATTATTTAAGTACACTTTTTCGTTTAAATATTTGCAAAGATGTCAAATCGTATGATCGTGTTCTAAAGGAAAAGAGCTCATATTTCGTTGATTGTGTAGTAAGTGGCACTTTCCTGTTGGAATCAGATATCGTTCAGGTACATATCCTAAATATCTGGCCACAAAAAATCCGTCGTCATCTCGTGATAGCCAACACCATTCACGTTAATTACTTGGCCGATCTCATTTTCAAAGAAGTATGGCGTAATAACACCGCCAGCCCATAAACCGCACCAAACACTCACTCTTTGTGAATGCATCGGCTTTTTAACAACCACCCGTTGACTCTTGTTTGTCCTTATTCGGCAATTTTGCTTGTTAACGAATTTCATTGTAAAGTTCTGTCTGCTCAACCAACCTTCAAAAAATCATTAGGATGTAGCTCTTAGGTCAATTGAATCTTGTAGGCGTGAATACTCAAACCTTTCTTCATGATGTGTTCAATTATTGTGTACGGCGATAAGTTAAATTGCAAACAGCAATTTTCGGGAGAACGAACAGGTGTCTTCACATTTCCTACACATCCGATTTGCTGTAATTTACGCACAGTTCACCCGAAATTTTAGTTATTTTAACCAAAAAAATCAAGAAGTACTCGAAATACATTTTGAATCACTTGATCGTGGGAATTAACATCGCCTCGACGGGAAATAACATGGCCAATGAATTTGTCGCGTAAAAGAGCCATTGTTTCGTTGGCTGACTGACACCATTCTGTTGAAACCACATTTCATCCAGACCAAATTCCTAAATTTCTGGTGACAAAAAGTCCGTTATCATCTCGCGATATATCACTTGACGTTAACACCGTGCATTATGGTTGGACCACCCTTGTTTCTTTCTAAACAATTTATAGCGTTTCATTGGGATTTTTCACTTCTCCTTGAACAAACTTAAACTACTTATTGACATAAAACTGGATTAAAGTCTCAGTTCTTTCCGATAGTCTAAGCTTATAGAAGAGATTTGAAGAGAAGATTAGTACTGGATACACATTTTCATGTACTTGGAAACTCTATTCCGTCGCTGTCGCTTTTTGGACATTTTCATTTGCTTTTCAAAGATGTATTGAAAAATAATTTTAAATCTAATAAATAAAAAACTTGAATTCTATTAGAAAAATTTCAATGTGTAGATTAGAAAGAAAGTTCAAAAGATAATTAAGAAAATGTTCAGAAGGAAAACTTTCATAGTGCGAACCGAGTAACGTACACAAAGCAAAATATATTATTATGAATGGTAACCCAGCTGTCATACGCTATTTGTTAAGCGATAGTGTTTAATATACCAGCTGTCGTAAAATTAATCATGCAATTTATTTTGAATAGCCTTTTTCAGCCAAGTGGCTGCCGCCAGTGTTGCTACACATCAATGACCGTTTTATTGTTTTTTCCATAACTTTCCGCATGATTTCTGGTGATAACTGTTCGCATTCCTGTGAAGTATCCTCCTTAAGGCCTGCGATTGTCTGGGGCTTGTTGGTATAAGCCCGCAAATTCTAGTAGACCCAAAGAAAAAAGTCTGATGGTTAAATCGGGCGATCTTGCTGATCATACCAGTGAATATTGAATGATTTACATTAAATATCCGATATTAATTACAATTATTCTTGTAATAATAGCAACGTCTAAAAGATGGCCGTGCTACGGCATATGACAGTTTTTTGCAAGTTACACATCACAAAGCATAGGACACATAGACGTGTACGATGCAAAAAATAGGGATACTTTCTACTTTTGCACGCGTCATAAGCGCAATAAAAATTGTCAGCTGTTTTTGATAGCCGCAGATCACAATTCATTTTATTTTTCAAAGTTATCGCCAAGAATATTTGTACCGTGGATTATTATTTTATATGTTTGTGTTAGAAAACTTTTTTTATTTAAAAAATACTTCAAACACAACAAAAAACTTATAGCATAAAAATCGTTTCATGTAACTTTGAGTTTAGTCTGCTTTTACATTTGGACAGACGACGGGCAGACAGACGAAATTTGAGGGTGCTGCAACTAAAATTGTCGGTGGGGGAGAGTATGCAGAACACAACTCTCTGTACTAGACATTTGTGAATATTGTTTGTTTCTCTTTTTAACTTTTCGCATTTTTTTATGTTGCTGCTTCATATCATTATTCTCATATCAACTTCATATAAGTGCCCATTTCCAAGAATATAATATTGCAATTCTTCATTTTCTTCTTTCTTTGCCGTTTACACTGTACAAGTCTTATTGCTTAAACTGAACTGATTTTAGCTTGAATAGTATATATACGAATATGAAAGCAAAACGAATTGCAAGTACATGCAAGTATGAACTCGTTTACTGGATGAGGTAAAATACCTCACCCCGTTTTCTAAAAGTTAATCAGTTCAGCAATAAGACTTGCATAGTGGAAACTGGGAATAAGCACACTAGCTGTGCTTGAAAAAAAAAACAACAACAAAAAAGAAACGAAAGGTATCTGTCTATTAAGGTTGAAATGCATGTATTCTTATGAGTTTTGCACATTCCGTACTTTTCCGTCAACGCAGAGTATTAAAGTTGAGCAACTTTTAACGTACGTTGAGAACTTTGACAACTATCTGGTAATATTTTTTGTATATTTTGATATAATTTTTCGTTCAAAAATTAAATAAATTGAAAAAAAATTGTGTTGGATTTTTTGTGCTGTGTCTGCAATAAAAATTCAAAGATTTTGGTCAAATTAAAGTAAAATGCAGCTGATTTTATATCCGTTAACCGTAATTGTGCCACCTTCATACTTCGTATACGTTGGTGTTAGTTGAAAAAGGAGACGGACAAAGTACGACGAATTCTATGTGCACCGGCCTTTAGTTTCTTAAATGTAAAAGGTTTAGGCAAAACCAAAAGAGAAATGAAAAAATGTCTGCCCATTGTCTGTCTAAATGTAAAAGCGCCCTTAGAAAAGTGTAGACCGTGTAGAATGTAGAGCTGCAAAGCTATCGAAAGTCGTTCCCATCGATATTTTCGATAGTTTCAAGAAATGCTATCGATACTATCGTTAAGCGCTTCTTTTAGCTATGAATCTGTAACTTAAGTGCAAGTTAATAAACATAGATACATACATATTTATATAGGTATATATAAAATCTTTAAGTATTTTTATTCTATGATAAAAAATATAAGTTTTAAATACTTTTCTTTGTATTTTTGCTAAACTCTTTGAGCTGCAGCGACAGCTGTATGCAAAGAGAACAAAATTTTTTAAGTTGCAGTCGACATTTAGCCTCAGCCGCCAGATATAAGTTGACATGTTTAACTAACATTTTGTATATAAAAGTAATAAGTGATATAATACACTTCACTTTGATATATAATATGATTTACATAATATATTTTCATGCTAAATTTTTGTTGAACTTTATAACTTTTTAAATTAAAAATTTTTTGGTTTGTAAATATGTACATCGGGTTTTAGTTCAAGTTTTTCCTTTACTTAAGTTTTTTCTTAAGAAGGATTTTTTTACAATACAAATTTGCTGTGATCAATAATTATTAATTGAAGAAGACAAGGAAAATAATAATTAAATCTTTAGCTGGGGGACAACTAGCTGTTTCGTAGTCGCTACACTACTCATCAGCACCCACTGGGATTTGAACTCGAGTCATGACGTATCATGATCTGCTGATTTAACCACTCAGCCACCGGGCATTTAATTATTTTCTATCTAAATCATCTCATATTGAATCACATATGAATTTTGTTAATTGCCCGCATTGCTTGTACAGCGGTATTTATATTTTATTTTATTAACATATATATTTTTGTATTTTAATATTCTCCGTACCCTGACATGTGTGTTTTTATAATATATTTTCATTTGTAAATTACGCTATAACTATAAAAATTTAAATGCGGCTAAGAACCTGCCTGAATAAATGGCCAGAAACGTTATGCCGGCTACATGCAACCGGCTTCGTATATACGTTCAATAATTGTCGATCGTATCACTATAGCGGCCCATACACGTTTCAATTCAATTGTGAATTTAGTCTTTCAATTTCAAACTGTGAATTTAGTCTTTCAAACTTGATTATTGCCCACACACTTCATAAACCGAATTGAAAGATTTTCATTGAACTATCAAATTCAATGATTTTATAGACAATTTTAAAAATATATAACGTTTTCTTTGCAAAAACACTAAAAATATAAATTTTGAGACATGATCAAGATACTCGAACACACACAGCACAATCGAAACATTTTAATTTTTCTTCAACCAACTCGACAACTGCCAAAGCCATACACGCTTTGATTTGGACAACAACCGACTCAGTTGCCAACTGAGCTGAAACGTGTATGGGGTGCTTATCAAACGAAAACAATTAATAGTTAGTCCCCTTTTACAGTTGAGAAATTGATGGGCAGACAGACGAAATTTTTAGGCGATGTATTTAAGAGGAAGAGTGTGCGGTAAATCTCTACTGTACTGGACATTTTCCCAGCAGTCCACAAGTTATTACAATTTGCAAAGCATCCGATTGTAAGCGATTGTGTCAACAGAAAAAATCAAAATAAACATGTTAAGCACAACAAACAACTAGCATCCGATTCTGATTAGTCTTTTTCCACTCATATTGTTAAATTAAATGTAGGTAAGAAGCAAAGAAGAAAAGAAATGCTAATAATATAGTTTTGAACTTATCCAATCTTCGCTTACAATGTATAGAGTGTTGGATGCATCTTACGGCCTAGGCCATCGCTGTGTAAATGTAAGTAGGAATTGTATACAGACTTCGGATGGGTCACGCTTACATTGTCAATGGTCTTAGATCGAAGATGTAGGTGACAAAAATTTCGCTGGGATTAAGACATTTTTCGTTTGAAGTTGCCTCTCTTCGCATTTTTTCATGTTGTTGCTTCATATTATATTATTCTCATATCAATATCAACTTCATATAAACACAATAGCTGTGCTTAAAAAACAACAACAAAAGAGAAAGAAAACAAAAACGAAAAATTTCTGTCTGTCTATTAATTTCGCAACTCTAAAAGGTTTCGGCAAGTTCAAAGCAGAATGAGAAAAATGTCTGTCTTTCAATTTCCAAACTCTAAAAGGGGACTTAGCTAAAAACAAAACTATCGATAGTACTATCGATTGTTTTGCAGCTCTACTAGAATGAACCTCGAGCATTATTTTTCAGTAGTTGCCATTTCTTTGCTACTTTTTTAGCTTTTTGTAAGTATTCAACGGTAACGCTGACTACAGCCGCAATTAATGAGCATAAACAACCAAAAACTCAATACCATTAAGCAGACTTCGAATATTTATTAAAATTATGCACATACATACAGACATACATATGTACATGGACTCGCACAAATTTACTTACGTATGTGTATGTATGTATATTTGGATAAAAACAACAAATATAAGTATATTGTTTATAGTTATTTTAATTTTTGTTAAATTGGGAATTTGAATTTTTATAACTTTTTTCTTCTTTGCCTTTTTTCATGCGCGTATTTAAACACGAAAATCACTTTAGTTCGCGTTTGAGTTTCTGACACGGCGGTCGATCGGTTATTCGAGCCAAATTAGAGTTTAATTTCTTTTCGATTACTTTTTAAGTGTTCGGCGTGACAACCAAACTGTGCATTTAAAAACTTCTAAGATTACGCACGGACAAACTGTTTCGAATTGCAAAAACAAAACAAACTCCGCTGGTAAGTTGGATCAATTAAAATAGCCGAATGGTAACCGCTTTAAAACTATAACATCATTCGTTTTTTTAGTTTTTTTTTTTTTTTTTGGTATGTGTAGTGCATATTTTTGTGAATGTGATATACTCATACTTAAGTGCATGCATACATATCTATGTATACCCCTGTGTACGCACAAGGCGAATTCATTTTACTAGGTGAAACTAAAATTACAATAAGTACAACAATACAATAACAAAACAGTATTTTATTGTTGCTAGTGCTGTTTCAAGTGCAGTGTTGTCGGATATGGCAATTTGTGGCCAAACGTGGCGGTAAAAATTTGTTTTTAACGATGAAAATTTTTAAAACTGTGTTTGGTGTGGTACGGGGCAATACTTGAAGTCCTTGGTGACTTTTTCTTTTTGTCTATATTTTTTATTATTTACATTGAAGAAGTATGTGTATGTTCCTTATGTTTTTAATATTTTGTTGTAACCGCATATAATGCTTAGTACGGCATCCCCTTATATCCCTAGAATTCGATAGAGAGCTGTATGGCAACTATATTACAATTTTTTGAGGTTGATTAACACGTTATATAGGTATGTGTATCGCCCAGTTAAATCAATTTCAATTTAACTGCTATATTTACCCATACATACTGTATAAGTCTGTCTTGAATATTAAAATAAATGTCAAACGGCGAAGGAAAGAGTTCAGTGTAGCGTAAAAGCGCCAAATATGTACGTATATAGATCAATATTTAAATTAGATTAAAGTTATTAATATACAAACAAGAATAGCAGGAAAATGGCTTTAACAATAAGGCAGATTAAAATGATAATTTCAAAAAGTCTGGTTGGGAATAATATAAAACTTTTTCAATATTCCTTACGCATTTGATTGTTATCCGATTTTACTCGTATATTCACATGCATCGATTTTTAAAGCTCCACTGTGTTACCAATTGAAAACCAATAGAGCAAATGAGTTGTGATGTATTGAATGCAAATGTCCGTTTAGATTGCACAACTGAATTATTAATGGATTGTAATTGAGACATAAAAGTATTTCTTATAACCAAAATTACATACATTTATATAATGGGAATGTTTATGCAATTTTGGCAATATTTGACAAGCAACTTGGAGTTGCAGCAAAAAAGAAACTGGCGGCACTGCCCATGTGTGAAAAAATTCTACTAAAAGTGTGTGCGTATGCATACACCATGAATACGAATCAAACGTCACAATTTTGCATCCTCTTAAATGAATATTGACAGCGCAATCTAAATTGCGGCGTAAAACGCAACGTAATTTACCGCTTTGATTTTACGCTGTAGTAATAGCCTATTTACACTAAAGCGAAATGTGCTCATTCGAGATTTCAAGCCAAATCTAGTAGATGTTGAGAAGATTTCCCATACAAAATGAAATCTACTTTATGAGTAGATTTCGACGAATTCTCCTGAAATCTACTCAGTAATAAGCGATGTAACTGTGATTTCTTGCAAAAAGTACTTAAAAATACTACGCTGCAACAAAAATTGCACTATAATGTGGTGTATGCAGTCTCTGGGCACAAAAAATATACACTTTAATGCTGGTGTATTCAGTCTCTGATAATATTGTATTGTCAAACCCGCATGCATAAATTATTTTTGTGGAAATGAAATCTTGCTAGATGTCAAAAAATGGTGGTGTAAACGAAATAGATTTCGTTGTAGATTTCAATTCAAATCTACTAGATTTTGAGTTAGTGTAAATGCGCTATAAAGTACGGTCTCCACCTGACATAAAAACACTAACTTTAACGCTAACTTCAAGTTAAATGTAGACCGCTCATGTTGAAGTTTGGTTAAAGTTATAACTTGGTTGTTACAACATTTCATTTAAAAACTCTGTTACAACTTAAATTGTAGTTGATTTTCACCATTTTTATTTTCTTACTATGAGAAGTTATAACTCTAACATCACTACGTGTACGTCGACTTAAACAGATAAGCTACGTACACACGGTTGTAAGATCTTACAATATTGCCAGTAAAATTGTCTGAAAATGTATTACAATCGTGTGAACTGCCAATTTTTAACTTACAACGTTGTCAAAAAAACCATTGTCAATCAATTGTAAGACCATAATGTTGTCAGGCATCTGACAATCGTGAGAACACTCTTCGTCAGCATTGCCAGATAATTGGCTGGCATTGTAAGCTCAGTTGTAATTGTCAGATGTATAAAATTAATGCACCTGACAATGGCATCATTGTCAGAAAAAAATTTGATGGGCAACACTGCCAAGCAGATAGTTGTTGATATACATAAGTGGCAATGCGTTACAAAATGTCTGGCAATTTTTTTTATCGGACAATCTGACAACCGTATGAACTGACAATTTTTGTTGTCAGATGAATTATTTGTCAGACCATAGTCTGACAATGAAATTGTAAGATTTTCTTACGATCGTCTGAACACACAATTTACTTCTGCGGGACAATTTTTCATTGTCACTACATTGTCAGCATCTTGCCAGATCTTACAATATTGTAACATCTGACAACCGTGTGTACATAGCTATAGATATTTAAACAGCAAGTTTTAACTTCATGTTTTAACTGCGTTTGAAGTCAGGTGTAAACTGCATTTAAGGAACTTAAGTCCCCGTCCATACGATGAAATATTTGCTGCAAAACTTTCGAGTTTGGTGATGTTACAGGAAAAGGGAAGGGAAACATGTACTGTCTTTCATGTACATGCAGTTCTTGTTGAGTTTCTCATTCACACTTTCCGATATAAATTTAGCTACAGCTATATTTGACATTTCTTTTTATTTAATTTCTTTATTTGCATCATTTGCAAATACAAATTCCATATACAAACACTTTTCTAATTTTGTTAGTATTAAAAATCAAATCGTTACACAAAATAATAAACAAATTAATGTGAAAAATGTAATGAATGCTTTTAATTTCAATCAAAAAAATATTTTCCATTTGCCCAGAACTGTCAAAAACTAAATAGAAGAAGGAAAGGAGGTACTTGAAACAATGCAAACTGCAAAGAAAAATTTCAGTGTGGACACGAATGCAGTTTCAAAGAGAATTTAGAATTGTTTTGCAGCAAATGTTTCATAGTACGGAAGGGGACTAAACAAGAGCGTTAACATTGTGCTATGAAGAGTATTGCTCACTAACATTTAATAAAAATCACAAAATATTAATAATAAGAAGTCATAAAGACGCTAAATTAGCCTGAAAGCACCTTAAGTGTGACTGCACATGGCCACAAAAAAACCGAAACATTTGCTTTGAAGCAAGGCGAATTTATTACTAGGCGGTGATTTTTTTTTTGCTTCCCGTGTTTTTTCCAATTTTCGCGCCATTTTAATCTGAAGATTTTTTTTGTATGATTTAGTGCAATTTCAATAGATTTTTGGAAATTTAAAAGTGAAAAACCAATATAGTCTGTGATTTTATTTACAAAAAATTATAAAATTTTTTATTTAACGTTTATATAACATTTTTCCTCAGCTAAAATTAAGCGAATTAAGATTTTGAAATTCTCAGGAAATTTTACAATAACAAAATACCTAGTAGTGAATTCACCTTCCTGCTTGCATTCACCCAAGGCGAATTCATTACCAGGTGAACTTAACAGCACAGGTAATTATTTTTTGCTTCTCGCGTTTTTTCCAATGAGACTGTCAAATTTTTTTTCTTTTGTTTACAAACTTTTTCGCGCCATTTTAATCTGAAGGTTTTTTTGCATGATTTATTGCAATTTCAAGAAATTTGTGTGAATTTAAAAGTGAAAAACTAATTAAACTGTGATTTTAATTACAAACAATTATAAAAGCTTATATTTAACGTTTATATAAAATTTTTTCTCTGCTGAGCAATCTTAGGCGAATTTAGATTATGACATTCGAGATATGTTTTACAATAACAAAATACATAGTACTGAATTCGCCTTTCCGCTTGCACTCACCTGTATAAAGTCGCCTTGCATTCACCTGTATAAATTCGCCTTGCTTTGAAGCGAACTTTACTGAGAGAAAGTAAAGCTTTCTCATGCTTATCAAAACTGAATTTTCCAATTGCAAAGCGTTGACGACACGCTATTTGGGTTGGTCTATTACATACCGATATCACTACACTATTAAAAAATATATATCTCCTTAACTCTGCATTTACACACGCAATTAGTGGCATGCAAATTTTGTGTACGTATTATCAACGAAAAACAATTCGAATCTCTTGCCACTCGCTTTTCAGTTTACACATGCCATTGCAATTTCATTTTTAAAATGTCTTCGAAGCGTATAGTTCAAGCAATTTGTTTACTTCTTGAATTTTGCCTCCATTTTGAATTTGTCTTCTCTTTACAAAATAGAGTTACCGAGTTCACCATATTTGGGGAAACGATTCAAATTTATTTTTATTAAAATTATTTTAATAATTCGATGCTTTATAATTAACGAAACTGTTCTTTTTATGCGTATTTCAAGAAATAAATCCTAATAATACATATGAGAAGCTAATATTTGTAATTACATTTTGCTATAATGCAGTTAATTTGCATTAAGTTCTTAGCAGGGTAACATTGTTTATCATCTTGACATTCAGTGGCATGTAAATGCCAAATTTTCACTCGCATGCAAAATTTGCTGCCACTGTTCCACAGCTCCTGCCATTGCGAAAAATGTGGATGTATTAGTGAAAAATTGTGAATGTATTGAGTTTTTCGAACTGCCAGTGGCATGTGTAAACTCTAAGTAACGCAATTCTCTATCAGCTGATTTGAGCCTTTTACAGAGATGTTAACTTCACATTTAACATCTCTATGTAGAGTAAACTAAAGGCACCTTTACATGGTACTACAAATATTTAGATCTACCGTGAAAACAAAATGTATTCAATATCAGAGAAATCCAAATGCAAAAATTGACAAGTGGTCGGTAAATCTTCATTTTCTAAACGATTTCAGAACACTCTGTATTCTTATCACATCAGAGGTGTATTTTTAAATTTTCATTGGCAGCACTTCGAGGCGCTGCCATGAAGGTGGTACAACATTTAGATACCCAAACAATTGCAGTTCAAGAAATGTTGAAGAATTGTAAGCAAGTAGTTTTATTATACTTTCATAATTATACTTTGATTTTACTTATCCTACAAATGTAAACATGCAAAATACTTACAACATATTTTTGTTAATTTTTTTTAAGTACAGAGAGAATTTCGTAATATTTCGCTCCCACAAAATCTAAATATCTTGTATTACCATGTAAACGTGCCTTACGCCGTGTCTTCACGTGCCATCGACTTGAACATGACATGAACATAACGTCGGCAGAGCGAACGTAAAAATATGTTCATGTTCTTGATGTGGCGAATACGTATGTTCAGATTTACCTTATCAAAGTGTTCAGTTCGGCGCCATTTTGTGTATTTTTGTTCGTGGTGGCCAACTTCATGGCGAACATATGCTCGAGCATCGATGTCAGGGCATGAACGAAACATGAACATGAGCGGTCCACATTAGCCATTAGCAATGTTCGCCATGATGCTCATACCATGTTCATGGCTAATGGAGACCCCCAGTTAAGATGTATTAACATTTACATAGTTGCAGCGCTACGACGTGTGACAGTTTGTTGCTACTGGTAATATCGTGAGCGCTTGTCGTCAAATGTATTGTTTACATTTTTTAAAGTAAAGTTAGTGGTTTATTTATATAACACGTGGTATGAACTTTCAGTTTAAGTTTAAAATTAGTCAAAATGTTTAAGCCTAACGTGGAAAAATAAAGGATGAAATGACATATGTCAGGCTTAAAAAATATTTAAAATCTTTCGAGCATATAAAATACTAATGGACGCAGCGAACTTCGCCTCGCTCCAGTTTTCAATTTTTACAATTTCGCATTATCCGCATTTCGCATTTTCCATGAGGTCACTAAGAAATATGTTATGAAAAAATTTAATAAAATCAGCTACAAAACATTGTTTTGCATATTTTATGTTTTTAATATTAATAGCAATTTAATTTTCTTTTAGGTGTGAGCCCGACATGTTATTGTGAAGTTTCTTAAATGACAGTTACACATCTATTAAAATGTTAATTAACATTTCTACGCGAATAAACAAGTTATAATAAATGGCATAAAAAAAGATTCGACCGTGATATAAGGCAGAAGGGAGAGTACAGATTTCTGTCGACACAACAAAGCAGAAGAGAAGAAAAAACACAACAAAACCAAACCAGAAACACACATTTATGGACTAAAATGGATTTTAACTATAGACTATTATGGCTCTTCGGCGTTTTACTTGGTAAGGATGTATGAAAAATAATAGAAGTACTCACATTTTAATCAAATAACAAACAGGATATCGAACGAATTAACAGAATTTTATGAAATGCAACAAATTTCGTAAGGAATGCCTTGATACACTATCCTACGGGATCGTACGATTCATTCACACAAAAATGTTTTAAAAGTCTGGCCGACTTTGCAAAATCGCTTCAAAATGGCGTTGTATGCCACACTATTATACAAATATGATTGCAATAATTTATAAAGGGTGGTTAAATTTCAAGGGCCGATGTTGATTTTGAATAAAACACAAACTATTTAGGAAATTATTGTAATTTTATTTTATTATGATATATTGGTATTACTCAATTGTGTATGGAACAAAATATCGGCCAAATGGGCGCCGCGACCACGGCGGCACACCTCCATCCGAAGGTCCAAATTGTCGATGACCCTGAGGCATAATGGAGGTTCTATGCCGTTAATGTGCCGAATTATCTCATCCTTTAGCTGTTGAATTGTTGCTGGCTTATCGATGTACACCTTTTCTTTCAAATAACCCCAAAGAAAAAAGTCCAACGGTGTCAAATCACATGATCTTGGCGGCCAATTGACATCGCCATTACGTGAGATAACACGGCCATTGAATTTGTTGCGCAAACGAGCAATTGTTTCGTTAGCTGTGTGGCAAGTGGCACCGTCCTGCTGAAACCACATATCGTCTATATCCATATCTTCCAATTCGGGCCATAAAAAGTTCGTTATCATCTCACGATAGCGAACACCATTCATAGTAACTGCCTGACCGGCCTGATTTTGGAAAAAATACGGCCCGATCATGCCGCCAGCACATAAACCGCACCAAACAGTCACTCTTTGTGGGTGCATTGGTTTTTCGACAGTCACTCTTGGATTCTCATTCGCCCAAATGCGGCAATTCTGTTTATTGACGAATTCACTGAGGTGAAAATGTGCCTCATCACTGAAGATGATTTTCTTTGAAAATTGATCATCATTTTCATAATAAGTCTGGATAACTTTAACATGTTGTTGGATTGTGTATCTATCCATGGTTCAAATTGAGTAAGTCTGAAATAGAGAAATGTCAAATAAAATTCGGAAAAAAACTTGGCGTTTAGGTATGGTTCACATTCAACATCGGCCCTTGAAATTTAACCACCCGATACTAATGGGAATTACCGGTCGACGCAATCAACCGCATTCTTTTTCCCCCGCTCTTAAAGGTTGTATGACACTTCATTTTTTCTTCATTTTTCTAGCATTGGAAAGTAGTAAGAACATATTTTAATAGAAATATTAAATAATTTCGAGGAGTTCAGATATATTGAACAAAATGTTAGAATGTCAAAATTGTATGCTTGTTATCGATAAAAAAAATGAATAAGTGTCAAAAAAAATGTAAAAATGTTCACATTACCCAGTGTTTAGACATACGAGTAAGAGTTCGAAAAACTCAATACACTCACATTTTTTTACTACTACATTCACATTTTTCGCACTCGCAGCTAAATTTGCATGCGAGTGATTTTTTAGCACTTCCATGCAATCAAATGTCAAACAAACAAACAGTGTTACCGTGTAAATAATTTTAAACAAAATCAACTGGATCAGTATAAAATTAAAACCTAATTTTAAGCTAGTTTGTATGTTAATTTATTAAAACTAATACTATAGATAGAAATGTTTAAATTATAAAGAGTTAATATCAATAATATAATGATAATACAAATTAATGCCAACTATTTTCTAAAAATATTCTCAAATGAAAAACACGGCAACTCCAGTTTATAAAGACAGCCAAAGAAACAAAATATATGAAGGAAACAAATTGTTTGAAGTTCACGTGCTGACGACAAATTTAACTCCCACTCGCATGTGTAGACAGAAATGAAAATTGCAAGAGATTCGAGTTTTTCGAAGGAATTTTCGTTGATAATACATATTCAACACTCGCATGAGATTACTCGTATGTCTAAATGCAGGGTTATAATTGACAAATCCAGCTTGGAAATTTAAAATTGCTGCTAACTCAGCAATTTATTTTCGAAGAAAGCGCTTTTATGTGATTTTTTTTCTAACCTGCGCTTTTTGTTTCATGAATAAGAAATGAACGACACTTAGACCCATCATAATATTACTACCATGAAAAAACTAAAATATATCTAATATTTGCATAAAAAACTCAAAAAACATAAGTTTTAAAAAGATAAACGTCTATAAAATGGATGATACCATTATAGATTCCATTTCATTAAATACCTTAAATACATATTAATAGCAAGCAGGAGTAAAAAAAAATCAAAAAAAAATTTTCTTCCCGATGGGTCCTTCTCAGAGAAGACGAAGGATTTAAACATAAACTATTCAAAGAAATTAAATGTGAAGACTCATTTTGAGGATGGCTCCTCATAAGTTTGCGAAAATTTTAGCAAATATTACAAAGCAATATATTACAAAGCAAGAAAGCAAGTTTTATGGTCAGCTCCTCCCAAAACTTACAGCCTGTTCGACGATATCGAATGAAAATGTATGCGAAAGAAAGCTAGTCACTCACATTCGAATCAATTTGGGTTTGTCTATGTCACTATGGTTCGTTCGCATGAACTTATGTATTTTAATTGAATTTTGACACATCGTTGGCATAGAATAAAGTTAGAAAAAACCCAAATCAATGTTCTTTCGCCTAGAGCGCGAATGAACTTATCCTTTCGACATCGGCGAACTGGCTGTTAGCTTTCTTTACATCCCAAATATAAGGCGCTTGCTTGACTTCATTTATTATATATAAAACTTCTTCTTCTAACCAAACTTTTACCATTTTATTCTTTTCTAATCACTGTTTTTCATAAATTCACGTTTTCTTTTTTGGTTATTTTTGAAATGTAAATTTTTTTCAGCAAAAAAAAACGTTTTGCCAAAGTTTTATATAGTTTATTCTTTCTAACATTTGCTATTTTTTTCTAACAATTCTATAACAATTCAATGAAATAACAAGTAAGAGTGTAGTATATTCGGCTGGGCCGAATCTAAAATACCCTTCACGATAGTCACGAATATGTATAGTATATTAAAAATGTGGCCTGAATATGCTCGGTTATATATGAACCGATATCGGAATTTTCTATTTTCTGTATTTTAGTAACCTTCTTTTATAACAAGAATTGCTTTTCAGCAAAAAAAAAAAAAAATTTTAATGAAAAAATCGGTTCAGGGTATATCTCGGGTATATATGGACCGATATCGAAAATTTTCATTTTTCATATTTATGTAACCTAATTTTATTACCAGAACTGCTTTTGAGCAAAAAAAAGTTATTTAGCTTCGCTTACGCGACATTTTCATTAAAATCCGATTTGGGCTATATCTCGGGTATATATGGACCGACATCGAAAATTTTCATTTTTCATATTTATGTAACCTAATTTCATTACCAGAACTGCTTTTGAGCACAAAAAAGCTGTTTAAAATGTTCGCTTACGCGGCATTTTCATGAAAACCCTGGTCTAGGCTATATCTCGGGTATATATGGACCGATATCGGAAATTTTTATCTTCCACATTTATATAACCTCATCTTATTACCAGAACTGCTTTCGAGCAAAAAAAAGTTGTTTAAGTTCGCTTTCGCGACATATTCATGAAAAACCCGATTTGGGCTATATCTCGGGTACATATGGACCGATATCGGAAATTTTTATCTTCCATATTTATATAACCTTATCTTATTACCAGAACTGTTTTTAAGCAAAAAAAATTGTTAAGTTCGCTTACGCGACATTTTCATGAAAAACCCGGTTTGGGCTATATCTCGGGTATATATGGACCGATATCGGAAATTTTCATTTTCCATATTTATGTAACCTAATTTTATTACCAGAACTGCTTTTGAGCAAAAAAAAAGTTATTTAGCTTCGCCTATGCGACATTTTCATTAAAATCCGATCCGATCTCGGGTATATATGGACCGATATCCGAAAAAAAAATTTTTTGTCTTTTAGTCACCATGCTTAATAATTGTGTGAAGTTTGAAGCAAAACGAACAACCTTTGTTTTCAAAAATTTTCATACAAAACTGCAAAAAAAATGGCTTTTTTCGGAATTTTGAATATATCTCAGCTATACGTGGACCGATATTACTGAATTTCAATAGCAAACCCATGAATCGATGGGGTAAAAGAATGGTGAAAGAAAAAAGTTTCTAAGTCTAATGGTTTTCTCAGAAACGGTATTTCAACAGCGGACAGACGGACAGACGGACATCGCTTAATCGACTTTTCCATTAATTCTGATTCAGAATATATATACTTTATAGGGTCGCAAAAAAAAACTGTAGAAATTACAAACGGAATCACAAACTTATATATACCCTTTACATTTTTGTGAAGGGTATAAAAATGAAGTGTCATACCACCTTAAATAACCAATTAAACTGTGAAAACCTACAACTATATTCTTTATAGCGCATTTACACCAACTCAAAATCTAGTAGATTTGAATTGAAATCTACAACGAAATCTATATCGTTTACACCACCGTTTTTTGACATCTAGCAAGATTTCATTTGCTCAACAATAATTTATGCATCCCGCATGCAATATTATCAGAGACTGAATACACCAGCATTAAAGTGTATATTTGTTGTGCCCAGAGACTGCATACACAGTGCCATGGTGCAATTATTAGGTGGCAGCATAAGAGTTATTGTACTACATACATAATATTTTGTTTGTGTAAAAATTCTGGACGCTGTCAAAAACATGTTTACAAAACAGAAGAAAATGAAGAAAGAAACGTTCATATAAAAAAAAGGGTATAATGAACAAAGAAAATTAATACAATTGTTTTTATAAATTGTTTTGAACGCATTTTAAGCAATTAAAATATTTTTTAAAACTTTTTTATTGTGTTTCTTGCCCTTTTTCCAACTGTTTAAAATATTTTTATTTTTTCGCTTCAGTTTGTGTAAACATAAACAATTTTTGACACTCACAATTTTATGAAACAAAAAATTATTACCTGCGCCAGTGATGCCACCTGGTTAATTGCACCATGCACAGTGCAATTTTTGTTGCAGCGTAGTATTTTTAAGTACTTTTTGCAAAAAATCACAGTTGCATCGCTTAGTACTGAGTAGATTTCAGGAGATTTCGTCGAAATCTACTCATAAAGTAGATTTCATTTTGTATGGGAAATCTTCTCAAAATCTACTAGATTTGGCTTAAAATCTCGAATGAGCAGATTTCGCTTTGGTGTAAATAGGCTATTACTCATATTTGGTCACATTGTTTTTATTTTACGTGTATTTCCGTCAAACACATACACATATTTTGTTTGTTAGTGTTAGTAACAAATTAATAGCCGTTTTACTCTTATATACTCTGAACCGATCAGAACGAAAGTAAGCTCATTCACTTCTGTACAATGTATGAACTACAAAATTCCTAATGCAAGCAAGCCTTGCCATGATACCAAAGAGGACCAGCTACTTTAGACTGCTTAGTTTTAACCTATTGCCTACCCATTCCGATCTTGGGAGCAGCATGCTAAATGGGTCAAATTTGTCTGTTGTGTTCATATACTCCGTGACATTATAGAACAACTTTTTATTAAAAGTGCTTTGACATTGTACATATCTCCTAGGAATTACGAGTTGGACGTCCAACCTTTGATATATACTAAAGCCAAACATACAAAAGAAGGCTATGCAAGATCAGTATATGTATGTATATTACATGCCTCGACTGATCGTTAAACTTCTCATGATGTTTGACACAGTTTGCGTCCAAGGTTCTGAAAGTGGCAAGTTCGATTCTTGTCAACGTCATTGGACGTTGAAAGAAAAACACAAAAAACTTTCGGTAATGTTTTAAACACATGATCAAGTATTGTTCCGATATGTTGTAAAAACTTTCAGAAGTTCCTCAAAAATCTTGACCAGGACTTCAATTGCGATTAGTATTTCCGGCAGTCCCTTATTATGTTCTTATAGTGTTCGTCAATAACTGTATTGCCGATGGCGTTCTGAAAAAAAATACGTTCCAAACACTTTGCCCGCGTGAGCACCGCACCACACAGTAGACTTGAGTGGATGTAACGGCGTTTCGTGTATCACACACTGATTTTCAGTGCGCCAGAAACGAGGATTTTATTTATTAAATAAAAATTCGCCTCGTCAATCATGATTTTCGACTCAAAATAGTCCTCTTCTTGAGGAAGGCTCTACGTGCGGAGTATAGAACTCCACTGTTTATGTGTTTTATTATAAGTTGCATTTATATTGTTGTGTTTTACATTTCTCTCAAGACATTCAAGAGCTAAGATTTCCGGGGTGGCCAGACTATTCGTCAAAAATTTTGTTACAAGCTCATAACTCTGGGAAAACCTATAAACTTCATTACTTTTGTAAACAATAAAGAGCACAGAATTTGACTTTATTCTTTTGCTTTCTACCAAAAAGCTAAAGACGGGTAAAATTATTGGTCACCATCCAATTCTAAAGGATATAAGAGACGTAATTTGTATGTCTCAAACAAATGACCTCATGGGACTTCATAGATCCAACTCACTCTCTTACTAGGAAGTTCGGGGTCATCTTCCCAATAAGGGAGGAATGGGGCACGAACCTAAGGTGGCTGCGGAATGGTTCACAAAAGCGGTGCGTGGATAGACCCAAAACGCTCCAAGGAGTTGGAGTGGGAGTAGAGCACGCAGAAATATAACTTTTAGTGAAGGACCACATTCTTCCAAGCGGAACTACACGCAATACGGGAAGCGAAGTGCTGATTAAGCTACTCTTTGATAGTCAATCAGTCCTAAAAGCCCTGAGCAGTTGTGCCTTTATATCCAGACTAGGGTTCCTCGATGGCTGATTTGGTAGAGTACTCGACTAACAGACTCGAGGTCGCAGGTTCGATTCCTGCCACAGACCCTGGGCGTTACTGCAGACAAAGCTTCTCAGTTTTTGTGTTTGTTAACAGTTTGTTAACTAAAAATTAGCACTGGAATGTCACAGCAGGCTAATTGAACTGGCAAGCCAGAACCAGGTTACTTTGATCTGGATGCCAGGACATGAGGGCCATTATGGCAATGAGATGGCAGACATCTACGCCAAAAAAGGAGCAGAAGTGACTTTTATTGGGCCCACTCCAACATTTGGCTTCAACAAGAGTCTCCTTAATGAAGAGTGGTACACGGATGGATCCAAAATGCGCCAAGGAGTTGGAGCGGGAATAATTAGGCTTAGATCGTGTAGAAATATAACTTTCAATAAAGACGCCACAATTTTCCAAGCGGAGTTGTACGCAATAAGGGACGCAGTGGACTTTCCGATAGGGGGCACAAAGGAGTTTAAACTACTCTCTGATAGCCAATCAGTCTTAAAAGCCCTGAGCAGTTGTGTCTTTAAGACAGATTAGTAGTGGAAGGGCACAACAGACTAAATAAACAGGCAAGACAGAACCAGAAAGGTTACTTTGATCTGGGTGCCAGGGTATGAGGGGCATTATGGCAATCAGATGGCAGACATCTGCGCCAAAAATTGGGCAAAGGGGACTTTTATTGGCCCCTCTCCAACATTTGGCTTCAACAAGAGCCTCCTTAATGAAGAGATGAAGAAATGGCCGGAATGTATCGTGGAGCAACATTATAGCGACACTACCGGTCTTGGACGTTCCAAGAAATTTCCAAGCTTTGATGTAAAGAGGGCCGAATGTGGTCTAAAACTGGATCTGGAACTTACAGATCTTTACACCTGCCTGAAGCAGCTGTACAGAATCGGCATTTTAAATACAAGGCTTGCAGATTCTGCGGTGAAGAAGAGGAGTCAATGCTGGGCTTGATCACCTACTGTGGGGCATTGGGACACAGAAGATATACGCAGCTAAAAGCACAAACATCAAGTGAACGGGACTTCCCATAGCTCCCAACGAAGGAGCTAGCCCAGTTTCTTAACGTACTCAATCCGTGAAGTGGCCGTGGAGGTCTACATCTGAAGCAAAAAATGCTTTCTACCAACAAAATGCGCGTTATTTTCTTTTTTGTTGTATGTATTTTAGCAGTGTCATAACCTGACAAAGCTGCCACCTTATTTTTTACTTTCTGTATCTAAAGATTTTAGTACACCTTGTTGATACCTTTATAATTTTTGTTTTTCCTTTAAGGTCCAATATTATTCACAATAGTTTCACTGCAGGATATTGCCAGTCCAGTTTTTCAAAACCACAAAACGAAGGAGTGGACAAACTTAGATAACATAACATTTTCTTTTGACTGTAGAAATCGGCCAGTTGGTTTTTATGCAGATATGGAATACAACTGTCAGGTATTGCTATTAAATAAAAACTATTTATGTACATATGTATCGGGTGATTCATCGTGAGATTTTACTTATAATGTAAAAAAATATTTTTAAAAGAACAACTTATGGAAATTACCGTTTCAAAAATGTTGTCAATTAAATGTTGACCACGACTACGTCCGAGGGGTCCAGCTTTGGCCGACTCGTTTGAGCATAGCAACTAGTATCGTGCGAATACCACGAGCGATTTTGGCTTCCAAAGTGTAAATTGTAGCTGGAATATTCCAGCAGACCTCAAACTTTACATACTACCAGACAATATAGTCCGATATAGATCTAGGTAGCCAATTTATCCTACCTCAACGTGAAGTTAAATGGTAACCAAAACAAGTACATTGTTTCAAGCACTGCATGGCTCCTAGTGCTGTCTTGTTGATACCACAGCTCAACGAGACGATGCGCGTGAAACACATAGTCCTTTAACGCGCTGAAAACGACGACGAATCGATTCGCTACGCTCTTCTGATACACTCTCTACTACAGCGGCTATATGCTCTTCACTACGTGCTGGATGTGATCCAACCTGTCGAGTATCATCCATTAATGTAAACTGGTAATGATTTCAGTAGATCATTGTGCGTACCGTGAGTTCCTGGAATCGCACAAAAAATATTTCTCACAGAACGTTGCTTTTCGTAGCAGAGCTGAACAATTTGGAGATAGTGTTGTGATGTTAGTCTTTCCATGATGACTTGGTAAACGATGCTGAAGAAAAATTGACGAGCATTTTTATATACATAAGTCATACGTGATCTGACAGAAAAAGCCTACCGAAAATCAAAAATCGCGATGAAAGTGAAAAAATATTTTTATATGAGCCGTCGTCAGAAAAATTCTACTGAGAATCAAACCTCACGATGAATCACTCGACATATAATACAATATAAATAGATAATACATTTATAAATATTTTAAAAATGTTCTTAATTCTTTTAGATATTTCACATGTGCGATGAGGAGAACAATCGTATTCCACATCTGTGTGCAAACGAGACATCATTTAATCAGGAATATCGGATATGTGATTGGGACTACAATTTCAACTGTACGGAGTCACCTGTAAGTTTTAAGGATACATTTAAAATATTTTCCATTTTAAATACTTTAATAATGAATTATTTTAGAAATGGTTTTATTTAAATGAACTTACTTATGCCACTGAACCACCAGATGAAGACGAAGATTTCTAGGAAATTTTGCAATTGTTTTAATATATTTTTTTATCTTAAGTTTTGTAAAAACAAATTTTAGATAATGCCGGTCCAAAGTTTTTAAAATGTCACTGGATTTTTGATGCCAGTTAAAAGTCATAGAAAATCTAATGATTTATTTTTTATTTTTTTTTTTTATAATAAACGCAACAACGATTTAATATTAAAACCTGAGTAAAATTTAGAGAAAATTGAGATTAAAAGCTTTTTGAAATCCATATGATTTTCATAAGCTTTAGTTATTGTGAATATAAAATACTGCGTCAAATAACTATAGAACCTTTTGCAAATGAGAACGGATGTGTGTTTGTGTGAATGTTTTCTAATGTATGGCAGTTATTGTTTCGAATTCAATAACAACTTGTTGTTCTGCAACTTGTTGTGTAAAAGCAATACATTTATTTTTAAATCCAGTTTGGCCACATTTTTTTCAGCTCCTGGTAATGCTGCTTATAACTTAAAAAAAAAATTAATCGTTCCCACGAACATATAATTAAATACATACATACATGCACACTAACATTCATCTGTTTGCTACATTTGTAAATATAATTCAAGAAGGAAAATTTAAGGCTTCAGCAAAAAAGACAGTAACCCAACAAACACTTAGGTTTGATTTCAACTTGGGAATGAATCAAACAGTAAACCCAAATACATTAACGTCTACAGGGTGGCAGCGCTAGAGCATAATTACAACAACACAACAAAAACAGTCGTGCAATGTGTACATTGCTGCCCGTCTACATTAGACATGAAAGACTGTTAAGACATCCTGTTAAAACACACCTTTGAAAGTCCGATTTTCAAAAGGTGGAGTTATACGTATGTCTTAATTTTTCATTATTTGTGTACCGCGCACAAGTAAACATCAACACTTAGGCCCAGTTTTTGAGTTCGTATTTAAATGTTATTTAGCTTTAAGTTCCATTTAAATATGAAAATCAGTTTTTCACTACAAATTTGAATCAAACTTAAATGCTTTTCGACATTTAATAATTCGACATTTAAATAATCATTTTTCTAAAAACCATCATTTTGGATTTGAAGCTGCTGCTTGATATTGACATTTTGTTGATGTTGTTTGATAATTAAACTATTATTTATATAATATAAAAAGTATATTTGACTTCCAATCATAAAGTCTAAAAAAATTAGTATAAATAATTATATCAATTTTAAGAATTAGAACAATTATTTTATTAATTTCAATTATTTCTCATAGGTTTTTATGTGCTTGCATTTGTATTAGTGCAAAAAAGGTAAACAAAACACACATACGAGCTATTGCCTGCAGAAGATATTCGAAAATTAGTTGCTAATTTTGTACTAAACAACAGCACAGTATAACAATTTATTAAAAATAACTTATAGCGCATTTACACCAACTCAAAATCTAGTAGATTTGAATTGAAATCTACAACGAAATCTATATCGTTTACACCACCGTTTTTTGACATCTAGCAAGATTTCATTTGCTCAAAAATAATTTATACATGCGGGTTTGACAATACAATATTATCAGAGACTGAATACACCAGCATTAAAGTGTATATTTTTTGTGCCCAGAGACTGCATACACCACATTATAGTGCAATTTTTGTTGCAGCGTAGTATTTTTAAGTACTTTTTGCAAGAAATCACAGTTGCATCGCTTAGTACTGAGTAGATTTCAGGAGATTTCGTCGAAATCTACTCATAAAGTAGATTTCATTTTGTATGGGAAATCTTCTCAAAATCTACTAGATTTGGCTTGAAATCTCGAATAAGCAGATTTCGCTTTGGTGTAAATAGGCTATTAGCGTAAAATAAAATTGTTAAGTTTTTCTATGCCGTTAATAAATTTAATATTTTTCTTTAAGAATTTTTCTATTCTTCCACTTACAAACATCTGTTCTATGGAACACTTTCCATAATATTTGGAATTAAAGTAGAGCTGCCACACTTTCATCGCATTTAAATAAGAACAATAATTTAATAGTGATAAACTGAACTAGCATTTAAATACAACTTAAATTTAAATGAAAATTAACTAATTTTGTATTTAAATACGCAGTCAAAAACTGGGCCTTATTTTACGACAAGCTGTCGTATTAAGACGTTATTTTCTGTTAAGACAGAGCTGTGAAAGCAGACGTCTTAACAGCCTTGTTAAGATGGTAAGAAAACTGTCCCATTTGCAGTATACATTTGCCATTAACAGCAGTTAGTTGTTTCCGTTATAGGCTTTTTACACTCAAGGACACTTTAGACTATCACACTTTGTATTAAGACTTGTCAAAAATTCAAATAATACGTGCAAATGTAATAGTGTGAATATAAAGCGTTATGAAAATGAGAAATAATACGGTAAGAGATTTGACATCCCATAACACTTCACCATTTTTAGAAGTTTGTTTAAAGAATAAGATTTTTCATTGGATCAGGGTTGCATTTTTTACAAAAGAAAATAATAAAAATATTAAAAGCAGACGTTAAGCAAATTGGCTCTTTATTTTCAAATCATATTTCTTGTTTTACATTAGGAGTGATGGTGTGAAAACAAAATGTAATGGTACGTTAGATTTTTTGACAGTCGCAACAAATATCATTAGATTTTTGTCTCACAAAATCCAATCAAAATCATAAGACTTATATGATAGTCTGAAATGCCCTTAACTAATATCTAACATCTACCATCATTTTGCGGACATGTTACATGTGAAGTTTTTTGGTGTTGTATTTATTGTAATTCTGCCACTACCTATTAAAGCTGCCTTAAGGCCCTGATTCACTATCCTACACGATCGTACGATTTATTCACAGGAAACTGCTTCAAAAGTCTGGCCGACTTGAAAAAATCGCTTCAAAATGGCGTTGTAGGCCACACTATTATACAAGTATGATTGAAATAATTTTAATAAGTAAAAACGCGTGAAGAAAAATATAAAAGGGAAAATAATGAGATTATCTGATTTGAGCGCGATTCGAGAATTTCAAGACTAAGAAAAGGAATAATAATAAAATAAATAATAATAATAGAAAATTCAAATTAAAAATAGCATCCTCATCATCATTAAAAGAAATATGAATTTGTAAAGCAAAAATTGGTTTTTATTTGTATTCCACATTAGAAAAACATTTGAGAATTACATTTGAAACCGAGTTGAGAGTAAATGAGTTTCTCAATTTGAAAATAATTTCTCCTTTTTTTTGAGAATTCTACGATTTTCAATTTGAATATAAATCAGTATCAAACGTTTGTCGTCTGAGAAAACGTTTGATTTCAAATCATTCTCAATTTGAAATCAAACCTTAGTGTTTGTTGGGTATTGATGTATGTATATACATACATACGTACATATATAAAGAAATGTAAAGTTCTTTATAAGCTAATTAAAGATTTTTTGCACTGGTTATTTGGCTTATTGATCTTTTATAGACTAGCAGCAACATATTTCATAATTTTTTTTTTTTTTTTTACACTATAAGAAATTTGTTTTTATTTCTGTATGGAATTTGTTACGTTAATTATTTTGTAAATGTTAAATAATGTTCTTAATGTACATAAAAATGAATTTATAAATAAATATAATAAATAATTAATTTACATATATGTATACGTTATTACAAATTGAGAATTAAGATTCATTGTAAAATTATGTAAATTGTTAAAAAAAAAATTGTTGATATTTTAGCTAATAAATTGTGTTAACTACATCTGTATTTCAATAAAGTTGTGTGATTTATTATAATGCGCATTATGCTCAATTTACTTTATAAATATCGGACTGATAGCCTGTTCACAATGATACCGCCTAACACTGCATTTAGACCATTGCTAGTTCACTTTCGAACGAGTTTATAACGGTTAATAATTCGATTTGAAAACGCAAAATTGGGGTTTTAACAAACGCATATTACTAGACGTTTGGTTTTGCGGTTTGAAAGCGCCAAACAGATGTCCAACAGATAAACGGATATGTTTAAAATTGGCGATGCTTTGTGATGTGTAACTTGTCGCATACAGTTGCACTGATTCTACTTTTTTGACAGAGGCGTTAACGCAATTATTGGGTGGCAGCATTAGAGTAGTTGTACTACACACATAATCGGGTCTGCCATGGAATCCAATTTTATTGGAATTGGATTTAAATTCGACCAAAAAATAGCGTTGGTGTCATGGAATCCAAGTTATCGGTTTTGTGTTCGAACTTGAATTTTTATCGGTTTTATGTGTCATCCAAAAAAACAGAAAAGAAAATGAATTGCATTTTATAGTTGGTTGTAATAAATAGATTCTGTCAAGGTGCATTAACATGCGCTACGGCATGTGACAATTTTTTGCTACTGGCGATATAGTAAGCTATTTACGTCAAATGTATTGTTTACATTTTTGAAAGTGAATTTAGTGTTTCATTCTGAATTAAACATATAAAAATTATTTTGTGAACATAAAAATAATTCAAATAAGAATAATTTATAATTATGAAAAGATACATTCAGAGAAAAAAGTTACAAATATTTTTGACAAACATAGCTTACCAGATGCCTGTTTTTGCTGTATTGTTGTAATTTTGCACTAGTACTGCCACAGTGTAGACGTTAATACACATTGTAGCGCATTTACACCAACTCAAAATCTAGTAGATTTGAATTGAAATCTACAACGAAATCTATATCGTTTACACCACCGTTTTTTGACATCTAGCAAGATTTCATTTGCTCAAAAATAATTTATGCATGCGGGTTTGACAATACAATATTATCAGAGACTGAATACACCAGCATTAAAGTGTATATTTTTTGTGCCCAGAGACTGCATACACCACATTATAGTGCATTTTTTGTTGCAGCGTAGTATTTTTAAGTACTTTTTCAAGAAATCACAGTTGCATCGCTTAGTACTGAGTAGATTTCAGGAGATTTCGTCTAAATCTACTCATAAAGTAGATTTCATTTTGTATGGGAAATCTTCTCAAAATCTACTAGATTTGGCTTGAAATCTCGTATGAGCAGATTTCGCTTTGGTGTAAATAGGCTATTGGATTCTGTCGTATACTCTTTCTAATTCAAATATATATTTTCTCTTATTTTTAAGAGCAAAAGCACGCAAATACAATATAACTGTTGGATAGAGGGCAAGAAATATCGAATGAATGAATGAATAAAACGATTATAAATCGAATGTCCATTACATTCGTTATGCTACAAAGGAAAACATTTTGTTAAGGCGTAATTTGCTTTTAAGAAATGTGCGCAATAAGCTCTGAAAATTTTAAATTGGAGTTGGTAAGAGAACTTTGATGGTATGTTATTGTACACACTTACATACATACATACACATATGGATTTATTTATTTTACTATATATATTTATACATGTTTCATAGAAATATGTATATAGATACATACGTATAAATACAATCGAATGTTACTTCGATTCATTCGAATGATAATATAGTTGAAATTTTTTCTTCTTGTTTTCGTTTTATTTGAATGTGGCTGTGTTTGTTTCTCCACGAGTCGAGTTATCATTATTCCTTCGGTTTGTGTATTCATTTCTTTGATTTTATTAACCCTAGAAAGATAAGCTACGCTTATAAAACGTATGAGTTTTTGAATTTATTCTCTGTCTCTGTTGTTTGTTATGAGAGATATTTGTTTTGCTCAGTTGGCTTCTGTAGCGTACTGGCGGTGGTTGTTTTCGTTTGGTAAGTTGATCTGTTTCTGAGAAATTACAAAACCATACGTCTCAGAGACGTATCTTTATCTTTTGTGTGAATTTTTGAGTTATTGTCTTATTATTTATTTGAATTCATATCTTTAGGTCATTTGTCATTTTTTTTTAAATTAAAATTTTGGTATGATACTGGCATGTAAGCTTGGTTTGAATACTGCAGAAATCGCTGCTCTCTTGCAGAGTGAAGTACTTGAGCATGATGAAATGAAAGCGATTTAGAAGAGAGGTCAATGAAAATTTTCAACCCATTTAAGCTACTGCGTCTTTTGACCAATTAGTAGATACTGAGACCAGTGAGTCTATCAAAGCTGCTACAACTTGTGAACGTATAATACACTTCCTACTTTGAGAAGTAAAAATAGCCACTGCTGGAGTACCCCGAAAGATCGACATTCTGGTAGAACATCGGTAATTAATACAGTTCGAACGGCGAGAGGACCATCTCGACATTGTAAGACACTGTTGAATATAACATTTATAAACTCCTACGTGATTTATTTTCATAACATGGCTTCTGCTAATCAAAATCCTTTGAGTCGAAGCGAATACATGAAAAAACGTTCATTGCCCCTAACAACTCCTAGGATGCAAATGAGGCTTGAAGCTCCGATTTTATCAAAATTCTTGCGTGACAGCAGCCAAAATTTAATTGCCATTAAAGCTGAAATCGATACCAATAATAACGAAAATAAACCTACTCCTACTGTGGATTTTGTCCTTCAATAATTTGAATAATGTCAAAAATGTTATGTGCCAAATGTCAAACACCTATGTGTGGAGAACACAAAAATCTAGTCCATAACACTTGGCTATAATGATATAATAATACGATTTTCGTACTTATAAAACTTGTATTATACACTAACTACTAAATAAATTTTAAAAATATTTAATTTTTATTTAATTTATAATTATTTTTGAGCCCTTTGAAATTGACATTTTATTTTGTTAATTTATGATCTCTATTGAATTGGCTGTTATTTTTATCTTTATTTTACATTTGTTCGTACAATGTTTATGTAACTAAAGAGGAAACATAATAAATAAATAAATTTAATAAAAAAACACATCAATTTTTATTATTATAAAGTCCTTAAAAGGATGTAAAGGATCATACGGCTCTCAGACGTATCGTTATCTTTAACGTAAAAAAAAAACGTGATCTTTCTAGGGTTAAACTAGAATATGAGTCACTTCGTAGTCAGTTGTATGTGATACGAAGCTTTATTCATTCAACAAGCAAATTAATGTGTTCAAATGCAGTTTGAGCGTAATAATGCAGACGTTTAATCGCGTTTTATACATATGTGAAAAACATGTAGTACTTTTTCGGAAAAAACTCCGAAACGCCAGTAAAACGAGCGTTCCTTAGAACACCTAAAAGTAAATAAATCGTTTTTCAGAACGCTTTGCGGTTTCTGATCGACCGTTTCTCAGAACATGGCTGTACATAAAATTCATTTTTTACATCGAGCTAATAGCTCCAGCAGCTATGACCTTCCAAATAAACTTTTATTATTAGAATTTATTCATAAGATAAAACAAAATTTATAATAATTATTATTAATCAAAAAATTATAAACAGTTTGTTTTCTATGTTTACCAGCTGTCTATATGTCATTTCATAGGAGCTACCCTAATCATCAGTAGACTTTGGAAATTTTGTAAAGATAATAATATTAATAATATATAGTGAATAAAACTCAATTGTTCGTATAATTATTGTTCTTATTTTTTAAGTCTGTGAAGCTATCTACATATTTCCGTCAACATTTTTTCAATTGTTAGGTTAGATTAGGTAGGCAGACCGCTGGATACCCCGGAGTAGTCTAGGTTGTCCAGCTCACTTGGGTCCTGGAGTCGTTCCCTTTGTGATTGCCTGAAAAGTTAAGATAGTGGAGTGAAGAATAGAAGTTATAGGAATATAGTGTGAGTGGAATAGATGGGAGGGGTTGGAAAGGAAAGGCGGGAACCTCTTAGTGTAGCGTTACATGATGCTATACTAGCGATGCGATGCTTCTTATTAAAGAGGCTAGCGCGGTCGGTTTGACCGGGGCCAGACAAGATAGGCTGTTGAAGCTCCGCTCGCCTAAGTATCAATGCTGGGCATGTGCCGAGGAGATGAAGGATCGTCTCCTCCTCGTCTTGGCAACTTCTACAAAAGTCGTTATGGGGTAGGTCTAGTCTCCTAGCATGGTTTCTAAACAAGCAATGTCCAGTAACAACTGCTACAGTCACTCTTAGTTGAGATCTGGGCAGTTTTAATAGCTCCCACGTTCTCTTAGAGTTGATATGAGGCCACCGGTTCCCTGATATAAGGCATGTGGGCTCTGTGAGCCACTTTTCTTGTACACGTTCCAGCGTGTGGAGTTTTATTCTTTTCCAACACGCTGTTACTGGTTGTCCGCAATATCCCTATCCTCTAGGGCTGTCCCTTTTTTGACTAAGTCGTCAGCGATGTTGTTGCCATTGTTGGACCCATGACCACGTACCCATTTTAAGGTTATGTTGGAATGTTTCGCCATCTTATTTAAAGATGCCCGGCATTCCTGGACTAGACTAGAATTAGTGTATATTCCAATCAGGGAGCTGATGGCGGCCTTACTGTCCGCTAATATCATGATATCCCTACCGAATATCTTGTAAAACGTCAGTTATCTGGCCGCTTTATTTATAGCCGATATTTCAGCCTGAAGATATTTTTGTGTTATATTCTTCTATATAAACGCCACCCCCAACCCTTTCCCCCCTTCTGGACCCATCCGTGTAAACATAGAAGTATCCAGATTCTAGGGAAGATTCCTCAATTTGGTAGCCGAAGCTCCTTGAGAGGAATGGTTTTCAATTGTTGTTTCTCGTCGAAATTATGTGCACTATAACTTTTTAAAAGATGTTAATTGAAATAAGCTGCAAGTTTCTGTACTATAGCTGCATAGGCGTTCAATTTTCGTTCCTGGATAGAATCGGCAGAGGTAATACCTAAACTCATCATCGGGCTAGTTATCGTACATATACGGCCATATCACAGAATTCACTTCCGTTCGGAAATTGAATTGAATCGGTTTTTTAATTCTTCAAAAAAATAAAATATAAAACTTTTTCGTAATGAAATCAATTCTATAAGATAATACTAGTTTCATTCTTGCTATTAGTGCCACCTTACACACATCAAGTTTGACTCGTCAAGTCTTGAGTTTTTGGGAGAACGGAGAGAAGAGAGTGGAAAAGGGTGCAGACTTGACGGTACCGTCAAGTTTAAAATGGAATGCCAGAAAATATGAAAACTTTAAGGCAAAAAACTTAAACTTGACGACACAAAACTTTTGTGTGTGAACGTAAAAGTTCAAAAGAAAATTGAAGCATAATTGATTAAGAAAACCTGGTGTGTGTTAAATTGGGACTTAGAAATGATTTCATTCCGAAAAGTTTTTTAGTTTTTCGTTTTTTGAAGAAGTAAAAAAAAGAATTCAATTTCGTTTCCGAACGGAATTAAGCTCTGTGACATGGGTGATAATCTATTTTTTAAGAAATAAAATGTATTTTTCATTACTCTAATCCATTTTGTATATTTGTTTAACTTGTTTATAATTTCATGTTTATTAAAGCAAAAGTTCTCATTATTATTTCTACCGAATTCAACAATACATTGAAAAGAAAACCAGCACATCCAGCTTTATGAAATATATGAAAAACCTTTAGGTAATACGTAACAAGCTACTGCAACTAAAGTTATTCGAGGTCATCAATAATTACGCCACCTGCAAACTTTTCAGCTTCACCAGATATATCAACACCTAAAGCGGGTATTTTCGACGCATCATTTATTTCGGCGGCACCCGATCTGGTACCGAATTCTTGCATTTTCAGAATAAGCATTGCAAATACCTGAGCGGGCAGTGTAGTTTGCAGCACTTGCAATAAACGAGCAGGTTGTCCACACACAACGAGAGCATTTGCCAAATGTTCAACACCACCTTCAAAGTCTCCTTTTGCAATCAAAGTCTCTCCCAGTTGAATTTCTTGTAGGAAATACCTGCAAAAAAACAAGGAAAGAGTTTAGTTTTTACTTTAATTACAGAATGATATCACAGAAGTTTAGCGAAAGCAAAAAAAAAAAAAAACGTTAACGGTTGTCGCGACAGAATTCATATGGAAACTTCTACTCAAAGGAGTATAAACAAGTGCAGAAACCTATATTTCTTTAAAAATATGATTTGAAGTCACACAATTGGTGCGATGCAAATCTCAATCACCTAAATTTTTGCCAAGTCATTCTGCAGCAAAGAATGAAATGAATTTTTGGCGAACTTATAATAATAATGTACACTACAAATCTTTAACAGCCAGTTTACCAATTTCGACAGAGAGCTTGTCAGCGATGTCACAGAGCTTAATTCCGTTCGGAAACGGAATTGAATTCTTTTTTTACTTCTTCAAAAAACTAAAAAACTTTTCGGAATGAAATTATTTCTAATTGCAAGAATGAAACTAGTATTATCTTATAGAATTGATTTCGCTCCTAAAAAGTTTTAAATGTTCGTTTTTTGAAGAATTAAAAAACCGATTCAATTCCATTTCCGAACGGAAGTGAATTCTGTTACATGGCCATGTGTTCGCCATCTAAGCGAATGAAAATTGATTTGGGTATATCTGACTTTATTCTATTCAAACGATTTGTAAACTCAAGAGCATACAAACGAATAGTAGCGAGATAGATAAAGCCAAATTGATTCGAATGTGAGTGAAGAATTGCGGCAATTGGGTTAGAGAAATATTTAGGGGTTTGATAATTAGAGTTGAGTGGACTGTAGGTTTGCCCCTAAATTAGATTACCTACCGCTTTTCTTAATATTTTAGGAGGACGTTTAGAAAATTAAATCGTCGTAGAAGAAAAAAGCGTGTGACTTTATTGACGCTTCGTTCTTAAGTGTCTACATACATTTATTTTTGCTTTAAGTACTAATTTTTATAGCATATTCGAACATTATACGTAATAATTCACAATAAACTAGATTAATTATTCGTTACTTCATGATAAGACAAAATTATGTTATAAGATATAGTACTTTAATAATATTTTAATCTTATAGTTAGTTCAAAATTCATTGATGTAAATCTTTTTTGTTTAAAATATTTATATTTTAAACAGTGAGCGACTAGCTTTCTTTCGCATGCATTTTCTTTCTAGATTACAAAACTGGCTGCTAGTGTCAAAGAATCGAATTAGAAGCACTACATTAAATTTAAGGTATTTTTTTGTCAGGCACATCTCAAAATGAAGAAAAATGGCTTGGCCCTACATACATCAAATTCATTCGTCAAGGTAAGTTTTTTTTTATTCGTGTCAATGAGAAAAAATTTACACGTATAGTGTAATGAGGACGAATTATTGCAGATTTTTATTTATTTATTTATTTATGACATATTGCAGTACAAAAGCCATCAAGGCCAAAATAAAGTAGTACTGCACAGGTAGATTAATAAGTGCATATACCTGAGTAACTCAAATAATAATACAATTCAAATCCTTATATAATGCAAATCAATTTACAATGTAATTTAATATTATTAATGAAACAGACATCATAGAAATTATATTCATTCTTCTTAATTCAGTCTACAATACAATTCAATTATATCAGTCAACTTAAAACATAACAACATACTAAGATAAGATCAAGAGGATTACATCAATTTCATTTCCTTTCCTTTCGAGACTCCCCAGCCCTAGAACATATACAAAAATAAGTATGGCAACCAGTATTAATAGCGCAACTCCACACACAAACAAGAAGATAATCACGGCAGATGAGTCAGGGTCAGATGTTGTCGAAGCTTAAGTCGAAATACATTATTAGAATGTGAAAAGATTCTTAGGTCATGCGGCAACACATTCCACCAGCGAGCAATTCTCACAATGAAGGCTCTGCTAAAGGCAGAACAATTAATTCGAGGGATTAAGATTTGTTTGTTCCGAGTCGATCGAGAAAAATGAAAGCGATTACAAAGATGTACGACATTCGCCTCTCTAAACGTTTTGTAGAAAAAAGCAACATTGCGATACCTAATAAAATCCAAAAACGAAAAATCAAGAAATTTAACCACGAAATCAGACACATGTTCTCGTCTGCGAACAGAAAAAACATATCTAACAATAGAATTCACGACACTACACAGCTTTGCCAGATTAGTAGAAATAGTACCCGATACCACTTCTAGTCCGTATACGATAAAAGGCATCATCAAGGCTCTAGCTACACGCCACCTAACCGAGAATGGTAAATAAATACTCAAGGAGTAAATCCTCCGCAGTGCAAAGGACACTTTCTGATGCACCATATTAATGTGGGGCTCAAATTTAAGCTGGTCATCAATAAGAACACCTAAACATCTATAATGACTGACAAATTCAATAGGGCACCCAGAAATACAAATATTTAAGTCTTGACAAAATAACCATGAAGAAAAAAATAGCATAGCCTTCGTTTTCCGAGGATTTATTGCAAGGCAGTTCGCATTCGCCCAGTCAGAAACACTATTGAGAGAAGAATTAACCAAGTATTCTAAAGCATCGGCCGAGTCACGATCCCCACTAAATAAGAGCAGAATATCATCAGCAAAGAGGAATGGTTTACAGACACCAGGTTGAAACACTTCAACTACGTCATTCACGTATAATATGAATAACAATGGCCCTAGGACCGAACCCTGGGGGACACCCGAGACAAGGAGCAAACAACTGGAGTAGACTCCGTTCAAGTCCACGAACTGTTGCCGACCACTGAGAAATGAATAAAATTTTCAATTCGAAAAATGGCATGCCAATACATACATCAAATTGATGCCCATACATACATCAAATTGAGAAAAAACTAACTTACACGTATAGTTTGATGTGTGTTTGACGAAAATGAAAATAATTTAGACTGTTACCTTGTCGAAGCAGTTACTTCGTCAACCTAGGCGATGTAAGTTTGACGAAAATATTTATTTGATGCGTATAATATTTGCTGAGACATTATTATTAGAACAATTTTGGGAAAGAACAAGACGAAGGAGAAAATTCCCATCCTTACTAATACTTATTACAAATACGAAAGTAATTCTCCTTGTGTGGCTGTTAGCTTTCCACACTTAAGTCCCAATAACAATGTAGATGTCGGATATGGTGATAATTTAAGGTCCGAGGAAGAACATAAGATGGATTTTATTCAGGAAATCAAGCCATAAATGGGTGAAAACTTGTATGAAAGTATGAAGCTAGAATCATAAAAATTGTTATGCAACTCAACTTAATTTCTTAATTTCAGCTGTTGTGAGTCAAACACCAGTTTTCTCCCCAACCAGTTAACAGAATGTCGAATGACCGGCCAAAATTATTAAGCGGCAATGACAAAAACAAATAATAGGTTACCAAAATTAACAAGATAAAATAACAGAAGTACCACGCAAAATTTGCTGGAGCTTCCACGCTTGCGACAGCGACCTTGACGGCAACAGCAACAACTACCACAGCAATAGCCAGTGTAATGTTGTGTAGAAGGCGGTGCAAACTATACAACGGGTGTAGTTCCAATGAAACGTAAAACATTAAATCAAATAAAGACTAGGTCCAGTTTAAGTACACTCCGCCAAATTGAAAAAGATTATATCATGGGGTAGAAAGTGGAAAAATAAGAAGAAAATGTTAAGTGAGAAAGTTGCTGGAAACGTAGATAGTTTGACAGCTATGGACTTCTGAAATTTCGATATTCCTGTACACAAAATTGCGAATTTCTATTAAATTTTTAAAGTTATTTATGCAAAATTGGCATCATTTGAAAGCACTTAAATAAGGTTTTTTGAATATGTGAACATTTTTATTTAATTTTTTAAATATGTATAGGCACAGTAGATACATTGCAGCGGAAAAACAAAAACCTGCCTTGTCGATAAAAATCATTTATTATGAATTTTGCACAGAGCAGAGAAACTGAATGGGTGATGACTGGAAGCATGTAATCTAGTCAGACGAACCAAATTCAACCGTTTTTAGTTCGATAGTAAGCAATTTTACTAAAAAAGTCTAGGAAAGCGACTTGAAAGAAACCATATTAAGAAAACAGTAAAACATGGAGGAAGCAGCGTTATGGTTTAGGGCTGCTTTACTTGGTGATACATTGGCCCACCACAAATAATTAATGGACTAATAAGGAAAGAAGACTAGCTGCATAGTTTACAGACCAATCTCAACGTTTTTGTAGACAAAAGTTGCCTATCCCGCGAGAGAAGTAGTTTTTCGGCAGGATAACGACTCTAAGCATACATTCAAAATTGTGAAAGATTGGGCCACCGGTCAAAATTTCTGGTTAATAGAGAGGCCAGCGCAAAGTGCCGACCTAATTTCGATTGAGAATTTGTACTCAATCGTGAAAAGAAGGTTAGTATTTACCCATCACCATAAAACTACTTTAAACGAACTTTGGACACGAATTCTCTAGGATTGGGTAGACATTCCAAAGGAAGCTATTCATAAATGCTGATCTTAGTAACGCGTAATATTAGGATTAATTATATATTTGTATACATAAGCTATATATTTGTATTTATCGATTTTAATATCATTGGCCAGAAGTGGCTTAAAATGTTACATGAATAAAAAAATAATAATAATAATAAATTGATAGAAGTATCCCAAAACGTATAGATGTTTTACGCAACAAATTATATTGGACTAAATACTACAAAAAGTACTACCATTCTGAAAAGTCTTCAAATGGAGCAAAATTGAGTACATGCGAGTTGTTTCGTTAAGTTTACTTTTCTCTTTAATACTTTTAATTTTAATTGTTAAGCTATTTTGTTAAGTACTAAAACATGAAATAAGTTAAGAAAGCAAATTTGGATTTGATTAAATATTTATGGAATAAAAGGTAAACAGCCTAGTGTATGTCGTAGTCGAGAATCCAAAAGTAGGTAGCTGCACTAATTCGACTTATATATGTGTAGCAAAAATCAATATAAAGCTCCTACAGCTATAGAAACAAATGATGGAACATATTCATAAAGCAATCTTTTTCGTCGCAGAAATCTAAAAGTTGGCATGTAAGTTAACTTAACGAGTCATAATCAAGCAAAAACTTAATTATAGATACTTTTGAATTTATGATGACAACATGTAATAACAATCCGCGTACTTTGATATTAATAACTTAATATTCTAGATCTGATCTTAATCTTGTGCATATATTATTAACTTAAAATATAGAATGAAATGATTTGAATGTACAATGAACATGGGTTCATTCAAATTATATTTTTTTTAATATATTTATTTATTTAGTAACTGCACAGTTGCAAAGCATAGGATGCACAGCATGGACGGGGTGACAAATACCATAATGCCCAAGATGGTATTAAGAGTACTTTTGTAGCGTCGCTGTGACTAACTATAACGACCTATGCCTTCACATAGGAAGTTTCCAAGTGGTTAACAATGAATAAATTATAAAAATAATATAAACCAATACAGTTAGTTGAGGAAAACCGTTAACCAGTGCGAGTGAGACGCAAAACTCTCGAAGTCCCAACAACAAAAACAAGCCTGACCGCACTTAAGAAATAATTACGATGACGCGATAGCTGTTCTTCAGCCCAGAGCTGCTTTACGACTCATTTTTTTTACTATATAATTTTCGGAATAGTTGCTACTTAAATGAAGAAAGTTTGTTTCGTGCAAAAATTTTATTCTAAACCCGGCTTTCATATACACAACTTTACAGTATAGAAATGCTCTGTTTTATCCTGCCGAGCTCCCAAGTAAAACCATAGATTTATTGTAGCTTCATGCCAAATATTTTGTATCTAGCATTATTTCATTGTTCTTAACAAATAGCAGTTGCTGGAGAAAACAATGCACTTAATGATGAAGTCATTTGGTGTATTTAAAGGACATCAGAAATTATTCAAAATTTAAGTTCAAAAAGGAAACTATAGCAACAACTGAACTAAGCGAATAACTACACCGGAGCCTGCGTTCTCTAGCAGCAAACTAATGAAAACAAACCTATACTGATTTATGTATATATACACATACATTTCGTGACACACTAAAATTTAAAAAATTACCTTTCAATAGATGCGTGGTCATTTAAGTTTGGCATTCCATTCTTTGCTGCACCACCAGTTTTTCGGTTTTTTCTTCGTCCTGTTTGAACAATAACATTTACTTATGTAAGAATCACTTGGAAACACATGTACATGCATACAAACATCCACACATTGGGTGTACATATGCATGTGTACAAAAGACTTACTTTCTCTAATCTTTTTTTTATAATCAGGATCTGAACGTCGTTTTGTATCAAAATAAATGCAATAACCAATGAATATAGTGCCTGCAACTCCAGCGGCGATTCCAAGAGTTGACTTATTAATCCCCAACATTTCAAAGTTTAGACCCGTCAAAAAAACTTCACCAATTCCTCTTTGAATGCATGCTTTAATCGGTATTGCTAAAACAGCGATTTTTCCGTAAGTCCGCGTGTTTACATTGCACGTGTTTACACAGTGTGCTGAAAGTCATGGTCAGCACTGCCCTCCCAATTCCCAAAAAATGGCACAACAAGTGCACTTTGAAAAAAGGTGTCACAAAAAAGGTATTTCCAAGAAAAGAAGGGTTATTTTTGTAAAAAAACAATAAAAACTAGAGAAAACTTTTTCAAAGCAATAAATTAAGTTTTTTATTCGCTATTTAAGCTTCTACCATTTATACCAATAAAAATTATAAATAGCTTGTTTTTTATGTTTCCCAGCTATCTATATGTCGACATTTCATAGGAACTACCCTAATCATCCAAAGTCTACTGATGATTAGGGTAGTTCCTATGAAATGTCGACATATAGATAGCTGGGAAACATAGAAAACAAGCTATTTATAATTTTTTGTTGGCTCCAAGCAATATATAAAAAACAATTGAGTTTTATTCAATATACTCATAGTAGCTTCTAACATTGATACCACGGCGAATTCATACCAATATATGCAAGAGCAATAAATACAACACTACAAAAAATAAATCTTTTTCACATGTCAAAAGAAAAAAAGAATTCAAAGTAAAATATAATAAAAAAAAAAATTACAAGAAAAGACAAACTTTTACAGCCAGTTTACCAATCTCGACAGCGTGCTTGCGTTCGCAATCTAAGCGAAAGAAAATTGTTTTGGGTTCGTCTAACTTTTTTTATGCGAACGATCTGTCAAAACTCAATGAAAATACATAAGAATATGCGAACGAATAATAGTGAGATAGACAAACCCAAATTGATTCGAATGTGAGTGACTAGCTTTCTTTCGCATTCATTTTCATTCGAAATTGGTAAACTGCCTGTTAATTATTTCGTGAAACTTTTAATTATTTCGTAAAAATTTAAGTCTCAAATCATAGAGCTTGGAAAGGTGAAAATGGCCAGCCAGATTGCGGAGGATTCTGGATGATAGCTGGCACTCAAGATACAATACATAACTTAAAAAATTGCTTTAATTTTTTTTTAACTTCTTTAAAAAAAATTTATAATATAAGAAACACAAACAATTGAGTTTTTTATTCACTATACTAGCTTCTAACATTTATACCAATAAAAAATTATAAATAGCTTGCTTTCTATGTTTCCCAGCTATTTATATGTCGACATTTCATAGGAGCTACCCTAATCATTTGTAGACTTTGGAAACTTTTGAAGGATATTCTCAAACGTGCAACTTTATAACTCAACAATCAAAGTAAATTATTTAAAATTTTAAAAGAAAAATGCTTTAATAATAACTGTTAAAACACAAAAAACAAGTTTTTCCATAGTATACTAATACACAAGGTGCATTAACGTCTACACGGTGGCAGCACTAGAGCAAAATTGCCACAATACAACAAAAACAGGCATGTGGTAAGCTATGTTTATCAAAAATATTTGCAACTTTTTTTTACAATTACAAACTATGAATGTACCTTTTTATAATCGTAAATTATTTTTATTTGAATTATTCTTATGTTCACAAAATAATTTTTATATGTTTAATTCAGAATAAAACACTAAATTCACTTTCAAAAATGTAAACAATACATTTGACGTAAATAGCTTACTATATTGCCAGTAGCAAAAAATTGTCACATGCCGTAGCGCTGCCACCGTGTATACGTTAATGCACCTTGACGCTACCATTACACAAGAAAGTACTTTCATGAAATTTCTGTATACGTATTACAAATAAAAAGTCCAATGAACGAGACGACTTTCATGAAAATTTCTTGTTCGTCTACACAGGAAAGTGAAAGTTCATTTTAAAAATGTCGCCTAGGCAAAGAGTTGCAAAATTTGCCTCTGCTTCTCTCCACTCTTATTTTGTTTGCTTACTAATCAGAGTTGCCGAACTTATTAAATATACAAATTTATGAGGCAATAGTTGAAAAAACTTATCATTATAAATTTTTCTATGAAATTATTTTTATAAAAATACTTTATGTGTTTAATATACAATATAAGAAAAAAATATTATAATTATTTGCATATACATGCAAAATAAGTTAATTTTATAATTATTATTTTACTACAATACTACAACTTTGTATAATTCTTTGTATGTGGCAACAGTGCTTAGAATTTGTCATTTTACTTTCAGAAAACGTCAAAAAATTTGTTTCATGAAATTTTTAATGAAAGCTGAGTGGAAAGCAAAGCGAATTCATTACAAGGTGAACTTAACAGCACAGGTGATTAATTTTTGCTTCTCGCGTTTTTTCCAATGAGACTGTCAAATTTTTTTTCTCTTGTTTATAAACTTTTTCGCGCCATTTTAATCTAAAGATTTTTTGTATGATTTAGTGCAATTTCAAGAAATTTGTATGAATTTAGAACTGAAAAACTAATGTAATCTGTGATTTTAATTACAGACAATTATAAAAGTTTATATTTAACGTTTATATAAAATTTTTTCCCAGCTGAACAATCTTAGGCGAATTTAGATGTTGACATTCACGATATGTTTTACAATAACAAAATACATAGTACTGAAATCGCCTTTCCGCTTGCATTCACCTGTATAAATTCGCCTTGGTGGAAAGTAAGCAAATTGAGAGTGTGTTAGTAAAAAAGTGTGAGTGTATTGCAACTTTCATGAAATTACTTTCCTGTCTAACACTGCGTTTAGACATACAAGTAACTTGTTACAAGTTGTGTGTACATATTAACAACAATACATCGAAAAAAATAATAAAAACACTTGCAATTTGCACGATTGTTTACACACTCAAGTGCAAGTTCATTTTCAAAATGTCGTCGAAGACAAACGTTGTACGCCTTTGTACTACATGCGCTTTTAATGTCTGTGCTGCCAAAGTTTTAGCATAGCAATATTACAGGGGAATTATATTATGCACACAATTTTTTCACAATTTAAATAATAAATTTGTATTCCAAATAAAAAATAAGTTATAGATGTTTATTTATTTTCGTTTTTTTATATTATGTTTTCGGCATACAATTAAAAATTTTAATATTTTAAAAAAATTTCCTTGAAAAATACCCATTAAGGTTAAAATGAAATATCTATTGGCAACACTGTTTGTTTCTGCTTGCATGCAAGTGAAAAAATCACTGCCAACCAAAATCAGTTGCAAGTGAGGCTATTACTTGCAGGTGTGTGAATGTATTAGTAAAAATATGGGTATGTATTGGGTTTTTTGCACTTGCACTTGCGTGTGTAAACATTGAGTAAACGATAGGTAAACGATAGATAAGTGCGAAATAAACTACACAAGCTGCTTGTCAAACATGTCAAAATTTTAGGTTTCTACCAGAGAACAACTTTGAGTAATTGCATAAAAATCATACTTGCTCAGTAACATGAAAACCATTTCATTTCGTTCAAATATGATTTTGTATTCAGCCGCACAACTGCGCAGTTGATTTTTAATCAGTAAACACAATGAGCGACAATTTCTCTATGTAAGTGAAATCATCGTTAAGGTTCGTGCTTGAATATAAATGAATGCGCATATAGTTCGGCATTCATTTCTTGTGTTTGAATTTTTGCTGTGGAAGAATAAAATTAACAAAAATCAATGCAGTCATGTATTCAACAGTTTTTCTGTATGCTTCTGTTGAAAAAAATCAAAGTAAAATACACATACATAGAAACAAAAGGTTTTCATAGAAAAAAAAAATGTGCATATGTATATATGTAATTATTTTTGAACATTTGTTAAAAAACACAATGGTATACATACATATAACAAAAACAAAAAATTAACTAACATACAAAATATGTATGTAAATATGTTTCACATTTGTTTACACAACACACAATCGAAGCAACATCTAACGTTTAGCCGATTTTAATTTTACTCAGCATTGAGTTTTGTTGCTAGATTTTAGTTGATTACAAATTCAGATTGTTTACAAGACGAGTTGATTTCACTCAACGTTGAATTTTGTTGCTTGATTTTTGCTGATTACAAATTTAGAATGTCTACAAGACGAGTTGATTTTACTCAGCGTTGAACTTGGTTGCCTGATTTTTGTTGATTACAAATTTTAGTGTATGAGTTAATAAGCAAAATCGTGATTTTTGGTGATCACTGGTTTCTACAAACATTTTTGTTTGCTTATCGGATGTTTGCTGATATATAAAAATATTTAAAGCATGTTTGCACGAAAACCAAAAAAATTTTGATTTTCGTGCAAACATTGTGTGTGGTCATGTAAATTTTGTAATTTTAATGAAATTTTTGCAGGGTGAGGTGTAGGAAGAAAAAGCACACAAAATGAATCAAGAAAATGTATTCTCGTGATATTGTTTAGAATTGTGTAAAAGTTTACTTTTTCTCAGCAAAGTTCGCTTCAAAGTAAATGTTACTCATTTTTGCGGCTATTAGTAATCACACTTTAGATGCTTTCAGACTAATATAGCGACTTTATTAGTTTTTATACCCTTCACAAAAATGTTAGGGTATCTATAAGTTTGTGATTCCGTTTGCAATTTCTACAGTTTTTATTTGCGACCCTACATAGTATATATATATATATATATATATATATATATATATATATATATATATATATATATATATATATATATATATATATATATATATATATATATATATATATATATGTATATATATATATATATGTATATATATATATATATATATATATATATATATATATATATATATATATATATATATATATATATATATATATATATATATATATATATATATATTCTGAACCAAAATTAATGGAAAAGTCGATTAAGCGATGTCCGTCTGCCGATCGTTGAAATACCGTTTCTGAGAAAGACATTAGACATAGAACGCTTTCTTTCACCATTCTATTACTCCATGGTGTCATGTGTTTGCTATTGAAAATTCCGAAAAAGCCATGAATTTTTGCAATTTTGTATGAAAATTTATGAAAAAAAAGTTGTTTGTTTTGCTTCAAACTTCACACGATTATTAAGCATAGTGACTGAAAGGCAAAAACAATTTTTTTCAGATATCGGTCCATATAGATAGATATAGCCTAGACCGGGGTTTTATTTTTTTTTTTTTTTTTTTTTTTTGGTTAAAATCAGTTCTGGTAATAAAAGAAGGTTATATAAATACGGAAATGAACATTTCCGATATCGGTCCACATATACCCGAGATATAGCATAACCCAGTTCGCGTAAACGAACTTAAACAACTTTTTTTTTGCTTAAAAGCAGTTCTGGTAATAAAGTCAGGTTACACAAAAATGAAAATTTCCGATATCGGTTCATATAGAACCTAGATATAGCTTAAACAAACTTTCCATAAAAATGTCCATGAAAGATTTCTTTTATGGAATGGTGATTACAAGGCAAAAATATTGTTTCCCCGATATCGCTCCATATACATCCGAGTATATTCAGTACAAATTTGTAATATATACTATACATATACGTGACTATCGTGAAGCGTATTTTAGATTCGGCCCAGCCGAATATTAGTAAACAGTACTGTTCATGGCATTGCATGAATGCTCTTATTTAAGTTAATACAGCCTAAAATCAAAGCGTTAAATTAGGTGGCGCTTTTCGCCCTAATTTAGGCTGCACTGTTTAATTTATGGACTGGATTTTTACCATAGTTATGTAGAAAAAGCTACTTGATTGCCCTTAGGTTGATTTTTGTTTTTTGTTTGTTTGTGAAATTCTTTCCCATTTGTTCCAAACATCTTTAAATGTACAACTGAATTTGGCTAAAATATTCTCGTCCTAGATATCAGGACTATTCCCAATATTTTAGTGGCTCTTTGAGGAAATTAATTTCGTTGCTTATAAGTATTTTAAATTATTCTATAAGATCTTTGTTTCAAAAACAAATTATGCTAATAAAAATTCAGTTGTATTTATACACAAAAAAAAAAAAAATAACAAAAATTAAAAATTAGGTTAAAATGAAATGTACTTGTTTCCAAAATATTTATATTTATTCAGGCCCACCGAAAAATGCACAAAACAAACTCTCACACATTGAAGCGTATGCCAAATAATTACAATAGGATTCAATAAACGAAAAGCTGCATGATAAAAATCGAATACTTATTATCGAACATATCAGTCACATTGCATGACAATTCATTAATATTGATACTGAATTGGTGTTAAGCACGATAGGTACGAACAGTTCAATAACGATTATATGCTTCACAATACAATGCTTGATTGGATTCAGTTTCAATATTCTCCTCGCATAAACAGTTCTTATTGTACTTAAAATAAAGGAAAAGAAATGTCAACTAATTTATTTTTGTGTAATATAACCGATATTTTTGCTATATATCCTAAAATATTTCATGAATTGGTTGGGTATAAGGATTACTGTGACCACACTTATTTGCCAAGTGATGCCGACTGGCAGCATAAAATGTACCTAATGTTGCTCGAAATGCAAAAGAATATAAATGAAGCTATCGAAAGAGGAAAGTGAGTCGAAAAACATGTATTTATTGCTCGTATTTTCTTGGATAAAAATGTATTGTAAATCAATTCAGAATAGATTGAAAATAAACCACTATAGTCTTGCATAAGCTAGTGCAGTGTTGCCAAGCTTAAGGATTTTTCCCTTTTTGTACAGATTTATTTGTTTATTTCCACTTGTAGGGAAAAAAGGAGAGATTTTGCATGCTTAGGCTTAAGGCCTAACCATGAGGTGTGTCTCTTTACTCTACTTTGGGATCGCAATTTGCACGGAAAGCGTTGCCGTAATATAAAATTGGACAAATGAGAGCGCTTTTGAGAGAATAGTATACTTCCTCTTCTTGCACGCAACAGCCCATACTTTTTCTTTGGGCTAGTTTGAGCAAGTAGTTAAGCAATCAGCTGTTCAAAAAATAATCAATAAGAAAGGAGCAAAGTTCATTTGAATATACAATATAACTCATTTCTTTGCTATATACGAATATACGTATACAAATCACTTCAGTATTTTTATATAAATATTAAATAAAAAGGAATGTGCAAAAGACTTTAAAAGCCCAAAAGTGTAAGACATCATAGAATTTTTTCGTAAAACTAATTGCCTGGCCCACTATGTCACTCGACATCGATCGCTCGCATAAATACATGTATACCAAAAACAATATTTTAAAATTTGTTTTTGTTTCAAATGTATTTATGCGAGCGAGCGATGTCGAGTGACATAGTGGGCCAGGCAGTAAATGTCAATTTTTGTTGCCTTATCAAAACACAGTATTTGTTTCTTTTTGGGCAAGAATTTCTCTTTTTCCGTTCCCGTACTTTAGGTAAATTTTTTCTGTATTTAAGAGAAACTTATGCATGTTCTCTTTTGCGCGAAACTGGATCGGAAAGTAAAGAAACACACCTATAATGTGCATAGACTGGCTTAAACTTATGTCAAAATTAAACGAAAAGCCAATGCATAAGTGAATCAAAAACCCAATGCTGCAGAACTGAGTGCTATTTGTGTCTTTTCTGAGTAAATTATATAAAAAACTACTAAAACTAACAACGAACTATCATTAGCAACGAGCGCTTCCTCTGTCAGTGTCCAGCTCTTTCTTCATGATTTGACGGAGGTATCAGAATGCGATGTAAGTGGATTGGACTCCTTTATCCGATCCTCGAGTTGGTTCTAAACCAGTGATATGTAAATCTACTGCGATGCGTATCACATCCAGGCAACACAACGAGACCAGACTGGACCCAAGTGGGCTGGCTTTACAATAGCTGGCAGCCAGTTAAACCTAACCTAATCTAACCTTCATTAAGTTCATTATAGTTGTTCACATCTGATTATATGTCTTCGCACAATTTCTTAAGCTGGCTTAATTCAGTTTATACACATTATAGTTAGCCCTTTAGTATTAATAAGGCGTTTACACCAACGCAAAATCTAATAGATTTGAGTGAAAATCTTCAACAAAATCCTAAACGTTTACAGCGTTTTTTGACATCTTGCAAGACTTCATTTTTATAAAATTATTTTAGCATAATTGTCATCTTGTAAAAGCATAAGTAGTTTTTTTTATTGCAGAGGAGTATTTTCAAGTACTATTGTGAAAAAATCACATCTGTACTTATATTAGAGTACTTATACTACATTTATAGGGCATTTACATTTACCCAAAATCTAGTAGATTTGAATGAAAATCTTGAACAAAAACCGTTAACCGTTTACACTTCCGTTTTTTTACATCTAACAAGATTTCATTTTCATAAAATCATTTTTTGAAAAGGGTTTGACAGCAATAACTATATCACAACTAATTCATCATGTGAAAGTATAGTTTTTTTTTATTGCAGCGTAGTATTTTGAAGTAATATTTTGAACAAAATCACAGTTGTGTAATAGAGTACTTCAAAAATCTACCAGATTTCATCAAAATCTAGTCGAAATCTAGATTTAATTTTGTATGGGAAATCTCGTCAAAATCAACTAAATTTGAATCGAAATCCCGAAAGTAGTAGATTTGGGTTAGGTGTAAATTGCCTACTACACCAACTCAAAATCTAGTAGATTTGAATTAAAATCTACAGCGAAATTTATATCGTTTACATCACCGTTCTTTGACATCTAGCAAGAGTTCATTTTCACGAAAATGATAAATTTTATCAGAGAATGTATACACCACATTAAGTGTATATTTTCGTTGCAGCGTAGTATTTTTAAATACTTTTTGAACAAAATCACAGTTGCTTCGCTTGGTATTGAATAGATTTCAGGAGTGTACGTCGAAATCTACTCATAGAGTACATTTTATTTTGTATTGGAAATCTTCTCCAAATCTACTAGATTTGGGTTGGAATCTCAAATAAGCACATTTCGCTTTTGTGTAAATAGAATATTACAAAAATCTACTAGATTTCGTCAAAGTCTATTCACAACGTATATATTATTTTGTATGGAAATCTCTTCAAACTCAACTAGATTTGACTCGAAATTCTGAATATATTAGGTTTGACTTAGATTAAATATCCTATAAGACACAATAGATTGCCCGTGTGTTGCCATTGTTATGATATTTTATTTAGTCGCCATTTTTAAAAATAGAAGGCAAAAATGTTTGAAGAAATTTGCTATTAAGCACCCCATACATGTTTCAACTCAGTTGGCAACTGAGTCGGTTGTTGTCCAAATCAAAGCGTGTATGGCGTGTATGAAACTAATCAACTGACACGATTAGTTTCGCAGTTGTCGAGTTGGTTGAAGAAAAATTAATATGTTTTGATTTTTTCAAGTTTACTAGCAGGTCTTTCAATTCGATTGTGTTGTGTATATTCGAATTTCTTAATCAGGTCTCAAAATTTATATTTGTAGTGTTTTTGCAAAGAGAACGTTGTATATTTTTAAAATTATCTATAATTTCATTGATTATAATAGTTGAATGAAAATCTTTCAATTCTGTTTATGAACTGTGTGGGCAATAATCAATTCAGTTGAAAGACTCAATTCACAATCGAATTGAAACGTGTATGGGCCGCTTTATCAATCAAAACCCCAGTTTGGATATTTTTTGTTTTAGGCACTTTTGCATTTCACACAACGAATTTACAAATAAATAATCATGTACATAATACGTTTTAAATAAAAACTCTTGACACTAAAATGCCCCTTGCCAATGTATTGTGCTTGTTGATGCGAGAGATAAGATCAGCGTGAAGGGGGAAGAATTGGAGGTATTTGAGTACAGACTTGCTTGTACTCGGCAATTCGTTTTGTTCGCACATTCTAATTTATTATATGTTTGATATTTTAGGATATTCTCTTTATCACTAAGAAAAAGGCCATTGTTTAGGCCAAATATCATAATTAAAATCCCTTTTCACGGCTCAAAAGAAACGCCAAATATTAAGATCATTTAAAGAAAAGAAAGTGAAAGTTGCATAACTAAGCTGCCAAATTTTAAAGAGCTCTTACTTTTCCCCTCACCGGAAGCTTTTATAAAGACAAGAATTTCACAACCAAAATCCCCTTGTGTGATGTGGTTCTAAGCCAAACTTTGTTGTTTGTGTGAAAAAATGTCTCCCTTACACTCTACCATCAATTATTTTTGACTTTATGTAATAGCAAAACTATGAGTTCTTAATAATTCGTTTTTAATGTTTTTACAGTAATTACGAAGATGTAATACGTCAAGTGGAAAAGCCTATTTTTGATTCAACTCACATTCAAAGATTTTCAGCGTCATCAAGCCCAATAAATTGTTTGCCTAGTGGATCGATAAAATGTAGTGCTGTTCGCCCGACAAATAATTATCATAAAAAAACAAAAGTTTTGTGGTCAATAGATGATATATGCAAGGCAGCACTAATTTTAAAAAAGCCAACTCAAAAAGTTATTTTTGAAAACGAGCACGATATGAGAAAGGTCTATTCTCTACTCTACGATGTCTTTCGCTGTAAGTATTTTTATTAAGAACTTATTTCGGAGATCAATAAAAATTTTTATTTGCTTTATTTGCTCTATTTTAAAAATAACTAAAATTGTCACAAATGAAGATCAAACCTAAAACCAAAAATAGGTTTTTATACCATATTTTTGAACTGGTATATAAAGTTTTAAAATCTGATAAAAAAATAACCGTTATCTTAAATTTGTTTCAAAAACTATTTATTTATTCATCAATAACCATATTGCTTCCTTTAAAGTAATCCCCCTCAGATATAATACACTTATGCCAGCGGGTTTTCCACTCCTCGAAACACTTCTGAAATGCACTTTTTGGTATCGACAACAGCCCCTGTTTCGATTTTTCTTTTATCTCCTCAACCATACCATAGCAAAACGCTTTCCTTTTATCGGTGTCTGCAGTTTTTGGCCAAAATCTCACGCACAAGCATCGATGTGTGACGTGGTGCAAAATCCATGATTGTGCATTTCTGAGGAATTGCTTCGCACAAACAGCGCATAACCACAAGGTAGTGCTCCTTATTGACCGCACGACCTTGTGGCAAGAATTCATGATGCACCACGCCATTGCAGCCGAAGAAAACAGTGAGCAAAATCTTCACATTGGACCAAACTTGACGTGCTTTTTTCGGTCTTGACTCTTCTTCAGTGCGATTCACTATGCTTTTTAAGCCCCAATTATTTCGATTAAAATTGTTAACCACAAAATAAACCTTTTTCGTATTCACATTACTTTATAGCCTGTTTACACCAAAGCGAAATCTGCTCATTCGAGATTTCAAGCCAAATATAATAGATTTTGAGAAGATTTCCCATACAAAATGAAATCTACTTTATGAGTAGATTTCGACGAAATCTCCTGAAATCTACTCAGTACTAAGCGATGCAACTGTGATTTCTTGCAAAAAGTACTTAAAAATACTACGCTGCAACAAAAATTGCACTATAATGTGGTGTATGCAGTCTCTGGGCACAAAAAATATACACTTTAATGCTGGTGTATTCAGTCTCTGATAATATTGTATTGTCAAACCCGCATGCATAAATTATTTTTGAGCAAATGAAATCTTGCTAGATGTCAAAAAACGGTGGTGTAAACGATATAGATCTCGTTGTAGATTTCAATTCAAACCTACTAGATATTGAGTTGGTGTAAATGCGCTATTAAACACCGTATGCTGGTATTTAAAATCAGCTGTTTCAGGCAGCTGTTGTCTTTAACCACATAAATAGTTGTTAATTAACACCCCAATTTTTTGTAGGTTTAATTTTAAAAAAAAAGTGTTGATTTATGTTGTTTACATATTTATTTCATTAAATTTATCTAATAAACTAATTATTTAAGAAAAAAAAAAGCACTAAAAGTTAGTAAACAACAAAAATAAATCTTGAAAACAATATTTTTATATAAAACAATAATTAACAAAAGTTTTTTATTCAATATGTATTTCATTTTCTTTGAGAAATCTTCCTAAGAAAAGTATTTGTTGATCGATTATAAAATCAAATATTATTTGATAGGCAATAAAATAACATTATTTTTATGTTAAATGTTATTCCCCCATATTCCAAGAGGCGTCATCGTCATCACATCAAGACGACATCAAAAAACACTCGGTCACATATTCGCCTTCGACAGCAATTATGTATTCTTGGATAGCCCTTCGGTATTTCCTAGACCTAAACGATAGATAGAAGTCGTCGAAAATATTCAATTGTTTTTGGCAACAAGTAAATAAATGAAAAAATGTTTGTGTCGACTTCATGTGACGACGATGACGCCTTATAGAATATGGGCGATTATGTATGTATAGCTTTTCATGTTATTTTATTATTGAATAAAAAACTTTTAATTATTGTTTTATATAGAAAGGACCTCGAGCTCATATATTATTTTTAAGATTTTTATACATATGTATGTATATAAAAAGGTACAAAAGAGAACATATGATATGATATGAAAATATATAAACAGAAAGAGATTCAGTACAATAGCTACTCGTAATAACAATGAAATGGAGAGTTGCCACGTTATAACAATCTGAAAGTGAAGAAAAATAAAACCGTTTACGGTGGCTAATTACTCGTATAGTTAGTGAATAATGTAGGGGTTAGTGCAAACAACAAGATGTGTGGTTAAAGTTAACACTTCTAAATGGGGTGATTGGGCTTGGCTTTCAATATCATAGCCATACACCCACGACTCGTCACCAGTTATGACCTTTTTGAGGAAATCTGTATCGTCATTGACAATGTTCAATAGCTCCTGAGCGATATCCATGCGACGTTGTTTTTGCTCAATATTTTGCAATTTTGGAACAATCTTCGCTGCCGCACATTTCATGTCTAAAATATCCGTAAAAATTGCTTGGCATGAGCCGAACAATATGCCAACATCATCAGCAACCTCTCTGATAGTGATTCGACGATTATTCCAAATCGTTTTCTTTACTGCTTCAATGTTTTCTTCGGTTTTTGACATGCTCGGGCGACTGGGACAAGCATTGTCATTGACATCTGCCCGGCCTTCCTTAAACCGGTTATAGCACAATTGACTCGCCAAACGCCACAGTCAACATTTCAATTGTCCTTGCGCATTTAATTTCATTTTTTACACAAAACTTAATACATTTTTTTTATCCATTTTTTCGAATACTAAAAAATCGAAGAGCACACCAAAACACGACTAGCCTTTTTATCTGTCAAAAACAAACTGACAATCCAAAATGGCTGATATTGCCAAATTGCATATATAACAGACATGTGTACCAACATAATAGAAAAAAATGCGAAAATCGAACATACTTAACTCACAAAATTTGAAAATAACGTTAATTTTTTATCTTAATTACATGAATGCATTGTTTCAAGTGCACGCATGTAAAGCTTATATGCCACTTAAATTCACATCTGCAACAGACAACATTTGACAACTTCTTGGTGGTGCTGCCATTTGCTGATGTTGTGGCATTATAAATGCTCATAATTGATGCATACAGCTGTGATTTGACTTTATGTACAATAAGTGAAGCTTGCCTCAAATTTCACCTGTTTGTGAGAAACAGACTTGTTCAAGTTTCCCATTATTCTAATTGTTAGTAATTATAAGTGTTAAATAGACATATGTAAGTATATATGTATGTGTGATTGTAATTTAAGCATAAACACTAGTAATAAAGGTAGCAGTAGGTTAGGTTAGACTGGGTTGTACAGGATGCTGGGGCTTCATGAAACCACCTCACTTGTGTACTTTCTTATAGGGTGTTTTTTTAAGCCCGATAGAACTTGAAATTGTAAAAAATAACACAAAAAATTAAATTGTAATCAAAATTTTTTTTTATTCGAAAGATCAATACGTGACATTAACATTTGAAAATGATTTCGGGCATATGGGCACCGCGGCTGTTCTTGACGAAGCGCATTCTGGACGTCCAATTTTGGGCCACTTTTTCGAGCACTGCTGGCCGTATGTCACGAACAACACGAACAATGCTGGCCTCCAAGGCGTCAATTGTTGCTGGTTTATCAGCATAAACCAGTGACTTCACGTAGCCCCGCAGGAAATAAGTGAAGTCACTATAAATAAGTCGATGGTTGCGTTCGCCGTATGGCACGTAGCGCCATCCTGTTGAAACCACATCTCCTCCGGATCAATGTCATCCATATTTTCAAACAAAAAATCATTGATCATGGTGCGGTAACGATCTCCATTGACCGTAACGCGAGCTCCGGCCTCATTTTTGAAGAAATAAGGTCCGATGATGCCACCAGCATGAAAACCGCACCAAACAGTGCATTTTTCTGGATGTAATGGAGTCTGTAGGGTCTCTTGTGGATTGGTCTCACTCCACATGCGGCAATTTTGCTTATTAACAAACCCGTTAAGCCAAAAATGCGCCTCATCGCTGAACACAATTTTGCGATAAAACAACGGGTCAGTTGCCAACTGCTTTTTCAAAGTAAATTTGGATAATTTCGTAGCGTTGTTCAAGCGTGAGTCTATTCATGATGATTTGTCAGAGTATACTGAAACAAATAAAAAAAATGTTTCATCAAAATTTAATTTTTTGTGTTACTTTTTACAATTTAAAGTTCTATCTAGCTTAAAAAAACACCCTTTATTTCCGTTCTGTTGCCTGTGGCAGGTATGTAACCTGTAAGACCTGTACATATCCCAGCAGTTCCAAAGCAAACCTAAAACCGGATTAGTCGCCTTCCGATATATCTACCAACCCATGCAGTACCGGTTTGCCCAGATATAACACTCTCACAGAAGAAAGAGCCGGACACCGACAGCGAAAGAAAAGAACGCAACACTCTCTTACTTCCATCCAACACATGAAGCCTTGTCTCTTCCATTGACTGCTGGGAAATTGCATACATAAAGGATTAGAAGGCCTAAACTCTTCAGCAAGGGGTTTGTCTATATTTTAATTAAGGCAAAAAGTTGCTACCTGTGTGAGCCTGCAAGTCACACGGGGGCGCTGATGCGCCGTGAATAATTTACTCCGTGGAGTTGTTGCATCATCATATTAGGCTGGCAAAGCAGGTGCCAATGTAAATCCCTGCGCCACCAAAGTACACAAACTTTACCGGGGAAGAAACCTCAAGACCATACGAGTAGTTCTCTTACAATCATCCAAGAGTCATGTTAGCTTCGCTATACGACATGTAACTTCATCAGTCCATCTGTCCTGTGCAGCTATAATTTGACGCTGCATAGCAGTAACGGTTAAGGTTTCTTGTTATATGGGTAAAGGGTAGTTTGCTAGGCTTTCATTACAAGGCGATCCAACGAGGAGGCATCCAGCACATACTGGTAGCGAAGTACACACCAGCAGATGCTGTCAGTGAAGTTCCAATTTACACAGGAACCTTTCTCTATTAAAGAAGGCAATAAGGCTCTGATGTTTGAATAGTATCATGCATTCCACCAGTTGCTAAGTCACGACACTAAAGAAGTGGTAAGTTGATGCATATAAGCGGTAAATTAGCTGCTGTGAGCAGGATTGTTGAATCAGATTCTAACACATTCTTCTTGGTAATATCGTCTGCAGAATGATAATGATATATTAGTTCCAAGGATGAACAGTTGTTGTTTTTAAATTAGCATACACTTAAAAACTATTTTTAGATAGATTTATGAATAGTGCAGATGTGTAATTGAATTATGTCAGCACCTGTCATAACGGCCTAGTCTGGACTTTCAATTTAGTGGGGTGCTAATTATGAGTCTTATGGGCTTATCGTTACAAACGCACGAGAATGATAGCGGTCAACATCCTAGGCTAGACTGATAGTGTGCTAAAGAATAGAATAGTACAGATATTACTAGAAATATATTTTTGACATTTTTCTGGCATTTGTCTTTGCTCAGCTATAAACATTTTGAATATTAATCTTTTTTGAATACATCTTCCTAAATTTTAATTTTTTTTCTTTTTAGATAAATTTATTTTACAAAATGCTTTAAATGATGTAAAGTACTTTGAGCAGTTTCCACAGGTAAGTCACGTTAAAGTAAAATACTCAAGCTATCGAAATATCGGTGGTACAATATCAACATATTTTGGTCCTTCCAAATCGGTCTACCCTAATGCACATACATATGTGTATATAAATAGGCAAACGTAAAACTTTGCTTCCCTTGTTCTCTTCTATTTGTCAGCCGATTTTGTTCATTTCCTATTTCCCTATCTGACTTTTATTCAAATAAACCTAAAGTAAACTAGGTCAAGATTTTTCATTATTTTATTAATTTTACTTACTTTTGTTGACTTTGGTAAAAGTGGTATCATTACCTGTCTCGCTCACTCATGGCAAACTTGTCCACTATCCATCTCCCACTTCATTTCGCTATAAAATTATGAACCTACTAATAAGCTTGTGCAAATAAAAAATATTTGCACTTCAGATTTTTATTTTTTTAATCATTTTTTTAGTACGAAACTTGCAATCCTGATGCACGAACTTTTAATGTCACTTGCCAAGACACTTTAGTACATTTTTTTTTAAGGAGGGCCTTTCAAAATCGACAAATTTTGAACATTTTAAATTCATAGTTTAACAAATAGTCTTATGCTAGGCACACAACTGCGACGAACGACGAATATCTGGTCGCGAACATTCGTCTCCAAAAATAAAACACATTGGTGTATATGAAAATGCACACAATCGTGGCGTTGGTCGAAATTCGTCATACTCAGCGAATATTGAAATAGATTTATTTCTAATTGTTTCGTCAGTGAACGACGAAGAAAACAGTATCAGGTGGCCATGTTTCTTATATAAAAAAAATATTTTTTACAAAATCATACTTTTTATATTTATATTAATCGAAGTAGTGAAAAATTTATGAAGATATAAAGTAACTGAGATAATTTGTTCAAAAATCCCTCTTTCGGATGGGATTTATATAGGTTTACTTTTAATATCGTCACCTTAGTATTTATATTAATTTTTTTTTCTTTGCACGGAATGTAAACAATGTTCGTTGATATTGTGCTTCACACGACGAATTTATACAACGAATATTTGCCGGCGAATTCGTCGCGATGGGCGAAGTTCGTCGTTCGTCGCAATTGTGTTCCTAGCATTATGTGGTGCTTATAGGACACGTATCAAAATATTGAGTGTATTTCATATAAATTTTCTAGACGTATCACTCATTCGTTTCCCATAGACACCACATTAATGTGCTGTTCATAGAATACAGACGAGCGCTAGTCCAAAACATTTTATATGGAAATCACTCAAAAAATTGTGTAACTTTCATACAAATCTTCTAGACGAGTTGCTCGTCTGTGTTCTATGAACAGCAACGTAATTCTAGCAAACTTGGGGCAATTGTGTAATTATTTCTGACAGTGGTTCTAAAACAGCTATTAAGAGTTACGGTTGTAAAGTTCAAATGAACAAAAATAATACGAGTAAAAATTAACCACAACAACTAAAAAATGGTTACAGTTTGATCAAATTTCTAGGTTATTCATAAGTGCCTATAGTGCATGGGATAGATATTTTTTCTGATTTTTCTCATCATGGCCACAGTCAATCCTGTCACCCCATTTCGGCTTGACGTTGAGTTCTGAGATAACCCGCATATAACTTTAAATTTTATTATGAATAAAAGTTTAAAAAAATTATTAGACATTTTTTTTTTTTATTTCAGCATTATTATAACGAAAGTGTAGCGTGGCTTCTGCTTTACGATCTGCATGAAAGGGAATTTTGCAAAAGAAGTTCGGAATGTGCTAAGCGCCAAAATATTTTATTCCAGCAATATAATATAAAAGGTAACATTTTTATTAACATATGTATTACATATTAGAACACAATAAGCAAAAGTTAATTGATTTCAATGTAAAAAGCAATTTTTAACACGCTTGTAGCATGTTCACACGAAAGCGAGTATTCGAGGATCGCTCTCACATTCGTGGTTCGCGGCCACGAATGATTCGCCATACAAAATTTTGAGATTGAATCAACTTGGTTCATTTTGAATCTTGTTGCGAACCATGAAAAAACTACTATCATCTCCAAATTTGATAATAAATTATCGCTTGTTTATCTGAACTAGCTCTCAAAAAAAAAATGTAAACAAAGAAAAAACAGATACCTAATTAATGTGTGTAAAATCAAAAGAAACCCATTGAACATATAATAAGTTGATATTTACATAAAGATTTGAATAAAAATTGAAAAAAGGAGTGAAACGCGTGCAAAAAATATGTAAACATCAGTGTAGAACAAAAACAATCGTCTGAACACCTAGTTTCGCAATCGTGGTTCAGAGAGCGAACCAAGTAGTAGTGTTTTGTCTTTCGTTCTGTACACAGTACTGTTTTGTCTTTCGTTCTGTACACACGTGTTTTTCATTGTCGTCCATGGTTTATTATCAATTAAAAAAAGTTATACCGGAATATCATGTGTGCGCGTGTTTTTTTTATTATTTTATGTTTTTACTGCCGTTTATTTTTTGTCTATTTGTTATTATTAATTTCTTTTTTTATGTTCCTCCTACGTATTTATTACCTTACGGTGTGCGCGGTGTTGCACTAATTTTTGTTGCTCTGGGCAGTGTCGAAGGTATATACACTGGGCACAGTTTAAACTAATTTAATTTCAACACTTCAAATGCTGTGTTTTGGTCGTTCTGTGTGTTAAGTTCACAAACATTACTCCCCCTTTCCTCCTTCTCATAATCTATTTTCCTAGTTCCAGTACAATGCACTGCATATGTAGGGGCTATGCCCTGAGTACTGGTCCAAGATAAAAAGAAGTTTTTCATATTACCGTCTGAACATGGTATATTAGTTTCACTTGTGTGTATGTTTGTATGCTTGCAACACTCGAAATCCATGTCATATGCATGGAGAATAACAGACGAGAACAATTTTTAATCCGAACAAGTTTTTGTTCTTTTAAGAACAGACGAGACTAATTAATCCGGCATAACATGTATACATAGTATTGTGTTTTTTCATGTTTTTGTCATTTGATTGCTTGACTTGTATTTGTATTGGTTTGTTCTGCTTGTGCCGGCAAAAAACTGGTTGAAAAAACTATGCCGACAAAATAGCACTTTCATCCCCCTGTTCGCCATCAAGCTACAGAACAATTGTTCTCGTCTGTTATTACCCAGTGATTATAACATATCGCTCCTTTGTTGCAACATAGTCATATCTCAAAAAATTAGCTTTTAGAGTTAACAATGCAGAATTGTTAACAGTACTACCATTTATATTGTTCCAAAACTGCATTCATATTACTTTTAAACTGTTTTCTTTAGAAGATATTTTCTAACATTTTTTTTTTCTAAGACTTGTATGAAAGCTAAAACTTTGAAATGTGTTTATCTCGAAACAAACTTTTTTGAATTATGACTATGTTGCAATAAAGGAGCGATATGCAGGTATATAACAATGTATGTACAGTGTTGCTGCTTTATTGTGAATATTGGAGGTGCCGTCTTGCTTCCGAGAAAGGGGGGTGATTTTGGGGATTCACAAAGTTGATTTTGGGAACTCCCAAAAAAATCGGAACCACTTCGATGACCGGTTTGGAACCGGTATTTTATATTCGCTGCACTTTTTTGCCGTGGAACATGCACTTAAATGCCGTGACTGACTATCCTACACGATCGAGCAATCTACCAAATATAACATGTGTGCTGAAAAAGTTCTAAAAACGCAACTGTGTGGCAGAGCTTTTAACAAATCGTGCGACTTGAAAAATTTTATGGAAATATTCATAATATGATGATTTCTGTGCGATCAGTGGTGGTACATTTTGTGAAAACTATGAGAATATTGTTGTCGCCTCGAGAAATAAGTTAAATTAATGTAAAATTATTGTTGTAATAATAGTTTTTAATTATTTTACTATGTTTATAAATTATTGAAATCACACTTGTATAATAGTGTGGCCTACAACGTCATTTTGAAGCGATTTTGTAAAGTCGGCTACACTTTTCAAACATTTGCCTGTGAATGAATCGTACTATCATATCAGGGCCTATATTCATATTCATATTCAGTAAGCGTTTTGCCATGGAACGTGGAAATTTAGTGTGAAAACTGAAATTGCGATATTCTTTCCGGGGAAGTGGAGGATTTTGGCAAATTCTGAAGTCGATTTTGGGAATTCCAAAAAAACTCGGATTGCGTTATTTTAATTGTTTTAATTTTACAAACGGAAAGTTTACTTTGCAAAGTCTTGAGTCTGGTGGTGGGAAGGGAAATAAAGTGTGTAAAAAAGCAACTCTATTTTCCCTTGCCACCACCAACCGCAAGACTTTGCAAAGTAAACTTTCCGTGTTACAAATTATTGTTAATACCATCTTGGGTATATGGTATCCATGCTGTGAGTCCAATACTCTGCAAATTTTCTTTGCAACTATATAGTTAAATAAATAAGTTATTATTTTTGTTGTATGGTTATTGTGCTTATATTAGCTTACGTTGCTTACGTTGACTATTCACTAACTCACAATGGCTTTATTAGTCACCCTGTTATATTTAAGTCTTTAACCTAAACGTTCACAAAAAAAAATTTGAGTGGCAAAAATTCCTATTTCCGATCCACTTTTGAGCTGAGTAGTATAAGAAAACGTAGCAAAGAATATATCAACTCATAAGTAAACAAATTTATTTTTGAGCTATAAATGTGTTTCTTGGCCGCTACAAATGTTTTCTAATATGAACGTTCGAAATCGGGAAACATGCCCATATTATTTTCGCACCATTTAGCTTGAAGTTATAGAACTTCTAATGTTTATGTTAATTTTTTAAGATATTGCCGATACATTGTGGACATTTCGATCTAGACTTGCTGCATCAATTTCCAGGATGAGAATAAAATACGGTGCACTCTCACTTTCACAACTGCTACCTAAACATTTGCAGAATGAAAAGGTAACAAAAGCTGCTACAAATCCCATCGTTACTGGATGGATAAATCCTTTTTTGATAAAGTAATTTTTTTACTACGACATATTTTTAATTTCATTCATAAATATGAGGGAAAAGACAGAATATCATTTTTACTTTGAGGAATTATTAGTTTAGCAAGAGCCGCATAACTTTAAAGTTTTCATAAGATAACTACTAAACAGTGCCCCAACTTCGACTGACTACTTTGAAATGCTTTAAAATTTTTGATGTCTACAGCTGCGGTTTACACCTTATATGAAATCACTAATAGCACTGAAATAGCAAAATCATGTTGCTGCCAGGTATAAACTGCAAATATTACGGTTTTCTCGCTGTTTTAACACCGCTGTCACAAGTAGCTGATAAAAACGCGTGCATTAAGCTCTAAACACTTAGACGACAGCAGACTTCACAACTTCACGGCTACAAATCAAATACTGCCGTCTCGTCCGCAACATAATTATTTTCAAGACAGCAGCAGCACTATGTGTATTTAAACAATACAAATTTCAGAGGTGCCACATATATATTTTATGAATAAAATTAAATAATATCACGTAAAATAATATCACGTAAAGTTGTAAAACGTCATCGATTTATTTGTTTATTTTATTTATATGATGTTTATTTCTATTAAATATTTCAAACAAATTTTAGTTTTTATTGCTGCCAATTTATATTTATAGTGGCAGCACTGCATTTACTTTTTGCTGCTTACGAAAATAGAAATTAATCTAAGTTGGCAGCAGCAGCAAATGCTGTTGTGAAGTCGTGCTGCTGTGATGTCGTTAAAATAATCGTGTGCATTTAAACACATGTATTTTATTTTTTGACAGATTGCTGCTTGCTGTCGTCTATGTGTTTAAAGCTTTAGGTGTGTTCCACGTGAATAAAGAAACAGTCCGAACTAGTCCAAAAGCGTTCCACGTAACAATTTTTGTGCAATTTTGAGAGAAAATGAGAGAGTAATATTTTTAATTTCCTGTACAAATTACCCCGAACTTTTTCTTTGGGTAACTTCGGACTAGAATTTAATAATCAGCTGTTTTAAGTTTACATACAGTTTTACAAAACTGAAAATGTAATCACAAAATTTCCAAATTGGAAAAAAGTTTTCGTTCAAAAATTAGTTAAAAGCAAAATGGAAGATTGCCCAAACTAAAAATAACCTTGTGAAGTTGTAAGGAGAACATGCAATAGTTATTTGGCTGTTCATTTAATAAATATGTGCTATAAAAATGTACTGAAAATTTTACATTGCTTTTAATTTTACAGCTGTTGCCAATAATGCAAATCTTTTATTATGCGTTTTAAGCGTCTAAAATCAGTAAAATATATCTAAAAAGTAAGCAGCACTAGTATTGCAAGATGTACAATTGTTTATAATTGTTTGTAATTTATAAAGTAATTTGCTTTTTACTCTCATTCACCCAAACTAGTTCGAGATCTCTTGGAACACACCTATTGTTAATATTTTGCTTTTACCGTGCGGGTATGAAAAGCGGAGCGTAATAAAATTTTACATATGAACCAAGGCGAATTCAGGCAAATTTCGTATCAGTTCCCCTTCACTGGCTTTGTAACAGTTTATCATGCTCTACTCTTCACACTCGCACGATAAAAATAAAATACTAATAATACACGTGTATCTTATCAGTTGCTTTTGACAGCTCAGATTATAAATTCGACATCTACACAAACAAAACACCTGCCGTTTTTTTAGTGTTATATTCTCGTAGGGAAGCGGCTACCTTGTTTCTAGTATCATGTGTCGAACCAAGGGGGATGAGGAATTCACCGATGCACCCACCTAATAATGAATTCGCCTTTGCTACCAGTGTAAACAGGAGAAGAAGGTTGATAACGCCGTGTCTTCACGTGCCAACGACTTGCAACATGACATGAACATAACGTCGGCAGAGCGAATGTGACAATAAGTTCATGTTCTTGATGTGGCGAATACGTGTGTTCAGATTTACCTTATCAAAGTGTTCAGTTCGGCGCCATTTTGGGTATTTTTGCTCGTGATAGCCAACTTCATGGCGAACATCGATGCTCAGCCATATGCTCGAGCATCGATGTCAGAGCATGAACGAAACATGAACATGAGCGGTCCACATTACCTAGTGTCTACAACTGCGATTAACTCTGAGATAATATCTGACAAAACGTCGGCAGAATGAGAGAACGAATTTCTTTATGTACATTTTAACGTCTAACAAGGAGTACACGTATTTTTGTTAATCTTATAAGAATTCATAAATCAATGAAAGCCGAGAAGAAAACACATCTTTGCGATGAATAAAATCTTATATGAATTTTGTATATGCACACATTTTGTACAAAATTAATCACTTATGGTATATATTTAATGCATAAAAACAAATTATTTTCCATTTAAAAGGGGTTTTTTAAAAGAAAATTTGCAAAACACAAACACAATACGCAATCGTTTTTTTGACAGCTCTTCTTATAAGATCGTTGCCATGAGATTTCTCATAAGAACACTCTCATAAAAATTATTATAAGACTGCGATAACACTGATTTTAAGTCTACACGTAACAGAATTCTCTCTGCGATTGAATTCGACGTTCTCATCTCAGATATTATCGCAGGTGTGGACACTAAGTTAGCCATTTGCGATATTCGCCATGATGCTCATACCATGTTCATGGCTAATGGAGACCCCCAGTAACGTTTTGAAAACTAGCTCGCGTGTTACACGGTCAAGTTTTCGTTCAATATTGCTTTCAAGCTCAATTCCCTCTCATTACGTTACCAATACAACTAAAATTTTATAAATTGAAGAGAACTTATTTGCAATGTTACTGTTAAGATAAATGTTAAGTTACTTTCAAGAAAACAACTATTTGCTGTTTTTCACTTGTGTTCCGCTGCAGTAGTTTTCTTAATGACATTTTTCTTTAAAAAAAAGTTATGTACAGTTGAATGCCACCTACGTCACAGCTTTCAATTTTCGTATATTTCCACAAGCGTAAAAAACCTAAAAGAGAATTGAAAAGAAACTTGATAGTGTGACTCCAGAGTCCATGGATAATAGTCGCTTCTTTCAATTGACAACTAAGTTGAAATACATGTTATCTTATGAGCTTTGACATATTCCGTATATCTCTGTTAGCCTAAACTACAAAAGTTGAGCAATTTTTAACATACGAGTACGTTGGGTACTTTGAAAGCTATCAGCTGATTTTTTATTATGTTTTCATTCCGCCTTATGTGTCATTTGATCGTTACGATAATTTCATTTGAAAATAGACATGGACGACGTACGACAGATTCTATATGACGGCTTTAAGGTACAGTAGGTAATGAACCAAAAAGAACTGTTGCTCGGTCTGTTCGCACTGGAAATTGAACAAAAAAGTGTCCACACATGATATACGAGTATCTGAGACTACTCGTCGACGTGCTCAGAACATCGTTTGAATGAATTCTAAATTCGATGTAAAATGTAATTAGTTTAAGAACTATTGCCTCACAACATCTATGCCACCAGTCAGCTGAGGTTGGACCACGCTGTGCATACATACGTACGTATACATACACTTTGCGAAATCCCGACTATTAGTTTTCACAATTAATATTCGATTTTTTGTTATAAAGAAACAGATTTAAGGTTAGTTAGTGAAAATATCTTCCTCTTTACCATCTCCTTGCCGCTTAAAGCTTTTGCTTCTATTTTAACAAGAGTATTTCTTTACATTTAGAGATAAACATGCCGCAGAAAACCTTTTACTACAAAACGGATTTATACCAAGTGAAAGTGAAACAGAGCTAGAGACAAATCAATATAAGTGGGACAATGTATGCCCACTCTTTTTATCCTGCCTTCCTGCCAACCGGAGAAATTTTGCAGAGTCGGACTTTGTTGTCAAAAGCTATTTTATAATACAGGTTTGTATATTGTGCAGCTCCAGTTTGTTTATATATATTGTTACGTTTTTGCCTGTAAACACGCTTTTGCGGATTCTTCAATTGTAAATGAAATAATGACGCTCACACTTGTTCGTTATACAGTACTTGCATAATTCACAACTTTATTTACACTTGATGCCACTAAGTACCAAAACACTAGACTAGCTTACTTTGACTTATGACTGTCGTGCACAAAGCTTTAAAATAAGCTGACTCTCTGTCGCTGACTTGCCTACTACTTATACTTCATTAACATCTTCTACAATTATCAAAATCATTCTAGCCATTCATAATTAACGCATATACACATTCATACACATGCTGGCGAATAATAAGCAAGTCACAACAACAAACAATAATAAAACGAATACGAAGAGTAGAAGAAAAACAGCAACATCATTTGTAGTTGATTTACTTGGAATTTTACGTACTCTAAATAAAAGGTATGTTTGTTTGTTTGTGTATTATCTTTTTAGTTTTATCTTGTTTGTGTGAATGTGTTGTATATATATAATAAGCAGATGTATCCAAGTGAACACTGGGTTAGATGTGACAAAAATTCTTAACAATATGTACATAAATTACACGTGTATTCACAAATCGGGAATACTTACTCGAAGTATCAAAACAACAAACTTGTACACATTTTGAGCACAAAAGCTTTGTCGATTAAAACTACAATTCTACAAATCCTTATAGATAGATCCAAGTTAACTTTACAGATGGAACCAAGTCAGATGAGGGAGAGCATTTTTATCCTCTAGCATCAAACGATAATCAATTTTATGCTATACAATGAGTACATAGCGTAATCCAGATAGTTATGACGGTTATAATGAGGGCAGCTAGTTAAGATACTACGAGTATAGGGTATACAGGGAGAATATCCGAATTTGTACTGACAGTAAGGCTGCATTGAATGCACTAGTCGGGTTCTATATGATACACAAAATGGTTCGTGAAACCCAAATATATATAAAGATACTTACATGGTAATAAAAAAAGTTATATCTGTCAAAAATTTGAGTAGGATGATAGATATCCAACCGTGGAAAAGCAAAATATGTTTAGTAGGAGATAAATCCGAATGCCAAAATTGGCAAGCGGGCGTTAAAACTTGATTTTCTAAATTATTTTAGAAAATTTTATATTCTCATCACACCAGAGTTGTATTTTTAAGTTTACATTGCAGCACTGTGAGTATTTGTTGAAGATGGTGCAACATTTGCAAACCCAACCAATTACAAAATCCGCTTTTATATTTAGACAGACGATCGGCAGACATTTTTTCATTTCTCTTTTGGAAACTTTATCTTTCTTTTTTGTTTTTGTTTTTTAAGCACAGTACGCTTATATCAAGTTAATGTTGATATGGGAATAATGATATGAAGCAACAAATGCGCAAAGTTAAAAAAACAAAGAATGTCCACAAATGTCTAGTACAGAAAGTAGTGTACTACGTACCCCCCCCCCCCCCCCCCCCCCTTTTTTTCGTTACAGCACCATAAAATTTCGTGTGTTTGCCCATCGCCTGTCCAAATGTAAAAGCGGACAAAACAATAATATTGCATGCTGTTTTTGTAAATATTATAATTGTTACCATTTCATTGCACAATGTAAACATGAAGAATACAGCACATTTTGGTTCTCTTTTTTTTAAGTACAAAGAGAATTTCTTCTAAAAAATCTAAATATCTCTTAAGGGCACTTCAGACTATCACACTTTGTATTAAGACTTGTCAAAAAATCAAATAATACGTGCAAGTGTGATAGTGTGAATGTAAAGCGTTATGAAAATGAGAAATAATACGGTAAAAGATTTGACATCCCATAACACTTCACCATTTTTAGAAATTTGTTTAAACGATAAGATTTTTCATTGGATCAGGGTTGCATTTTTTGCAAAAGCAAATAATAAAAATATTAAAACCAGACGTTAAGTAAATTGGCTGTTTATTTTCAAGTCATACTCCTTCTTTTACTTTAGGTGTGATAGTGTGAAAACAAAATGTAATGGTACGTTAGATTTTTTGACAGTCGCAACAAATATCTTTAGATTTTTTTCCCACAAAATCCAATCAAAATCTTAAGACTTGTATGATAGTCTGAAACGCCCTTTATTACCATGCAAGCATACCGTAAATGAGCGAGGAATCCCGATTAAAAACTGGATACAGAGTTAACTTTTGGGGAGTGCACAGGACAGATGGTCTAGTGTGGCCACCTACCGAATATCGAGGCTAACAAGGTGCAGTAGTATAACGATTATTACCCGGAGGGGTCTACTCCGATATCCAGATGCTGAAGTGTCTCCCGCATATCGCCGTTGATAAGTGATCTTACCTAACTCCAAAGAAGATAATCCAAAGATGTTAAATTATACGATTTTGGATAATTGGACTATTACGTGAAATTGATTTTTAATCAAAAGTTCGCTTCTGTAAATAGGCTGTGTGACTTGGGACTCCGACCTATTTGAATCAAATGTTAGCAAGATTAATGAATAATATAATGAAAATAATGAAAGTACAAAAACATTTTTAGTCGTGTTTCTATATCGGTCGCCATTGACAATAACACTCTGATAAACATCACCGTTTTTGAAGACTTATGAACCAATGTTCATAAAGCACATCAAACATTAATTATTTGTGCATGTAATAGTGTATACCTCCACAAGAGAATTTATAACTGTTTTCTTTCATAAACTTCTTGACTAAGTTTGCCAGGTTGTACACGTTAGTCAGCTTTTCTGAAAACTAGCAAGCGATTTCATTAGCAGCACTTTGTTTATCCAAGCACACAACCATATTTATTAAAAGTTTTTATGTCTGGCATCATTTTTTTGTGAAGTATAAAAAACAGTAAAGACTTTGGCCATTCTGTTAATTCAAATATAACTTTCACCATACAATATTTTGTAATTCTCATTCATTTAGACAAGTTTCTATAAAAAAAATGGGCGAAGTGCACTTAGACACATTTCACATACATATAACAAAGGACAGCTGTGTAGTTTTATATAATATAATTCTTTTCACTGGCCTAAGTCAAATAAACATTTTATTTTTCTTTTTTCAAGGATCGTTCATTTTCGGTAGGACCAGCGGTAATGGCAAGACTATTAGATTTCTTTGACCTTAATGGGGATATCGTGCAAACAAATATAAATTCTCCTCGGTCCACAGCTTATTTGGCATCATTGTTTTATTCGGTTAATAAGATAAACAACTTTTACGTCTATGGTTCAGGATCGAATCTGCAAAGTTTCAGAAACTATATGGAAGACCTTTGTATTGATAATATTCGTATATTTGCTGAATCATTTACATCCTTTCCTTTGGAGTCTAACCGCTTTCGAACTGTAGTCGGCGTATTTGCAAATCCACCAAATTCCTTTAGTGCGATATCAGATCCAATTGACTTTATTTGTTCACGTGGTGGTGACTTAGGAATGCTAGAAATGTTAACGGAGCCATCTTTAAGCAATGATGGAATGAAACGTGCGCGTTACCTCTTGGAACAGCAAATTTTGACTTTGCAAATAGCAATGTCACGCTCACAGATACAATTTCTTCTTTACGAAACCCATTCAGTGGTAAAAAGTGAAAATCAGGAAATGGTAGAACATGCCATTAAAACTTTTAATAAGACAGCTTTCAGGAAACATTGTGGTGCCTTTTTGGAAAAGGAGCGATTACAAGTGCAAGAGCAGGAAGAATATACAAATAAATCTTCAGCTGGACATAATGTTGATTCACAGGGAAAGCAAAAAGCTTTAGTTGACATTAAATCAAGCCTTAATACAAGTACAGAAATCAAGAGCACCGGAGAAGAAGAAAATGTTTTAGGAGAATACAAAGAAGTGCAACTACCAGATATCGATGAATTTATATGTGTGGATTTACCCGATCTTTGTAAAAATCAGGATAAATGTCTTCAAAGTCGCAACAATGGTTGCTTTCTATCTCTCATTAGACGCAAGAAAATAACTCGACTAAATGCCAAATATCTTATACAAACGGCAGAAAAAAGGGGTTTGTTTGGAAATGCTGCAGGCAGCGAGACTTTAAAGCCGAAGCTAGTTAAATCACAAGAAGAAAGATCTTTGCAGCAAAATACTAAGACAACTGTTGGTGAGAGTGTGAAAAAATGCATGGCTCCGAAGGATATTTTGGTAATTATAACTTATACCCAGTTTGAAGTCATTTTAAATCTGGAAAAAATAAAAAAAATATAAAAAATTCCTAATTGATAAATAACAAAAGGGAAGAAGTCTACATATAAATTGTAATAATCTGTAAGTCATTAGTTCCCAGTTTACGTTTAATGATGCTTTCATCGATTTAAAATTTAAATCTAATGGCCATTATTATTAAACTGAGTATTAATTAACGTAAATGATAAACTCACCACTAAATTTTTACAACTGAAGCTACCATATTTTCAGCAGAAAATGTGGTAGAAAAACTTGAAGTTCACTGCATGTTGAAAGAAAATTAATTTGGGTTCGTCTACCTTTTTTCTATGCGAACGATGTGTCAAAACTCAATCAAAATACATAAGAATATGCGAACGAATAGTAGTGAGATAGACAAACCCAAATTCATTCGAATGTGAGTGACTGGCTTTCTTTCGCATTCATTTTCTTTCGAAATTAGTAAACTGGCTATAATCTATTTCAACTTTCGCTAAGTATGACGAATTTCAATCAACACCATGATTGTGTGCATTTTCATATACACCAATGTGTTTTATTTTTGGCGACGAATATTCGCGACCAAATATTCGTCGTTCGTCGCAGTTGTGTTCCTAGCATAAATTCGGAATTCAAAAAGTTCAGTATTCATTAATATAAATTGTAAAAAATACGTTTAAAATACGCCTTAAACTACCCGCCCATTTTCGTATAATAGCCTATTTACACCAAAGCGAAATCTGCTCATTCGAGATTTCAAGCCAAATCTAGTAGATTTTGAGAAGATTTCTCATACAAAATGAAATCTACTTTATGAGTAGATTTCGACGAAATCTCCTGAAATCTACTCATTACTAAGCGATACAACTGTGATTTCTTGCAAAAAGTACTTAAAAATACTACGCTGCAGCAAAAATTGCACTATAATGTGGTGTATGCAGTCTCTGGGCACAAAAAATATACACTTTAATGCTGGTGTATTCAGTCTCTGATAATATTGTATTGTCAAACCCGCATGCATAAATTATTTTTGAGCAAATGAAATCTTGCTAGATGTCAAAAAACGGTGGTGTAAACGGTATAGATTTCATTGTAGATTTCAATTAAAATCTACTAGATTTTGAGTTGGTGTAAATGCGCTATAAATAATAAAACACATTTATTTAATATTTTTGTATAAATTGTTAAACAAAATAGAACCTGGCATTGCAGCAGCGTATTCCACCTATAAGTATGTTTTAACTATTATTTTAAACTGAAATCACGTACGGAGCATGTTCCAAATCCTCACCACTTTAACAACAAATTAATACATTTGTTCTGGAAGAGCTACCTAAAATAAATCAATTATTATTAGTGGATGGGATATGGCCCTCATCAGCCATTTGCACTGCGACCAATATTAATCTATTTTGCGTAAAAAATAAATCTATCATATATATAAGATGGACTTCTGTCTTTCATTATTTTGTAAAATTGTATAATTAAGCGCTGTTTAATTAAACTTTCAAAGTCCATCCATCCCTATAGTGCTCACAACATATCGCTCCTTTATTGCAACATAGTCATAACTTTTTTTTTGCTTAAAAGCAGTTCTCGTAATAAAATAAGGTTATATAAATATGGAAAAGGAAAATTTCCGATATCGGTCCATGTATACCCGAGATATAGCCTAAACCGGGTTTTTCATGAAAATGTTGCGTAAGCAAACTTAAACAACTTGTTTGGCTTAAAAGCAGTTCTGGTAATGAAATAAGGTTATATAAATATAGAAAATTAAAATTTCCGATATCGGTCTATATATACTCGAGATATAGCCTAAACCGGAGTTTTCATGAAAATGTCGCGTAAGCGAACTTAAACAACTTTTTTGCTTAAAAGCAGTTCTGGTAATATGGAAATGAAACTTTCCAACATCGGTCCATATATACTCAAGATGTAGCCTAAACCGGGGTTTTCATGAAAAACTTAAACTTAGCTTAAACAACTTTTTTTTTTTGCTTAAAAGCAGTTCTGGTAATAAAATGAGGTTGTATAAATATGGAAAATGAAAACTTCCATTAACATATTTTTTTATTTTTATTATTTTTTTTTTTTTTTTTTTTTTTTGCTGATTAGCAATTCTCGTTATAAAAAAAGGTTTCTAAAATACAGAAAATAGAAAATTCCGATATCGGTTCATATACATATAACCGAGATATAGTTTAAACAAACTTTTCCATGAAAATGTCCACGAAAGATTTCTTTTTTTGAAATGGCGATTACAAGGCAAAAATATTTTCCCCCGATACCGGTCCATACATATTCGAGCATATTTAGTTCAAATTTGTAATATATACTATACATATACGTGACTATCGTGTAGGGTATTTTAGATTCGGCCCAGCCAAATATACCACGCTCTTACTTGTTTCGTTTTTTTTTTTTTTTTTGTTTTTGTTAAATTACAGGCTACGAGACTGGAGACTGCAACGGAAGCTAGCATATTCCGATCAAATTTGGATAAATGTTCCAGGAAAAAGAAACCTATACGTTTTAATTATAAAAAAAGAATATGCTTTCAACAACGGAAGCTTGTTGTAAGTACTTATCAATAATTATGATTTAATTTATACCATATAATCAATAAATGGTGCAATTAACCAGGTGGCATCACTAGCGCAGGCGATAATATTTTGTTTCAAGGACCGATTGTATCGAAAGTTGTTTATGTTTACACAAAGTCTCAGTTTGCATACATCAGATTTTCTTGATCAATTCCATGATATAAAAAATACAAGGTAGTTTTATTCTCTCAATTTTCCTTAACAATCACCATCTGACAAGTATAAGGATTGTGACATTTTCCATAAAATTGTGCTACCGTATTAAATTATACATTCCCTTATTTTCAGTTTTGTTGGAAGTTGTGCCGAAAAATAATAATAAAATTGTTGCTTCTAAAAAAAAATAAATAAAAATTTTTAAATACAATACATAAATCTAAAATATATAAAAATGGCCTGAAAAACATCCCCAGACTAAAATGCTACCGACACCATGTTTCAATGTACCTTTAGTATAACCTGGATTAAGACGTTGGCTATTCTGTCATCTAATCAGTCTTAACCTATCGGAACCTTTTAAATTAAATTTGGACTCATCGGAGAATAGTATGGAATTCCTTTGTGTGGTGGTCAAATTAATGTGTTCCCTTGCAAATTCCAACCTGCAAATCTATTTTATTTTTCCGTGATATAAAGATCTTTTTTACACGTTTGTATGGTATACTTTTAGTCCGCCTTCTGCAGCCTGCCTGAATCCTTCTGGGGGTAACATATAATGACAATTGTGTGGCGAATAGGCATTCGTTTGTATGCTATCGTAAAGTTTACTGATAAGTTCGTGCTTTTAATTTTTGGTACCAAATTGGACCCAAGTGGGTTGGCTTTACAATAGCTGGCAGCCTGTTAAACCTAACCTAACATGGGTTACAAAGCGACCACATATACCTACTTACATCAGCTTATTATTTTTCGCTTTTTCTAATATGAACAATGCACTACACATTTCAGAAAAAAAACCCATTCTAGGAGTAAATTCGCTTATTCAACTGTGTGGCAACGCCTTTTTATATTTCTCTCTAAAAATAAACTTCAAAAATCCTTATTACAAATAATAAAAAGAGAATGAAACTACCTTGTATTTTTTATATCATGATCAATTCTGCTTTAATTTGCTTTTGAACTTGCATTTATGTGCACACACAAAAGCTTAAGTTTAAGTTTTTTTGCCTTCAAGTTTTCACATTTTTTGGCATTTTATTTTAAGCCTGACGGTACCGTCAAGTCTGCACTCTTTTCCCCGTTCTCTCACCAAGTCAAGACTTGACGAGTCAAACTTGATGTGTGTTAACTGGCACAAAGTGAAGTAAAAAAAAATTATAAGATTTTAAACAGTTTCAAGGCGAATTTATAACAGGTGAAATTGTCAGCGCAGCTGATAACTTTTTTTTTATTTTTATCTGTTTCAGATGTCAATTGCATAATTAAAACAAAATTGGGGGGAAAAAATAAAGCAATTTTTTAAATTATGTATTGAGCGCCAGATATCACCTAGAATCCTCCGCAATCTGGCTGGCCATTTTCACCTTTTCAAGCTCTATGATCTGAGACTTTAAGTTTCACGAGAAAATTAAAAGTTTCACATTATAATTAAGTTTTTCTTTTATTGAAATTTGAAGAAAAAAAATTTCAAAACAAATTTTTAATTTATGTGTTGCATTTTGAGCGCCAGCTATCATTCTGAATCCTCCCCAAACTTGCTGGCCTTTAATTTTCACGAAATAACTAAAAGTTTCACCAAATAATTGAATGTTTGTCTTTTATTGTAAATATTTTCAATATATATTTTTTTTAATTCCTATTTGTGTTTTTATTTTTCTCTTGACTTTGAAAAAGCTTTATTTTTTGTAGTGTTGTATTTATTGCTCTTGAATTTACCTGGTATGATTTCGCCTTGAACAGTTTGAAAAAGTGCAAAAGAAACACAATGAAAAAGTTGTCAATAATATTTTATTTGCCAAAAATGTGTTGATAACAATTTATGAAAATAATAATGCGGTATCGAAGAAAAAGTATCGATACTTTTATCAGTCGATTTTTTCATACGATTTGCGGAGGGAGGAACTCATAGAGATAAAAAACCAAAATCTCTTCGTTATGAACTGATCCACTGGCTGAAATTGAAGTGAAGCGAAGATTTTTAAAACGTGAGAGTTCTACCATAACAATACTTCTGCTGCATTTACCCAATAGTTTGCCTTGTAACTGTGTGACACATTCAATGGAGGAAGAACAACTTTGCAGCTGCTATAAAAGACAATATATCATTGGTATAATCTTACATAGTCACATAATTCTGACCCGAATGCTTACGCTGCGTTTACACGTACAAGTACTTGCATGGAAGTCCTGTGTACGTATTATCAACGAAAACGCCGAAAAAATACTCGACTTTTTATTTTTCAGGGAAATGAATAGAACGAATAAAATAAATAAATGAAATAGAATAATTTTAACTTTTTTTCGCTCAAAACGACAAAGACTGCTTAATTTATAAATTTTCAAAAAAAAAAAATGTGAATTATTTTAAAAATATATTTTGAAAAATTTAAATATGACAAAAACATTATATTAAAATCAGTTAATCTCCGCAAAATTTGTTGTAAAGAGGCAACACTGTTATTTCTGTTGTCATTTGACTTTCAGTAAGTGCCAAAAAATCACTGCCTACTGAAATTTCTTGTCAGTTCAGTTGAAAGTAAAAAAGTTTGAATGTATTGGGTTTTTCGAACTTGCACCTGCACGTGTAAACACTACGTTACGATCGTAAACGCAATCTTAACGACTTATTTTTACTATATACAACCACATAACCTATTTTGGCACGGATTTATATAATATAAAAACGTTTGAAAACAAATAAAATTATGGTAAAAATAGTATCGAACACAGCTATTTTTGTTCGTCAATAAGAGAAGTGTATTTCTGACCGATACCTACTTGATACTCGGTAGTAAAGCATCGATACTAAAAGTATTTGGTATCGAAAGAAAAGTATCGAGCATTTACTTGAATTTACTCGTATCGTTTCATCCAAGGCGAATTCATACCAGGTAAAAAAAAAATGGAAGAGAAATAAATACAACTCTACAAAAAATAAATCTTTTTCAAATGTCAAGAGAAAAATATAAACACAAAAAGGAATTTAAAAAAAATATACATTAAAAAAATTTACAATAAAAGACAAACATTTAATTATTTGGTGAAACTTTTGTTATTTCGTGAAAATTAAAGTCACAGATCATAGAGCTTGGAAAGGTGAAAATGGCCAGCAAGATTGGGGGGAGTCAGAATAATAGCTGGCACTCAAGATGCAATACATAAATTACAAAATTGTTTTGAAATTTTTTATTCAAATTTCCATAAAAAAAAATTTACAATAAAAGAAAAACTTAATTATAATGAGAAACTTTTAATTTTCTCGTGAAACTTAAAGTCTCAGATCATAGAGCTTGAAAAGGTGAAAATGGCCAGCCAGAGTGCGGAGGGTTCTGGGTAATATCTGGCGCTCAAGATAGAATACATAATTTATAAAATTGTTCTAAATTTTTTCCCAATTTTGTTTTAATTATGCCATTGACATCTGAAACAGATAAAAATTAAAAAAAAAGTTATCAGCTGCGCTGTCAATTTCACCTGTTATGAATTCGCCTTGGTTTCATCCCTAAAAGTGAGCTTATAAACGAAATTCACGATAATTTTAAGTCTGGAAAAGAAATTATTTTTGAAATACAATTAAAACATATATATAATTATAGTAAAAATATTCAATGTTATTAAGTACCAGTTCAACTTATTTCTCATTTTATTTTTCAGAAGAGGAGAGTGAAGTATTTGTGGATGAATGCTTTTAAAGTATTTCGCAGCAAAAATGGGTGTAAAATTTCACAAAATACCAGAAAGCAAGATCAAAAGTTTCCTTCTTGGAAGAAACCCCACTTTCCAGTGCACATCTTAAACTTATACTTTTAAGTATGTACTCGTATGCTGTTTACACGACATCGCTCGTGTAAAAAATTTGTATAGAAATCACTAAAATAAATTGAGTACTTTTCATACTTATTACATAATTAAACGAGTCGCATTAAAGCTAAAATTTTTATATTATATAAAAAAAATATACATATGTATGTACACTGCTGTTTTTGTATGTTTTTTCTAGCTGTCAATAAGTCGCCATTTCTAGGGTGACACACGAGTCGTCAATAATCTTAATAACCTATATAATATAAAATAAAATGTTCAAAAATTAAAAAAGAAACATTGAGAAATCGAAATAAAATAGCAATAGTTTTCAAAGCACAAAAGGCTAATAGTATTCTTTTTGAATTTTTTAATTTCATCGTGCATTCCGCTTTTTTAACAGCCGATTTGAGGAATTCGGAAAAACTCGGAGTTGGTTCGGAATCGTTGTTTCATATTCATCTGAAATTTTAAGTCCTTTTGGATCCGGTTTGCGGGTAATTATCCGGTTTTTTGTCAGTTTTTTATGTTTTGCTGAGTTTGTGCGCTTTTTATGCAACGCAGTAGCACTCTTCAACATTAGCTGTCAGCTTTAGTGGCTGAATAAGTGCTATCTACTTGACAGATACGGTTATTAACAGGTTTATATTAGCATCACTTGTATGTTTGTAACTCTCGACACCCATATCATATGAGTGATTAGTTATAGGTAGAGACAAGAACATTGTTACTCATGCACATTCTCATTGTTACTCATACGCATCCCTGCAGGAGATTAAGTGTTGTCAAGAAGCCACTGTTACATTACTACAACAACAAACAAACACTAGTTCAAAAACTGTTGATAGTTTTTATAGAAAAATACTAGCACTGCAAGTAATTCATTAGAATTTAGTTTAATATTTACTTGTTGAAAAAAAATTGTTGCAATACTTTTTAAACAAATTCAAAACAACAAACAAAGAACTGCTCAAGGCGAATTCATTTTAAATGAAATCGCCTTGGAAGTGATATTAAAAAAAATAATTACATATTAAGAGGTACCAAGGCAGCTTTATACAGGTAGTGGCAGAATTACAATAAATACAACACCAACAAAATACATGTTGATGTTTGTTGGTGTTGTATATATTGGAATTCTGCCACTACCTGTATAAAGCCGCCTTGAGAGGTACGATTATTTCAAAAAATTTTAGCTCTAAGATATTTCAAAAGAATAAGCAAAAGGAAAAGCAAAAACAAATTAGAGAACACAAGTGTTGAACCATGAGAATTCTAAGAAATTATTCAAAATTAGTGTATATCTTATGAGTAAGAATAAAAAAATATACGAAACCCAATCGGCTTTCTTAAAAAAAATTAAAGAAAGAAATACACGCTATATATGAAATTATACAAGTCTTTCCGGACAATTCAAATGAGAAGTTAAGTGAAATGAATTTTTCTATACAATCGCAGGCAGATTCCTAAACGTAATTACGTTTGTTATGGAAATGTTGGACGAGATATGAATGAAATTTTTGGCACGCTATATAATCCATGAATGCAACTTTTATATTGCGGAGAGAAAGCAAAATCTTAAAAAATACGAGCTCTTCTTCATTAATAGGTAAATAAATCTAAAATTTTTCTTGATCCAGAGCAAAAAGCAAATATACTTAAAATAAACTAAAAAAAACACGCTTCGAAATTGAAATAATTGTAAAAATATGCTTTTTAAGTTCGAGGGTGAACTAAAAATACTATTACTGTGAAAAAAAAGCGTGGGCGCTTTCTTCCATATTTTTTGAGCCAGCGACACTTGTTTCATAAAACTAGTAATTCTAATGAACTTAAAAAGCTTATTTTTAAAATTATTTCGATATCGAAACATGTTTTTTTTAGTATAAAGGAATCATGTGAACCTTAATAGTCTTTATATTCACATGGTTTATAGCGTGGTCAGCTGTTTACGTTTGTAACTCTGTCACAAAGTACAACTCTACAAAATTTCAAAACCCTTATTTTGTTTTGCGCAAACGTCACTTTTAAGCACAAAGTATACAGCAACATTTCAATAACATAAAATCAGGTTTTTTAATTTTCAGAACAGAGATAACAGGTGGTGAACTATTGCTTTCTCTTACTTACGTATACTTTTCAGATTACCAAGTTATGAGTTTACCAATTAAAGTACCAAGCGTGGGAGAAAACGTGAAAAATATACAGCCCGATTACAAATGAAAATTCCGATCAAGTTTTTTCACTTTTCTCTTTCCTCTAATTATGAATAAAAATTTAGTATGACGTTTTTTACTTTTTCGTTTTTTCCATGCACAGAAATCACTAAAGGTGGATCATATCTTCAATTCCTACGATAAAGTTAGCAACAATGAGTATTTTTTCTTTAATTTGAATTGAAAAAAGTACTTTAAGAGAGAAATAAGTTCCTTGAGAAATAAATTCCATGAGAAATAAATTTCGTGAGAATATTCATAATTGGGCTGATAGTTTCACGTTTTTTTTTTTGTCCTGCTTTGTACCGTGGTCCGCCAGCGCAGTTTTTTTTTATCTTGTGATAACTCAGGTGATTTTTTACGAAATATCACCCACACCATTTTCGTTGGAATAAAATCCACTTCCGAAGAGTATGTGTTATAACGCTCTGAATTTATAATTCTTGGAAAACTTTTATCGCTTGCCGTCAATTTTGATTTACGATGGCTTTATTCTTTAATTTTTAACATTAAATACAAATTGCAATCGTAAGGCAATAAAATTCTTATAGTATAGTGCAAGTAGAGTAGCGAAAAAAAATTTCAAGTTGAAGGGAGAGTTCCGATGCATCCACTGACTGTATTTACTTTTTTTGTTGGCTTATAGGCTATAACATATCGTTGAGCTACAGGTAATGGTTCAGCATATCCATTTGTATAAGAGGAATCCTCAAATAAAACCTCATAGTCCTCAGTTGCTGTATGTGGAAGCTTATAGACAATAGCTTTGTAGAAACATGTAGTTTGGGGATATAAAGCCATAACTGGAAAAACGAAAAATAAATTAAATAGTAACCATATTGCGTTAGTTTTCTGTCTACCGATAGTATCTTTAGGAAAAAGTGCATGACCGTCTGTTTCTGGATTGGCTCTCATTAAGGGTAACGGGATGACTTTTCTTTTACTTAAAACATGTCGATCTTTTTGTTCCTCGTCTATGTCTACAACATCATATTTGTTCTGTCTACTTAAAAATTGAACAACTTCAGCCAATATCCAATTTTCTTCATCTTCCACGCCTTTTACCAGAGCTGCGACATTATCACCTACTTTTGCTATATAATGACTTTCAGCTGGTATAGCTCCGCAAAGTGCTGGTATTCTTTCGCCAGGTTTACTCACAAATAAAGGCAATGTCTGTGCTGAAATCTGCACCATTTTCATTAAAGCGCCCCTTCTAATAGCCTCTTTATTTCCAGCATTTCGAGCTTGTATTCGACGTTCATTTCTTATATTTCGAATTTCGTGAATTTTCTCAAGTGCCTTTCTTATAGAGTCTTCTTCGACCGTAGCATCATGTAAACAAATTTTAAACAGGTTCCTTATTTTCTGATGTGGTAAATTGCTAACTATACCTCTCGTTGCACTGGCGACATTTGTTTCAGAACGACGCCGTTCTTCATCGATTTGATGTATTAAACGTTGAATTTCCTTGAGACGCTCCTATTTATTTATAATTTTATTATAAATTTAAAAACATTTGTTTTTCTTTTACTTTAATCCTTACTTGAATTTGATGTGCTGCATTTTCCGCTGTCAAAGGCATAGCTCTATTCAGACTACAATGCCGGTTTTATCAATAATTGAAGAGCGCTTAGAGCCAACATGTTTATCGACGGCTCCCATTGACAATAACAAAAGGCGCCAGGAAAGAAAAGCAACGCAAATAAAAAATACATACCACAACAGTGTGGTGAGTTTGACTCAAATCACTACATAACATGCACTGTATACGTAACGTCAAACGCAGTTAAAACATGAAGTTAAAACTTGCTGTTTAAATATCTATCTGTTTAAGTCGGCGTACACGTAGTGATGTTAGAGTTATAACTTCTCATAGTAAAAAAATAAAAATGCTTAAAAACAACTACAAATAGCAAGCTGTTGTCAATTTAACCAAACTTCAACATGAGCGGTCCACATTTAACTTTAACTTGAAGTTAGCGTTAAAGTTAGTGTTTTCATGTCAGGTGGAGACCGCACTTTATTTAGTCTACTTTTACATTTTAACTTCTCTCTTGGTCTAAAATTTTTACATTTAAGAAATTAATAGACAAACAGAAACTTTTCGTTTATCTTTTCTGTCTTTTTCGTTGTTGTTGTTTTTTTAAGGAAAGCTAGTGTGCTTATATGAAATTTATATGAGAATAATGATATAAATAACATGAAAAATGCGAATAGTTAAAAAAAAAATAAATAAATGTCTAGTAGATAGAGTCGTATACTACATACTCTTCCCCACCGACAATTTTTGTTACAACTGCCTCAAATTTCGCCTGTCTGCCCATCGTCTGTCCATATATAAAAGCGAACTAAAAGCTTCAGTTTTAAACAAGTATACTGGGCTGAATCTAAAATACCCATCACAATAGTATAAAAATGTACCAAATTTTTTTTTTTTTTTTGCCAAACTTATTTTAGGTTTCATAAAGTTTTTTTCTCATTTGACAAAAAAAAAAAATTAAGTTCGCTTACGTGACGTTTTCAAGGAAAAAGCTATAAAAAAATATATAAATTTTTTTGACATGAGTAGCTTAATATAATATCTAATAATATCATAGTTATACCCACTTTTAATACCATACTTATTTACACACACAATATTCCAAATACGCATGTATAGAATGTCTTGTAAACTCATATTATTCTTCTTTTTGTGTAGCTCCTGTTTTATTCTTTTCGGAAATATTTGTGCTTTTGGATATCAAAAACAATTGAGAACCCAAAATTACCTCGCATTAACGAAATGTCTTCTGGTACTGGTGTTTTGCTCTTAATATCACCTTGCGTTCACCTAGTTCAATCTTTTTAATTTAGTATTGATTGTGCTAGACTAAACGAAAACAATTGTTCTGAAGCTTGTTGGCGAACGGAGTGAAGAGAATGATGCTTAGTTGGCATAATTGTTTTAACCAGCATAAAACCAATACAAACACAAGTCAAGCAATCAAATGTATTCAAAAACACTAAACAATGCACAATGCTGTGTACACGTATACATGTACGGCAGATAAATTACGGCCGTATTCATAAAAAATATTGTATGTTTATTAAACAGTTATTTGACAAATTTCCCATAGAAATTTGTCAAATAACAGTTTAATAAACATAAAATATTTTTTATGAATAAGGCCATTAGTCTCGTGTGTGATGAATAGAACAAAATTGTTCCGGCTAAAAATTATTTTCATGTGTTCTAGCACAGTTGTATTTCTTTGCTTTTTTGGACAAGTTGATAGCACTGTTTTTGACTTTTAAAACGCCGTCGTATGTTATTAGACTGGCGCTGAGAAGTAATATTACGATCTAAATTTTGTTTTGATACTGCACGTGCGTTTTCTTTTTGTTGAAATAGTGTATAAAAATTAAGTTAAAATGCCTAAATCGAAAAGGGATAGAAAAAGTAAGAATAAAGTGCCATACTGTGGCCTAAAAATATATTAAATATATAAACAGTTTTTAATATTTATATATTTTTTTTTGATATAGTATCGCTTACTAAAACTGACCGTAAAGGACTGGAATGGAAACAACAAATAATTAGCGATATTCGAAGATGCGTTGAAAAATATCCAAATATTTTTGTATTCCGTGTGCAAAACATGCGTAACAATTTACTGAAAGATCTAAGACAAGAATGGAAAAGTAATTCAAGGTTTTTCTTTGGAAAAAATCGAATAATGCAAATCGCCTTGGGTAGAACGAGTTCCGAAGAGTTAGATACCGATTTGCATAAATTATCTAGTAATCTTGCAGGACAAGTTGGCTTGCTTTTTACAGAATGCAGCAAAAAAGAAGTTTTGAAGTGGGCGGAAAGTTACTGGGCGTTAGATTATGCTAGAAGTGGCTTCACTGCGAATGAAACAGTCGTGTTGCCAGAAGGACCGTTGGAAGAATTTGCACACTCCCTTGAGCCTCATTTAAGGTCCTTGGGTCTACCTACGTCGTTAAAAAAAGGAATAATAACGCTGAACTCTGATTTCAAAGTTTGCGAGGAAGGAAAAGTGTTAACACCAGAACAAGCCCGCATACTTAAGTTGTGTGCAAAACCTATGGCAAAATTCAAATTAGAAATAACATGCTCTTGGAACAAGTCCGACGGCTATGAATTACATGCGAAAAGCTTAAATGAAGAGGAAGATGATCGGCATGAAACTATGGAAGAAAGTGAATAAAATAATATTTGTTTAAACTGCTCTTTATTTTTTATTTTTTAAATCATAGACGAATTCATTTATATCTTTTTAAAATGTTGACATCGAAACGTGACTTAAACTTAAAGTCAGCTGTGCGTTAATTTCACCTATTTTAAACTACAAATATAGCTAATATAATACAAATATATAATCGAACCAATGTTAAAGAGTAATAAGGATATTTAAAATTATAATCATAGATTAATAAACAAAATTAATAACGGGTTTACTGCTACCAAGGCAAATTAAAATTATTGAATTCGCCTTGCCGACATTTCCACCTGAGGAGTGCCCAAGGCGAATTCATTATTAGGTGGATGCATCGGCGAATTCGGTTAATATGGCGGCACCTTCGCAGTCAAGTTTTGTTTACCTTTTTCGGCGCCATTTAAATTTTTGTACATGTCTTTATCAACTACTTTTGGCAGCGTAAGTGTGAATTCGCCTTTTTACACAAACAAAATACCTGTTGTTTTTTTTCTTGTTGTATTGTTGTAGCGAAGCGGCTACCTTGTTTTTTTGTATCATGGGAGTGCCATGATACAAAAAACAAGGTAGCCGCTTCGCTACAACAATAAAAAAAAACAAAAGGTATTTTCAAGGCGAATTAATTATTAGGTGGATGCATCGGCGAATTCAGGCGAATTAGATTAATATGGCGGCACTTTGCCTGTCAAGTTTTGTTTGCCTTTTTCGGCGCCATTTAAATTTTTTGTACATGATCGCTATCAACTACTTTTGACAGTTTAAGTGTGAATTCGCCTTTTTACACAAACAAAATACCTGTTGTTTTTTTTATTGTTGTATTGCTGTAGCGAAGCGGCTACCTTGTTTTTTTGTATCATGGGTATTTCGTTTGTGTAAAAAGGCGAATTCACACTTAAGCTGTCAAAAGTAGTTGATAAAGAGCAAGGCGAATTCATTATTAGGTGGATGCATCGGCGAATTCACTTAATATGGCGGCACTTCCTCTGTCAAGTTTTGTTTACCTTTTTCGGCGGCATTTAAATTTTTGTACATGTTCTTTATCAACTACTTTTGACAGCATAAGTGTGAATTCGGCTTTTTACACAAACAAAAAGCCTGTTCTTTTTTTACTGTTGTAGCGAAGCGGCTACCTTGTTTTTTGTATCATGATAAAGAGCATGTGCAAATATCAAGGCGAATTCAGTACTATGTAATTTGTTATTGTAAAACATATCGTGAATGTCAAAATCTAAATTCGCCTAAGATTGTTCAGCTGGGAAAAAATTGTATATAAACGTTAAATATAAACTTTTATAATTGTTTGTAACTAAAATCACAGATTACATTAGTATTTCACTTTTAAATTCACACGAATTTCTTAATATTGCACTAAATTATACAAAAGAATCTTCAGATTAAAATGGCACGAAAAAGTTTGTAAACAAAAGAAAAAAAATTTGACAGTCTCATTGGAAAAAACGCGAGGAGCAAAAAATAATCACCTGAATTGTTAAGTTCACCTAGTAATGAATTTGCCTTGACAAAATTTAAATGGTGCTGAAAAAGGTAAACAAAATTTGACAGAGGAAGTGCCACCATATTAACCGAATTTGCCTAAATTCGCCGATGCATCCACCCATGATACAAAAAACAAGGTAGCCGCTTCGCTACAACAATAAAAAAAACAACAGGAATTTTGTTTGTGTAAAAAGGCGAATTCACACTTAAGCTGTCAAAAGTAGTTGATAACGAACATGTAAAAAAATTTAAATGGCGCCGAAAAAGGTAAACAAAACTTGACAGCGAAAGTGCCTGAATTCGCCGATGCATCCACCTAATAATTAATTCGCCTTGCATCCACCTAGTATTGAATTCGCCTTGCAACATTTATTGCTGGTTCAGGCGAATTCATTAATGTTGGTCACTTGGTACTTAAAGTGCTTTCACATTAGGCAATTTAGTTGCGCAATGCTTTATTTTTGTTTTCACATACAGCAATCTAGTTGTTTAATTTTTTATTTTTTTTAATTAAATGATCTTAATATTTAGAACGGCCCGAAAAATAAACAAAAGAAAATATCAAAAACAAGAATGTGCGAACAAAACGAACTGCTGAGTACAAGCAAGTTTGTACTCAAATGTCAACAGTTCTTTCCCCCTTCAAGCTAATCCTACCTATCACATCCATGATACAAAAAACAAGGTAGCCGCTTCGCTACAACAATACAACAATAAAAAAAACAACAGGTATTTTGTTTGTGTAAAAAGGCGAATTCACACTTACGCTGTCAAAAGTAGTTGATAAAGACATGTACAAAAATTTAAATGGCGCCGAAAAAGGTAAACAAAACTTGACAGCGAAGGTGCCGCCATATTAACCGAATTCGCCTGAATTCGCCGATGCATCCACCTAATAATGAATTCGCCTTGTATCACATCTACAATATCAAGACTTGGGCAAGAGAATTGCGCAACTAAGTTGCCGAATGTGAAAGCACTCTTAATTCGTCCCGTTTGCAGCCGAAAAAGCTTAATTCGTTCTTTGCCGGTGAAATCACGGAACTTTGCCGCCGTCAAAAAAGTAAGTCAACATTGTTGGCTATATTTATATAAAGTTAAAGGTAAATTTTTACAAATAATATTAAAAATGTCAAATAGTCATTTGTTTTTGAAGTCTGGCTTCCCGAGAGCTCCATTAGAGAATGGAGTTGGACGTTATTTGTGCCAACTTCAGAGGGTTACATTAAAATTTTGTAAAAATAATGGATCCAGCAAGGGCATGCGGTAACTAAAGCAAAAACATCTAGGTTCTGTAAGAAACTACTTTTTGTTTTTATTTAAAGAGAATTCATTGAAAGGCATTTAATTGACTTTGCTAAAGAAAATCCTGGTGTCGTAGTATACCTTAAACCCAGACGGCATCGCACTCCGGTCATGGTTGGAGAGTACCGTAAGTATTTTTTAGTATGTACTACATATGCATACACATTTAAACATGGTGTAACTAGTAGAGGCAAGAAATTTTTTGTAAATACGGATTGAAATTAACGAAATTGAAAGTTTTTTTAAACACAATGTGCAAGTGCACATGTTAGAATAGTCACGTACATAAGTATTGACACTAGTGTTTTCATATTGTCCTCAAAAAATGACGATACTGAACTTCACATCAGCAACGCCTATCAGATAATTTGTATCGGAAAGTCATGCGTCGGTAATAGGAAGGATGGTGCACCTCCCGGAGAATATTGGTTACTACTCACCAACTCTATTAACCGATTTGATGTAATCTTGTCGAGCACTATCCAAATAGGCTGGCAAAAGGAGGTGCTTGTGTCTTTGCAGGAGGATCCAAATCGGACTGGGAAGTTTGTGCTGGTATCTTCATCTACCGTCATCAAAATGGCATCAGTTTTAAGCTATGTACTAACGTAGGCTAAAATCGCAGCTATAAAGAGAGCACCTAAGTGGCTAAGGTACTATAGAGTATGCGGGGTGAATAACCGAATTTTGCAGATAGTAAGCTACGCTAAATACGATTGCGGGTGTCTACATAATATCGTGTTTTGATCATGAATGCCTTCTACATCTCTTAATATATAAGATAGCGAGACATAAGAACTTGAATATTTTCTGATATTGACAGCATGGAAACCATTTTGAAGCGTCAAGTTGTAGCTTGATCTTGTTTAAAATCGAAGAAACTGCGATATTTATTGCCTAAATTAAAATGCAGACAATAAATAATATACTTTTTAAGAATGTACGGGTGACGAAGAACTACCTTAATGGTTTGAATGTTCAATAACCTTTTTGGTTTATATTTATTATTTTTATTTCAGAACTTTGTTCAGAAGTCTTAATTAATGGTATAATTCGTCTTGAGCCAGACGAATAATACCATCATATAATATTAGATATAACACCGGCAATTTTAAGAAAATTGATTGAAAATGTATTGGAAGGAGCATGAATGTGTGAACACGATAATGGCCACCACCTGCGGGATATAATTTTTCATACCTAACCCAAAAATGTTCCCCACTAACGTATTTTGTAAGATAATAATACTTAACAATTACATAAAAAAGTTAATAAATATATTTTTGGTTTGAGGTACTTTTTATTATATATGAAATTAAAAAAAATAGACATAATGGACGAGTCGAATGTAGTGTATGAAATAAAATGCAATGGTGACAACAACAGTACCTTATGCCAAAAGGTATTTTTAGGTACAACACGGACAAAATTAAAGACAACACTTATCATTTCACAAATCAGATTTAAAAGCAAAAATGATAGAACTACAAATGACCCAAAAAAGTGGAAAGACATGGAAATAAAAAGTTCACGACACTACGAACTATTTAAAATGTATGTAGACTGAATTGTTTAAAAATGTTATTGTTAATGTGTAATGTACTATTATTGTTTGTAAAATTTAAGATCTCCCTGAGGACGATCAACAATGTTGAGAATAAATATTTCTTATTTTTGCAGCTAAAGATCGTTTTATTTTTTTTTTTAATTCAACAGTATTTATTTTCAATATTTCGTTAACAATTTGTTATCATCGTCAGGAAAATTAATATGCATATTTACTTAAACAAGATCAAATAATTAAATATCAAATATAAGAGAATAAAAATATATTTTTAAAATTAAATAAAGGATTTTTAATTTCATAAAAAAAGACCTCAAGACAAAAACATATCTATTAAATATTAAAGGTTTAAAAAAACACAAATTGCATAATAAAGTTATTAAACATTCACACCATAAAGGTAGTTCTGCGCCACCCTGTGTACAAAAGTCGTTTAACTTATTTAGAAAAGTTGGTTACGTTTTGAACAATACTGTACATAGATCTATATAAATATATATGCTATATATCAACTTTATTTTCTATATTTTAGTTAATGGAGAACGTGAGTGGTTAAATTGCCGCAATTCCACCAGAGAAGATATTTCAAAATGGATTGAACTTCTAAAGACACAGAATGGTCCATCCCAGTCAATGAGGTTGCGTAAAATGTGGCACACAGATTGTCCATCGATTCAGGGACCATGGACACCTTTTACATTGCATTCACAAGATAAAAATTTGGAAACATATCCGAGCTATCAACTATCGCGTCCTTTGGACATAGAACCCTCAGCAACAGAAAAATTGATTGAATTATTAGAGAAACAAAATCTAAAGTCTAAAACCGACGTTTAAATTCCTAAAAGAGCTAAATAAAGATTGTTTAAATTTCCTGTTTTATTTTGTCTGTTTCACTATCTCTAACGTTAGGTTAGATTTAACAGGCTGTCATCCATTGAAAAGCCAGTCTGCTTAGGTCCAATTTGGTTCCGTATAGGAAAGAGAATTACTTAAGGGGGGTTACTCTCTATTGCGATGCGAAAGATAAATGCGACAAAAGTATAATTTGACTTTGTGCCGTTTTCGCAAACTTTTTCGCGAAATAGTGTGAAAATGAAGCAACACGTACCACAAAATAAACAATAGCGAAGAATGATCAAATAAAATATGAGAAAAGAAATACGAAAACGCAATATAGGGTACCAATTCTTCGATTACGAACAATTTTTCTTTCGCATCGCAATAGAGAGTAACCCCCAAGGTCTACTTCACTATCTCTAACGTTAAGTTAGGTTTAAGAGGCTGCCAGCCCGCCTGGATCCAATTTGGACCCGTATCTCTAACGTTAACTTTTGCAAATATTTGGCATTGAAAATGTAGCTGTTAGTTAAAGTGGAGAAGTATGTGTGTGTGTGTGTGTATTAAATAGTGACGCTAGCCTGGAATATACATGTAAGTAAGAATATCTATGAATACCACAGGAAAAATAAACTCAAAAAATTTCGAAAGAAATCCTTTCTCATCAGAAGATAGAAAACGCCAACACTTAACATTTTTAATAAACTTTGAATTAATTTACTGACATATTTATAAACATTTATATAAAACAAACGAAAGTGTCACTTATAAAACCGTAATTTTCTGCGTTTTCTCTGCTTACTATAAATTTTTAAATTGGGCCAGCTGCGAATAGAAATAAAAAAAAATCTGGCGCGATTCTGATTACATAATTATACATTTTATTATTAGTGCAATTATTTAGTTATATAAATATTTTCGGCTTAGTTGTGTGCAGGTTATATACAATGCGGAAACATGAGTTTTCCTCAATTAGTAGCCTGCACTAAAAGCAATAAATCCTCTTTTAAGAAGTTGTTATCATTGGCTGCACATACAGCTTCATTATCCACAGCAAATAATAATAGGATGTTGGGAACAAAACTGCAAGAAGAAAATAATAATTATTTGGATTTAATTATTTTTGTATTGTCTGCACAACAAGACTATTGTGATGTTTATGGGACACGAATGAGTGATACGTTTTAAAAATTGGTATGAAATATAAAAATTAAAATAAAAATGATTTCAAGTTGCAGTTATCAATTTAAAAGAGTTTTGAAGAGCCGTATGTGTGAAAACCTTGAAATATATACAGCCCAATTACGAATGGGAGTTTCTTTTTTATTTCTCCTCTTCCTCCAATTATAAACAAAAATGAAGTATGATGCATTTTATTTTTTCTTTCTTTCCATTAAATGAAAACACTAAAGAGAGATCAAATCTTCAATTTCTACGGTAAATTGAACAACAGTTTTGCTTTTCTCTTTGATTTGAATTGAAAAAAGTACTTTACATGAGAAATAAATTCCGTGAGAATATTCGCAATTGAGCTGATAATTGTAGAGAAAATGTCCCTGTTCAATATTTCACAGAAAAGTTAATGCCAAGTTGGTTTGCTCATCTCTTGTTTTTCTATTTATTTTAGCTATTGTAACTGGAAAATAATTACCTTAAATCATATAATGTTTTATTCATATCCTCTTCCGTTAATTTTCCTTTACTCGGCGTCACGAGATCAAATTTTAAATCTTCATCATGAAGACATGATTGGACCATATCAAAAACTTCACCCAATTTTTCGTAAACGCTAAAAGTGCCCTGTAAATACAAAAAATTTATTATTCTTTAAATAATATTTTATTGTAACTAATTCAGAAATGTATTTATGTAGATTCAAAAGACGTACAACGTACTACGGATTCTAGAAGCTCTGGCCTTTATACTTTTTTTTTATCAAAGATGATAAAATAATAAAACAAATTAAAAACATTGATATGGCAACTTTACATCTACACAAAAAATCAACGGTACTTTGTAACAGGATTTTTTAGTTGAATTGCTATTTAAATTTGCAGTTTATATTTGAAAGTCATTAGTATATCGTTTTTTTTTTAACATATTTTCCTGTTAAATCGCAAATAATTTGAAGACGTGCCAGGAAGAATAGGAATAAATGTTGCTTAACGTAAAATCATAGCTCACTTATGGAAATAAGGAAACCCTTTGCGCGAAATAGGCTGTTTAGTCGAACGGACTCACTCGTCCGTCCAGAGCGTGGTTAAAATTTTTACAATTGATAAAGGGAAATCCGAGATTACCGGCATCAACAATTGCTAAAAACATAAAACAATCCAACCAGTGATCACCAAAAATCATGATTTTGCTTGATTAACTCATACACTAAAGTTTGTAATCAACAAAAATCAGACAACCAAGTTCAATGCTGAGCAAAACCAACTCGTCTTGTAAACATTCTAAATTTGTAATCAGCAAAAATCAAGCAACAAACTTCAACGTTGAGTGAAATCAACTCGCCTAGTAAACATTGCGCGTTCGTTTTAGTACTGAATAAAATCGGCTAAACGTTACATATTTTAAACATATTTACATACAGTCACTCACATTTAAAGTCGGGCAGACGCATGAAAAAACTTTTAGTCCCAATATTTATAAGCTGACGGAAGAAAAAGTCGTTTTAATTTTGTTTATTTTATCAAAAAAGTTCTTTTATTTAAAAACAAGAGAAACAATTTATTCCAAGTTCTTTTATTCGGACAGCTATATATTAAGATCATAAATTTTCGACAATGTTTGCCCGACTTTAAATGTGAGTACATATTTTGTATGTTAGTTTATTTTTGTTATATGTATACCATTGTGTTTTTTTAACAAATGTTCAAAAATAAATACATATTTACATATGCACATTTGTTTTTTTTTCTATGAAAACCTTTTGTTTCTATGTACATATGTGTATTTTACTTTGATTTTTTTTTCAACAGAAGCAAGGCGAATTCATAACAGATGAAATTGACAGCGCAGCTGATAACTTTTTTTTTAATTTTTATCTGTTTATGCCATTGATAATTAAAACAAAATTGGGGAAAAAAATTTAAAACAATTTTTTAAATTATGTATTCTATCTTGAGCACCAGATATCACCCAGAATCCTCCGCAATCTTGCTGGCCATTTTCACCTTCAAGCTTTATGATCTGAGAGTTTAAGTTTCACGCGAAAATTAAGTTTCGCATTATAATTAATTTTTTCTTTTATTGTAAATTTTTTTTATGGAAATTTGAAAAAAAAATTTCAAAACAATTTTTTAATTTATGTATTGCATCTTGATCGCCAGCTATTATTCTGAATCCTTCCCAATCTTGATGATCTGTGACTTTAATTTTCACCAAATAATTATATATTTGTCTTTTATTGTCAATTTTTTTTAATATATATTTTTTAATTCCTTTTTGTGTTTATATTTTTCTCTTGACATTTGAAAAAGATATATTTTTTGTAGCGTTGTATTTATTGCTCTTGCATTTACCTGGCATGAATTCGCCTTGAACAGAAGCATACAGAAAAACTGTTGAATACATCACTGCATTGATTTTTGTTAATTTTTTTTTTTCTTCCACAACAAAAATTCAAACACAAGAAATGAATGCCGAACTATATGCGCATTCATTTATATTCAAGCACGAACCTTAACGATGATTTCACTCACATAACGAAGTTGTCGCTCATTGTGTTTACTGATTAAAAATCAACTGCGCATTTGTGCGGCTGAATACAAAATCATATTTGAACGAAATGAAATGGTTTTTATGTTGTTGAGCAAGTATGATTTTTTTGCAATCACCAAAAGTCGTTCTCTGCATCCAATAAACAAGTGCCTCATAAAGCCAATGCTGCTAGAAAAAACCCCGTAGTATTCTTAGAAAATGGAAAAGAAATAAGCCTGTAGAGTTTTGGAAAAAAGTTATTTGTCCTGATGAAAGCAAGCATTGCATTTTTGGCATTAAAGGCCGTCAGCTAGTTTGGAGAAATGTCTGCACAGTCCTAAGCCCAAAACATTTAAAGCCAACCGTTAAACATGGAAGTGGCAGCGTCATTGTATGGGGATACATGTCATATAAGGATGTGGGTAATTTGAAATATATTTCATCGGCAATGGACCACAAGGCCCATATAGATATTCTAAAGGAAAACGTCTCACAAGTGTTAGACAATTGGGCATGGAGAACAATTACATCTTCCAACAAGACAATGACTCAAAGCATACTACACACAACACAAGACTTTGGTTGTTGTGTAATACAAAAAAAAAAAAAAACAAAAAATGAAACCCCCTCCGCAGTCACCAGATCTAAATCCTATTGAGTATCTTTGGGATTTATTGGAGGTAAAAATACGAAATCATGTAATGGCATCCAAAGAAATGCTTCAAACTGTACTAGCAGCAGATGAATGGGGAAACAGCAGAAAAACTGGTTTTATCAATGCCAAGACGGCTTAACGATGTTATCGCTCGTTATGGTTATCCTAACCAATATAAGTTAAAAAAAAAAAGTTGTTTATATTCATCAATATTATTTTTTGTACGCAGATGTGTTTTTTTGCACAAACACAATTATGTTTTTCAACGAATAAAAGTTCTTCTTTGTTTAACTTCACTACTGTGCAGTAGTTCCAAGCACTGTATTTCAAAACAATTCCTAAAACCAAACAAGCTACAGAGCATTTAGAAACAGAGCAAACACTTCATAGTTTTGAAACGCCTTCACAACAAACAATACACACGCATGAGCTTACTGTACATATAGCACTTGTGCACTAAACCAAAGACAAAAACCATGAGCAACAACAATTGTTATAAACAAAACTAAAGTAAAACATTACTTCAATTCTAGAAGTTTTAATTCTATTTCAGTTGGTTATACGTGTGTTTGGTTCTGTTTGTTCTAAATGCTTATAAGACAGTATTCGTTTATGTGTTTAGAACATTTCGGCACTGAAGTGTTTGTTTTGAAAATATTACGATGTCTTGAAAGACATTTTTATTGTGTTTGAGCAGGCCTCTAATGTGTACAATGTAGAGTTGAGATCATGAGCTCTTTTGAGAGAGTGCTCTTTTTACTGAAATATGTCTTTCTTTTAGTTCAATAGTTCAGTGCTCCGTAAATAATATTTTCAATGAACGGCTCTGTTCAGGTTTCATGATAAAGAAAAGCAAAATAAAATTGCTGTAAACAAATGAAAAGTACAATTATTATAAGGATTAATAAAAGGTGAGATTAGAAATTTTGAGGTGGGATGAAAAATAATTTTATTAAAAAGAAAAAAAATAAACGATATATTTGTGATGATGTCTCGATGTTTTCATATTCAATTATGGTCGCATAACATAACATTTATTTTTATAATACAAAAAACCAAAGTAAAATTGTGTTGTCTAATATTCTGAATAGTTGTATATAACATAGATACGTACTTTTTACGTCAAATTCTGGCAGTAAAGTTTGACTACTTCCGTATAGATATCTACCAGAAAGAAAGGAAGAAAAACTAAAAGAGCTCGCAGAAATGATCGGCTCACTTAGCTCCCTGAAATGAACTAATTCGTTCGCGAACTACCCAACTCTAGTACAATGTTTAAATATCGCTCCTTTATTGCAACATAGTCATATCTAAAAAATGCTTGTTTCGAAAAAAACACATTACAAATTATTAGTTTCCACACAAGTCTTAGAAAAAATGTTCAGAAAATATCTCCTAAAGGCCCTGATTCACTATCCTACACGATCGTACGATTCATTCACAGGACACTGTTTCAAAAGTCTGGCCGACTTGAAAAAATCGCTTCAAAATGGCGTTGTAGGCCACACTATTATACAAGTATGATTGAAATAATTTATATACACAATAAAACAATTAAAAACTCTTATTAACACAATAATTTTACATTACTTAAATTTTTTTCTTGAGGCAGCAACAATATTCTTATATTTTTCACAATATATATCACACTGATCGCACAGAAACCATAATGTTTTGAAAAGTTTTCTAAAATTTTTCAAATCGCACGATTTGTCAAAAAGTCTGTTGCACGGTTACATTTTTAGTACTTTTTCAGCACACATGCTTTATTTTGTACATCGCACGATCGTGTATGAAAGTGTAACATGGCCTTAAAAGAAACAGTTTAAAAGTAATTTGAGTAAATTGTTAGCACAATATAAAAGGTGGTACTGTTAACAATTCTGCATTGTTAACTCCAAAAGCTAATTTTTTTAGATATGACTATGTTCCAATAAAGGAACGATATGATTGTGTGCCTATGCAGACTTAAGATGGACTGTTCATTGATTTTGCCTGAAGAAATAAATTTTTCAGTAGTGAACATTAGCCGTCACATTACATCTCTTTAACACTTTGTGTCCAATAAATGCTAATTTACAATGTGTGTAAAGTAGTGTTCAAAGACGTCTTCTACCTGCTCGCAAAGTATTCGAGCTTACGATGCATGTTAGGCAATAATGAGCCCTTTATGTTGTACGCACACTTCAGTTTCTCGCTTATTTAAAAATGTTTATTATTTTCGTATATCAGACGGTGTGCAAAACTCTCTTACACCTGTAATTTATTCATTTTGTTAAGATTTCTGAGAGAGAGGGAGATAAATATAAAGAGAAACGCCCAACAGTTTGTTGGATTTTTGAGAGAGAGAGAAAGAATTAGAAGGTGAGAGTGATTATATCATGTTGAAAAATTCACCACGGTGGGGGTCAGTATAAAACCCGATTGATTTTTCGCTCTATCATCATTTACATATCATTCATTCAGCACACAATAACGAATATCTGAAAAAAATAAAATAAAATTTCTGAAGATGAAGTACCAAGCTAGTATCAGCTATATTTTATTTTTGTATCGCAGCGAATTGTATCGTTCTAAACATCGTAAGCTGCGTCTGTGTCGCACGAAAATTACTCTAACGGATAAATTAATTAAAAAGCATTATCGCGAATTAGAAAGTTGCTCAATGGACGATTTAGCGGTCATCAGTAAGGAGCTTCTGTACAAAAAGAAACTCGAACGTAAAATTGTAGCCATCGAAGAAAAGTCAAAGCCGAAAGTGAAAAAAGCCAAAACTCACGAAAAAGCTGCTACAGATTCGAAGAGTAAAACCAAGAAGCAACTAAAATTCTTGGAAATATGACAGCGCTTGGTCTAAATACCAAATATGGAACCCGCTTAAATTCAAGCTAGCATATGTTTTAAAACTTAGATGTTGTTATTTGGTACATAAATGTATTAAGATTTTTTAGCATTAAGTAGAGCTTTAAAAAGATATTGTGATATTTGACAAGCTGATGTTTTTTAATAGCAGTTCTTTTAATAAATTGAATTAATACAAATCGAAAAACAAATTCTTATTCATTCACTTGGCTGGTGCTCCTCCTGGTGGTATAACTTTTAAAAACATTACTGTTCTTCTTTATGCTGATGATATCGATCGAAATTGTATCTGATACAACAAGTATCAGCTAAATGCTGAGAAACGCAAAATTTTTAAATCACTTGTTACGTCAAAATCGCATTTTTTGTGTGCTGAAGATAGCGTGTTTTGTTTGAGCAAAAATATGTGTAAAGTTTGGTAGCACTTGTTTTTTTATGGGAAAAAACTAATTGTGTCATCTGAAGTCGCCATTTTTAAAGTAAACAAATGCAACAAAAATACACCAATTTTAGAATTTTTACTTTTTAAAACCCATTTTGTATTATAAAATTATAATATTATTATATTAAAAACACAACGATGAAACAATATTTTATACGGCTATGAGAGGATCATCCTGGAGCTGATAGCCCGGAGTGATGACATGCTACCAAACTCGTTCAATAGCTAAAATTCTGGTTTGTCAAACATGGCATGTATCGCTACAATAATTATAACGATATTTTAACAAGTAGTTATTATGCAATGATATTCGCTGTCATAGCAGCACACAATCATTACTGCAAGCGATGAAAATCGTAAAAAGTTACAGAGTCGCATTACAGGCGCATCAAACTCATAATAGCGTTGTAGACCTTGAAACTTAATTTCAAAAGGAAAAAACGCAAATTTTTTAGAAATAAATTTCAAATGTATAAACAATTTATTTAAATTTCATCTGACCATATTAAAGCCCGAAGGTAGCCCTTTTTTAAGCAATAAAGATTTTTAATAAATGGTCATAAAAACAAACTTAATTTTAAATGTTAAGCTACTGTACGTAGCTGACGGTTGTCAGATCTTACAATATTGCCAGTAAAATTGTCTGCAAATGTGTTACAATCGTGTGAACTGCCAATTTTTAACTTACAACTTTGTCAGAAAAACCATTGTCATTCAATTGTCAGACGACAATGTTGTCAGGCATCTGACAATCGGGAGAACACTCTTCGTTGGCATTGCCAGATAATTGGCTGGTATAGTAAGCTCAGTTTTAATTGTCAGATGTATAAAATTAATGCACCTGACAATAGCAACATTATCAGAAAAAAATTTGATGGGCAACACTGCCAAACAGGTGGTTGCTGATATGGCAATGCCTTACAACATGTTTGGCAATTTTTTTCATCTCATAATCTGACAACCGTGTGAACTGACAATTTTTGTTGTCAGATGAATTATGTGCCAGACCATAGTCTGACAATGGAATTGTAATATTTTCTTACGATCGTCTGAACACACAATTTTCTTCTGCGGGACAATTTTTCGTTGTCACTACATTGTCAGCATGTTGCCAAGTCTTACAATATTGTAACATCTAACAACCGTGTGTACATAGCTTTATTCTTAAAATTGTCAAAAAAAAAGTGGAATATTTTCACACAAATTTTCTAGATGAGTCGCTGGTTTGTATTATTATTCCTTATTCTTACGCCGCTTTCACTCTGCCACAGTGATGTTAACTAGTAATTACCGTATTGTACGGTAATTTGGACTTTAAAATAGTAGCACATTAATTCTATTATTTTTAAGATAATTTTCAAATAATTTTTTTGGTTTAAATTTTAATACTTCTAAAATCGTAGTTGCTTTATTATAAAACGTCAACAATCTTACTACAACTTTGTGAGAATTGCCAAAGTTATTGAATTGCGGTCACTCCAACCATAAATTGTTAAAAATTATATCTACTAAAAGTAAGACAACAATAACGATTAACCGAACACTTCTGTTTAAATAACCAATTCCTTCAGTGGAAACTCCAAATCATTCCTATTTTTATTAAATTTAAAAATATAACTATGGCCTCATGAGAATTCGGAGTTTCCTGAAATCAGCGTTGTCAACTCGGTGCTTTTCGCACCGTTTTTGGTGCTTTTTAAAATTATTTGTGCGAAAACTTCTTTAGTCGGTGCGGGGTGCGCTTTTTTTGAACTTTCGGTGCGTTTTTAAAATTTCGGTGGCACAAAATTCGTGAACTCATTACGGTTTTCGAACATTGAGAAATTGCCAAATTCTTACATAAATTAAAAGTTTTTTTTTTTCAAAACGTTTCTATTAAATATTGATTATGGCAAACTTCATCTTTTATTAGTTATAATTCTGGCAAGTTTTCGTATATTTTAATAAATTCTTTTAACGACACCGCTTACACTGTGTTTTATAGAATTGCTATTAATCGAATTTAAAGGCTTATAGTACGATGCTGTTACTTTTAAGGATCCGATAATTGTAAATTCTTTCGACAGCAATGGTTGTATGCTCCTGAAATATAATTTTGACGACGGTAAGCGGATATTTTGGGTCCCTGATAATAGGCTGTAAAAGTCACAGCTGATTTCAATTTACGGCAAATATACTTAAATGATATTGCTTAAAAATAAAGTTGATAAAATATATTTATAATTATTGTAAATAATAAAACTAACGGTGTCGTACTAGAGACCAAGTTTGGCAAACCCGAATTCTAGCTATTGAACGAATTTTATGGTATTCCATAAGGCGGTGCTATCAGACCTAGTTTGATTGTATAACAGTGGCTTAAAAGGCTGTTGTTTCATTATCGTGCTTTTAATATAAAAATATTGTACTTCTTAAAATATAAAATAGCTTTTTAAAAATGAAAAGAAAAAATTCAAAATTCGGTGCGTTTTTGTTGAAATAACGCGCTTTTTCCCCTATTTTGGTGCGTTATGAAATTTCAAAGTTGACAACGCTGCCTGAAATGCTTTGGAAAATGAAGATCTGCCGACCACTCGTAAAATTTTGCATTCGCATTTCTCTCCCTCCCACTGAGTACATTTTACATTTCCATGGTTGCTTCATTCTACACAAATTTTTGACAGATCCAAGAAATAGTATTACCATGTAAATATGCTTTTAACAATGAGGAAAGCTTACAATGAATTATCTCATACTAGAAAAAAATATACACATACTCATATGTATGCATATTTAGTTTTTATTTGTTTAATACATTATTTCAGATTAGACTTATTCCTTTTCTAACAGCCTTTCATTTGGTTCTCATAATACAATGAATCAAAAGATTTTAATCAAATTAAAACAAAAAACAGTTGAATTTATATCCCTTAACAAAGTACGGATTATGCCAACTTCATATACGTTAATGTCAGTTGAAAAGGGAGACCGACAAAGTACGACGGATTCTATGTGCACCGTCCTTAAAACTCTAGATCATGCAGAATCAAATTTCTGTGCATTAAGTTGGTGTTATTGTGCTCTGTAAAATGAATTGTACAAATACTGCACACTTTAGTATAAAATGTTATTGAATGTATTACAGATATATAGTACAAAAACTTGTTTCTTACACTAGAACAGAAAGTTATGTTGAAATCAGTGATGCCACTAAGATACGAAAGATCGCATCTTTTGATGACTTCATGTACCATGTATAATCCTGTCATTTGTCGTATCTTTTGAATGAAATATTAAACTTTCCGTCTCTGACAAACGTAATTTCAGACCTTTTTCCTGTAATACATGCATATTCTGAGAAACGCAAATCGTTTAAATTTAGCGTTTTCGATTTGAAAATGCCAAATAGGTGTTCTGAGAAACGTGTAACGCAAGAAATATGGTTTTGCGATTTGAAATCGCCAAATAGGTGTTCTGGAAAACGCATATCGCTTAAAATAGGCGACTTCAACTCGCATGTATATATTGAAGTGAACTGATTGAATTTGCTAAAACTGAACTTGCAAAAGGCAATAAAATTATTCACAATTAATATTTAATATGTTTTTTTTTTATTTCAGTACAAAGTTTAAAGAATTTTGCACATTTTCAATAAGTAAACTAAATTGAAAAATTTTTATATTTATTGTCAAATATTTTTTCGTTTTATATTACTACCACAAACATACATATATACGTATGTAAAACACATGTTGTATTTTTTCGGAAAAAAAACTCCTAAACGCCAGTAAACACGCGTTCTTTAGAATACCTAAAAATCAATTAAGCGTTTTTAAAAACGCATTGCGGTTTCAGAACGCGCGTTTTCGGAACATGGCTGATAGTTTTATAAAACAAAACAATTTTAATCCCGAAATTAAAAAAAAACAAAACTAAAAAATTTGACTGCAAATATTATATATTTATGTAAATTAGAACGACACTCACCAAAAAAGTGCTCGATGTACCCCTCTTAAAAAAAAACTTTGGGCTTTTTCAACATGACATCTAAAATATTTCGGCTCTAGCTTTAACTTCTCGTGAACTGGTCCATTTTGAAAAAGGGCCTATTTTTGCATGTTTTGTAAAATTAAGAATCTGCTTCCTTACTAAAATACAAGAAAGGGGTTTAAAGGCACGTCCAACTGTATATTCAAGTTGTTCAAGGAAGATCATCCATGTCCTCTTATTAGGGATAATCTCTTAAAAGGAACGGTTTTCGAATTAGATTTGTACATTTGTACATCGGGGTTTAATTCAAGTTTTTTCCTTTCTTAAGTTTTTTCTTAAGAAGGATTTTTTACAATACAAATTTGCTGTGATCAATAATTTTTGATCGAAGAAGGCAAGAAAAATAATAATCAAATCTTTAGCTGGGGAACAACTAGCTGTTTCGTAGTCGCCACACTACTCATCAGCACTCACTCGGGTCATGAATTTTTTGTTTGGCGTTGTTTAGTTGATTTAATTAAATACGGGTCTCAGCTTTTTTTGATATTCGTGCTAGCTCGCGTTTTGAGAAAAGTGCAATGGGGTGGTAGCCCTTCGTTTTAAATAAGGAAATATGGATATTAAATTATTTCTTTTGCCAATTACATCATCTTTGTATGTAAATAAATCAGATTTTTGCAAATCAGATGCATTCTACAAAGTGATCTGGAATATATATAAATGCAATTTTGTGGTAACTCTAATATGATGGCGAGATTTAGTTTCTAGATCATGTATGGATGAAAATAGGACTAAAGAAAGAAAAAAAAAGAAATGAATACGTATAAAATGAAGGAGTGAATTTTACATTTTAAACAAATTTTATACGTTTCTATATGGAATAATTGAAACTTGTAATTTACAAGCCATTCTCCAAAAAAGACAACGTACAATTTTAATGAGAAATGGCTGTTAATAAAAATGTGCAATTCATTATATATGAAATAAAAATGTTAAACGTGAAAAATGAATTAAATTTTTTTTTTTTTTAATGTGTCTTTTTGGAAAATTCTCGAAATTTCACTGGCAACACTGGTTGAAATTGATATGGTGCATCCAAAATTAAAAAACTCACCGAAAATTGGAAAAAATCACACCGGCTACGGAGTTTTTTTGCAAAAAAAATTTTAAAAAGCACCAAAAATGGTGCGAAATGTACAGAGTCGAAAACACTGTTGATGAATTTTTCAATTATTTTGAGTTGATTTAATCACTCTCTCGTTATCTCTCCCTCTCTCTCTCTCTCTTGCCCTCCTATACTCTCTCAAAACTGCAGCAGCATTATTTTTCTCACGCAAGAAATAAATAATTCTCAGGATATCAAAATTTCGATTACAGAGGGGATGATCTGATATACACGTGTAAGAAATTTGTTCAGGGCATTGACTTAGTTTTGCATTGTTTCAAGTGTTGTTGGTTTTCGCGCTAATTAGGGTTTTATCGCATTGTTCAGTGGTAAATTTTGCATTGTCTTAATTTTTTATTGGTTTGCGCGCTAATTACGAATGTTCCGCTTTATTCGCTAAAATTTCTAGGAAGTTTGGATGTTATACAAGCAGGTATCCCAAAAAGTTGTAAAATGCACTATTTGCACACACGCACATAGCTACCTGTCTGAATTTAGAATTCAATTTTTAATATGGGATACCTGCATTAAATTTTAATAAATTTTGCATTTGTCAATTAATTTTTATGACTTATAGCTTATTTTATTCTTAAGATATGTATGTAGCCTTTAGAAAAATGCAAGCCTGTAAAATATTTGCTTTTAGGTTTTTTTTATTACGTTTTGAAGACAAAGAAAATTTACAAAGATTTTCGACATTCATTTTTGAACAGCTTAATGCCCTGATTCACTATCCTACACGATCGTACGATGCATTCACAGGAAACTATTTCAAAAGTCTGGCCGACTTGAAAAAATCGCTTCAAAATTCTGACTAATGAGAGTATAAAACAAATTACTTTCTAAATTTGCAAATATTACCCAAAACTGCTGGGACGCAAAAAACCACAATTGTACACGTAGAAAAAATATATGGTTGATACAACAATATTCTAAGGGCAACATAATATTGTTGAGTTATATGGTTGTGGCTGATAATATTATATTGTTGTACAATATCTAAAACTACATTACAATAGTATTGTAAAAAAGTCCTATAAGTAACTATACTATATTTTAGTTCAACATTGTTATAACAATAGGTAGCCATAGTATTAATATACTAATCATTCATACATTTTCTCATATGTAGCCGCATTACTTTCATGAAGTAATGTTACTATTATCACAGATAACTTTATTTTGTTATAATTCGTACAAATATATACATATAATAATTTCACAAAAATACAGCTTGTAATATTTTTTAATAATATGTATAATAAAAATTAGAAAAAAATAATAGGATTTCATCTCTACGGACTCTATGCACAAATTTCCGATTTGATATTGATATATCCATCTGCTGAAAGACAACAAAAATATTTATTGAGAATTCATCTACAATTACTATTTTGACCATAGTAATATGGTTGCATCTATTGCTGGATGCATATTTTTACATCTTAATATTCAACTCACTTCCATTTATATACTCGCGAATGCTCAATATCTATATTTTCAGCAATTTCACGTTTTTATCTGGTTTAAATAAAGCTGAACAAAATTAATGTAAATTTTTAATATTAAAAACAAAACATCTTTTTATTTCCAATGAAAAAATCGAACTGAAAGAAAATTAAATATCAGCGAGTAGGAGAAAAATATTATTAACGACGATAATAGTAAATTTATTTTGTAACTTATTTTGTTGCATACGATTTAGAGTGTCAGACATATTAGAAAAACAAATATTTTGTTATTGGGTGTGATAAAAGCAATTGTTGTATTTAAAAATATTTCACAATTGCTATTGTTGTGTGCAACCATATTTTGAAATTTATGAATGGTAAATATAGAATTACAGAAATGCAAACAGTAATATATTTATAGAGGAACAAACTATAATCAAACTGTTAATATGCTATATTCAACAGTAATACACAATGTTGCAGAAAATATAATACTGTTGTCGCAACCATATATCAAACTGTCTTTTCTCTGCGTGTACATCTTGTAATACTAGTGCTGCTTACTTTTTAGATTGAAGTATATGTTAGTGATTTTAGACGCTGAAAACGCATATCATATGCATTATTGGCAACAGTTGTAAAATTAAATGTACTGTAAAATTTTCAATAGATTTTTATAATACATATTTATAAAATGAAAAGCGAAATAACAATTGCATGTTCTGTTCACAACTTCACAATGTTATTTTCAATTTGGGCAACCTTCCATTTTATTTTTTTTTTAACTAATTTTTAAACAAAAACTCTTTTCCAATTTTCAGTTTCATAAGTATGTAAACATAAAACAGCTGATTATTCAATTCTAGTCCGAACTTACCCAAAGAAAAAGTACGGGCTAATTTGTACAGGAAATGAAAAAAATTACTCTCTCATTTTCTCTCAAAATTGCACAAAAATTGTTACGTGGAACGCTTTTGGACTGCTTTGGACTAGTTCGGACTGTTTCGTTATTCACGTGGAACACACCTTATATTGAACAGAAACAAAACAGCTGATTCAGAGCGGAAAAGAACGTACAAACTAATTCTGCCTTAAGAATGCCTGTATATATTTCATACGAAAAAAACTTTGCTTAAGTTGGTTCGCAGCTGAAAAAACCAATAATCCCAGAAACAATTTTAATTTAAAATATGTTGCACATACATTTTGTGTGTTGTTCACTTAAAAACTCATTACTACTTTTATCAACTTATTTCGCAAATATTTCGTACGAATCACCTTTGTATGCAATTTGCTAGAATTTCGCACGAAATTTTAAACTCAATATCATCCTTTAAAGCAAAATTTCGTACGAAACACTTTTTTATGCAATTTGACAGAATTTCACACATAAATTTGTACTCAATATCAGCCTTTAAGACTTAAGGCATGTAAAAAAAATAGAAAAAAGCATCTTCATTTTGATGACGACAGGTCATCAAAACTGTGACATCAATAGTATGTAAAAAGTCAACAGCGTTATGAAAATTAACATCAATCTCAATCATAAAAGTCATCACACAATTTTGTCATACATTGAGTATCATCAATACTACAACTGTGGTGACATCAATTCAATGATACATTTTATTAATACTTAAAATTCATCTAATTTGTCAGAATTGATTATAAAAAAAACCTAAATAGTGTTTTAATATTTTCTATTTATTGTAGAAAAGGAATTAGGTTCTTAAAATTATTATTTTTAAATTTAAATTCATTTTTATGAAGTAGAAAAAAATGCATCATATTAATGACATTTAGTCATTATATGCGACGCTAGTTACATAAATATGATGACAGCGTAGAGGGTAAAATAAAAGCAAAACTACGATGTAGAGAAAGAGAATATTTCCTCATACACAGCATGCACACAATTAAAATATGATAATGCGCCACACAGACATTGTATTGATGGCAGGAAATCATCAAAAGTATTATTGGAACATTTTTAATTCTCATTGATTTCTTGAACATGGACATATTTTTGAAATCATTATATTGAACCGGAATTTAATGTTGATGATAGCGTACCATAGTATTGATGATATGTCGTCATCAAATTTACTTCACGTGCTAGTTTTCTGATGTTAATGAGCTATCACATCTGATGTTAGTGCCCCATTCTATTGATGATATTTTGTCATTACATTGACTTCATTTAGTAATTTCTTCTTTATTGGAGTTTCCTTGCATTGATATGAGCATGTACATCAAAAGTATTCCGATAAAGCATCTCTATGCTGTCAGTGTGGCATTCCATTGATGAAATAATTTCCATAATTGTCGTTGTTGATAATTAGAGCAACTGATGTAAAGTGCTGTCCACACCTGACATGAGAACACTAACAGGAAGAGCAAAATACTGTTACTGTCTGGTGTAGCCTGCAAATGTTACTGTTTTCTTGCCGTCTTGACACGACTGTTAAGACGTCTGTTTTAAAAGCACTGTCTTAACAGAAAATGACATTTTAATATGAGAAGAGTAAAAATAGTTTCAAATTAAAACAAATTGACAAAAAAAAATTCAATTCTTATTTTAGATTGCAAATTTTGCAATAAAAACATATTTTTTTTCTACAAACTATAAAAAAGGACATTAAAAGTGATGATGTGCTTTTGTTGACGGAGTTAAAATAATGAAAAATCAAGACATACGGGTACTCCACCATATAAAAATCGAGCCGTCAAAGGTATGTTTTAACAGTATGCCTTAACGGCGTTTCATGTCTAATGTAGACGGGCAGTAATGGTTGACATCACAGCGATGAAAATTGTCATGGTGTCAAAAATGATGACATTTGGCATTGCACTGGTGTTAAAATACATCACAGTTATGACAGGTTTTCTATGAGTGCACGTGTTTTTAACAATCTAGGTATCATTTTTTTTTTTTTTTTTTGTTTTTTCACAGATATTATTAAAACATTTTTCTTTTTAAATTCTCAATAATTTATTTAGATTGTTGGGATATAAAGCCTACTGATGATTAGGGTAGCTCATATGAAACAACCTGTTTATAATAGCGGTTCTCACGCTTCGTAGTAAAGTACTATTGTAGAGCTTGTATATATTGTAGATTTAGTAAATCTTGGTAAATTTAAAACTTGACTACAACAAAATTCATCGATTTTTAATTTACTATATTAACAAACTTTACAATACCCAAATCGTAGTAGATTTAGTAAACGTAGTAAGTTCATTTATTTACAAGTATGAAACAGTGGGCAGACCTGACGCCATATTTATTTTTATACTGTTAATAAAATAAATGTACATAAACATTGTATAAAATGTAAAACATCAAAAAATAAAAAATAAAATGTGAAAAAGTTCAAATAAAAGGTGGGATTAGGTATGTTTTTAAGTTCTATCTCTTTTCGCGCACCTCCCAACTGAAAAATTCTTTTGTATATTTGTGTCGCAAAAATATCTGAAAAAATGGTTTTTTACAATACCGAAGAAAAATTCCACACTTAGAAGTTTACAATAGTATTACATAAGTATATTTAAAGGCATTTTAAATTGAATACAAAGAGTGAAAACAGGTAATGTTTTAAATAATCTTATATTATTAAACGAGCAATTCTTGTTTATATATAAATATATATATTTGCGATTGCGTTCTCGAAAACGGCTCTAACGATTTTGATGAAAATCAGTTTCCAGGGGTTTTTAGGGACGAGAAATCGAACCAAGTTCGTCTCGGGTCCGGGAAAATCCATTTTCTCCCGGTTTTGACCCATTTTAGGTTTTTAACCACTTGCAATACTTTCATTGGTTCTCGAAAACGGCTTCAATGATTTTAATGAAAATTAGTATCTAGGGGGTTTTAAAGATGAAAAATAGATCTAGATTGTCCCCGCTACCGGGAAGACCCATTTTGTACCGGTTTTTACCCATTTGTAAAACTTTATTGGAAATCAGTATCTAGGGGGTTTTAAGGTCAAAAAAGCGATCTAGAATCGCTTTTTTGGTAAGACCCACTTTGTCCCAGTTTTTATCTATTTGTAAACCTTTTAATTGCTATCGTAAACGGCTCTTAACTATTTTAATGAAAATCATCTACAGGTTTTTAACGTTATAAAAGCGATTTAGAATGTCCCCGGTCCCGGGAAGACCCATTTTGTCCCGGTTTTTACCCTTTTGTAAAACTTTTATTGGTTCTCGAAAACGGCTCTAACGATTTTAATGAAAATCAGTATCTAGGGGTTTTTAAGGTAAAAAAAAGTCAGCATATAGGAGTTTCGAAGATTGAAACGCGAGTAGGCCTCGAAAACGACTAAACTTAGTTTAATTATTTTAGCGATTAAAAAACCGTTCAAGATTTCGTCAGCATTTTATTTTTACGGGTTTACTAACATTTGACGTTATGGCATATTAAATGTTTTCGAAAACGGATTTAAAAAGTCAGTATCTGGAAGTTTTTGGAAACAAAAATCTATATTCGTTACACCCGTTTCTATTTTTTTTTTTTTGCTCGGTTTTCACATACATATCTGGGGAAATTTTGATATGGATATCAAACTAAGAATTTTTAATGGGAAAACAAATTTTTTTTTTTTTTGTTAGATATGGAATAATACATAAGCGAATTGCTATTTTGCCCTCACTCCACAATATATATAAGAAAAAATAAAAAAGGTAGTCAAAGCACAATTTGATCGTGACTTTTTTAACCAGCGTAAAAATGGAAAAATCTTGTGAATTAAGTTTTATTAAAGGAAATCTATTTCAGTATGTATATAATTTGAGAGCTCCGAGTAACGCTCGGTGCCCTAGGTTCTCGTCCTTATAATAATAACAAGTTTAGAAAATGTCAGGCGCACATATACGAGTACATGTACTTTTGTGAGCAAATTTTACAAACCAACAATTTCAACAGACATGAAAAAAATACATGGGAAATTACATGTTAAAAAACAGACTTAAAAACATAGGGTCTGTGGTTGGCTTAATTTTTTCCTTAAAAAGAATTTATGGACTTGTAAATATTAATGAAAAAATGAATTGATAATTTTAATCAAAGAAAGTTTAAACACAGCTTCCTTTATCTTCCTCCCCATAACATATGTTCATGCAATGCTTGAATAAGAATGAATAAAAATGGACTCTTCAATTTGTATTAATTTAATTTATTAAAACAACTGCTATTAAAAATAAGTCAGCTTGTCAAATATCACAATATCATTTAAAACTATACTTAATGCTAAGCTAAAATATATTAATACGTTTATGTGCACGTCTTTGAATCACAAAATATAAAATTAAAAGTAACTTATGCCAGTTCAAATTTGAGCGGGTTACATAGTTGGTATGCAGGCCAAAAGCTGTCCATTTTTCAAGAAAAATTAGTTGTAGTTGTGGCTAGCTCTTACTTCTTGCTCTCCGAATCTGTAGAATGTTTTTCGTTTGTAATCACTTTTTTAATTTTCGGCTCTGATTTTTCTTTGATGGCTCCTATTTTGCGTTGCAGTTTCTTTTTGTACAGAATTTCCCTGTTGATGGCCGCTAAATCGTCCATTGAGCAAGTTTTCAAATCACGAAAATTCTTTGTTACTAATTTGTCGGTTAGAACAATTTTCGTGCGGCACAGGCGCAGCTTACGGGATTTCGAATGACACAATTCGCTGCGATACAAAAACAAAATATAGCTGATACTAGCTTGGTACTCCATCTGCAGAATTTTTCTTTTTTTAGATATACGTTTTGTGTGGTGAATGTACGATATACGAATGAATATACGGCGGCAAATCACTCGGCTTTTATACGTATTTTGAAACGACTTAATTTCTCGCTAGCTCGTTCGCTCGCTCTCTCTCTCTTTCTCTCTAATTCTCTGGTGAATTTTTCATATATTTTGAGATGATTTAATCTCTGTCTCTCGCAAAAATCATCTTCGTAGATTCGTAGTTTTTTTGGACGAAATATTACAAGGGTCATATTTCTATTTGAGACTATGGTCGTGTATAGGAAAATGATTGATGAGTAAGTTCAGTTTTCGTACTATGGTTGGCATATATCGCTCCTTTATTGCAACATAGTCATATCTCAAAAAATGGGCTTTTCGAGTTAATAATGCAGAATTGTTAACGGTATTACCTTTTATATTGTGCCAAAAATGTATTCAAATTACTTTTAAACTGTTTCCTTTAGGAGATATTGTCTAAAAAAATTTTCTTAGACTTGTATAGAAACTAAAAATTTGAAATGTGGTTATCTTGAAACAAGCTTTTTGCGTTATGACTATGTTGCAATAAAGGAGCAATATGTTAAGAATTTTAGGAAATATTTTTAGGCATTTTTTATGTACATGTTATATATTTGTATTTTAGTATAGTACGTTTCCATTATAAACGAATTAATATGATGTTTGCACAATACAAGCAAGCGACTTGTTTAAAAAATTTGTATAAAAATCACTCAAATTATTAAATGTGTTTCATATAAATTTTCGTGTCAATTCATTTTGAGTTCGAAGTGTTTCCATTATGTTGTAATAGCGTGTTCAGCCATACGCAATAATTGAGATTACCGCAATTAACACCTTAATTGAGCACAATATTCCATATAAAAAGTCAATTAAGCTATTGATCAATTAGTAGTAAATTGTTATAAAATTTATCACAATTTGAAATACAACACTGTTGCAGCTATGGGGAGTTCATTCAAAATATCAACTCAAATGTCAAAAAGTAAAAAAATAAAATGGCGACTCTAGGAAGTTTATTAAAATAAAATTTATTATATACATACATTTATAATTAATGCGAAGTGTTTCCATTATGTTGTAATAGAGTGTTCAGCCATACGCAATAATTGATATTATTGCAATGAGCACCTTAATTGAGCTCAATATTCCATATAAAAAGTCAATTAAGCTATTGAGCAATTAGTAGTAAATTGTTATAAAATTGAGCACAATTTGGAATACAACACTGCTACAACTATGTTCAGTTCATTCAAATGTCAAAAAAGTAAAAAAAAAAATGGCGACTCAAGCTAATGGCAAGCTTATTAAAATAAAATTTATAATAAACAGCAATTATAATCAAATTATTTCAAAATAAACAGTAGACAAAACTAAATACAAAACAAAAACGAATGGACCGCAGTTCTTCTGGACATGCGACCGGGCAAAATGGATGGCCTGCGTGGTCACAGCAAAAGTGGTCATATTTATTCGGAGATGGCTAATGAGCACGGTCAACAGAGCGAAGGGACGTAAAAGTGCAAAATTTCACACAGCGCTACAGGTTTTTATATACATAAAATAAAAAGTCGTTCAGATGTTGTTTTCTTGTCAGTGTCTTTTTTATTACCTGGGAAACAAAACACTAATCATCTGAAAATGTGTAAAATTTTTCTTAAAATTAACATCTTCAGAAAAGATAATGGTGGGTCTGTTTCAACATGGTGCCACTTTTCAAGGGTTCATAAAATTATAAGTATATACATACATAGATATAAATCTAAAAACGAGCTGGGGGTTACTCTCTATTGCGATGCGAAAGTTAGTTCGATGCGAAAGGTAAATGCGATAAGAGTACTTTATGCCATTTGCGCAAACTTTTTCGCAAAATAGTTTGAAAATGAAGCAACACTGGTACCCCAAAATAAACAATAGCGAAGAATGATGAAATAAAAGGTGCCAAAGCTAAAAATTAAAGGCGAAAGGAAAATACGAAAACGCCCTACAGGGTACCAATTCTTCGATTAAAAACCATTTTTCTTTCGCATCGCAATAGAAGGGAGCCCCCCCCCCCCCCCCTGACTTTTGAAATCATTGATTGTATGTGTTTATTCACTTTGAGAAGAACTTTACGTTTTTCAAAGTATATAACATGTATAAAAAAACTTTTTCTAAAAGATGGGTTTTTTCCATTTTTATAAGTTGGCAAATACAAATTTTCGCAACCACAATTAATGTGTCTGTTTTTTTCTAGCTGTCAAATGCTAATTGAATAAGGTAAATTTTGTATGTATGACCAGGCAAAACAATAATGCCAATTAACGTAAATTGACTTAATTAAAATTATATGTCTGAACACGTTATAAGTAACTTTCTCTTCGAACAGTAAAAAAAAGTTCAATTAACATTTAATATAGCAAAACATATAAAGATGGAAAATAACACTGAGTTTTTATTATAATCTATTCAACACAACAACATAATTATTTTTTCCTGTGTTCTTTGATCAAATATTATTGATTGCGGCAATTATTGTTATAATTTAATAATAAAAATCCTTCTTGGCGAAAGCCAGATTTGAACTTTATCCAGAAAACAATTACAACATATCAGAAATATTGAAAAAAAAATTGTTCTAACATTTACCAGCCATTATTGAAAATACATGACTGTTACTGATGCTATTAAAGGTTATGCAGGTTATATTAACTTATTAAATAAATTTTATTTGCATACAGGGTGTCCAAGCACTCAACGCCAAGCAAGCTGAAACAGGGTGACAAGATTGAGTGTAACCTCCCAAGGCAGCTTTAGCAGGGCGGTGGCATAAGGACAGCTGTCTTTCGTTTTCTTTGCGTAAATTTGTCGAAAACACATAGACTTCCTTGCTTTTTCAAACAAAAGTAAAACAAAATGTTGATAGATACATGTTGTTGTATTTATTGTAATTCTGCCCCTACCTATTAAAGCTGCCTCGTAAGGTGTAGGAAAGTAAGAAGAATCTAAAAATTATGTTTACAAGCAATCTTGTTACCCTGTTTCATCTTGAAGTTGAGTTCTGGAACAACCTGTTTAAACTGATGCGCTCTTTTTTTTAGACACCATACATATATAATTAATTAAGAAATATAAGATTGAAGATTTAATAGCATACCTGAATTAAAAGTCCATCGGGAAATTTTACTCTAACTAAGGAATATTTATACATTCTTAAATTCTTCTGCTTCTCGCGTTCCCTCATTGCCTTGGTTTTAAGAGTTGATGCACTTTCTATTGCTTCAGCCTTTAATTGTTGTTCACGTTTTATCTCTTCCGCCGAAATTCGATAAAAATCTGGAGGCAATTCAAGACATTTAGCCTGAGATGGTAATAATACTTGAATATTGCGATCCAAAGAGAGCTGAAATTGTTCCGAAGTTTTCAGAGCTTCCAAAAGCTCATTTAATGTGTAGTCCTGTTCAATATTTTCCTCCGACCATATAAAATGCTTCTCGTTATCAAGTTCAATTTCACGAAATCCCGCAGCTAAGAGAAAGTCCCATGCGCCTTCAACGTACCGTACGTTTTCACAAAAAACGCTGCAGAAATGCAGATTGATTATTAAAAATCTTAAGTCTCTAAATGAATAGTATAGTTTTTAAAATGGTTATATAGAATATAGAACTTCTTAATAAGTGGTCCCGATTTGTTTTAATAATTCGTACTCTCTATCGGCCCAATTCTAACTATTCCATGGAATTTATTTTTATATTTCTGACGTAAAGTTCTTTTTAAAATCAAATTAAAAATATACAGAGCTGTTCTGCGAATCACTTTTTGTGAAAGTGATTTGAAATCACAAAAAAGGTGTTCTGCACACAAAATATTTTTGATTTTTGTGATTTTAAATCGGTTAGCTAACTTGCAATCAATTTGAAATCACATCCCAATTTTTGCACGCACTTTATGACGAATTTTATAATTTATTACATTAATAAATAACTCAATGTGTTTTCTATTGATTATTTAAGTAAAATCATTTATTTTATACGAAATAATTCATTAAATTAAGAAAAAACTAGATACGCTCATTTTGTTGCAAAATTTGTTGTATTATTTTGTGATTTGCTTTATTTTATTTTATCTTTTATATTCATTAGAAGAAATTAACCTTATTTTGCAAATAATGCCGCAAATAAAAAAAAATGCAACCTGAAAATAAGAATATCAATAAATTGAAGCAAAAAACAGCTGTTTTTTGTGCTTCAAGAGAGTAGAAATCACATGGAAAATCACAAAAAATTGTGATAGGCAGAACAGGCACAAATCATATTTGTGCTTTTAAAACGGCATGTACTTTGAAATCATGGGATTTTTAGAACGGGCCTGATAATCACAATTTTTTGTTAACTTAAACGTAGGAAGTGAAGCTCTAAGCACTTAGACGACAGCAGACTTCACAACTTCACGGCTACAAATGAAGTTAGCTTCAAATGCTGCCGTCTCGTCAGCAACATAATTATTTTCAAGACAGCAGCAGCACTATGTGTATTTAAACAATGCAAATTTCAGAGGTGCCACATATATAGTTTACATGAATAAAATTAAAATTACCGACTGAAAACGTAAAAATATCACGTAAAACTGTAAAAACTAATCAATTTATTTGTTTATTTTATTTATGTGATGTTTATTTCTATTAAATATCTCAAACAAATTTTAATTTTTATTGCTGCCAATTTATATTTATAGTGGCAGCACTGCATTTACTTTTTGCTGCTTACGAAAATAGAAATTAGTCTAAGTTGGCAGCAGCAGCAACTGCTGTTGTGCAGTCGTGCTGCTGTGATGTCGTTAAAATAATCGTGTGCATTTAAACACATGTATTTTATTTCTGACAGATTGCTGCTTGCTGTCTGCTGTCGTCTATGTGTTTAAAGCTTGAAGATGTGATTACAGTGACTGGAAAGAAAGGAAAGTAAAAAACATCATATTTCATTTTTGTTCATAATTGGAGGAAAAGTAAAAGATAAAAGTGAAAAAACTCCAAAAAGAACTCTTCAATTGTAATTGGGATGTACATATATATAAAAAACTGGATTTTTATGAGCTTAGTTCATATTTGCTTTCAATGTTTCTCTATTAAGCTGAAAGTCCATACCACGCCTTATACGCGGGAACGCGTTCTATGTGTCTGTCAAAAAGTAGAATCAGTGTAATTTTGTGACAGGTTACAAAGCGCAAACGCGTTAAACGCGTACGACGCCAAAAGTAGGTTTACTTTCTATTTTTGCACGCGTCATAAGCGTTGTAAAAACTGTCAGTTGTTTTTAATCGCCGCAGATCAAAATTAATGTTATTTTTTCAGAGCTAACGCCAAGAATATTTATGCCGTGTATTGTTATTTTATGTTTTTGTGTTAAAAAAATGTTTTTATTGAAAAAATACTTCAAACATAACAAAAAATGTATCGCATGAAAAGCGTTGCATGTAACTTGAGTTTAGAAAAGGTGCAGAACGCATAGAAAGTTTGAAATGCGTAAAATGTGCAGCGCATATAACGCATGGTCTGGACTTTCAGCTTAACGTATAATTTTTTTTTTTTTTTCACAGACCTGGTTAATTGTAGTCTCAAAAACTAGTCGACTGCTCTAATACATTTTGCCATAACAAGACAGAACGCCTTCAACGAATTCAATAAATGAAACACAAAAAATACGCTAAAAACTTTTTAAAAATTATTTGAATGCATTTTTGTATATCTTGCTGTTTTGCAGAAATTAAAGGCGAAAAAAATTTCTTTGTGCAAAATTTGTTATTTGTTTTCAAAACACAGCAAAAACTCTAAAAATCTGATATTTTGAAAGGTTTTAAATTTTTCTAAAGGCTACATACCTATCTTAACAATAAAATAAGCTATAAGTCATAAACATCCATTGACAAATGCAGATTTAGTCCCAAGTCAATTCAGGTAGCCCATATTAAACGAATTGCAAACTGAATGCAGTCAAGTATACATATGTAAATGTGTTTGTACAATTAGTGCATTAGGTAATTTTTTCAACATCGGATACCTGCATTTAGAATAATCAGTCTTTCTAGAAGTTTCAGCGACAAAAGCCATAAAAACCTAATTAGCCCGAAAACCAACAAAAATTAAGACAATGCAAAATTTACCACTGAACAATGCGATAAACCCCTAATTAGCGCGAAAAATAACAAAAATTAAGACAATGCAAAATTAATGACAACAAATTTCTTACACGTGCCACAACAAATTTCTTACACGGATCATCCCTTCTATAATGGAAATTTTGACCCTGAGAAAATTATTTATTTCATGTGTGAGAGGAAAATTTTGTTGGGATTTTTGAGAGAGTATGAGAGAAAGATAACGAGAGAGTGATTAAATAGTGCCAAGACTGAAATTACACATCAACCTTTTTTTTAAACACGGCTGCTACTGTCCCAAATAAAAATGCAATTTATTTTAAACCTTTAATAAAAAGACACAATAAAACTTTCCTGAAAAAGTTGGAATTATCCAACGAAACGTAGGATGTAAAGTTAAATATAACATAGCAGTAGTTTTATTAAAAAAGGAAAAACGACCTAAATAGCCCTCTAAGCAATAGCACAACTAAAAATGCAATCGTTGCAACATTTGCTCGGCGTATCTATGAGAAGATAACCTGTTAGATTTTTAAGAGTATGAGAGATAGAATGCGCAAGAGATTATATGAGAGAGATAGAACGCGCCCGAGAGATTAAATCTTCTCAAAACATATCGTATAAATATCGAGTGATTTGCGGCTGTGTCCACATTTGTATATAGAACAATCAGCACACAAGAAGTATATCTAAAATCAAACAAAATTCTAAAGATGGATTACCAAGCTAGTCTTAGCTATATATTATTTTTGTATCGCAGCGAATTGAGTGGCGCCAAACCCCGCAAGCTGCGCCTGTGTCGCACGAAAATTGTTCTAACCGATAAATTAGTAACAAAGAATTTTCGTGATTTGAAGACTTGCTCAATGGACGATTTAGCGGCCATCAACAGGGAAATTCTATACAAAAAGAAACTGCAACGTAAAATTGAAGCCATCAAAGAGAAATCAGAGCCGAAAATCAAAAAAGTCGGTACACACGAAAAACATTCTACAGATTCGGAGAGAAAGGAGTAAACCAAGAAGCACCTAAAATTCTTGAAAAGAGGACAGCGTTTGTTGAGAATACCGAATACGTAACCCGGTCACATTTGAACTGGCATAAGTTACTTTTAATTTTATATTTTGTCAAAGACGTGTACATAAATGTATTAAACTTTTTTAGTATAGTTTTAAATGATATTGTGATATTAGACAAGCTGATTTATTTTTATTAATAACAGTTATTGTAATAAATTAAATTAATAGAAATTGAAGACAGCATTCTTATTCATTCTTATTCAAGCAATGCATGAACATATCGCTCCTTTATTGCAACATAGTCATAACTAAAAAAAAGCTTGTTTCGAGAAAAACACATTTCAAATTTATAGCTTCCATACAAGTCTTAGATAATTTTTTTTAGAAAAAATCTCCCAAAGGAAAAAGTTTAAAAATTAAATTGAAATGTTGTTTAAGTTTTGTTTTTTATATAAAAAATGTTTTAATTATATTTGATATTTCATCTTCCTTCGGAAGACTACTTCAGGAATTATAATTTTTTTTTTTATTTGAATAAAATTTTGGCACAAGGTAGTACTATTAAAAATTCTACATTGTTAACTTGAAAAGCTAATTTTAATGTTATGGGGAGGAAGATAAAGGAAGGTGAGTTTAAACTTTCCTTGACTTTTGTCATACATCAATATTTATTTGATATAATTTCTTTTTTATTTGATATTTAATTATTTGATCTTGTTCTTGTAAATATTTCTTATTTTTGCAGCAAAAGATCGTTTTATGTTATATAAAAAAAATTAACCGTATTTATTTTCAATATTTCGATAACAATTTGTTATCATCGTCAGGAAAATTAATATGTTATTAAAAAATTTTTCAATTTGAAAAATTATTGTCAAAAAATTCCTATATACAAAAAATCTATACACCAAGAAAAATTATTAATTCATACACAAAGAAAAAATTCTTAACAATATTATCAAATTGAAAATTTTTAAATTGAAAACTTAAAAAATATCTATTTAATATACTGACAGAAACATTTTTGGGTTATTAAAAAAGCAAAAAAGAAAAAATATAATATTAATAACAATAATGACAAACATAAAAAATAACATGAAAACCAAAACCTAACCTAATTCTGCAACCAACACATATTTATCCTCATGTTGTTTCTCAACTAGCAAAACAAATGTTGTTTACAGAATAACATGGAAATAACGAGTGATTTTTTTGCTATTATCTTTTTGGCAACACTAGTTTTGACAGCTCACGCACGTTTTGTATCTTGTGTCACTGTCAAACATCTTCAGTTTGGTCTATAATTTAATCATGAATCGTCTTACAAACGAACAACGCTTGCAAATTATTGAATTTTATTACCAAAATGCGTGCTCTGTTAAGAAAGTTCATTGCGCGCTTCTTCCATTTCATGGTCAGTTTAATCGACCTACTGAGGCTTCTATTCGGGCTATTGATTATGGGCTGACGGCATCATTGGGCCGTATTTCTTCAAAGATGATGCGAATCACAACGTTACTGTGAATGGTGAGCGCTGCCGTGCGATGATAACAAACTTGTTTTTGCCCAAAATGGAAGAGCTTGACTTGCATGACATGTGGTTTCAACAAGACGGTGCCACATGCCACACAGCACGCGAAACAATGGACCAATTGAAAGGCGAGTTCGGAGAACAGTTTATTTCACGCTTGGGACCAGTCAATTGGCCGCCCAGATCGTGCGATTTAACGCCTCTAGACTATTTTTTGTGGGGCTATGTTAAGGCTAATGTCTATAGCGACAAGCCCGCTTCGATTGACGCACTGGAAGCCAACATTGCCAACATTATTCGTGAGATACCGGCCGAAATGTTGGAAAGAGTATGCCCAAATTGGACTAAGCGGATGGACCATTTGAGGCGCAGCCGTGGCCAACATTTGCATGAAATAATCTTCAAACATTAAATTATATTGACCCAACTATCGATCCAAATAAATATTTCATGCATTTTTCTGAATTTTATGTGTTTCTTTTTTTTTTAATTTCCGATAGTTCTTATAAAATCACCCATTATTATTAACATAATTTAAAAAAATTTTGTCCTAACATTCATTCTTAAACAATTCAAATCTAGAATTTCTTATTAACTAAATATCTATAATTCTGTGCTAATTTTTCTGTGTCTACCTTGAAGTTAATTCTCTGTGTTGTTGTTATGTTTATAATCTCCAACATTTCTAACATGTAACGCTTCTTATAATTATTTTCTGTTCTTAAAATTTAAACATTTTCAAAGTTTGGAGAGTGATTAAATTTTGAACAATGAGAAGATAAAGCAGTTTTTTTGTGAATTAATATCCCTATATCTTTGATCTGACTTATGTCCTGCAATTCTAGTTCTCAATTTGTTTTTTGTAGTCCCGATGTAAACTTTACTACAATTTTCTTGGTCATTACCCTGACAAGGAATTCTATAAACCGAATTTGAAATGTCCTATTTATTAAGTCTATCTTTAGTCTTACTAAATAATTTACCTAACGTATTATAGCTTCTATGAGCCATTCTATATCCTTGTTTATTATATATATTAGACCTTGCTAATCTTTCTGATAAACCTGGTATATATGTTAAAGATTTATACATTTTGGGTTCTGATGAGCTACCTAAATTCTGTACATATCTATTTTTAAACTGACTTACAAATCTAGGAGCAAATTCAGCTGGAAAACTGTTGTCTTCCAATATGTTTTTAATCTTTATAATGTTCTTTCTATGGAACTCCTCATCACTTATTGTCAGAACCCTTTCCACAAAATTTTTAGCTGTGTTTATTATGATACTTCTGCTATGCTTCGAAAAATAGTTAATTAATCTCCCTGATGTAGTTGGTTTTTGGTACCAATCAATTACAAGTTTGTTATCTCTCCTAATTATCAAAGTATCCAAATATGTATGGTAATCTTGAACTATATTCCTTTTCAATAGTAAACTTGATGCTTGAGTTAAAACTATTCAAAGCTATTTTCAAACAAAAAAATCGCCAAACTCGTTTTTTCATTTTTGGCTGTGACCTTTATATAAAAGTATGTGCACTACATCGATTTTCGTGCGTTGAGATCTAATCTGAAATTTTTTTGCTAACCTGACTAATTTTACTTCCAAAAATTGCCATAACTAAAGAACGTCATTACACAATTCAATAAATGAGACCAAAAAATGCGCTATAAAATTTTGTAAAAACTATTTGAATGCATTTTTTATCTCCTGCTGTTTTGCAGTTATTCAGAAATTAAAATAAAAAAATGTTCTTTTCGTGCAAACTTTGTAATTTGTTATTTAATGTAAAACGCGCTAATTGTAGACTGAATCCAGGGGCCAGATTCCGCAACTATGAATTTTTTGTACCAGTGAACACTCAAAATAAAATTCACTGACAGACACAGTGTTCACTTTTCATTGAAAAGCGATTCCGTAAAAAACAATGAATTTTATTGCGCTGAATGTGTTTCTTCAGGCTGAACGAAATGCTGATTTCTTAAATTAACTATGTCACACAAGTTGATTAGTAGATAATTTTAATATACATACATAATTCTTTTGTTTCTTTTTTTCAACTTCAAAATATTTTACAAGAAACTAAAATTCACCGAAGATTTTTGAGTGAAAAAATTATTATTATGTGTACACTTTAAATGTCAAAATTATTCATTCTCACCATTGCGGGCTCAAAAATCAAAAGTGAACACTAAAATTGGTGAACATTTCAAAATTCATCGTTGCGGAATTTGGCCCCAGTCTTGTAATTGTACGTGTGTATGTGCAATTAGCGCTTTTTACACATTTTTGGGATACCTGAATATGCAATATTCAATCTTTCTAGGAATTTCAGCAACAAAAGCCATAAAGCAAAAAAATTAAACAAAGAAAATTTACCACTGAACAAATTTATTACACCCCTTCCATAATAGAAATTTCGGCACCTGAGAAAATTATTTATTTCTTGCGTGAGAAGAAAATTTTGTTGGGATTTTTGAGATAGTATGAGAGAAAGATAACGAGAGAGTGATTAAATAATGTCAAAATATTTTAAAAAGATACGAAGCTGCCAACCACAATACGCAAACTGTAATCACATAACACGACTACAGTCTCAGTTAAAAATACAATCGTTGTAACATTTCGTCTGCCAAAATCTGCGAATCTACGAAAAAATAACCTGTTAGATTTTTGAGAGTATGAGAGAGATAGAACGCGCTAGAGATTAAATGAGAGAGATGGATAGAGCGCGTAAGAGAAATTAAATAATTTCAAAATATGTACAAAATTATCAAGGCAGGGTTGGGTATAAAATCCGAGTAATTTGCGGCTGTATCATCACTTGTATACAGAGCATTCAGCACACAAAAAGTATATATACCTAAAAAAAAAGAGAATTCTAAAGATGGAGTACCAAGCTAGCCTCAGCTATATTTTGTTTTTGTATCGCAACGAATTGAGTGGCGCAAAACCCCGCAAGCTGCGCCTGTGCCGCACGAAAATTATTCTAACCGACAAATTAGTAACAAAGAATTTTCGTGATTTGAAAACTTGCTCAATGGACGATTTAGCGGCCATCAACAGGGAAATTCTATACAAAAAGAAACTGCAACGTAAAATTGGAGCCATCAAAGAAAAATCAGAGTCAAAAAAGAAAAAAGTCAATACAAACCAAAAACATTCTACAGATGCGACAGGAAAAGAGTAAAGTCAAAAAACAGCCAAAATTCGTGGAAAAAGGTTAACGTTTGGTGTCCTCCAAATATGGAACACGCCTAAATTTAAACTAGCATATGGTTTAATTTTATAATTTGTGATTCAAAGACGTGTACATAAATGTATTAATAGTTTTTAGCATTAAGCATCGTTTTAAATGATATTGTGATATTTGACAAGATGCTATTTTTAATAGCAGTTAGTTTAATAAATTAAATTAATACAAATTGAACGGCACACTTTTATTCATTCCTACTCATGCAATTCACGAACATATATTATAGGGAAGAAGAAAAGAGGAGCAGTGTTTCAACCAAGTGTGTCCAGCCCTATGCGCGTGATACTCAATTGTTTTTGTAAATGCGCTTAGCTATAGGAATGTGCTCTTTAATACACAAATACTGCGCTCAGCATTAGCAATGAAAAATACACAAAAAACTTCGTCTTTTATATTTTTTTTTCGTTCTTCACTGCACACACACAAAAGCAAAGCAGCAACACTTTCGCATGCTTTGTTGGCGATTATCAGTGTGAAATTTGTTTTTGTAAATGTTGTGCTTTTTACAACAAAAAATATTAAATCAAAATAGTTTTTCCTTAAACGTATTAGTGTTTCCTCTTCCATATCGAACTTGTGGGCACCACTGGTTTAAACTTTCATTTCATTCAATTCATTTTATATATACATGTATATATCGCTGTAATCATATTAATGGATGTAGTGCTGACACACGGGAAGTTATATATATATAAGTTGTGCTCGACGTCGTTACCGCGAGAACCCGCAGGCTCCGAAAAGTGTTTCTTGTGTTGAAAATTGGGTAAATGAGAAAGCTTCTGAGAGATTAATTTGTGTTTCTCATTTTACCAGACTTTACCCGTACTTTTTTCCGTGCAAAATGGTGAAATTCTTAAATCATATAATCAGCTGTTTGTTATTTAGGAAAATAAAATATCAGGGCACAAAGTAGAATATCAAAGTTCAAATCACAAAAAACATATTTGAAAATATGACAATACGTCATATTTAAATAAGTTATTTTACGTTTTTATCTAGCTCAAAATGTTTAAAAAAATTAGCAAAAATTTTTGTTTGAATTTAAACAGAGCTGTCAACTCAGCGCTTTTCACACTAATTTTAGTGGTTTTTAAAAATCGCACAAAGAATTTTTAAATCAATGCACGATGCTTTTATTTAATTTTTAGATCATTGTATCTTGATCCTAATTATTTGACCTTTTTTATACCCTTCACAAAAATGTAAAGGGTATATATAAGTTTGTGATTCCGTTTGTAATTTCTACAGTTTTTTTTTGCGACCCTATAAAGTATATATATTCTGAATCAGAATTATTGGAAAAGTCGATTAAGCGATGTCCGTCTGTCCGTCTGTCCGCTGTTGAAATACCGTTTCTGAGAAAACCATTAGACTTAGAAACTTTTTTCTTTTACCATTCTTTTACCCCATCGATTCATGGGTTTGCTATTGAAATTCAGTAATATCGGTCCACGTATAGCTGAGATATATTCAAAATTCCGAAAAAAGCCATTTTTTTTTTGCAGTTTTGTATGAAAATTTTTGAAAACAAAAGTTGTTTGTTTTGCTTCAAACTTCACACACTTATTAAGCATGGTGACTTAAAGGCAAAAAAAATTTTTTTTTTCAGATATCGGTTCATATATACCCGAGATATAGCCCAAATCGGATTTTTAATGAAAATGTCGCATAGGCGAAGCTAAACAACTTTTTTTTGCTTAAAAGTAGTTCTGGTAATAAAATAAGGTTATATAAATATGGAAAATGAAAATTTCCGATATCGGTCCATATATGCCCGAGATATAGCCCAAACCGGGTTTTTCATGAAAATGTCGCGTAAGCGAACTTAAACAACTTTTTTGTGCTCAAAAGCAGTTTTGGTAATGAAATTAGGTTACATAAATATGGAAAATGAAAATTTCCGATATCGGTCCATATATGCCCGAGATATAGCCCAAACCGGATTTTTAATGAAAATGTCGCGTAAGCGAACTTAAACAACTTTTTTTTTGCTCAAAAGCAGTTTTGGTAATGAAATTAGGTTACATAAATATGGAAAATGAAAATTTCCGATATCGGTCCATATATGCCCGAGATATAGCCCAAACCGGGTTTTACATGAAAATGTCGCGTAAGCGAACTTAAACAACTTTTTTCAACTTAAAGCAGTTCTGGTAATGAAATAAGGTTATATAGGTATGGAAAATTAAAATTTCCGATATCGGTTCATATATACCCGATATATAGCTTAACAGGTTTTTTGATGAAAATGCCGAGTAAACAACTTTTTTGTGCTCAAAAGCAGTTCTGGTAATGAAATAAGGTTACATAAATATGGAAAAAGAAAAAATCCGATATCGGTCCATATATACTCGAGATATAGCCTGAACCGATTTTTCCAATAACATTTTTTTTTTTACTGAAAAGCAGTTCTTGTTATAAAAGAAGGTTACGAAAATAGAGAAAATTAAAATTTCTGATATCGGTCCATATATACCCGAGATATAGCCTAAATCGGGTTTTTCATGAAAATATCGCGTAAGCGAACTTTAACAATTTGTTGTGCTCAAAAGCAGTTCTGGTAATGATATAAGGTTATATAAATATGGAAAATTAAAATTTTCGATATCGGTCCATATATACCCGAGATATAGCCTGAACCGATTTTTCCATTAAAAAAAATTTTTTTTTTTGCTGAAAAGCAATTCTCGTTATAAAAGAAGGTTACTAAAATACAGAAAATAGAAAATTCCGATATCGGTTCATATATGTATAACCGAGCATATTTAGGTCACATTTTTAATATACTATACATATTCGTGACTATCGTGAAGGGTATTTTAGATTCGGCCCAGCCGAATATACTACACTCTTACTTGTTAAGCTTGAGGTCAGTTTTGTTTTTTATATAAAAATGTTTTAATTATATTCGATATTTCGTCTTCCTTCGGAAGACTTCTTCAGGAAAATTTTTTTTTTTACTTTTTTTAATTAAGCATTCTGCTCCGTTAAGTTGTTCACCAGTGGAATAAGATCACGTGTCTAGTAATGTTGCTAATGTGTTGGGATCAAATGTTAGAAAATGTATAAACCGACGGCTGTTACTGCAGTTTTTCAAAATTAATAAACTTGTTATACATCTGTATATTTTAGACAAAATTAGCTTTAGAAGATTTTCTGTCGATATTATTCAACTCTGTTTTTGACCAAATCATTTTTGGTTAATTTCTAGACTATGGAAAAATTATCTACCTAACAAAGAGCGAAACTTTTGTAAAAGCACAAAAGGTTGTAAGAAAGCATTAAAATATCAGTAAAAATTATAAATAGCTTGTTTTCTATGTTTCCCAGCTATCTATATGTCGACATTTCATAGGTACTACCCTAATCATCAGAATACTTTGTAAATTTTTGAAAGATATTCTCAAACATTCAACTTTATATCCCAACAATCCAAATAAATTGCTGAGAATTTAAAAAGAAAAATGCTCTAATAATATCCGTCAAAACACAAAAAACAAGCTTTTCTATTTATAAACGTCTCTAACACTTCTTTACACCTATAAAATAATATTTTTATATGAATTAAGGCTGTTGCTGCTTCTTAAAACAAATTGTTTTGTTTTTTCTTAAGCAATGGTATGATATACATAAGTTCGGCTTCAAAATTAATGACAAAAAAAGGGGGGTTAATTTAAGTTTTAAAATCGTTGTAATATAAAGAATTATCACTGAATTATTGTTATTTTAAGCCATTATGTATGTGTCTGGACTTGATGCGCTGTTCGGGCTTAAAATCTCATGAAAGTATTAATAAGCTAAAAAATAAATACAGCACTACTCTACAAAAGACTCCTATTTCCAATCCACTTTTGAGCTGAAAGGCAATATACGAGTAGTGTAATAAAACGTAGAAAAGAATGTCTCAACCCATAAGAAAAAACATTATTTTTGAGCTATAAATATTCAAATGTGTGCGAACGTATACGTTCGAAATCGTGAAAGACGTCCTAAGCTTTGTATTTTTATATCAAACAATTTCAAAACTATAAAAGGGTATGATATCAGAAAATCTTCTTAAGAGCTAAATTGTTGTGTGGATTGTTTGGTTAATAAAATATTTAATAAGATTGAGATTTTAGTTTTTAGAAGTTCTATATTTTTAACCACTTAATAAAGAATAAAAATACAGAGTGCAACTTACCGATTTTCTATTCTTATCTTGTAATATTTTTCTTCCTCAGGGAACTTGATAATATTTTCCAAATATTTTGTTAACGTTTTGACGCAGTTCTCGGCCTAAAAATAAAACTTTCATTATAAAATAATTATATAAGTACGAATATAGATCTAGTTATATGTATATACTCGTACATACATTTTGCGAGTCGTATGTTCAAAGGCCCTAACAACATAATTAAAGTTTGCAGGCGAAGAAATAAATTGTATTTAACAATATGTTACTTTTTCGTACAATAGTTTTTTATTTTTTTATTTTTATTTATTGTCTTTGTTAACAAGTCTTGCAAGCTATAAGCTACAAAGTTATGAGATTATACAGAAAGTACTACAATAATTAAATCTTATATATAATTGATATGCAAAGCTATTAATAACCCAGAAAATTTGTTGAAAAAAACCTCTTACAAACTGTTACGGCCATAGTGACCAGAGGGGTTTCCGACTAACCATATTTACGAGCACTTGATCCGTCAGCGGGTTCCTATCCTCCCTCTGGGTATGCCACCATAAAAAAACCAAAATTCTACATTCTAAAAAAAACCGAAATTTTCGAAAATATACCAAACAAAAAAAAAACATACACTTAAACTTTGCACCGCTACTATCCATACACTTTAGTCCACATGACACCACCACACCAGGAGTAGATGTTCGCCTTGGATATTGCGCTGCCAACCATGTCACGAACACTTTATCCGATCATATCTTTAATTTGTGACCCCAAAACCCACTCGGCTTCTTCTTCTATACACACCTACACGCACACACACCCATGTACAAATCTCAATCACCCAGTGGTATAAAAAAAAAAAAAATAGAGCTTGCAAGCAAAATCTCGCATTTCTTATTTATCCAATAAATCATACCTACATATGTATAAAAAAGCTAAATGTAAATGTGATTTTTTCCTTCATCTTACAATTGTTGAGTTCCTGCTTTATACTCTAATATTTCCACATTTTCTTGCGTTCTTCATTTTCCTTTTTTTATTGCCAAGATTCTAACAGATAATGTCATCATCAATAAAAAAGTATGTATATACCATTTTTCGCACTCGTATACTTTAACTTGAAAATCGCGGATATTGTTGACAACTTTCAAATTAAAATTAATTAATTTTTGTTCATTTTAAATTAAATACCTTTTCTTTGCTGTTGCAATTATGAATGATCAAACACGATGTCAATGCCTTTTCCGATTCGAGTTGCTGGTATAGAAAATTTCTAATCTTATCTTTCCATTCTTTTTTTGGTAAAACCTCGTCATCTATTATAGGGCACCGAAAGAAAACACCTTGACATGCAAAATTTGCATTGTAAGACGTTTCCCAATTCGATTCTGACGTTGGTAATTCCTCCCGAACCTTCCGTTCGCTTTCAAGTTCTCGCTTAGCTTGAGCTTTAATTGCAGCCAACGACGTATTCAAATCTTTTGAGCTCAGTTTTTCTACACGGGCTACAGCAGCTGCAGCGGCAGTTTTTGCTTCATTACTTAATTCTTTACGCTTGGGAGGAGTATATCCTTTTTCTGGTTTTCTACTGGAAGAGGGAGTTTCTGGATTTTGTACAGACAGACTATGCCCTTGTCCTAAACTACTACCAAGTTTTAGTTTGAAAGCTGCTTCTTCCTTCTTTCGCTGAAAAAAACTTTTTATTTTTGACATTTCGGCACGTATAAGTAAAACTTAAATTCTAGGAGAATGTTCCTTCGGTAACTTAAGCTTAGCAACAGAAAGTTTTAGTTCTTCAATTTCTTTAAGCGTACCTAAAATGACAAAAAATTTATTAATATGATATTAATTTTGTTGTTTATATCGTTAGTCTCATGTAGAAAGGTCCTAACTAAGTCCCAGTTTAAGTTTCTGAATCAATTCTGCTTCAATTTCCCTTTGAACTTACATTTACGTTGACACACAGAAGCTTTGTGTCGCCAAGTTTAAGTTTTTTTTCATATTTTTTGACATTTCATTTAAAACTTGAAGGTACGCTCAAGTCTGTATTCATTCTCTTCTCCCCGTTCTCCCACAAACTCAAGACTTGACGGGTAAACTGGCACTAACAGATTTGCCATTTTACATGAGTGTATGCGTACATTCCTCGTTGGCTGATATGGTAGAGAGCGCGACCAACAGTATCGAGGTAGCCAGTTCCATTCCTTCCACATACTCTGGGTGCTAGTGCTGGCAAGCAAAACAAGCTTCGCAGTTTTGTGTTTTTTGGTGATTCTAATACATTTCACACAAATACACTTCGGCATAAAAATTAAATGAAATTACAGTTTCTATTACATATGTTTTTCCTCACTTCATAAAGTTACAGTTATGTTAGTTACGATCTTTCTATATGAGACATAAGATATATAAATGTGTTCAAGCAAGTTGAACAATATCTCTACCTTATTTAAACAAAATAAATATCTTTAAAAATAGTTTTAATTACTAATAAAAATGAATTTTAATCTAAACATGCAAAAAATAATGAACTATGATAAAATTGAATTTAACTATAAAAATTTCTTATTCTATTTTATGTGTGTTAATATTGATACAATATATTAAACTTAATCCTAAAATATTAACATTATATCTTAATTTAGCGTAGTGTAAAAGGGCACTGTAAAGTTTTTGCACTGGGGGGTGTTGGAGCATTTCCAGCGCATAAGATCGGCTTTCCAAAACCATTGGCATTTTCTTTTTTTTTTATTCATTAGAACCGAGTAGTTAGTTCTTCCTCAAACCCATCAGTGCGAACAACTCAAAACCCCTATTAGCGTGCCACAAAGGTAAAATTAATAAAATCGCTTAATATTGAAAAGACTAAACCATTTTCTTTTCTTTCCCCATGCAACCCCACATTATAATTTGCTTCCTGAGTAAATTAAAATACAATCATCTAACTCAAGAATGATTGTTTAGCTAAAATTAGCACCTACCCATGTGCATGGTCCTTCGAATCGTAGTCTTGACCCGCGATGATAAACAATAACTTTCTCAAGTGTTTTGAATTGGGATTCATATTTTGGATTGAAAACTGTAAATATAGTTATCCAATGTGTGTGAAGATAAATACATATTTAGGTCCTCAGACAAAAACCACTTATTCTTGGAAAGCCAAACTTTTCCATTTACAGAGCTCTGTTAACGAATTAACAGTGAAAGCAAATTTGATGTTAAATTAAAGAAAAAAAAGCTAAAAAAAGGCTAGGAAGCCAGGTTCTTATTAAAAATTTTGTGAAAACTAAAGCCAAGAAGGTGATTTATCAGTTTTTTTTTATCTGGGACCAATACTCAGGGGATGACCCCTACATATGCAGCGCATTGTACTGGAACTAGGAAAATAGGTTATGATGAGGAGGAAAGAGGGAGTAGTGTTCGCGGAGTGTTAACAATAACAACACGAAAGACTAAAACAAACTCTATTGCAGCATTTAAATGTTGGAATTAAATTAGTTAAAACTGGTCAGTGCCCAGTGTATATACCTTCGACACTGCTCAGATTAGCAAAATTTAGTCCAACACCTTCCACACTACAAGGTAATGAAATGCATTGAAAATAATATTAATATTGAACATATAAAGAAAACACGGACAACGGTGAAAAAATACAAAAAATATAAAATAAGAAAAAAGAAACACGCGTACATACTGCTACCTATTCCGGTGCACTTTGATTTCATACGAAATTAGTAATGAACATACATACGTATATAGAAAATACAGACAACGGTAAAAAAAAAAATAAAATAAACACGTGTACACAACTTGCTACCTTTTACGGTGCAATTTGGTTTCATACAGAAAATACGGACAGCAGTAACAAAAGACGTGTGCACATGATGAGAGAGAAAACCCTACTACCCAATCAGTTAGATATAAGAAAACAAATTTTAAATTAAAAATAATTACGTTTTAATCAGTTATGTTTCCAAATTTCTAGTGAAGATGAAGGACTATTTTTGGGGAAATACACACGATATACAAGTGGAAATTGAGAGCCTCTATGTATTTCGACCCAATTCGTGAATGACTTCAGCGATTTTAATAAATCGAAAGATGCATTTAATGAATTTATTGAAAAATGCCAGTGGGGGTGAAAATAGCGATTTAAATACGATATAATATTAAAGAGTTCAAATACTAATTTATATTTATACTTACTTGGTCTGACAAACTTGTCGGTAATAACTTTGCCATACAACTTCCAAGAATATATTATTAGCAATGTTGTTAGGAACAAGAGAATTGAAAGAAGTTTGAACAGCGACCACTGCAGAGCTGTTAACTTGGCTTGAATGTTCCAACAGCCTTCACAAATTGAAAATTCTTTAATTTTTCTAAAAATTTCCTCCAGTTGATGAAGTTGCAATCCAAAAGCTTGAAGCTTTTCCGACAATGAACATATAAAATCAAAATTCATTTGTCCACAGATTTATATTTATTTTAAACATACAACAGGTCACATAAAAATAGAAATAACTTTGATACACATATGTATCTTATTTTAAAACCTTGACTTTTTATATGAACATTTTGATAAGAATTAACTAAATTCCAAAAGCTAGCCGTTTCATTATAATATGGTAAAGAATACATTTCTATAATTGGGTGAACACAGGATATAAGTGATCTATATTAATAAATGAATTTGTAGTAAATAATTGTAAAATTCACCTTAAAAATCTCGGCACTACAAAAATAAATGCAATCTAACGAATATAATATCGAAAAATGCCAGCAATTGCGAATATATATGTATACAAAATAGTATATAAGTGTATCCAAAATTTTCTGGAATTATAGGATATTTTGCGAGTCGTTCATTCCTAATTTCTTTATCGCATACAGTAGTTGTAACATCAACAATCATTCATACATTATTCCTGTGTATTGAAAAATTTAACTTTGAGAGAAACACATGCTTTTATTAATGTTCCTTCGTGTGGATACTGCATTACGAAGATATTTTAGATCTCTGTATATCGTTATAAATTTACAAAATCCTAAATTGTAGACGTGTAAAAAACTTTCATTGCCTCAGTGCATTTAGCAGCAATCAAAAAACGATTTTTGTTTTTTATATCTTAGGGCTTTTTTGAAAACATTCCAGCTGGCATTTTCATTCGTCAAAGACTCTATTGGGAATCTTTTAAAAAATGTTTTTGGTCGACGAGCTCATTTGTTATATATACCCGTTATATAGCCTAGAACGGGTTTTTTATGAAAATCCCAAATAAGCGAACTTAAAAAACTTTTTTTTTGCTCAAAGGCAGTTCCGGTAATAAATTAAGGTTATATAAATATGGAAAATTAAAATTTCCGATATCGGTCCCTCGCACGGAAGTGTTACAAATGCTGATTTTTCTATGAGACTCTTAAACAACTCAGCAAAAGACTGTTAATGTCCCAATTGGTGCTGATGAGTAGTGTAGCGACCACGAAACAGCTAGTTGTCCCCCAGCTAAAGATTTAATTATTATTTTTCTTGTCTTCTTCAATCAAAAATTATTGATCACCACAAATTTGTATTGTAAAAAAATCTTGAACTAAAAACCGATGTACAAATGTACAAACCAAAAATCTAATTTAATAATTATAAAGTTCAACAAAAATTCAATAAATTAAAAAAATACTGTTATGTTAATTGTATAGGGAATCGTCTGAGACTCGTGTAGATGCTATCTTATAACCTCTCCGTGTAATTCATGTATGATCAGCACAAAGCTCATTCGATATTTTCATACGATATTATATAATTCGCTTTGACTTACCACTATTATCACCACACAATCTTTTTATATAAAAAGGTTGTTAAAAAGAAAAAACTATTATACGCTGTTTGTTTCTGTTTATAATATAAAAATCAATTAAAAACTTACGTAAAAACATTCCAAGATTTTGTGACGAACGTGTCAGAAAATTTGTAAAAAGAAATAAAAAAGTAGATGGTTTATTATTACTCGTCAAATAATCGTCAGAAGATTATTTTGGGGATTGTATATTGAACACAATCTTCTAACAAACAACATATGCTAGCTGGGATATGATGAAATACATATGTATGTACATACACATGTACTTATATGTACATGAAAAAAAATTTTTTTTTTCTAATTGCTTCTAATTGCCCAAAATGAAATGGATACCTTTTAGTTTTAGTTACTTCTAATTGTACATATATACCAAGGCAGCTTTAAAACTTCTTGGTATATACCTTATATAAGTATGAATATATGTATATGAATAATAAAATATGTATGTATGTATGTATGCATATGAAAAATAGTATGTATATGTTCAGTAGAACGTTACTTCTCCATAACCATAGAAAACAGCCGTTGAAACCAAACTTATGGGTGGCAATGTAGTTCAAATTTACACATATACATATGTATGTATGTACATATCTTGCTATATGTACAAGTTTCGGATTTGAAACCCTAATAAGTAAAGTGACTTATCGAGTTTTTGTCTTCCTTTTTATATGTATCTATATAAGTGTATACAAATGAATTTCGCTCTATTTTATAGTATACTTAATACAAATTCTGTATTGGCCAATAGAATACTTGTATTAAAATGGAATAAATAATTAAATAAAGTGATATCAACGCTGACGTAACAACTTTTTGCCTAAGATTTATAATGTCTATGCCGTCTAAAAGAAATATGGAGCAGAGTATAAAGCTTACCAAATTTCATATTAATAGTTTAAGACGCTAAAGCCGTTGTCTCTGATGGAACGATGTGGCTCTCATTTTTTATAATGTTGGATAGCTTATGTATCAACCAAAGATACAAAACTTGTCCTGCTTTTATATCTTCGTTATAAATGCCAAATGGTGTATAAAGCGGGTACAACCCTCCATAGACAGAATTTACTGCTGTCACGGCTTTGTAAGAGACACGTGAAGAGGTACGTAGATAATATCGCTCCTTTATTGCAACGTAGTCATAACGCAAAAAATCTTGTTTCGAGATAAACACATTTCAAATTTTTAGTTTCCATACAAGTCTTAGAAATTTTTTTTAGAAAATATCTCCTAAAGGAAACGGTTTAAAGGTAATTTAAATAAAATGTTGCCACAATATAAAAGGTAGTACTGTTAACAATTCTGCATTGCTAACTCGAAAAGCTCATTTTTTGAGATATGATTATGTTGCAATAAAGGAGCGATGTGTATGTAATTCATAGATTCAAATGCGGGCAAGATTTTCCGGCCGAGAAGCATTGCAAGAGAAAAAGTCATCAATAACATTAAGAAAAATTCGTCAATAACGAGTAAGGCAGTTCTTTAGGACGTGGTATAGAATTATAAAACTGGAAGTTCTTCTTATTCTTTCTGAATAAAATAAGGGTCAAAATGTATATTTTCACTTTTTTTTTAATTACATATGTAAGTGAATTGCATTTTTTAGAGGGTAGACTTATGATATATGTATATGATTATCCAAAAGAATAATTCGAAGCTAAAGGCAAAAGTTAAAAAAAAGTCATCAAAAGGGAAGTTGAAATTTAATTGCGATGATGACTCAATGCTGAAACGTTGTCAATAACTAACAATAAGTACTAATCAGTTTTTGATAAATCAGTAGACAACGGTTCACGAGTATGGAACACTTCAGCCCTTACCAGCTTCACAGAAACTTCTAACAATGTCATTCAAATGTACGTTCAACTGAATGTCACAGGTCAGGTATACTTGTTCCAGCGCAAGAACAATCATAATTAACACAATTTTAAGAAAGCAAAAAATCTTAAAATTACATACATACACACATATATAGATATGTAAGTATATTCACACTTACAAAAAGGCTTTTTTATATATTTACATTGTCCATATGTGTAACTATTATTAGTTTTTTTACAGATTTCAAATAAATAAAAATTTTTGTTTTATTTTTTTTTACTTTTGCAAAACGTAGTACGCGAGCGAATTCACCATAAATTTAAGTGTGTGAAATAATCAAACAATTAAAAACTTTTACACAGCTGTTATTGGTAGACAAATTTTTTTTTTTTTTTATAACGAAGAGACTACAGATCTGCACCATAATATCATCCATTTGTATGGCGAATTATGTTGGTTCAATTAAGATTTACTTTTTACAACTTTTTTAACGACATATCAAATCTCAAATTATATGGAAAGTTGATAATGTATGCGGATAACATAAGCCTTTTTTTACCCTTATAAACATGAATTGATACTGAAATCGTATCGATAGAGTATGAGAATAAGTTAAGTGCCGAAGGAAGTCTACTCCAAATACGTCACCCCCTAATTTTAAATAATTTTTCAAAAATGGAAAGATATATTCTAGGTGTTTTTGCTCTATTTTCTGCAATTTCTTCTAATTTTTAGCTATTTTTACTTTTTTCATTTTGAAATGAAATTTTCTGTTAAGACAGAGCTTTTAAAACAGACATCTTAACAGCCGTGTCAAGACGGCAAGTACAAAGTAACATTTGCAGTGTACACCTAAAAGTAACAGTTAGCTCCTGTTAGTGTTCTCATGTCATGTGTCGACAGCATTTTAAGCAGCCCATACACGTTTCAATTCAATTGTGAATTGAGTCTTTCAACTGAATTGATTATTGCCCACACACTTCATAAACTGAATTGAAAGATTTTCATTCAACTATTAAATTCAATGAAATTATAGCCAGTTTTAAAAATATATAACGTATTCTTTGCAAAAACACTAAACAAAATACTTTTTATTTTTTTATTGTTGTAGCGAAGCGGCTACCTTGGTTTTTGTATCATGAGCACTAGCATGAGATTACATATCTAACATGATACAAAAAACAAGGTATCCGCTTCGCTACAACAATACAACAATAAAAAAAACAACAGGTATTTTGTTTGTGTAAGAGGCGAATTCACAATTCAGCTGTCAAAAGTAGTTGATAAAGAACATGTACAAAAATTTAAATGACGCCGAAAAAGGTAAACAAAATTTGACAGGGAAAGTGCCGCCATATTAACCGAATTCGCCGATGCATCCACATAATAATGAATTCGCCTTGATGTCTAAATGCAGGGTTAATTAATTTTGCACTTATATTCGCCACAAACAATACCGGCGATTTATATTATAATGGTGGCGACTACCGTTCTCGTGAAAATTATCGACTTCGTACTCTGGGCTTATAGTATATGTACTTTGTTTGGTTTCAAGTTATCCTTATTCGTTCAAATAATTATGCATAAAAATATTATTTATTCTGAAATTTAAAAAAGTTTTGTGAAATTGTGTAAAGATATAATTAATCTGCGGTTGCTGGCATTAACTTCATTTGTTCCGTTTTGTGTGGGCTTGAGGTATGTGGATATTTATGCATTTATAAGTATACATATATTTGTATGCAGAGGCTTCAAAGTTATGTACATGCACACGACTATTAATTGTTCGACATAAGACAATTTATAAAAAAAATTTTGTTAACCCTCCATATGTATTAAAAGGTTTTGTTCATGTAATAAGTATAGAAAACTATCGGAATACAGCCTCCAAAATTGAGATCTTTATACAAAATTTGTAACATATATGCAAGTATGTATGCCCAGTTTAAGTTCGTATGTACAGTACACATACATACATATCTATCTCGGGATAAAAATCACAAAACCGATTAAAAGCAAAGTGACGGCCAAGCCAATTTTAGAGTGCTTGGGTCTTAACCTAAAAATTGGGATGGCTATATATACACTCCGGTTCACTTATTTAAAGGCACTAAAAATTCCATATTCAGAAGCAAGTACCTTTTGCAATTTCAAGCCGATAGCAGAATTTTATAATAGAAGTGGAAGCTAGACATCTTGGGATAGAAATAAATCATGCCAAATCATGGTCTCTTAACTAAACTTTTTTGAGCAATTTATAAAAAAAAGTCCAAAAATGTGCCATTTTTTGTCTACTTGAATAAATGCACCTCAACTGATTGTCATCAAATTGTCTACCTCCTTCATAGACGTTACGAGATAACCAACCCCAGACATTTTCGATAATGTTATCTGGCCAAAATGTTGATATTCACTGGCCACCCTGTCAAGAATATCAACATTTTGGGTTGCAATGAACTCCTTTACTACTCTGGTGTTATGTATAGTGGCATTATCTATGCAATATCTAAGATATGGAACCAAATAGTTCAATGAACTTCGGAAAAGCTGATTCCAATAACATTTCATAGCTTTCTCCAGTCATATTTGCACTTTGAAATTCAAGAATGCCTCCCCCTCGGCTGTGATGTCGGCTCAAAAAACGATTTTCTTTGCTCAGATCATGTAATTAATACGGTTCTGCAGTTATTTGCGTGATCTCTGCTGCACATCCATTGCCATGAAGTCTTACGAATTGAAGCCGCTTTTTCTTACGGGAAGCATTAAGTGGGGGACTATTAATACTAACAGTATTCTGTCATTTATGGATACATGCAATTGGGTTAAACCTTCCGCATAATGACTTCGAAGTTATGAGAATGAAGGAGGACTATAGTGTGGAAATTGCTAGAAAAAAAATTGTCAGCCGCATCTGTATGTACATATATGTTGCATATAAACTCATTATACAAAAACAGTAAAACTTTTTTGTTTAATCGCGTGCATATGACTTTACTCTTAAGCCTCTGATTCTAAATGCCTTAAAATTTCATTGTATATGATTATTTTCAGTTCATAAACGTAAATATTGTGTACGTATAAGATTAGAACCAGCCGCCTCGTCCAATTGTATATTTAAAAAAATGGATTCCGATGAAGAAAATGAACACGTAATAAGCAGTGATGAATATAGCGATGAAGTTGACTATGATGACGCAGTCATGATTGATGCAATTAGAGTACAAGATCAATATGCAAAATCAAACGATTATCGTAACCAGCACGAAAAACCGAACTGGAGAATAGATCAGAAGCAAAAACAATTGAGCTCATTGATACGAAGAAACAAAATTTCTGTCATATATAAAAAGAAATCTATAAAATGGTAATAAATTGTAGTTTAAAAAACCGTATGCTTGTTAGTATGTATGTAAAAATTTTATATTGACAAGTTGATCATCTTGACATGACAAACTTATCTACATGTGAATATTAGGTCTGTTTCTGTACTCTGTTTTGTGATTCCGTGGGATGCCAATTTTTTTGAAACTAGTTTAGTCAAGCAGTTAATTAATCAGCTGCTTGAGAAGTAAACAATAACCAAAGAAAAGAATTGAATCCACTCCATAAAAATCATTTCAATATTTTAGTATTAATATGCGCAAAACGCCAATTTTCCTTACAGAAATAAAGCACTGCTTTTGTTTTACATGTGCTAAAAATTTAGCTATTAGCGTTTTTATATTTTATTTTGGTAACTTTTATTTCCTTTTGAGAGAAACTGATGTAAAGAAACAGACTTATTATTAAAAAAAACTATTATTTTTATCGTACTGACCAAATATTTGATGAATTAAACATAACCAGCACATTTGTGTTTATGTCTAAAAAATATTAGAGGAGAAAGTAGTACTCTTGCGTGGCTGAAATCGCCGCCATACTAAGGGCAGCTAACTGGCTAAGGTACTGCAGGATTATATCCGAATTTCTACTGATAGTAAGACTGCGAAGTGTACACTAACTGGGGTCTATACGACATCGAGCGAGTACGAGAGAGCGAGAGCCTCAAACCTAGATATTTTATGTGTACCGGGGCACAGTGAAGTGCCCGGAAATATAGTAGCGGATGAACTGGCAAAGACCAGTGTCCAGCTACAACAAAGATATATAGATGGGATCGTGGGAATACCGCTTGCAAGCTGTAAGAAACAAGTACAGTCTAGTGATGATACTTGTCGAATATCAATGCTGACATGGTGCAGATACGATAACAGGAGTACTATCATCCTTAGGGACTTGCTCCGACAGAGATTGCATTCTGCTGTGGCGGTCCTGACGGGACATTGAAACATAAGGACGCAGGCGAGAAGGTTAAATCTTCCATTTAATGAGCGTTGAGCACTTCCTCTGTCGGTGTAGAGCTCTTTTTTGTATAAGGGCACTTGTATCTAGGCAGACGCATGCTACATGATTTGGCGGAGGTATCGGAATGTGATGTAAGTGGATTGGACTCCTTTATCTGATCCTCGGTTTGGTTCTAAAACAGTGATATGTAGATTTGAGATACATATCACATCCAGGCAACACAACGGGACCAGACTGGACCCAATTGGGCTGGCATTATAATAGCTGGCAGCCTTTTAATCCTAACCTAGTACTCCTGCTTATTTTTTAATACCTGTGGGTTAGTCGACAATACAATTTTCTTCTTTACTTTTTTATTCTAGACACCGTTTTAAGGACACAAAACTTGTGATTACTCTTATTAGATCAAATATTTGCTCAATGTAAAAATAAGTATTATTTTTGAATAAAAAAATCTATTCAAAAATAAATAAAATATTGTATTCAACATATTGAACACTCGTGTAAGTAGCTGAATTAGTCCCAGTATCGTTGGGTCGCCAGACAGGGATATAAAAGGTTTGAAATTTCACCGGTTGTAAACACACAAAGCTTTGCAAAATATTCCATACATACTTATAACCGGAAGAATAATTCCGAACAATTTATATTTGGCGAGCACTAAATACTAATAAAATTTGCGGTCCATATTCTAAACAATATTTTTATGAATCTTTTAAAACATAGAACATACATAAGTGCCGCTGTTCGTATAATATTTTAATAACGTGTTTTTAATTGTCATTAAAGGTTGAACAGTAAAAGGCAAAGAGAACGCTATAGGAAGCGTCTACATGCAATAAATGTTAACATGGCCCAAATAGAAAATCCTGCATTGGTCTTAAGTAAAACACAGCAATTGAGTGAAAACATGAAAACCGATAATCAATATAAAAGTATTCAAAATTTAACAAACGTTGAAAGTAAAGAACCCAATTTTAATTTAAAATTGAATAAAGCAGAAATAAGAGAAATCAATAGCACACGTCAAAACACTACATCTTCATTTATCGAAAACCCCACTAAGCAGACTGCAAATATTAATCCGAAAAAGGATAGTGATGATAAAAACATAATACAAGTTGGAGAGGAAAATATGCAAGATATTGGCAAAGTAAAAGAAAATAATCAACAGGTACTTGATATAAAAACTATTTGAATTAAAATATAGTTATTATTATTTAATATAAACAATTAAGTTTTTTATTCGCTATTTTTAGCTTCTACCATTTATACCAATAAAAATTATAAATAGCTTGTTTTCTATGTTTCCCAGCTATCTATATGTCGACATTTCATAGGAACTACCCTAATCATCAGTAGACTTTGGAAATTTTTGAAAGATATTCTCAAACATTCAACTTTAAATCCCAACAATATAAATAAATTCTTGAGAATTTAAAAGAAAAATGCTCTAATAATACCTGTCAAAACACAAAAAACAAGCCTTTTCATTTATACACCTCTCTAACATTTCTTTACACCTTTCAAACAAATGAACAACCGTTGGTTGCTACGATTTGCTTTTTGAATTTATTTATATTGTTGGGATTTAAAGTTGAATGTTTGAGAATATCTTTCAAAAATTTCCAAAGTCTACTGATGATTAGGGTAGTTCCTATGAAATGTCGACATATAGATAGCTGGGAAACATAGAAAACAAGCTATTTATAATTTTTATTGGTATAAATGGTAGAAGCTAAAAATAGCGAATAAAAAACTTAATTGTTTGAATTTTTGTTCTCTGCTTTTCGATACTTTCAAAAAGCAAATCGTAGCAACCAACGGTTGTTCATTTGTTTGAAAGGTGTAAAGAAATGTTAGAGAGGTGTATAAATGAAAAGGCTTGTTTTTTGTGTTTTGACAGGTATTATTAGAGCATTTTTCTTTTAAATTCTCAAGAATTTATTTATATTGTTGGGATTTAAAGTTGAATGTTTGAGAATATCTTTCAAAAATTTCCAAAGTCTACTGATGATTAGGGTAGTTCCTATGAAATGTCGACATATAGATAGCTGGGAAACATAGAAAACAAGCTATTTATAATTTTTATTGGTATTATTTAATATATTAATTTTACGAAAAGAATCTTCAGATACTTTTAAACATGCTTAATAAAAGCATATTTTTATTTTACCTGTGTGAGTGACATTATTAAGTTCCTGAACATTAAATTAATCGCAAAAGCTAACTTTCATGCAAAAAGATATAGATAACAAATCGGATTAATTGTTTAATAATTAAGACCCAATGTTGCTTATTAACGCACAAACAAACGACCGCAAATGCTGCTTCATCTGTACTCATGGATGGTATAAGTATTGAGGAATCGGATGCTCTTGATGTTCTTGGAATGAAGATACAGTGTGATGTTCGCTGGAATGAACACATTTTTCATGTCTCTAAAGAAGCATTTAAGTGTCTCGGTTTTTTGAAACGGTGTAAGATGTACTTCACTCCATCCGATCTCCTTACTATTTATACCACCTACATCCGACCGAAAATGGAATACAACTCTCATGTTTGGGCCGGTGCCTCAAAGTCTATTTTGGGGCTACTCGACCGTGTGCAGGAGAGGGCGAAGAAGCTCATCAGTGACAGTAGGGTATCCAACTCTATTGATTCACTGGAGCATCGACGCAGTGTGGGGTGCGTTACTCTGTTCTATCGTTACTACAATGGATTTTGCTCTGACGAGATTAGGGATCTTGTTCCCGAAACTCGCACATTTTTACGTAGCACGCGTTCATCGTCTAGAGCTCATCCATTTGTAGTCGATTGTCCGGGGAATCGTACTACGCATTACAGAGAGAATTCGTTTTTCAGCCGCACGCTTCGTCTGTGGAACAAGTTGCCTGCAGAAGTGTTTCCTGTCTGTTATAACGTTGGAAAATCTAAGTCAAATGTTCACAAACACTACTCCCTCTTTCCCCCTCCTCACAACCTATTTTCCTAGTTCTGGTACAATGCACTGCATATGTAGGGGTCATCCCCTGAGTACTGGTCCAATATAAAAAAAAAAAAAAAAAAAATAATTAAAATTTGTTGCCGCCTCCACTTTTTGTTACTGCAAAAGCCGAGTATAAGCAAGCTATTAGAGTAGGAAAAAAAACATTTTTTTTTTTCAAAAACCATTTATGTCTCAACATTTTCGCTTAATACGCATTAGTTTCGGTAATCACTTCTTAGTTTGATATCAATCTTTTTCCTGCGAGCCATTTTTTCAAGTTTGAAAACAGGAAAAAATCACTAGGATCAAAATCTGGACTATAAGGTGGATGATCAACTAATTCTAAGTGTATTTTAAGTAATTTTAGCATGGTATCTAATGCTGTGTGAAACAGAGCGTTATCTTGAATAACACTTGTTTCTTCTTGAAATGTAATCGTTTTTTCTTGATTGTATCAATCAATTGATCCAATAAGGCACGATAATACTTTCCTGTGATTGTGGATCCTTTTTCAAGAAAATCGATGAGCAATATTCCGTGTGCATTCCAAAATACAGTGCCCATAGCTTTGGCACCCTATTTCACTGTCTTCGCCTTCTTCGGAGCACTTCCACTGTTTCCATTGATTTTTGGTTTCAGGTGTGTAATGGTGGACCCACGTTTCATCAACAGTTATTAATCGACGCCAAAAATCAACAGAATTACGATTTATCTTATCCAAACACCGCTGTGAAGTGGTCTGTCGAACTCGTTTTTGTTCGAGCAAACGCGCCATCCATCTTGCAAAATGTTCAACATAACGTTCATATGATATGTTTACCATTTCAACAATCTCGCGAAACTTGACTCGCGAACATTCATAACGATATCGAGGATTTTCTTGATAATTTCTTCAGTAGCCACCTCTTTTGGCCTTCCTGTTGATGGAAATGTTGCAGTGATTGTTCAGCCGCGTTCAACAATCCAATATTTTACCGTATAATCTGAAGGAGCAAACTTACCGTAATGTTTATCAAGACTTTCCTTTGTCTCTTTCGCCCAGATTTTCTTTGTCACTTTCAAATAGTAATGTTTAATCACTGCACGAAATTCACTTTTTTCCAATTTTCAAGAAATGCAAAAGTTGCATGCTTTAATTTTTCTTCAAACGAGTCCAACAAAAAAATTAATCGATGAATTTGGGTGACATTTTAACAGCTGACTTTTGACAGGTCGCAATTTCAAAAAAAAAAAAAAAGAATTGTGTTTACGCTGCCACGTAACTTCAATATTAATCCGCCCTCGTAAGTAATGTATGTGAAGATAAATATACCGAGTTAAATATGCATTACGTAACGAAATGACGTAGCGACTTATTTTATATAATTTATTTTATTTATTTTTATTTCTTTCTTTAGTTCGTAATCAAGGCGAACTCGCCTTGTTCGTAATAAAGCAAAAATATTAAAAGACTAATTTGTTGTCCCCTGGTTTCTCATTATATATGTTTATACTTTTTTGTATCTTTAGACTAAGGAATTTGCGAGGAAAAGATCGAGATCAAAAAGTCCTGCGGTGGTAAACCAAAGCAATGACATCAGCGCAAAATGCAGTGAAAAGAAATTTAAATCTGAATTCTCGCAATTTTATATGGGTATAAATGACATGTTCCCAAATTTTGATAAAATTGCCACAAATCATATTAATAACATGACAAATAACTGTTCGAAAAATGTGGACGAGAAAATGAAAAATCTATCCATTGAAATAGACACGTTAAATGAGATTATACAAGCTAAAGAAAAGGAATTGAATCGTTTATCGCACTTAAAAATGGTAAAAGAAGAAATTTACTTTCGATTGGATAGAAAACGCAATACCCTCCTATTAAAAGAGAGCTTTTCAGACAAACAACATCAGTATACCCCAGTTGAGTTAAAAGAATTAGAAATTTGCTTATCAAATAAAAATGATACTTCCGAAGGAAGTTGTTCCTCTAAAACAATTCAAAAATTAATAGAAAATAGAGCTAACATGAATGCTGATGACCTAAAGCGAGAGAAGAATAATACAAATCGCTTGCACAGGTAAAAATCTTGTTTCACAAAACCATTTTTCTATTTGAATATATATGTAATTACGATTGTGTTCAGTCTCTTAGTTTCTCAGAATATGTTGCATTCAGCTGAATTGCTAGCAACTAGTTTAAACAAAAGCGATAAAAAATCCGACACCGGATTAACAAATCAAAGTAGTGCAAATAGCAACTGCATAAATGGAGAAAAGTCAACAAATGCTATAGATCGACTGGGAGATCTTAGTGAGCACCTATTTCCCCGTATCGATAAGCGGATTAAATTAAGCGATTTTAACATCAAACAATTTGTATGTTTTTCAATATTTATTTTCAAAATTTTATTGTTTATTTAAACTGTTTACTTACAGGAAAAAAGCTCGCATTCACAATTATTCAATGAAGACCACAAGTCTGAGTTTTTGCCGTTACCAAATTCTGCAAACGAAATTTCTATTACTCCAATTGGCCGTTCAAAAAAATTACCCTCCAGCATTGAAAATGTTGGTATAGATGATCGTTATATCAAGAATAAAATCAAATTAAATTTAAATGGAAAATATCCCAGAAACATTCAATATCCCTTATGTCAAGAATGCAAGGCGAAGGAGTCTCGTTTTGTTTGTGCTGGTTGTGGAAACCAATGGTACTGCAGTAAAAATTGTCAGGTAATTTGTAATTAGAGCAGATTTATACGATGATTTAACGCCACATCTAAAAAGCATACATTTTTTCGGACGTTTTCTGTTTCTTACTTAATTTCCCTTTTTACACTTATTTGTTATACATAATGCTTTATTTCCATTCGTCTGTATGAACATGTAAAAACATCGATACGAAATCCCAAAGCAGCTTTACTAGGGTAGTGCTACTCGAATAAGCACAGCTTTCTTTTGTTTCCTTTGCGTAAATTTGTCAAAGACACATGACTTGCTTACTTTTTCAAACAAAAGTATAACAAAATTTGGACATGTGATGTTTTTTTTATGTTGTAGTTATTGTAATTCTGTCACTGCCAGTTTGTCGCTTTGCGTGAATTTTAATGGCCGTATTCATAAAAAATATTTTATGTTTATTAAACACTTATTTAACAAATTTCGTATAGATATATGTCAAATAGGAATTTAATAAACATACCATAATTTTTATGAATACGGTAGTAAAACTTTAGCAGAAAAGCGCAAAGCAAAAGGTGTATGTCACAATAAAAACTTTGACAACGCTCACGATTTGTTTATGTATCTAAAAAATTGTTGTTAATTTTTACATTTAATCATATCTTATGATAACAGAAATTAGAAATATTATTAGACGAACTGCTGAAATTGGTTCTAATTGTTTTCTTAGTGCATAAAGCTATTAGAAAAAACTTCAACGCTTAAAAAGATGAGAGTTGCCAAACTTTTCGCTTCCCGGTGCGTTAAAAGTGCTCTATGTGACATGTTTCATATAAGTATATATATTTTATCTTAGATGTCAAAGCGAATTTGCAACGCAAAGGGAAGCATGATACAAAAAACAAGGTAGCCGCTTTGCTACAACAATACAACAATAAAACAAACAACAGGTATTTTGTTTGTGTAAAAAGGCGAATTCACACTTACGCTGTCAAAAGTAGTTGATAAAGACATGTACAAAAATTTGAATGGCGCCGAAAAGGTAAAGAAAACTTGACAGAGAAAGTGCCGCCATATTAACCGAATTCGCCAGAATTCGCCGATGCATCCACCTAATAATGAATTCGCCTTGAAGGGAAGCAAAAGTTTTATCTGACACGGCCTTTAAAGCTGCCTTGCGAAACCCCTTTTTACATTTAGACACGGCACATTTTTCATTTCCATTTTGGTTTTGTCTAAACTTTTCATATTTGAGAAATTCATAGAGTATACTGAAATGAAATTGAAATTGATAAGAAAAAAAGTTTATGCAGTAAACAGCATTAAAAATGCGAAAAGTAGAAAGAGAAACGAATTTTATCTGTCTAAATGTAAAAGGGATTTGTCAAAATATTAAGAAGAGTTAAACCAAAGCGAATTCATAACAGGTATATGCATGAGCAATATATACAACGCTGCAAAAAATAAATCTTTTTCAGAAGTGTAGGGAAAAATATAAACACAAAAAGGAATTGAAAAAAATATAATAAAAAAAATTTACAAAAAAAGACAAACTTTTAATTATTTCGTGAAAATTAGTCTTTCTTGGGGAGGATTCTGGATGATAGCTGGCGCTCAAGACACAATACATAATTTAAAGAATTGTTTAACATTTTTTTTTTTAAATTTCTATTAATTGTTCCATTGACATCTGAAACAGATTAAAATTTAAAAAAGCTGAGCTGCCAATTTTACATTTCATGAATTCGCCTTGAGTTAAACGATTTGTTTTACAACATCAATTAATAAAATACATGCCAGAAAAATCATTGTCAAAATGTAACATGTTTTTGGTTGCAGCTTAATAAGAAAGCCTTAGCTTTAAACAATCGTGTAAATGTACTATTAGTTTTATTTATAGAATAAAATATGGTACAATAATATATAGGTAGTGTCGAAACGGTGGCCGAAATTTTTTTTTCTGTGATGATAACTATCAAAAGTGCACACATACACACACAGTTTTTATTATTGTTTACAAATTGAAAACGTTTTTGAAAAAAAAAATGTTCAAATAATATTTTTCAAACACAACAGACAGCTTTTTCTTGATCTTTATTTATATATTTAATTTATTGAACGAGTTTTAAATGCAAAAACTTATTGAAAAATTATTTGTGAAATAAAAAGATGAATAAAAATATACGTTTGTTTTTTTATTTTCTTTGACAGTTATCAACACAAAGCAACAATAAAAAGCCATGTTGTTTTTTTTTATTGTTGACTTGTTGTAGTTCCACTTTTACCTTTTATATTATTGTACCATGGATAAAACAAAAAATCGTTGTGAAAAACAAAGTCAAAATAAATAATATATTTATAATACGGTTCGACTAATAATCTTAATATATACTCTTCTTTTTAGATAACGGCTTGGGACACACACTCTGAGATATGTACGGAATAAACTAAACTACACCAGAGGACATGTTTGAAATGCGAGTATAATTTATATATTAACATTAAATTGTATGTATAGCTCTTTATGTCGTTTTATATACGAATACATTATCATCCCAAAATATTTACAGAATATACATACTTGCAATAAATGTGTTTTAATCATTTTCTCAGAGCTGGCATACAATTTGAAGTTAGATTTTAATTTAAAATATTGAATTGAAAAAAAGCAAAACAAAAGAAACTTATGTAATTGGCTAAAGACGAAATACTTTCCAAACAATAAAAACAACAACAACAAGAAATATAAAATATACATACCCGTGTCTGTGGCATTTGGGCCAAGTTATTTCATATGATCAAACTATCTCAAATGACTTAATTTGATTCAAATTAAGTCAAAATTTGTCTGTACAACACTGTGTTGGCAACATGAAAACCAAAAAATACGGCCGACAAATGGCAAAATCAGTGTTACACATGCTTCAGCATAAGCGACGAGAACAAGTCCAGTTTACACACAATGATCTAAATAGGAAAAAAGTTATGTTAGAAAATTTAAATATACGAAAAAACGCATAGTTTCTGTGTCATGGACCGCCGAGGTATTGATATACATAAGTGTACATGAATTGCTATTTTTCACTACATTTCTTAAAATATTTATACAAAATTTGTATCATTCGAAAGCTTTTAGATAGGTATGTATATTATGCAAGAATTTTTTAATTCCTTAAGTGACAATAGAGTTTTTAAAAAAATTTAGATATTATCGAGGTTGATGTATATGGATTATTCTACGTTAAGAGGCTATCTGATGTTAGGTACAGCGGCGTGATAAAGATAATAACTCTTTTCAATATAATCATATTTAATCAGGTAGTTATGACAGGAAAATCTAAAAATTTTAGTGAAGTAGACACAAAGGGTTGTCGAAATATTGAATATTAAACTATTACTTTTTTACTTTAACAACACTACAAAAAGAAATATTTTTCAAATGTCAAGGGAAAAATATAAACACAAAAAGGAATTAAAAAGATATACATATAATAAAAAAATATTTGCAAGAAAAGGAAAACTTTTAATTATTTCGTGATCATAGAGCCTAGAAAGGTGAAATGGCCAGCACTCACGGTACAATACATAATCAAAAAAATCGTTTTAAAACTTTTTTTAAAATTTCTTTTAATTATTCCATTGACATTTAAAACAGATTAAAATTAAAAAAATTAACTGCACTGTCAATTTCACCTGCTTTGCTGTTTGTCTCGTATGTATGTATGTGCTTCTATGTATATTGGCAAACTCACCACGCATAAAAATGTACAGAAAAATAACTGTTACGATGGTCTCTCATTTTACAATTCCTTTTTTATGTGGGCTTCAATGATGCCACCTTCTGAACTCGACTTGCTTAAACGGCATCACTGTACATTTTTAAAACATACGGTACCTTTATAGTTTCTAACGAAATGGCTTAAATAGTAAAGCATACTTTTACGTGTGAAAGTAAAATAAAAGGATTGAAATTTTCGCTATGTTGAAATCTGAAATGCAACATCAATTCTGGATCACTAAAAAAACTGTTCAAAGAAAATTAGGCTCTAAGGAAGATGCACATGTAATATCTTCTGACTCACAACTAGATGCAAAAGTTGATATTTATAAATCGATATCGGTGTCCAGTGCGGAATTGTCGAAGATAATTGACCAATACCAAGAGCGGCTTTGCATTTTGTCACAAGAAGAAAGTGTGTTTGGACGATTTTTGAAAGATGCAGGTAAAAGAAGTAAAACCACCAGTCAGATTATAACCAGCGCAGGTAAAGCAATGTCTTATTGCGGCCAACAGCGAAAGTGCATTCGTGTTCCGCTAGTGAGATTGCAACATGAAGTGGATGTATTTCGTTATCGTGCTATAACGGATATGCAAAGTACTATCGCAGAAATGGAAAAAGAGCGCACTGAGTATAGAGCAGCCCTTGAATGGATGAAATCCGCCAGCACAGAGTTAGATCCTGACACAGGTCGGGGGTTAGAAAAGTTTCGCACAGCTCAAACCCACGTACGCAATGCCAAACAACTTTTTGACAACTTGACAATGGATTCAATTCAAAAGGTATAATTTATGTATGTGAGTATGTACAAGGTATGTGTACATATGGATTTGTTTACTAAACAGCTTGCAAGTTTTATACATATGTATGTACGCACATACGAATATGTATTCGTATGTGCGTACATACGAATCAAGGCGAATTAATTATTAGGTGGATGCATCGGCGAATTCAGGCGAATTCGGTTAATATGGCGGCACTTTCGTTGTCAAGTTTTGTTTACCTTTTTCGGCGCCATTTAAATTTATTACATGTTCTTTATCAACTACTTTTGACAGCTTAAGTGTGAATTCGCCATTTTACACAAACAAAATACCTGTTGTTTTTATTATTGTTGTAGCGAAGCGGCTACCTTGTTTTTTGTATCATGATACGAATATGTATTCGCATGATACAAAAAACAAGGTAGCCGCTTCGCTACAACAATAAAAAAAACAACAGGTATTTTGTTTGTGTAAAAAGGCGAATTCACACTTAAGCTGTCAAAAGTAGTTGATAAAGAACATGTACAATAATTTAAATGGCGCTGAAAAGGTAAACAAAACTTGATAGAGAAAGTGCCGCCATATTACACGAATTCGCCTGAATTCGCCGATGCATCCACCTAATAATGAATTCGCCTTGATACCAAGGCGAATTCATTACCAGGTGAACTTAACAGCACAGGTGATTATTTTTTGCTTCTCGCGTTTTTTCCAATGAGACTGTCAAATTTTGTTTCTTTTGTTTACAAACTTTTTCGCGCCATTTTAATCTTAAGGTTTTTTTGCATGATTTAGTGCAATTTCAAGAAATTTGTGTGAATTTACAAGTGAAAAACTAATATAATCTGTGATTTTAATTACAAACAATTATAAAAGCTTATATTTAACGTTTATATAAAATATTTTCTCTGCTGAGCAATCTTAGGCGAATTTAGATTATGACATTCACGATGTGTTTTACAATAACAAAATACATTGTACTGAATTCGCCTTTCCGCTTGCACTCACCTGTATAAAGACGCCTTGCTTGATACCTATGATACAAAAAACATATGTGGTGAAAGTGATCATGCCCCAAGGCGAATTCATTATTAGGTGGATGCATCGGCGAATTCGGTTAATATGGCGGCACTTTCTCTGTCAAGTTTTGTTTACGTTTTTCGGCGCCATTTAAATTTTTGTACATGTTCCTTTTCAACTACTTTTGACAGCTGGAGTGTGATTTCGCCTTTTTACACAAACAAAATACCTGTTGTTTTTTTTATTGTTGTACCTACCTTGTTTTTTGTAACATGTATCCACCTAATAATCAATTCGCCTTGTTTATAACCTAAGTCCCAATTTTCACGCGGCAAGTTTAGTTGCGCAATTTTCTTTTAAACTTGCTTTTATGGTCAGACACAGCAATTTTTCTTAAAATCAACCAGCTGTACAGATTAAAATAATTATATATATATTTTTTCGTATAACACATCCTAGATATCGTAAAAAAATTATTTATTAAGATTTACATATGTTCTAATATTTTATTTGAACTACTTTCGTTAGATTGACTTACTAGCGGCTGCAAGATGTAATATGTTTTCTCACGTACTAGCTTCCTATATGGTAGAATTGAAACAATTTGGGCTAAAGACAAGTACCACATTTGAGGCAATTTCAAAAGTTCTGGAAGAAACGCCGAAATATGACTTTTTTATACTTAAAGAATTATTACAGCAGGAGGAAAACGATAAAAATGTTGCCATTCATAAAACACAATTTTTGGATAAGGACCAGTCGTTATTTTTCGCAGTAAGTTTTTAAATAAATAATAAAATTTATTAAATTCAATATATATATACCTATGTACATATATACCGTGGCTGTCACCTTATTTGATGCAAGAAAAAGCTTAACATTAAAATCCATCTAATTCCTTAATTATTTACGTTTTTTGCAAAATTAAATTGACTAAAAATTTAGTTTGTTTTAAATTCATTCTTAATTATTTCTTAAAATAAAAATAACAACAACAAAAAAACTCAAATTCAAAGTGAGCAGCTTTTTTTATGCAAGATGTTGCGAATAAAATAATCGTAGTATTTTTTTCTCTAACATTAAGAATTAATTCAGTTTTCTTTTTATGACCATTTACTAAAATCTTCATTGTTTAAAAGGGGTTACCTTTGGGATTCACTATGGTCAGATGAAATTAAAATAATTGTTTTATATTTTTTCACAACGTTTCATTAGCTTTATTCTAACATCATCAGGGGTATAAATAAATAGTATCTGTTGAGCATTTGAAACATATACAAATAATACAACATTAAATTGACTATAAATAAATAATATAGAATTTTCTCAATGTTGAACTTACAATTATTTTGTGGTTTTCCTTTGGAAATTAAATTAAATAAATAAATAAAAAAATAAAAAACTGGACATCACTTTAAATATTTCGTCAACCTTGTCAAATTATCACAGAGTAGTTACTAAATTATTGCAATCGAGTATTGTAGTTTTGTGTTATCTTTGTCTTCCTTCTTATTCATTGTTTTATTTATTTGTATTCTGTTGTATACGTAGTGTCTTTATTGTATACCATTTGTTCTCTCTTTTTTAATATTTTAACATCTGCAAAGTTTATTTTAGGTTTGTGATCTCTTACATGTTGAGCGATACCTGTTGTTTCTTTATGTTTAGCTACATCTGATTCGTGTTTCTTTATATTTGTACCCAACATTCTTTTTATGTCGGCACAACAAAAAGAATGTTCAAATTTTGTGTATTTTATTTCAAATTATAGATCAAACTTCACGATGAATCACTCGATAAATAATTATGTGTCTATAAATCCGATATTCAAGGCGAATTCATAACAGGTGAAATAGACAGCGCAGCTGATAACTTTTCTTTAATTTTAATCTGTTTCGGATGTCAATGGCATAATTAAAGCAAAGTTGTAAAAAAAATGTTGAAACAAGTTTTTAAATTATGTATTGTATCTTGAGCGCAAGATATCATCCAGAATCCTCCCCAATCTGGCTGGTCATTTTAACCTTTTCAATCTCTATGATCTGAGACTTTGATTTTCATGAAATAATTAAAAGTTTCACGAAATAATTGAGTTTTTTTTTTTTATTTTTAATTTTTTTAAATGAAAATTTGGGGAAAAAATGTTACAATTTTTTAAATAACGTATTGTATCTTGAGCGCCAGCTATCATCCAGAATCCTCCTCAATCCGGGTGGCCATTTTCCCTTTTCCAAGCTCTTGTTGTGAGATTTTAATTTTCATGAAATAATTAAAATTTTCACGAAATAATTAAGTTTTTTTTTTTCTTATCATAAATTTTTTTAAATAAAAATTTTTAAATTTTTTAAATAACGTATATTATCTTGAGCGCCAGTTATCATCCAGAATCCTCCTCAATCCGGCTGGCAACTTTCACCTTTCCAAGCTCTATGTTCTGAGATTTTAATTTTCACGAAACTATTAAAAGTTTCGCTAAATATTTAAAAGTTTGTCTTTTCTTGTAAATTTTTTTTATTATATTTTTTAATTCCTTTTTGTGTTTATATTTTCCCTTGACATTTGAAAAAGACTTATTTATTGTAGTGCCGTATTTGCTCTTGCATATACCTGGTATGAATTCGCCTTGCCGAAATTAAATAACATTTATGAGAATGATTGCCATGATATTTCTTTTCTTTCAGAAAGATTATATGGATGACAAACCTGACTTAAATGAAAAGAAGCCGTTGGAGTTTCCATCTAAATCAAACGAAGAAACTTTATTTCAAATCTGCAATGACACAGACAATGTAATAGATTTTCATGAAAACAATCAAAGTAAACCAGTTGACGAAAATAACACCACGAAGAGTAATGAAAAATCTGAAGATATATATTCAAAACTACTGAATACGAACTTTTTGGATTCTTCCGAGCTAACGCCGATGTTGCCCATTAATTATTGTGAAAGTAGTATGACTGGGTCAGAAAGTAAATGTTTGGAAAAAGAAAAAGGTTTGGCACGACCCGGAATAGTGGAAAAGCAAAATAAAACCAAAAGCTCAAAAGCATATCCTTGGGAAGAGCTTTTTGCCGACTTAGACCCGTTGGGAAATCTTGAAGCATTTGACTTGAAATTGTGCGCAGCAAATAAAAACTTTCAACGTACATAAATTCCGTATACATATAGGCATGTACATTTACTTCATTTCAGCTTTGTGGAGCTAGAATTTAATAATTTAAGAAATTCCGTCTAAACAGAAAAACATCAAAAATAATATTTATCTAGAATTTAAGGGAGAGTAAGTATTTATGATAGATTTGCAAGTCGGATTACCCTTATTGTGTAGAATAGTGAATCATGACCTTAAAAATGTATAATCAAGTTTATTCTACTCCATTTGTGCATGTTGAAAATTTTTTTTGAAACATTTGATACAGTTTTAATATTCGTGAACTATATTTTTATAAAATTTTTTCCTTCTCCAATTTTGTTTTTGTAACGAACAACCACTTAATTGTTTTGTTAAAAAAAAAATAAAATAAATTGGTTTTGTGTAATTTTTTGAGCTTGACTGTGTAAAATTGCTGAAATGTAAGCAAAGCATCGTAAGCCTTCGTAGTTACCACAAAGATCTGTCTAGTGTACATGAGAGGCTGCTGAATTATGTCCTACACTCGCGAGTAGAGGACATTGAGTTTTGGTCATCGCTGACATGACTAACCTAGCAATTTTTATTGCTAAGAGCACTTTTACATTTAGACAGACGATGGGCAGACAGACGAAATTTGATGGTGCTGTAACGAAAATTGTCGGTGGGGGAGAGTGTGTAGTACACGACTCTCTGTTCTAGACATTTGTGGACATTTTTTCTTTCTTTTTCTCTTTTTAACTTTTCGCATTTTTTATATTGTTGCTTCATATCATTATTCTCATATCAACTTTATATAAACACACTAGCTGTGCTTAAAAAAACAACAAAAACAAAAAAGAAAGAAAAGAGAAACGAAAAGTTTCTGTCTGTCTATTAATTTCTTAAATGTAAAAGATTTAGGCAAGACCAAAAGAGAAATGAAAAAATGTCTGCCCATCGTCTGTCTAAATGTAAAAGCGCTCTAAGCTCAAGCAAAAACGTCGGCAGAATAACTGATAGCTCATTGCTTGCCAATAATTGCTCAAGCAATCATTGCGCAATAGATTGCTATCTATAGCAATTTGTGGTCTACACATCGCAAATTTTATGGCCGCAATCAAATTTGACAATTGCCGCAATAAATATTGCTATGTGGAGACGCTAGGTAAAGAAAAAGCCATATTGCTTTATCACAAATACAAAATATTCAACGTAGGGTAAGCAGAGAGTTGGATTAGTAGTTTCTCTTTTAATTATGAGTGTTTTTTTTTTTTTTTTTTGTTACAATCGATTACAAAACCTGACAGCACAAGAGATGTCAGTACAGACGTAGTAAAAATGTACTATTGCTTTCTCCTGTTTACATATACTTTTGAGCATACAAAGCTAATTGTTTACAAAAAAAAAAAAAACAAAGTCTGGAGAGAAGAAATAAAAAAAGTGCATTTAGTTTCACAAGTTTTTTAGTCTCGTTCCATATCTGTTTACTTTGAAGATGTGCTACTTTTTAAACGTCACGAAAAATTTTGTATACAAATATGTATAATTATATATTTTAGAAATTGCAAGAATTTTCGGTAAAATTATCATGTTTGGAGAGTAATATTCTTTTTTAGTGCGGTCTCCACCTGACATGAAAATACTAACATCAAGTTTGGTTAAAGTTATAACGTAGCGTCTCTACATAGCAATTTTTATTGCTGAGCTCAAGTAAAAACGTCGGCATAATAACAGTACAGCGATTTCTAATTGCTCTAGGTGGCGTAAAAGTATTACTGTTTCATCACAAATACTAGCAAAATTCAATGTGAGAAGTTGTATGAACAACACTGTGTTTGTTGTATGCACAGCACTGTATTTTTTATAATTGTATACCAAATTACGATTACTGACAGCTCATTGCTTGGCAATAACTGCTTCAAACAATTAGTAGAGTAATCATTGCTCAATATATTGCTACCTATAGCAATTTGCGGTCTACATATCGCAAATTTTATGGACGCTAGGTCAATTCTGTGGTTATAACCAGGAAACGCTTAATTTTAAATATAATTTGGTTATAACTTATGGTAAGTACCAAGGTACATTAACGTCTACAAGGTGGCAGCGCTACGGTGTGTGACAGTTTTTGCTACTGGCAGTATAGTAAGCCATTTACGTCAAATATAATGTTTACATTTTTAAAAGCGAATTTTGCGGTTTATTCTGAATTAAAGTTTAAAAATTATTTTGTTAATGTAAGAATAATTTATAAATCTGAGAAGGTACTATCATAGTTTATAACTGTGAAAACAGTTACACATATTTTTGACAAGCATACCTTACCCGAAATTTCAGGGTGCTGTAACGAAAATTGCCGGTGGGAGCATGATACAAAAAACAAGGTAGCCGCTTCGCTACAACAATAAAAAAACAACAGGTATTTTGCAAGGCGAATTAATTATTAGGTGGATGCATCGGCGAATTCAGGCGAATTCGGTTTATATGGCGGCACTTTTGTTGTCAAGTTTTGTTTACCTTTTTCGGCGCCATTTAAATTTTTTTACATGTTCTTTATCAAATACTTTTGACAGCTTAAGTGTGAATTCGCCTTTTACACAAACAAAATACCTGTTGTTTTTTTTATTGTTGTATTGTTGTAGCGAAGCGGCTACCTTGTTTTTTGTATCATGGTATTTTGTTTGTGTAAAAGGGCGAATTCACACTTACGCTGTCAAAAGTAGTTGATAAAGACATGTACAAAAATTTAAATGATGCCGAAAAAGGTAAACAAAACTTGACAGCGAAGGTGCCGCCATATTGACCGATTTCGCCTGAATTCGCCGATGCATCCACCTAATAATGAATTCGCCTTGGGTGGGAGTATGTAGTACACGACAAGGCGAATTCATTACCAGGTGAACTTAACAGCACAGGTGATTATTTTTTGCTGCTCGCGTTTTTTCCAATGAGACTGTCAAATTTTGTTTCTTTTGTTTACAAACTTTTTCGCGCCATTTTAATCTGAAGGTTTTTTTTGCATGATTTAGTGCAATTTCAAGAAATTTGTGTGAATTTAAAAGTGAAAAACTAATATAATCTGTGATTTTAATTACAAACAATTATAAAAGCTTATATTTAACGTTTATATAAAATTTTTTCTCTGCTGAGCAATCTTAGGCGAATTTAGATTATGACATTCACGATATGTTTTACAATAACAAAATACATAGTACTGAATTCGCCTTTCGGCTTGCACTCACCTGTATAAAGATGCATGCATGATACAAAAAAACAAGGTAGCCGCTTCGCTACAACAATACAACAATAAAAAAAACAACAGGTATTTTGTTTGTGTAAAAAGGCGAATTCACACTTACGCTGTCAAAAGTAGTTGATAAAGACATGTACAAAAATTTAAATGGCGCCGAAAAATGTAAACAAAACTTGACTGCGAAGGTGCCGCCATATTAACTGAATTCGCCTGAATTCGCCGATGCATCCACCTTATAATGAATTCGCCTTGGATGCATGATACAAAAAACACGGTAGCCGCTTCGCTACAACCATGATACAAAAAACAAGGTAGCCGCTTCGCTACAACAATACAACAATAAAAAAAACAGCAGGTGTTTTGTTTGTGTAAAAAGGCGAATTCACGCTTAAGCTGTCAAAAGTAGTTGATAACGAACATTTAAAAAATTTAAATGGCGCCGGAAAAGGTAAACAAAACTTGACAAAGAAAATGCCGCCATATTAATCGAATTCGCCTGAATTCGCCGATGCATCCACCTAATAATTAATTCGCCTTGGCTACAACAATACAACAGTAAGAAAAACAACATGTATTATGCAAGGCGAATTAATTATTAGGTGGATGCATCGGCGAATTCAGGCGAATTCGATTAATATGGCGGCACTTTTGCTGTCAAGTTTTGTTTACCTTTTTCGGCGCCATTTAAATTTTTTTACATGTTCGTTTTCAACTACTCTTGACAGCTTAAGTGTGAATTCGCCTTTTTACACAAACAAAATGCCTGTTGTTTTTTTTATTGTTGTATTGTTGTAGCGAAGCGGCTACCTTGTTTTTTGTATCATGGTATTATGTTTGTGTAAAAAGGCGAATTCACACTTAAGCTGTCAAAAGTAGTTGATAAAGAACATGTACAAAAATTTAAGTGGCGCCAAAAAAGGTAAACAAAACTTGACAGCGAAAGTGCCGCCATATCATGATACAAAAAACAAGGTAGCCGCTTCGCTACAACAATAAAAAAAACAACAGGTATTTTGTTTGTGTAAAAGGCTAATTCACACTCAAGTTGTCAAAAGTATTTGATAAAGAACATGTTAAAAAATTTAAATGGCGCCGAAAAAGGTAAACAAAACCTGACAGCGAAAGTGCCGCCATTTTAACCGAATTCGCCTATGCATCCACCTAATAATTAATTCGCCTTGGCCATAATGAATTTTATTGCATTCCCATTCCACAGAATTGACAGCACTGGCAGCAAAAAAACAACGATTCGTCTGTTGAAATTCCTATACGCCCGTTTTAATATGACGGGTTATTATGATATATACAAAATTGAATCGATTTTGCAATTGGATTATTGGGTTTTGAAGTAGAATCTTATAAAAAAAAGTTATCCTGGAATTTATCGAAACCGTTAGTTATATTGATTTTCATATCTGAAATGTGTGGCTAGATTGTTTTATTTTTACATTTTTGGTTTTTAGAATAACTGGTTGAAAAAGTGTCCGTCGTAAGTTTTGAAGATGACAAAAGTATTATTGCATTATAAGCAGTGAAATTGCTGTTGCAATATGCCGAGACGAAGTACCAAATCGAAAGCTAAAAGTGAAAATATTGCTGTTAAAACTTTAGCTTGTAAAAACACAAACAAAAATGCTGTAAAAGAAAAATGTATTAAAAAAGAATTGGACTCACCAAAGGAAAGTGTTGTTGAAGAAGTGGTTCATAGAAAATCTGAACGCAGAAGAGTGGCCAGAGACATATTTTTAGTGTTTGAAGAAGAATCGAATACAAAGAAAAAAAGTCGTACAAATAAAAAGCAAACAAAACCAAAGTTTGGTCATCTGAAAGTAGAAGACTCTTTAAGATCAAAAGGACTTTTAAGGGATATTAAAAATGAACCAAAATGCTTTCTTAATGTTAGTAATATAGATACGACAATAACACACGATGCCCCAATTGCAAAAAAGGCTTCGAAGACAATAGATAATAAAGAAGGAAAAAAAGTGAAAAGGGAAAAAAGTAAATTATCTCAAAGTGGTAAAATTTCAGGTCCAAAGGTATTAAACAGTGTCAAATCGTTGAAAGTCACAACTTCGGATTCAGGAACAAATTTATTTGATGATACAAAATCGGTTGCTAAAGTAAATCCAATATTTCTATGGGTAAAACAAGATGACACACGAATTGTCGAAGTTCGTTGCGAAGATTACGACAGAAGAAACCGCATCCGCATAACAAAGACAGCAAATGGGTGGAGGTCAATCCCAAGATCTGATCCTTCAACATCAAGGGTATTGAAGTTCAATCCAACGCCTTTAATGAAAGTGAAAAGAGAAAGTAACACTCATGAACCGAGCAATTCCTATAGTAGTATATGTGAAAATAAAAATACATTGGTTTGCAAAGAACTTGCAATAGCAAATTTGTTGACAAAAAATGTAGCCAACGGAATTGATACGAAAGTTATTCAAAATGTTGATACTGTGTGCAATCCAGTGGCGCTTAAAAATTTAAAATCCAGAAGCAAAAAATCTAAAAAAGCTAAAAAGAAAGCCCAACCTGAAAAAACTGTGAAGAAGTGTGAAACAAACATCACTGCCGAAAATAAAATAATTGTAAATAACAAAACTTTAGAGAAAAATTTAAATCCACCGTTTAGTACGAAATCCTCAGATGAATATGACTTTCCAGTACAAATAAGTTCAAGTTTAGCCTCTTATGTAAATAATGAGCAAACTCCTGAAAATCACTTAGATACTAATAACTTGGCTGAGAGTCTGCCAGCTGATGTGTTCAAAAGCAATGTTCAAGAGTTGGAACCTGTCTTAGTATCGTCAAGTCCATCTTTGGATAATTGTATTCCATCGGAGTCAAAACCATATCAGAAAGAAGAACTTAGTTATTACCTGTGCCCGAAAACTGGTTTGTTCCTAAGAAATAATCCGGATACGGAATATGAGAATAATTCTTATGAAAACATATTGAAAGGCGACAAAAATTGTTCCCTTAGTTCTAATAAGGATGGGTTTAATGCTGATCTGGACAAAAACTGTTTGGAATCTAAAACGCAAATATCTGAAGATAACATTGAGAGCTTAGAGGCCAAAACGAAAAATTTGAAAGATCTGCTTGACGACGCCGATCTCTTCCAGAACTGCGGTGACAATACAAACAGTGATGCTGATTTAGTAGATAACCTTGTAAAAACCAGTTGTGAAAACAATTTAATTCAAGCAAATGAAATTATAAAATCAAACACAGACCAAATTCAACTTAAACCCTTACAGGAAACCAATGAATTAGTTGTTCAGCTGATTGCAGATGTGAGTGAACCCCCAAAATGTTTATCTTTTAATGAGGCGGGAGAAATAGAGGATTTAAGTGACGAACTTTTCCAGTCCAATACATTTATGGACTCGTTTGAAAAGCATTCAGCTGGTATAATGACGGATACGCAGGTTACTTTACACTCAACTTCCAATGTAGTAGAAACATCAGTATCTCCACATAAAATTTCTTTGAGTGAAAGCTTAGAGCCTGTTCCAGAAAGTACAGATAAAAAGACTAGCGAAGTACACCCAGTCAGTACAATAGAAGAATCGCCTAAAGACCTCAGTTATAAAAAGCGTGAGGAAGTTTGTCCTCAGTCGGAGTCGCGTAGCCAATGCGCTGTCACATCCAGCTCCGATGTAATAAAATCACCACAGCATGGAGGCAGTAGGCCATTGGCTTCACCGTCAGAAACACTGAAAAACATAATTTTGGAGCAATTCATTAAATTGAACGCGTTGACTACGCACCATCAAAGGGAAGCAACAGACTCTGAAAAACAGCGACATACTAGTATTTCACATATAAAATCTGTATGTTCATCTAAACCGGAACAATCCAATAACATTGTAACTGTAGTCATTGATGATAGCGACAATGAGGAAGAACCGCCAATGAAACGTCTAAGGCTTCAGAAACATAAAGTCATTCCTCAGAACAAACTAATGATTGATAAAGATCCTGATCCGTTAACGCAGCTTCGTTTACTAATAAAAAACACTCAGTGGAAAGTGCCAGATCCAATATTGGTTCCAAAGGAAAGGCTGAGCGCAGTTTTAGCATCGCCAGCTAGAGAAATTCCCCTCTTGATTACGACCAGGCCAGAACTTCGATTGCCAGAAGCTTTTGCATATCCGGAAATTATACAGAATCCTAATATACTTGTTATTTCAATGGCACAGCTAGAAGCTATATTGAAAAATGAAATAGAAATTGAACAAGCGACGACTTTAAAGTCAATGAAAACTGACACAAACCAACCGTTGCCAGAAGAGTTAGCGGAAAGCCAACTCAATAATAGAATAATAGATTTACAATTGCCCGCTCCCGAACAACACTTTCAACATACTTCAATACAGGCAAAAAATATTTTGACAAATTCGAACAATAATTTATCGGCAAATGACAAAGACGATAATTCAGAGGAAATTTCTGAATCATCATTGTCTACGTCACAGGTATATGGTAAAACTTTGCCAACTGATTCATCTCCATCAGACATAAATTCCGCTGCAATGACGGTACTAAACCAAATGCTATGGTTGCCCTATTTTGGTCATATTTCTCAAGAAATCGGAAAATATATAAAAAATCCAAAAGCATTGCAAGAAACTTTTTCGAACAATGCTTCCTCATTAAGTTCACAATTTAATGGATTAACAAATTTAGAAAAAGCGGATAAAAGAGCAGAGCTTCCTGTTTTAAACCCAAGTTGGCAAAACTTTCAACAACAGTTTAAAACAAATGAGGAGCTATCGCTTTTTCAAAAAATTGTTCATCATCAGATGCAAAGTGTCCTTCAATTGAATCAGCTTCCAGCTAACTCAACAAAACTGGTAACTCCAGAGAAAACGACGTCTTCAGCAGATAAAACAAAATCAAAAATTGAGTCTCCATCAAATTTAAATGAGCAGAGAAAGCAGCAACAACATTTATTTCCAAGCAATAAACAAACAAGTACAGCTTCATGTAAAAATCAGATAAATAACAATTGTCACAACATTTCGTTACCAGAAAAATCATACAATTTGAGGAGTTCTGTTGCCGGTCGTCACACCATTGAATCTAAACAATACAATAACAATAACCAAAGACATATATCAGACTATAAGCCCAGACTTACATGCAAATCGCTATCTAATCTCATAGATCCAGAGCACAGCATGACACCATCGAGTTCTTCAGGACAGAATACAACTGGTTTTCTTAATAGCGACAATTACAAACGAACCTCAACAGATAGCAAATTAGTCGACAGTAACGCTGAAAGGAAAGGAAAGTTTTTGACTAATGCCGCTATTCCGCCTCAATCCCAAAAATCGTATGGTAATATTGTTGTCAATATGGCTTCGTGTAATGAGATACGAAAGGAAAAACCTAAATTACATGAACAAAGCACTTTGAATAATGATGCGACAGCTCTCTCTGCAGATTCTAATGTTCCCTTATGGCATCCTCTGTTTGGCAGGTAAGTTTGCTTTTGGCTACATAAATAACATTTTGTAAATTGGGCTAAAAAATATGGTTTAGGAATTGGAGAATTCGGCAAGGCTAATTTATATGCCTTGAGCAGTTTAGATTTTTTGAGTATTTTCAATAGAAGTTGTTTTTATATTTAAAAAATTATTGCAATAATCCCATAATTTTCGAAACAAACAATTTTCTCCAAACATGAAATCGATTAGGCCAATCCAAATTTAGTTTAGTGATATAAATAACAACCAGCCGCAAATAAGCACTTGCTAGAAATACATGGCCGAAAATAACATAATACATAAGAGGTATTTTCTAACACATTCGCAAAGATGTATATATTTGAAAATGAGTTAGAAGAAACTTAAACCTAACATATACCAAAATTTCGGTAATTTCTTCATACTGTCCTTCAGAACTTGATAAAGACTTCAAAAAATTGTTAAAAAAAACTAATGCAAATTCTTTCTTTCATTTTAGCAATACAAAGGCCGCTTACAGTAGTCCATGGCAGTGGACAACAGTGACGGCAACAGGCGAATGACACACGCGGGCTCTTAAAGAGCCCGACATAAATTCAAAGGATACTGCAGAATTTCAAAGTAATGTTTTTAACAAATCTTATAATCCAAACAATACGGGAAATACTTCAAATATTAACAATAATTGTGAAAACACATCATCCAAGTTTAGTAATAGTAGTGGTCGACAAGAGATTCGTTCATATTTTAATACATCAGTCCCATATAACATTCCCGAAAGTGCTATTCAAAGTAAAGTATCGACGCCAGCTAGACGAGATTCGCAAATATCGTATAATCATAAAGAATATCCTGATGCAAGAAATAATATAGATTACACAAATGTTTGGTATCAAAAACATCAACCACACCAACAGCAGCAGCAACAACAACAACAGCAACCGTTTAATCAGCAAATGCCGTGGCCTTCAATCTCCAATAGCCTCGGCTATAGTGAAAATATCTCTAATGTATCGTGTTCAAATCGTGCACAGGCGTCGTTTCCTGATTCTCGTCCATTTTATATGCAATTTAATCCATACATTACCCAAAGAGCTTTTATTGCGTCCCACAATCAACAACAACAACAACAGCAACATTCTGCAGAATATAACGACGCCCAAACAAATTTACGTTTTACCGAATATGATTATACTTTGCGTTAACGTACTCAAAATAATTGTACTAAATTAACGTACAGAGATAGATACATACATGCATATGTACATACTTACATACTTAGCTTCTCACTAGGCATTTAGTACAGAACACATTAGTGAAATTATACATTCATATGAAACTACCTGTAGCAGATTCCGAAATTTATCCAAATTTTTCCATTTACAGCATCCGTTCTAGGTAAGAAAACTTAATTAATTCTCACATAATGATATACGCGAGAAAGCTCTTTACATACATATTTTCAATGTGCACAATACATACTCGTATTTGACTACTAATAAAAACTTCTTAATGCGGTTTCAGGAAAAAAAACGAGTTATATGGTTTGAAAGTATAGGTCTGAACCTTTTATAAAATCTGCATTTTGATCCGATGAAATTCTATTTAGGTGCACTAATCAGCCATGTTATTGCGCCAATGTAAATATGGCTTTTTTATCTTCGACCAGTACTCAGAGGATGATTAGATCCTTATATATGCAGTGCATTGTACTGGGACGAGAGAATTAGGTTATGACGAAAGAGAGAGTAGTGTTTGTGGACGTCTGACTTGAACCTATCAATAACAACACGGAAAGACCAAAACAAACATTTTAACAGCATTTAAAATGTTGCAATTAAATGAGTTAAAACTTACATTGCTCAGACTAACAAAAATTAGTACCCCTATTATGGTTTACAACCCAACTGTACTTCCGTTGAAATTTTTCTCACAAAATGGGGAATAGTAACCCTCCCTGGGGTGTACCCTTGCATACTTTTCTCGTAATTCTGGAGTTCGCATTGTTGATGTTATAGATCTGCGCTTTAGTATGCTCGTAATGAGTATGATTGTAAGTCGGTCAACCTGCGACTCCACATTACTGAATGCACTTTCAATAACCATGAAAGCTACTAAGGTATAGTTTTTGTATTGATTAGAACGTTCGATATGACTGACCAAACTATGTACCGCCGTTTCTACTGATCTGCTCTTTGTATAAGCGTGTTGAGATGGCGATAATTGGTTCTTGGATTTTTTTATTTATGTGAATATTTATGATCCTCTCTAGCGTTTTAAAAGAAAGAATGTCAGGTTAAATGGCCTATACCACTTTGCTTTAGTGTGTGACGTCTTCCCTCCTTTTGGAACGTAGGGTACGTTTTTTTTGTCTTGGACCAGTACTCAGGTGATGACCCCTCCATATGCAGTGCATTTTACTAGAACCAGGAAAACAGGTTATGATGAGGAAAAAAGGGGAGTAGTATTTATGGAGGTTTAACTTTAGCAATAACAATACGAATAATAATAAAACAAACTTTATTACAGCATTTAAAATGTTGGAATTAAATTAGTTAAAACTAACCTTCGACAGCCAACACAACGGGACCAAAAGGACCCAAGTGGGCTGGTTTCATGAAACTGGCGGCCTGTACAACCTAACCTTCGACAGCTCAGATTAGAAAAATTTAGTCCAACACCTTCCACCCTCAAACACATTGCTTTTTGTGCATTCCATAGGAATGTATGACCAGCTTAGGACGGCTCCATGGATCTCGAGGAGCCGTAGAGGGATCAGATCCAGGTTGTTCTGTAGATCTGCGGGAATCATTCCACCCGGTCCTGGTGACTTGAACGGTTGGAAACTTTTGATTGCCCAGTGTAGCATTTGTTATATCGAGATATTCCGCATTCCGGGCGTGTGGCAGAGGAGAGCTTTCGTTCTTCCTCAATGGTTGGTTTCCCGGAAAGTGGGTGTTCATTAATTCTTCTAGCGATTCCTCGCAGACATCCGTCTGCCTTTCGAAAAAGACGAAGTCTACATGCATCGGAGGTACTATTCACGTTTCTACAGAATTCCGTCCAGGATCTTCGTTTCGAGTTCCTGATGAGGTTCTTGTATTGTTCACTAAAGCTTTATGGTCGTCCCAATTACTTGTTCTTTTAGCTTCGTTGAAAAGTCTGCGACATTTCTGCCTTGTTTCCGACTGTTGTGTGTAGCGTTAAGAGCTCTTGTACTAGCCATCCGCTACTTATTATGAATGAGGATATCGCGGTCAGGTTGACCGCGACCAGGCATGATAGGCTATTGAAGCTCTGCTCACCTAGGTACCTTAGGCGCTGATCGTTCAATGTCGGACATGTCCCGAGGAGATGAAGGTTCGTTTCCAACTTGTCATCGTCTTGGCATCTTCTGCAGAAGTCTTAGTGTAAGTCCAGTTTCCTTGCATGGATAACACCCAAATCATCTGGGGTCAAAAATATTTTATACAGTCTGCATTTTATTTTGTACGCTGCCACCAACGGTAAATGTAGAGAAAAAATATCTTTATTACTTGATATTTTATTAGATTCTGCATCCATAGTTACCAAATCAGGAGGATGATCGATAAATACAAGTTCCCATTTGTTAATAAAAGAGACTTTTGTTATGTCTGCCTCTCCTTTTAATAGATTATATTCACTTCTAACTCAAGATGTTAACACTATATGGGAAGCTAGAATGGACGGAGGGTAATCTTGATCTGCTCCAAGCCTTAAATCAGTATCTGGTGTCATCAAAGAGTTATAGAAAAGATTGCTCGAGGGATAAATTGAACCTAATCCTTCTAATATACTACCCGATCCATCTGCTAAAGAGTAAATATTTTTAAAATTCTGACTTAACAGATTATAAAAAGTTATAATTTCCAATAATTCCGTTAGGCCTTGCAATATGATGGATCTCTTTAAATCGTAACTGTCCCGGAATTTCCTTTACATAAAATTCATAATTAGCTGTTGGAAATCAGTAGTTGAAAGTTTGGTTCCAAGAACCGTTGTTTTCTTTCGTCTAAAAGACAAGCACTTCCTAAATTGGAAAATGGCTTCACTTTCTTCCATTCATTTATGAATGTTACCTAAAAATTTACCCCGCAACAATGAGTGAAGCATATGTGAATTTCTTTCAATAGTTGTCAGCTGAAGGTGAATGGCATTAAGATCTTTACTCAATTTTTCATATTCTTCTGCCAAAAAATATCTTGCCCATTTTTGATTTTTGTATACAAACAAATCAGAATCATCTTTAAAAGTTTTAGTTATTAATTGTTGAGAATACCTTTTGAGATTTTTAAAGGACCATTTCATAATTCCTGTAAAAATTACTGTGAGGCCTGGTGCGATTGAATAGCTTGATAATGTTCTTGGATCTTAGGTCCGGTATGGATCAAAAAATTCTTAAATAGTTTAGAAATGATCAAATAGGTTCCTAGAGTTTCAAAACAAATTGTTCTTTGGAATAATACCAGACCTAATGGGATGTCAGTAGACAACATAGTTTTGATTACTGTTGAATTTGAAATTATCGCGGGGATGAAGTAATTGAAAATCTATGAATCGTAAATCATTGATGCTTATCTGCATTACTGCACGATTTAAACTTCTACTACTAGATAATTTATCAACAATGTAATAGTGACAATACAAAACATCTGAATTTTTCCCACATATTCTTCCTAAATGTACAGAAATAGCATATTGTAACTCATCAAAAGAATAATGATAATCAATGTTTATTGTACGTTCACGATGCATTATTTCATGAGTTGTATCAAGAGGAGAGTATGACTTTAAAACAACTTAATATTGAAGCAAAATGTTTTACTCCTACGTATGTGTATTCTTTTAATAAACTAATACTAATCAAATCATAAATCAGCACCATTTGGAAATCTATGGTATAATCTTTACCTCCACTTGTTAAATAAGATAAATTGTTTGTACTCTGTATCATGTGTGAAGCTTATGTAGATAAGAAGCTGACTACTGCTGCATTTTTTTCAGTAAGTGCTCTAAATCGATGAAGTACATTACTTCCCCACACTATAGCACACCAATCTTCTGTATCATAGTCATGCAATTCCGGGGGTATTAAATCATTTTCTCCTTAAGTTTGAAATTTGTGATCTCCTTAGTACATCCGGAACAACTTAATATTGAAGCAAACTGTTTTACTCCTACGTATGTGTATTCTTTTAATAAACTAATACTAATCAAATCATAAATCAGCACCATTTGGAAATGTATGGTATAATCTTTACCTCCCACTTGTTAAATAAGATAATTTGTTTGTACTCTGTATCATGTGTGAAGCTTGTGTAAATAAGAAGCTGACTACTGCTGCATTTTTTTCAGTAAGTGCTCTAAATCGATGAAGTACATTACTTCCCCACACCATCGCACACCAATCTTCTGTATTATAGTCATGCAATTCCGGGGGTATTAAATCATTTTCTCCTTGTTAAAAGGTTGTGTTTCTTTTTGAGTTCAGGCAAGTAATAATAAAAAATTTATTTTCTCTGTCAATAAATTTTTAACAACTTTTACAAAAAAACATTGATTAAAATTAAAATAAAAAAAAACAAGTTAAATATATAAAGGTAGTTCATTCTCATTGTTCAACACTCCTTAAGTTTGAAATTTGTGATCTCCTTAGTACATCCGGAACAACTTAATATTGAAGCAAACTGTTTTACTCCTACGTATGTGTATTCTTTTAATAAACTAATACTAATCAAATCATAAATCAGCACCATTTGGAAATGTATGTTATAATCTTTACCTCCACTTGTTAAATAAGATAAATTGTTTGTACTCTGTATCATGTGTGAAGCTTGTGTAGATAAGAAGCTGACTACTGCTGCACTTTTTTCAGTAAGTGCTCTAAATCGATGAAGTACATTACTTCCCCACACCATAGCACACCAATCTTCTGTATCATAGTCATGCAATTCCGGGGGTATTAAATCATTTTCTCCTTAAGTTTGAAATTTGTGATCTCCTTAGTACATCCGGAACAACTTAATATTGAAGCAAACTGTTTTACTCCTTTTAATAAACTAATACTAATCAAATTATAAATCAGCACCATTTGGAAATGTATGGTATAATCTTTACCTCCACTTGTTAAATAAGATAAATTGTTTGTACTCTGTATCATGTGTGAAGCTTGTGTAGATAAGAAGCTGACTACTGCTGCATTTTTTTCAGTAAGTGCTCTAAATCGATGAAGTACATTACTTCCCCACACCATCGCACACCAATCATCTGTATCATAGTCATGCAATTCCGGGGGTATTAAATCTTTTATCTCCTTAATTAAGTCATCCACTAATTTTTCAAGATTAAATGCTTCTAACCTGCAATTAGTGTATATTCCAATCAGGGAGTTGATGGCGGTGTTGCTGTCGGTTACTATCATGATATCCCTACCGAATATCTTGTGAAACGCCAGCCATCTGGCTGCTTTATTTGAGCTTGAAAAACACTACATCCATCTGGTAGCCTGAAGGATATTTTAGTGTAGAATTCAACACTGAGCTGTGGGCATATTTTGATTAGATTGATTTGATTATAGTTGTGTCCATTTACTAAAAACTTTTACAAATTTGTAATAATTGTTACTAGAAAGCGTTCATTAACCCAAAAAATTTGCAACGAGAGAGCGTCAAAAGAGCGTAAAAAATTGAGAGCCATAAAAATTCTTGCAAGTTTTTACAAGTAAAAATTTTACTTGCAATAATTATTCAAACAGCTGTTTTGCTTTTGTGTTTACAGAACAGTATTTCTAAATTTATTTAAAAATTACATTTTGGAAAATTTAAGCAATTATAATTGTATGTAAACTTTTAAGCCGATTAAAAGTATTAAAAAGATTACAAAAATATTTTTGTAGTCTTTTTAATAAAATAAGAAGTCTAAGGGAAATAAACTCAGTATCTGGCACATCAGTGGCAAAGGATGTTCCAAATTTACTTGCTTGAATGTGTTTAAAGCTTCTAGGCAAGCAATTAAATTCACACTTGGATCCTTCCATTTATAATTATATTAACATTTATCTAATTTTAACCCCTAAAATATTTCTGTTTTTTGTTTCTTTATTTTTTACAAACCAGATGTTATTTTTAGTATTGTAAATATTATGAGTACCTAGCTACTCGGTTCTTTACACTTTGAAATTATGCTATGCTAGGCAGGCAGTTATAACGTATAAATACACGTTTCAATTCAATTGCGAATTGAGTCTTTCAATTGAATTGGTTCTTGGCAACACACTTCATAAACTGAATTGAAAGATTTTCATCCAACTATCAGATTCTGTGAAATTAAAGACAATTTGAAAATTATTTAACATATTCTTTACAAAAAATTACAAACATAAATTTGGACAATAATTTATTGAATTTTTGTTAAACTTTATAATTTTTAAATTAAATTTTTGGTTTGTACATTTGCAAGCTTTTTCCTTTCTTAAGTTTTTTGGACAACTGATCAAGAGACTCGAACATACAAAGCACAATCGAATTGAGAGACTTACTAGCCAACTTGACAAAAAAATCAAAATGGTTTGATTTTTCTTCAACCAATTCGACAACTTCCAAACGAATCAATTTAAATGTCTTGATACAACAACCGACTCAGTAGCCAATTGAGTTTATCGCAAAGGGAACGATCTTTCAGAACCCAAGTGAGCTGGAGAGTCCAGGTACTTTTTTGAGAATTCAGCGGCCTGTCTACCTAACCAATTGAGTTGAAACGTGTATGGGGTAAACGCCCCTAATTAAAAATAGATATTTTATTCAAAAGTATCTAATCACCCCTGTATTTAGCGTATTTCGACTACGTCTAGTACTAGATTAAATAAACTTGTAAAACTTTTCTTTATTCTGTTGCAAGCCGTACTCAAAAAACACCAGCCACGACAATGCGGAATATAAATGACCACAACCAAGCTCTTTTTATAACAATATACATATGTATAATTTGTCCAAAAAATATAAGAGTAGTTATTAAGTACTCACATATACCTATACATAATAACACTACTCTAACTTGCAAATTTTAGCTCGAAAAGTGTTCATTTACTTTTTCACATTTTTGAGAGTAATTTTGCAAAACTTCTTGTTACTCTCTCGTTACTAGTTTTTACTAGTAAAGTAGATGAACACACCTTATGTGTTTCTCTATATTTTCAACAAGCACGTTTTGTTATTGATTTTTCGAGTCATTTTCGTTTTTATAAAAAAGTATTAACTACATCAAATAAGCTGAGAGTATGAGTAATATCTTATAACGAAACTTGAAATACATTTTTATTTATTGTTTATAAATAATAGGGTTTTTGTAATAAAATAAAAAAATCGTATGTAGTTTCTTTTGTAAAACCATAATTATTATTATTACTAGAAGTTTTCGTCATACTTAGACCGACTTTTAATGTGAGTGACTGTATATAGAAAACACGAACGATAGTAAAAACAATGTGTTTGCAGGATTGAAGACTAAATACTACTATTATTATGACAAGTGCAGTAAATATTTCAGTTTAAAGAATTTGTCAACATTATGTAGCAATTTTGCTCGCGACTGTATGTATATAACTTATAATGCAAGGCAGTTGTATAAAGCTGTCTTGTTATAATGTTACAAAAATGAAATGTAAATTTTAAACAAAGATTGTTGTTGTTTACTTTCATTTGACGCTTTAAATAAAAGTATACGAGTATTTTAATTTCATTCTTTTACATAATTTAATTCTGCTTTATTTTTGTTAGTAATTAGTTATGCAATTCCTTTTTTAATACCATTAATAGTTTTTTATTTACAAATAATGGACAAAATTTTAGAGTATTATGTTTCATTTTAGGCTCGTAGTTTATGACCACCATTGTATGTACATATGTATGTGTGTAGGTAATGATCGTTGATTATTGTGTGAGTAATTAATATTCTGCGAAATATAAACTTATATTTATTTTATAGCCTTTACTTCGTGTGTGAAGAATTTTATATTAAAAGAAGTCCTTTTTCGTTATAAATAAATGTATTTTTTTTTTGTTTGTTTTTTTTTTTTTTTTTTTACATGAGCTTGCAGTTAAGCTCACATGTACGTATGTATGTATATTTGTTTTAAATATACCATTTTCGTTTTGCAAATACATTAAAGAGGACTTTGAGTATTTAATTAGTTAATTTGTTATGAATATGTAGATTGTTACTCACTAAAATTGTTAATCTATAAGTTATGATTTATTCTATTATACACATACATACATATAAAGCGCATAGATATATCAATTTTATAATTTATTATTTTGTGTTTTTTAATAAAATAATAAGAGTGGTGATTTCTAAGAACTTTATTCGAAAACAAATAAATATGTATTGAAAAGTGGGCTGTTTCTAAAAATCATCGGTCAAATCGTTATTTAAATTAACTCATATAAAAGTAATAGGTTAACATAGTTAAATAAAAATATCCATTTTAAATTAAACAATTTATGACAAACCAAATAAAAATGCATTTTTTATATTATTGAAAATTAAAAGGGAGTTATTCTTACTGGTTGTACACGTTTTGAAATTTTTGTAAAAAAAAGATTTTTTCATAAACCTTTCACTACTAAATATTACTGAAGGTAACAGCAAGTACAAACGGACGCTTAAATTTGCGTTTCGCCCTCCCATTCGTTATTTACACCACATACAAAATTTTGAAAGCGAAACACATCTTATCAAGAGCAAACAGTTCGGCTATATTGAAAAAATCCAGTGTTCAAAAGTCTTTTCAACTTTTGCTTTTGTGCAGTTTTGCATTTTTTTTGACTTCGTATTTTTATGAAGAAAACTGAAAGCAACAGTTTACAGTGTTCAAATTATGAAGCGAGAGAAATCAAAAGTTTGAAACAATAAACTGTTGATATGTAAATCATTAATGAGTGAACTTTTTTAGTTATATACATATGTACGATGTTAACTAGTTGTGAGTTCGAGTCCAACTTCAGTCAAGAAGAAGGATTATTTTTAATTATAACAATAATTGCTGTGAAACAATAAGACCAAAGAAGAACAGAAAAAATAATTGAATACCATTATAGCTGGGGGACATCGCACGCGATGTCCTAGCCAGACTAGGCCTTACACGTTCCCTTCCCCAGAAGGCCTGATATAAGGCCTTCTGCAACAGGCCTGATAGAAGGCCTTCTTCAACAGGTTTGATAGCAGGCCTTCTTCAACAAGCCTAATAAGAGGTCTTTTTTGGCATAAAAAAATTCATTTAATTAAAAAGCATTTCATTTTATTGTGTCTTTTTGTTAATATAAAATATAATATTTAATATTCATTTGTACTTAATATTTTTGAAACCTTTGATTAATTTGGTTGTTTATATATTTTTTTCTTTTACATATATTTGATTTTTTTATTATTTTTTCCTTTATCCTAATTTTTCTACCTTTTTCTTAAATTAAGATGTAATGATCTTCAAGCTTGAGGTCTTTTTTATAAATTTTTTTTTTTAATTTGTTTATTTAATTCAATATTTCGTCTTCCTTCGGAAGACTTCTTCAGGAAAATTTTTTTTTGATTTTGATTTTTTTTTGATTTTTTCCGAAGGAAGACGAAATATTGAATCAAATAAACAAATTAAAAAAAAAAAAAATTTATAAAAAAGACCTCAAGCTTGAAGATCATTACATCTTAATTATTTTATTATGTTATCAATTTAAAAAAATATATTAAAAAACATTTCATTTCAGTCTGTTAGTCCCCTTCCATACTATAAAACATTTGCTGCAAAACATTTCTAAATTCTCTTTTGTAACTGCATTCGTGTCCACACTGAAGTTTTTCTTTGTAGTTTGGTTTGTTTTTTGAAATTAAATGCATTAATTACATTTTTTCACATTAATTTGTTTATTTTTTGTGTAGCTATTTTATTTTTAATATTAAAAAAATTAGAAACGTGTTTATATATGTAATTTGTATTTGTAATTGGCCAAAATAAAGAAATTAAATAAAAGAAATGTCAAATATAATTGTAGCTAACTTTATATCCGAAAGTGTGAATAAGAAACTCAACAAGAACTGCATGTATGTACATGAAACAAAGTACATGTTTCCCTTCCCTTTTCCTGTAACATCACCAAACTCGAAAGTTTTGCAGCTAATATTTCATAGTATGGACTATACAGTATACAGTAATTTGAAAATAAAAATTAACATCACTGACTAAATCGGCAACAATCGAATTACTAAGCTTTTTTGCACGTACGTTCATATGTATACTCTATGAAAACAACAATTCTTTTTATTTGTACATTTTATTTTACTTAGTAAATGCACATACAAACAAACACATACGTGTGTATGTCATATATGCAAACTTTGCATTGCAAAGTAAACATGTGCTTGAGTGTAACAGAAAGTACTCCAAAAACAGTTTAACTAAGCTACTATGCATTACTCATTGTTCAAATTTTAATAAAATGTTGTATGCTACTGTTACGTTTTACTCTGAAGAGCACACTCAGCTCATACGAACAAACAAAAATATTTATGTTCTCGTGTACGAGAAAACTTGTCTTCGTGCTTTTTTTAAGGCAGAGCTATTGTCAGCTTAATTATTTGTGAATTATTGGTGATACAACAAGTCTCAAAATTTTTGAGGATTAAGTGCATTACAAAGTGTGGTGTTTTTGAAAAGTTAGAAAAAAGTGAGTATATAATAAAACATACGAACATAATAAAACATGCATATGCACATTTTAACGAATGCATTATTTTGTTTTTGTAAGGTTTTTTTGTTAGACAAATAAATCTTTTTTTTGCAGTATTCCTTAACTAAGCATTTTTATTGTTCTTATTATGTTTGTACCAGAGAATGACAATCAGGGGTCTAATCACCGCATACGATATCGAATTAACTATCGTATCGAATAACATTACGATGCATCTAAATTATGGCAAACGATGCATATTGGATCGTAATTTAAACAAAATGTAATAGATTGAAGACCATACGTTTCCTAAAAGTACGAATACAAATAACTTAACTTTAACTTTTTTATATTATTGCAATACAATTTATTCGATATCGTATGCCATGATACCAAAATGAAAAATTTCGATAATTTTGCTCGATATCGTATGCGGTGATTTGGCCCCAGTACTGATAAATAAAGTACTTATCTTCAAATTTCATTATTGGGTATACCCATTACCTATTCGCAAAAAATATCCATTCAAACGCATATGCTTTGCATAAAAATTTATTATTATAAAATATGTACGATTTTTCTCTAATTGGTGCTTGAATCATGATTTTATTTAATAAAGGGTTGCAACACATATTAACAAGTGCGTCATTTTATTTATTTTCATTTTCATAAATATGTACATTAATATTGGAAAAGAAGCACAATTTAATACAACACTTTTAACTCTCTTTCATAAGGAGAAACGTCTAACTACATATGTGAAAAATACTATAAAATTCAAGAATTATTGCTAAAAGCCAGCATTACTACTAAAAATCCAGTTTTATTACTTATGACGACTAAGGCAATATGCCAAAGTATAAATAAATTATTTTGGTTGGATAAAAGTGTGTTAATCAGTGTTAAGTCTAACAGCAGCATACAATACAATTTTCTCGTTTGTATAAGTAGTGCTTAGCAGCTCGGCTTAACAGTTTTTGCAATACTTTCTGTTACACTATTCTATTATATGTAGTTTATTGGTAAATTTCAATCCCATTGATAATGTAAGCAACTTAGTCATTGCTTGTTTAATAAAGCTGTCAAAAATTGCTGCTTACAACTACAAAATTTACGGAAAAGAACTTTGTCAACTTATCACCAACGAAAAAAGAGGTAAATGTAAATAAACCTTGCATATACTAAAAGAAGATGTATGTATTTGTAAAATATTAACAAACTTTTGTGTAAAATATATGGAAAAAATATTTTATCTATTTTAATTTTTACCAGTAAAAAATTATAAATAGCTTGTTTTCTATGTTTCCCAGCTATCTATATGTCGACATTTCATAGGAACTACCCTAATCATCAGTAGACTTTGGAAACTTTTGAAAGATATTCTCAAACATTCAACTTTATATCCCAACAATCTAAATAAATTGCTGAGAATTTAAAAAGAAAAATGGTCTAATAATATCCGTCAAAACACAAAAAACAAGCTTTTCTATTTATCCACCTCTCTAACATTTCTTTACACCTTTCAAACAAATGAACAACCGTTGGTTGCTACGATTTGCTTTTTGAAAGTATCCAAAAGCAGAGAACAAAAATTCAAACAATTAAGTTTTTTAAATAAATAGAAACTCTTGTTTTTTGTGTTTTGACGGATATTATTAGAGCATTTTTCTTTTTAAATTCTCAGCAATTTATTTAGATTGTTGGGATATAAAGTTGAATGTTTGAGAATATCTTTCAAAAGTTTCCAAAGTCTACTGATGATTAGGGTAGTTCCTATGAAATGTCGACATATAGATAGCTGGGAAACATAGAAAACAAGCTATTTATAATTTTTTACTGGTATAAATGTTACAAGCTTAAATAGCGAATAAAAAACTTAATTATTTTAATTTTTATAAAAATGTTGATTAATATGTATGCAAAATAGAATAGAGGCACATAAAAACAATTTTGAGAATTATTTGCAATAACAAACATTTTTGCAACCAATTTAGATTTTAAAACAGTATTAACTTGATATGGAAACTATTTTTAGTGAAAATTTGTAAAAAAAGCAGCCAATGTATATTGTCTCGAAGTCTAAAAATAACTAGACTTCGAGCTAAATCTAGTTGTTTTTTACCAGATTTCCTATACAAAATGAAATCTACTAATGAAAATCCAGCAGTACTTAGTGATGCAACTATGGTTTTTCCCAATTCGTACCAAAAATATTTCACTGCACAAAATAAACTGACACTTCAATTAAAAAACAAAACAAAGATAATTGTGCGCATTTTAAAATTATTATTTTCTATAAATACTTAAATTATATTTGCGTCAGCCTCTGGTTTGTACACGTGCCAGCATAAATACACGCATACGCACATGCACTTGTAGTTCTCCAACGCGTGCAGAAATTATTGGAATTTTTTTCTGTGCCAAAGTTTCAACTGCGTGGTCAAAGTATAATTTGTAAAGCATTGAGAGCTATAATAATTGTGTTGTGGTTTATTGTCTCAAGCAAAGTAAAACGATTATGTTATTTTCATAATCCCTTTCATTCATACGCATTCACTTTATGCAAAAAAAAAAATACAAGAACCATTAGTACAAGAAACGATGAAAAACTCAAAAATATCTACAAGTATTTGAAATTTCAAAAACTTGTCTGCTTGGAGTGTAACAATGCAGATGTTTAGTACGTACCTAAATGAATTATAGAGACATGAGAATTTTAAGTTCTCTGAGAAAATTTCTCTTTCAAAAGAATAAAATTTCTCTTCAAAGTGGTCGTAGCATTACTGCCATCAGGAAATTAAGCACTGGCAGTACAATATACAGCCGTGGAACATCTTTATATATTTATAGTCTTTGCTGATATGCTTTTTATGTATTATAGGTCAACACCAGAGCAGTATGAAAAATTGGCAAATTTAATGTCATCTTATGCAGACATGTGGATATCACCAGCGATCAAAGGGAGAAGTAGCAGCGTTCTGGGAGGAAGTTGCAGGAACCATCAATGCACTAGGCCCTCCAACAAAAAATGCCAGTACATGGCATGAGAAATAATGAGTTGCCTCATTATTTCTCATTTTGTTTTCCTCTCTGACCAACAATAATGCAGCTGTTATAGACTCCATTTCTGCTTGAAATTTAAAAAGAATAAATTGCAACACAGTGAATTAATCCCCTACAATTTTTATTAGTTTTATTTTGGTATATTTATGAACAATTAATTTTTGTTTGCTTTTATATATAAGTATATACATTTTTTTTATTATTAAACTTTATCAAGAATTTATGTATTAAATTTGACATTTGTTTATGAATTATTATGGTAATTATGGTAACCAACTTGCTTATTTTGCTATTTCATTTCCACATTCCACAGTCATGCTATTAATTTTATAAACATTGTTGTCTTCTTTTTTTCTTTCGATTACGTTTTTTTCACAATACCAATTTTCGATCGCAACGGAACTGAATGCGGAGACTTAATCGAAACGCGGAATAGGGGTCATTATCGTTTTATTTACAAATATAGTATTTAAAGAGACGATTATACTTATAGAATCGCCTCTTTCTGTTACTGACTATTTCACTCTTTCAATCTTAGATTAAGAAAAGTTGAAAAAGATAAATATCATTACGTCTCGTCTTTACGTGGCATCGAACTGAACATGACATGAACATAACGTCGGCAGAGCGAAGGTAAAAATAAGTTCATATTCTTGTATGTGGCGAATACGTATGTTCGGATTTAATCAAGGTGTTCAGTTCGGCGACATTTTATGTATTTTTGTTCGTAATGGCCAACTTCATGGCGAACATCAATGCTCGAGCATCGATGTCAGAGCATGAAGGAAATATGGACATGAATGTTCCACATTAGCCATTTGCGATGTTCGACATGATGCTCATACCAAGTTCATGGCTAATGGAGATCCCCAGTTACGGCTTTAACCACGTTCGCCTACCAGCTGCAGAACAATTGTTTTCGTGTGTTCTAGCAAAGCAGGTGAAACTGGAATTCAGGGCAAATTTATTACTGGGTGAACTTGACAGCTAAGGTTTTTTGCTTCCCGCTTTTTTCCAATGAGACTGTGATTTTTTTTTTTTTTTCTTTTGTTTACAAACATTTTCGCATCATTTTAATCTGAAGACTTTTTGTATGATTTAGCGCAATTTCAAGAAATTTGTGTTATTTTAAAAGTGAAAAACCTGGCGATGACCAGCTCTTGCCAACGCGCGGATTCGGCCAATGTGAATGGTTTACTACGTTTGCCTGAACAGCAGCGATATTTTCGCCACTTTGACCAGCCCGATGTCCCACAGGCACAGCAGCATCCAACAATGAATATCTAGACTAAAATTTTTAGTCCTAAACTTGTTATTGCTTGCTTACTGGGGCGAGAATAACAACAAAAATTTGGAGTTATTGCTCTTAAAGCTGCAGCGGTAGTACATTTTTATAATTTGCATACGTTGTTCGTTCGTGTACTTTACCATGATGAAAATGTTGCATTTACTGAAAAAAAGGAAAAGTTAGATGATCAGTGAAATAGTGCGGTCAAAAATTAAATTCAAAGTTGTCATGTACCTATTGGAAAGCCCTTTATAAGAAAAGGCCATACAACGACACAGAAAGTGAACATAATTCATTTCATCCTTATCTACAGAAATCAGTATACGAAAGATTTAACCTCCTCGCGTGTATCCCCTTGTGAGTGTCCTGTCAGAACTGCCACTACAACATTTAACCTCCGTCGGGATAGACCCCTCACTATAATATGCATCATAACTAGCAGTTTCTAAAAGTTGAAGACGTGTCTAGTTTTTATAGCTTTTAAGCGGTATACCTACCATCACCTACCTACCATGTCACGCCACTACGTGGCAAGTAAGCATTTCCCAATCTATTACATTTAACAGCAGTTTGGATGATGCTGCTGATTGATTGTATACCACACATTCCGTTTTCAATCAGATCGCTATCAGCAAAGCTTGGGAGTCATCATTCCATAGTTACAATTTTTTTTGTTTTGAAAATTTTGATAAAAAAAATTATAACTTTCTAATTGTCCATCTTCTTAATTTTTAAATTGCGTCTATAAAATGAATCAGAATTTGTTTAATGTTTTCTTAAACCTCTTACTCCGTTTTATTATTAGATATTTTTTTCTTAACTCGCTTTATTTGAAATTTCTTTTAAAATAAGAAATTGTGTTACAGGATCCTCTTACCCAACAAAATTTACTTTTAATATATTGAAATATTTAACATTGAATTCCAATTAGTTTATTGCACCTTTTAAACTTTTCCAAAACTTATTCCAAGCTAACTCAAATGAGTTTAATATATGTATATCAAGATTTGTTATTAACCACCAAACGTTAACAATTATAAAAAATAATTTCAACATAAAATAATAATGCATATAAAAATAAAATGCTCCCATTCATAGGAAATTAACTTTAACCACCTATTTTATCTTAAATACTAAGATTTACTATGGATTTCAGCTTGCGCGCATTTCATTACATCCAAGGCACCTTTCTTAATTAAGTTCTCTGCCAATTGCTGTCCCAGTTGATTGCACTTAACGTAAAGTTCACGATTGTGACAAGCATGTTGATACAGTCCACAAAACAAGTTATCTTCATTTTCTATAAGAATATTTTCTATATGTTGCGATTGGGGCTTTTCGTCATCTCTATAATCGAACAGTTTAATAGCTTTTTGTAAAAAGGGGCATTTGCCATGGGCACTGGAATCGCCATTGTCCTGTCTGCTTTTTGAAAACATTGGGTCACTTTCGTTATGCATCGATGAAAAGGGGCATTTTGAGGCAACGGACACGGAAGGTGCACAATCCGTTATATCTTCATCGACGGATTTATTGTTACTATTAATATTGTGTATATTTTTGGTGATGGGACAACTGCCAGCAGCAGCAAGCGCTATTTTTGTGTCGTTTCCTACAAAGGGACATTGACCCATGACATCTGCTCCAATTTCAATTGTCAAAGGACAAGCCTTCGTCAGACTATTATTGTCTGCGTCCCCACCACCAACATCATGGATCTGATTGTCATTTCTTGAGTCGGCAGTAATTTCTGAGCTAACAACCGGACATTTTTTTGCCAAACTAATATGTTTTTCCACCAGTTCGTTAAGGTCATAAGATTCAGTTAAAGCTTCGACCTCAGCGTCATCATTTATTATAGGTGGACTATTTGTGGCGCTGCTAGTTTTATTTGGTTTGGAACGCTTTAATGGAGGTTCTTCGTTGCTACTGGTGTCATCGTCTTCAATGTTATTGTTTTCAATGTCGGCTGCAAGTGAACAAACCTTTTTGTCTCGAATTTCTACAGAACCATCAAGGCTCCAAACTGCGCCATCCAAAATCAGAGTGAGAGCTTCATATGTGTTTTCATCCTTTATTATGTCTCCGACGATGTTGCTGCACACAGCTACTGGAGCACTACAACCACCACCAAGAGTTTTCAGAAAGCTGCGTTCAGCCAGAATTCGACAAGAAGTGGACAAACACATTAGGCTTCGCAGCATGTCCAAAATATCAGAATCATTGGCACGGCACTCCACCGCCAAAGCGCCCTGTCCCACAGCGTACAGCAGATCTATTGGGTCCAAAACTTGGCTAATGCGATCCTGCCAACCCATACGCACCAAACCAGCTTGAGCCAAAATTATTCCTGCAAACTTTGAGTTTTCAGCATCCAGTTTAGCTAAACGAGTATTTAGATTACCACGAATGTCACAAACAACTAAATGTGGGTATTGCCTGCGGATTTGGGCAGTTCTGCGCAACGAAGAGGTACCTAAAAATAATACTCCATGAAATGATAATTGTAATTATGTCTACTCACTAAATTCAGGCAGCTATAGATCTTGATTTATTTAAAAAAATATAAACACAACTTATTTTATTTAACACCTCTACCGTACCGACCTTCATTCTAACCGATTTAGTTAGTAGAGTTAATGACAGTAACAAAGATGAAATATTAAGATGCATATTGAGGTCGGGTTTAGTAACGAATATTGTTCTGATATAATATCAGAGAGAACGTCGTCATCGTGAGAAAACGGATTTCCATAGGTCGCTGTTTCATATCTGGCACGAAGGACCATGAAAAAAATTGTTTTTTTTCTGTGCTAAAAGCAAAGATTTGTGTTAACCAACTCTGCTTTATTCAAAACAGAATTGGGAATATAGTTAACTCGGGGTGAGTTAATTGGAATAATTTGGGTGTAGGAAAATGAGAGTTTATTATTTCTTTTCAATTAATAAAAGAGTATTTACTATATATCACCCGGTTGACAAGGGTTGATGGATTGTTGAAAGGGGATTTACAACTCCAAGTGGGGAAGTCAAATTTATTGCATTAATAAAATTAAAAATTATAAATAGCTTGTTTTCTATGTTTCCCAGCTATCTATATGTCGACATTTCATAGGAACTACCCTAATCATAAGTAGACTTTGGAAATTTTTGAAAGATATTCTCAAACATTCAACTTTATATCCCAACAATCCAAATAAATTGCTGAGAATTTAAAAAGAAAAATGCTCTAATAATATCCGTCAAAACACAAAAAACAAGCTTTTCTATTTATAAACGTCTCTAACATTTCTTTACACCTTTCAAACAAATGAAAACCTGTAGCCGTCATCACTGGACAGTGCCTGCTTGGGAACCATACCAAGAGACTATGCCTACCCTATAACGACTTCTGTAGAGGTTGCCAAGACGAGGAGGAGACGATTCTTCATTTCCTCGGTACATGCCCGGCATTGGAGCATCATCGTCTAAGATACTTAGGCGAGCGGAGCTTCAACAGCCTATCATGTCTGGCCCCGGTCAAACCGACCGCGCTAGCCTCTTTCATAAGAAGCAGTGGATGGCTAGTATAGCAGCATGTAACGGTACACTAAGAAGTTCGCGCCTTTCCTCTCCATCTCCGCCCAACCATTCCACTCGCACTATATTCCTATAACTTCTTTTCTTCACTCCACTATCCCACTTTTCAGGCAATCACAAAGGGAACGACTTCAGGACCCAAGTGAGCTGGACAACCTAGGTAGGTAAGCGGCCTACCTAGCTAACCTAACCACCTAACCTAACAATGTGCCAAAACTTAATTAAAATATACAAGGACATACGAACGGACAATAGTCAAATAGGTAAAACCATTTTAATTCGTGTGTGAGTAATTACTTCTTTGGAGATTTTATAAACTGACTGATAAGATTGCTTAAAAAAATCAGGATCTAAAACTGGTATAATTTATAAAGTAAACAGAATTACACACTTTTTTAAGAAAGCTTACCAATAACGGATCCATTTGGAAGGGTATCGATTGTACACCCTTTATAGTTTTCTCTCAGAACAAGAGCATCTCTTGCGTCTTCGCGTTCAAGAACTGCTCCAATGGCCATACCACTTGGTAGGGCGGTGGGCAGATCTTTTAACGAGTGCACCACAAAGTCTACACCACCATTACGTAACGCATCTTCAAGGTCTCTTGTAAACAGACTTTTTTCTCCAATCTTAGGCAGTGATATGTTTAAAACTCGATCTCCAATAGTCGTCATAGTATCTAAAATAAATTAATATAGTTTCATCAAAATATGTTAACAAATGCACTAAACAAGAGAAAAAAAAATAGTGAAACCATATGTATATATTTCTCTCCGCGCTTTGTGCTCACAAGTAATCTCAAAAGTATACGTAAGTAGGGGAAAGACATAATATACTGTCTGCTATCTCTGTTCTGGTATCTTTCCGAAATATTAAAAACAAAATTTTTGTCATCTCTGTATACTTTGTAATTGTACTAGCCCTAAATTACTACACGTTAATTTTTGACCACACTTTTTTAACACAGTATAATATTGATAATCGGGATACCATTATATTCAGACAGCGCGGCAATACGGTCACTTATTTTATAACAAGAGTAGCCTCTGTAATTCGGACAGAATCAATTTTTTTCGATTTTAATAATTCATTATAAAGCTATAATTATACTTTTAAGTGTGAATGTAAAGTAAGTCACATCCTTTTTATTTTTGCTGGTAACGTTTAACATTAGGATTGATTATATATTTGTATACATTAGCTATATATTTGTATTTATCGATTTTAATATCATTGGCCAGAATTGGCTTAAAATGTAACATGAATAAAGAATAAAGAAAGAATAACACTTGACAGATGAAAGATGTTGAAAATTAAAATGAAACTAAACTTCGTCAGGTGAAAATGCTTGAAAGATATTCGTTGAAAACACAAATTTGATTTTATAAATAATAGCCTATTTACACCAAAGCGAAATCTGCTCATTCGAGATTTCAAGCCAAATCTAGTAGATTTTTAGAAGATTTCCCATACAAAATGAAATCTACTTTATGAGTAGATTTCGACGAAATCTCCTGAAATCTACCCAGTACTAAGCGACGCAACTGTGATTTCTTGCAAAAAGTACTTAAAAATACTACGCTGCAACAAAAATTGCACTATAATGTGGTGTATGCAGTCTCTGGGCACAAAAATATACACTTTATGCTGGTGTCTCTGATAATATTGTATTGTCAAACCCGCATGCATAAATTATTTTTGAGCAAATGAAATCTTGCTAGATGTCAGAAAACGGTGGTGTAAACGATATAGATTTCAATTCAAATTTATTAGATTTTGCGCTATAAACACAAGTTAGCTTATATTTTTAAAATTTTTTTCTCCTTATTCGGAAATTCGGACATTTTGATATTTCGGACACCACATGATTTTTATTTATTTATTCTGTTATTTTGGTATCGGTGAACAATTAAAACTGCTAGCCAAAACAAGGTGGTTATTCAATGCAGAGTCGAATAAAAACTAAAGCATCCATCCCTTCAGGTCTTAGCAGTTCATGAACAAATTAATATACAAGCCGATATAAAATCACAGTTAATTAGCGAAATCTTTTGGGAGCAATAAAATTTAAGCTGAAACATATTTGGTTGCATTACAGATTAGATTTGTAAGCTCGATTCAAATGAATTTAATATACACAGGGTATATTTCGCGTTTGATGAAATTAGAAGTAAGCTTGAATTAGAGTTTGCTTCAACTATAATATTGAATGACGTCAAAAAAAACTGAGCTATCAACCATATTCAATACGCGATTTAAAAATCCCTAAAACCGATACATTTAGCTAGATACTAAGGCACAAGGAAGTGATCTTTCTTGATCCGTCTGAGGAGGTAGATGCATTGAAATTCATTCACACAATGCCACAGGCGCTAAATATAAATGTAACGGCGGATTTTGCCAATGGGCAAAAACTTTTGTCTGGAGCTGTTTGGATGAAATTTCTCCAGTAACTTGGTGGAAAGGAACTTGTGGAAGCATGTAATTAAGCAAATTTGCTGTTCGAACTTTAAAATCTCCCTGCATTTCAGCTGCTACTAAACGTTCCTTTAGCACCCACACTTCTGAATGTACTTCATTACCTTGTAGCGTGGAAGGTGTTGGACTAAATTTTGCTAACCTGAGCAGTGTCGAAGGTACATACACTGCGCACTGATCAATTTTAAATAATTTAATTCCAACATTTTAAATGCTGCAATAGAGTTTGTTTTAGTCTTTCGTGTTGTTATTGTTTAAGTTAAACCTCCACGAACACTACTCCCTCTTTCCTACCTCATCATAACCTATTTTCCTAGTTCCAGTACAATGCACTGCATATGTAGGGGTCATCCCCTAAGTACTGGTCCAAGATAAAAAAAGAGCAGGAAAAATAGCAACTGGAACTTGCTTTTTAAAAACAGTTTCCACCTTCAGAAGAAAGCACGCACTCCATTCAATTTGAAAAGGCTATGAATTTCTCACTAGAAATACTCAAGCCAATATTCCTTCAACTTCAACAGGAATTACGCACTCTACTCGATAAGTATCTATCGGATACCGACAGCGATTACGCTTAAATTTAAAAACTATTTAATTTGTTATTAAAAAAATCTAATTCTAAATTCTTTTCATTTATTTAAATTATTCTTTATTCTGATTTAAAACCACATTTTGGGTAAATATCCTGGGTATTTATATTTAAATACCCAATTTAGCATTTGTGCATTTACCCTTGTCCTAATACTACGTACGACGGATTCTATATGCTCTGGCCTTTATGTTTATATTCTTATTTATTGTTAATATTTTGTGGCAAAATCATTTTACTTTCACATTGCCTGTGGATTGATGTTAACATTTTTCGATCGGCTTTAGATTCTCGCGTTATCATGCGGTAGGTATATTACGATGTTTTCCTGTCCCTTTTCTGTCATGGAACTTATGTTATAGTATATTTTAGAATATGTTACAGAGTGTTAAAAACAACTTTTTTCCAGTTTTACGCAGTCCAATAATGGAGCTCCTTACTTCAGGAGTGAAGCTCTTACATTTTTCCATTACAAATCTTAACATACGTCATTATATTTAAATATGTTGAATTAAACAAATAACTGATCTTTTTCTAACACCTTTTATAGCAAATTTTGAACACTTTTTTAAAACTATCTACAAGTTAGCAAAAAACTGAAGGTAATTGAAATGCGTATAATAAGGAAAGTAAAATTATTTATTTCCAACATGTTAATTATTTAAAGACGAAACAGTAATAGACAAAATACAAGTATTTGGAAGACTACATAATGGTAAATTTTGTATATTACTGAATTTGCCCTAAAGTAAATAAAGCGTTTCTAATTTGTTGTCAATAGCTGTATATCCTGATTCTGTTGTCTAACTGAACCAGAGTCAAGTATTTTCATTGAGTTTCAATTATAAACTTGTACCTTTTATATATTTCGCTTTGGTATTCATTATTACGCAATAAATATTTTGAATGCGTCTTCCCGTAAGGTGTCGAAGATGGGATGGATGTGACCAATTGCAAATGAAAGTTGATATTATCCATAACAAAACCTTCAAGGGTTCTTTTTATTTCAATGGCAGATTTTTTTTATACTTGAACAAAATGATGCCAACTCACAGCGAAACAGTTTAAACCTTTTCTCGTAGATTTTGTTACAAAATTTTGAAGTTGGTGATTATAAAACGCTGTAAATATGCCATTGTTTTCTATTAAAATTTACAAAAAATAAAAAAAAAATTGCACAATTTCTATGACAGCTATCTATGGTTAGTTTTAGGTAAATTTCAAAAATCAATTCCTCGACCTCAAAAACAATAAGATACAACTTTCCAGGATAATAAAATTAAATAGGCATTATATTTATTTTTGTTGTTAACCTAATCCGACCTTATGCTTTGCATGATTAATTTGCTTTAAAAAAAAACCCCTTGGTTCAAAATCTAATTATATTTCCAGACTAGACAAGTAGGAATCCCATGAAACTTTATTATCATTTCTTGCTTTCAAGATACCTTAAATTGTTTGAATTATTTTCAGAATTTTGTTTTTGAGTCATGAGCAGTGTCTAAAGGGGTTTTTTTCGTTCGTGGATATTTACATGTGTTCTTTTACTTACGTATTTCAAATCTTTTATTTGGAAAGAGCTTTTGTAAGCGTGATATGACGTGTTTTGTTTGAATGAGAGCCAGCTGAAATGAAAAAAAAAAAAAAAATAACATGATACACAATATGATAAATGCTAAACGTATATCAATTCGATTTATTAAATAAATTATTTGCAATTGATAAGTCCAGTATATCATTAGTCTCATGTAGAAAGGCCCAAACTAACTTAATTGCAACTTTACAGGAGAACAAAGAACATAATAGAAACTATATTGACAACATTTAATATGTTTGTAGAATTGTTTTAAGTCCGTTACATATGAAACTATTCCATTAAATTGAGGTAGTATTCAAATGTTTTCATACTTATGTATGTAATATTCTATTAGTTTATTGATTTTTTGCTTAAATTTTTGAAAAATGTGCATATGCACATAGAGGTTATGCAGGTTTATATTTGCAGTCGTCCTTTATTAAAATAAGTGAAAATTTATTAGAAAATTAAAGCTGTTCCATCTACTTCAAATTTCATATTAAAAGCAAATATCAAATTATTGTTTTACTTTCTTATTTAATTAATGTAGTGTACATTCGAGTAATATTCACTTTATTCATTTACTCATTTGACATTTTTTGTGTTCATTCAAACTGTGATGGTGTATTCGCGTACGTTTGCAGTTTACAATTTGAGTAAATAAATGTTCGAATTAAGAGTACACGAAAGAATCTATTTATGTTCAACTATAAAACAACATTCATTCTCTTTTCTGTTTTCACTCTTTTACAATAAATCTGTTAGATTAAACCTCTCTCCACGGATTCAATACTTAAATTAGTGATCAGCGTTGTCAACTTTGAAATTTCAGAACGCACCAAAATGGGGAAAAAAGCGCGTTATTTCAACAAAAACGCACCAAGGTTAAAATTATTCTTTTCATTTTTAAAACCCCATTTTGTATTATAAAAAGTATAATATTTTTATATTAAAACCCACGATGACACAGCTTTTTATGTGACTATTATGCAATCAAACTAGGTTTAGTAGCACCGCCTGATGACATGCCATCAAATTCGTTTAATAGCTAGAACTTGTGTTTGTCAAACTTGGCCTCTAGTACGATTCTGTTACTTTTGTTAAGAAAATGGTATCTTAATAATAATTATAACAATATTTTATCAAATTTATTATTCAGCAATATTATTTAATTATATTCTTCGCTGTGGAATGATATCAGCTGTTGCTTTTACTGCCTATTATCAGGTCCACATTACTACAGCGGCTTACTCACTGTAAGGGATGAAATGTGGCGAAGAAATGTATTAATATCGGTTCATTAAAAGTTACAGAATTACAAGCAATGAAACTCTCTCTATTAATAGCAATTCTATCAAACGCAGTGCAAAATTCATTTGTTTTCGTAATCGAACAGTAAAAATTAGTTGCCTAGAGTGGGCGCCTTTAAAAGAATTTATTGAAATATACGAAAATTTTCCAGAATTGTAAGAAATAAAAGATGAAGTTTATCGTAATTAGTATTTGATGCAAACGTTTTAGAAAAATTTTATAAGTTAATTACTAATTTAGAAATTTCTCAATTACTAAAAATATATCTGTGTCTGTATTTATTGTAATGTTTGACAAACTTGGCTTGATCGTTTAATAGTAAAGGATGATAAATCGATATGTCGTATTTTTATTTCAAGAATACATATGTATAATAAAGCAAGGTTATCTTACTTTGTGCAAATAATAAGACATAGTTACGCTCTAAGTGAAGTAAAACTTAAGAATAAATACATGGATTTAGTATTTAGATAAGTATTGTAAGCAAATTTTATGTAGACATACGTAAAAAATGCCCGAAAAAGCAGAGAGCAAACAAAGAATAAATTCATACATTCTTATACATTATCATTCGTCGCTGTATCATTGACGGCTATATTAATCCGCTTAAGATTTCATTTGCTTTTGTTTACCACTTAAATACCATCGTTAGGCATCACTAACTTAAATGAATATTGTGATTGCGGTGTGTATGTAACCAAATGAATTTATTCATGCAGCCTATTAGTATATACAAGTTTATTAATTTGTGGAAAAATAAGCCAGCGAACAATTTAAAAAAGGAACCAACAAGAGCGCAATTGAAACGGTAAGTGATTCCAAATTGTGGAAATTTTAATCAGAAACGACCTCACAAAAATAGAGCAGTTTAATGATTCAATAATGCGGGGATTTCTCACAGATCTAGAAAATATAAATATAGATGTTAACGGCCGTATTCATAAAAAAGTTAAACAGCCGTTCAAACCATTTTTAGGGAAAATTCGATAAAACTGTATTCATAAACGAATTTTACGTTAAAATATTCTTTTTAACAGATTTTTAAGTCAACCATTTTTAAAACAGATTGCACCCAATTTTAAGGTAATATTTGTGTTTTTTAATTATTGTTTACTTATATGTTGCGAAAATTTTTTTTGCATATTTATCAGAAATCCCATGATATTGATAACAATAGATGTGTGTTTTTAATAGAAAATATGACACAAGTCTCTTTATTTTAGTCATTACTAAGATTTTATTTATTTAAAATAATATACGTTAATAAAATGCCATGTACATTAGTGATGTGTAAAAAACGATATAATAAAAAAGCTCGTTATTCATATCTTTTCCTACGCGTAAGCAAAAGGAATCAAAGTAAAACTTTTCTGACTCAGTATTTTTTGCTATTTAATTGAAAGACAAAATGGAGTTAACATTTATTTATTGGTTTTAAAGTCGATTTTCATAAAAAAGAATACAGGACACATCTTTACATGACTACTATGTGAACAAAAAACCGTTTTTATCGCAGCACTATAATTCAGATGAGATTTGCATATGATGGCGTTGCCAATCACAAATAGGAAATTTCAATAAAATGATTTTTAGCTAAAATACTGTTTACGAATACATTTTTATAATATGTGCTTTTTTGCTGAAAATTCTGTTTTAACTAAAAAGTTGTTAAAATGCTGATTAGTGTTTTTTTATGAATACGGCTGTAAGTGTTTAGGTGTACCAGATTTAATCATTTAGGAGAAAACTTATAAAAACCTGTTTAAAATTAGTTTTATTCCTAAATAATTAAAGCTAAGTAGAATGAAGCATATTTATTAATTTGGATAAGTATACCAGCATTTAAGATCCGGTAAGAGTAATATATGTTAGGTAGCACTAATTCGATAACTGCTAGTACATCTTGTATCTGGGATAAACTAGGGTAAGTAGTAAAGCATTAATTTTAGCACTTTGTTCTATGAAATTTTAGTGACGTTAGCTGATGCAGCCTAAAACATTATTGCATTGAAAATTGGTGAAAGGATAAAGATTCTTACTGGTAGTGCTGAGTAAATTTCCAACATCCATTTCTGTATTTTCAGTATATTAAATTTTGATTCGTCAGTAAATATGAATGGCATATTCTAGTTATCTGTCGGTGGTTTTGTATATTCACTAGCCTTTTGCTTTGGTTGCTGTTATTTATAAAAGGAAACGCTTGCTTTCTTGCAATGCTATCATGATGATCGTAGCTACAACAGGATTCTTTAGACAATAGAGGCACTAATATCGCCAGGTTAACACATATATTATAGTTTTCCTAAATAAAGGTATAACTCTAAAAAATACTATTTATATGGTCAGACATATACTTATCAGAATTGGTAATGTATGAAAACAATCACGACTTATTAACAGCCAGTTTACCTCTCTCAACTGTTAACAGCGATAATTATTATCAGCGGCACAGCTTCAGCTGTTTCACCGCTATATCTGTCGGCAGCGCTGTTAAAAAAATTGCTTAATATTGAAACATATACACATACATACATAAATTCTTACGTATGCATTTTGTAACATAATTTTTTAAACATCCCAACATCCTTACCTCACTTTTTCTGGATCCAACACGGATTGGCTTTCCATCACTTTCCATTTTGCATAAAAATATTAACAATATTTCAAAATACAATGAAGGAGCATATATAAATTTGCACGTCGAGATTTTGTTAAGTATCTATTCCTCGTTAATGAACAGAACTCTTTATAAGTAAGATCCGAATTAATATTATTTTTAACACGAAATAAAATTACTTCGACCTTTTGAAAATTTATTAGCCTTGTAAGAAACCTTAAAATATATATTCCAAAAGTTAAAAAATGATTACAAAAAAAATGTATGGACGTACGTACCTCAGATATCCGCGCCGATTAAGCAAAACAACGGAGCCAATCTACCGCTTCATTTTTATAGCCGCCGCCATTCGAAATATTTTGGTTGGAAGCAAGGCGAATTAAGTACCAGGTGGCCTCGTTAGCGTAGCTGATCGACAGCTGTTATTTTACCGAACTATCATACTTTGTTTATGTCAAGGCGAATTCATTACTAGGTGAACTTAACAGCACAGGTGATTATTTTTTGCCTCTCGCGTTTTTTCCAATGAGACTGTCAAATTTTGTTTACAAACTTTTTCGCGCCATTTTAGTCTGAAGATTTTTCTGTATGATTTAGTGTAATTTAAAAAAATGTATTTGAATTTAAAAGTGAAAAACTAATATAATCTGTGATTTTAATTACAAACAATTATAAAAGTTTATATAACGTTTATATAAAATTGTTTCCCAGCTGAACAATTTTAGGCAAATTTAGATTTTGACACTCACAATATATTTTACAAAAACAAAATACATAGTACTAAATTCGCCTCTCCGCTTGCATTCACCTGTATAAATTCGCATTGGTTTATATATATATGTTGTTAATAACATTTACGTTTTCGAAACTCAGTTTCTTAATCTGACTCAAATTGTTCTGGAGACTTTAAAAACTTCGTTAATGTATACATAACATACATAAGTATGTATGTTATGTATACATAAGTATGTATTTGCACATGTAAATTAAAAATTATTTATAGTGAAAACATGTGCATGATTCAATTTTATTCAATTAGGAAGAATCTGCGGTTCTTTGAAAAAAAATCTAACCAAAAATAACTTTCTACACGTATATGCACATCCATATGTACATTAAAAGCAAAATCAATTATTAGCCTTACTCTCGTTAATTTATCAAATTAACGAGAGTAAAGTTCCCAATTTTAATATATTGTTTAATCGTTTCATTTATTAGTCCAGATAATTACGGGCAATTTCTTATACCTTCTCTAGCAAAAAACAATAAAGAAATCGTACAAGAGAGTTAATATATTTCTAATTTCCAGTTTTTAATAATTTAAGTTTGCTAAAAAAAATTTTTACCTTAATATATTCAAAAGTGGGAAAAAATGGTAATTCTTCGAATTTTGTGTAATAGTGAGTTTTTTATTTTGAAAATTAATTTACGTTTCAGGCAATACTGATTTGTTCTGTAGATTTTAAGGCGAATTAAATTTGTTTTTTAAGGCATGGGTAATGTTCGAAAGGGCGAACTACATGTTGTTTTTTGTGTTGTTGTATTGTTGTTCTAATAAGGCCACCTCGTAATTAATTCGCCTTGGTTGGAAAGACAATATGCAACTAATGATACAAAAAACAAGGTAGCCGCTTCGCTACAACAATACAACAATAAAAAAAACAACAGGTATTGTTAACGCCGTTTATAACAGGTTAAGGCTAAGATTATTTTTTGTGTTTATATACTAATGTATTAACTTAATTTACTGTCTCCTAAAAATCTCAGTTGCTCTTGATCATTAAAGCCTCTCATCGTTATACGTGCTTATATACATAACTTGTGAATTTTTTTCTTTTGGTCTTGTGTATACTTATGTATATAAGTGCGTACATAAATAAATAAGTAGGCATATTTTAAGTATTAACCTAACTGTTAGCAAAATGTTTGATATGTACATATTTGCCGTTTGATATAAAAAGAATTAATAAAGAAAAAAATAAAGTAGTTGAAATTTGACCACGCGGCAAAAACAGTAATAAAATTTTAAAGCTATTTTACAAATTGAATTAATAAATAATTATCAAAAAGTAAAAAATTGCTTTTAATATTAATCTTTGCCGCTGTAGAAAATCAATAGGTATTTTGTTTGTGTTTAAAGGCGAATTCACACTTATTTTCCATTTAAAATGTTTTTTTTAAAGATATTTTGCAAAATTAATAATCGCTAAAATTAATAATCTTTTTGCAAACAAGCACACACATAATCGCTTTTTTGACAGCTCTTATTATAAGATCGTTGCCATGAGATTTCTCATAAGAACGCTCTCATAAAAATTATTATAAGACTGCGATAACACTGATTTTAAGTCTACACCAAGGCGACTTTATACAGTCTGCTTTTACATTTGTACAGACGATGGGCAGACATTTTTTCAATTCTCTTTTGGTCTTGCCTAAACCTTTTACATTTAAGAAATTAATAGACAGACAGAAACTTTTCGTTTTTCTTTTGTTGTTGTTGTTTTTTTAAGCACAGCTAGTGTGTTTATATGAAGTTGATGTTGATATGAGAATAATGATATGAAGCAACAACATAAGAAATACGAAAAGTTAAAAAGAGAAACAAAGAATGTCCACAAATGTCTAGTACAGAGAGTCTGCTTTTACATTTGTACAGACGATGGGCAGACATTTTTTCAATTCTCTTTTGGTCTTGCCTAAACCTTTTACATTTAAGAAATTAATAGACAGACAGAAACTTTTCGTTTTTCTTTTGTTGTTGTTGTTTTTTTAAGCACAGCTAGTGTGTTTATATGAAGTTGATGTTGATATGAGAATAATGATATGAAGCAACAACATAAGAAATACGAAAAGTTAAAAAGAGAAACAAAGAACGTCCACAAATGTCTAGTACAGAGAGTCGTGTACTACACACTCTCCCCCACCGAAAATTTTCGTTACCGCACCCTCAAATTTCGTCTGTCTGCCCGTCGTCTGTACAAATGTAAAAGCTGACAGAGTCGTGTACTACACACTCTCCCCCACCGAAAATTTTCGTTACCGCACCATCAAATTTCGTCTGTCTGCCCGTCGTCTGTACAAATGTAAAAGCTGACACAGGTGAATGCAAGCGGAAGGGCGAATTCAGTACTATGTATTTTGTTATTGTAAAACATATCGTGAATGTCATAATCTAAATTCGCCTAACCTAGTGTCTACAACTGCGATTAACTCTGAGATAATATCTGACAAAACGTCGGCAGAATGAGAGAATGAATTTCTTTATGTACATTTTAATGTCTAACAAGGAGTACACGTATTTTTGTTAATCTTATAAGAATTCATAAATCAATGAAAGCCGAGAAGAAAACACATCTTTGCGATGAATAAAATCTTATATGAATTTTGTATATGCACACATTTTGTACAAAATTAATCACTTATGGTATATATTTAATGCATAAAAACCAACTATTTTCCATTTAAAAGGGGTTTTGTAAAAGAAAATTTGCAAAACTAATAATCGGTTAAATTGTAATGGCATCTTATTTCACACAAACACACACGCAATCGTTTTTTTGACAGCTCTTCTTATAAGATCGTTGCCATGAGATTTCTCATAAGAACGCTCTCATAAAAATTATTATAAGACTGCGATAACACTGATTTTAAGTCTACACGTAACAGAATTCTCTCTGCGATTGAATTTGACGTTCTCATCTCAGATATTATCGCAGGTGTGGACACTAAGTAAGATTGCTCTTAAACGTTAAACGGTTGTTCATTTGTTTGAAAGGTGTAAAGAAATGTTAGAGAGGTGAATAAATGAAAAGGCTTGTTTTTTGTGTTTTGACAGGTATTATTAGAGCATTTTTCTTTTAAATTCTCAACAATTTATTTATATTGCTGGGATATATAGTTGAATGTTTGAGAATATCTTTCAAAAATTTCCAAAGTCTACTGATGATTAGGGTAGTTCCTATGAAATGTCGACATAGATAGCTGGGAAACATAGAAAACAAGCTATTTATAATTTTTATTGGTATAAATGGTAGAAGCTAAAAATAGCGAATAAAAAACTTAATTGTTTAAAGTCATTAATCATAAAATACTACAATAATCTAGTGAGTTTACCTGTCATGAATCGAGGTTAACATAACCCAATCGTGATATTATTGTGAGTAATCTTTCGTATAATTTCTTCTACAAAAGTTGCAGTGGCCCTGCACTTTCTTATATGAGAGGCCCGATCGGCCCCACACTCAGGTTGGCCTGAATCTGAACCGATGGGGAGAATGTAAATTTTATAAGCTTAAATTTAATTGCAAATAGGTACATATCTACAAACATCGTGTCCACGTATTTATAAGTTTAAGTGTATCGAGAAGTACTCAATATTCGCCATTTACGCTGTGATTTGAAACGGAAGCGAAATTTATGGATTTTACATATATTTGAGTTGGATGTTTGTGCAGTTTTTCCCTTGGATCATTTGACAGAGTAACCTGTTTTGAGTTACGGAGCACAGTATAGTTCCCGAAAACATTGCAACGAACAAATTGACAAAGGTCGGTTTCCAGTTATAGCAGCAATCTTATACGTATTGGTGGTGGATCTGTAAATACCAGGTAGAGCGTCAATTTTTATAGTGTGCAGTTCAGATGGTCTAATGAAGTAACCTATCGAGTATCGAGACTAGTATGGTCCTGGCATAATAATAAGACAGTAATTCAAAGGAGGTTACTTATTATTAGGGTGGTGTTCCAAAAGGGCTCTGTCTAATAGGAACATATGCGCGAAAGTTTAATCTTCCGTGTAACGATTTCTGTAGGTGTAGGAATAAGGAAGGGAGTGTTGAACGGTTCCTCTGCCGCGGACTAGCTCTTTCTTAAAAAATGGCCTTGTAACCAGACTGGTAATGCATTATTTAGCTTTCCCCAAGTAGGGTAAATTAATTAAAAAATTATAAACAAAGCTTTGTTTCTATTAATTTTTCCACCACTGTATATATATTTAAATAATTGCATTTTATTTACGATTAATCTTAATAAGAATATTATATCAAAATATACAATATACAGCTTTGTACGTTTGTAACCTAGTGTATACGAAGCAGTGCTCAGTGGTCTAATCGAATTGTGCAAAGGCGTCTTGCAGTTTGGACACTACGCCGGAATAAAACTTAATCTGCTCTTCAATAAGGGATTTCAATGTTTGTTTCAAATGATCATCTCTTTCCATTCTAAAATGCGTCATTTCAGCTATAATGGCGTATGAAATAATATCAGTGCGTCGATTTACATCGGCCATTTGGGAATTACTCATCTTTTGCTCAGCAGCAAGGCGTTCGCATTCTTTTCGTTTCTGCATAGCCCCTTTGTGAGTTGATAAAATATCGGGAAAGCTTCCTAATACGCCCCTAAAAGATAAAGAAATAAAATATATGTATTTAAAATTATAGACATCCCTCTTCAAAAATCTTATAGTTGATAGCTCAAATATTTAATAAAAAAAACTTTTTGTCAAAAACTTTGATGATTCTTTGTATTCGAGTTTTCGAAGAACAACAATGCACCTGATATATATGATTTCTATTTAGAAATAAACCTCTTTCGGTTAGATGCAAACCCTTAAAATGCTTAAACGCTAAAGGTAAAATTTATTGTTCTGGAAAATATTTTATGTATGATTATCCGCTTCTACAGGCTTAGATAAAAGATATTTACCGCGGTTAGGGTTAGGTTTAACAGGCTGCCGGCCATTGAAAAGCCAAAACCACTTGGATGCAATTTGGTCCCTTTGTGAACGTGAGAGTTGCGTGCACTTGCCTATTTTAACTGATTTTCGACACATTGCTCATATAGAATACTGTTAGACAAACCCAACTCAATTTTCTTCCCCAAAACACGCACTATTTGGAGATTCTATAGCCGATTTTTGCTGGATATCGAAAATAGTGCAACGATTGTAAAATTTGTGTTATGAGTTAGTGAATTAGCACACTTGCGGCCAATTTGGTCCCATTGTGTAGTCTGAGTATGATATGTATCTCGGCAGATCTATATACCACGGGCTCAGTTCAGAACCTTACCGAGGATCGAATGAAAGAGCCCAATCCACCTACATCACATTCCAATATTACTTCTAAATCGTGCAGAACCGACTTGCATCCCTATGTCATAATATCCCGACAGATCCGCCACAGTAGAACGCAACCTCTGTCGGGGAAAAGTACAGAAATTGCAAAGAAACGATTTCATATGGCAAAAAAAAAAATTTTTTTTCATCAAGACAAAACGCACCGTGTCACAAGTCAATCAAAAAAATGGCAAAACTACATGAATTGAACTTCGAATTGCTACCACATCCACTGTATTCGCCAGATTTGGCTCCCAACGACTACTGGCTGTTCGCAGACCTGAAAAAAATATTCGTCGGTAAGAAATTTCGCACGAATGAAAAAGTTATTGCTGAAGCATATTTTGAGTTAAAAGATAAATCGTTCTACAAAATAGTATTGAAATGTTAGATTTCGTTGCTCTTGATGCAGATTACGTTGACGAATCCAGAAAAGCTCATAGTTCGAATATCTCGCTATCTCACTAGAAGATATCCGGTTTTCATGAAGCAAACTGGATATCATATGACACCCGCAAGCACATTTACCAAAATACAGATTCGGACATTCACCCCGTATACCCTATAGAGCCTCAATTAGCTGCTCTCATTATAACTGTCATTTCAGCCTACGGCATACTGCAGTCATTACCTAGCCTAAAACTCATTCTTCTCTGATATTTGGGAAGAAAGATAGCACCACCAACTCTCAAGTCCGACTTGGATCCATTTGTAATGATCGCTATCAAGACCGTTCTCGACCAGATTACGTAAATCTCTTATCCAGCAGTAATCGGTGTTCACCGGCAGATCCCCTATACTTCCCGTTACGGTAGCATGACTTTAACTCTTCCTGTTCTTCACCCAACTGGCCTTTAGCCTGATCGCCGTGCACATGACCATCCAGTAGCCAAAACATCATCGCAATCAGCGTCTTTGGCATGATGCAAGAAACACCAGTCGCCATCAAAGCAGACGTACGCAATATCCTTGCTATATCTCTTCAATAGGTGGTATTCTTAAAAGCCTTCCACACAAGCGCCTCGTACGCTAATATGGATTTACACCAGGTCTTCCCAATGGCCTAAACTAACGTAACAGGTATAACATTATTATCGCATTTGTACAAGTGGTAATACGTAGTAGTATCTTAGAATAATTTTCGCAATACTCTCTGCTACATCATTGCACGTTTTTAATGTAAATCAAAAATAAATATGCAAAACTTCTCACCTGTAAATATGCAGTCTATCAGAAAATGGTATCCAATCTAATTTCGGCTGCTCTCCGCATTGAACACCAATTGCTCCAAAGATATCAGCTACTCTGAATAAGCTTTCTGCCAACGATTTTCTTGTAGTGGGAGGTGCCCGTTTTTCGTCAATTCCTATAGCTCGAGATAGTTCCGAAAATCCATCACCAATACGTTGGAATTCTTTTTTTGACTGCGTCTGATATCGTTTTATCATGTCATTTGAAATACCAAATAAGTTTTTTACTGACAAATCCATAGAGTGTATAAACTGTGAACAACTATCCACTTGCGAGTCTACATAGGACTGTAGTAATTGTTTTTCTGGAGGTGATATAGCCCAACAGTAAGTAATGCCTACGTAAGAGTCTCTTTCAGCTTTTCTTTTGCCCATTTTCCAGGCTTTCTCATCCACGCATGTTAAAAAATGGTGCCACACTTTACATTTAGATAATACCGGATGCCGACAAACCCAATCGACGAATTCTTGCAATTGTACACGACGATGTTCTACAAATTGCTCCTCATATCTGCCAGATATTTGTTTATCAGGTAATGGAGGTATAGGAATCAAACAAAATTTTTCCACCAATCTTTCGTGCAGCCAATCAAAATGTTTATATCGTCTAGATACCTAAATTAGAACAACAAATATTGCTATATCAATTGAGTTTAGTTAAATTGTTTTATGTGTTTGAAAAGTATTGTTAGACCATCTCTTTTGAATTCTCACTATTTTCATTAAAATACTAGTAGAATGAAAATTAAATGTTCGAACATATTTTTCAAGTCTACCAATGATTAGCACCTATAAAATGTCGTCATATATCTAGACAGCTAGGTAGTGCAAAAACAGTTGTATATACATACATATGTATATTTTTTTTTTGGTATATTAGGTTCTTGTTATATCTCTGGGATATCGCGGGATATCCCAATATTTTTTAAAAGCGTTCTCATAATTTAAAATTAGGTAAATTGGAGCGATTTTGAGAACGCAGCATTCTTTTTCTACGGACCATACCAGTGTTTTCTTCACGGTCTAGTATGGGCAAGTAGTGAAGCAAACAGATGTTTAAAAAGTAAACAATAACAATGCACAAGAGCATAAATTACTATTGTCAATTCTGTTATTTTAAGCAACGAACTACTACCCCATTCAGCATAAAGGACTAAAGAAAGCCTCATTGTAGAATGATTCCCATTCTACTCGCCATGTGCAAGTTGAAATACCCAGAATTCGCGTAAAAAAGAACTATTTAAACTTCCTTCTATCTACAAGCATGATATGCATATATACATATATGTCTTCCTAGCATGAACAAATTGAGATTTTTGATGTTTCAACTGAATTTTTTTTAGTGGCTTCATAGCCGATTTTGATTTAATTGGTCAGGAACTTTGTACTGAATATATATGTATATACATAAAATAATTACTGAATTTCATCTAAATCCTCAAAAAATCGATTACGATCCAGGACCAATTTGAACCAACTTTTATCCCCAAAAACCTCTACATACTGTTTTTCGCCAAAATCCTTTTTAAGAAACCAATTCTATCTAAACATATAAAGGTATATCTAAGAATTACTTGTTTAAAAATATTGGATTTATGCCCAATTATATAAAGGAAATTTCTTTTCAACACAAAAACCCCTTAAATTAACATTCATTTCGTGCGAATTTAGGAGATTTAGTGAATTACTGTCATAAGCTTTAAAGCTGCCTTAACATATAGCGTCTAAAAATTGTGAAAATTCGAGAAACTTACAGATATATTGTTAAAACTTGGTGTCAATTGGTAGGCTATGAAAGTTTTCATTCCTTTGAATTTAGATTCTTTCTTGGGACTATCAACAATTACAGAATATGACTGAAAATTTTGCTGCCATTGGTAAAAGTTGTCAAAAGGAACGATCTGAACTTTTTCACCTTCTGGCAGTTTGTCCTTGTTTCCCAGTCCAAGTATAAACGAATCAGTACTTTTACCAAACATACTCGTTTTTTTTAAAGAAGCAGTATTAGCTGTGGTGATTGATGCCGACGACATGTCATCGCAGGGAGTGGCTGGCAAAAATTTGTTATCGTATGAGCTGTTCGAATGTGTAAGGGTATGAGACTGCATCTGTGGTGTATTGTTTGATGGACCGATTTCAGAATAAGTTTCATTTTCATCATCCCAGTCATCTTCCCAATCGTCTCCGTCATTGTTATCATCCACTGTTGAATCATAACGTGCACCAGAGTTCTGTTGAACACCTGAACCTTGTTGTTTTACCTCATTAGCTGATAAAACCTCCACATATGCAGCTGGAAATAAACCTATTTCACCACGTACGTTTTTTCCTTCCCACCAACCTTCACCAACATCCGTACGAGTAACAGATAGAATGTCTCCCACTTTGACAGAAATTTCTGAAGAACCAGGTTCACCAGAAAATTCATATAGAGCTCGGACATATGAAGACATTTTTTCTTCCCAGATAACAAATATCCAGTATGTTCTACTAAATGCTTAAAATCACAAAGAACTTGGGTGAATAATACTACACCCAAAGCAAAGTCTAGGATTACTGCAATCAGCGGCGTTGAAATTCTAACTAAACGACGGCTTTCGACATCTGGCTTAGAACTAGTGATGGTAATACGACTATTTTATCTTAGTCAATGGTCAGACAGAACGATTTTAATTGCCGAACTTTTTAGCAATTTTCTTTTGGAATTGCTTTCTTGTCCACACACAAAAACTTTTTTCGGCAATTCTTGAGCAATTCTCTACTTTTTGTTTCATGCAATTTACATTGTATATGCACATACACATACACACATGAGAGAAAAGTAAGGAATTGCTGAGAATTGCCGACCGCAAACTATTGACATATGATAAACAAATTAGGATTTAAAAAAAAAATTTTTCTAAACAAATGACGTTTTTTCAGTGATGCCACAAAAATAATCGACACTTTTCTAGTGGTGGCACTCAAATAATCGAAAGATGTTCAATGGAATAACATGACTAAGATGTTGAAAAATTTTGACTTTTAGTCCAATGTATTTTTTATGGAGTAGTGTTCTGCCTTTCGTTCTGTACACACGTGTTTTTCATTGTCGTCCGTGTTTTATATACTTATACTTATGGTTATTATTAATTTGGAAAAAACGAAATTATACCGGAATAGGTAGAGTTTTGTTTTGCACCATGTGTGCATGTGTTTTTTTTTATTATTATATTTTTTACTGCCGTTTGTTTTTTCTCTATTCGTTATTATTTATTTCTTTTTTATGTTCCTCCTATGTATTTTATTACCTTATGGTATGCGCGGTGTATTAATTTTAACTAATTAAATTTCAATATATTAAATTCTGTAATAATGTTTGTTTTGGCGTTCCGTGTGTTAAGTTCACAAACATTACTCCCCCTTTCCTCCTTCTTATAATCTATTTTCCTAGTTCCAGTACAATGCACTGCATATGTAGGGGCTATCCCCTGAGTACTGGTCCAAGATAAAAAAAATGGGAAGATGTTATCATCTTCAAAAACTGATGGTAGATGTTAGATGTTGTTCAGTGGAAAAAGCCTATTAACGTTATAATAGCCATTATTGTTTTATTTTGAGAAGAATTTATAGAAGTCAAATAGATAAAAGTTGTAAGTCCATTTAACATTAAAAGAAAGCGTAAAGAAGGGCACTAGCCTTTTACCTACTGATTTCTTAATTTTTAAGATTTCTTGCTACCAAGGCAGCTTTTATAGGAATTACAATAAATACAACACCAAAAACCATCATCATGTATTTTGTTTTACGAATAGTTGTCAAAAATTTTTTTTAAAAAGCAAGGAAGTCTATGTGTTTTTGACAAATTTACGCAAAGGAAATTAAAAACAGCTGTGCTTATACCACTATTATATTAAAGCTGCCCTGGTTGCTATGTTTAACCTTTAGTTCTCATTCTTGTATTCCTCAAAAATAAAAATTCATTTATCCCTTCTACAGTTAAAAAGCTGTCTTAAATATATTACCCTTTCTCTTTGAAAATGTTTTAGCAGTTCGTGTTTCTTCTTCTATGTATGTATGTATTACAATAATGAACAAATAAATAAATAAAAACTAATAAATAATTGCATAACTTTTTAATGTGAAGATGTTGTGGTATTTTGATTGAAAACACTTGATACATTCTTTGTTCAATTGATGATAAAACTGAATTTATAAATAATTCCGAAATTCCTGCATGATTGATTTTGCACTATAATCTTATTCTTTAATGACTTAATTTGATTGATAAGAACTCTAACTTCTTGATTTATCCTCGATTGTTTATATGAGCGCATTTTATCCAAAAAGGAAAAAATACGCCTACTTCGTCAAATATATAAAATAATTGGGATATGCGCAAAATACTTAAAAAACGAAAAAGCGAAACAAAATCATAGTATTTTTTTGTAGACTTGACTGCCAATGTTGTACAGCATTAAAACACAGCATATGTTTTCTTGGGCTAGAAATTTTAATTTATGCGTACTTTTAGGAAATTTTATCTCGTTTCGTTAGTTCTCATATATACGGATTTACCCAAAGAGTGAAGAAACACACCTTTTTATTCAAATAAATAAAATAGTTGGGACCCCCTATTTCGGCTCAATGAAGTAGTTTCGATTTGGGGATATTATTGAAAGTTTACTTGGCAGCACTATGCCTCAACGATATTGGCAACGCTAGTAAATTTTCCAATTGTTTAGTTGTTTTGCGGTTCCAGGATATGCTGGTATAACTTTTTGGGCGGTAGTTGTAATATGTGTTTAATATTTTGTGTATATAAGCATTGAAAGTGCATACATATTGAGTTTTTTTTTTGTTGTTAAGAAAAAATTGTGTGAGCTGAAAACTGGATTGTGTCGAATCGCACACATAGATACAATCAAGCTGTTGTATTTTCTTCTTGTTACTAAGATTAATTAAGTGTAAAAAGTATTATCTTTTAAATTTGGGATGTCTGAAGTTTCGAATAACATGCCCATAGCAAAAGACTTGGAAGAAGCTCAGACTGCAGAGAAGTCTAGTGATGAAAAAGTTGAAAACACTGGAAGCTCTGCAGAAAAATGTGCCAACGCCCAAGAAAGCTCAGCATCTTTGAAACTTTCGTTGGAGCCAAAGAAAGAAAATGAAGTTTTGCCTACGGCAAATAAAAATGAAGTTCCAGGAAAATGTAGTGTACACAAGGCAAATTATGAAAAAGATACTTTATACCTGTACCAGTTTTCCAGAACACCGCTTTTGCCATCTTTATCTCCCTACTGCCTTAAAGTGGAAACTTGGCTGCGCCTTGCTGGACTTAAATATGAGGTGTGTAAACTGATTTTTTTTTCAACCATCGCCATATTGATTTGCTTAATGTGCACCTCCCGTTTCCTTTTTCATTGAATACATTTTTGAAGTAATGGCTTCAAATTATTAATTTGAAAGGCATACATACACACACATACATATACACATAAATACAGAATCGATTTCTTTTATTTGGCGCATATTTTCTAATTCAACATTATATGAAAGAAATTTTTAGGATAACTAAAAAAAGTGATCATATCATAATTATCAGTAATGTTAGCTCCGAAATTAATTTATTTCCTTGTGGATATACCTGTATACATATATTTTTTTAATTTCACATATACAGCTTTTAGATACATAACATAGATACATAAACAGTACGAAAGTCAGTGCTAGAAAATCCTACATAGAAACAACACTAATGTAGTAGGTATGTGTGTTGTTTTTCTAAATATTGACCGAATCCACAAGTCAGGTAGTATAGCGTAAACTACTTCAAATACAATTTCTTAAAGAAAACAATTCACAAACAATTTATTTTGTTTTGTGGGATTGTGTTTGAAATTATCTCTCCATATCAGTGTTGCCGGAAACTAATTATACATATTAAATTGCATAATTTAAGAAAATTACATAAAACGGAATTTTTTTATTATTTTTTTTAACAATTGATTACTTTTTATTAACATATAAATTTAGAAAATGAAGCCGTTTCAAATGCTACAAATGATACTGGCACTAGAACAAATAACACTTGCAAATTTTTATACATATAATTTTATTAAGATTATTTGCGATTTTCCAATTCCTAGTCTTTTAATTCGCTATTCTTTTGTGTTAGTTTAAGATTACTAAAAACTTTCCAGAAAAATACGGAGTAAAATATGACAAATTGTTAAGAAACGTATACTTATTTCTTCACACAAGTGTTTCTACAAAAGATGGTAGTAAATATGTTTTATTACTTAGCTGTCAAAATATTTTCTATGTAAAAACGGGTCGAAATTGTTGGTTTCAGCATAGAATGTATTAAAATTAGTCTTATGAATGCAGAAGAGATTAAACTTCACATATGTATTTTATTGATCGTATTATATTTCGAAAGATAATTACGCTTATTATAGAAAATGAAATTCATTTTATTTCGTTTTCATTTTTTTTTTTTTTTTTTTTTTGTTTATACCTATATTACTTTTTCGCAAATACTCGGTGGAAATATTGCAATAAAAATTAAATAAAATACAGAAATGCAGTTTTTCACTAATCAAGGAACAATAGAGCTTTTTATATCACTAAAATTACAGAAACGGGATGCAGAATTCGTCTGTTCAGTTTTATTGACTGAAAAATGGGATAAACAAACTTTTTTCTTTTTCGAAACATATTACATTATTACATTATATTTTACATGGTGCAATTAACTAGATATCATCACTAACCCAGGTGATAATTTTTTGTTTCATATACTTGAGGGTGTCAAAAGCTGTTTATGTTTACAAAAAGAGAAGGAGCTACCCTAATTATCAGAAGGCTTTAGAAATTTTTGAAAGATATTTTCAAACATTTAACTTTTATATCCCAACAATCTAAATAAATTATTGAGAATTTAAAAAGAAAAATTGTTTAGTTATACCTGTCAAAACACAAAAAACAAACATTTTCTTTTGCACACGTCTCTACTTTTCTTTTTTTGATTGGTATCAATATTAGAAGCTAATATAGTGAATAAACCTCAGTTGTTTAAAACTAAATTATATTATAATTTTAAAGTTGCCTTCATAATTTTTATATTTTAATTTAGTTGAGTGCCATGTTGCAATTATGAGGTGGCAGCATTAGAGTTGTTGTACTACATACATTTATATTATTTATTTAGTAAATTTGCAAAGTATAGGATGCACAGCATGGGCTGGGTGACAAAGATCATAATGCTCAAGATGGTATTAGCAGTACTATAACGACCTATGCCTTCACATAGGAAGTTTCCACGTGGTTAACAATGAATAACCTTTAAAAAAACTGTAAACCAATACAGTTAGTTGAGGCAAACCGTTAACCAGTGCGAGTGAGACGCAAAACTCTCGAAGACCGAACAACAAACACAAGCCTGACCGCACTTAAGAAATAATTACGATGACGCGAGAGCTGTTCTTCAGCCGAAAGCTGATTTACGACTGTACTACATATATGATATTGTCTATGTAAAAATCCCGGACGCCGTCAAAAACATGTTTACAAAACAGAAGAAAATGAAGAAAGAAAAGTTTATATTAAGAAAATAAACAAAGAACATTAATATAATTGTTTTCAACGCATTTTAAATTAATTGTTTGAAAACTTTTTTATTGTGTTTCTTTTGCACTTTTTCAAACTTTAACAATTTTTTATTTGTTCACTTCATTTTTTGTAAACATAAACAACTATGACACCCAAAAGTTTATGAAACAAAAAATTATCACCTGTGCTAGTGATGCCACCTGGTTAATTCTACAATGGTTGAGTACTTTAATGCCGCAAAATTATCATGCTAAAAAATACAAAATTTTTATAATGATGCAAAAATCGCCTGAATTGTTATCAAATGCCAAATTCTTACCATTTTGTACAGCAAAAATAAATACTATCGCTGCTATAATTGCACTGATTTTTTTTTCTATAAGAGAATTAATAGTAAGGTAAAGGTTATTTGTGTGAAATTAATAGTGTTTCTGATAATAATATATAATATACATACATATGTATGTAATAATATGTGTCGTGTAATATTTAATATGCGGGCTAATTAGTTTTAATGTCTGGTAAGCTGAATATGTTTGGCCAGCCAAAACCTCATGAATTCTGTCATTGTTGAAATAAAATTGATTTGGGCGTGTTCTTATTGTGTTCGCCCTTATAATACCTTTATTTATACTTTCATGTGCTTAAGAATCACTAAAGACTAGCAGCATTATTCATTAAAAAAATATTTTATGTTAATTGAACCCCTATTTGAGAAATTTTGTAAAGAAATTTGTCGAACAAGTGATTAATAATCATAAAATAAGTTCATCTTCATTGACATTAACCATTTGTTTTGTCAAAAAAAAATATATTTTTTTTTTAAGTATTATATTATTTCTTTTTTTATATTTTGACAGCTGCTTTGCCATACAAGTGTGTCTTGACATAGTTCATGTAAGTTTAAAACACAAACGTATGCCACTTAACTGACAAATAAAGTAATTAATTATCATATTGAATACTAAATAAGATTAAAGATAACCTAAATCACTGGTCTCTATCTCTAAAACAGCCCTCATAAGCTGCATTTACATTTTACTTTTTTTTATTGTAATATTGTGTAATACATAATCTTTCGTTCAAGTAGATGAGCTCCTTCCCTTTTTTTTTTCGTCACAAAAGGTAATTTCTTACAGATTAGTATTGTATTTATAAAATCTTCGTTCTTCATAATCATGAAAATTTGTACAAGATGTTATCCGTTCTGTCCATATTTATATAGTTCTGTGAATTTGTTCTATTCTCATACAGCGTACTATTCTCATACAGCTAATATTGCGCTGCATACAACTGGATCCCGGAAACTCAACTCGCAACATCATTTGCGCAGGACACAATTTTGAATACTCTGGAGCACACATTTCTTAACAGTGGCGGCAAACAAAGTATTCAATTTGTAATCAGAATTGAAGCATGTACTCGTATTTTTCAATGCTAAAACTTTATAGTATGATTGGGCAGAATAAGTGTATGATTGCAGATGTATACATCAATTTCACTCAAGAATAAACATCTGGAATGTATGAATGTAACAATGAAATAAGTTGATTTACTTAAACTCCTCTGGATACATATACATATGTATGTCCAAGGCGAATTCATACCATGTAAATGCAGAAGACATAAATACAACCTTACAAAAAGAAATCTTTTTCAAATGTCTAGTGACAGAAAAGTACAAGAAAAGAAAAACTTTAACCATTTCGAGAAACTTTTAATTATTCCGTGAAAATTAAAGTCTGTATGATCTCAGCTTGGTAAGGTTAAAATGGCCAACCGGATTAGGGAAGATTCTGGATCACACCTGGCTCTCAAGCTACAAAACATAATTTAAAAAATTGTTAAAAAAAACTTTTCTTTTTTTTTTATTTTCTTTTAATTATTTCATTGACATCCGGCAAAGATAAAAACAAAAAAGTTATCAGCTGCTCTCTTAAATTTACTTATTATGAATTCGCCTTGTATGTGTACATATCTATAATATTATATCCTTTTTTTTAATAATTAGCATAATCCAAGATCGTTTTTATTGTTTTTTATAAACATTTTTATAATTTATTAAATATTTCGTTTTCCGTTCGAAAACTTTTTCAGGAAAAAATTGTTATATTTTGCTTTTAAATAATAAAATTTTATGATTTAAAAAGAAAATATAACAATTATTTCTGCAATAAATTAAGATCAATGAAAATATGTATAATATTCATATATTTTGGTTATATATTTTTGTTTCCGAACAAATTGGGTTTAAAAATTTTACTACACTGGCAACACTGTTTTTGTTTTGCATTTAGCAAAACTATTAATTTGAGTAAAAGTATAAAGGCAGCCTGGACAACAACCTTCAGCCACAATAGTGTCGTTCGTGGACTTCTCTAAAAAATTTTAACGGAAATCACCCAAAAAATTAACAATGATTCCACCTGACCAATTTGCACACTAGACTGTCACTTTTAATGGATGCAAAGGTAACTGATGAATAATTTTAGAGGTTTCAATTGCCCAGAACCAACTATTGTGTTTCTTCACATATCCATTCAAATGAAAATGTGCCTCATTATGATTTTTCATGAAAATCGGGGCTGGCATATGTACGTCGGTGTAAATGGTCCTATGGAAGAAGATCTTTTTTCAACTGAATCTTAAATGGAAACAAATGCAAATGCTTGTGCAAAATTCTCGCCAAAGTTGTTCTTTGAAGACCAAGCTCCCGAGCACGGCGTTTAATTGAGGCTGATGGAGTGTTTCGAACATTTTCTTGAGCAGCAGTAATGTTTTCAGCCGATCTTGCAGTACGTTGTGATCCATGCTTGGGCCTATCACCTACAGATCCTCTTCGAAATCATTCACTACACGATAAATAGAACGTTTTGTTGGCACGTTGTTTCTCCCAAAGTTTTACGTAATTGTCACAGTAATCCAATTTTATCCTAATATTATTTGATCTTCTTTTATGTTAAATTATTAAAATTTTTGCAGCTTAAGATATTTTGTTGTTTTTTTTTATAAAAAAGTAACGTATTTTTTGTTTCGATAATTCGCTAACAGTTTGTTAGCATCGTCAGGAAAATTAAAATGTTATAAAAATTTTTGTTTGAAAAAATGTTGTCAAAAAATTCTTATATACAAAAAATTCAAACACAAAGAGAAATTCTTAGCAATATTAATTATTTTATTCCGCAATGATCGTAGTTGATTGATGAGACTTCTAACGTGTTGATTTTTCTTGAATATTTGATAGTTCATATTTAATTCCAATTGTTTTGTGCTCTTTCTAATTCAATTTCAAAAGATGTTAAGCTGCAAAAATTTTAAAAATGTCACAGTAATCAATTATTGATTTTAATAAAATGTTTTAACAATTAAAACACGTTGGTTTATCGAATATTTTTCTATAATAAATTTGCCACATGTCTACTTCACGACTGCCAAGACTAATGTGTACCAAAATGGCGGCAAAGCGAAGTAGTATACCTTCCCAGCTGATAGAAAAATACTAGCTGCATTTTACAAGCCCAGTTGTATCTGGAAAAGTAATTTCAACCAAAATTTTTTAAAACTAAAACCATTTATAAGCTGTTCTGAAAAATTGTGTTTGAAATTGTCTCTCCAGATGCAACGATTGACTGGACTGGTGAATTTTGCCACTTGACTCAGAGTTGATAAAAACATGCATGCAAATATTAATAGATAAATATTTCTAGTGGTAATGAAATAAATACAGAAAAATTTTAGCATTTCGCTAAAGATTTGTTTTATCATAATGCTGGTTATTTATTTTTCTTTTTCAAAAATTGAGATTATAGGTTTTTAGTTTTTTAATCCATATTAATTTTTATTGCATTTAGAACGTTGATCACAAGATGAGATTCCGATCTAAAAAAGGACAACTTCCATTCATTGAACTAAATGGAGAGGAAATTGCAGACTCTGCCATAATTATCAAAGAGTTGTCGGCCAAATACAATAAAGACCTTGATGCTGGCTTAACTTCAGAGCAACGAAATGTTTCATATGCTATGATTGCTATGCTGGAAAATCATTTGATTTGGATTATATTTTATTGGCGTGCAAAATATCCCGATAACGTTCTGAAGGGATACAAGGTTAATTTACAGCATGCTTTAGGCTTGCGGCTACCAAATTCTGTGCTAAATTTCTTCTTTAAAATAACATTTGGAAGAAAGGTAAGTTTGTTATTTTGTATTTATGTTTATTTGTTTTTCCTTTTTAAATTTTATTTATTTGTACTGTTTTATTTAAATTTTTAAAACATTTTAAAGATTCTTGTAATTGCAAAACAAAAAAGATATGTATATATGCTGTTCATAGAAGACAGTCGAGCAACACGTCTAGAAAATTTGTATCATAGTTACTTAATTTTTTTAGTGATTCCCATAAAAATTTTTTAGTCAGTTCGCTCGTCTGTGTTCCATGAACTGTTTCTTTTGTCCGGAAACATTACACTATTTCAGATATATTTGTTTATATCAGTTTAATTTTTCCACAACTTTCATTTGTCAATGATTTTTAATTTAACGTTTATCAATTCCCCTAATTCCTTTAACAACAAAACATTTTTTTTTGTTTTCGTTATTTACTGCTTTCAGGGCAATAAAAAGTTGAAAGCTCACGGAATTGGTGTACACAGTTCAGAGGAAATCGAAGATTTTGGCAAAAATGATTTAAAGGTACTAAGCGAAATGTTAGATTGCAAGCCATTCTTCTTTGGAGATGAGCCTACGACATTGGATGTGGTCGCGTTTGCCGTTTTGTCCCAGATTCACTTTTTGTCTAAAGATATCCCTTACAACCTAAGAGATTTTATGACCGAAAAGTGTCCAAACTTGGTGGGACATGTATCTCGTATGAAAGAGAAGTGTTTTCCCGACTGGGATGAAATCTGTACCAAACTGGATTTAAACGCTCATATTCAACACATAGAGTAAGTATTATATTTAAGAAATTCACATTATACACTTACGTCAAAATATGAAGAAGAGGAAGAACGGCGAAGTAGATGTACTCCTAACGCACTACATTTGGAAGGGGTTTCCGATTTAACGTTAGCAGTTGTTTTAAAATGGCTGAACCTAGGTGAATTCTTTTGCAATGCAGCATATTTTAAATTAAAACCAACATTGAAGCCAAACGCAGCGAAAAACTGGAGTTTCGAAAGTCTTATTATTAAATCAAGATCATCTGATGCAAAGTGGCACTAACATATGTGGCGTTAAAGAAAAATCTTTTAAATTACAACTCCACAATTAAAAAGAAAAACTAACAAATTTACCAAAATGGTATTATCTATTCAATATATTTTTTATCAATCTCACAGATGCTATTTTTATAACAATGCAAAACACTAGATATACCCAAGAAATATGTTGTAGGTCTCAGGTTAGGCCTTAAAGAAAATGGCTGCTAACTGTTACAGTCTGCTTAATGGCATTTTGCGCAAATTTTTTAATCGTATAAATTCTTTTTACATTTTATAGTAAAAGCTTTTCGATTAGAGAAAAAGAATTAATGCAATATATCATTTAATAAGCAAAATGCAAGAAAAGTGTATATCGAACTTGTTAACCTCATGAAATTTATTTGGGTGAAACCGAATGATCTTCGTATAGTCGAAAAAACGGAATCGATTTCAACGCTGGTCAAGACTCAGTGTTATTTTCTAACATACAGATCAATCCATGCACTCATGGATGGGTTGAGAAATCGAATGCTCTTGATGTTCTTGGAATAAAAATTCAGAGTGATGTTGGCTGGTCTCAAGATAAAATTTTTCATGTCTAAAAAGAGGCATTCAAGTGTTGGTATTCTGGAACGGTGTAAGATATCTTTACTATTTATAAGATATCTTTACTATTTATACCACCGCAAATAGAATACAACTTTCGTGTCTGGTCCGGTGCATCAAAGTCTACTTTGGAGTTACAAGACAGTGTGACTCACCGGACTATCGCCGCATTGTAGGTTCTGCTCCGTGGTTTTATCATTACTTCCTGGAATTTTACCAATTTTTTTATGGCGAAATTAGGGACCTTGTTCCCGAAACCCAGGGCTCATCTATTTATTTGTGGTCTATTGCCCAGTGAATTGCACCACGCATTACAGACAATATTAGTTGTATAGACGCACGGTTTATATGTGGAACAAGTTCAATCCGAACGTCTTCCTCTTTAATCCTCCTCCAAGCGGAATAACTTGGAAATTGTAAGATCTTTCACGATATATTTTCAGATCTCAATGAGAAAAATCCTAAAATAAATATTTTAAATCACAAATGAGACTTATATTTTTTTTAACTCTTCATATATCCAAGTCTCCTCACTAAGAGGCAATATATACTCGAACCCTTCGTGTCTACACACTGCAAATTATATATTAAACCATCGACTGTCCCTCTGCAAATCGTTTTGAAATCTCCAAATTCCCTCACAGTCTGTGGCATCCATTTGAAAATGTAAATCATTTGGATTTTACACTCGTAAAGCTCGTAAATAAATAAAAGATGATTGTTTCTATTTCATAAAAAAGAGAAGTCAAAGGTTTTCTTTCTTTTTATAAAATATCTCTGTTTTTTCTAACGTAGATCCGAAAACAAAGAAGGTAAAGAAGAGGATTTGGAAAAAATAAAAGAACATGAAAATGAAGCTAATAACAGCGAGAAAGAATTGGAAAAAGACAAGGTAAGCATACATACATAGAAACAAAAGTAGTAGAATTTCGAAAACGAAAGTCACAAATCTTTTTTTACATGTATATTATAAATAGCTATTTTTTTTATCTTATAAGTGGCTATTAAGGAAGAGTCTATACGTGACATGTCAAATATATTTCCATCAGCAAATGTAAAATTTCATATCGCAGGGAATTATTATGCGTGTGGCCTTTAATATTACTATCATTGCAAAATTATACCAATTATCATAATATTGTTTTTAAATATTTAGAAAACCAAATCATGATATGATGTCAAAAAATATTTAAACATGTGCACATACAGGATGTCTCAGAACTCAATGGGTCCTTATTTGTTTCGTGTCCTAGGCCGAAGGAAAACTACTAGCCACTAGTCTTTTTTAACCACTGACTAGCCACATAGACCATCGGCGTTCGCGGGTCGCATATATGTCACCTCATTCGGGGTTAACACATGACATCGGATTGGTATTTCCCCTACCTTTGTTTCGTGCCCTAGACCGGAGGAAAACTACTGGCCACTAGTTTTTTTTAACCACTGACTAGCCACATATACCCTCGTCGTCCGCGGGTCGCATCGTGGTATTCGGGATATTTGTCACCTCCCCCGGGGCTAACAAATGACATCGAATTGGTATTTCCCCTGCCCTATGTTCCCTTCTGGTCTGGACATGGAACATGCGCAAATAAGCCGCGACTGTGTTGGGGTCATATATGTGAATGCCCCTGTCGTCATCTATCCGCCACTTGGGGACGCGTCCCGTGGGAGTGTGACAACTCCATCGCGGATTTGTACACGTATGCAAATATGAGAATATAATTCATTTTTTGTTCAAGAAATACAACTAATGAAGAAATATTTTAATTACTCTACAACTTTTGTCAATTCTTCTTTAAAACTGCACTTGCTTGTGTTGGCGTTTATAATTAGTACCACAAATCAAGACAGCCTTAATAGGTAATGGCAGAATTACAATAAATACAACACCAACAAACATGTATTTTGTTGGTGTTGTATTTATTGTAATTCTGCCACTACCTATATAAAGCTGCCTTGCTACAAATGTATATATAAATGTAAATGTATATATAAAAGTGCAGCTAACTTCACATTTAAAAAGCGATTTATATAAGTGTTAGGTCAGACAGAGCAACTTTAGTTGCGCTATTCTTGACTTTATAGAAACTTTCGGTGAGGGGAATAAGAAGGGAAAAATAATTGCCGGTACTCAGCATTTCTTTACTTTTCTCTCATGTGTGTATGTGCATATACAATGTAAATTATAAGAAACAGATGCTAGAGAAAGCTGAAGAATTGCTGAAAAAAAGTTTTTGTGTGTGGACATAAAAGCAAGTTCAAAAGAAAATGTAAAAAAGTTGGGCAATTAAAATCGCCCTGTTTGATATTACTTTAATAGTAGATTCATATGTGTGTTCTCTCTCGTCTTTCTCACAAAAATTACACAATGTCTGTTTTGGGGCTCACATATACATATGTAGGTACATATATAAAATACACATGGCGAAATAATTTATTTTAAATTTTCGGCTAAAAATCGTTTTCAATTCGTTTAAAAATCTGTTTCGTTATTTGTTTTATATGTATATCCATATTCCAGTCTGTATATTAAAATGAAATAACATTGTTTTGTTTTTTGATTTTCAGGCCAGTAACAAAGAAGTATCTGAAGAAAATAAGGACAAAGATGAGAAGAATTGAGAGTTTGGAAAATGCTAAAGGCACTGGAAAAAAGTAGCAGATATATACATACATATATACAGATACATATATATACATATGTATAAATCTTCTTTAAGAACTTTCTGGCGATAAAAGATGATTCATATTTAAATAAATTTAATAATTTTAAGATTATATTTACGGTCAAACGAAACTTGCAATAAACATTTTTGTATTTTCTCACGAAAACCCCCTTATTATGTGCCAACATAAATTTAAATTTCTATTTTATATTAAAATAATCTATTTTATTTATGGACTTACAATGATTGTTGTATGTGTGTCATTATATATGTACGAAATTTATTTAGGCTTAAATTTATATAAACACATCATTTTTTTTAACAAAAAATACTAAATTCGGTTCTATTTTTCTAACGTTAACCATGTTTTGTTCAAACAATGATTATTTTGTTTAGTTTTTATCTTTTTTATTAATCAACTTTTGTAGAATTTTATTATTTGTGCCATAAAGGTGTAATTTATTTCATGTAGCATTTATTCTATGAATCCTGTACTTCATGCCCAGTATCTGTTGTTGTTAAGTCGTAGGCTCATCTGCCTCGGCTAAACAAATTCTTTTGCTTTGTTCTTGGGGCTTGTTCGTCAGCTAGGTATAAAAAGGGAAATAAATTTTCCAAGTTACAGATCGTTACAGTATACCGAATTTGTTTCAACAGGCTGCCAGTCATTGAAAAAGTCAGCCCACTTTGATCCAATTTGAACCTGTTGTATTGCCTGAGGATGATATGTAGCAGATCTAAATATCACCGGTCCAGCTGGAAACCAATCGAATGAAGGGGTCCAATCTGTTTACATCGCATTCCGATATTTCTGCCAAATCATGCAACACCGGTCTGCCTAGACACAAAGCCCTTATATAAGAATGAGCTAGACACCAACTGAGAGAGTACTGAACACTATTTCTTATCCGTATAGCTTTTACAGAAGTTATTAAATAGAAGATTCAATATCCTCTCATACCTCCCATGTGACAATGTCTTGTTAGAGCCGCCACCATAGTACGCTAACAATGTCTGCTAGACCCCCAAATGTAGCCCTATTATCAAACCTAGGCCATAGCCTCGATATACGACAGGTCACGAGAGCATCTGTCGTGCGCAGTCAATAAAAGTAGATGCTGTACCTATTTTACAGCTTTTAGAAGATGCTCCTACCGTCCCATCTATATCCCCTTGTAATGCATTTGGCTTTTGCCAGTTCGTCCGTTACTATATTATCGGGCACTTTACCCGGTAATATTGTATCATGATACAAAAAACAAGGTAGCCGCTTCGCTACAACAATACAACAATAAAAAAAACAACAGGTATTTTGTTTGTGTAAAAAGGCGAATTCACACTTAAGCTGTCAAAAGTAGTTGATAACGAACATGTAAAAAAATTTAAATGGCACCGTAAAATGTAAACAAAACTTGACAGCAAAAGTGCCGCCATATTAATCGAATTCGCCTGAATTCGCCGATGCATCCACCTAATAATGAATTCGCCTTGTTCGGCGCCATTTAAATTTTTGTACATGTTCTTTATAGCCTATTTACACCAAAGCGAAATCTGCTCATTCGAGATTTCAAGCCAAATCTAGTAGATTTTGAGAACATTTCCCATACAAAATGAAATCTTCTCTATGAGTAGATTTCGACGAAATCTCCTGAAATCTCAGTACTAAGCGATGCAACTGTGATTTCTTGCAAAAAGTACTTAAAAATACTACGCTGCAACAAAAATTGCACTATAATCCATGATACAAAAAACAAGGTAGCCGCTTCGCTACAACAATAAAAAAAACAACAGATATTTTGTTTGTGTAAAAAGGCGAATTCACACTTAAGCTGTCAAAAGTAGTTGATAACTAACATGTTAAAAAATTTAAATGGCGCCGAAAAGGTAAACAAAACTTGACAGAGAAAGTGCCGCCATATTAAATGAATTCGCCTGAATTCGCCGATGCATCCACCTAATAATGAATTCGCCTTGATATTGTATTTGAAAAATATCAAGAAACTCAAAGGCGAATTCGTTTAATATTACGGCGCTTTCTCTGTCAAGTTTTGTTTACCTTTTCGGCGCCATGATACAAAAAACAAGGTAGCCGCTTCGCTACAACAATAAAAAAAACAGCAGATATTTTGTTTGTGTAAAAAGGCGAATTCACACTTAAGCTGTCAAAAGTAGTTGATAACGAACATGTAAAAAATTTAAATGGCACCGTAAAATGTAAACAAAACTTGACAGCAAAAGTGCCGCCATATTAATCGAATTCGCCGATGCATCCACCTAATAATGAATTCGCCTTGTTCGGCGCCATTTAAATTTTTGTACATGTTCTTTATAGCCTATTTACACCAAAGCGAAATCTGCTCATTCGAGATTTCAAGCCAAATCTAGTAGATTTTGAGAACATTTCCCATACAAAATGAAATCTTCTCTATGAGTAGATTTCGACGAAATCTCCTGAAATCTCAGTACTAAGCGATGCAACTGTGATTTCTTGCAAAAAGTACTTAAAAATACTACGCTGCAACAAAAATTGCACTATAATCCATGATACAAAAAACAAGGTAGCCGCTTCGCTACAACAATAAAAAAAACAACAGATATTTTGTTTGTGTAAAAAGGCGAATTCACACTTAAGCTGTCAAAAGTAGTTGTTAACTAACATGTAAAAAAATTTAAATGGCGCCGAAAAAGGTAAACAAAACTTGACAGCAAAAGTGCCGCCATATTAATCGAATTCGCCTGAATTCGCCGATGCATCCACCTAATAATTAATTCGCCTTAACCTTAATGGGTATTTTTCAAGGAAATTTTTTTAAAATATTAAAATTTTTAATTGTATGCCGAAAACATAATATAAAAACACGAAAATAAATAAACATCTATAACTTATTTTTTATTTGGAATACAAATTTATTATTTAAATTGTGAAAAAATTGTGTGCATAATATAATTCCCCTGTAATATTGCTATGCTAAAACTTTGGCAGCACAGACATTAAAAGCGCATGTAGTGCAAAGGCGTACAACGTTTGTCTTCGACAACATTTTGAAAATGAACTTGCACTTGAGTGTGTAAACAATCGTGCAAATTGCAAGTGTTTTTATTATTTTTTTCGATGTATTGGTTGTTAATATGTACACACAACTTGTAACAAGTTACTTGTATGTCTAAACGCAGTGTAAACCAACCTAACGTTAACCCGTAATATCTACGGCGGCAAAAATTTATAGGCGGCTTCGTTGATTAAAATTTTATTGGTGGCTGGCGCAGGTCTCCGCTTTACATGTGCAAAATTCACATCTGAGTAAAATTTAATTTTATTTAATGAGCCTTAAACAAATTATTCCGAAAATGGATGAATCACTAGAATTGGAATGCCATTTTTTAACAGTACAAAGAAATGTCCAAAGAGTTGGTAATGCGTACTTGATTTCAAAAAAGAATATATTTTCTAATCACATAGAACGAAGCGAATCTGAGGAAAAATTATTTGGTGATGAGTTTGTTGTAGATATAAATTATTTAAAATCTTTGGATCCAAAAGAATGGAAGGACCAGGACCATTATGCTGTTTTGGGCTTGGGAAAGTTAAGGTATTTTTTTCCTAATTACTTATGTTTTTTGTGAATTTCTTTTGTTTGCCCTGTGAAAGGCTAATGCCATTATTTTATGAAGGTTTGAAGCAACTGATGACGATATTCGACGTGCGTACAGGAAGATGGTTTTGCAACACCATCCCGATAAACGTAAAGCTAAAGGAGAAGATGTTAAGCCTGATGACGACTATTTTACTTGTATTACGAAAGCATATGAAACGCTGGGTAAAAAAGGCGACGAATGCACATGCGATCAAATACTAAGCCTATTCTGATCTTTTCAGGAACTCCTAAGACAAGACGCTCTTATGATTCTGTAGACCCCGAATTCGATGACTCCTTCCCAACTCAGTTCGATATAGAAAATAATTTTTATCAGTCTTTCCAAAAATATTTTAACCTTAATGCCAGATGGAGTGAGAAAAAAGGAGTTCCAGTTTTCGGTGATGAAAACTCTCTCCGTGAAGATGTCGATCGTTTTTATAGTTTCTGGTACGATTTTAAGTCTTGGCGTGAGTTTAGTTATTTGGACGAAGAAGATAAAGAAAAAGGACAAGATCGTGATGAGAGAAGATGGATCGAAAAAGAGAATAAGGCTGCAAGAGTTAAAAGAAAAAAAGAGGAAATGTTGCGTATTCGTGCTCTTGTTGACTTGGCATATAACAATGACAAGCGGATACTTAAATTTAAGAACGAGGAAAAAGAACGCAAGTTGGCTGCCAAAAGAGCCAAAATGGATGCAGCCCAAGCACAAAGGTTAGAGCAAGAGAGAAGTCTGCGAGAAGCTCAAATTGCTAAAGAAAGAGCAGAGAAAGCTGAACAGAAACGTATAGAACAAATACGTATAGAAAAAGAGCAACTAAAGAAAGCTTTGAGGAAGGAGAGAAAAGTATTGAGAGACAAAGCCAAGGAGAGTAAATACTTTGGCAACAATGATAAAGAAGTTCTAAAAAATATGGAGGGCGTAGAAAAGTTATGCGAAACATTTACACTTCTCGAGTTACAAGATCTCAACAAAAAAATGTTGGAAAAGGATGGGCGAGATGTTTTTCTTGCAGCTTTGAAAACTGCAGATTCTAAAATAAAATCTGAGTCAGATGAAATAAGCAAGATGCAAAATAAAAAGAATGAAGATATAAAATCTGAAACGGAAGTAAAAGAAGTGAAGAAAGACGATTTGTGGTGCGTTGATAAAATACAACTTTTAATAAAAGCTGTCAACTTATTTCCTGCTGGAACAATTCAGCGCTGGGATGTAATTGCCTCTTTCATAAACCAGCACTCTCCTCTTAGTAACGTATCAGCAAGAGACGTACTTAATAAAGCAAAAGCTTTGCAGAACAGTGATTTTTCTAAAAGTTCTTTAAAAACGCAAGCTAATGTAGCTGCTTACGAAAGCTTTGAAAAATCAAAAAAGGATGTCGTTGTTTCCTCATACATAACTGTCAATTCCGACACAAGAATATTGGATAGCAGCAGTGACACCAAAGAAAATCAAGAAAATAGTAATCTTAACCATAGTCCATCCTCCCCAGAATTAAATAATATAAAGGTAGCAAAAACAGGTACAAAAACATGGACGAAAGAAGAACAGGCCCTATTGGAGCAAGCTATTAAAACTTACCCAATGTCTACACCCGACCGTTGGGATCGTATTGCAGAATGCATACCAAACCGATCTAAAAAAGATTGTCTTCGGCGGGTTAAAGAACTGGTAGAGTTAGTCAATTCAAAAAAAGAAGCACAACAGGCCGTCAAATAACTTTGGGCTGAATTGTATTCTTTATTTCAATATATTAAAAATAAAAGTTTGTCGAATTCACACTAAATTTTGTATTTACTCTCTTGGTATATAGTCTTCATCTTTACTTCATTTGTTTATTAATCGAGATCTTATGGCTATATGTGATTAATTATAGACAATTGTTAAAATAACCGTTATCTTTCCAAGTTCTGAACAGGGCGCATTTATACAGGTGAATACAAGCGGGAAGGCGAATTCAGTACTATGTGTTTTGTTATTATAAAACGTCGTGAATGTCAAAATCTAAATTCGCCTAAGATTGTTCAGCTGGGAAAAAATTTTATATAACCGTTAAATATAAACTTTCATAATTGTTTGTAATTAAAACCACAGATTATATTAGTTTTTCACTTTTAAATTCACACAAATTTCTCGAAATTGCACTAAATCATAAAAAAAATCTTCAGATTAAAATGGCGCGAAAATGTTTGTAAATAAAAGAAAAAAAAATTGTCAGTTGTATTGGAAAAAACGCGAGAAGCAAAAAATAATCACCTGAGCTGACAAGCCCACCTAGCAATGAATTCGCCTTGGTGCTGAAATCAAAACCCGTGCTGTCACAAATTGCTGATAAGAAACACATCAATTGTTAGCGTTTAGGTTTTATCATGATACAAAAAACAAGGTAGCCGCTTCGCTACAACAATACAACAATAAAAAAAAACAACTGGTATTTTGTTTGTGTAAAAAGCCGAATTCACACTTAAGCTGTCAGAAGTAGTTGATAGCGAACATGTACAAAAATTTAAATGGCACCGAAAAAGGCAAACAAAACTTGACAGAGAAAGTGCCGCCATATTAATCGAATTCCCCGCTGCATCCACCTAATAATTAATTCGCCTTGTTCGCTATCATGATACAAAAAGCAAGGTAACCGCTTCGCTACAACAATAAAAAAACAACAGGTATTTTGTTTGTGTAAAAGGCGAATTCATACTTAAGCTGTCAAAAGTAGTTGATAAAGAGCATGTACAAAAATTTAAATGGCGCCGAAAAAGGTAAACAAAACTTGACAGAGGAAGTGCCGCCATATTAACCGAATTCGCCCATGATACAAAAAACAAGGTAACCGCTTCGCTACAACAATACAACAATAAAAAAAACAACAGGTATTTTGTTTGTGTAATAAGGCGAATTCACACTTATGCTGTCAAAAGTAGTTGATAAAGACATGTACAAAAATTTAAATGGCGCCGAAAAAGGTAAACAAAACTTGACAGAGAAAGTGCCGCCATATTAATCGAATTCGCCTGAATTCGCCGATGCATCCACCTGAAATTAATTCGCCATGAATTCGCCGATGCATCCACCTAATAATTAATTCGCCTTGTTCGCTATCAACTACTTTTGACAGCTTAAGTGTGAATTCGCCTTTTTACATCAACAAAATATGTTGTTTTTGGTATTGTTGTAGCGAAGCGGCTACCTTGTTTTTTGTATCATGGGTATGATCATGATACAAAAAACAAGGTAGCCGCTTCGCTACAACTATACAGCAAGAAAAAAAAACAACAGGTATTTTGTTTGTGTAAAAAGGCGGATTCACACTTACGCTGTTAAAAGTAGTTGATAAAGACATGTACAAAAATTTAAATGGCGCTGAAAAACGTAAACAAAAATTGACAGAGAAAGTGCCGCCATATTAAACGAATTCGCCGATGCATCCACCTAATAATAAATTCGCCTTGGGTTTTATCGTGCTGTGTCAGCGCTTCACATTTGGCAATTTAGTTGCCCAAGTCTATTTTCTACTTATTTTCCTTTATATTTATACACAGCACTTTAGTTGAGCAACTTCCATTTTCTTTAATTGAAATTTTCTTAGTATGTTGAATGGTCTGAAAAATAAACAAAAGAAATATCAAAAACAAAAAACAAGAATGTGCGAACAAAACGAATTGCTTAGTACAAGCAAGTCTGTACTCAACAGTAAATTTTCCCTTTTCAAGCTGCTCTCACATCCATAAAACTTCGGAAAGAGCTTTGCGCAACTAAGTTGCCAAATGTGAAAGTGCTCTGTGGAGAATAGAGCATGATACAAAAAACAAGGTAACCGCTTCGCTACAACAATACAACAATAAAAAAACAACAGGTATTTTGTTTGTGTAAAAAGGCGAATTCACACTTAAGCTGTCAAAAGTAGTCGATAACGAACATATACAAGAATTTATATGGCGCCGAAAAAGGTAAACAAAACTTGACAGAGAAAGTGCCGCCATACTAATCGGCTTAAGAAGTAAATTCGCCTTGGCCCAAGACCAAGGCGAATTTATACAGGTGAAATCAAAGCGAATTTATTCAGGTGAATGCAAGCGGAAAGGCGAATTCAGTGCTATGTATTTTGTTATTGTAAAACATATCGTGAACGTCAAAATCTAAATTCGCCTAAGATTGTTCAGCTAAGAAAAAATATTGCATAAACGTTAAATACAATTTTTTATAATTGTTTGTAATTAAAATCATAGGTTACAATGTTTTTTCAGTTTTAAATTCACAAAAGTTTCTTGAAATACATACAAAAAAAATTCGCCTTGTCCAAGACGAATTCATTACTAGGTGAACTTGACAGCTCAGGTGATTTTTTTCTTCTCGCGTTTGTTTTTCTTTTGTTTACAAACATTTTCGCGCCATTTTAATCTGAAGCTTTTTTTGTATAATTTAGTGCAATTTCTAGAAATTTGTGTTAATTTAAAAGTGAAAAACTAATATAACCTTTGATTTTGATTACAAACAATTATGAAAGTTTATATTTAACGCTTATATAAACATTTTTCCTGCTGAACAATTTTAGGCGAATTTAGATTATGATATTCTCAGGAAGTTTTACAATAACAATATACCAAGGCGAATTTATACAGGTGAATGCAAGCGGAAAGGCGAATTCAGTACTATGTATTTTGTTATTGTAAAACATATCGTGAATGTCATAATCTAAATTCGCCTAAGATTGCTCAGCAGTGAAAAAATTTTATATAAACGTTAAATATAAGCTTTTATAATAGTTTGTAATTAAAATCACAGATTATATTACTTTTTCACTTTTAAATTCACACAAATTTCTTGAAATTGCACTAAATCATGCAAAAAAACCTTCAGATTAAAATGGCACGAAAAAGTTTGTAAACAAAAGAAACAAAATTTGACAGTCTCATTGGAAAAAACGCGAGAAGCAAAAAATAATCACCTGTGCTGTTAAGTTCACCTGGTAATGAATTCGCCTTGCAATATACATAGTATTTAATTTGCCTTGGAGTTTACCTAATAACAAATTCGCCCTGGCTGCAAGCCATATTTCCTAACTCGCATGATAAAAAAAAACAAGGTAGCCGCTTCGCTACAACAATAAAAAAAACAACAGGTATTTTGTTTGTGTAAAAGGCGAATTCACACTTAAGCTGTCAAAAGTATTTGATAAATTACATGTAAAAAAATTTAAATGGCGCCGAAAAACGTAAACAAAACTTGACAGCAAAAGTGCCGCCATATTAACCGAATTCGCCTGAATTCGCCGATGCATCCACCTAATAATTAATTCGCCTTGCCTAACTCGTTAACTATTTTCGGCATACGTTCCCCTAGTTTTTTGGGCATGTCATCGTTATCGAGAAAATAAATCAAAACGATAGTTGATGTTTAGTTATTATTAATTAAACCAACAGAACAAACATTTATTCATTTCTTCAAAATCGTATAATTTATCTTTCCATATAAAGTGCTACAAACTGTTTTTTTAAATATCTGTAAGTAAATCGGTGTGAGGGCATTTTTAATCACCATTGTTGCAAATAGAATATGGATGAGTCACTAAACCTCGCCTTTATAATTATTGTTATAAATTAAAATTTTCTATGATAAACTACGTTTTTAAATACATAAGTATGTATAGATTTTAGCCCCTATGTGCATTAATATTTGCGTAATTTGACTAAAGGTAATAATCAAACACACGCACGCATGAGTGTAAGCATGAACTAAATCCCGTCATAATGACCGAAACCAAAAAGGGATAAGTATATAGTGTATGTAAGTATGTATCAGATACTTTGTTATGGAAAGGTTTTGGAACTCAAATGGTTGCTGAAATAGAGGCTGCAATTTCGTATGTATGTACTTATGGTATGTACATACATATGTATGTGCATATGTAAGTGCATTTATTCCATGCATGATAAACTTTCTACTTTCGCGTTATATGTTTTTCAACAAAGTTTTTACATGTTATTTGTTATAAGGCAAAAATAGAATAAATCTATAAGTGAAGACAATCGAAAAATAGAAACTGTATGTCAATATGTTAACTGCAGAAGTAATAAGAATCGTATTATTTTGCTTACCTATTTATGTACATATATTTCATAAAATTTTTATTCAGTATAACAATACTTACATGTATGTATATGCTTATTACATGAGAGGTTATCGAAATAATTTGGACAATTAGGAGTGAATTTTAAAAGTTTATTTCAACAACCATAATTATTTCCAAAAACCTGTGTAAAGAATTTTTTTCTTTCAACTACATACTTACATACATAGCACATACAATTACACCCACCAACTTCATTAATTAAAATTTTAATTTTAAAGATTTATTTACTCTTACTGTATAGTCAGACAGCTTATGGCTATACATAAGGCAGAACAAAAAGCGGATTCATTTTATAATCATTATCATTGGAAGCCTTGGGTGGGTCATAATGGTTTCTTTCTGTGTAATATTTTTATCACAAAATGAAGATGGAATATACACATCTACAAAATTCAGATTTCGCCAGATTCGCCAGAACTAAAATGGGGGCTACACAATATCCGAAGTTACTCTACAATTTTTTTACTTTCCGACGTTTTTTTTACGTTTAAAGAAATCGTTGAATATTGGTATAGGCAGCAAGTGTATAAGCCGGCATCTTAATACCTACATTCACTTTCAGCTATTAATTTTAAATGAGCCCTTTGATCCAGGACTGTCAGATATTTTCCACCTGTAGCGCCAAACTGACTTGAAATTCTACAAAATATTTTTCATATCATACAGATCTGTGAAAGACAATAAATCATAATAAGTCTCCTCAAATGATTTTTCAAAGATTTGTTGTCACATATTTAGTCGTATTACGAGTATATTTATTTAATTGCAAAAGTTTTCAATTTGCTGATGATATAAATTTATTGTTTTCTGGCGAATATCAGTTTATGGATACCCAAGTAGCTAGTATTAATTACGTGCTAAATCAAGCTTCTTTATGGGCCCAACACACCAACTTATATATTTAATCCAGCAAATTCAAAAGCAATCATATTCAAGTCATCTCATTTAAATTATTCTTTTAATATCGTTTTGCAGGGAACAAATATACCGTTTGTAAACACGATGAACTGTCTTGGTGTTTTGTCCTTGATAAAAATTTGTCTTTTGAAAATCACTTTATAAAAATTAGTTCTAAGATAAATTACACCTTGAAAACTTTATATAACTCTAGTTATTTTATTTGCCGATTGCATTACGCCGTCAGTTAGCTCATGGTCTCCTTATGCCGCATATTCGATATTGTCTGGTGGTATACAATGATGTCATAGCAAAAAATCTTAAGCGTGTGAATCTTACAGTTAATCGTATTGTTAGATTCACTTTTGCGCTTAATATTTCTATGCATATATCGCACTATGTTAAAGATTTTTTAAATTGTTCATTTAAGGACTTTTTAAGGATTAAAATTTTGCTGGCTTTACAACAGCCGATGATAGTGCTGTGGCGGTGTCGGGTAAATATCCGGACACCCTCTCACAGTGTTTGAATTCCGCACTGAGGATCATAGATGGGTGGAGCACCCATAGTGGTCTCAGTGTGAATCCACAAAAAACGGAGCTTGTACTTTTCACCCGAAAATACAAGACTCCTCCTTTCGATCTGCCAACCCTAAAGGGCGTTGAGCTTAGTTTGGCAGATAGTGCCAAATACCTGGGAATCTATATTGATTCAAAACTGTCTTGGAAGAAGAATGTCCAATTTAGAGCGGACAAGGCGGCTGTTGCCTTGTACCTGTGTCGTAAGGCCATTGGGAAGACCTGGGGTATAAATCCTTGGAACTCTTGCTGGCTATTTAACATGGTAATAAAGCCCATATTAATGTATGGGGCGCTTGTTTGGTGGACGGCTTTAGAGAAAACCACCTTTGCAGATTCATAGAAAGGATACTGCGGTCATCTGCTTTGATGGTAACTCGTGCTTCTTGTACTACGCCAACTAAAGCACTAATTACGATGATGCATTGGCTGCCAGCTGATCTCATGGCGAAGGAAGTGGCCATGTGCTCGGCAATTAGGCTAAAAGCCAGTGAGATGTGGAAAGAAGGGACAGAAGGTCACGCTTCGATAATAGAAAGAATAACGGACCTCCCGGAGTATATTGATTACTGTACACCAGCTCTAATGCCCGACAAGAGATTTGACGAGATCTCATGAAGGACGGCCTCGGCAGCGAACCAAATGGGTCGCCAAGAGGACGTGCTTGAAATTTTCACAGATGGATCCAAGTCGGACATGGGAGTTGGTGGTGGTATCTTTATGCCCCAGTATCAGAGGAGGATCAGTTTTAAGCTATACGATGAGTGTAGCGTAATGCAGGCTTAAATTACAGCTATTTTGAGAGCAGCTAACTGGTTGAGGTACTATAGGGTATACGGGGTGAATATCCGAATCTATACTGATAGTAAGGCTGCGTTAAATCCGCTTGTGGGTGTCTATACGACGTCCAGGTTGGTTCAGGAATGCCGGATATCTCTTAATGAGATAGCGAGACATTCGAGCCTGGAGCTTTTCTGGGTACCGGGGCACAGTGGAGTGCCCGGAAATATTGTGGCGGATGAGCTGGCGAAAGCCGGAGCTCGTCTACAGAGAGGGGACATTGATACGATGGTTGGAGTCCCGCTTAACAGCTGTAAAAACCAAGTGCAGCGTCAACTTGTAGGGACTGCGCAGGACAGATGGTCTGGTGAGGTCACCTGCCGAGTAGCAAGGCTGACATGGCCTGCGTATGATCATAGTAGAACTGCGGTATTAAAGGGTTTTCCCCGTCAAAGGTTGCGTACCTTGGTGGCAGTTCTGACAGGACATTGTCTCATAGGGACGCATGCTAGGAGGTTAAATCTTCCATTTAATGATTTCTGCAGAAGTTGCGGGGATGAGGACGAGGAGGAAAGTGTTGAGCATTTCCTCTGTCGATGCCCGGCTCTCAGTTCTATGAGAGCGCTGTACTTAGGCGGACCGATGCTGCACGGGTTAGCAGATATATCGGAATGCCGAGTGAACGGACTGGATTCCTTTATCTGGCTTTCGGGTTAGTTTGAATCTGAACCGTCGGGGGAAGTGTAAGTCTCGCGGGCTGCACTTCTCCCTCAGGCAACACAACGGGACCAAAAGGACCCAAGTGGGCTGGTTTCATGAAACTGGCGGCCTGTACAACCAACCAACCATACAACAAGTCGTAACATCAAAATTCCCATCTAGCTTATTCGAACAGATTAAATTTTCTAGATCTACCAGGAATTCTGTTTTGGTGATACCTAGAATATCAAATTCCACGTTTGAACGATCTTTTTCGGTAAGGGCTTTTAGACATTGAAATAATTTGCCTATAAATTTAATTCTTCCAGAACAACTTTTAAGCATCTTTTACTTAATTCTGCATTTTAGCCTTAAATTGTTCAACTATATTTCCGCAATTATAATGCACAACTACCGTTTGTACTTATTGTTTACATATACTTATTTTTCTTCTTTAGTATTAAATTGTGTTATTTTTTAAAAAATAATAAATGTACCTCATTACGGAAATGATAACATCTGTATTAATCATATATGGCCATTAGGGACTCGATTAATTATTGAAAAACAAATAAATAGTATTATTGGCCCTATGGGCTTAGTATTACATATTATAAATGAATAAAATTACATACATACTTATGTCTGCTTTAAAAAGCTTTCTACACAAGTAGCTAAAAGTACATATCTAGAAGGTTATAAATCTCAGTCTCGTCTGTTTGATCTTTACTGTCTTGCACAACATTAGAATTGAATTTTTTCAACATGTTTTCTGTTTTTGTATAATATATTATGGAAAATATTCTTTCTGAACAAGCGTTGCTAGTTGGAATAACCAACATATTGAATACAGCCAAAGATAATTCTTTAAGATGAAACGTACCCGCTGTGCCTTTGTAGTTATAAACGTTAGGCTAATAATAAATTCGTAGATATTTTCATTGAAATAGTCTTTTCAATTACTAGAGCACAACTTTGCCCATTGAATCTCATACTCACCTGCTGAAACTTTTTTAACAAATCATGCATCGCTGAAAACTTTGCTTGGACTAAACTTACTTTAAATAGCTTCATATTTACAGGTAAGCGGCATAATATTTCCTTTAAATGTCTTTTCATATATGTGAGTAAATTTTCTTTTAAATAATTTATTTCTTCTGGCGTTAAATTATGCCTATGGCTTTAACCGAGCTTCAAATTCAGATCTATAAGTTACTACATTTAATGGTAGGAAAGAGTCCGATTTATCAATGGCTGTATGTGCTACCGTAAGCAAAAAACTATCTGCATTTTCAAAATTAATTGAAAATTACATCTTTAAAAATTTTTAGGGAAAAAATTGTGTAGTAGAAAATAGTTGATCATGTATGTAATCTGACTGAAATTTAAGGTTTAATTGATTCATTTTGAAAGCTATTGGACTTATGAATATCGAAAACAGATGATTTTTTCGACACATAGTGCATTGTAAACAATTTGAATATTCAGATAACAACAAAATATTGAATAAAATAGGAATGTCAGATTTAAATTACAAAGTATGTAAAAAATAGACAACTATTTCGTCACATGATTTTAAATCGCCAGTCGCCAAAACATAAATTTAGTTGCTTTAATAAATAGAAATTTGCCGCGTTTGGCGAGAAATCACCATATCTGACAACCCTGCTTTGGACTATAGAATAATGCTACAATTTTAAAAAAATAATGCTAAAATTTTAATTAAATAATAAGCCCAGATCTCACTTAAGAGTGACTGTAGCAATCATCGCTGGACATTGCCCATTTTGGGAACCATGCCAGGAGACTAGGCCTACCCCATAACGACTTCTGTCGAAGTTGCTAATACGAGGAGGAGACGATCCTTCATCTCCTCGACACATGCCTGGCATTGGAGCATCATCGTCTAAATTATTTAGGCGAGCGGAGCTTCAACAGCCTATCATGTCTGGCCTCGGTCAAAACGACCGTGGTAGCCCCTTTCATAAGAAGCCGCGGATGGCTAGTATAGCAGCGCGTAACGCTACACTAAGAGGTTCCCGGCTTTTCTTTCCATCCCCGCCCATCCATTCCCCTAACACTATATTCCTATAACTTCTTTTCTCCACTCCACTACCCCACTTTTCAGGCAATCAGAAAGGGAACGACTTCAGGACCCAAGTGAGCTGGACAACCTATACGATTCCGGGGTATCCAGCGGCCTGCCTACCTAACCTAATTAAATAATATAAATATATATTAAATATAAACATAAATTAAATGCTTTATCGAACGAATATTTTTCTTTAGCTTTTCAAAATTCCTTCCAGATATTATTGTAATATATGTTCTAACTTCCTTTTTTAATGAGATCGATCTTTATTTTTACATTTTCGCAAACACACCTAATATAAAGTAGCGAATTCATAGCCCTTAACGTCATTTAATTTCGAATTTTCGTTTTTATGACATTCATGCCACTAAAAACCCTAAAAGAAAGGGGAACTGAAATAAATGAAAAATGAAAAAAAAGAAATTAATTTAAAGCTTGTAATTTCTTCTACTGTGAAACTTTTTTAAAATGTTCGTTTTATTTGCATTTATCAGTTTTTGAACTGTTTTTAACACGCTTATATTAGTTTCACTTGTATGTTTGCAACACTGAGTTATTATTACATATAAAACTACATATACAGTTTTACTGCTTTAATTCGCCAGCATTATTTTGTCGTTACATATACGCGGTAATTTATAAACTAATAACTTTATCAGCTGTTTACTAAAGTTTACGATTTTTTACTATTTTTCCGTTCGAGTGCATTTTTGAACAAGCGAATTTTCAACGAGTAATTTTTACAATTGGCTGAAAAATTACTCATTTACTGCATTTGACCGTAAAGTAAACGGATAAACCTATAGTGTGGTCCAACGATAATACACGATGTTAATTGTGAGTCACACCTTAAGGCTCTGGTACACTATCCTAGACGATCGTACGATTCATTCACAGACAAATAATTTAAAAGTCTTGCCGTGTGATTGCAATAATTTATATATTTAGTAAAGTAATTAAAAACTATTATTATCATAATAATTTTGCATTATTTTAATTTATTTCTTGAGGCGCCAACAATGTTCTCATATTTTTTACAATATAAACCACACTGATCGCATCATGTTATGAAAAATTCCATTAAAATTTTCAAATCGCACGGTTTGTCGAAAACTCCTATCACACAGTTGAATTTTTATAACTTTTTCAGCATACGTGTTATATTAAGTAGATCGCACGATCGTGTAGGATAGTGTATCAGGACCTTTAACATGATGTTTCAGTGTTTGATAAATTCAATTATGGATAGGTACACAATTGAGCAGCGCGTTAAGATTTACAACAAACCCCCTTTTACAAAAATGGGGTTTTAAATCAAAATGCTGAAAATAAAAATCATTTTCAGTGGTTTCGTTAGCAAGCAGAATTGCCGCCTGTGGGCTTAAACGAGTGGTTGCTTAAAAGACGATGGCTCCACAAAGAGTGACTATTTGGTGAATGGTATTTGCGAGATGATAACAAACTTCTTGTGCCCAGAAATTGAGTATATGAACCTGGCCAATATGTAGTTCCAACAGGATGATGTAATATCCCATACAGCCAACGAAGCAATGGATGGCTCTCTTCGGCGAGAAATTCAATGGCCGTGTTATCTCACGTCATTTGATTTGATAACGTTAGATATCTTTCTTTGGGGATATTTAAAGGATAAAATTATAGGGCACATTAATAACATCTCAGAGTAGCTGAAAATATTGACCATCGAATAGAGGCGAGTATTGGCCTATATTCTGTTTCTTATCATAATAAAAAAAATATTAAGATAATTGTCTGATAACTAGTATTTGGCCTATATTTTGTTTCTTATCATAACAAAAAAAAAAAAATTAAGATAATTGAAAGCTTTTTGTTTTATTTACAATAATATCGTGCGTTTTGATTGGACCACATTTTATAATGAAAAATTAAGAAATAAATGAGTACCTGATTTTTAACTCGCTTATATTGGTTTCCCTTGTTTGCTTGCAACACTCGAAACTCATGCCAAATAAGTGATGTAATACATATGTAGATATATAAACCTGTATATACAGTATTGCTAATTTAGTGCAAACTCAAGGAAGCCGCATGACTTATTTTGTGTTGGACTTCCGAATCCCTTACCAAGGTTTAGTTGATAAAACGAGGAAGTTCTGCATGCCGGTTTTCGTGTGCTAATAGCCACCGGGGTGCTGTTGTCTTGCAACAGATACCTGTAATGTAAGGAACCAGCGGTGATGGTTAGACGGGTGAGCTGGTTAAGGGCTGATGCTCTTAATGGGCTTCGGCATATCAAAATTGCATATAGATGAGATAAGAAGGCACGAGTTCATCAGCGAAGCGGTTTTTCCAAAGTTGCGGCCTGTGTGGGCCTTACAAGCCACACGGAGGCTCTGGTGAATCGTAAATAATTCACCACCTGGAGTTGGTACATAATCAATTAAGGTCGTCAAATCAGGTGCTAATCAATCAATCAGGCCTATTCCAAAAATCACATAATTTCAAAGCATTTGCCGTTTCAGAAGCACAAATGTGATTTGTGCCTGTTCTGCAAATCACAATTTTTTGTGATCTTATGTGATTTATACTTTTCTGAAGCACAAAAAACTGCTGTTTTTCGCTTCAATTTACTGATATTTTTACTTTCAGGTTGAATTTTTTTATTCACGGTATTATTTGCAAAATAAGGTTAATTTCTTCTAATAAATATAAAAGTTAAAGTAAAATAAACCAATAAAACAAATCACAAAATAATACAGCAAATCTTGCAACAAAAATAAGAGTATCTAGTTTTTGCTTAATTTAGTGAATTATTTCGTATAAAATAATCTGCTAAATCCCTTAGCACAAAGGCCAAAATATAGTGAGAAACTATCTAGGGAGCAATGTATAATGCTTGCCCGGGTCAGAGTTGATAGGGCATTATTCAACTCTAAACATTATTATGATAAGACCGATGCACCTAAATGTAACCTCTGCAACGTTAACCTAACCATAAAACATATGCTGACTGAATGCCAGATTTCAAAAACAGTTCAACCACTGGAAAAACTTCTTGATTGCACCAAAGAAAACTACTTACCAACTATTAAAAAATGCCTTAAGAAGCATAACATTGATGAAATTTGAAAGACTGAATTCTTCTCCTACTTTCTTGTTCTCATTTACTTATATATGTATAAGTATACATAATAAATATTTATTCTTTTTTTTAATTTTTGACTAATACGTGCGCATATGGTCTAGTAACCTGCGCCTAAAGTTTGTATACTTTATAAATTTACTTTGTAAGGTATAATGTAAATAAATAAATAACATAAATAAATAAATAATTTAAGTTAAATAATCAATAGAAATCACATTAAGTTGTTTATTAATGTAATAAATTATAAAATTTATTTATTTATTTAAAAATTTTATAAACATAATTAATTATGTAAATAAAAGCAAAAGAAAAATTAGGTTCTAACGACAAAGGTTTTCGACCTATATATGTATATATGTCAGTGTTTTATATGAGTGTATATAGGTTGCAGTTCTTCAATAGTAAAGATACGTCTTTTATGTTGGCGTTGTTGACGGTCTTAAGTAAATCTGGTAGACAAATTTTTCCAAATAGTTGGGTTTGTTTAACAAAAACGCAGTTAAACACTATGTGTGCTATATTAATAGGGATATTTGTGTTGCATAAATGACAATGATTTGGGGGTGAGCTTTTTAAGATATGTTGGTGGGTGATTGCTGTGTGTCCCATCCTTAACCGACTGTAGACTTGAATGTCTTGCCGGGATACTTCTTTGGGATAAGCCGGCGGTGTTCTTTCTGGGTTGAAGTATTTATAGTGATGTTGGTAGTTTGTCCAAAGTTCTCTTTGTGCTTCTTGTATATTTCTAAGGATACGTCGCTTTATATAGTTTTTGTTGGTAGTAGGGTATGTTATTATGGGTGCGAATGTCGTTACCGGTGATACCTGTGTGGCCCGGAACCCACATAAGTTAAAATTTTTGTGATATGTAATAAGAATGTCTCTTATTTTAGTAATAATGATGTTTCTATTGGATAAGTGCTGTGATAACAGATTTTGAATCTGTGCAAATTATGTATTTACCAGCAGTGTTTTTATATTTGTTAAGGGCATAAAAAATTGCTGTGGCTTCGGTGGTAAAAATAGTGCAATTACTATCTAGTAAGCCGAGGAAAACCGGTTTTAGGAATTTATCTATAACAGCGAAGAATGTGGAGGACATCGTTTTTGAGCCATCGGTATATAAGAAGTTCCAATTCCTAGATGTGTAAGATGAGGATAACTGATGAAAAAGTGAGTTATATACTACGTCGGGAGTTGAATTTTTCGATAAATGAACCATATTTTGGATAATGCAGCTATTTTTGAGCTTCCATTGAGGTTGGGAGGAAAAGTATATTCTCTGGGGTAATAAATTATAAAATTTACAATAAAGAACTTACGTGCAAAAATTAGGATGTGATTTCAAATTCATAAAAATTTAAATGAATATGAAATGTGTTTTAATTCAAAAATTCCATACAAAATTTTACTAAAATTCATTTCAAATACATATTAACTTTTTATGAATGTGCACATTTTTTGTGTGCAGACCATCTTTTTTGTGATTTCAAATCACTTTCACAAAAAGTGATTTGCAGAACAGCCCTGAAAAAAAAAATTAAAAATAAAATAATGTTTAAAATTTTTTTGAAAATCGTTTTCAAATCTGCTGAGGGCAATGGTGGACAATGTTATATACAACACAAAAATAACAAAACTTTTCTCAATATACTGAACAAAAATGTTATTCGACACTAAATTCAAATTTTCTTTCTCCTACGACTAAAGGGCTCTGGAGACGATAAAAAAACACGTCAATCAGCGCATATGTGTGAATGTCGTGTTTTTGTCGTTTAAATTGAGACGTACAAATAAATTCGTCAATCATCATTTTTATTTTGACTTTGCTGCGTTCGTTTCTAAACACGTCATCATCGGATGATTTGCTATCTTGTGCAATTTTGTTAAGAATAAAGAAAAAACATGAAAAGAAAAAAACTACGTATGAAAAGTAGTAATATATGAACACAATAAAATTCAATAATCATAATAAATATAGATGTAGTTTTTATTTTACTATTTGTTGTTCCTTTCGATAACAAAACTGAAATTTTTTATCGTCCATCATAACTAGAGACTATCAAAATATTTACACGTCAAAATAAGATATCAAAAGTTTTTGATTATCATCAATCAGAACCGACAACTAATAGGTGTACCCGAAAAAACACGTCTGCACGCACACACTTAGAACGTGGATGTGTTTTTTGATCGTCTCCATGGCATTTAAGACACACATATTCCACACACATGCATATACTCAACAGATAGCCAACCCCATCCTGCTCTAAATGTAATTTGCCGCTCACTATCAATCACCTATTAACAGAGTGTACGTACACAGTACTAGAAGCTAAGAACTGCAACTTTTGGAGTTAACAACCCAATGAAACTACTTGAATCTTCTGCACAGGAGTATATAAAGAACATAAGTATGTAATTTTATAATTTATACTGGAACTATCAATTAAAAACAAATGTATACCCATATAGATTTACATACATATGCATATATTTTACTCGTAACACCTAGAGCCGATTGCCTATGTAGCCAATGCTCCAGACAACCAGTATTAGGTTTATTACTTTACATATAGATCTAATAAATAATAATAGCTTACTTGAATGATTGCATTCCTCTTATGGAAAACGATTTTTGCAAGCCTTATGTGTTTGCGGATGACATTTTCCTACTCATTAATATTAATACTGAACATCCTGCGACCTTCATAAATAATCATCTCGAGCGTATATCAGACTAAATGAATCTCAATGATCTTGATATAAATATATCGAAAACTAAAGCAATATGTTTCCATTTATCCAGTCGGCAGTTTGTGTATCCTTTAATTAATCAGGTAATCAGGCTGTTAATTTTGAAAGCTCACTCAAATGTTTGGGAGTAATAATTGATTCCAGGCTTTGCTTTAACAATCACATTGACGCTCTTTCATCTCAAATACTGTTTATTTTGAGAAGACTGTATACTTTGAAGTCTTATACACCTTTACATGCTAGGATTCGTTGTGCCCATGCTTTGCTTTTATCAAAATTTAACTGCGGCTTGGAAGTCTACTCAGGGACGTTAGCTGTTAGTATTGTTATTCTTGAGAGATTATTCAAAATTTAACTACAGCTTGGAACTCTACTCAGGGACGTTAGTTGTTGATATTGTTATTCTTGAGAGATTATTCAAGAAAATTGTCTGTTATATATTCGATGTCCGAGTTTTGGACATTTCGTGTTACTGATCTTGTTTCGCAGTTCTTAGGCTGTAGTATTCATGATTATCTTCAATTGCACATTCTTATACTTGTTTATAAAAGTACTAAACTGGGACAACCTGCTGTCTTAGCAAGTAGTTTCTCTTTTATTAACTCTCCTTTCCATCCCCGCCCATCCTTTCCACTCACTATCATTTTCCTACAACTTCTTCTCTTCACTCCACTATTTTAGTTTTTCAGGCAATCACAAAGGGAACAACTACAGGACGCAAGTGAGCTGGACAGCCTAGATTATTCCGGGGTATCCAGCGGCCTGCCTACCTAACCTAACCTAACTCTACCCGAAATGTTCAGTTTGAAATACCTAGAATATATCTTTCCATTTTTGAAAAATCATTTAAAATTAGGGTGTAACGTGTTTGGAATAGACTTCCTTCGGCACTTAAGTTATTTTCATAATCTATTCCTACTTATAGGAAAATGCTGTCAAATTGGTTTAGCTCTTAACTATTTAATATTCGTGATAACAATAAAAAACAATTTCGGTTTATTTGTACATATGGTATTCGTGGTTGGGGAGCCACTTGTAATATATTTTTTGAATTAGTGGTAAGACGTTAATTGTACTACAATTACATGTAGAATTGGCCTTATAGACTTCCTATCTATTGAATTATAGAAATAAATAAATAATATACATACTTGTATAATTGAAATCTGTACTAACACGAAAAGCAGTATGGTGTGCTGGAATCTCTTCAGACATCCCTTAAATCTTGCTAAATACATACATGTATATCTACATATTATAAAAAATTCAAAAGCAACGGATAAAAGCGGGAATAAAAGACAATCTTTGTTCTAAGATAAATAAAAGTGCCTTGAACGAGGTCTGGCTTGTCGTATAGAGGTTTTGATTTATTTTACTGAACAACGTATAAAAAAAAATATGAAAAATTTCATAAAATTAACTAGGTTTCGGGTTTTTGTCTGTTGCAATTAATCGGCATATAGTTTTCAAAAGAAAAATTGCAATATGTAATCCTTTTCATAGAAGTGCTGTTAAAAATCAATACGAAAAAGTCCTTTCGTATATATTAATACTTTTCTAGTGGAAGTTCTTACTACATACATACATATGTTTACTCATTGCTGGTTATTCCATTTTAATGACAACGATTCTTGCTTTGTTCTGCAATGCGCATGTCAGGCTATAAAAATTATTGATTTACATACTTACATACGTAGGTGTGTGTGCATATACATGCATGAATATGTATTTATATTTGTGTACACATACACATACTGATCTACATACATACAAAATAAAGTATTTGCAAACAGTTTGGTTAATAAAGTTAAGACATTGACATGCTAATTTCAAAAGCGATTAAAAATTATAGAATGTAAAAAATCATAAATTTATGCCTTTTTTATTAAGTGTATTTAAGTTTCACTTATATTTGTTTCTTTAAAATTTTAGTCGAAAAATCGAAAATATTGGCAAAATGACTCAAATGACACAAGACGAAATAATAAGTAATACAAAAACTGTTTTACAAGGCTTGGAAGCACTTCGTGTTGAGCATGCATCCCTTATGTCTGGAATAAGTGAAATTAATAAAGAAGATGAAAAGTCATGCATTATAAAGAAAAATATCGATTATATAGATCTCGGATTAAGTGAGGCCCAGGTAATGATGGCATTAGCGTCTCATCTTCAAAATATAGAAGCTGAAAAACAAAAACTTAAGACACAAGTTCGTAGACTTCATCAAGAAAACGCCTGGCTAAGAGATGAATTGGCCAATACTCAACAAAAGTTCCAGGCTTCCGAACAGTTAGTTGCTCAATTGGAAGAAGAAAAAAAACATTTGGAATTTATGACATCTGTTAAAAAGTATGATGAAAATCAGGAGCAAGACGACATAAGTGAAAAGCCTCGACCAGATCCAGTTGTTGAACTCTTTCCAGATGAGGAGAATGACGACAGAAACACTATATCTCCTACACCTCCAAGCCAGTTCTCAAACCAGTCATCTGGATATGAAATTCCGGCTCGCCTAAGAACACTTCATAACTTAGTTATCCAGTATGCTTCTCAAGGAAGGTAAGATTCTTAATTATAATTTAAATAATTTTTAATTTAATTTTTTAGTTAGTTTTTAACAAAGATAGAAATTGAATTCTAATATATCATTACCATTTATGTTTGGAAATTGTTTGGTTCGCCGCTAATGTTGTGATCTGAACAGAAACTTTTAGTATTCAACAGAAAATAGAATGCAAGCATGTGTTTTTGGTGTTTGGGATCCCGCGGGATCCCCATTTACACGAAAAGCGTTCCCGTAGTTTAAAAATAAGCAAATGAGAGCGCTTTTGAGAGAATAGTATGCTTCCTTTTCTTGTACGAAGCAGCCCGTACTTTTTCTTCGGGCTAATTTGGGCAAGCAGTTAAGCAATCAGCTGTTCGAAAAATAAGCAATTACAAAGAAACAAAGTTCCTTTTGAATCAACTCGTATATAAATAATTTCAGTGTTTCTATAGGGTGTTTTTTTAAGCCCGACAGAACTTGAAATTGTAAAAAATAACACAAAAAATTAAATTGTAATCAAAATTTTTTTTATTCGAAAGATCAATACGTGACATTAACATTTGAAAATGATTTCGGGCATATGGGCACCGCGGCTGTTCTTGACGAAGCGCATTCTGGACGTCCAATTTTGGGCCACTTTTTCGAGCACTGCTGGCCGTATGTCACGAACAACACGAACAATGCTGGCCTCCAAGGCGTCAATTGTTGCTGGTTTATCAGCATAAACCAGTGACTTCACGTAGCCCCACAGGAAATAATCGAGAGGTGTCAAATCGCACGACCTTGGAGGCCAATTGACAGGTCCATTTCTCGAAATCAACTTATCGCCAAATTTTGATTTCAGTAAGTCGATGGTTGCGTTCGCCGTATGGCACGTAGCGCCATCCTGTTGAAACCACATCTCCTCCGGATCAATGTCATCCATATTTTCAAACAAAAAATCATTGATCATGGTGCGGTAACGATCTCCATTGACCGTAACGCGAGCTCCGGCCTCATTTTTGAAGAAATAAGGTCCGATGATGCCACCAGCATGAAAACCGCACCAAACAGTGCATTTTTCTGGATGTAATGGAGTCTGTAGGGTCTCTTGTGGATTGGTCTCACTCCATATGCGGCAATTTTGCTTATTAACAAACCCGTTAAGCTAAAAATGCGCCTCATCGCTGAACACAATTTTGCGATAAAACAACGGGTCAGTTGCCAACTGCTCTAGAGCCCAATCGGCGAAAGAACGACGCATACAATGGTCTCGTGGCTTCAATTCAATGATTTGTCAGAGTATACTGAAACAAATAAAAAAAATGTTTCATCAAAATTTAATTTTTTGTGTTACTTTTTACAATTTAAAGTTCTATCTAGCTTAAAAAAACACCCTATATATAAATATTAAATAAAAAGGAATGTGCAAAAGACTTTAAAAGCCAAAAAGTGTAAAATATCATAGTCTTTTTCGTAAAACTAAATGCTAATTTTTGTTGCCACATCAAAACACAACATATGTTTCTTTTTGGGATAGAAATTTGGCTTTTTGCGTTCCCGTGCTTTAGGTAAATTTTATCTGTATTTGAGAGAAACTTATGCCTGCTCTCTTTTGCACGAAACTTGCCCGGAAAGTAAAGAAACACACCTAATATGTAGTAACAAAAAGAAATCATACTTCGCAGAAATCGAGCTAAGAAAGCGAAGAGAAGAAAAGATGTGTCTACATACACATGTACTACTCACACAATCGTCGTGCAGTGAAACTTTGGCTGAAATCGCCGTTTCGCTATTCTCCCTCAGCATTTGTACTAATTAAGATTTTTTTCTCAATCTCACGATTGTTAACCATCTGTTGATTTCTTATTCATTATAACTCAGTTTTATAAATCAACGTTATATTGAGTATGCGTTCATCAGACTAATGTGTTGTTTTCAGAACACAGACGACAAGTGTTTTATAGCTAAAAATTTAATGATTTACAGCCTTATTCAAAAAAACTTACTAAACGTTTACTTATCGTTATTAAGCAAAATTCCCTAAAGTATTATTCAAAAACCAATATTTGTTTAATATACTAATATTAACTCAGTGTCAAATGCTGAAATTTTAATAAGCCTTCTGCCCATCTTTAAACCTACTTTTAGTCATAATTCCTCTTACTGGTTTTAGTCCCTAATGTAATTTTTCAGGACTAAATCATATATAAGTGTGAGCATGTATGTGTATGTAGATATATCTACAAAAAGAAATCATACTTCGCAGAAATCGAGCTAAGAAAGCGAAGAGAAGAAAAGATGTGTCTACATACACATGTACTACTCACACAATCGTCGTGCAGTGAAACTTTGGCTGAAATCGCCGTTTCGCTATTCTCCCTCAGCATTTGTACTAATTAAGATTTTTTTCTCAATCTCACGATTGTTAACCATCTGTTGATTTCTTATTCATTATAACTCAGTTTTATAAATCAACGTTATATTGAGTATGCGTTCATCAGACTAATGTGTTGTTTTCAGAACACAGACGACAAGTGTTTTATAGCTAAAAATTTAATGATTTACAGCCTTATTCAAAAAAACTTACTAAACGTTTACTTATCGTTATTAAGCAAAATTCCCTAAAGTATTATTCAAAAACCAATATTTGTTTAATATACTAATATTAACTCAGTGTCAAATGCTGAAATTTTAATAAGCCTTCTGCCCATTTTTAAACCTACTTTTAGTCATAATTCCTCTTACTGGTTTTAGTCCCTAATGTAATTTTTCAGGACTAAATCATATATAAGTGTGAGCATGTATGTGTATGTAGATACCCTGTCGTATAATGAGTAGCTAACTACAAAAATAGCCAACTTTCAATTAATTTTTAGGAACCAATTTTGAGCTATCTAGTATACAATGCAAAAGTGTCCTTAACAAAAATGTATTACAATGTGGCTACCTAGTAGGCGTCGTAGATTTCAATTTTTATTATTAATACTACTGCGTGTTTTTGAAGTTTTTTTATATGTACATATATAAATTTTTAAATTCTGTGGAAGTTTTCTAAAAAAAAATTTTTTATGTAAGACAAATAATAAAGATTTTAATATTATTGTATGTGATTGTTTAATTTTAATTTAAAGTGCTATAATTGTGATTTTTTGAGAAGACAGTTTGTCTTATAAAGTTAACAGTATTCAGCATATAAGTGAATGTGTGAATACATTTTTTGGAGCATTTCAAAATTTTTCCTGCTACCCATTTGAGAATTATCTAAAGCAATTAAAAAGTATGTGAAAAAGCCTTCAAAGATTCTACAATAATTTCATATTCGTGTGCAAAATGAAGAAATGGTTACAGGGCAGAAAAAGCTAACAATATCTAGATGTCGCGTTCACAAATTAGCCGTTGCGGATTTGCATTACAACCAATTCCAGCATGTAAGTAATATTAATAAAATTAATAATTATTATAGGTATTTAGTTTCTAATTTTTATTAATAAATTATGTTACAGATCAGAAGGAAGCGGTGTCGTACCCAAATTGCTCAAACCAATTTCAAGAAAATTTCAATGAAATAAACATTCAATTATTAAAAAGGGACAAACTTAAAATTAACCAATATTTTGCACTTACAGATACAATCTCTAAGGTAATTATTTTTCAATCAAAATTTCTCTCATTATATCAGACCTCCAAATAAATATTGCCACAATTTATCCAGAGTTCAGGGATATTTGTTTTAATTATGTTTTTACAGAAATTACTGTGAAAAAACAACGTAATAATGCAAGCCTTGGCAGATCAAAAGGTGTTATCAGAAAAGATTTTGTACCAAGAAACAACACAAAAAAATGTATCTTCTACATTCCTGACATTTTTAAGTTTTTTTTTCCAACATGCAATGTATTTTTTTTTGTTTGTTTGTAATATGTAATATAAAAATTAAGTTTTTAATAAATTATTTCTGAAAAATTACAAATAAATACGTTTTAAAAATTTTGACTACTTTATTTTATTTCGAAAAAATATTGCAATTGGATAATAGTTTTTCAGCTATAGTGTCAACAATTAACTTTTCGTTGACTTAAAATTAATTAACTTATGGTTGATTTAAAAAAATCGTACTTTTAGCAAACGGTAGAGTAGTTAAAATATTGCTAGCTTAAAAAAATTAACTGAAAGTTGACTTTTAGAAAGTCAACTGTAAGTTAGCTGAAAAGTAGTGTAAAATCCGACAATTGACTACCTCCTAGGACATCACAATGTTAAAATAGTTAGTTGCCTTTATTGAAAAGTAATCCAAGTGTCAGTCAGCACTAGTTGAGGAATAGTTAACTTAAAGTCAGTTTAAAATTAACTCAGTTTCCGACAGGGTGTGTTCATATGTACATACATAAGTATTTAAGAAAAAATTTTTTGAAATAAAAATTTTATTTAAAACTGAAAAAGAAATTGAAAATATGTGTCCAAATACATATGAATGGATGGTTGTATGTATGTACTTCTTTCATTCATATTTCAATTTTAATAAATTTGTATTTTTGAATGACAAAAAATTACACACAAAAAAGTGATGTACAAACAAGTTATTTACAAAAAAGTAATAGTAAAGTTATTCGAGTTCCTTTTATTCGTAATGAAAAAAGTACATCTCATTCGCCTTCGAAAATCTACTCAATTTGGTTTTTTAAATAAATTTTTTAACTTTATTCATTAACACTTTTCACTAAACGATAAAAACAAAGGAGTGTTTTTTGTACGCAAATGTTTTTTATTATTTTACAACCAAAAAGTATTCGAAAATTCGGTTACCGATTATTATAATACATATTTTTTGCATCATTAGAACATAAGCCACAATTTCTTGGGACTTAAGAGGCACTTTTATGTATACTGTTACCAGTTCAAAATTTTAAAATTCCTTAAATTATTTATCAATTAATATGTGTTTTTTGAATACAAATTTTTAATAACAGTTTCTTAAGCTTTACTCATTTTTTTCGAATAAGGCCGTGTTAAACTTTAGAAAAACAAGTTTAATGATTTATAAAGTAATGCTCGAAAAACCGCGTGTCTTATTCAGCTGCCTGCTTTTTGTTGTGTCCTTTGTGTAAAGTTGCTAGCCGATCACATATCATAACAAAATTAAAAGTATTTTTTATTAACCTATTAACCCATAATAAAGTTTCTTATGAGCGCCACCCGATACATATTTTTTCTGAAATACTGCGACTGTAATTTGAATTATTTTTAACTATACTTTTAGGTACGAAGTTGCTGTACCACTTTGCAAGCAGGCGCTAGAAGATCTTGAAAAAACAAGTGGGCATGATCATCCCGATGTCGCAACAATGCTTAATATATTAGCATTAGTTTATCGTGACCAGGTAAAACAATAATTGCACCAAAAGCTTTCTAAAATAACGCATCAATTGAAATAACTGACTCAGAGTCAAATATTAAAAAACTAACAAACATATCGTAGGTAGACAAGGGAAAAAATCTATATACATTGCTTCGAAATGAGTTTTAACATTAAAACGTAAAATTTTTAACGAACTTTAACGTTCGATATCGAAAGCAAAGAACGAAGACGATGGCTATTTGTCGGCGGCGGCTAATAGCCGGCTGTAGGCGATTATTTAAGATAATTTAACATTTTTTGTTGCACTGTTAATATAAACGTTAAATTTTTGACGAACGCTTACGTTCGATGTCGAGAGCAAAGCACAAAAACGATGGCCAGTTGTGGGCGCCGGCGAATAGCCAGGCTTTAGCCGATTATTTAAAATAAATTAAAATTTTTTGTTGCACTTAATATTAACTTTCTTTATTTTGCTATCATTCTATCTGTTGGCAGAAGTATATTGTCAAAAAATCTTCATCTGCCAAAAAAAATTATTTTTAACATATTAATATTTTCCTGACGATGATAGCAAATTGTTATCGAAATATTGAAAAAAAAATACTGTTGAATTTTTATATAAAATAAAACGATCTTTAGCTGCAAAAATAAGAAATAGTTACTTAAACAAGATCAAATAATTAAATATTAAAAAAAAAACAAAATTTAAATTTTAGAAAAAAATCTTGAAATGTTTTTCTTATGAGCTTTTTGCTGGCAAACGCAAAAATAAATTGCCTACAGACAGATTCGACAATACCGTCAACGATATCTAATAACATTTGCCTATTTATTTTGCCGCGAAATGTCATCAATCAATGCTGAAGTAATTCTTTCTTATACCCATTCTTTATTATTTATATTTGAGGTCGAGATAAATATGACATTTAAGCTACCTGAGTCTTTGACAATAATACAGAATTCTTACCATCTTCCATGATTTGTATAGCAGTAAGCCTGAATGTGTATCAAAGAAGTATTTTTTTCCAAGCTTTTACAGCGAAGACGCTTTCAGGTATGCATCTGTTTCCGCTGCTTTAGTACCTCCAGCGATAACCGGTAGAGTATGTCTGAAATAATCAGCCAAAGGTACGCCCATTCTTTATCTTATATAGTCCAATCTAAAGCTTCGACGACTCTTTTGTAGGCCATCGTGCATTTTTCCCAATCCAATAACCTACATTGCTGCAGCATTCGCCCATTTACTATTCTAGGTAATATTCAGACACAGCTTTTCTGTTCGATGTCCAAAAAACTTTTTGTTGGCAGATTCTTTAGAAACTCTCTCGAAAAAAAAAAAATCTGTATATGAATTGCGGAAATATTAATTTTTTTGACGTCCCCCTTTTGACCCTTTTGTGGTTCAAATTTCAGAATAAAATCCTATAATGACTCTCGGACTTCAAGGTATCTGCATACCGAATTTCATCTAAATCGGTTAAGCGGTTTAGGCGTAAAAAGTGAAAAGGTAACAGACAGACAGATAGACATTTATAATATTAGTAAGGATAAAAGGATATATGTATATCTAAATGTTTGAACATATTTTTCAAAGATTTTCAAGTCTACTAACTATTAAAGGGCACTCCAGACTATCTCATTTTGTATTAAGACTTGTCAAAAATTCAAATAATACGCGCAAGTGTGATAGTGTGAATGTTAAGCGTTACGAAAATGAGAAATATTACGGAAAAATATTTGGCATCCTATAACACTTAATCATTTTTAGAAATTTGTTTAGACAATTAGATTTTGCATCGTATCAGGGTTGCATTTTTTACAAAAACAAATAAATAAAATATTAAACCCAGACGTTGACTAAATTGGCTGTTTATTTTCTACACATATTTTCCATTTTACTTCGGGTGAGATGGTGTGCAAACAATATGTAATAGTACGTTAGATTATTTGACAGTCGCAGCAAATCTCATTCGATTTCTGTCTCACAAAATCCAATCAAAATCCTAAGACTTGTATGATAATCTGGGGCCAAATCACCGCCTACGATATCGAGCAAAATTATCGAAATTTTTCATTTTGGTATCACTGCGTACGATATCGAATAAACTGTATTGCAATAATATAAAAAAGTTAAAGGATTTATTTTTTGTATTCCTACTTTTAGGGAACGTATGGTCTTCAATCTATTTTGTTTAAATTACGATCCAATATGCATCGGTTGCCATAATTTAGATGTATCCTAATGTTATTCGATACGATAGTTAATTCGATATCGTATGCGGTGATTAGACCCCTGAACTGCCCTTATGAAATATCGACAAATAGACAGCTAGGAAACATAAAAAGCGGCCTGTATATATTTTTTGATTGGCAAAAATTATATCTTTGAACTTTTTAGATTGAGGTACAATAAGATTTCCTCTTAAGTAATGTTTTACATCCCTTCAAATTTCAGAATAAGTACAAGGAAGCCGCAAATTTGCTAAATGATGCATTATCAATTCGAGGAAAGACATTAGGTGAAAATCATCCAGCCGTTGCCGCAACTTTAAACAATCTCGCTGTGTTATATGGCAAACGAGGAAAATATAAAGATGCCGAACCTCTTTGCAAGCGAGCATTAGAAATTCGAGAAAAAGTTTTGGGCAAAGATCATCCGGACGTTGCAAAACAGTTAAATAACCTAGCACTACTTTGTCAAAACCAGGGAAAATATGATGAAGTCGAAAAATACTATCAACGAGCGTTGGAAATATATGAATCTAAGCTTGGCCCTGATGATCCTAATGTTGCTAAAACAAAAAACAATTTGGCCAGTTGCTATTTAAAGCAGGGAAAGTATGCAGAGGCTGAAATTCTATACAAACAGGTTTTGACCCGCGCTCACGAACGAGAATTTGGAGCTATTGATAGCAAAAATAAGCCTATTTGGCAGGTAAGTACAATGATGATTTATATATAAAAATACAAATCGAATACAAATCGACATTCTCCTCATTCTTCAGACTTTGTCTTAAATTAGCTTCAGCAAAAAATACAAAATTATATAGCGAACTTTAGGAAATTGGAATACAAAAATATGAAAGACTCTGTACATGAGATTCTTCTTAAACGATGAAACGCATTTTAGTGCGTTTTTTCTTTGTTAATATTTATATCATATTTAATAATAAAATATGCATACTAATATATTTTAAATTGCCCAAAGAGTGGCTTTTATATTACTTTGAATAAATAAGTAAATAAATATTAGAAATGGATTTTTGTATGTTTTAAACACGTTTCTTAGTAGTATTTTACTAAATACATACATACATTGAATACATTGTATTGGGCTGCTGCTTTTAAAATCTTAAAAACATAATCCTCTAGGCTACCAGGAGGTTCTATTTTACAGATTATACTGACGCTGATCGTGTTTGAGGTGTCTACATCTTGGCTGAAATGCTTTGACTGTGGTTTAGACCTAAAATCGTAGGCAGGATTTATTAGTATTCCCTGATAATTATGGTGCATTCCGGTTTACGGGAACCTAATTATAATGCCCGATGCCCTGAAGTCTCTTGCAACAGATATCTGTATTGTAAGGAACTAGAAGTGGTAGAAAGACGGGTGTGTAGGTTAAGAGCTAATGCTCTTTATAAACTTTGGGTCACCAGCTCGTAAAACCTTGTCTTCCATTGACTATTTGGGGAATTGAATCGAAAAATATTCATTTACCAAAATCAAAATCTTAAATTTAGGAAAAAAAGTCTTAAAATGTTTTTTAATGTCCAAACGCAAAAACAATTTTCGTTAATTATTACAAAACAAAAGATAAAAGCAAGAATTTAAACCAAAAATTCGGTTCTACCAAATTTTCTTCCTTAAATATATACATATATATGTATATAAAGGGCGAATAAACTATATACACTGATTGGGAAACATGCCAAAACTTTACGTTTGCACAAACATTTTGTATTATTTATGGGAGTGTTTGTTTGTTTGCACAAATATTTGAAGCAAGTTACGCGAACATAAAAAATGTTTGATTTTCGTATTGATGTTTGTCAAACCGCTTGTGTTTTTAAGCGCTACATTTTTAAGTTTCAGTGAAAATTTTTCAGAGTAAAGTGGTAGAAGAAGAAGCACACAAAATAAATGGAAAAAAGTTGTCGTGTTAGAATTTGGAAAAGTGTATAAAAAAGGACTGCTTTCTTGGGGAATAATTAATAATTGACTGAGTCAACTGGTTCTCAAGAAGTGGAGCTTTTGTGGAGAAGTGAAATATCATTAGGCCAACAAAGAAATAAAAACAATTTATATTTTGCGGACAATAATTTATATTTTTGGCGAGCAAAATTGCCGCAATGTAATAGCCGTCTGTTCTCGTTGAAAACAAAATATATTAATTTGTGTTTGTATGAATTATGTTTGTGTTGTACAAACGGAGAGCGTATGTTTTCCAAACGGTTTGCGTAGTTTATTAAACAAGTCAAATTTTGTTGAATAACTATTAGAATACTAACAGCCAGTTTACCAATCTCGACAACGTGCTTGCGTTCGCATTTTAAGCGAAAGAAAATTAATTTTGGTTCGTCTAACTTTTTTCTATGCGAACGATGTGTCAAAACTCAAAAAAATACATAAGAATATGCGAACGATTAGAAGTGAGATAGACTAACCCAAATTGATTCGAATGTGAGTGAATAGCTTTCTTTCACATTCATTTTTTTTTCGAAATTAGTAAACTGGCTGAAGTCTCAAAAATCTTAATTTTGAGAAAAAGATCTTCAAGTCGTATTTTATTTAAAAAATCTTCAAAATTAAGGTAAAATCTTCATTCTGTTCACGCTGTACAATAGGTCTTCGAAAGCCCGAGCTCTTAAGCAAGATATTTGTTCATATGACTGCAAACGTATGACAACAAGTTGCGACCTATGTGGATCTTGTAAGCCACACGGGGTTGCAGGAGAACCATGAGATAATTTACCCCATGAAAATAGTCTCTCGGCAAATTAGGCCCTCAAGGCAGTTTGATGCAAATCCATTACACAGCTGTTTCTTCATAGAAAACGTTCCGCAAATGTCCACCTTTCTTTTCACACAATCTTGTTTGCACTGAACTGCAAACACTGAACAACTTCTTATAAAAAAAACAAAAACAAAAAGTTTCTCTGGAGCAACCAAAAAGAAAAAAAGTGTACACGTATTAATTTCAATGACGACTGGTTATAAATACAACAAAACAACATTTTCCTCTGAAAAAGATGGCGCGGTAGTCGTAGAAATAAATATTGAACTGTTGGACAAAATTAAAGTTTTTATAAAAAAGTAGTTTTAAGATTATTTATTTAAAACATTTTAACATTGTTAAGTATAATTCTTTCAACACTTTCTTAAAATTAATGTGCTGTTTACAGAACACAGAGGAGCAACTCGTCTAGAATATTTGTTAGAATGTACTCGAAAAATTGAGTAATTTTCTTACAAATTTGCTAGACGAGTCGTTCGTCTGTGTTCTGTAAACAGCACATTGTTTAATAATCTGTTTGTTATTGTAACATATATATAACATATTATTGTAACATATTTATAAGTCATATGTAAGGGATTTTTCACTTTTTGCATACGCTGCATACACATTAACGAAATGCATCATTAGTAAGCATGATCATGCATGATCTCATTAAAAACATCGGTAACTGTTTTCATTGTGATTATTGTTTATTTCAATTTATTTTGAAGGTTGCTGAAGAACGCGAGGAACATAAATACGATAATAGAGAAAATACACCTTATGGAGAATATGGCGGCTGGCACAAAGCTGCCAAAGTTGACTCACCAACAGTAACAACAACATTAAAGAACCTGGGAGCCCTTTATAGGAGACAAGGAATGTTTGAAGCGGCCGAGACTTTAGAAGATTGTGCACTTAGAAGTAAAAAGGAGGCTTTAGATCTTGCAAAACAGTCCAAAGTAAATCAACTTTTATCTGGAAATGATAAGAGAAGGTCCAGGCATTTCAAAGATGAGGAAAATGTTGATGAGGTTGGTATTTTATCCCAATGTGTAATACCTACATGCATAATTTACGTGTGTATATATTTACTTTTTTTGTTTTTATTTTGCAATAACCAGACTTTTTGCTGGCCACGTTGTTGAAAATGTTCAGATTTTGTATAATTTGTGTATTTGTTTTAGTTTTAGTAAGAAAATAAATTTGCTTGGAAAATTAGGTTCCACATTAGGTTCTGTTAATTGCGATAAATTTTGCTGAAATTAGATTCTGTCAGAATCTTATCAGCTATGGCACAAAAGTTTGTTTGAGGAAAATTAAAATGAGTATTTGGACTAATTCACTTATAATGTCTAGCCAATAAGTTTTAAGCTCCTGAAAGCCGGCAGAGGATATATTTATGGGATCAGTAAGCCGCGGTAGTTCGTGAAACTTCTTCGTGAGTCTGTTATAGTCTGCATTGCCTTTTCTAAGGGTTGTATGAGCCTCTTTATGCGAGTTGAAGTCATAATGAATCAAATGCAAATTGCGAAAACAATGATTTAATTACCTTTTAGCGCGGTTGGCAGATTTTAAATACGCCTACGCCAAATTTATAGATTAAAGACATACATTTTACTTTTAATCCCTTACAAACCCCTCGAAGATATTGAGAACCGTAATAAGCATGAACATACATATATGATTTACACCTTTACCAATTTAAAAATTTAATAATAATAAAAATTTAATAACTAAAAAGTTAAAATTTAAAACAGGTTAATCCGTTTCATATGCCAGAATCACTTAACTCACGTCCGCACCCTCAGTGCCTACTCCTCTGGCACTTAATTTGTTGAATCGATGTTAGATGTCATATTTTTCTGCAATGTTTTTGATAGCCATGCGTTGATTGTATTTATTATTATAGCCTAAATTTCTAGAGCGTTTCTTCATTTAAGGCCCTGATACATGATCCTACACGATCGTACAATTTACAAAATATAATATGTGTGCTGAAAAAGTACTAAAAATGCAACTATGTGACATAGTTTTTGACAAATCGTGCGATTTGGACCAACGTTTCGTCAACAGTTATTAATCGATGCCAAAAATAAACTGCATTACGCTTTATCATATCCAAACACCACTGTGAAGTGGTTTGTCGAACTCGTTTTTGTTCGACACAGCAAACCGTGGCACCCATCTTGCCGATAACTTTTTCATATGCAAATGTTCGTGCAAAATGTTGAACACATGTTCATATGATATATTTACCATTTCAACAATATTACTTAACTTGATTCGGCGATCATTCATAACGATGTCGAAGATTTTCTTGATATTTTCTTCGGTAACCACCTCTTTTGCCCTTCTTGCTGATGGTATTGTCACAGTGCTTGTTCGACCACATTTAAATTTAGCAATCCAATATTTTGCGATGTAATCTGACGGAGCAGACTCACCGTAATGTTTATCGAGCTTTTCTTTTGTCTCTTTCGCCGTTTTCCCTTTCAAATAAAAGTGTCTAACCACTGCACGAAACCCCTTTTCCCCATTTTTCAAGAAACACAAAAGTTGCTTACTTCAACCGGCTACAACAAATAAACTAATCGATGAATTTGGGTGAAATTTTAACAGCTGACGTTTGACAGATCGCAATTAAAAAAAAATTATGTGCTTGTGCTGTCATCTAACGCTAGGTGTCACGTCATTTAGCTCTGAATGAATCGTACGATCGTATGGGAAAGTGTCTCAGAGAGTCTCTACCAGAATTATTTAATATGGACCAAAACTTTTTTAATTATTTTCGTATCAAGATATAAAGTATGAATATACGAAACTTATTTCCGTAGTTGGCGAATTAAAAAAAAAAACGCCTACAACTGTTTTGTAATAATATTTAAAATGTATCTCATTCAGCCAAGTCACAAAATTCATTTCCGTTTGAAAACGGTTTTCAAGCCATTTTTTGGTGCTTTAGAAAACGAAAAACTAAAAAAGTTTAACGGAATTAAATCCTTTTTCTATTAAAAGCGATTTTATTCCGCTATCTACATGTTGAATTCCGTTTTCGAATTGAATTTCATTTCCGAACGGAATTGAATTCTATGATATGGCTATTAAATTCATTACAAAATTGCTGTTGTCATTTACATACATATGTATATTAAAATCTGAAAATTAATTTTTTTCTTTTAATGTTTTCTATCTCTTTCAGAAATATCAAAAATAATCCGTTTTTGAAACAACGTAAGAAAACAATAATTTAGCAACTATTTGGTTATTATGATTTATATTTGTATGATGTCATTCCGTCATGTCAATAAATAAAATGTGCTTTGAAAATAAAATTGTTAGATACTTCATACTTCTTGTGTTGGTTAAATTAATGGGTAAGTAAAGCGTAAAGCGATAAAAATTGTTAACAGCCAGATTCTGAGAAATGCAAAATTTTCAAATCACTCAAATCGCAAATCCCATTTTTATATGTCTGAATAAAAATATGTTCAAAATTTGGTAGCACTTGCTTCTTATATAGGACAAAACTAGTGGTGCCATGTTTAAAGTAAACAAACTCACGATTGTAAACAAATTTTTAAATTTTCTTGATGAAGTCCGAAGGAAGATGAAATATTGAAATAAATAAATAATAAAAATCAATAAAATTAATAAAATAAAAAAAGATACCTAAAGCTTGCAAGTATTACGTTTTCACTTACGTTTGCACTTTTTTTACCAAAAAAACTTTTTTGTGTGTGTTTTTTTGGTACCATTTTTTCCAAAAATATTAAAAGTAAGCTTGTTTTTCGAATTTCGCTGTGGCTGGCTACAAAATTAGCTAGCTACAACCATGGTGCAATTAACCAGGTGGCATCACTAGCGCAGGTGATAATTTTTTGTTTCATAAAATTGTGGGTGTCAAAAATTGTTTATGTTTACACAAACTGAAGCGAAAAAATAAAAATATTTTAAACAGTTGGAAAAAGGGCAAGAAACACAATTAAAAAGTTTAAAAAAATATTTTAATTGCTTCAAATGCGTTCAAAACATTTTATAAAAACAATTGTATTAATTTTCTTTGTTAATTTTTTTTATATAAACGTTTCTTCATTTTCTTCTGTTTTGTAAACATGTTTTTGACAGCGTCCGGAATTTTTACACAAACAAAATATTATGTATGTAGTACAATAACTCTTATGCTGCCACCTAATAATTGCACCATGGCTACAACTGTCGCCGTGTAGTCAGCTACTTAATTATATTAGAAACGGCAAACAGCTATTTTTTTAATTTCGCCTTCAGCTCAGTTTTTCTGAAGTATTTACATAGCAATACCATAAAAATTATATATATTATAATAAAATATTTACCAACTTCAACAAAAATAAAAGATTTAATAAAAAAAAAAACAACCTACTTCTTGTGCCCAGCAAAATTTCGCGACAGCCACAAAGTAAACAGAGATGAAACAAGACAAAACAGAGAAAGAAATTTGTAATATCATTTCCATTTTTTCTTTCCGCACATTCATTCGTAAGCAAATAACTTTGCAATATCATAAGTACGAGGATACAAGTAAAATAAGATCTTAACAGCTGATCTTACATGCAGTCTACACTTAACTTCAAACGCAGTTAAAACATGAAGTTAAAACTTGCTGTTTAAATATCTATCTGTTAAAGTCGGCGTAGACGTAGTGATGTTAGAGTTATAACTTCTCATAGTAAAAAAATAAAAATGGTGAAAAACAACTACAAATAGCAGGCTCTTGTTAATTTAAGTTATAACAGAGTTTCCAAATGAAATGTTTTAACAACCAAGTTATAACTTTAACCAAACTTCAACATGAGCGGTCCACATTTATAGCCAGTTTACCAATCTCGACAGCATGCTTGCGTTCGCAATCTAAGCGAAAGAAAATTGATTTGGGTTCGTCTAACTTTTTTCTATGCGAACGATGTGTCAAAACTCAATCAAAATACATAAGTACGAATATGCGAACGAATAGTGGTGAGATAGACACACCCAAATTGATTCGAATGTGAGTGACTGGCTGTCTTTCGCATTCATTTTCTTTCGAAATTGGTAAACTGGCTGTTAACTTTAACTTGAAGTTAGCGTTAAAGTTAATGTTTTCATGTCAGGTGGAGACTGCACTTTATATTATTCAAACATCACTTTTTTCATACCTGCATACTTTGTGCGACAGCTACAACCTTTAACGTCTACACGGTAGCAGCACTAGGTAAAAATTACAATAATACAACAAAAACAGGTACGTGGTAAGCTATGTTTATCAAAAATATTTGTAGCTATTTTCACAATTATAAACTATGAATGCACCTTTTCATAATTATAAATTATATTTGTTTGAATTATTTATATGTTCACAAAATAATTTTTATATGTTTAATTCAGAATAAAACACTAAATTCACGTTCAAAAATGTAAGCAATACATTTGACGAATATATATAGCTTACTATATTGCCAGTAGCAAAAAATTGTCACATGCCGTAGTGCTGCCACCGTGTATATGTTAATGCACCTTGATCGCTCCTAAACTGCCGAACGTTAACGTTCGTCATCGTGAGACAGGCCCTTAATCTTTAATCGCAATTTTTGAAAGCAACCAAAAATCTATTTGCTACACTGGTGCGGCCTATTCTTGAATACTGCTCAGTAATTTGGGATCCGCAGTATAGCTTCTATATAAAAAAGGTGGAATCAGTCCAAAAACAATTCCTGCTGTTCTGTCTTAATCATCTCCACTGCAACCCAGCTGTGAATTTACCATCATACCGCAGCCGACTAGCTCTTATTAACCTCCCTACATTGAAAAGCCGAAGAATTACATCAAATATATTATTCTTTTTAAAGTTATTACAAGGGGATACTGGTTCAATTTATCTTCGCGATAGAATAAACGTCAATATACCTAACAGACAGCTAAGATCATACGTTCCACTGTATCTTCAATTTCATCGATCAAACTTCTTAAATTTTGATCCTTTCCGTAGAGTTTGTGGCGAAGTAAACAGATTTTATGATCTCATCGACTTATCTGACAATATACATGTTTAGGTTTTAGGTTGTACAGGCCGCCAGTTTCATGAAACCAGCCCACTTGGGTCCTTTTGGTCCCGTTGTGTTACATGTTACTAAGAGAAGACTTCTTTTGTATTTAAACTCTAGTGATTATATTTATAACTGTTTGTAGTTTTCTAATGAAATTATTGTTATATTAATTCTATCTATTTCCTTGTTATACTGATTTTTCAGCTGTTATTAAGCATTTAGCTGAAATAAATAAATAAATAAATAAAAACATTTTTCTCTTGTTAATTAATTAAAAGCGCCTCTAGTTAGTGGAAAGTGTTATTATTAATTGACTGCATCAAAAACTTTAAAAAAAAAGAGTACGTTTTGTTAATTAAAAAAGGAAAAACAATATTTGGTTTATTTTACTTAACATATGAGGGTGTATAAAGACTACAATAATAAAAAAACGATTCAAATTACAAAAATAAAACTACCGTGAAACAAATTTCTTTTGTTATGAATTAACGATTTTGTAAAGCTCATTTACAATTATGAGATTCTTTCTTAGAAAACAAATTAAACTTATTCAAAAATAAAAAAAGTGTAAAATGCATATTGTTTTACCCTGCAACTTATAATTAGAATGATCACAACTGATATTTTTAGTCGTTTACGAGCCTAAGAATCATTTGATATATCCTTATTTGGAACCATAACTTTAACAGCCCCAGGAAATATTCTGGCTTGTATTATCCCATTCTCAATCCGTTCGCCATCCACTGTTAAAATGCCTTTGTTTTCATGAGGTTCTAAGCGAAACGCCACTACTTTTTCTACTGTAATAAATTCGGTGTTTTTCTGCGGCAGATGAGTACCTGAACTCATGTTTATAAGAAAATTGAACAATTGCGAACGACTTATGCCACCACGTATTATTACTAAATATATTATCCCATCATTGAGCTTAGAGTTGGGCGAAAAGAAACAGTCGCTTCCTAAATGCGTCTGATAAACGGCATGTATCATCACAAATTCACCATCTTCGACATGCCATGTATCAGGTAGGGGATCTTGTAGCGAGGGCAATGAGTTATCATGAAACTCGCCAAACTTTGTGCCTTCAGAAAACTCAAAGCTTTCAGGGCTAAGCAGTTCTGCCTCATAGTAGTCGCTATTACCAGCAATACTGTGATAAACACTCTCAGGAATAGAATAATATGCACTAACTCTTGAGCCGGATGACAGTAAACTATTGCAGCGTGAACGGTACGATTGATTTGCAACTGTCTCCAATGATATAACATCTTCAAACTCTGCACTATATTTGTTGTCGGATGCTTCTTGCTTTTTAGGAAGTGTATTGCGATTGGTGCTGTGTTGGTAATTAGTGTTAATTGTAGTTTCTGGAGTATTTTGTTGCTCAATATTATTTTTTCGCAAATATGATATTTTTCCCCGATAAGTCCGTAAATTTATTAAACGATGAAGTGTCCAAATCGTAAATCTTTGATAACCCAGAGATCTCAAACGCTCACTTTCAATATCGATGTCCGAAATTAAGCCCCATCCAACTGATAAAAATGAATATGCGATCTAAAATAGAAAAAAAAATATTTTAAAATTAAGTAAATAACAGTTTTAATTAAACAAAAAATAAAAATCATACAATAATTTTGAACAGTTGGAAACCCCATAAGAACAATGAGAGAAATTTTACCTGAACAGTGAAAATGAGCTTTTCATATACTCAGATCTTTTTAATTAGTAAAATAAAGGCACGAAATAAAATATAAGAATTATCCATTTTGCTTATTTATGGACTTAACAGTTGGAAACAAACCCCATAACAACAATGGGAGGAATTTTACCAGAACAGTGAAGTTGAACTTTTCATATACTCAGATCTTTTTAATTAGTATAATAAAGGCACGAAATAAAATATAAGAATTAGCCATTTTGCTTATTTATGAATTTAACATCAAAAACTTAAAATAATAAATTTATGTAAATAAAATCTATAAGTTTTTGCTTTCAATTACACTGCACCTCTGCAAATAAAAATATCTGGACTATATGGAATACAGTGAAGCCGTTCTCCAGTTATAGCGAAAACCAAAGGCGTAATCGACTAATTTTTCGGATAAAAGTACCCAGGCCTGTAAAAATAGTCCCTACGTGATGGACAAAAACTGAAAACAGATTTAAATTAAGCGCAATTATATATAGGCCACTTATAAGACATTTACTCGAAAGACAGCCAAAAAATGTTTTTATTTTATGTTAATCTTAGTTTTTTACTTTTTGTTTAACAAATTTCCACGCTTGAGATCACTTTCTGCGAGAGTACTCGTATATACAGTCACTCAAATTACTGTCCCAATGGTTTTTAGTTGGTTACGAATATGAGTACAACAAAAAAACTACTCTCTCAATCACTCTGATAATTGGTACAATTATTAACTGGACTATTGTTTATAACTACAATTCAAAAATTTTGTTGTAACAATTACAGTTATTAAAAATTCTTAAGACATGTGCTAATTTTAATTGGGACAGTTAATTGAGTTTAGTTTTTTGTACAAGAAACACGTGTTTTTCATTAAAAAAAATATTTTGTGAAGTTTTTTAAAGCTTTTTTTCTTACTAGAATACCTTTTTTAAACGAGGTAATAGTAATTAAATTTTTGTTTTATTTTTAAATTAGCTTTAGCAAATTTTTTTTAGCATTTTGTTATTTTAATATGGTTCGCCGACTGGCAGTGTCAAAAATTAAAGAAATTCAACAATTTTTACTCGAAGGTAAAAGCTGTCGTGAAATTTCCTTAACACTCAATGTTTCCAAAACAATCGTAGGAAGAATCAGAAAATCATTGCCAGATTTGCCACTTCCATCTCAAGGAGGCCGAAAAAAAGTGTTATCTGAAGCCACAGAACGGCGGATTTTAAGAAATATTCGGCAGCAAAAATTTGAAAACGCAGTACAAATTCAAAAAGAGCTTGCAGATGTTGAAAATATTCACGTTTCGGTTGAAACGGTACGCAATACTTTGCGATCAGCTGGCTTGAAGGGACGCGCCAAGATAAAGAAACCCTTGCTCACGAGAAGACATCAAAAACTGCGTTTAGACTTTGCCAGAAAATATGCTTCCTGGACTCTAGAGGACTGGTCAAAGGTTATTTGGTCAGATGAGACCAATATTAATCGTCTTGGGTCAGATGGGAAAGAATGGTGTTGGCGAAAGCCAGGAAAGGGCCTACAACCAAAAGACGTGAAACCAACTCTAAAGTTTGGCGGTGGACCTATAATGGTATGGGGTTGCATGGTGGCTGAAGGTGTTGGGACAGTTCACAGAATTGTTGGTACGATGACTGCACAGTCCTACGTCAATATTTTAGCCAGCAATCTCCCCATTGCTTGCGAAAAATTTGGATTTGAGAAGGAGCAGGTCATTTTCCAACAGGACAATGACCCCAAACACACCGCCAAACTTACGAAAAAATGGCTCAAAGACAACGGGTACAATTTCCTTGATTGGCCGCCCCAGTCACCCGATCTTAACCCCATTGAGCACCTCTGGGGTGTTCTTAAGAGAGGTGTTGTCGGAACCCCCAGTAATTTAGATGAACTTTGGGCACATTTGGTGGAAGCTTGGAACGGCATTGCTCCAAGTGATTGTAAACATTTAGTAGAGAGTATGCCGCGTCGTATACAAGCCGTGATTACTGCAAAAGGAGGCTATACAAAATACTAAATTTCAAATTTATCATCAAATATGTAAATAAATGTAAGACAATAAACTGTCCCAATAAAAACTAGCACATATCTTAAGAATTTTTAGTAATGATAATTATTACAACAAAACTTTTGATTTGTAGTTATAAACAAGACTCCAATAATCAATTGTACCAAATATTAGAATGATTGAGAGAATAGCTTTTTTTTGACACTCATATTCGTAACCAACTAAAAAACATTGGGACAGTAATTTGAGTGACTGTATTTAAAAACTTATCTCAATTCTAATTCTTTGAGTTTTAAAATACTAATTGTATGTAACTTACGCGCTTTGCTGCACTACCAACTAAAATAATTTTGAAAGAAATATATCACACAAATATTCATTTTATCATTTGTTCGTCGTTTTCGTTTCAATTTAAATTAGCATGAATTATCACGGCAATATATAAAATTCATTCTAATGACAGTGGCGCCATCTACTGTAAATTGGTCGTACCAATTAAGAAACTGATGCAAAACAAGTTTGCTAGAAATCGACACGGAAAAACTTGGATTCATCACTACATAAAATATTTTTCCAAATGCTCATTAGTTTCTTAACGTTTTTCCTGGCAAAATCCAATGTGGAATGTTCTGTTTTCACACGTTCTACTCTATATTCAATATTCGAGTACCCAATATTTGAATGAATATTGGGTTTTCAGTGTATATATAAATAACCGAATATATTCAGCAGCCTATTACTATCTACATACATACATATATGCATAACATATGCAAAAATTCTTACATTATTGTGTTGCTCTATTTCTACAACATCCATAAAAGAAGACTTGCTGCCTACTACCGTTAGTGCTGCTCCCAACACCGGCTTCGGTTCATACGGTTCCCTTTAAATATACAATTCATTATCATTTAGCTTTAGATTTTACGAAACATACTTAAAAGCATAAGCTATAGATCGCGCCAAGCCATTGCCAGAACCGCAGGGAACAATGCCAAGCGTTATATTTTTTGTAACCAAGTCCCAATCTCTTCGCTTAAGTAAACCGTTGAGAATTTCGTGAAACAAACCATCGCCTCCAATAGTTACGATTCCACTCCAAGTGGATAATTTTTTTTGACGCACAAAGTTATACGCATAATTGGAATGTTTAGTAACATAAAGATCGTAAGGCATTTCAGCCTCATTTAAAATTGTTATGACTTGTTCATTGAATACTTCCCTAGCTCTACCAGATCCCGACATCGGATTCAATAGAATTAGAAGTCGGTTTAGCACTGTAGTTTCTTGTGCATTTTGGCAACTTTCAGCAGTGCTAATATTAGAATGTATTATGTGATTGGCTCTGTGAGCTTTTAAAGCTTTGTACCATTTTTCAGCCTCTCGCATATTGTCTTCTTGGTTATCATATGATCGAAAGCGTAATGTTATTACAGTTCGCTCGCGGCGATGCACCTTTCTCATGTTTTTCTTAAGCACATAAGCAAACACATAAAGGTATGCGTCGTCAGTTTCCTCAGTTTGACTTTTCTTCTTCTCAGCACTACTGGGACTGCATGCCCCGCATGCACTTACAGCACTAACGCCTGACGACTTTGGAATCCATACACAGCGTCCTCCAATTATGTCGGATATGTTGACCAATAGATCTTTTTTGTATTCTCCCGTAGACGAATCACGTTTCAATAGCAGGCCATTTCGATCGAGGATCACGTGATACATATTACCCTTTTTGCCATTAGAGTAAAATGTGTCTCTTAATTCTTTGGAGTCAGAACATCTATCTGTTAAAACTTCGGAATTGTTTTCGATTTTTGTTGAAAATTTTTGCATTTTCCTGTTTTGTTTACCTTATTTACATTTTTTTTTATGGTAAAAGGGATATCGCCAGTGCTGCCAGTACAAAAACTGATAGGGCTCGCAATTTATTCTGAAGTAGCATTTATATGGCGATTAAACGACTTGACTTTTTCAGTTTTTATATTTTATTATTTATTATTATTATTTTATAAACGGGTATAACCGTAGTTTTTGTTCTATACTTGTACTTAGTTTAATTCGCCTTGTCCCATCATAGCACTGAAATCTTAAGGTAAACCTAAACTGAGGAATACCACAGTTAGTATTATTAATATAAGGGCTGCAGCTGGTCGCTTTTTAAATGGTGGAAAGATTACGTTGGATATGAGATGAAAATTTAGTTTGGTTTGTGATGTTTATTTCTAAAATATAACAGTTATTAAATACACAAATATAGTACCTCTTTATTCCGTTTTGAAGGAAGCTCATGCCTTTAAAAGAAACGTAAAATCAAATGAACCAAATGTGATAACATTTTACGCTTCAGATGCCGTTCTGTAATATTTAAACGAAACACAAGTAGAGCCAATCGGAATAGAATAAAATTGAAGTAGAACTTCAATCACTGAAGTAATGTTCTACTTCAGTTTTGTTTATATAATTTGTTGTTGTTGTTCATGGTTTTAGTCTTTGTATTAGTGCACAAGTGCTGTATGCGAAATATGCTCATGTGCCAATGTGTTAGTACCAATGCTTTAGTGCACTCGCTATGTTTTGCTACGAGTCATCGTTTATTTTGTTTTGGTTTTTGCTATGAAACAGAATTTAAGTAATATCAAGCACTGTCGTATATGTGCTTCAAAACTATGTGTTCACTTTTCATTATAAAGCGACTCTGTAAAAAACAATGAATTTTATTGCGCTGAATGTGTTTTTCTTCAGTCTAAATGATATGCTGATTTGTCAAATTAACTGTATCACACAAGTTGTTGAATAGATAATTTTAATATACATATATAATCCTTTTGTTTATTTTTATCAAGTTCAAAATCTTTTACAAAAAACTAAAATTCACCGAATATTTTTGGCTGAAAAAATTATTATTAAGTGTACACTTTAAATGTCAAAATTATTCATTCTCACCATTGCGGGTTCAAAAATCAAAAGTGAACACTGAAATTGGTGAACATTTCAAAATTCATCGTTGCGGAGTTTGGCCCCCTGGTTCCAAATGTTCTACTGCTTTAAAGATTATTTTAAAATTACAGTGCTTGGAACTACTATGTTAAATATTTTATTAATTTCGACTTTTTTAATTTAATTAATTATTTTTATATTTTTGGTTTCAAACCAAATCGGCCTTTTAGTTGACAACATCAGTATACGGGTTTTCTGTCAGAAAGAACATTATATTGACCATCATCTTATTTCTCGCAGAAAAACCAAAAGTTTTAATTTAATTTATATATGTTCATCAGCATCTATTTTGCATTTTGATAAAAAATAGTAAAAGTTAAAATTTTATAATTAATATTATCTTGGCAGGGGTTCTTTTCAAAGTAAGTAATTTCAAACTCTGCATGTAAATCGCTTAAATCCCATCACTAAATAAGTGCAGCCAACCTAAAAACTTAATGGAATCAAGTCGGTGAATAAATAAACTAACTGATAAGACAAGAAAACTCCTAAAAGTAGTTAATTTCATATTTTAAACTGTGAAATGCGCTTCAGTTAGTTACAATTCGAAAAAGTCTTTCATTTAAATATGTACATATATAATATGTATGTGTTTTAAAATCAAGTGGAGTTCGCTTGTTAAAGTTTAAAAATAATTTGTTACGTTTAACTATTCTCAGCACTGGTCTAAGTTCTTCAGTTTTTTGTCTTCTCTTTGTTCAAAAGTATGTATGCATAAAAATATCACGGATGGAATTTTAAAATTTAAATTAAAAGTATTGTTAAGTACCCCGTTCTGTATGTAATTCTATATAAATTAGATTATCAGATATTTTGCTCGTTAAGCTAAGTGAAGTCATAAAACTTATTAACAGTCGTATATGTACATGCATATGTATCTATGTATTGTATGTAAATATTTACAATATGGCAGTATAATTAGTTTGGGTGTCAGTAACTCTAGGAAACTTCAAGTGTTTTGGCATCATACAAATTATGCTTTATGTCCTGCTTGGGTGTAAGAACATTCGATGTTGGAATCAGCTGCTATGTAGGTGCAGTTAAAGCTCTAAAATTGAAACCTAACAGAATTACCTTTGTGAAACATTACGAGTCAGACCATATGGCCCTTTAAAAACAAAATGTTTTAAGAAAATGAATAAGTTATCAAAAATCCATCTTTGTTTAAGTTCCCTTTCAAAGCGAGCAATTGAAAAAACTACTGCAACATATGAAGTCACTCAACTTATCATTTAATCAAGTCAATAATTTTTTACAAAAAAATATACTTTAAAAATAATTTGCATAGTTATGTGCACACACATGTAAATTAATGATTAATTTTAAGCGGGTATTGGACAGCTGGGACTGGTGGCATGCTATCAAATTCTCCTATTAGTGTAAAAATTGTTTTTGTATGCTAAAGCTTTTGTCAAAGCAGTTGTTCTGTTGTCATAATGGCGAAGAAACACTAAGATATATTGCCATTCTTTGATCAATTTTATTTTCCCCAAGGCAATGTACAGTAGACTCTTGATAATTTAGGATTCAAGAGGAAATAAGTTTTATATAATCGAGAGTTTAAATTATATAGAGGAAGCTGAAACAAAATTCAAATGGAACTATTCCAGATTGGGGGAAAAATTAGAAATTTGAAAAATAAGAAGAAAATGTAAAGAGGGAAAGTTGGCGGAAATGCAGAGTTTCACATTTGTGAAGTTATTTAGGGAAAATTGGTATCATATGAAAACTTTAGAATAAATTAGATCGTACAAGGATTTTTGTGTTCCATAGATGCCAACACAGTTTTTACAAAATTTTAGGTAAATGTCACGGAAGTATTCGCTGTTAAAATGTAAAAAAACAAAACTGTCTTATTCTATTTCTATTTATTTATAAAACTTTATTGAACTACACTGGATCAATTAACAAAATTTTTTGGCATTGATTTTCTACTCTATGGTGTAACAAACAGCGGCTTCGCGGGCCAACGTTATTCTACGTAGCCGGGCGGAGAGGTTCTGTCTAAACTGAAATTCTGACTAAAATTTCTCTGCGTAAGCGGCCTTCGGCCGAGTGGAGAAGTTTTCTCCTACATTTCTGAAAATTTTGCCCACTTCCAAACGTGTTACAAAAAGTAAAAAATTTTCTCATATCCAACAAGCCTTATTTAAGAACTTTCAAATATCAATTTTGCACAAATAACTTTTAAAATGTAATGGAAAATCGCAATTTTATCTACAAGAGCTTTGTCTCTTAACATGTTCTTATTATTAAATTTTTTACCCTCTATATAATTTTTTTTTTTTTCAATTTAGAGGAGTGTACTTAAGAATTATATAATTTTATTGAAGTATATTTCAGGCACCATAAAAACGGTGAAAATTATAGAAAAATTCAAACTATCAGGAGTCTTCTGTTCTCATTAGTTATGTATATTGTGCTCGCCAAAATCTACTCTCATATTAATTGATGCGCTCTTCGAAATATGTAGATATGTATGCATGAATGTATATACAAAGATATCTGATTTCGAAAGTGGATATATTATTTATACCCCTTTTTGGCGAAGACCAAATCTAAGATATATCTATTTTGGAAGATAATTTTGATAAGAAGTGTTTTAATTACATTTAGCCACAATTTATAAAAATAGACTACTGAGTTTCATCTGAAATCGTAACGAGATAACGAAACTCTTTGAAAATTGTGATTAATTTTTATTAGTTCTAAGCTTAGAAATATAAAAAGGTATAGTTTCTAGAAAATTAAATATTTTTGTTGATAAGTAATCCAAAAGTAAACTGCAAAAGTAGATATTTAAATTTTTCTTTTTTGTATTAATTATATGATAATGCGATTATTATACAAATCTTTTCAATTAGAAATTAATCCGCAATTTCCAACAAATCTTTGGATTTTATATTTCTGTTTTGGTGTAAGGTTCTTTTTAATAAATTAAGATACGTTGTTTAATTTTAACACGTTTGTTTATTTTGTTTATAATGTTTAAAAACTTTTTTAATTATATGCCCGCAACTGTGTATATACTATAAGTACTAATCAATATAAGTTTATTTTTTCTCAATGTGTAGTTAAAATACTCTGCCTGTTTTCTTCAATAAATATGTGTGACACAAATAAGCTGTTGTCTGCCGGAACCAGCATCACTAATGGTGAAACAGAGGTTGGTTTTTGTGAAGAAATGTTGGATGCATTTTCTATGTCATCAGACGGTGGTGTAGTGAGACCAGAACCTCAACTTCAAAATCGACATGAAAGGAGTTTGCAACAAACTACACAATCACTTATAATGGCTACTTCGATGTTAGCACATTGTTCGAGCAACATTGTAGCCATGAGACATAACAGTAATCCCAAAATCAATACTATAAAAAGCAGTGGCGACTATCTGAGCGATAAACTTCAGGACCAATATGATATCACAAACACTTTTACATCTGCAGACACCATAAATTCCCTTCCAATGACGAAAACTTCCAACAATACATCGGATATGCAAATCAACATACATGATCTTATCACGGAAAATGAAGCCTTACGAGAACAACTTAAGAGTGTTACTAATGATCGTGACAGGCTATTGTGTGAAGTTTCCAACCTGCGCTTGGAACTTGATATGCTTGAGTTGAAGCGTTTGCCTGAAGAATCGTAAGTACTATTCATAAACTTCTTGATTTATATATTCGTTCAGATGTCATGAGCAAATACACACGCAATGTTTGAAAATGTATGAAATTTAAGAGAAACTATGCGAATAGTTTGATATTTGTGTTCATAAAATTGTGGACTTGATAAGGAAAAATTTTTTTAATTAATATAACCCTCTTATTACTAATATTACTCCGTTAAAGGCTATCGTAGCAATACCGACTTTCAAGAGTAACTTGAAGAAAGTTCTGTTAAACAACCCCTTCTTAATGGTAAACTTGAATTAATTTAATTCAAATTTTAATCACTCGAATATAATGAAAATATTTTTTCTGCTGCATGTTCAATATATGAACTGGTTTTTTTTTAAAGTGGTATAAGTCCATTTTTTCATATATTGAGATATTTAAGGGTTTGCGTTTGAATCGATTAAAAAATTTTGTCCAACTTTAATCAATTCGGGTGATGTTATTTACACTTGCTGCATTCACAAACTCAGTCGTATCGTTTATCGATGTATTTGGAGAGACAATTTCAAAGCAAAAACAATTTTCAAATATATTTTTTATGAGTTTAATGTTTGTGTTTGAAATTGTCTCTCCAAATACATCGATAAACGAAACGACTGAGTTTTTGAATTCAGCAGCGATAAACCTTTTTAATTTTGCTGTGAAATAGTAACTACTAAAATTATTTGAAAAAGTAAACGATTTTTGTTAACTCCACATAGACTTATACCACTTTCAAAAATAACATGTTGCAAGAAATAAAAACAGTAGCAAAATAAGTCCATATATTTGACATAAAAGCTTTACTGAATTTGATTTTTATGTAGAAAGTAATAGTTAAAATGGAGACATTTAAATGCACGAATATCCAAGTTTGTTTATTTAATTATAATAAAAATATAAAAATAACTTCGTTAAGATCTTTATTACGCTTACTGACCAACATAACTTTTAGACCAAATTGACAGATCGTAAGAAATAATACTGTTTGTTTAATATGTTGTTCATAGAACACAGACGAGCAACTCGTCTAGGAAATTTGTATGAAAGTTACAAAATTTTTTGAGTGGTTTCCATACATTTTTTTTAAATAGGGTGGTGTGTTCTATGGGCAGCACATTAACCTTTAATTTTCTGCTTTAATAGCAATAATATTTAAATAATAATCCCACTGCAATCTATTATAATAAAAACCAAAGCCCGAAGGAGAACTACACAAAACTTGTCATCATTTCAGCAGAACAATATACAATTTATTTTGTTAACAATGAACAAATTTTCACGATGATTTAACGCCATGTCTAAAAGGTATGACTACTTTTGGATTGAAAAATTTTTAAAATTACAAATAGCCATGTTTTCTGTTTTTCAAGTTTTTTTCTCTAATTTCTTTTTGACTCGTTTGTCATTTTTTAAATTGTTTTATTTTCATCGAACCACATCGATACTTCCAAAAGAGGGTAAAAAGAGACAGACGATTATTTTTAACGAAAACAATGAGAAAAACGACATGACTTTAAAATCACCGTAAAGATGTAACATGATTTTGGTAGGAGGTTTAAAGGAGTATTATGAAAAAAGGCATGACTTTAAATTACCGTATAAATCAGCCAAATGTAACTTTTAATGCTCTATCACTAATAAGTAATATCTACTAACGAATAGCGTGCAACAATCAATAATAAATAATTGCAATAAGAAAGTTGTTTTAATTATATTTATATATTATTCCACTTTCAAAAGAAATATTTTTGCGATAGCATTGTACAGCAAAACGGTTTTTGTTTATTTTATTTCAAAATATAACTCTATTGAAAATACGATTATTATTATAGAGAGAAGATGACTATAGCTCCTTAAAATTACTGTTAACTATTTTTTTTAAGTGGAAAAAAACAGTTCATATATTGAACGCGATGCTGTATCGCGATATTTATTGAATGTGTAGCATCCAGGATTGATTGATCGGGATCCATATCGCAAAATAGCCTAATATTCTGAAGCCCACATCGTGGATTGCAGATCACGCGATATATATATTGAATATGCATCATTCTTCGTGATATTAAATCGGGATACGTTGATTAAAAGTTAAAAAAGAAAAACAAATAAAATACGCAGTGCAAAAAATTTAACAAATAAAAAGTAAAATTGTTTTCAATAAAGTTTAATGGCAGAAAATAGTAAAAGCGAGTATTTGTTGCCGGTAGAAATGCAGCACAAAAATAACATAAATTGCCTAGCACAAAAATAATGTAAATACTGACGAGATAAATATTGAACATGTAGCATATACTTCTGATCCATTAATCCATTAAAATGGATCGCGATCCAAATATCACAATATAGTATATTGAACGTGTAGCAGTGCCCTTAATATTTTCGTATAATTTTTTCTTTTAATATAAAATACATATCGAATGCCTCGAAAATTATTTTTTTAGTATGTCGTAGTGGATCATTTTTTTTTTGCTCATTTCAAAAGATATAGAAAAATAGATAACACAATGTCGATTGCTAAATCGATCTACACAAGTTTACATATATATTTATAGTAATAGTTGCCAGTTTTATCCCTATTAAGTTAAAGGCTCAAGATAAATTATGAATATATGTAAATTTTGTAATAAAATAAATATAAAAATAGTTGAGCTCTCCATATGCTGATGATTATTTTTAACAATATTTTTTATTTATTTTTGAAAGCGGAGTTAAATTAATCGAACTAAATTGAGCGAAGTTTTTCATCATATCTGCTGAATTGTTTCGTAATACATAATATAAAAGCGTTAACCAAGTTTTTGTATTTGTTTACTTTTCTAAAATAATGTCTTACAGCAATTACCTTTTTTCAATTACGATCCCAAACACTTCGGAAGTCATAAACTGATTATTCGACACGTAACGTAATAATATTCGATATGATAATTAGGTTAGGTTAGGTAAGCAGGCCGCTGGATTTCCAGCAAGTACTCGGAAACTCCAGCTCACTTGGGCCCTGTAGTCCGTTACCTTTGTGATTGCCTGAAAAAGTTAGTAAAGGAAAAAGAAAATAAAAGGTTATAGGGATATAGAAGGAGTGAGGAAGAGGGAAAGGAGGTGGGAAACTATTAGTGTGGCATGTGATATGATAGTTAATTCTACATTGTATGCGGTGATAGACTCCATTATTGTCGCCAAAAAAATTCGAATTTTTATATTAATTGCAATGGTTTTGGAAGCCTACGAGGGCGAATTGAAATTGAAGCTATCTAAGTAAGAAAGCATCATTTTTGTTTTGTAGAAACTATTTATTTCTCAAGATGATATCCCAATTTTTTTATACCATCTGAATAATACGATTTTGGGAACATCTTCGTTTGAGATGGATCTTTTTCCTGCGAGCCATTTTTTCAAGTTTGCTAACAGAAAAAAATCAATATTAGCTAAATCTGGTATTTAAGGTGGACGATCAACCAATTCGTGTATTTCACGTATTTTTAGAATCGTATCTGTGTGGACCGGTGCGTTGTTTTGAAGAAATATCACTTCTTTCTTCTTTAAATCTGGTAGTTTTTTCCTCATTGCATCAATCAATTGGTCCAATAATGCAGATAATACCTTCCTGTGATTGTGGATCTTCTTCAAAATAATCGCTGAGCAATATTCCGTGTGCATCCCAAAATACACAAATTTCACAGTCTTCGAGGCACTTCCACCAGCTTCCATCCATTGTTTCGCTTGAGTTTTGGTTTCGCGCGTGTAGTGGAGGGCCCACGTTTCATCAACAGCTATTAATCGACGCTAAAAATCAACAGAATTACGCTTTATCATGTTCAAACACCTCTGTGAAGTGGTCTGTCGAACTCGTAGCAAACGCGGCACCTTCTTGCCGATAGCTTTTTGTAAAGAAATGTTAGAGACGTTTATAAATAGAAAAGCTTGTTTTTTGTGTTTTGACGGATATTATTAGAGCATTTTTCTTTTTAAATTCTCAGCAATTTATTTGGATTGTTGGGATATAAAGTTGAATGTTTGAGGATATCTTTCAAAAATTTCCAAAGTCTACTGATGATTAGGGTAGTTCCTATGAAATGTCGACATATAGATAGCTGGGAAACATAGAAAACAAGCTATTTATAATTTTTTAGTAGTATCTTTTATATAGACCATATTAAAACTACATTCAATAGCGCGGCATTCAAACATTTTTCCCTCTAAAAGTATGATTTTCTTTGATACAAAAAGTTAACATCATTGTTTGCAACCCTCTTTTGGTTTTCTTGTTAAATTGGGGGTAAATGCATAAGGCAGTAGTTCGCTCTTTTCCAATGACTGTTGGAATATTCTGCACGCATTCTATTTTTGATGTTTTGCCATTTAGTTAGTTGGTAGTTTTCAAAATTAAAACATGACGGTTGGGTTTACGGTTTCAAATGCATTCCATATGTATAATGAGAAAAATTAATTAAAGCATCAAATGTTAATAATGACAGTTTAAGAAAATAAATTAATTATTTTTGTATTTTACAAAATATAATGTGCTGCATAAAGAAGAAAAGCAAAAATCAAATATTAACAAAACATTTATTCCAAGTAACTTGGAATTTTTAAAATAAGGCCAAAAAAAGTAATCAGTCTTGTGTATGTATACCTTGTCTTTTTGTCTTCGTCGTAAGGGAGGAACATCAGATCAAATTGATGTTCGAAATATGACTTAAGACTTAATCAAATATTTAAAACTTTTATTTTAAGCAATATTAAAACAATTAAAACTACTAAATTTATATATTCATTCTTAATATGAGTCTTTCGTTAAGAACTACTACAACTGTTCGATTATGCCGTCCTGCTTTGATACTCAAGCGTGTGCACAATAACACGTACTTTGGTTATAAAAATAGTCACAAAATTTGTGAACATCCAATTATGACTTATTAAAATTATTTCTTTAAATTAAGAAAAAAATACGATTTTGAAATGATAACATCAAATGATATTTATTGGTAAGTTTTTTCATATAATAATTTAATACAAATATGTTTGCACAACTACATACACATACATACATATAAACATTTGCTTCCTCAGCGACTCAATTTCCAATAAAATATTGATTACTTGAAAGTTTTAAGAGACAAAAAGAAGAAACTATTATAAAAGATAAAAATTTCTACATGGCTTAAAAAAAAGGAACAAATGCCAAAATTTAATTCTGCTAAATTTTTTTTATATAAGAAAATAAATACAAGTATACATATTAGGGTGGTGTTTCATTGTTTAAGGCTGGAGTTTTTTTCTACTTAAAATTTGAATATGCTCACGTCTAGAACTGTGTCATTTGGTATCGTGAAAGTTTTAGCTCAATCGGTCTTTAACTTCCCGTAACAAAAGAACCCTGAAGTTAAAAAAAAATACAGTTTTTCACGTAATACTGGAAGCTTTTTTGTTGTTTTAGCAGATAATTGATTATTACAACAAAATTTCTATCAAATGTTTTTGCTGAATAAACTAAAGCAGATTTGCTCCGGGTTCAGATATCACTACTGAAGTAACCTTTTTATATTTCTTCTCAGTACCTTTTCAATATGTCTCTGTTAAAACACGTTATGGACAAGTTTAAAAACACGTTTGTAGTTTGAAACTTTATACATATTATTTATAAAATCTTTCATTAATTTTATATTATATACAAATTGACAATAAATCAATAGGTTTTTCTATTGAAAATTTTACATTATTTACAAGTTGACAATAAATCAACACATCGGGTGTTATTTTGAATAGGTTTTTGTTGACAAATCACGCATGACTCATATCAAACCACTTTGGCAAGTCATCATGGAAAGACTCACACCATAACAGCGTCTCCAAATTGTTCAGCCTCATTATGAAAACAGCGTTCTGTGTGAAATGTTTTTCGCGTGATTCGAGGCACACGCGGTGCGCATAATCGATCTACTGATACCACTATTGTCAATACCATTCGCAAATTTAAGTCCAAGTTTTCATTTGTGAATTAGTAGACGTGCTTGACATCTTTACAGATGGATCCAAGTTTGTGGATTCACACCACAGCAGCGTCTTCAAATTGTTCAGCTTTATTACGTAGCAACGTTATGTGAGAAATGTTTTTCGCGTGATTCGCGGCACATACGGGGCGCAAAATCGATCTACTGATACCAACCACTATTGTCAATACCATTCGAAAATTTGAGTCCCAGTGTAATTAGTTCAGCTTTATTACGTAACACCGTTATGTGAGAAATGTTTTTCGTGTGATTCGAGGCGCATAATCGACCTACTAATACCACTACTGTCAATATCATTAGCAAATTTAGATTACAGTGTAAATTAGTGGACGTGTCTGAGATCTTTACAGGTGTACCCAAGTCGGACTTGAGTGCCGTGGGATATTTTCATTCTCCTGTATGACAGGAGGACTAGTTTTATGCTGCATAAAGAGAGTAGCGTTAAGCAGGCGGAAATCACGGCTATAATGATGGCTGAGATACTATAGGCTATATTGGGAGTACATCCAAATTTGTACTGGCTGCAAAACTAAGCTGAATGCACTAGCGGGGGTCTATAAGACGTCCATGTTGGTGTGGGAATGCCGGACATCTCTAATCGAGATAGCGAGACATTCGAACCTGGAGCTTTTCTGGGTAGGGGGTACAGTGAAGTGTCCGGAAATGTTGTAGCAGATTATCTGCCAAAGACTGAGGTCCGGTTGCAATAAAGGGATATAGATTTGATGGTTGGTATCCCGCTTAAGAGCTGTAATTACGAGGTACAGAGTCAATAAAGGGATATAGATTTGATGGTTGGTATCCCGCTTAAGAGCTGTAATTACGAGGTACAGAGTCAGTTTTTAGGGACTGCACAAGATACATAGTCTAGTGAGGTTACCTGTCGCATATCAAGACTGACATAGCCCCGGTATGATAATAGGAGGACTATTATCCTTAAGTGCCTGCGTCGACATGGTTTGCGTTCTGATCGGACGTTGTCACATAGGGACAAATGCGGGGAGATTAAATCTTGCTTTTATTGGTATCTGTATAATTTATAGGGCTACAGAGGAAATTGAGAGTGTTGACCACTTCCTCTGTCTGTTTCCAGATTTTTCTTATAAAAAGGCTTTATATCTATGCAGATCGATGATGCACGACTTGGTAGAAAAATCGGAACACAAAGGGACCAAATTGAAACCAAGTGGGCTAGGTTTTGAATGGCTGGCAGCCTGTTAAGCCTAACGTAACCTACATTAGGCGATGTTACTCTACCAGTTAGACCACAGCCATCACTCAGTTCGGCGAATCGATTTGTCATCATTCTCCGCATATTTTAGAACCGAGTTTTTAACATGACACCGGTATATAAAGTGTCATAATCGGGCTAAAAATGGCGACACAGTGAACAATATGAAATTGTTTAATCTTAAACTCTAGGGGGATTAACACAATTTTTTTTTTGTAAAGTCCTTAAAAGCGTGCTATAAGAAATGTTTTTCGAGGTCTTACAGCCTTTAAGCGGGATCCTTACCTCCCGTCTATATCACCTTGTTGTAACCGGACTCCTGCTGCTGATAGTTTTTATATTACAATTTACCGGACAGGTTCGACTGTCGCGCTATCTCATTCAGAGAAGCGAGGGTGACTGTTAATTGTTGTGCTTTTTTTTTGCTTTATTGTCATTTGTGTCCATTGTGTATTGATTTTACGGGTGCTTGGTTTGTTTTCTACTGTGTTCCTGTGTCGCTGATTTCCGGTGATGTTGTATTCCGCTACTGGTGTGTTGCTGTATTGTTGTGCTGCAATGTGGTTTGCTGTATACTGAGGCTGGCAGTTCCTTCTTAGGACTATGATAGTCTGATTGGACGCTACTGTATTTTGGTATCACGGAAGCCCCAAGAACTTGATTCCTTCCCAGCTTACGCGAAGTCATTCGGGAGCAATCTGGTGGTTGCGGTTTAATATATAAATGCGAGGAAAGCTTTAGTCGCGCTTTTGGTGCGGAGTTTTAAAAGTGTTAAAATTAAAAATATTACGCTGCAAACCGCGGTGGGGAGCATGCGTCGAAAACGATGCTTATGCATGTCAGATTATACGCATGTCAGATTATATGCTTATGCTTATGCATGTCAGATTATATGCATGTCAGATTTTCACTCGGTGATAGACTCATGGTGGGGAATATCTCATTAAAAAATGTTCTGTTTTCATATCTCTCCGAGAATTAAAAAAATTGATTTCATTCAAACGTCGCTTTCTTTATCTCTCTGTATTTGGTGAAGCCACCGATGTAGTCAGCGTTGCCAGAATGTAGATTTTACTTTAATTTTGAAAGTTTTATAAGCTAAATCAGATTTGAAGATATTTCTCTCAAAATTAAGGTTTTTGAGATTTAGTATTCTAAGATACTTATGTCTGACTATTTTCAATTATCCAGAGAAATTTAACTTCTCTCTTGAAATAATTTTTTCTTTTTGGTTGGCGTTCACTCTAATTTGGGACAGAAATTTGAATGAATGGAATTTTTGCTTTAAATTTTTTATTCAACAATTTTTTGCGTAAATTTTACTTCTTTGTCGTTGTTTTTGTTTCAATATAAAGCTCCATTTGGACTATGAATATTGTTTAATTAAATAAATAAAAAGCGTAAATAAAATGAAATTTGTTTGTTTATGAAAAAAAGAGCATGGCAGGAATCGAACCTGTGATCTCGAGATTGTTGTCTGGGCATTCTATCAAATCAGCCATCGAGTACACGATGAAGGTCCTATATCTATATAACTAAATATGCCCATTTTTTAACCACACAGTTTTTTACCTGCTTCGAAAGTTTTACATTAATAAAATTAAATATTTTCATTATATTTACTACCCTGTTTAGTAGCTATAACGAATAATTACATTTTCATGCAAAAGTTTTTCGTAACATGCATGAAACAATTTTCGTAATATAATTGACGTTGTTAACAATATTAAAGTGATGCTACAAAAAATTTGCATCCCATTAATGAAGCTTTCATAACCGTAAATAAAGTTTTCATGGTATTAACGATAGAATATTGAACGAAACGGTTTCATTCCCTTAACGAAGCGTTTTTCGTATAGTGTTTTAATGTTAGACTGATCATCTTTTTATAGTAATTAAAAGACATTCCTTTTATGTTTGACTTAAAAAATAAAAAGAAATGCGCTGTTTGGTTTTTGAACATCGAGTTTTATATGAAGTTTTTCCTTTATTAAGTTTTCTTAAGAATTTTTTACAATACAAATTGGCTGTGATCAATCATTTTTGTTTGAAGAAGACAAGAAAAATAATAAGCAAATCTTTAGCTGGGGGATAACTAGCTCTTTCGTAGTCGCTACACTACTCATCACCACCTATTTTCGGATTTGAACCAGGGACATGATGTATCATGAATGACATTTGAAGATTTTTTTTTTATTAAAATTAAGATATTCTTTTTGGAAACTGAAGATTTTTCAACGAAAATTTCTGGCAACACTGGATGTAGTGAAAATATGTAAAATTCAAAGTTATTCATTTCGGTTTCCAATCTTGATACGTTGAACGAAGGTAATATTTTTCAATAACAATGCCCTTTTCCATTGTAGATGACCATATGCATACTATTTTCTATTAACATACACATGTTTGTAAGAATATGTACATACATATGTACATGTGCACAAGTATGTAACAGAGTATGCATTTGGTGGGTATTTTCGTAACTGCACTTGTATTCACAATCAGGCCGCAGTTAAGCATGAGTTTATTATGTTTGCATATACATACATTTGTATGCATAGTTATATGTATGTAAGCATTTATGTGTGTTTCATGGCCTTAATATAGACAAGCTTGGATTTAAGCCAAGCTTTTAACACACAAATATAATAAAATTTCGTCTTGCGTTTAAGTAGTGTAAATACATATTCATTTAATGATATATACATACATATGTAAGTACTTATATATGTATGTATGGAAGTGTGTGCATGTACATATGTGTGTACGTATGTATAAGAGTACGTCATAACCATAACCCTGCAAACGTTATGTGTTTATTTAAATATGTACATATATGTATGTATATATGTATGTACATGCCAAATCAAACAATAAATGTTTTCTACTATCATAAGTATGTACATATACACATACAAATTATTAAATAGCGTGTAAAGTTAAATAGTAGAAGTTAGAGCAATCCTATTTCCTACTAATATTTTAGAAGAGTAAATTTTGGAATAATTTAAGCAAGCGGAAATAGATTACACATCTACCTACATATGTGTATATACGTAGGTATGTAGATAGATCAACTTCATAATTTATGAATCCAGCGATATAAAAACTTGTCATCAGAAAATTCATAATTAGTCTCCAGCTGAGTTTTCTGATCTATAAAGCACTGACGAACGTTAATGTTCGTAATTGCGAGACAGAGACAAAAAAAAAAAAATAAATAATAATAATAAATTGATCAAACGTCATGATGAAGTAGCACTCAAAGGAACGGGTCTGTTTTTAATTGCTGTCTAAGAATAATGTAGCATCGAAAAATTGAATTGATGCATAATCACATTTAGAACAAAAACGACATTCAAAATTTTGTTCTTGTTTTGAATGTAATTATGCGCACGAACAAACAGGTTCGACATCCATAAACTGGCACTTAACTATTTTCTCTTTTCTTTGAATGAATTTAAGTGGTACATATTAAAAAAATGCTTGCTGTTAAGACACACTTTTGATAGAAAATGTTTGTAGGGTAGACGTATGTACACGTTACAAATGTACCCATGCATGTATGTATGCATATGTATGCTTGCTATAAACTTGTATTAGCTGTGCTGAAGCAGGGATGTTAAATTCTATACGTATGCACTTTTTCGATAAGAATAATGTTAAAACAATAATTAAATTAAATGTTAAAACAATAAAAAAATTAAAAGTTGCTTACTTTTGTTGTATAATAGAATCAACTGGTGCCAGCTAGTCTTGGCAAGCTTGTAATTTTTTTATGTACTTTTTTATTATTAGTAGTATTTTTAATACTTTTCAAAAATATGTGTACTACACTCCAAACCACTTTTGTTGAAAATTAGGTCGATAATAGTAGGCAAGACTTTACCGATCGTTATCAGCCTAAAATTACAGAATTCAGTTTTTAATCCTTTCATTGATTTTTAGGCAAAATACACTCCGATTTATTTATTTAAAGGCACTAAAAATTCCGAACTCAGACGTCTGTATCTTTTGCAATTTGTAATAAAAAAAAAAATCATGCCAATAGCGGTCTTTTAACTAAACAACTTGTTCTGAGCAATTTATAAAAAAAAGTCCAAAATTAGCTCTTTCTTTTGGTTCACTTGAATAAAGGTACCTTAACTAATTTTAATGAGAAACAGGTTTTCTTGTTTTTTAAATGAAGTTTTCTTTATTATTGCTTTATTTACTTTACTTAAGAATGATAAAGAGTAGTTATGTAATCTAACGAAATTTGACTCCAAGCATCTTTAATAGCGTGAATTACTGACTGCTTGTCAACAAATTGTCTACCTTCTTCATAGACCTTACGAGACAACCAACCTCAGACATTTTCGATAATGTTTAGATCTGGCGAATAGGGTGGCCAGCCAAGATATCAAAATTTTGGCTTGCAATGAACTCCTTTACTCTGGCGTTGTGTATAGGGCCAATATCCTGTTGCAATATCCAATATATAGGACCAAATAGTTTATTTAACTTCGGAAAACCTGATTCCAATAACATTTTATAGCTTGCACCAGCCATCTAAATTAAACTTCTCATCCGTAAATAAACGTTGTTTCTTTTGCCATTTTGGCTCGTAAATTGATTAAGATGTAATAAACAATCGCTCCGTACGAAAAAATCATCGCTTACTTTGAAAATAATAAAATGCCTTTATTCAAGTGAACCAAAAAATAAAGCACAGTTTTGAACTGATTTTTATACAGGCTTCTGAATATGGAATTTTTAGTGCCCTTAAATAAGTGATCCGGAGTGTATGTGTAATTTTGAGCAAAATATGTCTAATGGTTTTAAACAAATAGTGTATAATTTTTCCCCTTTAGACTAATAATATCACAGTTCCACTACAAAGAAAAACATGTGTTTTAACGAAAACATGTCGAATTATTTCCACTGTGAAATGAAGTGTTTTTAGCTTCGAATTTTCAAAATTAGTTTGACGTAAATTTTGTTCAATCAGAACAAAAACTTAACTAATGCCGGCCATACACTACACAAGTTCAAGGCACTGCGTAAACGAAGCTTGCGACTCACACTATATAAGTAAATTGCACAAGTTTTTATTTTAAAGAGACAAACGAAGAAGACAACATGCGCAAATATTGCTCTACAGCAATAAAGAAAAAGAAAAAATGAAGTGTGGTAGTACAATTAAAAAAGATAGATTGTGATAGTTCCATAAGGTTGGCTCATATACATCTTCACTTCCATCTCCTGACTTTTCACTTGCTTGAACTTTTTTAAACTCCTTTCTAGTGACGGCGGCTCTTTATATAATTCCAGGAACTCTGCCTAGAATATTTTTTCTTCGCTCATTTTTTATTGTTTCCTCTTTAAAATACGCCACACAACTAAAAGTCTGCAACACACACTACTGTGTGATACTGTGTTTTTGGTGTGACACAGGTTTTAAGGTTTAAACTACAATAGTTGTCAGTAGACAGATTTAAGTATTACGATTACATTTTAATTGAAAATTAAGAAAAGTACTGTATGCAGTGCTCTTAAAGGTGTATATTAAGCCAACGAAATGAGATCACTGTGTTATAGATGTTATATTGCGTAGTTCAGTACTCTCAAATGAAGGTACGGAATATATAGCCTTTTAGCCATGTAAAATTTTATTGGCAAAACGGGATTGATAAGTCCCCAGCACGATTTTCTTACATATTGTCCAACACTGATTATTGGTGAAGTGCTTCGTTTGTCTGAGACCTTTTAACTCTCGTGGAAGTTTTAACTTCATGATTACTATATTGAAGGCGCCAGTAGTCCCATTTTCAAGAGCCGAAATAATGCTGTAGATCTTTTGAAGCATCTTGGAACTGAGCGGAAACGCTACGAAAATTTTATGTTTCCTAACGTCGATTTTTTTGTTTTGTTTTTTTTTTAAGGTAACAAATAAATTATTTTTTCTAAATTGTAACCCACTTTTAATGGGTAGCTCAATGTTGTATATTTTAGTATTGAGTAAGAGCAGCGTAAAGTTGTATATTTTATTATTGAGTATATTAGTGTTGTACAGAACATTTCGAAGTGTTTTGCTCCAAAACACGTAGTTTGAGGTTTTTGCTCTTCTTAAATATACAGCGAAAGACATTTGTACTTATACCACTAACCTGGTGAAGCTGCCTTACAAAAAGCTTAAAACATTTTGTCACGAATTTCAACGTATCGGTTGCACTGAAGTTTATTTCAGAAATGAAAAACCTGCCACCTCGTAACAGTAAAACGTTTCATTTACATAGTTATTTCATATGGTAGCTTTGTTTGTCCAGAAAAAATGTTCGAAGTGGCTGAATCGTTTCAGAACAAACTCTCAAAAAGCAAAATTGGGATCGGAACAAAAATTTTGTTCCGAAGCTTCTTGAGAGGAATGGTATTGGGATGCAGTAGTCAATTAGATCGGGGACTAGGTCTCTTGCAATCTCAAGTATATTGGCGTGTTCCCATGATCTGTGGGTCCATGTTCCCGTCGCGTTTACATGGCATTCCGCTTATAAGTGCTGTAGTTGGTGTTGTCTGCATGGCGCCGGTGGTCAGTATTGCCTTGGTTCGATTGATTTGATCCATTTGCAGTCTGTTTGCTGCTGATTTCCACCGTACTGATACTTCATAGAAAATTATCGGTTTTATATAACCATTTTATAAACCCACACCACTCCTTTTGGTTGTGTGCCCCATGTTATACTCTCCTGTTTGCTTCTCTAGATTTGAGAAAATGTTCATTATTTCCAACTTTAACATTGAATTGTATACACAACATCTTTTGATTTTTCTCTATTGGTAAATTGCTGCAATAGGAAAAGTTAAACACGTATAGATATTACCACAACTTCTTAATTAGCATTTGCCATGCCTGGATTGCAGCATACTTCGCAGTACGTAAAGAAAGACTGACTTATTATTTTGTTTGGTGGGTTTTTATTTATTCGTATGAGGCGAACATATTTAGTTTATATTCGTGTGTCGTGTCAAGCGTGTTAACTTTTCAAGTCGTCGTGTTGCCAATTTCTTTAAAATGGTATTGAGTTTTTAAAACCTCTTCTCTATACCTGTTAAAGCGTTAAATATTAATCATATTGAAAAAATAAATATTCAATATTGTTCGATTTATAACGATTTTGCTCTGTTTCGTGTTTTTTTTTTTGCTTGTTTGTATCTTAAAAATATTTATACAGATACATACATACACATGCATGTTTCTTACTTAATTACGTAGAATTTCGTTTAAATTGTTTTGGGAAAATTACGCCCTGGCTCTGTTTTAAATTTGCTAGTGAATTTTGTCAGTTGTTTTGTAAACTTCATCAATAAACTTTATACCTATTTTTTGTTTGTTTAAAACATGACGCAAGTTAAGTTTTGTGTAAAGAAAAACCTATTATAGTTTCTATTTTACCTTGCTAAACAAAATTCGCCTTTCTCCACTTTGTACCGTCGTATAACAATTTAATACAAAATTGTTTATGTATTGAATATACTGCATACATATGTACAAACCAATGCACATTCATACATTCATATGAAAGTGTGTGCATAAGTAAATAAAATAAATAAATAAATAAATAATGAAAAAATATATCATGAGAAATAAATTTGTTTACGTGAACGGCAGTGAACATACACTCACACACAACAACAACAACAGCATTTGTATGCATTAATGTACTTACACACATTTGCATAATTATTCGATTGCAAAACATAAACTAACATCAAGCACTCTCTATTCCGCTCATTGTTTTGTGTTTCAACTTCGTAGTGTATAATATAATATTTACATGGATACATATCTATGTATATATGTATGCATGTATATATCTATGTGACAATTAAATTATTCCCACAACAACAAAATAATATACATACATACATATATGTATGTAACTACATACATTTATCAAAAACAAAAGCTTTATTTTAAATACATACATACATACATACGAGTATGTATAAAAAATGACAAAATGACATTTTTATATTTGCACGTACAAATAAAAGTATAAACATTAAAATATTAAAAAAATATGTTTGTTTTGCATTATTTTTAAAATTATAACTTCATACATTTATATAATAATATGATCACTTTCGTTTCTACAATATAGAAAAAGATATATAAGATATATTTTTAAAATTATGATAACTTAATAGGTACGTTTATATAATAATATGATCACTTGCGTTTGTACAAAATGAAAAAAAGATATACATATGTATGTATGTATGTACGTATGAATGTTAAATTTGACCCCTGCATTTAAATGTTAAGATATCTGAGAGATCATTCTCATTCTCGAAATGTGTCAAGTGTTTTTAATTATTTACAAAGAAAATGAAGTATCAAACTGAATAAAATAAATACACATAAAACAAAGGAGCCGAATATTTGTCGAATTAAATACACCCTTTTTATACGTAGATATTTACATACATACTTACATATATACTTACATATATAAATAATAATTTTGTGTTTGTTATTATCATCATAAAGTGATGTCATTTATAAAACACAAAAATGATAATATAAGTAGTAAATACATATTAAAATCATAGAGAGTGTATGAGAGAGAGGAATAAAGAGAGAGGGCCACCTGATACGAATATGAAAGTGTTCTGTTACGTTTCGATTGGTTTGTTGATAAGCACATACATACTACGAGTACCTACTGCATATTTAAGCCAAAGATGAAAGCTCGCGACCTAGAGCACGTTTGAAAGTGTTCTATTTTTATAAATTTCTGCATTTTTATTATTATTATTTTTTGGAACGCGAATAACACATAGTAATTGGGCTAATTATTCGTTTTGAAGCTATAAAATGTATACTAAACAAAAAAAAAAATATTGTTATACCTACCTACATATGTATTGAAACCAAGAAATAAATAAAATTTAGCTGTTTTTTATGCGTTTCCAGCTGTCTATTTTACGTTGTCATACTCGTACGTTGTCGTAGGTGTCACCCTTTTTGTCAGTGTAGTTAAAATTCAATTGTCTAAAGAAAAACCATAAAAATGAAAACAGCCAAATCTATATTTTTTAAAACACAAAAAGAAAACAAGAATAGTCTTATACACTGCCTGCCACTTAAATAAGGAATCACATTGTTTTAATTTAAAAAAATAAGTTTTGCAGAACCAAATTTCAAAATGTTGTCTTTATTATTATTATTACACTCCGGTTCATTTATATAAAGGCACTAAAAATTCCATATTCAGAAGCCTGTATCTTTTACAATTTTTAACTGGTCGCAGAATTTTAAATTAGAAGTGGAAGCTAGACATCTTGAGGTATAAAAGAAATCATGCCAATAGTGGTCTTTTAACTAAACAACTTGTTTTAAGCAATTTATAAAAAAAAGTCCAAAAATGTGCTATTGTTTTGGTTCACTTTAATAAAGGTATCTGAACCAATTTTAAGGAAAAAATGTTTTTCTTGTTTTTTAATTCATATTTCTTTATTATTGCTTCATTAACTTTACTTAAGACCAATTAGTGATGGGAAAACCCCTCTTTGTCTTAATAACTTCATTGACAGAGAAAGAGAATTTATGTAATCCAACGAAATTTGACTCAAAGCATCCGTAATAGCCTAAATTAGCGGCTGCTTGTCTACCTTCTTCATAGACCCAGAAATTTTCGATAATGGTTAGATCTGGCGAATAGCTTTTTCAGAATATCAGCATTTTGGCTTGCATTGAGCTCCTTTACTACTCTGGCGTTGTGTATAGAGTCAATATCCCAGATATAGGACCAAATAGTTCATTAAACTTCGGAAAATTTTATAGCTTGCACCAGTCATTTTTGCACTTTGAAATTCAAGATCGATGGTGCCATAGCACGTAATAGCACCCCATACCATAACGCCTTCTTCTCGGCTTGATGTCGGTTCAAAAATCGCTTTTCCTTGCACAAATGATGGAAATAATAGTTATACTCGTAGCCATCATTTCCATCAACTCGACGTACTGATGACTTGCTTGCTTTCAGTCCAGCTTGAATTCTTATTTTTGATAAGCATAAGGCAGAATTACAAGCAATTCCCTTCCTTTAAAATTTTTTTCACACCTCTCGGGATCTTTGATGTAATTGTCGACTACTGTTGGGCTTCGTCCAATTTTTTTTTGTAGCTATTGCGCGGTTAAAATATCCTTCAGAACGGTAAACATCGATTTTAGTTTTTTCCGACAGATTTACAATTTTTTGTTTTGCCATTTTGACGCGTAAATTGCTTAAAATGCAATAAACAATCACTCTGTACAAAAAAATCATCGCTTACTTTGAAAATAATAAAATGCCTTTATTCAAATGAACCAAAAAAAGAAAGCACATTTTTGGACTTATTTTTAGAAATTGCTCAAGAAAGGTTCTTAAGTTAAGAATCCACTTTTGTCACATTGTTTTTATATCTCAAGCTTACATTTCTATTTTGAAATTCTGCAATCGGTTAAAAATTGCAAAAGATACAGGGTTCTGAATATGAAATTATTAGTGCGTTTAAATAAGTGAACCGGAGCGTATTATTATTATTTATTTATTATCAATCGAGCCCAAAGGGTCATATACATATCGCTCCTTTCTTGCAACATAGTCACATCTCCAAAAATGAGCTTTTCGAGTTAGCAATGCAGAATTGTTAACAGTATTACCTTTTATATTGTGCCAAAATGTATTCAAATTACTTTTAAAGTGTTTTTTTAGGAGATATTTTCTAAAAAAAATTCTAAGACTTGCATGGAAGCTAAAAATTTGAAATGCGTTTTTCTCAAAACAAGCTTTTGTTAGTTCTTTACTTTTTGAATAAATTCATTTCGTGAAAATGAGAGCAACCATAAGTATCTCTCGAAAAGACACACAATTTACCAAAAGTACAGGAACGCCGTAAGCCAAAATTTTAATCCAAAATTATATGCAGCGTTTTGCTACTGTACATGCAAACACAAAGGGAACAAATTTAGGAACCAAGTGAGCTGGATAACCTGGGACATACTGGGGCATCCAGCGGCCTACCTACCTAACCTTTGCCGGTGTAATGAAAATTAAATTTTTAGATTGTGCTTTACTTATTAACGTACACTTTTTTTTAAATATCCCCAAAAAGAGAAATCCAACGATGTCAAATTACATGGTATTGACGGCCAATTAACATCGCTACAACGTGAGACGATAGGGCTATTGAATTTGTCGTGAAAAAGAGCAATTATTTTATTGGCTGTGTATGCAAGTGATACCAACATGTTGGAACCACATAGCTTAAGTTTTTGGCAATAATAAGCCCATTATCATCTCACGGTAGCGAAAACCATCCACATTAACTGCTTGACCGACCACACTTTTAAGGAAGTACGGCCCGATGACGGGCCGTACTTCCGTCATCGGATTTGAACTACGAGCTTCGGAAAAGGCTTCAACAATCTTAACGCACTGCTCAATTATGTACCTCTGCATGGTTAAATTTGTCAAACACTGAAACAATGAAATGTCAAATTAGGTTGGGCAAAAAACTAGACGTTAATTTACATCGTGCATTATGGTTAAGATCACCCTTTAACTTTTTGAATATTTTTCCTGATAACTATCTATAAGCAAAACTCAAGGTCTTTGGGTTTTATATAAAATTTAGCCAGTTTTGATCAAATTTGTTATAACAAACCAAAGACCCGAAGCTTGCTGATAATTATAATGAACAAGTTTAATAAGTTAAAATTCTAAACACAAATCGTTTAATAATAAGCTCGAAGAAATTACAAACCTGATTAGTACACACATACATACAGTGATGGACGAAATAATAGCGACACGAATTAATGAGAGCACTTAGCATTAAAATTAAAAAGGGGTATATTTTTAAAACAAAATTAAGTATTACAAAAAAAAAAATGATAAGTGATTTGTGGGTAATTTTTTTAGCTTTTGTTTTCTTCTAGTACACATTTTGTCCTATGAACCAAATATGCTTTTACGGAAAGGGGAGAAAAAATAAAAATACACGTGTATGCAATCAAGCTGAATTTTTGTAGGCAAACTCGTGGAAATGTCTGTATCATGTCAATTTTTTTAATAGATTTTTATCAATTCTCAGATATTCCCGATTTTTTTTTTAAATTGGTTATCAGTTTTTTTGTAACGGTTTCAGTTCCTTAAAAAACCGATTTTTTTTATTAATTTTGTTAAATTAACATTGAAAATTGTTACATTAAAAATTTTAATGCTTTTATAGAAACTTTGGCCCTTTATTCTTGCGTTTGTGTCACCATTGTGACAAATAGTTATTTCGAGTCGGGCACTGGATTGATAAACTGCAAATATATGGAGTAGGATGGGTCGAAAAACAAATTATTTTTCCGGAAAGTTTTAGTAGTTTAAAAATTTGGAGTACCTTCAAGTTATGCTGAAAAAAGAGAAAAAACTTTGTTTTCAATAAAAATCTGAGAATTGATAAAAATCTATTTTTTTTATTTATTTGAAGTAAAAAAAAACATAAGCAACAAAAACTTTAATCAGGTGCTGCTTGAAAGTGGATCTGATACATTCCTTGATCTCCTTCGCCACAATATTTCAGCGGATTGTTAACGTCTTTGTGCGTTTAACACTACAACAACTGAAATTCCAGGCATTTTGCTTATATGTTCTAAATTTTGTTGAAATTAGTTTGAACAAATTTTTGCGCTTTCGCACTTTACTGTTTTAAACATATGTTTTTGCTTTGATTTGCACATTATTACCACGTTTAATGAAAAATATTGCCAGACTTACCATAAAAATACAAAAGATACATTTTGTCGGAATGAAGTAAATCGATCAAAGTCTGATGAAGGCAAAACAAAATTGATCGAAATGAAAATTTGTAATCAAAACCATTCCAAATAATTTCTGTGACAGGCCTGATAATCTGGTCCATACTAGACGAAAGAAAGCAAAAGCTAGAAAAATTGTCCACAAATCACTCTTCATTTTTTTGTAATACTCGATTTCGTTTTAAAAACATGTTTTTTTTTTAATTTTAATGTTAAGTTCACTCATTACTTTGTAACCCTATTATTTCGTCCATCACTGTATTTATAAATAACAACAACGACTTATTTATAAAAAAGAAGTTCGGCAAATTATAATTAATATTTAAAAATTATAATGTGTTGAAACAAAAGTTAGTGGTTTGCCTTGAAAAACTAAAAATCTATTCTCACAAAATTCCGACGTGCGATAATGCAAAATGTTGAGACATTTAAATTGTTTTTAAATCGATGTTCTTATTTCTATTAAAAAAGTAAAACAAATCTAAGAACATCTTCAAAATATATTTTTTCTAAACGTTTGCCGATAAGAATACGCGGTCATCGGCCGTGAAAACTAAAATTCTGCACTTTTGCACTAAAATAGCAATTAGGAAGAAATTAATAATGTGTCGAATAAATTAAAAAAAAATATATTTTAAAAATTAAAAAAAAAAATATGTTTAATTTACATGAAACGGATATATATTTGTATGCAGATTATATTCATATGATAATTTTTGATGATAAACAATTCATTGACATTTTGAATGTCCGTATAAATTATATTTTGGAACAGTAGCTGTATGGACTGATGGATGAATGTTGTTGATTAAGATCTCTTCTTTGAAGATCAAGATCAAAGAAAGTATTCGCTATTTGGGCATTTTATTAAATGAAAATTGTCTTTCAAAAACATAAATTTTTTTAACATCGAAAATTATGCATCTATGGCGGTTCACCACGTTCTTTGATGAATTTGCATTGCAGTTCTCAACTTAACTGATAGCAACTGTACGACAAGAGAATTAGCTTTAAGCTGCGAAATGATTGTAGCATAATGCAGTCGAAAATTACGGTCATAATGAAGGTAGCTAACTAGTTGTGGTACTACAGGATACACGGGGAGAATATCCGAATTTGTACTGACAGAAAGTCTGCATTGAATGCACTAGCAGGGCTTTATACGACGTCTAGGTTGGTTTGTGAATGGCCGATATCTTTAGACAAGATATGTATATGTCAGTGATTTACATCAGCACCTGCCTTGATGGCCTGATGATGAATCAAGCGCACGCTGTGAATTATTCACGATATTTGTCTTGCAAGGCTCACACAGGTCGCATCTTTTCAGCTCAGGCCCTCTAATCTCTCCTATGTAATTTTCCAGACAGTCAATGGAAAATAAAGTTATATGAGTTGGTAGGCCAAAGTCCATTAAGAGCAGCAATCCGTAGCCGATACACCCGTCTAACCATCCCTACTTTACAGAAATCTGTTACAAAACAACAATAGACCCAGAAACCCGGCATTCACCAAAGTTATCAGAGAAACAATTCCCCTTCCGGCGATTTATGTTTAGACCACAGCCAGAACGTTTCAGCCAAGATAAGCACCTCAACCATGATCAGTGACGGATTGGTCTGCAAACAGAACATCTCAGGGAATTTGCCGATCCCCGTTCTGCCAATTAAGTCTTGGTAAATGTTTCGAAAGTCCAATACAAGTTTTGCCTAGAGTTTTATTTGCTACAACAAACGAGAAACTCCTACCCCTTTTAGCCCCAGAAAGCATAGCGCCTTGGTTAGGCGTACATCAAAGCAAACCCTTCTACCTGGGGGCTCTAAGCGAGATAGCGAGACACTTGAACCTGTGGCTTTTCTGGAAACTGGGTAATGTTGTAGTAGACAAACTGGTAAAGGTCATGGTCTGGTTACAATATAAATGGTGTAGTTGCAATCCCGCTAAAGAGCAGTCAGAACCAGGTACAGCGTCAAATTTTAGAGACTGCACAGGACAAATTGTCTAATGAGGTTACCTGTCTAATATAAAGGCTGGCATGGTCCAGGTATGATAATAGGACCATTATTCTAAGTGGTATTTTGTCATCCATCCTGTATACACGTGTTTTTTGCGGTCGTCCGTGTTTTCTATATAAATGTTTTCATTATTTAGCGCGCAAATTAGAGTTGCCGTATTGCTTCCGGGAAAGTGGGAGCATCTTGGGGATTCAGGAAGTCGATTTTGGGAATTCCCAAAAAAATTCGGAGCCACTTCGCTAACCGGTTTTTCATATACGGTGCGAGTTTTAGTCGTGGAACGTGTATCTGAACTATTAATGGTCATTCGATTTATTGCGAAAATTGAAGTTGCCATATTGTTTTCGGAGAAGTGGAGTATTTTGCCGATTTTGGGATTCAAAAAAAAAAAAATTCGTAATGCGTTACACGGATATTTCTTAATTTTTAGTTTAAGGTATTTAAACTATATTTATTGTTAATCTGAGCAGTGGCGTATGATACCTTCGCTGGGCACTGATCAGTTTTAACTAATTTAATTCCAACACTTCAAATGCTCTGATAACGTTTGTTCCTTTCGTGTTATTAGTCAAGCGTCCACCAGTACTATTCCCTCTTTCCTCCTTATAATCTATTTTCCTAGTTCCAGTACAGTACTGCATATGTAGTGTTCTTCCTCAGAGTACTGGTCCAAGATAAAAAGGTGTACCCCGACGGTGGTTGCGCTCGAGGAGATTAAATCTTTAATTTAATGATTTCTGTAGAAGTTGTAGGGATGAGAAGGTATAGTACTTTCTTTGTCGGTGTGGTGTCTAGTTCTGATATAAGGACTTTAAACATAGGCAGACCGGTAGAAATGCTGGATTGCAATGGTGATGGATTTTACTTTCGGATTGGTTTTGGACTGGATCAATAATATATAGATCTGCTGAGATGCCTCACGTTGGCCTTTCATTCGCTGGCAGCCTGTTAAACATAATCTAACTCAAAGCAAACTCAACCAAAACCATATGAGTGTTATAATATGCAAAAAGTGCGATGAGGTGAAATATCAAGGAATCTTTATTGATAAGTATTTGTATTTTGAAATATTTCTTATTCAAGTGACGTGTCGTACGTGTCTGTCTTTAAATAAATGCATAATTTTAGTATAACAAAATATGTATATTTTTATGTCTTCAGAAAACTAAAGCCAACACATTGAAATTTGGTTCTGCAAAAAATAATTTATTTCTGAACTTTAGTTTAGGAGTTATAGCGAATTAAAGTTGAACAAATGTGATTCCTTATTCAAGTGGCAGGCGGTGTATATGAAAAGTTGTTGTTTCTCAGAATAGCCCGAATATCAAATTATTTGCCACTGGAACTGAGAATATTTGCGCACTTTATTAATGCCTTTCGTTTAAAACTTAGGAAACATCTTATAAACTGAAATTAATTTATTGAAGTAGATGCAGTCATTTAATTCGTTAGGATCTTTTTACTTTTCTTACATTATTTGTAAAAAACATTTGGAGAACTTTAATACTTTATTTAAATAACAGAGCTCATTATATTTTTAGATATATTTTCCATGATTTGCACTTCGCTCGAAGAGAGTACGAATAAAGTCTGCTAAATGAGAAACACAAATTGCTCTCTCATGTAAACTTTCTCATTTACCCAACTTGCTCAATTTTTAACACAAGAATCACTTTTTGTGCAAATTGGGAACCTACGTCGAACAAAGCTAATATGTACATATTTTTCATTTGTTAATTATTTTTAATGTGTATTTTGCAGATAATATGGTACTATTAACCATATGTTGCTCATTTTGGGCTTGGTTGGTTAAATAAAAGCAAAACAAATAAAAAAAGAAAAACGAAAAAACCCCATTGATTAGCACAAAAGTTTTTCCTAAAACTACTTAAAAAACTGTAATGAAAAACATTGTTTCAAAATTTAAAAGTCAGCAAAAGTTCGAGATATATACTACAGGGTGGGCCAGGAGTAGCCATGGGGTTTTAAAGTTTAATAACTTTTTTTTCTCAGATTATATAATATACAAAATGGAAATTTTTTAACACTAAGTGTGAAAAATAGTGTCTCGTAAATGACCACCGTTTTTAGGTTCACACTGATAACATCTTTCAAAATTTTGCGGCTATAGCGTTCGAATTTTTGCAACAATGTTTGCCTTGAGTTCAAGAATTATCTCTAGCATGTTCAACTAACTAATGACTGACTAAAAGTCGGGTGCTGTCAAATCTGCCGATCGCACTGGCCAAATAATTTCCGAATTTCTGGAAATTATTTGCTCTCCAAAAATTTGACTTAAAAGTGCCATTGTTTCTCGGGCAGTGTGTGCAGTGGATTCGTCCTCGATTACTCTCTATTGCGATGCGAAAGAAAGTTCGATGCGAAAGGTAGATGCGATAAGAGTATAATTTGCTATTCTGTGCTGTGTGCGCAAACTTTTTCGTGAAATAGTTCAAAAATGAAGTAAAACTGGTATCACAAAATAAACAATAGCGAAGAATGATAAAATAAAATGTGCGAAAGGGGGAAAAACGCAACACGCTACCAATTCTTCGATTTTTCTTTCGCATCGCGCAAGTCCATGTCTGTTTTTAAGAGCAGTGTTCACTTTGGAATTTTGTGTCTGCAATGGTGAGAATGAATAATTTTGACACTTAAAGTGTGCATTGAATAATAATTTTTTCACTCAAAAATCTTCCGTGAATTTTGGTTTTTTTTTTTTTAATTTTTTGTATTAAGGATTATATATGAATATTAAAATTATCTCCTAAACAACTTGTGTGACACAGTTAATTTGGCAAATCAGCATATCATTCAGTCTGAAGAAACACAGCGCAATAAAATTCATTCTTTCTTACGGAATCACTTTTTAATGAAAAGTGAACACTGTGGCTGTCGGTGAATTTTATTTTGAGTGCTCACTGGTAAAAGAAATTCATAGTTGCTGAATCTGGCCCCAGGATGTAAAAAATTTTCTATCCGATGCCGCTCTCCATTTACGGTTACAGCACTTCCATCTTCATGCTCGAAGAAGTAAGGCGAAAAAACCAGTTGGCCAAAAACACATGTTAAAAACTACAAGGTCCAATGATGTTTTCAGATGTGATCCCACACCATATTGTACACCTAATGGGATGCAATTGGCGTTGATGAATGACAGTTCTGCTTATTAACAAAGCAACCACTCAAATGAAAATTAGCTCCATCATTCATAATCAAATTTTCAATAAAGTTAATTTCATTTGTGGGCAACTCTTGAAATTTAACTGCAAAATTTAGACGATTGCCGAATATCTGCGGTTTTTAATTCTTGCATCAATTGCACCTTATGTGGGTACAACTGTAAATCTTTTTTTTTAATGCCCCGTAGTGACGTACGAGACATTCCTAGCTGAGCAGAACACCTTCTGGCAGATCTTTCTGGTGTTTCGTTAACACTTTGCTGTACTCATCCAATATTTTCGAGGTCTACCGGTTCGAGGCAAATCTGTTACGGTTGGTGATTACGATCAAGTAAGCAAAGAATCATTGCTTCAGGGGGCAAAATTCTCAAGTTTAAAAGTCAACCATATGCTCTTTGCATTGAAATAATTGATCTCTGATTTAAATAATAAAAATCTATTTTTTGTTCAGTTGTGTATCTCTCCATTATTAATGCCCAAGTGTTATTTGTATAATCTGAAAATAAAATGAAACAAAATAAATATATAAACAAGAAAAAGTTTTAAACCCCATGGTAACCTTTGGCTCACCCTATACATGTACATACATATGTACGTATGTATATACTTAAGTATGTTTTATATTTCAAATAAAAAATCATCGAACTCTGTTTTGGTCGAAAAGTCGCTTAAAATATGAAAGAAACATCATTCTGGCAATGCTGACTAAATAAAAACAACTGATACTGGTTTCTCAAAAAAACAGAAAAAACAAAACATTTGCTCTTTTTTTTTTTGTTGATTGCAGCGAGTAAAACAAAACAGAAATAATGAGAACGGTCACAAGACACGACCGACCGTCGTTAGTAAGACTTGCCATTTTGTTATTTTCTCTGTTAGATTTAGTTGTTTGTTGATATAAAACAAAAAGTAATTAAGTGCTAGTTTTAAAACTTTTTCAAAAAAGCTAACAAATTGTTATTAATTAACATAAATATTTACGTTTGGTTTTGCGCACCCTTTTTTTTTATCAAATAATCGATATGAAACAATGAACAAAAATATTTTGCTTTGTGTGTGCCGAAAGTGCTTTTAGGTAAAATGTAAACTAATACATATTTAATTTAAACCTACACATACATGTAAGTGCATACATACGAGGGCTGTTCGATAACTCCGTGACTATTTGAATAACAGAATATTTATTCGACAAATAAGGGTTTTATGTTTAAACCTAATATACCCAGCGCCGAACACTGCCTACCACATTACTTCTCTTCAATGATGTGTGCAACACTTTGTAATCAATGAATGCTAACTTACAAAGTATATTACATTAGTATATGGAGTTCCCAAAATGAATTACGTTCATATATTGTATCATATTTTATATGTAGGTATTTTATTTTTTAGTTGCAAATCAAATGTTCGCCGTCTTTGTCAGACTACGTAGCAAAAATTTTAATTAACACAATAGCTCTGTTCACAGTCTCGTGCAAATGGTTTTACGTCATTGCATTTGCAAAAAGACTTAGCATATTTTTACTCTACACTAACAATATGTAGGTATTTTATCTATATGTAGGTATTTTATTTTTTAGTTGCAAATCAAACGTTCGCCGTCTTTGTCAGACTACGTAGCAAAAATTTTAATTAACACAATAGCTCTGTTCACAGTCTCGTGCAAATGGTTTTACGTCATTGCATTTGCAAAAAGACTTAGCATATTTTTACTCTACACTAACAACACAGCACAGCAATGCACTTGCTAGTCTTATGTGTATATGCAATACTTAAAACCTTTAGTTTTTATTTGCTCTGCTTATGGAAAACTTAATTGCAAATCGACAGCTAATAATCAGCGATCCAAGCCATTTAGTTCGTAATCGCCGCTTAGTTGCCGTCGCTCATCCCGCATTCATATAACATCAGTCGATGTCTTTACTTAATTAAATTCGTTCTTTCTATTAAAAAGTCCATTAACTGCTTCTTAAAGGATTTTTTCGGCATATTTATTTTTGATTAAAATTTCAGTAAATTTTCTACTCTATATATCAATCAGCTGTGAATTTCGTGCGTTGCAAAAAGTTGTGCAAACTAAACCAACAGCATATATTTGCAATTGCATGAATTTGCAATCACAAATGCACAAGATTGCAAATAGAGCTAATCAGTGCTAAAGGTAAGAGTGCATAGAAAACAAGAAAAGATTTAGTGAAAAAAGAATGCAGTAAACAAAAAACCGGATCAAATTTATTTAATGGAATATTCCCAAAAAACTAAAGTGCGCAGAACGTCTTCGACCTGCTTACAAAGTAAGCGAGATTGCATTCGAGCTACAATACTGCTTACAAAGTATGCGAGATTGTATCCGAGCTGCCTACTGCCGACTTACAAAGTATGCGAGATTGTATTAAAGCTGCCTTATGATAACTTACATTGTATGTTAGAAAGTAATGAGCTTTTGTTGAATGAACACTTCACTACGAGTACCGTTAGACGAATTACACCGCGCAGTTGGTCCACCGTCAGTTTGGACTGAATGTCTGATGTAAATCAATTCCACATCTGTATATGAGTATTCTAACTATGGCTAATTGAAAATATTCAAAAAGCTTATCAATGAGGGTGTGCAATGTCAATTCTTTTTGAAAATCTAGTGTTGTTTGTTAAGCACGTTTAACTATTTCAAAAATGTGCTAAACAATTTTTAAGAAAACAAACAATTAAACAGTTTGCTAATACTTTTATAAACTTTTAAATTAAAGTCAAAGTTAAAAAGCATGTGAAAGCAAACCCTATTTGAATAACTTTAATCGGGTTGCAGAATATCATCCATGTCATGAAGTCCATTTCCGTACGGAAATGGAATGTAGTGCGTTTTTGGGCTCTTTAGAAAAAAAAAAATAATTTTCCGGAAGAGAAGAATTTTTAACACAAAATACTAAATTCATTTTCGAAATTAAAGATGATTTCATGATTTTTATTTTTCTGAAGCATCAAAAATGAGCTGAATTCCGTTTACGAACCGAGTTAGAATTGTAGAATATCAGCCATGTCATGAAGTTCAATTCCTTGTGGAAATGGAATTTAGTATTTTAGGCTCTTTAGAAAAAAATGATGTTATTCGGAATATAAGAATTTTTAACACAAAACTCTAATTCAATTTTCGAAACTAGATATGATTTCATTTCGAATAAGTTTTTAATGTTTCGTTTTCTGAAGAATCAAAAATAGACTGAATTCCGTTTGCGAACGGAATTGGAACTTTAGAACATCAGACATCTCACGGACTTCGACTCCGTGCGGAAATGGAATTTAGTGCGTTTTTAGGTCCTTTAGAAAAAAAGTTATATTATCCGTATTATAAGAATTTTCAACACAAAATTCTAAATTCACTTTCGAAACTAAAGATGATTTTATTTCGAATAAATTTTTAGCTTTTCATTTTCTGAAGAACCAAAATGGACTGAATTCGGTTTGCGAACGGAATTGGACTATGTGGCATTGCTGTAGGTAGTTTTGTGTCGCGTTTGTTTGTGACCGCACAATAAATAATATTTGAAGCAAAAATAAACAAGAAAAAAAATTGTGATTCGTTCGCTGTTATGGAGAATGTACTTATTGTGAAGGCCTTTTGGAAATTTTAAATTACCAGTTTATAGAACACAAATAAGCCACACGTCTAGAAAACTGCACAGTAGAAACTAGAGTTGTCAACCGATTAAGAATAATGCGAATACTCCATCAAACAAGACCAAACTCTACATCGAATAATTTTAAAATGATGACTTTTGTATAACGAATATATCGACTAATTAATGTCAATTAAGCGAACAAACTTTTTTTTAATTAAAAGACTTAGAACTAGATTTATTCTCATGCATTTTTAAGGGTTTTATATGATAAAAAATGTAGGAAAGCCGCAAAATATAGAAGCTATAACGCTGATTATAATTAATCTCAATGTTTAGTAAGAACACGCGTGGTGCTTTAGTACTTATAGTATTTCGGAAATATATATTGTAATAAGCAAACAAAATTCAAAGGCAAATAATTGGCATCTGTGGTAGAAACCAAAGGATGTAACTTGCGTAAAAGTTGCTGAATAAAACATAAAAAAGAAAACATGTTTTGAAAATAAGTATTCGATTTTTTATTTTACTTTCATCGTTTTTTAATGCTCAAATCGCACTTTGTGAAATTTTTTCAGTAAAAGTGTTACTGCAAAATGAACTCAAAACTTTGCTGTTACTAATCGAACTGAAATTCGTCTGCTATCCAATATAATACAAAATATAAAATTTTTAATATAAGTTCGTATTTAAGTTTTCAGACAAAAACCACTATTTCTTTTTTCAAAGAGTAAATACCAGCCATTGAACCACTAAAAATTGTCAGGAAACGTTGAAAAAAGCGCACAAACTCGGTAAAATGTCCAAAACAACCGGCAAAAAGTGCAAAAAACCCATAGAAAACTAGTCAAAATGAAAAAAACCGAATAATTACCCATATAATCGGGCCCAAAATGGCAGATAAAAGTTCACATACACGTTCTTTGACAAAAACTCACATCTATGTGAATAACCCGTTCCAAACCCGTTAGCGAACCGGATTAGAGTTTTCAGGAGTCGATATAATTCCTTCCTTTTCCCGGAACAATCCGATAATTGAAGTTGCAATACGGCAACTTCAATTTTCGGACTAAAACGGCAACACTCTTCTATAGCGGAATATCAAATTCCTCATAAGTACACACTGCACATAACAAGGTTTGGAAAAGTTACAAACATACAAACAAACATAGCAGTGAAGCTTATAAAGCGTGCTAAAAAAGGTTAAACAAGGCCATGCCTTAGCGTGCTTGTAAAACTAAAGTTTAGAGGTTGCTTTCTAAACCTTCAAATTTACATATAAATATTAAATAAAGCATATCACCATTATGATGATACGCTTTATAATAATAAAACATATCACCACGTTTTCATAACAAGTCCCCTAGTCTTTTTAAAATTTTTTGTAAAATTCTTGCTTCCTGGCCTTTGTTCAGCTTTTTTTTTAAATTAACAACTGTTAAGTTGTTAACAGAGCTCTGTTAATGAAAAAATTTCACATTGCTAAAAATTAGAGGTTTTTGTCTGCGATCTCAAATTCGAATTTAATTGCCGCACATAAAAAAAAAAAAAAATTACCATTACTAAACAAAAAAAAACTCGGTTGAAAATCATCGATCATCTTAATTATTGCAGTAACTGGGACTTATTAATGTTACAAATTTTCTCTGAAAACATTTATAATGATAATTAAGAATCGTAAAATATATAAATTTATTAAAAGAAATCAAACAAATAAAAGAAAAAAACAAACGAACGAAAATATTCGTTTGAATTATACAGTGCGAGTTAGATAAATTATGTCAGAAACAGATTTGTATGGCAAAACAAATTCTGAAACGTTTCTGAAATATGGATCGGACAAAAAACAGCCGCCAATTGTTGTTGTTGTTGGTGATGGTAGGAGACGCGTGCGGAAGGTGGTCCGCACCGCCACACGCCACGTAACCGTTGTCAGCTATTCGACTCGGCATAAAGAGACGAAAACCCATACATCGCATCATGTTACAACAGTAAGGTAAGACAATTTTGATTGCATCATATCTACACACTATATACATAATGTATTAAACACACTCAAGGCAGCAAACTACCGGCTACATGGCTAGAAATGTCACTAGCACCAATTGTCGCTGTGCAGTTAGCTACTTAATTACATTAGAAGCAGCAGCAGCATAATAAACAGTTGATCTGTTAATTTTATCTTCTGCTCCTCGATGACAACAGTAAATAAATAGTGGTAGTAAATAAAAGGTGGTCCAACCAAAACGCGCAATATTTATTGTAAATAACATATAGTGCAACCTAAAGTAGGGCGTAAAGCGCAACGTAGTTTAACTCTTTGATTTTACGCTGTATTAAGTAACTTTTGACAGCTAAAAAACGCTTGCCGTTTTTGTTTAGGGATGGCTGTTACTTGGTTTAGCACAAAGTACTATATGCAAAGTTGTAAAAAACATAAACGAAATAGAAGGCAAATTGTGGCCCCCAGGCACTTAGTTTGCTTGTCAATAGTCGCTATAAATTTTGAGACTAGTTTCGCTTGAGCTCAGTTATTTTTAGCCAAATCGGGGTGTTCCACCATGAATTGCGCCAATACTTTTTTTTTTTGCTTCCCATTTACTTTATTTGAAGTACTCGATTTCGAATGCGACGATTTGGCCTCTGGTTAAATGCGCGAACTTTTAATGTCACTTGCCAAGGCACTTTAGTACATTTTTTTGAAGGAGGGCCTTCCAAAGTCTACAAATTTTGAAAAATTTAAATTCATAGTTCAACGAATAGTCTTAATTCTAGAAAACCAGGGACAGTTTTGTCATTATTTTTGATTGTGAAATGTTTCTTAGAAATTTTATTTATGTGGACGGTTCCAAAGTTTAAATGAACAAATATAATAAAAATTTACCACTCAAAAAATTATAAATAGCTTGTTTTCTATGTTTCCCAGCTATCTATATGTCGTCATTTCATAGGAGCTATTCTAATCATCAGTAGTAGAGTTGGGTAGTTCGCGAACGAACTAGTGTCACTGAACTATTCACTTCAGGGAGCTAAGTGAGCCGATCATTTCTGCGAGCTCTTTTAGTTCCGTAGTTGATGTTTCTTCCTTTTCTCTTCAAGTTTTCTTTTTCGCTTATGTTTCTTTCTTTCTGGTAGATATGTATACGGAAGTAGTCAAACAGTGCTGCCAGAATTTGATGTAAAAAGTACATATCTATGTTATATACAACTATTCAGAATATTAGACAACACAATTTTACTTTGGTTTTTTGTATTATAAAAATAAATGTTATGATATGCGACCATAATTGAATATGAAAACATCGAGACATCATCACAAATATATCGTTTTTTTTTTTCTTTTTAATAAAATTATTTTTCATCACACCTGAAAACTTCTAATCTCACCTCTTATTAATCCTTATAATAATTGTACTTTTTATTTGTTTACAGCCATTTTGTTTTGCTTTTCTTTATCATGAAACCTGAACAGAGCCGTTCATTGAAAATATTATTTACGGAGCACTGAACTATTGAACTAAAAGAAAGACATATTTCAGTAAAAAGAGCTGAACTAAAAAGAGCACTCTCTCAAAAAAGCGCATGAACTCAACTCTAATCAGTAGACTTAGAAATTTTTGCAAGATATTCTCAAACATTCAATTTTATATCTCAACAACCTGACTAAATTACAAAACACAAAACACAAGATTTTTCTTTTGCTCACGTATCTACTTATTTAGAAGCTAGTATAGGGAATCAAACTCAATTGTTTGAAAAAGTAACCACAATACAAAAAAAGAAAAATGGTCATACAGGGCTGTTCTGCAAATCACTTTTTGTGAAAGTGATTTGAAATCACAAAAAAGGTGTTCTGCACACAAAATATTTTTGATTTTTGTGATTTTTTTTTGGTTTATTGGATTATTTTATTTTAACTTCTATATTCGTTAGAAGAAATTAACCTTATTTTGCAAATAATACCGCGAATAAAAAATTCAATCTGAAAATAAGAATATCAATAAATTGAAGCAAAAAACAGCTGTTTTTTGTGTTTCAGAAGAGTAGAAATCACATGGAAAGTAACAAAAAATTGTGATTTGCAGAACAGGCACAAATCGCATTTGTGCTTTTGAAACGGCATGTGTTTTGAAATCATGTGATTTTTAGAACAGGCCTGATAGTTTGACCAAATTTCTAGGTTTTTCTTAAATGCCCATAATTTTTAAACTGCATGGGATAGATTTTGATTCTGAAGGGTTACTCTCTATTGCGATACGAAAGTGAGCGCGATGCGAAAGGTAAATGCGATAAGAGTATAATTTTGGAACTCGGTACCCTTGGCACAAACTTTTTCGCGAAATAGTTTGGAAATGAATCAATAGCGCAGAATGATAAAATAAAATGTGCGAAAGGAAAATACGAAAACGCAATACAGAGTACCAATTCTTCGATTTTTCTTTCGCATCGCAATAGAGAGTAACCCCCCTGACTTTTCTCCTTTTCTTGATCCTGTCACCCCGTATTGGTTTGACTTTGACTTCTGAGACACCCTGTACGAGTATAAACGTTTGATTTTTGCTTTTTGGTAAAAGTTTTATCGAACAACACAGCAGTATATAAATTTTCCAATCTTTCAAAATACCATTTCTTTGCGTGTACACAATACGAAAAAAACCACTCTCACTCAAAAATTTCTACTTAGTCTCCAAACAGAAGCATCTGTTGTGAATTTTATTTTTAAATGAAACATACGAGTATCTACTTTGTATTCCTTTTTAACGGCAGATGTCTTTTACGCTCACGTAGTATTCATTCAAATAAATCCAATTGAACTCAAGTGTTATATTACGAAGGATATTGTCTGACGAACTCGAAAGGTTTCTGTGTGCTGCATTACAAATAACAAAAAAAAAATTGTGCCAAAAAAACTACTTTGGTTTTTTCCTACCTGCTGTATTCAAGAGATGCACCTGGCATTTTTGTTTTATTTTATTAATTTTTTTTTGTAGTCTTGTACAATATACGAGTATGTATGTACAGGTTTGTTTGTGTATGCTCATTCGTACATACCGTACATACGATGAGAATCAAAAGTGAGTCAACACCAGTAGTGTTTTTTAATATAATAAAATTATACATGTCGATTTTATTTACAATAAAAAAAATTGTTTATTCATTATTTGTAATGTTTTAGGAAAAATAGCTTAAATTAAATATACAGGGCTGTTCTGCAAATCATTTTTTGTGAAAGTGATTTGATATCACAAAAAAGGTGTTCTGCACACAAAATATTTTTGATTTTTGTGATTTTAAATCGGTTAGCTAACTTGCAATCAATTTGAAATCACATCCCAATTTTTGCACGCACTTTATAATGAATTTTATAATTTATTACATTAATAAATAACTTAATGTGTTTTCTATTGATTATTTAAGTAAAATCATTTATTTTATACGAAATAATTCATTAAATTAAGAAAAAACTAGATACGCTCATTTTGTTGCAAAATTTGTTGTATTATTTTGTGATTTGCTTTATTGGTTTATTTTATTTTACCTTTTATATTTATTAGAAGGAATTAACCTTATTTTGCAAATAATTCCGCGAATAAAAAAATTCAACCTGAAAATAAAAATATCAGTAAATTGGACCAAAAAACAGCATTTTTTTGGGCTTTAGAAGAGAGTAAATCACATCGAAAATCACAAAAAGTTGTGATTTGCAGAACAGGCACAAATCACATTTGTGCTTTTGAAACGGCATGTGCTTTGAAATCACGTGATTTTTAGAACAGGCCTGATAATTTCTTTTTTATACTTTACAACAAAGATTCAATAATATATGATCAAAAGTGAGTATACGTCGTTGTATAAACTAAATGTATGTGCAGTCTTATTTCTCGGACGTCTATCATTAAATTTATATCTATGCAAAGTTCATCGTATTGTGCTAACTGCTTTATCAGACTCTGTAGTGACGTCCTTGGCAATTTGTATCGCACTAGAATGTGTTTTATTTTTAACTATCGGAGCTGTTTTGCAAATCACTTTTTGTGAAAGTGATTTGAAATCACAAAATATTATTGATTTTTGTGATTTTAAGCCGCTAAGCTAACTTGCAATCAATTTGAAATCATTATTCCTAATTTTTGCATGTATTTTATTGTAAATTTCTTAATTTATTATATTAGTAAATAATTAATGTGTTTTCTATTGATTATTTAAGTAAAATTATTTATTTTATACGAAATAATTCACTAAATTAAACGAAAACTAGATACTCTTATTTTGTTGCAATACTTGCTGTATTAATTTGTGATTTGGTTTATTTTACTTCACTTTTTATATTTATTAGAAGAAATTAACCTTATTTTTCAAATAATCGGCGAATAAAAAAATTCAAACTGAAAGTAAAAATATCAGTAAATTGAAGCGAAGACCAGCAGTTTTTTGTGCCTCAGAAGAGTATAAATCACATTGAAAATCACAAAAAATTGAGATTTGCAGAACAGGCACAAATCACATTTGTGTTTTTGAAACGGCGTGTGCTTTGAAATCACGTGATTTTTAGAACAGGCCTGTATGGCAGCAATCCGGCTTTCTTCTCTTTCAGTTAACAGCTTTGGACGATATTTTCACTTAAAATTGTCTATTTTCTTAAAGTTTTTTAATTTCTCCACAACTTTTTTTAAGAGGTGTGGTGTCTTCCTAAAATTTTACCAAGTTTTCCTTTTTCTCTTAGATCTATTATAATTTTTCTTGTTTCTATTGAAATTTCCGTTCTCGTCTTTATTCACGGCTTTTATAAAGCTTTACTGGCACTTCCGCAACGGATGTTGATAATCAATTAACTAACAGCCATCCCTAAACAAGAGCGGCAAGTGTTTTTTAGCTGTCAAAAGTTCTCATGTCCGTACATTTTGTATGGAGCATACCGAAACAACGCAACGGCAACGCTTTGCAATTGGAAAATCCAATTTTGACAAAGCGTTTCACAGTGAAGTCAGTTGCAAAAGAAAACAATTGTAAACAAAAGAGTGAAGAAAAAAATATAAGAAATGGAAATAAATAAGCAAATAAAAAATTTGTGTATTTCTTATTAGAAAATAGAGTTACAAACTATTTTCAATATGATATAGTAACCTTACAACTTATCTAAGTAACTCATTTTTAAAACTTTAACTATTTTATTTTAATATAATAAACAACTCAAAAACAATAATGCCGTCCGTCTAGCTATCAAGATTATCAGGGTTGTTTTATTTGTTTGTTTGATAACCCTGCTTTTATCGTTTTGACATAAAACGTTGCCGCTTTTGTTTACGGATGGCGTTTCAGCGTTAAAGCTCATCGGAAAAAAACGTTCCGCCTGCTGCCCTTGTTTAGGGATGGCAGTAAAGCAAATTTTTTTATCCTTTTCAATAAAATTCATCATAAAAATAGCTGTAAATCTACCGGTCTTAGCGAAAAAATTAAATGAGAAAGAAACTGTTTACTCACTCATGAAGAGTAGAAGAGTTTTGACAGTTTTAGCTAAAAGTTATTATAAAAAAACTGTTGATGTTGTTTTTTTTTTGTATATTTTTTGTTTTTGTAACTGGTTAAATAAGCATCAGGTATCTTATAATTGTAGTTACTAAGATTATTCTAGTACTAATACTAGCAATATAATAAAACGAAATATAAAACTATCGCATGTGTGCGAAGATAAATATGCCGAGTTAAATACGTTTGACGTAATGGAATGACGTAACGACATATTTAAGTGCAAAAATCAGCCACTTATATCAGCGTTTAGAAGACACTCTTGACTTCCTACTCCACAAGGTTCTGTCGTGTGACAACCAAAAATCTATATATATTTGGTCAAAATCTTAAAAATTGCTTTATATGTTCCATGTTAAAATTTCAGCATTTAGTTTAGTTTCAAATAATATTTGCTTATGCTGTATTTGCACGATTTTTTTCGTTCTAAGGTATTGTGTATTTTTTTTTAATAAAAGTTCTTTCAAACACATTAACAAACATATTGGTTTGTTGGGACGTTACGTCAAACAATTTTAACTTCACACTTAAATATGTCGTTACGTCATTCCATTACGTCAAACATATTTAACTCAGCATATTTATCTTTACACACATAACTATCGCTGATGTTGACTCACTTTTGATGCTCATAGTATATACATACATACGTAGATACACAGTACGAGTATGATTGTTTATGGCTGAATGTATGCACATATGTATGTAAACATACATTCATGTTTCTTTTGCAGATTTGCCAAAAATTCTCTTAAAAGGTGGAAAATACTCCAACTAATTTATGGATCCTTAAAGTGAAAACTTATTTGATGTAGTCGTACATACGAGTACGACAGTTTTCATAAAGGAACAATTTGAATTTATGAAAAATTTATTAATAGTACGTTTCCATTGTAAGCAAATTAATTTCATTTTCTTTTGTAAAAAAGCCGAGTTTTCCGATAAGGACCTGTATTTCAATACAATCAAAACATTTATGAATGGTAGTCGACTTCGTTTATATGGCCACCGCGAGCACGTTGGCAGCAGTCGATTCGTTGGACACAATTTTCGATGCCACGGTTACACATTTCGGCCGTAACGACCGCTATTTCACGTTCAATGTTGGCTCTGGGGGAGGCTACTCTCTATTGCGATGCGAAAGGTAAATGCGATAAGAGTATAATTTGGTACTTTCTGCAAACTTTTTCGCGAAAGAGTTTGAAAATGAAGCAACACTAGTACCACAAAATAAACAATAGCAAAGAATGATAAAATAAAATGTGCGGAAGGGATAACGCAATACAGGGTACCAATTCTTCGACTATGAACCATTTTTCTTTCGCATCGCAAAAGAGAGTAACCCCCCTGAGTTCTTCCAACGTAGTCGTCTTGTTGGCATAGAACAAAGAAAAAAGTCTAGCGGCGTTAAATCGCACGAACGAGTTGGCCAATTGACTGGTCCATTGCTTGAGTTAGCACGCTCACCAAACTTACTCATCAGTAAATCGATTGTAACATGCGCTGTGTGACTTCTGGCGCCGGCTTGTTGAAGCCATATGTCGTCCAAGTCCATGTTTTTCAATTCGGGAGAAAACTAAAAACCATTCACAGTAACGTGACGATTGTTATTGTCGACAAAAAAAAAATGGTCCAATGACGTCGCCGGCATGGAAACCGCTTCAAACAGTTATTTTTTGTAGATGAAATGGTGATTCATGAAGCACATGTGTATTTGCACCAGACCAAGAAAGCATATTTTGCTTATTGACGAACCCATTGAGCCAAAAATGAACTTCGTCGCTGAAGATGATTTTGCAATGAAATTCATCATCTTGGTGCTTCTTCTTCAGAGTCTAATCGGAGGATGTACGTTGTGTGAAATGGTTCGTCAGCTGCAATTCTGAGTTTGTTTGATCTTGTAAGGGTGTAAACCAAAATCTTTACGCAGAATTCGTCATAAAGTGGTCTTGGCGATTCCCAGTTCTTGAGAACTGCGCGGAATCGACTGGTTTGGATGGTTTGCTACGGACGCCCGAAAGGCAGCGATATTTCCGTCACTTCGCCCAACCTGTTGTCTCACTGGCACGGCAGCATCACACAATGACTATGTAGACTCAAATTTTTGCACTAAACTCGTTATTGCCTTTCTACTCGTACTAGGGCGAGAATAACGACCGCAAATTGGAGTTAACGCTCCTAAAGTTGCGGTCACCGACTCCGAATTTCGATAGTACTTTTTTTTATAATTTGCATACGCTGTTCGTTCCTGGGGGGGATCGTTTACATAGAGGAATTTAACACTAAAATATCCTTCAGACTGTCAGACGGATGTAGTATACTTCAGACTGAAATATCGGCTATAAATAAAGCGGCCAGATGGCTGACGTATCACAAGGTATTCGGAAAGGATATCATGATAGAAGCGGACAGCAAGGCTGCCATCAATTCCCTGATTGGAATATACACCAATTCCAGTCTAGGAATGCCGGACATCTTTAAATAAGGTGGCGAGACATTCTAACATAACCCTAAAATGGGTACGTGGACATGAGTCCAACAATGGCAACAACATCGCTGACGAATTAGCCAAAAAAGGGACAGCCCTAGAGGATAGGGATATAGACCCCTTTTGCCAACAACCCATATCAGCGTGTTGGAAAAGAATAAAACTCCACACGCTGGAACACGCCCAATAAAAGTGGCTTACAGAGCCTACGTGCCTTATAACTATCAAGGAACGTGTGGCTGCACATCAACTCTAAGAGAACGCGGGAGCTATTAAAACTTCCCAGATCTCTCCTAAGAATGACGGTAGCAGTCATCACTGGACATTGCCCGTTTGGAGCAATGTCGAGTGATGACCAGGAGACTAGGCCTACCCTATACACAGAAAAAAAAGAGATGAGATTTTTTTTCAATCAAGTTATGTTATTAATAAAAAACCATCAATTTAATAAAATTTGCATTCACTTAATTAAATTATTATTAATAATGAATTTTTGGAAATATTTCTTAATAAAATGCAATTAATAAAGAGTTTTCCGAATTATTGACTGTTATTCAATAAATAAATTTAAAAGGTTGTCATATAACAGTGAAGAGTTGTTGTTTCTTTAACAATTTTTTTTGTTAAGTACATATATTTTACATACTAACAACAATTTTTTTTGAACTCAATAATTTTTGCTTTTAAGTGAAAAAGCTATTTCTACTTTATAATTTGAATTATCAATCCGGCAAAAAATCTTTTTCACAGGAAATTTAATAAAAATAGTGCAATTTTTTTTTTATCAATATGGCATCTATTTTTTTTTCTGTGTAACGACTTCTGTAGAAGTCGCCAAGACGAGGAGGAGGGGGAGACCAACCTTCATCTCCTCGGTACATGCCCGGCTTTGGAGCACCATCGTCTAAGATGCTTAGGCGAGAGGAGCTTCAATAGTCTATCATGTCTGACCTGGGTCAAACCGATTGCTATAGCTTCTTTCATAAGAAGTAGCGGATGGCTAGTAAATCAGCAAGTAATGCCACATTAAGCAGTTTCCCACCTTTCCTTTCCCTCTTCTGTACTCCTTCCATATCCTTACAACTTTTATTTTTCCTTCCATCATACCCTAACTTTTCAGGCAATCACAAAGGGAACGACCTTCAGGACCCAAGTGAGCTGGAGTATCCGGGTACTCCTTGGAGAACCCAGCGGCTTGCCTACCTATTCGATTTTAAGAATCCTTTCTTCGTTTGAAAAAAGACAATTTTTTGGAAGTGCAACATGTAAAATATCCGTTCGAAAAATAAATCTAGCTTAATATAAAGTTAAAACCCCCTGATGTTGAAATAAAGTTAAATATTATATATACTTTGTTAAATATTTGTGGTTGTTTTTTAAAAAGGTTCGTTTTAATGTATCTGTAGTTATAGAAATATATGTGATATTAGTGTTATTTTCCACATAACCTAGATCCCCCAGAAGAAGTCAACAAAAAATTGACGAAACGTTGGGGGCAAAAAAAAAAAATGTAAATAAAATTGGTTTTAATTTACATTGGAAAATTTAGGTCCAATTAGCTTAAGGAAGAACTAAGGTTCATAAAAATATCGTAAAGTTAAATATGTTAACAGTTTTTTTTAAAGGTTTTCTCATCTACGCTGACAAATAAGGTGAAGCACCCACTAAATGTCGGCTTATAGACAGCTGGAAAACACACAAAACCCAGCTATATAATTATTAGTTTTTGATTTGAGTTATTTTGTTTAAATGTAATCAAACTTTTTTTTTCAGAAAAACTGTTTCATTCGTAAACCTTTTCTTGTGTATGTGTGTGTGTGTTTCCTTAAAGCAAATATCTCACTTTTACACGCTTATTAATTCTCAAAATTTTTCTTCGCTTTGAAAAAAAAAATCTCATAAAAATATTGAGTAGTTTTTTTACCCAGCTCTACCTGGCGAATATGTCTGCTTCTTTATGAATATCCTTTGTTTAAGAGGCAGTTTACGTGATTGCAACTGTTGGCACAAGTACAATACATATGAACAATACCACCACCACCACCACCACCTATACATGCACGTGAACATTCAACAGCTTGATGCTGCTAACATTTAAACTCTGTTTAGTTTACTTTAGGCCGTCCTTATGCAAACATACAATATGAAACGTATGCGTGCCGTGTTTATTTTGAATGAAGTTTAAAAAAACTGAAAACCTAAAATGTAAATAGATTTGATAAATTTAAAAGAATTTTTTATAAACTTTTTGTGGAAATAGAAACGCTAGTGAAATAGAATTCATACGTAAAAAGATAAACATGATCATTTGTATATCAGGATTTATTATCGGTGAAAGGTAAACACATGTTTCTTAAACTAATAAATGAAGTGGATACAAGTATTTTTTAAAGGAAAACAAATGCTCATACTTTAATTTAAATAAATATATGTATGTGTATAAGTGCTCCATTTATATATTGTTGTTCAAACGGCCACGTCACTCGGTTATGATTAATTGCTAACATATGTATTGTACAGACATTAAACAATAATATACTCTGAGAACAATAGAATATTTTATTCTTATACAACCCTTATCAGTGCCTTTACGTACAACATAAGTTTGCTTTCATTAAGGACTCAAAAATCAATTTTGTTGAAGCGTAACTGCTGCCGTAAGTAGGGATCAAACGATACCAGTAAGATATCGATACTTATACTCAATACGATATCGACCGCAAAGTATGGATACCTACTCGGTATCGAATAAAAATCGTCGATGCATACTTGTATCGGTCGATTTTTTCGTACGATTAGTGGCAGGGAAGAACACATGGAGCCAAAAATCATAATCTTCCTTATGGGCTTGATCTTCTCATTGACTGGTTGAAATTGAGGTGTCTTAATTAGGATCCCGGAGGCGAAGATTTTTAGAACGCAGGAATTCCATCATAATAATTCTTCTGCTACATTCACCTAAAGCATTAAACACATTCGAGACAGCAGGCTACACGAACACACGACTACAAATACCGCTGGCTACAAATGTAGCCTGTAGCCAGCTACATAATTATATTGAAGGCGGCAGCTACATAATAAACAGCTGATATTGTTTTCCTTATCTCCTTAAAAATATTAAAAAGCTTTTTGTGCATATAAAATGGCTGAGGGAAAATTTAGAAAAGTCCATAGTAACTATTGCTAAAATAGTGCGAGCTAGTTAGTATTCGATGAAACAATATATATAAATATTAAAAACTTAAATATTTGCAAATCACAATCAAAATCCACAATTTAAATTAAAACTTGTGAAACATAAACAGCTGCTTTTTTGCATTTGAATGGTGCCTTTTATAATTTTTTTTAGCTGTTTCTAAAGCTATCACCAAGTTGAAGAGTAAGAAAAAACCAAGAAAATGCAATGAACTATTTGAAAACTAAAGTAATTTAAATTTAACTCCATCATTTATAAACCTACATATATACGGAAGTATTTTTTTTGGCTAGAACTATTATTAAACAATAATACACTTTCGTACATAAAAGAAGTTTTAAGTTTGGGTGTATCCAAAAATTATTGCTGTTTCAATAATAATAACAAAAAGATAAATCAGTTTTTATGTACGGAAAACTTTCATGCTGATTTTTGCAGACATGAAAATTTGTTTTTATGTATTTTAGTTATTTAGCAATTAAATTTAAAGTTATGTTCTTATATCTAAAAGGTCCATGTTTTAAAAACTCCTCAAAGCTCAGGGAAAAAGCATTTGACTTGCTATTTAACATCCCAGTAAATAGGAAAAACAAGAATGAACCAAACTGAACTATTAGCGCTTCGTAGTTAGAATTATTTAAAGACACTTCACATGTTGTATTAAGACTTATCAAAAATTCAAATAAAACGTGCAAGTGCGAATTTTAAGCGTTATAAAGATCATAACACTTTGAGAAAAACACTAAGATTTTTTGTTGGAACAGGATTGCATTTTTTACAAAAGCAATTAATAATACTCGTAATATAGTTATCATTTACAATTCTCATCTGAATCATAGTGTTACACTAAAAATGGTTGCTATTATATGCAAACATGTAATTATATTGTATTGTTTTATATGAAAATCAATGCTAAAACAAATAAATAAGTGTTAACTTCATCTTGCCTTTTAATTCAAAAACAAAAATTAATGATCAAAAAAGTTTTCATCAATTGTATTTACGTATGGAAGAAAAAATGAAAACAAGCTTTTTTTATTGTTTCGTTTATTTAAACATCAGTAATATACATTACATTTTATTTGACTTTGCTTGATACATTGACATCACTAAGAAAGCTTTTGTAGCCAACAAAAATAGAAATAAATCTAAATTGGCGACAGCTACAACGGTGGTCATGTAGTCGTGTAGCTGTGCTGTCGCCAATATATTTATTTTCATAAGAACACGTGCATTTTAATTTTGAGCTTTTGTAGTCGGTAGCTGCTGTCTCGAATGTGTTTAATGCTTAATAGTTTCTCTTGTAACTGTCTGACAATGTCAATGGAGTCAGAAAAACTTTTTAGCTTGGATGTAAGACAATTTATGATTAGTATAATCTTCGACAAAGTCACATATCAAGGCTGACATGGCCCAAATATGCTAACAGGAGGACTATCATTCCTAGGTGCTTGCCCTGACAGAGGTTGCGTTCTGATGTGGCGGTCCTGGCGGGAGGCTAAAGAGGTTAAATCTTCCGTTTAATGACTTCTGTAGAAGTTGCAGAGACGAGGAGGAAGAAGAGAACGTTGAGCACTTCCTCTGTCATTGTCCACCTCTTTCTTATAAGGCCTTTGTATCTAGGCAGACCGATGCTGCATGATTTGGCGGAGGTATCGGAATGTGTTGTAAGTGAATTGGACTCCTTTATCCAATCCTCCGGTTGGTTCTAAGCCAGTGATATAAATAGATCTATCAGGCAACACAACGGGACCAGACTAGATTCAATTTTGCTGGCTTTGCAATAGCTGGCAACCTAACCTACAGTCACATTTTTCTGGCCTGAATATTTTTTGGCGACAAATTCGTATGGCTTTAGTAACTGGACTATTTCTTTTAGTATCTCAAGATCGTCACCGCAATCTTGTCGTAATTTTTATGAAATGCAACCATACACCCGATTTTGGTAGTCCCATTTACATGCATGAGTTGCATAAATTTATTTTATAAAAACTTTGAAAACAAACAAAAATTATGGTAAAAATAGTGACCAACTAACTTTTTTCCTTTCAATAAGAAAAGAGTATTTCTGACCGATACTAGCAGGTTTGACCGATACTTATTTCTTGGTACTCGATAGTAAAGCATCGATACCAAAAGTACTTAGTATCGAAAGAAAAGCATCGAGTATTTACTTGTATTTACTCGTATCGCTTCATCCCTAGCCGTAAGAGTACTTTTCTAAAAAGTTGGTAAGCAAGTCTTGAGTACTAAATCACACGGGGCAATTTTTGTTGACAATTCTTGACTTTATGCAATGGCTGCCAAAAATTGCCGAAGGGGTTTAAGTTTATTATAGCTACTTATGTAAGACATAATAATTATAATTTTTTTTAACGATTTTATTCCACCGTGGCGTTTGCGAAACGGAATCTATAAATGCATATAGAGCTGGTTTAAACATTTGGATTGGAATGAATGATTTGTTTATCAAACGTTAGAAGGCTAGTGAATCCATTCTGAATATAAAACTAAAAAAACCTTGTTTTAATATCAACAAACTCTAAAAACTGTAAAAAAGCTGCTTTAGAAAACCAAAATATGAAATTGAATAAGTATATGATCCCGCTGGGCCAGTCACCGACCATCAAAATGCACACGAGTTTTTTCCACATGTGAATGGAAATTCTACACACTTTACAGATCTGAATATTTGTATTATCATGTAAAGGTGCCTTTATAAACAAATTAAAGGAGTATCTTAATATTTTGTATTATGTGTGAAACAAAATATCTGAAACATAATTGACTTCAGTTGAAAAACCAGCCCACTTGGGTCCAATTTGCTCCCTTTGTGTTGCGTGAGTGTAACATATATCTAGGCAAATCTACATATCTCTTGTCCAGTTCAGAACCGACCCTAGAATCGGATGAAATAATTCAATCCTTCTATATCACATTCCGATATTTCTGTCAAATCGTGCAGTCTGTCGGTCTGCTTAGCTACAAAGCTTTTATATAGTAGCTGGACACTGACAGGGGGAGTGCTCAACATTCTCTACTTCCTCCTCGTCCTTAAAATTGCTACAAAATCATTAAGTGGGAAATTTAATTTCCTCACATGCGTGCGTTCCCATATGATGACTATGTCCCGTTAGAACCGCGTAGAACACGATCTCCATCGGATCACGCTCCCAAAAATAATAGTCCTCCTGTTATCATACCTAACCTCACAAGACCATCTATCATGTGGGGTCCCTAAAAGTGGATGCTATATTTGTTTCTTTGTTGAGCGGGATCAGAACCAACCTCCGGCCTTTGCCGTCCGCTACAATTCCCGGCAGTTCACTGTGTCACTATCTCGTTTACAAAGACCTTAAAAAGGTAGAACGGGGATCAGCAAAGTCTCTGGGAGGTTCTACCTTAAAGATTATCTCGGTGCTGATCACGGTTGAGATGCCTGCCTTAACTGAAATGTTCTGCCTGTGGTTTAATCCTAAAATTGCAACAAAGGAAATTATTTTCACTAGTAACTTTGGTGCGTGCCGTGGAGTTGGTCCATTATCACATTCAGCTACCTTGTCGGTTTGCTGGGTGTAAATCAAGTTCACAATCTATCTCGTTTAGAGATATCCGGCATTTACAAACCAACCTGGACGTCGTATATACACCCGCTGTTGCATCCAATGCAGCCTTACTATAAGTACAAATTCGGATATTCTCCCCGTATAAGCTGTAGTATCTCAACTACTTAGCTGCCTTTATTATACCGACCACCTCCGAGATCGTGCCTGACAAATAGGCATCAAATCTTTTGGCATCAAATCTTTTGTCCGATGAACATTAATCAATATTCTCAGAAAGGTTAACTATTCTTATTGTAACAGATGCATTACTATTTACCTTCTTGGCTTATCAACGTTCACTTTTTCTTTTAAATATCCCTAAAGAAAGAAGTGAGATAACACAGCCATTGAATTTGTCGCGCAAAGGAGTCATTCTTTCGTTCGCTGTGAAACAAGTAGCACCATCATGTTGGAACCACATATCGTCCAGCACCATGTTCTCAATTTCTGGCCGCAAAAAGTCTTATCTCGCAATAGCCAACACCATGCCCAATAACTGTTAAGGTCGACCTCATTTTCGGAAGTACGGTCAGATGATGCCGGCAGCCCAAAAACCGCACCAAACAGTCACCCTTTATGGATGTATAGGCTTTTTTCATTTGCTCAAATGCGGCAATTCTGCTTGTTAACGAATCCACTTTTCCCAACAAAACACAAACTTATTTAATACATAAATAAATAAAAATATACATATATGTTTGTCAATATACAATATATTAATTTAGACCGATATTAAGAGCTTTCCAAATCATCAACATTGAATGAAAATCAAATTTCAACAATTTGCATTATATGTTATCACAAAAAATAGAATAAAAAAATACTAGACTAATAAACATATTTTTCATTTGCAATTTCAGTTTTCCTCAGAAATCTGTTGAGCGAACTGGAACCACTCCGTATGGCATAGCTGGAGTATCTTCAGGTTCGGAGAGCGGAGGATATGTTTATTTGCAACAACAATATGTACCCTCCTCCAATTCGAACAATTCAATTCTTTATCAGACAGATAATCCCCAATCCACGGTCTTCCAGCAACATCCACAACACTATATTTCATGTCATCAGCAACAACAACATCAGTTCCAGATTGGTAATGTCATATAAATATTAAATAATGAAACTAATATGAATGGCAACTGAAAATCGAATTTGTCAGGCATGTTCTGTAAATCACTTTTCGTGAAAGTGATTTGAAATCACTGAAATGGTGTTCTGCGTACAAAAATTTTAATAATCTCGTGATTTGAAACCGGTCAGCTAAGCGGTTGCAAATTTTGAATCACTTGCTTATGTTTTGTAGCTATTTTGCCATGAACCCAATAAAAAACTGATCACTTAATTACTTAATATACGGACATGTCACAGAATTCACTTCCGTTCGGAAATGGAATTGAATCGGTTTTTTAATTCTTCAAAAAACGAAAATTAAAACTGTTTCGGAATGAAATCAATTCTATAAGATAATACTGGTTTTATTCTTGCAATTAGATATAATTTCATTCCGAAAAACTTTTCAGTTGTTGGTTTTTTGAAGAAGTAAAAAAAGAATTCAATTCCGTTTCCGAACGGAATTAAGCTCTGTGACATGGCTAATAATGTGTTTTTTCGCTTTTTTATCCAATAATCGGCCATGTCACAAAATTCACTTCCGTTCGGAAATGGAATTGAATCGATTTTTTAATTCTTCACAAAAAAACGAAAATTTAAAAAATTTTCGGATTGAAATCAATTCTATAAGATAATACTGGTTTCATTCTTGCAATTAGAAATAATTTCATTCCGAAAAATGTTTAATTTTTGGTTTTTTGAAGAAGTAAAAACAGAATTCAATTCCGTTTCCAAATGAAATTAAGCTCTGTGACATGGAAAAAATACTCTCTTTGGCAATCTTCGTGATTTACTTTTTTGCTTTTTAACAGTCAGCTGTTTTGTTTTGTACGAAAATACTTCTTTCGTTACCAGATTTACGGAGTTTGCCCGTAATGTCGGCAAAATAAAAGCACTTCGTAAAAGGTAAAATCTCGTGATTTTCAAAACATCAAGATATCACCTCCGTGATTTTAAAACCGTTCGTGATTTAAAATCATAATGTTTTCCGAACAGGCCTGTGTATCTTAAAAAAGAATTCGATGTTCAGACGCCATCCGTAACTAGTTTATACATTTTGAAACTGAATATGATAATATTGATTTACATATATACATATATCTACAGGTGGAATTCGTTATGGTCAACATATTGACCATGATCATGGCTATCAAAAAAATCAGCAGCATCACACTCATGGACATCATTACCATCATGGGGGAGCGGTTGTTATTGCTGGTAGTGGTGTTGGCACTGGAATAGGCAGCGGCTGCACTTCTCCTTCTTCCATTCATCAACAAAACACGAATAAAAAGAACACAATTCGTAATGGCAACGAAGTGCTTAAACGATCCAGAACACAGTCAGCGTAAGTAGAAAAAAAATCACTTTAGTGTAATAAAATGGAGTCTTTTTATAGTGATAGGACGGTGATTGTTAATAATAATTTAGCTTCATACACTATTAAAGGCGAGTCAAATAGTATTTATCAGCCGGGTCACATTTCAATTTCGTTCGAAAACGGAATTTAGTCCGTATTTTTCGGCATGAAATCACTTTGAACAAAAAGTATTAATCTCATTCTTACAATTAAAAGAGATTTAATTTTAAAAACTTTTTAGTTGTCCGTATTCTGAAGAACCAATAAACGGATTGAATTCCGTTTCCGAACGAAATGGAACTCGGTGACACAGCTGTATATTACGTTATCCGTCGCTATATTCAACTGACAACTAAGTTGATGAAATACGTGCTATAAGCCTTTTTCCATTTCTTATGCCGCCATGAATGCAAAATAATAAAGTTGTTGAACAACATTAAACTTACGTTGAGTACTCTGAGGGCCATTATTACAACTGAAGAATAGTTAACATTAGGATTTTATCTTACAGATAATTTTTTTTTTTGGTTATTACAAGTTATTATTAACCTGAAAAGTTACTGATAAGTTAACAGCAAGCTTATCCTCATGGTAAATTTCAAAGTTCACTTTAAGCATTTGAAGCTGCCATATATTCTGTTGAAAATATCGTAACTTCAATTGCAAAAATGTGAAAAATGTAGCGGTGACTTTATCGTTCACGTTAACTACCGTGCAGGTTAAGTAACCGGTACTTTATCGTTAGTTTGTAATAATGGCCCTGACAGTTGTAAAACCGATTTACACCACCATCAGCCTTTACAGCCTAATTTGATGATGGCCCAACTCCACGGGGTGAAGTATGCACGATTCACCAGCGCCTTCGTGTGGCAACTCTTCGCTATAAGTTTGTAGCCCTATAGACGAACCACTTGGTTAAGAGTTCGGGCCTTCTAATCCCTTTTGTATGCAATTTTCCAACAGTCAATGGAAGAAAAGGCTTGATGAGTTGGTAGGTCGAAGACCTTATGAGCGGCAGCCCTTAAAACAACTGACGCATCCAACCATCACTCTTGGTTCCTTACAGTACAGTTATCTGTTACAAGACAACAGCACCTCGGGCATACATCAAAGATATCAGAGGGAAAATAACTCCCCCATCCTGCGATTTTAAGTTCAAACCACAGCCAGAACGTTTCAGCTAAGGCAAGCACCTCAACTACGGTCAGCACCGAGATATCTGCAAAGAATCTCCTGGGGGCTGATCCCCATTCTGCCAATATAGTATATATAGAAGCAGTGCGCCATGCTACATAAACTTTGGGGGAAAATAAGCATACATACCAGTATGTATTGTAAATAAGCATGAGTACTGTGAGTGTCAAAACAAAGTAAATATAATCACGATTGCCATATTTGATGATTTATCGTCATGTTGACGGTTTTGGGCGCTGAAAATGGCATGTTGACGATTTAAAGGCCTGTTTTTGACAATTTTTGCATATTATTTTATATTTTAAATTTCATGTTTTTCAAGCAATTTTGGTTTTACAACTACGACGGCAGGTTATTATATTAAAGCTATTTAGTGCTAGACAATTTTTAATTTTTTTGAAATAGCTGTCAGCTGTTGAAATTTCACCCAAATTCATCGATTATTTTGTTTGCTACCCTTTATTAGAAGGGCGGATTGATATTGCAGCTACCTAGCGCTGGATGGCAGCACAAACACTCTTTTTTAAATTGCGATATGTCGAACGTCAGCTGTTAAAATTACACTCAAATTCATCGATTACTTTATTTGTTGTAGTCGTTTGAATTGGCCAACTTTTGTGTATCTTGAAAAATGGCAAAAAGTTAATTTCATGCAGTGATTAGACACTATATTTGAAAGGGAAAACGGTGAAAGAGACAACAGAAAAGCTCGATAAACATCACGGCGAGTCTGCTCTGTCAGATTACGTGGTACAAATATTGAATTGCTGAATATAAACGCGGTCGAACAAGCACTGAAACAATACCATCAACAGGAAGGGCAAAAGAGATGGTTACTGAAGAAAATATCAAAAAAATCTTCGACATCGTTATGAATGATCGCCGAATCAAGTTACCTCAGATTGTTGAAATGGTAAACATATCATATGAACGTGTGTTCAACATTTTACATGAACATTTGCATATGAAAAAGCTATCGGCAAAATGGGTGCTGCGTTTTGCTCAGTGTCGAACAAAAACGAGTTCGACAGACCACTTCACAGCGGTGTTTGGATAAGATAAAGCGTAACTCTGTTGATTTTTGGCGTCGATTAATAACTGTTGATGAAACGTGGGTCCACCACTACACTCCTGAAACCAAAAATCAATCGAAACAGTGGGAGGAAGTGCAACGAAGAAGGCGAAGACAGTGATAGTCTGGCAAGTTTATGGCCATTGTATTTTGGGATGCACATCTACAATCACAGGAAAGTACTATCGTGCATTATTGGATCAACTGATTGATGCAATCAAGAGAAAACGACCACATTTAAAGAAGAAAAATTGCCCTTTGGTCAAGGTAACGCTCTGGTTCACGCAGCATTAGATACGATGCCAAAAATTAGAAATATACGAAATATACTTCGAATTGATTGATCATCAACCTTATAGTCATCACAAAGGGAACGACCTTCAGGACCCAGGTACGCTTTTGAGAATCCAGCGGCCTGCCTATCTAACCTTAGCTTCTAGTGATCTTTTCCTGTTTTCTAACTTGGAAAAATGGTTCGCAGGAAAAATATTCATCTTCAAACGAAGAAGTGATTACCGAAACTAACGCGTATTTTGAGGGGTTCTCAAAATCGAATTATTCAGATCGTATAAAAACATTGGAATATCGTATTCTTGAGGTGCAAGTGCTCCGAAGAAGGCGAAGCCAGTGAAATCGGCTGGCAAGATTATGACCACTGTAGTTTGGGAATATTGCTCATGGATTATCTTGAAAAAGGTTCCACGATCACAGGAAAGTATTATCGTGCATTATTAGAGCAATTGATAGATGCAATCAATAAAAAACGAACACATTTAAAGAAGAAAAAGGTGCTCTTACTTCAAGACAACGCACCGGTTCACACAGTATTAGATACAATGCTAAAATTACGTGAAATACACTTCGAATTGGTTGATCATCCACATTATAGTCCAGACCTACTGACTTTTTCCTGTTTCCAAACTTGAAAAAATGGCTCGCCGGAAAAAGATTCGCGTATTTTGTAAGGTTCCCAAAATCATATTATTCAGATGGTATAAAAATGTTGGAATATCGTCTTGCTAAGTGCATTGAACTAAAAGGAGGTTATGTTGAGAAATAAATGTTTTTTGAAAAAATATTTTATTCCTACTTAGGTAGCTTTAATATCAATCCGACCTCATCATTAAAAAACTGCTAAGATAAAAAACTGCTAAGATAAAAATCGTACAATGTCAATGTAAATGCAAATGTTGATGAATAGTTTAGCGCCTATGAAACAGCTAGTTCCTCTCAGCTTATGGTATTCATTTATTTTTCCTGTATTCTTTAATCTCGTTGTTCACATCAATTATTGTTATAATAAAAAATAAACTTTATTCTTGGCAAAAGTTGGACCCGAACTCTCATATATTGATAAATAACATCGTGCATATTTTCTCTTTAGCGTATTACTACGAACTCTCGAAGTTTTTGAGAACGATGATTCTGTAGTTTTTATGACAGCTACTTTAAATGTAAAATATGCTATCATTATTATTTTATTCAGCCTTAATCCCTATCTAACCACCAGCAATCTGAAGCGTGTTGGCAAGAAAGTTAACAAAAAGAAAACAAATATTTAAATTGACGTAAAACTAAGTGCCTTCCTAATATAGGGTGTTTTTTTAAGCCCGATAGAACTTGAAATTGTAAAAAATAACACAAAAAATGAAATTGTAATCAAAATTTTTTTTTATTCGAAAGATCAATACGTGACATTAACATTTGAAAATGATTTCGGGCATATGGGCACCGCGGCTGTTCTTGACGAAGCGCATTCTGGACGTCCAATTTTGGGCCACTTTTTCGAGCACTGCTGGCCGTATGTCACGAACAACACGAACAATGCTGGCCTCCAAGGCGTCAATTGTTGCTGGTTTATCAGCATAAACCAGTGACTTCACGTAGCCCCACAGGAAATAATCGAGAGGTGTCAAATCGCACGACCTTGGAGGCCAATTGACAGGTCCATTTCTCGAAATCAACTTATCGATGGTTGCGTTCGCCGTATGGCACGTAGCGCCATCCTGTTGAAACCACATCTCCTCCGGATCAATGTCATCCATATTTTCAAACAAAAAATCATTGATCATGGTGCGGTAACGATCTCCATTGACCGTAACGCGAGCTCCGGCCTCATTTTTGAAGAAATAAGGTCCGATGATGCCACCAGCATGAAAACCGCACCAAACAGTGCATTTTTCTGGATGTAATGGAGTCTGTAGGGTCTCTTGTGGATTGGTCTCACTCCATATGCGGCAATTTTGCTTATTAACAAACCCGTTAAGCCAAAAATGCGCCTCATCGCTGAACACACTTTTGCGATAAAACAACGGGTCTGATTTTCAAAGTAAATTTGGATAATTTCGTAGCGTTGTTCAAGCGTGAGTCTATTCATGATGATTTGTCAGAGTATACTGAAACAAATAAAAAAAATGTTTCATCAAAATTTAATTTTTTGTGTTACTTTTTACAATTTAAAGTTCTATCTAGCTTAAAAAAACACCCTTTACAAGTATAGTTATTGCTTTGACAAAATAAACAATTTACTAAGATATGATAACAATTATCTTATCTACGTCCAATCAAAGAAGCTTTTCAGAGATAAAATCCCGAGTTCAAAATATTTTTAATTGCAAAACGTAAAGACAATTCTGAGCATTCTTCAAAAACAGTATTCAATTAATATTATATTTATTTATATAATAATACTATTAAGAAAGCGAATGTACGCCAATTAACAATTTTCTTTTTGCTTTTACATGTAGGTACGAACTTTCACAGGATTTGCTTGAAAAGCAAATTGAATTGTTGGAACGTAAATACGGCGGCGTTCGAGCTCGAAACGCTGCAATTACAATACAGAGAGCATTTCGTCACTATATGATGGTTAAGAAATTTGCCTCAATAACAGCAATGGCCAAAGCAGAAAAACGACTCAGTCGACGTACTATGGTTGTTAGTGGGGCAACAGTGGATGAGGCAGCTGCTATAAATACATCCACCTATACCAGTAACACAGAATCTCATTTAGATCTTAATCAAACTAGTGTAGTGCCAATGCAGAACAGTCAGCAACAGCAGCAGCAACAGCCACGTGTTACTATAATGCCAGGTCCGCCAGGTGGAGGAGTTGTGCACCAGCCACTTTCATCGGGCTCAAGAACTCCTCCAACTCGCTCATTATCCATGCGAGAACGGCGACATGTAGATAGCGGCTTAATACCACGTAGCCAATCAGGTAAGAAGTGTAAACATAATAAAAAAATAAAATGTGTTTTAAAAAATGTTTTTTACCCATTTATAGGATCTTCTAATACATCGATTTCAAGTTCGGTGTCAAATGTAACCGGTTCAAATCATCCCCATGTCAATTTGCTACACACTGCTGATCCGCATTATTATGCTGCTCATAGTTTGTCTGGGGCTCAAATCGCAGCTTATTGTGGCAGCTACCATTCTGTCCAACATGACGGATCTTTTGCCAGTTCATCAAATAGTTCCCACTTGGACTCTTCGCTCAACGTTTCGTGGGTAAATGCAATTGGAACTTCACCGCATACCCCATACTATTCGGCAGCTCAAATTTATATGCGACCGCGTGGATCATCAACTTCTTCGCAGGATCGTAAGAAAGTCCCCCCAGAAGTGCCAAAGCGAACTTCCTCAATAACTGCGCAGCAACATGCGCAACATTTAGCCGCACAACAACATCAAATGCAACAACAAATAATGTTGATGCGTCAAACTCCTCCGCCAGCTTCGCTTATACGGTCTAATGGTCTGTGCAAATCAGCTGAAAATGGAAGTCTTACCTCGGTGCAGAGCTCTGGCAGCGACTCTAGTGCTGCTTCTGTGGAAAGAAATGCCATTAGCGATTTGGGTTCAGATCGCTCAAACTCTCCAAATACCTGGAAGCGGGGCACAAATCTAAATAGCTCACAGCAGTTTGTACACACTTCAGATCCGGCATTTGCACACGCACAAAACTCGGCAGCAATGGCAACAATGGTAAGTGGTGTCGTCACAGCTGAAGATCACGCTATATCGTCACATACTAGCGCAGCGCAATATGAGCACCACGAGCAGCAAGAACATCAGCAAATTATAGGAGCTGCTTCACAAACTCCTACCAACTATAAAGTTTCGGAAACTATTCGAAAGCGCCAGTATCGTGTCGGCTTGAATCTGTTCAACAAGAAACCGGAAAAAGGAATTACTTATTTAATACGTCGTGGTTTTCTAGAAAATACCCCTCAAGGTGTGGCCCGATTTCTGATAACCCGTAAGGGACTATCGCGCCAAATGATTGGAGAATACTTGGGTAATTTACAAATCCCTTTTAATATGGCCGTACTTAATTGTTTTGCCATGGAACTTGATTTGTCTGGCATGCAAGTAGACGTTGCTTTGCGCAAATTTCAGGCCTATTTCCGCATGCCTGGTGAAGCTCAAAAAATCGAAAGGCTTATGGAAATCTTCTCGCAGCGTTTTTGCCAATGCAATCAAGATATTGTAGGACGGCTAAGATCATCTGATACAGTAAGTTTTTTTTCTTATTTGGGTAGGCGCTCAAAGTTATTTAATTAAAAATATTCTATATTTTTCTTTCTAGGTATTTGTATTAGCGTTCGCTATTATAATGCTAAACACCGATTTACACACGCCCAATTTAAAACCTGAGAGGCGTATGCGCGTCGAAGACTTTATTAAAAATCTAAGGGGCATTGACGATTGTCATGACATCGATAAAGATATGTTAGCCGGAATTTATGAACGAGTAAAAGCTAATGAATTTAAGCCTGGCAGCGATCATGTAACACAAGTGATGAAGGTTCAAGCGACAATAGTGGGCAAGAAACCAAATCTGGCTCTACCACATCGTCGTTTAGTGTGTTACTGCCGCCTTTACGAAATTCCGGACGTAAATAAAAAAGAAAGACCTGGCGTTCACCAACGAGAGGTTTTCCTATTTAACGATCTGCTAGTCATTACAAAAATATTTAGCAAAAAAAAGTCGTCGGTCACATACACTTTTCGTAATAGCATTCCGCTTTGCGGAATGGTTGTTACATTGTTGGATGTATCCAATTATCCCTTCTGTATTCAGCTATCCCAAAAGGTCGATGGTAAAATTCTAATAACATTCAACGCTCGCAACGAGCACGATCGTTGTAAATTTGCAGAGGATCTTAAAGAATCGATTTGTGAAATGGATGAAATGGAATCTTTACGAATAGAAGCTGAACTTGAACGTCAGAAATCGGCACGTAATCGTGCGACCGGCAATTCGGATAATCGAGACAGCGGTGTGGCAGATGTTGAGGTTTGCCCCTGTCCCTATCAGACACCAAAAACAAATGAGCCTGCTCATAATCAAGCAGAAAGTAACCAACAATTGAAGCGAAGTGCGCTCAGCAATAGTTTGTTAGACATTCATGAACAGTGTAGGTTTTGTGGGATATTTAGCAAATTTACTTGCAACGTTGTCATTTATGCAAAAACGCGTGTTTTGACTTATTTTGTGTACTTATTCGTACCCATATTTTGTTAAAAATTCATTAATTTATACAAGGTAGGGCAAAGTTACCGAGGGGGTTTAGTCATTATAATAATTTTATTTAAGATAATTATTATATTTGTTTCTTAATACGGAATATTGTTTTTTTTTCGCGCTAAGCAGGTAAAAATTCAACACTCTCGTGGCAGCAGCTGTCAACTGCGGGTTATATCGGACTCCTCATATAGCGTCTATCTACCAAAAACGCCCCTATCTGCTTTGGGACAGTTATCCATCTAGAAACTGATTTCCGTTACTTCGATGTGGATCCCTATGAGGTTGTATGCCTCCATATCATTAGCTCATGGCCGAGCTCTTCACTTGAACTTCATAAATCTGACCATCCCGATCAATTACATCGTCAACGTCTTCTATTGCCACAGTAGCGCGTTACTGCTATTCATTGGGATTTATCCACTATATCTTTTGCCGGGAATGTACCTGTTTTTGTACGCATCTTTTCTTTTTCAAGTTCGCACTGTAAGCAGAAGAAGTGTGTTCCACGTCATCCGAAATATTCTTCTCCTCGCATTCGGTGAAGATAGTTCATATAAAATAACGATTTTCCTGTAGTAGCTGTGTGAAGTAGTAATTTACCTCCCTACTCTTCCTCTTTAGGAATCAGCGTCGTTGTCCATTTACCGCACGTTTTAACAACAGAGTTTACGCCAAAATCTCACACCCGTAGAGCAAGATGCTATTGACCATTTCCAACTTCAGATAAGAAGAAGGATTATTTTAATGATAACAATAATTGGCGTGATCAATGAAATCAAAGATAACTATTTCTCTCCTTCTCCACTTGTGTAAACATTGAAGGATTCAGATTCTAAGGGAGATTCCTTGGTTAGGTAGCCAAAGCTCTTCGAGAGGAAAGGTTTCAGGAAGCAGCAGTCAGTTAAATTTCAGGTATATTGGCGTGCCCCCATGGTCTGTGTGTCCAGCTACCTGTTGCAATCAACCTGATGGCGGCTTTTAGTGCTATCTGCCTGACTTCCAGCTCATAAGTGCAAGACGACACCATACTCTATTTAAAAAATATGGGACAACTATCCTTTCCGACGAACTTGCGCACCAAACAATGGGCTTAAAAGGTGTAATTGTCGTTGTCGGACTACTCTTATATTTTCCGTAGCCCATACCCTGCAGTTATGCCTTCATTTATCATAGTTAAATTATAAATAAAATCGGGATTTTTTCGGCTAAAATTCTTCAGTAAGCTGAATTTTGTAAGGAAACATTCTTATTGTATGCAAAATTCCCTGCATCTTCCTCGTGAGAGACCAAGTTGTGTCCAACATTTCCTAGCTGGTGTTTCTATACTAATGGAACCGTCAATATGCTCATCTCCCGGCTCCATGGAGATTCCTTACGTATAGTAGCACCTGTCTTTACGGCCTTATCTGATAATGGACGAATTGGGGGAGGGGGCTCCTTACGTACAGTTGTGAAAAAGATGTACATTCGCACCTGCCTTACGGCCTTATCTGATGATGGACTAGTTCCACGCAGTGAATTATTCACGATTCAGCAGCGCCCCGTGTGGCTAACCAGGTAGCAATTTTTGGCATATGTTTGTAGCCATATGAGCAAATTCTTGTTAAAGAAATCGGACTTTTTAATCTCTCCTGTATGCAATTTCCCAGCAATTAATGGAAGACAAGGCTTAATGAGTTGGTAAGCCGAAGCCCACTAGCAGCATCAGCGCTTAAACCAACTCACCCGTCAACCATCACCACTGGTTCCTTACAGTACAGGTATCTGTTGTAAAGACAACAGACCTTCGGGAGTTTGTTAGTCCCGAAAAAAGCCACGCCAAGGAACTATCAAGGATAGTAACACCCCCTTCCTGCGTTTTAGGTTTCAACCACAGCCAGAATGTTTCCGCCAAGGTAGGCACCTCAACCATGATCAGCTCGGGTTGAACTGCAAGCAGAATCACCCGAGGGCCATGCTGATCCCCGTTCTGCCAACTTATACCCTTGGTAAGGGTTTCGGAAGCCAACACAACATAAGTCATGTGGCTTCCTAGAGATTTATTTGCTATAACAAAGAAGGACCCCTTTTCCCCGAAAAGCAGAGCGCCCAAGTTAGGAATACGCCAGGCAAAAGCTATTCCTCGGGGGGTCTCCTTACGTACAGTTAGGTAGGCAGGCCGCTGGGTACCCCGGAATAATCTAGGTTGTCCAGCTCACTTGGGTCCTGTAGTCGTTCCCTTTGTGATTTACGTACAGTTAGTTGTTGTCGAAAATTTGCCATCAGACTGCTTATTGGAAGATGTTATTTGTTAAGGTATGAGTTCGAGCCCAACTACTTCAGCCAAGAAGGATTAATTTATATGTTAGACTGTAGACTTCGGGTGACAAAATATTCGCTGCGTCAAAACAATGGACCGTTGACTTCAATTGTTCAATTTTATACTACTGTTCCATTTTAAATTCCCAAGTCTTTATAGTAAAAAAGTTATAAGGAATTCACACCCCATCGGTAATTTTGTGCCACCCAGTATTATTCTCTTATAGAATTTGCCCTAAAAAAAGTGTACGCAAGTAGGTACATATCTTTTAATCCTGAAACGCATTTTTCCTCTAAATCAGTTTCTTTCGGGTTATGACAACGTTGCCGCAAATGAGCAATGTATTCAAAGACATGATCATAGAAAACTAGCTTATTAATAATTTCTACAATTTTTCTTTATTCACAGTCGGAAGTGATAAACCGCAAAGACGTGGTAGCGTTGGCTCATTGGATAGTGGAATGTCAATATCATTTCAATCGACAACCACAAGTAATACATCCCGTGATAATGCTGCTGTTATAGCCGCAGCAGCTAATGCGGCAGCAGCAAAATTAAGGTTAGGAGCAAGCGCATGCCTGGCAACGGCAGCGCCACCTGGCAGCATGTTTATAGCAACAGGCGTTCAAAATTATAATCAAATAGCTTATATCCAACAACATCCTCATATTTCCCAACAGCAGCAGCAGCAACAGCAGGCACAGCAATACCAACAGGCTCAGCAGGCTCCAGCAACTAGCCGAATACCTGGGCGAGAAAGAAGGATTTCCCGTTCAGAGGAAAATAGATCGACTGAAGTTTAATACACATTTTTCGAAATAACAAACAAATATATTTTATATCTTACTAACTTATAAGCTCTATCTCCTTTCATCTTTAAATATTAATATACATATACATACAAACTGAATTATTATCTTTATCTTTTCCCTAACCCCCCTACCCGTATTGTTTTGTATTATTGGTCTTAGTATCTATTCTACAATTATGTATATTTAGCACATGTATAGGTTAGTTCTCAATTGTAGATATCATATACTTTCAAGAAAAAAAAAAAAGAACAGGAGTGAACAAAAATAAATTGAACATAAGAAACCGTATTCAAAACTATGTTTTCTTTTCCAGTTTTTTTGCCATAAAACGACAAGTTTTGGATTCTTCACATACGACTTTATGTGACGGCTATGTAGCACTAACTGCCATATAAACCTAATGTTCCACTTCACCAGAAAGATAGTCGAATAACTTTCGAAGTGCTATTCAGCGTTGTCAGATATAATTCGCCAAATTTGGGGGATTTTAAAACTACCGATTTGAAGGTATTTGTTTACTATTTTTGATGAGCAATGAATTTCTTTTCGGAATCGTTAAAATCAATATGAATATATCAGGCATATTCCCACAAACACAAATTGCTTACAATGAGAGTTTTCGTTTTGAAAACGTCAATTAGGAGTTCTGACAAGCGCATAACGCAAGAAGTTTGTGGTTTGCGATTTCAGCTCGCAATTACAGAAGTGTTGAATTTGTGTGAAACTAGATTTCAAAAATAAAATACTTCATATTTTAACGCTTGAATTTTAAGCTGTAGTAAAGGGCGTTTCAGACTATCATACAAGTCTTAAGATTTTGATTGGATTTTGTGGGACAAAAATCTAAAGATGTTTGTTGCGACTGCCAAAAAATCTAACGTACCATTACATTCTGTTTTCACACCTAAAGTAAAATAAGAAATATGATTTGAAAATAAACAGCCAATTTGCTTAATGCCTGGTTTTAATATTTTTATTATTTGCTTCTGTAAAAAATGCAACCCTGATCCAATGAAGAATCTTATTGTTTAAACAAATTTCTAAAAAAGGTGAAGTGTTATGGGATGTCAAATCTTTTACCGTATTATTTCTCATTTTCATAACGCTTTATATTCACACTATCACACTTGCACGTATTATTTGATTTTCTGACAAGTCTTAATACAAAGTGTGATAGTCTGAAGTGACCTTAAGTAACAGCCTGTTTATAAGACACGACTCGTCGATAAAAAGCGCTAACTTTGTAAGTTTTTTCTGGTTTTGGTTTACAAACCGCGACTATTGACGATTAGTATTAAAAAAAGTAACATCTGTCAATTTATTTTTGGTTTGTAAGACGCGAGTCGTCTCACCATAAACGTCAAAATTGGCGAATGAAGAAACATGCTCGTCCAAGGCGAATTCATATCAGGTATATGCAAGAGCAATAAATACAACACTACAAAAAATAAATCTTTTTCAAACGTCAAGGGAAAAATATAAACACAAAAAGAATTCAAAAAAATATATAACAAAAAAAATTTACAAAAAAAGATAAACTTTTAATTATTTCATGAAACGTTTAACTATTTCGTGAAAATTAAAGTCTCGGATCATAGAGCTCGGAAAGGAGAAAAAGGCCAGCCAAATTGCGGAGAATTCTGAATGATGGTTGCAATACAAAACCTAAAAAATGTTTCAAAAAAAATTTTTTTTTCAAATTTCTTTTAAAAAAAAATTTACAATAAAAGAAAAACTTAATTATTTTGTGAAAGTTTTAATTATTTCGTGAAACTTAAAGTCTCAGATGATAGAGCTTGAAAAGATGAAAATGGCCAGCCAGATTGGGGAGAATTCTGGATGATACCTGGTGCTCAAGATACAATAATAATATAAAAAATTGTTTTAAAAATTTTTTTTTTAATTTGTTTTAATTATTCCATTGACATCATGGTGCAATTATTAGGTGGCAGCATAAGAGTTGTTGTACTATAGGGTGTTTTTTTAAGCTAGATAGAACTTTAAATTGTAAAAAGTAACACAAAAAATTAAATTTTGATGAAACATTTTTTTTATTTGTTTCAGTATACTCTGACAAATTATCATGAATAGACTCACGCTTGAACAACGCTACGAAATTATCCAAATTTACTTTGAAAATCAGTCGTCGATTCGCAAAGTCGTTTTATCGCAAAATTGTGTTCAGCGATGAGGCGCATTTTTGGCTTAACGGGTTTGTTAATAAGCAAAATTGCCGCATATGGAGTGAGACCAATCCACAAGAGACCCTACAGACTCCATTACATCCAGAAAAATGCACTGTTTGGTGCGGTTTTCATGCTGGTGGCATCATCGGACCTTATTTCTTCAAAAATGAGGCCGGAGCTCGCGTTACGGTCAATGGAGATCGTTACCGCACCATGATCAATGATTTTTTGTTTGAAAATATGGATGACATTGATCCGGAGGAGATGTGGTTTCAACAGGATGGCGCTACGTGCCATACGGCGAACGCAACCATCGACTTACTGAAATCAAAATTTGGCGATAAGTTGATTTCGAGAAATGGACCTGTCAATTGGCCTCCAAGATCGTGCGATTTGACACCTCTCGATTATTTCCTGTGGGGCTACGTGAAGTCACTGGTTTATGCTGATAAACCAGCAACAATTGACGCCTTGGAGGCCAGCATTGTTCGTGTTGTTCGTGACATACGGCCAGCAGTGCTCGAAAAAGTGGCCCAAAATTGGACGTCCAGAATGCGCTTCGTCAAGAACAGCCGCGGTGCCCATATGCCCGAAATCATTTTCAAATGTTAATGTCACGTATTGATCTTTCGAATAAAAAAAAATTTTGATTACAATTTAATTTTTTGTGTTATTTTTTACAATTTCAAGTTCTATCGGGCTTAAAAAAACACCCTATACATACATAATATTTTGTTTGTGTAAAAATTCCGGACGCTGTCAAAAACATGTTTACAAAACAGAAGAAAATGAAGAAAGAAACGTTCATATAAAAGAAATGAACAAAGAAAATTAATATAATTTTTTTATAAATTGTTTTCAACACATTTTAAGCAATTAAAATATTTTTGAAATCTTTTTTATTGTGTTCTTGCCCTTTTTCAAACTGTTTAAAATATTTTTATTTTTTCACCCACAATTTTATGAAACAAAAAATTATCACCTGCGGTAGTCATGCCACCTGGTTAATTGCACCATGATTGACATCTGAAAAAGATTAAAATTAAAAAAAAAAAAGTCATCAGCTGCGCTGTCAATTTCACCTGTTATGAATTCGCCTTGTGCCCGTCAATAGGAAATGTGTAGAAAGTGTTATAAATAATAAGAAATTATAATAAAAATACAAACAATTAAGTTTTTTATTCGCTATTTTTAGCTTCTACCATTTATACCAATAAAAATTATAAATAGCTCGTTTTCTATGTTTCCCAGCTATCTATATGTCGACATTTCATAGGAACTACCCTAATCATCAGTAGACTTTGGAAATTTTTGAAAGATATTCTCAAACATTCAACTTTATATCCCAACAATCCAAATAAATTGCTGAGAATTTAAAAAGAAAAATGCTCTAATAATATCCGTCAAAACACAACGTCTCTAACATTTCTTTACACCTTTCTTTACACGTCTCTAACATTTCTTTACACCTTTCAAACAAATGAACAACCGTTGGTTGCTACGATTTGCTTTTAGAAAGTATCGAAAAGCAGAGAACAAAAATTCAAACAATTAAGTTTTTTATTCGCTATTTTTAGCTTCTACCATTTATACCAATAAAAATTATAAATTTATTTATAATTTTTTTTTTTAATTTTTACCTGTTTCAGATGTCAATGGCATAATTAAAACAAAATTGGGAAACAAAATTTAAAACAAGTTTCTGAATTATGTATTCTATCTTGAGCGCCAGATATCACCCAGAATCCGCCGCAATCTGGCTGGCTATTTTCACCTTTTCAAGCTCTATGATCTGAGACTTTAAGTTTCAAGAGAAAATTAAAAGTTTCACATTATAATTAAGTTTTTCTTTTATTGTAATTTTTTTTAATGGAAATTTTAATAAAAAATTTCAAAACAATTTTTTAGTTTGCATCTTGTGTTGGATCTTGAGCGCCAGCTATTATTCTGAATCCTCCCCAATCTTGCTGGCCATTTTCACCTTTCCAAGCTCTATGATCTGTGACTTTAATTTTCACAAAAGTTTCACCAAATAATTAAATGTTTGTCTTTTATTGTAAATTTTTTTAATATATATTTTTTTAAATTCCTTTTTGTGTTTATATTTTTCTCTTGACATTTGAAAAAGATTTATTTTTTGTAGAGTTGTATTTATTTCTCTTGCATTTACCTGGTATGAATTCGCCTTGCGTATGTATGTCAATTGTGTCTAGAACAAGGCGAATTCATTACTAGGTGAACTTAACAGCACAGGTAAATATTTTTTGCTTCTCGCGTTTTTTCCAATGAGACTGTCAAAATTTTTTTTTCTTTTGTTTACAAACTTTTTCGTGCCATTTTAATCTGAAGATTTTTTTGTATGATTTAGTGCAATTTCAAGAAGTTTGTGTGGATTTAAAAGTGAAAAACTAATATAATCTGTGATTTTAATTACAAACAATTATAAAAGTTTGTATTTAACGTTTATATAATATTTTTTCCCAGCTGAACAATTTTAGGCGAATATAGATTTTGACATTCACGATATGTTTTACAATAACAAAATACATAGTACTTTATTCGGCTTTCCGCTTGCATTCACCTGTATAAATTCGCCTTGGTCTAGAATAGGATTGCCGTTTTTTTTTGTGAAAAAATTTTTTTTGGTATGAAAAATGTAAACAGTTACTATTTTTTCGCATCCTGGCAACAAAAAAATATCATAAATGTTTGACATGTGCGCGAATTTACGTAACTTGCACGACACAATCAAGTCGCGTTTTATAAACCCAATTTCTTACGTACTCGTCTATGAATCGGCTCGTCGCGAGTGAGCTAACTCGTGTCCTATAAACAGGCTGTAACTTAAGTAAATATACTTATTATTTCTTTATTTCGACGCTTTTTTTTCTTAGTATTATATCTGTGAAACTTCATTTGTAGCCGTGAACTTGTGAAGTCTGCTGTCGTCAAAGTGTTTAGAGCTTAAGTTGGCAGCAGCAGCAAATGCTGTTGTGAAGTCGTGCTGCTGTGGTGTCGTTAAAATAATTGTGTGCATCTGAACGCATGTGATTTAGTTTTGACAGATTGCTGCTTGCTGCCTGCTGTCGTCTATGTGTTTAAAGCTTTATATTGTTCCTGAAATTTTCGAATTTATGGTAAAATCTTCATTCTGGCAACTTTTTGGCCACAAGTGTTCTTTAAAGGGCCACCCGAATTTACTTTACAGTCAACTTTCTTTAACCGTTTTATCCAGGAGCTTTAAATTTTTTGAAGTTTAAGAAATTGTAATTAAATTTGTGAACGTATAATTAATTTTGAGTCATTCGTGGCCATATGGACGGGGTGGATACAAAAAATCACATTCGGTATCATAAATTTATTTGCAAAACAGAAGACTTAAATTTATGAGTACAGGTGATTAATATGTATGTATGTACATACAGATGTGCATACCCAACAAACATTTGATATAAAATATCTTTATCATTTGATATCAAACATAATTTTCAAACACTTTTCAATGGTTTGATTTTAACATTTGAATTTAAATTAGGAGTCATTTGAGTATAAACATTTGATACTCAATGTTTCGTCAATTTGATTTTGATTGTAAATACTAAACGTCTGCATTATTACGCTGAAATGGCATTTGAACATATTCCTTTGCTTTTTGAATGAATAAAGCTTTGTATCACACACAACTGACTACGAAGTGACTCATATTCTATTTTAATAAACACAAAGAGATGAATACACAAACCGAACGAATAATGATAGTAACTCGGCTCGTGGAGAAACAAACACAACCACATTCAAATAAAACGAAAGCAAGAAAAAAAAGTTTCAAATATATTATCATTCGAATGAATCGAAGTAGCATTCGATTGTATTTATACATATGCATCTATTATGTATGTATGTAACTGTGTACAATAACATGCCATCAAAGTTCTTTTACCAACTCAAATTTAAAATTTTTAAAGCAAATTACGTCTTAACAAAATGTTTTTCTTTGTAATATAACGAATGTAATGTGCATTCGAATTATAATCGTTTTATTCATTCAGTTATATTGTATTTGCGTGCTTTTGCTCTTACAAATAAGAGAAAATATATATTTTAATTCGAAAGAGTATACGACAGAATCTAAAGGGTGGTTAAATTTCAAGGGCCGATATTGATTTTGAATAAAACACAAAATATTTAGGAAATTATTGTAATTTTATTTTATTATGATATATTGGTATTACTCAATTATCTATGGAACAAAATATCGGCCAAATGGGCGCCGCGACCACGGCGGCACACCTCCATCCGATGGTCCAAATTTTCGATGACCCTGAGGCATAATGGAGGTTCTAAACTGTTAATGTGCCGAATTATCTCATCCTTTAGCTGTTGAATTGTTGCTGGCTTATCGACGTACACCTTTTCTTTCAAATAACCCCAAAGAAAAAAGTCCAACGGTGTCAAATCACATGATCTTGGCGGCCAATTGACATCGCCATTACGTGAGATAACACGGCCATTGAATTTGTTGCGCAAAAGAGCAATTGTTTCGTTAGCTGTGTGGCAAGTGGCACCGTCCTGCTGAAACCACATATCGTCTACATCCATATCTTCCAATTCGGGCCATAAAAAGTTCGTTATCATCTCACGCTAGCGAACACCATTCACAGTAACTGCCTGACCGGCCTCATTTTGGAAAAAATACGGCCCGATGATGCCGCCCGCACATAAACCGCACCAAACAGTCACTCTTTGTGGGTGCATTGGTTTTTCGACAGTCGCCCAAATGCGGCAATTCTGTTTATTGACGAATCCACTGAGGTGAAAATGTGCCTCATCACTGAAGATGACTTTCACGATATGCATTTTGATTTGAACGCCCATTTTCATAGCAAGTCTGGATAACTTTAACACGTTGTTGGATTGTGTATCTCTCCATGTTTCAAATTGAGTAAGTCTGAAATAGAGAAATATCAAATAAAATTCGGAAAAAACTTGGCGTTTAGGTGTGGTCCACATTCAACATCGGCCCTTGAAATTTAACCACCCGATATTTATTACGACCAACTATAAAACGCAATTCATTCTCTTTTCTGTTTTTTCTCGCTTTACTTTGTTAATCTCTCTTAAAGTATTCGATATTTGAACGAATATTGTATTTTCAGTGTGCACACAAACAAATGAATGTACCATTGCAGCCAAGGTGAATTCATAACAGGTGAAATTGACAGCGCAGCTGATAACTTTTTTTTTAATTTTAATCTTTTTCAGATGTCAATGGAATAATTAAAACAAATTAAAAAAAAAATTTAACAATTTTTTATATTATTATTGTATCTTGAGCGCCAGGTATCATCCAGAATTCTCCCCAATCTGGCTGGCCATTTTCACCTTTTCAAGCTCTATCATCTGAGACTTTAAGTTTCACGAAATAATTAAAACTTTCACAAAATAATTAAGTTTTTCTTTTATTGTAAATTTTTTTTAAAAGAAATTTGAAAAAAAAAAAATTTTTTTTTAACATTTTTTAGGTTTTGTATTGCAACTATCATTCAGAATTCTCCGCAATCTGGCTGGCTTTTTTCTCCCTTTCGAGCTCTATGATCCGAGACTTTAATTTTCACGAAATAATTAAATTAGTTTTTCACTTTTAAATTCACACAAATTTCTTGAAATTGCACTATATCATGCAAAAAAACCTTCAGACTAAAATGGCGCGAAAAAGTTTGTAAACAAAAGAAACAAAATTTGACAGTTTCATTGGAAAAAACGCGAGAAGCAAAAAATAATCACCTGTGCTGTTAAGTTCACCTGGTAATGAATTCGCCTTGGTCATTACTTATTGAAAAAATATCCACATTTTAAATTCATTTGCGAAAAAATTTTAAGAGTTCGGGAAAAAATCAATGAATTTGATTTGTTTGTGAGCAATATATAATTAAATGTGAGCAAAAATTAGTTTTATTAAGTAAAACCTCATGAACAAAAACATAAAAAAGTGAAATAATAAGATACAACGAGAATGTCACACTTTAGCGCAATTTAGAGCCAAGAGGAACCAACTATATCGAGATGTTCAAGACTAAAAAAATAATAATAGTAGAAAATTGAAACTAAAAATCGTAAATAAATTAGAACAACACAACGGCACCTGACTGGACCCAAGTGGGCTGGCTTTACAATAGCTGGTAGCCTGTCAAACCTAAATAAATTAGAAGAAATATGAATTTGCAAAGAAAAAAAGTTTTTTTTTTTTGTACTCCATATCACAATCCACATTGGAAAAACATTTGAGAATTACATCGAAGAGAGAAAGGGAGTCAAAAATTGAGAGAATGAGAAGTCCGCAATGAAAATAAAATAAATTGTTTGGTTTGTACATATGTACATCAGGTTTTTAGTTCAAGTTTTTCCTTTCTTAAGAAGGATTTTTTACAATACAAATCTGCTGTGATCAATAATTTTTGATTGAAGAAGACAAGAAAAATAATAATCAAATCTTTAGCTGGGGGACAACTAGCTGTTTCGTAGTCGCTACGCTACTCATCAGCACCCACTGGGATTTGAACTCGGGTCATGACGTATCATGATCTACTGCTTTAACCACTAAGCCACCGAGCATTTAATTATTTTCTATCTATATTCATCTCATATTGAATCACATATGCATTTTGTTAGTTGGTCAATCAATAATTATTGATCACAGCAAATTTGTATTGTAAAAAATCCTTCTTAAGAAAAAAACTTAAGAAAGGAAAAACTTGAACTAAAAACCTGATGTACATACATATGTATAAACCAAACAATTTTTAATTTAAAAAATTATAAAAGTTCAACAAAAATTTAACAAATTAATAATAAAATAAATTTTAATTTTATGCCGCTCCGCACTGCGATTTTTTACTTCAAATTCGTATGGAAAACCGCACCGCAATAAATTATCGTTGCATTGTGTTCAGACTCTAAATGTTGATTTTTCACTTCAATTCAATAATTGTAAATTATTACTAGATTATAAGGATTTATATGATTTACTATTTAATTAAGATTTTGTTAGCTTCTAAGGTTTTTTTATTCCATAGGCATATTAGAAATAAATAAATAGATTTCAAATCATTCTAAATTTGAAATCAAACCTAAGTGTTTGTTGGGTAGAAGTATGTTCGGAGGTGTGTATGTATGTAGATGTTACTAATAAAAAGATGAATAGCTAAAAGCAATCTTTGCTGCAACCATAAGCTTCTGCTGGCTGAGACCACCAACATGATTTGTTGTTAATCCATTTTGCAGCATTTAAAGCGTTGAGGTTTCAACGCCAATTGCATTTTGGCCAATGGCTATTTATACGCGTTCCTACATATTTATTCTGCAAGTAGGCGTTCAGCGAAACATCCCTTCCGAAATTCATTGAAACTGCTCATTATTGTTAAAAGTGGCATCATATTAAATGTGTTGGAATTAAAAATATTGGTGCCTCAAAGACATTTTTAAAGCTTTACGCCTACGAATATACATATAAACATACATACGTACATTGTATGTACAATACATGTGTATTTATGTTCGTTCATTCACCGAAAAAATAGGACGATGAGGACTATCGGCCCACTAAAGAAGTGGTTAGTTGCTTTTTGCTTAGTTTTTCGTTTGTGGTAACAATTGTTTACTTTTTCCAGCAGCCGTATTCTGTAACTCGCTAAAGCTAAAGCTCCATCGCTAAAAATCTACAAAGATGATTTAGCGATTTTTGGCCACGAATGCAATTCTGTAACGTGCATAGCTAAATTTGGCAATGACATAAAAATTGAATTCGCCGCAATTTTAGCGATTAGTGGCATTGCCAGGGCGAATTTATACAGCTGAATGCAAGCGGAAAGGCGAATTCAGTACTATGTATTTTGTTATTGTAAAACATATCGTGAATGTCAAAATCTAAATTCGCCTAAGATTGTTCAGCTGGGAAAAAAAATTTTATATAAACGTTAAATATAACTTTTATAATTGTTTGTAATTAAAATCATAGATTATATTAGTTTTTTGCTCTTAAATTTACACAAATTTCTTGAAATTGCACTAAATCATATAAAAAAAATCTTCAGATTAAAATGGCGCGAAAAAGTTTGTAAAGAAAAGAAAAAAATTTTTGACAGTCTCATTGGAAAAAACGCGAGAAGCAAAAAATAATCACCTCTGCTGTTAAGTTCACCTCAAGGCGAATTCATTAGTAGGTGAACTTAACAGCGCAGGTGTTTTAAGAGAAGCCATTCTCAGGATTTCTATCAGAGTAATTCGATCCCGTAGTCTAATTTTAAGCTGGGGAGACCTGCGGAGATGCCACGCTCTTCTAACTCTTCTCTTTCCTGTCAGAAGTTGTTCTAACAATCTCCCGAGGATCTGTTGCCTATACAACAGATACCTGTACTGTAAGGAACCTGTGGTGATGGTTGACGGGTGAGTTGGCTTAAGGGCTGATGCTCTTAGTGGGCTTCGGTCTACCAACTCATTAAGCCTTGTCCTCCATTGATTGCTGGGAAATTGCATACAGGAGGGATTAGAAGGCCCGAACTCCTCAACTAGAAGTTGCTCATATGACCGCAATCATATGGCAAGAATTGCTACCTGTGTGAGCCTGGTAAGCCACACGGGAGTGCTGGTGAATCGTGAATAATTCACTCCGTGGCACTGGTCCATCATCAGATAAGGCCGCAAGGCAGGTGCTGATGTAAATCTTTTTCGCAGTTGCTCAATTTCAGAAGAATAAGTTCTATTGCTCACATTTCTGGATCTTATATGGCTAGTGGTAGCATGTTGTACGGCCAGTTTAAGGTTTTCAGAAATTTCTTTAATTAACACATCATTATCCTTAGGATTTCTCAAAACAATATTTTCCGTGCAATGAGTACTCAATATTTTTTATATTTTAACTAATTAACTTTAGTGACGGCCAACGCTAAGACACTAAACGGTGAACCAACCTCCTGGGAGAACGAAACAGAGATTATAGTGGGTGAGTGATCTGATGACAAATCTAATGAAGGCTGCACGTGTATCCATTCTAAGGGAACATTTTTTGCAACTCCAAAGTCTATAATGTCTGGGATCTTTCGTCGGTCTGAAGGCCAATAAGTGGGGTGTCCACCTGAAATCACATCTTTTTTTTTTTTTGCCATTCATTTATTTATTGAATCTTCACAAAGTGAACTAACAATAAGTATTCAAATCTTAAAATGAAATACATAAAATTAATATTTATTTTGCACGGTCAATATCGGTAGAATCACCTATTTCACGTTCTGATGGTGGCCAGGGTATCCCTCCTTCTCAACCGAGAGTGGCCTTCAAAATTAGGTATATTGCGTGCAAGAGGATTTGGGTGAAGCTCCAATTTACTGATATACCTTGTTGCGTACTTTGTAAATTCGTCTTTTACAAGAGGAACACAGAGATCCTTATGAATTCGGGAGTTTTTTACGTACCATGGAGCTGCAGTAATCATCCGAAGAATTTGATTTTGTCGCCTTTGAATTTTCTCAATGTTAGAAGTGGAGGCGGTGCCCCATAATTGAATTCCATAGCACCATATACGCTTTAAAATTGCATTGTATAATAATAGTTTGCAATCCAGCTTCAATGTAGAATTTCTGCCTATAAGCCAATTTAGTTGCGCCGCTTTTAACTTTAACTGAGTAACTTTCGCATCAATGTGAGACTTCCACATTAACCTACGGTCGAGATGAATACCAAGGTACCTGACTTCATTTTGCTGGGGAATAGGTGAATTGTTAATTTGGATAGCTGAACATGTTTGTCTACGCAGTGTGAATGTAACGTGAGTACATTTTTGTTCATTAACTTTAATTTTCCAAAGTTTTAACCATTTCTCTAATATTGAAATATACTGCTGCAAATTTCGCGAAGCTACTTGATGGTTTGCATGTACGCTGCAGAATGCTGTGTCATCTGCAAAAGTTGAAGTGTGGATTCCGGCTCTCGTTGGCATGTCAGAGGCGTAAAAAGTAGGTCCTAGAATGCTACCTTGAGGAACTCCTGCCTCGATTGGCTGTAAAGGGCTTATAAAATCGCCTTCTCTGATAACAAACTTCCGGCCGCATAAGTAGCTTTCCAGAAGCTTGTGTGTATTTGCGGGCAAGTTCAACTTTATTTTGTGTATCAAGCCCTCGTGCCACACTTTACCAAAAGCTTGAGAAATGTCAATGAATAGAGCTGAGCAATACTTCTTCTCCTCAAAGGTCTGTCTTATGACGTTGACTAGTCTGTGCGTTTGTTCTATGGTGCTATGTTTAGCCCGAAAACCAAATTAATGATCAGGGATGCATCCCATATTGTTTAATATTGGTGTCAACTTCGCCATTAAAAATTTTTCGAACAGTTTTGAGATTGTTGGCAGTAGACTTATTGGTCTGTATGATTCTATTTCAGTGGGATCCTTCCCTGGTTTGGGTATCATAGTAATCATGGACACCTTCCACTCTGCAGGAAATCACATCTAAGCCCATTTTAGAAACCGTGTCAAAAAGCAAGCGGCTTTTCGGAAATTAAACGTGATCCCCAAAAAGTGTATGCAATACATAGATAAAAAATTTATTTAAAATATTTTTTTTGTTTTTTTTTTCAAGTTTCTTTTAAGTATTCTATTGATATTCGACAATGATAAAAACACAAAAAAAGTTATCAGCCGCGCTTTCAATTTCACCTGTTATGAATTCGCTTGGCATATGTTTGTTGATTAAAATAATCGCCAAAGTGTGTTTAAGTATTTTTAGACCAAAATAAAATATTAAAATATAATTAATCTATTTGCAAACAAAATGAACAGAAACGAAGAAAGAAAAAAGTGTAAAATAAAATTTGATCACCTTAATGTACAAATATATTTAAGTAACGTCAAATTCCAGTTGAAAATTTGCGGTGGCAAAAAGTGCTTCAGTGCTTCCTTCGGCTTGTTAGCAAATGATTTGTTTTTGGTTTGAAATATGCTGACTTAAATACTTTGGCCGCTCCATCAATTTGTTTGTTCCCAATGTGTCTCGAACACGAAAGAATTTAAACAGGCATCACCCATAAATTCCTTTTCTTTTCTTCTTTTTTTTTTTTTTTGTTCATAACAAATTGTTCTTTTGTAGTCTTTCAAGTATTCTGTATTTGCAATAAATACGTTTGAGCAGCATTGCCAGATATTTAAAAAGAAAAAAATTATGAGAATATCTCTGTATCCAATTATATTGAACGTTTTTTTAAAAATGTGCGATTAAAGTTTTTTAAAACGTGTTGAAAATGTAAAAGGTGGGAATTATTGTCATTAGTCTGGTTTTACACTTAGACAGACGATGGCCAGACATTTTTCCATTTCTTTTTGGTCTTGCCTAAACCTATTACATGTAAGATATCAATAGACAGACAGAAACTTTTCGTTTCGCTTTTCTTTCTTTTTCGTTGTTGTTGTTTTCAAGCACAGCTGGTGTGGTTATATGATGTTAACGTTAATATGACAATAATGATATGAAGCAAGAACATTAAAAGTGCGAAAAGTGAAAAAGAGATACAAAAAATGTCTATTAGAGAGTCGTGTGTTACACGACTGTCCTCCCTCAACAATTTTCGTTAAAGCACCCTCAAATTTCGTCTGTCTGCCCATCGTCTGTCCAAATTTAAAACCGGACTTAGGAATTATTGTCATTTTTTTTATTATGATAACATTGGTATGGTTCAATTATGTATGGAATAAAATATCGGCCAAATGGCCGCCGCGACGTCGATGCTCCAAATTTTCGATGACTCTGAAGCATAATTGAGGTTCTATGCCGTTAATGTGCCGAATACGCACATCTTTTAGTTCTTGAATTGTCACTGGCTTAACGATGTACACTTTTTTTTCAAACGGTGTCAAATCTTATGATCTAGACGGCTAATTGACATCGCCGATAGGTGCGATAACACGGTCATTGAATTTCTCGCGCAAAGGAGACATTTGTTTCGTTAGCTGTGTGGCAGGTGGCACCCTCTTGTTGAAAACACATATCGTTCACATTCATATTTTCCCATTTGGCCATAAAAAGTTCGTTGGTCCAAATTTTCGATGACGCTGAGGCATAATTGAGGTTCTATATCGTCAATCTCAGTCTTTAGCTCTTGAATTGTTGCTGGCTTAACGACGTGCACCTTAAGAACATCGTTCACAGTAACTGCCTGACAAACCTCATTTTGGAAAAAGTACGGCCCGATGATGCCGTCAGAACATAAACCGCACCAAACAGTCACTCTTTGTGGGCGCATAGGTTTTTCGACAATCACTCTAGGAGCATCATTCGCCCAAATGCGGCAATTCTGCTTATTGACGAATCCACTGAGGTGAAAATGTGCCTCATCACTCAAGATGATTTTCTTCGAAAATGTATCATCCACTATTGCCATTTATTGCCACCATTCTGACCATTGATCGATTGTGTACCTTTACATGGTTCAAATTGAGTTAGTCTGAAATTGAGAAATGCCAAATGAAATGCAGAAAAAAATTGATGTTTCCACATTGGCTCTTAAAATTTAACCGCCGGATACATACATACATAGTTTTCTAAGAATTTATGTATGGTGATGTGTTATTAAAGGGCGTTTCAGACTATCATACAAGTCTTAAGATTTTGATTGGATTTTGTGGGACAAAAATCTAAAGATATTTGTTGCGACTGTCAAAAAATCTAACGTACCATTACATTTTGTTTTCACACTATCACACCTAAAGTAAAAAAAGGAATATGACTTGAAAATAAACAGCCAATTTACTTAACGTCTGGTTTTAATATTTTTATTATTTGCTTTTGCAAAAAATGCAACCCTGATCCAATGAAAAATCTTATTGTTTAAACAAATTTCTAAAAATGGTGAAGTGTTATGGGATGTCAAATCTTTTACCGTATTATTTCTCATTTTCATAACGCTTTACATTCACACTATCACACTTGCACGTATTATTTGATTTTTTGACAAGTCTTAATACAAAGTGTGATAGTCTGAAGTGCCCTTAAGCTGAAGATTCATACCACGCGTTATATATGTTGCCGCTTTTAATGCGTTTTAAACTTTCTACGCGTTCTACACCTTTATAACTGCAAATTACATGAAAAGTTTTTTTGTTTTGTCATGATTTATTGATTAAGAATATTATTTGAAACAAAAAGTTTTAAAAGGGATTCTTCTTGCGAAAGAGAAGCACTATTTCTCCGAGAGATACGCCAGAAGATCACCTGTAAAGGGATTCTTCTGGCGAAAGAGAAGCACTATTTCTCCTAGAGATACGCCAGAAGATCGCCTATAGCGTGACCCCTACAAAATTATTTAAAAAAAATACGATTTGGCTCATATAAACGAATGTAAAGTTCAGAAAATGTAATAAGATCATTAGTTTTAAAATAGGTTTTTAGAGGAACTATTGAAAATTGTGTCGATGTGTCGAAAAAATGTGAAAAATGTATATTTGTGGTATCCAGTAACAGCACTAATTTTTTTTATAGAAAATGTTTCGACTTTAGATTATAATCTTGTGCTCAAGAATCTACTTATGAGTAAGTACATAGTATAATAAATAATCGAAATGGCAACATTGCAGAGGAGTTTGCTCTTCTGACCAGCGATGCCAGAAATTTTAGTGGAAAAATTTTCATTTTCCATAAATAAAATCTTATAGGGCATTTACATCAACCCAAAATCTAGTAGATTTGAATGAAAATCTTCAACAAAATCTTAACTATTTACACTTCCGTTTTTTGTTATCTAAACAGATTTTATTTTCATAAAATCTTTTTTTTTCAAAGGATTTGACAGCAATAACTGTATCACAATGAATTCATGTAAAAGTATAGTTATTTTATTGCACCGTAATATTTTAAAGTGTTATTTTCAACAAAATCACAGTTGTGTAATAGAGTACTTACAAAAATCTACCAGATTTCGTCAAAATCTAGTCGGAATCTAGATTTCATTTTGTATGAGAAATCTTGTCAAAATCAACTAGATTTGATTCGAAATCCCGAAAGTAGTAGATTTGGCTGAGGTGTAAATGGCCTATTAAAGAAAAAAGTCTTAAAATTTGTTTTTTTTAATGTTAACTGCAAAAATAATGTTTCTTCATTATTACTAAAAATGATTATTCGAACATAGCAAGAAGATTAAACAAGAACTTAAAGAAAAAACTTCAGCTCAATCAAATTTCCTTCCAAAATTGAAACTGTTCACACATTTATTGAAAGAAAAAATATTAATTTTAAGAGAAATATCTTCAAATCTTATGTTACTTCTAAAATCTTCAAAATTTAGATAAAATCTTCACTCTGGCAACGCTGCTTGTGACTGTGTTCATGCAAAACCAACACTTAACACATACAGGAAGTTACTTTGTCAATCAAAGAATTAAATTAATGAAACATAACAATTCCGTCAGTAATCGGTGAGATGCGTGGTTGACAACTCTCGATTTGGTTTAATGGACATAAAAGTATGAGCGGGTTAGTATGTGTCAACTTGATATTCAATTTTTTGTTCTGTTTTGTTGTTGTTGTTGTTGTTGTTCAAAATCAAACAAAATCAACAATGCAGCCAATACTAATTTTAGCACTTTCACGGAATTTCCTAAATGCTTGTCGATTGCCGACGTAGAATTAATAACACTGTTTTTTGCGGTTGATATTTAAGACTAAAAAAATACTTCCACACAAACAAATACATACATACATGTGGACATACAGTAGGGACGTTGCTGATATGAAAAGAAAGATTGGTCACAATAAATTTAGGGATCCCGCGGTCTGACCGAACTTGTGAAAAATCATTTTATACCCTTCACAAAAATGTTAATAGTATACATAAAATTTGTGAGGCCGTTTGTAAATTCTACAATTTCAATTTCCGATACTATAAAGCAGGGGTGCCCAAAAGTTCTATATGGAAGAGCAAACACCAATACATTTAAGGAAAAACTAATTTTATTTAATAAGCCAAGCACACGAAACAATTGTTGCTTTGCACTTGTATCGCTCCTTTATTACACACATATCGCTCCTTTATTGCTCTCAAAAAATGAGCTTTTCGAGTTAACAATGCAGAATTGGTAACAGTACTATCTTTCATATTGTGCCAAAATTTTATTTAAAATACCTTTAAACTGTTTCCTTTAGGAGATATTTCCTAAAAATTTTTTCTAAGACTTTTATGGGAACTAAACATTTGAAATGTGTTTTTTTGAAACAAGCTTTTTTGCGTTATGGCTATGTTGCAATAAAGGAGCGATATGTGTAAATTACAGCGCACAGTCTATATCTAAGTGTTTTCACAAAAACAAATGAGCATCAAGCGCATAGGGCTTGGGCATTTCTGATATAAAATTTACATATTCTGAATCAGCATTGATAGAAAAGTCGATTAGGCGATGTCCGTTTGTCGGCCGTTGAAATGCCGTTTTTGAGAAAACCATTAGACCTTTTACCCCATCAATTCATGAGTTTGCTATTGAAATTCAGTAATATCGGTTCACGTATAGCTGAAATATTTCCAAAATTCCGAAAAAAACAATTTTTTTTTGTAATTTTGTATGAAAATTTTTGAAAAACAAATAGTTTGTTCTGCTTCAAACTTTACACAATTATTTAACCTGGCGATTAAAATGCAAAAAAAAAATTTTTTTTGTTTCTCCCATATCGGTCCATATATAAACGATATACAGCGTAAACTGATTTTTCAATGAAAATGTCGCATAAGCGAGCTTAAACAACTTTTTTTGCTTAAAAGCAGTTCCGACAATAAAAGAAGGTTATTGGAATATAGAAAATGAAAATTTTCGATACCGGTTTATATATACACGAGATATAGCCTACAACTTTTTATGCTTTTATGCAACTTTTTATACTTAAAAACAGTTCTGGTAATATAAGGAGGTTAATAAAATATAGAAAATGAAAAACTCCGATATCGGTCCATATATACCCGAGATATAGCTTAAACCGATTTTTCCATGAAAACATTTTTTATTGCTTAAAAGCAGTTCTGATTATAAAAGGAGGTTACTAAAATAAAGAAAATTTAAATTTCCCATATCGGTTCATATATACCCTAGATATAGCCTTAAGTAATTTTTCAATGAAAATTTCCATATAAGCTTTCGTTTTTGGCATGGCGATTACAAGGCAAAACATTTTCCCCCGATATCGTTCTATATACATATATCCGGGCATATTTGTTCAGTTTTGTAATATATGTTAAACTATATATATACGTAACTACCGAGAAGGGTATTTTAGATTCGGCCTAGCCGAATACACTACATTCTTACTTTTTTTTCTCTTATTTAATAAATAATATATTTAATATAATTTAATCTTTTTAATTCCATTAGAAATGAAGATTGCAGCATACGAGTATTCTTTGCAGATAGCTAGCATGTGTCTACATACGAGAGTAGGACAATAAGCTCGTGACTTTTTGAATGAAACGCAGGTTTTTCTATGAAAAGTTATTTTATTTTTTTTAACGGACCGAAAGGACCTAAGTGGGCTGGTTTCATGGAAATCTAACCTAACCTATTTTATTTTTCAGCATAGAACGTCTCTTTTGAGTTCTATAAATTGTTCCAATATTTCTCCAAATTTTTTCCCCTTCCGAAAAATATGATTTGTCGAGGTGTTTGTGAGATGATTTCGTCGTTAAAGTCAAATCTCTTTTCGCCGAGCCATTTCTTCAATTTTGGTAACAAGAAATAATCACTCGGGGTTAAATTTGGAGAATAGGGCAGATGAGGGAGAAATTTGTGAATTTGTGCGATGGAAACTGCACATGTGTGCATCCTTGCATTGTACTGCTGGATAATAACTTTTTTCTTGGCCAAATGTCGGTTTTTGTTTTTCAATTGAGTCGACCAAATACTCGTGAGTTACTATAAATATTCAGGATTGATTGTTTTCCTCTTTCAGTTGGCAGAATGTAAAATTGATTTACATCCGCACCCACTTAGACGACCTTTTCTGATGATGGACCAACTACATGGTGTGCATTATTCACGATTCACCAGTACTCTCAAGTGGCTTGCCAGACTCACAGAGGTCACAACTTTTGCCATAAATTTGTAGCTACATGAACTAACTTGCTGCAGAGTTGGAGCCTTCTAATCCTTCCTGTACGCAATTTCCCAGACAGTCAATGGAAGACAAGACTTATGAGTTGGTAGGCCGAAGTCAATTAATAGTATCAGTAACTCACCCGTCTAACCATCACTACTAGTTCCTATATTACACCATAGTCATCAGGGAAACTAATTTCTTTTCCGGTGGTTTAGATTGTTGCAGCAATGATCAGCGCCCGGATGGTGTACAAGCAGAACCTCCCGACGGCTTTGCCGATTCCTGTTCTAGCAATCAACATTTGGTAAGGCGTTCGAAAGTCCAGCACAAAATACAATAAGTAATGCAGCTTCTTAGAGTTTCATTTGCTACAACAAACGAGGAACTTCTAACCCTCCATGCCTTAGAAACTAAAGAGCCTGCTTAGGTGTACGCCAAAGTAAAATCTGCTCCCCAGAGAACCGCTTTAGAAGGCATTCAATATGAATTATATCGTAAGCATCCCAAAAAACGGTCGCCATGGCTTTTTTTGGCTGACAAGCACACCTTTGAGTTCTTTGACGCTCAGTATTCCACTGCGTTACCTGCTGTTTGGTCTTCGGTGTATTGTGGTGGATTTACGAGTACGTTTCGTTCACGATTATAAAACGGCGCAAAATCTCGTTCATATTACAGTCAAACAATGCCAGACATTCCTGCGAAATTGTCATAGGGTTGCATTTATGGTCGATTGTGACCAAACTTGGCACCCATTTTGCGGAAATCTTTCTCATACCTATGTGATCATTAAAAATTGCAACTACTGAGCCATGAGGGATGTTTCTTTCTCATTTTCAATCTCCGACCGGCTAAAATCATATCGTGAATTTTCTACATCGTTCCGGATGTAGAAACCTCAACTGGGCATCCGAAACGTTCGGCATCTTTCGTGCTTTTACGGCCATATCGATATTCAGTAAACCAGAACGGTAAACTAAATGACATATCTTATTCAAATTTACACAGCAGTCAATTGACGGTTGCCTGCCGATAGCAGTAGTGTCATTCCAATTAAGGGCGGGAAATTTGAAATATCGTGCGTAACAAAATTTTTTTAACTAGGTCACAAGAGTGGTCTCGTAACCGTGATACCGTTAAAATAATCACAGCTACAAGGTCTGATCAATAAATAACCGTTATTTTCAAATTTTATGAGATACGTATGTTCGATTTTCACATTTTTTTCTGTTATGTTGGCACACATGTCTGTTATATACGAGTGTGTTGGCAATATCAGCCATATCGGATTGTGAGTTTGCTTTTGACAGATAAAAGGGTTAGTCGTGTTTTGGTGTGCTCTTCGATTTTTACAAGGACATTTGAAATGTTGACTGTGGCGTTTGGCGAGTCTACTACGAGCAGAACACAAGTTCACTTGTGCTATAACCGGTTTAAGGAAGACCCAGAAGATGTCAATGATGATGCTCGTCCTGGTCGACCGAGCACGTCAACAACCGATGAAAACATTGCAGCAGGGAAGAAAATTTTTTGGATAATCGTCGAATCACTATCAGAGAGGTTGCTGATGATGTTGGCATATCGTTTGGCTAATGACAAGCAATTTTTATGGATGTTTTACGCATGAAACCTGCAAAGATTGTTCAAAAATTGCTAAACTTTGAGCTACAACAACGTCGCATGGACGTCGCTCAGGAGCTGTTGAATATCGTCAACGACGATCCAGATTTCCAAAAACATCATAACTGATGACTAATCATGGGTGTATGACATTGAAACCAAAGCCCAATCATCGCAATGAAGGCGTCCAGAAGAGGCAAGACTAAAAAAAGCACGTCAAGTTCTGTCAAATGTGAAGGTTTTCCCTACTGTTTTCTCCAACTGTAATGGCGTGGTGCATCATGAATTCTTGCCACAAGGTCGTACGGTTAACAAGGAGTACTACCTTGAAGTTAAGCGCCGTTTGCGCGAAGCAATTCGTCAGAAACGCATAGTATTGTGGAAAAAACACAGTATTGTGGAAAACGATGCTTGAGTTTTTGGTCAAAAACAAAACCGTTATCATGCCTCAACCACTGTATTCACCGGACTTGGCCCCCGCTGACTTTTCCCTCTTCCCAAAACTGAAGACACCGATGAAAGGAAAGCGTTTTACTACGATTGAGGAGATAAAAGAAAAATCGAAACAGAAGTTGTTGGCGATACCAAAAAGCGTGTTTCAGAAGTGTTTCGAGAATTGGAAAAAAAACGCTGGCATAAGTGTTTTATATCTGAGGGGGATAATTTTTATATATATGATATTATTAATAAATATTTTTTCAACAAATTGAAAATTACAGCTATTTCTTATTCAGATGCAGCCTGCTGTCTTTAATGTGTTTAATGCAAAATATCATAAGCCACCAACATCTACTGGCGCCAATTGAACTAACTTATGTTATGCATTAATTATATTAGCATTAAAATTATTGTATCTTTGTAGTTTTGCAAAATCACCCAACTGTAATTCGTTCAAATTCCTTTTCAATAAAGGCAGCTACACAAAGTTAACATTTAGCAGAGAATTAGAAAATTTCCTTGTACTCTCAAAAAGAAAAAAAGTTCACATATCACAAACGTTTAATATTTTGTTTGCTGGGTATGCCTACATACTTCTTTATAAGCTTTGTTGAAATTTAAAGCATCTTACAGTCACAAAAATTACATACACTATTTCCCAGTTGACCAAAGAAGTCGTGTAATAAACCCGTGATAATGTCTGCACCGCAATTTCGCACATTTTTCGTTCAAAAAAATTTGCCTAGAAAATTTTCATTTAGCAAAGTGGGAATTTTGCTCTGAAAAGCATGATTGTCTCTAAACCTTCTTTTATGCTTATTATATTTTAAATAAAAATTTGTTTAAAAAACTAGTGAATTACAGATAAGGGCTTAACATTAAGAGGTCATCGATCATTAATAGTAAAATAGTGGCTGGCTGTAGTTTCAGCTTGCAAGATGTCTCCGGCACAAAACCAACTGGGATTTAAAATGAATAAAAAAAATTCCAATAATGTAGAAGCTTTAATGTCCATGATGACATTTTATCTGGTCGTGAAAACTGTTCACAATGTTACTTTTCTGTTTTACTTTTTGTTTTGTGCAGAATGTATCACTAAACAATTGCAAAATACGACAAAAAAAAAATATGAGTAAAGTTTTTTCTTGCAATAAATTTTATCCATAATCCGATATAAACATGAGTAACTTAAATATATTTGTGCAACAAATTGCTCAAAGTAGATGTTTGAGTCGAGGTGCGCACATAGATGCCAGATGAATTTGGTTTAAAATCGTCAAATTCTATGCAAAAAATCGTCAAAATCGTCGCTATGATTATTACAAATCGTCAGCTAGTAAAATTAATTATTTTTTGAAGAAAAGATTTAATTTAACGGCGTAAAGTATAGTAAAACAAGTCGTGGTTGCCTTTAATAAGAAACTACAGCATTTAAAGCTATAGCAACAAATATATATTCCTACACTGAAAACATTTTGTTCAGAAATTCTCTGAATTTTGACATTACGTTTATGAATTTTTTCATTATTTTTCAACCATTGTAACTTTTCATAGAAATAATGAAACAAATTTCATTAGATTATTTTAATGAAAACCTTCATAAAAGTAATGAAACATTTTAATAAGAAGCATGACTTATTTTCATTAAAATTATTTCACAAATCATATGATCAGTGAAATATTTTCTCCAGATCAAAGAATCAATTTCATAAAGCACATGAAAACTGTACATTAAATTAATGAAAAAGTAACGTTTATTTAATGAAATAACTTCTTTGTACTAATGTAATATATTCATTAAAAATATGAAACTCCTTCATAAGGTCAATGAAGTTATTTCATTTATCTAATTTTATTATTCATTGGGCACCTGAAAAATTTACATTAAATCAATGAAATAGCATAATAATAGTTTAAAAAATTTAAATACTAGTGTACTGAAGGCATTTGAATTAATAAAATCTGTTTTATTTGGTGACTTGTTCAACATTTTCTTTTCTCATAATTAGGTACAATTTCACAAAAGCAAGGAATAGTATTGTTTGTGTAATGAAATAAAGTATCAATGAATAAATGAAATAATTCCATTGATCTTATTACGTACATTTGTGAACATATTTTATTAATGTGTGTTATGATATTATTTCATTGAACAAATGTAACTATTTCATTGATTTAATGTAAATTTTTCAGCTGCTCAATGAATAATAAAATTGGATAAATGAAATAACTTCATTGACCTTATGAAGGAGTTTCATATTTTTAATGAATATATTACATTAGTACAAAGAAGTTATTTCATTAAATAAATGTTACTTTTTCATTCATTAATTTAATCCAGTTTTCATGTGCTTTATGAAATTAATTCTAGAGAAATTATTTCACTAATCATATGATTTGTCTTTCATACTTTTAATTTAAATAATGTCAATAAATAATGTTAATTTAAATAATGTCATAAATGTTTCTCAAGATCTGTGATTATCAATTTAAATCGTTGTAATATCTATAGATAATATCTCGAAAGTATAATTTTATATGTAATTAGATAAGCTGTAAATAAAGATGAAATTTGATTTTTTTTTTCTAGAGAAATTATTTCACTAATCATATGATTTGTCTTTCATACTTTTAATGAAAATAAGTCATGTTTCTTATTAAAATGTTTCATTACTGTTATGAAGGTTTTCATTAAAATAATCTAATGAAATTTGTTTCATTATTTCTATGAAAAGTTACAATGGTTGAAAAATAATGAAAAAATTCATAAAAGTAATGTCAAAATTCAGAGAATTTCTGAACAAAATTTTTTCAGTGTGGGATGGTACGTTTTCCACGCAAATTGAAACGTAAAAATTTTGGACACTTGATTAAACTTTTTTCTTACATTAAAACAAAAAGTTGAGCTGAATTTGATTTTGTGCCACCGAAATTAAAAAAAAAAACGCACCGAAAATGTAAAAACAAGTGCACCCCGCAACCGACTAAAGAATTTTTCGCACAAATAATTTTGAAAAGCACCAAAAACGGTGCGAAACGCACCGATTTGACAACGCTGGTTACATATTACACCAGTCTAACTTTCATGATTTTACAGTGCAATTTAAATTCGGGCGTAAAGCGCAACGTTTTTTAACGCCTTGACTGTACGCTGTAGTAAGTAACTTAAATAAGAGCGTTAACGTTGTGCCATGAACAGTATTGCTCAATAAACTTGTTTAATAAAAATCATTAAATAGAAATAATAAAAAGTGTTAAAGTCGCTAAATTGGTCTGAAAGAACCGAATGTGTGATTACTAATGGCCGCAAAAAAATGAATAACGCTTGTATTGAAGCCAGTGATGTTAACTTTTATTTTCAAAGTACTGTACGACCTTAAAAAATTACCGTTTTTTGAGCAAAATTACCGTACTAACTAACAACGAAGTCGGTATTTTAAACGTGTATTAAACTAAATGAACCAATTCCACAAAAGTAATAATTAAATTATATATCGTTGGTCTCACGTATAAAGGCCCTAACTCGTATTTTCCCTGAATTGAGCTCTTTTAGGGATTCTACTACGTTTCACACAAGTATACAGTGTCACAAAGATTTAGTTATATAATTTCATACATGTCACTCTTACAAGCACTACTCGTATTTATCCTGTAAAATCGCAATTATGTTTGTTAGGGCCTTTCTACATGAGACCAACGATATATTCGAGTATACACATATGTACCTTAATCTAGTTCTGGTTTTCTCAATAAAAAATCAAATCTGCAATAATTTATCAAGTAAATAAAAACTAAAAGTATTTTTTGTACTATATACAAATTTTACCATATAAATGTAAAATGTACTCAGTGGGAGAGAAATCCGAATTAAAAATTTGATAACTGGTCGGAAATTTTTTTATTTTATTAACGTTATCTGTTTACACACTTGCTCGTATTCGATTAAAACCGTTATTGTTTTTGCTTTTAGAAGATATAGTTTTAGTTCATTTATGCCTGGAATGCCACAGTTGTATATAGTAAGATTGTTGTATTTTTAATAAATAGCAACTATAATTTTAGAAGTATTGAAAATGAAACCAAATAAAAAAAACTTTATTGAAAATTACCGTACAGGCTATAAAATTACCGTGCTGCCGTTTGACGGATAAAATTACCGTATAATACGGTAATTACCGTACAGTTTACATCACTGCTTGAAGCGAACTTTACTGAGAGGCAGTAAAGCTTTTTCTCTTACGCTTTGTCAGAATTGGATTTTCCTATTGCAAAGCGTTGACGCCGCGCTATTTGGGTTGGTCTCATATATTTTGTATGTGCATGAGGATTTTTGACAGGTAAATCACACTTGACGCGCTAATTTAGGTTGCACCGTTAGATTTCCGTTCGGAAAATTTGACAATATAACTCAAAGTTATGAACCTCTTAAAAGAACTCCCATTACTATTTACCTATTGTCGTAATCATCAACAAAAGTCTCTTAAGTATAAATGTTAATAAATTGATTTGTTTTGGCGTTTTAAGTGATAGCACAATGATAATTTATTTATTAAAAAAAAAAAAAACAATTGTTGAGAATAGCATTAATCTGTATTTGTATGTACAATCTTATGCAAAAATCATCGAAACTCATACATACTCGTATGTATATAATTATATATTTATAATATGAATAGCTGAAGAGCACATTCGTATGATTTTGCCGTCGTTTTCATTCTCACTGTTGAGTGGATGATTATATGCCGGCGAATGCAGCCAACGGCACTTACAACAATAAATGTTGCCGCAGTCATTTTTCGGTGCGTTGCACAATACTGTACCGACATCTAGTTTCATTTAATTTGCTTTAAACTGCTTCAAGTAAAGCCATTAAGCGTATATAACATACCAAATACATATGTGCATGTTGTAACTTTAGTGCAACTGAAGAATGTTTAAAACTTCTGAGTTGTTTCTTTAGCTAGAGAATGTGCTCGTTTTCCCCTCTTTCTTGCTGAATACCAATTAATAATAAGTGGCTTTTTGTTGTTTTCTCTCTGTATATTTTCCCCTTCTGACGTACAAAAGAACTCACAGGAAAGTTGAATTGCAAGTTGAATTGAGAGCGAGCGCTACTCTCAAAACGAAACGAGTTCATCCCTTTCTTTCACACTTCAAGCCCAACATTGTGGGCGACCAATCATTATTTATTTTGTTAACCATTTGGAAATGCTAGTGCTATAGTTTTGTTGTTAAAACAAGACATACTACATACTACTTTGAAGTGTTTATAAAAATGGCTGTTCAATTGAAGAAGACATTTGATTCAGCTGGAAATTCAAAAAATGCCAATAAAATGTTAAAGGGGGCTTTGCTTTTAATGGAATAATTACAATTAATTTAATTAATGATTGATGTGTGGAACCATTACGTTCAATCAGATGCACACACATAATTCTACTATTTTAATAAGTTATAATAATCTTTTTGAGTTTGTGTATGAAAATATATGTATACGAGTATGTATGTGTATGTATGTATATGTATATACCTATATATGTATATCATTTATCAGGGCTGGGCTGTATTTGAAATACTGCCTTGTTTGAAACGTAAGCGACTTTTCCCAATACGTAAATCGAATTATTGTTCATTATTATTCGTTCTCATTCTAATTGTAGTAACAAATAATTAATTGCATTTCCTTGTAAGTAATAAACAACGAAAACCACTTTCAGTCCATAAGTTCATATATTGATGTTCGAAAATGAAGCGACTTTCTCTAGTGCGATACTCTAATGCATTAAACACATTCGAGACAGCAGGCTACAGACTACAACCTATCAAAAATACAGAGTGGGACAGAAGTTATCATGGGGTTTAAAAGTTTAATAACTTTTTCGTTTATTAATTTTTTATATTGTTTTTTCAGATTATTATGTTTTTATTATTATTTATAAATAGATTTTTCTTAAATTCATATTTACAAAATTCAATTGCTATTAAAAATCTAATTATAGCTTAACATGATAGGTGTTAGCCAGAATGGCAAAAATATATAATTGAGTGATTTTATATATCCAAATTAACATGATAACAATATACAAATACTAATCGGAGTCTGATTAAGTGTTTTATGTTATATCCATAACTAAACATATACTACGTTTATACGCAGCCCATTCACAAATAAAAACTATTTGCAAATAACTAACTCACTGTTTATGCGCCAACTTGTATATGGACAAGTTTTACAGCCAGTTTACCAATCTCGACAGCCTGCTTGCGTTCGCAATCTAAGCGAAAGAAAATTGATTTGGGTTCGTCTAACTTTTTTCTATGCGAACGATGTGTCAAAACTCAATCAAAATACATAAGAATGTGCGAACGAATAGTAGTGAGATAGACAAACCCAAATTGATTCGAATGTGAGTGACTGACTTTCTTTCGCATTCATTTTCTTTCGAAATTGGTAAACTGGCTGTTATTTTTTTAGGATGGCATATGTTCATACTATAAATAATTGGTAGCATTGTTAGTTTAAAAAGTATTTTGATTACTGAAATTATAACACAAAAATAAAAAAATTAAATGCTTTTTGTAATTCAATTAATGCAAAGATTATTAAAAATGAAAATGTTTGAATATTTGCTTCTGTACGTAAGTAGTTTTTATTATATTTCATGAGTGCCACATCGACGAAATCTTTGAAATTGTGAAATAAAGTGGCAACTTTTTTTTGTCTTATTTGCAAATAAGTTTTTAATCAGTAATTGTTTTCGTGAGTTAGCTAATCGCAAATAAAAATTTTATTTATTGTTTATACGGCATTTTTTTTTTATTTGCAAATAACCTGCACGTATAAACGTAGTAATATACGTCTATAATAAGTCGACGATACTTTAATGCTAATTCCGTATATTTGTAAAGGGAATGCAAATTAGTACCATTTAATATATTAATAACTTCATCTACAGTTAGATTACTTTTTCCAAGGTATTGTTTCCTAATAGCTTTCTATATGGAACACACGCCAATAAAAAGGTAGGTCGGTATGTATTTTCAATTTGGTTTTGGTTGCATATTGTGCATGAGAGTGTTGTGCTGTTACTAAAGGCCCTGCCATTTAATTTTAGTAACCTACCGTTTAGACAGGAAAGTAATTTCATGAAAGTTGCAATACACTCACCAAGGTGCATTAACGTATACACGGTGGCAGCACTACGGCATGTGACAATTTTTTTGCTACTGGCAATATAATAAGCTATTTACGTCAAATGTATTGGTTACATTTTTGAAAGTGAATTTATTGTTTTATTCTGAATTAAATATATACAAATTATTTTGTGAACATATAAATAATTCAAATAAATATAATTTATAATTATGGAAAGGTACATTCATAGTTTATAATTGTGAAAATTGTCACAAATATTTTTGATAAACATAGCTTACCACATGCCTGTTTTTGTTGTAATTTTGCTCTAGTGCTGCCACCGTGTATACGTTAATGCCCCTTGACACTCACACTTTTTTACTAACACAATCTCATTTTGCTTACTTTCCACTCAGCTTTCATTAAAAATTTCATGAAACAAATTTTTTGACATTTTCTGAAAGTAAAATGACAAATTGCTAAGCACTGTTGCCATATACAAAGAATTATACAAAGTTGCAGTATTGTAGTAAAATAATAATTATAAAATTAACTTCTTTTGCATGTATGTATCGGGTGGTTAAATTTCAAGGGCCGATGTTGAATGTGAACCACACCTAAACGCCACGTTTTTTTCGAATTTTATTTGACATTTCTCTATTTCAGACTTATTCAATTTGAACCATAAAGAGATACACAATCCAACAACGTGTTAAAGTTATCCAGACTTATTATGAAAATGATGATCAATTTTCGAAGAAAATCATCTTCAGTGATGAGGCACATTTTCACCTCAGTGGATTCGTCAATAAACAGAATTGCCGCATTTGGGCGAATGAGAATCCAAGAGTGACTGTCGAAAAACCAATGCACCCACAAAGAGTGACTGTTTGGTGCGGTTTATGTGCGGGCGGCATCATCGGGTCGTATTTTTTCCAAAATGAGGCCGGTCAGGCAGTTACTGTGAATGGTGTTCGCTAGCGTGAGATGATAACGAACTTTTTATGGCCCGAATTGGAAGATATGGATGTAGACGATATGTGGTTTCAGCAGGACGGTGCCACTTGCCACACAGCTAACGAAACAATTGCTCTTTTGCGCAACAAATTCAATGGCCGTGTTATCTCACGTAATGGCGATGTCAATTGGCCGCCAAAATCATGTGATTTGACACCGTTGGACTTTTTTCTTTGGGGTTATTTGAAAGAAAAGGTGTACGTCGATAAGCCAGCAACAATTCAACAGCTAAAGGATGAGATAATTCGGCACATTAACGACATAGAACCTCCATTATGCCACAGGGTCATCGAAAATTTGGACCATCGGATGGAGGTGTGCCGCCGTGGTCGCAGCGACCATTTGGCCGATATTTTGTTCCATACATAATTGAGTAATACCAATATATCATAATAAAATAAAATTACAATAATTTCCTAAATAGTTTGTGTTTTTTTCAAAATCAACATCGGCCCTTGAAATTTAACCACCCTTTATATACAAAGAATTATAATATTTTTTCCTTATATTGTACATTAAACATATAAAGAAAATAGTTAAAGTATTTTTATAAAAATAATAGATATCATAGAAAAATTTATAATGACAAGTCTTTTTAACTATTGCCTCATAAATTTGTATATGTAATAAGTTCGGCAACTCTGATTAGTAAGCAAACAAAATAAGAGTGGAGAGAAGTAGAGGCAAATTTTGCAACTCTTTGTCTCGGCGACATTTTTAAAATGAACTTTCACTTTCCTGTGTAGACGAACAAGAAATTTTCATGAAAGTCGTTTATTTCATTGAAATTTTTATTTGTTAGACGTAACTATACAGAAATTTCATGAAAGTACTTTCCTGTGTAATGGCAGCGTACACCACCCCTCACTTTAATAAGCCTAGAAGTAGTATGTGACGAAAATTTTGATGCAAGTGCCTGGCATAACAGTGTACAAATCGTGATGTTCAGATTTTAAAGCCTAAAAAAAAAAATATTTTCATCGTGTTCCTTTTTCTTCAATAAGTTAATTACTGTTTTGCACGGATTACAAAGAACCTCATTAGGTGGAGGTGAAAACTGCAATTTATGAGCTAGTTCAGACCATTCCTTGGCCCAAAACATATTATTTGTTATGACAGCTTCAGCTAAAATTCTAGGTAATCTAGTAGCTTTCATGCTAAGCATTTTATTTACATAACATAGGTGGGGTTTCAACTTTGAAATGTACATGGAATCTAGACCAGTGGTGTGAAACTTTTCGACTGAAACGTGTAAAATGAAACAAAGTTGAAACAAACAGCTGATTTTCTCACTAAACTGTTGCTATAACTTTTTTTTTTGGTGAGTAATAGCTGTCACGTAAGGAAATTACTCGCCATTTTACAGAAAAACTGTGTCTGTAAAACTTTTGCGAAAAAACTTCCCACATTCAACTGTCATTATTCCTCGCAAATAAAAAGGCTGTGAGATAGTATTTCAAATAACAATAATCATCATTAAATGAATAATAATGCTGAAAAAATAAGTATTTTGCAGTTAAATTAAGTTTCACATATATATTTACACAGTTTAGAATGATCGTTTTTATTTTAACTTTTTATTTCATTTTTATACCCTTCACACAGCAATCTTTCAGGGAATACTTATATAAGTTTAAAATTTCTACATTTAAATTTTTCGACCCAACAAAGTATATTGTAATACTTTTATAATGTTTTTTTTCAGAATTCACAAATTTGTTTTTCACAAAATTGTTTTTTAATTTTACAAAATTTTGTACATAAGTATGTATGTAAGCGAGGCGAATTAATAACAGGTGAAATTGACAGCGCATCTGATAACTTTTTTAAAATTTTAATCTTTTTCAGATGTCAATGGAATAATTAAAACAAATTAAAAAAAAAAACATTTTTTTAACAATTTTTTATATTATTATTGCATCTTGAGCGCCAGGTATCATCCAGAATTCTCCCCAATCTGGCTGGCCATTTTCACCTTTTCAAGCTCATCTGAGACTTTAAGTTTCACGAAATAATTAAAACTTTCACGAAATAATTAAGTTTTTCTTTTATTGTAATTTTTTTTTTAAAGAAATTAAATTTTTTTAAAATAATTTTTTAGGTTTTGTATTGCAACTATCATTCAGAATTCTCCCCAATCTGGCTGGCCTTTTTCTCCTTTCCGAGCTCTATGATCCGAGACTTTAATTTTCACGAAATAATTAAAAGTTTATCTTTTCTTGTTTTCTTGTTTTTTTTGTTATATATTTTTTTGAATTCCTTTTTGTGTTTATATTTTTCCCTTGACGTTTGTAAAAGATTTATTTTTTGTAGTGTTGTATTTATTGCTCTTGCATATACCTGATATGAATTCGCCTTGTATGTAAGTATGTATTTGTAAATAAAATGTAGACGTTAGAGCCATACCAAGGCGAATTCATTACCAGGTGAACTTAACAGCACAGGTGATTATTTTTTGCTTCTCGCGTTTTTTTCAATGAGACTGTCAAATTTTGTTTCTTTTGTTTACAAACTTTTTCGCGCCATTTTAATCTGAAGGTTTTTTTGCATGATTTAGTGCAATTTCAAGAAATTTGTGTGAATTTAAAAGTGAAAAACTAATATAACCTGTGATTTTAATTACAAACAATTATAAAAGCTTATATTTAACGTTTATATAAAATATTTCCTCTGCTGAGCAATCTTAGGCGAATTTAGATTATGACATTCACGATAAGTTTTACAATAACAAAATACATTGTACTGAATTCGCCTTTCCGCTTGCACTCACCTGTATAAAGTCGCCTTGAGCCATACCAAGGCGAATTAATTATTAGGTGGATGCATCGGCGAATTCAGGCGAATTCGATTAATATGGCGGCGCTTTCTCTGTCAAGTTTTGTTTACTTTTTTCGGCGCCATTCAAATTTTTGTACATGTTCGCTATCAACTACTTTTGACAGCTTAAGTGTGAATTCGCCTTTTTACACAAACAAAATACCTGTTGTTTTTTTTTTATTGTTGTAGCGAAGCGGATACCTTGTTTTTTGTATCATGAGCTATACCATACATTTTCTAGATTAACTTAACTTTAGTAACTTTTGGTCGGCGGCGGTACTAATTAATATTGGCTGGCGCTTTCATTTTTAAAATTGCATGTCGGCATCGTTTTATATTTTCAGACATTTCTAACGTAACGACATGAGATACAGACACAGTTTTTTCTCACTTTTCGCGAAACGATGGAATAATTTGTTTCACAAGTTTTCGACGCGAGAACTTCTCGCCAGAGTTACAGAACACAGCCACAGTTTCAACATACAACATATGGTTGGGTATTTTGGTAGGTAGATAGAGCATTTTTGTAATTTAGAATCTAAAAAGATTTTCCACCGTATCGTGTGTCATATAACCCCAGACTTGTGCTGCATAAAACATTATTGACCGTGAAGCTGCGTAAAAGATTTTAAGCTACTTTGCATGAATTGCTAATTTCGAAGTAGCTAGCTTATTTTTTAGATACGTTTTCCAAGACAAATTAAAAGTGATATCGCAACCCAGATATTTGTAACTATTTACTGTTTCTATATTTTCTTCTCCATAGTGCAAGTTTAAACGGCTAGATATTCTAGATCCAGTACGCATTATCATTATTTCTAATTTATTAAGGCCCAGTTTTTGAGTTCGTATTTAAATGTTATTTAGCTTTAAGTTCCATTTAAATACGATAATCAGTTTTTCACTACAAATTTGGACTAAACTTAAATGCCCAAACTTCTTCATTTAAGTTTTTCTCCTAGTCCATATGGTTTTTGTGTGCTTGTATTTGTATTAGTGCAAAAAAGGTAAACAAAACACACATACGAGCTATTGCCTGCAGAAGATATTCGAAAATTAGTTGCTAATTTTGCACTAAACAACAGCACAGTATAATAATTTATTAAAAATAACTTAGCGTAAAATAAAATTGTTAAGCTTTTCTATGCCGTTAATAAATTTAATATTTTTCTTTAAGCATTTTTCTATTCTTCCACTTACAAACAGCTGTTCTATGGAATACTTTCCATAATAATTGGAATTAAAGTAGAGCTGCCACACTTTCATCGCATTTAAATAAGAACAATAATTTAATAGCATTTAAATTCAACTCAAATTTAAATGAAAATTAACTAATTTTGTATTTAAATACGCAGTCAAAAACTGGGCCTAAGATTAACTTTTAATCTCCAAGTATCACAATAACTGTATAAAGCATCGATCATTTCTTGTAATTCACTTGCAGTGTCAGGTAATAAGACTATATCACCAGTATAAAGTAAAACTTTAATGGTTGTGTTAGCAACTGCAAATCCTCCAGGTAGAGCATCAACTAAATCATTAAATTTTTTCAGATTATAGGTATAATATAGGTACACGCAAAAAAAAGAGAGTTTGATATATGGTTGCGACAACATTATTATATTTTGTGCAACATTGTGTATTACTGTTGAACACATATATGTTACTAAAGCCCAGTTCAGACTATTATACTTTGTATTAATACTTGTCAAAAATTCAAATAATACGTGCAAGTCTTATAATCTGAATGTAATCCGTGATACATACGAAAAATAATACGATAAAAATTTGGCATCCCATACGACTTTGTTGTTTTTTGAAACTTTTCAAAACGATAATACTTTACATTGGATCAGGGTTGTGTTTTTTAGCAAACCAGCTAATTAAAAATTGAGTAGTGGGCTATTTCATAGCCGATAGGGTGCCGTCACTGATAGTATTTTTTGTCGTTATAAAAAAGCTCGAAATTTGGAATTTAGCTGTCATTTATAAATGTATTTTGCTCATACTATATTTAGAACATAAAATATGTTTGTGCTATTGAATTTGGATGTGTTATACATAATTATTATTTTAACTGTTGAACAATTTCACGCGCCGGCACGTCTATCGCCTACGACGAGTTGCGCATCTGCCGCCGTGAAAAGTTTTATGATGGCACATCTATGTTGGTTTATATCAAGTGTGATGGTGTGAATGCAAAATCTAATTTACGTTAGACTTTTTGACAGTCGCAAGAAATGTGTTTAGACTTTTATCTCATAAAATCTAATGAAAGTATTTATACTTGTATAATAGTCTGATTGGGCCTTAAGCTTTGGCTTGATTAACATGTTGTAACAACACGACGGTGCCACATCTTATACAGCCAGAATTAAATGGAACTACTACGAGTTGTATACCTTCTCGGCAGATACCTTTTATAAGTTTTTTCGTGCGCTTGTATCTCATAGCATAATCAGCTAGTGTACCAATATCTCCCAAGCGAGGAGCGCTCTACGATTATAAAGTGTGCTCGCCATAGAACAAAAACGCTCTTCATGAGATGTCCAGGAGACTCTTCCACGATTAAAAATGCTAGCTGGGTATAGGCGCATCCATGCATACAAACATGTATGTATGTACCCGTATGTACGTTGAATAAATGTAATATTTAAGGCTTTTGGATAGATAAATAAACAAATGTATCTGCACGTAAGATTGGTACAAACATACATACATATGTACACACATATGTATGTATGTAGGTATATTCGTTTGTGTATGGAAGAAGAACAAGCAGAAGGTGCCAAAGGCAAAGAAGCTTGATTTATGGATCCTTTTTGTTTAGCGATATATTTGATTAAGTGGCTGCGATTTGTCAAAATATTTTATGGTCTACTACTTCGGGTGTTGTTTCGTAAAATTCTTCTTTTGTTTGTGCAGATGAATTTAACTGTGCTTGTTTATATGTATGTACGAGTGTGTACGTATGTTTGTTTCTTTCTCTGTTTATTTGTTTGTCTGACAGTGCTAAAGAGACGACACACACACACAAATACTACAACAAAAAAAAGTACACAAGTTCAATAAAAATTCATCATCACCTTCTGCAGCATTTATGCCCTCATTAGGAACGGCATCTTCATCAAATATTTTTGTTATTGCTAAGAGAAGTGGTAGGTTGTTTATACTCGATTTGGCTCTGCTAGCCTTGGGAAAACATAAATTTGATAATAAGAGCAGAAAGTCAATCAATTCGTCTTGCGCACATTTATACTTCTTTGTTTTTCGCTTATTTATTGTGGCAGCGACAGCAACAGCAGCAGCAGGAGCTACCTGTATCTGTGTAGCAGTGTGTGCAAGTGTCGTTTTCCAACAACACAAAACAAAAAAGAAAAAAAAAAATCAATCTTTAAGAAAAATGTCTAATGTGCGTTGTTGAGATGATTCAATAAAACGTTATCAAAAATTGTGACATTTAACAAAAGGTTTTAGTGGCAACATTTTTAAAATTTATTCCCGCCAGATATACTTACCTGCTAAAGGCACATACATATGTACATACTCGTACATCCAAACTTACATAAATTTGTATGAATTTATTTTCTTTATTAATTGGTATAGTACTTGCGTTTCTTTTGATTTCCATTTCTTTCATATTTAATACTTCAATAATAAATCAATAAGTTTTATAGAAAATCACGTACATGCACATGCATGCTTGTGTATACATATGTATATATTATACATACATATGTATGTATTGCATATAATTGATGAAAAATTGCAGGCAGGTTCGTTTTAATCTTTTTCCTGTGACATTAAGTTTTTACTTTAATTTCCATTATTTTATATAAATCATCAATAATATATCAAATTGACAAATCGTTCACTTGTGTGGGTTGGTTTTGTTTTTAAGAGCTTAAGAATAATATTCAGGCATGTGCTGACAAACACAAATCGCTTAAAATTAGCGTTTTCGATTTGAACGCGACAAACGTTTTTAGTGCCAGTTCATTGTTAACGATATTAGCTTTGTTCGAGGAAATTCCGGGTAAACTCCGGTAAAATGAGAGTAATCAAAAAATACTCTCAGAAAACAACAAATTAGCCAAAAATTGCTGGAACACAAAAAACCGCATTTCGAGCCCGAAATTAAATATGAGAACAAAAACAGCTGTTGTTTATTTATACAATTTTAAAATTCAGTATTCTCAACATCTAAATTTTATAATGCACTGAAATCTAATAAAAACGCTTACTTTTACAAAAGTACACGTAGTTGAAAATGTTTATTATTATATAAAATTAACAAACAGATTTATTTTATGATAGCACTTTAATAAAAAAATTTGACTTTTTACATTTATGAGAAAAATAACTAATTATCACTTAGTTATTTTTCGAATTTTGTTCAATTTAAAAAGTAAATTAGTTTTCAATTATTTTGCCTATTTATTTAAATATTTTGAGCTAGATAAAAACGTAAAATAATTTGTTTAAATATAACTTATTTAAATATGACGTATTGTTATATTTTTAAATATGTTTTTTTATGATTTGCACTTTGATATTTTATTTTCATAAATAACAAATAGCTGATTACATGATTTAAGAATTTTACCATTTTGCACGGAAAAAAAGTACGGGGTAAAGTCTGGTAAAATGAGAAACACAAATTACTCTCTCAGAAGCTTTCTCATTTACCCAATTTGCACAGTTTTTAACACAAGAAACACTTTTCGTGCAAATTGGGAGCCCGCGGGTTCCCGCGGTAACGAAGTCGAACACAACTATTATTCGAAATTTTGTTATTGTTTTAAATTTAATTGTGCGAACGAACGAATAGCTTCGTTATCCTTTAATTGCGATCTGTCAAACGTCAACTGTTAAAATTTCACCCAAATTCATCGATTAGTTTATTTGTTGTAGTCGGTTGAAGTAGCAACTCTGGTGTTTCTTGAAAAATGGAAAGTAGTGAATATCGTGCAGTGATTAAACAGTATTATTTGAAAGGGAAAACAGTGAAAGAGACAAAAGAAAAGCTCGATAAACATTACGGAGAGTCAGCTCCATCAGATTATGTGGTAAAATATTGGATTGCGGAATTTCAACGCGACCGAACAAGTACTGCAAGAACAGGAAGGAATCAAGAGGAAGACCAAAAGTGGTGGTTACTGAAGAAAATATCAAGGAAATCCTCGATATCGTTGTGAATGATCGCCGAGTCAAGTTACGTGAGATTGTTGAAATGGTCGGTAAATATATCATTTGAACGTGTGTTCAACATTTTGCATGAACATTTGCATATGTCGAGCAAAAACGAGTTCGACAGATCACTTCACAGCGGTGTTTGGACATGATAAAGAGTAATCCTGTTAGTTTTTGGCATCGATTTAAAACTGTTGATGAAACACGGTTCTATCACTACCTACGAAGCCAGTGAAATCGGCCGGCAAGGTTATGACCACTGTAGTTTGGCATGCACACGGAATATTGCTCATCGAGTATCTTGAAAAAGGATCTATAATCACAGGAAAGTATTACGGAAAATAAGTCCTCTTTCTTCAAGACAACGCACACGTAGACGAAAAAATATGTTTGATTTGACAATATTTTAAGGGCAAAATACTATTGTTGAACTATATGTTTGAACACAACCGCATAATATGGTTTCAATCTGCAATTTTTTTTAAACATGAAGTACAGCCAAGAACCAAAATTATACTGTCATATGCAACCATATAATATTACCATCCCCACCCATATGATTGAACAATTTTAAATTCTGTTGTCACAATCAATCGTACTATTGTTGATAATATTATATGATTATATAATAAATACACGTACGTACGAACAAATACATAACTTCTATCAAGAAAAAAAGTATATGTGTAATCTATTGAATATATTTTTTTTCCAATTAATATTTTTAAAATTTCTAATATTATATGATGATGGGTTGGTATCATTCGTCTAGCTCGAGTTCAATCCTGGCTAAAGCCAAGAAATAATTTTATTTATAATTATAACAATAATTGCCCCGATCAATAACTCTCGATCAAAGAAGACAGGAAAAAATAACTGAATACACTTAAGCTGGGGGACTACTAGCTGTTTCGTAGTCGCTACACTACTCATCAGCACCCACTAGGATTCGAACTCAGTACCATGTAAACATGATGTATTTTTTAATACGGCCGCTTAACCATTTTTTCGTCTATATTTGTCTCATATTGATCACTTATTGTATTCAATTATTTTTTCCTGTCTTCTTTGATCAAGAGTTATTGAACGCGGCAATTATTGCTTTAGCCAGGACGTTTCCATATAGCTAATTTGGGTCAAATCATTTTATTTGCAAATATTAGGTAATTTGCTACATGATTTCCCATACATTTTTCATATCGCCAAATTATCTCAAATTACTTAATTTGTTTCTAATTAAGTTGAAATTTGTCTGTGCAACTCTGCGTGGCTGTTTTCCTTCCAAATGCAACTTTGGGGCATCCATTATTGGTGAGTTACAATTCGACATTTACTTTCGAATTAAAATGGCTCATTTTGCAGAAGTTTTTGTTATTGTATTCAATATAGATTATTAAAAAAAAAAACTAACTGCCACTTTCTCTACTTTCTCTACTAAAATTTCCAAAGTCTACTGATGATTAGTGTAGTTCCTATGAAATGTCGACATATAGATAGCTGGGAAACATGGAAAACAAGCTATTTATAATTTTTTATTGGCAAAAACAAAATTTTAAATTTGTTTTTGTTTTAAATGTATTTATGCGAATGAAAATATTTATTCGAAATAGAGGAAGTGGCAGTAAATAATATGTGTATAACGGATAATGACGGTAATCAGTACCGAGAAGGAACATATATCATTCGAACTGAACCTTTTCAATAAGACACATTGCTACACTTTGAAATTTTTATGTTGGATGGTTTGAACTGCGTCTACAAGTCGAAAATGGATCTATTTTTTTGTTATGGCCAATGCGTACGAGAATTAATTGAATCTGCTATTAGTGCTGAACTGCTTGTGCGATTCTATTAGTTTAATACTAAAGAAGAATATTGAGAAGCATTTAGTTTTGGACAATTTGGAAATTATAATGGTGGCATAATTTTGGTGGGTGATTTTTCATCCGTCGTTAAAAGAGTGGATTTGCGTAACGACGATATTGCAATTGCTGAACTGGCCCAGTTCCTATAATTGGTTCGGATCTTGTGAAAATGGTGAAATAAGTGAAAGTTATAATATCAATACATGCTATATAGAAAAATACATGTTTTGTTTCCAGACGAAAAGCAATTGCAATATATTCGATTTCTGTATTAATAAACGATGTATAGAAAGAGAATGCATAATAATAATAATAATAATAATAATAATAATAATAATAATAATAATAATAATAATAATAATAATAATAATAATAATAATAATAATAATAATAATAATAATAATAATAATAATAATAATAATAATAATAATAATAATAATAATAATAAATTTAAACTATTAATATACAGCCCTATTATTAATATTCTCACGGAATTTATTTCTCACGTAATTTTTTCCTCACGGAAATTATTTCTGAATTAAAGTATTTTTCTCAATTCAAATTAAAGAGAAAAGCACAATTTTTGTTAACTAGACCCTAGGAATTGAAGTGTTAATCTCGTTTTAGTGTTTTAAATTAACGGAGAGAACGAAAAAATAAAAAAAAACATTCGATTTTTGTGCATGATTGGAGAAAAGAGAAATGTGAAAAAACTCCCAAGGAATTTTTGTTTGTAATTGAGCTGATAATGAAAAATAATAAAATAAATGCTCATTATTTTCCAGTTTTATGTGTTTTTATTTTGCATGTTCCCACACTTGCGAGTTTTGAAAGTCGCCAGGCGACGTGAAATCGCCAAATTTATTTCTAGGTATTCTGTGAATCATACGTATTGCTTGAGATTCGACAAAATATGAATGCAAAGAGCAAATGTTTTACCAACGCTTTATTTGCTAAAGAATAAATAAAATCAAGTATTCGTATTATGCATTTTAGATTAAAAATGCAATTAAGAAATGAATGTCGAAAAGTTTATTTCCAGAAATCAATACTAATCAAACAATACAAACGTCAAACTAATTTCGCAAAATTCGAAGAGCAAATTACTTACACCATAATGGAAATACTTCGAGATGATTTTCTCAAATCAACTTAATTTGCTTATAACATGCAGTCTACACCTAACTTGAAACGCAGTTAAAACATGATGTTAAAACTTGCTGTTTAAATATCTATCTGTTAAAGTCGGCGTACACGTAGTGATGTTAGAGTTGTAACTTTTCATAGTAAAACAATAAAAATGGCGAAAAACAACTACAAATAGCAGGCTGTTGTCAATTTAAGTTATAACAGAGTTTCCAAATGAAATGTTTTAACAACCAAGTTGTAACTTTAACCAAACTTTAACATGAGCGGTCCACATTTAACTTTAACTTGAAGTTAGCGTTAAAGTTAGTGTTTTCAAGTCAGGTGGAGACCGCACTTAATGGAAACGTACTATAACATGTACTTTGTTGTTAAGTTTTCTAAGTTCTTTTGTAGTTTGATAATTCTTGTGTAGCCCTAGATGATTTTTAAGTACATATTTTTGCATAGGTTAAACTACGTCATCTAACGGGGAATCATGCGCATGCGTAATCTCTAGTTTTAGTATTCTTGACTGTACGTGTAACGCCATCACTGCTATTAGAAGCATATTCCATTTATTTGAAATAGCCGCTTGCATACAAATGTATGTTTATCCAGTAACACTTTATAATTAGTTTTTTAATTAGATCTTAGAAGTTAGAGCATTTGTGAGATCAAACATTAACCTTTGGCATTAAAGGTAGCTTCATGTCAGTTGCGTTTGCAGGCAGGCAGGCAGGCAGGTGAAAATGACAGCTAATGTTTGAGGCAATCGCTCGTGTTTATGCATTCCTGCACATCTTCCGTCCATCCAAACATTCAGTCACTCAGTCAAACAGAAGCACCCTTTCATTATTAAAGATTTAAATTTATTCAGAAATATTAAAGGCTGTTTTCAAAAATGGCCAGCAGTATTATTAAACGTTTTTTTTTTGTTTGATGATAAAGTATGTTTCAAAAAACACAAATATTTTCAAATAAACGTTTAACTAAAAGGGGGGGGTTTCTGGCACATTCTTCATTTATTTAATTTTTTTTTTTAGTAAAAAATGCATATTTAAGGAGTCTGAATATCTTAACTCTTTACCAAAGAGGGTTGAAATGTTTTTTTTTGTTTTTGTTAATAGAGAATTAATGTTAAATAAAAATTGAATGTTCATCAAAAATGCACTATCGATTTGCAGTGGAGAGGGCGAGAACGTTTTTTTTTTTTTTTGTTGAGATCGAAAGGATAACATTTGAGTAGGCTCGAAAATTAGGGCTAAAACAAGGTCAGTTCAGAATAAATTAACTTCGCTATTAACCAGTTTCGTAGGATCTTTATTAAACAACGGAAGTGCATTAAGCCACCAGAGCCAACAAACTTATAAGACACCGACTCCACAGACAGACAGGTGATTGTTGATGGACAGATGAATGTTGCTTGAGTGTTGTTTTAAATAAATATACTCGTATGTATTTAATTTAAGCTGTAGAAAACTAAGAAAATAACAGCAAAACAGCAAACCTAACGTTATAAAATTAGTTAAATAAATGGTTGTTTGCTCCCAATTTGCAGGAGCACATGAATGAAACCATGTGCCGAAGAATTTAAATATATTTTTATGAATATGTTTTTCTAATCAGTTGCGTGCCATTTAGTATTTTGTAGTACGAGCATATGTGTGCCGAGGTATGTGTATGTGTGTGTTTGGACAGCAACATTTGTAACTATGCTTATAGATTACACTCATAAAAAAAGCAACTTCATATTGATGACGGATTGTGACATCAATATTACGTAAATAGTCATCAGTCATGGGAAAACTAACATTAACCTCAATGACAAAAGTCATCAAATAATTTTGTCATATTTTGAATATCATCAAAGCTACAACTGTGGTGACATCAATTCAATGATACATTTTATTAATAATTGTAATACATCTACCAAGCGGCGAACACTGCATACCACATTACTTCCTTTCAATGATGTGTGTAGCACTTTGTAATCAATGAGTGGGAACATACAAGGTGGCAGTAGTAATGGGTGATTTTATAAGAACTATCGGAAATTAAAAAAAAAAAACACATCAAATTCAGAAAAATGCATGAAATATTTATTTGGATCGATAGTTGGGTCGATATAATTTAATGTTTGAAGATTATTTCATGCAAATGTTGGCCGCGGCTGCGCTTCAAATGGTCCATCCGCTTAGTCCAATTTTGGCATACTCTTTCCAACATTTCGGCCGGTATCTCACGAATAATGTTGGCAATGTTGGCTTCCAGTGCGTCAATCGAAGCGGGCTTGTCGCTATAGACATTAGCCTTAACATAGCCCCACAAAAAATAGTCTAGAGGCGTTAAATCGCACGATCTGGGCGGCCAATTGACTGGTCCCAAGCGTGAAATAGACTGTTCACCGAACTCGCCTCTCAATTGGTCCATTGTTTCGCGTGCTGTGTGGCAAGTGGCACCGTCTTGTTGAAACCACATGTCATGCAAGTCAAGCTCTTCCATTTTGGGCAAAAAAAAGTTTGTTGTCATCGCACGGTAGCGCTCACCATTCACAGTAACGTTGTGATTCGCATCATCTTTGAAGAAATACGGCCCAAGCATTGGTAGCGCTTGCAATGCTTCTGGCTGCTCTTCACTCCAAATACGGCAGTTTTGCTTGTTCACGCATCCATTCAACCAGAAATGAGCCTCGTCGCTGAACACGATTCTTCGATAAAAAAGTGGATCTTCATCTAACTTTTCAAGAGCCCATTCACCAAAAATTTGGCGTTGTGGTAGGTCGTTTGGCTTCAATTCTTGCACCAGCTGTATCTTATAAGGCTTCACACCCAAATCCTTCCGCAAAATTTTCCACGTAGTGGAGTAACAGAGGCCCAATTGCTGCGAACGGCGCCAAATCGATAATTCACGGTCATCACCAACACTAGCCGATACGGCTGCGATATTTTCTTCAGTTCGCACTCTACGTAAGCGTGTTGGTAGTTTAATGTCCAACAATGTAAATTTAGTGCGAAATTTTTTTACAATAGCCCGAATAGAAGCCTCAGTAGGTCGATTAAACTGACCATAAAATGGAAGAAGCGCGCGATGAACTTTCTTAACAGAGCACGCATTTTGGTAATAAAATTCAATAATTTGCAAGCGTTGTTCGTTTGTAAGACGATTCATGATTAAATTGTAGACCAAACTGAAGATGTTTGACAGTGACACAAGATACAAAACGTGCGTGAGCTGTCAAAACTAGTATTGCCAAAAAGATAATAGCAAAAAAATCACTCGTTATATGGAGTTCCCAAAAATGAATTACGTTCATCTTTTATATCACATTTATATGTACGTATTTTATTTTTTAGTTATAAATCAATCGTTCGCCGTCTTTGTCAGACTACGTTGCAAAAATTTTAATTAATAAAATTAGGTAAAAGTACCTAGAAAGCAATTTCAAAAAGATACAAGAAAGATAAAACATTTAGTAAAAAATAAAAGAATGCAGTAAACAACAAAAAACAGAACAAATTTATTTAATGGAATATTTCCAAAAAACTGAAGTGCGCAGTACGTACGAGCTGCTTACTGCCGGCATACCATGTATGCGAGACTGTATCCGAGCTGCTTACTTCCGACTTACAAAGTATGCGAGATTGTATTTGAGCTGCCTACTGGTAACTTACAATGTACGTTAGGAAGTAATGAGCTTTTGTTGAGTGAATACCCCTCTTACTTTGTGTGCAACTAGTAGGCGTTCACTCTACAAATGCCGCAATGTGTATGAAAATGTATACCAGGTTCGTATATGAGATGGTGTGCATTACTGACTTACAAGTGTGCATTGGATCATCGCTTCTGTAAGCAAAACTTTGGCCGCTGGGTGATTTGTCAAAACTGATTTCAGAACTAGTGAGAGGTTTAGCACATTCGGCTGGGTCGAATCTAAAATACTCTTCACAATTGTGACATAAATATATAGTACGAATATATTTCACAATTTTTATTAAATATGATCGGATATACGAGTATATGGACCGATGTTGGGGGAAAATTTTTTTGCTTTGTAATTGTGTGGGCGCACAGGGGCGTTAAGGGGAGTATGGTGATAAAAGTAACACAAAATGAACTTACCGGGTGAACCTCGGAATTGCTGCTAAGGAAGTAAAATGGTGCAATGACCTCACTGTGCGTTGGTCTGCGGATCTTGCTAATCTTGGCGCGTTAGCTTACCTCACAACTTATCGGTTTGGAATGCTGATAACGAAACGTTCGGCTGACGTATGAATTGTTCGGATCTGCGCCTGAATTTGACGTGGCTGGTTGCTGTAACCTTCTGCTTTACGTGCGTGAATGTTCAACTTTCGATGGTCGGTACAACAAAGAACGCACAAAGCTATCCAGTGGCCTCGTCCCAGAAATGCAAAAGAACCGCTCGGGTTACACTTGTTGATTGACGAAAAAATCACACCTTACTATGAACAGTTTGTAGGTAAAACACTTGATCGAGGTTTCCTCTTTACTTTCACTTATTCCTCTAAGCTTTTCACAAAGAAATAAGTAATGCACTTTTTGATTTAAAGACAAAATACTTTTATTAAATTAATTATTCGAGGTTTTGCACAATGTTAAACGAAACTAATCTTTGCTTGTCAAGCTCCCCAACACACAATACGAGAAACAAGACGAAGAAAAAATGAAAAAAGCCCTTTTGCCAGAACCAACGAGCAGTTCTCGTTGGTTTTGACAACAAGGGTTGACAGACCTGAACAGCAATCGTCATGCCAAAAAGGTACTCGTAATCTTTCATTGAAAAATCGGTTTAGATTATATCTCGGATAAATATCGACTTTATATTTCGAAGATTCGAATAAACACTAGCATAAATGTATTATATCTGAGGGGGATTACTTTAAAGGGGACAAGATAGTTATTGATGAATAAATAAATACTATTTTAGTGCGAAGATTGGAATTGCCGAATTGGTTCCGGGGAGGTTGAGGTATTTTGGGAGTTCACGAAGACGGTTTTGGGAATTAAAACAAAAAGAAAAAAAATCGGAACCACTTTGATAACCGATTTAGAACCAGTATTTCATACTCGGTTCGCCGCGTTTTGACCGTGGAATATGTGTCTAAATTGCAAATGGTCCTTCACTTTAGTGCAAAAATTGAAGTTGTCGTATTGCTTCTGAGGAAGTGGGGCGATTTTAACGTTGCTTATAGCCAATTTTGGGAATTCCCAAAAAATCTTGGAATCGTTTCGCTAACTGAATCGTAACCGGTTTTTCATATTCGGTGCGCGTTTTGGCCGTGGAACGTGTAACTGAACTATTAACGGTCATTCATTCATTTAGTGCGAAAAATGAAATTACCAGATAGTTTCCGGAAAAATGGGGGATTTTGGCGATTTCTGAAGCCAATTTTGAGAATTCCAAAAAATACAACTCGATAAGCGTTAATTAAATAAATTTGCCTGTAAACACTCACGTCATGTCACAATTCTTATGACCCGCCGTCATCAACATGAAGATGCTTTTTTCTAAGAGTGTAAAGTGGATAAACTCAATATTTTTCAAATCTTAAAAGTGTTTTAAAATAAAATAGTTCTTTTTCGAAACAATTATTGATTTAATTGTAAAAAAAAAATTAAACGAAATTTTCGGAAGTGTGAGTACACATGAAAAGAAGTAAATAACCAGTTTTAGTTAGAAGCCACCAAAGTGGCAAAGCAGCTTGCATGTTGCGCCAAAGGCAGCTCTACAGCAAAAATTTGACATATAGTTCAGTGGCAGCAAATTAAATTTTAATATGTTCGTACATGCTCTTACATACATATATATATATATATATATATGTACATATTCAAATTATAGACTTCAAACAGTATTTCACAAATGAAATAAAAAAAAAAAATGAATCTACTTTCTTGGTCCCTACGACGGTATTTGTTTTTAACAATAACTTGAATAAAACTCTAATTGTAGATATGAGAAATACACACTCACAGCAACACACACGCAGTTACATACATACATTCATACGTACATATGTACAATACTTATTTGAGGCATCACCTGTTTGATGAATCTTTTGTGCTCTATTTTTTTTTCCTTTTAAGATAGAGAGCGAGTTCAACAGAAACTAACAATTTATTGCGTGATAAAAACATTCACTTCCTGAAACCTATTCAAGTGCATGAGTTTAATTATATCAACAGACTGATAAATTCCTTTAAATTCACGTTTCTTTTCTTTCTGTTTCAATTAGACGCATCAATCAGAGAGCGTTTGGAAGCATTTTGTTTTTAGTTTTTTTTTTTTTTGATTGAACTAAAAATTATTTATAATAACTTTTGAAAAACGAATTTTTAACTTGACATGGGAACACTGCAATCAAACGTAAAAATGTTGTTTAGAAATAAGTGCATATGTAAATATGTATCCCACAAATAAAGGGTGGTTAAATTTCAAGGGCCGATGTTGATTTTGAATAAAACACAAACTATTTAGGAAATTATTGTAATTTTATTTTATTATGATATATTGGTATTACTCAATTATGTATGGAACAAAATATCGGCCAAATGGGCGCCGCGACCACGGCGGCACACCTCCATCCGATGGTCCAAATTTTCGATGACCCTGAGGCATAATGGAGGTTCTATGCCGTTAATGTGCCGAATTATCTCATCCTTTAGCTGTTGAATTGTTGCTGGCTTATCGACGTACACCTTTTCTTTCAAATAACCCCAAAGAAAAAAGTCCAACGGTGTCAAATCACATGATCTTGGCGGCCAATTGACATCGCCATTACGTGAGATAACACGGCCATTGAATTTGTTGCGCAAAATAGCAATTGTTTCGTTAGCTGTGTGGCAAGTGGCACCGTCCTGCTGAAACCACATATCGCCTACATCCATATCTTCCAATTCGGGCCATAAAAAGTTCGTTATCATCTCACGATAACGAACACCATTCACAGTAACTGCCTGACCGGCCTCATTTTGGAAAAAATACGGCCCGATGATGCCGCCAGCACATAAACCGCACCAAACAGTCACTCTTTGTGGGTGCATTGGTATTTCGACAGTCACTTTTGGATTCTCATTCGCCCAAATGCGGCAATTCTGTTTATTGACGAATCAACTGAGGTGAAAATATGCCTCATCACTGAAGATGATTTTCTTCGAAAATTGATCATCCACTGTTGCCATTTCTTGCCACCATTCTGCCCATTCACGACGTTTGGAATGGTCAAGAGGCTTTAGTTCTTGAGCCAATTGCACCTTGTAAGCGTGTAAATGCAACTCTTTATGCATAATGTTCATCAACGACGACCGTGAGAGATGCAATTGTTGGACACGACGACGAGTTGAGGAGCCACACTATCGCAATATTTTCTGCAGTACGAGCTGTACGAGCATGCACTGGTGTTCTCACATCTTCTACAGACCCGGTTTGCTCGAATTTTTCCACGATTTTTGCGATTGTACGCACATTTGGACGATCAAATTGACCAAAAAAATCACGAAGTGCACGATATGCATTTTGATTTGAACGCCCATTTTCATAATAAGTCTGGATAACTTTAACACGTTGTTGGATTGTGTATCTCTCCATGGTTCAAATTGAGTAAGTCTGAAATAGAGAAATGTCAAATAAAATTCGAAAAAAAACTTGGCGCTTAGGTGTGGTTCACATTCAACATCGGCTCTTGAAATTTAACCACCCGATAGTAATGCATTAAACACATTCGAGACAGCAGGCTACAAACTACAACCTGTCAAAAGCACAATACACACCAGTGGTGCCACGATCAAAAAATTATTACAACCAACATTTTTCAAAAAGTTACCAAATGCGCAAACAAATTACCAAAATTAATATGATTTTATGTTTACTTGACAAATACGAGGTCTGATCAAAAACCGCCACAAAAAAGTTTAGAACCATTTCCCTGTAGCTATTTCGATTGTCCGACAATACCTCAATGTTGGCTGCCCTATACAAATTAAGCTAGATATGTCTTGTATACGGTAGCTTTTAAACTGTCCGAGGAAGAGATGCCTAGAAGCAGATGTTAAAGCGTTGCTTGAGAAATTTTCAAAAAAGAAAAAAAAAACTATCAGTGCTTGTGTATTTGGATCACACATTCATAATTACAATTGAACAATATAATCATCTTTGAAATCAGCTAAAAAATTAACGAAAAGAAAACAGTTCAAACTGTTTAGCATTATTTTCTTTTATTTAATACTTATGCTAATTTAATTTTTTTTTGTTTTACAAAACGGGCCATTTTTATTGGACCGCGGAGTTGTTTTCAAAGGCAATTTTCCCACTCCAGTGCTTTATATTTATTTTAGTGAATCAAAATAAGAGAAATTAAAAAAAAAAAAAACAAGTGCAATTCCCAGATGTGTACACACACACCCACGAGTACACACATATGTGTTATAATGCAGGCATGCATAATTCAGTACACACCAAAACAATTATTAGTTGTAACCGTAACTATATCTCAAAAAAGTCAACTTATTAAGTGATATAATATCAACTAATTAAAGCCGTGAGTGTTAGGCGTAATAGGCTGCCAACTATTGAAAAGCTAGCCCACTTGGGTCGAATTTGGTCCCGTTGTGTTGCCTGGGTGTGATATGTATCTCAACAGATCTGTAAATTACTGGTTCAGAACCAATACGAGGATCGGATAAAGGAGTTAAATCCACTAACATCACATTCTGATACCTCAGCCAAATCATGCAGCATCGCTCTGATAGACATAGAGCCCGTGTATAAGGTGCCCTAGAGACGATAAAAAACACGTCAATCAGTAAATATGTGTGAGTGTCATGTTTTTGTGGTTTGACAGGAGACGTACAAATAAAATCGTCAATCATCATTTGTATTTTGACTTCGCTGCGTTCTTTTCTAAACATATCATCATCGGATAATGAATTATTACTACCTTGTGCAATTTTGTTAAGGGGGAAAAAACATGAAAAGAATAAAAAAACTGCGGAAAGTAGTAAGAAATAGTAGTAAATGCTTATATAGTATACACGTATAATAAATATGGATAATAAATATGGATGTAGTTTTTGATTTTACTTATTGTTGATAACAAAACTGACATTTTCTAATGTCAATCACAATTGGAGACTATCAAAATAATTAGACGTCAAAATAAAATATCAAAAGTTTTTGATTTGTATCAATCAGAGCCGAGAACCTATAGATGTACCCGAAGAATCATGACTACACGCACACACTTAGAACGTTGACGTGTTTTTGATTGTCTCCAGGGCACTTAAGAAATACCTGGACACCGACAGAGGAAATGCTCAACGTGTCTGCAACTTCTACAGAAGTTATTAAATGGAAGATTTAACCTCCTGGCCTGCGTCCCTATGTGGAAATGTCACCGCTGAACCTCCACACCAGAAGGCAATCTCCGTTAGGGCAGGCCCCTATGAATGATAGTTCTCCTGTTATCATAACTGGGCCATGTCTTCTTAGATATTCGACAGGTAATCTCTTTAGACCATCTGTCTTGAGTACTCTCCAAAAATTGACGCTGAACTTGTTTCTTATAGCTCCTAAACGGGATTTCAATGATTTCTTGGCGAATATTTTCCTTTAAAGCCACTAGAGATTGGGGAATGCATAGGCCGATAATTTTCACCGTTGATATTCATCGCCTGGCCTCGAGAGTTTCCGGAAAAAAATCGTCCACTTACCTCATGCATGAATAAGGCACATCAAACACCCTGGGGCAAGACAATGGCTTTTGATGTTTCAATCAGAGTAGCGGGTTCTTGGAGACCAGTAGCGGCAGTGTTGCTTGCCGTGGCCGTTTAAGTGGAAATGTGCCTCGTCACTTCCAAAAATGGGATTTACAGTGCAAAACCGCTTTTGTGTAAATCAGACAATTTCTTGCAGTGCTAGCACGACTTGAAATTTGAAAGCATGCAACTTCAGATCCTTTTTAAAATTTCATGAATAATCTTGGTAGTTCCAGTGAGGTTGCCATTTTCCACATTGAAAGTCGCGGATTTTCACATAAACTGCTTTTAAGCAGTTCAATGTTTTGGGGAGTCCTTGAAGTCTAAGTCGACTGGGCCATGACCGTGGGACATTCATAACTGAAGTGGAATTTCTGCAATTACGAACGAATTAAATTTACACTTGGTCCGTTATATATTCGCCGATTACCGAACTTGGAACAAAATTATGGACGAGCAATTACGTCAGAATCATTACTCTTAAGAAATGTCTCCACAGTGAACGCGCGATGCTCTCTTCACCACTGCGATATTATGACTGACAAATCCACACAAGCAATAATTCCAACGGCTCCGCCAGCACCGTTTATTAGTTTTTGAAATAATCGTATTTAAAAATATATATTTGCCACCAAAACACCCTGTATACGCGAATGAATAATAGTGAGATAGTTAATTCCAAATTTATGCGAATGTGAGAGACTAGATTTCTTCCGAGATAAATTGGCTGTAAAGTTTAGAAAAATATATTGTTCTGCAGTGCAGTTACCATCCCTGCAATAGTACATGGATGCATATGTACTTTGAAATGGGCACGAAAAAACAAGTGCTGATAAATCTTAAAATTTGCATTATATATATGTAAATAGAGTTAAACGCCGTAAGTCGACCGAAACCAAAGAAAATAAATGCAATATCTGTATGTACATATATACATACATATGTATGTATATATGCTTATATACTACATATACTCACTGTGGTTCCTCAGCATAAAATCTGAGACAAAGTTCTTTAAATGAAAACATCTGTTCTGAAACATTTATCATGTTCGTAAGTAAATATTTTGATAATAAGTTTTATTTCAAAGTCACAATTTCCACTATGAAAGTCTTATTGCTGAGGTGAATACACTTTTAGAGAACGTGGAGAGGTAATTTACCTCATGAGTAATAAACCTAGAAGTTTAATTAGCTCAGTAATAAAACTTGTATTGTGGAAAGTGCGAGGAAGTAGTGAACAATGCCTGGCGCACAGATATAAGTATGTAGGCGCCTGAAGGTTTGGTCATATTAAGCAAATATTTGGCAAAGTAAGCCACAATTGACTTCTTTTTTTGTGTTGTTTAAATTCTCATACAGCGTATAGTATATACCGGGTGTCAGCCGGGAAGGTATACTACTTGCAGTGATTCCATTGTAATCCTGGCTGTATGCGATGTGGCACCATCTTGTTGATACCACATGTTAATCAAGCCCAAAGCATGCAGTGGTGGCGTTAAAAAGTTTTCAATCATATTACGATATCGCCCTCCATTCACAGTTACCGTTTTCATTTTCAAAAAAGTAAGCTCCAATGATTCCTCCTGAACAAATTGCACACCAGACTGTCACTTTTAATGGATGCAACGGTAACTGATGAATAATTTGAGGATTTTCCATCGCTCAGAACCGAACCGAACTATTCACATATCTATTCATTCATTATGAATTTTTCGTGAAAATCGATGATCAATTTTGATAAAATGTTTTAACGATTAAACACGTTGGTTTATCGAATATTTTGCCATAAAAGTTTGTCACGTATCTACTTCACGACTGTCAAATATGAACTGTCAAGATTATCTTTTTATCAAAGAAGCATACCTTCCCTTATAACGGACACTCGTTATAAAATAAAGTAAAGAAGAAATTAGCACTCCTGAGTAACAAATAAACTAATCTGATTCGCTATCCCAAACGATTGTACGATTCATTTGTCAAATTTTTGTTGAACTTTTATAATTTTTTAAATTAAAAATTGTTTTGTTTGTACATATGTACATCAGGTTTTTAGTTCAAGTTTTTCCTTTCTTAAGTTTTTTCTTAAGAAGGATTTTTTACAATACAAAATTGCTGTGATCAATAATTATTGATTGAAGAAGACAAGAAAAATAATAATCAAATCTTTAGCTGGGGGACAACTAGCTGTTTCGTAGTCGCTACACTACTCATCAGCACCCACTGGGATTTGAACTCGGGTCATGACGTATCATTTAATTATTTTCTATCTATATTCATCTAACTAATATTGAATCACATATGCATTTCTGTTAATTGTACGATTCATTTATAGAAAAATATTACAGAAATCTGACCGCCTTAAAAACACTTCAAAATGGATTGATAATGCTACCCTTTTACATCGGATGATTCATTATGAGTTTTGATTTTCAGCAGGTTTCTTTTTTTTTTGATAGACCGACCATTGATTCATATCAAACTACTTTGAAAGTTTTCTTCAGCATCGTTTGGCAAGTCCTCATAGAATGACTCACTCGACACTAGCGTCTCGAAATTGTTCAGTTGTATTATGAAAATCGGCGTTCTGTAAGAAATTTTTTTCGTGCTATTCGAGAAATTTACGGTACGCATAGGGGACCTACTGAACCACTATTGCCAGCACCATTCCCAAATTTGAGTTCCAGTTTACATTAGCGGATGATATTCGACCGATTAGACCACATCCAGCACGTAGTGAAGAGCATACAGCAGCTGTAGCTGAGAATGCACGTGAAGATTGTGGCAAATCGATTCGTGGTCGATTTCGGTAACTTGGCTTGTCGTATTAGACTATGTGCTAAAAGCAATGATGTTACTGTCATTGGTGAACGGTATAGCGATATGACTAGAAACTTTTTTCGTACTTCAATTAGCTCCTCCGGGGAAAAGGTTTTGCTTAGGCGTATGCCGAACCAGGGCATTCTGTTTTTCGGGTAAAGAGGGGAAGGAGTCCCTCGTTTGCTGTAGCAAATAAAAATCTAGGAAGTCGCATGACTTCTGTTGTGGTGGCTTCCGAAACTTTTAACAAGGGTATAAATTGGCAAATCAAGGGGATCACCATGACCCCGGGTGGTTCTGCTGGCTGATCATGGTTGAGGTGTTCTCCTTGGCTGGAACGTTCTGGCTGTGGTTTAAACCTAAAACGCAGAAAGGGGGAGTCGGTATCCCTGATAATTGTTTGGTGTGTGGCTTTTTTTGGGGACTAACATACTACCGAGAGTCTGTTGCCTTTACAACAGATACTTGTACTGTAAGGAACTAGTGGTGATGATTGACGCGTGAGTTGGTTTAAAGGCTTAGTGGGATTCGACGTACCAACTCATTAACTCAAAGAAATTTTTGATGATAGAATAATTTCACGCAATAGTCTAGTTAATTGGGCTCCAATATAGTATAATTTAACACCGCTAGACTATTTTCTATTGGGGATATGTCAAGTCGCCAGTCTACGTTGACAAATCAGAAATGATTGACCACTTGGGGGCCAACATTCGCCGCGTTACTGCCTATACGCGGCCACAAATGTTAGAACAAATCAGCAAAAATTAGGCCTCTAGATAAGGCTACGTCCGATCAAGCAGTGGCGCTCATAATGCCAAAATATTATCTTTCGAATAAAGTAAATTTCAATTTCATGTCAATTAAAAATAAATCATTTTGTTTTATTCCCTTTCAAAGTTCTATACCTCTATAAAAACACCCTTTATTATAAATCAAACCTCATAATGAGTCACCCGATATAATAAAATACTTAAAATAATAAATGTGTACCTCCTATATGCGGGCACCACTCATAACCGGATAAAAATAACGCCATGCTGAGTGTCCGCTTATGAGTGCTTTTACTGTACATGCATACGTTTATATGTGTGATTGCCAAATGCTTCTGTGAACTGGGTAGCCTTACTAACAGAGTTGTAGCTAAGCTGTAGTTAAGCGTAATTAAGCAAAAACAATTGAGCAACACTTTATTTTAGGGGCTTAAATTTTCAGGCAATTATCCCGTGCAGGTATTTAAGCGTGAAGCTCTGTAGGCAGAAAAGATTCTACATAAGAGGTTAGATAGGCTGCCAACTTCTTAAAACCCACCTGAGACCTTCCTTGGTCCCTTTGTGTTGCCTGAGGCAGATAATGCAGCCTATGAGAACTTAACATCCGCCGGCGGTATAAGGATAATATAAGAGGTAAATAGGCTTGAGAAGTACTTAGGTGTAAAGAAATTAGCCGCAGTTTGCAGCATCATCTTTTTTCTGACGGCCAATAAAATTATTATTTGAATTTAAAAAAAAAAATCCCTTTTAAACGATCTAGCACACACCACGACAGAGAGCCATAATTCTAGTCACTAGTTTTCGCTTTTAAGCCTGAGCGTTAAAGAGAGGTGACACATTTTTCATTTTGTTAATTTTGTGTAAATGATTTCAGAAAGCAAACAACATTTTATAACGCTTGTTTGTCTTACTGTTTTATTTATTTTGTTTTTTTGTTTTTATTGCTCTTAATAATTGTATCTGAGGTATTGAATGTGTGTCGCCTGTGCGATTGAATATGAAAGAAAAAGATTTTGGCGATTCACGTTTTTAAACGTTTATTATGATATTAAGTGTTCTGTTAGTAGTATTATAACGATGGCCATTAATGCTCACATTTAAGACAGACGAAATTAAAGTTGAACCTTTTTGTTTAAAATTGCCAATAAAAATTGATGAGGAACAGACAAAGTATGTCGTTATGTCAGGTCTTTCCATGCCATACTTTTCATTATTCTCCACTTTTTTTCTTTCTTTCTTATTTATGCAGATGATCGTAAGATTATTTGGTCATAAAGTTTGTTCTTTTGTTGTGTGCATAAATATCTAAGCTTATTAGGATGGCATTCGTGTGCATGGAGAAAATTTTGCAATTTCTTAATTTTTTTTTGATGAATAAAAATATTGAACTTCACAAAAGTCTGGCATTACTTTATTTTTGAAATATTCAAATAGAAGAATACTGGATGGCATTACAGTAGTTTTCGCTTAATTGATTTATTGGCTTTACTTCTGTTGAAAAAAGTGTACTTTCTTATATCAGTATAAAGCTTATTGAGTAATTCCCGTTTAAATGAGCTCCGCTTAACTGCGCTGCTGGTTTAATTGATTCATTAGATATAAACCATATGCTTAAATTTTTGAAATAATTTTTTTATTTATTGAATCTTCAAAATGAACTACGAGTAACAATAATTAACAGACAAGCAAATTATAATTATAGTGATAACACAACGTTTTGAATAATAATACATAGGTTAGGTCAGGCTGTACAGGCCGCCAGTTTCATGAAACCAGCCCACTTGGGTCCTTTTGGTCCCGTTGTGCTGCCTGAGGGAGAAGTGCAGCCCACGAGACTTACACTTCCCCCATAATAATACATAATTTTATAGAATATATACTAATGTTGTTGCAACGATATTTCAAGCTGCCTTTTCTCCGCGTGTACTTACGCCATTTCGAGTCAAATGTAGTTGATTTTAACGACATTTTCCATACAGAATGAAATCTAGTTTGCTCCTAGACTTTGACGAAATCTAGTAGATTTTTGTAAGTACTCTGTAATACAGCTGTGATTTTTTTCACAACAGTACTTAAAAATACTACACTGCAAAAAAAAAAAAAAAAACTGTACGTTTGCAAGACGAGTTCATTGTGACCGTTGAAAAACCAAATTTTATGAAAATGAAATCTTGGAAGATGCCGAAAAATAGAAGTGTTTAACACATTGCCATCAGCTGTTAAATAAATGTTGATGTGAGTTGAAACTCACTTTACGCCCCATCTAATAAAATAAAAATTAGCAGTAATAAAACTACTGTGAATGAAAGGGTGTTGAATAAGCGGCTTGCTTGCATTAGTAAACGGTTGTGGGTAAAGAATCAATCATTTCACCAACACAATGTAGAATTGATTTACATCAGCAACTGCCTTGACGACCTCATCTGATGATGGACTAACTCCACTAAAAGAAGGTACACCAAAAAATTGTAGCCATATGAATAGACCCCTTGCTGAGGAGTTCAGGTCTTTTAATTACTCCTGTATGCAATTTTTCAGAAGCCAATGGAAGACAAGGCTTAATGAATTGGTGGGCCAAAGTCCATTGAGAGCATCAGCCCTTCATCAACTCACCCACCTAACCGCCACTTCTGGTTCCTTACATAACAGGTTTGGTGGGCCAAAGTCCATTGAGAGCATCAGCCCTTCATCAACTCACCCACCTAACCGCCACTTCTGGTTCCCTACATAACAGGTTGCAAGAAACAGCACCTCGGTGTTTATTAGACCCCGAAAACCAGCACTGCATCATAGTTATCAGGGAAAATACGGGGAGTCTGCAGGAAAGGTGTACTTCTTTGTTTTGACACCATTTTGGTAAACATTAGGTATTACAGGCCGCCAGTTTCATGAAACCAGCCCACTTGGGTCCTTTTGGTCCCGTTGTGTTGCCTGAGGGAGAAGTGCAGCCCACGAGACTTACACTTCCCCCGTCGGTTCAGATTCAAACCAACCCGAAAGCCGGATAAAGGAATCCAATCCGTTCACTCGGCATTCCGATATATCTGCCAACCCGTGCAGCGCTCTCATAGAACAGAGACCCGGGCATCGACAGAGGAAATAATCAACATTTTCCTCCTCGTCCTCATCCCCGCAACTTCTGCAGAATTTATTAAATGGAAGATTTAACCTCCTAGCATGCGTGCCTATGACACAATGTCCTGTCAGAACTGCCACCAAGGTACGCAACCTTTGACGGGGAAAACCCTTTAAGACCGCAGTAAACATTAGTCCTTACAGATCATATATGGCAGTCTTGAAGTAGACACGTGGCAAATTTACTGTGGAAAAATATTCGATAAACCAACGTGTTTTAATCGTTAAAACATTTCATCAAAATCAATCATCGCTCACGAGTACTGTGACGATGAGAAAGTTACGTGAAATTTTACATGCCAACCAAACGAATTATTTGTCGCGTGGTGCATGATTTCGAAAAAATAGGGTCTGTAAGTAATAGGTCCAAGCATGGATCACAACGTGGTGCTAGATCGGCTGAAAACATTACTACTGCTCAAGATAGTGTTCAAAACAATCCAGCAACGCCGTGCTCAGGAGCTTGGCCTTCAGAGCACAACTATGGCCACAATTTTGCACAAGGATTTGCATTTGTTTCAATTTAAGATTCAGCTAACACAAGAGCTTCTTCCGCAAGACCATGTACACCGCTATAAATATGCCAATATGATGTTACAGCTCGTGCCTGACAACTCCGATTTTCATTAAAAAATCAGCTGGAATTTCAGGAAGCACATCATCCGGTATTCGCGTGCACTCTCAGCTACAGCTTCTGTATTCTCTTCCCTATGTGTTGTATGTGATCTAGCTGGTTGATTATCATATATTAATGTAAAATGGGACTTAAATTTGAATGGTGTAGGCAATAGTGGTTTCAGTAAGTCGATTATGCGCACCTCGAATGGTATATCTAACAGAACCACATATCTAACAGATCGCTGTTTTTCGTATTACAGCTAAACAAGTTGGCCACGTTGTTGTGGTGTGAGTCTCTCCATAATGACTTGCCAAACGACACTGAACATAAATGGCAAAGCAATTTGATATGAGACATTCATGATCTGTCAAAAGAAGCCCCAATCACATCACACCTCGCACTGAATTACCCGATAATTCGGAAAGACAATTAAGCCCATAAGAAACAATTTTCTATAAAATATTCTTAGTTTCGAAAGCAGTTAGCTTGGTCCTTTTAGGTATAAAATTTTACATAATTTTTGTAAGCTTTATAAAAATGGAAAACGAGATTATTGGAGCCACTCTAATACATAATTTCGCTGAAGTAACAACTTTTATCTTTAAGACCTACATCAACGAGTGACCGTCGTTAAATAGACAACGTCAATAGTCAGTTAACCAGTGATTGTAAATTTTGCGTACATCTCGTAAAATTTACAAACAACAAATAAAAAAAAATCTACTTACAACCAGCACCTAAGTTGCCATATCAGGATTTTTTTTCCCCCAAAACAGGAAAATAAATGTAAGAGGGTTTAATGAAAATAGAAAAATCTAGTTCCAAAAATTAAATTTTATGGGAGCTAAATACTACAAGAAGAAGAAGCGTGTAACAGGACTTCCACAACAGAGCAGTAGTATTCAGAAAATGATGCAATGGTGCCTGGTGTTGAAGATCTAAGTAAAGGGTAAGGAAATGAATGAGCTCAAAATGACCATTTAGGCAAAATAACTCAAAATTAAAAGAAGTCATCAATCGGTTTGGAAGGTTTAAAAGGCGTTTTAAACGAAAATTAAAAAAACTTTATTTGTTTTGTTTTTTGCAGTAAGGATGAAAATATGGATTATGCACGCAGCCCAGAGGCCGTCACTTCTGAGGTGTGTCGGACGCTGCGTAGAGCGTGTACCGACTAAGAACCGTCTACTCTAAGGGAGAATATCCAGCCTAGAACTGCCTGTGCATTACTTCATGGTGGTCCCTATACGTAGTAGTCCACGTTCCCCTGAGTTATATATAAGTATGTCCAGACCCACTTATATTCCAACTTATAGATTCATGCTTTTTTAATCGCAGAATTTTTTCGCAATATTTCGCTACCGCGATCCTTTTAGTTTCATCCGACATAATGGTGTCTACGATATTCGTTGTAATCAATATACCCGTTTCCCGTTCAAGTTCCTGCTGATCCCCCTACCAGCGGAAGCACTCAAAGAAGGTATGCTAAGCGTCACCTATTACGCAATTTTACTCATGTAAACAAAAAGGAGTGCTACATTTCCCTATCCTATGAAGAAATTTACGAAAATATTCGTAACTAGATAATAACGAGTGATTTTTTTGCTATTATCTTTTTGGCAACACTAGTTTTGACAGCTCACGCACGTTTTGTATCTTGTGTCATTGTCAAACATCTTCAGTTTGATCTATAATTTAATCATGAATCGTCTTACAAACGAACAACGCTTGCAAATTATTGAATTTTATTACCAAAATGCGTGCTCTGTTAAGAAAGTTCATCGCGCGCTTCTTCCATTTTATGGTCAGTTTAATCGACCTACTGAGGCTTCTATTCCGGCTATTGTAAAAAAATTTCGCACCAAATTTACATTGTTGGACATTAAACCACCAACACGCTTACGTAGAGTGCGAACTGAAGAAAATATCGCAGCCGTATCGGCCAGTGTTGGTGATGACCGTGAATTATCGATTCGGCGCCGTTCGCAGCAATTGGGCCTCTGTTACTCCACTACGTGGAAAATTTTGCTGAAGGATTTGGGTGTGAAGCCTTATAAGATACAGCTGGTGCAAGAACTGAAGCCAAACGACCTACCACAACGCCAAATTTTTGGTGAATGGGCTCTTGAAAAGTTAGATGAAGATCCACTTTTTTATCGAAGAATTGTGTTCAGCGACGAGGCTCATTTCTGGTTGAATGGATACGTGAACAAGCAAAGCTGCTGTATTTGGAGTGAAGAGCAGCCAGAAGCATTGCAAGAGCTACCAATGCATCCACAAAAAACAACCGTTTGGTGCGGATTATGGGCTGGCGGCATCATTAGTTTATTTCACGCTTGGGACCAGTCAATTGGCCGCCCAGATCGTGCGATTTAACGCCTCTAGACTATTTTTTGTGGGGCTATGTTAAGACTAATGTCTATAGCGACAAGCCCGCTTCGTTTGACGCACTGGAAGCCAATATTGCCAACATTATTCGTGAGATACCGGCCGAAATGTTGGAAAGAGTATGCCAAAATTGGACTAAGCGGATGGACCATTTAAGGCGCAGCCGCGGCCAACATTTGCATGAATTAATCTTCAAACATTAAATTATATCGACCCAACTATCGATCCAAATAAATATTTCATGCATTTTTCTGAATTTTATGTGTGTGTTTTTTTTTAAATTTCCGATAGTTCTTATAAAATCACCCATTATATGGGTGGCCATCTCCGGCTTATCCATTCTCCATTTCTTAACTTCCTGGATAAGCCTTGGCGTCTATCTTGCACTTGTGTCAGAGTTCTATCTATCTTGCCACATTTGTTTTATACCAACAAACTTTGAATTGATTTTGCTCCTTGAAAATATTACCCAAAACTTTCGGTTGGATCTGCACCTGCGAAGCTGTAATCAATGATTTGCATTATGAAGTTTTTACTGTAGCAAATGCCATCAAAACGGACCATAGTTGGTTAATAGAACTCTCAAACACTCTCCAATCGTCAATCACAATTTATTATGATGCGAATATCGGCGGCCCGTTACCGAGCAAATGGAGCCTTTTTATGAAAGCAACTAACTGCATTCTGCTTTACGGGTGTGAGATTTTGGGAGACAGAGTGAAGATAAAATATAGAGGAAATGTTTTGCCAGCGGTCCTGAAGACAAAATTTAATTTCTATGTGCTTATGTATTCAAAATATCCTCAAAGAGCAAGTTTTGCCTTGGTGTACACGTAACCAGAGCACCCTGTTTTTTGGGTCATATAGAGGGGTAAGAATCCCTCGTTTTAGCAAATAAAACTGTAGGAAGTCGCATGACTTCCTGTTGCACTTCCGAAATCCTTACCAAAGGTTAATTGGATGAAAGGGGATCAGCAAAGCTTCCGGAAGGTTCTGCTTTGCAGAACATCCCGGCTCTGATCATGGTTATGATTTCTACATCTTAGCTGAAATGTTCTGGCTGTGGTTTAAATCAAAAATGACAGGGAGAGAATTAGTGATCCATGATAAGTATGATGCTTGCCGGTTTTGGGGGCTAATAACTCAGGGAGGAGCTGTTGCATTACAACAAATACCTGTAATGTAAGGAACTAAAAGTGATGTATAGACGGGTGAGTTGGTTAAGAGCTGATGCTTTTAAAGTGCTTCGGCTCACCAACTGATTAAACCTTGTCTTCCATTGTCTGTCTGAGAAATTGCAAATAGTAGGGACTAGAAGGCTCGACGACCTCTTCAGTAAGGGGTTTGTCCATAAGGCTAGAAACTTATGCAAAAGTTGCGACCTGTGTGGGCCTTGCAAGCCACACGGTTGATGTGGTGAATCGTAAATAATTCACCCCGTGGAATTGGTACATAATCAGATAAGTTCGTCAAAGCAGGAGCTGGTGTAGATCACTGACACATTCTCTATTTAGAATACTTAAACAATATAAATTTTTTTCTTCTTAGATATGTTGGGACTTTCGAAAATCTCACCAAAATATATTTAATTGTGTGTTTGAATGCATTCCATGAAGTCTACAAAGCGTGTTTTGTTGGATTTGTTACTTTTTGAGGGCAACGAGAAAGTTTATCAAATATTTTATTTAATTGTGAAATCTCACCAAGGGTTAATTGGTGCTGAGCAAAGTGTTCAGAAGGTTCTGCTTTACAGACCATCCTGGCGCTGATCGTCCTTTAGGTGCCTGCTTCTTGGTGGAAAAATTCAGAGTCTGCGAGTATCTGACTCGCAGCGGAAAATTTTTAGTATTCCCTGATAATTATAGTGCGTGTCAGTTTTCGTAGAGCTTATTACATCATCTGTGGTGCTGTTTTTTGTACTGAAAGGAACCAGAAGTTAAGGATAGACAGGTGAGTTGGCTAAGAGCTGATCCAGTTTATGAACTTTGGGTCACCAACTCGTGAGGTCTAGATTTCTTCTGACTGTCTGGGTAAATGTATACAGGAGGGATTAGAAACCCCGAGCTCTTCAGCAATGTATTTGTCCACATGACTACAAATTTGTGGCAAAAGATGCTACCTGCTTTTAAGCCACACGGGGGTGCCGATGAATCGTGAACTAGTTCATCTAGTAGAATTACTGCGCTGTTAGATTAGGCTGTAATGGCAGGTATTGACGCTAATCAAGTACACATCTGTACGGGCTTGATTTGAAGAAATATTGCCCAGAAGAGTAGACGTTGCCATGAATCAAACCATTATTATACATTTTAGTATTATCTGCTCAGATGGACGATAAGTACCGTGAAATTTACGAAAGGCTCTCTCTATAAGTTTGACGAACAGAGCGCAAACTTTGAAAACATTTTCCAACATTTCCAAGAAGTTCTATGCCTGCCTTTAATTTTTCTTCGCTCCTGCACTCATAGAAAACCCGTCATAACTGTGATGTATTTTAACATCAATGCAATGCCAAATGTCATCATTTTTGACCCCATGACACTTTTCATCGCTGTGATGTCAACCATTACATCAGTTGCTCTGATTGTCATTAGCAGTAATTATGATAATTATTTCATCAATGACATGCCAAACAGATATCATGGTGATGCTTTGTTGGAATACGTTTGATGTAAGCATGTGATCAATACAGTGACACCCTAATATCGAGGAAATGACTAAATGAAGGCAATATAATGAAATATATTATCAATAGAATATTACACTAACATTAGACCAACTATAATTTGGTTTCAATATGATGTAAAAATCTTATTGATGCGATGGTTCATTAACATCTGAAAAATGACTAAGTGAAGTAAATTTTATGACAAAATGTCATCAGTACTATGGCACGCCAAATCTCCAACTAAATTTAAACTCAAGTTATATGTAATTTAATTCAACTATTTGTTCAAACATATAATTTTATATTTCACCACTTTCAAGAAGCCAATGATAATTAAAATTGTTCTAGTACTTTTGATGACTAACTGTCATCAATATAATGTCTGTGTGTGGCATTAGCATTTTACTCTCTACGCTCGCATTGTATTCGTTATTTAACTCACGCCACATATGATGACAAATTGTCATCAAAATTGATGTCCTATCTTCATTTATATATGCGCTTTATAGTTATACTTATTTGCCTTTGCTTAAACAATACTTGCTGTGATTACAAATTTGCATCAGTATGATACATTTTTTTTTCTGCTTCTTAAAAGTTCATGTAAGTTTAAAAATAATGATTTTAACAACAAAATTTTTGTTCAACAATAAATTGAAAATATTATTATACTATTTACTCTTTTTTGAAATCAATTTGGACAAATTAGATGTATTATAATTATTAATCAAATGTATCATTGAATTGATGTCACCACAGTTGTAGCATTGATGATACTCATTGTAAAGGGTGTTTTTTTAAGCTAGATAGAACTTTAAATTGTAAAAAGTAACACAAAAAATTAAATTTTGATGAAACATTTTTTTTATTTGTTTCAGTATACTCTGACAAATCATCATGAATAGACTCACGCTTGAACAACGCTACGAAATTATCCAAATTTACTTTGAAAATCAGTCGTCGATTCGCGCGTTGTTTTATCGCAAAATTGTGTTCAGCGATGAGGCGCATTTTTGGCTTAACGGGTTTGTTAATAAGCAAAATTGCCGCATATGGAGTGAGACCAATCCACAAGAGACCCTACAGACTCCATTACATCCAGAAAAATGCACTGTTTGGTGCGGTTTTCATGCTGGTGGCATCATCGGACCTTATTTCTTCAAAAATGAGGCCGGAGCTCGCGTTACGGTCAATGGAGATCGTTACCGCACCATGATCAATGATTTTTTGTTTGAAAATATGGATGACATTGATCCGGAGGAGATGTGGTTTCAACAGGATGGCGCTACGTGCCATACGGCGAACGCAACCATCGACTTACTGAAATCAAAATTTGGCGATAAGTTGATTTCGAGAAATGGACCTGTCAATTGGCCTCCAAGTTCGTGCGATTTGACACCTCTCGATTATTTCCTGTGGGGCTACGTGAAGTCACTGGTTTATGCTGATAAACCAGCAACAATTGACGCCTTGGAGGCCAGCATTGTTCGTGTTGTTCGTGACATACGGCCAGCAGTGCTCGAAAAAGTGGCCCAAAATTGGACGTCCAGAATGCGCTTCGTCAAGAACAGCCGCGGTGCCCATATGCCCGAAATCATTTTCAAATGTTAATGTCACGTATTGATCTTTCGAATAAAAAAAAAATTTTGATTACAATTTAATTTTTTGTGTTATTTTTTGCAATTTCAAGTTCTATCGGGCTTAAAAAAACACCCTATATGACAAAATTCTCTAATGACTTTTGTCATTGAGATTGATGTCTGTTTTTACTCTACTGATGACTATTTACATAATGTTAATATCACAATTCTGATGTTCCGCCGTCATCAATATGAAGACGCTTTTTTCTATGAGTGTGGCAAGGCTGTCTGTCCATTGTAGGCAGAGAAAAAAAAAGGATGAAAAGAAAAACGTCTGTATTGGCAAAACATAAACATACGCACATTGATGTGTTCAAACGTCACTTGTAAATATGTATGTATGTACGTTAATATGTATGTATGTATAAGTAATATATGTATACGCATTTTATACATATGTTTATGTTTGGAGGCATGTTAATGTATTGATATTTATGATGCTTTTTAATAGCTCTGTTACCAATTGAATTTTTGCAACTTTGTTGCATTTAAGTTATACAAACAAAATTAATTACTGATTTGTACATAAATATACATATATGTATATGTAAGCATGTATTTATGTATACACATGTATGTATGTATGTAATTATGAGTGTAACTTTTACAAGCTTACTACAGAACACAATTTTTAGTATCCGTTACTCCTCCTCGCATAAATCCTTATTTAGAAGTAAAACAGTTCATTCACTGGTGGAAGTAAACCACACAACTTATTTCTCTTTTTTTATTCGTTTATTTTTCTTCTTCTTTTTGTTTTGCTTTGTGGAAGATGTGCTAAGCAGAAATTCTTGCAGAAATATTTCAACCTTCAAATACTTCAATGTAAAGATATTTTTTCTTTACTACATCAGACACCACACCAAGCTGGATTTATTTTACAAGGTGGATGGATGGATACACTTCCATTCGTTTGTGTGAATTTCTGGTGTTGGCTTCCTGTAGAAGAGCATTGTGCAGCAAAAAGAGTCACAACGCTTGCTGTAATCATTGACTTTTAACATTAAGATAAAAATCGTAAATAAATTTTCATCTAGTTGGTTTTCAGACGTTTAATTTGAATCATTATAAAATCTCGAGTTTTGCACCAACTGAAGCATTTGAAAATCTCATCCGCTTTGCTGTTAGTTCCACATTTGGATGACCTAGACATGTGAACAATAAAGCTATGTACACACGGTTGTCAGATGTTACTATATTGTAAGATCTGGCAACATGCTGACAATGTAGTGACAGTGAAAAATTGTCCCGCAGAAGTAAATTGTGTGTTCAGACGATCGTAAGAAAATCTTACAATTTCATTGTCAGACTATAGTCTGACAAATAATTCATCAGACAACAAAAATTGCCAGTTCACATGGCTGTCAGATTGTTAGATGACAAAAATTGCCAGACATGTTATAAGGCATTGCCACTTATGTATATCAACAGCCATCTGTTTGGCAGTGTTGCCCATCAAACTTTTTTCTGACAATGATGCCATTGTCAGGTGCATTAATTTTATACATCTGACAATTAAAAGTGAGCTTACAATACTAGGCAATTATCTGGCAATACCGACGAAGAGTGTTCTCACGATTGTCAGATGCCTGACAACATTGTCGTCTTACAATTGATTGACAATGGTTTTTCTGACAAGTTAAAAATTGACAGTTCACACGATTGTAATACATTTTCAGACAATTTTACTGGCAATATTGTAAGATCTTACAACCGTGTAAACGTAGCTTAAGTAATATGGTATTTATGGGACGTGAATGAGTGATATGTCTAGAAAATTTGTTTGAAGTACACTCAAAATATGGAGTATATTTTATGTAAATTTTCTGCATGAATTGCTCATTTGTGTCCCATAAAACCCACATAAATTAACCCTCAATGTACAATATAGAATTTGATTGGGTTTTGAAATTTGTGTTACTTTTTGGGTTTTATGTTCTGACATATATTGCAAAATGTTATTTTTGTAGAACATTTCATCCCCAGCCTTTCCCTTTTTCAGCGTGTTTTTATGCGATTTGTTAGAATAAAACCAAAATATCCTGTTATGAGGAGGAGTTAGAGGGTTAATGTGTTCTACACAAATATTTGCCATAACATTTTCTACCAAGTTGTTGAACATACCCCACAATTCAGATGTAAAGAAAACATAGTTTTATGTACTGATATGCTGCCAGAACAGCCCAAAGCTGGGAAACTTTAACCGCCTCTAAAATAAAATTCCGATGTGATCTTTGAAAACGCCGGTTTTGATCCACCATATAATTTTTTATGGAGGAATTATTGTCATTTCTTTTTATTATGATAATATTGGTATGGTTCAATTATGTATGGAACAAAATGTCGGACATGAATTTGGCGGCACACCTTTAAATTTCTAAATTTTCGATAACGCTGAGGCATAATTGAGGCTCTCATACTTTAGTTCCCCCCGGGGAACAGGTTTTGCCTTGGCGTATTCCTAACTTGGGCGCTCTGTTTTTCGGTGAAAAGAAGGGAAGGATCCCTCGTTTGGTGCGGCAAACAAAACTCCAGGAAGCCGCATGACTTATGTTGTGTTGGCTCCCGAAACCCTTACCAAAGGTATAAATTAGCAGAACGGGGATCAGCATGGCCCCCGGGTAGTTCTGCTTGCGGTTCGACCCGGGCTGATCATAGTTGAGGTGCCTACCTTCACTGTAACGTTCTGGCTGTGGTTGAAACCTAAAACGCAGCAAGGGAGTGTTAGTATCCTTGATAATTGTTTGGTGATGGCTTTTTTCGAGGGCTAACAATCTCCCGAGGATCTGTTGCCTATACAACAGATACGTGTACTGTAAGGAGCTAGTGGTGATAGTTGACGGGTGAGTTGGCTTAAGCGCTGATGCTTTTAGTGGGCTTCGGCCTACCAGCTCATTAAGCCTTGTCTTCTATTGATTGCTGGGAGATTGCATACAGTAGAGATTAGAAGGCCCGAACTCCTTACCAAGAAGTTGTTCATATGCCCGCAAACATATGACAAGAATTGCCACCTGTGTGAGCCTAATCAGCCACACGGGGGCGTTGGAGAATCGTGAATAATTCACTCCGTGGAATTGGTCCACCATCAGATTAGGCCGTAAAGGCAGGTGCTGATGTAAATCATTTTCACAGTTGGCTTACAAACATACACCTTTTCTTTCAAATAAGCCCAAGGATAACGCTGTCAAATCACATGATCCTGGCCGGCAATTGACATCGCCACCGCGTGAGATAACACGGTCATTGAATTTGGCGCAAATTAGTCATATGTTTTGTTAACTGTGTGGCAAGTGGCATCATCCTGTTGAAATCAAAACGTCCACCGAATATGAAAAACCGGTTCCGATTTGGTTAGCGAAACGGTTCTGAGTTATTTGGGAATTTCATTTTATGCTTCAGGAAACGTCAAAATCGCCTACTGTAGTGCCATCACTAGTAATACCTTTTATTACAACGCTGGCACTTTTCTCCACTCTACATACATTGTAATTGTAGGTTTAAGAAGAATATGAATAATAAAGAAATAGCAGTTGCTAATCGACCACCACAACTCAAACATCGCGTTCTTTTTAACAATACTACTACTTTCGAAGCAATACGGCAACTTCAATTTTCGCACTAAAGCGAATGACCGTTTATAGTCTAATTGCATGTTTCACGGCGGAGAAACTGGTTCCAAAGCGGTTAGCACAGTGGTTCCGAAATTTTTTTGGGAGTTCCCACAGTCGACTTCATGAATCCCCAAAATCCCCGCACTTCCCCAACTTTCGCACTAAAGCGAATATTTTGAACGGCCCGAAGAATAAACAAAAGAAAATACCAAAAACAAGAATGTGCAAACAAAACGAATTGCTGAGTACAAGCAAGTCTGTACTCAAATAGCAGCCCATGCAGACGCTTTTTCACTATTTCACTTTGAACCTACTTCGGCTGTATAAGCTGTGAGTTAAGTGTTCGTTTTCCACCATGACAATACAGATATCTACCTGTGCTAAATATTTTTTGCGCCAATCCGGTTAAAAGCTCCCGACGAGGTTAACAGAAATTAATTAAATAGATTTTAGCCAAAATCACAGTTAAAACTTGTCGATATTAAAACGACTACAAAAACATAAATTCTTGCACAACTTCGTAGTTCGAGGATATTGTGTATGTAAGTGTGAGTGCCCGTGTGCGTGCGTGTGTGTGTGTGTGTGTGTGTGTGTAGAAATAAAGAATGATTGAAAACTTTTATGGTATGGCATGGAATGCATGTTTATTTAGCAACAATTACATTGTTCCTTGTCGACAAACAACGTGTTCTCTCTCAGATGCCACAAACAAACATAAAGTTAAAATGTTGCACGGATTGAAAAACTTATTAAAAACGCCATAAGCACAATAAACTGGAGAGCAAACATCGATTAAACATTATTTATGAGACTTCAGCTAACATTGTTTTTTTCTTGACATTGATCTTCTTTTTCTTCTTTTTACTACGCAGTTTTTTATTATCTGATTTTTATATCTAAACACATGAATGTCTACTAAAACTTCATACTGTAAAATACAAGCACCTTTTATACATATTTTACAAAAAAAAAAAAAAAAAAAATTTCTTTTCTTTTTTGGTAAAAGAAACTTTTTGAATAAAGTGTGATTAGTTTTGACTACTGCTGGGTATTGGCTTTAATTTGATATCTATGTGTGTACTTACATTTAATTTTGTTTATCTTTTAAGACAAATATCAGTTTCAAAAAAAAATAATAATCAGATTTGATCCTTGATGAAGGGAAACAGTTATGAATTTCATTCACAAAACTTAAGGATGATCCAACGGAATCGCACTACACCATACCTCTATATGGTTGGTCCATATTTTATATAGGCTAGAACACACGAAAACAATTTTTGTTCCAATTCATCACACATGAGACTAATTCACCTGGCATAACATGTACATATACGTAAACAAAGCATTGTGTATTAGTGTTTATTTGTCCTGCCGTACATTGAGTTAGCTTTAAATTGACTTAAAAAATATATCCCAGTGGTATAAGGGACTAGCTCCGAACGTGTAGATTCGCTAGCTAATTTTGCACTACCGCTAGCCCAGCTACAACTGTGAAAATGATTTACATCAGTACCTGCCTTGACGGCCTAACCTGATGATGGACCAATTCCACGGAGTGAATTATTCACGATTCGCCAGCACCCCCGTGTGGCTTACCAGGCTCACACAGGTAGCAATTCTTGTCATATGATTGCGGTCATTAGAACAACTTCTTGTTGAGGTGTTCTTGCCTTCTAATCCCTCCGGTATGCAATTTCCCAGCAATCAATGGAGGACAAGGCTTAATGAGTTGATAGACCGAAGCCCACTAAGAGCATCAGCCCTTAAACCAACTCACCCGTCAACCATCACCACTGGTTCCTTACAATTCAGGTATCTGTTGTATAGGCAATAGATCCTCGGGAGATTGTTAGCCCCCGAAAAAAACCACACACCAAACAATTATCAAGGATACTAATACTCCCTTCCTGCGTTTTAGGTTTCAACCACAGCCAGAACATTTCAGCCAAGGTAGGCACCTCAACCATGATCAGCCCGGGTCGAACCGCAAGCAGAACTTCCCGGGGGCCATGCTGAGCCCCGTTCTGCCAATTTATACCCTTGGTAAGGGTTTCGGAAGCCAACACACCATAAGTCATGTGGCCTTCTAGAGCCTAAGTTAGGAATACGCCAAGGCAAAACCTGTTCCCCGGGGGGCTAGCCCAGCTACAATCTACCACACATGTATTTGAGTGGCAAATTTAACACGGGCTTGTCATTGGAGGTGACGATTGACCCGTCTCTGCTTTACCTTTAGCCAGCTAAAGGGTTAGCTACAAGTTTCTACATAAATTACCAGACCTGAGGTGCAATCCTTATGCTAGTCACTAGTACCCATCGAAAGAACTAGCCACAGAAAACTACCACATTCGCCACCCCTCTTCGCTCATGAATTCTATTAAAATAATTAAGTTTTGTAAACAAACAAATTACATAAAAATTTTTTATTCGAAATTTTTAAAACAAAACAACACGCAAATAAACAAAAAAATATTTCATAAATATATATATGTATATATGTATATAGTACATATAAAATAAAATCAATTTAGTTTCCGGTATTGGTTATTCGAGTTTGAGGTCACTTCAGTATTTCGATACCCCATTTTATTTCTTTTTCATCAAATTTTTTGTGAAGAAAATACACAAGGAAGAATCGAAATTTTTAATAAATACATTAGCATAAATTGCTTACAAACCTGAACTGACACCACGCTCGAACAAATAGTAGAAATTAGCTTAAAAAAGGTAAAATAATCATCATTAAAAATATTTAAATCTTTAGTTTTTGCTGCACCCAATTGCTTATTCGTTATTATTTTCGTTAAAAACTCCGTTTGGTAATTTTTTTATTTAAATTTTTTCTCAAAAAATAATTTGTACACATATACATAAATATACAAAAAAAACCTTTAATATCGTATTTTGTTGTTGTAAAAAAATGGTTGTTTTCGATCAATAATTATTTTTACTAAACTTTTGTTTGAATCCACGAATTCTTTTAGAGATCCGCATTTAAGCAATTTATTAATTGATTCGCCGAATTTCGTTATTGAACACGAAAAAATTTTGCTTTGGTGTACCCTGTTTTTAAATTTAACACTTAAAAAAAAACGTGTTCTTTAAATTCCAAATGCTACTGAAATTTGGTTTAGCAAAGATAATTTTATGATCCTAAAGTTTTTGTTGTCTTAATAACGGGAGCTTTGCATTAACGTAATTGCTCTCAGAGAGAAACATTAAATGCGCCGTAGAAAAATACATGCGTTATGCTTTACCTAGTGATACCGTATTAGCTATCGAATAGTGGGTAGCAATTGTTAAGACTACTGGTATATCTGGGCACAGATATACTAGCCGAGTGGCATATCCTTTCGTTAGCGATTTTAGTGCATAGACAGAACACACCTATCATTTCGCTAGCCACATTTGGCAATGGTTTCTGCATGTACCACAGGGATAGGATGAAGTTGCTTGTGCATTTGTGCATTAAAGAGCACAGCGCATTTACAAAAACAATTGAGTATCAAGCGCATAGGGCTCGGCACACTTGCTATGAAGTGTTTGTTCTGTTTCTAAATGTTCTATAGCTTGTTTGTTTTGTTTTGGGAATTGTTTTGAAATACAGTGCTTGAAACTACTGCACAGTAATGAGCAGTGTTCTTTAGAACATTTTGTGCAGCCTTTTAATATTTAACCACATGTTGCTTTATCGAATACACTTCCATAATAAATGCGCCACGTGTCTACATCCAGGGCTGGGCAAAATACACAGATTATGTATTTCAAATACAAGATACAAAATACTTTCCAGGAGTGTATTTCAAATGCAAGATACAAAATACTTTACAGTAGTGTATTTTAAATACAAGATACAAAATACTTTCAAGTTGTGTATTTTAAATACAAAATACAACTACAAAATACAAATACATTTTTGTAATTTGGTCTCAGAAAAATGTACCCGTCTGGCTTTAGATACATATTTTTTTTTACATATGCACTTAAACTAAGTTGTATATTCATATTATTGTTCTAAGCTTGCTAAGAAATTAAAGGAACAAACCTAATATTTAGCATTTGATAGATAGTAAATAAAAAATTCATTTGGGAAAACAAGTATTTCCTTTAATAAAAACTAGATATTTCAATCAGTTATCTGGCAAACAATAATCTTTCTACAGGTGCTGAGGAACACAAGCTGCTGTCAAATTCTATAAATGCATTTATTTTTGATTCTTGGATAGTTTTCCAGAATAGCAAGCTCCTTGCTTTTATCATTTTGAAAACTGATAAGCTCAAGTTCCAAATTTGATTTACGAGGTTGATCACTGTATTGTCCAAAACAATAATAAAATCTTCATTATCTTTACCTCAACTATTACTTCTTCTGCATCCAGTCATGGTTTCACGTTTTTTGCAATTTTTCTCCATGGTATCTATTGCAAGATTTTGAATTTTTTGCCTCTCTTTTACTGAGATGCTTTCTGGCAATCAGCTAATTTTGAAACTAGGATTGAAACATGACACCGATATGGCTCTATTTGCTCCAGGTGTCAGCATGAGAAACTCATTAAATCTTATTTTCAAGCTCTCCATTAATTTTGTTAAAATACAACTTAAATACCTCAAAGTATTATATTGCAGTGGATCTAATCTGGTTCTCGCAGCCTAAAGTTTTCCATAATAAAAATTATTTCCGCGTATATCAAAAGCTGGTGGCAAATATATAGAAATTCTTACTGATATCACCCGATTAGTGTAAAATGTATTAGCTCTGTATAAATGAAAGCCAAATTGCAGTATTGCAAAATGATAAATATTTTAATGGTTGTAGTTTCTAGCGGTTTAAGCTTTTGTGAAATAACTTGTTTTCAATTTATTATAATAAGTAAATGTATTTTGTAAAAATGTATTTTTGAGCCACATGTATTTGAAATAAAAAAAAAAACAAAATACTATTAAGTTATGTATTTGAAATACAAAATACTAAATACATTCCGGTCGTGTATTTGAAATACAGATACAAAATACGTATTTGTATTTCAAATACAAGTATTTCAAATACTGCCCAGCCCTGTCTACATCACGACTGCCAAATATGAACTGTCAAGATTAATGTGATATACATAAATGTTATATATATATATTCGGTTCTGGGCAATGTAAAACCCTCAAATTATTCATCAGTCACTATTTCATCCATTAAAAGTGGCTGTATGGTGTGCAATTGGGTCAGGAGGAATCATTAGACCTTACTTCTTTGCAATGAAAATGGCGTAACGGCAAGTGTGACTGCGGAGCAATATCATGATATGATTGAAAACTTTTTAATGCCACAACAGGATGCTTTGGGCCTGATTAACATGTAGTATCGACAAGACGATGTCACATCGCAACTAGGATTACAATGGAACTACTACGAATAGTATACCTGCCCGACGAACACACTTTATGTAAAAAAGTGTACATATGTACATATTTTTGTATATGTTTTCATTACATACTTTTTCTTTCCGTATACATACGTACATATCGCTCCTTTATTGCAACATAGTCATATCTCAAAAAAAGAGCTTTGCAAGTTAACAATGCAGAATTGTTAACAGTACTACCTTTTATATTGTGGCAACATTTTATTTAAATTACCTTTAAACCGTTTCCTTTAGGAGATATTTTCTAAAAAAAATTTCTAAGACTTGTATGGAAACTAAAAATTTGAAATGTGTTTTTCTCGAAACAAGCTTTTTTGTGTTATGACTATGTTGCAATAAAGGATATCGCTCCAAACAAATTGTACATGCTACTTAATTACATTTATTTAAACTTTTTATATTCACCTAATTGTTTGAAAAGTAGTTTTTGTTTCCCCTGTTTCCTGAAAGTGAGACATGCACGCACATGTTTGTGTGTCAAGATCTAGATATTTTAATTTTCGAATAATTTGCGGCCATTTGCAATATTTATAGTTGTGGTTTTGAATAATAGTAAAACAATGAGTACGAGAGTAAGTACATTCAATTTGCTCGTAATAAATAACATACATATAAATAATTAGTTGGTAGATTAAACAGTATATTCATTCATTCGGTCGCTGCAGCCATTATTAAATGTGTTACTTTCACAGCTGTTTGCGGTTACTTACCTTTAAAATCCATTTATCGTTTTGCTACTGTTACATGCATACATATGTACATATGTGCTTTTATATACAGATATCACTTGCGTCTTATACATATCGTTTGGTAGTTATTGTTTTGCCGCAAAGCACACAAAAAACTAAAAAAGATATTGAACTATGAAGTTTTCATTAAACATTATGAAAAACGAAATCGAACAATAAAACAGTTGTGTATCAACTATAAACGATTAAAACGTTTACTTTTCAATCCGATATCCGTTTGCTGCCAACGTTTCTGGCTTTAATATTGGCTTATAAGTATTCACAATTTTAAAGATTTTATTGCTGCAAAGCGTGTTTGTTAATAGATAATTCACGGATAACTCGCGGATAAATTTTATGAGAAAACAACGATTTTAACGGGGTTTTTTTTTTATTTATAGCAAATACACCCTCCCCAGTGTTGTCGGATTGTAAGATTTATCTTTTTCTGCTGTTTTTTTGAGATGCTAAAAAAAAAAAATTTATAACAATTTTTCTTTTTTTTTTAAATTTTGGAATTTTGTGGTATTTTTATATATTTTAAATGGAAGCAATGATTTGTAACAAAATTTTTTTTCTTTGAAGAATGGTTATTAAAAGAAAAAAAAAAGGATTTTTGAAAAAAAAAATATGGCAATAGTGTCCCTCCCCAGTGTTGTCAGATTGTAAGATTTATCTTTTTCTGCTAGTTTTTTTGAGATGCTGGGAAAAAAATTTTGTAACACTTTTTTTTTTTTTGAAATTTTGGAATTTTGTGGTATTTTTATATATTTTAAATAGAAGCAATGATTTGTAACAAAATTTTTTTCTTTGAAGAAAGGTTATTAAAAGAAAAAAAAAAAAGGATTTTTTGAAAAAAAAAAAATATATGGCAATAGTGTCCGTTTTTGATCTACTTGAAAGTAATACAAAAAGTGAATTGCCTTTTGCTCTTCACTCTACTTTGGAATTTCGTAGGATTCCAATTTGCATGAAAAGCTTTTCTGTATTCGAAAATGAGAGCGAACGTGAATGCTTCCTCTTCTTGTACGAAACAGCCTGTACTTTTTTATTCGTGGTAGCTCAAGCAAATAGTTAAGCAATCTGCTGTTTGTTGTAGCAAATAAAACTCTACTAGACTGCATGACTTGGGATTGGACTTCCGAAGCCTTCACCAGCAGCTAATTGGCAGGACGGGGATCGCCAAAGTCCCAGGGAGGTTGTGCTTGCAGACCATCCCCGCACAGATCATGGTTGAGGTGCCTACATCTTGGCTGAAACGTTCTGGTTGTGGTTTAAACAAAAAATTGAAGGAAGGGGAATTAGTTTTCCCTGACAACTACGGTGTATGGCAGTGATGGTTAGGCGTATGAGTTGGTTAAGAGCTGATGTTCTAATGGGCATCTCGTCTCTTTTCGATGATCACAAATGGCTTTAAGATCGAGTGATTTTTTTTCCATGGGGTGTTTGAAATCATAAGTCTAATAGAGTTTTCGTTTCTACACGAAAAATGCCGCCTTGTTTAAAGGTAAAAACGACAAATATTCTGCAACCACTGGACTAATGCAATTTGCTGTCTGCCCACAATAAAACACAATTTTTGTAAAAAGAAGAAACTGGAATTTTTTAAATAGCTGACAGTTCTCAGTCAAAAAAAGGGTTGAGGAAAAGAAGAGTTTTAAATAAAATTACACATTTTTGTAGAATCGAAAACACCGTAAGTCAACTAACCCACAATTTCACGTACATGAAAGGAGAAGATTGAACGCTCCATTTGAAATTTCGGCAAACGAGTGCATATAAAATCATGCTTGCAGTGTGCCTTAAAATGTATATGTTCTCACTTAAATCTAGATCCATGTGAGCTTTAAGTTTCATCAAAAGCAATTCAATAGCTTCGGAGGGAAATTTTTTTCTACCACCAGTAGGTTGGTGGGTGGAAAGCCTACTCACGCTGATACTAATATTTTCCAAGTGTGCAGGACTCGTCGCCCTTTCACCTTGCCCTAAACACTTTAATTGGTATTATGATTTGTTGCAAATACAGGGTGGCTGGTGAAAGCTGCTACCAAAAAAAAAACTAATAACTTATTTTCTGTGTAACTAACCTGTTCAATTTGTGTTTTATAGATTGATCTTTAAATTTAACTAAAATGGAGAACTGGGACAATGAAACAAGAATTTGGATAGTGCGACGCTTCCACGCTTTAGAGTCCGTTGTTTCCGTCCAAAGAGAACATAGGCGCATGTTTGACAGCGCTCTTCCTAGCAGATGGAGTATAATGAGGCTTGTAAAGAATTTTGCCGCGCGTGGCACAATCGCAAGAAGGCATTATCGTCGAGATCTCTCAATTCGGAGGCAGGAAACTATCGCTACTGTATACCAAATGGGTGTCAGCAGACAGTCACTGCAGACAATTTTACACCAAGATTTAAACTTATTTCCATATAAGATTCAATTAACAAACAAACTAAACCCTAGAGACTTCCCGATTCATGATGAATGGTGTCAGAGGATGAAAAGGTCTTGAACTGCATTTTTATGTCTGACGAGGCATATTTTGATTTAAACGGCAATTTTAACAAACAATATTGTCGAATATGGAGTAATTCTAACTCGCAGATACTCCATCAGATGCAATTACATCCACTTCGTATCACAGTGTGGTGTAAAGTTTCTTCAAGGTTCATTGTCGGGCCTTACTTTTTCGAAGAAAACGGTCTTACTGTTACGGTCAATGAAGACCTTTACTCAAAGATGTTGAAAGAGTTTTTCTTTCCGGAATTGCGCCGAAAGAGAATCCTTTTCAACACTATTTGGTTTCAACAAGATGGGGCAACTATGGGTCACATAGCCACGCCTGTTATGACAGAATTGAGGCAAAAATTTCCCAATAAACTGATTTCAAGAAACTACACATTCCGTTGGTCTCCCAGGTCTGCTGACCACACTGCACCTGATTTTTTTGTGAGGTTATTGCAAACAAGAAGTTTACAAAAAAAAAAACCCCCCAACAAATTTGGATGATTTAAAGCAATCCATTCGAAGGGTAATTGAGACAGTTCCCGCTGCAACACTCCAGGCAGTAATGAATAACTTTTTGATAAGATGTCGTACATGTGTCAACGACATATGTGGAGGCCATTTGAAGTCAATTATTTTCAAAACTTAACTTTTCAAATGAATGTCTAAAAAATAAATTACATAAACTTTACAAGAAGTTATGTGAGTTTCTTAGTGTAGCAGAGTTGATCAGCCACCCTGTATTTGAGAAATTGAACCGATGGTTCCGCAGAGAAGCTCTGACAAATATACAATCTTTTCCTTTTCATAGCATTAGTATAGATGTTGCAGACGACAATTTCGTTTAATTGAAAATACCATTTTCAATAGGATAATCATGTGATCGCAAAGTATTTAAGAGAGATAGCAAGTCAAAACAATAACAATTGGAACAGATTGGTGCACTTATGACAATCGTGTGATGCCAGCTTAAGTGTGGAATTCGCGAATTCATAAAGATCTGAGTATTCCGCTGGTAAAATAGGAATTTTCTAAGTACGCGACAAGGTATGTCAGTTAATTGGAACTTCATTAAAACCCGCTTGCGCGCAATATGCTTAATTTGGCGGCCACACTCGGCTAAGAAGAAGGGACACCGTTGTCACCAACAGTGTTTAATTACCTGCTAAATCGCTAGGTTAAATTAGCAATAAAATTATCGGTTTGGGGATAAACCGGGCGAGGGATTAGAAGCTGGCGATAACCTGAGGGGGTTTAGGTACCAATTGAGTGAACGCCAGAGTGGTCACCCAATTTCAACTTCAAAATAAAATAACGAGTGATTTTTTTGCTATTATCTTTTTGGCAACACTAGTTTTGACAGCTCACGCACGTTTTGTATCTTGTGTCACTGTCAAACATCTTCAGTTTGGTCTATAATTTAATCATGAATCGTCTTACAAACGAACAACGCTTGCAAATTATTGAATTTTATTACCAAAATGCGTGCTCTGTTAAGAAAGTTCATCGCGCGCTTCTTCCATTTTATGGTCAGTTTAATCGACCTACTGAGGCTTCTATTCGGGCTATTGTAAAAAAATTTCGCACCAAATTTACATTGTTGGACATTAAACCACCAACACGCTTACGTAGAGTGCGAACTGAAGAAAATATCGCAGCCGTATCGGCCAGTGTTGGTGATGACCGTGAATTATCGATTCGGCGCCGTTCGCAGCAATTGGGCCTCTGTTACTCCACTACGTGGAAAATTTTGCGGAAGGATTTGGGTGTGAAGCCTTATGAGATATAGCTGGTGCAAGAATTGAAGCCAAACGACCTACCACAACGCCAAATTTTTGGTGAATGGGCTCTTGAAAAGTTAGATGAAGATCCACTTTTTTATCGAAGAATTGTGTTCAGCGACGAGGCTAATTTCTGGTTGAATGGATACGTGAACAAGCAAAACTGCCGTATTTGGAGTGAAGAGCAGCCAGAAGCATTGCAAGAGCTACCAATGCATCCACAAAAAACAACCGTTTGGTGCGGATTATGGGCTGGCGGCATCATTGGGCCGTATTTCTTCAAAGATGATGCGAATCACAACGTTACTGTGAATGGTGAGCGCTACCGTGCGATGATAACAAACTTTTTTTTGCCCAAAATGGAAGAGCTTGACTTGCATGACATGTGGTTTCAACAAGACGGTGCCACATGCCACACAGCACGTGAAACAATGGACCAATTGAGAGGCTAGTTCGGTGAACAGTTTATTTCACGCTTGGCACCAGTCAATTGGCCGCCCAGATCGTGCGATTTAACGCCTCTAGACTATTTTTTGTGGGGCTATGTTAAGGCTAATGTCTATAGCGACAAGCCCGCTTCGATTGACGCACTGGAAGCCAACATTGCCAACATTATTCGTGAGATACCGGCCGAAATGTTGGAAAGAGTATGCCAAAATTGGACTAAGCGGATGGAACATTTGAGGCGCAGCCGCGGCCAACATTTGCATGAAATAATCTTCAAACATTAAATTATATCGACCCAACTATCGATCCAAATAAATATTTCATGCATTTTTCTGAATTTTATGTGTTTTTTTTTTGTTAATTTCCGATAGTTCTTATAAAATCACCCATTTTCAATATTGGGTACTTACATAAAGACCACTTTATTTTTCAAATATAAATTAAATGATCAATACTTATCGGCTTCTTGACGATACATATGGAGCTTCTTGGGGAACTTCTCGATACGTAATGTCTACCGGAAAGTTACAAAACTTCAGTTTTAAGTCCAGACTATGTTTGCTCTTTCTTCAAAAAATCGTTAAGTTATGTCACAAAATCTTTAACAACACAAAAAATCACAATAGTTATTCAATTAAGGCTTGGGACTATTAAATTCAAAAATAGATTAACTCAAATTTGGTTCTTAATATAAATAAGTAATATAAGTTTAGAAAATCTAATTTTAACAATTTTAAAAGGTAATAATAATAATAAAAAATTCACTTATTCTGATAATAGAAACAATATATATATATATATATATATATATATATATATATATATATATATATATATATATATATATATATATATATATATATATATATATATATATATATATATATATATATATATATATATATAATTAGCTCGGACGACTTAAGTAAAAAGCGCATTTTTATTTTTTTTTTATTTTTATATTAATTAAGATTTGAATACTTATTGTTAGTTTATTTTGAAGGTTCAATAAATAAAAAATGCTTAAAAAAAGTGTGTGGAAGCTGTTTATAAATTGAAAATCTACTTTTGTGCTTCTTTTTCCTCCGCGCCTGTAAATCATACTAACCAAACGAAGCTCGTACACAATTGCTGAATATTTAAAAAAATTTTTCTTCTTCTTCAAACATTTGTTTATTCATTCAATCGATCGATTAGTAGCGATTATTATTAATACATTTATACAATACATATGCGCATTTAAACGAGTATGTATGCGCATTGTACTCGTATGTATGTCCATGCACATGCAAATTATAACTATTTGATATAATTATTGCGGTTTGGTCACTTACAATACCCGAGAATCGAAATGCTTTTTCCTTTTTTTCCTTTTGTCTGTTTTTTTTTTTTGTTTTGTTGTTGGGTATTGTTCGGTGCGTGAGTTTCCACAATGAAAACACGAACACTGGGGTACTTTTCACAATATTCGTTCGTAATAAAAAATAAAAAAACAGAAATGGAAACAAAAGACTCTGCAGACATCTGGCATATGTCATATTGACTTTGACAAAAAAGGAACAAACCTAAACACTTAAGTTTGGTCACAATCATTTTAAACTGTATATTTAAGTAATTGAATTACAGCACTTACGGCCAACAATTTAGTGAAATATTATTTTCAAGTGATCGTGACCGACTTGTTTTCTTCTCAGCAATTAAATGAGTTAAAGACGAGTAAAGTCTCGCATGGGTGTACATAAGAGAAATTTAGGCGGGGCTTTCATATCAATAATATGTTTGCAGCATTTTACAGACATGTACACATATGTACATATGCATATACATATGTATATATATTTTCGAATGTATAGACATATATGTATGTACATGTGTACATATTTTCATAATGAGTTTTGAAGCAGTGCGCCATGCTACATAAATTTGGGGGAAAAACAAGCGTACACACAAGTATGTATTGTACATAAGCATAAGTACTGTGAGCGTCAAAACAAAGTAAACATAATCACGGTTGCCATATTTGACGATTTTTCGTCATGTTGACGGTTTTGGGCCCAGAAAATAGCATGTTGACGATTTTAGGCCTGTTTTTGACAATTTTGGCAGATCACATTTTAAATTTCATATATTTCAAGCAATTTTGGTTTTACAACTATACGAAGGCGGATTGATATTGAAGCTACCTAGCGCTAGATGGCAGCACAAACACATGTTTTTATTTTTTTTTTGAAATTGCTGTCAGCTGTTAAAATTTCACCCAAATTCATCGATTGTTTTGTTTGCTACCCTTTATTACAAGGGCGGATTGATATTGCAGCTGCATAGCGCTAGATGGCAGCACAAACACATTTTTTTTTTGAAAATGCGATCTGTCGAACGTCAGCTGTTAAAATTTCACTCAAACTCATCGATTAGTTTATTTGTTGTAGTCGTTTGAATTGAGCAACTTTGGTGTTTCTTGAAAAATGGAAAAAAGTGAATTTCGTGCAGACACTATTATTTGAAAGGGAAGACGGCGAAAGAGACAAAACAAAAGCTCGATAAACACTAGGGGGTTCTACACAGTCAGATTAGATGACAAAATATTGGATTACTAAATTTAAACGTGGTCGAACAAGCACTGTGACAATACCATCAGCAAGAAGGCCAAAAGAGGTGGTTACTGAATAAAATCCTCGATATCGTTATGAATAATGGCCGAGTCAAGTTACGTGAGATTGTTGAAATCGTAAACATATCATATGAACGTATGTTCAACATTTTGCATGAACATTTGCATATATCGGCAAAATGGATGCCGCGTTTGTTCAGTGTAGAACAAAAACGAGTTCGACAGACCACTTCACAGCGGCGTTTGGACAAAATAAAGCGTAATTATGATGATTTTTGGCGTCCATTAATAACTGAGTGTCCACCACTAAGCACCTGAAAACAAAAATCAATCGCAACAATGGGCAGAAGTGCTCCAAAGAAGGCGAAGACAGTGAAATAGGCTGGCAAAGCTATTGCCACTGTATTTTGGGATGCACACGGAATATTGCTTAAGGATCCACAATCACAGGAAAGTATCATCGTACTTTATTGGATCAATTGATTGATGCAATCAAGAAAAAACGACCACATTTTAAGAAGAAAAAAGTGATCTTTCTTCGATACAATGCACCGGTTCACATAGCATTAGACACGATGCTAATATTAAGTGAAGTACACTTCGAATTTTTATTTTATTAAAAGAATGCTCTGTTTACCTGCCACGACTTCAAATTATGTAATACATCTTGAAACTGGACTGCACTCGCTATACATAACATCTTTGAAACTTCATTTATACTATGTCAACAAGGTTTTAAATATGAATGAGTACAGAATATCTCGTATACTAGCAGAATATGTAATCTGTAAAAGAATATATTGGTTCGCGCAATGGGGAATATATAAGGCAAGACTTTCATATTAATACTGCACCTAATATATACATTAATTTGCAGCAACTGGAAAAGCATACTGCAACAGCTAATAAATAAAGAGAGAGAGAGAGAGGAGTTCATCAGTGATGCATGTAGATCTCAATTTCACGATCTATACCCTAAGCTTAATTTCTATACGTTACCAATTTTGCAACAAAATTATTCATCAAGGATGACTGGATTTATAATACGAGCCAGAGGTGGTCTACTAGATATTAATGGTAGAGCATTCCAGAGCAACACTACTGGTATATGCACAGTATGCAACCTTGACAAATCTGAAAATGTCCTGCGTGTAATTGGTGAATGTCCCATATATAATGCTGTTAGACAACAGTACTTTCAAAAAAGGAAACTGAATGAAAATGAGGTCATTAGCATAGAGAATGGTTCTAATTTTAAAAGCTTATATAAATACCTTTAATCCGGTTTAAAGTATAGAAGACTGATACTTAGTGAATTTAATAGATAGTTAACTTTCCTTTTTATTTTTTACACTTTCATATAATTTATGTTTGCCAACTCAATCAAATATACATAAAAAAACACAACAATTATGTTTTGCCATATATAGATAAAGAAATCTTGTATAATTATAATACCTTATACGTACAAAATTTTATATCTATTAATAAATAATAAAATAATAATAATAATACACTTCGAATTGTTTGATCATCCACCTTATAGTCCAGATCTAGCGGCTTTTTCGTGGTTCCTAACTTAAAAAATAGCTCGCAAGAAACAGATTCATCTCAAATGAAGAAGTGATTACCGAAACTAACACGTATTTTGAGGGGGTCCCTAAAGCGTATTATTCAGACGGTATAAAAAAGTTGGAATATCATCTATATCCGGATCACGATGTCATTTCGTAAACGTTCGTCATAGTTTTTAAGGTCAAAAACCCTATTCCGATGCCGTTTATAAGCTTTATTTTTTACTGATCTTGTATCATCCCCCCGGGGAACAGGTTTTGCCTTGGCGTATTCCTAACTTGGGCGCTCTGTTTTTCGGGGAAAAGAGGGGAAGGGGTCCCTCGTTTGGTGCGGCAAACAAAACTCTAGGAAGCCACATGACTTATGTTGTGTTGGCTTCCGAAACCCTTACCAGGGGTATAAATTGGCAGAACGCGGATCAGCATGGCCCACGGGTAGTTGTGTTTGCGATTCGACCCCGGCTGATCATGGTTGAGGTGCCTACCTTGGCGGCTGTAACGTTCTGGCTGTGGTTGAAACCTAAAACGCAGGCAGGGGGCTTTTTCGAGGGCTAACAATCTCCTGAGGATCTGTTGCCTATACAACAGATACCTGTATTGTAAGGAACCAGTGGTGATGGTTGACGGGTGAGTTGGTTTAAGGGCTGATGCTCTTAGTGGGCTTCGGCCTACACTCAGAAAAGTATGTACGTAAAATTAACTGAAATTGCATTTTAAAAGAAATGAAAGTTCAGTTGAAAACCGGTCTACTAACATTTCATTTAAATTTAAGTGCAGATTCATTTAATTTTTAACAGTAAAAATATAACTGATTTAAAACCGTAAAAAATACGCATTTTTTCTTTTATAATGGTTGATTTAACTATCAAAAAAACAATTTACATATCCCATAAAAACAAAAGCTTTTTTCCTTTATTTCTCTGACACATACTGTAATTTATTTAACTGCAGATTCTGTAGAAACAATAGACTGATTATTTTATTTTAACTGTCCGAAATTTAAATGCAGATTCCGTAAAAACAAAAAGATTTTCCGTTATTTACTGTTTTAGTTTTACTATCACATATTTAAATAGAATTTCCGTAAAATCAAATGATTTTTCCCTTATTTCTCCGAATTCTATCATTGAATTTTTAAATGCAGATTCCGTAAAAAGCAAGAGATTTTTCCTTTATTTTTCCTAATTTTACTTTCCCTTTAACCCTTTAAAATTAAACACAGATTTTGTAAAACGGTATGATTTTTTCTTTTATTTAAAAGTATTTTTATATACATACATACTTACAAATATATATAATAATAATCGTATTTATGTATAATAACAAAAAATAATAAATTCATATTTGTTAAACATAAAATTAAATAATTTTTAATTCAGAGAGTTAAACATATGTATTTCTTAAAAATATAATTTGCAACACATGTTTTAATTAAAATGAAATTAAATAAGTTTTGTTATTAAAGAGTACTATTTAAGGTATATGTATATGTTATAGTAATATGTACTTTCTATTTATAAATTAACAAAATTATATTCATTTTTGCGAGTCGAAATATAGTGATAACCCACGCAATGAATTACCTGCATTGTCGCCTTTTAAATTAATATTAAACAGAGTTTTTTGAACAAATAACCAAAAATTTTTACATTTAGTATTATATTCTAAGTTGAAAATTTGGTGAATTTTAAAACATAAGGCTAAAGCCGCTGCTACCGTATCTATTTTATAAATTAGTTGATCTAATATTACAAATATTTCCTGAATATCAAAAACGTTTTTCTTAATTAGCAGAAACGGAGAGTGCCCGGAATATAAATTCAGCGTTTTTTCGCATAAATTTAATTTCTTTATTGTAAAACCAGCCTTTAATATATTTGAAAATATCTACATTGCGTACTTACTTTGATTTAATGTTGACCATTTGTCCTTTGCATCGTTCCATACTGCCTTTAATTTTGCATCCTTGAGATTCATATTGATGTACGCTGGCAAAATGACGTTTAATTTTGTCCAATTTAAAAAAAAAAATGCTGTTTTTTTCGGGGTATAGCCCATTAAAACCAATTGAGATCTATTATAATAAAATAAAGATTCATTGTACTCACAAAATTGCCAATTATGGGAATCATACTTACCAAATCTGCTCCAAACGTCTGTTTATATGCAGGCCAATTTTCAACAATATTTGCAATATTTGGATGTGTGCATTCTATTAACTCTTTCATGCGGTAGTTGACAGATTGTTTCCAATGTTGACAGGTTTCTTCCTTGTCGGCAAAGTTATATTTTAGGAAAGACTTTGCTCTCGATACATCTTCGTCTAGAAAATAAAAGCATGTAATTATATGTACATAAATATTTAATATATTTACACTATTCACCAACTTTTTTTTTATACAACTGACGTTTTAAACAACGTTGACTACTTTTAAATTTAAACAAAAAAACACTTGGTTTCGTAAAGAAATGATTGCTTTATTCATATACATACATATTATTAAACAACTGACAATTTTAAATGTAACTGAAAATCAGTATTTCTGTGCAGTTATTTTTTTTAAATAAATGGGCGAATCAGTTAAAACTAAAATTTCTTTGTATTTTGAAAGATTATTCATTTAAAAATAACTGCACGGACTACTTCCTCAATAAACTACAGTCAGTTACTGTAAAAATATTCTGAGTGTACCAACTCATTAAGCCTTGTCCTCCATTGATTGCTGGGAAATTGCATTCAGGAGGGATTAGAAGGCCCAAACTCCTCAACAAGAAGTTGCTCATATGACCGCAATCATATGGCAAGTATTACTACCTGTGTGACCCTTTTATGGGGATTGACATATTCATTTGAATGGATGTGTGAATAAACAGCATAGTCGGGTCTGGGCCATGGAAAACCGCTCACCTTTGCATCTATTTATATTTAGATGTGACAGTCTGTTGTGCAATTTGTTGAGGAGGAATCATTGGAACTTACTTCTTTGCAAATGGAAACGGCGTAACGGTAACTGTGAATGGGGAGCGATATCGTGATATGATTGATAACGGCCACAACTGCATGCTTTGGACTTGCTAAATATGTGGTATCAACAAGATGGTGCCACATCGCATACAACCAGGATTACAATGGAATTACTGCGAGTAGTAGACCTTCCCGAAGAACACCCTGTTTTGAGGATAAAACCGCAATAGTAGTGGTCGCGTATGGCAACATTTTATTCAGCTTCACTTAAGTTTTATTCTCCGCGAAATTGTTAAAAAATATGAAATCTTCATATTATGATTACTTACAATATTTACACAAAAGAAAAGTAATTATTTTTCCTCAATTTAAATTAAAAAAAAAAACATATTTTCTTGCTGTGCGACATTGTTATCTCTACATAAAACTCTTTTCAACGCGACTTAAAACTTTTTATTACTTACAAAATCTTCGCCTTTTTTGCGAAAAATTCCCAACATTTGTTGGCTGGTCTTTTAGTAAAATTGGCGAAGATTTTTTTTTTTTTTTGTTAAACATTGTACAACATATAAACTTCAATAATTCCGGCAAAAGTTTAACATTTTTGAAATTAAATTACAGTCTATTGTTGTAATAAGAAATCTACTGGAGACTTTTGAACAGCCGATGTGAATGTAGTGTAGTACACAAAGAAAAATATTAGTTGATATCATAATCATCAGCATTTACACTCATCATTTTACACTCCTGGCTACAGTATTTATTTAACATGATTCTTAGTCTTGTGAGAGTGAAATCATGTTATTTCTATTTTCTATTAAATTGTTTTAAGCTGCTCCTTCTAAAAAGCAAGATCTTTATTGATAACAATTTTGGCGTTTAAGATGTGTTCTCACAAATAATTTTTTTCTACGTGTACGAGTATATTTGTTTGTGTGTTGAAAAAGTGGATATGTGTATAAAATATGCAAAAATCACATTTCCCAGCAAACCAAATGAGATTAAACACACCAGCTTAAAAATAATTGAGATGATATTGAAAAAGAGTATCGCAATAATTGTGAAAAACATAAAGCGGAAGCCTTCGAGTAAATTTAGAATAAGTATAATGGCAGAGTTCACAAGCCCAGTTGTATTATGTAAAGTTGTTTCTGGAGAGATAGCAGCGCAGCTAGGCCTGCTGGGCCTAATAAACATGCAGTCATCAGTCTACATTACGCTTAGTGCCAATTTCACGATAACGAAGCTGTTCGTTCGTTCGCACAATTACATTTAAAACAATAGCAAAATTTTGAATGTTGTTTTTGTTTTAAATCTAATTGTGCGAACGAACGCACAGCTTCGTTATGGTGAAATTGACACTTAGTTTTGATTTTAAAAGACAGCTTAAAATTATAATATGCCCGAGATGAGAGTGGTGGGGAAATAATCTAATGGAGGGGTATTCCCCCAGGATGTACATTAGAGTAGTTCGATAAAAAATTGTATCAGTAACCCCCTAAGACTAAAGATAATGTAAAACAAATTCAAATTTTTCTTTAGTTTTTTTGCCACGACTACAAAAACCGCCCTTTTCAGTATTGTGTTCACTGTGGTGCCATTTTTACAGCGATCATAACGTTTTATATGTCAGTGTTCGCGGCTCTGTAAGGGCTACATTTCCACGACAATAAAAGTATAGAATGCGTTCTTCAAGCTGAAAATATAAACACATATTTAAAGCTGCAAAAGAAAAAGACTTAAACCATTAAAGCTAAAAATATTAAATACATTCACCACTGAAGATATAAATAGAAAATCCTCCATAGCAGCTAAAACCACACCATCCCGTCAGCGAGCTTTTGAGGGCATCTTCTTCATATCCAACGCAAGCATTGTGGAGAGATTTCTGGTTAGGGTTTGTGTCAATTCTAAACATCTTCACTAGAGCCGCAGGTACAGGTGTTTTGCCAAAGACATTACCTAGACGAACGATCTACGGACGAAGTGAAATGTTAATAATACGTATTAATGTATTATTCGAAATTAGGTTAGCGGAAACGCCAACTGTAAAGTAATATTAGTTTCATTGATCGTTTAGAGCGCTAGAACCCTAAATCGAGCGCCATTTGAGATGTGAAGTTTTTATGAAAATTAAGCGCCTATTAGCCAATTCTGAGTGTTTACCTTAACTCTAAACAGGAGAACTTCAGAGGGGCCTGGCATTACATCAGCCCATAGGAGTTCATTGTGGGAGCGACAATAGGTGTCAAGCTGTGGTGTGTATAAATATTTATTGCCAATGATAATAGTGCTTTTTTTTTTGTCGAAATCTTTTTTACACATTTCCACTTGCAGGTTCCATACCTCAATTGCAAGTGTTGGCATGATAAAGTTTTTTTTTTATTATGTGACAAGCACGAGACCCTACAAGAACAGTGACGCCCAAACGACCGACCAGCAATGTAGGTACTTGGCCTATACTATTATAGGTATTCGACCTACTTATATTTGACAGAGATCACAAGTTTCTAACAAGTTCTTAAGGGCAATATGAAAATTTTCGTGTGATGATTTTTCTAACACATTCTCAAAAATATTATGTACTTACGTACAATACGAAATTCGTTGAATCAATTAATAAATTGTTTCAATGCGGACCTGTAAAGGATTTCGTGGATTCAAACAAAAGTTTAGTAAAAATAATTATTGATCGAAAACAACTATTTTTTAAACAACAACAAAACACCCATCTAAGGTTATTTGTTGATATTTATGTATATGCATAAAATTATTTTTCAGACAAAAATTTTGTTTATTTTATTTTTACTATAATTTTTTCTGTGTATAACATTTTTGTGAATGTGTTGGAAAATAACATTTCAGTATATGTATTAGTTTTGGTCATCTATTTCTTTTGGGGAAAGAACAACCCTAAAACAGCTAGCCGGAACATGAACACAGCGCATATCCAATTATTTATTAATTAATTTTTCCCATATAATAAATTAAAGGGAATTCCGTTAAAAATGTAACATGTCCTACAGTCTACTTCGAGTAAGGTGGAGATACCCCTTTTTACATCTTTGTTTCATACGCGTTTATGCAAATATAAGATTCTTTTGTTATTATAGATGAATAATCGGTGCTGCTGATGCAGAGAAGATATTTTGACATCGCTCAACGATGATCCAGATTTCCTCAAAAAGGTCATAACTGGTGACGAGTCATGGGTGTATGGCTATGACATTGCAACCAAAGCCCAATCATCCCAGTGGAAGCGTCCAGAAGAGCCAAGACCGAAACAAGCACGTCAAGTTCGGTCAAAAGTGAAGGTTTTGCTCACTATTTTCTTCGACTGCAATGACGTGGTGCACCATGAATTCTTGCCACAAGGTCGCACGGTCAATAAGGAATACTGCCTTGAAGTTATGCGCCGTTTGTGCGAAGCAATTCGTCAGAAACGCACAGAATTGTGGGAAAAACATGGATTTTGCACTCTCATAACGCACCAGCTCATACATCGATGCTTGTGCGTTAGACTTTGGCTAAAAACAAAACCGTTATCATGCCTCAACCACCGTATTCACCGGACTTGGCCCCCGCTGACTTTTTTCTCTTCCTAAAATTGAAAACACGGAAAGCGTTATGCTACGATTGAGAAGATAAAGGAAAAATCGAAACAGGAGCTGTTGGCGGTACCAAAAAGTACGTTTCGGAAGTGTTTGGAGAATTGGAAAAAACGCTGGCAGAAGTGTATTATATCTGAGGGGGATTACTTGGAAGGGGTCGTTGATGAATAAATAAATACTTTTTAAAAAAAATTTAAAATAGCGGTTATTTTGTGAGCAGACCTCGTATATGGAAACACACAAAGCTTAAAACTATTACAATAAAATATTATAAAATCTCCTTCTTTCTCAGTTTGATTGCTATATGGTTTGTTGGGTTAGATTTACATAAATAAGTGTTTGTACATTGAAGTGCGTGTGTGTGTGTATTTGAATACAAGCATTAAATTATTTGTTGCATTTACACATATGTGTACATATATATGAATGCAGACTATTTCATTTAGTGCAACCACAAGTTGTTGTTTTTTTTTTGCCTAAAGAATACTCACTCACACGTCCATGCATACTCGTACACACACGGTGGCAAACTAAACAATCGAAGCAAAGCCACTTCCCAATTATGACAGGTCGCAAGTGTTTATTCGGTTATTTATTACCGTATTTTGGATTCATAAATTATACAGCAAATTACTATAAACCGAACCGTATGTGCATATTACAGCACCGGTAGCAAAAAACTAAAACTGAAAAAAAATAAAAGAAGAGAAGACAAAAACCATGACGTTTGCAAAAAAAAAAAAAAAAAAAAAAAAGAGAAAAACTTCGGTATGGAAGGTGCAAATGTTATCAAAAAGGGTCAGGCAAAATCTGTATCATTTTAACAAACACAGTGGAACATTATTACACTTGCATACATATGTACATATGTATGTATGTGTATATTATGTAGAGTATGTGTATTTTCTTTTGGTGCATTTTTATATTTTAAGGTACATTTACCACGGTCTGAAAGTGACCGTCGTTGTTTCTGTTTTTTGGTTCTTAAAAATGTGTATTGCGCACTATGGGACTTAGAATTAAAAAAGCAATTTATTGCTTTTATGCTATTTCGCGATGGCAATACTTTCCTATGCCCAGGTTGTTTTCACGTATTTATATTTAATAGATACATTTTATAGACCTATTGATCTGCGTAAACGCACAAAACTAATCAGCTTATGATAAAATGTAACAGCTTTTGCAAATGGCGTTTTAGGTCAATAATGTTGGACATTTGTAAACTAAACAGCTGTATCATCTGCAAATGTTGAAGTGTGAATGTTGGTGCTTGTCGGCATGTCAGATGCGTAGATCAAATATAAGATAGGCCCTAATATGCTGCCTTGGGGAACTCCAGCTACAATAGTCTGGGCGGGGCTTATGAAATCGCCTTATGTTGTTATAAATTGGCGACAATATAAATAGCTTTCCAAAAGGTTATGTATGTTTGCAGGTAAGTTAAACTTTATTTTATGCATTACGCCATCGTGCCACACTTTATCAAAAGCCTGTGAGACGTCGATGAATAAGGCAGAGTAATATTTTTTATCTTCAAATGCCTTTCTTATGACGTTAACTAACATGTGTGTTTGCTCAATGGTGCCATGTTTCGCTCTAAAACCAAATTGGTGATCAGGAATACATTCAACCTTATGAAGCATTGGATCCAACTTCGCCTTTAGCAATTTTTCGCAAAGTTTTGAAATTGTTGTCAGTAGACTTATAGGACGGTATGATTCTACTTTCGTGTGATCCTTCCCTGGCTTAGGAACCATTGTTATCATGGACACCTTCCACTCTGCAGGGTAATACTCAAGTCGTAAACAAGGCGAATTCATTACCAGGTGAACTTAACAGCACAGGTGATTATTTTTTGCTTCTCGCGTTTTTTCCAATGAGACTGTCAAATTTTGTTTCTTTTGTTTACAAACTTTTTCGCGCCATTTTAATCTGACGGTTTTTTGGATGATTTAGTACAATTTCAAGAAATTTGTGTGAATTTAAAAGTGAAAAACTAATATAATCTGTGATTTTAATTACAAACAATTATAAAAGCTTATATTTAACGGTTATATAAAATTTTTTCTCCGCTGAGCAATCTTAGGCGAATTTAGATTATTTCCGCTTGCATTCACCTGTATAAAGTCGCCTTGGTCGTAAAATAGCATTAAAAATAAAAAGAACAATTCTTTTAGCTACACTAGGCAGCTCTACGAGCATTTTGTTGCTAATTTTATCCATACCTGGAGCTTTTTTAAGGTTTAGATTACCAATAGCATTTTCAACTTCTTCAAAATTGAATCTTAAAGGCACAGGAGGTCTACTAACAATATTTTTACTTCAAATATTTTCAAAATATTTCATTGGCTTTTCCTCAAAAATATAAAATTTTTTTGCTACAAGCTACCATTCGAATCAAATCATAAATAAATTTCTTAAGTTTTATAGTTTTTCTTGTGGAAATTTCCCTACTTTTTTGTTTTGAATGAAAATAAATTTTTGAATTAATCGTAAACCGCAAAAATTTCCCCGTTTTGGTTCATTCTTACTCATGCATATGTATACACATCCATGCATATGTGTGCATGTATAATTAGTTGTGTGTACCCATCTGTACATACAAGCTCTCGCTGAGTGCACTATTTGCTTAAGTGTTGATTTTGACTACTTCCTTAGACGGCCCCTTGACTTTTTATAGGAAATACGAAAAAGTAAAGCATGTACTTGCTTTGCCATTGCTCCGTTTCGTCTCTTCTTTTTTTTGTTGTAATTTTTCAACCTTAGGTAAAAATTAATATGCACATGCTTGTTTTTCTCTAAGAAGAATTAAAAAAAGAAAGGAAAAGAATGCTTAGCACACACACTTACTGGGTGTGCTCTTTGCTAATATGGAGTTTTTTTTTGTGCAATAAGATTATAGGTACAGCTTAGAGTAAATATATAATTTATGTTACTCTGAGTTACTGTTGTACAGTGGCATGCAAGTGTATATGTATGCATGTAAGTCTAAGGAAAATTTTTGCAAAATTAATATATTTACAAGTGCAAAGAGCGGTCCAACCACAATGCACAATGTTACTTGTGGGTCACACCTTAGCGTCAAGTTTTTTGCCCATTTTGATAAGACATTTCTATGTTTCAGTGTTACACAACATAAACCATGCAGAGCTCCACAATTGAGCAGCGCATTAAGATAGTTGAAACCTTTTCTGATAATGGGGGTACAAACCAAAATGCAATTCCGTGCATATCGCGAATTTTTTGGTCAGCATAATCGAACAAGTGCGTGCGCAAGTGAGAGAATTGTGCGCAAGTTTCAGCAAACCGAATCTATAGGAAATGTGAAAACACTGACTTTTTTATCTCAGGAAATGGCTCCTACATAAGCAGTGCATTGTACTCGAACTAGGAAAGTAGGTTATGAGGAGTTGGAAAGAGGAAGTAGTGATGGTGGACGTTTCACTTACAACACGAAAGTACCAAAACAAACATTATCACAGCACTTGCAGTGAATCATATTAGTTAAAACTGATCAGGGCCCAGTATATATACCTTCGGCACTGCTCAGATTAACAATAAATATAGTTTAAAAAACTAAAAAACACGCAGCAATATCAAACTAAAAACGACCGACAAAAACCGGATAATTATCCATATAACCATATAATTAACGGAATAACGCGTATCGAGTATTTTCTCTGGAATTCCCAAAATCAACTTCATAAATCACCAAGATCCCACACTTCCCCGAAAACAATATGCCAACTTCAATTTTCGCACCAAAGGGAAATATATTATCAAATACGAATTTGATAATATATTTGAAACTTTTCCTTATTGTATGCATTTGATTTGAATGTTTTTGTCTACACGGGTAGAGTTATTACCATTATTCATTCGGTTTGTGTATTCGATCCTTTGTTTTTATTAACAGCCTGTTCGACGATATCGAATGAAAATGTATGCGAAAGAAAGCTAGTCACTCACATTCGAATAAATTTGGGTTCGTCTATATCACTATTGTTCGTTCGCATGAACTTATGTATTTTAATTGAATTTTGACACATCGTTCGCATAGAATAAAGTTAGAAAAAACCCAAATCAATTTTCTTTCGCCCTGAATGTGAATGAATTTATCCTTTCGACATCTACGAACTGGCTGTTAAATATAATATGAGTCACTTCATTGTCAGTTGTGTATGGTAAGAAGCTTTATTTATTCAAAAAGCAAATTAATATATTGAAATGCCTTGTGAGCATAATAATGCACGTAGAAAAACTTATATGGTTGAGATAACAATATTCTAAGGGCAACATACTACGGTTGAATTATATGGTTGATAATAACATGGTTTTAGTCTCAAATGTGCTTTGCTAAACTAAGTATATCCAAGAACCATATTATACCAGGCAACCGTACTTTTGGTAAAAGTTTTAATAATATTAGCATGCCAACTATATTATATTATCATTCTTATCTCTGTTATTGTGAATGAGAGTATGAACTATTATTGCCACGTCCAGTTATACTACTATGTTGGTTTAGGGAGAATTAAATATAAACATACAATTTCTGCTATAAAACACAATCAGTTGTGTATGGTAAGAAGCTTTATTTATTCAAAAAGCAAATTAATATATTGAAATGCCTTGTGAGCATAATAATGCACGTAGAAAAACTTATATGGTTGAGATAACAATATTCTAAGGGCAACATACTACGGTTGAATTATATGGTTGATAATAACATGGTTTTAGTCTCAAATGTGCTTTGCTAAACTAAGTATATCCAAGAACCATATTATACCAGGCAACCGTACTTTTGGTAAAAGTTTTAATAATATTAGCATGCCAACTATATTATATTATCATTCTTATCTCTGTTATTGTGAATGAGAGTATAAACTATTATTGCCACGTCCAGTTATACTACTATGTTGGTTTAGGGAGAATTAAATATAAACATACAATTTCTGCTATAAAACACAATTTATTTGAAAAATTCTTGGCTTTAATTAATATCCAAAAAAGCAATAAGTATCTTGGATAAATTATTGGGCTGCAGATCTGTAAAATAAGCATATAATTAATTTATTATCGGCATACATACGTTTCGCAAAATAAAAATGCCAGTACAAACCTCTTTATCTTCATATATTGTTATTTATTTATGGAGATGATTCTACAAAATTCTCCTTGACCGGCTTATTTACGAGTACTTATTTTACCAAAAATTTGTATTATAAAAACTTCTTCTTTTGTTATATTTTTTAATAATTAGGCAAAAAAAACAAAAAAAAAAATTGGATGCTTGTCAAGGCAAAATAAAATAAAACTGAAATAAAATTACATGTCAATGTCTTGAACAAAAATAACAATAGGAAGTTTAATCTCTAAACATACATGTGTTGCCAGTGAGTAAATCTAGCATACATATGTTTAAAATAAAAAGCTTTTATATACATACAACAATAGCTATTATCGTATATAAACTATATATTTTAAATACTATTATTCCATCCAACCATATTTGAAATAACTAGAACGGTAATAATAGATACTGTAACACTTTTGCAATAATATATTTGCGAAGTTTTAAACTATGTTCAAAATGATAATAAGGATTTTGCGACAACTATACAAAATGTTATAGAGTGCATACTAATGTTGGCATAACAATATGAAGAAATGTATTTTCTCTGCTTGTGCAGACGTTTAGTATGTGGAATCGGATAGAGGGATACCACAGAAGCCGTGGCGAGCATTTGGCCGGTATTTTTTTTATATATAATTGCCATAGATATTTCTATCATACATAGTAAAAAATCTGAAGATAATTTTCTGAAAACTATTTGTTTGATTTACATTAATATTGTGTGTTTTGGTTGGACCACCTTTTATATATGCTATGTATACATTCATATATATATGTATGCAATTAGCATTTTTTCTTTTTTCTCCAAATTTTGCAACCCTGTTGGCAGGCACCTTCAGTTTATTCCATGCAACTGTAATTTGCTAGCGAGAAGGAGAGAGAAAGAGAGGGAGAAAGAAATACAATTTGCATATATTTGTGTTTCAATACTCTCATTAGCATCGAAAAAAAGAAAATTTCCTAAGCAAAGAGGCTGAACCAGTTAACTTTCATTGCTTTTAATTAAGGCTAGAGTTGCTGATACAGGGCGTATTTTTAACGGAGTCGAATGCTAATGTTAGCATCGCCATCTGTGCCTACCGAAACTACACTATGTATAATCAGGATTAGTATAGGATCCCGACATAAAATAACCTTCACCGAGACGTTTATTTTATATACAATTTAATATGTTAAGAAATATATTATTATATGGGTTGCCTAACATATTTCCGTCCAGGATATGATTAATCAAGAATTTAAAAAAAATTTGGTTTTAAACATTTCACCGGTTTGATTATCAGACAAATTCCATACCAATCGAAAGTATGAAGCCCAAAGAATATGCAAACGTTAGGTTGCCTATTCCTTTGCAATCTCACCTCTCGGGTTGCCCGGTGTAAACAGGTTAATCGATATTAGCAGTTCGCACCGGTGTGATTATTGAATTTTTTTTTGGGCTACGGCAAATCATTGGCCTATGCCAAGAAGCCGATGACGTAGGACGAACTCAGAGCCAACATTGTACGCGAAATAGCGGTCGTTACGGCCTAACTGTGTGACCGAGTCGGCGAAAATAGGGTCCAACGAATCGCCTGTTGCTGACGTACCCGCGGTGGCCATATAAACGAAGTTGAGCTCCACTCATAAATGTTTTGATTGTCTTTCAAGTCCATAATAAAGTTTTGGAAATATCTTAAATGGTTTGCGTTTTATTACAAAAAAAAGTCCTCAAGACCTTATTGGAAACCCCGATACATATCGCTCCTTTATTGCAACATAGTCATAACGCAAAAAAACTTGTTTCGAGAAAAACACATTTTAAATTTTTAGTTTCCATACAAGTCTTAGAAATTTTTTTTAGAAAATATCTCCTAAAGGAAACGGTTTAAAGGTAATTCAAATAAAATTTTGCCACAATATAAAAGGTAGTACTGTTAACAATTCTGTATTGTTAACTCGAAAAGCTAATTTTTGGAGATATGACTATGTTGCAATAGATGAGCGATATGTATGTGTTACAAAAGTTCAAGAAATAATAATAAAACGTGAGTAGCACATTTTTTATTAGTTGGTTACAATAATCCCCGCCAAACTCTCGCACGCGGAAAGTTTTCTTTGCAAAGTCTTGATTTCGATGGTGGTAAGGGAAAATAAAGAGGGTAAGAGTGGCACTCTCTTTTCCCTTGCCACCACCCAAGTCCAGACCTTGCAAAGTAAACTTTCCGTGTGTGAAAGCGGTGTAACGTAAGTGACAAACAAATTTTGTAGATGATCAAAAACACTTTTGTAAATGGAAAGTTAACAATAATACAAATTAAAATGGCGGTGAGGGAAATGAATAAGATCAGAAAGGCACTCCCTTTTCCTTTGCCACCACCCAAGTCCAGACCTTGCAAAGTAAACTTTCCGTGTGTGAATGCAGTGTAACTTAAGTGACAAAAATTTTTTTGTAGATGATCAAAAACACTTTTGTAAATGGAAAATTAACAATAACACAAATCAAAATGGCGGTGAGGGAAATGAATAGGGTCAGAGAGGCACTCCCTTCTCCTTTGCCACCACCCAAGTCAAGACCTTGCAAAGTAAACTTTCCGTGTGTGAAAGCGGTGTAACATAAGTGACAAAAAAAAAATTTATAGGTAATCAAAAACACTTTTGTAAATGGAAAATTAACAATAATACAAACCAAAAATTAGCAGAAGAGTATTTATAGACTATGATAAAAATTTGCCAAAAAAAGTTCAAGTGAAGTGGAAATCGGAAAGAAACTTTCTCCTGTAAAATGTGTGTTTTATTGCACAATTTAGCAGTGTTGTTCATATTGAAATAACAAACCAAACTAAACATAAATTACTTAACAGCTGACAAAAAGACTGTCAGTTGAAAAAGTGTTGCCACAAGTTTTATACCTTTATAAATTATATACATACATATACCTCTATAATTTAACTTACATGTACATAATATACATATGTATGTATGAACATATGTGTGTGAAAGTTAAACAGAAATATTTAATAAATCGGCAAATATTCGGTTTTGTTTAAAATTGAAGCTGATGCATTTTAATTTGATAGCACCCTAATGATCATACACACATATGCACGTTCATATATACATATGCACTTCAACCTTCTGTTTAAATGCTGGCCAAAAAATGCTGCTTAACATTTTTTATATGTAATTAATATAATGTTTGTAACCTGAAATTATATTTTTACGCTATTTGTATAAAACTATAATTATACCGTTTCATGTTTGATTTGCATTTTCTACAAGAAAAACAAACACTAAAATTGTTTTACTGTTGTTTAAGGTTCTTTAAGTTGAGTAAAAGAGTACAGATATGCACATACATGTACATACATACATACATATGAATGTATGTATGTATGTCGTGCACAAGCATTTCCAAGTATTTCCATAAACAATTTTTTATCATATCTACATATTAGAGATCTGCACCGAATAAATTGTTGTATATACATATATTTTTTGTAATTTCATTTATTAATTGTATCTTCAATATATGAACGAACAATAAGTATTCAAATATTAATACTAAACAAAAGAATTATTTTTTAAGTCCAGCCAATGCTAGACAAAAAAAGTCATTTTGCGCCAACAATATATGTAAAATCACCCATTTAACGTTCTGATGGTGGCAAGGGTATCTTTTCTTCTCAATCGAGTGTGGCTGCCAAAATTAACAGCCAGTTCGCCGATGTCGAAAGGATAAGTTCATTCGCATTCAGGGCGAAAGAAAATTGAGTTGGGTTTTTCTAAATTTATTTTATGCGAACGACGTGTCAAAACTCAATTAAAATACATAAGTTCATGCGAACGAACAATAGTGACATAGACAAACCCAAATTTATTCGATTGTGAGTGACTAGCTTTCTTTCGCATACATTTTCATTCGATATCGTCGAACAGGCTGTAAGTATATTTCCTGCTTACTGACGTACCTTGTTGCGTACTTCGAAAATTCATCTTTTATTTGTTGCAGTTCGTTTTTAATTCGCCACGGTTGCCATATTTGACGATTTTGGGTGCTATAAATAACACGTTGACGATTTAAGGTCCATTTTTGACGATTTATATAAATCATATATTTACTTTCTTATTTTCAAAGCAACTTTGATTTTAGAACTACATAGCTTAATTTTTTAAAGTTAATTTCCGCCTACATCTTGGCCATATTTGGCGATTTATAGTCATTTTCACGATTTTGGGTACTGTAAATAACACGTTGACGAGTTAACGTCCATTTTTGATATTTACTTTCTTATTTTCGAAGCAACTTTGATTTTACAACTTACAGCTTAATTTTTACCAGCCAGTTCGCCGATGTCGAAAGGATAAGTTCATTCACATTCTAGGCGAAAGAAAATTGATTTGGGTTTTTCTAACTTTATTCTATGCGAACGCTGTGTCAAAATTCAATTAAAATACATAAGTTTATGCGAACGAATGATAGTGACATAGACGAACCCAAATTGATTCGAATGTGAGTGACTAGCTTTCTTTCGCATACATTTTCATTCGCTATCGTCGAACAGGCTGTAAGTGTTAATTTCCGCCTACATCTTGGCTGAATCGTTCTGGATATGTTTTAAACCTAAAATCCCGTGGAAGAGAATTAGTCTTCCCTGATAACTATGGTGGTTTTCTGAGGACTAATAACACCCGAAGTGCTGTTGTCTTGCAACAGATACCTGAATATAAGAAAGCAGTGGTGATGGTTAGGTGCGTAACTTGTTTAAGTGCCGATGCTCTTAACACCAACTCTTTAAGCGTTGTCTTCAATTGACCATGTGGGAAATTGCTACAGGAGCGATTAAAAACACTGGAGCTCTGGTGAATCGGGAGTAATTCACTCCGTAGAGTTGGTTCATTATCAGATAATTATTCTCCTTTTTAGCAAGCAATAATTAACACGCGAAATTAAAATTTTGCCAATGATTAAGGAGAATGCAGCTGAATACTTAAACACAGTTTTGACATCACGGCATGAAGATAAAACCATCGTTGAGTTATATTTGAAGCATTTTTGGCACTTAAAATACTTTTAAAAAGTAGCACATTTGTTATTAACACAAAAGAACGAAAAATGCTAACAATATCCTTTTTATTAATAATGTTGACTTAGCGTTTTAAATACATGATGATTGACTTTCCTGACACCAACTAGTTAATTATTATAAAGATTATTAGAATGATTACTTTAAGGAATATGTCTTCTTTAAAACTGAATAAAAAAATCGCAACTGTTTCAAGAAACTGGTGGTTTTAAGTTAGAATGGAAAAGTGTACTTTTGCTGAGACATATGTATACTCGCACATATATGTAAGTATTGTACTTAAGAAGTAACCAGTACTCCAAGATTTAAATTATAAGTTACGTAGGCAGGCCCCGAAATAGCCTAGGTTTTTCAGCTCACTAGGGTCCTGAAGTCGTTCGCTTTGTGATAAGATTCATATTATTAAATTAGTCAAAGTTCATTGGATATATCGTCATAATGCTAAATTTTAACAATCTTAATGTTGAATATCTTCAAATCTTATTTTTCTGGAAAAATCTTCAAAATTAAGGTAAAATTCTGGCAACGCCGTTCAGCAACACCGTCTACTCATCTGCAATAACAAATTAAACTCATATTTGCATAAAAACGTATGAAACAAAGCTGCTACACATTTACTTCACGTATTTTTTTTTATCTTGGACCAGTACTCAGGGGATAGCCCCTACATATGCAGTGCATTGTACTGGAACTAGGAAAATAGATTATGAGAAGGAGGAAAGGGGGAGTAATTTTTGTGAACTTAACACACGGAATGACCAAAACAAAGGTTATAACAGCATATAAAGTGTTGAAATTAAATTAGTTAAAACTGATCAGTGCCCAGTGTATGTATATACCTTCGACACTGCTCAGAATAACAAAAATTAGTTCAACACCGCGCACACCGTAAGGTAATAAATACATAGGAAGAACATAAAACAGATATTAATAATAACAAAAAGAGAAAGTACAACTGACAGTATAAACATAATATAATAAAAAAAAAAAAAAAACACGTGTACACATGATGCAAAACAAAACTCTACCTATTCCGGTATAATTTCGTTTTTTTAGAAATTGATAATAAACATAAGTATAAGTACAGAAAACATGGACGACAATGAAAAACACGTGTGTACAGAACGAAGAACAAAACACTACTCCAAAACTATGATTGTGCGGACCTGTAGTACAAATTTATTTATGCTCGTATGAGATTTTTTTTAGTTATGGTTGCAATTCTTACAAAAAATCTTTGACAAAAATTTATATTTACATAACAATTTAAAGCATTTAAGGGTACATATAAGAAAGCTACGGTTTTGAGATTTATAAATGCAGATAATTTACTGTTAAACTGGTACTATCATAAAAAAATTTATCTAATTCTTTGAAGCTCAGGAGCTGTAAACGAAGTTGTTAACATATTCTACATTTTATTATATTTTCAAAAAATTGCTTTCGACAAACGTGCCAATTTTATCTGGCAGAAATAAAAGAGCACAAACTGCTCCAGCTGTTTGCGCAAAAAAGTGTCAAAAAGTGTATTTTTTTCTGCTTTTTCTCATGGTGGTTACAATCAATCTTGTCACCCTGTTTCGGCTTCACGTTGAGTTCTGGTGCACTCTGTAAAAGTACACATATGTATATGCAGTTCTCGACACTATATATTTTTCAAAATAAGTGCCATCCTAATGATCTTTTCGAAACGTTTGTGTACACTCACTCACATACACATTTCACTCCCAAATATTTTGGAAGTCAAAACTCACTTGAGTATGTCCCCGAAAAATAAACTAATAATTTGCTTAATTTCGGGTTATTTTGTGAGATAGAGCAAACAATTGAATGAAAAGATTATTTTTTTAAATTTATTTCTTATGTTAACGAGACAAAAGAAATAATAAAAAAAACAAATATATTTTAGCCTTTTAATCAACACTGTCTGCACAGCAATATGTACATACATATGTACTTGTTATTTAAAAAATTATAAACTCAATAGAAAGGTGATTTTTAACTAGTGTAAATGAGGTCGTTGAACTCAAAAAATTCAATTTGCTCAGCGGACCATTTTATAGACGTTTGAAGGAAATTTTATGTATATGATCTGCTTCCGATGTCACATTACTCGACACACAATACGAGTACAGTGGTCTCTCAAAACATGAACCAAAATTTATCTACACCATTTTTGAAATGTTATTAATAATAAAAATCTTGTAAAGGGAGGTCCAACTATAATGCACGATGTAAATTCTGACTCCTACATATTAATGTCAAGGGTTTTCTGCGCAACTTAATTTAACATTTCTTGTTTTCAGTGTTTGGCAAATTCAACCCTGGATAGCTCTACAATTGAGCAGCGCTTTAAGATTGTTGAAGCGCAGAAATATCTAGCTCGTAAAAAATCTAAGTATTTTCTACTTGCTTTTAACACGATGCGTACTCGAAAATTTAGGTACGAATAGTATAAAAGTGTACTGAAAATAAGCCCAAAACGGAATTGTCCAAGAAAATCAATCCTTTGATGTCTTTAAATTAGTATAAAATTCTTGAAGCAAGTGTAGAATTCTTTAACCGACTAAAAAACCCAAAGCGAAGACACAAACATATCACAAAAACCTTTTGAGAATTGAACAACAATTGAAATAGGCAATTGCTTTCTGACTTCCGATTTTTGCCTTTTAATAATTCAACAACTAATTCAGGCGTACATACTGCACTGTTGACGCCGCTTGGGCTTGACTTCAGTACGAATGCATTGAATTTTCTTTTTAGTGTAGGACTTTAGCTTTTAAATAATAAAAAAAAAATAAATAAAGTGAGAACATCCAATTTGATAGCTACTAAATCAAAGTTTAAAAGAATATTTGATTACATTTATGATACTCTTATTACTCGCTGTAGTCGGAGACAAGAACATCTTCATTAAAAAGAAAACAAAAACACTACTATTTTCTTTTTTTATCTCACAATAACCCGAAACGAATTTGAAAATGCGGTTCGGTCTATTAAAATATAAAAGGTGACACATAATCGGGCTGATCATGCGCGAGTTAAATGAAATTAATGCTTATTTAAGTATGTGCGCCTTTAAGTATTCGAAACGTTTCTTTTCTAATTTATTACAAAAGAGCGTACGATAGTTGTATAGTTGTAAAAGTCTCTTAAATTAACATAACAATAAAATTTGTTTCGATTTTTTGGCTTAATTTTTGGTCAGCAAATACAAAAGGGTTAAGGGGGAAAACAACACTTGACCCCCTTCAGGAAATAAAAACAAAATTTTTGAGTAAACTTCTGAGTAAATGAAAATTTCTGTGGATTGGCTGTTTAGAAACAGCAGTGAAGGGCTGTGGTTTGTCTGAACTACGAAGTTTTGCACCACCCAAAAAATATAAAAAGCGAATTAAATTATATTATTTTATATTGTAAATTTTATATTGCAAAATTTTTGAGGTTATAAAGCAGAAAAAATGTTAATAAATTAGTTTATATACAAATGTCTGTACTCGTATATCAGCGAAGTGCACTGGTTTGTCTGAATTACAAAGTTGTTCGAGTACTAACAATGGATTATCGTGTTTATTTTAACCACAATTGTCTCAGGATATTACTTAGTTTATAAAATCAAGTTGTCTATAAACAACTTGTGTTTAAGAGTTAGACATAGATTCTCTCTCTCTCTCTCTCTCTCTCTCTCTCTCTCTCTCTCCATCTCTTTTATTAGCATACACATGGAAGCGCTGTTAATCAGCGTAGAATGTGATATTGTTTTACATCAGTACCTGCTTTGATGTGATGAATTATTCACGATTCCCCAGCGTCCACATGTGGCGTTCAAGGCTCACACAGGTCGAAAATTTTGGTATAAGGTAGCCATATGGACAAAACTCTTGCTGAAGAACTCGATCCTTCTAACACCACCCGTATGCAATTCCCAGAAGCACATTAAGAATATCAGGTTCTTTAGATTACAGGTAACGGTTGCTCCCAAACCGGCATGCACCAAAGTTATCAGGGAAACTAATTCCCCTTCCTGTAATTTAGGTATAACCCACAACCAGAAGGTGGGCACCGCAATCATGATCAGCACCGTGACGGTCTGCAACCAGAACCTGCCGGATGTTTCACTGATCCCCGTTAGGGCAATTAACCCTTGGTCAAGGTTTCGGAAGTCCAACACAACATGTTATGCGGCTTCTTAGAATTTTATTTGCTACAACAAACGAGGTACTGTTTTTTTAAACAGCGTAACATGTAGTTCCCACCATCCGATCTGATTACTATTTATGAGACCTATATCCGACTAAAAACAGAATACGAGTACAATTCTTATGTCTGGTCCGATTCCCCCCGGAGAACAGGTTTTGCTTGGTGTATTCCTAATTTGGGCGCTCTGTTTTTTGGGGAAAAGAAGGGAAGGGGTCCCTCGTTTGGTGCGGCAAACAAAACTCTAGGAAGCCACATGACTTATGTTGTGTTGGCTTCCGAAACCCTTACCAAGGGTATAAATTGGCAAAACAGGGATCAGCATGGCTCCCAGGTAGTTCTGCGTGCGGTTCGACTCGGACTGATCATGGTTGAGGTGCCTACCTTGGCTGTAACGTTCTGGCTGTGGTTGAAACCTAAAACGCAGGAAGGCAGTGTTTGTATCCTGCTGATCTGTTGCCTATACAACAGATACCTGTACTGTAAGGAACCAGTGGTGATGGTTGACGGGTGAGTTGGTTTAAGGGCTGATGCTCTTAGTGGGCTTCGGCCTACCAACTCATTAAGCCTTGTCCTCCATTGATTGCTGGGAAATTGCATACAGGAGGGATTAGAAGTCCCGAACTCCTCAACAAGAAGTTGATCATATGGCAAGAATTGCTACCTGTGTGAGCCTGGTAAACGACATGGGAGCACTGGTGAATCATTCATGTATGAATGAAAATATGTAGAACCCTTTCTTATGATATCTATATCGTATTATCTTGGTAAGGAAGCAGATTCTAAAGTTAACAAAACAAGCATAAATAGAACCTTTTTCAAAATGGTCCAGCTCACGAGAAGTCAAAGCTGGAGACGAAATACTGTCGATGTCATCTTAAAAAAGTCCAAGGCTCATATTTAAGAGGGTACATGGAGCACTTTTTTTTTGTGAGTTGCTCAACAGATAAGGACCAGCCTGAAGTAATGCACAGGCAATACTAGGGTGGATTTTCTCCCTTATGGTAGGATAGCGGAGGTTTTTAGTCGGTAGAAGCTACACGCGGAACTTGACCTTCAAAATGACGACCTCTGGGATACGTGCTTTATACATTTTAGGCTCCTTACCGCAAAAAGAGTCCCCTGAGTACTGGTCCAAGATATATGGTCGCGATCAGTTCTGGTTTCAACAAGACAGAGGTACAAACCATATATCACTTGATGAAGTGGACTTGTTAAGAATTTATTTTAGCGAGCAATTAATTACACGTTTTAGTACGGTAAATTGGCTACCAAGAGCGGGCGATCTTGTTATGGATTTATTTTAGTGAGCAATTAATTACACGTTTTAGTACGGTAAATTGCCAAGATCGGGCGAAATAAATTCTTAACAAGTCCATTTCATCATGCGATACCTTTGAAATATTCTCTTAGTGTATGTTAAGTCTGAGGTCTGTAGGGGTAACGCAGCTGAGTCTGCCGCTTTAGATGCCAACATTACTTGTATTATTCGCCAGATACCAATCGTTACGCTCGAGCTAGTCGCGTACAATTGGACCTTCCGAATGTACCATCTCTGACGTAGTCGCAGGCAACATTTACATAATATCTTTTTCAAACAGCAAATGCCACAAATTGTTATTTTAACCTGTTATACAAATTTTCATTTCGCTTTCAAATATACATATGCGTGTTTTAAGTTCTTAATCAATCCTCACCCGAGAAATACTTTCATAAAAATTCATCTCCTAAAGAGATCAAGTCTCCAGAAATGAACTGTCCGTCTGTCTGTTCATCTGTTGGTTCGTCTGTCTGTCATTGAACTGTTTATGCATGAAAAAGATTTCATCAGCCGATTAATTTTGTTTGCTTGCTTGTTTGACGGTTAATTACTACTTAAAGTTTTTCAAATTTAACAATTTCGATTTTAAGAGACACTTAATTGGAAGACGAAAGATTTATGACATGTCTGAGAGGCAGTTAGACAAAAAGCATCGACAGCCGACAGTCATTGTTTTCACCGTATTTGGTTGGTTTGATTAGAGGCAATTTTTAACAAATCTATTAACAATTGTTTAAAACTGAAATATCTTTAATAGATTAATAGAAATTAATGATGTCTTTAAAGGAACTTGGTATCGCATGAAATAGTACAACAACAACAACAAACACTGTTACCGGGCAGATGCAGTTAAAGATTTTTAAAACTGTTGTACGTTTACACATCCCCACACATGCACGTCGCATACGGTACGTTGCTGCATGTAGATATGAATGTGCATACTACACAAACTTTTTTTTCTTTTATCGCATAAACAACCATACTAACTAACCGACAAACTAACAGTGATTTGAATAAGCAGACTGAAACAAACAAATGAATTTAAAAGCCCTGAATTTTAAATTGAAAAAAAAACGAAAAAAAAAAAACGAAAACTTAAACAACCTGCTGCAGCCACGTACCATTTGGGATGTGATGAAAGCGTGAAACGAATCAAAACCTTAATCTATCCACAAAAATAAAACTATGTGCATACACTCACACACTCATACTTGTGCGCATACCTAGACACATACACACGTCTGTGCAAGAACCCAGTTGGTCATGTCTTTCAGACATCCTAAGCGACTTGTACAATACGAAAATAGAAATTTGTGGCAGACATATTGACGACAGCTCAAGCAAATCGTTTCAAAATTTTCGAACAAGTAGCGGCAATATCAAGCTAAGACTAGCGCTTGAGCCTGAATTCAGCAATTATGTATGGAATGCAATATAAGATAAATGTCTGCATTCGTTAGACTCTCAAATGGGAGCACTTTTCCACACATTTTTCATTCACTAAGTTCTCAAACATTTCACGCGGTATTTCATTAACTTCATCGCCAATATTTTGTTTGAGTTGCTCAAGCGTTTCTGGTTTGTTTGCATAAACCTTGCTTTTCCGATATGCACACAAAAAGAAGTCCGGAGCAGTCATAGCAGGCGGTCTTGGAGGCCAATCAACATCACCATTTCTTTAAATAATTTATTGTGGAAAAAGGTCTCGCTGTAACCCTACAGAAATCGAGACTACTCCTTACATGCGTGCAAAGAGTACTCCACAAAGGACCAGGACTAGTCCAAAAGTAATCCAAATATATGAGAAAAACATGCTCCATTTTACATTACATTGTCCTAGGAGAGGACCATGTAATCCAAAAAAATATCACATCAGAGTAATCCAAAAACTAGTCCATGTAACTACTCCGCAAATTATTAACACAGGGTTAGTCTTGATGTTACGTCATGTGACTATTCCATGGATTACCACAGAAAACTAGTTTAGAAACCATTTTTAAATTACTCTGATGTGAATACTCCGTGGAACACCACAAGAAGCTACTTTGAAAACTATAATTTTGTAAAATGTTTTGAAGCACCTTTAGGGTGTTTTTGGGAAAAAAATATCAAATGAAATATAATCACAAAATTTTCGTATAAAATTTTTTCTTTATTTATTAAAAAACTATTACAAACAAAAACAAATAAAACGCATATTTTTTTTTATAATTCAATTATTTATTATATCTTCTAAAAGAACTAACAATAAGAATGCAAATCTTAAAAATGAAAATTCATTAATTAATATAGAAAAAAAAATTAATTAAAATTGAAAAATTTTATTTACTTAGGTCCAGCCAATGCTAGACGAAATGTTGTTTCTTGCGTGTATTTTGTTGGTAAATCATCTTTCCAACGCTCTGATGGTTGCAAGGGTGTCTATCCTTCTCAGTCGAGTGTGGCCACCAAAGTTAAGGATGCTACGTGCGAGAGGATTCGGGTGAGACTCCAGTCTGTTAATGTACCTTATCGCGTGTTGTGAAAATTCATCTTTCACTAAGGGTACACCTAGATCTTTGTGAATTCGAGAGTTTTTAACATACCATGGAGCTGCAGTAATTATACGGAGAATTTTATTCTGGCGCTTTTGAATTTTCTCAATGTTAGATGCAGAGGCGGTACCCCACAATTGAATTCCATAGCTCCATATTGGCTTTAGGATTGCGTTATACAACAAAAGCTTGCAATCTAACTTCAAGATAGAATTTCTGCCGATGAGCCAATTTAGTTGCACCGCTTTCAATTTCATCTGGGTGACTTTAGCGTCAATGTGAGACTTCCACGTGAGCCTACGGTCGAGATGAATACCAGGGTATTTGACTTCCCTGTGCTGCGGAACAATGTAGTTGTTGATTTTAATAGCCGAACAAGTTTTTCTACGTAGTGTGAATGTAACATGGGTACATTTTTGTTCATTTACTTTGATTTTCCAAAGGTTCAGCCATTTCTCCAATATAATAATATGTTCTTGCAAATTTTGGGATGCTAATTTATAGTCTTCATGGACACTGATGAATGCTGTATCATCTGCACAAGTTGAAGTGTGAATTTTGCAGCTCGTTGGCATGTCTGAAGCATAAATCAAATATAAGGTTGGACCCAATATGCTACCCTGGGGAACTCCAGCTTCGATTGGCTAAGCCGAGCTTTTGAAATAAGCTTCCTTAACGACGAATTTCCGGTCATATAAGTAGCTCTCTAACAGCTTGTGCGTGTTTGCAGGCAGGTGTAATTTTATTTTATGAGTTAAGCCTTTGTGCCACACTTTGTCAAAAGCTTTGGAAACGTCAATAAATAGAGCTGAGAAATATTTTTTTTCTTCGAACGCATTTCTGATAACATTCACCAGCCTGTGTGTCTGTTCTATGGTGCTATGCTTAACCCTAAAACCGAATTGATGGTTAGGAATACATCCTACTTCATTCAAGATTGGGGTCAACCTCGACATTAGCAATTTCTCGAACAGTTTTGAAATAGTTTGCAATAGACTTATCGGCCTATATGAGTCAACTTTTGTAGGATCCTTTCCTGGTTTGGGTATCATAGTAATGACAGACACCTTCCACTCAGTAGGAAAATACTCGAGACGTAAAATAGCATTAAAAATAATAAAAAGGACGAGTCTTCTAGCTACTCGGGGTAACTGCACAAGCATTTTGTTGGTAATTTTATAAATACCTGGAGCTTTTCTCGGCCTTAAGTTACTAATAGCACTATCGACATCTTGAAAACGAAGTCTAAAAAGTACGGGAGGTCTAACTGCATATGGCGGCATATCAGCTTCATCATTCGAATATGAATGTTTTATTATAAATAATTGCAAACATAACTATTGTGTTCATAGAATATACCTGGACTTACGGAACTAAATTTTGGGGAACTGCTAGCAACACAAACCTTGAAATTCTTCAAAGATTGAAGTCAAAAATAGATTTTTAAAAATTAAAGGAAAAAAATTCGGTTCGTTTTTGTTGAAATAACGCGCGTTTTTTCCCATTTTGATACGTTTTGAAATTTCAAAGTTGAGAACGGTGTTTACAACCCAGAAATTACGCACCGGCTCAGTTACTTCTGGCTTACACAATTGTAAACGTGTAGACACGGCCTCATCATTCAGTTCATTCCTTTCAAGGTGCATTAACGTCTACACGGTGGCAGCACTAGAGCAAAATTAAAACAATACCACAAAAACAGGCATATAGCCAAGCTATATTTGTCAAAAATATTTTAAACTTTTTTCTCAATTTTAAACTATGAATGGACTTTTTCATAATTATAAATTATTTTCATTTTAATTATTTTTTTATGTTCACAAAATAATTTTTATATGTTTAATTCAGAATAAAACACTAAAATCAGGTTCAAAAATGTAAACAATACATTTGACGTAAATAGCTTATTATATTGCCAGTAGCAAAAAATTGTCACATGCCGTAGCGCTGCCACTTTGTAGATGTGGCAGTAAGTGGTTTTTGGTCCTCCTCCCGTCCTTAATATGCCTTTTATCACCGCAAATTTGTTATTTGCTTGCGATGTACCATATACGTCTACAGCTAATCATATGGGTGCACTACATACATTTGCCATTTTAGATTCGCCCCGCAACATAATTTTATACAAAATGTGCACATATACAAAATTCATATAATATTTTATTGATCGCAAAGATGTGTTTTCTTCTCGGCTTTCAACGATTTGTGAAACAAGAATATTTCTTGTTAATATATCAAATCAAAATGTACATAAAGAAATTCGCTCTCTCATTTTGCTGACGTTTTATTAGATATTCAGGCATGTTCTGAGAAACGCAAATCATTGAAATTTAGCGTTTTCGATTTGAAAACGCCAAATAGTTGTTCTGAGAAATATATAACGCAAGAAGTATGATTTTGCGATTTGAAATCGCAAAATTGGTATTCTGGAAAACGCATATCGCTTAAAATTGGCGACTTCAACTCGCATGTTTATATTGAAGTGAACTGATTGAATTTGCTAAAATTGAACTTGTAAAAGGCAATAAAATTATTGACAATTAAAATTGAATATGTTTTTTTTTTTATTTCAATAAAAAATTGAAAAAATTTTACAGATTTTCAATTAAAAAACTGAATTAAAAAATGTTTCTATTTGTTGTCAAATACCACATACATATATATGTAAAACACATGTAGTACTTTCTCGGAAAAAAAACTCCGAAACGCCAGTAAAACGCGCGTTCCTTAGAACATCTGAAAATCAATTAAGCGTTTTTCAGAACGCTTTGAGGTTTCAGAACGCGCGTTTCTCGGAACATGGCGGCTTATGTCAGAGTTAATTGCAGCTGTGGACATTAGGTAAAGGCCACTAATTTGATAAACTTTGTTGAAATGTAAATAGGGCGTCCACGGAATGTATTCGTATATCCTGGTGCCAAATTCCGTAACGATGAGTTTCGAAATGTTCACCAATTTCAGCGTTCACTTTTTTTTCTATCTTGGACCAGTACTCAGGGAATGACCCCTACATATGCAGTGCATTGTAATGGAACTAGGAAAATAGGTTGTGATGAGTTAGGAAAGAGGGAGTAGTGTTCGTGGAGGTTTAACTTAAACAATAACAACACGAAGGACTAAAACAAACTCTATTCCAGCATTTAAAATGTGGGAATTAAATTAGTTTAAACTCATCAGTGCCCAGTGTATATACCTTCGACACTGCACAGATTAGCAAAATTTAGTCCAACACTTTCCACACTAGAAGGTAATGAAAGAAAAGGTTCAATATTTTTTTTTATTGAGAGGGCGGGTCGGAATGAGGATAGAATCGCCAATAAATTTTATAGTTAAGTAACATATTTATATGTGTTTTATATTAATGGCAGAAAAGTGGATTGCCTCATATCCAGCATTCGATAGGTTGATTGACAAAATTACGTCGGATAGATGAAACTATTTTAGCAGGAATACCTGATCCTAACATTGATCCACACTTACACGAAGTAGTGACTAAAAACATGCTACATTGCACATGTGAAAGTCGATGGAAAATGTACGAAAAATTATCCTAGAGGATTGCTTCCGGGGCTACACACAAATCACCGCAGATTTTTTTGGTGAAAATTTATTTCCTGGTTTATATATCCGCAATGGAGAGAATGATTAATGTTGACAGTTAAAATGTACAGTTAATAGTAATTTGTTCACTCAAAAATCTTTGTTGAATTTTGGTTTTTTGATAAATACTTGAAGTTGAAAAAAAAAATAAATAAATAAATAAACAAATGCATTATGTACATATATATATATTAATATTATCTACTAGGCAACTTATGTATGTGACAGTTAATTTGACAAATCAACATATCATTCAGCCTGAAGTAACACACTCATAGAAAAAAACGTCTTCATATTGATGACGGCGGAACATCAGAATTGTGATATTAACATTATGTAAATAATCATCAGTAATGTAAAAACAGGCATCAATCTCAATGACAAAAATCATTAGAGAATTTTGTCATTCAATGATACATTTGATTAATAATTATAATACATCTAATTTGTCCAAATTGATTTCAAAAAAGGGTAAATAGTATAATAATATTTTCAATTTATTGTTGAACAAAAATTTTGTTGTTAAAATCATTATTTTTAAACTTACATGAATTTTTAAGAAGCAGAAAGAAAATGTATCATACTGATGCAAATTTGTAATCACAGCAAGTATTGTTTAAGCAAAGGCAAATAAGTATAACTATAAAGCGAATATATAAATGAAGATAGTACATCAACTTTGATGTCACTTTGTCATCATATGTGGCGTGAGTTAAATAACGAATACATTTTTAATTCTCATTGGCTTCTTGAAAATGGTGAAATATAAAATTATATGTTTGAACAAATAGTTGAATTAAATTACATATAACTTGAGTTTAAATTTAGTTGGAGATTTGGCGTGCCATAGTACTGATGACATTTTGTCATAAAATTTACTTCACTTAGTCATTTTTCAGATGTTAATGAACCATCGCATCAATAAGATTTTTACATCATATGGAAACCAAATTATAGTTGGTCTAATGTTAGTGTAATATTCTATTGATAATACTTTCAAAAAGCAAATCGTAGCAACCAACGGTTGTTCATTTGTTTGAAAGGTGTAAAGAAATGTTAGAGACGTTTATAAATAGAAAAGCTTGTTTTTTGTGTTTTGACGGATATTATTAGAGCATTTTTCTTTTTAACTTCTCTGCAATTTATTTGGATAGTTGGGATATAAAGTTGAATGTTTGAGAATATCTTTCAAAAATTTCCAAAGTCTACTGATGATTAGGGTAGTTCCTATGAAATGTCGACATATAGATAGCTGGGAAACATAGAAAACAAGCTATTTATAATTTTTTATTGGTATAAATGTTAGAAGCTTAAATAGCGAATAAAAAACTTAATTGATAATATATTTCATTATATTGGCTTCATTTAGTCATTTCTTCGATATTAGAGTGTCACTGTATTGATCACATGCTCACATCAAACGTATTCCAACAAAGCATCACCATGATATCAGTTTGACATGTCATTGATGAAATAATTATCATAATTACTGCTAATGATAATCAGAGCAACTGATGTAATGGTTGACATCACAGCGATGAAAAGTGTCATGGGGTCAAAAATGATGACATTTGGTATTGCATTGATGTTAAAATACATCACAGTTATGACGGGTTTGCTATGAGTGCACAATAAAATTCAGCACAATAAAATTTAGTCTTTCTTATGGAATCACTTTTTAATGAAAAGTGAACACTGTGCCTGTCGTTTTTTGTAGTAGTTTTGAGTGTTCACTGGTAGCAAAAATTCATGGTTGTGGAATCACGTCCCCTGGTAATGGTTCGCGGGCATTTTTCTAGTGTATATGAAGATTTTTCTAGTGTATAGGAAATTGCAATTTTAGCCGGTGCTGCCCCTGAACGAAAGAGAAGACAACATGTCGTCTGGGACAATATTGTCGACTGGGTAAGGCTAAAAACGTTGTGTGATACAATATTAACAGTGTTTTTTAATACGTGTATAAAATTTTGTTGGCATGGATTGGGTGTCAGACCTTTACATACATACTCGCACATACATACAAACATTCGAACTTAGTCAAACATAAAATGGTAAGAATTTAAATTTAAATATTTTCATCAGATGACGGTTATGTTTTTAGACCTTTCAAACACATACATACGTGCATACATACACAAACATGTGTACATACCTGCAAACATATGTATGTATACATACACAGATACATCTATGTATATTTGTACGTAAAGAAGGCCCAAACAATATGTCTCAATTGGATTTCAGTGGCTTCATTGATTCTTATCACCCCATAAAATACAATTCGTTTTGATTGTTTGTTTTTGTTATTTTTTCATTTCTTCATTTTTTTTTGCTTTTGTCTTTTTGTTGGTTTATCGTTATTGTTATTCTTTTTTCTTTTTTTTTTTTTTTGGACTTTGTTCTGCTGTGTTCTGTTCTGATTGTTTCTTAAGTTGAGTTCATTTGTATCGTCCTGATGTCTGCCCGTTTTCCATGCTGTTTGATTCCAAACAGCATTAACGTTTGCATCAGTTCGATTAACCGCATAAAAACGAAGGGTTACTGCTGCGCATCATTCAACATCATTTAGCACTGTGCGTGTTAACAGATCGAGCGACGAACTCACCTCGCCACAGGTCAGAATGACAGAATTAATTGAATAACTTGCTACTAAATTTTTCTATGCTCTGGAAAGAGATGCTGGGGCTTTTGAAAGCCTCTTCAAAATGTTTGTGTATGATTTTTTCCCACTAGAAGTGTAATTTATAGCTTTATTTAGTGAAGATTTCGTTCCCTAATTTATTGTGATACTACTTAGCCAAACGGAATACCAATCGGTCTATCGATTTTCCTGCAGGTAAGAACATTAAGAAAACAAACAAACGACAAACGGCATATACATACATGCATACATGGGTACATACACGCATACATAATACATACATATGTACTTAAAACAGATATGCAAGTGAAGGAATTTTGCTTACGATCAATCTTGCACTCACACGAACTACTCATATTATTTTACTCTTTTCATACCAAGTAAATTGAATGCCGTGCGCTATCAAGAACATTATGAAAAGGGTTCCTTTACTCAACAACGATGAGAGTAAAAATATTCTAATCAAATACACAATTTCTTTTACTTTGTTTAAAAAATTTAGTACATTTTTGTTTAAAAACGTTTAGCAAGATTTCAATTAATTTTCACTTTTTTTATGTTGAAAATTTTGCTCAGAATAAGATTCTTGCAATGCATAATTAGACATCAATAGTAAATTTCCAACCGGGTCTTTCACACGTACAATAAACTAGAGCTGCAAAACAATCGATAGTGGGCCCATTGGATAGTTTCGATTGTATATTTTATACCATGTTCAGACGGTAATATGAAACACTTGGTTCGCTCTCCGAACCACTATTGCGAAACTAGGTGTGCAGACGGTTGTTTTTTGCTTCACACTGATGTTTACATATTTTGTAAATTAAATTTTTTTTCAATTTTTATGTAAATATCAAATTTTTACATTTTCAATGTGTTTTTTGTGCTTTTACACGCTTTTTACTTTTATCTGTTTTTACTTTGTTTGGATTTTTTTTTTTTTTTGCAGCTAGTTCAGATAAACTAGCGATAATTTATTAACAAATTTGGAGATGACAGTAGTTTTTGCTTGGTCCGCAACAAGATTCGAAATGAACCAAGTTGGTTCGCTCATAAAATTTTGTATGGCGAATCATGTTGGTTCAATCAAGATTGGGCCGCGAACCACGAATGAGAGCGCGAACCTCGAAAATAAGCCTTCGTGTGAACATGCTATTAAAACTAGCGATGCTTTCGATAGTATCGAATTCTAACATATAAAATGTGTAATATTATGCTACAACTAGATAAGGTTAGGTTAGGTTGTACAGGCCGCCAGTTTCATGAAACCAGCCCACATGGGACCTTTTGCTTTCGTTGTGTTGCCTGAGGGAGAAGTGCAGCCTATGAGACTTACACTTCCCCCGACGGTTCAGATCCAAACCAACCCGAAAGCCAGATAAAGGAATCCAGTCCGTTCACTCGGCATTCCGATATATCTGCCAGCCCGTGCAGCATCGGTCCGCCTAGATACAGCGCTCTCATAGAACAGAGAGCCGGGCACCGACAGAGGAAATGCTCAACACTCTCCTCCTCGCCCTCACCCCCACAACTTCTTCGGAAATCATTAAATGGAAGATTTAACCTCCTAGCATGCGTCCCTATGTAATAATGCCCTATCAGAACTGGCACCAAGGTACGCAACCTTTGACGGGGAAGACCCTTTACGATCGTAGTCCTTCTACGATATTACTGAATTTTAAAAACAAACCCATGAATCGATGGGGTAAAAGAATGGTGAAAGAAAGAAATTTTTAAGTCTAATGGTTTTCTCAAAGTGCCATGGGCGGACAGATGGACATCGCTTAATGGAATTTTCTATCAATGATGATTCTGAATATGTATACTTTATATGGTCGGAAATGAAAATTGTAGAAATTATAAACGGAATCACAAACTTATATAGACCCTTAACATTGTAGCTTTCGGTTGCAATTATCTATTACAAATTTATTTATTACAAATTATATTTTTTTCTTTGATATTCCCCTATATTGCAAGAGGAGTCATCGCCGTCAAATTAAGCCGACACAAGTAATTGGGACACAATTGAACGTTGTTGACAGCCTCTATTTATTGCTTAGATCAAGGAAATATCGACGACCTAACAAACAATACATAATTGGTGTCGAAGACGAATGTGATGACGATGACGCCTTTTGGAATATGAGGGATTAATTAAGTCAGTTGTTGTAATACAGTCTAACTATTGAAATGAAATAAATTTTGCCTTTTTGTTTTGGAACTTTAAACTAAAGTATTTTCTTGGGCCTTCTACATCGGTAGAAGAGTATTGAACTCTAATCTTGCTTTGTACATCCAAGCATGTTTACATGGTAACACAAGATATTTAGATTTGGTGGGAGCCAAAATTAAGAAATTCTCTCGGTACTTACAGAAAAAAAAACAAACAGAAATATGTTGTAACTCTTTTACATGTTAACTTTTGCAGGATAAATAAAATCAAGGAGCAAAATGGCCTTTACTGCTCTCCGTTTCGCGTATAACAGCAGCATTTGTCACTCGTACTCTTTTAGTTATAGGCCCAGCCTATCAGAGATCGCTGCCAAGAGGCTAAATATGAATGATTCACTGAATAGTGATTTTCTATTAATCTCCGAATGGGGTCGTAAAAACACTGTCGCCTTTAATGCTCGTAAGACCCAATGTTGCTTATTAACACACAAACAAACGACCCCAAATGCTGCTTCATCTGTACTCATGGATGGTATAAATATTGTGGAGTCGGATGCTCTTGATGTTGTTGGGATGAATATACAGTGTGATGTTTGCTGGACTGAACACATTTTTCATGTCTCTAAAGAAGCATTCAAGCGCCTCGGGTTTCTTGAAACGGTGTAGGATAAACTTCACTCCTTCGGATCTCCTTACTATTTACACCGCCTACATCCGACCGAAAATAGAATACAACTCTCACATTTGGGCCGGTGCCTCAAAGTCTATTTTGGGGTTACTCGACCGTGTGCAGGAGAGGGCGAAGAAGCTTATCGGTGACAGTAGGGTATCCAACTCTATTGACTCTCTGGAGCATCGACGCAGTATAGGGCGCGTTACTCTGTTCTATCGTAACGATACAATGGATTTTGCTCTGACGAGATTAGGGATCTTGTTCCCGAAACGCGCACATTTTTGCGTAGCACGCGTTCATCGTCTAGAGCTCATCCATTTGTGGTCGATTGCCCGGGGAATCGTACTACGCCTTACAGAGAGAATTCGTTTCTCAGCCGTACGCTTCGTCTGTGGAATAAGTTGCCTGCAGACGTGTTTCCTGTCACATGTAACTTTGGAAAGATCAAGTCAAATATTCACAAACACTACTCCCTCTTTCCTCCTCCTCACAACTTGTTTTCCTAGTTTTGGTACATTGCACTACATATATAGGGGTCAGGTTACATTGCTTTTACACAGGAAAGTTCTCTGTATACGTATTATAAATAAAAATTTCAATGAAATATAAATTTTTATGAAAAATTACAACACAACAAAAACAGGCATGTGGTAAGTTATGCTTGTCAAAAATATATGCACCCCATTTCACAATTATAAATTATGGATGTACCATTTAACAATTGTAATTTATTTTTATTTGAACTATTTCACAAAATAATTTTTAAATGTTTAATTCACCATAATAAGTGGTTTATTCTGAATTAAACATTTAAAAATTAAATATTTTTTATTTTTGCAGCAAAAGATCGTTTTATGTTATATAAAAAATTTAACAGTATTTATTTTCAATATTTCGATAACAATTTGTTATCATCGTCAGGTAAATTAATATTAATTTTCCTGACGATGATAACAAATTGTTATCGAAATATTGAAAATAAATACTGTTAAATTTTTTATATAACATAAAACGATCTTTTGCTGCAAAAATAAGAAATATTTACCAACACAAGATCAAAGAATAAAATATTAAACATTTAAAAATTATTTTATTCACTTTCAAAAATGTAGACAATACATTTGACGTAAATGGCTTACTATATTGCCAGTAGCAAAAAATTGTCGCATGCCTTAGCGCTGCCACCTTATAGACATGACAAAAGTATCATGGGGTCAAAATCGAATGCACTTGTCATTGTATGCTCTTAAAGTACATCACAGCTATAACAAAATATCTCTGGCTGATCAACAAAATCAAAGTAAAACTCATAAAATGGAAGTGCTATTACTTTCCTCTTTAGTTGAAGGCTTTAACCAATTCCATTCAATTTCAGTTGATGTCAATTTTCAACTCGAATTGGAGTAGTGTAATATTTTTTGTTTGAAGTGCATTTATTTACGCACATTCATATTTTATGTTTACTTCCTTTTTGGGTTAATCTTTCATAATTCGTCTGGTTGGCTGTTGCAATATTTTTTTGTTTCTATACGAGTACAACAGCTCGCTCACCTGTAGTGATTGCTGTTGCTGGCTTTTCCGCCAGCATTTTAACAGTGTGAAGATGAGTGGTGAAAGGTTTGTTCTTAAGGTATTTTTATCGTTATTGCTTCACAATATACAAAATACATTTTTAATATAAACGCTGCTTTTTATCTTTCTTGCTGTTTGAAATAAACCAAAGCAAACCAAATCGATCGATCGAGCGGCTGACCGACTGGCTGGCCGGTCGGCCGTTCAGTTCAGTTCAGCTTAGTTGAGTATTCAAAAAAGAAACCTCAACAACTTGGTGACAACGATATAATGATGATGTCAAATTTAAAAATTCTCTGATGTTTTTATTTAAAATGACCATAGGAATATTATGTGTGCACCATTAAGAGCGTGAAGGTATCCACTTATTTATCTGCTATCGCCTGATAATGCTCATCGAACAAAGTGAATTAAATTGTTCTAAAAACACTATAATATCATATTCGAACGAACAACTCTTCTCTGCTTTTATGCTTTTTTATTTACATAAATTTTTGTCCCATTTTTGCATCCACAATTTTGTCGTTGTCGTTGCCGTTGTCGTTGTCGTCGTCAACAGCGCTAATTCAATCTCATTTGCCGTCATGAAAGACTTGAAAGCGCGATAACCTAAAACCTCTTTAGTTATTAATGGGAACGACAACACCGATGATGTCTTGTTCTTTTCAATTTTTTGTTTCTTTCATTGTTGTTGCTGTTGTTGTTGTTGTTTGTTTGTTTCTTTTTTTTTCTTTTGCCGTTTCGAGCCTTGGCTGTTTGTTCTGCGTATGTGAGTGTTTCTGGCAAGTCATTTCAAGTTAAAACATATTATTTAAATTAGCCACAAATTAATGAAATAAAACGAAGAGAAAAATGTTATTGGATAATGGTGTGAAAACATTTTTCAAACTCTTTTATACAAACCTATCATTTGGAAAACACAAAAATAAAAAACAACGTGGACATTTTTTTCTACAAGGTGTCGCAAAATTCATGCATCCACCCATAGTGCATTAACGTCTACAGCACTAGAGCAAAGTTACAACAAAAACAGGCATGTGGTAAGCTATGCTTGTCATAAATGTTTATTTATTTATATATTATAAATATTTTATTGATTCAATTGAGTTTTTTTATTCGCTATTTTAGCTTCTAACATTGATACCAATAAAAAATTATAAACAGCTTGCCTTCTATGTTTCCCAGCTATCTACACTCATAGAAAACCCGTCATAACTGTGATGTATTTTAACATCACTGCAATGCCAAATGTCATCATTTTTGACCCCATGACACTTTTCATCGCTGTGATGTCAACCATTATATCAGTTGCTCTGATTGTCATTAGCAGTAATTATGATAATTATTTCATCAATGACATGTCAAACTGATATCATGGTGATGCTTTGTTGGAATACGTTTGATGTGAGCATGTGATCAATACAGTGACACTCTAATATCGAGGAAATGACTAAATGAAGGCAATATAATGAAATATATTATCAATAGAATATTACACTAACATTAGACCAACTATAATTTAGTTTCAATATGATGTAAAAATCCTATTGATGCGATGGTTCATTAACATCTGAAAAATGACTAAGTGAAGTAAATTTTATGACAAAATGTCATCAGTACTATGGTACGCTATGTCCAACTAAATTTAAACTCAAGTTATATGTAATTTAATTCAACTATTTGTTCAAACATATAATTTTATATTTCACCACTTTCAAGAAGCCAATGAGAATTAAAAATGTTGTAGTACTTTTGATGACTAACTGTTATCAATATAATGTCTGTGTGTGGCATTAGCATTTTACTCTCTACGCTCGCATTGTATTCGTTATTTAACTCACGCCACATATGATGACAAAGTGACATCAAAGTTGATGTACTATCTTCATTTATATATTCGCTTTATAGTTATACTTATTTGCCTTTGCTTAAACAATACTTGCTGTGATTACAAATTTGCATCAGTATGATAAATTTTTTTCTGCTTCTTAAAAATTCATGTAAGTTTAAAAATAATGATTTTAACAACAAAATTTTTGTTCAACAATAAATTGAAAATATTATTATACTATTTACTCTTTTTTGAAATCAATTTGGACAAATTAGATGTATTATAATTATTAATCAAATGTATCATTGAATTGATGTCACCACAGTTGTAGCATTGATGATACTCAATGTATGACAAAATTCTCTAATGACTTTTGTCATTGAAGTTGATGTCTGTTTTTACATTACTGATGACTATTTACATAATGTTGATATCACAATTCTGATGTTCCGCCGTCATCAATATGAAGACGCTTTTTTCTATGAGTGTATATGCAATATTTGATAGGAGCTACCCTAATCATTAGTAGTGAAAAAGCTTGTTTTTTGTGTTTTGACAGATATTATTAGCGCATTTTTCTTTTTAAATTCCCAACAATTTATTTAGATTGTTGGGATATAAAGTTGAATGTTTGAGAATATCTTTAAAAAATTTCCAAAGTCTACTGATGATTAGGGTAGCTCCTATGAAATGTCGACATATAGATAGCTGGGAAACATACACTGAAAAATATTTGCTTCATGTTTCTAATGAATCCAATTCATTAGAAAATTTTCATTAACGGAATGAAAAATTACGTTGCATCAATGAAGAAGCATAGCATTAATGAAAATATTCATTGAAATTGATTCATTAGGTTTCATAATTTCATTAGAAAATTTCATTGGATTTGTAATAAAAAATTTTTGAAGGCTGGGTGCATAATTTTAGAGATTTAGTAAAAGTGAGATGATAAATATATTACAACTACTAACTAAATGATAAAGTGAATTATTTTATACATTAATTACTGTGTAAAAAATTGTTTAATAAAAATTTCTATAGTGTATTAAAACCATAAAAAATTATTTAATGCTTAATATAAAAAAAAAAATTTTAGTTTCTCTTCAGTAGCAAAATTCGAATGAAAAAAGATCATTAGAATAATGCAACTCTTCCTTAAACTAATGATTTTATTTCGTTAGAATGAGGAAAATTTTTCACCAAATTAGTGAACATTTTCAATGGTCCAACATATGTATTCATTACACTAGTCAAAATATTTCATAAAAATAATGTAACACATTCATTGGCCTAATGAAAAAATTACGTTTGAGTTTATCTTAATGTTAATGTACCAAATTCATAAAACTAATGAAATTGAGTCGTTAACTTAATGAATATTTTCATTGTTTCAATGTAAACTATTCATAAGTATTATGATTCATGCTTCATTAACTTAATGAAGTTATCATTAATCTAACGAATATATTCATTACATAATTTTTAATGAAACAAGATACATTAGTCCAATGAAGGCCATCATTGGCCGAAAAATAATGAAAATTTTCATTAGATAAATGTCAATATTCATTATATTAATGAAGGAATTCTTATCAGTGTAGAAAGCAAGCTGTTTATAATTTTTTATTTTATGTATTTTTTTCGCAATAATAAATTAGGAAAGCATCTTATCAGAATTATAAATTATTTTTATTTGAATTATTTATATGTTCACAAAATAGTTTGTAAGTGTTCAATCCAGAAAAAAACACTAAATTCACTTTCAAAAATGTAAACAATACATTTGACGTAAATAGTTTACTATATTGCCAATAGCAAAAAACTGTCACAAGTCGTAGCGCTGCCACCTTGTAGAAGTTAATGCACCTTGACACGGTGCATTAACTGAGAGAATTGGTTTTTCAGCCCTACGGTCTGTTGAATATAACATTTGTAGGTTCAAGCAAACGTACACAAACACTACTTCCTCTTTCTTAGTCCTCATAATCTATGTTGCTAGTTCTGGTGCAATGCACTTCATAAAGTGTGAGTAAAATGAGATAAAATGAAAAAAATGTGAGTACACAGAAAAAAATAGATGCCATATTGATAAAAAAAATTTAACTATTTTTATCAAATTTCCTGTGAAAAAGATTTTTTGCCGGATTGATAATTCAAATTATAAAGTAGAAATAGCTTTTTCACTTAAAAGCAAAAATTATTGAGTTGAAAAAAATTGTTGTTAATATGTAAAATATACTTAACAAAAAAAATTGTTAAAGAAACAACAACTCTTCACTGTTATAATTTATTTATTGAATAACAATAAATAATTCGGAAAACTTTTTATTAATTGCATTTTATTAAGAGATATTTATTATAAATAATAATTTAATTAAGTCAATGTAAATTTTATTAAATTGATGGATTTTTATTAATAACATAACTTGATTGAAAAAAAAAAAATCTCATCTATTTTTTCTGTGTACTGCTCCAAAATAAAAAACAATTACACATAAGACATGACTCGCTTTTCACTTGAAGAACCCTTAAATTTATTTACCGTCATTTATTAAAGCTTTAGCATTTTCCCATAAGCTGATGACTTTTGCGCCACCTTGTGTATCCAAAACTACATATGAACGTATTGACTTATATTTGTTTATATGTATGTGTATGATCCTACGTTTAATAAACCAAAAGTCCTTTAAAGAAAATCAATTTTAATGAACTTCAGAAGTATCATTTAACACAAATTTTTAACAACTCTAAAAGTTCTTTTAATTTTCAGCCATAAAATAGACGTTTCTGGTTAATTCACATTAATATTTAACTTTTGTTGTTACTCTTCAAATTAATTATATTAAAAAATGTTTGGAAAAAAAACTCAACTTACATGCAACGCTTTTCGTGCGATAAGTTTTTTTTGCTATGTCTAAAGTACTTTTTAAATAACAAAACTTTTTTTATCACAAAAACCTAGAATAACAATCCGCGGTACAAATATTCTTGGCGATAATTTTGAAAAAATAATGTGAATTGTCAATCACAAAGGGAACGACCTTCAGGACCCAAGTGAGCTGGAGTATCAGGGTACTCTTTGGATAACCCAGCGGCCTGCCTACCTAATGTGAATTGTGATCTGCGGCTGTCAAAATCAACTGAAAGTTTTTATTACGCTTATGACGCGTGCAAAATTAGAAAGTAAACCTACTGCTTGCGTCGTACGCGCCTATACGTGCTATGCTTTGTGGTGTGCAACTTGTCGCATACAATTACACTGATTCTACTTTTTTGACAGACGCTTACAGTGCAACCTAAATTAAAGCGTTAAGCGCAACGTAATTTAGCGCTTTGTTTTGCGCTGTAGTAAGAGCGCTTTCATATATGGCAACTTAGTTGCGCAAGTCTATCTTTTGTTGTTATCTTTTTTCTTATAAACTTGCTTTTATGGTGATATACCGCACTGCCAAATGATGAGAATGATAGGTTAGGTTAGGTTGTACAGGCCGCCAGTTTCATGAAACCAGCCCACTTGGGTCCTTTCGGTCCCGTTGTGTTGCCTGAGGGAGAAGTGCAGCCCACGAGACTTACACTTCCCCCGACGGTTCAGATTCAAACCAACCCGAAAGCCGGATAAAGGAATCCAGTCCGTTCACTCGGCATTCCGATATATCTGCTAACCCGTGCAGCATCGGTCCGCCTAGATACAGCGCTCTCATAGAACTGAGAGCCGGGCATCGACAGAGGAAATGCTCAACACTTTCCTCCTCGTCCTCATCCCCGCAACTTCTACAGAAATCATTAAATGGAAGATTTAATCTCCTAGCATGCGTCCCTATGAGACAATGTCCTGTCAGAACTGCCAGCAAGGTACACAACCTTTGACGGGGAAAGCCCTTTAAGACCGCAGTTCTACTACGATCATACGCAGGCCATGTCAGCCTTGCTACTCGGCAGGTGACCTCACTAGACCATCTGTCCTGCGCAGTCCCTACAAGTTGACGCTGCACTTGGTTTTTACAGCTGTTAAGCGGGACTCCTACCATCGTATCAATGTCCCCTCTCTGTAGACGAGCTCCGGCTTTCGCCAGCTCATCCGCTACAATATTTCCGGGCACCCCACTGTGCCCCGGTACCCAGAAAAGCTCCAGGCTCGAGTGTCTCGCTACCTCATTAAGAGATATCCGGCATTCCCGAACCAACCTGGACGTCGTATAGACACCCACAAGCGCATTTAACGCAGCCTTGCTATCAGTACAGATTCGGATATTCACCCCGTATACCCTATAGTACCTCAACCAGTTAGCTGCTCTCAAAATAGCTGTAATTTCAGCCTGCATTACGCTACACTCATCGTATAGCTTAAAACTGATCCTCCTCTGATACTGGGGCAAAAAGATACCACCACCAACTCCCATGTCCGACTTGGATCCATCTGTGAAAATTTCAAGCACGTCCTCTTGGTGACCCATTTGGTTCGGTGCCGAGGCCGTCCTTGATGAGATCACGTCAAATCTCTTGTCGGGCATTAGAGCTGGTGCACAGTAATCAATATACTCCGGGAGGTCCGTTGAGAATGATAAATTCTCTGAAAAATAAATAATAAACTCTCTTTGAAAGAGATGGATTTTGTACGGAATGCATCGTCAAATTATGCACTGAGAGTACAATGTATGGACGTAGAACATCTTTATATATTTATAGTCTTTGCTGCAAGGTAATGAAGTACCAATTTAGTTGCGCAACTTTAATTTTATTTTACTAATAATAAACAAAAGAAAATATCAAACACAGAAAAAATGAATCTGCGAACAAAACGAATTGCTGAGTACAAGCAAGTCGAATGTGAAAGCGCTCTAAGTAACTTACGTAAATAAAAGCGTTAAAATTGTACCATGAACAATAATGCTCACTAATCTTGTATAATAAAAATCACTGAACAGAAACAATAAAGAGCGATAAAGTCGCTAAAATAGTCCGAAAGCACCTAAAATGTGATTACCAGAGATCTGCGACCGGTGCCTCTTCTAATGATATAAGTACACCCGTCTTAAATCGAGTTGCGGTGTGATTGGCCATCGCATATTGTTTGCACAAGTATGTTCCTTACTCTTAGAGCATGCGTCTATAAACTAGAGTATATAACATACCCAATCAAGTTGGTATGCGGTAGTTGTGTGAATTGGTCTCTCTATTATTTTTTCCACATTCGGCAATCGAACTGTTGCTTCTTTTTAACAACGCAAATAATATTTGTGTGTAAGAATTTGCAGTCACACATCCCAGTGGTATAAGGGACTAGCTTCGAACGTGTAGATTCGCTAGCTAATTTTGCACTACCGCTAGCCCAGCTGTAATCTACCAGACATGTATTTGAGTAGCGAATTTAACACGGGCTTGTCATTAGAGGTGGCGATTGACCCGTCTCTGCATTACTTTTCACCATCTCAAGGGTTAGCTGTAAGTTTCTGCATATAGTACCAGACCTAAGATGCAATCTTTATGCTAGTCACTAGTAACCATCGAAAGAACTAGCTCCAGAAAGCTACCACATTCGCCACCCTCCTTCGATATTTTTTTTTTATTTTTATCTGGGACCACTACTCCGGGGATGGCCCCTACATATGCAGCGCATTGTACTGGAACTGGGAAAATAGGGTATGATGATGAGGAAAGAGGGAGTAGTGTTCGCGAAATATTAACGATAACAACGCGAAAGTCTGAAACAAACTCTATTACAGCATTTAAAATGTTGGAATTAAATTAGTTAAAACTGATCAGTGTCCAGTGTATATACCTACGACACCCTCCTTCGCTATCCATATTCAAACAATTTAAATTTTGTAAACAGTCATATTACATAAAATTTTTTTCGTAAAAGCAGTTGTGGTTATAAAACCAGACTATAGATTATAATACAGAAACTTAAAAATTGCGATGTCGGTCCATATATACCCGATATGTAGCTTAAGCCGATTTTTCCATGAAAGAAATTTTGTTGCTTAAAATCAGTTCTGATTATAATACAGAAAAGAAAATTTCCGATATCGGTCCATATATACACGAGATATAGCCTAAACCGATTTTTCCATGAAAATTTCCCTGCAAGATTACCTTTTTGGCATGGCGATTACAAGGCAAAAACACTGCTCTCCGATATTGGTCCATTTACATATATCCGAGTATATTCAGTTCAAATTTCTTATATAAGTATGTAATATATATTTAAGTGACTATCCTGAAAGGTATTTTAGATTCGGCCCAGCCGAATATACTACACCCTTACTAGTTTTATTTACCTTTTTTAAATTCAACACTTTCTAAAAAACACGTGGTATTACATTAAATTACAAATGCTACTGAAGTTTGTTTTAGCAAAGATAATGTTATGATCCTAAACTTTTTGTTGCTTTAACACCGGGAGCTTTGCATTAACACATTGCATGAGCCGTGGAAAAATACGTGCGTTATGCATTACCTAGTGATACCGTATTAGCTATCGAATAGTGGGTAGCAACTGTTACAACTACTGGTGAATAGACACAGATATACTAGCCCAATTGGCATATCCTATCGTTAGCGATTTGAGTGCATGGACAGAACACACCTACCACTTCGCTAGCCACATTTGGCAATGGTTTCTGCATGTACCACAGAAATTTACCTTACCCATGAGAGTGTTTGTGTTCAAATTTATGTATTTACTCACTCACACTCTGTAAATGTATTCGTATTATGCGTGGCGTTGCCAGAAGGTTTTTAAAACATTATGGTTTGGCGATCGTATTTTGAAGAATATGTATACACATATTGTGGAAAAAATTTTGTTTGAATTGAATTTTCGTTTCAAATTTTTCAGCAAAAACATTCTTAAAATCATCATTCAGTATGTTGCTTTCAAAATCGTCAACATGGTTGCAAATGATTAAATCTGGCAGCCGCGATTTCAGTTACGAGAATACTCAACGAAAATAGAGAATACTCAAAATATTTCTCTTACTAACTGCTAGTAGCAACAACACTCTTTTATGTGGTAATTTCTTCTACTCATGGTGCAATTATTAGGTGGCAGCATAAGAGTTGTACTACATACATAATATTTTGTTTGTGTAAAAATTCCGGACGCTGTCAAAAACATGATTACAAAACAGAAGAAAATGATGAAAGAAACGTTTATATAAAAAAACGAACAAAGAAAATTAATATAATTTTTTTTTATAAATTGTTTACAACACATTTTAAGCAATTAAAATATTTTTGAAAACTTTTTTATTGTGTTTCTTGCCCTTTTTCAAACTGTTTAAAATATTTTTATTTTTTCACCCACAATTTTTGACACCCACAATTTTATGAAACAAAAAATTATCACCTGCGGTAGTGATGCCACCTGATTAATTGCACCAAAAAAATACACCAGATATGAAAGTGATACATCTTTAAAGTACTCGTATCAAGATTTCACAAACGAGCGACAGGTATAAATACCACCGCATTAACTTTTAAGAGTGTTTAAAATACTCGGGTGTGAAAATTATGGGGTAAACAACCGGCGTACTTATGGTTGCGGTGCACCGGTGCAGATCTCTGGTGATTACTAATGGCCGCAAAAATTGAGTAACATTTGTTTGGAAGTGAACATTACTGAGAGCCAGTAAAGCTTTCTCCCTTGCGCTCCGACAAAATTTAATGCCTGGCTGTATTGTGTTTCTTTCAAATTGAATTAGTCTGAAATTGAGAAATGTCAAATGAAATGCAGAATAGAACTTGACGTTTAGGTGTGGTTCACATTCAACATTGGCCCTTAAAATTTAATCACCCTATGCATATTTTCTACACAATTTTCTGACATACGAATCGCTTATAGATTTTTTTCCACTGAACAACATCTACCATCAGTTTTTGAAGATGATAACATCTTCCCATAAGAAATAATGGGTAATTTTATAAGAACTATCGGAAATTTAAATAAAACACATAAAATTCAGAAAAATACATGAAATATTTATTTGGATCGATAGTTGGGTCGATATAATTTAATGTTTGAAGATTATTTCATGCAAATGTTGGCCGCGGCTGCTCCTCAAATGGTCCATCCGCTTCGTCCAATTTTGGCATACTCTTTCCAACATTTCGGCCGGTATCTCACGAATAATGTTGGCAATGTTGGCTTCCAGTGCGTCAATCGAAGCGGGCTTGTCGCTATAGACATTAGCCTTAACATAGTCCCACAAAAAATAATCTAGAGGCGTTAAATCGCACGATCTGGGCGGCCAATTGACTGGTCCCAAGCGTGAAATAAACTGTTCACCGAACTCGCCTCTCAATTGGTCCATTGTTTCGCGTGCTGTGTGGCATGTGGCACCGTCTTGTTGAAACCACATGTCATGCAAGTCAAGCTCTTCCATTTTGGGCAAAAAAAAGTTTGTTATCATCGCACGGTAGCGCTCACCATTCACAGTAGCGTTGTGATTCGCATCATCTTTGAAGAAATACGGCCCAATGATGCCGCCAGCCCATAATCCGCACCAAACGGTTGTTTTTTGTGGATGCATTGGTAGCTCTTGCAATGCTTCTGGCTGCTCTTCACTCCAAATACGGCAGTTTTGCTTGTTCACGTATCCATTCAACCAGAAATGAGCCTCGTCGCTGAACACAATTCTTCGATAAAAAAAGTGGATCTTCATCTAACTTTTCAAGAGCCCATTCACCAAAAATTTGGCGTTGTGGTAGGTCGTTTGGCTTCAATTCTTGCACCAGCTGTATCTTATAAGGCTTCACACCCAAATCCTTCCGCAAAATTTTCCACGTAGTGGAGTAACAGAGGCCGAATTGCTGCGAACGGCGCCGAATCGATAATTCACGGTCATCACCAACACTGGCCGATACGGCTGCGATATTTTCTTCAGTTCGCACTCTACGTAAGCGTGTTGGTGGTTTAATGTCCAACAATGTAAATTTGGTGCGAAATTTTTTTACAATAGCCCGAATAGAAGCCTCAGTAGGTCGATTAAACTGACCATAAAATGGAAGAAGCGCGCGATGAACTTTCTTAACAGAGCACGCATTTTGGTAATAAAATTCAATAATTTGCAAGCGTTGTTCGTTTGTAAGACGATTCATGATTAAATTATAGACCAAACTGAAGATGTTTGACAGTGACACAAGATACAAAACGTGCGTGAGCTGTCAAAACTAGTGTTGCCAAAAAGATAATTGCAAAAAAATCACTCGTTATTAATCCCAATTTTACCTGATAAAATCAATTCGTTTTGAGTAAAGTTTCCTCTCTTGCGCTCTGTTAAAATACGATTTCCAAATGCAAAGCGTTGACGCTGCGCTATTTGGGTTGGCCTCATACATTTTGTATGTACATGAGGATAAATTACGCTTGACGCGCTAATTTAGGTTGCTCAGTTAGAGCGCGTTAACGCATATATTGCGTGCTATGGTCGTTCAGCTTGGCGCGCTAATTTAGGATGCGCTGTAACTTTATTCTAAGCGAACCATGTCTGAAAATTCAAATTACATAAGTACAAACGAATGAATAATACACTGAAAAAATTTTGTTCAGAAATTCTTTGAATTTTGACATTACTTTTATGAATTTTTTCATTATATTTCAACCATTGTAACTTTTCATAGAAATAATGAAACAAATTTCATTAAATTATTTTAATGAAAACCTTCATAAAAGTAATGAAACATTTTAATACGAAACATGACTTATTTTCATTAAAAGTATGAAAGACAAATCATATGATTAGTGAAATAATTTCTCTAGATCAAAGAATCAATTTCATAAAGCACATGAAAACTGTACATTAAATTAATGAAAAAGTAACATTTATTTAATGAAATAACTTCTTTGTACTAATGTAATATATTCATTAAAAATATGAAACTCCTTCATAAGGTCAATGAAGTTATTTCATTTATCCAATTTTATTATTCATTGAGCAGCTGAAAAATTTACATTAAATCAATGAAATAGTTACATTTGTTCAATGAAATAATATCATAACACACATTAATAAAATATGTTCACAAATGTACGTAATAAGGTCAATGGAATTATTTCATTTATTCATTGATACTTTATTTCATTACACAAACAATACTATTCCTTGATTTTCTGAAATTGTACCTAATTATGATAAAAGAAAATGTTGAACAAGTATTCACCAAATAAAACAGATTTTATTAATTCAAATGACTTCAATACACTGGTATTTAAATCTTTTAAACTATTATTATGCTGATTTGAGTACATACACATATGTATGTACATAGATACCCAGGTTCGGTAGCCAGAAATTTATTTGTCATTGATCTAATGAATTCTATTTCATTGGAATTATGAAACTCATAAAACTTACATTTTAATAAAAAAAAAACTTGACATTTTTTAAACTGTAGCTTAAGATTAATAAATGCCCATTAATATATCTTACTAAAATTCAAAGAATTTAAAAAAATAATTTAATTTTGTTGTAGTCATAAATCCAATGATTGTTTTTAATGAAACTATGAAACTTAATGAAACCATTCTGATGGAACTATTTCATAACATATATAAAGTTTCATGCATATTGTGAAAAGTTTTCATTGGATTAATGAAAAATATTTAATGAAACAGTTTCATTAAATATGTGACGCATAATTCTTTCAGTGTAGTGAAATAGATGAACCCAAATTAAGGCGTATGTGAGTGACTAGCTTTCTTGTGCATACATTTGCTTTCGAAATGGATAAACCGGCTGTTAGAGTGAGCAAAGCTAGAAAACTACCACAAATCCTTTCAGGTTTAATTCGTTATCTTGAACGCACTTGGCTTAAAAAATTGAACATTCTTCTAGATTTGAGGTCTTTTTTTTAAACACATGATTACATATGTTCAATTGATTAAACAATCGCTGTAATATGTACATACATATGTATTTGTGAATACAAGTTTATTTCCTCTCTTCAAGCGCAATTCCGTCTCAAAATCTTTTGGATGAGCAGCAGCATTAAATTTATTTTATTTTCAAGTTTTGTTCGCATTGTTTGAAAGATTTGATTTGTGTATTGCTGTTGTCGTCAGTGCTTATATGTACATATGTAATAAGTATGCACATACATACATACAGGGCTGGGCAAAATACACAGATTATGTATTTCAAATACAAGATACAAAATACTTTCCAGGAGTGTATTTCAAATACAAGATACAAAATACTTTACAGTAGTGTATTTTAAATACAAGATACAAAATACTGTCAAGTTGTGTATTTTAAATACAAAATACAACTACAAAATACAAATACATTTTTGTAATTTGGTCTCAGAAAAATGTACCCGTCTGGCTTTAGATACATATTTTATTTTACATATGCATTTAAACTAAGTTGTATATTCATATGATTGTTCTAAACTTGCTAAGAAATTAAAGGAACAAACCTAATATTTAGCATTTGATAGATAGTAAATAAAAAATTCATTCGGCAAAACAAGTATTTCCTTTAATAAAAACTAGATATTTCAATCAGTTATCTGACAAACAATAATCTTTCTACAGGTGCTGAGGAACACAAGCTGCTGTCAAATTCTATAAATGCATTTATTTTTGATTCTTGGATAGTTTTCCAGAATAGCAAGCTCCTTGCTTTTATCATTTTGAAAACTGATAAGCTCAAGTTCCAAATTTGATTTACGAGGTTGATCACTGTATTGTCCAAAACAACAATAAAATCTTCATTATCTTCACCTCAACTACTACTTCTTCTGCATCCAGTCATGGTTTCACGTGTTTTGCAATTTTTCTCCAAGGTATCTATTGCAAGATTTTGAATTTGCCTCTCTTTTTATGAGATGGTTTCTGGCAATCAGCTAGTTTTGAAACTAGGATGGAAAGATGACACCGATATGACTTTATTTGCTCCAGGTGTCAGCATGAGAAACTCATTAAATCTTATTTCCAAGCTCTCCATTAATTTTGTTAAAATACAACTTAAATGCCTCAAAGTATTATATTGCAGTGGATCTAATCTGGTTCTCGCAGCCTAAAGTTTTCCATACTAAAAATTATTTCCCTGTATATCAAAAGCTGGTGGCAAATATATAGAAATTCTTACTGATATCACCCGATTAGTGTAAAATGTATTAGCTCTGTATAAATGAAAGCCAAATTGCAGTATTGCAAAATGATAAACATTTTAATGGTTGTAGTTTCTAGCGGTTTTAGCTTTTGTGAAATAACTTGTTTTCAATTTATTATAATAAATAAATGTATTTTGTAAAAATGTATTTTTGAGCCACATGTATTTGAAATACAAATGCAAAATACGTATTTGTATTTCAAATACGTATTTCAAATACAAGTATTTCAAATACTGCCCAACTCTGCATACATATACATATATGTACGCGTATATAGTCCACTTCATCTGAACAGGCGGCGGCAGTTGAACAAAGAGATTTTAATGCAGTTATTGAAATGTTGAAATAACACAGGTGTCAAGTTAAATGAAAGCTTAAGAGAGCATATTGGCATTTACTTCATGTACTAGTTGCGCCACTCCACTGACAGAAGAATGCCCTTTAATATCTGTATTTGTTGATTGTGTCAAGAAACACTAGCCGCTGTCATGGTCAGTTCAATTGAAAATCCACAAACTTGAATATATCACAAAAAAAGAAGAAAAAAAATGCAATTGAATGTTTAAAGGCTCCATTAGATTCTCTGTTCGCCACAGAGGACAGCACGCAGGAGAAAAACAAAGAGGCACGCAATTCTATAAAACAAGAATATGACAACTTTGTAATGTGGCAGCGTGTAAAATTTAACTTTTACTTTTTTTTTTTGCCTGCAAGAATATAAAAAGAACAGAAGCATCTTCAGCGTTTTAAGAACAGGGTAATTCATGCATTAATTTGTTCCTATATTACAATACAAGGTGCATTAACGTCTACAAGGTGGCAGCCCTACGGCTTGTGGTAGTTTTTTGCTACTGGCAATATACTGCGCAATTAACGTGAAATATATTGTTTACGCCTCGTCTTCACGTGCCATCGACTGGAACATTTTTTTTAAGCATTTTTTATTTATTGAATCATCAAAATGAACTAACAATAAGTATTCAAATCTTAATACTAAATATAAAAATAAATAACATGACGTGAACATAACGTCGGCAGAGCGAAGGTAAAAATAAGTTAATGTTCTTGTATGTGACGAATACGTATCTTCTGATTAACTATATAATTTACCTAATCAAAGGGTTCGGTTCGGCGCCATTTTGAGTATTTTAGTTCGTGCTGTCCAACTTCATGGCTCAGCCATATGCTTTAGACTTGTAGCATTCATGAATGAATTACTCCAACTGAATGATTCTTTCAAGTGAAAGAATGAAATATTTCTGTATTTCTATCTTCATTCTCTTTCCTTTCATATTTATTCATTGAGAGCTCGTTTACTCTCAAAATAAATTAAAGGAAATCATTATTAATTTTATTTTATACTTTTTAATATAAATTAATTTTAAAAATTAATATTAAGAAATCTTTTTGGTTTTATATTTAAAAAAGCTCTGAAGCAAACAAATAATGTTTGTGGTTGCTGTATAATAATTGTAGTGTTGCCACCTGGTATAAATAATTGAAACCTTTTCATTCATTCTGAACTACGTCAGGCATGAATATACTTCATGACCTTGTAGTGTGAAAGGTGTTGGACTAAATTTTGCTAGTCTGAGCAGTGTCGTAGGTATACACACTGGGCACTGATCAGTTTTAACTAATTTAATTCCAATATTTTAAATGCTGCAATAGAGTTTGTTTTAGTCTTTCGTGTTGTTATTGTTTAAGTTAAACCTCCATGAACACTACTCCCTCCTTCCTACCCCATCTTAATCTATCTTCCTAGTTCCAGTACAATGCACTGCATATGTAGGGGTCATCCCCTGAGTACTGGTCGAAGATAAAAAAAAAAGATGAAAGAAAAGAATGAATTAATTCACTAACCTTTCTGAAATAAAATGATTCATACAACTGATTTATATCAGCACCTGCTGTTACGGCCTAATCTGATGGTGGACCTATTCCACGGAGTGAATTATTCACGACTCAGCCGTGTGGCTGACTAGGCCCACACAGGTAGCAATTCTTGCCATATGATTGCAGTCATATGAGCAAATTCTTCTTCTTGAGGAGTTCGGGCCTTCTAATCCCTCCTGTATGCAATTTTCCAGCAATCAAAGTCTATTTTGGGGTTACTCGACCGTGTGCAGGAGAGGGCGAAGAAACTTATCGGTGACAGTAGGGTATCCAACTCTATTGACGCACTGGAGCATCGACGCAGTGTGGGGTGCGTTACTCTGTTCTATCGTTACTACAATGGCTTTTGCTCTGACAAGATTAGGGATCTTGTTCCCGAAACGCGCACATTTTTACGTAGCACGCGTTCATCGTCTAGAGCTCATCCATTTGTGGTTGATTGCCCAGGGAGTCGTACTACGCATTACAGAGAGAATTCGTTTTTCAGCCGTACGCTTCGTCTGTGGAACAAGTTGCCTACAGACGTGTTTCCTGTCTGTTATAACGTTGGAAGGTTCAAGACAAATATTCACAAGCACTACTCCCTCTTTCCCCCTCCTCACAACCTATTTTCCTAGTTCTGGTACAATGCACTGCATATGTAGGGGTCATCCCCTGAGTACTGGTCCTATAAAAAAAAAAAAAATCAATGGAAGACAAGGCTTAATGAGTTGGTAGGCAATTATCAAGGATGCTAACACTCCCTTCCTGCGTTTTAGGTTTTAACCACAGCAGAACTACCCAGCTGATCCCCGTTCTGCCAATTTATACCCTTGGTAAGGGTTTCGGAAGCCAACACAACATAAGTCATGCGGCTTCCTAGAGTTTTGCTTGCCGCAACAAACGAGGGACCCCTTCCCCTCTTTTCCCCGAAAAACAGAGTGCCCAGGTTAGGAATACGCCAAGACAAACACTGTTCCCTGGGGGGAAAAGATTCATACAAATGAAAGATTTTGCCCAACACTAATATGCTCGAGCATCGATGTCACACCATCAACAAAACATGGAAATGAAAGGTCCACATTAGCCATTTGCGATGTTCGACATGACGCTCATACCAAGTTCATGGCTACTGGAGACCACCAGTTACCTTTTTGACAGTGAATTTACTGCTCTCACTATCCAAGAGAGGCAAGCGGAACGTTTTTTTCCGCTGAGCTTTAACGCTGAGACACCATCCCAGAGTTGTACACTAACCTTATTTAATAAAAATCATTAAATATAAATACTAAATAGTGATAAAGCCCTTAAATTAGTCTGAAAGCATATAGAGTGCCTGAGTGTCCTGATTGTAAGAGGCCTTGTGATTCGGCTCATTTAAAGAATAAGAATTTAGGGAACACACAGGATTCTCAAGTGCATCAAAGTTTTCGAGGAAGAAATAAAGGAGCGATTTCCAAAACGTATAATACTCGTAGTCAAGCGAGAACAACTTTACATGATAGTCAACGGCCCGTAGAGATTTTTGACAAAGCTTTAGAACAGGTTAGAGTAGAGCCTAGTCAAGCATCTTCGGGTAATTTAATCACTGTACCACCTACACAGAATAGTGATAGTCCCATTATAATGGCCGCAAAAATGAGTAATATTTGTTTTGAAGAGAACTTTAGTGAGAGACAATAAAGCTTTTTTACGCCCTGTCAAAATTAGATTTTCCGATTGGGTTGGTCTCATACATTTTGTATGCGCATGAGAATTTTGGGCAGATAAATTACGCTTGACGCCCTAATTTAGGTTGCGCTGTAAAGTTGTGAACTGGTCACATCTAGGTTTTGCCATTAGAAAGTGAAAACTGTTGTAAAGTAAATTTATTCCACTCGATCTATAGCCAACAAACTTGTTATTTCTTTTGTGGTAATAATTACTAAACACTGAATGGATTTAATTAATAAATTATACAAATATTATAAATGTAAAAAAACTGAATGTTCTTTTATATTTTTCCCCAATAGATTTTCAAACAAAAACTTTATTGATCTTGTTTTTCTTGTCATTATTTCTGTAATTTTCGATTCCAAAAGTAATAAAAAAAATTATTTTTTGTAATAATTAATTTTATTCATAAAATATATATAAAAAATCCATAAAAAATAAACTTATTAAGGTATACATAAGAAATTTATTCAATTTAAATATTAATAACATAATTATATTAAACAAAATATGTTTGTTAAAAAATAAAGTCATGTTAAATTAATAAAGCCACGTCTGTAAAGCGGAATTTTAATAGTTCAATAACTAGTTCCATGTAAACAAACGCAGTAACAAGTCGTTAACTATTCATTTTATGTCAAACATAAAAATTATTTCTCTGTTATATAGATTTTGACATTTATGGTCCCTAAACATTAAATGGTAAAACGAGATGAGTTGATCGCTATTATAAATATACGTAAACACATTTATAAATAAAGCAAACCGGGCCAAATTAAATGTGTAGCAAGGAAAATTAAATACAGGGTGGCTTATTTTCTGTGTAACTAACCTGTTCCATTTTTATTGTATTTTATAGATTGATCTTTAAGTTTAACTAAAATAGGGAATTGGAACAATGAAACAAGAATTTAGATAAAGCAACGCTTACACGCTTTAGAGTCCATTGTTACCGTCCATAGAGAATATAGGTGTACGTTTGGCGGCACTCCTGCAAGCAGATGGAGTATGATGAGGCTCGTAAAGAATTTTGCCGAGCGTGGCACAATCGCAAGAAGGCTTTATTATCGAGATCCCTCAATTCGGACGCAGAAAACTATCGCTGCTGCCATACAATCCAATCCTAGAGTTTCGACAAGGAGCTTGTCTGCTCAAATGGGTGTCAGCAGTCAGTCACTGCAGGCAATTTTGCACCATCAAAATCGATTTTTTAAATTCAGTCTGAATTTATTGCAATATTTGGCAAACTTGGCTTGATCGTTTAATAGAAAAACACGCACGAATGCCGTAATGATGAAATAGAACTACACGTAGAAAAAATTATATAGTTGAGAGAACAATATTCTAAGGGCAACATACTATTGTTGAATTATATGGCTGAAGGCAACCAAATAAAATGTTTTCAGTCTGAAATGTTCCTTGCTAAACTAAGTAGATTCAAGAACCATATTATGTGACGTAACCATATCTTTGTTAAAAGTTTTAGTAATATTCGCACGACAACCACATTATATTATCGCTCTTGTCTATATTATTGTGAACGTCTAAACTACTATTGTCACATTCAGTTATACTATTGTTGATGGCCACATCGTTAAATAAATTTATAATTTTTTGCAGTAAAATATAATTTATTTAAAAAATATTGTGTAAGGATTATTAATTTTAATTTATATTCAAAAAATCAATAGCATTTGGGCGTCTTCCTGGTATCTTTGGTAAATTATTGGGCCGCAAATCTGTCAAATAGCCATACAATTAATTTGTTATCGTTTGAAAATATGAAAATGCTAATACAAACCTCTTTTAATAGCAAACACAATTTTCACAATTATAAACCTCGTTTAATAGCAAAACACGCAAGAATGCCTTAATGATGATACAGTACCAGGGCTTGACGATTTTCTCCATACAATTTGGCATAAAATTACGCCAGAGAATGCAACTGTAAAATGGAATCCAAACTGCATTAACTTCTACAAGGTGGCAGCGTTAAGTCATGTGACAATTTTTTGCTACTGGCAATATAGTAAGCCATTTACGCTGCCATTACACAAGAAAGTACTTTCATGAAATTCGTTGTTAACCACGTGGAAACTTCCTATGTGAAGGCATAGTTCGTTATAGTTATTCACAGCGACGCTACAAAAGTACTGTTAATATCATCTTGGGCATTATGATCTTTGTCACCCCGCCCATTATGTGCATCCTATACTTTACAAATTTACTTTGCAACTGTATAGTTACTAAATAAATAAATATTTTGTTTTGTCGTAACGCTGCCATTACACAAGAAAATACTTTCATGAAATTTTTGTATACGTATTACAAATAAAAATTTCAATGAAATAGACGACATTCATGAAAATTTCTTGTTCGTCTACACAGGAAAGTGAAAGTTCATTTTAAAAATGTCGCCGAGGCAAAGAGTTGCAAAATTTGCCTCTGCTTCTCTCCACTCTTATTTTGTTTGCTTACTAATCAGAGTTGCCAAACTTATTACATATACAAATTTATGAGGCAATAGTTAAAAAGACTTGTCATTATAAATTTTTCTATGATATTATTTTTATTAAAAGACTTTAATTGTTTTCTTTATGTGTTAAATATACAATATAATGACAAATGATCATAATTATTTTCATAGACTTGCAAAAGAAGATAATTTTACAATTATTATTTTATTACAATATTGCAACTTTGTATAATTGTTTGTATATGGCAACAATGTTTAGCAATTTGTCATTTTACTTTCAGAAAACGTCGAAAAATTTGTTTCATGAAATTTTTAATGAAAGCTGAGTGGAAAGTAAGCAAAATGAGAGTGTGTTAGTAAAAAAGTGTGAGTGTATTGCAACTTTCATGAAATTACTTTCCTGTCTAAACGATAGGTTACGTCAAATGTATTGTTTACATTTTTGAAAGTGAATTTAGTGTTTTATTCTGAATTAAATATATACACATTATTTTGTGAACACAAAAATAATTCAATTAAAAATAATTTATAATTATGAAAAAGTCCATTCATACACGTAGAAGAAAAAATATGGTTGATATGACAATATTTTAAGGGCAAAATACTATTGTTGAATTATATGGTTGACCACAACAATATAATATGGTTTCAACCCGAAATTTATATACAAAATTTAGTACAGCCAAAAACCAAAATTACACCATGTAACCATATATTAGGTACAAGTTATAATTTTTGTGCCATGCCCAATACTTTTATTGTTGAAATAAAAATTTAGCTGTCATATCTCACCATATAATATTATCACTCCTGCCAGTGATGATTCGTGTTGAACGTGACTATATGTAACAAATAGCTATAAATATAAAAACACACATAACATCTTGAATTAAAACAACACTTTTGTAATTTATTTATTTATATTTAGTCCAATTCATATTTTGAAAAATGGATTACAAATTTGTGAATTTGTCCAAATTTGGTGCTCCTGGAAGATTGATGTAGATATGTATTTTCTCTCTGGCTAAATAAATCTGCAAAAATACTCATACATACATGCATTTATCTATGTACATAAATTCGTATACAAACCTTCTCTAATCTTATGATCCTTTTATTCAATAAAAAAATATTTATATAGTCCTCATTATTTTTAATATTGTTAATATAAAAAAAAACGCATACACACAAATAAACTGATTGTTGATTGTTTAACAACAATAGTTAGCTCAACGGGTATGTATTATAGATACATACATTGCCTACAAAAATAGTGTATTATTGTACATAACAAAAGCTATTGTTGCATTCAAATTATTTTTTTAAACATTATTATTGCATATAACCATATTTTAAAACTATAGAAATATAACAATAGAAATGTGGAAATCTCAACGCTCGTATATTTATAGAGGATTAAACTATATTCAAAACCATAATATGCCGCTAGAGGCAACAATATACATTATGAGAGAGTAAATAGTAATGTTGCTACAACAATATTCCAAAATGCTTTTTCTTTGCGTGTAGTTTATAAGTGTGAAAAAAGTTAAAAATGTTATTGACAAACATAGCTTACCACATGCCTGTTTTTGTTGCATTGTTGTAATTTTTTAATGCACCTTGATAGAATCTATTTAATTTTGCCAGTAGAAATAGACAGAATCTATTTTATTTTGAAGCGGAAAAGCTTTTAACAATGTTACCACACTTTTAGTAAATTTCATACATATTGTGAACAAAACCAAAGCTTCAAAATCTTTAGCGCGAAGAAAAATAAAAGGAAAAACTTTTTTTGCTAACAAAAATAAACATTAAATGACAGTTTGTGGAGTTGCAGCCGTCGTTTCAATTATGTGAATGTTTTCTCTGACAGTCGTTTTTGCTTGAAGTTGCGGACATATTTTGTATGAACAAATTTTTTACTGAGAGTTTTCTGCAGCACGATTCACCCATTGCAAAAAAAAAAATGTTCAGGAAAATCAGAGCTGCCATATGTAAACAAAATCTATTAGTTTTACAAGGTGGCAGTACTGCTTGTTACTATTTTGGTTTATTTTCTGGCGTATTTTACATATTCTCAATTATTAGTAAATATTGTGTGATAGTAATGGAAAAAAAGAAAACTGCTTTTGCTTATGGCCATTGAAATACATAAAGCATTATTATTAGTCAAGTACATAAATATAAAAAAAAAAATTAAAAAGAGCTGCAGGGAAAATACTTTTAAAGTAAAGAAGAGCAATGGGTAATTTTTACACATTATATCATATATACACTCTCTTCTTGGCTTCTTCATTTCTTCATTATTTTATTTTGAAGCAGAAAAGCTTTTAATAATGTCACCACACTTTCCGTAAATTTCACATATGTTGTGAACAAATTCAAAGCTTCAAAATCTTTAGCGCGAAGAAAAATAAAAGGAAAAACTTTTTTTTGCTAACAAAAAAGAACATGAAAAGTTTTTGAACAATCAATTCATTTATTTCCATATTAAAATTATTACTTATTTTTTAATAACTATTTAAACTATGTATATATGTATATCAAATGGCAATCACAATTGAAATTTCATCAGAATAAAATTACTATGTAAATTGTTTATTCAATGGGGCAACTCAATAAAATTTTGTATGAAAAAACGTATCCTATTGGCATCTCAGTTCAATTTTGTCCAGACAAAATATAAAATTAAACCAATTCAAGTTGGGAGTTGTTCGTAAAAAATATTTTCTCTCTCTCAAGAAGAGCGACGTCAAACTACATATAAAAAAATTTTGTCCGGACAAAAATTTTGTTCGGAAACAATGGGTGAAACCAAGGCAGCTTTATACAGGTAGTGGCAGAATTACAATAAATACAACACCAACAAAAATCAAAATTAGTTGTCAAAATTTTGACAACTATTCGTAAATTCTACCAACAAAATACATGTTGATGTTTGTTGGTGTTGTATTTATTGTAATTCTGCCGCTGTGAATCTAGCTGCCTTGTGTGATTCCAGCTTTACTTTGTGCTATTTCTCATTTGGTACCATTTCGACATTATCAGTCCGTGTTCTCATTGCACTTTGTAAAATGAAGTGGAAAAATGTTGCAACTTGAATAAAATGATATTCAAACCACTGTACTAAAACTTTTTTCCTGCATTAAAACAAAAAGTTGTATTGAATATGATTTAGTGCCACCGAAATTTAAAAAAAGCTCCGGGAATTTAGAAAAAAGGCCGTCGCGTACCGACTAAAAAATTTTTCGCTTAAAAAAAGTCTTAAAAAGCACCAAAAATGCTGCGAAATGCACCAAGTTGGCAACGCTGATACTATCGCAGGTGTGGTGTGGACCAAGACGAATTCATTACTAGGTGAATTTGACAGTTTAGGTGATAATTTTTTGCTTCTCGCGTTTTTTCCAATGAGACTGTCTTATTTTTTTTCCTTTGCTTACAAACATTTTCGCGCCATTTCAATCTAAAGATTTCTTTGTATGATTTAGTGCAATTTGAAGAAATTTGTGTGAATTTAAAAGTGAAAAACTAATATCATCTGTGATTTTAATTACAAACAATTATAAAAGTTTTTATAAAATTTTTTCCCAACTAAAAAATCTTAGGCGAATTTAGATTTTGACATTCACGATATGTTGCCGCTTGGATTCACCTGTATAAATTCGCCTTGGTGTGGACCATGATACAAAAAACAAGGTAACCGCTTCGCTACAACAATACAACAATAAAAAAAAAACAACAGGTATTTTGTTTGTGTAAAAAGGCGAATTCACACTTAAGCTGTCAAAAGTAGTTGATAACGAACATGTACAAAAATGTAAATGGCGCCGAAAAAGGTAAACAAAACTTGACAGAGAAAGTGCCGCCATATTAATCGAATTCGCCTGAATTCGCCAATGCATCCACCTAATAATTAATTCGCCTTGGAGTGGACAGTATGTTAAGATATTTTTTTAAAGTACGAGTCGTATTATAAGCAAGTGGAAAATACTTAAATTTAGTACTAGCTTTTTCTTTCTGTGTACAAGTTCTGTGTGCTTTAAACAATAATACATTGGTTGCAGCAACAAAATGTATTGTTAAAGGAAACATGAAACATGACTGGCAACAACAACGATAAATCTTATAACAATTTTTTTTTTTTTTGCAATTCGCATCAGTTTCCGAATTTTTTTAAGAGAAAAACTTTTGCCTAAGCAAATTTCCCATTTACTATCCAAACTGATCTTACTCAAATTTCAACTGGAAGTTTATTTGTTGGCTTAAATGGTGGCTTTTGATGGGATTATTTCTAATCTACCTGAGTACCAACTTAGTGAATCCATACACTACATATGTATGTACATTCATACACACATATTCAAGATATTGAAGCAGATATTGCTTAAAGTTTTCAAATAAATATAATCGGACAAAAACAAGTTTTTAATGTGAACATCAATTTTTTTTTTTTTTTTTTGCTTTTTATCTTTCCCATGGATATTTATTCCCATTAGACTCCCTTTTTCCCGAAAATTCATTGTAAATAAATGTTTAAGCGTTTGGCCGGCCAGTGAATCATTCACTCATTCGGCCGGGACTTTTTGTCATTTATGATAAAACAATAAAACAAACAATGATTCCCAATTGAAAACAAACAAAACTGTTTGTTGATTTGTGTGTCGTCGCCGGAACGGGACAATCAATAACTTTAATCCAATTTAAATAGGTTTTAAAACAATATTTTACACTCGATTTGATGAGAGATTTTTTAAGATTTTGTTGAAGAAAAGACAGCAAGACATTAAAGATTTGGCTGGAGGCCGCGATTGTCTTTTGGTCTTTTTTGATTTAAAGATGAATTCATAATGTACATACGAGGTCTGATAAAAAAAATAACTGTTATTTTCAATTTGTTCAAAAAGTATTTATTTTTTATTCATCAACAACTATCTCGACCCCTTCAAAGTAATCCTCCTCAGATATATAGGTTTTTTCTTTCAAATTAACGATTTTTGTAATCAAATTCAATTTTTTACAAGTCAAACACAATGTTTTGCAACACAAATTCAATTTCTTGCACTTCAAATTAAATTCTTTTCATTTCATATTAAATTTTTTGTATTTCAAATTAAACTATTTTTATTTCAAATTAAATTTTTTGTGTTTCAATTTAAATTTGTTTAACTTCGAATTCAAGTTTTTATTTATTTAGCTAAAAATTTACAAAATGTAATAAAAATAAACTTGTTGTTCAAGTCATTACTCGTAATTTTTCCTTAATATAATTTTCTAACCCAATTTTGGACGGTTCCTATTGCAACCGTTCTCCAGATGCAGCTAATGACGAACTCATGGTCATATCAATATAATAATTGTTACAATCTGAAGGTGCTACCGTTTCGACTGAGTGTTTAATTATTGTTATCAAGTCCAAATTACTATCCGCATCAGCTAATAAATTTCGGGCAGGTACTTTTGTTTTAGAAAAAAACTTTTTTATTGGATTAAGTTCACCTATGTAGCTATGTAAGGAGGAACAAAATTTATAATGTGCCTGGATTCTGCAACCTTATCTTTTGTATCTTAGCATTATCAAGGACCAGCCAAGCACATTCGGTGCTGGATTCAGCTAATTTACTGAATAGCTAACTCTTCCAGGAAAAGTATGAAAATGTTGGAATTTACAGATGAATTAGCAATGATCGTCTTGTCTTACAAAAAAGAAATTTATTACAATTGAAATATCGGGAGAACATATTTTTTTAATTTATTTTCAAATTTAAAACAAACTTTTCTCATAAACTAATTTTTTTTTTTTTTTTTTTTTTTTTTTTTTTTTTTTTTTTTGGTTTGTGCAACGGGTTATAGTTCAGGTTTTTTCTTTCTTAAGAAAGATTTTTTACAATACAAATCTGCTGTGATCAATAATTTTGATTGAAGAAGACAAGAAAAATAATAATCAAATCTTTAGCTGGGGGACAACTAGCTGTTTCGTAGTCGCTACACTACTCATCAGCACCCACTGGGATTTGAATGTACAAACCAAAAATTTAATTTAAAAAATTATAAAAAGTTCATCAAAAATTCAATAAATTTTCTCATAAACTTTTCTCAAAATTTTTTACTGATAATGTAACGTCTATTGAGTTTTTTTTTTTTTTTTTTAATAAAGCTGTAAGTTTTTAGCCAAATAAATAAAAAATTTAATTCGAAGTTAAACAAATTTAAATTGAAACACAAAAAATTTAATTTGAAATAAAAATAGTTTAATTTGAAATACAAAAAATTTAATATGAAATGCAAAGAATTTAATTTGAAGTGCAAGAAATTGAATTTGTGCTGCAAAACATTGTGTTTGACTTGTAAAAAATTGAATTTGAGTACAAAAATCGTTAATTTGAAAGTAAAAACCGATAATACACTTATGCCAGCGTTTTTTCCAATCCTCCAAACACTTCTGAAACGCGCTTTTTCGTATCGACAACAGCTCGTGTTTCGATTTTTCTTTTATCTCCTCAATCGTAGCAAAACGTTTTCCTTTCATCGGTGTCTTTAGTTTTTTGAAGAGGAAAAAAGCCAGCGGGACCCAAGTCCGGTGCATACGGTGGTTGGAAGCATGATAACGGTTTTGTTTTTCGCCAAAAACTTACGTACAAGCATCGATGTGTGAGCTGCAAAATCCATGATTGTTTTTTCCACAATTCTGTGCGTTTCTGACGAGTTGCTTTGCGCAAACGGCGCATAACTTCAAGGTAGTATTCCTTACTGACCGTACGACCTTGTGGCAAGAATTCATGATGCACCACGCCATTGAAGTTGATGCAAACAGTGACAAAACCTTCACATATGACCGAACTTGGCTCTTCTGGATGCTTCCATTGGAATGATTGTACTTGGCTTTCAATTCATGGCCATATTTCGTCGCCAGTTATTACCTTTTTGAGGAAATCTGGATAGTCGTTAATGATGTTCAACAGCTCCTGAGCGATTTCCTGTGAAATGTAAAATCTTCACTGCCGAACGTTTCATGCCTAAAACATCCATAAAACAGAAAAAAGTTGAATGTTTGAGAATATCTTTCAAAAATTTCCAAAGTCTACTGATGATTAAGGTAGCTCCTATGAAATGTCGACATATAGATAACTGGGAAACACAGAAAAAAGCTATTTATAATTTTTTATTGGTATCAATGTTTTTTTGTTTTTTTTTTTATTTTTTTATTTTAAATTTATTTGTACAAAAATTTAAATACAATACAATTATGGCCTCAGCGCCATTTAGGCATTATTGAGGCAAGTTGGCAAATTATTCCATCTCTCATCGTACAAATTATGCCGTTTTCTTTTCTGAAAAGGTTTTGCCTTTATGCTGCACTTTTTTTCTTAAAATTCAAGTTTTAAAATTTAAGTTTTATTGAGATGAAAAGATGATGTCGCAATAACTATAAATATCTGAAAAAAAGTTGAGAAAACTGTATACTTGTGTATTTTTTTGACAAAAAAATATTAAAAATGTTACATATTTTCTAGAGAAGAAAACGCCATTAGTGTTTTAAAAAAGTTAAGTTTAAATAAATATTACAAAACAAGTATAAACAAATATATTTGCACTTTTTTTTAACTTCATTATTTTATTTATTAAATCTACATAAAAAAGTGTAATGACAATAAGTATTCAAGTCTTAATACTAAAAAAAAATTGTGATTAAAGTCCTGCCAGTGCTGGACAAAAATTTATTTTTATGCGAATATTATTTCAGAATTCAGTCATCTGTTTAGGGCTCTAATGGTAACCAAAGTATCCCTCCTTCTCAGACGGGTATGACCACCAACGTTAAGAATATTAACTGCAAGAGGATTTGGATGGAATTCAAGTTTGTTAATATATCTTGTCGCGTACTTTACAAATTCAGATTTCACAAAAGGTACGTTCAGATCTGCGTGGATTCGTGAGTTTTTAACGTACCATGGAACATCTATAATTCTACGGAGAATTCTATTTTGACTTCTTTGAATTTTTTCAATGTTGGATGCCGAGGCTGTGCCCCATAATTGAATCCCATAGCACCATATTGGCTTTAGAATCGAGTTGTACAGCAAAAGTTTACAATCAAGCTTCAAGGTCGCATTTCTGCCTAGTAGCCAGTTAATTTGCACTGCTTTCAATTTCATTTGCGTTACTTTTGCCTCGATGTGCGACTTCCATGTTAGTCTACGGTCAAGATGAATACCGAGATATTTGACTTCATTGTGTTGAGGTATTACTTTATTGTTAATAGTAATGGGTGAGCATGTTCCTAGACGCAGTGCGAATGTAACATGGGTACACTTTTGTCCATTAACCTTGATTTTCCAAAGCTTGAGCCATTTCTCTAGTTTGTCGATATGTTCCTGTAAATTTATTGATGCTTGCTGGTGGTTACTATGTATGCTAAGGAATGCTGTATCATCTGCAAATGTTGAAGTGTGAATGTGGGTGCTTGTCGGCATGTCAGATGCGTAGATCAAATATAAGATAGGCCCTAATATGCTGCCTTGGGGAACTCCAGCTTCAATAGGCTGAGCGGGGCTTATGAAATCGCCTTCTTTTGTTATAAATTGGCGACAATATAAATAGCTTTCCAAAAGGTTATGTATGTTTGCAGGTAAGTTAAACTTTATTTTATGCATTAAGCCATCGTGCCACGCTTTATCAAAAGCCTATGAGACGTCGATGAATAAGGCAGAGCAATATTTTTTTTATGTTCAAATGCCTTTCTTATGACGTTAACTAACCTGTGTGTTTGCTCAATGGTGCCATGTTTCGCTCTAAAACCAAATTGGTGATTAGGAATACATTCAACCTTATTAAGCATTGGATTCAACTTCGCCTTTAGCAATTTTTCGCAAAGTTTTGAAATTGTTGTCAGTAGGCTTATTGGACGGTATGATTCTACTTTCGTGTGATCCTTCCCTGGCATAGGAACCATTGTTATCATGGACACCTTCCACTCTGCAGGGTAATACTCAAGTCGTAAAATAGCATTAAAAATAAAAAGAACAATTCTTTTAGCTACACGAGGCAGCTCTACGAGCATTTTTTTGCTGATTTTATTCATACCTGGAGCTTTTTTAAGGTTTAGATTACCAATAGCATTTTCAACTTCTTGAAAATTAAATCTTAAAGGCACAGGAGGTCTACTAACAATAGGCGGCAACTCATTTGCATTATCAGACCTATTTGTGGTAAAAACGTTTTTCAAACGGTTAACAAATAAATTACCCTTTTCCGCGTCATCTCTAGCCCAGTCACCAGACGGTTCTCGCAAGGGCGGCTTACCTCTAACTGGCCTTTTTAAACCCTTAGTCGCCCGCCATAAAGAATAGTTGGACTGAGGAGTACCATCCAGACTTTCTAAATACGTTTGTAGAGAAGCCGTTTTTTGGTTTCCAAGCAAATTTCTTAGTTGATTTGTGCACTCACGGAGCCTTGTTTTTAGTTGCGGAGACCTGCGAAGTTGCCACTCTCGTCGAAGTCTTCTTTTTTCTAACACAAGTTGCTCGATTTCTGAAGAATATGTTCTATTTTGAATGTTTCTGCGTGTTAAATAAGCGCTAGAACCAAGATCAGCGGCTTGTTTAAGATTTTCGCTAAAGTTGCTTAGTGACGCATTAATATTTTCAGGTGTTCTTACAACAATATTCTCAGTGCAATGGGTACTCAAAAATTTTGTATATTTTAGCCAATACACTCGGGTGACAGTGCTATGCAAATTGTTAATCGGGGACCAAGTCTCCTGGGGAAAATGCACTGAAACAATAGTAGGTGAATGATGCGATGACAAGTCTAACAAAGGCTCAGCTTGCATCCATTCCACAGGGAACCCCTTTACCACTCCAAAATCAATCACATCAGGAATCTTTCGCCGGTCAGTCGGCCAGTAAGTGGGATGTCCGCTTGATATTACGTCTAAGCCCATTTTAGAAATTGTATCAAAAAGCACCCGACCCTTCGGGGTGATTAAACGTGAGCCCCAAGAAGTGTGTTTTGCGTTGTAATATCCAGCTGCTATAAAACGAGGTCCTAATGAGGTGAAAATACTTGAATATTGTGATTCCGTCACTGAAAATCGAGGCGGCGAATAAATCGATGAGATAAACAATTTGTAATGAAAATTTTCCACACAGATATTATTTGCATTTTAAAAGAAACAAAAGTTAAATAAAATGTGAATTATACCAAAAAAGGGTTTCCATATTGTTGATCAAAAATTCTTTAAAAGATGATTTAAATGTTGAAATTCTATTATTCGTTTTTATTTCGAAAGGTAAATTATTAAACTTAGCAGCACCCATATAATCGATGTGTTGCTTTGTTGTCGTCTCCAATCTACACCTTGGAGTTCTTAAATTTGCTCTATTTCGTGTATTAAAGTTAAATTGTTGTTGAGAGAACACTACACTGTAGGGACCAACATGATTAATGAATGCTTTTAGACACAAACATAGGGACCTGATACTCATGTAAACCATTTCATGTGAATTTTGTTTTTGTAAATATGTTTTGCTTTTTACAACAAAAAATATTAAATAATAGTAGTTTATTCTTAAATGTATTGGTATTTGCTCTTCCATAAAGAACTTTTGGGCACCCCTGAACTAGAGCATTTTCCATAACACCGTTCAAAATTTGTGGCTGTTGCCACATGTTTCCACACGTAGAAAAAAAAATATGGTTGATATGACAATATTTTAAGGGCAAAATACTATTGTTGGATTATATGGTTGAATACAACCAAATAACATGGTCTCAATCCCATTTATTTACAAAGTACAGCCAAAAACCGAAAATACACCTTATAACCATATATTTGGTAAAAGTTATAATTTTTGTATCATGACTAATACTGTTATTATAAAAATTAAAATTTTACTGTCATACCCAACCATATAATATTATCATTCCCACTCATATTATTGTAAAAATGTAAATTCTATTGTTACGATCAATCGTACTAGTGTTGAGCGTCACAATATTATATGATTCTATAATAAATACACATATAAACACACATAAACATTTATAATAAAAACTTTTTGAAATTTATTCAATATACATAGTTAGTTGAATTAAAATTTAAAAAAATGGATATCATCGTTTCGAATTTGGCGAAATCTTGATGCTCCTGAAAGATCTGACCCAGAAATCCATAAAAACACACATACAGTTACATTTGTCCTATATTTGTCTATATAAGTTTGTATACAAATCTTCTCACTTCCCGTTTATTTGAAACATTTTATACAACCACCAAAAATATTTATATAATATTCATTACATTTAATATTATTAATGTTGAAAACACAGACACGTACAAATAAACTGATGGTTTAAAAATTAAAAAAAAAAATTAAATAAAAATATGTATGCATATGTTTAACAACAATAGTTAGTTTGACGGATATGTGTTATAGATACATGAAAAAACCGTATATAGTTGTACAGAACATTATTATTGTATTCAACCATGTTTTAAAACTATAGAAATATAACAATAGAAATGTGGAAACTTCAATACAACTACTACTATAGAGGAATAAACTATATTAAAAACGATAACATACAGCTAGTGGCAACAATACAAATTAAGAGGGAGTAAATACTAATGTTGCCATAACAATATTCCAAACTAGTTTTTCTTTGCGTGCATGACGACTTGCCAAACGGTACTGTACAAAACTGACAGAGCAGTTTGATATGAGTCACGCGTGATTTGACAAAAAGAAAATCTATTGAAAATCATATCTCAGGATGAATCGCCCGATACGATTGTATGTATATAATATCATTTAAAGTAATACTCTGTGACAATATCACTAATCATTAAAATGTTGCAGGAACAATAATTCAAACTCGTATTTCTTTGCCTGTGATGTTCATACTCATGTTGCCACAACAATGTGTTTTGTGCTCAAAACATTTATGTATATGACTGACAATTTTGTTAACAATGTGATTGATTTCACAACATAATTCCTACAGATGGACAAAAACAAGCATTAATTCATATGCACACACTCGCGCATACATCCAGCCATACATACATACATATGTGTAGCATGTAACCAAACTGAGCAATTGAAAGTAAGACAATAATCATAAATTTGCAATATCATTTTTAACGATCACGGCTGGTTATGAAGATATCAAGACATTGTCACAAGGTGTAGTAGCTGTCCGCGGTTTTGGGGGGAACTAAAACCGTGCAACCGCAACGTGTCTTTAGCTTTCTTTCTCGCGATTCCCCAAAAATAAACTAAAACAACATCAATCGATTTGTAAATTAAATTGCAATTCACGTTTAATTGAATTAAATTATGAGAGCTAGAATTTAAAAGGGTCGCCACTTCCACCGTTTGTGACGTTTCATTAATGGTTTTTATGTCCTTTATTTTGTATTGTTTTCTTATTTCGCTGTTTGTTTTTGTGATGCCTTCCGCCGTTTGAGCACTAGTACGTATTGCTTAGCCATGCGTGCTATCAGTGATCACTCAATCCAATTATTTGCAAAATTTTGTCACATAAATAACTGTGAACGTGAAGAGATCGATTAGAGTGCGGAAGGAAAAAGTGAGTGTGTGTTTGTGCAAGAAAATGTGCATGTGAAAAATTCTATTGCAAAGTACATACACTTAAGCCTTGGTAAACGCGGCAGAGTACTTACACTCACATACGTGGAGGATACCGTGTTATAAAAAATCATGCAAGCAAGTGACTTTCAGGCGGGAAAACAACTTTTTAAGAACGAGGAAATGAATAGTTCCGTGAAAGACTTTGTTGCCTCTAGTACAGCGTTATATTTTCTTTTTACCAACTCACCGATCTAACCAGCTTTACTGGTTCTTTATGTATATTACAAGTATCTGTCGCAAGACAACATCACCTCGGGGGTTATTAGCCCCCGAAAACAGGCTTGCATCATAGACTAATTCCCCTGCCTGTTTCAGCCAAGATATAGGCATCTCAACTATGATCAGCATCGGGATGATCTGCAAGCAGAACCCTCCAGAGGCTTTGCCGATACCCTTCCCGACAATTAATCCTTGGTAAGAAGTTTGGAACACAACAACATAATACTTCCAAAATACACACAAACACATTACATTTGAAATTGAAGAAATAGGCTAACTCAAACGCACAAGATTGTAGGACAATTTTTTTTTCTTCACTTATTTTCTTTTAGTCTTCATCAAAATTAAAAATAATGGAATTTTTTTATATGCATATGTACGAGATTAACTAGTTGTGAGTTCGAGTCCAACTTCAGTCAAGAAGAAGGATTATTTTTAATTATAACAATAATTGCTGTGAAACAATAAGACCAAAGAAGAACAGAAAAAATAATTGAATACCATTAGATGGAAATGGAATATTTTGTTTTCATCCATCCAGAATGAAAGCAAAATATTGTTACGTTTTTGCCTCTAAAAACGCATTTGCGGATTCTTCAATTGCAAATGAAGTAATGACTCACACATTTGTTCGTTTTACACAGTACTTCAATACTTTACAACTTTATTTACACTTAAAACCACTGCGTATTAAATACTAGACTTGCTACTTTCTGACATATGACTGTCTTGCAAAAAGTTTAAAAATAAACCGACCTGCCTGCTACTTATACGTCTTTATCATATCATCATGTTCTTTCTAGTGATTCATAACTTTAGACTCAAGTGTGCAAATGTAATTCTTAGGCATATACACATTCACACATACAATAAGAAAATGAAAATCCAAGAACGCAAGAATAACAACAACAACATCATTTGTAATGGGTGATTTTATAAGAACTATCGGAAATTTAAAAAAAAAAAAAAACACATAAAATTGAGAAAAATGCATGAAATATTTATTTGGATCGATATTTGGGTCGATATAATTTAATGTTTGAAGATTATTTCATGCAAATTTGGCCGCGGCTGCGCCTCAAATGGTCCATCCGCTTAGTCCAATTTTGGCATACTCTTTTCAACATTTCGGCCGGTATCTCATGAATAATGTTGGCAATGTTGCCTTCCAGTGCGTCAATCGAAGCGGGCTTGTCGCTATAGACATTAGCCTTAACATAGCCCCACAAAAAATAGTCTAGAGGCGTTAAATCGCACGATCTGGGCGGCCAATTGACTGGTCCCAAGCGTGAAATAAACTGTTCACCGAACTCGCCTCTCAATTGGTCCATTGTTTCGCGTGCTGTGTGGCATGTGGCACCGTCTTGTTGAAACCACATGTCATGCAAGTCAAGCTCTTCCATTTTGGGCAAAAAAAAGTTTGTTATCATCGCACGGTAGCGCTCACCATTCACAGTAACGTTGTGATTCGCATCATATTTGAAGAAATACGGCCCAATGATGCCACCAGCCCATAATCCGCACCGCATTGGTAGCTCTTGCAATGCTTCTGGCTGCTCTTCACTCCAAATACGGCAGTTTTGCTTGTTCACGTATCCATTCAACCAGAAATGAGCCTCGTCGCTGAACACAATTCTTCGATAAAAAAGTGCCCATTCACCAAAAATTTGGCGTTGTGGTAGGTCGTTTGGCTTCAATTCTTGCACCAGCTGTATCTTATAAGGCTTCACACCCAAATCCTTCCGCAAAATTTTCCACGTAGTGGAGTAACAGAGGCCCACTTGCTGCGAACGGCGCCGAATCGATAATTCACGGTCATCACCAACACTGGCCGATACGGCTGCGATATTTTCCTCAGTTCGCACTCTACGTAAGCGTATTGCTGGTTTAATGTCCAACAATGTAAATTTGGTGCGAAATTTTTTTACAATAGCCCGAATAGAAGCCTCAGTAGGTCAATTAAACTGACCATAAAATGGAAGAAGCGCGCGATGAACTTTCTTAACAGAGCACGCATTTTGGTAATAAAATTTAATAATTTGCAAGCGTTGTTCGTTTGTAAGACGATTCATGATTAAATTATAGACCAAACTGAAGATGTTTGACAGTGACACAAGATACAAAACGTGCGTGAGCTGTCAAAACTAGTGTTGCCAGAAAGATAATAGCAAAAAAATCACTCGTTAGTTGATTTACTAGGAATTTTGCGTACTTTAAATCATCTTTGTTTATTTGTTTGTGTATTATGTTTTTAATTTTATACTGTTTATGTGAAGGTGTTGTACATTTATAACAAGCAGATCGACAGCTGTACACTGGGTTAGATGTGATAAAAATTCTTAACAATATTTAAAAAAATGTTTAATGTTATAAAGGCTAGAAATAAAAAATTATTGATTTCCCATTATCAGACACACCAAAAACTTTTCCACATACTGGTTATATGCTTGTTAAGCATTTTGAACGTATCTACTCCTCTTAAGCACAGATCATGTTCAATGTTGTCCAACATACATATTATAATATTATTTTTTTTTTTTTGGAAAAATCTGCGTAAAAGCAGGTCTGGGTGTACAACTGCCTTAAAAAAAGAGTTAACCATAAAATATAGTGCCATTGCCATTTAGTCAACTCTTGAAAATATATTTTTTGTTTGGTTGAAGCATTTCATTTCATTCATACGAACACATTTCATGTTTCACCTGTCGACACCGATGATGAATACAAAAACTCCCCAAACAGAAAATGTTAAATTAAAAGCTACAAATATATACAACAAACATGATGAGTTGGAGTGCAGATAAACGGCCAAGACGATACAAAAAACAGAAAAAGGTAACAAGTCATCCAAAAGGGTAACATGAAGAAAAAACAAAATTTTAGTTTACTTATTAGAAGTAAATGCAGCAAACTAGCTGAAAACAAAACAGCAGATCGGATTCACTAGTTCACTCACTATTGCACTCGCTCACCGAAACATAAATAAAAACTCAAAGTTTACATTCCCAAAAAAAAAATAAAAAATTAAATTGGCAGGTTTCTGCCAATTTTTGTGAATATTCTAGGGTAAAATACGTAGCGTTAGAGATGCACTAGATAGCAATCTAGAACGTGACACAAAAGCGTGAAATAAAAAGGAATAAAAAAATATGTATGTGTTAGAATGCATACGAAAGGGTAGCAAAAGTTCGTGCATATATTAGGCGTAAAACTTTGCTTCCGCCGTTTCTTTTCTGAAATTCGAGGCTTTATTTTGTTTAACTTGGACCAGTATCATGGGATGACCCCTACATATGCAGTGCATTGTACCAGAACTAGGAAAATAGGTTGTGAGGAGGAGCAAAGAGGGAGTAGTGTTTGTAAACATTTGACTAGAACTTTCCAACGTTATAACAGACAGGAAACACGTCTACAGGCAACTTATTCCACAAGCGAAGCGTACGGCTGAAAAACGAATTTTCTCTGTAATGCGTAGTACGATTCCCCGGGAAATCGACCACAAATGGATGAGCTCTGAACGATGCACGCATGCTACGTAAAAATGTGCGAGTTTCAGGAACAAGATCTGTAATCTCGTCAGAGCAAAATCCATTATAGTAACGACAGGACAGAGTAACGCACCCCACACTGCGTCGATGCTCCAGTGAGTCAATAGAGTTGAATATCCTACTGTCACCGATGAGCTTCTTCGCCCTCTCCTGCACACGGTCGAGTAACCCCAAAATTGATTTTGGGGTACCGGCCCAAACATGAGAGTTGTATTCCATTTTCGGTCGGATATAGGTGGTATAAATAGTAAGGAGATCGGATGGAGTGAAGTACATCTTACACCGTTTCAAAAAACCGAGACACTTGAATGCTTCTTTAGAGACATGAAAAATGTGTTCAGTCCAGCGAACATCACACTGTCCAAAAACATCAAGAGCATCCGATTCCTCAATATTTATACCATCCATGATTACCTTGAGGCACTGGCCCAAACATGCGAGTTGTGTTCCATTCCGGCCTAGGTGGTATTAATAGTAAGAAGATCGGATGGAGTAAAGACCGTAGACACCGCTTCAAAAAACCGAAACAGTTAAATTCTTTTTTCAAGACAGGAAAAATGTGTGCAGTTCCTCAATATTTATACCAGCCATGAGTACAGATGAAGCAGCATCTGCGGTCGTTTGTTTGTTAATAAGCAACATTGGGTCTTACTAACGTTAAAGGCAACCCTGTTTTTCCGACCCCATTCGGAGAAGATCACTATTCAGTGAATCATTCATATTTATCCTCTTGGCAACGATCTCGGATAGGCTGGGCCTATAACTGAAAGAGTACGAATGGCAAATGCTGCTGTCATCCCCGAAAGAGTGGATAGGGTTGGAAGTTTGGTAGAGAAGGTTGTTGAAGAAAATAAGAAATAGGGTAGGCTAAAACATTTCATCAAAATCAATTGAGTGACGAGGCACATTTTAATTTGAATGGATAAGTGAATTCGCAGAATAGCCGGTTCTGGGCAATGGAAACCCCTCAAATTATTCATCAGTCACCTGATGGCAAATGCTGCTGTCATCCGCGAAAGAGTGGATAGGGTTGGAAGTTTGATATAGAAAGTCATTTAGGAAAATAAGAAATAGAGTAGGAGAAAAAAACTGGTTATAGATTTATGACTCAAAGCATTATCCATCGCTGGCCCCCCGGAGAACAGGTTTTGCCTTGGCGTAGAACAAACCAGGGCACTTTGTCTTCTGGGGAATAGAGGGGAAGGAGTCTCTTGTTTGTTGTAGCCGGGTTCGTTATAGCAATAGTTGCTGATGTGGAGCCCACTTTATTAAGGGTTTCTTGCTGTAAAATTTTCACAATTTCTGGTAGCCAAATATTTAGAAATGGTGCTCCAACTGCGGTGCGGCTGTAAAACTATTTTCTTTTTTCCTTTTAAGAAGTTAAGGAATGCCCGCAATAACTGCAATTATGGGTTATTATAATACGAAAACCTTGCGTTGGTTATTATTATTGGATGGGATGTGGCCCTCATTGGCCACTTGCACTGCGACCAGCGTTGATCTATTGTGCGTCGCCTTGCCAGTGCTGGGCAAAATACTCACATTATGTATTTAAAATGCAAAATACTTTCAAGTTGTGTATTTCAAATACAAAATATAACCTAAAAAATACTTTTTTGTATATCGGTCTCATATAAATGTATTTCAAACACAAATATTTCAAATACTTGCCCAGCCTTGCGCCTTGCCCCATTACGGGTTAAGTATGTCAAGTAAACGGACTAGCTCCTTCATTGGGACTGATATTAAGTCACACTCACTTAACATATCGCTCCTTTATTGCAACATAGTCATAATTAAAAAAAGCTCGTTTCGAGAAAAATGAATTTCAAATTTTTAGTTTCCATACAAGTCTTAGAAAAATTTTTTAGAAAATATCTCCTAGAGGAAACAGTTTAAAATTAATTTAAATAAATTTTTGCCACAATATAAAATATAGTACTGTTAACAATTCTGCATTGTTAACTCGAAAAGCTCATTTTTGAGATAGGACTATCTTGCAATAAAGGAGCGATATAAACTTATAGCAGCCTATTTCTCCTGTGTCCCAATGCTCCGTAGGGGATGATCAAGTGCTCCATCGACTTCTCTTCCTCACCGCAGAATCTACAAATGTCTGTGTTGGAAATGGCCATCCTGTGCAGGTGCTTAAAGCAGATATAATGACCTGTAAGTGCACCTGTCAGTATTTTGAGGCTTTTTCTGTCCAGTTTTAGAGCACATTTGGCCCTCTTTATATCAAAGTTTAGAAATTTCTTGGAATGTTCATGACCAGCTGTCTCGTTCCAATGTTGCTCAACGATGGACTCTGTCCACTTCTTTATCTCCCCATTAAGTAGACCCTTTTTGAAGCCAACTATTGGAGTGGGTGCAATAAAAGTCCACTCTGTTCCTTGTTTGGCGTAGATGTCAGCCATCTCATTGCGGTAGTGCCTCTCATGTCCTGACACCCATATCAGAGTAACCTGGCTCTGGCTTGCCAGTTCATTTATGACTTGTTGTGACATATGTAATTAGGTTTTGATTTTTTTAGGGGAGCAAAAGTCAAACCCCTTCTTTCACCCCGAATTTTATTAAGACTTAAAAAAACCTTCTTTTTGAAAGACCGGCGACGAAGCCATAAATTCATTCATTCTTTATGTTTGCAAAAGTAAACTTATGTCCATGAATTTTAAACAAACGTTTTCGTATGCACACATACATACATACGAGTATGTATGTATGTAGGTATACAGATAAGTATGACCATAAATATGCATTTAGTTAAATGAATGTACGTGTCATTCGCAAACTATCAAACTGTCTCAAAAACTAGGTGTTAATTGAATTCGTTTTGCATAAATTGTTCGGTTCCGTTTTATTCTCTCCGTTGTTGTTCATTGATAAGTTACCACTCGCAAATGACATTGTTAGGAGCCAATGCAATGCAATGCGATTCGATTCGATGCGATGCAAGACCACCACCTGTGCTAAGCTTCCCCTTGCAGGACGAATGGATGGATGGATGGATATCCAAAATAACGATGAGGGTCAGATAAATGAGAAACCAACAACAAACGAAATTGACTTACTCGCATTTATAATTCTTGCATGTACTTTATGAATATACATATGTATGTATGTATGTATGTAAGTATGTATGTATACAAGTACCTACTACCCAGCAAACCAGTCCGCAAGCCAAATACAAATGAGTTGTAAAATAAGCTTATCATAATACATATATGTATTTCCTATAACTTTTTATAAGCTTACGTATTATAAGTTTGAAAATGCTTTATTTTACAATAATACTTGCTATACACTTAGTTTAAATAACAGTTTAACAAGTATGATTACAAACAACTTACTTTCGCTACAGTTTTGCAATGATTGGTATCAATATTAAAAGCTAGTAAAATAAACAAATACGATTGTTTGTCTTCTACTTTTTGATATATTAAAAAAAACCAATTGTAGCATCCAACCATCCGATGGCAAAGAAGAGTTTTACGCTATAAATCTCGCACTTTTAAGCGATCGTGAAGTATCATTTTTTTTTTTTATCTTGGACCAGTACTCAGGAAGTAAGAAAATAGATTGAGATGAAGGAGGGAGTAATGTTGTGAACACACGGAACGACCAAAACAAACGTTATCACAGCATTTAAAGTGTTGAAATTAAATTAGTTAAAACTGATCAGTGCCCAGTGTATGTATGTATGTATATACCTTCGATATTGCTCAGAATAATAAAAATTAGTTCAACACCGTGCACACCGTAAGGCAATAAAATACATAAGGGGAAAATAAATAGAAATTAATAATAATAAATAGAGAAAAAACAAAAAAAAAAAATAAATAAATAATAAAAAAACACGTGCACACATGATGAAGAAAAAAAACTCTACCTATTACGGTATAATTTCGTTTTTTACAAATTATTAATAAACATAAGTATAAGTATAGAAAACACGGATGACAATGCAAAACAATGTCAAAACATTGTATACAGAACGAAAGACAAAACACTACTCAAAACACTATTTATGGAAGTACTGCTCTGTGTGCTGGTTTCTTTATTTCCAGTGTTCAACGTTAGCGGAATTTTGTTCAAAAGGCGCATCTATTTCTTAAGGACATATATTTGGTTCTAATGGCAGACTTATTTCCGAAAGACTTGAATTATGGTGCCTTTTAGGTAATGCATCCTTCGAAACACCAAAAATGGCAACATTTGTCAAGAACGCTAACCTCTTCTACTGTGTCGGTTAGTGGAATTTCTTTGTATGGACCACCTCCCGTTCCGGTTAAAAACTGTTTATTCTTTGTTAGTTTTTTTTTAACCACTTTTATAATCAGTTCATACCTAAGACTAAGTAAGACTAAGTTTTAATCACATTAAAAACAGGTAAAAATACAATTACACTAAGTACCTTTTTCCAACCCCTTTTTAATTTTTTAAAGGCGGTTCGGAACGGGTTTGCACCAGTTCTTCCCAGAATTTTTTCATGTCTGCCGGAGCACGCTGGCTAAAGCCACAAGCAATGTCTTTATTTTTTTTTTTTTTTTATTAAATCTATCATTGCTTCTATTTGCATTTTATTCGTATATTTTTCTCTTTTGCTCCTATAAACATAGCAAAAACGAAAATCAAACAAATTAATTACACATTTAAACAACACTGTAATAAAAAATTTACATTTCCCTAATTTTTGTTCCGTTAACTTTCCGCCATAAAAATGGAGCGTAAGCAAAATGGAGGAAAACATCTATATCGCGCAATCAATAATATGGCAATACCACAACTGTAGAGATGATAACGCAACAACGGAAGGATACCGCAGCGGCGGAATGAATAATTGCAAATTTTTGCTTCCGCACAAAAAATGTTATCCGCAGCCACGGAACGCAATCAATAATCGGTTCCATTATATGAATAAAAAACTTATTGTAAATATGCACTATAAATTTAAAATATATAATTCATTTTGCGAAGGTCAATATGTAATATACTCGTATGCGAAGTCTGCTACATTTGAAGGTAATTATTCGAATTTTAATTGGATTATCCTACGAAATTTAGCTAAAAATTTTTTTTTTTAACATTTTACTATTCTCAAACACAAATTATACCTAAAACTGTTGGCGTAAATTATTGACAGCCGAGCTGGAAGAACGTTTATGCTGTTAGGGAATTGCTGAAAAGAAAAGTGCACGGAGCCTTATTTCAGCTAGACCTATAAGAAGTAAAGTACTTCATACATTGTGTTCATAATGAATATGAATATTTTTTTTTTTTTTTTTTTTTTTTTTTTTTATAAAACAAACACAAAAACTGCGAAGCTTTTTTTGCTTGTCTGCAGTAACACCCAGGGTCTGTGGCAGGAATCGAACCTGCGACTTCGAGACTGTTGGTCGAGTACTCTACCAAATCAGCCATCGAGGCACCCAATAGGGTATTGTCTCATGGGGACGCATGCTAGGAGGTTAAATCTTCCATTTAATGATTTCTGTAGAAGTTGCCGGGATGAGGAGGAGGAGGAAAGTGTTGAGCATTTCCTCTGTCGATGCCCGGCTCTCTGTTCTATAAGAGCGCTGTATCTAGGCGGACCGATGCTGCACGGGTTGGCTAATATATCGGAATGCCGAGTGAACGGACTGGATTCCTTTATCCGGCTTTCGGGTTGGTTTGGATCTGAACCGTCGGGGGAAGTGTAAGTCGCATAGGCTGCACTTCACCCTCAGGCAACACAACGGGACCAAAAGGACCCAAGTGGGCTGGTTTCGTGAAACTAGCGGCCTGTACAGCCTAACCTAACCTACAGATTCTGCCATTTCTATTGGAGTGGGAGAGAACGAATATGTGAAAAGCACAAAATCTTATTTTCAGTTCGCCAAAAGCAGCCAAGAGTCTCGCAAGAAATATGTTGCGAAGAGGCAAAAATAATTATTTATAAACAGAATATTTTATAAAGTAAAAAACGAATAAAATTCTTACGAAAAAAATCCTACCCAGTTTACTGCGCAAATATTACTTATTTATACTCTGCAGCTTACACAAATATTAAGAATGTAAGCTTGTTATAAGCATAATTATAAAGCAATTTTTCTGCAAGCTTATTCTATAATTAGGTAAGGATTAGACTGTATATTGTAGACAAGTAATATTATCGCAAGGGTTCAGTTTTCATTATTAAACAATTTTTAACAAGCCTTTTACAATAGTATTCATAACCCTTTTCAAAGCTTAAGGCTTATGTCAGTAAAGGCCCAATCAGACTATTATACAAGTATAAATACTTTCATTAGATTTTGTGAAATAAAAGTCTAAACACATTTCTTGCGACTATCAAAAAGTCTAACGTAAATTAGATTTTGCATTCACACCATCGCACTTGATATAGACCAACATAGATGTGCCATCAAAAAACTTTTCACGGCGGCAGGTGCGCTATTCGTCGTAGGCGATAGACGTGCCGGCGCGTGAAATTCTTCAACAGTTAAAATAATAATTATGTATAACACATCCAAATTCAATAACATATTTTATGTTCTAAATATAGCATGAGCAAAATACATTTATAAATGAGAGCTAAATTCCAAATTTCGAGCTTTTTTACAACGACAAAAAATACTATCAGTGACGGCACCCCATCGGCTACGAAATAGCCAACTACTCAATTTTTAATTAACTGGTTTGCTAAAAAACACAACCCTGATCCAATGTAAAGTATTATCGTTTTGAAAAGTTTAAAAAAAAAAACAAATTCGTATGGGATGTCAAATTTGTATCGTATTATTTTTCGTATGTATGACGGATTACATTCAGACTATCAGACTTGCACGTATTATTTGAATTTTTGACAAGTATTAATAGTCTGAACTTGGCTTAAGTTTGTTCCAAGTTATTTCTAAATCATTTTGGCTTGTTGGGTATTGTATAGAAACATGTGTAGGAACAAATGTTTCTATATACTTACACATATATTTATTTTATTTAGTAATATTAAGTAACGTTACGTTACGCTGCCGCTGCTGCTGTTTGTTGCTGCTGGACGATAGCGTGCACTAGTTTTGTTCGTTTTATTGATGTTCACATGAATTTCATTCGATAAAAGTATTGTTGAAACAAATAAAATGAATTGTCAACATGACATGTCAACAGAGATCACTATCAAAAGTTTATACATTTCTCTGATAATTGTTTTTCTTCTGCTTTTGTCGTTGTTTGCGTATTTTTTTCGTTTTTACGTTTTTTTTTTTTTTTGCTTTTGTTTTGCCTGAAGCTACTGCCACCGTTTCTACAAATATTTATGCTTCTTAAACACAATTAAAATGTTGAATACAACATTAACTTATTTGTGCAACTATGCCACAAATGTTCTTTCTCGGAGGTATGTAAGTATGTATGTATATTTATGTACATACCTACATATGTATGTACTCGTATGTATGCACATTAAATGAAACGTTTTTTTTTCTTATCACTTAATCACACATCGTTTATGCACGAGAGCGCTAATACACAACATACATACATACTCGTATGTGACCATAAACACAATAGTATATACATTGTTATCAATTAAAATAACTAAAATTTTCAATTAAATTTTGCCTTTGTTTTGTTTGGAAATTAATAAACTTTTGGATAAATTAATGAATATGATAACACAGGGTGGCGCAGAACGTCCTTTATGGTTTGAATGTTTAATAACTTTTTTCTTTAATCAATTGTTAATTACTATTATTTTCTTAAGCCCGGTACGAGAATTGTGTTTAGTATTCCATGTGGAATGAATGCTGTCAAAATGCATACATAAAAAATATGCGTGGAAAGTTGATGAAAAAATGTTACAATAGTTCAGTGATGTTAACTTTTATTTTCAAAGTACTGTACGATCTTAAAAACATTACCGTTTTTTGAGCAAAATTACCGTACAGAAAATATTTAGCTGAACTACTCTTAATACCAACTACGTTATTAAAATAAAAAAAAAGTGAGTATTTTAAAAATTCAGTAACAGAACTAAATGAACGAATATCACAAAATTAATAACTAAATTCTTAACTTTTCTCAATAAAAAATCTAATCTGCAATAGTTTATTAAATAATTCATAGTAATATTTTCGCCATGCTAAAAATACCTTGCCATGTTAATATTAGTACATACTCGTATGTGGATCCCTCAAAAATTTGTGTATTCAATGAGAAAGAAATCTAAATGCAAAATTTGAGAAGTGGTCCGAGAATCTTAATTTTCTAAAGAATTTCAAAAAACTTATCACCTTAGTAGTATATTTCTTTTTTTTTTCTTTTTGGTAGCATATGGAATATCCACTGCAAGAATATTTGTTGCTTTTGTCAATTTTGTATAACCGGTGATGGTAAATATAAAGTGATGTATATATAAAAAATAGAGAGTTGGATTTTCTGCTACAAAATACTCGTATTCTCATATGCCTTAAACGACATTTCTTTATACATGAGCTGCTCAATATATATTATATTTTTCTTAATGATTTAGTGCAATTTCAAGAAATTTGTGTGAATTTAAAAGTGAAAAACTAATACAATCTGTGATTTTAATTACAGACAATTATAAAAGTTTATGTTTAACGTTTATATAAAATTTTTCCCCAGTTGAACAATTTAGATTTTGACATTCACGATATGTTTTACAATAAAAAAATACATAGCACTGAATTCGCCTATCCGCTTGCATTCACCTGTATAAATTCGCCTTGCGCAGCTGAAAAAAACAAATATTCACAGAAACAATTTTAAATGAAAACATGTTGCAGATACATATTGTGTGTTTTTCGCTTTAAAAACTCAGTACTATATTTCTAAACTTATTTCGCAGATATTTCATACTAATCACTTTTGTATGCAATTTGAAAGAATTTCGCACGAAATAATGAACTCAATAAAGCAAGTTGGTTTTATTTCGTGTGGAATTTGCAAGAAATAGCTGATATAAAAAAATTATTTACATTTGTTAAACAAATGTAACATAGTTAAAAACAATATAAACGTAAATGTTGTTCAAAACGATAGGCTTCATATTTTATATATAATTTTTTCCGCCTGAAGGAACGAATGTTGCGCAACATTTTCCGCAATTTTGAACAGAGTACTTACGTATGAAAAATTATATCCTGGAAGCGGTGGCCATTTTCGGCTACGCTCAATCTATAGCCCCAGTTGTGCATTTTTTTATGTTTCTGGACTATCCTGTACACTATCCGCAATATGGTCGATATTTTCACTCAAAAAAGTTCAACATTTAAGCTGGATTCATCCGTGGTTTCGGAACAAAATTTTTGGTTTAAAACATGCTTCTTTATATGGAGTTTTTTTTTTTTTTTTTTGAGAGAGAGTGAAAAAGAGTTATATTTGTTCGGAACCATCAGCCAAACAAAATGAGGTTTAATTTTACTTTTTGTTCCGAGCCAATTGAACTGTGCTGCCAACTACTTTAATTTTTCAAGCATAGTTGAACAGAGCTGACACAGTATATTATATGTATGTACAGCCAATCGTAAAGCAGCACTGGGCTGAAGAACAGCTCTCGCGTCATCTTAATTATTTCTTAAGTACGGTCAGGTGTTTGTTGTTCGATCTTCGAGAGTTTTGCGTCTCACTCGGACTGGTTGTCTGATCTTACAATATTACCAGTAAAATTATCTGAAAATGTATTTCAATCGTGTAAACTATCAATTTTTAACGTACAACGTTGTCAGAAAAACTATCGTCAATCACTTGTAAGACGACAATATTGTCAGGCATCTGATAATCGCGAGAACACTCTTTGTTGGCATTGCCAGATAATTGGCAGGTATTGTAAGCTCAGTTTTAATTGTCAGATGTATAAAATTAATGCACCTGACAATACCATCATTGTCAGAAAAAAGTTTATGGTCAAATTTGTATTGTAAAAAATCCTTGTTAGGAAAAAATTTAAGAAATGAAAAACTGGAACTAGAACCCGATGTACATATGTACAAACCAAAAAAGTTTTTAATTTAAAAATTATAAAGTTCAACAAAAATTTAACAAATTAGTAAGAAAATTTTAATTTAATTAAAAATAATATACATATAATTAGAAATAATAATACATACAATACATTTATTTATAGTAAAAAAGAGAAAAATACTTCATGTTGTATGGTTTGCTGCTGACGAGAGTATGCTAATAGACCTTTGGCATGAAAAAATTGTAGAATTGCGTAGTGAGAGGAAAAATTCGCATATTTTCCAGGAAATGACAGTGAAGTGGAATGGCAAGAGCCATTCGTGAGCTGTCTGTGAAAAACTCTCAACTGGTAGTCTTGGAATATCCTTTTCCTAAAAATTGCCATTTCGATTCTAAGGTGCTATTATTTATATTTATTAGTTCAAATCTTAATAAGTTATTTATAATTCTAACAAATGCCTACAGGCATCTCAGACTCGAAAAACGTTACGCATAATGCAACATTTCTTCCTAATCGTCGCCGTCGCCTTACATAATTTCTAACAATGCTGCAAACTGAGGCAGTAATTGTTTTTGCTCTCTAAGAGCAATAATTAATCCAATAATTTCAGAATTTTTTAATTCCATTCTATTTAATGTTTTTTGTTTGCTCAAACACGTGAAATAATGCAGTAAACAGCTTTATTAAATTTTCAACATCTTCCACACACATCTCTAAGATTTTTTTAACGTTTTATATTTATTGAATCTAGTTAGTTCCTTCCTAGATTCAATAAATATATACAATAAGTATTCAAATCTTAATACTAAATATAAAAATCTTTTTTTTTTTATTCATTTATTTATTGAATCTTCAAAATATGAACTAACAATAAGTATTCAAATCTTAATACTAAATACATAAAATTAATTAGGTGCAGCCAATGCTAGACAAAAATGTTTTATTTTGCACGGTCAATATCGGTAAAATCACCTATTTCACGTTCTGATGGTGGCCAGGGCATCCCTTCTTCTCAACCGAGAGTGGCCGCCAAAATTAAGTATGTTGCGTGCAAGAGGATTTGGGTGAAGTTCCAGTTTACTGATGTACCTTGTGGCATACTTAGAAAACTCGTCAGTTACCAGCGGAACACACAGATCCTTGTGAATTCGTGAGTTTCTTACGTACCATGGAGCTGCAGTTATCGTACGAAGAATTTGGTTTTGTCGTCTTTGAATTTTTTCAATGTTAGATGTTGAGGCGGTTCCCCATAATTGAACTCCGTAGCACCATATAGGCTTTAAAATTGCGTTATATAACAAAAGTTTGCAACCCAACTTCAATTTAGTTGCGCTGCTTTTAATTTCAACTGAGGGACTTTCGCATCAATGTCAGGCTTCCACGTTAGCCTACGGTCGAGGTAAATACGAAGGTATTTAACCTCATTTTGCTGCGGAGTAGGTGGGTTGTTAATTTGGATATGGGCACATGTTTGTTTACACGGAGTGAATGTGACAGGAGTAGATTTCTGTTCAGTAACCCTGATTTTTCCAAGCCTTAGCCATTTTTCCAATATTGAAATATATTCCTGTAAATTTCTCGATGCTAATTGGTGGTTTTCATGAACGCTCAAAAACGCTGTATCGCCTGCAAAAGTTGAAGTGTGGATTCCAGATGTCGTCGGCATGTCAGAGGCATAAATTAAATATAAAGTAGACCCCAGTATGCTACCTTGGGGAACTCTTGTCTCGATAGGTTGAATTGGGCTTATAAAATCTAAGATGTGAGTAAATGTAAATGCGCTATAAAGCTTTCTCTCTTATGCTCTGTCAAAATTGGATTTTCCAATTGCAAAGCGTTGACTCCGCGCTATTTGGATCGGTTTCTTTCATACGTTTTGTATGTGCATGAGGATTTTTGACAGATAAATTACGTTGGACGCGCTAATTTAGGTTGCACAGTTAGAGTTGCTAGCGCTGCCGAAACTTAAGAATTTGCGGGATTTCCAGTAAATTCATACTGAATGAATGAGTTAATCGACTACTCAAAAGTTTATACTCTTATACCATGTTCAGACGGTAATATGAAACACTTGGTTCGCTCTCTGAACCACTATTGCGAAACTAGATGTTCAGACGATTGTTTTTCGCTTCACACTGATGTTTACATATTTTGTGCAAACGTTTCACTAACTTTTTTTTCAATTTTTATTTAAATCTTTAATTAAATATCAAATTTGTATATTTTCAATGTTGTTATTTTTATTTTACACACATTAATTATCTGTTTTTTTCTATGTTTAGATTTTTTTGAGAGCTAGTTCAGATAAAATAGCGATAATTTATTATCAAACTTCGAGATGATAGTAGTTTTTGCATGGTTCGCAACAAGATTCAAAATGAATCAAGTTGGTTCGCTCATAAAGTTTTGTATGGCGAACCATGTTGGTTCAATCACGATTGGGAACATTGAAAAAATTCAAAGAAGTCAAAATAGAATTCTCCGTAGAAAAAAAAAAAAAGAAAAATCACGATTGGGCCGCAAACCACGAATGAGAGAGCGAACCTCGAAAATAAGCCTTCGTGTGAACATGCTATTATTTGTGATGCAAATAATTAATAGGTGAGCACTTTCGCGAGCGCAATGTGCTTCCTATTCTTGCAAGTTTGAGCAAATACTTAAACAATCAGCTGTTTGAAAAATAAACAATAACAAAGAAACTTAATTTGAATCATCTCATATACAAATGATTTCAATATTAATATTAAATAGAAAATTATGTCCAAACGACCTTAAATAAATCAAAAGTGTAAAAAATCATACTATTTTTTCGCAAAACTGCTTGTTTTTGAGCTAGAAATATGGCTTTCTGCGTTCCCGTACTTTTGGTAAATTTTATCACTTTTTGCGAAACACTTATGCTTGCTCGCATTTGCACGAAACTTAGCCAGAAAGTAAAGCAACACTCCTAATATTTCCACTTTCTAGAATAGCGTGTTAGATATGTAAGCATCTACGTGTATGTGCGTAGGTGTGATTGTCAATTAAAATTCGAGAAAATATGTTTTTCTCAATTCTAATCGATCGATAACCTCTGTCTGTATGTAAATAAATAAGCAATTGAATAAATATTTTGTTTTCAGATTAATCCGCTGTTGCGTCGAATGTTAAATGCCGCTGTCAGAACAACACACTAATGGCCAATTAACGTCAAGCGTCTCATGTGTTTTCATTTCCACCCAGTATTTTTAACAAATTATTATACATACGTACTCGTACATGTATATGTATGTATGTACATTTGTATGCCATTTACCGCTTTCTCAGAAGTATTATAGAGAGCACCGCGCGTTATGACGTATCGTCTTAGACCCCTTCAAAATCCACGAAAGCATCAATACGTCAAATTGAGAATAAAAAAATAAAAAATGAACGTACATTCATATGTATGTATGCGGGTAAATGTATGTGAAACCTATTATTATACATACATATGTATGCATGCACATACGCAGATATGTGTGCATGTGTTCGCACATAAATATACACATACATATGTACATATGCATGCATATTAATTTGTTTGTTCGTACAAATAGTCAATACAATATTTAATTGGATCTTTATAAATACCGCCGCCAACTCCAGTACCCAGTTGTTTCGTTTCATTCACTCTTTCGTTCTGCTGGTTTTTTTTTTCTCAATTTAAATTTTTTACTCGTTAATAATAAACATTTGTTTAAATAACACATTTGTCATGTACGACTTGAAAAAAGCACCGCTGTTTTTTTTTCCAATAATAATTCTTCTAACATTTGCTTAAATTAATTTTGTATGTAAACATGTTTGTGCTGAACAGAAGCTAACTTAATTAGGAAATTAATTAAGCTTACAATACACCTAATTAACCACAAGACGTATCATTAATTTGTTATAAAAAGAAACAAATAAATAAAGCTTTTTAACAATGTTAAGTACAGTGCAACCCTGATAAAAGCAACCCTGAAATTTCTAAACTATCGGGTGGTTAAATTTCAAGGGCTGATGTGTTTTTTTCCGAATTTTATTTGACATTTCTCTATTTCAGACTTACTTAATTTGAACCATGGAGAGATACACAATCCAACAACGTGTTAAAGTTATCCAGACTTATTATGAAAATGGGCGTTCAAATCAAAATGCATATCGTGAAAATCATCTTCAGTGATGAGGCACATTTTCACCTCAGTGTTTTCGTCAATAAACAGAATTGCCGCATTTGGGCGAATGAGAATCCAAGAGTGACTGTCGAAAAACCAATGCACCCACAAAGAGTGACTGTTTGGTGCGGTTTATGTGCTGGCGGCATCATCGGGCCGTATTTTTTCCAAAATGAGGCCAGTCAGGCAGTTACTGTGAATGGTGTTCGCTATCGTGAGATGATAACGAACTTTTTATGGCCCGAATTGGAAGATATGGATGTAGACGTTATGTGGTTTCAGCAGGACGGTGCCACTTGCCACACAGCTAACGAAACAATTGCTATTTTGCGCAACAAATTCAATGACCGTGTTATCTCACGTAATGGCGATGTCAATTGGCCGCCAAGATCATGTGATTTGACACCGTTGGACTTTCTTCTTTGGGGTTATTTGAAAGAAAAGGTATACGTTGATAAGCCAGCAACAATTCAACAGCTAAAGGATGAGATAATTCGGCACATTAACGGCATAGAACCTCCATTATGCCTCAGGGTCATCGAAAATTTGGACCGTCGGATGGAGGTGTGCCGCCGTGGTCGTGGCGCCTATTTGGCCGATATTTTGTTCTAGACATAATTGAGTAATACCAATATATCATAATAAAATAAAATTACAATAATTTCCTAAATAGTTTGTGTTTTATTCAAAATCAACATCGGCCCTTGAAATTTAACCACCCTTTATACCCCAACTCACAAATTGAGCGCATTTGAGATTGCAAATCTCTGTAGTTGCTTATACAGAGTCAGAGACCTGCGCCGTCCATTTTTATCGGCGGCGGCGGCTGATGATATATTACTCGGCGGCGACTCAAAGCCGGCTATAGCCAGGATTTGGCCGGCTAGCTTTTTTCCTTTCGGCTCTTATAAAAAATCGGCTAAAAATCAGTTAATAAATTTAAATTCCGCAGCTCCTATTTCGCACGTTTAGTGCCTAAAGTTTAAATAACATATAGGTATGCACTGTTATATTATTTTAATTTGTATTTTTTATTTTTTTTTTTTTTTTTTGTCTTGAACCAGTACTCAGGGGATGACCCCTACATATGCAGTGCATTGTACCGGAACTAGGAAAATAGGTTATGAGGAGGGGGAAAGAGGGAGTAGTGTTTGTGAACATTTGAATTGAACTTTCCAACGTTATAACAGATAGGAAACACGTCTGCAGGCAACTTATTCCACAGACGAAGCGTGCGGCTGAAAAACGAATTCTCTCTGTAATGCGTAGTACGATTCCCCGGACAATCGACCACAAAGGGATGAGCTCTGGACGATGAACGCGTGTTACGTAGAAATGTGCCAGTTTCAGGAACGATATCCCTAATCTCGTCAGAGCAAAATCCATTGTAGTAACGATAGAACAGAGTAACGCACCCCACACTGCATCGATGCTCCAGTGAGTCAATAGAGTTGGATACCCTACTGTCTCCGATAAGCTTCTTCGCCCTCTCCTGCACACGGTCGAGTAACCCCAAAATAGATTTTAGGGCACCGGCCCAAACATGAGAGTTGTATTCCATTTTCGGTCGAATGTAGGTGGTATAAATAGTAAGGAGATCGGATGGAGTGAAGTACATCTTACACCGTTTCAAACAACCGAGGCACTTGAATGCTTCTTTAGAGACATGGAAAATGTGGTCATTCCAGCGAACATCACACTGTACTTTCATTCCAAGAACATCAGGAGCACCCGATTCCTCAATATTTATACCATCCATGAGTACGGATGAAGCAGCATTAGCGGTCGTTTGTTTGTGCGTTAATAAACAGCACTGGGTCTTACGAGGGTTGAAGTAGACCCTGTTTTTGCGACCCCATTCGGAGATTAATAGAAGATCACTGTTCAGTGAATCATTCATATTTAGCCTCTTAGCATTAATGGACTTGATATAAGAAAAAGTAAACATAGTTTGTGTGAGAAAACAATTTTTTTTATATTAAACAAAATATGTAAATATCTTTTCTTTAAAGATATTTACATATACATATACATATATTTACAGAAACATGTGTATGTACAAAAAAGGAAAGAGCGACTCAGAGACAGTTATGAAGCTTTTTACGGGTTTTCTGCCGATTTGCTTTAGAGAGGCCTAAGAGGTTCTAGCGAATCCAAATCCGTAATTCCTGCCATTAAATGTACAAATGTATATATACGAGTATATTAGCTGCCTTATTTATAAATTTTTTTCGTGTTTATTAAGCTCTCCACTGATTCTATACAAACTAATTCTGCACTGATTTCTACACAAAATTTGTGTAATAAAATTTGTGTGTAAAGAGATTGAAAAAAAATGCAAGGGCTTGTGAGAATAAAAAACATTTGATCTGAATAAAATATTTTTTATAGCAATAAAAAATTATAAATAGCTTTTTTTCTATGTATCCCAGCTATCTATATGGCGACATTTCATAGGAACTACCCTAATCATCAGTAGACTTTGGAAATTTTTGAAAGATATTCCCAAACATTCAACTTTATATTCCAACAATCTAAACAAATTGCTGAGAATTTAAAAAGAAAAATGCTCTAATAATATCCGTCAAAACACACGTCTCTAACATTTCTTTCCTTTTTTTATGATTAGGGTTGCTCCTATGAAACTTCGACATATAGATAGCTGAGAAACATAGAAAAGAAGCTACTTATAATTTTTTTGTGTTATCAATGTTAGAAGCTGATATAGTGAATAAAAAAAAAAGACTCAAGTGTCTGTACTTTTTTTTTTATATTGGACCAGTACTCAGGGGATGACCCCTACATATGCAGTGCATTGTACCTTTCACAAAAATGTATAGGGTATATATAAGTTTGTGAATCCGGTTTTAATTGCTACAATTTTCATTTCCGACCCATAAAGAATACATATTCTGAATCAGCGTTAATATAAAATCCGATTAAGCGATGTCCGTCTGTCCACCATTGAAATACCGTTTCTGAGAATACCATTAGACTAAGAAATTTAATTCACCATTATATTACCCCCATTGATCCATGGGTTTACTATTAAAATTCAGTAAAATCGGTTCACATATAGCTGGGATATATCCACAATTCCGAAAAAATCTATTTTTGCTTGCAATTTTGTATGGAAATTTTTGGAAAAAAAATTGTTTGTTCTGCTTCAAACTTGACACAATAATTTGGCATGGCGATTAAAAGGCAAAAATAAAAATTTCCGATATCGGTCCATATATACCCGAGACCGGGTTTTCATGAAAATGTCGCCTAAGCGAACTTAAACAACTTTTTTGTGCAGTTCTGGTATTGAAATAAAGTTATATAAATATGAAAAATGAAAATTTCCGATATCGGTCCATATATACCCGAGATATAGCCTGAACCGATTTTTCCATTAACATTTTTTTCCGATATTGGTTGATATATACCCGAGATATAGCCTAAACCGATTTTTTCATGAAAATGTCGCATAAACGAACTTTAACAACTTTTTTGCTTAAAAGCAGTTCTGGTAATAAAATATGCTGTTCATACATATACTCTTAATTAAAATTTTGCAATTAACGCCTTAATTGATTTTAATTACCCATACAAAATTTTAATTAACTTAATTGCCAATTAACAGTTAATTGTTCCAATATTTAGTCAAATTAAATATGCAACCCTGTGGCAACCATGTTTAGTTTTAGCACAATAATACCCAATGAACACACTGATCAAATTTGACAACTCAAATATAAACAAATGCAAACAAAAGATGGCGAATCAACAAGAAGAAATATTCACAATTAAAATGTAAACAACTTTTCTGCCAGCTGTTGTCAAACGTTAATTACTTTAGCAATATTAAATAGGCATGAACACTCAAAAATTTTTTTAATTAACTGATATTTGAATTAATTAAAAAGTGTATGTATGAACAGCATATAAGGAGGTTAACAAATAGAGAAAATAAAAATTTCGGATATCGATCCATTTATACTCTAGATATAGCCTAAACCGCTTTTCCCATGAAAGATTACCTATTACAAAGAAAGATTACATATATATCCGAGCATATTTAGTTCATTTTAGTAATATATACTATTGTGCATATTCATAAAAAATTAAAATGTATTTGAAATTAATTTTAGGAAAATTTTGTATGGAAAAAACATTTTAAATTCATTCAAATTTTTATGAATATGACCATATATATTTACGTGACTATCGTGAAGGATATTTGAAATGCGGCACAGCTGAATATACTATATTCTTACTTGTTTAGATTTATTTATCTGATTTTTCTCAAGATGGTTACAACCCATCCAGTCACCACAGTCGTAAAGCAGCTCTGGCCTGGCGAACAGCTCTCGCGTCATCGTAATTATTAAGTACAGTCAGGCTTGTTGTTTTCGTTGTTCGGTTTTCGAGAGTTTTGCGTCTCCCTCTCACTGGTTAATTGTTTGCCTCAGCTAACTGTATTAGTTTACAGTTTTTTTTAGATATTTCTTTGTTAACCACGTCACAGCGCCGCTACAAATTACTGTTAATACCATCGTGGGCATAAGATCTTTGTTAGTCCCAATTTTCACGATGCAAGTTTAGTTGCGCAATTCTTATCAAATTTTCTTTTAAACTTGCTTTTATGTTCGTTTTTGTTGGTTCATCATCGGATGGTGCTTATGTAAATCTTTTTCATTCTCTCTATGAAGGAATTTGCGAAAATATCCGTGTCTGGATAATATTTGGATGAGGTAGTAATTCACCTCTCCGGATCTCTTGCATGCATTTTTTAAAATCTTGGCAGCCCCTTGGTCAGGCCCGAACTCCTGAACAAATGGTTGCCTATATGGCTAGGAACATATGGCTGTAATTGCTACCTGTGTGTACCCAGTAAGCCAAACGGGGGCGTTGGTGAATCGTGAATAGATCACTCAGTGTAATTGGTCCATCATCAGATAAGGTCGTAAAGGCAGTTACTGGTGTAAATCTATTTTACTCTCTCTCACTCTCTCTCTCTCTCTCTCTCTGAAGAATTTGCGAAAATATCAGTGTTCGGATAATATTTGTGTGAGGTAGTAATTCACCTCTCCCCATCTCCTGCCTGTATTTTTCAAAATCTTGGATAAGCCTTGCCATCCACTGGTGCCCTAATATAATAGAGATACGTTGTTCTTAAATGAGCTACCTAATTTTCAAATCGGTTTTCATTTGTGAATTGTAACAAACGAGTAAGTTCCAGTTTACACACGTCTGGTTTTCTTGAACAATTCTGCATTAATTTCCTTTTGAACTTGCATTTATGTTCACACACAAAAGCTTTGTGTCATCAAGTTCAAGTTTATTTTGCCCTCAAGTTTCAAAATTTTTTGACACTTTATTTTAAGCTTAACGGTACCGTCAAGTCTGCACTCTTTCTTCATTCTTTTCTCTTGTAAACCGGCACTGACGTGTAAACCGGCACTAAGTCTCGTGCCAAGCCATACATCTCTCTCAAAATCGCGAGAGCTTATTTGACTCTCCCATTATTAAAGTTACGATTCATATTTCATAAGCAGATACACATTTATTTGACTGATTTAATCATCAGCTGATTCGTGCAATCTCTCGTTACAAATCGATTTTATTGTGTGTAAACCTGTTAACCCTGTTGTTAAGAGCTTACGTGGGTTTTACTTTATAATTTATGTATATTTCATAAGTTTTGTCTAAATGATAGAAAGAAGCTTATCTACACGCAAAAGAATATCATCAACATTGAATAATATTGATTTTATATATTTTGAACAGTTTCGCTACAAGAATAATGACAGGCATTTGACCGGTCGTCCAATCGTTAGTGCTGATGGAAGTACATATCAGCAGTTTCCATCAGTTTCTTAAGGGTAATATTAGCAAAATTATGAAAACCTTTATGTGCGTGTAAGGTTGCTTTTAATATATTCGCAAACAAGAATAGTAACATTTAATTAGCCGGTTATTTGTCTTACATTGTTGATGGAAATATCAGTCACAAGTCATTATTAAGTTCTTAGAGGTCGAAATCACCGAATTTTTTCTTTTCAACTTGTCGAATATCCTAGAAAATCAGAGAAAATCAATGCAACATGAGCCGGTAGCGTGAATTTTATAAAAAACATCATGCCTCAACCAGAATCGCCCTGATACTTTTCACATCCGTCCCTGCCATTTTAGGTCCAAAGCACAGCCAGATTGTTTCTGCTAAGCAATATTGTAATAGTTTATTGGCCCTCACGGCTAAAGAAACGTTATGCAATAAATAACCAAGATACAGGCATCGCAACCACGATCAGCGCCAGGTTGGTCGGTAAAGCAGAACCTCCCGGGGGCTTTGCTGATCCCCTTTCTGCCAATTAACCCTTGGTAAGAATTTCGGAAGTCCAGCACAGCATAAGTCATATGGCTTCCTACAGTTTTATTTGTTACAAGAAACAAGGAACTCCTACCGCACTATACTCCAGAAAGTAGGGTACCCTTGCTAGGTACACAACTGCCCTCCGGCGCGAAGAGAAAAAGAGAGACCGGATGTGTAATGGATTTGCGTCAACTAATTCACACAGGCCGCAAGATTTTTTCAAATGTTTGAAGCCATATAAAAAAAAAGAACTCGGGTCTTCTAAGCCCTGCTGTGTGCAATTTTCCAGAAAGCCAACGGAAGACAAGACTTGAAGGGTTGGTGTTCCAAAATCCATAAAGAGCATCCGCCTTTATCCAACTCACCCGTCTGTCCATCGCATTTGGTATCTGTGGCTAGATAACATCACCTGGGGCACTACAATTACTTTCACGAAAATTGGCATTAGAAAAAATTATTAGGGAATGCTAATAGCCCCTCCCGGCGATTTTTAGTTTCAGCCAAGATATAGGAACCTCAACCAGCATCAGCGCCAAGTTGGTTTGTGAAACAGAACCTTCTGGGGACTTTTATTGATCCCCGTTATGCCAATTTGCCCTTGAAGAGGGTTTAGGAAGTCCGAACACAACCTTAGCCTTGCTGGGAGTTCTTAGAGTTTTACTTGCTACAATAAGTCAGGGACTCCATCAGCTCTGTACACCAGAAAGCAGAGTTCCCTAGTCAGGCATATGCCAATTCCAAATCTGCTCCCCGGGAAGGAGAGAGAACAATGAATCGCATTGCTCCGTGTATTCAGCTACTCGTATATAACTGCTCTTTTAGTATTATTGTGTATTATTATCAGTAAAAAACAAATAATTCTTTTCACAAGTTACGCAGTGAGACCTTGCTCCAGGCACGCCTAAAGAGCAACGGCATCGGAATGTGATGTCAGTGGATTGGACACCTTTATCCGATCTTCACGTTGGTTCTGAACCAGTGATAGGTAGATCTGCTGAGATACATATAACACCCAGGCAACACAATGGGACCAAATTGTACTCAAGTGGGTTGGCTTTTTAATGGCTGGCAGCCTGTTAAACCTAACCTAACCATCTATCGAATGAATGCCCTCCTGATTCACACGAATATTTTTATTACATACATGTGAAAACACCGCAGTGTGTGACGTATACTCGCGAATATAGGAAATAGAGAAATTGCTCATCACAAATATAATATATTTGAATAAACATTTCTGTAGAAAAAAACTGTTTTCAAACACGTTTGATCACACATAAGAAGTACTTTTTGCTTATAACATTCGCGAATTTCTTTCTAATTGATTAAAATATAAGAAATATATAAAAGGTAGCGTTACCACTATTCGTTTTGGCTGGCAATTTTGCTTGTTAAGCGTTTTAAATAGACAACGCTCAATAAGTTAAATTCATTATTATTTATTTACTTGAATGTTCAGCCATAATTTACGAACAAATTAGTAAAGTGTCAATGCGACAACGACTTCATTTCCTTAAAAGCAAAAGCGAGTTTTGTTGTATCTTTCGTTTCATTTTGTTGCCAAGGATGTCTGCTGCGTCTGCGCAGACGAAAGTGCTTGTGCAAGAATTAGTAGCTGCTGCTGGTTGCTACTTTTGTTAACTTTCAACGGTTTTAAGAGTCTCGTAGTCATGTGTATGAATGTATGTGTGCAGGTATTTGAGCAGAAAGAAATGGAAAACAAACATTTTAAAGACATATTAAACCAAAAATATTTTAAAAGGATCTTTGGGGCTTTAAAGCTCTGTGACAACAATTAAAAGTTATTGTAATGGAAGTTTTTGGAGTTTGATCAATAAATTTATGATAATTCATTTTGTCGTATGAGTTTTATGGTTTTGGGCGTTAAATTAACACTTTGCTTAGTTTTATTTTTAGAGTTGTAGAACAAGTAGACTTTTCAAGTTAATTTGTTGTTGTTATTTTTCGGGTTTGGCTTCGAGTTCATTTTTTCTTTCTTATATTTGAAAAAAGTTTTATTGGAACTTATTACTGTACAAATAATTTGGCTTATACATAAAAGGACAAGAAACGTAAATGTAAAACTTAACTAGGGAACAACTCTAATAGCTCTTTCGCAATCGTGACACTACGTGCTACGGTGCTAGCTAGACCCAATCGATTGCGTACTCTTGATTATGGTAGACATAATTATGCTTAATCATGTCATGCTGAGCTGCTTTTTCGATATAAAATTAAAAAAAAAAATTATTTTATCTTAATTATTTATTTAACTATACAATTACAAAGCAAATTTGTAAATTATAGGAAGTACAACATGGGCGAAGTAACGAAGACCAATATGGTATTAACAGTATACGAGTGTATACTGTGAGCGTCGCTGTAACTAGCTATAACGAGCTATGCCTTCACATAGAAAGTGGCTAAGAACGAACTACAGCAAAAAACTGTAAACAGGATAGTGGAGGCAAACACGAATCAACCACAACAAGCTTGACCGCACTTAAGAAATTTTTTATAATTTGTTATAATTACTATGACGCGAGAGCTGTTCTTCAGCGCAGATCTGTTTTACACTGTTTAACAAATAATAATTTTTTATCACATAGGTGTACAACTTTGCTTCCACCGGTTGTGAGGAGGGGGGAAGAGGGAGTAGTTTTTGTGAACATTTGACTTGAACTTTCCAACGCTATATAGGGTGTTTTTTTAAGCCCGATAGAACTTGAAATTGTAAAAAATAACACAAAAAATTAAATTGTAATCAAAAATTTTTTTTATTCGAAAGATCAATACGTGACATTAACATTTGAAAATGATTTCGGGCATATGGGTACCGCGGCTGTTCTTGACGAAGCGCATTCTGGACGTCCAATTTTGGGCCACTTTTTCGAGCACTGCTGGCCGTATGTCACGAACAACACGAACAATGCTGGCCTCCAAGGCGTCAATTGTTGCTGGTTTATCAGCATAAACCAGTGACTTCACGTAGCCCCACAGGAAATAATCGAGAGGTGTCAAATCGCACGACCTTGGAGGCCAATTGACAGGTCCATTTCTCGAAATCAACTTATCGCCAAATTTTGATTTCAGTAAGTCGATGGTTGCGTTCGCCGTATGGCACGTAGCGCCATCCTGTTGAAACCACATCTCCTCCGGATCAATGTCATCCATATTTTCAAACAAAAAATCATTGATCATGGTGCGGTAACGATCTCCATTGACCGTAACGCGAGCTCCGGCCTCATTTTTGAAGAAATAAGGTCCGATGATGCCACCAGCATGAAAACCGCACCAAACAGTGCATTTTTCTGGATGTAATGGAGTCTGTAGGGTCTCTTGTGGATTGGTCTCACTCCATATGCGGCAATTTTGCTTATTAACAAACCCGTTAAGCCAAAAATGCGCCTCATCGCTGAACACAATTTTGCGATAAAACAACGGGTCAGTTGCCAACTGCTCTAGAGCCCAATCGGCGAAAGAACGACGCATACAATGGTCTCTCATGATGATTTGTCAGAGTATACTGAAACAAATAAAAAAAATGTTTCATCAAAATTTAATTTTTTGTGTTACTTTTTACAATTTAAAGTTCTATCTAGCTTAAAAAAACACCCTTTATGTGACAGGAAACACGTCTGCAGGCAACTTACGGTTTAAAAACGAATTCTCTCTGTAATTCATAGTACGACTCCCCGGGCAATCAACCACAAAAAGATCGGCTCTGGACGATGAACGTGTGCTACGTAAAAATGTGCGAGTTTCGGGAACAAGATCCCTTATCTCGTCAGAGCAAAATCCATTGTAGTAACGATAGAACAGAGTAACGCACCCCACACTGCGTCGATGCTCCAGTGAGTCAATAGAGTTGGATACCGTACTGCTTCGCCCTCCCCTGCACACGTTCGAGTAACCCCAAAATAAACTTTGGGGCACCGGCCCAAATAAGAGAGTTGTGTTCCATTTTCGGTCGGATATAGGTGGTATAAATAGTAAAGAGATCCGATGGAATAAAGTACATCTTAAACCGTTTCAAAAACCCAAGGTACTTGAATGCTTCTTTGGAGACATGAAAAATGTGCTCAGTCCAGCGAACATAACACTGTATCTTCATTCCAAGAACATCAAGAGCATCCGATTCCTCAATATTTATACCATCCATGAGTACAGATGCAGCAGCACTTGCGGTCGTTTGTTTGAGTGTTAATAAACAACACTGGGTCTTACGAGCGTTGAAGGCAACCCTGTTTTTACGACCCCATTCGGAGATTAATAGAAGATCACTATTCTGTGAATCGTTCATATTTAGCCTCTTGGCAGCGATCTCTGATAGGCTAGGCCTATAAATAAAAAAGTACGAATGGCAAATGCTGCTGTCATCTGCGAAAGAGTGGATAGGGTTGGAAGTTTGATAGAGAAGGTCGTTGAGAAAAATAAGAAATAGAGTAGGAGAAAGAATGGAACCTTGCGGTACCCCTGAATTAATCTTGAACTCGTTTGATGAGACCCCATCTATAACAACTCGTATAGTGCGGTCTCTGAGAAAGCTCGATATAAACCGAGAAAAGTCATCACAGACGCCAAAAGCAATAAGTTTTGCCAGTAGTGCAGCATGCCACACTCTGTCAAACGCTTTGAAATATCTAGAGCCACCATCTTACTTTCACCGAAATGATGGATTGAGTGGCACCATTTTTCCGAAAGATATGCGACCCTTACGAAATCCATATTGGCGATCACAAAGTAATTTGTGCGACTCTAGATATCCCATAAGATGGTAATTAACCATACTTTCCATTGCTTTGGAAAGCGCAGAGCAAATTGCAATTGGGCGGTAATTTTCAGGGTTATTTGTCTCACCCTTTTTGGGTATTGGTGTTACATTAGCGACCTTCCAGCTTGATGGGAACTCACCAAAATGGTAAAGTATGCTGAAGAGGCGTGCTAATGGACGCGCGAGCGAAGAAGAGCACTGCTTCAACTAGTGCTGGAATGCCATGTATGTGTGTACATATGTATCTATGTATGTATGTATGTATGTATGTATGTATGCATGTATGTATGTATATATAAAATTAGTAGTCTTATATAATATCTTCTCTGAAATATTTTATTAGAGAACATAAAAAACACTTCTATCAAAAAAAAAAAAAAAATGCCAGCCAAAGGCGTTGTGATGTTTTCTACTCGTGCAACAATCCTTCATTTAAGACATTGCAGCTTTCTGTTGCTGTTGCTGTTCCCGTTGCTGTTGACGACGATCACAATGATGATTAAAATTTATAAAAACGAAAAGAAGAAAAGAAAAAAAAAACGAAATTGTACCTAAAAAAAACAGTTGTATTTTGAAACGTATCTGAAATAAATAGCCACGCAGATTTTTGTGATAGCGGCTTTATCGATGTATCGATTAAATTAAAACCGCAATGGCTTACTTTGTTCAGGCTTTACGCTAAATGAATGCATAAATTTTATATTTATCTGTTATCGAACACATAACAACAACACTACATAGCAGAGATGTGTACTCGTAGTATTGCTTTTATTTGTTTATTTGAATGGGCTCATACGACATTTACACACTGTTCGCTGGTATTGAATCTAAAACTGAATCAACACTCAGGCACACACACATATGCCTATGCACATTCATAAATACCGACACAAGGTCTCAAGGCTGGCTTGAGTTGCAATAATTAATGCACATCTGGATTTTCACACTTTTAGCGACTTAACCAAATGGTTAAGTTATTTATTTGGTTCGTACGCGTAGGATTCGAACCCGCCGACCGACCAACCGACCGAACGAGCGAACATCTAAGCACACACATGTCTGTGCGTCCTTTGAAATACCCGTTTGTTTTCGTCGTACATGTAATTGAAGCATAATTTAATATTTGACATTTTGGATAAAATTGAGACCCTTGGACAGAAAACAACTTCGTTTTCTCTTATATACATACATACAAACATGCATACATACTTTTTGTTTTTTTATTTTTAATCATACTCTTGTTTTTCTTTCTCATTATTAAAAATAAAAGCTGAGTTAAGAGTCTAAATAGATACTTATATACATACTAACACACAATTTATGTCGTGAATACAAGTATGTATGTACAATGTGTATAATGTACATACCTACATAAATATGAACAATGTACATAAGTAAGTATATACCTACATACGTATATACATACATACATAAGTATGTATGCATGGATTAGTTTGATTGGCTTGATTTTTCAACTTCTTTTTCTCACATGTAGTCAACTGCTTTTTCTCATATCTGCCGAGAGGTTAACAACAACAACAACAAAATACACATTTATATGTCCACTTTCCTCAAAAATGAAAATACTTTTTTGTAAATTTTAATTTATTGCTGTTGTGTTGAACTTTGTAATTTTTAAATTAGATTAGAAGAAACAGTTCAAATTTGAGAATTTCTCGTTGCCGTACAGAAACCACAAAACAAAGAATTGATTATATTGGCAGTTTGGAATATAATAATCTACCACAATATTTGAAAGAAAGTATCTCAATTTCATCTTTAAAAAAAAAACCTATTTATTGGAAAATATCGAAATGCTTCTAATATAGTTTTATACAACTTGTATGTTAAATTTAACTAAATTAAAATTTAAATTTTTCTACATATTTATTTTCTTGTTAATAAAAGGTATTTCATGTTTGTTGAGCTCTTATTACACGAAGTTCTATGCAAAATTTGTATAACGGGAGCTCCATAGACGGCAAATGTTTTTTAGTAACAAGTCCGTTAGTATTATTATCATTATTTTTTTTATTATATTTTTATATTGAACATAACGATACAAACAGAAATTTATAATTTTTTTTTCTTTTCAATGATGTGTCGTGTGCACCCTGTGTGTCGGCAAAGCCGTTTTGTTGGGTGGGCTGACACAAGGTTGTAAGAAAAGAACGTATGCAACATTGGATGCAAGGCGAATTTATACATGTGAATGCAAGCGGGAAGGCGAATTCAGTACAATGTATTTTGTTATTGTAAAACATATCGAGAATGTCAAAATCTAAATTCGCCTAAGATCGTTCAGCAGCAAAAAATTTTATATAAACGTTTAATAAAAACTTTTATAATTGTTTGTAATTAAAATTACAGATTATATTAGTTTTTCACTTTTAAATTCACAAAAGTTTCTTGAAATTGCACTAAATTATGCAAAAAAATCTTCAGAGTAAAATGGGGCGAAAAAGTTTGTAAACAAAAGAAAACAAATTTGACAGTCTCATTGAAAAAAACGCGAGAAGCAAAAAATAATCACCTGAGCTGTCAAGTTCACCTAGTAATGAATTCGCCTTTATTGGATGTAAGTTGTATGTCAAAAATATTTAAGAAAAGATGGAGTTGTTGGGGAAAAATAGAGAGAAAAAAGAAGAAGAACTGCGAGTGAAGATGGTTGTGTTTTTTTGGGCTGCTGTAGTTTTTTGATTGCTAATAATTAAAAGAAGAAAAAAAGATTGAAAAGAGGAAATAATAATTGGCGCAATTATTTTTAAACGCAAGGCTCCGTTCTTTCTCCTACCCTATTCCTTATTTTTCTAAATGATCTTCTCTACCAAACTTCCAACCCTATCCACTCTTTCGCAGATGACAGCAGCATTTGCCACTCGTACTCTTTTAGCTATAGGCCCAGCCTATCAGAGATCGCTGCCAAGAGGCTAAATATGAATGATTCACTGAATAGTGACCTTCTATTAATCTCCGAATGGGGTCGTAAAAACAGAGTCGCCTTCAACGCTCGTAAGACCCAATGTTGCTTATTAACACACAGGCAAACGATCGCAAATGCTGCTTCATCTGTACTCATGGATGGTATAAATATTGAGGAATCGGATGCTCTTGATGTTCTTGGAATGAAAATACAGTGTGACGTTCGCTGGACAGAACACATTTTTCATGTCTCTAAAGAAGCATTCAAGTGCCTCGGTTTTTTTAAACGGTGTAAGATGTACTTCACTCCATCCGACCTCCTTACTATTTATACCACCTACATCCGACCGAAAATGGAATACAACTCTCATGTTTGGGCCGGTGCCTCAAAGTCTATTTTGGGGTTACTCGACCGTGTGCAGGAGAGGGCGAAGAAGCTTATCGGTGACAGTAGGGTATCCAACTCTATTGACTCACTGGAGCATCGACGCAGTGTGGGGTGCGTTACTCTGTTCTATCGTTACTACAATGGATTTTGCTCTGACGAGATTAGGGATCTTGTTCCCGAAACTCGCACATTTTTACGTAGCACGCGCTCATCGTCTAGAGCTCATCCATTTGTGGTTGATTGCGCGGGGAATCGTACTACGCATTACAGAGAGAATTCGTTTTTCAGCCGTACGCTTCGTCTATGGAATAAGTTGCCTGCAGACGTGTTTCCTGTCTGTTATAACGTTGGAAAGTTCAAGTCAAATGTTCACAAACACTACTCCCTCTTTCCCCCTTCTCATAACCTATTTTCCTAGTTCTGGTACAATGCACTGCATATGTAGGGGTCATCCCCTGAGTACTGGTCCAAGCTAAAAAAAAAAAAAAAAAAAAACGTAAAATATTTTATTATTAAAACCACCGAAAAGGTAGTTGAAAAAAATGGAACGAGCTAGTGATACAAGCGAGAAACTTAGACGTTGGGGAAAAATCTGGCCAGCTCCGCTACAAGTATCCAGCGGCAATCAACCACCATTTGCAGGCCGATTTAAGCTATTTTGCATAAAAGTTTTATTGATTTTGTTATAAATTTTTTTAATAATAATTGTGATTAGCAGTTTGCGATTTTTTTCTTTTCTTTTGTTTTTGTTTTTTTTTTTTTTGTATTACTGTTCCTTAAAGAAATTTGCATTTCTTTCATTGTAGATATATATATTTATATAATTTTCCAATTAGAAAACTATTTAATTTCATTCATTTTCATGCGTGGTTAATTTGTAACCAGTTACATTTTCATTTTTTTTTCTTTTTTTTTATACATTACCTATATTTTCTTTGCTCTTGTGTTTTTTTATTTTTTGATTTGTGAAACCAAAGTATTTTAGTGGCTTTTAGGAGTAAAAGCACCACAGCTTGCCGTTGTTTTTTTTTTCACTTCAAATTAGAAGTATTGTCGTCAGTACTCCGAATAGGATGAGCTCACGCTAGGCTGGGGGAAAATTTTTAGTAACGCGATTTTTTTGTTGGGGACGATATTTTGTCCGGAAGCTAAGCTTGTCCGTCAAGAAGCTAAAGTTTTTTGGGTATTTTTTTTATAATTTTGTAATAAGTAATATTTTTTGTTTGCACATATGTGCTTGTTTAAATAAATTAAATTTTATAAAGTTTTGTTGAAAATGAGCATCAAGTTTTCTTAATGGAATAAGACATTAAAAATTATGGGACGGTGAGTAGAGGAGAGACCGGCTGAACGTGTTTGGGGTGGTTTCAGAAAGAAAAGCTCCAGAAACCACATAGGCGAAGTCAATTTTGATTTCAGGGGAGGGCAGGCGTGCCGACAGACCATCAGTCGGCGGTGTGACGGGTTGATGAAAGTCAACAACCATGGCTGAGTTTTGTATTTTTTTTTGTTTGCGTTTCTTTTTATTTTACACACTCACTTTCGGGCCTCACCACTTAAATAGAATTTTGTTTGGCAATTAGAAAAAAAGGCTGGTATGTTCTTTTTTTTGTAGTTGCATTGAGCTGGATTGGTCGGAAAGAACCACTCCCGATCGGCGAGCCAAAACCGGAGCATCCGGCATCATGCCAGCATAGCCGGTAATTCAGCAACTTAAAAAAAACAAAATGTTTAACATTTTGGTTTTTTTAAGTTTTGCACCAGTCACACTACAGATGTTTGCGATATATAAATCGTTTTATGATTTATTTTAGCTTATATTTCTTGAGATTCTGTTTCTATAATCATTGTTTTTTTTAATTGCTACAAAGAAGATAAATTTTATACAATACTAAAAATTATAACAAAAAAACTTTTTCATGATTCACACTTCATTCTGCAAAATGTTCTTTGAAATTACCAAATTTTGCATTAGACAGCACAAACACTCAAGATGTTTGCACAAAAATCATCCCAACACACTTCAAATATTTGTACAAACAAGCAACTACCCAACCACCATTAACAACGCTAAATGTTAGTACAAACGTTTTGGCATGTTTGGTAAGCTGTTTGTGTAGTTTATTTGGCCCTTAACTAGTTCTTTTATAAATTTAGGAATTCTTATTTTAAGGATAATTATGTATGTTCATATTTAACAGTAGAACATATACATTTTTGAATATATATAAAACCACATTTAAATTTTGTTCTTTTATTATGTTATAACGAGTGATTTTTTTGCTATTATCTTTTTGGCAACACTAGTTTTGACAGCTCACGCACGTTTTGTATCTTGTGTCACTGTCAAACATCTTCAGTTTGGTCTATAATTTAATCATGAATCGTCTTACAAACGAACAACGCTTGCAAATTATTGAATTTTTTTTGGTTTTTGTACATTTGTACGAGTACATCGGGTTTTAGTTTATGTTTTTCCTTTCTTAAGGTTTCTTTTACAATAAAAATTTGCTGTGATCAATAATTTTTGATTGAAGAAGATCAGAAAAATAATCAAACTTTTGTTTCGTAGTCGCTACACTATTCATCAGCAACCATTTTTGGATTTGAACTCGGGTCATGAAGCATCATTAACGCACCAAGAATGATTGAATACATGATTACAACAACTCTCACACAAAATTGAAATCTTCTGCGCATGCTGATCAAATGACGTCACAAAGCAGTACAAACACAGCCGTAGATGATTTGGAAATACATACTCTTGCATGGCTTACACTACGTCACCTAGCAGCAAATCATGCGCATGCCGTAATGCCTAGTTATATTATTATTATAATTCTTGTCCTTAATTACTCAGCCACTTATATATTTAATTATTTTCTGTCTATATTCAACTCATATTGAATCACATATGCATTTTTGTTAATTGCCCGTATTGTTTGTGCAGCGTTTACTGTCTCTGCAAGAGCGGTATTTATTTTTACTTATTAACATGCATATTTTTCAATTTTCTTTAATTCTCCGTACCCAGAGATGTAAATATTAATTTATTGAATTTTTGTTGAACTTTATAATTTTTAAATTAGATTTTTGGTTTGTACATTTGTACAATGGGTTATAGTTCAAGTTTTTTCCTTTCTTAAGTTTTGTCTTAAGAAGGATTTTTTTACAATACAAATTTGCTGTGATCAATAATTTTTGATTTAAGAAGACAGGAAAAATAAGAATCAAATATTTAGCTGGGACAACTAGCTGCCTCGTAGTCGCTGCACTACTCATTAGTCTTGTTGTGCAGGAAATATAAATAAACAAATAAATAAATACAGCCCAATTTTGAATATTCCCATGGAATTTATCTATCTCGAATTTATTCCTTACGGAATTTATTTCCAACATAAAGTACTTTTTCAATTCAAATTAAAGAAAAAAGCATAATTTTTGTCCGTAAGAATTGAAGAGTTAATCTCCTTTTAGTGTTTCCAATGACTGGAGAGAAGAAAAAATAAAAAAATCTCATGATTAATTTGTGTTCATAATTGGAGGAAAGGGAAAAATTATAAAATTCCCACGAAATTGTTATTTATAATTGAGCTGATAAATTAAATAATTAGTTTTTTTACATTACGTTACAGTACTCAGAGGGTAACCACTAGACATGCAGTGGAGGGAGAAAGAGGGAGTAGTGTTTGTGAACATTTGACTTGAACTTTCCAACTTTATAACAGACAGGAAACACGTCTGCAGGCAACTTATTCCATAGGCGAAGCGTGCAGCTGCAAAACGAATTCTCTCCGTTACGCGTAGTACGATTCCCCGGGCAATCAACCACAAATGGATGAGCTCTGGACGATGAACGCGTGCTACGTAAAAATGTGCGCGTTTCGGGAAAAAGATCCCCAAACTCGTCAGCACAAAATCCATTGTAGTATCGATAAAACACAGTAACGCACCCCACACTGCGTCGATGCTCCAGTGAATCAATAGAGTTGGATATCCTACTATTACCGATAAGCTTGTTCGCTCTCTCCTATACTCGGTCGAGTAACCCCAAAATAGACTTTGGGGCACCGGCCCAAACATAAGAGTTGTATTCCATTTTCAGTCGGATATAGGTGGTATAAATAGTAAGGAGATCGGAAGGAGTGAAATACTTCTTGCACCGTTTCAAAAAATCAAAGTACTTGAATGCTTCCTTGAAGACATGAAAAATGTGTCAGTCAGCGAACATCATACAGTTTTTTTGATTCCAAGAACATCAAGAGCTTCCGATTCCTCAATACTTATACCATCCATGAGTACAGATGAAGCAGCATTCACGGTCATGCGCTTATGTGGTAATAAACAACACTGGGTCTTACGAGCATTGAAGTTTTTGCCACCCCATTGAGAGATTAAAAGTAGATCATTACCTAATGAGTCATTCATATTATACCTCTTGGCAGCGATCTTGGGTAGACTGGGCCGATAGCTGAATGAGTATGTAGCAGAAAGAACGGCTTGATGGCACACCATCTATAACAACTCATATAGAGTATGTAAGAAAGCTCGATATAAATCGAGAAAAATTATTACCGACACCAAAAGTTTTCATAATAATGCACCATGGCATACTCTATCAAACGCCTTGGAAATATCCAGGGCCACTACCTTACTTCAAAAATTTATAAACAACTAGTTTTTTATGTTTCTGAGCTGTCTATGTCTCGACATTTCATAGGAGAAATTTTTGAAAGATATTCTCAAGCCTTCAACGTTATATCCCAACAATCTAAATAAACTATAGAGAATTGAAAAGAAAAATGTTTTATTAATACCTGTATAAACACAAAAAAAGCTCTTTCATTTCATTAACAATTTATTTAGATTGTTGCGATATAAAGTTGAACCTGAAATCTGCTTCCCCAAAATCCCTCCACTCCCTGGAAATAATACGAAACTTCAATTCTTGCGCTAAAGCTAATGACCATTAATAGTTCAGATACACGTTCCACGACAAAGACAGGCACCAAATATGAAAAAAGCAGTTCCGAACCGGTTAGCAAAGCGTTTCCGAGTTTTTTTCAGCTTTAGGAATCACCAAAAATTCCCCCTTCCCCAGAATTTATACGGCATCTTGAATTTTCGCAGTGAGGCAGCTCTGTGTAATTATTTTTATATACCTATATATGTAATAATCCATCATTAGGCATGGGTTTCGAGATTTGCAAGCATACAAGTTAAGCTAAAGTGAAAAAATTTTTGTAAAACCAAAAACCCGGTAAAAACCGTTCGATCCTAGTAGTTGCATTTCTCCTCATTGTTTGAGTGCTGAGAACGAGTGGAAAACTACATATGCAACAAAGATTTATGCGTTGCAGACCTCTAGTATGTGTATATATACCTAAATATTTATGTATGTGCTGATGTCTGCATATGTATAGGGTGTTTTTTTAAGCCCGATAGAACTTGAAATTGTAAAAAATAACACAAAAAATTAAATTGTAATCAAAATTTTTTTTTATTCGAAAGATCAATACGTGACATTAACATTTGAAAATGATTTCGGGCATATGGGCACCGCGGCTGTTCTTGACGAAGCGCATTCTGGACGTCCAATTTTGGGCCACTTTTTCGAGCACTGCTGGCCGTATGTCACGAACAACACGAACAATGCTGGCCTCCAAGGCGTCAATTGTTGCTGGTTTATCAGCATAAACCAGTGACTTCACGTAGCCCCACAGGAAATAATCGAGAGGTGTCAAATCGCACGACCTTGGAGGCCAATTGACAGGTCCATTTCTCGAAATCAACTTATCGCCAAATTTTGATTTCAGTCGATGGTTGCGTTCGCCGTATGGCACGTAGCGCCATCCTGTTGAAACCACATCTCCTCCGGATCAATGTCATCCATATTTTCAAACAAAAAATCATTGATCATGGTGCGGTAACGATCTCCATTGACCGTAACGCGAGCTCCGGCCTCATTTTTGAAGAAATAAGGTCCGATGATGCCACCAGCATGAAAACCGCACCAAACAGTGCATTTTTCTGGATGTAATGGAGTCTGTAGGGTCTCTTGTAGATTGGTCTCACTCCATATGCGGCAATTTTGCTTATTAACAAACCCGTTAAGCCAAAAATGCGCCTCATCGCTGAACACAATTTTGCGATAAAACAACGGGTCATAATATAGAGTATACTGAAACAAATATAAAAATGTTTCATCAAAATTTAATTTTTTGTGTTACTTTTTACAATTTAAAGTTCTATCTAGCTTAAAAAAACACCCTGTATGTGCATGTATGTATGTACTCATGTATAAAAAGAAATCAATTAAAGGAGACAAACTACAATAATAAGTATAAAACTGATTTAAAGCTCTTGTCAACACACACGCACCCACACACATACACACACATGCGTACGTGTATGGTTATGTTAGTTCCCATTTAACAGAACATTTTTATGTACATACATACATATATTTTTATGTATGTATATGCTGTTTAACAGCAATTCGATCCGAAGGCGCTTGCAGAGCTGAAGGGCCTATCACACGAATAAGCTTCGCACAGTACTCCGCACAGACATTAAAAACTGAAGTGTTTCTGATTCCAAGAACTTTTTTGTTTATTTTTATTGAGTGGGACTAATTGACGCCAGCGTCACAGTAACCATGTCCATTTTAACGACTTGTTGTGTTACTCTTTTGTTATGGAAGCTGTTTGCATATTTCTGAATTATGCATGGCATAAAAATCGCAACAATGTTGAATTAGTAGTGTGTTTTGGTATTTTTACTTGTTTTTTTTATATTTTATTTAATTTTTTTTTTTCTTTCTGATGCTCATCAGTTGCTAATTCAAACGGGGGTTTCTTATTTATGGGGCATCGCATCATTTGGCATGCGCATGTACATGTGCAAGCAGGAACAAACTGTTTGCAACATTGCACGTACACAATGTTGCCAAACTCTTTTTAACAACACTTTTAAAATATTACATAGGTGTACAACTATGCTTCCGACTTTTTCCCCCCGAAATTCGAGACTTTATTGTAAAAACTATTTATACATTTATGGTTCAAAGTATTGTCCATCTCTGGCCACTACTTTCTCGTATCTTTCGGGCAGAGTGCGAGCTCGCGTTGAAAAAACCGGTCATCTTTTGAAACGATTCAATTTTTTAGTTTTTCATAAGACCAGAAGTGCTGGTCAGCCATAGATCGAAACAAAGTGACAGTCGCAGGGAGCAACGTCTGTAAGTGAACTATACCAATATCATCATAATAAAAAGAAAATAATTCCTAAATAGTTTGAGTTTTATTCAACATCAACTTCAACTTCGGCCTTAAAATTTAACCACCCTTTATTGCCGCCATTTGATTTTCCATGCTTGGCTCAAGCGCATTACTTGCATTCGATAACGATCGCCTGTGATTGCTTCAGTCGGTGTTAACAACTCGTAATACACTGCGCCAAGCTGGTCTCACCAAATACTGAGCATGACTTTGGAACTGTGAATATTCGGAAACAAGGCCGAAATAACCTCATACTTTTCTGCGCTTGGGATTATCGTAATGCGCCTTTAAATTAATTAAAGATAATATATATTTAGATTAATTAAAGATAATATAAAAATAATTCAAAATGAGCTTTTCTTATTTTTGCCACGCCTATAAATACTGCCCTTTTAGTATTTTGTTTACTGTGCCGCCATTTTTAGTCCGATCATAACATTTTACATAGCAGTTTTCGCGGTTCTGTAAGTGTTGTATATCAGTGTTTAACGGTTTTTCACTACCACGGTAAATTGTAGTCATAACTTTTTAAAACTTGGCTTCAACCCCAATACTTCTTGTTAATTTTGCACCTCCTTATACTTACACTCTTCAACTATAGTATATTGCCTTTGAAAAATGTTACCTCAACCATTGATGGCAACATCGCTACATTTTACTAAAGCTCACTTCGCAATTATTGGACTGAAAAAAAGGGCTGAAACTTACCTTCAACTTCTTTCTCATCAGAAGAATTTTAAAATTCCGTGTGCAGTCACACGGAGCAAATATTTTGTAAAAAAAACAGAGAACACAATAAAACAGAAAAAAAATCTCTGTTCTTTTGTTAATCAGTAGCAAGAATGATAGAATACAAGATTATGCCTTGCGCATGATTTTCCGTTCGATGACGTTTTTGGACCATTTTAAGGGTTGCTCAATATTAAACAATGCGAGGCAACCCCAGTCAAATCAGACAGTTCGGAGAAAAAATTTTTTGATTTACTTTATATTTTATTATATCGATATTTATTTTAAACACCATAATCCACCAAATTTTGCGGTTTTTTTGGCGTTTGGTTTAAGAAATATTGTTTTTTGAAAACACTGAAACAATATTCATAATTTTTTCAATATTAGTCCAAACAGCACAATTCTTTGTCTTTTCCTGTCTATCTATCTATCAAAAAATAGAACAAAATTTTGCACAGCGGTCTTGTTTGTGATGTTCGAGATTTAATATTTTAAATAATTTTTTTGCTCAACTTTTAAAAACCCTACCTACGGTAGTGGGACTCGAAAATATATGTACTATTTTTCCTGATTTTTTAAAATTTGTTAATAATAATTTTTCGTGTTAAATCACTGTGCAAAAATTTTCTGGGACTTCGCAGGATATATTTTAAATATTAATAATGAAGATTCCGCTTTATTTCCCGGGAGGTGAGGGGATTTTAGTGATTGCTGAAGTCGTTTTGGGAATTCCCAAAAAACTCGGTACCGATTAGCTAACCGGTTAGAAACGCATTTTCGATGTAGAACATGTATCTGAACTTTTAACGGGCATTTAGGACTCGGTCGTATGTGTAATTACCCGTTTTTTTTTTAGATGTTTTGGTTTTTTGAACTTTTTGCGGGCTTTTTTTGACATTTTGGCGAATTTTTGCGATTGTTGTGCTACGCAGTAGAATTTTCCAACGTTTTCTGCCGGTTTTAAGTGGCTGAAGAGCGGTTCACTTGTATGTTCGTAAGTTTGTATGTTTATATATTTATAACTTTCGCAACCATTGGTGTGACATACGCAGAAGATTTCAATTCTGTGTGAGAGTTGTCGTAATCTTGTACTATATTATTCTTGGATTTTATTGTTTTTAGGTTAAGTGGGCAGGCTGCTGGATTCCCAATCTATCCTGTGGTTCTCCTGCTAACCTGGATCCTAAATTTAATACCTTAGTGGTTGCCTGTATGAAAAGCATTTAATTATTTTCTATCTATATTCATCTCAAATCCCAGTGGGTGTTGATGAGTAGTGTAGCGACTACGAAACAGCTAGTTGTCCCCCAGCTAAAGATTTGATTATTATTTTTCTTGTCTTCTTCAATCAAAATTATTGATCACAGCAGATTTGTATTGTAAAAAATCTTTCTTAAGAAAAAAATGTACAAATGTATAAACCAAAAATTTAATTTAAAAAATAATTATTGTTCGACAATAACTATTTTTTTAAACAGCAACAAAATACGATATCCAAGGTTACTTTTTTGATATTTATGTAAATGCATAAAAATTATTTTTTCAGACAAAAATTTTGTTGATTTTATTTTTAATATAGGCATATAGTTAAGTGGGGAAAAGGGGGAAAAGGTAGGAAACTTTTCTGTGTGGCATTACGTGCTAACTAGCCATCTGCTATTCCTTATGTTTGACGATAGCGCGGTCAGCTTGACCGAGACCAGGCATAATAGGCTATTGAAGCTCTTTATTGTGGTTGGCGACTTTTAAAAACGACTTTGACAGCTTCGTAATGGATTAAAAAATATATAAGCATACCAGCCCAATTATGAATATTCTCGCGGAATATTATCCTCACAAAATTTCTTACGTAAAATAATTTTCTCAATTAAAATTAAAGTGAAAATCTCAATTTTTGTTAACTTGACCATAGGAATAGAAGATTTGATCTTAGTGAATGGAGAGAAGTAAAATATAAAAATCATCATATCGCTCCTTTATTGCAACATAGTCATATCTCAAAAAAGCTCATTTCGAGAAAAATGTTCACAACTCATCCTGGTTTCGCCATTCGAGTCATACAACTCCTGAAGGCCAATATGTTGATTTATTCGCTGCGCACAACCACCTAGCGCAATTAGTGAATGAGCCAACGCATATTCCATGTGTTGAAGGGCATGCCTCAACTACCGTATTCACCGGACTTGGCCCCCGCTGACATTTTCCTCTTCCTAAAACTGAAAACACCGATGAAAGGAAAGCGTGGCATAAGTGTATTATAGTTATGTGAGGAGGATTACTTTGAAGGGGATGAGATTTATTGATGAGTAAATAAATAATTTATGAAAAAATTGAAAATAACGGTTATGTTTTGATCAGCTCTCGTGTAGTTGACTACATCCGACCGAAAATGGAATACAACTCTCATGTTTGGGCCGGTGCCTCAAAGTCTATTTTGGGGTTACTCGACCGTGTGCAGGAGAGGGCGAAGAAGCTCATCGGTGACAGTAAGGTATCCAACTCTATTGACTCACTGGAGCATCTACGCAGTGTGGGGTGCGTTACTCTGTTCTACCGTTACTACAATGGATTTTGTTCTGACGAGATTAGAGATCTTGTTCCCGAAACTCGCACATTTTAACGTAGCACGCGCTCATCGTCTAGAGCTCATCTATTTGTGGTCGATTGCCTGGGGAACTGCACTACGCATTACAGAGAATTCGTTTTTCAGCCGCACGCTTCGTCTGTGGAACAAGTTGCTTGCAGAAGTGTTTCCTGTCTGTTATAGCGTTGGAAAATTCAAGTCAAATGTTCACAAACACTACTCCCGCTTTCCCCCTCCTCACAACCTATTTTCCTAGATCTGGTACAATGCACTGCATATGTAGGTGTCATCCCCTGAGTACTGGTCCAATATAAAAAAAAACGCATTTAAAATTTTTAGTTTCCATACAAATTTTTTGAGAAAATATCTCCTAAAGGAAACAGTATAAAAGCAATTTGAATAAATTTTTGGCACAATATAAATGGTAGTACTGCTAACAACTCTGCATTGTTAACGCGAAAAGCCCATTTTTTGAGATATGACTATGTTGCAATAAAGGAGCGATATATGCAGTTTTGCGAGAAGTGAAACAACTCCTTATTAATCATTCATTAATCTATTACAAAATTGTCGTAGACGTTTTTCAAATTCGCCAACCACAACAAGGCCTTACTTTGTGTTAAAAAGGGTTTTAGGCGTCAAATTAGGGGTTATGCTTATTTTGTCAAATATTTACTCCATATGACCGTGCTTTAGGATCTTCCCTAGAATGAGGAGAAATCAATGTTATCAAGTAAAATTATATATTAGCCCGATTCACAATCTTGGGCATCTGAGATTGCATATATCTGCAATTAAAAATACAAAACCTATTTGCTCGTGTTCTGTTTGTGTAAAGTAAAAATATACGCCACTATTTAGCAAATGCAATGTTGCCAGACCATTTGCATCAGATACTGAACAGGGCTATTGTACTTACATATGCTGTAAATTGAAATGAAACTGCTTTGTTTAATCGTAATGTGTTTTAGATTTTATTTTTGAAGAAAAATAGTTTATTAATTAGTAAGAAAAAAAAATTATATAATTTAATTTAATTAATTTATTATTTTAATAGTGATTACATAATTAAAATGAAATTTGTGTATGAGTGCTCGCTCGCTCACCTTACAGACAATAAGAGGGAGATTTTTTTTGTTTTTTTTTTTTGTTTTTGTGTAATTATTATTTTATAAATTAATTTCATTGACAAGAAAGATTTTACAAGTTAAACTAATTGTAGCTTCATATACATACATATGTATGTGTGTGTGTGTGTGTAAGTATAGGTAGGTATAATGGGATTGTATACATACATATGTATGTATGTATGTATGCATGTATGTTAAATACTTGTTGTTGGTTTTGTATTTAATTTAATTTGAGGTATGGTACTTAAAAAACAAAAGAGAAGAAGTGTCTTTAAGACTTTATAAACGGGAATTTCAAACTTGGAAGCTAGAAGCAGCAACAGCAGCAGCGGCAGCAGCAGCAGCACGTGCAACCCGAAATTGCGCCATTCTCTTGTCAAGTCTTAACAAAACTTTGGTAATAAAAATATCAATATTTAAGCGTATGATTGCACATAAACAATTGCATAAATGTATGTATGTAAATGGTAAAGAAGCACCTTTAAAGTTTTGCAGATGCAATCGATCGCTCCATTATCGATCATGTTTGACAAGTTGAATGGGTGTTCTTTCGCGTTGATTGGCCTCTGAGCCGGAAGCAGATGAATAAAAGCTGGCATCCGCATCATTGGAATCGTCGTGCACATTAATTTCCTCTTCTTCGGAATCGGAACCATTTACAGAAACAGGCTTTGAGTTGTCGTTGGTTGGTTGCTGCAATCGCGACTGCTTGTCGTGATCGGCTGCTGACAAGGAGGCCGCCACAGCATATTGGCGTGCCAGGCCTAAAGCAAATGCTGCCGCCGACGGAGTATTAACGAGCGAGCGAAATGCACTGTGCTCGCCGCCCATCGAAAGACCGGGTGAAGTTGTAGCGATGGCAGCTGCCAATTGTTGATGCGGTTCATTTCCCAATACAGCAAACGACGATGTGGACATCGGCAGCGTTGAGGGTGGCGATGGACCATGATTTTTACTAAGCTGCTGATGTTGATGATAGTGATTGAGCAGCAGAGCAGCGGCTGCCGACTGAGGATCGGGATGGTGTGGATGTAGGTTTGTCATGTGAGCAGGCAAGGAATTTGTGGGCGTTGTCATGCCGACGTGATGGCCAGACTGCAATACCACGTCAGCGGGTTGAGGTTGAGGTGCTGAATGGGGCGATTGATGGGCATTCGTGACAGAGGGATCATTGGGACATGTCGATGCATTGCTATTGGTACTTGGCGTCGGGGACGAGGAGGTAGGATTGCTGCACGTTTCAATGGATTGTTGTGAAAAGTGAACACCAGAGGAATTGTTGCTAGTTGGGCTGGATCGTCTTTTCAAAAGATTCATGCGCTGATGTCGACGCCATTTAGCTCTCCTATTTGAAAACCAAACCTATTGTTTTAAAATTTAAAATTAATGCAAAAATATTTCTTTAATTAAGGCTCATCGAGTTACAGGGTGCAGCATTCGCAGATTGAATTTTTTTTTTTCAAAGTGTCCAAATCTTCAAGAACAGTGTTGTGTTATAAATCAAAATTTGTTTTCTACTAGATCTTAAACTTAGGGCCTGTTTCTCAATCTCGAACGTTAACGTTCGCATGCTCTATTAATGCTAAAAAGGAATATGTTTGTACAACTTGTTAGCTTTGAGGCAGGAAATTGGAAGATGGGAAAGAGTACACAGAAAAAAATAGATGAGATTCTTTTTCAATCAAGTTATGTTATTAATAAAAAACCATAAATTTAATCAAATTTAATATTGAGTTTTTGAAAATAGCTCTTAATAAAATTCAATTAATAAAAAGTTTTCCGAATTATTGATTGTTATTCAATAAATAAATTTCAAAGGTTGTCACAAGATAGTGAAGAGTCAATTTTTTTGTTAAGTATATTTTGCAGATTTTACATACTAACAACAATTTTTTTCAACTCAATAATTTTTGCTTTTAAGTGAAAAAGCTATTTTTACTTTATAATTTAAATTATCAATCCGGCCAAAACTCCTTTTCACAGGAAATTTGATAAAAATAATGCAATTTTTTTATCAATATGGCATCTATTTTTTTCTGTATATGAAGCAATATTTTGGCAAAGAAAATCCAGATAATGGATCAAAAATTAGCTGTTTATTCTCTCAACACGCATGCAAATGTAGCGTTCGAAATAGTGAAACAGGCCCTTAATTTGTTCTCAATTCTACTGCAGTCTGAAGCAAATTTTAAGCTAATCTTAAATGAATGTATGACAAAATTCGTTGGTAATTCGTTCGTAATGTCAGCTCGAAAAACAAAAATTACAGCGAAAGTTATTAAAGATTGGAAAACGTGTAAAATGAACCAAAAATATCATAAACTGAGACAAACAGCTGTTTCTCTCACTAAACTGTAGCGCTAATTTTTATGGAAAGTAACAGCTGTCACATTTTCTTTTTTTTTAACTTTATTATTTGATTTATTGAATCTACATAAGAAATGTAATGACAATAAGTATTCAAGTCTTAATACTAAAAAAAAATTGTCATTAAAGCTGGCAGGACTGGACAAAAATTTATTTTTATGCGAATATTATTTTAGAATTCAGTTATCTGTTTAGAGCTCCAATGGTAGCCAAAGTATCCCTCCTTCTCAGACGGGTATGACCACCAAAGTTAAGAATATTAACTGCAAGAGGATTTGAATGGAATTCAAGTTTGTTAATGTATCTTGTCGCGTACTTCACAAATTCAGATTTCACAAAAGGTACGTTCAGATCTGCGTGGATTCGTAAGTTTTTAACGTACCATGGAGCATCTGTAATTCTACGGAGAATTCTATTTTGACTTCTTTGAATTTTTTCAATGTTGGATGCCGAGCTGTCACATAAGAACACTACTCGCAAAAGCAGAGTGTTTAAGATAAGAATATACCTAAGCAAAACCTGCTCCCCAGGGGGAACTAGAGCATGGGAACAAAAAATATGATGGGAACAATTGGGCCATTTGTAAAAAATTGATTTTTTATAAGCAAACAATGTATAATATGCCTTTAACATTGATCTTAATAGCTTTGACCTTTATTATTTAATTTAATATTTGTAATAAATTTATCCAGCTCAAGGTGCTTTTGGCTTTTTTAATAAAAATTTTTATTTTTTTTTATATTTTGTCTTACCTCGGAATTTTATTGAACACTCATAGAAAACCTGTCATAACTATGATGTATTTTAACATCAATGCAATGCCAAATGTCATCATTTTTGACCCCATGACACTTGTCATCGCTGTGATGTCGACCATTACATCAATTGCTCTAACTATCAACAGCGGCAATTATGACAAATATTTCATCAATGAAATGTCACACTGACATCATGGGGATGCTTTATCGGAATACTTTTGATGAGAGCATGTAATCAATGCAAGGAAACTCCAATACCCAGGAAATTACTAAATGATGTCAATGTAATGACAAAACATCATCAGTAGAATGGCGCACTAACATCAGACCAACTATAAATTGGATTAATTTGGAAGTCAATTTCATGACGACATCATCAACATTAACCTCCGGTTATATTTTCTGATTTCAAAAATATGTTCAAACACATAACTTTAAATTCTACCATCTTAAAGAAATCAATGAGAATTAATCTTTAGATAATACTTTTGATGGCTTCCTGCCATCAATACAATGTCTGTGTGGCGTATTATCATATTTTAATTGCGTGTATGAAGCAATATTCGTTTTCTTTGCTTCGTAGTTCTTCTTTTTATATAACTCTCTACGCTGTCATTACATTTATGTAACTAACGTCGCATATGATGACTAAATGTCATTAATATGATGCATTTTTTTCTACTTCTTAAAAATTAATTTAAATTTAAAATATAATAATTTTAACAACCTAATTCCTTTGCAACAATAAATATAAAATATTATAACACTATGTAGGCTTTTTTATAATCAGTTTTGACAAATTAGGTGTATTATTCCTATTAATAAAATGTATCATTGACTTGATGTCACCACGGTTGTAGCATTGATGATACTCAATATATGACAAAATTGTCTGATGACTTTTGTTGTTGAGATTGATGTGAGTTTTCATATTACTGATGACTATTTACATACTATTGATGTCACAATTCTGATGACCCGCCGTCATCAATATGAAGATGCTTTTTTCTATGAGTGAAGAAGTCCTCCGAAGGAACACGAAATATCGCAAAATAAAACAACAAATTTTTATTAAAAAAACTAAAAGAACGTTGGCTGGACAAATTTATTACATAACGCTCCTTTATTGCAACATAGTCATATCTCAAAAAATAAGATTTTCGAACTAACAATGCAAACTTGTTAACAGTACTAACTTTTATTTTGTACCAAAAATTTATTCAAATTGCTTTTAAACTATTCCTTAAGGAAATATGTTCTAAAAAAAATTTCTAAGACTTGTAGGGAAACTAAAAATTTAAAACGCTTTTTTCTCGAAACAAGCTTTATTTTAGTTATGACTATATTGCAATAAAGGAGCGATATATTAAATATATCTTTAGTTTAGTGATAACATATTACATTTTTCAGTCCAAGGCAGCTTTTCCAGATAGTATTAGAATTACAATAAATATAATACCAAAAACATCACTTGTATTATGTTGACAGAAATTACGAAATGTGAAAGTTTTGTCTCTATTTTGCTTGGAAAAGCAACAAAGTCTACATGTTTTCGCAGAATTACGAGTATGTAGCATGTAAACAAAATTTTGACAAATTTGCGAAATATTATTGTTCAGAATTTTTATCACATCTAAACCAGTGTGCTGCCGTTGATCTGCTTGTTATAAATGTACAACACATTCACACAAACAAGATGAAATCGAAAACATAATACACAAACAAACAAACATACCTGATTTAAAGCACATAAAATTCCAAGTAAATCAACTACAAATGATGTTGTTGTAATTCTTGCATTCTTGGTATTTCGTTTTCTTATTGTTTGTTGTTGTCACTTGCTTAATGTTCGCAAGTAAATGTGTGCATGTGTATAGGCGTAAGAAATACATTTGAGTCTAGAATTATGAACCACTAGAAATAAATAGCAAGCAGGTCGGCGGCAACGTGTCAGTTAATTTTAAGGCTTTGTGCAAGACAGTCATAAGTTAGAAAGTAAGCAAGTCTAGTGTTTTAGTACACAGTGGTATCAAGTGTCAATAAAGTAGTGAATTATTTAAGTACAGTGTAACGAACAAAAGTGTGAGTCATATTTTCATTATTATGAATCACTAGAAATATCATGACGACTGTAGAAAATGATAAAGACGTATAAATAGCAAGCAGGTAGGCGGTAATATGTCAGTTAGTTTTAAAGCTTTATGCAAGACAGTCATAAGTCAGTAAAGTAAGCAAGTTTAGTATTTAGTACACAGTGGTTTTCAGTGTAATGATGATGTATGTAAGTACAGTGTGTGAGTCATTATTTCATTTGCAATTAAAGAATTCGCAAAAGTGTTTTAGAGGCAAAAAACATAACAATATTGTAGTTGGTGAAGTTGATATCATAGCTTTCTCTGTCTCTACATAATTCGAAAACCAAAAATTATAAAAAGTGTAATTTCGTGTTTTGTCTTCCTTCCATCCAGTGCACACATATTTTTACTGTTGTCTGTGTTTTCTAAATAAATATGTATGTTTATTCTTAATTTCTTTTGAAACCTCATTGCATCGGAATAGCTAGCAAGTAGAAATAAGTAGTGCTTCGTCTTCCCTTCTGTGTGCCCGAGTTTTTTATTTTTTTTTTTGTTTGTTTTTTCCACTGTCGTCCGCATATTCTTTATATGTTCATTATTAATATATTTTGACTGCAATTCATGACATTGCAGTGTAGTAGGTGTTGGACTAAATTTTGTTAGTCTGAGCAGTGTCGAAGGTACATATATACACTGGACCCTGATCAGCTTTAACTCCCTCTTTCCCCCTCCTCATAACCTGTTTTCCTAGTTCTGGTACAATGCACTGCATATGTAGGGGTCATCCCATAAGTACTGGTCCAATAAAAAAAAAAAAAAAAAAAAAAAACTAATTTAATTCCAACACTCTAAATGCTGTAATCACTTTTGCTTCTGCCTTGACATGTTGTTATTAGCAGTCGAACGTCCACAAATACTACTCCCTCTTCTTCCGCCTCGTACTTCTATTTTCCTAGTTCGAGGGGTCATCCAAGATAAAAAAAATATGAACGTTAAAACCTCTTGTAATTGGACATTCACCGTGGCAATATTTTTGCACGGTTATAGTATATTGGGTGTTAAACGTCATATCTAAAGCTATTGCAAAAACGCAAATGAAATCGCGCATGCTGCATCCCAGTAACCCACGCCTTGCGTTGAATCATGATATAATAAAACAAGGCTAGCCTGTCTCCTTAGAAAATATAATGAACTGTTTATTAAATTATGTTTGTTAAATTATATATGTATAAATATTTAGGTAATATGATATTTTTTCTTGATATGCTGCTAACCACGTTTGCGCGTGCGCTTTTTTTCACAGTCAATAACGAAATGTGCCTATAAAGGAATTCGTGGATCCAAACAAAATTTAGTAAAAATAATTATTGAACAAAAGCAATTATTTTCTTCCACAAATTATATATGTATGTACACTGAAAAAATTTTGTTCAGAAATTCTCTGAATTTTGACATTACTTTTATGAATTTTTTCATTATTTTTCAACCATTGTAACTTTTCATAGAAATAATTAAACAAATTATTATTTTATTATATTAGGTTATTTTAATGAAAATCTTCATAAAAGTAATGAAACATTTTAATAAGAAACATGACTTATTTTCATTAAAAGTATGAAAGACAAATCATATGATTAGTGAAATAATTTCTCTAGATCAAAGAACCAATTTCAAAAAGCACATGAAAACTGTGCATTAAATTAATGAAAAAGTAAAATTTATTTTATGAAATAACTTCTTTGTACTAATGTAGTATATACATTAAAAATATGAAACTCCTTCTTAAGGTCAATGAAGTTATTTCATTTATCTAATTTTATTATTCATTGAGCACCTGAAAAATTTACATTAAATCAATGAAATAGTTACATTTGTTTAACGAAATAATATCATAACACACATTAATAAAATATGTTCACGTATAAGATCAATGGAATTATCTCATTTATTCATTGATACTTTATTTCATTACACAAACAATACTATTCCTTGCTTTTGTGAAATTGTATCTAATTATGATAAAAGAAAATGTTGAACAAGTATTCACCAAATAAAACAGATTTTATTAATTCAAATGACTTCAATACACTAGTTTTTAAATTTTTTAAACTATTATTATGCTGATTTGAGTACATGCACATATGTACATACATACCCAAGTTCGGTTGCCAGAAATTTATTTGTCATTGATCTAATGAATTCTATTTCATTGGAATTATGAAACTCATAAAACATTTTAATAAAAAAACTTGACAGTTTTTAAACTGTAGCTTAAGATTAATAAATGCCTATTAATATATCTTACCAAAATTCAAAGAATTAAAAAAAAAAATAAATTTTGTTGTAGTCATAAATCCAATGATTGTTTTTAATGAAACTATGAAACTTAATGAAACCATTCTGATGGAACTATTTCATAATATATATAAAGTTTCATGCATATTGTGAAAAGTTTTCATTGGATTAATGAAAAATATTTAATGAAACAGTTTCATTAAATATGTGACGCATAATTCTTTCAGTGTATATACATATATGTATTTGTATAGTACTGTGTACAACTTTGCTTCCGCCATTTTTTGCAAAAATTTTTTTAGCATTTTTTATTTATTGAATCTTCAAAATGGACTAACAATAAGTATTCAAATCTTTTTCCGAAATGCGAGGCTTTATTGTAAAAAACTGGTTATACCTTTATCATTCGAAGTATCGTCCATCGCTGGCGACTACTTTCTCCCAATTTTCGAATCGATTCACGTATCGTTCCAATTTTTTATTTCTTTATAAAACCGAAAGTGCTAGGCCGTGTGCCATTGATCAAAGCAAGTGGTAGCCCGAGAGAGCAACGTCTGGAGAATACGGCAAGTGGAGTAGGACTTTCCATTTCAACGTTCCCAAGTATATCTTGACTTGCGTTCGCTAGCGATCACCTGTGTTTATTTCAGTCGGTGTTAACAACTCATAATACACTACGCCGAGCTGATCACACCAAATACTGAGCATGATCTTGTAGCCGTGAATATTCGCGGGTAGGACTTCCCATTTCAAGGTTCCAAGTATGTCTTGACCACTTTTGCAACATGGTCACGCTGTAAAATCTCTTTATCATGTCTCATATTGCGGCCGTTTGTAAGTCAATGTTCGTTTCAAACGCGTTAATTGCGTGTGATAACGATCACCTGTGATTGTTTCAGTCGGTTTTAAAAACTTATAATACGCTATGTCGAGCTGGTTTCATCAAATACTGACCACGATTTTGGAACCGTTAATATTCAATTTGGCTGTAGACGTGGATACATGACCGGGATAATCGTAATGAACTCATTTTGCGTCTCTAGTCATAATAAAATGCAGAAATTCTGAGGTTCTGAGACTTTTTCTATCCAGTTTTAGAGCACATTCGGCCCTCTTTGCATCAAAATTTCACAATATCCAGTCACAATAAAATGCAGAAATTCTTCCTACTTTTGCCTTTATTATTGTTGTTATTTGGATGGGATGTGACCCTAATCAGCCACTTGCACTGCGACCATTGTAGATCTATTGTGCGTCCCCTTGCTCCATTACGGGTTAAGTACATCAAGAGATTGAACTAGCTCCTTCATTGGGAGTGATAGTAAGTCCCATTCACTCAACGTAGCAACCTATATCTCCTGTGTCCTAAAGCTCCACAGTGGGTGATCAAGTGTTGCCCTGACTCCTGTTGCTCCCCGCAAAGTCCTGAAATGTCTGTATTGGAAATGTCTATCCTGTACTTAGTTGGCTTATGGCAGGTGTAATGACCTGTAAGTGCACCTGTCAGTGTTCTAAGACTTTTCCTATCCAGTTTTAGAGCACATTCGAAATTTCTTGGAATGTTCGAGACCAGTTAAAACCACATGTTCACCAAGAACCGCTCATTCAATTCCGGTAGATTACGAAAACTGTCTTTCCGACGTTATCTGATGCTGGACCAACTACACGGGGTGAATTATTCACGCTTCAGCCCCTCCCCCATGGGGCTTGCAAGGTTCACATAGATCGCAACTTTTGCCATATGTTTGTAGCCAAATGGACAACCCCATTGTTGAAGAGTTCAGGGATTCTAATCCCTGCTGTATACAATTTCCCAGGAGTTATTGAAAGACAAGCCTTAAAGAGTTGGCAGGTGGAAGCCCCTTCAAAGCATAAGCCCTTAATCAACTCACCGATAAAACGATTATTTCTGGTTTCTTACATTACAAGTATCTGTTACAAGACTACAGCACCTCGGGGAATTTTTAGCACCCGAAAACCGGTATTGCACCATAGTTATCAGGGAAACTAATTTCCTTTTCATCGATTTTGGGTTTAAGCCGCAGCCAGTCTGAAACAGACAAGGTAGACACCTCAACCAGCATAAGCACCTAGATAGCCTGAACCTCCTGGGGGGCTTAGCTGATCCCTACTCTGCCGATTAACCTTTAGTGAGGGCTTTGGAAGTCCAAAATAACTTAAGTCATGCAGCTTCCCAGAGTTTTATTTGCTACAACAGACAACGAACTCCTATCCCTCTGTACTCTAGAGCAGAGTGCCCTGGTTTGGTGTACACTAAAGCAAAACCTGCTTGCCGGAGTGAAGCTTTAAGGACACAGGTTTTCTGTACATTTGTGATCAGTTGTTGTGATAGCTGTTGCTTATCAAAGAAAAACAGCTGTTTGTTTCAATTTATGGTATATTTGTTTGATGGTGTTCTCAAAGAAATATGCTTAAATCACTGCTCCCACGTGAACATCATACCGCAGAGTAGCCTTGAGTGGATGTTACAGCTTTTCATTCATCACACGCGGGGTTTTGGTGCCCCAGAAACAAAGATTTCCAGGCATGTTCTAACACTCGCAAGTTTTCAAAGTCGCCAAGCGCTTTGAAAACGCCAAATTTATTTTTAGGTGTTCTGTGACTCACGCGTTTTGCTTGCGAGTTCACATAATTTGACATGTTTTACCAACGTTTATTTCCAGAAATGAGTTACAATACAATGAGTTTGGCTCGCGTTTTAAGAACATTTTTTTAAATTCCATGTATTTAGCAAAACTTGTATGAAAAATCGTCTAGTTTTTGTTCTACTACATTTTATTATTTGTTTAATGTCAGTTCACTTTGGTATGCTCTTTTGATTTGAACTCGCCCAGAGTCTAGCGATTGCGATTTGCAGAACACCTTTCTTGTGACTTGAGTTCAAGTCACAATCGCAAATGTCATACGAGATGCGAGTGTCAGATCATGCCCGTTTGTTTATTGACGTAAGCGTTTAAATGAAAATGCTCGTCGTCGCTCATCATGATTTTCGACTCAAAATCGTATTCTTTCGTAGTTGAGATTGAGAATAGCTCTACTCGTACATGCGGAGTACAGCACTCCATTTTTTGTTTGTAGCTGTGTAGTTCGCAAATGTCAAGTTTAATTGACGTAAAACGCGATTTAGAAAATTTTTGACATCTTACAATAGGGTGATTAATTTTGCGCCAATCTGTATACACATATCGCTCCTTTATTCCAACATAGTCATATCTCAAAAAATTTGCTTTTCGAGCTAACAACGCAAAATTGTTCATATTTTGCCACAAATTTATTCAAATTACTTTTAAACTGTTTCCTTTAGGAGATATTTTCTAACAAAAATTTTCTAAGACTTGTATGGAAACTAAAAATTTGAAATTTGTTTTTCTCGAAACAAGCTTTTTTTGAGTTATGATTATGTTGCAAGAAAGCAGCGATATGTTCACATACGATAATATTTTACTAGTTTTTGCAGTCACCTGTTTCTAATATAAAAGAAACCAATGCTCACTAACAAAACGCCACGCCCATGGTTGTATACATTCTAAGGAATTTGCAGCCTTGTTTTATTATAACATGAATTGAACTATAGTTTATTTGATAACAAAAAGGAAAAAAAATTGTATTCCCTCCTCACCTGTACTCTGGCTTCGCTTAGAGAAGTGCGGCTGGACAAACGCTCTCTTGTGCTGACGCAAGGATAATGACTTTTATCGAACTCCTTTTCCAGTTCCTCCAACTGCTCGGGCGTAAATGTTGTACGGTTGCGGCGAAACTTTGGCTCATCGTCATCGTCCAGATAATCCGAATCAATGGGATTTGTATCATCCGGCGAATCTAAAGTATCGTGACTGCCAGAGCTGGGCGAAATTGCGCGACTGGTAAGCGAATTATTAGTATTAAGAGCTGGTGACGAATGGCTGGAAGGCGGCATTGTCGTTAAGGTGGTGCCGGCCATTGGTGGCGACCAAAAATGAGGCGGAGCAGATGTTGAAGAGGCGGCAGCAGCTGCTGCCGCTGCCGGATGCCACGTAAAACCAGCATATGGATGAGGTGGATACAAACCGTAGGCTGCTGTGCGCGCAAACTCGCTGGCAACTCTCTCAGCAGCGCGATTTCTCAGTATGCGATTAATAGAGGACACTGACGGGGCTGTGGCATTTGTACAAACACCTGTAATATGTGAAATAAAACGATATCAATAATCGTAAATAACAAAAAACAAAATCGAAAAGAAAAAAAAAATTAATTCCTTATTTCAAAAGTTTATAAAACGTTAAGCCGATCATTAAAAAAATCCCATCAATGGAATTAAACCGCAAATAATTGAAGGCAACGATACAATTGCTCAATGTGCGCAGTGGTTGTGTGTGTGTATGTGTGTGTGTATAGAGTAAGCAGTTGATGCCAACTAATCAACCGCGATCAATCACAATGCAAAATGAACAAATAACTGATTAAAGATTCCGATAGCTGAGAAATGTATGTGTGCGTGTGTGTGTGTGAGTGGAGCTGTGTGTGTTCGAAGTGAGCATATGCTTGGAGTGTGGGAACAGCCACTACGATCTTTAAATTGTTCCTCTGCATTTTTTTTTCTTTTATAAATAAATCTACATATTCTTTCTTTATAGTTGTCATGTGTATCCATGGGTGCCCCTACATACGTATTATATGTGTGTGTGTGTATGTGTGTTTATAATTTGAGGAAACTTACCTTCTGATATCAATCTTTCACGAATTTCCCAGGCAAATATTGTTGGATTTTCGCGTTTATATTGTTCAATTTTCGAAACAACGGTTGGTGTTGCTACTTTTGGCTTGGAGCCACCAATTAAGCCAGGTGGTCGCAGGGAACCTGCAAATAAAACAAACGTTTTCAGATTAAACAAATTGTCTGATATGCTGGATGGCAGGCAGGAATTAGTAGTAATAAACTTGATTGGATGCATAAGCTTAAGATTAAAAAATGAATATCCAGCTGGAATCAATGGAAAATTAAGAACAATGATTATGGTCATTATTTATTTTATAATTACTTTATCAATATTATTCGCCCGCAAACCAATTTTCATGAAAAAAACAATAAGCGTTCTTATCCACGCGTCAGTTTAAATCGTAAAAAAAAACAAAAATTGTATTGTGTATTAATAGAAAAAAAGCTCTTCAGAAGCAAAAAAATAATCATCAAGGCATAATTTTTAAACGCTTTTATTTAAATTGAATCTATGTGAAATATTGTTGAAGACTTTATTTACCGCTGGGTTATGGATGGCAATCGAATGATTCTCAGTTCAGTTGCCGAGATTGGTAGATAAGTAGCAGAGATCTGCACCGGTGCACCGCAACCATAAGTACACCGGTTGTTTACCAAATCATTTTCACATTCGAGTATTTTAAACACTTAAAATTTGATGCGATGGTATTTATACCCATTAAAATGTGTCCAATCACTTTCATATCTTTTGTATTTTATTAAGAGTAAAAGAAACGACCACAAAAAAGAAAGGTATTGTTACTAGCACTTAGGAAGAGAAACATTTTGGAGGTTTTCTATTTTCGTTTCTAGTCGTTTTCTTAATAATACATACATGACGTCGTCACATAATCAACTTGTAAAAACAAGACTCTCGACAAATTTGTTTTTGTGTATATGCGTCACCTTTTATTTAACATTAACTCAAATCGCGGCTGCCAGATTTAATAATTTACATTTTTTGTTTGTACATTTGTACAACGGGTTATAGTTCAAGTTTTTTCCTTTCTTAAATTAAGTGGCTGAGTGGTTAAAGCAGCAGATCATGATACGTAATGATCCAATTTCAAATCCCAGTGGGTGCTGATGAGCAGTGTAGCGACTACGAAACAGCTAGTTGTCCCCCAGCTAAAGATTTGATTACTATTTTTCTTGTAGTGAAAGGAAAAAACTTGAACTATAACCAGTTGTACAAAAGTACAAACCAAAAATTTAATTTAAAAATTATAAAGTTCAACAAAAATTCAATAAATTAATAATTTACAACAATGTTGATGATTATTTTCGCTGAAAAAATTAAAAAGAAAATTCAATTCAAACAAAATTTTTCCGCAATTGGTTATATGTATGTGTATCTGTGAATTATTGTGGTTATATATTAAAACCATAAAATATAATTTATTATAAATGAAGGAACATAAAATAAAAGAAATTTTATGATGAAGTGCTTAGCTTATTATTTTTACCGTTGTTGTACTAAATATGTTCAAATAAAATATGTGTATATATTTTCTTCAAAACACGATCGCCAAACACGTGATGTTTTAAAAACTTTCAGGCAACGGCGCACTTATTACGAATACGTCTACCGAGTATGAGTGAGTAAATACATAAAACTGAATACACTCACTGTCATGAGTAAGCTAAATGTGTGGCTGCAAATTCTAACATACAAGTATTATTTCTGTTGTTAAAAAGAAGTATAAGTTCGATTGTCGAATATAGAACTAATAATTGAGTAAGCAAATCAAGCAGCCACCGCATACAAACTTGATTGGGTATGTTATGTACTCTAGTTAACAGACGCAAGCTCTAACGAGTAGAAAACATACTTGTGCAAACCATATGCGGCGGATCATTAAAAGAGGCACCGGTTGCAGATCTCTGATAAGTAGTAAAACAAAATGTACGGTCGTGTTCGGCATTATAACACCACTTTCAAATCTTCAGATTGCTAGGAAAAAGAGAGTGGCTTCCTTACACTCTCTATTATTTCTTGCCACCACCGAACTCAAGAGTTTGCAAAGTAAATTTACCGTTATGAAAGCTGTGTAATTTTGTTACTTGTATTCAGCGTGGCTATTTTGACATTTTTGAAGCTAAATTTAGCATTAATTCTTCTGATTTAACTGCAAACTAACCATTTAGTGGTAAGCATTATTTTTAGCATTTTTCAACTACACGAGGTCTGGTCAAAATATAACCGTTATTTTCAATTTTTTCATAAATTATTTATTTACTCATCAATAAATCTTATCCCCTTCAAAGTAATCCTCCACACATATAATACACTTATGCCAGCCTTTGTTTCAATCCTCGAAACACTTCTGAAAAGTGCTTTTTGGTATTGCCAACAGCTTCTGTTTAGATTTTTCTTTTATCTCCTCAATCGTAGCAAAACGCTTTCCTTTCATCGGTGTTTTCAGTTTTGGGAAGAGAAAAATGTCAGCGGGGGCCAAGTCCGGTGAATACGGTGGTTAAGGCATGATATATCACGTTTGCGATTTACAATTCTATCGTTGTTACTGTCAAAATTTTTTTTTTGTTAAGCGTTTTTATTTATTGAATCTTCAAAATGAACTAACAATAAGTATTCAAATCTTAATACTAAATATTAAAAAAAATAAAATAAAATGTGCTTTTTACTTACGTCCAGCTAATGCTAGACAAAAAGTTCTATTATGCGGAAGCAATATCGGTAGAATCACCTATTGAACGTTCTGATGGTGGCAACGGTATCCCTTCTTCTCAACCGACTGTGGCCGCCAAAATTAAGTATATTACGCGCAAGAGGGTTTGGATGAAGTTCCAGTTTACTGACATACCTTGTCGCGTACTTAGAAAATTCCTCTTTTACCAGCAGAACACTCAGATCTTTATGAATTCGTGAATTTTTTACGTACCATGGAGCCGCTGTAATTGTTCGAAGAACTTGGTTTTGTCGCCTTTGAATTTTTTCAATATTTGACTGTCAGAATGGGCACGAGTGTTATAACTCCACACACACGATGAAATCTAAAAATTTAATTCACTGTTTTACCTGCAACAACGCGGATAGAAAATATCGTCTTAGTGGTGTTAACTATCACTCCAGTCACTGACTGGAGGGAAGAGGAGAATGTCAGCGGGGGCCAAGTCCGGGGAATACGGTAGTTGAGGCATGATAACGGTTTTGTCACGCTCAAGCATCGATGCAAGAGTAAAATTCATTATTGTTTTTTTCACAATTCTGTGCGTTTTCGACGAATTGCTTCCGGCAAACGGCACATAACTTCATAGTAGTATTGCTTATTGGCCGTACAATCTTGTGGCAAAAATACATGATGCACCACGCCATTGCAGTTGAAGAAAACAGTGAACAAAACTTTCACATTTGACCGAACTTGACGGGCTTTTTTCGGTCTTGGCTCTTTTGGACGTTTCCATTGGGATGATTTTGCGTTGGTTTCAATGTCATAGCCAGTTATGACATTTTTGAGGATATCCGGATCATCGTTGACGTTGTTCAACAGCTCCCGAGCGATGTCCACGCGATGTGGTTTTTGCTCAAAATTTAGCAATTTTGGAACAATGTTCACTGCCGCACTTTTCATGCTTAAAACATTCGCAAAAATTGCTGGGCATGAGCCGAACGACATGCCAACCTCATCAACAACCTCTCTGATAGTGATTCGACGATTATCCAAAATCATTTTCTTCACTGCTTCAATGTTTTCATCGGTTGTTGACGTGCTCGGGCGACCAGGACAAGCATCGTCTTCTCGGCCTTCCTTAAACCGGTTACACCACAATTGAACTTGTGTTCTGCTCATAGTAGACTCGCCAAACGCCACAGTCAACATTTCAAATTTTCTCGAGCATTTAAATTTATTTTTACACAAAACTTAATAAAGTTTCTTTGATCCATTTTTTCGAATAGTAAAAAATCGAAACACGACGAACCTTTTTATCTGTCAGAAACAAACTGACAATTCAAAATGGATGATATTGCCATAATATATATGTAACAGACATGTGTACCAACATAATTTTGAAAAGAATGCGAAAATCGAACATACGTAACTCACGAAATTTAACAATAACGGTTATTGTTGGAATATTCACTTTCTGAATTATAAACTTTATTTTAATCTGGCAGCATTGTTTTATTACTTATTTATTACTACTATTCATTCTTTTTCTTCCGCCTTTTTTATTTCTCTCCCCTTCTTCTGATTTCTTTCATTCTGATAAGTTCATTAATTTTTGTAATCTTAATATTTCTTAATAATTTTGGAATAAATATTATTTAAACGAAAACCAATTTTTTATTGTTTTATTCCGAGGAAGTTTACGGGGATCTGGATTTTCATTTACATCGTTATATACATACTTTAACTCGTATATATGATAAGACCTCGTAATATGTATGACTCAGTCATCCCAATGGCTTTCTAAAAAAAACGCCAAATCAAATAAATCTCAATGAATTTTTATACCTGAGTTATTAGTTATTATCGATACCTGAGTGTAAATACTAATTTTGAGCGCTGTGTTATTTCTTAAAATCTCCGTGAATTGGCCTCAAAATCCATAAATATGTACATATATATTCCTAGTATAAATTGTGTACTCTTAGCTGTTACACTTTTAGTTCTCATATAAAATTACATGTCATAAAAAATGAGCAGATTACTCACCGGCAATTTGTACGAGTACATGTGTAGATGTGCTCGTATGTGTTTGCAAAGGTGAAACTAACTGCCTATTAACTGAGTTATTAATCTTTCGTTCTAATTGTATAATCTAACACGCGTTTGTTGGGATTAATGGCTCATATTTAAACGGAAAGAATAATAACTTTTAAAATTCGCTGCCTGAAACGAAGTTACCAATCATTTTTGATCACGTGAGTGAGTGAATGAATGAGTGTTTGTATTTGTGTATTTATTGTATTTGTTTTGTTCGTAAATGGGAGCTGGCATGATAAATTGTTGTAGAACGTGTTATATTTGTAATGAAGCTCTGAGATATGAACGAACTTTTCATACACAAAGCCAAAACGTCAACAATAAGGCGGTCTCTGTGAATTAAAATATATAGGCAGTACATACACATGTATTTATATCATTTTCATGCATATGTACATACATACTTATATCTATGTATATGTAAACATGTATATATGAGTAAATATTAAAAAATATATAAATTGATTTTCAAGAATTTTACTAATTAAAGTAAATAATTAGTCCAGTAAAATGTTAAATCGCAATGAAAAACCAATCATACGTCACCAACCACAACCCTGTTGTCAGATTTATTTTCACCTTTTTACCAAATTCAATGTAAAAAATCGCCAAAATTACCAAATAATTTTTTTTATATTAGATTTTTGTTTTTTGGTTCAAGTTTAAGTTCAAGTCTTTTTCTTTCTTAAATTTTTAAGAAGCACTTTTTTTTACAATAATTTTTGATTGAAGAAGAGCAGAAATATAATCAAACTTTGTTAGCTGCGGGAGAACTAGTTTTTGGTGATAAAACATCTAAGGCCGTATTCATAAAAAATATTGTATGTTTATTAAACACTTATTTGACAAATTTTCTATAGAAATTGATCAAATAACAGTTTAATAAAAATATTTTTTTTTTTTTTATAAATAAGGCCACTAGTTTCTAAATTGTTAAAAATTAATAATAAAATTCCTAAAATAATAAACCGAAATTATGGAAAAACAAAAAAAGCCTCCTTGATGTGATCAACTACCGTCTTGTGAGGTATCTAGAGTTGCATAAATTGCTTTGTGGTCGTCAATATGGATTTCGAGTTTATCTACTGGCGATCTTTTGGCATATCTATCGGAGAAATGGTGGCAATCAATCCATCATTTTGGTGAAAGTAAAGTGGTGGCACTGGATCTTTACAAAGCGTTTGACAGAGTGTGGCATGCTGCACTATTGGCAAAACTTAGTGCTTTTGTTGTCGGTGATGACGTTTCTCGGTTTATATCGAGCTTTCTCAGAGACTGCACTATACGAGTTGTTATAAATGGGGTCTCATCAAACGAGTTCAAAATTAATTCAGGGGTACCCTATTTCTTATTTTCCTCAACGACCTTCTCTATCAAACTTCCAACTTTGTGCACTCTTTCGCAGATGACGCAGCATTTGTCATTCCTACTCTTTCAGTTATAAGCCCAGACTATCCGAGATCGTTGCCAAGAGGCAAAATACGAATGACTCACTATTCTATTTCTATTCTATTCTCTTCTATTAGTCTCCAAATGGGGTCGTAAAAACAGGATCGCCTTTAACGCTCTTAAGACCCAATGTTGCTTATCAACAGACAAACAAACGACCGCAAATGCTGCTTCATCTGTACTCATGGATGATATAAGTATTGAGGAATCTTGATGTTCTTGGAATGATGCACACATTTCTCTAAAGAAGTATTCAAGTGTCTTGGGTTTTTGAAACGGTGTAAGATGTAATTTACTCCATCCGATATCTTTACTATTTATACCACCTATAACCGACTGAAAATAGAATTAAACTCTCATGTTTGAGCCGGTCCTCAGTATATTTTGGAGCTATTCAACCGTGTGCGGGAGAAGGCAAAGAAGCTTATCGGTGACAGTAGGGTAATAAACTCTATTGACTAATTGGAGTATCGACGCAGTGGAGGGTGCGTTACTCTATTCTATTATTACTACGGTGGATTTTGCTCTGACCAGATTAGGGATATTGTTCCCGAAACTCGCACATACACTCACGTAACATGCGCTCATTGTCCAGAGTTCAACCATTTGTGGTCGATTGTCCGGGGAATCGTACTACACATTACAGAGAGAATTCGTTTTTCAGCCGTACGCTTCGCCTGCGGAATAAGTTCCCTGCAGACATGTTTCCTGTCTGTTATAACGTTGGAAGGTTCAAGTCAAATGTTCACAAAAACTACTCCCTCTTTCCCCCTCCTCATGTATTGCATATATAATGGTTATCCCATCCCCTGAGTACTGGTCCAAGATAACAAAAAACGAGGTTTCGAATAGGTACTTGACAACTTTGAATTTAATTTATGAATGTAAGTAGGTGATTTTACCGATATAATATGCGCATAATAAAACTTTTTGTCTAGCATTGGCTGGACTTAGTTAATTTATTGTAGTTAGTATTAAGATTTGAGTACTAAAAAAAAAAAAATTATGAATGTAGTAGATATACTGCGTACTGCCGAATTGTAATCTGCGGCTATCAAAAACAACTGACAGTTTTCATTACGCTTATGACGCTTGCGAAAGTTGAAAGTAAACCTACTTTTTGCGGCGGTCGCTTTGTGATGTGTAACTTGTCCCATGAAATTAAACTGATTCTACTTTTTTGACAGACGCTTAGAACGCGTTAATGCATGTAACGCGTGGTATGGACCTTCAGCTTAAATGACGTTTCGTGAAGTTGCAGCCGTCGTTTCAATTATGGTCGTTTTTGTTCAAAGTTGAGATCGTATTGTGGCCATTATGAGGGCAGCTAACTGGTTAAAGTACTACAGGATAAACGGGGATGATATCCGAATTTGTACTGATAGGTAGGTTCGTGAATGCCGGAGATCTCTAAACGAGACAGCGAGACATTCGTACCTGGAGTTTTTCTGGGTACAGGGCACAGTGAAGTGCCCGGAAATCTGGTAGCGGATGAACTGGCAAAGGCCGGTGTCCAGCTACAACAAAGAGCTATAGATGGGATCGTTGGAATTCCGCTTGCGAGCTGTAAGAAACAAGTACAGCGTCAAATTTTCCAGACCGCTCAAGGCAGATGGTCTAGTGAGGATACCTGTCGAATATGTAGGCTGATATGGCCCAGATATGATAACAGGAGGACTATCATCCCTAGCTAAGATCGTTGGGGAAAGAGGTTGCATTCTGCTGTGGCGGTACTGACGGGACATTGCCACATAGGGACATAGGCAAGGAGGTTAAATCTTTCATTTAATGACTTCTGTAGTTGCAGAGACGAGGAGGAAGTAGAGAGCGTTGAGCACTTCCTCTGTCCAGCTATGTCTTATATAAGGGCATAGCACTTAGGCAGATCGATGCTGCTTGATTTGACGGAGGTATCGGAATGCAATGTAAGTAGATTGGACTCCTTTATCTGATCCTTGGGTTGGTTCTAAACCTGTGATATGTAAATCTACTGAGATACACAACACAACGGGACCACACTGGACCGAAGTGGGCTGGCTTCACAATAGCTGGCAGCCTGTCAAACCTAACCTGTCGTCGTATTCTGTTTCATCATTTAAACTTATGAGGCTTTAGTTTCGTTTACAAAATGGATGAAATTAACTAAAAGTATGGTAATACTATAGAAAGCTTTTCTACTTCAAAGTGAGAGCATAAGAAAAATCACCGTCAAAGTAAAATAGATCCTATTTTACAACCGCATTATCTGGCGTAATTTTATGTTAAATTGTATGGAAAACATCACCAAGCCGTAGTTCTGTTCCGTCACTTACGCGTTAATTAAGGTTCCCGAGCTATACTTTTAACAGGAAACTTTTGCTAACCAAGTTTACAAAGTCTCTAGAAAATTCGTATGAAATGCACTCAAAAAAATTTATAACTTTTCGTACAAACATCTTACAGATATGTCGCTCAATAAAATTCTGTAAACTGCACATTATATATCTGTATTATCTGACTCCCCCTATTAAAACTGCTTACTACGTCCGCATAAAACTGCATATACATACATATGTATATACGCCGCTGAAGGTTATATGTAAGCAATATTTCAATACATATACTATACTCGTATCTGTTGCCAGCATTTCACTCACAGCTGTTGCTTGCTGTTCGAAACATGTACATATGTATGTGTGTTTATGCGCTCGTTTAAACTATAAAACAAGACTTTACACAAATAAATTATCAGTTTTGACAATTAAAGTACATACTCGTACATATTTATATAAAGACTTTTATTTAAGTTTTGCCACTTCCGTACCAAAGACAAGATAATTTCTTGTTTCCTTCTTCTGTTTAATTTTACTTCAGTCTCCGTTACGAGCACTTTCTTAGTGGTTTTTGTTTGCTTCTTTCTCATTCAAGGCTTATAACATTAACCAATCATCGCCGTAATAATTGATTTACTTAAAATGTCAAAAGAAAACATAAAAATATAACACGTTAACAAAAAATGTTTACTCATACTCGTACACATATGTATGTAGCTCTACAATTTGAAAATTTTATATTTTTTCGATTCAAATGGAAAGGATGGAGTGATCTACCGGCGGGATCGCCAAATAAGGAATAATATATTTAAATTTGTTTGTTTTTGTTAAAATGTTCTATAAGCTTGTTATTATAGATTTTATTATAAAGGTTTCCAGCTTATCAAATTAAGGCACCCACAGACGATATGTTTTTACGTCTATTTTTTAATATGTAATTCCTCATGTATTTTTTCATGTTTGTCGAAATTTTTCATTTTTACAAACGGTTTTAAAAATTTGGTCACAAACGTATATGTACATTTACGTCTGACATTGTCTATGCTTTTTATTATTATAAAAAATAATTATTTAAAACATATTAAAATATTATTGCATTAAAATTTCCTCAAACCGACTGCTTACACCGCCCAAAAACGGCTGCTGAATTGTTTGCAAGGCATAGAGTGCTAATGTCAGATGTTTAAACATAAAAAAATAGAACCGTAGCATAAGCGATTTTAAAAAATTTTTAAAAAATGTTTACACATTTTTTTTTTTGCTTAAATTTGTGTCATTTTAAGCTTAGGTAATGGGATGAATTTGAAGAAATTTCGAAGAAAATATCACATCTACAAACTAAAAAAAAAACATGTTTTTTGGGTTAAATTTGATGCACTTTTAACGAATTTGAAATTTTGTCAGACGACTTTGCTCATGTTTTTTACAGACGCAATGTTTTTGAGGTAACAGACGACATGTAAGCGTTTTACATTGTGAAAAATTACATCTACATTGATAAAAACATATCGTGTGTTATCTACTTTAGCTGGCTTTCAAAGAAACTGCCTGAATATTTTTGAGTATAAAGAAATTAGAATAAAAAAAAAACAAAAATTGTGGATTGAAGTTCAGCGCATCAAACAAAAGTCTTATGAATTCCATAAAGCTTTATTTTACCTTATAACACATACTGGATTTTTTATATACATATATTATTTTTTACCTTGAACCAGTACTCAGCGGATGTCCCCTACATATGTAGTGCATTGTAACGGAACTAGCAAAATAGGTTATAGGCAGAATGAAATAGGGAGTGTTTTTGGACGTTTGAATTCCTCTTATCAACATTTTAACTGACGTCAAATAGGTGTGCAGGCAACTTGTTCCACAGACAAACGCTATGGTTAAAAGACAAATTTTCTATGTAGTGCACTGAGCAGTCGACCGCAAATGGATGAGCCCTGGACGATGAACGTGTATAACGTAAAAATATACAGGTTTCAGTAATAAGATATCTAATCTCATCAGTGAAAAATCCATTGTAGTAGTGATTAAACAGAGTAACGCAACCCCCACTACGGCGATGCTCCAGAGAGACAACAGAGCTGGTTACCCTACTGTCACCGATAAGCTAGACTTTGAGGCACAGTCCCGAACATGAGAATTGTATTCCATTTGGATATGGATGGTATAAATTGTAAGAAGATCGGATAGAGTGCAACACATATGGGCAAATCCAGAAAAAGGTCCACCGGGGCCAAAAAATTAAAAGTAAATTTTTTTACGATAGTGTAATACAGAAATACTGAATTTTTATTAATTAATCAATTTAGACATAATTTTTTCAAAATAATCAGACGACATTTGTGCAGCACACAAATGTAATTTCTCATTTCCGACAATAATTTTTTTATATTATAAAAATTCTGGGTATCCAAAAGTTGCACTCATTTTCATATGACGGGGATAAAGCGAGAACTGCATATTCACAAAAGAAAATATTATACTTTAAGTAGGTATATGAATTATATCTATTTTTTTTTAACAATAAATTTGGTGAAAATATAAATTAAAATAAATGTATGCGAAAGAAAGCTAGTCACTCACATTCGAATCAATTTGGGTTTGTCTATGTCACTATTATTCGTTCGCATGTACTTATGTATTTTAATTGAGTTTTGATACATCGTTCGCATAGAATAAAATTTGAAAAACCAATTCAATCAATTTTCTTTCGCGTGGAATGCGAATGAAGTTATCCTTTCGACATCAGCGAACTGGCTGTTAATGTTCGAATTATTTTGGAAAAAATGTCACGTTCAGCATATCACGTATCGACCGAAAATATAGGTAAGCAAAGTATACGAACACGAGCCTTTTTAGTCAAACCATAACATTTTAAAGTAACATTATTGTTAGATAAAACTCTGAAATAAATTGCAAGAGGAAATTGCGTAAGGTTTCGCTGAAGTACTCCTTTCTAAGTGTGGACTCGAAAACGGCTTCCAATTTTATCACTTAATTTTAAATTTTTTGTTTTATTCGTGATTCCATTTGCTAATAACTTCAGTCTAAATTACAGTGTTTGCTATTAGCTACAATTTAAGATTAAGTCGAACCTGAAACTACTTTTACAGCCTGTTCGCCGATATCGAATGAAACTGTATGCGAAAGAAAGCTAGTCACTCACATTCGAATCAATTTGGGTTTGTCTATGTCACTATTATTCATTCGCATGTACTTACATATGTGTTTTAATTGAATTTTGACACATCGTTAGAAAAACCCCAAATCAATTTTTTTTCGCCTAGAATACAAATGAAGTTATCCTTTCGACATCGGCGAACTGGCTGTTAGTTTTTTGCTTTTTGGCTTTCAACACATACGAGTGTCACGTTCAACACCTGGGATATACCCATAACAGGAAACCGCTACAGTTGAATGCTTATTTTGAAACATGGAAAATATGTTCAGTCCAGCAAACATCACACTGATAGAAAAACTTTCGTGGATATAACGATATTTTGCATTAATACTACGATTTTGTCGCTGTATTTAGAACAACATAACACCAAAAATAAACTTCATACGGGGTAAAAAGGCGTTCTACACCTTTCTAACTTCAAGTTAGAAGAAAAAGCTTTTTATGCGTTACGTTTATTTTTTTTTTTTGTGATCAGCTGTTGTGTTAAAGTAAAAATAATTTTTTTACAAAAATAAATCGTGAAAATGAAGTTTTAAAAGAACTGATAGAATTCCTTGAGTTTGTTCATATCGATAACACTGAAATTGTCATTTTTGGCTATCAAAAACAGCTGACACTTTTTTATGACGTTTGCGAAGCATGCAAAAGTAGAAATTCTACACAATTTTTGCGTTGTATGTCTCTATGCTCCTTCAGCTTAATCAACCACTTCCCAAACTAGCCACAGTATTTGTAACTATGCGAAAGATATATTACCAAATTCGAGCAGCTAAATAGCCCACGTTGGCATATACATATAAGTCTCCTGGCATTCCACCGAACCGGATGGCATTCCAGCGAACATTCTTTTTAGTTCAGCCTTTGGATCACCCAACAGCTAACTTCATATTTACAGGATGTCCGCCGCAAAGGTATACCACTTTGTTTGTTTATAGTTTTAGATTAAATGAAAGATAATGGATCTTAATTGTTTTAGTTATGTGAAGTTATGACTTGTGTGAAATATTTATATAGAAATCACTGAAAAAATGTAGTGCCTTTCATATAAAAATTCTTGACAAGCCGTTTGCTTGTGATGTAGAAACATCGCATTAATGTCGGTATTTATGTATGGAAAACAATATCAGAAAAATATCCGCCTCTGTTAACTTCACAAATGCGAGACCTTTCGAGCAAATTTTTCATTACACTCTCACACATTTCACGCGATATTCCATTAATTTCATTACAAATATTTTGTTTGAGTTGCTCAAGCGTTTCTGGTTTGTGTGCATAAACTTTGCTTTTCAGATATCCCCACAAAAAAAAGTCCGGAACAGCCAAACCAGGCGATCGTGGTGGCCAATCAATGTCACCATTTCTTGAAATAACTTGTTGTGAAAAAAGGTATCGCAGTAATTCCATTGTAATCCTGGCTGTATGCGATGTGACACCGCCTTGTTGATACCACATGTTAACCAAGCCCAAAGCATGCAGTTGTGGTGTTAGAAAGTTTTCAATCATATCACGATATCACTCCCCACTCACAGTTAGCGTTGCGCGGTTTTACTTTTCAAAGCAGTAAGGTCCAATGACTCCTCCTGCCCAAATTATACCAAAGAATGTCACTATTATTGGACACAAAGGTGACTGATGAATAATTTGAGCGGTTTCCATTGCCCAGAACCGACTATTCTGTTCATTCGCATATCCGTTTAAATGAAAATATGCCTCGTCACTCATTATGATTATCTCATGAAAATCGGGGTTGTCACAGCCGAGCTATAACATCCTATTGGCATATATATGGCGGCGTGAATGGTGTTTCTTTTTTAACACAAAAACTGCGAAGCTTTTTTGCTCGTCTGCAGTAACACCCAGGATCTGAGGCAGGAGTCGAACCTACGACCTCAAGACTTTTGGTGGAGTACTCTACCAAATCAGCCATCGAAGCACCCATTCCACTTGTGGAAGAAACTTTTGTGTCAGCTGAATCTGAAAACAAATGCCAATCCTTATGCAAATTTGTTCTTTGAGGTTGATGGATTGTTTTGAACACTTTCTTGAGCTGCAGGAATGTCTTCAGCTGATCTTGTAGTATGTTGTGGTCAATGCTTTGGCCTATCACCTACAGACATTCTTTCTTCGAAATCATTCACTACACGATAAATAGTGCGTTTTATTGGCACATTGTGTCTCTTAAAAATTTTACGTATCTTTTTCATCGAATGACTTCTGCCGAAACCAAACTTTGGCCCATCACCTACACACATTCTTCACTACACGATAAATAGTGCGTTTCGTTGTCACGTTCTGCCTCTTAAAAATTTCACCTATCTTTCTCATCGTCACAGTAATCGATGATTGATTTTTATAAATGTTTTGACTATTAAAACACGTTGGTTTATCGAATATTTTGCCATAATAAATTTTCCACGTGTCTACTTCATGACTGCCAAATGTGAAGTGTCCAGACTAATGTTTATCAAAATGGCGGCACAACAAAGTAGTATATGTACCTTCCCACTGCGCACCCGGTACACTCCGTACCAAATGCCACTCTTCCTTACCAACTCTGCAACAAACTTTAAAAAAAGGCACTAAAGAAATTCAATTACTTACGTTCATTACTCAATCATAAAATACTGCATTGGAATGCACTCAATTGAATTAGACACTCAAATATGTGACATTGCAGCAACGTAACTAATCAGTGTGAGTTACCAATATTTTTGGTTATTGACGTGTTGACTATTTGTGTGTATGCACTGTACATATATTGATGTGTATGTATGCGAAATACACTACACACAATTACAAACATATTACCTGAATGCACAAGCCCAGCTGGATTGTGTAAAATTGTATTCTAAGTGAAGAAACAAATTCAACTACAATTTCTTAAAACATAAACCAATTTATAATAAAACTACTTTTGTTCTCCGAGCATATTTTTAAAATTGTCTCTTTAGTTCAGTGGTCCTCTCAAAAAGAGCACTCAGTATGTAAATGTATAAGTGCGATTACCATTGAGAGCATTGTGTGGGGTCAAAGCTTTATATGCTATTTTACATGATACGACTGAACTTCTGATAGGGTTCAATCGATCTGAAAAAAGGTTTCCAGTTTATTTACCAAAAAATGCCTCCAATAAGTTCTGCTGGGAAAAGAGTGCGGAAGACCTTCGTTGCGGCTAAGACATCGTGTGGAAAGGAGTACGAACGCCTTGTACCCTAGAAGAGAGTGTAGAATGCCTTGCCTTAATTGGACTCCATGTGGAATGTTGTCAAAAGGCCTTGCATCTTCCAAGAAGGTCTTCTAAAAGGCATGATCGCTCATCCTCTTTACCGTTTGCATATTATAAGCCAAAATTGTCATTTATGTACATATACATACATATGTATGTACATATCGCTCCTTTATTGCAACATAGTCATAACTAAAAAAAAGCTTGTTTCGAGAAAAACATGTTTCAAATTTTTAGTTTCCATACAAGTATTAAAAAAAGTTTTTTTTAGAAAATATCTCATAAAGGAAACAGTTTAAAGGTAGTACTGTTAACAATTCTGTATTGTTAACTCGAAAAGCTAATTTTTTGAGATATGACTATGTTGCAATAAAGGAGCGATATGTATACGAGTACAAGTATAGGTGTTATACGAGTACAAGTACAACAATAATAAATAAATAAATATGTGCCCAAATGTAGAGATTATAAAGTAGTGAATATTAGGGTGGCTCAATTTTTTCCCACCACTAGATCAGATGTATAGATTACAGGTTTTTTTTTACGAATTCTCTGAATTAATATTATACAGGGTGGCTGATCAATTTTACTACTTTAAGAAACTCAAATAACTTTTTGTTAAGTTTATGTAATTTATTTTTTAGAAATGCGTTTGAAAAATAACACGTTTTTATTAAAGTAATTCATTAAGTTTTGAAAATAATTGAATTCAAATGGCTTCCACCCTCGTTGACACTCGGCCTCCAAACGTACGACATCTTATCTAAAATTTATTCATGCCTGGAGTGTTGCGGCGGGAACTGTCTCAATTACCGTTCGAATAGATTGCTTTAAATCATCCAAATTTGTTGGATTTTTTTGTAAACTTCTTGTTTGCAATAACCCCACAAAAATAAAAAAATCTGGTACAATGTAGTCAGGAGACCTGGAAGACCAACGGAATGTGGAGTTTCTTGAAATCAGTTTATTCGGACATTTTTTTTCTCAATTCTGTCATAACAGGCGTGGCTATGTAACAAGTTGCCCAATCTTGTTGAAACCAAACAGTGTTGACAGGGATTCTCTTTCGGCGCAGTTCTGGATAGAAAAACTCTCTCAACATCTTTAAGTAACGGTCTCCATTGACCGTAACAGTAAGACCGTTTTCTTCGAAAAAGTCAGACCCGATAATCAACACAACAGGACCAGACTGGACCCAAGTGGACTGGCTTTACAATAGCTGGCAGCCTGTCAAACCTAAGGCCCGGCAATGAACCTTGTAGAAATTGCACCAACCGCACTGCGATGTGAAGTAGATGTAATTGCATCTGATTGAGTATCTGTGGGCTAGAATTACTCCATATTCGACAATTTTGTTTTGTTAAAATTGCCGTTTAAATCAAAATGTGCCTCGTCAGACAAAAAAAATTGCAGTTCAAGAAGTTTTCATCCTCTGATACCATTCGAATGGTCTTCTCACAAAATTCCAAGGAAATCGGGAAGTCTCTAGTGTTCGGTTTCAATTCAGTTAATTGAATCTTATATGAAAATAAGTTAAAATCGTGGTGCAAAATTGTCCGCAGTGACTGTCTGCTGACTCCCATTTGAGCAGATAAGCTGCTTGTTGAAACTCTAGGATAGAATTGTACGGCAGCAGCTACAGCAACGATAGTTTCCTGCGTCCGAATTGAGGGATCTCGATGATTAGGCCACGCTCGATGCGATTGTGCCACGCTCGGCAAAATTCTTTACGAGCCACATTATACTCCATCTGCAAGGAGGAGTGCCGCCAAACGTGCGTCTATATTCTCTTTGGACGGAAACAACGGCATTCCAGCACTGGTCTTGAAGCAGCGTTCTTCTACGCTTGCGCGTCCATTAGCACGCCTCTTCAGCATACTTTACCATTTTGGTGAATTTCCATCAAGCTGGAAGGTTGCTAATATAACACCAATACCCAAAAAGGGTGAGGCAAATAACCCTGAAAATTACCGCCCAATTGCAATTTGCTCTACACTTTCCAAAGTAATGGAAAGCATGGTTAACCATCACCTTATGAAGTATCTAGAGTCGCATAAACTACTTTGCGATCGTCAATATGGATTTCGTAAGGGTCGTTCTACTGGCGATCTTATGGCATATCTCTCAGAGAAATGGTGCCACTCAATCCATCATTTCGGTGAAAGTAGGGTGGTGGCTCTGGATATTTCAAAAGCGTTTGACAGAGTGTGGCATGGTGCACTACTGGCAAAACTTACTGCTTTTGGTGTCGGTGATGACTTCTCTCGGTTTATATCGAGTTTTCTCAGAGACCGCACTATACGAGTTGTTATAGATGGGGTCTCATCAAACGAGTTCAAGATTAATTCAGGGGTTCCGCAAGGCTCCGTTCTTTCTCCTACCCTATTCCTTATTTTTCTAAATGATCTTCTATACCAAACTTCCAACCCTATCCACTCTTTCGCAGATGACAGCAGCATTTGCCACTCGTACTCTTTTAGCTATAGGCCCAGCCTATCCGAGATCGCTGCTAAGAGGCTAAATATGAATAATTCACTGAATAGTGACCTTCGATTAATCTCCGAATGGGGTCGTAAAAACAGAGTCGCCTTCAACGCTCGTAAGACCCAATGTTGCTTATTAACACACAAGCAAACGACCGCAAATGCTGCTTCATCTGTGCTCATGGATGGTATAAATATTGAGGAATCGGATGCTCTTGATGTTCTTGGAATGAAGATACAGTGTGATGTTCGCTGGACTGAACACATTTTTCATGTCTCCAAAGAAGCATTCAAGTGTCTTGGTTTTTTGAAACGGTGTAAGATGTACTTCACTCCATCCGACCTCCTTACTATTTATACCACCTACATCCGACCGAAAATGGAATACAACTCTCATGTTTGGGCCGGTGCCTCAAAGTCTATTTTGGGGTTACTCGACCGTGTGCAGGAGAGGGCGAAGAAGCTCATCGGTGACAGTAGGGTATCCAACTCTATTGACACACTGGAGCATCGACGCAGTGTGGGGTGCGTTACTCTGTTTTATCGTTACTACAATGGATTTTGCTCGGACGAGATTAGGGATCTTGTTCCCGAAACTCGCACATTTTTACGTAGCACGCGCTCATCGTCCAGAGCTCATCCATTTGTGGTCGATCGCCCGGGGAATCGCACTACGCATTACAGAGAAAATTCGTTTTTCAGCCGAACGCTTCGTCTGTGGAATAATTTGCCTGCAGACGTGTTTTCTGTCTATTACAAAGTTGGAAAGTTCAAGTCAAATGTTCACAAACACTACTCCCTCTTTCCCCCTCCTCACAACCTATTTTCCTAGTTCTGGTACAATGCACTGCATATGTAGGGGTCATCCCCTGAGTACTGGTCCAATACAAAAAAAAAAAAAAAAAAAAAACGGACTCTAAAGCGTGAAAGCGTTTAACTATCCAAATTCTTGTTTCATTGTCCCAATTCTCCATTTTAGTTAAATTTAAAGATCAATCTATAAAACACAACAAAACTTTGTTTTTGGTAGCAGCTTTCATCAGCCACCCTGTATATGCAGTATATCCTGAGTGGAAATATGTGGGGCCCCCTTAATTACAATGTGTATACGTACATATAAATATGTATATGTCATAATAACATGTTTTTCCTTTCGCTGGCAATAAAACCAGTCTATTCAATTAACGCTGAGTACATTTCTCTCTCACACATTTTTCCAATTCAAAATTATGTGAAATGAAGGTGATTTATTTCTTCATTTAATCTTACAATAAAGTGCTTTATTTAAGGTAAACGAAAAGAAAAACGTAAAGGAGTATTTGATTTATACTAATGTAGACTCAAAATATGTGATCTTAAATTTTTCTTTAGGTAAGATACTTATACACATATGTACATATGTTGTCGCCGAAGAACATCCCAGTTGGCTATGACGTGCACGAATCAATGATTCATAAACGAAAATGTTAATTCCTGCACGAGACACAAGGACAACTAGTGAAAATCGTCGATGACTTTTCAAGCAAGTCACAAAAATTGAGCACGGCACCAAGCAAAACAATGTCGCTTATGCTGACATACATTCCTAGAAGGATGATATAGAACAGGATCGATGTCACTGAACCGGTCATTGAGGACTAAAAGCACGAAATTTTCGTCCGTATTATCATTGATGATTATAGGCACGACAATGAATTCTACTTTGCCGTCAAGATTTGTATTTTTAACGTCGAAGACCAGCATGGCGGTGGAAGAGAGAAAGTTTTCGAATATGCAGAATTGCAGGCAGTACTTGATCAAGATTCATGTCAAAAGCAACAAGAATTAGAAGGATTGTTAAGTGCGGCACAACAAGCCATTTCAAAACGCCTGAAAGTCATGGGAATGATTCAGAAACAAGGCAATTGGGTGCCTTAAGAGTTGAAGCAGAGAAATGTTAAACAGCGTTAGTTTGTTTGTTTGTAAATAGCTGCTTGCAAGGCAAAGACGGCAGGGATTGCTGCGTCGCATTGTGACTGGGAACGAAAAATGGATTCATTACGATAATCTCAAGTGCAGAAAAGCATGGACGGCCATGCTTCCATGTCGATGGCCAAACCGAATATTCACGGTTCCAAGGCCATGCTCAGCTTGGTGGGGCCAGCTTGGCTTAGTGTATTGTGAGTTGCTAAAACCGACTGAAACGATCACAGGTGATCGTTATCGAATGCAATTAATGCGTTTGTGGCGCAATACAACGAGAGACATGACAAAGTGATTTTATAGCATGACAATGCTCGACCCCATGTGGCGAAAGTTGACAAGACATACTTGGAAGCGTTGAAATGGGAACCCGCCCACCCGCCGTATTGTCCAGATTGCCCTCCTACCATCACTTGTTTCGATCGATTGCCTACGGTTTGGCTGACCAACATTTCTGGACTTATGGAGAAGTAAAAAAATAATGGATCGATTCGTTGATCACTTCAAAAGATGACCAGTTTTTTCAACTCGGGATACGTATGCTGTGCATGAGATAGGAGAAAGTTGTGGCCAGCGATGGACAATTCTTTGAATTATAAATGTGTAGTCAGTTTTTTACAACAAAACCTCGAATTTCGGAAAAAAACGGCGGAAGCAAAGTTGTACACCTATGTATTTGCATCATTGCCAAACCTTTTATTTATTTATTTAGTAACTATACAGTTGCAAAGTAAATTGGTGGAGTGACAAATACAATAATGCCCAAAATGGTATTAACAGTACTTTTGTAGCGTCGCTGTGACTAACTGTAACGACCTATGCCTTCACATAGGAAGTTTCCACGTGGTTAACAATGAATAACCTCTAAAAAACTGTAAACCAATACAGTTAGTTGAGGCAAACCGTTAACCAGTGCGAGTGAGACTCAAAACTCTCGAAGACCGAGCAACAAACACAAGCCTGACCGCACTTAAGAAATAATTACGATGACGCGAGAGCTGTTCTTCAGATCAGAGTTGCTTTACGACTGAAACCTTTTATTGTTTTCAGAAAAATATTTTAACCCATATTATTTAATTTAAACCAATAATGTGAAAATCAAGTTTCGTAAAACATTCCTCGAATTTCTGGTTAAAAATTGCATCCATCCAGCAAAATTTTTTAGCAGCGGTACAATACATTTAACTTATTTTAGTGCCAGTCCCCGTACAACGAAGCTGCTAGTTGGTTGGCACAATTACATAGGTATAAAACAAAAGCAACTTTCAAAATTTTATTTTAAATGTAATTGTGCCAACGAACGGCTTCGTTACCCGGGACTTAAAATCTGTTTGATAATAGGGCATTTTCAGAACAGCCTCAGAAATGAGTTGTTAGCATTTTAATGTGTGACCTACCTACACAAGTACATTTATTTAAATTTCATTAAAAAATTTTCACCTGTTAAATTTTATTTAAAGCTAGATACTTGTTAATATTTATTTTTTATTTAATCAGTTTACCAAATTTTATGTTTAAATAATTTTTATTAAAGAAATGAAATTAGACTACTTTTAAACTTTGATATGAGAAGTTGTTTTATTCAAAGTTTCTAACTTCTACATTAATACAAAAAATCGCTGTATAGCTGTATGGCAACACAGCACATTTATTGAAACAGTTATTTCTTTTGGTTTTCATATTTTTTTACATTTGCATTGATTTTGAAAACAACAATGCAATAATATACAGAAGAAAAAAAAAAACAACAAATGCCTGCATCGACTTTGATCTCTTTAAGCATTTAGTTTTATCATTGAGTTTTTGATTTGAGGTTCTCTAACGTTCTATATGAGTGAGACCCAGTGAAAAATGCCGGCGTAGAAACCACTTAGATAAGCCCTCAATAATCAATTTTATTACATGCACACACACGCATGCACATGTATGTATTTATGTGTTCACCTATGTAAGTATATCAAGAGAAATGTAATACTTTACATGCTGAGAAAGAGAACATAAAAATAAATAACAGCAATTTAAACACAATTCTAAATCAGAAATAAAATGCAAATAATATTTCTACCAACCTACAAATGTATGTAAATATTTCCATATATACAGATATGTACATGTGTTTTGAACCCATTCAACCAATTTCATTAGCTAGATGATAACACCAAGGCAACTAAAACTATGCAATAGATAAAAAATATAATCGGTCCATTCACTTAATTGGTTTTCGTATTTTATCACACAAAAATTTCCATAAGTTGGAAAATTTTTCAATAATATAATTTTCAAATGATAAACAAGTAAACGTAAAGGGGATTTGCAAATACGAATTTTAAGTGGGTGAACTTAGTAATTCCCTGGAGAATCACTATTTACATCTTTCGAGTAAATAATACAAGGTGGCGTAGAACTTCAATAACGTTTATAGTTTATATTTTTCATTTCAGAACATGGAACACTAAATAACAAACTCTTAACGAGAGAGCGAAACATTCAAACCTGGAGCTTTTCTGAGTACCGAGGCACAGTGGTGTTGCCGGAAATATGGTAGTGGACGAACTGCAAAATGCCGGGTTCCGTTTACAGCAAGGGGACATTGATAGAGTAGGTTCAACTTGTAGAAGATGACAGATGGTCTGGTACCTACCTACCTACTGAGTAGCGAGGCTAACATAGCCTGTATATGATCGTGGAGTACCAGTGATGTTAACTGTACGGTAATTACCGTAATGTACGATAATTTTGACCTTCGAACAGCAGCGCGGTAATTTTATTACTTGTACAGTAATTTTTATTCATTTGGTTTCTTAATTTTTAATAAAATCATAGTTGCTTTATTATACTTATCTTAGTACACTGTCGCAAGAATTGTGTATTGTTAAGAATTACATCGCCTCAAATCATAAAACAACATGCAATATTCCTGACCTGTAATTGGTTGGGTTTGTAAATGCTATACCACCTTCAGTGGACACCTAAATTGCTGCCAATGTAAATTTAAATGTTGTGCTGAGACTGAAGAGTTTTCTGAAATACTTTAGAAAACTTAGGTTTACTGACCACTTATCAGATTTTGCATTTAGATTTCTCTCACATTAAATATACAAATTTTTGACGAATCTAATAAATTATTGCAGATGAGATTTTTTACTGAAGAAACCAGAATTAGATTAAAATTACTATATATATATTTTTTTTGTGGCATTCGTTTATTTAGCTCTTTTAATAAATTGTTAAATGCCCACACTTTTGGTTTATTAGCGTCGGTAGTATTACGAGCAGTTCAGCTAAATACTTTCCGTATGGTAATTTTGCTCAAAATACGGTAATTTGTTTGAAGTCGTACAATACTTTGAAAATAAAAGTTAACATCACTGTGGAGGACTACGATTTTCCCCGGCGAAGTTAGGTTTTTTTGGTGGCGGTTTTACAGAACATTATCACATAGGGACGCATGGTATGAAGTTAAATCTTAGTGATTTCTGTAGAAGTTGTCGAGATGAGAACGAGGAAGTAAATGTTAAGCACTTTCTCAGCCGGTGACCGGGTCTTTGCTTGATGAGAGCGCTGTATATGGGCGGATCGATACTGCACGGATTTTATAGCGATTCTTTTATCTGGTTTTCGGATTTATTTGGAGCTGAACCGTCGGGGGATGTGTAATAGACTCCATATCTCCCACAGGCAACACAATCGTACCAAGAAAGGACCCATGTGGGCTGGTAGCCTGGTATTATAGAAGATATTTCTATGCAAATTAAAAAAAAAACGATAAAATTCACAAAAACTTTGTGTATTAAAGTATCGCAATTATAGAATACCAGAGCTTTAGTGGTTAGCTGTGAAAATTTCAGGCAGATCGGTCCAGCAATTTGGCCTACACGGCAAACGTCGTCTCGCTTGAGATGGGGCGTAAAAATGGGCGTGGCACATAAAACTCTTAATTTTGCCTCGCCTACAGTAAGACGTATATACAATTTGAAGTAGATCTGTTAAAACCCATGTATTACTCAATATAAAAAGTGGGCGGTAAAGTAGGCGTGGTTGCGCTTACTTAGAAACCTTCTCGGGCTCATGCACAACAACTTTGCCGAAGATCATTACATACTCAAATGCATAGTTTACGATTCTATAAAGGACAAACATGCATACAAACATTCATTTTTATATACAGTCACTCACATTTAAAGTCGGGCAGACACATGAAAAAACTTTTAGTCCCAATATTTATAAGCTGACGGAAGAAAAATTCGTTTTAATTTTATTTATTTTATCACAAAAGTTCTTTTATTTGAAAACAACAAAAACAATTTATTCCAAGTTCTTTTATTAAATGTATACGAAGGCTTAACTTAAAAAAGGTCACTTTTCAGTCTCACATTTAAAGTCGGGCAATTAATAAAAAATTAGCATTATGTGAACATAACGCAAAATTAATATTTTGTAGATCCACCTTTTTGGGTTTCAACAGCTTGTAAGCGGTTAGGCAAAGATTCCACTAATTTGTTGCAAACCTCAGGACTTATATTATTCCACTCTTCCTGTAAGGCATTCTTTAGTTGTGGAATTGACGTACACTGCCTGTCCTGCATCCGGCGGCCTAATTCGTCCCACAAATGTTCAATAACATTGAGGTCCGGACTTTGTGCAGGGGGTTTAATAACCTTCGGACAGTTATAGAGCAGCCAATTCTTTACATCATATGCTGAATGTTTAGGATCATTGTCCTGGTAAAATTGGAAATTAGTTTCAATGCCGAGTTTTTTTACGCTTTCTTTTAAATTTTTTCTCAAAATATTTAAATAAACATTCTTATTCATAACACCGTCAATGAAATGCAAATTTCCAACGCCTGAGGCTGCCATGCATCCCCAAACCATAACCGATTCACCACCGTGCTTTACTGTTTTTCTTAAATTCTTTGTTTGGTTTACGTCATACTTTGCCTCTTCCATCGCACCCAAATAAGTTAAATTTACTTTCGTCAGTAAACAATACCTAAATATCAATAATAAGCCTAATTAAATTTTTATGTTTGTTCCAATTTACGGTACTCCAGAAATCAAAATCTTTGGTCATATATTGACGAGCAAAAACAAGCCGTTCGCTTTGGTTTTTCTTACTTATCAGAGGTTTTTTCCGTGCCACTCGGCCACTCTTGCGAAGAAGTCTTCTTATTGTTTCTGGGTTTACCTCCGTCCCAGAAGCTTCCTTGACCATTGCTGTCAGTTTTGGAGCAGAAATAAAAGGATTTTTCTTCACCTGTTTTAAAATCATGTTCTCATCTCTGGGTGAAAGCTTTCTTGCTCGGGCTCCGCGTTTTTTTTTTTTTTTTTTGCTACCAAACCACTTTCTTTATATCTAGAAATGATATCATGCACTGTAGATTTGCTTTTTTTTATCAAATTAGATATTTCCCTTTCAGATTTTCCATCTAAGTGCAACTCAATTATTATTTTCCGTTCTTCGAAGGTGGATTTGTTTAATTTTGCGCGGCATTTTTCAAAAAACTTTTATAATCTTCACTGATCGAATGATTGTGTAAGAAGAAATAATTGTTTTGGAGACAAAACATTAAGTGCCCGACTTTCAATGTGAGACAGAGAATTTACTTTTTCTCATTTCGTTATTCGTATGTATTTTATAACGGGACTTAAAATAAAATTTCTATGGTTTTTCTATTAATAAAAGTTTTTATGATAAAACAAAAAAAAGTTAAACGCATCATCTTTCATCAAAAAATAAATATTAAGATCATAAATTTTCGACAATGTTTGCCCGACTTCAAATGTGAGTGACTGTATGTACCTATATAGATTAAAAATTAAGCTGTCGCACTAATCGGGCCGTCGGAGTAATGGGTAGTCACGAATGCCCAGCCTGCACTGTACTATTTAGTTATTTAATCTACGGTTAAGAATTAAATTCTAAGATTAAATCTACTACCAGCTCCTATTTGTTTGGTATTTCAATAAATGTGTTTTTTACTAGTTTAAATTTTTATTACAAATTACGAAAAACAAGGGATAAGTACGCCCTGTATTTTTTGAGTGTATACATGCATAATAGATACATATGTATGTAGTATATATGTACATACATTCCTAGTTAAACAGCAATATGTGCATACATATGTATGTGTGTAACACACAAAAGGGTGGTTTTTAATTAAAATAACTTCAACCCTTTATTTTCCATTAAAAGTATTTTTGCTTATTTGTAATTACAATATATAACATTCCACATTCATTTGTTCGGTGGCCATATGTATTTAAATTACGTATGTACTTACATAGATACTCGTGCATACATACATATGTAAGTATTTAAAATAATAACTAACTAAATTTATGTTTTAACTTACCCAAGAGCTTTGATACCGCACCCTGCTGCGTTAACATATGTTGTGCTATATCGTATCCACGTAAGCCACTGAAGCGTGAAAGTTCTAGTATTCGTTGCTGCGAGACCAGCGCACTCAGTGTTGTGGGTGATGGCTGTGTGTTGGCTCCGCCCGCAAACAAAGCAGCGCTTGGTGGCATTTGTCCAGAAGCAACTAAACCTACTGAAATATGAAATTAAATAAATAAATAAAAAATCAAATTAACTTTACAACTACAAAATGAGAAGTCATTTGGAAATGAATAAAGTAAATGAAATGTAATAAACGTTTCAGAATAGTAATTTCATTTCACTGCGGCTGTAATCAAATTTTAATAATTTATATATTTTGGACCAACTACAAATCATGTTGGATTAATATTACATTTCTATAATGGTAAGTTCTAATAATATATGTGCTTACACGTTTACTACGTATAATATCGGGTGGTTAAATTTTAAGGGCAGATGTTGGATATGAACCACACCTAAACGTCAAGTTTTCTTTTTCTGCATTTCATTTGACATTTCTCAATTTGAGCCAGGGAAAGATACACAATCGAGCAACGCGTTAACGTTATTCTGGGTTATCGTGAAAAAGGGCGTTCAAATCAAAATGCATATCGTGCACTTTGTGATTTTTTTCGGTCAATTTAATCCTCAAAATTAGCGTACAATCGAAAAAATCGTGCAAAATTTTTAAGCACACTGGGTCTATAAGAGATGTGAAAGCACCAGTGCAAGCTCGTATAGCTCGTTCTGCACAAATTACCGCTAGTGTTCGCGATAGTTTGGATAAAGAGCCGTCCACCTCAACTCGTCGTCATTCCCTTCAATTGCACCTCTCACACTCGTCGTTGATGAACATTATACATAAAGACTTGCATTTACCCGCTTGGGGTGCCTCGATCGCTGATTTGGTAGAGTACTCGACCAATAGTCTCGAGATCGCAGGTTCGATTCCTGCCTCAGACCCTGGGTGTTACTGTAGACAAGCAAAAAAGCTTCACAGTTTTTGTGTTTGTTCCTTCAAAAAAAAAATTGTCTCCAGTAGTAGTCTCTTGACCACTCCAAGCGTCTTCAATTGTCAGAATGGTGGCAAGAAAAGGCAACAGTGGATGATCAATTTTCGTAGAATATTATCATCTTCAGTGATGAGGCACATTTTCACCTCAGTGGATTCTTCAATAAGCAGAATTGCCGCATTTGGGCGAATTATAATCCAAGAAAAACCAATGAATGCACCCACAAAGAGTGCCGGTTTGCTGCAGTTTATGGGCTGGCGTCATCATCGGGCCGTATTTTTTTTTCAAATGAGGCCATTGAAACAGTTACTGTGAATAGTGTTACCTATTGGAAGATATGGATGGGAACGATATGTGGTTTCAACAGGACGGTGCCACTTGCCACACAGCTAACGAAACAATGGCTCTTTTGCGCGACAAATTCAATGGCTGCGTTAATTCACGTGGTGGCGATGTCAACTGGCCGCCGAGATCATTTGATTTAACATGGTTGTACTTCTTTCTTTTGGGTTATTTGAAAGAAAACGTGTACGTCGATAAGTCAGCAACAGTTCAAGACCTTAATGATGAGATAATTCGATTAAGGGCATAGAACCTCAATTGTGTCTCAGCGTCATCGAAAATTTGAACCATCGCATGGAGGTGTGCAGCGGAAGTCGCGGGATCCATTTGCCCGATATTTTGTTCCATACATAATTTCTGTATAGCAATATTATCATAATAAGAAATTTCTCATATTGACGTTAGTGGATTCGTCAATAAGCAGAATTGCCGCATTTTGGCGAATGATAATTTAAAGGTGATTGTCGAAAAATCAATGCATCCACAAATAATGACTGTTGGGTGCGGTTTATGGTCCGTATTTGTTCCAAAGTGAGACCGGTCAGGTAGTTACTGTGAATGATACTCACTATTGTGAGATGATAACAAACTTTTAATAGCCTGAATTGGAAGATATGTATGTGGACGATATGCAATTTCAATAGGACTGTGCCACTTGCCACACAGCTAACGAAACAATGGCACGACAAATTCAATGGACGTTTTATCTCATGTGGTGGCAATGTCAATTGGCCGCCAAGATCATGTGATTTTCTTTGGGGAGACGGCTATTTGGCCGATATTTTGTTCCATACATAATTGAACCATACCAGTATTATCATAATAAAACGGAATTGAAATATAATTCGTGATTTATTCAAAATCAACATCGACCCTCAACATTTAAGCACCCACAATATCATGCTTTCTCGAAACCCGGACCGGGCAAACCTGCCTATATGGAATATATTCAATACTTTGAGTGTATCTCATTAAAAAAAAATTCTAGCCATATCGCTCATATGTACCCCATAAAAACCACATAAGATTTGCAAGGGCGTGTTCGAAAATACATCAATACGGTGCACCAGATTCCGCATCTGTGATTTTTTTTTACCAGCGAACACTCAAAATAAAATTCACCGACACGCACAGTTTTCACTTTCCACTAAAAAGCGATTCCGTAAGAAACAATGAATTTTTTTGCGCTGAATGTGTTTCTTCAGGCTGAATGATATGCTGATTTATCAAATTAACTGTGTCACACAAATTGTTTAGTAGATAATTTTAATAACATACATAATCCTTTTGTTTATTTTTTTCAACTTCAAAATATTATACAAAAAACTAAAATTCAGCGAAGATTTTTGAGTGAAAACGTTATTATTAAGTGAACGCTTTAAGTGTTAAAATTAATCATTCTCACCATTGCGGGCTCAAAAATCAAAAGTGAACTCTGAAATTAGTGAACATTTTAAAATTAATCGTTGCGGAATTTGGCCCCTGATGTGCGTCTGTCATTAGTTTTCTGGGTAAAAGAAAACATATTGTGAGGGTGGTTCCCGGTAATATTGTAGCGTATGCACTGGCAAAAAATAGATCCGTTTACAACAACAGATGTAAAATCCAGATACAGGCTTAACGTTTAGGAACTGCATAGGACAAATGGTGTAGTTAGGCTATGTGTCGCGTAACGGGATATATGGGCGTTTCAGACTATCATACAAGTCTTAAGATTTTGATAGGATTTTGTAAGGCAGAAATCTGATGCTATTTGCTTCGACTGTCAAAAAATCTAACCTACTATTACATTTTGTTTTCACATCTTCACACTTGAACTAAAATGAAAAATATATGGGCAAATCCAGAAAAATTTCCTCTGGGGCCAAAAAATTAAAAGTTTTTAAAAATAATTTTCTTTTACTATAGTGTAATAGAGAAATACTGAAATTTTATTAATTATATCAATTTAGTCATCTTTTTTTCAAATAAGATGAATAATCACACGGCAGTGCTGCACAAATGCAATTCCTCATATCTGACCAAGGTGCATTAACGTCTACACGGTGTTAGCACTAGAGAAACATTACAACAATACAACAAAACAGGCATGTAGTAAGCTATGTTTGTCAAAAATATTTGTAAGTTTTTCCACAACTATAAACTATGAAAGTACTTTTTCACAATTGTAAATTATTTTCATATGAAGTATTTTTATGTTCACACAATAATTTTTAAATGTTTAATTCAGAATAAATCACTAAATTCACTTTCAAAAATGTAAACAACACACTTGACGTAAATGGCTTACTATATTGCCAGTAGCAAAAAATTGTCACATGCCGTAGTGCTGCCACCATGTAGATGTTAATGCACCTTGTATCTGACAATAATTTTTTGCAAGTTTTTTTATATTATAAAAATTTTGGGTATCCAAAACCGGCACTCATTTTCATATGGCGGTGATAAAATAAAAGCAGCAAGAACTGCATATTCACAAAAGAAAATATTACAATTTAAGTATATGAAAATATAGTAATATTTCAATGTTCGAATTATTGTGGAAAAAATGTCACGTTCGACATGTCACGTATCGACCGAAAATATAAGTAAGCAAAGTATACAAACACGAGCCTTTTTAGTCAAACCATAACAATATAAAGGGTGTTTTTAAAGCTAGATAGAACTTTAAATTGTAAAAAGTAACACAAAAAATTAAATTTTGATGAAACATTTTTTTTATTTGTTTCAGTATACTCTGACAAATCATCATGAATAGACTCACGCTTGAACAACGCTACGAAATTATCCAAATTTACTTTGAAAATCAGTCGTCGATTCGCGCAACTTATAGACGACTTCGTCATTTGTATGGCGTACATAATCGTCCATCTGAACAAGCCATTCGTCGAACTGTGGATAGATTTCGTACCACATACTCTCTAGAGGATGCAATAACACCAGCACGTCGAAGGAATGTGCGTACTGAAGAGAATATCGCCGCTGTAAACGAAAGTGTGGAAGAAGATCCAAATTTATCGATTCGTCGTCGGTCGCATGAATTGGGGCTCTGTCCGTCCACTACGTGGAAAATTTTGCGCAAAGATCTCGGCCTACACCCGTATAAGATCCAGCTGGTGCAGGAATTGAAGCCACGAGACCATTGTATGCTTCGTTCTTTCGCCGATTGGGCTCTAGAGCAGTTGGCAACTGACCCGTTGTTTTATCGCAAAATTGTGTTCAGCGATGAGGCGCATTTTTGGCTTAACGGGTTTGTTAATAAGCAAAATTGCCGCATATGGAGTGAGACCAATCCACAAGAGACCCTACAGACTCCATTACATCCAGAAAAATGCACTGTTTGGTGCGGTTTTCATGCTGGTGGCATCATCGGACCTTATTTCTTCAAAAATGAGGCCGGAGCTCGCGTTACGGTCAATGGAGATCGTTACCGCACCATGATCAATGATTTTTTGTTTGAAAATATGGATGACATTGATCCGGAGGAGATGTGGTTTCAACAGGATGGCGCTACGTGCCATACGGCGAACGCAACCATCGACTTACTGAAATCAAAATTTGGCGATAAGTTGATTTCGAGAAATGGACCTGTCAATTGGCCTCCAAGGTCGTGCGATTTGACACCTCTCGATTATTTCCTGTGGGGCTACATGAAGTCACTGGTTTATGCTGATAAACCAGCAACAATTGACGCCTTGGAGGCCAGCATTGTTCGTGTTGTTCGTGACATACGGCCAGCAGTGCTCGAAAAAGTGGCCCAAAATTGGACGTCCAGAATGCGCTTCGTCAAGAACAGCCGCGGTGCCCATATGCCCGAAATCATTTTCAAATGTTAATGTCACGTATTGATCTTTCGAATAAAAAAAAATTTTGATTACAATTTCATTTTTTGTGTTATTTTTTACAATTTCAAGTTCTATCGGGCTTAAAAAAACACCCTTTAAAATAACATTATTGTTAGGTAAAGCTCGAAAATTAATTGCAAGGCGAAATTGCGTAAGGTTTCGCTGAATACTCCCAAGGTGCATTAATGTATACACGGTGGCAGCACTAAGGCATGTGACAATTTTTTGCTACTGGCAATATAGGAAGCTATTTACGTCAAATGTATTGTTTACATTTTTGAAAGTGAAATTAGTGTTTTATTCTGAATTAAACATATACAAATTATTTAGTGAACACAAAAATAATTCAAATAAATAAAATTTATAATTATGAAGAGGTACATTCATAGTTTATAATTGTGAAAATAATTACAAATATTTTTGATAAACATAGCTTACCAGATGCCGGTTTTTGTTGTATTGTTGTAATTTTGTTTTAGTGCTGCCACCGTATATACGTTAACGCACCTTGAATACTCCTTTATAACGCTGCCATTAAACAGGAAAGTACCTTCATGAAATTTCTGTATAGGTACGTATTATAAATAAAAAAATTCAGTGAAATAGACGACTTTCATGAAAATTTCTTGTTCGTCTACACAGGAAAATGAAAGTTCATTTTAAAAATGTCGCCCAAGCAAAGAGTCAGAAAAGTTGCCTCTTCTTCTCTCTATTCTTATTTTATTTGCTTACTAATTAGAGTTGCCAAACTTGTTACATATATAGATTTATCAACAATAGTTGAAAAAACTTAAAGTTATAAAGTTTTTTATGAGATTATCTTCATATACATTAAAAGGAAAACATACTACAATTTTTTTCATAACATGCAAAAGAAGTTAATTTTATAATTATTATTTTACTATAATACTGAAACTTTCTATAATTCTTTGTATGTGGCAACAGTGTTGAGCAATTTGTCATTTTACTTTCAGAAATCGTCAAAAAATCTGTTTCATTAAATTTTTGATGAAAGCCGAGTGGAAAGTAAACGAAATATGAGCGTGTTAGTGAAAAACTGCTTCTACTTTGGTCACGTTCGACCCACTACTTATTTTTAAATTTTTCGTGAGATTCCATTTGCTATTAACTTTAATATAAATTACAGTGTTCGTTATTAGCTACAATTTAAGATTAAGTCGAACCTGAAAGTACTTTTAGTTTTTTGGCTTTTTGGTTTTCAACAGATACGAACGTCACGTTCAACACCAGGGATTTACCCATATGTGGAAAATAAACAGCCAATTTGGTCAACGTCTGGGTTTAATATCTTACTTATTTGTTTTTGTAGAAAATGCAACTCTGATCCGATGAAAAATCTTATGGTTTAAACAAATTTCTAAAAATGGTGAAGCGTTATGGGATGTAAAATCTCTTACCTTATTATTTCTAGTTTTCGTAACGCTATCACACTTGCATGTATTGTTTGAATTTTTGACAAGCCTTAATACAAAATGGGATAGGCTGAAGTGCCCTTAACATAGCTCAGTTATAACGGTAGTAGAACTACTACAATGAAGAGTGCACCCCGACGGAGCTTACGTATTGTAATGGTGGTTCTGACTGAACATGTCACAATGCACAAAAACTAAAATTTCTTCTCCAAGTTGGCTGGAAACATCAAAATGGCCAAGATCATTCATTATCTTGAAATATGCCAGTCAACAATGTGGCCATGTTGAGCAGAAGTGGTCTTAACAATAGCTAAAATTTATGAGATTATATTCGATTTGAAAAAAAAAAATATTCCACGTGTGAACGAAGTACCAGATAGAATACACATTTTCAGATGATATTCCAATGAGAATAAGCATTTGTATTTTAGTTCGCTGAATAAAATTTCTTTGCTAAAAGCAATTAGAGTAGATTTATTATTTTTTTTAACCTGAAACCAGTGCTCCATATTAGATAATTAAATAATTTATTGTGCAAGCTTAGACTAAATGGATGAACTAAATAATTGAATAAATTATTATGTAATTTTAAGAATTAATAGATGAATAAGTAAATAAAATATAATTTTTAATTTACATTTTTCTACCTTTCGAATGCTATTTGGACGTCGAATAAAATTTGCAATGTTGATGTTTGTTTTCGCATTACAGAATAGTGGCATGCAACTTTTTCCCATTTTAAATGCGAAAAAAGTACTTTGCAAACTTCGTAATGCAATAAACACATTCAAAACAGCAGGCTACCGGCTGTAAGTATCGCGACAACAACAATTTTAGTGTAAACAACCCAGAGGTAAAAACTAAGTAACATAACTGGGTGGTGTGTATAAAATGGTAGCTAAAGCTTATGCTAGAAATTTTGAAGTTTTAAAGCCAGTTCACGGATAACGAAGCTGTTCTTTCGTTCGCACAATTACATTTAAAACATTAACAAAATTTTAATATTGTTTTTGTTTTAAATATATTTGTGCGAACGAACGCACCAGATTCGTTATCCGTGAACTGGCACTTAACTGGCTTTGAGGTAGATAAATAATACAGCTAAAGCTAGTACTTTATACTTACTAGCATAATCTAACTTTTCCAGTGTTGACTTAAAAAGGTGTGATTAAAAAGTAGTGAATGCTTAAAAATACTAGTTTATGCATCTACTTTATTTAAGTATGTGGTAAAATTGGTTTTGTTATAGGCTTTTTACACTGATCAACATCTTCATGGAATGCGTGGAAGATGTTGAAAAGGTGAAACACTGTTTACATTGCTCGCATCTAACATTTACTATCAATCAAAAATATTATTACTCGTATTTCAATTTTCAAATAATTTAACAAAAGCACCCAAAATTGTTTCGAAAAAAATTAATTTGAAAGACAAAAGATTAGTTTAAAATACACGTATGTCTATGAGCAAAATGTAGGACACATAAAAAAAATTTGGCAAAAACAGAGAAAAAAGTATTTCAGGAAAAAATTAAGGAAGAAAACACACACCTAACCAATTGACACATGATAAATAAATTATGATTTTTTTCAAAACAAATGACGTTTTTTCAGTGATGCCACATAAATAATCGACATTATTGCCATGTTTCTAGTGGTGACACTGAAATAATCGAAAGATGTTGAATGGAATAACATGAGATAGGAACATTTTATAAAGATATTGAAAAATGTTCACTTTTAGTAAAAATGTATTTCTTATGGGAAGATGTTATCATCTTCAAAAACTAATGGTAGATGTTGTTCAGTGGAAAAACCTATTATATTGAAAAAAAGGAAATGTTTTACATGTTTTAATACTGTCAGCTTTTATAAACATTCACCAAAGGAAGAAATACCGCATTAGGACACATTCTCAGCCATGAGAGATTGATCTCAAACGAAGAAGTGATTATCGAAACTAACGCGTATTTTGAGGAGTTTCCAAAATTATGTTATTCAGATGGTATAAACTGCCGCTTTCACTATATCAAATAAATATTTTCATTCGCACAAAAACATTTGAAACAAAAACAAAATTTGAAAATTTGTTTTTGTTTTAAATGTATTTATGCAAATGAAAATATTTATTCAAAATAGAGGAAGTGACAGAAAAAGTTGGAATATCATTGTTTTCCTCAATCCACCCTCGTTGTCCCCTTATCACGAAACTGAAGCTATTTATTTATCTATTTAATACGGCAACATTACTTCTATGGAAGTGGGGAGATTTAAACGTTTCCTGGAGCCGACTTTGCGAATTCCCAAAAAAAAAAAAAACTAGCAGCCGCTTCGCTAACCGAATTGGAACCGGATTTTCATATTCGTTGCGCTTTTTGGCTGTAGAACGTGTATTTGTATAATTAACGATCATTCGGTTTAGTGCAAAAATTTAAGTTGCTATATTATGTAGTAACATCACTAATAATACCTTTTATTACAACGCTGGCACTTGTCTCCACTCTACACACTTTGTAATTGTAGGTTTAAGAAAAATAGAAATAATAAAGACAAAGCAGTTGCTAATCGTCCACTATAACTCATACACGCTCTTTTTATTATCTATAACATCCCTCTAAAAGTGTGTAATAATTGTTTCCGGGGAATTAGAGAATTTTGGGGATTACTGAAGTCGATTTTGGGAATACCAAAAAAAAACTCGGAATGCATTATACGGGTAATTATCTGGTTTTATGCATAATTATTTTAATTTTATATCGAAGCGCGCTTTTAGTATTTTTTAAATATATTTATTACAAATGCACTATAACATGGATCATGGGGACCTCTGCTAATCGCCTACATCTAATAACCAGTATGATGGTCGTATTAAAGTACTTTCTACTCACTCAGAAAAAACGCCTGAGGATATTGAATAACCATATAAGTATCTGAAGGCCGAATGATAGCAGGTATTCGTCAGAAATTGAAGACCTTCTGTCAGAAAAAAGGAGAATTAGAAGAGAATGACAACTGCGTAGGTATCCCCTGAACAAAAATACTAAAAATTAACCACAATAACCAAAAAATGGTTACAATTAGACCAAATTTCTAGGTTTTTCTTAAATACCAATATCCCATGTATGGGATAGATTTTGTTTTTTAATTTTTCTCATGATGGTTACAATCATTCCTGTCATCCCGTTTCGGCTTGGTGTTGAGTTCTGGAACACCCTGTGTACTAACGTTGTTACCATATTTCAAACTGCATTTTCTTTGAATAAGTAACAGGCATAAATAGTGAAACTGTTCCTCCGATATCTGGTATCGATATTTGCTATCGATGCTTTACTACCGAGTACCAAGTATACTTGGTATATAGGCATCGATCAAAACTACTTGAATCAGTCAGAAGTACTCTTTTCTCATTGACAAATAAAAAAAACTAAGTTGGACGCCATTTTTACCATAATTTTTATTTCTTTTCAATGTTTTAAAAAAATAGATACCTGCAAGCAAATGGGACCACCAAACTCGGTTGTGTGGTTGTATTTCATAAAAAAAAGACGTAAGATTGCGGGCACGATCTTGTGATACTAAAATAAATAGTCCGGTTACTAAAGCCATTCAAATTTGTCACTAGAGAATCATCCGGCCAGAATTATATGACTTACATCGAAACTGCAAAGTTTATCTTCCTGAATTGAATGTGTTACACAGTTATAAGGTAAAGTATTGGGTGAATGCAGCAGAAGAGCTCTTATGATAGAAATCCCACGTTTTAAAAATCTTCGACTCCGGGAGCCTAATTAAGACACTTCAATTTCAGCTAGTCGATCACAAGATCAAGTCAATAACGAAGATTTTGTTTTTTGACTCCATGTGTGCTTCCCTGCCGCTAATCGTATGAAGAAATCCTCCGATACAAGTATGTATCGATGCTTTTTTTCGATACTGAGTTGGTGTCGATGCGATCGATACCGTATCGAGTATGAGTATCGTTTCATCCCTAGGCATAAAAATTGTTTAAGAAAAACCGATCGCAAAGTATCGACATCGTATCGTGTATGAGTATCGATACCCTAGTGGTATCGTTTCATCCCTAGCCATAGAAATCGGTAAAGAAAAACCAAGCAAAACCAAAATTTGTAAATTTTTAATATGACACATATTTTGAGCAAACGAAATACTCATACTCGTGCTGGAAGGCTGCTAATGCACCGCCAATCCACAAAAAGGGTGAGGCAAATAACCCTGAAAATTACCGCCCAATTGCAATTTGCTCTGCGCCTTCCAAAGTAATGGAAATTATAGCAATGTATCACCTTGTGATGTATCTAGAGTCGCATGAATTACTTTGTGACCGTCAATATGGATTTCACAAGAGTCGTTCTACTGGCGATCTTTTGACACATCTCCACTCAATCCATCATTTTGGTGAAAGTAAAGTGGAGGCTCTGGATATTTCCAAAGCGTTTGACAGACTATGGCATGGTGCACTACAGAAAACTTATTGCTTTTGATGACTTTTCTCGGTTTATATCGAGCTTTCTCAGAGACCGCACTGTACGAGTTGTTATAGATGGGGTCTCATCGAACGAGTTCAAGATTAATTCAGGGATACCGCAAGGCTCCGTTCTTTCTCCTACGCTATTTCTTATTTTCCTCAACGATCTTCTCTATCACACTTCCCACCCTATCCACTTTCGCGGATGACAGCAGCATTTGTCACTCGTACTCTTTTAGTTATAGGCTTTGCCTATCAGAGATCGCTGACAATAGGCTAAATATGAACGTGATTTTCTATTAATCTCCTAACGGGGTCGTAAAAACAGGGGCGCCTTCAACGCTCGTAAGACCCAATGTTGCTTATTAACACACAAACAAACGACCGCAGATGCTGCTTCATCTGTACTCATGGATGGTATAAATATTGAGGAATCGGATGCTCTTAATGTTCTTGGAATGAAGATACAGTGTGACGTTCGCTGGACTGAACACATTTTTCTTGTCTCTAAAGAAGCGTTCAAGTGCCTAGGGTTTTTGAAACGGTAAACTCGTAAGATGTACTTCACTCCATCCGACCTCCTTACTATTTATACCACCTACATGCGACCGAAAATGGAATACAACTCTTATGTTTGGGACGGCGTCTTAAAGTCTATTTTGGAGTTACTTGACCGTGTGCAGGAGAGGGCGAAGAAGCTTATAGGTGACAATAGGGAATCCAACTCTATTGACCCATTGGAGCATCGACGCAGTGTCGGGTACGTTACTCTGTTCTATCGTTACTACAATGGTTTTTGCTCTAACGAGATTAGGGATCTTGTTCCCGAAACTCACACGTGTTTATGTAGCACGCGTTCATCATCCAGAACTCATCCATTTGTGGTCGATTGCCCGGGGAATCGTACTACGCATTACAGAGAAAATTCGTTTTTCAGCCGTACGCTTCGTCCGTGGAACAAGTTGCCTGCAGGCGTGTTCTCTGTCTGTTATAAAGTTGGAAAGTTCAAGTCAAATGTTCACAAACACTAATCCCTGTTTCCTTCTCCTCACAACCTATTTTCCTAGCTCTGGTACAGTGCACTGCATATGTAGGGGTCCAAGATAAAAAAAAATATCATGCAAACATATAATTACAAATATACCTCTGAGCCTTTGCCAGCAAGTCCAATTTGCTGTAAAATGCATTCACAATAGGCAGTAGGTATTCCTAAAATAACACTTAATGACTTAATAACAACACTTGTAAATAGTAGTTACAAAACTGTCAGATGGTCGCTATTCAACTTTAGTCTTATTTAACTAAACAATAACAACAAATATGTATTTAAAAACTATTATGTTTTTAATTTTCCTTATTATTATTATTATTGTATATATTTGCAGTAAAATTAAAAAATAATATAATAAAACGCAAACACAACTCTTTTCAAAAGACTTTGATCGTATTCGACAGTAATTAACTTCTAATTGACAGCTTGCATTTGTTTTTTCTTGTTTTTTTTTTTTTTTTTTTTTAATTTTATTTTAATAATTAAACACTTGTTATTCGTCTTGAAACAATTTTTCGTTTATTTAGCTGCTTCACGCAGGCAGCTAAAATAAAGTACATACATACATATAATATACATATGTTTGTACATAAATATGTGTGCAGGGTTGTGTGTATGTATATACAAACGCACAGCAAGAGCATGGAAAATCATAAACATACATATATATGCACATACATATGTATGTACATACATCAGTATGTATGTATTTACTTACGTTGTGTACAAGAGATACGCAAGCACAAAAAGCTTTATTCTAACAGGTCTGACAGATGAGTTCAATAAATAATTTTACCTTTCTTGTCTAACTGAAGAAGCGAAGTCGAAAAAAGGAGAAATTAAATGTGTACTCGTACTCATATAACACCACAACCAGTTTTCTAAGTTCGTTTCTCAAGCGACAACATCGCTGCTAACTAAACAGGTGACAGAGATGATAAACTTAATGCGTACTCATATCTACATGTCGTTGGTCTCATGTAGAAATGCCCTAACAAACATAGTTACAATTGTACAGGAGAAGGAAAAATCGTAATGGAAACTGTTACCAGCGTTGTCAGCTCGGTTTTTGGTGCTTTTTAAAATTTTTTGTGCGAAAAATTCTTTAGTCGGTGCGGGGTGCGCTTTTTTTACATTTTCGGTGCGTTTTTTAAATTTCGGTGGCACAAAATCAAATTCAACTCAACTTTTTATTTCAATGTAAAAACAAATTTATAATCAAGTGTCTAAAATTTTTACGTGAAAAACGTACGGTGTTATATGCACAAAGTAAGAAATCTTGCTGTTATATATTATACTCGTACACACGTTCGAAAGAAAATGAAACATTTCGTTTTATAAAATTTACTGCTTTTAGGGAGTGTTTTGCTAGTAATCGATCAAGCCAAGTTTGTTATATATTGCGATTACTGCAGTCTCTGATTTTTTACGGTTTTGGTAATTGAGAAATGACCGAATTATTATATTGATATTGAGATTATTGATTATGGTAAACTTCATCTTCTATATATTATAATTTTGGCAAATTTTCGTTTATTTCAATAAATTTTTTTATAGACAACGCTTACGGAAAACATATGCGAAATGTACAATGGGTTTTGTAGAATTGCCATTGATTGAATCAAGCCATCGAGGCTTGTAGTGCGATTCTGTAACATTTAATGATCCGATAATCGTAAATTGTTTCGACAGTAATGGTTGTATACTCCTGCAATATAATTTTGACGATGGTAAGAGGCTAATACAGCTGCTTACCGTGCTTAGTGTCCCTGATAATAGGCAATAAAAGTATCAGCTGATTTCGGTTGACAGCAAATATAATTAAATGATATTGCTTAATAATAAATTTGATAATATATCGTTATAATTATTGTAAAGGTAACAAAAACTAACAGAGTCGTACTAGAGGCCAAGTTTGACAAACACGAACTCTAGCTGTTGAACGAATTTGATGGCATGCTACCAGGCAGTGAGATCACACCCAGTTTGATTGTGTTTTTACTATAAAAATTTAATTTTATAATAAAAAATTGGTTTTGGAAAATGAAAGGAAAAAATTCAAAATTCGGTGCGTTTTCGTTGAAAAAACGCGTTATTTCCCCCATTTTGGTGCGTTTTGAAATTTCAAAGTTGACAACGCTGACTGTTACTACGTTTGTACGCCGTCTATTCTCACATAAAAAACTATTTCCAAATAACTAATTCACTGTTTATGCGCTTCATTTTTTTCTAGTATGGCATATGTTCAAAATATAAATAATTGGTAGCATTGTTAGTTTAAAAAACATTTTGATTACTGAAATTATAACAGAAAAATAAAAAAATTAAATATTTTTTGTAATTCAATTAATATAGGGCTCTAAGATTTTATTTATTTTAAACGCTATATAGAATTTCAAAAGTATATTTCATTATTTGTAGTTTTAACATTATTTTTATTACTCGATAGTATTATATAATATCAGAGTATGTACATATAGTATTTTGCCTTTTAAAAACTATGAATTAAATCGGCCTTTAAGGCTTATAATTCATCTAAATAAATAATAAATAATAATTCTCAATTAAAGCAAAGATTACTAAAAAAGAAAAATTCTGAATATTTGCTTCTATAGGTAGTTTTTACCATATTCACAAGTATGCCACATCAGCGGAATCTTTGAAATTGTGAAATAAAGTGTCTTATTTGCAAATAAGTTTTTAATCAGTAATTGTTTTCGTGAGTTAGCTAATCGCAAATAAAAATTTTATTTACTGTTTATACGGCAATTTTTGCTATTTACAATATATTTATTTGTAAATAACCTGCACGTATAAACGCAGTATGTATTCGTAAGTACATCTAAAAGTAACTTTTTTTTACTGAAATGCTTTTAAGAGCGATATGTATGAAATTAATTAATTAAATCTTTGTGACACTGTGTACCTTTTTTTACCGATGAGCTTCTTCGCCCTCTCCTGCACACGTAATTTATTTACTTGTTTTTTAAAGAAAAAATTGTGCTTTGCTCATTTATATTTTTATTCTTTTACCCTTTTAATATGTTCTAATATTGCATCTTTGTAATTTATATACTGAATTTTAATTTATATAATGAATTTGTATACATTAAGTTTTCTATTTTTTCTTTTCGATCTGTTCCAATATGTGGTCTCTTTCTCGACACGATCAGTCTGATGTAGTTACTGGACTTGCTGCATTGCATATATTACAAGGCGGGCGGCAATGTTAAGGCCAAAACCTTAACCCTTATAGCTAATAAATTTCATTATCACATAGTTATAAACGAAAGCTGGTTTTTCTGAAATTCGCTGAATTATTATGAAAAGTAGTAGCTATCTCTTTCTTTGTTTGTGCTACAAACCTACTATCAGACTGGTCAAAATGTCGTCAATTCTATTTCCTATATATTGCTAAATTATTAACCGGAGGAACTGCATACTGAAAGAAGGTAAAATATCCGTGCCCATTTTCCGCACAACTTGTTCAATAAAATATCAAAACCTCTAATTCACTTGTTTTATTTCTATCTTTTCTTATCCTATTTCCGATTGGGAATTTATTCTGAGTAAACAAAATAAAAAGCTTCCCTTTATTTTGTTTCATCGGCTCAGACAGCACATATTAACTCCATCTTCTTCACCAGCGCTCCCATTCCAATCATTGAGCTAAACATTTAGTCGAGTAACTGCACACGGTAGAGTAACCCCAAAATAGACTTTGAGGCACCGGCCCAAACATGAGAGTTGTATTCCATTTTCGGTGAAACGTAGTTAGAATCCCTAAAAAAAAACTTAATTCAGAGAAAATGCGAGTTAGGGCCTTTCTACATGAGACGAACGACATGTGCATTATATGCACCGTGGTTCATATTTGTTGTCATGAACGATTAAGAAAAGTTACTTATCCAAAAAGAGAGAATACGTTTTTATGCAACATTATTAAAACACACATACTCGCATGTAAGTATATATTGAATTTTTTCAAACCTTCTATTACGATGTAGATCATGTATTTCTGGAGAAATCAAAAAAATCGTAATTTTTTTTTATCTTGGACCAGTACTTAGGGGATGGGCCCTACATATGCAGTGCATTGTACTGGAACTAGGAAAATAGGTTGTGATGAGGAGAAAAGAGGGAGTAGTGTTTGTGCAGGTTTAACTTTAACAATAACAATACGAAAGACAAACTATATGAGAGAATTTTATATGTTGGAATTAAATTAGGTAAAACTGATCAGTGCCCAGTGTGTATACCTTCGACACTGCTCAGATTAGCAAAACTTAGTCTAACACCTTTCACACTACAAGGTAATGAAAATGAAATTTTATAGCACCGCCTGATGGCGTGCAATCAAATTCGTTCAATAGCTAGAAATCGTGTTTGCCTAACTTGGTCTCTAGTACGATTCTGTCAGCTAAGATAATGTTATCTTTACAATAATTATAAAAATATTTTAATAAATTTATTATTGAACAATATTATTTAATTATATTTGCTGTCGATCAAAATCAGCCGTCATTAAAATTAAACTGTTTTATGGGCGTTCAAATTAAAATGCATAACGTGGACTTACAGCCTGTTTATAGAGCACGACAAAATTCACTCGTGATAAGCCAATTGATGGACGAGCACGTAATGAAAAGCGTTTGTATAACACGACTTGACTGTGTCGTGCAACTTACGTTACTTCGCCTATATGTCAAATATATATGAAGTCGTATTGTTACCAATATGCGAAAACTTAGACTTTCGTTAAATTTTTTCATATGGAAATTTTTCGTTCGAAGATCAAAAATATTGCTCAGCTCTATTTATTGACGTTTCCAAAGCTTTTGACAAAGTGTGGCACAAAGGCTTAACTCATAAAATAAAATTACACCTGCCTGCAAACACGCACAAGCTGTTAGAGAGCTACTTATATGACCGGAAATTCGTCGTTAAGGAAGGTGATTTTAAAAGCTCGGCTCAGCCAATCGAAGCTGGAGTTCCCCAGGGTAGCATATTGGGTCCAACTTTATATTTGATTTATGCTTCAGACATGCCAACGAGGTGCAAAATTCACACTTCAACTTTTGCAGATGATACAGCATTCATCAGTGCCCATGAAGACTATAAATTAGCATCACAAAATTTGCAAGAACATATTCTTATATTGAAGAAATGGCTGAAACTTTGGAAAATAAAAGTAAATGAACAAAAATGTACCCATGTTACATTCACACTACGTAGAAAAACTTGTTCGGCTATTAAAATCAACAACTACATTTTTCCGCAGCACAGGGAAGTCAAATACCCTGGTATTCATCTCGACCGTATGCTCACGTGGAAGTCTCACATTGACGCTAAAGTCACCCAGATGAAATTAAAAGCGGTGCAACTAAATTGGCTCATCGGCAGAAATTCTATCTTGAAGTTAGATTGCAAACTTTTGTTGTATAACGCAATCCTAACGCCAATATGGAGCTATGGAATTCAATTGTGGGGTACCGCCTCTGCATCTAACATTGAGAAAATTCAAAAGCGCCAGAATAAAATTCTCCGTATAATTACTGCAGCTCCATGGTATGTTAAAAACTCTCGAATTCACAAAGATCTAGGTGTACCCTTAGTGAAAGATGAATTTTCAAAACACGCGATAAGGTACATTAACAAACTGGAGTCTCACCCGAATTCTCTCGCACGTAGCATCCTTAACTTTGGTGGCCACACTCGACTGAGAAGGATGGACACCCTTGCAACCATCAGAGCGTTGGAAAGGTGATTTACCAACAAAATACACGCAAGAAACAACTTTTCGTCTAGCATTGGCTAGACCTAAGTAAATAAAATTGTTGAATATTAATTTTTTTTTTCTATATTAATTAATGAATTTTTATTTTTAAGATTTGCATACTTATTGTTAGTTCTTTTAGAAGATACAATAAATAATTGAATTATATAAAAAAAAAAAAAAAAAATTATGAAAATTTTTTTTTTGAAGGAAAAAAATCGGCAACCCTATTCTTCACATACACTCATAGAAAAAAGCATCTTCATATTGATGACGGCGGGTCATCAGAATTGTGACATCAATAGTATGTAAATAGTTATCAGTAAAATGAAAACTGACATCAATCTCAACAACAAAAGTCATCAGACAATTTTGTCATATATTGAGTATCATCAATGCTACAACTGTGGTGACATCAATTCAATGATACATTTTATTAATACGTATAATACATCTAATTTGTCAAAATTGATTATAAAAAATATTTTATATTTATTGTTGAAAAGGAATTAGGTTGCTAAAATTATTATTTTTAAATTTAAATTAATTTTTAAGAAGTAGAAAAAAAATGCATCATATTAATGATATTTAGTCATCATATTGCCTCATACACAGCATACACGTACTTCAAATATGATAATACGCCACACAGGCATTGTATTGATGGCAGGAAGTCATCAAAAGTATTATCAGAAGATTTTTAATTCTCATTGATTTCTTTAAGATGGTAGAATATAAAGTTATGTGTTTGAAATATTTTTGAAATCAGAAAATATAACCGGAGGTTAATGTTGATGACTCGTCATGAAATTAACTTTCAATCAATCCAATTTATAGTTGGTCTGATGTTAGTGCGCCACTCTACTGATGATGTTTTGTCATTACATTGACATCATTTAGTAATTTCCTGGGTATTGGAGTTTCCTTGCATTGATTACATGCTCTCATCAAACGTATCCCGATAAAGCATCCCCATGATGTCAGTGTGACATTTCATTGATGAAATATTTGTCATAATTGCCGCTGTTGATAGTTAGAGCAACTGATGTAATGGTCGGCATCACAGCGGTGACAAGTGTCATGGGGTCAAAAATGATGACATTTGGCATTGCATTAATGTTAAAATACATCATAGTTATGACAGGTTTTCTATGAGTGTAGTTGACACAAAAATATAAATAAACAACACAAAAAGTAAACTTTCAATGAAAAACAATCTTTAATTAGGATTCTTTGGAGTAAACCTCTTTCCTTAGCAGAAAAAACGTTGATCACTAATTAAATAATAAACTAAGTTTAAAATAAAAACCAGAAGATCGTTTATATATAGGAGAAAAAAAGATTTGTTACCAATAATGCGAACATGAATTGGACAATCAAATCACCAAACGATGGATGAAGTACCGTGACACCGCGAACACTTCATTTGAATTTGGAGGATAAAAAATCTATATATTTCAAGAAACTCATTACAGCAAAACGAACAATTGTTTTGAAAGTCCTGTTAGTATCAGAGGCAAAATCCATTCCAACAATATAATACAAGGCGATTTTACCACTTCAAAAACTTTCATTGACCTGGAATTTCGGGCCGAAATCTGGACATGTTCAAGGCGATGTTGTTTATATAGATTTTGCATTAAACCAGTACAATCAAAGATCGGAAGATAAGGGTCTGTTTTTTGAAAACATATTGCGAGGCTATCGAAAGGATTGTGGTAAAGGCGGAACTCAATTTCCAGGAAGTACAGGCAAGAATTCACAAACTAATAATGATACACATTTTGTTTTATTCTAAATGAACATCTAATTTAATCAAATAAAATTTCAAAGTTGGTTTTATCGCAATATTATTTGATCTTCGTTTGTTAAATCAATTTAATTTTTGCAGCTTCAGATCTTTGTTTTTGTTTTTTATAAAAAATTTTCAATTTAAAATCTTTTATTTCTCAATATTTCGATAAAAATTTGTTATCATCGTCAGGAGAAATTAAATGTTATAAGTTTTAGATACAATAGTTTTTCCGAAAATGCTCACTTCAACTAATTTCTCACTTTGGTTTTGTAAAGTGCCTGGATGCAAACTCACGCATTTGCAGAAGACTATAGACTAATATTTTTGCTATAAACTTAGTCGTAGGCGGATACTTTATTCCAAAAATCTAGTATTTTCATGCACATAACATAAAAGAAAGTTTCCAAGTTTAATAGACTTAGTTACTTTATCTCGTATTAAATTTCTCGTTTTTCGAATTCTACTATGAAATAAGAAAACTCTTTCATTATGTTAGAAAAACCACACTTTCTTCTTTTATAATTTTGTTAGGATTTATAAAAGTTAAAGTTTTGAATTCATCTTCAAGTTTAGTCTCCTTAAAATATAAGCACTCGATTTTACATAAAAATGTGTAATATTTTTTGCTTAAAATTTTTTTACGTGCTATTCACATATGATATTTTAAATTCATCTCTAACATATATTAATATATGTATACTATAAAATAACTATCACATAATATTTCAGTATTACAAACATACATACATATTTAAATACCATAAATATACTTTCATTTCTTATATAAATTAACCTAAAAAAAGGAAGTATGCAGTTTCATGAAAGATATGACAGTACAAAGAGTTACAATAATCGTCAAAACCATACCTTAAATCGTCAAATCGTAAATAAATCAATAAATCGTCAAATATGGCAACTATGTCAGTAGGACTTGTGAAAATACTAGTGCAAGGCGAATTCATTACTAGATATATTTAACAGCACAGGTGATTATTTTTTGCTTCTCGCGTTTTTTCCAATGAGACTGTAAAATTTTTTTTCTTTTGTTTACAAACTTTTTCGCGCCATTTTAATCTGAATTTTTTTTTGTATGATTTAGTGCAATTTCAAGAAATTTTTGTGAATTTAAAAGTGAAAAACTAATATAATCTGTGATTTTAATTACAAACAATTATAAAAGTTTATATTTAACGTTTATATAAAATTTTTCCCCAGCTGAACAATCTTAGGCGAATTTAGATTTTGACATTCACAATATGTTTTACAATAACAAAATACATAGTACTGAATTCACCCTTCCGCTTACATTCACCTGTATAAATTCGCCTTGCACTAGTGCATGCTCTTACAGCTCTTTATACAGAGAATATTGTTGTTGTTCACGATAGTGTGGCTGAACCAAGGCGAATTCATTACCAGGTGAACTTAACAGCACAGGTGATTATTTTTTGCTTCTCGCGTTTTTTCCAATGAGACTGTCAAATTTTGTTTCTTTTGTTTACAAACTTTTTCGCGCCATTTTAATCTGAAGGTTTTTTTGCATGATTTAGTGCAATTTCAAGAAATTTGTGTGAATTTAAAAGTGAAAAACTAATATAATCTGTGATTTTAATTACAAACAATTATAAAAGCTTATATTTAACGTTTATATAAAATTTTTTCTCTACTGAGCAATCTTAGGCGAATTTAGATTATGACATTCACGATATGTTTTACAATAACAAAATACACAGTACTGAATTCGCCTTTCCGCTTGCATTCACCTGTATAAAGTCGCCTTGGGCTGAACAGCCGTCCATCTCAACTCGTCGTCATTCCCAACAATTGCACCTCTCACTCTCATCGTTGATGAACATTATGCATAAAGACGAACATTACGCATAAAAGCTTACAAGGTACAATTGACTCAAGAACGAAAGCCTCTTGATCACGTCGTGTCGTCAATGGTCGGAATGGTGACAAGAAATGACAACACTGTATGATAATTTTTTGAAGGAAATCTTCTTCAGTGATGAGGCACATTTTTACCTCAGTGGATTCGTCAGTAAGTATATTTGGCACATTTGGACGAATTATAATTCAAGGCAAACCAATACACCCACAAAGAGTGACTGTTTGGTGCGGTTTATCGGCTAGCGACATCATCGGGTCGTATTTTTTCCAAAATGAGGCCGGTCAGGCAGTTACTGTGAATGGTATTCGCTATCATGAGATAATCCATTAGTGATTCTCGAAAAACCAATTGCGCACACAAAGAGTGCCGGTTTGTTGCGGTTTCTGGACTGGCAGCATCATCGGGCCGTATTTTTTTTTTCAAAATGAGTCCGTCCAGGCAGTTACTGTGAATTGTGTTCGCTATCGTGAAATGATAACGATCTTTTTATGACCGGAATTGGAAGATATGGGTGTGGGTGTGACTTGCCACACAGCTAACGAAATAATGGCTCATTTGCGCGACAGGTTCAATGGGGTCTTCGGGGTCATTTGAAAATAAGTTTTTACGTCGATAAGCCGGCAACAATTCAGGACCTAAAGGATGAGATAATTCGGCACATTAACGGCATAGAACCTCAATTATGCCTCAGCGTCATCGAAAATTTGGACCATCGTATCGAAATGTGCCGCTAAAGTCGCGGCGGCCATTTGGCCGATATTTTGTTCCATACTTAATTGAACCATACTAATATTATCATAAGAATAAGAAAAAGAAATAACAATAATTTTTAAATAATTTGTGTTTTATTCAAAATCAACATCAGCCCTTAAAATTTAACCACCCCTTGAATGCGTTAAACTACGTCATCTAACGGGAAATCATGCGCATGGCGTAATCTGTATTTCTATCATTCTTGGCGCAAACGTAACTTGAAGTAGGCGATTCAAAAGTACTTGCAAATATTATTTTATAAATGCAAGTACTTAAATACATATGTAATTTATGAATATAAGAGTCATTAAACGAATAATTATGTTTTTGCTGCTCTTTTCTTTATATCATAAATTTTGTTTTCCAAAAAAAAAAAAAAGTAAAAAGAAAAAAATCGTCAAATGATCAAGTGCGACAACTTACAAACGCATCAAACAAATCACAAAAAACCTCAATAAATCACAAATGCTTCGTCGGCATTATCAATTAACGCAGGTTTAATTCCAATAAAATGAAAGTTACATCGAAGCAAGCAATTAATTTATGGCATTTGCTTTCTGCAAAATTGGCAAGAAAGTTTCTCGTGGAGAACGCAACTTAAGTATCCAGTTGAAATAAACTATTTAGCCCGCTCACCAGCGTGTTACCAGAAGGGATCTTTGACAAATCTAACAGCGCAGGGTAAATCAGAGCATGAAGCGTTATTAATCTGTTAAAAACTCTCATACACATACCAAATAAAGGGTGCTTCAAAATTAACGAAAGATTTCCATGAAGTAGAAAACACAGCTTTTAGTCTTTTGATCGTTATTTTCTTTATTGAATTAGAAAGTACAGGGTGTCTAGTAGCAGATTTATATTTTCAAACTTAAACAAAAAACGTAATAGTTGAGATAAAGTTTTATTAAGAGCATTGAACGATAGAATGAAGAATTTTTTGAAGATTATGTCCTCGTGATGTCTTCCGTCGAGTTGAACACACTGTTCTAAACGAAGCCTTGTGTTCTACGCCACACGCTGCAGTAAACTAGGTTTAATTGAGCTGATTTCTCAACGAATACTTTCTTTTAAAGCCACAAAAGATTTAGGATTGTCATTACAAGCCTAGGTGGCCATGGGATGTCCACAAAGCTACTGAAAATTTTCCCAGAGCAAATTTATCGAAACTCTGGCTGCATGTGCAGTCGCCCCATCCTATTGAAACCACGTGTGTGAAGAGTACGGACGTGAGCTCTCAGGTTTGGAAAAAAGAATTCCGTATTCGTGCGTCGATAATTTTCGTCGTTGACATTCATTGCCTGGCCTCGAGAATTTTAGAAATAAAATTGTCCAATTATCTAATACTGGGATAAGGCACAACAAGCAGTTACGGGTTCTTTGAGACCAGTAATGGCAGTTTTGGTTGCTGACGTGGCCGTTTAAGTGAAAATGAGCTCCATAAAAAAATGGGATTCATTTCACAAAAATTGTTGCGTCAATCAAAGTCTCTTTCTTTCAATTCTAGCATGATTTGAATTTTGAAAAGATGGAAATTTCATGAATAATCGCTCTTGGAAGTCCCAGTCAGACAGCTCTTTTGTTTATTAAAAGTCGCAGATTTTCACGTAAACCGCTTTTAACCAGTTCAATGTTTGTGGGAGTCCTTAAAGATCGCCTCTGCCCTGGCCGTGAGACATTTATGGCCGAAGCAGATGCGCAGAAGCTCTGCACCCACAAACGTATTAAATACCGAACTTTAAACAAAATTGTCGATGCGCAATTACGTAAGAGTAATTACTCTTAAAAAAATGTCTTCACAGCGAACGCGCAATGCGCACTGCGACATTGTGACTGACTAAGCCTCACAATCGTTAATTCCAAAGGCGCCACCCTCCGCCCGCAACGTTTATTACTTTTTGAAATAATCGTATTTAAAAATATAAATTTGCCACCAAACACCCTGTACTAAGGCTTTTCATTACTTGCTCAGCTATCAATTGGCTCGTCACAAATTCAAAATTAAGTGTGTTTCGTACTAGACGGTTTGGGTGAAGTTCCAGTTTACTGACATACCTTGTCGCGTACTTAGTAAAATCATCTTTCATTAGCGGAACACTCAGATCCTTGTGAATTCGTGAGTTTTTTAAGTGTCATGGAACTGCAGTAATCGTTCGAAGAATTTTATTATGTCGCCTTTGAAAACTTTCAATATTTGACGCTGAGGCGGTGGCCCATAATCGAATTCCGTAGCACTATATAGGCTTTAAAATTGCGTTGTATAACAAAAGTTTACAATCCCACTTCAAGGTAGAATTTCTGCCCATAAGCCAATTCAGTTGCGCTGCTTTTAGTTTCAACTGAGTGACTTTTGCTTCAATGCGAGACTTCCACGTTAGCCTACGGTCGAGGTGAATACCAGGGTACTATGATTTCATTTGAATAGGCGAAATGTTCGTTTATATCGTGTTTGTATAACATGAGTACATTTTTGTTCATTAACTTTGATTTTCCAGAGTTTTGGCCATTTTTCTAAAATTAAAATATATTCCTGCAAATTTCGTGAAGCTAATTGATGGTTTTCATGAACGCTGATGTTGTGTCATCTTAAAAAGTTGAAGTGTAGATTCCGGATCCCGGTGGCATGCCAGAGGCATAAATCAGGTATAAAGTACATCCCCGAATACTACTTCGATTGGCTGAGTTGGGCTTATAAAATCACCTTCGCTGATAACAAATTTCCGGCCACATAAGTAGTTTTCCAGAAGCTTGTGAGTGTTTGAAGGCAAGTTTAACTTTATTTTATGGATAAAAAGCTTGGGAAACGTCAAGGAATGCAGCCGAACAATAATTTTTGTCCTCTTTGTCTTTCAGTGCAACCTAAGTTAGGGCGTAAAGCGCAACGGAGTTTAACGCTGTAGTAATTTAAACAAGAGCGTTAACGTTATGCCGTGAACAGTATTGCTAACTAACCTCGTTTAATAAAAATTTATAGAAATAATAAAGTCGGTAAATTAGTCTGAAGGCATATAAAGGGTTATTACTAACGGCCGCAAAAAATTAGTAACATTTGTTTTGAAGTGAACTTAACTGAGAGCCAGTAAAGCTTTCTCTCCTACGCGCTGTCAATATTGCATTTTCCAATTGCAGTCCCAGTCTATACACATCAGGTTTTCTTATTAAATTCTGCTTCACAGACAAAAGCTTTGTGTCGTCAAGCTTAAGTTTGCTTGCCTTCAAGTTTTCATATTTTTCTAACATTTCATTTTAAACTTGACGATACGATCAAGTCTGCAACCCTTTTCTATTCTCTTCTCCCCGTTCTCCTACAAACTCAAGACTTGACAAGTCAAACTTGATGTGTGTAAACTAGCGCTATTTGGGTTGTTCTCATATTTTTTGTATGTAAATGAGGATTTTAGAGGCTTCACGCGCTAATTTAGGTTGCACTCTTTCTTAAGACATTTACTCGTACTAGCCTGTGTCTTTCTAATAAGACATTTTTTCTTAATCTATTTTGTATGTCTCTTCTTCTACCAGTTTACTCTGCAAAATTTTCACTGAAATTTTAAAATTTAGCGCTTAACAATACAAGCGATTTGCCAGACATCAATACGAAAATCACACATTTTTGATTTTCGTATTAAGTTGCTTGAACTATTTGTGCAAACACAAAAACACTCCCATAGATAATACAAAATGTTTGTACAAACGTAAAATTTTTTCGCCCTTTACATATACTCGTATTGTTAGAACAGTCATAATTTTGTAATAAATAACAAACAATATTTTTGCGACTAGGCATTAATAAAAACATTTTAAGACTTTTTTTTCTAAAATTAAGAATTGGAAATTAAGAATTTCCGACAAAAATTTCTGGCACCAATGACTGCTCCACACAGAAAACAGATTTTGCCTTGGCGTATTCCAAACCTGTGTTTTTCGGGTAAAGAGGGGAAAGAGTTGCTCATTTGTTGTAGCAAATAAAACTCTAGGAAGCCGCATGACATATATTGTGTTGGCTTCCGAAGGGATCAGTATGGTGGGTTCTGCTTGCAGTTCAACTCGGGGTGATCAAGGTTGAGGTGCCTACCTTGGCTGGCATGTTCTGGCTGTGGTTTAAACGTAAAGACGCAGGAAGGGGCAGTTAGTATCCCTGCTAATTGTTGGTGCGTGCGGGGGGCGACGTTAGTTACAGTAAAATAAAGAACAGAACTACGAGGCAAAGAAAGAAAATATTTTATCGTACATAGCACACACACAATCGAAATCTGATTATGCGCCACTCAGACATTGTATTGATGGGAGGAAGTCATCCAAAGTATTATTAGAACATTTATAATTCTCATTGATTTCTTGAAAATGGTAGAATATAAAGTTAAGTATAGGACCTTAATTTTGAAATCATCAAATTGAACCGGAGTTTATTTTTGATGATAGCGTAGCGTGGTATTGATGATATTTCGTCATCAAATTTACTTCACGTGTCATTTTTCTAATGTTAATTAGCTATCACATCAATGAGATTGAATCCAAATTATAGTTAGTCTGATGTTAGTGCGCCTTTCTATTGATGATATTTTGTCGAGGGGTGCCTCGATGGCTGATTTGGTAGAGTACTCGACCAACAGTCTCGAGGTCGCAGGTTCGATTCCTGCCACAGACCCTGGGTGTTACTGCAGACAAGCAAAAAAGCTTCGCAGTTTTTGTGTTTGTTTTTAAATAAAACAAAAAAAAAAAAAACAAAAAAAAAAAAAAAAAAAAAAACTTCATTTATTAACATGTACATACATATGTTCACTCGACCACTGCGACATCGTGACTGGCAAATCCGCACAATCGAAAATTCCAACGGCGCCACTCGTTTATTACTTTTCGAAATAATCGTATTTAAAAATATAAATTTGCCACCAGACACCCTGTATTAAAATCACCAAAAACCTTAAATTCGGCAATAATGCGAGCTAAGCCGATTTTGTATGACACCAACAGCGTTGTCAACTCGGTGCATTTCTCACCGTTTTTGGCGCTTTTTAAAATTTTTTGTGCGCAAAATTTTTTTAGCTAATGCGCTGTACACTTTTTAATTTTCGGTGGCACCAAATCGTATTCAACTCAACTTTTTATTTTAATGTAAGAAAAAAATTTATTCAAGTGACCAAAGTGTTTAAAATCGTTTCGTGGATCACAATCAGAACGCGGAAAACATAACATATCATATGCACAAAGTAAGACAATCTTGCTGTTGTATATTAAACCTATTCTCTAGAGAAAAATTTACATTTCGTTTTATAAAATATGCAGTTTTTAGAGCGTGTTTTGCTATTAAACGATCAAGCCAAGTTTGTCAAATATTGCAATAAATGCAGACACTGAATAGTGATGACGATGACGCGTGAATTAGTTATTGCTTTGGTTGTCGTAGTTGATACATTCTCAAATTATTAATAAAATGATTAAATCGTTTCATAATCTTCTGTCTTAAATTAAAGAAATCTTCACCTTTTATTTGAAGTTCAATAAATTTTGAACTGATTTTCACTGTTCGCTTACGAAAACACAAATGAAGTTTGCACTGGATATTGTTTGTATTGGATAGAATTGTTATTAATTTGATGGCTCATAGTGCGATTAATTGTAAATTGTGTGCTCTTGCATTAGAATTTTAACACCGTTAAACAGCTGTATTTTTGTATACTTGATAATAGGTAGTAAAACTAACAGCTGATTTCGGTCGACAGCGAATATAATTAAAGAATGTTGCTGAATAACAAATTTCATAAAATACCGTTATAATTATTGTAATAAAAATTCCACTATCGCCCTACTGGCCAAGTTTGACAATCACGAGTTCTAGCTATTGTAGAATTTGACCCAGTGTGATCGTCTAATAGCCACTTACAAGGCTGTTTCATTATCTTATTTTTAATAAAAAAAACATACTTTTTATAAAACAAAATGTGTATTTTTTTTTGAATGTGAAAAGAAAAATTCTAAACTTAGTGCGTTTTTGTTGAAATAACGCGCTTTTTCCCCCATTTTGGGGTGTTTTGAAATTTCTAAGTTGACAACGCTGGATACCAACGATATGTAAAACGTTGTTTTACAAACCACTTTGTTGCCAAGCAATTTTGAAGCTTTTAAACTACATAAGTACTAGTAAACAAAAATAACTAAAAAATTTTGCCGCTTTGATCCATTAACGACGGTGGGCGCTTGAATTTTCATTGATGTAACCAAAGAAAATTATTCTCCATTTTAAAAAAAGTAAAACAAAAAGTGTGTATTTAAACATGTTTAGCTAAAACTAACATTGCTTTTAAGTTTTAAGGCTCTCAAAAGTCTAAGTAGCTGCTACCGGCGTTGATTAATTGTTTTTAAAAAGGTGCCGTCGGAAAATGTATATATTATTTTTTGTGAGCTTACCATTTGGATGTAATGGCGGCATTGGACCGACACTACCTGTTGTTGGATTATTAAGCGTTGGAATTCTAGGAGGATCCATTTTCCAGTGTGATGGTATATTGAAACTGACTGGTGCAATAGATCCAAATTCTCGATTGATTCCCGGTTCAATTAACATGACAATTTTTAAACGCTTTCTTTAAGCACACTTTTTTGCGTGTTTTTTTTTATTTTTGTAATTTGAATCACTTTTTTATAACAATTAAAATTTGTTTGCAATTAATTATTTTATTTACCAAACTGTAAGCACTTTTTTTTGCTACATTTTAATCAACGGCAGCAAAATGTTTGTCAATTTTATGCGTGTTTTATGCATTTAAATGGATTTTCTTTTATTTAACATCACAATTATTTAAGCCGTGTTGAGAATTTCTGCTTTGTAGGGGCGGCAGTAACTCGTTTAATAAAATATTCACTGGATGCACTAAATGTGTCACTTTGACATTGTAAATTTTTGGTTCGATTAAAACAATTATGTATGTGACTACAGCTGTATGTATGCTGTAATATATTTATTTCTTTTTATTGCCTTTTCTTTTAGTTCTTTTTATTTCTCCGCATAATTTTCTCACTAATCGAATTGAAGCGCAATCACGATCCAAACACGAAACCAACAGTAATCATACTGAGACATTTTCTCCGTTTGAGTTTAACAGAAGTCAATTGCGATTACTGCTTATTTGTGCTGCTTCTTCAGTTACCGCAAACTTGTTCCAGATACCAAAAAGACAAATTAAAAAAAAAAAAAGAAAAAAAAACAAAAAATTTAAGTCTGACTTGGTGCTGTTCATTCATGTGTTTGTTGTACCAGTTTAACTACCTTTTTACGTTTGAGTGAATCCAAATGCTCATTCACTCATTTCGTAGCCATCAACAAATCCAGAAGTCAATTTTTATTTACATATATCAAACCACTTCCCCACTTGTTTCTCTCTGCTTTTAACACATTTGCACTCCCAAAACCAATTGCTCTCTCACATAATGGCATTCCATAATGGCGACCATAGCAACGATTTTAGACTCCCTCTATAACGGCTGTATGTTAGTGGTTGGAAATTAGCAGAACAATTAGATATGAAATAATAAATAAAAAAGAGACAACAAATTTCTACTTTTTCTTACTATACCTAACCCCCTTTCCACCTAAAGAAAAACGCAAAAGAAGCAAATAAAGCAAGACCCTTCCCACAAACCAAAACACAATTATAATTAAAAATATCTGGTCGAGTAGGCAGTGCTAACTGCACATGCCTGCGTTTTTGAATGCCAACAATTCCGTAATACCCACAGTACATACATACATACATTCATACCTACATATGTACATGCATTCATACAAACATGCATTTGCATACACACATATGTATATATAAGAGTACTAGCGTATGCAACCAAAGCAACAATACCTATTATTGTTGTTTTTCACATAAAAAGAAAAAAATGCTGGCAGCAAGTTTTTTTTTATTTCCGCGACATCGCTACGAATAAGAACTTGTGTACATAAGTATGTGTATGTGTCGAGTGTGTGTGTTTAGTAAATTTACGACGGCATAATGAAATGATGGAATAATTTTGGTCTCACCTTTTTGCTCGCTCATACTTGCATAAGATTGCATATTGCATACAATCATTGCACACACACACACAACACGTACAAACATTCGTTTGGAATATAAGAAGTTTCAGTTGTTGTTTGTTTTACGGCAAGTTCTAATCGAATCGAAAACGTTTTTATGTGTTGTAAATGTTGAGTGTGGGTTTCCTGTTTTCGCGTTTGAGGACGTGTGCTCAGCTATGACAAGCAAACAAACAAGCATAAATACATATGCTCGTTAAATGGAAGCATTTTTTCTTTATTAATGTGCACAATTTGAAGTGTAATTAAAGTAACAACGAGTTGTAAAATGTTCACTTTATTGTTCGTATTTGCACAAGAAACCACAGACCAGTAACAAACAGAAGCAAGAAGATGATAAATTCGATAATGCATTTGTATAAATTTATACGTTAAATCAAAGTTCACAAGCCCATACATATACATACATATGTAGGTATGCATGGTGTATGGCTATATGCATACATACATACATATTTGCATAGGTCTATACCTACATATGTATGTATATATAAGCACTTTAACATATTATTCCCTACCTCATAGTGATACATATCTATCTATATAGGTGTCTATGCATGTACACAGATACACATTTTGGTTACGGCCAATCGCTCTGAGAGTACCTATCAATACATTGTTTAGCGGAATTGCTGCACATTATATTTCCAAGTGTTCTTTCTAGTCTTACCAAATTTAATGTTGGGACAGACTACCCTATCATTTATTTAATTTTTCGCTGCGTAAGATGGAGCCTCAATTTTCACAGATAAATTTCAATTACCTACATACGTATATCGGGTGGCTAAATTTTAAGGGCCGATGTTGAATGCGTACCACAACTAAACGTCAAGTTGTTTTCTGCTTTTCATTTGACTTTTCTCAATTTCAGACTAACTCAATTTGAATCATGAAAAGATACACAACCAAGCAACGCGTTAGCGTTATTCAGGATAGATATAAAAATGGGCATTCAAATCAAACAATTGCAACTCTCACGCATGTGGTTGATGAACATTCTACATCGCATTTACACACTTACAAGGTGCAATTGACTCAAGAACTAAAGCTTCTTGACCATTTCAAGCGTCGTAAATGGTCAGAATGGTGGCAAGAAATGGCAATAGTGGATGACCAATTTTCGAAGAAAATCATCTTCAGTGATGAGACGCACTTTCACCTCAGTGGATTCATCAATAAGCAGAACTGCCGCATTTGGGCGAACACCAAAGAAAAAAATCTGAAATAGCTTCTTCACGATAGGTATAATGCGTTCGCCAAAAGGGAGCCACTGCGTCCCTTATCTTTTTGATCGTTCTGTTGCATAATTTTTTATGTTAAATTCTCTAAGTCTTCTTCGCAAAGTTCTGAAATAAAAAAGTATACCTACCTATGTAGAAAATTAAAAAATGTATTGAAATAAAAATAGAAAAATAAAGAAATTGTTAACCATATGCTCGTTATACCTAAAAGTTATTTGTGTAGGTACCTGTAAAGACTATTTGCAAATAGCTAACTCACACTTTATACAAGCCGAGATCCTACACGATCGTGCGTTCTATCAAACATAAGTGCTGTAAAAGTACTAAAATTGTACGAGCAGCTGCGTGACAAATCGTGCAATTTGAAAATTTTCATGAACATTGTCATAATTTGTTGGTTTCTGCGCGATCATGTATATTGTGAAAAATATGTATATTGTGAAAAATATGAGAATATTGTTGGCCCCTCGAGAAATGAATTAAATTAATGTAAAATTATTATTGTAATAATATTTTTTATTTATTTTACTTTGTTTCTAAATTATTGCAATCATATTTGTATAATAATGTACAACGCCATTTTGAAGCGATTCTAAAATATTTTCCTGTGAATGAATTGTACGATCGTGTAGGATGGTGTATCAGGGCCTTTATCCTATATAATTGTGCGGTCTGCCAAAAAAAAAAAGCATGTTAGTGTGTACGAAAATGCAAATATGTAGCAGATTTTTTGACAAGTCGTGCGATGTGAAACATTTTATAAACATTTTCATATAATTATGGTTTACATTTGATCAGAGTGGTATTAATTGTGAAACATATGATAATATTGATGAAATAAATGTAAAAAAAGCAAAATTATTATGGTAACAATAGTTTTCAATTATATTAGTATATAAATTATTACAATCATTCTTGTATAATAGTGTGGCGCTGCAACACCATTTTGAAACGACTTTTACAATATGTTCCTGTGAATGAATCGTACGCTCGTGTAGGATAGTAAATCAGGTCTTTTAATGCCTGCTGATCGCCAGCCGCGTGTGAAATACTGTAGAGCTATTTGCAATCTCAACAGCGAAGAGGACGATTTTGAGTCAAAAACCATCATGAGCAACGAAGCGCGTATTCATGAAAAGGGCTACGACAATAAGCAAAATCTTCGTTTCTAGGGAACTGGGCCCCATGTGATGCATGAAAAGCGGTTACATCCACTCAAGGGTACTTACTGTATGTTGCAGTGCTTATGCGGCAAGAGTGATTGAACCGTATTTTTTTTTTTTAGAACGCCAACGGCAATACAGTTACTCTTACTGACGAACGCTACAGGGTCATGAGAAACGACTTCTTACTGCCGGAATTGAATGACGATGGTGCATCCGTACACATAGCAGGAGTCACATTGGATATTCCCTGCAAAAAATGACTATCCCATACATGCGTGTAAAGAAACGCCCGCAACGGACTAGGAGCAGCTCAAAACTAGCCAAATTGTATGGCAAAAACATGTTTTTTTTAATACTACGATGTCCTAGAGCTGGACCATATATAGCCCTGCTTTGCATTAAATAAGAGTAGTCTCAAAACTACTCCATGGTACACCATATATTAGTAGTTTGTGAAATACTACCTAACACAAGTGTGCCCACCCCTATGCGCTTGATACTCAATTGTTTTTGTAAATGCGCTTAGCTATAGGGCTGTGCTCTGTAATACACAAATACTGCGCTCAGCACTAGCAATGAAAAATACACAAACAACTTCGTCTTTTATATTTTTTTTTCGCTCTTTACCGCACACACATACAAAAGCAAAGCAACAACACTTTTGTTTTTGCAAATTGTTTTGCTTTTTACAACAAAAAATATTAAATAAAAATAGTTTTTCCTTAAATGGATTGTTGTTTACTCTTCCATATAGACCTTGTGGGCACCACTGACCTAACATATACCTACAGCTAGAATAATTAAAAATAGAAAAAGAAAAAAAAAACAAAAAACTATTTTTTAACAAATAAATGGTACAAGTCTGCATTATATAGGGTTATGTTGTAATGACGTGGTCCATATCTGCATTACATAGGACCACATTGTAACTATTTTGTTTTAGCAAAATTAGATCACGTAGTCCAATATTATTTGCAGGGTGGTAAAGCAAGCATTTTCGTCGATTTGACATGGCCAGCAAGATTGCGCGATTGAACCATGCCAGACTTGTTTCTTTGGCCCCCCCAAACAATCGCAGCCCGACAGTTCGACGGGAATGAGAACATTTATAACCAAAAAATTCCCGGAAAGTTATGGAAAATGCAAAAAATTATTATATTTTTATTTAGTCAAAAAGTTGTTGAAAAACGAAATTGGATGATTAATTTTGCGCCACCTTGCAGGTTAATTTATAAAATTTAGAAAATTTAAAAGCAAAAGCTGGTAGAATGAATACATGTTAGCAAGTTATGTACATACATACATACATGAGTTGTTGTTATATTTTTAAATTATTTCACAGGTTTTAATTTTTCATTCTCTTTTAAATTATATTTTTATATTTGTTTTTCTCAAATATTTACTTTTGCCTTAGAACTTTTAACTTTCTTGTTTTTATATGTTTATTTCTTGCTTTGAGAACTGCTAAAGGCCCTGATACACTATCTGTTATAATCAAAGCAAGGACTATGGCAACACCAACCATATTTGATCATCGCTGTTGTACGCTTCACGTGCAAGCATGCTTTCTTTTTCTTTTATTCATTATTAGATAATAAGCAGTTCTTGAAATATACTGAATAAATATAGTAACTTTTAAAAGCGTGCATTTTTCTAATCATCGTTTAACGTTACAACAGTTGGCGACGAGGGAAAAATAAAAATCAACAAGGTGGTTGTGTGAAAGAAAAAAAAAAAGCCGAAATTAACATCAAACAAAATGAACGCCGAACAATTTACAACGTTCATGAAAGTGCAACAACAATTAATGGAACAATTGTCAAAAATGGCGGTTGGTTCAACTGCTTCGAGTGCAGAGCAAAGTAGGAGCAATACTAAAATAAACACCATGCTGGTTCCCAATTTTGACACTTTTGATCCAGCAAAAGAATCTTATGGAAATTATATTCAACGTTTTACCAATTACATTAATATGAAGGGAATTGAAAACGACAAAAACTACTGTACGAAACTCCTACTTAACTCGATAGGGGCAAAACATTTCAATAAAGTTGTAGCTTTAGCCGCCCCAAAATTAGCAGCAGAGTTAGAATATGGGGAATTATTAAACCTTTTGCAAAATCACATGGCGCCAAAACGAAATGTTCTTGTGGCACAACATAAATTTCTTTCAAAATATCAAAATGAAGGACAAACGGTAGCTGATTTCGTAGCAACTCTTCGTGCAGACATTAACGAGTGTGAATTTGTGTCCGATTGTGTTTGTAAAAGTTCTATTGCAGATATATTTCTAAGAGCGCAATTCATTCGAGGCATAAATGACACAAGTATTCGTGAGCAACTACTTCAATCAAGCCCGCAGAAATTCGACGAAATTGTTTCAAAGGCGTTGGCTCTAGAGGCAGCAAAGACTGATGCAAAAGAATTGTCACAGGCTGCTACAAGTTTACAAAATACAAGTATTAACAAAATATATAATAAGAAAAAGGATGCTTATCGCTCTAAACACAAAGGTAAAGTAAATTATGAGCAGTTGGGTATTGCCGGACTGTGTCTACGTTGCGGGAGAAATGACCATTTGGCGAGAGAGTGTCGCTCCAGTGCAAAATTAAAGTGCAGTTTGTGTACAAAGCACGGGCATGTAGCGAAAGTCTGCATTGCTTCTCTTTTGGCAGATAGTCCTAAAGCCGGACCTAAAAATAAGCCTAGTACACGGGTGAACTCTACGAATCAGATTCGTTCTCAGGACTCTGGGTACGGAGTGTACAAAATTGTTGATGTTTACAGCAATAATTTCAAAAACGCAGAACGCTATTATGCCAATATTTCGATAGAGGGTAGGTTAATTAAATTTGAAGTCGATTCGGGGTCTGGTTATTCATTTTTACCTAATGGTTTATACCATAACCTAAAATTACAAAATAAAATAACACCAACAAACATAATATTTCGCTCATATACGCACAACACATTTTCTCCATACGGCAAGATCCACGTTAATGTTGTATTTAACGATAAGTCCATTGATGATGACCTCTATATCGTGCCAGATGGGTGTGCAGCTCTCATAGGTCGAACCTGGATACGACGCCTAGGAATAAATCTAAACGAACTGGATCAAAGTACACCAGATTCTTCTGCAATCAATTTTATTTCCGACTCGAGTCAAATTGACGATTTGAAAGCGGAATTCGCTTCCGTTTTCGAACAACAAATTGGTTGTATTCCCAACTACAAGGTCAAATTACGATTGCGGGATAATGCCACTCCCATTTATACAAAAGAACGTCAAATACCTTACGCTCTAATAGAGAAGGTAAATAACGAATTGGACAGTTTGGAGAGAACAGGAGTTATCACTAAGGTTGCCAATAGCGATTGGGGGTCTCCGTTAGTGGTGATTCCAAAGGCAGACGGAGGAGTAAGACTTTGCGTAGATTACAAGGTAGGGGTAAACCAAAGACTTGTAAACGCGCATTATCCAATACGCAAAGTGGATCAGATTTTCAACAGCCTTAAGGGGTCAAGGTACTTCTGCCGCCTAGATCTATACAAAGCTTACTTACATGTTCCAGTTGATGAACTATCATCTGAAATCCAGACAATTTCTACGCATCGAGGCACATTCCGTATGAACCGCTTGTCATTCGGCATCAAAACTGCACCTGCTGAATTCAATAGAATCATTGACCAGATTCTTCGTGAAATTCCAAACACCGAATATTACTTTGACGACATTGTGGTACATGGTAAGTCTGTACATGATTGCAAGACGAATTTAAAATCTTGTTTAGCGCAACTAAAAAAATATGATCTTCACTTAAATATATCAAAATGTTCTTTTTTTCAAAAAGAAATTGAGTTTCTGGGTCATACGATTAAATATAACCAAGTTCAAAAATCTTTTTCCAAAGTCAAGGCTATTATGGAAATGCCACAGCCGAGGAATATAGATGATGTGCGTCGGTTCTTAGGTATGGTCACATATTATTCTAGGTTCATACCAAATGCCTCCACATTAACCACGCCGTTACGCCAATTATTGCGCAAAAATAGTAAATTCAAATGGAATGCGAATTGTGCAAAATCTTTTAAAAATCTTAAGGAAGAGATTGCTAGTCCGCGAGTTCTAATGCCTTTCAATCCGAAACTACAAGTTCAATTAGCTTGCGATGCCAGTCCCACAGGTGTAGCGGGAGTCTTATCTCATCTTGTTGATGGGGTTGAACGACCCATCGCTTTTGCGTCAAGGTCGTTAACGGCAGCGGAACAAAATTACTCGCAACTTGATCGGGAGGCATTAGCAATTATATATGCAGTTCAATATTTTCATGAATACGTCTATGGCAGACCTTTTAAGCTCGTAACGGACAACCAGCCTTTGTCACGAATTTTTCATCAAAATTCGAAATTGCCGCAGATGACATCTTCAAGACTACAAAGGTATGCAGCTTTTCTTACCGGCTACAATTATGAAATTGTTACAAAAAAAGCACAGAAAATATTAATGCTGACTGCTTATCAAGAGCGTCATTGCCGTCACATGTTTCTTTCGTTAGCTACATAGACAACGAAGTACACTCAATTTTTCAATCCACCTTAAATCAAATAAATTCAACAAAATTAAATTTTTCCGCGATTCAAAACGCAACAAGGGAAGATGAAAAACTTTCAAAAATTATCAAAGATTTACGTAGTTCAAACGTTGCCGATACTGACTACACCATTGATACAGACATCTTATTTAAGGGCAATAGAGTAGTGGTTCCAAGTTCGCTTCAACAAGCCGTTTTGAATGAGCTTCATTTTTCACAGGAGGTATGTTTTCTGGACCTCAATAGATAAAGATATCGAAAGGGTTGTGCGCTCATGTATTGCATGCTCCTCAGTACAAAATACTCCTTCAAAGGCAATTTTACACCCTTGGGAAGAACCTCAACAAAACTGGCAACGTATTCACATTGACTACGCCGGTCCATATCAGGGCTATCAATTTTTAATGGTCGTCGATGCCAAGTCTAAATGGGCCGAGGTAGCAGTTTGCCCTACTACACCTACGTCGACGTCAACAATTCAAATACTTACGAATATCTTTTCAAGAAACGGATTTCCAGATGTCATGGTATCAGACAATGCAACCATATTCAAAAGCGAAGAATTTCAAAATTTTTGCCAAGATTCAGGTATCTTCCAGAAATTCATTGCACCTGGACACCCTGCAACAAACGGGTTGGCTGAAAGGAACATACAGACATTAAAAAAACGTTTAGCTGCTATGGCAGACGACCCATCTCCCATTCCTAAGAAGGTCCAAGATATTATTTTCCGCTATAGAGCCACACCACTCAAAAATGGGAAGTCACCATCTGAGCTGTACTTGGGGAGGCAATTGAGAATTCGTCTAGACGCATTAAAACCTACAAAACTTAATAAAAACGCAGAACGAGAAGGGGACGTCAGGCAACTGAATGAAGGAGATCGAATCCAAGCTAGGTATTACACTCAAAACAAGTCATCTTGGAAACTTGGTACAATAACCAAAAAACTAGGCCGACTCCATTATATTGTTCAACTCGATAACGGGTTTGTCTTCAAAAGGCACATAAATCAAATGCGTCCAACCCTCGCACAACCATCTACTAAACCAGCCGAGTGCCAGCCCGACTCTGAGCTTTCAAGCGAATCCAATCAAGACTTAATTCAGCATCCGTGCCTTTTACCTTTACTGTTAGATCATCCACAAGTCGAAGGAGGTACTTCAACCGAAATAGGACAGGAGCCAAAGCCCCGAAGTGAAGAAGCTAAAAATGAAACTAGCCGGCGTCTACCAAGTCGACTGCGTAGGCCACCAAGTCACCATGAGAATTATGTAAAGCACTAACGCTCGTCCTTTTAAAAGTGGGGGAGAATTGTTATAATCAAAGCAAGGACTATGGCAACACCAACCATATTTGATCATCGCTGTTGTACGCTTCACGTGCAAGCATGCTTTCTTTTTCTTTTATTCATTATTAGATAATAAGCAGTTCTTGAAATATACTGAATAAATATAGTAACTTTTAAAAGCGTGCATTTTTCTAATCATCGTTTAACGTTACAACACTATCCTACACGGCCGTACGATTCATTCATACGAAAATGTTTTAAAAGTCTGGCCGACTATACAAAATCACTTCAAAATGGCGTTGTAGGCCACACTATTATACAAATATGATTGCAATAGTTAATAAACATAGTAAAATAATTAAAAACTCTTATTACAATAATAATTTTACATTTCTTGAGGCGCCAACAATATTGTCATATTTTTCACAAATACTGATCGCACAGAAAATATTATGTTAAAAAAAATTTCAAGTCTCACGAGTTGTCAAAAACTCTGTCACACAGTTGCATTTTTAGTACTTTTTCAGCACACATGATCGTGTAGGATCAGGGTTGCCACTCGAAAACTTTCAATCCGACCAAACTTGGATCTAAAACCTACCAAAATCCCTCCGAAAAGACCATTTTGTTAATATTGAAAAACATATACAGTCACTCACATTTAAAGTCGGGCAGACGCATGAAAAAACTTTTAGTCCCAATATTTATAAGCTGGCGGAAGAAAAAGTCGTTTTAATTTTGTTTATTTTATCACAAAAGTTCTTTTATTTAAAAACAACAAAAACAATTTATTCCAAGTTCTTTTATTAAATGTATGCGGAGGCTTAACTTAAATAAGGTCACTTTTCAGTCTCACATTTAAAGTCGGGCAATTAATAAAAAATTAGCATTGTGTGAACATATCGCAAAATTAATATTTTGTAGATCCACCTTTTTGGGTTTCAACAGCTTGTAAGCGCCTAGGCAAAGATTCCACTAATTTTTTGCAAACCTCAGGACTTATATTATTCCACTCTTCCTGTAAGGCATTCTTTAGTTGTGGAATTGACGTACACTGCCTGTCCTGCATCCGGCGGCCTAATTCGTCCCACAAATGTTCAATAACATTGAGGTCCGGACTTTGTGCAGGGGTTTTAATAACCTTAAGACAGTTATAGAGCAGCCAATTCTTTACATCATATGCTGAATGTTTAGGATCATTGTCCTGGTAAAATTGGAAATTAGTTTCAATGCCGAGTATTTTTACGCTTTCTTTTAAATTTTTTCTCAAAATATTTAAATAAACATTCTTATTCATAACACCGTCAATGAAATGCAAATTTCCAACTTCTGAGGCTGCCATGTATCCCCAAACCATAACCGATCCACCACCGTGTTTTACTGTTTTTCTTGAATTCTTGCCTTCCATCTCTTTGTTTTGTTTGCCTCTTCCATCGCACCCAAATAAGTTAAATTTACTTTCGTCAGTAAACAATACCTAAATATCAATAATAAGCCTAATTAAATTTTTATGTTTGTTCCAACTTACGGTACTCCAGAAATCAAAATCTTTGGTCATATATTGACGAGCAAAAACAAGCTGTTCGCTTTGGTTTTTCTTACTTATTAGAGGTTTTTTCCGTGCCACTCGGCCATGAAAGTCATTTTTGCGAAGAAGTCTTCTTATTGTTTCTGGGTTTACCTCCGTCCCAGAAGCTTCCTTGACCATTGCTGTCAGTTTTGGAGCAGAAATAAAAGGATTTTTCTTCACCTGTTTTAAAATCATGTTCTCATCTGTGGGTGAAAACTTTCTTGCTCGGGCTCCGCGTTTTTTATTTGCTACCAAACCACTTTCTTTATATCTAGAAATGATATCATGCACTGTAGATTTGCTTTTTTTTAATCAAATTAGATATTTCCCTTTCAGATTTTCCATCTAAGTGCAACTCAATTAGTATTTTCCGTTCTTCGAAGGTGGATTTGTTTAATTTTGCGCGGCATTTTTCAAAAAACTTTTATAATCTTCACTGATCGAATGATAGTGTAAGAAGAAATAATTGTTTTGGAGACAAAAGAAGAAAAAAGTGGAAATAATGGTATATTTCACTTTTTCACTGTACAAAACTTTCAATGTGAGACAGAGAATTTACTTTTTCTCATTTTGTTATTCGTATGTATTTTATAACGGGACTTAAAATAAAATTTCTATGGTTTTTCTATTAATAAGAGTTTTTATGATAAAACAAAAAAGTTAAACGCATCATCTTTCATCAAAACATAAATATTAGGATCATAAATTTTCGACAATGTTTGCCCGACTTTAAATGTGAGTGACTGTATGTGTGTATTTTTCATATAAAGTATAATTTTTATTCGACAAAAAATTTTTATATTATATATAGAATGAATAACAAAAATAACAATAATATATCTAAAACTAAGTTTCATATCTGTTAAGCGCAACAAAGTCCACTGTGTAAAAGGCTGGAAAATATTAAAATTAGGTGCAATATAGGCAAGTCTTCTTTACACTGAACCAAATTTAGTTGGCATTATTAACAAAAAAAATTGAGTAAACACTTCACGAAAAATAAATACTCAAATCAAAAGATTTTTTTTTTTTCAAATCGCAACAAAATTTATTTAATTTCAATACACAGAATTTATTCAAATAAACAAATATTATTCGATTCGACTCAAATGGGTTTTGTTTAAAATATAAATTTGTATATTTCAAAAAAGATTTGTTAAAAATGTAGCCCAAATTTTGTTGAATCAGTAAAAATTTAGTTAAAACAGTAGTAACTAATGCGAGTAGTACGGCAAAAGCAAACATATACAGGGCTGTTCTGCAAATCACTTTTTGTGAAAGTGATTTGAAATCACAAAAAAGGTGTTCTGCACACAAAATATTTTTGATTTTTATGATTTTAAATCGGTTAGCTAACTTGCAATCAATTTGAAATCACATCCCAATTTTTGCAGGCACTTTATGATGAATTTTATAATTTATTACATTAATAAATAACTTAATGTGTTTTCTATTTATTATTTAAGTAAAATCATTTATTTTATACGAAATAATTCATTAAATTAAGAAAAAACTAGATACGCTCATTTTGTTGCAAAATTTGTTGTATTATTTTATGATTTGCTTTATTGGTTTATTTTATTTTACCTTTTATATTTATTAGAAAAAATTAACCTTATTTTGCAAATAATTCCGCGAATAAAAAAATTCAACCTGAAAATAAAAATATCAGTAAATTGGACCAAAAAACAGCATTTCTTTGTGCTTTAGAAGAGAGTAAATCACATCGAAAATCACAAAAAGTTGTGATTTGCAGAACAGGCACAAATCACATTTGTGCTTTTGAAACGGCATGTGCTTTGAAATCACGTGATTTTTAGAACAGGCCTGATAATATGTAAATTTACATCCTGAAAGAATGTTAGTTTGAATAAAAAAATTCGTTTATTTCACTAAACTTTGTTAACAAAACGCACCCTGTAGATTTGAATAAATATTTTCTATATTCAATTAATTTATTTGATTGAACCTGAATAATATTTTTCCATTGAACTAAAGGTATGTAATATTGAATAAATACCTGTAGAAATGAAGAAATTTCTTTATTTTATTTTAGTTAAATAAATTACAATAGTTGAAATTCCGAGTAAATTTGAATAAAATATTTTGTAGGTTAAATAACCTACATTTCTTCAAGTTTACACCCCATTTTGCTGTATTTAAGTACATTTTTGGTTCAGCGTAGACAAGATTAGAGGTAGCAATTATTTGTAACATTAATGTCTTCACGACTAAAATCAAATCTAGATTTCATTTGATTTAGGAACTCAATATAAAATTTAAATATTTGTTGTATAACTTCTAAGATTTCGTTCGAATTCATATTTTCTTCAATCTACATTTCAACTTTTGTGCGAATAAAAATATTTGAAATATGTTACTTTAATTATTGAAATCGATTTCAGCATTTTTACAAAGAAATATTTGACATTCGCTTTTCATGCTTTTCGAGGTGACCAAAGTTTTTTCAAAAATACCAAAAAAAGGTTTAGCTTATCAAACGAATAATATCCAACCAGATTTGGTCAGAAAATACAAACAGTGGCAACGCTGTGTAGGATAGTGAATCAAGGCCTTTAAATGCCAGGTCAGACACAGCAACTTTAGTTGGGCAATTCTTGACTTTATGGAAGCTTGAGGGGAATAAGAAGAAAAACAATTTCCGGTACTCGGCAATTCTCAGCAATTCCTTACTTTTCTCTCACGTGTGTATGTGTATGTGCATATACTGGGTGGCCCAGAAAGACCGAAGTGGTGTGAATTCCTTATAACTTTTTTATTATAATTTTTTTTTTCTTTTCTTTTCAGTATTTTGTAAAGAAGACTTGGATAATTTATAATGGAGCAATACACAATTGAACAACGTGCCCAAATTGTTGAAATTTACTTTTCAAATCAACGGTCCATTGTGTTGACTCAGCGTGCATACCGTCGTCAATTTAATGTGCGGGTTGCACCCTCTCAGTCAACAATAAACCGTCTGGTTGCAAATTTTCGAGAACAAGGAGCAGTAAGGAACATTCCTGGTCCCGGCAGACACCGAACTGTCCACACGGCTGACAATATTCAAGTGGTACAGGAGAGTATTCGGGAGGATCCAGAAACATCAACCAGGAGACGTTCGTCACAACTGGGCCTCTCAAGGACGTCGCTGCAGCGAATTTTGCACACCATAGGATTGTTTCCATACACTGCGAGGGCCACAATGACTCTTTTACGCGACATCTTTGGTGAAAGAATAATTTCTCGTAACAGCAATTTTAATTGGCCTCCGCGTTCCCCGGATTTAACCGCTCCAGACTGTTTTCTTTGGGGCTATTTAAAAGGAAAAGTTTATGTTAATAAGCCTAGGACTATTGAGGAGTTAAAAACCAATATTCGAGAAGAAATTAACAACATACCACCGGAAGTTTTGCGAAAGGTCATGGAAAATGTGTTGGAAAGAGCACATTTGTGCGAAGCAGAATATGGCCACCACTTGCGGGATATCATTTTTAATAACTAATCCAAAAATATTCCCCATAAATTTAATGTATTTAAAAAAAAAAAATTAAAAAAATATCTCTTAAATAAAAAGTTATAAGCAATTCACACCACTTCGGTCTTTCTGGGCCACCCTGTACAATGTAAATTGTTTGAAATAAAAGGTAGAGAAAGCTCAAGAGTTGCCGAAAAAAGTTTTTGTATGTTGGCAAGAAAGCAATTCCAAAACGGAGAAACAGAGGGATTTTTTCACAGCTCTGATGGGAAAACTTCTCATCAAACTTATGATGGGAAAACTTCTCATCAAACAAAAAAAAAACATTCTTAAATAGACATCACATTATGATTTTTTCATGAAAATCGTGCTTGTCATGGGCGAACTGTAACATCCTATTGGCATATGTACGGAGGCTTAAATGGTCTTATTGGAAGGAGATTTTGTGTTAACTGAATCTTAAATGGAAACAAATGCAAATCCTTTTGCAAAATTGTGACCAAAGTTGTTCCTTGTCGGTGTCGAATTGAGGTTGATGGATTGTTTTAAACACTTTCTTGGACAGCAGTACTGCTTTAAACCGATCTTGCAGCACGTGGTGATCTATGCTTGGGCCTATCACCTACAGACCCTTTTTTCTTCGAAATCATTCACTACACGATAAATAGGGCGTTTTGTTGGCACATTGTTTCTGCCAAAAATTTCACGTAGCTTTCTCATCGCCACACTAATCGATAAAGGATTTTGATAAAATGTTTTAACGATTAAAACACGTTGGTTTATCGTATATTTTTCCGTAATAAATTTGTCTACTTCACGACTGCCAACGATTAACTGTAGTTTACCAAAATGGCGGCAACACAAAGTAGTATACCTTCCCGGCGTACACCCAGTACACGCAAGACAATAATGTTTTAAGATGATAATATAGGGTAGTGGGGCAGTTTTTCAGGACAAGAACTCAGGCCAATTCATATTGAAGAGGACACAATGACTGCACTGAAAAATATTTGCTTCATATACCTAATGAACCCAATTCATTAGATAATTTTCATTAACGGAATGAAAAATTACGTTCCATCAATGAAGATTCATAGCATTAATGAAAATATTCATTCAAATTAATTCATTAGGTTTCATAATTTCATTAGAAAATTTCATTGGATTTGTAATAAAAAATGTTTGAAGGCTGGGTGCATAATTTTAGAGATTTAGTAAATGTGAGATGATAAATATATTACAACTACTAACTAAATGATAAAGTATATTATTTTATACATTAATTACTGTGTAAAAAATTTTTTAATAAAAATGTAAATAGTGTATTAAAACAATAAAAAGTTATTTTATGCTTAATATAAACAAAATTTTTTAGTTTCTCTTCAGTAGCACAATTCTAATGAAAAAATATCATTAGAATAATGCAACTCTTCCTTAAACTAATGACTTTATTTCGTTAGAATGAAGAAAATTTTTCACCAAATTAGTGAACATTTTCATTGGTTCAATAAGTGTATTCATTACACTAGTGAAAATATTTCATAAAAATAATGTAACACATTCATTGGCCTAATGAAAAAAATACGCTTGAATGATGAAGAAGATTCATTAAAGGAATGATAGTTTTACTTAATGTTAATGTAACAAATTCATAAAACCAATGAAATTGAGTCGTTAACTTAATGAATATTTTCTATGTTTTAATGTAAACTATTCATAAATATTATGATTCATGCTTCATTAACTTAATGAAGTTATCATTAATCTAACGAATATATTCATTACATAATTTTTAGTGAAACAAGATTCATTAGTCCAATGAAGGCCATCATTGGCCGAAAAATAATGAAAATTTTCATTAGATTAATGTCAATATTCATTATATTAATGAAGGAATTATTTTCAGTGTGGTGTTGTCTACTGATCCAACTAACATGGGCTGAAAAGTCCAGGGCTTAGCAAAGAAAACACAGGTTTTTTGGTTCAAAATTAGCTTTATTCATCAACGTAATCTCCATCAAGAGCAACGTAATCATTCCAGCGCCGCTCTACATTTTAATAGCACTTTTGTAGAACCGATTTATCTTTTGCTCCAAAATAGGCCTCAGTTTCAGCGATGATCTCTTCATTCGTGCGAAATTTGTTGCCGGCCAGCATTTTTTTCATTTCTGCGAACAGCCAGTAGTCGTTGGGAACCAAATCTGGCGAATACGGTGGATGTAAGAGCAATTCGAAGTAGTTTTGCCATCGTTTTGATTGATTTGTGACACGGTGTGTTGTCTGCGGTCGTTTCTTTGCTATTTCGGACTTCAAACGCTTCAACAACGCTATATAATATTCACTGTTGATGGTATTTTCCTGAATATTACACCATGCACATCCCAAAATACCTTTGCAGCCGCTTGTTATGCTTTCGGTCGCTTTGGACGATGTTCACCAGTTGCCGTCCACTCGGATGACGATCGTCAAATGATCATGCAATATAAAGCTAACACGTTCTTTTGATATCTTTACGATGCCAGCTAACTCACGCAACTTCACTTTTCGATCATTCAAAACGATTTTGTGGATTTTTTTTACGTTTTTTGGTGTTACCGCTTTATTTGGACGTCCACTGCGTTCTGCATCATCGGTGTCTCTACGACCACGTTTGAAGTCAGCAAACCAGCGTTTTATTGTTGTTTCCACATAACATTTTTCAAGCCATTGCTTCGCTTGAATGGTATTAATTCCCGTCAAGAAGCAGCGTAAAATTAAAACACGAAATCGTTTTTGATCCATTGTTTTGAAAATAACAAAAGTAGCGTCACTTTTAGCACAATAACTCTAATAATAAAAAACTAATGAATAGAATATCATGAAATTTTAACAGCTGTTTTTTGAAGCTTAGTCTTAACTGAAAAAAAAGGTGACTGTAATAAAACTAGCGCCATCTATGTGTTGGGTCCGGGACTTTTCAGCCCATGTAGTATATGCAGAGCTGGAAATACCTTCTACTTGCTGACTTCAGCTTGAATATGCTCCATAGTACATTTATAGGTAACTTGAGAGCACTATTCAATTGCAACCAGTCAATTTGCGGCTAATTTTGAACGTAAAAAGAAAATTGTTTGAAACCACCCTCTTTAATTTTGAAATTCAAGTCCAAATTTAATACCGTACTACCACCACCTCTTCTTTATATAACATTTTAATAAAATCGGTTTACACAGAAATTACAGACCTATTATCATCACACACTGTTCCACATTATTTCGTATTAAACTAAACTTAAAAAAAAAACAAAGAAAAATTCCTAAAAACGCAGTCGGCACATGATGAAGGAAGAAGAATGTATGCAGCTACAAGCAAAAAGAAAAAAAAACAAGAACTACACAAATTGATAACCTTCTCTTTTTAGTTGGTTGGTAAAAAAGAAATTCGTGATAACATGATTGATGTGCAAATCACGTCAGACCTGCATTTATTTAAGCTCCAAACAAAAAGTTGTGTGCCATGCAACACTGCTGCTTAAACAGAAGTCAAATTCCATCAGGCAACATTACGAATTTAACTATTAGTCTGTCAAGGATTTGTATAGAGCGAGAGAGAGAGAGAGAGGGAGAGAGATAGAAGAGCAAGAGATTGATACACAGATGTATTTACGTATCTTTATTTAAATGTTAATAAATAATAAAATATACAAGCAAACATACATACATATGTATGTATGTTTATTTATACTTGTCTACACAAACGAGCGGATACTTTTGCACGCATGCTATACATACACACATACATAAGGGTACACGTAAGCATTATGAAAGGATGGATGTAACCTTAATTATATTGCATTATCCGAACTTAAGTTCAAACATCTTTGCTACTGCAAGACGAGTGCAAGGCTTCTGCTTTCGAATTATGAAACGACGGACAGACAACTGAGCAAATTTTGACAATTAAAGTTGTACGTTTTTAATAATAATGTCAATTAAACTGCAGACGTGCGCATAAGTTATTCGTTTTTATTTTTTGGCCACACGATCACGCAAGGACTATTTTTAATCACACAATTTCACCTCCCACCAATAATTATCATTATTATTATTATAATTATTGGACTTACCCCTACTCTGTTTATGCTCACACTTGCCTCCATTGGCTGGATGTTTTCGTCTTAAGTGAAACCCAGGTATCTGAGAATGCTGATCCACAGAATGATTTTCATATACCTGGGTATCAACTTTTATTCCTTCTTTATTGTCATCGTGGCCTTTTAGTGCACATTCGCCATGAAGTTGTGTTCCAAGGTCAGCAACCATTATGCCATGATGCTGAATTTGCCTGTCTGTGGGTTAAATTCAAAATCAGGACATACTTTTTGCTCTTTGGGATTCTTTACAGAAGTTGAATCACGAGGAGGGATATTAACATCTCTGGTTTCGATGCTCTCTACGATTCTATATCCAACATCCTGGAGAGTTACCTCAGCAGTGAAATGTTTTTGCTGACGGCTTCATCATGCTGAATTTCCCAGTCTTTAGGCTAAATTCAAAATCAGGACACACTTTTTGCACTTTGGGATTTTTTACAGAAGTTCAATCACGGGGATTGATATTATCGTCTCTGGTTTCGATGACCTCTACGATTCCATATCGAACACGTGGAGTGAAATTGTTTTTGCTGACGACTTCATCATGCTGAATTTCCCTGTCTTTAGGCTAAAGTCAAAATCAGGACACAATTTTTGCACTTTGGGATTTTTTACAGAAGTTCAATCACGGGGAATGATATTATCGTCTCTGGTTTCGATGCCCTCTACGATTCCATATCGAACACGTGGAGTGAAATCGTTTTTGATGCTGAATTTGCCTTTCTTTGGGTTAAATTCAAAATCAGGACACTCTTTGTGCACGAGCGAGCCCTTTTAAGCGCATTTTTCATAAAATTCTCACACAATTCACGCGGTATTTCATTAATTTCATCACGAATATTTTGTTTGAGTCGCTCAAGCATTTCTGCCTTGTTTGCATAAACCTTGCTTTTCAAATATCCCCTCAAAGGAAGTCCTAAGCAGTCAAATCAGGCGATCGTGGAGGCCAATCAACATCACCATTTCTTGAAATATCTTGTTGTGGAAAGAGGTATCGCAGTTATTCCATTGTAACCCGGAATGTATGCCACAACTATGCAGTTGTGGCGTTAAAAAGATTTCAATCATATCACGAAATCGGTCCCCATTCACAGTGGGAAACCCTCAAACAAGTAACAGACATATCAGGACTTCGCAAGGTTCAGAGACTTGCATGCTTGTATATCAAAAGGGCGATGAAAACCACCCCAATGATAGGTATGGTAGCTGTTTTGAACCTAACACCGCTTAAAGTGGTTGTTCAAAAAGAAGCAGCCGCTTAGGCAATCTCAATTTACAAGAGGGAAAAACTGAAGACAAGTAACCGTATTGGTTATCATGCAATCTTAAAGGGTATCAGAGACGTAATCGATATGTCTCAAACAAGTAACCTCATAGATTCACCTAACTCCTTTACCAGGAAGTTTGGGATCATCTTCCCGTCTAGGGAAGAACGTGGCAGCCAAGGCGGCTGCGGGATGGTTCACAAAAGTGGTACACGGATCCAAAACGCTCCAAAGAGTTGGTGCGGGCATAGTGGAGCCTAGAGCATGCAGATATATAACTCTAAGTAAAGACACTACACTCAATAAAGGAAATTGTAGAAATACTCTCCGATAGGGGACACAAGAGAGTGCTGAGCAAAATGCTCTCTGATAGCCAATCACTACCAAAGGCCCTGAGAAGTTGTGTCTTTACGTCCAGGTTAGTACTGCAATGTCACAACAGGCTAAAAGAACTGCCAAGCCAGATCCAGGTTACCCTGATCTGGGTGCCAGGACATAAGGGGCACTACGGCAATGAGATGGCTGACATCTACGCCAAAAACAGGAGCAGAGGTACTTTTATTGGACCCACTCCAATTTTTGGCTTCAGTAAGGGTCTCCTTAATGGGGAGATAGAGAAGCAGACGGAGTCCATCGTTGAGCAATATTGGAACGAGAAAGCTGGTCTTGAACATTTCAAGAAATGTATAAACTTTGATGCAAAGAGGGCCGAACGTGCTCTAAAACTGGATAGCAAACGCTTCAAAATACTGAAAGGTGCACTTACAGGTCACTATACCTGTCTTAAGCACCTGTACAGGATGGGCATTTCCAACACAGACATTTGAGGACTCTGCGGTGAGGAACAGAAGTCAGTGGAGCACTTGATCACCCACTGTGGTTACAAGCGCATACGTTGAGTAAATGAGACTTAATATCATTCCCAATGAAGAAGCTAGTCCGGTTTTTTTGTCGCACCTAACCCGTAATGGCGTAAGAGGATATACATTAGATCCGTGAAGTAGGCTACATCCCATCCAAATTTCACTGTCTCTTTTAAAGGATGCAAAGATGACTGATGAATAATTTGGGGGTTTTCCACATTGCCCAGAACCGACAATTCTGTTTATTTACACATCCATTCAAATAAAAATGTGCCTCGTCACTCATGATTCATCGGGGTTGTCATGGGAGAGCTGTAACATCCTATTGGCATATGTACGGCGGCGTAAATTGTCTTGCGGAAGTAGCTTTTGTGGCCACTGAACCTTAAATGGAAACAAATGCAAATGGAACAGGTTTTGTTTTGGCGTATTCTCAACCAGGGCACTTTGTTTTTCGGGTAAAGAGGGGTGGACCCTTGTTTGTTGTAGCAAATAGAACTGTAGGAAAACGTATAACTTATGTTGTATTGGTTTTCGAAACCCCTACCAAGGGTATAATTTGGCTGAACGGGGATCAGCATGCCCCGGGTGGTTCTGCTTGCAGTTCAACCTGGGCTGATCATTCATCAGGTGCGTACCTCGGCTGGAACGTTCTGGCTGTGGTTTAAACCTAAACACGCAGGGAGGGGGAATTAGTGGCCCCGATAATTGTTGGTGCCTGACTTTTTTCAGGGGCTAACAACTCCTCGAGGTGCCTTGCAACATATACCTGTACTGTAAGGAACCGGTGGTGAAGGTTTGACGGGTGTGTTGGTTTAAAGGCTGATGCTCTTAGTGGGCTTCCGGCTACCAACTCATTAAGCCTTGTCTACCATTGATTGCTGGGAAATTGCATTTAGGAGGGATTAGAAAGCCCGAACTGCTAAACAAGGGTTTTTTTTTTTTTTTACCTTGGACCAGTACTCAGGGGATGACCCCTACATATGCAGTGCATTGTACTGGAACTAGGAAAATAGGTTGTAATGAGGTAGGAAAGACGGAGTAGTGTTCGTGGAGGTTTAACTTAAACAATAACAACACAAAAGACTAAAACAAACTCTATTGTAGCATTTAAAATGTTGGAATGAAATTAGTTTCTCCTGTGATAAGAATTGCTATCTGTGTGTGCCTAGTAAGCCACACGGGGGTGCTTCATCCATCGTCAGATAAGGCCAAAAAGACAGGTGCTGATGTAATTCTTTTTCACTCACTGCTTAAGGTGATCCATGGACTAGTATTAGGTAGTGTTTTACAAATTACTCCTTTGTGGGGTACCATGGAGTAGTGGCATAGAGTAGTATTGTCAATAACCTTCTGCAGTACCTTGTGGAGTAGTATTGTAACGAGCTCTTTGTGGTACTCCATCCATGATATGGAGTAGTATTCTCACTAACCTTTTGGAGTATTTTCACTCACCTTCAGGAGAATGGAGTATTGACATGGAGTAGTTTTGAAACTACTCTTATTTATGAAGTTGTATTCTCACTAACCTTCTGTAGTATTTTCCCTCACCTTCAGGAGAATGGAGTATTGACATGGAGTAGTTTTAAGACTACTCTTATTTAAAGAAAAGCTGGGTTATATATGGTCCAGCCCTAGGACATCGTGTTGTTAAAAGGTTTTTTTGGGCTACACGTAGTCCGTTGGGGACCATTCTTTACGTTCATGTGTGGGCTAGTCACATTTTTTTCAGGGATATTCAGTTAATCCTATTTAGACAAACAAATCTACAAACAGAATAACTCAAAAAAACAGTTTTTTGGTGAGTCGGTCTTGTATAGAAGCCTACATATGTACATGCTACCATACATACATATATATACACATAATAACATACATATATACATCTATACATATGTACATACATATATTCATAGGTTTATAGTTTGTTGCGGACACTTCAATTGGTTCAACGATTTTGCAGATTTTACATCATGATCAGTATTCATGTTGCAAGTATGTACATACATATGTATGTGTGTACGTGAATTCGTGTTCTTTGCACGTAAAGAAACCGAATGCGAAATCAAAATAATCTTTCCAAATTGCACATGAAGAAACAACAGATAAAAAAAAAGGAAGAAAAAAACAATAAAGAAACGAAATAAAAAAGGTAAGAATCTTTTACTACTGAATTGGCAAGGAGTACGTGTGTCGCATGCAGTTGTTGATTGTTGACGCAAAGAATTGTTGAAACATGCAACACCCTTAGTAAATTCTCATGCCCAGAAGCACATGCAAAGTAAACAGGATTTTTAAATTTAATTTGCCACAACGACTTTTTAATAAGAATTAAATTTAATTCCCCACAAAAACAGTAAAAATGCACTAAATAAGAGCAAATTCGCCTGATACTACTCACTCACAACTGACTGGATGCATTGCACGCACACTCATCGAACTAAATATTTTAACATTTGCCAAAGGAATAATAGAGAAGTAAAAAAAACAACGAAAACACAAAAAAAGAAGCAGACAAATAACAAAACAAAAGTTGAAAAAAAGAATTGCCGTCAATGACTTTGAAAAGCATCTTGCCTGCAATGTTGATACACACAAGCCCCAGTTGGTTTCGTTGTCCAATGCCAAAGTTACATGAAGATTTGTTCCACACTACACCACCATCTTTCTTCTTCCATGCACACAGAATATGCTTAAATCCAATATCAACAAATCGTGATTCATAATGTGACGGTAAACTGCAATCTTAACTAACTACTCGTATGTATTGTACATACAAGGACTCCTTAGAAATTCAAACACAATTCGCTACAAACAATTCAGCGCAGAAGTCAGGCATGATAAATTGAATACAGTTTGAAATGAACATGAAGAGTAAAGACATGTTTAGGTATTGCAAGATATATAGATTTTGTAGGAACAAAATATTACAAAATTCTCTCCATACTTAAAAGAAGCAAACAAAAGTAGGCTGTAAGTATTTTTTATCTTTGCATTTGTAGAATAAGTAAAATTAAAGTATTATGCTTCAAACACTTAGACGACGGCAGACTTCACGATTGTAAATTAAACCAGTAAAAAATTATAAATAGCTTGTTTTCTATGTTTCCCAGCTATCTATATGTCGACATTTCATAGGAACTACCCTAATCATCAGTAGAGTTTCGAAATTTTTGAAAGATATTCTCAAACATTCAACTTTATATCCCAACAATCCAAATAAATTGCCGAGAATTTAAAAGAAAAATGGTCTAATAATATCCGTCCAAACACAAAAAACAAGCTTTTCTATTTATAAACGTCTCTAACATTTCTTTATAAATTAAGTTAATTTCAAATGCTGCCTTCCATGGTGCAATTAACCAGGTGGCATCACTAGCGCAGGTGATAATTTTTTTTTTCATAAAATTGTGGGTGTCAAAAATTGTTTATGTTTTCACAAACTGAAGCGAAAAAATAAAAATATTTTAAACAGTTGGAAAAAGGGCAAGAAACACAATAAAAAAGTTTTAAAAAATATTTTAATTGCTTAAAATGCGTTCAAAACAATTTATAAAAACAATTGTATTAATTTTCTTTGTTCATTTTTTTTTTTATATAAACGTTTCTTTCTTCATTTTCTTCTGTTTTGTAAACATGTTTTTGACAGTGTCCGGAATTTTTACACAAACAAAATATTATGTATGTAATACAACAAATCTTATGCTGCCACCTAATAATTGCACCATACTGCCTTCTAACTATTTTAAAAACAGCAGCAGCACTATGTGTATTTTAAAGAGAAAATCATATGAAATTATCTCCGTATTTTAAAATTGAGAGTAAAAAATCTTACGACAAATTTTTTTACGTTTGCACCATTGATAAAAGGCCAAAACAACGTAAAATGAAAACAGCTGTTTAAAAAAGAAGAAAAAGTGCCCGCAAAGTAATTTTACAAATAAATTTTGTGTTCATTCAAATAAATAAGGAAATTTAATATAAGAAATGGCAAACGAAAATGTAATAGGGGCTTTATTTGCTGGAGTTAAGTTTATGTGAAGAAAAAGAAAGAAAGGAATACCCGAAAAGAAATCGAGAAATTTGGTGCCGCGAATGGCTCCAACGACGTTATATGGACAAAGAATTATCAAACACATGCTATGAAAGAGTTGCAAATGGAAGATTCAAAGAGCTTTATAAACTTTCCAAAGAAAATTTTTAAGTCTTGTAAGTCCCACAATTTCTTGGCTTCAGCCGATCTAAAAACGTACATAAATAAATTTACATTGTGAATATATTTAACATAAATAAAAATAGTTAACTCACCTTAACTATGGAAGGCGATGCTTCAATTATTTCTTCCATATCTAAACTTAATTTGCAGCAAAAATTATTATTCTTTCCTATTGTTTGCGCCTTTTTTATTTCAGTTGTTCACAGATGTTATTCGCTGTTTGTTTATGTGTTTACATAAAAATATATTCCGGATCTAATGATCAGGGATGCAATTTGAAAATGTTTAAAAAACGATGAGAGCCGTGCGACTGTCAAATTTTCATCCGTATATTCTCCCAATGTCGTATCGTTTCATTACATATCAAGTTCAGACGATATCATCGGCGCTCTTCTACACAAAAATTTGGCATATCGTACGACTTGTATTACCGTCTAAATCCCCTTTTAACAATATAAATTTCAGAGATGCCACATTTATATTTTACATGAATAAAATTAAAGTTACTGACTGAAAACGTAATAATATCACGTAAAACTGTAAAAACACATCAATTTATTTGTTAATTTTGTAATGCTTTTTTCTATTTACAAAAAATTTTAGTTTTTATTGCTGCCAATTTATATTTATAGTGGCAGCACTGCAATTACTTTTGGCTGCTTAGTCCCCTTTCACAGTTGAGAAATTGATGGGGCAGACAGACGAAGTTTGTAGGCGATGTATTTAAGAGGAAGAGTGTGCGGTAAACCTCTACTGTACTGGACATTTTAAGACATTTTTCATTTGAAGTTGTCTCTCTTCGCATTTTATCATGTTGTTGCTTCATATTATTATTCTCATAACAAAGTCAACTTCATATAAACACACTAGCTGTGCTTAAAAAACAACAACAACAAAAAAAAAATGAAAAGAGAAACCAAAAATTTTTGATGAAAATTTTTTTTTGTGTAATTTGTTCTTTAAAAAGCTAAAATTTTTTAACAGAAGTCTACAACGCTCACGTGCACTAATGTGAGCTATATACATTGGCCTTTCAACGTAAAAACAAAACTAGTGCTTATAAACGACAATTTACTGCTGTATTATAAATAACCGATCGCGAAGGGAATACAACTCTCATATTTGGGCTGGCAATTCAAAGTCTATTTTGGGTGCAAGGTATCCTATTCTGTTGACTCACTGGAACATCGATCGCATTTTTACGTAACAGGCGTTCATCGTCCAGAGCTCATCCATTTGTGGTCGGTTGCCCGGGAAATCGTACAACGCATTATAGAGAGTAATAGTTTTTCAGCCGTACACTTCGTCTGTGGAATAAGTTACGTGCTGACGTGTTTTCTGTCTGTTATAAGGTTGGAAAGTTCAAGTCAAATGTCCACAAACACTACTCGCTCTTTTCTCATTACCTATTTTTCTACTTCTAGTATAATGTACTGCATATGTGGGGGCTATCCCCTGAAATATTGCTCAATAATGAGGACACGTTGTTCTATCGTGTAACGCCCTACTTTTACCAACCCTAAACTGTCAGCTCTCGATTGTTGTTCGATGTTTTTTTAAGGCTGCCAACACTTTACTCCACTATTAATGAAAAATGCAAATCGCGCGTTCATTTTGGGACACCCTTTAATATAAATAATTATATATTCTGATATTAACAAAAATTTTTGTGAAATTTTAATTAATACACATTTTAAACGCAAATTAATTTGTTTGCATAATATCATCAAACTTATAAATATTTCTTTTTTTTTTTATCTGGGACCAGTATTCAGGGGATGACCCCTACATAAGCAGCGCATTGTACTAGAACTGGGAAAATAGGGTATGATGAGGAGGAAAGAGGGAGTAGTGTTCGCGAAATGTTAACGATAACAACACGAAAGTCTGAAACAAACTCTATTGCAGCATTTAAAATGTTGGATTTAAATTAGTTAAAACTGATCAGTGCCCAGTGTATACACCTTCGACACTGCTCAGATTAGCAAAATTTAGTCCAACACCTTCCACCCTACAAGGTAATTAAATTCATCGAAAATAATATGAATATTGAACATATAAAGAAAACACGGACAACGGTGAAAAAAAGACAAAAAAAAAATATTTGACAATTGATATTGATTTTGCTACAATTTAGCATCCCTGGCTTAAATGAGCAATCAAATGGAAAATCGCAGAAAAAAACGCCAATGAAATACCCCTATCATTATTCAGCAGATTGTTTTGGGCAAAATCGGAAAAAAGTCTCTTTTTTCCGTCTGCCTTAGATGACAAAAGAATTGAGTTTTTTCGTTTGTGCGTTCATCGTAATATTTTCTAAACAACTTTTACCGCAAAACATGCAATTTTTTACACTTAAAACAGCATTTTCGCTCCTATTTTTGACAGCAAAAAAGCCAATGACAGTCTCAGTAGCAAGTCCTTTTATTATTGTTTCTTAAGCTTAGAATTTACTTATTAAAAGTATTGTGATTCGAATTAATTTGAAGAAGCTAGTGGCGTAAATTATTTTAAGGCAAATATTTATAAAGAAATCTTTCGAACTAAAACCAAAGTTAATCACACTAATCGTTTTAACTACTTTTTAGTTGCAACAAAATGTTTAGTAAAAAAACTGATTTTATAAAAACGTATTCATAAACAGCATTTTAGGTGTTTATATTTCACCAAAGCGAAATCTGCTCATTGGAGATTTCAAATCTTGAAGGTTTTGAGATTTCCCATACAAAATGAAATTTACTTTATGAGTAGATTTCCACGAAATCTCCTAAAATCTATTCTAAGCGATGCAACCGTGGGTTTGTTCAAAAAGTACTTTAAAATACTACGCTGCAACAAAAATATATACTTTTATGTGGCGTATTAACCTAGTGTCTACAACTGCGATTAACTCTGAGATGATATCTGACAAAACGTCGGCAGAATGAGAGAACGAATTTCTTTATGTCCATTTTAATGTCTAACAAGGAGTACACGTATTTTTATTTATCTTATAAGAATTCATAAATCAATGAAAGCAGAGAAGAAAACACATCTTTGCGATGAAGAAAATCTTATATGAATTTTGTATATGCATACATTATGTACAAAATTAATCACTTATGGTATATATTTAAAGCATAAAAACAAATTATTTTCCATTTAAAAGGGGTTTTTTAAAAGAAAATTTGCAAAACTAATAATCGGTTAAATTGTAATGACATCTTATTGTACACAAACACATACGCAATCGTTTTTTTGACAGCTCTTCTTATAAGATCGTTGCCATGAGATTTCTCATAAGAACGCTCTCATAAAAATTATTATAAGACTGCGATAACACTGATTTTAAGTCTACACGTAACAGAATTCTCTCTGCGATTGAATTTGACGTTCTCATCTCAGATATTATCGCAGGTGTGGACACTAAGTAAGTCTCTGATCGACAAAAATATACACTTTTATGTGGTGTGTTCAGTCTCTAAATTATTTTTAATTTTTTGTGAAAATGAAATTTTGCTAGATGTCAAAAAACGGTGGTGTATCGTTTACACCACCGTTTTGTTGTAGATTATAATTCAAATCTACTAGATTTTGTGTTGGTGTAAATGTAGTATTATTGAAATATTTTATTTGTGACTGGCAACGTCGTCATATATAAGTCCCATTTGAATGATAGCGCTGCATTAAAAATGGTTATTTGTAAATGTAGTCCCAATCTTCAATAAATTCTCGGTGTGTTGAGAATACAGGATTTTCTGAAATGGTTAAGAAAATGAAGATTAGGTTAGGTTAGGTAGGCAGGCCGCTAGATACTGGATTTTCCAGTTCACTTGGGTCCTGAAAGGTCGTTCCCTTTGTGATTGCCTGAAACTGGGATAGTATAGTTGAAGAATGAAAGTTATAGGGATATAGTAGGAGGGAGGGAGGGAGAAGGAAAGGAAAGGTTAAGGTAAAATGAAGATTAACCTGCCCTCTTGTCAATTTTTGCATTTGGATTTCTCTCTTACTGAATACATTTTGTTTTTGCACGGTTCTACACAACTTTTTTATAGAGTAAGGTGTCTAGAGTCACATAAATTACTTTGTGATCGGCAATACGGATTTCGCTCTACTGGCGATCTTTTGACATATCTCTCGGAGAAATGGCGACACTAAATCCATCATTTCGGTGAAAGTAAAGTGTTGGCTCGGGATATGTCCAAAGCGTTTGACAGAGTGTGGCATTCGCCACTACTGGCAAAACTTATTGCTTTTGGTGCCGGTGATGATATCTCTCGGCTTATATCGAGCTTTCTTAGAGACTGCACTATACGAGTTGTTATTGATGGGGTCACATCTAACGAGTTCAAGAGGGGTGCCGCTAGACTCCATTCTTTCTGTCACCCTATTTCTTATTGTCCCCTCTTTCGTGGATGACAGCAGCATTTGCCATTCGTACTCTTTCAGTTCTAGGTCCAGCCTATTCGAGATCGTTGCCAAGAGACAAAATATAAATGACTCACTGAACAGTGATCTTCTATTAATCTCCGAATGGGGTCGTAAAAACAGGGTCGCCTTCAACGCTCGTAAGACCTAATTCTGACCGCAAATGTTGCTTCATCTGTACTCATGGATAGTATAAATATTGAGGAATTGGATGCTCTTGAAGTTCTTTGAATTAAGATATAGTGTGATGTTCGCTGGACTGAACACATTTTTCATGCCTCTAAAGAAGCATTCAAGTGCATCGGTTTTTTGAAACGGTGTAACATGTACTTCACTCCATTCGATCTCCTTACTATTTATACCACTTACATCTAGGCGAAAATGGGATACAATTCTCATGTTTGGGCCGGTGCCCCAAAGTCTATTTTGGGGTTACTCGACTGTGCTCAGGATAGGGCGAATCGGTGACAGTAAGGCTGTTGACTCACTGGAACATCGACGCAGTGTAGGGTGCGTTACTCTATCGTTCTATCGTTACTACAATGGATTTTGCTCTGTTGAGATTAGGGTATTGTTCCTGAAACTCGCACATTTTTACGTAGCACGCGTTCATCATCCAGAGCTCATCCATTTGTCGATTGCCCGGGGAATCGTACTGCACATTACAAAGAAAATTCGTTTTTCAGCCGTACGCTTCGCCTGTGGAATAATTGCCTGCAAACATGCTTCCTGCCAGTTATAACGTTGGAAAATTGAAGTCAAATGTTCACAAACACTACTCGCTCTTTCCCACTCCTCACAATTTATTATCCTAGTTCTGGTTCAATGCACTGCATATGTAGGGGTCAGCCGCTGCTGGTTCTGGATAAAAAAATCTAAATATTTGTTTCACCATGTAAAAGTGGTTGTAGACACTGGGTTAGAGCGCTTTCACATTGGCAAGTTAGTTGCGCAAGTCTATTTGTGATTTTTATTAATTTCCTTCTAAGCTTGCTTTTATGTTTACATACAGCAATTTAGTTGCGCAACTTTAATTTTCTTTTGCTTAAATTTTCTTTATATTTTGAATGACCTGAAAAATAAAAGAAAATGTCAAAAACATAACATACTGAGCACAAGAAAGTGTGTAGTCAAATGACACCAGTTCTTCCTCTTTCTAGCTACTCTTCCTTTTCACATCTACAAGCACGAGTCTTGGGCAAGAGACTTCCGCAACTAGATTGCAAAATGTGAAAGTGCTCTATTTTTGAAAGAAAATAGTTAAAGGAGCCAAATGGAATACTTTCCTGTGTGACGAATTACAAAAAAAAAAAAGTTTTGTGCTTAAAAATGTTTCTCGTATGTGAACGCCCAATGAATAAATAATAATAATATGTGAACGCCCGGTAAATAAATAAAATATTCTTTCATAAATATGCTGTTGCCAAAGCTGGGCAACGGTCATTTTTAATGCTATGAATGTGGTACAGCAGCAAATGTATGTATGTGTGTACATACTTATGCACATATACCAGGTCTGATCAAAACACAACCGTTATTTTAATTTTTTCAAAAATTATTTATTTATTCCTCTTCAAAGTAGTCCCCCACTTATGCCAGCGTTTGTTCCAATCCTCGAAACACTTCTGAAACGCACTTTTTGGTATCACCAACAGCTCCTGTTTCGATTTTTCTTTTATCTCCTCAATTGTAGCAAAACGCTTTTCTCGGTGTCTTCTGTTTTGGGAAGAGGAAAAAGTCAGCGGGGGGCAAGTCCGGTGAATACGGTGGTTGAGGCATGGTAACGATTTTGTTTTTAGCCAAAAACTCACACACAAGCATCGATGTGTGAGCTGGTGCATTATCATAGTGCAAAATCCAGGATTGTTTTTTCCACAATTCTGTGCGTTTCTGATGAATTGCTTCGCACAAACGCCGCGTAACTTCAAGGCAGTATTCCTTATTGACTGTACGACCATGTGGCAAGAATTTATGATGCACCACGCCATTGCAGTCGAAGAAAACAGTGAGCAAAACCGTTACACTTGACCGAACTTAAGGTGCTTTTTTCGGTCTTGTCTCTTCTGGATGCTTCCATTATGATGATTGAGCTTGGCTTTCAATATCATAGCCATACACCCATGATTCGTCACCAGCTATAACCTTTTTGAGGAAATCTTCAATGTTCAACAGATCCTGAGCGATTTTTTGTGACGTTGTTTTTGCTCAAAATTTAGCAATTTTGGAACAATCTTCTCTGCTGGACATTTCATCAGTAAAAATTGCTTGGCATGAGCCAAACGATATGCCAACGTCTCTGATAGTGATACGATGATTATCCAAAATCATTTTGTTCACTGCTTCAATGGGCGAGCATCGTTGTTGACACCTTCTCGGCGTTCCTTTAACCGGTTATACCACAACTGAACTTGTGTTTTGCTCATAGCAGACCCGACAAACGCCGTAGTCAACATTTAAAATGTACTTGCGCATTTAATTTAATTTTTTACACAAAACTTAATAGGTACAGTTTTGTTGATACATTTTTTCGAATACACGACTAACCTTTTTATCTGTCAAAACAAACTGACAATCCAAAAAGGCCAACACACTCGTATATAACAGATATGTCATGGTGCAATTATTAGGTGGCAGCATAAGTTATTGTACCACATACATAATATTTTGTTTGTGTAAAAATTCCGGACGCTGTCAAAAACATGTTTACAAAACAGAAGAAAATGAAGAAAGAAACGTTCATATAAAAAAAATGAACAAAGAAAATTAATACAATTGTTTTTATAAATTGTTTTCAACGCATTTTAAGCAATTAAAATATTTTTTTAAACTTTTTTATTGTGTTTCTTGCCCTTTTTCCAACTGTTTAAAATATTTTTATTTTTTCGCTTCAGTTTGTGTAAACATAAACAATTTTTGACACCCACAATTTTATGAAACAAAAAATTATCACCTGCGCTAGTGATGCCACCTGGTTAATTGCACCATGAGATATGTGTACCAACATAACAGAAAAAAATGTGAAAATCGAACATACGTTACCCACGAAATTTGAAAATAATTGTTCTCTTTTGATCAGACCTCGTATATGTATATATTTATCTTTTTATAGCTTAACAGCTATTGATTAATTTTTATGCCACCCAGTAAGAGGCGCTTGAAGATGTGCCACTTGATATTTAAAATCACAATAAGACTGCAAGTGCTGGGATTGATTAAGTAAACAAGATTGAATAACATAAGCACATGAAAATTACAAAATTAAACTTTTGATTGTTCGAGTGGCTATTAACGGCTCGCGTTCAGTTTCCTTTTTTTTTTTTTTTGCTAAGAGCAGATTACGTGTAGTTTTTACTGTATCATTCACTTAAAGACTACTTATGTCCAATAGAAATTTCAATATCTCCTTTTGACTTTTATTCTTCATCGTCAATTGTTATTTTTGTTAATGAATGCTTAAAGCTTTAAACACATAGACGACAGCAGACAGCAAGCAGCAATCTGTCAAAAATAAAATACATGTGTTTAAATGCACACGATTATTTTAACGACATCACAGCAGCACGACTTCACAAAAGCATTTGCTGCTGCTGCCAACTTAGATTAGTGTGTGATCACACAGAACGATTTTAATTGCCGAACTTATTAGCAATTTTCTTTTGGAATTGCTTTCTTGTCCACACACAAAAACTTTTTTCGGCAATTCTTGAGCAATTCTCTACCTTTTGCTTTATGCAATAACATTGTATATGCACATACACATACACACATGAGAGAAAAGTAAGGAATTGCTGAGAATTGCCGAGTACCGGCAATTCTTTTTCCCTTCTTATTGCCCTCACCGAAAGCTTCTATAAAGTCAAGAATTGCCCAACTAAAGTTGCTGTGTGTGACCATACACTTAATTTCTATTTTCGTAAGCAGCAAAATGTAAATGCAGTGCTGCCACTAGAATTATAAATTGGCAGCAATAAAAACTAAAATTTGTTTGAAATATTTAATAGAAATAAACATCACATAAAGAAAATAAACAAATAAATTGATTAGTTTTTACAGTTTTACGTGATATTTTTACGTTTTCGGTCGGTAATTTTAATTTTATTCATGTAAAATATATGTGTGGCACCTCTGAAATTTGCAGTGTTTAAATACACATAGTGCTGCTGCTGTCTTTAAAATAATTAGGTTGCTGATGAGACGGCAGCATTTGAAGCTAACTTCATTTGTAGTCGTGAAGTTGTGAAGTCTGCTGTCGTCTAAGTGTTTAAAGCTTAATGTAGTTCTTTAAATTTTAAACATCAATGCAGGTATTGCCATAAAAATTCTTTCATTAAAGTTTTTTGACGCTCTTCTCTTTCAACAAGTTTACATAAATAAAAACTCACTTAAAAAGAGCAAAACAAAATCATTAATTTGCAGGTCAAAAGTTTGGTGACTACTTCTGAAAAGTATATAGGAGGGTGTATTGATATGAAAGCTACCTACACGCAGAAAAAAATATATGATTGACTTGACAATATTCTAAGGGCAACATTCTATTGTTGAATTATATGGTTCGTACCGATAATTTTATATTGTTATATTTGAAACGCCATTGACATGCTTCACTATAGTTTTAAAAAAATTTTTTTATAAATAACCACAATATATTCTAGTTTAACATTGTTATAATTGTGAACAACAACAACAGTCCTAATAAAAGTTACCATAATAATGTCATACCCAACCATGTTATAATGCCAACAATTATATTATATAACCATATTAATTTCATTAAACAACCATACTAATGTAATAAATAGCTTTATTGATATAGAATCACATTTTTGTCCTCCTTCAACATATTAATTAAATAAACGACATTCCTGGATAAACTATGCTATTTTGTTTATTTACAATCATCTATGTCATACAATATACATGTGTATAGTTAATAATATAAAATAAAACTATAAATGATTATAATATATTTTTTATTTTTTAAATAATTAAGAATAAGTCGCAAATCAAATATAATCAGGTTTCACATTTGCAAGTGATTTTGACTTCAACTGGTTTTAGCATCTACTAGCTAGAATAAAAATAAATTTGTTAAGTATTTTGACAACAATTGTATATTTAATAATCATATATCACCATATCAATATGGTTAGATGTAACATAGTATAGTTGTTACCAACAATAGTATGGTTAGTCATTAAAATTCTTTTGGTTGTAACTATAGTATTGTTGAGCACAACCACAATATGGTTGGCCGACAATATAATTGACTTCATCATAGCATTTTTGATTGCAATATACATACAAATATTAACATTTTAACGTACCTTTTGATTTCTGCATACGCTTTATATGCATTTTGGCACAATTCTAAATTTCAGCATTTTTTTTTTTTTTTTTGTTTTGGTTTTTAGATTAACACAAAATTTTTTAAATTTAAAACAAAAAAACATATCCTTTTTATAACAAAATCGCAACACTAACCACAAAACCAATGTTGACAATAGTAAGTTTATTCTGTGAACTTATATGTGTTAAATGTCAGTAAGTGTATAAAAATATTTTAGTATTGGGTGCAGTAAAAGCTATTGTAATTTCAAAGAAAATTACGCACAATATTAACATTGCTTGCAACCATATTCTGAAATTGATAGACGGTAACAATACATTAACGGAAATGCAAACGAAAACATACTTATGGGGAAGCAAACTATAATTAAATCGAAAATATACTGTTTTTAACAATAATACTGAATGTTATGTTGCATATACTAATGTTGCTGTAACCATATTTTAAACTGCCTTTTCTTTGCGTGTAAGTAGAACAAAAATATTTTTTTTCAAAAACCATTTATTTCTCAACATAGTCTCCTTTTAGCTCAAGACTATTTTTATTCCATCTCAATAATACCATTTTGGGAAAGTTGGCATCACTGTTAATACAAGTGTCAAATGAGAGAAGCACGACTTTTTCATAAAATGAACAATATAAGAGTATATTAATATAAAATAAGTGTACATTAATTAGAATAGTTTAAATAAAAGAATTTATTGATACTGAATTCAATTCTTATGTTGTTTCCTTTCCAACACAACCTAATTGTGGCGACGAGGATTTTGCAAATTCAATAAATTAAGAATCAATTCAGTAATCATTTTTTCGTTTCAGATGAATCTTCACCTGCGAGGCATTTTTTGAAGTTTGGAAAGAGGAACCAATCGATTCGAAGTGTATTTCACGTAATTTTAGCATCGTATAATGCTGTGTGAGCCGGTGCGTGGTCTTGAAGAAAGAGCACTTTTTTCTTCTTTAAATATGGTAGTTTTTTCTTGATTGCATCAATCAATTGATCCAATAATGCACGTTAATACTTTCCTGTGATTGTGGATTATTTTTCAAGGTAATCGATGAACAATATTCCGCGTGCATCCTAAAATACATGCCGGGATATTGCTGGAATTATCCGTACCTGGTAAATATGTTGCCAGATTGCCAGCTGTGCTGACATGATCGCGGTTGCACTGTCTGTGGCTCGCCTAGTGGGTGTAGTCCTTGCCGGCCAATCTGGCTGCAGGCAGCTACAACGACAAAAAAATATGCACACCAGCTTTTTCAGCAATTGAGTCAAATCAAACTAATTTGTGAGACCCGAAATTGAATGCTGAAAAAAATGGGAAAAAACTTAATTCTACCAGAAAAGAAGCTTCTCCCCTTACCAACTTGCCGCCTCGTCATCCAAACATACGTCCGACTGAAGTTATTGTCGGCTGCGCCGCTCCGCCTTCTGAAAACCTAGTGAATTTCACCAGTATGGTTTTCCGGTGCTTTGTTTTATTCGGAAATCATCGCCAGAATGGTTCAGCTAAACCCTGCATCTACTCACCGTCCCATAATTAGACTAATTACTCCATCTTGACTTTTTTGCAGTCCTCCAAAAAGTCATAAAAAAATCTATTTTTTAGCCACACAACTTACGGCCAGTGTTGCCTACCTCAACTACCTTTTCTGCCACTGTTGTGTCTGCCCACCCAAAAAAATACGCCGTCTCACACCAACAGTTTTACACGACATACAGTGGCCATAACCATGCTAGCCGATTTCACTGTCTTCGCCTTCTTTGGAGCGTTTTCACCAGCTTCCCCCCAGTGTTTCGATTGATTTTAGGTTTCAGGTGTGTAGTGTTGGACCCATGTTTCATCAACAGTTATTAATCGACGCCAAAAATCAACAGGATTACGCTTTATCATGTCCAAACACCGATGTGAAGTGATCTGGATGATCTGTCGAACTCGTTTTTGTTCGACACTGAACAAACGCGGCACCCATCTTTGCCATCTCAAATGTTCATGCAAAAAGTTGAATACACGTTTATATGATATGTTTACCGTTTCAACAATGTCACATAACTTGACTCGGCGATCATTCATAACGATATCGAGGATTTTCTTGATATTTTCTTCAGTAACGACCTTATTTGGCTTTTCTGTTGATGGTATTGTTGCAGTGCTTGTTCGGCTACGTTTAAATTCAACAATTCAATATTTTACCATATAATCTGATGGAGCAGACTCACCGTAATGTTTATGGGGCTTTTCTTATGTCTCTTTTTCCCCTTCCAAATAATGTTGTTTAATCACTGCACGAAAGTAACTTATTGATTTTTGTACTACAAAGTATACTTCACAAATACGACACCATTATACCCCTTACGCCATGTCTTCTCGTGCCATCGAATTGGACATGGCATGAACATAACGTCGGCAGAGCGAATGTAAAAAAAATGTTCTGTATGTGGCGAATACGTATGTTCGGATTTACCTTATCAAAGTGTTCATTTTCGGCGCCATTTTGTGTATTTTTGTACGTGATGGCCAACTTCATGGCGAACATTAATGCTCTGCCATATGCTCGAGCATCGATGTCTGAGCATGAACGAAACATGGCCATGAGCGGTCCACATTAGCCATTTGCGATGTTCGCCATGATGCTCATACCATGTTCATGGCTAATGGAGACCCCCAGTTAATAATTTCATACTTGCTCGGTTTGTAGTAAATGATGAAACAGAACTAGGGCATGACGTTTTTCTCCATACTATTTGGCATATGCGGTCGTAAAATAGAATCTATTTTATTTTGGCAGTGATTTTTCTTATGCTCTCACTTTGAAGCAGAAAAGCTTTCAACAATATTACCACACTTTTAGTAAATTTCATACATTTTGTAAACAAAACCAAAGCTTCAAAAGCTTTACTGTGACGAAAATTTAAAATAAAAGAAAAAGCTTTTTTTACCTAACAAAAAAGAACATTAAATGACAGTTTGTAAAGTTGCAGCCGTCGTTTCAATTATGTGCCTGTTTTCTCTGAGAGTCGTTTTTGCTTGAAGTTGCGGACGTATTCTGTTTCATCATTAACGTCTATACACGGCATTACTTGTGTTGTTCAGTGTGACCAGACCCAAAAAAAAATTTGGAGCTAAATTGGCACGCACCAAAATAGTGCTAAAAATTTTAAATGCTAAAATTTAAATGTCTTAATATTAAGCAAATATTTTCTTTCAGAGTTCATAGTAGAGCTGAGTTCATGAGCTCTTTTGAGAGAGTAATCTCTTTAGTTCAGTACTTTTGACAGAAATATGTCTTTTAGTTCAATAGTTCAGTGCTCCGTAAATAATATTTTCAATGAACGGCTCTGTTTCAGCTTTCATGATAAAGCAAAGCAAAATTGGTGTAAACAAATGTGTTTAAAATACAAAATATTTTAACAAAAAAAAAAAAAAAAAAAAAATTCAATCAAAAATATCAAATTGTTTTGTTAACATTGAATTTAAAATACTGATTAAAAATAACGTAATTTAAGCAGTTTGAAGTACCTATTGTGAATTACTTGTGTATATCCAACAGTCCGCTCATTACGAATCAAGCTAACCACGTACTAGCCTCCTACTCCGATTTTGTTCAAAATGAAAAGTACAATTATAAGGATTAATTAAAGGTGAGATTAGATATACAGGGGGGTTATGAAAAATAATTGCATTGAAAAAAATAATAAAAAATTGTAAATAGCTTGTCATTGTCATTCGAGCTACCCTAATCATCAAAGATAAACCGATCATTTTGTTGCTAAATCAACAAAAGAAGTTCTTAATCTAGCACCAAAGTGCTAGCATGAGCACACTGGTATTATTATTTGTTGTCTGCATATTAGTGTGAAAATGGAAGTGTCAAAATAAAAACATTTGGTGGCTTAATGTGGTTGTTGCGAATATATATCCTATCAGCACCATCTGGACAACATCAAAATAGTAACATTAGCGGTCATAAGAAAATCATATGTAAACAAAAAATTTACAGCCATTTGAAAAACAAATTTATTGTGTAAACTGTGTACTAAATCCGCCGTTGAGTAACAACTTCGCCGCCGCTTAAACTATTGACGCTTAGCCGTTCATGCAAATTGAAACGCCGTTACTTCCAAATAAAACTAGTTTTGCGCTGGAATTTGTTTTCGCGATGGTCGTTTCTAAACGCTGCAAAATTTGTGCGGTACTTGATACAGCAAATGTGCCGATATCTGGAGAATATTTTGGTAAACAATTACCTGAAATAATTTTTAAAATATCCGGTGTTGAGGTAAATGGAACTAAAACTGCGTTTATGTAAATATGTGAGTGTAAAAGTATTTGTTTTACAGATTGATCCGCGTAAAGCAAATGATGTGCTCATATGTCAAGCGTGCGTTATTCAGTTGGTGCACACAGAGGTGGTTATTGAGAAGCTGAGAAATGCTGTACAGCGTTTAAAGAAAAACGTGAAGGAGGCCAAACTAAAAACTCCTGCAAAGAAAACTGCTTCTGAGAATGCAGAAGAGCAAGATATAAAAAATGACGGAAATCGAACCTCAAAGGATGGTACAGTTACGGAGAATAATGTGTTGAATACGCCAAAGAAAATTGTTAGAAGGCGTAAGTCCACATTCCCGGATGAAAAGTTACTGGATGTTGTTGACGGAGCTAAACAAAACGGAGAAACATCAATTTCTGGAGAAATACTTGTCAAAAAAACTCCCACTGCAAAGAGGAAATCCGTATCTTCAACAACTGAAAACGACAAAAATTTATCGTTGGCTATTGCTTCCGATGATAAGACTACTGTGAAACGCAGTAAAACGATATCGACAAGCCAAGAGTCTCCAATGGATTTAACAATTGATGAACAAGATTGTAATAATACAACAGGAGTCTGTGTGGAACAAATTAAAGAGAAATCAAGAAATTGTATTTTGTGTGGCAAAACATTTCATTCTAAAAGTACGTTGCGGGATCACATTGAAACAGCTCACATGGGTGAAAGACTTAAAGCTTGCCCACACTGTTCGTCCGAATTTCGATCTCAGCAGAAATACGAATCACATGTTTTCAGTGAAAAATGTAAAAGTAGCAACCATGTTTGCCAACATCCGAATTGTAGTAAGCGTTTTAAAACTGTACATAAGATGGAACTGCATATGCAGCAAAAGCATTCATCGCTGCAGGAATCGGAATGCGAGTAGAATTTATGCAGAACTCTAAATGTGTTTTATTTTTTATAAAAAAAAGACTACAAAATCTATTAATATATATGTTAATATATAAATCAATAGATTTATTGAAACGTTTAAAATGTTCTTCACAATTTCTCCCCTGTATAAACGTCAAGGCGACTTTATACAGGTGAGTGCAAGCGGAAAGGCGAATTCAGTACAATGTATTTTGTTATTGTAAAACATCGTGAATGTCATAATCTAAATTCGCCTAAGATTGCTCAGCAGAGAAAATATTTTATATAAACGTTAAATATAAGCTTTTATAATTGTTTGTAATTAAAATCACATATATTAGTTTTTCACTTTTAAATTCACACAAATTTCTTGAAATTGCACTGAATCATGCAAAAAAAACCTTCACAATAAAATGGCGCGAAAAATTTTGTAAACAAAAACAAAATTTGACAGTCTCATTGGAAAAAACGCGAGAAGCAAAAAATAATCACCTGTGCTGTTAAGTTCACCTTGTAATGAATTCGCCTTGATAAACGTGCATTAAACACATGATCAGTGTTGCCGGAAGATTTTTTGTGAAATCCCTACCATAGCGCATAAAAATCGTCATTTTTCCCTACAATCAAACAAATATTTGCTTATATTTTTCCCCACACAATTTTTTTTTTTCATTTAAATTTTACGCAAATAATTTTAATACGTTTTTTATATATACTGTAAATTCAAATTAAAAACTAAAATAAGTTCAAAAGTATAATTTAAAATATTGATCCTATTTAGTTCAATATTTGCAAAAATAAATTTTGTATTGAATTTATCACACAAAAAACAAATTTTCTGGAAGAAGTCTTCCATAGGAAGACGAAATATTGAAAAATACATTAAATATTAAAAACAATTTATTGCAAATATTGAGTATAATTTAAACGATTCATATGATTAAAAGTTTATGTATGCGTATAGTTACATAAAGTGTTGCATGATCATGTATGTATGCGTATAGTTATCATTCTTTTGAGTGACTTGGTATACATTTTGATTCAAACAGGTATATGAATTTTGTGGTACAATGTTAACATAAATGCAACTTCATAGAAGTTGGATAAAACACAGCAGAAATTAGTTTATTCAATATGCGATTTTATTGTATAACTACGTGTAAAAGCTCATTGTTTATTCCATTAAATCTTAGGGACGAGCTGTATTTATGTGAAATTTGTTGATATCATTAACAAACTCAAGATCGGGAAAAATGCCAGTTAGGGACTTTCTACTGAGACCAACGATATAAAGATATCCAAGCATTTAATATATTTAGTTAATAGATTTTTGTGATTAAAGTTTTATAAGGATGTTAGGGGCTGTACATCTAAAATTTATGCAATTAATTAAACGGCTTGCAAATGAAATCTTAGAATGCACATGTACTTTGAAACATCACAATTAATTTTTTTCTCTCTCTTTGTACGTAAATTTGTAGTTATAGAAAATACCCTCCCATCAGTCTTAATACGATTTTAATAATTTTGGCATAACTGGGAAATACTTATTTGCTAAAATATTTAACGTTGTATAAAAATTGGATTAAAATGCATCGATATCCAGTTTGGGTAACCATTATTCCTTTATAGTCGAAAATTATAATAATAATTAAGTTTTTTATTCGCTATTTTTAGCTTCTACCATTTATACCAATAAAAATTATTATATATAGAAAACAAGCTATTTATAATTTTTATAGTATAATAATAATATTAAGCGCATTTTAATAACAATGTTAGTCATAGTCGGAAAAATTATAATAGTATACTAATGAATAATAATGTTAACCGTTCGTGATAATTTAAAAAAATCACTACAATTAGCCTAATCATACAAAATCCCCTTTTTCCCCTACCTGTTTAAGTAAGCAAGTCTGTAAAAAAAGGAAAAAATCCCTACGCTTGACAACACTGCACATGATCGGTTGCTCTCATAGCCTATTTACACCAAAGCGAAATCTGCTCATTCGAGATTTCAACCCAAATCTAGTAGATTTTAAGATTTCCCATACAATATGAAATCTACTTTGAGCGCTTTTACATTTGGACAGACGATGGGCAGACAGACGAAATTTGAGGGTGCTGTAACGAAAATTTTCGGTGGGGGAGAGTGTGTAGTACACGACTCTCTGTACTAGACATTTGTGGACATTTTTTCTTCCTCTTTTTAACTTTTCGCATTTTTTCTGTTGTTGCTTCATATCATTATTCTCATATCAGCATCAACTTCATATAAACACACTAGCTGTGCTTAAAAAAACAACAACAACAAAAAAGAAAGAAAAGAGAAACGAAAATTTCTGTCTGTCTATTAATTTCTTAAATGTAAAAGGTTTAGGCAAGACCAAAAGAGAAATGAAAAAATTTCTGCCCATCGTCTGTCTAAATGTAAAAGCTGAGTTTATGAGTAGATTTCGACAAAATTTTATCAGTACCAAGTGATGCAACCGTGATTTCGTTCAAAAAGTACTTAAAAATATGGAAATTGATTTTTCCCCCATGTATAATAATCCCTCAGTAGATACTTCCGCAGAATTTTTCAATGATACTGTGGAACAACTTTTTAACTCAAATGTGCCTTTGCGAAGATTAGTTAAACGAAGTGGGAACGACTTCATGAATAATTGGGAGATCATAAGAGCAAAGCGTATTAGAAACATTGCATATCGGGCTTATAGGATAAGAGGGACGGAGGAGGAGTTTCGGTATTACTGTGTCTGTAGAAACAGATTAAAGTCCATAATACGAAAAGTTCGGAGGGTGGAAAGTACACGGGTTTTTTCTAATTGTGATCAAAAGCAGATTTGGAACAAACTGAAATTAATTGGTGTAACAGGCGAGGAAAATATGCAGTTTCCGTTTAATATCAATGACTTCAATAATATGTGCAGACTGCCCCCTGTACAGGGTCAAAATCCTAATCTAAATTTTCTAGGTCGTGTGAGTGTTGAAGGGTTTTCTTTTAGAAACATTACAGTAGACAATGTTGCAACGGCTATGACTAGGATAAAATCGAATGCAGTTGGTACAGATGGTATGCATCTGCGATTTCTTAAGTTGATTTTTCCAGCTATAAGCCATCAACTTACATATTTACTCAATACGATAATAACAACCTCCTTTATTCCCAGTTGTTGGAAAATTAGCAAGATCATTCCGATTCCCAAAATTAAAAATCCGAAAGAACTGACAGATTATCGTCCCATAAGTATCCTCCCTGTATGTCTGAAAATCCTCGAAGTAATTCTTAGAGATCAGATGCTCTTATACCTTGAGCGCTCGAGGAGTATTTCGGAATTTCAATCGGGCTTTAGGAAAAATCACAGTACAACTGGTGTTTTGTTAGATATGACGGAGAGTATTAGGAGGGCGTTGGACGAAAATAAAGTGGCTACTTTAATATTTCTAGATTTTAGTAAAGCCTTCGATTCCGTTTGTCCTTATAAGTTAATTGAAAAACTTTTCTACCAATTTAGCTTCTCATCGTCTAGTTGTAAGCTGCTATGGTCTCTATTGAGTGGTAGAAGACAATTTGTACAAGTAGGAGAACAGGAGTCAGATATAGTCAACCTTTATAGGGGTGTTACGCAAGGATCTATTTTAGGACCGCTGCTTTTTCTTATTTATATTAATGACATCTTTCAGAATATTTCTGTTTTTTCATGCTATACTTACGCTGATGACATACAGCTACTTGCTTCATCGGGGATGTCTAACTTACATATTTTTGAAGAGCAAATAAATTATGAGCTTAAAAAGATACTTGAGTGGTCGAAAGTAAATTTTCTGGAGCTTAATCCTCTAAAATGTAAAGCGATGTTCTTTTCGAAGCGCGCTAATATATCTTTCAATATTTTCCTAGGAAATGAGTCGCTTCAAGTTGTAGAGCAATATAAGTCGCTAGGGGTTCTTATAGATAATAAATTAAGCTTTACAAATCATATAAATCTCGTTATTTCTCGGATTTCATGGTCTTTGCGTCGAATCAGGAGTATTTCTTATTATATTCCGCAAAGCATTAGGTACAAAATTGCAATGGCAATATGTTGGCCTTTATTTTTGTATGGGATTGAGGTATTTTCCTGCACCTCGGCGGAAAACTTGAGCCGTTTGAGGAAAGGTTTTAATAGAGTGGTTCGATATATTTTCAATCTGAATATCAGAGACTCCATATCAAATTATCGAACATATGTTCTAGGGTGTGAGTTTGGCCAATACTTAGATTTACGACTGATGATCTTCTTCTATAAAACTATTAAATGTGGATATCCAGCTTATTTAGCGCGAAAGTTTCAGTTTGGCACCTCTAATAGAACGCATTGCATCATATGCCCCAGGTACTCGACTTTAATTATGAGCCGAGCCTTTGGCGTTAAGGTCTCAAGATTGTGGAACACAGTGATTCCTTACTCAAACAGAAAATTTTCATATTCTATTGGCACTTTTAAAAATATATTCTTATCCAGCTTATGATTGATCTATTGGAACTATTTCTAACTCAATTTAGTTTAAATGTATGCGTTGATTTTGTGCAAGTAATGGTGAGGGGAATAACATAATAGCAAAAAAATTGAACATATATGGCTTTATCCATGAGGAGTGTTGGGTCTTAATAAACACAACACAATTTTTAAGTTTATTTCAAAACTGAAAATTAAGCTGGTGGCCTTGGCAGCCAGTGTTTCTCTCTTTATTATAATTATAGCTATACAATTTTAATATTAAGTAAATAAATAAATAATTAAAAAAAAAAAAAGGTTTCTTATGAATTCGACCGATTAGTCTTAAGATAATATACTGTAAAATATTGTAATATTTAATATCAACTTAGATGTATAAATATTGTAGTTCTGCCAACTAGGCCAGTAAAGGGCTTGCGGCTTATATATATAAATAAATAAATAAATAAATAAATAAAAAAATAAATAAAAATACTACGCTGCAACAAAAATTTCACTTTAATGTGGTGTATGCAGACTCTGGGTAACAAAAATATACATTTTAATGTTGGTGTATTCAGTTTCTGATAAAATTGTTTTGTCAAACCCGCATAAATTATTTTTGTGAAAATGAAATCTTGCTAGATGTCAAAAAATAGTGGTGTAAACGATATGGACTTCGTTGTAGATCTTAATTCAAATCTACTAGATTTTGAGTTGGTGTAAATGCGCTATCAAAACGGTTCAGCCAGCGCTGCCTTCGACTTTTCAAAAAGTGGCACAAAAAGGGTATTTTGAAAAAAGGTGGAACAAAAAGAGTATTTTCAGGAACAAAAGGGCCACAAAAATTCAAATACAAAAGTAAATGTATTTGAATGAAAATATAATGAAATGATTGCATTTAGAAAAATTATTCATATGTAATTAATAACATCAGTTTAAATGACATTCATTTTACTCAGGTCCAGTTTTTGATTTCGTATTTATATACAAAATTAGTTAAATTTCATTTATAGTTAAGTTATATTTAAAGACAAGTTAAGTTTTTTCAGTCTTAAGCAAAGTATATTTAATAACGTAGCCGTTTCGCTACAATAAGCACAACTTCAAGAAACATTGCATGTATTTTGTTTTTGCAATGAGGCCAAAATGTCAACAGCATGTGACAGAAATATAAAAGACAAGTGAAAAAAAGATAACAAAACTATACCACATGCTTAAAAGTTAATTGAATTTTATGTGAAAAAAGTGAAAAGGTTTTTTAAACATAGCAAACTAGAAACAAATAAGTTTTTTATTCGCTATTTAAGCTTCTAACATTTACACCACTAAAAAATTATAAATAGCTTGTTTTCTATGTTTCCCAGCTATCTATATGTCGACATTTCATAGGAACTTCCCTAATCATCAGTAGACTTTGGAAATTTTTGAAAGATATTGTCAAACATTCAACTTTATATCCCAACAAAACAAACAAATTGCTGTGAATTTAAAAAGAAAAATGCTCTAATAATATTCGTCAAAACACAAAAAACAAGCTTTTCTATTTATAAACGTCTCTAACATTTCTTTACACCTTTCAAACAAATGAACAACCGTTGGTTACTACGATTTGCTTTTTGAAAGTATCGAAAAGCAGAGAACAAAAATTCAAACAAATAAGTTTTTTATTCGCTATGTAAGCTTCTAACATTTATACCAGTAAAAAAGTATAAATAGCTTGTTTTCTATGTTTTCCAACTATCTATATGCCGACATTTCATAGGAACTACCCTAATCATCAGTAGACTTTGGAAATTTTTGAAAGATATTCTCAAACATTCAACTTTATATCCCAACAAAACAAACAAATTGCTGAGAATTTAAAAAGAAAAATGCTCTAATAATATCCGTCAAAACACAAAAAACAAGCTTTTCTATTTATAAACGTCTCTAACATTTCTTTCTTTGAGGAGCTGTATGAGCAACACTGTGTTCGTTGTATGCACAGCATTGAGTTTGCTATATTTTTATACCAAATTACAACAACTGACAGCTCATTACTTGGCAACAAATTGCTAAAGCAATCAGTAGAGCAATCATTGTGCAATAGATTGCTATCTATAGCAATTTGCGGCCTAAACATCGCAAATTTTATGGACGCAATCAAATTAGACAATTGCCGCAATAAATATTGCTATGTGGAGACGCTTGGTAGTGCTGCCACCTAATAATTGTACCATGGTTTGTATAAACCGCGTACTAAATACGCTTTGTGGAGAAATTTTTGACGCCGTTTACACAAATACTACTTAGCCGTTGATGCAAGGTGAATCGCAGTTACAACTACAGTCACGTTGGAATTTTTATAGCTTTTGCGATGGTTGTGTCTAAACGGTGTAAAATTTGTGCTTCAATTGATACAGGAAATATATCAATAGCTGGAGATTACTTTGGTAAACAAATACCTGAAATAATTTTCAAAATATCCGATGTTGAGGTAAATGAAATGAAACAATTTGGTCTATGAAATGTAACGTAAATTTTGTTTTCGCAGTTGGATCCACACAAGATTAAAAATGTCCTCATATGTCAGCCCTGTGTTATTCAGTTGGTGCACACGGATGTGGTTATTGAGAAACTGAGAAATGCTGTACAGCGTTTAAAGAAAAACGTCAGGGAACTCAAGCTGAAAACACCTGCAAAAAAAACTATTGATCTTAATAAATCCGATTCTGAGAATGCAGAACAAGCTGTAAAATTTGACGGATTGTCAAAGATTCTGGAAGAAGTTACGGAGAAAACTTTGAAAACGCCAAAGAAAATTGTTAGAAGACGTAAGTCCATATTCCCGGATGAAAAATTATCAGATGTTGTTGACGGACATAAACAAAACGGGGAAACATCAATTTCTGAAGAAAATCTAATCAAAAAATCTCCCACTTTAAAGCGAAAATCCATGTCTGCAACCACTGAAAACGGCAAAAGTTTATCGTTAGCGAATGATTCTGTTGATACAACTACTACGAAACGTAGTAAAACAATATCAACAAACGAAAAGTCAATAATGGATTTAACAATTGATGAACAACAAGATTGTAGTGATACCAATAATGGGGCAATAAAAGAGAAAGCAAGAAATTGTATTTTGTGTGGCAAAATATTTCATTCTAAAAGTACGTTGCGGGATCATATTGAAACAGCTCACATGGGTGAAAGACTTAAGGCTTGCCCACACTGTTCCTCCGAATTTCGTTCCCAGCAGAAATACGAATCACATGTTTCCAGTGAAAAATGTAAAAGCAATTATGCTTGTCAATACCTGAATTGTAGCAAGCGTTTTAGAACTGTTCAAAAGATGGAACTGCACATGCAGCAAAAGCATTTATCGCTGCAGGATATAAAAATAAGTATTTGATAAATATAGAGGAAAAATAATTCAAGAGCTCGGTGCCTGAGCGGTTTAAGCGGACATTCAATATGTGTCATGATCCCGAGTTCAAAAACTAGTGGGTGCTGATGAGTAGTGTAGCAGCGGCTATAAAACAGTTTGTTACCCAGTTAGAGACTATTTTTTTCTTCTTTGGCTATTTATCAACAGCACTTGGGGCATTGTAATAAAAATAACCGTATATATATTTTTTAATTTAGTGCATTATTTTATATTAAAAAATTACAATTTTACCCAAACATTAAAAAATCGCATGATTTATTAACGTAATAAATTATGAAGTTTTTAATAAACTACTTGCAAAGACTAGAATGTAATTTCAAATTAATTGCAGGTTAGCTTACGAGTTTAAAATCGGAAACAAATCACTTTCACAAAAGCGATAACTACATAAAATGTCAATTCCGTGATTTGAATTATGTTTCTTCCATCTTTTAAATCGGAAACAAATCACTTTCACAAAAAGCGATAACTACATAAAATGTCAATTCCGTGATTTGAATTATGTTTCTTCCATCTTACCCTTGATCACCTACATCAAGATAGCACTAATGTCAATGTTTTTATTCACACTGTTTTGGGGTGGTGTTCTTGCTAAAAAAAATCATGTCAGCTTAGGGTGTACTAAACCACTCTCGTACTAAAAATAAAAAAGAAGGGGCCCGAAGAAAAACGATCCAGTTCCTATTGGTGTCATAGAAAAAAACGGGCTTTTACACGACTTGCTGCAGCAAATAGCTCGAGACATCTCTTCAACGTTTTTGCTGATGTACCCTTTTTCGCTGCCCAACCTCATGGAGTTTACTTGCATTTAAACTACGCTACGATGACTTATGGCGACGATTTTTATTTTTAAGTCATCCCTTAAAGCGTTTCCTTCTCCTTCCCCCTACTACCACCATCCTATAACCTTACCTTTGTTTGCTCTTATTCAAACATGTTCAATTTAAATTATAAAAAAGTTGAATTCAATATCCACATTACAAATTTGTTGTGAAATAAAAAAAGAAATAAATTTACACTACCTTTAAAATTGTAAAAAAAACTTAACCATACACGTTTCAACTCAATTGGCAACTGAGTAGGTTGTTGTGCAAATCACAACAAACGATTTTGATTGTTTCTAGTTGGCTAGTACGTCAACTCAACTCGATTGTGCTTTGTGTGTTCGGGTCTCCAGATCAGTCGTCCAAATTTATATTTGTAATTTTTTGCAAATAATATGTTAAATATTTATAGTTATTTTAATAATTATGCAGCGGGTTTTAATGAATAAAATTGGAATATTTATTTAAGAATAAAAGACACTTTTTTTCTATATCAGGGTTTTCCAGTTTAACTGCCGAAAAACTTTTTCAATGTTTTTTTTAGATACAAAATCAAAAAACACTTTGTTTTTTAAGAATAAGTATAAATTGTAAAGTATTTTTCCTGATAGGTTTGAGCTTCAAAAGTATTTTAAAAATTGTCTTTAATTTCATTGAATCTATATATAGTTGGATGAAAATCTTTCAATTCAGTTTATGAAGTGTGTAGCCAAGAATCAATTCAATTGAACGACTCAATTGAATTGAATAGTGTTGAGCCGCTTTATACGTTATAACTGCCTGCATACACAGTATTTTTATTTTTTCAAATTAATTTCAAAGTGTAAAGTACTAAGTAGCTAGGTGCTCATAATAATTACAATACTAAAAATAACATTTGCTGTGTAAAAAATAAAGAAACAAAAACATTTCAGGGGCTAAAATTAGAAAAATATTAATATAATTAAAAATGGGAGGATCTACGTGTGAATTTAATTGCTCCCCTAAAAGCTTTAAACACTTGCTCAAGCAAGTAAATTTGCCGGAACATACTTTGCCACTGATGTGCCCGATGCTGCGTTGCTTAGTTAATTTCCATTAGACATCTTTATTGTTTCTAAGTTACACAAAAATAAATTTGTTATCTTTGTAATACTTTTTATCATTTGAAACGTTTATATACAATTACAATTTCTTAAATTTCCCAAAATGTTTTTATTTTTAACTCAATTTAGAAATACTGTTTTGTAAACACAAACGCAAAACAGCTGTTTGAATAATTTATTGCAAGTAAAAATTTTACTTGTAAAAACTTGCAAGAATATTTCTGTCTCTTAATTTTTTGGGTTAAGGAACGTTTTATAGTAACAATTGTTACAAATTTGTAAAAAAAATTTAGTTAATGAACACAACTTTGTCACTGTTTCTGTTAGTGTTTATATGTCAAGTGTAGATTGCACTTTACAAATTTTCGCCGTAGACTTGGCAATATTTCTGTCACCCTGTGTTGTTGAGGTGCATCTACTAATCACGTCGAATTCAATACACCTTCGCTATAAATATTCAAAACAAATAAATTTTATGCATTTCTTCATAACATTGATAATTTAATGTGCAGTAAAAGAATTGAGATTAAAAATGATAAGTGAATTAATAACGTGGGTGCTAAACACCTATCTTGGCAAATATCTAGAGGATTTCAATCCAGCTCAACTATCAGTGGCACTTGTTTCAGGTAATATACTTACATGCATAACTATATTTTTGTTTTCTATTTGTTATATGAAGTACAAATATAACCTTTGGTTTATATTCGAAGATGCATTTCAACACAAAATCACGGTTACATATCTTCATTTACATTGGATCAAAATGGTTTTATATATTTGACAATATATTTGCAAAAAAGGAAAACACTAAAAAAATTATTGCGCCGTTGAGTTGAATTATACTACAAACATGCAAATAAAAAAAAAATGTAAATAAACTTATGCTATTGGAATTTTCACAATATATATGACGCCTGAGTGAAAAATTGTTTTTTTTTTATTGTGCTTAAATGTTTTTTTAAATGTATCAAGCTCAAATTGAGGATGTTTATCAGGATAAATCTATTATGCATGTACATATTTACATATGTACAATGCATTGTGCTGCATTTAAGGTTTCCAAAACTATGGGTTTATGTACGTGTGTGTGTATGCTTATTATTTGTTTACAAAATAATTAATTAAGGCAGTATCTGCCTTATTTATAAAAAAAATTTTCATGTTTATTAAGCCTTATTGCACTGATTTCTATAGAAAATTTGTGTAATAAGAGCTTAATAAACATGAAAAATTTTTTATAAATAAGGCCGCGTATCGGTATACGGCCTGTACAATCAAAGGCAATTCCTTAATATAGTTATTGGTCAATCTTTCAATAACTCATCATTTGTTCAGTTTATATAATGCCAATACCTACAAAACATTCAAATTTTCCAGGTTTGCGGACATGATGTTGATAATGTTAAATTTTGTTCAAAAAGATTGTTTATTAACGACCCAGTGAAATTTTTGTCACATACATCTTCGATCTAAGACCATTGACAATGTAAGCGTGACCCATCCGAAGTCTGTATACAATTCCTACTTACATTTACACAGCGATGGCCTAGGCCGTAAGATGCATCCAACAGTGTATACATTGTAAGCGAAGATTGGATAAGTTCAAAACCATGTTATTAGCATTTGTTTTCTTCTTTGCTTCTTATGTACATTTCATTTAACAATACGAGTAGAAAAAGACTAATCTGAATCGAATGCTTTGCAAATTGTAATAACTTGTGGACTGCACATCTGTGTTAGTCTCAATGAGAATTTTTCTACTTCAGAAGTTACCGCAACACCTCAATACTACTTGCAGCCTCTGGGCTTAAGTGTAGTGGCCAAGTTTTTCGATTCGATTGCACAGAGGGATATTTTGAACAAAACCATAAAAAAATTTTTTGGAAACTATACTCGAGTAAATTATCACTATACACATAATCGAACATTTTGTCTTTGGATAACGGAAAGTAAGTTGTTTGCTGCGAAATTTGCTTGTAATGCATCTATAGTTCTGATAAACGAACCCGATCTTCACAATTTGTTATTCAAAATGCAAAACTGAACATGGTCCAACTGTTTTCACCTACTCATACACTAAAAGGAGCTGAACAAAAATAACAAACACTTCTAAAATATCCTACAAATAGTACTCGACACCAATGTTCTCTCGCCCATGACTAGGAGACCCATACTCCACACACTGTCATATACTCAACATAGGGTCCATCTTGCTTAAATGTATCCTAGCTTTTTCATAGTATTATTCATCTTTTTTTCACTTATACATATGTTTGCAATACTCGATCTCCATGCCATATGAGTGATTATTGCATATGCAGGTATATAAAATTACAGTGTTGCTCCTTTAGCGCGAAAGCTGGAGCTACCCTATTGCTTCCGCGGTAGTGGGAGGATTGTGGGGATTCAAGCAACCGATTTTGGGAATTCCCAAAAAATTCGGTAACACTTCGCTAATCGCTTTGGAACCGGTTTTTCATATTAGGTGGGCGTTTTCGCCGTGGAACGTGCTTCTGAACTTTAGCGCACTTCGCTGACCGAATCGCAACCGGGAGGAACGAATATCTTAACTATTATTGGATTATGAATTAGTTGGTATGTTATCTTTGAGTTGTATAATGCAATGTTATGTACAGTTTTTATATGATATACATATTCCAATTTTTCTCTAAAACATATACCTGATCAGGTGTTAATCTATCTAATGTAATTGAATTATTGGCCCTATGGGCTTAGTATTACATATTATGAATGAATAAATAAATAACCGTCATTCGATTTGTGCGAAAATTGAAGTTGCCATATCTTTTTCGGGGAAGTGGGGGATTTTGACGATTCCTAAACCCGATTTCAGGAATTTAAATGAAAATTGGATCGCATTATGAGGATAATTATCTGGTTATATAAATAATTAGTTTAATATCGAAGCGTGTTTTTTATAATTTTTTTTTAACTATATACAAGTATACATAATACAAGCTTACATACATATGTATATGAGTAAAAATAAACAAGGTCCCAACCGGTAACAATAATGCTGCAAAAGCTTCCAACGAAACACATTATTAGATTGAAAAAAATGCGCAAAGAAAAAGGAAGCAAATCCCACCAACGTATAATTCTAATTTTTAAAAATTTTTCAAAAAAAGAGGAAGTGATTTGGGGGTTCCTAGCAGACCGCTTAAACTAAATGAACTAAGCAAGGAAACAGGTTCAGAACAACGAATGACCTTACAAAAAAGTGTTACATTACTTCACTAAGCTAAAGCTAACCTGATACATGTTCACTGCGACGAATGTTGAACACAAAGTGTATAACCATATTAAATAATCTATGAATTCTATCCAAGACCATAACATATGTACCAGAGTAAGTAAATTTTTTAAGAATTCAACCTACGAAGTATACTAAAAATGTTTGAACTTAACACATCACTGTGATTAGTAAAAGAGAAAGCAAATTTGTGCTAATTTGGAGGAGTAGCTTATGTCGAATATTGTAGTTTCGAGATATTCTAATTTTTTTTTAGCTTTTCTTCGAGAACTTACGCTTTAAATCTCTATTTTATTCTATTAGCAAAAAGTTCAGGAGATGCTTAAAAGTTCAGGAGACGCTTAATGTTTTAAGAAAATATAACACAATTTGAAAGATTTTATATTTTTTCTGTTTAAGCGTTTTGCAATATCGAAAATTGTGTTTTATAGCAGCATAAGTGGCTTAAGCGCTTCTGTTGAAATATTATTATTATTTTATTTAATCTAAAGGATATAAATTCTAAGATTAAATTAAATCTGAGAGCACTAGCTACATTGGCCATCAGCTCTGATTCAAAATATATAAATTAACGATATATACAGACTGCCTTATTTATAATTTTTTTTTTTCATGTTTATTAAGCTCTTATAGCACTGATTTTTATAGGAAATTTGTGTAATAAGAGCTTAATAAACATGAAAAAATTTTTATAAATAAGGCCGAGAGTATGTACAAGTTAGTTAAAATTTACAAATAAGTAAATATGAAATCAAATTCTGAGTCTGGTAATTTTTATAAATTCATAGATTTTGTCAATATTTATTTGGGATGGATGTTTAAGAAGTTCCAGAGCAGGGGAGTTCCCAAATAGTCTGTGTCACGCACATTCTGCCAGAAGGTGTATTTTTATTAGATTTCAGTTTTAAATTAAGGCATCTCTTATTTTAACTATTTCCAATTAATTTTTAAAAAGAGTTTTTATGGCTTTTATTACAGACAGGCTGTCAGTGAAGATTACAGTTCTTATTCTGTCTTTAAAGATAAGGGCAATGGCCTGGTGAATAGCACATGATTTTTCTGTAACTGTTGATATAATAACTGTGTATTACGTTGTTTTATTTAAACTTAAGCTATTTTGAAATATGTTTTTTTTATTAATTTTATTGAACTTCATGTTATTATGAAAACTTAATTTAAGGTAACCCTTTTGCAGTAATGCAATTTATTAAAAAAAAACTAATGGCGATATAAAATACTTTAAAAAATTACTTGTTGAAACAATTAGGTACAGGCCGCCAGTTTCATGATACCAGCCCACTTGGGTTCCTTTGGTCCCGTTGTGTTGTGTTGAAATAAATAAATTGAAATGTTGTTTAAGCTTGCGGTCAGTCAAATAATTAGGATCAAGATAATATACTTGTTGAAACATAAATAAAATATATCAGCATGTAAAATATTTTGATAAATACATCATTTGTTCTAAAAACCCAAGCTAAAAAGGAAGTGTTCACATCATCGTTAAAAATAAGATTTCTCTAAACGGTTAAGAAGCCTTTAAACATGTTGGATTTTGTAAAGCTTTCAATATAATAACGCAATTTTTCCTTAAGTAGAGTTAAGCTTCCCTTCCATGTAAACCCAGTAATTGTTCGTCAACTTTATTTTTTCTTTTATAGGTGAAGTAGAGCTGGAAAATGTCCCCATAAGAAAAGATGCCCTAAAATCTTTTGGCATACCTGTAGAAACAATTTCGGGAATTATAGGAAAAATTAAGTTACAGATTCCTGTCAGACAGTTTCGTACATCACCGTGGTGTATTGTTATTGAACGCGTATATGGTGTCTTTGGACCAAAAGATTTGAGTGAGTGGGATGATGAAAAGGAAAAACAGAATGATTACAGCTATAAGCAGAGTATATTAGATTCAAAAGAAGCCAGCTGGAGACTAGAAAATGGTTGTAGCAAAGAAAGCTATTATTCACTATCATATTCAAGCTGGTTAAACTATGGAACAACACTAGCTACAAATATTTTAGAAAACCTGGAGCTAAAAATTATAGATGTTCACCTACGCTATGAAGACAGATTATCTACGCCAGCATCACCATTTTCGGCTGGCATGAGAATTCATTCAATATCGGCTCAAACTTGTGACGAAAGTTGGATACCCGGATCAAAAAACAAAAATATTAACAATGTGTCCTTCAAACTGTTGGAATTAAAAGATTTATGCTTTTATTGTGATAAACTAAATGAGAATAATACATGTGCTAGCTTTAATTCCAAAGATCTCTTAGAAAACATAAATAATTTATGCAAAGAAGAAGATCATAATTATGTTATTAGTCCAATTATAGCCACAGCAAAATTTAAAAGAGAACGCTGTAAGAAGTCCATAAGAAGTAAAAATCGTCCAAGAGTTTGCTGCGATGTCAGTTTGCCTGAAGTCAAAGTAGAGCTAAAGGCTGTAAGTGATCTTTCTATATTAGCACAACTTTCATTTATTTCTATATACGACAAGTTTTTGTTTCTTTGCAGGAGCAATACAACACAATATTAAAATGTATATCCTTTTTGCAAGAAGTTAAGTTCAAAAGATCATTCAAAATTTGCAGACCAGCGACCAGTATTACAAATAATGCAAAACTTTGGTGGAAACATGTGGCGAAATGTCATGGTTTTTATTTTCGCTCAAGTGACGAAAAATGGCTAATTATTAAAGACAATATACGTTACATCAATATGTACATACGCTTATTAGTTAATCCGGCAGAAAATCTGTCAACAGAAGACAGGCAATTCAAAATGGATATGGAGAACTTTCGAACTTTAGATGAACTTAAATTTCTAAGAGAAATCAGCTGCAGATATGTATCGGCTAAGGGATTAATTTTGAAACATGGCAACCAAAGCAAAGGTATTCTATTTCAGTGGTTCCCCAATTGGCTTGGCTGGTATGGAAATACTACGCCGGCAAATGACGAGTTCTATGAAAAAATGGAGGATGATATATTGAATGCAATCAAAGAAACAATTGAAAATGACTCTTTTCCCAATAGAGATGCGATTTTTGTAAATTTTACTTTTTCTCTTTCACATGGCCAAGTATCGTTAACATCCGCACCGGCAACGAAAGATATTGCCTTGGAGTTGGAGTTTCAGAATCTTACATTATTTGTAGAATTGAAACCCAAATTTACTTCTTATCGCGTTGGCATCTCATTAGGTTCAGTTACTTTAAAAGATAAATTTACCGAGCTGTCTGAGTTTCCTTTTATAATAAGGCCCCAAATACAAAACAATCAAAACATAAATTTTGATTTAAATGGCAAAGAACCTTGGTTTCAGCTGCAGTATGAAAAAGGCCCTGCAGAACATCAATCAGATTACAGATTGACAATAAATTCAAAAAGTCTCGATGTTGTATATTCAGAGATTACTTATAAAAAAGTCTTAAGTTTTTTTACAAAATCGTTAAAAAATCTCAAAAAAGATACGTTTCCTATTTCAAAAAGACAATTCAATACCCGTTTAAAATTTTTAAAGAATTGGCGGAAAGTTCTCATTGGCCAAAAGGTAATATTTACTTATTATTCATATCTAAAGTAAAAATATTTATACTAAACCTTTGTTTTTATCTAGGACTATAAAAAGAAGTGGTCTTTTGAAGTGAACATTTCGGCCCCTAGAATAATTTTCGTGGAAAATCTAGAGGAAGAAAATACATTTGTGTTTGTGTTGGATTTTGGCAGATTTCAGCTACTTAAAAACGAAAAAGCTATTGAAAATGTTCTTCCGGCAGATGATGAGAGCGAAGATGAACTCTTCATGACGCCGTGTTCAACACCACCAGGCTCAAAAATAAGTCCGTTGGCTTATGAAAACCAGCAATCGCCCACAACTAAAACGAATGCCAGTCTTGAAGCATTACCTTTTTCAAAAATTGTAATAAACAAGGATACCGGCTTAGAAAACAGTTTACACAGTGAAATATACGACAAGTACACAATTAATCTAACAGATATGCAAGTGCTTATATGCAAAAATCGAGAGTGTACATTAGCGTGTTCGAAAACCTCATCCAGTTTTCATTTAATCGATAAATTTAATATTTCTATTCAACTTGAAAGACGCATTATCAATACATTGGAACCTGAATATCCCGCCATCAAAATTTTTGGAAATTTGCACAAAATTGTGGCACACGTAAATGAACAAAAAATCTCGGAAAGTTTTCGAATTTTAAATGGAATAAAATTCAATATAAATGAACAAACGCCAGCTACAGATTTAAGCCCAAACGATTTATCATATGGTGAAGAATTTTTGGATGACCCCAATAGTACAAATACATATTCAACTGCTGTTGTATTTCAATTTGTCATCGATCAGATGATTTTAGAAGTTCAGTCAAGTGAAAAAAGTATTGCAGAAGTACAAATTATTGGTGCAAAGGCAGGTATATGTAAACAAAATGGGGAAATAAATATTAATATGGGTGTACATGGCTTCCTACTGGTAGATGCCATACAACCTTTTGGCCATGATTTTGAAATATTGATAGCCAGTCATCGGAGTTTTGAGTAAGTTTTATTATTATCTGGATATAAATATACATATGCCTACCATACATATTCTAAATTATATATGCGGTTGTGAGTACTTTACCTAGTGTCTACAACTGCGATTAACTCTGACACAAGGCGACTTTATACAGGTGAATGCAAGCGGAAAGGTGAATTCAGTACTATGTATTTTGTTATTGTAAAACATATCGTGAATGTCATAATCTAAATTCGCCTAAGATTGCTCAGCAGAGAAAAAATTTTATATAAATGTTAAATATAAGCTATTATAATTGTTTGTAATTAAAATCGCAGATTATATTAGTTTTTCACTTTTAAATTCACACAAATTTCTTGAAATTGGACTAAATCATGCAAAAAAATCTACAGATTAAAATGGCGCGAAAAAGTTTGTAAACAAAATTTGACAGTCTCATTGGAAAAAACGCGAGAAGCAAAAAATAATCACCTGTGCTGTTAAGTTCACCTGGTAATAAATTCGCCTTGCTCTGACATAATATCTGAGAAAACGTCGGCAGAATGAGAGAGCGAATTTCTCTATGTCCATCTTGATGGAAGTATATTTTTGTTAATCTTATAAGAATTCATAAATCATTGAGAGCCGAGAAGAACACACTTCTTTGCGATTAATAGAAACTTAATTAAATTTTGTCTATGTGTACATTTTGTACAAAATAAATCACTTATTTTAAGTACATATTTACGGCCTTATTTATATATTTTTTTTTATGTGTATTAAGCTCTTATTACACAAATTTTGTATGAAAATCGGTGCAATAACAGCTTAATAAACACGAAATTTTTTTTATAAATAAGGCAGTTAATGTATAAAAACTAACTATTTTCCATATAAAATGGTTTTTTAAAAGATATTTTGCAAAACTAAAAATCGCTAAAATTGCAATGGCGTCTTTTTGTAAACAAACACACGCACAATCGCTTCTTTGACTGCTCTTACGTAGTGTCTACAACTGCGATTAACTCTTTTTTTTTTATTTTTTTTTTTTTTGAACTTTATTATATTATTTATTGAATCTACATAAGAAATGTAATGACAATAAGTATTCAATTCTTAATACTAAAAAACAAAAAATGTGATTAAAGTCCTGCCAGTGCTGGACAAAAATTTATTTTTATGCGAATATTATTTCAGAATTCAGTCATCTGTTTAGAGCTCTAATGGTAGTGATTAACTCTGACATAATATCTGAGAAAACGTCGGCAGAATAAGAGAGCGAATTTTTCTATGTCCATCTTGATATCTAAGTGCCAGTTTACACCCATCCAGTTTGACTCGTCAAGTCTTGAGTTTGTGAGAGAACGGGGAAAAGAGAACGAAAAAGAGTGCACACTTGACGGCACCGTCAAGTTTAAAATGAAATGCCAAAAAATATGAAAACTGAAAGGCAAAAGAACTTAAACTTGACGACATAAAGCTTTTGTGTGTGAACATAAATGCAAGTTCAAAAGCAAATTGAAACAGAATTGATCAAGAAAACCTGATGTGTGTAAACTGAGACTAACAAGGAGCATACGTATTGTAATTCTTATAAGAATTCATAAATCATTGAAAGTCGAGAAGAAAACACATTTTGGCGACCAATAGAATATTGTATAAATTTTGTGCACATTTTTTATAAAATCAATTGCTTATAGTATATGTAATAATATATATTTAATACGTTAAAACAAATTAATTATTTTCCATTTAAAATTGTCTTTTTTAAAGATATTTTGCAAAACTAATAATCGGTAAAATTGCAATGGTGTCTTTTTATAAACAAACACATACACAATCGCTTTTTTGACAGCTCTTATTATAAGACCGTTGCCTTGAGATTTCTCATAAGAACGCTCTCATAAAAATTACTATAAGACTGCGATAACACTGATTTTAAGTCTTCACGTAACAGAATTCTCTCTGCGATTGAATTTGACGTTCTCATTTCAGATATTATCACAGGTGTGGACACTAACTCCCAGTTTCCACAATGCAAGTCTTATTGCTGAACTGATTAACTTTTAGAGAACGGGGTGAGATATTTTACCTCATCCAGTAAACGAGTACATACTTGCATGTACTTGCAATTCGTTTTGCTTTCATATTCGTATGTATACTATTCAATCTAAAATCAGTTCAGTTTAAGCAATAAGACTTGTACAGCGGAAACGGCAAAAAAAGTTCAAAGAAGAAAATGAAAAATTGCAATCTTATTTTCTTGTATAGTGGAAATGGGTACTAAGTTATTATAAGATCGTTGCCATGAGATTTCTCATAAGAAATAATGAGATTTCTTATAAAACTTTTTAAGTCTGCACGTAACAGAATTCTCTCTGCAATTGAATTTGACGTTCTCATCTCCGATATTATCGCAGGTGTGGACAATAAGTTACCGCTCACGATCATCTCTCACATCCACCAAAAAGATTTTTCTACTGACTGTCTCACGCATGACAATTTTTGCCTTACGCTCCTATGCGTTCATTTTTTATCACTTAATTTCTTGCCTTGCGGCTCAAGACTTAACTGAATTTTATACTCTTAACATACAATTTAATTTAATCTGATTTCAATTTTTGCTAATCACAGCAAAACTGGCTTTATATTTCATGCTTTAAAAAGCAATACACACGCATCCATTTTAAATTGCACTCTTGTCATAAATGTATGTAAAAATATTAAAAAAAAAAAATATCGCATAATGATTTCACGTTTTTTATTTTTAGAATGGATAACATATCTGGCAGTTTTAAACAGAGCGAACATTGTTCTCCAATTTCTCCAGAATCTACCACCGGCACCATAGAGTTTCAAACGCCGACAAGTGCTCAGATTCTAAATAAAGCCGTGAGCAATTTACAATTAGGTAATATTATTATAAAATATCTGTAAGTTGATTAAAAAGCATTTCACACTCTCACACACAAGTCTTAGGAATTTGATTGAATTATACACTTCGTTTTCACGCCATCACACTTAAAATTAAACAGCTTTTTAGATAGATACTTTTATTATTTACTTTTGTAAAAATGCGATCCCCATCAAATGAAATATTTTATTATTTAAAAATATTTGTAGATTTTGCTGCAATATCTTCTTTGATGGCAAAACTTTTAGTGCAAAAAATTTTTAACTTTTATGCCTTGACCTCTCAATATTACCGATACCGAGTTCGAATCCTAATGACTGCTGATAAGTAGTGTAGCGACTACGAAACAGCTAGTTGTACAGCAGCTTAGTGTATGCATTTTTTTCTTGTCTTCTTTGATCAAGAGTTATTGATCGTGGCAATTATTGTTATAATTAAAAGTAAAACTAATTCTTGGCGAAAGCCGGATTGGAGCTTGAGCCAATAAAATTCCATCATATATTATTAGAAAATATTCAATAAGTTTAACTATTTATTATTAATACTTGGGCCCAGTTTTAGAGTATTTAAATGTTATTTAGCTTGAAGTTCCATTTAAAAACAAAAATCAATTTTTCACAACAAATTTGTACTAAACTTAAATGCTCAAATTTCTTCACTTAAGTTTTATTTAAGTTTTTCTCATAGTCCATATGGTTTTTATGTGCTTGCATTTGTATTAGTGCAAAAAAGGTAAACAAAAGGTGTGTTCCACGAGATCTCGGACTAGTTCGGACTAAAGAGAGTAAAAAGCAAATTACTCTCTAAATTTGTAAATTTTACCCAAAACTGCTGGCACGCAAAAAACCACAATTGTACATCTTGCAATAAAAGTGCTGCTTAGGGGAACAGCTCTCGCGTCATCGTAATTATTTCTTAAGTGCGTTCAGGCTTGTTGTTGTTGTTTGGCCTTCGAGAGTTTTGCGTCTCACTCTCATTGGCCAACTGTCTACCTCAACTAACTGTATTAGTTTACAGTTTTTGTGAGATATTTCGTTGTTAACCACGCGGTAACTTTCTATGCGAAGGCATAGGTCGGTACAGTTAGTCACAGCGCCGCAAAAGAAATACTGTTAATACTTACCATCGTGGGCATAAGGTCTACGTTACTCCGCCCATGCTGTGCATCCTATACTTTGCAAATTTATTTGCAACTGTATACTTACAAATACAATACAATATTTATAAAATAAAAAGCCAAATAACAATTGTATGTTCTGTTTACAACTTCACAACGTTATTTTTAGTTTGTGCAACCTTCCAGTTTGCTTTTAACAAATTTTTAAACAATAACTTTTTTCCAATTCGCAAATTTTCTGATTACACTTTCAGTTTCATATGTACACATGTATTGAATTCTAGTCCGAACTTACCCAACCATATTTGAAAATTAGTTGCACTAAACAACAACACAATATAATAATTAATTAATCATAACTTCGCATGAAATAAAATTACTATGTTTGTCTATGCCGTTAATAAATTGAATATTTTTCATTAAAAATTTTTCTATTCTTCCACTAAAAAACAGCTGTTCTTTAGAACACTTTCCACAATAGGTGTGTTTCTTTACTTTCTGGGCAAGTTTCGTGCAAAAGAGAGCATGCATAAGTTTCTCTCAAACGAACGCAAAAAGCCAAATTTCTAGCCCAAAAAGAAACATATGCTGCGTTTTGATGTGGCAACAAAAATTAGCATTTCCTTTTACGAAATAATATTTATATAAAAACACTGAAATGATTTATATACGAGTTGATTCAAATGAACTTTGTTTCTTTAGTATTGCTTATTTTTCGAACAGTTGATTGCTTAACTACTTGCCCAAACTAGCCCGAAGAAAAAATACGGGCTGTTTCGTGCAAGAAGAGGAAGCACACTATTCTCTCAAAAGCGCTCTCAGTTGCCCAATTTTAAAGTACGGGTACGCTTTTCGTGCAAATTGGTATCTCGCGGGATTCCAAAGTGAAGTAAGGAAACACACCTAATGTTTGGAGTTTAAGTAAAGCAGCCACGCTTTCATCGCATTTAAACAAGAAAAATTATTTAAGACTTATGTGGTGTTTATGGGACACGATTGAGTCGCAATTGCAAAAATATTTAAAATTAAACGATTTCATGAGAACGTTTTTTGAACGGCTCTTATGGCAGAGCAAAGAAAACTCCCATTTTTTCATATATTTTTATTGCTTAACAGAATTATATTACACATAACATAAGTATTTGCAAAATTGTTATTTTTTTTTACAGGAAATACTTTTGGTTCCAGTCCTGACGGTGCTTTAATTACTATTGAAATCAATGTTATTGAACAATCTGAGATTGCCGAGCCCCTTATCATGGCGAACATTACTTTTAACAACTTGGACGTCATTGGTAGAATTATGAAAAATTATTTACTGAAGGATTTAGTAAAATGCATATGTTTTTACGATTTATTTTGTTTTTAGCAAATCAAGAAACAATTGTAGAACTCCTAGGGCTTGGAAAAAGAATATGTGATAATTACAAAAGATTTCAAAGCAATGTGAAAAGAATTGAGGATTCAACAGAAACTTTTGAACCCAGAGAACCAATTTTAGTTGATTCTGTTAAGACTGAAATAAATTTCGATTTTCATCGTCTAAATATTTTGGTATTAAGAAGATCAAAAATTAAAGACAAGACCATAGGCCGCAAAGTTGGTACTTTGACGCTGAGTGAAGCCAAGATACATGCCGAACTTGGTAGTGATGCATGTGTATCGGGTGCATTGGGTGGCATTCAGTTTATAGACGTCACATCCGAAAGTCTGTGCCATCAGAGAATATTTTCTGTGGGAACGGATCCCATACGGGATCGACCGTATAGCTATAACAATGACACATTGTATTCACTAACTTACGAAACATATGGAAAATATGGTGATGATGCATTTCAGAATAAAAACGCCATAAGCTTTAAAATATCTCAATTCCAAAACTCTAAAATCAATGTTAATGTTAGAATGGCTTCTGTTTGGTATACGCACTGTCCAAAATTTATCGAAGAAATATACTTGTGTGCTAAGGAGTTTGAACAACATTTTACGTAAGTATGCAAACAAGTTTTCATTTACTTTACAACAATTTTAAATTCTAGGTTCAGTTAAATATATATATCAAAGAGTTTTAGCGTTACTGTATCAAAAATGTAAACTGATTTTTAGTTCTGCTTATTATCAATTAAATCTAAAAATCAGCTTTTTCTTTATTAATCGAATATTTTTGTTAAACAAATTGTCCTCGAAAATCCAAAAATACGTAACATAATTTTTTTTTAGTTTTACGGGAGAAGCAGAAAACGTTGCAAAAAATCAAATATACTTCAGTTGTAGCAATGTGGAATTAAAGCATAACACCTAGATTATTTTATTTATTTAGTGCCAATTTCACGATAACGAAGCTGTGCGTTCGTTCGCACAATTACAAAATTTTGAATGTTGTTTTTGTTTTAAATGTAATTGTGCGAACGAACGCACAGCTTCGTTATCGTGAAATTGGCACTTAGATTGTTTTCATTTCCCACACAACAAGAAAGTATAAATTTAAAGTGCGGGAACGTTTGTTGCTGATACGTACTTTAGATTTTTAACGGCAAAATAAGCCACTGGATTCCCTCACTTAGGTTCTAAATTTAGTCCCTTTGTGTTGAGTGGTTTAGTTTTCACTATTTACTTTTTTCTGATTTATACTTTATTATAAAAAAATTAAATTCAAGATATGTTGGAGACGTGTATATATGAAAAAACTTGTTTTTTGTGTTTTGACAGGTATTGGGTGTTTTTTTAAGCTAGATAGAACTTTAAATTGTAAAAAGTAACACAAAAAATTAAATTTTGATGAAACATTTTTTTTGTTTCAGTATACTCTGACAAATCATCATGAATAGACTCACGCTTGAACAACGCTACGAAATTATCCAAATTTACTTTGAAAATCAGTCGTCGATTCGCGCAACTTATAGACGCAAAATTGTGTTCAGCGATGAGGCGCATTTTTGGCTTAACGGGTTTGTTAATAAGCAAAATTGCCGCATATGGAGTGAGACCAATCCACAAGAGACCCTACAGACTCCATTACATCCAGAAAAATGCACTGTTTGGTGCGGTTTTCATGCTGGTGGCATCATCGGACCTTATTTCTTCAAAAATGAGGCCGGAGCTCGCGTTACGGTCAATGGAGATCGTTACCGCACCATGATCAATGATTTTTTGTTTGAAAATATGGATGACATTGATCCGGAGGAGATGTGGTTTCAACAGGATGGCGCTACGTGCCATACGGCGAACGCAACCATCGACTTACTGAAATCAAAATTTGGCGATAAGTTGATTTCGAGAAATGGACCTGTCAATTGGCCTCCAAGGTCGTGCGATTTGACACCTCTCGATTATTTCCTGTGGGGCTACGTGAAGTCACTGGTTTATGCTGATAAACCAGCAACAATTGACGCCTTGGAGGCCAGCATTGTTCGTGTTGTTCGTGACATACGGCCAGCAGTGCTCGAAAAAGTGGCCCAAAATTGGACGTCCAGAATGCGCTTCGTCAAGAACAGCCGCGGTGCCCATATGCCCGAAATCATTTTCAAATGTTAATGTCACGTATTGATCTTTCGAATAAAAAAAAATTTTGATTACAATTTAATTTTTTGTGTTATTTTTTACAATTTCAAGTTCTATCGGGCTTAAAAAAACACCCTATATTATTAGAGCATTTTTCTTTTTAAATCTCAGCAATTTATTTATATTGTTGGGATATAAAGTTGAATGTTTTAGAATATCTTTCAAAAATTTCCAAAGTCTACTGATGATTAGGGTAGTTCCTATGAAATGTCGACATATAGATAGCTGGGAATCATAGAAAGCAAGCTGTTTATAATTTTTTATTGAAAAAATTATATTGTTTATATTTTGCATCCAAAACAAAGTAAAGTTACTATTTATTAGAACTTTATTAATCTTTCAGGAGTTTCGTTAAATCTATTCGTTATAAAGCCTCCCACATGGCCAAGGGGTTTGTACATCACATCAGTTCAGCGCACTGGAAGAACAATAATAAAACAAAAGACATATCGTAAGTATAAATTAAATGTAATAAAATAACGTGATAATAGAAAAATGGCCGGCTTCCTAAATGCAAGTTGCAAAGCATATTTACAATGCATACACTTTGTAAACGCATACGTAAACTTTCTGGCAACGTCCAATGTTCCTAATCGTTTGGCAACTCATTTTAATGAGTATCAGTTGTCATTATCGTGCGTCATATTTATTTTTGATTACTTTTCTTCTCTTGCTTTTTTTGATGGTTTAGCCTGAGATAATTCCCGTGTTACTTCCATTTTTCCAAAAAAAAAAAAAAAATTATTCAATTTTATAACATGTGTTTGACATTTATTTTATGTATGAGTTGCATAGCGACGTTCCTAAATGCCGATAAAATGCAAAATATTTCTTTGCAACACACGATTGTACATAAGACATGCTTAGCATTGCATACGCATTTTTTTCAAACTATGCATTGCAACTTGCGTTTAGGAAGTCGACCAATACCATAAAACATTTGTTACAATCAAAATTTAGAAGAAGTAAAGAAGCATTCAAGTGCCTAGGGTTTCTAAAACGGTGTAAGATGTACTTCACTCCATCTGATCTCCTTACTATTTATACCACCTATATCCGACCGAAAATGGAATACAACTCTCATGTTTGGGCCGGTGCCCCAAAATCAATTTTGGGGTTACTCGACGTGTGCAGGAGAGGGCGAAGAAGCTTATCGTTGACAGTAGGGTATCCAACTCTATTGACTCACTGGAGCATCGACGCTCTGTGGGGTGCGTTACTCTGTTCTATCGTTACTACAATGGATTTTGCTCTGACGAGATTAGGGATCTCGTTCCTGAAACTCGCACGTGTTTATATAGCACGCGTTCATCATCCAGAACTCATCCATTTGTGGTCGATTGCCCGGGGAATCGTACTACGCATTACAGAGAGAATTCGTTTTTCAGCCGTACGCTCCGCCTGTGGAATAAGTTACCTGCTGACGTGTTTCCTGTCTGTTATAACGTTGAAAGGTTCAAGTCAAATGTTCACAAATACTACTCCCTCATTCCTCCTCCTCACAACCTATTTTCCTAGTTCTGGTACAATGCACTGCATATGTAGGGGTCATCCCCTGAGTACTGGTCCAAATTAAAAAAAAAGCCAAGATCTTTAAGCAAAATTCGCCATTAAATGGTCTTGGCGATATTCAGTTCTTGAGAACGCCGTGGAAGCGACTGATTTGTATCATTTGCTACGGACGTCTGAACGGCAGCGATATTTTCATCACTTCGAACAGCTCGTTGGTTTTCACGCAGTGTTTTCCACGGCAGTATCACACAATGAATATGTAGTCAAATTTTTGGACTAAAATTGTTATTCCTTCTGTACTAGGACGAGAATAACGACGTCAAATTGGAGTTAACACTCCTAAAGTTGCGGTCACCAGCTCCAAATTTCGGTAACACATGTTTACAATTTGCATACATTGTTTGTTCGTGTACTTTACCATGATGAAAATATTGAGTTTACTGAAAAAAGGAAAGTAATAGTTCGATGATGAGTGAAATAATGCGTTCACAAACTAAATTCAAAGCTGCCAAGTACCTATTGTAAACCCCTTTATAAATGTTTAAAATTTAAATTTGTGCCGGCAAACTTTTAAAAACGTTTTATTTTTTAGCACACTCCTTTTTTTTGTGCCGTATGTTTCCACTAACTGGAGCTCTTAAGAAGCCATGGCTCTGATAAAAATCAGAGCTAAGAGAGCATATTATTATTAATAAAAATTTTTTAAAGGCAAAGTAACTATATACATATTCTTCTCTATTTTTTAGACTCGATGTCGTTCTCAGCACACCTGTCTTAATTTTGCCACGTTCTAATGAACACGAAGAGGTTTTAGTAGCGAATTTGGGTAAAATAACCATTTACAATACACATGAGTGTACTAAGGATGGCCACGAAGTATTAACTGAAGACACATATTATGTAGATATTAGAAATGTAAATCTGTATTCTTTGAATAATGTGAAAAGAAAAGACTTGAGATCGAGCAACAAAATAAGTTCACGACAAAATGGGTCAGCTGCTATTTTATATGATACTGCACTTCTTTTTCAATGTAAACATGAATTTAAAGCACATGGTGGAAATTCTTTGGAAACAGGTCAAACACTTACGGTAAGTAGTAGTATTTTGTATATGTATTTGTATGTGTATTTATGTGAATTTAATGATTTCCTCTCAAACATTTTGTTTTTATGTATAGCAAATTATTGGAGCTCAATTTCCGTATTTTTTAAAGGCAATTCGGGAAAATTTAGGTGTTATAGGCTAGACTAGGTTTTATAGGCTTCAGCTTGAGGCAAACTAGCCTACGTGGGTTGTTCTCCGCACAACCAATCTGAGAATCGGAGTCCATGGCTTTCTGATATGTCTGCAAATTCGTACAGTATCACTTGCCAAGATAGGAAAGAGGCTGGACAATAACAGAAGCGCGTAACAACTGTTATATAGTACCCCAATCTTTGCCGGGGAAACTTCTCAAGGCTCTAGTCTTATAGTCATATTCGCGCCATGTTGTTATTTATTTATTTAATTAATTGAAGTCCAATATCTGACAGGTAACCGCATTAGACCATCTACCTTGTGCAATCCCAAATAAAAGATGTTGTAGTTGTTGTTTACGGTTTTTATCCGAGACATCTACCATCTGGCCTACGTTACCTTACAGTAAACGGATCCCGAATTCCACTATTTCGTACAGCCGGGTTTTTAGCCTACGACAGGCTGCATTCATTGCGCAACTTAAAATTAATCCTCCTTTGTTACTGGAAGATAAAAGTACCACCACGAACTATTTATCGTTAAAGATCTAAGGTACGTCATCCTGTTGATCTATTATTTTTCATGGGACTGTGTTCGACAAATGTACGTCGTTTATTTTAATGCTAGCTACCACGTTTGGTGGAAATCTCTTAACATCTGGGCATTTCTTCAAATTTAGATCAGGAAATAGTTGCAAGGAACTCAATCTAGGGAATGTGCTGAATGGAGTACCAATTCGTATCCTAAATCATGATACTTATCCTAATGAAACTACTTTTATTTTCGTTTTCGTATGAATCTGTCCAAAAGCTCTGCACAATAATTCGCTAATAATCGATTTCCCATTTTATGGCAATCGATGTGATTGACTTCACGTGCATATCAAAAGCTGTGGCTTTGTGAAGCACGTTCATCCATGTTTTTGGTTACTCTTTGATCTTTACCTCTGGTGTATTGCAATAGAACAGAACATTGAAGTTATATACCGAACGAAATCGAGCATAGCAAATATCGCTCAAAAACAATTAGGACATCAATTCCAAACATGCTACTTTTGCCATGGTTTAATTGGCGGAGCAAAACTGGACGAAATTTGTGTTTCTACAATCCAAGAATACAACTTTTTTACATGCCCTGTGATTCATCGTGAGGTTTGATTTTAATTAGGCTTTTTTCAGATCACGCATGACTCATATCAGATCACGCATCACTCATATCATTTTGTTCGGTATCCTTTGGCAAGTCATAATGGGAAGACTAACACCACAACAACAATTCCAAATTGTTCAGCTATATTATGGAAATCACCCTTTAGGTTAAGGTTAGATAGGCAGGACACTGGACTTCCAATTGCCTTCTTAGTTGTCCAGCTCACGTGGATCCTCATCAGTTTTTTTTTTGTTTGCCTGAAAAAGAGGTAGAAGAAGAGGGAGATAGTTCGGTAAAGTAGAAAATGTGGATATAGATGTGGAAAGGTGGCAAACCACTTGTTGTGGCGTTACGTGGTATTATACTAGCCATCTGCTGTTCCTTATGAAAGAAGCCGGCGCGGTCAGACTGATGCCAGATATTTTAGGCGATGGTGTTCTAATGCCGTATATATTCCTTATTCCTATTCTTGACAACTTCTGTAGAAGTCGTTGTAATGTAAATCAAATCTCTTGGCATGGTTCTCAAATGGGCGGTGTCCAGTGATTACCGTTACAGTGGCTCTCAGATGAGATCTAGGCAGATTTAAGAGCCGTCTTCCGTTCTCTTTAATGTTCCTTGATATAAGGCATATGTGCTCTGTAAACCATTTTTCTTGGGCTCGTTTCAGCGTTGAAGCTTTATCCTTTTCCAGCACGCTGACAGAGGATTACCCGCAAAAAAGATTGATTTCCCTATCCTCTTGTTTCATTTTTTGGCTAATTCGTCAGCGATGTTGTTGCCGATATTGGACTCTTGTCCGCGTACCCATTTTTGGGTTAAGTTTGAATGTTTCGCCATCTTATTTAAAGATGTTCGGCATTCCTGGACCAGACTGAAATTGGTGTATATTCCAAACAGGGTATTGATGGTGGTCTTGCTATCCGTTATTATCATGATATCTCTGCCGAATATCTTGTTAAACGTCAGCTATCTAGCCGCTTTATTTATAGCCGATATTTGAGCTTGATGAACACAAAACCACCACTTGGTGAGAAATGTTTTCCGTGCGATTCGAGAAATCGACCTATTGAACCACTAGTGACAATACAATACCATTCGAAGATAATATAACAGATGGAGCCGAAAGTATACGCAAAGATCGTGGCGAATTAATTCGTTGTCGTTCTCAGCAGCTTGGCTTGTCGTATTCGACAACTTGATATCGATGAGCTCTGGTGAAACAATGGACTGGTTGAGAAATTATTTTGGTTTGCCCTAAATTTCACGTTTTGCTGTGGTAAATTGGCCACCTTGATCGTGCCATAGCAGACCTGTGACTTTTTTCCCTGGGGATACGTCTTTTCAAGACGTGCAGATTATTTTATATTGGCAGGAAATTAATCTTAAAAATATGTTTCTTTTTTGAATTTTCAGATAAAAGGAAGCGTCACTGAGAGCTTTAATATTAGTCTAATGCGATCGCAATATGAGCAACTTAGAGACTCCATTGCTTATTCAACAGATATAACACTTTTAAAACAAGAAATACATGAAGACGAAATAGATGCGGAATATTTTGAAGAAGCTGTACTTATGAATTCGCCAAAAAGTAATAGCTTTGACACAATTAGCTTCCACTTTTCTGTGCCCGTCTTAAAGCTAGACTTGAAAAATGAGCGCAATAACTCAGTTATACATATAAAATTCCAAGAATTTAGTTTTTATTTTTGTGACTTTGAAGCAGAACGAGAATGTCAAGTTCTATTACGGTCTGTTGTTATGGAAGACTTAAATTGCCCGCCCAATTCGAAGCACAAAAACATGGTAGACTCTTCGACAGATTTTGAAAGCAGCAGACACTTTTTAGGAAGTAATCTCTCCACATCGTGTCCAAACTTGTCTAATTGCAAAAGTCCTGAAATTTTCAACAATAACAGTCTCTCCATACCATCAAATCTAAATGACAAAGCTTTAACGAACCTACAAAACCTCAATAAAAAAATATTAAGAAAAATTGATGTGGAAATTAATGAAAGGATCAAAACTAATCTTGTTATTTATAAATCCGTTCAAAATAAATCGGCTGACAAAAACAATCCAGTTGAAACAAATGCTTCTATTGACTTTAATAGCCTCAATTTGATAATATCTACTGACAAATGGTTCGTGGTATTTGACTTTTTTGGACTTATAACAAATTCCGCACAAAAGTCTGAAGAGCCAACCGAACATATAATTTGTAAAAGTAAGTAAGAATATAACTCAGTATACAATAGCTAGTTTTATTATAATTATAATACTATTTTTTCTTCTTCAGCTACACCCACATCAAAAAAGAATTTACAGATTTCAATAAGATCTCTTAATCTGATTTTGGTTAAAAACGAATCTGAATTATCTAAAGCCAACATATCTTGTGTCATTTTGCACATAAGCTCGACACACGAAATCGAGTCTCTGGATGGAAGATTGGGATCAGTGTCTCTATTCGATCTAACTCCATATGGATGCTTATACCGAGAAAGGTTTTGCACATCTGGATCAGAAGCACTGAGTTTTACATACAAGTATGTCATTCCTATTAAGTCTTAGCTTTTTATTTTGGTTATAATTACAAACGGTTAAAAACTTTAAAAATTATATTTAATACAGGATGTCTGCCGGGAAGGTATACTACTTTGTTTTGTGGCTATTTTGGTAAACATTAGTCTTGACAGTTCATATTTGGCAGTAATGAAGTACACACATGGCAAATTTATTGTGGAAAAATATTCGTTAAACCAACGTGTTTTAATCGTTAAAACCAAGGCAAATTCATTATTAGGTGGATGCATCGACGAATTCAGCCGAATTGGGTTAATATGGCGGCACTTCCTCTGTCAATTTTTGTTTACCTTTTTCGGCGCCATTTAAATAGAATAGAGTAACGCACCCCACACTGCGTCGATGCTCCAGTGAATCAATAGAGTTGGATATCCTACTGTCACTGATGAGCTTCTTCGCCCTCTTCTGCACACGGTCGAGTAACCCCAAAATAGACTTTGGGGCACCGGCCCAAACATGAGAGTTGTATTCAATTTTCGGTCGGATGTAGGTGATATAAATAGTAAGGAGATCGGATAGAGCGAAGTACATCTTACACTGTTTCAAAAAACCGAGGCACTTGAATGCTTCTTTAGAGATATGAAAAATGTGTTCAGTCCAGCGAACATCACACTGTATCTTCATTCCAAGAACATCAAAAGCATCCGATTCCTCAATATTTATACCATCCATGAGTACAGATGAAGCAGAATTTGCGGTCGTTTGTTTGTGTGTTAATAGGCAACATTGGGTCTTACGAGCGTTGAAGGCGACCCTGTTTTTACGATCCCATTCGGAGATTAATAGAAGATCACTATTCAGTGAACCGTTCATATTTAGCCTCTTGACAGCGATCTCTGATAGGCTAAGCCTATAACTAAAAGAGTACGAGTGACAAATGCTGTTGTCATCCGCGAAAGAGTGGATAGGGTTGGAAGTTTGGTAGAGAAGTTTCGTTGAAGAAAATAAGAAATAGGGTGGGTTAAAACATTTCATCAAAATCAATTGAGTGACGAGGCACATTTTAATTTGAATGAATATGTGAAGTAGCAGAATAGCCGGTTCTGTTCAATGGAAACCCCTCAAATTATTCATCAGTCACCTTTTCATCCACAGTCTGGTGTGCAATTTGGTTAGGAAGAATCATTGGACCTTACTTCTTTGGAAATGAAAATGGCGTTACGGTAAGTGGAATGGGAAGCGATATCGTGATATGATTAAAAACTTTTTAACGCCACAACTGCATGCTTGGTTGATATATGGTATCAGCAAGACAGTGCCACATTGCATACAACCAGGATTACAATGGAATTACTGCAAGTAGCATACCTTCCCGGTGGATATCCGTTATTATATGATTTGAATTTTATGGTTAATGTTCAGATCCAGCTTCAGCCAAGCCAAGAAGGATTTTTATTTTAGCTGTTAATTATAAAAATAATTGCCGTGATCAATAACTCTGGATCAAAGAAGACAGGAAAATATAATTTAATACTCTAAGCTGGGGGACAACTACGAGTAGTTGTTTCGCAGGCGCTATACTACTCATCAGCACCCACTAGGATTTGAATTCGATATCATGTACACATGCTGTATCATTAATACGGCTGCTTATTAATACGTTGCCTTGTCCAGATCGACTTTATTAACTTGTATACCCAATATCCTTATTTTTTTTTTTGAATTAACCTAATAGTACTCATAAATTTAATATACTTTTTATGTTTGCACAAAAAGATTTCCCATTAAAGAACATATTGTAGCAAAATCTGCAAATATTTTTGTGGGACAACTATTTGTTTCGCACATGATCGATATCATATACATATGCTGTATTTTTTAATACAGCCGCTCAACCAACTCAGACTTCGAGGTCTTCAATTTTTTTGTTTCATCTATATTTTTGTCGCATATTGATCACAAATCCAATTTCTTGTAATCACAGTTGTTTGTAATGCATTCTACGGTCACTGAACAACCAGTTATTTTTTAATTTTTTATTTATCAATGTGTGTATGTATGTTAATAATTCGCTTTACCGTAAGATATATTATGGAAAACAATGTTGTCAAAGTTGTTCAATCCACTTTGTTAAAAATATTTTATTCTAGCCTTTTCTATGTTTTTTTTTAATAACTGTATTGTAAAGGGTGGTCCAACCAAAACACACAGTGTTTTTTTTTGTAAAAAAAAAATCCAAAAGATTTCAGAGAATTGTATGTGTGAAACAAAATATCGGTCAAATGCTCTATCCGATGGTCCATATTTCCAATGACTCTGAGACATAATTGAGGTTAAATGGAGTTAAAGCTTCAAATTATCTCCTCCTTCAGCTTTTGAATTGCACTTGCTTATTGATGTTTACTTTTTCTTTCAAATAGAAAGAAAGAAGTCTAACCGTGTCAAATGACATGATCGTGGCGGCCACTTCATGTGTTTCAACAACCATATAGATTTTCATTTGCCCAAAGGCGGCAATTCTGCTTGTAGTGAAAGTGGTCCTCATCGCTCCCCTGTGATCGTCTAACTCGATTTCAACGGCACATAACAGAAAACTGCGTTCTCCGACTCAGGGGATGATCCCTACATGTGCATTGCGTTGTACTAATTGTAGAACTAGGTAAATAGATTATGGAGAGAAGTAAAGAGAGAGTAGTGTTTGTGGATGCTTGGCTTTAACCTATTAATAACAACACAGAAAGACCAAAACAAACCTTATCGCAGCATTACTTTGAGGTCATGGATATTCGGTTTCGGCGTTAATTTGGCTGGTTGGCTGGGCTCTACATATGACTTTTTGTGCTTTTTCATCACCAGTAACAATATGGCGCAAAAATTACTTATTTTTGCATCGTTCAAGCCGACATGCCAAATCGCTTTTCAATGTTTCTTGGAATCAATTCATATGCTTGCTTTTGACTGAATCCAAATGCTTATAAACGTCGGTTTGCTGTGTGACTCCCAATGATAATGTAAGTTGTTCTTGCGTTTGACAACAGTTTTCGTCGAGCAATGCCTCCAATTCCTCTTCGTCTGACAAGGCCTCTTCTTGTCTTCTGTGTCGAAAAAAAAACACTTGAACTGCACAAACGATCGTTCACAAGTTTTTTGAGTTGGTGCATGTTGACCATAAGCTTGTACCAACAATTGGAAACTTTCAGCAGCCGTTTTCTTCAAATGAAAGAAGCTTATCAGACTTTCCCGCAAAACACGTGAAAAACTGTGTATTTACTCTTTGGCATCTATCGAATACTGAATTATAATGACAGAAAATTTATATATGTGTTATCATTGACACGAACCATATGCGATAGTTATGACATATGTTGTCCAGATCCAAGGCAGCTTTACGAGTACCAGGGTAGTACAATAAGCGCAGTTTTCTTTGCGTAAAACACATAGACTTCTTTGCTTTTTCAAACAAAAGTAAAACAAAAATTTTGACAACTTTTCGTATTTTCTACCATGATATAAAAAATAAATGGTTTCTACAAACAAAATACATGTGATGTTTTTTGATGTTGTATTTATTGTAATTCTGATACTACCTGTTATTGTCCAGATCGACTTTAGTAACTTGTATACCCAATATATTTTTATATTTTTATGTAAACCTTATATTTTTTTAAATAATAGTACTGGTATGTTTAATATACTTTTTATATATTTTTAGAAAAATTCCCCATGATGCCAGTCAACCTAAAAAGTTAAGGCCTCTTGAAAAGGACGCTAATCTGGTTATTTATATGTCGTCTGTTAAATATGTGCATACCAAAAGATTTATTATGGAGCTACACATGTTTATGAAAGAGCTATTGCAATTGCAGTCGGTAAGATTACAAATAAAACTAAAACCCAGATTCTGTATGAATTCTTGCAAAGAGACAACAAAATATAAATATATTAGGTGTATAATTTTGCTTCCGCCGTTTTGCAATAGATGACTGTAGTGGTAAGTGGTAGTCAAAATACATAGATCATAGATGTGATACAATAAGCTTAGAGGTATTTGTAAACATGACGCCATCGAAATATTGGTCGATTTGTGTCTACAACATAAAGTTATTCTCGATTAAACATATCAGCTTACCAGCCTTACGAGGTCATTTACGGGAGGTTCTAATTTTCTGCTTTAATATAAGGATATCTACGGCCGAGGCTCATGGAATGCCCTCAAATACGTATGGTCGTTATTAGTAAAAGAAAGTGTCGAGTGTTGGTTTCAACGCTTTAAGAACGGTGATTTCGACGTCGAAGACCAGCATGACATTGAAAGAGAGGTTTTCGAAGTTGCAGAATTGCAGGCATTACTTGATCAAGACTCTTGTCAAGAACAATAATTGGCACAAATATTGCGATACAACAAACCATTTTAATATCCCTGAAAGCCATGCAAATGATTCAGAAACAAGAAAATTTAGTGCCGTATGTGTTGAACCCGAGAGATGTTGAACGGCGTTTGTTTGGTTGTGATCAGCTGCTTGCAAGGCAAAGACGGAAGGGATTTCTGCATTGTATGAGTATTGTGATATGAGTATTTGTTTGGTTGTGATCAGCTGCTTGCAAGGCAAAGACGGAAGGGATTTCTGCATTGTATGAGTATTGTGACTGGGAACGAAAAATGGGGTCATTACGATAATCCCAAGTGCAGAAAATCATGGGGATATACCGGCCATGTTTCTACGTCGACGGCCAGACCGAGTATTCACGGTTCCGAGGTCGTGCTCAGTATTTGGTGAGACCAGCTCGGCGTAGTTTATTATGAGTTGTTAAAGCGAATGAAACAAACACAGGCGATCGTTATCGAATGCAATTAACGCATTTGAGGTGAATACTGAAAAATAAACGGCCATAATACAACGAGAGACATGATTAAGTGATATTACAGCAGGACGATGCTCGACTCAATGTTGCGAAAGTGGTCAAGACATACTTAGAGACGTTAAAATAGGAAGTTGTATCCCACTCACCGTATTCTCCAGACTTGTTTCGATCAGTGGCGCACCATCACTTTCGGTCCTATGAAGAAGTAAGCAATTGGATCGATTCAAGGATCGCTTCAAAAGATTACCAGTTTTTTCAACTCGGGTTTCGTACACTGCCCGAAAGATAGGAGAAAGTCAGCGATGGACAATACTTTGAGTCATATATGTATTATCAGTTTGTTACAATAAAGCCTCAAATTTCGAAAAAAAAACGGTGGAAGCAAAGCTGTGTGCACCTATGTACATAAACATAATGTAAATATTCGTGTTTAGGTGTTTTCAAACCACAAAGTAAACAGAGATGAAAGAAAAAATAAATAAAATGTGTAACTATATTAATCTCTTTTCTCTAACACAAAGCCATTTGTGAATAGCAGAAAACTCACTATTGCTGTCCCTATTGTGACATCTCTCTGAAAATTCCAAAATCTGATTTTATTTTATTCAAACGTCACTTTTTCATCTCTGCTTACTTTGTGTTTCAACCTTAGTTTGTCCTATAGAGAATATATATACAGGGTGTCTCAGAAATCAACGTCAAGTCGATTGTAACGATCATGAGAAAAGTCAAAAAAAAAAACTTTAAAAAAAATTAATTTTTTAGATTTTTTTTCTCATGATCAATCAATCTTGTCATCATGTTTCGGCTTAATGTTGAGCTCTGGGACACCCTGTAATTTGGTTTGCCTTTCCAGAATTCGTTGGCAGTACTTTACTAAAGCTCAATAAATAACTTAACGATAGCTAATTTCAAATCTTTTATTTTTCAGCCAGTTATGCAGCGAATAAAAAAAGCAGAGACGAGAAAAACGCGAAATCGAAATGTTGTGAAAATTGGCTTAGAAATACATGCGGAATCACCAATTATTTTACTTCCAGTTTCATATAAGAGCAATCATTTATTAATAGCTGATCTAGGAAAATTGAAACTCGTTAATAGCTTTCATTATGCTAAAGATTTTTATTCCAATAATGAAAAGCACGCTGATACAAAAACGATCAATGAGATAGTCGAAGTAATGAATATTGATCTGGTCAATATTAATTTTTTGACTGGTGAACGTGATAATAACAATCAAAATAGTCCAATTATTAACAGAAGTAATAATGTATTGTATGTGGGTAATTTAATTACTGTAAGGTTAAGTAAAACATTTTTCAAAGAAAAGTGTCGTCTAAAGTTAAATGTGATCAGGAATACTGATTCAGATATAAGTCATAACATTCCCGATGTTAAGGTAGAAGGAACGCTTTCGGAACTTCATGGTCTTGTCAATCTGCAGCAATACAAACTGATACGAGGGTTTTTGAACTACAACTTGGGAGAGTCGATCGATGATGTATTTTACAACTTCCAGGATAACCTTAGCGAATCAATCGAAAAACTTTGCTCCATAACGAAAGTTAATGCCAACCAAAATAATAAATATGTTTGGAACACTTTATCGTTGAGTTTCCTATTGGAGAATGTGACAATATGTTTAGCGGAACCAGGAGAGCTCGACAAGCATAATTTGGACTACCCTTTTGCCTGTATAAAGTTCATAAAATCATCCTTAGAAATAGACTCGTTTAGTGATGGTTCACAAGACATTGACTTAATATCAAGTGAAATTCTTGTTATGGATGTGAGAGAACACCTGTTGGATGCCACAGCCAAGAATATTTTTAAATACATTTTAAAACCATCAGTTCAAAGTAATTCAAAAAGTTTAGTTCAAGCCGAAGTCCATTGCCGCCATCGAAATGATATGTCCAAATATACGGTTCTGTTAAATAACATGAGAATAATGGCCATAACAGACTATTTGCAAAAACTTAAAAGCTTTTTAGAGGAAGATTTTGTCATATCTCTTGAAGCAGCTGAAACTTGGCATAAAAAGTCACGAACTTTAACTCCCCAAGAGACATTCAAGCCATATACGAGCTTGAAGCCCCAGTCTATGTATGAATTTGTATTAAATATAACAAACTCTGAAATAGTGTTCATTGAAAACAACGATCAAACTGATACGGACGCCATAATATTGAAAAGCACAACAGTTTTATCGTATAAGCCCAACAAAACATTTAATCCCATTTCAATAGATATAAATCACTTGGAAATATTTTCCTGTATTTTGGGTTCTGAAAATGAAAGCTCGCAATCGATTATTGATCCTTTTACACTTAACATGGAGCTACGTAGTAACAGCTTCCAGGTTCAGATACAAAACAAAATTTTCTTACGCATATCTTACAATGATGCTATGCTCTTTTCCCGAATAATGCAATCCATACCAACACATCAGAAAGTTTTAAAGAGCACCGGCTATCGCAGAGACTTTGAAAAAATAGCACCCCTAGTAGCAATGGGCTTCAAGCAGCATGAATGCTGGCAGGCAATGGAACTTAACTATTTCAATATAAATGAAGCTGCGATTTGGTTAACACAGCAGAAAAATAAGACCTCAGCGCCCGCGCTGGAAGTTAATAGTATTACATTAAATGCTAATTCTATTTCTGTCTGCATAATTGACGACTGCTTGGATGCAGATGTGCCTCTCCTAGAAGTTTCTCTCTCAAAACTAAAACTTACGCAAAAAATTCATAAAAAAGATGAAGCCACAATGAAACTGTATGAGGGCGAAATAGACTCGGCAATAGCATGTGATTATTATAATCGGCGTTTGAGCGGTTGGGAACCAACAATAGAGCCCTGGAACTTTACAGCACTTTGGAAATACTCCTACAGCTCGGTGGCCAAAAGCACTTGCCTCTCGATACAAACTAGCAGCATGCAAGTCTTAAAATTAAATGTAACAACAACACTTTTGGAACTATGTGATTTGGTGCATAAGAACTGGACGGAAGATTACTTAAAACGTGCCGGTTTAAGTACCAATATTCGAAGGCGACTTCCATTCGTGCCGTTTGCTTTAAAAAATCTGACAGGCGAACCGTTGATATTTAAAACATTTTATTCGCATGCTGGTGGCATTACACGTACAGAGGTGACACAACAAGATCTTATGAGCAACTGGATATCAGCCGAGCCCGAGAAGATCATATCGTTTGACTTTGGCCCTCAAAATAAACTGCGGCATTCGGATTCACATAAGTTAAATATGCATCAAATACTTGTCCAAATTCATGGTTGGACACTAATCGGTCCAATATCTATCGATAAAGTTGGCACCTTTTTTCGTTACGCTAGTCAAGATATGCAATATAACAAGAAGAATCGTATCGTTTTCGAGATATCCCTGATGGGCTCAGCACAAAAACTCATTACAGTGCGTTCTGCTCTAAATGTTGTTAATAAAACTGTCAACACACTCCTGTTGCGCTTGAAGCTGAAAACCGAAAAAGAATCACTGCTGCTGACCTTAAACCCGTTAGAAAAATTAACGGTGCCATTGCGCTTCATAGATTCTTCCATTTATTTAAGGCCGCATGCATTGACAAAGTCGAATGATGTTGAGGATAATGGCTTTTGTCCACGGGCCATTCATTGGACAAATTGTATTGCTAGTGATTGTGTGCAGGGTATACATTCATGTTTTGCCGCCAATAAAGTACCGTTTCATGTTTTGGCGGAAATAAGAAGAGATAAGTTTTCTGTAAGGGAAATCATTCCAATGCCGGGACACACAATAACTATAATACCTCCACTTAAGTTAAAAAATTTATTGTGCTGTGATTTGCTTTTTAAGATTGCCGGTCATGCTGAAGGTAGATTAAATACGTCGGAAGAAGTGGAAATATATTCTATTGACATTAAAGAATCATTTTACCTCAGCATTTCCCTAGACAATTATAAACTTTCTGGCCGGCTGAAAATACCTCTCGGTCATGCTGGCATTGTAGAGCCGAAATTAAAATTAGTCGATGTTTTTAATAGAGAACTATTGTTGCGTATATCGATACAAGCGCATCAAGGAAAAGGAATGGAAATATTTATTGGTGCTCCCATTTGGCTCATTAACAAAACCGGGCTACCGCTCGTATTTAGGCAGGAGGGTTCAAATCACATAGCCTCTGGACAATTCGATGAACATGAAAACGCAAGAGAAGTTTCTCCTCTGATGTTTTCATTCTCTGATCAGGAAGGCTTACCTTTTATTGAGTTTCGTCTGGGAAAATGTTATGGAGATAATAATAAGGTAAGTGTCCAAAGTAATTTGGTCAATTTAAATGAACTTGAATTTGCAAACATATATAACTTGAATTTTCAATTTAGATTATTTTCAAGTTATATTAATCAGGTATGTGATGAAAAACAATTAAGACATAAAAAAGATTTAAAATCAATAAAAGGTGTGATGCGTGTAGCAACATCGTTTTGTCTTATTGATTTAAAATTCAATTTTGTTTCAAGTAAAAGGCAAGACTTTTAATAAGTGATGAAAAAAATAACATCATTTTGAAATTGTTGCAATAGTATGTTTTCTCTTTTCATAATAATAGAAAAAACAAACTCAAAAAATAGACGTTGAAATTAGACAAAAGCAATTAGAACTAGACTAATGGAAAGACACGTTTTAAAACTGATTATAAAAATATAAAATTACAGATTTATTTTATAATACCTTTTCTCACATTATTATAAAAGAACTAATTTTTTTTGTTACCTTTATACCATCAATAAAAGTGATTAGTTTTGTGTTTAAAATAGTGTTTTACATTGCCAATTGAAGTGTAAGTGGTATTGATGTCTTCACATAAATCTGCCCAATTAAATTCAAAATCATTATAAAGCCTTCCTTGTTTAGTCGATAGTATTGAATAAATCTATATAAAAATAAGTAAAAAAAAAGTATTTAAAATAACAAAAACTTACCTTATATATCTTCAGGAAAGTCCAATGGGTTCGACCTATCCCGCAGTTGTTTTCTTTGTATGTTTTCAATTCTGTGTTTTTCATCCATTGCAACTAAAGCTGCTGCTACAACAAACGCCTTTTTAACTTTTTTGTTTTTTTTTTTGAGCTTTTTTATTTAGAAATAATTATAAAATGTAAATTTTTATGTATTTTTCCATTTGTCGTAAGCAAATGCAGAGTTGTATTTCTTAGGTATTGGTGTAGCATTTTTTGAAAAATAAAATGGACTGAAACAAAAATTGGAATATGACACCATTCAAAATTCATCACATCTATATCGTTTTCAGAATTGATTTGCGTTTTCAAAACGATCGCTTTTCATCACATACCTGAATATTCATATATGAATTATTTTACATGAATTTTTATATTGATTTGCTTAAGAGTTACTTACCAAATACTTATCTGATACTTACCATTTATTCATTTGAATTACTTATATTTATACTCACCATTCTGTAACGTTGTAAAAGTTGTAAAGCATTGGCAAGTCGAACCAATTGGAAATTTTCCAATTGTCAATTTTCTTTTTCGCTAAGGCATTTTTTATTATAAGAGGATTCTTACAATCACCGCTGAAGGAAGACCGCCAATTATTCAATTTTATTTCGTTCATAATTGTATTTGGAATTATATAAATAAAACCTCAACCAACCCTGCAATCCAGGTGAAGAATTTAATGAATACCTTTTGATTTATTGAAAATAAATAAAAACCCCATTTTTTATTTCTTTTCCACCAACACGTTATAGTTAACCAATCCCGAGTTAATTATAATCCTAATTCTGGTTTATCGAAACCAGAATTAGTTAGCACAAATTTTGTTACTTTTTCACCCAGGAAATTTGCATTTTTTGTTAATGGTCCTTCGAGCCCGATATGAACCACCGACGTATGTAAATTTCTTAAATTTTCACTTACAATGGCAAACTTACATATATAAAAAAAGGAAATTGTTTTGCGTCAGCAAAGGTGCCTAATACGACCTAATATCAGATGGTGGACTAATTCCACGGAATGAACTAATTCACTACTCTCCTATGTGGCTTGCAAAATTTACACTGGTGGCTACCTTTTGCCATAATTCTAATCCCTCCTGTATGAAATACTCCAGATATACGTAGTCAATAGAAGACAAGGCTTTATGAGTTGGTGGATCGATGTCTACAAAGAACCTCATTAAACTACAAAGAGAGTTTAATTCTCTTGTTCTTCCACCACTTTTGGTGTCTTACATCTGTTGTAAGACAGCAGTACTTCGGTAACTATAATTCATTCGCCGTGCACCATAAAAATCCCTCGCCAGAACCTTCTCTTTCACATATGGGAAATTAAAAGGCAGCCAGAAATTTGTTATTTAATTATTTTATTTTTCCCGTTTTTTTTGTTTTTTTTGTTTTTTGTTTTTTTTGTTTGAACATTGCCGGTGTAATAATGGTATGAAGTTGAAATAGATGTTAGAAAAATGATATAAGCAACCACATGAACATTACGAAAAGTGGAAAAGAGAAACAAAAAATGTCCGCTAGTGTCTAGCACATAGAGTCGCGTATGGCGCACTCTACCCAACCAACAACTTTCGTTACTGCAACAGCACATTTCGTCTGTCTACTCATCGTCCGTCTGGAAGGGTTAAAATTGCCAGAACGGGGGTCAGGAAAGCCCCCGGGAAATGTTCTGGCTGTAGTTTAAACCTAAAATCGCAGGATAACATTATTTATGTGTCACCCAATTCAGATCTATGTATATAGTGTGTACCATCTGAATGTGATCGTAAATGTGTTATGTTATGATAATTTGTTAAATAAGTGTTTAATAAACATACAATATTTTTTATGAATACGGCCGATAGTATTTATTTAAACATACATATGTATTGTAATTAAATTTTTTAAGTTTTTTTCTACTTTAATTCCAGTGGTGCAAAAGTTTTGGGGTAAACAAAGAAACGTATTCCCGCGAGGTTATGACAGAGAAATCAAAAGCAATTTATGTAATTGGCGTCAACGTTCAAAGAGGCACAAATTTGTATTCTTGCACAACATTTATTACACTTACTCCTCGTTTTCAACTCTATAATAAAAGTATATATCGACTGGAGTTTGCTCAAAAATGTGATATAAAGGAAATGGTATGTATAAGAAGTAAATGCTTTATAAGAACAATTATTACGGCCCTAACTTTGTTATAATACTACAATCCCCCATTTTCCAAGAGTTGTCATCGTTGTCACATAAATATTGAAAAAATTTCTCCTTTACACTCGTCGTTGACAAGAGTTATCTAAACTTTATAGACACTCAACATTCTCTAGACCTAAAACGATAACTAACAAATTAATTGATGTTGGAAATTAATGTTCTGCTTAGAATTATTTTACTTCGAGTTAATGTGCTTACGATGGCGATTCTTGGAATAGGGGATAATAATTGAAATGTGAAAAAACATCGCATATGGTATATTTTTCTTTAAATTTGTTGACAAGAAACAATGAAAAAACTGCAAAGCTTTTTGGTTGTCGGCAGAAATATTTAGAATCCTTGACAGGAATCGAACCTACAACCTCGATACTGCTGGTCGAACACTCCACCAAGCCGCTCAACCAGTTTTCTTTCAATATTGAATTAGAGAGCAGGTTTTGCGTATTGCTAAGTTGGGCACTTTGCTTTCTGAAGTGTAGTGGGGTAGAAGACTGGCATTTTGTACACCAAATAAAACCCTAATAAGTCCCAGCATGACTTAGGTTGTGTTGGGTCTTACCAAAATCCAAAATCCAGCACGCCGATTTTTAGAGAATTACCTGTTGTCTTGGAACAAGTTCCTACAATGTAAGGAACTAGAAGTTATGGAAAGGCGGGTTAGTTGGTTAAGGCCTGATGCTTTTTATGGACTTTGGGCCAACTCGCGGAGACTAGTCTTCCACTGACTGTCTGGGGAATTGTATACAGGAGGAGTTAGAAGGCACGAGCTCTTCAGCAAGGAATTGGCTCATATGAAAGCATATGGTAAAAAGTTGCCAGCTATGTCAACCTTAAATTCTACATAGTGCCACTGAAGAAGTTCACTTCTTGGAATTAGTCCGCCTTCAGATTAGGCCGTCTTGGCAGGTGCAGATGCAAATAAATTACACATCTATCATGTATTCTGCCCAGACTACGTTAAGAGTGTTTATCAAGACGGGGAAATTTGCGATTGTAGTAGGGTCTTACAGACGACCGTACTTTTAGAAGGTTGTGTATTTGTGTACGTGAAGTTTTTACTGAAATTTAGTAGTACGTAGCGGAGGCAGCCCTTTGTTATATCGTAAACGTTCTAAAGCATTTGTCTGACTATTGCCTACGGCTGCTAAATTGCTCGCTGGCTATACTGTTATGATGTTGCTGGTGTCCCTTCGTGCTCTCTTCCTTATTATAATTTTTTTTTTTTTTTTAACTTGGACCAGTACTTAGGGGATGACCCCTACATATGCAGTGCATTGTACCAGAACTAGGAAAATAGGTTATGAGGAGGGGGAAAGAGGGAGTAGTGTTTGTGAACATTTGACTTGAACTTTCCAACGTTATAACACACAGGAAACACTTCTGCAGGCAACTTATTCCATAGGCGAAGCGTGCAGCTGAAAAACGAATTCTCTCTGTTATGAGTAGTACGATTCCCCAGGCAATCAACCACAAATGGATGAGCTCTGGACGATGAACGCGTGCTACGTAAAAATGTGTGCGTTTCGGGAAAAAGATCCCTAAACTCGTCAGAGCAAAATCCATTGTAGTATCGATAAAACAGAGTAACACACCCCACACTGCGTCGATGCTCCAGTGAGTCAATAGAGTTGGATACCCTACTGTCATCGATAAGCTTCTTCGCCCTCTCCTGCACACGGTCGAGTAACCCCAAAATAGACTTTGAGGCACCGGCCCAAACATGAGAGTTGTATTCCATTTTCGGTCGGATGTAGCTGGTATAAATAGTAAGGAGGTCGGGTGGAGTGAAGTACATCTTACACCGTTTCAAAAAACCGAGGCACTTGAATGCTTCTTTAGAGACATGAAAAATGTGTTCTGTCCAGCGAACGTCACACTGTACCTTCATTCCAAGAACTCCAAGAGCATCCGATTCCTCAATATTTATACCATCCATGAGTACAGATGCAGCAGCACTTGCGGTCGTTTGTTTGTGTGTTAATAAACAACACTGGGTCTTACGAGCGTTGAATATCTTCTAAACTCTCCCGTGTGGGATACCTTGTTCATTGTTGTCCATGACAGATGTCACATTGTGGCCATTGGATCTTGTGGGCGGTTGCTTTTCTGTTTTGTGTTGTACTTAGTTCTTGTGCCGCTGATTTCCAGTGTTCCTTTGTCCCGGTACTGGTGTGTTGCGATTTGATGTTGCTGTGTATGAAGGCTAGTAGCTACTCGAGCCTTTTTAGGGCTATGATCAACTGACCAGGAGCTACTAGTTTCTGGTTCCCTTGAACTGGGAGCCCCGAAACTTGGTTCCCGCCTAGCTTGGGCGAAGTCCTTCGGAGCAAAGTACTAGGTGTGGCTTACTACCCAAATGCATGGGGAGCTCTAGTTGAGTTCCATGTCAGCATGTCATCGAAAATTATGCCCATATCCATGCATGCCAGCTTGCTGTACATATTCCATGCAGGACAGCTTACAGTGTATGGAGGCGTTTGGTGAACGCTGCTTTTTCACTCGATGGCAAACTCATCGTGATGATGGGCTGTCAAATCGGGAACACAAGTAAAACATCATCAGATTCTGTCGTGATTTCTGTATTAAAATCGAGGTTTTTCCAAAATTTGTTTATTGTGTCTAATAGAATTTTTTATGCCATCTTTTTTTAATTACTATATCCTGCAAATTCAAATTTGCAAGAGTGGCTTCAAAGTGTAATTCTGCGTACGTTTTTAACACTTTTTACGGAGAATTTCAATAACATGTTCCAATACACGTAGTCCATGAAAATAAAGCCAGACAGATGAGCGACTCATTTAGAGAAATTGTGTGAAATACACATATAGTGCGTTTCATACAAATTTTGTAGACGAGCCACTCGTCTGTGTTCTGTAAACAGCCCATTCCCATTTTTTTAATAAGAACAACTTTTTTTTTAATATTTTAGTAAAATAGATTTATAAACAAAATAAAAAATCTTTGTTTTATTGTTTTTTACAGAGAATAACTTCCAAAGAGAAAGTCATAAACGCTTTGCCGGGAAGCAACTTTCCGTTCCATTGGTCTAATTGTGAGCAGGAGCCTTTGCTATGCGTAAGAGTTGCAGATGAAAATTGGTCACATTGGTCTTGTGGATTGCCCGTCAATGAAGCAAAAAGCGTTTATATAAATGTAAGGAACGAGGTGGGTGAAATGATGTTTTTACGCCTGGAGGTGGTGTTGCATGGAGGAACATATATTTTACACTTTACGGATGCTTACAATTTACCACCGCCAATAAGAATTGATAATTATTCGGAAGTTCCCATTTACTTTTCACAAAAAGGCGTTATACCATACTGGAGAACCAATGTTAAGCCACAATCATCATTAGCTTACGTATTAGATGATCCTTTAGGCCTCCAAATGTTGACTTTAGAAGCTCCGGGTGGAAATTTTGTTGAATTTTCAATCGTTAAAAATAATCTATCTAAAAGTATAACGTATGCAAATTTTATTTATATTGCTTTCAAAGAAACATTTCGATGCATTTTGTCGGAAGATGATAGCCACATTGTTGGTGTAGAAGGTCAACAGCTTGTTTTGGGTGTAAAAGACAGAAGAGTTATTATAACTAATAAGTGTACAGGAGATCGCTCCCAGCTATGGTTGATGAACTCTTATGGCCAATTAGAACACGAAGGCTCATCACCTCCTACAGAGTTTTGCAAGCCCACACATAAAACACCTCGCCTAGTATTAGATTTAGAAAAACCTCCCAACCCCTCTGACTGTACGCGACTGGTTGTGCGGCCACAAAATAACCAAAGAGCCACTACGCAAACTTGGCGTTTCGAAAACGGAAGACTGATGTGTCATGCTAATATGTGTGTACAGGTATGTAGTGAACTTCTACTTTTCTTTTTTAAAGTCAATATTAAGTACAGTTAACTTTCAGTAATATGAGTAAAAACTAAAAACCACGTTTCGGTATCAAACTAATTATCCATATAACCAGATGGTTATTCGTATAACGCGTTCCAAACGTGTTTTTTTTAGTATGAACTAATAAATATAGTTTAAAAAACTAAAAACCACGTTTCGGTATCAAAGTAATTATCCATATAATCAGATGGTTATTCGTATAACGCGTACCAAAAGTGTTGTTTCTTTTTAATTCTCAAAATTGGCTTCAGGAATCGTCTAAATCCCCCACTTCCCCGAAAACAATATCAATTTTCGCACTAAAGCGAATGACCGTTTATAATTCAGATGCATGCTCCCCGGCAAAAAGCGCACCGAATATGAGAAACTGGTTCCAAACCGGTTATCGAAGTGATTCCAAATTTTTTTGGGAATACCCAAAATCGGTTTCGTGAAGCAATACGGCAATTCCAATTTTCCCACTAAAGCAGCAACACTGTATAAAATAGTATGTGCCTACATATGTAATAATCAATGATTCATATGACATTTGGTGAGGGTTTAGGAAGTCCGAACACAATCTAAGCCATGCTGGGATTTTCTTGGGTTTTGTTTCCTCCAACAAATGAGAGATTCCTACTCCTCTATACCCTAGAAATCGCAGCGCCTTAGTTAGGCACACGCCAAGGCAAAACCAACTCTCCGTAGGATGGATGTGTCGACCGTAGTTACTTGCCAAAGTGGTCTTACGCCACCCACGGTGATCTTATCACCGTGTGAGATGCAATACGTCAACCAACGCCCCCACTCATTACAAACTGCCACGCATGACAACCAATTCGATCTTATGTTATTTGGACACGGTCTCACGGTTTGGAGCAAATTCTTACTAATACTCTAGCACCGATATTTGGGTCACAGCATCTGGTTACAGTCCAACTCCATACCAAGTTCATATAAACTCTCCCCACAGTTTGGGGTAAACGAAAAACACCACCATACTCCCTGAAGGGGCGAAACATAACCGGACAGAAACAAGTCCCTGGATTAGCTATGTAATTTGGACGCTATGTAATTTGGGCTAGATGATAAATGTTGAAATCGACTTATTTTATTATTATGGCTACTACAAAGCTTTGAGCACATTGGAGTTATTTATTTTTACTGAAAATAATAATATTTTATCTAACTGTAATTTTTTAATTATATGAGTACATATCGCTCCTTTATTGCAACATAGTCATAACTAAAAGAATTTGCCTTTCGGGTTAACAATGCAGAATTGTTAACAGTACTACCTTTTATATTTTGCCAAAAAAAAGGAGATATTTTCTAAAAATATTTTCTACGACTTGTATGGAAACTAAAAATTTGAAATGTGGTTTTCTCGAAACAAGCTTTTTTTTAGTTATGACTATGTTGCAATAAATGCTGTTATAATGGGTGATTTTATAAGAACTATCGGAAATTAAAAAAAAAAAAAGCACATAAAATTCAGAAAAATGCATGATATATTTATTTGGATCGATAGTTGGGTCGATATAATTTAATGTTTGAAGATTATTTCATGCAAATGTTGGCCGCGGCTGCGCCTCAAATGGTCCATCCGCTTAGTCCAATTTTGGCCCATAATCCGCACCAAACGGTTGTTTTTTGTGGATGCATTGGTAGCTCTTGCAATGCTTCTGGCTGCTCTTCACTCCAAATACGGCAGTTCTTAACAGAGCACGCATTTTGGTAATAAAATTCAATCATTTGCAAGCGTTGTTCGTTTGTAAGACGATTCATGATTAAATTATAGACCAAACTGAAGATGTTTGACAGTGACACAAGATACAAAACGTGCGTGAGCTGTCAAAACTAGTGTTGCCAAAAAGATAATAGCAAAAAAATCGCTCGTTATTTAAATGATAATAAATACGCTTTGTTCTTTATATTCTTAAGCATGAAGTTTTACATTATTGGCTGTTTTAAATATTTATTTATTTATTTATTGTTATTATTTTACAATTATAAATTATAAAATAATATATCGTGATGAGCAATAGCAGCATTGGCCTTCAGCTCAATATAATTAAAACTATTAACTTCCTTTTTAAATTACATTGTATAGGTTAGCTTTTTTAAGAAATTCTGTTATTAAATGTATATTTTGTATAGAAGGATGGGAAATCGGGCGTTAGAAGTCTTCTCACATTCACAGAGAAGGTGGGAAGGTTGTGTTGGATAGGAAATATTACAACTACAAAATGTTGTAACATTGGTGTTTACTAGTGGTTCATGTTTTACTCTAGTGTGACCTAGGCGAAGTCGTTCAAATTTAATGAAGTCCAATCTTCTAAGGCTTGTTAAACTATCGTCCATTATATCGTATATAGTTTTCCATTCAGCATTTATTTTCTGATACCAGGATGAAGTTAGATTGAAAATGCGTTCTCTGGCGTCCCCTGAATGCTTGTTTTCCATCCGTATATCTAAGTCTTCACGGTAGATATTTTGTGTAGAACACAAAGGTTGCACTGTGGCGTTTTTGGCAGCAAAATCTGCAAATTCATTTCCCGTAATTCCGCAGTGACCAGGTACCCAAACTAGATTTAAATCTGGAGACTTTTCCATAAGAATATTTCTAATATATGCCATGTAGTAATTGTTGTTTGATATATTCTGTATTGACCTCAATGCTGAGAGCGAATCGGAGCATATTGCGAATTTTCCCGTTTTACCTCTTATATAAAGAGTGATTTTTTTGCTATTATCTTTTTGGCAACACTAGTTTTGACAGCTCACGCACATTTTGTATCTTGTGTCACTGTTCAGTTTGGTCTATAATTTAATCATGAATCGTCTTACAAACGAACAACTCTTGCAAATTATTGAATTTTATTACCAAAATTCGTGCTCTGTTAAGAAAGTTCATCGCGCGTTTCTTCCATTTTCTTCTATTCGGGCTATTGTAAAAAAATTTCGCACCAAATTTACATTGTTGGACATTAAACCACCAACACGCTTACGTAGAGTGCGAACTGAAGAAAATATCGCAGCCGTATCGGCCAGTGTTGGTGATGACCGTGAATTATCGATTCGGCGCCGTTAGCAGCAATTGGGCCTCTGTTTTTGCGGAAGGATTTGGGTGTGAAGCCTTATAAGATACAGCTGGTGCAAGAATTGAAGCCAAACGGCCTACCACAACGCCAAATTTTTGGTGAATGGGCTCTTGAAAAGTTAGATGAAGATCCACTTTTTTTATCGAAGAATTGTGTTCAGCGACGAGGCTCATTTCTGGTTGAATGGATACGTGAACAAGCAAAACTGCCGTATTTGGAGTGAAGAGCAGCCAGAAGCATTGCAAGAGCTACCAATGCATCCACAAAAAACAACCGTTTGGTGCGGATTATGGGCTGGCAGCATCATTGGGCCGTATTTCTTCAAAGATGATGCGAATCACAACGTTACTGTGAATGGTGAGCGCTACCGTGCGATGTTAACAAACTTTTTTTTGCCCAAAATGGAAGAGCTTGACTTGCATGACATGTGGTTTCAATAAGACGGTGCCACATGCCACACAGCACGCGAAACAATGGACCAATTGAGAGGCGAGTTCGGTGAACAGTTTATTTCACGCTTGGGACCAGTCAATTGGCCGCCCAGATCATGCGATTTAACGCCTCTAGACTATTTTTTGTGGGGCTATGTTAAGGCTAATGTCAATAGCGACAAGCCCGCTTCGATTGACGCACTGGAAGCCAACATTGCCAACATTATTCGTGAGATACCGGCCGAAATGTTGGAAAAAGTATGCCAAAATTGGACTAAGCGGATGGACCCTTTGAGGCGCAGCCGCGGCCAACATTTGCATGGAATAATCTTCAAACATTAAATTATATCGACCCAACAATCGATCCAAATAAATATTTCATGCATTTTTCTTAATTTTATGGGTTTTTTTTTTTAAATTTCCGATAGTTCTTATAAAATCACCCATTACAATGTTGCAGCAAAAATAGAGCTGTGGGCAAAGAGATTTGAGATTTTTATTATGGTATTTTCTGTTGTGATGCTATAAGTTGTTGACGTGTCGGTTTTTTGACTCGTCAGTAAATAAAAATTTGTAGCCCTTCAATTCCTATTTAATCATTGCAAACATGATTTTGTATTGGGAGGAGCTAGTATTATGTTTAGACCGTTCACGTAGGGTAGTATTGATTGACGTTGAATCAAAAGACCAAGGTGGAAATTGTTTTGACTTAAAAGTCCTACTGTGCAAAGGTATATCTAATTTATAGCAATTTTGTACAGTCCTGTGTATAGTCGAGGCGACCTTAGGTGTTTTCTTAGATCGTTTAACCTTTAACGGTAGCTGCGTAAGACATTTATTTGTATTGTATAAAAATATTCGGAAAAGTTTTGTTGTTGCGATTTCTCGTTGAGTTCTTATACGTTTAAAATAAAAATACATAATAATTCTATTTTGATTAAAAAAATTCAGTAATTCGAAGTCTCCGTAAGTCGGAATTTTTTTTTTTTTTGGGATAATGGTGATTCGAGTTGTGGAAGTTCTACTATATTTTATTTTTGTGATTTTTTATTTATTACATACTTACATACTTATATACATAATTATATTATAATTACAGGCTGCAAACGGTATTTATGGTTTACAGCCCGGTTTCGATGCAGTTCTTGGAAGAATTAAAACGGGCTCAAAAGACTCCAGGGGCTGCGAACTAATTCCCTTTGAACAGAGCATTGAAATTCAAAAGCTACGCCCTGGCTCGGGACAACTTGAAGTAGTAAGAAAAATGGATGGTCCCATAAAATGTATACAAATTCATGATGTTAAAGTAAATCCGGACGATATAGTACTGCAGCGGGATACTGTATGGAATCATTCATCTGTTTTTAATAACACTGTTAATGAAAAGACTGAAACAAGTATTGTGAAAGAGTTTATGGTAAGATTTTTAGTTATGTAAATATAAAAGTTATCACAAAGGGAACGACTCCAGAACCCAAGTGAGTTGGACAATCTAGACTATTCCGGGCTATCCAGTTGGTTAAATTTTAAGGGCCGATATTGAATGTAAACCACACCAACTCGTTTTTTTCCGCATTTCGTTTGACATTTCTCAATTCCAGACTAGCTCAATTTGAACCTTGGAAAGACACACAATCGAACAACTCATTAAAGTAGTGCAAGCTTATTATGAACATGGGCGTTCAAATCAAAAAGCATATCGTGCGCGTCATGATTTTTTCGGTCATCAATTTAATCGTTCAAATGTGCGAACAATCGGAAAAATTGTGCAGAAATTAGAGCAAACCGGGTCTGTAGGAGATGTGAAAACACCAGTGCATGCTCGTACGGTTCGTTCTGCAGAAAATATATCTGCTATTAGCGATAGTGTGGCTGAAGAGCCGGCTACCTCAACTCGTCGTCTTGTCCATTAATTGTACCACTCACGCTCGTCGTTGCTGAACATTATGCATAAAGACTTGCTGCATTTACACTTTTAGAAGGTGCAATTTACTCAAAAACTAAAGTCTCTTGACCATTCCAAGCGTCGTGAATGGTCAGAATGATCAATTTTCGAAGAAAATCATCTTCAGTGATGAGGCACATTTTCATCTCAGTGAATACGTCAATAAAACAGAATTGCCGCGTTTGGGCGAATGATTGTTTGGCGGCGATTGTCGAAAAACCAATGCACCCACAAAGAGTGACTGTTTGCTGTGGTTTATGCGCTGGCGACATCATCGGGCCGTATTGGTTCAAAAATGAGGCCGACCAGGCAGTTACTGTGAATGGTATTCGCTATCGTGAGATGATAACGAACTTTTTATGGCCTGAATTAGAAGATAAGGATATGAACGATATGTGGTTTCAGCAGGACGGTGCCACTTGTCACACAGCTAACGAAACAATTGCTCTTTTGCGCAACAAATTCAATGGCCGTGTTATCTCACGTGTTGGCGATGTCAATTGGTCGCCAAGATCATGTGATTTGACGCCGCCGGACTTCTTTCTTTGGGATTATTTACAAGAAAAGGTGTACTTCGATAAGCCAGCAACAATTCAAAAGCTAAAGGATGAGATAATTCGGCACAATAACGGCATGGAATCTCAATTATGCCTAAGCGTCATCGAAAATTTGGATCATCGGACGGAGATGTGCCGCTGAAGTTGCGGTGGTCATTTGGCCCATATTTTGTTCCATACATAACTATCATAATAAAAAGTAAATAATTTGTGTTTTATTCGATATCAACATCGGCCCTTAAAATTTAACCAGACTTTATTTAACGTATTGAAGCCTGCTGGTTTCGATATGTTTAATGCTTCGTTGTGGAGTTGGCTAGTTCGCGAATGATCATTGTATCATTGAACTATTCACTTCAAGGAGCTAAGTGAGCCGATCATTTTTGCGAGCTCGTTTAACTCCGTAGTTCATGTTTCTTTCTTTTATCTTCAAGTTTTCTTTTTTGTTCATAGTTCTTTCTTTCTGATACATATGTATACGGAAGTAGTCAAACAGTGCTGCCAGAATTTGACGTAGAAAGTACATATGTTATGTTAATTAATCTTTACCTTTGGGTTTATAATAGCAAAATCTGAAACAGAACCGTTCATTGAAAATATTATATACGGAGCACTGAACTATTGAACTAAAAGAAAGACATATTTCAGGAAAAAGAGCTGAACTAAAAAGAGCACTCTCTCAAAAAAGCTCATGAACTCAACTCTACGTCATTGCGAAAAAAGCGTCGGGTGCTCGATATATAGGGTGGTTAAATTTCAAGGGCCGATGTTGAATGTGAACCACACCTAAACGCCAAGTTTTTTTCCGAATTTTATTTGACATTTCTCTATTTCAGACTTATTCAATTTGAACCATGGAGAGATACACAATCCAACAACGTGTTAAAGTTATCCAGACTTATTATGAAAGTGATGATCAATTTTCGAAGAAAATCATCTTCAGTGATGAGGCACATTTTCACCTCAGTGGATTCGTCAATAAACAGAATTGCCGCATTTGGGCGAATGAGAATCCAAGAGTGACTGTCGAAAAACCAATGCACCCACAAAGAGTGACTGTTTGGTGCGGTTTATGTGCTGGCGGCATCATCGGGCCGTATTTTTTCCAAAATGAGGCCGGTCAGGCAGTTACTGTGAATGGTGTTCGCTATCGTGAGATGATAACGAACTTTTTATGGCCCGAATTGGAAGATATGGATGTAGAGGATATGTGGTTTCAGCAGGACGGTGCCACTTGCCACACAGCTAACGAAACAATTGCTCTTTTGCGCAACAAATTCAATGGCCGTGTTATCTCACGTAATGGCGATGTCAATTGGCCGCCAAGATCATGTGATTTGACACCGTTGGACTTTTTTTTTGTGGTTATTTGAAAGAAAAGGTGTACGTCGATAAGCCAGCAACAATTCAAGAGCTAAAGGATGAGATAATAATATATCATAATAAAATAAAGTCACAATAATTTCCTAAATAGTTTGTGTTTTATTCAAAATCAACATCGGCCCTTGAAATTTAACCACCCTTTACAAAAGTTTTAATTTTAAAAATACTAAATAATATCGAATTTAAAAGAATTAAATTTCTTCCATTTTGCAGATTAAGGTGACCTTATCAAAAGGATTGGGCATTTCAATTGTCTCTCGATCACCCTGCGAAGAACTCGCCTACATTAGTTTGGAAGACATTAACTTGAATATTATGCTGCTTCCTCCGACAAAATTAATAGATTTAAAAGTTGGCGATATGCAAATAGATAATCAGATATTGGATGCACAATGTCCAATAGTACTGCACACTTCCAAATCGAATGTGGAAAATATCGATAAGGAGGCGTTGGCTCTAAAAGCAAAATTACTAGAAAGTCCTAATAAAAATACTGTCATATTTGAATGCTTTACTTTGGAACTTAAACCCTGTGCCTTGATTTTGGAAGAACGACTTATTCTTAAGACGGCTTTATTTTTGGACTTCAAAAGGCAGGGCCAACAGGAAAGTCAAGATAATTTCAACAATTTGTATCGCATTTACGAATATCCATTTGCTGAGGACACCAAACGATTTTACTTTGAGGATTGCTCTATAAGCTCCTTACAGGTAAGCTAGTGTTTTTTTTTTTTAAATTTATTTTTGTGTTGGACCTTACATCTTAGTTCTACTGGAACTAAGAAAATAGGTTATGTGTCAGTGGAAATAGGGAGTAATGCTTGTGGTTGTTTGACTTGAACATTGCAACGTTATATCTGACAGAAAATACGTCTGCTGGCAGCTTGTTCCACAGACGAACAGTACAATTGAAAAACGGAATACTCTCTTTAATGCATCGTGCGAAACGAGCACAAATGGATGAGCTCTAGACGATGAACGTCTATTACCTAAAAATATGTGGCTTTCAGGAACAAGATCCCTAATCTTATCAGAACAAAATCACATTACAACGTTATACCTGACAGAAAATACGTCTGCAGGCAACTTGTTCCACAGACGAACAGTACAACTGAATAACGGAATACTCGTCTGGAGCACAAATGGATGAGCTCCAGACGATGAACGTGTATTACCTAAAAATATGTGGCTTTCAGGAACAAGATCTCTAATCTTATCAGAGCAAAATCACTTGTAGTATCGATAAAACAGATTAATGCACCCCACGCTGCAGTGACGCTAGAGTGAGTCGATAGAATTGGTTACGCTACTGTCATCGATAAGCTTCATCGCTTTGAGGCACCAGCCCAAACATGAAAGTTGTATTCCATTTTCGGTCGGATATAGGTGGTAGGTTAGGTAAGATAGACAGGCCGCTAGAGCATCCAAAAAGTAGTTTAGACTCTCCTGCTCACTTGGGTACTAAAATCGTTCCCTTTGCGTTAGCCTGAAAAGTGTAGGAATATAGGTGAAAATTAGAAATTGTTGGGTTATAGTGGAAGGAGAGGAGGAGTTAGGAAAGGAAAGGTGTGAAACCTCCCTTTAGTGTGGCGTTAAATGCTGATACACTAGCCATCCGTTGCTCCTTATGAAAGAGGCTAGCGCGGTCAGATTGACCGAGGCCATACATGATAGGCTACTAAAGGTCCTTCCACCTAGATATCTTAGGCGGTGATGCTCCAATGCCGGGCATGCTCCGAGAAGATGAAGGATTGTCTCCTCCTCTTCCTCGTCTTCGCAGCTTCTACAGAAGTCGTTATAGGGTAAGCCTAGTCTCCTGGCATGGTTCCCAAACGGGCAAAGTCCAGTGATGACTGCTACAGTGACTCTGAGGAGCGATCTGGACAGTTTTAATAGCTCCCGCATTCTTTTAGAGTTAATGTGCGGCCACAGGTGTCTTGATATAAGGCATGTGGGCTCAGTGTGCCACGTTTCTTCGACACGTTCCAGAGTTTTTTACTTTTCCAGCACGCTTTTGGTGTCTTACATCTGTTGTAAGACAGCAGCACTTCGGCAACTATAACTAATTCCCCGTGCACCATAAAATTCCCTCGATTGAACCTTCCCTTTCTCTTTCACACATGGGAAATTAATACGAGGGCGGTTCGGAAACTTTTTAGTCTAGCACAAAAAGCGCGATATAAACAGAAAAAAGTTAAGTGTTTTGGAAACTTCCATCTCTGCTATGAACACATGTTAAATTTTGTTTCGATCTGGTTCCTTGATATAAGGTATGTGGGCTCAGTGAGCAATTTTTCTTGAGCACGTTTCAGTGCGTGGAGTTTTATTCTTTTCCTACACGCTGATAAGGGTTGTCAGCAAAAGGGATTCTATGTCCCTATCCTCTAGGGTTGTCCCTTTTTTGGCTAGATCATCAGCGATGTTGTTGCCGTTGTTGGACCCGTGTCCATATACCCTTTTTAGGGTTAGGTTAGAGTATCTCGCCATCTTGTTTAAAGATGTCTGTCATTCTTGTACCAGACTGGAATTAGTGTGTATTCCAATCAGTGAGTTAATGCCGGCCTTGCTGTCCTTTACAATCATGATATCCCTAGTGAATATCTTGTAAAACGTCAGCCATCTGGCTGCTTTATTTCTAGCCGATATTTCACTACATCCGTCTGTTAGTCTTGTAGGTGATATAAATAGTAAGAAGATCGAATGGAGTGAAGTAGATTCTGCACCGTAGAAGACATTGTAAATGTGCTAAATGAGTACATATATATTAGACGGGTTTAACCAGGAAGGACGTTCGGCGCTTTATCAGTACAAAATAATAGAAGTTTATATAGAGCACTGCTACGCATTGAATATATATTGAACGCGATCCAGTACCGCGATATTTATTGAACGTGTAACATTCAGTATTTATGGATCGCGCTCCATATGGCAGAATAGCATATTTTGAAATCCAGATTACGGATCATGCGATATATATTGAATGTGTAGCATTCTTCGTGATATTAAATCGCGATATGTTGGTAAAAAGTGGGAAAAAAAGCAAATAAAATACGTAGTGGAGAACACTAAACAAATAAAAAGTGTGATGTTTTAATAAATTTGTGCAAAGTTATTTCAATAAAGTTTAATGGCAGACGACAGTGAAAGCCAGTATGTCTTGCAGGGGGAAACGGTGCGACTGGCAGAAAATTATCGTAAATACTGACGCGATATGATTTATTAATCCATGATACCGAAAAAAACACAAGATATAAGCAAGTGATTTAAAATCTATAGCCGTTTAGGATTTTTGTGTGCAGAACACCATCTCAGTTGTTTCATTCAAATCACTTTCGTGAAAAGTGATTTACAGAACATGCCTGTAAGTACTCCACCCACCTTCAACATTTCATTGGGTCCATAGCAAAATAGCTTCAAAATATGAACAAGTGATTTAAAATCTGCAGCCGTTTAACTAACCGGTTTCAAATCACGAGATTACTAAAATTGTTGTGCGCAGAACATCATTTCAATGTTTTCAAATCACTTTCGTGAAAAGTGTTTTACAGAACATGCCTCTAAGTAATCAATCAGTTTTTAGTGGGTTCATAAGAAAATAAACACAATATATGAGCAAATAATTTAAAATCTGCAGCCGTTTAACTGACCGGTTTCAAATCACGAGATTACTAAAATTTTTGTGCACAGAACACCATTTCAATGTTTTCAAATCACTTTCTTGAAAAATGTTTTACAGCACAAGTTTGTAAACACAATATATGAGCGAGTGATTTAAAATTTGTAGCCGTTTAGCTGGCCGATTTCAAATCACGAGATTACTAAACTTTTTCTGCGCAGAATACCATTTCAGTGATTTCAACTCACTTTCATGAAAAGTGATTTACAGAACATAACTGATAAGAACAAAGAAAATCGCATATAACCATTTTAATTTATATTCTTTTATATATATTTTTTTACTAATATTGTACAATTATTTTACTTTTTTCAGGTACGGCTAAGCTTTCTAACAGCTTCGAAACTGAGTTCAGAACTTTTCGAAATAAAAAAGCGCTTAGGTATCTCACTTATTAAATTTGAAGATGCTGTAATTGATTTCGATAAATACTCGGACAGACATCATTTCGAAACATTGGAAGTGTATATTAAATCCTTGAAAACTCACTATTTGAATCAGCTGAAGTGGCATGCAGCTTCCATTTTAGGTAGCGTTGATTTTTTGGGAAATCCCTTGGGATTCGCAAATGATTTATCGGAAGGCGTGTCGGGACTGATTTTTGAAGGCTCAGTTAAAAGTCTGGTTAAAAACGTTACTCATGGCTTGTCCAACTCTACGGCAAAGTTGACTGAAACATTGTCTGAAAATCTGGGCCGAGTAGTTTTGGATGAACACGATAATGAAACGAGACAAAAGATTTTGGAAATAGCCAATCCTGCCTCAGGAGGTGGGCATTTAGCTGCCGGCTTTAAAGGTCTTGGGTTCGGTTTACTTGGCGGTGTTACCAGTATAGTTCGTCATACGTATATTGGTGCTCAATCCGATGGACTTCCGGGATTTTTCAGCGGCCTTGGCCGGGGAATTGTGGGCACATTTACCAAGCCTTTAATTGGAGTTCTCGATTTGGCAGCGGAAACCGCTAGCGCGGTTAGAGAAACCAGCAGAGGCTCTCACCATTGCCTACCAGATCGCAAACGGCTGCCTCGTTGTGTGACCGGCGCTCCAGGTGGCCTTTTGCCATTTTATTCAAATCGTCAAAGTAAGGGCCAACAATACCTCTATGTGATAAATAGGCGAAATTTTGAGGAAAAACTAATATTTTATGAGCCAAATCTTTGCAATGACAAAGAGGCCCAGCTGAGGCTTTTAGTATCCACAGAATGTGTGCGCATCTTTTCAATGTACGAAGAAGAACCCGCAATTATGTTTGAATGCCACTTAAGCGAAGTATTATCCTGTCATCCACTTACAACAAATGCAACATCAACGAGTAAAGTTTTGCCCAACTTTTATATAGAAATATCAACCAATGTACCAAAGGTCACACGTCCGCGAGTGCGATGTCAGAATGAGGAAATTTCCGAAAGAGCTTCTAGATGTGTGAGTATTAATTAACATTTAATTAGTAATATTAGTGTATTTATATTTTAATATTTTGAAAATATTTGAGGTGATTTTGTGGAGTGCAGTATAAATCGAAATGTGGCCTTATACATACATCGCTATTAGAAACATACGAAAGAGCAAATTGTATATCATTTGCATACAGTTTGTCAAATAATTCTTTTCAATGCAAAGAAAATCATAGAAAACCCCATTCAGAGCGAACTGCGATCTGCTAATTTATCTTATATTTGTTTTATTTTTTGCATTCGTTCTTGGCACCAAATAAATAAATTCCAGTGTTTTTACGTCGTCTGCATATGACTACGAAGACACCTCTTGAAAGAAGGGGTTTGACAAGTTAATCATTACAATTGGTCTACCACTGTCAGGTTACCCCGTAACGGCAGGTGTTTTTCTTCTTTTAACACGCTTGTATGTTCGTATGCTTGCAACATTCGAGACCCATGCCATATGAGTAATTATTACATATGCAGGGATATATACTTTAGTGCGAAAATCGGAGTTTCCCTATTGCTTCCGGGGAAGTAAGGGGATTTTGGGAATTCAAGAAACCGGTTATGAGAATTCCCAAACAAATTCGGCACCACTTTGTTAACCGGGTTTTCATAATCGGTGCACATTTTTGCCGTCATTGGCTTTAGTGCTAAAATTGGAGTTGCCGTATTCCTTTGGGGAAAGTGGGCGGATTCCCAAAAATAATGCACAACCACTTTTCTAACCGGTTTTTCACATTCGGTGCGTGATTTTGGTGTGGAACATGCATTTGGCCTATAAACGGTCATTCGCTTTAGTGCGAAAATTGAAGTTGCCGTATTGCTTCCTGAAGCCGAATTTGGGAATTGCCAAAAAAACCCCCCCCCAGAACCACTACGCTAACCGAATCGCAACCTGTTTTTCATATTCGGTGCGCGTTTTGGTCGTGCAACATGTATTGAACTATTACCGGCCATTCGATATAGTGTGAAAATTGAAGTTGCCATATTGTTTCCGGGGAAGTGGGGAATATTGGCGATTCCTAACGCTGATTTTGGGAATCCCAAAAAAACTTATACGATTAAACATTTGGATTATATGGATAATTAGTTTAATATCGAAGCGTGTTTTTTTAGTTTTTAAACTATATTCATTCACCGGTAAATCAAATCAATTTTCACGTGAACAAATGGTTGGCTCCTTATTCAAGATAATCTCTATATATTTAGCCTTAAGATTACTAAGATTATCAGGCCTGTCACAGAAATTAATTTCGATCGAAATCAATTTCAATTCCCAAAAAGCTTCTTCAGAAAATTAACAGCCTGTTCGCCGATATCGAATGAAAATGTATGCGAAAGAAAGCTAGTTACTCACATTTGAATCAATTTGGTATTTTAATTGAATTTTGACATATCGTTCGCTTAGAATAAAGTTAGACAAACCCAAATCAATTTCCTTTCGACATCGGCGAACTGGCTGTAAAATCTATTATTTTTCTGAAACTAAGATCACTTTTATTTTTGTATTCGAATTGAAAGTTTATATATCTAATAGCATAATAAAATATTTAAGACTTAAGTATAACAGCAAAAACACTTACACTTCGTCTGGACAGGAAAGTGGATCTAAAGCATCCCTTAAACTTCTTCGCTGCAATTTTTCGGCAAATTGTTGCCGTCTTCGTGCGTTTAGCACTGCAACAACTGAAATGTCAAGCATTTTGCTTAAAAGGAGTGATTTTTTTGCTATTATCTTTTTGGCAACACTAGTTTTGACAGCTCACGCACGTTTTGTATCTTGTGTCACTGTCAAACATCTTCAGTTTGTTCTATAATTTAATCATGAATCGTCTTACAAACGAACAACGCTTGCAAATTATTGAATTTTATTACCAAAATGCGTGCTCTGTTAAGAAAGTTCATCGCGCGCTTCTTCCATTTTATGGTCAGTTTAATCGACCTACTGAGGCTTCTATTCGGGCTATTGTGAAAAAATTTCGCACCAAATTTACATTGTTGGACATTAAACCACCAACACGCTTACGTAGAGTGCGAACTGAAGAAAATATCGCAGCCGTATCGGCCAGTGTTGGTGATGACCGTGAATTATCGATTCGGCGCCGTTCGCAGCAATTGGGCCTCTGTTACTCCACTACGTGGAAAATTTTGCGGAAGGATTTGGGTGTGAAGCCTTATAAGATACAGCTGGTGCAAGAATGGAAGCCAAACGACCTACCACAACGCCAAATTTTTGGTGAATGGGCTCTTGAAAAGTTAGATGAAGATCCACTTTTTTATCGAAGAATTGTGTTCAGCGACGAGGCTCATTTCTGGTTGAATGGATACGTGAACAAGCAAAACTGCCGTATTTGGAGTGAAGAGCAGCCAGAAGCATTGCAAGAGCTACCAATGCATCCACAAAAAACAACCGTTTGGTGCGGATTATGGGCTGGCGGCATCATTGGGCCGTATTTCTTCAAAGATGATGCGAATCACAACGTTACTGTGAATGGTGAGCGCTACCGTGCGATGTTAACAAACTTTTTTTTGCCCAAAATGGAAGAGCTTGACTTGCATGACATGTGGTTTCAATAAGACGGTGCCACATGCCACACAGCACGCGAAACAATGGACCAATTGAGAGGCGAGTTCGGTGAACAGTTTATTTCACGCTTGGGACCAGTCAATTGGCCGCCCAGATCATGCGATTTAACGCCTCTAGACTATTTTTTGTGGGGCTATGTTAAGGCTAATGTCAATAGCGACAAGCCCGCTTCGATTGACGCACTGGAAGCCAACATTATTCGTGAGATACCGGCCGAAATGTTGGAAAAAGTATGCCAAAATTGGACTAAGCGGATGGACCCTTTGAGGCGCAGCCGCGGCCAACATTTGCATGAAATAATCTTCAAACATTAAATTATATCGACCCAACTATCGATCCAAATAAATATTTCATGCATTTTTCTGAATTTTATGTGTTTTTTTTTAAATTTCCGACAGTTCTTATAAAATCACCCATTAGATTTTAAGCTTTGTTAAATCTTTGAAAAAATTTTGAGCCCTTCCCCACTCTGTTTTAAACATATGGTTTTGTTTTGATTTGTACATTATTGCCACATTTAATGATTTATATTGCCACACTTACATAAAAATACTAAAAATAAAATTTTTCGGAATGAAGAAAAAAAAATAGATCAAAGTCTGAAGAACAAGCAAAACAATATCAATCGAAATGAAAATTCGTAATCAAAATCATTCCGAATAATTTCTGTGACAGGCCTGATATCTCATCCAGTTCATTTATATAAATACAAATTTCTTTCTGTTTTTAGATCAATTACGCGAAGGCTGTTTTCGATGAACGTGAACTATCAGTGAATAATTTTTAAACTTGTTGCAATTCTGGTAATGCCGCGACTCGAACAATAATGCTGATCGCATATTCAAATTCTTTTGTATATTATTTTTATGTAAGATATTGTTTATGATAGAGAACCCCATTTTGTTTACCATTATAAAAGTTTTCGTTTAATATATTTTACTCAGAATCAAAGAAAAGGTAAGTGGCTCTTAATTGTATAAGGGAACAATGCTGGAGTAGCTCGCCGGGTTTGGTCAGGCGTAGAAAAACACGTTGAAATATTTTTTCCAATTTATTTGATTAAAATTAAATAAGTTCAGCAGATTCAAAGTAGAGAAATGGCTAAGAAAACGAACTAGTCCTCGTGAAATTTTAAAGCAAATGACCGGAACACCAGTGTCGTCGATTATCCGTGAGACGACTGTATGGCTTGCTGGTTGGCTAAAGAATCGTTAGTGTTTTAGTAAATGCTAAGCCTGGGACCTAAGGCTATAAAAACCTGTAGATTCCCCCTGCACTACTACAACTTGGTCTGGGCGCTATGGCTGTAATAACCAGTAGTCACTCTCTACCACTACTACTTATTAACTTGTCTGGGAACTATGGCTGTAAAAACCAGTAGAACCCTCTACCACTATACTGAGTTGGCCATGTGTCCGACCACCAAGACGAACCAAAGCCAACTGTCGGTGTAGTGCTAGTCACGCCAACATATAGCTCTACACACACCAGTTGATCAACGATGTGTAGTAGTGTAAGTGTAAGTAAGCGCATTTAAACATATGACATTTCTTTTGTTTCGTTTCTCTTAACCATTTGCTCTTACATTAATTGAGATGAAAATAGTATATAAAATCATAAGAGCGTGCTGCTTAATATATAAAGTATAAAAATAATAAGAATATAAAGATAATAATAAGAATAGAAAAGTAATATAAATTTCCATAGTGAAATATAGAGTAAATAATTCATTCAAAATGTAGAGTAAATAATTCATAAAATGCATGTAGCGATGAGAAACTTCGTTACAATTGCAAAGTGTCTACTTAACACAATGTAATAATAATGTTTTTATTAAGAAAACTAGAGATACATATCGTCATATTAAATGCAAACGGCTGTAACTACACTTTTTATTTTTTTACAAGAGAAGCAAAAAACTTTCTAAAATCAACAAATATGATTTCCTTGCAGTTTTTGTAAATTCTGCTTAAAGTGTGGGGATTTATTTATCGGTATATATAAGGTAAGATATATATTCGATTATCGATTATTCTATTATTCGATTATTCTATTAATGGCCTCTCAATTAAACTTGTAGCTGAAGTAAAGGATTTAGGCGTATTTTTTGATAGTAAATTGAGTTTTCTATCCATATTGATTACATTGTTTCTAAAGCCTATTGTATGCTTGGTTTCATAGAAAGAAATTCTAAAGATTTTAAGGATGCATATACCCTGAAATCCTTATACATTTCTTTGGTCCGCAGTATTTTGGAATATTGTTCTATTATCTGGAATCCCTATCATATAGGTGCATCTAATCGTATTGAACGTATTCAGAAAATTTTTACTAAGACCGCTTTAAAGTTATGAACTGCCTTCTTATGACATCAGAAGAAAGTTATTAGGCTTGCAATCATTAAATGATCGCAGAAAGGAAACATAAAAAAGTTTTGTATATCTTTTATTGGTAGAAATGTTATTACCTAATAAATTTAAAAAAAATGTTAAACTCAATTGTTTGTATATTTATGTATGTATATGTAAATAATTAGGCCCTTAGTTGTATCCTCCATTTTGTTTTTGGAGCTCCATCATCGTGCTACGCCTGATTTGCAGCATGCATTTTGCCATTTCTACGTCATTCAATTCATCTATTTCAATTGCATCTGTCGAACTGATTTCCACAATTTCACACCTAAAACCACATACAAAAAGATAGAGATAATTAAAAAAAAAAATCATTTACATATAGGGTGGCTGATCAATTTTGCTACATTAAGAAGCTCAAATAACTTTTTGTAAAGTTTATGTAATTTATTTTTTAGTCATTCATTTGAAAAATAATATAATGTTATTTAAATAATTCATGAAGTTTTGAAAATAATTTAATTCAAATGGCCTCCACCCTCGATGACACATGTACGAAAAGTTATTCATTACTGCCTGGAGTGTTGCAGCGGGAATTGTCTCAATTACCGTTCGAATGGATTGCTTTGGAATCATCCAAATTTGTTGAGTTTCTTTTGTAAACATCTTGTTTGCAATAACCCAAAAAACTCCATTGACGGTAACAGTAAGACCGTTTTCTTCGAAAAAGTAAGGCCCGATAATCAACACAACAGGACCAGACTGGACCCAAGTGGACCGGCTTTACAATAGCTGGCAGCCTGTCAAACCTAAGGCCCGACAATGAACCTTGAAGAAATTGCACCAACCACACTGTGATGCGATTGAGTATCTGTGGGTTAGAATTACTCCATATTCGACAATTTTCTTTGTTAACATTGCCGTTTAAATCAAAATGTGCCTCGTCAGACATAAAAATGCAGTTCAAGACGTTTTCATCCTCTGACACCATTTGAATGATCTTCTCACAAAATTCCAAACGAATCAGAAAGTCTCTAGGATTCAGTTTGTTCACTAATTGAATCTGATATGGAAATAAGATTAAATCTTGGTGTAAAATTATCTGCAGCGACTGTCTGCATCCATTTGAGCAGATAAGCACTTTATGGAAACTCAAGATTTAGATTGTATGGCAGGACCTACAGCAGCGATAGTTTCCTGCGTTGTAACAGAGCGATCTCGATAATAAGGCCTTCTTGCGATTGTGCCATGTTCGGCAAAACTTTTCACTAGCCTCATTATAGTCCATCTGCTAGGAGGAGGACTGCCGCCAAACTTGCGATGTTTCCGTCTATGGACGGAAAGATTGTTTTCTATGTTTCTCAGCTGTCTATATTTCGACATTTCATAGGAGCTATCCTAATCATCAGTCAACTTTGTATCCCAACAATCTAAAAAAAATTAATGAGAATTTGAAAAGAAAAATGCTCTAATAATACCTGTCAAAATACAAAAATGTTTGAGAATATCTTTCAAAAAATTTCCAAAGTCTACTGATGATTAGGATAGTTCCTATGAAATGTCAGCTGGGAAACATATAAAACAAGCTGTTTATAATTTTTTGATTGGTATCAATGCTAGAAGCTAATATAAGGTGTGTTCCACGTGAATAACGAAACAGTCCGAATTAGTCCAAAAGCGTTCCACGTAACAATTTTTGTGCAATTTTGAGAGAAAATGAGAGAGTAATTTTTTCATTTCCTATACAAATCAGCGAGAGCTTTTTTTTTGGGTAAGTTCGGACTAGAATTGAATAATCAGCTATTTTATGTTTACATACATATGAAACTGAAAATGTAAACAGAAAATTTGCAAATTGGAAAAAGGGCTTTTGTTTAAAAATTAGTTAAAAGCAAAATGGAAGGTTACCCAAACTAAAAATGTTTTGAAGTTGTAAACAGGACACGCAATTGTTGTTTGGCTTCTCATTTTATAAATATGTACTATAAAAATCTATTCATAATTTTACATTTTGCAGCTGTAGCCAATAATGCAAATGTTTTCATTATATAATGTTATGCGTGTTAAGCGTCTAAAATCACTAAAAAAGTAAGCTGCACTAGTATTGCAAGATTGTACAATTGTGGAGCGCAAAAGTTCCAGGAGTTTTGGGTAAAATTTACAAATATAGAGAGAAATTTGCTTTTTGCTCTCATTAGTTCGAACTAGTCCGAGATCTCGTGAAACACATCTGTAATGAATAAAACTCAATTGTTTAAATAATTTAAAAATGTATGCTCACACCATGTTTCGAATTATTTTACCTGTGATTTTGCAAACTATTTCTTTTAACCAATTCTTTTGTTGAAAAATAAAACATTCCAGTCTCTTCAAATTCTCCTTCCCAGTCCTGGCGTCTGGGTCTTTTTGTTGGATCGAAATTAAGAGGTAAAACAAGATGGGCGCCCACAATCTTCCACCTCAGCTTATGAGACCTAAAATTGATACGGAGTTAAAAACTTTCATATTGTTAACAAAACTGCCGATATGGCATCTGCTTAATAAAATACAAAAAAAAAAAAAAAAAACAAGAAGGATTGTAGTATATTCGTCTGGGCCGAATCTGAAATACCCTTCACAATAGTCACATAAATAACGAGTGATTTTTTTGCTATTATCTTTTTGGCAACACTAGTTTTGACAGCTCACGCACGTTTTGTATCTTGTGTCACTGTCAAACATCTTCAGTTTGGTCTATAATTTAATCATGAATCGTCTTACAAACGAACAACGCTTGCAAATTATTAAATTTTATTACCAAAATGCGTGCTCTGTTAAGAAAGTTCATCGCGCGCTTCTTCCATTTTATGGTCAGTTTAATCGACCTACTGAGGCTTCTATTCGGGCTATTGCAAAAAAATTTCGCACCAAATTTACATTGTTGGACATTAAACCACCAACACGCTTACGTAGAGTGCGAACTGAAGAAAATATCGCAGCCGTATCGGCCAGTGTTGGTGATGACCGTGAATTATCGATTCGGCGCCGTTCGCAGCAATTGGGCCTGTGTTACTCCACTGCGTGGAACATTTTGCGGAAGGATTTGGGTGTGAAGCCTTATAAGATACAGCTGGTGCAAGAATTGAAGCCAAACGACCTACCACAACGCCAAATTTTTGGTGAATGGGCTCTTGAAAAGTTAGATGAAGATCCACTTTTTTATCGAAGAATTGTGTTCAGCGACGAGGCTCATTTCTGGTTGAATGGATACGTGAACAAGCAAAACTGCCGTATTTGGAGTGAAGAGCAGCCAGAAGCATTGCAAGAGCTACCAATGCATCCACAAAAAACAACCGTTTGGTGCGGATTATGGGCTGGCGGCATCATTGGGCCGTATTTCTTCAAAGATGATGCGAATCACAACGTTACTGTGAATGGTGAGCGCTACCGTGCGATGATAACAAACTTTTTTTTGCCCAAAATGGAAGAGCTTGACTTACATGATATGTGGTTTCAACAAGACGGTGCCACATGCCACACAGCACGCGAAACAATGGACCAATTGAGAGGCGAGTTCGGTGAACAGTTTATTTCACGCTTGGGACCAGTCAATTGGCCGCCCAGATCGTGCGATTTAACGCCTCTAGACTATTTTTTGTGGGGCTATGTTAAGGCTAATGTCTATAGCGACAAGCCCGCATCGATTGACGCACTGGAAGCCAACATTGCCAACATTATTCGTGAGATACCGGCCGAAATGTTGGAAAAAGTATGCCAAAATTGGACTAAGCGGATGGACCATTTGAGGCGCAGCCGCGGCCAACATTTGCATGAAATAATCTTCAAACATTAAATTATATCGACCCAACTATCGATCCAAATAAATATTTCATGCATTTTTCTGAATTTTATGTGTTTTTTTTTTAAATTTCCGATAGTTCTTATAAAATCACCCATTATATAGCATAAAAAATTTGAACTAAATATGCGGTTTTAATTTATAATAATGATAATTTGTTAAATTCTTAAGCACCCCATACACGTTTCAACTCAGTTGGCAACAGAGTCGGTTGTTGTCCAAATTAAAGCGTGTATGGCTTTGTCAGTTGATTAGTTTGGCAGTTGTCGAGTTGGTTGAAGAAAAATTAAAATGTTTTGATTTTTTCAAGTTGACTAGCGTCTTTCAATTCGATCGTGTTGTGTGTGTTCGAGTCTGTTGATCAGCAGTAAGTACCTCGTTTCTGTAAATTTTGTGAGAAGTTTTCACATCGAAAACTATGAAACAAAAAATTCCATTGTTTCTCGATTAGTGAAAAAACAGTGTTTCTGTATTTCAAAGTGAAAACCGACAACACCAAGGCGAATTCATAACAGATGAAATTGACAGCGCAGCTGATAACTTTTTTTTTAATTTTAATCTGTTTCAGATGTCAAGGGCATAATTGAAACAAAATTGGAAAAAAAATTTAAAACAATTTTTTAAATTATGTATTCTATTTTAAGCGCCAGATATCATCCACAATCCTCCGCAGTCTGGCTGGCCATTTTCACCTTTTCAAGCTGGGATCTGGGACTTTAAGTTTCACGAAATAATTAAAAGTTTCACAATATAATTAAGTTTTTCCTTTGTTGTAAATTTTTTTGAAAAGGAATTTGAAAAAAAACACAAAAAAATTTTTTAAATTATGTATTGCATCTTGAGCTCCAGCTATCATTCTGAATCCTCCCCAATCTTGCTGACCATTTCCCCCTTTCCAAGCTCTATGATCTGAGAGTTTAATTTTCACGAAATAATTAAAATTTCACGAAATAATTAAATGTTTGTTTTTATTGTAAATTTTTTTTATTATATTTTTTTTTTAATTCCTTTTTGTGTTTATATTTTTCCCTTGACATTTGAAAAAGATTTATTTTTTGTAGTGTTGTATTTATTGCTCTTGCATTTACCTGGTATGGATTCGCCTTGGACAACACTAATTCTATTTTCATTGGAATATTTCCAAAAATCAGCTGCCAAAAACAATAAACAAAAAAATATAAATATTTAAATTAGATTTTTGGGATTTGTACATTTGTAATATTAAAAGAAGCAAGCAAACAAAAAATTATATAAAATAAATCAAAAAAATTTCTATCGCCGCTTTCGCATTGGAAGTATCTTAGTTTCTAGCGTGCTGCAAATAAAACACCCCCTGAAAAGTCGTTGGATAGCAGAAAATTGAATAAATATCTACCAACGCTAGCACTGAATTGATAAACAACGGTAAGTTTGTTGTTACAATTTCAAATGTAGATTTTAAAATGCTAAAATTTTTCGCATGTAGGTCCAACAAAGAAATCTGCTGCAACCGCTTTGAATAAAACGAAATGCCCACAAGAGAAGATAGTTATCGTGTCGTCACTTCAGGCGGTTACGTATTACCTATAGAGGGTAAAATGGCTGATTCCAAAGGCCAAAGGTAAATCAATATGAGCACGAAAATCTGAAACTGAACTACGAACAAATTCTTAATGAGAATATTGCTTTAAAACAACGACAAACTGCAGACAATATATTTAGAGTTTGAACAAGTAAGAGTGTAGTACATTCGGCTGGGCCGAATCTAAAATACCCTTCACGAGAGTCACGTATATGTATAGTATATTTAAAAAATGTGACCTAAATATGCTCGGTTATATATGAACCGATATCGGAATTTTCTATTTTCTGTATTTTAGTAACCTTCTTTTATAACGAGAATTGTTCTTCATCAAAAAAAAGAAAAATAATGGAAAAATCGGACCAATATGGACCAATATAGGAAATTTTAATTTTCCATAATTATATAAAATTATTTCATTACCAAAACTGCTTTTGACCACAAAAAAGTTGTTTAAGCATTTTCATGAAAAACCTGGTCTGGGCTATATCTCGGGTATATATGGACCGATATCGGAAATTTCCATTTTCCATATTTATATAACTTTATTTTATTACCAGAACTGCTTTTAAGCAAAAAAAAAAGTTGTTTAAGTTCGCTTATGCGACATTTTCATGAAAACCCCGATTTGGGCTATATCTCGGGTATATATTGACCGATATCTGAAAAAAAAATTTTTGTATTTTAGTCACCATGCTTAATGAATGTGTGAAGTTTGAAGCAAAACAAATATTTTTTTTTCAAAAATTTCCATACAAAATTGCAAAAAAAGGGGGTTTTCGGAATTTGGATATATCTCAGCTATATGTGAACCGATTTTACTAAATTTCATTAGCAAACACATGAATCGATTGGGTAATAGCATGGTGAATCGTGTGATTGCACAATTAATGGCAACCCTGATGATTTTCTCAGAAACGGTATTTCGACGGCAGCCAGACGGACATCGCTTAATCGACTTTTCTATCAATTTTGATTGAGAATATACTCGTATATACTTTATAGGGTCGCAAATGAAAATTGTGGAAATTACAAGCGGAATCGCAAACTTACATGTACATATATACCTTTTACATTTTTGTGAATGGCATAAAAATTTGAATCCTTATTTAAGTGGCAGGCAGTATAATAACTAAATAAATCAAACCATTTTGTTTTGCATTTGATACAAAGACTTGCGCCGAACCGACTTCAGCCGGGTAATCCTGAGCCGCCGATAAATTCTGCTAGTCGCCGCCGCCGCCAAAAATTATTCGGCTAATTCGGCTTAAAATAAGTTTCTTTCATCCTATAAAAAAAGCCAAATGCTGCTCGGGCAGTGGAACTCAGGCTCGGAAAGGCAGAAAAGTTTAAATGTAAAGCAACCCGTGTGAATTTTAGTTGCACAATATGATTTTTTATTATTTCTCCACTTAACTTTAGGTGCACTGGCACTGGTTATCTTTTTCTATGTATTATGTATATTGGAAAACGAACAGTTTCTTTTAACCAAAAAATAAGTATAGAAATAGCGCGGGCAAACAAAAATGTCAGTTTTTGCTTTTATATTACAATAAAAAAGGTTATACAATTGCGGCTATTTACATACAGTCACTCACATTTAAAGTCGGGCAAACATTGTCGAAAATTTATGATCTTAATATTTATGTTTTGATGAAAGATGATGCGTTTAACTTTTTTTTGTTTTATCATAAAAACTCTTATTAATAGAAAAACCGAAGAAATTTTATTTTAAGTCCCGTTATAAAAAACATAAGAATAACAAAATGAGAAAAAGTAAATTCTCTGTCTCACATTGAAAGTCGGGCACTTAATGTTTTGTACAATGAAAAAGTGAAATATACCGTTATTTCCACTTTTTTCTTCTTTTGTCTCCAAAACAATTATTTCTTCTTACACAATCATTCGATCAGTGAAGATTATAAAAGTTTTTTGAAAAATGCCGCGCAAAATTAAACAATCCACCTTCGAAGAACGGAAAATAATAATTGAGTTGCACTTAGATGGAAAATCTGAAAGGGAAATATCTAATTTGATAAAAAAAGCAAATCTACAGTGCATGATATCATTTCTAGATATAAAGAAAGTGGTTTGGTAGCAAATAAAAAACGCGGAGCCCGAGCAAGAAAGCTTTCACCCAGAGATGAGAGCATGATTTTAAAACAGGTGAAGAAAAATCCTTTTATTTCTGCTCCAAAACTGACAGCAATGGTCAAGGAAGCTTCTGGGACGGAGGTAAACCCAGAAACAATAAGAAGACTTCTTCGCAAGAATGACTTTCATGGCCGAGTGGCACGGAAAAAACCTCTTATAAGTAAGAAAAACCAAAGCGAACGGCTTGTTTTTGCTCGTCAATATATGACCAAAGATTTTGATTTCTGGAGTACCGTAAGTTGGAGCAAACATAAAAATTTAATTAGGCTTATTATTAATATTTAGGTATTGTTTACTGACGAAAGTAAATTTAACTTATTTGGGTGCGATGGAAGAGGCAAAGTATGGCGCAAACCAAACAAAGAGATGGAAGGCAAGAATTTAAGAAAAACAGTAAAGCACGGTGGTGGATCGGCTATGGTTTGGTGATGCATGGCAGCCTCAGGAGTTGGAAATTTGCATTTCATTGACGGTGTTATGAATAAGAATGTTTATTTAAATATTTTGAGAAAAAATTTAAAAGAAAGCGTAAAAAAACTCGGCATTGAAATTAATTTCCAATTTTACCAGGACAATGATCCTAAACATTCAGCATATGATGTAAAGAATTGGCTGCTCTATAACTGTCCGAAGGTTATTAAAACCCCTGCACAAAGTCCGGACCTCAATTTTATTGAACATTTGTGGGACGAATTAGGCCGCCGGATGCAGGACAGGCAGTGTACGTCAATTCCACAACTAAAGAATGCCTTACACGAAGAGTGGAATAATATAAGTCCTGAGGTTTGCAAAAAATTAGTGGAATCTTTGCCTAACCGCTTACAAGCTGTTGAAACCCAAAAAGGTGGATCTACAAAATATTAATTTTGCGTTATGTTCACATAATGCTAATTTTTTATTAATTGCCCGACTTTAAATGTGAGACTGAAAAGTGACCTTATTTAAGTTAAGCCTTCGTATACATTTAATAAAAGAACTTGGAATAAATTGTTTTTGTTGTTTTCAAATAACAGAACTTTTGTGATAAAATAAACAAAATTAAAACGAATTTTTCTTCCGTCAGCTTATAAAAATTGGGACTAAAAGTTTTTTCATGTGTCTGCCCGACTTTAAATGTGAGTGACTGTATATTACATTTGGATTGTTTTGAACGAATAATAAACGCAAACCGAAGCGTTTCAAAGATAATAGGTGTGTTCATTTACTTTACTAGTAAAAACTAGCAACAAGAGAGTAACAAGAAAATTTTTCAAAATTATTCTCAAAAAAATGTGAAAAAGTAAATGAACACTTTACTAGCTAAAATTTGCAAGTTAGAGTAGTGTTGTTATGTATCGGTATATATGAGTACTTAATAACTACTACCCTTATATTTTTTGGACAAATTATACATATGTATATGTATATTATTATAAAAAGAGTGTGGTTGTGGTCATTTATATTTAGCATTGTCGTGACTGGCATTTTTCGAGTACGGCTTGAAGAAACGTTTTACAATTTTATTTAATCTAGTACTAGGCGTAGTCGAAATACGCTAAATACAGGGGTGATTAGCTACTTTTGAATAAAACATATTTTTTTAATTAGGGGTGATTAACCGATACACGTTTCAACTCAATTGGTTAGGTAGGCAGGCCGCTGGATTCTCAAAAAGTACCTGGATTCTCCAGCACACTTGGGTTCTGATAGGTCGTTCCCTTTGCGATAAACTCAATTGGCTACTGAGTCTGTTGTTCTGCAAATCAAGACATGTAAATTGATTCGTTTGAGAGTTGTCGAGTTGGTTGAAGAAAAATCAAATCATTTTGATTTTTTTTAAAATTGGCTAGTAAGTCTCTCAATTCGATTGTGCTTTGTATGTTCGAGTCTCCTGATCAGTTGTCCAAATAACTTAAGAAAGGAAAAAACTTGAACTATAACCCGTTGTACAAATGTACAAACCAAAAATTTAATTTAAAAATTATAAAGTTCAATAAAAAATTATAAATAGCTTTTTTTCTATGTTTCCCAGCTATCTATATGTCGACATTTCATAGGAACTACCCTAATCATCAGTAGACTTTGGAAATTTTTGAAAGATATTCTCAAACATTCAACTTTATATCCCAAGAACATAAATAAATTGTTGAGAATTTAAAAGAAAAGTGCTCTAATAATATCCGTCAAAACACAAAAAACAAGCTTTTCTATTTATAAACGTCTCTAACATTTCTTTAGACCTTTCAAACAACCCAGCTGGGAAACTTAGAAAACAAGCTATTTATAATTTTTATTGGTATAAATGGTAGAAGCTAAAAATAGCGAATAAAAACTTAATTGTTTGAATTTTTGTTCTCTGCTTTTCGATACTTTCAAAAAGCAAATCGTAGCAACCAACGGTTGTTCATTTGTTTGAAAGGTGTAAAGAAATGATAGAGACGTGTATGGATGAGAAAGCTTGTTTTTTGTGTTTTGACAGGTATTATTAGAGCATTTTTCTTTTAAATTCTCAACAATTTATTTATATTGTTGGGATATAAAGTTGAATGTTTGAGAATATCTTTCAAAAATTTCCAAAGTCTACTGATGATTAGGGTAGTTCCTATGAAATGTCGACATATAGATAGCTGGGAAACATAGAAAAAAAGCTATTTATAATTTTTTACTGGTATAAAGTTCAATAAAAATTCAATAAATTAATATCCAAACTTGTATTTGTAATTTCTTGCAAAGAAAATGTTAAATATTTTTAAAATAGTCTTTAATTTCATTGAATCTGATAGTTGGATGAAAATCTTTCAATTCAGTTTATGAAGTGTGCTGCCAAGAACCAACTCAATTGAAAGACTCAATTCACAATAGGATTGAAAGGTGTATGAGCCGCTTTATACGTTATAACTGCTTGTCTACACATTTCCTTTTTGTTTTTTCAAATTAATTTCAAAGTGTAAAGTACCGAGTAGCTAGGTACTCATAATATTTACAATACTAAAGATAACATCTGGTTTGTAAAAAATAAAAAACAGAAATATTTTAGAGGTTAAAATTAGATAAATGTTAATATAATTATAAATGAAAGGATCTAAGTGTGAATTTAGTTGCTCCCCTAAAAGCTTTAAACACATTCAGGCAAGTAAATTTGCCGGAACATACTTTGCTACTGATGTGCCAGATACTGTGTTGCTTAGTTCATTTCCCCCAGACTTTTTATTTTACTTCTGTTTCTAATAAGTTACACAAAAATACATTTGTAATCTTTTTAATACTTTTAATCGGTTTAAAAGTTTACATACAATTACAATTTCTTAAATTTTTCAAAATGTTTTTATTTTGAACTTAATTTAGAAATACTGCTTTGTAAAAAACACAAACGCAAAACAGCTGTTTGAATAATTATTAGGTGTGTTCCACGAGATCTCGGACTAGTTTGGGCTAATGAGAGTAAAAAACAAATTACTACCTAAATTTGCAAATTTTACCCAAAACTGCTGGAATGCAAAAAACCACAATTGTACATCTTGCAATACAAGTGCTGCTTACTTTTTAGATTAAAGTATATTTTAGTGATTTTAGACGCTTAAAACGCATAATAAAAGATTTGCATTATTGGCAACAGCTGTAAAATTAAAAGCAATGTAAAATTTTCAGTACATTTTTATATCATATATTTATTAAATGAACATCCATATAATTATTGCATGTTCTCCTTACAACTTCACAAGGTTATTTTTAGTTTGGGCAACCTAATTTTTAAACAAAAACTTTTTTCCAATTTGCAAATTTTCTGATTACATTTTCAGTTTCATATGTATGTAAACATAAAACAGCTGATTATTAAATTCTAGACCGAAGTTACCTAAAGAAAAAGTTCGGGCTAATTTGTACAGGAAATGAAAATTATTACTCTCTCATTTTCTCTCAAAATTGCACAAAAATTTTTACGTGGAACGCTTTTGGACTAGTTCGGACTGTTTCGTTATTCACGTGGAACACACCTATTACAAGTAAAAATTTTACTTGTAAAAACTTGCAAGAATTTTTATGGCTCTCAATTTTTTACGCTCTTTTGGCGCTCTCTCGTTGCAAATTTTTTGGATTAATGAACGCTTTCTAGTAACAGTTATTACAAATTTGTAAAAGTTTTTAGTAAATGAACACAACTAATGTTTCTTAAACGTTTCGTAACGATTTACATATAGATAAGCAAGAAGTTGATTGTTGCTTTTAAACGTTTTTGCTCATTGTATAAAACCATTAAAATATTTAAAAGTTTTTGTCGATACTAGAAACATACATATGTTAAATATACTATTTATTTCTATTCCCTGTACGAAAAATAAGTAAATTTTTTGTGAAACATGATAACTTACCTTGTTGCAGCGAAAACACAGGGCTGATGTTGAAACTTGTTAAACGCTTCAATAATATACTCCTCCTTCAAAAATACGGAAGTGCATTGAAATAAAGCAAATTTACGTACGAACTTGTTCTTATACAAAAATTCTTTAATAGCATCTAGGGATGAAGAATGATCTTGGGCAAATGCTTCAAGTCGCCGATAGACTAACACATCATCTGAAAAACAATTTGTAAATAAATCTTACGCATGTACATATGTATGTACAAAGTATTGGGAAACGAATATCAAATAAATATGTTGGAGTTTCCAATTCGACCCTCGTAGCATGTATATTCAATACTTATATAAACTGGCCTAGATTGAACGAAAATAAAAAAAGCTAGATAATTCCCAGCTAGCACTTTCAATCGTAGAAGATTCTATTGGGAATCGCCTGAACCTTTTCTTAAGATAGTAAATTGGATTTAAGACTCTTGCAGTCGATTTAACCGTTCCAGACTTTTTTCCTTGGGTTTTTTGAAGTCCCGTGTTTACGTGAACAAGCCCGAGACTCCGGAAGCCCTCATGGACAACATTTGGCACGTGTGCCAAAATCTGTCGCTCGAAGTTTTTGCCAAAGTGATGAAAAATGCCATAAAACGAGCCCGTATAGCAATCAATTATGGTGGCGCCCATTCGGTCGATATCATCTTCCCGAATTGACCAATAAAATTCTAAAGGAAGTTTCTTAACTCTAATATTATATGATGGTATTTGTTTGGCTGAAGTTCAAACCTAGCTTTCGCCAAAAATTATTTTTAATTACAACGATAATTGCCGCGATCAATAACTCTTGATCAAAGAAGACACGAAGTTTGTTATTAAAAAAAAAACGAGAGCCAAACAGTATCAGATGACTTCTTTTGGCCCACCTGTTGCTTAAAAATTTGCTGTTTAATAAAGATAATTACGTTTTAACGCCTCTTTTGCAATATCATCGCTGTCAGTAGATACCCAAATGTTGTGAAAGTAACCAGTGTTCTTGATAGTGACAATAGTCCTTCCCAATAAAGTTTTGCCATCAAAATGTATTAAGTTCTTATTTTTAATCCCTTTAGAGCCCCCACGTGCAAGTATAATAGCGTGCGTGTCATTTAACGAGCTATAAAGATAACGTTAAATAAATATGTATATGAATGAATATGTTACTCGTATGATACTAAGCCATGCAGTGATGGCCACACACATACATTCATAGTCATACACCCATATAAGTAGTAGGAAAAACGAAGTGTGTTTTTGAAAAGTCACACAGTGAGGACTTTATTAAAACCTAGAGCAATTATTTTATTTATTTATGTAACTATACAGTTGCAAACAAATTTGCAAAGTATAAGTAGCACATGATGGGCGGAGTAACGAAGACTTTATGCCCACGATGGTATTAACAGTATTTTGTTTCCGCGCTGTGACTAATTGTAAAAACCTATGCCTTCGCATAGGAAGTGGCCGCTTGGTTGGCAACGAAATACCTTAGAAAAAACTGTAAACTAATACAGTTAGTTGAGGTAGACAGTTAACCAATGAGAGTGAGACGCAACAACGACAAGCCTGACTTGAGCATTTGAGAAAAAATTACGATGACGCGAGAGCTGTTCTCCAGCCCAGAGCTGCTTTACGACTGTAAAGGCCCTGATTCACTATCCTGCATGATCGTGCGATTCATTCACAGGAAAATGTTTTTAAAGTCTGGCCGACTTAACAAACAGCCATGTTCCGAGAACGCGCGTTCTGAAAACGCAATGCGTTTTGAAAAACGCTTAATTGATTTTTATGTGTTCTGCGGAACGCGCATTTTACTGGCGTATAGGAGTTTTTTCCGAAAAAATACATGTGTTTTACATACATATGTATATATGTATGAGGTAGTAATATGAAACGAAAAAATTTGACAACAAATAAACAAATTTTCAATTTAGTTTTCTTAGTGAAAATGTGTAAAGTTCTTTAAACTTTTTTTTTGAAATAAAAAGAAAACATTAAATTTTAATAATGAATAATTTTATTGCCTTTTGCAAGTTCAGTTTTAGCAAATTCAATCAGCTCACTTCAATATATACATGCGAGTTAAAGTCGCCAAATTTAAGCGATATGCGTTTTCCAGAACACCTATTTGGCGATTTCAAATCGCAAAACCATATTTCTTGCGTTATATGTTTCTCAGAACACCCATTTGGCGTTTTCAAATCGAAAATGCTAAATTTAAGCGAGTTGCGTTTCTCAGAACATGCATGAAAACCTCCTCAAAATGGCGTTGCAGGCCACCCTATTATACAAGTATGATTGCAATAATTTATAAACACAATAAAATAATTGAAAACTTTTATTACCATAATAATTTTATATTATATACATTTTTTTTCTCGAGGCACCAACAATATTCTTATATTTTTCACAATATCCGGTACAGGGTTGTATTATAGGGAACCCATTCCCACATATATACCACACTGATCGCACAGAAACCATGAAAATTTTCATAAAATTTGTTGCGTTGTTGCATTTTTAGCACTTTTATAGCACACATGTTTTATTTAGTAGATCGCACAATCGTGTAGGATAGTATAACAAGGCCGTAATGAGCCACTAACTTGGTGATCTTTGTTGAAATGTACACAAAGCATAATGTTTTCGTGGTTATCACGAAGATTTTTTATATTTCACACGAATTTTTTCTAGTCTACATATGAGGGCGTCGAAGCAGCAGAATTTTGTGTTCTATAATCGCGACCATAGGAAATACGTAGACGCTGTTCCAAACGCAAATTTTTTAAAGCATGAATAAATTCCTACAGCGAACCAGCACAAATTTGTTCTATTTTAATAAAGACCTTTTTCTTCAAATAGTGCCAAGAAATTCGAAACCATTTTTTGCGTTTGACACTCAGTTTTCGTTATACAGGGTGTCAGCCGAGAAGGTATACCATATTGTTTGTTTTCATTGTAATCCTGGATGTATGTGATGTGGCACCGTTTTGTTGATACCACATATTAATCAAGCCCTATGCATGCAGTTTTGGCGTTAAACGGTTTTCAATCATATCACGATATCGCTCTCCAGTCACAGTTATCGTTACGCCGTTTTCATTTTTGAAGAAGTGAGATCCAATGATTCCCCCTGATTAAATTGCACACCAGACTGTCACTTTTAATGGATGCAAAGGTGACTGATAAATAAATGGGGGGTTTTCCAGTATCCATTCAAATGAAAATGTACCTCGTCAGCCAGTGGATCAGATGAAATCCACTTTTTGCTCCATGTGCTCTTTCCTGCCGCTATCGTATGAAAAAATCGACCGATACAAGTATGTATCGATGCTTATTTTTCGATACTGAGTAGGTATCGATACTTTCCGATCGATACCGTATGGAACATAGGTATCGATACTATAGTATTATCGTTTCATCCCTATATACACATATCCCAGATAATCAGCCATGTGATGAAAAAATTTGGGTTTTGTATGGTGGAAAAAAAAACTAGTTGTGCCATCCGAAGTCGCCATTTTTAAAGTACACACATGCATATACGAAAGTGTGTTTTAATAGTATTTTTTATTTTTATTAAAGGACGTATGCAAAACAGGGTAGGATAAATGTGTGCCCGCGAATTAAATTTTATTTAATTCGACCGTTTTTAAATTTGTATTCCCGAATTTAAAAATATAATTAGCGAAAAGAATTTAATTTTAAATTCGTGAATTTTTTCATTCTTTTCGTGAAAGAAAAAAATAAATAAAAACTGATTAAATTCGTTTGCGAGCAGAATGAAAAAATTCCAGAATTTAAATTGAAATTGTGCTCGCGAATTGAAAAATAAAGTTCGCGAATTTAAAAATAAAATTCGTCAGCCCCTAGAGCTAGTAAAATTTTATTCACCTCAGAAATGTCAAAATTTTAATTACGAGAGTACTTGTTTACCGTTTCACACACGTCCTTTGATAGAAATATTTGAAATGTAGCAATTTGATTGAAATAAATTATAATTGAAAATTTTATAATTAAAAGTATAAAAATCAAATAATAATTACTATATCAAATAATAGTTACTATTGAAAAATGGCTCTATTATAATTATTTCTTAATTTATTCCTTTTTATTATTTATTAGTTTTGTTAAATTTTTTTCCTTATTGTCAAAAAATTATATTGTCAAATGTAATATTTTTTCAAACAGCAAAACCATGAAACTTTTTTACCACAGACAAATTATTTTTCTCCGTAGTACTTTGATGCCGTTTCGCACACGTCCATATTATCAAAATTTATATTAGCCTCTAGAGCTAGTAAAATTTTATTCACCTCAGAAATGTCAAAATTTTACGAGAGTACTTTTCTACCGTTTTACAACGTCCAAAGTTGATTAAAATTATAAATTTTTGATGAAAATATATAAAAACATTAAATTTTATTTAGACGCTTCCAGTTCTACGGTTTGGCCATTTCACTTAAGAGTTCACTTCATCATTTGCTTTCGAGTTGAAATAACAAAATCTTTTGTGATTGTGACCAATTTTGTGACTGCAAATCGTACTCACATTTTTTTTTTTTTTTTTGCACATGGCTGAATAATATTCATTTATTGTAATATGGAGTCAATATCACTTTCTAAGTCACCAGAATTTACTATAAACTTTTGAAGATTATAAGAAAATAAGTGTATAAAAAACAGCTAGTATAGCTCTCACTGCGTCGATTTTCAAATATACTCGTACACCTTCGATTTTTGCTGCTACAAATACCATCATATAACTATGAATGAATATATGTGACCATCACTGATGCAGCGTGACTTCCTGTCTTCACTTTAATATTTAGGGCACTATTTGTAAAATAATATTTTATTGTTTATTATTGATTTGTGCAACTAATCGCGTTTAATACATTTAGTGTAGTAAATATGTATGTTTATAAGTATGTGCATATGTAAATATGCACACAAATTTTCCTATCAAACTATTGTGATATCTTTCGTTTTCTGTATAATTTAGTTTCACATGTGAATGTAGTATATGTATGTATGCATATTAAATTCTTATTATTAATGTACCAGCACAAATTGTTTGACAAAAAGAAAACTAATTCGGTTATGATTGTTAAACGTTTGACAATCATTTTGAAAATGAACTCTGATGTACATTGAATTGCTTTCACGACATGCTTTGTTCATGAACAGACACAATTAAGTGGCGGTCTGACTAGATGAATTCTTATTTAAGTTTTGACAAAATTCTTGTTGTTATTTGTACATATAAACTCTTGTTGTTAATTGATACGTATGTACTCGTATGGAACTCGTTTTTTTCATTCTTAAACTAATGTGGTGTTTATGGGACACGAATGAGTGATACGACTAGAAAATATGATAGCATGAAGTATACTCAATATTTTGAGTTTATTTCATAAAACCTTTCTAAACATATCACTCATTCGTCTCCTATAAGCATGACACAAGAAAGATTTTTATAATATAATAAATCACAATTGAGTTTATTCACTTTATTATTAACTTATACTATTGATACTAATCAAAAAATACAAACTTGCTTGTTTTTTGTTTCCTAGCTGTCTATATGTCGACATTTCATAGGTGTAAAATAGAAACGTGTGCAAAAAAGAAAAATGTTGTTTTTTGCATTTTGAAAACATATTTCTTTTTAAATTATCAATAAATTATTTAAAATAATTGCATATATACAGTCCAATTATGAATATTCTTACGGATTTTATTTATTTATTTACATTATACCTTACAAAGTAAATTTATAATGTAAACAAACTTTAGGCGCAGGTTGCCAGACCATACGCGCATGTACTGTCACAAAATTTATTTATTATGTATACCTTTATATAGGTTTTTACTTTCAAATTAACGATTTTTGTATTCAAATTCCATTTTTTACAAGTCAAATACAATGTTTTGCAACACAAATTCAATTTTTTGCACTTCAAATTAAATTCTTTGCATTTAATATTAAATTTTTTCTATTTCAAATTAAAATATTTTTATTTCAAATTAAATTTTTTGTGTTTCAAATTAAATTTATTTAACTTCGAATTAACAGCCTGTTCGACGATATCGAATGAAAATGTATGCGAAAGAAAGCTAGTCAGTCACATTCGAATAAATTTGAGTTCGTCTATGTCACTATTGTTCGTTCGCATATAATTATGTATTTTAATTGAATTTTGACACATCGTTCGCATAAAATTAAGTTAGAAAAACCCCAAATCAATTTTCATTCGCCCTGAATGCGATTGAACCTATCCTTTCGACATGGGCGAACTGTCTGTAAATTTTTTGTTTACTTGGCTAAAAACTTAAGGCTTTATTGAAAAAAACTCGCCATACGTTACAGTATAAGTAAAAAATTTTGAGAAAAGTTTATGAAATAAACTTTATTTTAAATTGGAAAACAAATTGAAAAAAATATGTTCTCCCGATATTTCAACTGTAATAAATTTCTGTTTTGAAAGACAAGACGATCATTGCTAATTCATCTGTAAATTCCAACATTTTCATAATTTTCCTGGAAGAGTTAGCTATTCAGTAAATTAGCTGAAACCTAAGATACATAAAACTCAAGATACAAAAGATAATGTTGCAGAATCCGGGCACATTATAAATTTTCTTCCTCCTTACATAGCAACATAGGTGAGCTTAATCCAATAAAAAAGTTTTTTTCTAAAACAAAACTACCTGCCCGAAATTTATTAGCTGATGCGGATAGTAATTTGGAGTTGATAACAATAATTAAACAGTCAGTCGAAACGGTAGCACCTTCAGATGGTAACAATTATTGACCATGATTAATATGACCATGAGTTTGTCATTAGCTGCATCTGGAGAACGGTTGCAATAGGAACCGTCCAAATTTGGTTTATAAAATTATATTAAGGAAAAATTACGAGTAATGACTTGAACAACAAGTTTATTTTTATTTCATTTTGTAAATTTTTAGCTAAATAAATAAAAACTTGAATTCGAAGCTAAACAAATTTAAATTGAAACACAAAAAATTTAATTTGAAATAAAAATAGTTTAATTTGAAATAGAAAAAATTTAATATGAAAAGAATTTAATTTGAAGTGCAAGAAATTGAATTTGTGTTGCAAAACATTGTGTTTGACTTGTAAAAAATTGAATTTGATTACAAAAATCGTTAATTTGAAAGTAAAAACCTATATACGTAAATGAGAACAAGAAAGCAGGAGAAGAATTCAGTCTTTCAAATTTCATCAATGTTATGCTTCTTAAGGCATCTTGTAATAGTTGGTAAGTAGTTTTCTTTGGTGCAATAAAGAAGTTTTTCCAGTGGTTGATCTGTTTTCGAAATCTGGCATTCAGTTAGCATATGATTTACACAGGTATGTTGTGAGAGACGCAAATCGCTTAAATTCAGCGTTTTCGATTTGAAAACGCCAAATAGGTGTTCTGAGAAACGTATAACGCAAGGAGTATGGTTTTGCGATTTGAAATCGCCAAATAGTTATTCTAGAAAACCCATATCGCGACTTCAACTCACATGTGTATATTGAGTGAACGGAGTGAATTTGCTAAAACTGAACTTGCAAAAGGCAATAAAATTAGCCACAAGTAAAATGTAATATATTTTCTTTTTATTTCAATAAAAAGTTGAAAGAATTTTACACATTTTCAAATAAAAAATTTGTCTATTTGTTGTCAAGGCAGCTTTAATACGATAGTGGTACAATCATAGCTGTTTTTCGTTGCCTGTGCGTAAATTTGTCTAAAACACATAGACCGTAAATTCTACATACATGTTCATGTTTTTTGGTGTTATATTTATTCTAATTCCGCCACTACCTATGTAAAGCTGCCTCGTGTAACTGCCACATACATATGTACGTATGAAAAATACATGTTGTGTTTTTTCGGAAAAAACTCCGAAAAGCCAGTAAAACGCACGTTCCTTAGAACACCTAAAAATCAATTAAGCGTTTTTTAGAACGCTTTGCGGTTTCAGAACGCGCGATTCTGGGAACATGGTTGAGAGGTTAACGTTGCAGAGGTTACATTTAGGTGGATCTGTCTTATCATAATAATGTTTAGAGTTGAATAATGTCCTATGAACTTTGAGAATGGCAAGCGGTATTCATTGCTCCCTAGATAGTTTCTCACTATATTTTGGCCTTTGTGCCACGAGGGTTTTGCAGATTCTTTAGGGTATTATATAGTCCCATCAGTGCTTTTGGAAAACAATGTACCTCGGTAATCTGCGGCAAATTCAGTGCTTCCCTAGCAGCTGCATCTGCGTGTTCATGGCCAGAGATTCCAAAATGTGATGGAATCCATATAAGTGATATCACTTCAATGGTTCTGCACCCGAAGAAATTAATCGTATGCGCTACTTTGGTTTTTCTTCAAAGCTTTTATGGCACTAAGCTGTCAGTACAAATTATTACTTATTATTTTCCGAACTCTCTAGCAAGGGAATTGTAAATTAAGTAATTGCCACCTGTGTGTACCTTGCGAGCGAGGACGATCGTAAGCCATTATCAAGTTCTCTATGTGGTTTTGGTCCAACTTGGGGAGAAAGATCGCAAGACTGATACTCAAATAATGATAAATCAAAGTCACATGCCATCTTCAGTCCGCATGAAGGAAGTTGTAGAGTTTTTTACACTTCTTCTTTTCTGAGAAGTGTTTCTTTTTCTTTTAAGTATTTTTGTTAGTTGTTTTAAATTTAATTTCTACACTTGATCCTTTAAATTTTTTTTAGATGTACAACTTTGCTTACGCCGTTCATTTCCTGAATTTCAAGGATTTATTGTAAAATTCTGGTTATACATTTATGACTCGTTATATACATATTTATGATTCAAAATATTCTTGTTGCGCTTGACACTAGTCTTAGTCAAGTAATGCCTCCAATTCTACATCTTCTCTCTTCCACTGTCATGCTGGTCTTCGACGAAAATCACCTTTCTTGAAGCGTTGAAACCACTCTCGGCATTTTTTTTCATTAATAGTGGCCTCACCATAAGTATTTGAAAGCATTCGATGAGCCTCGGTCGCAGATTTCTTCATTTTAAAGCAGAAAATTAAAACCTCCCGCATATGACCAGAATTTGGCTCGTAAGCTGACATGATTAATCGAGAATAACTTTATGATGAAGACACAAATCGACTAATATTGCGATGGTGTTATGTTTATAAATACCTATACTTATTGTATGACATCTATGATCTATTTATTGCGACTAACACTCATCGCTACAGTCTATTGTAGAATGGCGAAAGAACAGTTGTACATCTAATATTTCGCGTTTTTAAAACATATTCTGATTAGCTCAGTTTTTGCAGAGGATGGTAGGCTGGAATGAAAGGAAGACTTAAGTTTGTTGCCTGAGCCTTTGTGCTGAAATGGAAGGAAATTCTTTAGCTCGTTGACACCGAATAACCCCCGATTACAGACCGATAGAAAGAAATAAAAATAATACAAAGTGAGTCAAAGGTTTGTTGAAAACATGGAGTGTTTATTTGGTGAGTAATAGTGTGGAAATTCGGATATTTACCTGTTTACTCTATATGCGTTCGAATTAAGAATGAGTGGTTTTACGTATAAAACCGGAAGTAACATTTTAAGGCATATTGACCATTTTTAATACTCATTTATATAAAAGAGATAGTTGCTTATATGTCAGGTTACTGTGTCTCCTTTAGATAAAAAGCTACTTTTGTATATATCTAAATATAAACTTAATCACGGGGTAGTAAGCATTTTGAGTTAAGGCATTTGGCCTTAACATAATCCTTTAAATTTTATTCGCTCATTCGAATTTCTATGTGTTCATAAATAGAGAAAACATTCTCAAAGAAACATTTGCATTATATTGCTAAGATGAACAGCTTGGGAGTTGGCCTCTAGTCCCTTTTAGATTTGTACTACTTGCTTCTATGAAACATCCTATATATTGCCTTTATAAAATTTGAATTATTTTAAAACATGTGCTGCAACGCTAGTGTCCAACATTTTGGATAAATTGTATTTCATACTCTTATAGATATTATGTACATGAGAAAATACATATATAGTAAAATCAGCCTGCAATGAAAAAGTTGCACATTTTAATATTGTTTACAAATATATATCGTAAAGTACTTTTTTTTAAGAAATGGATACCATATGATTAAAAAACAATGTTAATATATTCAATAAATACATAAGATATTTTACTTTATTTTACATATTATAAGCAACATATATAGGGTCTAATTGATCTGCCAAAAATCCATCACGTAAATGCATTCGCTGTTTTTCGCCTCGGCTATTAATGGGTACAACTCCTAAAAGAAAAAGAGAAAGTTTATGTGTTAATGGAGAAATAAAATTTTCGTTGTGTATTTATGATCTATTACAGACAACAGCTGCAAGGGGCAGTTAAACAAAAAATTGTTATTGTGTACGAATAGTATGATTTTACTCTTTCATGACTCAGCCAATTCACACTAGATTCATTTTTAGTCTGCTTAACTTTTCTTCTTCTGATTGCCAACCAAAAACGACTCTCTACACCGAAAATGCCTACAAGCTGCCATGTTATGCCAGCATAATTAATCTAGTCTGAATTGGCTGATTCAAATGAATCTCATATGTCACAAAAATTCACATCGGCAACACAATGCATTTGACAACTTCTTGGTGACGCCATGGACTGTTGTTGTCACATTACTCGCCTCAATTTTCACTTGTAGGAAACAGACTTGATAAAATTTGTTGTTGTTGGTGTTGTGACTTTAAATGTTTAATTTTGTACGACATTAGTCCTAGACGATATTCTACACATCTATAATAGCGTCGACGAAAAAGCTATCAGCGTCAAAGTTGACGGTATAGATCGACTACTAAAATAGTCTCTTGATCCAAATTCACAATTGTGGACTGAATGACATGTTGTAACCACAGGATGGCACAGATTACAGAACCCAGTCACATTGGTCATTTTTTACGAGCAAAATTTTAATAATTTCAAAAATAATGCCTGTATATTAAAAATAAATAGTCGAACTTATTGAATATTTCTAATATAATATGATGGTATTATTCGTCTGGCTCAAGTTCAAACCTGGCTTTCGGCAAAAGACTTCAAATTTTAAGTAACACGTATATCAATCAACGCACTTAAACAGGCTTAACCGCCTGATGTCCCACTTGCCTATTTGTTTTACTATTTACACAATGTAATCAAAGAATTATGATTATTAGATAGCATTTACCTGGATCAACAACAACAACCACACCAACAATAAGCTGATGCTCTTCTAACACAGTATTTGTTACAAGAGGAACCAAATCTAATGCTTCAGATTCGTTTCCATCCAGTTCTACAACCACCACCAAAAGATTGGTCCATGTAAATACAGCACTAAAAAATGGAGTAAGAAAAAAATAAATAGATAAATAAAGACGCGAAATTTTAAAATGTTTAATATACCTTTCCGCAATTTTTTTGTGGCACCTCAAAACCGAATTTTCAACGTCAATAGGATGAAAATTCATGCCCCTCAAGGTAATAACTTCATCCAGAGCTCCGACTACATAAACAGCATCATGTTGCTCTTGGTCATTTGATTGTTGATCTATTGGAATCGTATTGGAAGTTAAAGTAACATGAGACTGATTTAACGAATTTAGTGAATCGTTGTCACTATCCCGACTTGCAATACTCGGAGTAGTTTCATCTAAAACGGATACAGACTGTGAGCATTCCATTCGCCTTAAAAATCCTAAATAACCAGTTCTTGCATAAAGTTCAGTAGTTGCACCAGTTACAAGTTTTGCATTGAAATGATCATTATAATCAGTTTCATCGCCATATATAGTGTAATAGCCGTTTGCGTTATGAGATGATTGTACCTACAAATAAAAGCACCAAAACTGGTTTATAGGTAATGCGTCAAGTTAAAAATCACTATGAATATATAATTTAAAAACTTATCAATAAAAAATTCAATTGACCAAAGTGTTGAAAGTAAGTGGCCGTTGTCTACAACGTTCGTTCACTGAATAGGCCCGGGAAACTAGCATTTATTTTCTCGGCCTGCTCAATGTAACCTACCTACACATGATACCCCAGGGGAGCAGATTTTGCCTTGGTATATGCCTAACCAGGGCACTTTGCTTTCTGGGGCATAGAGGATTAAAAGTTTCTTATTTATTGTAGCAAATAAAATTCTAGGAAGCCGTGCGAATTACAACAAAAGCTTACAAGTATATTTCTGATTATTCTTTTTGAAAAACGAATTCTCCCTGTAATGCGTAGTAAGATTACCCCGGCAATAGACCACAAATGGATGACCTCTAAACGATACACTTGTGCTACGTAAAAATGTGCGTGTTTCGGGAACAAGATCTCTAATCTCGTCAGAGCAAAATCCATTGTAGTAAGAATAGAACAGAGTAATCCAAATAAATCCAGCTAAATATTGCCGCTCTGACTGTAATACTATTTCTTTTAAAGCGTCAAACTACAGCAGAAAGTTTTTTAACATAACTGTATTACCCATTTTTCCCCCAATTATATACAAACTTACCCAAATTTCGCCTAAGTGAGAGTCACCACAATGACCTTTCGTTTCGGGGTTTGCTATAATAACTTTTACACCGGGAAGCAATTTTCCAGATTCTATAAGACAAAGCGAATTAGGAGCTCCACGTTCCACAAGTGCAACTCTATTATTCCTAAGAGCTCTTAAGTCTACAAAAACTTGTGCGCTTTCTGCTGAGCTAGCACCTTGCACACATATGGCGGGATTCACTCGGCAGCCAAACGAAGTTGACACACAGCGGTTGTTTAAGCCCAAAACTTGAAATAATTTGCAAAACTGCTGTGTTAACTGCACACGTGGTCTTTCTTCAGCCACAACTACACAAGTGCGAACACATCTTAGGTCAATGCATCTCTGCTTCAACAATGGAATAGAATTGCTCAAAGCTTTTGTACACAGCTCAATTACACCGTACGAACAAAATGTGTCACGTACTCTATACTGCGAAAGAGTTGAAAGCCAAAGACTAGGATTTGATTCAACTTCATATGGAGCAATTAATAAGGAATGATGACCACTGTAAACTCCGATCAAAGTCCACATTGCAAATCCAAGACCACAGTACGGATCTAAACATAAAGCAACATGTCTTGATGGATACAGCTCGCAAGATAGTTTTAAACTTGCACATAAACTAGAAAGAGACCTTTAAACACAAATTGTTAATAAATAAAATCATATAAGCGTTAAAACTGTTGTACCTGTGATTGATATTCACACCGCTTAAACGTCCACATGTAGACACACTAAAATCCAAGTAGGCCGTAGAATCTAAAGGGGAATTCGCAATGGAAGATAATTTACGCTTTGGATTATCGTCTATATCCAAAATCAAAGGCCATGTTTTTGGGTCAACAGAAACGGCAGCTTCCCTCGACCTTAATAGCTTAATAATTGATTGAATAGATAAAACAATGACACTTTTCGAAACATCGACAATCATTCTAACTGTTGGTAGCGTGGTTATTAAATTCTGAGGATGAGGTGGTCGTATTGTAACTGGTACAGCACCAAGATAAAGGCATCCATAAAATGCACAGAGTAGATCTAATCCGGGAGGAAAGATTAATGCTGTAAGAGGTAACAAATATTTATTTATTTTTAAATATTTATGCGCATACATATATTATTATTCATAAAGTTTAAATACGAACCAACATGATCATTAGCTTCTATTTTGCCTTTTTCCTGCAAAAGCGCTGCAATTTTTTCCGCCCGTTTGTGCAGTTCCAAACACGTCAGAGTCTTTGCTATTGAACCTAAAAGGAAATCAAAAGTAAATTTAGACACATTACCGCATACATATGTAATTTATTTGAAATTTTTCATTTGGTAATCTAACAAATGCAACGTACGAGTATGTACTGTAATTACTTACCTTTAGAATTTAATAATGTAAATAAGACATGATCTGGTGAGGTTGTTGCTCTCCAACGTAGCACGCTTGTTATAAGTTGATGCTATAATAAACAAATTTAAATTATGTAATTGTACAGAAAAGCTGAACACAGTACAAGATAGCGCAAAAGTCATCACTCTATCGGAAGATAATACCGCATACTCCAAGAGGCATCATCATCGTCACATCAAAAAACTCTTGTGATAGACCTTCGATATTCCATAGACATAAGCTATAGATAAAAACTATCATTAAACATTCAATCGTTGATGGCCACGAGTAAATAAATGCCAAATTTTTTGCATCGTCTTCATGTGAATACGATGACGCCTCTTGGAATAAGGGGGAATATGATTTTGGCAAATGGTGATAAATGTTAGTCGAAACAGGTTTTCCCATCTTTTTCAAGAGTATAAAGATCCGTTTCATATTTACTCAATAAATGGCAAAACAGAGCTGATATTAAAAAAAAATCGAAATAAAATTATCTACCGAATCCAGATATGTAAGTATTCTTAAGCATAGTAAGCTATGTTGGAAGAGAAAGAGAGGAGAGGCTCAAAACGGAACTTAATGCTTACTACATGTGCAGAAACACTTTGGACAAGAATTGAGAACTGAAACCGAAATAAGAAGTGTAGCAATATTTTGTTGTACATATGATGACTGTACTTCCATAACTACATGGAAATCTCGAAATAAAATTATCTACCGAAGCCAGATATATCAGTATTCTTAAGCATCATAGTAAGTTAGGTTGGAAGAGAAAGACAGGAGAGGTTCAAAACTGAACTTAATGTTTACTACATGTGCAGAAACATTTTGGACAAGAATTGGGAACTGAAACCGAGAGTAGTGGACTGGATTTACACTTCGCAACAAGATAAGAAGCTTATTTTGTCCTATATTAGCTCACTATGACCTTATCTTTATATGCTTAAAGTCGTAGATGAAGGATTTAAAAGATTGGAATATTGCCCTTTTTTAATTTCAGATACGAGATATGCTTTTCCGATCACGACCACGTATGTTCATGGGAACATGCAAACAAAGTGATATTTTTAACCTCGTAATATTAAGTACGACCAATCTTCAAAAGCCAAAAATTCTCGTCTTAAATGTAGGCTCAGAATTTCACATTTTCAAATAATGATTTACATTCTGTTTTTTGTCAGTTTCAATTAGGTGTACGAGGTCTGGTGTAGATCTTGTCTAGCAACTATTTATAAGACAAGTGTATTAGTTTAATCATTACTGCGACCTCTTGGGTTTTGGTATATTGGATAGAAAACTAAGCACTTCCATCACTTCTCTGTCTCTCTCTCTCTAACTCTCTTTAGTCATGTCAGTAACCGCCCAGCAGTCCACAAGTTATTACAATTTGCAAAGCATCCGATTGTAAGCTATTCTGTCAACAGAAAAAATTTAAATAAACATGTTACATACAACTAGCATCCGATTCAGATTAGTCTTTTTTACTCATATTGTCAAATTAATTTTACATAAGAAGCAAAGAAGAAAACAAATGCTAATAACATGGTTTTGAACTTATCCAATCTTCGCTTACAATGTGTACAGAGTTGGATGCATCTTACTGCCTAGGCCATCGCTGTGTAAGTGTAAGTAGGAATTGTATACAGACTTCGTATGGGTCGCGCTTACATTGTCAATGGTCTCAGATCGAAGATGTATGTATGTGACAAAAATATCACTGGGAAGTAATTAGTAAATTGTGAGAATGTACCAAAGAATTTTGTAAAAAGTCATGCTTATTCTAATTGAGTAGATGTTGGATTTTTTAATTATAAATACCTTTCTTTCATTGTCCTCAGATAGCCCAACGTCACGCCCATAAGCAATGGCAAGTCGATTTCCTTGTACTAAATTTCCAACCATAACGGAAGCGGGTCCCACGGAATTGTCTGTAATACCACATCCAGATGAACTTAGTTTTGTGGTAGATTGCACACCTTTTTATGATGTTAGTATTAGAATGTAAAAATCCAACCAATTAAGCACAGTATGAAACAGAGTAGGTGTTATAATGGTAGTAGAATGTGTATGATAAGTGTAAGTGTGAATAAATTAAAATGTTTAGTGATTTATGATTTACGAGTATGTATTGTATGTATGCATATGTATGTAACGATTTTAAATATTTTCTGTTGTAAATTGTGTACTGTGTTTTATGCGATTAGAAACACAAATGTAAAATGATAAGTAAGGAAACACGTATGAGAGAAGCAAGGCTATCATGGCGCACCACGAACCAATATCAAGCCATAAGTGTGTGTTAAGATTATGAAATTATCAAATACGAGTATTTTGAAAGTAAAACCATTCGGAAAAGAAAAAAATAAATATGTGCACAATACCCTTTCTTACTGTGACCACAAGCTTTGATGTTTTTGTTTTGTACCCCTACATATGCATTGTACCGAAACTAGCGAAAATAGGTTATAGGGAGGAGGAAAGATTGAGTAGTGTTTGTGGACGTTTGATTTAAGTCCTCCTAAATTGAAAGGGACAGGAAATACACAGGCTAGCAATTTATTCCACAGACGGTCCGTATGGCTGAATAATGCACTCTCTTTATAATGCTAATCCACCACGAACGGATGAGCTCTGGACGATGAACGTGTGTTAAGTAAAAAGGTTCAGGTTTCAGGAACGAGATCTTTGATCTCGTCAGAGCAAAATATATTTTAGTGGATACTAAACAGTGTAACGCAATACAAACTGAGACAGTGCTGCAGTGAGTTAATAGAGGAGGATATCCTGCATCCGGCGAGAATTTTTGACCTCTCCTAATCATTTTCGAGTAATCCTAGAATAGACTTTGAAACACCGACCCAGACAAGACTTCATTTTCGGTAGGTGGTACAAATAGTAAGGAAACCAGATGGAGTGAATAATCTCTTAAACCGTTTTGGAAAATCGAGACGTTTGATATACATCCTTCTACATTCAAAGTGACAGGAAATATAGGGTGTTTTTTTAAGCCCGATAGAACTTGAAATTGTAAAAAATAACACAAAAAATTAAATTGTAATCAAAATTTTTTTTTATTCGAAAGATCAATACGTGACATTAACATTTGAAAATGATTTCGGGCATATGGGCACCGCGGCTGTTCTTGACGAAGCGCATTCTGGACGTCCAATTTTGGGCCACTTTTTCGAGCACTGCTGGCCGTATGTCACGAACAACACGAACAATGCTGACCTCCAAGGCGTCAATTGTTGCTGGTTTATCAGCATAAACCAGTGACTTCACGTAGCCCCACAGGAAATAATCGAGAGGTGTCAAATCGCACGACCTTGGAGGCCAATTGACAGGTCCATTTCTCGAAATCAACTTATCGCCAAATTTTGATTTCAGTAAGTCGATGGTTGCGTTCGCCGTATGGCACGTAGCGCCATCCTGTTGAAACCACATCTCCTCCGGATCAATGTCATCCATATTTTCAAACAAAAAATCATTGATCATGGTGCGGTAACGATCTCCATTGACCGTAACGCGAGCTCCGGCCTCATTTTTGAAGAAATAAGGTCCGATGATGCCACCAGCATGAAAACCGCACCAAACAGTGCATTTTTCTGGATGTAATGGAGTCTGTAGGGTCTCTTGTGGATTGGTCTCACTCCATATGCGGCAATTTTGCTTATTAACAAACCCGTTAAGCCAAAAATGCGCCTCATCGCTGAACACAATTTTGCGATAAAACAACGGGTCAGTTGCCAACTGCTCTAGAGCCCAATCGGCGAAAGAACGACGCATACAATGGTCTCGTGGCTTCAATTCAATGATTTGTCAGAGTATACTGAAACAAATAAAAAAAATGTTTCATCAAAATTTAATTTTTTGTGTTACTTTTTACAATTTAAAGTTCTATCTAGCTTAAAAAAACACCCTATACATCTGCGAGCAGTTTATTCCACAAACGGACCGTACAACGGGAGAACGCATTCTCTCTGTAGTGCGTAGTGCGGCTCACTACCTAGCTTAGGTAGGTAGGCAGGCCGCTGGATACCCCAGAATAGCCTAGGTTGTCCAGCTCACTTGGGCCCTGAAGTCGTTGCCGTTGTGATATATTTTTTGTGCGTTTTACGTATTACGTAATCTGTGCGTATTACATAAAATTACTCCGGTTTCGGGAACGACATCTCTGAGAAAAAGCTATTGTAGTAGCGATAAACCAGTGTAAAGCAACGCACACTGAGATAATGCTCCAGTGAATTAATACAGTTAAATGTGCTACTAACACCTACGACCTTCTCCGCCCTCTCCGGCACTCATTTGAGCAATCCCAAAATAGACTTTGAAACACCGGAACAGACATGAGACCTGTATTTCATTTTCGTTTGGAAATAGGTATAGATAGAAGTATGTCTTGCACCAGCGCGGATAGGAGAGCTGTTTTCCATTTTCAGTTGGATATAGGTGGTATAAATAGTAAGTAGACCGTTTTGGAAAACCGAGCCACTTGAATACTTCTTTTGAGACATGAAAAATTCTGCACAGTCTAGCAAAAATCACATTAAATTTTCGTTCTCGGAACATCAAGAGATTCAGATTCTCATGAATATACTCGTAGATGAATCATTTGAGGTTGTGCGTCTTTGCAATCACACAGCGCTGGGTCTTACGTGTATTGAAATTAACCCGGTTTAAACTACCCTATTCGGATATTGTCAGAAGACGGTTATAGATAAAATCATCCACATTTTCTCTCATAACACTAATCTTAGACAGGTTAGGCCAATAGCCGAATGAGCATGAATGAAAAATGCTGCTACGAGTATCATTTGCAAAACAGTGGAGAGGGTTGGAAATTTAGTACAAAGTGTCATTAGGAAAAATAAGAATAAAGCGGTAAGCCTGAATTTATCTTGCACTCTTCAGGTGAGACCCCGTCTATTACAACTCGTATAGAGCAGTTTCTGAGAAAGCTCGATATAAACCGAGAGAAGTCATTACCGACACCAAAAAAATTAGTTTTGATTTAGTCATTCCACTGCAAAATTCTTTGATTTTCTTTAAATTGTATTAAAATTTAACAACAAATTGAAATATTCTTGCCATTTATACCGGTTGGAACAGTAGAATTTTATTCATTTCAGCATCTACAATAAACTGCCTTGTTGAAAATTTTCGACAACATGGTTATGTACCATACTTTCCATGTACCGGAAGACCACGTACGGTCCATACGGAAGAAAATATCCAAAGTGTTGCGGATAGTCCAGAAACATCAACAAGAAGTAGTTCGGCACAACTGGAGCTATCGCGGAGGTCCGTTCAGAGGATTTTGATCACATAGCACTTGTTTCCTTATAAGTTTCAGCTTGGTCAAGAATTGAAGCCGATAGACTATGAACAACGTCTTAATTATGACATTTCACTCCGACCATAAAGGTAGTTCTGCGCCACCCTATATATCTTCATCAGTAGATGATCTCAGATCATAGCGTGGAACGCTATCGACGTTACGACATTAATTTTGTTGTTAAGTATTTTTTAGCAATTTTATTTGACGTTAAAATTTAATAGGGTATCGCGGTAGATACAATATACCGATTTTACACAGAATTTAAAATTTGTGAAAGAACGTTGTTTTTTCAAGTGAGGATTACGAGTATACACCAATCGAAATTACAATTTCCTTAATAGCCGTGATCTAACCCACCAACATATTGACAAGGACTTAGCTCGTTCGAAAAAAATGTATATATGTATAAATGGAATCATACTTCCCTTATCTTTTCATAGTAATAGCTTAATTTTCTCCACTAAATTACCTTCATTTATAGCATAATAATATGTGCCATAACTTGTTGAATAACAATTGATTTAGAAATAAAATTTACCTTGATTAATTTCTCTGGGTTTTGGCAAATTCGTTACACATGTGTGTGGACACATAAGAACATTGGCAGGATGCAATGTCCCATCCAAAAACCTCCGTCTAGCCTCGCAAAGATTAATTCCTCCTAAAGGTGTCTTCGGTAGATGGTTAGGTGGAACTAATGCTAAGCAATATATTCCAACTTGGTGTATTGAGTCAACCGCTTGCAAAACTCTGGACATCCACTGAAAACTTTCCTCTTCTGAGCAATCGGGTCGCTGTTCGGCTATGACACACACACGTTCATCTCTCAACACTTTAATACTAAAGACAGCTATTCTTCCGCGATATATAAAGCGTATTGGTTCAACGGCCAGGACTGTTGCAATTATATCATCAGCATTGTGTTTGCGCCCAGTAACTGTCATTAGCCCATCTCGAGATCCACACACAAAAACAAGTCCACCAGGACCTAAAAACCCTAAGAGACCCGAACGCACATAGTAATCATCATTGATTGGTTTTACCTTCGCAACAGCGCCATCTTTATCGGCTTCCGGTTCCTCAGCATATGGCTGAACTTTAAAAGTTGTATTTGTTAATCCTTCCAGCTCAAAGTAACTGGAGCCAGTTGATCCACTTGTGACACAAATCTCTCCAACCTGATCAGTTTTGCAAAGGACTGGGTGACCATCGGATTTAACAACAACCATCGTTGCAGTAGGCATCACTTGTCCGCAGTCCTGTAGTGTTAGAGATGTTAAAGAATCCTCACTATCCACGCGAACAACGCCATGCGATAAAGCTGCCATGGAAAGTACACCTCTGCCAGTTGCGGATTGATTGAAACCACTCGAAGATTTACCAGGACGGCGCAATGATACTGTGAAAACTTCCGAACTACTTGCGCAAGGGCAAATGGCGTCTGCTCTTAAACCTTTGCTTTGAAAAACATTTAAAAACTGATCACATGAAGATAGAGACCACGGATTTGCTCCGTCAGCTACAAGAAGCATGCGAAGCGATGACAGCGATATGTCTTTATGATCTTTTGTTGCTAAAAGACCCCAATGCAAATCTCTGCTTTTGACTAGACAGCATGAAGCTCTATGCTTCGTAATTAATTGCATCCACGAAGATGGTCTCAACTTCATTAACGCATATGGTATAAACAAAACATGCATTCCATTTAAAACTGATGTAAAAACAGCATGCCAAAGGCCGACCTCCCTTTTAAAGTCTAAGACACACACCATTGTTTCTCCTTCCGTATAATGGCATGCCATGGTAAGAGCACGGCAGTGATTCATCATTGCTAATCTCGTAACGGTTACCCCTGCAATTAAATGCAAATTAAAGTTTAAAGTAAATTTTGTATAATCACAATATACATATTTTCCTAAGCCAAACTGGAGAATAGAAAGGATTCAATAACTAAATTGTGTACCTAAAGATGGGTCCACTAAATTTTGCCCTACTTCTGTGATTAATCGTGAAGTTTGAAGGTTTTTTTTTTTGGCAGCTCACGCTGAATTGGCATTTTTGTTCAGTGTCATGTATCAAGTCATCATGTTACTATGAAAAATAGCGTTCTGTGGGAAATGCTTCTCACATTTTTGCCTCCATGGATACGTTAATAAACAAAATTTTCCGTATTTGGACTGATATGCCATCCGAAGAATGTCTAGAGCTACCAGTATATCCATTAAAAACAATGTTATGGTGTGATTTATGGGCTGGTGGAATTATTGGTACATATTTCTTAAAAACTTGCTCAAATCCGCATGTTATCGTCAACGATAACCATTATTGCACCATTGTAACGAACTACATGCTTCCTGAAAATCAAGCGCATGGTCGCGATTAGCATTGATTTCAGCAAGAAAGTGCTACGAGCCATGCAGCGAATGAAACAATGCACATGTTGAGATATTTTGGCTTCTGCTGCGTTTTGCTATGATAATTGGCCACCTAGTCGCCTGAAATCACACCTTTGGACTATTTTCTATAAGGATATGTTAAGTCTGAGGTATTCAGAAATAGAACAGCTACAATTGACGCTTTACCAGTTGCTATGCTCAAATCGGGTCTTCCGAAGGGAACACTTCAGACGTGATCGTGGCCAACATTTACATGATATCAATTTCAAGCAGTAAATGCCATAAATTGTTTTCACCGATAATAACAATTTTAAGTTTTCTTTCCAACAATTGAGTTTCTTATTCGCTATTTTAGCTTCTAACATTGATACAAATAAAAAATTATAAATAGCTTGTTTTCTATGTTTACCAGCTATCTATATGTCGACATTTCATAGGAGCTACTCTAATCATCAGTAGACTTTGGAAATTTTTGAAAGATATTCTCAAACATTCAACTTTATATCCCAACAATCTAAATAAATTGTTGAGAATTTAAAAAGAAAAATGCTCTAATAATATCTGTCAAAACACAAAAAACAATGAAAAGGCTCATTTATACACGTCTCTAACATTTCTTTACACCTTTCAAACAAATGAACAACCGTTGTTTGCTACGATTTATTTTTTGAAAGTATCGAAAAGCAGAGAAGAAAAATTCAAAGAATTGAGTTTCTTATTCGCTATTTTAGCTTCTAACATTGATACCAATCCCTTAGCTAAAATATTGGTCCTTGATCAGTAGATAGATACTGATATAAACGCTTAAACTTCATATCTATTAAATTATTTGTATTTTAAAATTAAATAAAAAACGTTTGTATTTACCCATAACACTTCCTTCTTTATCCGTTGTGTATTCAATATACGCAGTCGCCTCATCTTCAGCTCGAATATTTCCAACCGTAAATTCTTTTGGTGGCTTTGGTAAATGCTCCGTAACAAACCATTGTAATCGTGGCCATCCTTTTAATTTTGCCACCTCCCCAGTACTTGACTTTGGCAGACCTTTTAAGCAGGCTTCGGATGTAAGCGCTACATTTATTCCACAACAGGTTAACAGAAATCCAACTTGCTGCGGAGGCGTATCTGAACTCGATAACGGCAGTTCGATTGGCAGTGGAACTAAGCCTCGAAACATGCATCCATACCAGGCTGTAATAAAACTATAATAAAGAGAATTATATTATTTTGTATATTTTATTTATTTATTTATTATTATCATCAATCGAGCCCATAGGGCCATATATGATTAAAAATAGGGTTTACAACTTATGAACCTATAATACTATATGATGTTTAATAATATAATGGAATGAAATAGTTTTAGACATCTTAAGATAATATGTATGTAATGGAAAATGCATTAAATAATAGTGCACATATCTCTTAAATATCAACGAAAAAAAAACTTATACATAGATATTTGGATGAAGATATTACATATCACTGGCAGAGATCATTAAAAGCAGCAAACGCTTAAATCGAGCCATAGAAAATTCAAAGTTTCTTAGCGCAATGGGGAGATCATTGTAAAGTCTACAAGACCTTACAACGAACGACTTCTCAAAAATAGAATTGTTTATTTTAGGCAAAATCAGTTGTGGATTGCGAATTGATTTAGAAAAACGAAACGAAGGTATCAGGTATGGGTTTGAGTTAAATTTTAACACTTGGTATAAATAACATAAAATTCTTACATTTAGAAAGTTCTGAACGGAACATCCAAGAAATTCCTTAACATAGTCAGAGACGTGATCAACAATCCTTAAGTTAAAGATGTATCTTACTATTCGATTAATTATAAGTCTCACTTGGCGAAGATTAGCAGATGAGCATCCGCTGTAGATTTCAATGCAGTAAATAACGTGAGTCATAAGGGAGTGTGCAATACGTAATTTTATTTTCTTGGGTAAATAACAATTAAAACAATATAGAGACCTTAGTTTACTATTGATCTTTGCGGCAATGCTAGCAATATGGCCTTCAAACGATAATCTATTATCAAGTATTAAACCTAAGCAGTTCAGAGTATCAACGAAGGCTACTTGTACTTGATCAAAAATAATATCAATATCAACATGGGTTCCTGGTCCAAAAGAAATAGCTCTTGTTTTAGAAGGGTTGAAGTGCAGCTTGTTGTTGTTCGGATCGATACTAAGGATAGAGTATAATTAATTGTAGCCTCATGGCAGTCGAGAAATTGGGTTTCACCACTAAACAGTAAATTGATTTAACTGAGTTTATTATTTATTTTTAAAGATAATTGAATATAACGATTTTATCAAGGCGAATTAATAGCAGATAAAATTGTTGGGTCACGTAATTTGACTCAACAAGATTTTTTTGTGTTTTAGGCCAATAGCCTACAACCACCTGATGCCTTTAAAGCCAACTTATCCCGGGGTATTTCAGCAATTTAGCAGGAACTTCCCGGCGGTCATCAGAAATTGGGCTTCCCGGATACCTGCCATTGTCAGAAGCAACGGTGGTCACATCAACGATGTTAAGATCTTTCAAACAAAAAATATACTAACCATCTAAAATCATTAAGCAGTGCTGTTTTTTAAGGAGTGCGAAAGCTCATTTATACCATGATATGAATTATATGTTAACTTCTTTGGAAAGGGATAGGAAGTAGACTGGAAATATGATAAGAAATGTACGGATAACTTAATTTGTTTAATATCTTATGAAATTAATGACTGCCATGAATTGATCAAATTCGTAAGTTGATAGGACAATTCGTTGCAACAGATACCGACGAAGAAGGATGCCGGCGGGTCTATATCAATTTAATACAAAACATCAGGTGATTGATATTTTTGCTCCCGGGCCAACTTGAATGAAACGAAGAAGTCATCATTTGAACAGATACCATTTTTGTCAGTCTTAAAGCATCTTATTAGTTGGAGATTATAAAAAAAGGTCGTAAAAGGCACAATACAAAATAAGTTAAAAAAAATTACCTGAGTGGATCATTGTTTGGATAGACCAATGCTACTCTGTCTCCAGGTTTTAAAGTTACTTGCTCAGGACCCTTACTAAATATTTTGGTTGTCAGTGCATAAGCGATTTTTTGTGCTCTAGATAAAAGTTTGCCATATGTTAAGGTAGTAGTAATCTTCCCATTGGGGTCAACAACTGTCGCCATGGGAGATTTGAAGGAGTTAGCACCATAGCGTTGTACAGCTGCTTCTAAAGAGCGCGGCAAACTTGAGGAGACCGAGAGTTGTTCCCCTTGAACCGAATTCATTGTACTGCCTTCGGGTTTAGGCGCATTTGGATCTTTTGGATTGGCAGCTATTTCAAGCTCGATGTCGTCATCTTCGTAAAATTCAGGAAGTGGTCGTCGTTTCGGTCTTTTAAGCGTGTTAAGTAATTGCTGGATTTTATTTGATACCTTCCACTTTCCGCTGCTGTCTTCATTAAAATCTGTTTGCGATATATTCACGTAACGAGTTACACGATCGGCAGCACGGCGTGTGTTATTAAACTGTGTAATGTCTGGTGCAGCATCTGTAATAAAAATCATTGAAATTGTTGCTTTGATTTAATCTATTAGTTTGGTTTTATAACTAGGTATGCAAAATACTTAAAAATTTTGTAGTTTGTAGAATACATCATGCTTTTTCAAATTTTTTAATTTTTGAGGTTTATTCTCTGAACTGAAGATTTTCAAAATTCCTCACACATTTTCGATTGAAACATGTCTGCACACAGAATATTCAAAAAGTGTCGGCATCTCATAAAATATTAATCCTATCGTAAATAAAACCAAATTTTGGTAATACTTGATGGAGGATACAGAGAAGGTTCCTCTGTTTAGTTATATTCACATTATTTCGATATTCGAGATAAAATTCAAAATAAAATTGTTGCACTGGCAAATCGCTTATTAGCAAAATAAAAATATATTTCTATCATTTCTTGGGGAGAAATATAATTGTTTCTCTTCTCCCAAACTCGCGCCTGACTTAAAAATACGAATGTAGGTTAGGTTAGGTAGGCAGGCCGCTGGATTATCCAAAAAGTAGATTAGCTTCTCCAGCTCCCTTAGGTCCTGAGATCATTCCCTTTGTGCTAGCCTCAAAAGTGGAGGGGTACAGGTGAAAAATATATATTATTGGGATATAATGGAAAGAAGGGGTGGGGGGAAGTGGGGTAGGAAAAGTGGGAAAAATATGAATGTAGTAGAGGTAAATTTTTTTTTCTTAACAGTTTGTGTGCTGTTATCGAAACTTGTCCTGGCAATGAAAATCAGCAATTGTTAGGTTAGGTAGTACAGGTTGCCAAGACCCAAGTGAACCAGCCTGCTACTACATGCAGTACTGATCCGCTCAGGTACAGCGCTCTCATAGAACAAAGAGGCGGCCACTGACAGAGGAAGTGCTCAACACTTCTTCTTCGTCCTCATCCCTACAACTTCTACAGAAATCATTAAATGGCCATGTTAGCCTCGCTATTTGACAGGTAACCTCAGCAGATCATCTGTCCTCTGCAGTCCCTAAAAGTTGACGCTTTCCTTGGTTATAGCTTTTAAGTGGGACTCCTGCCAACATATCAATCAATCATTGCTGCAAACGGACCTAGGCAGAATATGAGTGAATGTCTCGCTATCTCATTTAGAGATATCCGGCATTCAATAACCAAACTTGACGTCCTATAGACACCCGTAAGTGCGTTTAACGCAGCCTCCCTATCAGTACAGATGCGGACATTCACTTCGTATACTCTATAGTACTTCAATGGATACGTACATTTCTATGTTTTACTTACAGGATTTTGAAGGATCTATGTTGTCCAAATAGTCGCAATTGTCCTTACGAAATGACTCCACACTAGTTAAGTCCAAAGGTGGCTAAAATGAATAAGCAAATTTAATTAACGTTAATACAAATATGTATACAAAAAGTTTATGTGTACATATGTACTCGTATGTATGTGTGTATTTATGTATGTATGTATGTACATAACCGTATCGACGAGTAAGTATTGCCTTCAAGCTCATACTAGTTTCTACACTGAGGGTAAATCTGTAAAAAATACATTTATCGAAATGTCTGAACTGTTTGATGACCAATTTCAAGAGTAAAACAAGCTGATTACAATACATTCCTTTTTCCATACCCGTTTGGATCAATGCGACATATTAATGTAAATCAAACTTACCAATGGTGGCAACGCCTGCTTTTGTCGTCGCTCTGGCTGGTTGTTTTTACTAGAAGCTAATCCCTTGGATGATTCTCGGACTGGTGGTCTTATATTTTGTTCGACAATATTTCCAAGATGGTCGCGGGGATAGTTATATTCTTTATCTGGAGATAATATTTCTTCTGGAATGGATTCATCGCCCGTCGAAGATTCTAATTGATGATAATAAGCCACTTGTTGAAGGAGAATATATGAGCATATGTATGTAAAAGTAAAATATTACCTGTATCTTCATTGCCCCTTTCTGGGCTTTTGTTAAGAACAGAACTTCTTTTAGATGGCATTGGTAAATTTGGTTTTGGTCTTGTCTTCAAAGCAGCAAGAGCTTGTTGAACAGCTTCTTGGCGAACCTCTGGAAATAAAAATTTATGCGAAAGTTTATTAAAGGCGCTATTTAATAGCATAAAACATTATATTAAACAAAAAATAAAAATAAGTGTTAAGAAATCACTTTATATTTGGAAAATATACGATTAATTAAACAATGCACAATGTTGCCACATAATTTTAAGTTATCCCTTAAATAGTGAATATCACTTAAATATTTCCAATAGCAAGAGATTTTGTTTATAAACATATTTTCGTTTAACTTATGATGGATTACAAATTGAAATTAAGGAATATAATAATTATTCAATTTAGTGACGGTCACATTTTTCAACACGCTTATATTAGTTTCACTTGTATGTTTCTTTATTTGCAACACTCGAAACCAATGCCATATGAGTGATTATTACATATTTAGGTATATAAATCTGTATACCCGTATAGTGTTGCAGCTTTAGTGCGAAAATTGAGGTTACCGTATTGCTTTTGAGAAATTGGGGGGATTTTTACGTTTCCTAAAACAGACTTTGAGAATTCACAAAAAACTCGGAACCGCTTCGCTAACCGAATCGGATCCAGTTTTTCATATTCGGTGCCAGTTTTGGTGTGGAACGTGTATCTGAACTATTTATTAATGTTCATTCTATTTAGTGCGAAAATTTAAGTTGCCATATTGTTTCCGGGGAAGTGGGGAAATTTGGGGATTCATGAAATCGATTTTGGGAATTCCATAGTTTCGGTTAAAAATATGGTACTGTGATCTTTGCTCACGAAGGTGAACTGAAAGATTATTTTTGAAGGTAAACGATGTAATCGAAAATTTTTAAGACGATTTGGCAAACATTTCCAATTTCGACAATTTCTTATAGCGAAGAGTTTTTCGAAAATAGCACAAAAAATTAAGGTTTCTACTATATATGGAGTAGTGGTATATCGTGTAAACATGAACTTTGAGAATAAAAATTTGGGATCTTTGTGATAAATGGCCTCGTAATAATGCTTATATTACTTTTAAGAAACCATGGAATGCAGTCTAGAAACCTGTTTAAAACCTGAAAAACATATTCATAATAACTAAATTCACATATAACTTTTAGGTTAGGTTAAGCAGGCAGACCACTGGATTCCCTGATGTATCTTAGGTTCTCCAACTCACTTGGATCCCAAAATAGTTCCCTTTGTGATTACCTGAAATGTGGAGAGGTAGAAGCTAGAAGTGAAAAATAGAAGTTAGAGGGATATAGTGGGAGGGGAGAAAAGGTACGAAGCCGCTTAGTGTGGCGTAACATGCTGTTGTTCTACTCATACGCTACTCCTTATAAAAGAGGCTAACGCGGTCGGATTGACAGAGGCCAGACATGATAGACTATTGCAGCTCCGCTCGGCTAGATATCTTAGGCGGTGATGCTCCAATGCCGGGCATGTTCCGAAGAGATGAAGGATCGTCTCCTCCTCTTCCCCATCGTGCCAACTTCTGCAGAAGTCATAATAGTGTAAACCTAGTCTCCTGGCATGGTTCCCAAACGGGCAATATCCAGTGATGACTACTACAGTGACTTTCAAGTGAGATCTGGGCAGTTTTAAGAGCGTGAGATTATAACATCTTTGCATTAATTGATATCTTATTTCATAATTTCGCAGCACTGTATTAAGAATGAAAGGGTAAGCTACATCCTTTTATACATACCTGAATGGTACCTCTTCTCATTGTGCATTATTTTCCGATGGGTTCTACGAATGCGACTATTTTCGTACCCATGTTCAGTTTCATTTTCGTCCGGTTGATAATAATCAGGCTTCTTTGTTACATTCGAATGTTTTTGTTGAGATAAAAGCGATGGTACTTCAGTTACATAGCTGTAGCCTTCATTCGATACCAGACCACCATCTTGCACAGCTTTGCTTTTATCTAGATTACTTTCTTTAATATTGTAATAAGGAGGTGAAGACTTTTGTGGTTTCTCATCTACTATAAAAAGATGTAAAGCAAACAAAAAAAAAAAAACAAATAGTTTTGTGAGTATATATGTATATTATTTAATTGATACGGACACATACTTCTATATATGAGAACGATAATTTAAATTTGCTTTTATTAGCCATATTACTTAGTAAAACTAAAAATTATCAACTTCTTGGGAATAAATATTATAATAAAATTTTTTAGATAAGAAGTCGATTTTATTGTAAACTTCTTATTATGAAATCAAACGAAGTTTGTTTTAATTTTATAAATTGCAGATGGTTTTTTATAAATGAACATATTCAGACGTCACAAAATTCACTTTCGTTCGGAAACGGAATGGAATTCTTTTTTGATTCTTCAAAACGCGAAAGTTTGAAATATTTTTCGGAATAATAAATATCATTTTTATAAGACATTCATCATTCCTGAAGTTAGAAATAATTTCATTCCGAAAAGATTTTTAGTTATTCGTTTTTTTGAAGAAATCACAAAAAAATTAATTTCCGTTTCCGAACGGAATTAAACTCTGTGACATGGCGGATTGTATTTATGTATAATAAAATGTTCTGTTTGGATAAAACTCAAAAGTTTTATTATTTCTATTATAATTTCTGCGATATTTGTCATAATAAAAAATTTTACAAATGTTCTATAGAAATTTGTCAAATAACAGATTAATAAACGTACAATATTTTTATGAATTTTATGATAGTCTTATATAGTTCCATAGTTTTTTCAATAAAAATAAGGCATATTTAACACCAAACATTATTATGAGAAAACTGACCCACTAAGATGTTCATTTTGCTGTATTACTCTAACAATAATTCATCCATCTATTTACCGAATGTCCCACATCGAAGTTGGATGATGCACTTGAAAAAATTCTAGGATGTTCTGATGAAACTTTTTTGTCTCATAAAATATGCCTAAAGAAGCACAACATCAACGAAGTTTGAGATATTTCAATTTACAATTTCTTTTTTTTTTTAAATTTACATTTTTCAATTAAACAAAATGTTGTTAATCTATTCCAAGCGCAAATGGTCTAGTTACCCGGCGCTTTTAATATATATATTTTATAAATTTATTTATAAAATATAATTGAAATAAATAAATATTATATTAGGAAACGGAATTTAAATTCCGTTTTTGTTGATTTTTCAAAAAAAAAACCAAAAACTGACAAACCAACCATTCGGAATGCAAATATTCTAATTTTAAGAATGAACATTTTATGGTCTCAAAGAAATGATTTCATCCCGAGAAAACTTTTAGATTTTCGTTTGTTAAAGGATAAAAAAAAACGAATTCAATCTTATCAAAAAAAATTTATTCATATGTAAAATCAAATTCTTTTCGACTTTTGGCAAAACAACGATGTTTCTGATTTTTTTTCTATTTTCTTAGATGAACATTTGCATGAGTAAGTTACAAAATCGGTCTTCTGTTTGGCTAAGTGAACATGTTGTTGAATTTTGAGCCAGAGCCCACTGTTAATGTTTAAATCCTTAACACAATTACCTTCAGCTATCTTAGATAGAAATGGTTCCAGCAACTTCGCTTTCTTCTTTTCATATCCTTTTTGTGTAATGTCACCTGCAAATTTAAAGACAATTTTATAATTAGCTTTCAAAAAACATTAAAACTAGAAAGCAAAGTTTATTGTCAGATCTAATTTCTGTGCTACATCTAATATGTATATATGTAAGTATGTTTATGACAAAAATTAATGATAGGGCCATGCACCGGTAAATCCGTTTTATCCCAATTTCACATTTAATGAAATTTTACGTATCGTTAGTCTCCTGTCGAAAGCCCCTAAGTCGCATTTTGCAGAAATTTAGGATTTTTTGTGATTCTAATTCCGTATTTAATATGGAAACGTTATGTAAATCTGGATTGTGGCCGTCTTCTGTGACGAATTAATATTTCTATATTCAATTTCAATTCACTTCATTCATAATCTTTAAGCCAACAAAAAGGCCAAATTGATTACATAGTTTATATTATTGACACTTATAATTATGCATATCAAACTTTAAACTTGCTATTATATTTACATCTATACTTTAAAAAAGCGGTTTTACTAAAGCAACTCATGGAAAAAAATAGAAAAATAAAACCATATTTCCTGTATATCATAATGTATTTGAACAGATTTATATTCTTCTACAAGAAAAAAAAACTAACACAATATAATAGGTACACCACCATTACCAATGACAAAAGGGAAACCAAAAATTTAGAGGCATGACAAAATTGCATTTCTAAATTCGGAAAGCGAATGAGAAAAGTGTCTGTCAGTATAAGGTAAAATTTCAAATTCGACAAACTCTGACCACAAAAGATCTCTGCATAACTTGAGAGGAAAATTTGGGACATATTAACGTATGAGATCTGGAAGAGTTTCCAAAGCCAAATCTGGATAAAATATAATTTGGTGAACCATATTTGAAAACTTTATAAAATATCATCATCAATCTGAGTTTTAAGAAATCATCAAAGGAACATCCTACGAAATCTTTCACACAAACAGACACGTGATCTATTGCCTTAAGCTTGTAAACATATCTGATTATCCTATTGAAATATATTTTTAGTCTTCCAATATTGGTCTCAGTGGTTCCACTATATATCTCTAAGCCATAGAGTAAAACTGGCATGAGCTGCTCTGACTTTATGTCCTGGACCCACATGGGCTGCCTTTTCACTGATTGTTAAACCTAACCTAACCTATGCTACTCTATTCTTGAATTTATTTTTTGTTGTTCCTACATAAACCTTATCACAGTGTTCGTTCGGTATCATTACCGCTACAAGGTATTTTGCATACTAAATTCGACCTATCTAATTTATTTACTTAATATTAAAATTATATAAATATAAATTATGAAAGGTATAATCTGTTATTATTTTCTAATTTAAAATTTTAATATTCAGTTTTAAAATAAACTTAAAAATTGTTGATCCACAGAATGAGCAGGTATTTTTTGGGTTGTTTTTTATGAGCTGTATGTGGGTACTATCTAATTTTTTATTATTATTATTTATTAGATTTATAAAAAAATTAATGAACCTAATACTAATTGCCTGGAGCACATACATAGGCCATCGGTGTTAAAATATATGTATATGTATATAAATCTATATATACAATATATAATACATTTGTTTTAGATGATAGTTCCAGTATGAATTATAAAATTATATATGTTCTTTATATGCCCTTGTGTAGGAAATTCCATTAGTTTCACTGGGTTGTTGACTCCAAAAGTTGCAGTTCTGAGCTTCTGGTAGTGTGTACACTCTGTTAATAGGTAACTGATAGTGAGTGGCAAATTACATTTAGAGCAGGATGGGGTTGGCTCTCTGTTGAGTATATGACTAATTTATTAAATCTATGTTTTGTTTTACTAAATAATCTACCTACTGTTTTATATTTCCTAAGTGCCATAAATTAAAAAAATAAAAGAAATTATTGGTTTTCTTTTTATTATAAACGTGGATTCAGTGCAGGAGAGAGCGAGATAAAAAAGAAAGTTTGCTCAAATCAAAGCTGAATCGAATGCTACTGATGGGGGAATATTTTTTGAAATATCAAAATCTAATCCAGATTTAAAAAAGCATATTGGCTGGTGTTGTTATTGAACTTTCTGAAGGTTTAGTTGGTTCAAGTGTCAATGGTGTAGGTACCAATAATAGCGAAACAATTGTCGGCGTCTCAACTTTTAATAGACAGTTTGAAAATCACACAATCTCACAACACTGTATACCTTTTGCACAAAGACAAAACATTTCAACCTATAAAAGTCACAACATGGAGTAAAAAGATTAATTCTAGAATTCAACCGACTTCAAAGCACTTTATGCCCAAAACAATAAAATAAATATAAAAAGAAACAGACTTTTAGTCGGCAAAAAACGAAATGTTTTCTGATGCCTGTGTAAATAAATGGATTGTTCTATGAATGTATGTATGTATGTGTGATATGAGCAGATTACTCCTACTCCCAAATAATGTAGAACACCAGATAAATTATATATTAAAGGAAACTTAATTCATTTGTAAAAAGTTATTACACATAGAGAACTTTTTTTTTTGAACAGTATTATATGAGAAATTTGAAGTTTACTTCTATATAGTAAATAATAAATTAAACTCGTAAATTACTAGGCAAGTTTTTCCAATGTTTGAAGTGATGACGAAACATACAAAATTTTGGGGCGATTGTTTGAATCCTTCGGAAAATTGTCACTTTTGCGACGTTTTATACGGATACATAACCCTTTTTGTAGCAATTTGCATTCAAAATTTTTATTTTTTATATAGCTATCCTGTATTTATGCGTAAAAATCTCAACCCTAGACAGATTTAAAAAACATGAATATGTAGTTTAATTTAACAGGAGAAAGGTATGACAATAAAGCCGGTTTTCTAAAGGAGGTGGTGATTATTACATTTATGTATGTATATAGTATATACATACATTCATATGTACATATATACAATTGCACTTTGCTACAAACATTAGTTGGAAATAAAATAATAAAGCAATTTGTGAATGGGGGTATAAAATCAACTTTATATTTAAATTAAAAACTTTATTAAAAGCTTTTTAATAAAGATATTTGTTTATTAAAAATCTTGCATTACCTTCTGACAACTCCAAATCAAGCTCTGCCAACTTCTCTCTTATCTCTACGGGAAGAGACATATCAGTACCACCCAAACAATTCGCAGACATTTTTAGAGCCGAACCACTCCTTTTAAAATTGCTAAACAAATCTCTTCTTATGCTTTTGTTTTGATTTTATATTATTAGAAGCACAATTCAATAAATTTCCAACCGAATTATTTATCTTTCGTTAATTATTTACTTTAACTTTATGGAGATGTATACAAATTTATTTAATACATATGATGGATGCAGTTATGTACTTATAAAAAAAGACGTACAAAGGTAGTCATGTATGTATGTACGTATGCATATGTGCATATACATATGGATATTCTATGTATACAAGAAATTTATTGTATACTTGGGTTTTTCTTATTAGTTAACTCATACTTATTTGGTAAAGTTTGTGCAGTCATAAATAACTATTTTATTGCTTTTTTTTTGTTTTTTTCACTTAAAAAAATTGGAAATTTTTCGACAGTCGGCATTCAATATAATACGATACTTATTATAATACTAACAAATTTTCATGAAGAAAAAGATACGAATGGGAAAAAGTCAAATTTAAAAATAATATACCACTTTTGGCAGAGTTGCAAAAATGTAGTACGATTATTTTTTCCAGCATACTATTTTTTAGTACAATTTGAGGTTCACATGAATTTTCTACTAAATTTTTGAGGCTCATTATCATTTCATTAATATATGTATGTATATTTGAAAAATAACTTATTAGTAGGTAATATACATTTATATGTAAGTACATATATATTTATATTTTTATATGTATCTCTCCCTCCAAGGTATTTCCGAATCTACTGCACGAGGGCTGATCAAAAACATAACCGTTATTTACAATTTTTTCAAAAAGTATTTAATAATTCATCAATAACAATCTTGTCCCCTTCAAAGTATTCCCCCTCAGATATAATACACTTATGCCAGAGGATTTTTAAATCCTCGAAATACTTATGAAATGCTCTTTTTGCTATCGGCAACAGCTCCAGTTTCGATTTTTCTTTTATCTCCTCAATCGTAGAAAAATGCTTTCCTTTCATCGGTGTCTTCAGTTTTGGATAGAGGTAAAAGTTAGCAGGGGCCAAGTCCGGTGAATACGATGGTTAAGGCATGATAACGGTTTTTTTTTTTTTTTTTTTTTTTTTGACCAAAACTCGCGTACAAACATCAATGTGTGAGCTGGTGCGTTATCATGGTGCAAAATCCATGATTGTTTTTTCCACAATTCTGTGCGTTTCTGACGAAATGCTTCGCGCAAATGGCGCATAACTTCAAGATAGTATTCCTTATTGATCGTACGACCTTGTGACAAGAATTATGATGCACCACGTCAATGCAGTCGAAGATAACAGTGAGCAAAATCTTCACATTTGAACTTGACGTGCTTTTTTCTGCCTTGGCTTTTCTGGACGCTTCCATTGGGATTATTGGGCTTTGATTTCAATGTCATAGCCATACACCCATGATTCGCCACCATGACCTTTATGAAGAAATCGTCGTTGACACTCCTGAGCGATGTCCATGCAACATTGTTTTTGTTCAAAATTTAGTAAATTTAGTAAAAAGTGGAAGAGCACTCCAAAACACGACTAACCTTTTTATCTGCTGATATTGCCGATATTTATAACAGACATGTGTACCAACATTACAAAAAAAAATGCGAAAAACAAACACACGTAACTCACGAAATTTGAAAATAATGGTGTTATTTTTATCAGACCATGCTTACTGTGTTTTAGTAAAATTTGAGGCTCACATGAATTTCGTACAAAATTTTTAAAGATCGTTATAATTTTATTTATATACATATGTATGTGTTTTTGAATTTACATATTACCCTGTTGCAGCGGTAAATATGTATGTATATTACCTATGAATATCCCCCATATTCCAAGAGGCGTCATCGTCGTTACACCAAGACGCCATCAAAAAACACTCGGTTATACATTCGTTTGCTACAGCAATCATGTATTCTTTGGTAGGCCTTCGATATTTTCTACACCTAAGCGATAGATAGAGAGAGGCTGTCTATAACATTCACTTGTTGTGTTGGCAACGATTTAAAAAAATTGTTAAAATTTTTGAACTGACTTCATGCGACGACAATGACGCCTCTTGGAATATGGGGGATTATCATAGATAATATACATACATATTTGCATTGTTATATCTCTCCCTCCAACGCATTGTTGAAGCTAGGATATCCTCCTATTGCAGATATTAAGATTATTTTGAGTTATAAAATCCCCCCTAAAATATTCGGTCAACTCTTGAGCACCTTCTCCGGACGGATTTAGAGCTTCTTAGAGTATATAGGTTAGGTTTAACAGGCTGCCAGCTATTATTATGCCAGCCCACTTGGGTAGAGTATATAAGCAGAGGCTATTTTGTATTTTAAAATGTCTTTGAACTCTTTCCTGTGGTGCGAAAGAAATATGGTTCGTAATTGAAGAATTGGTACCTTGCATTGCGTTTTCGTATTTTCCTTTCGCAGTTAATTTTTTTTTTTAGCTCATTTTACGCTATCATTCTTTGCTATTGTTTATTTTGTGGTGCCATTGTTGCTTCGTTTTCAAACTATTTCGCGAAATAGTTTGCGCAAACGGCAGAGTACCATATTGTACTCTTATCGCATTTACCTTTCGCATCGTAATAGAAAATAACCACCCAGGTCTTCCCCCCAACGATCCTTCTATACAAAAGTAAGGCGACAGCCGCCTTGTTTGGCTTTGAACGGACAAGACAGTTTGGAAACTAGGTAGATAGGTACTTAGATATTTCGAACTATATGACGTTTGGAGAGTTCTGTGGACTTACACTTAAATCACTATTTGTGCACTATCCTTGTATAAGCCTTATTGCAGAGCTCAGTTTCTGTGAGAGAATGTCTAGATTTTTACCCGTCAATGCCACCAAAATATTATAAATTTTTTCCAGTTACTGGAATCTAATTCCACCAGTAACGAATTCAAAGTTTGATTCCCTGGAAGCGCCATGTAACCATGAAACGCTCAATATTAGACGTTTTGTCAGTAAACTCTGTTAAATGTTCCCTATATATCAAGGAAGCCCACCAATACATACTATCCTAGCTCGTGTTTTCTCTACTGCTTTTTGATATTTAAAAAAAAAAACAAATTGTAGCACTTGATCATTTGTTCGAAAGGTGTAATGAAAAGTAGAGGCGAAAAAGGTGAAAAATAAAAAGCAAGGCGAATTCATAACAGGTGAAATTGACAGCGCAGCTGATAACTTTTTTTTTCATTTTAATCTGTTTCAGATGTCAATGGCATAGTTAAAACAAAATTGGGGGGAAAAAATTAAATACAATTTTTTAAATTATGTATTCTATTTTGAGCGCCAGATATCATCCAGAATCATCCGCAGTCTGGCTGACCTTTTTCACCTTTTCAAGCTCTATGATCTGAGACCTTAAGAGTCACGAAGTAATTAAAAGTTTCACAATATAATTAAGTTCTTTTTTTTTAATAGAAATTTGAAAAAAAAAAAATTTTTTCAAAACAATTTTTTAAATTATGTATTGCATCTTGAGCTCCAGCTATCCTCCAGATTCCTCCCCACTTTTGCTGGCCATTTTCCCCTTTCCAAGCTCTATGACCTGAGACTTTAATTTTCACGAAATAATTAAATGTTTCTTTTGTTGTAATTTTTTTTTATTATATATTTTTTAAATCCTTGTGTTTATCAGCCCAATTATGAATATTCTCACGGAATTTATTTCTAACGGAATTTTTTCCTCTCGGAAATTATTTCTCAATTAAAGTATTTTTCTCAATTCAAATTAAAGAGAAAAGCACAATTTATGTTAACTTGACCCTAGGAATTGAAGAGTTAATCTCCTTTTAGTGTTTTCAGTTAACGGTGAGAACAAAAAACTAAAAAAAAACATTATAATCAAATTTTGTTCATAATTGGAGAAAAGAGAAATGTGAAAAAACTCCCACGGAATTTTTATTTATAATTGGGCTGTATATTTTTCCCTTGACATTTGAAAAAGATTTATTTTTTGTAGTGTTGTATTTATTGCTCTTGCATTTACCTGGTATGAATTCGCCTTGATAAAAAGCTTGTTTTTTGTATTTTGACGGGTATGTTTAAAGCATTTTTCTTTTTAAATTCTCAATAATTTATTTAGATTATTGGAATGTAAAGTTAAATGTTTGACAATACCTTTCAAAAGTTTCTAAGTCTACTGATGATTAGAGTAGCTCCTATGAAATGTCGATATATAAACAGCTAGGAAACAAAAAGCAAGCGTGAATAATAAACTCAGGGGTCTAATCACCGCATACGATATCGAATTAACTATCGTAGCGAATAACATTACGATACATCTGAATTATGGCAACCGATGCATATTGGATCGTAATTTAAACAAAATGCAATAGATTGAAGACCATACGTTCCCTAATAGTAGGAATACAAAAAATAAATCTTTTAACTTTTTTATATTATTGCAATACAGTTTATTCGATATCGTATGCCATGATACCAAAATGAAAAATTTCGATAATTTTGCTCGATATCGTATGCGGTGATTTGGCCCCTGTTGTTTGATGTTTAATTTTTTATGTTTCTTTTTGACGTCCAACTGTAAATTGTGTTGCCATGTAATAATGTATCACAGATGTTTGATTATAACTTTTATCATAGAAAAAACGAGAATTTTGTTCAATAAATATTTAATATATCAAAATAAGAAAAACCTAGAAAAATGGAAAATAAAATTGAATTTTTATTGAATTATATTCAACTGAACAACGGTTTAATGGCAAGTCTGCAAAATCAGCAAATTTTGATTCGTAATTCTATGTTACTTTTTCGGATTGTAACTCACCGATAATGGATGCCCCAAGGTTGCATTCAAAAGAATAACAACTGTGCAGTGTAGCACAGACAAATTTCGACTCGATTTGAAACAAATCAAGTCATTTGATAATTTAGTGATATGAAAAATTTACGAAAAGTCATGTCGCAAATTACTTAATTTTGGGTAAATGAAATAATTTGGTCCAAATCATATACATATATGAAAACGTAGTACAAAAACTTACTGAGTGTTTATACAATCAGTTGTGCATAAAAAACAGAGTAAAACAGCTTGAAAAATATGTCTGGTATTAATTTGTATTTTTATTGGTACTTTTTTATTGACCTTTCCACTTAATTATATTTATGCAAAAGGCGGAACGCAATGCTTCATTTTTGTCACCACTATTAAGCTTAAAAAATATATACATACATATTTAAAATTTTTTTACTTCTAGGTTAAAGTTAAATTAAAAAAATGCGTATTTACAAAACCATAAGAAATGTTTAGTAATTTTTCTTAATTCGACTGTACAAAAATCTATTAATAGTTGAATTATTATTATTATTTTTTTTTTACTATTTTAAGTTATTAACCACATACTATAAATTATGAAAGGTGCAGTTGACGCTGAGTTTTGGCAATTGTTTACTTGCCTAAAATGATAAAATTATCTATTAATTTTATTGTTCTAAAAGTAAAATATTTGAAATTTTAAAACAAAGAAATTTATAGATAAACTTTTATCCATTTTATCACGTAAATAATAACCAAGTTCAAAGTAAACATTATTTATTTTTTACATACATAAAGAAATACTTTCAATTTGTGGCTCAAAATAAGTTACTTTGTTGTAATTAAAGTAAGAAAAAAAGCAATACTTTATTACGACTGGCTAACTACACATTCTCGAAAATTTTTTATCTTTTGAACAAAATATGATTCTAACGTTTCAGCACACTTATAAAATGATGATTCCTTTGGATTATAATAACGGCAGTTGTCGAATATTTTAGTCATATCACCAATGAATTCCGAAAGCTTGGAATAAATATTCTTATTTAATTTTTCTTCGATTTGTTTTAGGTCTGCAAATAAAAAATAATTATAAAAATTTTTTATTAATTTATGGCATAAATTTATTAATTTTATTACACTAGTCTACAGTACTTTACAGCTATTGACAACTGAGTAGAAACACTTTAAAATTTCATATTGGCTATTTAATTCAAATTATTTGTTATTTAAGTTTCTAAAGACTTGAAAAGAAATAATAAAATAAACGAACAAATCTTCACCCAAATCCTCTAAATTTTAGCGCTATTTTCATTAACGCTCATTGCGTTAAATGGGTGATTTTATCGTTATACAAATAATTGGTGCTAAATTAAATTTTTTGTCTAGCATTGGTTGGACTTAGTAAATTTTTTGTATTTAGTGGTAAGATTTGAATACTTATTGTTACACATTGTAAAGTTCCAATAAATAATTAAAGCTAACAAACGCTTTAATTTCAAGCTCTGGGACCAAATTCCGCAACGATGAGTTTTGAAATGTTCACCAATTTCAGTGTTCACTTTTGATTTTTGAGTCCGCAATGATGAGAATGAATAATTTTGACTCTAAAAGTGAACACTGAATAATAATTTTTTCACTCAAAAATCTTCGGTGAATTTTATTTTTTTTTTTTTAATACTTTGAAGTTGAAAAAAATAAACAAAAGGATTATGTATGAATATTAAATATATCTACTAAACAACTTGTGCGACACAGTTAATTTAACAAATCATCTATCATTCAGCCTGAAGAAACACATTCAGCGCAATAAAATTCATTGTTTCTTACGGAAATGAAAAGTGAACACTGTGCCTGTCGGTGAATTTTATTTTGAATGTTCATTGGTAAAAAAAATCATAGCTGCGGAATCTGGCCCCTGGTGTTCCACATTCTATTCTTCACATTCTACTCTTCATTTATATTTTGTTTTCGAATATTAATTCGTAGTGAATTGTCTGGTTCTTGAAACTATTTTTACACAAAAATTAGTAGTTTGAAAATACTTTTAAATTTCATTGTGAAATTGGAAGCTTTTACAGAAAAAGTGAGTATAATTGCAATCACATTGAAATAAAAAAAGTTAGATGACGAAGTATTTATTTGAGATAACATTGTGCATATACGAGGTCTGTTAAAAAAAATAACCCTTATTTTAAATTTTTTCACAAAATATTTTTCATCAATAGCAATCTTGTCCCCTTCAAAGTAATCCCCCTCAGATATAATACACTTATGCCACCAGCGTTTTTTTTCAATACTCGAAACACTTCTGAAACGCCGTATCGTCCACAGCTCCTGTTTCGATTTTTCTTTCATCTCCTCAATGGTAGCAAAACGCTCTGCTTTCATTGGTGTCTTCAGTTTTGGAAAGTGGAAAAAGCCAGCGGGGGCCAAGTGCGGTGATCACGGTAGCTGGGGCATGATAACGGTTATATTTTTGGCCAATAACTTACGCACAAGCATCGATGTGTTCTCATGGTGCAAAATATAGTTTATTTTTTTGTAGTTCTTGTGTTTATGGCTGGGGAGCCTCTTTATAATTCTATAAACGATATAGCTATTATAACTTTGTTTTATTTTTATTGCTTTGTAAAGAAACATAGAAATTTTGCTAACATTACATGTATAATTGGCCATGAAGGTTTTCTCTGTATTGAAATTGAATAAAAATAAATAAATAAATAAATCCATGATTGTTTTTTTTTCCACAATTCTGTGCGTTTCTGACGAATTGCTTCGCGCAAACGGCGCATAACTTCAAGGTAGTATTCCCTATTGACCGTACGACCTTATGGCAAGAATTCATGACGCACCACGCCATTGCAGTCGAAGAGCAAAACCTCAATTCGACCGAACTTGAAGTGTTTCTTCGGTCTTGGCTCTTCTGGACGCTTCCAATGAGATAATTGGGCTTTGGTTTCAATGTCATAACCATGATTCGTCACCAGTTATGACCTTTTTGAGGAAATTTGGATCATCGTTGACGATGTTCATTCAACAGCTCCTGAGCGAAGTCCATGCGACGTTGTTTTTGTTTTTTGTTGTTTTTGTTCAAAATTCAGTAAAAATAAATCAAAGAGCTCACCAAAACACGACTAACCTTTTTATCTGTCAAAAACAAACTGACAATCCGAAATGCCTGATATTGCCAACATATATAACAGACATGTGTAGCAACATAACAGGAAAACATGCCAAAATCGAACATACTTAACTCACGAAATTTTAAAATAACGGTTTTTTTTTATCAGACCATGTACATTAAATGAAACGGATACTGAGGATGAATAGTGTAGAACTGTGATGGACATTTAGTCAAACAATTGTTAATTTAGTCGTTCAACAGACGTTGGCGAATGCATATGTTAGTTAGGTGCTTAGATTTTTTTCCAATTACAAAATTATTTTATAATAAACAATGCAGTGAACAATGTGTAGTGAAAATGTTATTAAAGGACGTTTCAGACTATCATACAAGTCTTAAGATTTTGATTGGATTTTATGAGACAAAAATCTAATGATATTTGTTGCGACTGTCAAAAAGTCTAACGTACCATTACATTTTGTTTTCTCACCATCACATCTAAAGTAAAATAAGAAATATGATTTGAAAATAAACAGCCAATTTGCTTAACATCTGGTTTTAATATTTTTATTATTTGCTATTGTAAATAAATCAACCCTGATCCAATGAAAAATCTTATTGTTTAAACAATTTCTAAAAATGGTGAAGTGTTATGGGATGTCAAATCTCTTGCCGCATTATTTATCATTTTCAAAACGATTTACATTCACACTATCACACTTGCACATATCATTTGAATTTTTGACAAGTCTTAATACAAAGTGTGATAGTCTGATGTAGCCTTAAGAGGCATTATGATTCCTTCCATTCTAAAATGAATAAATATAATGGCATACTTATGGGAAAAATTGTTTTGGTCTTAAAATTTATTTGTACTAATCAACGTAATAAATTTAGTTATATTTTCTTGAAATATAAATTGTTCCTACGATACTGTCATAACAACTTTCACGTAGACGATTTAATTTTTCATACGAAAATCTTTGTGTTAGTTTTGTTTGTCACAGTACTTTAAATTACTCGCAAATGATCTCACTAACACAAGTGCGAAACAAATTTGTCCACCACGGGTGTAAAATGTTTTTAACATTATACAGGGTGTCCCAGCACTCAACGTCAGGCCGAAACGGGGTGACAGGAATTATTGTAATCATCATGAGAAAAATCAGAAAATAAATCTATCCCATGTAGTTTGAAAACTATGGACATTTAAGAAAAAACCTAGAAAGTTGGTCATACCGTAACCATTTTGCGCTTATTGTGGTTAATTTATATTATTTTGGTTCATTTAAGCTTTGGAACCGTAACCCGTAACGTACTTAAGTAACATTTCTAGAAACACATTTCTAAATAACATTTCTAAAACAACAATCAAAAGTAATGAAACAATTGCCCAAGTTATCTAAAATTAAGACTATTTTGCTAAACTATAAATTTAAAATTTTCAAAATTTTTGACTTTGAAAGGCCATTCTTTAAAAAAGTGTCATTAAAAGTTCGCGCATTCAATCAGAATTGTAAAATGGTACAATACTTGTAGTTTCATGCTAAAAAAACAGTAAAAAGTAAAAACCTTAAGCAACCTTAAGCAACTCAATTCAAATGTTTTTTATCCGCACAAGCTCTTGGTAAATTCTTAGTTTTACGACACAGTAATGGAAAGCAAATAATTTCCTATAATTGGATAATTTTTTTTTTTTTTTTTTTTAATTTGAATTCTTGATCCTATTTGCTTTGACCTTTATTTAATTTAATATTTGCAAATAATTCTTTCAGCTCAGGAAGACGAAATATTGAAAAATACATTAAACATTTTTTAAAAAACAAAAAAGGACCTTGAGCTGAAGGAATTATTTGCAAATATTTTTTTTTTAAAGAAACCAAATATACTCGTAGAACTTTTGAGACTGTTTTATAAATTTTGTAAGTAAAAAAATAACAAATAAACGTTGAAAACATTCCCGAAACAAATTTTACTGACCGATTTAATAAGACCAGCTCTATTGCGTAAAGTTGTAGCGAAATAAAAATATTTAGCTTTATATACTTTATATTGGGTGAAGTCTGGTGTTTTTGTGGGCACATGTCCCAACTTTTTATAATTTGTTTCCTTTTCTTGGTAGTGTTAAAGAAATCGGAATATAAAATATCATACAATATTTTCAGTTCATACGAAAAATATTTTTAGTGTTTTAACTTTAGTATAAAACAAGTAGTATTAATTAAAATAATGTTCACTAACCCATTGGCTCCTTTATAACCTTAAAATAGTCTGGAGCTTCTTTTGGATCTACAGGTTCCATGAAAGGCCATGCACTCTTGTGTGACTAAAAAAAAAAAAAAAAAAAAATATTAAACATTTTTGTACATGTGTTTAAATAAATAGATATAAACATCAACATTTTTATTAAGGATGAAAATAGAACATTTATTCGGTTATTTGTTGAATAAAATGGTATTAGGGAACATACTGGTATCTTACAACTAATAAAGCAAGTGTAATGAAGCTTTTATGTACTGATCTTGCCGCAGTTATCTTCACGTATCTTAATAAAATGCAATAAACCATGTAACTAAACGTATAAGAGAGGGAAATAGAGAGTGAGAGAGATGAAGAGAGAACTGAGCATTGCGCAAATCGCTGGTTCAACGAAACTTATCCTGGAAAAAGTTATTATTTATTGTGATTTTATGACATACGTGAAAGTAATTTAGGCACGACGAAATGTTAGCGAGTTAGGATTAACTAAACAGCTTTGTTAATGCTTTAAACTTCATTCGTGCATTTAGAATTACAATTTAAAAAAAAAAATTTTTTTTTATGCAGGTAAGCGGGATGCATTTAAGAGCAAAATATGTACACAAATTAAATGGACCTTATGTAAGAATTACTTAAGTGTAATGCATTTATCTGTGAAATATTGTATTACAAATTATTTGTTTAAGCCTTAAAAAAAGAGAAATAGTTTAATTAAGTTAGCAAACAAATCCCGAAATAAGCAAATATATCGTGAGCCCGCCGGGAAGGTATACTACATTGTTTTACCGCCATTTTGGTGAATATTAGTATTGACAGTCCTGAAGTAAACACGTGGCAAATTTATTATTGAAAAATATTCGATAAACGTTTTAATCGTTAATAAAATGTTTTAATCAATCATCGACTTTCATGAAAAAATCTTATTGAGCGACGAGGTTCTGGGCAATGGGAACTAATCAAATTAATCATCAGTCAACTTTGCATCCATTAATAGTGACGGTCTGGTCTACATTTAGGCTAGCAGGAATCATTGGAGCTTACGTCTTGAAAAATTAAACTGTGAATGGGTAGCGATTTCCTGATATGATTGAAATGCTTTGGACTTGATTAAAATGTTGTGTCAACAAGATGGTGCATACTGCCAGGATTACAATAGAATTACTGCGAGTAGTATGCCTCCCCAGCGGACACCCATTATAAAAGTTTGTCCAACCAAAACGCACGATGATAATTGTAAATAAAACAAAATTTTCAGAGAATTATCTTAATATTTTTTATTATGAGTGAACCCAAATGTTCGCCACGACTTCGGTGACACACCTCTATCCGTTGGTATACATTTTCAATGACCGGAGACATATTTGAGGTTAAGTCATTAATGTGCTGAACTATCTCATTCTTTCGTTCGTCAATTTTTTTTTTTTTTTTTTTTTTTTTTTTTTTTTTTTTAAACAAACACAAAAACTGCGAAGCTTTTTTGCTTGTCTGCAGTAACACCCAGGGTCTGTGGCAGGAATCGAACCTGCGACCTCGAGACTGTTGGTCGAGTACTCTACCAAATCAGCCATCGAGGCACCCTCTGCACTTTTAATATCCCCGAATCCCCTGAAGAAGTGAACATAAAATTCACGAAACGTTGGGAAAATATGTAATAAAAATTCTGAATTTTTATTGACATAAGAAAGCAAATAACAAAATACGTTGGCCAAAAATATAATTACTACAATTAAAAACTAATCTTCAGCAACTCAAAAAACCAGAAAAAAATATAAATTTTACAATCTGGCAACACTCCATACGATACTTTTTCCATCTGGCATAGCATGTATACGAGTAAGCTGCTTTGTGTGTGTTTTCTGTATTCATTTGACTTTATTGTGTGTTTTGGTTGGTTTTGTACTGCTAGTGAGGGATTTGAATCGGTTGTAGCTTGACGTCAACAAAGACGATAAATAGTCCTTCCCTTCGTCGATTTAGCCAATAAGCTGCCAGTTTGTGTCAGAATAATTGTTCTTGTGTGTGAAAACAAAAATTATTATAAAAAAATGTTCTTTGTTGTAGTATCATCGCTAACGAAGGGCGAAGTTCACATTTTATTTAAATGCGAATTTATTTGCACTGATCATCCAGTTAGCAGCGTTCATAGATCAATTTTTTTCAAAAACGTTAAGTAAAATGCTGCAGCATCAGGAGTATGCAATGTGTATAAAATTCTCAAATTTTGCTTAAAATATATTTTTAAAAATACAAATTATTTTCTTACTGAAGTGCTTAAATTATAGATCCCTCAATCAATTTGAAATCGTAAATAAAAACAAGACAAACTCAGTTTTCCACCACGTTTTTGCCCTCATATTTTTGTGCAAAAAATGAAAAATGAAATCGGGTTTGATTTAAATTTAAACAAAATGGTAATGAAAGTATGAAAACTTCTTATGTTTTTCTATAGATTTTAAATCGAAAACGAGTTGCATGCATTACATAGCAGTATGTATATCAGCATTGTTAAAAAACACAAAGAAATTATTTTACAAAACATCTGATTATGTCATTTCTGTCTTATTGTTAATGTGTATTTTTATGTTTTTACCTTTATTTGCTTTATAAGTTCTTGCAGCTCAGTAGTCTCGTGTTCACTTAAGTTTTTCATGTTGGCCATATTCACGGAATTATTCTTTTGGCACGCCGGGCATACATACTCATCAATGAATTCAGCCTCACTTTGGACAATACCAACGCAACGACCATGGAACCAGTCCTGGCACTTATCGCAACATATATAAAATTGTGATTCATCATACGGCTGCTTGCACAAGCAATATAGTTCTTGTGTATCTCTAGCTTTTTGACAATCAGCACAAATAAATTCAGATAATTTCTTTGAGTCTTCTTCTGTTATATTTACGCAATCGCCATGAAACCAATTGCTGCATATGTCGCAACCAACGTAAAATCTGAAAAATAAACAGGTATTAAAGCGTCTTTAAAGTAAATCGCTTTTTTATTGCAACATAGTCATATATCAAAAAATGAGCTTTTCGGGTTAACAATGCAGAATTGTTAACAGTACTACCTTTTATATTGTGCCAAAAATTTATTTACACTACTTTTAAACTGTTTCCTTTAAGAGATATTTTCTGAAAAAAAAATTCTAAGACTTGTATGGAAACTAAAAAGTTGAAATGTGTTTTTCTCGAAACAAGCTTTTTCTAGTTATGACTATGTTGCAATAAAGGAGCAAAATGTTCTTGTGGAAGAGGGGAAAAGTGCAAATACTAGCTTTGCTAACATAGTCCATAGCATAAACAAGATTTGCACATGGTGCGAAGACGCGATAAAGACTTAAGGATGTGACTGGCATGAGTGTAGTGCCGTTGTGAACGACTGTAAAAATTAACGCTAGGAAAACACGTCCGCAAACTAGCTGCTGCTTTAATATAATAAACATTTTCTGGGAAATTCTAAAAAATTCATTTTAATCTTTTATTAAAAATTTAATTTCAATATTTTCATTTTAATGGTTTGTTTGACAATATTGAACGCATTTATATAAAAAAAACCCCCCTACCGTCTACATCTAACCTCCAGCGCAACATTTTATAAGAAAACATAGCAAAGGATATACGAGTACCAACTCATCATAAAATATTTAATTGTTCGGTTACAAACGGTAACGTTCGAGATCGTGAAACTGGCTGTAAGTTTTTCCTTTCACTATCAGAGCCTGAATATTACTGAATAAAAAACTGATTTGGCGCCAATTTTTACTAGCTTTAACGTAACAGAAGATAAGAAAAGAGTTTTGTGAAACATTTTGTTATAAGATATCCTGATAATGAACCACACACATACGAGTTTTCTATCGCTCAGAATGCATACGAACGTTTGTAATCCTGAAACACGCTTTTAGTTAATATCTATCGTATCTTTAAATTTCAATAGAAAATTATTCAACTGATTTTTATACCGGTTGATTCAGGTAAATTTTGGTTAGTTATTCTTAAAGTTGTGGGACCCGACTAATTCTAAGCGGCTATTGTAATGCAGTACCGGTCTACCTGATACAACGCTATTATATAAGAAAAAGGTGAACAGCGATAGAGGAAGTCTTCAATCCTCTCTTACTCTTCTGCATCCCTATAAACTTCTACAGAAGTCTTTATATAGAAGATTTAACCATCTAGCATGAATCCTCATGTTACCTCAGGATAATAATATCCCTGTTATCATAACTAGGACATGTTAAGCCTCGATACTCGACAAGTAACTCCACTAGACCATCTGTCGTCATGCACAATAGAATGGTTAGAAAAAAAAATTGCGTCACGCACCCCCTAGAACTAAAGATAATATAAAACCAATTCGAAAATTAGTAGTTATATTCGTGTTCGGGGCTCTGTAAGGGCTACATTTCTGTCTCTAAAAGTTTTTCACTACCACTTCAAATTCTACTCATGACTTAAAAAAAAAAACTTGCTTTGCACCATTTTTTTTTTTACCCGAGGTTTTGAGGTCATGACTAGAATTTGTGTGGCAGTGAAGAACTACTAAAAATATGAATGTAGCCCTAGCAGAGCTGCGAAAAATGGAAAAAAGGATGAGGTTTGTAGGCGTGACAAAAAACTGAAAAACTAATTTCGAATTGTTTTTACATTATCTTTAATCCTACGGGGTGACTGGCACAAGTTTCTTTTTTGTATTAAAGGCGAACCACTCTAATGCACAGTCCTTAAAAATTGATGATGTATCTGGTTTTTGCAGCTTTTAAGGGGCACCCACAATCCCTTTATACCTGGTCACCAGTTTTTCCTAATTAGTCTGCTACAATATATCCCTATACCCGTAAAAGCTCCTAGTTCGAACGAATCGCTATCTCATTAAGATATATCCGACATTCACGAACCAGCCTGGATGGCATATAGACCACCGTTAGCTAGTGCATTCAACGCATTATTACTATCAGTACAAATTCGGATATTCTCCCCGCATACCCTATATTACTTCAACTAGTGACCTGCTTTTATTACATTCGAGATTTCCGCCGACGGCACGCTACACTTATTTCGCAGCCTTAAGCGTAACCTATTTATTTTAACACAAACATAGTAGATGTATTTAGGATTTCGCAAAGTTTGCTAGCAACGACGTTAGGATTTTTAAGTGACGACATGTGTATTTCAATATTAAGTTCATTACTATAATAATAACTATGTGTTAGTATCATACTTAGTGTCATCATATGGTGTGCGGCAAATACAATATAGTTTCTCCTTTTTTCTGTTCAATCTTTTTGATTTATTAATTCTATTCCTTGGTGAAGTTTCATTGGCGACATTCCCAATAGGTTTTGTAAACGTTTGCTTAGATTGTCTAGAATTAAAACAAAAGAAAAAAAAAAAAGCGACATGTAAATTAGTTTTAACTATAAGAATAAATACATACTTTCTTGTTTCGATTTGAACAGAGGTTTGTGTAAAATTTTTATCATCTTCATCTACTTTTGGTGTCCATAACTTTGTGGACATCTCTTCTTTAATTTCATTTTGGATATTCCTTTCAAGACATGAACGTTTTTTCAAGATATTGCTTTTTAATATAATTTTGTGGCGTTCTAACTTTTGCTAAAAATAGATTAAAACATAATTATAGCTTTTGTAATGATAATTAATCAGCAGAATACAAATTTGTACATGATTGAGCAGCGCACGTATTATTTATGTATTACTTATGTAAATGTGTCTTCAAGGGAATGTGTTGCGCAGTGAAAAAAAATGCAAAGCACAAAAATTAACTCACATTATCATATAGTTTGCTTTCACTCGTACATGCGTTGCGACAGGAATCAGTATACAAATGCATAGCCTGCTTATCTCACGTACATATGTATATGTATGGATATTAAATTTAGACAAATTTTGAAATTCGGGAAAACAACAATAGTTTTTATCATTAATCAAAAAGTCGTAAACATCTTATTTTCTACGTTTCCTAGCTGTCTATAAGTCGATATTTCATAGGAGCTACCCTAAGCATTAGTAAAAAACTTTTCTTTTTAAATTCTCAATCATTTATTTAGAATATTGGAATATAAAGCCTACTGATAAATCTAAAAACATAATACATTAACAAACAATGTACTAGATATAAAAAAAATGCAAAATTCGAAGTAAATCAACCACTAATGATTTTATTATTGGTCTTGCGTTCATATTGTTACGCAAGTATGTGTGTGTGCGCATGCGTAGCAATTATATTTGTTAATTTGAGTCTGTAATGATCATTGACGAGCCAATAAAAAAGGTAATAAAAAAAGCACAAATAGCAGGTAGCTGTTCGGCAGAGGCAGAATTTAATTTTAAACATGGTGAAAGACAGTCATAAGTCAGAAAAGTAAGCACATCTAGTGTGTTAACACACATAAGGTTGAGAAGTATCTAAGTACTGTGTAACATAGTGTCGGTGACATTGTTTCACATGTAATTAAAGAATTAAATGCAAAAGCGTTTTAAAAGATAAAAACGTAAAAATGTTTCTGTTTGGACCGCTATTTTAGAACATTTAATTTCTTGAAGGATACTTGCTCTCATTTGCACGGAATTTATAAAAAAAAAGTGAAGAAACACATCTAAAATATTGAAATAGAAATCTACAATGTGAGATGAATATAGATAGAAAATAATTAAATGGCTCGGTGGCTGAGTGGTTAAAACAGCAGATCATGATACGTCATGATCCGAGTTCAAATCCGAATAGGTGCTGATGAGTAGTGTAGCGACTACGAAACAGCTAGTTGTCCTTGTCTTTTTCAATCAAAAATTATTGATCACAGCAAATTTGTATTGTAAAAAATTCTTTTTAAAAAAAACTTAAGAAAGGAAAAACTTGAACTGAAACCCGTTGTACTGCACATATGTACCAATTAAAAATCTAATTTAAAAATTATAAAAAAAAAACAAAATTTCAATATATTAAAAATTTATTTCGTTTAACTAAAAAAATAGCACTATTGTGAATTACATCAAACTGGATTGTGAATTTCTCCAAATTGGATTGTTAACAATAATAACAATCGATCACTTAAAAAGCATTATTGTTAGTTTGTAAGTTTATAAAAGAAAAATTAAATAAAGCGAACAAATGAAATGATAAAAATCGCGATATCTATTATTCATAGATCTAAAAGAAAAAAATATACTTAATATGCCTAAAATGCTTTTCAATTTTAAAATCACTTTGTTTTTCCCAGCATAACTTCTTTTTTTGCCACATTCAAAGAAAAAAAAAACCGAAATATTTATGGAGTTTTGGAAAGATGAAAAAAAAGTGAGCACAAATGAAAAAATTACAATAAGATATTCGACTTGGTGTGTTGTGTTCATTACGACCCTTTCATATCGTACATTAGTTATCGCTTAAAAATAAAATACATTTATTTGTACTTACACCCAGCTCATTTTTCTTTAAGTTTCTTGAGATACTATTTATGTTTAAATCATCGGCTATTTTTATGTAATTTGTTGTTGCATCAGAATCGTAAACCACCTCATATTCATTATTTAAATTATTATTGATTTTTTCTTTATCACAAACATCTTTAACGTGCGAATATACTGTTGAAGGCAATCGAAGTAAATTGGAGTTTTCATTATTTACAACATTCGATTTATCATCACTTTCAAACGATTTATTTTTATTGTTAGCTGCAATAAAATGTTTTATTATTAATACCTTTTATTGTACATGGATATATACATTTATACAAAGGCCGACAAGTTAAAGCGCTGAATTCGAAACTAGACTTATAATTTTGCCCACTACTTTTTATGGTTTTTCCAATATTTATATTTAGTAGCACCGAAAATATTTTTGATAAAAATTTTTACGATATAGAAGACAAATTTTAAATATGTACATATATATCGCTTCTTTATTGCAACATAGTCATATTAGTCTATTAGCTTTTCGAGTTAACAATGCAAAATTGTTTACAGTACTGCTTTTTATAAATTTATTCAAATTAGTTTTGAACTGTTTCCTTTAGGAGCTATTTTCTAAAAAAAAAAAAATTCCAAGACTTGTATGGAAACTAAAAATTTGAAATGACTATGTTACAATAAAGGAGCGATATGTCTTGTAAAATTATAATTTTTTTTTTTTTGTGATATGTGTATGTATGTATATACATATAGTCGGCCTGTGTAATGATGTGTTGTTTGTTGTTCATCCATACTTTGTTCTGGGGAATAATCAATATAATGGGATGTAGAATCTCCAATAGAGTGTTCCAGAGATACGTTTTTTCGATTAGTAACATCCGTAACATCCTGTTCATCCTTATTTGTAACGTTATATTTTAAATGTATTCCACTATTTGATAAAGGTTTTTGTGCTGCTATGTTAATATTTTCTGAAGTTGTATTTAACTGCTTGATTGTCTATAAAATATAATACAAAATATTATAAACCATAAGAAAATTATCACTTAAAAAAAGCAATATTTTTAGTCTTAAAGGGACAATAGAAAAATATACAGTATATACATCTAATAAATTTTATACGAGTATGTATGCATGTATATAAGCAAAGATACGTTTACATGGTAATACAAGTGTTTAGATCTGCTATAAATGTATGTATGTCTAATGAAGATAGGAGAAAGTCGTATTATGTAAAAAATATATTCAGTAGAAGAGAAATTCTAATGATCAGTATGCCAAATATTCGGTGTATCTTCATTTTTCGAAAACGTTGTATGCTCATTTCGTCAGGTTTGTAAAAGGTTCTCCAATAGGTATTTGACAACTTTGAATGTAATTTGTGAACGCACTATTTCACTGATCATCTGTTACTTTCCTTTTTAATAAGCTATTAGTTTCACTTGTATGTTTGCAACACTCCAAATCCATGCCATATAAGTGATTATTACATATGTAGGTAGGTAAAACTGTATATAGGGTGTTGCCGTTTTAGTGCGAAACTTGGAGTTGCCGTTTTGCTTCCGGAGAAGCGGGGAGATTTTGGGAATTCACGAAGCTGATTTTGGGAATTCTCAAAAAACTCGGATCCTCTTCACTAACCGAATCGGAAACGGATTTTCATATTCGATTCGTGTTTTGGACGTGGAGCATGTACCTGAACTATTAACGTTAATTCGATTTAGTGCGAAAATTGAAGTTACCATATTGTTTCCGGGGACTTGAGGTATTTTGGCGATTCCGGAAGCCGATTTGGGAATTAAAAAATAATAATAAAAAGCTCGAAACGCGTTTTACGGAAAATTATATATGCATAACTTAAAAAGAAACTTAAACAATAGTGAAACACAAATTTGAAATCGAAGCGTGTTTTTTAGTTTTTTAAACTATATTTATTTATAGTAAACTCAACATTTTCATCATGGTAAAGTACACGAACGCACAACGTATGCAAATTTTAAAAATGTACTACTGAAATTCGGGTTCGGTGACAGCAATTTTAAGAGCGTTAACTCCAATTTTCGGACGATTATTTTGGCCTATTAGATATAACAAGCAACAACAAGTTTAGTGCAAAAATTGGAGTCTACATATTCATTGTGTGACGTTGCCATACCAGTGAAACAACGTGTTGGCGAAGTGATGAACGCAGTTTGCATGCCGGTAACGTCATTGTACCATAATTTTACGTCGACAATAACGAACGTCACATTACTGTGAATGGTGACCGATATCGCGCCATGATTACAGATTATTTTTGGCCCTAATTGAAAAACTTGGACTTGGGCGACATATGGTAACCAACAGGATCGTGCCACAAGCCCCACAGCACACGTTACAATCGATTGATTGAAGAAGAAGCGAGGGTGTTATCTTAAGAAATGGATCGTTCGTGCGATTTAACGCCGCTACACTTTTTTCCTTGAGCTTACGTCTAATCATTCGAAGCATTTTGAGTGTGCATTGAAGATGGTAACGATTCTATGCAACATTTACAAACCCATCCAAACACATGACAAGAATTATCATGTTGGTTTTCAAATATTTTAGAACTGTAAACAGCATCATTAATTTTATAATATTGAATTTAATTTACTTTTATTATTTTATACTGAAATTTTAAATCTGGAGCCAAAACCACCGCATACGATATCATGCAAGATTTATAAAAATTTGCCATTTTGGTATCATGGTATACGATATCGAGTGAATTGTATCGCAATAATATAAAAGCGTTAAACTGCGTTTTTTTTTTTTGTATACCTAATTTTAGAAAACATATTGTCTTAAATATATTGCATTTTGTTTAAATTACGATTCGATACGCACCATTTGCCATAATTTTTATTCGATATGTTAGTTAATTCGGTATTGTATGCGGTGATTAGACCCCTGGAAGATATTTACAACAAAATTTACTTATTTTTTAAGCACCGAGAGAATTTTGCAATATTTTTTGTTTCTAAGAAATGTAAACACTTTGTATTACCATGTAAAAGTACCTTAAGTATTGTATGTGTGCTTTTTCTGCATGTGATTTGTAATTTTTTGAAGTCGAAATCCAGTATAGAAAACTTTTAGAATATTTCATAAAGAAACCATTAAGGTCAAGACAAAATAAAGCTTTCGATTTTAAATGGCAGTTTATTTATTCAAAGCGGCATAACTTTAATACGCTTTAACAGCAACCTATTATCCAATTTCAATATAAAAGTACTAACAACCAATTGCAACTAACATCCAGTTGGAAAAAATTGGACATTTCTTTAGTCAACCACATATCAATTGCAGCGTCAGTGCCATGAACACCACGTTCTACTTAGAAATTGTTTAATTGTCCTTTACCAGTATTGGAAAAATAATGAACAATTTAGTACTTCGCCTCTGGTATATTAAATTTTTTTATTACAAGGTCCTTCACATACACGATCGCTAGTGCTCAATCATTCGTAAAATATGGATATATAAATGAGCAGTTCATTTTAAATATTTCCAACATTTTCACTCATCCTTACCTGACTGTTTGATACCCTAAATTATCAAATATTAAAGGCGGTTATTAGCATATTTCCTTAAAACAAAAACATGTTTTTAATTAATAAATTTTGCATCAACAAAACGATCAACCATTGGCTCAGTTTTGGTTTTTAATTATGCCATTTCAGCATTTATTGTATCATCATTCTCCCCCAATTAGCTTCATTTATTCATATCGCTCAACTGTTTTTTATTGGCTGTTCTTATTTGTTTAATTTTCGGTGGGGTATTACATAATACTCTCTAAGCTGGTACTTTCTGTTGCGGGTAATATTTTGTTTTTGAAATAAATGTTTGTTGCCGCTAAATTAAAGTCAGGCTTTTTTTTATTGTTTGTTCCCATTTCGATGTATGACTAAACCGACGAGAACAGCAAAGTCACTATATATTTAAGCTTACAAAAATGTTCATCCTTGTTATTTTTATGTAATTTTATTACTTGCTTAACGTTTCCATTTGATGGAGGTTAATATTTCTATAAACCATGCTTATTTCAGTATTGCGGCATTTCTGTCCTAAAGCTCTACTGCACTCCACTTTCAATTATAATTGTATAATCCATTTTAACCAGTGTGCTGCAATTAGATTGGTGATGTCCAGCCCATAGTATTTAAGTGGTAAACAAACGCAAAGGCGATCTTATGCTCATTAATTTAATCGTCAATGCATATTAATTTAATCGCCAATGCATATTACATTTAATCGTCAATGCATATTAAATAATACAGCATGTTAAACATGTGCACGGCTGTATGAATTTAGTCCTTGTTTTCTTTCATATAAAAGTTGTTCACAATAATTTCATATATTCTTAACTTTTACTTTAATTTGAAATAAATTGTAAGTAAAACGATTTTCTTAAATTGCACACTTTTTCTCCCAGTGCAAATTTACTTTTACTCGGAGCGTAACTTAATTTTTCTCTTGGACATCACTATTTTAGAGTATACTTCCTTGCTTGTTTTCAAGAGGATCTCTTGCTCTCAATCTTTCTATTTTTTTAAGTTCTTGCTTTATATATTCACGACTGTAGTATCCATACAAATTAACTTTCCATCATTTACTTCCGGTCGAGTGAATTTTGATTAATAATAAAAGTATTCGTAATTTTTTCAATCAATTGCATGAATTCATTAATCGGGCGGGTATGTTCTTGATTCTACTTTGAAGTGAAAATAGTTTGAAATCACTTCAATTTCAAGTTTCGGTGTTCTACATTCTACTCTTTACTTTTCATTTGTGTTTTGTTTTCAAACATTAATTTGTAGTGAATTGTTTGGTTCTTGAAACTACTTATACACAAAAAGTAGCAGTTTGAAAACTTGAAAAAAATTTCATTGTGAAAATGAAAACTTTTACAGAAAAACTGAGTATAATTGCAATCCCATTGAAATAAGAGGTTTAGATGACGAAATATTTATTTGAAATACAATTGTGCATATATTTATAGGCAAAATAAGAAAAATATTTTATAAAAAACTTGTTATTTTATTAACTAAAGTCGATTGGCGATATCATCTCTTATTACAGCTGTTACGGAATCACTAACTCGTCTGAAACAACGTCATCACTATCATGTCTTGAAAATTTTGCGTAAAATGACTATTAAAACATTGCGATCATCGTTGTTGATGGAGAATTTGCTAAATCTAACTTAATTTTGCTCTTATAAAATAACAAGCATTAGATTAAAAATTTTGCACGTCGTTTTTTGGGCAAAGGCATATCGGAAAAAATAAAATAATATTGAAAATATGGTTCATTTCAATTCTGGTTTATATATAAAAAAAAAAACAAATAAAACTGAAAACGTGCTTCGTGTCAGTACTAGTTATTTGAACATTTAGCCAAGTTTTATTTTCGAAGTTCAGTTCGAAGGAAAGAATGAAACACCCAAACTGCTACTTTTTCAGAACAACAAAAATAAACGTTAACTTTTCGAATCATTCTTTATTTTCATTCTACTACTTTTCTGGAACGTGCCGGAATATGTTAATTATTATTATGACGACCATTTGTCCATTTTCTTATAACATAAATTGTATTTTTCTTTTCAGCAGTAATTTAGTAATGGACCACAAGCTTTTCGAAAAGAAATCACTCTTTTAACAGAAAGTTTTAATTTTCTGCATCAAATTCTTTAAGCTTCTTAAACAAATTTTTATTTAATTTTTTTTTCATCATCGTAATCGGTTTACCAATTTCAAAAGAAAACAATGAAAGCGAAAGTAAGCTAGTCACTCACATTCGAATCAATTTGGGTTTTTCTATCTCACTATTATAACGTTCGCATATTCTTATGTATTTTGACACATCGTTCGTATAGAAAAACTTAAGGCCATGTCAGATAACACTTTGTCGCTTTGCGTGACGTTTAAAACTTTAACAGAAAAGGGCAAAGCAAACGGTGTATGTCACAATAAAAACTTTGGCAACGCTCACGATTTGTTTATTTAACTAAAAAATTTGCTTGCTAATTTTTATATTTAATTATTTCTAAAGATAATAGAAGTTATAAATATTGTTGAACGAATTATTGAAATTGATCCTAAGTGTTTTCGTAGTGCATAAAGCTCTGGAGCTATTAGAAAAAAAAAAACTAAAACGCGTAGAAAGATGAGAGTTGCCGAACTTTTCGCTTCACGTTGCGTTGAAAATACTTTATGTGAGATACTTGAAAATACTTATGTTTCATATAAATATGTGCAGTTTATCCTACGAGCAGATGTCAAAGCGAATTTGTAACGCAAAGCGAAGCAAAAGTTTTATCTGACACGGCCTTTAGACGAACTGTCGAGATTGGTAAACTGGCTGTTAATCAATAAATTTCTTTTGGAAAATTTTGTCAAGAATTTCTTTCTCATGATTAAAAATATATTGCGGAAAATTGTATAAAGATCGAAGAAATCGGGGTTACGAAAGTATTTATTTCATTCCTGAATTTAAAAATGTTTCCATTTCGAAAAACCTTTATAGTTTTTCTTTAACATGGCTTATACACAAGTAGTTTCGAAGAATTAATCCTAAACAGATTCTATTGTTTTCTTGAGTACTGTCGATGAGATTTATTTACATTTTGCTTGTAAGTTTCATTGTCTTAATTTTTTTTTCTTACTCTTTTATTCATAATTTAATCTTAATTTAATTTTTGGCAGTCCTGCTTGTTACCGAAGTCATTTAGTTTTCTGAAAACTAGTTTACAGTTTTTAATTGCAAATAACGACTATTTTTCCATATTTAAACTAAAAGAGAAGTGCTTCATGTACAAGGAATATACTAAACATAGACTACCTTTAGATGCATAAATTTTTATTTGTGTAAGTTTTACTTATAAACTCAACTTTACCGATTAATTTGCGAGTTTTATTTGTTCCTCAGAAAATAAAAGTTATTTAAGAAATACATGGAAATATGGTCAAACTGTAACCATTTTACGGTTATTGTGGTTTACTTTTATTATTTTATTATATTTATACACACATGAGTCTTTCAGTTTAATTTTCCGAATGAAAATATAAGCCAGTCTTTCAACTAAAATGTTTTTTTTTTATTCCTAAATAAAAATTCCTAAAAATTGATTTGGTGACAGAATAACGTATATGTATTAACTAATAGGACATTAAAATAAATCAAATCTCTTGTGAAATTTTAAGAAACAAACTGCTGAACATAAAATTGAAACCACAAACTATCATCCATGTTCTGAGGAAAGTGCGATCTAAAACTACAAAGCGTCCTGAAGAACGCTAAATCCATTTTACTGGCGTTCTGCCATTGAGTTGTTTACGAAAAAAAAAAAAAAAATACACGTGATTTACGTACGCAAACAAATTGACAATGAATAGAACAATTTTTTAACGTGTTATTTTTAGTTGAAAATATGTAAAATTCTTTTAACTTTTTAATGTAATAAAAAGAAAATATAAAATTTTCATTGTTAATAATTTTATTTTCTTTAATTTAAACAAAATCAATCAGTTCACTTCAATATACACATGAGCTTTGAAGTCGCCAATTTTAAGCGATATGCGTTTACTAGAACACCTATTTGGCGATTTCAAAGTGCAAAACCACACTTTTTGCGTTATACGTTTGTAAGAACACCTATTAGGCGTTTTCAAATGGAAAACGCTAGTTTTAAGCGATTTGCGTTTGTCAGAATATGTCTGTATACGGAAACGTGTTCTCTTTAATCTATTACAAAACTGTCGTAATGTTTTTTTTTAATACGTCGACTACAACAAAAGCCATATAACTTTGATTTCTTTTTCTTAATTGGTATCACTAATGTACTACTGTGAATGCAGAACATTGACTTGACAGTAATGGTTTCTTTTTCTGTCTTTTTCCCCCTTTTCTTTTTGTTATATTCAAATTTATATAATTAGTTTGCAGATTCGCTAACCAATTTTTATGTTTTTAATAACTATTTCTATATGTAATTTACAAATAGATAACATGCAAATCAGAAATGTAAATAAATAAATTTCAAATTACTAATGTGATAATTTTATTTAGTTTTTCTTTTTTATTTTAACTACAAATTTGCTTTTATATATTATAAAAATATTAATTTATCCAACTCAAAGCAGACATTTTATTGATATTAATCACTAGTCTGATTTTGCTAAATTTGTTAATCAATTAAGATTAATATAAATTTTAAATTAAAAGTTTGAAATAAAAAGAAAATAGGAAAAAAACAAAGAAAAAGAACGTCGTCTAGCATACATACAAACGAGTAATGCTCAGATGTGTACCTTGTAGTAATATATATATACATGACTTTGGTCAAAAAAAAAAAAACTTTTATGTTACTATGAATAAAAAAGTAAATGCCCTATTAGAGAAAGGCCTGTTGGGGGTTAGATGAATGGATTGAGGTTCTCAAACAAAACACAAAGAAAATAATTTGATCAGTCAATCACAAGGTTCTTAAGCAACAAATTCATTTTCCAAATCGGAAAGATCTAAAATTGAAGTATACATGTGTACATGTGTTCATAAGAAAGTTTTTCCAGTCGTTCTATTGCTATAAAAATTGGCAAGAGTAAAGTTATTGTATCGCCACAGTCGATACGCTCAGTATGTCAATGCTATACATTGACATACTGAGTGTTCTCTTCGTAGGGGCCACGGGATGATCGATTATTTGATTTTCTATCGTAGCGAATTAATAGAATCGTAGATTAATAGAATTGTGTCACAACCTTTTAAGCAATCACAAAATAATTTCATTTATTAATGTACACACACACTCTATGTGTGTTTTCACATAGAGTGTGTGTTTTCACATAGAGTGAAAACACACATTTCGGTGTGTTTTCACTCTTACTAAAGAGTTTTAGCATTAAATATGAAACCTAAATAAACTTATGATTGTTTAGTTTTCAACACGCTTACTTACATATACATAGTAGTTTCAATTGTTTGTTTATGTTGGCAACACTCGAAACCCATGCCATATAAGTACCCAGCGGCAAACATTGCCTACCACATTACTTGTCTTCGATGATGTGTGCAACACTTTGTAATCAATGAACGGTAACTTACAAAGAGTATGGCAGTAGTATATGGAGTTCACAAAAATGAATTACGTTCATCACATTTATATGAACGTATTTTATTTATTCGATGTAATTCAAACGTTCGCCGTCTTTGTCAGAGCGCGTTGCAAAAATTTAATTAACAAAATCAGTGCTAAAGGCAAGAAAACCTTATAAAAAAGGTGCAAGAAAGATAAAACATTTAGTGAAAAAGAAAAGAATGCAGTAAACAAAAAACAGAACAAATTTATTTAATGGAATATTCGCAAAAAAACTGTAGTGCGCAGTACGTACGAGCTGTCTACTGCCGGCTTACAATGTATGCGAGATTGTATCTGAGCTGCCTACTTCCGACTTACAAAGTATGCGAGATTGTATTCGAGCTGCCTACTGATAACTTACAATGTATGTTAGGAAGTAATGATCTTTTGTTGAATGAACACCTCACTAACTGGCTTACTTTGTGTGCAGGTGGTAGGCGTTCACTCTACAAATGCGGCAATGTATATGAATTGGTGTGCATTACTGACTTTTTACAAGTGTGCATCGGATCACCGCTTCTGTAAGCGAAATTTTGGCCGCTGGGTAATTATTACATATCGTTGGTCTCATGCAGAAAGGCCCTAACAAACATAATCGCAATTTTACAGGAGAAGGAAAAACCATAATGGAAACTGTATACCTAGGTTCATTAGCAAGTAATATTTTGTTCAATTGCTTGTAAAAGCGATATCTATGAAATAATTCAATTACATTTTTGTGACGTTGTATATATATGTGAAACGTAGTAGAATCACTAAAAAAGTTCGATTCAGGGAAAATGCGAGTTAGAGCCTTTCTACATGAGACTAACGATATGTAAGTATATAAAATTACAGTGTTGCTGCTTTACTCCGAAAATCGGAGTTGTCGTATTGCTTCCGGGGAGTGGGGAGGATTTTGGGGATTCACGAAGACCATTTGGGAGATTTAAAAAAAAAACAATTCGGAACCACTTTGCTAACCAGTTTTTCATATTCGGTGCGCGTTTTTGTCGTGGTACATGTATCTGAGACGGTCATTCGTTTTAGTGCGTAAATCGCTAACCGAATCGGAACCCGAACTTCATATTCGGTGCGCGTTTTGGCCGTGTAACGTGTATCTGAACCATTAAGTCATTCGAATTGAAGTTGCCATATTACTTCTGGGGAATTGGGGGATTTTGGCGATTCCTAAAGCCGATTTTGGGAATTAAAAAAAACTCGGAACGCGTTATACTGGTCCAACATAAAAAATACGAACTCAAGAACTGAGCCTTAGATGTCTAGGCACAATTTGTGATGATCATTGAAAATCGAAACAAAAACAACGAGCAGGATTATTACCTGAATATCAAAACCTTAGTAGAATTATTGCACAGAGTTTAAAAAACTGACGCCAAAGTAGCATAAGTCGTAAGTAAAATAATGTTTTTTTCGACTGCATTATTTTTCATTGATTCCACTTCTGATTTTTAATATGCAAACAATCGCAATCAAGCTACAAAAACAATAAGCAAACCGTTGTACAAAAACTTCGAACACTGACTGTTTGATTTAACCGACTAAAACTTTTAATAACTTTCGAAGTCAAAGTTAAAAATGTTTCGTTTCTTTAACTTCGAAATTTATTAAAAAGGTCAGTCGTTCAAACCAAAAACTCTTCGAACATGTCGATTTTAGATTTTTGTAGGATATACATTTTGTTTTTGTTTGTAGCTTCTTGATTGCGTCTGTTTGCATTTTAAGTAAGTGCAAAAGCACTTTCTATAATTCTGAAGCTTTTAGCTTTCTTCCGAATAACTCAAAGCTGAGTTTTATAAGTTAATACTTTAATTTCAAAGGACGTGTAGGATTATCAAGTGAAAGCCTAAAACCTTAGGATAAAAGTATAAGAATCTGTAAAAGTATTTTCGGCAGAATTTCCATAATTAGGGACAATTTAAATAATCAACGTTAAGAATTTCACTGCTGATGATTTAACAACAACGAATTTCTACTTACTATAGAATATCAAAACAAATGTTTAGAAACTCTTCCAACTTATTAAGCTGCTCAATACTCGTATTTTCTTCAATGTTAAAAACAGCGATTGATTTATTTGCTTTTGCAATCTCTGATTGCCACCTGTTCTGTGTTTAAACTTGAATTTTTAATGTAGCAGTTCGACTGGGAAGCCGAATAATTACAGTAAAGGACCAATCAATAAGACTAGTAAATAATAAAACTGAATTAATTTACTTTTTTTTTAATTTTTATTAATAGTTTTTTTTTCTGTAAATTTTTACATTGTTATACATATTTCTGATCAACTCTGAATTTATTACTTGATAAAATTTTTAATTTTTGGCTTTACAGGTTTATATTACATTAAATAAATGACAAAATAAATACATAAAATAAGAAAAACGGTTTCCTGACCACAACTAATTTTTGTTCGCTGTCTCTTTAAAGCTGACTAAAAATCATTTGCTTATTTGGCCATATACAAAAACAGATATGTACTCTTATGTATTTACGAAATTCATAAGCTAATTTTCAATTTTGTGCGCAATATGGTCCAGTTTCCCTGCGCCTTTTTGACACGCTATATATGAGTGATTATTACATATGGAGTTATATAAAACTGTATATACAATGTCATCGCTTTAGTGCGAAAATTGGAATTATGGTATTGCTTCCGGAGAAGTGGGGGGATTTTGGGAATTCGCAACAACTTCACTAACCGGTTAGGAACCAGTTTTTCATATTCCGTGCATGTGTTTGCCGTGGAACATGTATCTGAACTATTAATGGTCATTCAATTTAGTGCGAAAATTGAAGTTGTCATATTTTTTCCGGAAAAGGTAGGGATTTTGGCGATTCCTGAAGCCGATTTTGGGAATTAAAAGAAACAAAAAACTCAAAACGCATTATACGAATAATTATCTAGTTATACGGATAATTATTTGGAAATCGAAGCGTGTCTCTTAGTTTTATAAACTATATTTATTTCGTTTGTATTTCATAAATTTATTTATATATATATTTATATATGAAATTCTCCATATTTATTATTAAATAGACAACAAACAAGCTGGATAAATATGTGATTGGAAAAATAATGTCCTGCCCCATTATGTCGTGAACAAGATGAATTGATTAAGAGCAAACTAATTGAACTTGGCAAAAAAAATTATAAATTTGCGTGTACCTACTTGAAATTTTTACGATAATTTGTCTGCAATCGTGAAACTGAATCGCGAAAATAAATGGATCATTGTTTTAAGACTAATAATTTTTTTTTTTTACTGGACAAAGCAATTATTTTCTACAATGGCTCTTCTAGATTTCTTTCTAAAAAGTTTTTAAAAATTTTCAAGCTTAAAATAATTGTTTAAAAAAAGGGAATGATAATACTAAATTTAACAAACTTTTTAAGTGACCTTAAAATGAAACCGATTTTATTTACAAATTAAATCGCAACCAGGATCGAAAAATTAGCCTGAATACGAGTATTTTTAAAGAAAATATGTAATTCTTTTGCCTATTATTAGTTTTTAAAAATAGGTATAATGTACATAAGTTTATGAACTTTTGTTTATTAACCCTTAAATGCATGTCTGGAACTGGGTAGTAATTTTTGTTGCCGATTTTATATAAATAATGAAGGTATAATGAAACTTTGTGTTTTCTACACAAAAATCGATAGTATGGCAATTGCTTAAAATAAACATTTTTTATTTTTATTCATACCCCCCGGGCCTGATTAGGTCCAGTTAACTTATTTCTTATAATAAATGCAAATACAACAGCTATATCCGTGTTAAATGAAACAAAATCAAAATTGGTAATAGAACATAAATAAAAGCACATCTTTACGTGGATATAAATGAAACTCAAAACCGGGTAATGATTGAACTTGTTGAAGCTCTAGGTAAAGAACAATCCAGAAGTGCAGTACGACAGCTCGACCAACTATGCGTATCCCGTTCGAAATCATATAACGATACTAATACGCCACTCTATATAACTACGAGACATCATTTCGAAACATATTTTTTCTTCATATTTTATCAAAAACGAGTCCCAAAAGTAGAAGGAAAGAAAAAACATACAAATGAGCATTAAATTTGCACGTATTTTATATCTAGAGATAAAAGTTTTCTTTTTTAATTTTATGACTGTTTGATATGCAGTTGTATACAAATTACTAACATCAAGTCATTTCATTCTTATAAGAAGTCGTGTTAAAATAACATTAAAAACCTATCAATATTGTGGACGATTGATTAGTCCTAGAAAGCATGACCTATTTACTCTTTTTCAAATTGTTGGGTAATATGACAAATATTTGATTATTGGAACGACAACGTTTAACATTTTCTAAATTTAGAAACAGCTTTTTATGTTCCTGTTACTATCGCCGTTTAGGGTGCTAACGCATCAATAGCAATGTATTCAGCTATGTGCTGAGAAACACAAAATTTTCTAATCACTTGTTAGGTCAAAATCGCACATCCCAATTTTTCTGTGTGCCGAAGATCGCGCGTTTTGTTTGAGCAAAAATATATGTAAAATTTCGTAGCACTAGCTTTCTGTATGGGAGAAAACTTGTTGTGCCATCTGAAGTCGCAATTTTTAATGTAAACAAATGCAACACAGGAATTATATAAAAAAGGCCTATTTTTTAATTGTAATTTTTTTTTTTATTTTTTATTAAAATAGATGAAAATTAGACTTTTTTGATATATAAAAAACACTTGATATTTTATTTAAACGCTTTCAGTTCGACAGTTTGACCATTATTTTTTATAGTATAAGCAAGTTCACTTAGAGTTCACTTCGTAATTTTTTTGCGAGATGAAATTTAAAAAACTTTTGTAATTGCGACTTTCAGCACACTAATTTTGTGGCTTCAAATCGTAATAAAATGTGAGTTTCAGCACATGGCTGATTATAACACGTCAATTCCTTAAGACCCTACATACCTCGTTTCGACGAGAGATTTGTTTTATTTGTGACTTTTAACTATGTACATATGTGATTACATAGACATATTTTAGACATAAATAAAGTACTATTTTCTTTATAAAAGATAATATTAGCGAAGATGCTTCTTTCTACTGCCAAGATAATTAAATATATTTTCTAATATATAAGAAAAAAAGTAAAAAATAAAAAGAAATAATATATGCACTTGAAAAAAAAAAACTGCTTTGAATTGGCCAATTAATAAATCATTAAAAACCTACATACCTTGTTATATATTTTTGAGATCAGTTGTAGTACTTATTCCAGGAAACCTTTAAAAAAGTTTTCGAAGAGATTAACAATAATTTAGTATATGTTTTACCAACTATTTGACTTAACATCATTACCCTACACGTACGTAACATGTAGGGATTGATTTTGCAGCCTTTTTTGTGATTAGATGAGATGATTAAAAATTAACAAGCCTTTGTGTTACCAAAATTGTTGCTTATAACAATTAACACCAGATTTTCTTTTATTTTTTCAATAACGATGGGTTAATCTCTTCAAAAAGTATTTTAAAGATTTCTTGAAGGGCCACTTTTTGACTCAATTCATAGTATTTTATATACAGAGCTAGAAATTGCAAATAATTTTGTGGTTTTTGTGTTTTCAAATTGCATTTAAATAACATTAATATCACGTCAATATTTAGCGAGCGCTTTTTGTCAACACAAAGGCCAATTGCAAATAATCATCCAACTAATACGAAAAAGTAACTAACTTTATATATAAAGTGTAAAGTATATAAAGGATATAGTATACAGTATATAAGTATATAGTATATAAAATATATACCATATAAAGTATTTAATATATAAAGTGTAAAGTACATAGTGCATATAGTATATAAAGTATATAGTATATATAGAGTATATAATATACAATGTATATAATATAAACTGTATGCAATACATATAGAATATGGAATATGTAGTATGTATATATAGAACATAGTATGTATAGCATAGTGTGTGCAGGTATAGTATTCCTACAAGATCAAGGGCCGTTCATCTGACCGATCGATAGTGCTGATAGAAATACACATCAGAAGTATCTATCAGTTCCTGAAGGTCAATATGAAAAAAAGGATGGAAACTTTTTGTATACGTGTGATAACACTTTTAACGAATTAGCAAAAGTATTATATACGTATAAAATTTTTGCGAACGTGTTAGAAAATAACTTTTGAGTGTATTAGATTTCATCGGCTATTTCTTGTAGGAATGAATAATATAGCAACATTTGTTCATTATGTGCTGTATATTACACAGCACATAAATAATAAAATATGTATAATACACATAGTATGTTATACATATATAATACATAATCATGTATGTCCATATGTGCTTTACCTCAAAACAATATTCATTTTTTTATCAATTAAAAATTTTAACATGTGAAACTTACAGTGTAAATAGTTTGAATAATATTTAAACAATTAGTGTATTGGCAAAAAGCGCTGCATATTAACATAATCTTATTCTACTTAACTTATACCATCTATTAAAAGAAGTTTTCAAGACTTTTTAATTAAAAAAAAAAAACAATTTGGTTAAATATTTTTATTATAGTTTTGCAGAAAAAAAAATAAACTAAGAAGGAAATAAAATTTTCCAATTTTAAAGTCAATAGGTACAAATTTTTTTTTTTTGCCAAACTTTTTGCACTTATTTACTATTTTTTAAAATATTAAATTTAAAAAAAGTAAAATTTGGTTTTATTATTTACTAGTATTAACGTAAGCAATCGAAAAAATATAATTGGAAAATAAAATCATTCATCTTTAAGGATTTATGTTAGTTTAAAAACTTATTACTATATCAGGCATACGTCTATAGTTTAGTGACATTTTTTATTTATGGAAAAAATTTCACTACAATAGGTTATATTTAATATTTACTTTTTCTGAGCACTTGCATTTCTGAACTTAGTTTAAAATTTTCGAGTGAGCTTGATTTCGGTTTCAAAGTAATAAAATATAGGCGAACAAGTACCGGGGTTTTTTATTTTTATTTTTTTCGTTGTAAGTATAAAAACTTGAATAAAAGAAAACTGCTTACTTTCCTATTAGAACTATCTGCCGTTGCAACTCCACATATATACCTAGCCTATATTATATTTATGAGCATGCATATCGTTAATTTATTGCAGCAACCTCATAGCTCAAATAAACTTATTTTCAGCAAAACCGCATTTCTTCTCTACACATGTCTTAGAAGACAACTTTAAAAAATGTCTCCAAAAAGTGGCAGTTTAAAAGATATTTTAATAAATTTTTGTCACAACGCAAACGATAGTATTATTAACAATTCTGGATTGATAATTCGAAAACATTATTTTTCAAGTTATAACGTTGTTGCTAATAAGATATGAACATTTTTGCACATGCCTTAAAAAAGTTCAGGAAATATCTCCAAAGTGTCATTTATTGAATTTTTGTGACAATACACAAAGATAGCATTATTAACAATTCGAAAACTTTGTATTTGGAGTTATAACAATACCAGAAATCTCTAAACGAGATAGCGAAACATTCGAACCTAGAGCTTTCCTGGGTACAAGGTTGTTGTAGCAGCAATGAACTGGCTCCGGTTACAACAAGGAGATAAGAATATGATGTTAGGGACCGCGCTTAAGAGCAGTAAAAACTAGTTACAGCGTTAAATTTTAGGAACTGCACAGAATAGATCCAGTTGAATACCGAGCATGACATGGCGCAGGTTTGATAATAGGTGAACTATTATTCTATTAAACTTCACCTAAACTTTAATTTTCCACGAAAAAAACAACAATAATACAACAAAATATCGACAAAAACATTTGTATCGTTAGTTACAATGCAAAAGGACAAAACTAACAATAAAGTAATTTTGCAGGGGAAGCAAAACACTTTGAAAGAAAACCACTTCTTCAAAAAAACACTTCATTATATTTTATTAGAAAACATGAACATAATTATTGTTATGCTCAGCTGTATTTATTTGTAACTGTAATTGATTAAATAAGTAACCATGTCTTTTTGCATTTATCAAATACATACACTTGTAGTTAAGCTCATATGAGTGATTATTACATATGCTAGTATATAAAACTGTATGTACAATGGAGCTGCTTTAGTGCGATAATTGGAGTTTCCGTATCGCTTCCGGGGAAGTGGGGGGATTTTCGGGATTCAAGAAGTCGATTTTGGGAATTCCCAAACAATTCGGACATGCATATAAACTATAAATTTGACGTTTCCGGCGAAAAACGAAGCCGACTTTTGGAATTCCAAAAAAAAAAAAAAAAAAAAAAAATGGAAGTGCTTTGAGCAGGTTTTTTATATTCGGGGCAAGTTTTGGCCATGGAACATGTATCTGAACTATTAACTCTCAAACAAATTAGTGCGAAAACTGAACTTGCCATATTATTTCCGGAGAAGTAAGGGATTTTGGCGATTCCTGAAGCCGGTTTTGAGGATTCAAAAAAAAAAAAAAATGGAAAACTCGGATCGCGTTATACGGATAATTACCTGATTATATGGATAATTATTTCAGTTTGATATCAAAGTATTTTTTTTTTAATTTTTTAAACTAGATTTTGAATAAACGTCAGTTTTAATCGAAGAAGTGTAAAATTTTGACGTTTAGTTATGTAAATTCATAATAATCAATCAAAAACTGGATTTTTAATTTTTTAGTTCCACTTTTTTACATTTTAGCGAAAAATGTGAAGTAGTTTATAGGCTGCCAGCTATTGAAAAGCTAACACACTTGGGCAGGTTGTAAAGTACTGACAGAGAATTGTTGTAAGAGAACAATCTCCTATATTCCAAGATGCTCGTCACATTAAGACGTCATCAAAAAACACTCGCTTATATACATTCGACTTCGATAATAATTATGTATTCTTTGGTAGACCTTCGATATCTACTAGACCTAAGCGTATTTATCTCTGTCGATAACATGCAATTGTTGTTGGCAACAAGTAAATAAATGCCGAAATTTTTAGTCGACTTCATGTGATGACGATGGCGTCTCTTGGAATATGGGAAAATATGTAGGTCTTAGCTATTTTCAAAATTAAAATATACATTAAACGTCACTGACATTTTTGGCTGCATGATGAAGCACAATGAAAATAATTTACATATGGGACGTACCTCAACTGCCTAACCATATTAATGCTTAAACGATTAAAAGCTGCAGCAACTAACCGAGAATTGCTGACAAAATATTAGTTACAAAAAGGAAATCCAAATATTCTAAGCTTTAGACAAGTGTTCCCCACAAAGAAAAAACTTACGGCCTTATGTACAATAAAAATCCTTATGCTAACTAACTAGCTGATAAGTTTTTTGTGTGTAAATTCCCATAAGGGAAAGATAGCAGTAAGTTAGTTGGCACAAGGTTTTTTATTATATATAACGCCGTTAGTATGTCATTGAGGGCATTGCATAATAATAAAATTTTTCTGAATTTGAAATATTTATTTATTATTTTTTTTTTAATTATATAGAAAACTTGTAGAAACCATTACTGAAAATCAAGTTTTATTACGAGTTTTGAAATGATTTTTAGAAAACGATTTATTAATTAGCCATCGCTTTTAAACTTGTTAACTGCTAAGAAATTTTGTTTAAAAAATGTCACTAAACTTAAACTTATTATTAAGAGCTTTTTAACAACTACTCACTTGTTGTGGTGTTTGATGAACCGGAGTCAGTGGTGGTGGCTGACCAATCGAACTTGAGGGCTGAACTGCTAAATATATTTTTGTAGGACCCAATACTCCCTGCTTTCCACTAGACTCTTGGGCTGAAATGAAAAGTTAATTTACAATAAAAAAAAAAAACATATTTTAAAATAGGAAGACAGGGAAATTGAAATACTAATAAATAAGAAATTTGTTTCTATAATTAACGATTTAAATTTATGGATATCCTATATTAGCGAAAATTGTTGCTTTAATGAGCACATTTTTATTTTACGTAACTTTTTTTTCTGAATTTGTATGTTATGTTTACAGTACGCAGACGGGAAAATCGTTTGGAAAATTTGAATGAAAGATCAATATTTTGAGTAATTTTCCAGACTAGTCTTTCGGCTGTGTTCTGTAAACGGCACATTAGTTGCTCTGGTTTTGGAATAAATCCTAGTAAAAAAAAAAAAAAATGTCTTCATACAAACCTTTTAATAGCTGTTGCTTAACTTGTTGTTGCACAAGTGCGAGCTGTTGTTGGGTAAAATCGTTGCCAACCAATCCCTGTAATACAATGCGCGGTCCTTGTTCGGTTTGAATTACTTGTGCAGTAACACATTTTATCACTGTTCCAGGAGGCTGACCCTGCAATAAACTTTCTTCTATGGACATGGGTTGATTTGATTGCGTTTGTTGCTGCGTTGTTATTGTTTGTTGTTGCGTTTGTGGTTGGGGGATGGATTGCATCGTTTGAGGGGAACCCTAAAAACAATTTAAGAGTAAAAAACTTTAAAAAATGTAATTATTCAACGACTACTGATGGCATTTGAATTTCAGTTTTGTTATCTCATGATTTATATTAAACAGTTAGAAACGCAAACATCTCGTGTTATATTAGTTTTTAACAGCAATAGTTCATAATGTATGTACAGAAAAAAAAAAACGAAAGTTCAATTGCCACTTGTAATCGAGCCAATAAGCAGAATCCATACTACTTGTACAACTGGTGCAGCTTTAGAAGTTTGGTGTTCGACAGCGGTGTTCGTTACAATATGAGCATTGCCGTCGCTTTGAGTCTTAATGTGAGCCACAATTTGTGCCTGATTGTTTCCTAATGGTTTTATAATTACTTGTTGTCCATTGATAGTGGCGACTTGCAACTTGCCCTGTGCTAGTTGTTGTGCTAAAGTTGAATTTTGTACAATAATTTGTTGTTGATTATTTGTTGTAGAAGGCGTTGTTGTACTTATTGTAGGAGTGTTATTATTATTCTGTTGAGGCTTAATAGGATTTATATTGTTTTGAACCTCAACTGAGTTTATATTTGTCGTCTGCGAAGGTTGAACAACAAACTGTTTCACAACTTTGGGAGTCATATTTTGTTGAACGGGTGTTGAAATGCTCTGCGGTGCCGGCGACCTTTGCAAAGAATTTATTTGTGTCGTAGTTGGCGACTGAGCAATTTGCAATGACGCATTTTGTGTTGGAATTGATCTTTGTGTTAATATTGTTTGCCCTGGACTTAAAATTATTCTTTGTCCTCCAACAACAATTTGTTGTTGAACATTGCTGGTATTAACAATAGTTTGTATAACCTTTTGAGGTTGTGATGTTGATCCGGCTGGTGCAGAGCTCGCAGGACTTGTTTGATTTAAAATAACCTGTTGATGGCTCGAATTACTTTGATTCGTTGATTGTGGAATGATTTGTGGCGATGTCGTTACTTGTCCCGTTAGTGTGGTTGCTGCTGGTGCTGTCTGCTGAGTAGGCTGAATGATTACTTTCTGCCCTTGCGAGTTTTGTCCGACAAGAAGTTTTTGAACGGGTTGAACGATAAGTTGCTGGAAACCTTGACTATTCGAAACAACCTTGGTGTTATTTGTCGGTGTTGATACAATATTTGTAACGACTTTTTGGGTGGCTTGTGGGGCTGAAACTTGCTGATTTTGGGTAATTTGTAGTCCTGGTTTATTTCCACTCCTTACAGGTGTAGTCGCAATCTTTTTTTTTTTTTTGTAAATTGAAAAATAAACATAAAATTTTCACGTTTAATTAATTTCGTTTGTTACCTTCTGTAGCGCTGGACTAGCACTTGAGCTTTTCGGCAATTGTTTGACAGTAATTTGTTTAATTACAGGAGAATGTGTTTGGCCAATCGGTTGTTTTACCGGTAGCTTTTTGTTTCCAACAGTTGCTGCAAAAAATAACGTGTTAAAACAGTCGGCCAAATTTTTTGCTTTCAATTACAGTTTTTATTCTCTTATGTAGCAATAAGTTAATAATTGTTTAAATTACTATAAGTACAGCTTCCGGTGTATGTATAAAAAAAAGTATATTCGTATAATATTTTTACAAATCTTGTCAAAGTGCTATCCTATCAATATTATGCAATCCCCCTAAAGTTGATATTTATAAATTTAATATTGCCGATTCTAAGGATACGAACATAAATCTATGAAAACTCCATCTTCGGTGAAACCCCTCACTAATATATACATATTTAATTATATGAATTTTCTTCACTGAACATAAACTAGTTAATTAGAAGAGAATGCCAAGATGCACCTTTCTTTTTGGATAGATGATGTTAAAGAATTTTCATTATAAAATTAATATAGTATTTTCATACTTACTTTGATTTCCAATAGCTCCAGTAGATGTTGAGGAGGATGGAGCCGTTGTAAGAACGTGTAATTTTCCGTCTGGCATTTGAATTAATTGTTGACCGGGATTAAGACCACGTACACTTACTTTTCCATCTGGGCCTCTGATAATTTGAACTTTATGCTGCTGTGGCGCTGGAGAGCCAGTGGCAGCCGAACTGTTTGTAGTTTTAGTAGAATTTTGTGCTGCTGGTTGCAAATGCTGTTTAAAATTACTTGCTGTCGAAGATGTAGCAGATGCATCGGCTGCGTTAGGATTTCCTGATGATGCGCCGGCCTGTTTTGAAGCTGGCGATGCTACAGTTTGTTGAATTATTCTTGTGGTGCCATCCGGATTTTTAACAATTACACGACGGCTTGCAATAATTTGTCCTTTTATTGCTAAAATATATAAGAATATGTAAGAATGGTTTGAATTTATTAAAAAATTTGTTTACCTTGTGGTGAAGGTTTGCTGTTTGCATCGATAATTTTCTTTTGTATTGTGGAAGCGTTTCTTTGCATTCTAATCGGCTGCTCCACTTTTTCTTTAACATCCTCATTTAAAACCTTTGTAGTTGAAATACACTTGTTTGCGCTGATTGGAGTTGTGTTAACATTAGAGGTCGAAGCTTCATTCTGACGTTGCTGCGTAATAGAACGAGTTGTGGTCATTAATTTTGCTTTTTCAATTTTTTCGCCAATTAATTTGATTTCCCATAACTCTAGTTTGTCTTCTTCCACCCATTCTTCAGATATTTGTGGTTCTGTTGGTTGCGGTGACTCGGCTCGTTTTCTTTTTCGCAATCCTGATCTTATTGAAGTCACCTCTGATAAACGAAAAATATTTATATTAAAAATTTACATATACACATATGTACATATGCATGTATGTATTGTATCTTACCTCTTATTGTTTTTGGAAGCTCTAAGGGGATAACAACTTTTCGGCGTAAATACTGCGTTCGTTCTCCATATCTGCCGGAGTTTCTCAGTTTTAACAACTCCAAGGTAAGAATTTCATTCTCAGTGTTAACTTGATGTTTGCCATCAGCAGAAGGCGGCTTTGCAGCCATATCATCCCATCTTAGACAACACCATAAAATGCGTAGTTGCAGCGCTATAGCAGAGAGTGTGGAAACGTTTGTTGTGCGGTAGGACCAACATGTTTTAAAAAGTGGCCTGGAGCATTGATAAGGCCATACCATTTGGTTGTTTTTGGCCAAGTGATGAAATCCACTTACAGGCATTTTTCCGCCTACTCTCGCTATTCGCATAAGTTCAAAACGAGGTAGAATGAAAAGGCTCTTTTTTAGTTTGTGCGTTAAGAAACTGGATATCAACGGAAATTTCGAATATGGTCGTATTGTTTTGACTGAAGATTTGCTGTCGGATGATTCCTCATTTTGTTTTTCTACTCTATTCGGATTCACTTTTTTAATATCTGGTACAAGGTATATACGACCTTTTGTACAGGAGGCCGAATAAACGCGTTCTTTTCCGTTGGGCAAATACTCTTTTTCCAGTTTTGTAGTGTCTTCACGTTTTGGAATTCGTTGATGAATAGGAAAACGTCGGTTTTGTTTCTTTTGCGTGACGTCTGTTGCTAAGGTTTGGTCCAAAACATCTTTGGTGCCGATATATGTTTTGTTTCTATTTTTTGAATTTTTCTTACACTTTTTGGATAATTGTTGTTCGTTTGACTCTTGAAATGATGAGGAATTTAGTGCCACCGTTGCAAGAGAGTCATCATTGGTAGTTTCAGAGCTTTCGACTTCAACGTTACTGCAAACATCAATATTATCCACAAAATCCATCTTATCATCTCCACCAAAAACGCTAGCATCAGTTGATTCAATTTCGGCTTTAATAGTATTTTCGAACGAAGAAGCTTCCATTTCCAAGCAGTCTTCTTTTAAGACATAGCATTCTTCTAAAAGCTTATCATCGAATGGGATTGATGTAGTTTTTGCATTTTCCCAGTCACTCGTTAAGTCTTTTGGAATATCGTCCAACCATTTATAGTCGTCGGAATCGTCTAGAGGTAATGTTAAATTTTCTTTTTTTCCTTCTGTTAACTTTTGCTCCAGAATGGAAGGCTTTTTTACAGCCCCTAAAATTGCAGCTACGGTTTCCTTTGAACCCTTTCCAGCTGAATGCGCTTTCCGCAGTAGAAGTAGCAGCTCTTTTTTTGCTCTAGCTTTTTGCAAACAAAGTGGCGAATAACAAGTATTTTGTGTTATCTGCGATACTGCATTAGAGTTTGTGTTGCATTCTTTAGTGTAGCAACGATATTGTTTAGCAAAACGGTTCAACTGACTAAACTGCAAGCGAACAGTTTGTATTTTTTTAGCCAAAGAATTAACAAGATCTATATTAACGCTTGTGTTGCTGGTTTGTGATGCCCCAGTCTTGGACGTCTCAACTAATCGCAACAAACGTTTTTCTAAAAATGTTGGTCGCGATAGATTGCAAGTTTTGCTGCCTGCGAGCGAATCATTTGCTAAATCATTTTCCTCCGTGCTCTCACTTTTTACACCAATTTGCTCTTCGGCTTCTTTAAGGCGAACTCGCCGTGACAAAAGATCATCTAGATAGCTCTTTTTGGCAATTTTAGGGTACAACAGCCGTCCAGCCGTTAAAAGAGATTTCGAAACATCGATAATACCAATATTTTTTTTACTTACTGACTTAACTTTAATGTTTTTGTAATTTTCCAAATAGTTATAGTTACAACCATTATGGAAGTCGTTTTCGCATTGCAGAATAAATTTGTATGTACGGGGATCCACCGTTACAATTTCATCTACATCTTTGTCATTTGTATAGTGGACATTTATTTTAAAAGGCAACATGGCCTGTCCTCGTATGGCAGAACGGCGAGCTCGTCCACATCGTCTACTAGAGGACAGCCACATCCAAGCCCACTGGCCATGAACACGATATTCCTCACCTTTTTGTTTCCATACCTGGTGTTTTAGGCCAAGTGTATACTTAATATAATTAAAAGCTAAACGATTGCGTTCCTCTTCGTCGTCTCGTTCTCTCTTTTCCCGTTTTTCAATCTTTTTTCTGTCTTCGCGTTCAGCTGCTGTAATGCGACGCAACGATGTGTGTCCCAATTGTTCATGCCAAACATTCGCGAAAACAACATTTTTGATAGAGGATTGAAACAACATCAGAACTAATGAGAAATCTGATGGTGAGCGACAGCACATAACTGCAGAAGACCAGAGTTTTTTTAATGTATTCCAATTCGGATTAAGAAACGGATTTGATATATTCTGTTCAAATGAAAGCAGAGTTTGACGTAATGTTGAAATAATGTTATCGGCTGTGCCCATTGTTATACCTATCCATTTAAACTCTGAAGCAGTGGTTAGCGAAAACTTATGAGATAAATGGCGGCGTTTGTCTCGTTCTTCGTTTCTTTGAGGCTTATTTAATGCAATTGAGTTTGCAGTGTATTGGTTCACGTAATTTTTAAAGTTGTTTTCCATACCCAGCCTAAAATATTGTGTACTGCTAGATAGTTGCAATGATTTTTGTCTTGTAATAATTTTATTTTCTGGTAATTTTGATTCTATATCGTCTTCCGCATTACTATCGTTTTCTGAATATTCTTTGTCTAAATCTTCCTTATAGTTTTTATCAGATTGCTCGTTTTCCATTTCAATACATGACTTTTTATTGAACTTGTATTCATTAGTCAGATTATCCGTGATTTTAAGTTGCCTCAAAATTTCATCCTTTAGTTCCAAAATCTGGGCGAAGAGTCTTGATTCCAAGTCATCGCCATCAAGCAAACTTAGCAATTGTTCAAACTTTGCAGCTGAACTATAATACCAAACATTATCACTAGATTGATCTTCGACAAATATTCTTCGAGCAATAAACCAAAATTTTCTACCGTGTCTATCCAATCCCAAACTATCTTGTCTTATAAGAACTCCTTGTTTCTCTTGTGGTAATATGCAATCTACTACACCCGTCACTTTGTGGGCTTTACATAATCCGCACTGCCAATCCTCAGTAGGCACATCCATCATTGGAGGTTCGACACACTCCAAGTGATAGACTGCTGGGCAAGTTTCACAACATAACAAATCACCTAATCTATGGCAGACGCGGCAATGATCATCATAGTGTATTGGACCTTCCTGTAGCATTACGTCCCGAATGGAATTTGTTGTAAGAAATTGATCTGTTAGAAACTGCAACACTTTAACACGATCAGAGACTCCCGTGTATGGATATTCTCCTGCACACAAAATATTGTAAACTTCACGATCGAAAGAGTCGTCGCTTTCAACATAGCTTCTCAGGACTTCTGGCCAAGTTATTGTGTCAATTAAATATAGGCTTATGTTGACAGTATCTTTCTGATCCAATGGGCTGAAATGGGTCCCTTGAACGTCTTCTTCGCGAAGTATCGCCTTAAGTAGCATAATATGTATATCAGTTAATAGAGCGCTTTGCTCATCGCAAACTAATGCAGCGCAAAAATCTTCAAAACGAAATGGAGATAGACGTACTAGATGACGAAATCTTCGTAAAACTTCATAAATGCTAACAGCATTTAAAACATGTTTATTATCTATAAGCAGATCATTCGATGATTCTGGAAGCTCGAGAGCCGAAAATTCTCGATCTTGCAACCAAATGGGATCAGGGCTAGGTGGTCGATGTGGCCTGCCAACACCCTGTTGTGTAAAACTACAAACAGAAAATTCCGATTCGCTTTCATTTCCACCTTCTAGACTTTCCTCCTCTGAGTTCGACATTAAAATATCCTCTTCATCACTTTTTTCTGACGAATCCCCGAAATCGGAACCGTAATGGTATTCCGATTCATAATCTGTAAGAAATAATAATGAAAGGGAATAATTAAGTGTTCGTTTATTTGCCAACTAAAAGATGTTGATTGAGGTGACAAAAGTAAAAAATTTATACACACATTAATTTTATATTTGAAAAATTAAGTAAATCTTCGGAAGTGTTCTCAAAAGCGTGTCAAATAGTACTTTTTTAATGAAACATGTTTTACAAGTTTTACACATTTTGTGTAAAAGTTTTACACATTTTTAATGTAGATGGAAATGAGTCACAAAGAAATTGTTTTTCGTAATTTTTTTTTTTTTTTTGTTATACCAAAGCCCAAGGCAGCTGCCAAAGTCGATACCAGGCATAGCTTACTTTAAGGTTTGTCACATATTTATCTATGCTAGTAAAGGGCGTCCCACCATGAACGCAAGATTTGAGTTTGTCGCCATTTGCGCAGAAGTGTCTGCAAGCCTATACAACAAGTAAGACAGCTGACATTTTAAGATTAGTAAAAAAAAGAAGTATTACACGATAGGCCAACGTAACTTCATTATCAAACAATATTTAAAAAATAATGAAAGCTTAGCAAACGTGTCACTGTTTGGTATGAATTTTGGGCTGTAGTCATAATTAGTCTTTTTTGCAAATGAGGTCAAAAAGTAACGCACTTCTTTCTGCCAAAATTAGATGATATTGGTGTGGCCAATATGGGGTTTCGTCAGCACGGTGTCATATGATATACAGCAAAATTTTGCTATTAAAATTAGAAATGTTTTTATTAATACATTTGCTCTCTATTGCGTTGTGAAAGTAAGTTCGTTGCGAAAGGTAAATGCGATAAGAGTATAATTTGGTACTTTGTGCCGTTTGCGCAAACTTTTTCGCGAAATAGTTTGAACATGAAGCAACACTGGTGCCACAAAATAAAATATAGTAAACAATGATAGCGTAAAATGTGCTAAAGGGAAAAATTAAATACGAATTCGATTACGAACTATTTTTCTTTCTCATCACAATAGAGAGCAACCCTCTAGAGTGTATCCGAAAATATAATCTCCTGCACTTCGTAAACCTAGCATTCAGCATTCGTAAAGAAATGTTCCGTGCTAATTTTTCCTTTTTTTTCATTCATTTATTTATTGAATCTTCACAAAGTGAACTAACAATAAGTATTCAAATCTTAATACTAAATGCATAAAATTAATTAGGTCCAGCCAATGCTAGACAAAAATGTTTTATTTTGCACGGTCAATATCGGTAAAATCGCCTATTTAACGTTCTGATGGTGGCAAGGGTATCCCTCTTTATCAACCGAGAGTGGCCTTCAAAATTAAGTATATTGCGTGCAAGACGATTTGGGTGAATTTCCAATTCACCCGTACTAATTTGAGCTACAAGGCTACCAAGAGTGGTGGTTTCTTTGCTTTCCTCTCGAATCATATTTTGTAATCCCCCATATTCCATGAGGCGTCATCGTCGTGACAATAAGTTTGGCAGTTATTTACTTGTTAGCAAAATTGTCGACAGCCTCTATTTTTTGTTTAGGTCTAGTAAATATCGAAGGACTATCAAAAAAATACAGATTTGCTATCGAAGACTAATGCATAACCGAGAGTTTTTTTTATATCGTCTTGATGTTACGACGATGACGCCTCTTGGAAGCTAGCAACTACACAAGTAAACCACCGATAAAATGAAAGACCAGAACCATCTTAAATGTCTAAAGTGCGAAGAGACTGGTATTCTCCTTTTGTCGATTGTAAGCATTACAACGATTGTCGGCAGCCTCCATCTATCGTTTGTTTATGTTTAGGTCTAGCAAATATTGAAGGCCTATCAAAAATTGTGAAGACGATGGCGCCCGTTGGAATTTTGGAACGACACAAGTAAACCGATAAAATGAAACACCAGAACCAAGGCTAATGTGCGAAAAAATTGGTATTCCCCTTATTTTAATTATGTCGATTGTAAGCATTACAAATATTTGTAAGAGAAGATATATCTGTTGAAACTAAAAACTATGATAGTGCCAAAAATGTAATCTTTTTTATTAAAAAGTGTCGCAATAAATAGGCCTTCGACATAATGGGTAGTCTCGAAAAATGTGCGTGCACTGTACGACATGAGACATTTCAGTGTAGTGTACTCTTTCATTTCGTTGATCAAAATTTGAATTTGACTCGGCGATCATTCATAACAATATCGAGGATTTTCTTGATATTTTCTTCAGTAACCACCTCTCTTGACCATCCTGTTGATGGTATTCTTGCAGTGCTTGTTCGGCCGCGTTTAAATTCAGAAATTCAATATTTTTATTTATTTATTTCCCCATATAGCAATACAAAGCCATCCAGGCCAATAAAGCGTATCGGAGAGCATAAACACATTGAGTAGATCACTTATTAAAAAAAATATTTAAAGTAATCCATTAAATACTAATTATAATAGGATATAAATTTCAATAGTAATTCATTATATACTAACCATAACAAGATATAAAAATAAAATTGAGTACATATGAAAAAATACAAATAAGTACGAATGTCTATAATCTTAGACTTTAGATATCGCATAAACTTATGCATATATTTCTACCCTCTCGGGCCATGCAAGTGTAACAGCAGATCACTATTTCAAAAAAAAAAAAAAACAATAATAATAAATAAAAATTGTGTTTGTGCTAACATCTAGCGCTAGGTAGCTTCAATATCCATCTGCCCTCTTATATGAGTCAATACAGTAATCAAAATACAACAACTGTGTTTTCCTGTATTCATTTTGGGACACCTTTTACGTATGGATATGATGTATGTGGTTGTCAGCAAATGGCGAGCCATTTTACAAGTACATTTAATTAACGGAAACAAATTATATATTGAAAAATCAGTAGTATGCGTTAGCGCACGACGAAAAATAATAAACTAATAAAATAAATAAGCCGATGCAAGCAAAATAATAAATTTAACAAATTTTAATGTACAGATTTAAAATTATATCCGCTACAAATACAAACACAAAAGAATACTACTAACCACAAAAAAATAAAAAATAATAATAAAATGTAAAAAAGCCAACAACAAAACACAAAAACAGTTACAATGATGATTGGTGATTTGCTTGTGTAAGTTAGATGGCAATCGATGGTCGGCACGAATAACTTTTGTTCATAAAAGCGATCGTGGTAAAGGTGGTAAGTTTGAAGGATTTGAATTGAATGAGAACGGTACAAATAAAAAATGTTAAAGAGAAATTAAATGAATAAATTTTAGTGGTCGTAGCATCCAACTTGTTGGGTTCAAGTTACATAGAGGTAAGTAACCGTTTCATCACTTATTATTCTACATTTGAGTACAGGAAAAAATTAAATAAGAAGATAGTTTATGCCCATTATTATAACGGTCTAAAAAAGCACTCGAAGGAACATTTCAAAAATTTTTTGTTGCTTAGAATAAGAAAAAATGCACTACAAAAAAAAAAATAATAAAATAATAATTTAAATTGTTATTTGTTGTTGAGCTAGTGGTCTTCTTTTTTTGATAAAAAGTATGGTTTTTATTTTTCAATATCTCGACACTCCGTTGTGTGTCTTCTTCAGGAAAATTTTTTATAATTAATAAAAAAAAAAAAAATTTCCTGAAGACACACAACGGAGTGTCGAAATATTGAAAAATAAAAACCATACTTTTTATCAAAAAAAGAAGACCACTACCTCAACAACAAATAACAATTTAAATTAAAAAAGTGTCGAAAAATTATAAGCAAGCAATAAAATAATAATAATAATAATAATAATAATAATAATAATAATAATAATAATAATAATAATAATAATAATAATAATAATAATAATAATAATAATAATAATAATAATAATAATAATAATAATAATAATAATAATAATAATAATAATAATAATAATAATAATAATAATAATAATAATAAAAAGAAACATGCTGATGAAATCTAACACTCTCAAAATTCATTTATTACACGTTAGCAAAAAGTTTTATACTCGTGTGACATTCGTGCTAATTTTTTAAAACCCTCATCACATGCGCACAACGGTTTCATCTTTTACTTCATATTACCCTTAAAAACAGAAAGTTCTGAGGCTAAATTCCGTAACGATGAATTTTGAAATGTTCACCAATTTAATGTTTGTATACGCAATAGTGAGAATAAATAATTTTGACAGTTACAGTGAACATTTAGCCGATATGCGAAATAAAAAGCCTTGTGCATACGGCATAAGGCCGTTAGGGAATAATTTTTCACTCAGAAAAATAAAAAATAAACCAAAGTACCAATTATGTAAATTAAAAGTTCTATTCTATTAAGTAGATAACACACGATGTGTTTTTATCACTGTATATTATATGACATTTTTCCCACTGCAAAATGCCTAAATGTCGTCTGTTACCTTAAAAACATTGCTTCTGTAAAAATCATGAACTATGATGTCGTCTGACAAAATTTGAAATAGAGCGTGCAAAATACTAACAGACAAACAACAACGAATAGGACGATTTTGGGAACAAATTCATTATGAGCGACGAGGCGCATTTTCAGTTAAATTGTTATATCAAAAATCAAAACCTTCTTTTTGGGTGCCCTGAAATACGCGTGTGATGCATGAAAAGCCGTTACATCCACTGAAGGTGGTGTTCACGCGGAAGATATGATGGGACCGTATTTTTTGTGAACGCCATCGACAATATAGTTACTGTTTTTTGCGAACGCTATAGGGCCATAATAGCGACTCCTTACTGTCGAAATTGAATGAGCGAGGCTTGATGAACATGTGTTTTCAAAAGCAAGAGACACCGGATGTTGAGAAGAAAGCATTTCCTGGTCGCATAATCTCCCGTTTTGATCTTATGATTTAACCATCCTAGATACTTCTTTCTTTAGGGCTAATTGAAGTCACCGGTTTATGCCAATAAGTCTAGACAATCACAGCCCGTAAGGAGAATATTCGCCAGAAATGCGAACAGTTATCAACAAAAATATTATAGAAATTTATGAAAAATGCGATAAAACGAGCATAAATGTGCATTAAAATTGTCGGCAGCTACTTGCCTGATATCATATTTTCCAATTACCAGAAAAAATTGTACAGATCTAAATAAAGATTTCCTACACTCAAAACAATATTTTTTTTATTATTTAATTAAAAATGTTATTCAAAAACGAAATTGGATGATTAATATGGGCCACCTTGTACAACAAATATGTACGAGGGCGGGTCAATAAGTATGTGTCTTTTTGAATGAAGCCCTTATGTAAAAAAGTTATTTTATTTTTCAACACAGTCGTCTTTGAGTACTGCGGGGTGGCTGATAAAAAAGCTGCTACAAAAAAAAAAAAAAAAAAAAAAAAAAAAAAAAAAAAAAAAAAAAATTGTTTGTTGTTGTGTTTTATAGATTGTTCTTTAATTTTAAAATGGGGAATTGGGACAATGAAACAAGAACCTGGATACTGCAACGCTTTCACGCTTTAGAGTCCGTTGCTTCCGTTCAAAGCAGATGCAGTATAATGAGGCTCGTAAAGAGTTTTGCCGAGCGTGGCGCAATCGCAAGAAGACCTTATTATCGAGATCGCTCTGTTACAACGCAGGAAACTATCGCTGCTGTAGATCCTGACATACAATCCAGATCTTGAGTTTCGACAAGGTGCTTATCTGCTCAAACGGGTGTCAGCAGACAGTCGCTGCATATAATTTTTAATCTTATTTCCATATAAGATTCAATTAATAAACAAACTGACCCCTAGAGACTTTCCGATTCGTTTGGAATTTTGTGAGATCATTCAAATGGTGTCAGATAATGAAAACGTCTGGAACTGCATTTTTATCTGTGACGAGGCAAATTTTGATTTAAACTGAACCCTAGAGACTTTCCGATTCGTTTGGAATTTTGTGAGATCATTCAAATGGTGTCAGAGAATGAAAACGTCTTGAACTGCATTTTTATCTGTGACGAGGCAAATTTTGTTTTAAACAACATCAGAGTGTGGTGTGCAGTTTTTTCAAGGTTCATTGCGGTCCTTTCTTTTTCGAATAAAGCGGCCTGTTACGGTCAATGGAGAACGTTACTTTAAGATGTTGAAAGATTTTTTTTCCAGAATTGCACCGAAAGAGAATCCCTTTCAATACTGTTTGGTTTTAACCTGCTGCCTGTTATGACAGAATTGAGGCAATAATTTCCCAATAAACTGATTTCCAGAAACTCCATATTCCGTTGGCCTCCCAGGTCTCCTGACCTCACTGTACCTGATTTTATTTTGTGGGGTTATTGCAAACAAGAAGTTTACAAAAAAAACCCAACAAATTTGGATGATTTAGCGCAATTAATTCGAATGGTAATTTAGACAGTTCCCGCTGCAGCACTCCAGACAGTAATAAACCGTCAAATGTGGCAATCATGCCCACCAATCATATTTTCGTAGTTAGCGCAAAAGTTATTGTGTATCTACCTGAAGTTTTTCCTAGGGTATATGTGAATGCGTCGCAGCAGCTGAATTTTGAGCCCTATACCGATGAGCATAGCAAATTTACAATTCGCACAGAGTTGCTTTAAAATCATATTTTGCTAAACTGGACGATGAAATTTTTTTTTTTTTTTGCAATACCATTGCTTTTTTATATGGAAATTTGAGATTGGGATATATAATTTAACGTTCTTTCATATTTATCTTGAAAATATTATTAAAAATTGCTGATAAATATTTAAATAAATAAAGATGAGGTAAAAAAAAAATCACCGCGGTCTCTAAAATCATATCAGCTAATAAGACTTGCATAGTGGACATAGTGGAAATTGCGAGTAACTGAAAAAATAATTCAGAAAATTGCGTCATAACAGATTGAAATGATTGGGGCAATTGGTGGTGTGTAGTTTTCTCAAGAGTAGCATTAATGATCGAAAAATTAGCTTATTTTCCCGATAATGTTCAACTATGGAAAAAAAATAATAGCTGGATACACCTACAAATGTGCAGATACACATACATATGTACATAAGTGTACCATATTCACATTCATCACAAGAACACCTGTAAAAATATGAATGAAGTTGGAAATAAAAATAAAGAGTCTGTTGCAAAAATATCAAAATATTTTACAGCAAACACAAATTTTTTCACTATATCAATGAATTAAGCAATGGGAGAAAACATTAGTATTAAGACAATAATTCTGGAGCTTTTACGACAATCGATACGACTAAAATGTACATATTCATTTAATGTTCCAATGATTTCGTATGTTCAAAAACCAAAGAAGACTTAATAACAACTGCAATGAATATTTACAATTTCACAATAAAGCTGAATTTTGAATTTCTTTCAACGATATTATATATTGTGTATATATAATGCAGAAATTGCAAAATAAAGCTGTAAGATGAATTCATAATTGCCAACGACTTTATATTAAAAGAGAATATAGAATATAAATATACACATGTGTAGGTATGTGTATGCAAAACACTGGACAAGAAAAAGGCTTATAAAAGCGTCAGAAATAAATCATCGTTTATAATTACAGTTAATAAATATAACAAAAGCGAAGGCTCTTTTTTAATTTAAAACGTAATGGATATACCCATATGTACTTTCTATAAGATTCGTGTAAAAAACATGCTAACATCGCATAATATAAGACTGTAGTTATATAAATACAATACTGCTTATGCAATAGATGAAGACGAGGGAAACTCTGGAATATTTGTTAGAACAGATATACATAGGGAATGTGCATCCTTACAACCAACAAAGGATTAAAAGTGGTTGAATGAACTGGGAGTGTCGTATCCGTAACGTCTTACACGGTGCCAATTACCAAAAAATTTCAACGTGATTTTCATTATAATCCAAATATATATTGTCTATCAGTAAGAACAACTCTCACTTGAGAGTCACTGCAGCAGACATCACTGGACATTGCCCGCTTGGTAACCACACCAGGAGACTAGACTTACCCTATAACGACTTCTACATAAGTTGCCAAGACGAGAAAGAGGCGGAGACGATCCTGAACCACAGCAGGCCAGCAAAGTAGTATCACCGCGATATACAGGCGAGCGCAGCTTCAATAGGCTATCATGTCTGGACTCGGTCAATCCGACCGCGCTAGCCTCTTTCATAATGAGCAGCGGATGGCTAGTGCAACTGCATGTAACGCCACATTAAGTGGTTTTCCACCTTTTCCCCTTTCTAGTTTCTACCCTTCCACTTTTCAGGTAATAAAGAAACAATTTTAGGACTCAAATGAGCTGTAGGACCTAAAATGCATCAGGGAATCCAGCGGTCTGCCTACCTAACTAGTCAAATGTTTCATATTAGGATCAGCAGAAGATAAACGTGAACGCTATTTATATGACATCAGCTAACTTCGATCATGGAGAAGTTTTAGTTCTCGACGAAATCACAGAGCTGGCAGAGCATTTTTAATCTCTTTCATTTTGTTCTATGTTCGATTACAACACCATTTGGTGCTTGCTATAACATTATATTAGGTATAGGAATTGTTCAATACTGCAATTGTGGATCTAATGAGTTATAATAAAACTTTTGGAGCTACAACCTGAGTTCCCGTCTTGGTGTAGATATGATGTTTGTATCTATTTGATTTGCAAGTGGTTTGTACTAGTAATTTTATCGGACGCAAATAATTTAAAATTTTTTATGTTGTTTCGTAATAAACCTTTCATATGAGTTTGTAAAATGTATTTGTAAGATATTATTTCTTGTATTAGATACTTTATTTCCTCAAACAGTTACTTTGTAACTGTTTTTTAGTCTATTGACTGTAATACTGAGTGAAAATGATATATGTACATAAAAATATAGTTTCTTAAGATTTTACTCATAACAGTACCCATGTGTCTTCCTTATGATATGACCAATAGTGGTCTATTCATTATATGCTAGATGATATTTTATAATAAAACTTACCGAAATATTTTTTTAAAAATGCAAACAAGTTTTATACTGCAGTAACAAATATATGTACATATGTATGTATGTATGTGTTTAGTGTTATTTACATAGTAAATAAATATTATGGTTGTAATACAAAAATAAATTGTTATATTCAGAGGTTATTTATTAAAAAGATATATCCAAAAATCAGAAAACTTACTTTTTCTACTGCTATAGGAAGAGTTCGCATTTGACTTTCTTCCGCGTCCTCTACTTCTACTGAAAGATTTTCTGTTATTTCTGCTACCATCACTCTCCAATGGAGACGAAGCCCTCGAAGCAGAAGGCGTGCTTAGTTGAGAATCGCTTGTTTTACTTAAATATTTTGGTTTCTTTAACAATTGATAATTAAATTTTGAACAGGAACGATCATTTGGAGTTTTTGGAGGTCTTCCTCTTTTCCGACTTCCGCGGCCGCTCATATTTCTTCTTTTTCAATAGAACGTGCAATTTATATTCTGTAAACTTCAAGCCACTTAATATATAGATTGTTTACGACAATTTTTCTCGCTTTCAATTTCAAAGTCAAGCATCGAAAATAGTACAAATCCTGGGTAGGGGTATGTACTACATATATACATATGTTAAACAATTCACCAATTTGCTTTATTTTTTTAAACAATATTTAAAATATCCAGTGTTTATATAAATTTTATTATAATTTCACTCCAAAGAAACTAATTAACATATCCACATAATGAGGCACGGCCATAATGAAAAAGAATTTATTTTAATACAATGTACTGTCAATTTTTAGCTATCCAAATCTAAGTCATTTCAATCAATATTTAATAGCGGTACCAATTTTTATTTATATTTTTATTTGGCAATTTTTAACAAGAGAAAATTTTTTCACTTTTAACTCTTGGCAGAATTCAGCAAAATTTGTATTTTAAATGTTGGTAGCATTGCAAACGTTGGCGTGATTTTTCACAAATGCTAAAAAGAGATGAGTATATATATACTGGCATCAAAGAAATTATCTTTTGTTGCCAGACTGTAAGGTATGTTGATATATAATGCAATAGTTTTCCATATTGCGGAATTATTATCGCTCATACTATATAAAATGTATTTATCAATATTATTGGCACAGATTCTGTGATTAGTAGTAAATATTGCTAAGCTTGTGTTGATATATATTTTACAAGTATAAATACATGATGTGAAACTTAGGCTAATCAGACAAAAACATAAAATTAATCCCACGAGGTTAAAAAATATGATAATTTAATACTCCAACTTTGCATATTAACAAAAACTCAAAATCTAGAACATATAAATACGATAATTATATAAGCTCTAATATATCTTGTTTCAAGGAATACAAACAAAAACGTGTTTACCACTTCAGTGTAACCAATGTTGCCACAACAAAAAACCTTATGAGAATAAACAAATTATTACTCATTGTGCAAAATCAGACGAGAACAATTGTTCTGCAGCTTGGTTGAAAAACGGGGGGAATAAAGTGTTATTTTGTCGGCATAATTTAAATGTATACACAAACACGTATATATAAAAATGCTGTGTATACGTATACAACTATGCCGGCTTAATAAGTGTTGTGTGTTCTTAAAAAAACAAAAAAATTGTTCGGACTAAAAATTTTTTACGTCTGCTATTGCACATTGAGAAAAAAATTTTTAAAATAGATAAATTAAAAAATTTTAAAATATGTTAATAATAATGGTACAATCTTTTAAGTTTGTTTAACATGGTAGTTATGTAAAAGAAAATTTCTTTATGCTAGGTTTCATTGAAAACACGGATGATCTGTATTATCGTATTGTATTGTAATCAACTGTCAAAAGTCGTTTACGCTTTACTTACTATGTGTATGTAGGCTTATATATATTTTTATATAATTTTTTTATATATGACAAGATAGATGCATAGGCTTATTCAGATGAATTCTTGATAAATTCAATTATTTGATTTATCAAATTTAATACTATTCTACCCTCATACTCCCACGAGAAAAACAAATTACTAATAATGCACGTGTTCCTTATCAATTATTTTTGAAAGGTCAAGGTTTGAGTTCACCTTACAAAAAAATCTATTGTTTTTATGCTTTATTATTGTTGCGAAGTTCACCTTTGTGCACAAAAAAAATCTATTGTGTTTATGCTTTGTTATCGTTGCGAAGCATATGCATTGATTATTGAGCCATGGACCCAGCACAAGCATCAATAAAACAATACATATATAAACACATTAAATTCCTTCATGCTCGATTTTGTGGGATATTAATCATGTCATATTGCCATTTAAAACTTAAAGCATTTTGAAAAATAGAAAAAGTGCACGGAATTTTAAGAAAACGGTTTCATGTGTAAATGCAATCATATTGCCTTTAGTAGTTTTACAAGCTGGCAGCACCTCGGCGTAACCAAATTTTCATATACACCACCAAAACCAACAAAGCATTTTGTTGATATCGAGGTGTATTAACGTCTACGAGGTGGCAGCGCTAAATCAAAACAGCATTGCAATAAAAACAAGCATGTAGCGAACTGTTCTCGTTGTGTTTTTTTACAATTATAAATTCTGCATAAATTTTTGCACAATTATGTATTATTCCTATTTTCACAATATTGTTTCTAAATGTTTAGGTCAGAATAAATCACTAAATCCGCCTTCAAAAATGTAAACAATTCGTATTGCCATAGCGCTGCCAGCTTGTAGACGTTAATCCACCTTGGTACACTCAATAGCGCATTTACACCAACTCAAAATCTAGTAGATTTGAATTGAAATCTATATCGTTTATTATAGCGCATTTACACCAACTCAAAATCTAGTAGATTTGAGTTTAAATCTACAACGAAATCTATATCGTTTACACCACCGTTTTCTGACATCTAGCAAGATTTCATTTGCTCAAAAATAATTTATGCATGCGGGTTTGACAATACAATATTATCAGAGACTGAATACACCAGCATTAAAGTGTATATTTTTGTGCCCAGAGACTCCATACACCACATTATAGTGCAATTTTTGTTGCAGCGTAGTATTTTTAAGTACTTTTTGCAAGAAATCATAGTTGCATCGCTTAGTACTGAGTAGATTTCAGGAGATTTCGTCGAAATCTACTCATAAAGTAGATTTCATTTTGTATGGCAAATCTTCTCAAAATCTACTAGATTTGGCTTGAAATCTCGAATGAGCAGATTTCGTTTTGGTGTAAATAGGCTACAAGAATCTCAAAATTTTTTAATATTGAGAGAAAGATGCCTATGTATCGACCAAGGCGAATTACTTACCAGGTGAACTTAACAGCACAGGTGATTATTTTTTGCTTCTCGCGTTTTTTCCAATGAGACTGTCAAATTTTGTTTCTTTTGTTTACAAACTTTTTCGCGCCATTTTAATCTGAAGGTTTTTTTGCATGATTTAGTGCAATTTCAAGAAATTTGTGTGAATTTAAAAGTGAAAAACTAATATAATCTGTGATTTTAATTACAAACAATTATAAAAGCTTATATTTAACGTTTATATAAAATTTTTTCTCTGCTGAGCAATCTTGGGCGAATTTAGATTATGACATTCACGATATGTTTTACAATAACAAAGTACATAGTGCTGAATTCGCCTTTCCGCTTGCATTCACCTGTATAAAGTCGCCTTGGTCGATACCAAGGCGCTTTTATAATTGTTTGTAATTAAAATCACAGATTATATTAGCTTTTCACTTTTAAATTCACACAAATTTCTCGAAATTGCACTAAATCATGCAAAAAAAAAAACTTCAGATTAAAACGGCGCGAAAAAGTTTGTAAACAAAAGAATAAAATTTGACAGTCTCAGTGGAAAAAACGCGAGAAGCAAAAAATAATCACCTGTGCTGTTAAGTTCGCCTGGTAATGAATTCGCCTTGGTATCGACCCTCATCCAATGAATTCGCTTTGGTAATATTGCAAAAGCCAAATAAACTACACAAACCGCTTGGCAAACATGCAAAAATTTTAAGTTTGTACAAACATTTAGCGTTGTTTATGCGAGTGTTTGTTTGCACAGATGTTGCATGTTTGTGCTGGCTATCGCAAGATGTTGCAATTTAACTGAAATTTTTGCAGTGTTGAATAGAAGAAGAAGCACACAAAATTAATCATAAAAAAGTTTTTTTTGTTAGAAAGTATAAAAGTTTACCTTCTTTGTAGAAAATAAAAAAAAAGATGTTAACCGAATCTCAAGAAATAGGGCTATTACAATTTATATTTCGTGAATTTCATATGGCGAGCAATTTCCATAATACAATCGCCGGCTACTCCTATAGTTCAATCACAGACGAGAACAATTGTTTTGCAGTTTTTAGGCGAATGGGGTGATGAAAGTGATATTTTTCGGCATAATTTTTTCAACTAGCTTTATGCCCGCTCAAGCAGCACAAACCCAATAGCAACACAAGCCAAGCAATCAAATACAAAAACTCTAATATGTACGTACACAATGCTGTGTATACGTATACATGATATGCCAGATGAATTAGTCTCGTGTGTGATTAAAAGGACAAAAAATGTTTTGGATTAAAAACTGTTTTCAGACATCCTAGCACATTGAAACAAAAAAAAAGTGATTAATTTTTGTTTGTATGAGTTATATTTGTATCGTTTATGGGAATATAAAAAGCGTGTGTTTGCGCTTTAGATAAAGGAGTAATGTGCGAGTGGTATATACGTATTATCAGCAAAAATTTCGTCGAATCTCTTGCTATTTTCTTTTCTGTTTACACAATTGCCGTCTATACGAAAACTTTAAATAATTTGTTTACTTCTTAAACTTTGCATCCATTTGAAATTTTTTCTCTTTATAAATAAGAGTTGATAAGTTCTTCATATGAACATATTTTTAGGGAGTAGTTGACATTTTTATGACCCTTATTTTATTGATATTAATGCTTTATAGTTTAAAAATGTTCATTTCTTTAACTAATTTTAATAAATTAACATATAATTTAACAAACAAACAAGGTAAAACTCAAGTTTTGGTTTTCTAATTATCTTGTTGATTTGACTAAAATTATTTACACAGCAACACTATTTATTCGTTTGACGTTTGATTGCACGGAAGTGCCAAAAGATCACTCACAAGCTATTTTACAAGGTGTATTAACGTATACACGGTGGCAGCACTAGAGCAAAATTATGGTAAGCTATGTTTATCAAAAATATTTGTAACTATTTTCACAACTATAAACTATGAATGTACCTTTTCATAATTATAAAATATATTTATTTGAATTATTTTTATGTTCACAAAATAATTTATATATGTTTAATTCAGAATACAACACTAAATTCACTTTCAAAAATGTAAGCAATACATTTGACGTAAATAGCTTACTATATTGCCAGTAGCAAAAAATTGTCACATGCCGTAGTGCTGCCACCGTGTATACATTAATGCACCTTGCTATTTTACTTATGAATAGACCAAGGCGAATTTATACAGGTGAATGCAAGCGGGAAGGCGAATTCAGTACTATGTATTTTGTTATTGTAAAACATATCGTGACTGTCAAAATTTAAATTCGCCTAAGATTGTTCAGCTGGGAAAAATTTTATATAAACATTAAATATAAACTTTTATAATTGTTTGTAATTAAAATCCCAGTTTCACGTTTAAATTCACACAAATTTCTTGAAATTGCCCTAAATCATACAAAAATATCTTCAGATTAAAATGGCGCGAAAATGTATGTAAACAAAAGAAAAAAAAATTTGACAGTATCATTGGAAAAAACGCGATAAGGAAAAATAATCACCTGAGCGGTCAAGTTCACCTAGTAATGAATTCGCCTTGTAATAGACCAAGGCGAATTAAATTATTTGAAAAATTAATTCAATTATTGAACTCGCTAAGAATAGACCTAAGAGTGCGAAATTTTTGAATGTGTTAGTAAAAGATTGTAAGTATATTTGTTTTTTAGAGCTCGCATTTCTAAACCAAGGCAAATGCAAGCGGGAAGGAGAATTCTGTATAATGTATTTTGTTATTGTAAAACTACCTGATAATGTTAAAATCTGCATTCGCCTAAGATTGTTCAGCTGGGAAAAACGTTACATAAACGTTATAACAAATTTGTATAATTGTTTGTAATTAAAATCACAGATCATATTGGTTTTTCATTTTTAAAATCACAAAAATTTCTTGAAATTGCACTAAATCATGCAAAAAATCTTCAGATTAAAATGGCGTCAAAATGTTTTTAAATAAAAGAAAAAAAAATTTGACAGTCTCATTGGAAAAAAAATCGAAAGCAAATAATAATTACCTGTGCTGTTAACTTCACCTAGTAATGAATTCGCCTTGGTAGAGGCGAACTGATAAGAACTTCAACTGAATTCGCCGAAGTATCCACCTAATAATGAATTCGCCTTAGTCTAAGCGTTATGTCATAAAAAAAAGAACCGGACATTTTTACAACTTCTATAGATATTTCTACACGAAAACTATTTTGCATATTATTATTAAAGAATAACATTTTAATTTTCCTGACTATGATAACAAATTGTTATCGAAAATCGATACTGTTGAAATTTTTATATAAAACCAAAACGATCTTTAGTTGCAAAAATAAGAATTAACTACTTAATCAAGATCAAATAACTAAATGTTTAATTAAAGGTTTATTCAAGGCAGCTTTATACATCAACATGTATTTTGTTGGTAGAATTTACGAACAGTTGTCAAAATTTTGACAACTATTCGTAAATTCTACCAACAAAATACATGTTGATGTTTTTTGGTGTTGTATTTATTGTAATTCTGCCACTACGTGTATAAAGCTGCCTTGGGTTTATTTGAGAAGTATTGTATAGAAATTTGTCAAATAACCCTGTAATAAACAAAAAATATTTAAATTTTTTAATATTATGAATATGGCACTCATTTTTACAACTTACGCCAGACGATTATCTTTCGAATAAATTAAATTCCATTTCTCTATAAAAAAAAAGACCCTTTACATGTACAAAACTTACACGCAAAACTTGAACGTTTAAACAGTGCAATGTCAAAATCGTGTGAAGAAGACACTGTAAAATAAGAAATACGTAAGATAAGGGTTATGTTGCAGTTGCAGTCCTCTGGTATGCAAACACAATTAAAGTTTCCGCATAGATGTTAAACAACTTTTGTTTAATGCCAATATTTTATTTTTAATGCCATTGTACGAATTCGGCATGAATGCCCATTAGTCTTTTTTATACTTCTCTTCTCATAAGACGTTCACTGGAAAGTAAGAAATAATAAGAGGTATTTTTTGAAGTCATATGTGTCCAAATGCATGTATATACATAAATATATAATAACGGTCTTATTAAAAAAAAAAATATTTAAAGTTTATTAAACTTTTATTAGACAAATTTTGTATGGAAATACGTGCAATAAGAGCTTAATAAACGTGAACTATTTTTTGTAAATAGGACAGTAAGTTTTATTTTTGCAACAAATTAAATGCGATGGTGCAGTGATACAACGCTGTTGAAATGGTTTTTTTTATCAATACCATAAATAATTATTGATCTACTTTAAAGACTGAAATTCTGATCGCCTTTAAGTACTGAATTTGCAGTCAATTATCCTTATGTAATATATATTTAATAGTATTGTGCGAAAAAATTAAAATTAAGGTGTTCTAGCGATTTAATTTTTCTGCAATAAAAGCGAATATATATTCTAAGAATTGTGTCTTATTTATCCAGACTATACTCAGAACTTTAATAAGAAATATTATGCTAAAAGGCAAATAGGTCACCTTCACAGAGCTCTGCTTTTGGAAATTCAACTTTCAATCTTAATTTTTTTTATAGTTACATCATTTATAAGTATACAATTGTATACAAAGCAAACTTTGAAAAATAAATAAAAGAAAATGGCAACACTTATTGCTACATGTGCCCCAAAGCGAATATGATTTAATTATTCTTTCTACAGAAAAAATTTTCCAAATGGAAAGGCTGTTTTCATTTGGAAGGGACTTTTTGCAGTACAGTCTCATTATTATTTTTGCGAACGCCAATGGTGGAAAACGTATCTGAAAAATATAGTTCTGCGTAACTCAGTCAGGCGTTCGCATACAGGTTTGTTTCAATTACTGACTCTTAAATTTGTAGTAGGATTCTGGAAAGTGTTTTGTTTTTATTTCCATACATTACTTTTTTATAGTGGTCTGTGGCTGTGTTCTGTAACTTTGGCGAGAAGTTCTCGCGTCGAAAACTTGTGAAACAAATTATTCCATCGTTTCTCGAAAAGTGAGAAAAAACTGCGTCTGTAACTCATGTCGAAAACTATCCAAAGCGATTACGTCGTTACGTTAGAAATGTCTGAAAATATAAAACGATGCCGAGATGCAATTTTAAAAATGAAAGCGCCAGCCACAATTAGTACCGCCGCCGACCAAAAATTGCTAAACTTAAGAGATTTTGTTCGACGGCGTCATATTATAACCGTCGGCTATTCTAGAAAATGTATGGTTTGGCTCTAATGTTTACATTTTATTTACAAATACATACATACATATTTATGCGCAAAATTTTGTAAAATTAAAAAATAATTGCAATTTGTGAATTCTGAAAAAAACATTATAAAATTGTTATAATATACTATGTTGGGTCGGATATTAAAATTGTTGAAATTAAAAACTTAAGTATTCCCTTAAAACTTGTTGTGTGGAGGGTATAAAAGTTAATTAAAAAGTTAAAATAAAAAAAAAACAATCATTCTAAACTGTGTAAATATCTATTTGATACTTAAATTAACAACAAAATGCTTATTTTTCAGCATTATTATTCATTTAGTGATGATTATTGTTATTTGAAAAACTATCTCACAGCCTTTTTATTTGCGAGAAATAATGACAGTTGAATGCGGGAAATTTTTGTGATAAAGTTTTACAGACACAGTTTTTCTGTAAAATGGCGAGTAAATTCCTTACGTGACAGCTATTACTCACCAAAAAAGTTATAGCTACAGTTTAGTGAGAAAAGCAGCTGTTTGTTTCAACTTTGTTTCATTTCGCACGTTTCAGTCGAAAAGTTTCTCGTGGCGAGAGTTACAGAACACAGCCACTGGTGTTGAATAAAATGTTCATTTATTAATTTTTCTGTATCGAAGTCGATTTTTTCCATAATTGCATAATAAGTCATATTGCTAATATTTAGTGGATTTGAAATAGTCTTAAGTTAAAGACGCTTTCCAAAATTTAACTTTCATAAAATTTATTTCTACAAGGCGCACATTATATCACAATGAATTCACCTTGTTAAAGAAAAATTTTTTTACTACTGGGTAGTTTTCCTGTACGTTGAGCATAAAATCACAGTTGTGTAACAGAGTACTTACAAAAATTTACAAGATTTTGTGAACATTTAATAAACCCACTGTTTCGGCAAAAAAAATTTTTGTTCCGGACCAATTCGAAAATCGACTTCGAACATGTGTTCAGGATAAACAAAGCTACACTGAACCAAAAATTTACCTAAATACAGCAAAATGGGGTGTAAACTTGATGAAATGTAGTTTATTTACAACCTACAAAATATTTTATTCAAAATTACTCGGATTTTCAACTATTGTAATTAGTTTAACTAAAATAATATACGGAAATTTCTTCATTTCTACAGGCATTTATTCAATAATACAAGCCTTTGGTTAAATGGAAAAATATTATTCAGGTTTAATAAAATAAATTAGTTGAATCTAGAAAAAATTTATTCACATCTACAAGGTGAATTTTATTAACAAAATTTAGTCAAATAAACGAATGTTTTATTCTAACTAACATTCTTTCAGGATGTAAATTTGAATATTTGTGTGTAGTTTTTCCTTACTATTAGTTACTACTGTTTTAACTAAATTTTTACTGATTCAACAAAATTTTGCCAACTACCGTATGAAATAAACGTAAACGTCTTACTGTTAAGAGGTGGCAGCTTTTTCATTCCTGAAATAAGCTTCAGTCCAATCGTTGCGTTGAAATGCATGACAAAATGTTTTAAACTTGTTTACTTTTAATTTTTATAATAATCAATAAAAAAATTTACGTAAATATATACTGTATTTTATTATACATATGTGTATACATATAATATGATGTGGCATCTCAGTTCAATTTTGCCTGAAAAATTAAGGTAGCTGGCAGCACAGTTCAATTGGTTCGCAACAAAAAATAAAATTACTGCCACTTCCTCTATTTCGAACAAATATTTTCATTCGCATAAATACATTTAAAACAAAAACAAAATTTCATATTTTGTTTTTGTTTCAAATGTTTTAATGCGAATGAAAATATTTATTCGAAATAGTGGAAGTGGCAGTTAAACCAATTGAAGCCGAAATGGTTCCGAAGAAATTTAACAATTTACTCGGTGTTTACACACGTAAGTGCAAAAACCCAAAAGATTGTCATTTTTTACTAACAAATCTGCAAGCAGTGAGCTCACTTGCAAGAGATTTCGATTGAAAGTAATTTTTTCACTTGCATGCAAAAAGCAACAAACAGTGTTGCCCATAGGTATTTCATTATAATTTTAATAAGTATTTTTCAAGGAAAATTTTTTTTAATATTAATATTTTTAGTTATATGCCGAAATTATAATATAAGAAACAAATATAACTAATTATTATTTTTTTGGAATATAAATTTAATATTTATATTGTGAAAAAGTTATATACATATTATAATTCCCTTGTAATGTTGCTATGCTAAAACTTTGGCAGCACAGACACTAGCACGTTTGCCTTCGACGACATTTTGAAATTGTACTTGCACTTGCCTGTGTAAACAATGTTTTTATTATCTTTTCGATGTATTGGTTGTTAATATGTACACGCAAGTTGCAACAAGTTACTTCCATGTGTAAACTCAGCGTTAAATAGTCGCGGACTCAGCTGAAATTTTTTAGAGGAAAATTTGCATGAAACAGATGAAATTAAAATTTTTTGCAAAAGCCAAATATTTATAACACCGCATTCACACCAAAGCAAAAGCTAGCAGATTTGAATAAAAATCTTCATCAACATCTAAAACGTTTACACTTTAATATTTTGACATCTTGGAATATTTCATTCTCATAAAATTTATTTTTCTTATAAAAGTATAGATTTTTTTTTTATCGTAGCTTAATATTTTCAAATCCACAGTTGTGTAATAGAGCACTTATAAAAATCTAATAGATTTCATTTTCATTTCATTAAAATCTAGTTGCTAACTGTATACAATTCCTACTTACATTTGCACAGCGTTGGCCTAGGCCGTAAAATGCATCCAACACTGTATACATTGTAAGCGAAGGTTGGATAAGTTCAAAACTATATTATTAGCATTTCTTTTTTTCTTTGCTGCTTAGTCCCAATTTTCACGAGGCAACTTTAAGCTGGATTCACCCATTGTTTCCGAACAAAATTTTTGTCCGGACAAAAATTTTTTTACTGAGAGTATTCTGCAGCTCGATTCACCCATTGCAAAAAAATGTTCCGGATAATCAGAGCTGCCATATATAAAGAAAATCTATTAGTTTTACAAGGTGGCAGTACTGCTTGTTATTATTTTGGTTTATTTTCGGGCGTATTTTACATATTCTCAATTATTAGTAAATATTGTGTGATAATAATGGAAAAAGGAAAACTGCTTTTGCTTGTGGCCATTGAAATATGGACATAAAGCATTATTATTAGCCAAGTACATATATATAAAAAAATTAAAAGGAGTTGCAGTGAAAAGACTTTTAAAGCAAAGAAGAGCAATGGGTTATTTTTACACATAATATCGTACATACACTCTCTTCCTGGCTTTTTCATTTCTTTAATAAGTTTTTGGGCAATCAATTTATTTATTTCCATATTAAAATTATTACTTATTTTTTAATAACTATTAAAACTATATATCAAATGGCAGCCACAATTGAAATTTCATCAGAATAAAATTACTATAAAGATCTTTAGCTGGAAAATTTAGAAAAAAAAATATATATATATAAAAAAGATCAAATAATACGAATATTTAATTACTATGTATGTAAATTTTTTATTCGCTGGGGCAACTCAATACAATTTTGTATGTAAAAATTTATCCTATTGGCATCTCATTTCAATTTTGTCCGGACAAAATATAAAATTAAACCAATTCAAGTTGAGAGTTGGTCGTAAAAAATATTTTCTCTCTCTCAAGAAGAGAGACGTCAAACTACATATAAAAAAAATTTGTCCGGACAAAAATTTTGTTCGGAAACAATGGGTGAATCCAGCTTTAGTTGTGCAATTCTTGAGTTTGAGGACAAATAAGTGAGGAAAGAGTGGAGAGTGTAAAAATGAGTACAGACCAAGGTGAATGCAAGCGGAAAGGCGAATTCAGTACTATGTATTTTGTTATTGTAAAACATATCGTGAATGTCATAATCTAAATTCGCCTAAGATTGCTCAGCAGAGAAAAAATTTTATATAAACGTTCAATATAAGCTTTTATAATTGTTTGTAATTAAAATCACAGATTATATTAGTTTTTCATTTTTAAATTCACACAAATTTCTTGAAATTGCACTAATCATGCAAAAAAACCTTCAGATTAAAATGGCGCGAAAAAGTTTGTAAACAAAAGAAACAAAATTTGACAGTCTCATTGGAAAAAACGTGAGAAGCAAAAAATAATCACCTGTGCTGTTTAGTTCACCTGGTAATGAATTCGCCTTGGTACAGACTTGCTTGTACTCGGAAAGTCGTTTTGTGCTGTCATTCGTAATGTCGGAAATTTTACATTTTCTTTCATTTGTGTTTCTTTTATGTGTTGATATGTTGTCCGTGATGAAAGTAGTATTGGCGCGAAATTGTGATATTTTAATTCATTTGAAAAAAAATGTTTTTTAAATATTGTAGACAACCTCAAAAAATAGACAGCTGTATTAATTTAGAAGCAGTGGAAATTAAATGGAAAAATTTTAGAATGCAGTACATGCAAGATTAAGAAAGTGTAAACAATAGAAAACGAAAGTTGCTCAAGTAAAATTGCTGTGTCTGAACATAAAAGCAGGTTTAAAAGAATATTTGATAAGAATTGCCCAACTAAAATTGGCTCGTGAAAATTGGGACTTATGTACATTTAATTTAACAATATGAGCAGAAAAATACTAATCTGAATAGGATACTAGTTTGGTTGTTGTGCTTAACATGCTTATTTTGATTTTTTCTTTTGACACAATCGCTTACAATCGGCTGCTTTGCAAATTGTAATAACTTGTGGACTGCTTAGTTCATTTTCTAAACCATTTTAGAAAACTCTGTGTTCTCATCACATCAGAGTCGTATTTTTAAATTTGCATTGGCAGCACTTCGAGTATTTTTTGAAGGTGGTTCAATATTTACAAACCCAAACAATTGCAGGTCAAAATTATTGCATGTTGTTTTTGTAAAATGTTGTAGAATTGTAACCATCAGTAGTTTTATAAAACTTTCATAATAATACTTTGATTTAACTTATCCTACGAATGTAAACATGCAAAATACTTACAACACATTTTTGTTCAGTTTTTTTTTATTTATATTTTTTTTGAAGTACGGTGAGAATTTTGTAATATTTCGCTCCCACGAAATCTAAATATCTTGTATTACCATGTGAACATTCCTGTACCTCGTTTCTGTAACTTTGGTGAGAAGTTTTCGCATCGAAAACTATGAAACAAAAAATTTCACTGTTTCTCGATTGGTGAGAAAATAGTGTTTCTGTATTTCAAAGTGAAAACAGGCAACACTAGCTCTATTTTTATTGGAATATTTCCATGAAGCAATTGTCAAAAAACAATAAATAAACAAATAAGAACAAATATTAGGCGTACAATGACAAAAATTAGCATTGAAATAAAATATAAGAAATATATTAAAATAAATATTTAAAATCAGAAAAGTAATTAAAAAACTTAGTGAGATATATATAATTTTGTAATTCATTGCAAACGACTAATCTGAGGCGACGACAAACGTTCAATGGTAATTGGTTTTACGTGTTATGGCTGGTGCTGCTGCAGGTGGTATTTCGCAGGCTGATATCTGCACCATGGTAGTATTAAAGACACGTTCAGTTTTACACCGGTCTATATAAAGGAATTTTGGATGCATCGAAAAAGATAAAAGAAGGTTCTCGTCGTTTTTATTATGCTAACATTTCAAATGTGTTAATCAATATACCATGTGCGGACATTGATTTCGTCATTTATGATACTCTGAAGAAGAAATATTTAAGTGATATCACTAGCCGGCTGTGATTTCTTAACATTAGGTCATATGTGTTCGTTTCTTTTGGCTCTAGTGCGAACTCGACGGCAAGCTCAAAGTAAATATGTTAGTGACTTCTACACATTATGTTTAACTTATTTGTATTGTTTGCCAACTTACAGTTGTTCTTAAATCGAACTAAACAGAATATGGGTGGCATACCATTGAAACAAGCTATTACTGGCAATGATGGCAATATGTTCTTATGTAAGAGCCTCTAATAATCGTGAATTATGCGTTTAAAAAGTGCAAATTAAATACATAAAAAAAGATAAAAGGTAAAACAGGCCAATTTAATTTTTTTATTTAGCAAAGAAAATACCATAAAAAGATTGACTGTGCTGCATTAACCGAGACTAAATATTCCTTATAATGCTGTTTTTTCACTTGACCCTTGCTAATACCGTAAAAGATTATTTAAAATTAAAAATCTTAATAGTTAACACAAATTTTTGTACATATTTATCAAACCGCGAATACAATCTTGTCGGGTGCTTTCTTTACAATTGCCTTTACTTTGCTTCTGTAGTGGCGGTGGACTTAATTGCAGCTTGTGTTGTAAGTTCGTTTTTTTTTGTCAAACGCTCAAGATTTACAGCTTTCTTACTTTTGTTGTTCTTAAATAAATTATAAATATTACTTTAAACACATTGCATTTAAAAAAAATATATAAAAAGTTTACCTTTTCCGTACTTTTGAGATCCATTTCAACACTTTATTTTTGTTTTTCTCTATTTCCGCACTGTTTTTATTTGTGAAATATTTTGACAGCTGCTTCTCACAAAACTTTATTACAGAAACACTTTTACTCCCAACTTTCCAATAATTTATGTCAAAAAGCTCAATTGACATATAGTTTTCACAAAAAGGAATTGTAGAAACACTTGTGTGTGAGAAATGATTTTTTGTTTCAATTTACATCATTTTTCTTTCAATTCCCTTGTTTCATGTGAAAAATTTTTCGATGCGAGAAATACAGAATTAGTGCTTATGCTAAAGCCTAATAAATATTCATACTTTTATACATACATATATATTTGCACAATTATATTTATATGTATGTATATCAAATGTGCTGTTAATACCATTTTGGGCATATGGTCTCTGTTGCCTTGCCCATGCTGTCAAAGGATACACTTTGCAACTGTATAGTTAAATAAATAAATAAATGTTTACATGTATATATATATTTGTTTATAATCAGAAAGATATGGCTGATGAAGAAGATCCATGGGCAGTTGATGATGAGACCACTGAGACAAATGAACCTCCGAAAGAAACATCCCAACCCGAGCCATCAACAAATCAAACAGATGGGGCGGCGCCTGTCCAAAGCGAAAATAAAGAAAGTGCCGCAGAAGAGTTGGCACCACCGCCACCTCCACCTCCAGAAGACGATGGCTACAGAAAACCAGTACAACTATACAGACACTGGGTCAGGTACTTTATAAACTAGTGATGTGTTAACATAATTGAAATGCTGTTACGAGTAATGTGGTTTTATTTCTTATTTCAGGCCAAAGTTCCTTCAATACAAATACATGTATAACTATAGAACGAATTACTATGATGATGTTATTGACTATCTAGACAAGAAACAAATTGGTGTTCCAAGAGATATACCGAGAGCTCAAACTTGGGCGGAACGAGTTTTAAGAACAAGTTATTGCACGTATGTATTTTAAGCTTTTTAAACAAAAATACATTACATTTTTGACCAGTCCAGGCTATACAAGGGGGTGTGTTCTCTAAGCAACTATTTGTTAAATAGGCTGCTCTTGATCAAGATTGAAATTCATCAAAAAATATCGGGAAATTCCTTCCAAAATGCACTTGATTTTGTTATGCCGTGTATGACACAGTTAATACGCCGGTTACTTAGTGTTTACACATGCAAGTGCATAACTTTGTCATACATTCTTACTTCTGCAAATTGTAGGCTCACTTTCATTGTCAGCGATTTTTTTTTTTTTTTTGGCTTGCTTGCCAAAAGCAATAAACAGTGCTGCCCATACTTACTCTATTTCAATTTTAATGAATATTTTTCAAAGAATAATTTTTAAAATATTGAGATTTTTGGCGAAAAGAAAACAACTCCAAAAACAGTGTTACCATGAAATTGTAGGCTCACTTTGATTGTCAGTTATTTTTTTTTACTCCATGCTAAAAGCAAGACACAGTGTTGCCCATAAATATTGTATTTAAATTTTAATGAATATTTTTTAAAATATTGATATTTTTGGCGAAAAGAGAACAATTCGAAAAACAGTGTTACCATAGTGAATAAAGTTGGGTAACTTTATTATAAATTGCTCTCTTCTGATTGGCTGGCGGGTTGGCAAAGTCTGAGTGGACTAGGCGCCAATCTAGACGAGAGGAATTAATTATAATTACTCAGTTGGAAGCAATTATAATTAATTTGATTAGAAGTAAAATGGGGAACATAAATAGCACGCACGTAGAACTCACCGGATTCAGCAATTTCGTAAGAAAGAACTCAACTTACAAATCTTCCTTAAACTATTGGTTTATTTCAATTCAATTTCAATATGGTTATTAATTTCAATAAGAGTATGTGGTCCAGAGGTTGCCCACTACTGTACAATAAAAATGAAATGATTGAGTAAAGAGTTAGGATGCAAGTGACAAAAGTTCATTGTGTTTACTTTAAAGAAACTTTAAAAGCTACATTTTCTGCGGCTTTGCAGAATAAACAATAATTGACAATTCAAATCTGACGGTACTAAAAATTTCTGTGGTACCAAATTCATACAAAAAATATACGTTACAATTTAAATGTATTAATATAAATAATTAATGTAAAATGTATAAAATCCATTATTAATTTTAAATCTAAAAATTGTTCTCAATTGTGCATATGCACAGTTTAAATATTTTAATTCATTAAATTTGCATATGCATATTTTTAAGTTCCAAACCAAGTTTGGACACATAGAATTGTAGGTCATTTGTAAGAGTAATTTTTAAAATCAAGGTGAATTAATAACAGGTAAATACAGGAGCAATAAATACAACACTACGAAAAAAAACCTTTTTCAAATATTAAGGGAGAAATATAAATACAAAAAGGAATTAAAAAAATATATAATAAACAAATATTTACAAGAAAAGAATTTTTTTTAATTATTTCGTGAAACTTTGAATTACCTCGTGAAATTTTTTTTGATTATTTTATGAAAATTAAAGTCTGCATGATCTGAGCTTAGAAAGGTGAAAATGGCCAGACGGATTAAGGAGGATTCTGGATCATACCTGGCTGTCCAACTACAAAACATAATTGAAAAAACTGTTAATTTTTGTTTTTAAGTTTCTTTTAAATATTCCATTGACATCCGGCAAAGGTAAAAACAGAAACAAGTTGTCAGCTGCTCTCTCAATTTCATCTGTTATGAATTCACCTTGATTTCAAAGATATAATACATATGTATGTATATTTAAGTGCGAACGTTTATTTTGACAACAGTAAGACGACATGACCGCATATTGTTACCCATGCTGATGTTTGGCCGCGGTCGAATTAAATTAATTTAAATTTTTTTGTTTTTTTACTACAAAATACAGTGTGACCAATGAGTAAAAAATATATGTAAAACAATTTAACTCTTGGAAATATTTTATTTTCTGATGTAATATAAAAAAGTTTAAATGCCGTTTTAAATAATTAATAATTTTTAGTCCACATTTTGACAAATTCGATATATTTGTGTTTATATTTTTCCCCTGACATTTGAAAAAGATTTTGTATATAATGTTGCATTTATGGTTCTGCTGCATTTGTTTAATGCCAAGGCAGCTTTACTATGGTAGTGGTGTAAGCTCATCTGTCTTTCCTTTCCTTTGCATAAATTTGTCAAAAACACATAGTCTTCCTTGTTTTTTCAAGCCAAAGTGAAATAAAATTTTGAAAATTTTTCGAAACTCTACCAACAAAATACACGTGATGTTTTTTGGTGTTATATATATTGTAATTCTGCCACTACCTCTTAAAGCTGCATTGTTTAATGTTGTAACGTACTTTGACAGCTTCCATATGATTTTCTTTATATGTTTTGATTTGCCTGTTGGATTTAATATCTGATAGTAAAGTATTCCTTGTGGCAGCCTCTTCCGTCTTTACATTAATATCAGTTGGCAATAGCAAGAATTGACGTACTACGGATTCTCTATGTCACGGCTTTTAGAAGCATAACGTAAAAGAGAGAAAACTGTCATAAAAAATTAGCTCATGAAACTTAATTATAATTAAATTTACACAACCTTTACATATTATACATATGTATATTGTAAAAATAAAAATTTTAAAACATTATTTTTATTTATTTTTAGCGGACGAGGTTTCGACTCATACGAATCATCTATAAAAAGAGATAAGCACCTGATTCAAACGTTAGCCGCCTCCATTCGGCCACATAACTATCACACAAAGGCGTACATCAATCAAAAGTATGCAAAAGTTCTCTAATTTCTAAGTGTTGGTACTATATTTAATAGAGCAATTAATATCTAAATGTGTATTTAATGTTTTTATGTGGAAGCTGATAATATAAAGATAATTTATGAAAAGAAAAATTGCAAGAACGATGTCTTTTGTTTTCTTTCTTTCACTTCTGAAACAATTTTAAACTAAGCTCAACAAAAAGTGTGTTTTGAAGGGTAGCTGCGCAGATGGGGGTATGGAATAGAATATGACACTCCAAGCATGCTATGATTATGTTTCGAGGAAAACACATTTCAAATTTTTATTTTCCATACAAGTCGTTTTTTTTTTAGAAAATATCTCCTAAAGGAAACAGTTTAAAAGTAATTTGAATAAATTTTTGACACAATATAAAAAGCTAGTACTGTTAACAATTCTGCATTGTTAACTCGAAAAGCTAATTTTTTGAAATATGACTATGTTGCAATAAATGAGCGATATGAACCCAGTAGGGCCGAAAGGGTTAAGTTTTGCGAAGTGTTCAGACCGTTGACGGCGTTGGCATGCTGGCATTCTGGTTCGGCACGAAGACTTGATAGAGTGAAATAGTGAATAATAGAAAGAGACTATGAATATAAGTTACAACAAAATAACTTATGTACACATAATTACACGACATTTGTAACTAAAGCGATAATAACAAGCAATTTTGTTCAAAAATAAACTTTTTCGTGCATTTTGTTTAAATAAATTAGCGAAAAATTATTATAAAAAACCCAAAATTGTAAGGGCAAACCCCTCTTTTTAATTATTGAAGTGCAAAATTGCCGCCGTCTATATTTTTTAATTTATAATTTGGCAAACACATTTAAATTGTAAAATATTTTTTATTGCTTTTGTTTTGCTTATTTTTACATTCAGTGATGCGTCATTATTATACGCATGAAAAAATCGCTTAGCTGAGAAAAAAAAATTCTCAATCAGGAGGCTAATTCTGTCATTCGCTTACGAGCGAGTTTTTATTCGAATGTGCGAGTTTTTACACTTTTGGGATTATCTCATTCGATATCGAGTAAAAGGCTTCGAAATTTCTAATGATGCCATTCGATAGCGAGTAACCATTCGAATGCAACCGTGCAACTTTTTACTCGTAAGCAAAAGTACTGTCGAAAACCAGCCAAACAGAAAAACACAAAAGAAATGTACATTAAAAATTTGTTTTGAATAGCAATAATAGTTAAATTAAATTGAGCATTTTTGGTTCTTAAAACTTTTTTTTAATTTATGACTAATATATACAGGTATATGTGTATAAAGATGAGTATTTGCCAAGAACACAAATACTTAAATTTGAAGTCACATGTTATTATGGCCTATTGTAAGTTGCCCGCAGTTTGCGTTGTGTGTGGTGAACTTCACGGTACATCGCAGTGCAAAAAACCTAAGACTGACGCGAGCGTTAAAAAATGCAGTAACTGTGGAGGTAACCATACTGCAAACTACAGAGGTTGCCCTGTCTACACTCACTTCAAGAGGTCAATGACAAATAGGTCACCAATTTTAAATATGCCACCCCAGCAGACAACCAGCATTTCTACAAGCAATTTTCCCCAGGTACGCCAGCCAACCAGCCATATACACGTGCAAAACCCCCAAAAAATTTCTTATGCGAATGTTGTAAAATCCGATAATCCAAACTTGAATCAAGAGTCCAAGCCTCAAAACTCCGACCAAAATTTTAGCAATCTTGAGGCAACTCTGCAGACTCTTGTTCAATCTATAAATACATTTACGGTTTCCATGACGAACATGATGCAGGAAATGCTGAAAATGCAATCCACTATTTTGCAGGCAATTTTAAAAAAATGAGCTGGTTAAAAATATGTTTCTGGAACGCAAACGGCATCCGCCAACACAAAAATGAACTTGAGCACTTCCTTATGGAAAAGCAAATCGACATAATGCTGATTGCTGAAACTCACTTAACAAGCAACAGCTATTTCAAAATTAATGGTTACAGACTATATGATACTAAAGATCCCCGTGGCAGATCTTGCGGAGGCTCAGCAATTTTGATAAAAACTAGAATTAAGCACTATTTGCTAAACGAGACATGTGAGGAGTATCTTCAAGCAACAAACATATGTATTGAACATTTTCATCATAAAATTGTTATTTCATCGATTTATTCCCCACCCCGGTTTTCAATATACAAATTTTTTCAATTCACTTGGGCCTCGATTTTTAGCGGCTGGCGACTATAACGCTAAACACACTTTTTGGGGTTCACGTTTAATTACCTCGAAAGGCCGTGTGCTTTTTGATACCGTTTCTAAAATGGGCTTAGATGTGGTTTCAAGCGGACACCCCACTTATTGGCCGTCAGACCGACGAAAGATCCCAGATGTTATAGATTTTGGAGTTACGAAAAATTTTCCTTTAGAGTGGATGCAAGTGGAGCCTTCATTAGATTTGTCATCAGATCACTCACCCACTATAATCTCCGTTTCGTTTCCCCAAGAGATTTGCTCCCCGTTGACCGTCAATAGAGTTAATTGGTTAAAATACAAAAAATTTCTGAGTACACATTGTACTGAAAATATCGCCTTGAGAACGCCTGAGGATATTGATGGGTCAATTAACGATTTTTCTGAAAACCTCAAACTGGCCGTACAGCATGCTACCACTAGTCATTTAAGATCTAGAAATGAGAACAATAGAACTTATTCATCTGAAATTGAGCAACTTCTGTCAGAAAAAAGAAGAGTCAGAAGAGAGTGGCAACTTCGCAGGTCGCCCCAGCTTAAAACTAGGCTACGGGAATGCATAGCTCAGCTAAGAAATCTGCTTGAAGTCCATAGAATGGATTCCCTTAAAACATATTTGGAAAGCCTTGATGGTACCCCTCAATCTGATTATTCCTTGTGGAAAGCGACAAAAGGTTTAAAAAGACCCGTAATAGGTAAGCCACCTTTGCGAAATTCAACTGGCGACTGGGCAAGAAGCGATTCTGAAAAGGGAATGTTGTATGTCGATCATTTGCGAAACGTTTTTACCACAAATGATTCAGAGAATAATACAGCGGAATTACCACCATATGTTGTTAGACCTCCTGTGTCTTTGAGATTTAATTTTCAAGATGTCGAAAACGTTATCGGTAATACAAACCCCAGGAAAGCTCCAGGCATTGATCAAATTACTGGTAAAATGCTTGAACAGTTACCTCGTGTAGCTAGAAGGGTTCTACTTTTTATTTTTAACGCCATTTTACGCCTTGAGTATTATCCTGTAGAGTGGAAGGTCTCAATGATTACTATGATACCCAAGCCAGGGAAGGATCTAACTAAGGTAGAATCATATAGACCAATAAGTCTTTTACCAACAATTTCAAAACTATTCGAAAAATTGTTAATGGCGAAGTTGAGTCCAACATTGAACAATGTGGGATGCATCCCTGATCATCAATTTGGCTTTCGGGCTAAGCATAGCACCATAGAACAAACGCACAGACTAGTCAATGTCATAAGACAAACCTTTGAGGAGAAGAAGTATTGCTCAGCTCTTTTCATTGATATTTCTCAAGCTTTTGATAAAGTGTGGCACGACGGCTTGATGCACAAAATAAAGCTAAACTTGCCTGCAAATACACACAAGCTTCTGGAAAGCTACTTATACGGGCGGAAGTTTGTTATCAGAGAAGGCGACTTTATAAGCCCAACTCAGCCAATCAAGGCAGGAGTTCCCCAAGGCAGCATACTGGGGCCTACTTTATATTTGATTTACGCGTCTGACATGCCAACGACATCCGGAATCCACACTTCTACCTTTGCAGATGACACAGCGTTTTTGAGTGTTCATGAAAACCACCAATTAGCATCACGAAATTTACAGGAATATACTTCAATATTAGAGAAATGGCTAAAACTTTGGAAAATCAAAGTTAATGAACAGAAATGTACTCATGTTACATTCACACTGTGTAGGCAAACATGTCCGCCTATCCAAATTAACAACTCACCTATTCCGCAGCACAGCGAAGTAAAGTACCTTGGTATTCACCTGGACCGTAGGCTAACGTGGAAGTCTCACATTGAAGCAAAGGTCACTCAGTTAAAACTAAAAGCAGCGCAGCTAAATTGGCTTATGGGCAGAAATTCGACACTGAAATTAGTTTGCAAACTTTTGTTATACAACGCAATATTAAAGCCTATATGGTGCTACGGAATTCAGTTATGGGGCACCGCCTCAGCGTCAAACATTGAAAAAATCCAAAGGCGACAAAACAAAATTCTTCGAACGATTACTGCAGCTCCATGGTATGCAAAAAATTCACGAATTCATAAAGATCTGAGTGTTCCGCTGGTAAAAGAGGAGTTTTCTAAGTACGCGACAAGGTATGTCACTAAACTGGAACTTCATCCAAACCCTCTTGCGCGCAATATACTTAATTTTGGCGGCCACACTCGGCTTAAAAGAAGGGATACCGCTGCCACCATCAGATTGCTCAATAGGTGATTTTATAGAAATAGCACCCGCATAATAAAACTTTTTGTCTAGCATTGGCCGGACTTAAGAATCACATTTTTTAATTTTTAAATTTAGTATTAAGATTTGAATACTTATTGTTAGTTCATTTTGAAGATTCAATAAATAAAAAAATGCTAAAAAAAAAAAAAAAAAAAAACATGTTATTATATTCAAGAATATTTTTTTGTTTTTTAAATGTTTGTTTTTATATACATATTTATTGTTATTTCTATTTACTTATTTTTTAATGTAAAACATGTATGCAAAGTATGCAAATACATACCATTTTCGGCAGTGTTATAAAACACATTTTGTCAGTATTTTGCAACACTGAAGTGATAACTCGATTCGTTACGTAACGAGTCACATCATTAGAAATTTACACGATATCGAAATTATTTTCTACTCGATAGTAATTTCGATCACGAATGACAGAATTAGCCCCCAGGTTTATATGGTGTTTATGGGACACGAATGAGTGGCACGTCTAGAAAATTTGTATCAAATATACTCATTATATTGAGCGTTCTTCATTTTAAAGACGTACCACTGATTCGTGTCCTATAACCACCACATAAAACTAAAAAGTTAACAGCACAGCAGCATTTTAAGCTGCAAACGTCACTTTTAAGCAAATATTTTTTGAATTTTTTTAACACTTCCCACTTTTTATCGATAACATGCTGAAAATGTTTGAAGTTTTTAGATTTTTTTCAATATAGCCGAACTGTTTGCTCTTAGTAAAAATTTCAATGATATATATCTATATTTTTCTCCAAAATCTTAAAAAGTAAGTGTCATTACAGCTTTAGATCACTACGATCATAAGTGGAAAAAACTATGTCAGCTGATTATGTTATCGACGTTTGAAGCTGGAAAACAAGAACATAGAAAAAGGCCCGAAGGAGAATAATAAAGTTCCAAATAACAGAAAATAAAAAACATATTTCATGTGACGTTCTATAGACAGTAGCGTGCAAAATCTCTGCAACATTTAGGACTGATGTTTCTCCGCCCTCTTGGAATTTACAACTCTAAATACCGCCGTGGTGATTTATGATCATATTGCTTTCTAAAGGCCCTGATTCACTATCCAACACGATCGTACGATTCATTCGCAGGAAAATGTTTTAAAAGTCTGGCCAACTTTACAAAATCGCTTCAAAATGGCGTTGTAGTCTACGCTATTATACAAGTATGACTGCAATAATTTATAAACATTTGAAAATAATTAAAAACTATTATTACCTGAAGAAGCTATCCGAAGGAGAGCGAAATATTGCCAGATAACGGAATAAAGAAATTAAAGAAAACCAAAACAGACCTTAAGCTCAAAAAATTATATAATATTAAAAAGGAAAAAAAGAGGGGCGAAATTAAGAAATAATAAGCATAATAAAATTACATTAATTTAATTTATTTCTCGAGGCTCCAACAATATTTTCATATTTTTCACAATATGTGAACAGAAATCATTATCTTATGAAAATTTTCAAGTCGCACGATTTGTGAAAAACTCAGTCACACAGTTGCATTTTTAGTACGTTTTCAGCACACATATGTATTATATTTGGTAGATCGTATGATTGTGTAGGATAGTGAATCGCGGCCTTAAGTCACCAATAACTAAATATTGTATATTTTTATTTTACGGAATTTACTTATAGATTTAATAATTTTTCAATACATTTCTTTTATCGTATAGCCTTTCATACTTACTTTTTTCTCACTTATATTGCAATTTTGGTAGTCTTTATTTGCTTTTTAACAGCTGTTTAATGGAAGCATTCCAATGAAAATATCTGTAGCTAGTATGGCCTGTACCTCATTGATGTAATTTTAGCCTGTTCATCTTTTAGTGAGAATGTCTGTATTTCAAAATGAAAAGAGATAACACTACTTATGTTTTTACTCATATTTTATAGTTTTCATTTACATCTCTATAATTAATGTCGGTTATACAATAAATACATGGTAGCTTATATATATTAACTTAATCAGTGGCTTGGAAGACAAAACCTTACACAAACGATTAATAAAACGAATGAAATAAAGTTAATTTCACAATATCTCGATAAGGGGAGAAAAGGCTGCATATCAAAGGATGATAAGGGGGGAGAAGGCTGCATATCAAAATGAAACTAGCCAACACTAATTATGTTATAATTTTATCGCAAAATTTCAATTTTAAGTTAAGCCTCTATAATTATTGGCAGAAATAAATGCTAGCTTATATTAATTTAATCAATAGCTTAGATGACATAGTAATAAAACGAATAATACAAAGTTAATTTTAATAAAATTTTGTGACTACATTCAAAACACCGCGAGAAGAATTTATTTATATTCAATATAGTTGTTTCAAAAGAGGAACAATTCAGGTAAAACTGCGGGAAAACGCCTGCATTTTATGATTGCGTATTTGTAGTTAGCAAATTAATATCCGTTTTAACTACTGCATAGGACCCTCTATCATTCCACCATCTAAAAACAATAGTACGCCTTTTTCGCATTACCAGAAAAATCAGCAACACAAATACGCCCTGCAAACCGTTAATCATATCCATCAGAATCAGATAGACTTGTGGTCCTGGCGAGTAAAACGTTACAATTTCCAGCAGCCATGTTGATAAAAGAATCAAGCCTAAAAAGCTTATGCATTTGGCGCTGAAAAAGAAAAATAATATATATTACAAAAATTTCTATGTAAATCTTCTTTTTCCTGGTTATTATATTTACGAAATACCGAACAAGTTGGTTAGCTGGGTAATATCAAGAAAAGCAACCGATTAAAAGCATATAAAATTTATCTTTCGCGCATATACTGAGAAATGGCAATTTTTAAAATTACTTGGTCAAAATATGATGAGCATAAATAAGTGTAAAACTTGGCAGCACTTGTTTTTTCATATGGAAATAAAACACCGCTATGGAGTAAGAGAAAATAACTGAAACACAGCGATAAAATAAAAACAGCGTATTTTTCAATTAAAAATATTTTGTTGAAATTTTTTAAAAAAAGTGTGTTATTTTTTAATAGAAAAAATAAAAACACATTATATTCAATTTAGACGCTTGCATTTTAATTGTTTGAAATTTAGTTTTTATAATATATGCAAGTTCATCTAGTGTTCACTCTATTTTTTGCTTGTGGCACATGAATTTCGGCTTACGGCTGTATATATCATGAGGTGTCATTGCTTATTAAATTTCATCTTCACGGTATGTTACATATACAAAATTATAATATAGTTTACATATATAGTTATTTGAATAAATGAGGTTATATAACTTACTCTTTTTTGACTTCTTCAAAAATAATTTTATCGTGGGAACAGCTGCCACTTGAATTCCCGTTTGCATCCAAAAGTGCATCCTGACTCCTTAGCCTTTGAAAACCAAAAAATGTTGCCGCCAATAACAGAAAACTCAACAAAATTAAAGTGGAAACCGGTGGTATGAAATATCGCTGTGATTCACGAATGGCTGTACGAAATATAAAGTTATTTAAAACCCAATTAATTGTAATCTGAATAGAACAGTGAATTGCAAACACGAAACTAGTACAAAAAAAAATTTAAATACAACATGTATTGAAAACTTCAACGAAGCAAATATTAATAAAAAAAAATAAGTTTGCAGCAAACAGTGCAAGGATTGCAAAGAAGTTTTATAAATATATATACAGTACTGGACAATTCAATGGAAACTTTTCTAAAAATTTATTTATTTATTTTTAGAAGTCGAAAATCAAAAATTATTTCTAAAGAAACTTCACAAGTATTTTAGAATTTCATTTTATAGATTCTTTTTGATATATAAACAAAAAAATAATAACATAAAAATAACGTAGTTCTAAAATTATAAAGAAAAATTAAAAGTATCAAATTTTGAGGTATTGACAAAACAATGGAAACTTAAAATTTACTCCAATAAAAACCTTCGGCCTACTATCAAAAATTAATATTTTGTTGGGTATCCTTTGTTTTTAATTACTGCATCACAGCGACGATGCATTGACCCAATTAATTTGTCAATTGTATCCTTTGGTGCCTTTTGCCATTCACTCAAAACTGCATTGGATAAATCTTCCTTCCATGTGTAATTTCGAGTTCTTATCTTGCGTTCTACAATTTCCCATAGATTTTCTATGGGATTGAGATCCGGGGATTGGGCAGACTACTTCAAAACACGGACCTCATTTGATTGTAACCAGTCAGTTACAACCCTAGAGGTGTGTTTTGGATCATTGTCATGCTGAAATCTCCAAATTAGTGGCATGTTCTCCTCTGCATATGGATACATTATGTCGTTTAAAATGGATCTGTAGCCGACACCAGTCATTGTATCCTTTATAATGTGAATTGGGCCCATTCCTTACCCAGAAAAACAGCCCCACACCATAATATTGCCACCTCCAAACTTGACTGTCTTGCTTGTGTACTTTGGGTCTAGTCTCTTTCCCTTTGGCCGCCTTACAAATGATCTTCCATCATTGCCCCTTAAATTATATTTGGACTCGTCTGAAAAAAGGGCAGTGTTCCATTTCTCTTTAGACCAATTTATGTGCTCTCTGGCAAATTTTAAACGAGCAGCACGGTTTTTCTCCGATATCAGAGGTTTTTTCGCAGGGCGGAAGCAACCAAGACCAGCCTCGCGGGCTCTACGGCTAATTGTTCGAGAGCTAACATCCAATCCAAGAACATTTTTAACCTCTCTTGATGCCATTTGGGGGTCTTTTTTGAACTCTCTTGATATTAAATTATCCTGTCTTGGAGTAGTTTTACGTGGTCTTCCTCCTGAATGCAGAGTTTTAACAGTACCCGTTTCACGAAATTTCTTGATAATCTTTGAAATTGCTGATTTATTCATCGAATATTTATCACAAATAGTTTTTTGTTTTAATCCAGCATTAAAATCATTTATTATTTTTATTTTTAAATCTTCACTTATCTTGACTCTAGCCATTTTTACTAATTATGTATTCAAGATTCTTGTGTTTAAAATATTTGAAAAAAGAAGCTGGCAAGAGAGTAATTTAAAAAATAACGGTAAATTATTATGCATTTTGCCTCGTTTTTTCATCAATACATTTTGCTTTAGTCATCTTTCGTGCAGAAGTGTAAAAGTTCCCATTGTTTTGTCGAACCCCAAAAATTTTATACTTTTAATTTTTCTTTATAATTTTAGAACTACGTTATTTTTATGTTATTATTTTTTTGTTTATATATCAAAAAGAATCTATAAAATGAAATTCTAAAATACTTGTCAAGTTTCTTTAGAAATAATTTTTGATTTTCGACTTCTAAAAATAAATAAATAAATTTTTAGAAAAGTTTCCATTGAATTGTCCAGTACTGTATATCGTAGAAACTCCTGTCCACTTATTGGATGTAGCATACCGCTTATGTAGTTCAATCATTAAAGTACTCGTATTACATACAACCTGTAGACGTAAAATATCGTAGTAGATTACTAAGCCTGGACACCGATAGCTCAGCAAGTTTGGAGATTATATAGTTTCCTAGAAAAGTGTTTCTTTTGACAGCCAAAGCTGGATATTTACAGAGGAGGTGGAAGACATGTTCTTTTCTTCTCCCCATTCTTGCTATTGCGAAAAAAATCGTTGCAGGAGGTAGCAAGTCCACTGCTTTATAAATGTGGTTAGCCACATTTCGCCTTCTACTTGTAGCCTTCTAAATAAAGTCTAAACACTTCGCCCCAGCGAAGTTACGATAGATTCCACGATGGAGTTATATAAAATAGATCCCATTTTGGTTAGTTTACATACCCGATCATTACCGTGTTTTGTCTTCCATTCTGTGTACATGTGTTTTTTTTATTCTCGGGTGTTTTCTTTATACATATGTACATGATTAATTATTCCTTTTCCAGTTGGAAAGCAGCTCTGGGCTGGAGAACAGCTCTCGCGTCATCGTAATTATTTCTTAAAAACGGTCAGGCTTGTCGTTGTTGTTTGACCTTCGAGGGTTTTGCGTCTCACTCTCATTGGTTAACTGTCTACCTCAACTAACTGTATTAGTTTACAGTTTTTTTAAGTTTTTCGTTATTAACTACAACGCAACTTCCTATGCGAAGGTTTAGGTCGGTACAGTTAGTCACAGCGCCGCAACAAACTACTATTAATACCGTCGTGAGCATAAGGCCTTCGTTAGTCCGCCCATGTTGCGTCCGCCATGTTTGCGAATTTATTTGCAACTGTATAGTTACATAAAAAATAAAATTATTCCTTTCCATGTAATTCATTACCTTGCGGTACGAGAGGAGTTGGACTAAATTTTGTTAGTGTGAGCAGTGTCGAAGGTGTTAACGTTTTGGTCTTTCAGTGTTTTTATTATAGGTTCTAGTTAAACGTCCACAAATACTACTCCCTCTTTCCTTCTCCTCATAATCTGCACTGCATATGTAGGGATCATCCTCTGTGTACTGGTCTGAGATAAAAAAAAAAATCCCCGTAGAAGTCATAGAGACACACTAAAGTGCCGTTAGATAGATGACAAAAGATGACCGCTAATACCTACTCTATTTGGTAAGTAGAGTTGTTGTCATATAGGAATTTAATGAGAGAAGCACCACTTAGCAATCGACAAGTATCCAATATTTCCACGACTATTGCGATCATATAGAAGCTCGCCATCACCGAGAATATTTGCACCTGAAAAACACCTCATTCATTAAGGAGACGATAAGAGTCACATGTCACAAATTCGTCATAGAACACTTCAGATCCAACACTGTTATTCTTTCTCGAGCCATCCATGTATATCACAGTGCGGTATCCGGTTAGCCATGCTACTCTTTCTTGGAGGGATTTGTGACTTTGGGTATTCTTTCAAAATCAATACTCGGAGTAATTTAATGTAAAGGTTGATTTAAGATCGGTGGCAGTATATTTAATTTCTTATCATTTCCAAATGCTTTTGATCTCTAATATCCAGCTGTATGAAGACTTGCTGCGCTATAGGCGGATATGGCAATTGGATGAAGATCGATAATAAGGTGCAATATAGTATTCCGTGCCTCAGAAAGACTAGCCTCCAATGCGCTTGTTATGCCAATGCAAGCTGATTTTTTATCTCTATAAAGTTGGTATACAATATAGTTTTTCTTAATCGCGGTCCATATAAGTATAATAATAGGATGTTGCTCAGTAGCTGTGTATATTCATTTCATATATTAATACTAGGTCCAAGTTTTTGTTTTAAGCCTAACGTTCTACGACAGGCGTATGAGGTTGCTGTTGCCTCTCTGACTTTATGTTGGATATTCAGTTTTCCCAGCAATGTAGACCTCAGAACAACGCCAAGATATTTCGCATCATCACAAAGGGAATTTTGAAGTTTATTAACTGCAGCAGTATGAAGTATGTAACCTTAGGTTTTGTAGTGAATAGTGACAATTTTGTTTTACGCGGATGCTCTTTACTATCTATAATCCAGATGTTGAGTAAACCAAGAGCATTGGATATAATATCATTAATTACAGTGGGAAACATCCCCGATACTAATGTCATTGCATCGTCCTTATCAGCTACATTTTTTATCTCTTCACTGCCTAGCATATTAAAAATTGAATTAACAACAATAAAATAATCCCGACTTTCAGCGGAGTGTCCCGACCAACTTATTTGGATTAGTGAGTGCTTACGAGTATTGGATTGCAGAAATGTTTACGTTATTGCAGGCACCTTCTTCGTCTAAGAAGAATTCTATTGATATAGATATAATTCTTACGACATCATGTAGAATTGCTTCTGTATACAGTCGGTTGAGATACGAATGCATATTTGAGAACCTTATAGAAAAGTCTTTCTAACGTCTTGATTCCTTCGAATTTGCATGAGTTCGTTTACCAGTTTGGGAACATTTCATAGCAGAGACAAAGACAGAGTGTTAAAATTCCATGAAACCAGGAGATGATTTGCACTTTGACGCCTTGTAGCATCTTTGGCAAAATGTCATCAGGCCTTGGCGATTTTAATGACGAGAAGCTGTCTATACCCTATGATATTCTTTCATAGGCGACAATGTTGTCCTCGTTTAGGGATGGGGTCTACTTTCACTGACATCTCTCACTGTGAAGGAGATTTTGCCATGGCGTGTGCCTAAGCGGAGCACTCTACTTTCTGGGTTATACAAGGATAGGAGTTTCTCGTGTGTTGTAGCAAATAAAACTCTAGAAAGCCGCATGACTCATGTTGGTTGGACTTCCGAAGCACTGACCAAGGCATAATTGGGATCGGCGAAGTCTTCAAGAAGTTCTGCTTCCAAGCCATTTCGGCACTGGTCATGGTTGAGGTGCCTACATATTAGATGAAACGTTCCCCCGAGGTACTGTTGTCTTGCAGCAGATATCTGTAGTGTAAGGAAATGGTGGTTAGACGGGTAAGTTGGTTAACGGCTGATGCTCTTAATAGGCTTTGGCCTATCAATCCATTAAGCCTTGTTTTCGATTAACTTCTGAAAATTTGCTTACAGGACAGACTAGAAGCTCTTCAGCAAGTGGTTTGTTCATATGGCTACAAACTTATGTTAAAAAGCTGCGTGAGCCTTTCAAGCCACATGGGGGCGCTGATGAACCGCAAATTCATCGCGTGGATTTGGTAAATTAATTTTCCCAATCACTAACATCGTCCTGGAAAACATCATTGCAGCCCGGAAAGTGAGTGAACAATAAGATATTTAAGGATTCTGCCGACGATTCCGTCCAAGTACCATCCTTCCATTTATTACTTATTTGCCTCGTAACTGAAAATTCACCAAGTTTTGAGTCCTTTGTGCTGGACATTATGGTTAAGAGCTTTACGTTTTTTTTTATTTATAGCTCCGAGTTCCACCATGGTGGGAAGCTTTTTTTGCATTAGCAATTGGGCGGACTTTCTATGTTTTCTTTACGATTAAGTTTATGTATGCAATATTATTAATAATTAATAACTTTTAGTGATATTTACATTCGGTATAGCCCTGCATAAAATAAGAAGGCATTCCAGGTAGTCCTTTTTGCATTGTGAAAATTACAAGTGTAACAGCTCCAATGAATGAGGTAATGCAATAAACAGAAAAATATATCCCCAATACCAATTTAGTTTTTTTCTTGTTCAATGGAATGTGTATCCTGAAAAAAATAATATACTTTAATGATACTAATCAATATACAAAAATATATTTAAAGCGTTATAATATCGCAAGATTCAATCTCCCAAATTTAAAAATGATGGAGATACACGTTATATGTTATTTTAGTGTTTTTTTTACTTACCATATATTAACTGCAACATTGCAACACAAATTTAGAAACCAAAAATAATATGACAGCATAAAGAACTGAACTGCATACCCTGCGTTTCGTTCATCAATATTAAATATATGAACGAGAGAGTACAAAAGGTTGCCAGTAGCTAAACATGCTGACATACAACTTAATATTATGCCGTGTAGAGACCGCAGCTCCTTAATACTGATGTGCACATAAGAGACGATTAAAAGGCAGGGTATGGAAATTAACATAAGTATGGCAACAACAACTATTTGACTTCGGCTTATATGTTCTTCGACGGAAGTTAAACAAACGATTGCATAAGTGACACCAGAAATGTTATTAATGTCTACACAGTAGTTGTTGTACAGGGCGTATGAGTCATTTGCATATAAATCCATTACAAGTAGGGAACCATCTTGAACAATGAAAAACAAATCATCTATGTCATTATATAGTATTGACCTGAAAACATATAAATAAGTGTATATGGCAAAAGGTTCTGAAAAATAGCAATCAAAACACACTTACGTATTACAGGGATTGCCAATTTCGAAAGGCAAAGTGAATATAGTTTCCATATCTTCAATGCAGTTATCATATAATGATACATTAACGAGATTTGGTTGGACTTGAACACTTGCTGAGCCACACAGAGCAGTATTTTGGTTATCTTCGTTTATGCTCAAGCTCTCGCCGATAGGGCAACACTTTCTTATGTGAGAATGTTTATGTTTAAACGGCGTGCTGTATTTTTGCCTTTGAGAACAATCTGGCGGAAAACCGTTTGACTCAAAGCTTGTCATTGACGTATTCCTGTACGAAAAAGAAACAAATCAATTAAAACGTATTGTTTACAAGGCTGTTGTAAATAGGAATATAGTTAAATAAAGGAACGAAGTTATTCCGTTCTTAATTCGGAATATTTTAATATCACCGCATGATAGGCAATACTGAATTAGGGCATATTTACATGTTAATACAAGTGTTTATTCTGTTCAAAAATTGTGTAGAATGAAGCAGACTTACCGCGTAAATGCAAAATCTTGTTGGGCAAGAAATCTGTGTGTCAAATTTGACAGGCGAAATATAAATCTTCGTTTTCTAGCAAAGAGTGAAATAATATTTCATATTATATTTATATGTATATCAGCAAACGTCAAAGTTCATAGCAGATAGAATTATATATTGTGTACACTTCAATATTATTGCAATATACATTTTTTTTCTGTTGTATTTAGAAAACTATATTCTTGTATTTAGAAAACTATATCATGAAATTAACTGTCAAAAACATATACTTACATAGATACATACGTTCGTATATACTATATAAATGTCTAAATTAGTTTTATGTATTAAAATCCATAATCTATTTTTAAATAACTGCTGAACGAATGTTTTACAAAATTATTAAAATATTTAAGAAAAACTTTGTTATTGTCAGGATGAATAATTATTGATTTAAGTGGAGTGCATAAATTTGTAAGTATTTCAACAAAATTGGTTGGAATATTAGTTGTGCAACTAATGAATCGATATTTTAGTTTTGCGCAAAATATAAAAGAAATGGGTAATAAATTATTTACTTGTTAGCACTATTAAAATTAGTCAACGATGCTGCCTGATAATTATGAAGTATCAAGATATTTCGGCGGCCCACGCCACGAACATGAAAATATAAATTGTAAACTCGGTGTAATAGTCTATTTACACCAAAGCGAAATCTGGTCATTCGAGATTTCAAGCCAAATCTGGTAGATTTTGAGAAGATTTCCCATACAAAATGAAATATATTTCGACGAAATCTCCTGAAATCTACTCTGTACCAAGTGATGCAACCGTGATTTAGTTCAAAAAGTACTTAAAAATACTACGCTGCAACAAAAATTACACTTTAATGTGGGTGTATTCAATCTCTGGTAAAATTGTTTTGTCAAACCCACATGCATAAATTGTTTTTGTGAAAACGAAATCTTGCTAGATGTCAAAAAATGGTGGTGTAAGCGATATAGATTTCGTTGCATATTTTAATTCAAATCTACTAGATTTTGAGTTGGTGTAAATGTAGTATTAAGTATTTCAGAACGGAATTCTACTTTTAAATTCCCATTTAGACCATTTACAAAAGCGACATCCAATATTCTTGATAGTCTATTTACACCAAAGCGAAATATACTCATTCTAATGGATTTTGAGAAGATTTCCCATACAAAATGAAATCTGCTTTATGAGTAGATTTCGACGAAATCTCCTGAAATCTATTCGTACCAAGCGATGCAACTGTGATTTTGTTCAAAAAGTACTCAAAAATACTACGCTGCAACAATAATATACACTTTAATGTGGTGTATTCGGTCTCTGATATAATTCTTTTGTCAAACACCCATGCACAAATTATTTTTGTGGAAATGAAATCTTGCTAGGTGTCAAAAAGCGGTGGTTTACACGATATAGATTTCGTTGTAGATTTTAATTCAAATCTACTAGATTTTGAGTTGGTGTAAATGCGCTATGAACTGTAATTGTTTGAGTTTGTAACCTAACGTTTAGACAGGAAAGTAATTTCATGAAAGTTGCAATACACTCACACTTTTTTACTAACACACTCGCATTTTGCTTTCATTAAATAATTTTTTTTGACGTTGACAAATTCTAAGCACTGTTGCCACATACAAACAATTATACAAAGTTGCAGTATTGTAGTAAAATAATAATTATAAAATTAAGTTTGTGAAAATAAATATAATGATTATTCCTTGTATTGTACATTTAACATATAAAGAAAACAATTAAAGTCTTTTCATAAAAATAATATCATAGATAAGTTTATAATGATAAGTTTTTCAACTATTGCCCCTTAAATTTGTATATGTAATAAGTTCGGCAACACTGTTTAGTAAGTAAACAAACACAGCTTTCACACACGAAAAAGTTTACTTAGCAAAGTCTTGAGTTTGGTGGTGGCAAAGGAAAAGAGAGTGGCAAATTTAAAAATAAACCTTTCATGTGATGAGAACATAACATAGAGTCTATACGTGATATAATATCAAATAATTTTCTATCAACAAACGTCAAATTTGATAGCAGAGAGAATTATATGACGTGTAGCCTTCAAAATTAGTATTATTGCAATATTATATTAGATATCACAATATTGTTTTGATAATATATATTTAGAAAACTATATCATGATATGAACTGTCAAAAAACGTAAACAAAACGACATAATATTCAATTTTTGAAGAATTCCCGAAAAAAGCTTAATAAAATCATTAAAATATTTATAAAAAACGCTTACTGTTCTTTATGTTGTTGGAATATATAAATTTGTTTAAGAAAAATACAACATTCAACGATGTTTACTGAATGGTTGCTTAAAAATTTTGAAATATTATGATATTTGCAAAAATACTTGGCGCTATGCTAGATATCAGAGAATGTATAATTTGTTTTTCCCCGTTAATTTGCTGACGTTCTCTCTCATATTATACCAGAGTTAATATCAGTTGTAGACACTATGTAATGTCTACAACAGCGATTAACTCTGACATAATATCTGAGAAAACGTCGTCAGAATGAGAGAACAAAATTCTTTATGCCCATTTTAATATCTAACAAGGAGTATATGTGTTTTTGTTAATCTTATAAGAATTCATAAATCATTATCATATCTTATCATAAATCTTATAGGAATTTTATCTATGTGCACATTTTGTACACTTATATTATATATTTAATGCATAAAAACAAATTATTTTCCATTTAAAATGGTTTTTTAAAAAATATTTTGAACTTGAGTCAGGCGAATGATACCATCCCATCTTATAATATTAGAGATATTTTGCAAAATTAATAAACGGTAAAATTGCAATTCGGGCTTTTTGTAAACAAACACACACACACAATCGTTTTTTTGACAGCTCTTATTATAACATCGTTGCCATAAAATTTCTCATAAGAACGCTCTCATAAAAATTATTATAAGAATGCGATAGCATTGATTTTAAGTCTACACGTAACAGAACTCTCTCTGCGATTGAATTTGATGTTCTCATCTCAGCTATTATCACAGGTGGGGACACTAAGTTAAAATGGTTTAGAAAATCACTGCTTGTTAATTTTTGCATTTGGATTTCTCTTACTGAATATATTTGGTTTTTACACGGTAAGACTTTGTATATTCTACAGACATTTTTGACAGATCTGGTATTACCATGTAAAGGTGCCTTAACAATGCACGTGTTTCTTATCAGGAACTTTTGACAGTTGAAGTTAATAATTTGTCATTTACACAAACAAAACACCTGTTGTTTTTCTTTTTTTTTTTTTTTAGTTTTGTATTGCTTTTTTTTGTGTCATGTGGGTTACTCAACTCCAATTGTTATCAAATCACTTTCAATAACCTTTGTCCATTTTTCACAATTTTTTTTTTTGTAAAATGCAGTAAAACAGGTAATAAATTCATAACAATTTTTGGGAATATGAAAAGACATACATAGTACGTCATATTTGCACCTTGCATCTTAATACAAAATATTATAGGATGAAATACTATTATGTATTGTCATATAGCATATACACATTCACATTCTGTATTAATCCATTTTAATTTGGCGGTTTTTTTTATACAAAAACAGTAGAAAAATGTACATTAAAAACGTGATGTCACGAAACAGAAGAAAAGACGGTTATATCCCGATACCGCCCTAATAGACATGTGCATGCACACATACATATATGCACTGTGTTGTTAATTAAAAAACTTACTCGCTCTCTATAACTTTGTTGAAATAAATCGTTGATGGATTTAAAATATATGAGCTCGTCACATTTTCCACTGCAATCAGCTCACTGCGACATAATGGTAGATATAATATTAAATTTGTTAAACATAATATGAGTAGCAGCTCCATTTTACAAATTTTATTATTATTTATTTAAAAACAAAATGCACTTCACTTTGACTTCCTTTACATATGTAGTTTTAATAAATAGATAAACTTAGAAAAATTTGTGTTAAGCACTCCGGTAATCGAACCGTTAGAATGAGCTCATCGTATCTTTGTGAAACACATAAGGTAGATTATTTATTAGTGTGGAATTTATTTACCTTTCGGTGAATAATTTTTCGTTTTGATTAGATAAGATACCTATGTAGTAAAAAATTTTGTTTTGGTATGCACGCTATAAGCATGCATATATGTACATATACTTATGTATGTTAAACTTTCAAGTTCACATTGGTTGAGAATTGCAAAAAATATAACTCACAGTTAAGTTCATGCAATATAAGAATAATAGGTCTATTCGTTTACTTTACAGTAAAACGCAGTAATTGTAAATGCAGAGTAATTCTTCTGAAAGTTGTGAAAACTACGCTCAGAAAACTCTCTTGTCCATAAAGGTACGCGAACGGAAAAATATTACAACCGAAGCGAACTTTCGAGTACTTTTTATACCCTTCACAAAAATGTTAAGGGTATATATAAGTTTATGATTCTAAAATTTTTATTTCCGACACTATAAAGTATATTTCTTCTAAATCAGAATTGGGAGAAAAGTCGATTAAGCAATGCCCGTCTATCGGCCGTTGTAATTAATATCGTTTCTGAGAAAACCGTTAGACTTCGAAACTTTTCTCTTTCACCATTCTATTATTCCATGGGTTTGCTATTGATATTCAGTAAAATCGGTTCATGTACAAGTATACCTGAGATACATATATCCAAAATTCCGAAAAATAACATTTTTTTTAACTCATGAGTTTCAATTTACGATTTTTAAGAAATACGAGTAGTCAATGAAAATTGTTGAAGAACACTTATTTATATTTTTACATAAATATTCGTATGTATATATGCATATGAATTTCAACTAACAATATATATGGATTAGTATTTAAAATATATCCTACAAAGTCCTAGAAAATTTTTGCACAGTGGCTTAACGCAAAAAATTATTTTTAGAAAAATTTAAAAAAACCAGGAAAAATAGTAGTTATTCGAATCCCACTACCAAACGGGCCTTAGAAGATGTGGAAAAAATCAAAGTTAAATAAAAAAAAAAAAAAAAAAAAAATTAAAAAAATCGAAGAGTGTGAAAAATTCATATAAAATAAAAAATCCCGAAAATCGCTTCCAAGCCCACTGTGCACAATTTTTTTTTATTTTTTATTAGATCGTAGACAGAAAAATAAAAATAAAACAAAAAAAATCATTCTGTTTGGACTAATATTGAAAAAGTTATGAGTATTTATTCGGGCATGGATTTCTCAAAATTCGGTTTTTTTATAAACGGGATATCTCTGAAATCATAAGCCAAACAAATCTGAAAATTTGCTGAAATGTGTTGTTCAATAGCGACATCAATACAATAAAAAATAACGCAAATCAAAAAATTTTTTTCTCCGAACTGCCCGATTTGACTTGGATTGCCCCGTACCCGAGATATAGTATAAACCGATTTTTTCATTAAACAATTTTTTTTTGCTTAAAAGCAGTTGTGGTAATAAAAGATAAAATTTCCGATATCGGTCCATATACATATACCCGAGATATAGCCTAAACCGATTTTTCCATGAAAATTTCCATGATAGATTATCTTTTTGGAATGACGATCACAAGGCAAAAACAATTTGTTCTCGATATCGGTCCATATATATCATATATAGTTCAAATTTGTAATACATACTATATACATATAGTTAAAATTTGTAATACATACTATATATTTACGTGACTATCGAAAAGGATATTTTAGGTTCGGCCCAGGCGAATATGCTATACTCTTACTTGTTTATAGATGAATAACATTGTAATTTTTCTGACGATGATAACAAATTATTACTTAAATATCGAAACTAAATATTATTAAACTTTTATATAAAACTAAAACGATCTTTAGTTGCAAAAATTAGAATTAATTACTTAAACAAGGTCAGGATCAAAACGATCCTTAGTTGTAAAAATTCGAATTAATTACTTAAACAAGATCAAATAACTAAATATTAAATGTCATGAGAAATATCAGAAAAAATATTGCATGTAGTTTGAAAATTATGGGCAGGCATTTAAGAAAAACCTAGAAATTTGGTCAAACTGTAACCATTTTTCGGCTATTGTGGTTAATTTTTAATCACTGAAGTGTTTGTTTTAAAATGTGAAAGAAGAGGATGGATAGTACTTGAAAATATTACGATGTCTTTCTTGTAAGACATTTTTCTTGTCTTTGAGCAACCCTCTAGTACATACTCGTATGAATGTAAGTGTAATTAATAATAAAACAAATTCTTTAATAAATTTATTTATTTTTTGCGAAAATTTTTTTTTACGATATTTCAAAACTATATTTTCAAAAATTATCGGATTATTAACGATTTCTTCCAGATATTTTCTGGCGCCCTGGCTGTAGGTTGTAAGCAGGGTTGCCACTCAAAAGTTTTCAATCCGACTGAATACTTGGGAGTATTTACTTTTTTATAGGACACCCAACTTTCGATATAGGACACCCAACTGACCATACCCGAGATAATCAGAAAAGCGGATTATTTGGTTTTTCTTCAATCCACTTTATTAATTCGATGATTTTGATACAAAAATAAAAATTGAATTTATACTTAAGAAAAAATTATGTTAAGGTAAGAAGAATTATGGTAAGGTAAAAACGATGTGCATCGAGGGTTGTGATTCAAAGAGTAATAAAAATTAAAAGTTTTTTCAAAGTTATGGCAACCTTAGCTGCGATGCAGCGACACCAATTCGCCGTGTTTTTTAAACTACATTTTTTTTTTAATTGGAATTAGGGATACCATTTTCACTACATATATTTGTTCAACTTTAGTTTGAGCACCGACCAAACTTGGCTCTAAAACCTACCAAAATCGTTCCAAAAAGATCAATTTTTATGCGGTAGAGTTTTTAAATTATAGAATTAACAAATTTTTAAAATTATAGAATGAACAAATACCACTATGTTATAATAATATCAGGGTTATAATCAACAAGGTTGGAAATTTTTAAAATTGGGTGCAATATAGGCAAGTCTTCTTTAGACTACACTTTAGAGGGAGCGATTATTTGTAATATATTAATGTATTCACGATTAAAGTCAAATCTAGATTTCATTTGATTTAGGAGCTCAATATAAAATTTCAATATTTGTTGTTTAACTTCTAAAATTTCGTTCAAATTCATATTTTTTCCAGCGAGCATTTTAGCTTCTGTGCCAATAAATATATTTGAAAATTATGTTACTTTAATAAAAGGTGACCAATGCACGGAGTTTCCTAGAATGTAGTGTTGAACTTTTCAAAAAGACCAATATAAGGTTTAGTCGACCAGCCGACCAAATAAATAATATCCGTCCAAATTTGGTCGGATAAGACTAACAGTGGCAATGCTGGTTGTAAACGTACGAAAACCAGCGTTGGTAATTCGGTGCGTTTCGTACCATTTTTGGTGCTTTTTAAAATTTTTTGTGCGAAAAATTCCTTAGTCAAATCAAATTCAAAACAACTTTTTGTTCTAGCATGAGAAACAACGTTTTGTGTTATATGTATATGTAATGCAATCAATACCATTTCTTTCAAGTGTACAAATTTTGTGCATATCATTTTACAGGGCACAATAAAAACACGTAGTGTGTATAAAACGCACCTCATCATATTCATAAAGTAAAACAGTCTTACTATTGTAGTCTATTTATATTCGTATTATCTAATAAAACAGTAGCACAGTACACACATAATTGCACTCTAAAACAATTTTGTTGAAATTTACGTCAATAATAGTCGGCAACACTACCAAATATAATTGACCTAGAATTACACAACATATATTTTTAAACAGTCTGGGGATTTTTGAACGAAATATGTTTAATATTGAACCAAATATGTTTAATATTTATAAACATATTGTGTCTAGTTTCCCCCTATTTATATATGTATGTATATGTTTAATTTTAATCCTATATAATTAAATAAAATGCACTTGTACAATTATGATTTAAACTTTTATATTTATTTTAATATGTAATTGTTCATGTAAATTAAAAATAATCGATGCTCACACAAAATGAAGACTTTACTCTTATTCATTATAATCTTTAAAACTAAATTGTTTCTACGTTTTATACAGTTTTATCCAACTTTTGGATTAAAGTATTACATTTTCCTAAGTTATTTATGTTTCGGAACTGCAAAACAAGGTCCAACCAATTATAGTTGTCTTCAACCAAGGTTGTCTCATTTTAAAACCAAATATAGGATGTGTGCTGTTCTATTGATGTTTCTATATGTATTAATAAATAAATTAAAAATAGCTTTTTCCAAGTATTTTATTGAAAGTGCCACCTACCGACTATTTTTACTAACGGAGGTAACTCGTTTATGTCATTTTTAACCTCGTGAAGTGTTAAACCAAGCTGTAGTGCGATTCACTATGCTATTTAAGCCCCAATTATTTCGGTTAAAATTATTAACCACAAAATTAACCTTTTTCCTATTCACAAGTGCTTTAAACACCATATACTGGGGTTTAAAGTCAGCTGTTTGAGGCAGCTGTTATATTTAACCACATAAATAGGTGTTAATTAACACCCCAATTTTTTGTGGGTTTAAAAAAAGTGTTGATATTGTTTACATATTCATTTAATTTAATTTATGTAATAAACTATATGTCTAATAAAAAAAGCAATAAAAGTTAGCAAACAACAAAAATAAATCTTGGAAATAATATTTTTGTATAAAACAATAATTAAAAAATTTTTTATTCATTATGTATTTCGTTTTCCTTTAGAAAACTTCTTAAGGAAAGTATTTGTTAATCGATTATAAAATCAAAAATGTTTTGATAGGCAACAAAATAACATTATTTTTATGTTAAATGTAATTATGTATGGATGTATGTGTGTACGTGCTAAAGCTCTTTATGTTATTTTATTTCCTATCACAAAAATGTTTTTGATTTTATAATTAATCAACAAATACATTCCTTAAGAAGTTTTCTAAAGCAAAACGAAATATTCAATAAAAAACTTTTAATTATTGTTTTATATAGAAAGGATCTCGAGCTCACATATTATTTTCAAGATTTTTATACATATGTATGTATATAAAAAGGTCAAAGTTACAAAAGCTGAAGAAAACATATAAACAAAAAGAGATTCAGTACAATAGCTAATAAAAATGAAATGGAGAGTTGCCACGTTATAACAATCTGAACGTGAAGAAAAATAAACCCCTCTACGGTGGCTAAATATAGTTAGTGAATAACGTTGGGGTTAGTGCAAACAACAAAATGTGTGGTTACAGTTAACACTTCTAATTGGGGTGTAAAGTTAGTGAATTGCACTACTGGAAATAAATAAAAAATGTATAAAATGTAGTCTTAAATAAAAATTTTTAAGGAAATTTGGTTTACCTTGTATTCTCTAAAAATAAGCGTAAGTTGCACTGCATAAGAATTATAATTATTGAAATTGTTTGTGCATCCTAAAAACAAATCCTTAAAACTATTGATTTTATCATCTTTATGGCCATAAAAATACAAATGGCATGTTCTTAAACATTGAAATTATTTCGCAAACTTTGAATTTTAACATTTTAACAATTATATTTTTATTTATATTTTAAATATTACTTATATCTATTACTTTAGCTTTACAAACATCCAATTATTTGTATTTAAAATACATTTAAATCCTCGAAATTTAATTTTTTTTCCTTCAAAGAAAATATCACGTGATTTGCTAATAAAATAAAAACTCTTTAATGCTTCTTCTTTAAGAAAACATTGCTATTATTACATTAAGGCCCAGTTTTTGACTGTGTATTTAAATACAAAATTAGTTAATTTTCATTTAAATTAAAGTTGTTATTATTTAAATGCAAGTTCAGTTTATCAGTCTTAAATAATTTTTCTTATTTAAATGCGTTGAAAGTGTGGCAGCTTTACTTAAATTCCAAATATTATGGAAAGTATTCCATAGAACAGCTGTTTCTTAGTGGAAGAATAGAAAAATTCTTAAATAAAAATGTAATCTTATTAACGGCGTAGAAAAACTTAATAATTTTATTACATGCGAGATTAGTTTTTATTAATTATCATATTGTGCTGTTGTTTAGTGCAAAATTAGCAACAAATTTTCAAATATATTCTACAGACAATAGCTCGTATGTGTGTTTTGTTTACCTTTTTGCACTAATGCAAATACAAGCACACAAAAACCATATGGCATATGAAACACACTTAAATAAAACTTAAATGAAGCAGTTTGGGCATTTAAGTTTCGTCCAAATTTGTAGTGAAAAACTGATTTTCGTATTTAAATGGCACTTAAAGCTAAACAACATTTAAATACGAACTCAAAAACTGGGCCTAAGTTTCTTTTTGGACAAATATATTTAATTATAAACATTTTTCGTGACTTAATACATTGGACACATTTTTAAACAAACTTGCATAAAAGCGGAGAATTTTTCATAATAATTAGAACTTTGTTTAAAATAGGACAAATTATGTTTATTTCTCATGCATATTTTAGCTGTAAGATCAGAATTCCCGTAATTTTAAACAACAAGATTTTTTCAACAGGAATTAATGCAAAATATGGACGTAAATTCCAGCAAAAGTTTTAAAATGTGTTTCTGTTTTAACAAAATTTATCAGTCAGATCACCGTAGGTCACTAACTTTCTTTCTCATACATTACCTACCGATATCGATAAACTGGCATTATAATTACGTTTTTAATATAAATATATAGTTTTCTTAAAAATATTAATGCACTGCCCACAGAGCGCAGACCAGCGACTCACCCAGAAAATGTTTATAAAAAAAAATCATATTTTTAATACTTTCCAAAAAATTTTGTAAAAGGAATTCTAAACTTTATTTATTTTGAGTCCCTATTACAAATCTAGGAAGTTTTAATTTCTACCAGTTTTGTGAAGTATTTATAAAATTATTATTAAAAAAATAAAAATTTAGTGCGTTTTTTCTAAAACAACGCGTTTCTTCTCCCATTATGGCGCATTTTGAAATATCAAAATTGACAACGCTGACGAAAACGATTGAATAATTTTTGTGCGTGAAAAATTGCTTGCCTCCAAATTGGCTAAGCGGGAACATAGACAATACGAAAATATAATTTTCGTGAGCGCGCTAATCGGCAGCCAAAAGCGAGAAAGTGTCTGTTGCACATCTCTATTTATATTACATTTAAATATCAATTTTGAGATTTGCGTTAGAATACGAGTACCAACCAACTCACTTTATTATAAATTTCAGTTCGTATTCTCAGTTTCTCTTGTTTTTTTCTTTTGTTTTATTTGTTCACGCACAGATTTTATATATGAGCACAATTTGTTTCTATATATAGAAAAATTGTTCTTTTGCAACTTGGCTATTTTGATATTATTTAGTCGGTTTGCATTTTTGATATCCTATGGTCACGAAGACGAGGAAAAGAAGTTTTGTGTTTTATTTCCGTATCAAAACTGTGAGTTTTCATTAATGTGTATTAAGTATATACATATGTACAATACATACTAATATATCTACCTGCATATTTTATGTTACATACCGATGAGTTTTATTTTAAACTTTTTTATGTGATCAAAAGAAAATAATAAGGTGCGAATACCGAAAACGCGGATGTTTCAAAAAATTATTAATTAAATAACTTGGCAGAGTGTTGTAATATTAAATTGTTATTGTTGTAAAGTAATATGTTGAAATATTGAAAATTTTTAACATAAGTAAGTACATATGCACTCGTGTGTGTGCATAAGAATTTATTTATGTGAAAGAAATTTGAAAGTTTTTGATATACGCCTACATATTTACATATGTATGTATGTACATACATATGTTTATATTATGTAGGCCTTTATATTCAAATGAATTTATGTATAGTACTTACATACATACATATGTATGTATGTATATAAATATTTAGGTTATATGTATAATAATTCACTACGAAGATGAATGATGCTGATCTCGTTGAGTGCATAAGAATTATTTATACTACAAATAGAAAAAAACTACAAAATTATTTATTATTTTTATATATAAGAAATTCTTTTACTTAATTAAGTATTTTCAGTGAATAATTCATTCACAGCTTGATACAAATCAACTGAATTTTTTGTTTAAATTTTAATATTAGTCACGCGGTAATTCAAAATCTCTAATTTTGATTTTACCATTTGATATAAATACATATGTATGTACATAGTAGATACCTACGTATGTCTATATGTACATACATATATACCTAATTTCCTTTCAGTAGTTCAAAGTAAACTTTTTTTTTATTGGAACAAATCTGAAAGTGTTGCAAAATGTTAAGGTTTTATTGTGAAACATATAAAAATTATTTGAAGTAGAAAAATTTGGCAAATTATGAATAAAAATACTGGAAATTTTCAGAGTTACACAAGTTTAAATCATAATAAAACAAAGATGTATGAGTACGCGTATATGTATATGAAAGTAACGGTTTTTATTGCATAGAAAACTGTATGCTATTAATGGTTATATGTAATTTTGGCCACGTGGCCGTTCCGGCTGGCACGTACAAGGCGTAGTGTGGTTTACATATATTGAGGATTCTCGGAGACCGCATTATACGAGTTGTCATAGAAGGGGTGTAATCAAAAGACCTCAAATTTAATTTTCTCCTACTCTATTTCCTGCTTTTTTCGTAATGTCCTTTTACATGGTTTGATCAAAAAATAACCGTTATTTTTAAATTTCGTGAGTGACATATGTTTGATTTTCGCAATTTTTTTTTAATACATATGTATGTCTGTTATATATCGGCCATTTCGAATTGTCAGTTTGTTTTTGACAGACAAAAAGGTTAGTCGTGTTTTGGTGTGCTCTTCGATTTTTTTGCTAAATTTTGAGCAAAAATAATGTCGCATGGACATTGCTCAGGAACTGTTGAACATTGTCCACCACGATCCAGATTTCCTCAAAAAGGTGATAACTGATGACGAATCATGGATGTACGGCTATGACATTAAAACCGAAGCCCAATCATTCCAACGGAAGCGTTCAAAAGAGACAAGACCGAAAAAAGCACGTCAAGTTCGGTCAAATGTGAAGGTTTTGCTCACTGTTTTCTTCGACTGCAATGGCGTGGTGTATCATGAATTCTTGTCACAAAGTCGTACGGTCAATAAAGAATACTATCTTGAAATTATGCGCCGTTTGCGCGAAGCAATTCATCAGAAACGCACTGAATTGTGAAAAAAAAAAACAATCATAGAAAACAAAACCGGACTTGGTTCCCGCTGACTTTTTCCTCTTACCAAAACTGAAGAGACCGATGAAAGGAAAGCGTTTTGCTACTATTGAGGAGATAAAAGAAAAATCGAAACAGGAGCTGTTAGCGATAACATAAAACGCGTTTCAGAAGTGTGTCTAGGTTTGGAAAAAACGCAGGCATAAGTGTATTATATCTGAGGGGGATTGAAGGGGACAAGATAGTTATTGATGAATAAATACATACTTTTTGAATAAATTTAAAATAACGGTTATGTTTTGATCAGCCCTCGTTTATAATATTGAATGTATAAAGTTAATACAATAGTGCAACAAACAAAAGATTATAATAATACAAATCAACCAAAAATAGAAGCATATCAATGTTTTGTAGCAAATACTATTTTAATCTATTTTTAAAAACAGAAATAGAGCCCGCATCTTTAACACAATGTAGCAAATTATTGTATAGAAAACTGCCATTATACTCGATTCTTTGTTTCGTGGCTTCTAAACGACTGTTCGTATATTGGATCTACTCCTTGTATTTACGTTATATTGCATACCCTGTAATTCTATTGTGTGAAATCTAATATAGTGCTATAATTTATACCTACACGTGGGTTGGAAGGTGCATTTTATGCAACCCATAAATAGGTAATGCAGTACGCGCTACTGCATCTCTGTTAAGCTACGTACACATGGTTGTCAGATCTTACAATATTGCCAGTAAAATTGTCTTTTAACTTACAACGTTGTCAGAAAAACCATTGTCAATCAATTGTAAGATGACAATGTTGTCAGGCATTTGACAATCGTGAGAACATTCTTCGTCGGCATTGCCAGATAATTGGCTGGTATTGTAAGCTCAGTTTTAATTGTCAGATGTATAAAATTAATGCACCTGACAATAGCATCATTGGCAGAAAAAAGTTTGATGGGCAACACTGCCAAACAGATGGTTGTTGATATACATAAGTGGCAATGCCTTACAATATGTCAGGCAGTTTTTTTCATCTAATAATCTGACAACCGTGTGAACTGACAATTTTTGTTGTCAGATGAATTATTTGTCAGACCATAGTTTGACATTAACAGGCAGTTTACCAATTTCGAATGAAAATGAATGCGAAAGAAAGCTAGTCACTCACATTCGAACCAATTTGGGTTTGTCTATCTCACTATTATTCGTTCGCATATTCTTATGTATTTTCATTGAGTTTTGACATATCGTTCGCATAAAAAAAGTTAGACGAAACCAAATCAATTTTCTTTCGCTTAGATTGCGAACGCAAGCATGCTGTCGAGATTGGTAAACTGGCTGTAAATTGTGAGATTTTCTTACGATCGTCTGAACACACAATTTACTTCTGCGGGCCAATTTTTCATTGTCACTACATGCTGACAGCATGTTGCCAGATCTTTCAATATTGTAGCATCTGACAATCGTGTATACATAGCTTTACTACGTTTATACGCGCAGCTTTTTTGCGAATAAAAATATTGTAAATAGTAAAATTTGCCGCATATACAGTAAATTAAATTTTTATTTGGTAATAGCTAACCCACGGAAACAATAACTGATTAAAAACATAATTGCAAATAAGATATAAAAAGTTGCTACTTTACTTCACAATTTCAAAGATTTCGTCGATGTGTGGCACCTATAAAATATGATAAAAATTACGTGCAGAAACAAATATTCAAAATTTTTCCTTTCTATTATTATTTGCTTTAATTTAATACCAAAAAAAATTTTAATTTTTTGATTTTTGTTATATTATTATTGTAATCAAAATTCTGTTTACACTAACAGTACTACCAATTATTACATTTACGCATAAACAGTGAGTTAGTTATTTGCAAATAGTTTTTATTTGCGAATGGGATGCGTATAAACATAATTGGGGGATTCAAACGGTGTCATATCACGCATAATGTCATAATATATTATATTGTGCTTCGAACAAGAAAGTCAGAAAGTACTCGTAATAAGACTTTTTAAATGGAGTTTGCCGTAACTACACCATAAATATCTCAGCTGACTTAAATTTAAAATAATTTATGTCAGAATGCTCACAGTATTCATATATTTTCATACTAATATTTTAAGACTTATGACTTTATGAGAACCCTTTGAATACCGTAAATATGTATAATTGTAATTGTCACAAATGTTTGGCTTTCCAGACCTATTGGCGTAATATGTAATTCACTCAACGAGTGAATGTTTTATATTCTCTGATTCCGATAATCAAGTTGTGAAATCCCCTTTCGATTTAAACTTTTTTCAAATGATACGTGCTTTTGGATTTTCGACAACGTTACCTACTTATACATATTGTGTTGCTTTTTTCTAGGATTCTAGGAGAAATTTGCTCTAAAATAGAGAACCATTTCTTTTATCTTTCCACGATTTCAACTACAAACAAGTACACACATCATTTTCAAATATGCCCAGTACTAAATCAGAGGACAAAAAGTTCTCCGAAAATTTAGATGAAACAACAGTTAAAAAGGAATACGAAAAACCCGAAGAAGGTAAAACTTCTCATCAGAAGCAACGAGATGGGTCTAAAACAGTAGAGGATGAAAAGAGCTGTAAGAGGAGCGAAAGTTCGAAAAAGAAATCCAAGACAAAGAAGAGCAAGAAGGGAGAGACAGATACGCAAAATATTTCTGTGGTAAGCAATTAAGCACTTAATTATATATCACTGAATAAATAACTGAATATATATTTGTATATTATTTGTAGAAATCGAGTTTTAATAAATTTGATGCATTGCAAAAACGAAGTCTAATCCATGTACGTTCTATTGACGCAAGTAAAGCGCAAGAAAAATTCAGTGTAAGATTTTACTAATATCATTCATCAATTCATTCGTTACAGATATGATTTTTATTTCAAGACGTTTTTTTAATTTTGTTTATTTTTTTTACGGGTGTTCTGAGTATGCTAATAATGGGCACAACTCTACACGCCTAGTCCAGAAACTAACATATACAAATATGGAAGTTCCCTCACAGCACACGGTATACGGTCGTTGCCAACTTAAAGAAAAATGGAATATTTTTTTAAAAGCTTCCATAAAGGAGATCCAAAACTATTCCTTCAGATCCGCTAGCTTTATTTTTTCCTTAATTAACTATCAAATCTACTTTGCATTTTCCACATTTTTCTACGAAAATAAATGCTTGCTGAAAATTAATTTATACGGGCTTTCACAGACGAGAACAAACTGGTGAGGTTACTTGTCGGATAGCGAGAATAACATGGCCTGTGTATGTTTTTAGGAGGGCTGTTGCCTGACTAAGGTTTCCTTCTATGGCGGCGTTTCTGATAGAACATTGTCACACATGGATGCAAACGAGGAGATTAAATTTCCGTTCAACGATTTCTCCAGAAATTTTAGGAAAAAAAAAACAATGAACAAAATGTTGAGGCGCATTCTCTGTCGGTATCTGGCTTTTTTTTCTATATCTGGGCAGACTAATACTGCCCGGGTTGACAAACATATTGGAATGTGGGTTAAATGAACTAGATTCTTTTAATAGGTTTTCGGGTTGGTTTAGATCTGGGCTGTCGCGTGCTGCATATATCCCTCAGGCAACACAATCAGACTAAAGGCCCATTTAGCCGACCGTAAATGTAGAAATGTAAATGTAGTCGGAACAGCTGATCGTTTTTGTTATACGAGAAACAATGTAAATGCTTATCTGACTGTAATGAAATGTAACCGTAACGTCTCAACCTGTAGAAAATAGAATTTCATTACGTGTTTACGTGACAAATGTAGTCAGTGATGGTATATATTATTGTGAATGGCAGGATGGCACAAAAACCCTGTTTTCGTACTTTTTGTTTATTTGATAATTGAACTGTTTAAGTAGTTATATTTGTATACACACATAATATGTTTTAATAAATTTAAGATTTTTCTGTAAAATACGCAAAATGGATATACATGGCAGCATAATTTATACACAACGCACAATTTTTGCAACTGTCACATTATATGTAACCACAACATTTATTCGCCCGATTTCTACAAATATATTTATTAAGTATAATCTTCCAACGATAAAATGAATTTTAAAAAATGGTTTATAATATAGAGTTATGCTGATATAAATGTAAGAAAGCAATACAATATAAATTTAGGTCTGTGATGAAATGAAAATGCAATAATAAAAAATTTTTAATATTTTTTAAGTATAATAAGCTAATAATCATATATAACTAGTATTTTAGTACTGTTATACACAAAAATGTAAAGAGTATATATAAGTTTGTGATTCCGTTTGTAATTTCTACAATTTTTATTTGCGACTGTATAAAGTATACATATTCTGAATCAGAATTAATGGAAAAGTCGATTAAGCGATGTCCGTCTGTCCGTCCGTCGGTCTTGAAATACCGTTTCTGAGGAAACCATTAGACTTGAAACGTTTTTCTTTCACCATTCTATTACCCCATCGAGTCATGGGATTGCTATTGAAATTCAGTAATATCAGTTCACATATAGCTGAGATATGTTAAAAATTCCGAAAAAAGTCATTATTTTTTGCAATTTTATATGAAAATTTTTGAAAAAAAAAATTGTTTGTTTTGCTTCAAACTTCACACACTTATTATAGTAATAAGAGGAGGTTAATAAAATACAGAAAAAGAGAAATTCCGATATCGGTCCATATACTCGTATACCCAAGATATAGCCTAAACCAATTTTTCCATAAATGTTTTGTTTTTGCTTAAAAGAAGTTCTGATAATATAAGGAGGTTACCAAATAGAGAAAATGAAAATTTCCGATATCGGTCCATATCTACCCGACATATAGTCTAAACCGATTTTTTAGTGAAAAATTTATTTTGCTTGAAATCAGTTCTGATTATAAGATGAGGTAATTACTCGTAAAATACAGAAAATGGAAAATTCCGTTATCGGTTCATATTTAACCGAGATATAGCCTAAACCAATTTTTGCATGATAATTTCCATGAAAGATTTCCTTTTTGGAATGGTGATTACAAGGCAAAAATATTTTTTCCCCGATGTCGGTTTATATATATCCGAGCATATTTATTTCAAATTTTTAATATATACTATATATATGTATATAGGTGAAGGGTATTTTAGATTCGACACAGCCGAATGTACTACGCTCCTGTTATATATTAATATTATTATATATTATAAGCAATTAAATTTGTTTTTTAGAAGTACCTAAGAGCAGAGAACAAAAGTTCAAACATTTGAGATATATTCGCTATATTAGCTTCCAACATTGGTACTAATCCAAAAATTATAAACAGCTTGTTTTTTATATTTCCCAGTTGTAGCTCATATGAAATGTCGACAATAGACAGAAAAAGAAATATTAGAAATTGTAGGTACCATTTGAACAATTTTCGTACTTTTTGTTTATGTACTGAGTACTATGAACTCTCATCACTGCTATGAACAGCTGTATTGCTTTTATTTTATTTTTGTAAATTATTTGATATAAAGATATGGGTGATGAAAAATTATTTATTTTCTTTAACATACAATAATATAAAAATGAAAAACAGAACACTTTTTCAGTAAATCATTAATAAGTGAACACTTTTTCTTCACATTCACTTTTGTTTTTTTGTATGTATCAAAAACACATGATACGGTTTTACGTGTTCTATAAGTGCTACTACATTTACATTTACGTTACATTTACATTTACATTTTCTACAGTCGGCTAAATGGGCCTTAAGGCAACTGGACAGGTAGCCAGTCAACTTAACCCAACTTAGTTTTGTAACATATTAAAGAGAAAACGACTGCTTATGCCTTAATCTATAACAAATTTGTTCGGACTTGTTTTTTTAAGTTCACCAACCGCCAACAAAGAGGATTATTTTAACGGCCACCCAGCTACTAGACTACTTTTGCCATTATTGTCATCTTATGCTACTTTCTATTTTTGTCAGTGTTAGCTACGTTTACATGGCCTGTCATAAATTTGTGTAGTCTAATACAAATCGTGCTGTATAAAACCAAAATTTATTCAGTTGGAGAGAAACTTTCGTAAAATTTGCAACACTGTCGGAAAATCTTGATTTTTTTTTAAACTATTTTAGAAAACTCTGTATTCTTTTCAGCTCAGAGTTGTATTTTTAAGTTCACATTGGCAGCACTTAAAGGTGATACAACATTTGTAAGCCTAGGAAGAATATTGTTGTAAGAGTACAATCAGACAGGGCGATTTTAATTGCCCAACTTTTTGGCAATTTTCCTTGGACTTGCTTTCTTGTCCACACACAAAAGCTTTTTTCGGCAATTCTTGAACTTCTTCAATTTACATTGTATATGCTCATACACATACATAGATACATGAGAGAAAAGTAAGGAATTGCTGAAAGTTGCCGTGTACCGGCAAATATATGTGTATTTTCTACACATATATTTCATTTTAGTTTAGGTGTGAAAGCAAAACGAAACGGTGCGTTAGATTTTTTTTGACAGCCGCAACAAGTCCCATTAGATTTCTGTCTCACAAAATCCAATCATAATCTTACCCCATGCCAAAGACTATGCGACCGTCGCTACAACACGTTGGCTTGCCGAGTTGTCTGTTTTGCGCTCAAACTGTGCAACATTAATTCACAATTTCATTTCTTTAAAAATTTTGTTGAGTAAAGATGACAGCAGATGCAACAATAATAATAGCAAAACAAAATAAAGTTGTACAATATGCTCCTAAATTTTGCAACCAGGGGGCTAATTCTGTCATTCGTGATCGAAATTACTATCGAGTAGAAAATAATTTCGATATCGTGTAAATTTCTAATGATGTGACTCGTTACGTAACGAGTCGAGTTAGCACTTCAGTGTTGCAAAATACTGACAAAATGTGTTTTATAACACAGCCGAAAATTGTATGTATTTGCATACTTTGTATACATGTTGTAATTAAAAAATGCATTAAAAAATAAATAAACACACATACGTTCACAATAACAATTCATTTAAATCATTCATGTATGCGTGTTTGTACATTAAAAAGGAAGTGAATAGAAATAACAATTCAATAAATATGTAAAAAACAACTATTTAACTATGTATAAGCATATGTATGTATATATGAATTTCTAAAAAAAAAAATACAAAAATAAATTCTTGAATATAATAACATGTGACTTCAAATATAAGTTTTTGTGTTCTAGCAATACTCATCTTTATATACATATACCTGTATATATACGTCATATACATCATCATATGAATTGAAAAAAGCCTTAAAACCCCAAAATTATCAATTGAATTTAACTTACATTGCTATTTAAAACAAATTTTTAATTTACATTTCTTTTGTGTTCTCTTGTTTGGCTGGTTTTCGATAGTACTTTTGCTTACGAGTAAAAAGTTGCACGGTTGCATTCGAATGGTTACTCGCTATCGAATGCCATCATTATAAATTTCGAAACATTTTACTCGATATCGAATGAGATAATCCCAAAAGTGTAAAAACTCGCACATTCGAGTAAAAACTCACTCGTAAGCGAATGACAGAATTAGCCCCCAGGTGATACAACTTCCCAAAAAAACAAAACTTTTTAATCTTTCGTACAACCGAGACACAACTTCATACGACGACCCCACACATTTTACAATCTAATAAAGGCCCGATCAGACTATAATACAAGTATAAATACTTTCATTCGACTTTGTGAGATAAAAGTCTAAACACATTTCTTGCGACTGTCAAAAAGTCTAACATAAATTAGATTTTGCATTCACACCATCTCACTTGATATAAACCAACAAATTTGAGTAGAAAAGAAAACAGCTGTTCATATTTCTTTACAAAACAGTAAATTTTAATTATTTTATCGTGCTTAAGTTTGATTTAACTTCCTAAAAATTGGGAAAAATTTGTTCGTGATAAAAATGTAGTTAAAGAAGAAATGAAATTATAAAACTAACAAATTTTAAATGATGAGCCGAAAAAAAATATGTTTTTAGGAGTTGTGGCAGCAGCAGATTTTCTGCAATCACATGCATATGTACTCGCTCATTTCGGGAATTTTAATTATTAACACGCGCACCTAAATATGTAAAAGCTTTCAACTTTGTTTTATTTATTCAGCAAATAGATATGCTAACATAAAACTTTACACGGCGACAGATGAGCTCTTTGCCGTAGGTGGTAGACCGACCTGCCGGCGCTTGAAAATCTTCAGCAGCTAAAATAATAATTATGTAAAATAGATCCAAATTTATTAGCACCTAAATATTTTATGTTCTAGATATAGCATGACCAAAATACATTTATATACGACAGCTAAATCCCAATTTTCGAGCTTTCTTATAACGACAAAAAATACTATCATCGGCTAATAAATAGTCGGCTACTAAATCTTTAAACAGCTGTTTTGCTAAAACACACAACCCTGATCCAATGAAAAGTATTACCGTTTTGAAAAGTTTCAGAAAACAACAAAGTCGTATGAGCTTTGTAAAAGCTTCAAATTTGTAATTTATGCTATTTATTTTCTTCCCATTATTTCCATTTTATCTGGATGGAGTGAAAACAAAATTTAATGGCACGTTAGATTTTTCTCTCACAAAATCCAATAAAAATCTCAAGACTTGTTTATAGCGCATTTACACCAACTCAAAATCTAGTAGATTTGAATTGAAATCTACAACGAAATCTATATCGTTTACACCACCGTTTTTTGACATCTAGCAAGATTTCATTTGCTCAAAAATAATTTATGCATGCGGATTTGACAATACAATATTATCAGAGACTGAATACACCAGCATTAAAGTGCATATTTTTAGTGCCCAGAGACTGCATACACCGCATTATAGTGCAATTTTTGTTGCAGCGTAGTATTTTTAAGTACTTTTTGCAAGAAATCATAGTTGCATCGCTTGGTACTGAGTAGATTTCAGGAGATTTCATCGAAATCTACTCATAAAGTAGATTTCATTTTGTATGGGAAATCTTCTCAAAATCTACTAGATTTGGCTTGAAATCTCGAATGAGCAGATTTCGCTTTGGTGTAAATAGGCTATTAGTAGTCTCAATTGCAGTAAATTTTCATAGGTATGCACCCAGCAAGCGAATTTTCATTCAGATAACTTTCATTATGTGTACATATACATGTGCTAGCTAAATTATTTAACAATCCCCCTTCAACCATTTGTTTTGAAAGAAATAGAATTCTAATAAACATTTTTTAGAATCCCCAGGGTGAAGTGCCGAAAAACTGCCACGTTTGTGACAAACCGGTTTACAAGATGGAGGAAGTGAAGGCCGAAAAGCACAATTATCACAAAAACTGTTTCCGCTGCCATGAATGCAATAAGCAATTGAAGTAAGTATTTAATTTTAAAAATTAAATTATATTGCAATTTTAAATATATAACTTTATTCTTTACTTAACTTTAACAGAGTTGATACTTACCAAAGTCACGAGGGCGTACTGTACTGCACAGTTCATTTCAAATTGTTATTTGTTCCCAAATCTGTGGAAGATAACGATACAACTCAACCACGTAAGCCAGAACTTATCATACGCGAAAATCAACCCACTGAATTGCCACCAGATGTCATAAGAGGTAAATATATTTATGTTAAATTACAAACATTACTTAATTAGGTAGCGTGTGTGTAACATCCGAAAGCGATTCCAATGAAATAAATTTCAAAGAACTATTTTTAAGCCTTTTCTTCTTATCAAGTCTGAAAGGAAGGAAATAAGCAAGGCGAATTCATAACAGGTGAAATTGATAGCTGGGCTGATAACTTTTTTTTAATTTTAGTCTTTTTTAGATGCCAATGGCCTAATTAAAACAAATTGAAAAAAAAAAACAAATTTAAAACAATTTTTTTAATTATATATTGTAGCTGGAGCGCCAGGTGTCATCCAGAATTCTTCCCAATCTGGCTGGCCATTTTCACCTTTTCAAGCTCCATCATCTGAGACATTTAGTTTCACGAAATAATTACAACTTTCACAAAATAATTAAGTTTTTCAATTTGTTAAATTTTTGTTGAACTTTTTATAATTTTTTTAAATTAATTAATTATTTTTTTTAATTAAGTTTTTCTTTTATTGTACATTTTTTTTTTTAAAGAAATTTGAAAAATAAATTTTTAAATAATTTTTTAAGTTAGCTATCATCCAGAATCCTCCGCAATCTGGCAGGCCATTTTCACCTTCCCGAGCTCTATGATCTGAGACTTTAATTTTCACGAAATAATTAAAAGTTTCACGAAATAATAAAAAGTTTATTTTTTCTTAAAAATTTTTTTCTCACATTTTTTTTGGAATTCCTTTTTGTGTTTATATTTTTTCGTTGACATTTGAAAAAGATTTATTTTTTGTAGTATTGTATTTATTGCTCTTGCATATACCTGGTATGAATTCGCCTTGGAAATAGGTTTATTAAAGCATAATAGGTCCGTTTCCTTACTCTACTTTCTGTGTCCGCTGTGCTAAATTTGAAGGAAGAAGCTCGTCACTTTAACATTATGTCAATAGGACAACTCCCGCGGGAATTTTTTCTTGATATTGTTAAGTTTTTGCCATTAAAAACGACTTTGTGGATTCTTCAACTGCAAATGAAATAATGACGCTAACACTCGTTCGTTAAACAGCACTTTATTTACACGTAACACCAGTGTGTTCTAACACACTAAACTTGCTTACTTTTCTCACTTAAGACTGTCTTGCACAAAGTTTAAGAATTAACTTTCTGCCGAAGATCTGCCTGCTATTTATAATTCTTTATGACCTTCTATAATCATCACGAACTTTCTAGTTATCGATAATTCCGGAATCGAATATACAGATATAATTCTTACGCACAACAACACACTATAAGAAAAGCAATTCCAAGAACGCAACATTAACAATAAAATCATGTTTCATTGATTTACTTGGAATTTTGCTTTTTTTTTTTGTTGCACCTTATGTTTTTAGTTTTATGCTGCTTGTGTGAATGTGCGTGTACATTTATAACAAACAGATCAACGGCAGCACAATGGGTTCGAAATGATAAAAATTCGTAAAAATATAATTAGGTTATGATGAGAATTGCTCTAGACCCATCCTTAAGGCATCCGAAAGAGTATTTTATATCGCTAGTCTCACGTAGAAAGGCCCTAACTTGCATTTTCCCTAAATTGAACTCTTAGGGATTATACTACGTTTCACATATGTACACAGTGTCACAAAGATTTAATTATATAATTTCATACATATCGCTCTTACAAGCAATTGAGCAAAAAAAAGTTACTTTTAGATGTACCTATTTATACAGTTTCCATTACGAATTTTCATTCTCCTGTAAAATTGCAATTATGTTCTTCATGAGACCAACAATATATACGGGTAGCACATCGAATACATTTACTGTATATTCAGGTAGGCATCAGTTTATTCATGTTGAAATGTCAAACCAAACTTAACATAAATCACTTAACAGCTGACAAAATGGCAGCCAGTCAAAAATATATCTCTATAAAGGCACCTTTTATATCTTGTTTTTTAATTCGATATTTTTTGCCTTTTATCTTAGCTTCCGATAAGCCAAATTTGGGCCTCGAGGAATTACAACAACTGAATGTGCGTTCAAGGTTCCAAGTATTCGAACAGGGCAATATAAATGGCAGTGACGAAATCGCGAAAGATGTTGAAAGAAACAACAACAATGTGGTGAAACGTAGTGCGTCTATATTGTCGAAAGTGGCGAAACTTGAACAACTAAGTGCCAGTCCAAATAAACATCGCGATTTGAGCTCTTCCTCAGACAACGATGATGAAACTGATGACGATTTCAAGTCTAACGGAGACTTCATACGACAAGAAAAACTCGATAAGCGAGAAATTCCTGTTGGTATCGGAGAAGCTATGAATGACATACGAACTCTTTTCGAAAAGGGACATGGTATGAAGAAGGAAGAACGGCGTGAAGAGCGTAAACAAGAGATACAAAATATTAGATCTCGTTTGTTTATGGGCAAACAGGCGCGTATAAAAGAAATGTACCAACAAGCAGTTGCGGAATCAGAAAGCGGTAATACTTTTTCTTAATATTTTTCTTATTAACGAACATAATACAGTTTTGTTATTTAGCAGCAACTGATAAAAAATCTAATATCGAAGTCGAAGTAGACTCAAAATCTTTGAGAGACCGTTTTGAAAAGGGTGAAGTTTTTAGGGAAGGTCAGTCGGCAAATGAAAACGATGGTGACAGCTCTCGGAAACCTGCCATCGAAAAAGAAGCTGATGTGTTTGAATCTGGTATGTATTGTCGTAAGTAAATTAATATTGTCATAAATCTAAGGAGAATTCATATTGTCGGTACTTTACATTTTTCTATTGTTTGATAACTCCGTGACTTTTTGAACTTCTGCAACATTGCAGCCGTCAGCCACCTTTTTTAGTGAACTATCGTCAAATTTTAAACAAGTCGCGCTATTTAAATTGTGTTTAGAGAGCCATTAAAAACAGACTAATTCTCAAGATAAATCATTGTCGAACAATATTGGAAGGTCGGAAAATGAAAGTACGTGAGGTGACTAAAGCTATAGCTTTCTAAACGGAGCACTTACATTAATTTTTACATGAATATTTGGAGATGAAAAGTTATACGAAAGATGAGTGCTGGGATAGCTGATCATAAGCGCAATCGCGAGACCTTTTCACTTGTGGTCGTACTTTGACGATGAAAGTTCAGGTCGTCTGAAAGTGGGCATAACGCAAGAAAGAGTCGATAAATTTTATAGAATAATATAGCACGATCGGAGAACGAAATTACGAGAGGTGGCTAAGGCTGTAAAGGTTTCAAATGAGCGAGTAGATTACATTTTACATGAGTAGTTGGATAGAAAAACGTTATCATCGAGGTCGTACCAGCACAAATGACTCCGTTCTTTCAGATCACTTAAAAAAGTCACCACCAGAAATCGTCAGTAAAATGTATGGAATAGTATGGGGTGACCGGAGAATGAAGATACTTGAGGTGGCTAACGCTGTAGCCATCTCAACTGAGCAAGTACATCACATTTCACACGAATATTTGGACGTTAAGAGGCTTCTCCCGTCATGCATGCCACGATTGCTCATTGGAGAGTAAACACTTCAAAAAAGTGTTTGGCCATATTCATGTGCAATCGGGACAAGTTCTTACGCAACTTACAGCTGTAGACAAAATATGGATTTATTATAATATTCAGCATCTGCCAATACGTTGTAATCTGAGTGTAGACCAATACCACGAAGTGAAATATCTCTCTCTTGTATGCAATTCCCCTGATAATTCAAGAGTTAACAAAGTCACCGATCGTTCCATGACTTCTGGTTCCTTACACATATATATTGCGAGACAACAACACCTCGAGAAACTTAGCACCTCAAAAACCGGTCATGATCCATAATTATCAGGGAAGACTAAAAACCTCTCCCTGTGATTTTAGTTCACACCACATCCCCAACGTTTCAGTAAACTTTCAGACACCTAAACCACGATTCCACGAAGTGCCAGGATGGTATGTAAAACAGAACTTTCTGGATGCGTACTGATCTCCGATCTGCCAATTAACCCTTGGGTTTCAAAAGTTCGAACACTACTTAAGTTCTGCCGGACTTCCTGGAGTTTTATTTGCCATAGCAAAAGAAATTAGAGTACCATAGTTAGGCCCTCCGAAGAAGGCGAGGACATAGCAATGCCGGCAATAGTGAGTTATTCCTTTCTCCTACTCATACATGCCTTTACAAACTTTTTTGTTTGCAAATAAAACCACACAGCGCTTGGAGAAAAAAGGAAAGAGATAAATATAAATTTTTGGTTTTGCTTCACCTCTGTTTACTTTGTGATTGTGGACTTCCCCGGGCGAACGTGCACTAAATAGGCAAAGGTGGATCTGTCTGTTAGCAAGTTAACGTTTTTTTTTTTTGGATGCATGCCGTGTCATTTACGTAGATTACCTAGAGAAGACTAAAACGATCGCAGCGAATCTTATTTTTTTATCTTGTATCAGACCCCTATACGAGTATATGTAGTCGATTATGTACAGGAGGAAAGAAGGAGAACCGTTTGTTAACGTTTGTCTTGGACCTATCAATAACAACACGGAAAGAATATTATGTAGAGCTCTTAAATAGATTCAATAGTGATTTGATGAAAAGAAGGTGCATTTCTTTCAAAGCAAATAACGAGTGCACACTTGTGTAGCCACTATGGGAAAAGTCCATGAAGTGGACTACAAACTGCTACACGACCCAGCATATTCTACAGATTAGCTAGAGAAATGGCTGAGTGGTAAGAGACAACAAACAAACGCCTATTTTCAGGGATTGGAGAAAAGCTATTATTTGGAAGGACTAAAAACTGGGAAAATGCTGGACTAAATGTATCAATCTGAATTATAAAATATTTATTTGCCGTCAACTTTTTTTTCGTTTAAATAGTCCCGGAGTTATCAATTAGCCTTGTTATTTTATGTTTTCTTTTCAAACCTCTCTCTTATATCTTATTTTATTCCCAGCCATTAGCAAAAAATCCCGAAGCATATTTATGGAACTGGATGCGAACGTAGTGACTGGTAAAAATCAAAATCTTTTGCCTATTCTGTCGAACAACAGGACCCAGCAAAAACAAAAACCTCTGGGCAATAGTACTAATGAATCCGATACTGATATTGTTAAATGTGGTGAAGCAGTAGAAGATGTGAAAATCGAGACCTCCGAAATAAGTGAAAAATTCAAATTCTTCGAAAAGTATCACCCAACGGAAACGAAAAAGAAAGTCTTCCGCATTACACCGCCTCGCGAAGGGGTAGTAAAAATGCCATCTGCTGACGAGAATGAAAACATCAAAGACGAATCGCCAGAAAGGAATGTTATAGCACATTCAAAAACCACTTCGATGATGCTCAACAAGTTTAGGGAGCTGGAACAAAATCAAAATAGGTGCGATGATAGAAGCCCTAAGCCTTTGAAATGCTTTACGCCGCCACCAGATGGTAACCGAAGACTGTATACTGAACAGGAAAGTGATGAATTCGCTTCAAATGATGATGACGATGACGAGGAGGAAGATGGCACAAGTTTAGAAGATGGGGATGACGATGAAAATAATGGTACTCATTTCCCCAAAGACGATGAAGCACTCAAAGAGGTAATTAGTTTTTAATACGATTATATTAACTTCATTTGTATGCTTGAAAGTATATTCTTTCTGGACTATAGATATATTTGGCTTTCTGCCTTCCCATAGTTTTGGTAAATTTTACCAATTTTTGTGAGAAACTTACGTTTGCTCTTTTTTTGCATGAAATTGCCCAAGAAGTAAAGAAACACACCTAGTGTACATGGTTAATGTCCTATTAACGCAATCCCTATCAGCTGATTTGGGAAAAGTAAAGAAACGCATCTCGCGTACAGTGTTAATATCTCTTTAATCCTAGGAACACAACTGCGACGAACAACGAAGTTTTGCTCACAACATCTGCCGCCAAAAATATAACACATTGGAGTAAATGAAAATGCACACAATCGTGGTGTTGGACGTCATTTCGTCATACTCAGCGAAAGTTGAAATAGATTTATTTCTAATTGTTTCGTCAGCGAACGACGAACAAAACAGTATCAGGAGACCAGGTTCCTTATATAAAAAAAGTATTTTTCAGGAAATAATACTTTTTATATTTATATTAATTCATGTAGTAAAAAATTTATGAAGATTCCCTCAAAGTACCTCAGATAATTTGTTCAAAAATCCTTCTTTCAGATGGGATTTGTATAACTTTGCTTTTAATATGGCCCCCTTAATATTTATATTGTCGAGATAGCAAACCTTCACGTTTGCCATCTTGAGGATTTACTCAGGTTTTTATCTTACCTCATATTATTATAAAAAAACCATAACCATTCGTCTTGACTCTCAACTTACAACTGACTTTTATTTCATTCTTCAGTGTTTACATGGTTGCTATGAATTCGTATTAAAAAGTATTAGTAATGGTTGCACTTATTAGGTACTGTTAGTGTTGGGTTTATAAAAGTAATTTAGTGATGGGTGGCACTACAATATTAATTTTTCTTTTCACGGAATGTAAACAATGTTATCTACACAAAAGTTCGCTGATATTGTGCTTCACGCGACGAATTTATGCAACGAATATTTGCCGGCGAATTCGTCGCGTTGGGCGAAATTCGTCGTTCGTCGCAGATGTGTTGCTAGCATTACACAATTCCTATCAGCTGATTTAGGCATTTTTCAAAAGTCACTTTTAACATCTCTGGTGTATTCAGTGTTTTTGGACTGATTTTCACGCTTTAAAAACTACTTCCCAAATTGGAATCCAGGTTTTTCTAAAATCTGCAGACAACTTCTTTATACTTCAGCTACATACATATTTATATATAAAAAATGTACATTTTTTTCAGGCTCAAAACGCTGCAAGGGCAAAGCAATTGAGAATAAAATTCGAGAAATGGCAAGCTAACGAAATAAAACGTGAAATGCAAGACGAGCTCAATCAGAACCGAAACATCATTACAGATGAGAACAGTATTGAAAGTACTCAATTGTAAGTATAACACATTTACTTTCCAATTATAAAATGTACACGGCAATAATTTTTACTAGAATAAGAGAACGTTTTGAGAAGATGAGGAATGCTGGAACCCTTCAACAGTCAACTCGACCTCGGCACCAAGTGAATCGATTTGTTGTAAGTATAATTATATGCTTATAAAAACCTAAATAATAACATTCGCAGTGTGCCTTTCCATAGTGTAGCGTAGCGTAAAGTAAAACAGAGAGGAAACACGACAAAAATGAAATAGCTAATCAGAATAAAAAAATGCGCTGCGCGCATGTAATGCGTTTTAAGCTCAAGTTACATACAATGCGTTTCATGCGATAAGTTTTTTTCGTTCGCACAAAAACATAAAATAAGCCACGGCACAAATATTCTTGACGAAAACTTTGAAACAAATAAAATGAATTGCTTATGACGCGTGAAAAAGTAGAAAGTAAACCTAATTTTTCCGTCGTACGCATCTATGCGTTCAATGCTTTGTGATGTGTAACTTGTCTCATACAATTGCACAGATTCTACTTTTTTGACAACCGCTTAGAACGCGTGGTATGGACCTTCGGCTTTAAGTGTTCATTGTTAACTTCCTATGTGAAGGCATAGGTCGTTACAGTTAGTCACAGCGACGTTACAAACGTACTGTTAATACCATCTTGGGCATATGGTCTCCGTCACCTCGCCCATGCTGTGCATCCTATACTCTTCAAATTTACTTTGTAAGTGTATAGTTACATAGAAATAAAAAGAAAATGACTCTATATTTAAAAATTGCACTCCCACCAAAACATCCTATATTTTTAATCTTGGAGAGAAATTTATTTTTATATTGTTAAAGTAATCATGTATTTGTAATTAACTATTTGGTTTCACAAAAGTCAAAAGCAAAACATTCAAAGATTTTTTATCTAAAATTAACACTTTTTTTGAAAAGTGAAGATTTTTCTATAAAAACTTCTGGCACCACTGTATACACATGATATATTAAATTCAAGGCGAATTCATACAACACTAGAAAAAATTAATCTTTTTCATAGAGAACAATATAAACACAAAAAGGAATTAAAAAAATATAATAAGACAAAATTTACAAAAAAAAAAGAGAAACATTTAATTATTTCGTGAAACTTTTAATTATTTTGTGAAACTTAAAGTCTCAGATCATAGAGCTTGAGAAGGTGAAACTGGCCAGCTAGATTGGGGAGGATTCTGAATGATATCTGGCGCTCAAGATACAGTACATAATAAATTAAAATTTTTTTTTTTTAATTGCTTTAACAAAAAATTGCAATAAAAGAAAAACTTAATTATTTCGTGAAACTTTTAATTATTTTGTGAAACTTAAAGTCTCTGATCATAGAGCTTGAAAAGGTAAAACTGGCCAGCCAGATTGGGGAGGATTCTGAATGATATCTGGCGCTCAAGATAAATTTTTTGTTCAACTTTGTTTTAATTATGCCATTGACATCTGAAACAGATTAAAATTAAAAAAAAAGTTATCAGCTGCGCTGTCAATTTCAGCTGTTATGAATTCGCCTTGATTATATTATTTCCTATTTTCTAACCTCAAAGATTTTTCAATATATGAATATAATTTTATTTCTTTTTTTTCTATTTTTCAGTGATAAATTTTTGCAATTTCCTTACGAGCTCTAAATTAAATCGGTGGAATATTTTATTTATGTTATTTGAATGTGTATGTATGAAGTTTTTCTAATAAAAAATTAATAACCAAATACTTGTGTTGTTGATTTATTTTTGACGCGGCCGAACAAGCACTGTAACAATACCATCAACAGGAAGGCCAAAAGAGGTGGTTACTGAAGAAACTATCAAGAAAATTCTCGATATCGTTATGAATGATCGGCGAGTCAAGTTACGTGAGATTGTTAAAATTTTAAACATATCATTTGAAGGTGTGTTCAACAATTTGCATGAACATTTGCATATGCAAAAGTTATCGGCAAGATGGATGTCGCGTTTGATCAGCGGTGTTCGGACGTGATAAAGCGTAATCCTGTTGATTTCAATCATCAAATTTTGATTTTCCGTGAGCGGAGTGGGTTATAAGCAAGATAGATAGCTTACTTTTCTTTTCAAATATTTGCTGTATTTTTACGCCTGCTTGTTTTTAAAAAGGAAGCCTTTGTATTCTTTACGTTCGAAAAACTCTGAGAACTGTTCTGTATATACGTGTGTGTATTTTACCGAATTATTATAACCTATAAAAAAAGTTTGACATTTTCCAAGTACCAAAATTAAAGACCGCTGTGCTGGTCGAGGCACTTAGTTAAGCTGTCTTGCTTATTACCGTACTTAAGATACTAATTAATTGCTAATCGACCAATCAGAGTGGCTGTTGCACACAGCGCCATGTTTATATCCATGTATGTGTATGTGTGCCTGCAAGCAAATACCAGCCAATGGAACTTCATTAAATGTTTTAAGGCTGCCAGATGCTTTAGAAAAAAATTATATTTTTCAAATATAGAATAAACCGTGTTTTTACACAGTTAATTGGGTTTTTAATTGATGCACTATTATACACGATCGTACGATTCATTGACAGGAAAATGTTTTAAAAGTCTGGCCGCCTTTACAAAATCGCTTCAAAATGGCCTTGTATACAAGTATAATTACAATTGTTTATATACACAATAAAATAAAAAAAAACTTTTATTGCCATAATAATTTTACATTATGTAAATAAAATAATTAAAAACTTTTATTGTCATTATAATTTTACATTATGTACATTTTTTTATCGACAATATTCTCATATTTTTTACAATATATACCACACTGATCGCACAGAAACCATGTCTTGAAAGTTATCTCAAAAACTCTGTCACACTGTTGCATTTTCTGTATTTTTTCAACACACATGTTATATTTAGTAGATCTCACGATCATGTAGGATAGTGTAACAGGGCTTTTAAATGTTATATGTACCAATTTTTGTTTTAATTATAAAAATGATCGTAATTGAAGTATTTTAAGAATTTAATACTATAGAGTATTTATTATTTATACATTGAAATTTAAAAACGATTTTCCTTAAATTTCCATTTGAGAGATCAATTTAAATATGAAGTTATGCACCTATATAAAAACTGAAGATGTTATATGTCCGGTTATGAATTCGATTCCATCTTCAGCCAAGAAGGATTTTTTATTACAATAACAATTGACGTGATCAATAATTCTTGATTGAAGAAGACGGGAAAAGATAATTGAATGCTACCGCGGTAAACTCTACATTTCTTCATTGATGTGTGCAACACTTTATGTTCAATGAATGCTAACTTACAAAGTGTATGAGCGTAGTATATGAAGTTCCCAAAAATGAATTTCGTTCATCTTATGTATCACGTATATGTATGTATTTTATTTTTTAGTTGTGCATCAAACGTTCACCGTGTTTTGTCAAATTGTGTTGCAAAATTTTTAATTAGCAAAACTAGCACGAAATTTAAAATTGACTAAAAAATTATAATTAGGGACGTAGTGAAAAAATTTTAAATATTGAGGGAAAAATAGAAAAAACCCAATAAACCGAAAGTAAAACAAATTAATTTAATGGAATATTTCAGAAAAACTATGTCTGAGGTGCGCAATACGTCTTCGACCTACTTAAGAAGTAAGCGAGATTGTATTCGAGCTGCTTAACTTAACAATGTATGCTAGGACGTACTGAGTTTCTACTTCACTATCTCGCTTACTTTGTGTGCAGTTGGTATGTATTCACTATACAAATACGGCAATGTGTAGGCAAATGTATACTAAGTTCGCAGATGAGATGGTGTGCATTACTGACTTACAAATGTGCGTCAGATCATGGCTTCTGTAATCGAAACTTTCACCGCTGGGATTAACCGTTGCACTCAACGTTGTCAACTATTTATAACAAAAAAGCTATGTGATCTTACCCAAAATGTCCTAAAACCGCTAAACTACACGTATTTGCAAAAAGGTAAAATACTTATACATATGTACATACATATATACATATATTGCCAACATTTGATTTGAAATATATGTAAATAATTTTGAACATTTTTTTTTTCAAAATAATTCAGCAGCTTGGATGAAAATACAACCGATTTATTTCTAACTAAATGGGTCCCGGGCTGCTGATTATATTTTTACCTCGGTGAAGAATTATATCGATAAGATTAAAAATTTAAATTTTATATAATATAATTAACAAACAGATAAAATTTCAATTCTCCTTTATACATATTAATAATACAAACGGCTACCAGTCCTGACCTGAAAAATTAATCTTAATTTTGTAAAATTTTAGTTTTTCGGAATATATAGACTTTATACTATCGTGTAATCGCATCTTATTAAATGTATGTGAAATTGTAGTTGTTGGTTTGTGTGGAAGTGTGGCATCTCTTAAATCTTATCAGAATATAACTCAACTTTAGTGGTGTGTTTAACAATATTTTGGCTTGTTCAAATTTTAAATACAATGGTGCATATACGTGGAAAGAGTACAGCCAAAAACAAATGTTTTATTTATTTTGTTACAATTGAAGATAAACATAACAAAAATATTTGTTTTAAGTAATTTAATTAGTAATATATTTATTAAAAGTGTACAAAGTTTAACTGAGATGGCCTTACAAGCGGCAAAATTAGGTGAAACTATTGACGTGAGTATAAAAGCGTCCAAAGGAATTTCGGTTTGATGTAATTATGAATATTTTTAGGACTATGAAGTGATGAATTTATTGGGCAAGGGTGGATTTGCTAGTGTATATAAGGCAAAATGCTTAAGAACAAATCAATTGGTGGCTATTAAGATGGTAAATATAAACAAAGTTGTATACGTAAGAATATTAAAAAATATTTTGTTTTGTAGATTGACAAAAAGTTGATACGAGGAGCTGAGATGGCGAATCGAGTTCGGCAAGAGGTGGAAATACATTCACGTCTTAAGCATCCGTCTGTCTTGGAGCTGTATACATTTTTTCAGGACATAAATTATGTCTATTTGGTATTAGAATTGGCTGAAAATGGTGAACTCCAGCGCTATATGAAACAAGTTATTCGGCGTCCCATGTCAGAAACCGAAGCTGCAAGTATACTAGGTCAAGTAGTTGACGGTCTTTTGTATCTACATTCCCATCAAATAATGCACAGAGATATTTCTTTGTCAAACTTGCTTCTTAGTCAGAACATGCACGTCAAAATAGCCGATTTTGGTTTGGCCACCCAGCTGAAAAGACCAGATGAACGTCACATAACGATGTGTGGTACGCCCAACTACATATCTCCGGAAGTTGTTTCTCGTAGTTCACACGGTCTGCCTGCCGATGTTTGGGGCTTAGGTTGTATGTTCTATACGTTAGTTGTTGGCCAGCCGCCTTTTGATACAGATGCCGTTCAGTCCACTCTTAACCGCGTGATTATGTCTGACTATTATATACCATCTTATATATCGTACGATGCTAAAGATTTAATTGAAAAACTTCTAAAGAAAAATCCCAGTGAGCGTATTAGTCTAGAACAGGTATTGCAGCATCCATTTATGAAACGTCATTGCGCAGAATCTTTGGAAAACAAAAAAACCAGCAGTATTATTAGCTCTTTGGGTTACAATCAAACTGCCTCCAGCTGTGACAGTGGAATAATAACATTTGCTAGCAGTAAGTACTTCATCAATAAAGTCAGCTATGCACATCACGTACGTAGCTGACATTAACTCTAACCGGGCTTACGATTAAACAAAAAAATTTCCTTCAGGTAATGCTTCTAGTGCTTCGCGACCAATTTCTTATGAAAAATTAAACCGGCGCCCGTTAATGGCTCAAATTTTTGAACAAAAATCATATGAACAAAATGATCACGACTCTCAAATAAGAAGAAAGCAAATCACAACCGCTTCGTCCGTAGATAGTATGAGTTTTGATTGGAAAACGCCGGTATCATTTAAATCACACTTTTCTTCAACTCCACAAGTCCAAAATGAAAACATGGACCATGGTTTTCTAAACCAACCACAAATGCATAATCCTTCAACAGCTAATAATGCTTTAAGTCCCTACAATTTAGATCAAAGTCAACAAAATATGATACCTGGTATACCCACTTGTAGCGTCAGCAGTTCCAATTTAGTTGTACCGAAAGAAACGACCAAAAACACAGAAGTAAACTCGGAACGTATACCAGTGCCACCATTGAACACAAAACGCCTGCAGCCGACGCGCTACAAGACAAAAAATGCCATAATGAGTATTTTGAAACATGGTGAAGTAGTTATTGAATTTATTAAATATCGCGCTAAGTTTAATAGTGATCGAATTACCGATATTTGTTGGATTTCTGGTGATGGCATGCGTATTATAATCTATCAACCTGATCCGGGGCGTGGTCTACCTGTTGAAGATAAACCACCAGACATGCCCAGTAATGCGTTTGACTGTATATTTTCTTATGACAATTTACCATCAAAACATTGGAAAAAATATGTATATGCAGCCCGATTTGTAGGACTAGTGAAAAGTAAAACACCCAAAATAACTTACTACAGCAATCTAGCCAAGTGCGCCTTAATGGAGACACTAGATGACTTTGAGGCCTGCTTCTATAGTGGCGAAAAAGTCGTTAAGTCTCCTAGCGAAGGTACAAAGGTTGTCGATAAAAATGGCCGGCAACTTAATTTAGAACTAGAAATGCACCAGGCTCAATCTCTACTTGATCATCAGCAAACGTGTTTTGAACATTGCCGCAAAGTCTGCGAAGTACTAGAAATGACAGAACATACAAGTAACCATAATTGTTTTCCCATTGTTATTGGTAGAAGGCCTACAACCGATTTGAAACCACAACAAATAACAACATTTAGCCGTGATCATAGTAATGGTTTAATTTATTCATCCACACCGAAAACGCAAGGTACTTCGATTAATTTTTCTTTGAATACCGTTTCCTCAGTGCACAGTGAGAATAAAGCACAACAAGAGCAGCTGCAACAACAACAATTATTAGCAGCTCAACAAAACATTCCAGTGAAAAGAGTAAATGTGCCGGGAATAGGTGTCGCTACAGAGGTAAAAATAATAAATAATTTTATCACATTTTATTTGGTTTCGCATACTAATTTAAGCGCAAGTAACACTAGCGAAGATGTTAACAAATAAAAACAAAATCTAACATCAGCTCGACAAGAATGCAAAAATGCAATAGTGAACTATTTCGATTGAATACAAAGCGTAAAGGAGAAAAAACATCACATTTCTTATTTCAGATAATGGTCTAACCGCCGAGATTCTCTCATATACACACGTATACAAATATGTATGTGATACGTATGTCATACGTATACGAATATGTATGAGATATTTTATATTATGTGTCATGCAGCAAATGCTCTATATATCTGCGCTGACAATAAAAACCGCTTAACTCAACTTAAGAAAGAAGTGAGTTTTGTATATCATCAAACTCTACTAGGTTAGATTGGGTAGGCAGGCTGCTGGATAACCCAGAATAGTCTAGGTAGTCCAGCTCACTTGAGTCCTGGAGTCGTTCTCTTTGTGATTGCCTGAAAAGTGAGATGGAGTGAAGAAGTAAGTGGAGTGAAGAAAATCTTACAAACTCCACTGAAAAAAATCTTAATTTGTTCTCAAACTCTCAATCTCTAAATTAGTCATTTTTTAAATTTGTCTAAACTATCGGTAATGCTTTGCTATTCTTTTGGAGAATTTCGTTGTGAAACACATTGCTGCTTCCTTTGTGAAGGTATAGGCTGATAATTAGTTACAATGAGCAATTACGGATACATATGCAGTTAATACCGTCTTGGTCTTGGTCACTCCGCCTATTACAGACAGCCACACTTTGCGCAAAGTATGTTTCAATATATATAATTTGGATTAAGCAAACGTCGCGTCATCGCCGTCACATAAGACACTCGCCTTCGACAGCAATTATGTATTTCTTAATAGGCCGTCGATACTTTCTAGCCATGAGCGATAGATAGAGACCGTCGGCAACATTCAATTGTTGATGACAACGAGTACAGAAATGCCAAAATTTTTGCGACGACAATAAAAAAAATAAAACAATAAAAAAATAATACAAAAAAACAAAAAATAATAAAATAAAATAAAATAAAGAAATGAAAACAAAAATATAAAAAATAATTAAAAATAATAATGATATAAAAAGTAATAAAAAAATAACAAAAATTATAAATAAAAAAAAATAATAACAAATAATATAAAGCAATAATGTAATTAGGGTAGCTCCTATGAAATGTCGACATATAGATAGCTGAAAAACATGAAAGACAAGCTATTTATAATTTTTTTTTATTGGTATAAAACAATAATATAAAAAGTAATATAAAATTAATTTAAATAATAGTATAAAATTAAAACAAAAAAATTTAAAAAGAAAAAACAAATTATGTAAAAAGTTATAAAAATAATATAAAAAAATATGCAAACGTAAAAAATAACATAAAATATAAAAAAAAAAATAATGGAAAAAATAGTATAAAAAAGTAATAATAAGTATAAAAAATATAAAAAAATAATAAAAAATATAATTTTTTTAAATAGTTTAAAACAATATCTGAAATAAAAAATAAAGTAATAAAAAGTTATATAAAAATAATATAAAAAATAAATATTTTTTATAATTTTTTAAATTAAAAATTGTTTGGTTTGTACATATGTACAACAGGGTTTTAGTTCAAGTTTTTCCTTTCTTAATTTTTTTCTTAAGAAGGATCTTTTACAATACAAATTTGCTGTGATCAATAATTATTGATTGAAGAAGACAAGGAAAATAATAATTAAATCCTTAGCTGGGGGACAACTAGCTGTTTCGTAGTCGCTACACTACTCATCAGCACCCACTGGGATTTGAACTCGGGTCATGACGTATCATGACCTACTGCTATAACCACTAAGCCACCGAGCATTTAATTATTTTCCTTCTATATTCATCTCCTATTAAATCACATATGCATTTTGTTAATTGCCCACATTGATTGTACAGCGTTTGCTGTCTCAGAACTGGTGGTATTTATTTTATTTATTTACATATTTTTGTATTTTAATATTCTCCGTACCCAGAGATGTAAATATTAATTTGTTAAATTTTTGTTGAACTTTTATAATTTTTTAAATTAAAAATTGTTTGGCTTGTGAATCAATAATTATTGATCACAGCAAATTTGTATTGTAAAAAATCATTCTTAAGAAAAAAATTAAGAAAGGAAAAACTTAACTAAAAACCTGTAGTACATATGTACAAACCAAACAATTTTTAATATAAAAAATAAATATAAAAAATTATTTTAAAATAAAAGTAAAAATAATATAAAATAATAACAAATAAAATTTAACAATAAAAAAATAATATAAGAAAAATAACAATAACAAAATAATTTTATCTTAATATTCTTTGATCTTCTTATATATTAATTAATTTGTTTTTGCAGCTTAAGATGTTTTATGTTTTTTTTTTTTTTTTATAATCAGTAACGGGTTTTTATTTTATTTTCAATATTTCGGTATCATCCTGAGGACGATAACAAACTGTTATCGAAATAGTGAAAATAAAATAAAAAAACGTTATTTTTTATAAAAAACATAAAAGATCTTAAGCTGCAAAAATAAATAATTATATAATAAAAAAAAATTATATAAAAAGAGATATAAAAAATTAATATAAATAATGAATATAAAAAATAAATTTGATTTTTAATTATTTGATCTTGTTTAAGTAAATATTTCTTATTTTTGCAGCTAAAGATCGTTTTATATTTTATAAAAAATTAATATGTTATTAAAGAATTTTACAAATTGCAAATTTCTTAATAACATATTAAATTTCCTGACGATGAAACAAATTGTTATCGAAAATAAATACTGAAATATTGAAAATAAATACTGTTTAATTTTTTATAAAAAATAAAACGATCTTTAGCTGCAAAAATAAATATTTACAAAAAATAAAAATAAAAAATAATACAAAACATAATAAAAAGATAATATTTAAATAAATACAAAATAATAATAATATAACAATAAAAAAAATTATAATTGGTGAATTCACAATGTATTGGAGAGACAATTTCAAACAAAACCATTAAACTCACAAAAAATATATTTGAAAATTGTTTTTGCTTTGAAGTTTTGTGTTAAAAATGGTCTCTCCAAATACATCGATACACGATTTGACTGGGTTTGTGAATTCAGAAAATATAACAATAAAAAAATTATAACAAATTAAATAAAAAAACTATAACAAATTATATAAAAAAAAAAATATTAAAATAAATATAAAAAGTAATATTAAAGTTAATATAATAATAGAATTAATATTAACAAAATATAATAATAATACAAAATAATATCATAAAAAAATAGTTTAAATAAACAATTTTATAAAATGTAATATAAAAAATTATAATTATATTAAAATAAATATAAAAAATAATACAAAAAATTAAAAAAAAAAATATAACAATAAAAAATATTATAAATAATAGCATAAAAAAGTAAACAAAAAGGAAGCAAAAAACAAAATATGTAAAATAAATAAATTAAATATAACAGTATTCATACTGTAGTAAAAAAAAATTATAAAAAAACTAAAATTAAAAAAATAAAATAAAAAAAAACTGAATAAAAAAATTAAATAATAAAAAAATTTTAAATAAGAAACAAATTAAATAAAAAAAATTAAATAAAAAAAAAAAATAATAAAAAAAAGAAAAATTTTAATAAGAAAAAAATTAAATAAAAAAAAAAATTAATAAAACACGCGAAAAATAAAAATAATATACAGACACAGAATTCTTGATCCTATTTGCTTTGACCTTTATTTAATTTAATATTTGTAATAAATTTCTTCCGTTCAAGGTCCTTTTTGTTTTTTATTTTTTTTATTTTAATGTATTTTTCAATATTTTGACTTCTTCTTCTTGAAGAAGTCTTCCAAAGGAACACGAAATACAATTTTATCCTAATATTTTTTGGAAGACGAAATATTGAAAAATATATTAAAATTAAAAAAAAGGACCTTGAACGGCAGAAATTTATTACAAATATACAGACACAGAGGAAAACAAAACTATTCACATATATTAACACTCCCACTATCAATCCCTTCATCCAAGGTCATAGAGTAATCTTTTCGATTAAATTACAAGCAAATGTTTTCCCTTTATTTCAATGATTTATTTTTTATGGTAAATTTCAGTTATCACATGGCGTTATACAAGTACAATTTAACGATGGCTCTTTGATCTCTATCATACCTGAAATGCAAGGCGGCGGCTTAACTTATACCCACACCTCAGGTGTTTCCACGCACTTCGGACCCCATGACGACCTGCCCCTGCAAGTTAGAGATAAAATCACTCACCTGCCCACCATTGAAAAGCTACTAAAATACAGTAGCAGCAGTTCCGCAAGCGAGCAAAATTACCGTGCCGCTCATCAATATGATTATGCTTGCATGACGCCCAAAGTATCAGCTCCACCAGCAAATAGTCATCCCATGAAGTTTTTTCGATAAAAACCAATTATGTACTTCTTACTCATATGTATGTAAGTGCTGGGCATGAACACACAGGTGTCATATTCGAATGACAACATCAGCTTCAATCATTTTATTTCGATTTCAAGGGAATAAAATTTGTTTGAAAAAATTGTAGATTTTAGCAAAAAGAAGAAAGAAAACGAAAACACTCACACAAATAGTTGATTTAAGTCTTCTTTGAAATAAAACACCTTTAGTGTTAAATAATATTTTATTTTTAAATATACATATATTTTTTGTAAAGAAATTTTATATTTTAATTAGACAAAAAATAAAAATAAAATTCTTATAATAATTACTTGTAATATTTTTCTTATGTTTTAAAAGAGAACTTACTATAAAATATACAATATAGATTTTAATACAATTTAATTTATTTAAATTGTCACTTTTTTTTATTAATTTATTTTATTATACATTAAAATATACCTTTAAGAAAGGTACATATATATATTTTTAATTTTGGAAATATAACGCAATTCCAGGTTTAAAAGAAAAAGCGTTTTAATTTCGTTCCAGTGGATTGTAAAACTTTGAATAAAACTACGGCAGTATTTTCCTATAAGATTCTCCCATATTTAAAATTTAAGAATTGAACTAAAACATTGTTATTGTAAATCTCAAAGAATGCACGAGTATTTAGAGACCCTTCTCTAGCAGGAGGACATATTTTTAGTTAATCAAAGAACGCTCTTTAAACAATTTCCAATACAGACAATGAAGGTTCTATTGAGATTCTTTGGCATAGCTACATATCGTTGGTCTCATGTAGAAAGGCTCTAACAAAGATAATTGCAATTTTACAGTGCAAGGAAAAATCGTAATGGAAACTGTATTCGTAAGTACATCTAAAAGTAACTTTTTTTACTGAAATGCTTATAAGAGCGATGTGTATGAAATTAATTAATTAAATCTTTGTGACACTGTGTACTTATGTGAAACGTAGTAGAATCCCTAAAAAAGCTCAATTCAGGGAAAATGCTAGTTAGGGCCTTTCTGCGTGAGACTAACGATATACTCTTTCGGGTTCGGTGAGTGGTTGACACGGCTGCCCTACGGCAAATGAGAATAGCCAGCAGGTCAGTCTTGTGAAAAAAAGTATTTTTAACGAATGACCAAATGCTCTTACCGCCCCAGTGAGTAGTTTTTGCCTTGGCGTATGCCTAACCAGGGCGCTATGGTTTTTGGAGTATAGAGGTCTCTCAATTATTGTACCAAAAATGTACTAAAAGGCAGTAAAGATTTCTCTCTTGCGCTCTGTCAAAATTGGATTTACCAATTGCAAATCGTTTACGCCGCGCTATTTGGGTTGGTCTCATACATTTTGTGTATGCATGAGGACTTATGACATAATTTACGCTTGACGCCTTAATTTAGGTTGCACTGTTAGTGCGAGAATTGGGGCCAGATTCCGCAACTATGATTTTTTTACCAGTGAACACTCAAAGTAAAATTCACTGACAGACACAGTGTTCGCTTTTCATTCAAAAGCGATTCCATAAGAAGCAATGAATTTTATTGCGCTGAATGTGGTCCTTCAGGCTGAATGATATGATGATTTGTCAAATGAACTGTGTCACATAAGTTGTTTAATAGATAAGTTTAATATACATACATAAGCCTTTTGTTTATTTTTTTCAAGTTCAAAATATTTTACAAAAAACTAATATTCACCGAAGATTTTTGGGTGAAAAAATTATTATTAAGTGTGCACTTTAAGTAACACCATTGCAGGCTCAAAAATCAAAAGTGAACACTGGAATTGGTGAACATTTTAAAATTCATCGTTGCGGAATTTGACCCCTGGAGAGTCTAGAGCAGGGGTGCCCAAAAGTTCTATATGGATGAGCAAACACCAATACTATATGTATTTTTTTTTGCCATTCATTTATTAATTGAATCTTCACAAAGTGAGCTAACAATAAGTATTCAAATCTTAAAACTAAATACATAAAATTAATTAAGTTCAGCCAATGCTAGACAAAAATTTTTTATTTTGCACGGTCAGTATCGATAAAATCATCTATTTAACGTTCTGATGGTGGCAAGGGTATCCCTCCTTCTCAACCGAGAGTGGCCTTCAAAATTAAGTATATTGCGTGCAAGACGATTTGGATGAAGTTCCAATTTACTGATATACCTTGTTGCGTACTTTGAAAATTCGTCTTTTACAAGAGGAACACAGAGATTCTTATGAATTCGTGAGTTTTTTACGTACCATGGAGCCGCGGTAATTGTTCGAAGAACTTTGTTTTGCCGCCTTTGAATTTTTTCAACGTTTGAAGCGGAGGCGGTGCCTCATAATTGAATTCCATAGCACCATATAGGCTTTAGAATTGCGTTGTATAATAAAAGTTTGCAATCCAGCTTCAATGTCGAATTTCTGCCCATGACTATATGTATTGAAAACTACTTTTATTTAATATTATTTTTATTTTAAATATATTTTGTTGTAAGCAGCAAAACATATTTACAAAAACAAAATCTACACTCATAATTGCTCTCGTCGATGTTTACCAGCAAAGCATGCGTAAGTGTTGTTGCTTTGCTCTTGTGTGTGTACAGTGAAGAACGACAAAAAATATATAAGCCTTATATATTTGTTTGCTTATATTATAAGGCAAAGTTGTTCGAGTAGTTTGTGTATTTTTCATTGCTAGCGCTGAGTGCAGTATGTTTGTATTAAAGAGCACAGCTCTATAGCTAAGTGCTTTTACAAAAATAATTGAGCAACAAGTGCATAGGGTTTGGATACTTCTGGTCTAGAGACATCACAAAGGGTGTGGTTCGAATTATAGCTAAGCCTAAAAGTGGCCTTAAAGTAGTACATCTAAGTGATCAAAGCCATAACAACAAATTAGATGCATTTAAACAAATTGTTGAAAACTATAATATACATAGATGTTGTCATTTATGTTTCAGAATTATGGCTGTGCATGGCAAGTTCTGACTCCCTTATATGTACATACATACATATGTCCTTTTGGGTACAACGTTTTTAGATTTGACAGAGAAATGCCTTGGTGGTTGTGGTGTTGCTATATTTGTAAAAAAACAACACATCGCCAAAGTTATGCCATAAAAATACTACTTAATTTTGAAGGCCACTCTCGGTTGAGAAGGAGCGATACCCTTGTCACCATCAGAACGTTAAATAGGTGATTTTACCGATACTGACCGTGCAAAATAAAAAATTTTTGTCTAGCATTGGCTTGACTTAATTAATTTTATGTATTTAGTTTTAAGATTTGAATACTTATTGTTAGTTCACTTTGTGAAGATTCAATAAATAAATGAATGGCAAAAAAAAAAATACTAGACCAGTGTACCAGACGTTGACTTTGTCTTTGTGGAAGTGTCTTCATATGGCAAAAAAAATGTGGTTCCATATATAGGCCGAACACCTTTGAATAATATTTTTTCAACTCTTTCAACACTCTTTCCAGCTTATAATAATATAGTTGTTGCAGGTGATTTAAATTCTAATATATTGATTGAAAATACTCTTCCAGAGAACATGATGTCTCTAGGTCTTTTCCCCGACCACACCACCAATTCAATGCACCTTTTTACCACATCGAGTAGATTGATTAACGTTTTCTTCGTGTTGGAAATATCTAAGATTCTTTTATATGACCAGATCTCAGTACCATGTTTCTCAGCACAAGGTCGACAGCGTTCAAGATTCATTCACTAATTGCGCAAGATGGTTGTGTGCAACGAATAACTCAACATATCGCTCCTTTATTGCAACATAGTCATAACTCAAAAAAGCTTGTTTCGAGAAAAATGCATTTTAAAATTTTTAGTTTCCATGCAAGTCTTCGAAAATTTTTTTAGAAAATATCTCCTAAAGTAAACAGTTTAAAAGTAATTAGAATAACTTTTTGGCATAATATAAAAGGTAATTTTTTCAACATGTGGGCTCTGGAATCAAAACTGCCTCCAACTAGATTTGGACAATTTCTTTAATTGGTCTAGGCAAAACCTTTTAAAGTTAAATTTCAGCAAGTGCAAGCACATGCACTTCTCAAGAAAATCTAACCCTCATGGGCATTTTAGGCTTGGTGGCCATGTATTAGACACAGTTGAAGAATTTCTGGATCTGGGTGTTTTATTTGATAGAAAACTTACATTCAACCAACACATTAGCTTTTGCTCAAGTAAAGCAAGGGGGGTGCTTGACTTTGTAAAGCACTGGTCTAAAGAATTTGCTGACTCCACTGTTGTGAAGCAATTGTATACATCTTTAGTCAGGCCAATACTGGAATATGGCTCGATTATATGGCACCCTTTTTATAATGTTCATAGAGATCGAATTGAGTCTATCCAAATACAATTCCTTCTTTTCATCCTGCGCAATAACTACCCGAACACTGTAGCCAACTTACCATCCTATGAGTTCAGACTGCAACAAATAATGCTGCCTTCTTTGACAAGTCGCAGAAAAATGTTAAATGTCATTTTTGTCTTCAAATTGATTAACGGCAATATCTGCTCGGAGGTTCTGGTGTCCAAACTAAATTTTGATGTTCCCCAGCGTAGTCTTCGTCAATATCAACCTTTATCAGTGCTTTATTACCGTCAGAATTATGCGAATGCAGATCCCTTCCGTAGATTATGTTGTTGTTTTAATGAACTGTACCACGTTATTGACTTTTCGATGACTTAAATTTTGTTAAGCGTAGTATAATTTGAGTATTAAATTCCAGTAATTAACAAATCTTTTTTTATTGCTTATAAATTTTTTTTTCCAGTAATTAGCTATTTTTTCTACTTTTTTTTTATTAATTTTTGTAATTATTTTTTAACTCATATGCGTGTACTCATAGTATCTGCCTGTAAGGAGTTATTCTCCATAGGCGTAAATTAATTAATAAATAAATACTGTTAACAATTCTGCATTACTAACTGGAGAAGCTCATTTTTTGAGATATGACTATGTTGCAATAAAGGAGCGATATTAGTCTTTTGGAAGTGTATCCTCTGTATGGACTAGCAACAAGGATGTTTACTACTCGGTCAACTCTCCAGGATCTTCAATATAGAATCTGAAACAGCATCGAAATTAGAAGGAGGAATCAATCCCCCCCATTCCAAGAGTCATCATTGTTATCACATCAAGACACCATCCAAAACCTCTTGATTGCACACTCGTCTTCGAAAGCACTTATCTATTTTTTGATAGGACTTCGATATTTCATTGACCTAAGTTATAGATAGACTCTGTCGATAACATTCAATCGTTGTTGACAACGAGTTAAGTCAATGCCGAATTTTTTACGTCGCCTGCATGTGAGTACGATGACTCCTCTTGGAATAAGAAATATCACTGCCCAAGTTTGCACTTCTTTACAGAAGCTTAAAGAGCAAATAGTGTATTCTGAATTATAAATAACAAAAAAAATTTAAAAAATTTTAAATATGGGAGTTAATTTGCTATTTACTAAAAAGAAAAATATATTTAAAAGTCTAATTGGCAGTTTTATTTTTGTAAAATACTTTTTTTTTTAGTTTGTGTTTTCGCATAATACGAAATCGTTGTATATCGTTGGTTGCTTAGAAAATATGTGTACAAGACAGTACAGTGCTTTTCGGATAATTGCATCACGCTTAACAGATTCTGAATTGAAACATTTTCAGTGTTCCATTTAATTTGTGTACAAATGTGTATTTTTTAGTTGAAATAATTTGTGAGCCACTGTAAGTTGCTCTGTAAATAGTTTCCATATAAAATTGTCACATATAATATTGTTAAATGTGTTGGAAACGCTTTTAGCTAAAGAAAAATATATATATTCACTCCGGTTTACTTATTTAAATAAAAAAAAAAGTAATATTCAGAAGCCTGTATGTTTGCAATTTTTAGCCGATTGCAGAATTTTAAAATAGAAGTGGAAACTAGACATCTTGAGATATAAAAACAATCACGACAATAGTAGTTTCTTACCTAAAATAAGTCCAAAAATGTGCTTTCTTTTTTTGGTTTTTTTAATTGCCTTTAAATAAGTGAACCGGAGTGTATAAATGCGGCACTAGCGCATTTAAATGATATATTTTTTTAGGGGTTCTTGCTTTAAAGCGTTTGCATTTATACATTTTTCAAGAAAGCACTGTTTATCCGTGGATTACTGTATTATCGTTTTACAATGTTTCTGTTATTAAAAGCTTTTTTTGTATTTAATAACTTTTTTATTTTTTTTTCAATATTGCTTTTTTTTGTTTTTAAATTGTACATATGTATATAGTTTATTTGTAATTTAAACTCTTTATGTTAACAAATATTTTTATTTATAATTAATTTTGTATTAAATTTAAAATCAATTTTAATTTGGGCCGAAATTTTCCGTTCGTTATCCGTTCATTGTGGCTATTCACAATCATTTGTATTTGAAATTGCAAATTTGTGCAATAGCAAACATTTGTTTTCGATTGTGAATGAATGTTTTTGTAGAACGGTTTTGCTCTTATCACACTATAGCCCTACGCAATATTTTTGGCAAATGGTCTTACATAATTGCATTTGCTAAAAAAAAGGTGTATAGTTCTACTTTACACTAGCAAAATACACACAAATAATAAAAGATACATATTAGCCCGATTCACAGTCTTGTGCATTTGAGATTGCATATTTCTGCAATTGCAAAAGTGACAGTTTTGGATGTATTTTGTTAGTGTATTATAGCCAGGGCTGGGCAAAATACACAGATTATGTATTTCAAATATAAGATACAAAATACTTTCCATGAGTGTATTTCAAATACAAGATACAAAATACTTTACAGTAGTGTATTTTAAATACAAGATACAAAATACTTTCAAGTTGTGTATTTCACATACAAAATACAACTACAAAATACAAATACATTTTTGTAATTTGGTCTCAGAAAAATGTACCCGTCTGGCTTTAGATACATATTTTATTTTACATATACACTTAAACTAAGTTGTATATTCATATGATTGTTCTAAACTTGCTAAGAAATTAAAGGCACAAACCTAATATTTAGCATTTGATAGATAGTAAATAAAAAATTCATTCGGCAAAACAAGTATTTCCTTTAATAAAAGCTAGATATTTCAATCAGTCATCCGTCAAACAATAATCTTTCTACAGGTCCTGAGGAGCACAGGCTGCTGTCAAATTCTATAAATGCATTTTTGATATTTGGAGAGTTTTCCAGAATGGCAAGCTCCTTGCTTTTATCATTTAGAAAACTGATAAATTCAAGTTCCAAATTTGATTTACGAGGTTGATCACTGTATTGTCCAAAACAACAATAAAATCTTCATCATCTTTACCTCAACTACTACTTTTTCTTCTGCATCCAGTCATGGTTTCACGTTTTTTGCAATTTTTCTCCTTGGTATCTATTGCAAGATTTTGAATTTTTTTGTCTCTCTTTTACTGAGATGCTTTCTGGCAATCAGCTAATTTTGAAACTAGGATGTAAACATGACACCGATATGGCTCTATTTGCTCCAGGTGTCAGCATTAGAAACTCATTAAATCTTATTTCCAAGCTCTCCATTAATTTTGTTAAAATACAACTTAAATGCCTCGAAGTATTATATTGCAGTGGATCTAATCTGGTTGTCGCAGCCTAAAGCTTTCCACAATAAAAATTACTTCCCTGTATATAAAAAGCTGGTGGCAAATATATAGAAATTCTTACTGATATCACCCGATTAGTGTAAAATGTATTAGCTCTGTATAAATGAAAGCTACATTGCAGTATTGCAAAATGATAAACATTTTAATGGTTGTAATTTCTAGCGGTTTTAGCTTTTGTGAAACAACTTGTTTTCAATTTATTATAATAAATAAATGTATTTTTGAGCCACATGTATTTGAAATACAAAATACTATTAAGTTATGTATTTGAAATACAAAATACTAAATACTTTCAGGTCGTGTATTTGAAATACAGATACAAAATACGTATTTGTAGTTCAAATACGTATTTCAAATACAAGTATTTCAAATACTGCCCAGCCCTGATTATAGCCTATTATAGCCAATTTACACCAAAGCGAAATCTGCTCATTCGAGATTTCAAGCCAAATCTAGTAGATTTTGAGAAGATTTCCCATACAAAATGAAATCTACTTTATGAGTAGATTTTGACGAAATCTCCTGAAATCTACTCAGTACTAAGCGATGCAACTGTGATTTCTTGCAAAAAGTACTTAAAAATACTACGCTGCAACAAAAATTGCACTATAATGTGGTGTATGCAGTCTCTGGGTACAAAAAATATACACTTTAATGCTGATGTATTCAGTCTCTGATAATATTGTATTGTCAAACCCGCATGCATAAATTATTTTTGAGCAAATGAAATCTTGCTAGATGTCAAAAAACGGTGGTGTAAACGATATAGATTTCGTTGTAGATTTCAATTCAAATCTACTAGATTTTGAGTTGGTGTAAATGCGCTATAAAGTAAAAGTATACTTCACTATTTTGCAAATGCAATGATGCAAGTCCAATTGCACAACATTAGCTCTATTGACAGTCTCGTGCAAATGGTATTGCATCATTGCATTTGCAAAAAGGTTTAGCATATTTTTACTAACATAATACACAGCAAAGCACTTGCTAGTCTTATGTGTATATGCAATACTTAAAACCTATAGTTTTCATATGCTCTGCTTATGCACAAGTTAACAAGTAATTGTAAATCGACAGCTGACAATCTGCGACCCAAGCCAATTAGTTCGTAATCATCACTTAGTTGCAGTCGCTCATCCCGCATTCAAATAACACCAATTGATCGTTATCTAACTTAAAATCCCTTTTTCTATTAAAAAGTCCATTAGCTGCTCCATAAAGCTTTGTTTCGGCATATTTATTTTTGATTAAAATTTCAGCAAATTATTTTCTACTCTAATTATCAATCAGCTGTGAATTTCGTGCTTTGCAAAAAGTAGTGCAAACTTAACCAACAGAGGTGGTTCACAATTGATAGCATACATTTGCAATTGCAGAAATTTGCAATCACAAATGCACAAGATTGTGAATAGAGCTATTGTGAATAAGGCAATTACATTTGCAATTGCAGAAATGCACAAGATTGTGAGTAGGGCTTATGTATTTCACAGTGTGGTTGTCAAATTTTGCACTGCAAAATGCATACAATTTACTTCTGCAAATATGAGACTGGCATTTGCTGTGCTAAAATTTTATATTGTAGACTGTTCAATTTGACTTCATCTGTTTTAGAAATCAATCTTTTTTATTATTGAATTTGTGCTGCAAATTGCAATTATCAGGCATGTTCTGTAAATCGCTTTTCACGATAGTGATTTCAAATCACTGAAATGATGCTCTGCTCACAAAAATTTTAGTAATCTCGTGGTATGAAACCGGTCAGTTAAACGGCTGCAGATTTTAAACCACTTGCTCATATTTTGTATTTATTTTGGTATGAATGCAATACAAAAACTGATTAATTACTTAATATAATGTGCAACTATCAGGGCTGTTCTGCAAATCACTTTTTGTGAAAGTGATTTGAAATCACAAAAAAGGTATTCTGCACACAAAATATTTTTGATTTTTGTGATTTTAAATCGGTTAGCTAACTTGCAATCAATTTGAAATCACATCCCAATTTTTGCACGTACTTTATTATGAATTACATAATTTATTACATTAATAAATAACTTAATGTGTTTTCTATTGATTATTTAAGTAAAATCATTTATTTTATGCGTAATAATTCACTAAATTAAAAAAAAAAACTAGATACGCTTATTTTGGTGCAAGATTTGTTGTATTATTTTGTGATTACGTTTATTGGTTTATTTTATTTTCTTTTATATTCATTAGAAGAAATTAACCTTATTTTTAAAAATAATACCGCGAATAAAAAAATTCAACCTGAAAATAAGAATATCAATAAATTGAAGCAAAAAATACCTGTTTTTTGTGCTTCGGAAGTGTAGAAATCACATGAAAAATGGCAAAAAATTGTGATTTGCACATTTGTGCTTTTGAAACGGCATGTGCTTTAAAATCATGTGATTTTCAGAACAGGCCTGTTTGTTGTGTTTTTTATGCAAAACAAATATAAAAATTAACAAATTATTAAACGCTTCACTTTTTTTTCTACAGAAAAATACTTTTGCTTGGCAATCTTCGTGATTTAAATTTTCCTTTTTAGCAGTCAGCTGTTTTGTATGAAAATACTACCAGATTCACAAGGTTGTCCGTGATTTCGGTAAAAGAAAAGCACTACGAATTTATTAATTTTTAAAAATTATTGTGATTTTCAGAGCAGAGAGTGAAAAAGATTTACATCAGCACCTGCCTTTGCGGCCTTATCTAATGAAAATATTAAAATCTTGTGATTTTCAGAACAGGGAGTGAAAAAGATTTACATCAGCACCTGCCTTTACGGCCTTATCTCATGATGGACCAATTCCACGGAGTGAATTATTCACGATTCACCAGCGGCCCCGTCTGGCTTGCCAGGCACGCACAGGTAGCAATTCTTGCCACATGTTTGTATCCATGTATGGGCAACCCCTTACTCAGGATACAATAACTGTCACTTTCTTTATTTCGAATAAATATTTTCATTCGCATAAATACATTTAAAACAAAAACAAATTTTCAAATTTTGTTTTTTTTTCAAATGTTTTTATGCAAATATAAAATTTTTATTCGAAATAGTGCAAGTAGCAGTTATTTTCAACAGAAAATAATACCCCATATTCCAAGAAGCGTCTTCGTCGTCACAACAAGACGACATCAAAAAACACTCGGTTACACATTCGCCTTCGACAGCAATTATGTATTATTTGATAGGTGATAGGTCTTCGGTATTTCCTAGATAGAAGCTCTCGACAACATTCAATTGTTTTTGACAACGAGTAAATAAATGAAAAAATGTTTGTGTCGACGATGACGCCTAATGGAATATGGGGAAATAATAATTTTATTGTTGAAAGTAAAAATGATTTAAATCTACAAAACTTTTCTGTTTGTCATTTTTCAGCAGAACCAAAATTACGTTTTGGATTCCGTTGTCGAACGGAATTAAACTCTGTGACATGACTGAGTTTTTCGGATAATTAAATTAAGATATACCTTTGCTATCAGTGTTGCCACTACTGTTAATATCCGTTCGAAAACGGAATTCAATTCGTATTTTGTTTATACAGGAAACGAACAACAAAAGGTTTTCGAAATTAAAAGACTTTTAACAGCAATGAAGATATTCTTCATTGCACTGTTGAAATTATGAAATAATTTTATACCGAAAAAATTTGTTTGTTTGTCGTTTTCTGGTTTCTGTTTTCGTACGAAATTGAGCTCTGTGACACGATTTTATTCCGAAAAAAATTTTTTTTTCGTTTTCTGGTTTCTGTTTTTCGTACAAAATTGAACTCTGTTACATGACTATATATGTATGTGTGTATATTAAATTATCGATATTTATGTACATAAGTATATGCACATCTTTATATACATATGTATATGTATTTAAGTTGCCAAAAAGCAGTTTTAAGTCTAAAATATTTTTTTTTTAATTTTTTTTCAAATAACTTATTATTTGTTCCCCGCTGATTTCAGAAGAATCCATTTTGAGCATAATTTTAATTAAGATTTAGTTATTTTTTTTGGTGGTTTGTGTTTTTGAATAAATAAAGAAAGCAAAAAATTAAAAATATACGAAATAAAACAGGGTTGTCATAAAGAGAAACTTTAATTTTTCTTTTTGCTGGCTTAAGGGCAGTACGCAGTTCTTACAGAAATTCAGGTTTCCATAAGAACTCTGTGTAAAAAAAGTTACGGAATTTCAGGTTGGTAAATTCCTTATGTAAATTTCAGCGTACCGGTACGGAGTTCTTATCATAGAGTCTATACGCGGTATAATATCAAATATTTTTCTATCAGCAAACGTCAAATTTGATAGCAGAGAGAATTATATCACGTGCAGCCTTCAAAATTAGTATTATTGCAATATTATATCAGATATCACAATATTGTTTTGATAATATACATTTAGAAAACCATATCATGATATGAACTGTCAAAAAACGTAAACAAAACGACATAATATTCAATTTTTGAAGAATTCCCGAAAAAAGTTTAATAAAATCATTAAAATATTTATAAAAAAACGCTTACAGTTCTTTATGTTGTTGGAATATATAAATTTGTTTAAGAAAAATACAACATTCAACGATGTTTACTGCATGGTTGCTTAAAAATTGTGAAATATTATGATATTTGCAAAAATACTTGGCGCCATGCTAGATATGAGAGAATATATAATTTGTTTTTTCTTGTTAATTTGCTGACGTTCTCTCTCGTATTATATCAGAGTTAATATCAGTTGTAGACACTATGTAACCCTGCATTTAGACATACGAGTAATCTCATGCGAGTGCTGAATTATTTATATTATCAACGAAAATTTCTTCGAAAAACTTAAATCTCTTGCAGTTTTCATTTCTGTCTACACATTCATTTTAAATTTGTCGTCAGCACGTGAACTTCCAACAATCCGTTTCCTTCATATATTTTGTTTCTTTGGCTGTCTTTATAAACTGGAGTTGCCGTGTTCCTCCCTTGAGAATATTTTTAGAAAATAGTTGGCATTAATTTGTATTATCATTATATTATTGATATTAACGCTTTATAATTTAAACATTTCCATCTGTAGTCTTAGTTTTAATAAATTAACATACAATTTAGCAAACAAACTAGCTAAAACTTAAGTTTTAATTTTATAATGATCCAGTTGATTTGTTTAAAATTATTTACACGGTAACACTGTTTGTTTGTTTGACATTTGATTGCATGGAAGTGCCAAAAAAATCACTCGCATGCAAATTTAGCTGCGAGTAGACCTGCGAGTGGGAAAAATGTGAATGTGCTAGTAAAAAAATGTGAGTGTATAGAGTTTTTCGAAAAGTAAACGAAATTTCCAAGGCGAATTCATAACAGGTGAAATTGACAGCGCAGCTGATAACTTTTTTTAATTTTAATCTTTTTCAGATGTCAATCGAATAATTAAAACAAATTTGAAAAAAAAAAAAATATGTTAAAACAATTTTTTAAATTAATTTTGTATCTTGAGAGCCAGTTATCATCCAGAATTCTCCCCAATCTGGCTGGCCATTTTCACCTTTTCAAGCTCTATCATCTGAGACTTTAAGTTTCACGAAATAAATAAAACTTTCACGAAATAATTAAGTTTTTCTTTTATTCTAAATTTTTTTTAACAGAAATATGAAAAAAAATTGTTGTTGAAACAATTTTTTAGGTTTTGTATTGCAACTATCATGCAGAATCCTCCGCAATCTGGCTGGCCTTTTTCTCCTTTCCGAGCTCTATGATCCGAGACGAACGTTTCACGAAATAATTAAAAGTTTATCTTTTGTTGTAAATTTTTTTTATTATATATTTTTTTGAATTCCTTTTTGTATTTATATTTTTCCCCTGACGTTTGAAAAAGATTTATTCTTTGTAGTGTTGTATTTATTGCTCTTGCATATACCTGATATGAATTCGCCTTGGAAATTTCTTAATTTTTTTTATTATTACAGGTATGTTAAAAGTAAAAGTGGAGACTTTTTTCCGCTAACTGAAACAAAAATTAATGTTCATACATTTATTTGACTACGGAATTGTTGACAGTTGACTATTATTATTAATAAAATGGAGGAAGAATTGTTTGCCGCATATTTGGACGATGAACATAGCATGAGGTAAGTTTTTACATACATATATACATACATATTCATTTTCTACACAAATCTACAAATTATTTTTCCCTATAGAAATAAATATATATTTCCAAACGTGAGTTTCCGTAACAACTACGTACCGGCCTTTAAAGACAAATAGATTTTAAAGCAGTTATCCAACTGTCCGTTCATTTTGGAACTGAAACCAAAAGGTTTTTTCTCGTAAACTGAAAGCAAGTTAGGACACGGTCAAAATGCTTGCTGTAAACTTCGTGTACGAGTGCTTGATTTAAAGATTTCCGGCTGGATGGTTCATCAAGCTTTAGTTTGATTTTGTGATGTTCGTTTGGCAGTCTTCTATAAGTTCTAAAGAATCTTGATTTTTTAACACGCTTATTGAAACAATTGAGTTTTATTCACTATATTAGCCTCTAACACTGATGCCATTATAAACAGCTTGTTTTTTATGTTATCCAGTTGTCTATATGTCGACATTTCATAGGAGCTACCCTAATCATCAGTAGACTTGGACATTTTTGAAAGACATTCTCAAACATTCAATTTTATATCCCAACAAGCTAAATAAATTATAAATAATTTAAAAAGATAAATGTTTTAGAAAACCTGTCAAAACACAAAAAAACAAGCATTTTCTTTTTTTACATCTCCTGTCATCATTTTACAAATGAATCTTTCAAACAAATGAACAACCAACCGTTGGTTGCTACGATTTTTTTTTTCTTTTTTGAAAGTATCAAATAGCAAACAAAACATTTTACTTTTTAAACATTTTTTTCTTTTTAAATTCTTAATAATTTATTTAGGTTGTTGGGATATAAAGTTGAATGTTTGAGAAAATCTTTCAAAAATTTCCAAAGTCTACTGATGATTAGGGTAGCTCCTATGAAAAGTCGACAGATTGACCTCAATGACAAACCCCGTTTAAAATTAAAACATCAAAAATATACTCTTATTATACATAGGTAAAATTAAAAAAATTTTATTTTTTTAAATTATTTAAGAAAAACATTTCTAAGGACGGCTAAAATTAAATCTTTCTGGAGGGCAGTTTTTTTTGCTATTAAAAAGTTTCTATTTTCTTAATAGTTAAAATGAATTGATATGTTTTGATTCGTGAAAAACTAGTGAAAACAGTGAAAAAGTATAAACAAACAAAAAAATAATTATAATAAAAATAATACATAAGTAGCTTAAAATTTAAGGTGCAGTAACATTGAGCAAATATTTGACAAAATAAGCGTAACCACTGGTTTTGTAATTTTGACTAAAAAAATAATAATAAATAAAGAAGAAAAGAGAAATGTTGGTTTGGTAATGTCTTAAATAATGTTACCATTACAATAAGAAACACGTATGTACGTCTTTTAAAGACAACATGTCCATTATGATGTGCAACGTAGCCCAATGTGTGAGCCGCTGATCTGCTTGTTATAAATATGCACGCACAAACTAAAAATATAATACACAAACAAACTAACATTCATAATCTAAAGAGCGCAAGGTTGCAACGAAACCAGCCAGCAATGATTTTATTGTTGATGTTGCGTTCTTATTGTGTCGCAAGCATGTGATTGCTTAGACGTTGTGTAAGGTAGTCATAAGTAATTGTGAAGTATTTTAGTACTGTATAACAAACAAAAGTCTGTGTCATTATTTCCTTTGCCATTGAAGAATCTGCAAAATGTGTTTAAAGGCAGAAACGTAACAATATCTATATAAGCATTCATATTAAAATGAATGTCTCTACCTATGTCCTTTAGCGAATCGTAAACTATGCATTTGGTCATGTGATGGTCTTTAAGGCCATGTTACACTATCATACACGATCGTGCGATCTACTAAATAAAGCATGCTTGCTGAAAAAGTACTAAAAATGCAACCGTGCAACAGAGTTTTTGCCAAATCGTGCGATTTGAAAAATTTTATGAAACTTTTCAAAACATGATGGTTTCTGTGCAGTTAGTGTGGTATATATTGTGAAAAATATGAGAATATTGTTGGTGCCTCGAGAAAAAATTTTAAGTAATGTAAAATCAATATGTTAATAAAAGTTTTTAATTATTTTATTGTGTGTATAAATTATTGCAATTATACTTGTATAATAGTGTGGCCTACAACGCCATTTTGAAGCGATATTTTCCAGTCGGCCAGACTTTTGAAACAGTTTCCTGTGAATGAATCGTACGATCGTGCAGGATAGTGAATCAGGGTTGGGCTTTTCCGATCAAATTTGGACGGATATTATTCGTTTGGTCGGCTAAAACTTATTTTGGGCTTTTTGAAAAAATTTTAAGCTTTCGGCAATCCTATTTATTTCTAAGCATGAAAAGCAAATGTTAAATAATAAAAGTAACATATTGATATTTCAAATTTTTTTTTTTTTGCATAAAAGCTTTAATGTACATTGAACAAAATATGAATTCAAACGAGATTTTAGAAGTTAAATAACAAATATTAAACAGCAAATATTGAAATTAAATGAAATCTAGATTTGACTTTAATCGTGAAGACATTAATATGTTACAAATAATTACTCATTCTAAATTGTTGTCTAAAGAAGACTTGCCTAATTTTATAATTTTATTAACAATAATTGCACCTAATTTTAAAATTTTCCAACATTGTTGATTGTAACTCTGATATCATTATTGCACAATGGAATTTGTTGCGCTTAATAGAAATGAAACTTTGTTTTACGTTATTGCTATTTTTGTTATTAATTTAAAAACTTTATCGAATAAACATATTTTTTTTTAAAATACATAGGTATATGTTTTTCAATATTAAAAATATTGGTCTTTTCGGAAGGATTTTGGTAGGTTTTAGATCCAAGTTTGGTTGGATAGAAAACTTTTGAGTGGCAGCCCTGATATAAACAGAAAGTGTATTCAATACAGTGTTGCCAGGAGATTTTTTTGAAATCCGTACCATAGCGCATAAAAATCGTTATTTTCCCTGCAGTCAGAAAAATATTTACAAACATTTTTTCCTACGCGATTTTTCATTTAAATTTTGCGCAAATAAATAATTTTATATTATTTGTATCTTTATAGTAAATTTAAACAGGTAGAACTTTTTACTAAGAAGTAAATTAATTAAATTAGTGTAAAAAATATAACTTTAAAAATGCATGTACGAGTATGTGTTAAGCTATATAAAGAAATTCTTTCAACTGGCTTGGTGTACATGCTAATTTAAAGTGATATATGCGTTTTTCGATGCAACATGTAAGAATATCACAACGTTAACATAAATGCAACTTTGCAGGAGTTAGAAAAATCACAGCAGAAACTAGTTTTTATTTATTTATACGACTTTTATTATATAATTAAGTGTAAAAGCCCATTTTTTACTCCATTAAATCTCTGCGAAGGTCTGTATCTAAATGAAATTTGTTAAAGTCATTAACAAACTTAAATTCGGGAAAAGTGCGGAGATCTAATTAAAGTTTTTTAATTCTTTTTAACTAAAAAGCTTGCAAATGAGATCTCAGAATGCATATGGAACTTCAAAGTTCGTGGTTTAGTTTGTTTCTTCTTGTACGTCCATTAGTAGTATTAGAAAAAAACCCTCCCATCAGCTGTAAAACGATTTTGATCATATTGGCGTAATTGGGAAATTCCTTCTGTTAAAATGTTTAACGTTGTATAGACATAAATTGGATAGAAATGAACCGATATCCAATTTAGGCAAGAATTTTTCTAATACTATAATAGTATAATAGTATAATAACAAATTATAATGTTAACCATTCTGATAATTTAAAAATTCCCTACTATAAGCCTAATCATACAAAATCTGTCATTTTTTCCCTACATGTGGAAATAAACATATAAATCTGTACAAAAAGGGAAAAATCCCTACGCTTGGCAACACTGATTCAATACATGATACAATGTACAAGATTTTGTGAATTGGCTATATATTCCTTTTTTGCTTTCCAACTTTAGTTTTTTCTGTAAAAATTTTGCGCGCTTGTTAAATGGTTGGAAAACTGAAATATAGCAATTTTAGATTGTCGGTAGATGCTAGATATGAGCAACAGTGTTGATCAGTGTAAAACCCCTATAAGAACAGTGTTGTACAGAACATTTTTGAAATATTTTGCTCCAAAACACGTAGATTGAGAAATTTATGAGACATGTTTACTCCTATATGTGTTTGGCAAAAAAATTGTTTTGAGTAAAACGCTTGTACGGGAACACACTATTACATCTGTTTGTTAGTCAGTAGTACCGATTTCTTCGTTACTTTTCTTTAGCCATCGTTTTAAGATCATTTAAAACATACCACGCCTATTTTATCAAATATTTGCTCAGTGCCATCTCACCTCTGCTTAAAAGGCCTATTTCAAAATTAAAATTATTTAAAACAAAAATCTTCAGCTTAAAATTAAACAAGTATAAAAATAACTAACTAATATAAACAAGATTGTTTATGTTGTCGATTGTTTATTGTCTTAAATGAAAAAAATGAGTCTGTCTTTAGGAGTTTTTAAAATGGTGGCATCTGTTTTTTTTTGTTTGTTTATAAATTTTATTTACTTCTCCTTTAGCTCAAAATGAATCTTCTGAAAAATGTCCTAGAAACGATCTTTTGATGTGGCGCTATATTCTAGATCATTAAGATTTTGTATTTCCTGTAATTCCTGGAACTTTTCATGATCCCGTATGTGAGCGTAATTCGCAGACAAACACATCAAATAATGGACCAAACTGAGAATAACCAAGAGAGTTGCCAGAGTGGCTAATATGAACATGACTTCAGCATTTTCGACACCATCTTTGCAGAAAGCTTTTATTTCATACTTTTCACATATTTTCATATCTTCTGGTTTTGTATTGGCGGGAAACATAAAATCTGTAAGTAAAAAGATGAAAAATTATAAAAGCGTTACTTTCGATTAAAGGCTGCAAAACCAACAATAATTAAATTCCGCTATAAGAAGTTGAGATCTTTTATTAGCCGACTTATACCTATTTTTAGTTATTACAGCCAGTTCGTCGATATCGAAAGGATAAGTTTATTCGCATTCTAAGCGAAAGAAAATTGATTGATGATGTGTCAAAATTCATTTAAAATACATAAGTTCATGCGAACGAACAATAGTGACATAGACAAACGTTCGATATCGCCGAACAGGCTGTTAATATCTATAATGTACTATGAGAAGCAAAAGTGAGTCAACACCAGTGATGTGTCTTGTTTTTTAATACAATGAAGTTATATTATACATATCGATTTTACTTACAATAACAAAAATGAATAAATCATTATTTATAGCGTTATAATAAGATCCTAGCGTTCCTAGATATAGCGTTATATTGATTCTAGTTGTTCGACCTTTTTTTTATAAATATAATTGTTGTTTACTTGAGCTTGAGGTCACTTGTTTCAAAATTATTCGTTTTATTAATGTTTCGATATTTCGACACCCCCTTGTGTGTCGAAATATCGAAACATCCTATGGGATCGCCAGCTTCTCCAATTGTAGCGGACATTATAATGGAGAAGTTATTGGATGTATGCTTAGAAAAATTTAATGTTAAGCCAAGAATTATCACAAAATATGTTGATGATTTGTTTTGTATAATAGATGAAAATAAGATAGATTTATTGTTATCAATATTAAACTCATATGATCAAAATATTAAATTCACAATTGAGAAGGAATCAAATTCTTCACTTCCTTATTTGGATACAATAGTTATAAGGAATAAAAATAGGTTACTAATAGATTGCTATCAAAAACCAACTTCTTCTAGTAGAATTATATATCACTTTTCAAAACATCCAAAAAAAGTTATTATCAATACAGCTAAGAATTTGATAGATAGAATATTAACAATAAGTGACCGTAGATTTCATAACAAGAATAAAAGCATAATTAGGAATATACTGAATGACAATAGTTTTCCTGATGAACTCATTTGCAAGTTGATAAGACAATTCAACATAAGAGGAAGATCAGATAATGAGAATGTTTCTGAACCAATTATATATAAATCATTAACTTATGTACCTGGGATGTCAGAAAGATTGGAGAATTCAAATATGTATGATAGTTGCAAGTATAAAATTGCACATAAAATACGTAACACGGTAGGTAGACTTTTTAGTAAAACTAAAGACAAGTTAAAAAGAAGTTAGAAGAGTCCAATTTAGTATATAAAATACCTTGTAATTGAAATACCAATGAGCAGTGTGATCAGATTTATATGGGAACAACAGGTAATAAACTTAAGACTAGATTAGCAGGACATAAATCTGACCAGAAATATAGAAACTATAATTCTTTACAGAAAACTGCGTTATCAACTCATTGTCGCGATTTTAATCATAATCCAGATTTTGGGGGTACATCTATATTAAATAGGGAAAATTATTGTCAACGGAGATATATGTTAGAAATGTTACAAATAACTAATGTACCGTTAGAAAAAAGAATGAATTTTAAAAAGGATATAGACGGATTGGCCCAAAATTATAGGCATTTAATATACAAGAGTAAAAACAGGAGTTAAAAACGTATAAATAGGTTTTTATTTTAGATTATTGAAAAAATTTTTCATTTCTTTCTTTTTATAGAAAATAATAAAAATATTAAAAAAAATATATACTATGAATAATGTTAATGTTACTACCATGATATAAAAAATACAAGGTAGTTTTATTCTCTCAATTTTTGTTAACAATCACCATCTGACAAGTAAAAGGATTCTGACATTTTCCATAAAATTGTGCTACCGTATTAGTTTTTACATTCCCTTGTTTTCAGTTTTGTTTGAAGTTGTGTCTAAAAATATTAATAAAATTGTGTCTTCTAACAAAAATAAATAAAAAAATTTAAAATAAAATTCATACATAAATTTAAAATATGTAAAAATTGCCTGAAAAACATCCCCAAACTAAAATGTTACCGAAACCATATTTCAATGTGCCTTTAATATAACGTGGATTAAGACGTTCGCTTTTCAGTCATGTAACCAGTCTTAATATATCGGAACCTTTTAAATTAGATTTGGACTCATCGGAAGATAGTATGGAATTCCTTTGTGTGGTGATCAAATTAATGTGGTCCCTTGCAAATTCCAAACTGGCTAGTCTATTTTTCCATTATATAAAGATCTTTTTTACACTATTGTATGGTCTGCTTTTAGTCCGCCTTCTGCAGCCTGCCTTTGAATCCTTCTGGGGGTAACATTTTATGACAATTGTGTGGCGAAAGTTCTTGACGACACAAATTGGTCTTTTTTTATCAAACGTATTATTGCCTGGCCATCTCGTTTACTAGTTTTTCGGGAACGTCCACCTTTATGTTCTGTAACCAAAGTACCCGAACAAAGAAAACGGCTTATAATTCTTGGTGAATGTCAAATTTTTTTGTGGTCACTGAGCACGGAATAATTATATCGCGCCATTTGTTAGAGAAGTTACAAGTCACGTCCAGAACAAGTTTGAATGCACGGAAACGACGGAAAACTATATGCAAATTTTCGCTATACAAGTTTACTTTGATATTTAAACAAATAATGACTGCTTTTGGAAGTAGGTTTATTGTAAGTAATGAAGAATACTCAAGGTTACGTGCATTAGTTTTGTCGCTGCATCTTGGGTAGAGCTGTGCCGGGTCGTTCATTTCAGTGACCGGTCACTTTCGTTCAATTACAAAAGACTGAGCCGTTCATTCATATCGTTCAATCGGTCACTTTGAACGAAAGGCACGGTGCCGACACTACAATTTTCCGGTTATTTTTCAACACAGCTCTTTAAAATAAACAAAACAAAATGGCGAAATTAAAAGTGATAAAATTTTATTGTTTTAAAAAAGAGAAAATAATTTTAAATAAAAACCATTTAGGTGGGATCAATTTTGATTAATTTCATATTCTATTTTTGGTTTATTTCAGATAATATAATACAAAAAAACCCCCACTATTGTTAAACAAAACAACAAAAACAAAAGAACATGACATAAAAAGAATGAAAGATATTTGAACGAAAGCTATCCAAATTGCACGGCTCACTATTGAACGAAAAGTGGTCAGTTTAATGACCGGCTCATTTCGTTCAATGAGATGATCCTTTCAATTTAACCCGTTCGTGCATGAACGACACAGCTCTAATCTTGGGCATTGTAGTAGAAATAATTATTTACATAGTTTTAAACCACAAGCATAAAATTTTTCTCTTTGTTTTTAATATCTAAAGAGTATTTTCTTTTAAATGTAATAGTATTTTCTTCAAAATAGGCATTCGTTTGAATGCTGTCGTAAAGTTTATTGATATGCAGAAGTCCGTGCTTTTAGTTTTTGGGACCAAATTGGACCCAAGTCTGTTAAACCTAACCTAACATGGGTTTCACAGATACCCATCATCATCAGCTTATTATTTCTAGCTTTTTCTAATATGAACAATGCACTACACATTTCAGAAAAAATCCATTCTAGGAGTAAATTCCCTTATTCAACTGTGTGGCAACGCCTTTTTATATTTCTCTCTAAAAATAAACTTCAAAAATCCTTATTACAAATAATAAAAAGAGAATGAAACTACCTTGTATTTTTTATATCATGGTTACTACTGTTTAAAAAATTTTATCTCTATGTATAATTTGTTTTTTGTTACATCAATTTGTTTTCAATTTTATAAAAATTTGTAAACAAAAATTAAGAAATTTTCCTGAAGAAGACACACAAGGGGGTGTCGAAATATCGAAACATTAATAAAACGAATAATTTTGAAACAAGTGACCTCAAGCTCAAGTAAACAACAATTATATAATGTCTTTTTTTATACTTTACAACAAAGGGTCAATAATATATGATCAAAAGTGAGTGTACGTCAATGTAATTATAAACCAAAAGTATGTGCAGTCTTATTTCTCAAACACCTGACATTAAATTCATATTTGCATAACAAAGTGCGTCGTATTGTGCTATCACTAACTGCTTTATCAGACTCTGTAGTGATATCCTTGGCAATTTGTACCGCATTAGAATGTGTTTTTTTTGTAACTATGGCAGCAATCCTTCTTTCTTCTCCTTCAGTTAACAGCTTTGGACCTTCTCTTCGCTTAAAATCGTGTATTTTCTTAAAGCTTTTTAATTTTTCCATAATGCTTTTTAAGAGGTATTGTGTCTTCATCAAATTTTACTAATTTTTCGAAATTATTTACCTTTTTCTCTTAGCTCTATTATAGTTTTTCATATTTCTATGGAAATTTCCCTTTTCATCTTTACTCACGGCTTTTATAAAACTTTACAGGCACTTCCACAACGTATATTGATTACCAATTAACTAATGGCGTTTTCTTTTCTAGAAAAAGTGTAACATTTTCAATATTGTTTTGCCAAAAAAATACAGAAGTATACATTTTTCTCAACTTTTTTTCAGATATTTATAGTTATTGCGACATCTTCTTTTCATCTCAATAAAACTTAAATTTTAAAACCTGAATTTTAAGAAAAAAAAGTGCAGCATAAATGCAAAACTTTTTCAGAAAAGAAAACAGCGTAAAACAATTATTTTTGTCCTTTTCAATAAAAATCATCATAAAAATTGCTGTAAATCTACCGGTCTTAGCGAAAAAATGAGGAGGGAACTGTTTACTCACTTTTGAAGCAAAATTTTTGACAGTTTTAGTTAAAAGGTATTATAAAAAATTGTTGGCCTTATTTTTTTTGAATATTTTTTGAAACTGGTTAAGCAAGCATTAGATAGTCTCTTAATTATAGTTACTAAGATTATTCTAGTGCTAATACTAGCAATGTAATAAAATGAAATATAAAATTATCATTGATGTTGACTCACTTTTGACGCTGATAGTATATGTGTGTGAAGATAAATATGTATTTAAGTTCTCAGACAAACACCACTCGTTTTTAGCATAGCCACATTTTTCAATTAACAGCTCACTGTTAACGACTTAACAGTAGAAGCAAATTTGACGTCATTTAAAGAAAAACTACTGCTGATTTGCGGTCGACCGCAAATATAATTAAGTAATGTTGCTGAATAACAAAATTTGATAAAATATCGTTGTAATTATTGTTATGATACCATTGTATTAATAAAAGTAACAGAATCGCACTAGAGGCCAAGTTTGTCAAACACAAATTCTAGTTATTGAACTAATTTGATGGCATGCCATGAGGTGCTCAGGTCCAGTTTTATAGTCTAATAGCCTTAACAGCTTAAAAGGCTGTTTCATTAGCGTGATGAAAATTTATTATACTTTCTGTAATACAAAATGGTTTTTTTAAAATGAAAAGAAAATTCTAAACTTGGGGCTTTTTTGTTGAAATAACTCGCTTTTTTGCACATTTTGGCGCGTTATGAGATTTCAAAGTTGACAACTCTGGCTTAAACTACACTGAAAGAATTATGCGTCATATATTTAATGAAACTGTTTCATTAAATATTTTTCATTAATTCAATGAAAAATATTTAATGAAACTGTTTCATTAAATATTTTTCATTAATCCAATGAAAACTTTTCACAATATGCATGAAACTTCATATATATTATGAAATAGTTCCATCAGAATGGTTTCATTAAGTTTCACAGTTTCATTAAAAAAAAATCATTGGATTTATAACTACAACAAAATTAAATTTTTTTTAAATTCTTTGAACTTTGGTTAGATATATTAATGGGCATTTATTTATCTTAAGCTACAGTTTAAAAAATGTCAAGTTTTTTTTTTTATTAAAATGTAAGTTTTATGGGTTTTATAATTCCAATGAAATATGATTCATTAGACCAAAGACAAATAAATTTCTGGCTACCGATCTTGGGTATGTATGTACATATGTGCATGTACTCAAATCGGCATAATAATAGTTTAAAAAATTTAACTTTCAGTGTATTGAAGTCATTTGAATTAATAAAATCTGTGAATTTGGTGAATACTTGTTCAACATTTTCTTTTATCATAATTAGGTACAATATCACAAAAGCAAGGAATAGTATTGTTTGTGTAATGAAATAAAGTATCCATGAATAAATGAAATAATTCCATTGATCTTATTACGTACATTTGTGAACATATTTTATTAATGTGCGTTATGATATTATTTCATTAAACAAATGTAACTATTTCATTGAATTAATGTTTATTTTTCAGGTGCTCAATGAATAATAAGATTAGATAAATGAAATAACTTCATTGACCTTATGAAGGAGTGTTATATTTTTAATGAATATATTACATTAGTACAAAGAAGTTATTTCATTAAATAAATGTTACTTTTTCATTAATTTAATGTACAGTTTTCATATGCTTTATGAAATTGATTCTTTGATTTAGAGAAATTATTTCACTAATCATATGATTTGTTTTTCATACTTTTAATGAAAATAAGTCATGTTTCTTATTAAAATGTTTCATTACTTTTATGAAGGTTTTCATTAAAATAATCTAATGAAATTTGTTTCATTATTTCTATGAAAAGTTACAATGGTTGAAAAATAATGAAAAAATTCATAAAAGTAATGTCAAAATTCAGAGAATTTCTGAACAAAATTTTTTCAGTGTACAAAATACTAGTATGTTCTTTGCAAGGCATTTTTCATTTTATTCATTATTATATTTTATTTTTCTCCAAGAATAAAATAAAAGAAATTAACACTCACTGTTGCACAGTTAACAGAACTCTGTAAACGGAAAAAGATGGTGAATGTGGTTCATGTCTGTACTAGTTAAATTTATCTTCACACAATTGAGTTTTTTTATTCGCAATTCTAGCTTCTAACGTTTATACCAATAAAAAATTATAGATAGCTTGTTTTCTATGTTTCCCAGCTATCTATATGTCGACATTTCATAGGAACTGCCCTAATCATCAGTAAAGGTGAAAAGTGTAAAGAAATGTTAGAGACGTGTATAAATGAAAAAGCTTGTTTTTTGTGTTTTGACAGGTATTATTAGAGCATTTTTCTTTTTAAATTCTCAGCACTTTATGTAGATTGTTGGGATATAAATTTGAATGTTTGAGAATATCTTTCAAAAATTTCCAAAGTTTACTGATGATTAGGGTAGTTCCTATGAAATGTCGACATATAGATAGCTGGGAAATATAGAAAACAAGCTATTTATAATTTTTTTATCTTCATACATTAACTTATCAAATATTCTTTTAACGGGATGTAATACACCAATTTTAGCCTACGATAATCGAAAACTTCTCCATTACGCACAATATGATGGCTTGAAAGCTTGTCTTATGCTGCAACTACTCCATTAAATAAACCAGAATGGATTTTAATATTCAACTTACGGAATTGTGTTAAATCTATACAGCTTAGAGATCGCTCCACACTCGAGCACATATTCCAGAACATGGTGTAAATGAAGGTGCAAATAACCAAAAAACACAAGATCAACGTCCAAATAAAGTTCAGCAAATACGTCAATCCCATTAGCTGCAATCAAATAATAAAAACAAAAAGACATCGAAACATGAAACTTTCTTTAAGACTTATTTTAGCACCGCCAGCACCAGCACCTACCACTGCACATGATATACGACCACCAACACGCGAACGCCACGCTCTGTAGACCTTGTAACGTGTCGCTCCAGTTGCCAAAAAGCCAACAAACAATATCATAAAGCCTAAAGCAGCCATGGCAGCGGCAATTGTCACAAAAATCATTTGCACCGCTTCAATCCTGTTCAATGTGAATTTTTATGTTTATTAAAAAATATATACATATGTATGTACATACATACATATGTATGTATAATTATTACAATCTTTCTTTTTTTTAATAAAGTTGAATAAACTTTTTTACTTGCCATATTAAACGCAAATGAAAGACTTGATCCACCATAATAACGGTTAAAGAGGCGCCTCGATACATGGTACCACAAAAGATTCCCACTCCTAAGAGACACATTAGAGTGGCTATGAGGGTGGCATACGGTATTCGCGCCATACATGACTGACAGCAATCACCTGCAAAGCAAACCAGGAAAAAAAAACGAAATAGAAGCAGAAAAACAACAATTAAATCGCTGCCATTGTGAATATTTCAATAGAAATCGTAATCAATAGAAGACTAGTATTTGTTATATACAGCAGAGATATATGTACATATAGAATAATTATGGCTGAAAGCTAAAAAAAGTGTTTAAAATAAAAAGGAAGATATATAAAAAAAGTTTAACTTTAGTTTGGTCTATTGAAACACCAGCACATTTTACAATCAATAATAAACATTTATTTGAATAGAAACCAACATACTCGTTTCTGCATTAAGAAAAGTTAAATTTTATATAAGAGTTTACTTTTACCAATCAAAAAAAAATGTAAGCAAGCTTGTTTTTAGGTTTCCTAACGGCCTATATGACGACATTTCATAGGAACTACCTAATCAGTCAGTAGACTTAGAAGTCTTGGAAAGATGTTTTCAAAGTGCATTAACAGACGAGAACAATTTTTTTCTTTTTATCTTGGACTCGTACTCAGGGGATAACCCCTACATATGCAGTGCATTGTACTGGAACTAGGACTTAGGTTATAATGAGAAGGAAAGAGGGAGTAATGTTCGTTAACAATAACAACACGGAAGACTAAAACAAACTCTGATTGCAGCATTTAAAATGTTGGAATTAAATTAGTTAAAACTGATCAGTGCCCAGTGTATATGCCTTCGACACTGCTTAGATTAGCAAAATTTAGTCCAAAACCTTCCACACCACAAGGTAATGAAGTACATTTAAAATATATTGTGAATGAACACATAAAGAAAACACGGAACACGGTTAAAAATGAGAAGAAAAAAAAACAAGAAAATGCTTGCTACCTATTCCGGTGCAATTTGGTTTCTAACGAAGTTAATAGTGAACATATATAGAAAATACAGACAACAGTGAAAAAAGAGACAAAAATAAATAAAAACACGTGTACACAGTTTGCTACCTATTCCGGTGCAATATATAGAAAATACGGACAGCAGTAACAAAACACGTCTGTACAGGATGGAAGACAAAACACTACTCCTGCTCTGCGGCATAATTTTTTTAACCAGCTTTATGCCCGCACAAACAGAGCAAAACCAATACAAACACAAGCCAGCAGTCAAAAGTATCCAAAAATACTAATACATACACAATGCTATGTATACATGTTATGCCGGATTAATTAGTTTCCTCTGTTTTTAAAAGAAGAAAAAATTGTTCGGACTTAAAATTGTTCTCGTCTGTTATTGCACAAACATTTATACATATATAAGAGCTGTGTCGTTCATGATCGAACGGATTATATTGAACGGATCATCTAAGTGAACGAAGTGAGCCGATCATTAAACCGACCACTTTTCGTTCCATAGAGTACCGTTCAATTTCGTTCAAATTTTCCTCGTTCTTTTTATGTCGTATTCAAAGTGCATTAACGTTTACAAAGTGACAGCACTAGAACTTTTTTCACAATTATAATAGGCCATTTACACCTAAGCAAAAATTTACTACTTTCGGGATTTCGAATCAAATCAAGTAGACTTTGACGAGATTTCCCATACAAAATGAAATCTAGATTTTAACAAAATCTAGTCGATTTTTGTAAGTACTCTATTATACAACAGTGATTTTGTTCAAAATAATACTTAAAATACTACGCTGCAATAAAAAAAACTATACTTTTACATGATGAATTCATTGTGATATAGTTATTGCTGTCAAACCCTTTGCAAAAAATATCACGGCAGACTGGCCATGCAGACCTAGCGGTATCGTGATTCTGTGAAAAGGTTATGCGGACGAAAAAGCTAGATCTGGAAGCCGCAGAAAAAGACCATAATCAATATCCCTGAGGAAGGATAGTATAAAGAGAAGGGCCGATTAAGCCATTGGGAATCCACCCCGAAGCAATGATAAGGCGGTCCCGGGGTGGAAACTTTTATCCCAGGAAGAAGAGGCGGTTTTTTAGTCGGTAAGTTCACTGTGGTGATCAGTCCGACACAAAGCGGAGGGTACGAAACCTCTGATCAGCGCGTAACGCATTTTCCCCCTCGCCGAAAAAAGATTTTATGAACATTAAATCTGGTTAGATGTCAAAAAACGAAAGTGTAAATAGATTTTGGGTAGATCCAAATGCCCTACAAACTATCAAAGTAAGCTTTCACAATTATAAATTATTTTTATTTTTATTATTATTATAAATTATTTTTATCTTTATTTATAAATTACTTTTATCTTTATGTTCACAAATCTAATGTTCACTTTCAAAAGTGTAAACAATATATATGACGTAAATGTCTTTCTATATTGCCAGTAGCAAAAAACTATCACGTGCCGTAGCGCTGCCACCTTGTAGACATTAATGAAACTTGGCCGTGTTTTAGTTAAAGTGAATTCATTTAATTCGCCTTGGTTTCAGTTGATATTTTGTGTGGAAACATAAATGTGTACATATGTATGTATCAGGTGCGTTTCGCACCGTTTTTGGTGCAATTTAAAATTGTTTGCTTTTTTAACACGCTTATATTTATTAGTTTCACTTGTTTCGAAACCGTGATTATTACCAAAAAGTGATTATTACATATGTATTTAGATATATAAAACAGTATATACGCGTTGCCGCTTTAGTGCGGCAGTTAGAGTTGGCGTATTACTTTCAGGAAAGTGAGGGGATTTTGGGGATTCTCGAAGCCGACTTTGGGAATTTAAAAAAAAATTTTGAACCACTTCCCTAACCGGTTTGCAGCCGGTTTTCCATAATCGATGTGCGTTTTTGCCATGGAACATGCATATGAACTATATACGGTCATTCCCTTTAGTGCGAAAATTTAAGTTGCCGTATTGCTTTTGAGGAAGTGTGGGACTTTGTCGTTTCCTGACGCCGACTTTGGGAACTCCCAAAAAACTTAGAATCACTTCGGTAGCCGAATCGGAACCGAGTTTTCATATCCGGTGCCCGTTTTGGCCTTGGAGCGTGTATCTCAACTATTAAGCGCTATTCGATTTAGTGCGAAAATTGAAGTTGCCATATTGTTTCCGAATTATTGAGAATTGAAATGTTGAATGCACTAGTTGGGGTCTATACATCGTCTAGGTGGGTTCGAGAATTCTGGATACTTCTAAACGAGCTAGATTGTGAAATTAGTTTACATCAGCATCTGTCTTGTCGGCCTAATCTGATGATAGACCAACTCTAGGTGCTGAATTACACGATTTTACAAATTTTATATTTGGAAAAATACCAAGAACGCCACATGCCTAGATAAGTTAATTGGGATCTCCTGAACACGAAAAACGCTGTAATTTTGTTCTAAGTACCGTTTTTTGGATAACGGTACTTTTGTGTTTTTCGGTGTATGGTGCAACTCAAATCCTTGTGGAGCCCAACCAAAAAGTCCGCGAGATAAATGGCATATCGTTGGAAAGGTTATTGAATGTCTTTTCCGTCGATATGATGCAAGTTTCTATCTGACAGGAAATGGCTGTGTTATGACACCTTAAAGTTCAAAATTCGCCTATTTTTTACGTTTGTTTAAAAATTTTCAAATTTTATTTCGTTTTTTTTTTCTACGTTATAGTAAAGATCTGGAATGTTTTACTTTTTTGACAAATAGTTTATTTAATTACCAACATTTTAAGCGTAATTTGAAATGAAATGGATGGAAAATAAGGCTTTTATTACGGATTATGTGGAACGACAATATTTGCCTTTTCATTGCTCAACAGTCAATGGAATACAAGGCTTAATGAGTTGGTAGGCTGAAGCCCATTAAGAACATCAGCCCTTAACCAACTCACCCGTCTAACCATCACTTCTGGTTCCTTACAGCACCTCGGGGGCTTATCAGTCACTGTAAACCGGCTTGCACCAAAGTTATCAGGGAAACTAATTCCCCTTCCTTCGATTTTAGGTCTAAACAACAGCAGAAAAAGACACATATAGCTACATTAAAATGATTATTTAGCTTTAACATACGACATACGAGTAATCTCATGCGAGTGCTGTATTATTATATTATCAACGAAAATTTCTTCGAAAAACTCGAATCTCTTGCAATTTTCATTTCTGTCTACACATTCATTTTAAATTTGTCGTCACCACGTGAACTTCCAACAATCTGTTTCCTTCATATATTTTGTTTCTTTGGCTGTCTTTATAAAGTGGAGTTGCTGTGTTCTTCACTTGAGAATATATTTAGAAAATAGTTGGCATTAATGTGTATTATCATTATATTATTGATATTAACGCTTTATAATTTAACTATTTCTATTAGTTTTAATAAATTAACATTAGTTTTAATAAATTAACATACAAACTAGCTAAAACTTAGGTTTTAATTTTATAATGATCCAGTTGATTTGTTTAAAATTATTTACACGGTAACACTGTTTGTTTGTGTGACATTTGATTGCAAATAAAAAATCACTCGCATGCAAATTTAGCTGCGAGTAGACCTGCGAGTGCGAAAAATGTGAATGTGGTAGTAAAAAAATGTGATTGTATTGAGTTTTTCGAACTCTTACTCGTATGTCTAAACACTGGGTAAATATCATATTCCTAACCAAGGTGCATTAACGTATACACGGTGGCAGCACTACGGCAAGTGACAATTTTTTGCTACTGGCAATATAGTAAGCTATTTACGTCAAATGTATTGTTTACATTTTTGAAAGTGAATTTAGTGTTTTATTCTGAATTAAACATATACAAATTATTTTGTGAACATAAAAATATTTCAAATAAATATATTTTATAATTATGAAAAGGTACATTCATAGTTTATAATTGTGAAAATAGTTACAAACATTTTTGGCAAACATAGCTTACCACATGCCTGTTTTTGTTGTATTGTTGTAATTTTACTCTAGTGCTGCCACCGTGTATACGTTAATGCACCTTGTTCCTAACGAAGAGCTACAGAAGTTATTGCTACTTAATAAGATTTTGTACTTCATCAATTTCGTTTCATTTGATGTTAATTTGTTAGAACATCTTTCCAAATACTTGTCTGAGCATGTCGAAGAAGTTTGCATTTAATTTCACTGACCGTTTAATTAACCCCATTTTTCTTGAAAACGTTAAAGTTCGACGTTAAACATAATGACACAACATTTTTATGCCCACATAACAATAAAATAGAAAGAAAGAGAGAGCGAGAGAAACTTAATTAGCGGACTCAAGCAATAATTAATTACATTAACGCATAAAAAATACACACAAAATGACTGGAGCAAATAAAAATTCTTCTTCTTTGCACAATTGATACAAATTGTTAAAAAAGTTAATTGTCTCTTTTGGACAAAAGATTGCCAACTACGTGTCGTTAGCTAAAACTCAAAAGGCAGTGACCAGCAACAAAAAGTCAAATGACTTGTAAATTTCTAATTGCAAAACTGATATGAATTTATATACAAATGTACATTCATTTCGAAAATTACTTGATTTCAAATCATTCAGAAATTAAGATTGTTATGAATGTTTTTTTTTTTTGTTATTAAATAAAAAGAAAATAAAAGCGTGTTTGAAGTAGATATACATATATTTTTTTCATTAAGTAAAATCAAACAGTGATATGCCGAGAAACGCAAAATTTTAAAATGAATTACCCAGTGCTTAGACATACGAGTAAGAGTTCGAAAAACTCAATACACTCACATTTTTTTACTACCACATTCACATTTTTCGCACTCGCAGGTCTACTCGCAGCAAAATTTGGATGCGAGTGACTTTTTGGCACTTCCATGCAATCAAATGTCAAACAAACAAACAGTGTTACCGTGTAAATAATTTTAAACAAATCAACTGGATCATTATAAAATTAAAACTTAAGTTTTAGCTAGTTTGTTTGCTAAATTGTATGTTAATTTATTAAAACTAATACTACAGATGGAAATGTTTAAATTATAAAGCGTTAATATCAATAATATAATGATAATACAAATTAATGCCAACTGTTTTCTAAAAATATTCTCAAGTGAAGAACACGGCAACTCCAGTTTATAAAGACAGCCAAAGAAGCAAAATATATGAAGGAAACAAATTGTTTGAAGTTCACGTGCTGACGACAAATTTAATATGAACTCTCACTCGCATGTGTAGACAGAAATGAAAATTGCAAGAGATTCGAGTTTTTCGAAGAAATTTTCGTTGATAATACATATTCAGCACTTGCATGAGATTACTCGTATGTCTAAATGCAGGGTTATTAGGCCAAAATCACAAATCGAATTTTTCTGTGTGCGTTTTGATTAATCAAAAATATGTGTGAAACTTGGCAGCACTTGCTTTTTGTATGGGAAAGAACTAGTTGTGCCATCTGAAGACGCCATTTTCAAATTAAGGAAATGCAACACAGCATTCATATGAAAAAGCGTATTTTTTAATTCTTAATATTATAACAGCCAGTTCGCCGATGTCGAAAGGATAAGTTCATTCGCACTCTAAGCGAAAGAAAATTGATTTGTTTTTTTTTTAACTTTATTCTATGCGAACGATGTGTCAAAATTCAATTATAATAATTAAGTACATGCGAACGAATTATAGTGACATACACAAACCCAAATTGATTCGAATATGAGTGACTAAATTTTTTCGCATACATTTTCATTCGATATCGCCGAACAGGTTGCAAATTGATTCGAATGTGAATGACTAAATTTTTTCGCATACATTTTCATTCGATATCGGCGAACAGACTGTAAATTTTATTTAGACACTTTCAGTTCTGCAGTTTGACGGTTGGTTTTTGTAGTATAAGAAATACTTAAAGTGCTGCCAATGTAAAAAATTTAACTCGACGGTGATGAGAATACAGCGTATTCTAAAATGATTTAGAACAGTTGTCATCACAAAGAGGACACTTACGGCCAGTTTACCAATCTCGACAGCATGCTTGCGTTCGCAATCTCAGCGAAAGAAAATTGATTCGGGTTCGTCTAACTTTTTTCTATGCGAACGATCTGTCAAAAATCAATCAAAATACATAAGAAAATGCGAACGAATAGTAGTGAGATAGACAAACCCAAATTGATTCGAATGTGAGTGACTGGCTTTCTTTCGCATTCATTTTCTTTCGAAATTGGTAAACTGGCTGTTAGTATGTAAATGTATCGGAATTCCAATAAGGACTTGGCAAATTTTAAATTTAAATAAAACGCAAACCATTTGAGATGTTTCCAAAACTTTATGATCGGCGTTCAAATACAATCAAAACATTTATTAACGGAACTCAACTTTGTTTATATGCCCATCGCGGGCACGCCGGGAGCGTTCGATCTGTTGGGCACAATTTTCGATGACTTAATCACACATTTCGGCCGTAACGACTCGTTAGTATAGAACAATAATTTGACATAGCCCCAAAGAAAAAAAGTCTAGCGGCGTTAAACACAACGAGGTGGCCAATTGACCGGTCCATTTCTTGAGACAACACGTATTATTAAATGTAGTTTTATAAACACTAAATTCGAAATATTCCTGAATTGTTTGTAGTTACAGGAATATTGTTTTCAATTTTTTTTCGTAGTTTGTATGATGAAAAAGGATATATAAACTCACATGTTTGTTAATAATTACATAGGCATTACCAAAGCCCCACAAAGGCAAACACTCTCCTTTATATAACGAACGCCATTCACAGTAACGTGACGCTCGTTATTGTCGACGAAAAAATAACGTAAGTTTCTGGAGTACCACTAGGAAGTCACATTGGACCTATTTTATTCCTCCATTTTATTGAAGATTTGCCTGAAGTAATTAATATTGTAATTTATTGTTGTATGCAGATGATGTAAAGTTATTCCTGAGTGTCAAGCACCCTTTGGTTCAACTTAATTTGCAACCTGATCTGGATAATTTTTTCAAAAGGTTAAAAGATTAAATTCGATGCATGCAGTTTTCAAGAGTAAAAAATTGCACCTAATCTTATGCTATTGATGCTTGCAAGCTACAATCGGCTGATGCAATATTGACTTGGGAATACTGTTGGATGGTAAGCTTAACATTGTTCAACACAAAACGATGAGTGTTAATAAATCCCGATGCGTTCTTGCTTTTATTTAAAGATGGACAAAAGAATTTAATGACGGAAACTTCCATTCAGAATTTTTGTTAACCAACGTAACCTTTAATACTCCTCATCGCTTACTACGTTCGTTTAACCCTCTATGCATGTAGACATGCCGTACTAACTTTGCTATGTCAGATCCTCTAAGGCGGGGATGCCTAAAAGTTCTATATGGAAAACTAATTTTATTTAATAAGCAAATCATAAGAAGGTGTTGTTGCTTTGCATTTGTGTGTGTGTACAAACACAAATGAGCACCAAGCGTATAGGGCTTGGGCACTCCTGCCCTAAGGAAATTATGCTGCTGCTACGACGGTATGTTTAACTTTATCGAGTTTTCTCTGAACATGTATATAAAAAATATTTGTAACATTTTTTTAATAGATTATAGAGTACTGTCTCACAATTATTTTAATTATTTTTGCTTTCACAATATGATTTTTAAATTTCCAAATGATAAGTATTATTTTTCTCATATGTAAACGTCTTATATATTGTAGATAATCCAAATTAACAAATATTGTTGAATTCAACCAATAATATTGATTTTTAATAAAATTAGCTAAATAATCTGTGTTGACACTGTCAAGTTTTTGTTTACAGCTACATATTTTGAAACTAAAGGAAAGAGCAGAAAAATAGATTTGTTTCACAAATATCATGAGAATTTAATGATTACAACAAGCAGCAGAGAAATAGGAAAAGCGTTAGAAATTTTGTACTTGAAAATATGTAATGATAAGATAATAATCCAAAATACACAAAGTGCTAAAACAAAACAAAAAATATTCCAGCTATTCATTCTTTTTACCAGTAATTTTATGCTTAGTGTTTCACAACAACAACAACAAACGAAAAACAATATAGGTCACAGGTGTGTGACTGAAAGTATGCAAAAAGTGATAGGAAATATAAGCATTTGAAAGTGCAATTCTAATTGAAAATTAGAAAATGTTGCAAAAGAAGTTGGAATAGATGAAAAGAGTTTAAGAAAACTGCGGCTACGCTACTGCAAAAGAAGAGTACAAGTAAAACATTTCAACTGTCCTACCTTCACTACCGTCACGCTCTGTATAACGATCTAATGACGGATCCGAACGGTATGCGGGTCTACGGCGATTATTATATGGATTGTTATTGTAGGCACGCGTCAAGACGCCATCATCTTCGAAATTTGTCTCCAATAAAATTTCCTCTCGGGGATCTCGCACACGATCGCGATTATTAGCGCCAGCAAACGACATTTCTGGCAAGATTTTTTTAAAACTTTATTTGCTTTTATTTTACTAAAATATTTTCGTTTCAAATATATTATTTAAAAATACTTTTCTTCGTTCTGAGCTCTATATAAAGAAAAGATTTGTTATTAAATTTTTACACATTTTTTAAACTTGATAAAAAGTGATTCATTTCTGTTTTTATGAATGAATTTCATGACGTATCATTTGTCAATGATTAAGTACATTTTTATTCAACACTCTTGCATTTCTTTTATTGTAGATTTTTGCTTTTTAACGTTTGAATTTTATTTTAATACTGAATTGAATGTTTGAATTTTAGTGGACAGCTTAATAATTTAACAAATTGTTTGTTGTACTACTCTCATTTGTTTGATATTGTTTATCTTATCTTTAAGCTCTCTCAACATGTATTAGAATTTCAAGTTGGAGAGAAGTTAAATTTAACCCTTGAAAGCTCAGGAATAGGGCAAGTATAATCATTAAAATACTTGCTGGTGGTATAGTTAACTTAAATTGAGTTCTGATAAAACACGTTTACGCAACGGAGAATTTGCCATAAAATGATATAAATTTATTCGAGCATATTTTCCAGTAAATGCATATATCAGCATATGTTGTAATAAATACATCTGCATGTCTGATAATAACAGCAAATTTCATTTTTCTATAAATATTTTTCATTGCAAAAAAAAAAAAAAAAAATCGCTTCAAAACCACTCAAAAAAATCAGCACACGATATTAGCTATATAAAAAAATCATAAAAATGCCATAACAATTTGGATTTGGTCCAATGATCAGTTATATACATATATCATGCAACAAGCACAAGGTTAGGTTTAACATGCTGTCAGCGCACTTGAGTCCAATTCGGTTCCGTTATGTTACCTGATTATGATATGTATCTCAGCAGATCTACATATCCTTAGTTCAGAGCCAACCCAAGGATCGGATAAAGCAGTGCAATCTACTTACATCATATTCCGATTCCTCCGCCAAATCATGCAGCATCGATCTGCCTAGATATAGATCCCTTATATAAGGAAGAGCTGGACACCGACACAGCAAGTGCTCAACACTCTCTACTTTCTCCTCGTCTCTGCAACTTCTGCAAGTAATTATATGGAAGATCTAACTTCCTCGCCTGCGTCCCTGCATTGCAATGTACCGTCAGGACCGCCATAGCAGAACGCAACGTCCGCCGGGACAGGCCTCTTAACGATGATAGTGGTCCTGTTAGCATATCTGTGCCCTGTCAGCCCTGATATTTGATAGGTGATCTCACTAGACCATCGGTCTTAAGTGGTCTCAAAAAGTTGACACTGTACTCGTTTCTTGCAGCTCCTAAGCGGGATTCCAACGATCCCATCTGTATCCATTTATTGTTGTTGAGCAGCCGCCTTTGCCAGTTCGTTAACTATAATATTTCTGAACACTTTATTATGCTCTAGTAACCAGAAAAGCTCGAGGTTCGAATGTCTCGCTATCTCAGTTACAGATATCCAGCATTCACGAACCAACGTGGATGTCGTAAAGACCCCAGCTAGTGTATACAGCACAGCTTTACTACCAGTACAGATTTGGATATCCTCCCCGTATATCCTGTAGTATCTTAACCAGTCAGCTGCCCTCATTATGGCTACGACTTCGGCGTGCGCTACGCTACACTTATTTTGCAGCCTGAAACTAGTCCTCCTCTCATACAGTTGTGAAAAAGATTTACATCAGCACCTGCCTTGCGGCCTTATCTGATGATGGACCAGTTCCACGGAGTGAATTATTCACAATTCACCAGCGCCCCTGTGTGTCTTACCAGGCTCACACAGGTAACAATTGTTGTCATATGTATGCAGCCATATGAACAACTTCTTGTTAAGGAGTTCCGGCCTTCTAATCCCTCCTGTATGCAATTTCCCAGCAATCCATGGAAGACAAGGCTTAATGAGTTGGTAGGCTGTAACCCACTAAGAGCATCAGCCCTTAAACCAACTCACCCGTCAACCATCACCACTGGTTCCTTACAGTACAGGTATCTGTTGTATAGGCAACAGATCCTCGGGAGATTGTTAGTCCCCGAAAAAAACCAAACAATCATCAAGGATACTAACGCTCCCTTCCTGCGTTTTAGGTTTCAACCACAGCCGAACGTTACAGCCAAGGTAGGCACCTCAACCATGATCAGCCCGGGTCGAACCGCAAGTAGAACTACCCGGGGGCCATGCTGATCCCCGTTCTGCCAATTTATATCCTTGGTAAGGTTTTCGGAAGCCACCACAACATAAGTCGTGCGGTTTCCTAGAGTTTTGTTTGCCGCACTAAACGAGGGACCCCTTCCCCTCCTTTCCACGAAAAACAGAGTGCCCAAGTTAAGAATACGCCAAGGCAAAACCTGTTCCCCGGGGGGAACCTCCTCTCATACAGGGGGATCAAGATGCCCACCAGCTCTCGAGTCCGACTTGGATCCATCTGTAAATTTTTCAAGCGCGTCCTCTTGACGATCTGTGTAGATCACCTCCGAGACCGTGTCTGACAAAAATACATCAAATCTCTTGTTGGACAGTAGAGCTGGTGAGCAGTAATCAATATTCTCCGGAAGATTCACTGTTATTTCTATTAGTGAGGCATGACGAGACTTTTGCTAATTCCACGTAGCGCTTGACCATAGCCTGATAGCCGAGTTCATGGCTATTTATTTCACCATGTGATCAGCCAGCAGCCAGTTCAGCATAATAAAAAGTGCTTTCGAAGGCGTAGTGCCGGAACCACCAATCACCATCAAAGCAGAAGTACGCATAACAAGCACAAAGTTAAAACTTTCTATTTTCTTTTGGATCAGAGGATGATCCCTGCATTGTGCTGGAAAAAGGTAAATAGCTTGTAGGGAAGAGGAAAGAGGAATCTTTTAATAACTAAGCATTCTTACTTTGTGCACTGTTTAAATTATTACTTTTAAAAAGCACCAAAATTAGTGTGAAGTATATTGAGTTGGCAACGCTGATAATGCTGTTAAGTAAAATGATAATACAGGTAATGGAATGATAATGCAGGAGATAACCAAAAATGTGTACATTTCAACAAAGCTCATCAAATTTGTTGTTGTTCTTTAAACTGTGATGAAGCAAGATTTCACTGCGTATCTCGTTTTTTTGCTGCTAGTAATAAAAACGTATAATAATGAATGTATGTGTTTGGCCACCACTGGTGTACATAGATGCTTTACTTTCAGAAATTGTTTGTGTTTTTTTTTCTTTCTGCTCAATTTAAAACCTTAAAACAACTTAATCGTTTTACTTAATAAAGATTTATTTTGTTTTGCTGGATTTAGAAAAAGATGTCAATTAAAAACTGTAATTGTTTTTTGTTCAAATCCCAGCAATACAAATTTAAATCAACAATTTCAGCCTGCGGACTTTCTTACTTTACATGCGTTTCGTTCGTTTGTTTTGCTTGTTTTTGTTGAAAATTGAAAGAAAAGTTTTTGGTTTAAATGTTTATTCAATTGTTGTTTCGATATCCAGCAGCCAGTACAAATACCAAACAAACTACATATGTACATATACATACATATGTGTAAGAATGTTGGTTTTTCGAATTAATTGAAATCCTCTGGCACATGTTATAAATGACAACTGCAAAATGAGTTAAACAGCAGGATATTCAAGTCTTTGTAAGCGATGAACTTTTGTCGTTTAGAGTGCCATGAAAGAACAAAAGAATCCTTTTGGCTCAGTTCCATCATCATCACAATCATCATCATCGTCATCATCATTGTCGCCGTCGTTGTCGTTGCCGTCATGTGTAAAGTTCTTTGTCAATGTCATTAGAGGGGAAAGAAGAAGGGTCAAACGGGGTTGACTAGTGTTTCGGGAAACAAGGCGTCAAATTACTGGGAACAAAACTAGTTTGTGCAGGCAACAGTAGTAGCACACATTTAATACAAATGGAATAGATACTTAGTTAAAATGCAAGATAATTATTTGCCTGAGCACGTCATAACCAACAGGGACCACTAACAAGGCATATCTGTTTACACTAGCACACATATATTGAAGTTCATTGTTATGTTAGACTTTTAAGATATATTTTTGACTTTAGTAAAGGGTCGTCCAAATAAAAAGCAGGATGTGAATGTAAACAAAACAACTCCACGAAGTGAGAGCATTATCTTAATATTTCTTATTACGATAGAAGGATGTATGTCAATTATGTGTGCAATATTGGCTAAATGCTCGCCATGGCTTCGGTGGCATCATATGGTCCATAATCGAGGTTCAAAGTCGTTAATGTGCCGTGTTATCTCATCCTTAAGCTCTTGAATTATAATTGGCTTATTCACGTATATTTCTTTTTATAAATATCCCCAAAGAAAGAAGTTCAACGGTGTGAAAACACATGATTGTGGCGGCCCATTAACATTGCAACAACGTGTGAAACAGGACCATTGAATTTTTCCCAAAAATAGTAATTGTTTCGTTGACTGTGTGACAAGTGGCATCATTCCGGTAGAACCACATGTTGCCCAGGTCCACCTCCTCAATTTCTGGTTACAAGAAGACCATTATCGTCTCGCAATAGCACATACCATTCACGGTAACTGCTTGCCGCCCTCATTTTCGAACAAGTACGGCCAGATAATGCTGCCAGCTCATAACATCCCGCGTGCAAGATCCATTCTTTCGTTGGCTGCGTGTCATGTGGCATCATCCTGTTAAAACCACTATCGTTCACATCCATATCTTCCAATTTAGACTATAAAAAGTTCGTTATCACCTTACGATAGCGAGTACCATTCACAATAACTACCTGACCATCCTCCTTTGTGGAAAAAAAATACGGACCGATGATGATGCCGCCAGACCATAAACCGAACCAAACAGACACTCTTTGTGGGCGCATTGATTTTTCGACTATCACTCTTGGATTATCATTCGCCCAAATGCGGCAGTTCTTCTTAATGACGAATCCACTAAAATGAAATTGTGCCTCATCACTGAAGATGATTTTCTTCGAAAACTGATCATCCACTGCTGCCATTTCTTGCCACCATTCTGCCCATTGACGACTCCTGGAATGGCCAAGAGGTTTTAGTTCTTGAGTCAATTACACATTGCAAGCATGCAAATGCAAGTCTGTATGCACAATTTTCATCAACGACGAGTGTGAGAGGTGCATTTCTTGGGTACGACGACCAGTTGAGGTGGACGGTTCTTCAGTCTCCCTATCGCGAACAGCGGCAATATTTTTTGCAGAACGAGCTGTACGAGCATTCACTGGTATTTGTATATCTCCCTGACCCGGGTTGCTCAAAGCAGATGGCTAGTATAATGGCACGAAACGTCACATCAAGAGGCTTCCCACCTTTCCCCATCCCACAACCACTATATCACTTTTTCTACTTCAATGATCTATCTCCCTTTTCCTCTTCTAACTCTTTTTCAGGCACAAAGGTAACTGACAAGGATCCACGTGTGATGGACAACTAAAGATACATTTGATTATACAGCGGCCTGCCTACCTCACCTAACGCACTGCCCAATTGTGTACTCTTCTATGGCTGAATTTGTTAAGTACTAAAACATAGAAATGTCATATTTAGTTGGGCAAAAAATTTGACTCTAACATGTGACTCAGAATTACCATTATGCATTATGATTGGACCACCCTCTATATACTTCGTTTGGCAGTTCGCCAACTGTTTACACACTTTAATATCAAGTTTAGAACGTCTTTAGCTATTACAGTTATAGGTAAACAAAATTTTAACCACTAACTAGTGTAAACATGTCTCTCTTGTTTGGCTTAAGTTTAAAATTAACATAAACTTAAGCGAAATAAACTTTGTTGAACTTATTTAGAAGCATTTAGAGTCATTAAAACACATACACAATTACATAAATACGAATTCTAAGCACAAACTTGTGCCTGGCTGCAAATCCCATCTAGAAGCTACAGCCATTCATCCAGCTATTCGTTTGAAAATTTTGCTAAATTACTTTTTTTTATTTATTTATTTTTTCTTTTTGTTTAGTTTAGAAAATGTTCCATTAAAATCTTAAAGATGCTTTTTTGCACGCAGTGTTCAGAGGGGGCTGAAGTGGGGAAACAATGTGTTTATGTTTATGGCGAAATATAGTGGTTTTTATTGTTGTCATAAATAAAGTGAAAAATATATAATTCAACCATCATTGTGTGTCATTTCAACTGTAAACAATTCAAAATTGTTTCAAAATTATGCACATGAAAAAAATGCAAAAAGAAGGGGAGTTGAGATATTATATTCGAGTATACAGACTTTACTAAAATGGCGTTGAAATAGGAAATCTGCAGCAGGAAACATCTTACAGTTTATATAATTTTTAAACACTTATTTTCAATGGTCGCCATCCAAAGTAAAATACTAAAATTTTGTTGAACAGATAGAATGTATCACTGACTTAAACTAGCACCTGCCTTGTCGCCTTTATCTGGTGATGGACCAACTCCACGGGGTGAATTATTCACAATCTACCACCATCTTTATGTGGCTTGTAAGGCTTACATAGGTCCCAAGTTCTGTCATATGTTTGTAGCGATGTGAACAAACCACTTGCTGAAGAGCTCGGGCCTTCTCATCTCTCCTGTAGGCAACAGCACCTCGCGGGTTATTGGCGTCCAAAATCTGGTATGCACCATCGTTATCAGGGAGAACTAATTCTCCTCCTTGCGAGTTTATGTTTAAATTACAGCCAGAACGTTTCAGCCAAGATGTAAGCTCCTAAACCATGCTCACTGCCGGAGTGGTTGGCAAACAGAATCTCCAGTGGGCTTTCCCGATCATTGGTTTGCCAATTAACGCTTGTTGAAGGTTTCTCAAGTCCAACACAATATAATACAACAAACAAGGAACTCCTAACCATCTATGCCTCAGAAAACAGAGCATCCAGGTTAAGCGTACAAAAAGACAAAACCTGCTACTTGGGCTGTCGTTGAACAGACAGTTTGTGAAAATTGATTTACATCAGTACCTGCTCTGTCGGCCAATTCCATGGGGTGGATTGTTCATGACTCACAGGTTCCACCGTGTGGCTTCCAAGACTCATACAGGTCACAAATTTTTGATAAGCTTGTATAGAATATGGACAAACCTGCTTAAAAGCTCGGGCCTTCTCATCTCTGCTATATGTAATTTTCCAGAAGTCAATGGAATACAAGACGGAAGCCCATTAATAGCATCAGACCTTAACAAACTCATCTACGTAACCATCACTACTGATTCCTCACATTGCGGAAATCTGTTGCGAAACAAAAGCACCTTAGGCCAGCCCCTGAAAACCAGCATCCACCGTAGTTATGAGGGAGGACTAATTCTCCTCCTTGAGAATTTAGATTTAAGCCACAGCCAGAACATTTCAGCCAAGATGTTACAAGGTTCAATTGATTCAAGGGCATAAGGCTAATGACGCCGATTGTTTCGCTAAACAGACGGAAGTGATTGATGACTACAAAGCAAATCATCTGCAGTGTCGAGGTATTGTTTTACCTCAGCGGATTCGTTTACAAGCGGAATTGCCGCATTTGAATAAACGAGAATCCACAAGTGATTGTTGGGAAGTTAATACATCCACAAAGAGTTTGGTGCGGTTTAAAGTCTGAGACGGTGTCATCAGCCCACACTTTTTCGAATATGAAGTTGGCCAAGCAGCCACTGTGAATAACGTTCGCCATAGCGAGATAATGATGAACTTCTTCTGGCCAGCAATTGAGAATATATACTTGGACGATAAAGAGTTCTAACAGGATGGTGCCACTTGCCACACGGCTAATGAAACAATCGGTAATTTGCGCAAAAAATTCAATGGTCGTGTTTTTCACATTGTGGCGATGATAATTAGCCGCAATCATTTGATTTGATACTATTGGACCTATATATTTGGAGATATTTAAAGGGAAAGGTGTACGTCCATAAGCCAAGAACAATTTAAAAGCTAAAGGATGAGATAACTCGGCACATTTACGACATTGATCCCCAATTATGTCACAGAGTCATTAAAAATATGGAGCATTGTATAGAAGTATGCCATTAAAATCGTAGCGGGCATTTGGACGATTGGCTGCAACCGCGTAATTAGCGATAAGACCAACTCTTTCCATCGAGGCACCTGTCTCTGTTTTATTTTATATGTAAGTACGTGGTTAGGTTAAGTTTTACAGAATTCCAAATTCATTAAAAACCAGTCCACTTGGCTCCTTTCTTGGTCCCATTTTATTGCCTGAGGGAGATACATATGTAGTCCATGACATCCACACATCCTCCGACTATTCAGGTTCAAACCATCCATTATAGCAGATAAATCCCGCATTCTGATATAACTGCTTACCCGAGGTGCAGTATCACTACACCCACATACAGCGCTCTCATAAAACAACGAGCCGGACACCAACAGGGTGCTCAACACCCTCTTACTCATCCTTACAACTTCTACAGACATCATTAGTTGGAAAATTCAACCTCATCGCCACAGGAAATGCTTCACACCCTCTTCCTTGTCCTTAATCCAATCATTAAATGGAAGATTTAACCGCTTCGAATGAGTCCCTATGTGACAATGTTTTGTTATCGACACAGGAATTGCTCAATACTGCCTTCCTTGTGTTCCTCCCTACAATTTCTACAGAAAAAATTAGATGGAAGATTTCATCTCTTCGAAAGAATTCTTGTGTGACAATGTCCTGCTATCGACAAAGGAAGCGCTCAACACTCTATTCTTCGTCCTCATCCCTACAACTTCTTCAGAAATCATTAGACGGAATAGTTAACCTCTTCGAATGAGTCCTATGTTACAATGTCCTATTATCGACAGAGGAAACGCTCAATACTTTCTTCCTCGTCCTCGTCCCTACAACTTCTACAGAAATCATTAGACGGAATATTTAACGTCTTCAAATGAGTCTCTATGTCCTAATGTAATGTCAAAGCCGTCACCAAAGCAAGCAGCCTTCGTCGGGGAAAACTTCTCTGGGCTGTAGTCATTTACGATCCTATACAGGCTATATTAGCTAGTCACAACTCGTCAGGTAACCCCATCATCATCCTGTGCACCATCTGTTCACATAAATATTCTTGGAATGAAGATACAGTGTGACGTTCGGTGGACTGAACACAAGTGCCTCGGGTTTTTGAAACGGTGTAAGATGTACTTAACGCCATGCGATGTCCTTACTATATCACCTGTATCCGACCGAAAATGGAATACAAGTCTCATGTTTGGGCCGGTGCTTCAAAGTCTATTTTGGGGTTTCTCGACCGTGTGCAGGAGGGGGCGAAGAAGCTCATCGGTGACAGTAGGGTATCCAGCTCTATTGACTCACGGGAGCATCGACGCAGTGTGGGGTGTATTACTCTGTTCTATCGCTACTACAATGGATTTTGCTCCGACGAGATTAGGGATCTTGCTCCCGAAACTCGCACATTTATACGTAACACTCTTTCATCGTCGAGAGCTCATTCATTTGCGGTCAATAGTCCGGGTAATTGTACTACGCATTATAGAGAGAATTTACTTTTCAGCCGTACGCTTCGCTTGTGGAATATGTTGCCTGTAGACGTGTTTCCTATCTGTTATAACGTTGGAAAGTTCAAGTCAAACGTTCACAAACACTACTCCCTCTTTCCCCCTCCTCACAACCTATTTTCCTAGTTCTGGTACAATACACTGCGTATGTAGGGGTCATCCCCTGAGTACTGGTCCAAGTTAAAAAAAAACATGCTGCATGAAGAAGGGCAATATATGAAGCATATTTTGCCCTGTGTTTCAAACACAGGGTGAGGTACTGCCCTTTTTTCCTAACCTGCATAATGATTTATATTGACCTATATTTATGTTTTATGTAAAAATAATTATTCTAGTTTTCATAATTTATTGACAATTATAGGGTGTTTTTTTAAGCCCGATAGAACTTGAAATTGTAAAAAATAACACAAAAAATTAAATTGTAATCAAAATTTTTTTTTATTCGAAAGATCAATACGTGACATTAACATTTGAAAATGATTTCGGGCATATGGGCACCGCGGCTGTTCTTGACGAAGCGCATTCTGGACGTCCAATTTTGGTATATCACGAACAACACGAACAATGCTGGCCTCCAAGGCGTCAATTGTTGCTGGTTTATCAGCATAAACCAGTGACTTCACGTAGCCCCACAGGAAATAATCGAGAGGTGTCAAATCGCACGACCTTGGAGGCCAATTGACAGGTCCATTTCTCGAAATCAACTTATCGCCAAATTTTGATTTCAGTAAGTCGATGGCTGCGTTCGCCGTATGGCACGTAGCGCCATCCTGTTGAAACCACATCTCCTCCGGATCAATGTCATCCATATTTTCAAACAAAAAATCATTGATCATGGTGCGGTAACGATCTCCATTGACCGTAACGCGAGCTCCGGCCTCATTTTTGAAGAAATAAGGTCCGATGATGCCACCAGCATGAAAACCGCACCAAACAGTGCATTTTTCTGGATGTAATGGAGTCTGTAGGGTCTCTTGTGGATTGGTCTCACTCCATATGCGGCAATTTTGCTTATTAACTAACCCGTTAAGCCAAAAATGCGCCTCATCGCTGAATACAATTTTGCGATAAAACAACGCGCGAATCGACGACTGATTTTCAAAGTAAATTTGGATAATTTCGTAGCGTTGTTCAAGCGTGAGTCTATTCATGATGATTTGTCAGAGTATACTGAAACAAATAAAAAAAAATGTTTCATCAAAATTTAATTTTTTGTGTTACTTTTTACAATTTAAAGTTCTATCTAGCTTAAAAAATATATTTAAAAAACAAACATAAAAGAGAAAAAAGGCCGTAAAATTATTATATGTCTGTGTTTTAAATTAGTAATGCCAACGTTTTTTTCTACACAACAAGCACTTCAAATCTGAAATGCTAATTGCTCTTTATTGTTTTATACAATATTTTGTGGTTTTCTGTAAACGTAGAATATATAACACTTCTAGGAAATCAGGTAGCATTTAAAAATGTTGCCTAATCACATGTAACATTTTATTTTTAAGACAAGAAAACGCCATTAATTACAAATAAAATAAGAACAGTGTGGCCAAATTTGGGTAACGAACATATTTATATGTATGCACATATGCGGGTTTGTAACGTTTTATTGATTGCAACATTGGATTTCACATGAGAGCGCGTGCGACCGATGGCGTCGACCGGTGATTTCCATTATTATTTATAATAGCGCATTTACACCAACTCAAAATTAGGTAGATTTGAATTGAAATCTACAACGAAATCTATATCGTTTACACCACCGTTTTTTTTTTTACATCTAGCAAGATTTCATTTGCTCAAAAATAATTTATGCATGCGGGTTTGACAATACAGTATTATCAGAGACTGAATACACCAGCATTAAAGTAGATTTCATTTTGAATGGGAAATCTTCTCAAAATCTATTAGATTTGGCTTGAAATCTCGAATGGGCAGATTTCGCTTTGGTGTAAATAGGCTATAAGTATGTTTATAAAATAATTTATTGAAATAACGACAAATTTAAATACCTTTTTAAGTTAGCTTCCTTTTTAACAACTTATTCATTGGCATTTCCTGCAGCTCTCTAATTATTTTCCACACTTATTTCTTAAAGTGTATTTACTTTTTCCTCCCACCACTGGCGGAGTATGATATTCTCTTTGCATTTTATCTAGTCTTTGTAAGCTGTCTTTTCACAAACAACTCACATACAAATACGAATGGATATTTATGTTACTCCAAGCATTCCTACAGCCTCATAATTAGGCTCTAGCATTTTATCATGTGCAACTAATGGGGATTTTGTTTTTCTTCTTTTTCAATTTTTTGTTGCTTCTTACAAGATGAATAATCCTCTAAATAACACTTTTTTTTTAATTGCATTTCATTTCGAGTACTTGATAGCGAAAAGGATTTCCTCTGCTTTTAATGCTAGCGAAGTGATAATAAAGTAAAATAAGAAGAAGAAAGAAAAAAAAACGGTACAAAAGTTTACTAAGCTTAAAAATGCGGAATATTCCATTACTACTCGTACATGAATAAAATCTAGAGAAGATAATTTGTTTTCATATTTTAATAAGTTTCTTTTTTCGGAAAAACATTAAGAAAAGAAAATAAGAAATATGAAACTGAATTAAAAATAATTAAATACTTGCATTTTGTTTTAAATGGCAAATAAACATAAATTAAATTAAATTCACAAAACTTTATTTTAAAGGAAAATATTTGGGTAAAAGAGCTAGAAAAAAATTTTGATAATCAGTCATGTGCGGAGAAACTCAAAATTTTGAAATCACTTATAAGCTCAAAATCGCAAGTTCCATTTTTTTTCATGCTGAAGATCGCGCGTTTTGTACGAGCAAAAATATTTGTAAAACTTGGTAGCACTTGCTTTTTCTATGGGATAAGACTAGTTGTGCCATCTGAAGAAACCATTTTTAAAGTAAACAAATGCAATACAGCAAACATGTAAAAAAGAAATTTTTGTAATAAAATTTATGAAAATTATACACTTTTATGATGAAAATATATAATAAAAACCCCATTGAGTTTATTCACTTCATTTAATTTGCAACTGTGTCGGTTGTTCACCAAATCAAGGCGTGTATCGCTTTGTCCAAGGCAGCTTTACCATGGTAGTGGTATAAGCACAGCTGTCTTTTGTTTCCTTTGCATAAATTTGTCAAAATTTTGTATACAAGCAAACAAAAGGAAAACAAAATTTTCACAAGTTTTTGTAATTTCTACCAACAAAATATATGTGATGTTTTTTGGTGTTGTAAAGGGTGGTTAAATTTCAAGGGCCCATGTTGGTTTTGAATAAAACACAAACTATTTAGGAAATTATTGTAATTTTATTTTATTATGATATATTGGTATTACTCAATTATGTATAGAACAAAATATCGTCCTACACGATCGTACGATTTATTCACAAGAAACTGTTTCAAAAGCCTGGCTGACTTGAAAAAATCGCTACAAGTACAAGTACAATTGCAATAATTTATATACACAATAAAATAATTAAAAACTTTTATTAACATAATAATTTTACATTACTTAATTTTTTTTTCTCGAGGCACCAACAATATTCTCATGTTTTTCACAATATATACCACACTAATCGCACAGAAACCATCATGTTTTGAAAAGTTTCATAAAATTTTTCAAATTGCACGGTTTGTCAAAAACTCTGTCGCACGGTTGCATTTTTAGTAGTTTTTAAGCACACACCCTTTATATAGTAGATCGCACGATCGTGTATGATTGTGTAACAAGGCCTTTATCAGCAAGTGCTCCTTGGCAAATGCCTTCTGAGCTCGAAGACTCTAGTTCGGACTAAATACATATATATAAATATTGCCTTATTTAAGGAAAGTTTTTTGAAATCTACGAAATTAATAATTTATATAAAATGTTTAAGCATTTAAAATATATTAAAATCTGTTTATTCCAACTTAATCTTTATAGATTTTCTGATTTGTAGCGCAAACCCTTTCTTTCTAAACGAATGTCTGAGCAGTCATCGTCACTACTATCATCAAATAAGACTATGGTATCCATACTATTATTATATAATTTAGAAGTTTGTATTTTCACTTAAAACAATATTTTTGTCATAAAAGTATTTTGTTGTTTGTACTTTCAAGAAATTTTAAATGTGTCTGAAGTATTTTATACTATAACACGGCAGGACTAATAAAAACAGGGTTGTTAAATCTCTTTTGCGGAAAGCATTTATCGCAGGAATTAATAATTTCAATTTGAATATCGATCTATATTTCTTTCCGTTGGAATTTCTTTTCCGCGCGGAACCAATAATACCACCCGACTGTGAAAAAAGTAAACGAGAAATCAAATAAAGCAGCATGCTAACTTTATTGGGTATATTATATACTCTAGTATACAGACGCAAGCTCTAAGGAGTAAAAAACATGCTTGTGCAAACAATATGCAGTGGCCAATCACACCGCAATTCAATTTAAGAGGGGTGTACTTAGATCATTAAAAAAAGGCACCGGTTGCAGGTCTCTGATACTTACTGCCTTGCGGGAATGCTTATTGTTCAAATTGGTATCCCGCGGGATCTTATAGTGGAGAAAAGAAACATATCGAATATAATGAACACGTTAAAGCAAACAATATGCGGTGGCCAATCACACCGCAATTCAATGTTTTATTTTCTGATAAAAATGTTACACCTATGCTACATATAGTGGTTCAACACGTTCTTTTCTAAAAAATTTGATACACTATTAAAGGGTGTCATGTTCTTTTCAAAACATGTTGCACTTAAAACTGGCAAAACATGTAGCATGTCCTACACTCTACCTCGAGTAAGGTGGAGATACTGCCCTTTTTTAACTTCTTTGTTACATACGTGTTGATGCAAATATGAAATTCTTTTGTTATTGTAGATGAGTAAACGGGGCTGATGATGATAGCTTTTATAAGATAAAAATAGTGATTAAAACGTTGGTATGTTAAAAGTAGTCATGATATATTTGAAACGCTAAGTGTACATTATTATTAAATGGCACTTTGTCAGCATTTTTTGTTCTTTTGTGCTAATAACACATGTACAACTTTTTAAGGGTGATGGTAATCGGAAAAAGTGATAAACATTTAAAGGGCAGTATTTTTTATCAGAAAAGAAAACACCATAAGATGGGTGTACTTAGATCATTAAAAAAAGGCACCGGTTGCAGGTCTCTGGTACTTACTGCCTTACGGAAATGCTTATCATCCGAATTGGCATCCCGCGGGATCTTATAGTAGAGAAAAGAAACATCGAATATAATGAACACGTTAGAGCATGTTCTTTAAATAGTAAATCCAGGCTCTTATGTATGTATATATGTATATATGTATGTATGTGTATGTGGTGGCATGGTACATATTCTATTAAGCAGAAGGGGAAAAATAATAAAACTGATTTCAAAACTTTTTTCACATAAAGTTTTAAATTAACACAATAAATATTCCAAATCTCTGTTATAGAAATTGTTTACTTTCACATGAAAGCTTGAGCACAAAAATGAAACCGAAGTGATTTTTCTAATTTGATGATTTCCCTCAAAAAATAAAAAATAAAACTCACATAACAAACAGCAACAAAAAAAAAAAAAAAACCAAATCATACAATATAAAGGCTCAATCCAGCTGGAAATGTAACTTTTCAACAAATAATACTGGCCTAATGCCTACAAGCAAATATACGAGTACATATCTACACATAAACATAATCCAGGAAAATATGCTCCCCCTTCTGAGCTGTTGTATGTCAGATAGTGGGAAACAAGAAGTGGTATTTTCGTGTCAGGGTGGGTGGGTGGTGGTTGGTTGTTAGTTTGGGTTTGTAAAACTTTTTCGTTTTCTGTTTGTTTAGAAAATAAAAATGTTTAGCATAAATATTCAAAGCGGCTGGGCTTCTTGTTAAGAGTCTTAACAATATGTACATATCTACTACTCGTTTGTATGAATGTTAGTATGTATGTATTTATTATTCGGTTTGTGTCCGTTTATTTAATCCAATACAATTGAAATGAATTTACCCCAGAGGCAAATAATAAAATTTAACCAAGAAGCTACAGTAGTGTTCCATGAAATATGTATGTGCATCCTTAAAGCAGCGTTTACATCGTAATACAAGTACTTAGATCTGTCAAAAAGTTGTGTAGAATGAAGAAAATCTTACATTATAAAAATCAAATCATATATTGGGCTAAAGAATGGGAAAAGATTTGTCAAAATATACAGTTTTTTCTCGGTAACACTATGCTATGTAGAAAATGGAAACTTTTATTAAATCTTCTAAAAACTCAAGAACGAAGTACTTGTGTGCAAAATGCTAAAAGCTCGCAATTTCACGACCTATATGCTAAATTAGATTACAATATTTCATCACTTTACTCTTCAAACTTTTCACCTCGTGTAGTCAGTTTAATAATAAAAGCTAGAGGTGGCTTATTAAGCCTTAATGCAAAATCCTTCAGCGACAATACTGTTGGTATTTGTACTTTATGTAATTTAGATGCTTCTGAAAATACGCCTCACTTCATAGGTGTTTGTCCAGCATACAAAGAATTCAGAGTGCAATATTTTAGTAAATGAAAATGAAGTTATATGTATACTAAATGGCTTAAATTTTGTTTGTCTTTATAAATAAATACATTGAAGTCTGCTTAAAGTATAGAAAACTTATTTTAAATGAATTTGTACCTTAAACTTTTCTGTGATAAAATAAAATATCTTGTCTTCTTTTCTTTTTCTATCCAGGTATTTAAAATAATTTTGTTAAAAATCTGGCTTACAACTAATAAGTTATGCCATTTATAGATTTAGTTGCTAATCACATTGTAATTGAATTATAAAATATGTAGATACTTTCTAAATCTATTAATAAATAATAATAATATAAAAATCAAATCTATTGGGTGAAGAAGTCTGAGTGTAAAATTTGGAAGGGATCGGTAAAACTTATGTGATATTTCCACATCACAATCGAGCAACCTTTCAAGAAATTATATGAAAAGCACAAACTTTTTTGGGTGATTTGTATACAAATCACTTGCAAGTCACTTGCTTGTATTGTGCAAACATCACATTAATTTTTTAACCCTGACTTTACACAGAAAATTTCTGAATTCATATTATAAATAAAAATTTTGAAGCGCCGTGGCCACACATCAGGCTATTTGATCAAATTTGAGTACAAGGCGAATTCATGCAGGTAAATGCAGCAGATCAATAAATACAATATAAAAAGTAAAATCTTTTTCATGTCAGGGGAAAAATATTACTTAGTGTACACACCTGCGATAATATCTGAGATGAGAACGTCAAATTTGATCGCAGAGAGAACTCTGTTACGTGTAGACTTAAAATCAGTGTTAACGCAGTCTTATAATAATTTTTATGAGAGCGTTCTTATGAGAAATCTCATGGCAAAGATCTTATAAGAGCTGTCAAAAAAGCGACTATGTATGTGTTTGTGTGCAAAAAGACGTCATAACAATTTTACCGATTATTAGTTTTGCAAATGTTCTTTTAAAAACCGCTTTTAAATGGAAAATAATTTGTTTTTATGCAATAAATATATACTATACGTGATTAATTTTGTACAAAATGTGTGCATAGGCAAAATTCATATAATATTCTATTCACCGCAAAGAAGTGTTTTCTTCTCGGCTTTCAGTGATTTATGAATTCTTATAAGATTAACAAAAATACGTATACTCCTTGTTAAATATTAAGATGGACATAAAGAAGTTCGCTCTCTCATTCTGCCGACGTTTTCTCAGATATTATGTCAGAGATAATCGCAGTTGTAGACACTAGGTTATGAGAAATTGTATGGCAACGATAAGAGCTGTCAAAAAAGCGATTGTGTGTGTTTGTTTACAAAAAGACACCATTACAATTTTACCGATTATTAGTTTTGCAAAAAAATCTTTTAAAAAATAAATAAATTGGTTTTATACCTTAAGTACATATGTATATAATATAAGTGATTCGTTTTATACAAAATGTGCACAAATACAAAATTCATACAATATTCTATTGATCGCCAAAATGTGTTTTCTGCTCGGCTTTCAATGGTTTATGAATTCTTATAAGATTAACAACAATACGTATACTCCTTGTTAGATATGAATATGGACATACAGAAATTCGCTCTCTCATTCTGCCGACGTTTTCTCAGATATTATGTCAGAGTTAATCGCAGTTGTAGACACTAGTTTAACACAAAAAGGAATTAACAATTACACAAACTAAATATTATGTATGTAGTACAACAACTCTAATGCTGCCACCTAATAATTATACCATCGATCCTAATTTGGACGAGCAGAGTTCCCGTACTATAGAATTGCGCAAATGAAAGTGCCTCTTCTAGCATGAAACAGCTGGTACTTTTTCTTCGAGCTATTTTGGGCAAGTAGTTGAAGGCACGTTTACATGGTAATACAAAATATTTAGATTTTGTGGGAGCAAAATATTACGAAATTCTCTCCATACTTAAAAAAATTTAACAAAAATGTGTTGTAAGTACTATTTACGATTACACTTGTGGGATAAATATAATCAAAGTATTATTATGAAAGTCTAATAAATTTACTGGTTACAACTCCACAACATTTACAAAAACAACATGCAATATTCTTGAACTGCGATTGTTTGCTTTTGTGAATGTTGTACCACCTGCAGTAAATACTTGAAGTGCTGCCAATGCAAATTTAAAAATACACCTCTGATGTGATGAGAATACTGAGTTTTCTACAATGGTTTAGAAAATTAAGTTTTACCGACCGTTTGTCAATTTTTGCATTTGGATTTCTCTCATACTGAATACATTTTGTTTTTAGACGGTAAGATTTCCTTTATTCTGCACATATTTTTGACAGATCTAAATACTTGTATTACTATGTAAAGGTGCCTTAAGCAATCAGATGTTTGAAAAATAAGCAATAACAAAGAAAGAAAATTTATTTACATCAACTCATATACAAATCATTTCAATGCTTTTGTAGTAATATTAAATAACAAAACAGTATGTGCAAAAGACCTTAAAAACCAAAAAGTGTAAAAAATCATACTATTTTTTCGAAAAACTAAATAAAAATTTTTATTGCCGCATCAAAACACAGCATGTGTTTCTTTCTGGGCTAGAAATGTGGATTTCTGCGTTCCCGTACTTTTCACAAATTGTATCTCTTTTTGAGAGAAACTTAAGCACGCTCTCATTTGCACGGAACTAGCCCAAAAGATCTGGCAACATGAACACATCTAAAGAAAGTGGAGAAGTTATTTGGATAATTTTTGACTATTTACTTTGAAGTAGAATGGCGACTTTTGGGAGATTTTCTATTTTCTGAGTTAAACTGAGAGCTGCTACCAAAAAATAAAAATAAAAAAAAACGTAATAACTTATTTTCTGTGTAACTAACCTGCTCCATTTTTCTTCTGTTTTATAGATTAATCTTTAAATTTAACTAAAATGGAGAATTGGGACAATGAAACAAGAATTTGGATAGTGCAGCACTTTAGAGTCTGAGAACATAGGCGCACGTTTTGCGGCACTCCTCCTAGCAGATGCAGTATAATGAGGCTCGTAAAGAATTTTTCCGAGCGTGGCATTATCGCAAGAAGCCCTTACCATCGAGATCCCTCAATGCGGATGCAGAAAACTATCGCTGCTGTAGCTGCTGCCATACAATCCAATCCGACTAGGAGCTTATCTGCTAAATTAAGTGTCAGCAGACAGTCACTGCAGATAATTTTGCACCAAGATTTAAACTTATTTGCTTATAGGATTCAATTAACAAACAAACTGAATCCTAGAGACTTCCCGATTCGCTTGGAATTTTGTGAGAAGATAATTCAATTGGTGTCAGAGTATGAAAACGTTTTGAACTGCATTTTTATGTCTGACGAGGCATATTTTGATTTAAACGGCAATTTTAACAAACACAGTTGTCGAACACGGAGTAATTCTAAACCACAGATACTCCATCAGATGCAATTACATCCACTTCGCATCACAGTGTGGTTCATTGTCTGGCCTTACTTTTTTGAAGAAAACGTTCAATGGAGACCGTTACTTAAAGATGTTGAAAGAGTTTTTCTTTCCAGAATTTCACCGAAACAGAATCCCTTTCAACACTGTTTGGTTTCAACAAGATGGGGCAACTTGTCACATAGCCACGCCTGTTATGACAGAATTGAGGCAAAAATTTCTGAAGAAACTGATTTCAAGAAACTCCACATTCCGTTATCCTCACAGGTCTCCTGACCTCGCTGTTCCTGATTTTTTTGTGGGGTTATTGCAAATAAAAAACCCCAACATATTTGAATGATTTAAAGCAATCCATTCGAACGGTAATTGAGACAGTTTCCGCTGCAACACTCCAAGCAGTAATGAATAACATTTTGATAAGATGTCGTACATGTGTCAACGGCACATGTGGGGGCCATTTGAATTCAATTATTTTCAAAACTTCATGAATTACTTTCATAAAAATGTATTATTTTTCAAACGAATTTCTAAAAAATAAATTACATAAACTTTACAAAAAGTTATTTAAGTTTCTTAATGTAGCAAAATTGATCAGCTACTTTGTATTTCTCTTTTTTTAAGCGAGAGTGTTAAGTCTCTTTGAAATTCCCTTTTTATTTCAGTTTTTTATGTCTGCTATGAAAGGAAGTAGTCAAGCAAATTTTTGTTCATGTAATCATATTTGAGTGGGTCTGTCCTATTGTGGTTGTTACCGATGAAATAGTCCAATAAAAATAAAATGTATTAAACGTATAAACCCTGTAAGCATTTGAAATTAAAGCCACAAAATATAAAGCTTATGGTTTGTAGGAAAACTTTTAAATAAATTTATATTTCTCTTCTTTATATTCCGTTAAAGGATAGTGGGAATAAAAATTAAATCAATTTAAAATTTATTTACCAGAAAATCTTTGATTGTTTTTTCAGGGCACATAAATGAAATTCAAGAAATGTTTATAATAATTTAAGTATTAAGTACAAACGAATACAGGATAGATTGTTATTAAATTAATTATTTTAAACTAAAATAGCTACTGGTTTTAATGAAAGCCCATACTCAGAAGAGGAATTGCTTAAAGGTTTTCGTTGGATTAACAGTTGCTAGACCGCTAGTTACGAATCTAAGCGATAACAAATAAGGAATACAGACTTGAAATTTATCGGAGAATCTAAGCGATTGTTTTAGTATTTAATTGATACCTTTTCAAAATCTAATTTAATACCACACATAGACATGTATACTTTCCCTGCAGGAAATGTCAATAGTAAAACTATAGTGATTACCTATTGACGATGTCACCAGTACTACTGACAAATTGTACCCTTACTAATGCTAACTACTATTGACATTTAACACAGGCTTGTCCTACGAAATGTACCAGTAGACTGCGTCAATACTGACTAGGTAGTTCTTGTGGGGTCATATGGAGAAAATGTCAATAGTAAGATTGTACTGACTTACTATTGACGATATTACCGTACTGTGGGAAATGGCCATAGTAAAACTGTATTGATTCCCTATAGGCGCTATCACCACGTTTAGAAAATGTCAATAGTAAAACATATAGTGATTGCCTATAATTATAAAATACTTAACTAGTTTAGCACTTTTTACTTACTTTTACTTGTTTATATTATTATTATACTTTTGTTATTATTATTTTTTATTAGAATTAGCTATTTTCTTGCGGCCACAGATAAATTTTAAAAACAAATGAAATTTATTAACAAAAAATATTCTCTGTCTATCAAAAATAAAAGACAAGGAAAAAAATTTATTGACAATGTCACCAGAAATACACCATATATGTTGACAAAAATGTTGACATGGATACACTTAACCCCATATTTCCTTCAGGGTTCATACATAAATACATATGAACTGGTTTTTTTAAAGTGGTATAAGTCCATTTTTGAATCAATTTAAAAATATTGGCCAACTTTAATCAGTTCGAGTGATGTTATTTACACTATAAATCTTTTAAATTTTGTTGTGAAATAAAAATGACTAAAATTATTTGAAAAACTAAACGATTTTCTTAACTCCACATGGACTTATGCCACTTTCAAAAAGAACATATTGCAAGACATAAAAATAGTAGCGTAATAAGTCCATATATTTGCAGACATGCTATGATAGATATGTTTTACTGAATTGAATTTTTATGTAAAAAGTAATAGTTAAAATGAAGACATATAAATATACGAATAACCAAGTTTAGTAAGAGTTTATTTCAATTATTATAAAAATCATTAAGAGCTTTCTGGCGCTTACTAACCAACATCACTTTCAGACCAAATTGACGGATTGTCGTATTCTTCACAAGTATATGAATTTATTGTAACAACTTATATTATTTATTTAAACGTTTAATTTTCTAGTTTAACAGCAATTATATTTAAATAATACTATTTGCATAAGAACAAAGGTCCGCAGGATAACTATACAAAACTTCTCATCATTTCATCAGAACAATAATACCTTTATTTTGTTAACAATGTTGTTTTTAATACATTTGCACTAGATAAGCGATCAGTGTGCGATAATTAATAATAATTGCAATAAAAAACTGTTTTAGTTATAGTAGTTCCTATGATTTATATATATATTATATTTAGTTAGGGTAGTTCCTATGAAATGTCGACATATAGATAGCTGGCAAACATAGAAGACAAGCTATTTATAATTTTTTATTGGTATAAATGTTAGAAGCTTAAAATAGCGAATAAAAAACTCAATTGTTTGAAGTTCTGTCTTAACAGAAAATTACATTTTAATATGAAAAAAGTAAAAATAGTTTCAAATTAAAAGAAATTGCCAAAAAAAAAAAGTTAAAAATCTTATTTTAGATTGCAAATTTTGCAATAAAAACATATTTTTTCCACAAACTATAAAAAAGGACATAAAAAGTGATGATGTGCTTTTGTTGACGGAGTTGAAATAATGAAAAATCAAGATATACGGGTACTCCACCATGTAACAAACGGTCCGTCAAAGGTAGGTTTTAACAGTATGTCTTAAGGCCTTGCTACACTATCATACACGATCGTGCGATCTACTAAATAAAGCATGTGTGCTGAAAAAGTACTAAAAATTCAACCGTGCGACAGAGTTTTTGACAAATCGTGCGATTTGAAAAATTTTATGAAACTTTTCAAAACAATATGGTTTCTGTGCGATCAGTGTTGTATATGTTGTGAAAAATATGAGAATATTGTTTGTGCCTCGAGAAAAACATTTAAGTAATGTAAAATTATTATGTTAATAAAAGTGTTTAATTATTTTGTATTTGTATTGGTAACTATACAGTTGCAAATAAATTTGCAAAGTATAGGATGCACAGCATGGGCGGAGTAACGTAGACCTTATGCCCACGATGGTATTAACAGTATTTTTTTGCGGCGCTGTGACTAACTGTACCGACCTATGCCTTCGCATAGGAAGTTGTCACGTGGTTAACAACGAAATACCTCACAAAAACTGTAAACTAATACAGTTAGTTGAGGTAGACAGTTAACCAATGAGAGTGAGACGCAAAACTCTCGAAGGCCAAACAACAACAACAAGCCTGACCGCACTTAAGAGATAATTACGATGACGCGAAAGCTGTTCCCCAGCCCAGAGCTGCTTTACGACTGTTTAATTATTTTATTGTGTATATAAATTATTGCAATTATACTTGTATGATAGTGTGGCCTACAACGCCATTTTGAAGCGATTTTTTCAAGTCGGCCAGACTTTTGAAATAGTTTCCTGTGAATGAATCGTACGATCGTGCAGGATAGTGAATCAGGGCCTTTAACGGCGTTTCATGTCTAATGTGGACGGGCAGTAATTTTCCTGACGATGATAACAAATTGTTATCGAAAATAAATACTGTTGAACTTTTATATAAAACTAAAACGCTCTTTAGCTGCAAAAATAAGAATTAAAAATTCTTTATTAAAATCTTAACCTTAAAAGCAGCTTCTTCATTTCGTTCAGTGTAGGATTAGTAAGCAAACGACATGAACAAATTTCTATTTATTCTGGCAGTTTCCGTTACAAAAACAATTTCTACAAAAACGGAAATGAAGGAATCTCTACTTCTGTTTTAGCAAAAATAAATAAATAAAAAACAAAACTGGTTCACAATATCATTCAATGCAATGAAGTTTATTACAGGAAATTTAATTGTTACAAGATGGCGCGTTTCGCATGAAGACTATTAGTGGAATAGACGACAGGCAAAGTAGGAAAAAAAAACAAGCAAGTAATGGAGTAGACTACGCCATAATAAAGAGAATTACTTCATTGTTAAAGTCTTTTCTTCCTTTTTGTTTTGCTGAGCAAAATGCATTATAAAAATGCTAATCAACTTACCCATTATAAATGTTAGAAATGAAGATTAATTTTTTATAGAATACTCGTATATGCAGTTTGTGTTGTAAACACAGTTTCACACAGTTTTTAAAGGCCTGGCTTAAGTATTTTGTTCAACAGTGTCGTAATAACGTAAATAAATATTTTAAGCCATAATAAAGATGAAAACAACAAAAACAAACATACATATGTATGTATGTTTGTATGTATGTAGGTATGCAGAAGCAAAAAGTAAGCTTAAACGAACTTGTTTTTTGTTTGAGTTGTATCTTAATTCTTTTTTTTTTTTTTTACTACACTTTGTATGCTTTCAATTTTTAACTCTTCGAAGTAGGTAGGTAGTTTACGTTTGTATTGTTGTAGTTGCACGAATATATGTATGTATGTGTATGCATGTATTATAATTTAAGCTGGGTTTGGTTTTCTTTTAGATATTTTTATTATAACACATTTTTCTCAATTCTATTCATCCAGCACTCAAATTCTGCCTTGTGCATATTTAATTATTATGCTAAATAATATTTGAGCTAGAAAGCAACAAACTTTACGAAATGAATAAAACGTATGAATGAATGCAATTTAAACATAAATTACTACGCGTAAGCAGAATTAAACAACAAACTGAAACTTCCTCCAATCGGAAAACAACCACCGCCAAACTTTGCTACAAATAAACTAAACTGCTATTTACTAGAGTTTACTTATATTACGTTTCCTTCATCAAATACAGCTGTACATATACACACAAACACACACGTATAACAAAAAGCTACTTTTTAAGGGCCAAGAGTTGCATTTACAACAACACAAACGAAATACTACAAAAGCCAACAAACTTCTTTTTATTATATTAACGTATATGAACTGCCCTGTAAGCAGCAACGCTGTGATGAAATGAGAAGAAAAAAAACGGTGGTAGACGTTAAGAATTTTGAAAGCAAAAAAATTGTTTTCAAACACTAGTCACATTACAACTAATCGCTACTTTTCTGACTTTGAATATTTGTTGCATGGTACAATAATATATATAACAGGTAAAAGCGGAACTACAGCAAGCCAACAATAAAAAAGACAACATGGCTTTTTATTGTTGCTTTGTGTTGATAACTGTCAAAGAAAATAAAAAAACAAACGTATATTTTTATTCGTGTTTTTATTTTACAAATAATTTTTCAATAAGCTTTTGCATTTAAAACTCGTTTACTAAATTAAATGTGTAAATAAAGATCAAGAAAAAGCTTTCTGATGTGTTTGAAGCTGTTTTTGTGCTTGAAAAATATTATTGAAACATTTTTTTTCAAAAACTTTTTCAATTTGTACAATAATAAAAAAAAATATCGGCCACCGTTTCGACACTACCTACATATTATTGTACCATGATTTGGTGGATCACTTGAAATGCCTGTGGGCATTATTTTAGACTCTAAACTCTCAAGGCAGAATTAGTTTGTACGTTCTTTTCCGTTCTGAATCAGCTGTTTTGTTTCTGTTCAATATGAACTATATGTACATGGTTTGTTTTCACTTTTACGTTCTGTTCCGTTACGGACTAATCTGTTGAAAATAGAATTCAACGTCAAGTGACGACCAGATATGTGTATGTGTTACTTTTTTCAGGTATGGAAACATTAATTTTTTATTCAAATATATGTAATTTTTTTGTCGAAAGCTAAAAAAATTTGTTTCAAGTAAAGATTTTTAAAAGTTAATACATTTTTATTAGTTAAGCAACTATGGATGGTCAACAGATTAATATTTTAGCGAGGAATAAATTATATTTTGTATAAGAAGTGTCATAAAATCTGCAGATTGGGCGAAAGAAGTGGACTGTTTGACCACCATTTCTAAATTATTGATTTGTTTCTTTTTTTGTTTTTTCACACAAGATAATATTTATGTATATGTTTTATTCTTCCAATTTATTTATGCTCTACTGTAAAAAACAGCTGACTATTTTCACGGAAGAAGTAATTGCAAAATATTTGCTACGGAAATGAACGTCACAGAACGGCAACAGAAAGTAAAAACTAATGAGGCCTTCATTCTCTAATCACATTGTTGTTCTTGGATGTAGAATTTGTTAGATTTTATATAAGATTTACTGACATATGACGTGTGTGAAACGCTAGAAAAGTACTTTCGTAAGTAAATTTTTGACATTTCTGAGGTGAATAAAATTTTACTCGCTCTAGGGGCTAATATAAATTTTGGCAATAGGATAGAAATATTTGAAATGTAGGAATTTAATGGAAATAAATTATAATCGAAAATTTTATAATTAAAAATATAGAAATCAAATAATACTAAGTTGAAAAATGGCTCTATTATAACTATTTCCTAACTTATTCATTTTTTGTTATTTTTTATTAGTTTTGTTAATTTTTTTTCTGTTTTGTCAAAATTTTATGTTGTCAAATATAACATTTTTTTCACACAGCAAAAACATGAAATTTCTTTACCACAGACAAATTATTTTTCACCATAGTACTTTGCTACCGTTTCGCATACGTCCCTTAATGTTCATTCCGACTTATATCAGATGCAGGTTGGCCCATTCATTGCTTATGTCGCAGATGTTGTATGGCTTGGAGGTTGTTTCTGGAACTACGTCTATGTATTTGGGGAGAGTGAAACGTTTAGTGCATACAATTGTGAGGTTTGCGTATAATCTTAGGCGCCGGGAACATATGCATATCCAAATTTGTTGGTAGCTTTCTTGATTATTCTTTTCATGACTTCCTTAAATTTCATAACATCTTTTCCATAAAATATTAAGAACAAAATACCTACAGCGCTTGTTCGTTGTGTTGCCTTTCGCAGTACACCAGGAATCCCCAAATATTCAAAAGGCTTCTCCTTTTCTTACACTCTAATGTTTTCCGTGCTCGTACTCTTTTTACAGTACTTTGCTTTGGAGCCTTAGTTTTATATTTTATTTTCTTTTGTTTTTTTTTTCGTTAGACATTTTAGTTTTACATATGCATGTACATATGTACTAGTGATTGGGTGCTACATAGGTAGGTACTTGGGTTATACTTGATGAGGGGGCTGGATGATTGTTGTGAATATGTCTGCCACTTAGGGGATCTTTATTAAACCTTTCTTGTTTTTAATTTGTTACTTTTTATGTAAGTTTCTTTGGTTGGAGAGTCCAATTATAGATGTAAGTCTGATAATTATATATACTTATATATCGTGAATAATATTTAAGGTTTACAGAGGTATGAATACATCTGTTATATCTTTTAGATACATACATGCTCAGGTTATGCTGCTTTGTAATATTATTATTTTGGCAATGAAGGCTATATATTACTTTTTTGTTTGTTTCCCACCTCTCTGTCTGTCGAAATTTCATAGGAGCTACCATAATCATCAATAGACTTTGGAAATTTTTGAAAGACATTCTCCAACAAATAATAATTGGTCTTATTAAAATGCGATGAAAGTGGGGCAGTTTGACTTAATTTCTAAATATTATGGAAAGTGTTTCATAGAACAGCTGTTTGTTGGTGGAAGAATAGAAAAAATTCTTAGAGAAATATATTAAATTTATCAATGGCATAGAAAAACTTAATAATTGTATTTCATGTGGTTATTTTTAGTTGCTGTTGTTTAGTGCAAAATTAGCAACTAATTATAAAATATCATCTACAGGCAATAGCTCATATGTGTGTTTTGTTTACCTTTTTTGGACTAATACAAAATCAAGCAAATAAAAACTATATGGTATATGAGACAAACTTTAATAAAACTTAAATGAAGAAGTTTGGGCAATTAAGTTTAGTTCAAATTTGTAGTGAAACATTTATTTTCGTATATAAATGGAACTTAAAGCTAAATGGCATTTATATACGAACTCAAAAACTTGCCCTAATATTGAAAAACTAAACTTGCATTTAAATACAACTAAATTTTAAATGAAAATGAACTAATTTTGTATTTAAATACGAAGTCAAAAACTGAATTTTAGTTTTATTTCAAATGTGATCTAGCTTAATCTTATTTTAAAATCTGGTCACACAGACCAGATTTTAACATGCGTAAAAATTTGTACGTGTGGCCGTAGTGTAATATAAGAAAAGAAAATGTGGCATCTCTTGTGTCAAGATCCGTTGTCGTTTTTATTCCCTCGTAAAGTTTACGGCTTTTGAAAAATTTTATTTATTAAAAAAGTATTTAAAGATTTGTATGCATACATTTTAATAAAATTAGAACGTATACATTTTCCAAACAATATTTTTCTTTTAAATCATTGTTGTGTACACCTATTTATAGTATATGCATATGTGTGTACATACAAAAAGTATGTGAACCGTTTTTTAAATTAAAATTTTTGTAATGGTGGCCTTATCAATAAAAATTTGTATAATTGTTTTTTCTGTAAATTATAGGAAATAATGTTCATAAATGAGGTAAATTGAAATAAGAACGTAAAATTTGTTGCTCTAGTTTTAACAAAATTGGATTTCAGTTGGAAATTTATAACATTTGTGAATGTAAACATGCGCTGCTAAAATTTTCTTCAGTTGCTCCTTTATATATTGTGCACTCCAACCAAATTTGTGAAGTTATAACATTAGCATTGCAGTTAGTTTGTGGTGTTAAGTACTGCAGTTACGATGCTTTGCATGATGTACGCAATAAAATCGCTAATGCCAAAGTCAAACTGAAGTTTACTTTGCCAAGATTAACACCAGAGCGCTGTCTGGTCGGCGAATCTCTTCAGCAAGATCATAGCAGTGACAGTGATGAACCTACAACTTCACATAAAGCTCGTCGAAGACTACAGCGTCGTTTGAAAAGAAGTAACAGAGAGAAAGAAAAGGATAATAAGCAAATCATAAACGCATGTCGTGATTTCACTTTAAACCCAGATTTAATCACTTATACAGTTGATGGTGGACCCTCAATAGAGTGCTCTGCTATAGTATTTCAAATACGTTTTTTTGGGTGCACCGATGTTATATTTCCACGCTTAACGAATATTACATATGGCGAATACTGCAATGGAAAGTGGCTGGACTTTTTAAGTACCGAGTTTATAGATAAGCAAACAGATGGGTGAGTGATTGAAAGAAATCCAATTAAAAGCCCCGGTGCGTTAAAAAAAGACTTTTGTTTAATATTAATTTACAACTACAAACATTCCAGGAACAATTTGATTATTGAATTTTGTCGTTTATATACCAAACGTAAAATCACCAACAACGATTTTCTTAATGAACTTACGAAATCTGTTTTTACGGCTCGAAATTTCTTAAACAATTCTCGCATATCTCATATAATCAACATTTTCAATGATATACGCTGGATATTCGAGTTTATGACTTGCGCAGAATATACAGTGTGGTTCCTGCTTCCCGCGGTTTTTGGCAATTTAGAGGATATATCTAAAATAACCACAGAAAATACAAACTTTGACTTAATGAAAACTCAAATACAGATGAAAAAACCAAATGCCATACCCGTTGAATGGACGCAAGCCGAAAAACATGTACAAGAGTTGCTATTGGTGGCTGTGCAGCTGGCGTTTGGTTATCACTGCCAACAAAATATAGTATATTTGCATAGCTTAAGAAATGTTAGTTAGTACGACATAATGCTTTATAAATAAGTTCTAATGTATTGTTTTTCCAGTTAGAGAAACATCAGAGTTTTGAATATTTAAATTATTCATTGATGCAATCTTCCAGCAATGAAGTGGTGCGTATGGGTTTTTCAATTATCAAACACTAACTTAATTAAATTACTTTCCAGCTTTTTGAAAAGAATTATTTGCACAGAATAGTATTTGTATGTAGTAGACTGAAAATTTGTTGCGTATTAGAATATTGCGGAGCTTTAATTGCTTATCCCGACAGCGGATTTGTCATCGACTGCCTGTGGGTCGAGTCAACTAAAGAATGGAAAATAAGCAATAAAGATTCCTTATCAGGACGAGAAACAATTACAATAAGTACTAAAGATTTTTTGAAGCATCTTGAAGAAACCTTTCGATAAGGTATTTATTTACAAACGTATAATTTTTCATTTTCTCAAATAAATCAAACATTTTTTAAACAGCTACAATTTCAAACTACCAAGGACTTAATCATTTTCTTTTTTGACAATCACAATTTAAAATTAAGCGGTTATTGCACTTTAAGTTTCTTTATTAAATTATTCCGGAGTGTTTGACGCTTCTCCTTCTTTGGCTTTCCGGTTTTTTAATATACTTGTTATTAAGAATTCACCTGCCTTATACGAACTTCTTACTAGAGGGCCACTGGCTGTATATAGAAAACCCAATTCATTGCCCTTATTTTCCCAATGTTTAAATTTTTCCGGCGTAACATATTCTATAACTTTCAGATGCTTTTTAGTAGGTTGCATATATTGACCCAAAGTTAAACATTCAACTTCGGCATCACGTAAATCCCGCATTGTTTGCTCTATCTCAGCATCTGTTTCCCCCAAACCCAACATTATGGAGCTTTTGGTAATAAGTTTTGGATTAAAGCGTTTAGCTTCTTTTAAGACTTTAAGAGTCTGGCGATAGTGGGCACGTCTGTCACGTACAAATGGCGTTAGTTTTTCCACAGTTTCAATGTTATGGGCGTAAACATCCAGGCCAGAGTTTGCAATGGTTTCAACACAACTCAAATCTCCGCGAAAATCAGGCACCAAACATTCCACAAATATATTGGGATTTCTAAAAAAAATATATATAAACATAATATGTTAAAGTTCTTGCAATAATTGAAATAAGAATATAAGTATACAGTTTGAAATTAACAAAACTTTATTAATAAATAATTAATTTAAATAAAGATATAATTTTACCGCTTTTTTATTTCCCTCACAGTTTCTGCTATATGTTTCGAACCGCCATCTGGCAAGTCTAAAGAAAATATTAATTTCCATATTAACATTTTTAAAAATAACTGTAACAAATTGTTTACCATCTCTATCCACTGAAGTTAGTACAATATAGTCCAAACCCCAGGATGCTATAGCCTTAGCGGTATTTATTGGTTCAGCTGCATCAAGTGGCGGCGGAACTCTAGCTGTTTTAACAGAACAAAAGCGACAACCACGAGTACATGTGTCACCCATTAACTAAAATATACATAATTCATACATATCAGTTAAGGTCGTAAGGTTATCTAAATTTTTTGGGTACCATAATTGTAGCAGTTTGTGTGCCATGTTCGCCTCCTCCCCAACATTCCCCTATATTTGGGCATCTAGCCTCTTCACAAACTGTAGCCAACTTTAATTCACGTAACTGCGATTTAATTTTGGCATAATTTTTACCCATTGGAATCGTGGTCTTTAACCAGGGTGGCAGCCTCAATCTTTCACTTTCACCCTTTTCACGTTTTAGTTTTCCATCAAACTCGGCCCATTCCTCTTTAGTGTTTTCGGGATTCTGAACAAAATCTTGAAAACTAGGCCCCTTCGCTAAACGGTCACGAATTTCTTCGATTTTGTTTGTGGCGGCAGTAGCAGGATTGGATGAATAATTTTGCACCAAAATGCAAGAGGCCCGCTGTAAAAATTATAGTTACATATTTTGTGCAATTTCTGTATTTTTTTATCTTACAATTTTCGTGGGAGATTTTGGCAGATGCCTTAACATTCTGCAATTTAAATAAAAACTTTTTCCTCTCCTTTGGCGTAGTTATGAAACTGGCAAAACTGTAAATAATTTTGCTTCACGCCAAATAAAACAATGAACAGCTGTAAAATTGTTTTTGTAAATGGAAAAAAATCTAAACAATCTATAACAGAGTTGTTCAACTATAACATTACACTAACAAAAATTACAGTTTTATTTGCATGATCTTCATGCAGGCATTTTACATAAGTGTTGCCAGAAGCCCATTTTTTTTAATACAGTCAAGCTCTCGAAGTTGCACAAAATTGGAAATATTACATTTAACGTTTTATGTGTTGATTTTAATTTATTGACTTTTTTAAATAATTTTCTTGTTTTTAATCATTTGCAAAATTCGAGGTCATTTTTTAGAAAAATGTTTAAATAAATTTATTCAATATTTCAGTTTACGTTGAACAACTTCTTCAGGAAAATAATTGTTATAATTTGTTTTTTTTTTTATAACAAATATTTTCCTAAAGAAGTTTTCCAATGGAAAACGAAATATTGAATAAATTTATTTAAATACGTTTAAATTATTATTTGTTGATTAAGCTAGTGGTCCACTTGTAAAAATTATAGTTTTTTATTTTCAATATTTCGACACTCCGTTGTGTGTCTTCTTCAGGACATTTTTTCAAAAAAATTCATCGGGTGTTTGGATTTGTAATGAGGACAACACATACATTTGAAAGTGAACTTAAAATTTCTATTGATGCTTAAAAAAACAATTTGTGCGGAAAAACGCAAAATTTTTAAATCACTTTTTTTTTGTGCGCTGAAGATCGCACGTTTTGTTTGAGCAAAACTGTGTGTAAAATTTGGTAGCAATTTTTTTTTATAGAGGGGAAAAACTAGTTGTGCCATCTAAAGTCGCCAAATGCAAAACTGCAATCATATAAAAAACTGAAAAAGTAATCAAAACACTTGCAAATTGGAAAAAAGTTTTTCTTTAAAAATTTGTTAAAAGTAAAATGGACGGTTGTCCATACTAAACCAACGTTGTGAAGTTGTAAACAGAACATGTAATCGTTATTTGGCTTTTCATTTTATACATTTTTTTTTATTAAAATTGATGATAATTATACATTTTTTGATGGAAATACATAAAATAACATTAAATTTTATTTAAAGGCTCCTAATTCTACGGTTTGATCATTAGTTTTTGTAGTATAAGCAAGTTCACTTAGCGTTGCGTTTATCATTTGCTTGCGAGTCTAAATAGTAAAATTTTTTGTGATATGCGACTTTTGGCACACCAATTTTGTGAGTTCAAATCGCAATCACATTTCTTGCGAAATGTGAGTTTCAGCAAATGGCTGTACATGTTCAACTTTTTGTCTTTTTCACTAGCTAGTTCTGATATACTAGCGATAATTTGTTATCTAACTTAGATATCATACTGAGTTTAACATGGTTCGCCACTAGATTCAAAATAAACCTAGATTGTTCGTTTTCTAAATTTGGTATGGCGAATCGTGTTGCTAAAATCAAGATTTGGCCGCGAGTCACTAATGAGAGAGCGAATATATGTGTATAAGCCTTCGTGTGAATATGTTTTTTTTTTTTTATCTGGGACCAGCACTCAGGGGATGACCCCTACATATGCAGCGCATTGTACTGCAACTAGGAAAATAGGCAATGATGAGGAAAAAAGAGGGAGTAGTGTTCGCGGAGTGTTAACAATAGGAACACGAAAGACTAAAACAAACTCTATTGCAGCATTTAAAATGTTGGAATTAAATTAATTAAAACTGATCAGTGCCCAGTGTATATACCTTCGACACTGCTCAGATTAGCAAAATTTAGTCCAACACCTTCCACACTACAAGGTAATGAAATGCATTAAATATATTAAAATTGAACATATGTATAAAGAAAACACGGACAGCGGTGAAAAAAAGAGAAAATATATACACATACTGCTAACTATTACGGTGCACTTTGATTTCATACGAAATTAGTAGTGAACATACATACATATATAGAAAATACGGACAACGGTAAAAAAGAGAGAAAAACAGAAATAATTACGTGTTCACAACTTGCTACCAATTCCGGTGCAATTTGGTTTGATACGAATTTAATTAATGAACATACACATATATTAAATACGGACAGTAGTAACAAAAGTCGTGTGCACCCGATGAGAGACAAACCACTACCCTATGTTATTAAATCTTCGTGTTTGCCTAGTAGTTTCAAAATGAAACAAGATGTTTTAATTTCAAAATTTTGTATAGCGAAATAGGTTGATTTACTCATTATTAGGGTGGGTGCGAAAGACGAAGAATGAAAGCGAAACACGAACTTAAGTGTTAGTTTGAACATTCTATTACCACTCATTATCAAGACTATGAGCAAAATATTAGGTGTGTTCCACGTGAATAACGAAACAGTCCAAAGTTGTCCAAGAGCATTCCACGTAACAATTTTTGTGCACTTTTGAGAGAAAATGAGAGAGTAATATTTTTCATTTCCTGTACAAATTAGCCCGAACTTTTTTTTTGGTAAGTTCGGACTAGAATTGAATAATCAGCTGTTTTTTGTTTACATACATATGAAACTGAAAAAGTAATAAAAAAAATTTGCAAATTGGAAAAAAGTTTTTGTTTAAAAAATAGCTAAAAGCAAAATGGAAGGTTGTCCATACTAAACTAACGTTGTGAAGTTGTAAACAGAACATGTCATTGCTACTTGGCTTTTCATTTTATAAATTTGTATGATAAAAATCGAATGAAAATTATACAATGCTTTTAATTTTACAACTGTTGCCAATAATGGAAATGCTTTGTATATGGTGTTATGCATTTTAAGCTTCTAAAATCACCAAAATATACTTTAATCTAAAAAGTAAGCAGCACTAGTATTGTAAGATGTACAATTGGGGTTTTTTGCGTTCCAGCAATTTTGAATAAAATTTGCAAATTTAGAGAATAATTTGCTTTCTATTTGCATTAGTCCGAACTAGTCCAAGATCTCGTGAAACACACATATTTGTTTTTTGTCTGTCCATCTGCATCAGCTGATTTACATCAGCATTGCAAACTAATCACAGGACGGCCCGTTATCAGACTTTACGTACATAACACCACGATAATAATGTAAAATATATTTCAAATGTTTTTAGTTTATTTATAAAGTTCATGAACAATATTATAACTAATGCAATTTTGAAATATTAAACAACAAAATGCAGTTAGGTTTCTTTATAGACACATACAAATACACTTGGAATTTTTGAACTTTCTCTGTTTTTCATTTCCACTCACACTCCCTTGTTAACTGTAATTTAATTTTGAAAATTAAAAATCGATAAAAAAAAAAGATAATATTCCTGCAAAGTAACTAGAACAGTTTAATGAAGGTAGTGAAATAGTCATTAAATACGAAAACTAATTATGTTTATAATCAACAAGTGTATTTGGCATGAAGGCCGGCAAAACCAAAACAAATATATTTACACAATCATGACTTTGTAGTGCGCATGCTGCATAATTATTGACAATAAAACATATGGCGTCTTCATTTATCCTCAACCATTGTGTGGGTGAAGATACGCAAAAAAGTACAACAGAATCAAACATAAAATAAAAAAATCTATAAAATTCTTTAAAATTAAAATTAATCTTTCATAAAGCGAAATCCAAAGAATATAAAATCTTTATGATTAAAAAATACATAGTGCAGTGTTTGTTATTTGAAATTTGTACAGCCTGAATGTATGCAACACTTGTTTGTTGTTGGCATATGTTAGCTAATCGGCAGCTATTGTGCCAGGCAACGTTTTTTTCCCTTTAAAAAAAGTTGTTAAGTTAATTAAACGAAAGGCAGTAACTGGTAATTGTTAAGAAAATATTATTATCAAACATGCCTGGTACAAGGCGCATAATATTGGGTCATGTTATGTCCGGTTTGTGTGGTAAAATGAATCGCACTAAGCCGCTGCCCGTCGATGCAATGGAGACACCTCTAAAACGATGTTTGAATACCTTTGATATAACATTGCTGGGTAAGTTAAAAGATTTGGTTAAAACAGTATAGGGCCAGTCCTACAATGTCGAACGTTGACGTTCGCAAGCATTTTGAACAGCAAAAAACTGGTTAAGAGCAAACTAAGTGTTCTAAACGTTACAGAAGGGAATTTATTAAGTCTAGTAATAGAGGAACTTGTCATAGTTTCCAAACCAGTTTTCTGATGCTTAAAATACTGGCAAAGGTTAATGCTAGATGTTGTGGGGCAGCCAAATAGTTTTTATATTCTATTTCTATGCAAAATATTAAACAAAAATCTTTCTTATGCAGGTATTGGTCATATGGTGGGTGCTGGCATTTATGTTTTAACCGGTACCGTGGCTAAGGATATTGCTGGCCCTGGTGTCATTGTCTCCTTTATTTTGGCCGGAGTGGTTTCTATGCTGGCTGCCATTTGTTATGCTGAATTTGGTACTCGTGTGCCTAAAGCAGGCTCTGCTTATGTTTACACATACATTTCCATAGGAGAATTTTGGGCTTTCATAATTGGCTGGAATATACTGCTGGAGCATATGCTGGGTGCAGCTTCGGTGGCCAGAGCCTGGAGCGGTTATGTCGACTCCTTGCTGGGCGGTTGGATTGAAAACACTACTTTATCGTTGGTGGGAGAACTGCATGAGCCGCAATTATTTGCCCGCTATCCGGATATTTTAGCTTTTCTTGTTTGTATATTTTACGCTCTGGCCTTGGCAGTTGGAGTAAAGGCCACTGCCCTAATCAACAGCCTTTTAACTGTGGTAAATATAGCAGTCATGATTTTAGTAATATGTGTAGGATTTTGGTATGCTGATGCAAAAAATTGGTCTCAATCGGCTGGCGGTTTTTTGCCTTACGGTTTTAGTGGCGTAATAGCTGGGGCGGCTACCTGTTTCTATGCCTTTGTGGGCTTTGATTCTATAGCAACAGCCGGCGAAGAAGCAAAAAATCCTGCTGCTTCTATTCCCTTGGCTACGCTGTTATCTTTAACAGCAGTTTCAGCTGGTTATATTTTGGTCAGCGCTGCTCTTACCCTGATGATACCCACCAATGACATAAATCCTTCTGCTTCCTTGCCCGAGGCTTTTGGCCAAATGGGTTTACCCTGGGCCAAATACATTATAACTGTGGGTGCCTTGTGTGGCATGACTACCACCTTATTGGGCTCCTTGTTTGCTTTGCCGCGCTGTATGTATGCCATGGCTTCGGATGGTTTGTTATTCAGTTGTTTTGGCAAAATTAACAGTGTTACCCAAGTACCAGTATTAAATTTGGCTATTTCTGGTTTTTCTAGTGCTTTGTTGGCTTTAGTATTTGACTTGCGTAATCTAGTGGAATTTATGTCTATAGGCACTTTACTGGCCTATACCATAGTTTCGGCAAGCGTTATTATTTTGCGCTACCGGCCTTTACCAGTTTTGGAAAATCCCCTTTATGCTCCCGATACGCCGGAAAATGAAGACGATGAAAATGATACTACTTCCCAGTACAGTATTGATACGGCCTCTCCCACCAGTGATTTAATAGAAGGCATGTCTGCTGGTCGTCTGCAAGCAAAATATAAATGGTTGGAGCCTCTTTTAGGGCGCTTTGAACCCGGCAGTGCTGTCTCAGCCGGGGTGCTACTCTTCACTGCTCTCTGTTTTGCTTTATGCTTTCAGCTGAAGATTTCTTGGTCGGACAGCAAAACCGTGACCTCCTGGTGGGCCCTATTGATGTATGGTTTCCTAATATTCATTATATTCTCTTGTGTCTTTGTGATATCAGTACATCATCAAAATATCCGTGGCTTGAATTTCAAAGTACCTTTGGTGCCATTGTTGCCAGCTTTTAGTATTTTCTGCAATATTGCTTTGATGGTGCATTTAAGCTTCCTGACTTGGCTACGTTTCTTTATATGGGTATCGTTGGGCATGTTAATATACTTTGGCTATGGTATACATCATAGCAAAGAAGGCGCCGTCTGTTCGGCCTACTCCATGTTAATGTCCTCCAATACAGAAACGAAAAAATCACCCTGGGCAGTCACAGGAGATGATTTTGACTTTCTTATAGGAGCTGGTAGCTCCAACAGTCGCACAGTATTTCAGCGTTTTATAGGACGTAAAAAGAGTGACAATCAGCCCATAGTAGAAGAAGAATTGATAGACGATGATAGCGATGAAAACGATGAGTCCTAAAAAGAAGCTTCTTCAGCTTTTGTTTGTTGTATTTAAATGGTCATTTTAAGTACATAAATATATATGTATCTAATAGCGCAAAAGTATGTACTATATAGTGTATAAAAAGTTAATGTATTACAAAGAATAATAAAAAAGAAACATGTAATTAGTGAGAAATAAAAGTGAACATTTTAATATTGAAATTAATCATTAAGCAGATTTTGATATGAATCTTTCGAATCTCTATCAAATACAATTTCACAAGTCAAGTCAACTTTTCGATGAAAGTTTATAACTTATTCGAATGAAAGAGTGTCAATTAACATATTTAATATTTTAATTGTTGATGTGACACGGCAGCCATTAATTCGAATTAAATTAAAGCCATTAAAGGAATTAAATTGGATTTTAAGCAAATTCTATGCAAGAATTTGAAAATGTTGAAAATTTTTCAGCTTTCACAGTATAGAAATTGAAAGACATTTTTATAATTTTAAAATAAGTAGGGAGCAGAATTGTCGGCGCAGTACAACGTAATAACGTATAACGCTGAAAACTGTTAAAAGTTAAAAACGGGCGTTTTAAATGATCAGTGTTGCCAGAATGAAGATTTTACCTTAATTTTGCAGATTTTATAAAGCCGTAATCAAGGCGAATTTATACAGGTGAATGCAAGCGAAAACGCGAATTCAGTGCTATGTACATGATACAAAAAACAAGGTAGCCGCTTCGCTACAACAATAAAAAAAACAACAGGTATTTTGTTTGTGTAAAAAGGCGAATTCACACTTAAGCTGTCAAAAGTAGTTGATAACGAACATGTAAAACAATTTAAATGGCGCCGAAAAAGGTAAACAAAACTTGACAGAGAAAGTGCCGCCATATTAATCGAATTCGCCTCAATTCGCCGATGCATCCTCCTAATAATTAATTCGCCTTGGCTATGTATTTTGTTATTGTAAAACATATCGTGAATGTCAAAATCTAAATTCGCCTAAGATTGTTCAGCTGAGAAAAAATTTTATATAAACGTTAAATATAAACTTTTATAATTGTTTGTAATTAAAATCACAGATTATATTAGTTTTTCCCTTTTAAATTCACATAAATTTCTTGAAATTGCACTAAATCATAAAAAAAATCTTCAGATTAAAATCGCGCGAAAAAGTGTGTAAACAGAAAATTTGACACCTGTGCTGTTAAGTTCACCTAGTAATGAATTCGCCTTGGCCGTAATGATACTTACTTTTTTCTGTCTTTTTAACATCCCCCCGGGGAACAGGTTTTGCCTTGGTATATTCCTAACTTGGGCATTATGTTTTTCGGGGAAAAGAGAGGAAGGGGTCCCTCGTTTGTTACGGCAAACAAAACTCTAGGAAGCCACATGACTTATGTTGTGTTGGCTTCCGAAACCCTTATCAAGGGTTTAAATTGGCAGAACGGGGATCAGCATCTAGAATCCGGCCTGATCGTAGTTAAGCTAATTACCTTGGCTGGAACGTTCTGGCTACGGTTTAAACCTGAAGACGCTGAAAGGGGGAGTTAGTATCCCTGATAATTGTTGGCGCGTGGCTTTTTTCGGGTGCTACCAACCTCCAGAGGTGCTTGTCTTCCATTGATAGCTGGGAAATTGCATACAGGAGAGATTAGAAGGCCCGAACTCCTTGCCGCAAACATATGGCAAGAATTGCTATCTGTGTGAGCCTAATCAGCCACACGGGGGCACTGGTGAATCGTGAATAATTCACTCCGTGGAATTGGTCCACCATCAGATTATGCCGTAAAGACAGGTGCTAATGTAAATCTTTTTCACTCTCTGTCTTTTTAAGATTTTGAAGAGATTACACTTCAAATTATTATTGAGAGCAAACAGTGTGACCAGTTTCTAAAAAAAAAGTTTTGCTCTTATAAATATATTGTTTTCCTCTAGTCGTAAAGCAGCTCTGGGCTGTAGAACAGCTCTCGCGTCATCTTAACTATTTCTTAAGTGCGGTCCAGTTTTGCGTCTCACTTGCACTGGTTAACGGTTTGCCTCAACTAACTGTATTGGTTTACAGTTTTTTTAGAGGTTATTCATTGTTAACCACGTGGAAACTTCCTGTGTGAAGGCATAGGTCGTTATAGTTAGTCACAACGACGCTACAAAAATACTGTTAATACCATCTTGGACAATATGAGTTTTGTCACCCCGTCCATGCTGTGCATCCTATACTTTGCAACTGTATAGTTACTAAAGGCCCTGATTCACTATCCTACACGATCGTACGATTCATTCACAGGAAACTGTTTCAAAAGTCTGGCCGACTTGAATAAATCGCTTTAAAATGGCGTTGTAGGCCACACTATTATACAAGTATGATTGAAATAATTTATTTACACAATAAAACAACTAAAAACTTTTATTAACATAATAATTTTACATTACTTAAGTTTTTTTCTAGAGAAACAAACAATATTCTTATATTTTTCACAATATATACCACACTGATCGCACAGAAACCATAATGTTTTGAAAAGTTTCATAAAGTTTTTCAAATCGCACGATTTGTCAAAAACTCTGTTGCACGGTTGAATTTTTAGTACTTTTTCAGTACACATGCTTTATTTAGTAGATCGCACGATCGTGTATGATAGTGTAACATGGCCTTAAGTAAATAAATATTTTCTGATATAACATGAAAAAAAGAACAAAATATAAATGCTGTTTTAAATAAACTAATAAATTTATTTGATCTATTTACAATATATTCAATGAGAGATTTTGAAGAAAACTTGCTTATATTGTTACATATGTATGTATAATACATGCAAAAAAACAAATTTCATGGACTAATATTTTATATATATATCCAGCCCTGAAAAGTCCTAGACAATTTTTGCATAGTAGTTTAACACGAAAAATTATTTTAAAAAATTAAAGAAAAAAAATTAGAAAAACTAGTAGTTACTCCAATCCCACTACCAAAGGAGTCTTAAAAAATCAAAGTTTAAAACAAAAAAAAAATTAAAGAGTACAGAAAAATTTATATAAAATATTAAATCTCGAAAATCGCATTCAAGCCCACTGTACACATAAAATCGCATTCAAGCCCACTGTACACATTTCTTTTTCTATAGTTTATTAGATAGTAGACAGGAAAAGAAAAACAGTGCAAAAAGTTATACTGTTTGGATTAATATAGTTTGTTTCAGTCTTTCGTGTTGTTATCGTTAACATTTCGCTAACACTACTCCCTCTTTCCTCATCATCATAACCTGTTTTCCCAGTTCCAGTACAATGCGCTGCATATGTAGGGGTCACCCCCTGAGTACTGGTCCCAGATAAAAAAAATATATAGTTTTCTTATAATTCGGTTTTTTTAACGCGGTATCCATAAGCCAAAAAAATTTATAAAATTGGTGAAATGTGCTGTTTGAAAGGAATATCATACAGTAAAAATAAAGCAAATCAAAAAAAAAATGTTTTCTTCGAAATGTCCGATTTGACTTGTTAGCATTGCCCGATATACAAAATTTTATTTACTGCATTAAAAATATAAAGAAAAGATCCTTCACTTTTATTTCTTACTTTATCTAGACAAAATTCAATTAAGCATCTTTATGTGTTTATGTAAATTTATTTACTTTATATTCATTAGTATTATAACGAATTATATATACATGTATAAAGCTGTGAAATTTTAATAAAACATTTATTCAGAGTTAGAGCACATTCATACGATGATTTAAAGTCATGACTTTTTTAGTACTCTAGTTTCCACTAAAATGGTGTAATATTTTTACGATGCTGTAAAATAGGGATGCCCAAAGAGAATAACATAGTTACGCTCTGAGTGCAACTAAATTTGCACTGGGAAAAAAAGTACACAATTCAAAAAATTTACATAAAATTGAAGTAAAAGTAAATAATAAATATATGAATTTATATTTTTAGTAATCTTAATAAATTTTATGTGAAAAAGATTAAAAAAATAGGCAAAATACAGAAAAAAACAAGGAACAAATTCAAACACCGGTTCGCATGTTCATTCGTCGCTGTATCATTGACGACTAAACTAATGAGCGTAAGATTGTGTTTGCTTTTGTTTACCACTTTAATACAATAGATGGGCATCGCTACTGTAAAACAACCGGTTGTCTCTCTGTAAACTTTCATTAGTATTGACGTAGGACCTGTTCGGAAATTCATCACTGCACTGCATCTGAAGTGTAATTCGCTCTAAAAGGAAAAGTTGCTAACAGTTCAAATAGGTTGAGTTAAAATGTAACAGTACAACCAAGGTGTAAGGTGGCACTGCTAGGACAAAATTACAACAAAAGGTCCTGATTCACTATCTTACACGATCGTACGATTCATTCACAGCAAACTGTTTCAAAAGTCTGGCCGACTTGAAAAAATCGCTTGAAAATGGCGTTGTAGGCCACACTATTATATAAGTATGATAGAAATAATTTATTTACACAATAAAATAACTAAAAACTTTTATTAACATAATAATTTTACATTACTTAAATTTTTTTCTTGAGAAACAAACAATATTCTTATATTTTTCACAATATATACGACACTGATCGCACAGAAACCATAATGTTTTAAAAAGTTTCATAAAATTTTTCAAATCGCAAGATTTGTCAAAAACTCTGTTGCACGGTTGCATTTTTAGTACTTTTGCAGCACACATGCTTTATTTAGTAGATCGCACGATCATGTATGATAGTGTAACAAGGCCTTTACCACGTGGAAACTTCCTATGTGAAGGCATAGGTTGTTATAGTTAGTCACAGCGACGCTACAAACGTACTGTTAATACCATCTTGGACAATATGGTCTTTGTCACCCCGCCCATGCTGTGCATCCTATACTTTGCAACTGTATAGTTACTAAATACATATTGTATGAAAAGGACATGCCTTTTAAGCATGACTTTAAATCATCGTATAAATCTGTTCTTACAATTTTTCAGGGTTTTTTTTTTTCGAATAAAAATAATGTAAAAATGTTACTTGAATAAAATGCTTGAGATAGACAATAAATATATTAAAGATTTCAGCATAAAGAAGTAATCGACTTAGTTTTGATTTAATAAAAGCAAACTTTAGCGCAACTTCATAAATATAAATTAAAAATTGTTACGTTTAAGTATGTTTGACTGTTATGGCTGGCTGGTTGTGCAACATTTTCAGGCTTTGTTAAGAGTTCACAGAATAGTATCATTAAATCCAAATAAGAATATGTGTGTATTAATTTATTTATGTATGTCAAAATGTATTTAAAAACCTGTTACATTAATTAAAATATAAAATGTTTTAATTTAATAGAATTAAAAAAAAAAGAGTTTATTTTCAAATATACACAGCTCTGGTTTAACTGGGTCATGTCGTTGTAAGGGATACATATTTACATAGAACATACATACATATGCATGTACTTGTGTTTATTCTTAAGGATATACAAATAAGCAGATGCAGCCGTTCATTAACAACAGTTCAGGTTGCCGTACAACTGTCTCGACACAATTTAACAATTAAATCTCAATTTGATTCTCGTTGAGTTGTCTTCTACACACTGATTGTGCAGCAGCAACAGCCAACGTTGTTTGTTTAATGAATATGCTTTTTTTTCTTGTATTTAGTATCATGTCCTAATAGGATACATTTAAAGGATACTTTAACAGGCAAATGTCGTCATAACGTACAAACAAAGCAGGCTGCAGAACAGCTCAAGCGTCACTGTAATTATTTCTGAAGTGCGGTCAGATTTGTTGTTTGGCCTTCGAGAGAATATGATATTATATGAAACATCAACGACAAAGAAAAACCTTAACAAATCTGTATTAAAGGTTAAAAATTTAGAAATTATGTAAGCGTATTTTCATTGAAGTATAAAATTTCAAGTTGGCAACACTTTTTTCACTGTTGACCATTTGGTGAGCTGTTAAATGATTTAAGTTTAGTGTAATACCATGTTCAGACATAATTCGAGTGCGGCAAAAAATCAGCATGGACAACAACCTGAAGTCGTGTCGTCTTGCTGATGTCAAAAAAAAAACGTTCGTATTTAAAGGCATATAGTTATTTTATATTTGACATATCCAGGTCGGCTGTCTGCTGGCTTCAAAGGGTGTAGTGCTTATCTTTCAAATAAAGTAAATTTCATGTCAGTCTAAAAAATTCATCGTTGTTTAAAGCCCTGATTCACTATCCTACATGATCGTACAATTCATTCACAGGAAACTGTTTCAAAAGTCTGGCCGAATTGAAAAATCGCTTCAAAATGGCATTGTAGGCCACACTATTATACAATTATAATTGCAATAATTCATATACACACTATAATAACTTTTATTATCATAATAATTTTACATTACTTAAATTGCTTTGTCGAGTCACCAACAATATTCTCATATTTTTCACCATATATACCACACTGATCGCACAGAAACCATAATGTTTTGAAAAGTTTCATAAAATTTTTCAAAGCGCACGATTTGTTAAAAACTATGTTGCACGGTTGCATTTTTAGAACTTTTTCAGCACACATGCTTTATTTAGTAGATCACACGATCGTGTATGATAGTGTAACAAGGCCTTTACACAAGCAAGTGCAAGTTCGAAAAAGTCAATACATTCTAACTTTCATAACAGTAAAAAATTATAAATAGCTTGTTTTCTATGTTTCCCAGCTTTTCGATACTTTCAAAAAGCAAATCGTAGCAACCAACGGTTGGTCATTTGTTTGAAAGGTGTAAAGAAATGTTAGAGACGTTTATAAATAGAAAAGCTTGTTTTTTGTGTTTTGACGGATATTATTAGAGCATTTTTCTTTTTAAATTCTCAGCTATTTATTTGGATTGTTGGGATATAAAGTTGAATGTTTTAGAATATCTTTTAAAAATTTCCAAAGTCTACTGATGATTAGGGTAGTTCCTATGAAATGTCGACATATAGATAGCTGGGAAACATAGAAAACAAGCTATTTATAATTTTTTACTGGTATAAATGTTAGAGGCTTAAATAGCGAATAAAAAACTTAATCATTCTAACTTTCTTTTACCAATACATACAAATTTTTCTTACTTACAACTCAACTTGCAATCAAATTTAGTTGTAAGTGAATTTTCAATGCTTACCCAGCATTTACACATGCAAGTGCAAGTTCGAAAAACCCAATACATTCAAACTTTTTACCAATATACAAAACATTTTGACAACTATTCGTAAATTCTACCAACCAAATAAATGTTGATGTTTGTTGGTGCTGTATTTATTGCAATTCTGCCACTACCTGTGTAAAGCAGCCTTGCGCACGTCCATAGTGCAAGTAAAATGATAAGTAATAAAACAGTGTTGCCGAAAATGAGTTTTAAATGAAATTGATATTAATTATTAAAATAAAAATAATGTTCATAGCTGCTTTTTAGCTTATTTATATGAAAAGAAAAATAAAGAAAGAACACAGCTATGTATCAACATATTTCAATGGTAGTACTAAACATAAATAAAATGTTTCTTTGGAAAAAATCATTTCATGCATATATGTTTTTCTGAACTTTTCCAAAAACGACAAAACGGCAATACTTGATCCATATTTTGTTTCTTTAAGCTTTAAACACATAGACGACAGCAGACAGCAAGCAGCAATCTGTCAAAAATAAAATACATGTGTTTAAATGCACACGATTATTTTAACAACATCACAGCAGCACGACTTCACAAAAGCATTTGCTGCTGCTGCCCCCTTAGATTAATTTCTATTTTCGTAAGCAGCAAAATGTAAATGCAGTGCTGCCACTAGAATTATAGATTGGCAGCAATAAAAACTAAAATTTGTTTGAAATATTTAATAGAAATAAACATCACATAAATCAAATAAACAAATAAATTGATTAGTTTTTACAGTTTTACGTGATATTTTTACGTTTTCAGTCAGTAATTTTAATTTTATTCATGTAAAATATATATGTGGCACCTCTAAAATTTGCATTGCTTAAATACACATAGTGCTGCTGCTGTCTTGAAAATAATTATGTTGCTGACGAGACGGCAGCATTTGAAGCTAACTTCATTTGTAGTCGTGAAGTTGTGAAGTCTGCTGTCGTCTAAGTGTTTAGAGCTTTAAATATTATTTTAAATCAATTATTTTTTGCCAATCGAAGCTGGAGTTCCCCAGGGTAGCATATTGGGTCCAACTTTATATTTGATTTATGCTTCAGACATGCCAACGAGCTACAAAATTCACACTTCAACTTTTGCAGATGATACAGCATTCATCAGTGTCCATGAAGACTATAAATTAGCATCAAAAAATTTGCAAGAACATATTCTTATATTGGAGAAATGGCTGAAACTTTGGAAAATCAAAGTAAATGAACAAAAATGTACCCATATTACATTCACACTACGTAGAAAAACTTGTTCGGCTATTAAAAACAACAACTACATTGTTCCGTAGCACAGTGAAGTCAAATACCTTGGTATTCATCTCGACCGTAGGCTCACGTGGGAGTCTCACATTGACGCTAAAGTCACCCAGATGAAATTAAAAGCGGTGCAACTAAATTGGCTCATCGGCAGAAACTCTATCTTGAAGTTAGATTGCAAACTTTTGTTGCATAACGCAATCCTAAAGCCAATATGGAGCTATGGAATTCAATTGTGGGGTACCGCCTCTGCATCTACTATTGAGAATATTCAAAAGCGCCAGAATAAAATTCTCCGTATAATTACTGCAGCTCCATGGTATGTTAAAATCTCTCGAATTCACAAAGATCTAGGTGTACCCTTAGTGAAAGATGAATTTTCAAAACACGCGATAAGGTACAGACTGGAGTCTCGCCCGAATCCTCTCGCACGTAGCAACCTTAACTTTGGTGGCCACACTCGACTGAGCAGGATGGACACCCTTGCAACCATCAGAGCGTTGGAAAGGTGATTTACCAACAAAATACACGCTAGAAACAACTTTTCGTCTAGCATTGGCTGGACCTAGGTAAATAAAATTTTTCAATATTAATTAATTTTTTTTTCTATATTAATTAATGAATTTTTAGTTTTAAGATTTGCATACTTATTGTTAGTTCTTTTAGAAGATACAATAAATAATTGAATTATAAAAAAAAGAAAAAAATCAATTATTTATCATCAAAAACAACAAAATTATATGAACAAGGAATTGAAAAATAAATTTCGTTTTAATTTTTGTATATTTAACATTTTTAACTACAAACATAAAGCAATTTTCAATAGATTTTTACGCTGTGATGACATTTAAAAACTGATCTTGCACTTGTCTGTGTAAACGCAAAATTAAGTTGCGAGACATTCGAGAATTTTCGGACATTTTCGATAATAATATGTATACTGAACTTACTGTAATTTACTTGTATATGTAAATGCAGTGTTAAAGTTTAATTCCTCTATAAAAACTACCCATTGATACCAATAGTGCGATTCTCTAACTTTTAACAATTCGATAATCGCAACTTTTGTCATCAAATTTCATCGCTTGCACTAACGATTGAGTGATTCTGTAACTTACAGCCTGTTCATGGATCGCGCTTTAATTAAAGCGAAAACCAGCGACACGTTTATGACTACGTAAGAAATTGGGTCTGTGTAACGCGCTTCTCATTATTCGCGTTCTGTTACGTTATACACGTATTAGTATACATATTTTCAATCCGCAGTATTGCCACTATACAAGTTATATGTATCTTGTTTACTTTTTTCGTGTAAAATGTATTTTTGCATCGTGAATAACGGTAACCCTATTTCACTTGAAAAAAGAAACCGGTGATAAATATTTATGTAAACAAAACATCTTTATGCTGGAAAAAAAATTATAGAATATTTGCTGGTCATACAAATTCTGGTGATGATCAGACAAATGCCTTTATGGATTGATCTTAATTTATTCTTTTATTTTTTAAATTATTTCCTTTCTTTAAATAATTAGCAAAAAATGAAATTGTTTGCATATACATATATGTATATGTATGTACGTGTTAACATGGATATGAACGTTTATTTATGTATATATGTGTGAACATATATGCATACTTGTTTTTGCTGTTATTTCCATTTTTATATATTTGAATCTTTATTTTTGTTCAAGCTTCTTCTTTTTTCCTGCTCAACGAATAAAAATTTCCATTCGCGCAGCATTCGCCTGTTTGGCATGTAAAAACGCGATACACAGACAGAAAGCAAATGTCAATTGTTACGTTTTTCGTCCAAAAAGTTTTTTTTTCGCGTTGCATGAACGCAAATAAGAAAAACGTCAAGATTTCGTCGCGTTTTTGAGCACATTGTGTTCCATGAACAGGCTGTTAATTCTAACGATGGTAAACAGCTGTATTTTTCTGGTCATTCATATAAACATTACGTGGCATCTCTACCAAAAAAAAGCGAAAACCACAAAGAAGAAAAGAAAAAACAATAACGTCCCATAACAATATGTATACACATTGATTTTTATTTGTTGTGATTTTAGTTTTTAAGTGACAATAAATATTATTTAATTTGTAATAAGGTAAGCAAAATAAAATATGTGTCCATATGTTTCATTTCTATAATTTCCATATGTTTCATTCATAATTTCTATATGTTCAGAATGACCACAACTAAGACTGGTGATAATCGATATAACTTTTCAAATTCATTAATTGTCAACTCAAAGGAATTGTCCAACTCCCGATAAACACAATGATTATCCCTTGTTGCGTTCAAACTTGTTTCATCCCTTGCAAGTCCGAATGACAAACGTTCAATAGCTATTTCAACACAAAATACACTTTACCGGTTAAAACATTATACTGAAATTTTGGTTTTTGAAAATGTATTTAATAAATATTTTATGTATTTATTTATGTATTTAATATATAATAAATATTTTTATGTCTTAAAAATCTGATTGTAAGCACTTTATTTCATGGATGCACAATTAAAAAAAAAAAATACACTTTAACGATTGAATAAACAGCAAGAAAATTTTTGTCTTTAAGAAATCGACAATCGGCAGTAAAATTAACAGCTGATTTTGATCGACTACGAATATCGTTAAGAAAATGTTACAGAATAGCAAATACGATAAAATATCGTTATAATTATTTGAATGATTCGATTATCGTTATATAAGTTACAGAATCGCACTACAGAAATAACAACATTTGCCAATTTTTATGCACTTAATTTTCGTTGAAAATAGTTGTGACCTTTCAAAAATTTATTTCGTAAGTCCACTTTATTTAGTAAACAAATTTTAAATTTCGCAGTTTTTCAAATGTTGTTTTTGTTTGGTTTGTTTTTTCTTTATTGCACCAATTATTTAAGAAAGCGTGATCCTTTTTAAGTTATTTAACAAATATCTGAAGGACATACTCGTACATACATATATTTCATTATATCCTTTAACAACTATGAAATTGATTGATGGTTTCCGTCGCACAAACATGCATGACAATTTTGTATAAACAGATGTTTACACACAAAAATCTCTTTCGAGGTCTACGAGTATACTCGTAAGTGCGAGTATTTATTTACATTTTGTAACAGCTGCCACATAATGTTTAAATAATAAATAAATTGCAATTCAACAAGTCAGTACATACGAGTACCAGGAAAAGGACATTTGGTTTGTAAAATAATATTTACTTGCTACCAGTTTTATTTTCTAAGCGAAAATTGTGTTTGAATTAGAATAAAAAAATAAAAAATGGGATTGTTAAAATATTTTTTATTTAGGTATGAGATTTAAGGATATAAGTAAGCAAATAATGCTTCTAGCGATCGCCGATCTTTATATTTATTTTACGCGGAATAACACATTGCATGTCTCAGAAATCACAGAGAAAATATCAACTAATTTCTTTACAGTCAGCAACTATTGATACGATTTGTTAAAGATTATAGGGATTTATAATTGTTTTTGGACATTAAGGCCTGTTTCACAATCTCGAAAATTAACGTTTCGAACAGCAAAGCAACATGTTTTTACCACTAAAATCAAAATTGTTTATAATGAGTTGAACTATTTGCTACTTTTTCTTACATTAAGGTAAGTACTCTGTTCAAATGCGCGAAAAGTGTTGAGCAACATTACTCGCAAAATATGACATCTAAAATATGGTGCCTATTTCGCGTTTTAGGCAAATTTGAAGGTTTTTTTGGTTTTAGGTATACCACATTGTTCAGCTGTTGTTTGAAATTTCGCGCGAAATAAGTAGCACTCATATTATTTCACAATTACAACACAATGTTGCCAGAAACATTTCATAAATTTTTCACAAGTTGAACAGAGTACCATTTCAGCAACATTATTTCATACATATTTCACACAATTTTTTTTTTATATAGAGTTTTGACAGCATTTCGCACGAAATGACGAACACAGTACTTAAGCTATGTACACACGGTTGTCAGATGTTACAATATTTTAAGATCTGGCAACATGCTGACAATGTAGTGACAATGATAAATTGTCCCGCAGAAGTAAATTGTGTGTTCAGACAATCGTAAGAAAATCTTACAATTTCATTGTCAGTGTATGGGCTGACAAATAATTCATCTGACAACAAAAATTGTCAGTTCACACGGTTGTCAGATTGTTAGATGAAAAAAATTGCTAGACATGTTGTAAGGCATTACCTGTATATCAACAACCATCCGTTTGGCAGTGTGGCCCTCACACTTTTTTTCTGACAATGTTGCCATTGTCAGGTGCATTAATTTTATACATCTGACAACAAAAACTGAGCTTACAATACCAGCCAATTATCTGGCAATGCCGACGAAGAGTGTTCTCACGATTGTCAGATGCCTGACAACATTGTCGTCTTACAATTGATTGACAACGGATTTTCTGACAGCGTTGTAAGTTAAAAATTGGCAGTTCACACGATTGTAATACATTTTCAGACAATTTTACTGGCAATATTGTAAGATCTGACAACCGTGTGTACATAGCTTTAGCTTGAAGGTAAGCACCAGAGATCTGCACCGGTGCATCGAGACGATAAGTACACCGGTTGTTTAGCCAATCATTTTCACTTCCGGTATTTATAGCTGTCGTTCCTTTGTAAAATCTTGATACATAAAAAATGTGTCCAATCGCTTTCGTATCTTGAGTATTTTTTTAAGAGTAAAAGAAACGAACATAAATAAGAGTGTTGTTGTTACTAGCACTTAGTAAGAGAAACATTTTGCGTATTTGCTATTTTCGTTTCTAATAGTTTTCTTAATAACACATAGATGACGTCGTCACAAAATCAACTTGTAACAGTGATGTTAACTTTTATTTTCAAAGTACTGTACGACCTTAAAAAAAATTATCGTTTTTTGAGCAAAATTACCGTATGATAAAACTGTTCCTTCTTCAAGACCGGTTCACACAGCATTGACAGTGCAAGCTAAATTCGGGCGTAAAGCGCAACTTAATTTAACGCCTTGATTTTACGCTGTAGTAAGTAACTCAAGCTGAAAGTCCATACCACGCGTTATGTGCGCTGCGCGTTTTACGCATTTCAAAACTTTCTACGCGTTCTACACCTTTTCTAAACTCAAGTTACATGCAACGCTTTTCATGCGTTAAGTTTTTTGTTGTGTTTGAATTATTTTTTCAATAAAAACATTTTTTAACACAAAATCATAAAGTAACACTCCACGGCAGAAATATTTTTGGCGATAACTTTGAAAAAATAAAATGAATTGTGATCTGCGTCTATCAAAAACAACTGACAGTTTTTATAACGCTTGTGACGCGTGCAAAAGTAGAAAGTAAACCTACTTTTGGCGTCGTATGCGTTTAACGCGTCATACGCTTTGTACTGTGTAACATCTCACATAAAATTACATTGTTTCTACTTTTTTGACATACGCTTAGAGCGCGTTGCCGCGTAAAACGCGTGTTATGGACTTTCAGCTTTAAATAAGATCGTTAACGTAGTGCCATGAACAGTATTGCTCAATAAACTTGTTTGATAAAAATCATTAAATAGAAATAAGAAAAAGCAATAAAGTCGCTTAATTAGTCTGAAAGCACCGAAAGTGTGATGACTAATGGCAGCAAAAAAATGAGTAACGCTTGTTTTAAAGCGATTTTAACTGAGAATCAGTAAAGCTTTCTCTCTTACGCTTTGTCAAAACTGGATTTTCCAATTGCAAAGCTGCGCTATTTGGGTTTTTTGCTAAAATTACGTGAAATACACTTCGAGTTGGTTGATCATCCACCTTATAATTCAGATTTAGCTCCTAGTAACTTTTGCCTATTTCCAAACTTGAAAAATGACTCGCAGTAAAAAAATTCATCTTAAACGAAAAAGTGATTAACGAAACTAACGTGTATTTTGAGGGGTTCCCAAATTCGTATTATTCAGATGGTATAAAAAAGTTGGAATATCATCTTTTTTTTATCTTGGACCAGTACTCAGGGGATGAGACCTACATATGCAGTGCATTGTACTGGAACTAAGAAAATAGGTTATGATGAGGAAGAAAGAGGGAGTAGTGTTTCTGAAGGTTTAACTTTAACAATATCAACATGAGCGCATTTAAAATGTTGGAATTAAATTAGTGTATTGAGCTAAAAAGAGACTATTCTATTCTTACTACTTAGATAGTTTCTATGTATATCAATCCGCCCTCGTACATATGTAGGTATGTAATTCGAAATCATTAAATGATATCCATAAACCTTCCCCGTTTCAAAACGCATTTATTATAGGCAATTTCCTTCGTTATCTACAGCCTAGAACAGATGCTCCGAAACACCTTTACTATTTATTGTGAACAGGATGCTGTCTGTTTTGTATAGAAATTGGTACTTTTCTCATTTAATTTTCAAATTTAATAACAAAGCTAGTAAAATACATACATACATATGTACATACGAGTAGTCATGAAATGATCGCATGTGTCGTCTGTTTTGTTTTTTACTAAAGAGTCCTTAAACATTTTATTTCGAATAAGAAAACAGCAACAAAACAATTTTAAATGAAACAATTATTCAAAAAAAAAAAAAAAAGCATCTGCCTTTAAGAAACAGCAGACAGATGAAAACAAAAGAGAAATAATAAAAACAAATTTAAAAAAAGAGAGAGAAACAAAAAACCACCACCTAATCAAAAATTGTCAATGATCGGTGATCGCTGTACGTATTATCCTTGCGATCCTTTACAAGCAAAAGCCCTGCTACAAAAGCCGCCAACACTCGCACTACAGAACCTGTTTACACAGGCACTGTAGTTATATTTTCCTTTTTTTTCTTTTTTTCTTTTTTGCTGTTGTTATCGGGGTGTGAGTATGACAGTGAGTGCGAGTGCGTGTGTATGAATGTTGATTAAAGTGATCAAGCAGATCTTTTTTTTTTATTTTGGTTGCGTTCGCCAAACAAACAACTGTTGACTGTACTCCCAGAATTGTTTTACGTTTGTCTTTAAGATTCGTACGGAACATGTTTTTGTATGATAAAACAACGGCGAGGAACTTTTATAATTTCAAATATTATTGGTTTTTTCTTATAAGGACGGTGGACGAAAGAAATGTGCGTTATTTTTTTTTTGGTTTTTTTTTTTTTTTGCTTGTTGATCAAAAGACAAGAAACATCTGCTTTCAAAAAGTAAATGTTTTAAGTCAATTTTTCGTTTTGTTTGGTAACTAAAGTTTTGATTTGGGATTTTTTTTTTGTCTTGAGTGGCTTTAAGACTTGCTGCAGACTTTAAATCAGAAAACAAAGAAACAGAAAATAAAATACATAGGTAATTTACTTAATATCTGCAGCTTTATAAAAACAAAAAGCGTCTATCAGCCCAAAAACACCTTGCGGATATAAAAATAAAAATATGTTTTAAGTGGTGACATTACTATCACAAGAAATAGGTAGTCAATATCAATACAGTATAAAATATTTCACAAGAAATATGCAGTCAATATTGAATCAAATCAAGAGAAATACAGTACAAAATATATACTTGACGCAGGATGTGTTATTGATTTACTTAGATGTACAACTTTGCTTCCGCCGTTTCCCCCCGAAATTTGAGGCTTTATTGTAAAAAACTTGTTATTTAGTTATGATTCAAAGTACGAAGTCTGATAAAGAAATAACGATTATTTTCAATTTTTTTAAAAAGTACTGTGAGCGTCAAAATAAAATGTACAAAAACTTTTTCTACAACATAGTACTTTTTTTAGCCTTTTAAGATATGACTAAATTTATAATTATAAATTATAAATTCTCATATTAGTTACAAAAATATAATGAGAAATTTCTTACAATTATTATAAGTTATAGAGCAAAAACAAATTTGAAATTGAACATAAAATTTAAAAATAATAAAAAGAATAAATTTTCAAATGATAAGGGCCGCATTATATCGACGTAAAAGGCATTCAATTACCTTTCCAATGATATGCTATTAATCTCTATCGGACTTTTTGGTTGGGCGCCATAAGGGTTTGAGTGGGACCATACACCGAAAAACACAAAAGTACCGTTATCTAAACAACGGTACTTAGAAAAAAAAAGAATTACAGCGTTTTTCGTGTTCAGGAGGTCCGAATTAACTTATCTAGGCATGTGGCGTTCTTGGTATTTTTTGGCTGTAAGCCAGTGTTACAAACTGCAAAAGAAAATATATTGATAAATACGAAAAATAGGGAAAAAATAGAAAGTCGTCCAGGTCCGAGCTGATTAAAGCTTTTGAAAGAGGCTGAAATAAGATCTATAGTGCATGATGCAAAAAATAATATTTTTAACAGTGCCGTTAAAATAGAAGACGAAGTTTCGGCAGCATCAGGAACTATCTTAAGTGCCAGTACAATACATCGAGCATTGCTCACTTATATCGCCAGCTAAACAAAAAAAAAGCGCCTAGAATACGCCAAAAAGTATCAACATAAATATGTTTCTTTTTGGATAATGTGTTTTTTAATGTAGAAAGTAAATTTGAAGTGTTTGCCGAGAAAAAACCAGTTAAAGTATGGACAACAAAAAATGATGAATGTGCTGACCAAAATTTAATAACCACGGTTAAGCTTGGAGAGGATTGGGTGATAGTGTGGAGATGTATGGCGGCCAGCGAAGTTGGAATTTTGGTTTTTATTGAAAGTATATATAATGAATAAGATGGACTACATGAACATTTTGCAAAACAAATTGACAGCCGGTGTGAAGAAATACTAAACCAATTTTATTTTAATTTTAAATTAGTTTGTACACTTCTTTTTGACGCGTAAATAATGAATTAGTTTTTGTTGTTGTAAATATTTGTCGCTGTTTTGTTTAGAATAAGTTAAAGAACTGAATACTGAATTAAAAGTACTTAAATGTAAAATTTTATCATAAATAAAAATACTGAAATAAAACCAATATTTTAAGAAATATTTGTGTACACTTTATTTTGACGCTCACAGTATATATTTATTTTATCTTGTCCCCTTCAAAGTAATCTCCCTCAGATATAATAAACTTACGAGTATGTCAGCGTTTTTTCCAATCTTCGAAACACTTCTGAAACGCGCTTTTTGTTATCGCTAACAGCTCCTGTTTCAATTTTTCTTTTATCTCCTCAATCGTAGCAAAACGCTTCCCTTTCATCGGTGTCTTCAGTTTTGGGAAAAGAAAGTCAGCGGGAGCCCAGTCCGGGGTTGAGGCATGATAACGGTTTTGTTTTTTGGCCAAAAACTCACGCATTAGCATAGATGTGTGAACTGGGGCCAGATTTCGCAACGAGGAAATTTTTTATCAGTGAACACTCAAGGGGAAATTCACCAACAGGCGTAGTGTTCACTTTTCAATAAAAAGCGATTCCATAAGAATCAATGAATTTTATTGCGCTGCTTCTAATCGAAACCTTAATTTACGAAATATTTTTGTTTATTTTTTCAACTTCAAATTATTTTACAAAAATCAAAACTCACCGCAGATTTTTCAGTGAAAAAATTATTCCTAAATGTTCACTGTAATTGTCCAACTTATACACTCTCAGCATTGTGGACACAAAAATCAAGGCAGCATATGATACGTCATGACCCGAGTTTAAATCCCAGTGGATGCTGATGAGTAGTGTAGCCACTACGAAACAGCTAGTTGTCCCCCAGCTAAAGATTTGATTATTATTTTTCTTGTCTTCTCCAATCATAAATTATTGATCACAGTAAATTTGTATTGTGAAAAATTCTTCTTAAGAAGAAACTTAAGAAAGGAAAAAACTTGAACTAAAACCCGATGTACAAATGTACAAACCAAAAATCTAATTTAAAAAAAAAAAAAATTATAAATTTCAACAAAAAATTCAATAGATTAATAGAATTTCTTTGATCCAGTTTTTCGACTACTAAAAAATCGAAGAGCACACCAAAACATGACTAACTTTTTCATCTGTCAAAAACAAACTGACAATCCAAAATGGCTGATATTGCCAACATATATATACAGTACTGGACAATTCAATGGAAACTTTTCTAAAAATTTATTTATTTATTTTTAGAAGTCGAAAATCAAAAATTATTTCTAAAGAAACTTCACAAGTATTTTAGAATTTCATTTTATAGATTCTTTTTGATATATAAACAAAAAAATAATAACATAAAAATAACGAAGTTCTAAAATTATAAAGAAAAATTAAAAGTATCAAATTTTGAGGTATTGACAAAACAATGGAAACTTAAAATTTACTCCAATAAAAACCTTCGGCCTATTATCAAAAATTAATATTTTGTTGGGTATCCTTTGTTTTTAATTACTGCATCACAGCGACGATGCATTGACCCAATTAATTTGTCAATTGTATCCTTTGGTACCTTTTGCCATTCACTCAAAACTGAATTGGATAAATCTTCCTTCCATGTGTAATTTCGAGTTCTTATCTTGCGTTCTACAATTTCCCATAGATTTTCTATGGGATTGAGATCCGGGGATTGGGCAGGCCACTTCAAAACACGGACCTCATTTGATTGTAACCAGTCAGTTACAAACCTAGAGGTGTGTTTTGGATCATTGTCATGCTGAAATCTCCAAATTAGTGGCATGTTCTCCTCTGCATATGGATACATTATGTCGTTTAAAATGGATCTGTAGCCGACACCAGTCATTGTATCCTTTATAATGTGAATTGGGCCCATTCCTTGCCCAGAAAAACAGCCCCACACCATAATATTGCCACCTCCAAACTTGACTGTCTTGCTTGTGTACTTTGGGTCTAGTCTCTTTCCCTTTGGCCGCCTTACAAATGATCTTCCATCATTGCCCCTTAAATTATATTTGGACTCGTCTGAAAAAAGGACAGTGTTCCATTTCTCTTTAGACCAATTTATGTGCTCTCTGGCAAATTTTAAACGAGCAGCACGGTTTTTCTCCGATATCAGAGGTTTTTTCGCAGGGCGGAAGCAACCAAGACCAGCCTCGCGGGCTCTACGGCTAATTGTTCGAGAGCTAACATCCAATCCAAGAACATTTTTAACCTCTCTTGATGCCATTTGGGGGTCTTTTTTGAACTCTCTTGATATTAAATTATCCTGTCTTGGAGTAGTTTTACATGGTCTTCCTCCTGAATGCAGAGTTTTAACAGTACCCGTTTCACGAAATTTCTTGATAATCTTCGAAATTGCTGATTTATTCATCGAATATTTATCACAAATAGTTTTTTGTTTTAATCCAGCATTAAAATCATTTATTATTTTTATTTTTAAATCTTCACTTATCTTGACTCTAGCCATTTTTACTAATTATGTATTCAAGATTCTTGTGTTTAAAATATTTGAAAAAAGAAGCTGGCAAGAGAGTAATTTAAAAAATAACGGTAAATTATTATGCATTTTGCCTCGTTTTTTCATCAATACATTTTGCTTTAGTCATCTTTCGTGCAGAAGTGTAAAAGTTTCCATTGTTTTGTCGAACCCCAAAAATTTTATACTTTTAATTTTTCTTTATAATTTTAGAACTACGTTATTTTTATGTTATTATTTTTTTGTTTATATATCAAAAAGAATCTATATATATATATATATATATATATATATATATATATATATATATATATATATATATATATATATATATATATATATATATATATATATATATATATATATATATATATATATATATATATATATATATATATATATATATACTATAACAGACATGTGTACCAACATAACAGTTGTGAAAAAGATTTACATCAGCACCTGCATTGCGGCCTTATCTGATGATGGACCAATTCCACGGAGTGAATTATTCACGATTCACCAGCGCCCTCGTGTGGCTTACCAGGCTCACACAGGTAGCAATTCTTGCCATATGATTGCGGTCATATGAGCAACTTCTTGTTGAGGAGTTCGGACCTTCTAATCCCTTCTGTATGCAATTTCCCAGCAATCAATTGAGGACAAGGCTTAATGAGTTGGTAGGCGGAAGCCCACTAGCAGCATCAGCTCTTAAACCAACTCGTCCGTCAACCATCACCACTGGTTCCTTACAGTACAGCTATCTGTTGTATAGCCAACAGATCCTCGGGAGATTGTTAGTCCCCGAAAAAAGCCACACACCAAACAATTATCAAGGATACTAACACTCCCTTCCTGCGTTTTAGGTTTCAACCACAGCCAGAACGTTTCAGCCAAGGTAGGCACCTCAACAATGATCAGCCCGGGTCGAACCCCAAGCAGAACTACCCGGGGGCCATGCTGATCCCCGTTTTGCCAATTTATACTCTTCGTAAGGGGTTTGGAAGCCAACAAAACATAAGTCATGCGTTTTCCTAAAACTTTGTTTGCTACCCGAAAAACAAAGCGCCCAAGTTAGGAATACGCCAAGGCAAAACCTGTTCTCCGTGGGTGTACCAACATAACCGGAAAAAATGCGTAAGTCTAACATACGTTACGAAATTTTAAAATAACGGTTATTTTTATCAGACCTCGTATTATCTACCGCTGGCCCCTACTTTTTCCCATATTTAGGTCAGTGTATGAATTCCTGTCATTTGCCCGAACTTTACAAAGATATTGTAGAACACTTTCCAGAGGAGTAAATTGTGCGTGGGAGAGATTTTTTACGGTTAAGTAATTCTTCGGTGTTTGTGTAACGCACGTGAAAGATCTAGAAAACTATTTATTTTTAGTTTCTTTTTTTAAATTTTTTCTGCATAATTCTTCTTAAATATAAGTACAACATACAAATGTATTTTAAGTTGTGTTTCAAATCGTTTACAACAGGAAGTTAATCCCAAAAATGCTAAAGCTGCTTGTTTTACTTAAAAACACAATTAAAATTCAAATTTATGGCAATAGTGGTGATCTTCAACACTGCAAAGAATTTGAAGAATTTTGAAACCAAACAGATTAGTTTTATTAATTGCTTCAAAAGAAATACTTTTTAACTCCCAAAAGAGAAGCAAACTCATTAAAAAAATTATGTAAAACATAAACGAACTGATAAGAAAATAAAAAAATAATAATAATAGCATACATTCTATTTCGACTATTTATCATACAAATGACTTCAGGACACATAAATTCTTTTCAGATATCCAGAATTGCTTATGTTTTGTTTTCCGACCCTGTAGGTATCTAATAAGGAAAACAAATTCAAGTGAAACAAATCAGAGTATTACAAAAGATAAGTGCAGGGCTGTATAAATATTTATACACATATGTGTTGAAAAGAAATGTGTATTAAACCACCCAGTTGGCGATGCATTTAGGGCCGATCTACCAAGGCAGATTTAATACGGTAGTGGTACAAGCACAGCTGTCTTTCGTTTCCTTTGCGTAAATTTTTCAAAAACACATAGACTTCCTAGCTTTTTCAAAAAAAATTTTGACAACTGTTCGTAAATTCTACCGACAAAATACATGTCGATGTTTTTTGGTGATGTATTTATTGTAATTCTGTCACTACCTATTAAAGCTGCCTTGTGATCTACAATACAATCATGGTTGCCATATTTGACGATACACCGTCATTTTGAAGATTTTGGGTGCTGAAAATAGTACTTTGACGATTTAAGGTCAGTTTTTGAAATGAAAATAATATTTATGAGTAGAAAAAACAATGATGCCATTGTCAGGTGGATTAATTTTATACATCTGACAAAACTGAGCTTACAATACCAGCCAATTATCTGGCAATGCTGACGAAGAATGTTCTCACGATTGTCAGATGCCTGGCAACATTGTCGTCTTACAACTGATTGACAATGTTTTTTCTGACAACGTAGTAAGTTAAAAATTGGCAGTTCACACGATTGTAATACATTTTCAGACAATTTTACTGGCAATATTGTAGGATCTGACAACCGTGTGTACGTAGCTTTACTTGCTATACAAAAAAAAATTGTACAATTTCTTTTGACGCCTGAAATGTAAAGAATTTGTTGCTTTTGTTCTATAGTTTTTGTTGTTGGCGGATTTTTATTTTTGTTTTTTGATAAAATTTGAAGAAAGGCTATATATATAGCAAAAAATATAAAATTTTAAGTCACTTTATAAAAAAACAAGTAAGAGTGTAGTATATTCGGCTGGGACGAATCTAAAATACCCTTCACGATAGTCACGAATATGTATAGTATATTAAAAATGTGGCCTGAATATGCTCGGTTATATATGAACCGATATCGGAATTTTCTATTTTCTATATTTTAGTAACCTTCTTTTATAACGAGAATTGCTTTCCAGCAAAAAAAAAAAAAATTTTTTTAATGGAAAAATCGGTTCAGGCTATATCTCGGCTATATATGGACCGATATCGAAAATTTTAATTTTCCATATTTATATAACCTTATATCATTACCAGAACTGCTTTTGAGCACAACAAATTGTTTAAGTTCGGTTACGCGACATTTTCATGAAAAACCCGGTTTAGGCTATATCTCGGGAATATATGGACCGATATCGGAAATTTTAATTTTCTCTATTTTCGTAACCTTCTTTTATAACAAGAACTGCTTTTCAGCAAAAAAAAAAAATGTTATTGGAAAAATCGGTTCAGGCTATATCTCGAGTATATATGGACTGATGTCGCATATTTTCTTTTTCCATATTTATATAACCTTATTTTATTACCAGAACTGCTTTAAGGTGAAAAAAGTTGTTTAAGTTCGCTTACGCGACATTTTCATGAAAAACCCGGTTTGGGCTATATCTCGGGTATATATGGACCGATATCGGAAATTTTTATCTTCCATATTTATATAACCTCATCTTATTACCAGAACTGTTTTTAAGCAAAAAAAAGTTGTTTAAGTTCGCTTACGCGACATTTTCATGAAAACCCCGGTTTGGGCTATATCTCGGGTATATATGGACCGATATCGGAAATTTTCATTTTCCATACCTATATAACCTTATTTTACTATTAGAACTGCTTTTAAGCAAAAAAAGTTGTTTTAGTTCGCTTACGCCGCGTATTCATGAAAAACCCGGTTTAGGCTATATCTCGGGTATATATGGACCGATATCGGAAATTTTTATCTTCCATATTTATATAACCTCATCTTATTACCAGAACTGCTTTTAATCAAAAAAAGTTGTTAAAGTTCGCTTACGCGACATTTTCATGAAAAACCCGGTTTGCGCTATATCTCGGGTATATATGGACCGATATCGGAAATTTTCATTTTCCATACTTATATAACCTTATTTGATTACCAGAACTGCTTTTAAGCAAAAAAAGTTGTTTAAGTTCGCTTACGCTTCATTTTCATGAAAACCACGTTCCAGGCTATATCTGCGGTATATATGGACCGATATCGGAAATTTTCATTTTTCATATTTTTATAACCTTATTTTATTACCAAAACCGCTTTTAAGCAAAAAAAGTTGTTTAATTTCGCTGACGCGGCATTTTCATGAAAAACCCGTTCTAGGCTATATCTCGGGTATATATGGACCGATATTGGAAATTTTCATTTTTCATATTTATATAACTTCTTTTCATTACTAGAACTGCTTTTGAGCACAAAAATGTTGTTTTAGTTTGCTTACGCGACACTTTTATGTAAAACCCGGTCTAGGCTATATCTCGGGTATATATGGACCGACATCGAAAATTTTCATTTTTCATATTTATATGACCCTATTTCATTACCAGAACTGCTTTTGAGCACAAAAAAGTTGTTTAAGTTCGCCTATGCGACATTTTCATTAAAAATCCGATTTGGGCTATATCTCGGGTATATATGGACCGATATCTGAAAAAAAATTTTTTGCTTTTAAGTCACCATGCTTAATAAGTGTGTGAAGTTTGAAGCAAAACGAACAACTTTTGTTTTCAAAAATTTTCATACAAAACTGCAAAAAAAAAATGGCTTTTTTCGGAAATTTGAATATATCTCAGCTATACGTAGACCGATATTACTGAATTTCAATAGCAAACCCATGAATCGATGGGGTAAAAGAATGGTGAAAGAAAAAAGTTTCTAAGTCTAATGGTTTTCTCAGAAACGGTATTTCAACAGCGGACAGACGGACAGACGGACATCGCTTAATCGACTTTTCCATTAATTCTGATTCAGAATATACATATATACTTTATAGGGTCGCAGGAAAAAACTGTAGAAATTACAAACGGAATCACAAACTTATATATACCTTTTACATTTTTGTGAAGGGTATAAAAAATAATAAAATAAGGTTTTAAACATGAAAGCCAATGGTGTGCAGTTTCGTTTGACGCTCACAGTATGTAACATTGAAATGTCACGTGATATTTATGTGGGAGTAGCCATATATTGTATATGATAGAAATCTAGTTAAAAAAAGATCATATGCTAATAGTTCTTCAAAAAATTATAAGCTAATTTATACAAATTTTGTTTTGCGTCTCACTCTCATTGGTTAACGGGTTGCCTCAACTAACTGTATTGGTTTACAGTTTTTGTGAGGTATTTCGTTGTTAACCACGCGGCAACTTCCTATGCGAAGGCCTAGGTCGGTACAGTTAGTCACAGCGCCGCAAAAAAAAAAAAAATACTGTTAATACCATCGTGGGCATAAGGTCTACGTTACTCCGCCCATGCTGTGCATCCTATACTTTGCAAATTTATTTGCAACAAATACAAATATATGTCGACATTTCATAGGAGCTATCCTAATCATCAGTAGACTTTGGAAATTTTTGAAAGATGTTTATATATAACGATGAACGTTTGAGAATATCTTTCAAAAATTTCCAAAGTCTATTGATGTTTAGGGAAGCTCGTTTGAAATGTTTGAATTTTTTGATTGGTAAAAATTATTTTCGCAAAAAATTATGCAATTACGTGAAGATAGCTTCGGCACGACGATGTTTGCACGAACAACACCCCCATAAACAATGCAAACGTAATACGTTTGGTTATTTGTCAAAGTAATTGCGTAGTTATTTGGCACAGCGACAACTGTTGCTAGTGGCATTTGTAGCCGTGTAGTCTGTGGCCTGCTGTCGTGAATGTGCTTAATGTATAATAATGCCATAATTCTATTTTTTATATTTTTTTTGTAAGAACACAATGAACTTAATTTTATGTAAATGCAGTGAACAATTGATAAGAAAACAAACATAATTACATACATACGAGTACGTGAATATAATCCTTGCCTGCAATGCAAACAAACGTACTCTTCGATTTGTAAAAAGAAACCAAAAAATAATGCAATATTTATATAACAACCCTTAAAGAAAAATAAGATCTTTTTATTAAAAAAAAAAAAAAACTGATCTCATCTACTCACAATGTTTTTCTCTAATACGCAGTGACTGCAATACAAGTAGTGGCATCATTTCATATCCCACGCATTAAAATATGCCCAAAACAATGAAATCCTGCTGGAGAAAAGGTGAAAAAAATTACACATGGCGTTTAAAAAAACATCATTGAGCTGTTATCCTTAACATAATGTGAGTGTGGGAAGGTATCCCTAAGTCAGAAAACAAAATTTTGTTTATAGGAAAATTTATTATTCTAAATGAGAAAGTCACTCTGTCTCTGTCTGTCCGTTACCTTTCTTACCACTTCTAAATTGTTTAAATGATTTGGAGCAAATTTGGTGGAAAATGGTGCAAACTGTCTGGGCGAAAAACAAATTTTTAAATAACTCCGCCATTTACGAATGGATAATCAAAATTCTCTATGTTTTTTGAAAGGCAGTTGGACCAGTTAAAAGTTTTTAAATAAAAAGTAAGTTCTTAACCAATTTTATTCCGTGAAGGTTAAGTTAGGTTAGGTTTGACAAGCTACCAGCCATGGATAAGCCAACCAACTCGGGTCGAATTTGGTCCCGTTGTATTGCCTGAGTTTGATATATATCTCAGCAGATCTATATATCACTGGCCCAATTCAAAACCAACTTGAGGATCAGATGAAATAATCCAGTGCACCTAGGTCACATTCCGATATGTCTGCTAAGTTGTGCCGGTCCGTCTAGTTACAAAGCCTTTATATAAGAAAGAGCTCCACACTTTCCTCCTGCTCATCCCTATAACTTCTACAGATGATCGAAGATCTAATATTCTCGCATGCGTCTATCAAAACCTCCTCAGTAGAACACAACCCTAATGATCATACCTGGACCATGTCTGCCAATAATATTCGACACCAGACCATCTGCCCTGTGCAGTCCTTAAAAGTTGATGCTGCACCAGGTTTTTGCAGCTCTTAAAGGAGATCCAAACTATCTTTCTCCTCTTTACTCCTACAACTCTTATATAAAACGTTAAATGAAAGATTTGAGCTTCTCGCATGTGTCCCTCTGTGACAATGTCCCGTCAGAAGCGCCTCAGTAGAACACAACCTTTATCGGAACAGACTCCTATCGATAATTAGTATTCCTATTATCATACCCGGGCCATGACAGCCTTGATATTCGGCAGGTAACCTCACTACACCATCTGCCCTGTGTACTCCCTATAAGTTTACACTGCGCCATGTTCTTATAGCTTTTGAGCCAACCGGACCCAAGTGGGCTGACTGCCCTGTGCACTCCCTATAAGTTGACACTGCGCCAGGTTCTTACAGCTCTTGTTGTAACCGGACCAAGTGCGCTGGCTTTTCAATGGCTGGCAGCCTGTACAACCTAACCTAACCGGACTCCGGCCTAGACCAGTACTTTCGCAACAATATTATCGGGCAGTGTCACAGTGTCCTGTTGTCAGAAAAGTTATAGAATCGAATGTCTCGCTATTTCTCCAACTCTGTTGGTTAGGCGGGTGAGTTTGTTAAGGACTGATACTCTTAGTGGACTCGACTCACCAACTCATTGAACCTTATCTTCCATTAACTGCCTGGGAAATTGCATACAGGAGGGATTAGAAGGCCCGAGCTTTTCAGCAAAGGGTTTATCCATATGGCTACAAACTTATGGCAAAAGTTACGAATTCTGTAAGCCTTGCAAGCCATACGGGGACGCTAGTAAATCGTGAATAATTTACCCCGTAGAGTTGGTCCATCATCAGATAAGGCCATTAAGGCAAGCACTGCTGTAAATCAATACCATATTCTATCTTCTTCTTTTTCTATCAGGCATTCAAGGAGGACATCGTATAGATCCCCACTAGTGTATTCAACACAACCTTACACTCAGCACAAATTCGGAAGTTCTCTCCGAATACCCTGCATTACCTTTGCAGTACTTATTAGCTGCTTTACTACAGCCTTGATTTCTGACTTGTTATAATGCACTCATTTTGCGGCCTAAAGCTAATCCATCTACCGTACAGGGGAATAAAATCTAAGTATTGTTTCTATGAATGAAATAAAAGTTGTTTCAACATGAAATAAAAGTTGTTTCAACATGGTTGAGTACAATTAGTAAAAATAGCAAGCACGTCCTCTCGGCCACATCGGAGACCGCATCTAAGCTTTAGTTGGGCTAGGGAGCCGGTGTACAGTATTCCATATTTTGCGGAAGGTCTATTATTCCTCCCAAAATTGAGGGATGACTATTCGTCGCCTCCTTCTACATCCTGCTAGCCCTTAGCCTGATCGCCCAATTCATGGCCATTTTCTTTATCATGAGGACAGCCGGTGGTAGCTAGTTCAGCATTGTAAAAAGTTCTTTCGATGCTGTGGTGCAAGAAGCCCCCAATCACCAATCCAGGCAAATGTGTGCATTATCCTCTTTAGGATCTTGCAGTTGAAGGTTATTTCCAAGAACTTCCACGATAATAGCCAGGAGAAATTTATTTTATTCCGCAAGTTTTGCTAATGGCACTTCTACATAAATAATAAGGTGACATCCGCATTGTCCACCCTTAACTGGACACTCCGCTGCCAAGATAGTTTGGTATCAAGATTGAAAACTAGATGATTCGCTCGAGCTTAACTGTTTTTATGGTTGGTAGAACAAAGTTTAGAGTCTTGTATCTCCGAGTGAAGAGTATAAGCCCCGCTTTAAGTGGGTTCACCACTATTCATGCACCATCCCTCTATAAGCCGTTACGGTTGAACATAGCACTGAGGTCGCGGACAAACTTGCGAGTGCAAGTTAGTAAAATATAGTTATAAAACACATACCAAGAAAAGTTACATATTTTTTAATAACGCATATATTTTTTAAAGCATATTTCTGCTTATTTTGCATATTTTTGCATTACTTTTAATAGCACGATTTGGCTTGCCGCCCTAAAGTTTTCGGTTGTAACAATGTTTTATTGATTTATTTATTTATTTCAGCTAAATGCTTAATAACAGCTGAGAAATCAGTATAACATAGAAATAAAGGGTGGTTAAATTTCAAGGGCCGATGTTGATTTTGAATAAAACACAAACTATTTAGGAAATTATTGTAATTTTATTTTATTATGATATATTGGTATTACTCAATTATGTATGAAACAAAATATCGGCCAAATGGGCGCCGCGACCACGGCGGCATACCTCCATCCGATGGTCCAAATTTTCGATGACCCTGAGGCATAATGGAGGTTCTATGCCGTTAATGTGCCGAATTATCTCATCCTTAAACCATTGAATTGTTGCTGGCTTATCGACGTACACCTTTTCTTTCAAATAACCCCAAAGAAAAAAGTCCAACGGTGTCAAATCACATGATCTTGACGGCCAATTGACATCGCCATAACGTGAGATAACACGGCCATTGAATTTGTTGCACAAAAGAGCAATTGTTTCGTTAGCTGTGTGGCAAGTGGCACCGTCCTGCTGAAACCACATATCGTCTACATCCATATCTTCCAATTCGGGCCATAAAAAGTTCGTTATCATCTCACGATAGCCAACACCATTCACAGTAACTGCCTGACCGGCCTCATTTTGGAAAAAATACGGCCCGATGATGCCGCCAGCACATAAACCGCACCAAACAGTCACTCTTTGTGGGTGCATTGGTTTTTCGACAGTCACTCTTAGATTCTCATTCGCCCAAATGGGGCAATTCTGTTTATTGACGAATCCACAGAGGTGAAAATGTGCCTCATCACTGAAGATGATTTTCTTCGAAAATTTTCATAAAAAGTGTGGATAACTTTAACACGTTGTTGGATTGTGTATCTCTCCATGGTTAAAATTGAGTAAGTCTGAAATAGAGAAATGTCAAATAAAATTCGGAAAAAAACTTGGCGTTTAGGTGTGGTTCACATTCAACATCGGCCCTTGAAATTTAACCACCCGATAGATAGAATTAATATAACAAAAATTTCATTAGAAAACTACAAACAGTTATAAATATAATCACTAGAGTTTAAATACAAAAGAAGTCTTATCTTAAGCCCAGTTCAGACTATTATACTTTGTATTAATACTTGTCAAAAATTCAAATAATACGTGCAAGTCTGATAGTCTGAATGTAATCCTTCATACATACGAAAAATAGTACTATAAAAACTTCACATCCCATACGACTTTATTGGTTTTTGAAACTTTTCAAAACGATAATACTTTACATTGGATCAGGGTTGTGTTTTTTAGCAAACCAGCTAATTAAAAATTGAGTAGTCGGCTATTTCGTAGCCGATGGGGTGCCGTCACTGATAGTATTTTTTGTCGTTATAAAAAAGCTCGAAATTTGGAATTTAACTATCATTTATAAATGTATTTTGCTCATGCTGTATTTAGAACATAAAATATGTTTGTGCTATTGAATTTGGATGTGTTATACATAATTGTTATTTTAACTGTTGAAGAATTTCACGCGCCGGCACGTCTATCGCCTACGACGAATAGCGCACCTGCCGCCGTGAAAAGTTTTATGATGGCGCATCTATGTTGGTTTATATCAAGTGTGATGGTGTGAATGCAAAATCTAATTTACTTTAGACTTTTTGACAGTCGCAAGAAATGTGTTTAGACTTTTATCTCACAAAATCTAATGAAAGTATTTATACTTGTATAATAGTCTGATTGAGCCTTAAGTAACATGAATATTGTCAGATAAGTCGATGAGATCATAAAATCTGTTTACTTCGCCACAAACTCTACGGAAAGGATCAAAATTTAAGAAGTTTGATCGATGAAATTGAAGATACAGTGGAACGTATGATCTTAGCTGTCTGTTAGGTATATTGATGTTTATTCTATCGCGAAGATGAATTGAACCAGTATCCCCTTGTAATAACTTTAAAAAGCATAATATATTTGATGTAATTCTTCGGCTTTTCAATGTAGGGAGGTTAATATGAGCTAGTCGGCTGCGGTATGATGGTAAATTCGCTGCTGGGTTCACAGAAAAAAATAGATGAGATTTTTTTTCAATCAAGTTATGTTATTAATAAAAAACCATCAATTTAATAAAAATTGCATTGACTTAATTAAATTATTATTAATAATGAATTTTTGGAAATATCTCTTAATAAAATGTAATTAATAAAAAATTTTCCGAATTATTGACTGTTATTCAATAAATAAATTTAAAAGGTTGTTTCTTTAACAATTTTTTTTTGTTAAGTATATTTTACATGTTAACAACAATTTTTTCGAACTCAATTTTTACTTTCAAGTGAAAAAGCTATTTCTACTTTATAATTTGAATTATCAATCCGGCAAAAAATCTTTTTCACAGGAAATTTGATCAAAATAGTGCAATTTTTTTTTATCAATATGGAATCTATTTTTTTTGTGTTCCAGTAGAGATGATTACGACAGAACAGCAGGAATTGTTTTTGGACTGATTCCACCTTTTTTATATAGAAGCTATACTGCGGATCCCAAATTATTGAGCAGTATTCAAGAATAGGCCGCACCAGTTTAGTAAATAGATTTTTGGTGATGTAAGGATCTTTAAATTCCTTCGCTCAGCATTTAATAAAATATAAAATATTATTTTGTCTCACTATTTAGCATATTTCTGCTTATTTGGTATATTTTGAATTCAAAAATAAATTTTAATACGATTTTTGTAAAAATAACATATAACGAGTGATTTTTTTGCTATTATCTTTTTGACAACACTAGTTTTGACAGCTCACGCACGTTTTGTATCTTGTGTCACTGTCAAACATCTTCAGTTTGGTCTATAATTTAATCATGAATCGTCTTACAAACGAACAACGCTTGCAAATTATGGAATTTTATTACTAAAATGCGTGCTCTGTTAAGAAAGTTCATCGCGCGCTTCTTCCATTTTATGGTCAGTTTAATCGACCTACTGAGGCTTCTATTCGGGCTATTGTAAAAAAATTTCGCACCAAATTTACATTGTTGGACATTAAACCACCAACACGCTTACGTAGAGTGCGAACTGAAGAAAATATCGCAGCCGTATCGGCCAGTGTTGGTGATGACCGTGAATTATCGATTCGGCGCCGTTCGCAGCAATTGGGCCTCTGTTACTCCACTACGTGGAAAATTTTGCGGAAGGATTTGGGTGTGAAGCCTTATAAGATACAGCTGGTGCAAGAATTGAAGCCAAACGACCTACCACAACGCCAAATTTTTGGTGAATGGGCTCTTGAAAAGTTAGATGAAGATCCACTTTTTTTTTATCGAAGAATTGTGTACAGCGACGAGGCTCATTTCTGGTTGAATGGATACGTGAACAAGCAAAACTGCCGTATTTGGAGTGAAGAGCAGTCAGAAGCATTGCAAGAGCTACCAATGCATCCACAAAAAACAACCGTTTGGTGCGGATTATAGGCTGGCGGCATCATTGGGCCGTATTTCTTCAAAGATGATGCGAATCACAACGTTACTGTGAATGGTGAGCGCTACCGTGCGATGATAACAAACTTTTTTTTGCCCAAAATGGAAGAGCTTGACTTGCATGACATGTGGTTTCAACAAGACGGTGCCACATGCCACACAGCACGCGAAACAATGGACCAATTGAGAGGCGAGTTCGATGAACAGTTTATTTCACGCTTGGGACCAGTCAATTGGCCGCCCAGATCGTGCGATTTAACGCCTCTAGACTATTTTTTGTGGGGCTATGTTAAGGCTAATATCTATAGCGACAAGCCCGCTTCGATTGACGCACTGGAAGCCAACATTGCCAACATTATTCGTGAGATACCGGCCGAAATGTTGGAAAGAGTAAGCCAAAATTGGACTAAGCGGATGGACCATTTGAGGCGCAGCCGCGGCCAACATTTGCATGAAATAATCTTCAAACATTAAATTATATCGACCCAACTATCGAACCAAATAAATATTTCATGCATTTTTCTGAATTTTATGTGTTTTTTTTTAAATATCCGATAGTTCTTATAAAATCACCCATTATAAAATATAAACCTGTAATGTGTAGTTTTCACTTCCAAAGTAAATTTAACTGTAAGGATGCCTTCCCTTTTATTAATGATTTATGTTTTTCAAATAGGATAAACAAAATTCAAAAGGAAATGTTTAATTGTGAAACACAATAGCGTGATGGCATATGATGTATTACAACTCCAACTATTTTCATTCAGGTAAATATGTTGCATAGGCAAAAACAACAACAACAACATGCAGGAAAACTAAATTGCATATGTTTTCCTTATACATACTATATAATTCTCCTTCAAATCCATATTTTGTTTCGAAATTTGTGATTTTGTTGAAAATCAGACATGCTGTAAAATATTATGTATGTTAATTGCTTTTAGTGGGAAAAGAAATATTTTATTCGGAAAATTGCAATGCATCCTTCAACAAATTCACACGTTTTCTAACCACTATGACTGATCAATAAGTCGAAATGCTTAATCAAACGAATTCCTGCTTGTGAATCCTTTTGTTTTGGTATTAAAAAAAAGGGATAAACGGACAAGTATGAATGATGCGGGTTAAGAAAAAATTGAAAATATAAATTTATTAATATTTTAGGTGTGTTCCAGGTGAATAACGAAACAGTGCGAACTAGTCCAAAGTAGCCCAAAAGTGTTCCACGTAAATATTTTTGTGCAATTTTGAGAGAAAATGAGGGAGTAATTTAGTGCATCTGAATTGTAATTATTTTGTTGGATATTTGAATTTTCCCATTTCTTCCATGACGTCTATTAACTCCTGTAGGCCTTTCTTATTTATTTCATACTCCAATTTGGGCCATTGTGCGACAGTAATGGGAAACATGAGATCAACTGTATCAGCAATTGTCAAATAGTCGCTGGCTAAATATTTATTCTTGTTAAGGAAAACTTCACATATTCCATAGATTTCATGAACATTGCGTTGATGGTACGGTATTTGAACGTTCTTAAATGTATTGCAAATAATATCGCACATTAGTTCACTTTCACGCCGAAACATTAAACCAGCTTCAAAAGGCAGCATATTGGTCACTTTTAAACGATCCTTGTATTCTTGGGGCCACAGATTCAAGTGATTCTTTCCATATTTATCACACAAATGCATTAGAATTACATAAGAGTCATTTAATTCCAGATCATTTTCATCATCAAATAAAGTAGGAACAATATATGTCGTGTTTACATTTTTAAAACTTGGCTTTATATATTCAGGCTTGAATAAATCAATAAAATTCAGCTCTACATCAACATCAAGCATTTTTCATAGCATTAATACAGGAGGGCTGCGAGGACCATAATGCAAAATCGGCTTCATTCTATAACTTTAATTAAAACGTGTTTGCGGTTTTAAGGCCATGTTACACTATCATACACGATCGTGCGATCTACAAAATAAAGCATGTGTGCTGAAAAAGTACTAAAAATGCAACCGTGCAACAGACTTTTTGACAAATCGTGCGATTTGCACAATTTTATGAAACTTTTCAAAACATTATGGTTTCTGTGCGATCAGTGTGATATATATTGGGAAAAATATAAGAATATTGTTGGTGGCTCAAGAAAAAAATTTAAGTAATGTAAAATTATTATGTTAATAAAAGTTTTTAATTGTTTTATTGTGTATATAAATTATTTCAATGATACTTGTGTAATAGTGTGGCCTACAAAGTCATTTTGAAACGACTTTTTCAAGTCGGCCAGACTTTTGAAACAGTTTCCTGTGAATGAATCGTACGATCGTGTGTGATAGTGAATCAGGGCCTTTAACGACTAATCGAATGAGCCCGAACTTTTTCTTTGAATAGTTTCGGACTAAAATTGAATAATCAGCTGTTTTATGTTTACATACATATGAAACTGAAAATTTGCAAATTGGAAAAAAGTGTTTGTTTAAAAATTAGTTAAAAGCAAAATGGAAGATTGCCCAAACTAAATATAACCTTGTGAAGTTGTAAACAGAACATGCAATTGTTATTTGGCTTTTCATTTTATAAATATGTGCTATAAAAATCGATTGAAAATTTTATATTGCTTTTAGTTTTACAGCTGTTGCCAATAACGCAAATCTTTCGTTTATATGACGATACGCGTTTTAAGCGTTCAAAATCACGAAAATATACTTTAATCTAAAAAGTAAGCAGCACTAGTATTGCAAGTTGGACTATTGTGGTTTTCTGCGTTCCAGCAGTTTTGGATAAAATTTTTAAATTTAGTGAGTAATATACTTTTTACTCTCATTAGTCCTAACTAGTCCGAGATCTCGTGGAACACACCTTTTATTGGCAAAAAAAATGCTGGAATTTATCTAGTTTTGCAGCTGTAAATTTTACTTTTAACAAATAAGTTATTATCTTAAATTATTAAGACAAAAAATAATAAAATGTAATAAAACTGCTGCTTCCTTACGATTACGAGTTATCGAGACTTTACTGTATAATTAAGTTCAAAACTCTTTGCTTCTACTTTGTAAACAAAAGTTCGTATTCTGTTCAATTATTCTTTTTAAAAAAAAACACCTGCTTGTTATTAAAATGCCCGTAAGCTTTTGTAAAGCTTGCTTTGTCTGTACTTTTGCCAGTCAAATAATGATTCTTTACCTCTGGAAGTGCCCTGCACCTCTCTGCAAAACTTAACAAGAGTTTTATTGTATTTTAGTCAGAAGCTGCCAGAACTTGTTTTGGGAATCTAAAAAAAGATTAAATGTGTACTCGTATGTGTTTGGTTAACCAAAAAATTATTACTTTTTATTTTATATTCTTCACGTGCTGTACTTGAAAAAAAAAAAACAATTAATTAACGAAAACTAAATAAACACATTGTAGTATAATTCCTTTTCTTTTTTTTTCTGTTTAAAAAATATGAATACATATTATACATAGTACACACATACATACATATATGTATATATATAAATAAATTATGTTAATTTAAAGTTTTAAGGCGAAGGCCAACTTTTCCAAGGTTGTTGTCGACTGCAGTCAAACTAATGTTTAATACAACTACAACTACTTAAATATCATTATTTTAATATCAACTTTATTGTGTTACAGCAGACTTTATATTTATTCGTTTCTTTCAAAATCCAAACTTCATGAATCTTAATTTAATCAATACATTAACAAATGACTAGGAACACACTCAGTTCCGGTTCAGACGCTTCAACTTTTCAACTTTTGAATTTGTTGCAGAGATGGAGAAGCAAAATTTCCTACGTTTTAGAAAAAGTATGATTTTACCTACATACGAGTTCTGATAAAAAAAACCCTTATTTTAAATTTTTTCAAAAAGTATTTATTTATTCATCCTCTTCAAAGTAATTCCCCTCAGATATAATACACATATGCCAGCGTTTTTTCCAAACCTCGACACACTTTCTGAACCGCACTTTTTGGTAGCGCCAACAGCTCCTGGAGGCTAATTCTGTCATTCGCTTACGAGCGAGTTTTTACTCGAATGTGCGAGTTTTTACACTTTTGGGATTATCTCATTCGATATCGAGTAAAAGGTTTCGAAATTTCTAATGATGGCATTCGATAGCGAGTAACCATTCGAATGCAACCGTGCAACACTGAAGTGATAACTCGACTCGTTACGTAACGAGTCACGTCATTAAAAGTTTACACGATATCGAAACTATTTTCTACTCTATAGTAATTTCGATCACGAATGACAGAATTAGCCCCCTGTTTAGATTTTTCCTTTATCTCCTCAATCGTAGCAAAACGCTTTGTTTTGATTGTTTTTTGCACAATTCTGTGCGTTTATGACGAATTGCTTCGCGCAAACAGCGCTTAACTTCAAGGTAGTACTCGTTGTTGACCGTACGACCTTGTGGCAAGAATTCATGATGCACCACGCTACTGCAGTCGAAGAAACCATTGAGCAAAACCTTCACATTTGACAGAACTTGTTGCGGGAAAATAAAAATACTAAACGTAGGGTTATTTTTGTTGTGGGAGGATTGGCCAGGCTTCAGCGACTGTAGCGTGATAGGTCTTCAATGATGACTGCTGATTAGAGCTGTTGTGCTACATACTGTAGAGAAAAAATTAAAACTCAATGTAAAACAGTCATGCACAGTAAAAATGTGTGCTGGGTAAAAATGGGGCAATATACATACCTATGAACACTCATAAAGCTGGATCAGCACAAATCCCCGTATGGCTGTCCTGGCGAAACAACAAGTGGGTCACAGAATAAAATGTGTTCCAGGAGCCTTGTGTGACATGGTAGGGTGGGCAGAGAGAGGGTGAACAACTATTCCCTCATCTGACGAACGTGATTGTGGTGTGCGAGAGGTGTGAAGTGTATGTATGGTGATAGCAATAGTAACTTGTGTGTAAAAAAAATTTTTTTTGTGTGTTGGAAAATGAGGTCAAATTGCTGGCGACAGGGTTGGAACCCTCCTGAGAGCAACAGCAGGCCGGTAATCTCGCCGAAAAGAGTTTGACAACTAGAAAACGTTGAATTTTCCATAACATAACAAACTTGACGTACTTTTTTCGGTCTTGGCTCTTCTGGACGCTTCCATTGGGATGATTGAGTTTTTGTATTGAATATCATAGCCATGATTCGTCCCCAGTTATGTCTTTTTTGAGGAAATCTAGATCGTCGCTGACGATGTTCAACAGCTCCTGAGCGAGGTCCACGCAACATTGTTCTTGCTCAAAATTTAGCAATTTTGAAACCGGTTTGGAACCAGATTTTTATATTCGGTGCGCTTTTCGCCGTGGAACATGCATGTGAGCCAAGGCGAATTTGTACAGGTGAATGCAAGCGGAAAGGCGAATTCAGTACTACGTATTTTGTTATTGTAAAACATATCGTGAATGTCAAAATCTAAATTCGCTTAAGATTGTTCAGCAGGGAAAACATTTTATATAAGCGTTAAATATAAACTTTTATAATTGTTTGTAATTAAAATCACAGATTATATTAGTTTATCATTTTTAAATTCACACAAATTTCTTGAAATTGCACTAAATCATACAAAAAAATCTTCAGATTAAAATGGCCCGAAAAAGTTTGTAAAGAAAAGAAAAAAAATTTGACAGTCCCATTGGAAAAAACGCGAGAAGCAAAAAATAATCACATGCGCTGTTAAGTTCACCTTGTAATGAATTCGCCTTGCATCTGAGCTATAAACGGTTATTCGCTTTAGTGCGAAAATTGAAGTTGCCGTATTGCTTCAGAAGAAGTGGTGAAGTTTTGACCTTTCCTGAAGCTGACTTTGGGAATTCCCAAAAAATTCAGAACCATTTTGTTAGCCGAATCGGTACCTGTTTTCTATATTAACGGTCATTCGATTTAGTGCAAAAATTGAAGTTGCCATACTGTTTGGGAATTCCAAAAAAAAAAAACTCTGAACGCATTATATGGATAATATTCTGGTTATATGGCTAATTAAAGAAGCTTAAACAGTATTGAATAAAAAATTTGATATCGAAGTGTATTTTTTGATTTTTCAAGCTATACTTATTTCATAGCAAATGCTATGAAATGCTAGACAAAAAGTTGAATTTTGCGCGAACTATATCGCCAAAATCATCATATCAAGGGTATTCCCTTGCCACTAAAATTAATAATGTTGCATGCAAGAGGCTTTGAGTGAAGTTCCAGCTTACTGATATACCTTGTCGCATTCTTTAATAATCGTCTTTTACCAGCGGAACACGCAGATTCTTGTGAATTCGTGCGTTTTTTACGTACCATGGAGCTGTCGACTCATGACTCGTTTATACGTAAAAGCTATTTGTGCATAAAAACTATTTGCAAATAGCTAACACACAGTTTATAAAGATGAAGAAGATTCAACGCGAAATGGTAAAACACGTTTATATGGTAACACCGCGCGATCATTTAATTATGAAAGTATAATTTAAATAGCCAACATTTTAAAAATTTACGGATTCTGAAATAAAAACTATTATACCAATATTTTTTTCACACAATAAAATGAACATTCTTTCACAATTTTATTTTTATTATTATTGTCACAATAGTAGCTGATGTTTAAAATAAAACTGAAACTTTTAAAGAAGGTGGCAACATGTCAAACTTTATTTGCAATTAAGAGCGTAAGCAACTCACAAAAAAATTATACGCCAATATTTTACGTTGTTATTTGCAATACGAAAGGCAGTTAGGAAGGTTTTTGTGGATTTTTTGTCGTTTAGATCTATCTTTTTTTATGCCCTTCACAAAAATGTAAAGGGAACATATAAGTTTGTGACTCTGTGTGTAATTTCTACAGTTTTTATTTGCGACCCCATAAAGTATATATATTCTGAATCAGAATTAATGGAAAAGTCGATTAAGCGATATCCGTCTGCCCGTCTGTCCGCTGTTGAAATACCGTTTCTGAGAAAACCAATATTCTTAGAAACTTTTTTCTTTTACCCCATCGATTCATAGGTTTGCTATTGAAATTCAGTAATATCGGTTCACGTATAGCTGAGATATATTCAAAATTCCGAAAAAGCCATTTTTTTCAATTTTTTATGGAAATTTTTGAAAAAAAAAAAATTGTTTGTTTTGCTTCAAACTTCACACACTCATTAAGAATGGTGACTAAAAGGCAAAAAAAAAATTTTTCAGATATTTTTCATGAAATGTCGTGGTTTTTCATGAAAATGTCGCGTAAGCGAAGTTAAACTACTTTTTTTTTGCTCAAAAGCAGTTTTGGTAATGAAATAAGGTTATATAAATATGGAAAATGCAAATTTCCGATATCGTTCCATATATACCCGAGATATAGCCTGAACCGATTTTTCCATTAACATTTTTTTTTTTTTTGCTGAAAAGCAATTCTTGTTAGAAAAGATGAATACTAAAATACAGAAAATTCCGATATCGGTTCATATAACCGGGATATAGGTTAAGCAAACTTTTCCGTGAAAATGTCCATGAGAGATTTCTTTTTTGGAATAGTGATTACAAGGCAAAAATATTTTTTCCCCGATATTGCTCCATATATATCCGAGCATATTTAGTTCAAATTTGTGACTATCATGAAGGGTATTTTAGATTCTCTCTTATTTGATTTATCTTGGACCAATACTCAGGGGATGGCCCCTACATATGCAGTGCATTGTACTGGAACTAGGAAAATAGGTTATGATGATGAGGAGGAAAGAGAGAGTAGTGTTTGTGAAGGTTTAACTTTACCAATAACAACACGAAAGACTAAAACAAACTATATTACAGCATTTCAAATGTTGGATTTAAAGTAGTTAAAACTTTGACCAAGATACGAAACCATCCCCCCCCCCCCCCCTCCCACTCCAAAGTCCTAATTTTTTTTTTTCACCAAACCCCAAAATATAAAAGGTTCTAGTGATTCCAAAATCGTGCAGTAGTTCAACCCGTGTTTTTATTTATTTTTATCTTTCAACTAAATTGTTAAATTTATTTGTAACAAAAGCTACATAAAATTGAAAACTTTTGAAAGATTTGTCTCTTTGTATTTCCACACCGTCATACAAAAATTAACATATGTAAATTTTCAAAACTTTCCGCTGTTTTCGTTTCACGTTTATTCACCCCGAATGTATGCGTGCATGTATAAATGTATGTCTGTGGTAGAGTAGGAAAAGAAAGTGAAATTTCCCAACACGACACAATATTTATTCGCATTTAACCAAAACGACCGCAAATACTCCATAATCACGTTTGTTTTCGTCATTCTGTTTCTTGTATTTTTGTGGAATAGTTTTGTAACAGTGACGACGAGTCAGCCAGCCAACCAACCAACCAACCAACCAACAGGTATTTGAAATACACTTTTGAAAAACTTTCTTTTGAGTTCTTTCATTATAAGTACATACATACATACATACATACATACGTATTCACATATTTATGCATGAATGTAGTGTGTGGCAGAGTGTGCAATGTCATTGGCCTTTTTTTTGAAAGCTTTTATTATTGTTGAGTATTTCAAAGCGTTGATCTTGCTTAAGAAAATATAAAGCTAAAGAAAATGTAAAGTTAGAGAAAATACAAAGGAAAAGCACAATTGGTTGAGCTGCCAAATAATCGGCTGCAGTCAGTGGTGCCAGAAATTATTGCCGAAAAATCTTCTCTTGTCAGAAAAAAAATCTTGAAATATTTTTCATTTGACTTTTTATCTCAAATTAGTTAGTTATTACAAGGGGACAATAAAATATAAACAACATTCAATACAATAAAAATTCGCTCCAATATAAGTAACGTAAATATCTATGTACATATGTATGTATTATGCTAAGTTATATGATTATGCTACTCGTATAGCTGGATTCACTCATTGTTTCCGAACAAAGTTTTTGTCCGGACAATAAGTTTTTTACTGAGAGTTGTCTGCAGCACGATTCACTCACTCATTGCTAAAAAATATTCCGACAAATCAAAGCTGCCGTACAAAACAAAATCTATTAAGGCCCTGATTCACTATCCTACACGATCGTACGATTCATTCACAGGAAACTGTTTCAAAAGTCTGGCCGACTTGAAAAAATCGCTTCAAAATGGCGTTGTAGGCCACACTAGCATACAAGTATAATTGCAATAATTTATATACACAATAAAATAATTAAAAACTTTTATTAAAATAATAATTTTATATTACTTAAAAGTTTTTCTCGAAGCACCAACAATATTCTCATATTTTTCACAATATATACCACAGAAACCATAATGTTTTGAAAATTTTCATAAACTTTTTCCAATCGCACGATTTGTCAAGAACTCTGTCGCACGGTTGAATTTTTAGTACTTTTTCAGCACACATGCTTTATTTAGTAGATCGCACGATCGTGTATGATAGTGTAGCAAGGCCTTTAGTTTTGCAAAACCTTCAGTTTAATGCTTGTTTCTATTTTGCTTTGAGTTGCAGTGAAAAGTCTTTTAAAACAAAGAGGAGAAATGGTTTAATTTTACACATTAAGCCCAAAGTCTATACTACGCATTATATGCGTTCTAAGCGTCTGTCAAAAAAGTAGAATCAGTACAATTGTATGAGACAAGTTACGCAATATAAAAACTGTCAGTTGATTTTTTCACAATTCATGTTATTTCTTCAAAGTTTTCGTCAAGAATATTTGTGCCGTGGATTGTTATTTTATGTTTTTGTGCTAAAAAAATGTTTTTATTAAAAAAATACTTCATATATAACAAAAAAAAAACATATCGCATGAAAAGCGTTGTATGTAACTTGAGTTAAGAAAAGTGTGGAACGCGTAGAATGTTTGAAAACGCGCAGCGCATGTAACGCGTGATATGGACCTTCAGCTTTAGTTTCAACGATGCGTTTAAATGATTTAGAATCATTCATTAATAACTACATCTGTATATCAAAGGTCAGTCACAACTGAAATTTCCCCAGAACAAAATTACCATGTACATTTTTTATTCGATGGGGCAACTCAATACAATTTTGTATGAAAAAATGTAGCCTATTGGCAGCTCAGTTCATTTTTGTCCTGACCAAGGCGAATTTATACAGGTGAATGCAAGCGGAAAGGCTAATTCAGTACTATGTATATTGCAAGGCGACTTTATACAGGTGAATGCAAGCGGAAAGGCGAATTCAGTACTATGTATTTTGTTATTGTAAAACATATCGTGAATGTCATAATCTAAATTCGCCTAAGATTGCTCAGCAGAGAAAAAATTTTATATAAACGTTAAATATAAGCTTTTATAATTGTTTGTAATTAAAATCACAGATTATATTAGTTTTTCACTTTTAAACTCACACAAATTTTTTGAAATTGCACTAATTCATGCAAAAAAACCTTCATATTAAAATGGCGCGAAAAAGTTTGTAAACAAAAGAAACAAAATTTGACAGTCTCATTGGAAAAAACGCGAGAAGCAAAAAATAATCACCTGTGCTGTTAAGTTCACTTGGTAATGAATTCGCCTTGGTATATTGTTATTGTAATAGCGCATTTACACCAAGGCGACTTTATACAGGTGAATGCAAGCGGAAAGGCGAATTCAGTACTATGTATTTTGTTATTGTAAAACATATCGTGAATGTCATAATCTAAATTCGCCTAAGACTGTTCAGCTGGGGAAACATTTTATATAAACGTTAAATATAAGCTTTTATAATTGTTTGTAATTAAAATCACAGATTACATTAGTTTTTCACTTTTAAATTCACACAAATTTCTTGAAATTGTACTAAATCATGCAAAAAAATCTACAGATTAAAATGGCGCGAAAGAGTTTGTAAACAAAATTTTACAGTCTCATTGGAAAAAACGCGAGAAGCAAAAAATAATCACCTGTGCGGTTAAGTTCACCTGGTAATGAATTCGCCTTGATTTACACCAACTCAAAATCTAGTAGATTTGAATTGAAATCTACAACGAAATCTATATCGTTTACACCACCGTTTTTTGACATCTAGCAAGATTTCATTTGCTCAAAAATAATTTATGCATGCGGGTTTGACAACACAATATTATCAGAGACTGAATACACCAGCATTAAAGTGTATATTTAGACTGCATACACCACATTATAGTGCAATTTTTGTTGCAGCGTAGTATTTTTAAGTACTTTTTGCAAGAAATCACAGTTGCATCGCTTAGTACTGAGTAGATTTCAGGAGATTTCGTCGAAATCTACTCATAAAGTAGATTTCATTTTGTATAGGAAATCTCAAAATCTACTAGATTTGGCTTGAAATCTCGAATGAGCAGATTTCGCTTTGGTGTAAATAGGCTATAAAACATATCCTGAATGTCAAAATCTAAATTCGCCTAAGATTGTTCAGCTGGGAAAAAATTTTATATAAACGTTAAATATAAACTTTTATAATAGTTTGTAATTAAAATCACAGATTATATTAGTTTTCACTTTTAAACTCACACAAATTTCTAGAAATTGCACTAAATCGTACAAAAAATCTTCAGATTAAAATGGGGCAAAAATGTTTGTAAACAAAAGAAAAAAAAAAAAAAAATTACAGTCTCATTGGAAAAAAAGCGAGAGGCAAAATATAATCACCTGAGCTGACAAGTTCACCTAGTAATGAATTCGCCTTGGTCTTGAGAATAGAATTCTTGACAGATCCAAATATTTGTATTACCATGTAAAGCTGACTTTAGTGCAAAATTAGCAACTAATTTTACAATATTTTCCACAGAAAATAGTTCGTATAGTTTAAATCAAGAATATTGGGCATTTACAAGTAAGTTTAGTTCAAATTTGAACTGAAAAATAGACTTCCATGTTTAAATGGAAATTTGGAATTTTTCAATATAATAAAATACCTGAAATTATATTTCAGGTATTTAATTATATAGCTAGCACTAAACGGCCTTCTGTCGCCAGCAAAATTACAAATAAATTTAACTTGGCGACAGCTATAAATATGACCGTGTAGTCGTGTAGCCGTTACAATAATCACTTTCATGTAAACGTGTAGATTCTAATTCTGATAGATTGTAGTCGGCAGCCTGCTGTGGTGAATAACCATGAACTGATCTGAGTAACTATTCTCACGTGAGGACTTTCAAATTGGTAGGGGGTCATCTGTTCACCCAAATGCGCCGCATTTAAAAACAAAATTTTTTTAAATTTTCCAGGAATCATAAAAAATTATTATTTTTTACTAAACGTGTTCTTTTATTCAAAAACATTGCGGTTATAAACATACATACATATGTATGTATTTTTAAACAACTTTTCCTTTCGACTACTTTTGTTTTGGAACAGTGATGACTACACAAGTGTTAGAAGAAGGTGAGAGTGGTTGATTTAAATTTTATTGTGTTTTTGTTGCTGCTTAAAAGTTTAAATGAGAGTTGAGCATACATACAGATGTACGAGTATGCATATATATGTATGTAACTGTATAACCGTTTTGTTGTGATGTTTTCAATGCAATAGTATTCGGTAGCTGCTTTGCAATGAAATGTGTCATGCATTGAAAGACGGGTTGTTGAACCAAAATTTTTGTTTTAGAAAGCAATTTTTACACAAAAAAGTTCAATGACTCGCGGGAGAAAGTGTTTATAAACAATGATGATCAAGAAGAAGAAAGTTAGATTAAAGCGGAAATCAAGTGATATAACCGCAATATTTCAATATCGATACTGGGCGAAAACTAACTAACTGAGTGTAGATATATGTGTAGAAATGCTAAGAGTTATTAAATATGTTTTGTAGTTGTGCTTGTATTACCATATTTTTGTGCATTGCGGGCCAAAAAGTTATAATTGAGTGAAAGAAAGTACATATGTAAGTGTGTTTAATTAATTCTCCTTCTTTAATTTTAATGTTACGAAGCCAACCTTTTATGTTGCTACGAAAGCAATCAAATGGTAGACGATCAGTTTTTGTATCCAAGAATGATAGAATTACAAATAACACCATCACAAACATGCGCATGTTGGTCAAATTATGTCACAGAACAAAATAAACATAGCCCCAAAGGATTAGTAAAAACATAGAATAGGCAACCCTTGCATGGATTAAACTACGCCATCTGACGTGATTACTCAATGTGTATGATACGCATTGCATAATCCACAGTTCTATCAATCTTATTTGCATCTAGAAATTTCTCTTAGTTTTTAAATAATAAATAGAAAACTTGGAAGTTTTTTGCTTGTCTGCAAGAATCGTAACTACTAACTCAGAACTGTTGGCCGAGTGAGCTCATCCATTGAGCCAAACAAAACTATGTACAAGGTATTTACAGTTAAGCTACATGACACGTTCTTAGTGGGCTATGCAGATGACATCGCTGCAGTAATTCTAGGCATGGGTGTAGAAGACGTCCAGCGCAAACTCGGACAAGTTATGATAAGGGCGAGGAGGCGCAGGGACTGCAAAATACCACTCATAAAACCGAATTGGTGTTCCACTCATAAAATCTAGCTAGTGTTCTATAGTTATATATTCCTGTCGACGGCTCTACCCCTGCGGAACAGGTTTGGCCTTGGCGTATTCCTAACTTGGGCACTCTGTTTTTCAGGTAAAGAGGGGAAGGGGTCCCTCGCTTGGTGCGGCAAACAAAACTCTAGGAAGCCGCATGACTTATGCTGTGTTGGCTTCCGAAACCCTTACCAAGGGTATAAATTGACAGAACGACGATCAGCATGGCCCCCGAGTAGTTCTGTCCGAGATGCCTACCTTGGCTGAAACGTTCTGGGGGTGGTTGAAACTTAAAACTCAGGAACTGAGTGTTAGTATCCTTTATGATTGTTTGGTGTGTGGCTTTTTTCGGGGACTAACAATCTCCCGAGGATCTGTTGCCTATACAAGGAACCAGTGGTGATGGTTGACGGGTGAGTTGGTTTAAGGGCTGATGCTCTTAGTGGGCTTCGGCCTACCAACTCATTAAGCCTTGTCTTCCATTGATTGCTGGGAAATTGCATACAGGATATAAATCTTTTTCACAACTGTCGGCGGCTCCACACTTCTCACTAAGAAACTGGTGAGCTATTTAGGGGTAGGACTGGACTCGAGACTAACAAAGTCAACCCAAGTCGTTTGATGGCGATTATTGGCGGCCTGCTGCCGAACAAACGGAGTCTTCTTATGGAAGCAGTTAATTCCATTCCCCTTTACGGGTGCGAAATCTGGGAAGAAAACACTTTGCTAGTGGTCTAGCGGACAGCTGCATTATGAGAAACCTTGGCATACCGCACGGTCACGTCAGGCGCAGTTTTGATCATTGTAAGTATTATTCCAATTGATCTGAGTATATAGAGAGAAAAAAATATGGGTGTTGAGACAGCTGAATAGCACTGATCGCATGGGAATGGAAGTTCTTAGGCACGAAACTCTACAAATGTGGCTGAGAATCTGGCACACTGACACAGAGATGAAGATGGTTGGCAAAGCCAATCTAAGATGTGAGAAATTAATAAGCAGGAGATGGGGAGAGGTGAATTACTACCTCACCCAAATATTATCCGAACACGGATATTTCCGCAAATTCCTCCTAGAATAGGGCAGTGTAGTACTCCTTTTTGTTTATACAGGGCCTCCCAGAACTCAATGTCAAGCCAAAACAGGGTGAAAAGATTGAGACTGTAACTATCATGAGAAAAATCAGCAAAAAGAATCTAAAAAAAAGTACAAAAAACGTTTGAACTAAGTAAAGTGTATTTTCACGGCCACATTTTGTGTCATTAAGGCGAGTAAAATTAGAATATTTTCTAGGTACTGAATTGCCATCATCTAGACGGTTAAAAGTAGTGTTCTTTTGATAAATAATTCTTCACAAATTTAAGCGGAAGTGTATAAAATTCTTATCGTTTTTCTTTGAAAATAGTGTCACAGTTCAGTAGAAAGGGCATAATGCTTTTCATGCATGCCCAGGTGAATCTATTTAGTGTCATACAATAAAGTTCGGCAATACAATAGACTATGTTATCATCTAGATGATTGAAAGTATGTCCTTTTGCTAACTAAATTGTCGCGAAATTAAAATGAAATTTTTAAAACTCGTTATCGTTTTTCCACGAAAATAGTCTCACTTCTATGAAAATAGTATCACAGTTCAGCAGAAAATGTATAAAATTTTTGATACATACTATGCATACCACATGGTGCAGTGATGGGCGAAAACTCAATTTCCTATGCTCGAAAGTACATGACACAAAGCTCAGCAGCTGCAACCACGAAAGTATACATTCGATTGATGCTTTGTTTACATTTCAACAAAGATCAGGGTGCATTAATTTCTACAAGGTGGCAGCGCTACGGCATCTGGCACTGCCACTGATAAGTCCGCTTTTACATTCAGATAGTTGATGGGCAGACGTTTTTTCATTTCTATTTTGGTCTTGACTAAGCCTTTTACATATAAAAAATTAATAGACAGGCAGAAACTTTCCGTTTTTTTTCCTCTCTTTTTTTCGTTTTTGCTAGTGTGTTTATATGCAGTTGATATTGATATGAGAATAACGATATGAAGCAACAACATAAAAAATGCGAAAAGTTAAAAAGAGAAGCAAAAAATGTCCACAAATGTTTAGTACAGCGAGTCGTGTACTACATAATCTGCCCCACCGACAATTTTTGTTATAACACAATCAAATTTCGCCTGTCCAAATGTAAAAGCGGGTTAACATCGTTAGCACTCAACGTCAATTTTATTGTTCACATTTTTGAAAGTGAATTTAGTGGTTTATTCTGAATTAAACATTCAAAAATATTTTTGTGAAAACAAAAAATAATCAATTCCAATAAAAATAATTTATAATTTGGAAAAATGCTAAAAATATTTTAGACAAGCACAGCTTACTACACGCCTGTTTTTGTTGTATTGTTGTTATATTGCTCTAGTGCTGCCACCTTGTAGACGTCAAGGCACTTTGACAAAGATCATTAAATTAGTTGCTGTGTAAACTTTACTGAATTAAAATACAAAATCTTCGTTTTTTTTGCGTTTATGCTAAATAAACTTATTTTAAAAACTTTTCAATTTATTTTTAAACACTTTATAACATATAAGTAATATGTATTATTAAACACTTGCTTACATATACATATGCATATGTATTTCAAAACTATGTTATTATAGGTATCTTTTTTATCGTTTATACGTAAAAGTTATCTGTGAATAAAGACTATTTTCAAATAGTTAACTCAGAGTTCATATAGCCGAACAAGGTTCAAAATGAAATGGTCAAACACGTTTATATGGTAACACCGCACAGTCACATAATTATGAAAATATAAGTTAAATAGTTAAAATTTGGATAACTGACGAATTCTGAAATAAAAACATTTATTCCCATAAGTTTTCCCACAATAAAAATTAACATTCTTGCACAATTTTAATTTCATTATTATTGACTTTTACAGCCAGTTTACCAATTTCGAAAGAAAATGAATGCGAAAGAAAGCCAGTCACTCACATTCGATTCAATTTGGGTTTGTCTATCTCACTATTATTCGTTCGCACATTCTTATGTATTTTGATTGAGTTTTGACACATCGTTCGCATAGAAAAAAGTTAGACGAACCCAAATCAATTTTCTTTCGCTTAGATTGCGAACGCTGTCGAGATTGGTAAACTGGCTGTTATAATTGTGCCTGTGTTTAAAACAAAATTGAAACTTTTAATGAAGCTGGCAACATGTCAAACATGTTCGGACTAAAAATTGTTTTCGTGTTCTAGCCCTAACTGCCCGCCTTCATTAGACATAAAAAACTGTTAAGACATACTGTTAAAACAAACCTTTGACGGCCCGATATTTACATACTATGTCTTGATTTCTCATTATTTTAACTCCGTCAACAAAAGCACATCATCACTTTTTATGCCCTTTTTTATAGTTTATTGAAAAAAATATATTTTAATGTAAAATTTACTTTATTTTAAAATTAATTTTACTTTTCTCATATTGAAATGTCATTTTCTATTAAGACAAAGCTTTTAAAATAGACGTCTTAACAGCGGTGTCAAGACGACAAGAAAACAGTAACATTTGCAGTCTACACCTGACAGCAATAGTATTTTACTGTTCCTGTTAGTGTTCTCATGTCAGGTGTGGACAGCACTTAAGGGAAATAGTGATGTTAAATGTGCTGTAATTAACATACCGTACAGCAATTTAGACCTTCAAACGGTATCCGTGTAATTTACTTATTTGTACGGTAATTTTCAAATAACAGTTTTTTATTGTACTCTTTTATAATAATTCTATCTTTACAGGCTGTTTACACTGATATACGAGCACATCTTCATGATATGCATAAAATATGTAGAAAATGTTAAACACTCTTTACAGTGCTCATATCTACCATCAATCAAAAATATAATTATCTGAATATTCAAACAATGTAGCAAGCACGCAAATTTTTTTCGTAAAAAAATAAAGTTGAAGGACAAAAAAGCATTATAATATATATTTACATATACATAACATATGTATAAATAAAATGTAAAAACATAAACAAAATTTAGCAAACAATAAACCAAAACGCAAAAAATACAGTTCAGAAAAAATTTAAGAAAGAAAACGCACAAGCAAACAAATAAAGCATTAAACAGCTTGAAGCCAGCACACAACCGACTTCAATATGTCAAATATAAAACACATGCGAACGTTTATTTTGACAACAGTAAGACGACATGGCTGCAGGTTGTTGTCTAAGCTGTTTTTTGTTTCTGCCGCAGTCGACAATTTTAATTTTGTTAACTACAAAATAAAAAAATATTGTGATCAGTGTGTAAAACATATGGCAATACTCGTATATTATTTTCTAATAGCTATAACATAAAAAAAGTTTTAATATTTATATTAATAAATTTCTCTATTCCAGTATTAAATATATGCAAACATACTTAAGCTCGAAACAAGAAGTCTTAATTTTGTAAAATAATTCGTATGCGGTTAGATATACACCAGTTGATTCCCAGTGGTATAAGGGACTAGCTCCGTACGTGCTAATTTTGCACTACCGCTAGCCCAGCTACAACTGTAAAAAAGATTTACATCAGCACCTGCCTTTACGGCCTAAAAAGATGGTGGACCAATTCCGTAAGCGAATTATTCACGATTCACCAGCGCCCCCGTGTGGCTAACTGGGCTCACACAGGGAGCAATTCTTGCCATATTTTTGCAGCAATATGAGCAACTTCTTGTTGAAAACTTCGGGGCTTCTAATGCATTTTCCCAGCAATCAATGGAAGACGAAGCTTAATGAGTTGGTAGGTCGAAGCCCACTAAGAGCATCAGCCCTTAAACCATCTCACCCGTCAACCATCACCACTGGTTCCGCGCAATACAGGTATCTGTTGTAAAGGCAAGAGATCCTCGGGAGGTTGTTAGTCCCCGAAAAAAGTCACGCCAGACAATTATCAAGGATACTAACACTCCCTTCCTGCGTTTTAGGTTTCAACCACAGCCAGAACGTTTCAGCCATGATCTGCCCGGGTCGAACCGTAAGCAGAACTACCCGGGGGCCATGCTAATTCCCGTTCTGCCAATTTATACCCTTGGCAAAGGTTTCGGAAGCCAACACAACATAAGTCATGCGGCTTCCTAGAGTTTTGTTTGCCGCACCAAACGAGGGACCCCTTCCCCTTTTTACCCGAAAAACCGAACGCCTTAATTAGGAATACGACAAGGCAAAACCTGTTCCCCGGGGGGGCTAGCCCAGCTACAATCTACCAAACGTGTATTTGAGTGGCAAATTTAACACGGGCTTGTCATTGGAGGTGGCGATTGACCCGTCTCTGCATTACCTTTAGCCACCTAAAGGCTTAGCTACAAGTTTCTGCATAAAGTACCAGACCTGAGGTGCAATCCTTATGCTAGTCACTAGTAGCCATCGAAAGAACTAGTCCCAGAAAACTACCACATTCGCCACCCTTCTTCGCTGGTGAATTCTATCACTGCCATTATTATATCCCTTCGCTATCCATATTAAAACAATTAAAGTTACGCACTAAACACATAAACTACAGCAGACTTCACAACTTCACGGCAGCAAATGTCATGAACAATACTAAATTATTTTAATGCGGCAGAAAAATAAATTTATTTACATAAAAGTATATTTCAGTGCTTTACAGAAAGAGTTCTGTTTACAATGTGTGGAAGCTGATGGAAGTGCTCCGAAGAAGGCGAAGTCAATGAAATCGGCTGTCAAAGATATGACCACAAGTAGCTGAGATTTCAGACATTTCTGTGAATGTGTCTAATAATGGGTGATTTTATAATAACTATCAGAAATTTAAAAAAAAAAAATACATAAAATTCAGAAAAATGCATGAAATATTTATTTGGATCGATAGCTGGGTCGATATAATTTAATGTTTGAAGATTATTTCATGCAAATGTTGGCCGCGGCTGCGCCTCAAATGGTCCATCCGCTTAGTCCAATTTTGGCATACTCCTTCCAACATTTCGGCCGGTATCTCACGAATAATGTTGGCAATGTTGGCTTCCAGTGCGTCAATCGAAGCGGGCTTGTCGCTATAGACATTAGCCTTAACATAGCCCCACAAAAAATAGTCTAGAGGCGTTAAATCGCACGATCTGGGCGGCCAATTGACTGGTCCCAAGCGTGAAATAAACTGTTCACCGGACTCGCCTCTCAATTGGTCCATTATTTCGCGTGCTGTGTGGTATGTGGCACCGTCTTGTTGAAACCACATGTCATGCAAGTCAAGCTCTTCCATTTTGGGCAAAAAAAAGTTTGTTATCATCGCACGGTAGCGCTCACCATTCACAGTAACGTTGTGATTCGCATCATCTTTGAAGAAATACGGCCCAATGATGCCGCCAGCCCATAATCCGCACCAAACGGTTGTTTTTTGTGGATGCATTGATAGCTCTTGCAATGCTTCTGGCTGCTCTTCACTTCAAATACGGCAGTTTTGCTTGTTCACGTATCCATTCAACCAGAAATGAGCCTCGTCGCTGAACACAATTCTTCGATAAAAAAGTGGATCTTCATCTAACTTTTCAAGAGCCCATTCACCAAAAATTTGGCGTTGTGGTAGGTCGTTTGGCTTCAATTCTTGCACCAGCTGTATCTTATAAGGCTTCACACCCAAATCCTTCCGCAAAAATTTTCCACGTAGTGGAGTAACAGAGGCCCAATTGCTGCGAACGGCGCCGAATCGATAATTCACGGTCATCACCAACACTGGCCGATACGGCTGCGATATTTTCTTCAGTTCGCACTCTACGTAAGCGTGTTGGTGGTTTAATGTCCAACAATGTAAATTTGGTGCGAAATTTTTTTACAATAGCCCGAATAGAAGCCTCAGTAGGTCGATTAAACTGACCATAAAGTGGAAGAAGCGCGCGATGAACTTTCTTAACAGAGCACGCATTTTGGTAATAAAATTCAATAATTTGCAAGCGTTGTTCGTTTGTAAGACGATTCATGATTAAATTATAGACCAAACTGAAGATGTTTGACAGTGATACAAGATACAAAACGTGCGTGAGCTGTCAAAACTAGTGTTGCCAAAAAGATAATAGCAAAAAAATCACTCGTTACAAATTTAATGGCTCGATTATCGATAGCAACCGGACTTCAGTTACGTGGCCAGTTGCTAAAAAGGTATTACAGATGGCGACAGGCAACTAAATCTGGCAACCAAAGTTGCTATTTTAAAGTCATTTTGGCAACCACAAATTTTTAATAACTGTATGGTTTTTCAAAGCGAAATAGATTGAAGAATAAAAAAAAATTAGTAAATTAAGTTGAGTATTATCTTAATATTAACAAATTGAACAATTATTTCTTATAAGCACATCTGAAAATGGTTAAAGTTACTACTAAGCTCCAGTTTGACATCCTTGTAGCCCTTACCGTTTTCGAGAAGTTCGGGCATTTGGAGAAGGTAAAACAATTGCAGATCAGGTTTGAGCCAATATTTCAGGAATGTTATATAATATTGGTCCACCTGTTCGTACACCCGAATAATGACAGAGAGTGTGTAAGCTGCCAAAACGTAATCCATAAATGGTATTTACTTACATCACAGACCGCGAATCTAAAGGATTAGGAGCATCCCTTAGCCGCCTTCTAATACATGACGTATTTTTTTTTAATTCTAGTTTTGTTTTCAAAAACAAAATTTTATTGTTTATAAAAATTATGGTTGTTAATATGTCAAAATATTGCTATTGAGACGAATTCATAACATTGGCAGCTCAGCTGATAACTTTTTTTTTTAATTTTAATCTGTTTCAGATGTCAATGGCAAAACAAACAAATTTCAAAACGTTTTTTTAAATTATGTATTGTATCTTGAGTGCCAAGTATCATCCAGAATCCTCCAAATCTGGCTGGCCATTTTCACCTTTTCAAGCTCTATCATCTGAGACTAAGTTTCCCGAAATAATTAAAAGTTTGCCTTTTCTTGCAAACTTTTTTTTTATTATATATTTTGTTTTTTTCTGAATTTCTGTTTTTGTTTATATTTTTGTCTTGACATTTGAAAAAGAATTATTTTTTGTATTTTGTGTTGTATTTATTGCTCTTGCATATAGCTAGTATGAATACGCCTTGATCGATAACTTTTCAGCAACTGAAAAAAGTTGCCACAATTATTTACACAATATATTTTTTTATTCGGTTTGCCCATAGACAGCGCAATTAAAGTTCGGTTGCTATTTATAATCGAGCTATAAATATTTTTTACTTAAAATTTTAATTTCATAAAAAATATTTTTATGAATATGGGCCGCACATGTATGTACGACTATGTACTTATATGTATATAAGATTTCTGAAAATGCTTAAATTCTTAATATATTTAACATAATGTGAAATTATTTTTTCACAGCATTCTGTTTTGTCAATCAACAAGTATATTATAAGTAATATTCGCACTGCCTCAAAATTGTTCACCAAAATTTGAAAAAAGAAACTCATTATTTTAATTTTCATGATTCTTTGTCGATCAGTGTAAGATAGAGCGACAGGTTTTTATTTTATAAATAACTAAAGCCAAGGCGCCGACTTAGAAACTTCAGCAGCAGACCTCACGTCAGGCACGTATGAAGTTGTGTACATATCAGGTGATTCATCGTGAGGTTCGATTTGTAATGTTAAATAAAATCTAATAATGTTCTAATAAGAACAATTTATGGCAATTACTGTTTGAAAGTGATATCATGTAAAAGTTGGCCATGACTAAGTCAGAAGTTGTCATTTGGAACATCCAAATTTTAACGACTTGTACGACTGGTAGCTCGCGATTAACACAAGTAATGTTGGCACCGAAAGCATCAAACATATCCGTAGAGTAAATACTACAAAGATGTGATATTCCACGATCTAGGTTAGGTTAGGTAGGCAGGTCGCTGGATACCCCAGAATAGTCTAGGTCGTCCAGCTCACTTGGGTCCTGTAGTCGTTCTCTTTGTGATTGCCTGAAAGGTAAGATAGTGGAGTGACGAAAAGAAGTTATATTAATATAGTGTGAGTGGAAAGGATGGGCGGGGATAGGAAGGAAAGGCGGGAACCTCTTTTTTTTAGCGTAGAGTTACATGCGGTTATACTAGCCATCCACTGCTTCTTAGGCTAGCGCGGTCGGTTTGACCGAGGCCAGACAACATAGACTGTTGAAGTTCCGATTGCCTAATTATCTTAGACGATGATTCTGCAATGCCGGGCATGTGCCGAGGAGATGAAGGATCATCGTCTCCTCCTCCTCTTCGTCTTGGTAACTTCAACAGAAGTCGTTATGGGGTAGGCCTAGTCTCCTGGCATGGTTCCCAAACGGTCAATGTCCAGTGATGACTGCTACAGTCACTCTTAATTGAGATCTGGGCAGTTTAAATAGCTCCCACGTTCTCTTAGAGTTAATATGCGGCCACAGGTTACTTGATATAAGGCAGGTGGGCTCTGTGAGCCACTTTTCTTGTACACGTTCCAGTCTGTGGAATTCTATTCTTTTCCAACACGCTGTTAATGGTTGTCCGCAAAAGGGGTCTATATCCCTATCTATATATTCCACGACCTAAGTGGCAAATTTATATTACAAAACGTGAAATTAAGTAGTCACCACAATAATTTCTCAACAAATTCATTGTTTCCCGTGCTGTATGGTTTTTAGCGCCATCTTGTAGAAACTAGAGGTCATCACGTAAATAGTCTTGAATTTCAGTAAACCCTTTTTTATCTTGTGGCAGTACTTAGGGCATGACCTCTACTTATGCAGTGCATTGTACTGGAACTATAAAAGTAGGTTATAAGGTGGAATAGGAAAGAGGGAGTAATGTTTGTGGACGTTTGACTTGAACAATAACAACAAGGAAAGGCCAAAACAAACTCTATTACAGTTAAATACTGAGGGAATTAAATTAGCTAAAACTGACCAGTGCCCAGTATATATACCTTCGACACTGCTCAGGCTAACAAAATTTAGCACAACACCTGTAAGGTAAAGAAGTCCATCAACAAGCTGTGAACGACGACGAATCGATTCGCCACGGTCTTCGTTACCCTCTCAGCTACAGCACCTATATTCTCTTTACTTGGTACTGGTCGAGTATCATCGACTCAAATTTGCGAATGGTATTGGCAAGAGCGATTTCAGTGCTCACTATATGTTCCACGTACCGCACGAAAAACATTTCTCTCTCGACCAACAGTCTCGAGATCGCAGGTTCGATTCCTGCCTCAGACCCAGGATGTTACAGCAGACGAGCAAAAAAGCTTCGCAGTTTTTGTGTTTGTTCTTTAAAAAATAAATAATAATAATTATTTTATACAAAAATTATTCAAATGCATTAAATTTTTAAGAAGTTTTCTTTATGGGGTACGAATGATTGATACGTCTAGAAAATTTCTATGAAATTTACTCAATAGTTTGAGTGCATTTTATATAAATTATGTAGATATATCACTCATTCTTGTCCCATAAACACCAGATTAGTTTTTATTAATAATTATTTTCATATTTTCGTACGCAAATACTTTTTGTGATTAATAGTTATTAATACCATGATACAAAAACAAGGTAGCCGCTTCCCTACAACAATACAACAATAAAAAATACAACAGGTATTTTTTTTTTGTGTAAAAAGGCGAATTTACACTTAAGCTGTCAAAAGTAGTTGATAGCGAGCATGTACAAAAATTTAAATGGCGCCAAAAAAGGCAAACAAAACTTGACAGAGAAAGTGCCGCCATATTAATCGAATTCGCCGATGCATCCACCTAATAATTAATTTGCCTTGATTAATACTTTATTTTTTCAACACAATTAAAATATATATCTAATTTATATATTGGTTTTTAACGTTGTAATTACGAAAATACGAATCCCCTGAAGAAGTGAACATAAAATTCACGAAACGTTGGGAAAATATGTAATAAAAATTCTGCATTTTTATTGACATAAAGAATGTTAGGCCTCACCAGCTAAGTATATACAAAAAGCAAATAAAATATATATCTTTGTTTTTAAAAAAGATGACCCTCTTTTTCTAAAATATTTCATTTTTGTGGCACCTTTTTTTCAAATACTTTTTTTGAAAAATTTCGAGGGAAACGCTGCTGATGAATCACCCGATACATGCATACATACATATGTAAGTATTTGGTGAGGCTAAGAAACTTTAGTAGGCAGACTGTCGTCTTCCTTAATCTGCGTATTCAGGTATAATCAAAACTTCTTCCTGTTTTAAATCGTAAAATCAATTGTCTTACATATATATATGTATGTGCATGTGTGTACGTGAATGCACATGCACGTGTGTATGTACTCTTGCTTTGATTTTCTATACAATTTTGTCACGCCGTTCATAACAACTAATGCTCGTATTGTCCTTGAAAAAGATATGTATAAACGTTTTACGACATATAGCAATATTTTTGTTTATTTACATTATTTTGACCTTTTCATTTCGCTGAAACTATGAAATACAGCGTAAATGCTTATACTGGGAATTAAGAAAATTGTCCGTATCTAGTTTAGGACAGTTTTAGCTCAATAAATAAACAGGCTATTATAAAGTAGCAAATATTTTAGCGTGTAATTTTACAGGAATAGATATGCAGTATGAGCATGGGAACGTACATATGTACATACATACTTATAAATATGTTCACGTATACATACATGTGTACAGGGCTGGGCAGTATTTGAAATACTTGTATTTGAAATACGTAGTTGAAATACAAATACGTATTTTGTATCTGTATTTCAAATACACGATCTGAAAGTATTTAGTATTTTATATTTGAAATACATAACTTAATAGTATTTTGTATTTTGTATTTCAAATACATCTGGCTCAAAAATACATTTTTACAAAATACATTTATTTATTATAATAAATTGAAAATAAGTTATTTCACACAAAAATGTTAATGTTTACCATTTTGCAATACTGCAATTCAGCTTTCATTTGTTTTGTCCAGAGCAAATACATTTTGCACTAATAAGGTGATATCAGTAAGAATTTCCACACATTCGCCACCAGCTTTTTTCTCACGCTTTAGATAATTAGAGGGGAATAATTTTTATTATGGAAAACTTTAGACTGCGAGAACCAGATTAGATCCACTGCAATATAATATTTGGAGGCATTTCAGTTGTGTTTTAACAAAATTAATGGAGAGCTTGGAAAGAAGATTTAATGAGTTTTTCATGCTGACACCTGGAGCAAATACAGCCATATTGGTGTCAATTTCCAGCCTAGTTTCAAAATTAGCTGATTGCCAGAAAGCATCTCAATAAAAGAGAGGCAAAAAAATCAAAATCTTGCAATAGATACCTTGGAGAAAAATTACAAAAAACGTGAAACCATGACTGGATGCAGAAGAAGAAGTAGTAGTTGAGGTAAAGATGATGACGATTTTATTGTTGTTTTTGACAATACAGTGATCAACCTTGTAAATCAAATTTCGAACTTGAGGTGATCAGTTTTCTAAATGATAAAAGCAAGAGAGCTTGTCATTCTGGAAAACTATCCAAATATCAAAAATGCATTTATATAATTTGACAGCAGCTTGTGCTCCTCAGAACCTGTAGAAAGATTATTGTTTGTCGGATGACTAATTGAAGTATCTAGTTTTTATAAAAGGAAATACTTGTTTTGCCGAATGAATCTTTTATTTACTATCAAATGCTAAATATTAGGTTTGTTAATTTAATTTCCTAGCAAGTGAATATACATACGTATACCGTACGTACATATATGTAAAATGTATGTATATATGTATATTAAATGTACATACTAAAAAAATAGAAAATTTTTATATAATATTAGACAACTTTATTTCTAATATTTGAATCCATAGATAAATATGCAGTTGTAAGTATGAACATATATACTGTCACCTAAAACGCAAAAGAGCGTAGCTGTCAAAAATTTTCTAGTCCAAAATTATTATTAAATGAGGTGTTATTATCAATAATAAAACTATCCATAAACTTTGATGGGCCTTCAATATCTTGCCAGTTACGTCCTTTTGGGTTTTAGCTGACAATATACAACTTAGTTTAAGTGCATATGTAAAATAAAATATGTATCGAAAGCCAGTTTTTCTGAGATCGAATTACACAAATGTATTTGTATTTTGTATTTGAAATACACAACTTGAAAGTATTTTGTATCTTGTATTTGAAATACACTACTGGAAACTATTTTGTATCTTGTATTTGAAATACACTCCGGGAAAGTATTTTGTATCTTATATTTGAAATACATAAGGCGTGTATTTTGCCCAGCCCTGCATGTGTATATGTGTACTAGTGCATACAGGATTCTGTGCAGTGAAACCAAGCAAGTCTTTGAGCAAAAATAATTTGAAAATTAAGCCTTGTTTAAATAAATAGATAATAAAATATTTATATTTTTTGATTTCCTTCTGGTTGCTGTCATAAATTAAGTAAACTGTTGCAGTTATAAGCTTTAAACACATAGACGACAGCAGACAGCAAGCAGGAATCTGTCAAAAATAAAATACACGTGTTTAAATGCACACGATTATTTTAACGATATCACAGCAGCACGACTTCACAAAAGCATTTGCTGCTGCTGCCAACTTAGATTAATTTCTATTTTCGTAAGCAGCAAAAAGTAAATGCAGTGCTGCCACTATAAATATAAATTGGCAGCAATAAAAACTAAAATTTGTTTGAAATATTTAATAGAAATAAAAACATCACATAAATCAAATAAACAAATAAATAGATTAGTTTTTACAGTTTTACATGATATTTTTACGTTTTCAGTCGGTAATTTTAATTTTATTCATGTAAAATATATATCTGGCACCTCTGAAATTTGCATTGCTTACCTATCGTTTAGACAGGAAAGTAATTTCATGAAAGTTGCAATACACTCACACTTTTTAACTAACACACTCTCATTTTGCTTACTTTCCACTCAGCTTTCATCAAAAATTTCATGAAACAAATTTTTTGACGTTTTCTGAAAGTAAAATGACAAATTGCTAAACATTGTTGCCACATACAAAGAATTATGCAAAGTTGCAGTCAGTCGTATACACGGTGGTAGCACTAGAGCAAAATTACAACAATACAACAAAAACAGGCATGTGGTAAGCTATGTTTATCAAAAATATTTGTAACTATTTTCACAATTATAAACTTATGAATGTATTTTTATTTGAATTATTTTTATGTTCACAAAATAATTTGTATATGTTTAATTCAGAATAAAACACTAAATTCATTTTCAAAAATGTAAACAATACATTTGACGTAAATAGCTTACTATATTGCCAGTAGCAAAAAATTGTCACATGCCGTAGTGCTGCCACCGTGTATACGTTAATGCACCTTGGTTGCAGTATTGTAGCAAAATAATAATTATAAAATTAACTTCTTTTGCAAGTCTATGAATATAATTATGATCATTTGTCATTGTATTGTATATTTAACACATAAAGAAAACAATTAAAGTCTTTTTTTAAAAATAACATCACAGAAAGCAAACAAAATAAGAGTGGAGAATTTTGCAACTCTTTGCCTCGGCGACATTTGTAAAATGAACTTTCACTTTCCTGTGTAGACGAACAAGAAATTTTCATGAAAGTCGTCTATTTCATTGAAATTTTTATTTGTAATACGTATACAAAAATTTCATGAAAGTACTTTCTTGTGTAATGGCAGAGTTAAATACACATAGTGCTGCTGCTGGCTTTAAAATAATTATGTTGCTGATGAGATGGCAGCATTTGAAGCTAAATTCATTTGTACTCGTGAAGTTGTGAAGTCTGCTGTCGTCTAAGTGTTTAGAGCTTTAGAATTTAATTTTTTGTATAAGAAATTTTTATTTTATTAATAGATTTAATAATTTAGTTATAATTCAATGTAAGAACAATAAATTAATTAATTCATTTATAATCTATATTTGGCATAGCGTTATTGCTGTAAGCCAGGTTGGCGGTGTATGTTTATACGCAGCCTATTCGCAAATAAGAACTATTTGCAAATTATTAACTCACTGTTTATACGCCAATTTGTATATGGACAAGTTGTATTTTTTTTAGTATGGCATATGTTCCAAGTGTAAATAATTCGTACCACTGTAATAGTGTAAACAGCATTTTGATTGCTGTACTTCAGCAAAAAATTAAATTTTTTCGTAGTTCAATAAATCAAGTAATAATAAAAATTAAAAATTTTGAATATTTGTTACCAAGGCGAATTCATACCAGGTAAATGCAAGAGCAATAAATACAACACTACAAAAAATAAATCTTTTTCAAATGTCAACGGAAAAATATAAACAAAAAACAAAAAGGAATTAAAAAAAAAGTATAATAAAATTTACAATAAAAGACAAAAATTTAATTATTTGGTGGAACTTTTAGTTATTTCGTAAAAATTAAAGTCACAGATCATAGAGCTTTAAAAGGGGAAAAAGGCCAGCCAGATTCTGAATGATAACTGGCGCTCAAGATACAATACATAAATTAAAAAATTGTTTTAAAATTTACCCCCCCCCCCCCCCCCCCATTTTGTTTTAATTATGCCATTGACATCTGAAAAATATTAAAATTTAAAAAAAGTTATCAGCTGCGCTGTCAAATTCACCAGTTATGAATTCGCCTTGTTTGTTTCTGTACGTAGTTTTTATCGTATTTCATGTGTGCCATATCGACGAAACCTTTTAAATTGTGAAATAAAGTGGCAACTTTTTTGTCTTATATGCAAATAAGTTGTATATCAGTATATAAAATATGTATATAAATATTTAACTGGGTGCATGTTTATTTAAGTGTGTGGTCACATAGAACGATTTTAATTGCCGAACTTATTAGCAATTTTCTTTTGGAATTGCTTTCTTGTCCACACACAAAAACTTTTTTCGGCAATTCTTGAGCAATTCTCTACCTTTTGCTTTATGCAATAACATTGTATATGCACATACACATACACACATGAGAGAAAAGTAAGGAATTGCTGAGAATTGCCGAGTACCGGCAATTCTTTTTCCCTTCTTATTCCCCTCACCGAAAGCTTCTATAAAGTCAAGAATTGCCCAACTAAAGTTGCTGTGTGTGACCATACACTAAACAACGCTTAACTTACCTTTTTTTATCAAAAACTTCGTTAGTTCCAGTTTACATTGTACATTGAATATACTCGTGCAATTCATTTTTACATGTGAAGTTAGCTGCAGGTCTACTTTGACATATCAATTTTTTCGTATACATATATAAATGAATAAAAAAAATAATCTCGCACAATGTAACGCAAATGCAATTTTAAATAAAATTACGGTGTCAAAAATTGTACAATCTAAACGAGTGGTTGCGATATAAGAGTATACTCAAGATGTAAAGCGATTAGCCTTGATGATATTGCGTGGTGATCCATGATCTAAAGTGCTTAAAGGTATGCTACAAAATAAAAAGAATTATTCGAAGGTTTATTTGTTCATTATTTGGTCGTATAAAAGGTTATTATTATTGAATCGGATGTGGCCCTCATCGGCTGCTTGCACTGCGACCAGTGTTGATCTATTGTGCGGCCCCTTGCCCCATTACGGCTTAAGTATGTCAAGAAAACGGACAAGCTCCTTCATTGGGAGTAACATTAAGTCACATTCACTTAACGTATGTGCTCGTAGCAGCCTATATCTCCTGTGTCCCAATGTTCCACAGTGGATAATCAAGTGGTCCATTGACTCCTCTTCCTGCAGAATCTGCAAATGTCTGGGTTGAAAATGCCCATCGTCCTGTTTTTGAGGCTCACCGCAGAATCTGCAAATGTCTGTGTTGAAAATGCCTATCATTTCCTGTTTTTGAGGCTTTTCCTGCCCAGTTTTAGAGCACATTCGGCCCTCTTTGTATCAAAGTGTACAAATTTCTTAAAATGTTCAAGACCAGCTGTCTCGTTCCAATGTTGTTCAACGATGGAAATGTTGGAGTGGGGCCAACAAAAGTCTTCTCTGCTCCTTTTTTGGCATAGATGTCAGTTATCTCATCAGAATAATCTGGTTCTGGCTTGGTAGTTCATTTAGCCTGTTGTGACATTTCAGTACTAACCTGGAAGTAAAGACACAACTGCTCAGGGCCTTCAGTACTGATTGGCTATGAGAGAGTATTTTTATCAGCACTCCCTTGTGTCCCCTATCGGAGAGTATTTCAACCACTTTCCTTATTGTGTATAATTGCCCTTGGAAGATTATGGTGTCTTTACTAAGAGTTATATATCCTCATGCTCTAGGCCCCACTATTCTTGCCCCAACTCCTTGGAGCATTTTAGATACATCCGTGTACCATTTTTGTGAACTATTCCGCAACCATCTTGAGTTCGTGCCCCATTCTTCCCTTGTTGGGAAGATGATCCTAAACTTCCTGGTAAATGAGTTAGTCAGATCTATAAGGTCACTTGTTTGAGATATATCGATTACGTCTCTGATACCCTTTAGGATTGCAAGATGACCAAAAAGGTTACCTGTTTACCTTTAGTTTTTATATAAAAGGGTAACGGCTATATTCATAATAATTATTGTGTAGTTATTAAAGCTTTATTTGACAAACTTTGTACAGAAATATGACAAATAATTCTTTAATAAACACAGATTTTTTTTATAAATAGCACCGTAAATTTTTTAAACTTTAATCCTTCACAATAAAAACAGAAATAAAAATTAATGTTGTGTTTATGGGTAAGGAATGAGTAATAACTACATACGTCTAGAAATTTATACCTATGAAATAGGTATATGTACCTACTCAAATTTAGAGTGTATTCCATATCATAAACACTTCAATAGAAGTTTATGTACTTAGGTATGTATGTACCTATGTAATTCAAGCTCATACGAACGAACCACTGTACTAGTCTTTATTCTTATTTAGGTATGTGCTGTACCTATTAATATTTTGCGCTGATTTTAAACTTCCTTAAATAACCGCCTGTTCGTTTAAACACATTTTTTTTTCAAAAAGCAACGATGCCATTTAAAAACGATCTCCACGTTTCGGGTCTTATTAAATAAACGAAATAACTACAATGGTTAGTTATTGAAAACGTTAAATTATCTGCAAAATATAATTCTTTACGACTCTCTAGAACTTTTAACACTTAAATATGACGCATTGCGATTTGCAAAGCACACGCTACAAAAGGTTAAGTGGAAAAAAAATACCTCAAAAGCTCTAGAATACTGTTGCTGTTGTTGTTCCATTTGTTGTTTGTTAAAAAAAGAGAAAAACGCAAATAACTTTGCGACTTCTCATCATCGTCATCTTTGTTTACTACTACTACAAATATGATATTCGTTTAGCTCTTGTATCCCGTCATCCAAAAGATGGAGCACGCGGGCACTCCGTACTGAGGTAAACAGTAAACAAACGAACTTCACTACAATTACAAAAACAACAAGAGCAAACTGACGATGTTTATGATGACGATTCAAAAACACGTTTTGATCAAAACAGCACATGATCCCAAAAATAAATTTGAATTTATAGAATGAATGAATGTACGTTAAAATACGTTGAAATTTAAAATTTATTCTTTAAAAATTGCTGCCGCTTTTAATTCACAACTGCAAATACATACCTACATACATATGTATGTAAGTATGTATTAATGAGTATACTTACATATGTATATTTTCATGCAAACATTCTTCACGTGAATCATATCGCTGATGAGTAACGTACATATATGTATATACATATGCATAGGTATATGCTGTAAGTAGGTATAATTTAGATTTTTACAAACTTTGGCACAAAGCTCAGCTTATGTGAACTTATATTTACTTATGTAATTCATAAAATTTTGGAAACACATGCATAAATATCGCTCCTTTATTGCAACATAGTCATAACTAAAAAAAAGCTTGTTTCGAGAAAAACACATTTCAAATTTTTAGTTTCTATCTTAGTCTTAGGAATTTTTTTTTTAGAAAATATCTGCTAAAGGAAACACTTTGAAAGTAATTTGAATAAATTTTTGCCACAATATAAAATGTAATACTGTTAACAATTCTCTTTGTTATGTCGAAGAGCTCATTTTTTGAGATACGACTATGTGGCAATAAACGAACGATATATATTCACGAAAATTCCTACTTCAAATGTCTGTAAATTGCAAATTTAGAAAACGCATACATACATACATATGTAGGTATTTCCATAGACAACATTTCAAATACAATGTAAATCACCTTGCAGCAGCTGCCTTTTCGGTGTTACTGCTTCCTACATACATACATATGTATGTACATACGTATGTATGTATGTACCTGCACTCAATATTTGTGCAGCTCTACTCTTAATATTATAGTAACAAGGAACTTAAAAATCTAACTAAAGCCGAAAAAAAAAAACTATCAACTGCATAAACAAAAGTGTACATGTGTGTTAAAACAGTGCGTGGATTTGAAAATTTACGAAAATAACGCCAACAGGACGAATGAATTCCTTAAAAAACCATGTTTTGTTGTTGCATAAATAACGCAACTGTACTATAGTGAAGAAATTTCTTATTGAATATCTCTACTTTAGTTTGATATTTGTTAATAGGGGTTGATTTCTTCTCCACGGAATGTTCGTCAATGGTTTTTTTCTCTAAAAATAAGTTATTTAATTAACCAGAAAAAGTATTATAGAATTTGTTACTCATTTAAATGAAATAATATAATTTGCTAAACCACTTATATTGCAGTTACACATGGTTTTGAAATAAATATTTTCAAAATAATAACGTTTTTCATAAAGCTAAGCAAACATTATGCTCAAGCTTATAAACAAATTTTTTATTCCTCTCATTATGGTTTCTTAATAATATACATTTAAGAGAAACTATCCCTCCAAATGCTAATGACAAAAAGAGATGAGTACAATTTTGTAGCATATGTTGTCTTTGTTCTTCTACATTTGTTTACATTTTTTCCAAAATTTTACAGTATGGCATCTCCGTAATATGCCGTTGTTAAATGTGTTGTAAGAGTATGTGTGTGTGCGTGTACACTTTAGTAAATTGCAAATTGTGAATACGTCAGTTGAATTTTCACAAGCAAGCGTTCAGCACGAAGTTGTTTTGCCGCAACGGATGTTCTGCGAGAACATAAAATTTTTTTTGATACGATACGAACATAGTATTTCTTCACTCTTCATATAAAATAAAAAAAAAAGATTTTGTTTTAAAAATCGCAAATAAAAATGTTTTTAAACATACATTAATACAAATTTCGCAAGAATAAATTCAACTTACATCAGCTTATTTTATAAATAAAATGTTTGAAGTTATTATTGAATATATAATTTCATAAAAAAAGGAAAAGAACGCATTACGAATTTAAGTGCAAAACGTAGCAATTCTGCCGTCATTAATGCTCTCAAATATTGATGACAAAACAAAGTGCGCATAAAAATAGAGAAAACGCAAATATTCAAGAGAACTAACAAAAAGAAAACAACAACCCAAGTGTTGAAAAAAAACAAGTGATATATTTCTTTGCCAATAATAGTGTTAAACACTTTAAAATTAATAAAATAAATATGGATAACAATACAACCAACACAACTGCCTCCGCAACACAAATCTCTGCAACACCTGCCTCTGCTCTTAGTAGTATTGTAGTTACAAAAACTACATATTCTCAACCGGGCTCCCCGGTTCCAAGTGATGTTACAGCAGCCAATAATTCGGGCAACAGAAATGTGGTATTTACGCCACCCAGTACGCCCTCTTCTGGTTTGTCAACACCAAAGAAAAATTTTCTTGACGCTGTTATGTTGCAAACCATACGCAAAAGACTTTCAACGCCTGGAGGAGCGTTTGAACTACAATCCCTGCGTTTGGATTCTGGCCTGGATTCGGCTGTGAATGTGGTCAAAGATCGCTATGTAATATGTGCCAAACCTAAACATATACCCGCAACTGCCTTTGCCAAAGCGCCTTCATGCTATCGCCACTTGGTGGATATGAATTTATCGAACCTTAAGTGCACAGATGTCTATACGGGTGAACAGTTCCTATGCAAAGTTATCAATGAACCTATAAATAAAGTGCAGCAGGCGTATTTAAATATTCAACAGGAGCCTAATCAATGCCGCAGTAGCATCTATGGTCATCTATTAATACGTGGAGTTAAGGATATAGTGCCTTTGAATAAGCAACGCACCTACGTTATATTGGCGCCACCCAAGCCTCTAAACGCATGTGATACCACTGTTGGAGTTTTTGAAGACCTGCATACTTATCTGCGTGATAATCATCGTTTATCAGAAACTGAAGCTCGTACCTTGTTTCATCAGATTTGTGAAACAGTTCTGGTATGTCACCGTAATGGCATAATTTTGCGTGATCTTAAACTAAAGCGTTTCTTTTTTGTGGATAAAGCAAGGTAAATTTTGCTCCAATTTTTTTTACATACATTGTATATTTGTAATGTATTTATTCAAGATTTAACACACGCCCGCTCTCAGGGTTAGAGTCTTATTTGCGATAATAATGCACAATTACTCTAAATTTCGTATTAAAAAATTGTGCAAACTTATTTATTCAGAATTACAGAAAGCTTGAAAGAATGCATTCACTTTAAAATATAGATTTGGTATAAAAAATTTTGCAAACTTATTTGTTAAGAATTAAATAAACCTTGAAAGAATGCATTCACTTTACAATATAGAAAAATTAATATTGACTTGAATTTGTTACCTAAAATATTAATAAGTTCCTGGTGGAAAGCTTTCTTAATATTAAAAACTTAACTTATGTTATTTAGGGGCATAACTTTTTTAAAATTTTTTTTTTTTTTTAAATATCGAAATTGGCATAGTTTGGTCGATCAGGTTATTATGAGCATGGAAGTTTTTTTAATAGTGTTGATATTAAATTTTCTTTTTTTATTGTGTTAAATTTTATATTATTAACACTCATGCATCTATTGTTAAAAAAAACAATTGTGTTTACGATTTGTAGTGCGATGCAATCTATACCTTTCTTTAAAGAATATAATAATGATTTGAAATCTGAAAAAATTTAGTTCGACCAACTTGCGAACGTAGTTTTTATTTGTAACCTGTCTTTAAACTAACGATGACCAAAGCCTCAATTTTCTATACACGCGAGTATAAGACATGAAATACAGCTCGTATAAATATCTTCGCTACACTATAAATGAAGGTCCACAATTTATTATGCATATCCAAAGAATAGAGAATAGAATTTTTTCAAAGCAGCTTGCTTGCCAATACCCTACTGAAAGTCTAGTAATGACGTAAGGATATGTATTTTTTAATTACCTGCACAAATTTATTTCGACCAAATTGCGAACGTGGTTTTTTTTTAACCTGTCTTTAAAACAGCGATGGCCAAAGCCTCAATTTTCCATACTCGCGAGTATAGAACATAAAATAAAGCTGCTGCAACCCACAACCGTCAGATGTGCACTGTACAAATCTTTGTGAAACGTACCTATAATAGCACACATATGGTTGATGCTTGGTTTATATTTCAGCAAAGGAGCAGCAATAAATTTGTTGCTCCTTAGACGACTAATACGAGCGTACAACTATGATTTTACATATGTGTCTGGCCAGCGCTGCTTTGAACATAGGAATTTTACATTAATACATGAAATTCGTGATATGAAATTATTCGGAAATTTTCAATTGTTGAAATTCGTGATAGAATAAATTGTACAAATTCATGATAAGACTAAAAGTACCGCGTTAATAAAACATTATATGGTACTGTGCCATAAATTTTATATCGTATTAATATATAATATACCTACATACAGTTACACCCAAATGTATGTGTGTATGTACATATATGTCGTTAGCTAAAATGTAAAAAGTTGTAATTGAAAAATAAAAATCCACTTTTTGATTGATTATTATAATTGCCATTAAACTACATGCAATGGCAAAATTTTACACTTCTGCGATAACAATTACACTTTTGTTAACAAAAATCAAAGGGCCATACGTAACTCATTTGAGTTACTATGTTCATTTGATGATGGACAACAACGTAATTACCTATATACATTAGCCCTATTAGCGATCTCGTGCAAATGGTCATCGCATTTGTCGAATGAAGAAATAGGTACCTATATTTTTAATTTATACCAACAAAATACACAAATATATTAGTCTTATTCAAAATCTTGTATAAATAGGCTTGCATCATTGCATCTGCAAAGTAGTGGAGTATATTTTTACTTTACACTAACAAAATACATACAAAATTTCTCTTTTGTAATTGCAGAAATATGCATCATCAAATATGTAAAATTCTAAATCGAGCTATTATGTTTGCAATTGTGCAAATATAGTTACAATCTCACATGCACAAGATTGTATGGCTATTTTATTTTCTAATAAAATACTCGCGCCCACCTTCGTATAATGAAATTTTCTTTTAAAATTGTTTATAGTATTGTATGGACGATTTTTCGATATTGTTTTTCTGACATGATTTATTGGTAGTTTTATATTTTTTCTATAATATTTATTTGTTAGTTACTACGTCATTTTGCATTTTAGCTAACGATATGTAGGTATGATGATATGAAACAAAAACAAAAACAAAAAAGTAAATAGTATTATTTTTTGTCTTTTTAATTAATTTAATGAGACTGAAATTCGCTTTAAATAGGTTCATCGTAAGAACTTTATTTTACTATATTTTTAATGAATTAATTCATTTAGAACTCATTTCTAAACTAAGCATAATAAATTCACATACTACATAACTTTTCTCAATAAAACTTTGACATGTACCTAGTACACACAATTTACAACATAATTGTACTATGGCAAAAGAGACCACAAGCGAAAAAAACTACAATAAAACATTTCAAACTCGTTATTGCCATTAACACACAAACATTGAGATAAACTCCAAAAAAACAACACACAAAATTAGCAAGTTTAAAAAACATGAAACAATCTCTCTTAAATACAGTAGAAACAACAATTATAGGAGGATAAGAAAAAATTGTTAATACCAATTCTATGTAAGTACCTACAGTGGTGGTCACGTATTTACCACACCGAAAATGCACAAGTTTAAGGTATTCGTTTTTTTTTTGTGTAATTATTTAGCAAATTTTTCTTCATCACGTGTTGCTTGTAGTGTGATCGAGATATTCCGTTACTGTTTTCGTTTCGATACGTAATTGGAGTAGGGACACCAATTTAGCACAAGTATTAAAATTTCTAATTTCTGGAATTTTTCGAGTAAATTAATACAATTTTGATAAAAAAAAAACGTAGATAAAAGTGACACTTCGGTGTCACATACAAAATACTAGAAAAAAGTAATTAATAAAAGTAATTGAAGTAAATATTTACTTTTTAGAAATAAAGGGTATTAAGTGTGATAAATATGTGACCACCACTGTATTACAGCTGATAAAGCATACCTATACATTTTTTATTATTTTCATTTGCAACTTTTGCACAAAATTTAATAAGATAATAATTAGCTAACTACAGTGTTTTTAAAATACAGTTTCGCCATCTTGTGTTCTTAATTAAATTTGGTTTCTAAAAATCTTAAATAAAATGTAAGAACTAGATAGCAATAATATTTAAAAAAAACTACCTATTACAGTATTTATTATCTTTTGTTATTTTAAACTAGTTGTAGTTATGGCAACATTTTCAGTAACATTGAACGTATTTTCAAACAAAATAATTTTGTAATCAATACAATGAAATACCTACTCAAAATTAAAACCAGCAACAACAACAATGCCACCACCACCAACATCACACACTTTAACAACACTGCACTACGAAAATGCTGAGGGCCAACAATTACAAAATAAACAAAAAATAAATAAATTACCACACACACACACACAAACACATTCAGTTTTGATTTTGTATGAGCACATTTTTGCATGTATTAACACATGCATGTGTATGCTGTCACCCGCAAATTGTAAAATATCGTACGTCCCCCTGCCGAACTTTGATGTGCAGTTGTTGAAAAACAAAGGCAACAACAAAAACTTGAATCTTTAAATTAGCCACAAAAAGTTTAATTTTCAAAAGTATTAACGACTGCAAAATTACATTTTGTATTTATTACTAAACAATTAACCAGCTTGTTGCATTTTGTAAATGTGTTTGTGACCAAGAGAAACAAAATAAAAAGAGAATAGAGATCAAAAGAGTTGAGAAAATTTTGTAAATCATTTGCAATCAGTGCTGCCAGAAAAAGAAAGCTAAAATCGATAAAACGCCAGAAGAGTGTTAAAATATTTTACAGTTCCAAAGAAAAGGACTAGTTTTTGTAACATTGAATTTATTATATTTACTATAATAAAGTAGAATCTCGAAATGATACCCATGATACACCAAATTATTCAGGGGTTCTCGTGTAGCAAATCTCTTTTGTTAAGAGTCCATAGAACAAGAAAATACTTTTAGTTTTTAGGTCACTTCGTAAAGTGATTGTATGACGGTGAATGTAGTGAACAGCGTTGTTAGATTTTCAAATGGAATCATATACATGTCGCTCCTTTATTGCAACGTAGTCATAACGCAAAAAAGCTTGTTTCGAGAAAAATACGTTTTAAATTTTAAGTTTGCTAAAGGAGACAGTTTAAAGGTAATTTAAATAAAATTTTGGCACAATATAAAACTTAGCACTGTTAACAATTCTGCATTGTTAACTCGAAAAGCTCATTTTTTGAGATATGACTATGATGCAATAAAGGAGCGATGTGTATCTACATATATCTGCTTTATTTCCCAACGGCTTTCTATCAATTTTTCTTCTGTTTGAAGGATCTGATATTCGAACTCACATTGTAAGGAATAGATTTGGTAGTAAAATGCTTTCAGAATTTTTTCCAAACCCCTTTAATGCAAAATTTACTTAGTTTTACAAAGATTTTAGAGGTGAAATTAATTATATGAGTTCTTAACGTAATTTAAAAGCTAATGCCGTCCGTACACAACACAAGTTCAGTGCTCAAGTATAGCACAGTACAGTGTGCTTGTGTAGTGCAGGGAAGTCTTTGCGCTGTTTAAGCAGTGAACTCAACTAGTTGCTCAAGTTTGAAAACCTGCAGTCAACTTGTATATTGATGATGTTGTGTGGCATATTTTAAAGTAGAAACAATAAGAACCGAGCGTAGAAAAAATATTCTAGACGAAGTTCCTCGAGTTATATATACTTATAGAGTTGCTGTCACTATGACACTTTAAAAGCAGTGACTTCAGCAATAGTCATGAAAAATTAAGACTACAAAATATATAATAATTCTTAAATTGAAAGACAAATTTTGCAACTGCAAATGGTTGTTGAGACAATTAACACACTTAGAACAACATTAGAAAAAAGCATAACTAAGTTCAAGCAAGCGAAAAGCCAGGAATTTCTGGTCATCCGCACATAGTTTTTAAAATCAGTTTTTGACGAAAATTCAAATTCCTTCAATAATTTTTTTTGTCTTAATTTTTCGCGATTAATATCTATATCGGTGGAGTGTTAAGTTAAATTTAAAAAAAAAATTGAAAAAATTTATATATATATAAGTTGTTTATTATATATAATTTTTTTTTTTTCAAAATATTTTTTCTTATAATTGCTGAAATTTATTGTAAATTTGGTTTTTGGTTAATTTTTCATTTGTTCTTAAAGATAGTTGTTCATTGAAATTTCTCCTAAAAACTTGTTTTAGTCTTATCTGGACTAAAAAAAAGTATGATATAACGCCACAGATGCATGTACCATTATTAAAAATAAATAATGTTAAACTTTTTATAAAACAAATCAATCAGTCTTTCCGTTTTTGGCTAGCGAACCCCGAATTGGATTTCGTTTCCGGGCGAAATTGAGTTCTACGACATGCCTCACAGTATTTTTCCCCCAAAGTAGTTATTTTAATAGTTTTTTTTTTTTTTTTTTGTGTAAAAGTAACAACACTTTCGTATACGAAAAGTTTACTATTCAAAGTCTTATGGCAAGGGAAAATAGAGAGTGTAAGACAGTCCTCCTCGTTTCCCTTGCCAACTTAAGACTTTGTGAAGTAAACTTTCCGTGTGTGAAAGTGGCGTAAATAAGTATTTCATTACAGTTGTTCAAATTTAGCACTGTTTGTGAATTGGCAAAAAAGTAGACAGTATTCTTTGTTGGAATTGCATTTGTGGTTTTAGTAGTGCGTTTTCTGTTCTATTTTACTTGAATATTACAATACCTACATATATGGGTATTCTTTAACCTCGGTTTCTAGCACGACTTAATAATCGCCGATGAGTTGCTGCAGAAAGTAGTCCGTAAACCAGTTTTAAATCTTCTCTCCAAGACGCAAAACCTGTCGGCAGAAATTAATTAAAAATTATAGAAATAAATGTTATGATAAAAACACTTCTCTCTTCTGTCAAATATAGACTGGTCATAACCATAAAGGCATAGCCATAACTATAGACTAAAAAGTTTCAATACTTAATTAATATCATTGGTAACGAATATGAGACCAATAAAGAATTGAAGTTCATGTGCACAAAATTTAAAAGACTTTATGGGCAAAGTAATTATGCTCTTACACTTACGAGTGCAGCCAGTATACCAATCTCGATAGTGTGCTTGCGAAAAAAATTGTGTCAAAACTCAATCAAAATACTTAAGAATGTGCGAACGAATATTAGTGAGATAGATAAACCCAAATTGATTCGAAAATGAGTGACTTTCGCGTTCTTTTTCTTTCGAAATTGGTAAACTGGCTGTTAGACTTCACTTAAATAAATGGTAACCATAAAGTCATAGCCACAACTACAGATCAAAATTTAGTTAACATTATAGGTAACGCATATGGAAGCAATTGAGAAAGAGTGCAGATACTTGCTTCCTGATTATAAATAGTTGGCAACGCTCATTACGAAAGAGAATATCATCCTAAAAAATCGTCTAATGTAAAAGTATTGCAGTCACCGTATTTGCTTTACCTATTTAGGATTTGACATTTTGGCAATTCATATTGATAAATTGTATATAGGTAGTTATGCAAAATGTATGTTAAAAACAAACAAACATAAAAATTGTTTGATTATAAGTTGACGTATTGGTGATGACGATGGTGGAGACAAACGAGGTCATCGATTGTTAAGTGGCCAATAGAGACTTTTAATTTATATTACATACATAGATACCTATGCATGTATGTATGTAGTATGTGGCTATAAACAGCTTAAAATTGTGTCTTATCAAATACATATGTTTTTACAAATTATTTTTGAATGACAAATAGTTGTTGCTAATTTAAAATTAGTCAAATCTGTTTTGGATAGAATTTTTTCTTTCAGTTAATATCGTCGTTGTTTTGAAAATATTTAAGGTCATTGAACACGTTGCGTATAACCCTGAGAAATTTTTAAATAATACAAATTGTAGGTACCTACATATGTGCCCAACTAATCTAATAAATGAAACAAGAAAATATTTTTTAAATTAATATTATACATTTTACGTGTGCATACGAGACGTATTCAATTATATGTGCGTACGTTGTATATAGAATTGAATATTCTCATAATTTAGTAAGTATGTTATATACATACATTTATATGTAGTATGTATGCACTCAATTGATTGATTTATACACCATTTCCCAAATATTTAAATTTGTAGTTTCTCATATAAATCAAAATACGAGTATATATGGGGTGTTTTTTTTTTTTTATAGAGATATAGAACTTTGGAATAAAACAAATATATTTTTCTTAAATATACATAAAATTGACCTTATTCGAAAGATAATATTCCGATATTATAATTTAAATATGACTTCTGGATGGCTCCAGATTAGACATCTGAAGAAGCATTTTTCAATTACTTTTTCCACCAGCCCATAAAGCACACCAAATCGAAAAACTTTGCTAGATGTAACGGTGTCCCAAGATATACTTGAAGATTATCATCACTCCGAATACAGAAGTTTTTTATTTACGTATTCATTCAACCAAACGAGAGCTGTATGTTGTATTGAGCGTAAAATGGGCGTAGTGCACATTACATATTTCGAACCCAACCATGATTTTCAAAATCATGGAAGCGTTATTTAATCGCAAGACAATTCATGTTAGAATTTCTACTTTGTGTTGAAATATTAAACTAAACTTAAATTACTTGACAGCTGACAAAATAGATGTAAGTTAAGAAAGTGTTTTCAACTTAAAGTTTTTTACCTCTATAAAAACACCCTATACGTCACGACGTATGCGTCAATAGGTTTATTTTGCAAACGTGATTTGGTGTAGTTCATTATGGAAAAAACTCGTTCTACGCAAGCGTTTCTAGATGGAATAATCAATATGTTGAATACAGCCAAAGATAATTCTTTAAGATGAAACGTACCCGCCGTATTTTTTCATTGAAATACTCGTAAATCTCTCCAATTAATATAGCACAACTTGGCCTATTGAATCTCATACTCACCTGCTGAAACTTTTGTGCTTTAACGAAAACTTTGCTTGGATTAACGGATTACCGCATTTTGTTATTAAAATTTCTTTAACAACTTTCAATATCTTCATATTTTCAGGTATGCAGCGACACAACATTTACTTAAAAATTTTTTTCATATATGAGACAATTTCCATTTAAATAATTTATTTTCTCTGGTATTAATTTATTCCTGTATTCATTAGCCGATTTTCAAATTCAGAGATATAATCTATTGCATTTGATAGTAGGAAAGAGTCAATGGCTGCATTTATCGTAAGAAGACATTATCTGCATTTTCAAAATTTTTTGGTTTGAAATTTAAGATTTAATGGATTCATTTTTATAGCTATCGGCCTTGTGAATATCAAAAACAGGCGATTTTTTTCGACACATAGTTTATAATAAATCATTTCAGTGTTCACTATGACAACAAAACATGGTATAAAATAGGAATGCAAGATTTAAGATACAAAGTATGGAAAAATAGCCAACTATTTCGCACTTGATATTTAAATCGCCAGTCAACAAATCAAAAATTTAATTGCCATAATAGATAAAAAATCGTCACGTTTGGCGAAAAGTCGCCATATCTGACAACCCTGTTTACTAGTACCAAAAAACTGTCACATGACTTAGTACTGCCACCTTGTAGACGTTGTTAATATTCATTGCATGCTATATATAAGTAGTGATAGTATGATTTTAAGATTTTAAAAAGAAATTTGGAATCATGGCTGAAAAAGAAGCACAGAATATTAAAAGAAAAAAAATTGTATATTCTTATAAAGGAATGTAAACAAAAGAAAATCAGCTGCTCAAGTTTGCCATTTTCTAATATTTAATTAAGAATCATAAAATTGATAGCCATTTTTTCAGATGTTAAGTAATTTACGTTTAGCTCGGTTTGGCATTACATTTAAGCTGGATTCACCCATGATTTCGGAACAAAATTTTTGTCCTGCAACATGTTTTTTATATCTAGTTTGACGTTTTTCTATTTATTGTTCCGAAACCATGGGTGGATCCAGCTTAACTTTATATTAAAGTATCTTTAAAAAGGCAATTAAAAAGAAAAATGTTCTATTATTACTTGTCACTAGTATAAATAATATAGCTTTTAAAGAAAATGCAGTCTCTTCTAACTTTTATTTTATTAAGTACAAAAGCTATTATACAATTTAACAATTTGTGTTTGTAATTCAGTTTTATTTAGATAACACAGAATTAGTTAAAAAAAAAACCGTTAATTTCACAATGATAAAGTTTCCATTTAATTGTGTATAAGTCATGATAATAATAGTCTTATTGAAATGAATTTCACAAGCTTTTGAAGTTGTTGTATAAACAAAAATAAGTGCATATGTGCATGCATATGTATGAACTCACACGTCACTTTGTTTCAAAAAATTTCACCACATTTCAAAATTAACTTTTCTTAAGAAATCTTTCACATTTGCAAAATATAAAAAAAAAATATTTTTATATATTTTATAGCCACGTAAGTACTGTATACTTATATACATTTATTACTGAAATTTAAAGTTGTATGACCGCTGCAATAAAAGATTTTCAAATCAAAACATAATTTTAGTTAATATTAACAACTTTTAAATTAATATTTTCAGTTGTTAACACAAAGAAATTTACAGAAGTAAATATTTCTTTATTTTTTACATGTATTTCTACGTTGTAGTTTCTATGTATTCATATTCATACTTACATTTTTTTATTATTTTCTTTTTAACTCAACAGTTTTTTGTTAGAAAATGTGTTTAAGTTCGTTTATTACTTTTATTATTGTATAACTAAAATTCATAAGCGTAAACAGGAGAAGGTTTTCAAGAACTAACACTTTCGTTTCTCAAATTCTTAGTTTTTCAAAGCGGGATTTTATTTCAACATTTATTTACTAAAAATATTGATCTTCATCGTGACGCAAGAGTCAACAAACATTTTTGCAATAGATTAAAAGCCTGTTTAACGATCTCGAATCCTAACGTTCGCAAGGAAAATAAACGTATTTATAACTAATTTAATTCCAACAATTTAGTTAAACGCCCGCAAATACTCCCTCTCTCCTTCTCATAGCCTATTTTCTTAATTCCAGTACAATCCACTGCATTTATAGCGGTCATCCCAAGAAAAAAACCCTAAACATAAAATTAATATATAAGTGAGTATTTCTTTTAATGCGTTTTTTATAAGTATGTTCTTAAAAGTAAATTTTTGTCTCTCAAAATATTTGCTAACATCAATGTTCGAGATTGTCAAGCAGGTCGTCGTTTTTCCTATTAATCTACTCGTATTACAAAACTATTTTTGGCGTTTTTTAATTTTGCGATAAGGGAAACTAATTTTAACTTGCAATTCCTGATAATTTACGCAATAAATTAAACAAATTAAAACATATTTGATATTGAAACTTAACAACTTTTGATATAAAATATATAGTTTTTGCTAGAAGGCAACTCTTAACTTTTTTCAGAAATAAATGGTTTCCGTGCAAAGCACCGGGTCATCTGCTAATTACTGTGTTGTCTATAGAAAGCAGACGAGCAAGTCGTTTAGAAAATTTGTATGAAAATCAAAGAAATCAAATTTTTAAGAGGAGTCGCACTAATATACATATTTATAATGTACTGTTTACAGAAGACAAACGAGCGAGACGTCAAAACATCTATACGAAAAGTGCTGAATTTTTTGAGTGCTCTCCATACAAATTTACTTCTGCATTTCTATAAACAGCATATAAATTCATATTAATATTTTCTTTTTATTTCCTTTTTTATTTTTTTCTCTGTATTTCCTTCTTTGTTTATTTTTTATTTCCTTTTTTGTTTTATTATATTTTTATTTCCTGTTTGTATTTTTAATTTTAGTTTAATAAATTTTTGATTTGTTTTATATTTAAAAAAAAAGCAAACATTTTTATAGAATTTGTTTGGAAAATCTGGTCGAATTTTCAATTTTATTTCAGGCGACTATTTTTGAAAAGCAGCTGAATGCAATGCATCTTTACAATGCAATGCATAAATAACAACAACATCTATTGCACAATACACAATCCGGTGTTTTGGTTGTTATATATGTATGTACTTATGTATGTAATTGTTTACCTGAAAATGAGGCCAAAATAAAGCAAATACTTTTTTCGTTTCCTCCTGCTGCCAGCTCTACTTCACCTAATCTGCCTGTTATTATTCCCAAAATTTTGTCAGCTGTCACAATGTTGCTGTTCTCAACTCCTGAAATTTTCATCATGGTCAACATATCAAGCCTTCTAGAAAACAAAAACAAAAGAATTTCTTAAACACATAAAACAAAATGAGGTAAACTTATTCTTACATTTGCATTCTAATGTATATTCACATTTTAAGAAAATGTTGGCCTAAAATAGTCAATTGGGGAATTTAGTGTACCTCGTATATTGCTTAAGACATGCACTATTCTACTCGTAAATTTCCCACTACTAAAAGTAAACGGTATTACATATTTCAATTATGAATTTACATAGAAAACGGTGTAGGTGTGACTCCCATTTTCTCCTCTAATGTCTGCTCTCTTGATTCTACTCATTGTTTTCTTTTGCTGTTTGCTCACAAATTATTGCTACACCAACACAACAGTAACTTCTACTATTGGTCCCATACATAATACTATACGGCAGCCTTGCCAGAAAGACTATTTTACCTTAATATTGAAGATTATTCAAGTAAAATAGGATTATTCAATGAAAATTGGTTTCTTTCATTAAATGACACTTCGAATATTTTTTTACCTCTTGGTTCGAAATCTATATACACTACGTATATATGTACGTAATATATACATACTACATACATACATATGTAGATACGTACATACTAAGTACATACATACTAAATACATACATACTATATACATACATGCATACATTTTTTATTCATTGATTCATTCATTTATACATACATATATACTTACATACATACGTACATATTTAAGGGCAAAGCAGCTTTAATAGGTAGGTAGTAGTAGAATTACAATAAATACAACACCAAAAAACTCCAACATATATTTTGTTGGTAGAATTTACGAACAGTTGTCAAAATTTTGTTTAAAAAAGCAAGGAAGTCAATGTGTTTTTGACAAATTTAAGTAAAGCAAACGAAAGACAGCTGTGCTTATACCGTATTAAAGTTGACAAGGTTAAGGGCATAGCTGGTAGTTGATAACTACCTTGCAGTGTGTTGACCCAATTTTTGTTATTCTGAGCAGTGTCGAAAATGTATACACTTAGCACTTATCACTTTTTAACTCATTTAATTCCAACATTTTAAATGCTGTGATAACGTTTGTAAGGTCAAAATGCGCAAGGTTACTAATAGGTTCAACTCAAACGTCCACAAACACTACTACCGTTTTCATCCTCCTCATAATATATTTTCCTAGTTCCAGTACAATTCTTTGCAAATGTAAGGATCTCAGGGAATGACAATTAAAAAATAATACAAAATATAAATTGTTATCATTTTCAAGATATTTCTCTTTTAACTTCTCTGCAAAAGTGTCTCTATTTTTCCGCAAAAAAGTCAGACATGTTTACAATTCTATAAATTCTTACAATACAACTTCTTCTTGGATCTGTTTTGTGTGCTTCTTCTTCTACTATTTCACTCTACAAACTTTTCACTGAGATGACAAAATTTAGCGGTTTGACAGACATTAACATGACTGCGAAAAAAATATATATACATTTTTTGCTTTTCGTGCAAACATGCTTCAAATTATTTGTGCAAACTGGCAAACACCCTAATAAACAATGCAAAATGTTTGCACAAACGTAAAATTGCCAAGCAGTTTGTGTAGTTTATTTCGCCCTTTATTACATACGAGTATACTAGAGGGTGTTTTTGTAAGCCCGATAGAACTTGAAATTGTAAAAAATAACACAAAAAATGAAATTGTAATCAAAATTTTTTTTTATTCGAAAGATCAATACGTGACATTAACATTTGAAAATGATTTCGGGCATATGGGCACCGCGGCTGTTCTTGACGAAGCGCATTCTGGACGTCCAATTTTGGGCCACTTTTTCGAGCACTGCTGGCCGTATGTCACGAACAACACGAACAATGCTGGCCTCCAAGGCGTCAATTGTTGCTGGTTTATCAGCATAAACCAGTGACTTCACGTAGCCCCACAGGAAATAATCGAGAGGTGTCAAATCGCACGACCTTGGAGGCCAATTGACAGGTCCATTTCTCGAAATCAACTTATCGCCAAATTTTGATTTCAGTAAGTCGATGGTTGCGTTCGCCGTATGGCACGTAGCGCCATCCTGTTGAAGCCACATCTCCTCCGGATCAATGTCATCCATATTTTCAAACAAAAAATCATTGATCATGGTGCGGTAACGATCTCCATTGACCGTAACGCGAACTCCGGCCTCATTTTTGAAGAAATAAGGTCCGATGATGCCACCAGCATGAAAACCGCACCAAACAGCGCATTTTTCTGGATGTAATGGAGTCTGTAGGGTCTCTTGTGGATTGGTCTCACTCCATATGCGGCAATTTTGCTTATTAACAAACCCGTTAAGCCAAAAATGCGCCTCATCGCTGAACACAATTTTGCGATAAAACAACGGGTCTGATTTTCAAAGTAAATTTGGATAATTTCGTAGCGTTGTTCAAGCGTGAGTCTATTCATGATGATTTGTCAGAGTATACTGAAACAAATAAAAAAAATGTTTCATCAAAATTTAATTTTTTGTGTTACTTTTTACAATTTAAAGTTCTATCTAGCTTAAAAAAACACCCTTTACAAATATTAAAGAAGGACATTCGTATTGAATTTTTAGTTAAAGTTTTTGTCTTTATCTTTTGTTAGGATAAGCCAGCCTTCTTTTCGTAATAATTAATAAACATTATTTTTGCGTTTAGACATAAAAAACATTTTAAATATTTTTTCCTAAAATTAAGATTTTATATTTGACAAAAGATTTTTCGACAAAAATTTCTGGCACCACTGATATACAGTAATAAGATGGATGGTCTTGCCTCATTCATGGAGATTTTGTGTATGTACATATGTAGTACACACGTATGTGTATACAAAATTTGCGAGGTCATTCAATGTATAGTTGTACATATGTATGTATGTATGTAATTGAGTTTTATCATTATTATTATTTATTTGTAGTAAATTTTTTCTTTTACTTTTTTCTGATACTGTGTAGTACTCATATTATACCTTGCAATCTCTGTGGCTCTTATTGTTTTCTTTTGACGTTACAGAAAAAGAAGAAAAAGTTGGCTTTGGTTTGCCTCGATTCTTGCTTCAGTTCATGGAGTCGTTGTAGCTTTTTTGTTGCTCTTCTTCATCGTTTGCATTTAATTGTTGTGTTTTTTTTATTTTGTTTTTGTTCAAGTTGTATTTTGTTGGTATTCGTATGTTGTATTGATATCAGGGTCAGTTCGAGGTTTCATATTGTTGTAATACTTGTTGAAATTGTGTTTCTTTTGTACGCGAAGCTTTTGGGTGTTGCTGGCTGGCAACTAATGCATATGTATGTATGTATGTACGTGCAAGAGAGTTTGTTGTTAATAATCATCATACACAGCATTTAATTTATAATTTTTTTTTTTCGCTAAGCCGATCTTGCTGGCAATGAATTTATTACAAAACTTAAGTTGTATGAAATTTTTTTATTTTTAGTTTATAGGTATGGGCGTTAGTTTTGTATTTTTGAAGTTTTAATACTCTTTACAAATTTGTTATGGCTGTAAAGTCATTAGAACTAAAAAAAAAAAAAACGAAAAACAAAAGTTCAGTTTCAATTGTTGCGGTTGTCAGTTGTCTGCATTTGAAACTAGTCACAAAATTGGGGTCAAGTTATAAAAAATTCAAGAATTAAATGGATTTTTATACAAATAATTGCATGCATTCAAACATATGTACATCTACCCAACAAACATTAAGATATCATTTCAAAGTGATAGTGATTTGAAATCAAATTGAAAAATACATAGTATTCTCAACAAAAAAGGGGAAATTACTTTCAAATTGAGAGATGCATTTATTTTCAACTTCGGTCGTAAGGCAGCTCTGGGCTGGGGCACCGCTCTCGTCATCGTAATTACCCAGCAGTCCCCAAGTTGTTACAATTTGCAAAGCATCCGATTGTAAGCGATTGTGTCAACAGAAAAAATCAAAATAAACATGTTAAGCTCAACAAACAACTAGCATCCCAAAGTGCATTAACGTATACACGATGGCAGCACTACGGCATATGACAGTTTTTTGCTACTGGCAATATAGTAAGCTATTTACGTCAAATGTATTGTTTACATTTTTGAAAGTGAATTTAGTGTTTTATTCTGAATTAAACATAAAAATTATTTTGTGAACATAGAAATAATTCAAATAAAAATAATTTATAATTATGGAAAGGTACATTCATAGTTTATAATTGTGAAAAAAGTATTGTTGTAATTTTGCTCTAGTGCTGCCACCGTGTATACATTAATGCACCTTGTAGCATCCGATTCAAATTGGGCTTTTTCTACTCATATTGTTAAATTAAATGTACATATGAAGCAAAGAAGAAAACAAATGCTAATAATATAGTTTTGAACTTATCCAATTTTCGCTTACAATGTATACGGCCTAGGCCATCGCTGTGTAAATGTAAGTAGGAATTGTATACAGACTTCTTCGGATGGGTCACGCTTATATTGTCAATGGTCTTAGATCAAAGATGTATGTGACAAAAATTTCACTGGGTATTTCTTGTCGCTGTTGTTTGGCCTTCGAGAGTTTTCCGACTCACTCTCATTGGTTAACTGTCTACCTCAACTAACTGTATTAGTTTGTAATCTTTTTGAGCTATTTCGTTGTTAACAACGTGACAACTTTCTATGCGAAGACATAGGTCGGTACAGTTAGCCACAGCGCATAAGGTCTTCGTTACTCCGCCCATGCTGTGCATCCTATACCTTGCAAATGTGTTTGCAACTGTATAGTTACAAATACAAATATTCTCAAATTGCCTTCAAATGTTATTCCCAAATATCAAAAAAATTGAAGAGATCCTTGAAAGGACGGCGTTTTGCAACGACTGAGCAGAGTCGCTGAGAGAACTGACGACCATACCAAACAATGCATTTCGGAACTGATTCGAGAATTGGGGAAAACGCTGGTAAAAGCAATATCTAAAGGGTCTGTTAAGGCCTTGATTGACTATCTTATACAATCGTACGGATACATTCACAGGAAAATCTTCTAAAAGCCTGGCCGACTTTACAAAATCGCTTCGAAATGCCGTTGTAGTGTCATTCTATTATACAAGAATGATTGTAATTTATAAATGTACATGAGTACATAGTAAAATACAGTAAACCCCGCTTAATTACCTCACTTAAGTTGCTGCAATTTTTGGGTAGTTGTGCGAGTAAGGTATTAAAGCGGAGACGTTTAATTACCTCATAGAGGTAATTATGCGAATACGCTTAAATACTTCTACAAAGGCATTTATCCAAACGGATTTAAATTAAGTCATTACATACGTCAAAATAAAATATAAACGCAAAAGAAGTTTTCAAAATAAAATATTTTTGTATTCAATAAAAACAGGAGTAAATGTAGATATGTAGATAATAAAAGCGTATCAGAACGTAAAAAAACAAATTGGCTGAATTCACAAACACAAGTGCCAAATTCGTCAACAAAGTTGAGTGAATTGATTAACAGTGCTGGATAAATAAATGAAGGGATTTTTAGGGTATTTTTAGGTTAGGGATACAATATTTTGGGTAATTACCCAAATTAGGTAATTAAAAGAAAGTTAATTATCCGTGTATTTTTATATGAAAATAAGAAAAAAAAAAAACTGGGATTGAATATAAGGGGTGAGTAAAGGAAAAAGGTATTTAAGCGAAAGGTAAATACACGGGGAATACTGTAATTAAAAACTAGATATTATTACCACCATAGCAATCTTGATCCTAGTAGCTTTGACCTTTATTTAATATAATATTTAATAAATTGTTTCAGCTCAAGGTCCACTTCGGTTTTTTAAATTGTATTATTGTATTTTTCAATATTTATTCTTCCTTCGGAAGACTTCTTCAGAAACATTTGTTTGCAATTCAAATTTTTAATTGAATTAATAACACACAACAAATTTTTCTGAAGAAGTCTTCCAAAGGGCAAAACATTGAAAACTACAATAATAAAATTAAAAAAGAAAAAAACAAAAAGGACCTTAAGCTGAAACAATTTATTAAATATTACCACAATAATTTTTTATTAATAACCATAGCAACCAAATTTGAGTGCTCGATAAACGTAATTTTTCTTGATATGCGAAAAATATGACACAAAGCGTCCCACGCTTAATACACAATCATATCGGGTAGTTTTATCTTGATTGTGTGAATGTGCTGTACATTTATAACAAGCAGATAAACGGTTGCGGTGGTTAAATTTTAAGGGCCGATGTTGAATATGAATCACCCTAAATGTCAAACTTTTTTCTGTATTTCGTTTGACATTTTTCAATTCGAACCATAGGAAGATACAGAACCAAGCAACGCGTTAAAGTTCACATACATACAAAGCAAACATACATACAAGTGAAGCTAATACTCGTATAAGTGTGTTAAAAAAGAATGCCTTCTTAATTTTTGTCCAACCAATTCTTTTTCTTCTTTTTAAATCACTTTCTAAAAATAATAATATATTTATAATATATTTTATTTCTTTTCAGAACAAAGATCCAGTATGAATCTCTGGAAGGTTCCATGATCCTCGATGATCCCAATAATGATACGCTCAGTGAAAAAATTGGCTGTCCTCTGTACACTGCTCCTGAGCTTCTATGCCCAGACCCGACTTACAAAGGCAAACCGGCGGATATGTGGGCCTTGGGAGTGATTTTGTACACCATGCTAGTCGGACAGTATCCGTTCTTTGAAAAGGGCAATAGCAACCTCATAACCATTATACGTCAATGTTTTGTACAACTGCCGGGTCATCTGTCCCGTTCTGCCAGATGGCTTTTATTAGCTCTATTGCGCAAGAATATCTCAGATCGTGTACCCATAGAGCACATATTTTTTTCACCTTGGCTTAAAGAACAAAAACCCTTCCATATGTATATACCAGTGGACGTACGTATACCCGATGACAATGATGACGAAGACATTTTGGGCCAGAACGATAATTTGGAGAGCATGAGTGTTGTTGAAGAGGATGGTGTGCAGCCCTTGGATTACTCGTGTACAACGCTAGGCATGAATTTCTTTAGCGATTCATACGCTGAAATGGGTTGACACTGGTGTGTTGATCCTAATTAAGCTGCGGGCAAAAGCTTATTATTCTCATGCTCAAGGCCTAAGATTTTCCACTCTATGCGCTGGCGCGCTAGCTTTGCCGTTTTAGTTGCACTACGTCAAAAACAAAAACCTTTCTCCTAAAATCTTTACCAATTTGGAGCTATTTTCTTGCGTAAAACGTCAGCTAGCTAAGTGGAGACTTGTTAGTGAATGTCGTCGTTGCTGTTTGCCCGCCATCCAGCTGTCTATCTAAATTGTGTTCTTTCAATAGAGAATAATAACATCTACCAAGTGAGAGAGTGTTAGACTGAGCGTTATGTCTGTCAGACACCACTAGCCCTTGAGTGTTTTACGCTGTGGCATTATTGTGTCTATTTTTTCCACCTTCCCAAAATTTGCATTTTTTTTTATATAAAATTTTGGGTTTCCTATAGTTTTTTACAGATTTAGTAAATAAAATAATTTGTTGAATTTTTTTTAATTTTATAGTACAATTTTGTTGTTACTCTGTTGCCTTGAATTTTGTTTAATAAATCACACAATAGTTCGAAGTTCTTCCAAGTTCTATGACTTTGAAAATCATGAAAAATGTATTTGATTTCGTAATGAAACTACAAGTTATTTATTGCTGTTTTTATTATACATATTTTTGAAATATTTAAATGAAAACATTTGTATATAATTAAGAAAAATTGTATATCATATTTCCTACAACCGAAAAAAAAAATATTTTAATTGAGTTGATTTGTTTTTTTTATACTATATTTGAAAAAAAAAACTGAAAAAGAAAATTAAAAAAAAAAGAAATAAAAATATAAATAATTTGATCTCAATATTAATTAAAATTATCTGTTGTTTATTTTTCCTTGGGGGAATTTATTTATGTTATTCTTAAACAAATGCTGGCAGGAATCATTTCAAAATAATTAAGACAAGAAATGTGCAAAAAGAAAACATTACGAAAATATTTTTAATTAAATATGTATGGAAGAGAAATTCGTGCAAGATTGTACGTACCGCCTTCAAAATGAACATTGGTATTTTTTATGATGACATCTAAAATATTTCGACTCTAGCTGTTACCTCTCGTGAGCTGGACCACTTTGAAAAAGGTTCCATTTTTGCATGTTTTGTCAATTTGAGAATCTGCTACCTTACCAACATATAATGGGTGATTTTATAAGAACTATCGGAAATTAAAAAAAAAAAACACATAAAATTCAGAAAAATGCATGAAATATTTATTTGGATCGATAGTTGGGTCGATATAATTTAATGTTTGAAGATTATTTCATGCAAATTTTGGCCGCGGCTGCGCCTCAAATAGTCCATCCGCTTAGTCCAATTTTGGCATACTCTTTCCAACATTTCGGCCGGTATCTCACGAATAATGTTGGCAATGTTGGCTTCCAGTGCGTCAATCGAAGCGGGCTTGTCGCTATAGACATTAGTCTTAACATAGCCCCACAAAAAATAGTCTAGAGGCGTTAAATCGCACGATCTGGGAGGCCAATTGACTGGTCCCAAGCGTGAAATAAACTGTTCACAGAACTCGCCTCTCAATTGGTCCATTGTTTCGCGTGCTGTGTGGCATGTGGCACCGTCTTGTTGAAACCACATGTCATGCAAGTCAAGCTCTTCCATTCTGGGCAAAAAAAAGTTTGTTATCATCGCACGGTAGCGCTCACCATTCACAGTAACGTTGTGATTCGCATCATCTTTGAAGAAATACGGCCCAATGATGCCGCCAGCCCATAATCCGCACCAAACGGTTGTTTTTTGTGGATGCATTGGTAGCTCTTGCAATGCTTCTGGCTGCTCTTCACTCCAAATACGGCAGTTTTGCTTGTTCACGTATCCATTCAACCAGAAATGAGCCTCGTCGCTGAACACAATTCTTCGATAAAAAAGTGGATCTTCATCTAACTTTTCAAAGAGCCCATTCACCAAAAATTTGGCGTTGTGGTGGGTCGTTTGGCTTCAATTCTTGCACCAGCTGTATCTTATAAGGCTTCACATCCAAACCCTTCCGCAAAATTTTCCACGTAGTGGAGTAACAGAGGCCCAATTGCTGCGAACGGCGCCGAATCGATAATTCACGGTCATCACCAACACTGGCCGATACGGCTGCGATATTTTCTTCAGTTCGCACTCTACGTAAGCGTGTTGGTGGTTTAATGTCCAACAATGTAAATTTGGTGCGACATTTTTTTACAATAGCCCGAATAGAAGCCTCAGTAGGTCGATTAAACTGACCATAAAATGGAAGAAGCGCGCGATGAACTTTCTTAACAGAGCACGCATTTTGGTAATAAAATTCAATAATTTGCAAGCGTTGTTCGTTTGTAAGACGATTCATGATTAAATTATAGACCAAACTGAAGATGTTTGACAGTGACACAAGATACAAAACACTAGTTTTGAAAAAAAAAAAACGCTGGCATAAGTGTATCTGAGGGGGATTACTTTAAAGGGCACAACATAGTTATTGATAAATAAATAAATACTTTTTGAAAAAACTTTTAAATAACGGTTATTTTTTTATCAGCCCTCGTATATATATATATATATATTTTTTAATATAAAAAATTTTGTAAACTGAAAAACAAATACCTAATTGTAACGAAATCGTTTAACTTGTTTGGTATCGAAATATCATAAAATGAAATACGCTTCATGAAAAATTTCCCCATACGTATGTATGTACATATTTATGTATATGTATGTATATGCTTAAATTTTTAGCTTGCGTAGGTATTTGAAAATATTCAATGAACTTGAAATTTTTAACCAAAAGCAAATTATTCACTTGACGATAAAACGACTACAATTAAGGGTTAAATATATACGAGCATTGATATTTGTGTTTACACATGAAAGTAGACACATACATTTGCTTGTGTATATGACGGGCTGATTGGCTCGTTGGCTGCCTGGCTACCTTGTTATCAGTACATATTAGCAACTGCAAGGGCAGAATGTTGTATAGTTCGTATTTCAAATAAAAAGAAAGAATGTGTGTAAACATGTAAACGCAGTACACCATATCCCAAGCCCTATTATACGTGAAAGTGAGTCACATTTTAAAAATTCGAGAGAAACGATGTGATTAATTTTGTGTCAGTTTACAAATACCGAATTACATTTAAAAGGAAGAACAACAATCAAAATTTTGTTCTTATTTTAAATGCAAATATTCGAACAGATTTGACTTCTTCTATTCACCCCTATCGTAAACAGTTATTCCCATGAAAAAATTTCCCATTTCCCAAAATTGAAATCGCTAAAACTTTTCCCCTACAAATAAATTCACATTTTCTATGTGTAATTCAGTTTGGAATAATAACACTAAAAAAATTCACATTCGCCCAAAATTCACCTAGTCGGAAACATTTATTTCCCTCGTATTATTTTTGTTTTCCCCTTTGATTTGTTCACATTATTTTTGCTGGCGGACTGTATTCATCATGTAAGTAATTATTTCTTTTAATTAAAATGTACAATCCTTATCCTCTGGCTGGCTACAACTTCTGCAAAGAACCAGGCAGGCATACAATGTTATTGTTAGTGTTATTCCAAATGATGTTTATGTAGTTGGAATACTATTGCCCAACACTTCTAGAATATATGTACATTAATGCGGCTTTGCCCTACAATGTTGAATAAATCTAAAACAAAAAAAGTTATGTACAAACACAATTTGTTTATAGAATAAGTAACTCAAACCGAGTAGATTCACTTCGTAAATGTCTACAAGCAATTCGGTGTTGTCCAGATTCTTCCTCCTGTAATTCAATTACTGCTACGATTCTAAATATTTTCTTTTAATTTCAATTAAACTAATTTTCACACTTTTTCTTCGCTGCACTAACAGTTTAATATTATTATTTATCACTCTTCACGATAGCAATTTGCCCTTCCAGGGAATTGAAAATTTTATGGGAAAAAATATTCCCCATCTTATTCACGATAAGGGTGATTATTTTAATGATTAGAATTCCGAAATAAACAAAAGGTGTGTTCGGCGGGATCTCGGACTAGTTCAGACTAATGACAGTAAAAAGCAAATTACTCTCTAAATTTGTAAATTTTACCCAAAACTGCTGGAACGGAAAAAAACACAATTGTACATCTTGCAATGCTAGTGCTGTTTACCTTTTAGATTAAAGTAAATTTTAGTGATTTTAACCGCTTAAAACGCATAACATATTATAAACAAAAGATTTACATTATTGGCAACAGCTGTAAAATTTACAATAGTTTTTTAAAGTATTTATTTATAAAATGAAAAGCCAAATAACAATTGCATGTTCTGTTTATAACTTCACAACGTTATTTTTAGTTTGGACAATCTTCCATTTTGCTTTTAACTACTTTTTAAACAAAAAGTTTTTTCCAATTTGCAAATTTTTTTATTACATTTTCAGTTTCATATGTATGTAGACATAAAACAGCTGATTATTCAATTCTAGTCCGAACTTACCAAAAAAAAATACCTTTGGACTAGTTCGGGCTGTTTCGTTATTCACGTGGAACACGCCTAAATATTTAATTTTTTCGTATTTGAAACTAATCAAATATGTAGTATATAATCAGAAAAATAATCGCCAATATTCTATAAATATTTTTACATGATTCTTGGCTTAGATGAGTTCGTACAGGCTGGCGGAATGAAATGTCATAATTAAGACGCTATTCATAGTCTATCGGCTTCAGTTATTGAACAAGCTAAACCTTTTTCGGGAACATGTGTAATGCGGCCAAAGTCTCTGAACGGACCTCCATAATAGCCGTAGTTGTGCTGAACGTCTTCATGTTGATGTTTCTGAACTATTTGATAACAAATTATCGCTACTTTATCTGAACTCTGTGGACTCACTTCCCAGACTGTACGCTAAATGCGACCAATATGATACGCAGAATGTGATGGCAAACTCTAGTAGCGGGATAATGACGCTAGTCATCAAAAGAATAATAATATTTTAAAGGGTAGAATGTGCGGTTATTGTCTTTAAATCCTACAAATCACCAGAACCGGATGGAATTTGTCCAGCCCTATTATCAAAAAGCAACTCCACAGTCATACCAACTATGATAAAAAATCTTTAGATCAAATCTAGTATTGGAGTATGGTTCAAAGCTCTGGAGGGAGGTGTAGGCTATATTCGTATCGAAAAGGAGAAACAAGCTCCTAGAATCTCCCAACTCATACAAACCAATTAGTATATATTCCTTCATGCTGAAACCAAACACTACTCCGTCTTTCCTCCTACTTTTAACCTTTTTTCTAGTTCCAGTACAATGCACTGCATATGTAGGGGTAATCCCCTGAGATGAAAAAAATAATAATTAGATTATATCAGGGAGAAGTAATCACCTTAAGTCCACAGCATGGACTACAATTTGCCTACCAGAAGGACAAGGCTCTAGTTAGACTGGTCACGGATATCTGATCTGAGTGCCAGGGGCATAAAGGTAATGAGATGGCAGACATCTACGCCAAAAAGAAAGCTGAGGCGACTTCCATTGCTCCCATTCCATATTTTAGCTTCAACAACACTCTTTAAGAGGTGGGTAAAGAATGTATTGCGCATGTTGTGCGAAAAAATTAGGACCGGGAAAAGGGTCTTCAACATTCCAAAAGTCTTCTAAGCTTTGATGCTAAGAGGACGGAATTTGCTCTAAAACTGGATAGGAAAAGCCTAAGAATACTAGAGTGTGCACTCACAGTTCCTTACACTTGCCTTAAGCATCTATAAAGAAAAATTGGAGTTAATAAAACATGTGATCAATCACTGTGGGGCGATGCATACGTTGGTAGCACGGGACTTGCTAACACTCTCATTGAAAGAGTTAGTCGGGTTTGTTGATGTACTAAGCCCATGAGGGCATAGGAGAAACACAATAGATCAATAATATACACTTGTAAGTATATGTATATGAAGATCAGTGGTCACCACAAAGAGTATGTAAATGTATAAGCGCAATTACCTTTGAGCGCATTGCGTGGTGATCACTGATATAGATTATCATATGAATAAAATTTAATAAAACTACTGGGAAATAGTGTATGTGGGCATTATCAAATTCAGCAACATTTTTACATACCTACGAATGTAGTAAACAGTGGTGAGCAAAAGCGAAACAATTTAGTATTAATCCACATATGTAGTCTCATTTCCGTTAAATGTGAATTTATATTTACCACTCTCTACGCCATTTGCTTTTATTCGTAAGTCAAGAATTTCGCTATCTCAAAGGCACACGTAATTTGCTGTCTCTATTCTCTCGCCGTGGGGAGCATGTTCTGCTTGGTGTACGCCTAACCAGGGCATAGAGGGATAGGAGTTCCTCGTTCTTTGTAGCAAATAAAACTCTTGAAAACCGCATGACTTATACTGTGTTGGACTTCAGAAGCGCTTTCGAAGGGTTAATTGGAAGAACGGGGATCGGCAAAGACCTCATGATGTTCTGCTTGCATACCAACTCGGAGCTGATCGTGGTTGAGATGCCTGCAATTTGGCTGAAATGACTATGGTTTATGCTTAAAATCGTAGAAAGGAGCAGTATTCCTGGCTAATAACTGGTGTCTGCCGGAAAACGGGTGAGTTGGCCGAAAGCGGATGCTCTTAACGGGCTTCGTCTTACCAACCCATAGACCATTGTCTTCTATTGACTATTCGGGAAATTGCATTGGAAACAATTGCAAATTGGAAACATTTTTTAAAGTAATAATCTTTACGTAATAGCTTGCCGACAATTTTGTTCAAAGTTCGGTATTCGGCGAATACGTGATGGACCACGAACTCCCGAAAATATTGTATTGGTTGAAAGCAGTTACGTGACTTTCAGCACGTAAAAGAGCAGCTTCACTGCGACTTCCAAGAGCAATTATTCATGAAGCTTTAAAAAAGGATCTGAAGTTCCATTCTTTTAAAATTCAAATCGTTCAAGAACAGCAAGAAAGTGACTTTGATTTACGGAAAATTTTTTGTGAAACGATGTTGGAGGGTTTTCTCTCTGTAAATCCTATTTTTTGAAGCCATGAGGCTCATATAACGGCCATGTGAACAACCAAAACTGTCATTACTGGTCTCCAGGAACCCGTAGCCCTCGATTGGAACATCAAAAACCATTTCATTCTTCCAGAGTAACTGTTTGGACCATTTTTTTTTCGAAAATTCTCGAGCGCAGGCGACGAATGTCAACGGCCAAAATTATCAACGCATGATTACGGAATTATTTTTGCCAAACCTGCGAGCTTATCCATCGTACTCTGCACATACGTGGTTTCACCGCATGAAGCGACTGCACACACAGCCAGAGCTTCGATGAATTTGCTTCGGGAAAATTTCCCCTAAAAACTGATCAGTCGCTTTGCGGACATCCCATGGCCACCGAGGTCGCCCAATCTAACTCCCATCGATTTTTTTATGGAGCTACCTCAAAGAGAGGGTTTATAATGACAATCCCTAATCTCTTGTATATTTAAAGGAAAATATTCGTTGATAAGTCAACTCAATTGTACGAAGTTTACTGCATCGTGTGGTTCAGAACACAAGGCTCCATTTTAGACACTGTATTCAACTCGACGGAAGACATCTGGATGACATACTCTTTAAAAAATTAAATCTGCATTTCCGTTCTATCGTTCAATTTTTACGTTTTTTATTTAAACAATTGAAAATAAATAAATAAACAATTGAAAAAAAAAATATCTAAATAAATTCTCAGCAATTTATTTAGATTGTTGGGATATAAAGTTGAATGTTTGAGAATATCTTTCAAAAAATTTCCAAAGTCTACTGATGATTAGGGTAGTTCCTATGAAATGTCGACATATAGATAGCTGGGAAACATAGAAAACAAGCTATTTATAATTTTTTATTGGGTTTTTATTTAAGTTTAAACAAATAAATTTGCTCCCAGACACCCTGTACTTTTAAGTACCAAAACGAAAGAAAAAAAAAACTCACAGCATAATAGATAGGTAGATAACTACTGGGTCTAGAATATCTAGCCGTTTAAACTGACACTATGGAGAAGAAAATATAGAAATAGTTACAAATATCTGGGCTTTGATATTACTTCTAATTTGTCTTGGAAAACGTACCTAAAAAATAAGCTAGCTACTTCGAAATTAGCAATTAATACAACGTGGCTTAAATACATAAACAACCCACATATCTCAAAAAGAAACAAGCTTAAAATCTTTTACGCAGCTTCACGATCAATAATGTTTTATGCAGCACAAGTCTGGGGTTATATGAAACATGGTACGGTTGAGAATCTTTTTAGATTCTTTATTAAAAAAATGCTCTATTTACCTACCACAACTCCCAACTATATGTTGTATATTGAAACTGGTCTAGACTCCATGTACATTTCAACGTTGAAACTTCACCTATGTTGTGTAAATAAAGTGCTTAGCATGAAAGCTACAAGATTACCTAGACTTTTAGCTGAAGCTATCATAACAAATAATATTTTTTGGGCCAAGGAATGGTCTGAGCTATCTCATAAATTGCAGTTTTCACCTCCACCTAATGAGGTTCTTTGTACTCAGTGGAAAACAGTAATTAACTTATTGAAGAAAAAGGAATACGATGAAAATATTTTTAAAGCTTTAGAATCTGAACATCACGATTTGTACCCTGTGCTTAATTATGATGTTATGCCAGCACTTGCATCAAATTTTTCGTCACATACTACTTCTTTGCTCATTAAAATGAGGGGTGGCTTACTAAAATTGAATGGCAGGGCTTTTAGTAACAGCACAACACTCACATGCACAATATGCAACCAAAACCAAATTGAAAATACATAAAAATTTATAGGCGTGTGCCCCATATACAAAGCTATTAGGAAACAATACCTTGGAGAAAGTAATCTAACTGTAGATGAAGTTATTAATAAATTAAATGGTACTAACTTGCATTCCCTTTACAAATATACTGAATTAGCATTAAAGTATCGTCGTCTTATCATGGACGAATATGTTTAGTTATGGATGTAACATAAAACACTTAATCAGACTCCGATTATTATTTGTATATGGTTGATATGTTAACTATTTGTATATACATATTGGCAGGGCTGGGCAGTATTTGAAATACATGTATTTGAAATACAAATACGTATTTTGTATCTGTATTTCAAATACCCAACCTGAAAGTATTTAGTATTTTGTATTTCAAATACATAACTTAAAAGTATTTTGTATCTTGTATTTCAAATACATATGGCTTAAACATACATTTTTACAAAATACATTTATTTATTATAAGTTCAAAATAAGTTTTTTCACACAAAAGCTAAAATTGCTAGAAACTGCGACCACTAAAATGTTTATTATTTTGCAATACCGCAATGCAGCTTTCAATTGTCTTGTCCAGAGCAAATACATTTTACACTAATCAGGTGATATCAATAGGAATTTTCAGATATTCGCCACCAGCTTTTTCCCAACACTTTGTATTATATACAGGGAAATAATATTTATTATGAAAACTTTTGCCTACCTTAATGTGTGTGAGAACCAGATTATATCGATTGCAAATACATATAATAATTTGAGGTATTTCAGTTGTATTTTAACAAAGCTAATGGAGAGCTTAGAAAGGACATATAACGACACCTGAAGCAAATAGAGCCATATTGGCGTCCACCCTAGTTTCAAAATACACTGGTCACCAGAAATCATCTCCTTAAAAGAGAGGCAACGAATTCAAAACCTTGCAATAGATAATAGATACCTTAGAGAAAGATTACAAAATACGTGAAACCGAACATGGATGCAATAGAAGAAGTAGTAGTTGCAGTAAAGATGATGAGAATTTTATTGTTTTTTTGCATTTATAGAATTTGGCAGCAGGTTCTGCAGAACCTGTAGAAATATGTTTTTCCTCGGCAGATTTTATTCACTCCCCAACAAGAGGTTGTTTGTCGGATGACTTATTAAATTATCTTGTTTTATTAAAGGAAATACTTGTTTTGCCGAATAAATCGTTTATTGGCTATCTAAATCCTAAATATTTTTAATTTCCCAGTTGGCGAGTTTAGAGCTATCATATGAATATACACACGTATGTTACACGTGTATATATGTAAAATGCATAGAATGTTAAATATATATAATAAAAAAATATAACACATTTTATATACTATTACACAGCTTTATTTCTAGTATTTGGATACATAATAAGTATATATGCAGTTGTAAGTATGAACATATATGTATATTGTCGCCTAAAAAGAAAAAGAGCATAACTGACAAAAAAAATTCTAGTCTAGTCTAGTTATTGTCAGTAATACAACTATCCACAATTTTTAATAGGCTTTCAATACTTTGCCAGTTACGCCCTTTTAAGTTGTATGTGACAATATACAACTTAGTTTAAGTGCATATACAAAATGAAATATTTATCTAAAACCAGAGTGGTATATTCTTATGAGATCGAGAGACAAAAAAGTATTTGTAGTTTTTAGTTGTATTTTCTATTTAAAATACACAGCTGGAAAGTATTTTGTATTTAAAATACACAACTTGAAAGTATTTTGTATCTTGTATTTGAAATACTTTAAGAGAGTATTTTGCCCAGCCCTGCATATTGGGATACATAAAATCACTCAATTATATATTTAGATATTTTTGCCATTCTGGCTAACAACTATCATGTTAAGCCATAATTAGATTTTTAATAGCAATTGAATTTTGTAAATATGAATTTGGTTAATATTTAAGAAAAATCTATTAATAAATAATAGGTAGATAAAAGAACAAAAAGAAATACAACAACAAGTAGGTAAAATATGTACGAGTACACCAAGATAAAGTTACTTTTTAATAAAAATTTCATTTGTTTGCCACTGTGAATCTGTTTATCTATTTTTATGTATAAAGTTTGTCAATTTTGTTTTTAATTTATTTATTTATATACATACACGAGTATGTGTACATTGAGGAATACGTTTTCAAAGTCATGTTGCGAAAATATTCATCGTTTAACCAAAATTTTCTCACCTTTTTTTACGCTATTGTTATACCCTTCACAAAAATGTTAAGGGTATATATAAGTTTGTGATTCCGTTTGTAATTTCTACAGTTTTTTTTTGCGACCCTATAAAGTATATATATTCTGAATCAGAATTAATGGAAAAGTCGATTAAGCGATGTCCGTCTGTCCGTCTGTCCGCTGTTGAAATACCGTTTCTGAGAAAACCATTAGACTTAGAAACTTTTTTCTTTCACCATTTTTTTACCCCATCGATTCATGGGTTTGCTATTGAAATTCAGTAATATCGGTCCACGTATAGCTGAGATATATTCAAAATTCCGAAAAAAGCCATTTTTTTTTGCAGTTTTGTATGAAAATTTTTGAACACAAAAGTTGTTCGTTTTGCTTCAAACTTCACACACTTATTAAGCATGGTGACTAAAAGGCAAAAAATTTTTTTTTCAGATATCGGTCCATATATACCCGAGATATAGCTCAAATCGGATTTTTAATGAAAATGTCGCATAGGCGAAGCTAAATAACTTTTTTTTGCTCAAAAGCAGTTCTGGTAATAAAATTAGGTTACATAAATATGGAAAATGAAAATTTCCGATATCGGTCCATATATACCCGAGATATAGCCTAGACCGGGTTTTTCATGAAAATGTCGCGTAAGCGAACTTAAACAACTTTTTTGTGCTCAAAAGCAGTTCTGGTAATGAAATAGGGTCATATAAATATGAGAAATGAAAATTTTCGATATCGGTCCATATATACCCGAGATATAGCCCAAATCGGGGTTTTCATGAAAATGTCGCGTAAGCGAACTTAAACAACTTTTTTGTGCTCAAAAGCAGTTCTGGTAATGAAATAGGGTCATATAAATATGAAAAATGAAAATTTTCGATATCGGTCCATATATACCCGAGATATAGCCCAAACCAGGTTTTTCATGAAAATGCCGCGTAAGCGAACTTAAACAACTTTTTTGTGCTCAAAAGCAGTTCTGGTAATGAAATTAGGTTACATATATATGAAAAATGAAAATTTTCGATATCGGTCCATATATACCCGAGATATAGCCTAGAACGGGTTTTTCATGAAAATGCCGCGTCAGCGAAATTAAACAACTTTTTTTGCTTTAAAGCGGTTCTGGTAACAAAATAAGGTTATATAAATATGAAAATTGAAAATTTCCGATATCGGTTCATATATACCGCAGATATAGCCTGGAACGGGGTTTTCATGAAATTGCCGCGTAAGCGAACTTAAACAACTTTTTTTGCTTAAAAGTAGTTTTGGTAATAAAATAAGGTTGTATAAGTATGGAAAATGAAAATTTTCGATATCGGTCTATATATACCCGAGATATAGCCCAAACCGGGTTTTTCATGAAAATGTGGCGTAAGCGAACTTTAACAACTTTTTTTTGATTAAAAACAGTTCTGATAATAAGATGAGTTTATATAAATATGGAAGATAAAAATTTCCGATATCGGTCCATATATACCCGAGATATAGCCTAAACCGGGGTTTTCATGAAAATGCCGCGTAAGCGAACTTAAACAATTTTTTCGCCTTAAAGTAGTTCTGGTAATTAAATAAGGTTATATAAATATGCAAAATGAAAATTTCCGATATCGGTCCATATATACCCGAGATATAGCCCAAACCGGGTTTTTCATGAAAATGTCGCGTAAGCGAACTTAAACAACTTTTTTCACCTTAAAGCAGTTCTGGTAATGAAATAAGGTTATATAGGTATGAAAAATGAAAATTTCCGATATCGGTCTATATATACCCGAGACATAGCGCAAACCGGGTTTTTCATGAAAATGTCGCGTAAGCGAACTTAAACAACTTTTTTTCGCTTAAAACAGTTCTGGTAATAAGATGAGGTTATATAAATATGGAAAATGAAAATTTTCGATATCGGTCCATATATACCAGAGATATAGCCTAAACCGTGGTTTTCATGAAAATGCCGCGTAAGCGAACTTAAACAACTTTTTTCACCTTAAAGCAGTTCTGGTAATAAAATAAGGTTATATAAATATGGAAAATTAAAATTTCCGATATCGGTTCATATATACCCGATATATAGCTTAACAGGTTTTTTGATGAAAATGCCGAGTAAACAACTTTTTTGTGCTCAAAAGCAGTTCTGGTAATGCAATAAGGTTACATAAATATGGAAAAAGAAAAAATCCGATATCGGTCCATATATACTCGAGATATAGCCTGAACCGATTTTTCCAATAACATTTTTTTTTTACTGAAAAGCAATTCTTGTTATAAAAGAAGGTTAAGAAAATAGAGAAAATTAAAATTTCTGATATCGGTCCATATATACCCGAGATATAGCCTAAATCGGGTTTTTCATGAAAATATCGCGTAAGCGAACTTAAACAATTTGTTGTGCTCAAAAGCAGTTCTGGTAATGATATAAGGTTATATCAATATGGAAAATTAAAATTTTCGATATCGGTCCATATATACCCGAGATATAGCCTGAACCGATTTTTCCATTAAAAATTTTTTTTTTTTTTTTTTTTGCTGGAAAGCAATTCTCGTTATAAAAGAAGGTTACTAAAATACAGAAAATAGAAAAATCCGATATCGGTTCATATATAACCGAGCATATTTAGGTCACAGTTTTAATATACTATACATATTCGTGACTATCGTGAAGGGTATTTTAGATTCGGCCCAGCCGAATATACTACACTCTTACTTGTTTTATTATAGATATGTTTATGTATGAATACATACATATGTAAGTAAGTATGTATGTATATACTTAGCAACATACGAAATATTAAACGTTATTTCTCTCATTAATTCTCAGTTGATTTTCAAGGAGAGCTTTTTGAACATTTCAAATTAACGTTTTTAAACTAAATCGCCGTTGAACGAAGAAATGATTTAAAAGTGTGAAATGTTTCACACTTTCTTTGTGTTAAATAAATTGCAATGCTAAAATGTTTTAGAATTAGAATATCAAATCGCTCAAGGTATTTAATATTAATTGTAACGCAATAAATTCCCATATTGAAAATGTAAAAATTATTACATCATATTTTTTGTTGGAAAAGTTATTTGAGGTCAAAAGGAATATTTTATACACAGATAAACATGCCAGCATATGTATACGTATACAGTGTATTTCTGAGTATCAAATCTTAAAAAAATAAGTAAATATTAACGGCCTTATGTATAATAAAAAAAACTTATGCTAACTAACTTGTTGCTATCTTTCCCTTATGGGAATTTACACGCAAAAAACTTAGCGGCTAGTTAGTTAGCATAAGTATTTTGATTATACATTTTTTTTTTTTTTTATTTAACTTTATTATTTTATTTATTGAATCTACATAAAAAATGTAATGACAATAAGTATTCAAATCTTAATACTAAAAAAAATTTTAATTAAAGTCCTACCAGTGCTGGACAAAAATTTATTTTTATGCGAATATTATTTCAGAATTCAGTCATCTGTTTAGGGCTCTAATGGTAGCCAAAGTATCCCTCCTTCTCAGATGGGTATAACCACCAAAGTTAAGGATATTAACTGCAAGTGGATTTGGATGGATTTCAAGTTTGTTAATATATCTTGTCGCGTACTTCACAAATTCAGATTTCACAAAAGGTACGTTCAGATCTGCGTGGATTCGTTAGTTTTTAACATACCATGGAGCATCTGTAATTCTACGGAGAATTTTGTTTTGACTTCTTTGAATTTTTTCAATGTTAGATGCCGAGGCTGTGCCCCATAATTGAATCCCATAGCACCATATTGGCTTTAGAATCGAGTTGTACAGCAAAAGTTTACAATCAAGTTTCAAGGTCGCATTTCTGCCTAGTAGCCAGTTAATTTGCACTGCTTTCAATTTCATTTGCGTTACTTTTGCCTCGATGTGCGTCTTCCATGTTAGTCTACGGTCAAGATGAATACCGAGGTATTTGACTTCACTGTGTTGAGGTATTACTTTGTTGTTAATAGTAATGGGTGAGCATGTTCCTAGACGCAGTGCGAATGTAACATGGGCACACTTTTGTTCATTAACCTTGATTTTCCAAAGTTTGAGCCATTTCTCTAGTTTGTCGATATGTTCCTGTAAGTTTATTGATGCTTGCTGGTGGTTACTATGTATGCTAAGGAATGCTGTATCATCTGCAAATGTTGAAGTGTGAATGTTGGTGCTTGTCGGCATGTCAGATGCGTAGATCAAATATAAGATAGGCCCTAAAATGCTACCTTGGGGAACTCCAGCTTCAATAGGCTGGGCGGGGCTTATGAATTCGCCTTCTTTTATTATAAATTGGCGACAATATAAATAGCTTTTCAAAAGGTTATGTGTGTTTGCAGGTAAGTTAAACTTTATTTTATGCATTAGTCCATCGTGCCACACTTTATCAAAAGCCTGTGAGACGTCGATGAATAAGGCAGAGCAATATTTTTTATCTTCAAATGCCTTTCTTATGACGTTAACTAACCTGTGTGTTTGCTCAATGGTGCCATGTTTCGCTCTAAAACCAAATTGGTGATCAGGAATACATTCAACCTTATGAAGCATTGGATCCAACTTCGCCTTTAGCAATTTTTCGAAAAGTTTTGATATTGTTGACAGTAGACTTATTGGACGGTATGATTCTACTTTCGAGTGATCCTTCCCTGGCTTAGGAACCATTGTTATCATGGACACTTTCCACTCTGCAGGGTAATACTCAAGCCGTAAAATAGCATTAAAAATAAAAAGAACAATTCTTTTAGCTACACGAGGCAGCTCTACGAGCATTTTGTTGCTGATTTTATCCATACCTGGAGCTTTTTTAAGGTTTAGATTACCAATAGCATTTTCAACTTCTTCAAAATTGAATCTTAAAGGCACAGGAGGTCTACTAACAATAGGCGGCCACTCATTTGCATTATCAGACCTATTTGTGGTAAAAACGTTTTTCAAATGGTTAACAAATAAATTACCCTTTTCCGAGTCATCTCTAGCCCAGTCACCAGATGGTTCTCGCAAGGGCGGCTTACCTCTAACTGGCCTTTTTAAACCTTTAGTCGCCCGCCATAAAGAATAGTCGGACTGAGGAGTACCATCCAGACTTTCTAGATACGTTTGTAGAGATGCCGTTTTTTTGGGTTGCAAGCAAATTTCTTAGCTGACTTGTGCACTCACGTAGCCTTGTTTTTTAGTTGGGAGACCTGCGAAGTTGCCACTCTCGTCGAACTCTTCTTTTTTCTAACACAAGTTGCATAAGGCCATAAATATACAAGATCTGATTAACAAATAACCGTTATTTTAAATTTTTCAAAAGGTATTTATTCATCTTTTCCGCTTTACACTAATCCCCCTTAGATATAATACATTTATGGCAGCATTTTTTCCAATCCTCTGAACACGTCTGAAACGCGCTATTTAGTATCGCCAACTGCTCCTGTTTCGATTTTTCTTTTATCTCTTCAATCGTAGCAAAACGCTTTCCTTTCATCGGTGTCTTCAGTTTTGGGAAGAGGAAAAAGTCTGCGGGGACCAAGCCCAGTGAAAACGATGGTTGAGGCATGATAACCGCGGTTTTTCAATCATATCACAATATCGTTCCCAATACACAGTTGCCGTTACGAAGTTTCCATTTGCAAATAAGTAAGGTCCAATGATTCCTCCTGACCGAGTTGCACACCAGACTGTAATTTTTAATGGATACAAAGGTGACTGATGAATAATTTCGAGGCGTTTCCATTACCCAGAACCGACTATTTTGTTTATTCACATGTCCATTCAAATGAAAATTTGCCCCGTCACTCATTATGATTTTTTCATGAAAAACGGTGTTGTTGTGGGCGAGCAGTAACATCCCATTGATGGTGTAAATGGTCTTGTGGAAGAAGCTCCTGTGTCAATTGAATCTTAAATGGAAACAAATGCAAATCCTTCTGCAAAATTATGGCCAAAGCTGTTCTTTGAAGACTAAGCTCCTGAGCATGACCAAGCTCTTGAGAACGGCATCGATGGATTGTTTTAAACACTTTCTTGAGCAGCAGTTATGATTTTAGCCGATCTTATAGTACGTTATGGTCACCTACAGAACCTCTTTATTCGAAATCATGGGAGTGGTGTTCTGTCTTCCATTCTACGCTTACGTCTTTTGTTACTGCTGTCCATATTTCCTATATATATTCATTATTAATTTCGTATGAAAAAATTGCACCGGAATAGGCTGGGTACTCGTGTTTCTTATTTTGCCTCTTTTCATCGTTGTCTGTATTTTCTATATATATTAATAATTAATTTCGTATGAAACCATACTGCGCCGTATTTCTTTTTTCACCGTTTTCCGTATTTTCTTTATATGTTCATTATAAACTTCTTTTGAATGTACTTCATTATCTTGCAGTGTGGAAGGTGTTGGACTAAATTTTATTAGTCTGAGCAGTGTCGAAGGAATATACATTGGGCGGTGATCACCAACTAATTTAATTCCAACATTTTAAATGCTGTAATAGAGTTTTTATTGTTCAAGTTAAACTTCCACACACTACTCCCTATTTCATCCTATTATAACCTATTTACTTAGTTCCAGTACAATGCATTGCATATGTAGGGGTCATCCCCTGACATTCACTATACCATGCGGCACTTTTTCTGTCAAGTTTTGTTTACCTTTTCGGCGCCATTTAAATTTTTGTACACGTTCTTTATCAACTACTTTTGACAGCTTAAGTGTGAATTCGCCTTTTTGCACAAACAAAATACCTGTTATTTTTTTTTATTGTTGTAGCGAAGCGGCTACCTTGTTTTTTGTATCATGAATTTATACAGGTGAATGTAAGCGGGAAGGCGAATTCAATGCTATGTATTTTGTTATTGTAAAACTTACTGAGAATGTCCAAATCTAAATTCGCCTAAGATTGTTCAGCTAAGAAAATATGTTACATAAACGTTAAATACAAATTTGTATAATTGTTTGTAATTAAAATCACAGATTATAATGGTTTTTCACTTTTAAATTCACAAATATTTCTTGAAACTTCACTAAATCATACAAAAACTTTTCAGATTTAAATGGCGCGAAAATGTCTGTAAACAAAAGAGAAAAAAAATTTTGACAGTCTCATTTGAACAAGCGCGGTAAGCAAAAAATTATCACCTGAGCTATCAAGTTCACCTATAATGAATTCGCCTTGCGTTAAATTACGTTGCGCTTTACGCCCGAATTTAGGTTGCACTGTTCTACACAGATGTTCTACATTTTTTTTCTCGAATTTAGGTATACGATCTGTTAAAAGTTGTTTACGTTTTGCTTACATACATACATATGCTTTTTGCTTACATATTGCTCCTTTATTGCAACATAGTAAAAATTTTAAATTCAAAAAATTAACTATCCTAGTTAACAATGCAGAATTGTTAACAGTACTACCTTTTATATTGTGGCAAAAATTAATTGAAATTACTTTAAAACTGTTTCCTTTAAGAGATAAAGGGTGGTTAAATTTCAAGGGCCGATGTTGATTTTGAATAAAACACAAACTATTTAGGAAATTATTGTAATTTTATTTTATTATGATATATTGGTATTACTCAATTATGTATGGAACAAAATATCGGCCAAATGGGCGCCGCGACCACGGCGGCATACCTCCATCCGATAGTCCAAATTTTCGATGACCCTGAGGCATAATGGAGGTTCTATGCCGTTAATGTGCCGAATTACCTCATCCTTTAGCTGTTGAATTGTTGCTGGCTTATCGACGTACACCTTTTCTTTCAAATAACCCCAAAGAAAAAAGTCCAACGGTGTCAAATCACATGATCTTGGCGGCCAATTGACATCGCCATTACGTGAGATAACACGGCCATTGAATTTGTTGCGCAAAAGAGCAATTGTTTCGTTAGCTGTGTGGCAAGTGGCACCGTCCTGCTGAAACCACATATCGTCTACATCCATATCTTCCAATTCGGGCCATAAAAAGTTCGTTATCATCTCACGATAGCGAACACCATTCACAGTAACTGCCTGACCGGCCTAATTTTGGAAAAATTACGGCCCTATGATGCCGCCAGCACATAAACCGCACCAAACAGTCACTCTTTGTGGGTGCATTGGTTTTTCGACAGTCACTCTTGGATTCTCATTCGCCCAAATGCGGCAATTCTGTTTATTGACGAATCCACTGAGGTGAAAATCATCATCACTGAAGATGATTTTCTTCGAAAATTTATCATCATTTTCATAATAAGTCTGGATAACTTTAACACGTTGTTGGATTGTGTATCTCTCCATGGTTCAAATTGAGTAAGTCTGAAATAGAGAAATGTCAAATAAAATTCGGAAAAAAAACTTGGCGTTTAGGTGTGGTTTACATTCAACATCGGCCCTTGAAATTTAACCACCCGATATTTTCTAAAAAAATTTTCTAAGACTTGTATGGAAACTAAAAATTTTAAATGTGTTTTTCTCGAAACAAGCTTTTTATAGTTAAGACTATGTTGCAGTAAAGGAGCGTTATGTACATGCATATATATGTATTTATGTGTCTACAGGTAAAGTGGGTATGTATGTATGTGCAGAAATGAATTCGCTTTGGAGTCAAGAGTACTTTGATTGTTGTTGGTAATTAAAATCTAACGGTTTTATACTTTGCTATTTTTACTCTTGTTGGTTTTATCTTCATTATATGGCAACGCAATTTAATAGAAATAAATTGGTTGACGTGACTTACGAGTAGTACGGCACCTTATATCAGCTTCTTTACCTATTATTTCTACATACATACATATGTATGTATGTAGGTTTTTTTTTTTTTTTTTTTGAAATTAGCAATAGGAACAGTGTTGACACAAGTGAAAGATTATTTTTATTTCATAGATAAGAAAATACAATTAAAAAACCATTTTATAGACATATGTATGTGCATATGCATATTACGTATACCTAGTACTAAAAAACTGCATATACGAGTATCTATATGCACATATGTAGGTATTTATGTAAGCGTATAATAATTTCTATACATATGTACAAATCGTTAGTCTCACGTAGAAAGGCCCTAACTCGCATTTTCTTTGCATTGAACCCTTTTAAGAATTCTACTACGTTTCACATAAGTACACAATGTCACAAAGATTTAATTATATAATTTCATACACATCGCTCTTACAAGCAATTGAGCAAAAAAGTTACTTTTAGATGTACCTACCCAGTGAAATTTTTGTCACATACATCTTCGTTCTAAGACCATTGACAATGTAAGCGCGACCCATCCGAAGTCTGCATACAATTCCTACTTACATTTACACAGCGATGGCCTAGGCCGTATACATTGTAAGCGAAGATTGGATGAGTTCAAAACTATGTACCTTCTTCGAGCTAAAGGTCTTTCTTGGAATTTTTAGTTTTTTTGGTTTTTAATTATCTGGCAATATTTCGCTTTCCTTTGGATAGCTTCTTCAGGCCAAATAATATTTATATAAAAAAAAAGAAAGGAAAAAACGGTCGAAATAAAGAAATAATAAACTATGTATATTATTAGCATTTGTTTTCTTCTTTGCTTCTTATGTACATTTAATTTAACAAAATGAGTAGAAAAAAATACTAATCTGAATCGGATGCTAGTTGTTTGTTGTGTTGGATGTATTTATTTTGATTTTTTCTGTTGACATAATCGCTTACAATCGGATGCTTTGCAAATTGTAATAACTTGTGTAAAATTGCAATCATGTTTGTTAGGGCCTTTCTACATGAGACCAACGTTATGTACCTATGATTGGTTGTACATAAAAAATCGCATAGCGGAAATAAAAATATTATGTTTTATAGATACAGTATTGGGCAAAACCTAAGAAACTCTGCTTGATTTTAGCTTGTAGTCAAAATTATATTTAAATGAACATATTTCAATTCAATGCTTTAATGCAGTTTTATTAGTAAATGTGTCATACAAAATTACAAAAAAAAAAATTTTATTATCTCTCACCTAACGGTTCTTTTAGTACAACAACAAAAAATACTCAAAAAATCATTGGGCAAAACCTAAGAAACTTTTAATATTTGGTATAATAATCCTTATTTTTTATTACTGCGGCGCACCGACGCGGCATAGATTTGATTAAATTATCAATTATTTTTGGATCTATGCGTATCCATTCATTCTCTAGACACGAAAATAAATCGTCTCTCTAGGAAAATCGTTTCGATCCAACATTCCTCTTCAATGTGGAAAATAAATTTTCTATTGGGTTCAAATCAGGCGATTGAACCGGCCAATCAAGCACTTGAATCCCTTTCTATTGTATCCAGTCCTTAACCAACTTCGATGAGTGTTTCGGATCGTGATCATGTTGAAACACCCATCGAACTGTCATATTCCACTCGGCATATGGCAACATCTTATTTTCGAAAATGTCCCTATACACAAATCTGTCCATTTCGGTAGAAACTCTGTGGACGGAACTTAAAAGGGCGTAATTGGCAAAGTATTGAAAGCCTAGTAAAAATTGTGGATAGTTGTGTTATTGATAATAACTAGACTAGACTAGAATTTTTTTGTCAGTTATGCTCTTTTTCTTTTTAGGCGACAATATACATATATGTTCATACTTACAACTGCATATATACTTATTATGTATCCAAATACTAGAAATAAAGCTGTGTAATATTATATAAAATGTATTATATTTTTTTTATTATATATATTTAACATTCTATGCATTTTACATATATACACGTGTGACATACGTGTGTATATTCATATGATTGTTCTAAGCTCGCCAACTGGGAAATTAATAATATTTAGGATTTAATAGATAGCAAATAAAAGATTCATTCGGCAAAACAAGTATTTCCTTTAATAAAACAAGATAATTTAATAACTCATCCGACAAACAACCTATTTCTTCAGGTTCTGCGGAGCCTGCTGCCAAATTCTATAAATGCATAAAAACAATAAAATTCTCATCATCTTTACTGCAACTACTACTTCTTCTATTGTATCCATGTTCGGTTTCACGTATTTTGTATTCTTTCTCTAAGGTATCTATTATCTATTGCAAGGTTTTGAATTCGTTGCCTCTCTTTTAAGGAGATGATTTCTGGTGACCAGTGTATTTTGAAACTAGGGTGGACGCCAATATGGCTCTATTTGCTTCAGGTGTCGTTATATGTCCTTTCTAAGCTCTCCATTAGTTTTGTTAAAATACAACTGAAATACCTCAAATTATTATATTTGCAATCGATATAATGTGGTTCTCACAGACATTAAGGTAGGCAAAAGTTTTCATAATAAATATTATTTCCCTGTATATAATACAAAGTGTTGGGAAAAAGCTGGTGGCGAATATGTGAAAATTCCTATTGATATCACCTGATTAGTGTAAAATGTATTTGCTCTGGACAAGACAATTGAAAGCTGCATTGCGGTATTGCAAAATAATAAACATTTTAGTGGTCGCAGTTTCTAGCAATTTTAGCTTTTGTGTGAAAAAACTTATTTTGAACTTATAATAAATAAATGTATTTTGTAAAAATGTATTTTTAAGCCATATGTATTTGAAATACAAGATACAAAATACTTTTAAGTTATGTATTTGAAATACAAAATACTAAATACTTTCAGGTTGGGTATTTGAAATACAGATACAAAATACGTATTTGTATTTCAAATACGTATTTCAAATACATGTATTTCAAATACTGCCCAGCCCTGTATGTACTTTATTGAAATAATGTATAAAATATATATAAGTACATACATATGTATATAAAATATAGGTATACATACATACATATGTATGTAGTAATGCCAAATTACCCTGCAGGAAATGTCAAAAGTAAAATTATAGCGCATTTACACCAACTCAAAATCTAGTAGATTTGAATTGAAATCTACAACGAAATCTATATCGTTTACACCACCGTTTTTTGACATCTAGCAAGATTTAATTTGCTCAAAAATAATTTATGCATGCGGGTTTGACAATACAATATTATCAGAGACTGAATACACCAGCATTAAAGTGTATATTTTTTGCGCCCAGAGACTGCATACACCACATTATAGTGCAATTTTTGTTGCAGCGTAGTATTTTTTAGTACTTTTTGCAAGAAATCACAGTTGCATCGCTTAGTACTGAGTAGATTTCAGGAGATTTCGTCGAAATCTAGTCATAAAGTAGATTTCATTTTGTATGGGAAATCTTCTCAAAATCTACTAGATTTGGCTTGAAATCTCGAATGAGCAGATTTCGCTTTGGTGTAAATAGGCTATTATAGTGATTACCTATTGACGATGTCACCAGTACTACTGACAAATTGTATCCTTACTAATGCTAACTACTATTGACATTTAACACAGGCTTGTCCTACCAATAGACTGTGTCAATACTGACTAGGTAGTTCTTGTGGGGTCATGAATATATATATATTCATTTATTTAAACGTTTACGTATATACATATATATATACATACATACACATACATACATATTATAATATTTTGTTTCCGTGAACATACACGTTCAAATGATTAACATTTAGAACAATAAATTTATTGACGTTATTTTTTAATTTAAAAGAACAAAATAAAAGCAAACGTGCTGATCAGCATTCACTACACGTAATTTTATTCTATGATGAAAGAAATAAGCGAAACAGGTTCTTTTAACTAAACAAAAAATAAAACCAAAATATTGCTAGATAAACGGCAAAGGTTTCACTTTTGCAAAATTTTTATGCTAGTTAGTTACTTTTGAGAATGAAATCAGTTTCAAAAAAAAAAATGACACACTCTGCGACTTAAACTGAGCTCAAGTCTGGTTTAAGGCTTTTAAATTTCAGAGGGTTTCTTTAAATTTCAATATCAGTGCCAAGCAATTTAATTATTTTAATATTATATGGGCTAAGCATAAGCTATGTATGTATGTAACGCGTGTTTTGAAAACGGCAGAAAATAATATACTGTATGTATGTATGTAAGAATGTATGTATGTATGTACGTATGTATGTATGAATGTATTTAAATATTCATGTTTTGCAATATACAGTGTTCTTAGAGTTGCACAAGTTTAAATCATAATAAAAGCAACAAATATATTTTTAAATATATTTTTCTGTCACACACGAGAACAATTTTTCTGGCAACTTGTTGGCGAAGGGGGTGAAGGGAGTAATATTTTGTCCACATAGTTTTTCAAGCAGATTCACACCTGCACAAGCAATACAAAACCCAAGGCGAATTCATTCCTAGGTGAACTTGACAGCTCAGGTGATTATTTTTTGCTTACCGCGCTTTTTCAAATAAGACCGTCAATTTTTTTTTTGTTTACAGACATTTTCGCGCCATTTAAATCTGAAATGATTTTGTATGATTTAGTGAAGTTTCAAGAAATATTTGTGAATTTAAAAGTGAAAAACCATTATAATCTGTGATTTTAATTACAAATAATTAAAAAAATTTGTATTTAACGTTTATGTAACATTTTTTCTTAGCTGAACAATCTTAGGCGAATTTAGATTTTGACATTCTCAGTAAGTTTTTCAATAACAAAATACATAGTATTAGATTCGCCTTCCAGCAAGGCGAATTCATTACTAGGTGAACTCAACAGCACAGGTGATTATTTTTTGCTTCTCACGTTTTTTTCAATGAGACTGTCAAATTTTTTTTCTTTTGTTTACAAACTTTTTTGGTATGATTTAGTGTAATTTCAAGAAATTTTTGTGAATTTAAAAGTGAAAAACTAATATAATCTGTGATTTTAATTACAAACAATTATAAAAATTTGTATTTAACGGTTATATAAAATTTTTTTCCAGCTGAACAATCTTAGGCGAATTTAGATTTTGACATTCGCGATATGTGTTACAATAACAAAATACATAGTACCGAATTTGCCTTTCCGCTTGCATTCACCTGTATAAATTCGCCTTGCTCACAATGCTGTGTGACGAAAGTCACTTTCATTTCACTTTCAAAATTTTAAAGCTCCCAATCAAGACGATTTATACAAATGAATGCAAGCGGCAAGGCAAATTCAGTACTATCGTACGACTCATTTACAGGAAAGTGTTTTATATACTCAATAATATATATATTTTTTTATCTTGGACCAGTACTCAGGGAATGACCCCTACATATGCAGTGCATTGTACTGGAACTAGGAAAATAAGTTAAGATGAAGAGGAAAGAGGGAGTAGTGTTCGTGGAAGCTTAAATTTAACAATAATAACACGAAAGACTAAAACAAACTCTATTGCAGCATTTAAAATGTTGGAATTAAATTATTTAAAACTGATCAGTGCCCAGTGTATATACCTTCGACACTGCTAAGACTAGCAAAATTTATTCCAACACCATCCACACCACAAGGTAATGAAGTACATTCAGAAAAAATTAATATTGTGCATATAAAGAAAACACGGACAACGGCGAGAGAAGAAACAAAAAGAAACGCGTATATACGCACATACTGCTACCTATTCCGGTGCACTTTGATTTCATACGAAATTAATAATGAACATGTGTAGGTATACAGAAAATACGGGCAACGGTAAAAAAGAGAGAAAGAAAAATAAACACATATATATAGCTTGCTACCTATTCCGGTGCAATTTGGTTTTATATAAATTTAATTAATGAAAGTACACATATAGAAAATACGGACAGCAGTAACAAAAGACATGTGCACACGACGAGAGACCAAACACTACTCTCAATTTTATATACTCAATAATATATTTAAACACATTTATTACCATAGTAATTTTACATTATTTAAATGTTTTTCTCGAGGCGCCAGCAATATTTTCATATTTACCACACTGATCGTACAGGAACCATAATGTTTTGTAAAGTTTCATAATTTTTTTCAAATTGCACGATTTGTCAAAAACTCTTGTCACACAGTGGCATTTCTGTGGAGGAAATGTGATGTTCGATTAAAATTTTTTGTGAGTATTGTTTTGATAAAAACTTGTAAATTATCTTCACTCCAAATGTGAGAATTCTGCTTATTTACTTACCCATTTAATCACAAATTGTCTTTATTGGAAAACAAAATTTTTAATGGAAATTCAATATCAATTTAGGCTTTATCCTATTTGCAAGTTTTGCTCTGGTGTAACTGCCTGGCCTACTATGTCACTCGATATCGCCCGCTCGCATAAATACATTTGAAACAAAAACAAATTTTAAAATGTTGTTTTTGGTATGCATGTATTTATGCGAGCGATCGATGTCGAGTGACATAGTGGGCCAGGCAGTAAGTCTATACACAATGAAATGTCAAACTAAACAGAAATCAACTATCAGCTGTTAACAGTGAAAATGATTTACATCAGTACCTGCCTTGACGGCCTAACCTGATGGTGGATCAGTTCCACGAAGTGAATTTTTCACGATTCACCACAGCCCCCGTGTGGCTTGCTAGGCTCACACAGGTAGCAATTCTTGTCATATGATTGCTGTCATATGAACAACTTCTTGTTGAGGAGTTCGGGCCTTCTAATCCCTCATGTATGCAATTTCCCAGCAATCAATGGAGGACAAGGCTTAATGAGTTGGTAGGCCGAAGCCCATTAAGAGCATCAGCCCTTAAACCAACTCACCCATCAACTATCACCACTGGTTTCTTACAGTACACGTATCTGATGTATAGGCAACAGATCCTCGGGAGGTTGTTAGCCCTTGAAAAAAGCCATCACCAAACAATTATCAAGGATACTAACACTCCCTTCCTGCGTTTTAGGTTTCAACCACAGCCAGAACGTTTCAGCCAAGGTAGGCACCTCAACCATGATCAGCCCGGGTCGAACCGCAAGCAGAACTTCCCGAGGGCCATGCTGATCCCCGTTCTGCCAATTTATACCCTTGGTAAGGGTTTCGGAAGCCAACACAACATAAGTCATGTGGCTTCCTAGAGTTTTGTTTGCCGCACCAAACGAGGGACCCCTTCCCCTCTTTTTCCCCGAAAAACAGAGCGCCTAAATTAGGAATACGCCAAGGCAAAACCTGTTCCCCGGGGGAAATATTAGCTGTTAAATGAGAAGGCCTCGCATGTGGTGTAAACGTATGTTGGCAATGCCGACGGTGAAAAACCGAAATGATGACACAACTATTTGACAGCCGCCGGCCGTTGTCACAGCAGAATGGATGGCGGGCAAGAAGCAGCATTACTGGTCAACAAATGAAATGTTCCCGAACGAAAATTAAAGCCGAATAGGCTTTTGCCAAAAAGAAAAAAAATGGCGAAAGGAGATAAGCACGGAATATCAGGTAGTGTCGGCCATTTTGTGATATGATGACACAACTATTTGACAGCCGCCGGCCGTTGTTACAGCAGAATGGATGGCGGGCAAGAAGCAGCATCACTGGTCAACAAATGAAATGTTCCCGAACGAAAATTAAAGCCGAATAGGCTTTTGCCAAAAAGAAAAAAAAAAATGGCGAAAGGAGATAAGCACGGAATATCAGGTAGTGTCGGCCATTTTGTGATAGTCTTTCAAGTGGTACAAAAAAAGCAGCTCGAGGATAGTTTTAATCGGTGGTGAAAAGTCGTTCATTCCCTCAATTTAATCAAAAATCAATTGTTCTCATTAAACTTTAATTTCCGGGCCTCAGACTTTTTTTGTATTTGGATGTTTCAGGTTTTAGTCAATGCTGACATGATTTTTGTTGTTGTTGTCGCTGATTACAGCTAGGCTGACCGACAAGAACCAGCCCAAGACGGCGAGCCCTAGCCGGAGCAATACGCCAGCATGTCAGCGCGGTCGGTGGTCTAGTCTAACAAAGATGGTTTTTCAACTTTTCAATTTTGAATTTTTCCAGTTTTTTTTTTCATTGCAATAGCGATATGCAACAGCAACGGCAATTGCAAGAAAACGACGGGAATCAACACACAGCTCTACACGTAGAAAAAAATATATGGTTGAGACAACAATATTCTGAGGACAACATACTATTGTGGCACTATATGTTTAGATACAAAAATATTAAATGGTTATATCTAACAATATAATTTTAAAATATTGGCAATTCAGTGGCATAAAGTATTGTTAAAAATTACAACAATATGACTCTTTGTAACCATGTTAATTTTAACATTTAACAAACCATGTTACCATTTTTATCAACTATATTATTATGAAAGAAAAAAACATTATTACCACTTTTAACAATACTATATTGTAGTCGGTTATTTTTTATTAAATATTTTATTGCAATAAATATGTGCATATGTATGTTGAAAATAAATAAAAATTGTTCTTCAGAATATTTTGGATTTGATAAGAGTTTTGTTCAGATTTTGGATCCTGTGCCTCGTTTCTGTAAGGTTAGTGAGAAGTTTCTCGCATCGAAACTATGAAACATAAAATTCCATCGTTTCTCGACTATCGTGAAAAACAGCGTTTCTGTACATTAAATCGAAAAGAGGCAATACTAGTTACGTCTTTATTGGAATATTTCCATTAAGCAGCTGTCAACTGACAAATAAGAAGAAGAGAATATAGAAAAATTTATCAAACGAGAAGAAAATTTAAGAAACAAATGTTCAGCAGTGAATAAAACAATTGAATTCAGTAGTGTTACAAATAAAATAAAATTATGTCAATCAATAACACATGTATATAAATAAAAACACATTCAAATCATTAATAAATTTCATAAAAACTTTCAATTTGTGGTGATGGTTGCTGACCAATATGACCGGCGAAACATGTTGCGCATTTACAGGCAGAGATTAAGGGCTACAACCGACCCTTTTTTAATTCCTGAACCGATGAGGGAAGCTTCTCGCATTCGAGACAGGCTAAAGTTAAGATTTTGCCTTTAAATTTTTAATTTATCATACTGTATGTATGTACATAAATATTAAGAAATAAAGAAAAAACCAAAAACAAAATTTAATTCATAATTTTTATATATTTATTATTTATATCTCCGTGGAAATTCTTTCAATTTTCTAAAATAAAAAGAAGAAATGAATAATGAACTACATTCAACATCTGCCGTATTCATAATAAATAATTTACACATAACAAAGGTTTAATTGACAAATTTTGTGTAAAAATATGTATATCAAGTAATCTTTTACTAATTCCAAATTATCTTTTATTAATACGACAATAAATATTTAAAAACTTTACCTTTTCTACACTTCTTGCATTCATTATGTCAATTATATATTTTTTAAATTTATAACTTCCGCAACTCTTTTATTTGTGAAAAGTTTTGGCAGTTCTAGCGAGAAACTTCTCACAAAATTTTAATATAGAAACAGGTTTACTCACAAGCTTCCAATGAATTACGTCAAAAAAGCTATTTTGACAGATATTTCTCGCTTCTCAAAGATACAGAAACATTGGTGTGAGAAACTCCATTTTTTGTTTCAATTCGCATAGTTTCTCTGTCAATTCCTTTGTTTCTTGTGAGAAATTTCTCGATGCGAGTAATACAGAAACGAGGCACTGATTGGTTTAGTTCTGAAAACGAAAAGGAAAATATGTATATACGAGTACATAGTATGTCCACACATACTTAGTACATACATGTATGTACATATGTAGGTGTTATTTAAAGCTTTGTTTTTATTGCATATGTTCATAAATGTAATACATACCTAACATTTTATAGCTTTTTCGTGATCCACGCATTTATCCCCCACATCTTCCGGATTTCATTCTTATATTTTTATTTAATACATTTTTTCGCAAAAACACAAAAAAGAACAACAGAGAATAATATTTATTGTCCTCAATCCATTGACAGTCATTGTAATGACTGGAATAAAAATGTTGTAAACAACGAAAATAGTAAAATAATTCTGCAAATATACTTATGTTGCAAGGAGATAATCCAAACATTCACAAGTTTACAAAATTTTTTTTTTACTCTATGTTTTACATATTATTGTTTTAACCACAAACTTTTTTATAAATAATGTTGTTCCATCCAATCATATTTTAACATTTGTAGACGGTGACAATAAAATTGCAAAAGGGTAAATAAAAATATATTCATGGTAAAATATACTATTTCTAAAATCATATTACACTGCTTTCGCCAACAATTTGTATTGTTAAAGAGAATAAAATAGTATTGCGACAACAATATTTCAAAATGCTTTTTCTCTTCGTGTAGAAATACAATAACACGCGCATATTAAATCTCTAAAAAAACACTTTCAAGAAGCAATTTTTAACTCTTGTTCTAAACATTTGATTCTTTTCTTTTGTTAAATCTTGCAATTTCGAGTTTTTGTTGTGAAACCAAAATTGTTTTATTTTATTTATATAATTCAAATTAAATGAAGAGGTAAATGAAGCAGCTAGATTTTTATTACATATGAAAATTTCTTAAAAATTTATTACAGAATAAGTGGAGGGAAAAGGTGGGAGGGGCTGGTTCAATACATCGAAAATAATTTATATATGTTTGTACATACAAATGTATGTGCAGACACATACGATGAAAAAAATTTAAAAAAAGTAATAAAAAATTAAATTCTTTTCTGAGTCACAAAAATGTGTGCTAAATATATTTGTGCTTACTTTTTTGCTTTTGCTATTTTCCGTCGCAAATTCTATCAAAGTATTTTTAGTCTATGCGTTTTGAAAAGAAATGCATCTGATATCACTTAAAGAAACATTTTCAGCGCTAAAGTATTTTGGTATTTTGCTGGTATTTGGAGCAGGTAGCCACGTATGTATGGGTGTACTACGAAATCTGAATAAAAATAAATAGTTGACATAATTAGAAGTTATCAACGTCGAATGCGCTTGCACTTACCACTTTATGTGAACGTTTGCTTACATACATAGATACATATGTGCATATAACATATACAGTCACTCACATTTAAAGTCGGGCAGACACATGAAAAAACTTTTAGTCCCAATATTTATAAGCTGACGGAAGAAAAATTCGTTTTAATTTTGTTTATTTTATCACAAAAGTTCTTTTATTTGAAAACAACAAAAACAATTTATTCCAAGTTCTTTTATTAAATGTATACGAAGGCTTAACTTAAATGAGGTCACTTTTCAGTCTCACATTTAAAGTCGGGCAATTAATAAAAAATTAGCATTATGTGAACATAACGCAAAATTAATATTTTGTAGATCCACCTTTTTGAGGTTCAACAGCTTGTAAGCGGTTAGGCAAAGATTCCACTAATTTTTTGCAAACCTCAGGACTTATATTAGTCCACTCTTCCTGTAAGGCATTCTTTAGTTGTGGAATTGACGTACACTGCCTGTCCTGCATCCGGCGGCCTAATTCGTCCCACAAATGTTCAATAACATTGAGGTCCGGACTTTGTGCAGGGGTTTTAATAACCTTCGGGCAGTTATAGAGCAGCCAATTCTTTACATCATATGCTGAATGTTTAAGATCATTGTCCTGGTAAAATTGGAAATTAGTTTCAATGCCGAGTTTTTTTACGCTTTCTTTTAAATTTTTTGCTCAAAATATTTAAATAAACATTCTTATTCATAACACCGTCAATGAAATGCAAATTTCCAACTCCTGAGGCTGCCATGCATCACCAAACCATAACCGATCCAACACCGTACTTTACTGTTTTTCTTAAATTCTTGCCTTCCATCTCTTTGTTTGGTTTGCGCCATACTTTGCCTCTTCCATCGCACCCAAATAAGTTAAATTTACTTTCGTCAGTAAACAATACCTAAATATTAATAATAAGCCTAATTAAATTTTTATGTTTGTTCCAACTTACGGTACTCCAGAAATCAAAATCTTTGGTCATATATTGACGAGCAAAAACAAGCCGTTCGCTTTGGTTTTTCTTACTTATAAGAGGTTTTTTCCGTGCCACTCGGCCATGAAAGTCATTCTTGCGAAGAAGTCTTCTTATGGGTTTACCTCCGTCCCAGAAGCTTCCTTGACCATTGCTGTCAGTTTTGGAGCAGAAATAAAAGGATTTTTCTTCACCTGTTTTAAAATCATGCTCTCATTTCTGGGTGAAAGCTTTCTTGCTCGGGCTCCGCGTTTTTTATTTGCTATCAAACCACTTTCTTTATATCTAGAAATGATGTCATGCACTGTAGATTTGCTTTTTTTTTATCAAATTAGATATTTCCCTTTCAGATTTTCCATCTAAGTGCAACTCAATTATTATTTTCCGTTCTTCGAAGGTGGATTGTTTAATTTTGCGCGGCATTTTTCAAAAAACTTTTATAATCTTCACTGATCGAATGATTGTGTAAGAAGAAATAATTGTTTTGGAGACAAAAGAAGAAAAAAGTGAAAATAACGGTATATTTCACTTTTTCACTGTACAAAACATTAAGTGCTCGACTTTCAATGTGAGACAGAGAATTTACTTTTTCTCATTTTGTTATTCTTATGTTTTTTATAACGGGACTTAAAATAAAATTTCTTCGGTTTTTCTATTAATAAGAGTTTTTATGATAAAACAAAAAAAAGTTAAACGCATCATCTTTCATCAAAACATAAATATTAAGATCATAAATTTTCGACAATGTTTGCCCGACTTTAAATGTGAGTGACTGCATATCTACTTGTATACCTTATTGGCAAAGTTATCGACGACGACATTGTTGAACAACGAACAACATAAACACTTTTATTTGTTTAACAGGTGTGTTGCACGCGAATAACGAAACCCCCGAACTAGTCCAAAGTAGTCCAAAAGCGTTCCACGTAACAATTTTTATGCAGTTTTGAGAGAAAATGAGAAAGTATTTTTTCTCATTTACCGTATTTTTTTTTCTTTTGGTAAGTTCGGATTAGAAATGAATAATTAGCTGTTTTATGTTTACATACATATGAAACTGAAAATGTAATCAGAAAATTTGCAAATTGGAAAAAGGTTGTTGTTTAAAAAGTAGTTAAAAACAAAATGGAACGTTGTCCAAACTAAAAACAACGTGAAGTTGTAAACATAACATGCAATTGTTATTTGGCTTTTCATTTTATAAAAATGTACTAGGTATAAAATTTTATTGAAAATTTTACATTGCTTTTAATTTTACAGCTGTTGCCAAGAATGCAAATCTTTTGTTTATATGTATGATGTTATGCGTTTTAAGCGTCTAAAATCACTAAAAGTGATTTTTTAGAGTGAAAGTTTAGAGAGTAATTTGCTTTTTACTCTCATTAGTCCGAACTAGTCCTAGATCTCGTGGAACACGCCTAATGTGTGTAAAAAGAAAATTTCCTTAAGATATACAAAAACACATGTATGTAAATGTTAAATAAATAGTAATTTTAATTTTGTAATAAGTGACCTCAAGATCAATTAACTAATTAAATAATTGAAGTTGAAAACTTGAAATCAAGAAACATGAAATTATACAATAAATCATTTAATTTTTTCAAGACAATATAGACATTTATTATTTACTAAATTTATTCAAATATACAATATATTATTTTTCTTGAATATACTCTTAAATTTATAGTACTAGGCGTTAATCGCACGGTTTTCATATTTGTTTTACCTATTTAGTACCATAGCTATTGTGAAATTTTTGCTTATAGTGACTCATACAGTAAGAGCAGATTAGTGGTAGTTTCTAACGCTATCCTACGATATGTTTATAAAATTAAGAGGCATCAAGCAACATCTCAGTACTCTATATGGAGTTGAGATTAGATAATTAATTTTACTGCACAAAATTATTTATATAAAAGAACATATTTACTTATTTGAACGCCTTTAGTTTGCAATTTCTAACACAGGAAAAAACATTATACAATTCAGACATCGAACGTTAATATCTGAGTGGCAGTTCTTCATAAATACCATACGGCTGTGGAATTCACTACCCAACACTTAGCAATGTATTGGCAACGATATATAATTCAAACAACAACTGTTTCTATATTTTAGTTAAGTTTGAACCTTTATATTTTGTTCAATAATTTGTTTTATAACAATACTTTTGCTTGCTCTTCAAATATAATACTTTAATATCTCAACGCTATTGTTAAAGTCCTTAATGTTTAAAATTAAAATTTTATCTACGCAAAATAACTTTAAAATATATATTGTACCATTATAAAATCACATACTGTAATTGAAAAGATTTATATCTTGTAGTATGTGATATACTTTTTTCATACAAATAAATAAATAACAAAATAAAAGTAAAAAAAAGTGTTGAAAAATTAGCAGCAAGATATTTAAAAAACTTCCTTATTAATTAATATATAAAATTTTATCAATACTACAATTATGTAAAAACGGCTTCTTTAATTGGCGCGTTATTTTCATCTTTAGTAGTTGAATTTCGCATATGGCAACTGTATTTGTAAAAGCTACACATTTGTGCAACCTTGGCAGAAAGATTTATCTCACAAAAAATAAGTAAACAAATCAAGGTGCATTAACGTATACACGGTGGCAGCACTACGGCATGTGACAATTTTTTGCTACTGGCAATATAGTAAGCTATTTGCGTCAAATGTATTGTTTACATTTTTGAAAATGAATTTAGTGTTTTATTCTGAATTAAACATATACAAATTATTTTGTGAACATAAAAATAATTCAAATAAAAATACATTCATAGTTTATAATTGTGAAAATAGTTACAAATATTTTTGATTAACATAGCTTACCACATGCCTGTTTTTGTTGTATTGTTGTAATTTTGCTCTAGTGCTGCCACCGTGTATACGTTAATGCACCTTGGTAGAAACACTATTAACCACACAGAGTACAATTAACAATATAATGCGGAATGAAGTTATTAGATTTAAATGCGGATTGTTTGTTGAAAATATTCAGCTATTGTGACGAAATAGATTTAAAAAATTTATGTCGTGTTCATTGGGTGCTCAATAATGTTATCGATAATAATATATTTCATAAACAAACACTCGATTTATTGATGTGTGGTCATCGTAATGAGCCAGCAGTATTAAGGCGGCGAGTACCTTTAAACTTTTGCAGACAGTATACTTTTTTGCTCAAATCTTATTTACTTATCTTTACATGTGCACAGAACTCATACATACCTTTCTTTTGGCAATCGCTTGGAAGTAGCTAAAAATTGGCTCAATGGCAGTTATCGAGAACAGCAATATTTCCATCGCTCCAAAATGTTTGCCACTAAATTACATTTGGAGCGTAACTGGTTGTATGTTTCCTCTGCCGGTTATCTTATGCAATATAAACGTTTGTGGGAAGAGGCTTTGGAAAGACGCTGTCATCAGGAAATTTTTACAGGAAACAAAGCAGATATAGCCGATTTTGTTAAAAAAAAGGATACAATTTTTGTCGGACGTGTAACTGGCAGTGGTTTTATTTACGAATGCGATTACGCCACGGAACGACAATTACACATGCCCAAAGAGTACTTAAGATGTGTAGACTTTGCGGGAAATATTTATGCTACAAGTACTGATTACTGCGGTAAAATTTGGAGGCGTGAAGAAGAATTTGGTTTGATAAATTTAGAGTTGATGAAGGACTTGAAAGAATCGTATAAGACATTGCGTTTCAATAGCACCGGCGATCACTTGTTTGGTGGCTTATATACCTCAACTCAGAGGCGTGCCTTAAGAGAAATCGACTTGGAAAGGTAAGCACTAATTTGGACAGTTTTCACTTTTATTTATTTTCATTCGTCATAGTACTAAAACACGCAACGGCTGTTACAAATTACTCGTACAATGTTATCTACACAAAAGTTCGTTGATATCAAGGCGAATTCATTACTAGGTGAACTTACCAGCACAATAGATTATTTTTTGCTTCTCGCGTTTTTTCCAATGGGACTCCCAAATTTTTTTTGTTTTGTTTACAAACTTTTTCGCGCCATTTTAATCTGAAGATTTTTTTGTATGATTTAGTGCAGTTTCAAGAAATTTGTGTGAATTTAAAAGTGAGGAACTGATATAATCTGTGGATTTTCATTACAAACAAATACAAAAGTTTATATAAATTTTTTTCCCAGCTGAACAATCTTAGGCGAATTTAGATTTTGAAATTCACATTATGTTTTACAATAACAAAATAGTACTGAATTCGCCTTTCCGCTTGCATTCACCTGTATAAATTCGCCTTGGTTGATATTGTGCTTCACCAAGGCGAATTCATTACCAGGTGAACTGAACAGTGCAGGTGATTAATTTTTGCTTCTCGCGTTTTTTCCAATGAGACTGTCAAATGTTTTATCTTTTGTTTACAAACATTTTCGCGCCATTATACTCTCAAGATTTTTTTGTATGATTTAATGCAATTTCAAGAAATTTGTATGAATTTAAAGTGAAAAACTAATATAATCTGTGATTTTAATTACAAGCAATTATAAAAGCTTATATTTAACGTTTATATAAAATTTTTTCCCAACTGTACAATCTTAGGCGAATTTAAATTTTGACTTTCACGATATGTTTTACAATAACAAAATACATAGTACTGAATTCGCCTTCCCGCTTGCATACACCTGTATAAATTTGCCTTGGTACTTCACGCGACGAATTTATGCAACGAATATTTGCCGGCAAATTCGTCGTCATGTGCGAAATTCGTCGCAGTCATGATCAAGACGAATTTATACTGGAGGATGCAAGCGGGAAGGCGAATTCAGCACTATGTATTTTGTTACTGTAAAACTTTCTGAGAATGTCATGATCTAAATTCGCCTAAAATTGTTCAGCAGAGAAAAATTTTTATATAAACGTTATATATAAGCTTGTATAATTGTTTGTAAGTAAAATCACAGATTTATATTAGTTTTTCACTTTTAAATTAACACAAATTTCTCGGAATCATACAAAAAAATCTTCAAATTGAAATGGCTCGAAAATGTTAGTAAACAAAAGAAAACAAATTTGGCAGTTTAATTGGAAAAAACGCGAGAAACAAAAAATAATCACCTGAGCTGTCAAGTTCACCTAGTAATGAATTTGTCTTCGCCGTTTCGCTACAACAGTAAAAAAGATAACAGGTATTTTGTTTGTGTAAAAGGCGACTTCACACTTCAGCCGTCAAAAGTAGTTGATAAAGAACATGTGCATTTTTAGCATTTTTTTTCAACCTTGGTTTCAATACTGAAGGTGAAAACAATATTACGAATGGTCGTCGGGCGGACAACGTTTTAAGAAAACAAGAAACCAAACTAACGAAGCATAAAGTCTACCCTGAACCAATAAAACAATATCCAATATACAAATTTGTTGTTTTTATTGTTATAGAATAAACGATAATAACATTGATACAAAAAACATTTTGGATATTAAAAGCCAGTTCGCCGATGGATAAGTTCATTCGCATTCTAGGCGAAAGAAAATTGATTTGGGGTTTTTTCTAACTTTATTCTATATGAACGATGTGTCAAAATTCAATTAAAACTTTTAAGTTCATGCGAACGAACAATAGTGACATATATTAATTATACTATGATTTTAATTTCAAATTTGCACTGTTTTTACTTTTGTGCACTTCATCAACAAAAAACTTCTTTTCGTTCGCTCTAGAGTTAACGAGCGCAATTTAAACAGCTGATACTCGATTGCACACTCGTTATCGTATGCTGTAATCTCAAATTACGATAGTAACTGTTCGTTAACTACTGCAGTAATTTACGAACAGTTTTGCTCGATCACATATGCGGTAATTCGGCTCCTGTTTAAGTGAGATTTAATTTTATACATTTTTGTTAAGCTCATTTTGCTAACTAAATGCCTATAACTAAGTGCTAGATTATCAGTGTCCAATTTAACATATAACGTTTCTTATAGTTACTTTCTGTTTTTATTATTGATAACAAACTGTTATCTAAATACAGAAAATAAAATAGGTCGACTTCCTAAACGCAAGTTGCAATGCATAATTTAAAAAAAATGCGTATGCGTATGAGTCGCTTTGCCACTCATACATAAGACAAATGTCACATGTTAAAAAATGTAACATTTTTTTTTTTTTTTTTTGGAAAAATGGAGGTAACACAAAATTATTTATCCACTTTGCTGACAAGTGTTGAAGAATTATCTCAGGCTAAATCTTCAAAAAATATTGTTTTGATAAAGAAACATATTAAAAAGGAGAAAAGAAGAGGCAACTTTTATTAAGGACAATAAAAATCCCGAAAAGAAAAGTCATCAAAAATATTAATGTTTACATAAAAAATAAAAATGATGCGCGTTTCTGACAGCTGATACGCATTAAAATGAGTTGCCAAATGATTAGGAACATTGGACGTTGCCAGAATGTTTACGTATGTGTTTACGAAGTGTATGCATTGTAAATATGCATTGCAAGTTGCATTTAGGAAGTCGGTCATACTGTTAGACCTTTTTTTTATGAATAACAAAAAGAATTCAAGATTTTTAGCTGAAAAATTTAGAAGTAAATAGATAACTCTTTATGTTATATTTTTTATGTTCATACAAAGGATGTCTTCAAATAAAGGCAAGATTTGAATTTCCCGCCTGATTGGCAACTCTAAAAATAATCCTATCGCATGTGCAATCAGAATACTCAAGGCGAATTCATTACCAGGTGAACTTAACAGCACAGGTGATTATTTTTTGCTTCTCGCGTTTTTTCCAATGAGACTGTCAAATTTTGTTTCTTTTGTTTACAAACTTTTTCGCGCCATTTTAATCTGAAGGTTTTTTGCATGATTTAGTGCAATTTCAAGAAATTTGTGTGAATTTAAAAGTGAAAAACTAATATAATCTGTGATTTTAATTACAAACAATTATAAAAGCTTATATTTAACGTTTATATAAAATTTTTTCTCTGCTGAGCAATCTTAGGCGAATTTAGATTATGACATTCACGATATGTTTTACAATAACAAAATACATAGTACTGAATTCGCCTTTCCGCTTGCACTCACCTGTATAAAGTCGCCTTGCAGAATACTAAAAACTCTGTTTTCTATACAATTCAAATCTTGCGTTAATTTTGGGGCACTCGTAACATACATTTGCATGCACACACGTATGTTTGCTTTTACATTTAGACAGACGATGGGCTGACATTTTTTCATTTCTCTTTTGGTCTTGCCTAAACCTTTTACATGTAAGAAATTATTAGACAGACAGAAACTTATCGTTTCTCTTTTCTTTTTCTTTTTTTTTTGTTGTTGTTGTTTTCTTTAAGCACAGCTAGTGTCATGGTGCAATTATCCAGGTGGCATCACTAGCGCAGGTGATAATGTTTTGTTTCATAAAATTGTAGGTGTCAAAAATTGTGGATGAAAAAATAAAAATACTTTAAACAGTTTGAAAAAGGGCAAGAACACAATAAAAAAGTTTTCAAAAATATTTTAATTGCTTAAAATGTGTTGAAAACAATTTATAAAAAAAAATTATATTAATTTTCTTTGTTCGTTTTTTTTATATAAACGTTTCTTTTTCATTTTCTTCTGTTTTGTAAACATGTTTTTGACAGCATCCGGAAATTTTACACAAACAAAATATTATGTATGCAGTACAACAACTCTTATGCTGCCACCTAATAATTGCACCATGGCTAGTGTGTTCATAATGATATGAAGCAACAACATAAAAAATGCGAAAAGTTAAAAGAGAACGAAAAAATGTCTACAAATGTCTAGTACAGAGAGTCGTGTACTACAACACACTCTCTCCCACCGACAATTTTCGTTACAGCACCCTCAACTTTCGTCTGTCTGCCCATCGTCTGACTAAATGTAAAAGCGCACTATGGAATTGTATTTTTCAAACCTACATTTTATTTTAGTGGCTACGAGCTTGTTCTTAATTCGAATACCATCTCCATTTACGACCTTAAGCTAAAGGATGACTATACCCTGTTTACCGCCAATTTTGATACAAGTTTTCGTCTGTTTGATCGTCGTTCTGATCGTGATGAGTTAATTTGGGAAGATCCCTTTGATTCTTCGTTCTACTGTCTGGAATATGATGGCTTGTATGCAGTATTATGTGGCACAAAGTATCATAGTCGTGTTAATCTGTATGACATACGAGTTCCTGGCAAATACATGCAATTATATTTCCCTCAAGTCCAGCGGAGACGAGGAGGAGATTTTAGATCATCGCCCGTTTATAGTTTAGCCTGCGATAGCCGTTATTTGTTTGTGGCCACTGATCGCAATGTGCATGTACTTGATTTTAAGGTAGACTGTGCTGGTAGCAGGGATTACAGTGACATATTTCGTCAAATGTATCGTAATTAGAAAAATTATTCATGAATTATTGCAGTTTAAATTAATTTACGTAACAGCTAATATGAAGTTAAAAAAAAAAATGTAGTAAACAATAAAGAAATCATTGCCAGTAAAACACAAAGTTTGGTATTATTACTTTATTATTTGAAACAAAGTTCTGCTTTGCTTTCACATCTTTGTTTTTTTTTCTCAATAAAATTTAATAAGTTTACAGTTTTATCTTAAACATTGCTAAATATAAATAAAAAAGAAAAAACTATTAAAAAGTTGATTAATTTTTTGTTTTTCAATAAATTGAACTTGTATAAAATCATTGTTTTCTTCCATTAAATAAATGAAATTAATTTGTGCCGGTAAATATTTCTAGTATAATACAAGCGCTATATATGATAAATACATATGCTGAAATTAACTAAAAACTTATTTACAATAAGTAAAATTTTCTATTTAATGTGTTCGTTCTAGAGTTTTTTTTTTATTTCTTAAATTGTTGTAAAAACATAAACTAGCTAAGAAAACCGAATATATCCAATTGTAGGCCAATAAAGAAACCCTGCAGTGTCATGTTGGGGAAAAATGTTAGAAGACGTAAAGATTTCATGTGTTTTGATTTATCCTTTAATGTAAAAACTAACTTATATATTGCTTAAAACTTAAATAAAGGCACCACTGTCTAATCTAAAATATAAACTATCTTTCAATTTCCGATGTTGCTGGAACTGTTGCTTTTGTTTTGGTATCATGGACAGTGGCTGGCTCATCTGCATTCGCTTTTGAAGCAGAATGCTCAGAATTGGTGGCCTCCGTTGTTTGATTTTTATCTGCGGTTTCGTTCAATGCCGCCGCAATTTCTCCATTAAATTGCAAAAGACAACCTAATGCTCCAAAATAACCTTCATGCTCAAGAAACAGCCCTTTCAGAGTTCCATTCGACCAGAATTCCATGGCATAAGCCAGCAATTTCATGGCTATGGGATTTACACGCAGGAAGTTGCCGACAAAAACGACCTTAAAATATTTACAATAAAATTGACTGAATTCAATATTCATATTATTTGATCTTGTTTATATTAATTTCTTCTAAATTCTTCCAGCTTTTCTTTCTTTTTGTTGTTTATTTTTTTTTATTTTATAAAAAAGATTTAACAATTTTTATTTTCGTTCGGAATAACGAAACTGGGCATGTGCTGTTTGCAGCACTTTGATTTAAATTTTTATGTTATTTTTTAATTTGTTAATATTGTTACGAATTTTTCTATGTGTATGAATTTTTTTATGTAAGAATTTTTGACAACATTTTCTCAAATAATTTTTTACAAGGCGAATTCATAACAAGTGAAATTAACAACGCAGCTGATAACTTTTTTTAATTTTAATCTTTTTCAGATGTCAATGAAATAATTAAAACAAATTTGAAAAAAAAAAATTTTTTTTTAACAATTTTTAAAATTATTATTGTATCTGGAGCGCCAGGTATCATTCTGAATTCTCCCCAATCTGGCTGGCCATTTTCACCTTTTCAAGCTTTAAGTTTCACAAAAAAATTAAAACTTTCACGAATTAATTAAGTTTTTCTTTTGTTGTAATTTTTTTTTGAAAGAAATTTGAAAAAAAAAAATTTGTTTGAAACAATTTTTTAGTTTTGTATTGCAACTATCATTCAGAATCCTCCGCAATCTGGCTGGCCTTTTTCTCCTTTCCGAGCTCTATGATTCGAGACTTTAATTTTCACGAAATAGTTAAAAGTTTCACGAAATAATTAACGGGTGAAATTGACAGCTGATATTTTTTTAATTTTAATCTGTTTCAGATTAAATTAAAAAGATTAAAACAAAATTGGAACAAACTTTAAACAATTTTTAAACTATGTATTCTACTTTGAGCGCCAGATATCATGCAGAGTCCTCCCCAATCTGGCTGGACCTTTTCACCAACTCTATGATCTGACACTAAGTTTCGCAAAGTAATTAAATTTTTGTTTTATTGTAAACTTTTTTTTTAATAGAAATTTGAAAACAAAAAATTCAACAGGTGAACTGTTATGAATTCGCCTTGATTTTTTATAACCAAGGCGAATTCATAACAGGTGAAATTGAATTTTTTTTTTAATTTCTATTAATAAATGTTTACAATAAAACAAAAATTTAATTATTTTGCGAAACTTAAAATGTCAGATCATAAAAACTTGAAAAGGTGAAAATGTCCAGCCAGATTGGCGAGGACTCTGGATGATATCTGGCGCTCAAGATAATGGGTGATTTTATAAGAACTATCGGAAATTTAAAAAAAAAACACATAAAATTCAGAAAAATGCATGAAATATTTATTTGGATCGATAGTTGGGTCGATATAATTTAATGTTTGAAGATTATTTCATGCAAATGTTGGCCGCGGCTGCGCCTCATTTGGTCCATCCGCTTAGTCCAATTTTGGCATACTCTTTCCAACATTTCGGCCGGTATCTCACGAATAATATTGGCAATGTTGGCTTCCAGTGCGTCAATCGAAGCGGGCTTGTCGCTATAGACATTAGCATTAACATAGCTCCACAAAAAATAGTCTAGAGGTGTTAAATCGCACGATCTGGGCGGCCAATTGACTGGTCCCAAGCGTGAAATAAACTGTTCACCGAACTCGCCTCTCAATTGGTCCATCGTTTCGCGTGCTGTGTGGCATGTGGCACCGTCTTGTTGAAACCACATGTCATGCAAGTCAAGCTCTTCCATTTTGGGCAAAAAAAAGTTTGTTATCATCGCACGGTAGCGCTCACCATTCACAGTAACGTTGTGATTCGCATCATCTTTGAAGAAATACGGCCCAATGATGCCGCCAGCCCATAATCCGCACCAAACTGTTGTTTTTTGTGGATGCATTGGTAGCTCTTGCAATGCTTCTGGCTGCTCTTCACTCCAAATACGGCAGTTTTGCTTGTTCACGTATCCATTCAACCAGAAATGAGCCTCGTCGCTGAACACAATTCTTCGATAAAAAAGTGGATCTTCATCTAACTTTTCAAGAGCCCATTCACCAAAAATTTGGCGTTGTGGTAGGTCGTTTGGCTTCAATTCTTGCACCAGCTGTATCTTATAGGGCTTCACACCCAAATCCTTCCGCAAAATTTTCCACGTAGTGGAGTAACAAAGGCCCAATTGCTGCGAACGGCGCCGAATCGATAATTCACGGTCATCACCAACACTGGCCGATACGGCTGCGATATTTTCTTCAGTTCGCACTCTACGTAAGCGTGTTGGTGGTTTAATGTCCAACAATGTAAATTTGGTGCGAAATTTTTTTACAATAGCCCGAATAGAAGCCTCAGTAGGTCGATTAAACTGACCATAAAATGGAAGAAGCGCGCGATGAATACATTACATAGTTTAAAAATTGTTTAAAGTTTTTTTTCCAATTTTGTTTTAATTATGTCATTGACATCTGAAACAGATTAAAATAAAAAAAAAAAAAAAGATCAGCTGCGCTGTAAATTTCACCTGTTATGAATTCGTCTTGTTTATAAATTTTAAATTTTTCTGAGGATGATAACAAATTGTTATCGAATTATCGAAAATAAAAATTGTTAAACCTTTTTTTTATAAAAAAAAAAAAAAACAACAAAAACAAAGATCTTTAGCTGGAAGAATTTAGAAGAAATTAAAATTGATTGAAAATATGTTTTAATATTAAACAAAACAATTTTCTTTTTTTTTTAAATTATAATTGTTTTGAATGCTATACATAAATATATACATGTTTATGTATGTATGAACAGTGTGGAGCTTTCGTTGTTTGTTAGACGGATTGTGTTTAATATACGATTTCCACTAGAACCTTCTGACGGGTAACAATAACAAAAACATCTATTTAATTTCTGAAACAGCTGATATTAAAAATCTATGCCCAGTGTTCAAAAAACTTAACTTACAAAAGCAAAAGTTTGAAAAATTGACTGCTGCTTCGAAGCTGGGGGGTTACTCTCTATTGCGATGCGAAAGTGAGCTCGATGCGCAACGTAAATGCGTTCGGAAACGGAATTGAATTATTTTTTTTTTACTTCAAAAAACGAAAAAATATTCAGAATGAAATCATTTCTAATTGCAAGAATAAAACCAGTAGTATTGTCTTATAGCATTGATTTCATTCCGAAAAAAGTTTTAGATTTTCGTTTTTGGAGAATTAGAAAACCCATTGAATTCCATTTCCGAACGGAAGTGAATTCTGTGACATGGCCGTATTTTATGTAGTTTCTTCAAATATGTTTTTAAATTGCTGATTCGATTATTCTTTAGTGAAAATATGCAAATATGAAAATAAAGCAAAAGTTTTATTTTCTGAGAAGAGAAACTTTTTCATTCAAATCATCAGTTTATTGTTTCAAACTTTTGATTTCTTTCTCTTCGTAATTTGAACACTATAAACAGTTGCTTGCAGTTTTCTTTATAGAAATACGAAATCTAAAAACTATAAAACTGCGGAAAAGCAAGAGTTTTTTTTCTATATTTAATTGATTTTTATATTATAGGTAAACAGAAACAAACTGCATATCATAGTTTGTTCTTTATTGTTCACCACCCTTCTTCGCGAATTATGTACGAGTAGTATGAAAGTTATGAAAAAATTATATGAACTTATTGCTGTTTCCCGTATAAATCATACAAGGATTACACGGCTGATTCCTTAACGAATTGTAAGCTAATATCTAGACGAGTCTCAGCCGATTCCCTCTACGATTAACATAAGAGTCTTTTACAAAGTTGTGTAAACGTCCCATAGAAGAATCAGCTTTAGTAACAGTTACTCCCGTGAGAGGGATCTTCTGCGATTGAAAAATGAGCTCGTCGTCGATCAAAAACACTCTTCATGTGATTGCGTCTGAAATTGAGCAACTTCTGTCAGAAAAAAGAAGAGTTAAAAGAGAGTGGCAAACTCGCAGGTCTCCCCAGCTTAAAACTAGGCTACGGGAATGCGTAACTCGACTAAGAAATCTGCTTGAAATCCAGAGAATATCTTCCCTTAAAACATATTTGGAAAGCTTGGATGGTACTCCGCAATCTGACTATTCTCTGTGGAAAGCGACAAAAGGTCTGAAAAGACCCGTAATAGGTAAGCTACCTTTGCGAACTTCAACTGGCGACTGGGCACGAAGCGATTCTGAAAAGGGGATGGTGTATGTTAACCATTTGAGAAATGTTTTTATTACAAATGATATAACAAATGATGCATCTGAATTACCACCATACGCAGTTAGACCGCCTGTGTCTTTGCGATTCATATTTCAAGATGTAGAACAAGGTATCAGTAACATAAACCCCAGGAAAGCTCCAGGTATAGATCAAATTACTGGTAAAATCCGTGAACAGTTACCTCGTGTAGCTAGAAGAGTTCTATTTTTTATTTTTAACGCTGTTTCACGCCTTGAGTATTATCCTGCAGAGTGGAAGGTCTCTATGATTACTATGATATCCAAGCCAGGGAAGGATCCCACTAAAGTAGAGTCATATAGACCAATAAGTCTACTACCAACAATTTCAAAACTGTTCGAAAAATTGTTAATGGCGAAGTTGTCTCCAATACTTAATGATGTGGGATGTATCCCTGATCATCAATTTGGCTTTCGGGCTAAACATAACACCATAGAACAAACACATAGGCTAGTCAATGTCATAAGACAGACTTTTGAAGACAAAAAGTACTGTTCAGCTCTATTCATCGACATTTCCCAAGCTTTTGATAAAGTGTGGCACGACGGACTGATGCACAAAATAAAGTTGAACTTGCCTGCAAACACTCAAAAGCTACTTATACGACCGGAAATTTGTTATCAAAGAAGGTGACTTTACAAGTTTCTCACAGTCAGGAGTTCCCCAAGGGAACGGAGCAGGAGTTCCCCAAGGTAGCATTCTAGGACCCACTTTATATTTGATTTACGCATCTGACATGCCAACGAGATCCGGAATCCATACTTCAACTTTTGCAGATGACACAGCTTTTTTTAGCGTTCATGTAAACCATCAAGAAGCTTCACGAAATTTGCAGCAGTATATCTCAATATTAGAGAAATGGTTGAAACTTTGGAAAATAAAAGTTAATGAACAAAAATGTACCCACGTTACATTCACACTGCGTAAGCAAACATGTTCGGCTATCCAAATTAACAATACACCTATTCCGCAGCATAATGAAGTTAAATACCTTGGTATTTACCTCGACCGTAGGCTAACGTGGAAGCCTCACATTGATGCGAAAGTCACTCAGTTGAAATTAAAAGCAGCGCAACTAAATTGGCTTATGGGCAGAAATTCGACATTGAAGTTGGATTGCAAACTTTTGTTATATAACGCAATTTTAAAGCCTATATGGTGCTACGGAGTTCAATTATGGGGAACCGCCTCAACATCTAACATTGAAAAAATTCAAAGAAGACAAAACCAAATTCTTCGTACGATTACTGCAGTTCCATGGTACGTAAGAAACTCACGAATTCACAAGGATCTGTGAGTTCCGCTGGTAACTGACGAGTTCTCTAAGTATGCCACAAGGTATACCAGTAAACTGGAGCTTCACCCAAATCCTCTTGCACGCAACATACTTAATTTTGGCGGCCACTCTCGGTTGAGAAGAAGGGATACCCTGGCCACCATCAGAACGTTAAATAGGTAATTCTACCGATATTATTCGCGCGAAATGAAACTCTTTTGTCTAGCAGTGGCTGGACTTAACTAACTTTTATATTTAGTATTAAGATTTTTTTTTTTTTTTTTTTTTTTTTTAGTTCATTCAAATTTATTTATACGCATCCGCATTAATTACATTTGTTTGTAGCCTCAGCGCCAGTAAGGCATTTAAGAGGCGATCTGGCAAATTTTTACAACAATGAAAGATAATGCTTATACATATATAATGTTGTTTTAAATATAACATAAAAAATAATAAAATAAAAGTTTATAGTGCAATAAAAATTAATGCAAGAAACAAAATATTATAATAATATAATGATAAAAATCAAGTAAAATATTGTTTTAATCTATTTTTAAAAACAGAAATAGAGCCGGCATCTTTAACACATTGTGGCAAATTATTGTATAGCAAACTGCCATTATACTCGATTCTTTGTTTCGTGGCTTCTAAACGACACCTTACTGTTCGTATATTGTATCTATTCCTTGTATTTACATTATGTTGCATAGTCTGTAATTCAATTGTGTGAAATCCAATATTGTGCAATACTTTATACACGTAGGTTAGAAGGTGCATTTTGTGCAGCCCATAAATAGGCAATACAGTACGAGCTACATCTCTGTATAATTGTAAAGTAGGATATATGTTTGGCAAGTTATAGACAATTTTTAATGCTCTGTTTTGCAAAACCTGTAAGGATTTTAAATCGGAATTTTTCTTATGAGCGTAAATAAGGGACAAGTATTTAATTTTGCTCTGTATCAGTGATTCAAATATCATTAGTTTTGTGCTTTCATTAAGTTTATATTTCAGTTTATACAGTATGCCGACGACGGGAGATATTTTAGATTTTATGTGTTGTATTTGAGACCGCCAAACAATGTTACATTGGAGGTGCACTCCTAAGTATTTCACTGTATCAACTTCTGTTATTAATTTATTATCTATCATCACGGCACAAAGTGGGAGCTGGGTCTGATGTGGCCTAAATCGTATGAACTTGGTTTTATTTGTATTTAATACTAATTTATTAATTCTTGCAAACTTTGTTATTAAATCTGCGTCATGCGCAATTAATTCTTGAAGTTCTGTGTGATATTTATATGGGTAAAAAATACACAAATCATCTGCATACATAAATATTCTCCCTTGCAATCCGATATTATTTAAGTCATTTATGTACATTTTAAAAAGCAACGGCCCTAGCACACTACCTTGTGGCACCCCATACCTTACGTATTCTATTGAACTACTTCTTGAATTGATTTCAACAAACTGTTTCCTATTAGCAAGATAGCTTTTAAAGTACGCAAGCTCTCGCCCTGTTATACCATAAATATACCATTTGAGTACTTATTGTTAGTTCATATTTTGAAGATTCAATAAATAAATGAACGAAAAAAAAATGTGATTGCCAGTGAGCTTAATTTTATAAAATAACAGCCGGTTGCTTTTTACTTCACTTACAGTCTGTTTTACAATCTCGCAGAAGAATATTCATTCGCATTCTAAGCAAAATAAAACTATTTTCCGTTTCTTGTTCTGAGCTCTATGTGGCAAGCCACTCGAACGATAGTGCGAAAGAAAACGTTCATGTAAAATTTGTGTTTCACAATGTCGGAGGCGTTGTCAACACTACGCACGTGGTCGAGTAAGTACAAAATAGACTTTGAGACATCGATCCAGTCATGAGAGGTGTATTAGATTTTCGATCGGATATAGCTGATATAAATAGTAAGGAGATCGGATGGAGTGAAGTACATCTTACACCGTTTCAGACAATTTTAATGCTTGAGTGCTTTTTTAGAGTCATAAAAAATGTGTTCTATCCAGCGAACATCACACTGAATTTTTTCATTCAAAGAACATCATGAGCATCCGATTCTTCCATATCTATACAATCCTTTTTTTATATTGGACCAGTACTCAGGGGATGACCCCTACATATGCAGTGCATTGTACCAGAGCTAGGAAAATAGGTTGTGAGGAGGAGGAAAGAGGGAGTAGTGTTTGTGAAAATTTGTCTTGAACCTTCCAACGTTATAACAGACAGGAAACACGTCTGCAGACAAATTATTCCACAGACGAAGCGTTCGGCTGAAAAACGAATTCTCTCTGTAATGCGTAGTGCGATTTCCCGGGCGATCGACCCCAAATGGATGAGCTCTGGACGATGAGCGCGTGCTACGCAAAAATGTGCGCGTTTCGGGAACAAGATCCCTAATCTCGTCCGAGCAAAATCCATTGTAGTAACGATAGAACAGAGTAACGCACCCCACACTGCGTCGATGCTCCAGTGAGTCAATAGAGTTGGATACCCTACTGTCACCGATGAGCTTCTTCGCCCTCTCCTGCACACGGTCGAGTAACCCCAAAATAGACTTTGAGGCACCGGCCCAAACATGAGAGTTGTATTCCATTTTCGGTCGGATGTAGGTGGTATAAATAGTAAGGAGGTCGGATGGAGTGAAGTACATCTTACACCGTTTCAAAAAACCAAGACACTTGAATGGTTCTTTGGAGACATGAAAAATGTGTTCAGTTCAGCGAACATCACACTGTATCTTCATTCCAAGAACATCAAGAGCATCCGATTCCTCAATATTTATACTATCCATGAGTACATTTGTGGTCGTTTGCTTGTGTGTTAATAAGCAAAATTGGGTCTTACGAGCGTTGAAGGCGACTCTGTTTTTACGACCCCATTCGGAGATTAATAGAAGGTCACTATTCAGTGAATCATTCATATTTAGCCTCTTGGCAGCGATCTCGGATAGGCTGGGCCTATAGCTAAAAGAGTACGAGTGGCAAATGCTGCTGTCATCTGTGAAAGAGTGGATAGGGTTGAAAGTTTGGTAGAGAAGATCATTTAGAAAAATAAGGAATAGGGTAGGAGAAAGAACGGAGCCTTGCGGAACCCCTGAATTAATCTTGAACTCGTTTGATAAGACCCCATCTATAACAACTCGTATAGTGCGGTCTCTGAGAAAACTCGATATACACCGAGAGAAGTCATCACCGACACCAAAAGCAGTAAGTTTTGCCAGTAGTGCACCATGCCACACTCTGTCAAACGCTTTTGAAATATCCAGAGCCACCACCCTACTTTCACCGAAATGATGGATTGAGTGGCACCATTTCTCTGAGAGATATGCCATAAGATCGCCAGTAGAACGACCCTTACGAAATCCATATTGACGATCGCAAAGTAGTTTATGCGACTCTAGATACTTCATAAGGTGATGGTTAACCATGCTTTCCATTACTTTGGAAAGTGTAGAGCAAATTGCAATTGGGCGGTAATTTTCAGGGTTTTTTGCCTCACCCTTTTTGGGTATTGGTGTTACATTAGCAACCTTCCAGCTTGATGGAAATTCACCAAAATGGTAAAGTATGCTGAAGAGGCGTGCTAATGGAGGCGCAAGCGTAGAAGAACACGGCTTCAAGACCAGTGCTGGAATGCCATCCTTGCGTACAGATGAAGGAGCATTTATGATCATGCGTTTGTGTGTTAGTACACAACAGTGGTTTTTACGAGCATTGCATTAAACCCTCTTTACGACCCCATTGGGAGACTAAAATATCATTACTCTATGAGTCATTCATATACTGCCTCTTGGATAGGCTCGGCCTATCACTGAATAAGTACGAATGTCAAACGCTGCTATAATCTGCAAAAGAGTGGACAGGGTTAGAAGTTTGACATAGAAGGTCATTAAAGTAGATAACACTCGATAAGTTTTTAGCCATGTAGAAATCTTTTGCCCACTGGAAAATCTCTGTAAACTGTCTACATGTCGTCTGTTACCTAAAAAAATATTGCTTCTGTAAAAGACATCTGAAAAAAAATTCAAATAGAGCGTGTTCTATTTTCGTATATTTAAACAGCTGATATTAAAAATCTGTGCGTTGAAAAAACTCAGTGGCGGTTGATCTTGGACGGTATCACTAGTCAGCTGAAGGAAACATTTTGCAGCAGTAATATTTTATTATATTTTTTTAAAATAGTTTTTTTTTTTTAATAATAACATTTGTTGGCAATTTTTAAATCGCTTACACGCTGCGATATTACATTTTTTATTCTCCATTGTTTAAACTTCTTCTTCAATTATAACTACATAATTATCCGTAAAACGCGTTCAGAATTTTTTTTGAGCTCCCAAAATCGGCTGCAGAAATCGCCAAAATCCCCCACAAACCGGTTAGCGAAGTGGTTTCGATTTTTTTTGAAATTCCCAAAATAGGCGTCATGAATCCCCAAAATCCGCCTACTTGCCCGGAAGCAAAACGACAATTCCAACATTCTTACTAAAGCGGCAACACTGAATATGCAGTTACCTACATATCGCTCCTTTATTGCAACGTAGTCATAGCTCAAAAAATGAGTTCTTCGAGTTAACAATGCAGAATTGTTATTATTGTGCTATATTGTGCCAAAACTTTATTCAAATTAATTTGAAAATTTTTCCTTTAGAAGATATTTTCTAAAAAAAATTTCTAAGACTTCTATGGAAGCTAAACATTTTAAATGTGTTTTTCTCGAAACAAGCTTTTTTGCGTTATGGCTGTGTTGCAATAAAGGAGCGATATGTAATAATCACTTAAGGCCTTGTTGCCAGCGTTGTCAACTTTGAAATTTTAAAACGCACCAAAATAGGGGAAAAAGCCCGTTTTTTCAACGAAAACGCAACGATTTTTGATTTTTTTCCTTTCATTTTCAAAAACCTATTTTGTATTATAAAATTAAATTTTTATATCAAAAACACGATAATGAAACAGCCTTTTAAACCACTACAATCAAACTGGATGTGATATCACTGCCTGGTAGCATGACATCAAATTCGTTCAACAGCTAGAATTCGTGTTTGCCAAACTTGGCCTCTAGAACGACTCTGTTAGTTTTACCCTTACAATAATTATAACGATATTTTATCAAATTTATTATTAAGCAATATCACACAATTATATTTGCTGTCGACCGAAATCAGCTGATACCTATTATCAGAGACACAAAAATACAGCTGCTTACCGTCGTCAAAATTATATTGCAGGAGCATACAATCATTACTGTCGAAAGAATTTACGATTATCGGATCATTAAAAGTTACAGAATCACACTACAAGCCTTGAAGGCTTGATTCAATCAATGGCAATTATACCAAACACAGTGTACATGTCACATGTGTTTTCGTAAGCGGTGTCTATAAAAAAATTTATCGAAATAAACATAAATATGCTAGAATAATAATATTTAGAAGATGAAGTTTGCCATAATCAATATTTAATGCAAACGTTTTGCAAAAACTTTATAATTTATTTAATAATTTGTTAATTTTTCAATTACCAAAAACGTAACAAAATCAGAGACGGCATTTATCGCAATATTTAACAAACTTGGCTTGATCGATTAATAGCAAAACACACCCTAAAAGCAGTAAAAAATTTTATAAAACGAAATGTTTATTTTTTTTTTCGACAGTGTGTACGAGTATAATATATAACCGCAAGATTGTCTTACTTAAACTTTTTTTTTTACATTGAAATAAAAAGTTGAGTTGAATTTAATTTTGTGCCACCGAAACTTAAAAAACGCACCGAAAATGTAAAAAAAGCGCACCCCGCACCGACTAAACAATTTTTCACACAAATAATTTTGAAAAGCACCAAAAATGGTGCGAAACGCCACCGAGTTGACAACGCTGCTTGTTACACTATCATACACGATCATGCGATCTACAAAATAAAGCATGTGTGCTGAAAAAGTACTAAAAATGCAACCGTGCAACAGAGTTTTTGACAAATCGTGCGATTTGAAAAATTTTATGAAACTTTTCAAAACATTATGGTTTCTGTGCGATCAGTGTGGTATATATTGTGAAAAATATAAGAATATTGTTTGTTCCCCAAAAAAAAAAAATTTAAGTAATGTAAAATTATTATGTTCATAAAAGTTTTTAGTTGTTTTATTGTGTAAATAAATTATTTCAATCAAACTTGTATAATAGTGTGGCCTACAAAGCGATTTTTTCAAATCGGCCAGACTTTTGAAACAGTTTCCTGTGAATGAATCGTACGATCATGTAGGATGGCGAATCAGGGCCTTTATATGACATGGGTTTTGAGTGTTGCAAAAATAAACACATGTCAAACAAACAGAAACAAAAACATGTCGTCTGTGTGTGCCCTGAGAAAAATAAGAAATAGAGGAGATAGAACCGAGTTTTATAATAATTATTGCTTATATGCATTATTCACAAGTACTCCCCACTGTATATACATATGTCTTCTAAATAGTATATTTAGATAAATTTTGCTAGTTTTAAAAGACAGGCATTTTCAAAACATGGACGATACATAATGTAGCGAACATTCAAACATTTTTCTGATAACTTTTTTCTTTTAATTTCGACCTACCTTATCAATTTGTTCATTGACCGCACACATGCGAGCAATTAAACCAATATTATTGGTAATAGTTACTAGAGTAGCATTAGCTAGATCCTCTCGGGAAACCGAATCTCTTTTATCTTGTATATGCATTTGTCCAAAACTAAAAAAAAAAAGAATAAGTTGAAAAAAGAGATGTAATAAAAAAAATTATAAACAGCTTGTTTCCTATGTTTCCCAGCTGTCTATATGTCGATATTTCATAGGAGCGACCCTAATCAGCAGTAGACTTTGGATATTTTTCAACTTTATATCCCAAAAATCTAAATAAATTATTGAGAATTTAAAAAGAAAAGTGCTTAAATAATATCTGTCACAACACAACAAACAAGCCTTTTCATTTATACACATCTCTTCATTTCTTTTCAAGTTCTACTGATGTTTAGGGTAGCTGCTATGAAATGCCGACATAAAGACAGCTAGGAAACATAGAAAACAAGCTGTTTGTAATTTTTTTTTATTGGTTAGAAGCTAATATAGTGAATAAAACTGAGTTTTAGAATGGAATAGAATTTTACCTAGAGGCCACTAAATCGCCGGTCAAACCAAAACGATCATAATCACCTCCATAAATATCACGTACTAATTTATCAACTTTGCGACTGTCACCTTTGGTGGCCAATTGTATGGCCTCCTCAAAAGTATTGCAGCCAGTTAGAAGACAACAAAGTCCCAGGAATGTACCACCACCCAAACTGTAAAGAAATCAATAAAATTAAGATTTTATGGAAAAAGGAAATCTCTAAACCTGTCACATTACCTGGTACCCGAAACACGTTTATAATTGTCCGGACCATAAACTGCTAAAATGGATACACCCGAGCCAACATTTACCAATATAAAGGGATAGGGTTGGGAAAAGTCAAAAGCCTTTTTCTCACTTTTACTGAAATTATTTAAAATTTAAATTTTTCAAATGGAAAAAAGAACAATTTTGGATTTCGATTTATTAAGCTTATGCTATAATACAAGGTCATGCAAATCATAATACAAAGGAATAACAAACACTTAGAACTACAACGTATTATATACTCTTAGCAAAGACACCACAATCTTCCAAGCGGAACTATACGCAATAAGGGAAGCGGTTGAAATACTCTCCGATAGGGGACACAAGGGAGTGCTGATAAAAATACTCTCTGATAGCTGAAGGCCCTGAGCAGTTGTGTCTTTACGTCCAAGTTAGTACTGGAATGTCACAACAGGCTAAACGAGCTGGCAAGCCAGAACCAGGACATGAAGGACATCACGGCAATGAAATGGCTAACGTATATGCCAAGAAAGGAGCAGAGGAGACTTTTATTGGACCCACTCCAACTATTGGCTTCAATAAGGGTCTCCTGAATGAGGAGATAAAAAAAGTCTCAGAACATTGACAGGTCATTATAACTGCTACAAGCACCTGCACAGGATAGGAATTTCCAACACAGACATTTGCAGATTCTGCGGTGATGAAGAGGAGTCAATGGAGCACTTATTCACCCACTGTGAAGCATTGGGACACAGAAGATAATGGCTACTATCCGGTGGTTAAATTTCAAGGGCCGATGTTGAATGTGAACCACACCTAAACGCCAAGTTTTTTTCCGAATTTTATTTGACATTTCTCTATTTCAGACTTACTCAATTTGAACCATGGAGAGATACACAATCCAACAACGTGTTAAAGTTATCCAGACTTATTATGAAAATGATGATCAATTTTCGAAGAAAATCATTTCAAAAACATTTTCACCTCAGTGGATTCGTCAATAAACAGAATTGCCGCATTTGGGCGAATGAGAATCCCAGAGTGACTGTCGAAAAACCAATGCACCCACAAAGAGTGACTGTTTGGTGCGGTTTATGTGCTGGCGGCATCATCGGACCGTATTTTTCCAAAACTAGGCCGGTCAGGCAGTTACTGTGAATGGTGTTCGCTATCGTGAGATGATAACGAACTTTTTATGGCCCGAATTGGAAGATATGGATGTAGACGATATGTGGTTTCAGCAGGACGGTGCCACTTGCCACACAGCTAACGAAACAATTGCTCTTTTGCGCAACAAATTCAATGGCCGTGCTATCTCACGTAATGGCGATGTCAATTGGCCGCCAAGATCATGTGATTTGACACCGTTGGACTTTTTTCTTTGGGGTTATTTGAAAGAAAAGCTGTACGTAGATAAGCCAGCAACAATTCAACAGCTAAAGGATAAGATAATTCGGCACATTAACGGCATAGAACCTTATATGTTATGTGAATGTGACTTAATATCACTCCCTATGAAGGAGCTTGTCCGTTTTCTTCACATACTCAACCCATAATCCAAGGGGACGCACAACAGATCAATATTGGTCGCAGTGCAAATGGCCGATGAGGGCCATATCCCATCCACTAATAATAATAATAATGTATTATCCTAATAATAAAATAATTATACAGTAACCAATTTATTTCAATAAAGAAAAAAACTGAGTTACAATAAGCTCTTGCTCCCGGAGCTCACATGATACAAATGAGAATATAACTCTGGCCCACTCTGTATAATAATAATATAGTTTTACAAGGTAAATTTTTGTTATATAAAGTTCTCAGAGAAATAGCCCATAATTTTGCTTTACTTACGTTATATCCCGGGCGTTTTCATAATAATAACATTCTGTGCGATTTTGTATTTCGGAAAATAATATGCCTTTAATTAAAGTATCCAGTTCATCAAATTTTGCCAACTTCATATTGACCTGCTGCAATATTAATTTTTATCGTTTTTATAATTTAAAAAAGAAAAAGAGATTTAAGTATAATTGAATTTCATCTAAAATACCTCGCGGAAATCATTTTCAAATTTATAAGCTCCTCCGCCTGTGGCACACACAGTTGTAACCAATTCCGCCATACCCTTCTGTTTGGCCAGTGATAGAAAGTTGCCCATATCGGTGGTTTGGAAACGTATGAAATGCAGTGAGCCTTTGCGTTTACGTATTTCTACATTATCCATCTGCAAGAAAATAATCATAATTGATAATTTATTACCGCAAAGCAATCGGAAATAGTATTTATTTGTTTCAATCGGTTATCTGAATATCTGTTTTTATTTTTTTTAAACATAATGTAAATAAAACTCTACACTACAAAGGAAAACACTTTTTTTTGAGGAGAACATGTCGAAGTGTTTCCATTGGTATATGAAGTGTTTTAAATTTTGAATTTTCGAAGTCAATTTGCCGTTAAGGTATTTTCAATTTATTTGTAATTTTTGTAAAATTTAAAAGGCTGTTTATTAAAACTGGTTCGTATTTCAATAGAGTGTACCAAGGCGAATTCATAACAGGTGGCCTTCTTAGTACAACAACACAAAAAACAACATGGTGTTCGCCCCATGATACAAAAAACAAGGTAGCCGCTTCGCTACAACAATACAACAATAATAAAAACAACAGGTATTTTGTTTGTGTAAAAAGGCGAATTCAGACTAACGCTGTCAAAAGTAGATGGTGAAGAAAATTTGCATTTTTAGTATTTCGTGTATTAAAATGCACAATTTTTTTTGTGCGTTAATAAAAAAAATAGTGAAAAAATGGCTTTTAATAATCTAATTTCATCACAAATGTTTGTGTTGTGACTAGTAGTACAAAATGCAAACATTATTTTACGTATTTTGTATCGTCTCGTTCATGACCAGTTGCCCAAAATTTGCGCTATTGTTGGTGAAGACCACGGTGAAATGGTATTTTCAACTATTGCACCTGAGGAATTGAAGGCCGTAGTCGCACAGTTTGATGCCGGTGAACAAATAACACAGCGTGAGGTAAGATATTTAGTGTATAATATTTATATACTATTTCCTGGAAGTAAAATTCAATTCTTTTTGTAGATGGTATCTCAAAGAGTATCTAAAGTATCCAATTACACAAATGTTGACATACAAGTTAAAAAATGTGGTAGCAAATCGCATGTATATATGAAAACTTCTTCGGCCCATATCTCGGAAACTAAGCGTTTCCGCCAATACTGTCATTTGACATTTTCCAATTTTGTATCACTATACGCACTTTTTCCGCAAAAGCGATGGCCTTTTTCCAACATGAATAATGCTGGAAGGTAAAAAATGGGCACTACAAACTTTACCATAATACGGAAGTTTAATTCCACAAATTTCACTCCATCTATTGCGAAATTCAGTTTCTTTGGGAACACAGAATAAAGTTCCATTTCCCTTTTGAAATTTAATCTTACAAACGGAACAAGTTCTCATTTTTAATATTTATCTCAACTTTATATCACTGCACTGAATATTTTTTGCATAGAATAAAAAATTTATGTGGCGCCGAAAAAGGTAAACAAAACTTGACAACAAAAGTGCCGGCAAATTGACTGAATTCGCCGATGCATCCACCTAATAATGAATTCGCCTTAGTTCGCCCTATATAAAATTACCAATGTATCAAAAACATACTGAATTCGCCTTAAATTCTATTGAACAAATCAGTATTGCCAGGAACACAAAAATTAATTTTCCACAGCCAAGAGCGCGATATTACACAAAATCCGAAAATTTTTTTTCGGATTTTTCGTTTTTGAAGAATATAAAAATTAAGGAAGAAAACATTTTTAAATTGTAATAACAATCAATTGTCTTTAAATTTTTCCACTTTTGAATATATCAAAAGGAAACTTTTTTAGCAAACTTAAAAGATTAAAAACTGGAAATTAGATATACATATATTATAAGTCTCTTGTACGATTTCTTCATTGTTTTTTGCTAGAGAAGGTATAAGAAATTGTTGATGATGATCAGGGAAACAAACAAAATATTGGAATTAGGAACTTATTAAAAGTTTTGTAAATCAACGAGAGTAAGACTAATAATTGATTTTATTTTTAATATATAATTCCTAAGCCAGGGAAGGAGTACACGAAAGTATAATCATACCGTCCAATAAGTCTGCTGACAACAATTTCAAAACTTTTCGAAAAATTGCTTATTAAGGTTGAATGTATTCCTGATCACCAATTTGGTTTTAGAGCGAAACATGGCACCATTGAGCAAACACACAGGTTAGTTAACGTCATAAGAAAGGCGTTTGAAGATAAAAAATATTGCGCTGCCTTATTCATCGACGTCTCACAAGCTTTTGATAAAGTGTGGCACGATGGCTTAATGCATAAAATAAAGTTTAACTTACCTGCAAACGTACATAACCTTTTGGAAAGCTATTTATATAGTCGCCAATTTATAATAAAAGAAGGCGAATTCATAAGCCCCGCCCAGCCTATTGAAGCTGGAGTTCCCCAAGGCAGCATTTTAGGGCCTATCTTATATTTGATCTACGCATCTGACATGCCGACAAGCACCAACATTCACACTTCAACATTTGCAGATGATACAGCATTCCTTAGCATACATAGTAACCACCAGCAAGCATCAATAAACTTACAGGAACATATCGACAAACTAGAGAAATGGCTCAAGCTTTGGAAAATCAAGGTTAATGGACAAAAGTGTACCCATGTTACATTCGCACTGCGTCTAGGAACATGCTCACCCATTACTATTAACAATAAAGTAATACCTCAACACAGTGAAGTCAAATATCTCGGTATTCATCTTGACTGTAGACTAACATGGAAGTCGCACATCGAGGCAAAAGTAACGCAGATGAAATTGAAATTAACTGGCTAATAGACAGAAATTCGACCTTGAAGCTTGATGGTAAACTTTTGTTGTACAACTCGATTCTAAAGCCAATATGGTGCTGTGGGATTCAATTACGGGGCACAGCCTCGGCATCCAACTTTGAAAAAATTCAAAGAAGTCAAAATAGAATACTCCGTAGAATTACAGACGCTCCATGGTACGTTAAAAACTCACGAATCCACGCAGATCTGAACGTACCTTTTGTGAAATCTGAATTTGTGAAGTACGCGACAAGATATATTAACAAACTTGAATACCATCCAAATGCTCCTGCAGTTAATATTCTCAACTTTGGTGGCCATACCCGTCTGAGAAGGAGGGATACTTTGGCTACTATTAGAGCTCTAAACAGATGACTGAATTCTGAAATAATATTCGCATAAAAAAAAATTTTTGTCCAGCTCTGGCAGGACTTTAATCACAATTTTTTTTTTTAGTATTAAGACTTGAATACTTATTTATTGTCAGTACATTTCTTATGTAGATTCAATAAATAAAATAATAAAGTTAAAAAAAAAAATATCTTCATTTGAGGTAAAACGCTTGCCAGCAAGGAACTTTTTTAGATTTGGGAACTGGTAAAAGTCACTGGGAGCTAAATCAGGAGAATAAGGTGGGTGGTCAAGCAACTCGTACTTTAATTCGTTGATTTTAGCCATTGTTAAAACACTCTTGGTCTTGATGAAAAATTATTTTTTTGTGTTGTAAGCCAGGACGTTTTTCTCGAGTTTGTACATTTAATTGATCCAAAAGGTTGCAATAGTACTCTGAACTTGTTTTACCCTTTTGCAGATAGTCAATCAATCAAATACCTTTGAAGTCCCAAAAAATCGTTGCCATAACCTTACCAGCCGATTGAATTGTTTTTGCCTTCTTTGGGGCACTTCCTCCAGCTTCAGTCCATTGTTTGGATTGTTCTTTTGTCCCTGGAGTATAGTGGTGGATCCATGTCTCATCAACAGTTATGAAACAACGCTTAAAATCCATTTTATTTCGCTTAAAACGATCCAAACAAGTTTGAGAAATGTTCATTCTTATGCGTTTTTGTTCCACTGTCAATAAATGCGGCACCCAGCTTGCAGAAAGCTTTTTCATCTGTAGTTCTTGATGCAAAATTAAGTGGACTCGATCATTTGAGATGCCCATGATATTAGCTATTTCACGCACTTTTATTCGTCGATCATTTAATACCATTTCAAGCACTTTGGCTACAATTCCTGCTGTTTTTGGCCGTCCACTACGTGATTCATCTTCAATGTTTGTACGACCACGTTTAAATTCAGCAACCCAATTTTTTACTGTTGCATATGAAGGAGCAGTTTCACCTAACACATTCCCCATATCATTATGAATTTCTTATCCCGATAAACGTTTTTTATGTAAATATTTAATGACACCACGCATTTCTAATTTTGCGTCTTTTGTGAACACCTGTTTCTATATGAAGGAGTTACCAGATCGAAACAAAATTTAGCATGTGTTTATAGCAGAGATGGAAGTTTCCAAAACACTTAAATTTTTTCTGTTTATACCGCGCTTTTTGTGCTAGGCTAAGCTTGCGAACCGCCCTCGTATGGTGTATATACATAGTTTTAAGTTTTGTTTGATTTATTAAATTAACTGCCTGGCCCACTATGTCACTCGACATCGATCGCTCGCATAAATACATGTGTACCAAAAACATTTTAAAATTTGTTTTTGTTTCAAATGTATTTATGCCAGCGAGCGATGACGAGTGACATAGTGGGCCAGACAGTAAATGTTGATAAAATGAATTGTAGTCTGAGATAATTACATTAAAATGGGGACAGAACTTTTCTGCAATATGAATGCTAAGGCAAAACATTTGGTGCTAAAAAGAAAAATTGGTAGGAATGTAAAAAGGCTATTACGAGTTAAATCATAGTCAAACATACTTGCTGTTGTTTTCCTCAATTAATTTTGATTTTATTGATTGCTTTGAGCTGAAGTGCGCTTATGTCATTTAGTGCCAGGTCAGACACAGCAACTTTAGTTGGGCAATTCTTGACTTTATAGAGGTGAGGGGAATTAGAAGGGAAAAAGAATTGTCGGTACTCGGCAATTCTCAGCAATTCCTTACTTTTCTCTCATGTGTGTATGTGTATGTGATATACAATGTAAATTGTATGGAATAAAAGGTAAAGAAAGCTCAAGAATTGCCGAAAAAAGTTTTTGTGTGTGGACAAGAAAGCAATTCCAAAAGCAAATTTCTGTCTGACCTTACTCTAAGCGAAATTGCGAATGCTCTTGGACTAGACCTGTAGCCTTATAATGGGTGATTTTATAAGAACTATCGGAAATTAAAAAAAAAAAACATAAAATTCAGAAAAATGCATGAAATATTTATTTGGATCGATAGTTGGGTCGATATAATTTAATGTTTGAAGATTATTTCATGCAAATGTTGGCCGCGGCTGCGCCGCTTAGTCCAATTTTGGCATAGTCTTTCCAACATTTCGGCCGGTATCTCACGAATAATGTTGGCAATGTTGGCTTCCAGTGCGTCAATCGAAGCGGGCTTGTCGCTATAGACATTAGCTTTAACATAGCCCCACAAAAAATAGTCTAGAGGCGTTAAATCGCACGATCTGGGCGGCCAATTGACTGGTCCCAAGCGTGAAATAAACTGTTCACCGAACTCGCCTCTCAATTGGTCCATTGTTTCGTGTGCTGTGTGGCATGTGGCACCGTCTTGTTGAAACCACATGTCATGCAAGTCAAGCTCTTCCATTTTGGGCAAAAAAAAGTTTGTTATCATCGCACGGTAGCGCTCACCATTCACAGTAACGTTGTGATTCGTATTTCTTCAAAGATGAAGAAATACGGCCCAATGATGCCGCCAGCCCATAATCCGCACCAAACGATTGTTTTTTGTGGATGCATTGGTAGCTCTTGCAATGCTTCTGGCTGCTCTTCACTCCAAATACGGCAGTTTTGCTTGTTCACGTATCCATTCAACCAGAAATGAGCCTCGTCGCTGAACACAATTCTTCGATAAAAAAATGGATCTTCATCTAACTTTTCAAGAGCCCATTCACCAAAAATTTGGCGTTGTGGTAGGTCGTTTGGCTTCAATTCTTGCACCAGCTGTATCTTATAAGGCTTCACACCCAAATCCTTCTGCAAAATTTTCCACGTAGTGGAGTAACAGAGGCCCAATTGCTGCGAACGGCGCCGAATCGATAATTCACGGTCATCACCAACACTGGCCGATACGGCTGCGATATTTTCTTCAGTTCGCACTCTACGTAAGCGTGTTGGTGGTTTAATGTCCAACAATGTAAATTTGGTGCGAAATTTTTTTACAATAGCCCGAATAGAAGCCTCAGTAGGTCGATTAAACTGACCATAAAATGGAAGAAGCGCGCGATGAACTTTCTTAACAGAGCACGCATTTTGTTAATAAAATTCAATAATTTGCAAGCGTTGTTCGTTTGTAAGACGATTTATGATTAAATTATAGACCTAACTGAAGATGTTTGACAGTGACACAAGATACAAAACGTGCGTGAGCTGTCGAAACTAGTGTTGCCAAAAAGATAATAGGAAAAAAATCACTCGTTATCACTACCAACATAGTGTCAGATAAACTGCTAAATAGTCTGCATTAGCCGGAGCGGATTTGTGTGCTCGTATTTGCTGTAGAAAAATATGAAACTTCTATCATATTTTCAGTCTCAATCGCAACTCCATTTCGTAAAAACTTTTAGCTACAATACACAAATCTTAAAACCTTTTTATCGTTCGTTCATTTTAATTGTTTTGTTGAACTCTTAATTGTTTTTTTTTTTAACGACAAATAGAAATGTAATTTTTTCGAGTTTTTCAATCACTGTGGATGAATAGCACAACGTTGTATTTCGTATTGTTGAGTAATAAGAGCAGTGCTGTTCAGAAAATTTTCGAAGTGTTTTACTCCAAAACACGTAGTTTGAGGTGTTTTGCTCTTTTCAAAAATGTATCGGAAAATATGTTCATTTTTACATGTTTTGGCCAAAACACGTGCTTTCGAACAAAACACCTATATGTTAACACACTATTAAGATTCACACCGAAAAAACAAATGCAAATTTAAGTAAAAAAGTATTTTTACACATTTCAACATATGTAAGTAAAATTGAAGGCAAAGCAAAATTTTCTGCCGGATTATCTAATGTATTGTGTGTATAGAAACAAATATAATATTCATTAGTATGTATTTTGAAAAATGAAAGCAAATTTATGTAAAAAAGCAAATGTGTACATAATACAGGCCGGTTCACACATGCCTGGAACTCAAGTGCCTACAGAAATCAACACACTTTGTAAATTATGTGAAATTCATTAAAATTTTTGCTTTGACGACAACAAATTGTCCGTCTGTTTTGCCGCATTTTCTTTTGTTTGTAGTACTTGTCATTTAAATTAAGTGTCAAAGTCTCAGATTTTTTTTTTGTTTTGTTTTTGTATTGAATACCAGACGGAGCAAGGGTCAGCAATTTGAATTTTTTATGCCATAAAAAGTAAAAATTCAGTTAAAAGTAATTGTAATTTTTAGCTTTAATGGAAACTTTAATTTTTGTTTGAATAAGTATGTAAATATTTTTTATTAAGTTAATTATTTAAGGTCATTGTTTTTACAAATTTTGCAAAATTATTACATTGTACTCTTTGGAAAAAAAAAACAGTTTTGATATAAACAGCTGAGTTTATTCACTTTGTTGGTTTTTAATATTGATACCAATCAAAAAGCTTGTAACTTATCTTTCCTAGCTATCTACATTTCATTATCAGTAGACTTGGAAATCTTTGAAAGATATTCTCAATCATTCAACTTTAGATACGGCCGTGCAGGCCATCTCAATTTACAAAAGGAAGAAACTAAAGACAGGTAAGCTTATTTGTCATCTTGCAATCCTAAAGGGTAGGTTAGGTTAGGTAGGCAGGCCACTGGATTCTCCAGAAAGTACCCGGATACTCCAGTCCACTTGGGTCCTGAAGGTCATTCCCTTTGTGATTGCCTAAAAAATTAGGTTATGATAGAGGAAAAAGAAAATAAAAGGTTATAGGGATATAGAAGGAGTGAGGAAGAGGGAAAGGAGAGGTGGGAAACTGCTTAGTGTGGCATTACTTGCTGATTTACTAGCCATCCGCTGCTTCTTATGAAAGAATCTAAAGCATTCGGCAATTGAAACTCCGCTCGCCTAAACATCATAGACGATGATGGTCCAATGCCGGGCATGTACCGAGGAGATGAAAGATCGTCTCCTCCTCCTCCTCGTCTTGGCAGCTTCTATAGAAGTCATTATATGGTATGGTGGGCAATGTCCAGTGATGACTGCTACCATCATTCTTAGGAGAGATCTTGGAAGTTTTAATAGCTCCCCTGTTCTCTTGGAGTTAATGTGCGGCCACAGGTTTCTTGATATAAGGCATGTGGGCTCTATGAGCCACTTTTCTTGGGCATGTTCCAGCGTGTAGAGTTTTAATCTTTTCCAACACGCTGATATGGGTTGTCCGCAAAAGGGGTCTATATCCCTCTCCTCTAAGGCTGTCCCTTTTTTGGCTAATTCGTCAGCAATGTTGTTGCCATTGTTGGACCCATGTCCACGTGCGTATTTTAGGGTTAGGTTAGAATGTCTCGCCATTTTATTTCAAGATATCCGGCATTCCTGGACAAGATTACAATTAGTTTATATTCCAATCAGGGAGTTGATGGCGGCCTTGCTGTCCGTTACTATCATGATATCCCTTCCGAATATCTTGTGGTACGTCAGCCATCTGGCCGCTTTATTTATAGCCGATATTTCGGCCTGAAGTACACTTCATCCGTTGCTAGTCTGAAGGATATTTTAGTGTTAAATTCCTCTATCCTAATGGGTATCAGAGTTGTGATCGATATGTCCCAAAACAAGTGAACTTATAGATCCGACTAAATCATTTACCAGGAAGTTTAGCATCATCTTCCCAACTAGGGAAGAATGGAGCACGAACCCAAGATGGTTGCGGGATGGTTGACAAGTTATACACGGATGGTTCTGAAAAGCTCCAAGGAGTTGGGGCGGGAATAGTGGGGCCTACAGCAAGCAGGTATATAACTTTTAGTAAAGACACCACAATCTTCCAAGCGGAAGTACACGCAACAAGGGAAATGATTGAAAATCTCTCCAAAGAGTGCTGATAAAAATACTCCCTGATAGCGAATCAGTACTGAAGGCCCTGAGCAGTTGTATCTTTACTTCCAGGTTAGAACTGGAATGTAACAACAGGTTAAATGAAATGGCAAGCCAGACCCAGGCTACTCTGATCTGTGTACCAGGACATGATTGGCACTACGGGAATGAGATGGCTGACATCTATGCCAAAAGAGGAGCAGAGGAAAATTTTATTGGCCCTAGAAGACCCTTTAATAAGGGTCTTCTAAATCAAGAGATGAAGAAATAGACGGATTCCATAGTTGAACAACATTGGAACAAGTCAGATGGTTTTGAATATTCCAAGAAATTTCTAAACTTTGATACAAGGAGGGCCGATTGTGCTCTAAAAATGAACAGGAAAAGTCTGAGAACGCTGACAGGTGCACTTAAAGGTCATTATACCTGCCTTAAGCACCTATACAGAACGGGCATTTCCAATACAGTAATTTGCAGATTCTGCGGTGAGGAAGAGGAATAAATGAAACACTTGATCACCCACTGTAGAGCATTAGGACACAGGAGCTATAGGCTGCTACAAGCACATATGTTAAGTGAATGTGACATAATATCACTCCCAATAAAGGAGCTTGTCCGTTATCTTGACATACTTAACGCGTAATGGGGCAAGGGTACGCACAATAGGTCAATACTGGTCACAGTGCAAGTGGCCGATGAGGGCCACATCCCATCCAATAATATTAATATCCCAATATTCTAAATAAGTTATTGAGAATTTAAAAGAAAATGGTTTTAATAATACCTGTCAAGACATTAGGGTGGTTCCTATGAAATGTCGTCATATAGACAGCTAAGAAACTTAACAAACAAGCTGTTTATCATTTTTAATATAATTAAATACTGATACCAAATAGAGCTTCCCAATGGGAATGAGATGAGGTCAGTCGCAAATAAAAGTTGACATTATCCATAACAAAATCTTCAACATTTTACTCAGTTCAAATGTTTTTTATTCGAACAAGCTCTTGATTTTTTGCTGATTTTTCTCACGATGGTTACTTTCAATATTGTCGCCCTGTTCCGGCTTGACGTTGAGTTCTGGAACACTCTGTGTACAGACAGTAATCATTCTGAAATACGTTTTATCTCATTTTTGCTGTTGGACTGTGACCGACAAATAACTTTTGACAGAACGAAGTACGTCGGGGCAGCTACTTTTTAATATAATTTTATTGCTCTCAAGATAATTAAAATATATTTGAGCTTATTAAAAGTTGTAATTAATTAGTAATTAGTTTATTAATTAGTAATTATTAAACAAAAGCGTAATTAAATATCTTGTAACTTGAATCAAAAACAAAAACATTTTTAAGAGCTTTTAATATAAAAACTTCTTTCGTAAGTTTAACGTGATAACGTGTGATAAGTAAAAAGTACGCTTTACGTAGAAATGTGCGAGTTTCGGGAACTAAATGCCTAATCTCATCAGAGCAAAATCCATTGTAGTAACGATAGAACAGAGTAACGCACCCTACACTGCGTCGATGCTCCAGTAAGTCAATAGAGTTGGATAGCCTACATACCCCTAGAAGATCACTATTCAGTGATATTTTGCCTCTTAGCAACGATCTCGGATAGGCTGAGCGTATAACTGAATGAGTACGAATGAGTCATCTGCGAAAGAGTGGATAGGGTTGGAAGTTTGATGTAGAAGGTCGTTGCGAAAAATAAGAAATAGGGTAGGAGAAAGAAAGAACTGAAATTATCCAGCCAAAAAAAATATATTTTACGTGACGACATTGGCGAAACATGCACAGATTTAAATTTTTGTACGCCAAATGTCGTAATATATTGCGTGTTACATCTTTTTTCACTATGTAGTAGTTCTGTTTTTTTTTTTTTTTGGTACTCGACTCACTTGTAAATGTGTATCTCTGTGACCTGTTTTGCCATAGGCGGAATTTTTTGTTAAATAACGTCTTATGCTTCTTAAGCTTTCTGCCTCCTGATCTTGTTCATCTGGTGTAATGTCTTTGGGTTCAAAATACACCAACTTGGTCAAAGTGCCGCCAATATCCATTCCAAACCAGGGCATAGCTGCAAAGAGAAATGAGAAATCAGTGCTGTAATAAATTTTTATTATAACGAGTGCGAGTACATGAGAATGCATTACATGTAAGTATGTATGAACACTGCCAGGATGCAATGACGAAAGAATCGATTTGAATTTTGCTAAATTACTTAAGGAATAAGCCGAAAATGAGATTGATTTAAGAAAAGATCCAATCAATTTTAAAATGCGATTGATTCAAGCATTTTAGAGTTGATTCAATTCCAAATCCGCACTTAAAATAAAAACAAATGAACCTCTTATTATTTAATCTATTAACTATTAATAATAACACCAATTAAAAAATATATGAAGCTTGTTTTTGTGTTTCCTAGTTGTATAACAGGTGGCGCAAAAGTCATCCTCCTATCAGAAAATGCTATAAATTTTGCGATTGGCCCCTAATGTCAGTTCTGTTTTGACATTTGTGTAGCAAACACATGCGAAATACACGTTAATAAACAATGTTACGCTACTCTGTTCCAGAACGCGGAATATTGGTGCCTATTTATTTGACCAAAAATCGGTCGGTGACTTTGGCACAACGTGAATTTCGTCAGATTTCTTAGTCGTCCAACGCCTACTGGTGAAACACTGCGCTTCGAAGAGAGTGATACAACACGAGATGCTGCTAGGCGTGGCAGACCCCGGAGTAGCTGTTCTGCAGAGAATATTGCTGCTGTAGCCGAGGATGTCATGGAAGCGCCGTCGACATCGACCAGACGACGTGCCACGCAAATGGATATCAGTCGACGGTCTTTACAGCGAATTTTGGTACAAGATTTGAAGATGTTTCCGTACATCAGCTGTTAGCTGCTGACCGCCAATCGCGTCAAACATACGCTCAAGCCATCCTTGATCACCACCAAGAGGAAGATGATTTATCATCAAAAATAATCATGAGTGATGAGGTCCATTTCCATCTTAGCGGGTACATAAATAAGCAAAATTTACGCTTCTGGAGCACTGAAAATTCGCGTGTAACCCATGAAGAGCCATTACACCCGCTCAAAGTCACTGTATGGTGTGCAGTTTTCGCTGGAGGAGTCATCGCACCTTTTTTCTTTGAAGACGTCGCGGGCCAAACGGTTACTGTGAATGGTGAGCGCAAGAGAGCAACGACCAACGAATTCTTTTTGCCGCAACTTGATAAATTGGGATTGGAAAACATGCAGGACGGTGCTACGGCACACACTGCACGTGCCACAACCGATATGCTGAAGGATGCATTTCCCGGGCGCCTAATCTCCCGTTTTGGCGATTTGCACTGACCAGCAAGATCGCCTGATTTGTCCGCTGCAGACTTCTTTTTGTGGGGCTTTTTGAATTCGCGGGTTTATGTCCCTCAAACTCTTGCAGCTCTCAAAGACAATATCCGTCAAGAATGTGAGGACCTATCGCCGGAAATTTTGGCCAATGTGATGGAAAATGCTATAAAAAGGGCCCAAATGACAATCAACTGTGGCGACGGCCATTTACATGACATTATATTCTCGACTTGATGTAAAAAAATTAAAAGACCAAATAAAAATAATCCACAAGAAGAATCAAAGTTTTTCATTATTTTTTTTTTAAGTTACAGCCAAAAAAAATCGGAAGGTTATTTTTGCGCCACCCTGTATATGCCAACATATCATAAAAGTTATCCTGATCAACAATAGACTTGGAGAACTTTAAAAAATATTTTCAAACATTTAACTATTTAACCATCGAATCATATTTCACAAGTAAAACAAAAACGGTTTTTTTTCTTAAAGAACCTTTTACTCGTATCTCTCAGCAATGCATTCAGATGTATGTATGTATTTGTTTTACTTTTTTTACTCCATTTAAGAATTCTGCACTTGTTTAAAAAATTTTATACTTAGAAGCAGCGTTGCCTTTTATGATACTAAAGTGTCAATTTGACCCTTTTTGATGTCCATGACACTTTTCATTACCACTTTTTTTTAATACCCTTTTGTATTATTTTTAATAATTTCTTGATACTTTTTGCCCCTTTTTTCAAACATGAAATTTTTAGTTGAGAACGATCTTAACAACGCTGGTGCAAAAGTTTCTTATCGTAAGCAGCTCTTATATATATGTTGCTTTTTATGTGTAAGCATGGTTTTATAACAAACTGCTCTCATATATATCAACATACAAATATTTGAGAATATTATTAACGCTCCAAGGCAAATTTATTTTAATAGTTTAAACTGAAAAAAATAGATGTTCTACTTTTTCCGACTTTTAGAACATCAAATGTCAAAAGTTCCTTCGTTTTATACACATATGTACATGCTTATTTGCAAGTAGTGTATGTGTGTGTATGTAAGTACATACATACAAGCGAGTCTTCTCAAAGACCATATCTAGTTCCCTCAAAAAAGAAAATTTTATATACGATTTTTAAAAACTTTATAAAAAAAGAATACCTTACCGGAACAGAAAAAGAAAATATTGATTTTGAAAATAGCTTGAACATTAAAGAAACGTGTAGCATATACATATGTATATATGTAGGCCATGAAGCCGAGACAGAGGTAAGTATGTGCTACAAAGTTGCAAAGAAATTGTATCATGCAAATAAAAACAAATATTTTAAATTTTTACAAAAAATTATGTAGCAAAATTATATCAAGGATAGATAAATATAAATGATAAAAGATTGAACACCTTAAAATTTTTACACCCAAGTTTTATAAAATCGAAAGAAAATATTAATTATTTCGAAATTGGTTCCCAATTCAAAAACATAATTCCCGATGTAGGAGCTTTTGTCAACGAATTTAAATATTTAGAAAGCAAAATACATGACAAAACGTATGAAGCTATATTTAAAATAAAATATAGATTTGGCGAAAACTCTTTTCCAAATTTGTATGAATTTGTTGGATATATGTATATTTACTTTGCCTCATAGTAGTACTTCTACTGAATGGGTATTTTCAAAATTAGTATTGCTTAAAAATAAACTATCGAATAGACTTAAAGTAGAAACTTGTGACTTCATGCTTTCGTCTCTTAATTTGATGAAAGCCGGACTGGAATCCAAGTGAAGATTTAATTGAGAAATATAGAACTGTCATTTTTAAAAAGTGATACTAATTCTTTATATTTTTTACTTTTTTTTTTTGGTTTTAATAGGCTTTTTCCACTGAACAACGTCTAACATCTACCATCAGTTTTTGAAGATGATAACATCTTCCCATAAGAAATATATTGTACTAAAAGTCAACATTTTTCAACATCTTTATAAAATGTTCCTATATCATTTTATTCCATTCAACATCTTTCGATTATTTCAGCGTCACCACTAGAAAAGTGGCAATAATATCGATTATTCTTGTGGCATCACTGAAAAAATGTCATTTGTTTTGAAAAAAAAATTAAAAAAATCATAGTTTATTTATCATGTGGCAATTGTTGGGATGTGTGTTTCTTGCTTAATTTTTTTTTTTTAAATACTTTTTTCTCCGTTTTTGCCAAATTTATTTTATGTGTCCTACATTTTGTTTATCGACATGCATATATTTTATAATTAATCCTTTTTTTTGTCCTTCAAATAAATTTTTTTTCGAAACAATTTTGCGTGCTTTTGTTAAATTGTTCGAAAATTTAAATAATAACATTTTGGATTGATAGTAGATGTTAGATGTGAGCCATGTAAACAGTGTTTCACATTTTGAACATCTTCCACGCGTTCCATGAAGATGTTGATCAGTGTAAAAAGCCTATAATATTGTTGGCCCTTTTTTTTCTTAAATACCCTTTTTGTGACACCTTTTTTTTCAAAATACCCTTTTCGTGCCACTTTTTGAAAATTGTCGATGGCAACGCTGCTTAGAAGTGGTTTTCTTGAACAATCCCATTTTCGGACTCATACTAAAAGCAAGTAAAAAATAATTAAATTTAGTACGAAATGTTTCTTCCTGTGTATACTTAATTAAAATTAGAAAATATGTGATACCTTATTCAAGTGGCAGGCAGTGTGTATAAATAAAAATTACCTTAAGTTGTTTATTTATATTTTACTAACTGTTGATAGTAGCATTTCATGTGATTTATTATTAATGAATAATGTTGTTCAAATATACTGTGGTGGCCACGAATTTAAAACACGACATTTTACTTATATATTTGTGATAATTTTTACAACTTAGCGAAAAACTTTTGGGTCCCTGATAATTTTTTTACGGTTTTAGTAATATTATGAAGAAAAATTAATACTATTTTGCTACCTATATTTGGTTAAGAATTTTTATTTACATATTATATAGGTTAACAGAGTTCTTTTCCTGGTCATGAATTTAAGACATATGTAGGTAAAATAAAACCTAATTCACTAAAGTAAGGCTCAGCTTCATAAAAAAAAATCCTAGTATTTGGTGGGAAATTCTTTATTTTGGATCACAGCAGCCCATCTAACGGGTAAATTTGCGACTAATGCCATACAACGTTGCTTTGGAATAGCATACCAAGCTTTTTGGATTTCTTGTCACAAATCATTTAAATATTTTGGTTTCACTGCTCGTACATATTCCTCAACATCATTTCACAAGTTCTCAATTGGATTGAAGTCTGGGGATTTAGCTGGCCACTTTAGAACAGTAACATTGTTTTCCTCTAAGCAACTCTTCACTAGACGTGAAGTGTGCTTAGAGTCATTATCATGCATAAATTTCCATATTAGAGGCATGTTATCTTCAGCGAATGGTATCATACAGCCATGTTCCGAGAACGCGCGTTCTGAAACCGCAATGCGTTTTGAAAAACGCCTAATTGATTTTTAGGTGTTCTGAGGAACGCGCGTTTTACTGGCGTTTAGGAGTTTTTTCAGAAAAAATACAACATGTGTTTTACATACGTATGTATGTAGGTGGTAGTAATATAAAACGAAAAAACATTTTACAACAAATAGAAAAATGTTTCAATTTATATTCAATATTCAATTTTAATTGTGAATAATTTTATTGCCTTTTGCAAGTTCAGTTTTAGCAAATTCAATCCGTTCACTTCAGGGGCCAAATCACCGCATACGATATCGCGCAATATTATCGACATTTTTCATTTTGGCATCATGGCATACAATATCGAATGGATTGTTTTGCAATAATATAAAAAAGTTAAACAATTTACTTTTTGCATTCGTACTTTTAGCAAACATATGGTCTTGAATCTATTAAATTTTGTTTAAATTACGATTCGATATGCATCGTTTGCCTTAATCTAGATGTATCGTAATGTTATTCGATACGATAGTTAATTCGATATCGTATGCGGTGATTAGACCCCAGTATATACATGCGAGTTCAAGTCGCCAATTATAAGCGATATGCGTTTTCCAGAACACCTATTTGGCGATTTCAAATCGCAAAACCATATTTCTTGCGTTATACGTTTCTCAGAACACCTATTTGCCGTTTTGAAATCGAAAACGCTAAATTTAAGCGATTTGCGTTTCTCAGAACATGCATGATAGTGTCTGTTAGAATGTTTTTGTACACGTGCTGGTCCATTTTTGCATTAATTTTATAAATGGGACTTACACCATACTAGGAAAATGCTGTCCATACCATCATATTTCCTCTACTATGTTTGACCGATTTAAGGGTGTAATTTGGGTGATGCTCCAGCTTGGAAGGGCGCCATAGGTATTGTTTCCCGTCAGATCCGAAGCGAGAGAACTTCGACTCGTCGCTCCAAAGTATATTTTTCCAAAATGTCTTCGATTTATTGAGATGTTCCCTCGAAAATGTTAGACGGGACTTGATATTTTTTCGTTGCGCAATACACCCACGTAAGTCTTTTTTCATTTAGATGTCTTCTTATTGTCCTAGCTGAAATATCGATACCAAAACCCAATGCTATTTCATTTTTTCTTTGAGCTCGTGAAAGGATTGTTAGCAGCTACTTTATAAATGAAACTATCCTCCCGGGGTGTAGTTTTAAGAGCTCTAGGCTGCTGTTTACAATTTTTATGTTGCTTGATGTGTTCCAGTGCATTGTAAATCTTACACCTAGAACATTTAAGCAGCTTGGATATATCCATTACTATTTTTTCATCGAATTTTAGAAGTTGGATCAGTTTTTGCTCGGCATCGGAACTTCAAGTACCTTTGGCCATTTCTAATTAAATATTTCGATGTATTCCAACATAAAATAAAATTAAACAGTCGTTACTCACCGTTTAGCTTCAAAAAATACAAAAAAAAAAATCACTTAAAGACCAGATATTTCTGAACTGTCTTAAACTCGTGACCAGTTTCAAATACACGGTTTTACAATAATCAACGTTGTCAACTCGGTGCGTTTCGCACCGTTTTTGGTGCTTTTTAAAATGATTTGTGCGAAAAATTTTTTAATTGGTGCAGGGTGCGCTTTTTTTTAATTTTCGGTGCGTTTTTAAAATTTTGGTGGCACAAAATCAAATTTGATTTTTTATTTATTATTTTAATGTTTATATGCACAAAGTAAGACAATCTTGCTGTTGTGTATGATACATACTCTCGAAAGAAAAAGAAACATTTTGTTTTATAAAATTTGCTGCTTTTAGAGAGTGTTTTGCTATTAAACGATCAAGCCAAGTTTGTCAGATATTGCAATAAATGCAGTCTCTAAACAGAGAAGTTCGCATTTATGATGGTTCATGAATTCGTTACGGTTTGGGTAATTGAGAAATTATCAAATTCTTACATAAACTAAAAAGCTTTTCCGAAACGTTTGCATTAAATATTGATTGAAACTTAATTTTTTAATTTTCGTATATTTCAATAAATTCTTTTAAAGACACCGCTCACACTCTGTTTGATAGAATTGCTATTAATCGAATTTCTGTTTACTTTTAATGATCCGATAATCGTAAATTCTTTCGTCAGTAATGGTTGTATGCTCCAGGTATTTTGGGTTAATGAAAATAAGCTGTAAAAGTCACAGCTGATTTCGGTTCACAGCAAATAAAATTAAATGGCATTGCTTAAACTTTATAATATATCTTTACAGTTATTGTAAAAGTAACATTATCTTAATAAAACTAACCGAGTCGTACTAGAGACCAAGTTTGACAAATACGAATTCTAGCTATTGAACGAATTTGATGGCATACCATCAGCTGATGCTATCACAGACCTAGTTTGATCGTAAAATATTGGCTTAAAAGGCTGTTTCATTATCGTGTTTTTAATATAAAAATATTGTACTTCTTAAAATATCAAATAGGCTTTTAAAAACGAAAGGAAAAAAATAAAAATTCGGTGCGTTTTCGCTGAAATAACGCGCTTTTTCAGTGCGTTTTGAAATTTCAAAGTTGACAACGCTGACAATAATATGTTCAAAGAAGAGCAACAAAATTTTAAAAAGAAACAAAATAAAATAACGGTATTTTTTTCCTAATATTACAGGTTACACAGAAGAATAAAGAATTTCTATTTTGATATAACAGGGTTGTAAAAATTAGCACAACCAAGTCAGTCAGTCATATGTCGTGTCTTAAATTCGTGACCACCACTGTATGTAGGTATGTTTCCAAATGCATATACATATGTATGTGTTTTCCAGTTGACCTTATCTTTGCATTGAATGTACTTTTCCTGCACAGATTGGAAAATTTTCACAATAGTTAAAATGTTCTCAATTTTAATACTGCAATCAATTGCACGTCCGAATCGAGTAAAATTTTTTAAATTGTTCAATAATAAAAAACATGTGATTATTCTCTAAATGGATTTCTTTTGTAGTTTTGATATTAAAAATAATTTTATTTTAGTCTTAAATGTGAACTGCTGAAAATAATTGACAAAATTTTGTTTAAATGTTTAATTTTGTAAATTTTTATTAAATGTACAAGTACAAATGAACTCGTTAGTTTTTTGCTAATTTCTGGCGGCCATGAAAGGTGTTATTCTAAAAGTGAAAAACATTTTTATTTGAAACGGAAATTTGATATAAATTGTGGAGCTGGTTGACCATTAAAATGCATCATTGTATTATTACTAAATGAAATTTCAATATGCGTTATTAGAGGCCAACTTTGGAAACAAAAAAATTTAAGCGTTTCATTTTATTTACTGATCGCATGATCACTACTCTCTATTATTTAAGCGTGTAAAAGTGTTATAGAACTAAAATAGTATTATCAATATTTTTGTGTATATGTATATGTGTACACATGTATGTTTGTGTACTAACAAAAGTTTGAAATAATGTGCAGCATAATATATCCCAGCTAGCATATGATATTTGTTAAGCGCCTCTTAACGAGTACACGTTTCAATTCAATTATCAATTCAGTATTTTCCTTAAATAGATTCTTGGCCACACACTTCAAAAACTGAATTGCATTCATGTCAAAATGTATATCATATAAAAATTACAAAATAATAGAGTTAAGCCTCGATTAACCGGGCCACTATTAATCGGTTACATCTATTAACCGGCATGAGGTTATTTTTATTTTTGGCCTGAGGTTATTTTTATTTTTTCGCATATGTTTTTTTATTATCAGCCCAATTATGAATATTCTCACGGAACTTATTTCTCACGGAATTTATTCGTCTCGGAATTTATTTTTCATATAAAGTACTTATTTCAATTTAAATTAAAGAGAAAAGCATATTTGTTGTTAGCTTGCCCATAGAAATTGGAGATTTGAATTCCTTTTATTTTTATTATTATTTATTTTTTCCTTTATGGAAAAAGGAAAAAATAAAAAACCTTACATTTCATTTTTGTTTATAATTGGAGGAAAGAGAAAAGTGAAAAAACTCCCACGGAATTTTAATTTGAAATTGGGCTGTATGTAAATCTAAATCTGGTGTTCCTCTTTTTAAATTCATGTGCCCCCACATAGGAAAATATCGGTCCTTTATTGCAACATAGTCATAACTAAAACAAGCTTTTTTCGAGAAAAACTCATTTCAAATTTTTAACTTCCTTACTGCCTGCCCCAAGATGTCGTTCGACATCGCTCGCTCGCATAAATACGTTTGAAGCAAAAAAAAATTTTAAAATGTTTTTGGTTTGGATGTATTTATGCGAGCGAGCTTTGTCGAGTGGCATCGTGGTCCAGGCAGTCAGAAAAATTTTTTTGAAAATATCTCCTAACAACAACAGTAATTGAATAACAGTAATTTGAATAAATTTTTGGCAAAATATAAAAGGTAGTACTGTTAACAATTTTGCATTGTTAACTCGAAAAGTTAATTTTTTGAGATATGACTATGTTGCAATAAAGTAGCGATATATATTTGCGTTTTTCTTCATAGCAAGTGAAATTTGACCTGCACCTATTGTGCAATGATGGCCCTTTCAAATAGTAAATTACCAAAAAGAGCAAGAAAAGCTTTTTCAATTAAAGACAAAATTACTTTTATTCATGCCTACGACAAAATAATACGAGCTAGGAGCTAAATCTGGACTATAAGGTGGATGATGAACCAATTCGAAGTGTGTTTCACGTAATTGACTCGGCGATCATTCATAACGATATCTTCTTCAGTAACCAACATTTTGGCCCTCCTGCATTGCGGCAGTGCCACGTTTAAATTCAGCAACCCAATATTTTACCATGTAATCTGACAGAACAGACTTACCTGTATGTAAATGTAAAATGCAAAAACACGCACCGAATATGAAAAACCGGTTAGAGAACATGTTCTGAGTTTCTTTGGAAATTACCAAAATTTACCCCGGAAGCAATACGACACCTTCCATTTTCCCACTAAAGCGGCAACACTGTATATACAATGTTTTATTCTTACATATGTAATAATCACTGATACGGCATGTTTTTCGGGAGTTGTAAATATATATGTATCTCAACTGAAGGGAGGGAATGCATGACACTTTAGCCAAGCAATATTTCATTGACACAAGGGAAGCACTAAGCCCTCAGGATGTTTTCTTACATATTGTCACGGACTGAATACGGTTGAGGCAGCTAGTTTGGATAAGAAGTTTCAGCTGTCGTGGAGGCTTGAACTTCAGGAACAAAATGTTGGAAATATGTGATGATGGAGTCAGTAATCCCATTTTCAGGAATCTGAATACTGTTGTGACTCTTCTGGAAGGTCTTGGATGGGCTTCGAAATTTTACGTTTTTTTTTAATACCGATTGAAAACAGTCTGCAAATTTTTTATTTTTATTTTCTTTATAGGTGAGAAATGAAATAATTTTTTTCGAATTTGTTGACACTCGAAAAATTACTACAGAAATACAGGTCTGTAAATAAATGCATAATTTTAGTACAAGGTGGCGCAAAAGTAGTCTTCCTATCAGAAAATGCTATAAATTTTGCGATTGGCCCCTAATGTCAGTTCTGTTTTGACATTTGTGTAGCAAACACATGCGAAATACACGTTAATAAATACTGCTCCAGAACGCGGAATATTGGTGACTATTTATTTGATATTGGTGACTATTGATCATGAGTGATGAGGCCCATTTCCATCTTAGCGGGTACATAAATAAACAAAATTTACGCTTCTGGGGCACTGAAAATCCGCGTGTAACCCACGAACAGCCATTACACCCGCTCAAAGTCACTGTATGGTGTGCTGTTTTCGCTGGAGGAGTCATCGGACCTTTTTTCTTCCAAGACGTCGCGGGCCAAACGGTTACTGTGAATGGTGAGCGCTGCAAAGCAATGATCAACGAGATCTTTTTGTCGCAACTTGATGAATTGGGATTGGAAAACATGTGGTTCCAACAGGACGGTGCTACCGCACACACTGCACGTGCCACAACCGATATGCTGAAGGATGCATTTCCCGGGCGACTAATCTCCCGTTTTGGCGATTTGCACTGGCCAGCAAAATCGCCTGATTTGACCGCTGCAGACTTCTTTTTGTGGGGCTTTTTGAAGTCGTGGGTTTATGTCAACAAGAATCAGACTTTTGCAGCTCTTAAAGACAATATCCGTCAAGAATGTGATGGAAAATGCTATAAAAAGGGCTCAAATGACAATCAACTGTGGCGGCGGCCATTTACCTGACATCATATTCTCGACTTGATGTAGAAAAATTAAAAGGCCAAATAAAAATAAGAATCAAAGTTTTTCATTATTTTTTAGCAGCATGTAACGCTACACTAAAAGGTTCCCGCATCTCCTTTCCATCCTCGCCCATCCTTTCCACCCACTATCATTTTCCTACAACTTCTTCTCTTCACTCCACTATTTTTAGTTTTTCAGGCAATCACAAAGGGAACGACTACAGGACCAAAGTGAGCTGGACAACCTAGATTATTCCGGGGTATCCAGCGGCCTGCCTACCTAACCTAACCTATATATATTATACCAATAAAAAATTATAAATAGCCTGCTTTCTATGTTTCCCAGCTGCCTATATGGCGACATTTCATAGGAGCTACCCTAATCAAACATTCAACTTTATATCCCAACAATCTAAATAAATTGTTGAGAATTTAATAAAAAGAAAAATGCTGTAATAATAACTGTCAAAACACAAAAAACAAGCTTTTTTCATTTATACACGTCTCTACATTTCTTTATACCTTTCAAACAACTTGTTGCAGCAACACGGCTACTTGCAACAGTTTAGTTATTTATGCCATCGTCAAAAGAAAGGAACTGGACTGGTAATCACAGACGTGCTGCATTATGAAAGAGCTTTTAACAAGTCGGCTTTAGACTTTAGAAAACTGCTTAAGGGGATTTGTTTATAACGTTGGGCTTCAAAAGGAGTCTGTACACGCTCTAAGGATTAACAAATCAGCTTTTAAGATCAAAACGCTAGACTTGACTTTCTGCTACGTAGAGAACGCCAGGAAGTCGCGGCAGGTTATTCCCAAAACATTAAAATTTTGTACGAAATGAGTGAATCTAATCTCAATTAAAATCAACTTATTTATTTTTTTCAATCATAATAACGAGTGATTTTTTTGCTATTTTCTTTTTGGCAACACTAGTTTTGACAGCTCACGCACGTTTTGTATCTTGTGTCACTGTCAAACATCTTCAGTTTGGTCTATAATTTAATCATGAATCGTCTTACAAACGAACAACGCTTGCAAATTATTGAATTTTATTACCAAAATGCGTGCTCTGTTAAGAAAGTTCATCGCGCGCTTCTTCCATTTAATGGTCAGTTTAATCGACATACTGAGTCTTCTATTCGGGCTATTGTAAAAAAATTTCGCACCAAATTTACATTGTTGGACATTAAACCACCAACACGCTTACGTAGAGTGCGAACTGAAGAAAATATCGCAGCCGTATCGGCCAGTGTTGGTGATGACCGTGAATTATCGATTCGGCGCCGTTCGCAGCAATTGGGCCTCTGTTACTCCACTACGTGGAAAAGTTTGCGGAAGGATTTGGGTGTGAAGCCTTATAAGATACAGCTGATGCAAGAATTGAAGCCAAACGACCTACCACAACGCCAAATTTTTGGTGAATGGTCTCTTGAAAAGTTAGATGAAGATCCACTTTTTTATCGAAGAATTGTGTTCAGCGACGATGCTCATTTCTGGTTGAATGGATACGTGAACAAGCAAAACTGCCGTATTTGGAGTGAAGAGCAGCCAGAAGCATTGCAAGAGCTACCAATGCATCCACAAAAAACAACCGTTTGGTGCGGATTATGGGCTGGCGGCATCATTGGGCCGTATTTCTTCAAAGATGATGCGAATCACAACGTTACTGTGAATGGTGAGCGCTACCGTGCGATGATAACAAACTTTTTTTTGCCCACAATGGAAGAGCTTGCATGACATGATGTGGTTTCAACAAGACGGTGCCACATGCCACACAGCATGCGAAACAATGGGCCAATTGAGAGGCGCGTTCGGTGAACAGTTTATTTCCCGCTTGGGACCAGTCAATTGGCCGCCCAGATCGTGCGATTTAACGCCTCTAGACTATTTTTTGTGGGGCTATGTTAAGGCTAATGTCTATAGCGACAAGCCCGCTTCGATTGACATACTGGAAGCCAACATTGCCAACATTATTCGTGAGATACCGGCCGAAATGTTGGAAAGAGTATGCCAAAATTGGACTAAGCGGATGGACCATTTGAGGCGCTGCCGCGGCCAACATTTGCATGAAATAATCTTCAAACATTAAATTATATCGACCCAACTATCGATCCAAATAAATATTTCATGCATTTTTCTGAATTTTATGTGTTTTTTTTTTTTAATTTCCGATAGTTCTTATAAAATCACCCATTACATATGTAATACACAGGCTTGAAGGCCAACAAATAATTATTACATAAGAGTTATAAATATTTGATAATTTAAACTAAATATACATATTAAAATGTTCATTTTATTTATTTTACTCAATTAAAATATGTAATTACTCAGCTGACCTTGAAGGCCAACTAATAACTATTACTTAAGAGATATAAATACCTCATAATTCAAATTGAATATAAATATTTCAATTTTGCTAATTCAATAATACAACTGAAACTAAAAATCAAATAACTGAGTTAGATAACCTGCGCCCTCTAGCCAATTTTTATTTCAATAAAAAAAATAAAAAAGTTAAAATTAAAAGTCCAACATCGAAGGAATCATTCCGAGTTGAATAATAATAATAATGCGCTACTCTAACTTTAAAGGCCATTATTTGAAAAACACGAATAGTTAACATTAGGATTTTATCTTACAGATAATTTTTTTTCATTCATTATTACAAGTTAACATTAACCTGAAAAGTTACTGATAACTTAACAGAAGGTTTATCCTTATGATAAATTTTAAAGTTAACTTCAAGCATTTGAAGCTGCGATATTTTCTGCTGAAAATATTGTAACTTAAGTTGTAAAAATGGGAAAATTTAATGGTGACTTTATCGTTCACCTCAATTAATGTTAAGGTAATTTTATTACGCTGCATTATAGGAGGCTGCAGAATGATTGTGGCGAAACGCAGGCGGAAACCTCGACCATTATAAGGGCAGCAAACTGGTCGAAGTTCTACATAGTGTAGGAACTTTAAATATCTGTAAAAATGAATTGTTGAAATATATCAAGTCTGGCAACGCCATTTATGTATAAATAGCTCTTATTTAAGGCGCTTTTACATTTAGACAGACATTTTTTCATGTCTCTTTTGGTCTTGTCTAAACCTTTTACATTTATGAAATTAATACACAGACAGAAATTTTCGTTTCTCTTTGTTGTTGTTGTTTTTTTTAAAGCACAGCTAGTCCCAATTTTCACGAGGCAATTTTAGTTGGGCAATTCTTATCAAAGTTTCTTTTAAACTTGCTTTTATGTTCAGACACAGCAATTTTACTTGAGCAACTTTCGTTTTCTATTGTTTACACTTTCTTAATCTTGCATGAACTACATTCTCAAATTTTTCCATTTAATTTTCACTGCTTCTAAATTAATACAGCTGTCTATTTTTTGAGGTTGTCCACAATATTTAAAAAACATTTTTTTTTTCAAATGAATTAAAATATCACAATTTCGCGCCAATATTACTTTCATCACGGACAACATATCAACACATAAAAGAAACACAAATGAAAGAAAATGTAAAATTTCTGACATTACGAATAATAGCACAAAACGACTTTCCGAGTACAAGCAAGTCTGTACTCATTTTTACACCCCACTCTTTCCACACTTATTTGCCCACAAACTCAAGAATTGCGCAACTAAAGTTGCCTCGTGAATATTAGGACCTAGTGTGTTTATATGAAGTTGATGTTGATATGAGAATAATGATATGAAGCAATAACATAAAAAATGCGAAAAGTTAAAAAGAGAAGCAAAAAATTTCCACAAATGCCTAGTACAGAGAGTCGTGTACTACATACTCTCCCCCACCGACAATTTTCGTTACAGCACCCTCAAATTTCGCCTGTCTGCCCATCGTCTGTCCAAATGTAAAAGCAGACTTATGAATTGCTTAAATATGTCAAGTCTGGCAACGCCATTTTTTTACAAATAGCTTTTCATGACAGCAGTCTCTAAATAAACGGCTGACGAAACGCATCAGCATTAAGACATTAGATATCGTTTGATTTAATAAAAGAAACTGTCTTACAATACTATACGGAGAGGATATTCGAATTTTTACTGATAGTAAGAATGCACTAGCGGAGGTCTATACGACGTCCAGGTTGGTTCAAGATTGCCGGATATCTCTAAATGAGATATGTTTTGTAGATTGTGGAAATTGCTTTACATCAGCATCTGCCTTGCTGACCTTATCTGACGAAGGACCACCTGCACGGAGTGAATCGAAATACTTTAACTGTTTGTCTCCAATGTTATTTATGTTTTAAATAAAACATTAAATAATAGGATTTATTATGAAATATGATGAAATTCAGTTCAATTTATTTTCTCACATTCAACTCGAAATCCACAACTTGTGGCTAATGCCAAGAGTTAAATCTTCATTTTTTAAAAAATAATTAAGGGGCATTATTATAACCTAACGATAAAATTCTTGCATCATACTTGCATCCATCTGTAAGCTTCAGATGTTTGTACAGTGTGTCCGCCGGGAAGGTATACTACTTTGTTTTGCCGCCATTTTGGTAAACATTCGTCTTGACAGTTCATATTTGACAGTCGTGATGTAGACACCAGTAGTGCAATTCACTAACTTTTAGCGATTTTAAAAGAGCATAACTTAACGCGAGCTGTTGTGGGTTGCACTAACGCTTATGTGACTCACTAACTTATTTTTAACACCTCTGGTTGTATGTTAAAAAAATTTGAACTAATGTGGCAGCTTTGTTAAAAATAAAGAAAGAGGAACAGAAAAAAAACAAACAAATTTGCAAATAATTCCATGTTTAGGGTAAGTAAAACTAATTATAAGTTTATTATTTAAAATATTTTTTGATAAATAAGATAAGTTCTCCTCACGGAGAACACGCCGACCGACGGTTGGAGGCTGATCTTCCGACAACTCGTCTATAAAAAAAAACAGCTGATGTAAAACGAAGACAAATAGTGTTAAAGGCTGTTATACAGGCCTGTTCTAAAACTCATGTGATTTCAAAGAACGTGCCGTTTCAAAAGCACAAATGTGATTTGTGCCTGTTCTGCAAATCACAATTGTTTGTGATTTTCGATGTGATTTATACTCTTCTGAAGCACAAAAAACAGCTGTTTTTACTTCAATTTACTGATATTTTTATTTTCATGTTGCATTTTTTTATTCGCGTTATTATTTACAAAATAAGGTTAATTTCTTCTAATAAATACAAAAGGTAAAATAAAATAAACCAAATCACAAAATAATACAAAAACTCTTGGAGCAAAATAAGCTTTTCTAGTTTTTGTCTTAATTTAATGAAGTATTATAAATAGCTTGTTTTCTATGTTTCCCAGCTATCTACATGTCGACATTTCATAGGAACTACCCTAATCATCAGTAGACTTTGGAAATTTTTGAAAGATATTCTCAAACATTCAAAAATTTTCCAAAGTCTACTGATGATTAGGGTAGTTCCTATGAAATGTCGACATATAGATAGCTGGGAAACATAGAAGACAAGCTATTTATAATTTTTTACTGGTATAAATGTTAGAAGCGTATAAAAAACTTAATTGTTTTAATGAACTATTTCAATTAAAATAAATAATTTGACTTAAATATTCAATAGAACACATATTAAGCTATTTATTAATGTAATAAATTTTGCAATTCATAACAAAGTACGTGCCAAAATTAGAATGTGATTTCAAATTGATTGCAAGTTAGCTTATCGGTTTAAAATCACAGAAATCAAAAATATTTTGTGTGCAGAACACCTTTTTTTTGATTTCAAATCACTTTCACAAAAAGCGATTTGCAGAACAGCCCTGATAGAATCGCGAAAACAGCACCGCTAGTGTTAATTTCTCTAAACGAATTTTACTAGCGTTAAAACAGGCTAGTGAATTGCACTAGAGGCAATTCGAAAACCAACGTGTTTTAATCGTTACAGCATTTTATCAAAATCAGTTATGGATTTTCATGAAAAAATCATAATGGGTAACGAGGCACACTTTTATTTGAATGGATATGTGAATAAACAAAACAGTCGGTTCTGGGCAATACAAACTTATTATTCATCAGTCACCTTTGTATTCATTAAAAGTGACAGTCTGGTCTATAATTTGGTTAGGAGGAATCATTACTTTACTTATTTGAAAATGAAAACTGCATGATATTTTCAACGCCACAACTGCCTGCTTTGGGCTTGATTAATATATGGTATCAACAAGACGGTGCGACATCGCATACAGCCAAGAATAGGTTACATAGGCAGGCCGCTGGGTTCTCCAATGTACGAATAGTTTAGGATTTCCCGCTCACTTGGGTCCTAAAATCGTTTCCTTTGTGACAGCGTGAAAAGTGGAAGAGTAGAGGAGTATGAGCTAGGATTACTGCGAGTAGTATACCTTCCTGGCGGACACCCTGTATTTCAACTCAACTGAATTCTGTTGTAAACCATAATAAAGAAGTTAAAAAAAAGGTGTCAATGAGTACAAAAATCTTGACAAATCCGGCAACATATTCATTCTACTCCTTGTTAATTTCCCAGGAAAACAAAGCTGGCATTTGCTTGATGACTTTTTTACAAGTCCTTCAAATTCTTTTTTTTTTTTTATCTTAATTTATATAGCTCTACAGGGGAGCTATTAAAACTTCCAAGATATCTCCTAAGAACGACGGTAGCAGTCATCACTGGACATTGTCAGTTTGGGAACCATGTAGAAGCTGCTAAGACGAGGAGGAGGAGGAGGAGACGATCCTTTATCTCCTCGGAACAGCCTTCAGGACCCAAGTGGGCTGGAGTATCCGGGTACTTTCTGGAAAATCCAGCGGTCTGCCTACCTAACCTAACCTTATATAGCTCTAATCGAGTTACGCTTGTTTCCCTTCATATATTTATCATTAAAATACTTCATTTTTTTATCATATCGGCAAGAGATAAGGCTTCAAATATGAAATCAGCTAATGCACAAAAATCTATTGGCGTAGTATATAAGAAATATAGCCAAACAGTTTTTATTTTGAAAAGTTTCTTTTCTTTAAGAAATTTATAATCTTATCAGTTGGAAATGATATAATAATAACAAATGATAAGTAAAATTTACAATAATATTGCTTACTTACACAGAATTGCAATTTCTTCTAGTGTTTGTCTATTGTTAGATTTATTTTCATTCACTTTTTCATCTTCATCATTATTTTTTTTATTCATATTTTGAACTTGATTTTCAAGTAGAGAGGACGTGTTGTTGTTGTTTTGGTTTGAATTAAATTCAACTTCTGTTTGATTAGCATTTGAATTGGAGTTTTTGTTTTGATTTTTGTTTCTAATGTTTTGTGTATTGTTGTGATTAGCCAATTTCCAAGCACTACGCCATGAGTTGCGTTTTCTTTGCATGGACGACAACATGGCTGGTGGCATCGATATAACTAAAGATCTTTTTTCGCCATTGCCAGTCGACGGCAATTTTAGGGGTTTCAAGTTTATGGAATACTTGCTATTATCACGATTGGTTGATATTTTCATTTTATATAAAGTTTTTGTATTTTAAACAAATTAAAGATTTCATATAATATCACAGTTGGGTATTTAAAAATAAGGCAAAGAAATACATATGTATAAATATTTATTGGTTTAAAAACATTTCTTTGTTTAGGTAATAAATATTATTTTTTTTTTTAATTTATAGTATTTTTGTAATTTGTATATTTTATCAACACTTAACTGAAGCGTCTGCTGGGACAGCCAGAGTTTAGCCAACTAAACAAAATAATCGTTTAAAAGGCATTTGAGCAGAATTAAAAAAATTAATGCTTACAAAAATGAAACGAAACGAACGATCGTCTGATTACTGTCGCTAGACCTTATTAACATACTAGAGTTTAGGAAAAAAAAAACTACAATAAAAAGCAATAACAAATTGTTTTTATTGAATTTAACAAAAGTAGCTTTTAAAGATTAGCCCAAGAATTCCAAAGAGATCATTTGAGAGCGGAAAAATGTTGAGACATTATTTCCTAAAAAAAATAAAAGAGCAGTTGAAAAAGAGTATGTAAATGAATACGTTAGTGCGTAGAAGGGAGAAAAGGGCATGGCATGTGAGCAAATACTCCAAATTATTTATTTACTCACTTTTTCATACATACACTTGCATATGTAAATATCAAAAGAATACAAATTCACTTGCATGCATATACAGTATGTCAAGACAATGTTTCGGTCATAGTGAAAAAAAGTTTTTGTTTGTCTTTCATTAGAGTCCGAACACAATGTAACGATAATTTATTGCGGCGCGATTTTTCATACAACTTATTTTTTGAGTTTTTTATACATCGGGTTTTAGTTCAAATTTTTCCTTTCTTAAGTTTTTTCTTAAGAAGGATTTTTTACAATACAAATTTGCTGTGATCAATAATTTTTGATTGAAGAAAACAATAAAAATAATAATCAAATCTTTAGTTGGGGAACAACTAGCAGTTTCACTACTCATCAGCACCTACTGGGATTTGAACTCGGGTCATGACATATCATGAATTGCTGCCTTAAACAACAAACAAAAAAGATGTACTTTTTGCTTGAGCCCGGCCAATGCCTGACTATAAGTTTTTTGTTTTGCGGGAACTATATCGGTAAAATCATCTATTTAACGCTCTGATGGTGGCAAAAGTATCTCTTCTTCTCAATCGGGTATGGCCGCCAAGTATATTGCGTGCAAGAGGATTTGGATGAAGTTCCAGTTTACTGATATACCTTGTTGCTTACTTAAAAATTCGACTTTTACCAGCGAAATTCATTTATTTTTAACGTACCATGGAGCTGCAGTAATCAATCATAGAATTTGGTTTTGTCGCCTTTCGAGTTTTTTCAATGTTTGACGTTGAGGCCGTGCCTCATTAGTGAATTCCGTAGCACCATATAGACTTTAGAATTGCCTTGTATAGCAAAAGTTTGCAATCTAATTTCAAGATAGAATTTCTGCCCATAAGCCAATTTAGTTGCACTGCTTTTACTCAATGTTTACACACGCAAGTGCAAAAAACCCAATACATTCCCATTTTTTTTACTAATACATTCACACACCTGCAAGTAGTAGTCTCACTTGCAAGTGATTTTGGTTGGCAGTGACTTTTTCACTTGCATGCAAGTAGCAACAAACAGTGTTGCCCATAGATATTTCATTTTAACTTTAATGGGTATTTTTCAAGGAAATATCTGTAAAATATTAATATTTTTAGTTATATGCCGAAAACATAATATAAAAAAAAGAAACATAAATAAACATCTATAACTTATTTTTTATTTGGGATACAAAGTTATTATTTATATTGTGAAAAATTTATGTACATAATATATATCCCCTACAATATTACTATGCTAAAACTCTGGCAACACAGACAACGTATGGCAACGTTTGTTTTCGACTACATTTTAAAAAGAACTTCCACTTGCGTGTGTAAACAATCAAGCAAATTGTAAGTGTTTTTATTATTATTTTTCGATATATTGGTTGTTAATATGTACACGCAACTTGTAACAAGTTACTTGCGATGTTGCCATAGTTTTTGAATAATTTGGCGATTTTCACAATATTATTGTAAACCAAAACCATGATCTTGAATTTAATAAATTTTTGACATGAAATGTATTAAAGATTAATTTATTTCAATCAAATTCTTACATTTTAAATATTTGCATCCTGTTGTCAAAAAACACAACGCGACCAGACTGTAACCAAGTGTGCTGGGTTTTCAATGTCTGGCAGCCTGCTAAGCCTATTGTCAAAATTTATGCTAGCCCCTAGAGGTAATGAAATTTTATTCAACTCAGAAAACGCCAAAATTTTACTTTAAAGGACGTGTGCGAATCGGTAGCAAAGTACTATGGTGAAAAATAGTTTTTCTGTGGTAAAAAAGTTTCATGTTTTTGCTGTGTGAAAAAATATTATATTTGACAACATAAAATTTTTACAAAGAAGAAAAAAAAAAACGCAGTTACCTTTCGTTTCCTTTGCGTAAATTTGTCAAAAACATATAGAATTCCTTGCTTTTTCAAACAAAATTTTAACAATTGTTCGTAAATTCTACCAACAAAATACATGTTGATGTTTTTTGGTGTGGTATTTATTGTAATTCTGTCACTACCTATTAAAGCTGCCTTGACTGTTACTGTCAGGTTTGGACTACAAATGCTACCGTTTTCTTAAGTAGATAACACACGATATGTTTTTAACATTGTACATGTCATTTTTCACAATGTAAAATGCCTACATGTCGTCTGTTACTTCAAAAACATTGCGTCTGTAAAAAACATGAGCAAAGTCGTCTGACAAAATTTCAAATAGAGTGTGTTCTATTTTGTTATGTTTAAACATCTGACATTAGAACTCTATGCTTTGCAAACAATTTAGCAGCCGTTTTTGGGCGGTATAAGTAGTCGGCTTGAGGAAATTTTAATGCAATAATATTTTAATATGTTTTAAATAATTATTTTTTATAATAATAAAAACCATAGACAATGTCAGACGTAAATGTGCATGTACGTTTGTGAGTAAATTTTAAAAACCGTCTGTAAATATGAAAAATTTTGACAGACATGAAAAAATACATGATGAATTACATTTTAAAAAACAGACGTAAAAACATATCGTCTGTGGGTGCCTTTACCGTCTTAGCACGGCTGTTAAGCAGAGACCTGCGCCGAAGCGGCTATAGCCGACTAAGTCAAGCCGCCGATGATATTCGATAGCCGCGCCGCCGAAATTTTTACGGCTAATTTCGGCTAAAAATGAGCCGCCGATGCTAGGTCACGAAATTATTAAATATAAGCCAAATTGTACGTTTTGTAGCTATAAATGCCAAACTTAGCTTAAAAAATAGTTTAGTATTTGCATAACACAATGGATAAACATTTTCTGCGCAACACATTTAGCGCTTCTTGTTCGTCAGTCAGAACAAATTAAAGATACTCTAGCGATTTTTGAGAAAGAAATTAAAAAAGAAACATTGTTTACTTGGAATTTGATACGGCAACAATGATAACGTTCGTTTTTCGTTTTTAATACGGTAACTAAATCAAGTGCAGTGATGCAAATCTATGATAATTACCGCTTTTTACGGTAATACGGTAAAAAAGTTATTAGCTATTGTACTGAATCTCTTTTTGTTTATGTTTTCTATTTTATCTACATACATACATACATATATGTATATAAAAATCTTAAAAATAGTAAATATAAAACAATAATTAAAAGCTTTTTATTCAATATTTCGTTTTTCTTTAGAAAACTTCTTAAGGATTGTATTTGTTGATTAATTATAAAATCGAAAAAATTTTTCTGACAGAAAATAAAACAACATCAAAAGCTTTAACATACATACACACGTAATTACATTTAACGTAAAAATAATGTTATTTTATTTCCTATCAAAACATGTTTGATTTTATAATTAATTAATACTTTCCTTAAGAAGTTTTCTAAAGGAAAACGAAATACATATTGAATAAAAAACTTTTTAATTATTGTTTTATGTAAAAATATTATTATATTTTATATAAAAATATTATTTATTTTTGTTTTTTTACTAACTTTTATTGTTTTTTGTTTGTTTTTTATTAAATAAATAGTTTATTAGATAAATTTAATAAAATAAATATGTAAACAAGATAAATCAACATTTTTTAGTTAAACCTGCAAAAAAGGGGGTATTAATTAATAACTATTTATGCGGTTAAATATAACTGCTGCCTGAAACAGCTGATTTTAAAACCCAGCATACGGTGTTTAAAGTACCGTAATAATTTTAACAGAAATAATTGCGGCTTAAAAAGCATAGTGAATCGCACTACAGGTATTTTTATTAGACGCAATTTTTAATGTTTCTATAAATGCAATTGGTCTATTATTGAAAATTATAGTTTCTGTTCAACTATGTAAAATTCCACATAAATTCTTAAGGCGCTTGAAAGTAACAAATAGAATTGTGTAAATATTTATTAAATTTAGTTTTCTTGTAGACCTGTTTTATTCTCAAATAAATTACTATATGCGATCTTCTACTTCATAAAAAATTAAGGCCAAATCAAAGCTTTATGTAAATTTAATTAGTTGCATTCCAAGTGAAATTTTCACGTTGGAGGTCTTGTTTTAATTTCCGTTTTTTTTATCTACACTGCTAATAAAGTTTTAACAAAAGTTCCACGTGGAATGTAGAATAGGTTCGAATATGGTTTCAGAAACTCATGTTTAGGAACAAATATTTTTTATTGATTTTTAGCCGATTTTTTATAAGAGCCGATGGGAAAAAGGCTAGCCGAAAAATCCTGGCTATAGCCGACTTTGAGCCGCCGCCGAGTAATATATCATCAGCCGCCGCCGCCGATAAAAATGGACGGCGCAGGTCTCTGCTGTTAAGACGTCTGTTTAAAAAGCTCTGTCTTAACAGTAATTACATTTTAATATGAAAAAGTAAAAATTGTTTAAAATTAAAAGAAATTCAAATAATTGAGTTTTTTATTCGCTATTCTAGCTTCCAACATTTATACCAATAAAAAATTATAAATAGCTTGTTTTCTATGTTTCCCAGCTATCTATATGTCGACATTTCATAGGAACTACTCTAATCATCAGTAGACTTTGGAAATTTTTGAAAGATATTGTCAAACATTCAACTTTATATCCCAACAGTCTAAGTAAATTTATAATTTAGCACAAAAAAAGTTATCAGCTGCGTTTTCAGTTTCGCCTGTAATGGGCTCGCCTTGCGGCTAATTTTAAAACGATTTGGAAATATGAAGTTTATAGTTAGAAGCGAATTATTGATTTTAAATTCATAAATTGTTCAAAAAATGCTTTTTACACGTTATTAATTTAATGACTGCGAGTTAATTTTTAATTTGTGGTTTTATCTAACAATAATGTAGTCTAGAATGGGAAAAATATTCTTCATTGCTTCAGTTCGATTTCAAATCTAAAACTAATAGTTTCGATCAGTCTTTAGAAAACCTTTGCAAAACCGTGTACTACTCGAACGCAAAATGTGAAATGCTATTTTCCTACAATATCAATTGTTACCCAAATGCAAATCTAAAATAAAATCCAAATGGTATGCCTATGTACATATATACAGGGCTGGGCAAAATATTCACTTTCAGTATTTCAAATACAAGATACAAAATACTTCCCAGTTGTGTATTTCAAATACAAGATACAAAATACTTTCCAGCTGTGTATTTTAAATACAAAATACAACTAAAAACTACAAATACTTTTTTGTCTTTCGATCTCATAAGAATATACCACTCTGGTTTTAGATAAATATTTTATTTTATATATGCACTTAAACTAAGTTGCAATACTGGCAAAGTATTGAAAGCCTATTAAAAATTGTGGATAGTTGTATTATTGATAATAACTAGACTAGACTAGAATTTTTTTGTCAGTTATGCTCTTTTTCTTTTTAGGCGACAATATACATATATGTTCATACTTACAACTGCATATATCCTTATTATGTATTCAAATACTAGAAATAAAGCTGTGTAATATTATATAAAATGTGTTATATTTTTTTTATTATATATATTTAACATTCTATGCATTTTACATATATACACGTGTGACATACGTGTGTATATTCATATGATTGTTCTAAACTCGCCAACTGGGAAATTAATAATATTTAGGATTTAATAGATAGCAAATGAAAGATTCATTCGGCAAAACAAGTATTTCCTTTAATAAAACAAGATAATTTAATAAGTCATCCGACAAACAACCTCTTGTTGGGGAGTGAAAAAAATATTTCTACAGGTTCTGCGGAACCTGCTGCCAAATTCTATAAATGCAAAAAAACAATAAAATTCTCATCATCTTTACTGCAACTACTACTTTTTCTATTGAATCCATGTTCGGTTTTACGTATTTTGTAATCTTTCTCTAAGGTATCTATTGCAAGGTTTTGAATTCGTTGCCTCTCTTTTAATGAGATGATAGCTGGTGACCAGTGTATTTTGAAACTAGGGTGGACGCCAATATGGCTCTATTTGCTTCAGGTGTCGTTATATGTCCTTTCTAAGCTCTCCATTAGTTTTGTTAAAATACAACTGAAATACCTCAAATTATTATATGTATTTGTAATCGATATAATCTGGTTTTCACAGACATTAAGGTAGGCAAAAGTTTTCATAATAAATATTATTTCCCTGTATATAATACAAAGCGTTGGGAAAAAGCTGGTGGCGAATATGTGAAAATTCCTATTGATATCACCTGATTAGTGTAAAATGTATTTGCTCTGGACAAGACAATTGAAAGCTGCATTGCGGTATTGCAAAATAATAAACATTTTAGTGGTCGCAGTTTCTAGCAATTTTAGCTTTTGTGTGAAAAAACTTATTTGGAACTTATAATAAATAAATGTATTTTGTAAAAATGTATTTTGTAAAAATGTATTTTTAAGCTATATGTATTTGAAATACAAGATACAAAATACTTTTAAGTTATGTATTTCATATACAAAATACTAAATACTTTCAGGTTGGGTATTTGAAATACAGATACAAAATACGTATTTGTATTTCAAATACATGTATCTCAAATACTGCCCAGCCCTGTGTATATAACAAATAATTTAGAATAACATTTAAAATCAAACGAATAAAATGTTTTATTTTAAACTTTATTTGCTGGGTTCAAGTGCACTACACGCAATATTTGCTCTACCAGCATATCAGGCGATGTTATTTTCCAATCTTAACTAGTTTTACGTGCATACATATCGCTCCTTTATTGCAACATAGTCATATCTCAAAAATGAGCTTTTCGAGTTAGCAATGCAGATTTGTTAACAGTATTATTATTATTGTGCCAAAAATTTATTCAAATTACTTTTAAACTGTTTCCTAAAAAAAATGTCTAAGAAACTAAAAATTTGAAATGCGTTTTCCTCGAAACGACCTTTTTCTAGTTATGACTATGTTACAATATGTACGTAAAAACTGACGATTTTGTTTTCAACACTTCATTGTTTTAAAATAAACTTAAAAAAAAATATTAGCACCATACACACCTTTCGCCAATTGTCTCTTAAGCGATGCAGCATCCTCGGCATGTTGGTTTTGCAGTTGTGAAGACATTTTCCCCTTACTAAATGTTTTTTCTTCTTTTTTTCAAATTATTGATCACCTGCGCACAGCTTTTTTGAACTGATAGTAATAGTGTTGCTGTTAACTTTTACTGCATACAGTATTTTTTCTCAAGTACTTTTTAAATGATGATTCAGAGTGAATCTAATGCACAACACGCAGCAATTCTTTGTGTTTTCTTGTTTTGTTGCTTGAAGATCTATCTATTTATCTTTATGTGTATCTGTTGCGTACCAAACAACTAAGTCCAAGCAATGTTAAATTGTAAGAAGGAAAACAATTGATAAAATACTTTAAATTGTGATTTAAGTTTGGAATGTTTGTAGCTTTTATATTCGTTTAAATTTAGGTTCTGCTATTTATTACTTCAGGCACACACAAAAACAAACACTGAGTATATTATTTACCAAACTCGGCTGGTATCTTTTATACTAAAAAGAAAGTTGCAGTAACAGCTGCTGTTGATTTGTAAAAGAATTTAAGCTGGCAGTTCCCTTACGTACTTTGACATATGTTTTAGTTAATGTCAATTTTAAAACAACACTGCCTAATTTTTCCAACAAATATACTGAAGATGGCGCTTTTGAAAAATATACTTTGTCAGGAAAAAAGTGCTACCAACTAAGATAGATAACCTTTTGAACTGAAACATGATTCGAATTCATTGCTGCATCACTGTGAAGCAATATACATGCATATAAGTATATGTTTATATCATAATCTATTCAGTTTTTACTATATGCACATATGTATATGCAAAAAATGTACTATTTACCTAAACATACAACGCAAAGTAGGTGTACAAAGTAAGTGAATTGAAGGACTGCTCAAGCACAAGACAAATATTTTACAAAACACCCTAATATTTTCAAATACTACCCATCATCTTCTTTCATATTTAAAAACAAACACTTCAGTGCCGAAATGTTCTAAACACATAAACGAATATTGTGTTATAATAATCGTTTAGAATAAACAGAACAAAACAGGAGTAGAACCAACTGAACTAGAATAAAATTGAAGTTAGTTATAACTTCAACCACTGAAGTAATGTTCTACATCAGTTTGGACACTTCAAGTGCAGTAAATGAAAGAAATAACGAGAACATAATCATGTTTTTCAAGTTTATTTTATTCAGTTGCATGATTTTTGATTTCATTCATATATTTACGTACATACAGTCGACTCGTGAAAACGTGAACATCCAGTTACGTGAGCATCCAAAAACGTGAACACTTTTATTTTAACATTGACTACTCTAAAACGTGAACTTTTTTTTAAAGATTTTTTTATTTCTGAAGTAAGATCTGTAGTTTTTATTAGTTTTCGGAATAGCGGTATTATAATTTCTACATAGCCTAGTGGAGAAGTGAGTCAAAGTGAAATAACAGTGTTGCGAAACCTGAAAGAAAAGGCGACGTTGCAGATACTCAATCAAAAACAACGTCAACAAAAAATTACGGAAATATTACAGCAAATTTATTGAATAAAATTTATTATATACATAGTTAAACTGTTCTGCATAATGATTTTCAACGTATATTCATGTAAAAAAAATCCAATCTATAACCTGAACAAAATCAAAAACGTGAAAACCCTCAGTATGAATTAGTTCACGTTTACTCGAGTCGACAAAAATGTTTCTACACCTTCCTGTAGCAGAGAGGCCTTGTAGAAGGCTTCCATCAGAAGGCAGGCGCGAATGAATATCGGATCTAAAAGAATTTCTTAGAATGCTTTCAAGAAGGCATTTTTGACGAACACTTTTGAAGTTTCTCGCTGGGGAAGTACTCTCGTGAGCACAATTATGACATTTCTGAGGTGAATAAAATTTCACTAGCTCTAGGGGATAGAAATATTTGAAATGCGAGGCTTTAATTGAAATAAATTATAATTGAAAGATTAGATACTGATAATTTAGCACATAGTTATAGACATTTAGTTAGCAAAAAATTAATACGTTGAATTATATGGGTTTTATTGTTAAGATATTATTAAGTTATGTAAAACTTGTTCATGTTATTCTGTGAGTAACATGTTCCATGTTAATTTGTTTACAGTTGAGGAGCAACATATAATCGTTAACAGGGCTTGTGTTGGTTGCAGAAAAAGTTAAATTTTGTATTATGTTATTTTTTTATTTGAAAATATTGCTAAGAATTTCTCTTTGTGTTTAAATTTTTTGTATATAAGAATTTTTTGACAACATTTTTTCAAACAAAAATTTTTATAACATTTTAATTTTCCTGACGATGCTAACAAACTGTTAGCAAAATATCAAAACAAATAAAAAATACGTTACTTTTTTTAAAAAAAAAAACAACAAAAGATCTTAAGCTGCACAAATTTAAATAAGAAGATCAAATAATATTGAAATCTTTATAATTAAAAGTGTAAAAGTTAAATAATATAAAATTAAAAAATGGCCATATTATAATTACTTCTTAAGTTATTAATTTTTATGTATTTGTCTATTAGTTTTGATTAAAAAATTTTTTCTTTTAACAAAATTTTATGTTGTCAATTATAATATTTTTTCACACAACAAAAACATGAAATTTTTTTACCACTGACAAATATTTCATTATTTCATTTTTTAGTCTTGTTATCGCGAAAATTTAATTTTCTCAACAAGTCATATATAGACATATTTGTTAAACTGTGTTGTTACTTGCAATACACAAATTATAGTTTATTAAAAATTGAGTCTAGCACGATTTGTTCAATAAAAGCTTAATGTACCAAATTTTTATTTTTATATATTTTATATGTGACAAAAGTAGCGTAAACAGCAATTCGGCAAAGTAGCTATTATAGTATCTGCGCTCTTGGCAGCACTAATGCAGCTATAATTTACCTTTTATTTCCGGGTTGTTGTCTTCGCTGCAACAAATGAATTCCATATCGTACATACTGGTGTTGAAATTGTCTAACCTCCAAAGTAATAGTTTTCATATCGCTCGTTTATTGCAACATAGTCATATCTCAAAAAATTAGCTTTTCGAGTTAACAACGCAGACTTGTTAACAGTATTACCTTTTATATTGTGCCAAAAATTTATTTAAATTACTTTTAAACTGTTTCCTTTAGGTGATATTTTCTAAAACAAATTTCTAAGACTTGTGTAGAAACTAAAAATTTTAAATGTGTTTTTCTCCAAACAAGCTTTTTTTTAGTTATGACTATGTTGTAATAAAGGAGCGATATGTTTTTATGTACATCGAGTCTAAGAGCAAATTTTCACAATGATTTAAAGCCATGCTAAAAGGCAAGTCTTTTCTTTTGTAGCGAAAAATGTTTAAAATTAACTGCCTGGCTCACGATGTCGTTTCGTTTACGTTCGCTAATGTTTTATATTAAAAATAAGTGACTTGTAGTCAACTAATATTCAACTAACGAGTACATCGGAGGTTGACAAGGCATATGATATAAGATCAGTGACAAATAAAGCTTATAAAAGACATCGGAATAGGTTTTTCGACCTTAAAAATTATGACGACTGTTTACGAAACGACATCGTGAGCCAGGCAGTAAAAAAGCCATGTTTTCTGTTTTTCAAGTGTTTTTCTCCAATTTCTCTTTGACTCGATTGTTATTTTTTAAATTGTTTTATTTTCATTCGACTGGCAAGGTAACCACATCGATACTACCAAAAGGGTAAAAAGAGGCAAACGATTATTTTTAATGACAACAATTAAAAAAAAAAAACGACATGACTTAAAAACCATGGTAAAGATGTAACATGATTTTGGTAGGAGCTTTAAAAGAATATTATAAAAAAAAGGCATGGCTTTAAATCACCGTATAAATCAGCCTTAAGTGTATGAAAAATTAAAATCAACTTTTATGAAACGGCCTTTAAAAAATAACTGATAAAAATGTGATTATATACATATATGTCTGCAACAATATTTTTGTACGGGAGCCCGCTTAAAGAAGTCAGATAAGAAGTGTGCATGTTCCAAAAATATTGAAAATAAATAATTCATCAAAGTTATTTGTAATACGGCTAGAAAATTTGTATGAAATATAATCAATATTTTGAGTGCATTTCATAAAAAATTTCTATACGTTACATCAGTCATATATTTGCCTTGGGTATTCTTAGGATAAAGGCCGGAAAATGCATATTTTTATATAAGAATACCTCTAAGGAGAGTAGGTACGGCGTGGATGATTCGGGATAAAATGTTAGAAGGAAATTTAATGACAATTGGTCATAAGTTTGATTCTTCCAGAGGCATCCTAGCCCCAAGCTTTGGGCCATGGGGGAAATTTTTGAAAACCATTTTTGTTTAGGACCACTGCTAAAGAGAACAGGTAGAGGGATGATATGTGGAGTAGAGTTGGGTTTATGAGCTCTTTGAAGTGAATGCTTTTAGTTCTGCTCTTTTCACTGAAATATGTCTTTCTTTTAGTTCAATAGTTCAGTGCTCTGTGTGTATATAAAAAATATCAGTGAATGATTCCGTTTCAGCTTTTATGACATAATAAACAAATGTTTGAAGAGAAAAAGCGAAACAGAATTATGATAAACAGATGAAAACAGCATAAATAAGCCCAAAGAAGATAAGATGTTTCGAAATTTTAATTTTTCTGCCATTTTTATTATGTAAACAAAACCCGAATTCACTATTTTTATTAGCTATAAATAGAAGTGATAAAACTTAAGCTATATACACACGGTTGTCAGATGTTACAATATTGTAAGATCTGGCAACATGCTGACAATGTAGTGACAATGAAAAATTGTTGCGCGGTAGTAAGTTGTGTGTTCAGATGATCGTAAGAAAATCTTACAATTTCATTGTCAGGCTATGGTCTGACAAATAATTCATCTGACAACAAAAATTATCAGTTCACACGGTTGTCAGATTGGTAGATGGAAAAAATTGCCAGACATGTTGTAAGGCATTGCCACTTATGTATATCAACAACCATCTGCTTGGCAGTGTTGCCCCTCAAACTTTTTTCTGACAATGATGCCATTGTCAGGTGCATTAATTTTATACATCTGACAATTAAAACTGAGCTGACAATACCAGCCAATTATCTGGCAACGCCGATGAGGAGTGTTCTCACGATTGTCAGATGCCTGACAACATTGTCGCCTTACAATTGATTGACAATGGTTTTTCTGACAACGTTGTAAGTTAAAAATTGGCAGTTCACACGATTGTAATACGTTTTCAGAAAATTTTACTGGCAATATTGTAAGATCTAACAACTGTGTATACATAGCTTTACACATTTTTCTGAGCAGTTATATTTTCCCGATCTTAAATTGTGTTTCCACTTTTTGATTATTTCTGTATAGTAGAAAAAAAGAAACATGAACGAAAAAAAACCTTAAAGAAAGACAAAAGAAATAACCATGAACTACGGAAGTAAAAGAGAATTGATCGAGCCAAGTGAGGTTCTCTCCTGAAAGCGTTTAATTAGTCTAGTTCGTTCACACACTACCAAATCTTTAATGTGGAGAAAAAACTGACGGGTAGCAGTGTTGTCAGATCGCAAGATTTATATTTTTTTGCTGTCTTTTTGAGATGCCGAAAATATTTTTTAACATTTTTTTCTATGAAAAAAGTTTTTTGGAAATTTGTGTCGGAGGCGATTATTATTTCATGGGACGTCTCCTAAGGCAATAGTTGATTGACAGAGTAGCTTAAATTAGAGCGTAAAGCGCAACGTAATTTAAAGCTTTGATTTTACAGTTGAATAAAAGTGTTAACGTTGTGGCTTGAACAATATTATTCACTAAATAGAACTAATAAATTCTGATAAAGTCGCTAAAAAAAATTTATGAAAACACCCAATCTGTGATTTCTTTAGTGATAAAACAGAATTAGGGCATGACGATTTTCCCCCATACAATTTGGCATATAATTTCGCCAGAGAATGCGGTCGTAAAATATAATATATTGTATTTTGGCAGCGATTATTCTTATGATTTTACTTTGAAGCAAAAAACTTTCAACAATATTAATACACCTATAGCAAATTTCATAAATTTGGTAAACAAAACCAAAGCTTTAGCGCGAAGAAAAATAAAAATAAAGGTTTTATTTACCTAACTAAAAAGACAGTTAGTGAAGTTGTAGCCGTCATTTCAATTATGCGCCTGTTTTCTCTGATAGTCGTTTTTGCTTGAAGTTGCGGACGTATTGTGTTTCATCCAAGGTGCATTAACATCTACAAGGTGGCAGCGCTACGGAATGTGACACTTTTTTGCTACTGGCAATATAATAAGCTATTTACGTCAAATGTATTGTTTACATTTTTGAAAGTGAATTTAGTGTTTTAATCTGAATTAAACATATTAAAATTAATTTGTGAACATAAAAATAATTCAAATAAGAATAATTTATAATTATGAAAAGGTAAGTTTATAATTGTGAAAAAAAGTTACAAATATTTTTGATAAACATAGCTTACCAGATGCCTGTTTTTGTTGTATTGTTGTAATTTTGCTCTAGTGCTGCCACCGTGTAGACGTTAATGCACCTTGGTTTCATCATTAACTGTCGCAAAAAAGAAGTAACATTTGTTTTACTGAGATTGAGTAAAGCTTACTCTCTTACTCTCTCTTATTTTGTATATATATGAGGATATTTGGCAGATAAATTACGCCTGACGTGCTAATTTAGGTTGCGCTGTGAAGTCTTTTTGCTGCTTTATTTTTTTAATTAATTTAATTTTTTTACCTTTTAGTTATTCACCCATATTCTGCTTGTCGACGGCAATATTATGGCGACATCAATTTAAGACGACATCAATATTAATCTGGCATTCCCTAACAGTTTTGTATTGATGTTGCCGGTTTATCGATTATGTTAGTAAAATCCAACATACATCTCTAATGTATGTGTGAGTTGCTTCGTTTTGTTTACATTTTGATTTAGAGCAAAATTTTGTGCAAAATAAGAAAGTTTGTGGAAAAAGAAAAATGAGAAAGTTTTTAAATACAAAATGTATTTCCAGCCATATTTAGACTCCAGTGACAAAGAAAACAAAACAAACTTAATAGTGGAAAGAAGACTGCTTAGAGAGAAGTCCTGTATTTTTAATTCTGGTCATTGATGGGCTCTTTTCCAGCTTCTCTAATTTAATTCTAATTTTTTTTAAGTTTAATTTTCTTTATAAATTTTTTTTATGTTTTTGTTTGAACTCGACGCTAAAAACTGTGACGACAAATTAACCGGCAATTAAAGACAATATTGCCGTCATTTTCTCTTGTAGAATATCAAATATGTGTCGGCAGTTATCGATACATGCCAATATTGACAACAGGAATGCCGATTCACCTCAAAATTTAAAAATCGGCGTCGTCTTGTATTGCCGCCGACAAGCAGAATATGGGTGATTATTGTGTTTTGCTCACTAAACACACCTACAACAGCAGTGTTTTTTAAACTTTACTCATTTTAATAACAATTTTCTATTAATTGTTCAACAACTTGATTGAATTTGTGTGCGGAACAATAAGCTCAATTAAGGCATTAATTGCGCATATCTCAATAATTGTGTATGTCTGAACACACTATAAGGCGTTAATTGCGGTAATCTCAATAAAGGTGGATGTCTGAACAGGCATCTTCTGAAACTCAAGAAATTGGCGAAATCAAAAATAATATTAATTTAACAAAGCAAAATTGTGTATCATCAACTAAATGCTAAATAAACATCATTTTAAGGGTCTTACTCGTAAATGTTCATATGTATGAGTACGAGTACATACATATTCTTATATTGAATTATGATGTTTCGGTTTTTTATAATCGAGTTTAAATAGTTTTTCCATTTCGCCATTGTTAAAGCATAAAACTATATATTGTCATTGTTATAGTCTTTCAGTCAGTTTTCTTTTTAGCTGATAAACAAATTGTTAAACACAACAACATGACAATGGAAACTTTACAATTGTTTTGAAAAGTAATTAAAAATTTGCTGCCTAAATACCGGAACTATCTCTTGTTTGATGCAAAACACTTACAACTCGAAAATAAATTGCCTCGCGGCGGGAATAAAAACGTCGTACCTACTCGTACATTTTCAGGAAGAGAGGTAAGTGAACATGCAGGTATCTTCGCTGTTTTATGATCGTTTCTTTTCCGCGAAACAAACTATGATTAAATGTAAATATTATTTATTTTAGGTGGAAGCGAAAATACTCCGAACTTGTAATGTTGTAAAACTAATGGGCAGAAAAAGAAAAACTAGTGTAACAGTCAACTCTAGCTAATATGAACTAATAAAATCCAAAGCTGCTGATTTTATTGAATTTGTTCACAATTTATATTAAATGAAATATATAAGTTATTATTTTGTTTCCACTTCAAATGATTTGAAATTAATTTCAGCTGACACTTTATTTTTATTTCATTAGCAAGTTGCAAATTTCCTAAATCCCTGTGAACTTTTTAGTGTTTATAGTAAAAATTATTGCCACTTCATCATATGCGTTACATATTTAAAAATGGTATTATGTTCTATAGCAGAAGTTCATATTACTGCGAGTGCACTTTAAGCATCGCGTACCTAAAAATTGTATTGTGTATGTCTGTACATTGAGATCTTCTTCTACGTCGCTAAATTGGATAGTATTTGTGAGATTTTTTACGATATTCTCTGCAACTATTTAGTAAACATTGACAATTAAATTTTTGACATTTGTAAACAAATGGGCTTTGTCCGAATTTCTCAAAAATTTGTCCTAATTTTCCCTATATTTTGTTCCATCATTATATGAAATCAAAATACTGGTCGCTGTTTGTTTATTTTTCAGCACGATCTTTTCTAAAACGGTTTCGTAAGTAATATATCTTCCGCGTCAATAAAGTGTTCGGTGTACGTTTGAAATTTATCTTTTCTTTTATTACGGTGTCATTAAGAGTTGAAGGCGCGAGAATTGGATTTAAAATACACTGTGAACAGTAACATAACCACATAGCCATACATACATACATATATAAGTACTTACAGTGAACTGTCGGTAATATAAATTACCGTCATACATTTTACCGAATGTATTCACAATTACGTTTGGAAAAATATTTAATGTTAAATCACAATGTTTTCTGCTCAGTTATCAATATTTCATAGTTGTCAATATTTCATAGCTTTAAAACCTTTGGAAAAACATGTTCAAACATATAATTTTATATTCAATTATTTCCAAAAATTAATTAATTCTCATATCTTTTAAAAGATTAAATTTTTCAAATATTTTCGCTCTCTCTCTCGCTCGCATATATTTTGCAAATAGAAGTACTGTTAACACGGTTGGCAATTTAGCGCCTTTCGCGCTAGATTTAGCGCTTTTCAATACCTAGGCTAAACTATCGCTTTTTTTATGGACTTACGTGTTTGCAATATTAAAAAGTTTATAGTAAATTCTGTTAATCTAGAAAGTGATATTGACTCCGTATTAAATTAAAGTTATTTTCTGAGATACATATGTATGTACATGATCTGATCAAAAAAAAAAAAACTATTATTTTCAAATTTCGTGAGTTACGTATGTTCGATTTTCACATTTTTTTCTGTTATGTTGGTACACATGTTAGCAATATCAGCCTAATTGTCAGTTCGTTTTTGACAGATAAAAAGGCTAGTCGTGTTTTGGTGTGCTCTTCGATTTTTTACTAAATTTACTCAATTTTGAGCAAAAACAACGTCGCATGAACATCGTTCAGGAGCTGTTGAACACCGTCAACGACGATCCAGATTTCCTCAAAAAGGTCATAACTGGTGACGAATCATGAGTATATGGATATGACATTGAAACCAGAGCCCAATCATCCCAATGGAAGCGTCCAGAAGAGCCAAGACCGAAAAAAGTACGTCAAGTTCGGTCAAATGTGAAGGTTTTTCTCACTGTTTTCTGAGACTGCAAAGGCGTGGTGCAGCATGAATTCTTGTCACAAGGTCGTAGGTCAATAAGGAATACTATCTTGAAATTATGCTCCGTTTGCGCACAGCAATTCGTCAGAAACGCACAGAATTGAAGAAAAAACAATAATCGATTTTTCACCATGATAGACGCACCAGCTCACACATCGATGCTTGTGCGTGAGTTTTTGGCCAAAAACAAAACCGTTATCATTCCTCAACCACCGTATTCACCGACATATAGATAGCTGGGAAACATAGAAAACAAGCTATTTATAATTTTTTTTTACTGGTACATTTGAATTGTTTTTAAAAATTTTAAAATAACATACTTTTATTTAGACCTATTTAAAATAAAATTGTGTATATATCCCAGTGAAATTTTTGTCACATACATCTTCGATCTAAGACCATTGACAATGTAAGCGTGACCCATCCGAAGTCTGTATACAATTCCTACTTACATTTACACAGCTATGGCCTAGGCCGTAAGATGCATCCAACACTGTATACATTGCAAGCGAAGATTGGATGAGTTCAAAACTATATTATTAGCATTTGCTTTCTTCTTTACTCCTTATGTACATTTAATTTAACAAAACGAGTAGAAAAAGACTAATCTGAATCGGCTGCTAGTTTTTTGCTGTGCTTAACATGTTTATTTTGATTTTTTCTGTTGACACAATCGCTTACAATCGGATGCTTTGCAAATTGTAACAACTTGTGGATTGCTGGGTATAACAAAATTTTTGTTCCGGAACATGGTTTGACGTTGCTTTTTTTTGAGAGAGAGAGAGAGAGAGAGCGCGAAAAAGGGAGCGAATTTTGTTCGGAATAATTTTAGCTTAAATTAGTTTCTAGATTTTTCTTAAATGCGCACAATTTTCAAACTGCATGGGATATATTTTTGTCATGGTTAGCATATTTTTGGATGGTTAGCATCAATCCTGTCACCCCATTTCGACTTGACGTTGAGTTTTGAGCCACCGTGTATATGTGTTTGTAAATGGGTTTTACATATTAGTTCGATTCACAATCTTGTGCATTTGAGGTTGGATATTTCTGCTATTGCAAAGGTAACAGATATGGGTGTACTTTGTTAGTGTATAGTAAAAACATACTCCACTATTTTGCAAATGCAATGATGCAAGGCCATTGTCACAAGATTGTGAATAGCGCTATTATAATATTGCGCTTTTGTGTACTTATTTAATTTATTTGCACATCGCAAATTTCTGTAAAATCCTTTTAAATTGATTCACACCAGTATTTTCAATACGCATTATGCAGCAATTAAATCATCAAGGTGTAAGAATGCAATAATTTTTTTTAACTTAAATTCTTACACTTTTTTTCTTTCTTTCTGGGTTTTTTTTTTACAATTTGTCACTGAAATCAATGACTTGTAAAGAAAGAGAAATTAAAATGAAAAATTATACAGGCCATTGTAAAGACAACATATTAAAATTGAAATGGTTGTGGGAATAAATTTTGCTAAAATGGATATATAAGTGTATGTATGTAGGTATGTGCAAGTACAGATGCAAAAGACAAATGCAACTCATAACTTTTATAAAATAAATTTTTCGCAATTATAGCAATAATTCTCGTAAGCATCATAATTTGAACGTGTTGAAGCGAAGTTAAATAATATTTTTTTCTTGATTAAAAAACATATTTTTTTTTTTTTTTTTTTTTTTATTAAACTTATAAGTCATGCTTAATTTAACCCTTATAATTATAAAATTTTAACGATAAATAACCCTACATAAACGCACAAGTAGACATGAGTGCCTGAGTGTGTGTGTGTGTGTGTGTGCGTGTGAGTATGCCAGTGTGCAAGTTAAATCCTTCAAAATATATTTAAGAGCAGTTACGACAAAATCTTGTATTTCAATGAATAAATGAATTATGAAGAAAACAATCAATTAAACTTGGCTCAATTTTTTTCTTTCTTTCGTTTTTTTTTTTCTTTTTTTTGGCGAAAGGATTCATGTGAACTTTTTGTTGAGTTTAAAAAAAAGGGGTTTCTTCATTCATTTCCATACCCACGTATGCCATTTGTGCCAGAAGGAAGTTTATGCCAGTCAGTCAGCCACTTGAGGAGCAAGAATTGGTTAAATGTATGGCAGACTATGAAAAGGAATGTGCTGCATTTGTTTTTCTTCTCTTCTTAATTTCAGTTGATTTCTTTAATTTTTGCTTTTTTTTCCTTAAATATAAACTTATTAAAAGCACATTTAACGTTAAATGCTTTTTGTTGAATGAAATCTAAACGGGCCACTTAAGATGATGACGACGACAAGAATAGGGAAGAAAAAGGTCATTGTTTGTGGCAAATTTTATTTTTGCGACTAATAATTTAACTTCTGATTTCTTAAATGAAATTAAGAAAAAATGATTTCGTTATTCGACTAACTCTGGCTAATGGCCAGTGCTCTGGCAAAACTGCAATTTGATATGGAAATTGTGGAAAAGTTAGTTTCTATTTTCTGGTACAATTTTTAATAGTGGTGCCGAGGTTAACGTCTACACGTAAAGAAAAGGAAGTTTGATATATGGTTGCGACAACATTATTAATTTTTCTGTAACATTGTATATTACTGTAGAACACAGCATATTAACAGTTTGATTATAGTTTGTTCCTCTATAAATATGTTACTGTTTGCATTTCTGTAATTCTATTTTTACCATTTATAATTTTCAAAATATGGTTTCATACAACAATAGCAATTGTGAAGTATTTTTAAACACAACAATAGCTTTTATCACACCCAATACCAAAATATTTGTTTTTCTAATATGTCGTTGACATATAAATTTTTTCAGTTTGATATTTTCATTAGAAATAAAAAGATGTTTTGTTTATTTTTTAATATTAAAATATTACATTAATTTTGTTCAGCTTTATTTAAAAAAGATAAAAAACGTGAAATTGCTAAAAAAAAAAAATATATAAAAATTGAGTATTCGCGAATATATATAGGTAAGTGTGTTGAATATTAAGATGTAAACATATGCATCCAACAATATATGCAACCATATTACTATGGTTATGTATGACTTTTAAAATTGTAATTGCAGATGAAATTCTCAATAAATATTTTTGTTTTCTTTCAGCAGATGGATATATCAACATTACATCGGAAATTTGTGCATTAATTCCGAGAGATGAAATCCGATTATTTTTGTCTAATTTTTATTATACAAATTATTAAAATATATTACAGGCTGTCTTTTTGTGTAATTATTATATGTATATACTTGTACGAATTATAACAAAATAAAGCTATCTGTAACATTAGTAAGATTACTTCATGAAAGTAATACGGCTACATATGAGAAAACGTATGAATGTTTAGTATAATAATATGGTTGAGTATGACAATTCCTTCATAACTTTAATTAATACTATGGTTACTTATTATTGTAACAATGTTGAACCAAAATATAGTATAGTTGCTTATAGTATTTTTTACAATACTATTGTGAGCCTCAATGGAGTTTTAGATATTGTGCAACAATATAATATTATCAGACACAACCATATAACTCAACAATAGTATGTTGCCCTTGGAATATTGTTGTATCAACCATATATTTTTTCTGCGTGTACAAGGTGGCAGCAAACAATACAACAAAAACAGGCGTGTAGTGAGTTATTAATGTCAAAAATATTTGAAATTTTTTCCAGCATTATACTCATACTTTTTCACAATTATAACATATTCAAACAATTGAGTTTTTTATTCGCTATTTCAACTTCTAACATTGATACCAATAAAAAAAATTATAAATAGCTTGTTTTCTATGTTTCCCAGCTATCTATATGTCGACATTTCATAGGAACTACCCTAATCATCAGTAGCCTTTGGAAATTTTTGAAAGATATTCTAAAACATTCAGCTTTATATCCCAACAATCTAAATAAATTGGTGAGAATTAAAATGCTAAAAATGTCCCTATTGAACAGCACATTTCAGTAAATTTTCAGATTTGGTTTATGATTTCAGAGATACCGCGTTTTGAAAAAGCTGAATTATGAGAAAACCGTGCCCGAATAAATACTCATAACTTTTCCAATATCAGTCTAAACAGAATAATTCTTTTTGTATTGTTTTTCTCTTTCTGTCTACTATCTAATCAAAAATAGAAAAAAATTGTGCACTGTGGGCTTGGATGCGATTTTCGGGATTTAATATTTAAAATAAATATTTCCCACTATATTTAATATTGATTTTTTCCACATTTTTTAAGACCCGTTTGGTGGTGAGATTCGAATAGCTACTATTTTTCCTGATTTTTTTTTAATTTGTCTAAAAATAATTTTTGCGTTAAGCCACTGTGCAAAAATTTCCTAGGACTTTGTAGGATATACATATTTTAAATACTAATCCATATATATTGATAGTTACACTTCATATACATATATACATACGGGTATTTATGTAAAAATATAAATAAGTGTTTTTCAATAATTTTCATTGAGTACTCGTGCTCGTATGTCTTAAAAATCATAAATTAACTTAAAATTATAAATGAACTTCTTAACTAATTAATTAATAAATTGAAAAATCATAAATTATCCATAAATTAAATAAGATTCAAATATTATTAATGATAAATAGTTGAACTTATTGAATATTTGTAATAATATACGAGTATGAGTCTGAACACAATGTAACGATAATTTATTTTGAAGTAAAAAATCGCAGCGAGGAGCGCGGAGTGGCTACCCTGCCACTCAAAAATTTTCAATCCGACCACACTTGGATCTAAAACCTAAAATAATCCTTCCAAAAAGACCAATCTTTTAATATTGGAAAAACATATATGTATTTTTCATATAAAGTATAATTTTTATTCGATAAAGTTACTAAATTATAGACTGAATAACAAAAACAACAATAGTGTAACGAAAACAAAGTTTCATTTCTATTAAGCGCAACAAATTCCACTGTGCAATAATGATATCAGGGTTACAATCAACAAGGTTAGAAAATTTTAAACTTAGGTGCAGACAAGTCTTCTTTAGACAACATTTTAGAGGGAGTATTTATTATATTTGATATTTTATTATTTAATATTTATTATTATTGCAGCTAAAGATCGGTTTATTTTATATAAAAAATTTAACAGTATTTATTTTCAATATTTCGATAACAATTTGTTATCATCTAAATATTGAAAATAAATACTGTTAAATTTTTTATATAAAATAAAACGATCTTTAGCTGCGGGAGTATTTATTTGTAACATACGAGTATTAATGTCCTTCACGATTTAAGTCAAATCTGGATTTTGTTTATTTAATTTCTGAAATTTTGTTGGAATTCACATTTTTTCCAATTTCAGCTCTTTGTGGCAATAAAAATATTTGAAATATCAATATGTTACTTATATTATTGAAATCGATTGCAGCACTTTTCCAAAGAAATACTTGACATTTGCTTTTCATACTTAGAAGTAAATAGTATTCCCGAGAGCTTAAAATTTTTGAGGTGACCAATGTTCGGAGTTTCCTAAAATGTGGAGTTGAATTTTTTCAAAAAGACCAAAGTAGGGTTTAGCCGACCAGCCAGCCGACTAAACGTATAATATCCAACCAAATTTGTTTGGTTGGATATTATATTATTTGTTCCTTTTTTTTTGTCTGGCAGTGGCTGGAATTAAATAACTTTTATATGTAGTAAGATTTGAATACTTATTGTTAGTTCATATTTTGTAGATTCAATAAATAAATGAATGAAAAAAAATTTGTTTGTTTGGAAAAGACAGTGGCAACGCTGATTGCGGATTTTTCTTTTTTTCTAGACATTTTTGACTCTCTTTCCGATGTTGCCATAGATTTTAAGAAATAATTGGCAATCATCACAACATTCAAAACATGATTTTGAAATTTATAAATTTTTGTTACGAAATATAAAAGTTTTAAAAATATATTAACGGAAGAAGAAAAAATGGACAATAACGAAGGAATTATCGAAAAAATTAGGAAGTATGGCTATGTTTATAATTTACAAATAGGAAATTACAAAAATTTCTGGTATAAAAAAGATTTGTAATACTGATATGTCTGCCATCTATGGCCCCCAAACAATGAGAAAGACCAGTTTTTTTAAGATGATATTTGGGCCCAATCGGTTATACTCGGATTAGCGACATAGACTTCACTCCATATTACTTCGCATGTTGCATAAATAATCTTCCTTACCGTGGTTGCTCCAATTTTATGTGTGCACGCTGCACAAATTAAGTTTGGGGATGGTGAAGCAATAAGTTTTTAATAATTGTTCTAAACATTATCACTTCTACTTATAGTAAGGTAAGTGATAATCGACACCCGAGGCTAAGCGGTTTTCTAAATAAATGTTTTTCTAGTTTCGGTTTAAGTAGAGGAACAAGCACTTTGTATTGAGAAATACTCATTCTTGTTGCTAGATAAAAATGCTCCTCATCTCGGATTTCATTTGCTGCAAGCATGTTTTGAAAAAACCATTCAAATCCCTTGGTACATAAACAGGTCTTACCCACTATCTCCTGTTAAGGGCGTTTCAGACTATTACACAAGTCTTAAGATCTTGATTGGATTTTGTGAGACAGAAATCGAATGTTATTTGCTTGGACTGTCAAAAAATCTAACGTACTATTACATTTTGTTTTCACACCTGGAGTAAAATGAAAAAAAATGCGTAGAGAATAAACAGCCAATTTGGTCAAAGCCTGAGTTTAATATTTTACTTATTAATTTTTGTGAAAAATGCAACCCTGATCCAATGAAAAATCTTATTGTTTAAACAAATTTCTAAAAATGGTGAAGAGTTATGGGATGTGAAATCTCTTACCGTATTATTTCTCATTTTCATAATGCTTTACATTCACACTATCACACTTGCACGTATTATTTGAATTTTTGACAAGTCTTAATACAAAATGGGATAGTCTGAAGTGGCCTTTAGTACGTAACGTGGTTCTTAATTTCACACATAAAACAAACGTTGCTTCTACTAAATTAATAATTTTTGTAACAGCTACAATTTTTTTATTTACTACCATTGTAAAATACCTAACACGAACAGTAAATTTTGTAGAAAATTTTATAAATAAATTAATAAAATGTAAACTAACATTTAACTAGTGTTGCCGTCGCCGTCTTCCGTTGTAGTATGTTTATTTTTCTCTCCCGCAACGGGAAATCGTACCGTATCGCAAAGATTGTGTTCATACTCTATGGTGGTATTTTTCTGGCTCAAGTTCGTATACGGTTTTCGCCAAGAAATATATTTCATTATAACAATAATTGTCGCGATCAATAACTCTTGATCAAAGAAGATAGGAAAACTAATTGAATACACTAGCTGGGGGACAACTAACTAGCTGTTCCGACTTTGGGAATTCCCAAAAAACTAGGATCCGCTTTGCTTACCGAATCGTAACCGGTTTTTATATTTGGTGCGAGTTTTAGCCGTGAAACGTGTATCTGAAATATTAACGGTGAACGATGGTTGGATAGACATAGCTGCCAGTTTCTTCTTAAGGGTTTGAATATTACTCCCAGCTAGGCCATTTGTAGTTGCGTGTCCTGGAGCGGAGAACTTTTGAAATATGCTCCAATCCTGACAAAATGTTGAAAATTTCTCACTTTTTAAAATTGTCTGGATAACCGTTTCTTACAAAACGTTGAGTAAAAGTTTTATTGTTGATAATTGTAGTAATAATATTTTTGACCAACGTATTTAGTTATTTGTTTTTAGTATATACTTAGCTGGTGAGGCCTAACTTTTTTGAAGTCAATAAAAATGCAAAATCTTTATTACATATTTTTCTCAACGTTTCTTGAATTTTATGTTCACTTCTTCAGGGGATTTTGTCTATTTTAAAAGAAAGTTTTTTATGAAATTACATTAATATCTTAAGTAGAAAACAATATTTGAGAAACTTACATTTTTGTGATTTTACAACATTAAACACAAAATTATTGAAATTATATTTATAGTCAAGTAATATAACATTTATACACTAATTTCCTTAAGCACTATTTTTTATAATAATATTATAAATGGCGCTTAAGTTGTCAGTATCTTCTTTTTTGTTCATTGTTCTGTTTATTTTTTGCTGTATTCTTAAGCTTTCTGTTGTGTAACGTTTTTTAACATTATTTTCTTTGTCCAGTATTTTGATGTTGTTAAAGTCGGGTATATGTTTGGTTTGTACAGTATGTTGCTGTCGATAAAGCAGTGCTTTCTTTTATTTATTGTTGATGTTCAATCCATTTTGATTTAGTGTCAACTAGCATTCAAAAATAGTGGCCCTGGTAAGGTCCAGCGTAATCAGTGTGGATAAGCTCCCAGTTGTTGACTGGCTCATCGGGCTGTTTTTTAACTGAAGCGCAAGCGGGGCAAGCACGTACAACCATCTCGATATCTTAATCGATTGCCATCCAATATACGTAACGCCTTGACAATTGTTTCATTTTTGTAGTACCGACGTGGGTGTGATGAAGGTCTTGTAGAGCTAAGTTTTGTAGCGAGGCAAGTATTATAAGACGCTGCCCTTGAAATAAAACATTTTGAGTAATTGCGTATTCGAAATCTGTCCTAGAGAGAGTTTCGTCTTTCTTTTTTTGTTTGTTATTTATAGAGGTATAAAACTTTGTAATGGAATAAATCAAAGATTAGTTATACCAATAAAAAATTATAAATAGCTTGTTTTCTATGTTTCCCAGCTATCTATCGGGTGGTTAAATTTCAAGGGCCGATGTTGAATGTGAACCACACCTAAACGCCAAGTTTTTTTCCGAATTTTATTTGACATTTCTCTATTTCAGACTTAATCAATTTGAACTATGGAGAGATACACAATCCAACAATGTGTTAAAGTTATCCAGACTTATTATGAAAATGATTATCAATTTTCGAAGAAAATCATCTGCCACATTTGGGCGAATGAGAATCCAAGAGTGACTGTCGAAAAACCAATGCACCCACAAAAAGTGACTGTTTGGTGCGGTTTATGTGCTGGCGGCATCATCGGGCCGTATTTTTTCCAAAATGAGGCCGGTCAGGCAGTTACTGTGAATGGTGTTCGCTATCGTGAGGTGATAACGAACTTCTTATGGCCCGAATGGGAAGATATGGATGTAGACGATATGTGGTTCCAGCAGGACGGTGCCACTTGCCACACAGCTAACGAAACAATTGCTCTTTTGCGCAATAAATTCAATGGCCGTGTTATCTCACGTAATGGCGATGTCAATTGGCCGCCAAGATCATGTGATTTGACACCGTTGGACTTTTTTCTTTGGGGTTATTTGAAAGAAAAGGTGTACGTCGATAAGCCAGCAACAATTCAACAGCTAAAGGATGAGATAATTCGGCACATTAACGGCATAGAACCTCCATTATGCCTCAGGGTCATCGAAAATTTGGACCATCGGATGGAGGTGTGCCGCCATGGTCGCGGCGCCCAGTTGGCCGATATTTTGTTCTATACATAATTGAATAATACCAATATATCATACTAAAATAAAATTACAATAATTTCCTAAATAGTTTGTGTTTTATTCAAAATCAACATCGGCCCTTGAAATTTAACCACCCTTTATATGTCGACATTTCATAGGAACTACTCTAATCATCAGTAGACTTTGGAAATTTTTGAAAGATATTCTAAAACATTCAACTTTATATCCCAACAATCTAAATAAATTGTTGAGAATTTAAAAAGAAAAATGCTCTAATAATATCCGTCAAAACACAAAAAACAAGCTTTTTCTTTTATGCACGCCTCTAACATTTCTTTACACCTTTCAAACAAATGAACAACCGTTGGTTGCTACGATTTGCTTTTTGAAAGTATCGAAAAACAGAGAACAAAAACTCAAACAATTAAGTTTTTATTCTCTACACGCAGAAAATATATGTGGTTGATACAACAAAATTCCAAGGGCAACATACAATTGTTGAGTTATATGGTTGTGTCTGATAATATTATATTGTTGCACAGTATCTAAAACTCCATTGAGGCTCACAATAGTATTGTAAAAATACTATAAGCAACTATACTATATTTTGGTTCAACATTGTTACAATAATAAGTAACCATAGTATTAATTAAAGTTATGAAGGAATTGTCATACTCAACCATATTATTATACTAAACATTCATACGTTTTCTCATATGTAGCCGTATTACTTTCATGAAGTAATCTTACTAATGTTACAGATAGCTTTATTTTGTTATAATTCGTACAAATATATACATATAATAATAACACAAAAAGACAGCTTATAATATATTTTAATAATATGTATAATAAAAATTAGACAAAAATAATCGGATTTCATCTCTACGGAATTAATGCACAAATTTCCGATGTAATGTTGATATATCCATCTGCTGAAAGAAAACAAAAATATTTATTGAGAATTTCATCTGCAATTACAATTTTAAAAGTCATACATAACCATAGTAATATGGTTGCATATATTGTTGGATGCATATGTTTATATCTTAATATTCAACACACTTACCTATATACATATATTCGCGAATACTCAATTTTTATATTTTTTTTTTAGCAATTTCACGTTTTTTATCTTTTTTAAATAAAGCTGAACGAAATTAATGTAAAATTTTAATATTAAAAATAAACAAAACATCTTTTTATTTCTAATGAAAAAATCAAACTGAAAAAATTTATATGTCAACGAGTAGAAGGAAAATATTATTAACGACGACAATAGTAAATTTATTTTGTAACTTACTTTTGTTGCATATGAATTAAAGTATCATACATATTAGAAAAACAAATATTTTGGTATTGGGTGTGATAAAAGCTATTGTTGTGTTTAAAAATACTTCACAATTGCTATTGTTGTATGAAACCATATTTTGAAAATTATAAATGGTAAAAATAGAATTACAGAAATGCAAACAGTAACATATTTTTAGAGCAACAAACTATAATCAAACTGTTAATATGCTGTGTTCTACAGTAATATACAATGTTACAGTAAAATTAATAATGTTGTCGCAACCATATATCAAACTTCCTTTTCTTTACGTGTACTCTAGCCTCTAACATTTATACCTATGAAATGTCGACATATAGATAACTGGGAAACATAGAAAACAAGATATTTATAATTTTTTATTGGTATAAACGTTAGAGGCTAGAGTAGCGAATAAAAACTTAATTGTCAAAGATAAGTTATTTAAATTTACATGAAATTTATTTTATTCGAAAAATAGTTTTCTGGCATATGACCGCTGTCTCGGACGCAGTCTCACTTGGGGGTAGAATTTTCAATAACATGGTGGCGTGTAGAAAAGTAAATTGAAAATTTCATTAAGTTAATAAGGAAAATGTGGTGTTGATAAAATATTGTGAGTCCCTCTATTGATTTGTTCGAGCTTGCAATTACGAGTAGATGTGTGTTGGGTTGAACTGCTAGTAAAAAAAGTTCCATGCATGGCAGAAGTAATATGTAAACTGTTTCATCTGCATATTTTAAAAGGTTCAAATATCATTTGTATAGGTTTATTATTTTCAAATCGTCTGGTTTTCAAGTGCAAACTTAAAAAATTGATTACTGATACTTTTTAATGCTTCAATTTAATTCAATCGTAAACTCTTTCTCTCATTTTTTTTAACATTAACCTTTCACACTTCACTGATTGCAATCGCCACAAAAATGTGTAATTCCTTTAACCTCTTTTTGTTTTCCTTTTTTTTTTATTAGCTTTGATAAATTTTATTAAACTAACACGACTTTCAATAGAAATCATGTTAAAAAATTTTGATTTTGATAATTTTTTAGAAAATTTTGCTTTTTAGCTTTTTGTCTGCAGACATTTAGGTATTTTGCTCCGATTTATTTTTTCCTTATTTTTAAGGGTTAGTTAAATACCTACTTTGCCATAATTGTCGAACGTTTTTGTAGATTGTTAAGTACTTTACTTTACTTTCAGCATTTAAATAATTTACACAAAAATTTGGTTGATTCTTTTTTTATGTTTTTTTTTTTGTCGAGGTAAATTGAAGTACACACTTGTGTTTTTATTGAAGTGTCATTAAATCGTTGCTTAAAATCCCACGGTGTGTTTATGACCACAAGCACAATGGGGTAGTATTTAATAGAAATTATGTATGTACCATATACACACATATACATATTTTCAATCATATACCTATATACAGATTATCTTGGTTACAGGCATATATGCATATGTTTAGTTAGAACATCTTTCATGGGACTTAAAATATATATTATACATACGAGTATGAGCTTAAAAGCTCAAAGGGCTTTCATATTTTGCAAAGTTGATGAGCAAATCTGTTTTTAATGGTTGCAGTTCTAATCATGACAGTTTTTTGTATACATCTTCTACTCATTGAAGGAACAAAATTATTGTTTTCTGCAATAAATTTGCCTATTATAGCAAGGCTGTACGAGTATACTCGTACGCAAGTAAGACCTTCGTGCTTAATACCAAGGCGAATTCATTACCAGGTGAACTTAACAGCACAGATGATTATTTTTTGCTTCTCGCGTTTTTTTTCTTTTGTTTACAAACTTTTTCGCGCCATTTCAATCTGAAGGTTTTTTTTGCATGATTTAGTGCAATTTCAAGAAATTTGTGTGAATTTAAAAGTGAAAAACTAATATAATCTGTGATTTTAATTACAAACAATTATAAAAGCTTATATTTAACGTTTATATAAAATTTTTTCTCTGCTGAGCAATCTTAGGCGAATTTAGATTATGACATTCACGATATGTTTTACAATAACAAAATACATAGTACTGAATTCGCCGTTCCGCTTGCATTCACCTGTATAAAGTCGCCTTGCTTAATACCAACTTGCGTTTCTCTTGCAGCCACTGACGTAAGAGAGTATGCAATTAAATTGTGAATATTTTGGAATAAGTAGACTTATAGAAAACTGTATTTTCATATTGATAAGGGATTATATCATCAGATATGTGACAGTATTATGTAAAGGGTGGTTCAATCATAAAACACGTTGATAATTGTGAGCGACCTTAATGTCAAGTTGTCTGACCAATTTGTTACAGATTCGTTTACCCAAAAATGTGTAAACATTTTTGTGCTGTATGTCATTTTACTCAATTTCGTGCGTTTGCCTAAATTAGGGCGTAAATCGCCACGTAGTTTAACGCTTTAATTTTACGCTGTAGCAATGGCCAGATCAGACACAGCAACTTTAGGTGTTCAATTCTTGACTTTATAGAAGCTTTTGGTGGGGGGAATAAAGCTGAAGGCCAATACCACGCGTTACATGCGTTACGCGTTCTAAAGGCCGTGTCAGATAACACTGTGTCGCATTGCGTGAAGTACAGAAAAGCGCAAAGCAAAAGGTGTATGCCACAACAAAAACTTCGGCAACGCTCACGATTTGTTTATTTGTCTTAAAAAATTGTTGTTAATTTTTACATTTAATCATTTCTTTTGGTAACAGAAGTTAGAAATATTATTAGACGAGCTACTGTAATTGGTTTTAATTGTTTTCTTAGTACATAAAGCTATTAGAAAAAACTTTAACGCGTAAAAAGATGAGAGTTGCCGAACTTTTCGCTTCGCGTTGCGTTAAAAGTACTCTATGTGACATGTTTCATATAAGTATATATATTTTATCTTAAATGTCAAAGCGAATTTGCAACGCAAAGCAAAGCAAAAGTTTTATCTGACATGGCCTTAAGCGTCTGTCAAAAAAGTAAAATCAGTGCAATTTTTTTAGGACAAGTTACACATCACAAAGCATACGACGCATAGATGCCAAAAGGTTTACTGTGCAAACTAAATTAGCGCGTCAAGCGTAATTTACCTGTCAAAAATCGTCATGCATATACAAAATGTATGACACCAACCCAAATAGAGCGGCGTCAACGCTTTGCAAATTGCAATTGGAAAATCCAATTTTGACTGAGCGTAAGAGAGAAAGCTTTACTGTCTCTCAGTAAAGTTCGCTTCAAAATAAAGGCCGTATCAGATAAAAATCTGTCGCTATGCGTGAAGTTTAAAACTTTTAAGAGAAAAGCGCAAAGCAAAAAGTGTATGTCACAATAAAAATATTATTGGACGAACTACTGAAACTAGTTCTGATTGTTTTCTTAATGCATAAAGCTTTGCAGCTATTAGAAAAAAACTTCAACGCGTAAAAAGATGACAGTTACCGAACTTTTACTTTATGTGACATGTTTCTTATAAGTATGTATATTTTATCTTAAGGCTAATATTGAGTTCATTATTTCGTGCGAAATTCTTTCAAATTGCAAAAGTGTTTCGTATCAAATATTTGCGAAATAAGTTTATAAATGTAGTACTGAGTTTTTAAAGGGAAAAACACACTGCAACATGTTTCAATTTAAAATTGTTGCTGGGACTTTTTGTTTTTTCAGCTGCGAAATAACATAGGCAAAGCTTTTTTCGCACGAAATACATACATGTATACTTAAAATTAAAAAAAAAAAAAAACATGAATAAGAGAAAAATTAGACAACACTGAGTACATCTCAATTTTTTCGTACGAAATAAGTAATATTGCTGACAAATTTTCGCACATTCAATCCCTATACTAGGCTTTAGATGTCAAAGAGAATTTGCAAAGCAAAGCGAAGCAAAAGTTTTATATGACACGGCCCTAAATGTCGTTAATTTTTTGCGGCCATTAGCAATTAAACATTAGGTGCTTTCAGACTAATTTAGCGGCTTTATCACTTATATTATTTCTACTCAGTGATTTTTATTAAACAAGGTTAGTGTACAATACTGTTCTTGTCACAACTTTAACGCTTCTGTTTAAGTTACTTGAGGCGCTTTCACATACTGCAATTTAGTTGCGCAATTCTCTTGCCCAAGTCTTGTGGTTGTAGATGTGAGAGGTAAGAGCAGCTTGAAGGGGAAGAATTGCTGATATTTGAGTACAGACTTGCTTGTACTCAGCAATTCGTTTTGTTCGCATATTCTTGTTTTTGGTATTTTCTTTTGTTTATTTTTCGGTCCGTTCAAAATATTAAGTCCCAATTTTCACGAAGCAAGTTTAGTTGCGCAAGTCGTAAGTTTGTAGACAAATAAGTGAGGAATGAGTGGGGAGTGTAAAAACGAGTACAGACTTGCTTGTACTCGAAAAGTCGTTTTGTGCTATCATTCGTAATGTCAGAAATTTTACATTTTCTTTCATTTGTGTTTCTTTCATGTATTGATTTGTTGTCCGTGGTGAAAGCAATATTGGGCGCGGAGTTGTGATATTTTAATTAATTTGAAAAAATCTTATATAGACCGGCTTAAGAAAACTGAAGCGTTTAATAATATTGTGGACAACCTCAAAAAACAGACATTAAGTAGCATTACTTTGGAAGAAGTGAAAATTATATGGAAAAATTTGAGAATGCAGTTCATGCAAGATTAAGAAAGTGTAAGCTATAGAAAACGAAAGTTGCTCAAGTAAAATTGCTGTCGGAAAATAAAAGCAAGTTTAAAAGAAATTTTGATAAGAATTGCGCAACCAAACTTGCCTCGTGAAAATTAGGACTAAGAAAATACAGCAACTAAATTGCTGTATGTGAACACAAAAGCAACTTTGAAAGAATATAAATAAAAACAAAAAATATAACTGCGCAACTAAGCTGCCTAATGTGAAAGCACTCTTGCTTCAGCGTAAAATCAAAGCGCTAAATTACGTTGCGCCTTACGCCCTAATTTACGTTGCACTGTTACTTTCTACTTTTCCACAAGTCATAAGCGTAATAAAAACTGTCAGTTGTTTTTGGTAGGCACAGATCACAATTCGTCCTATTTTGTAAAATTTGTCGCCTAAAATACCTATTTGTGCCATGAATTGTTATTTTATGTTTTTGTGTTAAAAAATGTTTTTGTTTAAAATACAAATGTATACGTACCTATAACTTGAGTTTAGAAAAGTGTGGAAAGCGTAAACAGTTTGAAACGCGTAAAAAGCGCAGCGCAGCGAAGGGAAAAAGAATTGCTGGTACTCAGCAATTCGTTAGTTTTTTTTCAAGTCAATAGGTACCTACTACCTATTTTCCAACAAAAGTTTCTGGTGTCACTGAATAATAGAAAGAATTCTTCAAGTAGCAGCAAATAAGAACAATTACACCATAGGCATTATATTGATGACATATAGGTACTATATACATACATACATTCCTTCATACATATGTATGTAAATATTTTATTGTTTACACAAGTTACATAACTAACTACCTGCTTAAAAAATAGCACAAAAAATTCTTAAATCGAAAATGGCTACTGGTTCTGCCATGGCTAATAAAAGCTGTAACAGAAATCAATTATTAATTCTTTATTTATTGTTCTAAAAGCTAAAGGACAAATACGAGCATTTGTACTCGTATTTGTAACAAAAACAAAGAAGAAGAAAAAAAACACGTGAAAGTAAGATAAACTGTGCAAAATTAACACCATGATAATGCAGCAAGAACAATTCAAAATAATGAAGGGAGAGAAACAATTGATTTTAATGCTCTCCCTAAATGCATATACCTACATATGTAGGTACAATGTACAAGAAACAAAATACACACGTTCACAGCCATACATACATATGTATATATGTTCATACATACATATGTATGTATGTATTATAAAATAACGCTAAATGTGTTACACCTTTATTTTAAACTGTAGTAGATAAGTATAACAGTAAATTTCAAATGTGTATAGGCATCCGCACAAGTTCTATACCTACTAATGCATGGGCATAAGTATGTATGTTTGTATGTATGTGCAAATGGATATGCATGTAGCTTTACTTTATATAATATAAATACCTACATATGTATGTAGCTTTTGCGCACAAACAATGACAACAAAAGCTCCCACACCAAACAGCCATTGTGATTGGCTCAATAGCTTTAACACAGGCATACAATTCGCACACTGCCAAAGAGTGCAATAACGCCAATGGCAGGCAACACAATACATTTCCAAGATGAACGAAAAGAAACAACCGAAGAATAAGAGGAAGTAAGCAACAACAACTACTACTACTACTACTGCTACTGCTCGTATAATAAACAAAAACAAAAGCCAGCCGGCCAACCCAACCCAACCCCATATACCTACATACATATAACAAGTATGAAATACCAGTAAACTTAAGTTAAAAAGAATCTTAAACTCACACATACTCACAAACATGCATGCTTCCATACTAATATGCTCCATAGAGGTGCTATTAAAACAAAGTTGCCAGGTGATGTTTATAGTTTGCCTTACCGTGCCTTTTCATAGGATAGTACTTTCATGAAATTTCTGTGTAGTATGATAAATAAATTAGACAGTTTTTTTTTTGGAAAATTTTTGTTTGTCTACACAAGAAAGTGAAAGTTCATTTTAAAAATGTCGCCGAAGCAAAGAGTTGGAAAATTTTCATCTAGTAGGTACTCTTTATTCTTATTTTGTTTGCTTGTTAATTAGGGTCACCACACTTCTTGCATATAGAAATTTATGGCACAATAGTTGGAAATAACTCATCATTATAAATTTTTTATGAGATTATTTTTATAGAAAGACTTGTTTTTTTATGTATATTAAAAGAAAAAAAATATAATTGTTATAATGCTAGAAAGAAAGAAATGCCAAATATTTTGCGTGGTCTTACATGGGAATAATCTTAAAGGTATAATCTAGTCTAGTAGTGTTGTTGACTGTTATCATATGGACTTGTCAAACCCGGAAAAACTTTGTTGAACTGAGATTTTACCATCACCAGAAACTTTCAAGAATATGTGCGCATCATAAAAAATGTGGAACGCTTCACGATTTTGCGTGTCATCCTTGCGCAGGGCTATGATAATCTTCTGTGTATCGTTCAAATTTTAGTATATGTTCTGCCGAACGCAATTCTAAAGCCTATATGGAGCTATGGAATTCAATTATGGGGCTCAACTTCTAACATTGAAAAAATTCAAAGGCGACAAAATTAAATTTTTCGAACGATTACTGCAGCTCCATGGTAGGTAAAAACTCTCGGATTCATAAAGATCTGAGTATTCCGCTGGTAAAAGAAAGGTTTTCAAAGTACGCGACAAGATATATCAGTAAATTGGAACTTCACCCAAATCGTCTTGCACGCAGCATACTTAATTTTGAAGGCCACTCTCGGTTGAGAAGGAGGAATACCCTTGCCACCATCAGAACGTTAAATAGGTGATTTTACCGATATTGTCTGTGCAAAATAAAACATTTTTGTCTAGCATTGGCTGGACTTAATTAATTTTATGTTTTTAGTGTTAAGATTTGACTACTTATTGTTAGTTCACTTTGTGACGATTCAATAAATAAATGAATGAAAAAAAACCAGACACTTTAATAACCGGATTCGGACACTAAATTTAAGAAAATTGTGCCCAAAATATCTCTCGACCAACACCACGATTGTCTGCATTTTCATATACCTACACTAATATGTTTTATTTTTGGCGACTAATATTCGCTACTAAAAATTCGTCGTTCGTCGCAGTTGTGTTCCTAGCATTATAGTATAATAATTCCTTTTCAAATTCGAGCCATAATGTTGTGGGAAATAAAAAAAAAGTGTGTATGAACCAGCTGAACATTTTCAAAAGTTGAAATGTAGTGCCAATTTGGAAGAAAAAACTGGATTTTGTGCATTAATCAGCTCTCTAATTACAATGACATTTTTTTTTGACAGCTTTAAGAAGTGAAAATTAAAATGTGAAAGTAAAGTCTGTTAAAAATTAAAAAAGAATGTAATTAGATATTGCACGCTTACTCAACACTCGACTACTTTAAGCCGTAAAGACACTTATTTTTTTCAACTTTTCTTAATCTAAGATTGATGGCTAATAATAGAACGATACGATTATATAAGTTACAACACAATAATTTATGTACACATAAATACGACAATTGTAAACAAAGCGATAATAACATGGAATTTTGTTCAAAAACAAACTTTTCCTGTATTTTATTGAATTAAATTGGTGAAAAATTATTATAAAAAAAATCAGAAGTGTAAGGACAAAATCCTCTTCTTAATTATTGAAGTGAAACATTGGTGTAGTCTATAATTTTTAATATGTAATTTGGCAAACACATTTAAATTATAAAGTATTTTTTGTTGTTTTTGTTTTTGCGTTTGTTTCGCTTATTTTTTTAATATTCAGTAATGCGTCATTATTATATGTGTGAACAAATCGTTTGGTTGAGAAAAAATCTCTACATTCATGCATTAAACTAAACAGTTAACAGCACAGTAGCATTTTAAGCTGCAAATGTCACTTTTAAGCAAACATTTTTTCGATTTTTTTTGACACTTCCCATTTTTTATCGGTAACATGTTGAAAAATTTTGACGTTTCAATATAGCCGAACTGTTTGCTCTTAATAATAACTTCAATGGTAATACTTTTCTCCAAAATCCTAAGATGTTGAAAAAAGTAAGTGTAATTGCGGCTTTACTCATCGTCTACACACACAAGCACATAAAATATGAGTAATTGCTTACGAATCGGCAACACTGGCAGGAACATGCATGAGAATAAACCTCTTACGCACTTGCAGTATGATTATCCAATATTTGTTTATGTGTTGCTATTGTCAATACATGTGTACGTATCTATGTCGATTTTTGGGGATGTGCACGTATGGTGGTATTGTTAAATTACAATTAAGTAAGTTATACAAAGAAGAAGAAAAACGCCAACACACTCGCATGTATGCATATAACAATTGGAAAATAAAAGCTATTAGCACAATTAAATAAACAAATATGCTCTTCTCATCAGCATATTCTCATGCTCAGTAAACGGTAATAAAGTATACACACATACCTATATGTACATATGTATATGTGAATGCATTTTGTTTACAAAAACTTCTCATACTTTAACTCACACTACATAAGTACATGCTCATATGCACATACATACATATGCATGTATGTTTGTACATATGCATTGATGTAAAAAGTTTTATGGATATAATAATAGAGAATGAAAAACAACGCGCAACAACAGTTACAACAAATACGAATGACTGTGTTGCATTCGTCTGTAATAAAAGTTGGCAACAATGCGTTCCAACAGTGTATTCATACATAAATAGAATAGAAACAAAATTTTCTCAAGCAACAACAGTGGAAAAAAGAAAAAAAGTTTAATTTTAGAAACGTTTTAATTTAAGGCTTTCATTATTTTCTTTTATCTAAACTTTTTATGAAAGCAGAGTGGAAATGAGTGTTTTGGTATGAGAGGCGATTCTTGAAAAAGTCCTGTTTTTCATGTACACTCACACATATACAAATTGTATATGCGAGCGTATGCGTAATTTTTGTCTTGCTTTTTTACTTTTTTTATATTATAATGAACAAAACGAACGACCATTTACAAAAGGAGCTCAACATTTTTATATGTGTGTTTAATAAAGAGCACAAAAACAACTCAATGCCATTTTACTCTTTTCTTCAGCAACAACAAGCATGCTGCTATTGTATAAAACACACCTCTCAATGATGATGGTACAATGCGCATAAAGGCTTCAATACGAGTTGAACAAAGATCGACGGCTGCATAAAAACCAACCAAACAACGCATACAATAAGCAACAAAATCTACTTTTATATAAAAGTAAACAGGACATGCACACTATCGTACAAAACAGAATAAAAAATATAATAATTATGTTGTTGATGATAATAATGACGGAAAACAATGAGAGAAAAAAGAAAGACTACACTACACAACAACTATTACCGTATTATTATAATACAAAACACTAAAAACAACAACAACATAAGCTTCTCCAGCAACAAACGGCACAAAAGACAAACCTATTTATTTCTCTGGTCGCATACAGGTAAAACATTTCCTCCGCAGATGAAAAATGTTGTCTCTTTTCCACGACTTCCATGAAGCGAATAAGTCACTTTCATTCCTATTCTATCGCTCTTTTTTATATATGCCAGGCGACCGGTAACAAAAAAAAAGAAAGAAGTCAATAATAAAATAAAGGGAGTAGACAATAGTTGCAAACTAAAAACTCCGTATTCAGCGCATTCATTCAGCACATGTACCCTGATTTTAAGAGAATTAAAGAACAATAGAACTTGAGAGTAAGAGTAATTTGGACAAAGCACAAAAAATATTTGGTTCAAATCGTGTTGGTAGTTGGTAAATGTGTATTAAATCAGTTGCCAAAGAGCTGTTGAGAAGAACAGTAATGTAGTGGAGAAATAAGAATAGTGAATAAAAGATTGCGAACGCACAAAAAGAAACAATTGACTGAAAATAATATTAAAAAAAAAAAGAGAACAAACATTAGAAAGAAACTAATAATATCTGAAAAGAAATACAATAAACACAGACATTATAAAGGGAAAGTGAAAAAAGAGCGTTTAAAAAGTGTTTAATGAATTTAATACAATCTTAAAATTGTTAGTTTGTGTTTTAATATGGCAGCTTTGTCGTCTCATCCAAATTATGGATTTCATTTGGGAAGCCAGGGTCTAGAAATGCCAACTCATGGTGATTATGCTCCACAAACAACCATCAGTCCCTCCGATATGGATTTAAAACGTGTTATGCATTTTTCACAAACAGGCAGTTTAGCTGCCATATCAGCGGCCATGGGTGGCTCTCCCGTTGGAGGCCACAGTGCTAGTAATGGCAATTCCATAATGGGCACTGCCAGCATGGGCCACATGTCCAGTCAAAATCATCATAATCACAGCATACACAATCATATGCAAACAGCTGTGGGCCAACAGACACTCTCGCCTAATTCTTCCATCGGTTCAGCGGGCAGTATTGGCAGTCAAGGATCACTTAATTCCAACATGCACGGTTTGCATGGTGCGGGTGGCCAAGTTGGTCTTCATCATCCTACCTCTCCTGGCCAAGAGGGGCACATCAAAAGACCCATGAATGCTTTTATGGTCTGGTCTCGTTTGCAGCGCCGTCAAATAGCCAAAGAAAATCCCAAAATGCACAATTCCGAGATCTCGAAACGTTTGGGAGCCGAATGGAAACTTTTGTCTGAAACAGATAAACGTCCTTTCATCGATGAAGCCAAACGCTTAAGGGCATTACATATGAAGGAACACCCCGATTACAAATATCGTCCACGCCGTAAACCTAAAAACCCTCTTGCCCAGGGACCACAAGGAGCCTTACAGATGCAAGCCAATGGCCAACAAAAGTTGGGACCTAACGGTGCGCCCGGCGCAGGTTCATACAATCCCTTCCATCAATTACCTCCCTATTTTGCGCCTTCGCACCATTTAGATCAACCCTATCCAGTTCCCTACTTTGGTGGTTTCGATCCTCTTGCGCTGTCTAAACTGCACCAGACGCAGGCGGCAGCTGCCGCTGCAGCCACAAATCAAACTCACAATCTGCATGAGGCTCAAAAAGCACCACAACTACCTCCTACCACCTTAAGCAGCTTTTACTCTGGCATTTATTCAGGTATATCAGCACCTTCTCTTTACGCCGCGCACTCCGCCAATGCAGCAGCCGCCGGACTATACAACACCTCTTCAACTTCATCGCCGGGCTCTTCACCGGGTACGGCGACTCCCAATGGCATGGATACACAAATGGATGCTCTAAGAAGACCTGTACCCGTCTTATATTGAAAATCCTCACAAGAAAGGCCGTCGAAGATTGTTGATCTTTTTTGGTTCAAAAAGAAGAAAAGAAAAAAAAAATCCTCAAAATCATTCCATTAAATTTTAAATAACAAAAGTGTATTGTAAATGTGTTTTAAGTAATTCATAATTTAAGTGAAAACATTTTTAGTTTTTAGGATTAATAATAATTGTAGATTGTTTGTTGTTTTGTTCTTTATTTTTTCTTTCGCCCTGCTCACGTCTTTATATGTGATTTTCATGATTAATAATTTATTACTGTCAATGCAAGTAAATTTTTACCATACGAGTAGGTATAATGAGCGATTATTCATGAAAATCATGGTTTTCACCTCTTGAAATATTTCAGCTTTGTTATAATTTTATCATTTTTAATACCTACCTATTTCCTAATCATTCCCGCATAAAAAGGCTCAACAATTGTAAATATTTCATTAAAAAAAAAAAACTTCTAACATAAAGTATTATTTAAATCAGATTTAAACAAAGAAAAAAAATAAACAAAAGTATTTAAATTAAAACTTCAAACGAAATATTTTTATTATTTATGGTTAAAAGAGAATATAGAGGGCAACAACGGCACTCTCTTGGATTTTGGTCTGTAAACAACCGTTAGTTTTTGCATTTGGTATACCTACTATATCTCAGTGTTGTCAGGTTGTAAGATTTATCTGTTTTTGGTGGTTTTTTGAAATGCTGAAGTTTTTTTTTTGCTATGGAAAAGTTATTGGAAATTTGAGTAGATTTTTATAATAAAAAATATTAAAAACAGTTTTTTTTCAAAAAGTATGGTTGGAAAAAATGTTGTTTTTTCAGAAAATAAACGATTTTTTTAAAGAGTGGTAATATCCGTCACATGAGAAATTGGCGCTTAAATACTGGCTTTTGAAAAGAAATTAAATTTTGTTGAGACATTTGGCCCGATATAATTATTTTTTGATTCAAGACCATTATTTACAGAATATCTAAAACATTTGTGTGGAAACCACGGACTACAGTCGGCCGTTTTCTATAATCAGCACATTATTTATTTATTCATTCATAATATGTAATACTAAGCCCATAGGGCCAATAATTCTATTACAGTAGACAGATTAACACCTGCACTGAAAAAATTTTGTTCAGAAATTCTCTGAATTTTGACATTACTTTTATGAATTTTTTCATTATTTTTCAACCATTGTAACTTTTCATAGAAATAATGAAACAAATTTCATTAGATTATTTTATTGAAAACCTTCATAAAAGTAATGAAACATTTTAATAAGAAACATGACTTATTTTCATTAAAAGTATGAAAGACAAATCATGTGATTAGTGAAATAATTTCTCTAGATCAAAGACTCAATTTCATAAAGCACATGAAAACTGTACATTAAATTAATGAAAAAGTAACATTTATTTAATTTGTACTAATGTAATATATTCATTAAAAATATGAAACTCCTTCATTAGGTCAATGAAGTTATTTCATTTATCTAATTTTATTATTCATTGAGCACCTGAAAAATTTACATTCACATTAAATTTATGACGCATAATTCTTTCAGTGTGATCAGGTGTATGTTATAGAGAAAAATTGGAATATGTCGTTGGTCTCATGTAGAAAGATCCTAACAAACATAATTGCAATTTTACTGGACAAGAAAAAATTGTAAAGGAAACTGTATAAATAGGTCTAAATGTAACTTTTTTGCTCAATAGCTTGTAAGAGCGATATGTATGAAATTATTTAATTAAATCTTTGTGACACTGTGTACTTGTGTGAAACGTAGTAGAATCTCTAAAAAGCCCAATTCAGGGAAAATGAGAGTTAGGGCCTTTCTGCATGAGACCAACGATGTATATCATATAAAAACAGTAGCAACATTGCATTATAAAAAGTGAAAGATAACATACCAACTCATTCATAATCCAATAAAAAGAGAAAATACTAATATTATATGATGGGTTGTTATCATTCGTCTAGCTCAATTTCAATCCTGGCTAAAGCCAAGAAATATTTTTAATTATAACAATAATTGCCGCGATCAACAACTCTTGATCGAAGAAGACAGGAAAAAATAATATTAATACATACAGAAAATAATAATAATAATAAGTACAAGGAAAAAAAATCAGAACTGGCATATATTAAATTAGCTCTCCAGCCAATGTTTATTCTATATAGACAAGTAAAATAAAACGAAACAGTCCAACATAGTAACAAGACATTAGAACAGTAGTCAGTCAACGAAACCCTGAGCAAAATATTTCAAGAGTTTCAAGCGAAACACATTATTGGAATGGGAGAAACTAGGTAAAGAAAATGGTAATTGGTTCCACCAGCAAGCAATTCTTACTTTAAATGCTTTCTCAAAAAATGGCAATGTTATTCTTGGTATAATAAGTTGCGGGTTTCGAATTGAGTGCTCAAAAACAAATGATCTGTAGAATGATCTTGGTCTAGAAGTTTTCATTATCTTATAAAAAATACTAGGTTCTGGCACTCGACAAATTCGTGAGAATAGCATCCCAGAAATTTTCGCACATACGATGAAATGTGCTCTCTTCGACGAACACTGCAGACAAATCGAACCACAGTATTGACCAAACAATTAACTCTTCCGAGATGTGTCATACAGCAACCTGACCATGACCATGCAAACCGCTTCCTTATGTGGAGAGGCAGATAAATATTCAATGAATAAATTTTTCCGCAAGCTCCCCAAAACTTTTCCACACAGGCTATCAATATGATTTGTAAAAGAAAGTCTAGAGACGAGAATGATCCCTAGACATCTAAGACAATCAACGAACTAAATACGGCTGTTATCTAACATTACAACAGGCTCATAAATAAAACGATTTGAAGGCCCAAACGTGATAGCCTTACTTTTAGAAGGGTCTATTGTTAAAAAACTAGATGAAGCCCACACATTAGATTGCTGCGAAAACGATAGAACAATCATTCGTTTGTTGACATCAAAGTGATGTGACGACGATTACGACTCTTGGAATAAGAGACATAGTAAAACCTAAAGGCATTCATAAATAATTCCGATATTTACAGAAAACAGACGAGTGATTATATATAATATACAAACAGGCATGTTCTTACGCTCACAAGTTTTCAAATTCGTCTGGCGGCTAGAAAACGCCAAATTTATTTTGAGGTGTTCTGTGAATCACGCGCTTTGCTTGCGAGCTGACATAAGTTGAATGCTAAAAACCCATGTTTTAACAAAACAAATAAACTAAAAATAAATTGAAAATACCATCATTTTCATATTATACATTTTGGGCTAAAAGTGCAGTTAAAAAACTAATTCGTAGAAGTTATTTTCTAGAAATACAAATTGCGTTTGGCTAGTGTTGTAAGAATTTTTTTTAAATTACGTATATACTCTGGTTCACTTATTTAAGGTCACTAAAAATTCCATATCCAGAAGCCAGTATATTTTACAGAATTTTTAAACAAATGAAAGCTAGACATCTTGAGATATGAAAAAAATAGTACCAATAGTGGTCTCTTAACTAAACAACTTTTTCTGAGCAATTTATAAAAAAAACCTTGCAAAAATGTGGATTTTTTTTTTGTTTATTAGAATAAAGGCACATTTACAGCCTGTTCGACGATATCGAATGAAAATGTCTGCGAACGAAAGCTAGTCAGTCACATTCGAATAAATTTGGGTTCGTCTATTCTTTCAAACACAGTTCATTTATTTGTAAATTATGCCGCTCCGCAGCTCTTTATCCTGATTTTTGAAAAATATCGCTTGCCTATCTAGCAGGTAGTCCTTTTAGTCAGGTAAAACACGTTTCTTAAAAGTTAGCTTCTCTTATTTCTCTTTTTTTAATGCCATTTACTCCACAAAAATATCAAAAATCTTAATTTTGTGAAAAAGACCTTCAAATCTTATTTTATTTGAAAGATCTTCACAATTAAGGTAAAATTTTCATTCTGGCAACACTGGAACTGACTGTCATTAACTCGCTCTTATTTTTTTTAAGTACTGTTAGTAAACAAAAAATTCTTACTGTTATTTGAAGTTTTTTTTTTTGTCGAGGCAAACAAATAAATGACAAAAGTATGTTGAATAAAAAACTATTAAATAAATAAAATAAATTATAAAATAATAGAGTTAAGTTTCGTTCAACTGTTGTAACCAGAACGTTTCTAAAGACCCTGATACACTATCCTACACGATCGTATGATTCATTCACACGAAGATGTTTCACAAGTCTGGCAGACTTTACAAAATTGCTGCAAAATGGCGTTGTAGGCCACACTATTATACAAGTAGGATTGCCATAATTGACCAGACTTTTAAAACATTTTCCTGTGAATGAATCATACGATCGTGTAGGATAGTGTATCAGGGCCTTAAGTGCTAACTCAATATTCATTTTAGAGATCGCAAAAATATGCCGTGTGATTCGTATGCAGATCTCTGGTACTTACTTGTAAACACATAAAAGGATTATAGCTTATTTTACATTGTATTTTGATGCATGTAAAATTAATTGCCATTGTCCTGCCCCATGTTTACAAAATTAGTTTATTTTTAACAAAGAAAGTTCAACTTTTAGTGAATCGCCTGTTGCTTTGTTGTTTTAGCAGTTTCGAAGAATTTTTACCTGATCTATCACACTCCTACTCACATATGTATGTATGTATGTATCTGTAGGTAATTTGTATTGTTATTTTGTGTAGTGTGTTGATTAGTACTTCTTCGTGGTTTTAAGTTTTAACTGTTAATTCTCCTGGATTACTTTTTTTTTCTTATTACTCCTAGAGTATTGTTATACCAGGGATTTACTGACAAAGAGAAAAGGCTCAAGGTTACTTATTTACACTGATAATTTTGGATTTTTAAGGTACCCGCTAATAAATTTATCAAACATTTACATACAAAAAAAGCCCGCCTACTTATTTATTCGATAAACAAATACGATTTTAGCCAGAAAAATGTAATGTGTTTTCTCCAATAAATTAAAGGAACTTTTTCATATCAAATGTGCTGTTTACAGAACAGAGGCCAGAGACTCTAGACTCTAGAAATATATAGGGTGTTTTTTTAAGCTAGATAGAACTTTAAATTGTAAAAAGTAACACAAAAAATTAAATTTTGATGAAACATTTTTTTTATTTGTTTCAGTATACTCTGACAAATCATCATGAATAGACTCACGCTTGAACAACGCTACGAAATTATCCAAATTTACTTTGAAAATCAGTCGTCGATTCGCGCGTTGTTTTATCGCAAAATTGTGTTCAGCGATGAGGCGCATTTTTGGCTTAACGGGTTTGTTAATAAGCAAAATTGCCGCATATGGAGTGAGACCAATCCACAAGAGACCCTACAGACTCCATTACATCCAGAAAAATGCACTGTTTGGTGCGGTTTTCATGCTGGTGGCATCATCGGACCTTATTTCTTCAAAAATGAGGCCGGAGCTCGCGTTACGGTCAATGGAGATCGTTACCGCACCATGATCAATGATTTTTTGTTTGAAAATATGGATGACATTGATCCGGATGTGGTTTCAACAGGATGGCGCTACGTGCCATACGGCGAACGCAACCATCGACTTACTGAAATCAAAATTTGGCGATAAGTTGATTTCGAGAAATGGACCTGTCAATTGGCCTCCAAGGTCGTGCGATTTGACACCTCTCGATTATTTCCTGTGGGGCTACGTGAAGTCACTGGTTTATGCTGATAAACCAGCAACAATTGACGCCTTGGAGGCCAGCATTGTTCGTGTTGTTCGTGACATACGGCCAGCAGTGCTCGAAAAAGTGGCCCAAAATTGGACGTCCAGAATGCGCTTCGTCAAGAACAGCCGCGGTGCCCATATGCCCGAAATCATTTTCAAATGTTAATGTCACGTATTGATCTTTCGAATAAAAAAAAATTTTGATTACAATTTAATTTTTTGTGTTATTTTTTACAATTTCAAGTTCTATCGGGCTTAAAAAAACACCCTATAGTAGAAAAAACCACTTATGTGCTGTTCATAGAAAACACTAAAAAAATTGAGTTGTTTTCATAGAAATTTTCTTGACAAGTCGCTCGGCTGTGTTCTATGAACAGGGGGGTTATTCTCTATTGCGATGCGAAAGTAAATTCGATGCGAAAGGTAGACGCGATAAGCCTATAATTTGGTATTCTGTGCTGTTTGCGCAAACTTTTTCATAAAAATGAAGTAAAACTGGTATCACAAAATAAACAATAGTGAAGAACAATAAAAGGAATGTGTGAAAGGGAAAATTAAATGCGAAAAGAAAATACGAAAACGCAATACAGAGTACCAATTCTTCGATTTTTCTTTCGCATCGCACTAGAGAGTAGCCCCCCAGCACATTATAGTGAAAGGCCAATGTAAACGGCTTGCGGCAACCACCTGTTCTATTTGCCGCTTGAGTTTATTTGTTGTAGGCAAATGAACGCGGCTAATTGAAGAAAAGTTTGTGCTTCGAAGATTAAATAAAAAAACATTTTGATTTTTTTTAAAGCCAAAATAAATAAACAAATTCAATTTTTGAAATTTCAAAAGCGAAAATTAATTTCTGTCTTCTATTTTTTTCCTTTACTTTTTGGTTTGACAAATTGAAGCGGCAAAACGAAAAGTTAAACTGAATTCAACATTGCCGCTCGGCCGCCGTTAACGGCATTGCCAAAATAAATTAAATTCAATATGTTGAAATTGATGTACGAATATTTTTATAAAAAATATAATTTTTGTTAAATGGGTTACATTATTGCCGCCCGCTGCCGCATGCCGCTTACATTGCCCTTTCGCTATTATACTGTTTATACCTAAAGATGCCAGATAATTCTGTTTTAAAATCGTCAAATTAGTCGGAAAAAATCGTCAAAATCGCCAATATTATTTTACGGCTTCAGTATTATCCTGCATAGTGGAAGGTAACTATGATTACTATGATACCCAAGCCAGGGAAGGATCCCATTAACGTAGACTCATATAGACCAATAAGTCTACTGCCAACAAATTCAAAACTGTTCATTTTCAAATTTTGCTACCAATATAAATTTTCAATTCAAAATTGTTAATGGCGAAGTTGAATCCAATATTGAATGACGAGGGAAGGTTTCCGTAATCATCAATTTGGCTTTCGAGCTAAGCATAGCACCATAGAACAAAAACACAGACTAGTCAACGTCATAAGACAGATTTTGAAGACAAAAAGTATTGGTCAGCTCTATTCATTGATATTTCCTAAGCTATTGATAAAGTGTGGCACGACGGCTTGATGCACAAAATAAAGTTTAACTTGCCTGTAAATACTCACAAGCTTCTGGGAAGCTACTTATATGGGCGGAAATTTGTTATCAGAGAAGGCGATTTTATAAGCCTCTCACAGTCAATCGCAGCAGGAGCTCCCCACCTTATATCTGATCTACGCCTCTGACATGCCAACGAGATCCGGAGTCCATACTTCAACTTTTGCAAATGACACAACATTTTGCAGCGTACATGAAAGCCATCACGTACATGAAAGTTTCACGAAATTTGCAGGAGTATATTTCAATATTAGAGAAATGGTTAAAACTTTGGTAAATAAAAGTTAATGAACTAAAGTGTACTCACGTTATATTCACACAGCGATTCCGTAAGAAACAATGAATTTTATTGCGCTGAATGTGTTTCTTCAGGCTGAATGATATGCTGATTTCTTAAATTAACTGTGTTACACAAGTTGTTTAGTAGATAATTTTATACATAATCCTTTTGTTTACTTTTTTCAACTTCAAAATATTTTTACAAAATTCAAATTACCAAAATTCACCGAAGATTTTTCAGTGAAAAAATTATTATTAGGTGTACACTTTAAGTGTCAAAATTATACATTCCCACCATTGCGGGCTCAAAAATCAAAAGTGAACACACTTTAAGTGCCAAAATTATTCACTCTCACCATTGCGGGCTCAAAAATCAAAAGTGAACATTAAAGTTGGTGAACATTTCAAAATTTATCGTTGCGGAATTTGGCCGCAGAATTGGTTAACTCAAATTGTGCTTTTAGCGCCCGAAAAAGTAACAGTTTGTTCAATATTCAATATCACATTTTAAATTTATTAAAATTCACTACAGACTTTTGAAAAAGCTGAAAGTACTGAAAAGCGGTAAAACTAGCGCGAAAGGCGCCATATTGGCAACCATACGAGTACATAGTTTTTTTTCTCTTTGTAATTAACAGTTTTTTTTTTCTCTTTGTAATTAACAGTTTTACCTAAAGTCTCTTTTATTTTCTAGTTCTGGAAATTTCCAATTATAGGCTTCTCAGAGACTTTTTAGATATTTTAAATCAATAAACTTGCGTTAAAAGAGGTAAACCTCGAAACATAAATTAGCTGATTTTTTAACATTTATTAATATCAAACAATTAAGCTTTTATTCGCTATTCTAGCTTCTAACATTTATACCAATAAAAAATTATAAATAGCTTGTTTTCTATATTTCCCAGCTATCTATATGTCGACATTTCATAGGAACTACCCTAATCATTAGTAGACTTTGGAAATTTTTTAAAGATATTCTCAAACATTCAACTTTATATCCCAACAATCTAAATAAATTGCTGAGAATTTAAAAAGAAAAATGCTCTAATAATACCTGTCAAAACACAAAAAACAAGCTTTTTCATTTATACACGTCTCTAACATTTCATTTCCAAAGTCTACTGATGATTAGGGTATGAAATGTCGACATATAGATAGCTGGAAAACATAGAAAACAAGTTATATATAATTTTTTGTTGGTATTTCTTAATATCTTCAAATAAACATCTAACCCAGTGAACTTTTTGTCACATACATCTTCGATCTGAGACCATTGACAATGTAAGTGCGACCCATCCGAAGTCTGTATACAATTCCTACTTACATTTACACAGCGATGGCCTAGGCCGTAAGATGCATCCAACACTGTATACATTGTAAGCGAAGATTGGATGAGTTCAAAACTATATTATTAGCATTTGGTTTCTTCTTTGCTTCTTATGTATAATTAATTTAACAATATGAGTAGAAAAAGAATCGAATGCTAGTTGTTTGTTGTGCTTGACATATTTATTTTGATTTTTTCTGTTGACACAATCGCTTACAATCGGATGCTTTGCAAATTGTAATAACTTGTGGACTGCTGGGAAGTGACCTCTTAGATGTATTCTCTGATACACACATACAGTGATGTTAACTGTACGGTAATTACCGTATTGTACGGTAATTTTGACCTTCGAACAGCAGCACGGTAATTTTACTATTTGTACGGTAATTTTCAAGAAAAAATTTTTATTTGGTTTCATTTTTAATACTTCTAAAATCATAGTTGTTTTATTATACTTATCTTAGTACATCTTTGCAAGAATCGTCAAAGCTAATTGGAGTGGTCACTCCAGCCATAAATTGTGAAAAACTACATCGTCGAAAAGCAGAACACATCTAAAGTTGTGTGATAAGTAAAATCAGGGATTAATATAATATAATATAATATAATATAATATAATATAATATAATATAATATAATATAATATAATATAATATAATATAATATAATATAATATAATATAATATAATATAATATAATATAATATAATATAATATAATATAATATAATATAATATAATATAATATAATATAATATAATATAATATAATATAATATAATATAATATAATATAATATAATATAATATAATATAATATAATATAATATAATATAATATAATATAATATAATATAATATAATATAATATAATATAATATAATATAATATAATATAAAAAAATTACTGATGGTTGTGCAACATATACAAAAACAACAAGCAATATTCTTGACTTGTAATTGGTTGGGTTTGTAAATGCTAACAATATAAATTTAAATTGTTGAGTTTTCTGAAATGCTTTAGAAAACTTAGATTAGATTTACACACCACTTGTCAGATTTGCATTCAGATTTCTCACACTCTGAATACAAAATTTTTTGACAAATCTATTAAATTATTGCACATGAGATTTTTTATTAAAGAAACCAGAATTAGAATAAAGCTATTATTTATAATTTTTGTGACATTCGTTCATTTAGTTTTCTTAATAAATTTTTACACGTTTGGTTTATTAACGTCGATGGTATTACGAGCAGTTCAGCTAAATACTTTTTGTACACTAATTTTGCTCAAAATACGGTAATTTTTTCAAAGTTATATAGTAGTTTGAAAATAAAAGTTAACATCACTGCACACATACTTCCCAGCGGCGAACATTGCCTACCACATCACTTCTCTTCGATGATGTGTGCAACACTTTGTAATCAATGAATGATAGATAACTTACAAAGTGTATGAAAGTAATATCGGGTGGTTAAATTACAAGGGCCGATGTTGAATGTGAACCACACCTAAACGCCAAGTTTTTTTTCCGAATTTTATTTGACATTTCTCTATTTCAGACTTATTCAATTTGAACCATGGAGAGATACACAATCCAACAACGTGTTAAAGTTATCCAGACTTATTATGAAAATGATGATCAATTTTCGAAGAAAATCATCTTCAGTGATGAGGCACATTTTCACCTCAATCCAAGAGTGACTGTCGAAAAACCAATGCACCCGCAAAGAGTGACTGTTTGGTGCGGTTTATGTGCTGGCGGCATCATCGGGCCGTATTTTTTCCAAAATGAGGCCGGTCAGGCAGTTACTGTGAATGGTGTTCGCTATCGTGAGATGATAACAAACTTTTTATGGCCCGAATTGGAAGATATGGATGTAGACGATATGTGGTTTCAGCAGGACGGTGCCACTTGCCACACAGCTAACGAAACAATTGCACTTTTGCGCAACAAATTCAATGGCCGTGTTATCTCACGTAATGGCGATGTCAATTGGCCGCCAAGATCATGTGATTTGACACCGTTGGACTTTTTTCTTTGGGGTTATTTGCAAGAAAATGTGTACGTCCATAAGCCAGCAACAATTCAACAGCTAAAGGATGAGATAATACGGCACATTAACGGCATAGAACCTCCATTATGCCTCAGGGTTATCGAAAATTTGGACCATCGGATGGAGGTGTGCCGCCGTAGTCGCGGCGCCCATTTGGCCGATATTTTGTTCCATACATAATTGAGTAATACCAATATATCATAATAAAATAAAATTACAATAATTTCCTAAATAGTTTGTGTTTTATTCAAAATCAACATCGGCCCTTGAAAAGGAGTTCCCAAAAATGAATTACATTCATCTTTTGTATCACATTTATATTTATGTATTTTATTTTTTAGTTGTAAATCAAACGTTCGCCGTCTTTGTCAGACTACGTTGCAAAAATTTTAATTAACAAGATTAGGTAAAAGTGCAAGAAAAAATTTAAAAAAGGTACAAGAAAGATAAAACATTTAGTGAAAAAGAAAAGAATGCAGTAAATAAAAAACAGAACAAATTTATTTAATGGAATATTCCGAAAAAACTGAAGTGCGCAGTACGTACGAGCTGCCTGCCTACTGCCGGCTTACAATGTATGCGAGATTGTATCCGAGCTGCCTACTTCCGACTTACAAAGTATGCGAGATTGTATCCGAGCTGCCTACTGATAACTTACAATGTATGTTAGGAAGTAATGAGCTTTTGTTGGATGAACACCACACTACCTCGCTTACTTTGTGTGCGGGAGGTAGGCGTTCACTCTACAAATGCGGCAATGTATATGAAAAAGCATACTAGGTTTGTATATGAGATGGTGTGCATTATTAACTTACAAGTGTGCATCGGATCATCGCTTCTGTAAGTGAAACTTTGGCCGCTGGGTGTTGCCTATTTTTTCTCTTATTCATGTTTCATTTTAAGTATACATGTATGTATTTCGTGGGAAAAAAGCTTTGCGTATGTTATTTCGCAGCTGAAAAAACAAATAGTCCCAGAAACAATTTTAAATTAAAACATGTTGCAGATACATTTTGTATGTTTTCCGCTTTAAAAACTCAGTATTACATTTTTAAACTTATTTCGCAAATATTTCATACGAAACACTTTTGTATGTAATTTGAAAGAATTTCGCACGAAATAATGAACTCAATATTAGCCTTAAAGGTTTAAAATGTTGCTCAGAAAGGGATATTATTGTATTTGTTTCCTGTAGAGCCGGCAAGAGCACATGAATACGAGTAATGTGTTAAAGAAGTCACGTTTTAAATAAGTCTATCTCAAATTTAACTTCCATATGTTTGCACGGTTTTGTAAGAATCGGTACCAGTGTGCATTGAATGTGCTCGTATGCAAAATTATACTAATTGTTCATCTAAAAAAGTTTTCTTGTTGTTTAACTTTATTTTGACTTTTTCTATTCTCCCACTTCGAATTGTGGCACAAACAATAAACCTGAACAAATTGATTAGGCTTAATGTGACTTAAGTATTTGTTTAATTATTACAAGCACATACATACAAACATTTCTTTTTCTTTTTGTTGATTTTTTCTAACATAAAAATCATTGTGTCAACCATATTACCCAAATGTGGACATGTTCAAATGGCAAGAGAAATAAAGAGCGGACGTAACGAAAATCTTTTAATCAGTCCTCTTTAAGTGTCATTTATGTAGTTTGTATTACTATTACAACAAGCATTACGATTATTACGCTATAATGACGTTAATGCCAATTATTCTTTAAATTACCAGAAACAAGAATTGAAATATGCTTTGAATTAACCACACGATAAATACGGCTACGACAAAAATACCCCACTTGTTGGAATAATAAGGACCATAAAAACGAACTGAAAATACAAAATTGTTACAAAAAACACCCTCTTGGTATTTGGACGATTTTAGTAACATAAAAAAAAACAAATTATATAAAAAGAACCCACACTTAAAATGTGCTTCTAAAAAAATACACTCAGCTTAATTCAATTAAGGGCAGGTTTAATCCAGTTTACGCAAAAGCACAAAATGCAGTTAAAGAGCTTTATAGCCTATTTACACCAAAGCGAAATCTGCTCATTCGAGATTTCAAGCCAAATCTAGTAGATTTTGAGAAGATTTCCCATACAAAATGAAATCTACTTTATGACTAGATTTCGACGAAATCTCCTGAAATCTACTGAGTAGATTTCAGGAGATTAAGCGATGCAACTGTGATTTCTTGCAAAAAGTACTTAAAAATACTACGCTGCAACAAAAATTGCACTATAATGTGGTGTATGCAATTTAAATATACACTCTAATGCTGGGGTGTATTCAGTCTCTGATAATATTGTGTTGTCAAACCCGCATGCATAAATTATTTTTGAGCAAATGAAATCTTGCTAGATGTCAAAAAACGGTGGTGTAAACGATATAGATTTCGTTGTAGATTTCAATTCAAATCTACTAGATTTTGAGTTGGTGTGAATGCGCTATAGGCCATTTACACCTAAGCCAAATCTACTACTTTCGGGACTTCGAATCAAATCTAGTTGATTTTGACGAGATTTCCCATACAACATGAAATCGAGATTGCGTCTAGATTTTGACGAAATCTGGTAGATTTCTGTAAATACTTTGTTACACAACTGTGATTTTGTTCAAAATAATACGTTAAAATACTACGCTGCACTAAAAGAACTATACTTTTACATGATGAATTCATTGTGATATAGTTATTGCTGTCAAACCCTTGGCAAAAAAAGGCGTTGAAAAAGGTAAACAAAACTTGACAGAGGATGTGCCGGCGAATTGGTCGAATTTGCCTGAATTCGCCGATGCATCCACCTAATAATGAATGTGCCTTGCCAACCATCATCCAGAATCCTCCCAAATCTGGCTGGCCATTTGCACCTTTCTAATCTCTATGATAAAGCCTCAGACTTTAATTTTCACAAAATAGTTAAAAGTTTCAGGAAATAATTAAAAGTTTGTGTATTCTTGTAATTTTTTTTGTTATAAAGGGTGTTTTTTAAGCTAGATAGAACTTTAAATTGTAAAAAGTAACACAAAAAATTAAATTTTGATGAAACATTTTTTTTATTTGTTTCAGTATACTCTGACAAATCATCATGAATAGACTCACGCTTGAACAACGCTACGAAATTATCCAAATTTACTTTGAAAATCAGTCGTCGATTCGCGCAACTTATAGACGACTTCGACGAGGCGCATTTTTGGCTTAACGGGTTTGTTAATAAGCAAAATTGCCGCATATGGAGTGAGACCAATCCACAAGAGACCCTACAGACTCCATTACATCCAGAAAAATGCACTGTTTGGTGCGGTTTTCATGCTGGTGGCATCATCGGACCTTATTTCTTCAAAAATGAGGCCGGAGCTCGCGTTACGGTCAATGGAGATCGTTACCGCACCATGATCAATGATTTTTTGTTTGAAAATATGGATGACATTGATCCGGAGGAGATGTGGTTTCAACAGGATGGCGCTACGTGCCATACGGCGAACGCAACCATCGACTTACTGAAATCAAAATTTGGCGATAAGTTGATTTCGAGAAATGGACCTGTCAATTGGCCTCCAAGGTCGTGCGATTTGACACCTCTCGATTATTTCCTGTGGGGCTACGTGAAGTCACTGGTTTATGCTGATAAACCAGCAACAATTGACGCCTTGGAGGCCAGCATTGTTCGTGTTGTTCGTGACATACGGCCAGCAGTGCTCGAAAAAGTGGCCCAAAATTGGACGTCCAGAATGCGCTTCGTCAAGAACAGCCGCGGTGCCCATATGCCCGAAATCATTTTCAAATGTTAATGTCACGTATTGATCTTTCGAATAAAAAAAAATTTTGATTACAATTTAATTTTTTGTGTTATTTTTTACAATTTTAAGTTCTATGGGGCTTAAAAAAACACCCTATATTTTAATTCCTTTTTGTGTTTATATTTTTCCCTTGACATTTGAAAAAGATTTATTTTTTGTAGCGTTGTATTTATTGCTCTTGCACATACCTGGTATGAATTCGTCTTGCTTGCTCCCATTTGTATGAAACTTACCCAGAAAGTAAAAGAAACACACCTTATGTAAATGTGCAACAGTGTTGTCAAGTGTATGCTCGTGCTTATACCCGTTTCTGTTCAGAATTCTGGAGTGTACTTGCAGTGTATATAAAGTTGAAAGTTGACGGCTGTTATTGCCACAAGCTTTGGTATGGTGTGGTTAACGCTTTAACACACTGTGTGAGGAGCACAAGGAAGGACGGACGTTGAAAAAAAAAACATATTGTTAGTTAAAAACAATTTTCATAACTTTCATAATGGTGTCGTTTTGGTGACATTAGTCTTGGTGGTGGTAAATAAAAGCAAATAAAAATAAAAAAATGGAATGGGTGGCAAAAATTTGTCCGCTCCTTAAAACAACCACCAAAAAACCAAAATAAAACTTGATTTCCAGCCAAAAAGCTTTTCCTCCAAAATAAGTCAATACATATGTACGAACACACACACACAAACATACAAACACATATGTATATGTAATTTCAAATCGATAAAACGTTTTTTTCCAAATTATTATTATTTTTTTAATCTTTCAACTTATGTATTTCCTATACCTGCTTAGTATTTTATTTATTTGAAACCAGCTTTGGCAGTAAATGGCAGTAATTAAGTTGTAATTAAAAGCACTACAAAAGCTAAGTAATTGTAAGATTATATTTGTTCGCTTTTAACTTTAGTGGCGTTTTTATAGCATGTTATGTGAGTGTATGTATGCTTTCTTTTTATATTTAATTGACATCACTGAACCGTGATCATTTCAAGTTGCTGTTTCTTTTTTTTTTTTTTGCATTTTCAATTTTCGCCATCTAAAATAACTTAAACAAATTAACGTGAAGTGCCAAATCATTAGCAGCTTTTGGCACGTTTGTCCACCTTTATATCGTTGTTGTTGCTGTTGTTGCTTTTTCTTCTTAACTCTGTTCGATGCAGTAAGGCATGAAATGCATTGCATCTCACTGCAAGTCATACATTTAAAAGCGAAAAATATTGCTAATGATGTTGAGTATTTTAATTGTGACAAATGATCATCATCAGCAGCGTCATGAAGCCCCGCCTTGTTTTTGTTCTTATCAATGCCACAATCAAGTAAAAAACAATTTAATTATGTTTGCGAACGTAAAACAAAGCTGATCAAAATAATTAATAGAAATACACTTAAGACAGGCAAGACGAGTTGTCTACTTAGAAATAAATAGTAGAGTATTTAATATACAAATATATATGTATGTACGTACTAGAGGGCTGCTCAAGCACAATAAAACTATATATCTTACCCATCTTTTTCTTTCATATTTCAAAACAAACTCTTAACCACAGAGTATAAAAGAGTTGTTAAGTGACTTAGGGCATCTTTACATGGTTAATAAAGGGTGGTTAAATTTCAAGGGCCGATGTTGATTTTGAATAAAACACAAACTATTTAGGAAATTATTGTAATTTTATTATGATATATTGGTATTACTCAATTATGTATGGAACAAAATATCGGCCAAATGGGCGCCGCGACTACGGCGGCACACCTCCATCCGATAGTCCAAATTTTCGATGACCCTGAGGCATAATGGAGGTTCTATGCCGTTAATGTGCCGAATTATCTCATCCTTTAGCTGTTGAATTGTTGCTGGCTTATCGATGTACACCTTTTCTTTCAAATAACCCCAAAGAAAAAAGTCCAACGGTGTCAAATCACATGATCTTGGCGGCCAATTGACATCGCCATTGCGTGAGATAACACGGCCATTGAATTTGTTGCGCAAAAGAGCAATTGTTTCGTTAGCTGTGTGGCAAGTGGCACCGTCCTGCTGAAGCCACATATCGTCTACATCCATATCTTCCAATTCGGGCCATAAAAAGTTCGTTATCATCTCACGATAGCGAACACCATTCACAGTAACTGCCTGACCGGCCTCATTTTGGAAAAAATACGGCCCGATGATGCCGCCAGCACATAAACCGCACCAAACAGTCACTCTTTGTGGGTGCATTGGTTTTTCGACAGTCACTCTTGGATTCTCATTCGCCCAAATGCGGCAATTCTGTTTATTGACGAATCCACTGAGGTGAAAATGTGCCTCATCACTGAAGATGATTTTCTTCGAAAATTGATCATCATTTTCATAATAAGTCTGGATAACTTTAACACGTTGTTGGATTGTGTATCTCTCCATGGTTCAAATTGAATAAGTCTGAAATAGAGAAGTGTCAAATAAAATTCGGAAGAAAACTTGGCGTTTAGGTGTGGTTCACATTCAACATCGGCCCTTAAAATTTAACCACACGATAGAAAAGGACTTAGTGAAAGAAATTTAAAATTTTTAGTAAAAGAAGAAATAATCTCAATAAACAGAAAATAGAGGAAATCGTATCGTGTGAAAACAAAATGTTTTCAGTAGAAGAGAAATCCAAATGCAATAATTGATAAAGCCCAGTTCAGACTATTATACTTTGTATTAATACTTGTCAAAAATTCAAATAATACGTGCAAGTCTGATAGTCTGCATGTAATCCGTCATACATACGAAAAATAATACGATAAAAACTTCACATCCCATACGACTTTGTTGTTTTTTCAAAACGATAATACTTTACATTGGATCAGGGTTGTGTTTTTTAGCAAACCAGCTAATTAAAAATTGAGTAGTCGGCTATTTCGTAGCCGATGGGCTGCCGTCACTGATAGTATTTTTTGTCGTTATAAAAAAGCTCGAAATTTGGAATTTATAAATGTATTTTGCTCATGCTATATTTAGAACATAAAATATGTTTGTGCTAAGAATTTCACGCGCCGGCACGTCTATCGCCTACGACGAATAGCGCACCTGCCGCCGTGAAAAGTTTTATGATGGCACATCTATGTTGGTTTATATCAAGTGTGATGGTGTGAATGCAAAATCTAATTTATGTTAGACTTTTTGACAGTCGCAAGAAATGTGTTTAGACTTTTATATCGCAAAACCTAATGAAAGTTTTTATACTTGTATAATAGTCTGGTTGGGCCTTAAGCGGTCGGTAAATCTTTATTTTCTAAACCATTCCAGAAAAATCTGTATTCTCATCATGTCACAGGTGCATTTTTAAATTTGCATGGGCAGCACTTCAAGTATTTATTCAAGGTGTTACAAGCCGAACAATTGCGGCTCAAGAATTTTGCATGTTGTTTTTGTAAACGTTGTAGAATTGTAACCATCAGCAATTCTATTAGACTTTTATAATAATACTTTGATTATACTTATTACGCAAGTGTAAACCTGAAAAATACTTACAACACACTATTTTTTAAGTACTGAGAGAATTTTGTAATATTTTGCTTCCACAAAATCTGAATATCTTGTATTACCATGTAAACGTGCCTTTATCAACATCAGGTGGTACAGAACTTCGTTAAAGAGACATCTACACTCATAGAAAAAGCATCTTCATATTGATGAATTTTGACATCAATATTATGTAAATAGTCATCAGTAATATGAAAACTGACAGCAATCTCAATGAAAAAAGTTATCAGTGAATTTTGTCATTGCTACAAGTGTGGTGACATTAATTCAGTGATGCATTTTATTAATAATTATAATACATCTAAATTTTCAAAATTGATTTCAAATATTTTCTAGTTATTGTTAAAAAATGCATTATATTAATGAAAATGTTTAATTACTGCAAGTACTGTTTAAGCAAAGGCAAACAAGTATAACTATAAAAAATATACCTATATGAATGACCGATAATATTACACATCATATTGATGACACTTTAGTCATCATATGTAGCGTTAGTTCAGTAAATATAATGAGAGCGTAACATTAAGACGTCTCGTTTACATAGTTATTTCCAATGTTGCCAACTATTTGTAATGCAAAAGCATCATAGCCTTATCCAAAAAGCGCTAAAAACCGCCCTACTTTATATGTTCACGCTTTTGAAACGGAATGCGCTTTGAAATCACATAATTTTTAGAACAGGCCTGAATATCACTTTCTAAATCACAAGAATTTGCTATAAACTTCTAAAGATTGTAAAAAAGTAAGTGTATAAAAAAGATCCAGTTTAGCGTATTTAAAAAAAAGCGCTGAGGAGAAAAAATTCGGGTATTGAAAGTGCTAAATCTAGCGCGAAAGGCGCTCAATTGGCAAACGTCATTATTTCACATGGTAGCTTTGATTGCTCAGAGCAAATGCTAAAAGTGGATGACTCGTTTCAAAAAATGAGTGAATCCAGCTTAAAAAATCACTCGCATTTGGTTGGTAGAGAGTAGCAAACTAATATCAAAATCTGCGTTTTTTTTGTACTAATGAGGTTAGAATGATTGTGTCCCAGAACTCTACGTCATACCGAAACAAAGTGACAGGATTGATTGTAACAACCATCATGAGAAATATCAGAAAAAATCTAAACAAAAACATTTTACACAGTTCAAATGTATTTATTCGCACTAGTCCTAAGTAAAATATTTTTTTTTTTAGATATTTTTCTGATATTTCTCATGATGGTTACAATCAACCTTCTCATTCTGTTTCGGATTGACGTTGAGTTCTGGGTCACCCTACATTTGTATGTCTGACATAAAATTCCGTTTTTTATTTTTGTTTGCATGTCGTCTTTTAATTTCGTTCATCAAGTTCTCAGTGTATCTAGTTATACCAACTCTTCTTCTGTTATTTACAAAATTTCCAACAGACATACCTACCTACTGGCTTGCATTCACTGTTGTTTTTTTTAAGTATTTTTGCAAAAACAACAATTTATTAAGAAAGAAAACAACAAAAAACGCATTAAGCTGGGTGTTAGTGCAAATGCAAATATACTCATCATTTTATTTAACTGTAAAATCAAACAGACGAATACATACATCCTCTCTGTCTCTCTCTCTCTCCCTTACCCAATTCACCGCTCTAATCAAGGCAACAACAACTTGCTAAGTAGGATATGAAGTAAAAAAATTATATAAAATGTAACAAAAAACAAAAAAACAAATGTTTCACGTTGTCAACATCATCATTTCATATGCCACAATATGACAGAACAAAAACAACGACAACAACAAACACAAAACAATATTTTGTTGTTTCTTTATGCAAATTAGTATTAAAAAAAAAATAAATGTTCACCATCGTAGTAGACAGACAAACTTTTAGAGGAAGCCAGAGATTTTTAACAGATTTGTTTTGTAACATGTTCGTACATTAACAAATAAAAAGCATTAGATTTGTAACAAAACTAACTCAAATGGAAAGAAATGTAAAATAAAAAATGTTTTGGCTGTGAATGATGAAATGCCTGAAAGAATGTGTATGATTAATTAAAAACATATTTTTATTAAAGAAAAAATCGTTAAAGCAGAATATGAAAATAGCAAAGTGTGTGTAACCAAGTGTATGACAGTGTAAGTAAGTGAAGTGATAATTCGAGAGTAGGAGTCGGGATAACGAAATTCATATGCAGTGCGAGTATGAAATGCAATTAAATCAAATTAACGTGAAATTATGACAAATTTATGCAAATTAGTTTAAAAGTTTATTTATATTCGTTCATATAAGTACATACATACATACTCGTACATATGTATGTATGTATCTGCAAACAAAGGACACTCAAAGCGATATGATTTAGTGGTGTTTAAATAAATAGCAGTTGCAAAGGATATATGTTTGTAAAGGGTTGTTTTTATACAGGAATTTTGAAAAGGAATAAAATAAGAATGAGCTGAATATTTTAAATTGTCCAGAAATTTACTTTACTCGAAAAATAGTTTTCTGGGATTATAATTAAAATAGGTATAACTGGCCTATGACTGCCACGACTGGCTCGTATTTTTCTAGTAAAAGCAATGAGGCAAAAAACTCGGATTTTTATGTATTGAAAAGCGCTAAAATCTACAAAGAAAAACATTTTTTTCGTGTTCAAATTCGTTGAATCAATTAATAAATTACCTGTAAAGGAATTCGTGGATTCAAACAAAAGTTTAGTAAAAATAATTATTGATCCAAGACAACTATTTTTTTTTTTAACAACAGCAAAATACGATATCCAAGATTATTTTTTCGATATTTATGTACAAATTATTTTATATACAAATATTTATATACAAATTATTTTTGCAGACAAAAATTTTGTTGAATTTATTTTTACTACAATTTTTTTCTGTGTAGCGCGAAAAGCCCTGTTGTTTTTCTTTATTGTTGGCTTGTTGTAGTGTCGTTTTTATCTAGTATACTAGTATTATTGTATCATGAGCCAATTCAAGCTGAAATTATTTCGAACAGAGTTAGCTCTCTTTCGCTCTCTCGTTCTCTCTATCCTAGTGTCTACAACTGCGATTAACTCTGAGATAATATCTGACAAAACGTCGGCAGAATGAGAGAACGAATTTCTTTAATGTCTAACAATGCGTACACGTATTTTTGTTAATCTTATAAGAATTCATAAATCAATGAAAGCCGACAATAAAACACATCTTTGCGATCAATAAAATCTTATATGAATTTTGTAAATGCACACATTTTGTACGAAAATAATCACTTATAGTATATATTTAATGCATAAAAGTAAATTATTTTCCATTTAAAAAGGTTTTTTAAAAGATATTTTGCAATATTAATAATCGCTAAAATTGCAATGGCGTCTTTTTGTAAACAATCACACACACAATCGCTTTTTTGACAGCTCTTATTATAAGATCGTTGTCATGAGATTTCTCATAAGAACGCTCTCATAAAAATTATTGTAAGACTGCGATAACACTGATTTTAAGTCTACACGTAACAGAATTCTCTCTGCGATTGAATTTGACGTTCTCATCTCAGATATTATCGCAGGTGTGGACACTAAGTATCACCTAGCGTTTAGACATGAAAGTAATTTCATGAAAGTTGCAATACACTCAAACTTTTTCACTAACACATTCACATTTTGTTCACTTTCCACTCAGTTTTCATAAAAAATTTCTTGAAACAAATTTTTTGAAGTTTTCTGAAAGTAAAATGACAAATTACTAAGCATTGTTGCCACATAAAAGTTGCAGTATTGTAGTAAAATAATAATTATGAAATTAACTTCTTTTGCATGTTATGAAAAGAATTATGATATTTTTTCCTTTTAATGCATATAAAGAAAATAATTAAAGCCCTTTTACAAAAATAATTTCATATTCACAATATTTTTTACTTTTAATGCATATAAAGAAAACAATTTTTATAAAAATAATCTCATAAAAAATTTTATAATGATAAGTATTTTCAACTATTGTCCCATAAAAGTGTATATGTAATAAGTATGGCAACTCTGATTAGTAAGCAAATAACATAATAGTAGAGAGAAGTAGAGGCAAGTTTTGCAACACTTTGCCTCGGCGACATTTTTAAATGAAATTTCATTTTCCTGTGTAGAAGAACAAGGAATTTTCATGAAAGTCATCTATTTCATTGAATTTTTTTATTTATAATACGTATACAGAAATTTCATGAAAGTACTTTCCTGTGTAAAGACAACGTTAGACATTAAATAATTTCATGAAAGTTGCAATCCACTGCACTTTTTCACTAACATACTCACTTTTCGTTTACTTTCCACTCAACTTTCATCAAAAAGTTCATGAAACAAATTTTTTGACGTTTTCTGAAAGTAAAATGACAAATAGCTAACCACTGTTGCCACATACAAAGAATTATACAAAGTTGCCGTATTGAAGTAAAATAATAATTATAAAATTAGCTTCTTTTGCACGTATATGAAAATAATTATAATATTTTTCCTCTGTATTGTATATTAAACACATAAAGAAAACAATTATAAAGTCTTTTTATAAAAATAATATCATAGAAAAATTTATAATGCTAAGTTTTTACAACTATTGTCCCATAAATGTGTATATGTAATAAGTTTGGCAACTCTGATTAGTAAGCAAACAACATAAGAGTAGAGAGAAGTAGAGGCAAGTTTTGCAACTCTTTGCCTCGGCGACATTTTTAAAATGACCTTTCACTTTCCTGTGTAGACAAACAAGAAATTTTCATGAAAGTCGTCTATTTCATTTAAATTTTTATTTATAATACTTATACAGAAATTTCATGAAAGTATTTTCCTGTGTAAAGGCAACGTCAAAAAAAAAACCTCAAACTACATACATATAGAAAAAAAATTTTCAGAACAAAAATTTTATTCCGAAACCATGGGAAAATCCAGCTTAAATCATGTAACAGTTGGCAAAATGGCCACCAGTTACAAAAGTGTAGGTACCTTAAAGTTTTATACCTCTAAAAAAGTAGCCTTTGTGCCAGGTCACACACAGCAACTTTAGTTGGGCAATTCTTGACTTTATAGAAGCTTTCGGTAAGGGAAATAAGAAGGGAAAAAAGAATTGCCGGTACTCGGCAATTCTCAGCAATTCCTTACTTTTTTCTCATGTGTTTATGAAATAAAAGGTAGAGAAAGCTCAAGAATTGCCGAAAAAAGTTTTTGTGTGTGGACAAGAAAGCAATTCCAAAAGAAAATTGCTAAAAAGTTCGACAATTGAAATCGCTCTGTCTGCCTTAGACTTTGCATACATACATACATATTATGTATGTTTACATAGTGTTCATAAAATCAATTGTAATTAATATCTGTGTCCTATGAACCGTGGCTGGATTACATAGATTCCTGAATTTCACCGATTGTATTATTTGTCCAACAGAATACAATATCTCTTCTAAAGTGTTTACTCTTCGATCTCAACTGTTTGCAACTCTCCCTTTTACGAACTATTACACTGAGAAATGCGCATAAAAAACTTAAAACTGTTCTCGAATTAATTTATCAAATGAGGGTTACAGCTTTTTAACAATTGTTTCCTTGCCAGGCATTTTATAAACGGGTAAATATAATTGCCGTACCGCTGAGCAACAAACACTTTACGTTTCTTTCATAAGATGCTGTCGTTAAGGCCAAACAGCCAAGTGTTATACTCACGGCATGATTGCCAATATATGAGCCCGACTGATAACCCGCTGAGATCACAGAGGAAACAAATTACTTTCGCGAGCTTTACACTCAAAAAAGAAAAAAAAAAAACAGTTCCGTAGTCTTGGTACGACTCGTACGACAGGGAAATTCTAAAGCAGGATTAAAACTGCAACATACAAAATCCTATAGCATTTAAGATAATTCCTCTGCTGTCGCAGAAGAGCGGTGTCACACGAGTGGACTGTTTGTTAACAATAGAATTCGATGGCTGGATTAGTGTTTTCATGCACTCAACAAAAGAGGGCTGGCTGGATGACTGACTGGATGGCCTTTGGTGTGTCTGGATTGTTGTAAATAATAAAATTTTGTTGTTAAATCTTATGTTGATGGCACAATTGCGGAAGTAATAAGCAATTGCAGAAGATTGTTTGTAGCACAGTGACAAAATATAAAGTCATAAATAAAATTGTTTTCCACTACAGTGATATTGTGGATTTTAAGTGATTCCTGCTTAGACAACGGGGTGGTCTCTAGGGGTGGCATAATTTCCTTTATTTTTATTTTATGGCCGGTTTTCATTGTCAGCAGCTTTGTAATGATAGAAATTAATAAAAATCTTTTTAAATTATTTAATAATTTACATTTATGCATAATGTTACTGTGCAGCCACGCCTTTCTCACATTAATCATTAGGAAATTAGTTTGTAGTAAAGTGTGTAGTACTCGTATAAGACAAATTGATGTCTTATTCAAAATTATTTGTATATGTAATTATTTATGTGCTTACATCCATATTTAATTTTAAAATTAGATAGATACATATGAAAGTACTTAAAAACTATTGCACTTCATGGTGGAGTAGCACAGGGTTCAGTTTTTCGGGCTATTCTCTTTTATACCCTTCACAAAAATGTTAAGGGTATATATAAGTTTGTGATGCCGTTTGTAATTTCTACAGTTTTTATTTGCGACCCTATAAAGTATATATATTCTGAATCAGAATTAATAGAAAAGTCGATTAAGCGATGTCCACCTGTCCGCTGTTGAAATACCGTTTCTGAGAAAACTATTGGACATAGAAACTTTTTTCCATTCTATTATTCCATCGTGCCGTGTATTTGCTATTGAAATTCAGTAATATCGGTTCACGTATAGCTGAGATATATTAAAAATTCCGAAAAAAGCCATTCATTTTTGCAATTTTGTATGAAAATTTTTAAAAACAAAAGTTGTTTGTTTTGCTTGAAACTTTATATAACTATTAGGCATAGTAGTGACTAAAAGAAAAATTTTTTTTTTCAGATATCGGTCCATATATACCCGAGATATAGGCTAAGCCAGGATTTTCATGGAAATGTCACGTAAGCGCACTTAAAAAACTTTGTTCGCTTAATAAAAAAATTAAAATTTCCGATATCGGTCCATATATACCCTATATATAGCCTAAGCCGGGGTTTTCATGAAAACTCGAACAACTTATTTTGCTTGAAAGCAGTTCTGGTAATAAAATAAGGTTATAACGGGGTTTTCATAAAAATGTCGCGTAAGCGAACTTAAAATTTTTTTTTGCTTAAAAGCACTTCTGGTAATAAAAGAAGCTTATATAAATATAAAAAATGAACATTTCTGATATTTTCTGATATATACCCGAGATACAGCCTAAACCGGGTTTTACATGCAAATGTCGCGTAAACGAACTTAAACAATTTTTTTTTTTGCATAAAAAAGTTCTGGTAATAAAATAAGGTTATATAAATATGGAAAATTAAAACTTCGAATATCGGTCCACATAAGATATAGCCTGAACTGATTTTTCCATTAACATTTTTTTTTTGCTGAAAAGCAATTCTCGTTATAAAAGAAGGTTACTAAAATACAGAAAATAGAAAATTCCGATATCGGTTCATATACAATCGAGATATAGCTTATACAAACTTTTCCATGAAAGTGTCCATGAAAGATTTCTTTTATGGAATGGTGATTACAAGGCAAAAATATTTTTTCCCCGATATATATCCGAGCATATTCAGTTCAAATTTGTAATACATACTATACATATACGTGACTATCGCGAAGGGTATTTTAGATGCGGCCTAGGGGAATACACCACACTCTTACTTGTTTGATATCCATTTGCATGATACTTGTTTTTTATATGTTTATAGACGCTCTTCAGCAAATTTTGAGCTATAAGCATAGATGCCAGATAAATCTGGTTTAAAATCGTCAAATTCGACGGAAAAAAATCGTCAAAATCGTCGATGTGATTATTGCAGATCGTCAAAAAATCGTCAGCTAGTAAAATTAATAATTTTTAATAAAAGATTTATTTAATTAAATAGAATTTAATAAAAGGTACTATCATTATACTAAACACGTCTGTTAAATCGGGTACATCTGTCATAACAACTATAGGTGCAAAAAATGTACAAAATACTCGTACATGTGATATTTTTTGGTGTTGTATTCTTTGTAATTCTGCCACTACGTATCAAAGCTGCAGTGGAAGTATGCTTGTAGTTATTTAAAAGATTTGACAGTAAAAATGAGATCTAGAAAAATCGTCAAAAACAGACCTTAAATCGTCAAAGTACTATTTTTAACACCCAAAATCATCCTAATGACGATAAATCGTCAAATATGGCAATTACGGCTCTAAGAGCTTTGATCGATGATATTCTGCGTAAAGTAAAATGAGAGTAAACAAAAAAATACGCTCATAAGGCAACAAATTGGCAAAAAATTGCTGGAACACAAAACATCCCATTTCAAGCCTTGAAAAAAATGTTAAAGCAAGTTTTATTCACTATATTAGCTTCTACATTAATACCAATCAAAAAATTATAAACAGCTTGTTGTCGGCTGCTGAAGTCATAGACACCTCCATCCGATGATTCAAATTTTCCGCCGCTGAGGTCGCGACGGCCATTTGGCCGATATTTTGTTCTATACATAATTGAACTATACCAGTATTATCATAACAAAAAGAAATGACAATAATTTCTAAATAATTTGTTTTAAGTATTAAACACATAGACCACTGCAGACTACACGACTTCACAACAGCAAATGCTGCAACCGGCAATTGTAGTCGTATAGGGCAGTACTGAATTCTTTTGAACACGGCGGCAACATAAATTCATTTTCAAAAAATTATATTTCAGTATGGCCACCTAAGAGATTTTAGCTTCACAAATTTTGTTGATTTATAGAACAAGATCTGTTTATATCAAACTTTCATGAATAAGTTCATCTGTCAAAAAAGTAACGTTTTAAAAAGATAAAAAAATAAACTAACTTAAAATAGTTTTCGTTTACTACGATTAGCTCAAATTAGTTGGCGCTTCAAATTTTAAGATATAATCGGGTATAATTTCTGATCTATAATGAGAATAGCGTTAAAGAAAGGAACTACTTGTACTTGATGTAAAATCAGCTGTTACATGCAATGTATCTATTCACATTATACTTATTTAATAAAATTAATTTCTCTTGTTTTGAGTTTAACGGCCTTATTCATAAAAAATATTGTCTGTTTATTAAAAAACTGTTATTTGACATATTTGTCAAATAAGTGTTTAATAAATATATTTTATGAATACGGCCGTAAGTATGTATGCATATATTTAACAAAAGTACCAATATATTTATTAATTTATTTAAAACAGCATTTAAATTTTATTGTTATTTTATCAATTAAGTTTTTTATTCGCTATTTCTAGCTTCTACCACTTATACCAATAAAAATTATAAATAGCTTGCTTTCTATGTTTCCCAGCTATCTATATGTCGACATTTCATAGGAACTACCCTAATCATCAGTAGACTTTGGAAATTTTTCAAAGATATTCTCAAACATTCAACTTTATATCCCAACAAAGTTGAATGTTTGAGAATATCTTTCAAAAATTTCCAAAGTCTACTGATGATTAGGGTAGTTCCTATGAAATATCGACATATAGATAGCTGGGAAACATAGAAAGCAAGCTATTTATAATTTTTATTGTTATTTTATGTTATATTAGAAAATAAAATATATCCAAGCTAAATTATTTCAGCTAAATTATTTTTATACACCTTTGTCACACTGTTTTTATTTTGTAGTTAACAAAAATAGAAATTAGTTTAATTCGAGTGCAGCAAAAAAATCAGCTTGGACAACAACCTGCAGTCGTGTCGTCTTACTGTTGTCTAAATAAACATTCGCATTGAAATGCATGTATTTTATATTTGACATATTGAAGTCGGTTGTCTTCTGGCTTCAAAGTGTTTAATGCTTTATTCAAAATCAACATCGGCCCTTAACTTATTGTGTATTCAAAAAAAAAAAATAAATAAATTTTGTCGTGGGTTTGAACGAATCGATTGCACTGAAGCTTATTTTAAAAATGAAAAGTTGCCACCTTGTAACAGTAAGACGCCTCGTTTGCGTATTTATTTTATATGGTAGCTTTGGTTTGCCAGAAAACTTGTTCGAATTGGGTAAAAGTTATTTTGGAACAAAAGTTTTGTTTTTGTTGTTTTGTGGGTGAATCCCGCTTTAATTGCAAATGCGTAACAGTTGGCAATCAGAAAATGAAACCGATCATCTAAAACAACCACTCACAATCAACAGCAAATGTTTGCAATTGCACAAATTCACAGTCTTAAATGCACATGATTGTGAATAGGACTAATATGCTTTTTGGAGTCAACATTTTATGAAAAAATGAAGACAATAACGGCACTTTTAATAAACTCATCATATTTATTGTAAAAATATTATTGACGTATAGTGATAACAGTCGGCATTTAAATGAATCCCTACATCTTTTGTAAGTCTTTTTATTAAAAAGAAAATTTACAAAAGAAAAGAAAAAAACGCAAACTAATGAGGTCCATTATCAACTAATTTATCGGCTATTGTTGCTGGGGGCGCAAAAGTAAAACAATATTTGATTTACTTTTCATCTTCTTCTTAAGGTGCTTAAATAATTTCTTTATTAAAAGATGACTGCAAGTGTTTTCTCATACAAAAGAAAAATGAAAACGTTAAATGAATGAATAGAATGGTCTGGAGGGGTAGGCAGAGTTGATTTGTTTGAAGGTGTTTGGTAAGCTTTTAATTCATTTATTTATCTTTTATTAAAACCATAACAAATTTTTAAAGCTAAAAAATGAATATCATTAAGGCAAGATTACTTTTATTTGTTTTCTTTATTTCTTAATTTTGAAAATAGAGCAATCAAAAAGCAAATATTATAATTAAAAATCATCTTTTGAAGTTTCGTTTAATAACACATTTATTCTGGGCCTAAAGCTAGTAGATTTGAATTAAAATGTTCAAGAAAAGTGAGTGTTACATTTGGGCAGAAAGACAAAATTTTGCATTTGGGGAGACAATGGGCAGCCAGACGAAGCTTTATGTCCCCTTTTACATTTGGAGAGACGATGGGCAGACAAAATGAAATCTAATAGTGCTGCAAGCTGTCCTTTTACATTTGGATAGAGGATGGGCAGACACGTGACATGAGGGTGCTGTTAGTCCCTTTTATATATGGAGAGACGACGGGCAGACAGACGAAATTTAATAGTGCTGTAAGTACCCTTTTACATTTGGAGAGACAATGAGAAGACAAACGAACTTGGATGGTGCTGTAAGTCCCTTTTAACATTTGGAGAAACGTTGAGCAGACAGACAAATTATGATGGTGTTGTAAGTCCCCGCTTACATTTGGAGAGGCAATGGCAAGACATACGAAACTTTATAGGGCTATATGACTCCTATTACATTTGAAGAGACGATGGGCAGACAGACGAAATTTGATGTTTGTGCAGGTGCTCTTTTACATTTGGAGAGACAATGGGCAGGCAGACGAACTTGGATGGTACTGTAAGTTCCCTTTTACATTTGGAGAAACGTTGAGCAGACAGACAAATTATGATGGTGCTGTAAGTCCCCGCTTACATTTGTAGAGACCATGGCAAGACAGACGAAACTTGATAGGGCTATATAACTACTATTATATTTGGAGAGACGATGGGCAGACAGACGAAATTTGATGTTGCTACAAGTCCTCTCTTACATTTGGAGAGACAATGGACGAAACATGAGGATGCTGTAAACGAAATTTGATGGTACTATAAGTTCCTTTCTATACTTTGATAAACGATGGGCAGACAGACGAAATATGATGGTGTTGTAAGTCCCCTTTTAGATTTGGTAAGATGATGGGTAGCCAAACAAAATATAAGGATGCTGTAAGCTCTAATGACATCTGGGAAAACGATGGGCAGGCAGACGAAATATGATGGAGTGGTAAGTTCCCTTTTATATTTGGAGAGACGATGGGTGGATAAACGAAATAAGATTGTGTTGCAAGTCCTCTTTTACATTTGGAGAGACCATGGGCAGACAGGCGAAATATGAGTAAGCTTTTTGGGGAGACGATTTACTAGTGCTGTAAGTCCCCTTTTACATTTGTTTCTCTTCTCCTGGCTGGGGTATCATAGCAATCATAGACGATGAGCAGACAAACGAAATTTAATGGTGCTGTAAGCCCCTTTTACATTTGGATAGAAAATGGGCAGCTGAAAATGTAAGTCCCCTTTTACAATTTGATAGAGGATGGGCAGACATGAAAACTTGATGGTGCTGTAATTCCCTTTTTACACATTCCACCCTCTAGGATAATACTTAAGACGTAAAATAGAGTTAAAAATGAATATAGAATTCTTCTAGCTACACGAGGTAACTTTTTTTTTTTTTAGCTTGGACCAGTACTCAGGGGATGGCCCCTACATATGCAGTGCATTGTACTGGAAGTGCGAAAATAGGTTATGATGAGGAGGAAAGAGGGAGTAATGTTCGCGGAGTGTTAACAATAACAACACGAAAGACTTAAACAAACTCTAGTGCAGCATTTAAAATTTTGGAATTAAATTAATGTGGTCAGTGCCCAGTGTATATACCTTCCATACTGCTCAGATTATCAAAATTTAGTCCAACACCTTCCACACTATAAGGTAATGAAATGCATTGAAAATAAATAATGATAATAGAGAAAACACGAACAACGGTGAAAAAGGGAAAAAATCCATGTACACATCTTGCTACCTATTCCGGTGCATTTTGGATTCATACGAAGTTAATAATGGACATATGTATACGGACAATATGGACAACGGTGAAAAAAAAAGCAAAAAAAGAAAACATGTATACACAACTTGCTACCTATTCCGGTGCAATTTGGTTTCATACGAGTTTAAATAATGAACATACATATACAGAAAATACGGATAGCAGTAACAAAAGACGTGTGTACAGGATGAGAGACAGAACACTACTTGAGGTAGTGGTAACTGCTCAAGCTTTTTACAAGCGATTCGATCAATACCTGGAGTTTTCCTGGGATTTGTGTTGCTGATAACATTTACGACGTCTTGAAAAATAATACAAGCGGCCGAGTAATCGAAAATTGGGTCCAACGAATCGACCATTGCCGATGTGCCCACGGTGGCCATATGAACGAAGTCGAGCTCCATTCCCAAATGTTTTGATTGTATTTCAAGTTGATCATAAAGTTTTGAAAATATTTATAATAGATTGCGTTTTACTAAAAAAAAATAGTCAAGTTCTTAATGGAAAACGGTGTCTTGACCAACTCAACCACTGAGCTCTTTAATTTATTTTTTCGTCATTATATTTACTACACTGTTTAATAGCCATAATGAAATTCTTACATTTTAATGCAACTCGAATGAAACAGTTTCCGTAACATTAATAAAGTTGAAAAAAATTAAAAAATGGTGTTACGCAAAATGTTCTTCCCATTAACGAAGCTTTCATAAACCAAATGAAACTTTTCATGGTATTAACGAAGCTTTTTCTTTCAATGAAATTTGTTGTCTTTCTAACGAAATCGAATTCAAACGCACTCTTCTACGTAAAATGACGCAATATTATAAATTTTAAATAATTAATTTTATTAACTAAAAACAAACTATTAAATTTTAATTAAATAACATAGTTTTAATATCATTAACTCATCTAACTTTATACTAGTGTTATTATTTTCATTCATCAATCTTTACGGGCATCTTAAAAAAAAAAAAACGGAAAAACGCGAACAAATTCACATTCGAAAGTGTCGTGACATTTTGTTGTGCACTAATTACTTCTATAGCAAAAACAAATTGTAATTGTTGTGTTTTGTTTTGTTGTTTTAATAGCGATTTTTTATGCATCGCATTTTGTTCTCTTGTAAACCGGGCTAAAAAACAACAAATTGTAACTCATTCGTTAATACTGCTATTTGGTTGTTGTTGTTGTTGTTTGCATTTATCAGTGCATATTGATCGGATATTATTGTTTAATTTTTTATTGTTGATTTCAATAGAGTTTTGTATGCAATTGTGTGCTTGTTTCAGTGTATTGTTAAAAAAAAAAAAAAAAAAAAAAAAAATTATCATTTAATCAATAAAAGTTCAATTGTTAGCTTTTCTGTTTTTAATCTCTTTGATGTACTACGAGTAAGTTTTTGTGGTTGTTTGAAGACTGAAACTAACAGAAACATATTTTGAAAAAACTAGCACAGTAGATACTGGCAAATTATACAAGACTACACAAACTGCTTGGCAAACATGCCAAAATTTTAGGCTTGTACAAACATTTAGCGTTGTTTATGGGGGTGTATGATTGTTTGTGCAAATATTTGTAGAAGGTTTATGATTGTCGTGCAAACATATTGAATGTTTGTACTGTCTAGTGCTAAATATTGTAATTTCAATGCAAATTTTGTAGACTGAAGTGGTGCACATAACGAACCAGGATAATGTCTTCTGTATAAAGCACCCCATACACCTTTCAACTCAGTTGGCAACTGAGTTGATCTTTGTGCAAATCAAGAAATATATGGCTTTGTCAATTGATTAGATTGACAGTTGTCGAGTTGATTGAAGCAAAATCAAAAGATTTTAATTTTTTCAAGTTGGCTAGTAAGTCGTTCACTTCAATTGTGCTGTGTGTATTCAAGTCAATATTTATATTTGCAGTTTTCTTTTCTCTTTTTTTTGCAAAGAAAACGTTTTATATTTTTAAAATTGTCTTTAATTTCATTGAATTAGATAGTTGAGCGAAAATCTTTCAATTCAGTTTATGAAGTGTGTGGCCGAAAATCAATTTAATTGAAAGACTCAATTAAAAATTCAATTGAAACGTGTATGGGCCGCTTAAAAATTTACCTTCTTTGTAGAAAGGATAGATTAGGTTTCACAGGCTGCCAGCCATTTTAAAGTCCACTTGGGTCCAGTCTAGTCCCGTTGTGTTGCCGGGATGTGATAAAGGAGGCCAATTCATTTACATCGCATTCTGATACCTCCGCCAAATCATGCAGCATTGGTCTGCCTAGATACAATCCCCTTATAAAAAAAAGAGCTGGACACTGATAAAGGAAGTGCTCAACGCTCTCTACTTCCTCCTCGTCTCTACAACTTCTACCGAAGTCATTAAATGGAAGATTTAACCTCCTCGCCTGCGTCCCCAAGTAGCAATGTCCCATCAGGACCACCACAGCAGAACGCAACCATCGTCGGGGCAAGCCCCTGAGGATGATAGTCCTCCTGTTATTATATCTGGGTCATATCAGCCTTGATATTTGATAGGTATCCTAACTAGACCATCTGTCGTCAGCGGTCTGAAAAAGTTGACGCTGGACTTGTTTCTTACAGTACGCAAACGGGATTCCATCGATCCCATGTATATCTTTTTGTTTTGGCTGGACACCGGCCTTTGTCAGTTCATCCGCTAATAGATTTCTAGGCACTTTATTGCGCCCTCTTACCCAGAAAAGCTCCAGATTCGAATGTCTCGCTATCTGGTTTAGAGATATCCGGCATTCACGAACCGACCTGGATTTCGTATAGACGCCTGCTAGTGCATATAACGCAGCCTTACTATCAGTATAAATTCGGATATCATCCCCGCATATCCTGTAGTACCTTAGCCAGTTAGCTGCCCTCAGTATGGTGGAAATTTCCGGCTACACTACACTCATTTAGAGTGGGCTGGGCCGAATCTAAAATACCCTTCGCGATAGACACGCAAATATATACAAATTTGAACTAAATGTGCTCCGATATACATATGTATATGTACCGATATAAGGAAAAAACACAAGTTTAATTGTGGTACAACCGGTTTAAGGAAGGCTGAGAAGATGTCAAGGCGTTGCTCTTTCTGGTCGCCCGAGACGTCAACATTGAAGCATTTTTTTGACTTTGGATAATCGTCGAGAGGTTGCTGCTGATGTTGCCACATCGTTCAGCTCATGCCAAGCAAGTTTTACGGTTGTTTTAGGCATTGTTCCAAATTGCTAAATTTTGCGCAAAAACAACGTCACATGGATATTGCTCAAGAGCAAAAAATAAATAAAAAATCTATACACTTAAATAGATTTTTTGTATATAGGAATTTTTTGGCAATAAATTTTCAAATTGAAAACATATTAATTTTCCTGACGGTGATAACAAATTGTTATCGAAATATTGAAAATAAATACCGTTGAATTTTTTATGTAAAATAAAACGATCTTTAGCTGCAAAAATAAGAAATATTTACTTAAACAAGATCAAATAATTACATATAAAATATCATTTATTACATTTATCTCAATTTTTTTTTTTTTTTTTTTTATAATTCAATTATTTATTGTATCTTATAAAAGAACTAACAATAAGTATGCAAATCTTAAATCTAAAAATTCATTAATTAATATAGAAAAAAAAATTAATTAATATTGAATAATTTTATTTACTTAGGTCCAGCCAATGCTAGACGAAAAGTTGCTTCTTGCCTGTATTTTGTTGGTAAATCACCTATCCAACGCTCTAAAGGTTGCAAGGGTGTTCATCCTTTTCAGTCGAGTGTGGCCACCAAAGTTAAGGATGCTACGTGCGAGAGGATTCGGGTGAGACTCCAGTCTGTTAATGTACCTTATCGCGTGTTTTGAAAATTCATCTTTCACTAAGGGTACACCTAGATCTTTGTGAATTCGAGAGTTTTTAACATACCATGGAGCTGCAGTAATTATACGGAGAATTTTATTCTGGCGCTTTTGAATTTTCTCAATGTTAGAGGCAGAGGCGGTACCCCACAATTGAATTCCATAGCTCCATAGTGGCTTTAGAATTGCGTTATACAACAAAAGTTTGCAATCTAACTTCAAGATAGAATTTCTGCCGATGAGCCAATTTAGTTGCATAATTTCATCTGGGTGACTTTAGCGTCAATGTGAGACTTCCACGTGAGCCTACGGTCGAGATGAATACCAAGGTATTTGACTTCACTGTGCTGCGGAACAATATAGTTGTTGATTTTAATAGCCGAACAAGTTTTTCTACGTAGTGTGAATGTAACATGGGTACATTTTCGTTCATTTACTTTGATTTTCCAAAGTTTCAGCCATTTCTCCAATAAAAGAATATGTTCTTGCAAATTTGTGATGCTAATTTATAGTCTTCATGGACACTGATGAATGCTGTATCGTCTGCAAAAGTTGAAGTGTAATTTTGCAGCTCGTTGGCATGTCTGAAGCATAAATCAAATATAAAGTTGGATCCAATAAGCTATCCTGGGGAACACCAGCTTCGATTGGCTGAGCCGAGCTTTTGAAATCACCTTCCTTAACGACGAATTTCTGGTCATATAAGTAGCTCTCTAACAGCTTGTGCGTGTTTGCAGGCAGGTTTAATTTTATTTTATGAGTTAAGCCTTTGTGCCACACTTTGTCAAAAGCTTTGGAAACGTCAATAAATAGAGCTGAGCAATATTTTTTTATCTTCGAACGCATTTCTGATAACATTCACCAGCCTGTGTGTCTGTTGTATGGTGCTGTGCTTAGCCCTAAAACCGAATTGATGGTTAGGAATACATCCTACTTCATTCAAGATTGGGGTCAACCTCGTCATTAGCAATTTCTCGAACAGTTTTGAAATTGTTGGCAATAGACTTATCCGCCTATATGACGCAACTTTTGTAGGATCCTTTCCTGGTTTGGGCATCATAGTAATGACAGACACTCAGTAGGAAAGTACTCGAGACGTAAAATAGCATTAAAAATAAATAGGACGAGTCTTCTAGCTACTCGGGGTAACTGCACAAGCATTTTGTTGGTAATTTTATCAATACCTGGAGCTTTTCTGGGGTTTAAGTTACTAATAGCATTATCGACATCTTGAAAACGAAATCTAAAAGGTACGGGAGGTCTAACGGCATATGGCGGCATATCAGCTTCATCATTCAGTCCGTCAATGGCAAACACGTTTCTCAAGTGGTTAGCGTATCTCAAATGAAAAAAGTTTTTTTTATACAAAATGTAAGTTAAACATGGCAAATTATATCTGGCGGCTAAATGTCAACTGCAACTTAAAAAACTTTGTTCTCTTTGCATACAGGTGACGCTGCAATTCAAAATGTTAAGCAAAAATGAAAAGAAAAGTATTTAAAAGTTATATTTTTTATCATAGAATAAAAATACGTAAAGATTTTATATATACCTATGTAAATATGTATGTATCTATGTTTACTAACTTCCACTTGAGTTACAGATTCAAGCTTTAAACACATAGACGACAGCCGACAGCAAGCAGCAATCTGTCAAAAATAAAATACATGTGTTTAAATGCACACGATTATTTTAACGACATCACAGCAGTACTTAGACTAATTTCTATTTTCGTAAGCAGCAAAGAGTAAATGCAGTGCTGCCACTATAAATATAAATTGGCAGCAATAAAAACTAAAATTTGTTTGAAATATTTAATAGAAATAAACATCATATAAATAAAATAAACAAATAAATTGATGAGCTTTTACAACTTTACCTGATATTATTACGTTTTCAGTCAGTAATTTTAATTTTATTCATGTAAAATATATATGTATGTGGCACCTCTAAAATTTGCATTGCTTAAATACACATAGTGCTGCTGCTGTCTTGAAAATAATTATGTTGCTGACGAGACGGCAGCATTTGAAGCTTACTTCATTTGTAGCCGTGAAGTTGTGAAGTCTGCTGTCGTTTAAGTGTTTAGAGCTTCATAGCCAAAAGTAGCGCTTAACAATAGTTAAATTTGTATTGTAAAAAATCCTTCTTAAGAAAAAAAAAAAAAATTAAGAAAGGAAAAACTTGAACTAAAAACCTGTTGTACATATGTACAAACTAAACAATTTTTAATTTAAAAGATTATAAAAGTTCAACAAAAATTTAACAAATTAATAGTATCGATAGTTTTTCTTGAAACTATCGAAAATATCGATGAGAACGTCTATCGATAGTTTTGCAACTCTAGTGTGCACACAGATCAGTGCAAAGCAACAATACTTTCGTATGCTTTGCTTATTAAATGAAATTAGCTGTTTTTCAAATGTATTGGAGTTTTCTCTTCCATAAAGAACTTTTGGGCACCCCTGCTTGATAGACTCGCAAATGAAAATTCTAGAAATTACAACCGGAATCACAAACTTATATATACCCTTTAAATTTTTGTAAAGGGTATAACAAGAGGTTATACGAAATTGGATGATTAATTTTGTGCCACCTTGTACAAAGAAAATATAGAAATACACAGTCTATTTGTGTTTTTTTTCTATTCTTTTCAATTGTTGTTGTTTCGAAATGTTGCAAAATATTCGAATGTGTATCAATATAACAAAAGAGAGTGAGAGGAAACAAATACAGATGCTATTGTCTAAAATGTGTATTATTGTGCAATAAATAAGCCAACATCTCTGCTGGCACAAACGCACCCATTAATGTGAAGAGGAAAAGCGAGAAAGTAAAAGGTGAATTAAATACACAGAGTTGCATAACATTCATACATTCCGGTGTACACATCCATACATACATATGGGATGTATTTAGTTGTGTTTTCCGATAACGATGTTGTAATTAGTGGACTAATGTTTGTTGTCACAGAATGTTGGTTTTAGAACAATTATTTGTAAAGGAACGAGTTAAATACGCAGATAATCTTCAGCATCTCGACAAAAGAAGAATGAAAATAAAAATGAAAACAAATAGAATTAAACATTTAACTGAAAACAAAGTCTTAAATGAGTTGTTGTAGTTTTATTTTATTCTTTTTTTTTTAATTTTTTTTTTTTTATTAACAATTAATATTTTTGTATTGTATTTGTTGAGCAAATTATTTAAACAGATGTTTGGTTTTAATGTTGAACAATAAATGAGAATAAATATTTTTGTTTTCTTTTTATTCTATGACTTAATACTAATAATCATGTTGTTACGTTAATTATTTAACAATAAAAAAAGAAGCGGGTTAAAAAGAGAAAATAACGCATAACAAGACTTTTAATGGATACCTACATTTGTTTTTTTTTAATACTCTTTAAATTGGTGTTAAATAGATCTTTGTGTGAAATTGTTTGCGTTTTAAGTTAATTGGCCAAAACAGCTGTAATAATAACAGATAACGGTAACTGTTGTGTCTTTTATATTGAAAATAAAAGTTTTAGCCGCCGAAATCTATTTTGTTTGTTATGTACAATAGTTTATGATTAAAAAGAATTTTAATAGATTTTAAATAAATATACGATTTGCTGGATTAAAACAGATGTTAACCAGTTATTGTAAGTAAATGGCCTTCAACAGGGAACAGTAACCGCTCCAATTCTGTTTAATATATTTCTTTTAGACCTGTTAAAACAAATTAAAAAAAACAACGTTGTTGCATTTGCCGATGACATAATAATTTTTCATTCAGGCGACAAAATCATAAAAATTAATCGGGAATTACAAAATTTATTTTATACTGTAGAAAAATATTCATGGGACAGGAAAATGAAAATAAATTTTGACAAATGTGAAACCATACTTTTCCGTCCACCTGTTGGGAAGTGCAACTATAATATAAGAAAATACTGGAAAGACTTTGGGGTCAAGTCAAGGTCTAATATTATTATAGCTAACAAGCAAATTGTAAAATATTTGGGTATTTACCTTGATAAATTTCTATATTACCATAAATATATAGATCTACAAATTATAAAAGCTAGAAAAGCATTTTTTATGCACAAAAAGCTATTTTACTCTAAATAAATAAGTGCGCCAGTTAAAAGTATATTATATCAATCTTTAATCAGACCAATATTGACTTATGGTTGTCAAATTTGGTTCAATATTTCACCATCATATATGGAAAAAATGAGCACTTCCCTTTATAGATCACCAGATAGTGAGTTTAAGAAATATATTTCTAATAAGAGGCTATATGAAGCGTCAAAAATAAGCCGAATCGATAATTTTATAATTAACATAATAAGAAAACACATTTTAAAAACATTCAAATGCAGGGTTAATAACCTTATTATGGCACCCTACTATGTTAATGAACAGTATGTATATCGAGGAAGTTCGAAAAAATGGGTATCTGCCACCGGAAGCATTTTTATACCTAGATAGCCAACGATATATTCGAAATGATGTCGGCATTCCAGTGTTATACCACATTTATAGGCGAGCTAACATTAAAGCCATAACTAGTAAACAAACTACACGACGTAACACAAGATACGATATAAGCCTTTACTTAAGGGATAAGAGCATCTCGCCGAATTTGAATATCAAGAAATATTGGTGACTGAGCCGATCTGATAGCAAATTTTTTTTCTTCCTTTTTACCTCTTAACTACATGTCTTTTAATTATTTCATTATCAAAGTGGTTTTTTTCAATTGTTTTTTCCTACAACAAACTTCAAAATATTAATGTACAAACATATGTATCACAGAATGTACATATAAATTATATTGTAAAAAAAGTTTCCCAAAAAGAAGTTAAATTTCTAAAAATTTATAATGTACTAGAGCGCTCGAATACGGGACAGCGTACACTATATTATCTTTATGTTTATTTACTATTTGTTTATTTATAGTCTTAATCATTATAAATTGCTCGTTAAATAAACGTTTCAAAAAAAAAAAACAAAAAAAAAAGTAATATAAGGTTCATTCGTTTACTTTACAGTAAAATGCGTTAAGGCACTGTTAAAGCCGAGTTCAGACTATTATACTGTGTATTAATACTTGTCAAAAATTCAAATAATACCTGCAAGTCGGATAGTCTGAATGTAGTCCATCATATATACGAAAAATAATACGATAAAAATTTGTCATTCCATACGACTTTTTTGTTTTTTGAAACTTTTCAAAACGATAATACTTTTCATTGAATCAGGGTTGTGTTTTTTAGGAAACCAGCTGCAAAAAGATTTACTAGCCGACTATTTATTAGCCGATGGCGTGCCGTCACCGATAGTATTTTTTGCCGTTATAAGAAAGCTCGAAATTTTGGATTTAGCTGTAGTATATAAATGTATTTTGCTCATACTATATGTAGAACATAAAATATTTTGGTGCTTTTAAATTTGGATCTGGGGCCAAATCACCGCATACGATATCGAGCAAAATTATCGAAATTTTTCATTTTGGTATCACGGCATACGATATCGAATAAACTGTATTGCAATAATATAAAAAAGTTAAAGTATTTATTTTTTGTATTCCTACTTTTAGGGAACGTATGGTCTTCAATCTATTGCATTTTGTTTAAATTACGATCCAATATGCATCGGTTGCCATAATTTAGATGTATCGTAATGTTATTCGATACGATAGTTAATTCGATATCGTATGCGGTGATTAGACCCCTGTTTTACATAATTATTATATTAGCTGCTAAAAAGATTTTCAAACGCCGGCACGTCTATCGCCTACGACGAAGAGCTCACCTGCCGCCGTGTAAAGTTTTATGTTGGCACATCTCTCTGCTGAATAAATAAAAAAATATGAACAACTGTTTTCTTTTCTACTCAAATTTTTTGGTTTATATCAAGTGTGATGGTGTGAATACAAAATCTAATTTACGCTAGACTTTTAGACAGTCGCAAGAAATGTGTTTAGACTTTTATCTCATCGAATATTGTTAAAAACATATCGTGTGTTATCTACTTAAGGCCCGATCAGACTACTATACAAGTATAAAAACTTTTTATATAATAGTCTGATCGGGCCTTAAGTAGATAACACACGATATATTTTTAACAATGTAGATGCAATTTTTCTCAATGTTAAATGCATACATGTCGTCTGTTACCTCAAAAACATTGCTTTTGTAAAAAATATGAACAAAGTCATCTGGCAAAATTTCATATAGACTGTGTACTATTTTGTTATGTTTAAACATCTGACTGACATTCGAACTCTACGCCTTGCGAACAATTCAGCCGAGGTTGACTTTGGGCGCTATAAGTAGTCGGCTTGAGGAAATTTTAACGCATTGATATTTTAAGTCTTCTAATCAAAATTTATATTTGCAAAGAAAACGTTAAATAATTTCAAAATTGTCTTTAATTTCATTGAATCTGATATTTTATCTCAATATTATTTGATCTTCGTTTGTTAAATAAATTTAATTTTTGCAGCTTCAGATCTTTGTTTTTTATAAAAAGTTTACAATTAAAAATCTTTTATTTCTTAATATTTCGATAATAATTTGTTATCATCGTCAGGAGAAATTAAATGTTATAATTTTATAACATTTAATTATTTGTATTTATTTTTTATAGGTATTATAAAATTATATTATATGCTGTCTCTTTTTTGTAGTTAATTATTATATGTATGTACTTGCGCTAATTAAAAGAAATATATGTTTTAACAATATTACAATAAAGCTATTTACGACGCTAATATGGTTTTATATTTATGACATTAATATGGTTATACGAGTTTATGAGGAAAGTATGAATGTTTAGTTTAATAAATGCTATGGTTACTTATTATTAAACCAATTTTAAACCCAAATATAGTGTGGTTACTTATAATATGATTTTTTTTTACAATACTATAGTGTCATCTGAACGGCGTTTTAAATATAAAAATATAGTATTATTAGTTACAACCATATAATTCAACAGTAGTATGTTGCCCTTAGAATATTGTTGTATCAGCCATATATTTTTTTACGTGTATATTCACCACTCTTTTAGTAATTAATAAATTATCTAATTAATTATTAAATTCTTAAATTTTTCCAAAACGTTTACATTTAGTTTTTATTATGATAATCTTCATCTTCTATTTGTTACAATTCTGGCAAATTTTCGTATATATCAATAATTTATTTTACCGACACGCACTCTACCCAACGGGTTTTCGCTGTTGGCTAGCGAAAATAAACATGTAATTCACACTGTGTTTGATAGAATTGCTAATACACGAGTTGTTGGCTTGCTGCGCGGTTCTGTAACTTTTAATGATCCGATAACAGTAATTTTTTTCGACTTATAATTTTAACGATGGTAAGCAGCTGTATTTTTGTGTACCTGATAATAGGCAGTAAAAGTAACAGCTGATTTCGGTGGACAGCGAATATAATTATCGAATATCATTGTAATTATTGTAAACATGCCAATGTCTTAATAAAAGTACCAGAATCGCACTAGAGGCCGAGTTCGACAAATTCGAGTTCCAGCTATTGAACGAATTTGATGGCATGCCATCAGCCGGTGCTACCAGACCGAATTTGATTGTCTACTTGCTGCTGAAAATGCTGTTTCATTATCGTTTTTTTAATGTAAAAATATTATACTTTTTATTGTATAAAATGAATTTGTAAAAATGAAAAAAAAACATATTTAATAGGTGCGTTTTTTTAAAATAACGCGCTTTTTTCTTCATTTTTGTTGCGTTTTGAAATTACAAAGTTGACAACGCTGTTTTTTGGGTTATTGAACACTTTCTAGTAAGAATTGTTACAAATTTTTGTAAAAATTTTAGTAAATGAACACAATTTATGTATACGCAGAGAAACAGCTCTAAAATACACTGCACGAAATAAGCTGTAAGTTTTTTTTCTCTCAGAAAAGTTGTTTTTAAGTAACTTATTTATTTGTTTTTGGTACACAGAAAAAAAGTTTTTTCATGTTCAATAACGAAATTCGTTGAATCAATTAATAAATTGTTTGAATGCGGACCTGTAAACGAAATCGTGGATTCAAGCAAAAGTTTATAAAAATAATTAGTGATCGAAAACAACTATTTTTTTAAACAACAACAAAATACGATATCCAAGGTTATTTTTTTGATATTTATGTATATGCATACAAATTATTTTTTCAGACAAAAATTTTGTTGATTATATTTTTACTGTAATTTTTTCTGTGTAACTTATTTTATTACCAGAATATATCGCGAAAACTATACAACTATTTTTTTTATATATCATAAGTTTTAATTATATCAGCATAAAAATATTTTTTTTATCAACTGAACGAAATAAGATGTGATCCACTGTACCTACACGTCAACTTTAAAAGCACACACTGTTTTCAATAGAAATTTATGTACACAGTATATTAAATTTATTCCCAAAAAAACAAGTGAATTGAATAAGCAACGACTCTTAGCATTCAGACTCAACATTTAAAACAAACAAAATCATCATAATTTGTATCTACTGAATTAAAAAACTTATCGATCGTTAAATAGATACATAGATAACAACCCAGATTGTTTTGTTTATTTTTCTATTTTTAAGAATGACAGACGAAGTCTGGTAGCAGCGATTTAAAACAACTAACAATGAAATGTAAATAAGAGCAGCTAACATTTTCTTTAGTTTTAATTTTGACAGATTGTTGTTTTCCTTTTATTTTTTTTGTTGAAATTTGTACACAACTGATTTACATATCCATGAAGCGTACGTAACCCATGAAGCGGATTATCACTTTGCAACACTTCAAAATAAACAAGGAATCAAGTATTCTCCCGCATGTATATACACATACATGCAAGAAATCTATGAATAAGTTTATTCTCTAAACTGAACTGAATACAGTGGGAATAAGTGTAAAAATTGTTGCCTGCAATAACTAACACTAGCAGCCGTATTCATAAAAAAACACTAATCAGCATTTTAACAACTTTTTAGTTAAAACAGAATTTTCAGCAAAAAAAAAACACATGTGATAAAAACGTATTCATAAACAGCATTTTAGCTAAAAATCATTTTATTGAAATATTCTATTTGTGATTGGCAACGTCATCATATGCAATTTTCATCTGAATTATAGTGTTGCGATAAAAACGGTTTTTTGTTCACATAGTAGTCATGTAAAGAAATGTCTTGTATTGTTATTTTTATGAAAATCGACTTTAAAACAAATAAATAAATGTCAACTCCATTTTGTCTTTCAATTAAATAGCAAAAAATACTGAGTCGGAAAAGTTTTACTTTGATTCTTTTTGCTTACCCGTAAAAAAAAATATGAATAACGAGCTTTTTTTATTATTTCGTTTTTTTACACATCACTGATGTACATGTCATTTTATTAACGTATATTATTTTAAATAAATAAAATGTTAGTAATAACTAAAATAAGAAGACTGGAAAAAATGTACAGCGTAATTGCTTATTTGAAATCCAGAATAAAATAGATTACTTCTTTCCCTGAAAGTTTTCTGTTGCCAGCTATTCCAAGCTCGAGTCATATTTTCTATTAAAAGCACACATCTATTGTTATCAATATCATGGGATTTCTGATAAATATGCAATAAAAATTTTCGCAACATATAAATAAACAATAACTAAAAAACAAAAATATCACCTTAAAATTGTCTTAAAATTACCTTAAAATTGTCTTAAAAAACTGCTAAAAAGAACATTTTAACGTAAAATTCGTTTATGAATATAGTTTTATCGAATTTTCCCTAAAAATGGTTTGAACGGCTGTTTAAGTTTTTTATGAATACGGCCGTAGAAATGGAAGTTGTGCCACCACTTTTAATCACGGTTGCCAATTTAGCGCCTTTCGTCTCAGTTTTAGCGCTTTAAAGCCGTATTTTTTCGGCTCAGCGGATTTTTTTTAAATCTGCTAAAATGGCGCTTTTTATATCATCATATTTTCAAAAATCTGTAGTGAAAAATGTATTTAAATTACTTTTAAACTTGTTTCCTTTAGTGCCAGGTCAGACACAGCAACTTTAGTTGGGCAATTCTTTACTTTATAGAAGCATTCGGTAGGGAAATAAGAAGGGAAAAAGAATTGCCGGTACTCGGCAATTCTCAGCAATTCCTTACTTTTCTCTCATGTGTGTATGTGTATGTGCATATATAATGTAAATTGTATGAAATAAAAGGTAGAGAAAGCTCAAGAATTGCCGAAAAAAGTTTTTGTGTGTGGACAGGAAAGCAATTCCAAAAGTAAATTGCTAAAAAGTTCGGCAATTAAAATCGTCCTGTCTGGTCTTAGGTGGGCAGGCAGCTAGATACCCCGGAATAGTCTAGGTTATACAGCTCACTTGGGTCCTGTAGTCGTTCCCTGTCTGATCTTACTCTTAGGAGATATTTTCTAAAACTTTTTTCTAAGACTTGTATGGAAACTACAAATTTGAAGTGTGTTTTTCTCAAAACAAGCTTTTGTTTTAGTTATGACTATGTTGCGATAAAGAAGCAATACGTATGCCCCTACTTAAAACAAAAGTCTTAAACTGCCGACTACTGGTGTACTCATCCTATATTCTGATTCTAAGCCCCACTGTACTTCAACATTATTGTCGTTATGCACTCACTGCTCCCATTGTAAGTAATTTTTTGGTATTTTGTTATTTACTATCATTTAGTAAAGAACTATGAAATGCTCATCAACCGTCCATCGTCGTGCCGCTTACCCCTTTCCCTGCTATAACAACAACTATGAGTTGGTATTCATATGTACTCGTATCTCACCTGTCTTTTGAAGATTTTTTTGTTTTTTTCTTAACTCTGTTCATATTTTACCCGTTCTTCTTAACCAATGTTTAGTTTTTTCACATGCATAAGTATGTACGTATGTGTTAAGACCCTAAACAGTAGTTGTTATTTAAAATTTACAACAACAAAAATAGTAGCAACAAAATCGCCTCCAATTCAATGGTCCGTGCAATCGATTGTTGGTGCTAATTTTTTATTCAAATTCGTTTTTTCCCATTTTTTAAAACTCTCTTCTGTGTTTTAGTTTTATTATTTTATTACATATTTGTTTTTGTTTAGATGTGCTCTGTTCACAAACAAACAAACAAACGAGCGCTTAAATTCTCCAATACTCTTATTTCACTCATGAATTTTTTTTATATGTTTTTTCGTACAAATTTCAAATTTACACAGTTGCATTAACAAACAGTGTTGTAATTGTTTTGCAGCCAGTTTGTTTGTTGTTAAATTTTTGTTGCTGTTGCATTGTTCAAATAGCTCATCAATGTTTATCTGTATGTCTTAACAAATATTAGTGAATGGGGCCTTAACGGCGACACCAGTTGGCGACGTTTTTGAATGCGTTAATTACATTTGTTTATATAAAAACTGTTCAGCAGTTCAATCTGTTTTCGCATGACATTATTTTCTACACACTAAAATTCCATTCTAGATATTGATGTCATGTCTTTTTTTCGTCCATGTTTGCCTAACTCTTCAGCAACTCCCATAATGTGTACATTTAAGTGTTTCATGTCTATAAAGACAGAACAAAGATTAAAATACTTTTATAGCGAGATTATGAATAAATAAATTATTAATCACAGTGTTGCGTGACAGTGACAGTGACAGTTCAGATGCACAAAGTATACAGAGATGAAAAAGTGACATTAAATCAGGTTTTCGGAGGGATGTTAGAACATAGACAGCAGAGAATGTGCTATTTATTGCTTTATCTTTCTTACGTATACTTTGCTGTGATATTGCTGGAATTTTTTATTTATTTTTATTGGACCAGTACTCAGGGGATGACCCCTACATATGCAATGCATTGTATCGGAATTAGGAAAATAGGCAGTGAGGAGGGGGAAACAGAGAGTAGTGTTTGTGAACATTTGAATTGAACCTTCCAACGTTATAAAAGACAGGAAACACGTCTGCAGGCAACATATTCCACAGCCGAAGCATACGGTTGAAAAACGAATTCTCTCTGTAATGCGTAATATGATTCCCTGGGCAATCGACCACAAATGGGTGAGCTCTGGACGATGAACGCATGCTACGTAAAAATGTGCGCGTTTCGGGAACAAGATCCCTAATCTCGTCAGAGCAAAATCCATTGTAGTAATGATAGAACAGAGTAACGCACCCCAGAGAGAGAGAGAGAGAGAGAGAGAGAGAGTGAAGTACATCTTACACCGTTTCAAAAACTGAGGCACTTGAATGCTTCTTTAGAGACGTGAAAAATTTGATCTGTCCAGCGAACATCACACTGTATCTTCATTCCAAGAACATCAAGAGCATCCGACTCCTCAATATTTATACAATCCATGAGTACAGCTGGAGCAGCATTTGCGGTCGTTTGTTTGTGTGTTAATAAGCAACATTTTGTATTCAAACACACAATTAAGTACAATATTTGGTAAGCTTTCTCGTTGCCCTCAAAAAGTAACAAATCCAACAAAACACTCTTTGTAGACTTCATGGAATTATCCGTACCTGCTAAGTACGTTGCCAGATTGAAGGCTGTGCCGACATGATAGCGGTTGCTCCGGCTGTGGCTGGCCGAATGGGCGAATAAACAACGACAACAAAAAATAATAAACATATCAGCCTTTTTCAGTACTTGAGCCAAATCAAACTAATTTGTGAGGCGAGAAAGTGAATGCTGAAAAAAGTCAGGAAAACATAACTCAAACAAAGAACTCACCTTATCAACTTGCCGCCTTGTCACCAAATATATGACCGACTGATGTTATTTTCAGCCACGCCGGCGCGCCCTCTGAAATCCTGGTGGATTTCACCACTATGGTTTTGTGGCATTTTTTTTTTAATTTCGGATACCAACCCTAGTTTGAATCAGCTACAGCCCGCCTCTACTTAAAAAAAAACTCCATTTTTACTTTTTTCGAAGTCATCAAAAACTCTACTTTTTAGTCATACAACTCACGGCCAGTGTTGCCTACCGACACTACCTTTCCTGCCACTGTTGTGTCAGCCTACCCAAAAAATACGCATTCCCACATCCAAAGGTTTACACAACAAATTTTGAGGTTACAAAGTTATTTGTTGATGAATATAAGCACAAAACGCGGAGAGAAAAAAGGAGAGAGATATATAATTTCAAGATTTTCTGTGCCTTGGTTTATCTCTGTTTACTTTGTGTTCAGACTCTTCAAGTTTTACTAATCAACTCTGAATTTGCAGCAGAGAGAGTAGATGAGAGAAGGTGAAATTTTTATCACTTACATCTTCGATAAATGAAAGCGCGTCCCATCCTAAGTCGGTATACAATTCCTACCTACATTTGCACAGCGACGGCCTTGGCGTAAGATTTATCCAACAATTAATTACATTGTAAGCAGGGCTGCCAAAAAAAATATGTAAAAAATCCTAAATATCGCGATAATCTTTGATAATATCGTCATTTTAATTTTAAATATCGTCAAAAAATGGGACTTATTTTTGTGATGTTCAAATTTTTATTTAAAAATATAACAGATTTTTAATGCTAGCTTATGGTCCCAAATTTCAGGGTAGGAAAAATTTGTGCTCGCGAATTAAATTTTATTCAATTCGTTCGTTTTTTTTTTAAATTGTATTCCCGAATTTAAAAATAAAATTCGCGAAAAGAATTTAATTTTAATTTCGGGAATTTTTTCATTGTTTTCGCAAACGAAAAAAAAAAAAAAAATAAATAAAAACTGATTAAAATTGTTTGCGAGCAGAATGAAAAATTTCCGAATTTAAAATAAGATTGTGCTCGCGAATTGAAAAATAAAGTTCGCGAATTTAAAAATAAAATTCGTCAGCACTTTCAAACAAGAAGAGCAAAGAAAGAAATATTCTTTAAAACATTTAACTAAGCATGATGATGATGTTTTTGTTTTTAAGGTTGCCAAAATGATAATTTTAGCACATTTTTGATGATTTTTGAACCAAAATGTGGTTTGAAAATTTTTTCACCACCGAAATTTAAAATTAATAAATTAAATAGAATTATTGGCACAAAAAGTTAAAAAAAACACCAAAAACAGTGCGAAACGCACCGAATTGACAACACTGCTTTTTTATTTCTTCGTAATTAGTTTGCGAATTTAATTATTTAATTCTTTCACGAATTAAACAATTCTCTCCGGAATTTTATTTTTAAATTCGCTTCTTTGCTTTTTAAATTCGCTTACAAATTTTATGGAAAAAAGTGGCAACCCTATGCCTGAATAAACGTGGATTTTAATACAGCTAAGCAGTTTTGTAAACTTTTCATCAATTTGCCTAAATACAACATTTTAAAATAATTTTTTCTTGCTGTACTCATCTCATCATCGTATTTAATATCAGTGTCCAATATTATTCTATTGATCCGGGTTTTATTCAAGTGCTGCGCCAGCTTGTTTATATTGCCGTGCATAACCTATGTTTTTCTTTGGGGACGCAAATACAACATTTTAAAATAATTTTTTCTTGCTTGCTGTGCCAACTTGTTTATATTGCCGTGCATAACCTACGTTTTTCTTTGTGGACGCTAACTTACAAATAAATTATAGCGATTATGCCGACAAACAAAGTTTTCAAGTGTGGAGTTTGCAATGAAAATATTGGCAAAACGCACTCCAGCATTCAATGCAATTCCTGCAAGCTATGGGTGCACGTTCCATGTTCCGGGGTTTTGGAAAAGGACCTTTCAATTTTAAAGAATAACAAACTTTTTTCTTATACATGTGTTAAATGTGCGGATGCTGATAGTGCTGGAGTTAGAAACAATCCTAATGGTGATGTCAGTGCTATAAGAAGCCTTCTTAATAGTTTCATCAGCAGAGTTGAGACAGACCAAGACACTGCCAAACGGAATTTGTCTGAACTTAGCACCAAAATCGACTCGTTTATTGACAAGGTGGATCATGACCAAAATTCTATGCGAATTTTATTAGCTGAAACTGCTGCTGGCTTCAGGGCCGACATGACCGCTTGTATGAAGGATTTAAAGGCCGATATATCTCATTGTAACAAAATCATCAAGGATGTTGATTCTTACGCAAAATCAAATATAACATCCCTTGAGACTCACACTAATGCTTTATATAGACGACTCAACAGAGCTGATATCATGATTGGTGGGCTTCCAACTGGTATCATTGATCTTCGAGATACAATTCTAAGACTTGGCTCCCACCTTGGGGTTCCTATCCCGCTTAGTGAAATTCAGTACGCTTGTTATATCAACAGAGGGAAATCTGCTTTGGTTAAGTTCAACAGCGTTTTCACTCGTGATGCCATAATGAGGGCTTATTTTAAAACACGCTCGCTGAAAGTTCGTGACCTTGTTGATGGTGGTGTTGATATTCGTGTATATCTTAATGATCACTTTGGACCTGCTGCTGGTAAACTGAATGCTACTTGCAGAAACCTTCTTAAAAAGAAAATAATAAGCAAGTTCCGTATACTTAACGCCGATATTCTTGAGGCTAGACTTACTATGCCGGATGGCAGTGTAGTTGCACACGATATGGCTGGATGTATGTATGTCTCTACTGAATGTGAATTAATAAGCTGTTTATCCTTAAGTGTTGCATGTATAGGTATGTGCATGTGTTTACATGCGTGCTAGCGTATGTATGTATGCACATGTGTATATGTATGTATGCATGTATGTGTGTATGTATATACATCGTGTATATATGTGCGTATGTGTGTATATGTATGTGTATATATGTATGTATATATATGTATATATACATGTATATGTGTATATTATGTATGTGTATATGTGTGCATATGTACATATATGTGTGTTTATGTAGGCATATATGCATGCGTGTATGTGGGTATGTATACGTACTTATATGTATGTGTATGTATGTATGCATATATGTATGTTTTTTTTTTTTTTTTTTTTTTTTTTTTTTTTTTTTTTTTTTTTTTTTTTTTATTCGCGGGGTGAAAAACCATCGAAAGGCACTGGCAGTGATGGTGGTTGCCAGTAGTGCGAGACTTTAACTCGCTAAAAAACACCCCTTCGCCCTGACCCAGATGCTCCCCGAGGGACTGCCGCAAGGCTTTACGTCTCGGGGTGGGAAAGGTGATACACCCTACATCTAAACTAAACTACATTGATTCTGCTGCGAATCTGTTCTAACCTACGAAGTTCCAACAGAACCAATTTTACAAAACTACAGACGTACGTCCAGTTGCACAAAGATTCCAACATGATTGGAACGATACTGCTCGGACTGATGCTACGTCCTAGGACTGTTTCTAAATATTCCCTATCACTATTAAACCGTGGACAGATGAAGAACACATGCTCAGCATCTTCCAAGACATTACCATCACAACTCGGACAGAACGGAGTACTGTCATGTCCAAAACGGTACAAGTACGACCTAAAACAACCATGCCCAGTTAGAAACTGCGTAATATAGTAGTTCAAATCGCCATGCTTTCTTGATAGCCATGCTCTGATGTCTGGTATCAGTAAGTAGGTCCATCTTCCCTTGTCAGCTGTCGCCCATCTTTCTTGCCATTTTGGCAGACACGATTCTCTCAACCCAACCGAGATGTCCGAAGCGGCCTCTAGCTCGATCGGTATCATGCCGGCAATGACAAAAGCGGCCAGGTCCGATACAGTTCGGAATGCGCTACATACACGCAAGGCGATCAGCCTATACACAGGAGATATCAGGTTCACATAAGTAGGATATCTAAGTGAGCCTGACCATATTGGCGATGCATATAAGATAATGCTTCTTACTACACTAGAGAGTAATTTCCTCTGCAGATATTTTGGACCTCTTGTATTCGGCATGATCCGGCATAGCGCTGTGCATGTTTTTGATGCTTTACTGCCTATGTACTTCAAGTGCTCTTGAAAAGACAGACGAGTGTCAATCATGACCCCAAGGTATTTTAAACATTCCTTAGATTCTATGCTACACGTGCCAATATTTAGCCTGACAGTTTCCCTAACTTTCCTACTACTAATCAGAACCGCTTCCGTTTTATGGTCAGCTAGAGTTAGGCCCATTGATCTTAGCCAAGATCTTACGATCTGAATACTGGCGTTTGCAATGGTTTCCACCTCTAGTAACTCTTTCCCTTCACACACTAACGCTATGTCGTCTGCGAATCCAACTATCTTCACCTTTTCCGGTAGATCCAATCTTAATACTCCGTCGTACATGACGTTCCACAATAGTGGGCCAAGAACTGAACCTTGAGGCACCCCACCAATGATCTTGCGCCTCTTAGTACCTTTATCGGTATCATAAACTAGCTCTCTATCCCGGAAATAGTCCCGTACAATTGCTAGTAAATACCCTGGGATGTCTATACGGACCAAAGCATTAACTATATGCTCCCAGTTTGCCGTATTGAAGGCGTTTTTTACATCTAGGGTTATAACCACACAATACCCTTTTGTTCCATTCCTCCACCTCTTCCCTTGGATAGCTTGAGCAGCGGTTTCTACTACAACTTTGATAGCGTCCACCGCTGACTTTGCTTTCCTGAAGCCAAATTGGTTATCTGATAAACCTAGGTTAGCTTGTACGCAATCTTCCAATCTTCTGCAGATTATACTCTCCAGAAGTTTTCCACTTGTATCTATCATACAGAGCGGACGATAGGAGGAAGGGTCGTCTAGCGGCTTGTTATCCTTAGGTAACAACACCAATTTCTGCCTCTTCCAGATTGTTGGAAAAGTTCCCTGAATCAAGCATGCGCTTATTACTTTCAGGAAATAATCAGGATGGAGCTTAACAGCCTCCTTCAGTACCATATTTGGGATGCAATCTAAGCCTGGTGCCTTCTTGTCTTTGAATTTTGAGACAGCACCTTCTATCTCGACGACCGTAACCGGAGGAATGTCGAATAATTCAGCTGGATAGCTGTGTTGCCATGTCGGAGCTTCCTGTTGAGGAAAAAGATGGTCTACAATTCCGTTGAGGATATTCTCTTCTCTTGGCGGTGATGGGCCAAGACATTTAAGTTTCCTGGTTACTAGCTTATATGCCAAGCCCCAAGGATTACTATCTATTTCATCACAAGCATCCAGGAAACACCTACGCTTGCTCCTACGAATTGCAATCTTCAATGCCTTTCTTTTATCCCTATACAACTGGTGCTGCACGTTATTCTCTAACCGACCCCTCGTTCGTGTATACCGCCTTCGGGCGCTAATACACTCTGAACGCAAGCTAGCAATTTCATCATTCCACCAATACACTGGAGGCTTATTTGGCGATCTTTTTCGCCTTATCATAGCTACATTGCAGGCACTAGTGATATTGCGCACTAATTGCACTGCCATGTCTTCTGCTGAACCAGCCATTTCCATGTTCTCCATGCAGGCTGCGAAGCTATCCTTATCAAAGGTATTTACCTTCCATCCTGTCAAGACACGTGCTTGTACAATAGCACGGGGCTGTGCGTCTTGCACATCTATTATTATAGCGCTATGATCGCTATGTGTATAGATGTCAGATATTCTCCAGTTCACTTGGGTTGCGATACTGGCACTGACGAATGTAATGTCAATTACTGAGCCAGCATCACCCCTTCTGAAGGTGTGTTCAACTCCATTATTGATGAGTACAACACCCAGTACAGAAAAGGCTTCCAAGAGTATTCTTCCTCTTGCGTTTGCTGAGGGACAGCCCCATTCAACAGCCCACGCATTGAAATCACCTGCTATTATTACGGGGGTTCTTCCAACTGCATCCGTTACAATACTGTCAACTATTACCCGAAAGTCTTCTATAGAATACCTAGGGGGTATATAACAGCTGTAAATAGTGATGCCAGATATAACCGCTCGAGCATATCCGCATTGCGTTGTTATTCTATCGCGTATGGTTAGCGTGCTGGTGTTCCATATTGCCGATGTACCCGTGTTATCGGAAACCCAGTTTACAGATGCCATGGTCCGATATGGCTCACTTAGAATAGCGACATCTACACTTATATCTCGAACGCTTTGCTTAAGAAGCTCCTGGGCTGCCTGGCAATGGTTGAGATGTATGTATGTGTATATGCGCGTATGTATGCATGTATGTGGGTGTGCGTAAATACAGGTATTTGACTATAAGTACATAGATATATATTCTTAAATTCTTTGGCAAATTTGTAAAAATTGATCTCATTTACATTTAAATATCCTTGATTAGCTGTATGTTTATGTAAGATTTTTTTTTTTTCTTTTAACTTTTTTTTGTGATTTTATAAAGCCACTATGTTGGTTTACATTTCTCTCTACATTTTTACAATTATTAGCTCCCCGCTGTTCGCTTATTTTTCTAAATTTAATGTCTTCTGACCTAAACCATGGTCCATATTTCAGTGGTCATAACTTCTTACGTGATTCTTTGCGGCGTCACTCTCATAACTTAAATATTGCACACCTGAATTGCCAAAGTATCAAACCCTCTGGTAATTATTCTAAAATTGATGAGCTAAGGTCTATGTTAGTCGATTCTTCTTTGGATATTTTTTCAGCTACGGAAACTTGGTTGAAGCCCTATGTTTCCAGTCGGTCTGTTGAGATTCCTGGTTTCAAACTATAAGGAATGATCGTTTGGGGTCTAGAGGAGGAGGGGTAGGAATTTATGTATCTAAAAAAATTAAGCACAGGAGAGTAATGCAAGTTTCCGAACTTGGAGTTTGTGAATCTTTATTCATCGAACTTTGTCTAAATAATGCATCAATGCTATTTGGCGTCGTCTATTTGGCCCGCGGTGATGTGTTATCTTTTGAAAATTTCCACACTGAACTACTTTTTCGTTTCTCTAACATTATTATTGTCGGTGACTTTAATTGCAATTTATTTAATGTCGACAAATCCAGTCTTATGCGTCTTGTATGCTCTAGATGCAGCTTGTCCATTATTCATAACTCGCGCCCATCGCATTTTGATGTAGGTCATGGCTCCTCCTCACTGATCGACTACTGGCTGGTTAGTGACATCTCATCTCTGGAATTATCTGACCAGATGGCTTGCCCTTCAATTTCTCACCATGATTTAATTTTTTCTTCTTTTCGTCTTAGAGTGGATCGTCAAATTGAGTACTTTGAATATCGTGACTATAATGATATTGATTGGGAGGGTATTTTTTTCTGTTTATCTAATTTTGATTCAACGGAGTTCTACTATGGTAATGTCGATGATCAGTGTCTTTCTATTAACTCTCTTTTGCATTCTTTATACACACACGTTCCAGTTGTCAGGAGAAGGATTCGGTACACCAATGAGAGTTGGATTTTTTCCAGGGGCATTCTTTATGCTTGCTCCCTCAGGGATTTGGCTTTCAGAGCATATAGATTGAATCGTTCTCCTGAAAACTGGAGTATCTTTTGTAGACTTCGTAATAAGGCCAAGTCTGTTATTCGTAAGGTTAAGAGGAGACATTTTTCTAGACTATTCCAGGGTTTAGATACTGGAGGCATATGGAAAGTTCTAAATAAATCTGGTTTTGCAAGTGATGACGGGATTCCTTTTGAAGGTGATGTGAACCAATTAAATGATTTTTTTTCTTCTATGGGCTCTACGACAACTCACTCCAATTTCGATTTAGCGTCCTGCAGTAATGACACTCAGTACTTTTCATTTCGTTGTATTTCTGAGCAGACTCTATTTGATTCCCTATGTAGGGTTAAATCAAAGTCACTAGGAACAGATGACATTCCTATTAAGTTTATCAAAACTATTTATCCCTTTATTTCAGAATATCTTTTATTCTTAGTTAACACAATCTTGACTTCTTCTGAATTTCCCTGCTTTTGGAAAACCGCTAGGGTAATCCCAATTCCCAAGACTAAGGTAGTTCAAGGTCCGGAGGATCTTCGACCCATTTCTTTACTTCCTGCTGTATCGAAAGTGGTTGAGCATATTATTAAAGACCAGATTCTGGAATTCGTATCTAATGCTATTTACGATAGGCAATATGCATATCGTAAGGGATTTAATACTACGTCACTACTTCTCACTATGACTGACTGTATTAGGCGGAACGTTAATGACGACTATTTCAGTGTTGTTGTTTCCCTAGACCTTTCTAAAGCTTTTAACTCAATTAACCATAACTTACTTATAGACAAGCTTAGCAATGAGTTTAAGTTTTCCAGATCGGCTTGTAAGCTCATTTATTTTTATTTGACAAATAGGTCTCAATTTTCTGTGCTAAATGGTGTTAGCTCTGGGTTGCGGACTCTTCTATCCGGTATTCCCCAGGGTTCAGTTCTGGGTCCCCTTTTATTTACTATATACATTAACAGTCTACCTGGATTTGTGAACTCCACTACCTGTGAGACCTTTTTGTACGCTGACGATGTCTTTTTGTTATTCAAGAGTCCTTTAGATTTTCCGGATGTTCTGCAGGCGAACATTAACTTTTGTCTAGGACGGGTGCTCGAATGGATGTCAAACAATTCCTTGAACGTTAATCCTGCTAAAACTAAGGCAATAACTTTTGGATACAGTCATCGCTTCTTTTTCGACCTTGATATATTCTTGGATCGGGTGCGCATTTCTTTTGTTGATCAGCTTAAATGTCTAGGTATAATACTTGACCCAAAACTTTCCTTTTCATACCATATCGATATGGTAAGTAGAAAACTTTTCGGTACACTACGTAGAATCTACTCTGCGAATCTTTCACTTCCCCTTCGCATCAGATCGCAACTTTCATGGGCATTACTAATGTCGCACATCCTTTATGGTCTTGAAATTTTTTCGGGTACGTCCTCAATGTATCTGAATAGAATTAAACGTCTCATTAACATTGTTGTACGTTTTGTCTATAATGTTCGCCGACGTGAACATATCTCGCCTTTCTTTGAACGATTTCTTGGTTGTAGTTTTGCGAAATTTCTAATGATTCGTAATTTGGTCCTGTTTCACAAGATTATGAAGACTTCCACACCTTTAGCATTGTATAGTTCATTTACGTTTCTGCGCTCTTCTAGGAATCCTCAGCTGCTGATACCGAGAATTTCTTGTTCTTTTTTTGATAAATCTTTTGTGGTTAGGATTGCTAGATGGTGGAATTTTTTACCTTTTTCCCTGCGCATATTTTCTCATTCGAATAACGTGTTTCGTTTAAAACTTTTAATGTTTTCATCTATGCATTGAAATATTTTGCTTTTCACCTACATATTCTTTCCGTGGTTATCCCACTGATTTGGACCTATATCTTCCGCGCTAAATGCTTTCTTTCTTATTTTTCTCAGCTGGGGAGCTGGTATTCTCAAATATGATTTTTATTTTTTATTTTAATTAATTTTATAATATATTGTTAATTATTTCTTATTTTTGTTGTAAACAAAGTTGTATATTCAGGCTATATACTACTATGATGTAATATAATTATATTGGCCCTTGAGGCTTTGTATTGCATATTTTTGAAATAAATGAAATGAAATGAAATGAAATGAAAATTCGTGAGCCAAGGCGAATTCATTACTAGGTGAACTTGACAGCTCACGGAATTATTTTTTGCTTGCCACGCTTTTTCAAATGAGATTGTCGAATTTTTTTTCGTTTGTTTACAAACATTTTCGCGCCATGTTAATCTGAAATTTTTCTGGCATGATTTAATGAAGTTTCAAGAAATTTTTGTAAATTTAAAAGTGAAGAACCAATATAATCTGTGATTTTAATTATAAACAATTATAAAAGTTTGTATTTAACGTTTAACGGCCATTAACACCAAGTCTGATTATATTTTAATTGAGACTTTAACCGCTAGTTAGACAAAAATGTATTTCACAATGTATAATTAAGTCTTAACCGGCACTATTTAACAGAAAAGTTGCTGTTAAATTTAACCGACCAAAATTCGCCGGTTAAGAAGTTAACCAGTACTCAAATAAATAAAAAACAAACAAATAATAAAAATATGGACATAAATAGAAATTAACAATTATATTTTTATTTATTTATATTTATTTTTATCTATATATATATATTTATATTTTTTTTAGCTGATCTTATTGAATGACATTGCGAACTGAACTCCGCTGCAATTTTTTCCCAAGTCACCTTTTTTTCCTGCCAACTGACGGCATTTGTTTTTTTGTTCTCCACCTTATGAAAAAATTTTTGTACTAGGGAAATAAGAACATCTTTCTCTTGAGATGTAACATTTGCTGATCTATGTACATAAATATAAAGAAAAGGATATAAAATATTTGGGAAAATGAACATTAGTCTGGTTTAATTGTATACACACATAGTATTGTATCTGCACTTTTACAATATTCACTGCCACAAAATTGTAATTCTTTAGTACTTACCTTGGTTGTTTTTTCTTGAAAGATTCCATAAGTGAATCACTGCTCTGCGACTGCCAAAAAATATCTTCTTCCATTGTGTCTGAAATAAAATACATATAAATATGTTTTTACTACATACATATAATTTGACTGTATTCTTGCATATAACTTACTGCACGTAACTATAAAATTTATTATTTTTTATACAATTTTTTGAAAAATATTTTTGAAATTTTAACGCCGCAGAAATAAAAAAACGTTTCTTTCTAAAAATTGTGTTTGTCATTACACTATTTTTCGTAAACAAATACAAGTAGCATTGCCATACTTTTTAAATTTTTGTCTGTTAAGTAACCGAAAGATGGTGCAATCCAAATTACTAACTGTTGGTTAAATAGTGCCTGTTAAGCAAACGGACAATTTGTTAATAATTTTTTAATTGCAACTTAATTTTAGATTATGAAAATGGCCCTAAGTAACATTTTTTTTAGCTGAACAATCTTAGGCGAATTTAAATTTTGACATTGACAGTAAGTTTAACAATAACAAAATGTATAGTATTGAATTTGCCTTCCCGCTTGCATTCACCTGTATAAATTCGCGAATTTTCGCGAACTAAAAAGATTAATTCTTTGAAATATGAAAAATTAAATTCGTTCCTATTAAATTCCTTCGCAAACGAATTTAATTCGAGCATTATTCCTACCCGGCCAAATTTGTACATTCGCAAAAAAAAAAAAAAAAAAAAAAAAAAAAAATATATATATATATATATATATATATATATATATATATATATATATATATATATATATATATATATATATATATATATATATATATATATATATATATATATATATATATATATATATATATATATATATATATATATATATATATATATATATATATATATATATATATATATATATATATATATATATATATATATATATATATATATATATATACTAGTATAACTTTATTAAATTTTAGAAATTTTATACATGAAGTTAGCTGCAGATTACTAATTTTGAAATTTTTTTCAATCTTTGCTGTGCTGTTGATAAACGCTATGATACAATTGCGAATAATTGAAAAATGTACAAGACGCGACATTTAATTTTCAAATCAATAGCTTCTTCAATATGATCAATTATAAAGGGCGATCCCAAACGCATGAAGTTAAAAGTGAATAAAATAAAAATTTCTCAGAGAACTATCTTAATATTTAAGTAAGCCTTCTTGAAGGCCTTCTTAGCATTTCTAATTGGAGGCGTTCTTTTAGAAGACTTCAATCTGGGCTTTCTCAGCAGACTTTCAGCTTCTTTGTTTCTACACCTTCCTATAACAGGGAGAAAGTAGACCTTCTATGAGGCCTTGATTGCAAGCAGCGTTGGGCAAAATACTCAAATTATGTATTTCAAATACAAAATACAAGATACTTTCAAGTTGTGTATTTCAAATACAAAATATAAAATATTTCAAGCTTCAGACATTTTTACTGCTAACTTATTCCTGAAGAAGAACACCGAAGTTGATTCGAAATATTGAAAGGGAAAAATATAAAATTTATTTAATAAAACAAAAAAGAGTTTTAAATTAAATTTTTGGTTTGTACATTTGTACAACGGGTTATAGTTAAGGTTTTTTCTTTCTTAAGTTTTATTTTTTCTTAAGAAGGATTTTTTACAATACAAATTTGCTGTGATCAATAATTTTTGATTGAAGAAAACAATTAAAATAATAATCAAATCTTTAGCTGGGGGACAACTAGCTGTTTCGTAGTCGCTACACTACTCATCAGCACCCACTGGGATTTGAGTTTTATTTAAATTGATTCTGGACCTTGAGCCTAAAAAGGTAACAAATATTTCAATATTTCAAGTATACAAGATATAAGTTGTGTTCATTTACTAAAAACTTTTACAAATTTGTAATAATTGTTACTAGAAAGCGTTCATTAACCCAAAAAATTTGCAACGAGAGAGCGTCAAAAGAGCTTAAAAAATTCAAAATAAAAACATTTTGAAAAATTTAAGAAATTGTAATTATATGTAAACTTTTAAATCGATTAAAAGTATTAAAAAGATTACAAATTTATTTTTGTGTAACTAATTAGCAACAGAAATAAAATAAGAAGTCTAGGGGAAACGAACTAAGCGACACAGCATCTGGCACATCAGTGGCAAATAATGTTCCGGCAAATTTTGTTGCTTGAATGTGTTTAAAGCTTCTAGGGAAGCAATTAAATTCACACTTGGATCCTTCCATTTATAATTATATTAACATTTATCTAATTTTAACCTCTAAAATATTTCTGTTTTTTGTTTCTTTATTTTTTACAAACCAGATGTTATTTTTAGTGTTGTAAATATTATGAGTACCTAGCTACTCGGTACTTTACACTTTGAAATTAATTTGAAAAATATAAATGCTATGTGTAGGCAGGCAGTTATAACTTATAAAGCGGCCCATACACGTTTCAATTCAATTGTTAATTAAGTCTTTCAATTGAATTGGTTCTTGGCAACACACTTCATAAACTGAATTGAAAGATTTTCATCCAACTATCAGATTCAATGAAATTAAAGACAATTTTAAAATTATTTAACATTTTCTTTACAAAAAATTACAAATATAAATTTGGACAATAATTTATTGAATTTTTGTTGAACTTTATAATTTTTAAATTAAATTTTTGGTTTGTACATTTGCAGAACGGGTTATAGTTCAAGTTTTCTTAAGTTTTTTGGACAACTGATCAGGAGACTCGAACATACAAAGCACAATCGAATTGAGAGACATACTAGCCAACTTGAAAAAAATCAAAATGGTTTGATTTTTCTTCAACGAACTCGACAATTTTCAAACGAATCAATTTAAACGTCTTGATTTGTACAACAACCGACTCAGTAGCCAATTGAGTTTATTGCAAAGGGAACGATCTTTCAGAACCAGGTGCTTTTTTGAGAATCGAGCAGCCTGCTTACCTAACCAATTGAGTTGAAACGTGTATGGGGTAAGCGCCCCTAATTAAAAATAGATATTTTATTCAAAAGTAGCTAATCACCCCTGTATTTAGCGTATTTCGATTACGTCTAGTACTAGATTAAATAAAATTGTAAAACTTTTCTTTATTCTGTTACAAGTCGTACTCAAAAAACGCCAGCCACGACAATGCTGAATATAAATGACCACAACCACGCTCTTTTTATAACTATATACATATGTATTTGTCCAAAAAATATAAGAGTAGTTATTAAGTACTCATATATACCTATACATAACAACACTACTCTAATTTGCAAATTTTAGCTACAAAAGTGTTCATTTACTTTTTCACATTTTTGAGAGTAATTTTGAAAATTTTCTGGTTATTCTCTCGTTGCTAATTTTTACTAGTAAAGTAAATGAACACACCTATAACTACAAATACTTTTATCTCATAAAAGTGTATTTCCAATGCAAGTATTTCAAATGCTTGCCCAGCCCTGTTTGCAAGGCAGACAATAATGAATATCGAAGCTAATATAACGCTTTAGAAAGCCTTTCAGAAAGCCTTTCTGATGGAGGCCTTTAGAAGTTTCCCACTGGGCTGAATTCTATTCAGTAGGAGATACATTTCAAATGATTATTAAAAATATGTAGACCTGCTATCGGCAGTCAAATTGTTTGAAAATATTGTATATCCAAGTTTCCTTCCTCATGGAAATTTAATAATTTAGTTCGTTGAAAAGCTAACAAGTTTTTTATTCTCAAAATGTTACAAATTCTGGATTACTAATATCAAAATAATGAGTAATAAAAAATCTTTAAGAAATAAAAAAAGGAAAACAAAAATGAAAAGACTGATTATAATCCACACTCATAAACAAATATAATTTTTATATTTTCGAATAAAGAAAAAACTCTTTTCTTACGAAATAAAAACAAAATCAAATTAATAAAATGAAGAAGAAAAAAAAAAAAAACGAAAATATGAAATGATAACAATAATAATTTTAATAAAAATGAAATGATATAAAGGAAGAATGAACACACATAAGCGCGTCTCTTAATTTATGACGTTTTGGCAGTTTTAGTGCTCGTTCTTGAGCTTGACACCCGCTTGCCAGAATTCCAGTCACAGCAGGGTACCCATTTGAGTACTTTACCTGTGTGTTTGTGGATTCCGCTTGTTACATTTTTGCTTTGAAGGAGTAAGAAAACAAAAACCTATATGAACAACAACAGCAACAAACACAACAAAAAAGAACCTCATTTAGATGCTCCAAGTCAAGCAATCTTTTATTTAAAAGCGTCAATGCTGCTGGCTGGGCTGTATTAAAGAGCATAAAATTTTAGCCTGTCGATAAACAAGAAACGCATCAATATCTAAACGACGTGTCATTGGCCTTGATTGGTTTTTTTTTTCTTCGTGTTTAACTTACCAAATCCATTAAGAACAATGGGAGCCACTCATTGCAACGTGGGTTAATCCCGCATTCAAATTTTGTGCTTAAGAGAGTGAATGGGAATTGATCGTAAAAGTATCGTTTATTTGTTGAACGCTCGAAGACACTCCGGAGCCTTTATTAATTTTCTCATATTGTTATTTCTTTTAGGAGTATTGGATTGTAGCAGACGCTTAGACTCCAATTTAGTTTTATGTGACTGCTTTAATGTCAAGTGACAACATATTTGTCCTTTTTTTTACCAACAAAATTGACATTTTCTCTGAGTTCATAGGCAGAGTGTTAAAAAAAGCTTATATAATAAATGATATAATGAGGGTTTTGTGTAATATAAAAGAGCCCATATGCAAAATTTTGAAATTGTTACTTTTGTGTTCTAGTTTAGTAAAAAATGATTTCGTCATAGCTTGGCTTTTCGTTCATATTCCTGCTAAATAAATACATACTCGTATAGTTTAAAAAACTTAAAAAAAACACGCTTCAACATCAAATTTAAAATTTTTCATTCACTGCTTTTTAAGCTTCTTCTTAAATTATCCATATAATCAGATAATTATCCGTGTAACGGAATCCGTGTCACTGTCAAACATCTTCAGTTTGGTCTATAATTTAATAATGAATCGTCTTACAAACGAACAACGCTTGCAAATTATTGAATTTTATTACCAAAATGCGTGCTCTGTTAAGAAAGTTCATCGCGCGCTTCTTCCATTTTATGGTCAGTTTAATCGACCTACTGAGGCTTCTATTCGGGCTATTGTAAAAAAATTTCGCACCAAATTTACATTGTTGGACATTAAACCACCAACACGCTTACGTAGAGTGCGAACTGAAGAAAATATCGCAGCCGTATCGGCCAGTGTTGGTGATGACCGTGAATTATCGATTCGGCGCCGTTCGCAGCAATTGGGCCTCTGTTACTCCACTACGTGGAAAATTTTGCGGAAGGATTTGGGTGTGAAGCCTTATAAGATACAGCTGGTGCAAGAATTGAAGCCAAACGACCTACCACAACGCCAAATTTTTGGTGAATGGGCTCTTGAAGAGTTAGATGAAGATCCACTTTTTTATCGAAGAATTGTGTTCAGCGACGAGGCTCATTTCTGGTTGAATGGATACGTGAACAAGCAAAACTGCCGTATTTGGAGTGAAGAGCAGCCAGAAGCATTGCAAGAGCTACCAATGCATCCACAAAAAACAACCGTTTTTTTCTGAATTTTATGTGTTTTTTTTTTTAAATTTCCGATAGTTCTTATAAAATCACCCATTATTTTTGTGAAGGGTATAACAACGATGTATGCGACTATGTTTCCATTCTTATTCTCCCCTGCTCTCTGAAACCTACTATAAAATTAAGAATTTCTCAACTAAAATTGCTTTCTCTGGTCTGGCACTTAGCGACAACAGAGCTGCCAGATTTGTACATTTTTGCTAAAAACCTTTCACTATACTGGGTTAGAACAAAAAGAAAATTATGAAATTATGTTATACCTTAATATATTGTTAAAGAAAAATATGATTTATTACTTTTGGAAAATTTATGCCAAACCTTTGTTGCCATGACCATCCTACTAGCAATATTAAAAAAGAAATCATAAGTACTGATAACACTTTAGGAGAGCTTGGTACTCATATTTATATAAGGCAGCGCAAATACAACAAATGGAAATGTTTACAAACCCTAAACGGAGTTATTCTAATGGAAACTCATAAAGTCTTCAAAGCTGACAAGTGACACTTTTTCCATGTTTGTAAATTTTTACATTTTTTCAAGATTTTCTTTAAAAAAATCTTAAGAAAAAAGGATAATACTTGTTACAGGCAGAACACCGTGTCCTTTATCGATTGAATTTATAATTACGAGCATCAACGCAGGGTTGCATTGTGTCTGTTTGATTATTACCCGACCATTTCATTGTAATATTTGGGGTGTGTTTGTTTGTTTATTTGTTGTATTCCAAATTGTTTTAATTCCTTTTGTTGTATTTATTGTATCTTTCTTAAGAATTCAAATAGGTGTAGATATGTGCGTGTGTGTTTGAAAAAAATTAATATTTCATATTTATGCTTGTTTTATGCAGCATATAAATCATAAAGAAATAAATACATATGAACAGGAATCTAAATCAAAATTAATATTTTATGGTCGAATGCACTTCGTATGATGCTGTTGGATTTTTTGCGCCTGCGTGAATGTTTATGTGAAAAATTTTGATTTATGTCATAATTTTTTAAGTTTGTCTGAGAACGCTAAAAGACTTCTGTTGTAAAACATTTTCATATCTCTTAACGCAGATAAATAGTTTCAGGTTTATCTTCATATTTGTATTGCAAGTAAGACGAGGATTTGTGAGAAATTAGATCGATCGCAGGCATATATAATGGGTGATTTTATAAGAACTATCGGAAATTTAAAAAAAAACACATAAAATTCAGAAAAATGCATGAAATATTTATTTGGATAGACAGTTGGGTCGATATAATTTAATGTTTGCAAAATGCATATGTTGGCCGAGGCTGCGCCTCAAATGGTCCATCCGCTTAGTCCAATTTTGGCATACTCTTTCCAACATTTCGGCCGGTATCTTACGAATAATGTTGGCAATGTTGGCTTCCAGTGCGTCAATCGAAGCGGGCTTGTCGCTATAGACATTAGCCTTAACATATCCCCACAAAAAATAGTCTAGAGGCGTTAAATCGCACGATCTGGGCGGCCAATTGACTGGTCCCAAGCGTGAAATAAACTGTTCACCGAACTCGCCTCTCAATTGGTCCATTGTTTCGCGTGCTGTGTGGCATGTGGCACCGTCTTGTTGAAACCACATGTCATGCAAGTCAAGCTCTTCCATTTTGGGCAAAAAAAAGTTTGTTATCATCGCACGGTAGAGCTCACCATTCACAGTAACGTTGTGATTCACATCATCTTTGAAAAAATACGGCCCAATGATGCCGCCAGCCCATAATCCGCACCAAACGGTTGTTTTTTGTGGATGCATTGGTAGCTCTTGCAATGCTTCTGGCTGCTCTTCACTCCAAATACGGCAGTTTTGCTTGTTCACGTATCCATTCAACCAGAAATGAGCCTCGTCGCTGAACACAATTCTTCGATAAAAAAGTGGATCTTCATCTAACTTTTCAAGAGCCCATTCACCAAAAATTTGGCGTTGTGGTAGGTCGTTTGGCTTCAATTCTTGCACCAGCTGTATCTTATAAGGCTTCACACCCAAATCCTCCCGCAAAATTTTCCACGTAGTGGAGTAACAGAGGCCCAATTGCTGCGAACGGCGCCGAATCGATAATTCACGGTCATCACCAACACTGGCCGATTGGTGGTTTAATGTCCAACAATGTAAATTTGGTGCGAAATTTTTTTACAATAGCCCGAATAGAAGCCTCAGTAGGTCGATTAAACTGACCATAAAATGGAAGAAGCGCGCGATGAACTTTCTTAACAGAGCACGCATTTTGGTAATAAAATTCAATAATTTACAAGCGTTGTTCGTTTGTAAGACGATTCGTGATTAAATTATAGACCAAACTGAAGATGTCTGACAGTGACACAAGATACAAAACGTGCGTGAGCTGTCAAAACTAGTGTTGCCAAAAAGATAATAGCAAAAAAATCATTCGTTACATACAAACATATGCATATGTGTATGTTAAATTCAACTGAAAAATACAACAAATTTTAAGATTCAAATACCTTGAAAAATCCCAATTAGCATTTTTGTCAGGGAAGAATCTACTGAGAATCTGTCTATTTTTAATCGTAGAAGAAGAAACAATAAGCCTCTGGAGTGCCAAAAAAACTACTGGTAAGTCCTGGGGCCTAAGCCCTAGGATAACATGCTGGTTATATACTCCAATGTTGAAACCAAGCATACTATATGGTGCTCTAGTATGGTGGAGAAAAACGAAACAGGTCACAGTCATATCAAGACTTTGCAAGGTACAGAGACTTGCATGCCTATGTATCACATGGACGATGAGAACTACCCCAACGACAGGTATGGAAGCTTTTTTGAACCTAATACCTCTGAACATGGTAGTGAAAGCCGCTGTTCAGATGCTTTCAATCTACAAAAGGGAAAAACTTAAGGCAGGTAATTGGTAAATTGCTATTGGTCATCTTGCAATCCTAAAGGGTATCAGAGACGTAAGATCCAACGATAAAGGGTGTCAGAGACGTAAGATCCAACCGACGCCTTTTTTTTGGGATTATATTCCCAACAAGAGAAGAATGGGGCACGAACAGCGTGATGGTTTACAAAAATGGTACACGGAAGTATGAGAATTAGTCAATTTTGTTTGTGTTCAGTTTCTGAGTAATTTTTGCACAATTTTTTATAACACATTGTAAACATGTATTGAATTTTTTTTTAACGAAATTGTACCTAATTGCCTTAAAGCCATTTGTCGCTGAGGCATAAAAATTTTACTGTGAAATTACAATAATATGGAAATAAATACACTTATAAAAAAAAAATATCCAAAATGCTCCAAGGAATTGAAGCGGGGTTAGTGATGCCTACATGCATCATGCGGGAATATAATTCTCAGTAAAGGCACCATAATCTTTCAAGTGAAACTATACACAATAAGGTAAGCGGTGAATATACTTTCCGATAGGGGACACAATAGTAAAAATACTCTCTGATAGTGATCAATCAGTCCTCAAAGCCATAATCAATTTTATGTATAAATCAGAATTATGCATGTATAATAAAAAAACTACATATTTTTGCCCATCTGGCAACTTATCCTTTCTTATTTAAAGAATAATTGACTTGTCTCAAACAAGTGACCTCATAGATCCAACTCATTCCTTTACCAGGAAGTTCGGTATCATCCTCCCAACTAAGGAAGCATGGATCACAAACCCAAGATGGCTGCGGGATGGTTCTCAAAAGTGGTACACGGATGAAACCAAAATGCTCCAAGAAGTTGGAGGGAGAATAGTGCGGTCTAGAGCACGCAGGAATATAAGGATACCACAATCTTCCAAGTCGAACTATACCCAATAAGGGAAATGGTTGATATACTTTTCGAGAAGGAAGAAAAGGTACTGTTGATTTAAATTGTCAATCAGCTCTAAAAGCACTGAGAAACTGTCTCTTTACGTCCAAGTTAGTATTATAATGTCACAACAGGCTGAATAAACGAACGAGGTCACTTTGATGTGGGTGCCAGGATATGAGGAGCACTATGGCAATGTGATGGCAAATAACTTTGCCAAAAAAGGAGCAGAGGGTACTGTTATTGCACCGACTCTTACATTTGGCTACAATCAGAGCCTCCTTAAGGAGAAGATGAAAAAATTGAGGGGTTCATCGTGAAGCAACATCGGAACGAGACAACCGGTCTTGAACATTCCAAGAAGTTTCTAAGCTTTGATGCAAATAAGGCCGATTGTGCTCTAAAACTGAACAGGAAGAGCCTCAGAACACTGTCAGGTGCACTTAGAGGCTATTATATCTGCCTTAAGCATCTGTACAGGATAGCCATTTCTAATACACAGATTTGTGGATTTTGTGGTGAACAAGGAGTCAGTGGAGCATTTGATCACACACTGTGAGGTATTAGGTCACAGAAGATACAGGCTGCTACAAGCGCATACGTTTAATAAACAGGAGCTGCCATCACTCTCATTAAAGAAGTGTCCGGCTTCTTGACGTATCAATCAGTGAAGGGGCAGGGGAAGCACAATAGATTAATAATGGGCGGAGTACAAGTGCCCGTAGAGTGCCACATGCCATTCGAAATGATAATAAATAATAAGTATAGGGTGCATAAATTTTAAACGTCAAGTTGTTTTCTGCATTTCATTTGACATTTCTCAATTTCAGACTAATTCAATTTGAACCACGGAACGATACGCAATCAAGCAACGTGTTAGAGTTATTCAGGCTTATTAAGAAAATGGGTGTCTAAATCAAAATGCATATCGTGCGCTTCGTGGTTTTTTCGGTCAATGTTATCGTCCAAATGTGCGTACAATCGGAAAAATCGTACAAAAATTGGAGCAACCCGGGTCTGTAGGAGATATACAAATAGCAGTGAATGCTCGTGCAGCTCGTTATGTAGAAAATATTGCTGCTGTTCGCGATAGTGTGGCTAATGCACCAACAAATGCACCTCTCACACTTGTCGTTGATAAAGATAGTGCATACAGACTTGCATTTACATGCTTGCAATGTGTAATTGACTCAAGAACTAAAACCTCTTGGCCATTCCAAGCGTCGTCAATAGTCAGAATGGTGGCAAGAAATGGCAACAGTGGATGAACAATTTTCGAAGAAAATCATCTTCAGTGATGAGGCACATTTTCACTTCAGTGGATTCGACAATAAGCAGAATTGGCGCATTTGGGCGAATGATATTCCAAGAGTGATTGTCGAAAAACCAATGCATCCACAAAGAATGTTTGGTGCGGTTTATGGGCTGGTGGCATCATTGGAGCGTATTTTTTCCAAAATACGGCCGGTCAGACAGTTACTGTGAATGTTGTTCGCTATCGTGAAATGATAACGAACTTTTTATAGCTCGAATTGGAAGTTATGGATGTGGACGATATGTGATTTCAACAGGACGGTGTCACTTGTCACACAGCTAACGATAAAATGGCTCCTGCGCGAGGATTACAATGTCCGTGTTATCACACGTGTCCGTGTTATATCACCGTTGGCATTGTTTCTTTGGGGTTATTTGAAAGAAATGGTGTAAGCCAGCAAGAATTTAGGAGCTAAAGATTGAGATAATTCGGCACATTAAGTGCATACAACCTCAATTATGCCTCAAACACCATCGACAATTTTGACTATTGGATGGAGGTGTGCCACCGAGGTTTAATTATGTATGGTTGTTCCATACATAATTGAACCATTCCAATATTATCATAAGAAGAAAAAAGGACAAATAATTGCTAAATAAAAAATCAACATCGGCCCTTAAAATTTAACCACCCTTTATATTAGACCTCTTTCAACTTTTGCTAAAAACAGAAGTGTAGCTTGTACTTAATCCGGAAATTCCTTTAAGTATCGACAGTGTTGCTGAAATTTAAGTGGAACAACTTGTGCTTAATTCTCTTTTTTTGTTTTTACATTAAACTTGTATACATATGTATATATAAAGGTCCCTTTTGTTGCCATATGCCCCCGTTTATTTAGTTTTCAATTTCAGTCTGTTTTTGTAAGCACATAAAGGTATATGTACATATGTATCTACATTACATCAGAGAACTTCACTTGTTGATTAAAAATCATTCAACAATAACAAAACAACTTGTCTTTTATTTGGAAATGATCAAACTTGCCCACACATTCTCATTTGTTGTTCATTTTAAAGCAACCGAACATAAAAATATCGCTTTGTTGGTTCTGATGGTCTACACATCGGCTGATTCATAAAAATTATCTTGTCTAAAGGGGGAATGAATGAAATAACGAAACTTGCTCGAACTTTTTATACGTTGTTCATTTGAAGGCAATCGAACCACATGTAACTTGAACCCTTGCTTAATTTGATCGTAGGTCCAGTCAAACTTGTCAACTCGTGTGCTTGTGTTTTTCAATCAACACTGAACATTCTGATAGAAATTGAGGTACAAAAAGCAAGAAATCAATGTGTATGAATTCGTTCATTCCCGTTAACAAAGGTAAGATTTTTTTTATGTTAATTTTCATTGGTTTTTGATGTCTATTCATGTTATCTGTAATAAATTAGGAAATTTTGGAAGAAATTACTCATTTTATTTGCAGTATGATATTATAAATAATATTTATTATTATTTTTTGTTTGTTTTTTATCTGGGGGCTAATTCTGTCATTCGCTTACGAGCGAGTTCTTTTTCGAATGTGCGAGTTTTTACACTTTTGAGATTATCTCATTCGATATCGAGTAAAAGGTATCGAAATTTCTAATGATGGCATTCGATAGCGAGTAAACATTCGTGCAATTTTTAAGCGTAAGCAAAAGTACTATCGAAAACCCGCCAAACAGAAAAACACAAAAGAAATGTAAGTTCAAAATTTGTTTCGAATATAAAATTAAATGTATAAATAACTTTTTATTTCAGGTTAGCAGTAACCAAGGCGAATTCATACCAGTGGCTGTATGTAACTCTCGCCACGAGAAATTTTTCGACTGAAACGTGTGAAATGAAACAAAGTTGAAACAAACATCTGCTTTTCTCACTAAACTGTAGCTATAACTTTTCTTTGGTGAGTAATAGCTGTCACGTAATGATATTACTCGCCATTTTACGGAAAAACTGTTTCTGTAAAACTTTTGCGAAAAAATTTCCCGCATTCAACTGTCATTATTTCTCGCAAATAAAAAGGCTGTGAGATAGTATTTCAAATAACAATAATCATCATTAAATGAATAATAATGCTGAAAAAATAAGTATTTTGTTGTTATATTAAATTTGATATACATATATATTTACACAGTTTAGAATGATTGTTTTTTTTTTATTTTAACTTTTTTATTAATTTTTATACCCTTCACACAACAAGTTTTAAGGGAATACTTATATAAGTTTGAAATTTCTACAATTTTAATTTCCGATCCGACAAAGTATATTGTAATACTTTTATAATCTTTTTTTCAGAATTCACAAATTGCAATTGATTTTTAATTTTACAAAATTTTGTGCATGTAAGTATGTATTTGTATATAAAATGTAAACATTAGAGCCATACCATACATTTTCTAGAATAGCCGTCGGTTATAATATGACGCCGTCAAACAAAATTTCTTAACTTTAGTAATTTTTGGTCGGCGGCGGTACTAATTGTGGCTGGTGCTTTCATTTTTAAAATTGCATATCGGCTTCTAACGTAACGACGTAATTACTTTGGATAATTTTCGACATGAGTTACAGACGCAGTTTTTTCTCACTTTTCGAGAAACAATGGAATAATTTGTTTCACAAGTTTTCGACGCGAGAACTTCTCGCCAAAGTTACAGAACACAGTCACAAGTATGTGCAAGAGCAATAAATGCAACACTACAAAAAATAAATCTTTTTTCAAATGTCAAGGGAAACTATAAACACAAAAAGGAATTAAAAACAAATATATAGTAAAAAAAATTTAGAAGAAAAGACAAACTTTTAATTATTTCGAGAAAATTTTAATAATCTCGTGAAAATTAAAGTCCCAGATCTCGGAAAGGTAAAATGGCCAGCCAGATTGAGGAGGATTCTTGATGATAGCTGGCACTCCAGATACAATACGTAATTCAAAAAATTGTTTTACAATTTTTTTTCCAAATTTCTATTAAAAAAAATTGACTAATAAAAATTATAAATAGCTTGTTTTCTATGTTTCCCACCTATCTATATGTCGACATTTCATAGGAACTACCCTAATCATCAGTAGACTTTGGAAATTTTTCAAAGATATTCTCAAACATTCAACTTTATATCCCAACAATATAAATAAATTGTTGAGAATTTAAAAGAAAAATGCTCTAATAACACCTGTCAAAACACAAAAAACAAGCTTTTTCATTTATACACGTCTCTAACATTTCTTTACACCTTTCAAACAAATGAACAACCGTTGGTTGCTACGATTTGCTTTTTGGAAATTTTTGAATTTCTTTCAAAAATTTCCAAAGTCTACTGATAATTAGGGTAGTTCCTATGAAATGTCGACATGTAGATAGCTGGGAAACATAGAAAACAAGCTATTTATAATTTTTATTGGTATAAATGGTAGAAGCTAAGAATAGCGAATAAAAAACTTAATTGTTTGAGAAAAAAATTGACAATAAAAGAAAAATTTAGTTATTTCGAGAAACTTTTAATTATTTCATGAAAATTAAAGTCTCAGATCATAGAGATTGAGAAGGAGAAAATGGCCAGCCAGATTGGGGAGGATTCTTGATGATAGCTGGCGCTATAGATACAAAACATAATTTTAAATACTGTTTCAAAATTTTTTCCCCAATTTTGTTTTAATTATGGCATTGACATCTGAAAGAGATTTGATTAAAATGAAAAAGTTACCATCTGCGCTATCAATTTCAGCTGATATGAATTCGCCTTGGCAGTAACGAAAATTAATTTTACACAAAAAGATATTTTGGCCAATTTTATGGCAGTACATACCGATTTTGCGCAGTATTACGGAATACTGCGTTTTGTCTGTGTGAACTTGTTCTTGTTTATTCTGCTCATAGTCAAAATTTGATGTGTGCAGCAGAATGAATATGCTTTTTAAGGCCCTGATTTTTAAAATCTCTATTGAATATTGATTAAAACTATAAATGAATTAAATAAATAATTGAAATAACTTGTTTTTCGCTTTACATTTACACGATCGTACGATTCATTCACAGGAAACTGTTTCAAAAGTCTGGCCGACTGGAAAATATCGCTTGAAAATGGCGTTGTAGGCCACACTATTATACAAGTATAATTGCAATAAATTATATACACAATAAAATAATGAAAAACTTTTTTAACTTACCTTAATTTTTTTCTCGAGGCACCAACAATATGCTCATATTTTTCACAATATATACCACACTAATCGCACAGAAACCATCATGTTTTGAAAAGTTTCATAAAATTTCTCAAATCGCACGATTTGTCAAAAACTCTGTTGCACGGTTGCATTTTTAGTACTTTTTTAGCACATATGCTTTATTTAGTAGATCGTACGATCGTGTATGATAGTGTAACATGGCCTTTAGTCATCATTGAATTTTTCGTTATTCTCTATAATGAACAAAAATTTTTGTGCTGAATAAAGTCAAGAAACACCATGATTTTGAAGTTCTCTGGTATACATACATACCTATATGCAATATGATCTTCACGTAATGCCAGATCTCTTTGTACGCTAAAGCCGTCGTTAGATTTTAGGCGCTCCTTGTTCCGTATTTGTGCGTTTGTTTGTTTGTTTTTGTTCTCTTTGCACTTCATTGACTTGATCGTTTTGCTGGGTGTTTAATGATTATTGTTTTTCATGTTTTTATTGTTGCTGCTGCCAGTGTTCTTTGTTCACTTTTAATTCAATTGTTTGATCCGCTGTGTCCCACTATTGAAAATCATTGTTATCAAACAGTTTTGTTTGTTATATTTAGTTTTTGTTGCTGTTTGTTGTTCTTGTTGCTTAATCATTAGTGTCCATTATTATTTGTATGTGTGTATATGTGTGTATGTTGGCTTCTTTGAGAGTTGTGTTGTTGCTTTGTTTCTCTCTTTGTAATGAATGATTCTGATTTTCAGTCAGTATCATCAATTGTCGAATTGAATTTATTTTATTTGCCTGTTTATTTTTATAATTTTTGCGGCACATTTGTTTTGTGTTGAGTTTTTAATTCCCTGATTTGTTTCACTGTTGCAAATTAAACACCAACAACAACAACAACAACACAAACAACAGCTTGCACTAACATTGGCAAACATGTTTTCTTTTGTGTTTTCATCCGTCTAACGCTCTTAAATGGACATAATTATTGTTTATTATTTGATTTTGCCATCATTTATGCTTTTTAGTTTTATTTAATTTTTTTTCCTTTTCGAGTGCGTTCAAAAAAGAAGATGAGGGTTTTTGTGTGATTTATGATACAAAACAAAACATTAAATTAAATGAATCGCTTAAAATGTTTGTTACTCGTACAACAATAAAAACACAAACTAGACACTCATATCTACAAATTGATAAATTTGGCAACAACAAAAATAAATGTAACAAATTACGGCAAAAAACAACATTTATTCTATATGTTTTCAAATATGTACCTTCTTCCTGTAAAGCAGGAAGAAAATGATATCCCAATTTTGATAGTTTATAAGCGTGAGTAGAGTAAATTGCGACCAAACAGATTTTGTTTCCAAAAACAAACTCATGTTGGCAGGCAGGGTGGTCTGTTTTTTTGTTCAATTTCTTAATCTACAATTCCGTTGTTTACCTAGAGTTTACTTAGTCTGTGGTCAGACAGAACGATTCTAATTGCCGAACTTTTTAGCAATTTTCTTTTGGAATTGCTTTCTTGTCCACACACAAAGACTTTTTTCGGCAATTCTTGAGCAATTCTCTACCTTTTGCTTTATGCAATTTACATTGTATATGCACATACACATACACACATGAGAGAAAAGTAAGGAATTGCTGAGAATTGCCGAGTACCGGCAATTCTTTTTCCATTATTCCCCTCACCGAAAGCTTCTATAAAGTCAAAAATTGCCCAACTAAAGTTGCTGTGTGTGACCATACACTTAGAGTTTACACATGCCACTGCCAGTTCGAAAAACTCAATATATTCACAATTTTTCACTAATACATCCACATTTTTCGCAATGGCAGCTCCAGTGGCAGCAAATTTGGATGCGAGTGAAAATTTGGCATTTGCATGCCGCTGAATGTCAAGATGATAAACAATGTTACCCTGCCAAGAACTTAATGCAAATTAACTGCATTATAGCAAAATGTAATTACAAATATTAGCTTCTCATATGTATTATTAGGATTTATTCCTTGAAATACGCATCAAAAGAACAGTTTCGTTATTATAAAGCATTAGATTAGATTAAAATAAGTTTAATAAAAATAAATTTTAGTCGTTTCCCCAAATATGGTGAGCTCGGTAACTCTATTTTGTAAAGAGAAGACAAATTCAAAATGGAGGCTAAACTCGAGAAGTAAACAAATTGTTTGAAGTATACGCTTCGAGGACATTTTAAAAATGAAATTGCAATGGCATGTGTAAACTGACACTGAGTGGCAAGAGATTCGAGTATTTCGAATTGTTTTTCGTTGAAAATACGTATACAGTATTTGCATGCTACTAATTCCGTTATTGTTGAAAATATTCTAATTTTTGCTCACATTCGTTATCCAAGCTTTCCCAGAATATATGTATTTTGATTTTCTCTTGAAATATATTTTAAAGTACATTTATAAATTACATTTTAAAACTTCAGTCAGACGTGACTTAAGCTACGTACACACGGTTGTCAGATTTTACAATATTGCCAGTAAAATTGTCAAAATGTATTACAATCGTGTGAACTGCCAATTTTTAACTTCTAACGTTATCAGAATAACCATTTTCAATCAATTGTAAGACGTCAATCAGATGCCTGACAATCGTGAGAACACTCTTCGTCGGCATTGCCAGATAATTGGCTGGTATTGTAATCTCAGTTTTAATTGTCAGATGTATAAAATTAATGCACCTGACAAAGGCATCATTGTCAGAAAAAATTTTGATGGGCAACACTGCCAAACAGATGGTTGTTGATATACATAAGTGGCAATGCTTTACAACATGTTTAACAATTTTTTTCATCTAACAATCTGACAACAGTGTGAACTGACATGGATAAGTCACGTCAAAGTTATCCTTAACAATAAATAATTTTTTTAAAATCACTTTTCTAAGACGCTTGGGGCTCTTAATAAACAGTTAACATAGACGTACAAAACATGTAACTGACGTATGTATACATACGTCAGTTCCCTTATCTGGGTATTTGCCTTGATTCCAAACCACCCTGGCAGCGGAATGTCCAGTCAAGGGCAGAAAAGGCGTCTTTCGCCTTATTCTTGTACAGAAGGGCTATTGGGAAGACCTGGGAAACAAATTCTAAGAACTCTTGCTGGCTATTCGACACGGTTGCTTAGCCTATTTTAATGTATGGGGCACTGGTCGTAGGAGAAATCTACCTACTGCAAAATCGTAGAAAAGATAACGGGTATTTTTGCTGTGATGGTGACTGGTGCTTCCAGCACTTCGCCATCGCAAGAACTTTTCATTCTGGTGAACTACCTGCCGGCTGATCTTATGGTAAAGGAACTAGTCACGAATTCGGTGATCAGACTATGGTCAAGCGGAGGGTGGAAGGAGGCGTCATTTGGTCATGCCTATGGGAGAATGGTGGAACTTCCGGATAATACAGTTTATTGCTCACCTGCTCTACTGTCCAACAAAGAGGAGTAGTGTTTCGTCTACCATCCTGCGCACGCATGCTAAGTGTCGTTGTGTTTACGAAAGTTTTTCTATCCGTGTAGTTTACGACATGAGTTACAATCACCATATTTTCTGACTTTTCGATAAATGATGGAAACTTCTCATTAAAGTTACTGAAAATGGTCACTGGTTCAAGAGCAGGAACAAAGAGGCATTTTTTTAAATATCTAAGTACATACATACTAACACATATGTACATACATACATATGCAAGTAAAAGTACGTTTTGCATTCCACAACTCAGCATTCAAAAAGCTAGAACAAATGCCTACTAAGCTGAAACCTTTTTCACTTCAACCTTAAAATTGCCAAATTAACGCATAAAAAATCGTAAATATTGTTGAGAATTGAAAAACAAATTTAAGTCATGTAGCAGCTACATTAACAACAATTAGCGAAAATGATTTTTAAGTGGCACTTTATCAAAAAATTAATAAAAAAAACATTGTGTTTTTTTTCATTCGTTTTGCTACTTTTCGTTTTGCGGTAAAAAGGGGATTTATTTCATAAATTTGCACAGCAATTAACAAAACGAATAGCAACAACAAAACACATTTTTTTTTTGTTATTTAAACTTTGACCTTGCAGGAGCAAAAAAAAAACATGTTGGGTTTTGTTTTGTTCTGCGAGTGTTTTTTTTTTCGTTTTTGTTTGCAGTACAAATCAAAAAAACTTGTCCAAATTCTCTCGCCCTTTTAATCAAAACAACAATTCTCATCTGCCGGGGTCTTATTCTGCGCAGCTTATTCATTCATTAACAGTTCTTAAAAGTATGAATGTTAGTTATTCTTACACTTATGAACAAAAAATGTACGAGTTTGAAGCTTTTTTATACAACTACGTACATATGTATTGTGTTGTTGCCCGAGGGGATAAATGGAATACAAGAGGCGATGTTTAGAATAGAAGTTTTGTTAAAATGTTGCTGCTGTATTTAACCTTTTCAGAAAGGTACAAAATTGCACATAAAAGACCTTAATACATACTTATACATATATACGTCATATATCGGTATTTGAAAGTACCCAGTGGTAAAATTACAATATTTACTGTACAATAGAGGAACTCTTAAACAAAATTTGTTTCAATTCAGTCACCCCCTGGGATTAAAGATAATTTGCTTATTTTTTTGCAACGCCTACAAATACCTCACCTTTAGCATTTTGTTCACTGTGTCAGTCCGATTATAACACTTTGTATACCGGTTTCATGCCTATGCCAGGGCTACATTTCTGCCCTTAATAGTTTTTTACTACTTTATTTTATCTTGAACCAGTACTCAAGGGATGACCCCTATATATGCAGTACATTGTACATGAACTAGAAAAATAGGTTATGAGGAGGGGGAAAGAGGGAAAAAGTTTTTTACTACTACGTCAAAATTTAATCATGACTTCTTAAACTTGGTCGTAGCCACCCCATTATTATTAGAATGCGTTGTGGCCCGCAACGGCCATTGTTGATATTTTGTGATTCCCCTTATCCCCTCACGGGTTAAGTACGTCAAGAAATCGAACAAACTCCTGTTCACTCAACGCATGGGCTTGTAGCAGCCTGCATCTCCTGTATACCAATGCTCCTTTGACTCCTTCTCACCACAAAATCTACAAATGTCTGTATTGGAAATAGCCATCCTATACAGATGCTTAAGGCAGGTATGATGATCTGTAAGTGCACCTACCCATGATACAAAAAACAAGGTAGCCGCTTCGCTACAACAATAAAACAAACAACAGGTTTTTTGTTTGGGTAAAAAGGCGAATTCACACTTCAGCTGCCAAAGTAGTTGATAAAGAACATGTACAAAAATTTAAATGGCGCCAAAAAAGGTAAACAAAACTTGACAGAGGAAGTACCGCCATATTAACCGAATTCGCCAATACATCCACCTAATAATGAACTCGCCTTGCACCTGCCAGTAGTCTAAAACTTTTCCTATACAGTCTTAGAGAAAGCTCGCACCTCTTTGCATCAAAGCTTAGTAATTTCTTAGAATGTTCAAGACTATTCGTTTCTCCACGTCCGATTCTCCACCTCCCTCTTAAAGTCAAAAGTTGGAGTGGGGTCAATAAAAGCCCCCGTTGCTCATAGATGTCTGCCAGCTCATTGCCATAATATAATAAGAGTAAACTAAATTAACTCGCCAGTTCATTTAGCCTGTTGTGAAATTCCAGTACTAACCTGTACGAAAAACACAACTGCTTAGAGCTTTGAGAACTGATTGACTATCAGAGATTATTTTTACCATCCAAGTACGCTCTGCTACTTTTTTGGCGTAGATGTCTGTCATCTCATTGCCATAATTCCCCTCATGTCCTGGCACCTACATCAAAGTAACCTCGTTCTGGTTTGCCAGTTTATTCAGCCTGTTGTGACATTATAGTACTAACTTGAACGTAAAGACACAACTGTTTAGGGATTTTAGGACTGCGTGACTATCAGAGAGTAATTTAATAACACTCCCTTGTGTCCCATATCGGAAGGTATATCCAACGCTTCGCTTACTGCGTATAGTTCCGCTTGAAAGATTGTGGTGTGTTAGGTTCTTGCGTGCTCTGAGCCCCACCATTCCCGCTCCCCCTGCTTGGAGCATTTTGGATCTATCCGTGCGCCACTTTTGTGAACCATTCCGCAACCGGCTTCGGTTCGTGCCCCATTCTTCCCTTGTTGGGGAAAGAATCTCGAGCTTCTGGTAAAGGACTGAGTTGGATCTATGAGCTTACTCCTCTGAAACATATAAATAAATTACGTCTCTGAAACCTTCTGAGATTGCAGGATGTCCAATAATGTTACCTGACTTTAATTTTCCCCTGTTATAAATTGGGATCACCTGATTGGCTGCCTTCTTTTGAGCAGTCACGTTACGCTAGTTATAAATAAAGTATGTCAGAAGTAAGAAGGGCTTATGACCGCTAGATGTATTTAAAACATATCTGTTTTATTTTTACTACCGGGTATGAGTGCTTAAACTTATGATTGAGTGCATGAACTGAAAATAGCTTTTGTTGCACAATGGAAAAAATACTCTCACATCGGAGGCATTTTTTAGAATCATGGTAGGGTATCCCTTACGGATGTTTGATGTAACATATACATATCTACATTCATAGACGTTTATTTAAAAAATATCAAATAAGAGCCCTTGTACGATTTACTTTGAAATCTGGACCAAGTTTATGTAATTTTAGTGAGTCGCGTCTTTTTGTTTATGCTGCGCAGGTGTTATGAACAATATTTCAATGCTATTAAGAAAACTATTAACTATTTATTTTTATATTTTTTATATATAATAATATTTTTAATAAAGAAAAAAAAATTGCTTGGAACACATTGTTTATTGCATAAAACGAGTTGTATTTATCTTCAATTTAGAAAAATGTGAATAAGAAGTTCAATGCGTAGTATACACTTTCAGCCTAAGTGTAAAACTTCTTATAAAATTATACAGATCTAAATAGGTCACCAACAGGACGTGACCGAAATCGTTATAGATGGATTCAGTATCAGAAGAGGAGGAATTATTTAGGCCATGTAATGAGAATAGCGTGGCGCAGGCTCGAATCACAGCCATAATAAAAGCAGCTAACTGCTTGATGTACTATAGGGTATAAGGACTGAAAATTTGAATCAAGTAAGGCTTGCAAAATTGCGCTTGCGTGTATCTATATCATATATAGTTTGCTTCACAAATGCCGAGATAGAGAAGGATTCAAACCAGGAGAGTTTCGGGATACCGGAGCACAGTGTAGCGTCCAAAAATAGTGTAGTGGATGAACTGCATATTTTTACCTTGATGGATTTGTTAATCGCCAAAATAATCGCTTTGGGCGTTCCGAGAACCTAAACGTGTTTTTCGAATAAAAAATGCATGGATAAAGTGTAACTTTTTTGTATGGATTTAAGTCTGAAGACATAACAGAATCAAACTTTTTTGGAAATGAGGCTGGCCCAACAGTAAATGTTTTTGGTTTCGATATCGCGGCATGATAACATAGGTTTTTCTATCAATAGACGAGAGTACATGCGGGTCGTATACTCTCTCGTTTCGGTGATTAGAATTGATCACCTTGATCGTGTTATTTAAAACTATAAGATATCTTTAAAATCATGACAAATTTCGGTAAAATACGGTATCCGTATCACATCCAGTTTACTTCACAAATGCCGAGATAGAGAAAGATTCAAACCTGGAGATTTTCGGGATACCGGAGCACAGTGTAGCGTGCGAAAATAGTGTATGCATATTTTTACCTTGATGGATTTGTTAATCGCCGAAATAGCCGCTTTTAGAGTTCCAAGAACCTAAACTTGTTTTTCGAATAACAAATGCATGGATAAAGTGTAACTTTTTTGTATGGATTTTAGTCTGAAGGCAGAACAGAATCAAACTTTTTTAAAAATGATTCTGGTCCAGCAGTAAATGTTTTTGGTTTCGATATCGCGGCATGATAACATAGTTCTTTCTGTCTATAGATGGGTTCAATAAGACGATGTCATATACCATGCAGTTCGTAAAACAATTCAGTTACAGCACGGAATATTTGAGGGTCGTATATTCTCTCATTTCGGTGATAAAATAAGGGGACCCCTTGATCGTGTGATTTAAAACCAAGCCCACAGCCCTCGTACATTAAAGGAGGACATTTAACATTGCACCAACGAAATTCGGTAACTTGGATGCAAAATGGTCATGACAAATTTCAGTAAATGAGTGCCTAGGTGCGTGCAAAGCCTTGGAGCCACATGTGTTATGTGTAATTCCGTTTCGATGATAAGAATTGGTCCCCTTGATCGTGTGATATAAAACCATAGGTCTGTGTCAACAAGTACATAGTCCCTCGTACATTAAAGGAGGAAATTTAACATTGCACCAACGAAATTTTGTCACTTTGCTGCAAAATGCTCGTGACAAATTTCTATAAATGAGGGCCTAGGTGCATGCAAGGCCTTGGAGCAATATGTCCTATGTGTAATTCCGTAAATTACTTTATGATTTAATAAAAAATAAAAATCAAGAGACTAAAAACAGCGTTTTTTACTTAATTAAAATCTTATGTTACTTTTGAGACAGCCTTTACTATTTGGTTTTGGGAAACTTTCAATGCTGATTCAATGAAAGATTTAATTGCTTAAACAAATTTTTAAGAAACGCTGTAGTCTTATAGAATGTCAAATCAGAGTCGGACGAACGAATTTAATACGAAAAAGCTTAATTTTTCATATTTCAAAGAATTATTCTTTTTAGATCGCGAATTTTATCCATAAAATTCGTGAGCGAATTTAAAAAGCAAAGAAGCGAGTTTAAGAATAAAATTCGGGAGAGAATTGCTTAATATTGTAAATAATTAAATTCGCAAATTATTCTTTTATTTAAGAAACTTCATCGCAATAAGTGTGTTTGCTTTGTTTTCACAAACACTACTCCCTCTTTCCCCCTCCTCATAACCTATTTTCTGGTACAATGCGCTGCATATATAATGGTTATCCCATCCCCTGAGTACTGGTCCAAGATAAAAAAAAAAAATATTAATTTTTGATGAAATAAAAATCATAGTTCATATAAATTAAAAATCATGAATTGAGAAAAAATTATCAAATCACATTTTGATTCAAAAATCAAAAAAAAAAAAAAATGTGTCAAAATTATCATTTTGGCAACCAAAAACAATTCTCATCATGCTCAGTTAAATGTTTTAAAGAATTTTTCTTTCTTTGTTCTTCTTGTTTAAAAGTTGTGCTATTTTTAATTCGTGAACTTTATTTTTCAATTCGCGAGCACAATTTTATTTTATGTTCGGTAATTTTTACATTCTGCTCGCAAACGAATTTAATCAGTTTTTATTTAATTTTTTTTTTGTTCGCGAATACAATAAAAAAATTCGCGAATTTAAAATTAAAGTCTTTTCGCGATTTTATTTTTAAATTCGGGAATACAAATTGAAAAACGAGCGAATTAAATAACATTTAATTCGCGAGCATAAATTTTTCCTACCCTGCGTCAAATCCTTTTTATATTATAAGTCAATTTCAAAAAATTTTTATTTACAATAACCCACTTGCACGTATTATTCGACGTTTTAATACAAACTGAGATAGTCTGAAATGCGTTTTATAAGCGTTTTTATAAAAGCTTCCGTACGAGTGTTTATTTCATTTATATTGTTTAAAATTTTTCACGGTTACCCTACAAGCTATTATATTCTCATACCTCGTTAAGTGATTATTATTTTAAGCCTATAAAAACATATACGTTTTTAATTAATATTCCATATCTCCCTGAGCACATCAAGAGCTAATATTTGACACGAGATTAGAAAAAGAAAGCTCCTCGTGTGTGTGAAATGTCTCAAAAGTGTCGACTATAATTCGGCATTAATCTTCACACAACCTTAAAAACGAACAACAACAATATTTTATTAAGCAGCAGAAATTTTTATTCTCATTTGAATGTTTACTGTTTCTTCTCTTCTCTTTTTTTTTGCTTTTCTTTTCTGTTGTGCCTGTAGGCACCACTTGAATATGGGCAATTAAGGTAAATCTTTGTACTTAGTGGAGGGAAGTTGCGCATTCTTATGCAAAAAAAAAAAAAACAGTATCAAAAACTTGTTAAATGTTATTTTAAAGGCTTCAATTGTGTTGAATTCTTCTTGTCTTGTGTCTTGTTAGCAACTCAGGGAAAAAAACAAAAACAAAAGATAACAAAAACTGAAACTGATATTTAGAATGATACACGAGTTTTGAAAAAATACAAGGATCTAAAAAACCAACTTATTGTTTAAAAACACATTCAACATTTTATGTTTCACTTTACCAACCAAATCTTGTTATCATCATCAGGAAAACTTTTTCCTGATGATGATAGACGCGAATAGAAATTTGTTCTATTTAAAACAGATAAATTCCTTGCAACTAATAACTCTTTAAGCCTAGATGCAAACTGCGAGTAGAGATTTTGTTGCAAAATATGGAAAAGTAGTTTTAAATTAGGATCAGTACTCAGAGGACGAGGTCTATATATTCGTATATACATATGTATGTATATATATTTTTTTATCTTGAATCAGGGGATGACAACTACATATGTTGTGCATTTTACTGGAACTAGGAATATAGATTATAAGGAGGTGGAGGAGGGGAAACGTAGTACAGTATACCCCGTATATTTACCCATCGCTTAAATGCCGTTTTCGTTTATTCACACCTTATATTCTACCCCGTTTTTTTTCGCTTATTTTCATGCAAAAATGTACGGTTAATTAACTTTCTTTTAATTGCCCATTTTGGGTAATTACCCAAAATATTGTATCCCAAATCCAAAAACTCCCTAAAAATTCCTTAATTTATTTACTCAACTCTGTTGACAAATTTGACACTTGTTAAATTTTTGTGAATCCAGCTAATTTGTTTTTTAATGTTCTGATACGTTTTTATTATAAATATACTTGTCATTTGTACTGCTGTTATTCATTTTCTATATATGTACATATGTATGTACATACTTATATGTATGTACGTATAATTTTTGTGATATGCATGCGTTAGTTTTTGTTTGTTTATATTTTATTTTGAAAACTTCTTTTGCGTTTACATTTTATTTTGACGTATGTATGTAATGACTTTGATTTAATTTAAGTCCGTTTGGATAAATGCCTTTGTAAAGGTATTTAAGTGTAGTCGCATAATTACCGCTATGAGGTAATTAAACGTCTCCGCTTTAATACCTTACTCGCTCAGTTACCCAAAAATTGCAGCAACTTGAGTGAGGTATTTAAGCGGGGTTTACTGTACTGTTTGTATAAGATCCAGAAATGAGAATAATAGAACTTATTCGTCTGAAATTGAGCAACTACTGTCAGAAAAAAGAAGAGTGGCCACTTCGCAGGTCTCCCCAGCTTAAAGCAAGGCTACGGGAATGCATAACTCAGTTAAGAAATCTGCTTGAAATCCAGAGAATAGCTTTCCTTAAAACATATTGGGAAAGCCTGAATGTTACTCCGCAATCTGACTATTCTCTGTGGAAATCGACAAAAGGTGGTAAGCCACCTTTGCGAACTTCAACCGGCGACTGAGCAAGAAACGATTCTGAAAAGGGTAAGGTTGAATGATCGATATCGTTATGAATGATCGCCGAGTCAAGTTACGTGAGATTTTTGAAATGATAAAACATATCATATGAACGTGTGTTTAAGGTTTTTCATGCAGCTATCGGTAAGATGCGTGCCGCGTTTACTCAGTGTCGAACAGACCACTTTAAAGCGGTGTTTGGACATGATAAAGCGTAATCCTGTTGATTTTTGCGGTCGATTAATAACTGTTAAATGAAACATGGGTCCACTACTACACACCTGAAACCAAAGAACAATCGAAACAATGGGTGGAAGCTGGTGGAAGTGCTCCGAAGAAGGAGAAGACAGTGAAATCCTCGGTATTTTGGAATGTACACGGAATATTGCTCATCGATTATCTTGAGAAAGGATACACAATCACAAGAAAGTATTATCGTGTATTATTGGAACAATTGATTGATGCAATCAAGAGAAAACGACCATAATTAAAGAAGAAAAAATTGCGCTTTCTTCAAGACAACGCACCTGTTCACACAGCATTAGATACGATGCTAAAACTACGTGGAATACACTTCGAATTGGTTAATCATTCACCAGATTTAGTTGCCAGCGACTTTTTATTGTTTCCAAACTGGAAAAAATGCGACCTGTGTTAGCCATTGCAAGTCACATGATGGCGCTGGTGAATTATTTATAATAATTATAATTTACCCCATGGAGTTGTTCCATCTATAGAAAAGGTCGTCAAGGCAGGTGCTGATGTAGATCAATAACAGATTCTGTCACATGTGAAAGGTTCTATTAAAGAAACGAGTAAATTGGAACTTCATCCAAATCGTCTTGCACGCAATATACTTAATTTTGAAGGCCACTCTCGGTGAGAAGTAGGGACACCCTTGCTACCATCAGAACGTTAAATTGGTGATTTTACCGATATTGACCGTGCAAAATAAAACATTTTGGTGTAGCATTGGCTGGACTTAATTAATTTTGTGTATTTAGTATTAAGATTTGAATACTTATTGTTAGTTCACTTTGTGAAGATTCAATAAATAAATGAATGAAAAAAAAAAATAAAAAATAAAAAAATTAATGAAACACGTCTTTTGTGGTTTCTAGTTCAATCATGACACACTCTTTATTTACTATTACCTACGTTCTATGTTTCTTAATGCTAACAGTTGTATGTATTAAAAAGGAATGTATCAGAGTTGCCACTACACACATATAAGGTTAAAGTCAAACACTACTCCTTCACACAAACACTACTCCTTCTTTCCTTCTCATAACCTATTTTCCTCTTTCCAGTATAATCCATGGCATATACGAGTATGTGGTGGTCATCGCCTGAGTACTAGTCCAAGATAAAAAGAGATGTTGAATAGTGAAGACCCGTTGTTCCATCGTCTAACGTCTCCATATTTATTAACGCTTAGCCGTCAGCTGTCGAATTGTTTTTTGGTTTTCTAATACTTCACAGAGGAAACGACTCCAGGACCCAAGTGAGCTTGAGAACCTAGGCTACTTCAGAGTATCCAGCGGCCTGCCTACCTAACCTAACCTTCGAATATTTTGCTGCACAAATGGTGAAAAATTCAACTCTTGCGTTAACTATGGGATACCCTGTACATCTTCTCATGTCACCTATTTCAGATACTTTTGGCTTTTAGCTGAATGGATGCCACTATAGTCTGCAAAATAGTGTAATAAGATCATAAAGAAATGGAGTGGGAAAAAACGCAGCGGTATCCCCGAAATTATCTGGAACTTTTTGGATGCGTTCCCATCTATTGCAGTTGCGATCCCATCTGTTACAGTCTCTGGGAAAACTCTATAAAAATCGACAGAAGTCATTACGAATACCAAAATCGAAACAAATCCTTTGTGCTGTAAAGCATTCGCACTTGTTTTCGTTTTTAAAACCATTTTCGTTTTTAGGAAAATTTTGTTCTAAAAAAATCCACTAGAGCTTTACATTCTTCTTGATGGTGTCCAAAAAATTCGCATTGTTGGCGAAAAATCGCAAAATATATTGAACATTTTTCCCATTGTCTTTAAAATAAAATCATTTTATTTTTTATTTTAACAACACGTCGATTTAGAAAATTCCATCATCGCCATTTGCATCCTTCTGGTCGTTTGTCTGCCTTTATACCCATTTAAAAACACATGTTACTTAAACGGCAAAGTCAATTGTTTACGCTTTCAAGCGTTATAAATTAGTAATTTTTCAAATACATACATATATTTTTTTTAATAAAACAAAGTGAATAAAAAAAGGGAGACTTTATTAGAAAGCACAAAATTAAAAATAGCAAAAAAGAAAATGTTCTGTAGTAGATGTTTTTTGTAAGTGGTTTAAATACACTAAAGTACTAAAATAAAACAACAAGTGCGATTACTCGCTACATGTACTTGTGAGCGACAGGAGCCACACAAGCCAGTGAACGAACGTAATAAGAACCCTACATGAATACAAACGACATGTTTATAGAAAAACCCGATAAACTATTGTATGAAAATAGCAAAACAATTGGATCTGAAGGGCGGTCCAACCATAGTGCACAATGTTAATTGTGAGTTACATCTTAACGTCAAGTTTCTTGCTCAACTTACTTTGACATTTCCTTGTTTCAAAGCAATTGGATCTGAATAATGCACCTTAAGTACACCTTAACATCAAGAATCTTGCTCAGCGTAGACATTTCAAATTCACAAGAGTGCTACACAATTGAGCGGTGAGCTCAGTGAAGCCTTTTACGTAAACAGGCGTTCTTACGTAAACAAGCGTTCAAATCGAAAAGCATTTCGTGCACTTCGTGATTTTTTGTGGTCAGCATATTCGATCAAATATGTCAACAATCGCTACAAATGAGTGCAAATTTCAGCAAATCGGGTGTGTAGAAAATATATAAAAATACTAACAGTGACTGTTTGGTGAGCTTTATATGCTGGCGACATCATCGAGCCGTACTTCTTCGAACATGTTCTTCGAACATGAGGTCGCCCTGGTAATTTTTTTTTTATTGGACCAGTACTCAGGGGATAACCCCTACATATGCAGTGCATTGTACCAGAACTAGGAAAATAGGTTGTGAGGGGAAAGAGGAAGTAGTGTTTGTGAACATTTGATTTTAACTTTCCAACGTTATAACAGACAGAAAACACGTCTGCAGGCAACTTGCTGCACAGACGAAGCGTACGGCTGAAAAACGAATTCTCTCTCTAATGCGTAGTAGGATTCCCCGGGCAATCAACCACAAATGGAAGAGCTCGTGCTACGTAAAAAAATGCGAGTTTCGGGAACAAGATCCCTAATGTCGTCAGAGCAAAATCCGTTGTAGTAACGATAGAACAGAGTAACGCAACCCACACTGCGTCGATGCTCCAGTGAATCAATAGAGTTGGATACCCTACTGTCACTGATGAGCTTCTTCGCCCTCTCCTGCACACGGTCGAGTAACCCCAAAATAGACTTTGAGGCACCGGGATGGTGTTCACTATCGAGAGATGATATCAGTTTCTCATCTGATCCTCAATATCTTCTGGCCAGAAATTGAGGGTATGGACCTGGATGATATGTCACACACAGCCAACGAAAGCACGCAAAAAATGTGTCATGGCAATGTTAATTGGCTGCCACGATCATATGATTAGACACCGTTGGATTTCTTTCTTTAGGGATATTTAAAAGAAAAAGTGTGCGACATTAAGTCAAGAACAAATCAGGAGTTAAAGGATGAAATAATTCTGTCTCAGAGTCATTTAAAATATGGTTCGACGTATGCCACCGAAGCCTTGACGAGTATTTGGACAATATTTAATTTCCCATATAATTGAAAGCAAAAGTGTGCGACAATAAGTCAATAACAATTCAAGAGCTAAAGGCAGAGATAATTCTACTCATTAATGACATTGAGCCACAATTATGTCTCAGTGTCATTTAAAATATGGTCCTTCGGCTCGACGTATGTCACCGAAGCCGTGACGAGTATTTAGACAGTATTTAATTTCTCACATAATTGAAAGAAAAAGTGTGCGATAATAAGTCAAGAACAATTCAGGAGTTAAAGGATGAGATAGTTCTGCTCATTAGCGATATTAAACCGTAATTATGACTCAGTGTCCTTGGAAATATGGTCCTTCGGCTCGACGTATGCCACCGAAGCCGTGACGAGTGTTTAGACGATATTTGATTTCCCACATAATTGTCATAGATCCTTCATCATAATAAAAAAATATTAATACCAATAAAAAAATTATAAATAGCTTGTTTTCTGTTTCCCAGCTATCTATAAGTCGACATTTCATACGATCTACCCTAATCATCAATAGACTGTATGCGTTTTGGTTGGACCACCCTTTATTTTCTCCTGTAGTGTCTATTCCTTAGGTAAATTTTATTCCTTGTATCGAGTTCAAGGTATTTAAATCTGACGTTTATCTTGTCACATCAAATAAGTGAAAACTGAAGGTAAGTCGGTAGGTAGGGTTGCAATTGGTGCGGGTAGGGTTTGGCGGTCTGTGATCGCTCTTTTGATCTCTTAAAATTAGTGTACGGCCACAGGTTCCTTGATATAAGGCATGTAAGTTCTATAAACCATGTTTCCTGGGCACATTCCAGCGTGTGGAGCTTTATTATTTTCGAGCAGGGTTGTCCACAAAAGAGTTCGATATCCCTATCCTCTAGAGTTTTCCCTTTTTGGGCTTGTTCCACGGCAAGTCCACGTACCCATTTTAAGGTTAGATTTGAATGTCTCGCCATCGTCTTTAAAGACGTCCGACATTTCTAGACTAGACTAGAATTGGTATATATTCCAATCCGGGTATTGATGGCGGCCTTGCTGTCCGTTATTATCGTGATATCTCTGCCGAATATCTTGTTAAACGTCAGTCATCTTTATTTAAGGCTGATATTTCAGCTTTAAGAATACTATTTTTCTCCGGAAATCTAAAGGATATTTTAATGCTGAATTCTTCTATGTAAATGCCTCCCCCAATCCTTTCTCCCCTTCTAGATCCATCCGTGCAAACATAAAAGAATCCAGATTCTAAAAGAGATTCCTCGATTTGGTAGCCAAAGCTCCTTGAAAGGAATGGTTTTGGTATGTAGTAGTCAAGTAAATAGGGGACTAGGTCCTTTCCAATCTGAAGTATATTGGCATGTTTCCATGGTCCATACCCCTGTGGCGTTCAGCCTGACTGCGATTTTTATCTGCTTTTTAACTCACACGATAAAAATGTCTGCACTTAAACTTCGCAACAGCCAGGCAGCCAAAGTGGAGCGGAAAGCATCAAATAAGATGAGCAAAAAGAAAATAAAACACAATAATTTTCAAAAAACGATAAAGGAAGTGCACGATCCACACTTTCCTTGCACAATTTATTTCAGGATATATATATATACTCGTGTACATACGTATAAAAAAGATTTTTTTTTTTTGTCATTCATTTATTTATTGAATCTTCAAAATATGAACTAACAATAAGTATTCAAATCTTAATACTAAATATAAAAGTTATTTAAGTCCAGCCACTGCTAGACAAAAGAGTTTCATTTCGCGCGAATAATATCGGTAGAATCATCTATTTAACGTTCTGATGGTGGCCAGGGTATCCCTTCTTCTCAACCGAGAGTGGCCGCCAATATTAAGTATGTTACGTGCAAGAGGATTTGGGTGAAGTTCCAGTTTACTGACATACCTTGTCGCGTACTTAGAAAACTCCTCTTTTACCAGCGGAACACTCAGATCTTTATGAACTCGTGAATTTTTTACATACCATGGAGCTGCAGTAATCGTTCGAAGAATTTTGTTTTTTCGTCTTTGAATTTTTTCAATGTTAGATGTTGAGGCGGTTTCCCATAATTGAACTCCGTAGCACCATATAGGCTTTAAAATTGCGTTATATAACAAAAGTTTGCAGTCCAACTTCAATGTCGAATTTCTGCCCATAAGCCAATTTAGTTGCGCTGCTTTTAATTTCAACTGAGTGACTTTCGCATCAATGTGAGGCTTCCACGTTAGCCTACGGTCGAGTTAAATACCAAGGTATTTAACTTCATTATGCTGCGGAATAGGTGTATTGTTAATTTGGAGAGCCGAACATGTTTGCTTACGCAGTGTGAATGTAACGTGAGTACATTTTTGTTCATTAACTTTTGTTTTCCAAAGTTTCAACCATTTCTCTAATATTGAAATATACTGCTGCAAATTTCGTGAAGCTTCTTGATGGTTTACATGAACGCTAAAAAAGCTGTGTCATCTGCAAAAGTTGAAGTATGGATTCCGGATCTCGTTGGCATGTCAGATGCGTAAATCAAATATAGAGTGGGTCCTAGAATGCTACCTTGGGGAACTCCTGCTCCGATTGACTGTGAGAGACTTGTAAAGTCACCTTCTTTGATAACAAATTTCCGGTCGTATAAGTAGCTTTCCAGAAGCTTGTGAGTGTTTGCAGGCAAGTTCAACTTTATTTTGTGCATCAGTCCGTCGTGCCACACCTTATCAAAAGCTTGGGAAATGTCGATGAATAGAGCTGAACAGTACTTTTTGTCTTCAAAAGTCTGTCTTATGACATTGACTAGCCTATGTGTTTGTTCTATGGTGTTATGTTTAGCCCGAAAGCCAAATTGATGATCAGGGATACATCCCACATCATTAAGTATTGGAGACAACTTCGCCATTAACAATTTTTCGAACAGTTTTGAAATTGTTGGTAGTAGACTTATTGGTCTATATGACTCTACTTTAGTCGGATCCTTCCCTGGCTTGGGTATCATAGTAATCATAGAGACCACTCTGTAGGATAATACTCAAGGCGTAAAATAGCGTTAAAAATAAAAAGTAGAACTCTTCTAGCTACACGAGGTAACTGTTCAAGCATTTTACCAGTAATTTGATCTATACCTGGAGCTTTCCTGGGGTTTATATTATTGATAACGTTTTCGACATCTTGAAAGTTAAGTCTCAAAGACATAGGCTGTCTAACAGCATACGGCGGAAATTCTGCTGCAGCATCCGCTGAATCATTTGTCGTAAAAACATTTCTCAAATGATCAACGTACACCATCCTCTTTTCGGAATCGCTTCGTGCCCAGTCGCCAGTTGAAGTTTGCAAAGGAGGCTTACCTATTACGGGTCTTTTCAGACCTTTTGTCGCTTTCCACAGAGAATAGTCAGATTGCGGAGTACCATCCAAGCTTTCCAAATATGTTTTAAGGGAAGATGTTCTCTAGATGTTAGCAGAGAACTCCAGTTAGCACAAAATTCAACCAGACTTTTAAAGCAGGAATTTCAGCAGCGCCCCTTAGATGTCAGTACAGTAGCCGGGGTTCGGAAATATCCACAATTCGAACTTGAACACACGGCATCCAGCTCATAAGTTCAACAAGTGCTTTAGTTGGTGTTGTCCTCATGACCCCCCCGTGGTCAGTATTGCCATGTTTCGACTGACTTTCTCAATTGGCAGTCTGTTGGTAGCGGAGTCCAGTATTTTTCACCATTTTGATACTCCATAGAGTATCAAAATGGAGTACATTTTTGGATATTGCACAAAGAGAAAAGGGCATTTGTAGCGTACTTTCGTTCGTTTAATTTTGTTCAACATAAAAAGAAAACAAAAACACCTCATCCTTTCTCTAAACAATTCTTTATTAAAAGCTTTTAATTAATGTTTTTGTAATTTCCTACTCATACAAGTGAGTTTTTTCATGCATACATACATGTATGTACACATACATACATACATACGTTTATTTTTTATATTTTTTTATGGTGTATTATTGTGCTGCTTTCTGTTGTTGTTGTTGTTCAAAATCGTGTATTTGCACCAGCACTTATCCTTTTCATATGACTTTTTTTTTAACATATAATCTTTTATGCTGCATATGTGGTGTAACGTTTGTTTACGAAGGCGTTTATGTATGCTCTGCTTAATGTCTAACATACACACACACACACATACGCACATACATACATATGCATTTTATAAATATTGCAGCTTTTGGAGTCCTGAGAAGGGCGGGGGGAGGGAGGGGGTTTGAGTGTTGCAAAGCAAAACTTATTATTGTGGAATTAATAGTGATACCTGAGCTGAGTTTTGAATGCGCCAACAATTTCATTAAGCCGAAACGAAATTTCCCAATGAATTGACAATCAAGTGGCGTTAACAATTTTAATTTCTCCTGCCAGCTTTCCTGCCTCCCCTTAAAGTGAAATGCTATCGCCACTAAACATATTTACCAGTACATATGTATGTAATTGACTAAAAAAGCGATAAAAAGATTTCTAAACGCTATTTAATGTTTGCGAATGAATGCAAAAATTTAACTGTAGCAAGTTTGCGCCAGCATTATGGAATAATAAAATGTGTTATTTTTATGTCTCTTTATGAAGTCAGTTTTTTTGGAAACTGGAACTCCTTGAAAACAGAGTTGCCAGCAACATGTTTTTGTTTCTTTTTAACATGGACCAGTACTTAGGGGATGACCTCTACATATGCAGTGCATTGTACCAGAACTAGAAAAATAGGTTTGGAGGAGGGACAAGAGGGAGTTTGTGAACATTTAACTTGAACCTTCCAACGTTATAACAGACAGGAAACACATCTGCAGGCAACTTATTCCACAGGCGTAGCATACGGTTGAAAAATTAATTCTCTAATATTATAAAGGGTGGTTAAATTTCAAGGGCCGATATTGATTTTGAATAAAACACAAACTATTTAGGAAATTATTGTAATTTTATTTTATTATGATATACTGGTATTATTTAATTATGTGTGGAACAAAATATCGGCCAAATGGGCGCCGTGACTACGGCGACACACCTCCATCCGATGGTCCAAATTTTCGATGACCCTGAGGCATAATGGAGGTTCTATGCCGTTAATGTGCCGAATTATCTCATCCTTTAGCTGTTGAATTGTTGCTGGCTTGTCGACGTACACCTTTTCTTTCAAATAACCCCAAAGAAAAAAGTCCAACGGTTTCAAATCACATGATCTTGGCGGCCAATTGACATCGCCACTACGTGAGATAACACGGCCATTGAATTTGTTGCGCAAAAGAGCAATTGTTTCGTTAGCTGTGTGGCAAGTGGCACCGTCCTGCTGAAACCACATATCGTTCATATCCTTATCTTCTAATTCAGACCAAAAAAAGTTCCTTATCATCTCACAATAGCGAATACCATTAACAGTAACTGCCTGACCGGCCTCATTTTGGAAAAAATACGGCCCGATGATTCCGCCAGCACATAAACCGCACCAAACGTCACTCTTTGTGGGTGCATTGGTTTTTCGACAGTCACTCTTGGATTCTCATTCGCCCAAATGCGGCAATTCTGTTTATTGACGAATCCACTGAGGTGAAAATGTGCCTCATCACTGAAGATGATTTTGTTCGAAAATTTATCATCATTTTCATAATAAGTCTGGATAACTTTAACACGTTGTTGGATTGTGTATCTCTCCATGGTTCAAATTGAGTAAGTCTGAAATAGAGAAATGTCAAATAAAATTCGGAAAAAAACTTGGCGTTTAGAAATGGTTCACATTCAACATCGGCCCTTGAAATTTAACCACCCGATATGATGGTATCATTCGTCTGGCTCAAGTTCAATCCTGGCTAAAGCCAAGAAATATTTTTATTTTTTAATTAATTATTTTTATTTTTTAATTATAACAATAATTCCGCGATCAATAACTCTTGATCAAAGAAGACTGAAAAAAATAATTGAATACACTAAAGCTGGGGGACAACTAGCTGTTTGGCAGTCGCTACACTGCTCATCAGCATCGACTAGGATTCGAACTCAGTACCATGTTAGCATGATGTTTAATACGGCCGCATCAAGCGCATAGGTCTGGGTACACTTGCTTTAAAGCAGCGATGGACATTTAGTCAAACAATTGTTTGTAAGCAACGCCTTCTTTTTCTTATGCTCTTTAGTTTCGTCGTTCAACAGACGTTGGCGAATGCACATGTCAGCTAGAAGCTTAGAGCTTTTTTTCCACTTACACTAGCGTTTTCCACTTACAGTAGATAGCATAAATGGCAATGCAAAAATTTTTTATGACAAAAATTCGTTTGTATATGTCTTTTATGCCATTAGAAGGTATTATGATTTTTTCCATTCTAATATGAATAAATGTAACATACTTATGCGAAAAAATATTTTCGGACTTTTTTTTCGGAATTAAGACAGAATTTTCGCTGTAGTACAACGTAACGAGTAGCGCTGCAAGCTGTCAATAGTTAAAATTGAGAGTGGACAGAATGGGTAGTTGTAGCAGTCGCTGCAGTAGTAGTTGAAGCGCAAGTTTTAAAATTTTGAACTTTGTAGCACGACAACGCTCTGTTTGTCAAATAGGCAGAAATTTTTATTGAATTATTTAAAAAAATGATATGTTATATTTCTACATTGTGTTCGCATTTTTTCCTTGCAGCGCTTCTAATTGCGTCATGAGTTTCCGCTACTACTACAACTTCTTTATTCTGTTCCATCCTTTAAAATTCATATGTAGTAAATAAGATAATAAATTGTTTCTACGTCTTTAAAACATTTATAGCTCTTACGAAACTAACATAACAGTGTTACGGTACGCGATTAAATTGTTCAAACGAAAATGTTTATGTTAGTTTTGCTTGTCACTGTACTTTAAATTACTCTCAAATTATCTCACTAACACAAGTGCAAACCAAACTTGTCCATCTCTGCTTTAAAGGGAACAAGATAGTTACTAATATATCTGTACTCATGGATAGTATAAATATTGGGGAGTCGGATGCTCTTGATGTTCTTGTAATGCAGATACAGTGTGACGTTTGATGGACGGAACATATTTTTTCACGTCTCTAAAGAAACATTCAAGTGCCTCGGGTTTTTGAAACGGTGTCTCCATCCGATGTCCTTACTATTTATACCACCTACATCCGACCGAAAATGGAATACAACTCTCATGTTTGGGTCGGTGCCTCGAAGTCCACTTTGGGGTTACTTGACCATGTGCAGGAGAGGCCAAGTAGCTTATCGGTGAGAGTAGGGTATCCAACTGTATTGACCCACTGGGTGATCGACGTAAAGTGGCGTGCGTTACTCTGTTCTATCGCTGCTACAATGGATTTTGCTCTGACGAGATTTGGGATCTTGTTCCCGAAACTCGTATATTTTTACGTAGCACATGTGCATCGACTAGAGCTCATCCATTTGTGGTCGATTGGCTGGGGAATCGTACTACGCATTACAGAGAGCATTCGTTTTTCAGCCGCAAGCTTCGTCTGTCGAACAAGTTGCCTGCAGACGTTTTTCCTGTCTGTTATAACGTTGGAAAGTTCAGGTCAAATGTTCACAAGCACTACTCCCTCTTTCGCCCTCCTCATAACCTATTTTCCTAGTTCTGATAAAATGCACTGCATATGTAGAGGTCATCCGCTGAGTACTGTTCCAAGATAAAAAAATAATAATAAATAAATACTTTTTGAAAAAATTTAAAATAATGGTTATTATTTGTTTAGCCCTCGTATATGAAGAGGATTCTCTAAATGGTTCAATTTCTAAAACTACTCTAAGATAAACAACTATCTTTTGCAAACATTTCATTTACTTTAGAATATTATTTCCTAACAAATTAAACTTGACAAGTTGACGATTTACTTTGGAATATTATTTCTTAACAAATTAAACTTGACGATTTGACGAATTTTCCGTAAATCTTTTTCAATTTGCGTTACGAAAAGCAAAATGAAAATTTCTTTCCCAGCGGTGCGAAATCGCAAAAACAAGCATTAACATGTTTTCACTCAAGCGTAAGATTGTAGCCTTCGTCTCAAAACGGATGTCCTGATAGATTTTGACATTTATAAGGCAACAACTAATACCAACAAACGGGCTCTTGCGCACTCGAATAAAACTCACACAAACACTCATACACACTCAGACACACGCATACATGCAGGCATTCGCACACAAACACTCAGCTATCTCAGCTAATCCGACATGCGTATGTGAATTTAAGCCGAAATGGAATTTCATATCAACAATTTTGACATTTTTATTGTTGTTGTTTTTGAAAACTATTTCAGGAAAAGGAATCATCATCATCACTTTGCTAAATGTTTGAAATAAATAGGAAAAGAGAAATCATTTTGTTGAAACCTTGTGCGAACATTGAGATTAGCGTTTTACGCTCGTTTGAATTTACATTTATTTGAAAAAAAAAAAAAACAGAAAATCTAAAGGACCCAGCTTTTGTTAATTGTTCCAGCCGAGGACTTTAAAAGGGGTTGTGCGATTTAATCTTTAGCTATCTATGCATCTACCACACCGAACAATTTAATATGCTTTAATAATAAAAGCATCATGACAAAAAAAAAAAACCAAACACAACCAGATGCATTCATACTTTTAACTACCCGAGCTTAGCGTTTATAGCAGGAGTGCCCAAACTCTATGCGTTTAATGCTCAATTGCTTTTGTAAAAGCGCTGACCTAGTGTTTAGACACGAGAGTAAGAATTCGAAAAACTCAATACACTCATAGTTTTTACTATCACATTCATATTTTTAGCATTCGCTGGCGACTGATTTTTTGTCACTTCCATGCAATTAAATGGCAAACAAACAAACAGTGTTACCGTGTAAATAATTTTAAGCAAATCAACTGCATTACTACAAAATTCAAACTTAAGTTTTAGCTAGTTTGTTTGTTAATTTATTAAAATTAATACTATAGATGAAAATGTTTAAATTATAAAGCAATAATATCAATAAAATAATAATAATAAAAATTAATTTATTTTATTTATTTCCTAAAAATATTCTCATGTGAAGAGCCCTGCTGCTCCAATTCATAAAGAGAGGATAGATTAAAATTGAAACAAAATATGTGAAGAAAACAAATTGTTTGAAGTTCACGTGCTGACGACAAATTTAATATAAACTCTCACTCGCATGTGTAGACGGAAAGGAAAATTGGAAGAGATTCGAGTTTTTCGAAGAAATTTTCGTTGATAATACGTGTACCGTACTCTCATGAGATTACTCGCAGGTCTAAATGCAGTGTTGGCTACAGGTCTGTTCTCTTTTATACACACATGCATTAGCAATAAAAATACACAAACAACTTTGTCTAATACATTGTTTTTTGTCATTCTTCAATGTACACACGCAAGCTCAAAGTAACAACAGCGATTTTTTATTATTTGTTTATTGTCGTTTGTTTTTTTTTTACATTTGTTATTATTAATTTCTTTTTTATGTTCCTCCTATGTATTTTATTATCTTACGGTGTGCGCGGTGTTGATCTAATATTTATTAGTCTGAGCAGTGTCGAAGGTATATACACTGGGCACTGATCAGTTTTAACTAATTTAATTTCAACATTCTAAATGCTGTGATATTGTTTGTTTTGGTCGTTCCGTGTGTTAAGTTCACAAACACTACTCCCCATTTCCTCCTTCTCACAATCTATTTTCCTAGTTCCAGTACAATGCACTGCATATGAAGGGGTTATCCCCTGAGTACTGGTCCAAGCTAAAAAAAAAAAATTTTTGTTTTTGCGAATATGTTTTGCTTTTTACAACAAAAAATATTTAATAAAAGTAGTTCTTCCTAATATGTTTGCTCTTCCATATAGAACTTTTGGGCACCCCTGGTTCATACAATAACTTGCATGTAAGGTCGGGCACTTACATGTTTTTTTTTTGCCAATTTCATTTCTTTGCTGGGTGGAAAATAAAGCGAATTTATTGAAATCTTTCATTAAAGCAGCTATTAAAGGTTAAATTAATAAAAGTAGCGATAACAAAGAATTTTGTTTATATATTAAAATCAATAGACTACGTCGGCAAGCGATTTCGCTTATCGATTGTTCGAAGGAGTACCATCATACGAGCTGCGTGGCCAACAGACAGGTTTGCAGCAAAATGTAAATGAGCTATTGTATCGGGTGATTCATCATGAGGTTTGGTTTATAATGTAAAAAACAACGAAAAGAACAATTCATGGTTTTAGCTGCTACAACTTCTTCTAGCATATGACTGCCACGACTGACATGGACGTAGTCTGATCTCGAGGTTTAATCAGATGCGCAAAAACGCTGTCAGATCCCGAAAGGAATTATTCAGCATTTGACGTTCAAACAAAACCCAGATACTGATTTGGTAAGTAAAACGCCAAAGTTGAAAAGTTTCTTCATGAGCAGGGTCTTCGTGACGCAGTCCTTACAGCTCTCCGGGGTAGTAAGACTTTTTGACCTTTCGTTGAGAGAATAAGGAACAATGCTAGTTCATCAATTCCAATTCCCTATAGAATAGAGAGCACCCCTGATTTACGGAATCCTCTTCACATATATATGTGACATATTTCACATATATATGTGACATTTACTGAAAGCATGAAGAATTAAATTCACGGATAGTTTCCCCAAAAAACTCTACATATAATTAACTCACGCTTAAATACCGAATTTTAATAACTGTCTGAAAGTTTAAATCCCCAAAATGAGATTTGCCATTGAATTTCCTACGCTTAAAACGCTCACCATTTAGCATCACATACGAGGGTGGATTGATATTGAAGCTACTTCTGTAGGAAAAAACATTTTTTTTTCAAAACCCATTTATTTATCAGCGCGAAATGTATCTATCAATAATACCACAAGCGGTTTTATCGACATGATTTAAATATTTGTGCAAACCGTCAAACACCCCCCTAAACAAGGCAAATTGTTTGTACAAACGTAAAATTTTGGCAAGTTCGCCCAGCAGTTTGTGTAGTTCATTTCGTAACAGTTTCTTCATTGCGATAAATCTTCTACAATTAAAGAATTCGATTTATATGATTCTCTGATTATGGTTTGACACTGTAGAACTTTTTTCGTTGGAAATATTTAGAGGTAATAGTTTACGTTTATAACCCAACTACTATGCAAGAGCCAAAGGATGAGATAAACGTCGGCACCTCAATAACATTGAACGTCAATAACGTCTCAGAGTCATTGATAATATGGTCCTTCGAATAGAGGTATGTCACCGTAACCATATTAAGCATTTAGGCGATATTCTGTCTCCCACATAATTGTCATACGTATTCAGATAATTCTCCGAAAACTTTTTGTTTTATTTACAATTAACATTGTGAGTTTTAGTTGGATGAATCGAGTTTTCCTTATTTCTTTTAATAAAAATATAAATATAATTTCACTACAATAATGTTTGTTTTATTATTTTTAAATATATTTTAGAACTTCGTGTAATTACACCAAGGAAGTAGTTGAACATATTCGTATAATTTCTTTTTTATCTTAGAACAGTACTCAAAGGACAACCCGTACGTATGCAGTCCATTATTTCGTAACTAGGGAACTAGCTTATGAGGAGGAGGAAAGAGGTAGTAGAGTTTGTGGACGTTTGTTTTGAACTTTCCATCGTAATAGGTGACAGGAAACACATCTGCAGCCGTCTTGTTCTACAGATGAAGCGTACGACTGAAGAACGAATTCTTTCTGTACTGTATTGGACAATTTACTGGGCATTCGACCACGAAAGGATGATCTCTGGATGATGAATACGTATTGCTTAAAATATATGGATTTCAAGAACAAGATCCCTGATTTCGTCCGAAGAAAATCCATTGTAGTAGCGATGTATGTGACGATGCTCCAGTGAGTCAATTGATTGGATTTGTACTGTCACCCATAAGCTTCTTCGTCGTTGAGGTAATTAATTGTATTCAATTAAATCCTTTCTGCGCTTACCTGAGAATTTTCGGCGAGTTAATTAGCCATGAATTACGGCAGCAGTTTAGTGCTAGTTCAGCAATTCCAACTGTCTTACAAAATGGCCAAACAAAGCTAACCTGCTGCCAAGCAATTCCTAATTGCTGGTAAGCAGTCAACTACTTCCCGAACTCGAAAGAGTATCTGTAACAATGCCAAAAATATTTTTCCTGGTTCGAGCAGTAAAAGGATTTTGGCCGACTTTGACATAAATAAGCCACTTGGACCGGCTGGCATTCCAGACTGGTCTTGAAGCAGTGTTCGGATGCGCTTGTGCATCCATTAGCACACCTCTTTAGCACACTTTACCTTGTGGGTGAGTTTCCATTATGCTGGAAGGTTGCTAACGTAACGCCAGTCCCGCAAAAGGGTGAAGCAAATGACCCTGAAAATTACCGCCCAATTGCAATTTGCTCTGCGCTTTTCAAAGCAATGAAAAGTGTGGTTAATTACCATCTTGTGAGGTACCTGGAGCTGCACAGCTTACTTAGTGACCTAGTGATTTGGTTTGCTCTATTACAGATCAGCTGTTTATTATACTGCTTCAAATATAATTAAGTAGCTGAGTACTGGGCGACAACTACAGCTACACAGAACAAATTTTTTTTTGTGTTCAATAACGAAATTCGTTGAATCAGTCAATAAATTGTTTGAATGCGGCCCTGTAAAGGAATTCATGGATTCAAACAAAAGTTTAGTAAAAATAATTATTGATCGAAAACAACTATTTTTTTAAACGACAACAAAATATGCTATTGGATATTACGATCGTGGTTATTTATTTATCTATTTTTTTTTTTTTTTTTTTTGATATTTATGTCAAAATTATTTTTTCAGACAAAAATTTTGTTGAGTTTATTTTTACTACAATTTTTTTTGTGTAGTGTCAATTGTAGCCCTGTAGCTGGTACGAAGCCGGTTCGGAAACTTCTTAGCCTAGCACCAAAAGCGCGGTATGAACAGAAAAAAGTTAAATGTTTTGGAAACTTCCATCTCTGCTATGAACACATGTTAAATTTTGTTTCGGTCTGGTAACTCCTTCATATAGAAACAGGTGTTCACAAAAGACACATCCGCGATTTTTTTTACAATGGAAAAATTAGAAATGCGTGTCATTAAATGTTTACATAAAAAAGGTTTATCGGGACAAGAAATTCATAATGATATGGTGAATGTGTTAGCCGAAACTGCTCCTTCATATGCAACAGTAAAAAATTGGGTTGCTGAATTTAAACGTGGTCGTACAAGCATTGAAGATGAATCACGTAGTGGACGTCCAAAAACAGCAGGAATTGTAGCCGAAGTGCTTGATATGGTATTAAATGATCGACGAATAAAAGTGCGTGAAATAGTTAATAGCATGGGCATCTCATATGATCGAGTTCATTTAATTTTGCATGAAGAACTACAGATGAAAAAGCTTTCTGCAAGCTGGGTGCCGCATTTGTTAAGAGTCGACCAAAATCGCATAAGAATGAACATTTCTCAAGCTTGTTTGGATCGTTTTAAGTGAAATAAAATGGATTTTAAGCGTTGTTCCATAACTGTTGATGAGACATGGATCCACCAATATACTCCAGCGTTAAAAGAACAATCCAAACAATGGACTGAAGCTGGAGGAAGTGCCCTAAAGCAGGCAAAAATAATTCAAGTTTATGGCAACGGTTTTCTTGGAACTTCAAAGGTATTTTATTGATTGACTATCTGCAAAAGGTTAAAACAATAAGTTCAGAGCACTATTGCAACCTTTTGGATCACTTAAATGTACAAATTCGAGAAAAACGTCCTGGCTTACAACACAAAAAAATAATTTTTCATCAAGACAACGCACCAGCGCACAAGAGTGTTTTAACAAAGGCTAAAATCATCGAATTAAAGTACGAGTTGCTTGACCACCCACCTTATTCTCCTGATTTAGCCCCCAGTGACTTTTACCTGTTCCCAAATCTAAAAAAAATTCTTGCTGCCAAGCGTTTTACCTCAAATGAAGATATTTTTTTTAACTTTATTGTTTTATTTATTGAATCTACATAAGAAATGTACTGACAATAAGTATTCAAGTCTTAATACTAAAAAAAAAAAATTGTGATTAAAGTCCTGCCAGTGCTGGACAAAAATTTATTTTTATGCGAATACTATTTCAGAATTCAGTCATCTGCTTAGAGCTCTAATGGTAGCCAAAGTATCCCTCCTTCTCAGACGGGTGTGACCACCAAAGTTAAGAATATTAACTGCAAGAGGATTTGTCGCGTACTTTACAAATTCAGCTTTCACAAAAGGTACGTTCACATCTGCGTGGACTCGTGAGTTTTTAACGTACCATGGAGCATCTGTAATTCTACGGAGAATTCAAATGAAGATGCAATTACAGTTGTAAACCACTATTTTCAAGACCTTGAGGAAAACTACTTTAATCAAGGGATAGAATTGCTAAAAAAGCGTTGGACTAAGTGTATTCAGGAGATTATATTGAAAAATAAAAATATTTTTGAAAAACTAACTATTCTCTTTCATTGATAGGCTAAGAAGTTTCCGAACCGCCTGTGTAGCTTGCTGTCTGGAAGGTAGTTAATGCATTTAACTTTTAAATATCCATATTTTATCAAATTTTGTCATAAAATATTCTAAAATGCTACACTTTGAATTTTTCTTCTCTGCATCACAATACGATATTGTGTTTATCCAATTAAAACAAATAAAAAAACAAATTAAAAACGAAAATAAAAAAATTAAAACGTTTTCATTGATCTGGTCATTTTGTGTAACAAAAATAGAAAAAAGTGGAAAACCAGTTGACTGTTTCTTAAATTATGTATTTTTGTCTTGATGCAATTCAAATTGTAAACGACAAAAGACAAAAAGATCCTTTTCGTTCTCTCTTTTAATGTCTGAAATGATCTTTTGTTCTAACCATGTCTAATATTCGAGTCAGTTCAATTACAATCAAACAGAATAAAATAGAATAGAATAAAATAAAAATAAAAATGTATGAATGATACAACAGAACAAATAAAAAAAAGAAAAAGAAAGAGATAATGTCTATAAATAAAACAAAAGATGAACAAACAGAATTAGAAAAACTCGAAATTCATTCATAACAATGACTTTTGAAAACGAAAACTTTTTTCATTTTATTTCCAAACAAAAAAAAAAAAATCAATAGAAAAGAAAAATTAAAATTAGAAATGTTTAAAACTGCAGTTACAATAGGAAACACAACAACTACAATAAGAGAACAAAAACGACATGAGAATGTGCATTGACTCGTATGTGTGTGTGTGTGTGTGTGGCTGTGTGTGAAGTGCAGGAGTATGTCTTTTGTCTTCTGGCCATTGTCTGCAGTGTGTTGTAATGAATGACAAACAAAAAGAACCAGAAGAGTTTGAAATTATCATTTTGGAAAATAATCATATGTATCAGCATACATATGTACATACATTCATATACATACATACATACTTACTTACTTGCCACAACATTCCAATAAACTTACTTACAACGTACAACAACATGTCTGTCTACACTGTTGGCCTAAACCAGTATTGTTTAAGCCTGCCTTAGGCGACACAATGTCTGCCAGGATCGTTGTTAGTCTGTCTATGGTTCGTTTCTTACATACATACATACGAGTACACATGTACGCACATTTGTTTGTCTGTATGTATGGGCTAAACCTGAAATAACACACAGCCACTTTATATGCCTGCCTTTAACTATTCCGTTTGGACAAAAGCCTGGTGGTCTTGAAATGAAATCCATAGAAAATATTTCCTCAAGACATATTATTTTCTATTTTGTAAGATTTTTAAGAAACAGCACTTCTAAAATGCGGCCGCTCAACCACCTCAGCCACCGAGCGCTTTATGTTTGGAACACAACTACGACGAATAACCTCGCCCATTGCGACGAGTTCGCCGTCAAATATTCGTTACATAAATTCGCTGTGTGAAGCACAATATCAACGAACTCTGTGGCTGTGTTCTGTAACTCTCGCCACGAGAAACTTTTCGACTGAAACGTGTGAAATGAAACAAAGTTGAAACAAACAGCTGCTTTTCTCACTAAACTGCATCTATAACTTTTCTTGGTGAGTAATAGCTGTCACGTGAGGAAATTACTCGCCATTTTACAGAAAAACTGTGTCTGTAAAACTTTTGCGAAAAAATTTCCCGCTTTCAACTGTCATTATTTCTCGCAAATAAAAAGTCTGTGAGATAGTATTTCAAATAACAATAATCATCATTAAATGCATAATAATGCTGAAAAATAAGTATTTTGTAGTTAAATTAAGTTTCACATATACATATAACGAGTGATTTTTTTAGTTTTGACAGCTCACGCACGTTTTGTATCTTGTGTCACTGTCAAACATCTTCAGTTTGGTCTATAATTTAATCATGAATCGTCTTACAAACGAACAACGCTTGCAAATTATTGAATTTTATTACCAAAATGCGTGCTCTGTTAAGAAAGTTCATCGCGCGCTTCTTCCATTTTATGGTCAGTTTAATCGACCTACTGAGGCTTCTATTCGGGCTATTGTAAAAAAATTTCGCACCAAATTTACATTGTTGGACATTAAACCACCAACACGCTTACGTAGAGTGCGAACTGAAGAAAATATCGCAGCCGTATCGGCCAGTGTTGGTGATGACCGTGAATTATCGATTCGGCGCCGTTCGCAGCAATTGGGCCTTTGTTACTCCACTACGTGGAAAATTTTGCGGAAGGATTTGGGTGTGAAGCCTTATAAGATACAGCTGGTGCAAGAATTGAAGCCAAACGACCTACCACAACGCCAAATTTTTGGTGAATGGGCTCTTGAAAAGCTAGATGAAGATCCACTTTTTTATCGAAGAATTGTGTTTAGCGACGAGGCTCATTTCTGGTTGAATGGATACGTGAACAAGCAAAACTGCCGTATTTGGAGTGAAGAGCAGCCAGAAGCATTGCAAGAGCTACCAATGCATCCACAAAAAACAACCGTTTGGTGCGGATTATGGGCTGGCGGCATCATTGGGCCGTATTTCTTCAAAGATGATGCGAATCACAACGTTACTGTGAATGGTGAGAGCTACCGTGCGATGATAACAAACTTTTTTTTGCCCAAAATGGAAGAGCTTGACTTGCATGACATGTGGTTTCAACAAAACGGTGCCACATGCCACACAGCACGCGAAACAATGGACCAATTGAGAGGCGAGTTCGGTGAACAGTTTATTTCACGCTTGGGACCAGTCAATTGGCCGCCCAGATCGTGCGACTTAACGCCTCTAGACTATTTGTTGTGGGGCTATGTTAAGGCTAATGTCTATGGCGATAAGCCCGCTTCGATTGACGCACTGGAAGCCAACATTGCCAACATTGCCAACATTATTCGTGACATACCGGCCGAAATGTTGGAAAGAGTATGCCAAAATTGGACTAAGCGGATGGACCATTTGAGGCGCAGCCGCGGCCAAATTTGCATGAAATAATCTTCAAACATTAAATTATATCGACCCAACTATCGATCCAAATAATTATTTCATGCATTTTTCTGAATTTTATGTGTTTTTTTTTTTAATTTCCGATAGTTCTTATAAAATCACCCATTTATATATAAGTTTGTAATTTCTACAATTTTAATTTCTGACCCAACAAAGTATATTCTAACACTTTTATAATGTTTTTTTCAGAATTCACAAATTGCAATTGTTTTTTAATGTTACAAAAATTTGTGTATGTATGTATTTGTAAATAAAATGTAAACGTTAGAGCCATACCATACATTTTCTAGAAAAGCCGGCGGTTATAATACGACGCCGTCGAACAAAATTTCTTAGCTTTAGTAATTTTTGGTCGGCGGCGGTACTAATTGTGGCTGGCGCTTTCATTTTTAAAATTGCATGTCGGCATCGTTTTATATTTTCAGACATTTCTAACGTAACGACGTAATCGCTTTGGGAAACGATGGAATAATTTGTTTCACAAGCTTTTTTTCATATAATTATATATAAAAATAAAAATTTGCCACCAGACACCCTGTAGTTTAGATTTTAAATAAGTTTTTGATTTTCCTGCAAATTTATGAAAAGTGATGTTGCGTTATTTTGCATTTTAGATGACGATATGTACGCACATTGAACATTTTTGGAGCTGTATTAATAAAAAAAAAATTTCACATAAACTGGAGGGTTACTCTCTATTGCGATGCGAAAGCAAGTTCCAGGCGAATGGTAGATGCGATAAGAGTATAATTTGGCGTTCTGTGCTGTTTGCGCAAACTTTTTCGCGAAATAGTTTAAAATGAAGTAACACTTGTATCACAAAATAAACAATAGCGAGGAATGATAAAATAAAATGTGCGATAGGAAAAATTAAAGGCGGAAAGAAAATACGAAAACGCAATACAGGGTACCAATTCTTCGATTTTTCTTTCGCATCGCAATAGAGAGTAAGCCCCCCCCCCCCCCTGCTTTCAAGCAGTTTAATGTTTTCGGAAGTCCTTGAAGATCGCCTGTGCCCTGGATATGGGACATTCATAGCCAAAACAGTGGCGCGAAATCTCTGCGAATTAAATGTGCACTCAGTTCATCACGCTTTCGCCGAATACCGAACTTTGAACAAATTTTCGACGAACAATTACGTCAGAATCATTTCTTTGGAAAAATGTCTCCACAGCGAACGCATGATGGTCACTCGATCACTGTGATATCGTGGTGTCTGGCAAAGCCGAACAGTCGAGTAGTAATACACGGCGCTATCCTCCGCCCGCACCGTTTATTACTTTTGAAATAATCGTATATAAAAATATAAATTTGCCACCAGACACCCGGTATAAAAATAATTTTTTGATAACTTTTTGCTTAATTTACAATTGACATTTTGGGTTCTGGTTGGACCACCCTTATTTATCATAAAAAGCCAAAAATCAGATAAAAATTTAAAACTCCTGGGAAAATTACAAAAAGAAAATGTAAATCCAAAACAGGAAACTCGAAAGATGATTTTTGCACAAACTGGCAGAAAAAAAAAATAATTAAAAACACAATTGTACAATTTCAATTTCATAACAAATTTCTTTTGCAATTCAAATTGTCAATCTTTGTTTTTGTTGTTTTTTTTTTTGTTGGCTGGAGAAAAAGAGTTTAATAAGAAATGGAAAAAAGGGTGAAAAACAAAATCAATTGTCTGTCACCTGCGTTTGTGCCTCAAACTCTGTCGCTGATTTGTTTCTGGAGCACATTAACACAATTGTTCTTCAGCTTTGCTCCTGTTGTTGTTCTTGTTCTTGTTGTTGTTGGCAGACAGGCAGGCAGCGAAATTGCGACCTTCGAATTTTGATCTTTGATTTTTGACATTTCCGTTATTTAGAGACTTTTCTTCTTCTTCTTCTTCCTTTTTTTTGCGCCAAGCACTAAATTTAATTAAACAGAGTGACAAAAAAAAAAAAGCAAAATAGGAAAGAAAAGGGTTGTTGTTGTGTAGCTGTGTAGTTGTGTTGCTGTCTGTTTGTGTCCCTTTGATGTTTATCGGAGGTTTTCTAAGCCATTGAGTTTTTGCGATCACATCAATTTTCTTTATTTATTTATTCATTGCAGATTAAATAAATTGCGAGTAAAACTGTAACACAGACGGAGTGTGCGGCAGAGAGGGGGGTTTCAGTTTTAATTGAATTGAATGATTTTGTATTGAAAAGAATAGAAGAAATTATTTTGCGAGCATGTAATTGCAAAAAGGTTTCTTTTTCATATTTTATGGTGACATCTGCGAATTGTTTTATTTTTGTTTTTCAGATTTATTTATGTTTTTCTTTAAGAAGTTCAAAGGGTTTTTTTTCTTGTTGTCAAAGGTCTTCAGCTTAATGTTCTGCTCAAGTTTAAAGCAAATATTAAATAAGTATGTACATACATATGTATACAAGATTTCATAGAAAATGCAAACAAAACAATATGCTATTGATTGGAATTGATTAACTTTTCGATAAATTTAACATGCGAGTATTGCAAATGAATGTTGGAAAAAAAAGTGCAGATGCCTAGTACAAAAATGTGATACTTTTCAAAGCAGTGAATTCAAAAACAAAAAAATTTGCATAAAAATGTAAATCAAAAATCTTCTGTTAAATTGTCATTTAATTGAAATTTATATAAAAACTCCAATAGAAAAGTTTTAATTTTCTGCAACGAAAATTTTGAATTTGCAGCCGATGCCAACTTTGAGCAACTTTAAAAAAAAACTTATAGAGAAATGTCTATATACAGAATGAGGAAATTAATTTATAACAACCAGGCCTGTTCTGAAAACGGCGTGTTTTTAAATCACGAACCGTTTTGAAAGCACGCAGACAATTTGAAGCTGTTCTGCAAATCACGTGATTTTACGGTTTTCGACGTGCTTTTAATTTGTCGAAAGCACGAAAAAGCAACTATTTTTACATTTTTGTTTTGTTTATTTATAGTTTTATATTCTCAACCACAATAAAAAGTGAATATTAAATAAAAAAATAAACCAGCTGACTGTTAAAGAAAAAATGTAAATCACTACTATTGGTAAACACAGCAAAACAATTTCTCAAAAAACAAGCAGTGTCTATAATTTTATTAATATTTATGTTTCTATGTGAATAAAACTTAATTTTATTACAAAAATCAACAAACAACACATCATTTTAAATACATAAAAATAGTTTTATTAAATTTGTATTGAAAAACACAGAGAAAATAACCAAGTGATATCAAAAAGCCAACCATTTGGCTAACCGGTTTAAAATCACGTGATTTGAATATTTTCTGTGTGTAGAACACCTTTTGCGTGATTTGAAATCACTTTGACAAAAAGTGATTTGCAGAACAGCCCTGAACAACTGCCTTTCCAGACAACACAACGGGACCAGACTGGACCCAAGTGGGCTGGCTTTACAATAGCTGGCAGCCTGTCAAAACTAACCTAACCTAAACAACTGCCTTGTCGGATGATAGACCCACCCTACGGGGTGAATTATTGACCATCCACCACTGCGGCTGCGTGGCTTGCTAGACTTACACAGTTCGCAACTTTTGCCATAAGCTTGTAGCCATATAGACAAACCTCTCGCTGCATAGCTCGAGCCTCCTAATCCCTCTTGTATGCTAGGCAATTTGGAGCTCGAAACTGGTAGTAGTCCTTGGGCCAAGAAGTCTGACCAGAGCCTTAAATCTGGTACCACGGGAACCGGGTGCTCCAGGAACTTGTTCCTGCCTGGTTATGTTGCGGCCCTTCTTGGAGTAACATGGTGGCTGTGTTTGTTCAAACCGAAATCGCGGGGCGCAACCGGGTGCTGTCACCTAAAAATCGGAAGGAGTTTTATAAAGGCTCCCCTCCTAACCAAGGGGGAGATCATGCTTCCAAATAGCATGTGATTGAATTGGTACTTTTGCATGACAATGTCATGTATAGAGTAATCTGTAATCAGTGTAACCTGTAATTTATGTTCGGAATTTAAAAACCGAGCTCGTTCAGTTTAATAATTCAAACAATAGAACTATATGTAGTACTTGGCACAGGCTGATAAAAGCACTAGCTTATGATGTAGTTTACATTCACACTCATCAAATATTTGTGCAAATAAAGAAACACTTGCATACACAACGCAGAATTTTTGTACAAGCATAAAATTTTGGTCTGAACGACAAACAGTTTGTGTAGTGTATTTGACGCTTAAAAGTGGTTTAAGCGATTCAGTTCATTCCTGCATCTTTCATTAGCCGATATTGAGCACAGTTTTCGAATATATTTGAATTTAGCTCAAAATTTATGTTACGTCAGTTGAACTTGTAACTTATGCTGGGAATTTAAAGACAAGCTCGTTCAATTTAATAATTTAAACAATAGAACCACATGTACTACCTGGCTCAGGTTGTTAAAAATGTTGGCTTATGATATAGTTTACATTCACACTATAAGCTAGTGTTGCTTTCTCAAAGAAATAAGAAAAATATTACCAAAAAGCATCAAATATGTATGCAAACATGCACACACTCGTACAAACAAGGCAAAATGTTTGTACAAACATAAAATTTTGCCTTGATTGGCAAACAGTTTGTGTAGTTTATTTTACGCTTAGAAGTGTTTTAAGTGTTTCAGCTCATTCATGCATCTTACATCAGCTTATGTTGAGCGCATTTTCTTTAAATATTTGAAGTTAGCTCAGAATTTACGCTACGTCATTGTAACCCATAATTTATGTTGGGAATTTAAAGACGAGCTGTCGTACCTGGCTTAGGTTGTTAAAAACACTAGCTTATGCTAGTTGAGCGCATTTTCTTTAAATATTTGAAGTTAGCTCAGGATTTACACTACGTCAGTGTAACCTGTAATTTATGTTGGGAATTTAAAGACGAGCTGTCGTACCTGGCTTAGGTTGTTAAAAACACTAGCTTATGATATAGTTTACGTCAGGAGTGCCCAAAAGTTCTATATGGAACAGCAAAAACCAATACATTTAAGTAAAAACTATTTTTATTTAATATTTTTTGTTGTAAAAACAAAACATAATCGCTGCCAGCAATGTTTACCGGCAAAGCATGCAAAAGTGATGTTGCTTTGCTCCTGTGTGTGTACAGTGAAGAACGAACAAACAAAATAAAAGACAAAGTTGTTTGAGTATTTTTTATTGCTAGTGTACTGACCGCAGTATGGGTGTATTAAAGAGTATATCCCTGTAGCTAAGCGCTTTTACAATTGAGCATCAAGCACATGGAGCTTGGGCACTCCTGGTTTGCATTCACACTATACGCTAGTATTGCTTTCGCAAAGAAATAAGGAAAATATTACCAAAAAAGATTAAATAATGTGTACATACATGTACATTATATGCATGTGTATGCTTTTCCCAACTGTAAGAAACAATAGAATATTTAAATAAAATACAAACTAGAATTTAAATAAATTGTCAACTCAATGCCTAATGCCAATGTATGCAGAGATAAACTATCAAATTTAATCCCTGCTTAAGCTGCCACTAATTTATTATTTGTGGTTAGTGGTGCATGCCCATTTTTTTATTTTATTTTTTCCTTCCTTAATGCCACACAACAAAAGTTACAATGGCCACACTATTTTGCATGTTTGCCAAAAATATAAATCTGTCGGAGTGCGCTGCCTCCTGCATACCACCACATCCAGCCACCACTTAACGAAATCAATTGTAATCTCTAGTTCATATAATGATGGCAATTATTTTCATACTTACAAATTTGTCCAGCTGTGGAAAATATTCAGTTTGTTGGTTAAAAACAGAGAATTTCTAACTTTTTGTTTCATTTGTTTTTTTATTTTTTATTTGAAAACAATATCAGGTGATCTTCAAATAATTTTCCAAACTTAAATGACAATTCTTTACTTTCCCCTCGTGCACATTGTGTTTTGTTAAGTTAGACTGTACTTAAACTACCTGTTGGTCCGTCGTCCTAGCATTTGTTTTCTTTTCTACTCGTATTATTCCAGATTGTTTGGAAATTTCTAAAAACAAATGCAAACATTGATGAGTCAGTGCAAACAATGGACTAGAAAACAACAAGTCATAATGGGATTTAGTTAAAATGATTTCTTCCTTTCAATTCATGTATTCATTGATTTGCTCTTCTGGTTTGGGTTGGGTCAAAAGAAAATTGACAAAGACTTAAATGCCGAGATTTAATAGATAATGTAGAGGGGTCACATAAGAATTAATAATAGAAATAATATTAATACTACTTTTCATTGTTTATTTTAAAACAGGCCGAGTATTTTGTATTGTTTAGATTTAGTTCTTTTTTTTTATTGTTTTTGCTGTTGCATCTGAGGCGACAGTTTGTCTGGCAATTTCAGTTCCAGTTTTTTCTTTTCTTAAATCTTTGATGAAGTATGGTGGTGAGGTGCATATGTGTGTGTATGTTAGTTAGTAAGTATGTAGGTGTAGACATAATTTGTACTCAACATGTGGTCTGTTGTCTCACTTCGGCTTCATGCCCCTACTACTCTTTTTTTTTTTACTTAACTGTCCTGCTGGATTACATTAAAATACAACTCTTCCATTGATACCTGCAGGCACATATGTATGTATTAAACATAATATGGAAAACTAAAATCTGTGATTTACATAAATACAAATATTTGAATTGTAACAAAGCTAGATAACAATGAAATAATTGTGTGCTCTTTGATGTTGTTAAAGGTGCGTTGTCGTGTAGAGTGTACGAGCAAAATATTACGAGATTCTCTTTTTATAAAAAAAAAACAAAAAAACAAAAGTACTGGTATTTTGTATTGAAGGTTGCCAGAAATGCAAATTTATCTGCAACAAAAAAACAAACGAAAAGCAGAGTTTTTGTATAAAAATGTAGATTTTTAAAATCGGGGTTTCAGCCTTGTATTGAGAAATTGAAAAATTGTAAAGTTTTCCGATAAGCCAATTTTCTTCCACTGCTTTTAATTTTACCTGAGTGACACTTCCATGTTATGCTAAGAACACAACTGCGACGAACGATGAATTTTTGGTCGCGAATATTCGTTGCAAAATATAAAACACATTGGTATCAGGGTTGCCAGAATTTAAAGAGGTAAAATCTGCAAAACTCCAGATTTTCTCATGAAAAAATCTGCAAAATCTGTACTTTATTTTCCAAATCTTAAAAAATTGTCAAACCCTTAGTAATATGCCTTTCTTATAAATAATTTTAAAAATATTAACAACATATTGAAAGAAATTATGCATTTCAGAATATTAAAATGCAAATAGATTTAATGAGAAAAACATATATGCAAGTTGTTCAAATTATTTAGGGCCATATCCAAAAGAAAATCTTACTTGAGTTTTAACGCATACGTTAGTTACCAAACACATTAACACTACCATACATTTGTTAAAAAAGTTTATGCAAAAACAGTACGTTAACTATTAAATGTAGTAAGGAATTAATTTTTTTTATTCTGGTAATGCCGTTATGTTCAGTTGTAATTTTTTGAATAGTGATGCATGAAAACTAATATTCGAAAATCGATTAAAATAAATTAAAAAAAAGAATTATTATTATTACCTTAAATCACACATTTTTGACAAACGTTTAATCGATTTAGCTTTTTAATAAATGACGAATGTACAATATTTGGTATATTAATAAAATTGAGAAAAACTAACAGGATTACTTATATCTTAAACATTTGCATTATTCGAATACCGTTTTTCGTCGTATTCGTTTGATGGAAAGTGCATCACTAACATATTTCTTATATATATTTCCTTTTCAAAATTATTATTTTCAATTCATATAAAATGTAAAGTTCTAATTTACTTATCTACCAAGCATAATCCATTGATTTTGTTAATATTTTCATTATAATTGTGAATTTAAATAAAAATCAAAGTCAACAAATCAAATGTCATTTTAACGTACAGTTAAAGTTGCTTATTTTAACTTTAACTGTTTATGGTAAGCTAATAATTGTTTTTGGATAGAACATTAGGTAAATTTTCTTAACAAATGCTTACCAAGCTTTGTTAAGTTTTTTTGCATACGGCCGTTAATGTCTAAACACACATACCGATGTACGAGTATATTCGGACTGTGTAGTTAAAATTTACCTAGCTGAAGATTCTCTCCACATTTGCTGATGAATGTGGTAAAATCATTATATATTTAGGGCCATATCCAAAAAAAATTCTTACTTGAGTTTTAACGTATACGTTAGTTACCAAACACATTATCACTACTATACATTTGTTAAAAATTTTTATGCAAAAACAGTACGTTTACTTTTAAATGTAGTAAGGAATTTAATTGTTTTATTCTGGCAGTGCTGTTATGTTCAGCTGTAATTTTTTGAATAGTGATGCATGAAAACTTATATTCGAAAATCGAAAAACAAATTTAAAAAATTAAAAATTATTATTATTACATAAAATAGCACATTTTTGGCAAACATTTCCTGGATTTACCTTTTTAATAAATACTGAATATATAATATGTAGTATATTAATGAAATTAAGAAAAATTATTAGGTTTACTTACTAGAAATATTTTCATTATTCGAATAAAGTTTTTCATTGTATTCGTTTGATTGAAAGTGCATCACTAGTATAATTGTAATTCATATTATTCTTTCAAAATTAATAGTTTGAGATTATAATGTTTTTATTTCTTTATACAATGAAAGTAATAAATATTATTATTCTTTAGTTTTCGCAAAATTTCAATTTTTAAGCAAAATAACAATCGGCAAGTCAACGGTCATTTTAACGTAGAGTTAAAGTGTACCCAATTTAATTTTAAGCGCAAGGTAAGCTAACAATTGTTTTTGCATAAAACGTTAGGAAATTTTTCTTAACAATTGCTTACCAAGCTTTGTTAAGTTTTTTTTTGCATACGGCCGTTATTAATTTAGAATTTGAAAATTGTCAGAATTAGCTGGTTTTATTTTCGATACAGCTCTGTGCTGGAGAACAGTTCTCGCGTTATCGTAATTATTTCTTAAGTGCGGTAAAGCTTGCCGTTGTTGTTTGGCCTTCGAGAGTTTTGCGTCTCGTTCTCACTGGTTAACTATTAGCCTCAACTAATTGTATTAGTTTACAGTTTTTTTGAGGTACTCTTTTGTTAGCCATGCAGCAACTTCTTATGTGAAGGCATAAGTCGTTATAGTTAGTCACAGCGCCGCTGCAATTTACTATTATTACTATCCTGGATATAAGGACTTCGTTACTCCGCCCATGCTGTGCATCCTATACTTTACAAATCTATTTCCAACTCTCGTGTAGAGTGTACGAGCAAAATATTACGAGATTCTCTTTTTACAAAAAAAAAAAAAAAAAAAAAACAAAAGTACTCCTATTTGGTATTGAAGGTTGCCAGAAATGCAAATTTATCTGCAAAAAACAAAAAAACGAAAAGCAGAGTTTTTGTATGTATTTTAGATTTTTAAAATCCGGTTTTCAACTAAAACTATAAATATATTTATAGTCTTTGCTTTCAGCCTTGTACTGAGAAAAACAGTACTTGAAAAACTGTAAAGTTTTCCGATAAACCAATTTTGTTGCACTGCTTTTAATTTTACCAGAGTGACACTTCCATATTAGTCTGCGGTCAAGATACCGAGCAGTAGAGCTGCAAAACTATCGATGGTACTCAGCGTTGTCAACTTTAAAATTTTAAAACGCACCGAAATGAGAAAAAAACGCTTTATTTCAACAAAAATTTAGAATTTTCTAAATTTGGTGATGAGGCCCATTTCCATCTTAGCGAGTACGTAAATAAGCAAAATTTACGCTTCTGGGGCACTGAAAATCCGCGTGTAACCCACGAAGAGTCATTACACCCGCTCAGCTCAAAGTCACTGTATGGTGTGCTGTCTTCGCTGGAGGAGTCATCGGACCTTTTTTCTTCGAAGACGGTTACTGTGAATGGTGAGCGCTACAGATCAATGCTCAACGAGTTCTTTTTGCCGCAACTTTATGAATTGGAATGGGAAAACATGTGGTTCCAACAGGACGGCGGTACGGCACACACTGCACGTGCCACAGCCGATATGCTGAACATCGGTAGGTTATTTTTGCGCCACCCTGTACAACAAATACGAATTGTCGTTGGGCCACTAAAAAAAGAAGCAATCAAGTCCTGGGAATTTGTGGCATAAATGACGCCAATCGTTTGCAAAAAAAAAAAAAAAATAAGTAAAATATTCGAAAATATTAAATTACCATTTTTTTTTATTACAAATCAATCATATGCAAATCATAATGTAAAAGTTCAAAAGGTCGCCATGCAAATGTCTTAGAAAAACCATCACTCCATGTAGAACAACTATGACAATTTTAAATTCCTACAAGCCTTCAAAATAACAAAGAAAAAAAAGATCAATTCGGTTGATTATTTATTCATGATTGCCAATTTCTATTACGTTACTTTGCGTTTCTTTCTTTTTTTTTTAATCTTTTGCAAGAGCAATTTTGCATCAAAATTAAATGCGTTTGATGTTGTTGTTGCACATTTTGATTAGTTACGACAGCATTGGCTCAATAAGCAATAAGTTTTTCAAGTGTTTGTCTAAGGATTTGTGTTGTTTCTTTTCCGTTTCTCAGGGTGACTTAAAGTTGACACTTTTATTGTTTGATTATGGGCCAATACAACATACAAACACACACACAAACAAACAACATTTGCATCTGTCACAGTTTGTGGCATCATTTTGAGGGTTTTTTCATTTTCTTCTATTTTCAAATAAATTGCACAATTTCAAAAAAAAAAGAAAAAACACAACTCATCCATCATTTTGATTGAAGTCACAACCAGCAGGATCGTCATGAGTGTCTTTTCTTGTAACATATTTTCTCTTAACGCTTCTATTTGTTTAGTTACACGGTTGTTTATTTGGGTTTTGAGATTTGCCTTCTTGCGCTGCGCGCGCTCGCAAAACGTAATCGTATTTTAATTAACTTTCTTGCTGCAGCGTCGTCTGATCATCATCAGCTTTATTTTATTTATGATTTTCAGGCAGCCTATTAAATGTCGATCTATTGCAAATTCCCTTTTTTCCCCTGTTTTGGATTTGCAATCTCATCATCAGCATCATCTGCTGTGGGCTGCTGCGTTTGCATTGAAGATCCATCCAACACGAAATGAAATTAAAAAACATTTTAATATAAAGTAGATCTGTAATTCTATACAAATTGATTCGAACAACTGCCAGTTTTGTGCAGTTCAGCTTAATTCAGAGCTTTTTTTTTAAGGGAACCACATTAACAGAAAATAAATACAAAAAACGTTTTTAAAGCGTGGGTTCTTCGTGCCAGCATGTGGGTGTTTTTATTTCGCATTTGCCTCGTTGTAAATTTTTGCAAATTTGCATAAAATTGCAATTTACCGTACAACAACTGCGTAATTATGCCGTAATAAAAGTTTAACATAAGTTTTTTCTTGAAAAATACAAAAAAACGCCAATAATTCGCACTTAATCAGACGCGTTATGAAAATCACAAGATTTCAAATCACTTTTAAATTCGAAATCGTAAATGTGTTTTGATGGTTTTCTGTAAAGTTGGATTCCAACCATGGTTTCGAATTAAGATGTTTGTTCTGAAGCATGTTTTATTTTTGTACTTGGCAAGAATGATAGAAATACAGATTACGTCATGCCTATGATTTCCCGTTAGATGACGTAGTTTAACCCATGCAAGGGTTGCATATTCTATGTATTTCGAAATCATTTAGGGTATTGAAAAAGTTTTATTTGCATTGTTAATATTTATGATCCAAAATGGGTATATTTTAAATTCGGAAGATGAATATGAATGCCATACTCTGTATTTTGTTGAATTGGAAGGAACTATATACATATGTAGATATAATGGATGGAAAAAACTTGCAACCAATCGATAATATATTGAGCTCTCAGATTTATCTTTTTCACCGGACGTAAAATTGATAATGTTGTTTTTTTTCATGGACCAGTACTCAGGGGATGACCCCTACATACGAGGTCTGATCAAAAACTAACCGTTATTTAAAGTAAGTTTTATTATGCGGGATCTATTTCGGTAAAATCACCTATTGAGCAATCTAATGGTGGCAATGGTATCATTTCTTCTAAAGCTAAGTACTGTGTTCGTCATTTCGTGCGAAATGCTGTCAAAACTCTATATAAAAAAACTTGTAATTGTGAAATAATATGAGTGGTACTTATTTCCGTGAAATTTGCCTAAAACGCGAAATAGGCACTACATTTTAATTGTCATATTTTTCGAATGAAATAATTAATGTCGCTCAACATTTTTCGCAGATTTGAATAGAGTACTTACCTTAATCCGGGTGTGGCCGCCAAAATTAAGTATATTGCGCGCAAGAGGATTTGCGTGAAGTTCCAGTTTACTGACATACCTTGTCGCGTACTTAGAAAATTCCTCTTTTACCAGCGGAACACCCAGATCTTTATGATTTCGTGACTTTTTTACGTACTGTGGAGTTGTGGCAATCGTTCGAAGAATTTGGTTTTGTCGCCTTTGAATTTTTGCAATATTAGACGCTGAGACGGTGCCCCATTATTGAATTCTGTAGAACCATATGCACTTTAGAACTGCATTGTATAATGGAAGTTTGCAATCCAACTTCAATGTCGAGTTTCAGCCCATAAGCCAATTTAGTTGCGCTGCTTTTAGTTTTAACTGAGTGACTTTTGCTTCAATGTGAGACTTCCACGTTAACCTAAGGTCGAGATGAATACCAAGGTACTTGACTTCATTGTGCTGCGGAGTAGGTGAGTTGTTAATTTGGATAGGCGCACATGTTTGCTTACGCAGTGTGAAAGTAACATGAGTATATTTTTGTTCATTAACTTTGATTTTCCAAAGTTTTAGCCATTTCTCTGATATTGAAATATATTCCTGTAAATTTCGTTAGTGATTTAGCATCACGAAATGTACAGGAATATATATCAGATATAATGCGCTTATGCCAGCGTTTTTTCCAATCCTCGAAATACTTCTGAAACGCGCATTTTGGTCTCCCCAATAGCTCCAGCTTTCGATTTTTCTTTTATCTCCTCAATCATAGCAAAACGCTTTCCCTTCATTGTTGTCTTCAGTTTCGGGAAGAGACAAAAGTCAGCGGGGCCCAAGTCCCGTGAATATGGTGGTTAAGACATGATAATGGTTGTATTTTTGGCCAAAAGCTCACGCGCAAGCAGCGATGTATGAGCTGGTGCAAAATCCATTATTGTTTTTTCCACAATTCTGTGTGTTTCTGACGAATTGCTTCGCGTAAACGGCGCATAACTTCAAGGTAGTATTTTTTATTGACCTTGTGGCAAGAATTCATGATGCACTCCGCTATTAAAGAAGTAAATAAGGGGTTTTCTGCGTCATAGTTGTACACCACTTTTAGCAATTCGATATAAATTCTTGGCTTAAAACTACAACTTAAAAATTCAAACCGGTCACCGGTGGACCTATCATGCGACCTGTTCCTAGGAATTTTTTTAAAACACTTTTCGATCTCTTACTATAGTAAATTAATGCTGAAGGACAACAAAACTCAGTAATATTTCTTTTATTGCAATCTCTCTCCCTTTTTAGCAATTCAGTTCTATAAATTGTTAAATTTATGACAGCATTTAGTGTTGCTTGAACAATAATGGATTTTGCTGTATGCTTTAACTTGTATTTATTTCCAATATTTATTCTCTTTTTTCACAACGTTATTAATCCTTAAGTTACTGCATTTTCAATAAACCAGTTAAAACCGTTTTTGTAACTCAAAGAAATAACTGAACTGAACTGAATGGTGGCTGTGTGCTTTGCAGCAGAGATCTGCAATCGGGGCGTTTTTAATGATCTAAGTACAACCGTCTTAAATCGAGTTACGGTATGATTGGCCCCCGCATATTGTTTAAACAAGTATGTTTTCCACTCGTTAGAGCGTAAGTCTGTAAACTAGAGTATATAATATACCCTATCAAGTTTGTATGCGATGGCTGTTTGATTTGGTTTCTCAATTATTTTTTGCCACATTCGGCAATTGAACTCGTCCTCCTTTTTAATAACGAAAATAATATTTGTGTGTAAGAAATTGCAGTCACACATTTACCTTACTCATGAAAGTGTGAGTGTTCAGTTTTATGTAATTACTCATTCCCAGAATGTTTTGGCGATCGCGCTTTGAAGGAAATATATGCACATATTTTATTTTAACATTTTTAGTACAAAATCAGTGAAAATAATAAATTTTACGTAAAAAAAAGATTTTTTTATGAAACACATCTTCATCAAATTCCTTTCATTTTGTGGTCCTTCATATAAAATAATTTTTATTTCTTGGTTTTAATTCAATAAATTCATAGTTACATATACGTATAACAAATTGTAGAAAGAAATGTGTGAATGAATTGAATTTTCGTTTCAAATTGTTCAGCAAAAACGATCTTAAAATCACCATTCAGTTTGCTACTTTGGAAATCGTCGAAATGGTTGTAAATCATTAAATCCGGCAGCCGGGTTAAATAAATGGTGACGCATATACACTACAAACAGCGTTGCCATTGTTGATATTTTCCGACCAAACTCGGTCGGATAATATTCGTTTGGTCGGCTCAACCTCATTTTGGTCTTTTTGAGAAAACTCAACTCCTCTAATATTAAAAATTTTCAACCTTGTTTATTTTGACCTCATATCATTATTACACAATGGAATTTGTTGCCCTTAACAGAAATGAATCTTTTCAGGAAAATCAGAATATTGATAAAATTCTATTTTTTTTTAAATTTGATGTGATACAGATATTTGCACGAGTCTGCCTGCAAAAAATTCAGCTTGATTGGAGCACGGAAAAAGGGTTAACAACTTATCCAAAGTCTTTCACAAAGGCCGACAGACAGACGGGCACTACGAGCTTTATATTTTATTAAAAAAAAGAAATCTGACGTGTACATGAATATCGAAGTTGCCAAGACGAAGAGGAGGATGAGACGATCCTTCATCTCCTCGGTACATGCCCGGCATTGGAGCATCATCGTCTAAGATGTTTAGGCGTGCGGAGCTTCAATAGTCTATCATGTCTGGCCTTGATCAAACCAACTGCGTTAGCTTCTTTCATAAGAAGTAGCGGATGGCTAGTACATCAGCAACCACCTTTCCTTTCCCTCTCCCTTACTCGTTCTATATCCCCATAACTTTTATTTTTCTAGTATTCTATCCTAATTTTTCAGGGAACGATCTTCAGGACCCAAGTGAGCTGGAGTATCCAGGTACTTTTTGGAGTGTTGCCAGGCGTAGGGATTTTCCCTTTTTGTAGGGCTTTATTTGTTTATTTCCATATGTAGGGAAAAAAGGACAGATTTTGTATGATTAGGTCTATTGTAGGGAATTTTTAAATTATCACGAATGGTTAACATCGTTATTTATTAATATACAATTATAATTCTTCTGACTATAACTAACATTATTATTTATTATTATACTATTATAATTTTTCCGACTATGAGGAGAAATCATTGCCCAAATTAGATATCGATGCATTTTTACCTAATCTACATAAAATAAAAAGTATATAATTTAACCATAAGTATATCCCAACTACGCCAAAATTATTAAAATCGTATTAAGACTGATAGGAGGGGGTTTTCTATAGCTACCAACGGACGTACAAAAAGAGGAAAGAACTAAACCGTGAAGTTTCAAATTCTATATGAATCCTAGAATGGATATCATTTGCAAGGGTTTTAATTAACCTCCTTAAAAACTTTAATCACAAAGATCTCTTAAAAATTAAAATATTGGATATCTATATATCGTTCTTCTGAGTAGAAAGACCCTAACTCGCATTTTCCCGATTTTGTTAATGATTTTAATCAATTTCAAATAAATACACCTCATAGCTAAACACATACATACACTTTTAATCATATGAATCGTTTAAACTATACTTTGGACACTAACAAGGCGAATTCATACCAGGTATATGCAGGAGCAGTAAATACAACACTACAAAAAATAAATCTTTTTCAAAAGTCAAGGGAAAAATATAAACACAAAAAGAAATTCAAAAAAATATAATAACAAAAATTTACAAGAAAAGAAAAACTTTTAATTATATCGTGAAATTTTAATTATTTTTGTTGAATATGAAAGTCTCAGATCATAGAGCTTGGCAAAGGGAAATGGTGCTCAAGATACAATACATAATTAAATTTTTTTTTTTGTGACATTTCTTTTAATTATTCCATTGACATCTAAAACAGATTAAAATTAAAAAAAAGTTATCAGCTGCGCTGTCGATTTCACCTGTTAGGAATTCGCCTTGAATTTATTTAATTTAGTTTTAAGTAAAAAGTTCTACCTATTTATATTTACAATAAACAGAAAAATCGTATTTATATAATTTATATGAGCAAAATTTAAATGAAAATTTGCGTAGGGAAAAATGTAGGGAAATATTTTTTTGATTGTAGGGAAAAATAACGAGTTTTATGCGCTTTGGTAGGGATTTCACAAAAAGTCTCCTGGCAACACTGTTTTGGAGAATCCAGCGGCCTGCCTACCTGATTGCTGATACACGTGTATTTTTATTTTTTCTACCCCTACCCTCTCCGAAAAAGTATATTTGGTTTATGGGACAGAAAAAAAGTTCGTTTTTGTAACGCGGTGTTAGATATATTTTTGATTTGTCAAGATTTCGCAAACAAACGACAGGTATAAATAGACTGCAGCAATCTTTAAGAGTGTTTAAAATACTCGTATGTGAAAATGATGGGGTAAACAACCGTTGTACTTATTGCTCTGCGGTGCACCAGTGCAGATCTCTGCTTTGCAGCAAACGAAACCAACGATCGATCGATCGATTGTTGTTGCTGTTGCACTTGAATTAGTCGTTTCTTGTGTGTGAAACGGCTTTAAGTGTTTTTGTTAACAACCATACGACGGACGGCTGACCATGCGTCGTCGCTGAGTTATACAATGAAGAAAAAGGGGGGCTACGAGAGTATAATGAAAAAGAACACATTGATTGGATTAACAATTATTCATTCGGTAGGTGTATATGAATACAAATATGAATTTAAAAGTATCGAGATTTTTTATTTTTTTGTTTATGTGGCAAGAGAATATTGTAAATGCAAAGACTGCCACAAAGTTATTGTAAGACCGCTCATTAGGCTCCATTCTATAACACATAAGTTAGAATCGTCTGCTGTTTGCTTGTGAATTTGCCCCACTCAACCTTAAAACGTTTCTGGTACAATATAAAAAGTTTTTAATTCTTTTTTAGTGTCATTGTTGTGTGTCTCAATGTTCTTGTTTGTTGTGGAGCAGCCAGTTGTTGTTGTTGTGTGTTCATAAAAAGCGTGGAAAAAAATTATTTGTCTTGATTTTGATATCTCTTTTGTTGGGCACACATTGTAAATGGCAGCAGGCATTTGTTGTCCAGCCATTATAGAAATCCCATACAAACAATAAAAACAATATTAATAATGCTCGTAAAACGAAAGCAGTCAACCAACCAACCAACCAACCAACCATTTATCCAATCAACCAACCATCCAATCTAGCAACCAATCAGCCATTGATCTATTAAAGGCACCCTTGAGTTTTGAATGCCTGTAAATACTTGTTAAGCCATTGAATTAGAAGATCAGCAATTTATTTGAATTCTCTGCAGCATTTGTTTTTGAGTAAACCCCAAATCTTGTCTGTCTGTCTGTCTGGAGCAATTAAAACAAGCCAGACTTATTGGAACCTCAGTAGTGCTTTGAATTATTTCCAGAGCTTATCAATGTGTGGCTTTTTAGTTTTCTTTTAATGCCACTAAACAATTTCTAGTCAATTACGGCTTGTTTCTACATATCAATGTCAATTGTCAAAGATATCTGTCATATGACGACATACTTTGGTAATTAATTTATATGAATATTTTTCCACTCACTGAATTTATGACATTTAAGTCGATCAATTTTATCAAATTATTGTCTAAAGCAAAAAATTGTGTTCATAATTCAGCAGAAAAAATTTTGATTTAATTTTCAATTACTGATTGAATGATTTATGTAAAGGGAGCTGCAATTGGTGGTGTAGCAATTTTTTATACAGGGTTAGGCGATTCAAACGACTATAAGCTTTTTGTGCTAAATTATTTTTTATTGATTTAAATTATAAAATGTGTTTAAATCAAAAAAGTCACAATATGACTTAAGTTGCGTTGGGGCTTTCGATACCTTCACAAAGGGTTAATTGGCTAAACGGGGATCAGCTGAGCGCTGATTATATGAGTAGCGTGTCATCTTCCATCCTGCACACGTGTTATTTTAATGTTGTCCATGCTTTCTTTGTTCATTCTTGATTTCCTTTGACATGTTCTTGCTATCTAATTCATTAACTTTTTTTGTCTGGAACCAGTATCCAGGGTCTGACTCCCACATATGCAGTGCATTGTACTGAAACTAGTTAAATAGATTATGAAGAGGAGGATAGAGGGAATAATTAAGTTTGACTTGCACCTTCCCACGTTATATATGACATGAAATCCAAAAAGACACAACAGGACTTAAGTTGCGTTGGGGTTTCCGATACCTTCACAAAGGGTTAATTGGCTGAACGGGGATCAGCTGAGTGCTGATTAGATACGTAGTATTTCGTACTCCATTCTGTGTATACGTGTTTTTTACTATTGTCCGTGCTTTCTTTGTTCATTCTTCATTTCCTTTGACATGTTCTTGCTATATACTTCATTACCTTTTTTGTCTGGGACCAGTATCCAGGTCTACTACATATGCAGTGCATTGTACTGAAACTAGTTAAATAGATTATGAAGAGGAGGAAAGAGGGAGCAATGAAGTTTGACTTGAACCTGCGAAAGTTATGTATGACATGAGACGCGTCCGTAAACAACTGAAAAACGAATTCTCTCCGTAATCCCTTATGAATTTCACTGGACAATCCATCGCAGATGGATTAGCTCTAGACCATGTACATGTATTATGTAACAATATTTTTGGGGATCAAGGTCACTAATCTCATCAGAGCAAAATCCATTGTAGTATCGATAACACAAAGTAACGCACCCCACACTGCGGTGATACACCAATAAGTCAAAAGAGTTGGATACCTTACTGTCAATAATAAGCTTTTTCGCTCTCTCTTGCACACAATTGAGACATCCTAAAATGTACTTTGCGGCACTAGTCCAAACATGAGAAATGTGTTCCATTTCACTCGGATTGCAGTGTGTGAGCTGTTGGACTAATTTTTGTCAATCTGAGCAGTGTCCAAGGTATATAAACTCGGCACTGATCAGGTTTAACTAATTTAATTCCAACATATTAAATGCTGTGATAAGGTTTGTTTGGATCTTTCAGTGTTGTTATTGATAGGTTCACGTCAAACGCGTACAAGATCTATTCCCTATGTCTTCCTCGTCATCAACTCTTTTCCAAGTTCCAGCAGAAAGCAATATAGGGGTACTGGCTTATGATAGGAAGTACTGTTTTATAGATCATGCTGGCGCTGATCTTGCTTGAGATGCCTGCATCTTTGTTGCAACATTTTGGCTGTGGTTTAAACCTAAAATCACTGGAAGGGGAAATAGAATACTCTGCTATTTGTGGTGCATAGCCACTTAGTAAGGAACTAATTGTAATGTTTTGCCATAGTGGCAGGTCATTCTGGTTTATGGAGCATAGAGAGGTAGGTGTTCCTCCTTTGCTTCTTGTAAATAAGAATGCGGATCGGACTAAGTTCACCCCGTGGAGTTGGTCCATCATCAGATAAGGCCGTCAAGGCAGGTGCTGACGCAAATCAATTACATATCCTACCCTCTCTTCAGCTCGATATATCCAGCTGTTGGTTTGGCTACACTCACAACAACCCCTTCATATTTTAGCATCAATATAATGGCAAGTGCCAAGTGCCTTCATATTTGACCACATCACACTTTTCATATCAACATGTGACAATATTTTCTGATGACTTTTGCCATTGAAAGTGATGTAAGTTTTCTTACTACTGATGACTGTTTACATTATATTGATGTGGCGACACTGATAATAAGTCGTAGTCCATATGAAGATACATTTTATTATGAGTACAGAGAGTAGTCTTCCTACTTTGTAAAGACGTCTGCGTGTAGTTCATTCGATAGATGGACCGTACAAGTTTCTCAAGAACGAATAGTACCTTGTTGGATTCACTGGTGAATCCAACACGAGTGGATGAGCTCTGAACGATGAATACTACGTGCTTGCTAAGTGTGTCTCATTTAACTACACTACACTCATAAATCAGTCATACTTTTCATTTAAAAATGATAATATATCAAAGAAAATTCCACAGTTTAATGCAGGAATGAACCTTAATAGACATTTAGCAACGGTATGCATTGGAAAGCTGCAATTAAAGTAATGCCGTGCGCATGTATGTGTACTTCTATAACAAGCTTCCATATAAATTTGACAGATATGTCATAAAATTTTGCCAAAAGAACTTTCCATACACAAATTTAGGTTTCGTCACAATGACAGCTCAAAGATAATTTGGTTAAATGCATTGGCAACGCAACTATACCAAATTCTTTTAAATGAGCAATTATGCATTTAGCTAAGATTTTTTAAAATGAAATATACGCTTAAAAGCGCTGGTACTTACATACCAATTGAAGGTATTGATACGTACATTTTTCTATTTGTGTTTGGTCTTATATACAGCGCGTCCTCAGGTCCCAAAATATGGGGAGAGGAACAGTTTTATCTTTGGAAGAAAAATCAAAAATTGAAACGTCACGCATGAATACGGAAATAGAAACATTTTAGAAATGGATTTTCTCAATTCCAAAACTTATTCACAAGTTTAGAGTGGATTTCCAACACGACAATACCCCAAGTCATACAGCCAGATCCGTAAAATCCTGGGCCAAAAATCCAGACAGCTGATGTCCTTGAGTGGCCACCGTACTTGCCTGACCTAAATATAATCGAAAACATATGGGGATGGTAGCTAGGAAAGTAGACGAGCCCGCAAAGCAATAAGGCACAAAAACAGAACTAGTCGAAGCCATCAAATACGCTTGGTCCACCATTTCGTTGGATTACATTGAAAGTCTGTACAATTCCATTCCCAATCGAGTTTTCGAGGTGATTTTATATAAGGGCGGAACCACACATTACTAATTTTATTTAAAAATTTTCAAAACTATCACAAACTAGCAATAAAAAACTAAATATATTCAAAATATCGCAAATGGCGCGTCAGGATAGCCGGTTTACAGTAGCTTGGTTACATTTTTATACCCTTTACAAAAATGTAAAGGGTATTTATAAGTTTGTGATTCCGTTTGTAATTTCTACAGTTTTTTTTTGCGACCCTATAAAGTATATATATTCTGAATCAGAATTAATGGAAAAGTCGATTAAGCGATGTCCGTCTGTCCGCCTGTCCGCTGTTGAAATACCGTTTCTGAGAAAACCATTAGACTTAGAAACTTTTTTCTTTCACCATTCTTTTACCCCATCGATTCATGGGTTTGCTATGGAAATTCAGCAATATCGGTCCACGTATAGCTGAGATATATTCAAAATTCCGAAAAAAGCCTTTTTTTTGCAGTTTTGTATGAAAATTTTTTAAAACAAAAGTTATTCGTTTTGCTTCACACACTTCACACACTTATTAAGCATGGTGACTAAAATGCAAAATTTTTTTTTCAGATATCGGTCCATATATACCCGAGATATAGCCCAAATCGGATTTTTAATGAAAATGTCGCATAGGCGAAGCTAACTAACTTTTTTTTGCTCAAAAGCAGTTCTGGTAATAAAATTAGGTTATATAAATATGGAAAATTAAAATTTTCGATATCGGTCCATATATACCCGAGATATAGCCTGAACCGATTTTTCCATTAAAAAAAATTTTTTTTTTTTTTGCTGAAAAGCAATTCTCGTTATAAAAGAAGGTTACTAAAATACAGAAAATAGAAAATTCCGATATCGGTTCATATATAACCGAGCATATTTAGGTCACATTTTTAATATACTATACATATTCGTGACTATCGTGAAGGGTATTTTAGATTCGGCCCAGCCGAATATACTACACTCTTACTTGTTTAATATAATTTTCCTAAAAATTAAAAATATTAAATTTAACGTTATACTAGCCATTATTGTTTTATTTTAAGAAGAATTTATAGAAGTCAAATAAATCAAAATTATAAGTCTATAATACAAATAGATTAGGTACCATTTAACATTAAAACAAAGTGTAAAGAGGGGCGCTAACCTGATGACGCGCAGGCATATGTGTGTGTAAAATTTTTCCATAAATAAGTTCTATTAGAAAGTATTACGAGGATTAAAAGTCATCTATTAGTCCTTCTGACTTCTGTTATGTCACAAACGTTGAAAGGTGAAAAAAGACTCCAATTGTTTGCAAGAAAGAAATAAAACTGAACGATGGAGTATATTGCTAAAAATCCAGCTTTCATTTTGAATGCCACTCCAATCAAATCAAAAACTATTTTGTTTAATCCAAAAATTTGTATCACCCTGTATTTTTTTCAGTACGATCACTTTGTCTAATAATTCTCTTTGATCGCAATTCGTTGAAGTCAATTTATGTTAACAATGTGACTGATATTGGGCAAGTGGCACTTGAATAGACAATACTTGTGTGTGTGTGTACATACGTTAAACATATTTTTTCTCTTTATTTGTGTTTAAGCACAAAACATACATAATTACAATGTGTGTCAAACGACACACCTTTCCTCAACCCAAAATTCGGTATTTAAAACAATGTTTTGTACTACGCCCGGTGGCAAAAGGTTTAACGTTTGTAGTTTTGCTTTCAAAACTCTTGTGTGGCAGACAATTCAAAATGAAAAAATGTTGATCTAATTGTGCAACATTTTAAAACTATGAGACTGATGAAAGGGAAAGCCAGTGTCTTCGGGAACTTATTTCTTTGTATTCACACAGAAATTATTAAGACTTTGTGGATTCAATAATGATTTTTGTTGAATGTGGTTGGTCCACATTTTACAAATTCAAATATGTTTTTGCAGCTTATTACGGTTTTCTATATCTTTGAGATTTTGTAGTAGATTAAAGGAAATTCTAGTATTTTTTCTGCATTCTATTAACAACTCTCGAAGATTTCGGGAATGGTAATAAGCTTTAATATTTTTGCTAAAAATTGTTCAGCAATAGTTTTTAATAAAAAATTTTCAAAAGAAATTGTTTGCTGAAACCACAAAAATATTTCTACACTTATTAAAAATTTTTCTTTTGTTCGTAAAAGAAATTTTTATTTTATTATTTTTCATTCAAATAATAGGTGTAAATATGTTGATAGCATTTCTCTAAATTAATACGGTATTTTAGGGATAATGTCATCACGCTTAAATGCCTTTCATGTTTATTTACCTTTTATTTTACATTGAAATAAAACTCCGCCTTTATTTGTTCTCAATTTATTTCTCTTAATTACTCAAATTATTTCGCTATATCTAATACTGTCAATAATGCAACATACATATAAATCATTATATGTAATATTCGCCATATTATGGGAAATTAGATAAAGAAGGTATTAGAAGGCCCAAGCCAAGGCGAATTTATACAGGTGAATGCAAGAGGAAAGGCGAATTCAGCACTATGTATTTTGTTATTGTAAAACATATCGTGAATGTCAAAATCTAAATTCGCCTAAGATTGTTCGGCTGGTGAAAAATTTTATATAAACGTTAAATATAGACTTTAATAATTGTTTGTAATTTAAATCATATATACTTATATTTGTTTTTCACTTTTAAATTCAGACAAATTTCTTGAAATTGCACTAAATCATACAAAAAAATCTTCAGATTAAAATGGCGCGAAAAAGTTTGTAAACAAAAGAAAAAAAATTTGACCGTCTCATTAGAAATAGCGCGAGAAGCAAAAAGTAATCACCTGTTCTGTTAAGTTCACCTAGTAATGAATTCGCCTTGGCCCAAGCTCTTCAGAAAAGGTTTTTCTCACGATATAAAAAATACAAGGTAGTTTCATTCTCTTCTTATTATTTGTAATAAGGATTTTTGGACTTTATTTTTAGAGAGAAATATAAAAAGGCGTTGCCACACAGTTGAATAAGGGAATTTACTCCTAGAATGGTTTTTTTCTGAAATGTGTAGAGCATTGCTCATATTAGAAAAATTGCTCATATTAGGTATCTGTGGTCGTTTTGAAACCCATGTTAGGTTAGGTTTAACAGGCTGCAAGCTATTGTAAAACCAGCCCACTTGGGTCCAATTTGGTCTCAAAAACTAAAAGCACGGACTTCTGCTTATCAGCAAACTTTACCATAGTATTCAAACGAATGCCTATTTTAAAGAAAATATTATTACATTTAAAAAAAAAAAATACTCTTTAGATATTAAAAACAAAGGTAAAAGTTTAATGCTTGTGGCTTAAAAATATACAATAAATTATTTCTACTAGAATGACCCAGGATGCAGCGACAAAAGCAATGCACGTAACCTTGAATATTCTACTTCCAAAAGATGTCATTATTTATTTAAATATCAAAGTAAGCATGTATAGCGAAAATTTGTATATAGTTTTCCGTCGTTTCCGTGAAATAAAAAAAGTGTGACCCAAAAAACAGGTAAATTCGGCATCATGCATGCCTAATGGTTGCTGGCATTGCAACACAACTTCATTGCGAACGTATATTAACGAGTGATTTTTTTGCTATTGTCTTTTTGGCAACACTAGTTTTGACAGCTCACGCACGTTTTGTATCTTGTGTCACTGTCAAACATCTTCAGTTTGGTCTATAATTTAATCATGAATCGTCTTACAAACGAACAACGCTTGCAAATTATTGAATTTTATTACCAAAATGCGTGCTCTGTTAAGAAAGTTCATTGCGCGCTTCTTCCATTTTATGGTCAGTTTAATCGACCTACTGAGGCTTCTATTCGGGCTATTGTAAAAAAATTTCGCACCAAATTTACATTGTTGGACATTAAACCACCAACACGCTTACGTAGAGTGCGTACTGAAGAAAATATCGCAGCCGTAATCGGCCAGTGTTGGTGATGACCGTGAATTATCGATTCTGCGCCGTTCGCAGCAATTGGGCCTCTGTTACTCCACTACGTGGAAAATTTTGCGGAAGGATTTGGGTGTGAAGCCTTATAAGATACAGCTGGTGCAAGAATTGAAGCCAAACGACCTACCACAACGCCAAATTTTTGGTGAATGGGCTCTTGAAGAGTTAGATGAAGATCCACTTTTTTATCGAAGAATTGTGTTCAGCGACGAGGCTCATTTCTGGTTGAATGGATACGTGAACAAGCAAAACTGCCGTATATGGAGTGAAGAGCAGCAGAAGCATTGCAAGAGCTACCAATGCATCCACAAAAAACAACCGTTTGGTGCGGATTATGGGCTGGCGGCATCATTGGGCCGTATTTCTTCAAAGATGATGCGAATCACAACGTTATTGTGAATGGTGAGCGCTACCGTGCGATGATAACAAACTTTTTTTTGCCCAAAATGGAAGAGCTTGACTTGCATGACATGTGGTTTCAACAAGACGGTGCCACGTGCCACACAGCACGCGAAACAATGGACCAATTGAGAGGCGAGTTCGGTGAACAGTTTATTTCACGCTTGGGACCAGTCAATTGGCCGCCCAGATCGTGCGATTTAACGACTATTTTTTGTGGGGCTATGTTAAGGCTAATGTCTATAGCGACAGACGCACTGGAAGCCAACATTGCCAACATTATTCGTGAGATAAAGGCCGAAATGTTGGAAAGAGTATGCTAAAATTGGACTAAGCGGATGGACCATTTGAGGTGCAGCCGCGGCCAACATTTGCATGAAATAATCTTCAAACATTAAATTATATCGACCCAACTATCGATCCAATTAAAAATTTCATGCATTTTTCTGAATTTTGTGTTTTTTTTTTTTTTAAATTTCCGATAGTTCTTATAAAATCACCCATTACAAGGCCCCGATCTGACGTATTGAAGAGGGATAGGAGTTGATACCTAGATATATGAAAATCTTATGGATCAGTATTTTCAGCCACCTGGGTTTCACACAAGGCGAAAACATCCGGCCGATGGAGAAAAGTGTGAGCATAGACAGAGAAAATATTCGTTCGCAGCCCACGTATATTGCAGTAAACAATTTTATAATTACCTGTCATTTTGCTGGAATATCAAGGAACAAACAATATCAAATATTGCGGATTAATTGATGCTGGTTTGACTGTAAAATACCCAAGAGTACATACCTTTACATTGGGAAAAACGACATGTCGTGTGTTATCTACTTTAGACTAACGTTGCCAGCCTTTAGTTTATGAATAACTTAAATAAAACCAAACCATCTTTTATATATTTACTAAAATAAATGATTTAAAAGCTTTTATTTGGGCCACTGAGCGTTTTAATTAAAATACACCTAAGTCTGTTTTTACACGGTCTTTTTGTACACGGTTTTGATATAACACGGTTTGAAAATTGAATATTTTTAATTTTTTTTACACGATTTTATTCCATTTAGCACGATTTGAAATTTTATGTACTTAAATTTTTTTTGTCAAATTTAATTTTTGCGAAGTATGTTCATATCACAAAAAAGTATTTATGAAAGAAAAAAGTCTGGAACCATCGATAGTATCGATAGTTTGCGAACACTAGCTTAAAGATTTAAGTGAATTCCCCTTTAGCGCGTACAAACAATTTTTACTGGTCAAAGCAAATGTGAATAGCACTAATTTAGGGGAATTCCCTTTATGTGCATACAATAAAATTTACTGGTCAGAGCAATTGAAACGTGTTAATATTTTGTGAACTGTCAATGCAATAAGACGTGTTTGGTAAAGAAATAGTTTTTTAGTTCCTGAACTTGCCATACATTTAATTTATATTACTTTTAAGATTAGAGTGCATATCTTTTTTATCATTAATTACTATGCTTGTGAAAATAAGTATTATATATTTGATTTAATAAAATAAACATGAATTCTTGTTCTTAAAAATTCTTGTTTTTCACTAATTTTAATAGGTTTTAGAGATTAGGAACAAATCACCCATTTTTGTATAAGATCAATGTCTTTTTTTACACGTTTTTTTTTTTTTACACGGCTTCTTCTGGAACCAATCTACCGTGTAAAAACAGACTTAGGTGTACTTAAAAAAAAAAACGAAAGAAAATAAAAATAATAAATAAAAGTTTGAAAACATTCTCACATTTGCGCGCTTTGAATACCTGATTACTAAAGTATAATATATTGTTCACACTTGTGTAAGCTGTAAACAAAACAGGACATGCTTCAACGTCCGTATAAGTACATTTATGCATATACATCTACACAAACATATAAACACACACTCATGTGTGTGAGTGTGTGTGTGTGTATTTGTCTTCCGCAATCAATGCTCATTTTCGCCTGTCAGTAGTTGTCAGTGCAATACAATGCCTATCACAACAATCAAAAAACGCGTCCACTAATTCAATTAAGTACTTTTGGCCATAATCGAAACCGAATCCCCTAAACGTGTCCAATTTGATTTTAATTAAGCCAGAGACAGAGAGAGAGAGCGGCCATACACATCTGTACGTTCATGCATGCCTTAAAAGCCCCTTCATTGCCCCATAACAATGACGGGAGCCTACAAACGGCATAAAAGGATCTAAAAATATTTTATAAATACTTCTTCCATTACAAAATACATTCATACATAAATAAATAAATAAATCTCTCTCTCTCTCTCTGTCTGTGTGTTTGGCTGTTGATTCAAAATATTCGTTTGTACAGATGTGTGTTTTGGTTTCGTTTATTGTTTTTTTTTTGTGAGGCGTTGGTGGCGTTGCCTGGTGTTTGGCTCCTCATGTGTTGATTATTGTTGGCTGGGTATGAGTATGTGTGTGTGTGTGTGTATGTATGCTTTTTGTTGTGCCTCCTTTATGGTTGCAATATGTAACAAGGTGCTAAATCATTGCCTTGATATTAACCCCAAAAAATGGCACACTTAATCAATTCACCCAACTACGACCAAATAAAAGTACAACCGGAGTGAAAAAAAAGTTGTTTTTATTTATTTTTTTTTTATCACTCCTTTCCTGCCTCCAATCGAACGAACAATTTTCTATACAAAATGCTTTTACAACTGCTGGTATTTTAGTAAATGTTTGGTAATATATGTCCGAGGGCGGATTGATATTGAATCTAGCTAGCGCTAAATGGCAACACAAACATAAATCTTTTTTTTTTGAATATGCGATCTGTCAAACGTCAGCTGTTAAAATTTTACCTAACTTCTATTGGAATGGTGCGATTAATTAAAACAATAGTTCTTTATACAAAAGTTCAGAAGGCAGAAATAATATTTATTGACAAAATTATAATAATTATAAATAGCTTGTTTTTTATGTTTCCCAGCTATCTATATGTCGACATTTCATAGGAACTACCCTAATCATCAGTAGACTTTGGAAATTTTTGAAAGATATTCTCAAACATTCAACTTTATATCCCAGCAATATAAATAAATTGCTGAGAATTTAAAAGAAAAATGCTCTAATAATATCTGTCAAAACACAAAAAACAAGCCTTTTCATTTATTCACCTCTCTAACATTTCTTTACACCTTTCAAACAAATGAACAACCGTTGGTTGCTACGATTTGCTTTTTGAAAGTATCGAAAAGCAAATCGTAGCAACCAACGGTTGTTCATTTGTTTGAAAGGTGTAAAGAAATGTTAGAGAGGTGAATAAATGAAAAGGCTTGTTTTTTGTGTTTTGACAGATATTATTAGAGCATTTTTCTTTTAAATTCTCAGCAATTTATTTATATTGCTGGGATATAAAGTTGAATGTTTGAGAATATCTTTCAAAAATTTCCAAAGTCTACTGATGATTAGGGTAGTTCCTATGAAATGTCGACATATAGATAGCTGGGAAACATAAAAAACAAGCTATTTATAATTTTTATTGGTATAAATGGTAGAAGCTAAAAATAGCGAATAAAAAAACTTAATTGTTACAAAATTATAATTTTATAGTTTATGTATATAGCAATGACAACTTGAAATTCTATACTAAAGTAATGGGTGATTTTATAAGAACTATCGGAAATTTAAAAAAAAAACACATAAAATTCAGAAAAATGCATGAAATATTTATTTGGATCGATAGTTGGGTCGATATAATTTAATGTTTGAAGATTATTTCATGCAAATGTTGGCCGCGGCTGCGCGTCAAATGGTCCATCCGCTTTTGGCATACTCTTTCCAACATTTCGGCCGGTATCTCACGAATAATGTTGGCAATGTTGGCTTCCAGTGCGTCAATCGAAGCGGGCTTGTCGCTATAGACATTAGCCTTAACATAGCCCCACAAAAAATAGTCTGGAGGCATTAAATCGCACGATCTGGGCGGCCAATTGACTGGTCCCAAGCGTGAAATAAACTGTTCACCGAACTCGCCTCTCAATTGGTCCATTGTTTCGCGTGCTGTGTGGCATGTGGCACCGTCTTGTTGAAACCACATGTCATGCAAGTCAAGCTCTTCCATTTTGGGCAAAAAAAAGTTTGTTATCATCGCACGGTAGCGCTCACCATTCACAGTAACGTTGTGATTCGCATCATCTTTGAAGAAATACGGCCCAATGATGCCGCCAGCCCATAATCCGCACCAAACGGTTGTTTTTTGTGGATGCATTGGTAGCTCTTGCAATGCTTCTGGCTGCTCTTCACTCCAAATACGGCAGTTTTGCTTGTTCACGTATCCATTCAACCAGAAATGAGCCTCGTCGCTGAACACAATTCTTCGATAAAAAAGTGGATCTTCATCTAACTTTTCAAGAGCCCATTCACCAAAAATTTGGCGTTGTGGTAGGTCGTTTGGCTTCAATTCTTGCACCAGCTGTATCTTATAAGGCTTCACACCCAAATCCTTCCGCAAAATTTTCCACGTAGTGGAGTAACAGAGGCCCAATTGCTGCGAACGGCGCAGAATCGATAATTCACGGTCATCACCAACACTGGCCGATTACGGCTGCGATATTTTCTTCAGTACGCACTCTACGTAAGCGTGTTGGTGGTTTAATGTCCAACAATGTAAATTTGGTGCGAAATTTTTTTACAATAGCCCGAATAGAAGCCTCAGTAGGTCGATTAAACTGACCATAAAATGGAAGAAGCGCGCAATGAACTTTCTTAACAGAGCACGCATTTTGGTAATAAAATTCAATAATTTGCAAGCGTTGTTCGTTTGTAAGACGATTCATGATTAAATTATAGACCAAACTGAAGATGTTTGACAGTGACACAAGATACAAAACGTGCGTGAGCTGTCAAAACTAGTGTTGCCAAAAAGATAATAGCAAAAAAATCACTCGTTATATGTATATTTAAACACCCTTTATATATAAAATTTTTGCATGGTAAAATATTGGGTTGCAGAATTTAAATGCGGCCGTACAAGCACTGCAACAATACCATCAACAGGAAGACCAAAAGAAGTAGTTACAGAAGAAAACATTGAGAAAATCCTCGATATCGTTATGAACGATCGCCGAGTAAAGTAACGTGAGATTGTTGAAATGTTAAACATATCATATGAATGTGAGTGCAACATTTTGCATCAATATTTGTAAATGAAAAAACTATCGGCACGATACAAAAACAAGTTCGACATACCACTTCACAGCGGTGTTTGGACATGATAAAGCGTACTCCTGTTGGTTTTTGTCGTCGATGAATAACTTTTGATGAAACGTGAGTCCGCCACTATACACCTGAAACCAAAAATCAAATATAAAAAAATAATGGGTGAAAGCCGGCGAGAAGGCGAAGGCAGTGAAATCAGCTGGCAAGGTTATGTCTACTGTATTCTGGGATGCAGACAGAATATTGCTCATCGCTTATCTTGAAAAAGGATCCACAATCACAAGAAAATATTATCGTATTATTGGATCAATTAATTGATGCAATCAACACTCAGGCATTGAGTGGTTCATGATACCTCATGACCCGAGGTTTAAATCCGAAAATGGGCACTGACGCGTAGCGCAGCGACTACGAAACAGCTAGTTACCCCCAGCTAAAGGTTTGATTATTATTTTTCTTATCTTCTTCAATCAAAAATTATTGCTCACAACAAATTTGTATTGTAAAAAACCCTTCTTCAGAAAAATTAAGAAAGGAAAAACTTGAACTAGAACCCGTTGTACAAATGTACGAAAACCAAAAATCGAATATAAAAAATTATACAGCGATATACACAATCGAGCAATGCGCTAAAGTTATTCAGGCTTATTACGAAAATGGGCATTGAAATCAAAATGCATATTTTTTTCCGGTGATGGGGAAAAATGCGTCGCCCAGAGAGTCGGTAGCTTCCGCTTTGTGTCGGACTGATCACAACAGTGAACTTACCGGCCAAAAAACCCCTTCTTCTTGCTGGGCTAAAAATTTCCACCCCGGGACCGCCTTAGCATTGCTTCGAGGTGGATCCCCAATGGCTTAATCAGCCCTTCTCTTTACAATATCCTTCGTCTGGCATCCTGATTATGATTTTGTTCTGCGGCCCCCAGATCTGGCTTTTTCGTCCGCAGAACTTTTTTGTAGAATTGCTCTACCGCTAAAAAATTGGCCTCGCTCCCTATCATGATGCCTAGCACATTCACCACTGCTATTGAGCCAGCTACTACCTCCAGTTCTCTACAAGTTTCCGTCCAGCGAACACACTTAAAGAAAGTGTGTTCGGCGAAATCAAAATCGTGCATTTTGATTTGACAATAATTCCTCAATAATTTGTGTTTTATTCAAAATCAACATCGGCCCTTACAATTTAACCATCCTTAATTATTATGACACGAATAATTCGACATCGTGTGCCATGTACTCGTATGAAAAAATTCCATTAATCTTGTTCAATATCTTATGCGTTTATGGGGATTTGGCCTGCCAAGTATTAAAGGAGCTTGTGCACTTTCTTGTTTTTCTTTTAAATCTCTAAGCGCAGAATGAAAGCATAATACCTCAACTGTATGCCACAATGCAAAGTGTCGTGTTACGTTGGACCTCACTCTAGTTATTGTACATTACATTAAACATATTATGTTTGCTACAAATATTACAAAGTCAAATTTTATAAAATACTCAAAAAAACTTCGATTAACTTGAGTAATATTTGCTTCTTAATTGCATTAAAATGTTTCAGCGTAAATTTATAAATATGTAAAGTGTTGCCTTTGAAATGCTACTCAGTTGTGAAATGTATTCTTTAAAAAAAATTCAGCTTAAAAAAACAAGAGAGGGCAGCCAGGCAGATACACCCAATTGGCCGTGTCGTGCACTCGGCGTCGACAGCTGATGCAAGACCGGTCTTATTTACTCGAAGACACAATCACGACAGTCCAGTCCAATCACTGACGATTTTTTCGAACAAAGTGCACTTTAATCGTGCACGACAGTAAGCGTAACACCGTCATCTATATTGTCGTTCACGACAATTACTTATAGCGACAATGTCATCAAAATTGATATCGACGATCAATTTAATTACAGTGTTATCAAACTTGTCGTTAACGTTAAATTATAACGACAACGTTACATTGGCATTGTATTTCCCGGCAAAATTAATTAATTAGTCATTATAATATATTGGCTAATACTTACCAGCCTATTTAGTGAAAAAAAAACTATGCATAACTTTTTTCACTTACTTGTATATTTTAATGAAATGTTTTTTCATTTATTGCATTTTTGTTGAACTTCATAATTTTTTGAAATTAGATTTTTGGTTGTTGTCATAGCTGCCAGATTTGATGATAAATCGTCATTTTGACGATTTTCAAGCTCAAATTTACAAAATGATGATTTGACGATTTTTGTTCTATAAATGACAGTTTTTGCAAATTTGCATTTTGTATATTTACAATGCATATTATGGTTGATCTTGAGCATACCCGTTAATTTTTATGGAAATATGCCCTATTTCTAAAAACGCAAAAAACTTCTGACTGCACTAGAAGGAGTTGCTAAAAATCTGCATTTGTTTACAAATAATTTTAATACTAATAGACCATGTTGCTTTAATTCGGATTAAATTTCTCGTTTTTCGAATTGTACGATGAAATCAGAAAACTTATGTCAGAAAAAATACACTTTCTGCTTTTATAATATTGTAAGGATTTATAAAAGTTAAAGTTTGCAATTTATCTTCACTATTTTACATAAAAAGTTGTAAAATTTGCAGCTTATAATTTTTTTCATGCTATTAGCTTACAATCTCTGAAATGCATCTCTAATAATGGGTGATTTTATAAGAACTATCGGAAATTAAAAAAAAAAAAAACACATAAAATTCAGAAAAATGCATGAAATATTTATTTGGATCGATAGTTGGGTCGATATATTGGCCGCGGCTGCGCCTCAAATGGTCCATCCGCTTAGTCCAATTTTGGCATACTCGTTCCAACATTTCGGCCGGTATCTCACGAATAATGTTGGCAATGTTGGCTTCCAGTGCGTCAATCGAAGCGGGCTTGTCGCTATAGACATTAGCCTTAACATAGCCTCACAAAAAATAGTCTAGAGGCGTTAAATCGCACGATCTGGGCGGCCAATTGGCTGGTCCCAAGCGTGAAATAAACTGTTCACCGAACTCGCCTCTCAATTGGTCCATTGTTTCGCGTACTGTGTGGCATGTGGCACCGTCTTGTTGAAACCACATGTCATGCAAGTCAAGCTCTTCCATTTTGGGCAAAAAAAAAGTTTGTTATCATCGCACGGTAGCGCTCACCATTCACAGTAACGTTGTGATTCGCATCATCTTTGAAGAAATACGGCCCAATGATGCCGCCAGCCCATAATCCGCACCAAACGATTGTTTTTTGTGGATGCATTGGTAGCTCTTGCAATGCTTCTGGCTGCTCTTCACTCCGCATACGGCAGTTTTGCTTGTTCACGTATCCATTCAACCAGAAATGAGCCTCGTCGCTGAACACAATTCTTCAATAAAAAAGTGGATCTTCATCTAACTTTTCAAGAGCCCATTCACCAAAAATTTGGCGTTGTGGTAGGTCGTTTGGCTTCAATTCTTGCACCAGCTGTATCTTATAAGGCTTCACACCCAAATCCTTCCGCAAAATTTTCCACGTAGTGGAGTAACAGAGGCCCAATTGCTGCGAACGGCGCCGAATCGATAATTCACGGTCATCACCAACACTGGCCGATACGGCTGCGATTTTTTCTTCAGTTCGCACTCTACGTAAGCGTATTGGTGGTTTAATGTCCAACAATGTAAATTTGGTGCGAAATTTTTTTACAATAGCCCGAATAGAAGCCTCAGTAGGTCGATTAAACTGACCATAAAATGGAAGAAGCGCGCAATGAACTTTCTTAACAGAGCACGCATTTTGGTAATAAAATTCAATAATTTGCAAGCGTTGTTCGTTTGTAAGACGATTCATGATTAAATTATAGACCAAACTGAAGATGTTTGACAATGACACAAGATACAAAACGTGCGTGAGCTGTCAAAACTAGTGTTGCCAAAAAGATAATAGCAAAAAAATCACTAGTTATATACAATATATGTATACTGCCTAATAAATACCATATAACATTTCAGTATTATAAACATATTTACGTACACATATATTTTACGCCCGTGTATTTCTATATCATAAATATTACTTGCGTTGCCCACATATGATAACTCAAAAAAAATTAAATATGTATGTAGTTGTAAAACCAATATTGCTTGAAAGGTATGAAAATAAAAATTTAATCTTCAAAAATCGTCAAAAACAAACCTTAAAACGTCAAAACGTTAAAGTGCTATTTTCAGCACCCAAAATCATCAAAATGACGATAAATCGTCAAATATGGCAACCGTGTGCACGGTTGCATTCGAATGGTTAGTCCCAATTTACACACATCAGGTTTTCTTGATCAATTCTCAATTTTCTTTTGAACTTGCATTTACGTTCACACACAAACGTTTTGTATCGTCAAGTTTAAGTTTTTTTGCCTTAAAGTTTTCATATTTTCTGGCATTCCATTTTAAACTTGATGGTACCGTCAAGTCTGCACCCTTTTCCACTCTCTTCTCCCCGTTCTCCCAAAAACTCAAGACTTGACGAGTCAAACTTGATGTGTGTAAACTAGCACTTACCCGCTATCGAATGCCATCATTAGAAATTTCGATACCTTTTACTCGATATTGAATGAGATAATCCCAAAAGTGTAAAAACTCGCACATCCGAGTAAGAACTCGCTCATAAGCGAATGACAGAATTAGCCTCTAGGTCAGAATATTTCATCATCGCAATTGTGTTAAATTTTGTTTGTATAGGCGCCAAATCTGGAAATATCTTGAAGATATTGTCAAGAACAAATGACGTTCGTATCAACCTGGACAACTGGGTGGGTACATATGTACGTATATGTATATATATGTACATATGTATGCATAAAAAAACGACTAAAGAATACACATAGTTCAATAGAGAGTAAATGAAGAATTTTTCACGCGACTTTGTCGTCGTATAAAATTTATGACACTAAAATATAACAACAACAACAACAACAGCAATAATAATAACAGCGGACATAACAGACTGAATGGCAACACAAAAGGACCATACAAGTGTGTGCCTTTTTGTCCATTATTATTATTTTTTTTCTCTCCTCCTTTTTTATTTTTATTAATTTTTCACCATTTTTTGGTGTCGTCGTCGTTGTTGGTGCTGCTTCTGGTTGGAGCTGTTTGTTGTTGGTTGGGTCGGTCGGTCGGTCGGTCTGGTTTGCTGGTTGTGTTGGGCTGGTAACATTTTACGGCTTAATGCTTTATTTAGACTTGGCATGAAAAGTGCACATGAATCATGTTCACTTTTTTCGCTGGTTACGAGTTTTCTTTTTTTTAGTTGTTGTTGTTGCTGTTGTTGTCCTCTTTTAAGGACCATAATGGTTGGCAGGAAAATAAAAATAAAATGTGTTTGTTGTGATCTAGATGGGCCAATAATAACAACGGCTACAGAAGTCAAGAGAACTTATTTCTTTTTTTTTTTTCAATGTAAAAATTATTTATTGAATTTTTTTAATTTAAACAAAAAATGGTACTCGTACTTAGAGAAATTCAAGTTGTTGGTGTCGCTTTTGTGGGCTTTTTTTTTTAAATAAATTGGCAACAAAAATGTATGGTCATTAATTTAATATGTGTTATGAAATTCTATTAAACAATTCCATAAGTAAATAAACTGAGTTTGTTTTTTTGAGCACATTATGGACTTTTAAACTAGTGAAATTCAAAAAAAGTCGGAAGTATGAAAACTTGACAAAATATCCCCTTCGAATTTTCCATTGTGACCTCAATAATCCCCGTAATTTTCTATATAAATATTAGGTGTTCAAATTTGCTTTCGCCGTTTTACAATAGATGGCTGTAGGGTGTTATGAGTTCAAGATTCATTGAATGGGTGTAATGATGGTTATGGACACGGTGGCATAGTCCCGATGCTGCTCGTCGGTTTAGGGGTTGAGTACTTCTACCACTACCACATTCTACTACCCATAACATAATTTCTCGTGTCCAGCAAGAAAAAGAAAAAAAATATATAGAGTTGCACAAATTAATAATACTTACCCCCCTTAATTTATACATATTACCCTGTCGTGAATTTACCCGTCATGAATGTCCGTCTGCAGTCCTAAGTCTGGGCTTACCCACCCCTTCTGCAACAGCAGCCATGAACTGTCTCCAAGGCTCAATAATCGAGACGAGTTCCCTTAATCAACAAAAAAAGTCCGAGTCAATAGTCCTCTCTGTCCACCATAAAGAATTCAAACATCACCAGGCAATCTCGTCGACAAGCACCCAATATCACCAAATAAAAATGTAACTAACCTTTCATTTTGAAATTAACTTATTATTCATAAAATATATAAAATTTTAATGGATTTCATTGTTGCTGTCTTATTTTCAGTTGTACTTTACAAATAAAACAAATGTTTATAATATTAAAAATAATTAATATAATTTAACATAAACAAAAAAAATAATAATTTTTCCACTTATCTTAAAGGCATGTCTGCATATATGTATATTCTGCTATATATGTGTGTAAATTTAATTCATATATATATTCTACATATATAAGCATGACCTACATATGTATGTGCATACATGTAAACCATCACTGTTTGATTTAAGATCATTATCATTATACTTATAGTTATATGATATGGATATGTATATGTATATATTTATGTATATATATACATACATATATATATTTCCTTTTTTTTTTTTGTCTTTAAAAAAAATGCAATTTAATTTGAAATATTTGTGATGGTGATGAAAAATAAATATAGAAGATTAAGAAATACTGCCTTATAAAAATTCATCTCATATGAGGTTATTAATTAACGTTTTATTTTTAGTCTTAACTCACCATTCTTGTTGTACATCGAAGTATATACGCTCTCACAGGGATCTGATGTTGGCGCCAGCATTATCCAAGATGAGCTATATTGAAAAGAATTGTAATCATGCAGGAATGATGGGGTAAGAGAAATTTCTCTTAAGAATGACAGATGTGACAGTGAAGATAATTATTAGAACTTGTACTTTTTTTTTAACCAGTTTTTAACTTATATACATATGTACTTACCTATTTATGTATGTACCAACGAATTAGATAGTTTAAGACTCTAATTAACAAATCTGTAATTGTTTAAGCTGACGGTGTATGACCATGAATATGATATCCCACCTTACACTCCCACTGAGTGTATGCCCACAAGAAAATTATACATAGGAATGTGATCCTTGACCACTTAAAAAAAATATAATTAGTAACTACTGCCGGATTACTTAGACATTTCATGGTTAGGTGTAGTTTCCATAATGTTGGCAATTAATTCCACAAAACGTTTATAGTTCCACAAATAGTGGTGTTTCTGTCACACATGGGGGTGCTTCTTCTTGTTGAGCTTAACCGTTCCAGCTTCCAAATACCAGAGATGGTGAATATGGTGGTTATGAACAGTTGCACGGGATATATATCACACGTGGTTCTCTTAATGATATTCTTAGTTCACCTGAAACTTTACAGCTGTATGTTCAACATAACCTAGAATCCTTCGGCATACAAGTCACAGGTATACTGATACATCAATAGCAAGTTGTATGTGTCACTCTTATTATACCAAGTGTTATTTTTTATATTTTTCTCTTACTATAAAGAAAGTTATATATACAACTTTTTTCTTTAAACTTTTCCTCAAGAAGATTCTTAAAAAAGTGAACACGTTTCTTTTCTTGTATACCTCAACTCCTTTTTTTCAGAATCATCTCCTCTCTTCTTTTCTCTTTCTCTTCTTCTTATTTTCCACATTCACGTTGATTTTATCAAGAGTTGTAATTAAGTTATGAAGGTAGTATACTGGCAGTTATATATTTAAGTACAAGACAGGGTTCGGAATTGCAACAAAGGGTAAGTGGTAGTCAAAAAAATAAATCGTAGATGTCATACAATAAACCTTTGTACAGACTGCCCGCCGGGAAGGCAGAGCTGCAAAACTATCGATAGTCGTTCCCATCGATATTTTCGATAGTTTCAAGAAAAACTATCGATATTATCGATACTATCGTTAAGCGCTACTTTTGGCTATGAATAATGAATAATGAAATGTAACTCAAGTGGAAGTTAGTAAACATAGATAAATACATATTTATTTATGTATATATATATAAAATCTTTACGTATTTTTATTCTATGATAAAAAATATAACTTTCAGATACTTTTCTTTTTGAATTTGCTAAACACTTTGAGCTGCAGCGTCACCTGTATGCAAAGAGAAAAAAGTTTTTTAAGTTGCAGCCGCCAGATATAAATTGCCATGTTTAACTAACATTTTTTACATAAAAAACTTTTTTTTTCATTTGAGATAAATGATATAATACACTTTCCTTTGATATATAATATGATTTATATAATATATTTTAATTTGTAAATTACGCTATACCTATAAAAATTTGAAAGCGGCTAAGAACCTGCCTGAATAAATGGCCAGAAACGTTATGCTGGCTACATGTAACTGGCTTCGTATATACGTTCTAAAATTGTCGATAGTATTACTATCGAACAAAAACAATCGATAGTTAGTTAAAAATAAAACTATCGAAACTATCGATAGTACTATCGATTGTTTTGCAGCTCTACGGGAAGGTATACTACTTTGTTTGTCTATAATTTTTCCCAAACATTTTGCGTAACTTTCTAACCGTGACAGTAATCGATGACTGATTTTGATGAAATATTTTAACGATTAAAACACGTTGGTTTATCGAATATTTTTCCATAATAAATTTCCATAATAAGACTGCCAAATATGAACTGTCAAGACTAATGTTTACCAAAATCGCGGCAAAACTAAGTAGTATTAGTAGCCCGGCGGACAACCCGTACTTCACTCCATTTGATCCCCTTACTATTTATACGATATGCTTATTATTTCTTTATTTCGACCGTTTTTTTCTTTCCTAATATGTGTAATTCTTCGAGCTTAAGGTCTTTCTTGGAATTTTTAGTTTTTTCGGTTTTTAATTATCTGGCAATATTTCGCTTTCCTTTGGATAGCTTCTTCAGGCCAAATAATATTTATTTAATTTCAAATTGAAATTAAATATTATTTGGCCTGAAGAAGCTATCCAAAGGAAAGCGAAATATTGCCAGATAATTAAAAATCGAAAAAACTAAAAATTCCAAGAAAGACCTTAAAAATTGAAATTAAATATTATTTGGCCTGAAGAAGCTATCCAAAGGAAAGCGAAATATTGCCAGATAATTAAAAATCGAAAAAACTAAAAATTCCAAGAAAGACCTTAAGCTCGAAGAATTACACATATTATTTATACGATATATATTCAATCGCGTATAGAATACAACTCTACAACTCTCATGTCTATATTGCTGCTTCTCGACAGAGAGAGCGAAGAAATGCATCACTGGCAATAGGGCATCCAAGTCTATTGACACACTAGAGTAGTGATGCCCAAAGAGAAATCCACAGTTACGCTCTGAGTGTAAATAAATTTGCACTGGGAGAAAAAATACGTAAATTAAAAAAAATGGTTTTACTTACAATTTAATTAAAATTGAAATAAAAGTAGAGAATAAACATATGAATTTATGTTTTTAGTATTTTTAACAAATTTTATATCACAAAAAGTAAAAAATACGCAAAATACAGAGAAAAAAAAACAAGGAATAAATTCATACACTCGTGCGCATGTTCATTCGTCGCTGTCTCATTGACGACTAAACTAATGAGCGTAAGATTGTGTTTGCTTTTGTTTACCACTTTATTACAATGGATGGGCATCGCTACACTAGAGCATCGACGCAGTGTAGTGTGCGTTAGTAGGTTCAATCGTTATAACTCGTATAGTAGTGAGAAAGATCTACATCAGCAACTGCCTTTACGACCTTATTATCTCATGATGGACTAATTCCACGTAGTGAATTATTTATGATTCACAAGCGCCTCCGTGACAGAGGCTCACACGAGTAGCAATTTTTGCCATATGTTTGTGGCCATATGAACAACTTCTTGTTGAGGAGTTCGAGCCTGCTAATCCATTCTGTATGCAATTTCCCAGCAATCAACGGAAGTCAAGGCTTAATAAATTGGTAGGTAGAAGCCCACTAAGAGCATCAGTCTTTAAACTAACTCACTCGTCAACCATCACCACTGGTTCCTTACAGTACAGGCATCTGTTGTAAAGGCAACAGACCCTCGGGAGTTTGTTAGTCTCCAAAAAAAAGCCACGCACCAAACAATCATCAGGGGTACTAACTCCCCTTTCTGCGACTTTAGGTTTAAATTACAGCCACAACGTTCCAGCCTCAACCGGGTTAAACCACCCGCAGAACCATCGGGCGGCATCCTGGTCCCCGTTCTGCCAATTTATACCCTTGGTAAGGGTTTTGGAAGCCAACACAACATAAGTCATGTGGCTTCCTACAGTTTTGTTTGCTGCAAGAAACGCAGGTCCCCTTCCCCTCTGTTGAGTCGCGGAGAAAATAAAACAAGCGTATTTTCCAGCTATGTTAGTACAGCTAAAATCAGCAAATTTTAGTGATGGAATTATAACGAGTGATTTTTTTGCTATTATCTTTTTGGCAACACTAGTTTTGACAGCTCACGCACGTTTTGTATCTTGTGTCACTGTCAAACATCTTCAGTTTGGTCTATAATTTAATCATGAATCGTCTTACAAACGAACAACGCTTGCAAATTATTGAATTTTATTACCAAAATGCGTGCTGTGTTAAGAAAGTTCATCGCGCGCTTCTTCCATTTTATGGTCAGTTTAATCGACCTACTGAGGCTTCTATTCGGGCTATTGCAAAAAAAATTTCGCACCAAATTTACATTATTGGACAATAAACCACCAACACGCTTACGTAGAGTGCGAACTGAAGAAAATATCGCAGCCGTATCGGCCAGTGTTGGTGATGACCGTGAATTATCGATTCGACGCCGTCCGCAGCAATTGGGCCTCTGTTACTCCACTACGTGGAAAATTTTGCGGAAGGATTTGGGTGTGAAGCCTTATAAGATACAGCTGGTGCAAGAATTGAAGCCAAACGACCTACCACAACGCCAAATTTTTGGTGAATGGGCTCTTGAAAAGTTAGATGAAGATCCACTTTTTTATCGAAGAATTGTGTTCAGCGACGAGGCTCATTTCTGGTTGAATGGATACGTGAACAAGCAAAACTGCCGTATTTGGAGTGAAGAGCAGCCAGAAGCATTGCAAGAGCTACCAATGCATCCACATTATGCGGATTATGGGCTGGCGGCATCATTGGGCCGTATTTCTTCAAAGATGATGCGAATCACAACGTTACTGTGAATGGTGAGCGCTACCGTGCGATGATAACAAAGTTTTTTTTGCCCAAAATGGATGAGCTTGACTTGCATGACATGTGGTTTCAACAAGACGGTGCCACATGCCACACAGCACGCGAAACAATGGACCAATTGAGAGGCGAGTTCGGTGAACAGTTTATTTCACGCTTGGGACCAGTCGATTGGCCGCCCAGATCGTGCGATTTAACGCCTCTAGACTATTTTTTGTGGGGCTATGTTAAGGCTAATGTCTATAGCGACAAGCCCGCTTCGATTGACGCACTGGAAGCCAACATTGCCAACATTATTCGTGAGATACCGACCGAAATGTTGGAAAGAGTATGCCAAAATTGGACTAAGCGGATGGACCATTTGAGGCGCAGCCGCGGCCAACATTTGCATGAAATAATCTTCAAACATTAAATTATATCGACCCAACTATCGATCCAAATAAATATTTCATGCATTTTTCTGAATTTTATGTGTGTTTTTTTTTTTTAAATTTCCGATAGTTCTTATAAAATCACCCTTATAAAATCACCCATTATTTAAGGTATAACCTTATTTTAAACTGTACTTACACTTGTGCATAAACCCAATTTCTCCAATTGCTGAACTATATTTGAAAAACGTGGTGTTTCAACAAGCAGGTTCGAGAAAAAGGAAGCAAAGTGTATGTTAAATTTGACATGTGAAATAGTTAGCAAATGACAGCTGTTGTTAAAACAGAGATGTATAATTTACTATAATAACAAATGTGAATATTCGAAAACTGTTAATTTTAAATTCTTATATGATTAGTTAGTTAAGTGCGGTAACACCCTCTTTACCCGAAAATCAAAATGGCCTGGTTTAGCATATGCCAAGGCAAAGCCTGGGGCCAAATCACCGCATACGATATCGAGCAAAATTATCGAAATTTTGCATTTTGATATTACGGCATACGATATCGAATAAACTGTATTGCAATAATATAAAAAAGTTAAAGGATTTATTTTTTGTATTCCTACTTTTAGGGAACGTATGGTCTTCAATCTATTGCATTTTGTTTAAATTACGATCCAATATGCATCGGTTGCCATAATTTAGATGTATCGTAGTGTTATTCGATACGATAGTTAATTCGATATCGTATGCGGTGATTAGACCCCTGCTTCACAGGCAGGATCTATCGTTACTACAATGGATTTTTCTTTGATGCGACTAGGTATCTTGTTCATGCGTTCATGGGCTAGAGATCAGCCATTTGTGGTCGATTACGCAGGGAATCCTACAACATATAACTGAGAGAATTCATTTCTCAGCTGATTGATTCGTCAGCGGAATAAGTTGCCTACAGACGTGTTTCTTGTCCTTTATAGGGCATTCACACCTAAGCCAAGTCTAGTACTTGCGGCTTGTCGAGTCAAATCAATTTGATTTTACCGAGATTTCCCATACAAAATGAAATCTTCATGGCGATTAGATTTTGACGGAATGTAGCACATTTTTGTAAGTACTCTATTACACAACTCTGATTTTGTTCACAACAGTACTTGAAAATACTACGCTGCAATAAAAAAACAACACTCCTACGAGATGAAGTCATTGTGATTTAATTTTTTTTTTGTCAAACCCTTTGCAAAAATACAGTTTATAAATATAAAATCTTGCAAAATGTAAAAAACAAGAGTGTAAACGCTTAAGATCCACAAGATTTTGCTTTGGTGTACGAGTAAATGCCCAATTCTAGCGTTAGAAAGTTCAAGTCAAGTGTTCACAAGCACATTTGTCTCCTTATTTCCCTCACCTTATAACCTATTTTCCTAGATCTAGTACAATGCATTGCATATCTAGGAATCATTCCATAAGTACTGGTCCAATATAAAAAGTACATAAAAAGTATGACAGATATATAATACCTGACAGCCTTGCCATGCCGCAGGTCATGAAACCATTAAATGGAGAACACAGTATCTGTTCATATTTCTTAAAGACAAAGCGAAGAGATTTTAAGTTAACAATTTTTATTCTTTTATAAAATTTATTAAATATTTCTGATTTCTGGTTAGATAATTTACATTAATACTCGTAATGATTGATCTTTGATCATTGTTTTTTCTTCATGTTTCAGAATACGTTAAAATACGTGTTTTGGGAGAAAGGCCAATTCAAATAGTTATTTAGAAATAAAAAGGCCTTTAGCTACGAGTATTTAAATGTCGCATAATGATAATATTCTTTATTGTTGTTGTCATAGTGACGATCACAAAACCACATAAAAGTAAAATTGTTTTTTTTTCATACATGATTGATTATTTTCTCTCTATACGAGTAAATGTTTATGCATGTGTCGCACCTTTAATATTATTATTTGCGTTTTTTACTTTTCTATTATTCGCTGGTTTGGCGCGATCAATTGCTGGAAATAACGATCAATCGATTGATCTGATTGTTGTGTGCTATTGATTAAAATGAAACAATGTGTACAAAAGCTTCCGTTCATAATAGACTTAATAGACTTTTGTAAATTAAATAAAATCTCAATCGCAATTGTTTTCAACTGACCCAATTTCGTGCATGACTTGACCAAATCGTCAAACTTGTTCAACTACTGGAAGAAAAACATTTTTGAGCTGATTTTGTTTTACAATAATATGTGACAACTTTAAAGCAGAGAAATCGTTTATAATCACACTAAACCTTTGGTGAGTGTTTGTTTTTTACAAATTAGTACTAAAAAAAAAAAGAATAATATCGGTTAAAGATCTGCTTATCAACAATAGTTCTACCATGTAGAGTTTTGTAGTTCGCGAACGATCTAACACAAGTAAACCATACACATGAGAGAGGTGAGTGAGCCGACTAATAGTGCCAATACTTTTAGTTTCGTAGTTCATATAGTCAAGGATTAGTGATACAGTTTGACGTGTGTAAAATATTGCAGTGAAACCTAAAACAGCGCATCAAGCGTATGACATATAAAATGTTTATGATCAACCCAAATTGCGCGGGGTCAACATTATCTCTACCTTTCTTTCTCTCTCTCGTTCTCAGAAAAGTTAGCTTCAAAACAAATGTGGCACATTTTCTGCGGCAATTAGTAATTACATTGTAGGTGTTTCCCCTCCCCCCTCCCACTCCCACTCCCACGGGAACAGGTTTTCCCTTAGCGTAGATCAACCTAGGACACTCTATTTTCTGGGACATAAAGGGGAAGGAGTTCCTCGTTTTTGTAGCAAACAAAACTTTAGGAAGCTGCATGACTTATGTGGTGTTAAGGACTTCCAAAACTCTTACAAAGTCTTAAAATTGGGGGATCAGCAAAGACCCTTAGTGGTTCTGTCTGGCAGATCTCTCGGTGCTGATAATGGTTCAGGTGCCTGATTTGGCTGAAACGTTCTGGGCGTCATTTAAACTTAAAATCGCAGGAAGGGGAATTAGTATCTCTGACAACTTTGGAGTATGGCCAGTTCTCGGAGGCAGACAACCCCCCGAGGTGTCTTGCAACAAATACCTGTATGTTAAGGCACCAGGTGTGATGGTTAGACGGATGAGTTGGTTAAGAGCTGATGCTTTTAATGGGCTTCGGTCTACCAACTCATTAAGCATTGTCTTCCATTTAGCGTTGGAAAATTTCATACGGGAGGGATTAAAATGCCCGAACTCTTAGGTGAACCCCTTACCTATAAGGCTACAAACTAATATCGAAAAGTTGCGACCTGTGTGAGCCTGGTGGCTTACACAGGGGCGCTGGTAAATGGTGAATAATTCAATTCATGAATTTGTTCCACCATCAGACTAGGCCGCAAAGGCAGGTGCTGATGTAAATCAATTTCACAGTTGTAGGTGCTTTCATACCATTGATCACTACGCAATGCCTCAAGGGTAATCGTGCTTTTACATTCACATACTGAGTGTTGTCTTTGTGGTCAATCCAACCGCACTAGCCTCTTTCATAAGGAACAGCGGATGGCTAGTACAACAGGTACTTTTTGGAGAATCCAGCGGCCTACCTAACCTAACCTATGAAAATCGCTGATACACGTGTCAGCACGTAATGCCGCATTAAACGGTTTCCAATCTTTCCCACCCTCTCCCCCCTCCACCTATTAGTTCTATTTATCACCCCTACTCATCCACTTTTCAGGCAATCACAAAGGGAACTATCTTAAGGACCCAAGTGAGCTGAAGAATCTAAGCTACTTTTTAGAGAATCTAGTGGGTTGCCTACCTAACCCAAAGCCTCTTGACTATTCTAAGCGTGGTCAAAATGATGGCAAGAAATGGCAACAGTGGAAGATCAATTTTCGAAGAAAATTATTTTCTGTGATCAGGCACATTTTCACCTCAGTGGATTCTTCAATGAGCCGAATTACCGCATTTGGGCGAAAAATAAGCCAAGAGTGATTAACGAAAACCCAATGCACCCACAAAGAGTGACTGTTTGGTGCGGTTCATGGGCTGGCGGCAGCGGTGTTTAGACATGATAAAGCGTAACCTGCTTCATTTTTGGCATCGATTAATAACTGTTGATGAAACGTGGGTTCATCACTACACACCTGAAACCAAACATCAATCGAAACAATGGCTGGAAGCTGGCGGAAGTGCTACGAAGAAGGCGAAAACAGTGAAATCGGCTGGCAAGATTATGGTCACTGTATTTTGGGATGCACACGGAATATTGCTCATCGATTATCTTAAAAAAGCATTTATTGTGGAAAGAAAATTATTATCGTGCATTATTGGATCAATTGATTGCAAGAAGAAAAAAGTGTTCTTTTTTAAGACAACGCACCTTTACGAGTAGATATGATGCTAATATTACGTGAAATACACTTCGAATTAGTTGATCATCCACCTTATAGACCAGATTTAGCTCCTAGAGACTTTTTCCTGTTTCCAAACTTGAAAAAAAATCTCGCAGGAGAAATATTAATCTCAAACGAATAAGTGATTACCCCAAAACTGACGCGTATTTTAAGGGGTTCTAAAAATCGTATTATTCAGATAGTATAAAAAAGTTGGAATATCGTCTTACTAAGTGTATTGAGGTAAAAGGAGACTATCAGAGCTGTTCTGCCCTGTGAAAGTGATTTGAAATCACAAAAAAGGTGTTCTGCACACAAAATATTTTTGATGCTTGTGGTTTTAAATCGATAAGCTGTTCCTACCACTCACGTGATTTCAAAGCACATGCCGTTTCAAAAGCACAAATGTGACTCGTGCCTGTTTTGCAAATCACAATTTCTGTATTAAGGTAAAAGGAGACTGTCAGATCTGTTCTGCCCTGTGAAAGTGATTTGAAATCACACAAAATATTTTTGATTTTTGTGGTTTTAAATCGGTAAGCTAACTTGCAATCAATCAGGCCTGTTCTACCACTCACGTGATTTCAAAGCACATGCCGTTTCAAAAGCACAAATGTGATTCGTGCCTGTTTTGCAAATCACAATTTTTTGTAATTTCCATGTGATTTATTCTCTTCTGAAGCACAAAAAAAAACAGCTGTTTTTGGCTTCAATTTACTGAAACTTTTATTTTCGGATTGAATTTTTTTACTCGCGGTAACCAATAAATCCGAGTAAAACAGGTATTTAAAATTAGCTTTAAGAACATGTTGTCCTGACAAATATTTACCCCAAATTATTTTCAAAATATTTTAGTTATTGGAATTTTTAACATCGGCTTTAATGTCGACATCAACATAGACATTTGTCTTCAGTACCAACAATTACATTAATATTAGCATTAATATTTTAGAAGCATCAAAACTCGGGTCAAGCATGAATTTTAGTGCGATAAATATTATCAACAGCCAGTTCGCCGATGTCGAAAGCATAAGTTCATTCGCACTCTAGGCGAAAGAAAATTGATTTGGGGTTTTTCTAACTTTATTCTATACGAACGTTGTGTCAGAATTCAATTAAAATACATAAGTTCATGCGAACGAACAATAGTGACATAGACAAACCCAAATTGATCCGAATGTGAGTGACTGGCTTTCTTTCGCCGACATTTTCATTCGATATCGTCGAACAGGCTGTAAGAATAAACATTTTGGTCTAACAAAACTCTAAAGAACAAATTTTATTGAACATTTTTATACAATCTAACCCAACCTAAACGTAGAAAACCAGCGTTTTATAAAATTTTTGATTAAACATTTTTATATCTAAAAAAAATTTAGAAATTTTATATAGCATGTGGTAAAATTCAAAGGGCCAGAATTGAATGTGAACTGCAACTAAATATCAAGTTTTTATGCATTTCAATTTCAGACTAATTCAATTTCAATTAAAGAAAGATACGCAATCGAGCAACATGTTAAAGCTATTCAGGCTTATTATGCAACGACGCGTTCAAATCAAAGTGCATATAGTGCACTTCGTCCACTTAATCGTCAAAATGTGCGTACAATCGGAAAAATCGTGCAAAAATTTCAGCAAACCGGGCTCTACGGGATGAACTATTTACGATGCACCACCGTGCCCATGTAGTTTGCAGAGCTCATACAGGCCAAACCTTTAACCATAAACTTGTATTCATATGGATAAGCCCCTTGCTGAAAACCTCGAGCCTTTTAACCCGTCCTGTATGCAATTTCGCATACACACGCATAGACAATGCTTATGAGTAGATGAGCCGAAAGCCATTAAGAGCATTAGCTTTTAAATAGCTATCACTGCTGATTCCTTACATTGCAGGTAACTGCAACTCGGGGGTTATTGGCCCCTAAAAACCGGCACTGCACCATACTTATCAAGCCCGGTATATAATTACTATTTGGAAAATAATATTAATTACTTCCAAAAATTATAAATAGCTTGTTTTCTATGTTTCCCAGCTATCTATATGTCGACATTTCATAGGAACTACCCTAATCATCAGTAGACTTTGGAAATTTTTGAAAGATATTTTCAAACATTCAACTTTATATCCCAACAATATAAAGTTGAATGTTTGAGAATATCTTTCAAAAATTAATTACTTCCAATAATGTTTTCTACTGATTATTTAAGTAAAATTATTTATTTTATACGAAGTAATTCACTAAATCAATAGAAAATTATTTTGTTGCCGGATTTGTTGTATTATTTGGTGATTTAGTTTATTGGTTTATTTTACTTTACCTTTTATATTTACTAAGAGAACTTAACCTTATTTTGCAATTAATACCGCGAATAAAAAAATTCCAGCTGAAAATAAAAATATCAGTAAATTGAAGCAAAAAACAGCTGTTTTTTGTACTTTAGAAGAGTATAAATCACAGCGAAAATCACAAAAAATTGTGATTTGCATAAAAGCCACAAATCACATATGTGCTTTTGAAACCGCATGTGCTTTGAAATCACGTGAGTTTTAGAGCAGTTTTGCATGTTGAGAAAAACATAATAATTTTTTTCCTACTCGTACTTAGGTAGCTTCAATATCAATCCATCCTCGTATACATTACTTCTCGTGTAAAGTCTTCTGCCGAGAAATAGATGCCCTCTTCAAGATGATTTTTTTTTTGTCTAATTTCTATTCATTATGTTTTTCTTTTAAATGTGAGAAAGTTTATTTTTCAATCTGAAAATAAAAATATCAGTAAACTAAAGCAAAAAACAGCTGTTTTTTGTGCTTCAAAAGTTTGTAAATCTCATTGAAAATCACAAAAAATTGTGATTTGCATAAAAGCCAAAAATCACATATGTGCTTTTGAAACCGCATGTGCTTTGAAATCACGTGAGTTTTAGAGCAGTTTTGCATGTTGAGAAAAACATAATAATTTTTTTCCTACTCGTACTTAGGTAGCTTCAATATCAAATCCATCCTCGTATATATTACTTCCCGTGTAAAGTTCGGTGTGAATGTTTTGCCCCAAAGGTCACAAACAAAATCTTCTGCCGAGAAATAGATGCCCTCTTCAAGATGGATTTTTTTGTTTTTTTTTTTTTTTGTCTAATTTCTATTCATTATGTTTTTCTTTTAAGTGTGAGAAAGTTTATTTTTATCTTTAAGAAATTATTTGAATTCAATCAAGTGCCATTCAGGCACTCATTTCATTTAAAAGTACAATTCAATGTTGCATGAAGATGTGGCAACAATCAATCTCATCTTTGAAGTAAACAGCAACAACGATAACAACAATAAGAGACTGGACAAGTTTTCTTTTTTTTTTTTTTACAATGACAACGAAGATTTTAACGGGGAACAGAGAACAGCAACAAAACACAAACAACACAAAAAACAGGAAAAAGGCAAACAAGGATACAATTTGGTTTCTTCTTCAAAAAACAAAAAAAAAACAAAAAACTTTGACCCTTTTGAATTTGTTTTTCAAAATCTAAAAGTAAGTATGTACATATGTGCCTGCGTCTTAAGGGCTTTTGCTGGTACTCGTAGCAAGAAAGGCCAAACGTTCTACATCCACGTCCGTCCATCTAAACATCAAGCATCCATCCATCCATTCTCCTTACATCTGCTCTGCTGCTTGCTCTCTTTAAGATTTGTAAAGCTTTTATAATGATTTGTTTTTCTTTTCTTTTTTAATGGACCTGGTCACAAGATGTCATACGAGTACATCACAAAATTAAAGAAACTGTCAAAAGTAATTACGTACAAAGTATTCATTCGTTTATATGTGCATACATATGTGTGCCTACATATGTACTCATATGTAGATTTGCCTTCTTGTTTTATCTGCCCATTTTCTTTTTTTTTTTTTGATTTTTTTATGAAGTTCATTGTCATTGTGATCGTGATTTTTATTAACTTCACTTGAAATAACATCACAAAGTTGAGAGTTGATACATTTAAATTGACCTCATCAGCGATAAACCCCTTTTTGATGTGATTTAAATTTTTCTGTGACATTTTCATTTTGTGGCCTGCTTTTAATTAGTGCGATCTGTAACAGTGCGAAGGGTTTTAATAAAAAAGGACATTCAAAAGGATGTTGGAATTGTAACGGACTGTTGTTTTGTGTAGTAAAGAAAAACAAGTTTTTTTCTACTCTTAAGAGGAACTCTGCTTAGGTGAGTTTATTACAAATAGAAAACTTTACATCTCCTTGGACATTTCCAACAGATAAAATGATCAGCTAATATCACCTGGCATTAAATACGTCTTAAATTTTACTTTAAAGAATACTCATTTTTTGTCTAAGTCATTCATGGATGCTCAAACTCATTACTATTATTGAATCAGCTGGCCTTGTGTAAGATTCCTATTCTGATTTAGTCATGATAATCATTTATACTGGTTTCAAATATTTGAACTCAAAGAGTTATCAATAACTACACTGAAAGAAAAATGCTTTATTATGGGGGTTGAAACCATTTCGTTCACCATTCTTTTGTCAAGACCATGAAAAGTTTAATTGCATTTATGAAAGCTTCATTAATGGTATGAAAATATTATTATTTTTTAAAACTTCATTAAAGCAACGAAAATTGTTTCATTCGTCTTACGAAAAACTTTTGCATGAAAATGTAAGAATTTCTTTACGACTACTAACCAACAGACTGCAAATTGGAAAAGTCAATCGAACCATGGCAATACTAACCACAAGGGTGATGAGGACAACACCACTCAAAACACTTTTTGCACTTATAAGCTGGATGCCATATGATTTATAAGCCAGGCAGTTAGCACTAACACCGACCGTGGGGACATGCCAATATACTGGAGATTGGAAGGGACCTAGTCCCCGATTTAATTGACTACTGCATTCCAAAACTATTCCTCTCAAGGAGCTTCGGCTAGCAAATTGAGAAATCTCCCCTAGAATCTGGATCCTTCTATGTTTACACGCATGGGACCAGAAGGGGAGAAAGGGTTGGGGTAGTGTTTACATAGAAGAATTTAAAACTAAAATATCCTTTAGACTATCAGACGGATGTAGCGTTCTTCAAGCTGAAATATCGGCTATAAATAAAGCGGCCAGATGGCTGACATTTCACAAGATATTCGGTAGGGATATCATGATAGATAGTAACAGACAGCAAAGCCGCCATCAGCTCCTTGAATGCTGGATATATTTAAGTAAGATGGCGAGACATTCTAACCTAGTCTTAAATATTGTTTAATAGCTATAAAGGTTAGGTTAGGCTAGGTAGGCAGGCCACTGGATACCCTGAAATGGCTTAAGCTCTTCAGCTCACCAGAAAAGTCGGATTGTGAATAGAGTCGGATATAGTGGGAGTGGAGGAGGGGGATGGAGAGGTGTGAACCGCTGAGTGTGACATTATTTGCTGTTGCACTAGCCCCTTCCGTTGCTCCTTATGAAAGAGGCTAGCGTGGTCGTATTGATCGATGCCAGACATAGTAGGCTATTGAAACTCCATTCGCCTAAATAGCTTAAACGGCTCCAATGCCGGGCTCCTAAATAGCTTAAATGCTCCAATGCCGGGCATGTTACGAAGAGATCGAGGATCGTTTCCTCCTCTTCTTTGTCTTGGCAACTTCTGCAGAAGTCATTAGAAGGTAAACCTAGTCTCCAGGCGTGGTTCCTAAACGGGCAATGTCCAGTGATGACTGCTACTGTGACCCTCAAGTGAGATCTGGGCAGTTTTAATAGCTCTCTCGTTCTATTAAAGTTACTCGTAATATGCGGCCACGGGTTCCTTAATATAAGGCATATGGGCTCTGTGATCCATTTTCTGGGGCATGTTTTAGCGTGTGGAGCTTTATTTTGCGTTTGCCCGCAAAAGGAATCTATATCCCTATCCTCTAGGCTTGTCTCTTTCTAGCCCAAGTCGCCACCGATGTTGTTTCCGTTTTTCGACTTATGTCCACGTACCCATTTTAGGGTTAGGTTAGAATGTCTCGCCATCTTATTTAAATATGTCAGGCATTTCTGGACTAGATTAGAATTAGTGTATATTCCAATTAGGGAGTTGATGCCGACATTGTTGTCTGTTACTATCATGATATCCCTACCGAATATCTTGTGTGTCAGTCATCTGTCTGGTAGGACATTTTAGTGTTAAATTCTTCTATGTAAACGCCTCCCCCATCCCTTTCACTCCTACTAAACAAAAAATAGTACCAGTATCTGAGGGAAGAAAAGTTGGACTACTTTGTTTAAACCTTTCTTCGTAGATTGCCAAATAGAATTGGAGAGATGTTGAATCTACCAGAAAAGGTGACTATAATTCCCGCGGGATGGAAGAATTATAATAGGAGATGGGTGTAAGAAATAAAAGGTGATGTTAAATTTTTGACTTCAGGATTTTATTTTATTAATTTGATGAACAAAGTTACCTGAGGATAGCTGATCACACTGAGGATGGGAGAGCCAATTGAATGTTAATCGATCACAGGCAATTAAAGTTCCATGTAATGGCGACCTTCAACCATGATATTCGGCCTTGGGAAAATTTTGGGGTCTGGAAGATTTCCAAATTTCCCATCATCAGTGTGGTCAACTTTTCATTTTCTTTATGATGCTACATTTTAGGTGAGTATAAAAATAGATAATAAATAAGGTGAGTATAATTCTATGGTAAGTATGAACAAAAGGTAAATATAATTCAAAATTATAATATTTCTTTTTTTTAAACTGAAAATTTAAATTATGGTTAAAAGAACCACAACTAATTTAGATTGTCCAAATTACTTTGGACACCTACTGAACCCATCCATGTAAAAATATAAGGATCCAGATTCTAAGGGAGATTCTTCGATTTGGTAGCCGAAGCTCCTTGAGAGGAATGGTTTTGGGTTGCAGTAGTCAATTAGATTGGGGACCAGGTTCTTTCCAATCATCGTCAAGCCGAAGACGAAAAGGAGACGGTCCTTCACCTCTGCAGACTATGCCTGGCTTTGGAGCCCCACCGCATAAATATCTAGGCGAGACGAGCTTCGTGTCTGGCATCGGTCAATCTGAACGTGCTAGCTTCATTCATAAGGAAACATGCCCGACATTGGAACACCACCGCCTTAGATATCTAGCTGAGCGGAGTTTTGATAGCCTATCACATCTAGTCTCGCTCAATCTGAGTATGCTGGCTTGTTTCTTAAGAAGCAGCAGATGACAATACTAGTACCGCCACATCAAGAGGTTTCCCTCCTTTTCCCATCCCACAACCACTATATCGAATTATCTCCCTACTTTTCTTCCATCTCTTTTTCAGGAAATCACAAAGGCAACTGATAAGGACCCACGTGAGCTAGACAACTCAGGATATACTTGGGAATCAAGCGGCCTACCTACCTAACCTATTCACTTGCGATAGTGTTGGGATTTTTCTAGGAAAACACAAAGGAAGTAATTGCGTGTCTGCAAATAGTTTTAGTTAAAACAACAAAACATTAACGTTGTAAAGTAACGAAAACGAAAGAAATCCTTTTTAAGTTGAGTAAACAAAATTTATAGCCTTCAAAAGTAAAACAAGTCTGTTTCGCTATCCCATTTAATGTTTCTACATATTTAGAGCATTTTCATTAAAAAACCAAAAACTATAAAAACAATTAAGTTACAGTTCAATCCTCAAACTCAACCCTTATTTGGAAATAGAAGAATAGGTTTTTTACTCTTTTTTTTTTCTTTTTTGCTAATTATGGTGTGTGAAGAATCCTTTTGTGCCAACAAATATTCTCCTGACAATAAATTTAAATTAATTCGTACAAACTATAAAATCATGTAATACTTTGTGTTCGGATAATTGCTACAAGATGCTCCTTTTTTAAGGTTATATTAAATATTCTTAATAAAATTATAAAAAAGAATGTTCTAAGATAAAAAAAAGCAAATTTCTAACAATGGAAAACAATTGCGTTAAATAGCCGTAAGGGTCAAAGTCTGGAAAATGTTAAAAGCAGCTCTAGCTACCCTCTCCATTCACAGGCAACTTTTAATTTTATCCTTTGCCTTACTAAATCGCAAGTCCTTTTTTAATGTCCTTTGAATTTGATGATTTTGTGTTTTCTTTTCTTGTTTCGTTATTGTTCCTTTTACTTTTTAGGGAGTTGCTGCTAAATTTCCAGTATATTAAATGAATTGAATTTTTATTAGCAACAAACTGGTATCAAATGAGGTTACACTTTTTACCTCTTGACAATGGAAATGGTTTGGCTAAACTATAACACAATGTGGTTGACAATTCGAGAAAAAAAAGGCAGATCTTGCAAGATCAAAGCAAATAATAAAAGCCAAATAGGCTGAAAGAAATTCCATAAAATGGCCAACTTTGGCAAAAATATTGGGTGGTTCATCGTGAGGTTCGATTTTCTATAGAGTTTCTATGACAGATCATACGTGACTCATGCATTGTCATTTCTGTTCAGAATCGTTTGGGAAGTCATCATGGAAAGATTTACGGCACAAAATTATATCCAAATAGTTCAGCTGTGTTAGGAAAAATATCGTCCTAAGAGCAATATTCCTCGTAGAGTTCAAGGAACTTACGGTATGTTTAATGGACTTACAGAAACCACTATTGCCATTACCACTCGCAAGTTTGAGTCCCAGTTTACATTAGTGAATGGTGGTATTTGACTAGTGTGGTCTACTTCCAGCAAGTATTTTTTTGCATTGAGGAGGCAAAGATGCACTACGCAGGCATCCCAGGGACAGTCATCCCTGAGATGCATCTTCTTTTCTACTCTAAGGGAGATAATCTGCCTTGGAACCCAAATCCTTGAGGCTGTCCCTATGTATCTTTTCTCTACTCTAAGCTAGAAATTCCACCATCGAACTGCCTGCGCATTAATTCAGGATGCTTCCTAGCTGTGACACTCCACGTGCACCTGAACTATATGTATACCCCTGCTTACAGGCTGGCTGAGTTAATATTATTATTATTGTTGTTTTTGTTGGGCCACCCATTATATATGTCTGCATTCAGACTCACTTATATTTTGACCTATAGGTTCAGCTGACGTCAAATAAATCTACTTTAATCGTAGAACTTTTTTGAAGTATTTCGCTACTGCGTTCCATTTGGTTTCATCCAAAAAAAAAAAAAAGAAACTGCATCTAGGACATTCGCCACGGGTCTGTTTCTCACGGCCTGTTTTTCACTCAAGCTGGCGCCAGTTCATATCCCAGCGGGAACATTCAGAAAAGGTAAGCTCAGCATCGTCTATCGCATTATGTTCTTCATATAAACAAAAAAGAGAACGACACTTCCTTATTCTGTGAAGGAATTTGCGTAAATATCCATGACCGGATAATACCTGGGTAGTAATTCACCTCCCCCTTCCCACCATCTCCTACTTATCTCTTTCTCAATATTCTGGATAAGCTTTGCCATCCATCTACCACTTGTGTCATCATTCCATCTTTGCTACATTTTTAGATTATCGTGTCTAAGAATTTCCATTCCCCCGCGATCAGTCCTATTTGCCTTCCTCAAAATCCATATTTTTCTTTTCCCTAGTGTACTCAGATCTATTGGGATCAGCCACGTTATGTACAATACTACGCTTGCCACTATAATGCGGTATGTTAAGGATAATCGCAAATCCTCTAAACCGCTAACAAAGCGTTTGCTCTCTCCCTGTCTTTTACAATTGCTCTGTCTTCTAGATCTTGCGGCCGTAAAAAAGAATAGAGTTAGTTGCTTCCATAAGCTCGGTAACGTGCAGTCGATATTCATCATTACCCATGTCATCTTTGACGTTATCCCAGCTACCTTACCTGTTGCATTCTATCTGGGCTGAGTATGTTCGTCCCGAGTCCAGTCTTACCTTTAAATAGCTCACCACTCTTTTAGTGCGAAGAGGAGAGCCGTCGATATGTAAGGATTGGCCAAGAACATCCAGTATATAACAAAAAGAATATAGCTGCAGCAGATGAGAGTATAGGCCTAGACCATGGCAAATCATATCGTCGTCGTTCTCAGCATGTTAAGAGACTTTGTGCACCCTGAGACTTAAGCACATGATTTTGAAAAACTCAAGTCTCAACAAGATGGTACTGTATGGTACAGCAGGTGGAACAGTGATCTTGTTGAGAAGCTATTTTGGCGAGCACTTAACTTCCCTGCAAGCAAACCCTACAGGGGGCTTTGCCGATTCTCGTTCTGCTAATTAACTCTTGGTAAGAGTTTTGGAAGTCCAACACAACTTAAGTCATGTGGCTTTGTTTTTTACAACAAATGAAAAACTTCTAACGGACCCAGAATGCCTCAGAAACCAGAATGCTTTGGTTAGGCGTAAACCAAAGCAAAATCCACTCCCCGACGGCAACATGGACGATACCAGCACATACCTTGGTAATGGACTAGCCCTACAGAATGAATTATTCACGATACACCAGCGTCCTTGTGTAGCTTGCAAGGCTCACACCGGTCGCAACTTTTGTCATATGAACAAACCCTTTGCTGAAAGGTCCGGTCCCTTACCTCCTTTATGCAATTTCCCTAAAATCAATGGAAGATATGGTTCATTGAGTTGGTAGCCCGAAACTCATTAAGGGCTACAACCCTTAACCAACTCACGCGCCAAACAATTACTACTGGTTCCCTACACTACTACTGGCTCCTTACATTACAGATGTCTGTTGCACGACAACAGCCCCCTGGAGGATTATTAGCCGCTAAACTCCGGCATGCACCATAATAATCAGGGAAACTAAGTCCCCTTCGTGTAAGTTAAGTTCAAACCACAGCCGTAATATTTCACCCTAAATAGGTGCCTCATTCATGGTTAGCACCGGGATGGATTGCAAACAGTAGCTCCCAATGGCCTTACCGATTGCCGTTATGCCTTGGTAAGGGCTTCAGAAGTCCAGTATAACATAAGCCATGCGGCTTCTTAGAAGTTTATTCGCTACAACAAATGAAACACCTACCTCTTTATGCCCCAGAAAGGAGAATACCCTGGTTAGGTGTACGCGAAGGCAAAATCTACCCTGGGGAGCTTAGTGAATAGAGTAGAACCTTCGAAGGGAACCATGGAAGGTAATATAGCTGCTGTACCATGCTGAATGGATTTGTCGCCGATATCAGCATGTTCATGGACTATGTGCTTTCTGAATTTCAAGCGCATGGACTCGAAGAGCTCTAATTTCAACAACAATGTAAAACAATGGACTTGTTAATTTCACGTTCTGCTACGTTAAATGAGCCATCTAGATCGTGTGATATCACACCTTCGGACTCTTTTCTCTGGGGATGTGTAAAGTCTGAAGTCTGTAGGAATAAGCCAACAACGACTGACGCTTTGGAAACAAACATCAATTTTGTTATTCGCGCGATATCAGTCGCTAGGCTTGAAAGTGTTGCCCAAAACTTAACCATTGATTACCACGCAATGCCCTCATGGGAATCGCTTTTATACATTTGCATACTGAGTGTTCTCTTTGCGGGGACCACAACTCTAACCTATTGTTTTAACAGATTTCTTCGAAAATAATAAGAAATAGTTCTTAAGTTTAGGCGATTTAATGCCTCGGCCCTACTCTAAGCGGTTTGAAGGATTTTTATGTAGCATATGTCCGCTAGAAAGTTTCATTCTATATTTTGTTCAACAAATGTTTAAAATTGGTCCAGTGGTTCCAGAGATTACCTCTTATATAGATAATAAATCAAACCTTCCCACGAATCACCCGTTAAAACCACAAAGTCAGCTAAAAAAATAAACGAAATTGTTCAATTAATAAAAGAGAAGCACAATTCTATTAACACATACCTTTTTTTTTATACAATACACGAGTATTCAAATAAGTTGTGTAATATCCTTATCTTTTATCAAAGTATTTTCCCAATAGTTTCCACAAACACACACGCATTCACACACACACAGTCTAATCCACGCACAAATCAATTGAATTGACCACTCACTCACTCTCTCGCTCTCTAGTGCCGAAATTGCTCATTATAATCCGATTATGTATTTGTCACATTGTCCTCGTCATTGATGAAGTTGACCATTTCACGCATCATGTGTTTGAAGTCCTTCAGGATCTGAAAGAAAACCTCAAAAAATAAACCATTTGAATAATTCTTAGTGGCCAATTTCTTTTTTATGCTTAGCAACAAAAGAAGAGCACAAAAAAATTGTCCTTTAAATAGGAAGATTAGGTTTTTTTCTTCCTCCTTTACTTAACAGTACAAAGAAATTGAATGAGTCCTTATCAGGATTAGGATAAATATATTTTATACACAGATGTGCATGCACACACATATATACAAAATGATTATACTAGAAATCTGCTGGTAGTTGCCTGGGATAAAGCAAATTGTTTAAGGACTAAGAGCAAATTGACATATGGTCATATTTTTAATAGATTATTAAAAAGCGGGTAAATTAAACTTTTCAAAAACTGTGCAAATAGCACAAATTGTGGCCGCCTTACTTTAAAAATCTAGTTACTAAACGATAATGACAAGCGACTATTTAAGTGTAATATGAATATTTTTACAGTGACAAAGTCATTGGTGTTGAGAAGGCGAAGAGGTAACTGAGGCTAGAACAAAAGGATGTCTAGATGCACACTCTACTATGTTGGCGAGTTCCCATCTTGCTGGAAGGCTGCTAAAGTAACAAAGCCTTAGCCAAAAAGGCTAAGGCAAATAACCCTGAAAATAACCGCCTAATTCCAATTTGGTCTGCACTTTCCAAAGTAATGGAAAGTATGGTCAACCTTATGAGGTATCTAGAGTCTCATAAAATACTTTGTGATCGTCAATATGGATTTCGAAAGGGTCGTTCTACGGGCGATCTTATGGCATATCTCCTAGTTCCAGTACAATGCGCTGCTAATTTAGAGGCCATCTCCTGAGTACTGGTCCCAAAAAAAAATTTTTCAAGAGACATGGTGCCACTCAATCGATCACTTCGGTGAAAGTAAGGTGGTGGCTCTGGATATCCCTAAAGCGTTTGAGAGAGTGGGGCATGCTGCACTACTGGTAAAATTTTGTTTTTGGTGTCGGTGATGACTTCTCTCGGTTTATATCGAGATTTTTCAGAGACCGCAACATACGAGTTGTTATAGATAGAGTTTCATCCAACGAACGATTTCAAGATTAATTCAGCGGTACCGCAAGGCTCTGTTCTTCCTCCTACCCTATTTCTTATTTTCCTCATCGAATCTCTATCAAACTTTCAACCTAATCCACGCTTTTGCGAATGACAGCAGCATGGCTCACTTGTATTCTTCTCGTTAAAGGCCCAGACTATCAGAGATCGCTGCTAAGAGGCTAAATATGAATAATTCACTGAATAGTGATCTTCTGTTTATCTCCGAGTGGGGTCGTAAAAATAGGGTCGCCTTTAACGCTCGTAAGACCCAATATTGCTTATTAACACACAAACGACTGCAAATGCTGCTTCATCTGTGCTCATGGATGGTATAAATATTAAGAAATCGGGTGCTCTTGATGTTCTTGGAATGAAAATGCAGTGTGACGTCCGCTGGAGTGAACATATTTTTCACGTCTCTCGTGCCTCGGGTTTTTGAAACGTTGTAAGGTGCACTTCATTCCATCCGATCTCCTTACTATATCACCTATATCCGACCGAAAATGGAATACAATTCTCATGTTTGGGCCGGTGCCTCAAATACTATTATGGTGCCTTTGGTGCCTCAAATACTATTTTGGGGTTACTCGACCGTGTACAGGAGAGGGCGAAGAAGCTTATCGGTGACAGAAGGGTATCCAACTCTGTTGACTCACTGAAGCACCGACGCAGTGTAGGGTGCATTACTCTGTTCTATCGTTACTACAATGGATGAGATTAAGAATCTTGTTCCCGAATCTCGCACATTTTTACGAAGCACACGTTCATCGTCCAGAGCTCATCCATTTGTGGTCGATTGCCCGGGAAATGGTACTACGCAATGCACTAAGGTGCCATGTTTCCTTTCTACTATAACGTTTGAAGTCAAATGTTCACAAACACTACTCTAACTTTCGTCCTCATCACAACCTATTTTTTTAGTTCTGGTACAATGCACTGCATTTGTAGGTGTCATCCCCTGAGTACTGGTCCAAGGCAAAAAACAAAACACGGCCTGCAATTAGCTGAGCAGAAAACTAACCTCCTAATCCTTAGCAGACGTCATATGAGATCGACATACATATTGATAACTTGGTTAGGTTAGATATAACAGGCTTCCAGCCATTGAGAAGCCAGCCCAGTTAGGTCCAATTTCAACCCATTGTGTTGCCTGGGTATAACTTGGCTAAGAGAGAAAGGAAATTTGTTGATTATCTTGGGATAAGATTCAAGTCTAACCTTACTAACTCACAACAGCTTCAGTATGCTGTTAACCAGGCTACGGGGATAACAGGACAATTAAGGATAACAGGACAATTAATGATGCCAAACAAAGTGAGTCCGTTACCAGTAAAACACAAACTTCTAATGCAATAGCATTCTTTTCTATGAAAGCAAAATCTGGGAGGAGAAAGCTAGAGCAAAAAGTAAGGCAAATGTTTGGGCATATGCGGTGCAGCGAGTAGCTGACTTACGGATTACATTTGCTTACCATACAGTATCGATGAGTGCGGCTATGATAATAGCGGATATGATCCCGATAGATCTACAGCTTTTAGCGCAAAGCAAGGCGTGGGCTGACTTATCTGAAGGCGCGGGCTGACTCATTACAGCAAGGCGTGGGCTGTTATCTGCTCTATTAACGTAGAGCAGTTTACACCTAAGCAGGGCACTTTGCTTACAGAAGCGTAGAGGGGTAGGAGTTTTTCATTTGTTGTAGCAAGTAAAACTCTAGAAAGTCACATGGCTTATGTTGTGTTGGTCTTCCGAAATGGCAGAACGGGAATCGGCAAATATCATTTGATTTTCTGATTGCAGACCATACCGGTGTTAATCATAGTTGAGGGGCCAACCTTGGCTAAAACGTTCTGGCTTAAGTACCCCATACACGTATCAACTCAGTTGGCAACTGAGTCGGTTGTTATCCAAGTCAAAACGAATATGACTTTGTCAGTTGATTAGTTTAGAAGTTGTCCAGTTGGTTGAAGAAAAATTAAAACGTTTTGATTTTTTCAACTGGACTAGTAAGTCTTTCAATTCGATTTTGAATTTATATTTGTAGTGTTTTTGCAAAGAGAACGTTATATATTTTCAAAATTATCTTTAAGTTCATTGAATTTAATAGTTGAATGAAAATCTTTCAATTCAGTTTATGAAGTGTGTGGGCAATAATCAATTCAGTTGAAAGACTCAATTCACAATTGAATTGAAACGTGTATGGGACGCTTTAAGCCTAAAATCGCAGGGATGGGAAATAGTTTCCCTGATAACTATGATACAATGCTCCGAGGTATTGTTGTCAACAGATACCTACTATGTAAGCAAGACACATGTACTGGTAAGGAGCCGGTATTGACGGTTAGGCGTATAAGTTTTTTAAGGGCTGCGGCCTACCACTTCAACCAGCTTTGTCTTCTACTGCCTGCTCAAGAAATTGCCTACAGGAGAGATTAGAAGGCCCCAGCCCTTCAACAAGTGATTTATACATCTGCGTACAAAACCTATGAACAAAAATTACAGGCTGGTGAACCGTGAATAATTTACTCCGCAGAGTAGGTCCATCATCAGATAACGCCGTCAAGGCAGGTGCTGATGTCAAAATTTTTTGCGAAGGGTATAAAAAATGTATAAATGAAAAAGTTGTTAAAAACACCATGGTAACTTCTGGCTTACCCATAAATGGCCCCGCGGGGAACAGGTTTTGCCTTGGCATATTCCTAACTTAGGCGCTCTGTTTTTCGGGGAAAAGAGGGGAAGGGGTCCCTCGTTTGGTGCGGCGAACAAAACTCTAGGAAGCCACATGACTTATGTTGTGTTGGCTTCCGAAACCCTTACCAAGGGTATAAATTAGCAGAACGGGGATCAGCATGGCCCCCGGGAAGTTCTGCTTGCGGTTCGACCCGGGCTGATCATGGTTGAGGTGCCTGCCTTGGCTGAAACGTTTTGGCTGTGGTTGAAACCTAAAACGCAGGAAGGGAGTGTTAGTATCCTTGATAATTGTTTGGTGATGGCTTTTTTCGAGGGCTAACAATCTCCCGAGGATCTGTTGCCTATACAACAGATACGTGTACTGTAAGGAACCAGTGGTGATGATTGACGGGTGAGTTGGTTTAAGGGCTGATGCTCTTAATGAGCTTCGGCCTACCAACTCATTAAGCCTTGTCCTCCATTGATTGCTGGGAAATTGCATACATGAGGTATTAGAAAGCCCGAACTCCTCAACAAGAAGTTGTTCATATGACCGCAATCATATGACAAGAATTGCTACCTGTGTGAGCCTAGCAAGCCACACGGGGGCGGTGGTGAATCGTGAAAAATTCACTTCGTGGAATTGGTCCACCATCAGGTTAGGCCGTCAAGGCAGGTACTGATGTAAATCATTTTCACAGTTACCCATAAAGGAAATATCTTTACTATTGAGAAATTATCCAGCGGAGCAACATTTCATGCCATTTAATTTACATTACAATCTGATTTCTAATTCAATCAATAAAAAGGATTTAATCTTGAATAATGAATTGTTTATTTTTCTCCAACAAAGCAACCACTTCCATTAAAATTCCATTCTTAATATCGCACCTCAACCAAAAAATAAGAAAGAAAGAAAAAAATATACTCGTATACGCCAAAAGCGTGCTCCTTTCTTCCTTTCTGCTATTCCCAGTTAAGAAAATCATAATAAAACTAAAAAATGTCTTCAATTTAAGAAAAATTACATCCTAAATTGTGTCCCTTTCCAACTGCGTGTGCGGCATTTCAAAACATAAATTTATTTAAATTTCAATTGTTTTTTCAGCAATTTATCACTGAAATAATGTCAAGCAGAATGAAAACACAACACAGAACTGAGAACCGAGCCAAGGGGTGGTGTATGTTTTCCCCGCCTCCCTTCATATTGCCCACAAACACTCAAACATCAGTTTCGTCATACGAACTCGTTTAAATTGAAAGTGATTTGCATATGAAGAAAAATTATTCAGGGTTGTATTCTCCCGGGGAATGTGCCAGAAGAAAAATATCTTGTGCATTTTATTTCATTCACTTTTCCCGTGTGGAAAAAGTCTCTTTTGTTCGGTGGCATAATGTGTGGCATGTACACATGTACATACTCGTATGTATGTATGTGTGTGTGTGTGATATTCTTCCAAGAATAACTAACGGATGAATGAAAAGTGATCAATAATTTTCCACGTAAATGTTCATTCTAATGTCAGTGATTATGAAATTATTTCTATCAATATTTGCATCTGATGAACAATTAATTTATGGAAAATGTCATTATTGATGCGATTGTGTGTGAAATATTGTATAATTGATGAGCAATCAATCAAACTTTGAGGAAGAGTATTCACTTGTGAAAACTTAACATCTTAGCAGTGAAGTAATTGCTGAAGTACAAGTATCTTTTCAAAAGTTTTATTTTAAAGCCCCATTTGGCCAACCGTAAATGTAGAAGTGTAAATTTAGTTAAAACAGCTGATCGTTTTTGTTATACGAACAACCATAAAAATGCTTACTGTAAAGGCCCATGTCGCCGACCGTAGAAATTGTAACTGTAAGGTAAATGTAAATGTAACGTAAATGTAAATTTAGTAGCACTTATAGAACACGTAAAACCGTATCATGTGTTTTTGATACAAACAAAAAAACACAAGTGCATGTGAAGAAAAAGTGTTCACTTATTAATGATTTACAGAAAAAGTGTTCTGCTTTTCATTTTTATATTATTGTATGTTAAAGAAAATAATTAACTTTTCATCACCCATATCTTTATATCAAATAATTTACAAAAATAAAATAAAAACAATACAACTGTTCATAGCAGTGATGAGAGCTCATAGTATTCAGTACATATACAAAATGTACGAAAATTGTTTAAATGGTACTTAAAATTTCTAATATTTCTTTTTCTGTCTATTGTCGACATTTCATATGAGCTACAGCTGGAAAATATAAAAAACAAGCTTTTTATAATTTTTTTATTAGTACCAATGTTGGAAGCTACTATAGCGAATAAATGTCAAATGTTTAAATTTTTGTTCTCTGCTCTTTGGTACTTCTAAAAAAACAAATTTAACTGCTTATAATATATAATAATATTAATATATAATAAGAGCGTAGTACATTCGGCTGGGCCGAATCTAAAATACCCTTCACGATAGCCACTAAATATGCTTGGATATATATGGACCGACATCGGGGGAAAAATATGTTTGCCTTGTAATCACCATTCCAAAAAGGAAATCTTTCATGGAAATTATAATGCAAAAATTAGTTTAGGCTATATCTCGGTTAAATGTGAACCGATAACGGAATTTTCCCTTTTCTGTATCTTACGAATAATTAATTACCTCGTTTTATAATCAGAACTGATTTCAAGCAAAAGAAATTTTTCACTAAAACATCGGTTTAGACTATATCTCGGGTATATTTGGACCGATATTGGAAATTTTCATTTTCTCTCTTTGGTAACCTCCTTATATTATCAAAAGTTCTTTTAAGCAAAAACAAACATTTATAGAAAAATCGGTTTAGGCTATATCTTTTTCGGAATTTCGAACATATCTCAGCTATATGTGAACCGATATTACTGAATTTCAATAGCAATCCCATGACTCGATGGGGTAATAGAATGGTGAAAGAAAAACGTTTCAAGTCTTATGGTCAGAAACGGTATTTCAACAACCGACAGATGGACAGACGGACATCGCTTAATCGACTTTATGGGAAATTTTTCAAAATACGGCATCACAAAAAAGTATTTGTTTATTTACATTTTAAATAAACAAAAAAACGTTCATAAGGCTTAGAAAAAATTGTCTGCATTTTAAATAATAACTATTTAAAAAAGTGAAAATGAGCATTTTTTATCGGTGTCGTAATATAATGAACTGAGTTTAATTCCGTTCGGAAACGGAATTGAATTATTTTTATACTTCTTCAAAAAACAAAAACTGAAAAATTTTCATTTTTAATTGCAAGAATAAGACTAGTATTGTCTTATAGCATAGATTTCATTCCGAAATAAGTTTTAGATTTTCGTTTTTTGAGAATTAAAAACCGATTCAATTCCATTTCCGAACGGAAGTGAATTCTGTGACATGGCTAATTAAATGCAATTACTGGTAGTGAACGCAATAAGCTACATGTGAACCGGAAACATTTGTGAAATTCACAAATCTTAAAAAAACGAATTTTTGTGTTTTGCTTCACTTTAAGTTAAAATTAATTTTTTACCTGTCATGGGCAAATTGTTTGTGCTCCTCCAAATACTGAATAATCATATATTTTTACTCCTATGTAATTCTTTTTGTTGTTTTTTCCCTTATACTGTAATAATATTTTTTTTAACAAGAAACAATAGAAAAAAGAAAACATTTGCAATTTACTTACATTTTAGCACTTAAAAATTTGCGTTGCTAATATTTTAGCGTTTTAGCCAACAACAACTACTTATTTGGCGTTAGAGAATACAAAATTTAAACATTTTAGCGATGCCACTAATCGCTAAAATTGCGGCGAATTCAATTTTTATGTCATTGCCAAATTTGGTTATGTATGTTACAGAATTGCATTTGTGGCCAAAAATCGCTAAATCATTTTTAGCGATGGAGATTTAGCTTTAGCGAGTTACAGAATACGGCTGCAGGTATCAGTAAAAATACATAAAGCAAACTAACGTTGATATTAAAAAAAATTTCCCAATCCAGACAATTGTTTTGGCAAGATATAGTTTACCTTGTAGACGAGTAAAAGCTTAATATTGGATGGTTAAATTTTAAGGGCCGATACTGAATGTGAACCCCACCTTAACGTCAAGTTTTTTTCTTCATTCCATTTGACAGTTCTCATTTTCAGACCAATTCAATTACATTATTGGATTTGTGCCCGTAATGTTTACCATCCCATCTACAAATAAAAGGTGGTTAAATTTTAAAGGCCGATCTTGATTTAAAATAAAACACAAATTATTTAGAAATTATTATAATTTCTTTTTAATATAATAATTACGGTTCAATTGTATTATAAAAAAATTCTGGCCAAATGGCCATAAAGTTGAATGTTTGAGAATATCTTTCAAAAATTTCCAAAGTCTACTGATGTTTAGGGTAGCTCCTATGAAATGTCGACATGTCGCCAACTGGGAAACATAGAAAACAAGCTGTTTATAATTTTTTGATTGGTATCGTTATTTACTTTATTTTTTTTTTATAATAAGCAATATAAAACATTTACGTATACACTGTATTTCATTATACATATTGCTCCTTTATTGCAACATGGTCATATCTCAAAAAAGCTCGTTTCGAAAAAAACTCATTTAAAATTTTTAGTTTCCATACAAGTCTTAGCAAATATTTTGAGAAAATATCTCCTAAAGGAAACAGTTTAAAAGCAATTTGAATAAATTTTTGGCACAATATAAATGGTAGTACTGTTAAAAATTCTGCACTGTTAACTCGAAAAGCTAATTTTTTGAGATATGACTATGTTGCAATAAAGGAGCGATATGTATGCACAAATAATATGATGTGGCATCTCAGTTAAATTTTGCTTAAAAAATTAAAGTAGCTGGCAGCTCAGCTCAATTTTTTCGGAACAAAAAATAAAATTAAACCAATAGAAGCTGAAATAGTGCCGAACAAATTTAACTCTCTTATCTCGCTCTCAAAAAGAGATACGTCTAACTATATATAAAAAAAAAAACATGTTTCAGAACAAAAACTTTTTTCCGAAACTATGGGTGAACACGAGCTTTTTCTTTTTGTATAGTTAACACTACAATAGTTTTTTTTCTTATGCTAAATAAAGCAAACGAAATATATTTCTTCCCAATATTGTCTCAAAAGAAAAAAAAAAACAAAGATTTTTTGCATGAATATATAGCAAAATGATCAGCCCTCGTATTTTTATGATTTAAGTTTTATTGTTGACCATGAAATTGTTTTGTTTTGGATGATATATAGGATCATATAATGAATAACAAAAATCAATATTTGCTTGTTCAAATTTAAATCATAAAAAATTAAAACGATAATAAAACAGATCACACTTACAAATATACCCAATTGACCAAACAAACGTTAACGACGAAAGACAGCAGTGACATGTGCTCGACATATACGAGTACATACATATTTTGTTACAATGTTTTCCCACACAATTTTAGAAAAATTAATTTGCATATCATAAAAAATGCGTTTGTATGTGTCTTTTATGTCATCAAACATTTAAAACATGTAGATAAAGTTTTATTAGAAGGTATTATGATATTTTCCATTCTAATATGAATAAATATAAGAACATACTTATATGAAAAGAGTTTTTCGGGCTTAAGATTCATTTGTAGTAAACAACGTAATAAAATTGGTTCTACATCTCTGAAACCTATCTTGCTCTTACAAAATTATCATAAAAACAATAACGTAGACGATTTAATTCTTCATACGAAAATCTTTGTGTTAGTTTTGTTTGTCACAGTACTTAAAATGACTCTCAAATTATCTCACTAACACAAGTGCAAAACAAATTTGTCCACCACTGATTTGGATACAATCGTTTCTGCTAATTGCAAAATATGATGTCTGCAAAATGGCTGCCGCCAGTGTTGATGCACATTTTTGCGATCTTTATCGCATTTTCCATAACTTTCCGCAATATTTCTGGTGATAACTTTTCGCTTTCCTATCGAATATTCTTCTTAAAGGCTGCAATTGTCTCGAGACTTAAAGTAGTTACAAAAAAAGAAGTCTGGGATGGTTAAATCAGAGGACGATCTTGCTGGTCATGCCGAAATGGGAGATTACGCGACCAGGATATACCTCCTTCAAAATATCCATTGTGAATCCAGCTGCAACGTTTTGATGGAACCACATGTTCGAGCTCATTCGATTCCGGTATTAAGAAATCGCTTATCATTGCGATGGCGTCTTAAAAAAAATGCGATCCAATCACTCCTCCCACTTGACCATCGTGGCATAGAGTAGCCTTAAGTGGATATAACGGCTTTTCATGCGTCGTCACACACCGATTTTCAATGCGCCAGATATGAAGATTTTTTGCATTTCATCGCTCATGATGATTTTCGCCTCAGAATCATCCTCTTTGTTGTTGAGAGTGCGGATGGCTGTAAATGCGTAGTATAGCACTCCATTGTTTGTTTGTTTGCATTCTGCAGATGTCTAGTTCAGTTCACAACAACTATTATATCTTACGACAGGATGATCAGTTTTGTGCCACCCTGTATGAGTTAAAAGTGCTTTAAATTGCTTTTCTTTCTTACATAAATTTCCGCAACGCTGTATGAGTTAAAAGTGTTTTAAATAGCTTTTATTTCTTACATAAATTTGCGCCGCCCTGTATGAATTACTCGTATAAGTGCTTTAAATTGCTTATCTTTCTTACATAAATTTTTTAATTAAACAATATTTCTTTTATTATTATTTAATATACTTAAAAATTATGTCTTAATATACATAGTTTCTATTTTCAATTAGGTTCAGAAGTTAGAGGACGACCCCTACATATAGAATGCATTGTATAGCAACCAGGAAAATAGACCATGGGGAGGGGGAAAGCTTGAATAGTGTTTGCGAACGTTCGATTTACATTTTTTACATTCCAAGTAAATGGAGCATAGTGGCAGGAAATGTATCTTGGGACAGTTTATTCCTCAGAATAAATTCTGTCTGAACGGCTCAAGAATGAATTCTGTCTGTAATGTGTTGTGCGATTCAGTGGTCCATCCACCTTACATGAATGAGCTGTGGGCGATGAAAGTGTGTTAGATCAACAAAATCGGGTTTCGGGAACGAGATCACCAATCTCATCGCAGTAAAATCTATTTTAGATGCAATAAAACACAGCAAACCCCTGCGCTGCTACGTAGCTCTAGTGAATCAATAGAGTTTCATACCCTACTATCACCGAAAAACTCTTTTGCCTCATCCTGCACACGTTCGAGTAACCCCAAGTAGACTTTAAACCATCCGCCCAAACATGCCAATATATTGCATATTCGGTCCGATATACTTGCTATAAATAGTAAGGAGATTCTCCATGCAAACTCTCCAGCAAAAACTTGGTAATGTGGTGCACTTACCTAATAACATACTTTTCAATGTCAAAGCATTTACTGCCTGCATTACTAAGAAGTAATTAAGTAATGACTTGTTGTATATGTACGTAGTTGTTCTTGGCAAATGTATGAACATTCGCAATATTTACAATGAGATTTTGAGTAATACTTGGATTTGCGAAAGATGCAAAATAAAATTTTGAAGATGCTTTTATAAAATTTTGTTGTTCTAACAATTTTACTATTCGTGTATTAATACATTTACAAAGGTGGCACTTATACTATGACTTAAAGTCATGTCTTTTCTTATATTATACAAAGTTAACCATTACATTTTATACATTCATACAAAATATCTATTTTGATAGTTTTCATCGGCAGTAACTTGTAAATCAAGGATTTATAAGCAATTAGCTTTTTTAATGACTTTTTTGTAATGACGTTTTGAAATAGTTATTCGTAAGCGGGAATGGTAAGTACTTGCCTCCAATGACATTGACATGTCAAAATAATGACTTAAAATGTCAAAGTAGAAGCAGTGAAGAGTGTGGTTATTAACATTTTAACACATTACTTTGCAATAGAAATTTGTGCTGGGTCTTTACTATTTGTAGCAAATAGTGAAGTGATTGAAGTAATTAAACGTACATATTCGTCTAATTAACTCATCGCAGTAATTAAACAAAATCGTTTTAAAATTTACACCACTTAATTACCCAAAAATTGAAGAATTTCCGACGAGGTAATTAAGCGCGATTTATTGCCTAGTTAAACACCATGCCATATATTTTTGGAACACGAACAGTTGAGTATATCAAGAACTGATTGTCTGTCAGTATTGATGTTTGTATGGAACATTATAATATACAAATCCCCAGACACATTTTCGGTCCTGTATAGATAAATGAAGTGAAGTAACTGAAGTAATTAAAGGTACATATTCGCCTAATTATAGCATCGAAGAAATTAAACAAATTCGTTTAAATGCTTTACCCACTTAATTACTCAAAAGCCAAAGAATATCCGCCTAGGTAATTAAGCACGATTTATTGTGTAGTTAAACACCATGCCATATATTTTTGAGGACATGACCAGCTGGGTATATGAAGGGGTAATTATGTGGAACTGCGAGTCTTGAGGTTTGTGTGGAACATTAAAATATACATAAATCCCTAGATTCATTTTCGGTCCGGTATACGTGTTATAAATAGTAAGGCAACTAAATGGAGTAAAGTGGTTAAAGTAATTAAAAGTACATGTTCGCCTAATTACCTCATCGAAGCAATTAAGCAAGTTCGTTTAAATGCTTTTCCCACTGAATTATGCAAAAGCCGAAAAATTTCTGTCGATATTATTAGTCGCGGTTTACTGTCTTGTTAAACACCTTGCAACATATTTTCGGGGACATGACCAAGTGGGTATATGAAGTGGTATGTGTGCGTTTATGTCGAACTGACTGCCTGTCAGTCTTGATATTTGTATCGAACATTAAAATATACTCGTACATAAATCCCCAGGCTGTTTTACCACCTTCATCTGTGAATTGTAAAAGAAAACAAAACAAATGAGAATTTTATGTATAACGTATTCATCCTTCCAGGCCAGTCAGTCAAGTCAGTCAGTGCATCAGTCTCAGCCCAACATATTGTTCTCGTTGTGGCAAAGTTAATTTTGACATGGCTCAAAAGATTAAAAAAAAACACTTGAGAAATTCATCAAATAAACTTAAGTATGTAAAGGGTGGTTTTTTTACAGTTTCACAGGCATAAACCATAATAAAAGTAAATAAACTAAACAAATAAGTAGATGTACATTTAATATCAATGCAACAGATTTTATTGGATAGAAAATTTTCTATACAATAATTTTTAAGCGTATTTTTTGAAAACTTTCATTTCAAAATTCAAGGCAAAGCCGACATACTCCATCTTATTCAGCAATTTGGAACACCCGCGTTTCAGCAACTTGGAACACCCAAAAACGCCAAAACTAACAGCACCCACCATATATATTTTTTAAATTTCATCATCACTCTTCTTTTTCACTTCTCCATTCACTCCACTTACAAAAAAAGCTGACCAATAGCACTGCCAACATCACCTCGTTTTAACCCTGCGTTAACATGACAAATTTTATAATACTAATATTTAAATATGATTTTGTTCCTGTGACGCATTCGAGGCGCTACATGGAATACATATCTACAAAAGTTTTGCAGCATTTGTGACCGTATTTGGCCAGTAACTCTTGTTGATGTTGTGAATATTCATGTCGAAATGTTTAATTGTCTCTCCTCCCGGGGAGCAGGTTTTTCCTTGGCGTATTACTACTTAGGACACTTAGCTTTCTGATGTATAGAAGGGTAGGATTCCCTCACTAGTTGTGGCAAATAAAATTATAGGAAGTCCCAGCTAAGCATTAATTGGTAGACCTCGGACTAGCACTCCCGCTCACAATTAACATCGTGCATTATGTCCCTTTACTTGCTGGATTCTTATATCAGGACTTCAACTAATCAGTAGATCACTCCTAGGGGAGTGGATTTTGCCTTGGTAAATTCTGCTTTCTAGAAACTCCCAGCATGATGTGTTGGTTCGTCCAGAAGTCCTCAGCAAGGGTTAATTAGCAGAACAGCTATTATCAAAGTACCCACGAGGTTCTGCTATATAGCCCTCTCTGACGCTGATCGTGGATGAGGTGGCTGCATCATTCAGGCTGTACTATAGACCTAAAATCGCATGGAGGGATTATTAGTATTCCCTGGTGACAGTGCATGGTCGAACAATTGGGGAACAAGTTGTGATCACCAAGCTGCTGTTATGTTGCAACAGCTAGCTGTAATAAGAGGACCCAGAAGGTAATGGAAAGACGAACGATTTGGTTACAGGTTGATGATCTTTGTGGACTTCGGACCACCCCCTGGGGAAAAATTTCGCCTTGGCATAGACCAAACTCTGTTTCCTGGGACATAGGGGGGAGGAGTCCCTCGTTAATTGTAGCAAACGAAAATCTAGGAAGCCGCATGACTTATGTTGTGTTGGACGTCCGAAAACCCGTACCAAGGGTTAAAATTGGCAGAACAGAGATCAAAGCAAAGCCCTGGGGAGGTTCTGCCTTGCAGATTTGTTGCCACTGATCATAGTTGAGGTGCCTGCTTTGCTGAAACTTTCTGGCTGTGGTTTAAATTAGTTTCCCTGATAACTTTGGTGCATGCTGTGTTTCGGGTGCTAACAACCCCCGAGGTGCTGTTGTCTTGCACCAGATACCTGTACTATAAAGAACCAGGAGTGATAATTAGCCGTGTGAGCTGGTTAAGGGCTGATGTTGTTAATGGACTTTGATCTACCAACTCATTAAGCCTTGTCTACCAATGATTGTTGGGAAATTGCATACAGGAGGAATTAGAAGGGCCGGACTCTTAAGCAAGAGGTTTGTTTATAGGGCTACAAACTTATAGCAAAATGTTGCGACCAGAGTGAGCCTAGCAAGCCATACGGGGGCGCTAGTGAAGCGTGTATAATTAACCCCATGGAGTTGGTCGATGATCAGATTAGACCGTAAAGCCACGTGCTGATGTAAATCAATTTGAGAACTGTACTTTGGAACACTAGCTCGCGGCACCTAGTTTTTCTCTGACTGTCTGAGGAATTGCATTCAGGGGAGACTAGAAGGTCCGAGTTTTTCAGCAACAAGTTTGTTTATATGACTACAGACATGTGACAAAAAGTTGCCACATGTTTGAGCCTTGTCACCCACACGGGTAGCTGGTGAAACTTGAACTAGTTCACCAGTGGAGTTGGTCCATCATCAGAGATGTGCAGACGCAAGTCAATGATGACACATCTGCCATCGGTTTGCTCGGTGACTGGGTCTTGTAACGTTAACCCCAATTTTGGTCCAACAGGTCAACTTTAGCTATGAGCTAGGAGGATAGTTCACCCCGTGGAATTTGACTACCATCAGATTATGGGAGGTACAGCCATGTATCAATTACACATCTGTTTAATTGTCTCTAACTTTTCGACGTAGACAAGTGAATTTAAATAGCCCCAAAGATATTGGTAGCCAATTAATTGGGCCATTACGTGAAAGTATTCTTTTTAAAGTTTCCTTAAGTAAATCAGCTGTAGCACACGTTATGTGGCACGTATCTTCGGCCTGCTGTAACAAGAAGTCAGCAAGTTTAATGCCAGTTAATTGATGTACGCTAAAATATCTATATCATGCCCCTCTACATTGACAATATCACTCTGAGCATTACCGTTCTTGAAGAAACATAAACCAATCGGTCGGCCAGCTCATTAGGTGCATCAAACAGTAATTTACTGGGGTTGTAATAATGTGCAGACAAAAGCTTAGGGATCGTACTCATTCTAAATGAAAAATTCTGCTTATCTACGTACTTACTCAACTAAAAATTGTCTTCATCGGAGAACAATATTTTGAATGGAAATTCAAAATCGATTGACGAACGGAATTAATACTCGTGGTGTAAGTCCATACTTAATGAAATGTCAAAGTGAACTCAAAAAAGCAACTATGTATCAGCTGTTAAATAGTTTATCATATAAAGCAGTGTTGCCAAATCAAAGCTAAGAATCTCTAAAAAAAACCCCCAATACGCATGTGTTGTGGTTGGTAAAACGCAAATCCTATAAGAAAAAAAAAACTTTTAAATTAATAATTTTATAATTTTTGTTGAAAAACTAAAGAATGCGTTCGTTCTTTTCTGTTTTGGTTTTTTTTTCTTTTCATTATTTGTGTCTTTTATTTGAACGAACGTGTTACAACAACGATCCTTTGTTTATGACTCTGAAAAATTGTTTAATATACAATGGAAATAATATACGACGAGTAACCAGCAACTGCAACAAAACCTCAGCCAAGTTGTTCGAACAATAGTTCAAAGTTAGACAACAACAACAACAACAACATATAAGATCATCATTTTTCCTCTTTCTACTTCATGTCATAAAGTAATAAATATTTATTAGTTTTAAACATTTTCATTTCTTCGTTTATTTGCGTTGAGAGTGAATTATTATTGAATGCTCCACTCCGTTCGTTTGTGTGTAGGTACATACATATGTATTATACCTACATATGTGTGAATGAATGTCTGTCTGTCCGTCCGTCTGTTTTGTTTGTTTGTTATTATTCAGAGTGTATCATCTTCTTTTAAAAAGTTTATTTGTTATTGTTGCTTCTTATTATTATTTTTTTTTTTCATTTTCATCTTTTACTTATATTTTATTATTCTCTTCATTGTTCGAGGATCTTTTGTTGTTTGCATTTTAAATTATTATTGTTTGCTGGAGAGCTTTCTTAAGTGGTTATGATTAATGTGCGAAAACGTGTTAAATGTTTTCAAAACTTCATATTCCTGCACATCAACCGCATACACATACACACATTTAAACACACAATCAAACATACTCGTTCAAACAAATGTACACTTACGAGTAATCCCATCTCAGCTTAAGGTATGAGTATTTAATTCTCTTTAAAGCTTTTTTGTTACCTCTTAAAACGGAGAACCACAAATTCATTCATTTAAAGTGTTTAGAAATCTCAACATGAGTTTTCTTGTGTCAAGTGATTTGTTTGAACAATCAATAAATTTGATGACAAAATCTGTTGAAATTGTTTCGACGAAATACAATGAAAGTGCCTGCATTTAATAAATGAAATTGTAAAGAGGTCATTATTACTGAATTGTATGGAATTTCTTCCAACAAGAATTATAGCATCTTCCTTCTGGCTAACTTACTGGTTAGGGGACATGGGCAGGATGCCACAACTGGGCAAAATGTCATATCAAACTGAGTGTTCGTTAGCGCAAACTCTTTACAGTCGACTGTCAAACTGTTGGTAGTCAAATTCTAGACGATCATCTCGGTAGAGAACTGCACCGCGGTTTATAAAATCGTGCAAAAAAACCATGGACGGTCAATTGGTCGGTGTGTGCAAGAAATGGGCTTCTCACAGGCTTATACAAGGTGGTTCAATCAAAACTCACGATGTTGAAGCCGAAGGTGCATACCCCGCGTTATACGCGTTAACGCGTTCTAAGCGTCTGTCAAAAAAGTAGAATCAGTGCAATTGTATGAGACAAGTTACACATCACAAAGCATGGAACGCATAGACGCGTACGCCGCAAAAAGTAGGTTTACTTTCTACTTTTACACGCGTCATAAGCGTTATAAAAACTGTCAGTTTGTTTTTTTTCACAATTCATTTTATTTTTTCAAAGTTTTCGACAAGAATATTTGTGCCGTGGATTGTTATTTTATGTTTTTGTGCTAAACAAAATGTTTACATTTAAAAAATACTTCAAATATAACAAAAACTCTTATCGCATGAAAAGCATTGTATGTAGCTTGAGTTTAGAAAAGTGTAGAACGCGTAAAACTCGCAGCACATGTATCGCCTGCTATGAACCTTCAGCTTAATTGTCAATAAAAAAGAATCAGAGAATTATCGTAATATTTTCTATAATGATTATTATTATTGGCTGGGATAATGTCCATGGCCATTTGCACTGCGACCAATATTGATCTATTGTGCATCCCCTTGCCCCATTATGGGTTGAGTATGTCAAGAAAACGGACAAGCTCCTTCATAGGGAGTGATATTAAGTCACATTCACATAACATACAAGCTTGTAGTAGCCTATATCTTCTGTGTAACAGTGCTCCACAGTGGGTGATTAAGTGCTCCATTGACTCTTCTTCATCAATCCGCAAATATCTGTGTTGGAAATGCCCATCCTATGTGCATCTGTCAATGTTCTGAGATTTTCCCTGTCCAGTTTTAGAGCACGTTCGGCCCTACTTTTATCAAAGTTTAGAAATTTCTTGAAATGTTCAAGACCAGCTGTCTCGTTCCAATGTTGTTCAACGATGGATTCCGTCCATTTCTTTATCTCCTCATTCAGAAGACCCTTATTGAAGCCAAAAGTTGGAGTAGGTCCAATATAAGTCCCCTCTGCTCCTTTCTTGGCATAAGTGTCAGCCATTTCATTCTATAATGATAGAAGGATCTTTAACAGTTAGTCGTATGTGCAAATGTTCATCATGGCTTCGGTAGCATATCTCTATCCGATAGTCCATATCTTCAATGTACTCTCAGATATAATTCAGCTCAATGTTGCGCCAAATTATCTCATCGTTTAGTTTCCGAATCGTTCCTGGCCTTATTGACGTACAGTTTTTCTTTTAAATTTCCCGTAAAGTAGACCAACGGTGTCAAATCACATCATCGGCCAGTTAACATCGCCACCACGTAGCAGAAAACAGCCATTGTTGCGTTGGCTGTGTGCCAACATCGTGTTGAAAGTACATATCCAGGTCCAGGTCGCTATCCTCAATTTCTAGCAATATGAAGTCCATTATTAGCTCCACCATTCACGGTAACTGCTTGGCCGATCCCATTTTCACGGCCTCATTTACCATCAGCCCATGAAAAGATGTTTTCATATATGTATACTGAAATTTGCGCACAATTCTTCTGATTGTGAACACATTTGGTCTATTATGCTAAACAAAACAAAAATCACGAATTGTTCGAAATCGTAAAAGGCTTCAAGAATTTACCTTGGCGTATTTTGTTTTCGGGGGTATAGAGAGGATGGTGTTCTTCATAAACTCTAGGAAGTCCCAGCATAACTAAGAGTGTGCGGCTTTTCCAGAAAATCTCACCAATAGTTAACTGGCAGAAAGGGGATCATCAAAACTGCCATTAGGTTCTGTTTTACAGACCATCATGGTTGAGATTTCTGCATCTTGGCTGAAACGTACTGTTCGAATCAAACGATGCAGGAGTACCCTCGGGTTTCTTTATAACAACGGTTACTGATGAGAATACCTCTTAGGACGGGTCAGGTGTATCTTTGTACGGACAGACTTCTGGTTCGGTATGGCAGTCGTACTCGGCATATACTGGAATCGGGTATAGTAGGAACTCCCTTGGGTTCGGTATAACAACTGTTGCTAATTTTTCAAATTGAAAATTTTTTAATAACATATTAATTTTCCTGACGATGATAACAAATTGTTATCGAAATATTGAAAATAAATACTGTTGAATTTTGTATATAAAATCAAAACGATCTTTAGCTGCAAAAAGAAGAAATATTTACTCAAACAAGATCAAATAATTAAATATCAAAAAAGCTTTATTCTTTTCTTTTTTATTTAAAAATAAGTTTTTTAATTCTTTAAATAATTTTTGTTCCTCCAGGCCGAATTCCCACAGAGAGCAGAGAACTTGTGAAAAATGCAGAAACAACGGAAGCTGCTCAACATGATTTGCCAATATTGGCAGCAGTGTCGCCTTTTTGGAAACACTTTATTTTTAATGTTTTTTTTTTTCTTTTTTGTTTTGTTCAATTTATGCTTCACAGAGAAGAATTAAAGAAACTTACATAGTTTGACACTTAAACCGCAAGAGCTGCAAATTTTGAAGTGAAGAGCGTAAAACAGGCGAAAAATGCGAGTAGGAAGGAAACGGTTAAAGTATTGGGGAAAAGGGTTGACGAATAACAAAAACAGCCAGACACAAACGTACGCACAGAACAGCAGGATTGCGAATGCGAATCTGAGTGAGGACGTGAGAACATTACAAATTCAAAGTGAGTACAACAAATGTATTTAAATTGTACATTTATTGCTGTACTTTACTCGTTTAACGGTCTCATTATAATTGTTGTTGCTTTTAACTATACTGTTACAATAGAAATTTAACCCCTTGCAGTCATTTCGTTGGTTATTTGAATGTTATTTAGAGCCTTTGTTAATTGTAAATCAATTTCATACAATTAAATTAAAACTACATGTTTTTTTTTCTTCTGTTATAATTTTTTATGCTCTTAATTTCGCTGCTTGCGCAACTCTCACCCCATCTGGGAACTTTAATTTTGCAACATTGTTGTTTAGTTTGTGAAACAAAAAGAGCAGAAATAAAATTTTTGGCAAAATTTTAAAAAAGTAGGTGTTGCCAATAAAGTCATTAACACAATGTGTTTGAAATTCGATTTTACAATTTGAAAGTTTCTTACAAACTTTTTTTTGTTGTAATTTTTACTTAATAAAGAAGTTCGTATGTCACCGCATGTTAACGCCTACTGGGCGCGTATCTTTTTCCGAATAAAAAAGAAAAACGTTGATAAATTTTATGAGCCGTTTGACAATCACGCAATTTGTTTTTTGCATTAATCGATAATGATTTGGTTTTTTTTTGCAATATCTTTATTTTTAATGTTTTAGCATAAAGGGTTACATATGTATTTATATTGCTAAAATTAAATATAACAGCTGGTGACAATTCTTATTTCTAGACATTTGCATTTTATTGACAATTTACAAACAAAGATATTTAAAATAATTTTGCATTAAAAGGAAAATTAGGCGTGACCTTTCACAAATTGCTAATGTGACATTAAGGCAGTGAAGGGCGCTGGCTTGCTTGAATTATGAAGATATTTACAATTAAGATTATGCAAATAAAACTTTTGCTTCGTGTTGCTTTACAGATTCGCATCTAAAATAGTGTTAGACGATTATATTATTGGTATGTAGGAAGCATTGGAGCTATTAAAAAACTTTAATGAGTAAAGAAACTTAGGTTAGGTTACGTTGTACAGGCCGACAGTTTCATGAAACCAGCCGACTTTGATCCTTTTGGTTCCGTTGTGTTGCCTGAGGGAGAAGTGCAGCCTATGAGACTTACACTTCCCCCGACGGTTCAGATCCAAACCAACCCGAAAGCCGGATAAAAGAATCCAGTCCGTTCACTCGGCATTCCGATATATCTACCAACCCGTGCAGCATCAGTCCGTCTAGATACAGCGCTTAAACAAGATCAAATAACACAAAGGAAATGCTCAACACTTTCCTTTTCGTCCCCATCCCCGCTACTTCTGCAGAAATCATTAAATGGAAGATTTAACCTCCTAGCATGCGTCTCTATGTGACAATGTCCTGTCAGAACTGCCACCAAGGTACGCAACCTTTGAGCTGGTGCACAGTAAGCAATATACTCCGGGAGGTTCATTATATCTTCTATTATCGAAGCATGACCTTCTGTCGCTTCTTTCCACATCCCACAGAAGCTAAAGAAACTTGAGTTGCCGAACTTTTCGTTTCACCTTGTGTCACATGTTTTCGGTAAATAGCGCTTTTTATGCTTATTTTATTATTATTTTTTTGCATATTTTAAATAGTCTGCAGTAAATTTAGACCTTGATATTGAATGATATTGTTATCTGGTATATTTATACAGGGTCTCTGGTAGCAGATTTATATTTTCAAACTTAAATAAAAAACGTTATAATTGACACAAAGTTTTATTAAAGTCAGATGTCTTCCGTCGAATTGAATACACTGTTCAAAACGGAGCATCCTGTCCTACGCCACACGCTGCAGTAAACTTGGTACAATTGAGCTGATTGCTCGACGAATACTTTTATTTAAAGCCACAAAAGATTGGGTGTTGGCAGCCCTCTCATTGGAGTAGCCACATAAAATAAATTATGGGAGTTACAACGAGCTACCTTGGTGGCTATAGGATGTCCCCAAAGTGCCTGATCAGTTTTTGTCGCCCCATCCTTTTGAAACCACGTGTGTGAAGAGTATAATGGATGAGCTTGCAGGTTTGGCAAAAAGAATTCCGTAATCATGTGTCGATAATTTTCACCGTTTCCATTCGTCATATGGCCGCAAGAATTTTCGAAAAATTATGGCCCAATTATCCAATGTGTGTCGCAATGCAATGGATTTTAATGTTTTAATCGAGGGTTGCGGGCTCTGCACGACCAGTAACGGCTGGTTTGCTTGTTGACGTGACAGTTTAAGTGAAAATGAGCTTCCAACAAATAGAATTTATAGTGCGAAAACGCACCAATACAGTTTCACAAAAATTTTTTCGTTAATCAAAATTACTTTGTTTCCGTTTTTGAACGATTTGAATTTTAAAAGGATGAAACTACAGATCCTTTTTTAGAATATCGTAAATAATCGTTCTTGGAAGCCCTAGTGAGGCTGCACTTTTCCTTATTGAAAGTTGGGAATTTTCACGTAAACGGCTTTCTACTAGTTCAATGTTTTCATTGCGTAAAATCTCTGCACCCACGAACGAATTAAATTTGCACTAGGTCTATCATGTATTCGCCAAATACCGCACTTTGAACAAAATTGTCGTAATTACGTAAGTATTATTACTATTAAACGAACGCACAATGCTCACCCGACCACTGTGACATCGTGACTAACCAATCCGCACAGTCGATAATTCCAACGACATTAACCTCCGCTCACACCGTTTATTACTTTTGGATATAATCGTATTTTGAAACATAAATTTGCCACTGGACACCCTGTACAACATTATTTTCACGTTAATCTAAATTTATTAAAATTGACAGCAACTTATATATTCTCTATTATTCAACGTACTCCATCTGCCAACCGCTGCACTCAGCGTCTAATTCAGAATTTCGAATGTAAACGTTCGCAAGCATACGAAGCGACAATAAACAGATTTGTAGGTTTTTATGATGCATTTTCATATCCTGTGCTAAGTTTTCTTACCAATATTTGCCGCTTGAAGGTGAAATTGGTTTGGAAATTGAGTTTGCTTATTCAAAACGCTTAACGTTCGAAGTCATGAAATGGACCATAAGTGATGGAAAATTGAACACATGTTGAACAAGAATGCAAAATATTGAACACGAATTGGGATTAGAAAATATATTTTTTTTATTGCGAAGTTGAGAGAGAAATAAAAATAACTTCTGTTCATTTTAATTATAATACACTTTTCTGAGAAATATTTTTTTTTTTTTGTTAAAAAATTGTAATATTTTTGATACTCAAACTGCAAATCATTCTTAAGGTTTTATGTATGTACACAATTAATATTTCTTTTTTATAACGTTTTCTCTTCTTGAGTCTACAAACATTTGTTATTTGTATCCTGTTTACTGTCATTCATTTTAATGGACATAGAAAGATAGTATCATTTGTATTTATTCTTAAAGTTGGTCCAGTGTTTATTTATTTATCTACTGCACTTCATTATAATATTCTATTCCTTTTATTTTTTATATTTTTTTATTATTATTGAAAATCATGTCCAATAAGCTTCTGATTAACGACAAGCATTCGAAATCAACTGGGAGCATTTCGAAGAGCATGTGCGTGTGGCTGTGTGTGTGTGTGTGTTTTTTTGTTATGATGGTAAAAGTTTGTTTGAAAGAGAAGAAATGTATCAGAAACACATTGCATACATACTGTATACACTGCCTGCCACTTGAATAAGGAATCACATTTTTAAACTTTAATTAAGTGTACTCGTATTTCCTAAACTAAAATTCAGAAAGAAAGAAATTTTTGCGGAACCAAATTTCAAGCTGTTGTCTTTAGTTTCCAGAAGAAATAAAAAATATACATATTTTGTTACATTTTCATGTGTCACTTCAATAAGAAATATTTTAAAACTCAGTATACTGTAATTTGTTTTTAAATTTTTGGTTATAAAAATGTAAGTAATTATCTTCCAGCATTCGATTCGTAATGAGTACTGCCACCATTTTTCGAAATAATATCAAAAATGTAATTTGAGATCGACTTGTATAACTATATAATTACTCTAAGTAATTTAGCAAAATTGAACTCCATGCTTCCGTTATTGCATCCTTTAAGGATTCTATTGTCTCACATTGTTTTCCTCCTGCATACATTTTTCCATTGGATTCAGGTCTGGTGAATATGGGGAATGCAAAAGTTGAACACCATATTGATTAATAGATTGGTTTACTGCTTCTTGTGCAGTAGATCCATTGGGCCCTTTATGCCTCAATAATAAGAAGAATAATGAACCTTCCGGAGAATATTGATTACTGCCCGCCGGCTCTACTGCCCGACAAGAGATTTGATGTGATTTTATCAGGCACGGTCTCGGAGGAGACTGGCACAGATCGTCAAGGGGACGTGCTTGAAATTTTTACAGATGAATCCAAGTCAGATTCGGGAGATGTCCCCCTATATGAGAGAAGGATGAGTTTCAGGCTGCAAAATGAGTGTAGCGTAGCGCAGGCGGAAATCACGGCCATTATGAGGCCAGGTAACTGGTTAACGTACAACAGGATATACGGGGAAGATATCCGAATTTGTACTGATAGTAAGGCTGCGTTGTTTGCACTAGCTGGCGTTTATACAACATCTAGCTTGGTTTGTAAATGCCAGATATCTGTAAACGATATAGCGAGACATTTGAACCTGTAGCTTTTCCGGGTACGAGAGTACAGTGGTATCGGAAATGTTGTAGCGGATGAACTGGCGAAGGCCGGTGTCCAGCTACAACAAAGGGACATTGATGGGATCGTTGGAGTCCCGCTTAGGAGCTGTAAAAACAAGTATAGCGTCAACTTTTCGAGACCGCCCAAGAGAGATGGCCTGTCGAATATTCAGGCTAACATTGCCCAGATACGACAGGAGAAGAACCATTATCCTTAGGTGCCTGACCCGACGGAGGTTGCGATCTACTGTGGCGGTCTTGACGGGTCATTATCACATAGGGTCGCAGGCGAGGAGGTTAAATCCATTTCCATTTAATAACTTCTGTAGAAGTTGCAAAGGCGAGGAGGAAGTAGAGAGTGTTGAGTACTTCCTTTATCGATGTCCAGAAATCATTAAATTTTGCTAAAGCTTCCTCTAAGATATTTTTGCAAGGCGCTGCAGTCATTTTGTGGGATACAAAAAGCAATTCTATGGTATCCCAATACGAAATAGCACCCCATATCATTATTCCACCCTCCCGGCTGTATCTGCGGCTCACAAATAATGCCTTTTTATTTAGGTGATAGATGATGCTGAGCATATCTTCTTTGAGTGCTACAACTGGGATGTGGATCGTTAGAAGGTTAAGCGAGAAAGAGGTATAATGATCGTGGCACATGTCATCGAAACCATTATCTCGTATAAGATCAAATGGAACGCAGTAGCGAAATAGTGTGAAAAATTTCTAAAAACAAAGCGTGATTTGGACTACTATAAGTATAAGCGTGCCTGAACATACAGCTCAGGGGAATGTGGAATGGCACAGATAGGTACAACCCTGAAGTTATGCACAGGCAGGTGCAGGGTGGGTATTCTGCACTAGAGTAGGAAAGAGGACGTTTTTAGTCGGTATACGCTATATACGGAGTCCAACACACCTCAGCCATGACGGCTTCTCAGATGCATGGGTAATGCATTTTTGATATGGTCTAACAGGTTGAGTACCATCCAAATATGATTCCCTAATATATCTTAGGTTCTCCAGCTCACTTGTGTCCTAAATCGTGAATTTGTAATTGCCTGAAAAATAGAATAGAAAGGTAGAAGGTATAGGTGAAATGGAAACTAGATAGATATAGTGGTTGTTGGAAGGCAGAAAAGTGAGAAACCGTTTAGTGTGGCGTTACATGCTACTATACTAGCCATCTACAGCTCTCTATGAATGAAGCTAGTTCGGTCAGATTGACCGAGACCAGACATGATGGGCTATTGAAGCTCCTCTTGCGGTGGTGCTCCACAGCTGGGCATGTTCCGCGGAGGTGCAGGATCCTCTCCTCCTAGTCTTCATCTTGGCAACTTCTACAGAAGTCGTTATAGGGTAAGCCTAGTGTCCTGGCATGGTTACTAAATGGGCAATGCCCAGTGATGACTGAAGTGAGATCTGGGCAGTTTTGAGAACTCATTTGTTCTAAAATATCATCAGCTGTTGGTGTATTGCGCAAGTTCAGAAACAAATTTGACCGCCGTACTAAGAAGCTGGTATATGATAGTTTAGTTCACAGCCATCTAAGCTATCTTCCCATAGTGTATGGGTACAAAAATAGTGTTAAACTAAAGTCACTTCAGTCAGTACAGAATAAAGCTTTAAAATTGGTATATGACCTGCCAGTAAGATACCAAACATTGGATCTTTTTAGTAATTTTGCCCAAAATGTTCTTCCAGTTAGAGGAATGTATATAACGCAGATACTTTTATTTATTTTTAAGTCCATTAAAGGAATTGGAAATTCTTCGATATACTTCCAAAGTAATGCACATGTAACATGTCGTGATACAAGACAAAGTAACAATATTGGGTTAGTTAGATGTCGCCTCGAGTTGTCGAAACAACGTATAAGGTTTGCTGCTCCTTATGAATTTAATAAATTGCCTATATCTCTACGGAATAGTTTGTCTATTTCTTTGTTTAAAACTGAACTTAAGCGATTTTTGCTAAATAATTTGGAAATACTTTTTGCGTAGTGCAATAACTGCTTTTTTGCTCTATTTGTTAGTAATGATACAAAATTATAATTTTTTATAATTATATTTTAAAAAGAATTGTTATATGTATACATGTAAATTGAAGGTCGGAAAATAAAATAATTATAAAAAAAAAAAGTTATGTATATTGTAACCATAGGGTCCTTGATATGATTCATGTAGGCTTTGTGAACCATTTTTCCTGGACACATTTCAGCGGGTGGAGCTCTATTCTTTTCCAGCACGTGGTAAAACAAAGTAGTATACCTTCCCAACGGGCACGCTGTATACATTCTTAAAATTTTCGAGTAATTTATTGTGTCCTTGGATAAAACAGTGTACATTTGCTATGCAAGTGTATTTTTTTAAACAAAATTATTCTCATTTTTGTGTATATAAAAATCTGAGACCAAAGATATATTATTTAAAACCAAAACTAAAATGATGATAGTTTTAAAAATTCTCGCAATATAGAGATTTCTGCAAGAATGTGTTTCTAACAGCCCTGATTGTAGTCGGTAGTCTGCTGTCACAACTGTGTTTATTGAATAAGGCAAAAGTAACATATCTTATTTTGACTTACCTTCCAACATTTCTTATTTTGATTTATCTTCCAATTTGGTCAATTTGAAGTGACTGTTTGCTGTTGGCCAACTAAAACGTCACTTGTCCAAGTTTCCTAAGCTGCTGCTGTATAATTGTGGGAAATCAGCAACGTATCAAAGGAAAGCAAAAAAAAAAAAAGAAAAAAGTAGTACAGTCTTATTTATGAGATGACACAAACCTGCACGTGGGAGCATAAAACCTGGACATAATTGTATCTGTACCAACTTGAATGTTTTTTTATTTTTTTATATTTTTATTTGTGTGTTATTTTTCTCTCTTCATTTTTCTGAATTGTGTCAGTCACTCATTCATGTGTGCACATATGTAGATATTTGTATATGCATTCATTCAGTCATTACTGACTGGCTGGCCGGCCGGCTGGCTGGCTGGATGGCTGGATGGCTTCTCTTGACTTGCTTTGGCCATATGAGGAGTAATGGAATAATAAAAATGTATTCTTCATACACTTGTTATCGCATTAGTTCTGGTGTCCGTTTAACAAATGCACTTTATTCTTGTTTTTTTTTTTTTTTTTTGTATTATTATTATTCCTGTTGTTGTCTTCCTTTTTTTAAGTCGAGTTTATTTGTTCTTGTTTTTGTAATGTTTCATACTGTTCTTGTGTAATTCATGATAACAATAAATGTTTGTTATTGTTTTATTAATGGCGGGTATCTTGCTTTTGCATTCATTTGTTCTTTCTTGCATTCATTCTTTCATTCATTCACTTATTTATTCATTTCCCATTCAATTCACTTAAAATTTTTATTTCAGTTTTTTATTTTTTATTTTAATTTTAATCATTCTCTGGGCCTTAAGTGCATGTGTACGTGTGTGTGTGTGTGTGTGTGTGTGTGTGTGTGCGTGTGTCGTTGTGTGAAAGTGTGTCTTCGTGAGGAGGAGTATCCTCCTGAAAAATTCATACTGTGCTTTTGTTTTATTGCACGTCCTAGTATATAATTCTTTTCTTTCATTTCGTCATTGTTTGTTGTTGCTTCTTCTTGAGATCCATACAATTCTTGTATATACATTTTAAGCGTTTCATTCTCCGTACAGTGTAGGCTAGCGTCTTTGTTCCGTTTCACATTCACTTTATTCCAGAGCTATTGTTTGTCTTTCTCTTCTTTAATTTTCATTTTTGTGTTCTGAAAATGTAGTCAGAAACGTGTAAAACAAAAGACCAGCAGCGCAGATAGGAATAAATGTGTATGTGTGTGTGTGTGAGTATGTACATATGTATGTATGTATTCATTCATGTGCATTTTCAAAGCAGGCAAGGTGTTACACATCCTGTAATTTATTTCCCAGTATATGTGTATGTGTGCGTGTGTCACACCTTTACTTTTTGTTTAATTAAACACGTACATTAAATGCACACTTTAGCATTAGAACACATGTGCACTTACACACACACACACACACACAGACACATATATAACTATTAGATAGTGGACTTCTGGGTCCTTTTGCAGCCAAAATGCCAGACAGTATGTCGCCGCATTTTTTAAGCACCTTAAAAAGGGATTTGGGAATTATGACTTTGACACCTTAAAAGAACCTTAAGAGAGTATCTAACTACGAGGGCTGGCTGGCTGCTAACTCCGTAACTATTTGAATAACATTTATTTTCAGCAAATAACCGTTTCATATATTTTTCAATATAACAATATATACTTTTAGATCAATACATTTAGTCCCGGGGTTTTTAAAGCTTTTATTGCATTCCAATATTAGATATTCTCAAACCCCTTAAAATAGGTGTTTGTTTTGGTAATGAGCTCTTTATTCGATCCCAACCTCTTAACACCTACTGACTTCAATTAAATTCTTTGTTGATAATCGGCAAGCCAAAGTATATTAGTTTTGTGGATGAGGGAGGAAAAATGTTTTATAGCAACACCAGGGTCGGAACCCTCATCTGCACTACATGCGCATCCCAGAAGCCGTTACGTCTGAGGTCTCTGAAGCGTGCCAGACTCCGCATAAACGTATGCTGCCTAGGTTAGTTTAGGTAGGCCTAGGCTGTCCAGCTCCCTTGGGTCCTAGAGTCGTTCCCTTAGTGATTGCCTGCAAAGTAAGATAGTGGTGTGAAGAAAAGTGGTTATAAGAATATAGTGTGAGTGGAGTGGTTGGGCGGGGATGGAAAGGAAAGGCGGGAACCTCTTAGTGTAGCCTTAAATGCAGCTATACTACCCATCCGCTGCTTCTTGTGAAAGAGGCCAGTGCGGTGGGTTTGACCGAGGCCAGACAAGATAAGCTGTTGAAGCTCCACTCGCCTAAGTATCTTAGATGATGATGCTCCAATGCCGGGCATGTGCCGAGGAGATGAAGCATCTTCTCCTCATTCTCCTCGTCTTAGTAACTTCTACAGAAGTCGTTATGGGGTAGTCCTAGTCTCCTGGCATGGTTCCCAAACGGGCAGTGATGACTGTTACAGTCACTCTTAGCTGAGATCTGGGCAGTTTTAATAGCTCCCACGTTCTCTTAGAGTTAATATGCGGCCACAGGTTCTTTGATATAAGGCATGTGGGCTCTGTGAGCCATTTTTCTTGTGCACGTTCCAGCGTGTGGAGTTTTATTCTTTTCCAACAGGCTGCTAATGGTTGTCCGCAACCTATTCCATCCTCTAGGGATATTCCTTTTTTGGCTATGCCGCCTAAAAAAACATCATCTTTCCTCCTCTAAAGGCATTACTTCAGGCTGGTTCGCATCTATGGCACTCCACGTGTGCACCAACTAGGAGTATATATAACATGCATGATGTTAATCAAGTTTTGTGCTCAACTTTGTTTTTTAGCTTTTATTTATATATTGAATCTTTACCATGTGAACTAACAATAACTATTCGAAACTTAACACTAAATACAAAAAATCAACAAAGTCCAGCCAGTGCTAGACAATTTAAGACCTATTTAACGCTCTGATGGTGGCAAGGGTATCTCTTCTTCTCAACCGCTAAAATTAAGTGTGTTTCGTGGTTTGGGTAAAGTTCCAGCTTACCGCTATACCCTGCCGCGCATACTTCGAAAATTCGTCATTTACCAGTGGAACACCCAGATCCTTGTGAACTCGTGAGTTTTTTACGTACTATGGAGCTACCGTAATCGTTCGAAGGTTTTGATTTTGTCGCCTTTGAATGTTCTCAATGTTAGATGTTGAGGCTGTACCCCATAATTGGATTCCATAGCATCATATAGGCTTGAGAATTGCGTTGTATAACAAAAATTTGCAATCTAGCTTTAATGTAGAATTTCTGCTCTTAAGCCATTTTAGTTGCGCTGCCTTAAATTTCAACTGAGTGCCTTTTGCATCAATGTGAGGTTTCCACGTTAGTGTACGGTCGAGGTGTACACCAAGGTACTTGACTTCATTGTGCTGCGGAATAGGTGAATTGTTAATTCGGATAGGCGCACATGTTTGCTTACGCAGTGTAGATGAAACGTGAGTACACTTTTGTTCATTAACTTTTATTTTACAAAGTTTTAACCATTTCTCTAATACTGAAATATACTCCTGCAAATTTTGCGAAGCTAATTGATGGCTATTTTGGTCGCTGCAGAATGCTGTGTCATCTGCAAAAGTTGAAGTGTGACTACCAGATCTAGTTGGTAAGTCAGAGGCATAAATCAAATATAAAGTAGGTCCCAGTGTGTTGCCTGGGGGAAATCCTGCATCAATTGTCTGAGTTGGGCTTATAAAATCGCCTTGTCTGATAGCAATTTTCCGGCTACATAAGTAACTTTCCAGAAGTTTGTGAGTGTTTGCAGACAAGTTCAACTTTATCTTGTGCATTAAACCGGCGCGCCACACTTTATCAAAAGCTTGGGAAACGTCAATGAATAGTGCTGGGCAATACTTCTTGTCCCCACAAGCCTTTCTTATGACATTTACTCGTCTATGTGTTTGTTCATCCCTAATTGATGGTTAGGGATACATCGCACATTATTCAACCTTTAATCTCAACCTAATTTGACATTTCTTTCTTTCAGTGGTTGACAAACTCAACCATGGAAAGGCACACAATTGAACAGCGTATTAAGATTATTAAAGACGTTTACGAAAATAGGCGTTCAAATCCAGCTAATAATATAATTATAACGCTTTAAATGCTGTGATAACGTTTGTTTTGGTCTTTCCGTATTGTTATTGATGGGTTCAAGTCAAACGTCCTACTACTACACTACTCTCTCTTTTTCCTTTCCCACGTAACTTATTTTCATAGTTCCAGTACAATGCACTGCATATATAGGGGTCATCTACTGAGTACTAGTCCAAGTTAAAAAAAATCAACCAAATATGGATTTGCTAACAAACAGAATTGCCGCATTTGGGCAAATGAGCATCCACGAGTGATTATTGGAAAGTCTATGCATCCAAAAAAATTGACTGTTTGATGAGTTTTGTGGAGTGGCAACGTCATCAGGCCATTTGCCTTTAAAATTGAGATCGGCCAAGCAGTTACCGTGAATGGTGTTTGCTATCGAGGGATGAAAATGAACTTTTTGTGGTCAGTAGTTTAGGATATGAATCTGGCGCTGGTGAATCCTGAATTATTCACTCCGTGGAATTGGTCCATCATCAGATAAGGCCGTAAAGGCAGGTACTGAGGTAAATCTTTTTCACTATATATTTTAGCTCATGAATTGTTACTGGCTTATCGGACGTACACCTTTTCTATCAAATAACCCCAAAGAAAGAAGTCCAACGGTGTCAAATCACATAATTTTGGCGTTCAATTTATATTGCCGCCCCTTGGGATAACACGGCCATTGAATTCGTCGCGCAAAAGAGCCATTTTTTGTTAGATGTGTGGCAAGTGACGCCGTCCACATATCGTCCACATCAATATCTCCCAAATTGGGCCATAACAAGTAAGAGTGTAGTATATTCGGCTGGGCCGAATCTAAAATACCCTTCACGATAGTCACGAATATGTATAGTATATTAAAAATGTGACCTAAATATGCTCGGTTATATATGAACCGATATCGGAATTTTCTATTTTCTCTATTTTCGTAACCTTTTTTTATAACAAGAACTGCTTTTCAGCAAAAAAAAAAAAAAAATGTTATTGGAAAAATCGGTTCAGGCTATATCTCGAGTATATATGGACCGATATCGGAAATTTTCATTTTCCATATTTATGTAACCTAATTTTATTACCAGAACTGCTTTTGAGCATAAAAAAGTTATTTAGCTTCGCCTATGCGACATTTTCATGAAAACCGCGTTCCAGGCTATATCTGCGGTATATATCGACCGATATCGGAAATTTTCATTTTTCATATTTATATGACTCTATTTCATTACCAGAACTGCTTTTGAGCACAAAAAAGTTGTTTAAGTTCGCTTACGCGACATTTTCATGAAAAATCCGATTTGGGCTATATCGCGGGTATATATGGACCGACATCAGAAATTTTCATTTTTCATATTTATGTAACCTAATTTCATTACCAGAACTGCTTTTGAGCACAAAAAAGTTGTTTAAGTTCGCTTACGCGACATTTTCATGAAAACCCCGATTTGGGCTATATCTCGGGTATACATGGACCGATATCGGAAATTTTCATTTTTCATATTTATGTAACCTAATTTCATTACCAGAACTGCTTTTGAGCACAAAAAAGTTGTTTAAGTTCGCTTACGCGGCATTTTCATGAAAACCCCGGTCTAGGCTATATCTCGGGTATATATGGACCGATATCGGAAATTTTCATTTTCCATATTTATGTAACCTAATTTCATTACCAGAACTGCTTTTGAGATCAAAAAAGTTGTTTAAGTTCGCTTACGCGGCATTTTAATGAAAACCCCGTTCCAGGCTATATCTGCGGTATATATGGACCGATATCGGAAATTTTCATTTTTCATATTTATATGACCGTATTTTATTACCAGAACTGCATTTGAGCACAAAAAAGTTGTTTAAGTTCGCTTACGCGACATTTTCATGAAAAACCCGGTTTGGGCTATATCTCGGGTATATATGGACCGATGTCGGAAATTTTCATTTTCCATATTTATGTAACCTAATTTTATTACCAGAACTGCTTTTGAGCAAAAAAAGTTATTTAGCTTCGCCTATGCGACATTTTCATTAAAAATCCGATTTGGGCTATATCTCGGGTATATATGGACCGATATCTGAAAAAAAAAATGTTTGTCTTTTAGTCACCATGCTTAATAAGTACGTGAAGTTTGAAGCAAAACGAACAACTTTTGTTTTCAAAAATTTTCATACAAAACTGCAAAAAAAAATGGCTTTTTTCGGAATTTTGAATATATCTCAGCTATACGTGGACCGATATTACTGAATGTCAATAGCAAACCCATGAATCGATGGGGTAAAAGAATGGTGAAAGAAAAAAGTTTCTAAGTCTAATCGTTTTCTCAGAAACGGTATTTCAACAGCGGACAGACGGACAGACGGACATCGCTTAATCGACTTTTCCATTAATTCTGATTCAGAATATATATACTTTATAGGGTCGCAAAAAAAACTGTAGAAATTACAAACGGAATCACAAACTTATAAATACCCTTTACATTTTTGTGAAGGGTATAAAAAGTTCGTTATCATTTCACAATAGCGAACACCACTCCTAGTAAATACCTGACCGGCCTCATTTTCGAAAAAAAGAACGGCCCGATTATACCGCCAGCCCATAAACCGCACCAAACAGTCACTCTTTGTGGGTGAATTGGTATTTCAACAATCACTTTTGGATTATCATGCGCCTTTTCTACTTATTGACAGCATTTCTACTAGTGACGAATCCACTAAGGTGAAAATGTGCTGCATCACTGCAGATCACTTTCTTGGAAAATTGAGCATCCGTTTCTTACTAGATTCTGTGTCTTTGCACGGCTCAAATTGACTTAGTCTGAAATTGAGTAATTTCAAATGAAATGCAGAATAAAAGTTGACGTTTAAGTGTGGTTTACATTCAGCATCGGCCCTTAATAGTTAACCACCCGATATAAGGGCACACCGGCAGGTAACCACGGAAATGATTTTCGTACCTGTTCCATGCGTAATATGGGCTTAAAGGCCCTTCTAAGTAAAAGACGGTAGAAAGTCGAAGTACAGGATGGCTGATCAATTATGATACTTTAAGAAACTCAAATAACTTTTTGTAAAGCTTATGAAATTTATTTGTTAGAAATTCGTTTGAAAAATCATACATTTTTATTAAAGTAATTCGTGAAGTTTTCAAAACAATTGAATTCTACTCTCGGTGACACTTGTGCGACATCTTATCAAAACGTTATTCATTCCTGCCTGGAGAGTTGCAGCGGAAATTGACTCAATTACCGTTCCGTTCGAATGGATTGCTTTAAGTCATCCAAATTTGTTGAGTTTGTTTTGTAAACATCTTGTTTGCAATAACCCCAAAAAAAAAAATCAGGCGCAGTAAGGTAAGGAGACCTAGCGGAGGAGGCTAGCGGAATGTGTAGTCTCTTGAAGTCAGTTTATTGGGAAATTTTTGCCTCAATTCTGTCTTAAGAGACGTGGCTAAGTGACAAGTTGCCCCATCTTGTTGAAACCAAACAAAGTTGAAAGGGATTCCGTTTCGGCGCAATTCTGGAAAGAAACTCCTTCAATATCTTTAAGTAACGGTCTCCATTTATCGCAACAGTAAGACCGTTTTCTTTGGAAAAGTAAGGCGCGACAATTGAAGAAACTGCGCACTACACTGTGATGCAAAGTGGATGTAATTGCATCTGCTGGAGTGTCTGTGGGTTAGTGGTACTCCATTTTCGACAATTTTGTTTGTTAACATTGACGTTTTCAACCTCCAACACCATTTGAATGATCTTCTCACAAAATTCTAAGCGAATCGGGTAGATACTTCTAGGGTTCAGTTTATTTGTTACTTGAATGTTATATGGAAATAGGTTTAAATCTTGGTGCAAAATTGTCTGCAGTGACTGTCTGCTGACACCCATTTGAGCAGAAAAGCTCCTTGTCGAAACTCTAGAATTGGATTGTATGGCAGAAGCTAAAGCTGCGATAGTTTACTGGTTCCACACTGAGCGACCTCGATGATAAGGCCTTCTTGCCTTATTGTAAAAAAATTTCGCACCAAATTTACATTGTTGGACATTAAACCACCAACACGCTTACGTAGAGTGCGAACTGAAGAAAATATCGCAGCCGTATCGGCCGTTCGCAGCAATTGGGCCTCTGTTACTCCACTACGTGGAAAATTTTGCGGAAGGATTTGGATGTGAAGCCTATAAGATACAGCTGGTGCAAGAATTGAAGGCAAACGACCTCCACAACGCCAAATTTTTGGTGAATGGGCTCTTGAAAAGTTAGATGAAGATCCACTTTTTTATCGAAGAATTGTGTTCAGCGACGAGGCTCATTTCTGGTTGAATGGATACGTGAACAAGCAAAACTGCCGTATTTCAAGTGAAGAGCAGCCAGAAGCATTGCAAGAGCTACCAATGCATCCACAAAAAACAACCGTTTGGTGCGGATTATGGGCTGGCGGCATCATTGGGCCGTATTTCTTCAAAGATGATGCGAATCACAACGTTATTGTGAATGGTGAGCGCTACCGTGCGATGATAACAAACTTTTTTTTTGCCCAAAATGGAAGAGCTTGACTTGCATGACATGTGGCTTCAACAAGACGGTGCCACATGCCACACAGCATGCGAAACAATGGACCAATTGAGAGGCGAGTTCGGTGAACAGTTTATTTCACGCTTGTGACCAGTCAATTGGCCGCCCAGATCGTGCGATTTAACGCCTCTAGACTATTTGTTGTAGGGCTATGTTAAGGCTAATGTCTATAGCGACAAGCCCGCTTCGATTGACGCACTGGAAGCCAACATTGCCAACATTATTCGTGAGATACCGGCCGAAATGTTGGAAAGAGTATGCGAAAATTGGACTAAGCGGATGGACCATTTGAGGCGCAGCCGCGGCCAACATTTGCATGAAATAATCTTCAAACATTAAATTATATCGACCCAACTATCGATCCAGATAAATATTTCATGCATTTTTCTGAATTTTATGTATTTTTTTTTTTAAATTTCCGATAGTTCTTATAAAATCACCCTTTAGTTAAACTTAAAGATCAATTTATAAAATACAATAAAAATGTAACAAGTTAGTGACACAGAAAATAAGTTATTACTTTTCTTTTGTTTTTTGTTTTTTGTAGCAGCTTTCATCAGCCAACCTGTATTTAAAGTTACCACGCAGGAAATTGCAAAAGTCAGGCAAATATCAAATAACCCTCGTATATATATGTATATGTGTGTGTTTCTGTACAATGTGTGCATGAATTTTTCTAAAAAAAAAGAAAGGCAAATAAAAAAAAAAACAAAAGAAACAAAATGTTTTTTAGAAAATAACATTAAAATTATTTGATATTCTCAGTAATCGGTAATAGAATGATTTCCTAAGCACAGACATAATGACTCCACCATCGCAGCCACATCCTTTCTATCGTTTTATTTATAAAACAATGAATGAATTGAAATCCAACAAAAGTCAATTACTGTGTGTGAGTGTGTGTGTGTGTGTGTGTGTGTCTGTACAACATTTATCACTCAGTTTTTTTATTTATTTATTTATAATAATTCCTTGAATTCTAACAAATCATTCAAAACAGCCGCTTAGATGATGGGCGTTAAAACCTGAATACTCCAAGAAAAAAAAATGAATTCACATGAATTTACGAAAAACAGCAACATTTTTGTTGTTTTCATTGTTATTTTACAACAACAACAACAACAACAAAATCAGGAAGAAAAAAAAGGACATTAATCGAATACGTGTTCTTTTTCTATGAATGTTATTTAACTAAATTCAGAAAATATCCTGCAGCCTGCAAAGAAAAAGAGGAAGCCGGTTGCCAACACCAACAACAAGAATTGTATCCTCTTATAAGTTTAGCATAAAAAATATGTGCGTTACGTGCGTACGAATGATCGTTGCCTGGACAACGATATTCTTTGATTGTTGGATTGGAGGTATTATCAACACGGATTTTTCACGCCTCACCAGACTTAAGCTGCTCATTTGCATACAATACAACTTGCACAACTTCTTTGAAAAATTTCAAGTTCATAATTCGCTGCTGCTTTGTGTTACTCACTTACGAGTATATTAACTAGACATAATAATCGACGAGCAAATGAGGTTGGGATGAAGGCACTTAAACTTATTAAAATGTAAAGTAAACTATGATAAAGAAAGACCTATTGCCTTGAAAAAAGGCCAACATTTTCCTTTAATTGTTGCCCAGAACTTTGGGCTTCAGTACTCCTCCGATTGTCGCTGTTCCACTAGAATTGATTTCCAAAAATCGCTTTCCTTTGAATGTGTGTGAATATAAATTCGAATTTTTCCAAGTTGGTAAATCTGTCCTAGACGACATAGTCTTCGCCCATATATTCACGACTTATCCCTTTTAAATTAGGTTTCTTTTAATTAAAGCTGGATGACAAGATGGGCGACAACGTCTTCAAATCGTTTACGAACAATATTTCTATCAAGATATAATGAATACAGGGACGCTAACAGCCTGCTCATAGCACACGAGTATGCTCACACGCAACTAACGAAGTCATACACAAATACGTAAACAATTGGGCTTGTATTAGTGTTGGGCGAAGTGTTTCATTTCATTTTCATTCTCTTTCAAAAATGTTAAGTGAATTAATTCATTCCTTGCTATGTACACACGGTTGTCAGATGTTACAATATTGTAAGATCTGGCAACCTGCTGAAAATGAAAAATTGTCCCGCAGAAGTAAATTGTGTGTTCAGACGATCGTAAGAAAATCTAACAATTTCATTTCTGACAAATAATTCATCTGACAACAAAAATTGTCAGTTCACACTGTTGTCAGAGTGTTAGATGAAAAAAATTGCCAGATAAGCTGTAAGGCATTGACACTTATGTATATCAACAACCATCTGTTTGGCAGTGTTGCCCATCAAACGTTTTTCTGACAATGATGCCATTGTCAGGTGCATTAATTTTATACATCTGACAATTAAAACTGAGCTTACAATACCAGCCAATTATCTGGCAATGCCGACGAAGAGTGTTCTCACGTCTCTCATTGTCGTCTTACAATTGATTGACAATGGTTTTTCTGACAACGTTCGTTGTAAGTTAAAAATTGGCAGTTCACACGATTGTAGTACATTTTCAGACAATTTTACTGGCAATATTGTAAGATCTGACAACTGTGTGTACGTAGCTTTTCTCTCACCTTTCTGTGTGCCGGCTCAATTTCAGAATAAATTAATATTTCATTATTTCACTCGAAGGAATCATTCAGTTGAAGTAATTCCTTCCTGAATGACTCAAGTCTAGTTTGCATAACAAGATTTGATTGTGTCGTCCAACTTATGATGATCCCATGTGATATAATAACGTCACATGGGATTCCTTAAGACATGATAACATATCGTGTGGGATTACTGGTGCTAGATATCGCGACATGATAATACAGTTCTTTCCACCGAAATTAGATGATATTGATGTATAAAAGACGGTGCCACATGCTATACTGCTCGTGAAATAATTCAATTACTGCATGAGACATTTTCAGGCTGTGTACTCTCTCACTTTGGTGAACAGAATGGACAGATCGTGTGATATAACACCATTAGTTTTCTACTAGAGCTGCAGGCTCTAAAGCTTCGTTACTTCATCAGGAGCACTCGGGAAGCAGGTTTTGTCTTAATGTATACTTAACTAGGGCTCTCTACGTTCTGCGGCATAGAGGGGTAGGAGTTTCTCGTTTGTTGTAGCAAATAAAACTCTAGGAAGCCGCATGACTCATATTGCGCTCGACATCCGAAACCCTAACCAAGGGTTAATTGGCAGAACGGGGATCAGCAAAGCACCCGGGAGGTTCTGCATCCAGACCATCTCGTCAAGGTGACTACCTCGGCTGAAACGGTCTAGCTGTGGTTTAAAGACGCAGGAAGGGGAATTAGTTTCCGTGATAACTTTGGTCCATGCTGATTTTCGGGGGCTAACAACCCCTCGCGGTACTATTGTCTTGCAACAGCTCCCTGTAAGGATAATAAGATGGGTGAGATGGTTAAGGGCTGATGTTTTAATGGACTTCGGCCTACCAACTCATTAACCCTTGTCTTCCATTGATTTCTGGGAAATTGCACACAGGGGGGATTAGAAGGCAAGGGGTTTGTCTATATGGCACAAACGTGTGGTAAAAAGTGGCGACTTTTATGAGCCTTTCAAACCCAAATGGGGACGCTGGTGAATCGCGTATAATTCACCCCGTGAAGTAGGTCCAACATCAGATTAGGCCGACAAGGCCTAAGTAAGTATTTTTACTGACAATATGACAGTAGAAGTACTTCCCCCTAGTGAGCAGGTATTCCTTCGTGTAGACCAAAAAAGGGCACTCTGTTTTCTGGACCAAAGAGGGGAAGGAGTTCCTTCTTTATTGTACCAAATAAAACACTAGCAAGCCGTATGACTTACATATCTCATGTTTGACTTCCGAAACCCTTACCAGGGCTTAATTGGCAGAAAGGGGATAAGTAAATCTCGCGGGGTGGTTCTGCTTCCCCCCAGTGAGCAGGTTTTCCTTAGTTTACAATAAAAAAGGGTACTCTGCTTTTTGGGCCATAGAGGGAAACGAGTCCCCTGTTTATTGTAGCAAATAAAACTCTAGGAAGCCGTATGACTTACATATCTTAGCTTAGTTGGCAGAACGGGGATCAATAAATCTCCCGGGATGGTTCTGCTTGCAGCCCATTTCGGTGCTGATCATGACTGAGGTGTTCCGGCATCAGATAAGGCCGTCAAGGCAACTATGAACATGATTTACATCAGCACCTGCCTTTACGGCCTTATCTGATGATGGACCAATTCCACGGAGTGAATTATTCACGATTCACCAGCGCCAACGTGTGGCTTACCAGGCTCACAAAGGTAGCAGTTCTGGCCATATGATTGCGGTGAAACGAGCAACTTCTTGTTGAGGAGTTCCGGCCTTCTAATCGCTCCTGTATGCATTTTCCCAGATATCAATGGAGGACAAGGCTTAATGAGTTGGTAGGCCGAAGCCCACTAAGAGCATCAGCCCTTAAACCAACTCACCCGTCAACCATCACCACTGGTTCCTTACAGTATAGGTATATGTTGTAAAGGCAACAGATCCTCGGGAGATTGTTAGTCCTCGATAAAAGCCACACACCAAACTATTATCAAGGATACTAACACTCCCTTCCTGCGTTTTAGGTTTCAACCACAGCCAGATCATTTCAGCCAAGGTAGGCACCTCAACTATGATCAGCCCAGGTCGAACCGCAAGTAGAACTACCCGGGGGCCATGCTGATCCCCGTTCTGCCAATTTATACCCTTGGTAAGGGTTTCGGAAGCCAACACAACATAAGTTACGTGGCTTCCCAGAGTTTTGTTTGCCGCACCAAACGAGGGACCACTTCCCCTCTTTTCCCGGAAAAACAGAGCGCCCAAGTTAGGAATACGAAAAGGCAAAATTTGTTCCCCCGGGGGGGGGGGGGGGGGGGGGGCGGCCATCAAGACAGTTTCTGATATACATCTATTTCCACAATCTATTTCATTAAGATATATACGGGGTTGCCAAACCAACTGGGATGTCGTATAAACCCGCCGCCGCTAGTACATTCGGATATTCTCCCCGTATACCCTATAGAACCTCCATCAGTTAGCTGCCGTAATTATAGCCGTGATTTCCGCTGCTTCGTGTTACGTTCGTTATATATAGGGTGTTTTTTTAAGCTAGATAGAACTTTAAATTGTAAAAAGTAACACAAAAAATTAAATTTTGATGAAACATTTTTTTTATTTGTTTCAGTATACTCTGACAAATCATCATGAATAGACTCACGCTTGAACAACGCTACGAAATTATCCAAATTTACTTTGAAAATCAGTCGTCGATTCGCCCCGTTGTTTTATCGCAAAATTGTGTTCAGCGATGAGGCGCATTTTTGGCTTAACGGGTTTGTTAATAAGCAAAATTGCCGCATATGGAGTGAGACCAATTCACAAGAGACCCTACAGACTCCATTACATCCAGAAAAATGCACTGTTTGGTGCGGTTTTCATGCTGGTGGCATCATCGGACCTTATTTCTTCAAAAATGAGGCCGGAGCTCGCGTTACGGTCAATGGAGATCGTTACCGCACCATGATCAATGATTTTTTGTTTGAAAATATGGATGACATTGATCCGGAGGAGATGTGGTTTCAACAGGATGGCGCTACGTGCCATACGGCGAACGCAACCATCGACTTACTGAAATCAAAATTTGGCGATAAGTTGATTTCGAGAAATGGACCTGTCAATTGGCCTCCAAGGTCGTGCGATTTGACACCTCTCGATTATTTCCTGTGGGGCTACGTGAAGTCACTGGTTTATGCTGATAAACCAGCAACAATTGACGCCTTGGAGGCCAGCATTGTTCGTGTTGTTCGTGACATACGGCCAGCAGTGCTCGAAAAAGTGGCCCAAAGTTGGACGTCCAGAATGCGCTTCGTCAAGAACAGCCGCGGTGCCCATATGCCCGAAATCATTTTCAAATGTTAATGTCACGTATTGATCTTTCGAATAAAAAAAAATTTTGATTACAATTTAATTTTTTGTGTTATTTTTTACAATTTCAAGTTCTATCGGGCTTAAAAAAACACCCTATACAGCTTAAAGGTCATCCTCCTTTAATTCTGGACGATAAGGATGTTTCCACAAACCCACCAGCCTGACTTGGATTAACCTGTAATGATTTCAAGCATAACCATTCAACTGACCATCTCCAAAACTCTACCTGACAAAACTAGTACAAAAGGGCGTTTCAGACTATCATAGAAGTCTTTAGATTTTGATTGGATTTTGTGAGACAGAAATCTAATGATATTTGCTGCGACTGTCAAAAAATCTAACGTACTATTACATTTTGTTTTCACACCATCATACCTGAAGTAAAATGAAAAATATATGTAAAAACAGCCAATTTGGTCTGGACTTAATATTTTATTTAATTGTTTTTGTAAAATATGCAACCCTGATCCATCTAATTTTTTAAACAAATTTCTAAAAATGGTGAAGCGTTATGGGATGTCAAATCTCTTACCGTATTATTACTCATTTCATAACGCTTTACACGTACTATTTGAATTTTTGACAAGTCTTAATACAAAGTGTTATAGTCTGAAGTGCCCTAAATCAACATTCACCGGAAGGTCCACTATTCTTCCTACAATTGAAGCCACCTATAGAATTAGCTTGTTCTGTTTCGTCAGTTATTTTTTACTTCTATGGCTTGAGCGTTTTTTGGTAACATCTTTAGTCTGCTCGCAGTTTCTTTTGGAGGAATTTTTAACTTTTGTACGTTTAGCAGATGAAGCAACAGGCGATAAAGGAGATAATTTTTTCAACTCTTCCAGCATTTTATGTGCAGCTTTCTTTTTACCCGTTCCTTCGCTATCAGTCACTATATCACGCACTACCAAATGTACGCATATGAGCCGGTCCTTCACGCATATCACTTTAAAGTCTATAGGCAAATTTCTTTTACTAATGGGTGATTTTATAAAAACTATCGGAAATTAAAAAAAAACACGTAAAATTCAGAAAAATGCATGAAATATTTATTTGGATCGATAGTTGGGTCGATATAATTTAATGTTTGAAGATTACTTCATGCAAATGTTGGCCGCGGCTGCGCCTCAAATGGTCCATCCGCTTAGTCCAATTTTGGCATACTCTTTCCAACATTTCGGCCAGTATCTCACGAATAATGTTGGCAATGTTGGCTTCCAGTGCGTCAATCGAAGCGGGCTTGTCGCTATAGACATTAGCCTTAACATAGCCCCACAAAAAATAGTCTAGAGGCGTTAAATCACACGATCTGGGCGGCCAATTGACTGGTCCCAAGCGTGAAATAAACTGTTCACCGAACTCGCCTCTCAATTGGTCCATTGTTTCGCGTGCTGTGTGGCATGTGGCACCGTCTTGTTGAAACCACATGTCATGCAAGTCAAGCTCTTCCATTTTGGGCAAAAAAAAGTTTGTTATCATCGCACGGTAGCGCTCACCATTCACAGTAACGTTGTGATTCGCATCATCTTTGAAGAAATACGGCCCAATGATGCCGCCAGCCCATAATCCGCACCAAACGGTTGTTTTTTGTGGATGCATTGGTAGCTCTTGCAATGCTTCTGGCTGCTCTTCACTCCAAATACGGCAGTTTTGCTTGTTCACGTATCCATTCAACCAGAAATGAGCCTCGCGGCTGAACACAATTCTTCGATAAAAAAGTGGATCTTCATCTAACTTTTTAAGAGCCCATTCACCAAAAATTTGGCGTTTAGCTTCAATTCTTGCACCAGCTGTATCTTATAAGGCTTCACACCCAAATCCTTCCGCAAAATTTTCCACGTAGTGGAGTAACAGAGGCCCAATTGCTGCGAACGGCGCCGAATCGATAATTCACGGTCATCACCAACACTGGCCGATACGGCTGCGATATTTTCTTCAGTTCGCACTCTACGTAAGCGTGTTGGTGGTTTAATGTCCAACAATGTAAATTTGGTGCGAATTTTTTTTACAATAGCCCAAATAGAAGCCTCTGTAGGTCGATTAAACTGACCATAAAATGGAAGAAGCGCGCGATGAACTTTCTTAACAGAGTTACCAATTTCAAAAACTAATTATATAGAAGATTTTTTATCGCTTTAATTTATAAAATTTAATTATCTTTTAAGTTCGTGATTCACTTTTGTTTTCCTTTTTTTAATTTATTCTTCTTTTTTTCTGTCACATGCTTTTGACAGTTTGGACGTATTGCAAAAACAAAATACATACAATTTTTTGTCGACGTTGTTGTTATCGTAGCGAAGCGGCTACTTTATTAAATATACTTTGATTCTTCCTACAATTGAAGCCACCACTCGTATTTAAAGAAAGTAGTGAAAACTTTATTTGGTACAAGCTTTTTCTTTCGGTGTATAAATGGTCAAAAGCATTCGTTTTATTTTTCTTTTCTTTTCTTTTCAATTGCTAAATCCCGATTTTATTTGTGGTCTTGTCACAGATTATCGCATTTCTTTTTATTTTCATGCCAATAATTTCTTTGCAATTTCTTTTGATCAAATTTTCTTTTTATTTATTTCTTTATTATTATATTTTTGCAATGTTTTTAAGTGTTTCTCATATGGGAGTGTTTTTGTCATTTTAATCGTCTTTGGCAAATCTTTTTGCCAATACTGTTCTTAGTGTTTTTTGTTTGTGCACTGATTAAAAAGAAGGATCTCTTCTCCCTTTAAGTATGTGAGTTTATGTAGAGAGTTTCCAAAGACTCGTATGTGGATGTCTGTGCCTGCATATGTCAGTCAGTTTCAGTTTTGTTCTCTTTTGTTTCTATGATTTCAAAACTTTACATACATATGTGTGAATTTCGTATATTGGCATTTCGTTTTACAAAAACTCATATGACAGGCATGAATGTACAAGAGTACAAGCTGAATGCAGAGCAAATATGCAAAAATATCAATTTTCATGCATTCCTTCAATAGAAATAGAAAGCATGTGTGAATTTCCCGGAACATCATCATCTATTCATCTATCAGGCACACACACACACACACACACACACACAATTTATTTGAAACATTTTATCTCAAATGTTAAATCTTAAATGTCCTTTTGTCTGACACGCAGATAATCTAAATAAATACTTTTACTGATTGTTTGCTGCTGTTCATTTGATTGTCATATAAAATATCACTTTCAGATCGATCGTTTAGTTTCTGTTTCATCTTTTGTTTTAATTGTTGAAATTGTTTCTTAAATATGACAAATTTCAAATTTCAAAAAAAAAAAATCGTTTTAATTGTTTGGCTTCCTTTCAATTTCATCTGATTTTCTATTTCATTAGATACTGGTTGTCTATTTTGAGTTCCATAATAATTTTCTTAAGAATTTTTGTTAACAAACAATTGCGCAATTCCCAGATGATGAGTTTTCTGAGGTCTGTTTTTTTTTTGTTACTGTTGTTGGGGTTTTTTATCATTTTCATAAATTTTTTTCATGTTTTCATCTTAAGGATTATTTTCACCGTTTCTTTACAAATTGTTACTTCCATATTTGATGAAGTAGGATTTTTTCTAAAAAAAAAAAAAATGAAATGAAAGAGTCATCATATACTTGATACCTGTTTTTTTAGTATAAAAACAGCTTAAAGCTTTAAAAGTTTACATAAGCAGTACTTTAAAAGTATTACATATTACTTTTGGTTTCATGTACATTATTATTATTTATTATTATTACTGGCTGGGATATGGCCTCATCGGCCATTTGCACTGCGACCAATATTGATCTATTGTGCGTCCCCTTGCCCCATTATGGGTTGAGTATGTCAAGCAAACGGACAAGCTCCTTCATAGGGAGTGATATTAAATCACATTCACTTAACATATAAGCTTGTAGTAGCCTATATCTTCTGTGTCCCAATGCTTCACAGTGGGTGATTAAGTGCTCCATTGACTCCTCTTCATCACCGCAGAATCTGCAAATGTCTGTGTTGGAAATTCCCATCCTGTGCAGGTGCTTGTAGCAGTTGTAATGACCTGTAAGTGCACCTGTCAATGTTCTGAGACTTTTCCTGTCCAGTTTTAGAGCACGTTCGGTCCTCTTTTTATCAAAGCTTAGAAATTTCTTGGAGTGTTCAAGACTAGCTGTCTCGTTCCAATGTTGTTCGACACCGTCCATTTTTTTTATCTCCTCATTCAGGAGACAAAGCAGTGCAAATTAACTGGCTAATAGACAGAAATTCGACCTTGAAGCTTGATTGTAAACTTTTGCTGTACAACTCGATTCTAAAGCCAATATGGTGCTATGGGATTCAATTATGGGGCGCAGCCTGGGCATCTAACATTGAAAAAATTCAAAGAAGTCAAATTAAAATTCTCCGTAGAATTACAGATGCTCCATGGTACGTTAAAAACTCACGAATCCACGCAGATCTGAACGTACCTTTTGTGAAATCTGAATTTGTGAAGTACGCGACAAGATATATTAACAAACTTGAATACCATCCAAATCATCTTGGAGTTAATATTCTTAATTTTGGTGGTCATACCCGTCTGAGAAGGAGGGATACTTTGGCTACCATTAGAGCTCTAAACAGATGACTGAATTCTGAAATAATATTCGCATAAAAATACATTTTTGTCCAGCACTGGCAGGACTTTAATCACAATTTTTTTTAGTATTAAAGTATTAAACACATAGACCACAGCAGACTACACGACTTCACAACAGCAAATGCTGCAACCGGCAATTGTAGTCATGTAGTGCACTACTGAATTCTTTTGAACACGGTAGCACCATAAATACATTTTCGACAAATAATATTTCAGTGTGGCCACCTAAGAGATTTTAGCTTCACAAAATTTTTTGATTTACAGAACAAGATCTATTTATATCAAACTTTCATGAATAAGTACTTCTGTCTAAAAAATAACGTCTTAAAAAGATAAAAATAATAAACTAATTAAAAAAAGTTTTCGTTTACTACGATTAACTCAGATTAGGTGGGCCTTCAAAGTTTAAAATATAAACGGATATAAGTTCTGATCTATAATGAGAACAGCATTAAATAAATGAACTACTTGTACGTGATGTAAAATCAACTGGTGTATGAATTTGTATCTATACACATTCTACTTATTTAATAAAATAAAGTTTTCTTGTTTTGACTCTAATGGCCTTATTCATAAAAAAAAATATTGTCTGGGGTGTTACTGTCTATTGCGATGCGAAAGAAAAATCAAAGAATTGGTACCCTGTATTGCGTTTTCGTATTTGCCTTTCGCATTAAATTTTTTACTTTTGCACATTTTATTTTATCATCTTCGCTTTTGTTTTTTTTTTTTTTTTTGTGGTACCAGTCTTGCTTCATTTTTAAACTATTTCGCGTAAAAGTTTGCGCAGATAGCACAGAATACCAAACTATACTCTTATCGCATTCACCTTTCGCATGGAACTTACTTTCGCATCGTAATAGAGAGTAACCCCCCTGTTTATTAAAAGACTGTTATGTGACAAATTTCTAGAGAAAATTTGTCAAATAAGTATTTAACAAACATATATATTTTATGAATACGGCCGTAAGTATGTATGCATATGTTTAACAATAGTATCAATAAATTTACTAATTTATTTAAAACAGCATTTATTGTCATTTTATGTTATATTAGAAAATAAAATATATCCAAGAGCTAAATTGTATTTGTACACATTGGTCACACTGTTTTTATTTTGTAGTCAAGAAAAATAGAAATTAGTTTAATTCGACTGCAGCAAAAAAATCAGTATGGACAACAACCTGCAGTCGTGTCGTCTTGCTGTTGTCTAAATAAATGTTCGCATTTAAATGCATGTATTTTATATTTGACATATTGAAGTCGGTTATTGGTTGGCTTCAATGTGTTTAATGCTTAAAGCATTAAACACATTCGAGACAGCAGGCTACAAGCTACAAAAGCTCAAAATTAAAACACACGTGTTCTTATGAGAATGATTATTTTGAAGACAGCAAGCAGCATGGCTGCAGGTTGTTGTCCATGCTGATTTTGTCGTTGTAGTCCAATTAAACTAATTTCTATTTTTGTTGGCTACAAAAGCTTTGTTAGTGATGTCAATGTGTCAACCGAAATCAAATAAATCAGTGCTTTGAAAAGAAATTTAGAAATTGTATTCATAAAAAAGCTAAACAGCTTTAGCAATAATTTTTAGGACAAATACAACAAACCTGTATTCATACAAGAATTTTATCTATTTTTTTAAATGTTCTGTTAAGCACTTTTTAAGTTAACCGTTTTAAAAGCTGATTCTACCCATTTTTAAGACAAGTTCAAGGCGATGTTTGTGTTTTTAGATATTGTTTCTTTATACGAGTATATTATATTATATTATATTATATTATATTATATTATATTATATTATATTATATTATATTATATTATATTATATTATATTATATTATATTATATTATATTATATTATATTATATTATATTATATTATATTATATTATATTATATTATATTATATTATATTATATTATATTATATTATATTATATTATATTATATTATATTATATTATATTATATTATATTATATTATATTATATATAGCAAAAAGTATTGTTATTTAAAATGTCGGATAATTTAAGTTCTGTGTACTTATAAAAAGGTAATGTAGCCTAAGAGTAAAAGCAATCAATTTTTCATTTTCTGGTATTATTACATATTGTAATTGATCGCAGCAATTAATGTTATAATAAATATTCTGCTTAGTGAAAGCCAGATTTGTACTTTATTAGCCAGAAAACAAAGAACCATTTAGATATAAGAGAATAACTTCAAATTTAGTTGTTAAATAACTAAAATACACATAAACAAATTTTCATACCTGCAAAAATCAACATGATAGTTTTCGGTATATAAAAACTGATTTTTATAACCTGAAATTTCGTATAGAATAGCGCACTGCGCTTTATTTGCATTTTCCGTAAACTGAAACAAAACTTCATGTTCTTACATGTATTGCAAATTATTACAGATGTTTGTTAGTGCTTTATATATTTCTTTCTGTTATAATATTATTGAAACAACAACCATTTATGGATGCACACACACGTCTTCTTTTATATGTATATTAAAGTGTATATTTCTAAATTGAAAATGTTTAATAATAAGTCTTGCCAAATTATATTGCGGAATTATATTTAAATTACTTTAGTCTTTAAATAGTTCATTGAATTTTCCTGCTTTTTTCTTACTCTTCACAACCTAGTTGATAGCTTTAGAAACAGCGAAAAAAAATTCTAAGTGGCACCATTGAAATGCAAAAAAGCAGCTGTTTATATTTCAGAACTTTTATTTTAATTGTGGATTTTGATTGTGATTTACAAATATTTAATTTTTTAATATTTATATATATTATTATATCGAATACTACGTAGCTCGCACTATTTTAGCAATAGCTACCATAGAATTTTCTAAATTTCCCTTAGCCATTTTATAAGCACAAAAAGCTTTTTAATATTTGTAAGGAGATTAAGAAAACAATATCAGCTGCTTATTATGTTCAATATAATTATGTAGCTGGCTACAGGCTACATTTGTAGCCAGCGGCATTTGTAGTCGTGTGTTCGTGTAGCCTGCTGTCTCGAATGTGTTTAATGCTTAAAACTTGAATACTTATTGTCAGTACATTTCTTATGTAGATTCAATAAATAAAATAAAAAATTAAAAAAAAAATCCATTCATATGTATTTGGACACATTTTTTCAATTTCTTTTTCAGTTTTAAAGTTTCTATTTCAAAATTTTTTTTCATAAATATGTATGTACATGTGAACATATCTGCACACACATGCATGTTCACACTTATATATGACCAAATAGGATTTTGCTCTGAAAAATTATATTGGGGACAAAAACCAATAAGAGGAATTATGACTAAAAGTAGGTTTAAAGATGGGCAGAAGGTTTATTAAAATTTCAGCATTTGACACTGAGTTAATATTAGTATATTAAACAAATATTGGTTTTTGAATAATACTTTAGTTTTTTTGAATAAGGCTGTGAATGTTTCCACATCATTTTTAAAATGTAATTTTTAAATTTATATTTTTCCTGTTATGAAAAAAATATTTTCTATCACATTTTTTTGCAGATAAAAACCGGCTTTCTTTAAAATCCAATGTCAAATTTAATTTATACGATAGATATTTTAACTCCTGCCCAATTTTTAGCTGCTTCCATAGACAAGTAAACAGCTTCCTTACTTGCTGAATCGTAAATAATGTTTTATAAAGATAGCAAGCTTTTAATTCTCTGACTTTGTATTTGAAGCATCTATAAGATGCTATAGACATATTTTGTGCTGTAAATTCAAAAAAAAAAAAAAAAAAAGTTCATTGAAAATGAAACTGAAGTTTTTTTTTTCTTTTTTAGAAATGGGATTTAAATGAACAATTGACAATTCAAATGAGCCATCAAAGAACCATTAAACCTTAGAAAAACCTTAAGAAAAAAAGTACTTTTCCTATTTATGCTTTCATTTTCTTCTTCTTTCAATGGAAAGAAAACATGATTAGAAACATTATGAATTTTGTTATATATATTTTTATCTACATATATATATTTTTTTGTAAGCAATTACTCGACATTTAATGAAGAAATGTTGTCAAGTTGTTATTATTATAAAAATATATATTATATAAAAAATTACTTTAAGAGGGGAAAACACTTTAAATAAAAATTAGGGGAATTAAATATCATCACTATAGCAAATAGAATTTAAGATTTTTTTAAGCGTTATCAAAACGAGACGTTTTGCAAAACATTAATTTGTCGATTGTGGAATTTAAGTTCGGTTGCCAGTAAAAGTTTTGGTTAAAGAGGGGCAGTAAGGCAACGAAAACTGTTATTAGTTGAGCAATTTGTATTCTAACCCATCCCACACGAGACTAATTCAACTGGCATAACATGTAACCGTGTATATTCTTTACTGTTTTAGTATTTATTTGATTGTTTGATGTGTGTTTGTCTAGCTTGGTGTTGCTTGGGCGGATATGAAAAATTATGCCGACCGTACATCCCTCCCTGCACCTTTGGCTTTGCCAACAAGTTGTCTGAGGAACTGTGTGTGATAGACCAACCAGTATTGCAACTTTATCCCACCCCTTATATAGTCTTACAGCCAGTTCACCGATGTCGAAAGGATAAGTTCATTCGCATTCTAGGCGTAAGAAAATTGATTTCGGTTTTTCTAACTTTATTCTAAGCGAAGGATGTGTCAAATTTCAATTAAAATACATAAGTTCAAGCGAACGAATAATAGTGACATAGACAAACCCAACCGCAAGGCTCCGTTCTTTCTCCTACCCTATTTCTTATTTTTCTCAATGACTTTATCAAACTTCCAACCTTATCAGCAGCATTTGGCATTCGTATTCTTTTAGCTATAGGCCCAGCCTATCAGAGATCTTAGCCAAGAGGCTAAATATGAACGATTCACTGAATAGTGATCTTCTATTAATCTCCGAATGGGGTCCTAAAAACAGAGTCGCCTTCAACGCTCGTAAAACCCAATGTTGTTTATTAACACACAAACAAACGACCGCAAGTGCTGCCCCATCTGTACTCATGGATGGTATAAATATTGAGAACTCGGATGCTCTTGGTGTTCTTGGAATGAAGATACAGTCTGACGTTTCGGGTTTTTGAAACGGTGTAAGATATACTGTACTCCATCCGACCTCCTTACTATTTATACCACCTACATCCGACCCAAAATGGAATACAACTCTCATGTTTGGGCCGGTACCTCAAAGTCTATTTTGGGGTTACTCGACCGTATGCAGGAGAGGGCCAAGAAGCTTATCGGTGACAGTAGGGTATCCAACTCTATTGACTCACTGGAGCATCGACGCAGTGTGGCGTGCGTTACTCTGTTCTATCGTTACTACAATGGATTTTGCTCTGATGAGATTAGGGATCTTGTTCCCGAAACGCGCACATTTTTATGTAGCACGCGTTCATCGTCCAGAGCACATCCATTTGTGGTCGATTGCCCGGGCAATTGTACTACGCATTACAGAGAGAATTCGTTTTTTGGCCGTACGCTTCGTCTGTGGAATAAGTTGCCTGCAGAAGTGTTTCCTGTCTGTCATAACGTTGGAAAGTTCAAGTCAAATGTTCACAAACACTACTCCCTCTTTCCCCCTCCTCACAACCTATTTTCCTAGTTCCGGTACAATGCACTGCATATGTAGGGGTCATCCCCTGAGTACTGGTCCAAGAAAAAAAAATTGATTCGAATGCGAGTGACTAGATTTCTTTCGCATACATTTTCATTCGATATCGCCGAACAGACTGTTAATGTTGTCCTAATTTGGCTCATGTTTGCAAATACTCTCATCCACTAGTAGAGCAACGCTAAAACGCACGATCTTGGAGGCCAATTGATGAGTCCGAAACGCGCAACTAAGGAACTACTAAATGTTGGTGTGTGATATGATTCTCGTACTAGGTAAAAATATAACGTTCACTCAGACGTTCCCAAGCATGAAAAACAGTCACGCCTGGGTACCATGCTAAATGGTGTGTGCTTTCCCGAAATTTTCCAGCGGAGCCTTCCTTACACTTCAGCCAATCTCTGGGTCGCGGCATCGGATTGCAGTGCAACTCAACACTGACTTCGTAACTCTCCCCGCATTTGTGTATTAAATCACAATCAGCTGACAGAGTGGCCGCCAGTTAAACAAGTGTTGCTAACTTAAAATTGTATAATTCTATAAAAACATCTGTATCTTGTTCCATCCCAATAATATCGTAATAAAAAGAAATGGTAATAATTCGTAGATAATTTGTGTTTTATTGAAAATCAACATCGGCCCTTAAAATTTAACCACCCTGTATATACATATGCATTTTTAAAAGTATGCAAAAATATGCACGGAAGCCCTTTCACTGTGAATTTTGTGATAATCAGTTCATGATCTTTATTGTGGTCCGAGATTTTAGAGAACGTCTGCAACAGTTTTATTAGAACTATTATAATAAAAACAAGTTTGATTATGTATTAATCTATTACAAAGCTGTCGTAGGCGTTTTTTTTTTTTATCTCAGATTGACGAAAATGAACATACGTTTGCAATCCTATTTTTAAATAAAGCCCAAACAGAACATGAAATGTTAAATGTGCCGATTAAAACTATTTAATTCCAATATTTTAGCAGGCACGTTTACACATGAGGCAGTTATTTCTATTTATGTCTGCGCCACACCATGTGAACATGTGATTGTGAAGCTAAACAATCACGTTGTCGCCATTAACGTATTAATGTCTTCAAATCTATTCAGATTAGATGAAATAAATAATTTTAGAATGCTAATTTTATTTTCATAACAATAATTTGCGGGGAAGGGGTGCAAAAACTAATTAATTTTCTTCGCATTTCCCAAGAAGCCGCAACATTTCAAGAGTAAATGCCAACATCTTCTCAAAAGTGAAAATTTAAATAAGGACAGGAAGAAAGAAAGCAAGACCGGTAGGAAATTTAGCGTGGCTGACAAATCACGCGGCAATAAAAAAAACTCAAGTATATTTTTTGCACTTAATTATTTATTTTTTGTGGCTTTTGAAGGTGATAAACGACCTCCATGCTCATGCACATATATGCGACACCTGCTCAGAAAATTATTGTTTGCGACCTGAAGCCGGGATTGACTCAATTATTGTTTTAATGGACTGTTTCTATTCGGTGGTTTCGTTTCCTACACCTCATGCTTGACACAACGCAATAAAAAAGTCTGTTGAAGTCAGGTCAGCTGGCCTTAAGAGCCTGTGGAAAGTGTAGCTTGTGAAATGTGTAGTTGGGGAGTATGGACTGTTTGAATTCGGTCAAATTCCTTGGTTTCGTTTCTTACACCTCATGCTTGACAAAACCCAATAACAAAGTCTGTTGAAGACAGGCCAGCTGGCCTTAAGATCCTGTGGAAGGAAAGCGTAGTTGGGGAGTTTCTTTAAACGGTCTGGCTATACATATGTGCACTTGCTTCATCTTGCCGAAACCAAATGCTGTTAAAACGGATATGTCTTCGGCACTGTTCTGGGTAAAACCACTCCTCCGAAATCTCTAAATGCTGGCATTAAGTTATTGCATTATTTCTTTTGTAGCATGACTCGATATCCACTCTATATTATGGCAGGTCGCACAGCAATTTTGTGTGGTACTGAACAACGGGCTACGCTGAATCAGTTAATATATTGTTTGAATCAGTTAACAGATTGTTTGAATCAGTGTATATACTGTTTGTATACAAAGCTGTAAAGTAACTTTGGAAATCAAATATAATTTTGTGAAAACATTTATTGAATGAAAAAACCTAAAACATATATTGAGCAAAAATATGATCACCAAGACTTGATATTGTTAAACACGGAAGAGAATATGAATTGGACAAGAAAACGTTTTATTTATCGTCGTCTTCAAAAACAATGATGCTGTCTCTGCCAAAAACACACAAAAATGAAATTTGAGGAAATTACTCCCACACACATCAAACTAGCTTCAAATTTCTGTTGTGTTGTAGTAAAAATATAAATTATTTTGATTTTCTTCAAACTCACATCAAATCCTACGTCTGAGTTTATTATCAATTACAATATCAAAATAAACCTAATTTGATGTGTGGTCATGCCGCTTTATATCGGTTGGTTAAGTTTTAAAGGCCGATTTTTAATACCAACCACACCTAAACGTCAACCTTTTTTCTGCGTTTCATTTGATATTTCTCTATTTCAGACTAATTCAATTTGAACCATGGAAAGACACAATCGAGCAACGTGTTAAAGTTATTGAGGCTTATTATGAAAATTCATATCGCGCATTTCGTAATTTTTTTGGTAAATTTAATCGTCCAAATGTGCGTACAATCGGAAAAATCACGCAAAAATTTGAGCCAACCGGGCCTGTAAGAGATGTGAAATATTGCTGCTGGTCGCGATAGTGTGGCTGAAGAGCCATCTACCTCAACTCGTCGTTGTGCCCAACAATTGCACCTCTCACGCTTACAAGGTGCAATTGTCTCAAGAAGTAATGCCTCTTGACCATTACAAACATCGCCAATGGCCAGAATGGTGGCAAGAAATGGCAACAGTGGATGATCAATTGCCGAAGAAAATCATCTTTAGTGATGAGGCAGATTTTCACCTCAGCGGATTCGTAAATAAGCAGAATTAGCGCATTTGGCCGAATGATAGTCTAAGAGTGATTGTCGAAACCCGATGCATCCATAAAGACTGAGTATTTGGTGCAGTTTATGGGCTGGCGGCATCATCGGGCCGTATTTTGCCCCTAAATAGGCCGGTCAGCCAGTTACTGTGATTGGTGTTCGCTGTCGTTCCATACATAATAGAACCATACCATAATAATAATCATAATAAAAAGATATGACAATAATTTCTAAATAGTTTTAGGTTAAAATTTAACCACCCTTTACAAGGTTAATTATCCAATTTCGTTTTTGAATTACTTTTTTAATAAATAAAAAAATTGCTTTGAGTATTTCAAATATTTACTTGGAACTGTAAAATTTTTCCTAGTGACTACCGCCGAGTTAATATATATTTGTGCTCGTTTTGTCACATTTTACATAACTTTGCGTTATATTTCTGGTTATAAATGTTCGCATTCCTGTCGAATATTCTCCTTAAGGCTGCGATTGCCTGGCGCTTGTTGACATAAATCCGCGACTTCAAATAGCCAAAAAAAAAAGAAGTATGGAAGGGTTAAATCAAGCGGTTTCGATGGCCATACCAAATCGCTAAAATGGAAGAGTACACGACTAGAAAATGCTTCAAGTAACCACAAACCAAAAAAGTTTGAGATGGTTATATCGGACGATCTTACTGGCCATGCGAAATCACTAAAACAGGAGACTACGCGACCAGGAACTACTTCTTTCACAATATCCATTCCGGCTCCTGGTGTGTGTGCAGTTGCACTCTCTTGTTAAAATCAGAATTTCACCAAGCCATACTCATTCGATTGCGGCAATAAGAAGTGTCTTATCACGGTCCTGTAGCGTTGACCAGTAACTGTATCGTCCTCAAATTAATTGGTGCAATCACTCCTGCTGTAGGAACATCGCACTGCATAATAGCTATAAATTCAATTATTTTAAATAAAACAATGAGAATTTAAGAAATTTTCAAATAATATTTCTCACACATAAAAAAACAGAATTTTTTTCAAAGAGCTTTTAATTCCTCTTTCTCTCTCTCTCTCTCTCTCTCAGCATTTCATTCATATATGTAAATGTGTTTGTATATGTTGATGTGCCTTTGCTTTGGTTTTTTACTCAGTTCAAAAATTCTGCTCTCTATTGGAGACTTTTTTTCTTGATTCTAGAATTTTATACTCAGTTCAAGGTTGCCAGAAATGCAGATTTATCTTCATTTTGCAGATTTTTACTCTCTAAAAACACTAAATGAAGATTTAAAGATTTTTGGCCTGTAAACACAGATTTTTAAAATTTTTAATATTTCTAATATTATATGATGATGGGTTGATATCATTCGTCTAGCTCAAGTTCAATCTTATCTAAGCTAGACGAATGATACCAACCCATCATCATATAATATTAGAAATATTAAAATAAAGTTCGACTATTTAACATTAATACATACATAAAATTTTTAATAATAAAGTAACTTTTTGCACTTTTTCCCTTATATTTCTACTAGAACGAAGTTAGAGCGAAAATATCAATCATTCATGTTATAAAGTAGGCAAAATGGAATAACATCTTGCACATGTTTCTGAACATGTTTCGTTATATAAGAAAATGAAGCGAAAAAATTGTAAAAAAAAAAAGAAATAAGTGAAAAAATTATAAATTTTGAAAGCTACATGCAATTGATAGTTTTTGCACTCGAAGTTTAAAAAGTAACTTTGTTAAAGCTACTTTGGTAAGTTTCTGGAAAGTAATATGAGCTTATTTATACGATAATTTAAAGTATTTTTTATAATACTCTTTTAAAGTTGTTAACAAAATTATGTTACATTTTTACGACGATTTTTAAGTCATGTCTTTAAGTTTCGACAATTACATCCTTTTGCTTAAATCGATGTCAGTCAAATGAAAATAAAACAATTTTAAAAAGAACAAATAATTCAAAAGGAAATTAGAAAAAAACATGAAAAATATTTTTCGTTGAGACAAAATTCTTCAGTACAACAACAATGCCGTTTAGACGTCTAAAATATTTATCTAAAATATTTATTTAATTATACTCGTACAGTTGCAAATAAATTTGTAAAGTATGGGGGGAGTACTGAAGACCTTATGCCCACGATAGTAATAACAGTAATTTGCAGCGGCGCTGTGACAAACTATTATGTCTTCACATAAGAAATTGCCGCGTTGTTAACAAAGGAATACCTAAAAAAAAAACTGTAAACTAATACAATTAGTTGAGGCTAACTGTTAACCAGTGACAGCGAGACGCAAAACTCTCGAAGGCCAAACAACAACGACAAGCCTGACCGCACTTAAGAAATAATTACGATAGCGTGAGAACTGTACTCCAGCCCAGAGCTGTAACTAAAATAAAGCCACTTAATTCTAACATAATGTTCAAATTCTAACCGAGTTTATGAAATGTATAATGATTTTACAGATAATATTTAGCTAAGTGTTAACGACACAGTAGTCCTAATATACTCGTACATCGGTATACGTGTTTAGGCATTAAATAATATTAACAACTTTCATGTATGTTTGTTTTCTCATTAAATCTATTTGCATTTTAATATTCTGACATGCATAATTTCTTTCAATATGTTGTTAGTATTTTTAAAATTATTTATAAAAATGGCATATTAATAAGAATTTGAAGATCTTTTGAAGATTTGGAAAAAAAAGTGCAGATTTTTTCATGAAAAATTCTTGAGTTTTGAAGATTTTACCTCTTTAAATTCTGGCAACCCTGACTCAGTTTAAGAAATCACAGAATTGTATTGAACAATCCCGTTTTCTTCTCTCCTTAAGTGCACTTTTGTGTTATTCGTACCTACTTAAATTTTTGAGTACGGCTTGTATTAAAAACAAATACAAAAAACTTAAATGTATACAAGTTGTTTCTTTCTGTGTAGCAACCTGTAATTTGCAAAATATTCCTACGCTTAAAAATTTTTCGTGGTTCTCAAATGTAAAACACCTTAATTAAATTATTTGCTCAAGTGTATGTATATATATATATGTGTGTGTGTGTGTTTGTGAGAGGGAGTAGTTTTTGGTGACTGCGCCACCTTTTAGTTGAATTTAATTAAAACAAACTAAAGTCCTTGACTTTGAATGGAAAATGAGTAAGAACCATTCACAAGCAACCATTCATTATTTCACTTATGAATCCATCCATCCATCCAGGCATTCAGCTTGTTCCACTCCCAAACCGTCAAACAAAACCTTCATCCTTTTCCAAACATTGGCGTAAATTTATTCATTATTTTGTGAGCTTTTTTTGTGTTTTCGGTTTATACACATTTTTCTTTTTTTTTTTTTTGTTCAATAGAAATTCTCTTTTTTTTAACTTCTTTCATTTATGCAGGTTGCCTTCTTTGCAGGTGACCCACTCCCAAACCATTCCCGTTTTCCCATTCTCTGCTCACATTTCCAATTGTCGTTTAAGTTGGGGATTTTCTATATAAAAATGAAAAACTGCTGCTTCAACCTCCAAACTGGTGGTTGTTTAATTCGTTTTTTTTTTGTTTTGTGTAGTTTTTGTTTCATTCGTTAAAGCTGCTTCGTTCACTCTGGCTGCTCTGCCTCCTGGATATGTTGGGCTGGAGTTCTTGGCAAAAACAATTCCCTTCAAAAATCCATTAAAAAAAATGAGAATCATGTGCACAGAATTTACCTTTCAAGTTGAACACCTTTCAAGTCCAATTATTGAAAAATATGTGATTATTGTAATGAGTTTGTTTGTTTGTCTGTTTGTTTTGTTGTGTTTGTATTCATGTTTATCAATGAAAGTGTGAATTCAGACAATTGATTAAAATTTATTGTTTGAATTGTTTTGCAATTTTATTAAAAAACGAGAAAAAAATTCTTTACAAAAACACCCACAAATCAGAGAAAGCTTTTTACAGACCTGGAAACATAATAATGATAAAAAAAGTTTAAGGTTTATATATATAAGTTAAGGTTTATATATATAGAAGAAATTTAAAACAAAATCTCTCTTATAACTTTAAACTTATGTAACTCTAAATACACACCTTGTACCTAGAACAATTTATTTGAAAAATTCATTATGCTTTCAGGTCTGTAGAAGGTATATAGGTATAACAAGTGATATTTTTGCTATTATCTTTTTGGCAACACTAGCTTCGACAGCTCAGGCACGTTTTGTATCTTGTGTCACTGTCAAACATCTTCAGTTTGGTCTATAATTTAATCATGAATCGTTTTACAAACGAACAACGCTTGCAAATTATTGAATTTTATTACCAAAATGTGTGCTCTGTTAAGAAAGTTCATCGCGCGCTTCTTCCATTTTATGGTCAGTTTAATCGATCTACTGGGGCTTCTATTCGGGCTATTGTAAAAAAATTTCGCACCAAATTTACATTGTTGGACATTAAACCACCAACACGCTTACGTAGAGTGCGAACTGAAGAAAATATCGCAGCCGTATCGGCCAGTGTTGGTGATGACCGTGAATTATCGATTTGGCGCCGTTCGCAGCAATTGGGCCTCTGTTACTCCACTACGTGGAAAATTTTGCGGAAGGATTTGGGTGTGAAGCCTTATAAGATACAGCTGGTGCAAGAATTGAAGCCAAACGACCTACCACAACGTCAAATTTTTGGTGAATGGGCTCTTGAAAAGTTAGATGAAGATCCACTTTTTTATCGAAGAATTGTGTTAAGCGACGAGGCTCATTTCTGGTTGAATGGATACGTGAACAAGCAAAACTGCCGTATTTGGAGTGAAGAGCAGCCAGAAGCATTGCAAGAGCTACCAATGCATCCACAAAAAACAACCGTTTGGTGCGGATTATGGGCTGGCGGCATCATTGGGCCGTATTTCTTCAAAGATGATGCGAATCACAACGTTACTGTGAATGGTGAGCGCTACCGTGCGATGATAACAAACTTTTTTTGCCCAAAATGGAAGAGCTTGACTTGCATGACATGTGGTTTCAACAAGATGGTGCCACATGCCACACAGCACGCGAAACAATGGACCAATTGAGAGCCGAGTTCGGTGAACAGTTTATTTCACGCTTGGGACCAGTCAATTGGCCGCCCAGATCGTGCGATTTAACGCCTCTAGACTATTTTTTGTGGAGATATGTTAAGGCTAATGTCTATAGCGACAAGCCCGCTTCGATTGACGCACTGGAAGCCAACATTGCCAACATTATTCGTGAGATACCGGCCGAAATGTTGGAAAGAGTATGCCAAAATTGGACTAAGCGGATGGACCATTTGAGGCGCAGCCGCGGCCAACATTTGCATGAAATAATCTTCAAACATTAAATAATATCGACCCAACTATCGATCCAAATAAATATTTCATGCATTTTTCTGAATTTTATGTGTTTTTTTTTTTAAATTTTATACCTATATACATCATCATGATTAGGGTGGCTCCTATGAAATGTCGACATATAGACAGCTGGGAAACATAGAAAACAAGCTGTTTATAATTTTTTGATTGGTATCAATAAAAAAGATCATAAAATTGAAGTTTTCATTTCTGAAGTTGACCCGCATAGAAAGTCTATAAAATGCAAGGTAGGGCCACTTAAGCAATATTTTAGAATATGAAGTATTAAAACATGATCAATCTAAAGTTGCTAGTTTTCTTCTAGTCACAAAACTGTTTGGATATAAAAACAGTAGTAACTAGTAAGGCAAAAGCACGCATAAATATATGCCTTTTTATGGTACTGAAAGGTGCTAAATTGGCAACCGCGCTCATGATGGTCACCCTTTCACCTTGACGCTGAGTTCTGAGACAACCTGTATACAGCGTTGCCTTCACAAATTTTTAAAAAGTGACACAAAAAGGATTTTTTGAAAAAAAGGGTAATGTTTTTAAAAAAGAGTAAAAGCAAAAAAAAAAAAAAAAAAAAAAATTCTTCAAAAGTAAATGTCTTCAAATGTAAATGAATGAAAATATAATGTAATGATTACATTTAGAAAAATTATACCTATAAAACCTTGCTCAAATATGAGTGAGAACTGAGTATTTATGCATACAGCTGTTCGATCGCCTTCAACAAAAAATTCAATGCAAAAAGGATCAAAAAGGGTATTTAAAACAAAGTGTCACAAAAAGTCTCGTAGACATCAAAAAATGTCAAATTGACACTTTAGTATCATAAAAGGCAACGCTGCACGTTTGTGTATGACAGTGAGTGGCGGCCTTTAACTGTGAATTACTGTATTGATTTTTATCAAATGAAATCAATTAATTGATTGAACTTTATATACCTATAGTGCTTGATTAACATGTTAAATGCACAATTCAATAATTTTCCTTGTATAGCCATATGTACATACATACATATGTATGTATGAATGTATTTATGTTTTTTTTTTTTTTGTGTAGGTATAATAAGACAGACGTCTTCTACAGATTTACTGCTAAATTAAATCCATCAAAAACAGGTTATAAGGTGAATGGCTGGGAAATTAAGTTCACAAATACGTTACAGTTTTCAAAAATTTTAGCATCTAACATTTTTTATTACACCTGTACAAAGATGCACATAAATTAACACAACAACTACATTCGTATGCATGTACTCGTACATGACAAATCGAACAATACAATTTTAAATAGGTATTCAAGAAGAGAAGTTGTAAAAATCAATAATGCAACAAACCAACAAACAAACTTTACTGACCTGCGGCAGACTTATTAACATATTTTTTCTTTTCTTGTTTTTTTTTTTTAATAATAAAAAATTATGTGACAAAATAAAGATTTACTTGCTGGAATGTAAAAACAGTAACGATAATGAGTAGACAAAATTTAATAAAGCCAAAGAGAGTTGGTACGAAAAGTCCATGCGCACTAACAAGAAAATTATAAATGAAAAACACGTAGAACATCCCCCCTTTTAAGAAAATAAAACACGATGGCAACGCCTCCCCAAAACCAAACACTTGTGATAATTCGTAACGAGCCAATCGTTGTTGTTTTATGTATAGTGTACTCTCTTGCTCTTACACTCACCAAAGTACAAAAACCGTTGTAAACTTTATTGCACAATTGTTTGCTGGCATATAAAAAGGGCTTAACCTGTTGTGTGTATCTGTTTACACAAGAGAGTTAAGAAGAGTGTGTGTTTTTTTTATGGGTTTTTGTTGTTGGATGGATGGATGGATGTCTGTACTGCAATTGCAACTGCATTTTTTCAATAAAGATGTGTTTTCTTGGTGTTTTTCTTTCTTTTTTAGTTTCTTGCTGTATGTGAGTGTTTGGTTCTGTGAAATTTACTCTTTAAAGCTTTCTAGCGTTATGAATATTGGGGATTTTCTAGTTTTTCTTAATGAAAATATGTATCATTTCGTTTTCCCTGTTTTTGTATTTTTTTTATACACATTTTCTTGCTGCATTTTATCAAAACTTATGTATAAAATTATTGTTGTTGCTGTTGCTGCTGATGCTTTTAGCTACTTGTGTTGCCACAACTTCTTACAGAGATCATCTCATCTTTAAAACAGCTTCGTTTCATTTTGCTTGTTGTTTGGGCTCCATTGCTTGCCGTTTGCTTCATTCTTAGTTTTGGAGCTTAGCCGGTGTTATTTTCTTTTGTGATTCTTTTGACTGGCTTGTTTGTGAGTGTATTTGTTTTAAAGTTTGTTGGGTCTCATGTCAAGTTTGAACACATACGAATCGCCATGAAAAGAAACCCCCCTCGTTTAAACAGATACACATAAACAAATGTGACACATACAGCTGTTTTTTTTTTACAAATTTTATTAGTCAAGTTTGCATATTTTCTTAGTGTTGTTTGAAATCGCGCGCGTTTGGACGCAAAATTTTTAGTGGATCGGCTATGCAAAATATATATATAGTGTATAACCCATACATACAGATATAATAAAGCTTTCAGTATACAAAGTAATACATACCTACATGTGAAAAAAATACATAAGTACCAATTTAGTTGAATGTTTTGACTGTAATTATATAAAACATCACATGAAATTATTTTGGCAAGAAAAAATAAATAATAATAATAATAATAAGCTAAAATTGAAAATCTTTAAATAAACAATAACATATTTTTGAAGTGCAAAAATACTTAAAATAAACAAATATTTTAAATAAAATTCACTTAAAGTTTAAACTAAGTTTTATAAAATAAAAAAAATTTTAGCACATTAAAAAAAAAATTTGGTAATAATAAAACTTATTGCAGCAAAAGCAACACTTGCCGGCGGTTTTTTGTTTTATTAGTAATAAATAGAATATAAGAATAATAATAAAAAAAATGTCTTAAATGTGATTAAACTAAAAATTCTTGTATCCTTATACATACATATGTTTATATACATAAAAATAAAGCAAAGTAATTAGTGTCTACTTTTAATGCTAAACAGTAAAAAAAATATATAAAAAAGTTTAATAATTAAATGAGAAATTCATCATCATATTATTAATTATTCGCTTTAATACTTAATACATCTGGCAATGTCACACAATTTGACGTAAGTATTTCTGATAAAGACCTAAAAACAAAACCTTTGCTAGGGAGACCAGCCTCTTGGTTTTAATCACAATTTAAGTTAGAACAGAATTTCCAAATGAAATATTTTAACAACCAAGTTATAACTTTAACCCAAACTTCAACATGAGCTGTGGGCCAAATTTAACTTTAACTTGAAATTAGCATTAAAGTTCGAGTATTACACTGCGTTTACACGTGCAAGTACTTGCATGGAAGTCCATGCAAGTACTTGCATGGACTTCCATGCAACGAAAATGTCGAAAAAATACTCGACTTTCTTGCTAGTTGCATTAGTATTTAAAGAATAACAAGGAAGTTCAGTTTAAAAATGTCAGTGGAGAGACAACAGCTCCCAAAACAGCATTACCATAGAAAACCATAATTTTATTTTTCGGGAAAATGAATAGTAGGAATAAAATAAATAAATGAAATAGAATAATTTTAACTGTTTTTCACTCAAAACGGCAAACACTGCCTAATTTATATATTTTCAACAAAAAAAAAATGTGAATTATTTTAAAAATATGTTTTGAAAAATTTAAATATGACAAAAACATTATATTAAAATCAGTTAATCTCCGCAAAACTTGTTGTAAGGCAACACTGTTATTTCAGTTGTCATTTGTCTTTCAGTAAGTGCCAAAAAATCCTTGCCTACTGAAATTGCTTGTCAGTTCAGTTGAAAGTTGGTTGCAAGTGCAGAGATTGTGCGTGTGTTAGTAAAAAAGTTTGAATGTATTGGGTTTTTCGAACTTGCACCTGCACGTGTAAACACTACGTAAGTATCGGTATCCTAGCGGTATCGTTTCATCCCTACGGCCATGTGCTGAAACTCACATTTCGCCGAAAACAAATATGATTACGATTTGAAGTCACATAATTTGTGTGCTGGAAGTGGCGATCACAAAAAATTTTGCTATTTCAACCTGCAAGCAAATGATGAAGTAAACTCTAAGCAAACTTGCTTATAATATGGGAACTAATTAATGGTGAAAACGTGGAACTGGAAGCGTCTAAATAAAATTTGACTTGTTTTTATATATTTTCATCTAAAAATGTATAATTTTCACCTATTTTTTATATAAATAATTGCTTGTGTTGCATTTGTTAACTTTAAACTTCAGATAGCACAAAATGTAAGTGCTACCAAGTTTTACACATATTTTCAGCACATATGAAAAGGAAATTTCAGATTTTGACCTAAGAAGTGATTTACAAATTTTGCGCTTCTTAGCACACACAGTAGTGGCCATATAATTAACACATTCTTGATAGTAAATTAATTTAGTGTTTTGGTGGCATATCTGATATTGTCTTGTTGATTAACTAGGCGCCGTACATGGCGTTTTATATCAGATCCCCATCGGCTAAACTTGGATTCGTCACTCCGTAATTTCCATATATTTCCAAAATCTTATTGGTTTCTTAATGTTTTTCTGACAAAATCCTATCTGGATTTAAAACTGCTTTTTGGAGACGAAAGTTTTTATTGTGCGATGCATTCAGGGCTGGGCAAAATACACAGATTATGTATTTCAAATACAAGATACAAAATACTTTCCATGAGTGTATTTCATATACAAGATACAAAACACTTTACAGTAGTGTATTTTAAATACAAGATACAAAATACTTTCAAGTTGTGTATTTCAAATACAAAATACAAATACATTTTTGTAATTTGGTATCAGCAAAATGTACCCGTCTGGCTTTAGATACATATTTTATTTTACATATGCACTTAAACTAAGTTGCATATTCATATGATTGTTCAAAACTTGCTAAGAAATTAAAGGAACATACCTAATATTTAGCATTTGATAGATAGTAAATAAAAAATTCATTCGGCAAAACAAGTATTTCCTTTAATAAAAACTAGATATTTCAATCAGTTATCTGACAAACAATAATCTTTCTACAGGTCCTGAGGAGCACAAGCTGCTCAAATTCTATAAATGCATTTATTTTTTAAATTTGGATAGTTTTCCAGAATAGCAAGCTCCTTGCTTTTATCATTTTGAAAACTAATAAGCTCAAGTTCCAAATTTGATTTACGAGGTTGATCACAGTATTGTCCAAAACAACAATAAAATCTTCATTATCTTTACCTCAACTACTACTTCACCTGCATCCAGTCATGGTTTCACGTTTTTTGCAATTTTTCTCCATGGTATCTATTGCAAGATTTTAAATTTTTTGCCTCTCTTTTACTGAGATGCTTTCTGGCAATCATCTAATTTTGAAACTAGGATGGAAACATGACACCGATATGGCTCTATTTGCTCCAGGTGTTAGCATGAGAAACTTATTAAATCTTATTTCCAAGCTCTCCATTACTTTTGTTAAAATACAACTTAAATGCCCCAAAGTATTATATTGCAGTGGATCTAATCTGGTTCTCGCAGCCTAAAGTTTTCCATAATAAAAATTATTTCCCTGTATATAAAAAGCTGGTGGCAAATATATAGATATTCTTACTGATATCACCCGATTAGTGTAAAAATGTATAAATAAAATGCTCTGTATAAATGAAAGCTACGTTGCAGTATTGCAAAATGATAAACATTTTAATGGTTGTAGTTTCTAGCGGTTTTAGCTTTTGTGAAATAACTTGTTTTCAATTTATTATAATTAACAAATGTATTTTGTAAAAATGTATTTTTGAGCCACATGTATTTGAAATACAAAATACTATTAAGTAATGTATTTGAAATACAGATACAAAATACGTATTTGTATTTCAAATACAAGTATTTCAAATACTGCCCAGCCCTGGATGCATTCACGTAAGGCACCTTTATCAAGCAGCCGTCTAAAGCAAGCCACAGACTACGCGGCTAGTTGTACAACATGACGATGTGGGTTATTAGATTGTAAAGTGTGTGGGGCCGTCGTTTGAAGTTGTGTCTCGGTTGTACGAAAGATTAAAAAGTTTTGATATTTTGGGTAGTTATATCGACTGGTTGTAAAATTTAGGAGCATGTTGTAAAACTTTCGTTTGATTTGCTATTATTTTATAATGCAACTGTTGCATCTGAGGTCATCTTTACTCAGCAACATTTTTTAAGGCATGAAATTGTGAATTAATGTCGCACAGTTTATGCGCAAAACACACAACTCGGCAAGCCAACGTGTTGTAGCGACGGTCGCATAGTCTATGACATGGGTAATAATTCTAAATGATATATGATGACTCTAATTCTTCTTTTAAATGTTTAGAACTATTAAGACGGTCAGCTTTGGTAGCCTTTAAGACTATTTTATCTGGCTTTGATTTGCGAGATTTGGAGACTCTGTTTACATTATTTAAACCCCCAAGGTTATCAAAACTGTTCATTGCGTTATAAGTTTTTCATGTAGAGCAAACAAGTAAATGAGAAAATTCATTCACCGTGTTCCCGGGGGCCTCTGAGATTAATGATTACCTTTTTTTCTTCCTCGGAACATTTTGGTGTTTTTGCCATAACGGGTGGCTAATATTGATATACAATTTTGCTGATATCATTTAAAACAAACTTACCAACAAGTTTTCACAAAAAAATTAATTTAGGTATTAAAATAACGTTTTTTAAATGACAGAACTGAAAATGTTTTAATTATAAGTATGCCCACTCTCTAAATAAAAACTTAAGCTATGTACACACGGTTGTCAGATGTTACATTATTGTAAGATCTAGCAACATGCTGACAATGTAGTGACAGTGAAAAATTGTCCCGCAGAAGTAAATTGTGTGTTCAGACGATCGTAAGAAAATCTTACAAATTCATTGTCAGCCTATGGTCTGACAAATAATTCATCTGCCAACAAAAATTGTCAGAGTGTTAGATGAAAAAAATTGCCAGATAAGCTGTAAGGCATTGACACTTATGTATATCAACAACCATCTGTTTGGCAGTGTTGCCCATCAAACGTTTTTCTGACAATGATGCCATTGTCAGGTGCATTAATTTTATACATCTGACAATTAAAACTGAGCTTACAATACCAGCCAATTATCTGGCAATGCCGACGAAGAGTGTTCTCACGATTGTTAGATGCCTGACAACATTGTCGTCTTACAACTTATCGACAATAGTTTTTCTGACAACGTTATAAGTTAAAAATTGACAGTTCACACGATTGTAATACATTTTCAGACAATTTTACTGGCAATATTGTAAGATCAGACAAGCGTGTGTACGTAGCTTTACTTTTTAAGAAAGCTGAACAGAAAATGAATGTAAAGAAAGAACCAAGAACAAAAGAGATCAAACTTATATTTGCAGTGGAAAAGTTTTATTGCAATAAGAATAGATCATATAAAATACCGAGAGAATGAGAGATCACATTTATGTTTTAATTACATGTCCACCACTGTATATGATATTCTGGATCAGTGATGAAATTTAAGACAATCTAGCCATGTCCGTCCCACCGTCTGTTTGTCTATCTTTGGAAAACAAGATACAGTCCAAATGACGAAAAGAGCTAGAGATTAGAAATTTGTTATAGATAAATTTTGATGATAAGCACAGAGCAAAAAACTGGGCTAAATCGGACCAGAGGGAGAAAAGTTCCCCTAAGAAGAACTAACCCAACCCCTAAAAGCATATTTTTTATAGTGTTTTTGTTAGAGGTGCTCCAAACACGCTTTGCTATAAACGAACAATTTCATTCTATTAACGATTGTTATTTCTATAATGAAACAATATTCATAACCCCAATGAAGCTTTACGTTGGACCAAAGACAACGCCAAAATCGTAACATTAATGCAAAAAATTGTCATATCTATGAACGTTTTTTTTTTATCAGTGTACGTATATCTAAAATATAATTACATTTATTCTTTGAGTCCATTTTATTTGTTTTTTTATTTTCCTGACTGATGAATGTCTTTAATAATTTTTTTTTTTTTGCTCTTATCTCATATAAAGACATTTAAAACGCACAAAATTTTAAGTCATTTGGACTCCATTGTCTTCTTGTGTGCTTAAAACTACCCTATTACGTCCTTAAAGATACTCAATGCTTGTTGTTTCGAAAACACCTGTATGTCATTTTGTTTATGCGTTGTCACACAAACCACCAATTCCCTGGAAAACAAACTAAACTTTCCGACTGGCAGAATGGCAGAGTGGTGTATGTCACAAGTTGTCATGAAAACGCATATTATTTGGTTTGCTGAAGCGTGCTAGAAAAAAGAAGAACAACTCTCCTGCAGTTTTGTAAATTTTTAAGCATTATTGTTAAATATGACAAGTTGAGAAGAAACCCCCTGAAATTGAATGGCAGTTCATTTAGAGGGTAGATAATATTAGTGCCGTTTAGTTACGTGAGTTAAGGTGTTTACAAGGTGTGGTAAAAAGGGAGTAAATTTAATATGGTTCTGCTAAACAATGATAATTATCGAGCCACAAATATTGCTAAAATGCATATATATACAAATAATACCCAAAATCCCAACTCACTCCTTCGATCAACAATTAAATATTACTGTGAACACGTCTGATCTAATTACGTTTGTACAAATTTGTTTTATAATTTCGTAGGATGCTATTTTGCAGTTAAAAAAATTTCGTCTTTTACTGGAAGAACAGACAGCTCCATGTGAATTCGTGAATTTTTTATGTACCATGGTGCTGCATGCAGTACTCCTTCGAAGAATTTTGTTTTGTAGCGTTTAAATTTTTCCAATGCTTGATGTTGAGGCAGTGAATATCATAGCTCCATATGAGCTTTATCCATGCCATAGACTATGCGACCGTTGCTACAACACGTTGGCTTGCCGAGTTGTGTATTTTGCGCACAAACTGTGCGACATTAACTCACAACTTCATTCCTTAAAAAATTCTGTTGAGTAAAGATAAGCGCAGCTGCAACAATTGTATATAAAAATAAGAGCAAATCGTAATAAAGTTGTACAACATGCTCCTAAATTTTACAACCAGTCGATACAACTACCCAACAAATCAAAACTTTTTTAATCTTTCATACAACCTAGACACAACTTCATACGACAGCCCCACACACTTTACAATCTAATAACAAACATCGTCATGTTGTACATTTAGTTGCATAGTCTGTGGCTTGCTTTAGAATTGCGTTGTATAAAGTTTCCAATCCAACTTTTTTTTAAGCGTATTTTTTATTGAACCTTCAAAATAAACTAACAATAAGTATTCAAATCTTAATACTAAATATAAAAATAAAAAATGTACTTTTTACTTAAGTTCAGCCAATGCTAGACAAAAAAGTTTTATTATGCTGCAACTGTAGCGGTAAATTCAGCTATTGAACGCTCTGATGGTGGCAAGGGTATCTCGTGTTTTTAACCGAGTGTGACCGCCAAGAGGAGTTGGGTGAAGTTTCAGCTTACTGATATACCTTGTCCCGTACTTTGAAAATTCATCGTTTACTAGTGGAACACCCATATTCTTGTGAATTCGTAAGTTTTTTACATACCATGCAGCTGCAGTAATCGTTCGAAGAATTTGGTTTTTTCGCCTCTGAATTTTTTCAATATTTGCTGTTGAGGCTGTGCCTCACAATTGAATTTCATAGCACTATATAGGCTTTAGAATTGCATTGTATAACAAAAGTTTGCAATCCAGCTTCAATGTCGAATTTCTGCCCATAATAATAGGTGATTTTATAAGAACTATCGGAAATTAAAAAAAAAAAACACATAAAATTCAGAAAAATGCATGAAATATTTATTTGGATCGATAGTTGGTTCGATATAATTTAATGTTTGAAGATTATTTCATGCAAATGTTGGCCGCGGCTGCGCCTCAAATGGTCCATCCGCTTAGTCCAATTTTTGCATACTCTTTCCAACATTTCGGCCGGTATCTCACGAATAAGGTTGGCAATGTTGGCTTCCAGTGCGTCAATCGAAGTGGGCTTGTCGCTATAGACATTAGCCTTAACATAGCCCCACAAAAAATAGTCTAGAGTCGTTAAATCGCACGATATGGGCGGCCAATTGACTTATCCCAAGCGTGAAATAAACTGTTCATTGAACTCGCCTCTCAATTGGTCCATTGTTTCGCGTGCTGTGTGGCATGTGACACCGTCTTGTTGAAACCACATGTCATGCAAGTCAAGCTCTTCCATTTTGGGCAAAAAAAAGTTCGTTATCATCGCACGGTAGCGCTCACCATTCACAGTAACGTTGTGATTCGCATCATCTTTGAAGAAATACATCCCAATGATGCCGCCAGCCCATAATCCGCACCAAACGGTTGTTTTTTGTGGATGCATTGGTAGCTCTTGCAATGCTTCTGGCTGCTCTTCACTCCAAATACGGCAGTTTTGCTTGTTCACGTATCCATTCAACCAGAAATGAGCCTCGTCGCTGAACACAATTCTTCGATAAAAAAGTGGATCTTCATCTAACTTTTCAAGAGCCCATTCACCAAAAATTTGGCGTTGTGGTAGGTCGCTTGGCTTCAATTCTTGCACCAGCTGTATTTTATAAGGCTTCACACCCAAATCCTTCCGCAAAATTTTCCACGTAGTGGAGTAACAGAGGCCCAATTGCTGCGAACGGCGCCGAATCGATAATTCATGGTCATCACCAACACTGGCCGATACGGCTGCGATATTTTCTTCAGTTCGCACTCTACGTAAGCGTAAGTGTTGGTGGTTTAATGTCCAACAATGTAAATTTGGTGCGAAATTTTTTTACAATAGCCCGAATAGAAGCCTCAGTAGGTCGATTAAACTGACCATAAAATGGAAGAAGCGCGCGATGAACTTTCTTAACAGAGCACGCATTTTGGTAATAAAATTCAATAATTTGCAAGCGTTGTTCGTTTGTAAGACGATTCATGATTAAATTATAGACCAAACTAAAGATGTTTGACAGTGACACAAGATACAAAACGTGCGTGAGCTGTCAAAACTAGTGTTGCCAAAAAGATAATAGCAAAAAAATCACTCGTTACTAGATCTAGTTGGCAAGTCAGAAGCGTAAATCAAATATAAAGTAGGTGCCAGAATATTAATGATAGATTTTTCGGCCTTTATTATTGTTAAATAAAAATGTCAGGAATTTTTCGAGCTTGAGGTCACTTTTTTAATTTTATTTGAAAATTTCCAATAATTCGCTACACCACTGGGTAGCATAATCAGGGCTAATATCAATAAAAAAAACAACAATAAATAAGTATAACAGTTTTTTATGATCATAATAAGTAAATAAAAATTGCAAGTAAGTACAAGACAGATCTATCAATATACACACATTTTGAATAATAACACTAACAAAGCAAACTTACATTTAGATATTGTTTTTTTCAAAAGAACACTAAAAACATAAAATAGGGATCCTTTTTCCTCGTATGTTATTACTGTACTAACTAAATTTTAATTGTCAAAGTTTTTAATTCTCTTATTAACTAAATATCTATATATTTGAAAGAGGTTCTCATAGTCTGTTTTATAATTGATCCTCTTTTCAATTGGAAGTTTTATTATTTGTAGCATCTCCAGCATGTAACGGCGTCTATAATTATTCTCAATGTTTAAAATTTTGGTTTGGTCAAAGTCTGGTGTGTGATGTAAATTCGCACAATGGGATGAAAGTGCATTTTTTTGTGATGTAGAACTGTACCTACATTTTGATCAGACTTATGACCAGCAATTCTTGCTCTCAGTTTGTTCTGGGTCGTGCCTATATACTCTTTTTTACAGCTTTCCGTATTATTACCACCACAGGATATTTTGTAGACTATATTTGCTGTGTCAAGTTTATCCATTTTGTCTTTGGTTTTAAAGGGTGTTTTTTTAAGCTAGATAGAACTTTAAATTGTAAAAAGTAACACAAAAAATTAAATTTTGATAAAACATTTTTTTTATTTGTTTCAGTATACTCTGACAAATCATCATGAATAGACTCACGCTTGAACAACGCTACGAAATTATCCAAATTTACTTTGAAAATCAGTCGTCGATTCGCGCAACTTATAGACGACTTCGTCATTTGTATGGCGTACATAATCGTCCATCTGAACAAGCCATTCGTCGAACTGTGGATAGATTTCGTACCACATACTCTCTAGAGGATGCAATAACACCAGCACGTCGAAGGAATGTGCGTACTGAAGAGAATATCGCCGCTGTAAACGAAAGTGTGGAAGAAGATCCAAATTTATCGATTCGTCGTCGGTCGCATGAATTAGGGCTCTGTCCGTCCACTACGTGGAAAATTTTGCGCAAAGATCTCGGCCTACACCCGTATAAGATCCAGTTGGTGCAGGAATTGAAGCCACGAGACCATTGTATGCGTCGTTCTTTCGCCGATTGGGCTCTAGAGCAGTTGTTCAGCGATGAGGCGCATTTTTGGCTTAACGGGTTTGTTAATAAGCAAAATTGCCGCATATGGAGTGAGACCAATCCACAAGAGACATTACAGACTCCATTACATCCAGAAAAATGCACTGTTTGGTGCGGTTTTCATGCTGGTGGCATCATCGGACCTTATTTCTTCAAAAATGAGGCCGGAGCTCGCGTTACGGTCAATGGAGATCGTTACCGCACCATGATCAATGATTTTTTGTTTGAAAATATGGATGACATTGATCCGGAGGAGATGTGGTTTCAACAGGATGGCGCTACGTGCCATACGGCGAACGCAACCATCGACTTACTGAAATCAAAATTTGGCGATAAGTTGATTTCGAGAAATGGACCTGTCAATTGGCCTCCAAGGTCGTGCGATTTGACACCTCTCGATTATTTCCTGTGGGGCTACGTGAAGTCACTGGTTTATGCTGATAAACCAGCAACAATTGACGCCTTGGAGGCCAGCATTGTTCGTGTTGTTCGTGACATACGGCCAGCAGTGCTCGAAAAAGTGGCCCAAAATTGGACGTCCAGAATGCGCTTCGTCAAGAACAGCCGCGGTGCCCATATGCCCGAAATCATTTTCAAATGTTAATGTCACGTATTGATCTTTCGAATAAAAAAAAATTTTGATTACAATTTAATTTTATGTGTTATTTTTTACAATTTCAAGTTCTATCGGGCTTAAAAAAACACCCTTTACTAAATAATTTATTTAAAGTATTGCTAGCTCTGTGTGCTATTCTGTAGTGCGCATGGTCTAGTAGTTTCGAGTTTCCCAATCTCTCTGAAACCTCTGGTACATATGTGATTGATTTGTATATTTCTGGATTGACTGTTTTCTCTTTTCTCGGTTTTTTAGGGTTTTCAGTTTGTCTAATTAGAATATCTATTATATGTGCTGGAAAATTGTTACTATATAGGATTTCGTTAATTCGCATTTAGGTGCCAGAATGTTACCTTGGGGGACTCCTGCTTCGATTGGTTAAGCAGAGCTTATAAAATCGCCTTCTCTGATAACAAATTTTCGGCCGCTTAAGTAGCTTCCAACTTCGGTAGAACTTCCAAGCCAACTTCAATGTAGAATTACTGCCCGTAGGCGAATTTAGCTGCGCTGCTATCGATTTCCACTGAGTGACTTTTGCATCAATGTGAAACTACCACGTTAGCCTACGTTCGAGGTGAATACCAAGGTACTTGACTTGATGATGCTAAATTATGGTTGGCCGCAGAGTGCTGTGTCATCTGCAAAGGCTGAAGTATAAATAAAGTAGGTCCCAGTATGCTACCTTGGGGAACTCTTGCCTCGATTGGCTGAGTTGGGCTGATAACAAATTTCCGGCCACATGAATTCCAGAAGTGTTTGCAGGCAAGTTTAGTTTTATTCTGTGTATTAAACCAAAGCCATAATCTCATAACTAGGTGTTTTTATTTCAGTATACGTGAAATTGTTCTCTCCTCTGAAGTTCCTTGAACCATTCAATTATAGCGTGCGCTATAAATACAAGGGCTTGTGCGAATAAAAAACATTTAAACCGAGTAAAATGTTATTTTAGATTTTTTTGTCACCCTTTTTCGTTGAGTTTTGGGGCACACTGTATATACATATGTATTTAAAACAAATTTAATTTCTTAATTTAAATATTTAGTAGCAAATAACTAATAATCCATTGATTTATAACAGTTATTTTCTCTACAAAATGGTCTTTTAAAGAAAACTTTTTTGGATTTCGATTGTTACTGTGAGTGTCAAAATAAAGTGTACGAAGCTTTTTCCACAATATTGTACTTTTTTTTTAGTCTTAAGATATGACTAAATATATCATTTTAGGGTTTTTGGAATCAGTATACTATTCTCTAATTAGTTATAGAAAGATAATTACTTATAATTATATAAGTTATAGAGCAAAAACAAATTTGAATGCATATTTTAGGCGTCAAAATAAAGTGCACATGTTGCATGTGCGTCATTTCAGCGGAGTGCTACAGTAAAAGGATACCATTATATTTAGTTATTTGCCTTATTTTAGCATTCTACTGAAGAGTTTGCATTGTTTTATGTTAATTAATTGTGATCTGCACAGCGAGAAATCCTCGTGTGAAGTAAATATTTGTTTTGGAATGGGCAAACAAACTTCTAGTGATATTAGTAATAACATTTCGGAATGAAGTAAAAACTTTCTGAGAAATTAGCTCTATTATACACAGAAGGCATAATACTGCAAAAAAAAATTTTTGATAAATACGAAAAATACGGCAAAATATAAAGTCGTCCAGTGCTGCGCTAACTAAAACTTTTGAAAGAGGCTGAAATAAGATCTATAGTGCGTGCTGCAAAAATAATAATTTTTAAAAGTGACGTTATAATATAAGAGGAAGTTTCGGCAAAATAAGGAACTATCTTAAGTGCCAGTATAATACGACGATCATTACACGAAACTGGGTTACATGATCGATTCCCGCGAAAGAAACCACTTATTTCGCCAGCTAAACAAAAAAGGCGCCTAGAATACACCAAAAAGTACCAACATAAATATGCTTCTTTCTGAAATAAAGTGCTTTTTTGTTTATAAAGTAAATTTGAGGCGTTTGCCCAGAAAAACCAGTTAAAGTATAGAGAACAAAAAATAATGAATTAAATAGGCCTGGTTAAGCATGGTGAGGGTTGGGTGCTGGTGTGGAAGTGTATGGCGGCAAGCAAAGTTGGAAATTTGGTTTTTATTGAAAGTGTAATGAATGAGATGGGCTACCTGAACATCTTGCAAAACAAAGTACCAACCAGTGTGGAGAAGTTTAGGTTGGAAATAGCTTCGATTTTTCAACAGGAGAACGACCCCAAACATACATACCGTATAGTAAAATAATGGCTGCTGTGTCGCACTCCCAAAATAGTGTGTCATCCTCTTCAATCACTGGACTTAAATCCAATTAAAGATTTGTGGGAACATTTGGAATGCAAAATACGAAAAAGGACGATTAGCAATAAGGATATGCTGATATCCGTTATAATGAAGGAACAGCAGAAAAGTTCATCTGATATAACTACAAAATTAGTAGAATCGATGCTCAGAAGACTAAATGCCGTAATTAAGACAAAAGAAAAATGAAGTAAATACTCAAACGATTTTGTTTTCATTTTAAAATAGTTTGTACACTTCTTTTCGACGCGTAAATAATGACTTATTTTTTATTTTTGTGGTAAAACGTTTGTTGTTGTAAATATTTTTTGCTGTTTTGTTTAGAATAAGGTAGAGACTGAATACTGATTCAAAAATACTTAAATGTAAAATTTTATAATAAAAAAACAGACTGAAATAAAGACAATATTTTAAGATATATTTGTGTACACTTATTTTGACGCTCACAGTATATTCACATTACTCGTATATATTCATAGTATAATATTATCTCATCTAAAACAACTTAATAATCACACATGCTCTCTCGCAAATGCATTTTTATATAAAGATTTCAAATGTCTTTCAATTGATCAAATCCATCCATCCAACTCTTATGTTTTAAGCTCTTGTGTGATAAAAAGAGAAAGAGCGAATGAGAAAGATTACTAAAGCAATAAATATTCATTCATATCGAAAAAAATTACATTGTTAGCGAGTGTGAAAGTATTTGTATTTATTGAACATTAGGTGGCCTTTTTTGTGTTGCTCACAAGACAAAAAAAAAAAAAAAAAAAAAGAGCGCGAAAACGAAATCGTATCGTACCGATTTAATTTAAGACATGTCCAACGATTAACCAAACAAAACGTTATAAACGAACAGCAGAAAGAATGAATGTATGCGGAAAGAAGACTTGACTGCACTACGTACGAGCAGCAGCAGTTCTGAGACTTGAGCGAAAAAAGAGCAACAACAACAATAACGGTGGCAACAATAATAGCAGCCAGCCTGCAGTAGTACAACTACCAAACATTTGTATACAAGCGTATAAATATTTATGTACAATTTTAAGTGTTTTATTTCTGGCAGTAATTTTTTTTATTTTATTTTTGTTGCTTCGTCTGTCTGTTTCCCGGTCTGTATGTTTGTCTGTCTGTCTTTTGGCTGATCAGTTTATATCCCCATCCCAGGCTGTCTGATTGCCTTTAGCTTTAATGCAACACGAATAAGCGGCTCAGCATGTGGCTAAGCCGATCATAATTCTTGTTTGTCAGTCTCAACCTGAGCTAGAGACCAGCAGCTTTTGTTTCTATTGTATTCAGATCTGTTTCTGTTTTTTTTCTTACTTCATTTTTTGTTGTTGTTGCCTTTGTTTTGTTTTTCTTTTTGAGGTAGTAGTACGTATGTTTGTTGTCGTTGTTGTTTCCAAAATGAAACACATTTATATAGAAAATATTTGTTCATGTGTCAAGTGACTTGGGGCAATTTGCTCCTACTGTGGGCATAAAAATGCGCTTCTTGGCTCATTGTCAGACCTGCTTAAGAGATTTGCTTCTCAACTGTGGTGCGTTGGGCTGGCTGTTGTTGCGTTATTGTTTCGAGTGGTGTTGTATGTTGTTTTTTCTGAACTTAAGACGTCCGTGAGCTGCACATTTGCATCAAATTGTAATTTAGCTGTGAAGTTATAAATATTCACGATGAGATCTATTAACGCTCAGCTTTAACTTAATATTTTTCCTTTCTTTTATTATTTGTTTTCTTTTCTTCGTGTTTGCATCCCCTTAAGGTAGAGATTTTATATTATCGCTGAGCCCACGTTTAAAGTACATACTTACATTTGTATGTGTGTAAGTATGTTCGTAAATATTTGTGTGCATATGAGTTTTACTGCCAAGTATTTCCCTGGCAGACACCTTGGAACCTTTAAAGTTGTGGCTAGTAGTTCGAATATGGAATATACGATTTGTTTTTATTTTCTTATATGTTTTGCTGGCTATCAGCTAAGGGTAACATTGATTCTATTATAATTTTTGCGCAGTGTGACTCGATTTTCTTTTTTTTTTTTGTAAGTTTGGGATATAATAACTTACAGACATGATCGGGCAAGCGCGCGATCTGTAAACGCAAAACTCTGTAAAAAACGCTAAACTAATTTTTGAATGGTCTGGCATTTTCGGAGTTGTTTACGAAAAAATAAAACACGTGATTTACATATTGCTCCTTTATTGCAACATAGTCATAACTAAAAAAAAGCTTGTTTCGAGAAAAACGCATTTCAAATTTTTAGTTTCCATACAAGTCTTAGAAAAGTTTTTTAGAAAATTTCTTCTACAGGAAACAGTTTAAAAGTAATTTGAATAAATTTTTGGCACAATAAAAAAAGCAGTACTGTTAACAATTTTGCATTGTTAACTCAAAAAGTTTATTTTGTGAGATATGAGTATGCTGTAATAAAGGAGCGATATGAATGAGGGGGAAAAAGAAAAACAAATTGATAAATAAATAGACTCGTAGATAAAAAAGCTAAAAAACACTTTTCGATATCATGCCAATAACACAATCAAAATTTTTTTAATTCCCAAAACCGACTTTAGGAATCGCCAAAATTCCCCCTTTCCCCAGACACAATATTGCAGCTTCAATTTTCGCACTAAATTTTTTATTTTTTGTTTATATTTTTGCAATCTATTTTACAATTAAAATAATAAGCAAATTTCATAACATTTAACTTGCATACCTTATTGAGTTTCAATTAAACTCAAATAAAGAAAAAAAAAATTAAGTACAAAAATGTTTACTTTTTTCGTTGTTAGTTGTGTGTTCGAGTCCAACTTCAGTCAAGAAGAGGGATTATTTTTAATTATAACAATAATTGCTGTGAACCAATAAGACCAAAAAAGAGCAGAAAAAATAATTGAATACCATATAGCTGGGGACAACTAGCTGTTTCGTAGTCACTACACTACTCATCAGCACCCACTGGGATTCGAACTCGGGATCATGTGAACATGATGTATTTTTAATACGGTCGCTTAACCAACTCAGCTACCGAGAGCTCTTTAATTATTCTTACGTTAATGTTTGTTGCATATTGATCACATTATTAGATGTTTTCTATTTATTTTCTGTAGGGTAGCTGAAGTACATGTAGCCTAAATTGAATGACCGTTAATAGTTCAAATTTACGTTACAAAACGCGCATCGAATGTGAAAAACTGGTTCCGATTCGGTTAGTGAAGCGGTTCCGTTTTTTTTGGGGGAATTCCTAAAATCTGCTTCGTGAATCCCCAAAATCCCCCACTTCCCCGGAAGCAATACGACAACTCCAACTTTTACACTAAAGCGGCAACACTGTATATACAATTTTATATACCTACATATGTAATAATCACTCACATGGCATGGGTTTCGAGTGTTGCAAACATACAAACAAACCAACATACAACTGAAACTTATATAAACGTCTTAAAAAGTAAGAAATTATTTAAAAAATTTTAGTATTATTGTGAAATAAAGTTTCGGGCCTTCGATATATGAAAAATATGCTACAAAGCTCACGCTTTTTTTACAAGAATGTTAGTATTTTTCGTTCACACGAACGTTGTTCTACGTTTTTAATATTATTTCTTACTTTTTAGTCCGATATCTGGGCGTGTTTTTTAGTTTCTTATTATTTATTTATTTAATTATAATACGAGGGCGGATTGAAATTGAGGGTACCTAATTAGAAAAAAAACATTTTTTTCAAAAACCATTTATTTCTTAACATATTCTCCTTTTAATTCAATACACTTAATAAGACAATACTTGAACTTTATTATACCCTTTAAATAATACGATTTTGCGAACCCCTCAAAATACGCATTAGTTTCGGTAATCACTTCTTCGTTTGAGATCAATCTCTTTTCTGCAAGCCATTTTTTCAAGTTTGGAAACAGAAAAAAGTTACTAGGACTACTATATCACGCAATTTTCAGCGTCGTATCTAATGCTGTGTGAACCGGTGCGTTGTCTTGAAGAAAGAACAATTTTTTCTTCTGTAAAAGTGGTCGCTTTTTCTTGATTGCATCAATCAGTTGATGCAATAATGCATGATAATACTTTCCTGCGATTATGGATCCTTTTTCAAGATAATGGATGAACAATATTTCGTATGAATCCTAAAATACAATGACCATAACCTTGCCAGCCGATTTCACCGTCTTCGCCTCCTTCGGAGGGTAGTTACCCAGTGAACTTTTTGTCACATATATCTTCGATCTAAGACCATTGACAATGTAAGCGCGACCCATCCGAAGTCTGTATACAATTCCTACTTACATTTACACAGCGATGGCCTAGGCCGTAAGATGCATCCAACACTGTATATATTGCAAGCGAAGATTGGATGAGTTCAAAACTATATTATTATCATTTGTTTTCTTCTTTGCTTCTTATGTACATTCAATTTAACAAAATGAGTAGAAAAGTACTAATCTGAATCGGATGTTAGTTGTTTGTTGTGCTTAACATATTAATTTAGATTTTTTTCTGTGGACACAATCGCTTACAATCGACTGCTTTGCAAATTGTAATAACTTGTGGACTGCTGGGTAAATAACGAATATCATGAGAGCGGAGAGTAGAGTAAAAAGAACTACGAGGAAAAAAAAGAGCGTGGTTTCATATTTAAAATATGATAGTTCTACACAAAGACATTAAGAGTGTTTCTTTACTTTCTGGACAAATTTCGTGCAAAAGAGAGCATGCATAAGTTTCTCTCAAATACAGATAAAATTTACCTAAAGTACGGGAACGTAAAAAGCCAAATTTCCAGCCCAAAAAGAAACATATGCTGTGTTTTGATGTCGCAAAAAAAATTGTCATTTAGTTTTACGAAAAAATACTGTGATATTTTACACTTTTTAGCTTTTAAGATCTTTTGCACATTCATTTTTATTTATTATTTATATAAAAACACTGAAATGATTTGTATACGAGTTGGTTCAAATGAACTTTGTCTCCTTAATATTGTTTATTTTTCCAACAGCTGATTGCTTAATTACTTGCCCTAACTAGCCCGAAGAAAGAGTACGGGCTGTTTCGTGCAGGAAGAGGAAGCATACTGTTCTCTCAAAAGCGCTCTCATTTGCCCAATATTAAAGTGCGGGGACGCGTTTCGTGCAAATTGGGATCCCGTGGGATCCTAAAGTAGAATAAAGAAACATACCTATTATATCATCAAAAGTATTAGAACATTTTAAATTCTCATTGGTTTCTTGGAAATCGTAAAATATAAAGTTACATGTTTCAACATATTTTTAAAATCGTCAAATTTAATCGGATATTAAGTTTAGCTGATCATACCGTGCCATGGTACTGGTGACATTGAGTCATAAAGTTTAATTCACTTAGGCCCAGTTTTTTACTGCGTATTTAAATACAAAATTAGTTTAGTTTTCATTTAAATTTAAGTTGTATTTAAATGCTACTTCAGCTTATCACTATTAAATTATTGTTCTTATTTAAATGCGATGAAAGTGTGGCAGCTCTACTTTAATTCCAAATATTATGGAAAGTATTCCATAGAACAGCTGTTTGCAAGTGGAAGAATAGAAAAATTCTTAAAGAAAAATATTAATTTTATTAACGGCATAGAAAAACTTAATAATTTTATAAATAAATAAAATAAATAAAGTTATTTTTAATAAATTATTATACTGTGCTGTTGTTTAGTGCAAAATTAGCAACTAATTATCGAACATCTTCTGCAGGCAATAGTTAGTATGTGTGTTTTGTTTACCTTTTTTGCACTAATACAAATGCAAGCACACAACCATATGGACTATGAGGAAGACTTAAATAAAACTTAAATGAAGAAGTTTGGGCATTTAAGTTTAGTCCAAATTTGTAGTGAAAAACTGATGTTCGTATTTAAATGGAACTTAAAGCTAAATAACATTTAAATACGAACTCAAAAACTGTGCCTTAGTAATTTTTTAGATGTTAATGAGCCATCATCACATCAATGAGAATTTTACATCAAATTAAATGCAATATATAGTTGGTTTGATATTAGTGCGATATATATAATTAATAGTATTTTGTCATTATATTGACTTCATTTAGTCATTTCTTGGATATTAGAGTCTGAATCCATTGATCACATGCTCACATCAAACGTATTCCAATGAAACATCACTATGATGCCAGTAGTACAAGGCATTGATGAAATTAATTGTCGTAATTACTGCTAATGCTAATTAGAGCAACTGATGTAATGATTGACATCGTAGCAATGAAAAGTGTCATGTGATCAACAATGATAACATTTGGCATTGCATTGATGTTAAAATGCATCACAGTTATGACGGGTTTTCTATGAGTGCACATATCAGTCACTTATTTGCTGAAACAAAAAAACTTTACTCAAATTGTCATGGAGTTATCAAACAGCTCTCTGTTTTTTTTTTATTTATCTTCTTAAATGAGCCTTAAAAGTCTCTAGTAATCATGTAAACAGAAAATTAAATGTCTTTAATGAGTTGATGCTTCTACTTGTTTGTTTTTTAAACGCTGTAGTATTTAAAAACCTGACGAAAAAAATATACTTATAGGTAGATAAAATAATGACGCTAATTTATTTTAAACTAGAAGTAGTTAAATATACAATTTTATTGGACTCTTGCGCCACAGGACAGCCACTAACCGCAACTGTCGCCAAACAAAGTCGATAACGTTTTAAGGGCTGCTGGTATTAAATTTAAGACAATCACACATTTTAAAAGAATTCTCACAAATTTAACAAGCGCAAATCTGCAACTGGCGGATTAAAGAAAAATTAAATGAACAAAAGCACACAAATAAAAATATTGGCCATAAAAAAAAAAAATACCTCCAAAAGCAATAATCAAAAAAAAAAAAAAAAAAAAAACAAAAAACTAAATTTTGGAACAATCTTAATAATAATAACTGGGAGAAAAAAAAATGCATATAAATAAAATAAAAAGTAAAAAAATATGCAGACTGTTCAAAATTTTTAATCCTTATTAAGTGCCACATGCTTTTTTTTTTCTTCTTTTTTTATGAATTTTTTGATACTGACAGTTAAAATGTTTGCAGGGACAGAGTTTTTGGAGGACTTTTTTTCGTGTGTATGTGTGTGTATGTGTGAAACTTAAACATGTGCAAATTGATGTCGTTTGTCCCCACTACATTGTACAACTTTACATTTATTGTTTTTTTCTTTGCTTGTTGCTGTTGTTTTGGGTAGAAAAGCGAATAATAACAAAATACAACAAAAAAAAAAAAAAATAACAAACCTGTCATATCATGAACACTTCTGTGATCGGGACGAACCAACACAGTAGTGCCGCATCCTGCTGTTTGGAAAATGCCAGAATTTGTTAACAAATTGGTTTGCTTCTTTACTTCGTTTTTAATTGTCTGCATTCTATTTTTACTTTTGATAAGTTTTTGTTTTCTTGGAAATACATACATACTCGTACATACATCCATATATAATATACATATAAATTATTTACATTCGTTTGGAAGAAATTGTAAACTAACATGCAAACGCTGAAGGGACTTGAAACGCTTGATGCTTTTCACACACTGCAGCACGAGGGCTTTGCAACGCCAACCATTTACATTAGCTTCCATGCAGCAAACAATTTTCACAAGTTTTACACATGCCGTGTAAAGTAGATAGCACACGATATGTTTTTAACATCTACATTTTTCTCAATGTAAAATGCCTACATATATGTATGTCGTCTGTTACCTCAACAACATCACTTCTGTAAAAAACCAGTGCAGTCGAAGAAAACAGTGAGCAAAACCTTCACATTTGACCGGGCTTTTTTCGATCTTGGCTCTTCTGGACTCTTCCATTGGGATGATTGGGCTTTGGTTTCAATGTCATAGCCATACACTAGTGGTGGACAGATGTGTTTTGCACTTGGGCTAGTGAGATAATTTGAGGGTAATTTAAAGTACAGTGACAAGCAAAACTAACATAAACGTTTTCCTATGAACAATTAAATCGTATACGTTAATGATGTCATAACAGTTTCATAAGAGCTATAAATGTTTCAAAGTCATAGAACCAATTTATTACGTTGTTTACTACACATGAATTTTAAGTCTGAAAGTTCACATAAATATGTTTATTATATTTATTCATATTAGAATGGAAGAAATCATAATACCTTCCAGTAACATTTTCTGTACACATTTTAAATATTTGATGGCGTAAAAGACATATACAAACGCATTTTTTATCATAAAAATATTTTGCATTACCATTTATGTTATTTGCTGTAAGTGGAAATAAAGCTCTAAAGGCCCATTTAGCCGACCGTAAATGTAGAAATGTAAATGTAGTCGTAACAGCTGATCGTTTTTGTCATACGAGAAACCATGAAAACGCTTATCTGACTGTAATGAAATGTAACCGTAACGTCTCAACCTGTAGAAAATAGAATTTCATTACGTGTTTACGTGAGAAATGTAGTCAGTGATGGTATACATTATTGTGAATGGCAGGATGGACCAAAAACTCTGTTTTCGTACTTTTTGTTTATTTGATAATTGCAATATTTAAATAGTTATATTTGTATACACACATAATATATTTTAATAAATTTAAGACTTTTCTGTGAAATACGCAAAATGGATAGACATGGTAACATAATTTATACACAGCGCACAATTTTTGCAACTGTCGTATTATATGTAATCACAACATTTATTCGCCCGATTTCCAAAAATATATTTATTAAGTACAATCTTCCAACGATAAAATGAATTTTAAAAATTGGTTTACAATATAGAGTTATGCTGAAATAAATGTAAGAAAGCAATACAGTATAAATTTAGGTCTGTGGTGAAATGAAAATGTAATAATAAAAAATGTTTAATATTTTTTTTAAGTATAATAAGCTAATAATTATATATAACTAGCATTTTAGAGAAAACCATTAGACTTAGAAACGTTTTTCTTTCACCATTCTATTACCTATTGAAATTCAGCAACATCGCTTCACATATAGCTGAGATATGTTCAAAATTCCGAAAAAGTCCATTATTTTTTGCAATTTTGTATGAAAATTTTTGAAAAAAATATTGTTTTGCTTCAAACTTCACACACTTATTATAGTAATAAAAGGAGGTTACTAAAATACAGAAAAAAAGAAATTCCGATATCGGTCCATATACTCGTATACCCAAGATATACCCTAAACCGATTTTTCCATAATTTTTTTTTTTTTTTGCTTAAAAGAAGTTCTGATAATATAAAGAGGTTACCACATACAGAAAATGAAAATTTCCGATATCGGTCCATATATACCCGAGATATAGTCTAAACCGATTTTTTTGTGAAAAATTTCTTTTGCTTGAAATCACCTCCGATTATAAAACGAGGTAATTACTCGTAAAATACAGAAAATGGAAAATTCCGTTATCGGTTCATATTTAACTGAGCATATTTAGTTCAAATTTTTAATATATACTATATATGTATATGTATATAGGTGACTATCTAAAAGGGTATTTTAGATTCGGCCCAGCCGAATGTACTACGCTCCTGTTATATATTAATATTATTATATATTATAAAAAGTTGAATTTAATTTTTTAGAAGTACCAAAGAGCAGAGAACAAAAATTCAAACATTTGAGATTTATTAGCTATATTAGCTTCCAGCATTGGTACTAATAAAAAAATTATAAACAGCTTGTTTTTTATGTTTCCCAGCTGTAGCTCATATGAAATGTTGACATATGTATATACAGAAAAAGAAATATTAGAAATTTTAGGTACCATTTGAACAATTTTCGTACTTTTTGTTTATGTACTGAATACTATGAACTCTCATCACTGCTATGAACAGCTGTATTGCTTTTATTTTATTTTTGTAAATTATCTGATATAAAGATATGTGTGATGAAAAATTAATTATTTTCTTTAACATACAATAATATAAAAATGAAAAACAGAGCACTTTTTCTGTAAATCATTAATAAGTGAACACTTTTTCTTCACATGCACTTTCGTTTTTTTTTTTTTGTATCAAAAACACATGATACGGTTTTACGTGTTCTATAAGTGCTACTACATTTACATTTACGTTACATTTACATTTTCTACTGTCGGCTAAATGGGCCTTAAGGCTGCATTCACCCATTGTTTCCGAACAAAATTTTTGTCCGGACAAAAACTTTTTTACTGAGAGTGTTTTGCAGCACGATTCACCCCAAGGTGCATTAACGTATACACGGTGGCAGCACTAGAACAAAATTACAACAATACAACAAAAACAGGCATGTGGTAAGCTATGTTTATCAAAAATATTTGTAACTATTTTCACAATTATAAACTATGAATGTACCTTTTCATAATTGTAAATTATATTTATTTAAATTATTTATATGTTTACAAAATAATTTGTATATGTTTAATTCAGAATAAAACACTAAATTCACTTTCAAAAATGTAAACAATACATTTGACGTAAATAGCTTACTATATTGCCAGTAGCAAAAAATTGTCACATGCCGTAGTGCTGCCACCGTGTATACGTTAATGCACCTTGATTCACCCATTGCAAAAAAATGTTCCGGAAAATCAGAGCTGCCATATGTAAACAAAATCTATTAGTTTTACAAGGTGGCAGTACTGCTTGTTATTATTTTGGTTTTTCTGGAGTATTTTACATTTTCTCAATTATTAGTAAATATTGTGTGATAATAATGGAAAAAAGAAAACGGCTTTTGCTTATGGCCATTGAAATACATAAAGCATTATTTTTAGCCAAGTACATAAATAATAAAAAAAAATTAAAAAGATTTGCAGTGAAAAGACTTTTAAAGCAAACAAGAGCAATGGGTTACTTTTACTCATTATATAATACATACACTCTCTTCCTGGCTTTTTAATTTCTTCAATAAGTTTTCGGCCAATAAATTCATTTATTTCCATATTAAAATTATTACTTATTTTTTAATAACTATTAAAACTATGTACATATACCAAATGCTAGCCACAATCGAAATTTCATCAGAATAAAACTACCATGTAAATTTTTTTTTCGATGGGGCAACTCAATACAATTTTGTTTAAAAAATGTATCCTATTGGCATCTCAGTTCAATTTTGTCCGGAAAAAATATAAAATTAAACCAATTCAATTTGGGAGTTGTTCGTAAAAAATATTTTCTCTCTCTCAAGAAGAGAGACGTCAAACTACATATAAAAAAAATTTTGTTCGGACAAAAATTTTGTTCGGAAACAATGGGTGAATCCAGCTTAAGCGCCTAGCTATCATGTGTATCTGTCTGTCATGTCTGTTGAACGCAGTGTTGCCAGGAGATTTTTTTCTGAAATCCCTACCATAGCGCATAAAAATCGCGTTTTATAACAAAAGTTTGTAGTCCAACTTCAATGTCGAATTTCTGCCCATAAGCCAATTTAGTTGCGCTGCTTTTAATTTCAACTGAGTGACTTTCGCATCAATGTGAGGCTTCCACGTTAGCCTACGGTCGAGGTAAATACCAAGGTATTTAACTTCATTATGCTGCGGAATAGGTGTATTGTTAATTTGGATAGCCGAACATGTTTGCTTACGCAGTGTGAATGTAACATGAGCATATTTTTGTTCATTAACTTTTATTTTCCAAAGTTTCAACCATTTCTCTAATAATGAAATATACTGCTGCAAATTTCGTGAAGCTTCTTGATGGTTTTCATAAACGCTGCAAAAAGCTGTGTCATCTCATTGGCATGTCAGATGCGTAAATCAAATATAGAGTGGGTCCTAGAATGCTACCTTGGGGAACTCCTACTAAGACTTGTATGGAAAATAAAAATTTGAAATGTGTTTTTCTCGAAACAAGCTTTTTTTAGATATGACTATATGGCAATAAAGGAGCGATATGATACTTAAAATTTATCTCTGACATATAAAATATATGTATGTAGTATACTCTAAAATAACTATCACATGATATTTCAATACTGCATACATACATATGTATGTATTTACCAGAGAACAACTTTTAGTGATTGCAAAAAAGTCATACTTGCTCAACAGCATGAAAACCATTTCATTTCGTTCAAATATGATTTTGTGTTCAGCCGCACAAATGCCCAGTTGATTTTTAATCAGCAAACACAATGAGCGACAACTTCGTTATGTGAGTGAAATCATCGTTAAGATTCGTGCTTGAATATAAATGAATGCGCGTATAGTTCGGCATTCATTTCTTGTGTTTGAATTTTTGTTTTGGAAGAAAAAAAATTAAGGAAAATCAATGCAGTGATGTATTCAACAGTTCTTCTGTATGCTTCTGGTGAAAAACAAATCAAAGTAAAATGCACATACATAGAAACAAAACTTGTTTCACTGCGCTTTTAAATGAATTTGCCATTTAAACTAAAAACAAAATATATATATGTAACTGTGTTTCAAATTTTTTTATTCAACACACAATCGAAACAACATCTAATGTTTAGCCGATTTTATTCAGTACTAAAACGATCGCGCAATTTTTACAAGGCGAGTTGATTTAACCCAACATTGAGCTTTGTCGCTAGATTTTTGTTGATTACAAATTCAGATTGTTTACAAGGCGAGTTGATTTCACTCAACGTTGAAATTTGTTGCCTGATTTTTGTTGATTACAAATTTTAGTGTATGAGTTAATCAAGCAAAAACATGATTTTTGATGATCACTGGTGACGAGCAATTTTTTTGCTATTATATTTTTGGCAACACTAGTTTTGACAGCTCACGCACGTTTTGTATCTTGTGTCACTGTCAAACATCTTCTGTTTGGTCTATAATTTAATCATGAATCGTCTTACAAACGAACAACGCTTGCAAATTATTGAATTTTATTACCAAAATGCGTGCTCTGTTAAGAAAGTTCATCGCGCGCTTCTTCCATTTTACGGTCAGTTTAATCGACCTACTGAGGCTTCTATTCGGGCTATTGTAAAAAAATTTCGCACCAAATTTACATTGTTGGACATTAAACCACCAACACGCTTACGTAGAGTGCGAACTGAAGAAAATATCGCAGCCGTATCGGCCAGTGTTGGTGATGACCGTGAATTATCGATTCGGCGCCGTTCGCAGCAATTGGGCCTCTGTTACTCCACTACGTGGAAAATTTTGCGGAAGGATTTGGGTGTGAAGCCTTATAAGATACAGCTGGTGCGAGAATTGAAGCCAAACGACCTACCACAACGCCAAATTTTTGCTGAATGGGCTCTGGAAAAGTTAGATGAAGATCCACTTTTTTTATCAAAGAATTGTGTTCAGCGACGAGGCTCATTTCTGGTTGAATGGATACGTGAACAAGCCAAACTGCCGTATTTTGAGTGAAAAGCAGCCAGACGCATTGCAAAAGCTACGAATTCATATACAAAAAACAACCGTTTGGTGCGGATTATGGGCTGGCGGCATCATTGATGCGAATCACAACGTTACTGTGAATGGTGAGCGCTACCGTGCGATGATAACAAACTTTTTTTTGCCCAAAATGGAAGAGCTTGACCTGCATGACATGTGGTTTCAACAAGACGGTGCCACATGCCACACAGCACGCGAAACAATGGACCAATTGAGAGGCGAGTTCGGTGAACAGTTTATTTCACGCTTGGGAGCAGTCAATTGGCCGCCCAGATCGTGCGATTTAACGCCTCTAGACTATTTTTTGTGGGGCTATGTTAAGGCTAATGTCTATAGCGACAAGCCCGCTTCGATTGACGCACTGGAAGCCAACATTGCCAACATTATTCGTGAGATACCGGGCGAAATGTTGGAAAGAGAATGCCAAAATTGGACTAAGCGGATGGACCATTTGAGGCGCAGCCGCGGCCAACATTTGCATGAAATAATCTTCAAACATTAAATTATATCGACCCAACTATCGATCCAAATAAATATTTCATGCATTTTTCTGAATTTTATGTGTTTTTTTTTTAATTTCCGATAGTTCTTATAAAATCACCCATTATATATATATATATATATATATATATATATATATATATATATATATATATATATATATATATATATATATATATATATATATATATATATATATATATATATATATATATATATATATATATATATATATATATATATATATATATATATATATATATATATATATATATATATATATATATATATATATATATATATATATATATATATATATATATATATATATATATATATATATATATATATATATATATATATATATATATATATATATATATATATATATATATATATATATATACAGATAGATATATACATATTATATTAGTTTTTATTAACCAAGTTCCATTAAAATGTTTTATTTTACTCATAACGTTACACTCGTACACACTTTTATATCTAATCTTTTGTTTTGTCAATTGCAAACATATTTGCCATTTAAAACATTTCATAAATAAAAGTTACGCACTGCAAGCAAATGTTTTTTTTTCTCGTTCCCTCCCATTAGAAAAGAAATCAACCTCAAGGCTTTAGTAGTCCCTGTTACTATTCCAACAAATCCATTTAAAAAGCCATTGCGTCAAAGCCGTCGTAAAGCAATTTGCTTAAGCCATCATAAAAATAAAGTTTATTACACAGCGAACAACCGGCAAAAGTTGAGGAGAGTAAAACATCGCACAAGGCGAAGGAAGGGAGGAGACCTCCAGCAAAATAGCAAACAAAACGGAACAATGGCAAACAAAATAATTCGACCCATTGTCGACTGAATGCATGATAAAAAAAAAATTAAAAGAATTTGTGACTTTAAGCGCTTCTTGCTTTACGAGTATTATTCAGTCTGTGTTGTTGTTGGTCTTGTTGTTTGTTTTTTAAGTGCAGTTAGTGACTTGCGTTCATTCACATTTAGCATATGAGTATATTATGGTCCTGTTTTTCTTTTTGGATGTTAGTTTTTTTTTAGAGAAACCCTTAAACAAAAATTGCTTTCCTGTTGCTAGCACTTCCTACAAGTTTTCACTTTAGCGATAAGTTTTTACCCTAATGGCAATTATTACAACCTAACGATAAAGTTCCTGTTAGTTAAACTGAACATTAGTTAATGTGCTCGATAAAAGCTTTATTCGTTTACTTTACAGTAAAATCAAGGCGAATTTATACAGGTGAATGCAAGCGGAAAGGCGAATTCAGTGGCTAATTTCTGTAACTTTCGCCACGAGAAACTTTTTTGAAACAAAGTTGAAACAAACAGCTGCTTTTCTCACTAAACTGTAGCTGTAACTTTTTTTGTTGAGTAATAGCTGTCACGTAAGTAAATTACTCGCCATTTTAAAGAAAAACTGTGTCTGTGAAACTTTTGCGAAAAAATTTCCCGCATTCAACTGTCATTATTTCTCGCAAATAAAAGGCTGTGAGATAGTGTTTCAAATAACAATAATGAGAATTAAATGAATAATAAGACTGAAAAACTAAGTATTTTGCTGTTAAATTAAGTTTAATATATTTATTTACACAGTATAGAATGATTTTTTTTTTTATTATAAATTTTTAAATAATTTGTATACCCTTTACACCACAACTTTTAAGGGAATGCTTATGTAAGTTTGTAATTTCTACAATTTTAATTTCCGACCCAACAAAGTATATTGTAATACTTTTATAATGTTTTTTCAGAATTCCACTGGTCACCTGATACTACTTAGTTCGGCGTTCGCTGACGAAACGATTAGAAATGAATCTACTTCAACTTTGGCTGAGTGTGACGAATTTCGACCAACACCCTGATTGTGTGCATTTTCATATACACCGATGTGTTTTATTTTTGGCGACGCATATTCGCGACCAAATATTCGTCGTTCGTCGCAGTTGTGTTCCTAGCATAATGTTGATGTATTCAGTTTAGTCAAACGCGCATGCATAAATTATTTTTATGAAAATGAAATCTTGCTAGATGTCAAAAAATGGTGCTGTAAGCGATATGGTTTTCGTTGTAGATTTTAATTCAAATCTACTAGATTTTGAGTTGGTGTAAATGTAGTATAAAGAAATTACCCTGTATGTATGTTCCAACACCATTACATAGTGTCTACAACTGATATTAACTCTGATATAATATGAGAGAGAACGTCAGCAAATTAACAAGAAAAAACAAATTATATTTTCTCTCATATCTAGCTACTTGGCGCCAAGTATTTTTGCAAATATCATAATATTTCAGAATTTTTAAGCAACCATGCAGTAAAAATCGTTGAATGTTGTATTTTTCTTAAACAAATTTATATATTCCAACAACATAAAGAACAGTAAGCGTTTTTTTTTTTTATAAATATTTTAATGATTTTATTAAACTTTTTTCGAGAATTCTTCAAAAATTGAATATTATGTCGCTTTGTTTACGTTTTTTGACAGTTCATATCATGAGATGGTTTTCTAAATATATATTATCAAAACAATATTGTGATATCTGATATAAATAATATTGCAATAATATCGGGTGGTTAAATTTCAAGGGCCGATGTTGAATGTGAACCACACCTAAACGCCAAGTTTTTTTTCCGAATTTTATTTGACATTTCTCTATTTCAGAGTTATTCAATTTGAACCATGGAGAGATACACAATCCAACAACGTGTTAAAGTTATCCAGTCTTATTATGAAAATGATGATCAATTTTCGAAGAAAATCATCTTCAGTGATGAGGCACATTTTCACCCCTCTGGATTCGTCAATAAACAGAATTGCCGCATTTGGGCGAATGAGAATCCAAGAGTGACTGTCGAAAAACCAATGCACCCACAAAGAGTGACTGTTTGGTGCGGTTTATGTGCTGGCGGCATCATCGGGCCGTATTTTTTCCAAAATGAGGCCGGTCAGGCAGTTACTGTGAATGGTGTTCGTTATCGTGAGATGATAACGAACTTTTTATGGTCCGAATTGGAAGATATGGATGTAGACGATATGTGGTTTCAGCAGGACGGTGCCTTTTGCCACACAGCTAACGAAACAATTGCTCTTTTGCGCAACAAATTCAATGGCCGTGTTATCTCACGTAATGCCGATGTCAATTGGCCGCCAAGATCATGTGATTTGACACCGTTGGACTTTTTTCTTTGGGGTTATTTGAAAGAAAAGGTGTACGTCGATAAGCCAGCAATAATTCAACAGCTAAAGGATGAGATAATTCGGCACATTAACGGCATAGAGCCTCCATTATGCCTCAGGGTCATCGAAAAATTGGACCATCGGATGGAGGTGTGCCGCCGTGGTCGCATTTGACCGATATTTTGTTCCATACATAATTGAATAGTACCAATATATCATAATAAAATAAAATGACAATAAATTCCTAAATAGTTTGTGTTTTATTCAAAATCAACATCGGCCCTTGAAATTTAACCACCTTTTACTAATTTTGAAGGCTACACGTGATATAATTCTCTCTGCTATCAAAATTATTTGATATTATATCACGTATAGACTCTATGTTTGGGAAACCCTAATAGCGCTTGATTAATATCATAAAAGTTGGCGTGCGTTTTAATGCCAACACCGCTGAACAACAACACAACAATATTGTTTGGACAATTCTAATGCGAAATTATGGGCAAATAAAAGAAAAATAATAATAATAAAAATTAAGAAAACAAAAAACAACAACAATATTAATTTATATTTTATTTTGTTTGCAAGTCTTTTTCTTCTTCTTTCTTCTGTTATGTAGTCATTTGAAAAGGGGTTGTTGGTTGGTTGGTTGGTTTTTTTTTCTGCTTTTTCTTGTTGTTGTTGTTAGATGACGATTATGACTGTTTAGACATGCCGAGAGATTTAAGTGCAAACGACGAACAACAAACACTGTTCGCTTTGTTTAAAAATTTATGTTATAAATTTCAAATTAAACAAAAAATCAATTAAGTAATTGAGAAATATAATACGAGTGTATTTATAAAAATCAGTAACGAAGAAGAAGAAGCAAATCAAGTTGTTTTAATGCCAGACCATAAAAAAAGGATTAATGGTGGGTAAACGGAACTTGACGGCGTCTGTTTGGAATCGTTCATTCATTCATGCAGTCATTCATTCATTTCTTCATTCGCTCATTTGCAGTTGTGAAAAGTTTTTGAAGGACTTTCAACAATGAAATTGAAAGCTTTAAATCTGAATTTATAAAAAACACATTTTCAAATTGTTTGTTGTAAAGATTTAAACATTCTGGCTACAATAGTTAGTAAACAATACACTACAAATCTTCCCAGCCGGCAGCTTAATGTTGCTTAAAAGGGGAAAGCTTGCTGATATTTTAAGAGTTTGGCGTGTGGGGAGGGGGGTGGATGAGGAAGAAAGTCAATATGTATATTGCTGCTCATGATTTTGTTTTGAATAAATGATGATGACGATGATGACTGGACATTCACATGTCGCCGGCATATGTTTGCTGAATAATGCGAGTACAAAAGAAAGTCTTCTTTTTCTCTTTATTCAAATACTGATTTTTTTCTTCTTTTTTTCTCATGCTCAACACTCATCCGCTATTTAAACTTTCTATTTTTTCCCTTCTAAGAGTTGACCCTTCGTTTTTTTTCTTCCTTTTCTTGCTTTTATTTATTTATTTTGGGTCACTTCTCTGGTCCTGATGCTCTTAGTCTGTTTTGTTTAGCTGGTCTCTGTTGTTGTGCTGAGGCGGCTTGTATTGCCCGTTTGCTGTTCTGTGTGATTCCATTTTTTTTTCCTTTTTGTCTCTGGCAACTTTGTGTGTTAAATACACTTCAGCTGGATTAAAATATAAAAGTGTTTAAGACACACAATTTGGGGTTAAATATTCATAATGGCCTGTTCGCCTAAAAGGGTTTGACTTGTAAAATACTTTTGTAATGTTGTTTAAAGTGTTAAATGATGGGCTGATGGGCTGGTGGGCTGCTGCGCTGAGAGACTGGTGTCTGGTCTTGGCATTCAAGTGACGACCTAATAAATATTTAAGATGTGCAAACAAATAACTATTTTGCGGAATACAATGCCAGAGTTGTAAGTGAAAATTGTTTAACAATCGATTGCACTTCATGTTAAATAAAGTGTGTTTTAATAAAGTAGTGACCTCGTTATGCTACATACACATACATACATACTTATGTAGTGGTAAGGAAAAGGCATAAACTTGCAGTGGGGAATTAAAGCGAAATTTTTAGAAAATGTGTTTAATTTGTACATGAAAACTTCTAGGTTATTATTGTGAATAAGATCTAGGATATTTAATATCGGGTGGTTAGATTTTAAGGGCCGATGTTGAATGTGAACCAATTCTAAACGTCAAGTTTTTTTTTGTATTTTATTTGACGTTTCTCAATTTCAGACTAATTCAATTTGAACCATGGAAACATACACAATCGAGCAACGCATTAAAGTTATCCAGGCTTAGTCTAAGGTCAGACACAGCGATTTTAATTGCCCAACTTTTTAGCAATTTTCTTTTGGAATTGCTTTCTTGACCACAAACAAAAACTTTTTTCGGCAATTCTTGAGCAATTCTCTACCTTTTGTTTCATGCAATCTACATTGTATATGCACATACACATACATACATGAGAGAAAAGTAAGGAATTGCTGAGAATTGCCGAGTACCGGCAACTAAAGTTGCTGTGTGTGACCAGGCACTTAATATGAAAATGGGCGTTCGTGATTTTTTCGGTCATTTACTCGTCCAAATGTGTGTAATATCGGAAAAATCGTGCAAATCGGGTCGGTAAAAACTAGTGCAGCTCGTTCTGTAGAAAATATTGCTTCTATTTGTGACAGTGTGGCTGAAGAACCGTTCACTTCAGCTCGTCGTCGTGCCCAACAATTTCATGTCTCATGCTCGTCGTTGATGAACATTATGCATAAAGACTTGCATTTACACGCTTACAAGGTACAATTGACTCAAGAACTAAAACCTCTTGACCATTACAAGCGTCGTCAATGGTCAGAACGGTGGCAGGAAATGGTAACTGTGAATGATAAATTTTCGAAGAACGTTATCTTCAGTGATGAGGCAGGTTTTCACCTCAGTGGATTCGTCAATAAGCAGAATTGCAGCTTTTAGGCGAATCATAAACCTAGATTGAAGAACGGGACACATAGAATCCATCGTACTGTGTCCGTTTCCTTTTCAAGTGGCATCAACGTATACGAAGTATGAAGTTGGCTCAATCAGTACTTTGTTAACTGCATTTTACTCTAATTTAATTAAAATCTTTTGATTTATATGTGTATGAACGGCTCAGAAAATCTAACACAACTTGTTTTTAATTTATTTAACTTTTGAATGAAAAAATAAATCAAAATATACAAAAAATACAAACCGGTAACTGTCAACGTACTTTAAAAGTTGCTTAACTTTAATACTTTGCGTTGACGGAGAAGTACTGAATGTGGCAAAGCTCATAAGACTACATATATTTCAACTTAGTTATCAATTGAAAAAGGCCACGTATAAAGTACGACGGATTCTATGTGCCCGGCCTTGATTGTCGAAAAACCAATGCATCCACAAAGAGTGACTGTTTGATGCGGTTTATGGGCTGGCGGCATCATCAGGCCGCCAGGCAGTTACTCTGAATGGTGTTCGCTATCGTGAGATGATAACGAACTTTTTATGGCGCGAATTAGAAGACAATTTCAATGGCCGTGCTGCAGAAGTCAATTGAATGCAAAAATCATAGGATTTAACAGCGTTGGACTTGTTTCTTCGGTGTTATTTAAAACAAATGGTATACGTCGTTAAGCCAGCAACAATTCAAGAGCCAAATGATGATATAACTCGGCACATTAATGATTCAGCGTCATTGAAAATTTGTACCATCAGCTGGAGGTCGCGGCGGCCATTTGGCCGATATTTTATTCCATGCATAGTTGAATCATACCTATATTATTAAAAATAAATGACAATAATTCCTAAATAGTTTGTGTTTTATTCAAAATCAACTTCGACTCTTAAAATTTAACCACTCTGTATAGTTATCTTTGAAGACAAAACTTTCTAATTTTAAAGAAAATTGCTTTAAAAGATGGTCCAACCATAATGCACAATGTTAATTGTGAGCCACATCTTAAAGTTAAGTATTTTCCTCAACTCAATTTCATATTTCTTTGGTTCATTGATGAAGAAATTCAACAATGAAGCTACACATATGAGCAGCTTTGGGCGTTAAAGCTGCAGAAGAGCCATCAACTTTGACTCGATGTCCCACAGTGCTTTGATCCCATATAGCGTAGCGATTAAAACAAAAGGAATAGTACTAGAGTCTTCAAATTTGACACGTTACTATAAAATACTTTAATTAAGAATATATTTTGTTGAAAAAAATCGGTTGAAAGACACGCCTAGCTTCTTTATATAGTAAGAACGAAATATTCAATGTTGGCTTTAAAACTGCTTAGAAAGTCGTAAAAATCTGTAATAGTAACTTGTAAGTAAAGTTGAATCTTTCAAAATATCTCTTAAAGGTTTCCAAGTTTACTGATGATTAGGGTAACTTCTATGAAATATCGACATATAGACAGCTAGGAAACATAGAAAACAAGATTTTTATAAATTTCTTGATTGGCATCAATATTATAAACTGCTAAAGTGAATAAACTCAATTCTTTTTATAGTTGATTACTACAGATGGTCCAACTCCAGGAGGGGTGAATTGTTCACGATTCACCAGCACCCTCGTGTGGCTTGCAAAGCACACACAGGTCACAACTTCTGTCATAAGGTTGTGGAAGAGCTTGGGCCTTCTGAACCCTCCTATATGCAATTCCCCAGCAGTCAGTGAAAGACATGTCTTAATGAGTTGGTGTGCCGAAGCCCATTAAAAGCATATGCCTTTAACCAACTTATCGTTTTTACCATCCCTTCTGGTTCCTTACATTTCTGGTATCTGCAGCAAGCACCATAGTTATGAGGGAAACCAATTCTCCTTCCTGTGATTTGAGCTTCAAACTATAGCCAGCATGTTGCAGACAAGGTAAGCGCCTCAACCATGATCAGCACCGAAATGGTTTGCAAGCAGAACCTCCTGGGAACCTGTCTGATCTGCGTTCTGCCAATTAACTTTTACTAAGGGCTTCGGAAGTCCAAGACAACATCCGGCTTTGTAGAGTTTTATTTGCTACAGAAACGAACAACTCCTGTCCCTCTATGCCCCAGAAAGTAGAACGCTCTGGTTTGTTGTTCACCAAGGCAAAACCGGCTTCCCGGGTTAAGTTGACTAATACAGATGGTGAACTTGATTTACTTCAGCACCTGCCTTGACGACCTAATCGGGTAATGCACCAACTCCACGGGGTAAATTATTCACGATGCACCAGCTTGCTCATATGGCTTGCAAAGCACACGCAGGTCACAACTTCTGCCACAAGTTTATAGCCACATGAACAATATCTTTGCGGAGGAGCTCGAGATCCCTAATCCGTCCTGTATGCAATTTTCCAGCAATTAATGAAAGACACGTCTTAATGAGTTGGTACGCCGAAGCCCGTTAAGAGCATCAGCTCTTAACCAGCTCACCTGTCTAACCATCACCCCTGGTTCATTACACTACAGGTATCTGATGCAAGACACTAGCACCTTGGGGGGTTATTAGCCTCCAAAAACCGGCATGCACCATAGTTATCAATGAAACAATTTCCCCTTCCAGCGATGGTAGGTTTAAACCACAGCCAGAACGTTGCAGCCAAGGTAGGTACCTCCTTTGAACCTCCTGGAAGCCTTGCTGATCCCCGTTTTGCCAGTTTTAACCCTCCAAAACATGATTTTTTTCCACTGTTTGCCTAAAGCATGTAAAACTCAAGAGTACTTGTTAAACCATTTTTACTTCAGTTTGGCACCCTCTAGCTCCACCAAAAAGAGTAAGTTTTGAAAAATTCTTTAAAATTCATTTGAATTATACTGTTATCTATCGATCTATGTACTTTGATCTACAATGTAAAACTTCTTTGTCTGCGAGTTTTGTCTGTGGGACGCAGCACTGTGCACTGTGTTAAGATTAGTAGTAAATAAAACATTGATCCGCGTTAGTCCCGCTTTTATCCATCAAGCAACAAACTGAAATTAAATTATACAACCCTGTTAGCTAAACAAGCACTTCTTAATTTGCTTTATAACTCTATTATAAAAGTTATAACTCTACTATAAACGGTATAACAGATTTCGTGGAGATATTTGACCGTTTGTCTGTCAAAGTTTATGGTGGTAAAAACAAAAGCTTTTATAACAGAGCCCTTAATTTGTGAACAAATGGAATAAAAATCTCGTTAATTAAATGTCTAAATATACAAAAAAAAATAAAAAAAATATCAATAATGTGTTAGAAAATCAATGGGATATCAATAGATAATAAAAATATGTTTTATGATATGCACACATACATATTGTACGTTAATATGTATGCATGCATGTAAATGTGTTTGTAATAAATCAATTTCAAAATGTGTTTAGCAACAAACTTAAGCCAGATAAATGATTTAAAAATTGAATGCTTTGTCTTCGAATTAAGTTTTATTAATTTTTCGTTTGTCTTTCTTTTCTTCTTCTTTTGCCTTTTCTAAAGCATTGTTTGGAATTTATTGGCCACTGCTGCAGCTAGAGAAGAAGTTGGGCTCTTTGAATCAATTCACACAATTCGTGTTGCTAACAATTCCATGCTTGTGCGCCCAGAATGATGGAACATATTCCATCACTATCACTGTCTGGGATATCGTTAGCGCATCCACTCTCTATCTCAACGGGACAAACACTTTCAAATCATTTCGGCAATAGTTCATCGGCTGTAAGCTCTTCAACTGGTAGTCACATTGAACAGTTAGCAGCGGCGGTACATCATCACCACCATCACCAGCAGCAACAGGCCCAGCAGCAGCATCATCACAACAGTCATTTAAATTCGGCAGCCGGTTTACAGCACAGCGGTAATAGTCATCTGAGTTTGAATTCTTTGTGTGGCCTGCAGACAGCCCAGCACTCGGTGACACATTCATTGGCTTCGCACAGCAGTTCGGTCAGCAGTAGTTCAGCAGCAGCTCAACATTTACAGCAGAACTCATCGGCTCATAATTATATATTGCATCACGCTTCACATCCCTCGAGCCATTTGCAAGGAGCCGGTTCTACGCACGCCAACAACTCACCCGCTTTGCACTCCCACTCACTTTCTTCTACCTCGAGCAGATCTTTGGCATCTCTGAGACAAACCGAACATTTGAATCACTCTGCCGGCTCGCACAGTCACAATTCAACGGCTGACAACAGCAATTCGGTAGTCACGTCATCGGCAAATTCTTCAGCCATGGCTGCAGCAGCGGCAGCCCACCTGCATCATAGTGCCCAGTCATCGCCCATGACAAATTTACATCAAAATATGGGCAGTCTAATGAACAGCGGCGGAAGTGCCAGGTAAAATCAAGTTCCTAACATTCTTCTTTTTTTGTTTTATGTTGAAGCGTTAGAAAAAGTTGCTTCTTATTTTAATATTGTGTTCTTTCGAAGTGATGTCTTTTTTAGCCTGATGATACAAAATACAACGAAACGACAAAACGAAGAACACATAAAACGTCCAATGAATGCATTCATGGTGTGGTCGAGGCTGCAAAGAAGAAAAATTGCCCAAGACAATCCCAAAATGCACAATTCAGAAATATCCAAACGATTGGGTAAGTAGAGCAAGAATTTCAAAATGAAGAAAAATTACAAATACATATTATAAAATTTAACTAACGCCTACGACAGATTTGTAATAGATTAAAGAGATTTTACTTAAACGTATTCATTCATCTACTGCAAAACTCTCTTAAGCGCTTTTAAAATTCGCTAACCACGACGGCTTTTTACCCTTCCGACGAGCGGTAACAGTTGAGTCTGTATATGAAGAATGTGGGTCTTGGGTCAGACTTAAATAAAGTATATACTAAGAAAATGTTTACAGGAATAATCTTTAGGTTAGGTTAGGTAGGCAGGACGCTGGGTACCAGTTTCGGTCACAAGCTGAATGGCGCATGCTCTCCCCCATGGTGTAGGGTGGAGCCTTCTTAAAACCCCTTCCGATCTGCAGGTTACAGCATCCGGTGGCAGTGCAACTCCACACCACAACAAGTCCGAAAGCTCTATCCACATTTGGGTATTAAACCACAAGTACTACGTTGCCTCCGAAGAACCTCACCATAGCCGGGCGAGAACAATGTTCCCGAGGCTCTCGGTTCCCCTGGTCAGACTATCGCAGCTCTAAAATGGCTACTACAGTTTTAAACTCCAAACGGTTCGAGGAGCTGCTAGCCCCCATAGCTTAGTGAAAAAAATTTACATCAGCACCTGCCTTTACGGCCTTATCTGATGATGTACCAATTTCACGGAGTGAATTATTCACGATTCACCAGCGCCCCCGTGTGGCTAACTAGGCTTACACAGGTAGCAATTTATAACATATGTTTGTAGCCATATGAGCAACTTCTTGCTGAGAAGTTCGGGCCTTCTAATCCCTCCTGTATGAAATTTCCCAGCAATTACTGGGAGGCAAGGCTGAAAGAGTTGGTAGTCCAAAGCCCACTAGCAGCATCAGCCCAACTCACCCATCAACACTCAGCACTGGTTCCTTACAGTACAGGTATCTGTTGTAAAGGCAACAGACCCTCGGGAGGTTGTTAGTCCCTGAAAAAAGCCACAAATCAAACAATCATCAAGGATACAAACACCCCCTTCCTGCGTTTTAGGTTTCAACCACAGCCAGAACTGCGAGCAGAACCACCCGGGGGCCGTGCTGATCCCCGTTCGGCCAATTTAAACCCTTGGTAAGGGTTTCGGTAGCCAACACAACATAAGTCATGCGGCTTTCTAGAGGAGTTTTATTTGCTACAACAAACGAGGGCTTCCTTCGGCTCCTTACCAAAAAAACAGAATTCTCTGGTTTGGAATACGCCATGGCAAAACCTGTTCCCCGGGGGGGGGGAGGCTTCCAGGTGCAGTAAGAACTTGTGGTCCTTCGTTAAGAGAGTACACTCACAGAAAAATGCATCTTCATATTGATGACGGCGGGTCATCAGAATTCTGACATCAATAGTATGTAAATAGTCATCAGTAATATGAAAACTGACATCAATCTCAACAAGAAAAGTCATCAGACAATTTTGTCATATATTTAGTATCATCAATGCTACAACTGTGGCGACATTAATTCAATGATACATTTTTTTAATAGTTATAATACATCTAATTTGTAAAAATGGATTATAAAAAAGCCTAAGTAGTGTTATAATATTTTCTATTTATTGTTGAATAGGAATTAGGTTGTTAAAATTATTATTTTTCAATTTAAGTTAATTTTTAAGAAGTAGACAATATGAATCACATTAATGACATTTTGTCATCTTATGCAACGTTAGTTACGTAAATATAATGATAGCGTAGTGAGTAAAATAAAAAGAAGAACCACGAAGCAAAGAAAGAGAATATTTCCTCATACACAGCATACACCCAATTAAAATAACATAATGCGCCACACAGACATTGTATTGATGGCAGGAAGTCATGAAATGCATTATTAGAACATTTTTAATTCTCATTGATTTCTTGAAGATGGTAGAATATAAAGTTACGTGTTTGAAAATATTATTGAAAGTATTAAATTGAACCGGAGTTTAATGTTGATGATAGCGTACCATAGTATTGATGATATGTCGTCATCAAATTTACTTTACGTGCCATTTTCCTGATGTTAATGAGCTATCAAATCAAAGAGATTGAACCTAAATTGTAGTTTGTCTATTATTAGTGCGTCATTTTATTGATGATATTTTGTCATTACATTGACTTCATTTAGTAGTTTCTCAGGTATTGGAGGTTTCTTGCATTGATTGCATGCTTACATCAACGTATTACGATAAAGCATCCCCATGATGTCAGTATGACATTTCATTGATGAAATAATTGTCATAAGTGCCGCCGTTGATAATCAGAGCAACTGATGTAATGGTTGACATCACAGCGATGAAAGTTGTCATGGGGTCAAAATTGATGACATTTGGCATTGCATCGATGTTAAAATACATAACAGCTATGACTGGTTTTCTATGAGTGTAAGGACTATTGCTAGTTTATCAATTCCAACGGTCTTAAAGAATGACCACGCATTCATCGACCCGGTTGACAAGGCTAACCTGCTGGCTGAAATTTTTGCTAGCAACTCCTACTTGCCGAAAAGCAATCAAAAACTTCTCGAACTCGTAAGAGTATCTGTAATTATCCCAAAGACATTTTCCCGGGTTCATGCAGTTAAAAATAAATAAGTCTCCTCAGCCGGATGGCATTCCAGCACTGGTCTTTAGGTAGTTTTCTTCTATGCTTGCGCGTCCATTCATGCTGAGCAGGAATATGTTGAATATTCCCTATTCTGAAATTTCAGCTAAAAAAGTCGAAAAGGCGCCAAAAATGACATCGGACTGACAAAACCCAAAAATACATGTTTGATATACTTACTTCGCTAATTATAAACCTATTTTCAATATCCTTTCTTATTTTAAGAGTTTGTCAACAACCTGACAATGAAAAGTTTTTTGAACACCAAATACATAAAATGTCCGTCAAAAAAAAAAAAAAAAAAAAAAAAAATAAGAATAATAATAATAATGATAAAAATAGAGCAGCCCTATAATGAACATATTTTCAATACGTTTTATTCTTTTAAAAGAGATTGTCAAAGAACTAAAAATTTTGGACATCGCCCAGACAAAATGGCTGTTCAAAAAAATTAAATTTTGAATAATTCTGATTTTCAAAACTCTTTTGTTTATAGAAAGAATACTATTTTTCAGACAAAAATTTTATTAACTTTTTTTTACTGTAATTTTTTCTGTATAAGTTATAAAGGTTTTTTGACATTTCCCTTAAACGACTTTACTGCCCTATCAGCATCTATAAAGCAGTAATTTTTGATCTTCTTCAGGTTCGGTAACGCGAAGCTCAATTGATTTTCAATCAGCCTTGTGCTAGATAATATTGCACAAAATAGAATTCATATTTATTTTAAAAATAACTACATGTTTGCTTAAAATTGAAAAATTGCTTGAGAACTTGAACTAAAACACTTGTTCAAATAATGATGCCAATCATAAAATACAAATAAAATATTTTCAAGGGCTTCTTCTTCTGAACAACAAGTTATACAAATTTATAATTTTTTTTATACAACTTCTGTTTTATGACACTTTTAGAACTTCTTGCAGAGTTCTCTTGTGTTGTTTAGCTTTTCATTTTGCCGCAGCCAATTGTCTACTTAAATGCTTTGACCTGTGCACTTTATAATCTGTTAAGTTTTCTATTTTCAATTAAGGGTTTGTCTGCAAAGAAGAGAACGAAAAAAAAAAAATAAAATGAAAATAATTGTTAATTGAAAACCCTCAAAATTCGCCATAATCATTGACACACTCATTTAATTATTTTTCACACAATGAAAACTGTCTCATCCCACCCACCTCTCCTTTAACATGTGCAATGACTCAACGAACTCGGTCTTAAATCCTCACCAGCCGAGCGACAGGCAGACAGACAGACAGACAGTTAGACAGGACAAGCTAGTTAACATTTTGAATTACATGGCAGATAATTTTGAAGCGTTTGACAAAGATGACATCAACTGTCAAACAATGACAACACTAGTTTCCAAAGACACAACAACAACAACAACATCGACAATATTGTTGCAAGATGAGTTGCGATAAAGTTCTATTTGAAGCCACCAAAAATGAAGGGTTGCCAAATCGCGCCCGTAACAAACGCAATCTCGTCAGCAGTTGTTGTCATCATGTTGTTGTTGTTGTTGTTATTTTACCACGGGAACAATGCGTGTCGTAGCAAGTACTTTACTAGTTGCAGCTTAGTAGTAAGTAGTTCACTTTAAATAATCCCCGATTTAGCCAAATGAGAAAATAGAAGACGCGTGTCCCAGACTAAATCCGTACACACAAACACTTTATTTGTACTCGTATGTATGAGTGAGTGCTTGTGGGAGTGTGTGGAACAGTTAAAAACTAAATTTAATTTCAATTTCTTATGCAAGTAAGGCAATTTTTTACAGAGGTATAAAACTGTAAGTAGGCAACACTTTCGATCTAAACGATTTCTGTTTAGTTTAGGTTAGGTTAGTTAAGCAGGCCACTGGATCCCCAAGTTGTCTAGCTCACGTGGGTCTTTATCAATTCCCTTTGTGTTTGCCTGAAGACAAAAGAAGAAGGAGAAGAAGAGTTTTATAGTAGGTTGAATAGAAAATCGGGGATATAGTGTTGTGGGATGGGCGAAGGGAAGGTTAGGTTAGGTAAGCAGGCCGCTGGATTTCCAGCAAGTACCCGGAAACTCCAGCTCACTTGGGTCCTGTAGGTCGTTCCCTTTGTGATTGCCTGAAAAAGTTAATAAAGGAAAAAGAAAATAAAAGGTTATAGGGGTATAGAAGGAGTGGGGAAGAGGGAAAGGAGGTAGGAAACTATTAGCGTGGCATTACTTGCTGATTTACTAGCCATCCGCTGCTTCTAATGAAAGAAGCTAACGCGGTCGGTTTGACCGAGGCCAGACATGAAAGGCTATTGAAGCTCCGCTCGCCTAAGTATCTTAGACGATGATGCTCCAATGCCGGGCATGTACCGAGGAGGTGAAGGATTGTCTTCTCCTCCTCCTCGTCTTGGCAACTTCTACAGAAGTCATTATATGGTAGACCCAGTCTCCTGGCATGGTTTTCAAACGGGCAATGTCCAGTGATGACTGCTACCGTCATTCTTAGAAGAGATCTAGGAAGTTTTAGTAGCTCCCCTGTTCTTTTAGAGTTAATGTGCGGCCACAGGTTTCTTGATATAAGGCATGTGGGCTCTGTGTGCCACCTTTCTTGGGCATATTCTAGCGTGTGGAGTTTAATTCGTTTCCAACACGCTGATAAGGGTTGCCCGCAAAAGGGGTCTATATCCCTATCCTCTAGGGCTGTCCCTTTTTTGGCTAATTCATCAGCAATACTGTTGCCATTATTGGACCCATGTCTACGTACTCATTTTAGGGTTAGGTTAGAATGTCTCGTTATCTTATTTAAAGATATCCGGCATTCTTGGACAAGACTAGAATTAGTAGGCGAAGTGAAAGTAGTGCAGAAGATTTTTATCAGAACCTGCCTTTAAGACCTTATCTAATGATGACCAGTTCCACGGAGTGAATTATTCACGATTAACCAGCGCCCCCGTGTGGCTGACTAGGCCCACACAGGTAGCAACTTTTATAAGCAATTTCTTGTTGAGGAGTTTGGGCCTTCTAATCTCTCCTGTATGCAATCTCCCAGCAAGCAATGGAAGACAAGGCTTGCTAAGTTTGTAGGCCGAAGCCCACTAGGAGCATCAGCCCTTAAACCAACTCGCCCGTCCAATCATTACCACTGACTCCTTACAGCTCAGGTATCTGTTGCAAAGCAACATCACCTCGGGGGGTTACTATCCCCCGAAGGAAGCCATGAACCAACAATTATCAGGTATACTAACTCCCCCTTTCTGAGAGGGACTCTTTACGCGAACAACAGAATGACCTGGTGTGGAATACGCCAAGGCAAAACCTGTTCCCCGGGGAGTAACGGAAAGGTGGGAAACTGCTTGATGTGGCATTAATTATGTGGCGAGTTAATTAAAGTCACAATTCTGCTTTGGATAAAGCAGAATTGGTTAATTTAATTGTGCTTTTAGCGCCCAGAAAAAAGCAGCAATTTATTCAATTATAATTCCAAAAGTTTATCTTTCGCATAAAGTAAATTTCATGCCAATTCTAAAAGAATCATCTTTAGACCAATAAAAAATTATAAATAACTTGTTTTCTATCTATATATAGATAGCTGGGAAACATAGAAAACAAGCTATTTATAATTTTTTATTGGTATAAATGTTAGAAGTTTAAATAGCGAATAAAAACTCAATTGTTTGAGTTCATCTTTAGTTTATTCCCTTTCAAAGTTATATCACTCTATAAAAAACACCCTTTACAAGTAGTTTTTCCCTTTTAAAAGATTGAACCAAAATAATAAGCTTGTCACTTGATATTTGCTTACACAGTGTGAGTAAGTAAGAAACCGAGAACAAGTGAGTGAGAGAGAGAGAGTGATAGAGAGAGAAGGGGAAGATTTGGGTCGTGTGCTTGATTTTACTTAAGACACGTGTCCTTGGTGCTGAATTAACTAACTAACTCTGGTCCTCATATTATTTGAATATATTTTCGGCACTTTTTTCCCCCCCTTCCCCCGCGCGTCTAAGCAACTCGATGCGTCGAGACAATTTTCTCTGAATGTAACTTTTCCATTTAGCATAACAAAAGCTAAGAAAAATAACTTGAAACTTTTAAGCAAAAAACTGTTCTTAACATGAGACAATGTTGTGACAGTGACACAACAATAGACAAGGATTTCATTAACGCACTGTCATTCGCCGGTTGTCGTCTGTTACAACACTGATAGCCGCAGTCAAATACTCGTACGAGTAAACTAGAAATTTATCATATTTTTGCATTTGAAAAGCACCTTATGATTAAATGAATTTAAATTGATAACTACCTGAATTAAATTATCTCTTAAGGTATCTACATGCATACATACGTATTTGCATTTTTTAATTAAAATAGAATAACAGATTGGAGTTTAAATAAAAATTAAACATTTTATCACGTCAGCAGATTTAAGAGGTGGCACAGATATTTTATTTTAATTTTTAATAAATATTTCAGAATATAAAACAATTTAGCAATTGAATTTATTCTTAATACAAAATTGATACTCAGTAAAAAATACAAAAAGGTTGCTCTTTACGTTTCTTAGCGGTCCATATGTCGACATTTCATAGGAGCTGCCTTAAAGAAAAGTAGAAACGTATGCAAAAGAAAATTATATTATTAGAACATGTTTCCTTTTTTAAGCAATATAATCGTACTCCTATATAATATATTGGGATTTATACTTAAATGTTTAAAAGTATCTTTCAAAGATTTCCAAGTCTACTGATGATTAAGGTCATATAGAACACTTTGTTTTTTTTTAACTCGTCAAACTTTTTTAATTAATAGAAAAGTTTGTAAATCATTAATGAGTGAACTTTTTTAGTTATATACATATGTACAAGATTAACTAGTTGTGAGTTCGAGTCCAACTTCAGCCAAGAAGAAGGATTATTTTTTAATTATAACAATAATTGCTGTGAGACAATAAGGCCAAAGAAGAACAGAAAAAATAATTGAATACCATTAGCTGGGGGACAACTAGCTGTTTCGTAGTCGCTACACTACTCATCAGCACCCACTGGGATTCGAACTCGGGATCATGTGAACATGATGTATTTTTAATACGGCCGCTTTAACCACTTAAGCCACCGAGCTCTTTAATTATTCTTACGTTTGTTTCTTCTTTGGCCTTATTGTCTCACAGCAATTATTGTTATAATTAAAAAATAATCATTTTTCTTGACTGAAGTTGGACTCGAACTCACAACTAGTTAATCTTGTAAATATATAATAGAAAAGTTGTTGAACCATTTTGTTATACGTCTGGATAATGCCACTTTAGCGCTGAAATAATTTATAAATGAATTTGGTTGAATAAAATAATTAATAATAATAATAAAAATGGTAGCTCCTATGAAATGTCAACATATGCACAGCAAGTAAACACAAAAAACGAGCTGTATCGAAGTGTTATTCTTTGACCGCTATTTATTGTATTTTTTCATTATTTTTTTGGTATTACTGTAACCGGGTTTTTTTAATGTCCATTTTTCGAATATCAAATAAACCGGGTTTTTTTCCGATGGTTAACCGGGTTTTTAGTACTTAAATCTTATACGTACGAGGGCGGTTTTATATTGTAGGAAAAGTAGGACAAAATACTATTTTTTCAAAAACTAGTTATTTCTCAACATAGTCTCCTTTTAGCTCATTACACTTAGGAAGACGATATTCCAAATTTTTGTAGTGTTTTGTCCTGTATTTTCTATAAGTGTTCATTATTAATTTCGTATGAAACCAAATTGCACCGGAATAGGCAGCAAGCTGTATACATGTGTTTCTTCTTTTTTTACCCGTTTCCATAATTTCTTTATATGTTCATTATCAATTGCTTTTAAATGTACCTCATTACCTTTTAAGGCCCTGATTCACTATCCTACACGACCGTACGATTCATTCACAGGAGACTGTTTCAAAAGTCTGGCCGATTTGAAAAAATCGCTTCAAAATGGCGTTGCAGGCCACACTGTTATACAAGTATGATTGCGATAATTTATATACAGAATAAAATAATTAAAAACTTTTATTACTATAATAATTTTACATTATTTATAATTTTTTTCTTGAGGTGCCAACAACATTATTATATTTTTCACAATAAACACCACACTGATCACACTGAAACAATAATGTTTTGAAAAGTTTCATAAAATTTTTGAAATCGCACGATTTGTCAAAAACTCTGTCGCACGGTTGCATTTTAAGTACTTTTTCAGCACACATTTAGTAGATCGCACGATCGTGTATGATAGTGTAACATGGCCTTTAGTATGAAAGGTGTTGGACTAAATTTTGTTAGTCTGAGTATTGTCGTAGGTATATACACTGGGCACTGATCAGTTTTAACCCATTTAATTCCAACGATTTAAATGCTGTAATAGAGTTTGTTTTGCTCTTTCGTGTTGTTATTGTTCACGTTAAACCCCCAAAAACACTACTCCTTCTTTCATCCTCCTCATAATCTCATTTCCTAGTTCCATTACAATGCAATGCATATGTAGAGGTCATCCCCTGAGAAAAAAAATATTCCAACTTTTTATACCATCTGAATAGTAAGATTTTGCGAACCTCTCAAAATACGCGTTAGTTTCGGTAATCACTTTTTCGTTTGAGATGAATCTTTTTCCTGCGAGTCTTTTTTCAAGTTTGGCAACAGGAAAAAGTCACTAGGTGCCAAATCTGGACTATAAGGGGGATGATCAACCAATTCAAAGTGCAGTTCACGTAATTTTAGCATCGCATCTAATGCTATGTGAACCGGTGCGTTGTCTTGAAGAAAGAACACTTTTTTCTTCTTTAAATATGTTCGTGTTTTCTTGATTGCATCAATACATTGATCCAATAATGCACGATAATAATTTCCTGTCATTGTGGATCCTTTTTTAAGATAATCGATGCGTAATATTCCGTGTGCTTCCCGAAATTCTGTATCCATAACCTTGCCAGCCGATTTCACTGTCTAAGCCTTTTTCGGAGCACTTCCAACCATTTTTTCGATTGATTTTTGGTTTCAGGTGTGTAGTGGTGAACCCACGTTTCATCAACAGTTATTAATCGATGTCAAGAATCAATAGGATTACGCTTTATCCTGCCCAAACACCGCTGTGTAGTGGTCTGTCGAACTGGTTTTTGTTCGCCACTCATTAAACGTGGCGTCAAACTTGCCGATAGCTCTTTCAATGCTTTCATATAATATCGCTCCTTTATTGCAACATAGTTATAACTCTAAAAGGCTTGTTTCGAGAGAAACACATTTCAAATTTTTAGTTTCTATACAAGTCTAGGAAAAATTTTTTAGAAAATATCTCCTAAAGGAAACAGTTTAAAGGTAATTTAAATAAAATTCAAACAATTAAGTTTTTTATTCGCTATTTTTAGCTTCTAACATTTATACCAATAAAAATTATAAATAGCTTGTTTTCTATGTTTCCCAGCTATCTATATGTCGACATTTCATAGGAACTACCCTAATCATCAGTAGACTTTGGAAATTTTTGAAAGATATTCTCAAACATTCAACTTTTTTGGCACAATATAAAAAGCAGTACTGTTAACAATTCTGCATTGTTAACTCGAAAAGCTAATTTTTTGAGATATGACTATGTTGCAATAAAGGAGCGATATGTGTACCATCTCACCAATATCTCCCGTAACTTGACTCGGCGATTATTCATAACGATATAAGGATTTTCTGAATATTTTCTTTAGTAGCCCCCCTCACTTGGCCTTTTTGTTGATGGTATTGTTGCAGTGATTGTTTGGCCGCGTTTAAATTTAGCAATCCAAAATTTTACCTTGTTATCTGACGGAGCAGACTCACCAGAATGTTCGTCGAGCTTTTCTTTCGTCTCTTTCGCCGTTTTGCCTTTCACTGCACGAAATTCACTTTTTTGATTCTTCAAGAAACGCAAAAGTTGCTTTCTTCAACCGACTACAACAAATAAATTAATCGAAGAATTTGGGTGAAATTTTAACAGCTGAAGTTTGACAGATCGCAATTAAAAAAAAAGAAAGAAAATAATAACAAATTGTTTAATTGTGTTGCCATCTAGCGCTGGGTGCTTCAATATCAATTCGCCCTCGTAATTGAAGTATTTTTATGAGTGACATCCTAGAAACGAATTCGATCTATAACACAGCTTTACAAATGTTAAATTTGGAAAAATACCAAGATCGCCACATGCCTAAATAAGTTAACTGCGACCTTCTGAACACGAAAAATGCTGTAATTTTTTTTTCTAAGTACCGTTTAGATAACGGTACTTTTGTGTTTTTCGGTGTGTGGTACAACTCAAACCCATGTGGAGTCCAATCAAAAAGTGCGATCGAAATAAATTGCATATCGTTGGAAAGGTACTTGAATGCCTTTTCCGTCGATATAATTTCTATCTGACAAGAAATGGCTGAGTTATGGCACCTCAAAATTCAACATTTGCCGGTTTTAAACGTTTATTTCAAAATGTGTCTTTTTTATTTCCTTTTTTTTCTACGTTGTAGTAAAGATCTGGAATGTTTTATTTTTTTACCATCCGTGCGTACGTCCACTTCGCTCGGGTCAACTTGTCGGGTGTAGTGATTCTGATGTTCACGGCTGTCCCATAGACATAGAAAATAGAGAAACTTCGCATTGCCCCCATGCAATCCAGATAGTATGGCAAACTTTCCATTGCTGTTGGCAATCCAAATCTAGTCAGACAGTTCGAAGAAAATATTTTTTTGATTTGCTTTAATTTTTACTGTATTGATGCTCCTTTTGAACACTCATAGAAAACCCATCATAACTGTAATGTATTTTAACATCAATGCAATGCCAAATGTCATCATTTTTGACCCCATGACTCTTTTCATCACTGTGATGTCAACCATTACATCAGTTGCTCTAATTGTCATTAGCAGTAATTATGACAATTAATTCATCAATCACATGTCAAACTGACATTATGGCGATGCTTTATTTTAATACATTAAATGTGAGCATGTGATCAATTCAGTGACACTTTAATATCAAAGAAGTGACTAAATGAAGCCAATATAATGAAAAATGTTATCAATAGAATTTCACACTAATATCAGAACAACTATAATTTGGTTTCAATATGATGTAAAAATCTCATTCATGTGATGGCTCCTTAACATCAGAAAAATGACTAAGTGAAGTAAATTTTATGACAAAATGTCATCAGTACCATAGCATGCTATCACCAACTAGACTTAAGCTCTAGTTATATTTAATTTATATCAAAAATATATTCAAACATATAACTTTATATATCACTACTTTCAAGAAACCAATGAGAATTAATAATGTTCTAATACTATTGACACTAAGCATCAATATAATGTCTGTGTGTGGCATAAGCATTTTACTCTCTACGCTCTCATCGTATTCGTTATTTAACTAACGTCGTGTGTGATGACAAAGTGTCACCAAAATGATGTATTATCATTCATTTATATATTCGCTTTATAGTTATACTTATTTGCCTTGGCTTAAACAATACTTGCTGTGATTACAAATTTCCATCAATATGATGCATTTTTTTCTACTTCTTAAAAATTCATTTAAGTTTAAAAATAATGATTTTAACAACAAAATTCTTTTTCAACAATAAACTGAAAATATTATAATACAATTTACCTTCTTTTTTTTTTAAATCAATTTTGACAAATTAGATATATTATAATTATTAATCTAATGTATCATTGAATTGATGTCACCATAGTTGTAGCATTGATGATATTCAATGTATGGCAAAATATTCTGATGACTTTTGTCATTGAGATTGATGTCTGTTTTCTTATTACTGATGACTTTTTACATAATACTGATGTAACAATTCCGATGTCCTACCGACATCAAAATGATGCCGCTTTTTTCTATGAGTAAACAGTATATTTGACCAAATTTTCAGATTTTTTTAGCTTGTGATTTCAGAGATATCGGGTTTTGAAAAACCGAGCTATAATAAAACTGTGTCCGAATAAATACTCATATCTCTTTCGATATTAGTCCAAACAGCATAATTTTTTTTGTATTATTTTTCCTTTTCTGTCTTTTCCGTCTACTATCTGATAAAAGATAGAAAAAAATTGTGCACAGTGGGCTTGGATGCGATTTTTGAGATATTATAAAATTATAACTCGTTTTTTTAAAACCTTACATCTCTGCACACAGAAAAAATTATACTAAAAATAAAATCAATAAAATCTTTGTCTGAAAAAATAATTTGTATGCATATACATAAATATCAAAAAAAATAACCTTGGATATCGTATTTTGTTGTTGTTTAAAAATATTGTTGTTTTCGATCAATAATTATTTTTACTAAACTTTTGTTTGAATCCACGAATTCCTTTACAGGTCCGCATTCAAACAATTTATTAATTCATTCAACGACTTTCGTTATTGAACACGAAAAAAAAAATTTTCTGTTAGCTCAAAATATCTGAAAATTTGATAAAATATACTATTCAAAGGAGCATCAATACAACTGTGAAAATGATTTACATCAGTACCTGCCTTGACGGCCTAACCTGATGGTGGATCAATTCCACGAAGTGAATTTTTCACGATTCACCACCGCCCCCGTGTGGCTTGCTAGGCTCACACAGGTAGCAATTCTTGATTGCGGTCATATGAACAACTTCTTGTTGAGGAGTTCGGGCTTTCTAATCCCTCATGTATGCAATTTCCCAGCAATCAATGGAGGACAAGGCTTAATGAGCTGGTAGGCCGAAGCCCATTAAGAGCTTCAGCCCTTAAACCAACTCACCCGTCAATCATCACCACTGGTTCCTTACAGTACACGTATCTGTTGTATAGGCAACAGATCCTCGGAAGATTGCTAGCCCTCGAAAAAAGCCATCACCAAACAATTACCAAGGATACTAACACTCCCTTCCTGCGTTTTAGGTTTCAACCACAGCCAGAACATTTCAGCCAAGGTAGGCACCTCAACTATGATCAGCCCAGGTCGAACCGCAAGTAGAACTACCCGGGGGCCATGCTGATCCCCGTTCTGCCAATTTATACCCTTGGTAAGGGTTTCGGAAGCCAACACAACATAAGACATGTGGCTTTCTAGAGTTTTGTTTGCCGCACCAAACGAGGGACCCCTTCCCCTCTTTTCCCCGAAAAACAGAGCGCCTAAGTTAGGAATACGCCAAGGCAAAACCTGTTCCCCGGGGAGAGGAGCATCAATACAGTAAAAAATAAATCAAATCAAAGAAATTTTTTTTCTTCGAACCGTCCGATTTGTCGTGGAATGCCTGCCCCATATATATGTATACGCCAAGTACCATATGGAATATTGCTTTAGTTTATTGCCCCTCGTGGCTTAAGAAACTTTAGGAAATAAAGAAATAAATAAATTAGAGTTTGTAAAAAAATAATGAAAAAAAAGTGAATGCACTCTTATTTAGAAAACGCTTAGAAGCCAGATATCAAACAAGCCACGCGAAGCTCTTATAATTTTCCGCTTTATGTTTGCAATTTTCCCTTAAATAAAACTGAAGAAGCCCTCAATTAATTTCAATGAGTTACACAATTTTCAGCACAATGAAAAAAGAATACTTCTCAATATTCGTTACACTATTTGGGAAACCCCCCAAAAAAAGAAAACTACGAGTATTGAAGGATAATGCTTATATTCAATTACTTTGTAGTAAAAGTTTGTTATTTTGTTATTGTTATTATTATTATATAGTAAGTAGTTAATGTATTTTTTTATTATTTTGTTGCTGTTGTTGTTGAGGCACAATTGTGTTTTATTCTCACTCTTAGAAAATGCTCTCAGAAAATAGAAAAATACAATTAGAAGTGAAATGCAGCGCACCAGAATTATTATGAAGTACTCGTATCTAAGTGGATATACAACAAAAACATATTGGCTGATTTGGTGGGGTTGTTGTTGTTGTTATTATTGTTATTATTACTACTATTATTATCATGATTATTGTTATTATTTTTTTGTTACATTGTGATAAGCGAAAAAAATAGAATATTTTTTTAAGGGAAAAATAAAAAGTTGTGGCAAACAAAAACTAAATGGAAAACATATTTCCAATCACCTTTTTTTGTTGCAGGCTGTTTTTGTTGTAGTTGTTGGTGTTGTTGTTTTCCTTTTTGCTACTTGAGTTGTGAAAAATATAAAAATATTTTAACTAACACAGTTGTTTTGTGTTTGTCTCCATGTCTGTTGCCAGCAACTCATTCTGTGAAGGACAACCCAATAATGCCATAATTTCTAAAAACTACTACACTGCCAGTACTTGACACACACACACACACACACCCCTACCCGCTTCTAAATTTTTCGTTTTTAAAACGAACGGAAATACAAAAAAAAAAAAAAAAAGAGAAATATGAAACAAACTCTCAGTAAAAATAACAAACTCAAAAATTCAATTGTTACTTTTTGTGCGAGAAGCTTTTTGTAAAATGAAAATAATGTTTCAACGCAAAAATGAAAACATGCTATTATTATTCTATATTTTTTTTTATTTTAAATTAAAAGAATAGACGGCGATGGAACGAACGTGTGTACGGGTGTGTGTGTGTGTGTTAGTTGGTTGAATTGATTTGGATGGGTTTGAAAAGGAGCGAATGAGCGAATGGTGGGTTTGCCAAACAATATGTTTCCTGAATCTTGTATCTCAAACTCTGTCATATTGCGTTTAGCTGTTTGTTGTTAACGACGACGACGACGACGTCTATCAGGACAATATGCTACATACATACATACATACACATGCACGTAATTGTAATATTTTGTGGTTGTTGCTGTTGTTGTATTAGCAGCCTTTGTTGCAATTTTTTGATTAGGAAATTAAATCATATTTATCTGAAGTGGTCTATCTATCAACCGCAAATGCGGGGAACAAAAATAAGCTAAATTTCAATTGAAGGCAAGTGAAGCGCACTAAATAGAAATTAACTGCAGTTTAGGATATATTTCTTTTTTTAAATCATAAATAGAGCAGAAACTTGAATTTTTACTTTAGAAATATGGAAAACAAATTCCATTAGCAAATAATTTTCTTAAAGCAAAATGGGTTTCGTTCGAAAAGCGGACATTCGTTAAAGCAGCAATTGAAAAAGAAACTTTTTAGAAAATAAGTTTCCCTTCAAAGTATTAGTTGTGCAACTTTGCTTTCCAGTCGTAAAGCAGCTCTAGGCTGGGGAACAGCTCTCGTGTCATCGTAATTATTTCTTAAGCGCGGTCAGGCTTGTCGTTGTTAACTGTCTACCACAACTAAGATTATTAGATTACAGTTTTTTTTGAAGTATTTCAGCCGATGTTGATATTGACTAAAACACAAATTATTTAGGAATTATTTTCAATTCTATTTATTATGATAATATTGGTATAGTTCCATTATGTATGAAACAAAATATCGGCTAAATGGCTGCCGTGACCTCAGCGGCAGACTTCCACCCGATGGTCCAAATTTTCGATGACGCTGAAGCATAATTGAGGTTCTATGCCGTGAATGTGCTAAATTATTTCATTCATTAAATCCTGAATTGTTGCTGGTTTATCAACGTACACCTTTTCTTTCAAATAACCCCAAAGAAAGAAGTCCAACGGTGCCAACTCACATGATCTTGACGGCCAATTCACATCGCCATCACGTGATAGAACACGGCCATTGAATTTGTCGCGCCAATGAACCATTGAGTCGTTAGCTGTGCGGCAAGTGGTACAGTATTGTGGAAAACACTATCGCCCACACTCAATTCGGGCCAAAAAAGTTCGTATCATATCACGTTAGCGAACACCATTCACAGTAACTGCCTGACCGGCCTCATTTGGGGGAAAAATACGGACCGATGATTCCGCCAGACCATAAAACGAACCAAACAATCACTTTTTTTCGGCGTATTGGTTTTTCGACTATCACTCTTGGATTATCATTCGCCCAAATTAGGCAATTCTGCTTAATGACGAATCCACTGAGGTGGAAATGCGCCTCATCACTGAAGATGAATTTCTTCGAAAACTGATCATCCACTGTTACCATTTCTTGCCAAGAGGCTTTAGTTCTTGAGTCAGCTGCACCTTATAAGCGTGTAAATTAGCGATGCCCATCCATTGTATTAAAGTGGTAAACAAAAGCAAACACAATCTTACGCTCATTCGTTTAGTCGTCAATGGGTGTATGAATTTCTTCCTTGTTTTTTCTCTGTATTTTGCTTATTTTTTACTTTTCGTGATTTAAAATTTTTTAATAATACTAAAAACATAAATTCGTATATTTATTCTTTATTTCTACTTCAATTTTAATTAAATTGTAAGTAAAACGATTTTTTTGATTTGCGTATTTTTTCTCCCAGTGCAAATTTATTTACACTCAGAGCGTAAATATGGATTTCTCTTTGGGCATCACTAGTGTAAATGCAAGTCTTTATGCATGATGATCATCAGCGACGAGAGCGAGAGATGCACTTGTGCACGACGATGAGTTGAAGCGGACGGTTTTTCAGCTACACTACCGCGAACAGCAGCAATATTTTTTGCAGAACTAGCTGTACAATTTTTCCGATTGTGCGCAGATTTGGACAATTAAATAGGCCGCAAAATTTACTAAGTACTATATTCGTATGCTTTTTGATTTGAACACTCATTTTCATAATAAGCCCGAATAACTTTGCATTCAACTTCGGCCCTTAATTCAATTTAACCACCCATTATTATTGGGTTGTTAAAACCAACTGAAACAAACGCTTCGAATTGGTTAATGATCCACCTTATAGTCCACATTTTGTTCCTAGTGTCTTTTTCCTGTTTCCATACTTGAAAAAATGGCTCGCAAGAAAACGATTCATCTCAAAGGAAGAAGTAATTCCCGAAATTAACTCATATTTTGTATTATTCAGATGGTATAAAAAAGTTGCAATATCGTCTTACTAAATGTATTGAGCTAAAAAGAGACTATGTTAAGAAATAAATGGTTTTTGAAATAAATGAAAGTCATAATGTGAAATGAAAGTCGAAATGCGAATCTAAAATGATTTCAGTTGCCACTTCAAAAGAAATTAAAAAAGTCACTCCTTTAAATCTTAATATAATTGCTGTCCAAGAAACACATTTACCAAAACCAACAACACAAAAGCCTGGAGTTTCTTTTTTTTTAACCCTGAACACCTTAAACTGTAAGTACTGAGTCTGCCAGAGGAATATCGCTTGGAACCATTTTCGCTGCCAGTGCTGTCTTCTCCTCAGTCTGATGTTGACAAAATTTGCCATTGTTAATTATTTGTTATTGAAAGACGATGTCAAGTAAAACCTTTTAAGTTGCCTTTTGTTTTACATTTTTAATTAATTTGCTTGCTTGACATTGTTGCTGATGCTGTTGTTGTTGTTGTTGCTTTTGACTTTTGGTTTGCTTTTGTGAAGCCATTATAACACACTTGAGTGCATAAAATAGCGGTAGCAGTAACTCTTTTTTTCTCTTTGTCTTTTTCTTCATTTCACAATCAAACTTTATTACAGCGAAGCTTTTATAGAACAATGTTGCCGAGTTAGTTTGTTGCCTTTTAAACTTTTGTATTTGTACAGGAGAAAAATAGCGTAGACATTGTTTTAGTGATTTTGTGCAAAATGCACTAGGATTTATAAACATTTTCCAGACGTTAGTCTAAGCTCCACTGAGGTGAAAATGTGTCTCATCACTGTAGATGATTTTCTTCGAAAATTGATCACGCATTGTTGCCATATCTTGCCACCATTCTGACCATGCTCTACTCTCTTTACTTCCACGGTTCAAATTGAGTTAGTCTGGGATTGGGAAATGTCAAATAAAACGCAGAAAAAGTTGACATTTAGGTGTGGTTCACATTCAACATCGGCGATTAAAATTTAAACACACGATATACGAGTATATGTGGTATTATGTATGAAATATCACATCGTTCAAATATCCGGCGTGACCTGTAATGATGGCATGGATGCAAGTTTCCAATTTTCAATGGCTGCGACAAAGGTGCAGTTGAAATTGAGAAGTAGCTATGATGATGTTGACCTTAAAGGAATCTTCAGCTTGGTGTCGAATTCACGTCCCACCGGAAGCAGGTTTTGCCTTGGCATGCACCAAACCAGGGTATTCTGCTTTCTGCGGCATACAGCTGTAGGAGTCCCTGGATTGTTGACGCAAGTAAAACTTTATGAAGCCACATGTGTTGGACTGGGCAAAGTGGGTATCAGCAAAGCCCCCGGGAAGTTCAGCTTGTGAACTATTTTCGTACTGATCATGCTGCTTGCCTCGTTTGAACCTAAAATCGCAGAGAGTGGAAGTAGTTTCCTTGATAACTATGGTGCATTGCCTGCTTTCAAGGGCTAACAAACTCAACAATATATACCTGTAATGTAAGGAACTAGTAGTGATGGTTAGGAGGGTGCGTTGGTTAAGGACTCACGCTCTAAATGCGCTTCGGCCTACCAACTCATTAAGCCTTGTCTTCCCTTCACTTCTGCGAAATTGCATACAAAAAAGACTAGAAGACCCGAACTCTTAAGCAAGAGTTATGACCTGTATCAGCCTTGTAAACGACAAGGGTGCGCTAGCCAATTCACCCCGCGAAGATGGTTCATCATGATACATTCTCCAATACACGTCTATTTCCGCGGAGCAGGTTTTGCCTTGACATACACAAACTAGGGCCTTTTGCTTCCTGACACATAGATCGGAAGGAGTCCCTCGTTTGTTATAGCAAATAAAACTAGAAAATTGCATGTTTTGAACTTCCAAAACCCTCTTCAAGGATTGCTCGGCAGAGTGGAGATCAGCAAAGCCCCCAGAAGGTTCCACTTGCGGACCATTTTGGCACTGATCATGCTATCTACCTTGGCTAAAATGTTCTGGCTGTGATTTGAACCTAAAACCCGACAACAGATACCTATTATGTAAGGAACCAGTTGTGATAGTAGACGGGTTAGTTTGTTTAAGGGCTGATGTGCTTAATGCTTCCGCCTGTCAACTTTTTTGTGCTTTGTCTTCCATGGACTACCTGAGAAATTGCGTACAATAGGGATTAGAAGGTCGGAGCTCTTTAGCAAGAGGTTTGTTCAGGGGCGCTGGTGAATAATTTACTCCGTGAAGTTGATCCACCATCAGATAAGGCCTTCAAGGCAGGTACTGATGTAAAGCAATGACACATGCTGTCCAAGTCGCATACAAGAAAGACAACATTGATTTCAAATTGTCATGCAGAATAAAAATCGTGGAATTTATAATGTGGTGTGTAGGACCACGCGGCAGCAACCACATGTAGCTCACGTCCGTATCATTCAGTTTGGGCCAAATGAAAAAGGGTTGGAACTCACCAGTGTTGTTTTCATATACATAATATGAAGCAACGTAAACGCTGGCTAAAAATCGATACCAAACAATAACTTTCTATTTATTAATTGCCAGCTGGTGAACCTCGTGTAAGTTGAAGTCATGCCACATATGGCTACTTTTCTTGTTAACATAGAAGAGAAGAGCCAGGTCATTCATTTTAGGGCCTAGTCAGCTTCATTCAATTATAAAATGCTGATCAGTTTTTTTCATTGAAAGTAGTATATGTAAAAGAGAACAACCGATGTAACAAAGAAATTTGAATGGGACCTATCCAAATCGAAGGGTACACTGTTGAAAGAAAAGTGGTCAGCTTAATTACCAGCTCACTTCGTTCGCTTACATTATCCGTTCAATTTAACCCGTTCGTTCATTAACTACACAGCTTTATAATAAAACTAATCATCCGAAAATTCTCCTGGTCGCTGAAAATTGATTTGATAATTTAGTTTTAAGCTTTAAACACATAGACGACAGCAGACAGCAAGCAGCAATCTGTCAAAAATAAAATACATGTGTTTAAATGCACACGATTATTTTAACGACATCACAGCAGCACGACTTCACAACAGCATTTGCTGCTGCTGCCAACTTAGATTAATTTCTATTTTTGTAAGCAGCAAAAAGTAAATGCAGTGCTGCCACTATAAATATAAATTGTCAGCAATAAGAACTAAAATTTGTTTGGAATATTTAATAGAAATAAACTTCACATAAATAAAATAAACAAATAAATTGATGGGATTTTACAATTTTACATGATATTATTACGTTTTCAGTCAGTAATTTTAATTTTATTCATGTAAAATATATGTGTGGCACCTCTGAAAATTGCATTGTTTAAATACACATAGTGCTGCTGCTGTCTTGAAAATAATTATGTTGCTGACGAGACGTTAGCATTTGAAGCTAACTTCATTTGCAGCCGTGAAGTTGTGAAGTCTGCTGTCGTCTAAGTGTTTAGAGCTTTATGCTGCTCAATCGTGCAAATTGTGACGGTGCAACATTAGATTAGACAGATGTCACCAAACCAGATTGTTTTGGTATTGAAAATATACTGGTATTGAAAAATTTCTGGTATTGAAAATATTATTCTTTCGTTATCTGTTTGATTTGCATTTGTCTGGCAACCTTTTTCTGTGCACGTTCGATTTAATATTTGTTTATGGACGAGTATGTGTGTTGCCAGTTTGGGAGTTCAACAATTTTGCAATTTATTTCAATGTTCATACATTTCTATTTCCTTTTGTTTTGTTTGCTTGTTTTTTTTTTTCTTCTTATGCGTGGGGCTTCTCAATTCATTTGTTTTTGCTCAACTGCATAACAATTCATTCGTGATTAATTATTATTGTTGCTGTTGTTAACGTTGAAGTCGTCGACATCGGCATTGCCATCTTTTAAATTGTTATGTATTATTATTATTATTGTTGTTTTGTTAATGTGTTTAATTTCTATTGCAATTCCTTTAATTAATTTTCTTTTTCTTTTCAATTCATATATATAATGTTTCTGTATTGTTTGGAAAATTAATATAAATAATACAGTCGACATTGTAAAACAAGAACATGAATAATAATATCGGGTGGTTAAATTTTAAGGGCCGGTGTTAAAATCGAACTGCGCCTAAGCGTCAAGCCTTTTGCTGCATTCCATTTGACGTCTCTCAGACTAACTCAGTTTGAAGCATGACAAGATACACAATCGAGCAACGCGATAAATTCTGTAGTGTTTTATCATAACAACTTAAGTCAAATATAAAAAATTTTAAATATCATATCTAATTTAATTAATTTATTTTATCAGTAAAAATTATAAATAACTTGTTTTCTATGTTTCCCAGCTATCTATATGTCGACATTTCATAGGAACTACCCTAATCATCAGTAGACTTTGGAAATTTTTGAAAGATATTCTCAAACATTCAACTTTATATCCCAACAATATAAATAATTTGTTGAGAATTTAAAAGAAAAATGCTCTAATAATACCTGTCAAAACACAAAAAACAAGCTTTTTCATTTATACACGTCTCTAACATTTCTTCACACCTTTCAAACAAATGAACAACCGTTGGTTGCTACGATTTGCTTTTTGAATATTGTTGGGATATAAAGTTGAATGTTTGAGAATATCTTTCAAAAATTTCCAAAGTCTACTGATGATTAGGGTAGTTCCTATGAAATGTCGACATATAGATAGCTGGGAAACATAGAAAACAAGCTATTTATAATTTTTACTGATATAAATGTTAGAAGCTTAAATAGCGAATAAAAAACTTAATTGTTTTAATTTATTTTATATAAAACTTTTATTTGTTAAACTATTTTTTCGTATTAGTGATGTAATTTTGTTGTATATTTCGTTTATTTTCATTTGTTCGTAAAAATAGTTATTCATTGAAATTTCTTCTAAAAACTTTTTTTAATCTTATCTCGACTTAAAATGTTATGATATAATGCCACATAATTTATTCAATCTTCGTGCACTTAATGATGTTTTCATTCAATTTCATCGTCCAACTGTGCGTACAATAGGAAAACGAACTTTTTATGACCCTAATTGGAAGATACAGCTAATGAAAAAATCGCTCTTTTGCGTGGCAAACTCAATGGCCGTGTTATATCACGTGGTGGTCATGTCAATTTACCACCAAGATCATGTGATTTGACACCGACGGACTTTTTTCTTTGGGGTTATTTGAAAGAAAAGGTGTACGTCGATAAGCTAGCAACCTTAATGGTATAGAAACTCGACTCTGACTCAGCGTCATCGAAAATTTGGGCCATCGGATGGAGGTGTGTCACCGAGGGGGCGGCAATCATTTGGTTAATATTTTATTCCATACTTAATTGAACTATACCAATATTATCAATATTATCATAATGAGAAGAAATGACAATAATTCCTGAATAACTTGTGTTTTAATCAAAATCCACATCGGTGCTGAAAATTTAACCACCCTTTCTTTATAAGGAAAGGAATTTGTGTCTAGGCATTTTGATATTGCATGATCTGGCAGAAGTAACGGAATGTAATGTAATTGGACTAAACTCTTTTAGCCGATCCTCGGGTTGGTACTGAACCAGTGATATGTAGTTCTACTGATATGCATACATATTACACCCAGGAAACACAGTGGGATCGAATCAGACCCAAGTGGGCTGGCTTTCAATGGCATCCCATTAAATCTAACCTATGTAGCTGCCGCTTCTAAAATAATTAAATAGCTGATTACTGGTCTATATTTGTAGCCAGCGGCATTTGTAGTCGTGTGTTGTGGTGAATGTGCAGTACACAGAGGGAAAAACCTGGTCGAAAAACACCGAAAATGACACCATTCGTTGACAAAAGTAAGTTAAGCACGTTTGTTCTCACTTTAACAACGGAAGTTGTCAACATTTTAAGAACAACTCGTTTACAGTTTGTCAACAAATGTTCTTGGCTTGACCCAGCTTCGTTCTCATTTTTGTAACAAAGCGTTTTCGGTTTGACAACGGTTTGTTCTTACTTTGACAACGAAGCGTTCTTCTTTTGACATTGTCACTGTTCTCATTTTAACATTGTCACTGCTAACAAGGGCTGGAATGGTATTTACTTCCGTGTTAATGTTAGAGGTTTCAAATGCATACTTAAAAAACTCTCGTCCACATGTATATAAAATAAATTTGTTTCATCATTAAAAATATGTTTTTCATTTATAAAACACTGAAAACACAATGAGAAAACTTACAAACCAAATAACGAAACTTGCATTTGATGTTCTGCTTTTGACAACGGATTGTTCTCAATTTGAGAACGAATCTTTCGGAGGTGACAACATTTCTTATTTTGTCAACTGGTCGTTCATAATTTGAACACAGGTGTTCTTGATTTGATACCATCTCGTATTTTTGCACTTTCCGTTCTCGATTCGACAACGGTACATTCTGGAATTGTCAACGATGGTTGCAATTATTTGTCCAGTTCGTTCTCAAAGTGTAAACGCCGTGGATGATTTTAGAACATAATTTTTCCCTCTGTGTAGACTTTCCTGAAGCACGATCTCACTTCGCAGCTATCCAAAATTATACTTCGTTTTTTCCTGGTACTAATACAATCACCGATTTAGAAAATTGAGATTAATCGACCGCTAGATATTTTTTTGCGTTCAGTTTTCTCCTTTTCTGAACTTAATTTAGTTCTACACGCTCAGGTTTCTTTCACCCTACAGACATTTTTGACAGATCTAAATGTAAAAGTGCCTTTAATAATGACATCTCTACATGAAATAATTAAGAAAAAGTTTTAATTTATTGAATTTTTGTTGAACTTTATAATTTTTGAAATTAGATTTTTGGTTTGTACATTTGTACATCGGGTTTTAGTTCAAGTTTTTCCTTTCTTAAGAAATACCGCTGGTTCAGAGACAGAGAATAATTAAATGACTCGGTGGCTGAGTGGTTAAGGCAGCAGATCATGATACGTCATGACCTGAGTTCAAATCCCAATGGGTGCTGATGAGTAGTGTAGCGACTACGAAACAGCTAGTTGTCCCCCAGCTAAAGATTGGATTATTATTTTTCTTCTCTTTTTCACTCAAAAATTATTGATCACAGCAAATTTGTATTGTAAAAAATCCTTCTTAAGAAAAAAATTAAAAAAGTTTTGTTTAGAAAAATTTTATTTACGATTAATTTTCTCTGACACGAAGGACTTTTTATTGTATTTACAAGGGGGCACAGAACTAACTTTCTGGTTTGAATTGACTTTTGATTTTCAAAATAAAATTCAACAATTTTTTTATCGCTGTTGCATTATGTAGTACCTATTCCATGTTAAATTCCCTAAGTCTTTTGATCGCTATCTTGTTATGTAATATTCAATGTTAAATGCTCCAAGTCTTCTTCATAAAGTTCTAAAATGAAAATAAAAACATGTTATTGTACATTTCAACCATGAAGGTAGTTCTGCTCCACCTGGTATAAGAAAAAATCTTTAAATTCATTTGTTTTTCCTTTTCGCACTTCAAAATACGAATCACGGCCTAAAGTTTTACAATTTAATTAATCACACAACTTTTCATTTAGTAGGTATTTTTGCAATCGGCAGAAAAAGTAAAATTTTTTATTAATAAAATACAAAAAAAAAAAATAAGCGAACAAAACAAAGCGAAACATAAATAAACCCAGACTATAATTAATGACAGTTACAATCTGAAATACAATTACCATGATTACATTGTTTAAAATGGGAGAGAGAGGAAGAACTTGATTCAAATTCGTGAAGCACACACTTCACAATCTTTTTATTAATTTTGTTTTTTTTTTTTGTTTTCCCCATTTCAATAGGAGTTGTTTGTTGGTTTTTTCATTATTTTTAGTATAATTGTTGTTGTTCTTGTTGTTTTTGCTGTTGCTTTTTTTCATTTAGCCTTTTAAAAGGAAATTCGCACCGCCATTTTTTGTGCCCTTTCAATTTGAGGTTTTTGTATTATTGTGGTTTGTTGGGTGGGTGTCGTCTGTCTGTGAGAGCAAGAGCGCACGAGAGTCTGAGTGAGTGGTACATTTTTTCCTGTTTCATTGTTGGTATTTATTTTAATAAAATTATACTGAATAAAGTAATGAGCTCTTTGCAAGTCCTTTGTTTCGAACAAAAAAAAGTTGAGCTTTTATTTTATTTCATTAATAAAAATGCAGGAAAAAATGAAAATAATAAAAAGTTGTTACGTTTCAAGTGTAAAAGTTTGACATTGCAATAATGTGGCAACAGTTTCTCAGTTGTTTCATTGTACAAAATGGCCGACTCTTATTATTAAAGTGTTTGGTTGTTAAAACAAACAAAAAAGTTGTTAATTTAGTTTTTGGACAAGTATTGAGATTAAGAAAATGTGCTATTGTTTAAGATCATCAGATTTTTATCTGTAAATTATAATTGAAAGGCATATATATTCACATTTATGGATATATACATGAACATACATACAGAGGTACGTGTGTACATACCTAACTCATGTTTTGCTTAAAAATGCATCAAATCCTATAAAGTGAAGTGAACCAGAATGAACAGAGAACCGCGTAATACATTACAGATAGAATTCGTTTCTCAGTTGTACGATTTGTCTGTGAAACAAATTGCCTGCACACGTATAGCGCCCTCCGGAGAGCAAGTTTTGCCTTGGTGTACGCATAACCAGGGCTCTCTGTTTTCTGAGGCATAGATCAGTGCGAGTTCCTCGTTTGCGAACATTTGACTTGAACTTTCCAACGTTATAACAGACAGGAAACTGTTGTCAGGAACACTGTTGTATTGCAGCAGATGCTGTCTGTAATACAAGGAACCAGTAGTGATGGTTAGGCGGGTGAGTTAGTTGCGCGTGTGATGGTCTTTATGGGCTTTGGCCGACCAACTCACTAAATCTTTTCTTCCATTGATGGTCTGGGAAATTGGAAGGTGCGGGGTCTCTAGCAAGGGATTTGTCCATATGGCTACAAACTTATGGCAAAAGTTGTGACCTGAGTGAGCCTTGCAAGCCATATGGGGGCACAGACGAATCGTGAATAATTCGCCCCGTAGAGTTGGCTGATTATGAGAAGGCCGTCAAGGCAGGAATTGATGTACATAAATCAATTACACATCCCATCGATTTTACCAAACGTTCGGCGTATTTTCGACACTTGAAATTTTCATTACAATGAATTAGCCCGTAATTGTTGGATTTGGATTCGCTAGAATCTCTTATTTTGTGGATTTTGGTAAAAAAAAACATTGCATAATCCAAAAAACTAGCACGTTAGGATAGGAGTCAAAGGTAGAGCAAAACGGCAGAAAATCCACAAAAAGCTGCATAACTGTTTCTGAGCTGCTTTTAGGGCGGTAATGTAATAATATCCTAAACATGACTACCCCCTAATTGCCCTCCTCAAGGGGACTCCCATATAAAATATTACTTTTTAACATTTTAGGGTCAACCGCCGGTTGGCGGAGCTGTTACGAGTTTTTAGGTACTCCCAAAATCTTCGGGAATCTCTAACCTCCTTCAACTTCCCTGGAAGCATAACGGCAACTTCAATTTTCGCACTAAAGTGAATGACGCTAATAGCTTTAAAACACACTCCACGGCAAAAACGAGCAACGCATATAAAAGGCCGGTTAGTAAACTCGTGGTTTTTGGGAATTCCCAAAATCGGCTTCGGGAATCACCAAAATTCCCCCACTTCCCCGTAACCCATATGTCAATTTAAATTTTCGTCTTAAAGCACAGACGGTTGCAGATACACGTTCCACGGCAAGAAAGCACATCATATATAAAAACCGGTTCTGAACCACTTAGCGAACGTGTGTCGAGGTTTTTTGGGAATTTCCTAAATCTGCTTCGGGAATCACCAATATTTCCTTATTTCCCCGGAAGTAATACACACTATCGCGAATGACCGCTAGTAGTTCAATTACACGTTCCAAGGCAAAAATGCGCACCGAATATTAAAAACCGGTTAGCGAAACGTTTCGGAGTTTTTCGAAAATTTCCAAAATCGACCGCGAGAATCACAAAAAAGCTAAACGCTTTTTGACACACGTATACAGGATGGCGCAGAACTATCTTTATGATTTGAATGTTCAATAACTTTTGTGGTTTATCTATAATTTTTATTCAAACAATTGAGTTTTATTCACTATATTAGCTTCCAACATTGATACCAATGAAAAAATTATAAACAGCTTGTTTTCTATGTTTCCCAGCTGTCTATATGCCGACATTTCGTAGTAGCTAGCCTAATCATCAGTAGAGTTTGGAAATTTTTCAAAGATATCCTCAAACATTCAACTTTAATCTTTATCTTTCAAGAACGATGAAATTAGGGATTTTGTCCCCGAAACTCGCACAGTTTTACGTAGCACACGTTCATCGTCCAGAGCTCATCCATTTGTGGTCGATTGCCCGAGGAATCGTACTACGCATTACAGAGAGAATTCATTTTTCGAAGCCGTACGCTTCGTCTGTGGAATAAGTTGCTTGCAGACGTATTTCCTGTGTGTTATAACGTTGGAAAGTTCAAGCCAAATGTTCACAAACATTACTCCCTCTTTCCCCCTTTTCACAACCTATTTTCCTAGTTCCGGTACAATGCACTGCATATGTAGTGGTCATCCCCTGAGTACTGGTCCAAGAAAAAAAAAAAAACTTCCAAAGTCTACTGATGATTAGAGTAGCTCCTATGAAATGTCGACACATAGACAGCTGGGAAACATAGAAAACAAGCTGTTTATAATTTTTTCATTGGTACTCAATTGTTTGAATGAAAAATATAGATAAACCAGAAAAGTTATTGAACATTCAAACCATAAAGTTAGTTCTGCGCCACCCTGTGTCTGCACCACAGCGTGTCAAAAAGCATTTAACTTTTGTGATAACAGCAATAGTTATTGACTTAAACAGGCACTGTAGATTAGAATTTCATTTAGAAATGAAATGATACAAAACATCATTTAAATATATTTCCTACATTTGACACAAAAATAAAACATTATTCAATTCATTTTCTATGTATGTAGTTAAGTTTTCAATTTAACTTTTAATTTCCTTTGGGATATTTAATATAAACACAAAATTATAATCAAAGCCCGTTTGACTTTTCATTCAACTAAGTTGGCAGAAATATATATTTTAATTAAAACTTTAAAACTTCACATTCATTTGTGCCACTCAATAGTATTTTCTGACAACTTTGAACGCTGTCGAATAGAAATCTAAATTCAAAAGTCAATAGCAAACAGCAGTGCAGCCTCACAGACATTATTTTTATTTCAATTTTTTTAGCACTCCTCTTATCAATAACAAAATATGACATTGGCATAATCCTTCAATACAATTAAACTTTCAAGCCATATTTGGGACTCTTCAGCGAACAAACAAACAAAACTAATCTTTTTGTTAAATTGGATTTTTTTTTCTTCAGATTTAAATCGAAAAATACACAAAGAAAAATCAATCTTTTTTTCTATTTCGCAGCGAAAAAAAAAAAAAAAAGAAACGTACTCGTACTTGAAAAAGTAAACATCGCGGCAACAACAGCAAAAGTTTATAATAAAAGTAAGTTTTAACCTTTTTTTGGCTTTTTCGATTATTGATACAGCCCCTTCAACAAAAAGCGGGCTGGCTCCCTCTTGCTCTCCTTTTTTCTCTTGTTTGTATGGCCACTCTTTGCATTGTGTCAATACACGCGCAATCATGCACATATGAAAGTGTGTTGTAGGGCGTGTGTGAGTGTATGTGTGTGTGTGTGTGTGTGGATGTGTGTATTTTTTGGGGAGCACTCGATAACAAAATACAATTTTTACAATGGCAACGAACAAAGGATAACAAAAGCTGCAACTGACAGCAAATATTATGCTTCTGTCAATTGACAAAATGGATGTTTAAAATACACAAAAATACTATTTGCACAATAAACTTTTTTGATATATACACAAATACATACATACATACATACATACATATGTATGTATATAATAAAACTGTGTGCGAGCTTGTATTTGTTGTATAACTAACAAATAATGCTGATTTAAAAAGTTTTAAATAATTTGCAAGTACATAAAATTTTAATGCATAAAATCGATAGATGTCTAAATTAAATAGCAGGAAAATTACTATGAAACTTTTATCCCAAAATAAGAACAGAGTAAATTGTTTACAGGGTGGACCATAAGTATCTTATGTAGCAGTACAACTTTTATTATTCTTTTATTTTAAATAATTTGCTAAATTTGATGTCCGGTACTAAAATTTGTTTTTTTTTTAAATTGAGTGCATTTTTTTTTTTTTTTTGTTAACTTGGACCAGTACTCAGGGGATGACCCCTACAAATGCAGTGCATTGTACCAGAACTAGGAAAATAGGTTGTGAGGAGGGGGAAAGAGGGAGTAGTGTTTGTGAACATTTGACTTGAACCTTCCAACGTTATAATAGACAGGAAACACGTCTGCAGGCAACTTATTCCACAGACGAAGCGTACGGCCAAAAAACGAATTCTCTCTGTAATGCGTAGTACGATTCCTCGGACAATCAACCACAAATGGATGAGCTCTGGACGATGAGCGCGTGCTACGTAAAAATGTGCGCGTTTCGGGAACAAGATCCCTGATCTCGTCAGAGCAAAATCCATTGTAGTAACAATAGAATAGAGTAACGCACCCCACACTGCGTAGATGCTCCAGTGAGTCAATAGAGTTGGATACCCTACTGTCACCGATGAGCTTCTTCGCCCTCTCCTGCACACGGTCGAGTAACCCCAAAATAGACTTTGAGGCACCGGCCCAAACATGAGAGTTGTATTCCATTTTCGGTCGGATGTAGGTGGTATAAATAGTAAGGAGATCGGATGGCGAGAAGTAAGTACATCTTACACCGTTTCAAAAAACCTAGGCACTTGAATGCTTCTTTAGAGATATGAAAAATGTGTTCAGTCCAGCGAACATCACACTGTATCTTCATACCAAGAACATCAAGAGCATCCGATTCCTCAATTTTCATTTTGATTGAGTGTTACGTTAATTTATATTAAACTCTCATTGCAATAACAATTAACCTTCGATTGAAATGATTTATCTTATTAATAACTGTTATTATATCCTTCACAAAAATGTAAAGGGTATATACAAGTTTGTGATTCCGTTTGTAATTTCAACAATTTTCATATCCAACTCTATAAAGCAAGTGTGCCCAAGCCTATGCGCTTGATACTCAATTGTTTTTGTAAATGCGCTTAACTATAGGGCTGTGCTCTTTAATACACAAATACTGCGCTCAGCATTAGCAATGAAAAATACACAACAACTTCGTCTTTTATATTTTTTTCGTTCTTCACCGCACACACACAAAAGCAAAGCAACAACACTTTCGCATGTTTTGCTGATAAACATTGACGACAGCGATTATCAGTGTGAATTTTGTTTTTGTAAATGTTTTGCTTTTTACAACAAAAATTATTAAATAAAAAATAGTTTTCCCTTAAATGTATTGGTGTTTACTCTTCCACATAGAACTTGTGGGCACCACTGCTATAAACTATACATATTCAGATCAGTAGTGGCATTCACTAACCTGTTTTAACGCTAATAAAATTCGTTTAGAGAAATTAACACTAGCGTTGGTGTTTTCCCGATTCTATAACAGTTTTTAACACTATTTGGCTTCATTTTAAATCAGCTGTTTTTATAGCCTGACTGATTAGCGTAAACTAAACACCAATTATTTTTGTGGTGTTTATCTTAACAACAATGCCGTTAAAATTTCTACTAGAATAACTTCACAGTATTTGGCATACGACTTGTCGGAAGACTCCAACAGTCGGTCGGCGTGTTCTCCGTGAGAACTTATCTTATTTATCAAAAAATATTTTAAATAATAAACATATAAATAGTTTTCTTACCCTAAACATGGAATTATTTGCAAATTTGTTTGTTTTTTTCAGTTCCTCTTTGTGGTTTTCTTTATTTTTCACAAAGCTGCCACATTATTTCAAATTTTTTTAACATACAACCAGAGGTGTTAAGAATAAGTTAGTGAATCACATAAGCGTTAGTGCAAACCACAATAGCTCGCTTTAAGTTATGCTCTTTTAAAATCGTTAAAAATTAGCGAATTGCACTACAGCATTGATAGCAAATTCGATTAAGTGATGTTCGTGTGTCCGTCGTTGAAATAGCGTTTCTGAGAAAACCATTCGACTGAGAAATTTTTTTCTTTCGCCATTCTTTTAACCCATCGATTCATGGGTTTTCTATTGAAATTCTGTAATATTGGTTCACATATAGCTGGCATATATCCAAAATTCCGTAAAGAGCCATTATTTTTTCCAATTTTGTATGAAATTTTTTTAAAAAAATGTTTTGCTTCGAACTTCACTCAATTTTTAAACATGGCGATTAAAAGGCAAAAAAAAAAAAAAAATTCCCGGTATCGGTCCATATATACTCGAGCCTAAACCGATTTTTTAATGAAAATGCGGCATAAGCGAACTTAAAGAATTTTTTTTTTTGCTTAAAATCAGTTCTGGTAATATAAGGAGGTTACCAACTACAGAAAATGAAACTTTTCGATATTGGTCCATATAAATCCTAGTTTTTTATGAACAAAAATTTTTTTCGGTTAAAAGCAGTTCTGGTAATAAAAGAAGGTTGTATAAATACGGAGAATGAAAAATCCGATATCGGTCCAATATAATCAATATATAGTCTGAAAAGATTTTGCTATGGAAAATTTTTTTTAGCTTAAAGCAATTCTGTTTATAAAATAAAGTTACTAAAATACAAAAAATTAAAAATTTCGATATCGGTCGATATATACCCCAGATATAGTCTACACCGATTTTTTCATGAAAAAAAAATTTTTGTTTGGTTAAAAGCAGCTTTGGTAATATAAGGAAATTACCATATACAGAAAATGAACATTTCCGATATCGGTCCAATATATCCGAGATATAGTCTGAACCGATTTTGCCATGTAAACATTTTTTTTGCTTAAAATCAGTTGTGGTAATAAAAGAAGGTTACATAAATACGGAAAATGGACATTTCCGGTATCGGTCCATATATACTCCGGATATAGTCTAAACCGATTTTTTCATGAAACAACTTTTTTTGCTTAAAATCAGTTGTAGTAATAAATGAAGGTTACCAAATGCAGAAATTGAAAATTTCCGATATCGGTCCATATACGTACATATGTCCGTATATCCGAGATATAGTCTAAACCACTTTTTTCATGAAAAAAAGTTTTTTTGCTTAAAAGCAGTTCTGGCAATAAAAGAAGGTTATATAAATACAGAAAATGAAAATTTCCGATATCGGTTTATATATACCCGAGATATAGCCTTAACCGAGTTTTTCGTGAAAAATAACTAAACAACTATTTTTTCTTAAAAATAGTTGTGGTAGTAAAAATAGTTTATTAAAATACAGAAATTTAAAATTTCCGATAGCAATCCATTAACAAAACTTGCATTTAGTTTCGCTCTTAGAAGCGTTATTCGCATACGCAAAAGGCGCGTTGTTCTCCGCTAAAGAACGTCGTAGCACTAAGTTGCTAAAGGCCGGTCTCCAGTATTGCAGACCCTCCATTCCGATCCTCCCGCCCGTCTGTTCAAATATTAAGAGACTTATTGTACACCCTGCATATAAACAAATATGATTAGCCAAGCCAACATCGATGCAAATATCCATAACGTCAATATAACGTTCTGTATTTGGTGGCATCAAAAGAGTGTGTTTTACTATGAGCTGTTGAAATTGTGTCAGACGATCACAGGGGACCTGTATCGAAGACTTGATTTAAGAATTGATTCGTTTGGAAAAAGAAACCACGACGAAAAACGACCAGAATATTCGAACAGACATGAGGCCATACTCTTCCATCCTGACAACGCTCGGCTACGTGTTGCAGCAACGGCCAAAAACTATTTGGAAACAGTGGATGGGAAGTTAACGCTCACCCGCCTAGTAGCTCAGATCTTGCCACTTGTGACTGTTATTTCTTTCCAGCGATTCTAAGCGCCCTCACTGAAATACGAATTTGGCTTGATTCATTCTTAACAATCCTTCTTTGGAAGAATTGTTGATGGTTAATTTGGTAGAGTATGCTACCAACAGTCTCGAGGTCGCAGGTTCGATTCCTGCCTCAGACTCTGGGTGGTACTGCAGGCAAGCAAAAAAGCTTCGCAATTTTTGTGTTTGTTTCTTAAAAAAAAAGTAAAATAAAGAAAAACCTCAAAATCGGAGTAGTTCTTTTGGATTTTACTATTTTGCTTTAAACTTTATTTTGAATTCGGTGTATATATACAACTGTGAAAATGATTTACATCAGTACCTGCCTTGACGGCCTAACCTGATGGTGGATCAATTCCACGAAGTGAATTTTTCACGATTCACCACCGCCCCCGTGTGGCTTGCTAGGCTCACACAGGTAGCAATTCTTGCCATATGATTGCGGTCATATGAACAACTTCTTGTTGAGGAGTTCGGGCTTTCTAATCCCTCATGTATGCAATTTCCCAGCACTCAATGGAGGACAAGGCTTAATGAGTTGGTAGGCCGAAGCCCATTAAGAGCATCAGCCCTTAAACCAACTCACCCGTCAATCATCACTACTGGTTCCTTACAGTACACGTATCTGTTGTATAGGCAACAGATCCTCGGGAGATTGTTAGCCCTCGAAAAAAGCCACCACCAAACAATTATCAAGGATACTAACACTCCCTTCCTGCGTTTTAGGTTTCAACCACAGCCAGAACGTTTCAGCCAAGGTAGGCACCTCAACCATGATGAGCCCGGGTCGAACCGCAAGCAGAACTTCCCGGGGGCCATGCTGATCCCCGTTCTGCCAATTTATACCCTTGGTAAGGGTTTCGGAAGCCAACACAACATAAGTCATGTGGCTTCCTAGAGTTTTGTTTGCCGCACCAAACGGGGGACCCCTTCCCCTCTTTTCCCCGAAAAACAGAGCGCCTAAGTTAGGAATACGCCAAGGCAAAACCTGTTCCGGGGGGGGGGGGGGAAGTATATATAGAGAAAGATACTCCAGAGAGTAGTTCTAAAATGTCACAACAGGCTAAACGAACTGGCAAGCCAGAACTAGGTCACTCTTATCTGGGTGCCAAGACAAAGAAATGGCTGATATCTAAGCAAAAAAAGGAGCAGAGGGGACTTTTATTAGACCCACTCCAACTTTTGGCTTCAATAAGGGTCTCCGTCCACTTCTTTATCTCCTCATTAACATTGGAACGAGACAGCTAGTCTTGAACACTCCAAGAATTTTCTAAACTTTGATACAAAAAGGGCCGAACGTGGTCTAAAACTGGACAGGAAAAGTCTCAGAACATTGACAGATGCACTTACAGGTCATTATATCTGCCTTAAGCACCTTCACAGCATGGGCATTTCCAACACAGACATTTGCAGATTCTGCGATGATGAAGAGGAGTCCATGGAGCACTTAATCACCCACTGTGGAGCACTGGGACACAGAAGATATAGGCTACTACAAGCTCATACGTTAAGTGAATATAACTTGTCCGTTTTCTTGACATACTTAACACGCAAGGGAGCAAAGGGATTCACTGGTCGCAGTGCAAATGGCCGATGAGGGCCATATCCCATCCAATAATAATAATAATACTCCAGAGAGGCTTTATGGCCCCTCGTTCTATCTAAGTGTAGTTGTATATGGGAAACTTCGCAATAAAGAGGGGCCTCCAAGGGACACACAGAAACATTTATTGTATTGAGTTTTGCGTTATAACAAAGCTCGCCATATTGAAGTTTCGCTATTTATTTAAGAACTTTATTCACTCTTTATTTCATATATTGAAGTTGGTAGTCTGCTGGCTTCAATGTGTTTAATGCATGTCCGTCTGGTATTATTTTTCTTTCAGTCGGATTTTGTTTTTTTTTTCTTGCTAAAATCCATTCATAAAATATTGCGTTGAAAAACAAATTATTTAATAATTACACCTGAAATCAATTACCCGCTAAAAAACAACTTTTGCCTTTTCCAGAACCCTTTACTTGTTCTTGTTCGCTTAACAAAAGCAAGAAATAAGAAAAGAAAAGCTTTTCTATGCACAACACGTCATATTTCGCAAACAACACAAACAAAAAATAATTATCTTCGAAATTAAAAAAAAAAAAAAAAAATGAGAGAAAAAATCTTTATAACAGAACGTAAACAATGATGTTAAAGGCGTATTACGTAAAAGACTGGGAACAACAAAAGAATCGACAACCCACTTTAATTTTGACAGATACACCTGTCAATTGCACAGTGGGAAGAAGGCGATTTCTATGCAACCCCGGCAACAAAACAAAACAAAACAAAAAAAGCCCAACACAATCAACTGTTCATAAACCTCTATCCCCACCCCCACCACAACAACAACAACAACAACAACAACAGCCCACAACACATTTTCGATTACCATTAGAGCATTGATCACAAGGACAACAATCGAATGGCAGCAGAAAGAAAACAAAAAAAAAAAAAAAATTAAAAAAAAGTAATAATGATGGAACGAAGAAGAAATTGAAAACAATCCCGCCGCAACACAACAATCCTTAGTCAAACAACAACAAGAACAACAACAAGTATGAAATAAACCTTAAATGGGATCTAAATAACAACCAACAACAAACAACTCGCAGCAGAGCAGCAGAGAAAAACAAAACCCAAATTCAATACAAACAAAAAAAAAACAAAAAAAATTGCAGCCTTCAATTGAATTCTAATCAATTGTTTGCATTGATTTGATTCCATTTTTTTTTCTCTTCTGCATTCGTTTTCGACGAGGGAGGCGGTGGAATGGATGGAGTAGAATTCACTCACTGCTTGCTTACTTGCTTGCTAGCTCGCCTGCTTGCTAACTTGTTTTGTGCTTTGTTGGCAAGTTTGTTTTCAAATCCATTGTGGTTGTTCTATTGTTGCAACATGTGTGTTGTTGTTGTTGTTGTTATATGTATATTTTTATTTTTTTTACATTTTTCTAAAACTTCCATTTGACCGTTTTAATATTCCCCAGTGACTTTTTTGCTCCCAAATGCCCTCAACGAGGGGGAGGCGGCCAGGCAGGCAGGCAGCCAGGCATTGTATTGATTGAATGATTATGAATGAACCTGCTGCACAGGAATAAACTTTATTTATTTCTAATCGATGATTGTGAAAGCATTTTTTGTGCCATTTGAATTTGTATAAAGTTTTATGCAAATTTTTACTTTCGCCGTTGAATTGTAGATACTTGTGATTACACGTATGAACGAATTACTAAATGTACGAGTAGGATTAAGAAAAAGTTTTATTTACGAAAAAAGAAAAAAACGTTAAAAAGCTCGAAAGTTTTAAATTTAAGAATGTTTGTAGGAGTAGCGGGGTTAAGTTGCAGATGTTTTAAGGTTTAAATTTTAAAATATTCAGGTAAAATTCTTGAGCTTAGAAATTGTATCTACGAATACATACAGTCACTCACATTTAAAGTCGGGCAAACATTGTCGAAAATTTATGATCTTAATATTTATGTTTTGATGAAAGATGATGCGTTTAACTTTTTTTGTTTTATCATAAAAACTCTTATTAATAGAAAAACCGAAGAAATTTTACTTTAAGTCCCGTTATAAAAAACATAAGAATAACAAAATGAGAAAAAGTAAATTCTCTGTCTCACATTGAAAGTCGGGCACTTAATGTTTTGTACAATGAAAAAGTGAAATATACCGTTATTTCCACTTTTTTCTTCTTTTGTCTCCAAAACAATTATTTCTTCTTACACAATCATTCGATCAGTGAAGATTATAAAAGTTTTTTGAAAAATGCCGCGCAAAATTAAACAATCCACCTTCGAAGAACGGAAAATAATAATTGAGTTGCACTTAGATGGAAAATCTGAAAGGGAAATATCTAATTTGATAAAAAAAAGCAAATCTACAGTGCATGATATGATTTCTAGATATAAAGAAAGTGGTTTGGTAGCAAATAAAAAACGCGGAGCCCGAGCAAGAAAGCTTTCACCCAGAAATGAGAGCATGATTTTAAAACAGGTGAAGAAAAATCCTTTTATTTCTGCTCCAAAACTGACAGCAATGGTCAAGGAAGCTTCTGGGACGGAGGTAAACCCAGAAAGAATAAGAAGACTTCTTCGCAAGAATGACTTTCATGGCCGAGTGGCACGGAAAAACCCTCTTATAAGTAAGAAAAGCCAAAGCGAACGGCTTATTTTTGCTCGTCAATATATGACCAAAGATTTTGATCTCTGGAGTACCGTAAGTTGGAATAAACATAAAAATTTAATTAGGCTTATTATTAATATTTTGGTGCGATGGAAGAGGCAAAGTATGGCGCAAACCAAACAAAGAGATGGAAGGCAAGAATTTAAGAAAAACAGTAAAGCACGGTGGTGGATCGGTTATGGTTTGGGGATACATGGCAGCGTCAGGAGTTGGAAATTTGCATTTCATTGACGGTGTTATGAATAAGAATGTTTATTTAAATATTGTGAGAAAAAATTTTAAAAAAGCGTAAAAAAACTCGGCATTGAAACTAATTTCCAATTTTAATAGAACAATGATCCTAAACATTCAGCATATGATGTAAAGAATTGGCTGCTCTATAACTGTCCGAAGGTTATTAAAACCCCTGCACAAAGTCCGGACCTCAATGTTATTGAACATTTGTGGGACGAATTAGGCTGCCGGATGCAGGACAGGCAGTGTACGTCAATTCCACAACTAAAGAATGCCTTACAGGAAGAGTGGAATAATATAAGTCCTGAGGTTTGCAAAAAATTAGTGGAATCTTTGCCTAACCGCTTACAAGCTGTTGAAACCCAAAAAGGTGGATCTACAAAATATTAATTTTACGTTATGTTCACATAATGCTAATTTTTTATTAATTGCCCGACTTTAAATGTGAGACTGAAAAGTGACCTTATTTAAGTTAAGCCTTCGTATACATTTAATAAAAGAACTTGGAATAAATTGTTTTTGTTGTTTTCAAATAAAAGAACTTTTGTGATAAAATAAACAAAATTAAAACGAATTTTTCTTCCATCAGCTTATAAATATTGGGACTAAAAGTTTTTTCATGTTGAACAAATTGTTGTTTAATTAATCTCCAACTAGCCATTCAATGCGGTTAAAACTATCTAAACTGGAGATTATAATTATAATTACTCCGTAGGGGTAATTAAAATTTGGGGGTTAAAGAAATTAGAAAACCGTTATAGAGAATAGTAACAGTTTATTCGATGGAATTCAAGAAGATTTACCTTATGTGGTTTTAGCTGGTAGCACCGTGGCAAGTGTTCTAGAGCATACTACTCCTTTTAAAAATTCAAGAATATAAAATAAAACAGTAAATTTCATAAGTAAAAATTTGACAATTGGAAACTCTCCACTTTCCACCAGTGTTACCAGCTTTACATTGTAACAAAAATTCATATTAAATATTTAGTGTCCAACGAAGTTGGACACATGTGCCTGCCCGACTTTAAATGTGAGTGACTGTACATACTTGGATAGAAATGAGTTGTTGAATGATAAGCGCAAAATAGGAGAACTGTTCGCCACATCCGGCCAATTTGTTCGCTACAGCATAAAGTGCCAAATAAACAAACTACACAAACCGTTTTGGCAAACACACGCTTTCCGCTTGCACATAAACGATACAGATTGTGAAATTGATTTACAGAGACAGACAAAAATATTCACACTGCCATCAAATTTGTTTTCAATCTTCTGAAATATCCTGCACGTGAATATATAGTATATATTATAAATTTGATCTAAATACGCTCATTTCACATTTGTAGTTTCCAACAAGCCTTAGAAAATTTTTTTAGGAAATATAGGTAATAGGTAATTTAAATAAAATTTTGGCACAATATAAGAGGTAGTACTGTTAACAATTCTGCACTGTTAACTCGAAAATCTCATTTTTTGAGATATGACTATGTTGCAATAAAGGAGCGATATATGGACCTATAGCGAAAATTTTTATTTTCTGTATTTTAGTAACATGCCTTTATAATCAGAACTGCTTTTAACAAAAAAAAAAAAAAAAAAAAATAAAAAAAAAATTTTCCATGACAAAATCGGTTTAGACTATATTTCGGGTATATATGGACCGGTATCGGAAAATTTCATTTTCTCATGCTTCTTATATTACCAGATCATCTTTTAAGCCAAACAAGCTGTTAAAATTCGCTTACACGATATTTTCATACATATTGCAAAATGAAAACAATAGAACTTATTCGTCTGAAATTGAGCAACTTCTGTCAGAAAAAAGAAGAGTCAGAAGAGAGTGGCAGCTTCGCAGGTCTCCCCAGCTTAAGACTAGGCTACGGGAATGCATAACTCAGTTAAGAAATCTGCTTGAAATCCACAGAATGGATTCCCTTAAAACATATTTGGAAAGCCTGGATGGTACTCCGCAATCTGACTACTCTCTGTGGAAAGCGACAAAAGGTCTGAAAAGACCCGTAATATGTAAGCCACCTTTGCGAACTTCCACTGGCGACTGGGCACGAAGCGATTCTGAAAAGGGGATGTTGTATGTTAACCATTTGAGAAATGTTTTTATTACAAATGATATAACAAATGATGCATCTGAATTACCATCATGTGTAGTTAGACCGCCTGTGTCTTTGCGATTCACATTTCAAGATGTAGAACAAGGTATCAGTAACATAAACCCCAGGAAAGCTCCAGGTATTGATCAAATTTCTGGCAAAATGCTTGAACAGTTACCTTGTGTAGCTAAAGGAATTCTACTTTTTATTTTTAACGCTATTTTACGCCTTGAGTATTACCCTGCAGAGTGGAAGGTCTCTATGATTACTATGATACCCAAGCCAGGGAAGGATCCGACTAAGGTAGAATCATATAGACCAATAAGTCGACTACCAACAATTTCAAAACTATTCGAAAAATTGTTAATGGTTAAGTTGGGTCCAATATTGAACAATGTGGGATGCATCCCTGATCATCAATTTGGTTTTCGGGCTAAACACAGCACCATTGAACAAACGCATAGACTAGTCAATGTTATAAGAAAGACTTTTGAGGATAAAAAGTATTGCTCAGCTCTATTCATTGATGTTTCCCAAGCTTTTGATAAAGTGTGGCACGACGGCTTGATGCACAAAATAAAGTTAAACTTGCCTGCAAATACACACAAGCTTCTGGAAAGCTACGGAAGTTTGTTATCAGAGAAGGCGACTTTATAAGCCCAACTCAACCTATCGAGGCAGGAGTTCCCCAAGGTAGCATACTTGGGCCTACTTTATATATGATTTACGCCTCCGACATGCCAACGACATCCGGAATCCACACTTAAATTTTTGCAGACGACACAGCGTTTTTGAGCGTTCATGAAAACCACCAATTAGCTTCACGAAATTTACAGGAATTTATTTCAATATTGGAAAAATGGCTGAAGCTTTGGAAAATCAAAGTTAATGAACAGAAATGTACTCATGTCACATTCACTCTCTCTAAGCAAACATGTCCGCCTATCCAAATTAACAACTCACCTATTCCGCAGCACAGTGAAGTCAGGTACCTTGGTATACACCTCGACCGTAGTCTAACGTGGAAGTCTCACATTGAAGCAAAGGTCACTCAGTGAAAACTAAAAGCAGCGCAGCTAAATTGGCTTATGGGCAGAAATTCTACATTGAAATTAGATTGCAAACTTTTGTTATACAACGCAATACTAAAGCCTATGTGGCGCTACGGAATTCAGTTATGGGGCATCGCCTCAGCGTCAAACATTGAAAAAATCCAAAGGCGACAAAACAAAATTCTTCGAACGATTACTGCTGCTCCATGGTACGTAAAAAATTCACGAATTCATAAAGATCTGAGTGTTCCGCTGGTAAAAGAGGAATTTTCTAAGTACGCGACAAGGTATGTCAGTAAACTGGAACTTCATCCAAACCCTATTGCGCGCAATATACTTAATTTTGGCGGCCACACTCGGCTTAAAAGAAGGGATACCGCTGCCACCATCAGATTGCTCAATAGGTGATTTTACCGAAATAGCTCCCGCATAATAAAACTTTTTGTCTAGCATTGGCCGGACTTAAGAATCACATTTTTTAATTTTAAATTTAGTATTAAGATTTGAATACTTATTGTTAGTTCATTTTGAAGATTCAATAAATAAAAAAATGCTTAAAAAAAATAACATAGAGATATTGTTCAACTTGCTTGAACACAGGCTTCGTCGATATCAAACTAAAAATTACCAAATATCCGTATAACGCATTTCAAGTTTTTTTGGAGCTTCGAAAATTGGTTTCAGTTCTCGTACTAAATCTAATGCCCGTTAACAGTTCAGATGAAAACCCGGTTCTGCTTCGCTTAATATAGCGAGTTTTCTAAAAGTTCCCAAAGTCGGCCTCAGGACATGACAAAACCTACCCAATTCCTGAGAAGCAATACGGCAACTTCAATTTTTGCACTAAAGCGAATGACCGTTTATCGTTCGGATGCATGTTCCACGGCAAAAAACGCGCACCGTATACGAGAAACCGGTTCCAAACCAGTTAGCGAAGTAATCCTAAATTTTATTTTGAATTCCCAAAAACGGCTTCGTAAATTCCGAAAATCCCCCCACTTCGCCGGAAGCAATACGGCAACTTTAATTATCGCACATAAGCAGCAAAACTGTATATATAGTTTTATATACCTACATATGTAATAATCACTCATATGGCATGGGGCTCGAGTGTTGCAAACATACAAACAAATAGACATACAAGTGAGACTATTATAAGCGAGTTAAAAAGTGAGCAATTTCTCCTTTCTTGCAATTTTCTCAATTGTTTGCGGAAAGTAATTCAGAATGACATACAGCAAGCAACATAAAGTAATTGCTCTTTTTTGTGTTGATATCTACTAAATTATGAAAATGTTTCAGTCTTTATTTGACATTTCAAGAAAACAACTCTTCTTTGTGACAACAAACTGGACGCGACACCTCCAGCTGCCAAATACGTATACAATTCAATACAATTGATGTCTTTTGGTTGGGAAGTTGGGGGCAAAGAAAAAGACATGTTTTACTCTTACAAATAAAACACCTTAAGGACTGTTTGTTGATGTGCGTAAGTGTATGTTTACAGGAGTGCATATACATATGTAAGGATGTGGCTGTGAAGACATTGTCATTGGCATAAAAACAATAACAATACACTCACTCTTATCCGTCATTGTCATACGAAACCAAAATGTTGGAAGGACTATTTCTTTCATATTTACACTTAAATTATTTACAAGTGTTGTAGAGAATCCATTTTTGGTTTGCCCATTGAAGGGAATGATGTGGGCGGGGGAACTAACAAATATAGTAATTTAGTTTTGTTAGTTAGCAGTGTGTGTATATATGTATATGTGTGTGTAAGTTTATATGTATATGTGCAAATGGATGTGTGAAAATTTTTATTAGCAAAAGAAAATTCTCCCAACTAAGAACAATAAGAGATTATAACAGTAACTTCTTTGAGTGCATTTACACATACAGTGGGTCACAGCTTATTTCAACCAGGATCATTTAAAGATATAAAGCTTATGCAATTTCGAAACCCAAAGAGATATAAAAGAAATCTAAGCGAATGTTAATAGCATGCTTTTCAAACTAAAATTAAATTTGTATTTTTAGAAATTTACAAACAAAAAATAGAATAAAACCTTTCATAAGCTGGACACTCACCGTCGCGATTGCCTTCCCCGCTTTATTTATTATTTCAAAGATTTTTTTATAAGTTTAATCCAAATGTGATTAATATGGGACAAATATAGATGAAAAAATAAAAAGGAGGTCGGTGACTGAGTTGGTTAAGCGGCCGTATTAAAAATACATCATGTTTACATGGTACTGTGTTCGAATCCTAGTGGGTGCTGATGAGTAGTGTAGCGACTGCGAAACAGCTAGTTGTCCCCCAGGTTTAGTCTATTCAATTATTTTTTCCTGTCTTCTTTGATCAAGAGTTATTTATCGCGGTAATTATTGATATAATTAAAAATATTTATAGGCTAAAGCCAGGTTTGAACTTGAGCCAGACGAATGATACCATCATATAATATTAGAAAAATTTATGCAAAATGTTATTTTAGCAGTGTTAGGCGAGGCTGCTGTGGTTGAAAGAATTTATGCAAATTATACGGCTGTCATTTCGATCGATTTTTCTTCACTTATATAATTTATTTTCTCAGGTGTTTCCACATGTACTTCATCTTCAGATTTTTTCGACTGGCTCCGGTTGAACTTAATATTTCAATATTGTCATATACAGACAGTGAAAAAGTTTTTCATCAGCCCCTGCCTTTGTGATCTTATTTGATGATGGACCAATTCTAGGAAACCATTGGCCCCGTGTAGCTTACCAAGCACACACAGGTAGAAATTCCTGTCATATGTGTACAGCCATATGGGCAACCCCTGGTTCAGAAGCTCAGGCCTTCTAATCCCTCCTGTATGCAATTTCTCAGCAATCAATGGAAAACAAGGCTTAATGAGTTTGTACAGCGTTTGCTGTCTCTGAACAAAGACAATGCGGGCAGTTGCGAACAAGATTTACATTAGCACCTGCCTTTACGGCCTTATCTGATGATAGACCAGTTTCACGGAGTGAATTATTCACGATTCACCAGCGTCTGGGCTGTTTCTAGGCTCACACAGGCAGCAATTTTTGCCATATATTTGTAGCCATATGTTTGCAGCCCCTTGTTCAAGAGTTCGGACCTTCTAATCCCTCCTGTATGCAAGTTCCCAGTAATCATTGGAAGACAAGGCTTAATGAGTTGGTAGGCCGAAGCCCACTAGCAGCATGAGCCCTTAAACCAACGCACCCGTCAATCATCACCACTGTTTCCTTACAGCACAGGTATCTGTTGTAAAGGCAACAGACCCTCGGAACGTTGTTGGTCCCCGGAAATTCCACACACCAAACAATTATCAGGGATACTAACTCCTCCTTTCTGCCTTTTTGGTTTCAACCACAGTCAGAACGTTTCAGTAGGCACCTCAACCATGGTCAGCCCAAATTGAACTGCAAGCAGAGCCAACCAGGGGTCACACTGATCCCCGTTCTGCTAATTTAAACCCCTGGTAAGCGGTTCGGAAGCCAACACAATATAAGTCACGGGGCTTCCTAGACGCTTATACGCTGCAACAAACGAGGGACCCCTTTCCCTCTGTACACGAAAAACAGAGTGCCCTAGTTAGGAATACGCTAAGGCCAAACCTGTTCCCCGGGGGGAGACAATGCGGGCAATTATCAAAATGCATACGTGTTTATATATGAGATGAATGTAGATAGACAATAATTCAACGGCTCAGTGGCTGAATGGTTGGTTAAGACAGCCGTTTGTGATACGTCATGACCCGAGCTCAACTCCGAAAATGATGAGTAGTGTTGCAATTACGAAAGAGCTATTTGTCCCCCATCTAAGGTTTGATTATTATTATTCTTGTCTTCTTAAATCGAAAATTATTGATCACAGCAAATTTGTGTTGTAAAAAATTCTTGTCAAGAAAAACTTAAGAAAGGAGGAACTTAAATTATCATAGCAGGTTTGTATTGTAAATAAATCTTCTTAAGAAAAACTCAAGAAAGGAAAGACTTGAACTGAAGCCCAAAATCATCTTAGACGACATTGTCTTTGAAGATATATGCATGATTTGTCCTCTTTTGTTTAGATTTTGTAATAAATAGGGGATCATATGAGCGACAATGTCTTCTTCTGTTGGCGACAGATGAGCGACAATGTCTACAAATTGTTTATGTAGGCATTTCATAAAAGCAACGATACTCTAAAAAAAAAGGTGAATAAGAATTTATATTTGTATTTCAATGAGCAAAACGATGGGCGACAATGTCTTCAATCTAGTCTTCAAATCATTCATGTAAAATATTGCTGCAAAAAAATTAGCGGGAGTGTAAAAAAAAAACAAAAAAAAAAATGTATAAAATTTTTATTAACGGCGGTACGAAAGACATTGTCAGTCTTTTCTGTATATTTTTTGTATGAAATAAAAAATATGTATTATAGCTAGGCACTTGAGTATGTATGTATTTTAAAAAATATATTGAAACAAAAATGAGTTTCTCAATAAATTGAACATACATTTCTTGTCAATTAATTACACAGATTTAAAAATTTTTAATTTGGAAAAATACCAAGAACACCACATGCCTAGATAAGTCAACTGGGACCTCCTGAACACGAAAAACGCTGTAATTTTTTTCTAAGTACCGTTTTTTAGATAATGGTACTTTTGTGTTTTTCGGTGTATGGTCCCACTCAAGCCCAACCAAAAAGTCCGATCAAGATAAATGGCAAATAAGATTAATAAGATTTTTATTTTAATTTAAATATTTCGCTGACAATTTGTTAGCATTCTCCACAAATTGTATTATGACACTGTTAATAATTTTATAAAAATTTTCTGATGATTTAAAATAGAGACAATTTTTTTAAAAGACATTGGAAGCTGAAAAAAATTAATTAATAATTTTCATTATATCACTTACTATCATTGACGACAGTTTAGTGAAGATATCGCTGGAACAATCGTCAACGATTATGTCGCCTATGCAATCGTCGACGATACTGTGGTGTAAATAGTCGCCTACACAATCGTTTACGAGGTAGTGTGGACAGTGTCACTTATGTATTCGTCGACGACATGGTAGAGGAACATGTAGTGTATACAATCGTCGACGATGTGGTGACAGAAATTGTCGCTTGTGTGGTCTTGCGTGATTTCGTGGCCATGTCTTCCACGATTTTCTATTGTCTTGTACCCATCGTTTAAATGTCTTTAATACATGGCCAACTGGGCAGCAAATTAATAGCCGTATTACTCCTAAAATACTGAACCGATCAAATGAAAATTGCAAAAAGAATTTTAAAATGATATACATATGTATAATTTTTCTAAATCGGTGCAGTAGTGCGGCTACAAAAGGGATTTTTAAAAACGTGTTTGCCTATTAATTATATAGATAAACAAATATATATATAAGAATGCACAAACATTTTTACATTTTACGAGTATACAAAAAAATTTCAATTATTTTAATTAACTTTATTTTAAAGATATTTAATTAACAATTTTCATGTACATATTTAAAACAACAGAACCATAAATTGTATATTTTCATAACTTTAATGCTTTTGAAACATTTGTTGCTGCCATCATTATAAACAGGAAATTTTATTGTAAAACACATATTTGTACAAACTTGTAACAATATTTACAAATGTAAGCACACACACACACACTCTCTCACACACAATTTTACTTTTGTTTGTATGTGTACCTTTCTGCGAATGCTGTACTAGTTATTCTATTATACTCATGTCATTCAATTCTGTTGTACGATTACAATCTGAATATTCTTCGGCTCTTCTTGTGCAACTCCTTTGAATCACTTTCCCATTCTCTCCCCCCTCTCCAATTTCAAATGTGTGCTGGCTCTGGCATGTGCTCATGTTGAACAGCGTTTGTAGAGTTTGTTACACGTTACTAGTTGAAAACATTTGTATGTGTTGTTTGTTTGGTTGTTTGTTTGTATAAATCTTATGTAAATGAATTGAAATAAGTAACCTGCTACATCATATCCTGTTGTCGAAAGAGTATTGTTCTAATTTCTTAATAGAAAACGTATGAGTGATAGCTCAAATTATAATCAACAACAACACCAGCAATGGAACTAGAGAAGCAAAAGCAGTAACAACAATAATAACAAAATGATTGAAGAGGGAAGAGGAAAAAGAAAAGTAAATGTTTGGTAGACTTGATCTCATATATAAATACTCGTATGCACACACATACATACACACTCATATGGGGTATTCTGTAATAAATTGGAAATTATAGATAATGACTGTTATTGTAATTGGTGAAGTTTTGTAAGCATCTACGACAGTTTTGTAGTAGATTAAAGACAATCAGCCTTATTCAAAAAACAAAACAAAAAAATGTACTTTTTGTTTCATGTACATATTTGTTACCAAATGAGTAAAGCTTAACGACTAGTTATTAAAAAATTTTATTCAGAAAACACATATTAACTGAAATATGATTTAAGCAATTTTGAAACTTTGAACTGGTAACAGTATACTCGTACATAAAATTGTCACGCCTAAAGGGGGAGGCACAGACAAAATGCTTGCTGTCAATTTCTTGTAGGCCTGCTTGACGCTTGAAAAATTTTGTGTTTGATATCCATCAAGCATTCATTTTAATTTTGATTTTGCGGTGTTAGTTTGGTAGAAAAAAAATGTCAATAAATAAATAATTTTTTATTGCAAAAATGTTTTTTTCTTTTTAATTTCTTTTGTTCGAAGCACATGTATTTTCGTTTTTCGATCCTGTAGCTTTCCTTCTAGATGTTGCTTTAAAAAAGTTTTTAAAAGAATTTGATATTGTCCGCCTTTCACTTAGCAATCGCTTATTTTATGCATATCACATCCCAGAATATAGGTAAAGACGAGTAAACTTCCAAAGTATCTTTATTATCGTTAATTTCTTCTTTTCATAAAATATTCTTCACAATTTAAAGCAATAATTAAATTTTATTTCCATTTGAAATTCAAAATATTTTATTTCGACACTTTTTCATTCAATTTTCTTCTTCTGTTTTTATTTTTTCTTCACAACTATTCACAACGAAAACAAAATAATAATAAAATATTGTTTGTGCTTGATAGCTTGCACTCTACACAACCAAGCATGTGACAGTAAGCTTGCCAGAAAATCAAAATTTTTTGATTTTCCATCAATCATCGTCGGTGTCACAAATACTAACAAATTTTCACACACTCTATAACCATGCTTGTTAAGCACTTTGACCCCTTAACCTTTTTATCTGTCAAAAACTAACTGGCAATCCAAAATGTTTGATATTGCCAACATATAATGGGTGATTTTATAAGAACTATCGGAAATTAAAAAAAACACATAAAATTCAGAAAAATGCATGAAATATTTATTTGGATCGATAGTTGGGTCGATATAATTTAATGTTTGAAGATTATTTCATGCAAATGTTGGCCGCGGCTGCGCCTCAAATGGTCCATCCGCTTAGTCCAATTTTGGCATACTCTTTCCAACATTTCGGCCGGTATCTCACGAATAATGTTGGCAATGTTGGCTTCCAGTGCATCAATCGAAGCGGGCTTGTCGCTATAGACATTAGCCTTAACATAGCCTCACAAAAAATGGACTAGAGGTGTTAAATCGCACGATCTGGGCAACCAATTGACTGGTCCCAAGCGTGAAATAAACTGTTCACCGAACTCGCCTCTCAATTGGTCCATTGTTTCGCTGTGTGGCATGTGGCACCGTCTTGTTGAAACCACATGTCATGCAAGTCAAGCATTTCCATTTTGGGTAAAAAAAAGTTTGTTATCATCGCACGGTAGCGCTCACCATTCACAGTAACGTTGTGATTCGCATCATCTTTGAAGAAATACGGCCCAATGATGCCGCCAGCCCATAATCCGCACCAAACGGTTGTTTTTTGTGGATGCATTGGTAGCTCTTGCAATGCTTCTGACTGCTCTTCACTCCAAATACGGCAGTTTTGCTTGTTCACGTATCCATTCAACCAGAAATGAGACTCGTCGCTGAACACAATTCTTCGATAAAAAAGTGGATCTTCATCTAACTTTTCAAGAGCCCATTCACCAAAAATTTGGCGTTGTGGTAGGTCGTTTGGCTTCAATTCTTGCACCAGCTGTATCTTATAAGGCTTCACACCCAAATCCTTCTGCAAAATTTTCCACGTAGTGGAGTAACAGAGGCCCAATTGCTGCGAACGGCGCCGAATCGATAATTCACGGTCATCACTAACACTGGCCGATACGGCTGCGATATTTTCTTCAGTTCGCACTCTACGTAAGCGTGTTGGTGGTTTAATGTCCAACAATGTAAATTTGGTGCGAAATTTTTTTACAATAGCCCGAATAGAAGCCTCAGTAGGTCGATTAAACTGACCATAAAATGGAAGAAGCGCGAAAAAATGGAAGAAGCCAGAAAAAAAACTTTCCGGAATTTTTATTTTTTAATAAAGCAATTTTACCAGAAAATTTTAGTTTTCGTGTTATGAGGTGAATTACATTCACCATCGTATGAGATGGTGGTTAACCCACAGGGTGTAGTGGTGAATAATGTTCACCATATGAGAGGCTAATGAATTTCAAGGCGAATTGCAAAATTTCTTAAATTTCTACTTCAATTTTCAAAAGATAGCGGGCGGGAGCAATAGACGGGAGAAACAGCAACCGTAAGCTACACACTTTGTAGTTGTAGCGTAGTTCTCGCAAGACAGTGGTGACGGATCCACTGTAAAAGGGGCTGCCAAATCTGAAGAAGAGAGATTTCGTGTCAGGCAGCAGACCAAGGTGCTTATACTAAGTGGTAATAGGCTGGTTTCTTTTTATTAGGTAAGAAGCCGGATTATATTTAGCAATTAACAGTACGGATTATATCCTGCGGCAGGAGAACAGGTCGAATTAGAACTGGATTATATCTGGTTTGGCTAGTATGATTACATCCTCTAGCCAAGGGTCGCAGTAGTGTTCACAGATAGGGACACGGTTGGATGATATCCACCGATGAGCCGTACGGATAACATCCTACGTTAGGATGTCAGGAGCTGTCCTTATACGACTCCGAATAAATAAATATAATAATAAGAAAAAATCATAATAATTAAAGAAATGAATAAAATAGTAGAATTAAAAAAAATTAATAACAAGATACAGATGTTGGGCTTTTTCTTTTGTGTATTCAACAAGAAAAGGAATCTTGGTAGGCTGAGTATATCCCAGCATCAACCCGTATAACCGGGAGATCCTTATACAACATAATAGAAAAAGAATGCGAAAGTCGAACATACGTAACTCACGAAATTTGAAAATAACGGTTATTTTTTTTTATTAGACCTTGTATGTATGTCTTCGATGTTCATATTATGCTTCAAGTATTCGCTCTAGTTCCAATGTGCTCCCCAGTGTTGTGTTCTGTGTTCCCAGTCAGTTATATGGGTCAAGCATTCTTGGGAATCACCCTACACTCATACTCGTATACTGTTCAACACAAAAGCTGAATTTTCATTTATCTGGAAAAATATTTATACTTATATTTATCAACTCATATTTTGTCCCTTAGGAACAATATGCTTTGAGCAGTGTTTTTTTTAATCTTCGCAGTAGTTCTGATTTGAGAGTTCTGAGCCTTTAGCTCTTTCAGGTTTTTATCTCGTCAATCGTCGCAAGACGATGTGCTTTCATTGGTCACTTCAGTTTTTGGCAAAAGGAAAAACTCGCAAATAGCCAAACCTGGTCCATAGGGTGACTGAGGCAGGATTACAGTATTTGTTTCGCCCAAAAAATTACGAACAAGCAGTGACAAAACAGCAAACATAACTAAAAACTTTTACAAATATATTTTACTTGGTTTACTCTTCATAGAACACGAAATAGTTTAATATATTCAAGTTTTTTTAAGAAAACAAAATTGTAATATTTTATATTAGTATTATCATTCCATTTTCAATAAAAATTTCTACACTTTTTGTAATAAGATTATAATAAAGGTATCCATATATTTTTACATTGAATTGGATCTTTCTGTTGCACAGTCTTATCAGACATTATTGGTTTTAAATTCATGAAAGAGCCCCTGTGTAAAAGTTAAACTAACAAATGAGCAAACTTTTCTTTCCTCAACATTTTCCTGTTTAATCGTGCTTTACATTTGCATGAACAGGTAAAACAGTAAATAAAGAAATACGTCTCTATGTGTGTGTGTGTGTGTGTGTGTGTGTGTGTGAGTACAACTCACTCATTATTTGTCACAGGTTGCCTTGAGAAACAAAAGGTAAAACAAAAACTCTCCCTTCTTTAACAGAAGCAACATAGAATCGAACACAGGGTTTAAAGTTTTTATACATATATACGAGTACATAAACTTGTATATACATGCTCATACATATATGTACATATGAATATATTTATAAAGTATATGCAAGTATACCCAATTGGCCATGTCTTTAAGTCATACTGCAAAAACGATGTAGCTTGATAGCTGTGAACTCTAAGTAATCGTCAAAATTTATCTTTGGCGACTTTTTAAAACAAATTGCCTTGAAGTCCAGCGTATATAAAATGGTATTTTTTACCACCAATGACAGTGGGCTCTTGCTTTTTTAGATTTTTTTTTTAACAAATACAATATACTAATACATATATATATATATATATAAATTTTATTAAAATTTGACATCTCCGCATTAGAACTTCATAATATGTACTCTACGGGCAGCACGTTCTGATTTGGCGTATGTCTAATTAAGGAACTCTGCTTTCTGGGGAATAGAGAGGTAAGGGACCCTCATTTGTTGAAGCAAATAAAACTCTAGGAAGCAGAGGCTGCACTCGTCGCATGTTTGTTGGCGGCAGAGGCTGGGCAAGAAATAAGTTGATTTCAGTCGCCATAACGGCGGCGGCTGCATAAAATAAAAAAGGGCCGGCGGCGGCTCAAAGCCGGCTGTTAGTCACTCAAATTGAACCTCTGCTAGGAAGTCCAAGCATCACTTAGGTTTTAAACTCCGAAACCTTCGCTAAGGGTTAATTGACAGAATGGGGATCAGCACGCCTCCAGAAGGTTCTGTTTGCCGACCATCTTGACGCTGATCTTGGTTGAGATGCTTGCATATTAGCTGAAAGAATCTGGGTCTGGTTTAGGCTTAAAATCATAGGGAGAAGCTATTTTTAGTCCCCAATAATTATGGTGCATGCCGGACAATCCCGTAGGTTGTGTTGTCTTGCAACAGATATCTGTAGTGTAAGGAGCCAGATGTGATGGATAGGCGGGTGAGTTGTCTAAGGGTTGATGCCGTTTATGCACTTCGGATCTATACTTCCACTGAATGTTTGGAGGATTGCATATAGGAGGGACTATAAGACCCGAGCTCTTCAGCAAGGGGTTTATTTGTGTGGCTAGGTTGGGCAATAACTTGCGACTTGTGCAAGCCTTGCAAGCTACATGGGGGCGCTGGGGAATCAGTCCACCACCAGATAAGGCCACCATGGCAGATGCTAAGGCAAATCAATTACACAGCTATACTGAACGAATTCCCCTCGATGAGTAGCATTAGATATGCTGTGGTGTAGCAAGATATCCTTGATTTACTTGGCTAAACTAAACTCTAGCAAGAGAGCGTATGTCTTTGGTAACACTTCCGGACCCTTAACTAAAGTCAATTGGCGGAATACTCTTGCCACCATCAGAACGTTAAATAGGTGATTTTACCGATATTGACCGTGCAAAATAAAACTTTTTTGTCTAGTATTGGCTGGACTTAATTAATTTTATGTATTTAGTATTAAGATTTGAATACTTATTGTTAGTTCACTTTGTGAAGATTCAATAAATAAATGAATGAAAAAAAAAAAATTGGCAGAATAGGGATCAGGAAGCCACTAGAATATTCGGTCTAACAGGCCATCCTAGCATGGATCGCTATTGAGATGTCTATATCGTGTCTGAAACATTATGAATTGGATTTATAAACGCGGGAACGGGCATTAGTGGTTCCTGATAAGTTCCTGAAAGGAAATGGGGGGTTTTGGTTGTATTGGAAGACTTCACCAAAGATCAAGGATAAAGAAACTCCCAAACAGGGCATGCTGCGCTGAACGTGATTAAAATGTCTGCATCTTGCATATAAATGGCTATAGTTTAGATATAAAAACGCAACCAGGGTCATTGGTGTTGTCAATTCGTGCCGAAAAGTTTTCGGTGCTATTGTCTTGCAATATAATAATAAATACTTGTTGAAAAAAGAACTAGATGGTGGGGAACTTCAAGACCAATCTAATTCAGGGTTGATATTTTTTATGAATTCCGGTGCCTTGACTTTCTCGATTATTTAGGGCAAGGATTGCAGGGTGGGTTCGAAGACCCGAGTTATTAAGCAGCTTATGATTATGGCAATATTAACATTTCTGTCTGGGTTAACTAAATAAGGGCGGTGAAAAGCCGCTATCAAGTTCATTTCCCGACACTTGGTGCAGGTAATGTCACGGTGGCCGTAAAACATCTACTCGTACTCACGCAAATCAATTTCATATCTGTTCTCCACTTACAAGCATGCTTGGTCAACAGACAATTTTTATGTACATATGCTTTATTTTTTCGTCTCCTTACTCGTATATCCTTTTCTCGTCTGTGTGCCTTCAATTGGTTGTATTTATTTGTTTTTATTTTAATGTAATTGAAATCCATTTTGCCATTAACAATTATTGTATTAATTTTCGTACTTGAGTGCAAAAATAGAACGAATGGTCGAAAGTAAATAAAATATTGCTGAACATTTTAGATTTTTTGTTTGTTTTTTCTTCAGATTTTACTTGTTGTTATTGACAATTGTCATTGTTTTCTTGTTGCCAATAAATAAGTAGCAACAACTTGAGTACAAGAGCTTTTAAGTTGTGCATGAGAGGGAGTTTACATCCCTTAATAAATTTAATATTGTGTGAGTGCAGTTTTCTCTTATTCGCATGGTGATACTTTATCATAAAACGTCACGTTGATGGCTGTTAAGAATGCTTGAGATTCAAACGATATCTTCTTTTTAAAAATACATGATAATAGATGAGACTATTTTAAAAATAAAACTGATATATTTAGAGTGTTAGTAAATGTATTAAAAAGCTAATAATACGCTTCGATATCGAACTTAAGAAATACTTTTATATAAAAAAATAAGCTCAAAACAATAGTGAACGAAAAATACTAGTAATGAGAAATGTTTAATGGTGAAAAAAGTGCCAGGCGCTCGATACACAGAAAATTTTTTTTTCCGTGTTCAATAACGAAATTCATTGAAGCAATTAATAAATTGTTTGAATGCGGACCTGTAAAGAAATTCGTGAAGTCAAACAAAAGTTTAGTAAAAATAATTATTGATCTAAAACAACAATTTTTTTAAACAACAACAAAATACGATATCCAAGGTCATTTATTAGATATTTATGTATATGCATACAAATTATTTTTTGAGACAAATATTTTATTGATTTTATTTTTACTATAATTTTTTCTGTGTAGCTGAAAAATATGGTTCAAAGAGCTCTTGTCGTATAGATACCAACTATTCAGTCACTAAAAACTGGCAGGAGACGTAAAAAAGTGGTACTTCGTTGGGCAAAAAAAAGCGCAAACTCGGAAAACAACCGAGAAATGTGCCAAAAACCGGTAAAAATTGACAAAATACTCGATAATTACCTGCACAAAAACGAAGACCATGAAATACACGTTCCACGCAAAAACACACACCAAATATAAAAACCGTTCCGAACCGGTTATCGAACGTGTTGTGGGTTTTTGGAATTTCCCAAAATCGACTTCAAGAATCCTCAATATCTTTCCACTTTTCCGGAAGCCATGCGGCAACTTAAATTTTGGCTATAAAAAGAATGAACGGTAATAGTTTACATACACGTTCCACGACAAGACCGCGCACCGAATGTGAAATAACCGTTTCTAAACTAGTTATCGAAAGAGTTCCAATTTTTTTGGAAATTCCTAAAATCAAGCTTAAGAATGACCGAAATCCCCTCACTTCCCCGGAAGCAATGCGGCAATTTAAATTTTCTAACTCAGGTGGCAGCACTCTTTTCTATAGATACACAATTTTCCAAAATTTTGAATTTAAAAGTTCCGAACTGTTTATCGAACGTGTTCCGAGTCTTTTGGGATTTCACAAATCGGCTGCGGGAGTCTTCAAAATCTTTCCACTTCTCCGGAAGCACCGTTCCACGCTAAGAACAGGCACCGAATACGAAAAAGCGCTTCCGAACTAGTTGTCGAAGCGGTTCCAAGTTGTTTGGAAATACCCAAGTTGGCCTTAAGAATCACCAAAATCTCCTCACTTCCCCAGAAGTAATACGTCAGTTTAAATTTTCGCGCTAAGGTAGAAACACTCTTTTCTTAACACAATTTTTAAAAACTTTTCAAATTTAAATGTTTTTCCTTAAAACGACATGTTTGTATGTTTGCTGGGTTGCTCAAAACTTTTGTTTGGTTGCATAAATAAGTTTTTGTCTTTGAAGAATAAAGTAAACATCTTCTAAATACTTAAATAAATATTTGAAACCTAAAAAGTAATTAATTTTGATTTCAATACTTTTCTTTTCTTTCAGGTGCAGAATGGAAACTCTTAACCGAAGAAGAAAAACGTCCATTTATAGATGAAGCCAAGAGGCTGAGGTAAGACTGACAAAAAGCTTTTTTTTTAGCTATTAATGAAAGTTAAAACTATTGACTTTGCTGTTTTTAGGGCCATGCATATGAAAGAGCATCCCGATTACAAATATCGACCGCGTAGAAAACCGAAGGCTTTACGAAGAGATGGCTATCCTTATCCCATGCCATATCCCTCAGTACCAGTGGAGGCTTTAAGGGCAGGTAAATAAAAACAAACACAATTTTTGAACAATTGAACTTTAAAACTATAATATTTATCCTAAATAAAGATATAAAGAAATATCATACAGTTCAATTCCATTCGGAAGTGGAATTGAATCAGGGTTTTAATTCTTCAAGAAAAGAAAATAAAAAAATAAGAGGTTTTTCGGAATGAAATCGTTTTAAAGAGGAAGTATTAGTTACATATTTGCTATTAGAAATGATTTCATACATTTTGGTTTTTAGTCTTTTAAAGAATCAAAAAAAAAAAAAAAAAAAAAAATAAAAATACGGATTCAATTCCATTTCTAAACGGAATTCAACTCTATGACATGGCTGATAGAGTTCTAACTGATTTTAGATTAGAAGTACCAGTATTAAATTATCTGTCTCAAATTATTATTAAAAATTGCTAATGTTGCCATGCTTTTCGTATAACACTCATCAATCTAAGAACAAAAATCGTCAAATAGTCATTTTGCCAAGAGGTTTTTTCAGATTGAAATCATTTTAAAGGGGAAGTATTAATTACAGTTTTGTATTAGAAATGATTTTGTTCATTTTAGTTTTTCGTTTGTTAACGAGAAATCGGATTCAATTCCGTAGCCGAATGGAATTGAACTCTATGACATGGCTGACAGTTTTCCAGCTGGCTTTAGAATAAAAGTAATAGGTTATCTATCCCATCTACAAAAGAATAAAGAATTGTTAATGTTGCCATGCTTTTCGTATGGCACATATCGTCAATTTAAGAACAAAAATCGTCAAACGTTATTTTGCTAAGAAGTTTTTTCGGAATGCAATCATTTTAAGGAGGAAGTATTAATTACATTCTTGCTATTAGAAATACTTTCATATATCTTAGTTTTTCGTTTTTTAAAAACCACAAAATGGATTCAATTCCGTTTCTGAACGGAATTCAACTATACGAGTATGACATGGCTTTTAGTTTTCCAGCTGGTTTTAGAATAGAAGTAAAAGGTTATCTGTGTCTCCTGCAAAAGAATTAATAATTGTTAATGTTCCCACGCCTTTCGAATAATGCAGTTTAAGAACGAAAAGCGTCAAATCGTCATATTGCTTGGAAATCGTCAAAATAATCATTTATGGTGCAATCTGGCAATTATGGTTGCAAGTATTGAGTTACCTAGCGTTTAGACATGAAAGTAATTTCATGAAAGTTGCAATACACTCGTACTTTTTCACTAACCCACTCACATTTTGTTAACTTTCCACTCAGCTTTCATCAAAAATTTCAGAAACAAATTTTTTGAAGTTTTCTGAAAGTAAAATGACAAATTGCTAAACACTGTTGCTAGTATTGTAGTAAAATAATAATTATAAAATTAACTTCTTTTGTCAATTATGAAAAGAATTATAATATTTTTTCCTTTCAATGCATATAAAGAAAACAATTAAAGTCTTTTTGTAAAAATAATCTCATAAAAAACTTTACAATGACAAGTTTTTTCTACTATTGCCCCATAAATCTGTATATTTAATAAGTTTGGCAACTCCAATTAGTAAGCAAATAAGATAAGAATGGAGAGAAGTAGAAGCAAATTTTGTGACTCTTTGCTTAGGCGACATTTTTAAAATGAACTTTCACTTTCCGGTGTAGACGAATAAGAAATTTTCATGAAAGTCGTCTATTTCATTGAAAGTTTTATTTATAATACGTAAACAAAAATTTCATGAAAGTACTTTCCTGTGTAAAAGCAACGTTAACACAAAAGTCGCCAATGTAATAGCACTCAAACCACACTGACCATAAGTTGGAAAAGTTGCCAGATTGGTAATTACACAAAATCTTGATTCCTTTGGGAATATCACGGCTCAAATTCTCACTTGCTTGTTTAATCACCCAAGTGCTCTCCTTACTAATCTTCCTCCTAAAAAATCTCTTTTTATCATTATTTTAACTATTCTTTTTAGTTAATTCCCAGCGCCTCCATAAATAATTAAACTTTTATGCGGCCATTTTAAATATGATGTCATTACCATGACAGCCACAATTTTTATGTACGAGTATATAAAACAAATACACACACACACAAATATAAAAAATTAGCCGAAATAAAATAAAACTTATTAATGAATTATTGTTAGTCGTATATGAGGGGGAAAATCGCTGCCAGGATGTGTAATAAAAACTTACAAAGAAGTCACATATTTGGACAGCCATAAAGACAAATAGTTTGATGGCATGAAAACATGATGATGGCATTCGCAAATAAAAAATAGAAGAACTGGAGACAAACTTGGAAGACAAAATTTCAACACAAACGAATAGACAAAATAAATTTGTAAGGTTGTAGTTTTCTTTTTTCCCTCTATTACAATAGATAAATCCATTGTATATTTTATTAACTTCGTTGCGTAAGAGGGTGCTGAAGAAACCATCAATTTAGCCAATAATCAACTTATAAGGGGACTTTCTTTTCCGTTTGTCTAAAACAGAAATGCACAACTCAGCAATTATTTCAATAGAATAAAATAGTATTGAAATATAATGTCCAGTATTGTTGACTAATTCTTTTTTTACTTTCCTTTCCTCTGCATTTTTTTTCTTTTTTTTTTTTTTTTTTTGTAAAAGAGAACAAAATTAACATATGTCATTTATAAGAATTATTGAAAAAATTTTGTATTTGAAGGCTAATGAGTTATACAGCCATGTTCAGAGAACGTGCGATCTGAAATCGCAAAGCGTTCTGAAAAACACTTATAGCCTATTTACACCAAAACGAAATCTGCTCATTCGAGATTTCAATAAGTGTGTGAAGTTTGAAGCAAAACGAACAACTTTTGTTTTCAAAAATTTTCATACAAAACTGCAAAAAAAATGGCTTTTTTCGGAATTTTGAATATATCTCAGCTATACGTGGACCGATATTACTGAATTTCAATAGCAAACCCATGAATCGATGGGGTAAAAGAATGGTGAAAGAAAAAAGTTTCTAAGTCTAATGATTTTCTCAGAAACGGTATTTCAACAGCGGACAGACGGACCTCGCTTAATCGACTTTTCCATTAATTCTGATTCAGAATATATATACTTTATAGGGTCGCAAAAAAAAAAACTGTAGAAATTACAAACGGAATCACAAACTTATATATACCCTTTACATTTTTGTGAAGGGTATAAAAAGCATTGAGGATTACTAAATACATTATTTATCACGAACAATTTTCGTAATGGTACCACCATTTTTGTTGTGCACTATTTTTTCAAATCAACCACCTGAAACACAACTAAATTAAAAGAACATAACAAATTATTGGGCGTAGCCAATAAGCAATTGCTGTATGAAACGAGCTTCACTGATTTATAACAAGTAGATCAACGGCTGCACAATGGGTTAGAATTAAAACAAATTCCTAACAATACCAACCTCACTATTCTGTGTCTGCTTCTATTGTTATATTTGACAAACTTGCCCTGCTGATTTAATAGCATAACACTCTTCCAAAACAGTAAAACGAAATATTTCTATTTCTCTAGAGAATATCTGTAATATCCAAGAGCAAGATTGTCTTACTTTACTTCCAACCCTATCCACTCTTTCGCGGATGACAGCAGCATTTGCCACTCGTATTTTTTTAGTTATAGACCCAGCCTATCAGTGGTCGCTGCTAAGAGGCTAAATGTGAATGATTCACTGAATAGTGATCTTCTATTAATCTCCGAGTGGGGTCCTAAAAATAGTGTCACCTTTAACGCTCGTAAGACCCAATGTTGCTTATTAACACACAAACAAACGACCGCAAATGCTGCTTCATCTGTACTCATGGATTTTGGATGCTCTTGCTGTTCTCAGATACAGTGTGATGTTCGCTGGACTGAACACATTTTTTATATCTCTAAAGAAGCATTCAAGTGCCTAGGTTTTTTGAAATGGTGTAAGATGTACTTCCCTCCATCCGATTTCCTTACTATTTATACCACCTACATCCGACCGAAAATGGAATACAACTCTCATGTTGGGGCCGGTGGCACAAAGTCTATTTTGGGGTTACTCGACCGTGTGCAGGAGAGGGCGAAGAAGCTCATCGGTGACAGTAGGGTATCCAACTCTATTGACTCACTGGAGCATCGACGCAGTGTGGCGTGCGTTACTCTGTTCTATCGTTACTACAATGGATTTTGCTCTGACGAGATCAGGGATCTTGTTTCCGAAACGCGCACATATTTACGTAGCACGCGTTCATCGTCCAGAGCTCATCCATTTGTGGTCGATTGGCCGGGTAATCGTACTACGCATTACAGAGAGAGTTCGTTTTTCAGCCGTACGCTTCGTCTGTGGAACAAGTTGCCTGTAGACGTGTTTCTTGTCTTTTATAACGTTGGAAGGTTCAAGTCAAATTTTCACAAACACTACTCCCTCTTTCCCCCTCCTCACAACCTATTTTCCTAGTTCTGGTACAATGCACTGCATATGTAGGGGTCATCCCCTGAGTACTGGTCCAAGATAAAAAAAAAATGATATGATGCTGCGTTTTCGTGAAATGTAAAAAAGTTTGGGCACTCGAATAAACTTTTTTCTTGCATTGAAACAAGAGGTTGAGTTCAAAATGATTTGGTGCCAACGAAATTTAAAAAGCACCACAAAAACTTTTAAAAATCACCAAAACCGGTGAGAGTTGACAACGCTGCTAGAGATGGTGCAGTAAGTTAATCTCATTAATCCCAATGTAGTAGTAGTAGCGACTAAGAAACATCTAGTTGTCCCCCAGTTAAAGATTTGATTATTATTTTTCTTGTCTTCTTTATTCAAAAATTTGGGGATCGCAGCAAATTTTTATTGTAAAAAATCCTTCTTAAGAAAAAACTCAAAAAAAAGGAAAACTTAAACTAAAACCTGATGTACAAACCAAAATTCTAATTTAAAAATGATAAAGTTCAACAATAATTCAATAAACTAATAATCTCATTTCTGCACCCTGGGGAATGTGACGGGCAATTGTGAACGGTGAAAATTGGTGTTCCAGATTTAGTACTTTTAACATTCTTTACTCAATTCATATCAATTTTAAAACGCATTAAATCGAAGAGTTTAGGTTTGAAATTCTCATTTCCTCTTTCAAAATGATCAAAACTGCTCAAAATTTAATACATGATTGAAATAATCAAATCAGCTGAATCACATGGACAATTACATGAGATCAGCAGGTTTTGTAAAACTATAATTATTATTTTTTTTAACTCAAAGCAATATAAAGAGAACAGTTTAAATAAAACTGATTTTCTTTTGAGGCAGAAAAAGAGCAGCAAACATTTTTTTAACCTTCGATGAATAAAAATTTATCTTTACACAAGAATTTTCACTACATACATATACTTTGTTGTTTTTGTTATTGTTGTAGGTATAACGCCCAGCTATTTTGCACCGGGACCAGCAGCAGCCGCTTATCATTTGGGCAGCCATCTAACACAAACGAATCCACCATCATCACAGGTGAGCAAAACTAAAATTGCTTTCTTACGCAGACTTTTTATTTGTTTTCCTCTTCAAAAGGGTTGAAGACAAAAAGAAAAAAAAAAAGAAAAAAAAGAGCCGACCTCCAATTAACTCAAGTACTTTTGGTTTCTTTTATTGAATTAAAGAGGTGTTTTTACTGCAAAACAGGAAACACAAAAATAAAGTAATTATTTCATATTATTTGATAACCGCCCATTACAAAACTGTTCGAGGTTTTTTTTTATTATTATTTTTTATATTTAAACGGTAGCAAATAATTCTGTTTTGCTGCTGCCCATTCATTCAGCCGCAACAGCAACCGGACGGCAAGTATCTTCAATTCATTTCGTTTGTTTGAATAAATAAATAAATAGTTGATTGGAAACATGTTCTAAAGGCTGATTGATCGACCACTTGTACGGGTCGTTAGTGTTCAAACTATGAACTTCATTCACTTGCCGGGTGAACAAGTTTGTGGCCATCGTCAGCAGCGTCACACCTGCAAATTATTTTGTTGTCGATTGTTTAATGACATAATTTTCAACTCCTCTGAAAAAAACGCCCACTTTTAAAATAAGCTTAAAATCTGCAAGAATTCGCACAAATTAAGAATGGTACATAAAACCAAAATACACTTAGAAAAATCAGTTTTAATTTATAAATAACTTATCGTGTTTGGCGAATTCAAAATTTCTGCCATGATAGTTTCGTAATTATTACAAATGATTCAGAGAATAATACAGCGGAATTACCACCATATGTTGTTAGACCTCCTGTGTCTTTGAGATTTAATTTTCAAGATGTCGAAAACGTTATCGGTAATACAAACCCCAGGAAAGCTCCAGGCATTGATCAAATTACTGGTAAAATGTTTGAACAGTTACCTCGTGTAGCTAGAAGGGTTCTACTTTTTATTTTTAACGCCATTTTGCGCCTTGAGTATTATCCTGCAGAGTGGAAGGTCTCAATGATTACTATGATACCCAAGCTAGGGAATGATCTGACTAAGGTAGAATCATATAGACCAATAAGTCGACTACCAACAATTTCAAAACTATTCGAAAAATTGTTAATGGCGAAGTTGAGTCCAATATTGAACAATGTGGAATGCATCCCTGATCATCAATTTGGCTTTCGGGCGAAACATAGCACTATAGAACAAACGCACAGACTAGTCAATGTCATAAGACAGACCGTTAAGGAGAAGAAGTATTGCTCAGCTCTATTCATTGACATTTCCCAAGCTTTTGATAAAGTGTGGCACGACGGCTTGATGCACAAAATAAAGTTAAACTTGCCTGCAAATACACACAAGCTTCTGGAAAGCTACTTATATGGGCGGAAGTTTGTTATCAGAGAAGGCGACTTTATAAGCCCAACTCAGCCAATCGAGGCAGGAGTTCCCCAAGGCAGCATACTGGGGCCTACTTTATATTTGATTTACGCCTCTGACATGCCAACGACATCCGGAATCCACACTTAGCTTCACGAAATTTACAGGAATACATTTCAATATTAGAGAAATGGCTAAAACTTTGGAAAATCAAAGTTAATGAACAGAAATGTACTCATGTCACATTCACACTGTGTAATCAAACATGTCCGCCTATCCAAATTAACAACTCACCTATTTCGCAGCACAATGAAGTAAAGTACCTTGGTATTCACCTGGACCGTAGGCTAACGTGGAAGTCTCACATTGAAGCAAAGGTCACTTAGTTAAAACTAAAAGCAGCGCAGATAAATTGGCTTATGGGCAGAAATTCTACCTTGAAGTTGGATTGCAAACTTTTGTTATACAACGCAATACTAAAGCCTATATGGTGCTACGGAATTCACTTATGGGGCACCGCCTCAGCGTCAAACATTAAAAAAATCCAAAGGCGACAAAACAAAATTCTTCGAACGATTACTGCGGCTCCATGGTACGTAAAAAAATTCACGAATTCATAAAGATCTGAGTGTTCCGCTGGTAAAAGAGGAATTTTCTCAGCACGCGACAAGGTATGTCAGTAAACTGGAACTTCATCCAAACCCTCTTGCGCGCAATATCCTTAATTTTGGCGGTCACTCTCGGCTTAGAAGAAGGGATAACGTTGCCACCATCAGATTGCTCAATAGGTGATTTTACCGAAATAGCTCCCGTATAATAAAACTTTTGTCTAGCATAAGCCAAGAAAAGTCGTCACCAACACCAAAAGCAGTAAGTTTTGCCAGTAGTGCACCATGCCACACTCTGTCAAACGCTTTTAAAATATCCAGAGCCACCACCCTACTTTCACCGAAATGATGAATTGAGTGGCACCATTTCTCCGAGAGATATGCCTTAAGATCGCCAGGAGAACGACCCTTACGAAATCCAAACGATCACAAAGTAGTTTATATGACTCTAGATACTTCATAAGGTGATGGTTAACCATGCTTTCCATTACTTTGGAAAGTGTAGAGCAAATTGCAATTGGGCGGTAATTTTCAGGGTTATTACCCTCAACCTTTTTGGGTATTGGTGTTACATTAGCCACCTTCTAGCACGATGGAAACTCACCAACATGGTAAAGTATGCTGAAGAGTCGTGCTAATGGACACGCAAGCGTAGAAGACCACTGCTTCAAGACCAGTGCTGGAATGCCATCAGGACCAGGAGTCTTGTTTATGTCGAGATCGGACAGAACCCTTTTAACTGCTCGAGTCCAGAAGAATATCTTTGGCATAGCTACAGTTACTCTTTCGAGCTCGGGAAGTGGTTGACTGCAGGAATTGCGTGCAGTAATTTGGAAATTTTATTTATTTATTTATTTAGTAACTATACATTTGCAAAGGGCGGGGTGAGAAAGACCATAATGCCCAAGATGGAATTAACAGTATTTTTGTAGCTTCACTGTGACTAACTATAACGACCTATGCCTTCACATAGGAAGTATCCACGCGGTTAACAATGAATAACATCTAAAAAAAACTATAAGCCAATAGAGTTAGTTGAGGCAAACCAGTGCGAGTGAGACGCAAAACTCTCGAAAACCGAACAATAAACACAAGCCTGACCGCACTTAAGAAATAATTACGATGACGCGAGAGATGTTCTTCAGCCCAGAGCTGCTTTACGACTGATGGAAATTTTATATTTTGTCTTTAATCAGAGCATTTGTTAGTAACAAAAAAAATAATTTAATTGATTTTTTGTATGGAATAGTGAGCTCAATTAAGCCGTTAATTGAGCTAATTTCAATAATGGTGTATGTCTGAACAGCGTATGCAAATAGCTGATTTGAAATAAAAGTTGTCTTTAAAAAAGACTATCTTGATCTTAATTATTTGACCTTTTTTTATAAATTAAATTGAAATTAAATTCACTATTGAACGTGAATTAAACAATAGAATTGCATATTTAGATACATTAGTTATGAGAAAAGGTAATAATTTATTAATAGATTGGTATCAGAAACCAACATCTTCTGGAAGAATAATAAATTATTTCTCAAAACATCCAAAGAAAGTGATAATAAATACAGCTAAAAATCTTATAGACAGAGTATTTAATATAAGCGATATTAGATTTCATAAGAAGAATGAAACTATTTTGAAGAGTATATTATATGATAATAGTTTTCCTAAAGCCCTTGTTTGCAAATTAATTAGACAGCATGATAGTAGTAATAGATTAGATGTTAGTACGGAAACAAAAGCATATAAATCGTTAGCTTATGTACCTGGTTTGTCTGAAAGGTTACAGAGGACTAGTATATTTGATAAAAGAAAGTATAAAATAGCACATAGGATTTATAAAACAGTGGGTGGATTATTTAGTAAAACAAAAGATAGATTGAATAAATTAGATAAGTCAAATTTAGTATACAAAATACCTTGTGGCGGTAATGATAGGGAACGGTGTGATAAGGTTTATGTAGGAACAACAAAGAATAAATTGAAGACTAGATTAGCAGGACATAAGTCTGATCAGAAATATAGGAATATTAATTCGTCACAGAAGACGGCTTTGTCGATACATTGTCGTGATTTAAATCACAATCCGGATTTTAATAAGGTTTCCATATTAAATACAGAAACTAGTTATAGAAAACGGTATATGTTGGAGATGTTGCACATAATTGATGTACCAATAGCTAATAGAATTAATTTTAGAAAAGATACAGAAAGTTTAGCTCAGAACTATAGGCATTTAATTAATAAGACTAGGGTAGTAAATTAGCTAATTAAAATATCGATAATTATGTATAAAACATTATGTTAATAATCTTTTTATGTACTTTAACTTTCTGTTACAATGTATGTTGAATGTTTTTATGTATGTTAAAATTGTTTTCAATATGTTTTCAAATATTTTTGATTTTGTAAACAAAACTAAAAAAAATTTTTCCTGAAGAAGTCTTCCGAAGGAAGACGAAATATCGAATATAATTAAAACATTTTTATACAAAAAACAAAACTGACCTCAAGCTTAAAAAACATTTCAATTTAATTTAAAAAAGACTCTTATTTTTTGTGCTATCTTATAAAAACAAAACTCATAATATTTATTGCAAGTGTAGCTTTTAGTGCATTTTCACTTCTTTTTTTCACAATTTTATTTGTTTATCCTTGTGCTCTGCATATTTTTTCACATTTCGCTTATTTCGCCATAAAATTGCCAGTCATCTTTAGCACACAATTATTTGCTAACGAGAGTGTTTAGGCACTCATTGAGGCAGTATAACACCTTGTAATTTTTCAATTATGAATATTTAAGGAACTGGAAGAAGCACCCTCTTTATTTGTGACACGTTGGTAACGCTCTCGTTCACTCAACAAACTACCAAACACACATACAGACATATATACATATGTAGATTGAACGAGGTCGCAAGGACTACAGTGTGATTAAAATGAACAGGTAACAAACACACTATTGTGTTAAGAACATAACTTGATGATTTTGCAGGAATTGGTGACAATTGTTTTCATAGGAATGGAATTTGAGGAGCACCGTTTAACACCGTTAGCAGCCAAGACAGCAGCAGCTGGAAAAGGAATTTAATTGGTTTTGTAAAAGCAAGAGCGTGAAAAATCAACTTGAGTTGAATATCTTTCATGTCGTTTTCTGTTCACATTTTAAATGCTTAAGCGGCATATTTAAGTGCATATACATACATATGTGCTGTTTAGCGAATAAAAAAAGTCCTCCAAAGGAAAGTCGGAAAACAGAATAAGTTGTTCACACATAAATAAAACGTGATTGAAACAATCACACTCTGCACCAATTATTAACTTTTTAAATTAATAACTGCAAAAAACAAAGATTTCGGCAAAACCTTTTCATTCATGTTAATCACGTCTGATCGGCAAAACAGTAGAAAATGGTTTCTATAAAAAAAAGTGATCGTGATCACAATGAGTTTAAAAGTTTAATAACTTTTTCGTTTGTTAATTTTTGTTTTTCTCAGTTTATAACGAGTGATTTTTTTGCTATTATCTTTTTGGTAACACTAGTTTTGACAGCTCACGCACGTTTTGTATCTTGTGCCACTGTCAAACATCTTCAGTTTGGTCTATAATTTAATCATGAATCGTCTTACAAACGAACAACGCTTGCAAATTATTGAATTTTATTGCCAAAATGCGTTCTCTGTTAAGAAAGTTCATCGCGCGCTTCTTCCATTTTATGGTCAGTTTAATCGACCTACTGAGGCTTCTATTCGGGCTATTGTAAAAAAATTTCGCACCAAATTTACATTGTTGGACATTAAACCACCAATCGGCCAGTGTTGGTGATGACCGTGAATTATCGATTCGGCGCCGTTCGCAGCAATTGGGCCTCTGTTACTCCACTACGTGGAAAATTTTGCGGAAGGATTTGGGTGTGAAGCCTTATAAGATACAGCTGGTGCAAGAATTGAAGCCAAACGACCTACCACAACGCCAAATTTTTGGTGAATGGGCTCTTGAAAAGTTAGATGAAGATCCACTTTTTTATCGAAGAATTGTGTTTAGCGACGAGGCTCATTTCTGGTTGAATGAACAAGCAAAACTGCCGTATTTGGAGTGAAGAGCAGCCAGAAGCATTGCAAGAGCTACCAATGCATCCACAAAAAACAACCGTTTGGTGCGGGTTATGGGCTGGCGGCATCATTGGGCCGTATTTCTTCAAAGATGATGCGAATCACAATGTTACTGTGAATGGTGAGCGCTACCGTGCGATGATAACAAACTTTTTTTTGCCCAAAATGGAAGAGCTTGACTTGCATGACATGTGGTTTCAACAAGACGGTGCCACATGCCACACAGCACGCGAAACAATGGACCAATTGAGAGGCGAGTTCGGTGAACAGTTTATTTCACGCTTGCGACCAGTCAATTGGCCGCCCAGATCGTGCGATTTAACGCCTCTAGACTATTTTTTGTGGGGCTATGTTAAGGCTAATGTCTATAGCGACAAGCCCGCTTCGATTGACGCACTGGAAGTCAACATTGCCAACATTATTCGTGAAATACCGGCCGAAATGTTGGAACGAGAATGCAAAAATTGGACTAAGCGGATGGACCATTTGAGGCGAAGCCGCGGCCAACATTTGCATGAAATAATCTTCAAACATTAAATTATATCGACCCAACTATCGATCCAAATAAATATTTCATGCAATTTTCTGAATTGTATGTGTTTTTTTTTTAATTTCCGATAGTTCTTATAAAATCACCCATTATAATATACAAAATTTCCATTATTTTACACTAAGGGCCATTTTCACAATCTAAATTTAATTCGCCATTAAAATTTAATTCGCCATTAGTAATTTGGATTGCACCATCTTTCGGTTACTTAACAGAAAAAAAAATTAAAAAGTATGGCAATGTTACTTGTATTTGTTTACGAAAAATAGTGTAATGACGAACACAATTTTTAGAAAGAAGCCTTTTTTATTTCTGCGGACTTCAAATTTCAAAAATATTTTTCATAAAATTTTATTAAAAAAATGATGAATAGTTTGCTCGGAAAATCAGCAAGTTCTCTTGCCAACTTGGCATTTTTATAAATTTTCTTGACAGCTTTGCAGTTGATTTTTCTACCACAAGCATGTTTATAATTACAAATATTGCAAAAAATATAAATGTTGATTTCTATTTACGTCTATATTATTATTATTTGTATGTTTTTTCTTTATTTGAGTTCTGATTAACTTTTTAACCGGCGAATTTTGATCGGTTAAATATAACAGCAACTTTTCTGTTAAATAGTGCCGGTTAAGACTTAATTATACATTGTGGAATACATTTTTCTCTAACCTGCGGTTTAAAGTCTCAATTAAAATATAATCAGACTTGGTGTAAATGGCCGTAAGTATGGAAAATAATGTCTCTGAAATGCGGTCGTAAAGCAAATCTTGGCTGGGGAACAGCTCTTGCGTCATCATAATTATTTCTTAAATGTGGTCAGGCTTGTCGTTTGGTCTTCGAGAGTTTTGCGTCTCACTCTCATTGGTTAACTGTCTACCTCAACTAACTGTATTAGTTTACAGTTTTTTTTTAGATATTTCGTTGTTAACCACGCGGCATTTTCCTATGCGAAGACGTAGATCGGTAGAGCTAGTTACAGCGCTGCAAAAAAAAAAAATACTGTTAATACCATCGTGGGCATAAGGTCTACGTAATGCCGCCCATGCTGTGCATTCTATACTTTGCAAATTTATTTGCAAGTCTATAATTACAAATACAATACAACACAATGTCTGTTAAATGACCACTGTTTTCAGCTTTGCACTGATGGGCTCCGTTTAGAGCATTTTCCATAACAATAAAAATAATTGATAAAACAAATCAAGCAGCCACCGCAAACAAACTTAATTGGGTATGTTCTATGCTCTAGTTTACAGCAACAAGCTCTAACCAGTAGAAAATAAACTTGTGCAAACCATATTCGGTGGCCAATCAGATCGCAACTCGATTTAAGTTAAGTGTACTTATATCATTAAAAGAGGCACCGGTTGCAGATCTCTGATGTACAGCGCTTGTGACGTTTTCTTTTCTGACAAAATTTTTAAACTTGCACAAAACTTTTTAAGCGCGGCGTTCCGGCTAGGTATATTAAAAGGCAACTCCTCCTGTTCACCTGATGACCAGGAAGTTTCTAATAATAGTGTAATTGAAATTGTTAGCAAAGGAATGATAAAAAGTACTTAGCACCTGTATAGTTAAAGGGTGTCTCAGAATGTTTTTCGTTTTTAGATATTAAATACAAAACAACAATATCAATTAAAACTCGTTTTATGTATTTTTCAATTAAAGAGCAGTCCTTAAAGTTTATTTATGTAAAATAAAATGGCAAATGCGCATCATTTCCTTCTTCACACTCATTTAATCTGGAGCTAAAATTTTTACTCACTTGTTGGAACATCACTCTTGGAAAAAAGTTGATTTCTTACGTTTAAATTGGATGCCAATGGATGTAAACATTTTAGGTAGCCGCATTGGAAAAAATCAGCAAACGTTAAATCAGGGCTACTCGCTGGCCAGTTGATGTCTCCTTGGCGGCTTATCACTCTGCCAGGGAATAAATCGTGAACAGCAGCTAATGAGCCTTTTGTAACATGAGAAGAGGCTGCATCTTGCTGGAATAAGGTATTGCTGTTATAGTCATCCTGGTTTTGCACTTCTGTAGCTAAAAAAGTACGGATCATAAGACAATATCGATCAGAAATAACTGACTGAGTTCAACCTCGGTCATTCTCAAAAAAAGTAAGGACCGATATTTCCTTGACTTGATATGGTAGCCTAAGCAATAACTTTTGGCGAGTGCAAGGGGTTCTGTAGTATGATTCTGTAATTTTTATAACGATAATCGTATCGTTAAATTAATTATAACGATATTTTACCGAATTTTCTGTAACATGTTTTTAACTAACTTCGCCTTCAATCACAGTCGGCTGTTAAGTTTACTGCCGATTTTCGAAATTTTCTTGTTGCTTATTCAATCATTAAAGTGTATTTTTTTTATTAAATTCCATGAAATAAAGTGATAGTAATCTAGTTTTTAATACATAAAATATTTATTACATACTTCAGTACAATTTTTTCAACCGCTAAAGTGTGTTTTGTATTGAAATAGCTTTTGAAAGTTTGGCATTCGGACTTCCAAGGGATAAAACAAGTTTGAACGCTTCAAGTGATAATCGATGTATTCTTCGGGAATTGGATAATCCCTTTGAGTTGACAGCTAATGAATTTGAAAAGTTATATAGATTATCACCAGCCTTAGTTGTGGTCATTCTGCACATACAGAAATTAATACATATAAACAAATAAATGCAACATGTGAACACATATTTTATTTTACTTACCTTATTACAAATTAAATAATATTTATTGTCACTTAAAAAGTGACAAAATATATCACTTTATATAAAAATCACATCATATAAAAATGAATATGTATACATATTACTATAGGAAAAGTAATTGTTTCTTCTTTGTTGTTTTCCCTTTTTTGGCAGAGATGCCACGTAATGTTTATATGAATGAACACAAAAATACAGCTGTTTACCATCGTTAGAACTAAATTTTTTTTCAATCAAGTTATGTTATTAATAAAAAAAACATCAATTTAATCAATCTCTTGATTAAATCTTGTATTGACTCAATTAAATTATTATTAATATTGAGTTTTTGGAAATATCTCTTAATAAAATGTAATTAATAAAAAGTTTTCCGAATTATTGGTTGTTATTCAATAAATTGGTTAGGTTAGGTATGCAGGCCGCTGGATTCTCCGGCAAGTACCCGGAAACTCCAGCTCACTTGGATCCTGTAGGTCGTTCCCTTTGTGATTGCCTGAAAAAGTTAATAAAGGAAAAAGAAAATAAAAGGTTATAGGGGTATAGAAGGAGTGAGGAAGAGGCAAAGGAGGTGGGAAACGATTAGTGTGGCATTACTTGCTGATTTACTAGCCATCCGCTGCTTCTAACGAAAGAAGCTAATGCAGTCGGTTTGACCGAGGCCAGACATGAAAGGCTATTGAAGCTCTGCTCGCCTAAATATCTTAGACGATGATGCTCTAATGCCGGGCATGTACCGAGGAGATGAAGGACTGTCTCCTCTTCTTCCTCGTCTGGGCAACTTCTACAGAAGTCATTATATGGTAGACCCATTCTCCTGGCATGGTTTCCGAACGGGCAATGTCCAGTGATGACTGCTACCGTCATTCTTAGGAGAGATCTGGGAAGTTTTAGTAGCTCCCCTGTTCAATAAACAAATTTCAAAGGTTGTCACATAAAAGTAAAGAGTTGTTGTTTCTCTAACAATTGTTCTTGTTAAATCTATTTTGCAGATTTTACATATTAACAACAATGTTTTTCAACTCAATAATTTTTGCTTTTAAGTGGAAAAGCTATTTCTACTTTATAATTTGAATTATAACTCCGGCAAAAAATCCTTTTCACAGGAAATTTGATAAAAAATAGTGCGATTTTTTTTTATCAATATGGCATCTATTTTTTTCTGTGCTTGCTGGGAAACTCTTCTTTTTTTTGTCACCTAAAGAGTAATTAAAGAATCATCACACCATCAACCCAGCAGTCCACAACTTATTACAATTTGCAAAGCATCCGATTGTAAGCGATTGTGTCAACAGAAAAAATCAAAATAGACATGTTAAGGACAACAAAAAACTAGCATTCGATTCAGATTATTCTCTTTCTACTCATTATGTTAAATTAAATGTACAGAAGAAACAAAGTAGAAAAGAAATGCTAATAATATAGTTTTGAACTCATCCAACCTTCGCTTACAATGTATACAGTGTTGGATGCATCTTACGGCCTAGGCCATCGCTGTGTAAATGTAAGTAGGAATTGTATACAGACTTCGGATGGGTCACGCTTACATTGTCAATGATCTTAGATCGAAGATGTATGTGACAAAAAGTTCACTGGGAATATTCATATGCCTCTTTGTTTCTACGAGTGAGTATTCACTAAAACTTTTTTTCCTTTTTCTTTCCTTACCGTAATACTCTCACACACAAAACAAACACAAACAGAAACAACAACAACAAAAAGCATTGCAAAGGTGTGATGCTAAAAGCCTTAAGTTTCTTTTGGATCTTTTTGTCTCATAATATGTATAACTCTCAGCTCAATGACTGAACTTTAGCCGCAAAACAGACCACAAAAGAGTTGCAAAGAAATTCCCTTGACGTTTTGTTTGGCAACAACATAATTATAATAATCATCAGGTTGGTAACAGTTGCGTTGCCAACCGTTTGTTACACCCCCTTAATTTGCCATTGTAAACGGATTTTTCATTTCTGCCACAATCAATTTAAATATCAAAGACATTGCAAACACACAACGCCACATACACACAAACAAGCATTTTTACACACATCTAGGGAGAGGGAGAGATTTTTTTTTACGTTTAAATGTGACAGCCTTGTTAGCGTTGTGTTGCAATGTATTCATTAGCAAGTTATTAAAATCCATGACTGTTGTATGGCTTTGTTTGTTGCAATGCAAGAAGAAAATATGTGAAACGTAGTACGAGTATACAAAGAAAGGAGGCTAAAAAGTGTTCACCGTTCATCATACAGTTACACATACACATACATACTTACATACATACATACATACATACATACTGTACAGACGATTAACAATAAGTCAAACACCAGTTAAGTGAATGACTGAATGAGCGAGTGAGTGAATGAGTAATTCGATGATGGACGTCGTTGTCGTTGTCGCTGTCATCAACGGCAATACAAAACAATGAAATATTTATTGATGGACGAGTGTTGAAAGCTTTAATTTTCATATTTTCGGGGCGTTATCTTTTAAGTCATGGCAACCAAACAACGACAAATTTTAAATTTCATCAACGTCTTGTCGTCACTTGTGTTGAAGATTTTTAACAATTTAATTGAAGATATACTCGTAAAACAGTGAATGGGTGGAAAGTTCTTTAAGTTAACGGCAAAAAAGTAAAAACTTGGATATATATACGAGTACATATGTATGTACATACATACATCTGTGTTCGCAAGCAATAACAGGCTAAGTTGCAAATTATACTTTTGAGAAAATTAAATTTTAATGTTCCAAAATAATTCTGGCTACAAATTTAAGGACCATTTACAAAAAATTTTACATATGTATGTGCATATATTTAAAGATTTTTAAGTAAGCAAAATATTTTGATCAAAGCAGGTAATCAAAATGCTATTAACGAGTGATTTTTTTGCTATTATCTTTTTGGCAACACTAGTTTTGACAGCTCACGCACGTTTTGTATCTTGTGTCACTGTCAAACATCTTCAGTTTGGTCTATAATTTAATCATGAATCGTCTTACAAACGAACAACGCTTGCAAGTTATTGAATTTTATTACCGAAATGCGTGCTCTGTTAAGAAAGTTCATCGCGCGCTTCTTCCATTTTATGGTCAGTTTAATCGACCTACTGAGGCTTCTATTCGGGCTATTGTAAAAAAATTTCGCACCAAATTTACATTGTTGGACATTAAACCACCAGCACGCTTACGTAGAGTGCGAACTGAAGAAAATATCGCAGCCGTATCGGCCAGTGTTGGTGATGACCGTGAATTATCGATTCGGCGCCGTTCGCAGCAATTGGGCCTTTGTTACTCCACTACGTGGAAAAGTTTGCGGAAGGAATTGGGTGTGAAGCCTTATAAGATACAGCTGGTGCAAGAATGGAAGCCAAACGACCTACCACAACGCCAAATTTTTGGTGAATGGGCTCTTGAAAAGTTAGATGAAGATCCACTTTTTTATCGAAGAATTGTGTTCAGCGACGAGGCTCATTTCTGTTTGAATGGATACGTGAACAAGCAAAACTGCCGTATTTGGAGTGAAGAGCAGCCAGAAGCATTGCAAGAGCTACCAATGCATCCACAAAAAACAACCGTTTGGTGCGGATTATGGGCTGGCGGCATCATTGGGCCCTATTTCTTTAAAGATGATGCGAATCACAACGTTACTGTGAATGGTGAGCGCTACCGTGGCAATCAAAATGCTATTAGTTTATGACACATTAAAAATAAGTAAACAAAAAAAGTGCCAAAGTTAACGCAAATAGCAAAATTGTATTGCAAAGTAATGTGCCAAAGAAGAAGCAAAATAATTTAAAATTTTATTTTATCTGCTTTTAAAAATTATCATATTTTCCAAATTATCATATTATCCAATCTCTTGTAATCTGGACTTCTAACACAATGTCTACAACTGATATTAACTCTGATATAATATGAGAGAGAACGTCAGCAGATTAACGAGAAAAAACAAATTATATTTTCTCTCATATCTAACATGGCGCCAAGTATTTTTGCAAATATCATAATATTTCACAATTTTTAAGCAACCATGCAGTAGATATCGTTGAATGTTGTATTTTTCTTAAACAAATTTATATATTCCAACAACATAAAGTACAAAAAACGATTTTTTATAAATATTTTAATGATTTTATGACTTTTTTATTCAACTTTTTCGGGAATTCTTCAAAAATTTAATATTATGTCGTTTTGTTTACGTTTTTTGACAGTTCATATCATGATATGGTTTACTAAATATGTATTATCAAAACAATATTGTGATATATGATATAATATTGCAATAATACTAATTTGGAAGGCTACACGTGATATAATTCTCTCTGCTATCAAATTTGACGTTTGCTGATAGAAAAATATTTGATATTATATCACGTATAGACTCTATGTAAAGTTCTAAAGACAAGAAAACTGTTTGTACAGCGTACAGCACTAATATATTAAAAAAACACTTTATTTTAAGAAATAAAAATTAAATTGATAGCTTTGGCAAAGGAAAAATTTACTAAAATTATTCGCAAGCAGAATGTTTCAAAAATTTTTTTAATGTCAAACTCAAATAACAATCAATTTTGACGTTTTGTGTCTGCTGTAATTGTTAACGAAAATTCAGTGACAATTATTGCAGCATCAAGCTCTAAACACTTAGACAACAGCAGACTTCACAACTTCACGAATACAAATGAAGTTAGCTTCAAATGCTGCCGTCTCATCAGCACTATAATTATTTTAAAGACAGTAAAACACATCAATTTATTTGTTTACTTTAATTTGTGATGTTTTTTTCTATTAAATATTACACAAATATTATTGTTCTTATTGTTGCCAGTTTATATTTATAGTGGCAACACTGAATTTACTTTTTTCTAAGTTGGCTGCAGCAGGAAATGCTGTTGTGAAGTCGTGCTGCTGTTAAAATAATCGTGTGCATCTAAACACATGTATTTTATTGTTGACAGATTGCTGCTTGCTGTCTGCGGTCGTCTATGTGTTTAAAGCTTCAATTGCAACCACTAGCAATAAGCTGTCTTCACTGGCAGTAATACAATTTTGACGTTTGCTGCAATAAATGTTCACATATTTATTGCTAATCTAGACGGGGGGATAGGCCTGACTTTGGCAGTTGTAAGTTTTATACTTTCTGAGAAAATCGGATTAGGTTCAAAAGTAGTGGGTGGGGTTTATTTGCTGACCAGTGTATATGAAAGAATAAAAATTATATACGACTACAAAGCTATGAAAAATCATTTGGGGAGACTTTTAGGGATCATACAAAAAATATTTTAGCGTTTTTTTTGGCGAATTTTGATGGCCAGTTTGGCGCTGGAGGTGGAAAAAAATCTGACAACCTTAATCGCCAACGTTAGTTTTGAGCGATTGGTGTTTGTCAGAGCATGCTCTCCCGGGAACAGGTTTTGCTTTGGCGTATACCTAACTAGGGCACTCGGATAAAGAGGGGTAGGGGTCCCTAGTTTGTTGCGGCAAACAAAACTCTAGGAAGCCGCATGACTTATGTTGTATTGGCTTCCGAATTCCCTTACCAAGGGTATAAATTGGCAGAACAAGGATCAGCATGGTTCTGCTTGCAGTTCAAACCGGGCTGATCATGGTTGAGGTGCCTTCAAATCTAAAACGCTGGAAGGAGGTATTAGTATCCTTGATAATTGTTTGGTGTGTGTGTGTGTGATTTTTTTCGGGGACTAACAACCTCCCGAGGGTCTGGGCGGCTAGCAGTTCCTCGAACCGTTTGGGGTTTAAAACTGTAGCAGCGCTTTTTAGGGCTGCGATAGTCTGACCAGAGGCTATTATTTTCTGGTACCTCGGGATCCGCGAGCCCCGGGAACATTGTTCTCTGCCAGCTATGGTGAGGTCCTTCGGGGGTAACGTGGTGGTTGTGGTTTAATACCCAAATGCGGGGAGAGTTTTCAGAACCGGTGTGGAGTTGCCCTGCAACCGGCTGACCTGACCCTGAGATCGGAAGGAGTTTTAGGAAGGCTCCGCCCTACACCATGGGAGAGAGCAAGCGCCATTAAGCATGTGATCTAAAATGGTACCCATGCATGACAGTCTTGCGTGACAGTTTGTCATGCATGGGAACGTCTGGGTGAACGTTTTTTCGCCTTGTGAGAGAATCACCGTGCGGTTGGGCCATCAAACAAAAAACCACGTTAAACATCTTCTGATTCTCCCGAGGGTCTGTTGCCTTTACAACAGATAACTGTACTGTAAGTAACCAGTGGTGAGTTGGGCTGATGCTGCTAGTGGGCTTCGGCCTCCCAAATCATTAAGCCTTGTCTTTCAGTGATTGCTGGGAAATTTCATGGATTAGGTGGAGCTCCTCAACAAGAAGTTGCTCATATCGCTACAAACATATGGCAAAAATTGCTACCTGTGTGAGCCTAGTCAGCCACACGGGGGCGCTGGTGAATCGCGAATAAGTCACTCCGTGGAACTGGTCCATCATGTAAATCTTTTTCACAACTATCACAACATGTTTGATGGTTACCCTGGAAATAAAGACAACTTAAGGACACTTCTCTTAGAAGTGTTTTCTACTCACATTCTTCTTTTTTAATATGAGTCCTTTTCTTCTATTCCCATGAAAAAGTGAAATGAAACCATTTCAATAACTTCTTTTCATTTCTAAACAGGCTATCATTTAAATTTCATTTGCATTGTGAGAATTAATGTGTGTTTAACACAAACACAATTAATTGATTACAACAATCACAATATTTTGTTGTAACAAATTCCCAATTGGTTTGAAATTGTAACTGCGGCAAGTAAAACCTGGCGAGCTGGATCTGCAATTATGCCACAATTTAATAGACTTTGAATAAGAGTTGGGCGGATGGATGCTGCTGTCGCTACAGTTTAGCTTTAACTCAGCACAAATAAACAAACAAACAAAAAAACAAACGCACTCACTCTCAAATACACAAAGAGAAAAAAAGTGAAATCAGAGAAGATGATGATGTGTTAACAATGTAATTATAGACTCGACACCCCATAAAAGCAAATGAGGGCTATAAAGACGATGACGACGACGACGACGACGACGAGCAGGCAAACAAACAAACAAACAAGCAAACAACTGCAGGGCATATCCGTTCATTTTGCAGGGACTGTGTGTGTTTATGTGCGTGTGCGTGTGTGTTATGTTTCTCTTTAGAAAAACAATGTGAGAACAAGAACATTTATAGTCAAAACCTCCCCCTAAGCCATGATTTTGAAAAAAATAAAAAATTAAAACTTTTTCAAAAATAACAAACAAAAAAAAAAAAAAAAAAAATTAAGAAGATGAATAAACAACATTTGAAATAAATGCGATTACACTGCAATAAATATTCGTCATCAAACACGCTGTTGTTGTTATTGTTAATGTAGATTGTTTGTTTTAGCAAACCTGCTACAATTTGTATTATTTGCTTTTCCACTTGAGTTGTTAATTGTGGCTACAAACAAAAAAGGATTCAATTCCTTGCGTTTCAATACAATAAAATTGAATTCAATTCATTTCTATTTGCAATCCCATTAATGTTTGATGGCTTGTCTTCCAAAAAAAAAACGAAAAAAAATGAAAAACACTTCAGTTTACAAATTTCAAAAGGGATGAATAAAGCCTGATTCCCATTGAATTTGTAGCCAAATCGCATTTCGAATTAAGTGTCATCATGCACAATTAGACAGACGCACAGATTTATGTATAACAACACCAACAAAACTGTCTCTCAATCCTTTTTGAAACTTTTTGAAGAAAAACAAAAAAGTAAACAATTTACACAATAAATAATAAATCTTAAACTACAAAATTTGTTTTCTTTGCAGACTTCGATATCCGGACAAATGGATGTACCCAAATTTGCTTTGGATCGCAACTCGTATCTGAGTACCGCCGCCACAGCTGGCTCGCTGTATGAATCGTCAAAGGCGGCCCAGGCCAGTGCCGCCTACAGCGCCTACTTGGATCCCAGCGTTTTGACCAAGGCCTATTTCGATTCGAAAATGTATCAAGATAGAGCCGCCAACTATGCCTTCGATATATCAAAAATCTATGGAGCCCAACAGCATAATTCGTCGGCCGCCGCTGCAGCCGTGGCCCATCAACACCATCAGCAACAGCACCTGCTTAACGGTCTGGGCATAGCCAGCCCCCACAACAGCAATAATGCCTCATCGAACAGCAACAACAATGTCGATGAACGCGACAACTCACCACATCTGGATACGGGCGGCAATAGCAGTAGTGGCCCCATAGGTGGCATACCGGACTCCAAAAGTCATCTCCATTCACCCAACGACAGCCAACTAGAATACTCTCAATATGCTCAATACAACCAAAGTGCGGCCAGTTTTAATAATGGCGCCATAACAGCTGCCGTCTCATCGAATGCCGCCGCCTCAGTGACCTCGGCCGCCAGTGGTGACTTCCGCAGGCCTCTTACAGTTATATTTTGACCGCCATCCGATGAATGTGAAGAGCTCAATCTGTCCATAACAAACTAGGCCACAAACCTGCAGACACAAAAATAAAGCAAACACGCGCAATTTATAGCTTTTCTTGCAGAAAGGAAAGATGCCCTTGAAATTTTAATGCAACTTCAAAAGTTTTCCTTCTCTTTTCTTTGTTTATATATATATTTTTTAGTTTTAAATTAACAATTAAAATAGTTGCTGTAGCCAGTATTAACCGCAAATCCCTGATCTTTCGGATTTTTATTTAAGAACCAACAAGAACAACAACGATCGGTGCAATTTTATCAAAAATAGAAAATCAAAATACTTATAAAAACCATTAAATAGACATAAACGTAAAATATAAACATTTAAATAAAAAATATGTAATATAAATTTGATTATTTATGAGTTTAAGTTTTTTATCTTTTGCAGTACTTTGGACACTTTAAATCGGTGATCGCCACAAAGAGAACACTTACTATCACTAACACCACTTTCACACACGGAAATGTGACTTTACAAAGTCTGTAGCTCTATTGCACTCTTTATTTTCCCTTGCCATCACCAAACTCAAGACTTTGCAAAGTAAACTTTCCGAGTGTCAATGCGGTGTAACACCACTTTCACATACGGAAAGTATACTATGCAAAGTCTGGTGTTCGGGGGCGACAAGGGGAAAGAGAGTGGCTCTCTTACACTTTTTATTTTCCCTTTCCACCACCAAACTCAAGACTTTGCAAAGTAAACTTTCCGAGTGTGAACGCGGTATAACACCACTTTTATAAACGGAAAGTTTACTTTGCAAAGTCTGAAGTTTGCTGGCGACAAGGGAAAAGATAGTGGCTCTCTTACACTTTTTATTTTCCCTTTCCACCACCAAACTCAAGACTTTGCAAAGTAAACTTTCCGAGTGTGAACGTGGTATAACACCACTTTCACAAAAGGAAAGTTTACTTTGCAAAGTCTGAAGTTTGCTGACGACAAGGGAAAAGAGAGTGGCTCTCTTACACTCTTTATTTTCCCTGGCCATCATCAAACTGAAGACTTTGCAAAGTAAACTTTCCGAGTGTGAACGTGGTATAACACCACTTTTATAAACGGAAAGTTTACTTTGCAAAGTCTGAAGTTTGCTGACGACAAGGGAAAAGAGAGTGGCTCTCTTACACTCTTTATTTTCCCTGGCCATCATCAAACTGAAGACTTTGCAAAGTAAACTTTCCGAGTGTGAACGTGGTATAACACCACTTTTATAAACGGAAAGTTTACTTTGCAAAGTCTGAAGTTTGCTGGCGACAAGGGAAGAGAGAGAGTGGCTCTCTTACACTCTTTATTTTCCCTGGCCATCATCAAACCGAAGACTTTGCAAAGTAAACTTTCCGAGTGTAAACGCGGTATAACACCACTTTCACAAACGGAAAGTTTACTTTGCAAAGTCTGGAGTTTGGTAGCGACAAGGGAAAATAAATTTTATTCATAACAGTTTTAAATGGAAATTTTAGGGAAAATAAGAAAATCTTAAATATAGAAGTTTCCATAATTTGAGAAAATCACATTTCGCTAAGAAGTCTCCTCAAAGTTCAAAGCTAATAAAAATTTTGGTATTTCCAGGTTTAAAAATTTTCCAATGTCCTTGTAAAGTTACAACTAATTTTTTATTTAATGGCGTTTTCCTTTCTACAAAAAAAATGTGCCATTTTATTTGAAACTCTTCTTCAATCATTTTCTTGCCGAATGAGCATTGTCATCGGTTTAAAAAAGGTAATTTTCTCTTTTTGCTTAATCTGCGTTCTGTTGCAAACAGCAAATTGCATTTTTGCAATGATTGCAAAATAGTTTTGGTTTTTACCTTTAAAAAAGGCGGCATTTTTTGTGTAGAAACGAAAACACTAGAAATAATAATCTTATAATTTGTTTAAATTTATGTATGTATATGTAGATTAAACACTTTATGAAATAAAACATACAACAGTGTCTAACAAAAATCGTAATAAAAGAGATTATCAAAAACTTTCTCTGCTCTCCTTTATTTTTAAGTCTTTTGTGTTTCTTTATTTTAATTTTAAGTTATTAACTTTTAATTAGACTTTGATAAAAGCAAAATAAAACAAAATAGTTTTTTAGGAGAATTGTAGCATGTATTAATTAATTTTAGTTATTAGCAGGTGTAAATACACAAATACCCCAACAAACATTATAAAATAAATATACGAGTATAAATCAGCTAAGAGAGATAAATATTTGCATAAATGTGTTGTTTTATTTCGATTTTATAACATAAAATTTATTTGAAAAGAAAATTATACGAAGAAATTTAAACTTTAAACTAATGATTGTATAAATAAACGAATTAATTTCATTATTTTATGAAAAACTTGTAAAATTAGTAAATTTTAATAAAGAAATTTTAATGGTCAGGTAAGTCTTAAATAAAAATTTTAAGCTAATTGGAAAGCATATTTCGATATTTCGCTGAAAAGGCACCTTTGAATGGCAATACAAACATTTAGATCTATCAAAAAGCGTGTCGTTGCCAAACGGTTTGTGTAGTTTATTTTTTGTAGGTGATGATCCCTACATATTGTTACGTTTTTGCCTTCAAAAACGCTTTTGCGGATTTTTCAATTGCAAATGAAATAATGACTCACACGCTAGTTCGTTATACAGTGCTTAAATAGTTCACTAGTTTATTTACGCTTGATACCACTGCATGATACAAAAAACAAGGTAGCCGCTTCGCTACAACAATCAAACAATAAAAAAAACAAGAGGTATTTTATTTGTGTAAAAGGAGAATTCACATTTAAGCTGCCAAAAGTAGTTGATAAAGAACATGTACAAAAATTTAAATGGCGCCGAAAAAGGTAAACAATACTTGACAGTGGAAGTGCCGCCATATTAACCGAACCCGCTGATGCATTCACCTAATAATTAATTCTCCTTGATACCACTGTGTACCAAAATACTAGACTTGCTTAATTTGACTGTCTTGTACAAAGCTTAAAAATAAACTGATTCATTGCCGTCGATCTGCTTGCTATTTATACGTCTTTATTATTTTCTGCACTCGACATTATTTTTCTAGTTATTCATAATTCTAAAATCAAATGTACAAATGTATTTTTTAGGCATGTACACATTTACACAAATGCTTGCGAACAATAAGCAGGTGACAACAACAAACAATAATAAAACCAAATAACAAGAATGCAAAAATAACAACAACATCATTTGTAGTTGATTTACTTGGAAATTTTGCGTACTGCAAATCATGTATGCTTGTTTCTTTGTGTATTATAATTTTAGGTTTATCTTGTTTATGTGAATGTAAGGGGATCGTGTATGTTAATCATTTGAAAAATGTTTTTATTACAAATGATACAGCGGACGATGCAGCTGAATTTCTGTCATATGCTGCTAGGCCGCCTGTGCCTTTGAGACTTAGCTTTCAAGACGTCGAAAACGTCATAAATAAAATAAACTCCAGGAAATCTCCAGGAATTGATCAAATTACTGGCAAAATGCTTGTACAGTTACCTCGTGTGGCTAGAAGAATTATTCTTTTTATTTTTAACGCTATTTTAGGTCTAGAGTATTATCCTGCAGAGTGGAAAGTGTCTATGATCACTAAAATACCTAAGCCAGGGAAGGATCCGACTAAGGTAGAATCATATAGACCAATAAGTCTACTGCCAATAATTTCAAAACTGTTCGAAAAATTGTTAATGGCGAAGTTGACTCCAATACTGAATGATGTAGAATGTATCCCTAATCATCAATTTGGCTTTCGGCACCATAGAACAAACACACAGATTAGTAAATGTCATAAGAAAAACATTTGAGGACAAGAAGTATTGCTCAGCTCTATTCATTGACGTTTCCCAAGCTTTTGATAAAGTGTGGCACGTCGGTTTAATGCACAAGATAAAATTGAGCTTGCCTGCAAATACTCACAAACTTCTGGAAAGCTACTTATATGGGCGGAAGTTTGTTATGAGAGAAGGCGACTTTATAAGCCCAACTCAGCCAATCAAGGCAGGAGTTCCCCAAGGCAGCATACTGGGGCCTACTGACATGCCAACGAGATCCAGAATCCACACTTCAACTTTTGCAGATGACACAGCGTTTTTGAGCGTTCATGAAACCCACCAATTAGCTTCACGAAATTTGCAGGAATACATTTCAATATTAGAGAAATGGCTAAAACTTTGGAAAATCAAAGTTAATGAACAAAAATGTACTCATGTCACATTCACACTGTGTAAGCAAACATGTGCACCTATCCAAATAAACAACTCACCTATTCCGCAGCACAATGAAGTCAAGTACCTTGGTATACACCTCGGCCGTAGGGTAACGTAGAAGTCTCACATTGAAGCAAAAGCCACTCAGTTGAAGTTAAAAGCAGCACAATTAAATTGGCTTATGGGCAGAAATTCTACCTTGAAGTTGGATTGCAAACTTTTGTTATATAATGCAATTCTAAAGCCTATATGGTGTTATGGAATTCAATTATGGGGCACCGCCTCCGCATCAAACATTGAAAAAATCCAGAGGCGACAAAACAAAATTCTTCGAACGATTACTGCAGCTCCATGGTACGTAAAAAACTCCCGAATTCACAAGGATCTGTGTGTTCCACTGGTAAAAGATGAGTTTTCAAAGCATGCGATAAAGTATAATTGGAACTTCCCTCTTGCACGAAACATACTTAATTTTAGCGATCACACTCGGTTGAGAAGAAGGGATACTGTTGCCACCATCAGAGCTTTAAATAGGTAATTTACTGATATAATTGGCGCAAAATAAAAATTTTGTCTACTATTGGCTGGGCTTAGTTAATTGTTTTGTATTTAGTGTTAAGATTTGAATACTTATTGTTAGTTCACATTGTGAAATGTGAATGTGTTGTAGATTTCTAACAAGTAGATCAACAGCTGCACACTGGGTTAGATGTGACAAAAATTCTTAACAATATTTTAAGGTGTCTTAGAGCGATATTTCACTGCGTTACGCACATAAGTGAGTATACCCTGCTATTCCTTTCAAATTATCAATTGCACTTAACGACGACTTAAAAAAAAAAAAATTCCGTCACCACTGTAGGATGGTTAAAAAGCGATGGTTAAAAGCTCTAAATAAATACAGTTTTACGGAAAAGTGGCATTTCAGAACTTTTTATACCGTTAAATTTAAAGTACTCTCCGTTTCTTACTTTTCTTGCTTCTTCCCCATTTGTGGCGTTAAGGTGCTAATATCAAAGATTTTATTTGTTCTTTTATAATTATAAGTTGACTGCATAAAAAGTTCTAAAACCTTTTTCAAGATGCTAATTGTACAGAAAAAAACGTTGACTAACGACTCAATCACTATTGCCAATTACGAAAGAAGCAAGCAAAAAACTCAACATAAAAAAACATTTGTGGCATTTTGTCACCACTAATTACCAAAATTAATTTTATTTATTTTCATGCGTCTTATTGAAATCTTAAAATCCCTTTTATGTAAATAAATAAACAAAAAACTTTAAAAGTACTTCGGCATTTCAACTTGAGTAATTTTTATTTAAATACCATGAACATTTTAATTACTCTTGATGATGATGAATAAACAATGGAAAGAGAGGAGAGAGGGAGATGATGAAGAAAATCAAATACTAGAACCATAGTTGCCATATTTGACGATTTATCGTTATTTTGAGGGTTTTGGGTGCTGAAATTAAAGCTTTAAACACATAGACGACAGCAAACAGCAATCTGTCAAAAATAATATAAATGTGTTTAGATGCACACGATTATTTTAACGACATCACAGCAGCACGACTTCACAACAGCATTTGCTGCTGCTGCCAACTTAAACTAATTTCTATTTTCGTAAGCAGCAAAAAGTAAATGCAGTGCTGCCACTATAAATATAAATTGCCAGCAATAAGAACTAAAAGTTGTTTGAAATATTTAATAGAAATAAACATCACACAAATAAACTAAACAAATAAATTGATTAGTTTTTATAGTTTTACGTGATATTATTACGTTTTTAGTCGGTAATTTTAATTTTATTCATGTAAAATATATATGTGGCACCTCTGAAATTTGCATTGTTTACATACTTCTAGTGCTGCTGCTGTCTTTAAAATAATTATGTTGCTGATAAGACGGCAGCATTTGAAGCTAACTTCATTTGTATTCGTGAAGTTGTGAAGTCTGCTGTCGTCTAAGCGTTTAGAGCTTAACACTTTGACGATTTAATTTATGTAGAAAATGATAGTAATATTTATGGCACGTAAATATATGTATATGTAGATTTGTAATACTGCAATATTATGTGATAGTTATTTTAAAGTATACATATATTGTATATGATAGAGATGAATTTAAAATATCATATGTGATAGCGCTGAAAAAAGTTATAAGCTAAAAACTGTAAAAATTTGTATGTAAAAGCGTGTGTTCATATTGTAAGGAGACTAAATTTGAAGATGAATTTAAACCTTTAGCTTTTATAAATCCTTACAATACTGTAAAAGCAGAAAGTGTGTTTTTTCTAGCATAATGAAACAGTATTCTTATTTCATCGTTGAATTCGAAAGACGAGAAATTTCATACAAGTTAAAGTAACGAAACCGATTAAACTTGAAAAAAATTATTTTACGCTATAAATATGAATATGATAGATTTTTGGAATAAAGTATCCTTCTATGGCCAATATATTAATATAGCAAAAATATAGTCTTATCGACTTCTGCAAATATGTGAGTTTGCGGAACTTAACAAAACTAAAGTGAGAAATTAGTTAAAGAGACCATTTTCGGAAAAAATGTTGTATACTAAATTACATCTAAAACTTTGGTTGATATACCCGATTTAACAGATGTATTTATACAACAATAATTCCTTTTATTAAATGAGATCCTATTTTAAAAATTTATGTCACAAAAATTAATGAATGGATTTGTTGTTATAGCTTTAAATGCTATAGTTCGTTCTAAAGGCAACCATGACTTGTTTTTCTATACTTTACGCCGTTGAAATAAATCTTTTATTCACAAATAATTAATTTTACTAGCTGACGATTCTCAATAATCATATTGACGATTTGACGATTTTTTCGTCGGATTTGACGTTTTTAAACCAGATTTATCTCGCATCTATGACTAGAACAGCGTAGCCAGTGGCTGTGCTCTGTAACTTTGGCGAGAAGTTCTCGCGTCGAAAACTGGTGAAAAAAATTATTCCATCGTTTCTCGAAAAGTGAGAAAAAACTGCGTCTGTAACTCATGTCGAAAACTGTCCAAAGCGATTACGTCGTTACGTTAGAAATGTCTGAAAATATAAAACGAAGCCGACATGCAATTTTCAAAAATGAGAGCGCCAGCCACAATTAGTACCGCCGCTGACCAAAAATTACTAAAGTTACGAAATTTTGTTCGACGGCGTCATATTATAACCGCCGGCTATTCTAGAAAATGTATGGTATGGCTCTAACGTTTACATTTTATTTACAAATACATACTTACTACATACTCATACTTAATGTGAGCGCAAGATGTTAAAAAGTGTGCAATATTTCATATTTTTGAAGCGTAAATATTAATTGTATTTGTATGGGAATATTAGTAAACAGTAAATATAGAGAACAAGAGAGCAAACAATGCAAAAATCATTGCACCTCATTTGAGTGGACAGTTTTATCAAGTGTGCAATAAATATGCTGTGCACTTCATATTGCTCAATAGTTCATTTTACTTACACTTTTTGAGAGTAAAATCTTTTATTTTTTAGAGAAAATTTTAAATTAGATTCTTTTCACTCATCAATAAACGCAAAATATTCAAGCTACTACAGTTTCTAAAATGAGAACAAATGAAATAAAAATTTAAGGATAATAAAAAATATAATATAAATATTTTAGCATATTTTGCATGATACCACACTAGAAATAATGTTTGTGTGAGCGTCTTGTATTTTGTAAAATATTTCCCAAATCTTTTTCCTATAAACTTAACTAGGTAAACTCTCCAGTATTAATTTTGTCTTTGCTGATCTACGGGTTGCAACTCCATACTAACAATTGTTGGTTACTATTAGAGATAAAAATTAAGTTTTAGCTCTAATAGGAACCAACAACTGCTAATATGGAGTTGCAACCTGTAGACCAACAAAGACAGAATTAATACATACATAATACATTAATTACATACCTCTATATCTATAAGGAAATTAAAATATACATGTACTTTCTAGACATTAAATTATTTCTATACAATGCAAATACAAAGTACAAACCTTTGCTTGTTGTCTCCTATAACAGTATTTCATATCATGAGACACTATTGAAACATAAAATTCAGTACTGAAATTTTATTTAAAACAACAATAAATATTGCATTGGTTAGAAGACGAATAAATGCTATTGTATGTTTTTTATTTAAGAGAACAGTAATATTTGTGTACTCGTGAAATCCAGTGTAAAAAAAAGAGAACAATTCACCATTGAACATTATGAAGTTAGTCCAACAAGACGTTTTATGCTCACGTTTAACTCATACACAAAATTTTGTAAACAATTGCAATTTTTGAATTTTGAAAAAAACATTATAAGAGTATTACAATATACTTTCTTGGGTTGGAAATTAAAATTGTAGAAATTACAAACTTAAGTATTCCCTTAAAACTTCTTGTGTGAAGGGTATAAACATTAAGTAAAAAGGTAAAAAAAAATCATTCTACACTGTGTAAATAAATATGTATATTAAACTTAATTTAACAGCAAAATATTTATTTTTTCAGTATTATTATTCATTTAATGATGACTATTGTTATTTGAAATACTTTTTATTTGCGAGAAATAATGAGAGTTGAAAGCGGGAAATTTTTTCGCAAAAGTTTTACAGAAACAGTTTTTCCGTAAAATGGCGAGTAATTTCCTGTCACTATTACTCACCAAAAAAAGTTATAGCTACAGTTTAGAGAGAAAAGCAGCTGTTTGTTTCAACTTTGTTTCATTTCACACGTTTCAGTCGAAAACTTTCTCGTGGCGAGAGTTACAGAACACAGCCATAGAATGAATATTTTACATTTATTTTCTAGAGTTTTCAACTAAAATAAGATTTGTAGATATTTTTCTCAAAGTTAAGATTTTGAATGCTTAATGTGAACTATTTTCAAATATCCAACGAAGTTTGGCATCTTTCATAAAACGATAATAATTTTCTAACTGTTGGTTCCAAATATTTTACACACAACACACATGCCAACATACATACATACGCAGATAGATAAGGGTATGCATATGTAGATAGCTCATTGGGCCGAGTGAATAAAAATGTAGCTTATGCTACATAGCTTTAAGTAGTAGCAATAGCTTTATCTTTTCAGTACTAAATAAAACTAGAAAAAGTGTGAATAACACTTAGCTTGTGCTAAAAAATTATATCAAAGGACTGGAAAATTTAACAGCTGTCAAAATTTATTTATGTGTTGCCACTTTTTTACTTCTAAAGTTGCGTATACTTAATTTGAAGTTTGAATGTATGAAACGTGCATTTACTTTAACATAAAAGTTTTAATATTATTTTATATATAAGTCGGTGTATTTGTCACACATACAAAATTCGTACGAAAACGAAAACGTTTTTGCCTTCACCTAAAAACGTAAAACACAAAAACATTTTTCGTGTCAAATTCGTTTCAAAAATCTTTGGGGGATAAACACGGTCAAAATGCTTAGCCAGCATGGTAATAGTGTGTGTGAAAGTTTTTTAGTATTTGTGACACCGAACATGCTTGAAGTAAAATCAACATTTTTTGATTTTCTGGCATGCTTGCTGTCACAAGGTTGTGTCTAGTGCAAGCCATCAAGCACGAACAAATTTTTATTCACCTATTTCTAATATTATATGATGATGGGTTGGTATCATTCGTCTAGCTCAAGTTCAATCCTGGCTAAAGCCAAGAAATATTTTTATTTATAATTATAACAATAATTGCCGCGATCAATAACTCTTGATCACTATTTAACATTAATGCATATGTACATGTTTATTCACCCATACTCTGCTTGTCGGCGGCACAACAAGACGACACCGATTTTTAAATTTTGAGGCGAATCGGCATTCCTGTTGTCAATATTGGCATGTATCGATAACTGCCAACACATAAATATAATATATTTATCTACGTAGATTAAGGTGTTTTGCTCTTTTTAAAAATATATGAGAAAACATGTTTATTTCTACCAGCCTGTTCATAGAACGCGTTTCAAATAAAGCGAAAACCAGCGACACGTTTATGACTACGTAAGAAATTGGGTCTGTGTCACGCGCTTCTCATTGTTCGTGTTCAGTTACGTTATACACGTAATAGTAAACATTTTCTCAAACCCCAGTGTTGCCACTATATAAGTTATATGTATCTTGTTTACTTTTTTTCGTGTAAAATATATTTTGCATCGTGAATAACGGTAACCCTATTTCAATGGAAAAAAAGAAACCGGTGATAAATATTTATGTAAACAAAAATCTTTATGCTGGAAAAAAGATTATAGAATATTTGCTGGTCATACGAATACTGTTGATGTTCAGACAAATGGCTTTATGGATTGATCCTAATTTATTGGTTTTTTAAAATTATTTCCTTTTTTTTTTAATAATTAGCAAAAAAGGAAATTGTTTGCATATACATATTTATCTATGTATGTATGTATTAACATGGATATAAACGTTTATTTATGTATATGTATATGTAAATGTATTCACACTTGTTTTTGCTGTTATTTCCATTTTTATATATGTATTTGATTCTTTATTTTTGTTCAAGCTTCTTATTTTTTCTTTCGCAACGAATAAAAATTTCCATTTGCGCACCATTCGCCTGTTTTTGGCATTTAAAAACGCGATACACAGACAGAAAGCAGATGTCAATTGTTACGTTATTCGTCCAAAAAGTTTTTTTCGGGTTGCATGAACGCAAGTAAGGAAAACGTCAAGATTTCTTCGCGTTTGTGTTCCATGAACAGGCTGTACATGTTTTGCGTAAAACACGTGTTTTCGAGTAAAATACCTACATATGTGGAAACACACTATTAAATGCCACAAACGTATAACAGTTTAAATAATTTTTATAAGTTAGTGCCCTCTTGTGTGGAAAATGTGTTTGTAGAAATTTATAAAAAAATATTAAGAAAACTGCCGTTTAATATTAACAAGAACTACTATATCACACTATTATCGTTGTTCAGCATACGATAATACCGTATACAAAATTTATAATATCTACCTAGGTGGTAATGTGTAACGGTTTATGACTCTGTTTATTGCAGACAATAACACAAGTGTGCAGAGTCGATAACAATGTGTCTTGATATGCGTCCTTTCTTCTCATTTACTTTTGTTATATTTATCACTAAAAATTATTTGCCAGTAATCAACTAACAGTTTATTACAGAGAAAAGGTACAACGTGCAGTTTTAAGACTCGTTAATATGATAGCACCGTTCACTACACTCTCTGGTATTCAAGACACACACGAACACTTTGTAACAACTGGCAATGTCTTGTTTTTTATTCGATGCAGGGACCACTTTATTTTAGTAGTTCGCAATGAGCAAAATTTGTACGGCAATATTTTCACTCCTGTGGCTGTGTTCTGTAACTTTGGCGAGAAGCTCTCGCGTCGAAAACTTGTGAAACAAATTATTCCATCGTTTCTCGAAAAGTGAGAAAAAACGGCGTCTGTAAATCATGTCGAAAACTATCCAAAGCGATTACGTCGTTACGTTAGATATGTCTGAAAATATAATACGATGCCAATATGCAATTTTCAAAAATGAGAGCGCCAGCCACAATTAGTACCGCCGCCGACCAAAAATTACTAACCGCCGGTTATTCTAGAAAATGTATGGTATGGCTCTATACATACATACTTATGTACAAAATTTTGTAAAATTAAAAAACAATTGCAATTTGTGAATTCTGGAAAAGACATTATAAAAGTATACCTATATACTTTGTTAGGTCGGAAATTAAAGTTGTAGAAATTACAAACTTATATAAGCATTCCCTTAAAAGTTGTGGTGTAAAGGGTATACAAATTATTTAAAAATTTATAATAAAAAAAAAAACAATCATTCTATACTGTGTAAATAAATATATTAAACTTAATTTAACAGGAAAATACTTAGTTTTCTGTATTATTATTCATTTAATGATTACTATTGTTGTTTGAAATACTTTTTATTTGCGAGAAATAATGACAGTTGAAAGCGGGAAATTTTTTCGCAAAAGTTTTACAGAAACAGTTTTTCCGTAAAATGGCGAGTAATTTCCTTACGTGACAGCTATTGTTCACCAAAAAAGTTATAGCTACAGTTTAGTGAGGAAAGCAGCTGTTTGTTTCCACTTTGTTTCATTTCACACGTTTCAGTCGAAAAGTGTCTCGTGGCGAGACTTACAGAACACAGCCACTGTTCTCAAATTATTTTTTTGTAATTTCGTGAATTTCATTTAATAATAACATATTTGTTGTTACAAGAAGTTTTATTTGTTGAGATACCAATCAATTCAAACAAAAGTGAGATTCATTTATGAACAAAATTCGTTTGAATAATAGCGTATTTACACCAACTCAAAATCTAGTAGATTTGAATTGAAATCTACAACGAAATCTATATCGTTTACACCACCGTTTTTTGACATCTAACAAGATTTCATTTGCTCAAAAATAATTTGACAATACAATATTATCAGAGACTGAATACACCAGCATTAAAGTGTATATTTTTTGTGCCCAGAGACTGCATACACCACATTGTAGTGCAATTTTTGCTGCAGCGTAGTATTTTTAAGTACTTTTTGCAAGAAATCACAGTTGCTTCGCTTAGTACTGAGTAGATTTCAGGAGATTTCGTCGAAATCTACTCATAAAGTAGATTTCATTTTGTATGGCAAATCTTCTCAAAATCTACTAGATTTGGCTTGAAGTGTCGAATGAGCAGATTTCGCTTTGGTGTAAATAGGCTATACGGTAAATGAAAAATGTATCTTTGTTTTATTCCATTCCGAAGTTTTATATGTACCTTTATAAAAAAAAAACACCTTTTATCTTGACTTGGTATGATGTCATTGTAAAGGTTAGTCCACCCAAACCCTTCGATGTTAATTGTAAATAAAACAATAAGTTTTCAGAGAATTAGTTTAATATTTTTTATTACTCGTATGATAGAAGAATCTAACCAAATGCTCGCTATGGCTTCGGTGGCATAACTCTCTATGTATGCATATTTTCAATGCTACTGAGACATAATACAGGTTCCAAGTCGTTAATAGACCGAATTATCTCTTCCTTTAGCCATTGCATTGTTCTTGGCTTACTGATGTACTCTTTTTTTTTATTTAAAATATCCCAAAAGAAAGAAGTCCAACATCGTGGCGGCTAAATTAACATCGCCACGAAGTGAGATAATACGGCCATAGAATTTCACATTGGGACTTCGTTATAATTTCGCGATAGCGAACATCGTTCACGGTAACTGCTTTGCCAACATTATATATTATTATTGTGAATGCATCGAATTATCAACAATCAATTGGGATTTTCATTCTACCAAATGCGAGAATTCTGCTGCCAAACCCACTGAGGTGAAAGTTGCCCGGCTGGCTAGAGAAAAAGTTCTTCGTAAAGTGAACATTCACATCTGTCTGTTCAACTATTTGCCGTTGCACCACCGCTTAAGTTAGTTGCTGTTCTTTTATGTTGCTGGTTTGCGTGTTAATCTTCTGGTATTGCTGTTGTTTGCTCCTGTTTTTATTATTTTATGTGGTGCTGTGTTCCTGAGGTGGGTTGCAGTTTACCTGTTTTGCTGAGTGAGTGTGTTCCTGAGTTCCATTATTGCTGTTTTTTTGTTCCTATTTTTATTATTTTATGTAGTGTTGCGTTCCCGAGATGTGTTCCAGTTTACCTGTTTTTTCTGTTCTGATTGATTGTGCAGTGTAGTTGTTTATGAGGGCCAGCAGCTTTTCATACCGTTTAGAGTTTAAAACAGCGGCTATTATTTTCTGGTACCACGGGAGGCGGCAGCATCGGGAACATTATTCTCACTCGGCTGTGGTCGGGACCTTCGTGGGCAACGACGTGGTGGTTGTGGTTTAATACACAAATGCGGGAAGAGCTTTCGGACTCGGTATTGAGTTGCACTGCAACCGGGTGCCGTGACCCTGAGAACGGCAGGAGTTTTAGGACGGCTCCACACCATGGAGGAAAGCATGCGCCATTCAGCATGTAATCGAATATGGTACCCATGCACGACATGGTTCATGCGTGAGCATTGGTTATGCATGGGGACGTCTGGGTGAACGTTTTCTTTTCACCCGGTTAGAGAATTCCATGTTAAACATCTTCTGGTTCTGTCCGCAGAACTCCCCCGGGCAGCAGGCTTTGTCTTGGCGTACACCAAACTAGGGCACCCTGCTTTCTGGGGCATGTGGGGAAGGAGTACCCCATTTGTAGGTGCAAATAAAACTCTAAAAAGCCGCATGACTTATGTTGTGTTGGACTTCTGAAACCCTTACCAAAGGATAAAATTGGCAGAACGGGGATCAGCGAAGCCCCGGGAGGTTCTGCCTTGCGGATCTCTCGCTGCTGATCATGGTTGAGGTGCCTATCGTGGCTGCAGCTTTCTGGCTGTGGCTTTAACCTAAAATCGCAGGAAGAGGAATTAGTTTCCCTGATAACTTTTTTACATGTCAGTTTTTGGGGGCTAATAACTTCCCAAGGTGCTGTTGTCTTGCAACAGATATCCGTACTGTAAAGAACCACGGATGATAGTTAGACGGCTGAGTTGGTTAAGGGCTGATGTTCTTAATGGACTTCATAATTGAATGGGTAGCATTAAGCCTTGTCTTCTATTGACTTCTGTGAAATTGCATACAGGAGAGGTTAAAAGGCCCGAGCTCTTAAGCAAGTGGTTTGCCTATATGGCTATAAACTTATGGCAAAAAGTTACGATCTGTGTGTAGGCCGCTGGGTTCTCCAAAGAGGATGCTCCAGCTCGCTTGGGTCCCTTTGTAATTGAAATGAGGGTGCTAATGAATCGTGAATAATTCAGCCCTTGAAGTTGGTCCTTCCCGTCTGTAAAACCAACAATTCAACGAATTGATCACGCTTGAAATTGTCATTAGTCTTCGGCTTTTTAGTCAACTGAAGCTTGTCAACTGAACGGGTAAATCAATTTTTGTTCTAAATTCGCATCAGTGCAGTTCGTAAGATGTTGAATTTTTGGACACGACGAACAGGTGAGGTTAACAGCTCCTCTGCGAGACTATCTACGACCAACAGCAATGTTTTCCGGAGAACGAACTGGGCGAGTCTGCACAGATGTTTTCATATTTCTTACAGATGCGGTTTGCTGAAGTTTACGCTTGTGGAGACATTTGCTGACCGAAAACATTACGAAGTGCACGAAATGCATTTTGATTTCAACGCAAAATAAGGCAAACTTACGCCCTGCTCAATTGTTGACCTCGATGGCTGATTTGGTAGAGTACTCCACCAACAGTCTCGAGGTCGCAGGTTCGATTCTTGCCTCAGACCCTGGGTGTTACTGCAGACAAGCAAAAAAGCTTCGCAGTGTTTGTGTTAAAAAAAAAGGGTTCAGTTTGCCAAATTCTGAAACAAATAAATAACAAATTAAATTCGACAAAAAACTTGACGTTAAGGGGTGACTCATAATTAACATTGTGCACTATGGTTGGACCACTCTTTGTGATAATTTTCGTCATATATAAAATAATATCTCCATTTTGCTGATTCCATATAATCGTTTTTTTTTTCTTGGCAAAAACAAAAAAAAAACATTAAAAAGTCGAAAAGTTATAAAAATCAGCTCATGTGAACAATTCATGTAAAGATTTGCCTATTCTTTGTCAAGTTTGAAAGTGAGTGTTGTCCGTGTGTGTGTGTGTTTGTGTATGAATGTTTCAAAAAAAGTTTAGTCTTTTTTCAGTTTAAGTTCATTTCATTGTGCTGACGTTAAATTGTCCTGGAAAAATTTGCACCAAAGCCTGAAATATGGACTTGTTTTCAAACAATAAATTTGAGCATTAGCTAAATGACTTTTACACTCACAGCAGCTACAAAAGCCCCAACAACAAAAACAACAATTACAATATTTGCCTCCGCTGTAATGAAATGAAGACGCAACAAAAAAAAAAAAAAAAAGAACAAAATTACAAATACATATTAAAAACGTTGGCATAATTTTCATACTCAGATAATGGCCATTAAATCCTTAATACACACATACTCCAATATAATATCCTCCTCTTGCCACTACAATCACACATTCAGTCACACAAACAGCACAATAAACACTTTTAAGGAAAATCACAAAGCTGAAAAGGACAATCATTCAGTCGGCATTGTCTGGCGTTTGTTTCATTGTAACCGGTTGGTTTTATCATTAACATTTTAATTGAGAACAGTTATTAAATGAAAGAAGGCTTCTTACAGCAGCAACAAAAACCAATTGACATTCATAAGAGAGGAGCTGTTGTTGTAATGACATCTTGAAGGATATTTAATATTTCTTACTGCAGTTGCGGCAAATGCTTCTCGGAATGGAGGAAGGAGGGGTACAGGAGTACTTGTATGTTTGTAAGTATTATTAAGTCTCAAAAGGATTCAGTTTAAGTTTGTTAAAGAGGTGCGTGTGTGTGTTTGCATACATATGTACTCGTATGCCAGTAATAGGTTCACATTAAACTGCAGTCTGTTACAAGATTGTATTTGCCTGGTTTGCCAACAGTGACAACTTACTTTTCGATTGTAAATGCAGACACTTAAAAGTATTAATATTACAAAATAGAAATTAATATAAATGTAGTTGAAAAAATAAAAAATCGTGGTGAGATATCAAACGAAGAGCTAGGAAATAATTTTAAATAAATATAGTTTAAAAAACTAAAATACGAGTACACGTTTCGATATCAATTAGTCGTATAACGCGCTGTGAGTTTTTTTTTTTTTGGAACTTCCAAAATCGGTTTCAAGAATCGCAAAAATTCTCCACTTTACGGGAAATTGTATGGCATGTTTAATTTTCGCACTAAATCGAATGACCGTTAATAGTTCAGCTACAAGTTCCACGGCCAAAACACGCACCGACTATGAAACCCCGCTCTCATTTAGCGAAGCAGTTCAGAGTTTGTTTTTTGAGAGCTCCCAAGGTTGGCTTCAGGAAACGTCAAAACCCCCCTTCCTCAGAAGCAATACGGTAACTTAAATTTTGGCACTAAAGCGAATGACCGTTTATAGTTCAGGTGCATGTTTCTCGGCAAAAACGTGGACTGAATATGAAAACCTGGTTCCAAACCGTTTAGCGAAGTGGTTTCGAATTGTTTTTTTTTTTTTTTTTAATTGCCAAAATCGGCTTCGTGAATTCCCAAAATCTCTCCACTCCCCCGTCAAAATGTCTAAAAAAACTAGCAAAAAACGCCAAAACCGGTAAAAATTGAAAAAACGGTTAAAAATTAACAAAAGACCAGTAAAAACCGGTTCCAAAATTACCTTTAGAATTAAAAAGTGGTAAAAGGTCGACAAAAACGGGTAAAAATTAAAACACCGGTAAAAGTTCAACAAAAATTCGTATAATTACCTGTATAACCAGATACAAAATGCCTGCTGAAAGTTCAGCTGCACGTTCCACGGCAAAAGTGCGCATCGCATATGAAAACCCGGTTTCAATTTATTTTATAGACTGTCACGTTTGCGGTTCCGAGTTTTTTTTTATCAATTCCCGAGGTTGGCTTCAGGAAACGTGATGGCACCGCTATCCCAATCGTTCAATAGCTAGAATTCGTGTTTGTCGAACTTGGTTTCTAGTATGATTTTGTCAGTTTTTTTTTTTTTAAGCTAATTTCTTGCCTGCAGACGTATGTCCTGTCTGTTATAACGTTGGAAAGTTCAAGTCAAATGTTCACAAACACTGCTGCCTCTTTCCTCCTCCTCACAACCTATTTTCCTAGTTCTGGTACAATGCACTGCATATGTAGGTGTTATCCCCTGAGTACTGGTCCAAGTTAAAAAGATAAAATCTTTAAAATAATTATAACCATATTTTATCAACTTAATTATTAAACAATATCATTTAATTATATTTGCTGTCGACCGAAATCAGCTGTTACTTTTACTCTCTATTATCAGGGACACAAAAATACAGCTGCTTACAGTCGTCAAAATTATACTGCGAGAGCCTACCAACCATTGCTGTCGAAAAATTTTTATCACACACCGTGTACATTTCATTTGTGTTTTCGTAAGCGGTGTCTTGAAAAGAATATATTGAGATATACGAAAATTCGCCAGAATTTTCATAACAAAGAAAAGATGAAGTTTATCATAATCAATATTTAATGCAAATGTTTTGGAAAAATTTTATAATTTATTTAATAATTTGGTATTTTCTCAATTAACAAAATAGTTACGAATTCATGGGCCATGAACTTCATTGTTCAGAGACCGCATGTAATGTAATATTTGACAAACTTGGCTTGATCATTTAATAGCAAAACACTCTCTAAAACCAGCAAATTTTATAAAACGAAATGTTTATTTTTATTTTATGAGTATGAATAATATACAACAGCAAGATTGTAGTACTTTGTGCATATAACATGGTATGCTTGCCACGCAAAATGACACTTGAATAAACTTTTTTCTTGCATTAAAACAAAAAGTTGAGTTCAAGTTTGATTTGACATTGATGCGAAAGTTACTCAGTTGAAGTTAATAGCAGCGCTACTAACTGATTCACTATCCTACACGATCGTATGATTCATTCACAGGAAACTGTTTCAAAAGTCTGGCCGACTTGAAAAAATCGTTTCAAAATGGCGTCGTAGGCCACACTATTACACAAGTATGATTGAAATAATTTATATACACAATAAAATAATTAAAAACTTTTATTAACATAATAATTTTACATTACTTAAATTTTTTCCTCGAGGCACCAACAATATTTTCATATTTTTCACGATATATACAACACTGATCGCACAGAAACCACAATGTTTTGAAAAGTTTCATAAATTTTTTCAAATCGCACGATTTGTCAAAAACTCTGTCGCTCGGTTGAATTTTTAGTACTTTTTCAGCACACATGCTTTATTTAGTAGATCGCACGATCGTGTATGATAGTGTAACATGGCCTTTAGAGTTTACACATGCCCAAGGCGAATTAATTATTAGGTGGATGCATCGGCGAATTCAGGCGAATTCGGTTAATATGGCGGCGCTTTCGCTGTCAAGTTTTGTTTACCTTTTTCGGCGCCATTTAAATTTTTTACATGTTCTTTATCAACTACTTTTGACAGCTTAAGTGTGAATTCGCCATTTTACACAAACAAAATACCTGTTGTTTTTATTATTGTTGTATAGTTATAGCGAAGCGGCTACCTTGTTTTTTGTATCATGCACATGCCACTACCAGTTCGAAAAAGACAATACATTCACTAATACACCCACAGTTTTCGCAATGGCAGCTCCAGTGCAAGGCGAATTCATTACCAGGTGAACTTAACAGCACAGGTGATTATTTTTTGCTTCTCGCGTTTTTTCCAATGAGACTGTCAAATTTTGTTTCTTTTGTTTACAAACTTTTTCGCGCCATTTTTATCTGAAGGTTTTTTTGCATGATTTAGTGCAATTTCAAGAAATTTGTGTGAATTTAAAAGTGAAAAACTAATATAATCTGTGATTTTAATTACAAACAATTATAAAAGCTTATATTTAACGTTTATATAAAATTTTTTCTCTGCTGAGCAATCTTAGGCGAATTTAGATTATGACATTCACGATATGTTTTACAATAACAAAATACATAGTACTGAATTCGCCTTTCCGCTTGCATTCACCTGTATAAAGTCGCCTTGCTCCAGTGGCAGCAAAATTTGCATGCGAGTGAAAATTTGGCATTTGCATGCCACTGAATGTCAAGATGATAAACAATGTTACCCTGCCAAGAATTCTATTTTGCTATAATCCAGTTAATTTGGATTATAGCGAAATAGAATTACAAATTTTAGCTTCTCATTTGTTTTATTAAGATTTATGTCTTGAAATATGCAAAAAACAGAACAGTTTCGTTAATCATAAAATTATTAAAATAATATTTATAAAAATAAAACTTCATCGTTTCCCCAAATATATGTTCTTGTGATGAACTCGGTAACTCCATTTTGTAAATAGAAGACAAATTCAAAATAGGGGCAAAATTCGGGAAGTAAACAAATTGTTTGAAGTATACGCTTCGACGATATTTTAAAAATGAAATTGCAATGACAAATGTAAACTGAAAGGCGAGTGGCAAGAGATTCGAGTATTTCGAATTGTTTTTCATTGATAATACGTATACAAAATTTGCATGTAAATGCAGCGTAAATTGGCTTATGGGCCTCAACATCTAACATTGAAAAAATTCGAAGGCGTCAAAATCAAATTCTTCGTACGATTCAAGGCGAATTAATTATTAGGTGGATGCATCGGCGAATTCAGGCGAATTCGGTTAATATGGCGGTGCTTTCGCTGTCAAGTTTTGTTTACCTTTTTCGGCGCCATTTAAATTTTTTTACATGTTTTTTATCAAATACTTTTGACAGCTTAAGTGTGAATTCGCCTTTTACAGAAACAAAATACCTGTTGTTTTTTTTTTATTGTTGTATTGTTGTAGCGAAGCGGCTACCTTGTTTTTTGTATCATGGTACGATTACTGCAGCTCCATGGTACGTAAAAAACTCACGAATTCATAAAGATCTCTGTGTGCCTCTTGTAAAAGACGAGTTCTCTAACGCTGCGTTTACACACGCAATTAGTGGCATGCAAATTTTGTACACGTATTATCAACGAAAAACAATTCGAAATACTCGAATCTCTTGCCACTCGCTTTTCAGTTTACACATGCCATTGCAATTTCACTTTTAAAATGTCCTCGAAGCGTATAGTTCAAACAATTTGTTTACTTCTCGAATTTTGCCTCCATTTTGAATTTGTCTTCTCTTTACAAAATAGAGTTACCGAGTTCACCATATTTGGGGAAACGATTAAAATGTATTTTTATTAAAACTATTTTAATAATCTAATGCTTTACAATTAACGAAACTGTTCTTTTTATGCGTATTTCTAGAAATAAATCTTAATAATACATATGAGAAGCTAATATTTGTAATTGCATTTTGCTATTATGCAGTTAATTTGCATTAAGTTCTTGGTAGGGTAACATTTTTTATCATCTTGACATTCAGTGGCATGCAAATGCCAACTTTTCACTCGCATGCAAAATTTGCTGCCACTGGAGCTGCCATTGCGAAATATGTGGTTGTATTAGTGAAAAATTGTGAATGTATTGAGTTTTTCGAACTGGCAGTGGCATGTGTAAACTCTAAGTAAGTATGCGACAAGGTATATCAGTAAGCTGGAACTTCACCCAAATCCTCTCGCACGCAACGTACTCAATTTTGGCGGTCACTCTCGGTTGAGAAGGAGGGTTACCCTTGCCACCATCAGAACTTTAAATAGGTGATTTTACCGATATTAACCGTGCAAAATAAAACATTTTTGTCTAGCATTGGCTGGACTTAATTAATTTTGTGTTAGTTCACTTTGTGAAGATTCAATAGATAAATGAATGAATGAAAAAAAGTTTGATTTTGTGCCACTGAAATTTAAAAAAAAACGCACCGAAAATTAAAAAAAAGCGCACACCGCACCGACTAAAGAATTTTTCGCACAAATAGTTATAAAAAGCACCAAAACTGGTGCGAAACGTACCGAGTTGACAGCGCTGACATTCGACGTAAATAGCTTACTATATTGCCAGTAGCAACAAACTGTCACATGCCGTAGCGCTGCCACCAATGACTGCAACAAATAAACTAATCGATAAATTTGGGTGAAACTTTAGCAGTTGACGTTTGACAGATAGCACAGACAGATCTGCGCTAGATGGCAGATCTTCAATATCTATCCGGCCTCATATGTATTTTTGATTGGTATAAATATTAGAAGCTAACAAAATAAATAGGAATAAGCTAAATTTTTGTTAATTTTTAAAGAAAATTCTTTTAAATTCATGTGCTTTTTAAGACCAGAGATTTGTGTTTTAAACTGAATTGAAACCAAGCAGAAATACATGTGTTGCAAATTCCCTATAAGTGACATAAGTTGTCACACAAACATGCCACATAAGGTATCATTATCAATTACTTTTGTTGTTGTTAAATGTTTAATAAGAGCCAACCATTTTGTTGTTGTTGTTGTTGTTGTTGGCAACAAGTTACCAAAATTTCAATAAAAGTTTTTTTAAGTATGTACGAGTATAAAACATGTTTTATAGAGAAATAAGAAATTTCTTTTCAATCGTTGAATACAATTCTTTGGCTTTTTTTGCTTCTTTTTTGAGTTTTTGAAAAGCATTAATTTACTCTAACGGGAAGCAAGCATTCCAATGCACAGAGCTTCAAGCATACACACACACCTACTCTCCCACACACACACACACACGAGCGCACACACACTTGCTCAAACGTGCACATCCGTTGCATATTATTTTAACAATTACAGTTATAGCGAAAGGAAGCTTTCATCATGTTTATCCCACACCAGACCAGACCAGACCAAACCAAACCAGGCAGCTTGTTGATGGTGATAACGACGCTGGTGAGAATGAAAATGACATTTTTACCAATTTAACTGCTTCGGTGCCTTTGTGTACGCTATTGGCCAAATTGCCCTTAAATTAAGTGCATGCGCGTACGAGAATGTGCGATGGGGTTTCGACGACTAGGGAAGCTTAAATGTATAGTGTAGTGGTGGGTGGAGGGGGCGGGGGCGGGGGACGTGCGGTTTGGGGAGTAATGGCTTAGTCTATTGTATTGGGAAAACAAAAAATACTCGCAGCACAAATTCCCAAACAACTGCCATTTTTATTTGTTAAGATTTTATTGTAAAAGGGGGATTTCCTTTGATTTTATTGTGCGGTTTTTGTGTGTTATTTGTTTTTCCTTTATAATGCGCACACACACACACACACACACACTCTTATACACTCTCTTCCACATACACCACAAAGAAAGCGTGTGGCAGGTTTGGTAAGCAGAAATCCAATTATTACCATTAAGTTAAAAAAAAACCAACAACAACAAGTCGTAAACTCTACAACACTAGTGGAGAATTGAAGAGAAATTACACATGCGCCTGTAAGTGAGAAAATGGAAATAAACATTAATAACATTTTGGCGGGAAGTTGAAGAAAGTAAACGTATCAATCATAAATTATAAATGAACATTTCTCATTAAACAAGTTACAAGCTGCACTTTCGTTTAGATCACATGCAGTACTTACTCACCAACAACAATGATTTGATAACGAGAATTAAAAAAAGAAAGAATTTTTTTTTTTTTTTAGTTCTTCATTGAAACTATTAAAATATACCGACGTTATCATTCAAATACGAGCCCAATAAACGATCGATTTGTAAACAGATAACGACCAGCTTCGTTGTTGTAATTTAACTTCTTCGGTTTGTCTAGAACAAAAACCAAAATAAAAACACTCAGCAAAAAACGTCTGCTTATTGCAGATAATGCAATGACAAAAAAAAAAATATATATATATATACATGTATATATATATATATATATATATATATATATATATATATATATATATATATATATATATATATATATATATATATATATATATATATATATATATATATATATATATATATATATATATATATATATATATATATATATATATATATATATATATATATATATATATATATATATATATATATATATATATATATATATATATATATATATAAGTATATATAAAAATAAATATCAAAAACAGAAAGGAAAAACGCGAAATAGTCAAAAAATCACATATTGAAATGTCATATTCGCGAAATTAAAAAGGTTTAAATCCACTTACTTTTTACTTACCTTTTTATTAAGATGTAAACATCAATATTTATGGTGAATACAATAATATATGTACATAATTTTTTTTTATTGAAAAATCGGTTTAGACTATACCTCGGGTATACATGGACCGATGTCGAAAATTTTAATTTGCTCCATTTGGTAACCGCCTTTTATTACCAGAACTGCTTTTAAGTAACAAAATTGTTTAAGTTCGCTTGCGCGGCATTTTCATGAAAAAATCGGTTTATCTCGGGTATATGTGGACCAATATCGGAGAAAAATTTTTCCGCCATGCCAAAAAATTGTGTCAAGTTTGAAGGAAAGTAAAAAATGTTTTTTTCTTAATTTTCATAAAAAATTGCAAAAAAAAAAAAAAATTTTCGAAATTTTTTCTATATCTCAGCTATATTTGAATCGATGTTTCTAAGTCTAATGGTTTTCTCAGAAATGGTATTTCAACGGTGGACAGATGGAGGGAATTTCCTATCAATGCTGATTCAGAATATGTATACTTTAGAGGATCGGATATGAAAATTGTAGATATTACAAACAGAATCACAAACTTATGTTCGTATATAACAGAGATCTGCACCGGTGCATCGCAACTATAAGTTCACCGATTGTTTACCCAATCATTTTCACATCCAAGTATTTTCAACACTCTTAAAAATTGATGCGGTGGTATTTATATCTGTCGTTCGTTTGTGAAATCTTGATACATCAAAAATGTATCCAATCACTTTCGTATCTTGAGTATTTTTTTTAGGAGTAAAAGAAACGACCACAAAAAGAGAGTGTTGTTGTTATTAGCACTTAGTAAGAGGAACATTGTGAGTATTTTCTATTTTCGTTTCTAATCGTTTTGTTAATAATACATACATGACATCGTCATAACGCTTTTAACGCTCGTAAGAACGAATGTTGTTTATTAACACACAAACAAACGACCGCAAATGCTGCTTCATCGGTACTCATGGATGGTATAAATATTGAGAAATCGGATGCTCTTGATGTTCTTGGAATGAAGATACAGTGTGACGTTCGTTGGACTGAAGACATTTTTCATGTCTCTAAAGAAGCATGCAAGTGCCTCGGTTTTTTGAAACAGTGTAAGATGTACTTCACTCCATCCGGTCTTTTTACTATTTATACCACCTACATCCGACCGAAAATGGAATACAACTCTCATGTTTGGGCTGGTGTCTCAAAGTCTATTTTGGGGTTACTCGACCGTGTGCAGGAGAGGGCGAAGAAGCTCATCGGTGACAGTAGGTATCAAACTCTATTGACTCACTAGAGCATCGACGCAGTGTGGGATGCGTTACTCTGCTCTATCGATACTACAATGGATTTTGCTCTGACGAGATTAAGGATCTTGTTCCCGAAACGCGCACATTTTTATGCAGCACGCGTTCATCGTCCAGAGCTCATCCATTTGTGGTCGATTGCCCGGGGAATCACACTACGCATTACAGAGAGAATTCGTTTTTCAGCCGTACGCTTCGTCTATGTAATAAGTTGCCTGCAGACGTGTTTCCTGTCTGTTATAGCGTTGGAAAGTTTAAGTCAAATGTTCACAAACACTACTCCCTTTTTCCCCCTCCTCACAACCTATTTTCCTAGTTCTGGTACAATGCACTGCATATGTAGGGGTCATCCCCTGAGTACTGGTCCACAAAAAAAGAAAAAAAAATCAACTTGTAAAAACAACACTCTCGACAAATTCTTTTGTTGTGTATATGCGTCACCTTTTATTTAACGTTAACTGAAATCGCAGCTGCCAGATTTAATAATTTACAACCATGTTGACGATTTTGAAAGTAGCGTACGGAGTGCTGATTTTAAGATTGTTTTTGCTGAAAATTTTTAAACGAAAATTCAATTCAAAAAATTTTTTTCCCCAATTGGTTATACGTGTATACAACTCTGCATTTATTGTGGTTATGAATTAAAACCGAGTAATAAAAATTATTATAAATGAAGGAACATAAAATAAAAGAAATTTGAGTAAAATGTGCTTCATAAAAAAAATCTATTTTTTAAGCAAAAGTTATTATTTTTACCGGTTTTTTACTAAATATGTTCAAATAAAATATGTGTATATATTTTCTTCACACCGCGATCGCCAAAATATGATATTTTAAAAACCTTCTGGCAACGCCGCGCTTAGTACGAATACGTTTACCGAATGTGAGTGAGTAAAAGCTGAACACATACACTCTCATGGGTAAGGTAAATATTGCTGCTATAATTCACTTTGTTGGTCTAACTACAAGCTAGCTACAATGTTTATTTAGTTTAAATGTTTTAAATTTATTATTCTACGCGTAGTTTTGCTTTTGTTTCTTCGCTATTCAATCGTTTGATATACTTCACCTTGCTTGCTGAAGTTAAAAGACGATGTCTTTTAAAATACACGACGGCTTCAAGCCGGTAGTAGAAATTTCAGCTTCTCCTGATTTTCTTAGTAAAGATGGGATTTATTTTTAAACATTTTACTGTATCTCTATAATAGAGTAAAATGACAATGAGTGGAATAATCATGCATGTTACTTATCATACTCGTATATGCCGGTCAAAATCTTTTGATATTAGTTTTTAAATTATATTTTATAAAATGCATATATGTTTTTTGAACGAAGTCGATATTTATAGGGGGAAAAAGTAGGATTTTCTTTTTAAAGTTAACATATAGGCTAGGAAGAAGTTACATAATAGATAGTTAGTTATTTAGCTAACTAAAAAACAACTTCAAATCCACTGAAGAACGGTTAACTTCTGAGTAGCTATATATAGGGTGTTTTTTTAAGCCCGATAGAACTTGAAATTGTAAAAAATAACACAAAAAATTAAATTGTAATCAAAATTTTTTTTTATTCGAAAGATCAATACGTGACATTAACATTTGAAAATGATTTCGGGCATATGGGCACCGCGGCTGTTCTTGACGAAGCGCATTCTGGACGTCCAATTTTGGGCCACTTTTTCGAGCACTGCTGGCCGTATGTCACGAACAACACGAACAATGCTGGCCTCCAAGGCGTCAATTGTTGCTGGTTTATCAGCATAAACCAGTGACTTCACGTAGCCCCACAGGAAATAATCGAGAGGTGTCAAATCGCACGACCTTGGAGGCCAATTGACAGGTCCATTTCTCGAAATCAACTTATCGCCAAATTTTGATTTCAGTAAGTCGATGGTTGCGTTCGCCGTATGGCACGTAGCGCCATCCTGTTGAAACCACATCTCCTCCGGATCAATGTCATCCATATTTTCAAACAAAAAATCATTGATCATGGTGCGGTAACGATCTCCATTGACCGTAACGCGAGCTCCGGCCTCATTTTTGAAGAAATAAGGTCCGATGATGCCACCAGCATGAAAACCGCACCAAACAGTGCATTTTTCTGGATGTAATGGAGTCTGTAGGGTCTCTTGTGAATTGGTCTCACTCCATATGCGGCAATTTTGCTTATTAACAAACCCGTTAAGCCAAAAATGCGCCTCATCGCTGAACACAATTTTGCGATAAAACAACGGGACTGATTTTCAAAGTAAATTTGGATAATTTCGTAGCGTTGTTCAAGCGTGAGTCTATTCATGATGATTTGTCAGAGTATACTGAAACAAATAAAAAAAATGTTTCATCAAAATTTAATTTTTTGTGTTACTTTTTACAATTTAAAGTTCTATCTAGCTTAAAAAAACACCCTATATAAGTCCGAAAACTAACTTTAAGTTAGGTTAGGTAAGCAGGCCGCTGGATTTCCAGCAAGTACCCGGAAACTCCAGCTCACTTGGGTCCTGTAGGTCGTTCCCTTTGTGATTGCCTGAAAAAACTTTAAGTTAGTTGAAAAGTAATGCAGAATCGGACAATTGACTACCTCCTAGGACATCGCCATGTTAAAATCGTCAGTTATCTCGATTGAAAATAATCTAAGTGTCACTCACCATCAGCTACCAAAAAATTAGTTTAAAGTTAATTTTAAGCTAACTGAGTTGCCGGCAGGGATTTAATTTCGTTGTTAAAAAGAAGTACGAGTTCGATTGCCAAATGTGGACAAATTGAGAAATTGAGAAACCAAATCAAGCAGCCCTCGCATACAAACTTGACTGGGTATATACTCTAGTTAACAGACGCAAGCTCTAACGAGTAGAGAACATACTTGTGCAAACAACATGCGGTGGCCAATCACACCGCACCACGGTTTAAGACGGGTGTACCTAGATCATTAAAAAAGGCATCGGTTGCAGATCTCTGGTATATACCCTTAACATTTTTGTAAAGGGTATAAAAATAAATAAGAGCTCGGTGGCTGAGTTGGTTGATGATGTTTACATGATAGTGTATTCGAATCCTAGTGGGTGTAGTGATTGCGAAATAGCTAGTTGTCCCCCAGCTTACTGTATTCAAATTTTTTTCCCTGCCTCCGTTGATCAAGAGTTATCGATCGCGGCAATTATTGTTGTAATTTAAAAATAAAAATAATTATTGACAAAAGCCGGATTTTAGTTTTAGTTTTTTTAGTTTTTACTTTTAGCTTATTCAAAGCAATATAAAAGCCATTCTTTGGTCAATTTAAAATATATTACAAGGTGCAGATCTGAGCGTTATATATGTATGTAGATTATATTATTGTATGTCTATTTATTTTAATAAAATCATAAGTACTATATATAGAAAAGTAACTAAAATAAACTAAAAGTTCAGTTCGCTAGTTCACAGGTTCCCCAACCTGATAAAATATTTTTATAAATAATGTACAAAAGAGAAAAATAAGATCCCAACAGTGAAAGTTAAGTAAGTTAAGACAAATGGCAATAAATGAATTTTAGTTTGTAAGATGCTCCTTAAGTTTTAAACGAAAGGCATTATTAGAGTGAGAGAAAATTCTTAGTTCCAGAGGCAAATAATTCCATATTCAAGCTATTCTGACAACAAATGATTTTAACATGAAGCATACTCTCTGATAGCCAATCAGTGCTGAAGGCCCTGAGCAGTTGTGTCTTAACGTCCAAGTTAGTACTGGAATGTCACAACAGCCTATACGAACTGGCAAGCCAGAACCAGGTCACACTGATCTGGGTGCCAGGACACGAAGGCCATCACGGCAATGAAATGGTTGACATGTATGCCAAGAAAGGAGCAGAGGGGACTTTTATTGGACCCACTCAAACTTTTGGCTTCAACAAGGGTCTCCTGAATGAGGAGATAAAAATGGACGGTGTCCATTGTTGAACAACAGTGAAACGAGACAGCTGGTCTCGAACACTCCAAGAAATTTCTAAACTTTGATAAAAAGAGGGCCGAACGTGCTCTAAAACTGGACAGAAAAAGTCTCAGAACATTGACAGGTGCACTTACAGGTCATTACAACTGCTACAAGCACCTGCACAGGATGGGAATTTCCAACACATATATTTGCAGATTCTGCGGTGATGAAGAGGAGTCAATGGAGCACTTAAGCACCCACTCTGAAGCACTGGGACACAGAAGATATAGGCTACTACAAGCTTATATGTTAAGTGAATGTGACTTAATATCACTCCCTATGAAGAAGCTTGTCCGTTTTCTTGACATACTCAACCCATAATGGGGCAAGGGGACGCACAATAGATCAACACTGGTCGCAGTGCAAATGGCCGATGAGGGCCATATCCCATCCACTAATAATAACATGAAGGAGAAAAATAAAATCATCTCATACGTTTGTACCTACTAGAAATATTAAACAAAAAAACATTTATCAAACCAATTTGGCAGCACTGTGTTTGCATAATTTAAATTAAACAACAAAATATGTTTGCTTATGCTCATGTGAAGGGTGAAGGCATTTATTGCAAGCAAATATGTGTATGTGTGTGTGTGTGTGTGTATGTTTACATGTGGTTGGGGTGATAATAACTAACTGATAAGAATTAAAAACGAGAGAGATAACTGTGATATGTAAACGATGCCACCAACGACAATAGCCACAACAATACAATAAGAAAAACAAAATGCAAACAATACAAAACAAATACAAATTGTACAACAACACAAAACAACAGAAAAATACCAATACAAATCAAGTTTCTAATCCTGGCCACAATCAAACACACCATTTAAATAGCTCTACATAATAATATTAAAAAAGAAAATAAAGAAATATACAAACAAACAAAATAAAGAAGAAAAAAAAAACACAGAGTCAACCAAACAGAATTCATTTCGCGGTTTCTCCACAAATATTGTGACTTAAAATATAAAAAAAAAGAAAACAATGTTGTGTGAAAACAGAACGATTCAACGTCTTCCTTCAACACACACACACACACACACATACACAAATACTGCTTTACATTCTCTCTTGTTGATCCCTAAATAAACAGTTAGACAGTTTTCATATCACAACTACAACACGATTAAAACTCTACACTTTTGTTGGAAGAAGAGGAAGAAGAAGGGTGTTTGTTACACTTACACAAACAACAAAATATTGCTTGTTAACAACTATTTGTTGTGTGTGTGCGTGTGTATGTTTACGGCTGAGCTGAAGAGGAGCTGCTCTACCATCAAACAGTTATTACACATTCCGCCAACAACCACAGAAATCATAACGTGTTTTTCAGTTGAAAGTTTCGCTTGACGCGCTGCTAAACGGACATTTGATTTAAAGGATTTTCGCAGAAACACAAATTAATTTATATAATTTAATTATTATTTTTAAAATAAAATTATTTTATAACAATAACTATAAAAATTATTGATTAAAATTGAAAAACAACAACTTTATTACAAAAAAGTTTTAGAGAAAAATTGAGTTTTGAAAAATATGTGTGCAATTTATATTTAAAAAGTTAATTTAAAAAAAAGACAAGTGTTTAAAAAAAAATTGGTAATAAAAATATTTATTATTAATCATTTTCTCAAATAAAAAGATGAATTACAAATTTACAAAACACTAACAAAAATAACAACAATGAAGTTTCTTTGAAAGAATATAACAAGGTAAGACCTAATAATTTAATTTAATTATCATTTTTAAAATTGTAAAAATAGTGGCAAGAAGATTTTATAGAAATTATAGCACTTAAAGAAATAAAAATTCCGACGCTTTTTAACGGTTTACAAACAAAAACCTAAGCTTATATTTCATAATAGCCATCCGAACTCATTCGCGGACAGGTCACTAAGGGAAGAAGATGTAAACATAGAAGTATCCAGATTCTAGGGGAGATTCCGCAATTTGGTAGCCAAAGCTCCTTCAGAGGAATAGTTTTGGCATGCAGTAGTAAATTAGATCGGGGACTAGGTTCCTTCCAAGGGAAGAATATGCTTGGTATTAAAGTTTAGCACTCTAGTGTTTACTTATGACAATATGTTTTTGCTTATTAGAAACGATTTCTTATAGTTCTTCAACTAGCCGTGCCCACATTAGTTTGCAGGTTATCAAAATTATGAATTGAAATTGAAATTCATTCAAATTAAATTTTTTGGTTTGTACATTTGTACAACGGGTTGTAGTTCAAGTTTTTTCGTTCTTTGTATTTAAATAATTTTCACATTAATTTCAGTTGTTTTTCACTGTAAGCTTAGTTTTTCTGCCTTAAAACACCTGCTTCACTATTCTACAAGATCGTACGATTCATTTATAGGAAAATGTTCTAAACGTCTGGCCGACTTTAGGGGATGACCCCTACATATGCAGTGCATTGTACCAGAACTAGGAAAATATTTTGTGAGGAGGGAGAAAGAAGAAGAAGGGAAAGTGTTTGTAAACATTTGACTTGAACTTTACAACGTTATAATAGACGGAAAAATACGTCTGCAGGCAACTTATTCCATAGACGAAGCGTGCGGCTGAAAAACGAATTATATCTGTAATTCGTTGTACGATTTCCCTGGCAATGGACCACAAATGAATGAGCCCTGGATGATGAATGCGTGTTACGTAGAAATGTGCGTGTTTCGGGAATTAGATCCTTAATCCCGTCAGAGCAAAATCCATTGTAGTAACGATAGAACAGAGTAACGCACCCTCCACTGCGTCGATGCTCCAGTGAGTCAATAGTATTGGATACCCTATTGTCACCGATAAGTTTCTTCGCTCTCTCCTGTACACGGTCGAGAAACCCCAAAATAGACTTTGAAGCGCCAGCCCAAACATGAGAGTTATATTCCATTCGCGTTTACATTATTTCAATTTATTTCTCGTGCAGCCAACAATATTCTCATATTTTTTACAATAGAAACCACTTTGATCGCATAGGCACCATCATTCTATGGCAATTTTCATAAAATTTTCCAAATCACATGATTCGCCAAATTACTGTCATACAGCTGCATTTTTAGTACTTTTTCAGCATACACGTCATATTTGGGATATTGCACAATTCTGTCGGATAGTAAATCACAGCCGTAAGTAATTACTTTTATTTAAATCCGGTGAGAGTGTTGTGAGTATGTTGCAATAAAGAAGCGATATGTATGTATGTAAAGGACGAAATGAACTACAAAAACTACTTGCTCAACATGCCATAATTTTACATTTGTACAAATATTTTGCGATGTTTATGCCTGTTTGCACAAACATTTCAAGTGTGTTTGCAAAAATTGCTTTGTCAAACCACTTGTGTTATTTAAGGCCCAATCAGACTATTATACAAGTATAAATACTTTCATTAGATTTTGCGAGATAAAAGTCTAAACACATTTCTTGCGACTGTCAAAAAGTCTAACGTAAATTAGATTTTGCATTCACACCATCACACCTGATATAAACCAACATAGATGTGCCATCATAAAACTTTTCACGGCGGCAGGTGCGCTATTCGTCGTAGGCGATAGACGTGCCGGCGCGTGAAATTCTTCAACAGTTAAAATAATAATTATGTATAACACATCCAAATTCAATAGCACAAACATATTTTATGTTCTAAATATAGCATGAGCAAAATACATTTATAAATGATAGCTAAATTCCAAATTTCGAGCTTTTTTATAACGACAAAAAATACTATCAGTGACGGCATCCCATCGGCTACGAAATAGCCGACTACTCAATTTTTAATTAGCTGGCTTGCTAAAAAACACAACCCTGATCCAATGTAAAGTATAGGGTGTTTTTTTTAAGCTAGATAGAACTTTAAATTGTAAAAAGTAACACAAAAAATTAAATTTTGATGAAACATTTTTTTTATTTGTTTCAGTATACTCTGACAAATCATCATGAATAGACTCACGCTTGAACAACGCTACGAAATTATCCAAATTTACTTTGAAAATCAGTCGTCGATTCGCGCAACTTTTATCGCAAAATTGTGTTCAGCGATGAGGCGCATTTTTGGCTTAACGGGTTTGTTAATAAGCAAAATTGCCGTATATGGAGTGAGACCAATCCACAAGAGACCCTACAGACTCCATTACATCCAGAAAAATGCACTGTTTGGTGCGGTTTTCATGCTGGTGGCATCATCGGACCTTATTTCTTCAAAAATGAGGCCGGAGCTCGCGTTACGGTCAATGGAGATCGTTACCGCACCATGATCAATGATTTTTTGTTTGAAAATATGGATGACATTGATCCGGAGAAGATGTGGTTTCAACAGGATGGCGCTACGTGCCATACGGCGAACGCAACCATCGACTTACTGAAATCAAAATTTGGCGATAAGTTGATTTCGAGAAATGGACCTGTCAATTGGCCTCCAAGGTCGTGCGATTTGACACCTCTCGATTATTTCCTGTGGGGCTACGTGAAGTCACTGGTTTATGCTGATAAACCAGCAACAATTGACGCCTTGGAGGCCAGCATTGTTCGTGTTGTTCGTGACATACGGCCAGCAGTGCTCGAAAAAGTGGCCCAAAATTGGACGTCCAGAATGCGCTTCGTCAAGAACAGCCGCGGTGCCCATATGCCCGAAATCATTTTCAAATGTTAATGTCACGTATTGATCTTTCGAATAAAAAAAAATTTTGATTACAATTTAATTTTTTGTGTTATTTTTTACAATTTCAAGTTCTATCGGGCTTAAAAAAACACCCTATATTATCGTTTTGAAAAGTTTCAAAAAACAACAAAGTCGTATGGGATGTCAAATTTTTATCGTATTATTTTTCGTATGTATGACGGATTACATTCAGACTATCAGACTTGCACGTATTATTTGAATTTTTTACAAGTATTAATACAAAGTATAAGAGTCTGAACTGGGCTTTAGCGCTATAATTTGTCATTTCAAAGAAAATTTTGCAGAGTGAAATAGTAGAAGGAGAAGTACACAAAATAAACTAAGAAAAAATGGTGTTATTAGTACATATTAATTTATTACATTTTTGTTGAACTTTATGAGTTTTAATTTAGAGTTTTGGTTTTTGCCGGTTTTTCGGCAATTCTCAGCAATTCCTTACAATACAATGTAAATTGTTTGAAATAATAAGTAGAGAAAGCTCAAGAAATGCCGAAAAAGGTTTTTTCATGAAAGTTGCAATACTCTCACACTTTTTTACTAACACACTCTCATTTTGCTTACTTTCCACTCAGCTTTCATTAAAAATTTCATGAAACAAATTTTTTGACGTTTTCTGAAAGTAAAATGGCAAATTGCTAAACATTGTTGCCACATACAAAGAATTATACAAAGTTGCAGTATTGTAGTAAAATACTTATAAAATAATTATAAAATTAACTTCTTTTTGGAGTCTATGAAAAAAATTATGATCATTTATCATTGTATTGTATATTTAACACATAAAGAAAACAATTAAAGTCTTTTTATAAAAATAACATCGTAGAAAAGTTTATAATGATCAGTTTTTTCAACTATTGCCACATAAATTTGTGTATGTAATAAGTTCGGCAACTCTGATTAGTAAGAAAACAAAATAAGAGTGGAGAGAAGTAGAGGCAAATTTTGCAACTCTTTGCCTCGGCGACATTTGTAAAATGAACTTTCACTTTCCTGTGTAGACGAACAAGAAATTTTCATGAAAGCCGTCGTCTATTTCATTGAAATTTTTATTTGTAATACGTAAACAAAGATTTCATGAAAGTACTTTCTTGTGTAATGGCAGCTTAATTAAAATCGTCCTGTCTGATCTTACTCTACTTAATCTCTCGCTCTCTCTCTCTATAACAGTTATAAATTCTTTGATTTTTTGCATTTTGCTTATTATTTTTTTAAAATATATTTTAAGTTGTGATATATACAGAAAACAAAGAAGTGAAAATTCTAAAACATCGTTTTTTGTGCACATATTACGTTGAAAATAGTTTGTAAAAGTTAGAATGCCTTTTGATACAAATAAAAAATTATAAATAGCTTGTTTTCTATTTTTCCTAGCTATTTATATAGCGAATAAAAACTCAATTGTTTGTAATTTCTTTTGTTTGAAACAAAATATAATTATATATACCTACATATAAGTATGTATGTACATAAGTATATAATAAGAAAGAATAAAATATAGAATACTGACAGATTAACATAAACAATTAAGAGCCGCAAAATTTAAAAATTTTTCAACACATTAGTGAGTGGTCAAGTGAATTTTCTGCTTAATAATTATATTTAATAGCTCAAACATTGATTTTAATTTTTCAACATTTTCTCCGTTGCAACATGTAACATGTGCAACATGTAACATGTCCCAGCGGCATTATGTGCAACATTTTGTGTTCAATGAATGTTAACTTACATATAATGTGCGCGAGGGAGTTCTACGTGCTTGCAAAATAAGCGAGATTGCCTACTGCTAACTTACAGCCCCAATTGGGAAAAATATCCAAGACGGAAAAGTCTTCAACGATATACATTTACAAAATTTATCCTTTTGCTTAGGTTTTCTAAAGTTACTTCAAGGGAGGAATGACAATGTCTTCCATCTAGTCGCCAAATCATTGTTGTAAAGTATTAATGCAGAAAAAAATAATAGCAATAAAAATAAATAACGGTACTGTAAGAAAACAAACAAGAACGTGTATGTTATGCAATTCGAGTATAAATTTTTATTCTTTGACAGTTAATAGCCGTCGATGACAAGGTACACAGAAAAAAATAGATGCCATATTGATAAAAAAAAATTGCACTATTTTTATCAAATTTCCTGTGAAAAATATTTTTTGCCGGATTGACAATTCAAATTATAAAGTAGAAATAGCTTTTTAACTTAAAAGAAAAAATTATTGAGTTGAAAAAAATTTTTGTTAATATGTAAAATATACTTAACAAAAAAAATTGTTACAGAAACAACAACTCTTCAATGTAATATGACAACCTTTTAAATTTATTTATTGAATAACAATCAATAATTCGAAAAACTTTTTATTAATTGCATTTTACTAAGAGATAATTCCAAAAATTCATTATTAATAATAATTTAATCAAGTCAATCGCATCTATTTTTTTCTGTGTAGAGAAAACTGTCCTTTGCATAATTTTTGTCAGTGATTTGTTTGACGTCCATATATCATTCAAGATTTTCAGTTGCCTGGCAACTGCCGCTTAAGATGATTCAAATACGAGTACATAGCAAACTGGGATGCACATTTCCACCAGGCAAGTCTTATTGGCTGAGCTGATTAACATGTAGAGAACGTTTTCTAAAAGTTTGAATCAGTAATATGACTTGCATAGTGGAAATTACGAGTAAGCATTAATGAGCGTTTATGTTTGCTGGATGAACTCCTCAGCACTGCGCTTACTTTGTTTACAAGAAGATGGCGTTTGCTCTACATGTGTATGTAACAATATATTGAAAAAGTATGGTATTTAGAGTACAAATTCTTTGTGAAAAATTATATTTACACCGGCTTCACATACGGAAAAATCAAAATCTTGAGAGTCAGTGGATAAGAAAGAGTATAAATAAGCCACTCTGGTTTCCCTTGCCACCATCAAACTCAATACTTTGCAAAGTAAACTTTCGGTGTGTGAAAGCGGTGTCATTGAGAAAGAACATTAGTTTACATTCAATACAAGTGTTGTCTGTAACTAGCAACTACTTTTTCCCACCTTTCAGGCAGCGTTCAGATTCCACGTCTAAAAAGCTCCTTATCTTTTGAGGATTTTCAGAAACCAACCCAAAATACTGTATCTTCATGTGAACCGCTGCTCCGACATATCATATTCAGATGGTGGTCGGATGGCGTAATGTCTGCTGAACACAGCGGGTGGGGAAGTATTTCACAAACAAGTGATTTTAAATAGTTTTTCACCAGAACCATTTCGTGCAGATAAACACTATTATGTAACAGAAATAATAAAGGGTGTCCAAAAATAAACGCAAGGCTTGAATTTGTCACGATTTTTTCAGTAAAGTGTTGACAGCCGGAAAACAGTTGGACAGCTAACAGTTTACGAGTACTGTCCAACTTAAATAAGTGCGTCAAACGTAATTTATCTGTCAAAAATCCTCATGTGCATGCAAAATGTATGAAACCATCCCAAATAGCGCGGCGTCAATGCTTTGCAATTGGAAAATCCAATTTTGACAGAGCGTAAAAGAGAAAGCTTTACTGTCTCTCAGTAAAGTTCGCTTCAACACAGATATTATTCCCAGTTTCCACTATGCAAGTCTTATTGCTGAACTGATTAACTTTTAGAGAACGGGGTGAGGTATTTTACCTCATCCAGTAAACGAGTTCACACTTGCAATTCGTTTTGCTTTCATATTCTTATGTATACTATTCAATCTAAAATCAGTTCAGTTTAAGCAATAAGACTTGTATAGTGGAAACGGCAAAGAAAGTTCAAAGAAGAAAAAGAAAAATTGCAATCTTATTTTCTTGTATAGTGGAAATTGACACTAACTCAATTTTTGCGGCCATTAGTAATCACATTTTAGGTACTTTCAGACTAATTTAACGACTTAATCACTTTTTATTATACCTATTTAGTGATTTTTATTCAACAAGGTTAGCGCACAATACTGTTCATGGCACAACTTTAACGCTTTTATTTAAGTTACTACAGCGTAAAATCAAATCGCTAAACTACGTTGCGCTTTGTGCCGTAATCTTCGTTTTTAAACTTTTGAAAGAATTCAGGACATATTCTCTCATTCAAGGCCATCTACACTTCAGCTGCAAAGTTTTTAAATTAAAGAAATACCAGGTTGCCGCATACGACCCTTATTTGGCGGGGTTAATAATATGATAGGGTTATGTTGTCCTTGGATAATCAACCTAATTTTCAAGCCTGTTATCACCTCTGGATACTAACGTCAACCTCGTGGCATATCATCTTTTTCAAAACAACACACATTTATTTGTGTTCCTAAATGGTTCGTATATGACATGGTGTGCACTATTGTCTTACATATATGCATCAGATCGTTGCGGCTGTAACAGAAATTTTAGCTGCTTTGGCCTGCAAATTGTCAGTCCAGTTACAAACGATAATTCCATGGGAGTTTTTTCTCTTTTTTCTCATTAGCAACAAAAATTAAGTGTGATGTTTTTCATTTTATTTCTTCTCTGCATTTAGTGTAACAAACTGAAGAGAGATCAACTCTTCAATTTCGATTAACAAAAATTCTGCTTCTCTCACTAATTTGAATTGAGAAAAGTAATTTCCAGCGTTGTCAACATGCATTTCGCATCGTTTTTAGTGCTTTTTAAAAATGTTTGTGCAAAAAAATCCTTATCCGGTGCACAGTGCTCTTTTGCAATTTTCGGTGCGTTTTTTTTAATTTTCATTAGCACCACATTAATTTCAACAGAACTTTTGGTTCTAGTATGAGAAACAACTTTTTGTACTATATAATACATTCAATAACATTTTATACAAGCAGGGCTCAACAAAATACTCACATTATGTATTTCAAATACAAAATACTTTCAATTTGTGTATTTCAAATACAAAATACTTTCAAGTTGTATATTTCAAATACAACTAAAAAAAACACAAACAATTTTTTGCATTTCGATCATTAGTTTGTTGCTTTTTATAAAAAAGGTTTAACAATTTCATATTTTATATATTTCGTTAATAGTTTGTTAAGTAACATTTAATTTAATAATATTTTTATTGCCTAAAGGTGATAACAAACTATTAGCGAAATATCGAATAAATAAAATCGCTAAACCTTTTTAATAAAAAAGGCAACAAAACAACGAGATTTAACTGGAAAAATTTAGAAGAAATTAATATAAACAAGATCATATATACGAATATTGATTTGCCAGCGTATGTACTGCCTTTAAAATATTTCTTTCATTAGAAATAGTATGAGTTATAGTAACGTGTGTATGAAAACCGTACTACAACTCATACTTCGTTAAAGGCCTTGCTACACTATCATACTTAGTGTCCACACCTGCGATAATATCTGAGATGAGAACGTCAAATTCAATCGCAGAGAGAATTCTGTTACGTGTAGACTTAAAATCAGTGTTATCGCAGTCTTATAATAATTTTTATGAGAGCGTTCTTATGAGAAATCTCATGGCAAAGATCTTATAAGAAGAGCTGTCAAAAAAACGATTGCGTATGGGTTTGTGTACAATAAGATGCCATTACAATTTAACCCATTATTAGTTTTGCAAATTTTCTTTTAAAAAACCCCTTTCAAATGGAAAATACTTTGTTTTTATGCATTAAATATATACCATAAGTGATTAATTTTGTACAAAATGTGTGCATATACAAAATTCATATAAGATTTTATTCATCGCAAAGATGTGCTTCTTCTCGGCTTTCATTGATTTATGAATTCTTATAAGATTAACAAAAATACGTGTACTCCTTGTTAGACATTAAAATATACATAAAGAAATTCGTTCTCTCATTCTGCCGACGTTTTGTCAGATATTATCTCCGGGTTAATCGCAGTTGTAGACACTAGGACACACGATCGTGCGATCTACTAAATAAAGCACGTGTGCTGAAAAAGTACTAAAAATGCAACCGTGCGACAGAGTTTTTCACAAATCGTGCGATTTGAAAAATTTTAATTTTTTTTAACTTTTCAAAACATTATGGTTTCTGTGCGATCAGTGTGGTATATATTGTGAAAAATATGAAAATATAGTTGGTGCCTCGAGAAAAAAATTTAAGTAATGTAAAATTATTATGTTAATAAAAGTTTTTAATTATTGTATTGTGTATATAAATTATTGCAATTATACTTGTATAATAGTGTGGCCTACAAAGCCATTTTGAAGCGATTTTTTTAAGTCGGCCAGACTTTTGAAACAGTTTCCTGTGAATGAATCGTACGATCTTGTGGGATAGTGAATCAGGGCCTTAAGTAAGAAAATTAGTATCGTCTCTCCCCACCAGCGACTCGTCTGAAGGGCCAAATAAACTACACAAACTGATTGCCAAACATGTTAAAATTTTAGGTTCGTGCAAACATTTTTGTTCGTTTGTGGAGATGTTTGCTAGTTTGCACAAATATTTGAAGAAAGTTGAGTATGAAAATCAAAAATTTTTGATTTTCGTGCAAACATTGTGAATGTGTGTTGTAAATTTTGTCATTTCAAAGAAATTTTTGCAGAGTGGGATGGTGGAAGAAGAAGCATACAGAGTAAATCGAAAACATGTTTTTTTTTTGTAATAATATTTAGAAAGGCGTAAAAATTTACTTTTATTGTGAAAATTAAAAAAAATTAAGAGTAAAAAACAGAATACCAAGAAATAGAGGGTTAAACCATTTGTATCTTGTAAAGTTCATAGGGCAAGCAAATTGCCGCAACACAATGGCCGACTACTCTCATTAAAAACGAAGAAAAAGTGATTGATATGTTTTTGTCTGTGTGATTAAACTACATTTATTTGTGTTGTATTTGTATGGATTGGGTGCAAGCGGAAAGCCTGTGTTTGACAAGCAGTTTGCGTAGTTTACTTGGTCCTTAAACAATTTCGTTGAAGAATACTCAGTTTTATTTTGCTCTTTACTGAAAATATTTCAGCTTTTTAAGAACTTTTGTGCGTTTTTTTTGAAATAAGGCGTTTTTCTCTCATTTTGGTGCGTCAAAGTTGACAACTCTGGTAATTCCCGTTCAAAAAAAGAAACTCCATGAGAAAGTTTATAATTGAGCTGCGTGTATGCTTTTCTCTCCCGAATAAATCTCTGCAGTAATTTTGGCATTTTTAAACTTTTTAAAAACGTTTTAACTTACCTCAACTTAAAATTCATCCAGAAATATTCAGAAATAAGTCGTAAAATATAACAATATTATTTATTATATGCCTACAAAAACGAGATTATTTTATATCGATTTATGTTAAACATATTTTGCTTATTACTACTTTAAGGTTTTGTACCAGAAACAGATGCACGTAAACTTGTGAAAGTGTCTGTTAAATGCCAGTAGTCAATATCTCGCACTAAAGAAAAATACTAAAAATCCATTCTTAACTACAATAACAGCAACAAAGCCAACGAATTTAAAGAAAATGGCAACATTTTGTGCAATTTTACATCAACACCAGCAGGAGCAGCTGAGGCAAAGTATATCGCCACAACTGGCCGGATCAATTGTTAATATGAGCTCATCGCAGAAACAATCAAGTTCTTCGCCAATACTCAGCAGTGGCAGTAGCAATCATAATTACAATTCACTCACCATGTCACCCAATTCAAGTGACCCGGCAAACATACTCCAACACACACTTCATCTAAACAATGGACACAACGGCAGCAGCAACAACAACAGTAGCAGTAGCCACAGCACAAACAACAACAGCAACAACAATTCTATGCATCATAACGACCATATAAAAAGGCCAATGAATGCCTTCATGGTCTGGTCCAGAGGACAACGACGAAAAATGGCGCAAGATAATCCAAAAATGCACAATTCTGAGATATCAAAACGACTGGGAGCTGAATGGAAACTACTTTCAGAAGGACAAAAGCGACCATTCATTGATGAAGCCAAACGTTTGAGGTAAGTAAATACAGAAAAAATACACAAAAACACATACACACACATACGCAGAACTGTAGCAAATTTAATGTACCCAGTTGACAATGTTGGCGTCGACGACGTTTATGCACGATGGGAGATTTCTGGAAGACTATTTCAAGGAACATCTTGTGGGTGATACAAAGCTTTACGTCGTCTAGTGTACTGTATTTTAAGGCAGCTTATGAACGACAATATGATCGACGTTGTCTTGTAGTTTGTCCTTTTATTAAAGGCTATCCACGATATTATATTTTAAATAGCTGGTGATTCCTCGTGAAGTTTTATATAAGTATGATGTAAAACAAACACATACAGCAAACGCAAATCACTTTAATTAGCATTTTCGGTTTGAAAACGCCAAATAGCTGTTCTGACAAACGTATTAGGCAACACGAATGGTTTTACGATATGAAACCGCCAAATAGGTGTTCTCTTAAACACATGTCGCTTGAAATTGGTGACTTCAACTCAATTGCGAATATGAAACCGCTTGAATTTGCTTAAAGTAGACTTTCAATATCTAATCTAATACTCGTATGTCTTCTTTTCAACACGCTTATATTACAGCCATGTTCCGAGAACGCGCGTTCTGAAACCGCAATGCGTTTTGAAAAACGCTTAATTGATATTTAGGTGTTCTAAGGAACGCGCGTTTTACTGGCATTTAGGAGTTTTTTTCGAAAAAATACAACATGTACTTTACATACATATGTATATATGTATGTGGTAGTAATACAAAACGAAAAAAAAATTGACAAATAGAAAATTTTTTCAATTTAGTTTTCTTAATGAAAATGTGTAAAATTCTTTAAACTTTTTATTGAAATAAAAAGGAAACATATTAAATTTTAACTGTGAATAATTTTATTGCCTTTTGCAAGTTCAGTCTTAGCAAATTCAATCAGTTCACTTCAATATACACATGCGAGTTGAAGTCGCCAATTTTAAGCAATATGCGTTTTCCAGGACACCTATTTGGCGATTTCAAAACGCAAAACCATATTTCTTGCGTTATACGTTTCTCAGAACACCTATTTGGCGTTTTGAAATCGAAAACGCTATATTTAAGCGATTTGCGTTTCTCAGAACATGCATATTAGTTTCACTTGTATGTTTATATGTTGGTAACACTGGAAACCCATGCCATATGAGTGATTATTATGTGCAGGTATATAAAAATGTATATACAGTGTTGCTATTTTAGTGCGAAAAAAACAGTTACCGTATTGCTTCCGGGGAAGTGGGGGTATTTACGAAGTCGATTTTAGGAATTCTTCAAAAAATTCGGAATCATCTCGCTAACCGATTTTTCATATTTGGGGCACATTTTTGCCCTGGAAAATGCATCTGAACTATAAATGGTCATTTGCTTTAGTGCGAAAATTTAAGTTCTGAGAAAGTTGGGAGACTTTGACGTTTTCCGAAGGCGACTTTGGGAATTACTAAAAAACCTTGGAACCGCTTCACTAACCGAATCGGAACCGGTTTTTTATATGCGGTGTGCGTTTTGGCCATGAAACGCGTATCTGAACTATCATTCGATTTAGTGCAAAAATTAAAGTTGTTAAATTGTTTTGGTATTTCCTTAAGCAGATTTTGATATCGAAGCGTGTTTTTTAGTTTTTTAAATATATGTTTTATTATTATTTCACTTTCTTAAAACCGCTAAAAAGAATTTAGCGTTTTTTTAAATGCTTAGCGGTTTCATATCGCACGTTTCTCACATCACGCCTGATAATTTATCAGGCGTGATAAATTCTTATTTTTGCGTATAAAAAATTCATTATTTTCGGTATTTCGATAACAAATTATCGGGCCAAATATGGCAATTTTGTTTATTAACGCATCGCTTGAGCCGGAAATGTGCTTCAACACTGAACAAAATTTATTATAAAAATCAGATTTTCGTTGAGTTTTTCCAGTGCCAATTTATTTTAATTTTTGTATTTTTTATTTTGGTACTGGTCAGAAGATGACCACCCCTATACATGCAGTGCATTATACTGGACTAGGAAAATAAGTTATGAGGAGGAGTAAAAAGGGAGTAGTATTTGTTGATGTTTGATTTTAACTTTTCAACGCTATATATGAGACAGGAAACACGTCAGCAGCAGCTTGTTCCACAGACGAACCATGCGGCTGAAAACCGATTTCTCTCTGTAATGTAATTGTAGACGTTTGACTTCAACCTATTAATAACAACACAGAAAGAGCAAAAAAAAAACGATATCACGGCTTATAAAATGTTGGAATTAAATTAGTTAAAACTGATTAGTACCCAGTGTAAATAGCTTCGGCACTGGTCAGTCCAGCACCTCCCGTTAGTTCGTTTCCCAAAAGAAACACTTTTCAAATCTATTCAATGAAAATAAAATTCAAATTTACAATGCCTGGCTACAATTCGTGCACATATTGAATTTTGAACGCTATAAAGCAGAGAACCTTACGTAAAATATGCCAAATTGTCGAATACGCCAAGTTAAGCTATTTAGAATGGTGACGAACCGACTCGTCATGGAATCTCAGCTACAACTGCTTTATTACCTTCACTACTTGTTGAATGTTGTCTAACTGGACAAATATCATTCACTATGATACTGGGATACAAATTTGCGGATGATACTGGCAATAGTAGTCTCAGTAGGCCGATTATGCGCACCGTAAGTTTCTCGAATAGCGTGAAAAATATTTCTCACAGAACGCCGTTTTTCGTCATGTTGTGGTGTGAGTTTTACCAAACCATACTGCACAAACATGACAAAGCAGTCTGATATGAGTTATACGTGATCTGTCAAAATAAACTGTGATAAGAAATAAACGTCAAGATGAATCACTCGTTACAAATAAAATACATTCGAGCTTATATTGTTTTTAGGAGTTTCTGATTAGGTTTATCGATGACATCGTTGAAAGTAAACCAATAGCGTGTGCAAGTAACCAGTTGTTAACAACAAAGTAGAATCGAAATTAGCGCATATAAAGGCATAAATGACAACAAATAATACAAAATACCAAAAAGCGTGCCTGTGGTCATTAATGATTAGACAACATGGATTGGTGGCCAAATAGGGAACGATATTGTCATATATACGAGTATTATCGTAGATGCATTCCGAGCGACATGTCATGCTTGCCGTCCTGCACAATTTCTGCAACACTGGTGCGAAAATGTCATCGATGATTTGCATTATTTAGCCCTTACGTAGAGCCGTTATGCAGAGCTTAACATTGTTGTGTATAAATCAGCAAGAAGTCGTGCAGGACTTGGCCAACTGGGTATTTATCAAGTGTACGAGTATGTATAAATAATATACGCACATGTGAAAGTGTGAGTGGAGTGAAGTGCGTTTTTAATTTGTATGAGTTTGAGTATAACGACTGTTCAATTTCGTATCTAAACAATGGCGTATTATCGTTGAAAAGACAATAGCCAACCATTGTTTGCTTCTAAGTTTGCATTTAAGTGAAGACTGTTTACTACAGTGAAGGCTGTAAGAAAAATGACGCCAGCAGCCAACCAAAATTGAAATTGGGTGGAAAAATTAAAATATCTGTTATTTCTTGAAATATTATTTAACTTTGATTAGTTAACAGCAAATTAAAACAATAGCAAGACCTTAATGAATAAAAATTATACCGTTTTATTCCTAAAACATATTTTATGTGTATTAAACTTTACATAGAATAATTGTCAAATAAGTCTTATTATCACATAATATATTTTTTATGAATAAGGATTATGTCAGAGTGACCACTAAAAGTGAGGGAAAGATAGACAGAATGCACGGGTGGTTAAATTTTATGGGCTGATGTCTAATGAGCACCACACATAAACGTCAAGTTTTTTACGCTTCATTTGATATTTCTCAATTCTAGACTAACTCAATTTGAACCGTGGAAAGATACACAATCGAGCAACGCTTTAACGTTGTTGATTCCAATTATGAAATGGGTTTTCAATTCACAATGCATATCGTGCACTTCTTGATTTTTTCGGTCAATTTCATCGTTTAAATGTGCGCACAAACCGAAAAATCGTGCAAAAATATGAGGAAACCGGATCTGTAGGACATATGAAAATACCACTGCATGCTCGTAAACTTCGTTCTGTAGAAAATATTGCTACTGTTCGCGATAGCGTGACTGAAGAGCCGTCAACCTCAACTCATCGTCTTGCCCAACAACTGCAACTCTCACGCTCGTCGTTTTCACCTCAGTGGATTCGTCAATAGACATTTGGGAGAATGATAGTGCAATGCATGCACAAACAGTGACTATTTGGCGCGGTCGCCCGAATTGAGAGATATGGATGTTCACAGCATATGGTTCGAAAAGAACGGTACCACTTGCCACACAGCTAACGAAACAATGGTTCTTTTGCGTGACAAACTCTATGGCTGTGTTTTTTCACTTGGTGGCTATGTCAATGGGCCGCCAAAATCGTGTGATTTGACACCGTTGAACTTCTTTCTTTGGGGTTATTTGAAAGAAAAGGTTTACGTCGATAAGCCAGCAACATTTATTTGTACATCGGGTTTTAGGTCAAGTTTTTCCTTTCTTAAGTTTTTTCTTAAGAAGGATTTTTTATAAGACAAATTTGCTGTGATCAATACTTTTTGATTGAAGAACGCAAGAAAAAATCCTTCTTAACTTAAGAAAGGAAAAACTTAAACTAAATGTACAAACCAAAAATCTAATTTAGAAATGACAACAATTCCTAAATAATTTGTGTTTTATGCAAAATCATCATCGGCCAGTCAAATTTAACCACCCGATATTTGATTCAGTTTGGAAACGACTTTCAATCCATTTTTCTTCAGAAATGAAAACATTTTTAAGAAAAAATGTTAATTTCATTTTTGAATTTAAAAGATTAATTTAATCTTTAATATTTAAATTATTTGATCTTGTTTTGGTAAATATTTCTTATTTTTGCAGCAAAAGATCGTTTTATGTTATATAAAAAATTTAACAATATTTATTTTCAATATTTCGATAACAATTTGTTATCATCGTCAGGAAAATTAGTATGTTATTAACATATTAATTTTCCTGACGATGATAACAAATTGTTATCGAAATATTGAAAATAAATATTGTTAAATTTTTTTATATAACATAAAACGATCTTTTGCTGCAAAAATAAGAAATATTGATTAATTTAATCCTCAAACATTTTTTGGTTTTTCGGTTTCTAACTGTGCTACCTAAGTAGATGCGTCCAGCGTAGTTTATCTGTCAAAAGTCCTCATGCATATACAAAATGTATGAGACCAACTCAAATAGCGCGGCGTCAACGCTTTGCAATTGGATAATACAATTTTGACAAAGCGTAAGAGAGAAAGCTTTAATGCCTCTCAGTAAAGTTCGCTTCAAAACATATGTTACTCATTTTTTGCGGCCATTAGTAATCACACTTTAGAATCTAAAGTGTGATTACTAATGTCTAAAGTTTAAATGCTTTTATACTAATTTAGCGACTTTAACACTTTTTGGTATTTCTATGTAGTGATTTTTATTAAACAAGTTTATTGAGCAATACTGTCAATGGCATATCATTAACACTTTTATTTAAGTTACTTACTATAGCGTAAAACCGTTAAATTATGTTGCTCTTTACGCCCTAATTTAGGTTGCACTGTAAGGGAAGAAAAGACGAATTAAGTTTCATTTTCCATCGTAATCGAACTCTTTGACATGACATGTATTAATCACTGCAATTCAAAATCATCAAAATCATTCATGATACATTTAATTCAGTTTAGTAACAGAATTCAATCCGGAAACGAAACACGAAAAAGTTTCTTGGAATGAAAACATGTTGAAGAGAAAATGTTAATTTCATTCTTGAAATTATAAAATGTTATTATTCCGCCAAACCGGCTTTGTTTTTCGGTTTCTAAAAAAAGAAAACTCGGATTGAGCTTCATTTCCGAATGGAATCGACATGTCTGTAGCAGCGCATTTTGACTTGATTAGATCTGAGGCCAAATCTCCGCATACGATAGCGAGCAAAATTATCGAAATTTTTCATTTTGGTATCATGGCATACAATATCGAATAAATTGTATTGCAATAATATAAAAAAGTTATAGGATTTATTTTTTGTATTCCTACTTTTAGGAAACGTATGGTCTTCAATCTATTACATTTTGTTTAAATTACGATCCGATATGCATCGTTTGCCATAATCTAGATGTGTCGTAATGCTATTCAATACGATAATTAATTCGATATCGTATGCGGTGATTAGACCCCTGTTTTCTTGTTTCATTCAGCAACTATTCTGACTTGACTAGATTTATCTATTTCAATTACCACACAAGTCTATCCCTATTAAACTGCCTCGACTGTTTAGAGTTTCTGTATGATTCTTGCTCTCCTTTGTAGGTATTATTTATAAAAACAATTACTTTTCCATATCTTAGAAAAACACACAAGGTTGTAAAAACTGCCCATAAAACTTAAACAGAAAGAAATTTATTTTGTTCGGCCGTTAAGAAAAACCTTAAATAAAAACGAAAGTTACAATTTCATGACAAATTTGTTAAAATCATGTTTCACATTTCTTAAATTAAATATTTCTTACGAGTTGTCGACTATCAAAAAACAAATAAAATTTTGCTTTTAAGTAAATAATTATTGTTTTAAATTAATTGCTTGCGACATTTGCGACAAAAATTGATACTTAATTTAAGCTGTCATAATCCTTTTATTGATTATTCTACAAACATTTATTGTTAAGGTTAAAAAAAATAATGAATGAATTTGTTTTATGTGCTGTTCACAGAACCCGAGAGATACGAGCGACAAGTCTAGAAAATTTGTATCAAAGTCACTCAATTTTTTAATATACATAGATACGAGTATTGGTTTGAGTGATTTTCATAAAAACATGTTAATTTTGAAAGCAGCCATTGAAAATGTTTGATTCGATATTTATATTTTAATAAAACTATGTACATAAATATGTATTGTTAAAGTGTTGTTGTTATTTGTTTAGAGCCAGATAACATTTGTCCAAAGATGTACTTCGTTGATATGGAAAAGGTGTGTTTTTTTATGGCTTCAGGTCTGGACAGTGTTTGTTTACTGGATTTATTTTAAAGAGGTGCTCGATCGTATCACAAGAACGAAAACTACACAAAAGATAAGAAAACGGGGAATCTTAAATGAAATAAGATTGAAAGAATTCAATTGTCTCAATTGAACAATAAAAGCGAAAGAAATTAATATTGTTTATTTTTGATAATAAATTAAACAAAATGCCGGCAGATCTGTAACAGAATTAAATGATTGAAATTTTGGCTATTAAAGATTAGACGGCTGCTCAAGCACAATAAAAATATCTTACAAAACATCGTTGTATTTTCAAGTACTATCCATCGTCTTCTTTCACATTTCAAAACAAACACTTCAGTGCCGAAATGTTCTAAACACATAAACGAATATTGTCCCTAAACACATAAACGAATATTTAGAACAAACAGAACCAAACACAAGTGGAACCTACTGAAGTAGATCTTTAAGCATTGAAGTAATGTTCTGCTTCAGTTTTGTTTATAAAAATTTTTGTTGTTGTTCATGGTTTTTGTCCTTATAAAAGGTGGTTAAATTTCAAGGGCCGATGTTGATTTTGAATAAAACACAAACTATTTAGGAAATTATTGTAATTTTATTTTATTATGATATATTGGTATTATTCAATTATGTATGGAACAAAATATCGGCCAAATGGGCGCCGCGACCACGGCGGCACACCTCCCTCCGATGGTCCAAATTTTCGATGACCCTGAGGCATAATGGAGGTTCTATGCCGTTAATGTGCCGAATTATCTCATCCCTTAGCTGTTGAATTGTTGCTGGCTTATCGACGTACACCTTTTCTTTCAAATAACCCCAAAGAAAAAAGTCCAACGGTGTCAAATCACATGATCTTGGCGGCCAATTGACATCGCCATTACGTGAGATAACACGGCCATTGAATTTGTTGCGCAAAAGAGCAAATGTTTCGTTAGCTGTGTGGCAAGTGGCACCGTCCTGCTGAAACCACATATCGTCTACATCCATATCTTCCAATTCGGGCCATAAAAAGTTCGTTATCATCTCACGATAGCGAACACCATTCACAGTAACTGCCTGACCGGCCTCATTTTGGAAAAAATACGGCCCGATGATGCCGCCAGCACATAAACCGCACCAAACAGTCACTCTTTGTGGGTGCATTGGTTTTTCGACAGTCACTCTTGGATTCTCATTCGCCCAAATGCGGCAATTCTGTTTATTGACGAATCCACTGAGGTGAAAATGTGCCTCGTCACTGAAGATGATTTTCTTCGAAAATTGATCATGATTTTCATAATAAGTCTGAATAACTTTAACACATTGTTGGATTGTGTATCTCTCCATGGTTCAAATTGAGTAAGTCTGAAATAGAGAAATGTCAAATAAAATTTGGAAAAAAACTTGGCGTTTAGGTGTGGTTCACATTCAACATCGGCCCTTGAAATCTAACCACCCGATATAACACTGCAAGGTTCTAGTCAAATATTCACAAACGTTACTCTCTTTTAAGTTCCCCTCATATGCAGGAATTGTCCTCAATTAATTCGTTAACAAGCAAATATTGCCTCATTTCAGCCAATGAGAATTCACGAGTGATTGTTGAAAAGCCGAAGCATTCACAAACATATAACAGCTGATAGTTGCTTTCCGTTAAGTTTGTTGCGATATTTCACTGTGGATGGCAATTATGTTTTGTTTTAGTCAATTAAATTTAAAATTTGTGCACTAAGGCCATTTACAATTGTTTCCTTTAAACATCTGTCTTCAAGCTAGAGTCAAAATAATAAAAAAATAATTCTTTTCATTTACGAGTAATAACACACAGATATATATGTACATGCTCCCATTCTTATCATTTTCTTTATGACACCAATAAATCTACAAAATTTACTTCATCATTAAATAAATTCACTTTTATGACTCATTATTTCTTTTGCAGAGCTCTGCACATGAAAGAACATCCCGACTATAAATATCGACCGCGACGAAAACCTAAAACGCTTAATAAGTCACCGGTACCAGCGGGTCACAACAACAATAACAACAATAGTCATAGTGCACAAAACTCAAAAGATTCTCAGCTAAATGGCTCGAATGGTTTGACACTCAAACAGCATCAAGCGAACAGTCACCACCAGAGTCCGGGCAGTTTAACATCTCAGAAATATAATTTCGGTTCTCCACTTGAACTGACCCTAACAATGCCGCCACGTGTAACCAATGCATTTCCTGCAGCATTGTCTCACTATCCTTTAGATCCCACCATAGCGCTGGACTTACAGGCCCGCCTGCAGGCCATGTATGCGGGAAGTTTATACCATCCCTGGCGTTATTTTGGCTGCACACCGCTAATCAGTCCCGAAACACCACCCTCGCCGCCCAGCAGCAACAGTACCGGCATATCATCTTATGGTTGCATAAAAACGGACAAATCTTCGCCAAATTTAACGTTGCCCGCCCAGGCACCGCCTAATATCATTTGACCAACTCCTCTACGTTACGGAGCCGTAGATCCCGCCGTTTGAGAAAATCCTAAGCAAACATCACGCAGAAAGCTGAAGTTTATATGTCTTCAAGTTTTAATGCCAGAAATTGTAAATAAAAGCACAACACAATGTAAAAGCTTCTGTACCAAAAAATAAAAATGTAGAACAAATTTTTTGCGAAAGGAAAACAAAAAACAAATCCTTCTCAACATGTAAAATATGAAATTTAAAAATTTTATCAAATTTGAAAAAAAAACATACGAAAATGCGCTTAAATGCATAGATTGGTATATTTTTTGTGATAATGTCAGTAAACAAATTCGAAAAATAAAAGAAAAATAAAATAAAAATTATAAAAACCTGCATTTTCTTTTCAATTTCATAATAAGGTTTTGCATTTAAATTTAAACCAAGTTATAGGTAAGTTACGATCAATCTGAACAAGAATCATAGGTTACTCAGGTAATAACCAAAGGCTTAACTACATAAATCAAAGTCAAGTCAAACACTCATAGAAAACCCGTCATAACTGTAATCTATTTTAACATCTATGCAATGCCAAATGTCATCATTTTTAACCCCATGACACTTTTCATCGCTGTGATATCAACCATTACATCAGTTGCTCTAATTGTCATTAGCAGTAATTATGACAATTATTTAACGAATGACATGTCAAACTGACATCATGGTGATGCTTTATTGGAATACGTTTGATGTGAGCATGTGATCAATACAGTGACACATTAATATCGAAGAAATGAAGCCAATATAATGAAAAATATTATCAATAGAATATCACACTAATATCAGACCAACTATACATGCACGTCCTGAGAAACGCAAATCGCTTAAATATAGCGTTTTCGATTTCAAAACGCCAAATAGATGTTCTGAGAAACGTATAATGCAAGAAATATGGTTGTGCGATTTGAAATCGCCAAATAGGTGTCCTGGAAAACGCATATCGCTTAAAATTGGCGACTTCAACTCGCATGTACTGGGTGGCCCAGAAAGACCGAAGTGGTGTGAATTCCTTATAACTTTTTTATAATAATTTTTTTTTTCTTTTCTTTTCAGTATTTTGTAAAGAAGACTTGGATAATTTATAATGGAGCAATACACAATTGAACAACGTGCCCAAATTGTTGAAATTTACTTTTCAAATCAACGGTCCATTGTGTTGACTCAGCGTGCATACCGTCGTCAATTTAATGTGCGGGTTGCACCCTCTCAGTCAACAATAAACCGTCTGGTTGCAAATTTTCGAGAACAAGGAGCAGTAAGGAACCTTCCTGGTCCCGGCAGACACCGAACTGTCCACACGGCTGACAATATTCAAGTGGTACAGGAGAGTATTCGGGAGGATCCAGAAACATCAACCAGGAGACGTTCGTCACAACTGGGCCTCTCAAGGACGTCGCTGCAGCGAATTTTGCACACCATAGGATTGTTTCCATACAAAATTCAACTTGTCCAAGAATTGAAACCAACAGATTACCAGCAACGACTTGACTATGCAATTTATTTCCAGCAAAAAGCACAAGAGAATCCAAATTTTATTCATAACTTAATAATGAGTGACGAAGCCCATTTTCAATTAAATGGGTTCGTTAACAAGCAAAACTGTAGAATATGGGCTACGGAAAACCCGAGAGTACTTCATCAACGACAATTGCACCCAGTTAAGTGTACCGTTTGGTGCGGTGTTTCTTCAGAAAGGATCATTGGCCCATTTTTTTTTGAAAATGAACAAGGTGTCGCCATTTCCGTCAATGGTGATCGATATCGGGCCATGTTGCAAAATTTTGTAAGGCCAGCCGTGGAAAACCATCCGCAAATATGGTTCCAACAGGATGGAGCCACAGCGCACACTGCGAGGGCCACAATGACTCTTTTACGCGACATCTTTGGTGAAAGAATAATTTCTCGTAACAGCAATTTTAATTGGCCTCCGCGTTCCCCGGATTTAACCGCTCCAGACTGTTTTCTTTGGGGCTATTTAAAAGGAAAAGTTTATGTTAATAAGCCTAGGACTATTGAGGAGTTAAAAACCAATATTCGAGAAGAAATTAACAACATACCACCGGAAGTTTTGCGAAAGGTCATGGAAAATGTGTTGGAAAGAGCACATTTGTGCGAAGCAGAATATGGCCACCACTTGCGGGATATCATTTTTAATAACTAATCCAAAAATATTCCCCATAAATTTAATGTATTTAAAAAAAAAAATTAAAAAAATATCTCTTAAATAAAAAGTTATAAGCAATTCACACCACTTCGGTCTTTCTGGGCCACCCTGTATATATTGAAGTAAACTGATTGAATTTGCTAAAACTGAACTTGCAAAAGGCAATAAAATTATTCACAATTAAAATTAAATATGTTTTCTTTTTTACATTTTCATTAAGAAAACTAAATTGAAAAAATTTTCTATTTGTTGTCAATTTCTTTTTTTTTTTTCGTTTTATATTACTACCACATACATATATAAGTATGTAAAACACATGTATTTTTTTCGGAAAAAAAAACTCCTAAATGCCAGTAAAACGCGCGTTCCTCAGAACACCTAAAAATCAATTAGGCGTTTTTAAAAAACGCATTGCGGTTTCAGAACGCGCGTTCTCGGAACATGGCTGATAGTTTGGTTTTAATATGATGTAAAAATTTCATTGATGTCATGGCTCATTAACATCAGAAAAATTACTAAGTGAGGTAAATTTTATGACAAAATGTCATCAGTACCATAGCATGCTATCACCAACGAAACTTAAGCTCTAGTTATATTTAATTTAATTCAAAAATATATTCAAATATATAACATTATATTTCACTACTTTCAAGAAACCAATGAGAATTAAAAATGTTCTAATACTTTTGATGACTTAGTGTCATCAATATAATGTCTGTGTGTGGCATAAGCATTTGACTCTCTACACTCTCATTGTATTCGTTAGTTAACTAACGTCACATGTGATGACAAAGTGTCACCAAAATCATGTATTATCATTCATTTATATATTCGCTTTATAGTTATACTTATTTGCCTTGGCTTAAACAATACTTGCTGTGATTACAAATTTCCATCAGTATGATGCATTTTTTTCTAATTCTTAATAATCCATTTAAGTTTAAAAATAATGATTTTAACAACAAAATTCTTTTTCAACAATAAATTGAAAATATATTAATACTATTTAGCCTTTTTACATAAATTTTGACAAATTAGATATATTATAATTATTAATCAAATGTATCATTGAATTGATGTCACATGATACTCAATGTATGACAAAATTCTCTGATGACTTTTGTAGTACACGGCTCACCAACGCCCACACATGTGGTTTGCAAGGCTCACACTGCTCGCAACTTCTTGTAGCCATATAAATCATAGCTATAGCCCTGTTAATGTCGTATAACGATATCGTATCGAAAGGATGTAGTCACGTCACATCCTATTCATGTCATATTAAGATCAGTTAATAATTTGTCCACACAGAAGACACAATTCATAGCAAGTCGCATCCAATTCAAGTCGTGTCCAGTCCATGTCGTGTAATGGTTTTGCATCGAAAGGGTGTAGCCCTGAAGAAACCAATGGAAACTTTTGATGTATACTTCCAAGAATACTATCGGTCAATTGGCGTCACTGTTCCTGTACAGACCATATTCTAGTCTAGGTTTGGGTGGGTGTAGCTCTGAAGAAACCAATGGAAACTTTTGATGTATACTTCCAAGAATACTACCGGTCAATTGGCGTCATTGTTCTTCTACAGACCATATTCAAATTTAGGTTTGGTTATGTTGAACTGTCTGCCAGTTTCATGAACCAGCTCACATGGCTTCTTTTTTGGTCTGAGGAAGACATACATTCTGAGTAACTCACACATCTCCCGATAGTTCTAATCCAAATCAAGCGAATACAACAAACAATATTTTGTCGTAAAGTTTCAATTTTTTAATACCCATTATAGATCAGAAGATATATCCGATTACATATTCAGCTTTGAAGGCCCTCCTAACACCAGCGCCCCCTGAACAAACCGCTTGCTAAAGAGCTCAGACCTTCTAATTCCTCTTGTATGCAATTTACCAGGCAGGCCATGGAAGACAAAGCACAAAAAAAAACCTGAAATTCCGTAATTTTTTGTACACAAAATTCTTATGGGAACCTGAATTTACGTAAGAACTCCGTACTGCCCTTTAAATGTGATCGTTTTATCTTTATTGCATCAATCCAGTGATTCAGCAATGCATGAAAAACTCTTCTGTGATTGTGGACCCTTTTTCAAAATTATCGATCAACAATATTCCGTGTGCATCCTAAAATACAGCGGCCTTAACCTTGCCAGCCGATTTCACTGTCTTCACCTTCTTCGGAGCACTTTACGTTTCGGACCCGTGAATTAACGTCCAAAATCATGTGATTTCATGCCGCTAGTCTACACTGACAAGCCCGAAGCGACAATTTGGAGGGCACATTGTGAAAATTATTTACATTAGCACCTGCCATGATGGTCTGATCTGATGATAGACCAACTCAACGAGGTGAATTATTCACACACAGGTCGCATCTTTTCGCTACAAGTTTGTAGTCCTATAGACGAACCACTTGCTTAAGAGCGCGGGCTTTATAATCCCTCCTGTATGCCATTTCCCAGCAATCAATGGAAGACAAGGCTGAAAGAGTTGGTAGGCCGAAGCCCACTATGAGCATCACCCCCTAAACCAACTCATCCGTTAACCATCACCACTGGTTCCTTACAGTACAGGTATCTATTGTATAGGAAACAGACTCTCGGGAGGTTGTTAGTCTCAAAAAAAGTCAAGCATCAAGCAATTATCAGGGATACCAACTCTCTCCTCCTGCGTTTTAGGTTTAAACTACAACCATAACGTTCCAGCCAAGTTAGGCACCTGAGCCATGATCAGCCCGGGTTAAACTGCAAGCAGAACCACCCGGGGGCATGCTGACCCCCTTACGCCAATTTATACCCTTGGTAAGGGTTTCTTAAGCCAACACAACATAAGTCATGCGGCTTCCTAGAGTTTTATTTGCTACAACCAACGAGGGACTCCTTCGCCGCTTTACCCGAAAAACAGAATGCCCTGGTTTGGCATACGCCAAGTCAATAAAACCTGTTCCCCGGGGGGCACTGCTCTCATACACGAAAAGTTTATTGTGCAAAATCTTGAGTTTGGTGGGGACAAGGGAAGAAAGAGCTGTTCTCCTACACTCTTTCTTTGCCCTTGCCACCATCAAACTCGAGACTTTGCAAAATAAACTTTGCGTGTGTAGTAGTTGGAATATCCTTTATAAGAAGTAAACACATTTTAGAGAAATACGAGGTCTGATTAAAAAATAACCGTTTTTTTTTTTAATTTCGTGAACTACGTATGCTCGATTTTCGCATTTTTTCTGTTATGTTCGTACAAATGTCTGTTATATACATATGTGGCATAACCGGTTTAAGGAAGGCCGAGAAGATGTCAATGACGAGGCTCGTCCTGGTCGCACGAGCACTTCAACAACATTGAAGCAGTGAAGAAAATAATTTTTAATAATTGTCGAATCACCATCAGAAAGGATACTGGCTCATGCCAAGCAATTTCTACGGATGTTTTATGCATGAAACGTGGGGCAGCGAAGATTGCTCCAAACTTGCTAAACTTTGAGCAAAAACAACGTCGCGATGTCCATGCTATTGAACATCGTCAACGATAAACCGGATTTCCTGAAAAAGGTTATAACTGGTGATGAATCATGGGTGTAAAGCTATGACATGGAAACCAAAGACCCAATGATTCCAATGGAAACCTCCAAGACCGAAAAAAGCACGTCAAGTTCGGTCAAACGTGATGGTTTTGCTTACTGTTTTCTTCGACTGCAATGGCGTGGTGCATCATGAATTCATGCCACAAGGTTGTACGGTCAATAAGGAATACTACTTTGAAGTTATGCGTCGTTTGCGCGAAGCAATTCGTCAGAAACGCACGGAATTGTGGAAAAAACAATCATGGATTTGGGACCATGATAACGCACCTGCTCACACATCGATGCTTGTGCGTGAGTTTTTGGCCATAAACAAAACCGTTATCATGCCTCAACCACCGTATTCACCAGACTTGTACCCCACGGACTTTTTCCTCTTCATAAAACTGAAGACACCGCTGAAAGGAAAATGTTTTGTTACGATTGAGGAGATAAAAGAAAAATCGAAACAGGAGCTGTTGGCGATACCAAAAAGCGCGTTTCAGAAGTGTTTCGAGGATGGGAAAAAACGCTGGTATAAGTGTATTATATCTGAAGGGAATTGCCTTGAAGGGGACAATATAGTTATTGATGATTAAATAAATAACAGTTATTTTTTGATCAGACCTTGTAGTCAAGCATTTAACCAATCATGACCAATAACTTTTCTAGTGATAGCCCCAAGCTGTAGTCCAGAGGTCATGGTCATAATCAGCTCAAGGGCAAGCCATACATAATACTCGTAAGGTTACCATCATACCCCACGTTCCTGTAAATCTTTCAAATAACAAATCTTTGTTTTTTTCTGACAAATTTGAAATAGGGTCAAGGTAAAGTCAAGCTTTTGCTTGATTCGTATTAAGTTTAAATTGTCAAGCAACCATTTGTTTTAATTATGACGCGTTTCTGAAAAATATCGTGCTAATGGGTGATTTTATAAGAACTATCGGAAATTAAAAAAAAACACATAAAATTCAGAAAAATGCATGAAATATTTATTTGGATCGATAGTTGGGTCGATATAATTTAATGTTTGAAGATTATTTCATGAAAATGTTGGCCGCGGCTGCGCCTTAAATGGTCCATCCGCTTAGTCCAATTTTGGCATACTCTTTCCAACATTTCTCACGAATAATGTTGGCAATGTTGGCTTCCAGTGCGTCAATCGAAGCGAGCTTGTCGCTATAGACATTAGCCTTAACATAGCCCCACAAAAAATAGTCTAGAGGCGTTAAATCGCACGATCTGGGCGGCCAATTGACTGGTCCCAAGCGTGAAATAAACTGTTCACCGAACTCGCCTCTCAATTGGTCCATTGTTTCGCGTGCTGTGTGGCATGTGGCACCGTCTTGTTGAAACCACATGTCATGCAAGTCCAGCTCTTCCATTTTGGGCAAAAAAAAGTTTGTTATCATCGCACGGTAACGCTCACCATTCACAGTAACGTTGTGATTCGCATCATCTTTGAAGAAATACGGCCCAATGATGCCGCCAGCCCATAATCCGCACCAAACGGTTGTTTTTTGTGGATGCATTGGTAGCTCTTGCAATGCTTCTGGCTGCTCTTCACTCCAAATACGGCAGTTTTGCTTGTTCACGTATCCATTCAACCAGAAATGAGCCTCGTCGCTGAACACAATTCTTCGATAAAAAAGTTGATCTTCATCTAACTTTTCAAGAGCCCATTCACCAAAAATTTGGCATTGTGGTAGGTCGTTTGGCTTCAATTCTTGCACCAGCTGTATCTTATAAGGCTTCACACCCAAATCCTTCTGCAAAATTTTCCACGTAGTGGAGTAACAGAGGCCCAATTGCTGCGAACGGCGCCGAATCGATAATTCACGGTCATCACCAACACTGGCCGATACGGCTGCGATATTTTCTTCAGTTCGCACTCTACGTAAGCGTGTTGGTGGTTTAATGTCCAACAATGTAAATTTGGTGCGAAATTTTTTTACAATAGCCCGAATAGAAGCCTCAGTAGGTCGATTAAACTGACCATAAAATGGAAGAAGCGCGCGATGAACTTTCTTAACAGAGTTTGTAAGACGATTCATGATTAAATTATAGACCAAACTGAAGATGTTTGACAGTGACACAAGATACAAAACGTGCGTGAGCTGTCAAAACTAGTGTTGCCAAGAAGATAATAGCAAAAAAATCACTCGTTATTAATAATTACCAATAAAATTTACTTTCATATTTTCCATTGTAGGACAAAAAAGAATATTAAGCATGTGGAATGGTGGGTGGAAGGGTGAAGGGGGCCGTAGAAAAACTTAAGTTAACTGTCAGTTTTGTTAAGCGCAGGGAGTGAGAAAAATATGAAATCATTATGTTTTTTGATGCGTTCATTATTCGGTTAGAGATTGCAATAGAAAATCTCCACATTCAACAGTGAACATTAAACAAACGACTGAGACAAATTATTTATCTCAATCAAAAAAAGAAAATCTTCCCTTGACAAGATATTTCAATTCTTTTTTTTTTTTTTTGAACAAACAGGGGAGGCAAATGAGTGAATGAAAGTAATTTTTAATAAAACAAACACACGGGCGTTTATGCGTATTAAATTCAATTTAAACACCCACTTGTGTACGCACTCATCTGTGGGATTACAATCTAAGTGGAACAATGCTTCGAGAGATTAACACAATAAGTCAGTCGTCTGTCGGTCTGTCGGTCTCCCCCCCTCGCACGCAGCACATCATCTAATACTCTTACATGAAGTCTCTTTTCCTTTTCAGCGTTTAACTACAAATTGCAAATAAAGTTATTTAAATTATAAATACGGATTTTCAAACTACATAATATTTGTTTCTTCTTCCACTCTACACAAACACTTCTCGTGATTTTTAAGCCATTTAACTACAAAAGCAACAATAACCCATTTTTCCCATCAAGAAAGAAAGTGGAAAACAAAGAACCAGTCTGGTTGGTTTTCATGCATGTTTTAGATAAAACCAAAAAAAAAAAAATTTAAAAATTTTCTACGAAATTGTCACTTTTGTTGCTATTTCTCTGTTGCTGACTCCATTTAAAAGTCATAAAATGAAACAAAAATGAATATTTTGCAAAAATAAGTGTGCAAAATAGAAAAAAATGAAACGAAATCACTAAAGATGATAAGAACCATTCACAGTTGTGCTAATAGTTCTTCCATTATACTTGTTACCATTTGTTCTCGCACGCACTACTCGTATAACCTTTCGCTTGGGAATTCCGTTTTTTTTCTGTAGCTTTTATTTATTCACCTCTCTCCACACACACACACGCATTCTACCTAATTTGCGTTTTAACGCAAACATTTCGCATCCTAAATACAAAAGAGACACAACTCAAAATTTTTCCAAACTGGTTTTTTCCCCCATAAAAGTCAGTTTTTTATGTTTTCGCAAACGTAATATAAAATTGAAAAAGAAATTGTAGCGGAACCTTCTTCAATATGGAATTGTTTCATAATTTAATAATATTTTCTTTAAATATTATCATCATTCTTACATAAACAGTTGTTTGTCTCTCCTGAAATTTTAGTATTTTGAGTTGTGACCCTTTTGTATTTAGGGTGCGATTTCTACATTTTGTGTTCATTTGGGTGCCGGTATAGTTCTTTTAGACAAGGTCATTTAAGCTTTTAAAAATTCCTCATGAGCTGCTTTTGATTTTAAATGTTGAATAGAAGACACATAAGCGAGCTTTATACACTGAAAAGCAAATTAAGTTTCACTGTTCTTGATGTATACATCAAGCCCTAGGGATGTCAAAAGTACGGTAGGTACGAATAGTTTTAACCCATTTAAAGCGATATGAAAACTTTAAAACCCTCTTTATTTTTAACAGGTGGCCAAAAGAACACATCCGATGTTATTTGGCTCTCTTTTGTTTCATATAAACACCTTCGATTCTGCTTTTTGATTATGTTTATTTGAGCCTCTCGAATTTTATTTTATATGATATCGGCTAAATTGGTGCTTCCACAATTGGTTGCTATATAGGCTCGTTTTATGGCATTTTTCATTACTTCGGAAAGAACTTCGGGTGACATATTCACGAATGTTGTCCTTGAGGGCTTCAAGGCTACCTCTATATTTTTTATAATCCTAGGTCGGCCTAGTAATTATTAATGCAAAATATGTTAAATTGAAATTTTGCTTAAGCTTGAGGTCAGTTTTGTTTTTCATATAAAAAATGTTTTAATTAATTTATTCGATATTTCGTCTTCTTCAGGAAATAATTTTTCAACATTTCAATTTAATTTATAAAAAAAAGTCAAATAATTAGTATCAAGATAAAATGAAAAATATGTTTAATAAATCCCCTAGAAAATTAAGTGTTCTCAAATTGGCACGGAGTCTGTGAATGGGTTAAAACAAGTACAGTGCGCTAGATTCAAGAACAAACTATTCAAGTATTAAATACTTCATTTAAGACATACTTAATCCTGAAGCTTTACTTGAATTAAGTCGCTAATGGGATTTGTTTGTTTAAAACTGATAGCGAACCAATCTTATACACTCATAGAAAACCCGTCATAACGCCAAAGGCTCATAGAAAAAATCGTGTTCATATTGGGACATCAGAATTGTGACATCAATAATATGTAAATAGTCATCAGTAATGTGAAAACAGACATCAATCTCAATGACAAAAGTCATCAGAGAATTTTGTCATACATTGAGTATCGTCAATGCTACAACTGTGGTGACATCAATTCAATGATACATTTGATTAATAATTATAATATATCTAATTTGTCAAAATTTATGTAAAAAAAGGGTAAATAGTATTATAATATTTTCAATTTATTGTTGAAAAAGAATTTTGTTGTTAAAATCATTATTTTTAAACTTAAATGAATTTTTAAGAAGTAGAAAAAAAGCATCATACTGATGGAAATTTGTAATCATAGCAAGTATTGTTTAAGCCAAGGCAAATAAGTATAACTATAAAGCGAATATATAAATGAATGATACTACATCATTTTGGTGACACTTTGTCATCACATGTGACGTTAGTTAAATAACGAATACAATGAGAGTGAAGAAAGTAAAATGCTTATGCCACACACAGACATTATATTGATGACAATAAGTCATCAAAAGTATTAGAACATTTTTAATTCTCATTGGTTTCTTGAAAGTAGTGAAATATAAAGTTATATGTTTGAATATATTTTTGAATTAAATTAAATATAACTAGAGCTTAAGTTTCGTTGGTGACAGCATGCCATGGTACTGATGACATTTTGTCATAAAATTTACTTCACTTAGTCATTTTTCTGATGTTAATGAGCCATCATATCAATGAGATTTTTACATCATATTGAAACAAAATTATAGTTGGTCTGATGTTAACGTGATATTCTATTAATAATATTTTTCTGAGTTGGTTAAGCGGCCGTATTAAAAAATACATCATGATCACATGATCTCGAGTTCGAATCCCGGTGGGTGCTGATGAGTAGTGTAGCGACTACGAAACAGCCAGTTGTCCCCCAGCTAACGGTATTCAATTATTTTTCTGTTCTTCTTTGAACTTATTGTTTCACAGCAATTATTGTTATAATTAAAAATAATCCTTCTTCATGACTGAAGTTGGACTCGTACACACAACTGATTAGTTAATATCGTACATATGTATATAACTAAAAAAGTTCACTGATTATTGATTTAAAGATAAAATTTTTCATTACATTGTCTTTATTTAGTCATTTCTTCGATGTTAGAGTATCACGGAATGGATCACATGCTCACATCAAACGTATTCCAATAAAGCATCACCATGATGTCAGTTTGACATGTCATTGATGAAATAACTGTCATAATTACTGCTAACGACAATTAAGGAAACTGATGTAATGGTGATATCACAGCGACAAAAAGTGTCATGGGGTCAAAAATTATGACGTTTTGCATTGCATTGATGTTAAAATACATCACACTTATGACGGGTTTTCTATGAGTGTTTGACTTGACTTTGATTTATTTAGCTAAGCCCTTGATTATTGCCTGAGTAACCTATGACTCTTGTCCAGATTGATCATAGCTCATCCATAACTTGGCTTCCATTTAAATTGCATTGCTGTTAAAATACAGTTATGACAAGTTTTCTATGAGTGTATGTTCAAACATTTAACTATATATTTCATAGTTTTAAATAAATTAATGAGAATTCAAAAAGAAAATTGTTCTAGTGATATTTCTCAATCACAAAAAAAAATAAATTTTCAAGTTGTTCCAACTGTTTTCAGTTCTATAATATGAACATTAAGTTCTACACTCATAGAAAAAAGCGTCTTCATATTGATGACGGCGGGACATCAGAATTGTGATATCAACATTATGTAAATAGTCATCAGTATTGTGAAAGCGGACATCAATCTCAATGACAAAAGTCATCAGAGAATTTTGTCATACATTGAGTATCATCAATACTACAACTGTGGTGATATCAATTCAATGATACATTTAATTAATAATTATAATACATCTAATTTGTCAAATTGATTTAAAAAAAGGGTAAATAGTATAATAATATTTTCATTTTATTGTTGAAAAAAAAAGAAATTTGTTGTTGAAATCATTATTTTTAAACTTACATGAAGTTTTATTGCCTTCATTTAGTCATTTCTTCGATATTAGAGTGTCACTGTATTGATCACATGCTCACATCAAACGTATTCCAATAAAGCATCACCCTGATATCAGTTTGGCATGTCATTAATGAAATAATTGTCATAATTACTGCTAATGACAATTAGAGCAACTGATGTAATGGTTGACATTACAGCGACGAAAAGTGTCATGGGGTCAAAAATGATGACATGTGGCATTGCATTGATGTTAAAATACATCACAGTTATGACGGGTTTTCTATGAGTGTAGGTTCAACACTTTATGAAATTCTTTGCCAGTCACGTTCAAAATATTTCATTTTTCAAACTGCAAAAATATTTTATTTTTAGTAAATTTTAAAAATTTGCTTTTAATTTGTGCAGACATTATACGAGCACTTAAATATGCGGCCGTCTCTTGCCCAAGTACGAATGTACGTACTCGTTAAAATAAACATAACCAGACTCCATTCGATATGTAAACCAATTCCCACCCCTAAAAACTCAAACCTTTAGACGATATGAATTTGACTTGTTTTGCTGTCGTCTTGTACAAATCTTTATTTATTTTTTTTTTCTTTTTGTTTCCAAAAACAACAAAAGATTTGAAGAAGTGTGAAATGTAACAAAAATATTTACACACAAAATAAAAATGTAAACGATTATTTACAAACAATTGGTCGACAAGGGTGCTAAGTGTTGAGGGGTAGATGAATCTGTTGGGGTGGTGGGGGGAGTCAGAGGTGAGAAAATGTCAATTGTTGTGTTTTTATCTTGGTTTATTAATTTGGGCATTTTAACTTTGACTTTTTTTTTTGTCTCATTTTTTTTCAATGTGAATTTTTAGTTCCTTGCAAACATTCAAATGGAAAAGAAACGAAATAAAATAGAAGACCACAACCGTGACCATGATCTGTTTATGTTTCCGGCAACGTCTGTGCCCAGATGCTGCTGCCACAAAGTTTAAACACACAAACATTTTCAAAGAGCAAATTAAAAAGTAAAAAATAAGAATATACTTTTGAATTGCATTTACACAAGTAGTGAAATTTGTTTTTATTAACATGAGCATATAAGAAATAAATATATATATACAATTTGGATGTTTTCTTAGAGTTTGGATTGGCAACATTGTTTTATATAAGCAGGACTATGATATGAGGATAAATAATATTGTTAGGGATATATCGAAATATGAGTTAATGAACAAGGATCCTACAGGCAGGCTGCAGAAGATAAATAATAGTTTAGTAGATGAATTATTTAAAAAGGAGATTTTAACTAATAATGAGAAAAATAGAATTAAGACTAATATTGCTGTTGCACCTAGGTTATATGGATTGCCAAAGATTCATAAAGCAGATTTTCCATTAAGACCCATCTGTTCTTTTATTAATTCTCCATCTTACGAACTTTGTAAGTATGTGGTAAATATTCTTAAGAAGATGACTGATAATTCAAAATACAATGTTAAAAATTCTTTGCAGTTTAAGGAAAGGATACAGGGCCAAATTATAGATAATAATGAAAGATTAATTTCTTTTGATGTAGTTTCACTATTTCCAAGTGTACCGGTTGACTTGGCAATGAGCACGATAGAAGAAAAGTGGGGCTTAATAACCCAACATACAAGGATTGAAAAGAGTTTATTTTTGCGTGTTTTAAAATTTTGTATAGAAGATAATAGGTATTTTCAGCATAATGGAAAGATATATACACAGTTAAATGGACTCCCTATGGGATCTCCAGCTTCCCCAATTATTGCATACGTTATAATGGAAAAGTTACTAGACAGCTCTATAGATAAGTTAAATATAAAAACCGAGATTAATGACTAAGTATGTAGGTGATTTGTTTTGTATTATTCCTGACTTAGCCATTGAGAATATGTTTTCAACTTTAAATGATTTTAATACTAATATTAAGTTTACTATGGAAAAGGAGGATAATTCAAGGCTTCCATATTTGGAAACAATGGTAATAAGGAAAAATAATAAGCTAATTGTAGATTGGTATCAGAAGCCAACAGCATCAGGTCGAATAATTAATTATTTTTCAAAACATAGTAGAAGTATTAACACTGAAAACACTTAGAAATTTTGTTACAATAAGTGATGAAGAGTTCCACGGAAGGAATATTATTAAAATCAAGAAGTTACTAGAAGATAACGATTTTCCCGATTAATTAATGATGAAACAGAATACGTCCGCAACTTCAAGCAAAATCGACTCTCAGAGAAAACAGGCACATAATTGAAACGACGGCTGTAACTTCACAAACTGTCATTTAATCTTCTTTTTTGTTAGGTAAAAAAAGCTTTTTCTTTTATTTTAATTTTTCCTCACAGTAAAGCTTTTGAAGCTTTGGTTTTGTTTACAAAATGTATGAAATTTACTAAAAGTGTGGTAATATTGTTGAAAGCTTTTCTGCTTCAAAGTGAGAGCATAAGAAAAATCGCTGCCAAAATAAAATAGATTCTATTTTACGACCGCATTCTCTGGCGTTATTTTATGCCATATTGTATGGAGAAAAACGTCATGCCCTAGTTCTGTTTCATCATTTAATTAGAAAATTTGTGGGTCAATTTAAAAATAGAGGTAGCCATAATATAGTTAGCTCAACAGAACCAAAAACTTATAAGTCTTTGACGTATATACCAGGCTTAACAGAAAGATTAGTAAGATCTAATGTATTTAATAGGGAAAAATATGGAATGGCTCATAGGAGTTATAATACGCTAGGTACATTATTTAGTAAGACTAAGGATAGACTTAGTAAATTAGATATTGCTAATATAGTTTATAAAATTCCATGTAAGGGAAACGATCAGGATAATTGTAATAAAGTATACATAGGGACAACAAAAAACAAATTAAGGACAAGGATTGCAGGACATAAATCAGATCAAAAATATAGGCATATTAATTCACAAAAGACAGCGTTATCTTCTCATTGCTTTGGTTTAAATCACTATCCTCACTTTAAAAATGTTTCAATAATAAAAACAGAAACAAATTATAAGAAACTTTTTTAGAAATGTTAGAAATTATGAATACACCTACAGAACAGAGAATTAATTGTAAATTAGACACAGATAATTTAGCACATAGTTATAGGCATTTAGTTAGCAAAAAGTTAATACATTGAAATAAATAATACTTCTATTTACAATGTTATTTATTACAATATTGTTAATTTGTAAATTTTTTTTTAATGTTATATTGTGCTATTTTGTGAGCAACATATGCTATGTTAACCTGTTAAAGGTAGAGGTACAACATGTTTTAATTGTTAACAGAGCATGTGTTGTTTGCAGAATAAGTTTAATTTAAATTATTTTATTTTTAATTTGTTAATATTGTTAACAATTTTTTCATGCGTATGAATTTTTTGTATGTAAAATTTTTTTGACATTTTTTCAAATAATTTTTTATAACATTTTAATTTTTCCTGATGATGATAACAAATTGTTATCGAAATATTGAAAATAAAATACCGTTAAACCTTTTTTATAAAAACAAAAATCAATCAAGATCTTTAGCTGGAAAATTTAGAAGAAAACAATATAAACAAGATCAAATAATACGAATATTTAATTTAAAAATAATTTTGTAAAATTAAAAATACAAACAATTGAGTTTTTATTCGCTATTTTAGCATATAACATTGATACCATTAAAAAATTATTAACAGCTTGTTTTCTATGCTTCCCAGCTATCTATATGTCGACATTTCATAGGAGCTACTCTAATCATTAGTAGACTTTGGTATCAATGTTAGTATCAATGTTTTATTCGCTAGAATAGCGAATAAAAACTCAATTGTTTGAATTTTTGTTCTCTGCTTTTCGATACTTTCAAAAAAGCTCATTTGTTTGCAAGGTGTAAAGAAATGTTAGAGACGTTTATGAATAGAAAAGCTTGTTTTTTGTGTTTTGAAATGTATTATTAGAGCATTTTTCTTTTAAATTCTCAACAATTTATTTAGATTGTTGGGATATAAAGGTGAATGTTTGAGAATATCTTTCAAAAACTTCCAAAGTCTACTGATGATCCTATGAAATGTCGACATATAGATAGCTGGAAAACATAGGAAACAAGCTATTTATAATTTTTTATTGGTAAAAATAAAAATAATTTAAACAATTAAGTTTTTTATTCGCTATTTAAGCTTCTAACATTTATACCATTTTTTTTTTACTGGTAAATATAATTTAAATAAAAACAATTTATAATTGTAAAAAGTACTTTTGTAGTTTATTATTGTGAAAAAATTTACAAATATTTTTGACAATCACAGCTTATGTTTTTGTTGTAATTTTGTTCTAGCGTTGCCACCTTAATGTACTTTGGCACTAGTTATCAGGAGACGACTCCTGCATATGGAGTGGATTGTATCTGAACTAGGTTATGGAGAGATATGAATCTTCCTTTATTGCTAGTGGCAGGCAATACATTTGCGGACAGCTTTTTAACATAAGGACCGCACGAATTAAGAAAGATTTCTCTCTATAAATGATTAACTCATGTCTCGGGATGCGGAAACCAGATGTTTGGTATCGTCAAACCAATTGTAGAAGCAATAAAACAGTACAACATACCCCACACTGCGACGATGCTTCAGGGGGTCAATAGAACGCTGCTGTCACCGTTGAGCTGCAAATAGACTTTGAAGTACAATTTCAAACATGAGAGTTGTATTCGATTTTCGGTGGGATATACATAAGTGGTATAATTAGTAAGGATGGAGTGAAGTATGTCTTACACTGATTTAGAAAACCGAGACATTTGGATTTGTCTTTTAAGACCTGACAAATGTGTTCGTGTCCAGTGAACATCAGATTCAGGTTTCATTCCAAGGTCATGAAAAGCTTCTGATTTTTCAGTGACTATACTACTCACGAATATAGATTGGGTGTAGCGGTTGTGTGGCAGACAATACGGGGTCTTACGCACATCAAAACCGACCCTGTTCAACCCACACTATTAAGGTACGTTTACACCAGAGAAAAATTTGCAAAATAATGAAATCTTTTACTAAAATAATGGTCATGTTTCCAATCAAAATTTTGTTTTCCATTGAAGTCTGTTTTCGATTGAATCGCTAAGTGAATAAGAGGGCCCAGTGCCTGTCGCTGAATTTTATTTTGATGTTCACTGGCAAAAAAAATCATAAGGCTGATTTTATAAGAACTATCGGAAATTAAAAAAAAAAAAAAAAAAACACATAAAATTCAGAAAAATGCATGAAATATTTATTTGGATCGATAGTTGGGTCGATATAATTTAATGTTTGAAGATTATCTCATGCAAAGGTTGGCCGCGGCTGCGCCTCAAATGGTCCATCCGCTTAGTCCAATTTTGGCATACTCTTTCCAACATTTCGGCCGGTATCTCACGAATAATGTTGGCAATGTTGGCTTCCAGTGCGTCAATCGAAGCGGGCTTGTCGCTATAGACATTAGCCTTAACATAGACCCACAAAAAATAGTCTAGAGGCGTTAAATCGCACAATCTGGGCGGCCAATTGACTGGTCCCAAGCGTGAAATAAACTGTTCACCGAACTCGCCTCTCAATTGGTCCATTGTTTCGCGTGCTGTGTGGCATGTGGCACCGTCTTGTTGAAACCACATGTCATGCAAGTCAAGCTCTTCCATTTTGGGCAAAAAAAAGTTTGTTATCATCGCACGGTAGCGCTCACCATTCACAGTAACGTTGTGATTCGCATCATCTTTGAAGAAATACGGCCCAATGATGCCGCCAGCCCATAATCCGCACCAAACGGTTGTTTTTTGTGGATGCATTGGTAGCTCTTGCAATGCTTCTGGCTGCTCTTCACTCCAAATACGGCAGTTTTGCTTGTTCACGTATCCATTCAACCAGAAATGAGCCTCGTCGCTGAACACAATTCTTCGATAAAAAAGTTGATCTTCATCTAACTTTTCAAGAGCCCATTCACCAAAAATTTGGCGTTGTGGTAGGTCGTTTGGCTTCAATTCTTGCACCAGCTGTATCTTATAAGGCTTCACACCCAAATCCTTCTGCAAAATTTTCCACGTAGTGGAGTAACAGAGGCCCAATTGCTGCGAACGGCGCCGAATCGATAATTCACGGTCATCACCAACACTGGCCGATACGGCTGCGATATTTTCTTCAGTTCGCACTCTACGTAAGCGTGTTGGTGGTTTAATGTCCAACAATGTAAATTTGGTGCGAAATTTTTTTACAATAGCCCGAATAGAAGCCTCAGTAGGTCGATTAAACTGACCATAAAATGGAAGAAGCGCGCGATGAACTTTCTTAACAGAGCACGCATTTTGGTAATAAAATTCAATAATTTGCAAGCGTTGTTCGTTTGTAAGACGATTCATGATTAAATTATAGACCAAACTGAAGGTGTTTGACAGTGACACAAGATACAAAACGTGCGTGCTGTCAAAACTAGTGTTGCCAAAAAGATAATAGCAAAAAAATCACTCGTTAGTTGCGGAATCTGGCCCCAGTACAATTTACTGCATATGTAGACGTCATCTCCTGAGTACTGGTCCAAGATTAAAAAACTCAACAACCGAAGAGTTACTGGCGAATTATGGCAGAAAATGCCATGAAAAATTTGTGAAAATTCATGTTCCAGATCCTTCATATTAAAGATATATTTGATTGTTTTATTAAGATTTAAACTTATGTTACTCAAAAAAAAAACCACTGTATATACATATCGCTCCTTTATTGCAACATAGTCATATCTCAAAAAATAAGCTTTTCGAGTTAACAATGCAGAATTGTTAACAGTACTACCTTTTACATTGTGCCGAAATTTTATTTAAATTACCTTTGAACTGTTTCCTTTAGGAGATATTTTCTAAAAAATTTTCTAAGACTTGTATGGAAACTAAAAACTTGAAATGTGTTTTTCTCGAAACAAGATTTTTTGCGTTATGACTATGTTGCAATAAAGGAGCGATATGTTCTCGTACATCTTTAAAAATATTTGTATTTACATCTAATTAAATTAGCACTTCAGAGCCACCACTTTTGTCTGCGCTGAGCTTTTTTCTCCTATTCTTTTCTCAAAGTTTGTTATAAGAAGCTGTTTATTTTTTTCCTTTTTTTTTTTGCTCATATTATTTTTTATTTCTTATTTTATTTATTTGACTATTTGATATTGGTATTTATATAGTGTCAATTCTTACTGCTCGTTTGCTGTAGGTCTCGTGTACTCCCACCCCTGTTCCAATCTCTCACTAACATCTTCAGTGTGCACACTTACATCCGTTACGATAAAAAGAAATAAATATTATTTCGTATTGTGTGTGCACTGTGTTTTTATGTTATTATTATTTTTTGTGGTTTCTGTCTTCTCCCCACCTCTTTTTTTTTTTTTTTTTTTTGGTGACAATTTGGCTTTTTATTGAATATTATTTTTTATATATTTTTGTTCTTTCTTTAATTTTATTTTTTGTTGTACGATAGAGAGGAAAAGTGGTAGTATGGATTTAAAGTATTGTTAAACAATAAAAGGAGTGATTTTAATAAAATTCGTTTAAGGGACAAATACTCCAATCGAATATAAATCAATATTAAAATGCAGTCAATGAATGTTAGAAGAAAGTTTATTTGTTTGTTGGGCAAAAAGTACAAAAGAGAGACACTAAGAAAATATTGTTAGTTTGTTTTGACTTACGTACGTATTGCTGCTTTATTGCAACAATGTCATAACTCACAAAATCTTGTTTCGAGAAAAGCACATTTATAATTTTTAGTTACCATACAACACTTAGAATTTCTTTTTGGAAAATAACTCCTAGAGAAGACAGTTTAGAAGTAATTTGGATGAACATTTGCCATAATATAAAGGATAGGTTAGGTAGGCAGGCGGCTGGATTCCCTGATATATCTTAGGTTATGCGGCTCACTTGGGTCCTAAATTGTTCCCTTTGTGTTTGTCTGAAAAGTGGACAGGTAGAAGTGAAAAATAGAAGTTAGAGGGATAAAGTGGTCGTTGGAGGGTTGGGGGGTTGGAGGGAAGGTGGGTAACTGCTTAGTACGGCATTACATTCTATTGTACTAGCCATCCGCTGCTCTTTACATAGATATAAAGGATAGTACTGTAAACGGTTCTGCATTGTTAACTTGAAAACAATTTTTTTAGATATAACTTTGTTGCGATAAACGAGCGATATATCGGGTGGTTAAATTTCAAGGGCCGATGTTGAATGTGAACCACACCTAAACGCCAAGTTTTTTTCCGAATTTTATTTGACATTTCTCTATTTCAGACTTACTCAATTTGAACCATGGAGAGATACACAATCCAACAACGTGTTAAAGTTATCCAGAATTATTATGAAAATGGGCGTTCAAAATCATCTTCAGTGATGAGGCACATTTTCACCTCAGCGGATTCGTCAATAAACAGAATTGCCGCATTTGGGCGAATGAGAATCCAAGAGTGACTGTCGAAAAACCAATGCGCCCACAAAGAGTGACTGTTTGGTGCGGTTTATGTGCTGGCTGTATCATCGGGCCGTATTTTTTCCAAAATGAGGCCGGTCAGGCAGTTACTGTGAATGGTGTTCGCTGTCGTGAGATGATAACGAACTTTTTATGGCCCGAATTGGAAGATATGGATGTAGACGATATGTGGTTTCAGCAGGACGGTGCCACTTGCCACACAGCTAACGAAACAATTGCTCTTTTGCGCAACAAATTCAATGGCCGTGTTATCTCACGTAATGGCGATGTCAATTGGCCGCCAAGATCATGTGATTTGACACCGTTGGACTTTTTTCTTTGGGGTTATTTGAAAGAAAAGGTGTACGTCAATAAGCCAGCAACAATTCAACAGCTAAAGGATGAGATAATTCGGCACATTAACGGCATAGAACCTCCATTATGCCTCAGGGTCATCGATATATCATAATAAAATAAAATTACAATAATTTCCTAAATAGTTTGTGTTTTATTCAAAATCAACATCGGCCCTTGAAATTTAACCACCTTTTATAAAGGGTGTTTTTTATAGCAGTATAAAGATTTAGATTCGTAAGACTTTTTAACTGGCCACAATTTTTTTTTTTTTTTTTTGTTTTTTTGTATTGGACTTTTCTGCCCCCGGGGAACAGGTTTTGCTTTGGCATATTCTAGGGCACTCTGTTTTTTGGGTAAAGAGAGGAAGAAGTCCTTCGTTTGTTGTAACAAATAAAACTCTAGGAAGTCACATGACTTATGTTGTGTTGGCTTCCGAAACCCTTACCAAAGGTATAAATTGGCAGAACGGGGATCAGCATGGTCTCCGGGTTAAACCCGAGCTGATCATGGTTGAGGTGCCTACCTTGGCTAAAACGTTCTGGCTGTGGTTGAAACCTAAAACGCAGGAAGGGGCTGTTAGTATCCTTGATAATTGGGACTAACAAACTACCGAGGTTGTGTTGCCTTTACAGCAAATACCTGTACCGTGAGGAACCAGTGGTGATATTTGACGGGCGAGTTGGTTTAAGGGCTGATGCTGCAAGTGGGCTTCGGCCTACCAACTCATTAAGCCTTGTCTTCCATTGATTGCTAGGAGCTTGCATACAAGAAAGATTAGAAGGCCCGAACTCCTCAACTAGAAGTTGATCATATGGCTACAAACGTATGGCATAAATTGCTACCTGTGTGAGCCTAGCAAGCCACGCGGGGTCGCTTATGAATCGTAATAATAATAATTCACTCCGTGGAGCTGGTCCATCATCAGATAAGGCCACAAGGCAGGTGCTGATGTAAATCTTTTTCATAACTGTCATGGACTTTGGTTTTCTACATTTACCTTAAACAAAATGCACATTGCGATGGAGATTCACATTCTAATTTTAGTTAATGCAAATTGAGGTTGCTGTGTGATAAAATCACTATGGGTGAAGGCCACAGTGGCCATTACCCACGGAAATCCTTTTCACAGTTATACAAGTTAAGTATATCGCATCCAGCAGAGGAAATTTACAGAAAAATGTGACGAGACTACGACAAGAACAATCACAATCAGACAGTTTAATGACTGCAAATTATTATAACATCAACAAATTATGTCTTTAATATAAAAAAATATAAATAGCGGCATTTTAAGTGCAATGGTAAATTGCCAACTTTTAGAAAAATATTACCACATTATTACGATAATTGGATATAGTAGCAAAAATATGATCCTGTCATGAATTTACATTGCGTCTAAACCACTGTGCAGCCGTTGATCTGCTAGTTAGAAATGTGCACACATATCCACACAAACAATATAGAGCTAAAAACATACTAAACAAACAAACATAAATGATTTAGAGAGCGCAAAATTCCAAGTAAATAAACAGACAATGAAATTATTATTGTTGTTGCATTCTTACTGTTTCGCAAGCATGTGTGCGAGATGTAGGAGCGTAGTAATTATATATATACTCGTGTATACATTTGAGTCTGGTGTTAAAGATAACTGGAAACCTCAAATCGAATATGAATCAATACAATACAACAATGTAGAATGTAATAAACAAGTATAAATAGCAGGCAGATATTCGGCAGAGCGATCAGTTTTAAACATTGTGCAAGACAGCCATACGTCAGAAAAGTAAGCAAGTCTAGTGTTTTAATATACAGTGTGTTAAATGAAAATCAAGTTGTGAAATTTTTGATCTTATTTATCAAAAAAATAATTGAGGCCTCAGCGTCACTTGGACATTTTTGAGGCAAGTTGGCAAAGTATGTATTGTTATGTACATTAATTCATACAATAATATATGATATAAAAAGTAAGTAAAATATAGGATTATAATAAATAGCTGAACTTGCTAATGTAATATTTTTATATTGTATATTATATAGGGAACAAAATAAAAAAGAAAATTAAAATTTATAACAAAAGCTTTATAAAAATTTATTACTGAAATTTGTTCAATGGTTTTAATGTCTGTAGGAAGTCTGTTGAATGCAAAACCACTCATGTATTCTACTCGTTACTTGGTAGTTTCTAAACGACATCTCACTGTTCTAAGATTAATATTATTTCTTGTATTTAACAATGTTTGATTTCTTTGAAATGTTATAGTATGTTGGTTACCATGTTGTGCAGTGATTTAAAAAGGTAAAGAAGTAACTGCATTTTCTGCAATCCATTTATAGGTAAAATTGTTGTTGGTACATCTTTGTATAATGGAATCGTAGAATCGTAGGAGTACCTTGAGGTATGCCATATTCAACTACGCCAATGTAGCTTTTACAATTATCAATTTAGTACTATGTAACAAAGAGGCGTGCATGTCATGATAGTATGGCAAGCTTTTAAAAAAATTTTACCGCATTATTAAGAAGGTTGGTTATAGCACCTAAAATATTGTTACGAATTTTTATGACATCTAACCCAGTGTGCAGCATTCTTAGTATTTTGACTCCTATCATTTGTTGTTGTTACTTGCTTGCTCTTCGCAAGAATGTGTGTGAATGTGTATATGCATAAGATTTATATTTGTACATTTGAGTCCACAATTATGAATCACTAGAAATATCATGATGATTGTAGAAGATGAAAAAGAAGTATAAACAGCTGGCAGGTCGGCGGCAACGAGTCAGCTTATTTTTAAACGTTGTGCAAAACAGTCGTAAGTCATAAAAGTAAGCAAGTCTAGTGTTTTAATACACAGTGGTACTAAGTGTAAATAAAGTTGTGAATTATTTAAGTACTGTGCAACGAACAAGTGTGAGTGGCGTTATTACATTTGCAATTGAAAAATCCGCGAAAGCGTCTTTAGATGCAAAAACGTAACAACTTGATATGCATAAGCTATAACTAAAGTGTTGAAAATACTTATATGGTGTTTTTAGTTTCAATATAAATTGCTTGTATGGTTATAGTTATACCTGGTTTTTGATATTAGTTTTAAATCCAATAGTTTATGGTTTTATATGTAATTATAATAATCATGTATGTTTGGTAGGCTTGTCAGAGCTTTTCACCAGGATACTACATCCTATATAAATATATGTACATAACTATTTTTGAAGAAAAACAAAGTAAGCAAATGTTTGATTTGTCCAACTTAAACATTATCCACTCAACGATATCAATGCACAAACAATGCTTTAAACATTTTTGTTGACTGTATTAATCTTTCAAATCAGTTTAGTTTTGTAAACTCATTTATTTCAGGAAATCGAATGCACTTAATCATGCCAACATTTAATACACACTCACACATACAATACAAGCATGCTTGCCTTTATAGTAGTAGTGGCTTTTGGAAAAATATAACAACAAAAGTTTTCAGAAGGATTTGAAAAACAAAAATATTTTCAACTAATAACAACGTAAAGGACAACTGCACTCTATTTTAAATGGCAAAATTGAATGCATTACGAGACTGGCGGATTTCCACATTCACACATATTTTAATTTTTTGTTGCGCTTTTTCAACAAATTTGTGTTGATCCATATCAATGGGCACAATTAATTAAATAGTCAAATGATGCAGTGCCAGCGAAAAGAAAAAATTATTGTATTACATTTATATTAACGCTGATGTGGCCGGCCGGCAGGCTGGACGGATGGAGGAGTATGAGCAGCGGTGCAATGTTTTTGAATGAATTTCTCTGTAATACAAAAGAGCAATTAAGTACAAAAAATGTACACGAGGAGAAAAAAAAACTGTTGACGTATAATTGTTGGACACAAAGAAGCAATTAGACTGTGCGAAATGCGCTTTGCATGCATAAAAATTTTGTTCATGCCCAGCGATTCAACTCATAACTAAATGCCACACAATTGCAATCGTAGGAAAGAAAAACAAAATACAGCCAAACATCATGTTTCAACAATAATTTGTTTTGGTTTTCTTTTCTTTTTTTTTTATGTTATTTTTCTTCTTTTGCTAGCAATTGTAAAAACGGACTGTTTGAAGGAAACAAAACAAGACAAAAAAAAAACACACACACAATGACACAACAATAATTAAAAAGGAAACAGGAGAAAAAAAGCAAGCACAAAACGCCAGCAAAACTGAGTTAACGATGCATTTTATGTTTCAAGTTATTCCGTCAGCCGAACACATTGTTGCAAGGCCAAGAATATAATTTGCCAAAAAAAGATGAGTAAAAACTAAGTTTTTTTTACCCCCCGCCCAACAGCAAACGACAGCATTAGTAAGCTGAGAAAAACTTTTCTAATTACAAAAACTACAGAGCATACTCGTACACGTCAAACGCTTCCGCTATAACAAAACACTTTTTGTTGCATACTTCAAGGCAGCTATGCATGATTCTGCATGTATTACAAACATATGATATTTTGTTGCGAGATGATTTTTCTTAAATGAAAGTTAAGAAGTTGGACTTTTCTTTTCTATTTGGCATTCAAAAAGTCCGAAATAAACAAGTTTCTAAGAGAAAAATGTCTTCTCTTTGTCTTTAATCAGTGTGACCAGATCCAAAAAATTGTTGGAGCTAAATTGGCCTCAAAATAGTGTTAGAAAAAATTGTAAGTGCTAAAACATAGCGCTAAAATTTAAATGCCTTAATTTTAAGCAAATATTTTCTAAAAGAAAAAGTAGTTAGTCATAGTTTTATCAGTTATGTTTATGTTGTCTCAAGGCAGAATTAAGGCAGAATTAGTTTGTACGTTCTTTTCCGTTCTGAATCAGCTGTTTTGTTTCTGTTCAATATAAACTATATGTACATGGTTTGTTTTTACTTTTACGTTCTGTTCTGCTACGGACTACTCTGTTAAAAATAGAATTCAACGTTAAGTGACGGCCAGATATGTATGTGTATGTGTTACTTTTTTCAGGTATGGAAACATTAATTTTTTATTCAAATGTATATATTTTTTTGTTGAAAGCTAAAAAAATTTGTTTCAACTATAGATTTTTAAAAGTTAATACATTTTTAATAGTTAAGCAACTATGGATGATCAAAAGAATATTATTTTAGCGAGGAAAAAATTATATTTTGTATAAGAAGTGCTGTAGTAGCGGTCAAATAGAAAGACTTCAAAAATTACAAAATAAAGGAATGAGATCAATATTAAAATGTAATAGATACACACCAATAGAAGAAATGCTCAATGCGCTTAAATGGCTGAATATTAAACAAAGGTTAGAAATTAATAAACTCCAATTTATACACAAGATGAAAACAGGAAATGCCCCGGAATACCAAATTAGATATGTAGGAGACGTACAACCATACAACTTAAGAAACGATAGCAACTTCAGGCTTCCAAAGACATCCACAACAAATATGCAGAAATCACTACTACACAAAGGATTACAACTTTTCAATATGCTCTCCTTTGAAATTAAAAATGAAATCAATAGCTCTATATTAAAAAGAAAAATTGTATACTTCATTAGAAGAAATTTTATTTGAGATTTTTAAACTTACCATGTATTGTTAAATTAAAAGTATTTCAAATACTAGTAATAAATAAATAATAATAATAAAAATAAATAAAAAAAAAGAAGTGTCATAAACTCTACATATTTTGAGAAAGAAGTGGACTGTTTGATCACCATTTCTAAATTATTGATTTGTTTCCTTTTGTGTTTTTTCACACAAGATAATATTTATATACATGTTTTATTCTTCATTCCAATGTTGTTCTTTTATTTATGCTCTACTGTAGCAAACAGCTGCATATTTTCACGGAAAAAGTAATTGTAAAATATTTGCTACGGAAATGAACGTCACAGAACGGCAACAGAAAGTAAAAACTAATGAGGCCTTTAGTTTTTACGATCTTTTCCATTCTGAATCAGCTGTTTCGTTTCTGTTCAATATAAACTATATGTACATGGTTTGTTTTCACTTTTACGTTCTATTCTGTTACGGTCTAATATGTTGAAAATAGAATTCAGCGTTAAGTGACGGCCAGATATGTATATGTTTTATTTTTTTTCAGATATGGAAACATTAGTTTTTTATTCAAAAGTATATAATTTTTTTTGGCAAAAGCTAAAAAAATTTGTTTCAATTAAAGATTTTGAAAAGTTAAAACATTTTTATCAATTAAGCAACTATGAATTATGAAAAGAATATTATTTTAGCAAGAAAAAAATTATATTTTGTATAAGAAGTGTCATAAACTCGGCAGATTTTCAGAAAGAAGTGGGTTGTTTGATCACCATTTCTAAATTATTAATTTGTTCCTTTTTTCACACAATATTTAAGTACATATTTGATTCTTCATTCCAATGTTTTTCGTTTATTTATGCCCTACTGTAAAAAACAGCTGAATATTTTCACGGAAAAAGTAATTGTAAAATATTTGCTACAGAAATGAATGTCACAGAACGGCAACAGAAACTAAAAACTAATGAGGCCTTCAGAAGTATTTATTTATAAATAAATAGCTCTTTTAAAACATACAGCCATGTTCTGAGAAACGTGCGATCTGAAACAGCAAAGTGTGCTTGAAAACGCTTAACTCACTTTTAGGTGTTTTAGGCAACGCGCGTTTTACTGGCGTTTCAGTTTCGTTTTTTACGAAAAAATACAACATGTGTTTTACATACGTGCATAAACATATGTATGTGGTCAAGGCGAAATTATGCGAGGTATATGCAAGAGCAATAAATACAACACTAGAAAAAGTAAATATTTTTCAAATGTCACGGGAAAAATATAAACACAAAAGGGAGTTAAAAAAAATATAATAAAAAAAAATTACAAGAAAAGAAAAACTTTCAGTTATTTTGTGAAACTTTTAATTATTTAGTGAAAATTAAAGTCACAGATCATAGAGCTTGGAAAGGTGAAAATGGCCAGCCAGATTGAGGAGGATTCTGGATGATAGCTGGTGCTCAAGATACAATACATAATTTAAAAAATTTTTTTTAAATGTTTTTTTCAAATTTCTTTTAATTATTCCATTGACATCCGAAACAGATTAAAATAAAAAAAGTTATCAGCTGCGCTGTCAATTTCGCCTTGAGTTTACACGTGCAAGTAACTTGTTACAAGTTGCGTGTACATATTAACAACCAATACTTCGGAAAAAATAATAAAAACATTTGCAATTAGCTCGATTGTTTACACACGCAAGTGCAAGTCGTCGAAGACGACATTTTGAAAATGAACTTGCACTTGCGTGTGTTTTGTACTACATGCGCTTTTAATGTCTGTGCTACCAAAATTTTAGTGTAGCAACATTAAAGGGGAATTATTTTATGTACATAAATTTTTCCACAATATAATTAATAAATTTACATTCCAAATAAAAAATTAGTTATAGATGTTTATTTATTTTTGTTTTTTTATATTATGTTTTCGGCATATAACTAAAAATATTAATATTTTAAAATTTTTCCTTGAAAAATACCCATTAAAGTTAAAATGAAATATCTATGGGCAACACTGTTTGTTGCTTCTTGCATGCAAGTGAAAAAATCACTGCCAACCAAACTCACTCGCAACTAGGGCCACTACTTGCAGTTGTATGAATGTATTAGTAAAAAAAATGGTAATGTATTGGGCAAGGCGAATTCATGACAAGTGAAATTGACAGCGCTGCTGATAACTTTTTTTTATAATCTGTTTCACATGTCTGTGGCATAATTAAAACAAAATTGGCACTTGCGTGTGCAAGTTCAAACAACCCAATTGAGATATAAAACGAAAAAAGTTTCATAACAAATAGAGAAATTTTTTAATTTGGTTTTTTTAAGTGTAAATGTGTAAAATTCTTTAAACTTTTTATTCAAAAAAGAAGAAAACATATTAAGTTTTAATTGTGCATAGTTCTATCTCCTTTTGCAAGTTTAGTTTCAGCAAATTAGTTCACTTTAATATACACATGCGAGTTGAAGACGCCAATTTTAAGCTAAATGCGCTTTCCTGAACACCTATTTCGCGATTTCAAATCGCAAAACCATACTTCTTGCGCTATACGTTTGTCAGAATACCTATTTGGCGTTGTCAAATCGAAAACGCTAAATTTAAACGATTTTCGTTTCTCAGAACATGCCTGTTAGTCTTTAGCTTAAATAACACATACACATACATATATACGTTGTCATTGCTGCTCCAAAGTTGCTATATTTTCTAACGAGAAGTCTAGCACAGAAGTGCCCAGCCCTGTGCGCTTGATGCTCAATTGTTTTCGTAAAAGCACTTAGCTATAGGGCTGTGCTTTTTAATACACACATACTGCACTCAGCACTAGCAATGAAAAATACACAAACAACTTTTTCTTAAATATTTATTTGTCGTTCTTCACAGTACACACGCAAGATCGAAGCAACAATACTTCCGCATGCGTTATAAGTGTAAATTTTGTTTTTGTAAATATTTTCGGCTTGTTACAACAAAAAGTATTAAATAAAAGTAGTGTTTCCTTAAATATATTGGTGTTTGCTCATTCATAAAGAACTTTTGGGCACCCCTGGTCTAGCATTTCTTCCTTAAAATGCTCTTGTAACTTACACTTATCAACTTTTAAATTATTTTCTATAGAAAAAAAAATTTTATACCATTACAAAAATTAGAAACAGCTTATTTTTTAGGTTTCCCAGCTGTCTTCATGTCGACATTTCATAGGATCTATCCTAATCATTAGTAGACTTGGACATTTTTGATTGATATTCTCAAACATTCAACTTTATATCTCAACAATGTAAATAAATTATTGAGAATTTAACAAAAATTAATAAAAAGAAATGTTTTAATAATACCTGTCAAAGCAACGAAAACATGCTCTACTTTTCTTCACACCTTTCAAAAAAACAAAAAAAATTCTCAATAATTTATTTCAATTGCTGGAATATAAAGTTAAATGATTGAGAATATCATTCAAGAATTTCCAAAGTTTACTGATGATTAAGGTAGCTCCTATGAAATGTCGTTATTTAGACAGCAGGGAAACATAGAAAACAAGCCGTTTAAAATTTTTGTTTGGTGGACAAAGTCTAAATCGAAAATTTTGCTGCTAAATCAACAAAATCTAGCACCGAAAGTGCTACTAAAATGGGCACACTGCCTTCAATACAAACTTAAATTATAGCAACAAAAAATACAATAAAATGTGGGAAAATTTGTACAACTTACTTAAACCATTCCGTCCCCAATATTCTTCTTCTCCATATATACTTCTGTATGTATATAGGCAAGCAAGCCTCTTTCACATTGTTTTTTTTTTAAGTGTTTTTGTAGCGGAAACGCGTTATTTAAAAAGTTAAAAAGTCTCACATACTTTTTGGCTGGCTGGATAACGCTATCCTGGGTTATGATGAAATTAGTCTTGTACCGAAACCACCACAATTATGTTTTACAAGATATTCATTCAATTCAGTCTCGCTTCGCAAGGAAGTACACACTTACAGTTTGAAAATCATCTCAAAAAGTTTGAAAGCAAGAATGTGTTTTTAGGCAGGCAGGCAGGCAGCAAGCAAAGACAGTCCTTTCTTTTTAACATTTACTTGCGAGATAATATCCATTTGGCAGAGTGAGTAGAAGGAAAGAAGCATAATACGTTTATGAGGATATAAAAACAAATACTTTATATTGATATAGACAACTGCGATGTGAAAAAATTGCGAAAACTTTATTTTCCTCCGCAACATCAACGCCTTGCCACCCACCATCACCATCATCATCATCCGTAACAAGTTCTTATTTCATTGTCATTAGAAGCAATGGCAGTCGCAATAATAAAAGTACATACTAGAAGTAGAAGTCATACAATCAAAACACAGAGATAACAACGATTTGTGCTTGTTGAAGCCATGAAGTGATTGTGCGTGTGTATGTGTGTTTGTGTGTTTGTGCATTTCAAATAGTGGGTGTTTGAAATGAGTGTGGAACAACGAATGAATGAACGAATGAACGTGAACGTGAACGCTTACGACAATGACTACAACTGTAACCGCGTGCGCATCCCAACGGCACATAACACTGGAAGAAGAAATAAACAGCTTTTAAATGCAAAAGATATGACGGGTGTTTTTCCCAGATAAGCACACACGTCTACCAGAACTTTCAACTACTGTTTGTATGAATTTTTGTATCAACTATTCATGTGTGGGGTATACAAACATAAATATCACTTAGAGAACATAAAAGAAAATTATAAAACAAAAACATTGAGTCAGAGGTGTAAAGAAGTTCTAGCACAAAATTTAAAAAAATACCAATAAAAATAATAAATAGCTTGTTTTCTATGTTTCCCAGCTATCTATATGTCGACATTTCATAGGAACTACCCTAATCATCAGTAGACTTTGGAAATTTTTGAAAGATATTCTCAAACATTCAACTTTATATCAACTTTGAGAATATCTTTCAAAAATTTCCAAAGTCTACTGATGATTAGCGTAGTTCCTATGAAATGTCGACATATATAGGGTGTTTTTTTAAGCTAGATAGAACTTTAAATTGTAAAAAGTAACACAAAAAATTAAATTTTGATGAAACATTTTTTTTATTTGTTTCAGTATACTCTGACAAATCATCATGAATAGACTCACGCTTGAACAACGCTACGAAATTATCCAAATGGAGCAGTTGGCAACTGACCCGTTGTTTTATCGCAAAATTGTGTTCAGCGATGAGGCGCATTTTTGGCTTAACGGGTTTGTTAATAAGCAAAATTGCCGCATATGGAGTGAGACCAATCCACAAGAGACCCTACAGACTCCATTACATCCAGAAAAATGCACTGTTTGGTGCGGTTTTCATGCTGGTGGCATCATCGGACCTTATTTCTTCAAAAATGAGGCCGGAGCTCGCGTTACGGTCAATGGAGATCGTTACCGCACCATGATCAATTTGAAAATATTTGTTTGAAAATATGGATGACATTGATCCGGAGGAGATGTGGTTTCAACAGGATGGCGCTACGTGCCATACGGCGAACGCAACCATCGACTTACTGAAATCAAAATTTGGCGATAAGTTGATTTCGAGAAATGGACCTGTCAATTGGCCTCCAAGGTCGTGCGATTTGACACCTCTCGATTATTTCCTGTGGGGCTACGTGAAGTCACTGGTTTATGCTGATAAACCAGCAACAATTGACGCCTTGGAGGCCAGCATTGTTCGTGTTGTTCGTGACATACGGCCAGCAGTGCTCGAAAAAGTGGCCCAAAATTGGACGTCCAGAATGCGCTTCGTCAAGAACAGCCGCGGTGCCCATATGCCCGAAATCATTTTCAAATGTTAATGTCACGTATTGATCTTTCGAATAAAAAAAAATTTTGATTACAATTTAATTTTTTATGTTATTTTTTACAATTTCAAGTTCTATCGGGCTTAAAAAAACACCCTATAGATAGCTGGGAAACATAGAAAACAAGCTATTTATAATTTTTATTGGTATAAATGGTAGAAGCTAAAAATAGCGAATAAAAAACTGAATTGTTTTAAAAAAATATATAAGTATATGGGGCAATCCAAGTTTAATCGGACAGTTGGAAGAAAAAATTTTTTGGATTTACTTTATTTTTTTTTTTTTGTATTATTGTTCCTTTTGAACAGTATATTTTACCAAATTTTCAGATTTTTTTAAATTATAATTTCAGAGATATCGGTTTTAAAAAAAACCGAGTTATAAGAAAACTGTGTCCGAATAAATACTAATAACTTCTTCATTATTAGTCCAAACAGCATAATTTTTTTTCATTGCTTTTGTTTGCACTTCTGTAAATCTATTGTTACCGTCTATCAATTTCAGAATATGGTTGCATGCAATGTTAGTATTGTGCGTAATTTTATTCTAAATTACAATAGCTTTTATTACACCCAATACAAAAATATTTGTATTTATTATATATATGATACACTTACTCACATATAACATATATACGTTCACAAAATAAACTTACTATTGTCAACATTAATGAATTAGTCGTTAGCATGTATTTTTGCTAAATTTAGTGATTTTGTTATAAAAAGGATATGTCTGTTGTTTCAAATTAAGAAAACTTTTTTTTGATCTGCAAACCAAGGCAAGAAAAAAAAATCAGCTGAAAATTAGTACTGCGCAAAAATGCATATGAAGCGTATGCAGAAATAAAAAGGTATGTTAAAATTGTAATATTTGTATGTATGTTGCACTCAACAATGCTAAGACGAAGTCAACCATATTGTTGGCCAACCGTATTATGATTGTGCCCAACAATACTATTGTTACAACCAAAAAAATTTTAATGACTTACTATACTATTTTTGACAATAATCATACTATAGTACATTCAACCATGTATATGATTTTTACACTTGCAGTTGTTGTCAAAATACTTAACAAATTTATTTTTATTCTATCTAGAAGATGCTAAAACCAGTTGAAGTCGAAACTATTTGCAATTTTGAAACCTGATTATATATGGCGAATTATTCTTAATTATTTAAAAACTAATATATTATAATCCTCCAGTCGTAAAGCAGCTCTGGGCTGAAGAACAGCTCTCGCGTCATCGTAATTATTTCTTAAATGCGGCCAGGCTTGTGTTTGTTGTTCGGTCTTCGAGAGTTTTGCGTCTCACTCGCACTCGTTAACGGTTTGCTTCAACTAACTCTATTGGTTTACAGTTTTTTTTAGAGGTTATTCATTGTTAACCACGTGGAAACTTCCTATGTGAAGGCATAGGTCGTTATAGTTAGTCACTGCGCCGCTATAAAAGTACTGTTAATGCCATCTTGGGCATTATGGTCTTTGTCACCCCACCCATGCTGCGCATCCTATACTTTGCAACTGTATAGTTACTAAATAAATAAACAAAATATTATAATCCTTTATAGTTTTATATTATATTATTATACCTATGTACATTTTGTGGCATAATTAGTTGTAAATAAACAAAATAGTATGGTTTATCCAAGAATGTCGTTTATTTAATTAATCTGGTGTAGGATGGCAAAAATATGATTCTATGTTAATAAAATTTATTTTTATGTCATTAGTATGGTTGTTTAGTGAAATTAATATGGCTGTATGATATAATGGTTGGCATAATAATATGGCTGGTCACGACATTATTATGGTAACTTTTACGAAGTCTGCGGTTATTCACAATTATAATAATGTTAAACCAGAATATATTCTGGTTATTTCTAAAAATTTTTTTTATAAAACTATAAATAATATAACAATATAAAATTGTCAGTACCAACCATATAATTTAACAATAGAATGTTGCCCTTAGAATATTGTCAGGTCAATCATGTATTTTTTTCTACGTGTACTATCTAATACAAAAAAATAGAATAAAATGTGCACAGTGGACTTGGATCTGATTTTCGAGATTTAATATTTTAAATAAATTTTTTAAATCACATCCGAGCCTACTGATCACATTTTTTATTTGAAAAACAACATGGGCATCTCAAATGATCGAGCCCATTTAATTTTGCATTAAGAACTACAGATGAAAAAGCTTTCTGCAAGATGGGTGCCGCATTTGTTAACAGTCGACCAAAAACGCATCAGAATGAACATTTCTCAAGCTTGTTTGGATCATTTTAAGCGAAATAAAATGGATTTTAAGCTTCGTTTCATAACTGTTGATGAGACATGGATCCACCACTATACTCCAGAGGCAAAAGAACAATCCAAACAATGGACTGAAAGCAAAAATAATTAAATCGTTTGGTAAGGCTATGACAACGGTTTTTTTGGACTTCAAATGTATTTTATTGCACAGAAAAAATTATAGTAAAAATAAAATCAACAAAATTTTTGTCTGAAAAAATATCAAAAAAATAACCTTGAATATCGTACTTTGTTGTTGTTTCGAAAAATTGTTGTTTTCGATCAATAATTTTTTTTACTAAACTTTTGTTTGAGTCCACGAATTCTTTTACAGGTCCGCGTTCAAACAATATATTAATTGATTCAACGAATTTCGTTATTGAATACGAAAAATATGTTTTTCTGTGTGATTGACTATCTGCAAAATGGTAAAACAATGAATTCAGAGTACTATTGCAACCTTTTGGATCAACTAACAACACAAAAAATAATTTTTATGAAGACAACGCACCAGCGCACAAGAGTGTTTTAACAATGACTAAAATCAAAGAATTAAAAAACGAGGTGGTTGACCACCCACCTTATTCTCCTGATTTAGCTCCCAGTGACTTTTACCTGTTCCCAAATCTAAAGTAATTGCTTGCTGGCAAGCGTTTTACCTCAAATGAAGATACAATTACAGTTGTAAACCACTATTTTGAAGACCTTGAGGAAAACTAGTTTAATCAATTGATAGATTTGCTAGAAAAGCGTTGGACTAAGTGTATTGAAGTTTGAAGAGATTATACTGAAAAATAAAAATATTTTTGAAAAACTATTCTCTTTCATTGATAGGCTAAGAAGTTTCCGAACCGCCCTCGTAGTACATTCTTCAATTTGTGAACATTTTTAACCCCGTTTCTATTATCTTTTCTTAGCAAATTCAAGTATTCTTTTATTCAATTTTCATTGTAAATATTGTACTCGTACATGTACATATGTATATTTGTCAAGAAAAACTACTTATATACGTACATATACAACTGATATTAAGCAAGTCATTACTTAACTAATTATAAGTAATGCAGGTGGTAAATACTATTATATTAAATAGTATGTTCTTAGGTAAGGGCATTACATTACCAAGTTTTTGCTGGGTCTTTATAATATTTTTAAACAACTTCTATTTTTCTTCTTCAAGGTCATCGAATTTCCAAAAATGTTTCTTTTTAATCCTCCACGCTGCCTATTAACCTTATCAAAGTGTTGCCACAAATGAGCATTTTCGTTGACGGCCACACTCGGTTGAGAAGAAGGGATACCCTTGCCACCATCAGAACTTTCAATAGGTGATTTTACCGATATTGCTCCCGCATAATAAAACTTTTTGTCTAGCATTGTCTGGGCTTAAGTAAAAAGCACATTTTTATTATTTATTTAATTTTTTTTATTATTTTATTATTTTTTAATTTTTTGTATTTCTTTATTTTAATATTTAGTATTAAGATTTGAATACTTATTGTTAGTTCGTTTTGAAGATTCAATAAATAAAAAACGCTTAAAAAAAGTGAACATTTTCGTAGATGTCTATTCACATTCCAAATACTATATGAACCATTTTTGTTTTCCCCCACTTTAGCGTAAAGAATGCAACCTTTTATATATCTGCTTTACAATTGCTTTAATTTCATTTTTAAATGCCTACAATTGGGGAGTTGAATTCTCGTGATTTTGGGTGTCTGCTTATTTCTTACTTTTGTTTTCGTCTTAATTGGTTTAAACGGCTTAAACTGATTCATTGACAAATAAAATATAGAACACCCACTGTTTCATATTATCACGAAAATAAAGAGATGACAGCAGCTCCTTAAGAATTAAGAACTGATTAAATGTTTTCTTTGATTTTGGGCTTTGAAGCGCAAGAAAATACAAGAGAAAAGCAAACTGGCGCTAATGCTAGAATTTTATTTAATTCTATTTTTGAGAAAGACAACAAACAAATTAATGTAATAAAAGCCAAAAATTAGCAGTGACAATTCTATGGCAGTTAATTTTGTGGCTTTTTTTTATGCCAACAGAAAATGGGGAGGGGACCCTTTTTTTGCTTTTTTTTTACAAATATTATTTAAATTGTAAATTGAGTTTAAGGCGACAGACAATAATCAACCGGCCTTATTAAGTTTTATTGTATTTCTAAGTACTTGATTTATCAGCCATTTTTATGGCCTTTTCTTTTCTATTTTTGTTTTTCTTTCTTTCTCGTCTTTTAGTCAGCATAATTAGAGGCTTTTGTAAGGGCTTGATTAATTTTTGGTTAAATTCAAATTGGCTTTTGAAAATTAACACAATTCGTTGTTGACGCATTTTCTTTAGCGAGACTTCTGTTTGGCTGATTTGCCTGTAGATTTTTTTATTACTTTTTCGTTGTTGTGAAAGATTAAAAGGATAAAATATAACGTTTTTTTAGGCCAACAAGATAGTATATGTGTGTATGTAGTGATAAAAATATAAAAATATTAATAATTTAACAATGCTGACAATGCAGCACATGATTATTAAGACAATTTTTGCAGAGCCTACAAATAGGCAACACTTTTCTTCTTCTCTTGGATTACAGCCACGAAATCCCAAAATTTATCGACCCATATATACATGCATACAAACATACTTAACAACTGCCGTCGTCGACTGTTCTTCTTTACATAAACAGTTTATCTTAAAAACAACAAGAACAGCATTAGAATATCGTTTGTTCCATTTTGATTTCTTTTTCTGGTATTGTATTTTATTTCCGTTTCATTATTAAGGTTCCAGATTTTTGTCGGCTTGGGTTTATTTTCCTGCTGCCACACAACCACAACAACAAACGTTAATGTTGATTTAAAATATTTTTATAATATTACACTGAAACTTGGATATAACGAATTACAAGAGGAACTCAAAATACTTCGTTATATACACACCCCACCATAACAAACGTTAATGTTGATTTAAAATATTTTTATTATATTACAGTGAAACTTTGATATAACGAATTACAGGATGAACGCAATATGTTTCGTTGTAGTCATTGTTTCGCCATGAATATAGTTGGCAATGCCTGGATATAACGAAATTTTAAGCTATAAAAAAAGAATCGTTATAATTGTAGCTTTCTTCATTTAAAATCTACACGCAAAGAAAAGTCAGTTTGAAATATGATTACGGCAACATTAGTTTATATGCCATAATATTGTGTATTATTGTTAAAAACAGCTTATTATCGATTTAGTAATAGTTTGTTTCCCCATAAATATGTTTTCGTTTGAATTTCAATAAACTTTTGCTAATATCTTTTTGGCAACACTAGTTTTGACAGCTCACGCACGTTTTGAATCTTGTGTCACTGTCAAACATCTTCAGTTTGGTGTATAATTTAATCATGAATCGTCTTACAAACGAACAACGCTTGCAAATTATTGAATTTTATTACCAAAATGCGTGCTCTGTTAAGAAAGTTCATCGCGCGCTTCTTCCATTTTATGGTCAGTTTAATCGACCTACTGAGGCTTCTATTCGGGCTATTGTAAAAAAATTTCGCACCAAATTTACATTGTTGGACATTAAACCACCAACACGCTTACGTAGAGTGCGAACTGAAGAAAATATCGCAGCCGTATCGGCCAGTGTTGGTGATCACCGTGAATTATCGATTCGGCGCCGTTCGCAGCAATTGGGCCTCTGTTACTCCACTACGTGGAAAATTTTTCGGAAGGATTTGGGTGTGAAGCCTTATAAGATACAGCTGGTTCAAGAATTGAAGCCAAACGACCTACCACAACGCCAAATTTTGGGTGAATGGGCTCTTGAAAAGTTAGATGAAGATCCACTTTTTTATCGAAGAATTGTGTTCAGCGACGAGGCTCATTTCTGGTTGAATGGATACGTGAACAAGCAAAACTGCCGTATTTGGAGTGAAGAGCAGCCAGAAGCATTGCAAGAGCTACCAATGCATCCACAAAAAACAACCGTTTAGAGCGGATTATGGGCTGGCGGCATCATTGCGTCGTATTTCTTCAAAGATGATGCGAATCACAACATTACTGTGAATGGTGAGCGCTACCGTGCGATGATAACAAACTTTTTTTTGCCCAAAATGGAAGAACTTGACTTGCATGACATGTGATTTCAACAAGACGGTGTCATATGCCACACAGCACGCGAAACAATGGACCAATTTAGAGGCGAGTTCGGTGAACAGTTTATTTCAAGCTTGGGACCAGTCAATTGGCCGCCCAGATCGTGTGATTTAACGCCTCTAGACTATTTTTTGTGGGGCTATGTTAAGGCTAATGTATACAGCGACAAGCCCGCTTCGATTGACGCACTAGAAGCCAACATTGCCAACATTATTCGTGAGATACCGGCCGAAATGTTGGAAAGAGTATGCCAAAATTGGACTAAGCGGATGGACCATTTGAGGCGCAGCCGCGGCCAACATTTGCATAAAATAATCTTCAAACATTAAATTATATCGACCCAACTATCGATCCAAATAAATATTTCATGCATTTTTCTGAATTTTATGTGTTTTTTTTTTTTTTAATTTCCGATAGTTCTTATAAAATCACCCATTATTATCACCTACCAATTTTCAAATATGGTTGTCAACAATATTAGTATTGTATGTAATTTTTTTTAAACAACAATAGCTTTTGTTACACCCAATACTGAAATGTTTGTTTCTGTCATATGTAAGCAAAGTTTGGTCGCATGTAACAAATATAACCCTGCAGAAATCAAGACTACTCCTTACATGCGTGTAAAGAGTGCTCCCTCCACAAGGGACCAGGACTAGTCCAAAAGTAATCCAAATATATGGGAAAAACATGCGCCATTTTACTTTACAATGTCCTAGGAAAGGACCATGTAATCCAAAAAAATATTACATCAGACTAATCCAAAAACTAGTCCCAGTAACTACTCCACAAATTATTAACACAGGGTTAGTCTTGAAATTTCTTCATGCCACTACTCCATGGAATACCACAGAAAACTAGTTTGGAAGCCATTTTTAAATTACTCTGGAATATCACAATACCACAAGAGACTACTTTGAAAACTATAATTTTGTAAAGGTCTTTAGAGCACTTTTGGGGTGTTTTTACAAAAAAAAAAAAAAAAATCAAATGAAATATAATCACAAAATTTTTCGTATAAATTTTCTTCTTCATTTACTAAAAGACTATTATAAACAAAAACATAACATAAAAATGTAAATAAATAATTGCAAACATAACAATTGTATTCATATAATATACCTGGACCTGGACGCAATTCAACTTTGGAGACCTACTAGTAACTCAAACCTTGAAATTCTTCAAAGATTCTAGTCAAAAATATTAAGAACAATAACTAGGGCTCCATGGTTTGTGAATAACAAAAATATCGCTCCTTTATTGCAACATAGTCATAACTCAAAAAAACTTGTTTCGAGAAAAACGCTTTTCAAACTTTCAGTTTCTATACAAGTCTTCGAAAATTTTTTTTAGAAAATATCTCCTAAAGGAAACACTTTAAAAGTAATATGAATAAATTTTTGGCAGAATATAAAAGGTAGTACTGTGAACAATTCTGCATTGTTAACTAGAAAAGCTCATTTTTTTAGATATGACTATGTTGCAATAAAGGAGCGATATTCATCGTGACTTTAAATGGTTAAAGATTAAATTAACAAATCCTGTGATAGATATTTATTTATTAATAATAATAAAAAAAAAAAGATTCGGCTCGTCACAAAACACACCAAACAAAACATTGCGTAACAGTATTACCATTGTAGTTTTTTTTTTTTTTAGTAATTTGTTGCGAGTATTGTAAAATATCTTTTTCTTAGTTATCATGGACCACGATTTTGCATTACATCGGACTATGTTGTAACTACTCCTTTTTATTTAAAACGGATCATGTAGTCTAATAATTTGTGCAGGGAAGTTTCCAGAATAAACTTAATATTGTCAGCATTTTTCATTTTAGTTTTTGACACATAATTTTCTTTTAGTTTTGTTTTCTTATGAAGAAAAATATGTTTTGTTTTTTATAACAAAATTATATTGTTTATATAAAAAAAAAAACAGTAAATAGAAAAAGACTGCAAATTAAAATTGTGCAGAAATACATTCGAACTATTTGCGGAAATCTAAAGGTACAAGCAAAGACTATAAATATATAAAGATGTTCTACGTCCATACATTGTACTCTCAGTGCATTATTCGACGATGGACTCCGTACAAAATCCATCTCTTTCAAAGAGAGTTTATTATTTATTTTTCAGAGAATTTATCATTATCATCTCTGCTATTTGGCTGCATGCAGGGTTGCCAGAATTTAAAGAGGTTAAATCTGCAAAACTCAAGAATTTCTCATGAAAAAATCTGCAAAATCTGCACTTTATTTTTCAAATCTTCAAACTCTTATTAATATGACCATTTTAAAACTATTAACAACATATTGAAAGCAATTATGCATTTCAGAATATTGAAATGCAAATAGATTTAATGAGAAAACCAACATATATGCAAGTTGTTAAAATTATTTAATGCCTAAACACGTATACCAATGTAGGAGTATATTCGGACTTCTAACGTTAAAATTTACGTACCTGAGGATTCTCTCCACATTTGCTGATGAATGTGGTAAAATGATTATATATTTAATAAACTCGGTTAGAATTTGAAAATTATGTCAGAATTAGCTGGTTTTATTTTAGATGCAGCTCTGGTCTGGAGAACAGTTCTCGCGTTATCGTAATTATTTCTTAAGTGCGGCCTGGCTTGTCGTTATTGTTTGGCCTTCGAGAGTTTTGCGTCTCGTTCTCACTGGCTAACTGTATTAGTATTAGTAACCACACGGCAACTTCTTATGTGAAGGCATAAGTCGTTATAGTTAGTCACAGCGCCGCTACAAATTACTGTTATTACTATCGTGGGCATAAGGTCTTCGTTACTTCGCCCATGCTGTGTTTCTTATTCTTTACAAATTTTTTTGCAACTGTACGAGTATAGTTAAATAAATAAATAAATGTTTTGATACAGCAGATTTTCAGGATGGTTTAAAGTCATGTCTAAACGGCATTTCTTGTTGTACTGAAAAATTGTCACAACGAAAAACATTTTTCTTTTCATGTTATTTGTCAATTTTTTTTTTTTTTTTTTTTTTTTTTAACTATATTATTTTATTTATTGAATCTACATAAAAAATGTAATGACAATAAGTATTCAAGTCTTAATACTAAAAAAAAAATTGTGATTAAAGTCCTGCCAGTGCTGGACAAAATTTTTTTTTTTTTTGATGCGAATATTATTTCAGAATTCAGTCATCTGTTTAGAGCTCTAATGGTAGCCAAAGTATCCCTCCTTCTCAGACGGGTATGACCACCAAAGTTAAGAATATTAACTGCAAGAAGATTTGGAGGGAGTTCAAGTTTGTTAATATATCTTGTCGCGTACATCATAAATTCACATTTCACAAAAGGTACGTTCAGATTTGCGTGGATTCGTGAGTTTTTTTTTTTTGACTCATTTGTTATGTTTTTAAAATTGTTTTATTTTCATTTGACTGACATCGATATTACCAAAAGGATGAAAGGAGGCGAAGGAATTTTTTGCCAACAATTACAAACAAAATTAAAATTAAGGAAAAATACATGACTTAAAAATCGTCCTAAAAATGTAACATGATTTTGGTAGCAACTTTAAAGGAGTAATATAAAAAGGACTTCAAATAAACTCATATTACTTTCTAGAAACTTGCCAAAATTGCTTTAACAAAGTAGCTTTCTAAACTTCGAGTCCAAAAACAATCAATTGCAGGTAGCTTTCAACCTTAATAATTTTTTCGAAATTTCGCTTAATTTTCTTACATAACATTCAAAAACATTTTGTTTATTTTATAACATGAACAATTGATATTTTCGTTCTAACATAACGTAAACAAATGGTAGTAGAAATATAAGGGAAAAAGTACAAAAAGTTACTTCATTATTAAAAATTTTAAAAATCTGTGTTTTTAGGCCAAAAATCTTCAAATCTTCATTTAGTGTTTTTAGACAGGAAAAATCTGCAAAATGAAGATAAATCTGCATTTCTGGCAACAGTGGCTGCATGTGTGAACTTGTGTTTTCGCATATTATAGATATGTATGTGGGCCTAAGCTATGCAAAACTTAATATGGCCGATTGATTGTTTGTATGGCAAAAATATGTATTTTGTTGTTGTAACCTAACCCGTTAAAGTTATTTTGGCTTATTATGAAAACGGGCGTTCAAATCAAAATATAGGATACCCACGCTGTGCATCCTATGCCTTGCAAATTTATTTGCAATGCATAAAACTTATGTTGTATAAAGTTTTTCGTTATAACAAAACTCGTTATATCGTAGATTCACTGTATTTATTTATTTGTTTTCATGTAAGTGTGTGTGTGTGTGCGTATTTTTATGTGTTCCTAGAAACAAACGGTTCCTTGTTGGTACTGCACGTTTAACATCCTGCTATCGTACTAATTTCCGTTTCTTTATCTTGACACAATGGTGCACATTATGAAAATACAAAAGGCCATGAATGGAAAAAGAATGAAAAACTCAAAACACCACACACACACACACACCACAATATGACTTAAGCAACTAAGACTATTGAAGAAAATTGTTCACTTTATTGCCAAGATTTTTACTAGAAAAATAATAAATTTTAAGTAATGCTGTATAAAAATCTGGTAATTAAAGCAGGAACAAAACAAGGTGAAAATGAATTTTAGATTACAAAAAAGTTTAAAATGTTACATATCGGTATTTGTTTTGTTTTTTTTTTATATGCCTCTATACAAAGCATCCTTTATTAGCCTAGATATAGATAGTATAGATATATAAAATATATAAATATACGCATATATTTAAAAACGAACTTATTGCTGAAAAACATAATCGCTTAAAAAAATGCTTAATTTAGAACTTATGTGTGGTATGATCCATGTATCAGAGAGCTGCAACGAGTATGACCAGGCCTTCTTATTCGAAAGTGCTGCAATTTATACAAGGAGTCCCAGAACTCACCGTCAAGTCGAATCGGGGTCACCAGATTGATTGTAACCATCATGACAAAAAAAAAAGTCTAAAAAAAATGTATGTAAACGTTTGGTAATCGCGTAATTTCACGTTTCAAACCTGTGAATTAATCTCCAAAGTCGTGCGATTTCATGCCGCTAGTCTACGCCGACAAGGTCGAAATGATTGACCACTTGGTGAAAAGATTGTGATATTGATATACATTAGCTGCTGCGTTGTCGACCTAACCTGATAATTGACTAACTCCACGGGATGAATTATTCATGATTTAATAGCTCGTGTGGATTGCCAGGCTTATACTGGTGGCAACTTTCTGCCATAAGTTGCAGTCATATAGACAAATCACTTGCTGAAGAGTTCGCGCCTTCGAATCCCTGCTGTATGCAATTTTCCAGCAGTCATTCGAAAACAAGGCTTCATTAGTTGGTAGATCGAAGCCCGTTAAGAGCATCAGCCCTAAACAAACTCACCCGTCTAGCCATCACTCCTGGTTTCTCACTATACAAGTATCTTTTGCAAGACCACAGCACTTCGGAAGGTTATTAGCACCCGAGAATTGGCTAAACTAATAAACTAATTCCCTTTTCTGCGATTTTAGGTTTAAACCACAGTCAGAACGTTGCAGTCAAGGTAGGCACTTTATCCATGGTCAGCATTAAGATGGTCTGCAAGCACAACCTGTCGAGAGCTTTGCCCAGGAGTCTTCTCCCCGTGCCGCCAAGTAACTCTTGGTACGGATTTCGGCAGTGCAAGGAATTCCTATCTTTCTATGCTTCAGAAAGTGTATACCAAGGCGAAATCTACCCCCCGGGGGACTAGACTACTACAACAAAAGAATGTTAATATTGTACTCCAAACCATGATTTTTTATAACTCTTGTCTTGAAGCAGGTAATGTTGTATTTATGAGCCATGAATAAGTGGTACGTCTAGAAAAATTGTATAAAATACACTCAAAATATTGAGTACATTTCATACTCAATCGTGTCTCATAAACACTACATAAAATTCAAGTTGGTGTTTACCCATTTTAACTTCAAATTCTCCGAATTTTAGGGTCTCTAGCTCCGCCAAAAATAATTAAATCTAAAAAGTTCTTTAAAATTTGTTTAAATTATATTGCTATCTATTGAGCTATATATTCTTGTCTACAATATAAGACCTCCTTTTTTATTTCTGTCCCTGGTACACAGCACTGTAAGACGTGAGGTAAAACGGCCATTGAATCACTCACGTGAAAGAGTCATTGTTTGTTGGCTGTTTGAAAAGTGGTACCATCCTGTTGCAACTACATATCGTCCAGGTCTATATCCCCAATTTCTGGCCGCACAAAGTCCGTTATCGTTTCGCGATACACCATTCACGGCCACTTTTTGGCCGACCTCATTTTCGAAGAAGCATGACCCAATAACGCCGCCAGCCCATAAACTGCACCAAACAGTCACTCTATGTGGATGCATCGGCTTTTCAACAATCGATCGTGGATTCCAATTCGCTTAACAGTGCAACTTAAATTAGGGCGTCAAGCGTAATATATCTGTCAAAAATCCTGATGCACATACAAAATATATGAGACCAACCCAGCGTGGCGTCAACGCTTTACAATCCAATTTTGTCAGCACGTAAGAGAGAAAGCTTTACTGTCTCTCAGTAAAGTTCGCTTCAAAACAAATGTTACTAATTTTTTGCGGAAATTAATAATCACACGAATTTAGCGACTTTATTACTTTTATTATTTCTATTGGTTAAGCCCAGTTCAGACTATTATACTTTGTATTAATAATTGTCAAAAATTCAAATAATACGTGCAAGTCTGAATGTAATCCGTCATACATACGAAAAATAATACGATAAAAATTAGACATCCCATACGACTTTGTTGTTTTTTGAAACTTTTCAAAACGATAATACTTTACATTTTAACTTCAAATGAGACATGATCATTGGATCAGGGTTGAGTTTTTTAGCAAACCAGCTAATTAAAAATTGAGTAGTCGGCTATTTCGTGGCCGTCACTGATAGTATTTTTTGTCGTTATAAAAAAGCTCGAAATTTGGAATTTATAAAAGTATTTTGCTCATGCTATATTTAGAACATAAAATATGTTTGTGCTATTGAATTGGGATGTGTTATACATAATTATTATTTTAACTGTTGAAGAATTTCACGCGCCGGAACGTCTATCGCCTACGACGAATAGCGCACCTGCCGCCGTGAAAAGTTTTATGATGGCATGTCTATGTTGGTTTATATCAAGTGTGATGGTGTGAATGCAAAATCTAGTTTACGTTAGACTTTTTGACAGTCGCAAGAAATGTGTTTACACTCATAGAAAGCCTGTCATAGCCGTGATGTATTTTAACATCAATGCAATGCCAAATGTCATCATTTTTGACCCCATGACAATTTTCATCGCTATGATGTCAACCATTACATCAGTTGCTCTAATTATCAACAGTGGCAATTATGATAATTATTTCATCAATGAAATGTCATACTGACATCATGGGGATGCTTTATGGGAATACGTTTAATGTAAGCATGTAATCAATGCAAGGAAACTCCTATACCGAAGAAATTACTAAATGAAGTCAATGTAATGACAAAATATCATCAATAGAATGGCGCACTAACATTAGACCAAGTATAATTTGGATTCAATCTGATTGATATGATAGCTCATTAACATCAGAAAAATGACACGTGAAGTAAATTTGATGACGACATATCATCAATACTATGGTACGCTATCATTAACATTAAACTCCGGTTCAGTTTAACGCTTTCAAAAATTTGTTCAAACACTTAACTTTATATTCTACCATCTTCAAGAAATCAATGAGAATTAAAAATGTTCCAATAATACTTTTGATGATTTCCTGCCATCAATACAATGTCTGTGTGGCGCATTATCATATTTTAATTGTGTGTATGCTGTGTATAAAGAAATATTCTCTTTCTTTGCTTCTCTAGTTTTTCTTTTTATTTTACTCTCTACGCTGTCATTATATTTATGTAACTAATGTCGCATATGATTACTAAATGTCATTAATATGATGCATTTTTTCTACTTTTTCAATTAATTAATTTTAGTTAATTTAAAAATAATAATTTTAACAACCTAATTCCTATTCAACAACAAATAGAAAATATTATAACACTATTTATGCATTTTTGTAATCAATTTTGACAAATTAGATGTATTATAACTATTAAAATATGTATCATTGAGCTGATGTCACCATAGTTGCAGCATTGATGATACTTAATATATGACAAAATTGTCTGATGATTTTTGTTGTTGAGATTGATGTCAGTTTTCATATTACTAATGACTATTTACGTACTATTGATGTCACAATTCTGATGACCTGCCGTCATCAATATGAAGATGCTTTTTTCTGTGAGTGTAGACTTTTATCTCACAAAATCTAATGAAAGTATTTATATAGTTGTATAATAGTCTGATTGGGCCTTTAGTTAGTACGCAATACTGTTTATGGCGCAAGGTTAACGCTCTTATTTAAGTTACTTACTAAAGGTGAAAATATGCCTCGTCCATTTTAAAGTGTTATACCTCTATAAAAAATATTCTTTACATAAGCGTAAAAGTCATTTTTAACCCCCATCCTTTTGGTAATTTTGCTCCATTCCGTGTTTCTTTCTTTTTAGATAGCAAGTTACAGTGGGCCCGTTATGCTCTAAATTCAACCACTGTGTGTCCTGGTACAAAGCCTACTTTTAACTGTTGCTTAATTTATTATTTTATTTTTTGGCTTATCTACATAAATATGTACATAAGTATGTAAGAAATTATGACGGTTTAGAGCTGGAACAAACACTCCTCCATTGTACCCTCTCTTTTTGCGCTTTGAAATTATTCCATGGCGTTTCACTGATTATAATTGTTGTTACTTTTTTTTTTTTAATTTCTTGAATATTAAAATCAAAATTTAAAACCACACAAATGAATGTATTTTTTTAAACTGTTACTTATATACACGCACACTCACACACATACACTTGCGTACAAACCTCGCGGTCATTAAATGTGATTAAGTTGCATAAATTATATAGAAAATCTGAATTTTATTGCCTTCGCGAATGAGTGTCGTCGTCAGCACATTATGAATTTCTATGAATGCGCTAAATTATGACAACCAGCCAAACAACAATAATAACAATAAAAAATAAAAAAAAAGAGAGAAAAAAAGAGAACAGTAAAGCCCTAAATAATAATAATAATAACAATAATAATAATAAAACTAGAAAACCTCTCAGGACAAAAACCCGCAACAACAACATTAACAATTGAAAGTCGTGAAAAAATTATCGACAATTGTTTGCTTTGAATTGAATTTAAATTCAACTGTATTGCATAGAAAATCAAACAATAAACAAATACATACAATACATACGTATGTATGTATAACGGTATGCAACTAAATAAAACAACAATAAACTTGGCAAAATATTGGTTAAATTTGTGTTTCATTTATCCAGTACAGTCTTTTGTACCGGCGCCACACGAATTTCTAATGCAATTTAAAAAACTTCAGCATCAAATGTTGCTGAACGCTCCTTTTGATTTCTAATACATAATTTTTTTTCATTTTTGTTTTTTTTTTCAAATCACAAACTCTTTGTTTGACTTGAATGCAATTTTATTTAAAATTTCGCGTCTCCACAAATAAAACGCACTTTTTCTGCCATCAACAATACTCGTTCGTATTGTTGATGTTTTTGTGTGTGTGTGTGTGTGTCCTTTATCATCCATCTATTAAGAGTCATTGTTTGGCGATTTTTGCTCTATAGAATTTTGCAACCAGTTAAAGTAAAATGAGTTGTTGTTGGGTACTTGTTTTACCAACACCCTTTTTTATTTCTTTTTCTCGTGCAAGCAAGCCAGCCAGCCCCTGTTGGTTGGTGTTGTTGTGAATTGTTTTTATGCATTCACCGCTACTTTCTGTTGCTCGCCTGCTCTGCTCTACTCTGCTCTTCGCACAAAAGCCAACAAATTGCCAAGGCGTTTTATTTACTTTGGTTTTAGTGTACAAAATTTATTTGCGTTTGAGTGTGTTTTAGATTCAAATGTCGTTCAGCCGTTTTTTGTTGGTGTTTTGTTTTCTTTTGTGTGATTGAGAAAATCAAAATCTAGAAATAATGTATTATTAGCATTTGGGTGAAGAAAAAACTCTAAGCAGTCAAAAGGGCATGTAATAAAATAATTGTGACACGTGTCAAAGATTGAAAGATGATTTCGAACGTTTAATACATCAAATACATTCGCGGCAGCGGGCTGCCGACCACACAACTACAAAATGACACTAGCAAGAATCGTCGCCAAGCTGCTAGCCATTGGTGATAGAAATTTTTGTCATTAGACAAAACACCTTCCAGTTTAATTATTGCTGTAAGCCGAAAACACAAGTAGGCATGGGTAGATATATAACCGTGGTTAAAAGGCAGCGAAACCCGAAATCAGCTCAAATATCATCTCAATCGAAAATATCTAAAGATGATAATAGGACTACGACAACGGATGAGCCAACAACATTAAAGAAAACATTTAAACCGCCACCAATATATTTGAGTGAGCCTACATGTAGTGAGCTGGTGAAACAACTTATTAGGGCAATCGGCAAAGACACCTTCAACGTTACATCAGTAAAGCATGGCAACATCAGTGAAACGAAAGTCCAGGTAAACAATGAAAATGAATACCGAAAGTTGTCTGACGTTCTGGAGAAGGAGAAAAGATTTTTTTATAGCTATCAGCTTAAAACAGTGTTGCCAGGAGATTTTTTGTGAATTCCCTACCATAGTGCACAAAAATCGTTATTTTTCCCTACAACCAAAAATATATTTCCCTATGCAATTTTTCATTTAAATTTTGGGCAAATAAATAATTTTAATACGATTTTTATATTTATTGTAACTAAAAAGTAAACTAGTTCAAAAATATAACTTAAACGATTCATATGATTAAAAGTGTATGTATGTATGTATATGTTTAGTTATACAAAGAAATTCTTTTGAGTGACTTGGTCTACATTCTAATTAAAAAAAAGGTATATGCGATGGAATAAGTTAGCATATCACAATGTTGGAAAAAACATAGATGAAACTAGTTTTATCAATATGTGTGCAAAAGCTCATTGTTTACTCCATTAAATCTTAGCGACGAGCTGTATTAATGTGAGACTTGTTAATATTATTCACAAGCTCAAGTTCGGAAAAAATGCGAGTTACAGCCTTTCTAATGAGGCCAACGATACAAAGATATCCAATCATTTAATATGCTTACTTAATAGGTCTTTGTGATTAAAGTTTCATAAGGAGGTTAGAGCCTGTACACCTAAAATTTGAAATTCATCCAATTTATAACCTTAAATTTCTTTTGCATCGTAAGGTTACCATTGAGGAGCCACATAAGCGTTTAGGGCCCGTTCAATGCCTAAACTGCCAAAATTTTGGCCACACTAAGGCCTATTGTAAGTTGCCAGCAGTTTGCGTTGTGTGTGGCGAACTCCACGCCACATCGCAGTGCAAGACGTCAAAAACTGACTCAAGTGTTAAAAAATGCAGTAACTGGGGAGGTAACCATGCTGCAAACTACAGGGCTTGCCCCATCTATACTCACTTCAAAGGTCAATGACAAATAGGCCATCAATTTTAAATATGCCATCCCAGCAGTCAAATACCATTCCTACAAACAATTTTCCCCAGGTACGCAAGTCAACCCCAAACAAGTTTCATATGCTAATGTGGCCAAAACCGATATACAAAACTTGAATCAGGAGCCCAAGTCCCAAAATTCCGATCAAAATTTTAACAATTTTCGGGCAACTCTGCAGGCTCTTGTTCAATCCTTAAATGCATTTACGGTTTATATGACAACCATAATACAGGAAATGCAATCCCCGTTTTTACAGGCACTTTTAAACAATTGTGATGGTTTAAAAAATGTTTCTGGAACGCAAACGGCATCCGCCAACACAAAAATGAACTTGAGCACTTCCTTATGGAAAATCAAATCGATAAAATGCTGATTGCTAAAACTCATTTGACAATCAACAGATATTTCAAAATTAATGGCTATATAATGTATGGCACAAAAAATCACCGTGGAAGATCTAGCGGAGGCTCGGGAATTCTAATAAAATCCAGAATTAAGCACTATTTAATGAACGAGACACGTGAGGAGTATCTCCAAGCGACAAATATATGCATTGAATATTTTCATGAAAAAATCGTCATTTCCTCGATTTAATCACCACCACGATTTTCAATAACAGAAAGCCAATAATGAAATTTTTTCAAATAACTTGGGCCTCGATTTTTAGCGGCTGGCGACTATAATGCTAAATACTTATTGGGGATCACGTTTAATTTCTCGGAAAGGCCGTGTGCGTTTTTGACATCATTTCCAAAATGAGGTTAGATGTGATTTCAAGTGGATACCCCACTTATTGGTCTTCAGACCAACGAAAGATCATAGACGCTATAGATTTTGGAGTTGCAAAAAATTTTCCCACTGAATGGATGCAAGTGGAGCCTTCATTAGATTTATCATCAGATTATCCACTATAATATCTGTTTTGTTCCCCCAAGAGGTTGGTTCCCCGTTTTGTGACTTGGCGTTGACTGCCACTCGGGTTAATTGGTTTAAATACAAAAAATATTTGAGTACACATTGTACGGAAAATAATGCCTTGAGAACCCCTGAGGATATTGATGTGTCAATTAACGAACTCTCTGCACACCTTAAATTAGCCGTACAGCATGCAATAGAACATATTCGTCTGAAATTGAACAACTTCTGTCAGAAAAAAGAAGAGTTAGAAGAGAGTGGCAACTTCGCAGGTCTCCACAGTTCAAAACTAGTCTACGGGAATGCATAACTCGATTAAGAAATCTGCTTAAAAACCAGAGAATGTCTTCCCTTAAAACATATTTGGAAAGACTGGATGGTACTCCTCAATCTGACTATTTCCTGTGGAAAGCGACAAAAGGTCTGAACAGACCCGTCATTTGTAAGCCACCTTTGCGAACTTCAACTGGCGGCTGGGCAAGAAGCGATTCTGAAAAGAATACATAAGATTCGAAGTTTGATATAGAACGTCATTAAGAAATAGAAAAGGAGAAAAACAGAGCCTTTCGGTACCCCTGAATTAATCTTGAACTCGTTTTATGAGACCCCATCTATAACAATTCAGCTTATTTATGTACCCATTCCGCCAAAAATGTGTTTCATCAGTTGACGAACAGAACTACTATTTTGATATGAAAAAAATCAACAATTGACAAGCGCTACTCTAATGTAAGAGTATCCAGAATGAAATGACGCATAAAATTATCAGCTGTTAAATATCAAATAAAGCAGTGTAGCCAACTCAAATTTGTGAACTTCTAAAAAAACAATTTTTATTTTCAACTATGAAATGTTGGCATTTAGACAGATGAAAACACACACACAAAATATGTTGCTATATAGATGTAAGTATGTATATTTTTAATTATTTACTGGTATATGTATACATACATACATACGTATGTATGTATGTATGTATGTATGTATGTCTGTTTTCTTTTCCCAAATTATATTACAAATCACTGCAATTTTTGTAAACCAATTCCGCTGCATTAGTTGCAAAAAAAAAATTTTTATACACATGATTGTATAGCAGATTATAAATAAATCTCAAATATTTTTATTTTTCAAATGACAAAATAATCAAATTGCAGTTTTAGAGAATTTGCCAACATCATCATATTTAGATACAAATTGCATTTTCATTTAAATTTCATTTTTCTCTTTCACACTTTTTGCGTCATTAATATTGAAATTGATCAATTTTTTCATTGAACTTTTTTCCCCCATATTAAAATGCATTAATATAGAAAAAGAAGTGGAGAAAATAATAGCAGTTGATGATGGGCCAACAAGCTTTCGTAGAAGAGCAAACCCTTAAAAAATATTAAAACTGTTTGTGAAACTGTATTGTAAAAAAGATAAATATAGTGCTACGAGTTTGTATCTTCTCCAAACACTGTGCAAAGTCGTTGCTCTGCGTGTTATAAATGTGCACACATACAAAATAAAGCTGAAAGCATATTAAATAAAAAAACAACGTACGTAAATGAAGACGACTTTAAGTCGCCGCCGGAATTGCTTTGTTTTTATTCAGCCGCCGCCGTTATGGCGACCGAAATCAGCTTATTTTCAACAGCCGTTTTACACAATCGACAGCTTGAGCCGACTTAGCTCTGCAAGGTGGCATTGCCGTGGCGGCATAATGGCATTTCGTCACTGTCAAAATCTATGAACACAAACTTCTGTTTATCAGCATGACGGATCATGACGCAAGCTATTTGTTGTTACGATATATTTAATATCTGGGAAATTATTTTGTTTTATGATATTTTATAAGAAAAGTCTCGTTATATTTTAGTATAGTTTTAATTTTAAGTGAATGAACAAGTCACTTTCGGGCCTTAGCAATAATTTCGGAGTATGGTTTTAAGTAATTGCTGGTATGGATTTTTTTTCCTTTTTTTTTTTTGTAGCGACTGGATATTTTTCTCTCCATTTTGGACTAACTGGCAAGAACCTACTCCCATCGACGAGCCACAGTCGGAGCAACCGCCAGCATACCAGCGTCGCCAGTAGTCCAGACAAAAGATGACAACTAGATGTAACATTGAACGTAGCCAACAATACACCGCAACTATCGCACTTGCTACAACAGTTTACCAAAAATGGAGCCCAATAAGAGGTCATAGCAACACGACGGTTACAACATTTTATATAATACAGAGAGAACTCGTTTTTCAGCCGTACGGTGTATCTGTGAAATAAGTTGCCTGCAGACGTGTTTCCTGTCACATACAACGTTAGATTCAGTTATTCGGTTATTGATAATTCCAGAATCAAATGTACAAATATAATTCTTACGTATATACACATGCTTGGTAACCAACATGAACGCAACAACAACAAACAATAAGAAACGCAATACCAAGAACGCAACAATAACAATAAAATAATTTGTGGCTGACGTATTTGGAATTTTGAGTTCTTTAAATTATTTTAAATCATTTGCTGGTTTATGTATTACACTCTCAATGTTGATATTTTTCGTGTGGATGTGCATATAAAATAACAAGCAGATCAACGGCTTGTATCGGGTGGTTAAATTTCAAGGGCCGATGTTGAATGTGAACCACACCTAAACGCCAAGTTTTTTTCCGAATTTTATTTGACATTTCTCTATTTCAGACTTAGTCAATTTGAACCATGAAGAGATACACAATCAAAGAACGTGTTAGAGTTATCCAGACTTATTATGAAAATGATGATCAATTTTCGAAGAAATTCATCTTCAGTGATGAGGCACATTTTCACCTCAGTGGATTCGTCAATAAACAGAATTGCCGCATTTGGGCGAATGAGAATCTAAGAGTGACTGTCGAAAAACCAATGCACCCACAAAGAGTGGCTGTTTGGTGCGGTTTATGTGCTGGCGGCATCATCGGGCCGTATTTTTTCCAAAATGAGGCCGGTCAGGCAGTTACTGTGAATGGCGTTCGCTATCGTGAGATGATAACGAACTTTTTATGGCCCGAATTGGAAGATATGGATGTAGACGATATGTGGTTTCAGCAGGACGGTGCCACTTGCCACACAGCTAACGAAACAATTGCTCTTTTGCGCAACAAATTCAATGGCCGTGTTATCTCACGTAATGGCGATGTCAATTGGCCGCCAAGATCATGTGATTTGACACCGTTGGACTTCTTTCTTTGGGGTTATTTGAAAGAAAAGGTGTACGTCGATAAGCCAGCAACAATTCAACAGCTAAAGGATGAGATAATTCAGTACATTAACGGCATAGAACCTCCATTATGCCTCAGGGTCATCGAAAATTTGGACCATCGGATGGAGGTGTGCCGCCGTGGTCGCGGCGCCCATTTGGCCGATATTTTGTCCCATACATAATTGAATAATACCAATATATCATAAAAAAAATTTCCTTAATAGTTTGTGTTTTATTCAAAATCAACATCGGCCCTTGAAATTTAACCACCCTTTACATTGGGTTAGATGCGACAAAAATTCCTAACAATATGTTTTTGTTTCCAAACTTTTTTTTTCAATTTAAAGCAAATATTCTTCTTATTCTGCCCAAACAGAATTATCATTACAAAAAACAAGCATAAGTAACTGCCTACCCCAAAACTTCTGCTATTATTTTCATCAGCCCTGCATGATGGCATGCAAGATTCTGTGTATCAGTAATAATGTGGTATGCTATTTGGTTTAAATGAAATGTTAACAGAGCTCATTTGATGCTGAATAAAAATATATTGCTTTTAAAATTAAAATCTTTAAAAATAGTATAGTCTATTTTTAAAATTAATTTGACAAAAAAAAAAAAAAAAGAATTTACGCCAGCTGTTTCATTTATAGTGAAAACTAAGTTTAGTTTTCTTGACGAACATTAAAAAAAAGTTTTTTAAATTAAAAAAACGCACATAAATGTGATGGATCTACTAAAAAAAGTTTTAACAAAAAGCAAAAATTTTTTTTCTTATGATTTAAATAAAAATTTCTTTAATACATTAATTCAATCCTATATAAAACCCACCTGCCTTAAAAAATTATTTTATTCTTAATTTTTTCAATAACAAAAAAAGAACTTCCATCAAATTGAATGCAATTTTTTTAAAGATATTATTTGCAAATGATTAATATTTCTTTTTCAAGCAATATAACCTTACAATATTTTATACATAAAATAAAAACTTTTATTTAAAAACGTTTTAAATAACCATAAAAATACTTTCAGTACAAAGAATGGCAATACACAAGAGTACTTTCCATGTTGCCAGTCAGTTGTAAGACAACAAGTGTGTTGTGTTTGAAGAGTTGCAGTTTAACGCCACCACCCATTGTCAGACTGTCAATTCATTATTTAATTGGCCGTAAACAATTTAAAATGGAAATATAATCATACTATCGTTTCCCCATTTTGCTTTCTTTCAAACTCGGTAGGTGTATACACAAAGCAGGGTTTATTTAAAAGCCCTGCAGTTCTGCGAGCAGCCAATTTAGTTTAGTTGTTTGCAAGTGCAACAATTTTTGATTTCATTCAGTTTAAATAAAAGTAAAACCACTTCGTTTTAAAATAGTTTTCTTGAATTAATTTATTTCTGCTTTTGGAAAAATATCTCCTATTTAGGAATAACAAATTTTTTAATTTTGCCTGCCAGATCAAAGTACCTGGGGCACTGAGCGTTACTTGGAGCTATCAAATTGCAAACATAGTGAACTATATTTACTTCAATAAAACTTAATTCACAAGATTTTTACATTTTTACGCTGTTTAAAGTCATAATAAAATTGTGCATAGAATACCTTTTTTATATTTCTTATTTTATGAAGCGATGGCAAAATAGCGATTCGCTTATTTAGTATGCCGTTTCTCACCAAAAAAAAATCAACTTTTGTGTTTTCATTAAAAATACTGAGTCTGATATTCATATCAAAATTTCACCAAATGTGTGAAAACCGGCGCAAAAAAAAAGTTTGCCAGGATCGGGACTAACGAAGTTAGATTTTCATTTCCAAAAACATGCTGACATGCCGACAAGCACCAACATTCACACTTCAACATTTGCAGATGATACAGCATTCCTTAGCATACATAGTAACCACCAGCAAGCATCAATAAATTTACAGGAACATATCGACAAACTAGAGAAATGGCTCAAGCTTTGGAAAATCAAGGTTAATGAACAAAAGTGTGCCCATGTTACATTCGCACTGCGTCTAGGAACATGTTCACCCATTACTATTAATAATAAAGTAATACCTCAACACAGTGAAGTCAAATACCTCGGTATTCATCTTGACCGTAGACTAACATGGAAGACACACATCGAGGCAAAAGTAACGCAAATGAAATTGAAAGCAGTGCAAATTAACTGGCTAATAGACAGAAATTCGACCTTGAAGCTTGATTGTAAACTTTTGCTGTACAACTCGATCTAAAGCCAATATGGTGCTATGGGATTCAATTATGGGGCACAGCCTCGGCATCCAACATTGAAAAAGATTCAAAGAAGTCAAAATAGAATTCTCCGTAGAATTACAGATGCTCCTTGGTACGTTAAAAACTCACGAATCCACGCAGATCTGAACGTACCTTTTGTGAAATCTGAACTTGTGAAGTACACGACAAGATATATTAACAAACTTGAACACCATCCAAATCCTCTTGCAGTTAATATTCTTAACTTTGGTGGTCATACCCGTCTGAGAAGGAGGGATACTTTGGCTACCATTAGAGCTCTACACAGATGACTGAATTGTGAAATAATATTCGCATAAAAATAAATTTTTGTCCAGCACTGGCAGGACTTTAATCACAATTTTTTTTAGTATTAAGAATTGAATACTTATTGTCATTACATTTCTTATGTAGATTCAATAAATAAAATAATAAAGTTATAAAAAAAAAAAATTTCAAAAATTCCCAGATACAAAATTTTTGAAGTCATTTTAGAAAACACTTAATATACCATAACGTCGGAAATTAGTAAAACCCTTAAAAAGAAAAATTGAGACGACATCTTGATCGGGTTTTCAATTGCTAAAATCATCAAAATCAGTTTAGTAGTTTTGGAGAACTTCTCGATCTTTCGATTTAAAAAAAAAATCCCTAGATACCGACTTTTATCAAAATCATTTGAACTGTTTGAGAATTATTAAAATATCTAACCTGGGACAAATTGGTTTTCCCTGGAACCAATGATTTCCTCAGAACCAATGACAGTCTAGATCGATTTTCGGCCTTAAAAACACCGAGGTAGCGATTTTTAGCAAAACCGTTAGTATACTTTTCGAAAACCAATAAAATAATTAGAAATGGAGAAAGACTGAGACAAAGTTAGCCTTCCCTGGACCGAGTACAGGCTAGACCTATTTCAATGTCTTAGAAATAGCACCACCTACCTATTATTGGTTTAAAAATCGACGCGATTATTTCATGCTCTTACGGAGTATAGCGCTCTATGGTTTGCCTTTTATATATAATTTTTTTTTATATGTTACAATAGAGTGATTAATTTTGCGCCACCTTGTAATAGTTTTATTGAGGAATTTAGAAATTAAAGGTAAACATAGCAGTGGCTACACGACTATATGATTTGCCAAAAATCCAAAAATAGATTTTCCTTTAACGCCAATATGTTCTTCTATTTCATCACCATCACATGAACTTTGCTCATATATAACTCCCATTTTTCCAAATATGACAATAAATTTAGAATTAAGAATTCTCTTTAATTTAGAGATACAATTAACAACATTAATAATTTGATCAAAAATAATAATGTAAACTAAATTGCTTTAGATGTTGTTTCACTTTTTCCTAGTGTTCCAGTTGAGCTTGCAATTAATATTATGGAAGATACTGACTGGACCAGAATATCAAAATTCACTAATTAATTAATAAGAACTTATTTTTACGAATTCTCAAATTTTGAATTTTTATATTTTCTACCCACTGTGCGAAGCTGTTGCTCTACTTATTATAAATGTGCACACACATCCATACATGCAGCATAAAGCTAAAAACTAATATACAAACAAACAAAATTCCAAGTAAACAAACAATTAATGATTTTATCGTTGTTGTATTAAACGAGAGTTGCATGTTTTGTGAGAAGCAGAGAAATTGAAAACGTCGGCAAACGAGCAACTACAGAACGACCTAAATTTTTCAACTAAATGGCATCATTTTATATAGATGTTTTTGTAAACAAATAGTTATTGTTTTATTTTTAGCTAAATGCAAATTTCTACTGTGACATCACTAATCTACAAATATCAGAACTGCAGGGTTACTGGGATATTGGCTTCAGCTTTAGCAGTGAATATGATAGCAGACTAAACTACACAGCCAGAAACAATTTGTAAGCCTTTTAAACGGGCAGTGAATTTCAAGATACGTTAAAAACCTCTTGGTTAAATACTCGCACGAAAGTTTCAAAGAATCATATTTTCTTAAAAACACTAAGAGGAATTGTCCTCAATGAAAAATCTAAGAAATAGGGGATGTGTTTACGTCTTTTATACTGTGTACGAGTATGTCGAATTTCAAGTTACAAGATTTCCCAAAAGCGTGGTTAACATGATAATAGAATGAAATGCTAACACAATACTGTATAGTCTATGTTTGAAAATATTGTGGCTACAGAGAAATACAGGGTGTCCGCCTTATTGATACCACTTATTAATCAAGCTCAAAGCATGCAGTTGTGGCGTTAAAAAGTTTTCAATCATATCTCGATATCGCAAGCCATTCACAGTTGCCGTTACGCCTTTTTCATTTTCAAAGAAGTAAGATCTAATGATTCCTCCTGACCAAATTATACATGAGACTGTCACCTTTAATGGATGGAAATGTGACTGATGAATAATTTGAGGATACAAATGTAAATCTGCTTCGTCTCTCATAATGATTTTTTCATGAAAACGATCAAAACACGTTGATTAATCGAATATTTTTCCATAATAAATTTGCCACGTCTCTACTTCACGCCTGAAAAATATGAGCTGTCAAGATTAATATTAAAGGTCTATACGGAATGTTCTAAAGAACACTGCTCACTACTGTGCAGTAGTTCCAAGCACTGTATTTCAAAACAGTTCTTAAAACAAAACAAACAAGCTATATAATATTTAGAAATAGAACAAAGACTTCATAGCTTTGAAAAAACAACAACAAATTTTATAAACAAAACTGAATTAAAACATTACTTCAATTTTGTTCTATTTCATTTGGTGCTACTTGTGTTTGGTTGTGTTTGTTCTATAGGGTGTTTTTTTAAGCCCGATAGAACTTGAAATTGTAAAAAATAACACAAAAAATTAAATTGTAATCAAAATTTTTTTTTATTCGAAAGATCAATACGTGACATTAACATTTGAAAATGATTTCGGGCATATGGGCACCGCGGCTGTTCTTGACGAAGCGCATTCTGGACGTCCAATTTTGGGCCACTTTTTCGAGCACTGCTGGCCGTATGTCACGAACAACACGAACAATGCTGGCCTCCAAGGCGTCAATTGTTGCTGGTTTATCAGCATAAACCAGTGACTTCACGTAGCCCCACAGGAAATAATCGAGAGGTGTCAAATCGCACGACCTTGGAGGCCAATTGACAGGTCCATTTCTCGAAATCAACTTATCGCCAAATTTAGATTTCAGTAAGTCGATGGTTGCGTTCGCCGTATGGCACGTAGCGCCATCCTGTTGAAACCACATCTCCTCCGGATCAATGTCATCCATATTTTCAAACAAAAAATCATTGATCATGGTGCGGTAACGATCTCCATTGACCGTAACGCGAGCTCCGGCCTCATTTTTGAAGAAATAAGGTCCGATGATGCCACCAGCATGAAAACCGCACCAAACAGTGCATTTTTCTGGATGTAATGGAGTCTGTAGGGTCTCTTGTGGATTGGTCTCACTCCATATGCGGCAATTTTGCTTATTAACAAACCCGTTAAGCCAAAAATGCGCCTCATCGCTGAACACAATTTTGCGATAAAACAACGGGTCAGTTGCCAACTGCTCTATTTGGATAATTTCGTAGCGTTGTTCAAGCGTGAGTCTATTCATGATGATTTGTCAGAGTATACTGAAACAAATAAAAAAAATGTTTCATCAAAATTTAATTTTTTGTGTTACTTTTTACAATTTAAAGTTCTATCTAGCTTAAAAAAACACCCTTTAAATGCTTATAAGACAGTATTCATTTAAGTGTTTAGAACATTTCGGCACTGAAGTGTTTATTTTGAAATGTGAAAGAAGGCGATGGATAGCACTTGAAAATACTACGATGTTTTGTAAGACATTTTGTTGTGCTTGAGCAGCCCTCTAATTAATATTTACCAAAATGGCAGCAAAATAAATTAGTATACCTTCCCAGCGGACACCCTTTACATACTCCGAAATATAAGTTCTTGTGGTTTATTTCTAATTAAATTTCGAATAATCTTAGAATCGGAGAAAAGCATTAGACTTAGAAAATATACCCGAGATATAGCCTAAGCCGATTTCTATTTATAAAACAATTTTCATGCCCAGTATTTGGTGGGACCACTCCGCCGTAGTATATTATGAGTTGTTAAAACCAACTTCAACAATCACAGGCGATTGTTATCGAACGCAATTAATGCGTTCGAGCCGAGCATTGGAAGACAAACGGCCGCAATACCATATGAGACATGATAAAGTGATTCTACAGCATGACAATGCTCGTCTGCATGTTGCGAAATGGTCAAGACATACTTGGATACTTTGAAATGGGAAGTTCTACCCCAATCGCTGACCTTTTAACGGCGGCAATTCAATGAGAGACATGATAAAGTGATTTTACAGCATGACAATGCTCAACTCCACGTTGCGGAAGTGGTCAAGACATACTTGCACACATTAAAATGGGACGTCCTACCTCACCCACTGTACTCTCTAGACCAGGGGTGCCGAAAAGTTCTATATGGCAGAACAAACACCAATACATTTAACGAAAAACTACTTTAATTTAATAATTTTTGTTGTAAAAAGCAAAACATATGTATATACAAAAACACTGATAATCGCTGTCGTCAATGTTTACCAGCAACGCATGCGAGAGTGTTATTGCTTTGCTCTTGTGTGTGTGTGCAGTGAAAAACGACAAAAATATATATAAGACAAAGTTGTTTGTGTATTTTTCATTGCTATTGCTGAGCGCAGTATATGTGTATTAAAGAGCTAAGCGCTTTTATAGGGTGTTTTTTTAAGCCCGATAGAACTTGAAATTGTAAAAAATAACACAAAAAATTAAATTGTAATCAAAATTTTTTTTTATTCGAAAGATCAATACGTGACATTAACATTTGAAAATGATTTCGGGCATATGGGCACCGCGGCTGTTCTTGACGAAGCGCATTCTGGACGTCCAATTTTGGGCCACTTTTTCGAGCACTGCTGGCCGTATGTCACGAACAATACGAACAATGCTGGCCTCCAAGGCGTCAATTGTTGCTGGTTTATCAGCATAAACCAGTGACTTCACGTAGCCCCACAGGAAATAATCGAGAGGTGTCAAATCGCACGACCTTGGAGGCCAATTGACAGGTCCATTTCTCGAAATCAACTTATCGCCAAATTTTGATTTCAGTAAGTCGATGGTTGCGTTCGCCGTATGGCACGTAGCGCCATCCTGTTGAAACCACATCTCCTCCGGATCAATGTCATCCATATTTTCAAACAAAAAATCATTGATCATGGTGCGGTAACGATCTCCATTGACCGTAACGCGAGCTCCGGCCTCATTTTTGAAGAAATAAGGTCCGATGATGCCACCAGCATGAAAACCGCACCAAACAGTGCATTTTTCTGGATGTAATGGAGTCTGTAGGGTCTCTTGTGGATTGGTCTCACTCCATATGCGGCAATTTTGCTTATTAACAAACCCGTTAAGCCAAAAATGCGCCTCATCGCTGAACACAATTTTGCGTCTATAAGTTGCGCGAATCGACGACTGATTTTCAAAGTAAATTTGGATAATTTCGTAGCGTTGTTCAAGCGTGAGTCTATTCATGATGATTTGGCAGAGTATACTGAAACAAATAAAAAAAATGTTTCATCAAAATTTAATTTTTTGTGTTACTTTTTACAATTTAAAGTTCTATCTAGCTTAAAAAAACACCCTTTACAAAAACAATTGAACATCAAGCGCATAGGTCTGGGTATATCTGCTTTATAGGGTCGGAAATGAAACTGATAATCGTTGTCGTCAATGTTTTAATGAAAGCATGCGAAAGTGTTGTTGCTTTGCTCTTGTGTGTGTGCAGTGAAGCACGAAAAAAAGTACTTATATAAGACAAAGTTGATTGTATATTTTTCATTGCTAGCGCTGAGTACAGTATGTGTGTATTAAACACCACAGCCCTATAGCTAAGCACTTTTACAAAAACAATTGAGCATCAAGCGCATAGGGCTGCGGCACTTCTGCTCTATACGTTACACACTCCAACTATCACTTGTTTCGATCAATGGCACACGGCCAGGCTGAGCAGAACTTCTGAACTGACGAAATAAAAAATTGGATCGCTTCAAAAGTTGGCCAGTTTTTTCAACGTAGGGTTCGTACGCTGCCCGAGGCATGGAAGAAAAAAAAGACATTGTAGTAAAAAAACGGTACAAGAAAAGTTGCACATTTATGTATTTTATTTCAATTTTAATTTATTTTTATACTTATTACTTTATTTAAATAAATAAAAATAAAATAAATACTTTATTTATTGCTTTTTGAGTTGTTGAATGGAAATATTCAAATAAAAACAGAATTAAGGCCTCATTAGTTTTTGCTTTCTATTGCCGTTCTGTGACGTTCAGTTCTGTAGCAAATATTTTACATTTACTTTTTCCGTGAAAATATTCAGCTCCTTTACAGTAGGGCATAAATAAAACAAAAACATTGGAATGAAGAACAAAATATGTGCATACGAGTAAATATTATCTTGTATGAAAAAAAAAAAAAAAACAAATTAATAATTTAGAAAGGTGATCACTTCTTTCTCACAATCTGCAGACTTTATGACACTTCTTATACAAAATATAATTTTTTCCTTGCTAAAATAGTATTCTTTTCATGATTCATAGTTGCTTAATTAATAAAAATGTATTAACTTTTAAAAATCTTTAATTGAAACAAATTTTTTTAGCTTTTGACAAAAAAAAAAATTATATACTTTTGAATAATAAATTAATGTTTCCATACCTGAAGAAAGTACAAAATACACATATCTGGACGTGACTTAATAGTGTGTTTCCATACAGGTGTTTTGCTCGAAAACACGTGTTTTGGGCAAAACATGTAGAAATAAACATGTTTTCCCATACACGTTTGAAAAGAGCAAAACACCTCAATCTACGTGTTTTGAAGAAAAACACTTCGAAAATGTTCTGAACAACACTGCACTTACTCAATAATATGAAATACAACGTTGTGCTATTCATCCTAAGTGATTGAAAAACTCGAAAAAATCCATTTTCATTTGTCATTAAAAACACTAAACAATAAGAATTCAACAAAACAATTAAAATAAATAAATAAAGACCAATAAAATATGAACTACAAATAAAATAAAGAAAAAACAAGAAATATAAAAAGGGTTTAAAATCTATATGAAAGCTTTTATGAAATGGATTTGCAGTTGGAACAGAAAGTAGCGTAGAAGTTTCATATTTTTCGGCAGCAAATCCGAGCATACAAATCCGCTCCGGCTAAAGCAGACTGTAAAGCAATTTTTCTGGGACTAATGTTGGTAAATGATAAGGCTGCAGGTCTAGTCGTAAAGCATTTGCAACTTCTTTTTATGGCATAAGCGTTCTCCAGCTCAAAATAAAAAAAAAAAAGAAAATTGACAAAAACAACAGGAAATGTGTTTGACTATGGGCAATAGCCTTTTTACATTCATACCATTTTTTCTTTTTAGGACCAGATGTTTTGCTCTACTATCTATGTTTCTTTGCAATCCCATTTTAGTGTAATTATATCATACTACAATTCATTCTATCAACATTTTATTTAATAAATCGAAACTTAAAACTATGCATAACAATATTTAATATTCACTCCACCCATAAACATATTCGGCAGAAGTCAAATACTCAGTTCCAATCAAAGAAATTTAGTTTTTATTAGTAAAATAATACACAAATATAAATTCAAGGAATTTTCTTTCAAATAGCAGAAAAATTGAGTCTAAGTACAAAACACCGATTTTTTTACCATAAAGCCAATATTGCTTAATCCTCATATACGAAACTGTCTCAATTTGATAGAGCCGATTGAACTAAGCCCTTCCTGAATGCTTAAACGGAATAAGGAAAAACCGAAAACAGTAAAGTGCATAAACAGTAAAGTGCGAAAACAGTAAAGTGCATAAATAATTGTTAATGATACAACTACTTTACAGCAACTATACTATTAATTTGCTTTTATAAGCGACTGGAAAACAGTAAACAGCTCGACCGCTCTCAACAAACGAAAGAAGCAAACACAGTGAATATCAATACAGACTAGGGAACATTAATTTGGAAACATGCAAAATATACAAAAATACTGATATTTTGGAAACCAAAAAAGAAGCATGATTTTCAACAATAAACATCGTAACAGGCGAGGGAACATTAAAAGAAATATGCTCATGTTTCCTTTAATAGTCACTCGTCCGCATGGCCCATTGTACTGAAATACAAACCAGTTTTAAATTTTACAAAAATTATAAATAAATTGAAAACAAGTTAACGTCAAACTGACTCCGAAAATTCGAAATTTAAAACACTTCATATACTAATGGAAACACTTCGAAGTGTTTTCCTCAAAACAAGCGTTTTCCTTTGTAGTGGAAACATGGTATAACGTTGAATTATATTTTCAACAGATTAGCCCGCAAGAGAACAGAACGAAAAAGTAAAAACAAACCATGTACATATAGTTTATATTGAACAGAAACTAAACAGCTGATTCAGAACGGAAAAGAACGTACAAACTAATTATGCCTTTAGTGTGGAACCCTGTTTTCCTAGTAATAGAGAAACGGTGGAAATTTTTACTGCGAACTAAAGTTATAGAAACGAGGTAATAAAAATTGAGAAAGACTTTTATTCATTTATTACTTATTGTTTTGAAGTTTAGAATTGCAGAACAAACAAATCGCCTGCAAATATTTCTCTCAATGCAGTTCTGTTGAATAATTTGCCAACGAATGACAATGTTGTCATTTTTCTACTATAAAGTAGAAGATATCACTACAACAGCAACAACAATAAATGAAAAACATGTCAGACATTTTGGCTTGTGGGCATTTAATATGTTTATAGTGAAGCATTTTACCATTAACTGGAAATTTCATTTTACTTTTATATCCTGCTGAATGACAAAATGGCTTACAACAAGAACACTTAAACACAACAGTGCATGCCACAACACCGCATACACTCATACATATGTACATACATACATACATACACCTACATAGTGTATGTAGTAGCAATTCAGCGCCTCTAAAGATGACAATTTGAAGTACTTTTTGAAAGTCAAAGGTACTAAATTATTTTAAATACGATTTGCAGCCTGAATAAGGATTCGATGCTGAAACGAGTTTTTAATGAAAATACGTACTTGAAATGGATTTGGGGGAAAATGTACTAAAGTTTTCCTTCTCTGCTCTAAGTAACTAAATAAGTTGGGGATGTGCACTTTTACCTGTACGAGTATGTTATTTGTCTTCTTTTTCCCCATTATTCTTTAGTTCAGTTTTATTTTCACAGAATATAATGAGTTTTTGTCTGAGTTTTAAATGAGTTTTTCATTTTGTTATTATAATCTTGGTTATTGTATCAGCAGATATTGACAAGGAAACAAATCTTATTAAAAAATGTAATTGTAAGTTTACTACCACATAAACACAACAGCAATAATTATGTGCATACACACACACACACAAACATAATTATATGCATACATTATTAAAACATAAATAAATTAAAGCTCTTTAGCCTTCTTATTTTATAAAAAAAAAATAAAGAAAAGAAACATTTTAATAACTAATAAGTTATTAACTTCTTTTCAGGACTTTCGATGGCTGAAATCAATTAAAACGCCATTTAAAAATTCAAGTTTACAGAAATTTACAATCAGACAGAATATGGAATTGATTTACATCAGCATCTGCCTAATCGGCCTTGTCTGATGATGTATCAACACCACGGAGTGAATTATTCATGATTCACTACTTTTACCAAAAGTTTGTGACTATGTGGGCAAACCTCTTGCTGCTGAGCTCGCAACTTCTAATCCTATCTAGTACCATATAATGGGTGGCTAAATTTCAAGGGCCGATGTTGATTTTGAATAAAACACAAACTATTTAGGAAATTATTGTAATTTTATTTTATTATGATATATTGGTATTATTCAATTATGTATGGAACAAAATATCGGCCAAATGGGCGCCGCGACCACGGCGGCACACCTCCATCCGATGGTCCAAATTTTCGATGACCCTGAGGCATAATGGAGGTTCTATGCCGTTAATGTACCGAATTATCTCATCCTTTAGCTGTTGAATTGTTGCTGGCTTATCGACGTACACCTTTTCTTTCAAATAACCCCAAAGAAAAAAGTCCAACGGTGTCAAATCACATGATCTTGGCGGCCAATTGACATCGCCATTACGTGAGATAACACGGCCATTGAATTTGTTGCGCAAAAGAGCAATTGTTTCATTAGCTGTGTGGCAAGTGGCACCGTCCTGCTGAAACCACATATCGTCTACATCCATATCTTCCAATTCGGGCCATAAAAAGTTCGTTATCATCTCACGATAGCGAACGCCATTCACAGTAACTGCCTGACCGGCCTCATTTTGGAAAAAATACGGCCCGATGATGCCGCCAGCACATAAACCGTACTAAACAGTCACTCTTTGCACCCAGCATTGGTTTTTCGACAGTCACTCTTGGATTCTCATTCGCCCAAATGCGGCAATTCTGTTTATTGACGAATCCACTGAGGTGAAAATGTGCCTCATCACTGAAGATGATTTTCTTCGAAAATTTTCATAATAAGTCTGGATAACTTTAACACGTTGTTGGATTGCGTATCTCTCCATGGTTCAAATTGAATAAGTCTGAAATAGAGAAATGTGAAATAAAAATCGGAAAAAAAAACTTGGCGTTTAGGTGTGGTTCACATTCAACATCGGCCCTTGAAATTTAACCACCCGATATAAAGAACTATAATAAAGACGTATTACTTGGACATGCTCAACCCTGCAACTTGGCATTGCAAAGTGAAAAAGTGACACTTCAGGTTTTCGAAGTCTTGCAAAAATATTACAACAGAGACAGCAAAAGTGCTCTCTGGTACTTACCTGTGTGTGTGAGGTTATAAAAGTATTTGTTTACGAGTAAAAGCACAAAGCGCGGAGAGAAAGAAGGAAAAGATAATTACAATTACAATATTTGTTTCTGTTTTCTTTCATCTCTGTTCAGCAAGCAACTAAATAATAAAGAATAGATTATGCAGGCCCCATTGAAACCACATGGCGGGTGTAGACCATCAATATCAGCCCCCGCGATTTGGATGCACATAAAATGTACCAGGATTTTTAAGGTTAATACATAAAATCTACTGTCACGGGTAAGTCCCCCCGGGGAAAAGGTTTTGCCTTGGCGTACTCCTAACTTGGGCGCTCTGCTTTTCGGAGAAAAGAGGGGAAGGGGTCCCTCGTTTGGTGCGGCAAACAAAACTCTAGGAAGCCACATGACTTTTGTTGTGTTGGCTTCCGAAACCCTTACCAAGGGTATAAATTGGCAGAACGGGGATCAGCATGGCCCCCGGGAAGTTCTGCTTGTGGTTCGACCCGGGCTGATCATGGTTGAGGTGCCTACCTTGGCTGAAACATTCTGGCTGTGGTTGAAACCTGAAACGCAGGAAGGGAGTGTTAGTATCCTTGATAATTGTTTGGTGTGTGGCTTTTTTCGAGGCTAACAATCTCCCTCTGTTGCCTATATAACAGATACCTGTATTGTAAGGAACCAGTGGTGATGGTTGACGGGTGAGTGGGTTTAAGCGCTGATGCTCTTAGTGGGCTTCGGCCTACCAACTCATTAAGCCTTGTCCGTGGAATTGGTCCACCTTCAGATTAGGTGCTGATGTAAATCATTTTCACAGTTGTTACGTGTAAGTTCACAGGGGTAAATCTATGCTCCATTTATATGGAACCTCATGATAGATTCCTTGCTAAGGTTGCTGTAGCGTGACTTTAAATTGTGTGCATATGCGGATGACTTGGTCATCCTGGTAGAAGGACAGTCTCGTGCTGTCCTGGAAAGACAGGGTGAGAGAGCCATGCGTATTGTGCGTGAGTGGGGTGATAGTGTGCGTGTGGTGGGCGATAGTGTGGGCGAGGTGGCAATGCTGCTGAAAGGCAGGGAGTGTTGGGCTCGTCCATCGCTCGATCGCTCTGGCAGCATTAGTCTCCTGATCACGGGGCATGGTTCCCTCAATGCATATTATACATTTTTGCGTTAGAGGAGTCTGTCTGAGGCTGCGCTGTGCAGTTGCGGTGGGGTTCCTGAAGACTGGAGACACATTCTGGTCGAGTGTTCTTTTTACGATGATATTAGGGGCTTAGAGGATATGGGCGTAGTAGAGCGGGTGACGATTGGGATATCAGTAGGGTTCTGGCGGATAACGCGTTATTTGAAGCGTTGGGCGTATATGCCCGCGAAGTGTTTAATGTAATTCTTACGTACTACACGTTCTTCGTCCAGAGTCAATCCATTGCCCAGTGAATCGTAGAACGCATTACAGAGCCATACGGTTCAGCTATGAAATATGTTGCCTGCAAACGTGTTTTCAGTCTATTACAATGTTGGAAAGTTCAAGTTAAGTGTCCTCTTTTCTCCTCCTAAGCTTTGCATATTTAGGGGGCATCCATCCCCTGTGTGGTAGTCCATTATATAAATAAACACATCTACTCTCTCTTATTGAAAACCAATCCCAATCCCCTCTCTCGCTCTTATATTTTTGGCAGATATTTAACGCTGAAATACGAGCAGATTTAGAAAAATTATAATACTTAACATTTTATAGTAATAATTAGTTTTAGATAATATCAGTTTAAAGTTCGTAAAGATAAGTTTTTATATTATTTGTATTTTTGTATTCCCATCTTAAAATTCACAAAAAAAAGAGTTTAACTTACAAGTTTTACAAGTATTTATTTAGTTTTACACAAAAATAGAAAAGAAAATAAAAAAAGAAATATCTATGAAGTGTAATATTTTTTGGTAAGAAAAAGTTTTGCATTTTAACCGGCAAATCAGATGTCTGCACAATGGCTTGCAATGGAAATTAATTGTTACTTGTGAGAAAGGAAATATGAAAAAAGAATTACCCGCCAAAAAGTTAAAAAATTATACCTTTTTTCAATAATTGCCGCGATCAATAATTCTTGGTCAAAGAAGACAGCAAAAAAATAATTGAATACACTAAAGCTGGAGGACAACTAGCAGTCGCTACACTACTCATCAACACCCAAGGCGAATTCATTATAAGGTGGATGAATCGGCGAATTCAGGCAAATTCGATCAATCCACCGCCACTTCCTCTATCAAGTTTTGTTTACTTTTTCGGCGCCATTTAAATTTTTTATTCTATGCAAAGAAATACTGAGTGAAGTGATACAAAGTTGTGAAAAATATTAAAAATGAGAACTTGTTCCGTTTGTAAAAATAAGTTTCAAAAGGGAAATGTAACAAAACAAAAAATAAATACTAAAAATGCACATATTCTTTATCAACTTCTTTTGACATCTGAAGTGTGAATTGGCCTTTTACACAAACAAAATACCTGTTGCTTTTTTTATTGTTGTATTGTAGTAGCGAAGCGGCTACCTTATTTTTTGTATTATGATCAGCACAAGGATTCGAACTCGGTATCATGTATTTTAATACGGCCCTAGGCGAATTTATTACTAGGTGAACTTGACAGCTGACAGGTGATTATTTTTTGTTTCTCGCGTTTTTTCCAATGAGATTGTCATTGTTTTTTACTTTTGTTTACAAACTTTTTCGCGCAATTTTAATCTAATAATTTTTTTGCATGATTTAGTGCAATTTCAAGAAATTTGTGTGAATTTAAAAGTAGAAAACTAATATAATCTGTGATTTTAATTACAAACAGTTATAAAAGTTTTTATTTAACGTTTATATAAATTTTTTTGCTGCTGAACAATCTTAGGCGAATTTAGATTTTGACATTCTCGATATGTTTTACAATAAAAGAAATATATTGTCGCCTTCCCGCTTGCATTCACCTGTATAAATTCGTCTTGATACGGCCGCTTAACCAACTCAGCCACTGAGCTCTAATTTTTTCGCCTAAATTTGCCCCATATTGATCACATATGCAATTTATTATAATCCCAGCTGTTTGTACTGATTAAGCGGCCGTATTAAAAATACATCATGCTTACGTGATACTGAATTCGAATCCTTCCTTTTTTGTCCTTCCTGATGGTATTCCAGTATTTTACCATGTAATCTGACAGATAAGATTTACCGTAATGTTTATCGAACTTTTCTTTTTTCCCCCTTTCGCCGTTGTCTCTTTCAAATAGTAGTGTTTAATCAATAATCTTAATTTCAAAAGAAAAAAATTGTATTCGTGCTGCCATCTAGCGCTAAACAGCTTCATTATCAATCTGCCCTCGTGTTGTCGGTATAAATATTGTCATAGATTTTGCATATTGTGAAATGAAACTTACCACGTACTTGAATACTTTTTCGGACACATGAAAAATGTTTTCATTTCAGCAAACATCATATTGAGTTTTCATTCCAAAACATTAATGTCACTACCCATAGTGCACTTGCAACCAGATTTCTTATTAAATAACAACAATCTCAGAAGTGGTTTCTCCACAATCATAGTAACTGTTATAAATGTTTGCGGAGACGGAAGTAAAGACGCTGTTTACTTGAGTTTTAGTATTTCCGTTTACTTGTCTAAAACTCCAAGCTAACAACGAGCCTCTTTAAAATAGTTTTGCTTTTCAAAGATGCCATAATCAAGGCATCATACTCCTGCTTAAGTTTTGTTAGCAAAACTTTACTTACAAACTGTGAGTTCATTTGGTTAAACTTTTAAACGTTTTAGCGTCGTAAATTAGCGTAAAATACAAGCTAAAAGTTTGCGATACAAAAAATCCTCAAAAGAGGAAATCAAAGAGAAGGAGATAGAGAGAGAGAGAGAGTACAGAAGAGAAATCAGCACAAAGTTTTGTCTTACACAACAAAAGTTGTTATCTTTTTAAGCCGCAAATAAGAAAAAGGATTAAAAATAAAAAGTTTTTCAGAATGAAAGAATAGTTTCGCAGTTTTTTTTTTTTTTGTTTTTTCTTATTCTGCCATAATTTTTCAACAATATTTTTTAAACGTTATTTGCCGGCATAATTAGCTTGGTAATAAGTTGCCAAGTGTTTGTGAAGAGATCAAAAGTTAATTAAAGTTTAATAAAAATATTAAGCATTGCTGAGCAGAATACGAGTATATCAATAAGCATTTTTCATAATTAAAAGTGAAGAAGCTTATTACGAGTATGCATCAAGGAAATGCCAAGAAGTTATAAACGCGCAGGGAAGCCCCAAATTTCAAGTAACTGAATTAATATTTTCAGTTTTCAGTATCGAAAATTGGCAGTGATTGTGGATAAAACAGCAGGATAATAAGCAGAATAATAAAAGAGAACTTTTTTTTTCAATTCGAGTCAAATAAAGGGGTATAAAACGAAATAAATATAAAGAAGAATAAAAAAGAAGGAAGGAAAAGAGAAGAAGAGGAAATAAGAGTAACCGAAATGAAAATTAGAAGTGATAAGTCTGAGAAGATAAAATTAAAAAAGTGAAGAAAGAGTAACGTAAGAACACAGAAAAAGGAGAGTGGCCGGCAAAGAGGAAATAAGAGTAACCGAAATGAAAATTAGAAGTGATAAGTCTAGAGAAGATAAAATTAAAAAAGTGAAGAAAGAGTAACGTAAGAACACAGAAAAAAGGAGAGTGGCGAGAGGTAAGTAGAAGAGAATTAATAATTGGGAATATTTAATTTCTAACTTATCATACAACTCAATAACACAAAAAAATACGGAGTACCAACGATTGATTCTAGTAGATCAAAAATAAAAATACAGAAATGTCGGTGTATTGAAAGATCATATCGGAATTTTATTTTAAAGGCGGTTAAAATCTCTCAGCTTTTACCTATTCTGGCAGCATATCGGTACATAAATCTATGTTTAAGGCGCAAAATATGTATGTTTGTATGTTCAGCAGCGTAGTAGAAAATGTTTTGGCAAATATTTTTGTAAGAAAAGTAAAATAAACAGAAGAAAATGAGATAGAAGAGAGTTATATTAAAGAGTAGTAATAACAACGGAAAAATCCCAATGGAGTAGAAGAAAGGATATTATATGAAAAGCAAGGAGAAAAGAAGGGAGCAAAAGAATAAAAGGAAAAGAATTGAACAGGTACGACAAGTAAAAGAAACATAAACAGGAAGAAACAGGTGATTCGAAAAAAAGTAAAATAGATAAAGAGGCAATGGAGAATAGAAAAGCCAGCTAAAAGACCCCAAAAGAATAGAAGAGAAGATATGACATATGAGAAGCGGAGAGAAAAAAGAGAACAGATGGAAATGAGAACGGCAGATATATGAAGAGAACAGAACTGAAGAGACAAGAAATGAAACACGAAAAAGAACTGAAGAGAAGAGATAAAAAAATAGGAGAATTGGAGAGAAAAGATTAAAAGATATGAGATAAAAAGTGAAGAGATTAGAAGAGAACAAATGAAAGGAAAAGAAAAGAAAATAGAAGAAAAGAAAAGAAAAGAAAAGAAAAGAAAAGAAAAGAAAAGAAAAGAAAAGAAAAGAAAAGAAAAGAAAAGAAAAGAAAAGAAAAGAAAAGAAAAGAAAAGAAAAGAAAAGAAAAGAAAAGAAAAGAAAAGAAAAGAAAAGAAAAGAAAAGAAAAGAAAAGAAAAGAAAAGAAAAGAAAAGAAAAGAAAAGAAAAGAAAAGAAAAGAAAAGAAAAGAAAAGAAAAGAAAAGAAAAGAAAAGAAAAGAAAAGAAAAGAAAAGAAAAGAAAAGAAAAGAAAAGAAAAGAAAAGAAAAGAAAAGAAAAGAAAAGAAAAGAAAAGAAAAGAAAAAAAAGAAAAGAAAAGAGAAAAAAAGAATAGAAGAGAGGGGACCAGTAGAGATAAGAAAAATAAAGAGAAAAATTAATGCGAATAAAGCAAAATAAAGAAATGAAGGAAATGAGATAGAAGAGAGGTAAAGAGATAAAGAAAAATTGAAGCTCCGGCCAAAAAACTGCAATAGAATAGAATAGAGGATATGATAAGAGAAGCGGGGAGAAATTAAAAGAACAGACGAAAAGGGGAACAGAATAGAAGATAGTTTAAGAGTGCAGAGAAGCGCAAAGTGAAACACGAAAAGGAAGAGAGGAGAATAGCAGACACGTAAAGATGGGAAAATTGAAGAAAGTATGAGTTTAAAAGCGGAGAGACTAGAAAAGAAAACTGGAGAACAGGAAAAAATAAAAAAAGAGAACAGAACTGTAGAGAAACGAAGGGAACTTAGCAGCACAGACGAGAAAAAGAAACATATGCGTCTACAAAAACTACTCCCTCTTTCCTTCCTCCTCCTAATTTATTCCTACTATCATGTACTCCAGTATAAGGTACTGCATGTATAATGCACTGTATATATGTACATATAGGGTGATACCGTGAGTACTGGCCCAAGGCAAAAAAAATTAACAGAAATGAGAAAAACAAAAGAGAACAGAAGAAAAAGAACAAGAGAACAGAACAACAGAACAGTGTTGTCATATTTTTTTCATAAAATCAATTCAATTTGAAAATAAAAATTTTCCCAACCAAAAAATATTTTTGTTTGTGTTTTTTGGCTCTATTAAAGTAAAAAAAAAAGAAACTGCATAAATTTCCAAAAAAAAAAAACTTTTTTCATAGAAAAAAAATTCAAAAAAAAATCTTTTTGTCTTCCCAAAAAAAAAAAAAAAAAAAAGATAAATCTTACGATCTGACAACACTTGGCAGAGAGTAGAACAGAAGAGATGAGAAAACGAATAATGAACAGAAATAAAAAGAACAATTGATGAAAAGAAAAAATAAGGTAAAAAAAGTGAAAATAAAACAAGAGAGAAAAGGTGATAGAATAGAGTTCATGGAAAGAGAATTGATAGTAAAGAAAAAAAACTCTCTCATATGCCGCCGAAAAAAACGCTTCTAAAACTTAACTACAATTTTCTAAAATTTACTATAAAATTCGAAAAAGTTGAGTTCTAAAAAACTTAACTACAATTTTCTAAAATTTACTATTAAATTCTAAAAAGTTGACTAAACGAAAACATCTGTAAGATTCGCTTAGTAGAACAGCCTTATTAAAAACTTTAAATACCAATATTCAGACATGCCAAAGAATTCACTTCCGTTCGGAAACGAAATTGAATCCGTTTTTTTCGGAATGAAATGAATTCCGTAAGATATTAGTTATGTCATTTTTAAAATTATAAATGATTTCATTCCAAAAAGGGTTTTTGTTTTTCGTTTTTTAAAGAATTAAAAAAAAGAATCCAATTCCGTTCCCGAACGGAATTGGGCTCTGTGACATGGCCACTTGTCTCTGATTTTCAAAAATCGGTGACGAATTAATTTTATCATAAACAAATCTTAAAAAAATTGTAACGATTAATTTTTCATAGAAAACACTTTTTTCTGAAACCTCGCATTTGTGTGTGAAAAACTCAATCAAATCAGGACTTGGGGCGCCTTGAAACGTGCTAAGGATAATAAAAACAACCTAAAACCAACAAAGCCTTAACAATAACAGTAATACAAATACTTTTCTTTTTTTTTAAGCAAATAAATAAATGAAAAGACAGTTGCAAAGAAACTAGAATAATGGAGACGTGATATTGAGCTACCAAGTTGAGCATAAAACCAAATCGCATTTCAACATACAAATTTTTCTTTTCTCATTCTTATTTTAATTTTATTTTTTGTCACATAAAAAGAATAAAATAAAATCACACCCACCCACATTATTATACAAAACGTAAAGGATAAAAATAGGATTGTAAACGTTTCTCTAAAGAAACCGGAAGGCAACAAAATAAAAAAAAAGCGAGAAAAAAATGGAAACCATATCTTCCCCTTCCTTTAGAGCATTGATTATAACCAACACACATGCTAAACATTGTGGGAGTGATTTTATTTCCTTTGATTCATTTGTTTATTTCCACAACAATAACAACAGCAACAACAACAGCAACAACAAGAAACTAGGAAGATTGCGAACACAATTTGTACAAGATTTAAAAATGTAAAACAGAAAAAACTGATTTTCTTGTATAAAAGAATGCAAAGAATTCCGATAATGATTAAATTTGAATAGAATAAAAGGAGCTTTTTCACACAATAAAAGTTATACGAGTACACACGTTTATTTCTGCATTTGTAAATTTAAGACTTTTTTAATGTGTTTAAAAGTATAAAAATTCCTTAAGGAACTTTTTTTAAGGAAGGATTAAAAAAGGATCTCAAGCAAAGAAAATACAACAGCCCCAATGAATAGTCATGATATGGTTTCATATATGAGAGCCTGATTTAAATACTTGCTTGCGTGTGTATGTGTGTGTGTGTGTGTTTGGGAAAGAATAACAAATATAGAATACTGATAATTATGTAAAGCAGTGGTGCCCACAAGTTCTATATGGAAGAGTAAACACCAATACATTTAAGGAAAAACTATTTTATTTATTTATTTATTTACTGTCTAATTTATAAAAAAATTTTACTGCTTTATTAAGAGTTAATAAGAAGAAATCGAAAAAACATTATTTATAAACATTTAATAACACTATTCAGCTGTTATCAACGATTAATAATTTCCAAAAATTCCTTCTCTAAACCTTTAATAAGTTGAAATTTATAATTATGAAAGCATTTTGTGCGAAAATTTAGAGAATTTTTGAGATGAAAATCGGTAAGTGTGTAACAAATATATACAAACATATATATATGTATTGCATTTCCACCAAAAATTGTGTAAATATATATAGCGAGATAATCGATTTATTCGCTCTTTCAAGCAATGTATATAAAGTGAGCTATCGTTTATATATATCGCCCTGTCATAGAAATGGTGCTATTTTTTTCGAGTGGTTAAATTTTAAGGGCCGATGTTGAATATGAACCTCAGCTGAAAGTCAAGTTTCTTTCTGCGTTTCAATTTGTGTGTTACTCAATTTTATTACCTTGTTTTTTGTAAAAGTTCTTTAAGGGTTCAAATATTATATCTGAAACAGTAAATACACGGTTTTTTCTATGAAAATCTATAAGAAATAGCACCTCTGGTATGACAGCGCCATTTAGTGTTGTGTTTTAGGTAAAAATAAAACTCAAAAATTACTTCTTCGACCCAAAAAAATAGCAGATACTACAACTTTCCAAGATAATAAAAATAAATAAGCATTATTTGTCCAATTTTATAATGGTTGTTCCTTGTTAGACAGCGTTTTTAAAATCGCCAACTTCAAATGTGTATAAAAAAATCGCTCACTGAACTAAAAAAAACAGTTTCTTGAAGATTTTGTAATGACAGCTTTCATTTTCAATTGGTCTGATCCCGTTCCCATTTAGTTCTAAGTTGTATTTTATTTTTAAGCAAATTTTTAAACTATCTTTCAGACTTATTAACGACTGCAGAAATTTTAAACGAATTCTGTTTTTCACATAAAAAGTTCTTTTGGAAAAATAAAGAATTTCAAATATTTACTTACATTTACTGCATATCCTGGATCTTTTATGCGTTCAGCCTGTTCACAAACCCTTTCAAAAATAAAAAATTTATTTTGGATAATTTTATACATTCTAATTTGAAAGAAAAAAAAAACACAATATTATATTTTTCCAAAACAAATTGACTCAAAAAAGTATAAAATTCGAACGATATGACAAGGTATTGCCAACATATAGCCACAAGAGTATTTAATAGTTAATTTGATATTATCAAGTATTTATAAATAAGCCTTTTTATTACTGGTTAATAAGGTGAAAACCGTTGGATAGCTAATGTAAGGATTATCTTTAAATTAAGATATTTTTATAAATTAGACTGTAACGGCCTTATTTATAAAAATTTTTTCATGTTTATTAAGCTCTTATTGTGCAAATTTTGTGTAGAAATCAGTGCAATAACAGCTTAATAAACTTATATATTAATATATAAAATACAATAAAGTAAGGCGAGACCATATTGCGCGGAAAAACTATTTTTATTTAATATTTTTTGTTGTAAAAAGCAAACCATTTACAAAAACAACGTTCACACTGATAATCGCAAAGCATGCGAAAGTGTTGTTGGCTTTGCTTTTGTGTGTGTGTGCGGTGAAGAACGACAAAAAATATATAAAAGACGAAGTTGTTGAGGGCAGTATTTGTGTATTAAAGAGCACAGCCCTATAGCTAAGCGCATTTACAAAAACAATTGAGTATCAAGCGCATATGGCTGGGCACACTTGATATAAAGAATACTTTTCTACATAGAAAGAAAACGCTCATACTAAATATAAGTATTATCTACTTGCTCTCTATGCGGAACGTACTCATAAATTTAAGTACGAGTAACACACAAGTGTATTTGAAACAAGCTTAAATGGGATTGTTGAAGAAAACCAAACCTGCGATGTCTTAAAATAAGTATAAAATTCTTGAATCAAGCGGCGAACTCTAAAGCCGAGTAAAAAAACCAAAGCAAAGAGACATATACATAAATAGACATACATAGAAATAAATTCCAGAGAGATTAGAATAAAAACCAGTTGGCCAAGTCTTAAAGACATCTTAAAAGATGGCTGCAAGACAATAGAAATTCGTGAAAGACATGTTGACAACACCTTAAACAAATCGTTGACGAAATTTTCGAGCAAATGGCCACAAAATCACGCAAGACCACAACACAAGCGACAGTTTCTCTCACCACATCGTCGACGACATACTCCTCTAGCATGTCGTCGACGAATACATAAGTGACAATATCCACACTACCTAGTAAACGATTGTGTAGGTGACGACTTCCACCACAGTATCGTCGACGATTGCGTAGGCGTCATATTTGTTATGATAGTGATTTAATAAAAGTTATTAAATAATTTTTTCAGCTTCCTTTGTCTTTTTTTATTTTTCAAATTATTGATAGCGGCTCTTTCTCTGTCAAGTTTTGTTTACCTTTTTCGGCGCCATTTAAATTTTTGTACACGTTCTTTATCAACAATTTTTGACAGCCTAATTACACAAACAAAACACCTGTTGTTGTAGCGAAGCGGCTACCAAGGCGAATTCATTACCAGGTGAACTTAACAGCACAGGTGATTATTTTTTGCTTCTCGCGTTTTTTCCAATGAGACTGTCAAATTTTATTTCTTTATTTTATAAACTTTTTCGCGCCATTTTAATCTGAAGGTTTTTTTGCATGATTTAGTGCAATTTTAAGAAATTTGTGTGAAGTTAAAAGTGAAAAACTAATATAATCTGTGATTTTAATTACAAACAATCATAAAAGCTTATATTTAACGTTTACATAAAATTTTTTCTCTGCTGAGCAATCTTAGGCGAATTTAGATTATGACATTCACGATATGTTTTACAATAACAAAATACATAGTACTGAATTCGCCTTTCCGCTTGCATTCACCTGTATAAAGTCGCCTTGGCGGCTACCTTGTTTTTTGCATCATGGCCTGAGCTGAATTCGCCTTAGTTTTTTCACACAAAATAATTTTTACGCGCACGTGTGCGAAACGGTAGCAAAGTACTATGGTGGAAAATAATTGTTCTGTGGTAAAGAAATTTCATGTATTTGCTGTGTGAAAAAATATTATATTTGACAACATAAAATTTTGACTAAACAGAAAAAAATTTTAACAAAACTAATAAAATAAATAAATAAAAATTGATAAAATAAGAAATAGTTATGATAGAGCAATTTTTCAATTTAGTATTATATAATTTTTATACTTTTAATTATAACATTTTCAGTTATAATTTATTTCAATCAAATTCCTACATTTCAAATATTTCTATCCTATTGTCAAAATTTATATTAGCCCCTAGAGCTAGTATAATTTTACTCACCTCAGAAATGTCAAAAATTTACTTACGAGAGTACTTTTCTACCGTTTCACACAAGTCCATTGTATACAAAATGTACATATATAAAAGCATTAAAGAAATAATAAATGGGTAGATCAGGGTGGTGGTAATTCAGTGAAAATATCGAAACCAAATGTTTTCAATACATATTGGTTGTAAAAATTGTTTGCATTGGCAGCGAATTATTTTATTTCATTTTTTACTTCATTTATTTCAGTTTTTTTAATCGAGCCCATAGGGCCATATTTGATTAAACAGCTAGTTGGTGAAAATAATATACAACTTTCATATTTTTTTAATTTTCATTTACTATCTATGCCGCCAATATTTTACTATGACTATATCTATTAAGAATATCGATATAGAACACCCATGAAGATTTCATACTACAAATGTCAATTTGGAACAATAAATTGGACTGGTTCATTTCATCTACTGACCTCCCTAAGTTGTGTGCGTATAGTAAAATGAATTTTAAAATTGTTGCCTAATGTTTAACTGTACTAAATTAAGTATAGCCGCACCAAATGGGTTAAGATTTGTATACAGGAAATATGAAATGGCGCGCATGAAAATGTGTGAAAAAAAATATGAAAACATAAACAAATTTTGATAGTTGGGTAATGAGCCTCATGATATAAAAAATACAAGGTAGTTTTATTCTCTCAATTTTCCTTAACAATCACCATCTGACAAGTATAAGGATTGTGACATTTTCCATAAAATTGTGCTACCGTATTAGTTTATACATTCCCTTGTTTTCAGTTTTGTTTGAAGTTGTGTGTGAAAATAATAATAAAATTTTGACTTCTAACAAAAATAAATAAAAATTTTTAAATAAAATACAAACATACATAAATCTAAAATATATAAAAATAGCCTGAAAAACATCCCCAGACTAAAATGCTACCGACACCATGTTTCAATGTGCCTTTAGTATAACGTGGATTAAAACGTTGGCTTTTCGGTCATCTAACCTGTCTTAATCTATCGGAACCTTTTAAATTAAATTTGGACTCATCGGAGAATAGTATGGAATTCCTTTGTGTGGTGGTCAAATTAAGGTGTTACCTTGCAAATTCCAACCTGGCCAGTCTATTTTTCCGCGATATAAAGATCTTTTTTACACTTTTGTATGGTATGCTTTTAGTCCGCCTTCTGCAGCCTGCCTTTGAATCTGGGGGTAACATTTAATGGCAATTGTAAGGCAATGGTTCTTGACGACACGCATTGGTATTTTTTTTTTTTTTTATCAAACGCATTATTGCCTGGCCATCTCGTTTACTAGTTTTTCGGGAACGTCCACCTTTATGTTCTGTAACCAAAGTTCTTAATAAGACGCTGTGGTGGATGTCAAATTTTTTTTTGCAATTGTGGTCACTGATTGGCCGTTATTAAAATCAGATATTATTTTTTCTTTTAAATGCACTGAATAGAGAAGTTATAAGTCACGCCTAGAACAAGTTTGAAGGCACGGAAACGACGGAAAACTATATGCAAATTTTCGCTATACATGCTTACTATGATATTTAAAGAAATAATGACATCTTTTGGAAGTAGTTTTTTTTTATTGTAAATAATGAAGAATATTGAAGGTTACGTGCATTAGTTTTGTCGCTGCATCCTGGGTTATTCTAGTAGAAATAATTTTTTATATATTTTTAAACCACATGCATCAAATTTTTCCCCTTTGTTTTTAATATATAAAGAGTCTTTTCTTTTAAATGTAATAATATTTTCTTTAAAATAGGCATTTGTTTGAATACTATCGTAAATTTTATTGATAAGCAAAAGTCTGTGCTTTTAGTTTTTTTTGGTACCAAATTGGACCCAAGTGGGCTGGCTTTACAATAGCTGGTAGCCCGGTAAACCTAACCTAGCATTGGTTTCAAAACGACCACAGATACCTACTTACATCAGCTTATTATATCTAGCTTTTTCTAGTATGAATAATGCACTACACATTTCAGAAGAATTCCATTCTAGGAGTAAATTCCCTTATTCAACTGTGTGGCAACGCCTTTTTATATTTCTCTCTAAAAATAAACCTCAAAAATCCTTATTACAAATAATAAAAAGAGAATGAAACTACCTTGTATTTTTTATATCATGATGAGCCTAAAACAGCTGTCGATCAGCTACGCTAACGAGGCCACCTGGTACTAAATTCGCCTTGATAGTTCACTATTTTCATCTAAAAAGTAATTGTAAAATATTTATTTTGAAAGGAAAGGAAATGTATTAAGGGGCACATTTTTATGGAAATAAAAAACATTGGCTTGATTATGCTTTTATGACATATTTATTGCAATTACTTAATTAAATTAAACACATTATACATAAACATGGGAAGGAGATTCGTTATTGTTATAGTTATTAATTTCAGTTGCCGAATAAATCATTGTTATCAAAATTACCATCCATCCAATTGTTTGCTTATTTAATACATGTTCATTAAAGGTATTTTAATATTGTCTTCATGATAGATCTTAACATCCTTAATCATAAGATTTGGCATTGAAACCACATCGTCCAAATTGGTAATATCACAGTGCAAAGGATAATTCAAAGGCAAATTGTCAAGGAACAAAGTATTTAGTTCAGCTCCCTTTTGGATGCCCACTATACCCGAAGAACCTGTCAAAGGTGTAATGACAGTAATCAATTGCATGGGCAGACCACTGGAACGTCCACGAGGCAATAAAAGACGATGCGGCAATAAGGTACTTTGACCAGCTAAAATATCCTGTTGCAACACACCATCACCGTTGAGCGCCTGCATAACTAGCTGGTAGATTTTGGTGAGAGGAGTGGTATCGCGACTGGTTATGGTGATGTCTTTAGAGTTTAGTTTTAAGGAGTTGCGGCCTGGTTGCAATTGAGCTGTGGTCACATCTAATACAATGACATTTTGACGTCTCTCTACCAGGGGTATGATATTGTTTTGCCCATCAACTTTAGGTACCAATAAGTTACGTATAACGACTTGTTGTTGACGATCTGAGGTGACATCGATTTCAATGTTGAACGACTTGTGATTAAGGCGGGGAACACGACCTATCAACACCTTGCTATTGCCTTGCATAATTTGATCGATATTGTTGTTGTTGTTGTTTAACAAATTGGTAAGATCGATATCGGTTTGCTCCAAGAATGTCTGCAATTTATCAACACCAACATTATTGATAGTTATACTGCGCACTGTTGAAATAAATTCCTCACGCTGGAGATATATTTGCTGTAATCTTTGATCGACGATTTGAACAATACCGGCCAAGAGAAGTTGTGCTGCTTCATTTTCTAGCAAATTGACGATCATACCTTTGCGTAGTTGCTGGCTAGTTGGTTGGAGTATATCACCCAAAATATTGACTAAGCCAAGTTCCTGGATTTGACCCGCCAAAATAAGACCGATTTCATTGATCTTTTGGTTGTAAGAAGGAATGGTTATTTGGCCAATACGTTGTTGCAAGACTTGATTGATACGTTGAATAATATTTTCAATTTTGGATATAGTTTGCACGTCAACATTTACCGTGTTACTGAGTCCAACCAGGTTGTTTGAAAGCAGGCCGTGTCCCTTATTATTCTGGGTATGCTGGATATTACCCAACAATAAAGGTTGTCCCAGGGCAATACGCTCAATGTTAAGGCGGGCCACTAATTGCTGAAGTGTATGTAATACTAATTTACCATTAATAGTGCTGGTTTGGCCCAACTCTTTGTTGACAATACTGCGCCTATAGCGATGACCTTGTTTATCACCATGACCATGTTTAATACCTTCGCCTGCATAAATATTTTGATTACCACGCTGAATCGTATCCAAATAATTTTGTTCGTCGGAATATAGACCTTGTCTGTTAGTCTTGCCTCTTTGATAGCCTTGATATTCAGTATTGTATCGATGGTTCACAACATCATCATCTTCAACAACTCCTGCCATATTGTTAACATTGAGGCCTACACCGATAGTGTTTAGTTTATGTCGGTTGATATGCAATAGACGTTCATCATTGATGTTGGTAGTAGGTAAGTGCATGTCTAGGCTTTCACCAGTATTTTGGCCCAAGTAACCACGATTATATAACAAATCCTGATCATTATTGATAAATTGTCTTTGTCCAATACGACCGCGGGTAATGATGTTAAGCAAATCATCGCTACTATCGCCTGTGGTCACAGTTTCTTGTCCTATACCACGACCCCAGGAATTGCGGTTGATATAATCATTATCCTGATAGTTCTGGCGGTTGCTCTTGGTGTTGATGCCACGGTTTGTGTTTACATACCAATCATCTTGTTCGTTGTCAATATCCATGATCTTGCCACGTCTATTATTTTGCATATAGCGATCATTGTTTATGGTGCTTATATCCTCAAGAGTTTTATTATCATCCTCATCATCATTACGATTGTACTTGCTTCTTTGACGTTCATTATTGTAGCGATCATTGGCAACGCGACGTCCTCCAGAGATATAATCGTCTTCATCGTATTGATTGTTGTTAACTTGATAGCGGGTATTGCCCGTTCCATAACGATTATCATCCGCATTTACAATATTGCTAGGATTTTTACGATGTCTACCGACAAACAAAAGGCGAGGATCATTCACACTGACAGTATTAATACCAGTTTGTCCTTGACGCAAGTTTTTGCTACCGATGTACAAATTGCGTTCCATGTCAGTATCTTGTTCAAGATTAATACGATTGTTATCATGTCTACCGCTCCATAATAAGTTGCTATCATCATCAGTATTCCCAAAACGCTTACCACCAATTATACCACGATTTCCCCCCAAAACAGTACCGGCTTCCAAGTCTATATCAAGTTTACCAATACCACTTATACCGCGATTACCAGTGAGGTCTATTTCATGTTTTAGGCCGCCATAGATATTGTGTTCAAGGTCATCATTTACATCGAATACTTTATTATGCAAACGTCTTCCTACATGCAAAAGACGATCAGAGTTGACTTCTTCTTGATTGGTGTTGAGTTGACGGCCACCCAAAGTATTTCCATAAAGCGTGTTTATATACAAGTCACTGTCAATGCGGTTTTGGCTAATGCCACCCTTAATATTATCACCATTTCTTTGTCCCCTTCTGCCCAGCAAATTGTTTTCATTAATATCGCTTTCTAAGCCGCCCATGGTCGCATAGTTTTGATGCGAGTTTCCTATAGTATCCTGGTTTACTAGGATTTCGTCCATGAACATACCCATATACGATTTAAGACCAATATCTTGACTCAATAAACCATTTCCGGGCAAAGAAACCACCAGTTTTTCCAATTGTCTGTCATCCTGTTGCACAACATTACCACCAGCCAGTTTACGCAAAGCGATCTGCTTGTGAAGATCACGCCAGGGCATCCATATTGGAGATCTATTCAATACACCCAATAAGCCAGCTTGTTGTTGATCGGTAATTGCCGAGTTCCACAAGATGTTGCGACGACCCATGCCCATAACATCGGCTAATTGAGGCCGAAGTGTAGAAACCCCAGTATCCAAATGGCGTACCTGATCTATTACATTATCTTTAAGGAAAAGTTGTGGCAATATTTCATGTAGAGCGGGTACAATCAGCATTTGCGTATCTTGACGTTCTCCCAGCGCCATAACTAAAGCATGAACAAACAGTTCGTTGTTTATATTTTGACGGCCATAAACCGCCAAACGTTTGAAGGTATCAAAATCGCGGGCAGCCACTAAAAGCCTGTAAAGGCCTAAAACATGGCGAACATGTTGCTCATTTTTAATGGTGCAAATGGCTTGTTTGCTTAACATTTGATTGTTGCGTATCAAATCTAAAACTTCTTGCATTTCTTGGGTTAGAGGCTACAGCAACAGAGAGTTTGATTTGATCAAAAATAACATTACTTTAACTAAATCTTTAACTTACACGCATGTAAAGGTCTTCATTGGTGATAATGTTGCGATCAGCCAACACCAATAAGTCTTGTTGCTGCAGGGGCGTGTAGATTTGTTGCAAAATGTCCAAAATGAATTTTTGTTTCAAAAGCTCGTCTTTGTTCAGAACATTTCCGCCACCAATAATGCCGCCCACACCACCTCCTCCGATTCCTGTAAATTACTCACCAAAATTTTAGTGCTATAGCCAATTTACTGCTATGGAAAGCACTTACCTTGAACAGTTTGCAGTCCTAAACCGCTCATGACATTGAGACCCACTCGTCCTCGGTCCATAATAACACCACCGGCCACAAGGCTGACCATACCCAGCAGTAACAAACCAATACGTTCCATGGCTTAGACTTTCAAGCTTTTGTCCAACCTTTAGTTATTTTTCGATTTTTTTGCTCTATGAAAAATAAAACAACTTGTTAGTGGTTGCTCTAAGGCGCTCCTGAAGATGCGCTCCGAAAGTGACTGTGCTTGTGATTTCTTTTCTTTCTGTATTTATACCTTTCAACAGTCCAGTATATTATCAATAGTCAAAATTATATTATTTGCATTATCATGTCCGCAAAGGTTATTAACCATTCTTTAGGATTGTATTTAATTAATCTTTTGCATTATCAATTATTATTGAAATTTGACTTTTACAGGCCAAATGATTTGTCTGTTTTACAAATATTATTATTATGCAATTAGCGAGATTTATTTATCAGGCTTTTTACACTCACACTCGCTGGGGGACAATTGAAAGGCATTTATTTTAACTTGCCATAAAATATATATGTATATACATATGTACATAAAATTAAAAACAAACAATTTGGAATAATCTTTATGGCATTCGCAGCTTAAAAACAAGATTTTCAATCTAAAACAATAACTTTGAAGTTGTTAAAATCACAAAAAAAAAGAAATAATCAGGCATATGCTTAGCAACGCAAATCGCTTAAATTTAGCGTTTTCGATTTGAAAACGCCAAATGGGTGCTCTGACAAACGCGTAAAGCAAGAAGTCTGGTTTTGCGATTTGAAATCGCCAAATAGGTATTCTGGTAAACGCATATCGCTTAAAATTGGCGACTTCAACTCTCATATGTACATTAAAGTGAACTGATTGAATTTGCTAAATCTGAATTTCACAATTAAACTTTAATACTTATTTATATTCCCCCCGGGGAGCAGGCTTTGCCTTGGCGTATTCCTAACCAGGGCACTCTGTTTTTCGGGTAAAGAGGGTAAGGGGTCCCTCGTTTGTTGTAGCAAATACAACTCTAGGAAGCCGCATTGCTTAAGTTGTGTTGGCTTCCGAAACCCTTACCAAGGGTTTAAATTGGCAGAACGAGGATCAGCATGGTCCCCGGGTGGTTCTGCTTGCAGTTCTACTCGGGCTTGCCTGGAATGTTCTAGCTGTGGTGGAAGCCTAAAACGCAGGAAGATGCTGTTAGTTTTTTCGGGGACTAACAAACTCCCGAGGATCTGTTGCCTATACAACAGATACCTGTACTGTGAGGAACCAGTGGTGATGGATTGACATGTGAGTTGGTTTAAGGGCTGATGCTGCTAGTGGGCTTCGACCTACCAACTCATTAAGCCTTGTCTTCCATTGATTGCTGGGACATTGCATACAGGAGGGATTAGAAGGCCCGAACTCCTCAACAAGAAGTTCATCATATGGCTACAAACATATAGCATAACTTGCTACCTGTATCAGCCTAGTCAGCCACTTGGTTGCTTTAGTGAATCGTGAATAACTCGCTCCGTGGAACTGGTCCATCATCAGATAAGGCCGCTAGGCAGGTGTTGATGTAAATCTTTTTCACAACTGTAAGTATACTCTAAAGTATAGGATGCACAGCATGGTCGGAGTAACGAAGACCTTATGCCCACGATGATGTTAACAGTAATTTTTTGCGGCGCTGTGCCTAACTGTACCGACCTTATGCCTTCGCATAGGAAGTTGCCGCACGGTTAACAACAAAATACCTCAGAAAACTGAATATACATTTAGTTGAGGTAGACAGTTAACCAATGAGAGTTAGACGCAAAACTCTTGAAGGCCAAACAGCGATAAGCCTGACCGCACTTAAGAAATAATAACGATGACGTGAGAGCTGCTTTTCAGCCCAGAGCTGCTTTACGACCTTAAACTTTAATATGTATCCTTTTTTTTTTTCAATAAAAAGTTGAACGAATTTTACATATTTTTAATTGAAAAATTTCTCTATCTGTACGTATGTAACACATGTTGTATTTTTTCGTAAAAGAAACTCCGAAACACCAGTAAAATTCGCGTTCCCTAGGACATTAAAAAGTCAATTAAGAGTTTTTCAGAACGCGTTTGTTGGAACATGGCTTAATATAAGGGTTTTCCAATAAGGACTTGGCAATTTTTTATTTAATAACCATTTGAGATATTTCCAAAACTTTATGATCCATTTGAAATACGCTCAAAACATTTGAATGGAACTCGAATTCGTTCATATGGCCATGTGGTATATGTCGTTAACCGTCGATTCGTCACACGTTTTTCAGCCGTAACGACCGCTATTTGGCGTTTAATGTTGTTGGCTCTGAGTTCTTCCAATATCGTAGGCTTGTTGACGTAAACCAACGATTTGGCGTAGCCCAAAGGAAAAATACTAGCGGCGTTAAATCGCACGAACGAGCTGGCCAATTGACTGGTACATTTCTTAAAATAACACACTCACCAAACTTACTCTTCAATAAATTGATTGTGACTTGTGCTATGTGGCTTGTGGTAACGTTCTGTTGAAACCACATGTCGTTCAAGTCCATGTTTTCAATTCGGGCCAAAAATGATCGGTAATCATAGCGCGATAACGATCGCTATTCACGATAATGTGACAATCGTTATTGTCGACGATAACATATAGTCCAATGACGCCGCCGGCATGCAAACTGCACTAAACAGTTATTTTTTGTAGATGAAATGGCGATTCACGAAGTACATGTGGATTTTCACCAGTTTAATGACGTATATTTTGTTTATTGACGAACTCATTGAGCCAAAATGAACTTCGTCACCGAAGATGATTTTGCGATGAAATTCATTATTTTGGCGCATCTTCTCCAGATCCCAGTCGGAGAACGTACGTCGCGTGAAATAGTCCATCGGCTTCAATTCTTGAGTTGATCTTATATCGGTGTAAACCAAGATGTTTATGCAAAATTCGTCACAAAGTGGTCTTGGCGATACTCAATTCCTAAGAACCCCGCCTACGGACGCATGAACGGCAGCGCGATATTTTCGTCACTTCGATCATCGATCGTTGTCTAACTAGCACGACAGCATTACACAATGACTATGTAGACTCAAATTTTTGCACTAAACTTAATATTCCTTGGCTGATAAGGCGGGAATAATTATAATTATTCTGCAATCCGTTTCCCGTATCAATTCGATTGTATGTATTCTGATGTTGTGTTTATGGAACACGAATGAGTGATATATCTAGGAAATGTGTATGAAATATACTTAATATTTTGAGTGCATTTGATACAAATTTTTTAAACGTATTACTTACAGTGCAACCCAAATTAAGGCGTAAAGCGCAACGTAATTTAACGCTTTGATTTTACGCTTTGGTATGTAACTTAAACAAAAGCGTTAAAGTTGTGCCATGAACAATATTGTTCACTAAACTTTTTTAATAAAAATCACTGAATAAAAATAATAAAACATTAAATAAATAAATTAAATAAATAAAAAGTGACTTTATCACTAAAATTAGTCTAAAAGCACCTAAAATGTGATTACTAATGGCCGCAAAAATTGAGTAACAATTCTTTTGAAGTGAACTTTACTAAGAGACAGAAAAGCTTTCTCTCTTACGCTCTGTCAAAATTCGAGTTTCCATTTGCAAAGCATTGACGCCGCGCTATATAGGTTGGTCTCATACATTTTGTATGTCCATGAGGATTTTTGACAGATAAATTACACTAGACGCGCTAATTTAGGTTGCACAGCTATTCGTGTCCTGTAAACACCACATCAACTTGGTTGTCGAGTTGGCGACTGCAATATTTACGGCAGTAAATCAGCCGCTAAAGCTGCCTTTGACATTATATATTTGTTACTTGTATTATCATTTTATCCCACTGCATTATCATTTGGAGTGCTTGGGCCAGCACTTCATCCATAAGTCATCTGCTTTTTTTAACTTTTGAATTTTATAAACAAAAAAAAATTATTGAAGATGTTTTTATGTGTTATCTAGCTGACTACATTGTATATATTCTAAGCTAATCATCAATTCATTTGAAAACCTTTGACACTAAGCAGTGAACATTCAACTTTACGAGTATATTAAATTGTCTTTAAAAAGATAATTAGAAATAAAAAGAAAATCATTCTAATATTTTTAACAAACCGAAAAAAAGTAGCTCAGATTTTTGAACTTTGTGATGAAACCGAAGCATATTTTTTCCAGTTATTTATCATTATATGTATATATAACAGGTAGCAAAGTCATCATACTCTAATATCATTTGCGCACGTCAATAACACATCAATCGCAATTTTTTGGAGTATCCGCAAGCTAGCAGACTGAAATTAATCGCCGTTTACAAAAATTACAAAAATCATATACATATTTTTCTAATAGCGCACGATGACTTTTGCTTCACCTTGTAGTTTATTAAAATTCAAAAAGAAACAAAAAAAGTGTAGCCAAGAAATGAAAAAACAACCCATTCTTTATTGAAAAATTAAAAACTAAAAAATATTGAAGATAAACTCTTACAAACTAAGATAACGAACTTTGCACCTAATTAATTCGTGAAAACTACATCCAATTACGCCAAAGTTGCACGTTTCGAGACAAATTCCCTAGAAGATTTTTCCTTGCTGGTGAAACGAGCATAACTGGAATAAGATTTAAAAAATATATAAGTATGTGCACAATTTTTTATTTTAATTTACTCACGTCTTTTGATATTTGGCCACATCCATTGGACTTAGAGAAGGTCGGGTGGTGTTGAAAGCCTCAATTAAATGTTTCTGCTTTACGGGAAGTTTTTCAGGAAGTTTCTAAGAAAAAGATTTATAAAGTTTAATACAAATAATACTGACAGCTACGAGAACACAAAAAACATAAATGAGCTACCTGGGCCACGATGTCACTCGACATCGTGGGCCAGGCAGAAAGTGAAATGAGATCATGGGAAAGTGAAAACAATCCCGCATATTCCAAGAGATGTTATCGACGCCGCATGAAGTCGACACAAAAATTTTGGCATTTATTTACTTGTTGCCAATAACGATTGAATTTTTCACTCTTTTCAGCAATGAATTTTTAGGCAACGCGTTGATATTGTGGATAATTTTAGCAGAATAATAGACAATGCTGCAGTGTTTCAATATTTTTGTATGCGAAACAAGCAAATATTTAATAATACGTTAGATTTTTGCTTTAACGACTGACGGAGAGCAGACAAATTCCAGCAGTATTTGCTTTGTGTCGACTCAACAGACAATTTCCATTACATCCAGCTATTTTATTTATGGCGATTTTTCAATAACAAGGTCTGCAAATATATCCTTAGCTGTGTCGCAATCATGTATATTTATTAAAGATATTTTCATTATTGACATTATAGAAAACGAGCATTGAGATTTTAACAATCATATCGCTCCTTTATGTCAACATAGTCTTAACTAAAAAAAGCTTGTTTCGAGAAAAACGCAATTCAAATGTTTAGTTTCCATACAAGTCTTAGCAAATTTTTTGAGAAAATATCTCCTAAAGGAAACAGTTTAAAAGTAATTTGAATAAATTTTTGACAATATATAAAAGGTAGTACTGTTAAAGCACCCACAGACGATATGTTTTTACGTCTGTTTTTTTAAATGTAATTCCTTATGTATTTTTTCATGTCTGTCAAAATTTTTCATATTTACAGACGGTTTTTAAAATTTGCTCACAAACGTACGTGTACATTTACGTCTGACATTGTTTATGCTTTTTACTATCATAAAAAATAATTATTTAAAACATATTAAAATATTACTGCATTAAAATTTCCTCAAGCCGACTACTTATACAGCCCAAAAACGGCTGCTGAATTGTTCACAAGGCATAGAGTTCTAATGTCAGATGTTTAAACATAACAAAATAGAACACACTCTATTTGAAATTTTGTCAGACGACTTTGTTCATGTTTTTTACAGACGCAATGTTTTTGAGGTAACAGACGGTATGTAGAAATTTTACATTGTGAAAAATGACATCTACATTGTTAAAAACATATCGTGTGTTATCTACTTTAACAATTCTGCATTGTTAACTCGAAAAGCTCATTTTTTGAGATATGACTTTGTTGCAATAAAGGAGCGATATATTAGTTTCACTTGTAAGTTTGTTTGTGTGTTTGCAACAGTCGAAACTCATGATTACTCCATATGTAGACATATAAAACTTATATACAGTGTTGGTGCTTTAGTGCGATAATTGGAGTTGCCGTATTGCTTCCGGGAAAGTGGGGGGATTTTGGGGATTCAACAAGCCGATTTTGGGAATTCCAAAACGATTTGGAACTACTTCGCTAACCAGTTTGGAACCAGTTTTTCATATTCGGTACGCGTTTTTGCCGTGGGACATGTGTATGAACTATAAGCGGTTATTCACTTTAGTGCAAAAATTGGAGATGCCGTATGGCTTCTGAGAAAGTGCGGGGATTTTGAAGTTTCTTGTTATATTAAATTAATTTAATACTTTCTATTAAATATTTAAGTAAAATCATTTATTGAAAAAATATATTTTTTTTGTCTTATTTACAATTATGTTAATTGAAAAAAAAACGAAAAATTTTTTTTTGGCGATGTGCTTAATTCTATGAAATTTTTTGTGGTTTCATAAATTATTGATTGTCCTTAAAAAAGTGCCAGTTTACACGCGTCAAGTTTGGCTCGTCAAATCTTTAGAGGAATGGTCTTTGGAAAATGAGTCAAGTCATTCAATAACTCAAAGTAACCAACGATGAAACAAAACAATTAATTTTTGGAACTATATCTCTCTCATTTCGGAAAGAAATTATTTAAATGAGAAAACACAAATTAGTTTCATTCTGCGAATTATAAATAATTTGATTCGGAAAAGCTTTTTATTTTTTCAGTTTTTGAAGAACCTACAAATTGGTTCAATTCCGTTTACAAAACTAAAAAAAAAAAAAAAAACTAAAAATAAAAACACAATTTTTGAGTTCAGTTTAAGGCACAAGCTTTTGTTTGCTTTAAGTTCAACGATGGCTATCTAACATTAATTGCGTTAGCTGCCCCGATGAACCTTTTCAGTCAGAAGAGAAACCGCTTTGCTATGCAGCAAACAGCCATGCAGCTACAGTATGGTTGCCTGCCATTAACATAAATATATACATATATGTATAAGCGAACCATTTAATTGAAAATTTGTTTTTAAATAATTGATAATCTAGCCTAACTAGCTCTTTAATATTATGTATTTGTTAATATAATTTTTTCTAAAGATTAGTTTTTGTTTTTGGAATGTTGTTTTGTGTTTTGCTTAATCTTATTTCTTAATTATGCACTTAATTATAAATTAAGTAATTTAATCTCATTTATTTTGATTGTTTGTCCGTCTGTTGGTTGTCTAATACTAATACTAATGCTAATTAAATTTATATGTATACTGATATCTTGGGGAATTTTCTCGAAAGGTCTCCGCCTCTGAGTCTTCATCGCTTGAAGATGGTGGTGTCTCCAGCATGGGCATGGATAAATCCAAATATTCTTCATTCGATGTTGTACTTGTCAGTTGTAAAATTTTATCAAGATTTTCAACTATTTCGTTAAATGTTGGTCTGGCGGTAGAATCGAAATGCCAACACTGGCGCATCAGCATGTAGATATTTAGTGAACAACGTGGTGGCTTCTCCATGCGTTGTCCAGTTATTAAATAACTGTAAAGTTCTTCGGCAGACATTATATTCGGGTAGGGCTGTTCGCCATAAGTCATTATTTCCCATAATAAAACACCGTAGGACCAAACATCCGATTGTGAATCATAGAATTTTTCCTGTAACGATTCGGGTGCCATCCATTTGATGGGTAAACGACCGTTGGTATTCTTGCGATAATAATCGGTGTCTTGAATATCACGGGCCAGGCCAAAATCTGCTATTTTCATAACGTAATCATCACTAACGAGCACATTACGAGCAGCTAAATCCCGGTGAATGCACTAAAAATATTTTATATTTTAATTCAATAAGCAAAAGTTTGAGAAAAAATATAAATTAAGTTAGGCTTGACTTCAAAAGACAAAATAAAAGATTTCTTCCGTGACGCTAAAGATAATTGTAATCTATTTTAAGTTCTTTCCATCTAATTTGCGTATGCACGAGTATGTGCTTCTTTTATCAAGCCTCTTTAACTTAAATGCATATTTTTTAAAAGAATTTTTTTTGAAGTACTTTTCAAAAACTTTTCAAATGTTCACATGCTTTGCATTGCAAACGTTTCTTTTTTAAATAAACTGCAAAAAATTATCATTTTTTTCTGTTGAATTTTTAAATAATTAAATAATTTTCTTGTTTTAAATAATTTGGTAGTTTTTTTTATAAAAATGTTTAAATAAATTAATGTCACAAAATTCACGTTCGGAAATGGAAATGAATCGGTTTTTTTATTCTTCAAAAAACGAAAATTTAAAACTTTTTCGGAATGAAATCAATTCTATAAGACAATACTAGTTACATTCTTGCAATTAGCAATAATTTCATTTCGAAAAGTTTTTTAGATTTTCGTTTATTGAAGAAGTAAAAAAGGAATTCATTTCCGTTTCTGAACGGAATTAAGCTCTGTGACATGGGTGAATATTTCATTTTCCCTTGGAAAACTTCGTCAGGAAAATAATTGTTATAATTTGTTTATAATTATAAACTTCATCAGGAAAATAATTGTTATAATTTGTTTATAATTATAACAATTATTTTCCTGACGAAGTTTTCCAACGGAAAACGAAATATTGAATAAATTTATTTAAACATTTTTATTAAAAAAAAACAACCACGGATATTGCAAATTATTTAAAACCAGAAAATTCTTCTTTTTTTCTTTAAAATACAAGTTATACAGGGTGGGCCAAAACTACCGCAATGGTTAGAGTTTCTTATAGATTTTGTATTAATATTTGTTTTGTTATTTGTGTATGTGCTTCTTTTATTAAGGTAACTTTAACTTAAATGCACATTTTTTAAAAGATCCTTTTTGAAGTATTTTTTAAAAAGAAATGTTTTTTGCTGGAAATGTTTCTTATCTAAAGCAACTTTACAAAACTATTTATTTTTTGAAAATACACTTTCAACAGGGTGGCCCAAAATCGCCAACAGAAAACAGCAAATATACAAATGGACTTTTGTAAGACACATCTTTTATAAAGCACTTTTTTCAAGGAAACTTTTTTTAAAGATAGTTCTTTTAGAAGACATTTCTTTTAGAAGACATTACTTTAGAAGAAAATACTTTTTAGAATGTACTTTTTAAAACATACTTTCTAAATGGTACGTTTTAAAAGTAAGTAGTTGAAGAGCACTTTTTAAAAGGGGTTTAAAAAGTGTTTTTAAAAAGGTTTTAAAAAGTGTTTTTTACAAATTTTTTTGTTTGAAAAATACTTTTTTAGAAGGTACCTATTTGCAATATATAATACATTTTTAGCATGGCTTTTTTTATAACGTACATTTTTTAAAAAATACTTTTTTTTAAGGTGAAATATTTTTAAAAGCTATTTTGTTTATAAGATACTGATGTAAAAGGTTCCTTTTTGAAACGTATTTTTTTAAGGTACTGTCTTCAAAAAGTAACTCTTTCAAATATACTTTGTTTAAAACCCTTTCTTAGTTTTAAAATCAATTGTTAAAATAATAATTTTTTTAAGTGTACTTTTTTTAAGACACATTTTTCGAAATTTACTTTTTAAAAGATATATACTTCTAAGGATTCTTTTTAACATTTTTTTAAAATAATGGCCAAATTCCCAATCCCTGTTGTATTGCGTATATTTGGAGAGGCAATTTCAAATACAATTCCTGAACACAAAAAGAATTTACAAATAACTTATTTGTATTTTGCGAGATTGTGTTTGAATTTCTCCTTTCACATATAACTTTACACGATACAACATGGCTATTTTTTAAATTATTTTAACACGCATTTTTTTGAAGATACTTCTTTTAAAAGGTAATTTTTTAAAATACATTTTGATTTTATCCTAATATTATTTGATCTTTTATGTTAAATTATTTAAATTATAGCAGCTTAAGATCTTGTGCTGTTTTTTTTTTTAATAAAAAAGTAACGGATTTTTTTTTATTTTCATTTCGATATTTCGTTAACAGTTTGTTAGCATCGTCAGGAGAATTAAAATGTTCCTATGTTTTCCTGACTATGCTAACAAACTGTTAGCGAAATATCGAGATAAAAATAAAAAAAATCCGTTACTTTTTTATTAAAAAAAGGTACATTTTAATAGGTACTTTTTGAAAAGATCTTTTTTATAAGTACTTTTTTAAAAACTACTTTTTTAATAGGTACTTTCTTAAAATATATTTTTTTAAATGTACAAATAATAATAATAATAATTTAACACTAAAATATCCTTCAGACTATCAGACGGATGTAGTGTACTTCAGGCTGAAATATCGGCTATAAATAAAGCGGCCAGATGGCTGACGTATCACAAGATATTCGGAAAGGATATCATGATAGTAACAGACAGCAAGGCCGCCATCAATTCCCTGATTGGAATATACACCAATTCCAGTCTAGTCCAGGAATGCCGGACATCTTTAAATAAGATGGCGAGACATTCTAACATAACCCTAAAATGGGTACGTGAACATCGGTCCAACAATGGCAACAACATCGCTGACGAATTAGCCAAAAAAGGGACAGCCCTAGAGGATAGGAATTTAGACCCCTTTTGCGGACAACCTATATCAGCGTGTTGGAAAAGAATAAAACTCCACACGCTGGAACACGCTCAAGAAAAGTGGCTTACAGAGCCCACGTGCCTTATATCAAGGAACCTGTGGCCGCGCATTAACTCTAAGAGAACGGGGGAGCTATTAAAACTTCCCAGATCTCTCCCAGATGTCATCACTGGACATTGCCCGTTTGGGAACCATGCCAGGAGACTCGGCCTACCCTAAATTGACTCTTGTAGAAGTTGCCAAGACGAGGAGGAGGAGGAGACCATCCTTCATCTCCTCGGTACATGCCCGGCTTTGGGGCACCATCGTCTAAGATGCTTAGGCGAGAGAAGCTTCAATAGTCTATCATGTCTGGCCTTGGTCAAACCGACTGCTATAGCTTTTTTCATAAGAAGTAGCGGATGGCTAGTAAATCAGCAAGTAATGCCACATTAAGCAGTTTCCCACCTTTCCTTTCCCTCTTCTGCACTCCTATATCCTTACAACTTTTATTTTTCCTTCTATCATACCCTTACTTTTCAGGCAATCACAAAGTGAACGACCTTCAGGACCCAAGTGAGCTGGAGTATCCGGGTACTCTTTGGAGAACCCAGCAGCCTGCCTACCTAACCTAACCTAAATGTACAAATATATTTTTATAAAAAGTACTTTCTTAAAGTAGCTTTTTCAAAAAATACTTTATTAAAATGTACGTTTTTTAGAGAGATTTTTTTATAAAAGGTCTTTTTAAAGCTACTTTTTTAAAATCGACATTTTAAAAGATACTTTTTAAAACAAGGAACTTTTTAAAAGAGATACTTTATTAAAAAGTACTTTATAAAAAGGTACTTTTAAAAGAATTACTTTTTGAAAAGATATTTTTTATAAGTACTTTTTTAAAAAGTACTTTTTTGGTAGGTTCTTTCTTAATATATACCTTTTAAAAAGGTACTTTCTTAATATACATTTTTATAAAAAGTACTTTTTTAAAATTTACTTTTTTAAAAAGTACTTTATTAATATTTACTTTTTTAAGACGTACGTTTTTAAAAAAGGAATTTTTCTAAAAAAAGAATTTTTATAAAAACAGGGATTTTTTATCTGTTTAAAATGTTTGTTTTGAACTCCTTTTTTAAATATGTATATGTTTTTTAAATGCACAGATTTAAAAAAGACTTTTAATTACATTCAATTCTTATTTTTGCAGCTAAACAACGTTTTGGTTTTATATAACAAATTTAACAGGATTTATGTTCGATATTTCGATAACAATTTGTTATCATCGTCAGGAAAATTGAAATATTATTTCCTGACGATGATATCAAATTGTTATCGAAATATCGAAAATAAATACTGTTGAATTTGTTATATAAAACCAAAACTATCTTTAGCGGCAAAAAAAAAGAACTAATTACTTAAAAAAGATCAAATAACTAAATATTAAAAAAATACTTTAGAACGGAATTTCTTTAAAAACAATTTTTTTTTAAAATTACCTTTTTAAAAATACTGAAAAAAAAGTAAAAGGTACTTTTGTAAAACATATATCTTCTAAAAAATATTCTATCTAAATGGTACTTTTCCTGAAAGGAATTTAGGAATTACTATTTTTGAAAAAGTACAATTTGAAGAAACCGCTTTCTTAAAAGTACATAAATATTTTTACAAAAAATCTTTTACGCTAATGAAATCAAGCCTTTCTTTTTTTTTTAAATACAGCCATGCTTGATACTTACCCTTCTGGAGGCCAAATACTCCATTCCCCTGGCGATTTGAAAAGCAAATGAAATTAAATGCTTTTCTGTCAAATGTGTCTTGTCATCCATATATTCGCTATTCCTTTTCAGACTACAACTACCCCAACCCGACAAGGGGCGATTCTTTTTCAAAAAGTCCTTCAGATTGCCATGTGGAGCAAATTCAACAATTACCCACAGTGGGCCATTTTGGCTGCAGCAGCCCAATAAATTAATAATATTTATATGTTTGCCTATCATTTTCATGACTTCCATTTCGCGCACCAAACTGGCCATATCAGCATCGGTATGTTCTTCTTTCACCATTTTAACGGCCACAATAGTGGTGGCAACCCCATTGGATGAAACTCGAGGCAAATTACTTCCTTGGGCCATAACGACACGGCCGAAAGCACCTTCGCCCAAAGTTGAGCCCAAGGCCAACTGGCTGCGTGGTATTTCCCAATTAGAATCTAAAGGAAATTCATATTCATTAAAGCCTTGGTTGGGATCGGAGTTAGAAGATGTTGTAAAAGTAGTGCGTTGCTTTTCAATTTTAATAACCGGCATTTGCAGATCACAGGAACTTCCTTCGGAGGGAGGTGGCTTGTATATAATTACTTTCTTGGTCCATTGATGTACCGTTTCTATGCGTTGCTTAAGCAACTTTTCATGTTTTAGATTGCGCATCACATAGATCACAAATATGGTGCCGAGAAGAAAGAGTAACACCACCACTATAGCAACGGCGGTAATAGTAACAGGATGACCGCGCTGCAAAACATCTCTTTGCGGCAATTTATCCACCACTTTCAAATAAGCACTTGCCACCGTCTGCCCCAAAGAACTGGCAGCAACACAGGTGTACCAACCCTCATCTTCATGCGTGACTTTGGTAAAGTTCAATATATTTGGCTTATCCTGATCACGCTCCATAATCACGACATCAGTGGACAAGGATCTTTGTTGATTGGAGAAGTTTGGCACAACTTTTTCCAATTTTTCTATTGATTCATTTCTTTTGGTGTACTTAAGCCAAACAATGTATGGCTCCAAATCTGAAACAACTCTGCACTCCAGATAGGCACTGCTGTTAGTTAAAACGGTTTGATTTTGAGGAAACTTATCACTGATAATGGGACGAGAGCGTAGACGATCAGATACCGTAACTTTGGTGGAATGTTCTATGCAACCCAAAGCATTGCACACCATGCACTTATAAACGCCGGAGTCTTTAGTTATGGCATCGTCCATTTGCATGGACCATTTCTTATAGGTAACCTTGCCAATGTGTCGTTCTATTTCCGTATCATTGCGCGTCCAGGTTATATTTGGTGTGGGATGACCATTTGCAGGGCATACCAGTTGTATGGAGCTACCGGAAGGCTTGTGCACGTGATCTACCAATTTATTGAGATTTTTAAATTGGGGAGGTTTATCTTCTTCCAGATCATTGGTCTTGTTTTCAAGATCATGATCCGAGGACTCATCATTATCAGTTTGCTCCAAATTTAAGGTATTAAACTCTACTGAGGGCACGGTAACAACTATATTTTTTGTTTCTGCTTCTGGCTCAAGCGTATCATTGAGATAAGTTTCTTGATTTTGAATGGAAAGAAAAAAACTAGCCACGGCTTCGCCCAAACTATTGGCAGCTACACAAGAATACCAACCCTGATCGGTATCCTGAACACTGCCCAAGCGTAAAATATGCGGCTCATCTAAACGTGTTAGCATTTTCAAGACATTCGGATTGTGATCAGAATCGAAGGCTTGATTTGCGGTAAAGTTAAGCAGATCCGTGTGATAATACCAAACAATATGAGGCTCCAAGGCGGAAACAACATCACACTCAAACTTGACATTTTCATCGGCCATAACAGTTTGATTGACAACTGAGCCGTCGCGTATGAAAGGAGGAGAGCTTTCGCGTTCCAAAACGTTTAAAAATGAAGAACGTTGAATGCAGCCATACATATTGCAGATCACACAATTATACACACCCGAGTCTGGCTGCTCCAAGTCTTGCACCGTTATAGACCATTTCTTTATTTTATACTTGGAAGAAGTGCTGTCCAGGGAATGATTATTAAAGGTCCAAGTAATATTGACCGGTAAGGGCGAATAAGCATAGCAATTGAAAATGGCCGAACCACCCGAATATTTCAGTGTGGTATTGTAAAGTTGATTGAACTTAAATTTCGGCGGCTCTGACAGATGTTCCTCCAGATTATCCACTTCCCCACTCGACATAATGAGCACAGCTTCCCTTGCTAAGGATTTCGAAGTAGGTTTCAGAGACGAAAACTTTAATTCTGGTACTTTGCACAGGTGTTCTTGGGTTAAAGTATGGCATACAATTAGGCTGACATTGGCCCACTTAATGGTGTCGATTTGTTGGCTGGGTATTTGAGAGAAACAGCTGTAAGTGTCTGCTCTCTCGTGGGAAACTGCTTTGAGTTTTAGACTATGATTGGTAAGCAGATATTGTTCATTGTGGTACCAAATAGGTTGAGCGAAAGGACAAATAAGTTCCAAATATTGGCCCTCCCTTAAGTGTAAAGTTGGCGCTGCCTGCGGCTTCAAGACAATCTGCTGGTAGTCATCCATGGCCAAGAGACTTTTGCTCCAGCAGCAGTTAAACAGAGGAAATACAAGTAGTAGATTTAAGAATTCATATTTTCTTCGTGTCCTTTTTATGTCCATTTCGTGGCTTCTTGCAAAAACTCTTGCCTCGTGTAGTCTTTGAATTAGAAAAGCGTATGGCTGTTGTTTTCTTTTTGCTCTTTCCAGCAGCAAACCATAAAATATGTATAATTTAATTCATGGTTAAAATGACGACATTTTTCATTTTCAATTTAGTTTTCAACTTGTTTCGCTATTAGATTCGTTGCTTTTACGTTTTTTTTTATTTATTTATTTTAAAACAATTTTTTGTTGGCTTGTTAGCTGCTCAATCGATTATTTATGTAGAAAATAGTATGTGTCTTGCCTGCATAATGAGCTTTCTGAACGTATGGCCAAACGTTGTTTAAATTTCAATACGTTTCGGAATTGTGTTCAATAGAAAAAATATTGAGTTACAACTTAAAAATCAGACTCAAAGTAAAATCAAGCTCAGCTTTTCACAGCGTCTAGTCTACGACCTGCTTAATTTAGGCCTCTTTTATTACTTTTAATCCTTTTTTTTTTAATTTATTTTTTTGATTTTTGAAAATATTTGTATATTTGGTTTTTTTTTTTTTTTTTTTTTTTTTTTTTAATAAAAAAAATTTTTTTTTTTTATTGAAAAATTTTTTTGGCCAAATATCACGTTCTTTACTTTTATGGATCGTTAATGCCACACTTAATATTTTATTAAAGTTTTATCGAGCGTTTTTATGTTTAAGTGCAAAATTCGGTTTTAAACAGAAGGGTTCTCTCTCTCTCTCTCACAAACCAGCAAATGTGGTTTCATTCACTTCTGCGCTTTTGTTTAAAAACTGTGTTCTTTTTTTTTTGCATTTACTTCCGTTTTATTTTTTATGCACAAACACACACATGCACACTGTCACATTTGCACTATTAAAAGCACAATATGTTTTATAACCACAATTAAAATATCTTTTAACGATCGATACCGTCTTAACCAAGAGCTCAAACACAACTAACGTTTTAAAGCATATTCAAAACTTTTAGCCTCCCCGGGTTTAAAACAACAAAATAATATTATAATATAAACGAACAAAGGCACAACAAATGTCAAAATACAAGTACACACGCACACACACACACACATACAGTAATGTACACACACATATATATATACAATTATATATGTATGTACATATACATATGTACAATATATACCGTGGCCTGGGAAAAAGCACTTGTCATTTTGTACGCAACGTCACGAACGGATCGTCACAAATTAAGCATACATACATACTTACATATGTAAGTACTCACACACACATACACAAACATTAAGTTATAAGAATTTTCTTCTCTGTTACAGAAGCAACAATAACTCTCAACCAACCAAAAGAATAATAATAAAAAAAAACATTAGTTTGTGCAAGATACGGCAGGAATATATTAATCCTTGTTACTCCTTGTTCTTGCCAAACGTCTCATATGAACTTATCACCACTACCTGTGTTTTGTATGTATGCAACTCAGGAAAATGAACCCGCATCTCCTACGAAACGATAAGGTTAAATTACAGTAAAGGCTAATGCATTTGATACATTTGAAAGCAGCAAAATCTGTGCACATGCGCAAAGAGTTTGAAATAATTTTAGTTCCCTCTTCTATTCGTTTACTCATTAAACTCTCTTATCAAATAAATATAGTTTAAAAAACTAAAGAACACGCTTCGATATCAAAATTAAACTTTCGCATTCGAGATTTTCTTTTAATTCCCAAAATCTGCTTCAGTAATCTCTATCGTTACTACAATGGATTTTGCTTTGACGAGATTAGGGATCTTGTTCCCGAAACTCGCACATTTTTGCGTAGCACGCGTTCAGAGCTCATTCATTTGTGGTCGATTGCCCGGGGAATCGTACTACACATTACAGAGAGAATTCGTTTTTCAGCCGCACGCTTCGTTTGTGGAACAAGTTGCCTACAGACGTGTTTCCTGTCTGTTATAATGTTGGAAAGTTCAAATGTTCACAAACACTGCTCCCTCTTTCCTCCTCCTCACAACCTATTTTCCTAGTTCTGCTACAATGCACTGCATTTGTAGGGGTCATCCCCTTAGTACTGGTCCAAGATAAAAAAAAAGAATGTCTCCGGAAACAAGTTTGCATTCAAGATTCTACTTAAATTATCCATTCTTCCTAAATTATCTATATAACCAGATAACTTTTCGTATAACACGTTCCCAGTTTTCTTTTAATTCCCAAAATCGGCTTCAGGAATCGCCAAAGTCGTCCATGTCCTCGGAAACAGTTTTGCATTTACTATTGTTTAAGCTTCTTCTTAAATTATCCATATAACCAGCCAACAATGGTGTCTGTAACAAATGCCAAACATATTTTGATTGATTTTGGCCGACCTCGACATAAATAAGACTCCTGTAGTGCAATTCACTAACTTTTAACGATTTTAAAAGAGCATAACTTAACGCGAGCTGTTGTGGTTTGCACTAACGCTTATGTGATTCACTAACTTATTCTTAACACCTCTGATTAAAAATATTTGAAATAATGTGGCAGCTTTGTTAAAAATAAAGAAAACCACAAAGAGGAACAGAAAAAAAACAAACAACTTTGCAAATAATTCCGTGTTTAGGGTAAGTAAAACTATTTATGTGTTTATTATATAAAATATTTTTTGATAAATAAGATAAGTTCTTCTCACGGAGAACACGCTGACCGACTGTTGGAGTCTTCCGACAAGTCGTAAGACAAATACAAATACAATGTCGTTAAAATTTCTAGTAGAAATTTTAACGACATTGTTGTTAAGATAAACACCACAAAAATAATTGGTGTTTAGTTAACGCTAATCAGTCGGACTATAAAAACAGCTGATTTAAAACGAAGACAAATAGTGTTAAAAAGTGTTATAGAATCGGGAAAACACCAACGCTAGTGTTAATTTCTCTAAACGAATTTTATTAGCGTTAAAACAGGCTAGTGAATCGCACTACTGGGGGCTAATTCTGTCATTCGGGATCGAAATTACTGTCGAGTAGAAAATAATTTCGACATCGCGTAAATTTCTAATGACTCATTACATAATGAGTCGAGTTATCACTTCAGTGTTGCAAAATACTGAAAAAATGTGTTTTATAACACTGCCGAAAATTGTCAACAAAAATCAATGTTTTGACAAAATAAGTTAAAATTTACGAGCAACAAATTCAATAAAAATAAAAACGCAAAAGATAAGATTATATTATGCATCATCGTCTGACTCCGACGAAACGGTTACTCTTAATACAATAAGGAAAAAAATTAGGGGAGATTGCAGATCCTTTAAATTTGCCAAACAAAGAGTAAGTGCAGTCAAAATTTTGTTCAAATACATGCATGAAATAAAGAATGTTTATTTCACAGTTTCAAGAGACGATTTAGACTCACAAAGGAAGCGTTTAACTATTTGTTGAGCCAATTTAATTTTGGGGCACAACTTTCCACCGCAGTTCCAAAAAAAATTCAATTGGCAGCCACGCTTGCGCTTTTGACTTCAGGAGGATTCCAACACTCCGTTGGAAATTATTTTTTAGTGGGGATTAGACAAAGTACTGTGTGTAAAATTACAAAGCTGTGTGCAAAATCACATCTGTAATTGGTGGACCAGCAGCGTTGAACTTCAGAGCAAGCTCTTGCCACAATTGGTTGGCTTTATATTTCCCTTGTGCAGTATTGGGTAATACACCTTTTGCCAAGTCCGTATGTACTGTCATAAAATTGGCCAAAATTTCTTTCTGTGTAAAAATTATTTTCGTTACTGCTGACCTGAAATAAGAAATTATTTATACATTTAATTTTATATTCAAAACAAAATTTGAACTTATATTTCTTTTGTGTTTTTCTGTTTGACGGGTTTTCGATAATACTTTTGCATACGAGTAAAAATTTGCACGGTTGCATTCGAAATTTCGATACCTTTTACTCGATATCGAATGAGATAATCCCAAAAGTGTAAAAACTCGCACATTCGAGTAAGAACTCGCTCGTAAGCGAATGACAGAATTAGCCCACTAGACCGGATGGTATTCTAGCACTGGTCTTGAAGCAGTGTTCTTCTATACTTGCGCGTCCGTTAGCACGCCTCTTTAGCATACTGTTGGTGATTTTTTTGCGATTGATTTTGATTGCGTGTTTACACGTTGATCGAACAAGGAACTATGACAAGGGATGTTTACCCTTCACAAAAAATATTTGTTATTATTGACAAATTTGTTGTAATTCCAAATGGACATTATTAACTTCTACACCCAATAGTACACTGCCTGCCACTTGAATAAAGAATCACATTTATTTAACTTTAATTAAATATATCTCCTAACTAAGGTTTAGAAAAAAATTAATTTTTACAGAATCAAATTTCAAAGTGTTGGCTTTAGTCTCCTCAAGAAATATAATATATAGGGGGCAATCCAAGTCAAATCGGACAGTTCAAAGAAAGAATTTTTTTTATTTGCTTTGTATTTTATTATTTTATATTTTCTTGATGTTCCTTTTGAACCAAATTTTCAGATTTTTTTGGCTTATGGTTTCAGAGATATCGGGTTAAAAAAACGATTTGTGTCCGAATAAATACTCATAACTTTTTCAATATTAGTCCAAACAGTATAATTTTTTTTTTTACATTTGCTGAATTCACAAAGGCAATTTCAAACACAAACATTAAACTCACAAAAAATATATGTGAAAATTGTTTTGGCTTGAAGTTTTGTGTTTGAAATTGTCTATCTAAATTCATGTGTTACTTGAATAAAAAATATTTTAAAAGCAAACTGTAATTTATTTTTAAATTTTAGTTTATAAAAATTAAAGTTATTATCTTCTAGCGTTGAATTAATAATGAGTACTGCCACCATTTTCAAAAATAATCGCAAAAATGCGATTTGGCATTGACTTGCATAATGACTTTAAACAACTTAGAGAAATTCAACTCCATATTTTCGTAATTGCATCTTTTAAGGATTCTATTGTCTCAAATTGATGTCCTCCTTGCATGATAATCTTTTCTTGCAAGCCAACCCCAGACATTTTCCATTTCTGCTGAATATGGATAATCCAAAATTTGAACACCTTGTTGATAAAACCATTGTTTTACTACTCTGGCGGTATGAATTAAAGCAGAAGTGCCCAAATCCTATGCACTTGATGCTCAATTGTTTTCGTCAAAGCGCTTAGCTATAGGGCTGTGGTCTTTAATACACACATACTGCACTCAGCACTAGCAATGAAAAATACACAAACAACTTTGTCTTATATATTTTTTTGTCGTTCTACCCTGCACACACGCAAAAGCAAAGCAAAAAAACTTTCGCATGCTTTGCTGGCAAACATTGTCGACAGTGTTTATCAGCAGCGTTGTCAACTTTGAAATTTCAAAATGCATCAAAATGGGGGAAAAAGGCGTGTTATTTCAACAAAAACGCACCGAATTTTGAATAGTTTTCTTTCAATTTTAAAAACTTTTTTTGTATTTTAAGAAGTACAGAAATTTTACATTAAAGACACAATAATGAAACAGCCTTTTAAGCGACTATTATACAATCAAACTAGACTAGTTTGATAGCACCGCCTGTGGCATACTATTACATTTGTTGTATAGCTAGAATTCGTGTTTGTCAAACTTGGCCTCTAGTACGACGACTGTTTTATTAAGATAATGTTACCTTTACAATAATTATAACGATATTTGATCAAATTTATTATTAAGCAATGTCCTTTAATTATTAAGCGGTCGAAAGAAATCAGCTGCAACTTTTACTTCCTGTTATTTGGGGTACAAAAGTACAGCTGCTTAACGACACCAAAATTTATTGCAGGAGCATACAACCATTACTGCCGAAAGAATATACGATTATCGGCTCATTAAAAGTTACAGAATCGCACTACAAACCTTCCAATTCGATTTATAACACTTATGTCAAACACAGTTTCCATTTGTGTTTTCGTAGGCGGTGTCTTCAAAAGAATTTATTGAAATATACGAAAATTTGTCAAAATTATAACAAACAACAAAAGATAAAGTTTACCATAATCAATATTAAATGCAAAACTGAGAAAACTTTATAGTTTATTTAATAATTTGGTAATTTCGCAATTACCAAATCCATAACGAGTTCACGAGCCATCATAAATACGAATTTCACTGTTCAGAAACTGGAGGCTAATTCTGAATTGCGAAGCGAATGGTAATCCAACTCGAATATGCATATATGCGAAGAGTTGATATTCTCTATTGCGATGTTCGCACAGTACTTTTCATTCGCATTTAAAATGCGAAAAGGTCGGCATTCTTAATTGCGAAAACAAATGTCATACTCGCAAAATTCATTCGATAGCACCTATTTGATTTGTTAAAATAACACAAAAAATTATTAAACCAAATAATAACTTATTGTGGTAGCTCATAGATTAATTGCTTTTAATAATGAAATTTTACTCAGGGAAACTAACAACAAGACTACTAAGATGCGACAGTTCGAAGTAATAATGGAATTCATGAAAAAGCATAGTGATTTGGGGAAAGGAGACTTAAAAACACCAAATACTCGTCAGACAAAATAAAATAAGTTTTCACTCAAATTTAGAATGTCGGATTTGCTTCTAGGCAATCTTCTGTCTATTCTCTCATTTTTTTTATTTCCATCTTCGTCATCACACTATAGTGCAACACAGTTAATTTTTGAAAATGACACAGTTTTTTTACCATGTTTTTACGTTCCATAGGGGCTACCCTAATCAAACATTCAACTTTATATCCTTTATATTATATATATAACAATCTAAATAAATTATTGAGAATTTTGAGCTTTTCTTCTACACACGTCTCTAATTTTATTCTTTGGTTGTTATCAATATTAAAAGCTGATATGGCGAATAAAACTCAGTTGTTCACAATTTTTTTTCATTAAACTATTTATTTTTTATACTCAAAGCCACCAAACAATTTTTGAACTTGTAAAACTTGTCGAATAAGAAATAAATTTGATGTTTATGTATTTACTTTGGAAGAGTATTGCCACATTTCGAAATTAGTTGCGAATGCGAAAGACTAACAGAATACCAAATATCTTTCGCATCGCAATTCATTTGCGAATCGCTATGACTTTCGCATCGCAATTCAGAATAAGCCTCCTGAATTTATTGTAATATTTGACAAATTTGGTTTGATAGTTTAAGAGCAAAACACTTACTAAAAGCAGAAAATTTTATAAACGAAATGTTTCTTTTTCTTTAGAGAGTGTGTATAATACACAACAGCAATATTGTCTTACTTTGTGCATATAACGTGGTACGTTTTCAACTTGTTTCTTACCTTAAAACAAAAAGTTGAGTTCAATTTGATTTTGTGCCAGCGATATTTAAAAAACGCACCGAAAATGTAAAAAAAAAAGCAAACCCCGTACCGACTAAAGAATATTGGTGTTTGCTCTTCCATATAGAACTTTTGGGCACCCCTGAATCAGCGCGTTATCGCGTTGGTACTTCCAATGAATGGGTTCAAAGAAATCCTTAAATTTTGCAAATGCTTCCTCCGGAATATTTTTGTAAGTCGTCAAATTTAACTTATATTTACACACTTATATAAAGATATTTCAATGAAATCCCTTTTAAGGATTAAGTGATTGCAAGCATATTAAAAAGTGTAATCTAGCGCCTGCTGAAAGAACTAATGAAACAATCTATTAGTTCGAACTCTTTGTATTCTTTTATATCTAAAGAAAAAACTAACAACAACGATAGAACGACCACTTATGGATTAAGCATTATGAAATCTGAGTGGAACCCAGAAACTATAAAATTTGTTTTATTTGCTTAGGTATGTATGTATGTGTGGTTTAAGTACTGGCTGCTTTTATGAATTTTTATTAATTCATAAAAACAAATACAAACAAACAACAAAATAGTATCTAATACAACATAAAAATTATTTACTTTTCACAGATTTGTTTTCATAATTTATGCACAATTTGGCTTAAATGTTATTTTGTAGCTGTTGTTTGCAGAAAACAAACACAACGACAAACAAACAATCGAGCACGCTGCAATTAAGGTGCATACACACACACTTATGCAAGCATATATCTACATATATGCAATAAAAATCTATTACACCAGGTAAAAATTCTGCACCGTTCTTTGGCGATCTTATAATATATTTATTTTGGTTTTATTTTTTGTTTTCTTTCTTTGAGTTGTGTTTTTTTTGGTTTTGTATTGTGTGTTTTCTTACATTTAGTTTATTTTGTTATTGTTTCTTTGAAAGTTGCTTTTATAATATTCTAGCTAGTGATTGTTGGGTGTTATTTCGAAAGCGTTTATTGAATATCAATAAGAAATATCCGTTACGTGACTTATTTCTTCCTTTGCCTTTACCAACCCACGAAAAAAACAACCAACACTTTCAAACAGCCAAGTTCAAATTTCAGTTTTTTCTTTTTCTTTATTATTTTTTAGTTCTAATCCGAATTAGAAACTCAAGATAGATACTAAAGACAAATGTGTTACTACTTTACTGGTGCGCAATTATCAGTCTGCGTACCCGCATTGTCAATTTTTTTCAACAATTTTAATACAAAAAAAAGAGAAGTTTTGTTTTTTGTTTCTTTTAATACTTTGTTGTTATCTTTTTTCTTATAGCCCAAACAAATCGTTATCTTCTTCGTATGCACAACAAAACAGATAAATGTTTTGATTTTGCTCCTGTCTAAAAACCAAAATCGAAAAAACAAAAAAAAAAATTGTGTCTAAATTATTTTAAAACATTCTTGGCACGTACAAATTCGAATAATTTTATGATAGTTTACATAGTTTTAACTTTTTGTTTTCCTTTTCTACTCCTTTAGGACAAACAAAATCAAAAAAAGAAAAAAATATATATATTTGTACAGTTAAGGAAAAAACTCTACATACACCTCCTGATTTTGTGTTTTTTAAGGCAAATGAATAACAAAAAAAATTATAATTTTTGGTTTGTACATTTGTACAACGGGTTATAGTTCAGGTTTTTTCTTTCTTAAGCTTTTTTTTTTTTTTTTTTTTTTTTTTTTCTTAAAGACTTTTTACAATACAAATCTGCTGTGATCAATAATTTTGATTGAAGAAGACAAGAAAAATAATAATCAAGTTTTTAGCTGTGCAATGTGGGCAATTAACAAAATGCATATGTGATTCAATATGAGATGAATATAGATAGAAAATAATTAAATGCTCGGTGGCTTAGTGGTTAAAGCAGTAGAGCATGATACGTCATGTCCCGAGTTCAAATCCCAGTGGGTGCTGATGAGTAGTAGTGTAGCGACTACGAAACAGCTAGTTGTCCCCTAGCTAAAGATTTGATTATTATTTTTCTTGTCTTCTTCAATCAAAATTATTGATCACAGCAGATTTGTATTGTAAAAAATCTTTCTTTAGAAAAAAAAAAAAAAAAAACTTAAGAAAGAAAAAAACCTGAACTATAACCCGTTGTACAAATGTACAAACCAAAAATTTAATTTAAAAAATTATAAAAGTTCATCAAAAATTCCAAAAAAATTATAAATAGCTTGTTTTCTATGTTTCCCAGCTATCTATATGTCGACATTTCATAGGAACTACCCTAATCATCAGTAGACTTTGGAAATTTTTGAAAGATATTCTCAAACATTCACCTTTATATCCCAACAATTTAAATAAATTGTTGAGAATTTAAAAAGAAAAATGCTCAAATAATACCTGTCAAAACACAAAAAACAAGCTTTTCTATTTACACCTTTCAAACAAATGAACAACCGTTGGTTGCTACGATTTGCTTTTTGAAAGTATCAAAAAGCAGAGAACAAAAATTCAAAAAATTAAATTTTTTATTCGCTATTTTTAGCTTCTACCATTTATACCAATAAAAAAAATTATAAATAGCTTGTTTTCAATGTTTCCCAGCAGCTATATGTCGACATTTCATAGGAACTACCCTAATCATCTGCAGACTTTGGAATCAATGTTAGAAGCTAAAATAGCGAATAAAAACTCAATTGTTTGAATTTTTGTTCTCTGCTTTTCGATACTTTCAAAAAGCAAATCGTAGCAACCAACGGTTGTTCATTTGTTTGAAAGGTGTAAAGAAATGTTAGAGAGGTGTATAAATGATAAAGCTTGTTTTTTGTGTTTTGACAGGTATTATTAAAGCATTTTTCTTTTTAAATTCTCAACTATTTATTTAGATTGTTGGGATATAAAATTTAATGTTTGAGAATATCTTTCAAAAATTTCCAAAGTCTACTGATGATTAGGGTAGTTCCTATGAAATGTCGACATATAGATAGCTGGGAAACATAGAAAACAAGCTATTTACAATTTTTTTATTGGTATAAATGGTAGAAGCTAAAAATATCGAATAAAAAACTTAATTGTGCAAATTAATAACAAAATTTATTTACAAAACAAAAAGCTGTGCCGCGTTTTTGTAAATTTTGTGAGAAGTTTTCACATCGGAAACTGCGTAGCAAATATATGTATATAGTTTAAAAAACTAAAAAAACACCCAAACTAAAGTAATTATCCATACAACCATTATCCGTATAATGCGTTCCGTTTCTTTTTTTTTTTTTTTTTTTTTAATTCCCAAAATCGACTTCAGAAATCACAAAAATGCCGCACTTCCCCGGAAACAATATGGCAACTACGAAGCGGTTCCGTTTTTTTTTTGAAAATTCCCAAAATCGGCTTCAAGAAACGACAAAATCCCTGCACTTCCTCAGAAGCAATACGGCAACTTCAATTTTCGCACTAAAACGCCATTTATAGTTTAGATCAGTGGTGCCCACAAGTTCTATATGGAAGAGTAAACACCTATACATTTAAGGAAAAACTATTTTTATTTAATATTTTTTGTTGTAAAAAGCAAAACTTTTACAAAAACAAAGTTCGCACTGATAATCGCTGTCGTCAATGTTTACCAACAAAGCATGCAAAAGTGTTGTTTCTTTGCTTTTGTGTGTGTGTGCGGTGAAGAACGACAAAATAATATAAAAGACGAAGTTGTTTGTGTATTTTTCATTGCTAATGCTGAGTGCTGTATTTGTGTATTAAAGAGCACAGCCCTATAGCTTTACATTTTTTACAAAAACAATTGAGTAACAAGCGCATAGGGCTGGGCACACTTGGTTTAGATGCATGTTTCACGGCAGAAACGCGCACCAAATATGAAAAACCGTTGCCAAACCGATCAGCGAAGTAGCTCTGAGTTTTCCAAAATCGACTTCGTGAATCCCCAAAATCACCCACTTTCCCGAAAGCAATACAGCAACTCCTATTTTCGTACTAAAACAACAACATTGTAATTGCAGTTTTGTATACCTGCTCATATGGCATGGATTTCGAGTGATGCAAACATACATGGTCTGATTTAAAAATAGCCGTTATTTTAAAATTTCATGAGCTACGTATGTTCGATTTTCGAATTTTTTTTTTGTGTTATGTTGGTACACATATCTGTTATTCATGTTGGCAATATTAGCCATTTCGGATTATCAGTTTGTTTTTGACAGATAAAAAGTTTAGTCGTGTTTTGGTGTGCTCTTCGATTTTTTACTAAATTTACTCAAATTTGAGCAAAACCAACACTGCATGGACATCGCTCAGGAGCTGTTCAACATCGTCAAAGACGTTCCAGATTTCCTCAAAAACGTCATAACTGGTGACGAATCATGGGTATATGGCATTGAAACCAATGCCCAATCATCTCAATGGAAGCGTCCAGAAGAGCCAAGACCGAAAAAAGCACGTCAACTTCTGTCAAATCTAAAGGTTTTACTCACTGTTTTCTTCGACTGTAATGGCGTGGTGCATCACGAATTCTCTCCACAAGGTCATACGGTCAATGAGAAATACTAACTTGAAGTTATGCGCTGTTTTCGCGTAGCAATTCGTCAGAAACGCACAGAATTGTGGAAAAAACAGTCATGGATTTTGCACAATGATGACGCACCAGCTCACACATCGATGGTTGTGCGTGAGTTTTTGGTGGAAAACAAAACCGTTATCATGCCTCAAACACCGTTTTCAGCGGACTGGGCCCCCGCTGACTTTGCCTATTACTATTTTTGGGATCAAGTGCAGTGTTCGGTTTTCGCCAAACCTTGTTTCGGACGTCATTCCCGAAAATATTATTACTTTCATCGGTATATATAACTTTCTTCTAAAAACCCATTCCTTTCTGTAAATGCGCCTTGGCAAAGTCCAGGCGAAGTTGAAGATTCTTGGCTGAAATAAATGGCATTTTGCGTGCTGTTCAACTTTTAAAACCGCTATAATGCAACATGTTTTTTACAGGTGTTGATCAAATATTTTGCAGGGCATTCGCACTTATTTTTAGACTTCCTTAAGGGCACTACTAATATCGCATATTGAAAGCGTCTTCGGTCTTCCAGATCGTAGCTTGTTTTCGGTACTACTGGTATTTTAAGGTTGTTCATAATATTTTATACTATAGAGCGACTTAATTTTGCTATTTTCCCCGTAAGATGTGTTTTCTTTCCGAAGGTTATCAACAAATTTCCAACTGATTGTTGTATTTGCATTTGTAACTATACAGTTGCAAATAAATTTGCAAGGTATAGAAGGCACAGCATGAGCGGAGTAACGAAGACCTTATGTCTACGATGGAATTAACAGTATTTTTTTGCGGCATTGTGACTAACTGTACCGATCTATACTTTCGCATAGGAAGTCACCACGTAGTTAATATCTTAAAAAAAAACTGTCAACTAATACAGTTAGTTGAGGTAGACAGTTAACCAATGAGAGTGAGACACAAGACTCTCCAAGGCTAAACAACAACGACAAGCCTGACTGCGCTTAAGAAATAATTACGATAACGCGAGAGCTGTTCCCCAGCCCAGAGCTGCTTTACGACACAAACTGATTGTTGTATTTCTCTTCTATTTACCATTTTTAAAGTTAAAACGTGTTTTACAAAACGCTTTCTGAATTTAAATGATTGTAATGTTTGAGAACTACACCGACTCGAGAAAACTAACGGTTTATTTCCCTTTATTTTCGCCATTTTCTTATTCATTTTAAGAATTGCCAATGCTGTATTCACCACCGATTTCTATGTTTATCGCCAATAATTTATAATATTTTCAAACTTTTTTTTTCTTCCAACATTCTTAACTATTAATGTCATTGACATTGAAATTATGATTAATATTATCACTAGATCTCTAGAAGTCCAAAATAGTAGGGTGTATGTAGAGTTTTTTGCTTCACTGTAAGTACATACATATGTATTTTACATTGCTAAAGATTTTCGATTTAGTATGCATTTTACAACTTCCACATAATAAAATAATTTTTCTTGTAAAACCATGAAATAGTGATGGATATCAGAGAAGTAAATTGAATTTCGTTACTCTTCTATGAATGCAGCGATCAGTGACAATAATAAAAAAGCAAAAATATCAAATGTTGAAGCAAGAATTCACTTACCTCATGGCCAAAGTCAGCTATGGCTTCCTTTACTGCCAGCATATTGGCCGAAGTTAAAATACTTTGTATGTCAGCTCCAGTATAATTTTGTGTCTTTTCTGCAAAATAATCAAAATCGACAGTTTCGTCTAAAATCAAGGTACTTGAAAGCGTTTCGAATATAGCTAAACGAGCAGAAGCCTCTGGCAGAGGACATTCTACCAAGCGATCTATGCGTCCCGAACGCAATAGCGCAGGATCTAATAGCTCAGGTCTAGATGTGGCAGCTATAACTGTTACACCTTGTAAGCCCTCAACACCGTCTAGTTCGGTTAATAACTGGTTGACCACACGATCTGTTACACCGGTAGAGTCATGGCCACGTTTAGGTGCTAAACTGTCAAACTCATCAAAAAATAAGACACACGGTTTAGCACTGCGAGCCCTTGAATTTAAAAACATATTTCATTAAAAAGATTAAGTTTTTGTAAGACGAAAAGAAACTAAAAGCAAAACCATTTCACTTTGAGTTTAACATATCGTTGGTTTCATGTAAAGTAGCTCTAATTCGTATTTTTCCGAATTTGAATTTTTAAGTGATTCTAATACATTTCTAATGCATTTTTCATGTACAAGAATTTATGGAATATTTTCATAAGTAGCCAATTTAAAAGCGAACGGGACCAAAAGAACCCAAGTGGGCTGGTTTCATGAAACTGGTGGCCTGTACAACCTACAACCTAATTTAAAAGCAATTGTACAAAAAAGATACATATTGATAAATACAATTGCAATGTGTCAGTTGGGGCCGTTTTTCATGAGGCCAACGATATGTAGTTCTAAGTCTTGAGTTCTTTACGTACTTAGGAAATTAAACTTCCCTTTGTTTTCCTTGTTTTTGTAACTTACCGATTAAATAAATTGCGTACATTTTCCTCACTTTGGCCAATATATTTTGCCAAAAGTTCGGGTCCTTTAACAGAAATTGTTCTCAGATTCCAGGAGCTGGCCAGTTTTGAAACTAAGAAAGTTTTTCCAGTACCAGGCGGGCCGTAAAGTAAAACTCCTGCCTGATTGCGCAAAGGGGAAGCGTTGAATATTGTAGGGTACTGAAACAAAATATTCGTTTTAAAAATTATTGTCGATTTACTAACTTTAAATTTGATTTGATTTGTTTAAAAAATTATTATTAAAATTATTACTCTGCTAAAGCAGAATTGGTTATCGCAAATCTGTTTTTTTGAACCAAAAAATATAATTTCTGTTCAATTAGGATGCTTTCACATTCGGCAACTTACTTGCGCAAGTCTCTTGCTTAAGTCTTGTGCTTGTCGATGTGAAGTAACTTCTGGTGTTCCTCAAGGCAGTCAGTCACCTTGGGCCTATTTTATTCTCGCTTTTTATAAATGATCTCCCCAGTGCCATAGAATTTAGTAATATTCTGATATATGCTGATGAAGTAAAGCATTGCAAAACTAAATGATGCCACTTGTCTTCAGGCTGACTTAAACAACAACTTTTACGATTGGTGTTCTATAAACCTTATGGAATTAAATCTAAATAAATGTAAACTCATGTCTTTTACTAGATATTCGCCATTTTCCACCAAATATTTTATTAATGGTACTGAGCTAATAGCTGTTGACTCATGTGTTGATCTTGGGATTTATTTCGATAAGAAACTTAATTTCAATTTACACGTTACGTTCGCTTTGAATAAGGCGAATAGTGTATTATGTTTCATAAAACGATGGGCTAAAGAATTTAATGATCCCTATGTGACGAAGCATCTATTCACATCTTTAGTAAGACCCATTCTTGAATATGGTGCTGTAATACGGGATCCACAGTATAACTTATATATTAAAAAGATAGAATCAGTTCAGAAACAATTTCTGTTACTTTTTTGTTCCATGGAATCCAGCTGAACATATTCCGCCTTATCGTAGTCGATTGTCACTTATAAAACTCCCAACATTGAAGAAGGATTGTATCCAACATCGCATTCTTCATAAACTTCTTTCAAGGAAAAATTAACTCCATCTTTCTTCTCAGTAAAATAAACATAAATGTTCCCAGCAGACAACTTAGATCATATACGAGTAAGTTTTTACATCTAAATTATAATAGAGTTAATTTCCTAAACTTCGAACCAGTTCGTAGAGTTTGTTCGGATATTAATAAATTTTATTATCTTATAGAGTTATCTGATCATGTTAATATTTCTAAGCCAATACTTTTAAGCTATTTAAATTCAAATGATTATATGTATAGTTGTTTATAATTGTTTTTAATCTTTCTCAGCTGAAATATTTTATAGCTGTACAAATAAATAAATAAATGATATGTGATATGTAAAGAGCAGCTTGAAGGAGGAAAAATTGTTGAGATATGAGTGCAGACTCGCCTATTCCCAGCAATTCATTTTATTCGCACATTCCTGTCTTTATGTTTTTGATATTTTCTTTTATTTTATTTTATTTTATTTTATTTTCTTTTATTTTATTTTATTTTATTTTATTTTATTTTATTTTATTTTATTTTATTTTATTTTATTTTATTTTATTTTATTTTATTTTATTTTATTTTATTTTATTTTATTTTATTTTATTTTATTTTATTTTATTTTATTTTATTTTATTTTATTTTATTTTATTTTATTTTATTTTATTTTATTTTATTTTATTTTATTTTATTTTATTTTATTTTATTTTATTTTATTTTCTTTTATTTTATTTTATTTTATTTTATTTTATTTTATTTTATTTTATTTTATTTTTCGAAGCGTTCAGATAGTTAAGAAAATTTAAGTAAAGAAAAAATGAAAGTTGCTCAACTAAATTGTTGTGTGTGAACATAAAAGCAAGTTTGAAAGAAAATAAAAATTAAAAATAGACTTGCGCAGCTAAATTGCCAAATGTGAAAGCGCTGTTACTCTACCAAAATTTTTACACCCAAATAATCAAACAATTGCTTATAGAAATTTATTATCTAAAAATTTTCCATAGAAAATTATTATTCAACAATTTTGTGTAAAAAATTTTTATTGAAAAATTTTGTATACAAAAGTTTTGTACAAAAAAAATTTTTGTCAACATTCATTATTGTCGATACGAGTAGATTTCCTGTCGAAATTTATAATCGCTAAAGTTTCTTTACAAATTCGTAGAAAGTTTTTATCAAAAAAATATTTTTCTAAAATTTATCAGGAATAATCGTAAACGTTTTTGTACAAATTTGTTATCGATAACTTTTTTGTAGAAAGTTCCAGTAAAAAAAATTTTTATGTAGAAAATTTTTATCAAAAAAATATATTTTTCCAAAATTTATCAGAAATTTTTTGGTAGAAAAATTATTATTAAAAAATTATCCGTACATAATTAACTGCTGGAAAATTTCCATACAAAAATATCGAATAATTTTTTATCGAAAATTATTATCGATGACATTTCTATAAGAATACTTTTTATTATCAAAAATTTTATTATGAGAAGATTTTGACCAAAAAATGGTTCATACAAAAATGAATGAAACATTTTTTTTTTGTCGAAAAATATTTTGTGGAAAAGTACTACAATTAAATTTTAAAAAAATTTCCAAAGTCTACTGATGATTAGGGTAGTTCCTATGAAATGTCGACATATAGATAGCTGGGAAACATAAGAAAGAAGCTATTTATAATTTTTATTGGTATAAATGGTAGAAGCTAAAAATAGCGAATAAAAAACTTAATTGTTAAAATTTATTATCAATAAAATTTCTGAAGAAATTGATTATTAAAAATTTTTTTTAAGAAATTCACTCACATTCACTCTGTGATTCTTCAACCGCGCGGTCGTGTTTTTAAAAAGTGAACAAAAAAAAAAAAAAAAAACAAACCAAAAAATCATTGTGCTAACATATTTTTAAACTTACATATAAAAACAATAATATATTGTATTAAATTGTAAAAACAATAACAAATTATTTAAAAAAAACAACGGGAAAATAAATTCCTTACATTTCATTAACTAAACAATAAAATCAATTTCAATAAAACAAGTGCGGTGGCAGTGCATTGTTGTTGTTGTTATTGTGCGTGAAGATAACCTACCCAGTGGGAAAAAAAACTATACACTAAAGTTTTGTTTGCTTGCAAAACCGCAATAAGTAGAAGAGCAAATTTATACAAAAGAAAAACTTTGTGACAATTATTTTTACGTACTTTTAAATTAAAAAAAATATAAATAAAAAAAACAAAAATTGCATGAGTGTACCTATTAGATGCAATTCCGTGAGGGAGCTTAGCTCCACTAGAAAAAACCTCTGGATCTCTGAGGAAGAATCACTTAAAAAATCATTGGATAATCTTCTGTCTCTAAGAGATAAAAAACGCACGCGTTCGTGTTCGCCAAACATTGCTATTACAACAGATGACATACCATCTTCCAGTTTAGCTATTGTTGATAAACCGAAAACTCAAGTGGGTATGGATAGGTATATAACCGTGGTTAAACGTCAGCGAAGCCCTAAATCCGCGCAAATATCATCGCAACCAAAAATGTCTAAGGGCGATATTACCTCTGCGACAACGGATAGTAATAGGTTTGCTATCCTTCAGACTGACGAGCCAACTGCATCAAAAAAAACATTTAAACCGCCACCAATATACTTGAGAGAACCTACATCTAATGAGTTGGTAAAAGCACTTATTTCGGCAATTGGTAAAGACACCTTCAACGTAACATCAGTGAAGCACGGACAAATAAGTGAAACAAAAATCCAAGTCAACTGCGAAAATGATTACCGAAAACTTTCTGCCGCTCTGGAAAAAGAAAAAAGATATTTTTATACTTATCAACTTAAAAGTGCTAAAGGCCTTCAGGTTGTTATTAAAGGTATTGACCCTTGCGTAGATATTGATGACGTTAAAACCGGATTGGAAGATAAAGGTTTTAAAATAAAAACCGTAGTAAATATCAGGAACCGTGAAAAGATCCCTCAACCCATGTTTAGGGTTGAACTAGAACCCAGGGATGTTGTCCTGAAAAAAGGTGAAATTCACCCTATTTATAACCTTAAATTTCTTCTGCATCGTAAGGTTACCGTTGAGGAGCCACATAAGCGTTCAGGACCCGTTCAGTGCCTAAACTGCCAAGAATTTGGCCACACAAAGGCTTACTGTAAGTTGCCCGCTGTTTGTGTTGTATGTGGCGAACTTCACGGCACAACTCAGTGCAATAAGCCAAAGGCCGACGCAAGTGTTAAAAAATGCAGTAACTGTGGAGGTAACCACACTGCAAATTATAGAGGTTGCCCTGTCTATACTCATTTTAAGCGGTCAATGACAAATAAGCCATTGATTTTAAATATGCCACCCCAGCAGTCAAACACCATTTCAACAACCAATTTTCCCCAGGTACGCCAGCCAACCAGCCATATACACGTGCAAAACCCCCAACAAATTTCTTATGCGAATGTGGTAAAATCCGATAAACCAAATTTGAATCAGGAGCCCAAGCCTCAAAACTCCGACCAACATTTTAGCAATCTTGAGGCAACTCTGCAGACTCTTGTTCAATCTATAAATACATTTACGGTGTCCATGACAAACATGATGCAGGAAATGCTGAAGATGCAATCCACCATTTTGCAGGCAATTTTAACAAAATGAATTGGTTAAAAATATGTTTCTGGAACGCAAACGGCATTCGCCAACATAAAAATGAACTTGAGCACTTCCTTATGGAAAAGCAGATCGATATAATGATGATTGCTGAAACCCATTTGACAACCAACAGTTATTTCAAAATTAATGGCTACACATTATATGACACAAAAGATCCCCGTGGAAGATCTTGCGGCGGTTCGGCAATTTTGATAAAGACCAGAATTAAGCATTATCTAATGAACGGGACACGTGAGGAATATCTCCAAGCTACAAATATATGCCTTGATTATTTTCATGAAAAAATCGTTATATCCTCGATTTACTCACCACCACGATTTTCAATAACAGAAAGCCAATATTCAAATTTTTTCAAATCACTTGGTTCTCGATTTTTAGCGGCCGGCGACTATAACGCTAAACACACTTTTTGGGGATCACGTTTAATTACCTCGAAAGGCCGTGTGCTTTTTGACACCGTTTCCAAAATGGGCTTAGATGTGGTTTCAAGCGGACACCCCACTTATTGGCCGTCAGACCGACGAAAGATCCCTGATGTTATAGATTTTGGAGTTGCGAAAAATTTTCCTTTAGAGTGGATGCAAGTGGAGCCTTCATTAGATTTGTCATCAGATCACTCTCCCACTATTATCTCTGTTTCGTTCCGTCAAGAGATTGGCTCACCGTTGACTGTCAATAGAGTTAATTGGCTAAAATACAAAAAATTTTTGAGTACACATTGTAGTGAAAATATCGCCTTGAGAACACCTGAGGATATTGATGCGTCAATTAACGATTTTTCTGAAAACCTCAAACTGGCCGTACAGCATGCTACCACTAGTCATATAAGACACAGAAATGAGAACAATAGAACTTATTCGGCTGAAATTGAACAACTTCTGTCAGAAAAAAGAAGAGTTAGAAGAGAGTGGCAAACTCGCAGGTCTCCCCAGCTTAAAACTAGGCTACGGGAATGCGTAACTCGACTAAGAAATCTGCTTGAAATCCAGAGAATATCTTCCCTTAAAACATATTTGGAAAGCTTGGATGGTACCCCGCAATCTGACTATTCTCTGTGGAAAGCGACAAAAGGTCTGAAAAGACCCGTAATAGGTAAGCCACCTTTGCGAACTTCAACTGGCGACTGGGCACGAAGCGATTCCGAAAAGGGGATGGTGTACGTTGATCATTTGAGAAATGTTTTTACGACAAATGATTCAGCGGATGCTGCAGTAGAATTTCCGCCGTATGCTGTTAGACAGCCTGTGTCTTTGAGACTTAACTTTCAAGATGTCGAAAACGTTATCAATAACATAAACCCCAGGAAAGCTCCAGGTATAGATCAAATTACTGGTAAAATGCTTGAACAGTTACCTCGTGTAGCTAGAAGAGTTCTACTTTTTATTTTTAACGCTATTTTACGCCTTGAGTATTATCCTGCAGAGTGGAAGGTCTCTATGATTACTATGATACCCAAGCCAGGGAAGGATCCGACTAAAGTAGAGTCATATAGACCAATAAGTCTACTACCAACAATTTCAAAACTGTTCGAAAAATTGTTAATGGCGAAGTTGTCTCCAATACTTAATGATGTGGGATGTATCCCTGATCATCAATTTGGCTTTCGGGCTAAACATAACACCATAGAACAAACACATAGGCTAGTCAATGTCATAAGACAGACTTTTGAAGACAAAAAGTACTGTTCAGCTCTATTCATCGACATTTCCCAAGCGTTTGATAAAGTGTGGCACGACGGACCGATGCACAAAATAAAGTTGAACTTGCCGGCAAACACTCACAAGCTTCTGGAAAGCTACTTATACGAGCGGAAATTTGTTATCAAAGAAGGTGACTTTACAAGTCTCTCACAGTCAATCGGAGCAGGAGTTCCCCAAGGTAGCATCCTAGGACCCACTCTATATTTGATTTACGCATCTGACATGCCAACGAGATCCGAAATCCATACTTCAACTTTTGCAGATGACACAGCTTTTTTTAGCGTCCATGTAAACCATCAAGAAGCTTCACGAAATTTGCAGCAGTATATTTCAATATTAGAGAAATGGTTGAAACTTTGGAAAATAAAAGTTAATGAACAAAAATGTACCCACGTTACATTCACACTGCGTAAGCAAACATGTTCGGCTCTCCAAATTAACAATACACCTATTCCGCAGCATAATGAAGTTAAATACCTTGGTATTTACCTCGACCGTAGGCTAACGTGGAAGCCTCACATTGATGCAAAAGTCACTCAGTTGAAATTAAAAGCAGCGCAACTAAATTGGCTTATGGGCAGAAATTCGACATTGAAGTTGGACTGCAAACTTTTGTTATATAACGCAATTTTAAAGCCTATATGGTGCTATGGAGTTCAATTATGGGGAACCGCCTCAACATCTAACATTGAAAAAATTCAAAGACGACAAAACCAAATTCTTCGTACGATTACTGCAGCTCCATGGTACGTAAGAAACTCACGAATTCACAACGATCTGTGTGTTCCGCTGGTAACTGACGAGTTCTCTAAGTATGCCACAAGGTATATCAGTAAACTGGAACTTCACTCAAATCCTCTTGCACGCAACATACTTAATTTTGGCGGCCACTCTCGGTTGAGAAGAAGGGATACCCTGGCCACCATCAGAACGTTAAATAGGTGATTCTACCGATATTATTCGCGCGAAATGAAACTCTTTTGTCTAGCAGTGGCTGGACTTAAATAACTTTTGTATTTAGTATTAAGATTTGAATACTTATTGTTAGTTCATATTTTGAAGATTCAATAAATAAATGAATGACAAAAAAAAAAAAAAAAAAAAAAAAAAAAAAAAAAAAAAAAAATTCACTGTCAAAATGTTTTTCTAGAAAATCGTTCCGCAGAATTTTATTATCGAAAATTTTTTTATAAAAAATTAATGATAAATTTTCTGTGGAAAATTATTATCATTAAAGTTTCTATTGAAAAAATTTATTATCAAGAAAATTTCTGTAGAAATTGAATATTAAAAATTTTTTAGACATTTACTACTGAAAATGTTTCGCTAGAAAAATGTTCTGCACATTTTTACTATCGAAAAAATTTTATGAAAAATTATTATCGATAAATTTTTTGTTGAAAATTATTATCCCTAAAGTTTCTGCCGAGAGTTTCTTTGTTTCTTCTTTGCTGAATAATTAAAAGGAAAGTATATAGTAACTGGATCTATAGAAAACGAAATGACAATAAAAACAATTAATAGTTTGCGGAACTCATATTGGCGAATCTACACAATCGTCGTCAAGTCTTGTTGAAAACAAAAAACAAGATTTGTTTGTGTTGTTTGAGTGCAAACGAAAATCATGTGTTTGCCAAACGGTTTGCGTAGTTTACTTTATCCTTAACTATGTACATATACATGTATATAATTTACAACAGATTTGGAATCAAAACGTAAAAATTTATTTAAATATTATTCGAATACCGAGCCTTAAAAATCTTAATTTGGAGAAAAAGATCTTAAAATTTTATTTTACTTTAAAAATCTTCAAAAAAGGAAAAACTTCATTCTGGCAACGCTGCTCTACAATAGTAGTTGAATCTCAAAAATTAGTTGAATCTCAAAAATGAACGCTTTGTACATACCTTTGAAGGCCACCTAAGAACTTCTTCCAGCACCGAAACAACTGTATCCAGACCAGGAATTTCTTCAACTCTTAAACAATCATCATCTTCATTTGCATTTCCAGTAGACTGATGACTTTCAATGCCTTGCAAACAATAAGAGTTTGTATTTATCAAAGAATTTCTTAAATGATCATTTGTGAGAACTGGTCGTTTTTTGCCTAAAGAAAAAAAAAACTTGTAACATCTATTGTTTAATTTTTAATAATTTTAACTTACTGACGCGATAGGCATAAAATATGGCTCTTTCAATAAACTGCACCAGATCTCCTTTGTTATAGCCCTCTGTGAGTAAAGCAAACCTTTCAAAATCCAGGTTTTCCGTATCAATATGACTGCATAGATCTTTGAGAACCAGTACTCTATCATCTCGCTGCAGATTTGGCAGTGTTTTTATAGTTTGAAACAAATGACGACCACGTGGAGAGTATAAGCGTTTATTAAGCGATTGCACTTCATTAACAGTAGCTATAACAGCTATCGGATGATTACTGGTGTATTGAACTATAAGTTGATGTACAATATCGGCAATACGATTGAAATATTCACCATCTTGTGTGGCTTGATCAGCGGTGGCATGCGCTAAAACATCAAGATTTTCTAAAACTACAATGGAGGGAGCGTTTTGTAGACACGTGGTGAATACATTGCGTAAATCTTTTTGTATGGACTCGGCCTTAGAACACACAAAATTATTATTAATTAAAATGAAATTTTGATAGAAATGTTTTTACCTTTCTTCCTTTACTGCGCGTGCAATAAAATAAATCGAAATAACAATAAAAAGGTTTTCTTATCAGTTCGTCCAAAATACGCTCAACCACAACACTTTTTCCCGTACCTGAAGCTCCTAAAAATTTTAAAATTTGCATAGAAATTAGACACACGTTTTTTTCTTTGTTGTTTTCTGTTTCATTGTTTTACCCGTTATTAAAATATTGCCTTGACGCAACACACCATTTTTGGCATCCACGCACAGGTTGCTTTTCAATTCTGTTGTCAACTTTTCAACGGTTTTATCAAATTGTGGCAGTTTTATTAAGTCTTTAACACTAAGTGGCGAGCACACATTTGCCGCTACATCAATAATGTCATCAACTTTACGCACTAAATCGGCAGCATAAATTTTACTCTCTTTTAGAAATTGTGAATCAATGGCACAATATCTAAAGTGTTCTGGCAAAATGCCCACACTCACCACTAGGTCTTCATCCAGCCGTACCACTTCATTTTGATTGAGTAGCATAGATGATTGTTGAGTCTTTTCGATAACATACCGCTTAAAGGCATTCTCTATTACTTTGTAATGAGTCTTTTTATTAGCAAACAGTTCAAGTTTCTCCACAAAATTCACTACATTCGGCTTGGGTTTAAGTAAAATCTTTTCCAATTCCTTGAGATCTAACATTTTCATTAAATTCACATTAATCTCGATGGTGGGATGAATGGTTTGGGCTATTTCTGTACAAGTTACTAGACGCACTTTTACATAATATTCCTTTTCGTTCAATGTTTTGAGACTGTAAAAGGTATTGGTATCCATATGGCTGGGCCAATTCACCTTATTGATGAAAACATCGGATAGTTGATAATTGTTACGCCACTCCCCTGATATAACACGAAATTCTATAAATTTTGTTAGTTCGCGAGTTAAGTCACGCTTTAAACGATCCATTTTATCGCGTCTATTGGTTTTCGCTAAACTTTGTGAACGTTGCAGGTTCTTTACATTGCTGGCCGTAGTCGAGCGCTTAAGACGCTGTGTATGAGGATCTTCATCTAGAATGCCAAGTTTGGCAACAGTGTTACTGCGAAATAGTTTTTCGTTTGTGTTTGTTCCATTATCATGACCATTGCCATTACTTATGCCTTTGTATAGATTTGGAGCAATCACAAGTTCAGTATTATGATCTATGCGGCCATAGCTGTAACTGGGCTTGATGCGGTCTTTAAGATACAATTGATTATTCGCAAAAGAAAACTTATCACAAAGTTAGCTTAACTTACCAACTGTTAAAGCCACTTGCATGGATTTATTTATCCAAATTATGAGCATTTGATTTGAGTTGACAATGCGCGTCTGATCTAAAACACTCTCCGATATTTTCTCACTACTCAGCTCCTAAAAGAAATAAAGAAAATACAACAACAAACATAAATAAATTAATTGGTTTGTTTGCTTATTTTATTCACTGTTCAACTTACGATAATTTCCCAATCTTTAGCCGATACCGGCGTAACGAATACATTTTTTAAAAGCGGTGCATCTGCCACCAAAGTACATTTGACCATGTCATTTTCGTGTAATCCTAAAAATATTCATTTAAAAGAGTGAAATATATAACGTATTTGTTATTTATATTATTTTTTATTATATAGTTATTTACCAAGGCGAATTCTTAGTGCCAGTTTACACACATCAAGTTTGACTCGTCAAGTCTTGAGTTTTTGGGAGAACGGGGAGAGGAGAGTGGAAAAGGGTGCAGACTTGACGGTACCGTCAAGTCTAAAACGGAATGCCAGAAAATATGAAAACTTTAAGGCAAAAAGACTTAAACTTGACGATATAAAACTTTTGTGTGTGAACGTGAATGCAAGTTCAAAAGAAAATTGAAGCAGAATTGATCAAGAAAACCTGATGTGTGTAAATTGAGACTTACTAGGTAAATGCAAGAGCAACAATAAATACAACACTACAAAAAATAAATCTTTTTCAAATGTCAAGGGAAAAATATAAACACAAAAAGGAATATAAAAAAGATATAATAAAAAAATTTACAATAAAAGACAAACATTTAATTATTTCGTGAAAGTTTTAGTTATTTCGTGAAAATTAAAGTCATAGATCATAGAGCTTGGAAAGGTGAAAATGGCCAGCAAGTTTGGGGAGGATTCTGAATGATAGCTGGCGCTCAAGATGCAATACATAAATTAAAAAATTGTTTTAAAAAAAATAATTTTTTCAAATTTCCAAAAAAAAAAAAAAAAAAAAATACAATAAAAGAAAAATTTAATTATATTGTGAAACTTTTAATTTTCTCGTAAAACTTTAAAGTCTCAGATCATAGAGCTTGAAAAGGTGAAAATGACCAGCCAGATTGCGAAGTATTCTGGATGATATCTGGCGCTCAAGATAGAATACATAATTTAAAAAATTGTTTTAAATTTTTTCCCCCAATTGCCATTGACATCTGAAACAGATTCCAATTAAAAAAAGTTATCAGCTGCGCTGTCAATTTCACCTGTTATGAATTCACCTTGATTATTTACTTTAGCATAGAGCAAACAAATCAATTTTATTTTTGTATGACTTTTTATGTATTTTCCTAATGAAATTTATTAAAAAAAATAATTAAGATTTTGCAAAACTTATTAGGTATACCCTTTACAAAAATGTTAAGGGTATATATAAGTTTGTGATTCCGTTTGTAATTTCTACAATTTCCATATTCGACGCTATAAAATATGTTCATTCTGAATCAGCATTGATAGAAAAATCGATTAAGTGATGTTCGTCCGTCTGTCCGCCATTCAAATACCGTTTCTGAGAAAACTGGTAGACTTAGAAACTTTTTTTTTACCACTCTATTTCCCCATCGATTCCTGAGTTTGCTATTGAAATTTAGTATTCCCATATATCTGAAATATATCCAAAAATCCGAAAAAAATCATTATTTTTTGCAGTTTTATATGAAAATAAAAAAAAAATTGGCATGGCGATTAAAAACAAAAAAAAATCTTCCTGATATCGGTCCATATGTATCCGGTTTTTTAATGAATACTTAAATACTTTTTTTTGATTAGTAGTAGTTCCGGTAATAAATACAGAAAAAAAATTTCCAATTACTCGTATAACCAAGATATAGCTTAAGCCGATTTTTCATTGAAACAAGTTTTTTCTCACTTAAAAGCAGATCTAGTTATAAAAGGAGGTTACTAAAAAACAGAATATTTTTTTTTTTATAATTCAATTATTTATTGTATCTTCTAAAAGAACTAACAATAAGTATGCAAATCTTAAAAATAAAAATTCATTAATTAATATAGAAAAAAAATTAATTAATATTGAAAAATTTTATTTACTTAGCTAGACGAAAAGTCGTTTCTTGCGTGTATTTCTTTGGCAAATCACCTTTCCAACGCTCTGATGGTTGCAAGGGTGTCCATCCTTCTCAGTCGAGTGTGGCCACCAAAGTTAAGGATGCTACGTGCGAGAGGATTCGGATGAGACTCCAGTCTGTTAATGTACCTTATCGAGTGTTTTGAAAATTCATCTTTCACTAATGGTACACCTAGATCTTTGTGAATTCGAGAGTTTTTAACATGCCATGGAGCTGCAGTAATTATACGGAGAATTTTATTCTGGCGCTTTTGAATTTTCTCAATGTTAGATGCAGAGGCGGTACCCCACAAATGAATTCCATTCAAATTTTCCAATATCGGTCCATATACTCGTATAACCAAGATATAGCTTAAGCCGATTTTTCATTGAAACAAGTTTTTTCTTGCTTAAAAGCAGATCTAGTTATAAAAGGAGGTTACTAAAAAACAGAATATGAAAATCTCCGATATCGGATCATATATACCTAAGATATAGCATAAACAGATTTTTCCATGAAAGAGCTTTCTGTTTTTTTTTTTTTTTTTGCTTATAAGCAGTTCTGCTTACAAAAGGGGGTTACCAAATAAGTAAAATGAAAATTTCCGACATCATTCCCGAGATATAGCATAAACCCATTTTTCCATGAAAAAGTTTTTTTTTTTTTTTGCTTAAACAGTTTTTGTTATAAAAAGAGGTTACTAAAATACTGAAAATTAAAATTTTCGATACCCGAGATATAGCCTAAACCGATTTCATATGGGGATTACAAGGGAAAAATATTTTTCATATATTCACGTGACTATCGTGGAGGGTATTTTAGATTCGGCCCAGCCGAATATATTACACACTTACGTGTTCTTCTATGAAATTTTTTATCGAAATTACCGAAACAATTAGAAGAATTAAATTGAGAAACTGCAATACCAAGCAAAAATTTATAAACAGCCTGTTTCTGTTTGTTTCCTAGTTGTCAATATTTCAACATTACATAGGAGCTACCCTAATCATCAGTAGAGTTGGAAATCTCTGAAAGATATTTTCAAACATTCAACTTTATAGTTTTGCGCAACGGACGGTAACTAACTGAAGTAATAGTAAAGGGCCAATGTAAGCGGCATGCGGTAGCGGGCGGCAACAATGTGACCCATTTACATAAAACTAGTTTTTTTTTATAAAAATATTCATACAAATTTTTCAACATGTTGAATTTAATTTAATTTGGCAACGCCGTTAAAAGCGGCCGACCGGCAATGTTGAATTCAATTTAACTTTTTCTTCTGCCGCTACAATTTGTCAAACCAAAATGTAAAGAAAAAAAAACGCAGAGAAAATAGACTGCCACTGTAACTCTTAATAGAGGCCACAGGTTCCTCATTATAAGGCATGTGAACTCCGTGAATCTTTTATTCTTGCACATATTCCAGCGTGTGCAGCAATTTTTGAAAAATTCTTCTCTCGTTGCTAATTTTTACTAGTAACCAAATGAAGCCACCTACTAACACGAACTACACAATTTCCGCTTAATTTATTTCAAAACATATTTAGAGCACCCTGTTCATGCATCCGGTTTAATCTCAAAACTCCTTTGTTGAACAGTTTCAATGACGGCGTCATCAGTTTTAGTCATAACGGCGTTTTAAACTTTTATATCACCTGCTCAGCGGTGTTAAATTAAATAAATTAAGTGTGAACAATTTTTCCAATTCAAAAAAAAATACAAAACATGCGAATTCATTTGCCTGCAATTTGCTTTTCTCTCAATTAAATCTTAGATACGTTTCGTTTCGTTAAACAAAAATTGTGATCGTCACATTAATAGGTTTTTATACTATAAAGTTCTGAAGGCCGCCAATTTTTTTTTTTTTTGACTGCATTGTGTACCCACTATTAAGTTTTCTTACTGTAATAAATGCATTCTTTGAATAAGATTTCGTCACTGATACATATAAATGTAAGTGTTGCGTACTAATACTGTTTACTATGTATGTACGTACGAGCATCAACAAGCAACACATTTTCGTTTTGCATTAAAGAATGCATTATGTTTAAATACCAAACAAATTTTATTTAGGGTGACCACTAAATATACTGCACAATAATAATATTTAGAAACTCTCAGAAAAATTTATATTCTTAAAAGATCGGAGCCGTGTACTTAAAAACACGTTTAAAAAAATGTGATCAAATTGAGATACAATATAAAAAATCGGAATGGAAATAAAACTGGTTTTAATAAAATTTTATAAGGAATTTTTGAACTTAAACTTATTTTAAGTTCATTACAATTGTTATAAATATGACCAATTGCTTTTTCGCGTCAAATTATTAGTGTTGCTTTTATGCTATTTTACATTTATTTTGTGTTTCTTTTGTTTCACATTTTCATTTGTTCAAATTCTTGCAGCTAAAGATCTTGTTTATGTTGTTTTTATACCCTTCACAAAAATGTAGAGTATATATAAGTTTGTGATTCCGTTTGTAATTTCTACAGTTTTTTTTTGCGACCCTATAAAGTATATATATTCTGAATCAGAATTAATGGAAAAGTCGATTAAGCGATGTCCGTCTGTCCGTCTGTCCGCCGTGAAATACCGTTTCTGAGAAAACCATTAGACTTAGAAACTTGTTTCTTTCACCATTCTTTTACCCCATCGATTCCATGGTATTGAAATTCAGTAATATCGGTCCACGTATAGCTGAGATATATTCAAAATTCCGAAAAAAGCCATTTTTTTTTGCAGTTTTGTATGAAAATTTTTGAAAACAAAAGTTGTTTGTTTTGCTTCAAACTTCACACACTTATTAAGCATGGTGACTTAAAGGCAAAAAATTCAGATATTTCAGATATCGGTGCATATATACCCGAGATATAGCCCAAATCGGATTTTTAATGAAAATGTCGCATAGGCGAAGCTAAACAACTTTTTTTGCTTAAAAGTAGTTCTGGTAATAAAATAATGTTATATAAATATGGAAAATGAAAATTTCCGATATCGGTCCATATATACCCGAGATATAGCCTAAACCGGGTTTTTCATGAAAGTGTCGCGTAAGCGAACTTAAACAACTTTGTTTTGCTTAAAAGCAGCTCTGGTAATAAAATAAAGTTATATAAATATGAAAAATGAAAATATCCGATATCGGTCCATATATACCCGAGATATAGCCTAAAACGGATTTTTCATGAACATGCGGCGTAAGCAAACTTAAACAACTTTTTTTGCTTAAAAGTAGTCCTGGTAATAACATTAGGTTATATAAATATGGAAAATGAAAATTTCCGATATCGATCCATATATATCCGAGATATAGCCTAAACCGCGGTTTTCATGAAAATGTCGCGTAAGTGAACTTAAACATCTTTTTTGCTTAAAAACAGTTCTGATAAGGAAATAAGGTTATATAAATATGGAAAATGAAAGTTTCCGATAACGGTCCATATATACCCGAGATATAACCTAAACGGGGTTTTTCATAAAAATGCCGCGTAAGCGAACTTAAACAACTTTTCTTCCTTAAAAACAGTTCTGGTAATGAAATAAGGTTAGATAAATATGGAAAATGAAAATGCCCGATATCGGTTCATATATACCCGAGATATAGCCTAAAACGGGTTTTTATACGTGACTATTGTGAAGGGTATTTTAGATTCGGCCCAGCCGAATTTACCACACTCTTACTTGTTTTATATAAAAAAAGCTTGACAATATTTGTTTTCAATATCACTATTTGTTTGCATCCTCGGAAAAATTACAAATTGTTAGCGAAATACTGAAAATAAATATTATGGGTTTTCACGATGGGTAATGAATACTGTGCAAACGATGCAAATATGAGCAAATATACATCTTTTTTTTTACGCAACAACAAAATGTATGTATTTGCTGTTTGCTTCACTTCTTTTCATTTGCACTAAAAAAACTTGAGCAAAAATACTCAATTGCAAACGAATGTAAACAATAACATTTGACAACAACATTTGTGGCAGAAATACAATAAATACAACAGTTTTTTTTTTTTTTTTTGCTTTTTAACGTTTTGACTTTCAGGTGAGTCACTGTAGCAGTTCTCTTAGAGTTATGTGCGGCCACAGATTCCTTAATATAAGGCATGTGCGCTCAATGAGCCATTTTTCTTGGACACGTTTCAGCATGTTGAGTTTTATTCTTTTCAAACACGCTGATAAGGGTTGTCCGCAAAAGGGATCTATGTCTCTATCCTCTAGGGTTGTTCCTTTTTTGGCTAGTTCTTCAGCGATGTCGTTGCCCTTGTTGGAACCTTGTCCTATACCTTAGGAGTAGGTTAGAATGTCAATCTATATTGTTTAAAGATGTCCGGCATTCTTGGACTAGACCGGAATTATTGTGTATTCCAATCAGGGAGTTGATGGCGGCCCCGCTGTGCGTTACTTCATGATATCCCTACGGAATATCTTGTAAAATGTCTGCAATCTAGCCAGTATATGTATTTAAATGTTTGAAAATATCTTTCAAAGGTTTCGAAGCCTAATGATGATTAGGGCAACTCCTATGAAATGTGCACATATGGATAGCTAGGAAACATAAAAAACAAGCCGTTTGTATTTTTTTACTTGATATAAATAAACAATTGTAACAGCTTGTATTCTATGTTTCCCAGCTAACTGCATGTCGATATAAATTTTAAAAAGTAATAAAGTAAATAACAAGGCGAGTTCATAACAGGTGAAATTGACAGCGCATAATTAAAACAAAATTGGAAAAAAAAATTTAAAACAATTTTTTAAATTATATATTGTATCTTGAAAGCTAGATATTATCCAGAATCCTCCGTAATCTAACTGGCCATTTGCACTTTTTCAAGCTCTATGATCTGAGACTTCACGAAATAATTAAGTTTTTTTCTCATTTTTCTCTTTTAATAGAAATTTGAAAAAATTTAATTTTATCAATTTTTTAAGTTATGTATTGTATCTTGAGCGCCAGCTATCATCCAGAATCCTCCTTAATTTCACCTTTTCAAGCTCTATGACCTGGGACTTTAATTTTCACGAAATAATTAAAAGTTTCTCTTAATTGTAAATTTTTTTTATTATATATACATATATATTTTTTTTAATTCCTTTTTGTGTTTATATTTTTCCCTTGACATTTGAAAAAGATTTATTTTTTGTAGTGTTGTATCTATTGCTCTTGCATACACCTGGGGCCAGACTCCGCAACTATGAATTTTTTTACCAGTGAACACTCAAAATAAAATTCACTGACAGACACAGTGTTTACTTTTCATTAAGAAGCGATTCTGTAAAAAATGATGAATTTTATTGCGCTGAATGTGTTTCTTCAGGGTGAATGATATGCTGATTTGTCAAATTGACTGTGTCACACAAGTTGTTGAATAAATAATTTTATTTTGTTTATTTTTTTTTCAAGTTCAAAATATTTTACAAAAAACCGAAGATTTTTGAGTGAAAAAATTATTATTAAGTGTACACTTTAAATGTCAAAATTATTCATTCTCACCATTGCGGGCTCAAAAATCAAAAGTGAACGCTGAAATTGGTGAACATTTCAAAATTCATCGTTGCGGAATTTGGCCCCTGGTATGGTTTCGCCTTGGTAAATAAATTCAATTGTATGATTTTCTGTTTTTCAGAAATAAATTTTATTTTTCATATTTAAGTCCTAATTGTGCCGTCACTTACAACCATCGTGAAATATTGGCGCTTAAATGCCTACACACTTTTAACAAAAGTAGTTATTTTTTTAATGTACCAGATAATTGATAAGGCTTTTCAAAAGCATTATATGGCTTTCGAAAATTGTTGATGCCGAAGTGATGTACCGATGATACCAACTTTGCTACAAGAGATATTATATTACCATGTAACAAAACGTTTCTAAAGCACCTGGTCACCCTAACAACACTTGCAGATGCATTTGCTTGATATATCTGTGCGAGTGTGCGTGTTTCATTTAGTGCCAAAATATTACATTATAAAATTGATACTTACCTATTTCTTTAGCAACCCTGGCATTGATTGCAATTTCCGTCTCTTTAACGGCACCCGAACTTGGAGCCCATGAAGCATAATGTATGTGTGCATTGTATTGCAGACTTAAACATCCCGTATCCTAAACAACAATATAAGTGAAAGTGCACAAAACGTTTGTCAAATTATTTTCATTAAAGATATCTAATAAAATCTTATGATCTTGTGTGTACATATACATATGTATATCGTATTAATTGCAGAAAACGCTGGCGCTTATCTTAGACCAAAATGTATAAAATAATTCAAAAGGTTAAATTCCAATTTTGAGCACTTACATATGTAGAGACGACTTTAAAATAATTTTCAGGCAATAAAATGAAATTGTTTTTCACCGGACGATAAACTATCTTAAATGTCCGTTTGAACATTCTACCGTTATGAATTCGACGAATAAAATGCTTGCAAAAGTTTTGTTTTTATATATAGATCTTAGTTCCTTAAGATTTGTTTTTGTTGTTTCTTTTTGCTTTTAAGTTTGAAATCTTGAGATATTTGAATTGTGTACTTTTCTATCACATTTGCACGTCTCGTAATAAATGTTTGTGTGTATTTTATAAATAATATTAACGATTTCACTCTAAACTATTGGACTTTTTAATGCGAACTGTTTATTTATGTGAACTTCAGCGTGCGAAAATTATGTTCAACTAAAAATCTCATCAGCTGTCAATTACAGGGTAACTAAAATAAATATTTCTTGTGTTTTTCTTGTTCTTGCAAACCGTTATTTTCAAAACACAACAACAAGGTACTTTTCTTGCAGATTTCTTTTGTACATAAACTATAATATATTACATTATTTTCTATTAAATAAATGGATTTAAACAAATCAACATATTTTTAGATTAATATACATACATATACATATATCCATGTATTGAGGTGCAATACACAAAATATGTAATAAAAAAATACTTAACTGGTTTAACGGTCTTGCGTCATGCGAATACATAACCAATACAGTTAACGATATCAATCACTATAGCATGGGTTTACAAGAAAAAATATTTTTAAAATATGTACCTACATACAGTTAAGGACAAAACTCTACATACACCCTACTCTTTTGAACTTCTAGAGCACTAGTGATAATATAAAACATAATTTTGATGTCAATCAGGGGTATACGACATCGAAAAAACTATCGTTTCGAATAACATTACGATACTTGAAGATTATGAACAAACGATGCGTATCAAATCGTAATTTAAACAAAATGTAATAGATTTAAGACCACATGTTTCCAAAAAGTACGAATACAAAAAAAAAAAATTGCTTAACTCTTTTATATTATTACAATACAATTCATTCGATATCGCATGCCATGATACCAAAATGAAAAATTTCAATCAATTATGCTCGAAATCGTATGCGGTGGTTTGGCCCCAAACTAAAACTCACGTGATTTCAAAGCACATGCCGTTTCAAAAGTACAAGTGTGATTTGTGACAGTCCTGCAAATCACAATTTTTATTGATTTTAGATGTCATTTATACTCTTCTGAAGCACAAAAAACAGCTGTTTTTTTTTTTGCTTCCATTTACTGATATTTTTATTTGCAGTTTAAATTTTTTTATTCGCGGTATTATTTGCAAAATAAGGTTAATTTCTTCTTATACAGGCCTGTTCTAAAAACCACGTGATTTCAAAGCACATATCGTTTCAAAAGCACTAATGTGTTTTGTACCTGTTCTGCAAATCACAATTTTTTGTGAATTTCGATTTGATTTATCTTTGGAAGCACAAAAACAGCTGCTTTTTGCTTTGATTTGCTGATAAATTTATTTTCAGGTGGCATTTTTTTAGTCGCGGAGTTATTTGCAAAATAAAGTTAATTTCTTCTGATAAATATAAAAGCTAAATTACAAAAAAGTTAAATAATCCCACAGACCAAATCGCAAAGGAAATACAACAAAATAAACGTATCTAGTTTTTTCATAATTTAGTGCATTGTTTCGTATAAAATAGTTTTACTTAAGTAAAATTGTGAAATTCATAATAAAGTACCTGCAAAAATTAGAATGTGATTTCAAATTGATAGCAGGTTAGCTTACCGGTTTGAAATCACAAAAATAAAAAATATTTTGTCTGCAGAACACCTTTTTTGTGATATCAAATCGCTTTCACAAAAAGTGATTTACAGAACAGCCCTGATAAATATAAAAGGTAAAGTAAAATAAACCAACAAACCAAATCACAAAATAATATAACAAATCTTGCAACAACATAAGCGTATTTAGTTTTTTCTTCATTTAGTGAATTATTTCGTATAAAATAAATAAATTTGCTTAAATGATAAATAGAAAACACATTGATGTAATAAATTATGAAATTTATAATAAAGAAGTGCAAAAATTAGGATGTGATTTCAAATCGATTGCAAGCTAGTTTACCGGTTTAAAATCACAAACAGGGCTGTTCCGCAAATCACTTTTTGTGAAAGTGATTTGAAATCACAAAAAAGGTGTTCTGCACACAAAGTATTTTTGGTTTTTGTGACAGTGTTATGTGTGGCAATGTTATGGTGTGGGGAGCTATGGCGGCATCTGGTATTGTTTTAGTTGAAGGTGTTAAGGACATATATCCATAAAAGACAATATTGGAAAGCTTGGGCCTCAGAAACCAAAAGATTTTCCAACAAGACAACGATCCCAAGCATACTGCGTATATTGTTCGAAACTGGTTTCCTTATCGCGCACCAAGACACCTCAATACGCCTGCCAGACCTTAATCCAATTGAGCATATTTGGAACGTTTTGGAAAAATCTGCGCCCAAATGGCATCGTGAAACGTTGAAAACTGCCCTAACTCGGGCGAAGTCGGGAATTGCGCACTACGAAGATTTTTAAGGCAATATGTAGACTTTAAACGTATGAACTTTTATTGTTTTTGTTATTTCTGTTATTGTTATGCTTTTCAATTAATTTTTTGTTTTGTAAATAAACTTTTTGTTTTTGGTACTTTAAATTTTAATGCAAACGCTTCATTAATTTGTATTACGAATATGTATCTTAAAAACACAAAATAAGAGGGTGTATGCAGATTTTTCCCTTAACTGTATGTGTGTAAACTTGTAAAGCGTATTCGCTTTGCATGAGATTGTTGTCAAAACGACTAAACAAGCAAAAATTTTTTGATGTCAAAGTGAAGACGAGCACGACTCCAGGAATTAAGGTGGCGGACATCTTTTCGCTTGCATATATGAAAGGATTTTTATCTTAATAAAAAGGATATGTTCTATATTAGATTCTATTTAGAAGTTGTCCTGTTTCTTTTCTTAGAATGATTAATATATCATAGTGGTAAGGTAAATAAAAGACTTTCAAGCTCAAGAAAAACCCATGAATTAAAAAAAGAATTTTAGTGGTTTTACGTAAATCTTTGCAAATTAAATTATCACAATGAACATAAGCAAAGCTATCATATTATTTTAGATAGGTTAGGTTTAACAGGCTGCCAGTCATTGAATAGCCAGCCCTATTGGGTACAATTTGGTCCCGTTGTGTTGTATTTTTAAGTAAAACACACTGAAATCAATTTCAACAAAACACATACTATTGCGTCTTTTTTGTTTTCCCAAAAATTTTGTACAGAAATTTGTTTCGAAGCCCTTCTTAAAAATAATACTACTTTTGATTGACATAAAGTACTACCCCATATTTTATAGTTTAATTTCGAAATTCGAATATTCAACATGTTGAACAAATTGTAGAACAGTTTATTGTTCTTGTAATGTCTTTATTAAAAATACAAAATGATTTAAATCATAAAAATTATATCGAGTAAACAATTACTAATTAAAAAAATTCATATTAATAAAACCTAATGCCGCTTATTTCAAGAATGATGATCGTTGTCATATAAAATTGACGTAAAAATTTTAGCGCTTATTTACTCATTATCGACAACAATTGAACATTATTGATAGTCTTATCTATTCGCGAATTTCCAGGAAATAGCTAGAATAGATGATTGCAGTCGAAGACGAATCCACAAGCGATAATTTTTAGATTTTCATTAAATGTGACAACGATGACAACTCTTGGAATAATTGGAAATGATATGAAAACATACAATTTAAAGGCTACGTTTTTTTTCTAAAATATATTGCTAATTACAACAAATTTTAACTTTAAAATTACAAAAAAAAAAAAATGATTGTAGACGTAAACACTCTAATATTTAAATTTGTGATTTTAACAAAAAACACATTTAAAAATTTGTGCAAAAATACTTATATCATTAAAAACAATTCAAATTAAAAGTAATATTATGTTTTATGAATTAAACAAAAAATATAATTAAATATTAAAAAGAGAGCGTTTCTTTTATATTAAAGTATATACAAAATATAGAACTATAAAATAAAAACATGAATATTTCACGATTAAAACGTGAAAATGTATAAAATCATTTAAATATAATACAAATCTTAAACAGACTCTATTACGAAATTTTTGTTTAGAGATTCTTTTAATATATATTTTGAAGTAGGAAAGACCGATAAAAAAAATCTGAGCAAATTTCTAATTTTCCCTCCTTTATAAGGAGCTTTTAACTTTGCTTTATTATCCTTCCTTCCTTCCTTTAACACAATATAGAATTAAACGAATACTTGTTAAATGCACGAAAAACAATAAAAAATAATAATAGAAAACAGATTAGTTTATAATTATTTATATTGCGATAATAAAAATAAATAATGCCATTGTTAAAGAACAACTTGACTGTAAAAAAGTTTATTATATATTTATTCTGCAAAATTTCTAGTTTTAAAATGGTATAAAAATTCTAAGCTTGTTTTTTTTTTTTTGTATCAAACTTAAACTAGACTATTTTTTTAAATTATTTTATGTATAAATTTATAATAATTGTTATTGCATAGCAGTTCTTTTCTTAAATTTTTCAATATTTGTTTAATTCTTGGTTTGGATCTGTTATCGTTCTAATTGGGAATGTTTGTATATATTTAAGTATAAATATAAAAAATACGTAGTATAAAAAGTTTAAATGCATTATTATTAATAATAATATTTTTAGTATTAGGCATATTATATATATTTTTATATCGATAAATCGTAATCGATGACTACACTACGGTTAAATGAAAACTACTTATGAGATTAATTTATACGAGTATAAAAGACCGTGTCCTCATGCCCTGTGCTTTATACATCAAGCTCTTCCAGTGTACGAGACAAACGATTGTTATCGATACGTCTGCGTTGACTTCGTCTGACAGCATCTGCACGACGGTAGGGTTCACTTTTTAGCCCCAACAATATATCCTCTAAAGCGCCATTATAGACTTCATCCTGTTGCAACAATTTTTTCTCTCTTACCGAATTCGCCTTACATTTTAACTCATTAATAACTGCTTCCTGTAAGGAGATGCCCCCAGCGGGTAACTTATTTTTGTTAAAGATGTTTCAAATGGTTATTTAAATGGTTTTGTAGCAGAGCAACACAAGAGAAACAAACGTCAGGCAAATTAGAAAGAGAAGCAAAAACAAAAAACAAGAAACAAAAAGGAAATTAAATTTTGAAAAGCAATGTTAAAAAGAAAGCCAGCACCTGTTACTTAAAGAAATGTAGATTTTATGCAAAGATCAACAGTTAAATTTAATATAAAACGAAAATAAAAATAAATTTAAAAAAATGTTTAAGAGCGGTATGACAGATAGCATTAGAAAAGAGGATAAATTGAATTTGTAGTCGTTGCATGACTGTGGAAATGTTAATGACATTGATTAATTATAAAAGTAACAACATTAATGTGGTTAATTATGTATTATAATTTCTATAAAAACTCAAATGATATATTTAAACACAAATCAATAACAACAAAACAAAACTACAACGCTATTTTCAAAGCACAAAATTTTTTTGGAACAAAAAAGAAATTAAATTTGTTTGATTATGTGAAATTAAAATTTATAAATTCAATAAAAAAAAATTAATGTGATGTTTCCATATCACAAACAATTGAATTGCCAAGAAAATTTATATGAAAAGCACTCAATCATTTGGGTGGATTGCTTGTATAGTGGAAACAGCACATAATATTCTTATACGTATTTGAGTGTTTTATTAGATTTCCTTGATTCAGTTTTAATAAGTAAATTTGTAAACTGGTATTGCGTTTAGGCGGTATAAACGTTCTTACATTTTTTTGACCTTTAATATGGGTTTCGCAGGGATCGCTTTACTGGCATATCTTTCGGAGAAATGGTGCCACTCGATCCCATTATTTCGGTGAAAGTAAAGTGGTGGCTCTGGATATTTCCAAGGCATTTGATAGAGTATAGCCTGGCGCATTACTGTCAAAACTTATTGTTTTTGCAAACTTCAAACCCCCTCCCTCCACTCTTGTGCAGATGACAGCAGCCACTTGTCATTCATACTCATACAGTTATAGGTCCAGTCTATTAGAGATTGGTGGCAAGAGACAGAATATGAATGACTCAATGAATGATTAACTTATATTAATATCCGAATGGGGTCTAAAAAACATGGTTGATTTCATTGCTCGTAAGATCCAGTGCTGTCTATTAACACACAAATTCATGACCATGAATGATGTTTCATCTTTACACATTTGTGGTATAGATATTGAGGAATCGGATGCTCCTGATGTTCTTGGAATTAAAATTCAGTGTAATGTTCATTGGACTAGCCACATTTTACATGTCTCTAAAGAAGCACTCAAGTGTCTTGGTTTTCTGAAACGGTGTAAGACGTACTTCATTCCATCCAATCTCCTCACTATCTATACCACCTATATCTGACCGAAAATGGAATAGAACTCTCATGTTTGGGCTGGTGCATCAAAGTCTATTTCTATACTTGACCGTGAACAGAAGAGGTCGAAGAAGCATATCGGTGACAGTAGGGTATCCAACTCTATTGATTCACTACAGTATCGCCGCAACGTGGAATGCATTTCTCTGTTATCAATACTACAACGGATTTTGCTATGGCGAGATTAGGGATACTTATATCTTTGATTGTATCTTTAAGATCATTCCAAGTTCGGCTTTGGGGAGAAAGCAATTTTGGTCCGAATGTAATTATGAAATTCGGAATAACTCATTTAGGTTCCATAAGACATATTTACATCCTATTCAACCTGTTGGCATAGTCTATGTTATAATATTGTTAAATTCATACTTTGAATTTGTAGTGAATTACTCTAATATGCAACTGCGTAAACATGCCGCCTTTTCTCAACTGCATACACGTACATACTTTTTGCAATTACTTCATTTCCTTACTCAATAAAATTTCGCTCTGAGGGGTTACTCTCTATTGCGATGCGAAAGAAAAATCTAAGAATTGGTACCCTGTATCGCAGTTTCGTATTTTCTTTTCGCATTTAATTTTCTCTTTCCAGATTTTATTTTATCATTCTTCGCTATTGTTTATTTTGTGATACCAGTGCTGTTTCATTTTTAAACTATTTCGCGAAAAAGTTTGCGGAAACAGCACTGAATACTAAATTATACTCTTCGCATCTACCTTTCGCATCGAACTTATTTTCGCATCGCGATAGAGAGTAACCACCCTGCTATGGCGTGCAATTGCATCAAGTTGTACAAAAATGTTACACCTATGCAACATACGAGGGCAGATTGATATGGAAGCTACCTAGCGTTAGATGGCAACACAAACACAATTTTTTTTTCTTTTTTTGAAAATGCGATCTGTCAAACATCAGCTGTTAAAATGTCGCAGAAATTCATCGATTAGTTTAGTTTTTGTAGTCGTTTGAAGTCAACAACTTTTGTGTTTCTTGAAAAATGGAAAAAAGTGAACTTTGCGGCGAAAGATCAAAAGAAAAGCTCGCTAAACATTGGGGTGAGTATGCGCTGACACTCTGCATGGCAAAATATTAGTTTGCTGAATTTAAACCCAGCCGAACAAGCACTGCAACAATACCATCAACAGGAAAGCCAAACAAAAGAGGTGGTTTCTGAAGAAAATATCAAGAAAATGCTTGATATTGCTGTGAATGATCACCGAGTCAACTTACGTGAGATTGTTGAAATGATAAACATATCATATGAACGTGTGTTCCACATTTTGCATGAACATTTGCATATCAAAAAAGCTATCGGCAAGATGGGTGCCACGTTTGCTTAGTGTCGAACAAAAACGTGTTCGACGGACCACTTCACATCAGTGTTTGGATATGATAAAGTCTAATCCTGATGATTTTTGGGGTCGATTAATAACTGCTCATGAAGCGTAGGTCCACCACTAAACACCTAAAACCAAAAATCAATTGAAACAATGGGTGGAAGCTGGTGGAAGTGCTCTGAAGGAGGCGAAGACACTGAAATTGGCTGGCAAGGTTATGGTCACTCTCTTTTGTGATTCATGCGGAATATTGTTCATCGATTATCTTGAAAAAGGATACACAATCATAGGAAAGTATTATGGTGCATTATTGGATCAATTGATTGATGCAATCAAGATAAAACTCTCACATTTAAAGAAGAAAAAATGCTCTTTCTTCAAGGCAACACACTGATTCACATAGCATTAGATACGATGCTAACATTACGCGAAGACTATGCACTGATTCACATAGTATTAGATACGTTGCAAAAATTACGTGAAATATATTTCGAATTGGTTGATCATCCAGCTTATAGTCCAGATTTAGCTCATAGTGACTTTTTTCTGTTTCCAAACTTGAAAAAAAATGGCTCGCAGAAAAAAGATTAATCTCAAACGAAAAAGTGATTACCGAAACGTATTATTCAAATGGTACAAAAAAAGTTGTAATATCGTCTTACTAAGTGTATTGAGCTAAAAGGAAACTATGTTGAGAAATAAATGTTTTTTGAAAAAAAAGTGTTTTTTCCTACTTAGGTAGCTTCAATATCAATGCGCCCTCGCGCAAACTGTACTCGAAAAACACCAGTCACTATAGAGCTGCAAATAAATGACCATAATCATATTATTTTTATAATAATATGCACATATGTATAATTTTCCCAAATATATACAACTTTAACTTGCAAATTTTAGCTAGTAAAGTATTTATTTGATTTTTCACATTTTTGAGAGTAATTTTGAAAAAGTTCTTGTTACTCTCTCGTTGCTAATTTTTACTAGTAAAGTAAATGAACACACCGTCGGTTTTGTTAAAAGTATATATATATACAACTTTAACTTGCAAATTTTAGCTAGTAAAGTAATATCGTCTTACTAAGTGTATTGGGCTAAAAGGAGACTATGTTGAGAAATAAATGGTTTTTGAAAAAAAAAATTGTTTTTTCCTACTTAGGTAGCTTCAATATCAATGCGCCCTCGCGCAAACTGTACTCGAAACACACCAGTCACTATGGAGCTGAATATAAATGACCATAATCATATTATTTTTATAATAATATGCCCATATGTATAATTTTCCCAAATATATAAAACTTTAACTTGCAAATTTTAGCTAGTAAAGTATTCATATGATTTTTACATTTTTGAGAGTAATTTCGAAAAAGTTATTGTTACTCTCTCGTTGCTAATTTTTACTAGTAAAGTAAATGAACACACCGTCGCTTTTGTTAAAAGTAGTCATACAGCCATGTCACAGAACTTAATTCCGTTCGGAAACGGAATTGAATTCTTTTTTTGCTTCTTCAAAAAACGAAAAACTAAAAAAATTTCGGAATAAAATCATTTTTGATTGCAAGAATGAAACTAGTATTATCTTATAGAATTGATTTCATTCTGAAAAAGTTTTAAATATTCGTGTTTTGAAGAATTAAAAAACCTATTCAATTCCATTTCCAAACGGAAGTGAATTCTGTGACATGGCCGATAATTGCTGAATTCACAAACTCAGTTGTATCGCGTTTCGAGGTATTTGGATAGACAATTTCAAACACAAACATTAAACTCACAAAAGATATAGTTGTAAAGCAGCTCTGGGCTGAAGAACAGCTCTCGAGTCATCGTAATTATTTCTTAAGTGTGGTCAGGCTTGTTGTTTTTGTTATTCGGTCTTCGAGAGTTTTGCGTCTCACTCGCACTGGTTAACGGTTTGCCTCAACTAACTGCACTAGTATACAGTTCTTTTTTTAGAGGTTATTCATTGTTAACCACGTGGAAACTTCCTATGTGAAGGCATAGGTCGTTATAGTTAGTCACAGCGACGCTAAAAAAGTACTGTTAATACCACCTTGGGCATTATAGTCTTTGTCACCCCGCCCATGCTGTGCATCCTATACTTTGCAAATTTACTTTGCAACTGTATAGTTACTAAATAAATAAATATTTGAAAATTGTTTTTGCTTTGAAGTTTTGTTTTGAAATTGTCTCTTCAAATACATCGATACACGATACGACTGAGTTTGTGAATTTAGCAAATATATTTGAAACACTCAGTATACATTATTATTAAACGACATTTTTTTATTCTTTTGTGTTAATAACAAATGTACCACTATTTAAGGGTCACATTTAAAAGGTAGCATTTTTTTCAGAAAACACCATAAGATACATATTTATATCTAACCCATAGCAAGCAACGGGTAGGTAATTAAAAAACCCTTTAAACTTATGTTGCAAAAAAAAAAATTGTTAAAAAAAATTAAGTAAGTGTTTATAAAATACTTTATGATAAGAAGAAAAGAAAAAAAAACAAATGTGAATTGCAAAAATTGGTTAAAGCTTTTAATAAATGATTATGGTGGTTAATGTGATTAAGCAAAATTTTAGGGCGGGACTTTTTTTAAGTGGCATTGATTAAGGCAGTCAACCATTTCAAATGTTGTTGTAAAGTAATTTTTAAATGAGTTGTTGTTAGTGAAGTATTTTTTTATTTCACAAAATTGTACCCTGTTTTATTTTTATTTTTTAAGAATCAAACAAATAAAATTTCTTTCCTTTATTAATATTGTTACAAACAAAAATCTATCAAAGCCTTTAATAAATGATTAGCTACTACGTTATAACTATATTGCACTTACGTGGACATATTACACGGGATAACGCGTAGAATGAATTCCTTTGTTAAAACGTACGTTTATTTAAAAATTATACAAAGTGACACGTTTTAAGATGACTTGATTGTTTTTTTTTGTTTATATACAATAATGATGAACGTACTACGAGGACACGTAAAGGGACTGAAAATAATGGTTTAGCGGCCACATGACATTAATTAACTGGTGTTAGGAGTTTTATAAGTTTGTGTGAGTGAGATATTCAAAGTTACGTTACAATACAAGTGCGTTTAACAATAAAACAGTAGCACTGGCATATGGCACAAAACGGCTTTTTCACCCATAGAGTACAGTATGATTCTTCTATTTACAATTGCACTATTTTTCAACCAACACCATTATAATTAAAATTATTTTCTTTTTGGTTTTTTAAATCTCCTACGCTTTTTTTAAGCGGCTACTGAATCTCAGTTTTTGGCAATAAAATAAGTCCATCAGGCCAAATTAATTAGCGTTTTATGTAACAAACTGCTTTCCATAGTCACGCAACCAAGTTTCTAATGAATTAAATTGTTTGTTTTTTATTTTTCAGATGCACAAATGAAAATGAAAATAATGTGTATGAGAGTGAGTTGCAACAAAGCGAATCCAATTTACAAAAAGTATAAATAAATTTAATTCCATTACAATTAAAACATTTTTTTTTTTTTTTTTTTTTGTAAATTATTAATAATGTTTGTTCAAAAGAAATAAGATAATGAAAAAGTTTACCTGTTGTTTTTTCTGGTTGGCTTTGTTGCGCAGTTGCACTTGTTCATTTTCTTTTTTATTAGCGGCAGCAGCAGCAGCGGCCTGTTCCAATCTTCTACGTTGTTCATTTTCTTGGTCATGGGCCTTATTAAATTAAAACAAATAAAACCATAAAATTCAATAATAAAAACTTATTTAATTTGTTTTTTCTGTGAAACTCACCTTAAATGCTCTAGTAAATCTTACAATTAAAGCAAAAAATGCCGCAGCATCAGCATTGCGTGATGATTCGCCAAAATATTCTACACATTCTCTGAAGGCTTCCTGAGCATTCTTCAATTCTATTTTTATTTTCTTCAACTTTTCTTCAGAGTTATTGAGAAAGTCTCTTAAAATATGAGTCTGATGGCCTTTGACTCTTAACTCGGCCTCTTTTTTCACCAGGTCCATGCCTTTTTCTAAATCATGCATATCGGTTACAATATTTTCAAGTGACACTTGTGATGCTTTGTCGGTACAGAAGAGTTCCGTTTCGAAATTCAGCAACTCGGGGAATTTTTGCCGTATTGTTGCCACAATATAGTGTAAAAGTGAAGAACGTTTATCAGTTGATTTGGTATCGATTAGAGTGTCTAAAGATTGCAATTTAAAGCCATAGGCAGGGCCACGTTTACTGCTATTCAAATAGTTTCCAAAAGCCAAAACGATTTCCAAAACGGCCTTAAACTTACGAGACTGTTTGAGAGAACTTGAGGCATTGGTGATGGCATGGATTTGCTGAAATTATTTTCAATAACATTTTATTTTATTTTTTTTTTATTTTGCAGAAAAGTTTTATTAGATTTACAGGCATGTAACTAATTTCGATCGAAATCAATTGCAATTCCGAAAAAGCTTCTTCAGAAATTTAATCACTTTCATTTTTGCGATTGAATTAGAAGTTTATGTACGCAATTGCATAAAACAAGTACAAAGCATTTCTATTCCCATAAAGAAATATATTTTTTAAACTATTAAACACAAGTTATTGTTATTTTGTTACCATTTCCAAAAAATTTTCATAAATAACAACAACTTTACAACCAGTTTACCATCTCGAGAGTTTGCTGCTAGCCTTCGCAATCTAGGTTTAAGAGGCTGCCAGCCATTGAAAAGCCAGCCCACTTGGGTCCAATATGGGTCCCGTTGTGTTGCTTCGCAATCTAAGCGAGAGAAAGTTGATTTGGGTTTGTCTACCTTTATTTTATGCGAACGATGTGTCAAAAACTATCAAAATTGCATAAGGATACGAACGAATAATAGATCAGATAGACAAACCCGAATTGCTTCGAATGTGAGTGACTAGCGATTTTTCGCATTCACTTTGGTAAACTAGCTGTTAATCAGGTGCTGCTTGAACGTGGATCTCATGGATCTTTTAAACTTCTCCACCGCAATTTTTCTGTGGATTGTTCCCGTCTTTGTGCGTTTAGTACTGTAACAATTGAAATTCTAGGCATTTTGTTTAAATGTTTTAAATTTTGTTAAAATAATTTTTAAAAAATGTTTGCACTTTCACACTTTACGAGTATTTTTTCAAACATATGTTTTAGTTTTGATTTGCATATTATTACCACGTTAAAGGAAAACTATTACCACGCTTACCATTAAAATACCAAAGATAAAATTTGTCGGAGTGAAGTAAATCGATCAAAGTCTGAAGAAGGCAAAACAAAATCAATCGAAATGAAAATTCGTAATCAAAACCATTCCGAATAATTTCTGTGCTCTCGTAACAAGGGACCTCATATTGAAATAGCTCTCAATATATACAAATTAATCTATGGCTGGACATTGAAGGTAAATATTAATAAATTCAACACCTTAAACAAACAACATATGTTTAAGAACAGCATCTGGCTTACTTCGTACAATACCCATAGCAAAATTGCAAACAGAAGCGAATTTTGTCGACTTTCGAATATTGCTAACAAAAAAAGTCTTGTTAATTTGGCATCCAGGACTATGACAATTATTGCAGATGGTCTACATTCCACATTTTGGAAACGTACCTCTTCTGCAAACTCACCAACCTCAGGCATCAAGAATATGTATGCCAGATAAAACAAGGAGATCCATTTGCTCGAAAAAACCCCAATGGATGTGACTCCCTGAGCTCAATTAAAAAAAAACTCCACGATTTTTGGGACGGCCGGACTTTACTTCTTATTCCAACACCAATGAAACACCCAATTTCAAAAAATTATGGAACAACGTTTACCCGATAATACCCCGCTGAAGAGATTACAGCAATTAAACGGCAATAAATTAAGCAATTAATAGCGGAAATAAATGTTTAATTTGTACTGACTGAAAGCTTTGAGCAAAAACTGAAATGAAGAATACGAGGAAGTACTTCGGATGAAGAACAGTGGATATGATTTCACACTCTTATATGGATTTCATCACATATTGGAATCTCCGGCAATTGAAACGCTGATGTAGGTGCTAGGAAAGCATTGAACTTACCTGAAATTACCGAGGTACATTGTTTTCCCAAAGCACTAATAGCACCATATAAAGCCCTAAAGAATCTACGGAGCCCCACATCTCAAAGATATAGATATAGTTTTAGATAAAATGCCCTTATATAAGAGCTGGACACCAACAGAGGATGTGCTCACCGCTCCTCCTTGTCTCTGCAACTTCTGCAGAAGTCATTAAATGGAATATTTAACCTCCCCGACTGCGTGTGGGAATGTCCCGTCAGGAGCGCTACAGCAGAACTCAATCTCCTTCAGGGCAAGCCTCTAAGGATCATAGTCCTTCTGTTATCATATCTGGGCCATGTCAGCCTTGATATTCGACAGGTATCCCCACTAGACCATCTGCCCTGAGCGGTCACAAAAAGTTGACGCTGTACTAGTTTCTTATAGCTCGCAAGCGGGATTTTCTATTAAATTAATTAATAAATCTAATTAATTAATTAATACCAACATGGCATACACCCTATAATGTAACCTGGAATCACAAAATCTAATAGCATGATTAGGGTTTTCAAGTCAGCGTTTCTATCAAGTATATCTGAATCTGAAGAGAAATTTCAATGAACATATTTTTCGGAAATATCCTTTTGAAAATCTTTGTTACATGGATATGTAAATGAAACAACAAATGTTGGCAACATGTCACAGGAGTGTCTAAAGTTGCCGTTATTTCAACACTATCATTAAAATATGACTTCCCATTCTCTGGCTTATGGAAAACGAAATTTTCATAAATAAATTTTCCATCCTTGCCGGAAGCACGTTAATTATTTAGTGCGAAAAATTAAGAAGAAAACAGTTTTTAAATGCCCAAAATTTCTTGTTTTGCATTCGTACTTCATTTTGTATTTTCTTCACCAGCACGAGTTTTTAATCAAAAGAATTTAAAAATTTTTAAAAACATCTTACCGGACAAATTAAATGCAAGCAATCGAAAAAGTTGCCCATATAATTCATGATTGCCAATTTCGACGAAATGCGCTCCACTTTTGATAGCTGCAGCATAAATTTATCTTCTTCCGTTAAGAGATTTTGATCTTTACGTTCGATTATATATTCTTTATACGATTTCACTTCGACATCTGTGGGTATCATTTTCTGCAACAATTCCACATTTTCCAAAGAGAGCTTCTTCAAATCTAAACTGTGTATAGCAGCAATGACCTCATCAATGGGCATATCAAGTTTACGACGAGATATTGCTGAAAAATATCAATTCAAATTTATTATATAAAAGCGTAGAGGTAATTGAAATGAAATAAAATTATCTTACCAATATTTCGTAATCTCGTGTGTTCCAAAAGTGAAACGTGTTCGGGTTTTTTAAAACGTTTGCTGGGATAGGATTGTAAAGTGCCATCTACCTCGGAATTGGCTCCACTAGTTAGGCCACCACCAACACCGATTTTGAAACGTTCTTCAAATTCATTGAAGTCAATAAATTTGTAGATTTTTTCATCGTCCAGTTCATTGAAGATGGTACCACGCACCTTAACGAAATTAACGAATTATAAAAAATTTAATGTTGAACGAAATTCAATTTAAATCGGACAATTGGTAATTCATCTTGACAAGTTTTACAGCCAGTTTACCTATCTCGACAGAGAGCTTTCGTTCGCAATCTAAGCGAAAGAAAATTGATTTGAGTTCGTTTAACTTTATGCTATGCGAACGATGTATCGAAGTTCGCTTAATATATAAAAGTACATACGAACAAATAATAGTGAGATAGACAAACCCAAATTGATTCGAATGTGAGCGACTAGCTTTCTTTCGCATAAATTTTCTTTCGATATTGACAAACTGGCAGAATATATAATTTGAAATGATTTGCCTAAAGTCCTTTAGGGAGAACTATCCGTACCTGGTTTGGCTTAAGAGCAATCCAATTTAGTGTTGGTAGTTTATATTTGGTTGGCACTTTCCTTTTGATGGTCATGGCACCATCAGGGGCAGGCATAAAACCGGCCACTGGTGGTGGTGGCGGCTGGAATGACATGGAGATATTGTTGGGATGTTGCATTGACTGCAAGGCACGTAGAGACGGTGGCGGCGGTGGTGGAGCCATGTTATTAAACATTTGACCGGGTCCAGCAGGCGGAGGTGGTGGTGCAGGAGGTGCCGGTGGCGGTGGAGGTGGTGGCGCTATATTGATAGCTTCTGGCAGAGGAGGCGGTGGTGGTGGCAAAGGTGGTGAAACACATTCAACTGGCGAGTCTTTCAACAGAGCTTCATTGGCCAATGAACCTTCCGCACCACCTGAGCCCGATCGTGGCAACGATCGTGTTAAAGTTTGCAGTTCGAGATTTTTGCTTTGCAACAGAGATTCTCGTTTTTTCAGTTCTTGTTCATTTTGCTTGAGTATACGACGCAGCGTACAAACTTCTTCATCAAATTTCAGTTTTGTTGCCATCAAATCTTCACGCTCTGTTCGTAAATATCTTACCTCCGTTTCCATTTCTGCTAATTTGTAAAGTAGTTCGGAATTTCTATCAATTTCTCTTTCGATTTGGTCTTCTAGCTCTTGCACCCTTTCTAGAGCAGATGTCTTTGTTTCGGAGTCTTCCATCAGAGCCGCAACATCGAACACATTGTCCAGATAAGCCGAAATTTGAACTTTTAATTCCTCTGACTCTGTAAGCCGCAGCTTTTCCAAATACTTATCCAGACCCAAAGCTGTAAACTCATATTGCAGATGGACGCGATAGTTCATATCCTCTACTGAATGCACCACTATATTCATAAACTGCATACAGGCCACCATAAAATCTATATTAAAAGCCTCAAAGTTCATAAAATACTCCATAAGGGTTTGAAAACGTTGGTTTTCGTGGCAAATATTTTTGAAATTATCAAAAGCCGATAAAATGATCTCATGGCCACCTTTAACCAAGCATATGGCGGCCAACAGTTCAAGCACCAAAGCTTTCGTTCTCAACGACTTGTGTATTAAACTCAGGGCTATGCAATTAATAGCTTCGCGATGTTGTATCACCATATTAAAGCCATATTTGTTGTTCATAATGGCACGCAAGCACATGATACAGACGTGAATGTCATCCGTTGAGGCGCCCATATTTAGCTTGGCCATGTGTCGAGAACGCCTTTTAATGTTAGGACTATCGAGTACTTCGGCCAGTGCGGGCCGTAAAAATCCATTGATGGAATAGAAATTGTTTTGATAACGAGAAGATTCCGTCAGACTTCCATTACTAATGCCACCAATATTTGAGCTGACACATGCTGAATTACCCATGCCATCACTGCTCATATTACCTAAACCGCTATTGTTTAAATTTAAACGTTCGTCGGATTCAGTAAGAGCCTCCTGAACTCTCTGTTCATGACGCATCATTTGCAAACGAAAACTAAGATAATCTACTAAAGCATCTAAACCTTTGTTGGTCTCATCTAGAAACTCCTTTACCCACTCAATGTGATTGGTGCGCAAAGAAATTTCAAGATCACGTAAAACTTGTGTGGATGTTGATTCGCCTACCATTTTACGTTTCTGGCAAAAAAAGTAGAGGAAGTAAAGCTGTAAGTGTAAATTGGCGGAGTTCATGGAGTAGGAAAATTTTGCAGGAAGGACGAGGGAAATTTAACAGGAATTAGACAACAAATAGGCAGTAAGACGGTTTGTAAGAACAGGAGAATAACAACAAAGTGCAAATGTGCCAAGAAAAAGAAGAAAAAACAAACAAAACAAAAAAATAAAGAAAAGTAGGTAGTATAATTATAGAGAGAAAAGAAATTTATAATAGGAATTCAACCATGATTAACAAAGCGTGTATTAGTGTTTGTGTGAGTAGGATGATATGGAAAAATATTAATAAATATTTATCTAAGAAATGTGTTAAGAAGCAGCATTAGCTAATAAAAAGTGGTTGAAATGTTAATGTAATAGTTTTTTTTCAATTAGTTAAGATTTTGAAATAAATATATTAAACCAATTAATTTTTGAAGAGGTTTTCAACCAGCACTTTTTAAGGGGTTTACACAAAACATTTTCTCTTTTTCTTTTGATTTAAATTTGAACAAAAGTTTTATGTTTATGAATTTGGAAGCAGTTGATGACTGAATGTATGTTTTGCTTAAATTCCTTAACTTGTTTTTATTTGTCAGCAATATAATAAAACTTACTCTATGACTTCTGGAGGCTTTGGGATCTAAATAAGTTCTTAATTTGTTAAGATAATGTGAGGGTGGATCCTTTGCTTGTACCATTTCCTATTTTTTTAAAGAAAAAAAAATATGTAACTTTATTTTTAGATACATTTACATACATTTTTCAATTTAAATTACTGACTTGATCACATATTATGTCCCATTTCTTTTCGTCATCATAATTTTTCAAAAGTTTTGCTTTATCGGGAGGCAAGTCCATGGAGGCCTGAAATTTATGGTAAAACATATAGAATTTTTAAATCATGTGTGTTAAAAATATTCTTTACAATATGCAAATTTATAGAGAAAGTTTTGAAAATAATTCGTTAACAAATTATTGGTTCAATGAGCTCTCGAATAATTAATAATAGTATTAATTTAAAGAGTAGTTTTTTTCAGAATGTTGTTGCTTATTGGAATGATTTATATAATCAAGAAAATTTTTTCAGACCTGAACCTTAATGATCTTAAGACAAATGTATCAAAAACTAACATGGTCTGAAAAATGCGCAATTTGAAACCAAAGTGTTTTGAAAAATGCAAAATTAATTTTTAGATGCGCGTTTTACTGGAGTTTTGTTGGAGTTGTTATGAAACAAGTAAGAGTGTAGTATAATCGGCTGGGATCAATCTAAAATACCCTTCACGATAGTCATGTAAATATATAGTATATATTACAAATTTGAACTAAATATGCTCGGATATAGTATATATTACAAATTTGAACTAAATATGCTCGGATATACATATATATGGATCCATATCGGAAATTTTCATTTTCTATATTTTAGTACCCTCTTTCTATTTCCAGAACTGCTTTTTAGTAAAAAAACAAGTTGTTTAAGTTCGATTGTGCGACATTTTCATAAAAAAATCGGTTTAGACTATATCTCGGATGTGTATATATGGTCCAATACGGAAAATTTTATTTTTCTGAATTTATATAACCTTCTTTTATTACCAGGAGTGCTTTTAACCAAAAAAATTTTTTTTCATGAAAAAATCGGTTTAGACTATATCTCGGGTATATATGGACCGATATTGAAAATTGTTATTTTCTCTATTTTAGTAACCTTCTTATATTACCAGATCAGCTTTTAAGCAAAAAAAAGTTGTTTAAGTTCGCTTACGCGACATTTTCATTAAAAAATCGGTTTAGACTACATATATCTCGAGTATACAAACATGGACCGATATCGGAAATTTTCATTTTCTGTATTTTAGTAACCGTATTTTATAAAAGGAACTACTTGTAACCAAAAAAAAAAATATTTCCACAGAAAAATCGGTTCAGACTATACATGTATGTATGTATATATCTCGGTTATACTTATATGGACCGATATCGGAAATTTTCATTTTATGTATTTGGTAACCTCCTTATATTACCAGAACTGCTTTTAACCAAAAAAAAATTTGTTTCATGGAAAAATCGGTTCAGGCTACATACATGTATATCGGGAATACTTATGCATATGGACCGATATCGAAAATTTTCATTTTCTATATTTAAGTAACCTCCTTTTATTACCAGAACTGCTTTTAAGCAAAAAAAAAGTCGTTTATGTTCGCTTACGGAACATTTTCGTGAAAAACTCGGTTTAGACTATATCTCGAATATACATACATATGTATGTATATGGATCGATACCGTATAATCTGTATTTATATAATTAAGATAATTAATTTTATAATTAAGATAATTCTTAAAAGTTGATTGCCCATTGAATCACACAACGCATTGCAGAGGGAATTCGTTCTTCAGCCGTACGTGGAACAAGTTGCCTGCAGACGTGTTTCCTGTCACATATAACCTTGGAAAAGTTCAAATCGAACATCCGCAAACACTACTGCCTCTTTCCTCCTCCACATAAACTATTTTCCTAGTTCTGGTGCAATGCACTGCATATGTAGGGGTCATCCCCTGAGTACTGATACAAGACAAAAAAAAGTACGAATACAAAAAAAAATTGTTCAATGCTTTTATATTATTACGAAATAGTTCATTCTATATCGTATATCTTGCTCCATATTAAATGCGGTGATTTGGTCTCTGGTATATTATTAAACCAAGCGAATAGAGACCTTTTCAGTGCTTTTTGTGTATTAGTACCATTTTTCCCTTCCTTAGAGATAGAGAATGGCAGATGTTAACTTCATTTAAATGTGTCTCCATAACTAATTTACGAAATATGTACGATTAAACATATTAGGTGTGTTCCACGAGATCTCGGACTAGTTCAGACTAATGGGAGTAAAAAGCACATTACTCTCTAAATTTGCAAATTTTACCCAAAACTACTGGAATGCAAAAAACCACAATTGTACATCTCGTTTATAGCCTATTTACACCAAAGCGAAATCTGCTCATTCGAGATTTCAAGCCAAATCTAGTAGATTTTGAGGAGATTTCCCATACAAAATGAAATCTACTTTATGAGTAGATTTCGACGAAATCAACTGAAATCTACTCAGTACTAAGCGATGCAACTGTGATTTCTTGCAAAAAGTACTTAAAAATACTACGCTGCAACAAAAATGCACTATAATGTGGTGTATGCAGTCTCTGGACACAAAAAATATACACTTTAATGCTGGTGTATTCAGTCTCTGATAATATTGTATTGTCAAACCCTCATGCATAAATTATTTTTAAGCAAATGAAATCTTGCTAGATGTCAAAAAACGGTGGTGTAAACGATATAGATTTCGTTGTAGATTTCAATTCAAATCTACTAGATTTTGAGTTGATGTAAATGCGCTATTACTTTTTAGATTAAAGTATATTTTAGCGATTTTAGACGCTTAAAACGCGTATCATCACATAAACGAAAGATTTGCATTATTGGCAACAGCTGTAAAATTAAAAGCAATGTAAAAATTTCAATAGGTTTTTATTGTACATATTTATATAAAATCAAAAGCCAAATAACAATTGCATTTTCTGTTTACAACTTCTCAACGTTATTTCTAGTTTTGGCAAACTTCCATTTTGCTTTTAACTAAGTTTTAAGCAAAAATTTTTTTCCAATTTGCAAATTTTCTGATTACATTTTCAGTTTCATATGTATGTAAACATAAAACAGCTGATTATTCAATTCTAGTCCGAACTTACCCAAAGAAAAAGTTCGGGCTAATTTGTACAGGAAATGGAAAAAATTACTCTCTCATTTTCTCTCAAAATTGCACAAAAATTGTTACGTGGAACGCTTTTGGACTAGTTCGGGATGTTTCGTTATTCACGTGGAACAGACTTATTATTTCGCTATTTGACAACAGACGCAACATTTGTGTGTCCCGCAAACCACTTTAAATCGGTTCATAGAATTTTTTTATACATCTTTAATAAAAATAAAACATATTGCAGTTGCAAATTACTCCAACCATAAATAATTTTATTATGACATCTGCTTCGGCATTATTCCAAAAATAATTAAATATCAAATTAGTATGTATGTATGGGCCACTAAAACTGTAATTGTATTTTATTTTGTTGGTAAAGAAACGAACTGCAAAATAATTCGAAATTTGTCTCAAAAAGATTTTATTTCTATACGACTTGAACTTTCTAGTAGAAATTCTTTTTTGAAAACATTTTATTTTAAATTTATTCACGCGTTCTCAAAAGTGCCTTTAATTTCTTTAGTACCGCAAGCACATTTTTGTTCACTCATTTGTCCCTCCTCCTCCTTCACCCCTCTACGTTTTCCAAACAAATAAACATGTGACTTTCCTGGTATAAAACTTATCGGATGCAAATAGAAAATAGAAGATAATGATCTTGAGAAAATTTATTTCAATTCATTGAGCGAAACAAGTTTAAAAGTGTTTATGTGAGCATCAGTATAATTAGGTTATAATCGAATAAAATATAGATCAACATTGTCATCAGTTACTAGGCTTCCGCCATCTGAAACAGATAAGAGATCAATACAAAGAAATTAAGAATTCTTCATTTTAGAGGCTTCCCGTACTCTAGACCACATACATTCATATGTACATATATATTCTGTTTTTATTAATGAATGTTTAATGCGGTGAGCTGTTCGAAAGTCAGTCAGCCAGCAGTCAGCAGCAGAAACAAAGAAAATATGGACACAGATATGTAGATATACATATATATTAAAGAGTAAAGCAAATAAATATTTATGTTAACGTGGTGAATGTTGGTGATCTCAAACTGTTCGCTCGAATAAAGTTGTTTATTCCAAGATAAAAATTACAAACAAACATGCAAAATGATAATAATAAAAACATAATGGAAAATACAAGAAAATGTTTATACACTGTAAAATATAAATTCGATTCGAGGGGATATTTTGTTATATACAGTCACACAGATAAATAGTACACACTAAACGTCAGCATGATTACGCTCAAAAAGCATATGAATATATTCATTTGCTTTCTGAGTAAATAAAGTTTCGTACCATACACGATATAATACGAAGTGACTCATATTCTATTTTAATAAAAACAAGTGAATGAGTGTACTAGCCGAATGAGTACTCGTAATGATAATAACTCTACTCGTGGAGAAACAAATACAACCACATTCAAGTAAAACGAATATAAGAATAAAGAGTTTCAAATACATCATCATTCGAACGAATATAAATAGTATTCGAATGTATTCATATTTATGTATGTAGTATTTTATTAGTAATTTATTTACTAATTTTTTTGGGCTATATCCAAAAAGAAATTTTACTTGAGATTTAATGCATAAGTAAGTTACCAAACACATTAGCACCATACAATTGTTAAAAAGGTTTATGCAAAAACAGATGGGTGCCTCAGTGTCGGACAAAAACTAGTTCGACAGACCACAGCGGCATTTGGACGTGATAAAGCGTAATTCTGTTGATTTTTGGCGTCGATTAATAACTGTTGATGAAACGTTAGCCCACCACTACACACCTGAAACCAAAAATGAACTGAAACAATGGGTGGAAGCTAGTGCTCCGAAGAAGGCGAGGACAATGGAATCCACTGCATTTTCGGATTCATACGGAATATTGATCATCGATAATCTTGAAAACGGATTCACAATCATAGGAAATAATTATCGTGTATTATTGGATCAATTGACTGATGCAATCAAGAAAAAACTGCTCAGCATTAGATACGATGCTAAAATTACGTGGAATACACTTGCGAATTGATTGATCGTCCAGCTTATAGTCCCGATTTAGCTCCTAGAGACTTTTGCCTGTTTCCAAAATTGAAAAAATGGCTCTCAAGAAAAAGATTCGAACGATTCGAACGAACGATTACTGCAGCAGGTAAAAAACTCACGAATTCATAAGGATCTCTGTGTTCTTCTTGTAAAACACGAATTTTCAAAGTACGCGACAAGATATACTAGTAAATTGGAACTTCACCCAAATCGTCTTGCACGCCTAGGATACCCTTGTCACCATCAGAACGTTAAATGGGTGATTTTGCCGACATTTAGTTATTTATTATTTATTTATTTAGTTAGTTTCAGTCTATGGATGAGAACAAAGATCCTTACAGACTATAAGAATAAACTACAAAGAATAATAATAACAATAATAATAATAACTTATAATTGAACATTTTAAACATAAATAAACATATTATTTCCGCATATTAAGAAGCAGCAGTTTTTTTCAGCGCTAAATTCAATAAAAGAATTGGATTGTTTCTGCATATTGTCGTTTACGGCATTAAGATAGATGAGACAACGAGTTAGAACGCCGAAACAAGCGTAATTAGTGCGATGAAACGGCACTTCAAAAAGTTTTGAAAATCTAAGATTCCTCGGAGGAATACAAAAAACAGCTGATAGCAGGTCAGGGCAATCAATGTTACCATTGATAATAATAAAAATAAACAAAGCAGATTGTACATTATTCATAAGATTCATAAGACGCACTAGCTAGATATGACAGGGGTAGGGTAGCAAATTTAATAAACAAGCGTTGAAGTCTCTCAATACGTGACACAAGGTAGAAAACATGTGGACTCCAAACGTTTGCAGCAAATTCTAACTTGGACCGTACAAATGACGTATAAATATGTTTTAAAGTGCAAAATAAAACATTTTTGTCTAGCATTGGCTGGACTTAATTAATTTTATGTATTTATTATTAAGATTTTAATACTTATTGTTAGTTCACTTTGTGAAGATTCAATAAATAAATGAATGAGAAAAAAAAACTTGTTAAAGTTTGGAGAAAACACGAATAAAAACAATTATTCCAATTATTTTTTTCGCACAATATAATGAACTTTCTTTCATAATTTTATTTTTTTATTATTGTTGACATTTACAATAGTGCCTGATGTTTAAAATAAAATTGAAACTTTTAAAGAAGGTGGCAACATGCCATACTTTATTTGCAAATAAGAGCATTAGAGTCTAAACACAATGTTTGCGGTGCAGTACGATTTTCCGTTGCTGGAGAGAAAAATAAACAATACAACGGAAGACGGCGACGGCAATACTTGTTTAATGTTAGTTTACATTTTTATGCAATTATTTGTGCGTATATTTTTATAAAATTTTCCACAAAATTTACTGTTTGTGTTAGGTATTTTATGATGGTAGTAAATAAAAAATATTATAGCTGTTAAAAAAATTATTAGTTTGTTAGAAGCCACGTTTGTTTTGTGTGAAATGAGAAACCACGACACACACTAACAGGAAATGGTAAAACCCGTTAATGCACCAAGGGATTCGGATGGATTTTTCAAAACATGCTTGCAGCAAATTGAAATTCGGGATGAGGAGAATGAGTATTTCTTAATGAGAATGAGTATTTCTCAATACAAGGTGCATGTTTCTCTACTTAAACCGGAAAAACATTCATTTAGATAACCGCTTAGCCCCGGGTGTCAATTATGACTTACCTTACTGTAAGTAGAAGTGATAATGTATAATATCAAGTCTGCAATGTTTAGAAATATGATTAAAAACTACTTGCTTCGCCATCCCTAAATCTAAATTTTTATAATTTTATAACTTTTTTTCATTAAGCTACTTCGCTCGCGGGTGCAGTATGCAAGTTTTGGCTTGGACTATATGTCCAAGCCAAAACGATAAAGAAGGTTATTTATGAAACATGCGAAGTAATATGGAATGAATTGCATGAAGTCTATGTGGCCAATCCGAATATAACCGAATGGTCCAAATATCATCTTCTTTTTAAGAAAAAATCTGGTATTTTTCATTGTTTGGAAGCCATAGATGGCAAACATATTAATATAACAAATCTTTTTTATACTGGAAGTTTTTGTCCCGTCTGTAAATTAGAAAGACAGTCAAACTTCCTAATTTTTTCGATAATTCTTTCGTTATTGTCCATTTCTTCTTCTTCGGTGAATATATTTTTTAAACTTTTATATTTCATGACAAAAATTTATAAACTTTCAAATCATAGTTATTTGGTACAATAATGTTATGAAAATCGCCAATTATTCAAAAACTATGGCAGCATCGAAAAAAGGAAGAGGGTAAAAAATGTATAGAATAAAAAAGTCCACAATGAAAATAAAATAAGTTTTAATTTTATGCCGTTCCACACTGCGATTTTTACTTCAAAATCGTATGAAAACGCGCACCGCCATAAATAATCGTTGCATTGTGTTCAGACTCTTATTCAAGACAAGCTTTCGTGAGTTAGTACTCACAATAAAAAAAACTATACGACAATATTATACGTTCTTATTTGTAAACAAGTCGCACTTATAAACGATACATATGTTGAGAAATAATTGCTTTTTGAAAAAACTAAATTCTTTCCTACTTTGATAGCTTCAAAATTAATACACCCTCGTCTATGAAAACAAAGTTGTACACCTATTATATAAGCGGATAATTTAGGAAATCTCGAAAAAGAGATTTTAAAAATTGCGGTAAGAGTTATGTAAGTAAGTTTCTCTTTTCTAGGTGTGTCGTTTATTCGTGTTCTATAAACTCGGGGCGTTAGGTTAATATAATATATTTATTTGATCCGAAGCATAAGCCTCCAATTGACCAACACTTTAAAAATTCCAAGCTTGTAGTGTCAACTTCTTGTTTATATTTATTTAATATTATAGGTTTGATAATAGAATCTCTTGTACTTAGCTTTGTTTTATCATCGAAAGCGCTTACTCGAAGCGCATATTCAACAACCACATTGCAGCCGGGGGGTTGATAAGCTAGTGGTGTTAAATAAAAATAAACAAAAATTTTTTTTATCCCTGCTTGCCTTCCTGGGGAATGGTGAGCAGCTTATTGGAAAGTTTTTTTTTTCAATTTAACATCCTGTTTTTATGAAGAGCGATGCCTGTTTTATAACATTACTAGCGGTCCAAGCGGATGTTTTTCTGTTTTTTTATTGTTTCATTATTAGTATCGGGTGGTTAAATTTCAAGGGCCGATGTTGAATGTGAACCACACCTAAACGCCAAGTTTTTTTCCGAATTTTATTTGACATTTCTCTATTTCAGACTTACTCAATTTGAACCATGGAGAGATACACAATCCAACAATGGGCAGAATGGTGGCAAGAAATGGCAACAGTGGATGATCAATTTTCGAAGAAAATCATCTTCAGTGATGAGGCACATTTTCACCTCAGTGGATTCGTCAATAAACAGAATTGCCGCATTTGGGCGAATGAGAATCCAAGAGTGACTGTCGAAAAACCAATGCACCCACAAAGAGTGACTGTTTGGTGCGGTTTATGTGCTGGCGGCATAATCGGGCCGTATTTTTTCCAAAATGAGGCCGGTCAGGCAGTTACTGTGAATGGTGTTCGCTATCGTGAGATAATAACGAACTTTTTATGGCCCGAATTGGAAGATATGGATGTAGACGATATGTGGTTTCAGCAGGACGGTGCCACTTGCCACACAGCTAACGAAACAATCGCTCTTTTGCGCAACAAATTCAATGGCCGTGTTATCTCACGTAATGGCGATGTCAATTGGCCGCCAAGATCATGTGATTTGACACCGTTGGACTTTTTTCTTTGGGGTTATTTGAAAGAAAAGGTGTACGTCGATAAGCCAGCAACAATTCAACAGCTAAAGGATGAGATAATTCGGCACATTAACGGCAAAGAACCTCCATTATGCCTCAGGGTCATCGAAAATTTGGACCATCGGATGGAGGTGTGCCGCCGTGATCGCGGCGCCCATTTGGCCGATATTTTGCTCCATACATAATTGAGTAATACCAATATATCATAATAAAATAAAATTACAAAAATTTCCTAAATAGTTTGTGTTTTATTCAAAATCAACATCGGCCCTCGAAATTTAACCACCCTTTACATATAAATTTCAGTATTTGTAGGCAAAAACATTTTAAACACTACATCTACCGAAATTAGTAGACTAATGGGACGTTGATTAGCTGGGTAGCGGCTGATTACATTTTGCGCAAGTTTGTCGTGATATTTCTTTTGCAGAGATATTTAAAGCAAAACTAATTTCTCAACCATAAATTCATTCCTAGAGCAGGTCTCTAATGCATCTTTTACTATTCAACACAAACTGAGTCATTTAAGTGCCATGTAAATATGTATGATAGGCAAAAGCAATACTTCATTCTTTCTTCAATTGTTAGAATTCCCAATAAATTATGTGTAAGTTATTGCATGAGCAGACTTTTTTGTCAGTGTCATTTTGCAAAATTCATAAAAAAAAAATATGTGATTGTACAATATGAGTGAGTAAAATACAAATTTTCAGCAACAACAATAAAGAAAAAGTTAGTAAAACAGATATTGCATTTATAAAATAAATTTCTATATTTAGATTTCCTGGAATTATTGTATAAGAAATGAGAAATAAAGCAAAACCCATAAACAAAAAGAAACACTTTTTTTGCGAAATGGAACGAAAGAGTGGTAACTAATAGATATTTTTTATATACAAATAAATTTTGCCATATAAATCATTTGTTTTTTTCTTACATACAAGTACATTATTGCCATGAAAAAAATAAAATTAATATTAAAAAAACTAAAATTAAATACTTACATACATACGAATGTATGTATGTATATCATATTAGGAAGTTTTGTTCGAGTAGATAGTTAAAGTTAGTTAGTTAGTTAGAATAATATACATTATTCTGTACATATATACATATGTACCTAATTATGTATGTATGTTTAATTACACTAATGAAAATGTATACACATATCGTCGTCCCAAATCCAAAAGTACGTAACATTACTAGCGCTAACTTTACAGATGAAGCAAGAAAGAGTGTGCCTACGAAGGTTTTTTTCTGATTCGTTTCTCGAGTTCACCCATTTTCTAACCGCTAATTCTAATAGTCCAAGGGTTTTTACCTTTGCTACTTTTGCTCATTTGAAAATACTCGTGGGAGATATGTAAGTCTTTAATAGTAATAGTAGTTATTGCTTTTCTCATACACTGTATTAAATTGGAAAATAATTTGTGTATCGTTAGAATATAATCCGGCACTACGCCATCGAAAGCGCTTTTCACTATGCTGAACTGGTTGCCGGCTGATCTCATGGTGAAGGAAATAGCCATGAATTCGACTATCAGGCTGTGGTCAAGCGGGACGTGGAAGGAGGCGACATATGGTCATGCCTCAATAATAGGAAGATTAGTAAACCTTCCGGAAAATATTGATTACTGCTCGCCGGCTCTACTGCCCGAGAAGAGATTTGATGTAATCTTATCAGGCTCGATCTCTGAGATGACTAGTACAGATCGTCAAGGGGACGTGCTTGATATGGGTATCTTTATCACCTTGTTTGAGAGGAGGATGAGTTTCAGGCTGCAAAATGAGTCTAGCGTAGCGCAGGCCGAAATTGTGGTCTTTATGAGGTATTGTACTGATAGTAAGATTGAATTTGTACTGATAGTAAGGCTGCGTTGTATGCAGCTGGAGTCTATACGACATCCAAGTTGGTTCGTGAATGCCGGATATCTCTAAACGAAATAGCGAGACATTCAAACCTGGAGCTTATCTGGGTACGAGGGCACAGTGAAGTGTCCGGAAATCTAGTAGCGGATGAACTGGCAAAGGCCGGTGTCCAGCTAAAACAAAGAGATATAGATGGCATCGTTGGAATCCCGCTTGCGAGCTGTAAGAAACAAATACAACATCAACTTTTTCAGACCGCTTTCTTTATTCTTTATTCATGTAACATTTTAAGCCACTTCTGGCCAATGATATTAAAATCGATACATACAATAATGTATACAAATATATAATCAATCCTAATATTAAACGTTACCAAGACCAGCAAAAATAAAAAGGATGTGACTTACTTTACATTCACACGTAAGTGTCTAGTGAGGATACCTGTCGAATATCAAGGCTGACATGGCTCAGATATGATAACAGGAGGACTATCATCCTTAAGGTATGGCCCCGACGGAGGTTGCGTTCTGCTGTGGCGGTCCTGACGGGGCATTGCCACATTGGGACGCAGGCGAGGAGGTTAAATCTTTCATTTAATGACTTCTGTAGAAGTTGCAGAGAAGAGGAGGAAGAAGAGAGCGTTGAGCACTTCCTCTGTCCAGCTCTTTCTTATATAAGGGCATTGTACCTAGGCAGACCGCTGCTGCATGATTTGACGGAGGTATCGGAATGCGATGTAAGTGGATTGGACTCTTTTATCCGATCCTCGGGTTGGTTCTAAACCAGTTATATGTAGATCTATTGTGAAACCAGACTGGACCCAAGTGGGTTGGCTTTACAATAGCTGGCAGCCTGTAAAACCTAGCCTAGAACATAATCTGGAATCTTGTTACATACGAGGGCGCTTTGTTATTCAAGCTACCTAACGCTGGAGAATCCAGGTACTTTTTGGGAAATCCAACGGCCTGCCTACCTACCTAGCGCTAGATGGCAGCACAAACAAAATCATTATTATTTTTTTAAATTGCGATCTGTCTAACGTCAGCTGTTAAAATTTCATCCAAATTCATCGATTAGTTTATTTGTTGTAGTCGTTTGAAGGGAGCAACTTTTGTGTTTCTTGAAAAATGGAAAAAGTGAATTTCGTGCAGTGATTAAACACTATTATTTGAAAGGGAAAACGCCGAAATAGACAAAAGAAAAGCGCCATAAAAATTACGGTGTTTCGCTTCGTTTCTTTTTCGAAATTTGCGAAGAATATTTTGCGGTTCACCCTGAAGTTATAAAATAGTTTTCCTCCAATTTTGAAATGTTCCTTATGAAAAATGTATGATGTGATTGCAAAAAATGCATAACAAATATTTACCATAAATGGATAAAGTCATTAAATGGAAATTTGAGTAACGTAACGTCATATAACGTAAAGTCAGATACTAATGAAAAAGTAAAAAATAATTTTTTATTTTAAAACTCGAAAAATAAATCTATATTAATCTAAATCCTAACAAAAAAAAATTTTTATTAAAAAGACTTACGGAAATCGCACAGTTAAACAATTTTGCTATCCAAGTCAAACTTCCTTACTTCCTTTTTTTGTAAAATTCTTAGGCTTGATCATATCAATTTTTTTACTGCGGATAGATCTATATAATCACTTCTCGAATGCAAGAAAAAAAAGCGTTTTTAAATTTAATTCCAAATTTTTTCAACATATTGCCGTACAAATGTAACGTAACGTCAAAGTGGAATATACCACATTTCTCTAAATTATATGCGTTTTATATCAATTATGAAAGCTCTTAAAAAGATCACCCAATACAAGTTAAAATCGCAGCTTGCCTAGCCATTTTATAAAAATAAATAATTAAATATTATTCGAGCTGCAACTCTTCGTTTACAATCTAAATAGTTGCTTAAGGCCAGCGGACAATAGAGAATAATCCGCTAACAACTGGATTTTGATTTTTTTTTTTTGGTAATAAAATTAGGTAAGGAAGCCGCTGGGTTTCTTAGCATACTGAGTTTTCCCACACACTTGCGACCCTATTAGTTTTGTTTGTGATATTCTGATGATACGTACTTTTCGATTTGTGACGGCGATATACATACGAATATGACTTCAAAGATTTCTAATAGTACATTATTATATAATTATAAATAGGTAACAGTAATAAAATCAAAAAGAATTGTATTGTAGACATACGTGTGTATGTTTCTATTATTTTACACCCATACGTAAGTAAGATGAATGTGAACGTAAATTAGTTTATTTCATATTCATAGACATACACTCATACTGTTTTAAATAAAATTATACGTTTCCGTTCTACAAATATTATTTATTTATTGTACTTTAAATAAATACAATAAAAAATAACGTGATTGTTACAGCGAACGACTGGAAAACGTTCATGCAAACATTTGGTTGAAAATTTTCCAAGCGAAATATTTTTTTATATACTCGTATTTTTGCTTTCCAAAAGCTATTACAAACAACTAAAGAATTGTTCGAATGCAACAGCAGATTAAAATAAATGATCATTTAACTCCAACTTAATTTATTACGATAGTGCGCCTTAGAGTAGGTTATGCCCTTTTAACTCCAAGCACTACTTTGGAAAAACTGATCCGCCAAAATGTATCAACTGTGATGTAACGCTTACTATACTCCATATTTTTGCCATGTGACCTATTGCAAAAATTGATAACCAACTGACCGTAATATTAAACTTTACAAGATCTGACTATTACAGTGTAACAAAAATTAAGGCGTAAATCGCAACGTAATTTAGTGCTTTGATTTTACGCTGTACTCGTATTAAGTAACTGAAATAAAAGCGTTAAAGTTATGCCATGAACAGTATTGTACAATAAAAATCACTGAATAGAAATAATAAAAAGTGATGAAGTCGCTAAATTAGTCTGAAAGCACCTAAGTGTTATTACTAATGGCCGCAAAAATTGATCAACATTTGTTTTGATGCGAACTTTACTGAGAGACAGTAAAGTTTTCTCCCTTACGCTCTTTCAAAATTGGAATTTCCAATTGCAAAGCATAAAGGCCGTGTCAGATAAAACTTTGGCTTAGCTTTGCGTTGCAAATTCGCTTTGACATCTGAGATAAAATATATATACTTATATGAAACATGTCACATAGAGCACTTTTAACGCAACGCGAAGCGAAAAGTTCGGCAACTCTCATCTTTTCACGCGTTGAAGTTTTTTCTAAACGCTTTATACACTAAGAAAACAATTAGAACCAATTTCAGTAGTTCGTTTAATAATATTTCTAACTTCTATTATCATAAGAAATGATTAAATGTAAAATTAACAAACATTTTTTTAGATAAATAAACAAATCGTGAGCGTTGCCAAAATTTTATTGTGACATACACTTTTTGCTTTGCGCTTTTCTGTTAAAGTTTTAAACTTCACGCAAAGCGACAAAGTTTTATCTGACACGGGCTTAAGACATAAACCAACTGACTTAACAGAGATCTGTTAAGGAATTAACATAGCTCTGTTAAACATAAAAAATCGTGGGAAATGTATTCTAAACGTAATTGTGGGCACATATTTGGACTCACCAGCCCAAAAATAAGTTAAAACTAACCCATACGCCGTCAGCTATTAGAATAACAAAAAACTAATAAAAAAATTAATAACAAAAATTAAAATATACAAATATTAAAAATGATAAAATTATCCAGGAAGTCACCTGAATTCAAAAAAACGAAAGATGGGCGGGTAAAAATTGTTGGAATTGGTAGGCATTATTTATATCTAACGGAATACATGCGCAGAATATATGACGGAGGTCTAAAAACTTCAATTTTTTTTTTTTAATTCGATATATGGAATTTCTTTAGAGGATCAATTCCAGGAGAAGCAAGAAAGATGGGCGAGTAAAGGTTGGTGGAATTTTTAATTTAAGAGTCCCTCTAACGGAATCAATCGTCAGAACTATTAACAGCGCTCGAAAAATTGTAAAATTTAACATATGAAATTTTAAAATTTCAATTTCATTAGAGGATGAGTTCCAGGAGAACAAAGGAAGATGGGCGTATGAAAATTTTTGGATATCATACTTATATGCAAGGCGAATTTATACAAATGAATGCAAGCCAGCTAGAAGGCGAATTCTATACTATGTATTCTGTTATTGTAAAACTTACAGAGAATGCCAAAATTTAAATTCGGCTAAGATAGTTCAGCTAAGAAAAAATGTTACATAAATATTAAATACAAAGTTTTATAATTGTTTGTAATTCAAATCGCAGATTATAATGGTTTTTCTGCCTTAAATTCACAAAAATTTCTTAAAACTTCACTAAATCATGCAAAAAAAAACTTCACATTAAAATGGAGCGAAAATGTTTGTAGGCAAAAGAAAAACATTTTGACAGTCTCATTGAAAAAAAAAAACGCGGCAAGCAAAAAATAATCACTTGAGCTGTCAAGTTCACCTAGTAATGAATTCGCCTTGCTTATATGAAACATGTCACATAAAGAACTTTTAACGCAACGTGAAACGAAAAGTTCGGCATCTCTCATCTTTTTACGCATTGAAGTTTTTCTGATAGCCTCAAAACTTTATGCACTAAGAACACAATTAGAACCAAATTTCAGTAGTTCGTATAACAATATTTCTAACTTAAATTATCATAAGAAATAATTATAAAAAAAAAATTAACAACCATTTATTTAGATAAATAAGCAAATCGTGAGCGTTGCCAAAGTTTTTATAGCGACATACACGTCTTGCTTTGCGATTTTCTGTTAAAGTTTTAAACTTCACCCAAAGCGACAAAGTTTTATCTGATACGGCCTTTACGCTCGACGCGCTAATTTGGGTTGCCCAGCGAATAATAAAGTATTTAGCAACACACCATCAAAGATGTGTTGTATTTTGGCTAATCAAAAATTAAAATTATTAATCCGGTGTTTTTATTGTTTACCCTTCAAATTATGTCTTTCTATATTTTATATATTTTGTATGTTAATTTGTATCTTTTAAATATTTTTTAGAATATTAATTTGTTTGTTTTAGTAATTAACGACAATAATAGCGCATATGGTCTGGCTACCGGCCTCGTTTTGTATGTGTTTTACGAATTAATTTGTAAAATATATTTAGGTATTTTTATAAAAAGTCAAAAGTGTATTGTATTTGAAATGAATTTTAATATAATTTTGCAAGGAATGTTTGAATTAAAACACATTTGAAACTCATTTTAAAATTTATGGATATGTCCAAATATATTTATGTAAATAAATAAATATTTAAGTAATATATTTCATCTATTCACAAGGTCATACTAACGTTGTATAAATTGTCTAATCCTCTAATTATAGAGCATTGTATTTTTGTTGTTTATATTTTTAAAATAAAAGGGTTGTTATTATTACTGGATTGAACTTTATCGGCAATATTCATAAATGGCCTTATTCATAAAAAAAAAATTTATTTATTTATTAAAAGCTTTTTGTATGGAAATTTGATTTATTAAACTTTAATAAAGAAAAAATATTTTGATGTATTTTTTATGAATAAGGCCTAAAAATATTATGTGTTTATTACAGGCTTATTTGCAAAATGCTTTATACAGATCAGGCCTGGAAACGTTCTACTTGGTAAGATTGTAAGAATCTTTATTCGATTTAGTTAATTTAGTTAATTTAATTTTAATTTTTAAAATATTGTTGATGCACAAAATAAAGTTAAACTTGCCTGTAAATACACACAAGCTTCTGGAAAGCTACTTATATGGGCGGAAGTTTGTTATCAGAGAAGGCGATTTTATAAGCCCAACTCAGCCAAGGCAGCATACTGGGGCCTACTTTATACTTGATTTACGCCTCTGACATGCCAACGACATCCGGAATCCAGACTTCAACCTTTGCAGATGACACAGCGTTTTTGAGTGTTCATGAAAACCACCAATTAGCTTCACGAAATTTACAGGAATACATTTCAATATTAGAGAAATGGCTAAAACTTTGGAAAATCAAAGTTAATGAACAAAAATGTACTCATGTCACATTCACTCTGTGTAAGCAAACATGTGCGCCTATCCAAATGAACAACTCACCTATTCCGCAGCACAGTGAAGTCAAGTACCTTGGTATACACCTCGACCGTAGGCTAACGTGGAAGTCTCACATTGAAGCAAAAGTCACTCAGATGAAACTAAAAGCAGCGCAACTAAATTGGCTTATGGGCAGAAACTCGACATTGAAGTTGGATTGCAAACTTCTGTTATACAATGCAATTCTAAAACCTATATTGTGCTACGGAATTCAATTATGGGGCACCGCCTCAGCCTCAAATATTGAAAAAATTCAAAGGCGACAAAACCAAATTCTTCGAACGATTACTGCAGCTCCATGGTACGTCAAAAATTCACGAATTCATAACGATCTGAGTGTTCCGCTGGTTAAAGAGGAATTTTCTAAGTACGCGACAAGGTATATCAGTAAACTGGAACTTCATCCAAACCCTCTTGCGCGCAATATACTTAATTTTGGCGGCCACACTCGGCTTAAAAGAAGGGATACCGCTGCCACCATCAGATTGCTCAATAGGTGATTTTACCGAAATAGCTCCCGCATAATAAAACTTTTTGTCTAGCATTGGCCGGACTTAAGAATCACATTTTTTAATTTTTAAATTTAGTATTAAGATTTGAATACTTATTGTTAGTTCATTTTGAAGATTCAATAAATAAAAAACGCTACAAAAAAAAAAAAAAAAAAAAATATTGTGCGAAGCTTTGTTCAGGTCTGACAATATTGTCGGAAAAATTTACAGAATTTACTCGTAACAATCATGTGAACTTACAATTTTTATCTAACAATCAAGGAAGCTTTAATACGGTAGTGGTATAAGCAAAGCTGTCACTCGCTTCCTTTGCGTAAATTTTTCAAAAACACATAGACTTCCTGGCTTTTTCAACAAAATTTTGATAACGGTTCGTAAATTCTACCAACAAAATTGTAATTCTGCCAAATAGAAAGCTGCCTTGCTAACAATGTAGTAAAAAAAAACGTTGCCAGCACATTATCAGATAAAAATGTTGTAGACACCTGATGATCGTTTAAATACTTTTCTTTGCGGCTGTCAGATCATTGTTAGACGTTGTTAGTTTATTTCATATTGTGCGGGGCGAGAGTTTTTGAACATCTGACAATGCGTCTGTGTACTGAATTATGCAGCATACAGACGATGGAACATTGCAGTAAATATGGGTATGTTTCCTCGTCTGTAGCGATGTTTCTTATTGAAAATCATGTTTCCTTTTTGGTTTTGACAATATAAAATTTTTTTTTGGTATTTTACATGTTTCCAAAACAATGTTCCGTCGTCTGTGTTCATGTTCACTGTTTTTACTCCTTTAGTATGTTGGAAGCAGTCGTACTGCTAAAAAAAATATGCATTGTACATTCAAAATATGCGTTTTACATTCAAACAAGAACTGAAATATGGAGAGTTGACGTTTTATCAACAACCATTCATACACAACTGATGTTTCATTAACAAAATTTCGCTTTTTTCCTGAAATTGGCCATAAATTATCACTTAGGTCACATTTATATATTACGTTAATTTAATTTTCTCTAAATTTATCAAGATTTAAAATTTTTCTCAAATAACTTTGATATTATTAGAGTTACAGGTTTTTAAAAATGGAGCTGACGAAGCTAATTTCAGCTACGTTTTTAACATTGTCTCACATAAGAACTGTTATTAACATTATGTAATATAAGATAACATTTTTGAGAAATTTAGCTTAATTTCTCAAAATCTATACTGATTTTGGATATAGGCTATACAGTTTTGAAGTCTCCATCGTCATGGCTTTGAGCCATATAGGTCCATATGATAGCACATTCCCGATTTTGGCCATTTTTTTGACTTGAAAAATTTGCTCATATCGTAAAATTCACTTTTTTCAAAACTGAATTTCTCAAAATCTATACTGATTTTGTATATAAGCTATACAGTTTTAAAATCTCCATTGTCATGGCTTTCACCCATATAGGTCCATATGACAGCACCTTCCCGATTTTGGCCATTTTTTCTAATTTTAAAAAAATTTTCATTAACAAAATTTCGTTTTTTTTATATTTTTAGAGTTACAGGTTTTTAAAAACGGAGCTGACGAAGCTAATTTCAGCTACGCTTTTAACATTGTCTTACACAAGAACTGTTATTAACATTATGTAATATAAGATAACATTTTTGAGAAATTTAGCTTAATTTCTCAAAATCTATACTGATTTTGGATAAAAGCTATACAGTTTTGAAATCTCCATTGTCATGGCTTTCACCCATATAGGTCCATATGAATGCACCTTCTCGATTTTGGCCATTTTTTCCCATTTTAAAAGAATTTTCATTAACAAAATATCGTTTTTTTCCTGAAATTGGCCATAAATTATCACTTAGGTCACGTTTATATATTACGTTAAATTAATTTTCTCTAAATTTGTCAAGATTTAAAATTTTTCTCAAATAACTTTAATATTTTTAGAGTTACAGGTTTTTAAAAACGGAGCTGACGAAGCTAATTTCAGCTACGTCTTTAACATAGGCATGTTAGTAACATTTCCCTTTAAAATCTTTGTTATGTTACTTAAATAAAATAAAAATGTTATCAAATATTACAGTCAGTTAAGATAACAGATGCTGTATAGCAGACTGTTAAAAAGAACAGGGTTGTTATAAACGTAGCTGACGACGGAGCTAACTTCACACACATAGGAAAACAAAAATTTCTTCCGTTAATAAAAAGTTGAAGGTGAAAACCTAAAAGGTCTGAAAAACGGGTTTGTCTAGCAACAATTTTTGTCATCGAGATACATTTTCTGTAAAAAAAATATTTGCTATGGCAAAAATTTAAATTCAAATTAGCGATACAAATTAAATTTATTTTTTTTACGAACTAAAAGGTTTAAATTTTTTTTTTTTTGTCACCAAGTGTTTGCTATAAAACTTTTGAAATTCAATTTTACAATTATTCAAAAGTAGTTTTAGTACCTACATATTTATAGTTTATACATATTCCTCACGTCATGCATCAGATGAGCCATATTAAAAACAAAAAAGAAAAAAAGTCAGTCAGCATCAATATGCATTTTAGAAGTATTTTTAGTTTTAATACCTTGCACTGTGCACTTAAAGCCAATGAACATGAGCAAAGTGGATGAGTAACGATATCAAACACATTTCTAATGAAAAAAGCATACAACAGTGTAGTAGTAAAGTTTATTTAAAGTATTATTAACAAAAAAAAACTTATGTGTTTTTTTAACGATATAATTGACATTCACTAAACTGTTTATTGTTTGCTTTATTTGTTTATACAATTAGAGAACTTATGCATTTATTTTTTTATGCACATACATACATATGTATATTTGCTTGCATGTAAACGTAAAAAATTAAGTACGTATGTATGGTCATAAAGTTTTAAAATTGAAAAGGTGTAGCAAATAGTTTGGTGTACTTGAACCAAATGAGTTATAGAAACTCGTTTTTTGGAATGTTTAATGTTCTACACCAGCCAGTCAACCCAGGCAGACAATCATATAATAAGTGGCTGGTATGCAAGAACAGTTTTCTTGTTTTTTTTTTTTAATTTTCTTTTTTGTTTACATTAGGTAGACATTTGGCATTTTATATGTAGGAGTTGACATAAAAAAAGAAGTTATTTCTACGAGTTAAAGACATGTTAAAGATCACTAGTAAGTTGGCTTAGTTGAAAGCCATTTTAATTACAAATTAACATTTACTATTTTCCAATGCGACTCGAACATTTGTAATTGTAAGTTCTATAGATTTGTTGCTTTGTTTTGTTTTGTAGCAAAGTTATGACGAAAAAATTTGTTCATGCGTGTTGTGTAGTACAATGACTGATTTCGATGGGAAATACTCATGAGTTGGCTGGTACATTAGGCGCGAATAACTGCTTACAACTACAGCTACAATTCAGAGAAACCGCTTACAATTTTATTAAAAGTAGTTTTGTAAAACGGTTTTGGTGTGTGGGTGTTTTTGTTTTGATTTTTGTAAATCATTTTTTATATGATATCATCATACCAATAGAGTTTTTCATACCTTTGTATCCCCTTTGTTGTGTCTCCCCAAAACAGCTTTATTGTCTTATATAACGCAGCTCTGCTGCTTTCGTGCCATTGCATGCACAACCTTATTTATTTCCACCTATTTTTTATTTTTTTTTTTTTATTTTACAAAAATAACTAATAAATATTATTTTTATATATTACAATAAATCTAGGACATTGAATGGGCACAATTATAGCTTTTATAGTTAAATGATAAATGTTTTTTATGACTCATGCCATTTTGTCAACAAAGAAACGGTTTTAATATCAAAGGATTATTTCCATTATTTTAAAGCTAAAGAATTTAAAAAAAAATGTGTACAAAAGTGCGAGCGAAAATTTTTAAAATCAAAAAAATGTTAAACAGAGAAGAAGCAAAACACTGGAATTTTTATTGTTGTGTGTTGTGTTTACAGAAAAAGTAAACAAGAACTTATTAAACAATGATATCTGCCGGAGATTCTTTGCAAGGAGGATAAATAATTTTATTAAATACGGATAAAGAAACAAATTTATTAAAAAAAACACATACAAAATACGCAGTAATCATTCTGTACTGAACACAGCAAATAAATTATAGAGATATTTTTAGATTTTTTGGAGGATTCTTTAATCGAACTGAAAGCAATTCTTTTCGCTAGTTTTTTCATTGACTTATTTGACCATATTAATGAATAAAATTGTGAACAAAAATGTTATTTCTGGGATGAGGAAGCAAATTTGGCTGTTCTTTACAGGTGAGGGTAAGAATGATATTTACTTGGTTCTGAGTATAAATTCCTCTAAATTTAAATGCATTCTTATTTCAAAATCGAAGATTATGCGTGAGAATCTTTACATTAAAATCCATAATGACGAATCCCCTTACCCAGTGTTTAGACATACGAGTAAGAGTTCGAAAAACTCAATACACTCACTTTTTTTTACTACAACGTTCACATTTTTCGCACTCGCAGGTCTACTCACGGCTAAATTTGCATGCGAGTGATTTTTTGGCACTTCCATGCAATCAAATGTCAAACAAACAAACAGTGTGACCGTGTAAATAATTTTAAACAAACCAGCTGGATCATTACAAAATTAAAATCTAAGTTTTACCTAGTTTGTATGTTAATTTATTAAAGTAATACTATAGATAGAAATGTTTAAATTATATCAATAATATAATGATAATACAAAATAATGCGAACTATTTTCTAAAAATATTCTCAAGTGAAGAACACGGCAACTCCAGTTTATAAAGAGAGCCAAAGAAACAAAATATATGAAGGAAACAAATTGTTTGAAGTTCACGTGCTGACGACAAATTTAAAATGAACTCTCACTCGCATGTGTAGACAGAAATGAAAATTGCAAGAGATTCGAGTTTTTCGAAGAAATTTTCGTTGATAATACATATTCAGCACTCGCATGCGATTACTCGTATGGCTAAATGCAGAGTTATTAGTTACTAAGCAACCAATCTAAGAATCATGTTCCATGAGCGGTTGCCATGGCCTTCACGTATTGGCATTGTTGTAGGTAGAGTGTACAGTATGCTGAGGAATTTGTGCACTGTCAAAGACGCCACCCCATTTAACATACGTATGCTACTAGCAAAAATGTTTCTTATTACTTCTCTTTTATACGGTTGTGAAATCTTTGTAAATTGTGGCAGCGAAGACAGGCGTAAACTAAATGTTGTTTATAACAATATAGCACGGTATATTTTCCAAAAGCGGCGTCTTGATCACATTTCACAATACTCATACCAAATATTTAACCTCAATTTTGATAATCTACTGAAATATAAATGTCTGAACTTCCTTCATTAAAATAATTATTTCTAAACAACCATCATATATCTATGAAACAATAAAATTTGCTAGATCGAATCGTGGTAGAAAAATTATTCAAATAAAATGTAGGAGTCTTATATCGCAACGCCAGTATTTAATTCATGCATTTAGTTTTTGGAACGTATTACCAAATCATATTCAAAAGATAAGCAACGCTAATAGGTTTAAAATAGAATTAAAAAATTTATTTTTGTAAAATAGTATTAAAAAAATTTTTTTTTGTAAATTATTTTTTACGACATAAAAAAAGCAGTTTATTGTTCAAAGGTTCGCCTCAGGGAGGGGTGCAATCACCGCTTTTGCTGTATGTGAATGCTGTAGTGAATAATCTGTTTAAAGAACTCGATTCTAAGAGGACAAAGACTGTAGCCTATGCCGACGATGTAGCGATTGCAGTCTCTGAAAACCATTTGGACACCATAACTAAGCAGTTAGAATACGCTCTAAAAATTGTAAGTCAATGGAGTGTACAATGCGAACTAAGAACAAACGCAACGAAAACGGAAATCGTACTTTTCAGTAAAAAGTATAAAATTTCATATTTCACACCACCATGAATGGCACCACACTTATCCTATCGGATAAGGCAAAGTACTTAAGCGTCCTACTAGACAGCAATTTAGCATCGAAAACTATATAAAGCGTGAGGAGTTTCAATAGTCTTATCATGTCTGGCCTCAGTCACCGCGCTAGCCTCATAAGGAGCGGCCGATGGCTGGTATAACAGCATGTAACGCCGCACTAAACGGTTTCCCACCTTTCATCCTCGCACCCCCTGGGGAACAGGTTTTGCCTCGGCGTATTCCTAACTAGGGCACTCTGTTTTTCGGATATAGAGGGGAAGGGGTCCCTCGTTTGTTGTAGCAAATAAAGCTCTAGGAAGTCGCATGACCTATGTTGTGTTGGCTTTCGAAACCCTTACCAAGAATTTATTTGCCAGAACGGGGATCAGCATGGTCTCCGGGTGGTTCTGCTTGCAGTTCAACCCTGTCTGATCATGGTTGAGGTGCCTACCTTGGCTGAAACGTTCTGGCTGCAGTTGAAACCTAAAACGCAATAAGGAGCTGTTAGTATCATTGATAATTGTTGGTTATGTGACTTTTTTCGGGGACTAACAACCTCTTGAGGGTCTGTTGCCTTTACAACAGATACCTGTACTGTAAGGAAACAGTGGTGATGGTTAACGGGTGAGTTGGTTTAAGGGCTGATGCTGCTAGTGGGCTTCGGCCTACCAACTCATTAAGCCGTGTCTTCCATTAACTGCTGGGAAATTGTATACAGGAGGGATTAGGAGGCCCAAATTCCTCAACAAGAGGTTGCTCATACGGCCATAAACATATGTCAAAAATTGCTACCTGTGTGAGCCTAGCAAGACACACGAAGGCGCTGGTGAATCGTGAGTAATTCACCCCGTAGAACTTCAAATTTCTATTACTGTATTTAAATTATCTTGGGTAGTACGATTGGCGAGGTTAAGAAATATCCTTACTAGTTCTCTTGTCTGCAGGATTATTTCAGCGCAACACTTTTTTAAAAAATCAACTTTCTGTGCTTCTAGTTCGTAAAAAATCGTACATTTTGTACAAATTTATTCATACTTGTATGTTTATTTTGATCATATGAAAGGTTTAGCAAGTGGTGGGTGGGCATGTTAGACAGCAATTAATGATTCAGTTCGTAGGTTTTTAAGCCATAAATAATAAGATTACAGCATTTTAGTACTTAGAAATGGATATTTGTCTTTCATTTTGAATTCCTTCGTAAAACAAAGATATTGTTATCATAATTTTTATTCGCTAATCTTAATATTTTATCAAACCAACAGAAAAGATAAAAAACTGGCAATCATTTACAGAGGAATTAGAATAACCAACAAAGGAGAAAGTCAAATCAATTAGACTTGACACAAGGTCAGACAAATACTTTATATATTTTTGAAAATTGTAAACAGAATATGCAATGGTAATTTGGCTTTCCATTTTATAACTTTGCATTATAAATATCTATTGAAAATTTTACAATGCTTTCAATTTTACAACTACCAATAATGATGTTGTGTTTTAAGCATCTTAAATCACTAAAATATACTTTGTACTAAAAAGTAAGCAGCACTAGTATATCAAGATGTATAATTATGAGGTGTGTTCCACGTGAGTAACGAAACACTCCGAACTAGTCCAAAGTAGTCCAAAAGCGTTCCACGTAAAAATTTTTGTTGCAATTTTGAGAGAAAATGAGAGTAATTTTTTTTTTTTGTTTCCTGTACAAATTAGCCCGAACTTTCTCTTTGGGCAAGTTCGGACTAGAATTGAATAATCAGCTGTTTTATGTTTACATATGTACATATGAAACTGAAAATTTGCAAATTGGAACAATTTCGTTTAAAAATTAGTTAAAAGCAAAATGGAAAGTTGTCCAAACTAAAAATAACCTTGTGAAGTTGTAAACAGAACATGCAATTGTTATTTGGCTTTTAATTTTATAAATATGTACTATAATAATCTATTGAAAATTTTGCTTTGCTTTGCTTTCAATTTTACAGCTGTTGCCAATAATGCAAAGCTCTTGTTTATATGATGTTATGCGTTTTAAGCGTCTAAAATCACTAAATTATACTTTAATCTAAAAAGCAGCACTAGTATTGCAAGATGTACAATTGTGTTTTTTTGAATTCCAGCAGTTTCTTACTTTCTTACTTAGTCCTAACTAGTTCGAGATCTCGTGGAACTCAACTATGCTTGTTTGCGTTCCAGCAGTTTCGGGTAAAATTTACAATTTTAGACAGTAATTTGTTTGTGAGTGAGCTCAGAATTAAAAAGTTTCGCATTGGTTAGCAGATTTGATTCAACTTAGGGTTTGCAGTTTCTTTTTTGGAGGTATTTCGTTGTTAACCACTTTGCAGCTTCCAATATGAAGGTTTACTTCGTTATAGTTAGTCACGGCGACTTATAAAAGCAAATTCTAATACCATCTTGGGCATATAGTCTCCGTTATTCCGTCCTTGCTGTAAATGCTACTTCGCAAATTTTGCTTTGCATGTGTTTCTTTTTTTACTTTATTAGGATGTAAACTTGTGCAACTCTAAAAAACAACCAATATTACGATCACACGTTACTAAAAATTTTGGTAATTTCTAACCTCCGGGTGCCTCGATGTCTGATTTGGTAGAATACTCGACCAACAGTCTCGAGCTCACAGGTTCGATTCCTGCCACAGATTCTAGGTGTTACTGCAGACAAGGAAAAAAACTTCGCAGTTTTTGCGTTAAAAAAAAAAAAAAAAAAAAAAAAAAAAAAAGTGCTTGCATTTTATAAGCTTGCTGTGAATTGCACTTGGCGACTTTTTCAAAGAAGTATTTTTTAATGACAAGTATGATTCAAAAATTAAAAAATACCTATTTTTTGTGCTTGGAATTTCCTCTGTTTGTATCGTACCAAAAAACACTAATTTTTATCAAAATGTGGACAACTTTCATTGAAAGTAATAAAAAGTTTTTGCAGACTCTTCTTACTTAAACAAAATATCAGCAGCACACAAACGCACAAAGTGCAACCTTTAAAAAGTTCCCTAGCATTTAAAAAGTTCCCTAAACAGACAATGATTTAATGCACTTACTTAACCAATTATTAATATATAAAACACATAATACATAGGTACATAGATATGTTATTAACACTTACCAAAACTTTTGTAAATCTTCGATCCAATTCCTCAGCGGTAGGCATTGGCTGTTGACTTCTACTTCTAACACTTGGCTGACGCACCGGATGATATTGTGAACTGCCACCAATGTCGTAACGCAGGTCATTTTTGTGCAAAAAACCACTTCCGTTACCACAATAGCCCTTAATCTGATTATGGTGATGTTGCTGTTGTTGGTAGTTCGATGAAGAACTGCACGCCACTACATTATTTTCATCAACCAGATTGGCATCGGCCGATGTCAAAGAACGTGACTTAACCGAACCCATATTGGCGGTATGGCGGTAGTGGCGGCCGTCACCCGAACCTACCGTTCGTACAGCAGCAATCGATGACGATCCAACGTCACCGCTGCTGCCACCGCTGTTATCCACAAAATTTAATGTTTCGTTGAGTGATGAGACCGCCTCCCACACTCTCGTCTGGACAGAGCGACAAATTGCTCGTGTTTTCGCTGGGCAACTTGATAGTTGCTCCTTGAATTCGTTGAATAGATCCAAAATTTATGTTTATTATTGCCAAAAAGAAATTAATTCAAAATAATTTTATATATCGACAGCAAACGGCAATTGGGTAGTTTTATTGGTAATTTCCTTATTTTTTTTTTTTTTTTCTTTTATCAATTAATGTTTTTTTCTTATATCAATTAATATTGTTGTTTCTTTTTCACTCGATTTTAATTTCGTTTTAAATAAACATCACATATGCTGCAACTTTGAAAAAATAGTTTAATAAATATTACCTATATGTACGACTAAGTAGGTATGTAACTACAAACAAAATACATACATCCAACTCTACATATATATTTATTTAAATCTGTGTTCAACAGTATTTCAGCTTGTAACTTTTCTGTCAAAAGTAACTTAAGCTATTGTATTTGTATTCACCCAACATATATGTACATATGCACGTACATACACACATGCAAATGCGAATAATCAAAGTTATTAAAGTCTGAATTTAATTTAAAAGAATAGTTTCTATTCAAATAAAATTGATTCATTCATTCTCTCAGCAGCAGATGAAACGATGGTCAGACATACATACATACATAATTACGAAAAAAAAACAGACTGACAGACAAAAACTTACGAATGGAGACATGGCCAATCCCTATTGCGTTATACACAAATTCACAGGAACACACGTACACACTTGTAAACAAACCTAAAACATGTACATATTTATGTACACACACTTGAGAGTGAAAAGAATTATAAGTGTATAGAACGGCGGACAATACTTATGATAATTTTAAAGTAAATGGGAGCCTATAAAATACATGTATGTATATCAGCTAATAATTAATCATACAATGTGATGTTAATTTTAGCAAAGCACCACCCTAATACCGGCACTTCCATATAAGTAGGTATATGCATATGTATATACAATCGCGTTTAAGTGTACTTAAGATTTTTTTAACCTATGTAAACAAACAATGTAGTCAATTTTATTTTCGAAACCCCTTTTTTCTTTTGGCTCCAAATCGAAATCCCCCAGGTTGGCAACTTTTGATGGGATAAACACACCGTTATCATTACATACGAGTAAATGTATGTACATGCTTGAGTATGTAATTGCAAAAAAGTGATTTTCCATTGAGCGAGCTTTAATTGCTACTATTCCCGACTTAAAATGGAACAAAATATATTATGACATTTACATATACGTTTTTTTTTTGCTATCGATTTGTTGTTTTAAAGTACATATGCAAGTCAAAATTTTGCTTGTTATACTAGTGAAGCAAAATATATCAATTTGTAGGCATTTACAACACATTTGATACTATTGCTGCTAAATCAATAATTAGTTTAACCCAACTACTGAAGAATTTCATTGCCAATTTGTAATTAAATTTAATTAAAGTTCATGATTGAGGAGTAAATAAAATCAAAATTATATCGCCTCTTTTCTATCCAAGCTAATAATTTGGTTGCCTTAGTTGGCAACATTTATTTTATTCATTGCAGACAATACATTAATTCCCCTTTAAATAATTTTCGTCTGGATGTAGTTTATGTTGGCTGAATATGAACAATAACTTTCTATTCTAGTGCACAATTAAATACAAATTGAACACAAATTATTTTAATAAGTTAAACCGTAAGAATTTTACAGTTCTTTTTTATTTATTTACACACATTCTTAAGCAAGTATGTGTGTTTTAATATTTTATTTATGAACACTTTCGAATTTATACATTTTTGCTGTATTTCTATTGTTATATACTTATGAACGTGATTAATTATGTTCTGGGAATTTTATTAATGCAAATTTTTATTTCTATAATTTATTTTTTCCGACAATTTAACTCGCCCACTAAACTAGCATCTTAACACGTACAAATCTAATTATCAACTAAAACTCAACACAGCTTAAAAGTATTGACAACACCATTTAGGACAATTTAAATTAAAAAGTACCGTGGGGAAAAATTACTCATACATGTAGTTACAGCTCTCATGTGTATTACATTTTTTGTCTTCAATCCAAAATTATAAAATTTTTCGTTTATTTATTTATGTTTTTATTTATTATTACATACATATAGCCTTTTGGCCAATAAAACTATATTACAAAGCAATTCCAATCTTATCACTATAGTAAGAGTAGGTTGCAAGAAATTCAATAGTAATTTCAAAAGTAAAGTAACTTAAAAATTAAAATGAAAATTTTTGTTTTTCTTGTTTTAATAATAAATAACATAATATCATCTAAACATCTTCACAAACATAAACATCCTAACTACCAATTAAGTTTTTTATTCGCTTTTTAAGCTTCTAACATTTATACCAATAAAAAATTATAAATAGCTTGTTTTCTATGTTTCCCAGCTATCTATATATATGTCGACATTTCATAGGAACTACCCTAATCATCAGTAGACTTTGGAAGTTTTTGAAATATATTCTCAAACATTCAACTTTATATCCCAACAATCTAAATAAATTATTGAGAGTTTAAAAGAAAAATGAAGAAAAAAGAAATCCATTTATATACGTTTCTACATTTCTTTTAAAATTCTCAGCAATTTATTTAGATTGTTGGGATATAAAGTTGAATGTTTGAGATTATCTTTCAAAAATGTCCAAAGTCTACTGATGATTAGGGTAGTTCCTATGAAATGTCGACATATAGATAGCTGGGAAACATAGAAAACAAGCTCTTTATAATTTTTTTTTTTTTTTCATCCTAACTACCCCAAGACAATTGACTAAAATAAGAAAAATTTCTATAAATACCAATAATTAGTGAGAAATAATTAGTTAATATCCATTCCAGAAGCTACCGTTTGAAAGTTCTTAACGTCATGTTAAAAAGACGCAGGTTATGCGGTAAAAAATTCCATAAACGAGCAGCACGTATGCAAACAGAGTGTTCATACAGTACATAATAAATCCGGGGAATAAATATTTGAGGATTTTTAATTAATCTAGAAAACGATATCATATGCTCTGCAGGAGCTTGGTATACTATAATATTGAATAAGTAAATTAACAAACAAAATTTCAGATAGTCCTCAAACGAAAGATTCAGAAACTAGATGAAATGCATTGAAACATGAGCCCAAAGTTTTAGTTTAAAAACAAATCTAACAATTTTGTTACAGATAGACTTTATTTTTTTTCCTATTTTTTGAAATACAACCAGAATATATTTCAACACAATAATTTACCTGTGACATAAGCAGAGCATGTGCAAGAGATTTCTTTACATGCAAGGGCATATATAGGTTCAAGTGATATAATTTGCGTAAAGTCAAACAGACCCTAGCAGAAATACTATCAATATGCGATTCAAAATTTAAATGTTCATCAATTAAGACACCCAAACATCTTTTATCTTATTGTTATAAATTTTAATAGTTATAAATCAGGTTTTACTTATTATTTTAACAATATTTCATATGAAGTGAAATTTTGCAAAATAATTGTTTGCCAATTTCAATAAAATCGCTAGTTAAGCACGACAAAATCTCTCAATTACCACCACTGTACATTTATTCATTTCTTTTTTTTCTGTCTCTTCGTATTTTTATTGTGGTATATATACACATCTTAATACCTTATTTTTATAAACAATTAACAAGTGATCCACAATGACTACTCCAAGAAAAAATTTTAACTATAATTCGCCTTATGCCCATCCTGTGAAACAATATCCCTCTCAGTCTGAGGACTATATATCGCTGGACATGGGCGGAGCTAAGCAACATAATTCCGCGGTTTCCTCTAATGAAAAAACTCCAGGTCATAACCTTAAGTATTATCACCAACAAAATTTTAGAAATTCCAATTCAAAAGCAAACAGAAGGAATTTATTCAACAATAACTATGGCCAACAAAATCACAGACAAAGTTTCAATCAACAACGCTATGGACCAAGAAATAGCAGCGAATGGTCACATCAACCTAATGTCAGAAATAGTAATGAGAAAAGATCTCAGCAGCAACAAAATGTAAGTACCAAGTTGTTGTATATACATACATGCATATTAATCAATTAAAACTTCTCAAGTATCATAATGATAAACAAGACAAAAAACCCATTGCATCGTATATTCATCCCTCAATGACTGAAGATCCGTGGTTTGAATTAACAAAACGTTTACGAGCATTAGACAAAAGTAAAATTTCTTTAAAAGATGCGTCACCACCTTTATTAGATGGAAGTCCACCAGCAAATAGTGTTGAAGAAGTTGAAAGTGCAACCAGCGATTAGCCTCATATTTTTAAATTCTGGATCGTTTTCTTTGTTCTATATAGTTATCTAAACATTAAAAATTGTAAAGTTAAATTAGATCTGCCGCAATCATCAGGAATGCTGTCAACTGGCAGAACTCTGGAACCTTATTTAAGGCCTGGTGCACGGTCTCGAACGTTAACGTTCGCAAAAATTTGAAAAATCAAAAATAAACGTATGAAGATTTGGTGCATCTTGCTATGTTTTCCTAGATTATGTGGCGCTTGAACTTAAAAAACTATATCGCAAATATAAGTATTTGTTTCTGAAAATATTTGGAAGCGTTAACGTTCGACATCGTGAAACAAGCTTTTAGTTGCAACAATTTAGCAATAGACTTAAAATTAAGCAAACTTATCTGTCAATCAACACACCGTCACAAAGCAAAAGTTATACAAAAACCGAGCGACTCTTAAAATTGTATCTATAATCACAAATCTGAAAACTTAATTTTGGTTAACATATACTGATGCACATATAGATAATATAAATCTATAGCCCTAGCAATAATAAAATGAGCTGTTTTTACAATAGATGTAAAATGTTATTTATCCGTAAAAATGGCTCGTATGTTTAGTCTAATGTGACTTAATCATACTAAATACATTATTGTAAAAAAATGTAATGTAACTAAAAATAATGATGTAAAAATATATATGTACATATGTATATATTTTTTGAAATTAAATTTTTTATTTGTTGAGGATTTTGAAAACGCAGCAATGCGGTGTAAGTAAACAATTCGTAAACAAAATTCAAGAGGCACTGCCTCTAAAATGGTAGGTTATCCCTTTATTCCAAGAATCGTCATCACCGGAAGTTGACATGAAGAATTAAGTTTTACCTACTCTCTTTAAACAAAAAATAATTTTAATAGATGAATAAACAGAATAGAAAAGCTTTTCCTATTGCATTAAATTGTTATAAAATAAAAGATAAATTTGTTTGCCAAGGTGATTTTGCAACGACGCCGACTCTGAATAAGGGTATGTACAAAATAAATTTAATTTCATCGTCTATATTTCTATTTTTTTTAGGAAAATTATTGCAAAAATTTGCATTACATTTATTATATCATTAACAACGGGTTAAATAATATGTATATTACGTATGAAAAAAACTTAATCGAAAAATTAAGTTGGAAACAAGTTCTTTAACGATACTAATTTTGTATGTATGTAACATAAAAAAACGAATAACTTTAGACTAACTAGTGAAAGCATAGTGACTATTTGTTATTTTCCAGTCTTCTGATGTTTCTTTATATACGCTTCCCAATCCTTAGCGAGCAAATTATAAATACTCATAGCAGCACGGGCATCCTCTATAGAGTTGTGTTCGCCAGTTTGAATTTCTTTGCCCAAAATGGCTTGGGTTAAACGCTTTAGGCTTGGAGTACGGCCATTGGCGACCAGACGGCAAAGGGGTTTGTAACGGGCAGTATCACGAGTATTACTTTGTGGATGTTTTATGTGTAAAACAGCTAAATCATTCTTTATTGAATGACCAATTAAAATTTTTCCTAGAAAATAGCAATTTATATTATTTAAGTTATTTTGCATTGTTTTATTTTCAGTATACCTTGCAGCATTTGTACTACTTCGTGTTGGACACTTTTAAAATCCTCACCATTATTGATATCATGAGGTCGTATTCCGGAAACTGTTGTACGATAATCAGTTACAGTCTCTTGAGGTTTTACAAATTTATCTAACAAAACTTCACCCCGTTTGCTGACCAGCGAAACACGCGCTAACATATCATCTTGACCATTGATGCCCACACCCACCATTTCACAGTCTATAGCAACATATTTTTGTTCAGCTGCGCGACGCTTTTGACGTCGGCGTGCAGATTTAGTCAATAAAGCTTCTGGCTTTTTTTCATCTTTAGTAGCAATATTTTCCTGTTCAATACCTGTGTTTTGTTTTATTTGTTGGTTTGCTTTTGCCACAGCTGCCCAGTTTGAACCAGCAGCTTTGCGGTTGAGAATTGATGTTGCGGATTTTTGTGCCACTTGCAATTGTTCCATGGAAATTCGCAACGGACTTTTATTTGCAATCGGCTTATTTTTGGCAGCAACGTTAACAGAATCTTCTGGATCACAATTTATTGAAACTCCACTTCCTTCTGAGCGTTTTTTTCTATTTTTCTGTTTAATGTTTTTACATGTCGTACTTGTTTGTTGCTCTTGCTGTCGTGGTGATTGTATTTGCGACATTTGTTTAGGTTTTTACACTGTATTTTTACAAAAGATTCGCTACTTTATAAACTGTATTTATAAATTTTATTTCTATCAATTTGTATGACAATAATAAAAGAAATTCACGAAAACGTGCCTTGAATTCGTTAACTTTTTTGTTTCCCTTTGTTTTGTTATTCCTTTATTTGCAGTAATGCCAACTTAGAGTTTTTTCTTAAGTTTAGAGTTGTATTTACAAACAAGTTTATTAGCCCTTTTGGTACGAGTGGTATGCATATGTACCACCAGACTACAAACATATCTTAAAAGTTGTAGTATTCACATTCGATGATTTCAAAGTGCACCATTTCGTTTTTTAAACTATTGTCATGGTCTTAAAACAATATATTTGAAAATATTGCTGCAAACACCGTCAGTTTTCCTGACAAAGTGTGACGGATGTTGCAATTATTCCTCGATCTTTTAAGATTTTTCAATATTAGACGTAAATAGCAAAGTAAAATAATAAATTTTAATATATGGAAGAGAGTTTAATTCTTTCTTTATTTAGGTATTAATTAGTTTTATTTTTCTTGGTATTAAGTAGTGTTATGATATTCTTTGATAATTTACATTATAAAATTATGTATTCTGAACCAATTATTTTTAATAAAATTTTCATCTTTAATTTTTCTGTTCATTTTTAATTTCATTTGGTATGGCGTTGTATAGATTTAATCCTTTGTGAAATAATGTTCTCTGCATCGCATTAGTGTGAGCTTATTGAAGCCTAAAACCACTAGCATTTCTGAGATTATATCTCTCCTTTAGTTATAACTAAATAAAAGCTTGCTTCGAGAAAAACGCATTTCGAATTTTTAGTTTCCATACAAGTCTTAGAATTTTTTTTTAGAAACTATCTCCTAAAGGAAAAAGTTTAAGTGTAATTTCAATACATTTTTTGCACAAAATAAAAGGTAGTACTGTTAACAATTCTGCATTCTTAACTCGAAAAGCTCGTTTTTTGAGATATGACTACGTTGCAATAAAGGAGCGATCTGAGTAAACTTCTACAACGTATCTCGTCTGCTCTATTAAATAGTCCAAAGCGTTTCCCGTATATAATTTTTTAACAAAATATATTGTAAATCTTTGTGTAATATTAAACCAATTTAACGTATTTAGCATATGATTTGGCGACTTGCAATAGCCCCCCAAGAAATAAACCGCCAAATTAAAAATAAAATAATACCCCAAAAATTGAGGAATTATTTCATTTGAAATAAACTCCCATTTTTAGAATGAAATAAAACCCCAACAAAATGAAAAAATACCCCAGACAGGAATGAAATAACACCACATATTACAAATAATGTGGAAATAAAATTCTTAATGAAATAACCCCTTAAAACAAGTTTAAATTTCGAAATAAAAAGTTTATTTAATATTTAATTATTGATCTTGTTAGTAAATATTTCTTATTTTCGCAGCTAAAGATCGTTTTATTTTTTATAAAAAATTCAACAGTATTTATTTTCAATAAATAATATTGTTTTGGTTTTATATAACAAATTTAACCGTATTTATTTTCGATATTTCGATAACAATTTGTTTTCATCATCACGAAATAAAATTTTAATTTTCTTGACGTTGATAACAAATTGTATTGAAAATGAATACTGTTGAATTTTTTATTACAAAAAAAAAAATAATAAAACGATCTTTAGCTGCAAAAATAAGAAATATTTAATAAAAAGTTTATTTAAATTTCCAAAATATTTTATAAAATCTAAGTAAATATTTGAATAGTTTCCTTAAATATAACGCAGCAACATGGGTAACTGTAATTTTGAAGTCCTTTGGATATAGCATCTGCCATTAACTTTACATTACATTCATTGCATATTTTAAGATGTTTACATGGAATGAAAACGATATTTGGAACTTTTTCCTTACAAATAGCGTACTCGTTATCATTTTGTAAAAGTATCAGTTCAAAATGCTCTTCAGCCGATTCGTCTCCTGAAGGCTTTTCTTCTTCAAAAATATTTCCTCTTGAAACCATATATTTCGTTTTCTTTGTAAACCATCCGCGACAGAAATTCGGAAGTCATTAAGTTTCCTTTTTCCAATAGAATTAAAGCTGCTTCATAACAAAAAACATGTATGCTTTTGCAAAAATTCTTCATTTCGAATAAGACATAAGAATTTAAAAAAGTGATCGTTTTTTTAGCATAGCACCTTAAAAAACCATTATAGGCATCAATAGCAGAATTTGTTTTTGTTTTTTGTTTATATACGCTGAAATTTTTACAGACAATCTAAAAGGATTTTTGTAGTTATATTTTTAATTATTAAAAGTCCACATTCACATACATATGTATATAGAAATATTAATCATTTTACCTTGTTCAACCACTCCGTTTCAAAATATTTAAGGAAGGCTGAAAAGCGACCTTCACTAGCGTTAAAGAAATTTGCGCTTTGATTAGAAGAAACGCTTTTCGGATTAGTTCTGGCGAAGTAGAGGCACCACCATAAGCTTATGAAAATATATATTTGCGTTGCGTAAAATAATTTCTACAAGTTTTGGGATACTTTCTATCATTTTATGAATAACTTTCTTTAGAATGTCTATCCAATCGTAGAGAACTCGTGGCCAAAGTTTGTCCACATTAATTTGTGGTGATTGGTAAAATACCAAACTTCTTTTTACGATTGACAACAAACTCTCAATCAGAATTAGGTCGGCATTTTAAGCTGGCCTCTCCATCAACCGAAAATTTTGACCGTTGAGCCTTTCTTTCACGATTATGGATATATGTTTAGAGTCACTATCCTGCTGCAAGACTACTTCTTTCGCAGGATAGGTTTCTTTTGTCTACAAAACCACAAGTATCTATAAAGTTAAAAGAAAAATTATATCAAAGTGTTCCGTAAATACATGTACTTATGTATGTACATATACATATATTAATTAAAACCCAAAAAAAATTAATTTAATAATAAATACCTGTTTCGCTACCAAGATTTTTTTCCATATACGGCCTTCAACCGGATGCAGGGGTTCTATGGTATAACCAACAACGGCTTGGCAAATTTAGCGTCTCCACATCGCAATATATTGCTAATATGCGATGTGTAGACCGAAAATTGCTATAGGTACCAATCTATTGCGCAATGGTTGCTCTACTGCTTGCTTGAGCCATTTTTGCAAAGCAATGAGCTGTCTGTTGCTAACTTTTTTTCAACTGTAGTCAAAATTAAATTGGTTCTCAGTTGAACTGGTTCTAAATGGGTGACGAGTCAAATTCATTAAACATTTGCATACAATTTAATATAAAATACAAGCAAGTGGCATCTCTGATCAGCTGACAGAAAAAGTTGAAAAAAGGAAACAAACGGTTAACAAATTTGAATAAAAATTGAACGATTGTAAATTATTATTTACAATGGAAAAGGTAAGTTCTGTGTGCTATAAACTATTTAACCCTATAAATTTGCGCTTTTATTCACAGTGTCAACATAAAAAGGAACGGGAGGCTCACTGGAGCACAAGCGAAAAAGAACTGCTGCGTAAATTCATTAACATGCATTTGGAAGTTATTGAAAACAAAGGCAACGATACTTCCATGATTAATAAGAAGAAAAATGCATGAAAAGTAATAAAGGAAAGTATGGCTTCCGCAGGCTATTATCATGAAATAGGAAAACTTAAAGCTCAGGGGGTTCGGATGAAAATAAATGCCAGAAAAGCTGTCGCAAACGTGAAGCGTGTCTCCGTCGCAACAGGAAATGCAGTGGCTACTCCCGAACTGAGTACAGAAAATGAATTAGTGCAAGGTATGATTTCACATGAATTTATAGATGATATTTTGACGATAGTAACTGTACGTTTGAACAAGTTGAGAGCCCACCTGTTGAATTCTTAGATTGCGAATTTCTATATGAGGAAACAGAATTTTTGAAACCTGACCGAAGCCCACTAAATGATAAAAATGTGGCGAAAATGTTATTACACCGCAGCAAAGTGCTTTTGAGAAACGAAAAATGAAGCAATCTGTTTCGTCTACCAAACTTAATCGCCTAAAAACTGATATAATTCTAAAAAGGCAGCGACAAATAAGTAAAGAATCTTCGTACTCTGAGGAAATTAACAACTTAAGAAAAAAAACAGTTGATTGCTGAAATTGAGTATATGGGACGTAGCCCCACACAAGTCTCTTGAAATTCAGCAACAAGAACTTCACAGTCTTAAATTGCAGCAACTTCAGAGGCAAATAGAATACGATAAGGAAAGATACGTTTGAAAAGTTAACCTGTTACGTCGTTTCTTCAAATTGGAAGATTTAAATACAAACTAATTAATAGTTATTTTCAAAAACCCAATTTTTTAAAGAGTTTTTTACATTTTGTCAATTAACGACGAACATCTAATTTATTTAGAGTTATGTTAATTTAATTAAAAACAGCTTTTTCTCTGTTTAAATTTAGAACCGGCTTTTAAAACCAAAGTATGCTTTTTTTGTTTATAGTAGACGAAAAGTATACTTTTTATTAAACATTACTTTATATTTTTTAAAGTATACTTTTTTAATGACTGTAATTATAGCCTTGTTTCTCTGGAATAAAAATTTTTCATACCTTATCCAGACATTTTATAAAATTTGTCCCGCTTCCTAACGTGTTAAAACGAGTTTGCATATCTCAAAAGGCCTATTGGAAGATTTTCAAATGATACAAGTTTTGCCTAAATAACTTTGGAAAAGTAGGGAAAATGCAATTTCAAGTAGGTATATCACGTATATATATCGTATCAGAGGTCCTTAATTCAGAAATTATGAGTTTCCTCCAACTTTTCCACTTAACATTTTCTTATTTTTAAATTTTCTACCCTCCTATACAATTTTTTTTTTTTCAAATTGGAAGACCGTGCGTCAACTGGACGTAAGGTAAAATGATTTTCCTGAGAGGAATTTAATTTAATCAGATTAAAAATTTGCCTGCTTCAATATTGTACATGTTTAAAGTTTATGTGATATTTCAATATCACAAGAAAACTGACAACAAACTTTATATAAAAAACACTCAATACTTAAGTTTTTCTAAACAAATTTTCAGACAAGTTACTTGCTTGCATTGTGGAAACATCACATTAACTTTTGTTGTCAAGGAACACCCTATAAATAAAAGCAAAATTAAGAGTTTTTTTTGATAAGACATGATTTATTAAAAGACAATAATGTAAAACTTTACAGAAGACAATACAAAACTCACTCGTGTTGTGGTGCTTATTAGTTTTAAAATTATCTAACGACAAACTACGTACAATCTTAATAATTGGTTTGAATACTAAAGTTTTTAAAACTAAATCAGTTCACTTTAATTTGCTTGATAAAAATTAAAGCAAAATACTTATTAATAAACGGTGGGATTAATAAACTTTTCTTTTAGTTCTCAGTTTATAATTTTGCAAAAAAAATTAACTACAACTTAAATTAAGGCCTTGAATATTGCAAACATATTTTCTTTGACTATTTCTTAAAAATTTAAATAAAAATATAAAACAGACATTTGAGAAATATATGGCAATGAAGAAAAATTAATAAAACTTACAAAATATCGATGTCAAATTTTTAATTACTAAATTTTGTTTTGAACATACCGATCATTTGCCGCAGTCTTTAAAATTTAAAAAATACTATTTTCGAGTTATTAAATCTAAACTTATTTATATATTACGTTAAAAATACTTTCAGATATCTTATCTGACCTCTAAAAACGTTTAAAACGCAGATTTTGTTCTGAAAAGTAAAACGAAAATAAACAGTTTTATCACTATTTTCGCAAATTAATTTCAAATAAGGACCCAGGACAACTCACAATATTCTAAGGGATCATGCGCCCTGCCTACTTAACCTAATTATTTTCAGTTGTGGCGACAAATAAACGATATAAGATATACGAATTACATATTAAATTAGTTACTTAAAACACCTAAAATACACTAAAAGTCTTCATTAGGAAATGTTGTTGATGGCGTCGAACAACATACAATAATTTCTTGTTGCTGCATCGCCAACTGCTGTACATCCTGGAGTTTGGCAGCATCACAGGATGACATTGAATTCTGAGACATTTCATTGAATCCACTATCAGTTCTATAGAATACTAAGTCCTTCTTTGTTGGCGTTGTTTTAACACAAATTTCACTGTTAACGTCTCCATGCAAATTTTCTGTTTTATTAGTAGAATTTGCAGCAAATTGTTTATTAGCTAAAACTTCTTTATATTTTATTGGTGGTACGTTTTCAGCGTCTAGTTTATCTTCATCTTCTGGCCAATTAGCTGAAAAGGATTGCGAGAGGTTTTTGCGACTAGCCGATCTACGTTTGCATCTGGGAGTATCGGATTGAGACGAGCTGCAATTCGAAGAATGTGCTGACAGTTGTGAAACTTGCATTTCATCCATATCTATAGTGTTTTCTAACATTTCTACAGTATCATCAGGTTGAAAAATATCAATATCCATCTCGGTTTTATTCTCAATTTTGTTAATTTTTTCTTCGCCATTTGTACGAATTTTCGATGAGTTAACTTTTAAGCGGCTAACCTTAATATTAAAGCTATCAGTGGATAGTTCGCCTATATTATTTTTATGAATTGTATTTAAAGGAGACGAAGACCTCTCAGGCGTAAATCTCTCATTTTCTTCCATTTCGTTAGAAGCGTTATTTTCAATCAAATCTCTTTCATGCTTTCTATACTGCGAACCATTTATTTCTGTCAAAGGTTTTCTTCGTGACGGTGGATGTATGGGTGAAAGCAACTCTACATCTACCTCGTTGAGAAAACTTCCAAATCTTGTTTTACGTTTTGTGCCACTTGCTGTAATGCAGTTGGGTGACAAACTATCTGCGACTGAAGTGGGTGAGAGAAAACCGAAAGAGGAGCTTTTGTCTAAAGAGTCCGAAAGTTTTCCTATTATGGCTGTATGTTGTAAAGAGTTTTCTGAAATAGGACTGGAGTTCGAATGTGTTGAACTATTAGAAGTTTTTGTGCTTTGATGTTTGGGAGTGTTCAGATTTTCATTATCCAACACTACTATGTTGTGCATGTCAAATAGTTTACGTCTTAGAGACGTGTCTTTAAATTGGCAACTTCTAGAAACTTCAAAACTTTGGAATTCTTGGCCAGGGCCTGCCAAATTTGGCTGGAAATAAGGTTTTAAAGCTTCTTCTAGTGCAGCTGGTAAGATAGGGGGCAATGTTAACTCAGTTTGCGAAGCACAATCCCTTATTCTTCGTCCGGGTTTTGAAATCGGTGTATTACTATTTATTTCAGATAATATAATGCGCTGAGATCTTAAAGGACAGTCTATAGGGCTGGGAACAATTTGTTGTTCTTTGAAATATGAACTAATGGCAAGTTGTGCTTTAGCTTCCAAATCAGGATCGGGAGAGTCCTGGAATTGGGTTTCATGCGGCTCTACATTTGCTGGTTGTAAACTTGACACTTCATCAATTGTCCATTCAAACTGTGTAGAATTTAGTTGCGGTGTATTTGGCCGATGAAATAACGAAGGACTGAAATAAATTCAACAAGTGCAAAATTTAATTTTATGTACAATCCACGAACTAACCTTGCTATCAAAGGCAAATGCAACCTTTCCGTCAATGCCGCTTCAAAAGGATTTTTCACTCGATGATACCTTTTCGCTGGCGGCGTCTGCACCAACGCCATAGAAATAGAGTGAATTGACGAACTATTAGCAGACACCATCGAACTGCATGATGCCACAGAATAACTAACACTTTGTGATTTAGGTGACCTAGGATGCACAGATTTCTTGAAGTATTTAGAATTTTTTGGCGTCACTGATGACTGAGGTTTGCCATTTGTTTGATAATTAATAATTAGTCTATGTGTCAACTTTTGTGGAGTGTCTTGTTTGTCTAATTCCATTTTTTAAATAGAATAATCAACTATCACAAAAATAATTTAAGATGAAGTTTGATATTTGAGCGCCCTCAAAAAATTCCCAGCAGTCGTTCAATTTAAAAATCGTAAATTTTTTTTGGGCACAAAAATATAAATTACCCTTTTTTTGAACAGAATAGCAGGGACGCTTTCATTGTTATCAGAGTTGCCAGTTTTAGCAAAATATGGGAAAAAAGATCTACACGTTTTCTCACATTTATCGGCAAGAAAATAGCCAAGTGATATAATATCACAGAATACAATAATATGTAGAGTGAAGTAAATTCTAGATATTATTGCATCAAAGTGGTAATAAAACTCAATTCGATGTCAATATTTAAGCTCAAAACCTTGCCATACAATACAAACTCAACGGGGTAATTATGAATGTGTATATACGAACTAAACATACTATTAGCAAATCACATAGCGCTGGTCTTCCGAGAGACAAATAATTTCAGTCAGCCCAATCTGCAATAATGTGAAAGACACAATTAGTACTAGAAGCAAGGTAGTCCAAGCTAATCAATATTTACTTAACAAATTTTTTAAAGAAATAAATGTTAATTAATATTGCATAGTTTGATTCGAATGTTGCAACAATTCCTAATTTATATATGCTATGCATCTGTTACCCGCTGAATTTTTTAAATTGAGTATGTGTTATTTTAATGTTTTGTATATATTTAGCAAATCTAATTTTTACGCAGTAAATAAAGTACAAAAACCACTTGGCAAGCATGCCAAAATTTGTTTGGTTGGTACAAACATCTATATCTGTTATGGGGTTTTTTTCTGAACTGCCCGTCTACATTAGACATGAAAAGCTGTTAAGACATACTGTTAAAACGTACCTTTGACGGTCCTATTGTTACATGGCGGAGTCTACATATGTCTTGATTTTTCATTATTTTAACTCCGTCAACAAGGGCACATCATTACTTCTTATGCCTTTGTTATAGTTTATGGAAAAAAATTTACTTTTATTGCAAAATTTGTAATCTAAAATACGAATTTGAACTTTGTTTTGGTAATTTCTTTTAATTTGAAACTTTTTTTTACTTTTTTCATACTAAAATGTCATTTTCGGTTAAGACAGAGCTTTTAAAGCAGGAGTCTTAACAGCCGTGTCAAGACGGCAAGAAAACAGTAACATTTGCAATCTACACCTGATAGTAACAGTATTTTGCTGTTCCTGTTAATGTTCTCATGTCAGGTGTGGACAGCACGTAATTGTACAAATATTTGAACATCTTCCATGTTTGTGCTGTCATTTCAATGAAGAATCACACGAAATGAACCAAGAAAACGTTTTCTTGTTAGAATTGTACAAAAGTTTGCATTGTTTATAAAAAAAAAATATAGCAGCAGAATTTCAAGAAGGGGAGGACATAAAAATGTATAAATAAAATATATAACAACAGCATCGCCATCTACTCTTAATCAGCCAATTTAGATTACTGGGGTCTCCATTAGCCATGAACATGGTATGAACATCATGGCAAACATCGCAAATGGCTAATGTGGACCGCTCATGTACATGTTTCGTTCATGCTCTGACATCGATGCTCGAGCATATAGCTGAGCATCGATGTTCGCCATGAAGTTGGCCATCACGAACAAAAATACACAAAATGGCGCCGAACTGAGGATAAGGTAAATCCGAACATACGTATACGCCACATAAAAAACATTAACTTATTTTTACATTCGCTCTGCCGACGTTATGTTCATGTCATGTTCAAGCCGATGACACGTGAAGACGAGGCTTTAGATTAATTATGCCGGCATAACATGGCAGCTTGTAGGCATTTTCGGTGATGAGAGTTGTTTTTTGGTTGGGATAATTTTTCAACCAGCTTTATGCCCACACAATCAGCATAAAACCAATACAAACACAAACCATGCAATCAAGTAAATGCAAAAATACTAATATATCGACAACGTTGTGTATACATATATCGTATATATGTTATGCCACATGAATTAATTTAGTGTGTTTTCGAAAGAAGAAAGTTAGTCGGACTAAAAATTAATCTAGTGTAAATTGCCTGATTGAAACCAAAAAAATGTGATTAAATTTTGTTTTTGTACGAAATATATTTGTATCGTTCATGTACAAACGCAAAGCGTGTGTTTGCCAAACGTTTTGGTTAGTTTATTTGGCCCTACCATCTATAATATATATATAACGTCAACTTATGGTATTTTGGATAAAATTTCAGTTTTCTTGCTGAATGATTTTATATATTTTTGAACGGTAATAGGGAAGTTTTCTGTTATATATTTAAAAGCTAAATAATCCGCAATGGATTTCTATCATTGACAACAACCTTGCGTTTCAAAAGTAGTTTATATACAACGCTGTATATAAATAGTGATGCCATTACCACTTAGAATAAAACTGGTTTTTTCGTTACATTGTAAATTCTTAAAAATATATTATAATAAAACTAAAAGGTACCTATTTGCACTGATAATTTTAGCTACATCTATTTAATGCTTAGGTATATCATATTTACTTATTTGTGTATGTATATTCTTTATCATAAATCTAGGGATTGATTGTTTTCCAGTTTCCCTTCACTAGCCAAACACACAGCAAGTAAATTTTTAGTTCATGTTTATTATTCGTGGCGAAGTGTTGTATTTAGCGCTTGTTGGCTAATGTTTTGTCTGTTTACGGGAAATACGTTTTCATGTTTTTTTAATAATTTCTTTAAAAAGTGTGTGTATACTGCGTGCGATTTTGTAGTTAAATTATTGTTAATACATACCTATAACGAAACAATCAGTTAAAATATTAAATATAAGAAAATAAAACTTAAATTAATTAAAAAATTAGAGAAACAAGAAAAGAAAGTACGAAAATATGTGAAAGAAAATGAATAAAAGATCATTTCTCTAAAAGCAGCAGCAACAGCTGCAACAAATAAAAAGAGAGCAAATGCAACGTTAAATACAATGTTGTTGCATTTATAAGAAATGCATTAACGCATACATATATTAATTAAAATCTGTAATAAAATTTGTGCAAAATATTTTATAAAAATAGTTAAGTTAGCTGAAAAAGCCGCAATTCAACTAAATTAGTTAGTGTGTACCAACGAAAACGAAAAAAGTATTCTTTTTTGTTAGTAACTAGACTCTTCGATATTCAGTGGAGCGTAAATTAAAGCCGAAAATCAAGTCTGGTTAATCTTACGCCACACAGGCTTACTAGGCGAAAGTTTTTAACTTTATAGGTACCATAAAGTTGATAGATATTTTTATAATTTTTATAAAAATGTTACATCCCAAGTGCTACTGCAGTCTGCAGTAATTTTATGTCGTTATTTAGTGTGATCAGTATATTTAAAGTGCTTCTCTTACATGATTAAAATTTTACTCTCTTCTATTTACTAAAGAATAAAACCAGCCAACAACAACTGTTATAATTACCAGTATAATTAACAGCAACAACAAAAAGTTTAGTGGAAGCATAAGAAGAGCATGAATAGCGATTTGTTTGTCCAATTGTTGAAGTAATTTTAAGTAAGAGCGGTGGTTTTTAATTTTATTTTTAAATATATTTTTCTTGTTGCTGCTACATTTGTTGTGTTTTCCAGTGCTGCTGTTTTGAATAAAGCTGAAGGTAAGTAGATTATTTAGTTATATGTATACACACACATGTGTACATATGTATCACCGTTGAGTTTTACATACATACATACATTCTTTGCTTTAATTAAACCTACTTTTTTTGCAAAGTTAAATAACTGTTTCTGATAAAAGAAAAATAAAAATTTAGCTCTTTAAAAAAATCTACTGGGGGATTTTTATTGCCGAAGAAAATAAAGACACGATAGGCTGGCATGTATGTATGTATGTATAAAGGTATGCATGTTTATATACGCATCGCAAAAGCTTTGCAAAGCAAGAAATATAAATACCTATAATTAAAAAAACGCAAATTGGGAAAAGATTAATGCTGGTTGAAAAATCAAACAATCCCTTTCAAACAGGTGAAAGCCGTTGAAATTGGGCAGGGATCCGAAAATTCTAAAATATCTACTTACATACGTATGTACAGTGAAGTGCTGCCACGATTAAAAAATTATTACAAGCAAAAATTGTTCAAAAAATACCTACCAAATGCGCAAAAAAAAATTAATTACCCTTATTAATAAGAATTTTTTTACTTGTCAAGCATATACAGTACTGGACAATTCAATGGAAACTTTTCTAAAAATTTATTTATTTATTTTTAGAAGTCGAAAATCAAAAATTATTTCTAAAGAAACTTGACAAGTATTTTAGAATTTCATTTTATAGATTCTTTTTGATATATAAACAAAAAAATAATAACATAAAAATAACGCAGTTCTAAAATTATAAAGAAAAATTAAAAGTATAAAATTTTTGGGGTTCGACAAAACAATGGAAACTTTTACACTTCTGCACGAAAGATGACTAAAGCAAAATGTATTGATGAAAAAACGAGGCAAAATTGTAATAATTTACCGTTATTTTTTAAATTACTCTCTTGCCAGCTTCTTTTTTCAAATATTTTAAACACAAGAATCTTGAATACATAATTAGTAAAAATGGCTAGAGTCAAGATCAAGGAAGACCACGTAAAACTATTCCAAGACAGGATAATTTAATATCAAGAGAGTTCAAAAAAGATCCCCAAATGGCATCAAGAGAGGTTAAAAATGTTCTTGGATTGGATGTTAGCTCTCGAACAATTAGCCGTACAGCCCGCGAGGCTGGTCTTGGTTGCTTCCGCCCTGCGAAAAAACCTCTGATATCGGAGAAAAACCGTGCTGCTCGTTTAAAATTTACCAGAGAGCACATAAATTGGTCTAAAGAGAAATGGAACACTGTCCTTTTTTCAGACGAGTCCAAATATAATTTAAGGGGCAATGATAGAAGATCAAAGGGAAAGAGACTAGACCCAAAGTACACAAGCAAGACAGTCAAGTTTGGAGGTGGCAATATTATGGTGTGGGGCTGTTTTTCTGGGCAAGGAATGGGCCCAATTCACATTATAAAGGATACAATGACTGGTGTCGGCTACAGATCCATTTTAAACGACATAATGTATCCATATGCAGAGGAGAACATGCCACTAATTTGGAGATTTCAGCATGACAATGATCCAAAACACACCTCTAGGGTTGTAACTGACTGGTTACAATCAAATGAGGTCCGTGTTTTGAAGTGGCCTGCCCAATCCCCGGATCTCAATCCCATAGAAAATCTATGGGAAATTGTAGAACGCAAGATAAGAACTCGAAATTACACATGGAAGGAAGATTTATCCAATGCAGTTTTGAGTGAATGGCAAAAGGTACCAAAGGATACAATTGACAAATTAATTGGGTCAATGCATCGTCGCTGTGATGCAGTAATTAAAAACAAAGGATACCCAACAAAATATTAATTTTTGATAATAGGCCGAAGGTTTTTATTGGAGTAAATTTTAAGTTTCCATTGTTTTGTCAATACCTCAAAATTTTATACTTTTAATTTTTCTTTATAATTTTAGAACTACGTTATTTTTATGTTATTATTTTTTTGTTTATATATCAAAAAGAATCTATAAAATGAAATTCTAATATACTTGTGAAGTTTCTTTAGAAATAATTTTTGATTTTCGATTTCATTTCATTTCATTTCATTTCATTTATTTCAAAAATATGCAATACAAAGCCTCAAGGGCCAATATAATTATATTACATCATAGTAGTATATAGCCTGAATATACAGCTTTGTTTATAACAAAAATAAAAAATAATTAACAATATATTATAAAATTAATTAAAATAAAAAATAAAAATCATATTTGAGAATACCAGCTCCCCAGCTGAGAAAAATAAGAAAGAAAGCATTTAGCGCGGAAGATATAGGTCCAAATCAGTGGGATAACCACGGAAAGAATATGTAGGTGAAAAGCAAAATATTTCAATGCATAGATGAAAACATTAAAAGTTTTAAACGAAACACGTTATTCGAATGAGAAAATATGCGCAGGGAAAAAGGTAAAAAATTCCACCATCTAGCAATCCTAACCACAAAAGATTTATCAAAAAAAGAACAAGAAATTCTCGGTATCAGCAGCTGAGGATTCCTAGAAGAGCGCAGAAACGTAAATGAACTATACAATGCTAAAGGTGTGGAAGTCTTCATAATCTTGTGAAACAGGACCAAATTACGAATCATTAGAAATTTCGCAAAACTACAACCAAGAAATCGTTCAAAGAAAGGCGAGATATGTTCACGTCGGCGAACATTATAGACAAAACGTACAACAATGTTAATGAGACGGTTAATTCTATTCAGATACATTGAAGACGTACCCGAAAAAATTTCAAGACCATAAAGGATGTGCGACATTAGTAATGCCCATGAAAGTTGCGATCTGATACGAAGGGGAAGTGAAAGATTCGCAGAGTAGATTCTACGTAGTGTACCGAAAAGTTTTCTACTTACCATATCGATATGGTATGAAAAGGAAAGTTTTGGGTCAAGTATTATACCTAGACATTTAAGCTGATCAACAAAAGAAATGCGCACCCCATCCAAGAATATATCAAGGTCGAAAAAGAAGCGATGACTGTATCCAAAAGTTATTCTAAAAATAAATAAATAAATTTTTAGAAAAGTTTCCATTGAATTGTCCAGTACTGTATGTAAGTTTAATTTAATTTGCTATATTATACCTACATGTATGTATTTCCACTCTATAGTTAAATAGTAGAATTACAGAGTAAGAAAACCAAAAATAATTCAACATTTGTTTCAAATTGGTAGTAAACAATCGTAAGACGTACTTTAGAAGATTAATATTCCTTATTTAAATTATATTTTATGTTAAAGATATAGGTATTTAAGAAAGAAGTAAAAAGTATACTTTTAAACTTGAATCGCTCAAAAGCTCCGCAATTCACATGATTTTGTATCGTTTATTTCAAAATATATTGATATAAAATGTGCCTGCAGAGAAGACCATTGCATTTTTTGATGCTAGCAAACCGGGTTAAAGAAATGGCAAATATTTTGTATGATATTACATTGGAATACTGTCAAAGCTATAACCTAGTGTAGACAGCCACTTTAATAACCGAGCGGGGAGACTAAATTGAAAAAATTGTACTCAAAACATCTTTTAATAATTAACTTATATCGCTTGAAACTCACGAACTAGAGTTGTATTTAATGAAACACACCAATAATTAGAGCGTGTTCAGACATACACAATTATTGAAATTACCGCAATTAACGCCTTAATTAAGCTCAATATTCCATACAAAAGGTCAATTATGGCATGTTTCTATATACCAAGTCACTCAAAATTGTTTGTTGATTGAAAGGTGTAAAGAAATGTTAGAGACGTTTATAAATAGAAAAGCTTGTTTTTTGTGTTTTGACGGATATTATTAGAGCATTTTTCTTTTAAATTCTCAGCAATTTATTTGGATTGTTGGGATATAAAGTTGAATGTTTGAGAATATCTTTCAAAAATTTCCAAAGTCTACTGATGATTAGGGTAGTTCCTATGAAATGTCGACATATAGATAGCTGGGAAACATAGAAAACAAGCTATTTATAGTTTTTCTTTTATTGTAATTTTTTTAATGGAAATTAGAAAAAAACATTCAAAACAATTGAATCTTGAGCGCCAGCTATCATTCTGAATCCTCTCCAATCTTGCTGACCATTTTCACCTTTCCAAGCTCTATGATCTATGACTTTAATTTTTACGAAATAACTAAAAGATTCACCAAATAATTAAATGTTTGTCTTTTATTGTAAATTTTTTTAATATATTTTTTTTAACTCCTTTTTGTGTTTATATTTTTCTCTTGACATTTGAAAAAGATTTATTTTTTGTAGTGTTGTATTTATTGCTCTTGCATTTACCTGGTATGAATTCGCCTTGGACAAAATTGTACAGGTCCAAATAAGGATTTCCAACACTCAAAATAATTTATGTTTGTTTAGTAAAAATGCTATTCAAAACGAAATAGGATGTTTAATTTTGTGCCACCTTGTACACATATTAACAAACAATTTTGTACCTGGTGGCATATTCTTCGTTCTGGCTTAAACTTTTAATCGCTGTCGGTCTGCTCTTGATTTCCTTTTTTGAAGTTATCATCAGTACTTATAAATTCCTTTTAGTGTTTCTGTTTTACAATTCTTTTTACTACCTCTTTTCTATAAAGTTCGTTTATTTTGATAAGATTGTGGCGTTGCTATCAAGGTCTATATTTACTTTAAACGTATTGTTTGACGTATCTTATCACGTACGGATCATTTTAAATATGTATGTACTCCGATGTATTCTGCGCGATTAAATAAAATTGTTTTCCAATGCTGATTTTATGTTTTCATTTGTGTGAACTACTTTTGCTCATATGAATACAACAATTTCCTTATTTTTTTATTTATTCTCGCTTCCAATTAAAGTTTACCCGGAATACAAACGAGTGGTTTTAAAAAGCTGAGAAAATTAATTTAACATTTAGTTCAAAGGCAAAGCGGCAGAGTGGCAAAGTTCGACATTGTTTTTGTTGTATACTCGTATACTCTAAAAGAATTGTGTTAAGAATTATGCGTGTCTTAAATAACAGTTTATACATGTATGTATATGGAGGTGGGTCGATTTGGAAGGACCAAAAACTAAAATTTTTTTAAAGTTCTTTTTCGGTACTGCAGGTAATAAAAAAAAAATCGTCTGATTTAATTTTTTTATATAAATATTACTTTCCAAAGGTGATTTTTTAATTAGTTTTATTTTGAATTGTTACTAATTATTTTTGGTGAAATTGTATTATTTACTAAGGACATTTATTCTTTTGATATGTTGTAGTGGATTTTTTTCCTCATGCCAACATCCATCGAAAAATCGATGGCGCAACATTGATTTGATTGATTGCTAAATCGACCCACGCTAATTTATAAACTTACCACTATTATAATTCTGTGCCAGGGATGATAAATAGTTATTGATAAACTGTATTTAAGTCGATAAAAAATCAACTATTTGGGTACTGCTGTACACATTCAATATATATTGTGATACTTGGCTCGCGATCTATTTTAATTGATTGATGTGGATGCTATAAGTTCAATATTTATTGCGCTAGTATTTAATTTAATTTTGTACTGTGTGGGTGGTTTATTTTTTTTATTTGGTCGGAATTAATTTTAGACAACAAGTTCTACAACTACGGTAATGCCTCCAATCTAAAAAAAAAAACTCTTTCAAAATAATTTTTTCAGTCACTAACTCCGAGTATATCGGCAACCCATACTATTATTACTATTAACTTTTACAACGGTTTTGGCACCAATAACTATATCACAATGTATTCATCATGTAAAAGTATAGTTTTTTTTTTATTGCAGCGTAAAATTTTTAAGTACTGTTGTGAACAAAATCACAGTTGTCTAATAAAGTACTTACAAACATCTAGATTTCGTCAAAATCTAGTCTAGGTTTGACTCGAAATCTCGTAGGTGCTTGGTTTGGCTTAAGTGTAAATGCCCTATTAAGTAAAAATGTAACTTTTTCTTGTGTGCTTTTTAAATTCTCATTGTTTTATTTAAAATAATAGTATATAGGTTTATATTCTTCAACAACAACAAGTTGCTGAAGAAAAATTTATGGCCTGTGTGTCAGACATGCTTTGATGTACTTAAACATTTAAGCACGAATAACATATAAATAACTCGAAAGTGGTATTGTACTGTGATGCCTTAAAATAAGTATAAAATTTTTGAATCACGTAATAAAAGGTTCTCTGAAAAAATGCGGTTTTTTGTGATTAAAAAATATTATTAGAACATTTTCCTTTTTGAATTCTCATTAATTTATTTAAAATGACGGAATAAATGTTTAATTAAAGGACTGAAAATATGTTGTGTTGTTCAAGCGTACTGATGGTTAGAGTAGCTCCTATGAAATCTCGACATATAGACAGCTAGGAAACACAAAAACAAGCGGTATATATTTTTGATACCAAAATTTTACACAGAAAAATGTGATTGGACTGCATTTATCATCCATGTTTTATGGCTTTGACGCCATCCATGGAAGTTCTTTCTTGCTACTGCTGTTTTTTTTTTATATATCAGATTCTGTGGATGATGTGAATTGTATGAGCTCATATCGCCCAAAAAGAGCACATATGCAGTTGTTCTTGTATAATAATAATGATTGCTTATTTGCTTTATTTTTTATTCCGTTTCATTATTCTTGCGAGTATTTTTTCACCTTTTGTGTTTATATTATTTTTATTGTTTTACACTCTCTTTGGCTGGAAACCAGTTTCGATAGCTTTTGTTATTGTACTTAAAAGGTAATAAACATTTAACCACCATGTACTGTCAAACTGCCGCTAGACACCAAGACAGACAAAATACCTACACTCATTCATCCAACACTCACGTTTGTTTGTTTTTTTTTTTTTTTTTCAAATTAAAGTTGTGGAAACAAGACCAAACTTCCCCAGCAAAATAATGTTTATTACTCAGAAAAAGGTAAAACATAAATACGATTTACTAACTATGAACACATTTAAAACCAACTCTCTTCAGAAGTAGCTCATAACACGCAACAACAATAATACGTTTAACGAAGTAAGTGCTCAAAAAATTAAGCGCATGCGTGCGGCTGGCAATACTCGTACATACATATATGTAGTTTGAAACACAGACAGAGTTAAGTATAAATCAATTCATCTAAAAATAATAATGTTTTTCAATTTTCGTCAGCCAAACCTCACTCCATTTTCCATACGTATGTATGTGTTAACATATAATGTTAGATGTGTGTTAGATGATTCATCGGCCTGAGTCTATGACATCGTACTTTGCCAATAACCCAACACTCTGTAGAGCTTATTGTGAGAAAAAAAAAACAGTTTCTTACCACATATAGCCGACCGAGGAGACGAGAGGGAGAGGGTTTATTTAGGCGTATTCCAAGCTGTGGAACTATACTTTCTAGGCCAGAGAGATGGAGCTCCTTTCCCTGATATACTTTGCAACCAAAATTCTGCAAAGGGAATAAATGATTTTGCATCATAAATCCCGTAGAGTCTAATGTGAGAAAATAGTATCTCCCTAACAAATATGGCTACCCAAGAGTTAAAAAGAGGGAAAGCATTTCTTAGCTTGTATTATACTTCGTAATCAAATCTCTATGTGCAAATCTCTTTTGTTGCAAAGAGGGAGACTTAAGTTCCTTTCCAAGGGTTAATTCACAGGAGGGGAATCGTCAAAGCTGCAGGAGGATCTGCTTACAGACCATCCTGGCGCTGATCACATTTGACGTGATTATACCTTGGCTGAAAATTTCTGATTATGATTTAAACCTAAAATTGCAGGGATGGGTTATTATGACTATAGTGAATGCCGGCTTTCGAGGAGCTAATTATACTCCCAGAGGTGTTGTTGTCTTGTAACAGGTACCTGTAATGTAGTGATGGTTAGACGGGTGAGTACGTGAATCGCTGATGCTCTTGCTTGACTTCGGACTACCAACTCATCAAGCCTTGTCTTCCATTGACCGTTGGGAAATTACATACAGAAGGGACACGAACTCTTAAGCAAGATGTTTGTCTATATGACTACAAACTTATGACAAAAAGTTGTGACCTGAGTGAGTCTAGAAAACCACACGGGGGCTCTGGTGAATCGTTAATAGTTCACCCTGTGGAGTTGGTACTGGTACATCATCAGATTAGACCGTCAAGGCAGGTGCTGATGTAAATCGATTTCACAATCTGTATAATAAGTAACTGGACGATGACCAACATCAGAGGGCTTAGCTTGATGCTCCATGTAGATTTAGCACTACCAACTTCCAGGCCTTGACTTTCTCGACGGTCGGGGAAATCACTTACAGAAGGTATTTGTTAATACTCTTGTAACCAAAATATAAATATTTTCAAGTAATTGTCACCTATGTGTTTTTGTGTCACATGAGAGCGATAGTTTATCGTTGAAAACTTCACCTGTAGACTTCGTCCACCTTCAGCTAAGGCTGTACTCGTAGATTAGCTTCTAACAAGAGATCAAATAGATGAGAGATTCAAATATCAACGTGATGCTATTGTTTTCAAACGATTTTCGCCTTTATAAAGTTCAGAACCAAACCGAGGATCGGATAAAAGAGTCTAACACACCTACTTCACATTCCGATATTTTTTGCCAAATCGTGCCGCAACGGTCTGCTTAAAGGGCTGGAGAACGGCAGAAAAAGTTCTCAACACTCTATACCTCTTCCTTATTTCTATAATTTTTACAGAAATATTTAAATTTCTCGCACACGTCCATATGTAACAATGTTCCGTTAGACCCGCCATAGTAGAGCGCTACCTCTTTCGGGGCAGACTGCTAAGGATAATAGTCCTTCTATTATCATACCTGGGCAATGATCGCCTTGGCCTTCGACAGGTAACCTCACTAGACTCTGTCGTTTGTAGTCCCTAAAAGTTGACGTTGTACCTCATTCTTATAACTCTTGAGGGGGATCCCTCAAGATAAATATATAACCCCTTGTTCTAACCAGGCCTTTGACAGTTCGTCCGCTGCAAAATTTCCGGGACCCCATTCGCTATCTCGTTTAGAGATATCCGGCATTCACGAACCAACCTGGATGTCGTCTAGACCACCGCTAGTGCATTCAACGCAGCCTTACAAAAAATGCAAATTAATATATTCTCTCCGTATACCCTGTAGTACTTGAAGCAGTAAGCTGCCTTCATTATAGCCATGATTTCCGCCTTCGCAACACTACACTCATTTTGCAGCCTAAAACCAATCCTCCTGTCATACAGGAGGATTAGTTTTAGTACACTAACTTCCGAGTGCGACATGGATCTGTAAACATCACAATCGTCTTGACGATCTGTACCGATGACCTCTGAGACCGTGCCTGACAAAAATACACCAATTCTCTTAAAGGGCAGTATCTGATAAGCAGTAATCGATTCTCCGGAAGATTCACTACTCTACCCATTTTTTAGGCATAACTATATCTTGCCTGCTTCCACGCCCTGCTTGCCTTTAGCTTGATTGCCGAATTCATAGCTATTTGCATCTCCATGAGATAGTTTAACTCTCATGACCTTTATCGTTAGGTTGTAGTAACAGCTCCAAGTGAAATTAGTGAGAACTACTGTCGAACTCAGTTCTTCGGCGGCTAACTAGAAACAACTATTGCTAGAGTCGTGTCCGAAGGACCAATTTAAAACCACATGTACTGTTAGTTTTCACATGTGCTGTAGCATTTTCTATGATAAAATTGGAACAACAAATTCCTTGACATAAAAGCAGGCAGTAAATTGCAAGTTTCATATTCCATCTCAAAGCGTTAAGAAGTAAATCTGAACAATGGGATTTTTTCTAATATAGTGCTCTATACAAAACATTTCCTCATGATTCTGTATAATAAAACTCAAAAATTTATTTTCTTCTAAATAGTTTTCATTTTACGAGTACTCAGTTTAAATACATTAAACAGTAATGATTTCTTGGAATACAGGCCTACATAAAAACTGTTTACTTATAAAGAATAACTTGATCTTTTATTTCCTTTACTTTGAGTTCTTATTCAACTTGTTTTTAACACAACAGATGGTGGTTTGTTCGGCTTTAAATGCTGACTATGAAGTTTGGTTTGGATGTGGTTGACGAAATTTTTTAAGTAAAAAGTTTTGGGGCTGTTTGCTGCCTGTTGTTGGGTTGTGTTTAATTAAATATTTGTACATCTCCGCAAACAATATTTCTTACTTGTTGTTCAACAACTTTTAATTTTTATGGAATTTTGCATGAATAAGCATATTGTGTAGTTTTCAGATCTACATGTACGAGTACATTAGGGTGCGCCTTATTTAAAAAGTGCAAAATTTCTCCTTAACTCTCCCCAGAAATGTTCTCCATCACTAAAAAATACGCTGTGAAAAATTTAGGCGTGCCGTATCCGCTTAGAAGTTGGCAATCTACATTTATTAAATTCTTATCAATTTATCCCAATGTTTTTTTTTTTCTAATATTAGTTTGTGTGGAAATATGAAATGTTTTGAAATAGATTTAAATGAATGTATATATATACTGAATCTGAATCAGATGACCAAATAATTATAACCCGTTGTTATTTTAACTAAGCAAATTTATCACGAAAGATAATCATAAAGATGATGTATATGAAAACAATTCTTTTGTAAGTAAAATATCGAAAATATATAAATAAATAAACATAAAACTTGATTTAATTATTCCAGAAGTTTTACAGCCCTTTCTGCAGTATCACTAACAAATTGCGGTTTAACAGCCACACACAAACCAATTTTATACGATTTATCGTTTTCCCATTCATCAGGATATTTGTGCAAAAAATTCGTGGGGAATGGAGTAGCGTCTGAAAAAACTTAATATTTTTTGGCGAAATACTTACTGCTCTATTTCATGAAAGAGAATTTTAACTTTTTTGATTTTTTCGTGATTTTTATATCAAAAAAGGAAGCGGTGCTAGTTCCGGCGATAGGTAGCATAAATGATTGACGTGTGTGAATGTATATTTTAAATTTAAGTAGTACAGACATGAACCACATTTGACATTTTTTCGTTAACTGTACCTCGTTTCTCTATTTTTCACATCGAGAAATTATTCACATGGCACAAGGGAATTGAAAGAAAATCGATGTGAATAGAAACAAAAACTCATTTCTCACACACAAGTGTTTCTACAATTTATTTTTGTGAAAACTATCTGTCAATTCATCTTTTTGACGTAAATTATTGGGAAGTTGGGAGTAAATATGTTTCTGTATTTAAACTTTGTGAAAAATAACTGTCAAATCATTTCCCAAACAAAAATCGTGCGGAGTTAAAAAAATGAGAACAAAATATAGAAATGAATTATTTAGTTTTTGGTGTTGTTATTATTATTAAATAAATAAATATAAAATTTAATAAAAATTAATTTACAAGAATGAAAACATTTTGGTTTTATTTTACTACTAGCCGTACCCGCGGCGTTGACCTCTTTTATTCATGCTTGTAAAAGTAAAAATCATTAAACAAATGTTTGATCATTATAAGAAAAGATGTGCATACAGTTTGTATGATAGAAAATATGTTTTCATGTGATGAATATACAATCAATACACATGAGGCGTAGTGCTAAGCAATATTCGATACCGAGTTATTTTGTGTTCAAAAATGTGCATATAAATTGCTTCGGTTGCCAACCCGTCAACCTGCATATATTTGTCCATTAGAAAAATATATTTTTCACAAATCGATTCCTGCCAAAGATAAAAATTGTTGTTGGGAATGATTGAAAATTATCTTTTAGGTCCTGGGCCAAAATTTCTTAAAAGTAATTTAAATAAAAGGTTGTGTGATGGCAAGCCAAAAGGATTAACCAAATTCAAATTTTTTCCAATCCTAATTAATTAATTTTTTCCTACTCTAATTACATTAATGAATTTTTATATACCCTATGTCCGTACTTTGCTAAAAAAAATTAAAACCGGACCAGTAGTTCCGGTTTTAATTTATATGTTTTGCAAACATATAAACTTTTCTTCTTTATATATTAAAAGTATAGATATTTTTATTTCAATTAAGTTTCTTATAAGAATTGTAGCTATTTAAAATTATTAAGTTCTGTGTGAAAAAGAGATAACGGGGCTACAACATATTCATCACCATGTATATTGCAACCTTATATTAGGTTTGGTGACCTAAAATAAAAGGAATACAAAGATGTTTAAACAAATATTTAAGTATCTCAAATTAATAACTACCAGTTCGCCGATATCGAATGAAAATGTATGCGAAAGAAAGCTAGTCACTCACATTCGAATCAATTTGGGTTTGTCTATGATACTATTATTCGATCGCTTACTGGCTGTAAGTTAAGTTTACCCACATACTTCAATACCCCATATTCTAAACGTACACAAGTGTCTGATTGTGAAATACCATTTTCTACGCAAGATATTTAACATTTTTGATCACCAACATCAACAACACAGGCATAACCTAAACCTACTCCAAAGCTGACAGCAATATGGCCATTCAAAAGAAACCAATCTAGAAATTTTAAACGGCTTAGTAAAAATATGAAATATTTATTACAATACTATAATTACCATGCTTTTTCTAGGAAATTGCATTCTTTCATGTATAGCATACGACCATATACATAGATTCTACGTCTCTTAGAACAGAAGACAAAGATCCACCTGCAGGCTGAACGATTACTCACCTCTTTTCATAGGGGATTAAATATTGTAATCGGCAGCTTCAGCGTAATTAATCTTAATCAAATCTCTGTCAAAGATGTTATTAGGCAAATAGTTTTTATTTTTAGCTTCGAGTTCTTCCGGTGCTGTTACAAAATCGGGGGAAAGCTCTTCAGACACAGTATGTATATTAAATGTTGTTTGTGGGGGACATACTCTGCGCAGCCTTGTTAAACCACCATATCATATACCCTTCATGTTGAGGCATATTTGATTGCAACCTATTTTTTCAAATTCCCGCATTGTTTTACTTTGTTTTTGCTTTGAAGTTGAAGAAAACATCGGATCGTATATAAATTGTTAATTTTATTTTCACTATTAATTTTCCTTTTTTGTTTATTTATTATTTTGTGACAGCTGATTAATGGAAATATTCCAATGAAAACATAGCTAGAGCTGGCTGTTTTCACATTGAAATACAGAAACGCTGACTTCTCACTAATCGAGAAACGATGGAATTTTTTGTTTCATAGTTTTCGATGTGAAACTTCTCACAAAATTTACAGAAACGAGGTACTGTTTAACAGTGAATTTGAAATATATTTTTCTTGGAGAGAAATCTCCACAAATAAAGAATAAATTGGAATATGCGCTCCAGAACGCATATTTTTTAGTTTTGCCTTAAAAGTACATTACTCGTTATATCCGTCATATCTCAATATCCCTTCAAATAAAAAAAGCTATTTAAAACTTCTGATTTTCGTGGAAAGAAAAGCGGTCATAATAAAAATATATACACATATCCCAGCCGAGGTATAAGTTGTATTTCTGAAATAATTTTGAAAAAAAATTTTTTTGAACAAATTAAGATATGATGATCGTCAAGCTTGAGGTCTTTTTTATAAAAATTTTGTAAAAAATTGTTTATTTAATTCAATATATCGTCTTCCTTCGGAAGACTTCTTCAGGAATTTTTTTTTTATTTTTGTTTATAAACTATTTGAAAGGAAATGAAAATAAATACATTCTACATAAAGTGCCACAAAAAATTAAAATACACAAAAAACATTTTTAACATAATGTTTTTATCATAATAATAGATTTCTTAATATGCTAATTTATTACTTTGAACTAATCAATTTTTTATGAGAAAGTAGATTTTTTGAAAAAATACGAAATACTACACATATCCCACTATATAGAAAAGATGGCACAAGGGGCCCTCTAAGTCGTGGTATAAGTGGTATTTCTAAAATAATTTTGAGAAAAATAAAAAAGCTGACTTTTTGGCCAAAATACGAAATACAACTCATATTTCACTATATAGAAAAGATGGTCCAACGGGTGCTTTAAGCCGTAGTATAAGTCGTAGTTCTGAAATAATTTTGAAAAAAGCTTTTTCAAATTAAATACTGACTTAAATTTTCATTTATTAAAGTGTAAAAACGTAAGCTTTTCAACATGTTCAAATCTTCGTTGGGCACTTCTGCTTTGATTCAAACTTTTAATATATAGGGCATCCGCCGAGATGGTATACTATTCGATGTGGCGTTAACAAGTCTTCAGTCATATCATGATATCGCAGTTACCGTTATGCCGTTTTCATTTTTAAATAAGTCAGATCAAATGATTCCTCCTGACCAAATTGCACACCACATTGTCACTTTTAATGGATGTAATGGATGAATAAATTCAAATGAAAATGGGCTTCGTTACTCATTATGATTTTTTCATGAAAACCGGGGTTGTCATGTGCGAGCTGTAATATCCTATTAGCATATGTTAGGTTAGGTAGGCAGGCCGCTGGTTACCCCGGAATAATCTAGGTTGTCCAGCTCACTTGGGTCCTGTAGTCGTTCCCTTTGTGATTGCCTGGAAAACTAAAATAGTGGAGTGAAGAGAAGAAGTTATAGGAAAATGATATTAGCATATGTACGGTGGCGTAAATGGTCTTGAGGAAGAAGCTCTTGAGTCAACTGAATTTTAAATGGAAACAAATGCAATTCCTTGTTCAAAATTGTGGCCAAAGCTGTTCTTTGAAAAACAAACTCCTGGGCACGGTCTCGAATTGAGGCTGATGGATTGTTTTGAACACTTCCTTGAGCAGCAGTAATGTGGTCGCACTACGTTGTGGTCGATGCTTGGGCCTATCACCTACACACCCTCTTTCGGTGAAATCATTCACTGCATGATAAATAGTGCATTTTGTTGGCACGTAGTTTCTGCCAAAAATTTCACGTAACTTTTTTATCTTCACAGTTTTAACGATTAAAACACGTTGGTTTATCGAATAGTTTTCCATAATAATAAATTTACCACGTGTGTCTACGTTACGAGTGCTAAATATGAGCTGTCAGGACTAATGTTTACCGGCAAAACAAAGTAGTATACCTTCCCGGCGGTCACACTGTATTTTTTTGCTATGTAAAACATTTCTTGGCGGATTTTTAGCCCAAATTAAAAAAAAAAACATTTAAAAAGAGGCCATACATATAAGGTGCCCCCTAATATACATACATTCTCATATACATACATATTTTAATATACATTTCTAACAATACTAAAGACAGAGATTTTTGTGGATAAAAATGATTTTCATTGAAAGGAAAAACTCTTGAAATCTTTCATTATTTATTTAGTAAATAAAAAGCTCTAAGTTTATAAATTTTCTTTAAACAAAAGGTTTCTTATTTCAAGCCTCCTTTCTAACAATCAACAGTTGTCTGTCTGTCTGTCTATTCCTCTGTTATTTGTACTTTTCTATGAATCTGGTTGGTCAAGTTTAACAAGAGTTTCCTTCTTTTTTGTCAGTTTCATTTCTATTTGTTTTTCTCTTTCTCCATACACAACTCAAAACATGTTTGCCGCTTTAGATGTCTACAAGAAAAATCCTGTCTATTGATTTGTGAATACAATTTAATTAAGTTTATTACTTACAACTTGAGCTGGCATACTGACATGTATTTGCTACTTGTATGTAGTTTTCTTTGCAGTTCTTTTTTTTTTTGAAATTTATAATCCATGAAACTGTTGAAAAGAGGATCCAACAAGTATGAAGAATATAATAACTTTCGTTACATGTATTGTGTGATGATGCACTTACACATGAGAGCAATTTATGGCTTAATTTAATTTATGATTGCTGGAAATTTCCCATAAAAAGAAATTATTATTAGTTGTTGTTGTTGTTGTTTTTGTTAATAAACAAGTAAATGAGAAAATGGAAAATTATGTTATAATAAATAATTAACACATTTGGTTTGATCTTGAAAATCTACTGCGTTTATACGCTCAACTTATTTGCACTTTACTCTTAAAAGTTAATTAAAGCTTGAAATAGAAATTTTTCATTTTACAGAAATGTTCTTTTGACGTAACGAAATTCATACAACACAAATTGCGTGGAAGAATTGTATATTATTAACACCACGCAACTGCTATTGGTTATGAGGTTATGTATTGGTTGCGTTGTTGAGATGGATTGGCAAATGTTAGACGAAGATAACGAAAATTAATGGCCCCAAGCGAATTCTTTATAAAGTTGAATTCTTTATAAAGTGCATGCATTGGCAAATTTGGTTGATTTCGTTATCAATTTCTAGAAACTCGATTAGTCAGATTTTACCCTACTCTACTCTTTAAGAATTAAACACATAGATCTCAACAAACTTCACGACAACAAATGCCGCAATCGACAATTGAAGTCCTGTAGTAAACCACTGAATTATTTTGAACACGGCAGCAACATACAGCCAGTTTACCAATCTCGACAGCGTGCTTGCGTTCGCAATCTAAGCGAAAGAAAATTGATTTGGGTTCGTCTAACTTTTTTTATGCGAACGATATGTCAAAACTCAATGAAAATACATAAGAATCTGCGAACGAATCATAGTGAGATAGACAAACCCAAATTGATTCGAATGTGAGTGACTAGCTTTCTTTGGCATTCATTTTCATTCGAAATTGGTAAACTGGCTGATAAATTAATTTACATAAAATTATACTTCAGTGTGGCCAACATAGAGTTTTTCGCTTAAAAACATTTCGTTGCTTTACAGAACAACTTCTGTTTATATCAAACTTGCATGAAAAAAGTTCTTCTCTCCAAAAAATAGTTCTAGTCTAGTCTAGTTATTATCAATAATACAACTATCCACAATATTTAATAGGCTTTCAATACTTTGCCAGTTACGCCCTTTTAAGTTGTATGTGACAATATGCAACTTAGTTAAGTGCATATGTAAAATAAAATATCTAAAATCAGAGTGGTATATTCTTATAAGATCGAAAGACAAAAAAGTATTTGTAGTTTTTAGTTGTATTTTGTATTTAAAATACACAGCTGGAAAGTATTTTGTATCTTGTATTTGAAATACACAACTGGGAAGTATTTTGTATCTTGTATTTGAAATACTTAAAGTGAGTATTTTGTCCAGCCCTGTTTTAGAGGTACGTTAGCAACCTTCTAGCACGATGGAAACTCTCCAACATGGTAAAGTGCGCTAAAGAGGCGTGCAATGCGATGTATATAGCAAAGTTGCCGTACAATTTCCCGGATTTTTATTATTTCTTCACTAAAAGCTATAATATTCCCTTATTCAAGCTCGTAACATGATGAAAAATTCGACAAATAAATTAACGATCCTTTTATCTATAAGGTACTTGACTCACTAATTGTCATATTTCTAGCACTATGTTGGCGCTATAAATATTGAAAGAGAATTTGTTATTTTTAAAGAAAAATTTACCGTTACTTCATAAAAATGTTAATCACTCTATTTAAATTTTTACATTTAAGTCCAAGAAAGTAGCACCCTACTGTCATTATTCGTTTTGAATAGATGGGTGGGCTTAAAAGTGATGTTATAAATGTTGAACAGGGTTTATGCAATGACTACCTTAGTCAATATCAAAAGCTAAAGCGTTCGTTATATCGGATTTTTGTTACACCGAAATTCGTTATAGTGAGGTTTAACTGTATTATTAACAAGTATGTAATATTGAAATAAAAATTGCATTTTTTTTTGTGTGTTTATTGAAACCCTCTTCGATAGTGAACTTGTTTTGAATTACAACGCGGCCTTGAAAAGCAAAACATGAAACTGCATCTTATCTGTGTGCATTTGTAAACTAATTTTGTTTCGCTTCTTCATTTCGTTTACTGCAATATAAAAAAAGACTAAGTAATATCTTTGAACTATAATTATAAAATTTGCAATCAAAAAGTTTTCACCAAACTTGTGATATATATATATAAGAATGTGCGAATACGTATTGTTGTAGCTTTTAATATTTTACTAACGTGCCGTTAACTCAATTATTAACGTGCAAATGATGTGTTACGACGTTGGTGGTGGTGGTGATGCCATGCCATTGAAAAAATAAAAACGTTTAATGTTTATCATCATCATTATCATTATCATCATGATTATTATTATGTTTATCTTTACGATACAATTGTGCATGACGCTGATAGTGTGGCGCTGTGATTATAACAACTTAATGAATGGTGTGACTGACTGGCTGACTGACAGCGAAGCGATGATATAAGTAAGACATCTTTAATTAAAAAATTAATGTAGTTTTGTTGTTTGTTTCAAAGATTTTACTGGTAATTAGCACTCGTATTTGAGTTTGCAACTACTCGTACACGCTTAACTTTTTTTAGTTATTAAATATTTGTCTTTTCTTTTTGAAACTTTAACAGTTTTCTTTTCATATTGAAATGACGTATTGTAGAATTTTTGGAATTTTATTCTTATTTATTTATAATGGTAATATGAGAAAAATACACAAAATTTAATAAATTTTAATTTAATTCAATTAAAAAATACTATTACGATTTCTGTTATGTATGAAGTGTATACATACATACATTCAAACATATATATTTATATGTTTTGGAATTGCTTATACTGGGGTTATACAATGTATTCTAATATTATGTAATCACTCTACTCAATTTATTGCACATTCAAACAAACTGTTTTATATACAGCTACACATGGCGAAAAATATGGGGTTAAAATGCCCAGGGGACTATAAAATTGTCATTCACAGCAGAAGTGTGGGTGTCGCACGCTTGTCGTTTTGTAGGAGATGTGCCAATAAAAACATCAATTACAATTTTGACACAAAATATGTGTACGCTTTGCTTTCATACACATCGTCATCACGGCAAACATAAAATATATGAAATTTTATTGTCAAAGGGCTTTCACAGACGAGAACAATTTTTAAACGAACAATTTTTGTTTTGATTCATGTGGCACGAAACTAATTCATTTGGCGTTTTTAACTTTAAAAATGTTTTTGCGGATTCTCCAACTGTAAATGAAATAATGACACTAATTAACTTGTTCGCTACACGAAGAAAAAAATATATGGTTGCTACGACAATATTCTAAGGGCAACATACTATTGTTGGATTATATGGTTGTACTTGATAATACTACATTGTTACATTTAAAACACCATTGACAGAACACACCATAGTATTGTAAAAAACATATTATAAGTAACCATACCATATTTTGGTTTAACATTATTATAATAATAATATTCGCATAATAATATTCGCATAAAAATATATTTTTGTCCAGCACAGGCAGGACTTTAATCACAATTTTTTTTAGTATTAAGAATTGAATACTTATTGTCATTACATTTCTTATGTAGATTCAATAAATAAAATAATAAAGTTAAAAAAAAAAAAATAAGTAACCACAGCAGTGATTAAAGTTATCAAATAATTGTTATAGTCAACCATATTTTTATACTAACCCCTCATACTTTTATCATATGTAACCATGTTACATATGATATATAGGCCTACCCTATAACGACTTCTGTAGAAGTTGCCAAGACGAGGAGGAGGAGGAGTCCATCCTTCATCTCCTTGGTACATGCCCGGATCTGGAGCACCATCGTCTAAGATGCTTAGGCGAGAGGAGCTTCAATAGTCTATCATGTTTGACCTTGGTCAAACCGACTGCTATAGCTTCTTTCATAAGAAGTAGCGGATGGCTAGTAAATCAGCAAGTAATGCCACATTAAGCAGTTTCTCTCCTTTCCTTTCCCTCTTCTGCAATCCTTCTATATCCTTACAACTTTTATTTTTCCTTCTATCATACCCTAACTACAGGCAATCACAAAGGGACCTTCAGGACCCAAGTGAGCTGGAGTATCCGGGTACTCTTTGGAGAACCCAGCGGCCTGCCTACCTAACCTAACCTAATCATGTTATTTTCATGAAATAACCATACTAATGTCACAAATAGCTTTATTGCACTGGAACCATATATTTGTTATAATTAACACAAATACATACATATGCTAATTAATTACAACAAAAAGACAGCTTATAATATATTTTAATACTATGTTTAATATAAATTTCAAAAAATAATCACGTTATATCTCCTCTTTGATGTTGAATTATCCATCTGCCGCACTAAAACAAAAATAGTTATTATGAATTTCGCGTGCAATTGCAATTTTAAAAGTAATATTTAACCATATTAATATGGTTGCACGTATTGTTGCATATGTTTATATCTTAATATTACAGACTAATCTTTATATTTTCGTGAATGCTCAAATGTATTTTTCGCCAATTTCGTGTTCTTTTTTCTCCTCTTTATGTGAAGCTGAATAAATATATGTATATATTTTTCAAACTAAAAGTACACAAAACATATTTTTATAAAAAAAAAAAAAAATTATGTGTCAGCGACTGGAAGAAAATATTATTAATGACAACAATAGCAAATTTATTTATTAAACTCTTTTGTTGGATATGAATTAGCATATCATACATATTATAAACACAAACATTTTTATATTGGATGTGGTAAAAGCTATTGTAATTAAAAAAAAAAATTAAATATTGCTATTATTGTATGCAAACATATAGATAGTAACAATAAAATTACACAAACATAACATATTTATAGAGGAACAAACTATAATTAAACCGATAATACGCCCTATTTAACAATTATACACATTGTTATAGAATATATATTAATGTTGTCGCAACCATATATCAAACTGCCTTTTCTTTGCGTGTAGACAGTATCTATGTACAGTTGTGGACATGTAATTAAAACATAAATGTGATCTTTAATTCTTTCGATATTTTGTATGATCTATTGTTATTTCAACGGAACTTTTCCAAGATAATTTTGATATCTTTTGCAATTGGTTTGAAATTAGTTTTCATTCATTTTTTGTTCAATTTTCTTTAAAAAATAAGCCATTGATTAGTGAAAGGGATGCTTTTTAAGTGGACACATAATTAACACATCTTCAGTGCTGCTATTTAAATACAGATTTTCTAATATATAATTTCGTTTTGTTGCGAAAATTTTTTGATAGGTGTTTAAAGTAGTCCGAGCTAATTATTAGTATATATATATTGTTTCTATTATCAGAACAAGTGAATTTTTTATTATTATTATTACTTTTTAAAATTGTTAAAACTGGATTTTCTAAACTTATATTACTTATTTATATCAAGAACCAAATTTGAGTTAATCTATTTTTGAATTTAATAGTCCCAAAACTTAATTGAATAACTATTGTGATTTTTTGTGTTATTAAAGATTTTGTGACATAACTTAACGATTTTTTGACGAAAGAGCAAACATATTCTGGACTTAAAACTGAAGTTTTGTAACTTTCCGGTAGACATTACGTATCGAGAAGTTCCCCAAGAAGCTCCATATATATCGTCAAGAAGCCGATAAGTATTGATCATTTAATTTATATTTGAAAAATAAAGTGGTCTTTATGTAAGTACCCAATATTGAAAAATATAAGTATTTTATTTTGAAGTTGAAATTGGGTGACCACTCTGGCGTTCACTCAATTGGTACCTAAACCCCCTCAGGTTATCCCCAGTTTCCAATTCCTCTCCCGGTTTATCCCCAAACCGATAATTTTATTGCTAATTTAACCTAGCGATTTATTAGGTAATTAAACAATAGGTATTTTTTAAATGATATCGGTCAAATTGTACATCTTTATTAGCGCCGAGGTATGGGAGGTTGCTCCGAAGATGAAAGCAAGGTAATCATTAGATTAAAGAAGCTCCCAGAACACGGTGAATGAATGTTCTCAATTGCTTATTTGCTCTGAGGAATAATGTATAATGCAATAAACCATTTTGATAAATTTGGGAACTCAAATAATGTACCCAGAGCCTCAAAATCACGTAAAACCACAGCCAGAGACGATAGAATAGTCGTAAGTAGCTCTAAAGCTGACTGACTTAAGACCTTTAAACAGCTAAGAGTTGAATTAGACTCATCATATGGTAACTATATATCATCTATAACTATTTTACAGAGGCTTAATAAAAGTGCCTTACGTGGCACTTTCGTCAAAAAAAAAAAAAAAAAAAAAAAATTAAAGCCGGATTAAATTTTTTCAGGAAAAACATTCAGGTCTATTCGAGAATTTACCCTTCACTTCGTCGCCGTCGAACAAATATCGTTTTCAGTAATCGAATTTGTGTTATCTCTAGTAAAAATATAAACAACATTCAACACAGCTGACTAGCACAAAACTAAATTGAAAATAAAAATAATGAAAATAGAAAATCATATATTTTTAATTTCTTTGTCGGGTTCAAGTTCGTTCCTAAATTATTGCTTGTGATTAATCTTTGTTAAAGAAGACAAGAAAAGTAATACAGGATGTGCCAACATAAGTTTTACCAATGCTCTTAATTGTTGCAGCGATGTTCGCTTATTAGTCCTTCATACATATGTATATATTTTCTTGCCAAATATAGTAAATAGACTAACACGGAAGACGCACATCGAGGCAAAAGTAACGCAGATGAAATTGAAAGCAGTGCAAATTAACTGGCTAATAGACAGAAATTCGACCTTGAAGCTTGATTGTAAACTTTTGCTGTACAACTCGATTCTAAAGCCAATATGGTGCTATGGGATTCAATTATGGGGCACAGCTTCGACATTGAAAAAATTCAAAGAAGTCAAAATAGAATACTCCTTAGAATTACAGACGCTCCTTGGTGCGTTAAAAACTCACGAATCCACGCAGATCTGAACGTACCTTTTGTGAAATCTGATATATTAACAAACTTGAATACCATATAAATCCTCTTGCAGTTAATATTCTTAACTTTGGTGGTCATACCCGTCTGAGAAGGGGGAATACTTTGGCTACCATTAGAACTCTAAACAGATGACTGAATTCTGAAATAATATTCGCATAAAAATAAATTTTTGTCCAGCACTGGCAGGACTTTAATCACAATTTTTTTTAGTATTAAGAATTGAATACTTATTGTCATTACATTTCTTATGTAGATTCAATAAATAAAATAATAAAGTTAGAAAAAAATATATATATAGTAAATATGTATATTTCTTAAATTTTTCACAACTAGTTTACTATTTTGTTGTTAATTTGTGCTTTACGCGGCAAAATCGGCGTCGAATAATATTGGGACTAAAATGCAGTGACAAGGTATTTTAGAATGCAGACAATGTGAAAGAAAACATATCGCTCCTTTATTGCAACATAGTCATATCTTAAAAAATGATCTTTTCGAGTTAACAATACAGAATTGTTCATTGTACTACCTTCTATATTGTGCCAAAATTTTATTTAAATTACCTTTAAAGTGTTTCCTTTAGGAGATATATTCTAAAAAATTTTTCTAAGACTTGTATGGAAACCAAAAATTTAAAATGTGTTTTTCTCGAAACAAGATTTTTTGCGTTATGACTATGTTGCAATAAAGGAGCGATGTGTTTTCTGCTTGTTTATCACTCTCATCTCTAACGAATATAGATATGTATTTTATAGCGCATTTACACCAACTCAAAATCTAGTAGACTTGAATTGAAATCTACAACGAAATCTATATCGTTTACACCACCGTTTTTTGACATTTAGCAAGATTCCATTTGCTCAAAAATAATTTATGCATGCGGGTTTGACAATACAATATTATCAGAGACTGAATACACCAGCATTAAAGTGTATATTTTTTGTGTCCAGAGACTGCATACACCACATTATAGTGCATTTTTGTTGCAGCGTAGTATTTTTAAGTACTTTTTGCAAGAAATCACAGTTGCATCGCTTAGTACTGAGTAGATTTCAGTTGATTTCGTCGAAATCTACTCATAAAGTAGATTTCATTTTGTATGGGAAATCTTCTCAAAATCTACTAGATTTGGCTTGAAATCTCGAATGAGCAGATTTCGCTTTGGTGTAAATAGGCTATTAGAATAGTAAAAAATGAAGCGAACACGTATTTGTGGTGAAAGTGACTTGTCGAATAGAGACGATTAAGAAACTAATGAGTTTTTGGAAAAATATTTTATGAGGCGACACATCGAAGTTTTTCTAGTCAACTAACAACAAAATCTCAGATATACTCGTACCATCAAAACAATAAATTAATTTAGTATCAAAAATGTTTTAATTATGTGTCCACCACTGTATGTAATTATATTTCAAACCTTTTTTTCTTTGTATGTGTATGAATACACACATACATACCTGTAAGTATGTATGTTTACTTGCCTACACTTACTAACATTAACACTTGATTTGTTTCGACGATTTATAAAATCCAAGTCAATTATGGTGTTTTTAGTTTTTGTAAAACCACAATAAAAATATTTAATTTGCTTGAATATTAGATTTAAGATCTTATTTTTATTACCTACAAATATTTTTCTAATTTCAATTATTTTTATTGATTTTATTGCATATCTGGAAATGAATGACCAAAATAAAATGTGTATAATTAATTGTTTTTAAAAACCTTGAAACTAAAATGAGGGAATGTTGGAGCAGTCTCAAAGCAATTCGTTTTATTCCCTTAATTTAATTGCAGTATTAACGTTCAAGTTGTTTATTTTAACAAGATAAATAATAGAGATTTCAATTGTTATTTTGATGGTGACTGTCTAATCCGCTACTGTTTGTTATTCAGTTATTGATGCCAGAGCATCATGGCAACATACACAATTTAGCAAGCACGTTCAAATGTTAGAAATTTTTTCTCAAAATTTGTGCTCATTAGGCCCAACTTGACATGTGTTGCATACCGTACGTCAAAACGATGACAGATAGGCTGAAAACATCGCCTTGATCCGTAAATGTTAAAACTACGAGGCGCATTTTGGGGTGAATAGCTTTGCTAATAAGCAAAATTGATGTTTACGGGACGATAGCATCCCACATGAGACTCCGCAGGTAGCAATGTATGCGCAAAAGCTGTTGTTAGAGATTTTCCGCCAGAGCCATCATTGGTTCGTACTGTTGTGAAAATCATGTTGGACAGGCCATCACCATCAACAGCAAACGCTAAGGAATAATAACAATGGATTTATTTTGGCCAATATTAAACCAGGCGACATGTGACGCAGAGCAATCATCACGATGAGTATTCCGCATGAACGATTTCAGCGTGTACTTATCTCTCGCAGAACTAGCCATTTCCATGTTTTTCCTTAAATTTTTTTTTGCCTGAAATTGAAGGTCATACGCTGAACAATGATTGGGTTAAACAAGACGGTTTCGCGAGTCAAGTAACACGACTGATTTTGGCTTTATTGCATGAGAAGTTTCCTTATCGCGTAATTTAACGTTTTGGTGACGTCATTTGGCTGTCAAGACATTTTGATTTGACTCTGTAAGAATACTTTTGTAGGGCTCCAAGTCAAAAACAAATAATTTCCTAATTTTTAAGCAGTTGTGAAATCGATTTACATCAGCATCTGCTTTTACGGCCTAATCTGATGGTGGACCAAATCGACACAGTGAATTATTCACATTTCACCAGCGCTCCCGTGTGGGTTTCAAGGCTCACACAGGTCGCAACTTTTCGCTATAAGTTTATAGCCTTATAGACGAACCCCTTGCTTAAGAGTTCGGGTCTTCTAATCTCTCCTATATGCAATTTCCCAACAGTCAATGGAAGACAAGGCTCACAAGTTGGTAGGTCGAAGCCCATTAAGACCATCAACTCTTAACCAACTCACCCGTCTACCCATCAATCCTGGTTCTTTAACATACAGGTATCTGGTGGAAGACAACAGCACCTTGGGGAGTTGTTAGCTCCCGAAAAGCAATGAAACCAATTTGTTCACTATTCTGTCGTGAATTTGTTTTCCTTTTTTCTATTTTTTTTTTAAGAATTTAATACTTTTGTGAATACCATGAAAAGTTTGATTCCGGCTATGAAAGCTTTATTAATGGAATGAACATTTTGAGTAGCCCTACTTTATTATTTTCTACAACTGCAGTAATGTTACGCAAATTGTTTCATTCCTGTTGCGAAAAGCTTTTCCATGAAAATATAAGACTTTAGTTATAGCGATTAAAAAGTGTAGTGAATATAATGAACATACATCATTGTATTAAAGAAAGACTTTCGTAACAGCTACTTAGCAGTGTGGTTAAAATAATGGACATATTTCATTATAAAAATGTAAGATTTTCGTTATATAGATGAATTCATTTCATTATATGTACTATCTTTTGCATTCAAAAGTTGATTTTTCATGTGATTCGTGACATTAATATAAAAATCGTTATATGTACAAAACAATTGCAGATATACTTATACTTTGCCATTATAGCTATTAAAGAGTGTAGAAAATATAATGAAAAATTTTATTATATTAATGTAAGACTTTTGTAACAGCTACGAAACAATGTGGTTAAAATAATGGGCATATTTCATTATATAAATGTAAGATTTTCGTTATATTGCTGAATGCATTTCATTATATAAGTTTGGAATAACAACTTTTTTTATATGAAAAAATTTCATATTATATACGATTGTTATTTCTTTAATGAAATAATATTCATAACCCGAATGAAACTTTACGTTGGCCCAGAACAAATTCGTAAGATAAATGTAAAAAAATCGTTATATCTATGAAAGTTTTTCTATCAGTGAAGATATAACAATACTTTGTTGTCTTGATAACCACTTTTACATATTTCTTCCGATTTCATTGCACGAGTATAGAAACTTTTGTATGTTCGCTATATACAGATTTAATTGCTCAGAATTTCTGCGTTATAGCTATAGTGTGTTTTTGTATGAAAAACTTTGCAGTAGATAGGCTCTTTCAAGGAACTCACTAAAACGTTCGTTGCATTGAGTTTTTCGTTATAACAAATTTCGCTTAAAAGTTCCACTGAATTTTAACTTTTCAAGTAAATAAAATAATAATGAAATATTTGTTATTTGTAATATTCTTGAATTTTTGCTTATACAGAACTATTTGTTTATAAAGTGTTCGAGTATCACTAAAAACAAGTGGATTGCATAAACAAAAATCTAACAATTAATCAAACACTTGTTTGTTTAAAATATATTTATTGCAAAAAATGTTAACGTTTTGTTTATAATTCAATTTCGTTTTTTTTCTTGCCTTTGAGAGCGTTTTGCAAATAAGTTGAATTTTATTGCACAAAATACACAGAAAATAATAAAAATAAAGTAGAACAATTAGGAGCGAAAAAGATTGGTTATAAACGCAAAATTTGTTATAAACACAAAATGTGTATGTACATGTGTATGTATATATGTATGTATATATATGTATATGTATATGTACATTGCAGCCAGTAGGAAAATAAGCGGCCAGCAGAATTTGCAATAAATTGAATATGATATGAGCACAAATGTTAAAAAAAGAGGAAAAACAAATAAATTTATATGAGGGTTGTTCTGTTCCCTTAATCAAGCTGTTTTTTATTCGAATACAGTTTAAAAAAAAATCTGCGAATACAGTGAATACGAATTATTTCAGGCAATAATACGTTGCTAAACCACTTTACCAGGGCTGGGAAGTCTTTAAAAGATTTAAATTTCATGTAGACATGTATGTATCGTGTGATTGTCACCCTTTTAAAAACCAACTTCAGCAGTTAAAAATTATTTTAAAAATAAAAATAAAACAATATGTGCATGCTTGTTTATTGCCCATAAAAATGTTTGTGGGGATAAAACACCACGTGAATGGTGATCCTATACTAGGTATGTTCATTTACTTTACTAGTAAAAATTAGCAACGAGAGAGTAACAAGAAAATTTTCAAAATTTCTCTCAAAAATGTGAAAAAGTAAATGAACACTTTACTAGCAAAAATTTGCAAGTTAGAGTAGTGTTGTTGTGTATAACTACCTTTATATCTTTTGGACAAATTATACATATAAAAATAATGTGATTATGGTCATTTATATTCAACATTGTCTTGACTATACCAGTCGAGTAAGGCTTGTAATAGAATAATGAAAAGTTTTAAAATTTTATTTAATCGAAATACGCTAAGCACTATAAAGATGATTAGCTACTTTTGAATAAAATATCTATTGTTAATTAGCATCCCATACAAGTTTCAATTCAATTCATAACTGAGTCGATTGTTGTGCAAATCAAGGCAGTTGTCGATTTGGTTGAAGCAAAATCAAAAGATTTTGATTTTTTCACATCGGTTAGTAAGTCCCTCAATTCCATTGTACTGTGTGTGTTCGAGTCTCCTGACCAGCTGTCAAAATTCATATTTATAGTGTTTTTGCAAAGTGAACGTTATATATTTTTAAAATTGCCTTTCATTTCATTGAATCTGATAGTTAAATGCAAATCTTTCAATTCAGTTTATGAAGTGTGTGCCCAAGAATTAATTCAATTGAAAGACTCAACAATTGAATTGAAACGTGCATGGGCCGCTTTATTTATACGTTATAACAGCCTGCATACACATAGCATTTTTATTTCAACTCATAATATTTATAATACTAAAAGTAACAGCTGATCTGTAAAATTTAAAGAAACAAAAAAAAAAAAACATTTCAGAGGTTAAAACCAGAAAAATATTTATATAATTAAAAATGGAAGAATCAAGTGTCAATTTAATTGCTCCCCTAAAAGTTTTAAATACATTGAAGCAAGTAAATTTGCTGGAACATCCTTTGTCACTGATGTGCCAGATACTGTGTTGCTTAGTTCATTTCCATTAGACGTCTTATTTTACCTCAGTTGTTCCTAAGTTAAGCAAAAATAAATTTGTTACCTTTTTAATACTTTTTGTCGTTTTAAAAGTTTACATACACTTATAATTTCATATATTTTCCGAAATATTTTTATTTTTAACTTAATTTAGAAATATTTTTTTGTAAACGTAAACACAAATCAGTTGTTTGAATAATTATTGCAAGTAAAAATTTTACTTGCAAAAACTTGCAAGAATTTTTCTGTCTCTCAATTTTTTACGCTCTTTTGACGCTCTCTCGTTGCAAATTTTTTGGGTTAATGAACGCTTTCTAGTAACAATTGTTACAAATTTGTAAAAATTTTTAGTAAATGAACACACCTACTGTTTTCGAGCTTGCGATTTTTTCACGTTTTCGGGGAAAAGAAAATATTGCGAGGAAAAAAATATTCATGATAGGGATGAATAACAATAATACTCTTACTAATAAAACTTCATGAATTACAGGGTGGCATAGAGCTACCTTTTTGACCAGCCTTGCAATGCCATGATTGCCGAGCGTTGTCATGATTCAAAATGATGGTCTCATGAATGCGCAAATATTCTGATCGCTTTTGATTGAATGCTCTCTTCAAACGAATAAATTGTATTTGGCATAGATCCACCGTAATCATCCCACCCCATATCAACTCCTCATAGTACAGAGTGGCGCAGAACTACCTTTATGGTTTCAATGTTCAATAACATTTTTATTTTCTAATAGCATATGATGATATTTGTGGTGCTCAAGTTCAAACTAGGCTTTAGCCAAAAATTATTTTTATTTATAACAATAATTGCCGCGATCAAAGAGCTCGGTGGCTCAGTTCGTTAAGCGGCCGTAATAAAATACACTGTGAATTTTTATTATAATGTAAAGTAGGTAACCCTGTGGAAAGTGGAGAGTTCCAATTGTCAAAATTTTACTTATGAAATTTACTGTAATTTTTATATTCTTGAATTTTAAATTTTTTAGAATGCTCTAGTACACTAAGTAATTTTTGTGAATCCCAATAAACTGTTACTATTCTCCATAACGGTTTTCTCATTTTCTTTAAACCCCAAATTATAATTACGGTACGGACTAATTATAATTGTAGTCTCCAATTTAAATACTTTTCACCGCTTTCTAATTGCTCGTTGGGGATTAGCTAAACATCAATTTGTTCATACCCCATGTTTAAATGATTACAGCGAAATCAGAAAAATAATTGCCAAATTTAGCGTCAAAAATGCCAAAATGGTCACGCTGTCTATAAAGAAATGCTTACATTGTCATGCTAAAGCTTTTCCTAACACGAATGAAATAATTTTTGTAACATTAATGAAATTGTAAAAAGTGCTACGTAAAATTTTCATCCCATTGATGAAGCTTTCATAGGCGAACTGTATCTTTTCATGGTATTAACGAACAAATATGTGAACGAAACGGTTTAATTCCCACCTTTTTCTTTCAGTGTACATAATAATTTTTTTCTTGTGGTAAGGAGGAAAAAATGCATTACGTACGCATCCCAGAGACCGTCATATCTGAGGTGCTCCGTGTATACCAACTAAAAACCTCTCCTTTGCTTCACTAAGAGAGGAAATGTGCCCTGGAATTGCCTGTGTATTACTTCAGAGTGTTCCGTTTCAGTAGCACTCAACGTTTTCTCAAGCTATATAGATATGCCTGCGTCCACACTCGCTTATATTTTAACTTATAGATTCAGCTGAGTCCAAATCAAGCTTCTTCAGCCATATTTTTTTTTTAACAGAAAAACTGCGAAGCTTTTTTGCTTGTCTGCAGTAACACCCAGGGTTTGTGGCAGGAATGAACCTGCGACCTCGAGACTGTTGGACGAGTACTCTTCCAAATCAGCCATCGAGGCACCCATATAATTTTTTGCAGTATTTTGTTACTGCGTTTCATTTGGTTTCGTCCAAAATAATGGTATCTATGATATTCTTTACGATCAATATACCCATTTATCACACAAGCTCCTGTCTATCCACATTCTAACGGAAGAACCCGAAGAAAGTATGCTCATCGTCATCTATCACACAATATTCTTCACATAAACATAAGGAAACATAAGAAGCTACGCTTTCCTTCTCTCTGAACAAATTTGCGAAAATATCCGTGAGTGGATAATATTTGGGTGAGGTAGTAACTCACCTATCCCCCTTCTTCCGCTTATCCATTTCTTAATATCTTGGATAAGCCTTGCCGTCCATCCTCCACTTGTGTCAGTGTACCACCTTTCCTGTCACATTTTTACAATCTTGAGCCTAAGAAACTCCTTGCTCGTGCGATCAGTCCCATATTTTTCTTCTCTTTAATATACTCCAATAAGTTGGAATCATACCTGTAATGTTCAATACCGCGTCCGCAGCGACCGTGCGATATTACCCGTACTGCAGGTGTCCCCTGAACCGCTTGCAAAGCGTTTGCTCTCTCCGTAAAGGATAATGGAGTTAGTTGCTTCCATAAGAAGCCTACGCTTGCCCGGTAACGTACCGCCGCTATTCGCCATCAAACGAGTCAGCCTCGACATTATCCCGGCTACGACTTCATGGTAGCGCATTTTATCTGGGCTGAGTATGTGTATAAAAATCGATTTCTTATTATAAAGACGAAGCTGTTCGGGCAGAAACGACAATTACAGGCATGGCCTGTAAAATACAACCTCTTTGTTTATTAAACTTTCAAGATATATTCTTTATTAAATGGCAAGAGGCCCTCGCATAACAGTTTAACGAAGTGAGTAAAAGTTTTTGTCTAAAAAGAAAACAACAACAAATGAAATTCAAGGTAAACCACTAGTCTGACTAATGCAGGAGTGCGCAAGCCATATACGCTTGATGCTCAATTGTTTTTGAAAAAACACTTAGCTATAGGGCTGTGCTCTTTAATGAAAAATACGCAAACAACTTAGTCTTATATATTTTTTGAACCCAAAAAATATTAAATAAAAATAGTTTTTCTTTAAATGTATTGGTGTTTGCACTTCTATAATGAATTTTTGAGCACCCCTGGTCTAATGATTAATAAACGTATAATACGATGTAAGTCTGTTTGTCTTTTCTTAATTCATATGCCTGTCTGTCTGGCTGGCTGTAAGTTTACGTTAGATTGAATTTATTTATGATAAAGAAAATACAAAATGAAAATCAAACTAATAAAGAAAGAAATCCAAAACACAAAATACTCGCACATACAATTGGCATAAAACACGAAATCCAATTTGTGAAATGACATGAAATTCTAGTTTTCATTAAATTTAATTGAAAATAGAAAAGAAAATCTTTATGTATATAAATTAAAGAAATTTAAGAAAACTGCTACGCATGCGTTAAATTTGCAAAACAAAATTCATTAATTTTATTTTTATTTGCTTTAAAATTCTGCGAATTTATTTTTAGTGAGTTATTTAGTTGAAGATTTTTATGGTGTCGATAACTAGTTTCCGTGTTATTTATTATCTTTTGGTGTTTTTATGTATAAACAGAATTCACTTTTAAGTTTTGCTTAAGAAAAGCATTAGCATAATTTTTGTGTCATAAATATCTATATGTTTAATATTCTTTTGTTAACATTTAATTATATAATTATAATTTTTTATCAATCAGAAACTATTTCCTAATACATAATTAAAAAAGTTAAATAATACTACTATTGTTAAAAAAGAAAAAAAAAAAACAATTAAATTTTAGATTTGTTTACAACGTGGTTTGAATTATAATGTAAATCGGAATCACGATCACAGAAAAAGCTTTTAACCTTGTCTATTTAGTCAAACGATGTATCAAAATAAAAAAAAAAAAAACTTATGTGTGTAAAGATAAATTTTTAAATTTAATGTGTTAGTAGTGTGACCTAAAAATGAAATTTTGGAACAGATTTTTGTGATATGCAAATTTTAGTGAAAGTTTTAATAACATGGTAACTTTTAAGCAATATAAATTTACTCTTTCCACGTTATGCTTAAAAAAAATATTTTTTGTGTCTTCTCTGTATAATATTGTCGCCATTTGAAGCGAATTTTGCCTAATAGGACACAACTCTTGTCACAATTTCCAGTGAACAAAATGGCAGGTTGGCAAATAACACAATGCTATGTTTTTGTATCTATCAAAAATTAGACAAAAAGACATACAAAACTATTGTTACAACTTAGCAACACTTTTAACCCACTGTGCTAGCCGTTAATCTGCTTGTTATAAATGTACACTCTCATTTAAACATGTCACAAAGTGGCAGCTTGTAGACAGAATGGAGTTTTCTTGCCATACAGTTTGCATCGTTACCAACCCCGCTTTATTAAAACAATACCAATAAAAACACATGTGAAATGAATATGAAAAATCTTTATAAAAATACACAAATAAACACAATGCTATGTATTCATATGCAAACATTTTCTATAAAAAATTAGACTAAAAAGACATGACATGCAAAAATATTGTTACGAATTTGTAACACTTTTAACCCACTGTGTGAGCCGTTAATCTGCTTGTTATAAATGTACACGTACATCCAAACATGCAATCATGTCACAAAATAACAGCTTGTAGACAGAATGCAGTTTTCTTGCCATAAAGTTTGCACCGTGAACAACCCCACTTAAATAGAATAAAACCAATACAAACAGATGTCAAACTAATATAAAAAAAATGGTTGTAAATATACACAAATAAACACAAGGCTATGTATTCGTAAGCAAACACTTTCTATCAAAAAATGAGACTAAAAAGTGACAACAAGACATGGAAAACTATTGTTACGAATTTGCAATAATTTTAACCCACTGTGCTAGCCGTTAAGTCAGTTATTATAAATGTATAGGCACATCCAAACATACAACATAAAGGTAAAACCATGATACACAAATTATGTACATGATCTAGATAACACAAAATTCATGGTAAATAAACAAACAACGATTTTATTGTTGTTGTTGTTGTGTTCTTATTGTTTTGCAAGCACGTGTGTGCATGTGTGCGTTTACAGTTATATATATGTGTGCAATTGAGTCTGAAATTATTATTAGCTAGAAGGCTTATGAACAATGTAGAAGGAAATGAAGGCGTATAAATACATAGATGGATATTCGGCAGAGGCTAACTTTATTTTAAACGCTGGGAAAGACAGTCATAAGTCAAAATAGTAAGCAACTCTCCGCAGTGATATTAAGTGTAAATAAAGTTGTGTAGTACGTACTGTGTAGCGAAGAAATGTTTGTGTCATTATATAATTAGCAATTGAAGAATTCACAAAAGCGTTTTTGAGAGTATTATAGACAGACTTTGGAAGACAAAAAGTATTGTTCAGCTTTATTCATTGACATTTCGCAAGCTTTTGATAAAGTGTGGCACGACGGCTTAATGCACAAAATAAAGTTAAACTTGCCTGCAAACACTCACAAGCTTCTGGAAAGCTACTTATGCGGCCGGAAGTTTGTTATCAGAGAAGGCGATTTTATAAGCCCCTTACAGCCAATCGAGGCAGGAGTTCCCCAAGGTAGCATTCCAGGACCTACTTTATATTTGATTTAAGCCTCAGACATGCCAACGAAATCCGGAATCCACACTTCAACTTTTGCGGATGACACAGCATTCTGCAGCGTACATGAAAACCATCAAGTAGCTTCGCGAAATTTGCAGGAGATATGGTTAAAATGTTGGAAAATTAAAGTTAATGAACAAAAGTGTACTCACGTTACATTCACACTGCGTAGACAAACATGTTCAGCTATCCAAATTAACAATTCACCTATTCCGCAGCAAAATGAAGTCAAGTACCTTGGTATTCATCTCTACCGTAGGTTAACGTGGAAGTCTCACATAGATACAAAAGTTACTCAGTTAAAGTTAAAAGCAGCGCAGCTAAATTGGCTTATGGGCAGAAATTCGACATTGAAGCTGGATTGCAAACTTTCATTATACAACGCAATTCTAAAGCCTATATGGTGCTATGGAATTCAACTATGGGGCACCGCCTCCGCTTCAAACATCGAAAAAATTCAAAGGCGACAAAACAAAATTCTTCGAACAATTACCGCAGCTCCATGGTACGTAAAAAACTCATGAATTCATAAGGATCTCTGTGTTCCTCTAGTAAAAGACGAATTTTCAAAATACACGACAAGGTATATCAGTAAATTGGAACTTCATCCAAATCGCCTTGCACGCAATAAACTTAATTTCGAAGGCCACTCTCGGTTGAGAAGGAGGGACATACTTGCCACCATCAGAACGTTAAATAGGTGATTTTACCGATATTGACCGTGCAAAATAAAACATTTTTGTCTAGCATTGGCTGCACTTAATTAATTTTATGTATTTAGTATTAAGATTTGAATACTTATTGTTAGTTCACTTTGTGAAGATTCAATAAATAATTGAATGAGAAAAAAAAAAAAAAAAAAAAAAAGATTATATATAATAATCGGGCTTTCATCACAAATGAATTCATTCACTATCATAACTGCGAGTATAGATGTGAAAATTATTGCCGTGTCTACTTGCCATGATGATCTTACCCCATGGCGGTCTTAATACCCGAGGAAACCAATGCGTTCACTAATGCCCCCATGACATAATACCATACAAAGGTACCAATTCGATCACATGTTTTATGGAACATGTTCATCCCCTTGGTTAGCAACGGTGCTTATCTAGAACTCTAAACGATTTTTGGGTCATGGCACACTGAGTTCAAATGAAGTCACCCTGCGATTTGGGTTTAATCACCACGATATTCTCCGAAGGACCGCACCATAACCGGGCAGGAAGAAGCTCCTGGGACGCCCGATTTCCTTGGTAACCAAATTGAAGTCTCCAGGTAGACTGCGTAGTTCCAAAAGGACTACTACCAGCTTTCAAGCTCCAAATACTCCAGGGTCTCCCCACAAAAGGCGAGAACAATCAGACTTTGTTAGGTATTCAATGGTTATCTTCTAGATGGTTGAATGTAGCGTTACTTTGATATCCAAATTTGCAGAAATTTAAAGGAAAATTTAACAAAGATAGCTATAATTAGTTTCACAGCTTTAAAGCGGATAACGATATGATCTATAACTGACTCATGTCAGCACCTGTCATGACGGTCTAATCTGAAGGTGGACCAGTTTCATGGGATGAATTAATCCAAGGTATTCCAGTGGCACCTTATTGTCCTATGCCTTCTAGCCCCTTCAATATGCAATTTCGCCGTCAGTCAGACAAAAGCTAAGCTTCGCTAGTTGGTGGTCCGAAGTCCATAAAGTACATTAGCCCTTAACCAACTAACTTGCCTAAAAATTATTACTGGTTCTTTACTCTACAAGTATCTTGCGACTTTTTAATTAGCTTCACGAAAGCCGGTATGTATCATAGATATCAGGAAAGGCGTTGTCATTGATTTAGATCAGCACCTATAAGTATCTTGCGACTTTTTAATTAGCTTCACGAAAACCGGCATGTACCATAGATATCAGGAAAGGGGTTGTCATTGATTTAGATCAGCACCTGCCTTTACGACCTTATCTGATGATGAACCAACTTCACGGGGTGAATTATTCACCATGCGCCAGCGTCCCCATGTAACTTGCAAGGCTCACACAGGTGACAAATTCTCATATAAACAAATCCCTTGCTGAAAAACTTGGTCCTTCCAACCCCTCCTGTATACAATTTCCCTGATAGTGAGTGAAAGACAAGGCTTCACAGAAAAAATTAGAGTAAAAATAAAATCAACAAAATTTTTGTCTGAAAAAATAATTTGTATGCATATATGTACATAAATATCAAAAAAGTAATCTTGGATATCGTATTTTGTTGTTGTTTAAAAAAATAATTGTTTTCGATCAATAATTATTTTTACTAAACTTTTGTTTGAGTCCACGAATTCCTTTACAGGTCCGCATTCAAACAATTTATTAATTGATTCAACGAATTTCGTTATTGAACACGAAAAAATTTTTTTTCTGTGTTGTGAGTTAGTTAAAAGATAAGTATCATTAAAAAATCAAAAAATTTGCAACACGAGGGGGTCGATATTTTAATTCTTTTCATTATTTTGAAATTAAAATTTTTGTGACTTGTGATATTTTCACTGAATGTTTAAAATGTAATAAACCGACCACAAAAATTTTAAAAAATGTTTACCAGATTTACCGTTATACGTTTAGAAAATTTGTTTAAAAAGCTCTCTCAATTTATTAAGTGCATTCTGCAGACGCATCGCTCATTCGTGTTCTGTAAACTCCACATACTGTTACAATAGTTAAGTATTTTAGGCTTTTTTTTATAAAATCTTAAAAAACACATAATTTTTTTCAATTGGAGATTATGATACAACATTAAATTAAGTTAAAACGTTTAAAACTGTTAATTTTTTGCAATTCATACTCTTATAAATTGGTTCTCCTTTTCTAATGTAATGCACTGTTTATTTAATAAATTATATATGATGACATCATATACATATATTGCGGGGAAAAAATTTTACAAAAAAATATATAAAAAAAAGTTAACAGCAAAATAAACACCTTTGTTTGTTTTTTTTTCTTGCTGTAAATTTCAACACAAAATCTAATTACGAGTAAAGTTGTGTTTTGAAATCTTATCATTAGAACTCATGAAGAACTCAACTCAAGTCAGTTGATTACTTTAAAGTTTTTAAAGTCTAAACGCCTAAACACATGTTCTGCTGCTAAAGTTTACACTCATAAGTGTAAAAACAATTGTGTTTTTTTTTTTATTATTCCAATTTGAGGCATTAAACCAGTTTAAGGTCGAATTTATTAGTGTAATAAACCTAGTACTCGTATCAAAAATTTGTTGTTACTCGTTTGCGTATTTAAAATATTTGCGAAGTTTGTACCAAATATAATAAAAATGAGTACGTACCTATGACCCAATCAGCCATAGTCGTGGAAACCACGTATACACGTAGAATAAAAAATATGTTTGATATAACAATTTTTTAAGGGCAAAATATTATTGTTGAGTTATATGGTTGAACACAACCACTTAATATGGTTTCTAAGTAAAGCCAAGAACCAAAAGCATATCATATAACCATATATATGATGAAAGCCGTATTATTTGTATCATGACAAATACTGTTATTGTAAAAATTATAATTTAACTACCAACCATATAATATTGTCATTCCTACCAATATTATTGAAAAATTATAAATTCTACTGTCACAATCAATCATACTAGTGTTGAACGTTACAATATTATAGGATTGCATAATAAATGTATATACGTGGGAACACACCCATAACTTCTATAATGTTGTTTTTGATGTATTATGTAGATTTTTTAAATAATATTTTTAAAACTAGGCTACATATTATGGAATTTTTCTAAATATTAGTGCTCCAGAAAGGTTTATTATAATCACTCTGGTCTACGCATCTGTAAAAAATACACATAAAATACACAAAAAATAGAAGGTGGCGCAAAAGTAATCATCCTATCAGAAAATGCTATAAATTTTGCGATTGGCTCCTAATGTCAGTGTCCAAACTAGTTTGGACAATACACTTATTCTGTAGTTTTATTATTTGAATTGTTATTAATTTGCGCAGCATCAACTGCAATTGTAAGAAAAACTGAACTCTACTTAATTACAAAACGATCCTTACAACTGTAGCGATGGTGAAATTTATACGTAATTATTCTTTTATAACTAGATATTTATTTAAGTATATAATGCATTATTAATTGCTATAATATATAAAATTATTATTGGAGCACGCTGTTGTTCGCACTCATAAATTGTAATTAAGTCGCCAATAATTTAGTGGTCAAGGTCGATATTAACTTCCTGTTAAAATAATAATAATAAAAAAATCTTAGTTCATTTGCGCCGCGTGCAAATGCTCGACTCGTGCAAATAATTATTCTCCGCTAGTTTGCGACTCAAGCAAATCCCGCTTAATATATTTATTATCAGTGCGAACCACTCGTACTCCTGAAAACACTATAGCAGAAACTAAAAGGTAACCCAAATTGTGAATAAATTATCCTTTTATCAGAAACACAATAATTCTCTTTTATTGTTTATTTTTCCCAAACCCGCGTATAATTTCCTCACCTTGAGTTAATTATACCCACAATTCTGCTTTGGATAAAGCAGAATTGTTTACCGCGAAATTGCTGGTTCAGACTAAGGAAAGCAGGCAAATTTGTTCAGTCAGTTCTGTTTTGACATTTGTGTAGTAGTAGTTAATAAACAATGTTACGCTACACTGCTCCAGAACGCGGAATATTGGTGATTATTATTTGACCCCAAGAGGAAGATGAGTTTTCATCAAAAATAATCATGAGGGATGAGGCCCATTTCCATCTTAGCGGGTACGTAATTAAGCAAAATTTACGCTTCTGGGGCACTGAAAATCCAGGTGAACCCCCGAAGAGCCATTACACCCTTACATACAAAGTCCTTGTATGGTGTACTGTTTTCGCTGGAGGAGTAATCGGTCTTCTTTTTTCGAAGATGTCGCGGGTTAAACGGTTACTGTGAATGGTGAGCGCTGCAGAACAAGGATCAACGAGTTCTTTTTGCTTTTGTTTTCATGGAAAACATGTGGTTCCAACAGGACGGTGGACGGCACACACTGCACGTGCCGCAACCGATATGCCTAATCTCCCGTTTTGGCGATTTGCACTGCCCAGCAAGATCGCCTGATTTGACAGACCGCTGCAGACTTCTTTTTGTGGGGCTTTTTGAAGTCGTGGGTTTATGTCAACAAGCCTCAGACTCTTGCAGCTCTTAAAGACAATATCCGTCAAGAATGTGAGGACCTATCGCTGGAAGTTTTGGCCATGCTATAAAAAGGGCTCAAATCACAATCAACTGAATTAAGCAACCCAAATGTAATCAACCATTGTATGCAGATTCTATGGTTTTCCAATTGTCAAATTAATTGCTCCTAGAATATTAGTATGTATCTAATTCTTTTTAATTATTCCTTAATAAACCGTTCAATGAAAAAGTACTTTATAATATATGAAATAAATAAACTTTAATATATTTTTGAATTTAAACACACGGTGTTTCACTTTTGACTTCAAGGAATTTGATTTGTCGTTTTTCCACTCCGTCAACATAATAAAATTAGCCTACATCATATTCTCGACTTGATGTAAAAAAATTAAAAGACCAAATAAAAATAATCCACAAGAAAAATCAAAGTTTTTAATTTTTTTAAATAACAGCCAAAAAACATCGGAAGGTTATTTTTGCACCACCGTGTATAATTCAAACATATTAAGACACATACATAAATGCATTTGTGGAGATAAGTTCTTATACCTACCACCCTTTTTGCCTTCAAATCTTTATTTTTTGTAACCATTTTAACGAATTAATTAATATTTGTAAAGCCTTATTTATTTTTTATATTATTAATAATGAAAAAAAAACATACAAATAAACTGATTGCTTCAAAAAAAAAAAATAATAAATAAATAAAATATAATAAAATAAAATAAAATAAAATAAAATAAAATAAAATAAAATAAAATAAAATAAAATAAAATAAAATAAAATAAAATAAAATAAAATAAAATAAAATAAAATAAAATAAAAAAAAAAAATAAAATAAAATAAAATAAAATAAAATAAAATAAAATAAAATAAAATAAAATAAAATAAAATAAAATAAAATAAAATAAAATAAAATAAAATAAAATAAAATAAAATAAAATAAAATAAAATAAAATAAAATAAAATAAAATAAAATAAAATAAAATAAAATAAAATAAAATAAAATAAAATAAAATAAAATAAAATAAAATAAAATAAAATAAAATAAAATAAAATAAAATAAAATAAAAATATGTATGCATATGTTTAACAACAATAGTTAGTAATAGTAGAAAAAAAAAGTATGGTTGATATGAAAATATTTTAAGGGCAAAATACTATTGTTAAATTATATGGTTGAACACAACCACATAATATGGTTTCAGTACGAAATTTATTTACAAAACCTAGCACAGCCAAAAACCAAATTATACCATATAACCATATATATGGAAAAAGTTATACTTTTTGTATCAAGATTAATATTGTTATTGTCATGTCTTACCATATTATATTATCATTCCCGACCATATTTGAAAAATTTTAAATTCTATTATCACGATCAACCGTACTGGTGTTGAACGTCACAATATTATATGATTACGTAATGTATACATGTACATAGAAACTTACACATAATTTCTATAATTAAAACAATACTTATGATTATTATTTAGTATATTTTTTTATTTAATATTTTAACAAAAAGATTAAAACTCATAAAATTTGACAAAATCTTGAAGCACATTTTTTTTTTTTTTATATTGGACCAGTACTCAGGGGATAACCCCTACATATGCAGTGCATTGTACCAGAACTAGGAAAATAGGTTGTGAGGAGGGGGAAAGAGGGAGTAGTGTTTGTGAACATCTGACTTGAACTTTCCAACGTTATAACAGACAGGAAACACGTCTGCAGGCAACTTATTCCACAGACGAAGCGTACGGCTGAAAAACGAATTCTCTCTGTAATGCGTAGTGCGATTCCCCGGGCAATCGACCACAAATGGATGAGCTCTAGACGATAAGCGCGTGCTACGTAAAAATGTGCGAGTTTCGAGAACAAGATCCCTAATCTCGTCAGAGCAAAATCCATTGTAGTAACGATAGAACAGAGTAACGCACCCCACACTGCGACGATGCTCCTTGTACTTCACTTCATCCGACCTCCTTACTATTTATATCACCTACATCCGACCGAAAATGGAATACAACTCTCATGTTTGGGCCGGTGCCTCAAAGTCTATTTTGGGGTTACTCGACCGTGTGCAGGAGAGGGCGAAGAAGCTTATCGGTGACAGTAGGGTATCCAACTCTATTGACTCACTGGAGTAACATATTTTCCCTCGGAGACAAAAATTTGTAAAAATACATATTCAAATAAATTAATACAATACATACATATATTTATATATAAATTTATATACAAACCTTCTTACTTCCAAATTTTAATTTTTATGCCCATTTTCTCTAATTAATAAATCTTATATATAATTTTTATTATTTTTAATATTACTAATATTGAAAAAATACACACACACACATGAAAATAGACTGTTTGCTTCAAAATTTAAAAAATTAAATAAACATTTATATGAATATGTTCAACAACAATAGTTAGTTTAATGGAAATGTGTTGTAGATACATATATTACATAAAAAATATATTATTGTATATTGTTCTATTCAAACTATATTCTTAAACAATATTATTGCATTTAACCATGTTTTAAACTGATAGAAATGTAACAATAGAAACATTGAACATTCAACACTGATATGTTTATAGAGGATTACATTATATTAAAAATTATAATATACTGCTATGGCAACAATACGGAATATCACAGAGTAAATACTAATGTTGCTACAACAATATTCCAAACTGCGTTGTCTTTGCGTGCATGTATTATAGATACATACCTTAACCACACGTGTGTTTAAAGAAACCGTCTATTATTGTACCTGACAAAAGCTATTGTTATGTTCAAATGATTATTTTTCAACATTATTATTGCATTCAACCATATTTTAAAATGATAGAAATGCAATAATAGATATGTGGAAACTTCAACACTCGTATGTTTATAGGCTTTTTCCACTGAACAACATCTAACATCTACCATCAGTTTTTGAAGATGATAACATATTCCCATAAGAAATACATAGTACTAAAAGTCAACATTTTTCAACATCTTTACAAAATGTTCCTATCTCATTTTATTCCATTCAACATCTTTCGATTATTTCAGTGTCACCACTAGAAAAGTGGCAATAATGTCGATTATTCTTGTGGCATCACTGAAAAAACGTCATTTGTTTTGAAAAAAAAAAAAATCATAATTTATTTATCATATGTCAATTGTTTGCATGTGTGTTTTCTTCCTTAATTTTTTCTGTAATAATTTTGCTGTTTTTGTTATATTTTGTTTATATGCCCTACATTTTATTTATAGACATATGTATGTATTATAAATTTTACAATCATCTTTTTGTTTTTAAAATTAATTTATTTCCAAAAAATTTTACGTGTTTTTGTTAAATTATTTAAACATTAAAAAATAATATTTTTGATTGATAGTAAATGTTAAATGTGAGCAATGTAAACAGTGTTTCACATTTTCAACATCTTTCATGCGTTTCATGAAGATGTTGATCAGTGGAAAAAGCCTATTATACTGGATTAAACAAAATTATTATCAATAAAAATTATAAATAGCTTGTTTTCTATGTTTCCCAGCTATATATATGTCGACATTTCATAGGAACTACCTTAATCATCAGTAGACTTTGGAAATTTTTGAAAGATATTCTCAAACATTCAACTTTATATCCCAACAATATAAATAAATTGCTGAGAATTTAAAAGAAAAATGCTCTATAATACCTGTCAAAACACAAAAAAACAAGCCTTTTCCTATGAAATGTCGACATAAGATAGCTGGGAAACATAGAAAACAAGCTATTTATAATTTTTATTGGTATAAATGGTAGAAGCTAAAAATAGCGAATAAAAAACTTAATTGTCAAAATTATTATCGATATTATACTGCTAGTGGTAACAATACAAATTATGATGGAGTAAATACTATCGTTGCTACAACAATATTCCAAACTGATTTTTTTTTAAGTGTACAAATGAAAAATAACAACTTTGTTTTCTATTTAAATTACAATTGCCTTAAATTGGAGCACCCTTTATAGGCTATAAAAAACAATTCTATTAAGATTTATGTTTGTAAGAATTTTGAGGTAAAATGCTTTACTTTAACTAACTACTATATAGTTTTACAGGTATAGGAATTAAGCAAGTTAACGTACAAACATACATACTTGTGTATAAGTATATAAATTTTACAATATATGCGATTAGAAAAAAATGGCACATTAAACTTAAATCACCTATTGTTCCATTTGACACACAAAGAACGAATAAAAAAAAAAAAAAAATTAAAACAAATAGTAATAGAAAAAGCTGCTTGAAAATACAAGTACAATAAAAAGCAAACAAAATTAACATGGGAAAAACCCAGCAAAATTTCATTTAATATATGTAGAATTAAGTCTCTACAGGCGCTACGGGCCAGCTAGCGGACGCCACCAGTGATGTTACCTTTTATTTTCAAAGTAAAATAATAAAAAAAATAAATGAACGAAAGTCAAAAAAGTAATAACTAAATTATACAAACATATATTGTACAATATATCTTAGTAAAATGTTTGTAACATCTTTTTATATTCCCCCAAACTCATCCGCGATTACTTACCGTAAACATGCTGATGCTATAAAAACGCTGCTAATATTGCAAAATGTTGCAGAATGTTAGAATCGTTGTTGTTGGGGTCTTTATGCCCTTTGTATCATGGAACTTTTCGCCAGATGTCGGCCATTATATTACAACATTGTTAGGATCTAACATCTACCATGCTGAATTTATCAATAGAAAATGAAAGATATTCCCAATGTAAATCATAAACTATTGGACATTGCTATCAAGCGTTGTTATCTTTGCCGGAAGCTTGTCACTATCCAACTATTGAAATCGATGTACCGGTGACTACATCCTCAAAGCATAATTTAAAGTCGAACAAAAAAAGTTTTTATTTAAATTATTAATCAGTGAACTTTTTTAGTTATATACATATGTACGATATTAACTAATCAGTTGTGAGTTCGAGTCCAACTTCAGTCAAGAAGAAGGATTATTTTTAATTATAACAATAATTGCTGTGAAACAATAAGACCAAAGAAGAACAGAAAAAATAATTGAATACCATTAGCTGGGGGACAACTGGCTACACTATTCATCAGCACCCACTGGAAAAAAAGTTTTTGTTTCCAAAAAGCCAATTATTTTTTATTAAATGAATTATTGAAAAATACAAATTGTTGGCATACAATTGTATTTGGCAAAGTACAAAAGTTGAACAACCTTTAACTTACTTTGAAAGCTTTTATTTGATTATTAGTATATTTTCATTTCTTCAGCAAACATGTGTATTTACAAGTAGTCCCAGCGGCCAAAGTTTCGCTTACAGAAGCGATTATCCGATGCACACTTGTAAGTCAGTAATGCACACCATCTAATATACGAACCTAGTATACTTATTCATACACATTGGCGCATTTGTAGAGTGAACGCCTACCAGTTGCACACAAAGTAAGTGGGACAAGAGCTCATTACTTCCTAGCATACATTGTAAGTTACCAGTAGGCAGCACGAACACAATCTCGCATACTTTGTATGTCGGAAGTAGGCAGTTCGGATACAATCTCGCATACAATGTAAGCCAGCAGTAGGCAGCTCGTATGTACTGCGCACTTCAGTTTTTTGGGAATATTCCATTAAATAAAATTGTTCTGTTTTTTGTCATTTTGCATTCTTTTATTTTTTCACTAAATGTTTTATCTTTCTTGTACCTTTTTTAAATTGTTTTCTGGGCACTTTTACCTAATTTTATTAATTAAAATTTTTGCAGCGTAGTCTGACAAAGACGGCGAACGTTTGATTTACAACTAAAAAATAAAATACGTACATATAAATGTGATATAAAAGATGAACGTAATTAATTTTTGTGAACTCCATATACTGCTTCCATACACATTGTAAGTTAGCATTCATTGATTACAAAGTGTTGCACACATCGTTGAAGAGAAGTAATGTGGTAGGCAGTGTTCGCCGCTGGGAGTTATCAAGTGTATGTGAGTTACAAACCACATGGAGGTTTGTAAACCACATATTGAGTGGTTGGCAAGTTCACTCGTGGACTGGATCTACCGATAGTAGGGTGTAAGGCAGGTGATTTAAATCTACATCTGAGTATTTGAATGCCTTTAAACATTTTGCTGGGTTAGTTTGAACTATGAAAATAAAATACGATTCCAGTAGTATATAGTTACAGTTAAGCGGTTAAAAATACAAAAGATTAAAATGAAAAGTACAAGAGGTTTGTTTCAAGTACCCTACAAACAAAAATAAATTAAAGTTTTAAATATGTTGTGTATAAAATATGTTAACGGGGAAAATTCAAACACAATTCCTTCTAGTTTTCTGGTTAACGTGAGATACATGTGATTACTAAATAAGTTTTCAAGTAAACCTGTAGCACTAAACCGTTGAATGTTTTAAGAAAACTTTAGTATTTCAGAGTTGAGAATGATATCCAGAAGAAATGTTATTTGGTATAGATTGACAAATAGCAAATTGCTTTTGTTTAATGACAAAAGTTAACATAAGAAAATATTAAAGCACAAAAAAGATAATACTTAATTGAATAAAATCGAGTACAAATTATAGGCTTAGAATCTCTTGCTGACTAATGTGCTTTGTTAGCACTTTTTACGACATGTTTAATTTCCACTGAAACGGTTAAACTTGTGATATAATATAATATTAGTTTATTGAATTTTTGTTGAATTTTTATAATTTTTAAAATTTTTGAGCATCGCGTGTTTAGTTCAAGTTTTTTCCTTTCTTAAGTTTTTCTTAAGAAGGATTTTTTACAATACAAATTTTACTTTTTACTGCAAATATTACAAATATTTTTTACTGCGTGTACTAATTTTTTGTTGTCATTTTTATATCCCTTCAATCCTACGAACACAACTGGGACGAACAACAAATTTCGCTCAACACGAAGAATTCGCTTTTACAAAATATCTTCGTGAATTTGTCGTATGAAGCACAACAAGTGAGAGTGTAGGTATATTAGGCTACGTGGAATCTAAAATACCCTGCACAATAGTACAAAACTGTACCAATTTTATTGGCAAATTTATTTTAAGCTTCGTGAAGTTTTAAACGATTGTTTTCTCAAACGCAACATTTTCATTCAGGCTATATATGGACCGATATCAAAAATTATCACTTTTTCTATTTTAATAATTTTCTTCTATTACCAGAACAGATTTTAAGCAAATTTTTGGTGGAAAACTGGGTTTAATCTATATCTCGGGTATATATGGACCGATATCGAAAATTTCCATTTTCTTAGTAGTCCTCTTTTAGTACTAAAACTGCTTTTAAGCAAAAAAAAAAAAAAATTGTTTCACGAAAAAATCGGTTTAGTCTATATCTCGGGACTGATATCGGAAATTTTTATTTTCTGTACTTTAGTAACCTCTTTTTATTACCAGAACTGCTTTTAACCAAAAAAAATAAAATAAAAATAAAATAAAAATAAAATTATTTCATGGAAAAATCTGTTTAGACTATCGGGTGTATATGGAACGATATCGGAAATTTTCATTTTCTATGCTGAAGAACTGCTTTAAAAAAAAAAAAAAAAAAAAAAAATAAAAAAATAAAAAAAAATTATTTCATGGAAAAATCAGTTTAGACTATATATCGGGTGTATATGGAACGATATCGGAAATTTTCATTTTCTATATTGAAGTAACCTCCTCTCATTACCAAAACCACTTTTAAGCAAAAAAGTTGTTTAAGTTCGCTTAGGCAAGATTTTCATGGCAAAATGATGGCTATATCTCGGATATATATCTATGGACCGATTTGGGAAAACATTTTCTTTGCCTTGTAATCGCCATGCCAAATAATTGCATTAAGTTTGAATCAGTTTCTAAGACTAATGATTTTCTCAGAAACGGTATTTCAACGGCGAACAGATGGATAGTCGACTTTTCCATCAATATTGATGCAGAATATATACACTTTATATAGGTTTGGATATGAAAATTCCCTTTTTTTTGAGCCTTGTTTCCACCCCGGCACCGCTTTTGCATTCAGGTTGGGGCTCCTCCTTTGTTCCTACAGAGTTGCACATGTCATACCCACGTCTATATCCTGCTTCTTGTCTCGTAGGATCTGCTTAATATAAGTCACTATTTGCCCCAATTTCCTCTAATTTTCCATCATAATTTCTATGATATTTTCTGGTGTTATTTCACCAACAGTCTGCTCTAAGTCATGTTTTTCTTGTCCCCACCTTGTCCACGCAGTCATCCCCATTAAGACAGTGTCAATGTATCTGTCTTCCCTATTCTATGGAGGTATTCCAGAAAATACCCGTGTCCAGAAAGCATCTGTGTTATATAGTAATCTATCTCACCAAGCTTTCTGTTTACCGACTTGTGTATATCGATGATCCATCCCGCTGTCCATCTGCCATGCTATTCGTTGTTCCATCTTTCTTGCCACTTCCGTCCATGCTGATATTGCCTTTGCTGACTCGCCAGTTTGTCTTCGCTCTCCCCACAGCTTTTTACGCTCTTCGGCCAAGAGGTCAATCGGGATAGTCCCGCTTATGACCAAGATAGCGGGTTCTGACACTGTGCGTTATGCTGAAGCCCCTCTGAGAGCAGCAGTACGCTGTACGGTTGCCAACATCTTCCTCCGGTATTCTGCCTGCAAAACATTTGCCCAGATTTCCCACCGGCACAACAAAATTTGGTGAAGGGTATAATATTGACGGAAATATAATAGCTATTGCCAATTAATGTTGTGGCCATATTAAACAAATAATATTGAAAAAATAAATCATTAACAAAAACACAACGAAGAACAAATTTTTGTTGTTATTCGTTGCTATATTTTACAATTTTGTGCTGTTTACAGACCACGTCTAGTAAGCACGTCCAGAAAAATTTTATTAAAATTAATTGAAAAAAATTAGAGCATTTTATATAAGTATATATTTTGTAGACCTGTCACTCACTCCTCATTCGTCTTTTGTAAACTACACGCACGTATTCTTTTTACACTTATGTAAGAATGTTAATTCATAACACAAACAACAAAGATTCAAAATTTGGATTTAAAATTTGTATTGCTTTTTAATGTTGAGGTGGAATTTTTGTTTTTAAAATAAAAACGTTTGCAAAGATAAGATATCAGAAATTTTAAGAAACGCAAATAACATATAACTTAGAATTAAAATGAAAAAGTAAAGAAAAATTTTTCAGTTGTTTAAAGTTTATAGTTTTTAAGACGTTATATGTATGTATGTCTGTCGATAGTTTAATATGAAAAGGGCATAACTTGTGTTTATTTGTTATATGCAATAAATATATCTAATCTCATTTTTTTTTGAAATTTGTTGTTTAGTTTTACGATATTTCGTCTTCCTTCAGGATAATTTGTTTGTGGATTATAAATTCAAAAAAATATTTCGTTATTTGCTAAAAGTTTACAGCTTTTCAGAGTATGTTACATGTGTGTATGTGTACAACTTTGCTTCGGTTTTTCCCCTCGAAATCCGAGGCTTTAATGTAAAAAAACCGGTTATACATTTACGATTCAAAGTATGGTCCATCGCTGGCCACTACTTTCCCCCATCTTTCGGGCAGCGTATGAACCCCGCGTTGAAAGCGATCCGTGAATCGATCCAGTTTTTTTACTTCTTCATAAGACGAGGAAGTGGTGTTGGTCAGCCACGCCGTGTGTCATTGACCACAACAAGTGATATTACGAGGGAGCATCATCTGGAGAATACGGCGGGTAGGGTAGGACTTCCCATTTCAACGTTTCCCAGTATGCTTTGACCGTTTTCGCAACATGGGCTCGAGCATTGTCATGCTGTGAAATAACTTGATAATGTCTCTTGTTGTTTTGGGGCCGTTTGTATTTTAACGATTCCAGAACGATCGCATGTGATTTTTTCAGTGGCTCTTAACAACTCGTAATACACTACCAAATACCGAGCGTGAACTTGAAACCGTAAATATTCGGTTTGGTCGTCATCGTGGCAGCATGGCTCCAGTCACAATGCGCTGCAAAAACCCCTTCCACCCTGCCTTGCAAGTAGCTGTTCACAAGCAAACAATCGCCTTTTAACATCTGTCGACTCCTACACGTGCGGTACCCAATTTCCTTGTTACTGAATCATTCCCATGACTTTCAGGCGTTTTTAAATGGATTGTTAAGTTACTCTCAATGCTCCTGCCAATGTTTGTTGGGTTGGGCACCAGTCTTAATCAAATAATGTCTCCATGCTAGTCTTTGGCATCAAAATCATCAGATCGATGTCACGTGCTGTCCCTAATAGTTGCCTTACCCATGTATTTGAGAGCATTCGATGGGCCTGAACCGCAGATTTCTGCACATTAAAGCAGAAAATTAAAACCTCCTGTAAATTACGAGAACTTCTCGTAAACTGACGTGTTTTATTGAGAATAACTTTATGATGCAGACAGAAATCGACTAATATTTCGATGGCATGACGTTTGCAAATACCTAAGCTTATTGTATGACATCTACGATCTATTCACTTTGACTAACACTTACCGCTAGAGCCATCTAATACGAAGTATACCTAGCATACGAATTTATATTTCAACTTCAGGCTATTTGTTTTCCTTTGATATTAATCTGTTATAATATGAGATATTTTAATTAAATCGATATATAAAATAATAAAAACATATATTATTTCTTCTACAATTGTTTTACTTATTTAAGATACACTTAATAAAATAAAAGCATTTTTTTTGAGCTACAATCGTTATATATATTGTTAAGAATTTTTATCACATCTAACCCAGTGTGCAGCCGTTGATCTGCTTGCTATAAATGTACAATACATTTATATAAACAATATAAAACTAATAACATAATACACAAACAAATATTCATGATTTGCAATACGCAAAATTTCCAAGTAAATCAACTACAAATGATGTTGTTGTTATGGCTGGGCACACTTGCTCTAATGATTATTCCAGACTCAAATGTACAAATCTAACTGTTATGCACACACACACACGAACATGGTTATGAAACAATAAGGATGCAACAACAACAATAAAAGCATTGGTTGTTAATTTACTTGAAATTTTACGTTGTTTAGATCATGTACCTGTTTGTTTGTGTAATATGATTTTAGCTTTATGTTGTATGTGTGGATGCGTGTACATATTTATAACAAGCAGGTTAACGGTCTGCACATTGGGTTAGAAAAGATACAAGTGCGTAGCAATATTTATGTGTTATTTCTGCATTTCTTCTTTCTCACTATTTTCTGGAGGATAAAGTAATACGAGGTGTCCGCCGCGAAGGTATACTACTTTGTTTTGCCGCCGTTTTGACAGTTCATATTTGGCAGTTGTCAAGTAGACACGTGACAAATTTATTCTGGAAAAATATTCGATACACCAAAGTGTTTTAATCGCAATGGAAAACCCCTCAAATTATTCATCAGTCACATTTGCACTCATTAAAAGTGGCATTCTGGTGTGCGATTCGGTCAAGAGTAATTATTTGATATTACTTCTTTGAAAATGAAAACGGCGTACCGGTAGCTGTGAATGGGGAACGATATCGTGATATGATTGAAAACTTTTTAATGCCACAACTGCATGCTTTGGGCTAGATTGACATGTGGTATCAACAAGACGGTGCCATATGGCATACAGCCAGTATTACAAAATTACTGCGAGTAGTATACTTTCTCGGAGAACACCCTGTATAATGTCAAACTCTTTAATATATTATTTTAAAAAGTGTCAAGGCTAATGGTAATGTTTTGGTTAGCACCTATGAAAGGTCGACGTATACGTATGTAGGAGCTAATCATCATCATCAGTTGACTTTAAACTCTAAAAATATTTTCAAGCCTTTGACTTTTTATTCCATTATCATCAATAAAGTAATGAGAATTAAAAAAAATTGCTATAATTTTCTATGTTGTGCCACTTATTTGCGTTGTGTAAATTTACATAACATTAGTTGTGTAAATTTAGACATAACATTTTTTATATATAAAGTAGAAATGATTAATAATGAAGAAAATTTGCTTTAAATCCGGAAAATATAGTCTTTTTGCGCCTTATTTTTCTTTAAGTGTATTAGGTACCGGTTAAAACAAATATTGAAAAAAAAAAATAATTAAAATATAAAACTAAATACATACAAGAACGGCAATTCATTTTAATAGGATTAAGCCCCAAATACAATAACAAAAAAAAACAAAAAAAACGGCAGACGGAGTTAATACTCGTAAAGCAGTAAATAAAATTTCACTTAAAGCAAGTAAATAAATAGTACGAAACGTTTTGAGTTGCCTAGTAACAGACATATCGCTCATTTATTGCAACATAGTCATAACTATAAAAAAGCTCGTTTGGAGAAAAACGCATTTAAAATTTTGAGTGTCCCTACAAGTCTTAGAAAATTTGTTTAGAAAATAACTCCTAGAAGAAACAGTTTAAAAGTACTTTGAATAAATTTTTGGCACAATATAAAAGGCAGTAGTGTTAACAATTCTGCTGATTTTTTGAGATATGACTATGTTGCAATAAAGGAGCGATATAACACTTTGGCATAAAATAAATTAAAAAAAAAAATCTTTTAGATACTGAAACAAAAAATGTAACACGGTAACAAATCTTCAGCACTTAACAAATTCAATTACAGACTGTCATTCCAGTAATTTGTTGTTGATTTCAAGATGAAATGAAACCGTTTTATACGCTTTTCTTGCCTAGCTTTTATTTTTACATTTAAGAAAAATAAAAAAACAAAATTTAATCTCATATAAAATAGTCGCAAAAGAAACTAGAAATTTAAATGCAATAAAAAAGAAATCTTCATTTGTAGGTATGTGTGTGTGCGAGTGTACGTGTGCAGCGCCTGTTGCCATAAAATTAGCTCAAGACATGACATTTTCAATTTGACATAGTTGGCTGATTTTTAAAGTTGCTTTTTGACTTTTACAAGAGGACCCGGAAATTATTATATATAACGTTACATTATGTTTGGTTCGATACATTAACAGCACTGGTTTCTAAAACGATGATTTTGCAAAATTTTTTTTTGATAGTTTAATTTGATTTTGCCCGTTACTTTTGGCCAATAAAAAGAAAAAACACCGATTCGATTTGAAAAACTTGAAATAATAATACAGTAGAATCTCGAAAAAATGAACTGTTTTGAAATATTAGCTGTTCTAAACGGATTTGAAAGACTTGAAATAATAATACAGTAGAATCTCGAAAAAATGAACTGTTTTGAAATATTAGCTGTTCTAAACGGTTTTGAGAGTAAAAAAAATAATAAAAAAATATTAGGCGTACAACTTTGCTTACGCCGTTTTTATATAACTGTCTGTAGCGGCAGATGGTAGTCGAAATAAGTAGATAGTAGATATCATACAATTAGCTTTTAGGTATTTCCTAGAGCTTAGACATGCGAAAAAACTCAATACATTCAGATGTTTTTACTACCACATTCACATTTTACGCACTCGCAAGTCTACTCGCAGATAAATTTGCTTGCGAGTGATTTTTTTGGCACTTCCATGCAATCAAATGTCAAACAAACAAGCAATGTTGCCGTGTAAATAATTTTATGTAAATCAACTGGACCATTGCAAAATAAAGACTTTAGTTTTAGCTAGTTTGTTTGTTAAATTACTAAAATTAATGTTAGAAATGGAAATGTTTAAACTATAAAGCGTTAATATCAATAATATAATGATAATAAAAACTAATTCCAAATATTTTCTAAAATAATCTTATGTGAAAAATACGGCAACTCCTATTTATAAAGAGAAGATATATTTAAAATAGAAGCAAAATATGTGAAGGAAACAAATTGTTTGAAGTTCACGAGCTGACGACAAATTTAAAATGTACTTTCACTCGTACATATGTGTACGTTGATAATACATATCACTCGCATGAGATTACTCGCATGTCTCAATGCAGTGTTTGCAAACATAACGTCATCAAAATATAAGTCGATTTGTGTCTGCATCATAAAGATATTCACGATTAAACATGTTAGCCAAATTCTCGTCATTTGCGGGAGGTTTTAATTTTTTGCTTTAATATGATGAAATATGCGGCTGAGGGTCACCGTATGCTCTCAAATTCCTATGGTGAGGCCGCTATTAGAGGAAGCACTTGCCAAGAGTGGTTTCAACGCTTCAACGGTAATTTTGAATTCGATGAACAGCATAGTGGGGGGAAGATTTAGGAAGGTACATAATTGGAGGCATTACTTAATCAAGACTCGTGTCAAACGCAACAAGAATTAGTAGGATCATTGGAAGTGACGCAACAGCAACAAAGAAATTGGGTGACGTACGTGTTGAAGCCGAGAGATGTTGAACGGTATTTGTTTCTACTTCTTCTTTTTTTCTTCTTTGACTAGTACTCAGGAGATGACCCCTACATATGCAATGCATTGTACTGGGACTAGGAAAATAGATTATAAGGAAAGAGGGACTAGTGTTTGTCGACGTTAGAATTGCACTTAAACAACCATCACAGCATTTAAAATGTTGCCATTAAATTAGTTACAACTGATCAGTGTTCAATGCATATACCTTCTTCGACACTGCTCAGACTAACAAAACTAATCCAAAATCTTCGACACAGCAAGGTAATGAATTGCATTCAAAAGAACATATAAAGAAAACACGGGCGAATGTTTATCACATTGTGACTGGGGACGAAATATGGGCTCATTACGATTATCCCAAGCGCAAAAAATTATAGAAGTATCCCGACCATGATCATGCCTCGACGGCCAAACCGAATGTTCATGGTTCTAAGGTCATGAAGCAATCATGGGCTATGGTTACCGAATGCAATTAATGCGTTTGAGCCCAGGACTGAAAGAATGGCTGCAACACAAAGAGAGACATTATAAATTGATTTTCCAGTATGTCAATGCTTGACTCGAGGTTGTGAAAGTGATCAAGACATAACTGGAAACGTTGAAATATGAACTCCTATCATACCCGCAGTATTCTCTAGACGTTGCTTCTTTGGACTATCCCTTGTTTCGGTCAATGGCACACGGCCCGGCTGACCGAAAGTGCTGGTGACATGAAGAAGTAGACAATTTGATCGATTCGTGGATCGCTTCAAAAGATGGCCAGTTTTTTCAACGTATGCTGCCCTAAAGGTAGGATAAGGTAGTGGCAGGCGATCGACAATACCTTGAGTCATAAATGCAAGATCAGTTTTTTACAATAAAGCCTAGAATTTCAGAAAAAAAACAGACACCTCAACAGACACCAAATCGAGATGGTCTGCAAAGCATAATTTGTAGGATGATTTGCTGAGCCTCGTTTTGCCAATATTAACCCTTGTTAAAGGGTTAAGGACATAAGCCATGCGGCTTCCTAGAGTTTTAGTTGCTACAACAAATGAAGTACTGTTTCCCCTCTATGTCCCAGAAAGCCCTGGTTTGGTGTATGCCAAACAAAACCTGCTCCCCGGGGAGAGTGGTACGGAGTGAAAAAGATTTACGTCTGCATCTGCCTTTAGGGCCTTATTTAATGATGGATCAATTCCACGGAGTAAGTTATTCACCAGCGCCCCCGTGTGGCTGACTAGCAATTTTTGTCACATGTTTGTAACCATATGAGCAACTTGTTGACTCTTGTTGAGAAGTTCGGGCCTTCTAATCCCACCTGTATGCAATTTCACAGTAATCAATAGAAGATTGATGAGTTGGCAGGCCGAAGCCTACTAAGAGCATTAGCCCTTAAACTAAGGAGCGATGTAACAGAGCAATCGAAACTTGCTTACTATTTTCTTTTGTGTAAAAACTTTGTATAATTTTTGTACGCATATTCATCTAATTAGAATTTCTTTTTCTGTGAACATTACGGATAGTCGAGGCGCTAGTGTATTATAGTACTGGAAAAATTTTCGATTGCAAATGGTTTCTGTGATGTGACAGTAAATTTCCGTTACAAATAAATTTTGTTACTAACTCTTAGCTCCAATGTAGAGTCTTTAAATTTGTTGCTGCTTAAGAAAATATAACGCAAATAATTGATAATGAAAACAGACAGGCGAAACTGAAAATAAAATTGAAATAAAATATGTTTATCTTAATCATGCGATATTTTTAAACCGTCCATTAGCCAGCATGTAAGTATAGGTATGTGTGTGCGAGGTGTGGCTTGTCTAGTTAACAAGACCTCTTAACGAAACTTTTTTTTTTATTTTGACCCAGAGAAATGTTTACCTTTATTTACTTAGAAAGATAAGAAATAAATATTCAGCATTCATTCGCTTAATGATTTTTCAAAATAATTAAGACAGAAGGTGTTTATTTGTGAATTTTAAAGCTTTGCAAAGTACCCGGCAGATCAGAAGAAAAATAAGATTTCAAGAATCTGCAAACTTGTCTGGGTTTGAATTTGAATTACAAATAGAAAATCTAAATTAATGTGAATAAAATTTACTCAAATCAAATCTAAGCCAAGTGGGGTGATTTAAGCGACTCCTGAAGCCGGTTTTGGGAATTCCCGCAAAATTCGAAGCCGGGTTTTCATATTCGGTGTACTTTCTATCCGTCATTCACTTTAGTGCGAAAATTGCAGTTGCCGTATTGCTTGAGAAGTGGGAGGATTTTGGAATTCGCAAAAAAGTCGGAAGTTTTTCTTACCATCCAACAAGGTGCGCAGTCATTGCAACTTCGCTCTCATCTTCGAAAAATATCATCATTTCTTCTAACCAAAATTGGTACGTTGTGGGTGCATTGGCTATGTGTAATTCATTTCTCACGGACTTGACAATTATATTCTGCATCCCAAATTCGACAATTTTGTGTATTAGAGCAGTTGACTTTTTTCAGCATATTTTCCAAATTTTTGTAATTAGTTTTCACAACTATAATGCGTCGTAAAACATTTAATTTTCAATAATCTGAATAAAAATTTGTGGCAGCTATTAAACTATGCATAAAAAGTGCAATACTCCTTCTAAGACACCTGTGCCTCGTTTCTGTATTACTCGCATCGAGAAATTTCTCACAAGAAACAACGGAATTGACAGAGAAACTATGCGGATAGAAACAACAAATGGAGTTTCTCACACAAATGTTTCTGTATCTTTGAGAAGCGAGAAATATCTGTCAAAATAGCTTTTTTGACGTAATTCATTGGAAGCTTGTGAGTAAACCTGTTTCTGTATTAAAATTTTGTGAGAAGTTTCTCGCTAGAGCTGTCAAAACTTTTCACAAATAAAAGAGTTGCGGAAGTTATAAATTCAAAAAGTGTAGAAAAGGTAAAGTTTTTAAATATTTATACACATATTGTCGTATTCATAAAAAATAATTTGCAATTAGTAAAAGTTTACTTGACATACATATTTTTACAGAAAATTTGTCAATTAAACCTTTGTTATGTGTAAATTATTTATTACGGAAGATATTGAATGTAGTTCATTATTCATTTCTTCTTTTTATTTTAGAAAATTGAAAGAATTTCCACGGAGATATTATAATATAATAAATATATAAACATTATGAATTACATTTATTTGGTTTTTTCTTTATTTCTTAATATTTATGTGCATACATACAGTATGATAAATTAAAAATTTAATGGCAAAATCTTAATTTTAGCCTGTCTCGAATGCGAGAAGCTTCCCTCATCGGTTCAGGAACTAAAAAAGGGTCGGTTGCAGCCCTTAATCTCTGGCTGTAAATGCGCAACATGTTTCGCCGGTCATATTGGTCAGCAACCATCACCACAAAACTATACCTTATTGAAAGTTTTTATGAAATTTATTTATGATTTGAATGTGTTTTTATTTATGTACCCGTGTTATTGATTGACACAATTTTATTTATAACACTAAATTCAATTGTTTTATTCACTGCTAAACTTAAATTTTCTTTTTGTTTGATAAATTTTTCCTATATTTGTCTTCTTATTTGTTTACTTTTTGCATTTTGACAGCTGCTTAATGGAAATATTCCAATAAAGACGTAACTAGTATTGCCTCTTTTCGATTTAATATACAGAAACGCTGTTTTTCTCGATAGTCGAGAAACGATGGAATTTTATGTTTCGTAGTTTTCGATGCGAGAAACTTTTCACTAATTTTACAGAAACGAGGCACTGATTACTAATTTTGGAAAGAAATTTCATAGCATTATTATTTTTGTGTTCTTGTATTGTTAACGTAACTATCTCTTTGTGTCAGAAAAGTCAAAAGCCTTTAAGATTTTTTTTTAATTTAAAATTAAGATTTTTGTTTGAAAAGTGAAGATATTCTTACAAAACTTTCTGGCGTCACTGCTCTGAGCAATTCATTTATATGTATGGCTTTGTCTCTGCTTTGATTTTTTGAATTAAATTTGGGAAGTTCTAAAAAATACAAGCAATATTTGTTAATATTAGAGCTAGGTAACTGTTCACATGAGATTACTAAGTGTGCCGATCAGTTCTACGAGCTCTTTTAGTTTCATAGTACATGTTTCTTCCTTTTCTTTGTCTTTCTGCAAGTTTTCGTTTTTTAACACGCTAATATTAATTTCACTTGTATGAAAAACAATTGAGTTTTATTCACTATATTAGCCTTAACAAGACAAAATTAAAGTGAGCAACGTGATGATTTTATTTACATATCAAGAGCTTATAAATTAAGTTAACGGTAGCTTTCATGAAATGTCGAGATATAGTTAGCTGGAAACAATCTGCTTACAATTTTTTCACTTGTATGTTTGTATGTTTGTAATACTCGAAAGCCATGCCATATGAGTGATTATTACATATGTGGGTATATAAAACTGTATATTCAGTGCTGTTGTTTTAGTGTGAAAATTGGGTTGCCATATTGCTTCCGGAGAAGTGGGGGATTTTGGGGATTCACGAAGCCGATTTTGGGAATTCCAAAAAAGCTCCGAATCACTTCGCTAACCTCTTTGGAACTGGTTTTTCATATTCGGTGTGCGTTTTTTCCATGGAATATGCACCTGAACTAAAAACGGCCATTCGCTTTAGAAATTAGTAAGAGAAAAACAATTTCTGAAAAGAAATTATAATCTGAATTCTTTACAACTTCTGGGTCTTGCTCAGTTTAGTCGCTTTTCTTATACAATTGCCAGTAAATAGAATAATAGAGAAATAGATAAACAAATTTTATTAATGAAGTTATAACGTCTGTTAGTTCTACAGAAGAAAACTGGAATTACATAAATGTTTATATATCTAATAAAATAAACATTAAAATGATTTGCGAATTTGTGAGACAGTAAAATACCCTATTAATAGGTTTATAAATACTCAAGCTATTTAGCACACTCTTTTTTAATGGCTAGCAGTTTAAATTACACACATACATTTCGCACACTTGAAAAACACAAATATTTGGTTTTATTGCAGGCAATAAAAACTGAATTAATCTCTTCTTCGCCTGTCAAAAATCGATATAATATACATTTAAATATTTTAACCCTTTTTTTTACTGCGCACATATTTGAATGCAGACAGCCCAATTACATACCAATTAACTTTACGCCCCATATTATTACTTGGGCAAATTGTAATCCCAAACAACACAAAATTGTTTATTGCGTTAAATCTGTGCCAGCTTTCGAAAACGATACTTTTTATGTGAATTTCGACATTAAACTTTTTCTCTAATTGGATGTTTCGTATTTATTTCCCAACTAAAAGAGAGAAAAAATGGAAAATAAATAGAATACTGAATGAATTTTTTAATTCATAAAGAATGTACACACACATACACTCACCCATTTATACATATATTGAATGCAGTAAATGCGGCAACTTTTATTTTTAGCCATATAAAATTTATAAAAATAAAATCATAACGAAACTTTTTGTACACAATACTACAAATAGTATAAACAAAAAACTTTAAAGCACCACTTACTGAGGTTGTTAATAATAATAAACATTATTAATTTCATTGCAACACCGTGGAACTACACAGCAGACACATGCTTGAATAAAGTGGTAAAGTTTCTTTTTTATAATTCAGGCCATGTTGCAAGCTATTGAAAGCTGCCTACATATACTTAATGTTAATTAACATACATATAATAAGTATACGTATGTTTAAATTCAAGCAGGTTTTCTTTTATAGGAAATGTTACTCCTGTTCGAATTATATCGCTCCTTTATTGCAACGTAGTCATATCTCAAAAAACCTTGTTTCGAGAAAAACGCATTTAAAATTTTTAGTTTCCATACAAGTCTTAGCAAATTTTTTGAGAATGCCAATTAATTGTTACGGATGTTCTATTCATGAAACGTGCGGTAGCGAAAATTCTCTCAAAATTGCTAAATTTTGAGCAAAAACAACGTCGCCAGGGCATCGCTCAGGAGCTGTTGCACATCGTCAACGACGATCTAGATTTCCGCAAAAAGGTCATATCTGATGACGAATCATAGGTGTGTGGCTTTGACATCGAAACCAAAGCCCAATCATCCCATTGGAAGCGTCCAAAATAGCCAAGAACGAAAAAAGCACGTCAAGGTCGGTCAAATGTGAAGGCTTTTCTCACTGTTTTCTTCGACTGCAATGGTGAGGTGCATTATGAATTCTTGGCACAAAATCGTACGGAATACTACCTTGAAGTTATGTCCCGTGTGCACGAAGCAATTCGTCAGAAACGCACAGAATTGTGTAAAAAACAATCATGGATTTTGCCCCATGATAACGCACCAGCTCTCACATCGATGCTTGAGCATGAGTTTTTGCCCAAAAACAAAGCCGTTATGATGCCTTAACCACCATATTCACCGGACTTGTGGCCCCAGCTGACTTTTTCCTCATCCTAAAACTGCACACACCGATGAAGGGAAAACGCTTTTGTACGATTGAGGAGGTAAAAGAAAAATCGAAACAGGAGCTGTTGGCGATACCAAAAAGCGCGTTTCAGAAGTGTTTCGAGGATTGGAAAAACGCTGGCATAAGTGTATTATATCTCAGGGGGATTACTTTAAAGGGGGCAAGATAGCTATTGATGAATAAATAAATACTTTTTGAAAAAATTAAAAATAACGGTTATATTTTGATCAGTTCTCAAACACATAAATAAAATTGTACATATCCACATATGTATGTATTCGTATCTTCGCTTTGATTATTTTACTCGGTTTTAGAATTCTGCACTTAATTCAAGAATTTTATACTTATTTCAAGAGACATCACAGGCTTGGTTTTCTTGAACAATCCCCTTTTCGTCTCGTTTTAAGTACACATGTGTGTTATTCGTACTTAAATTTTTGAGTATGACTCCTATTAAAAGCAAGTAGAAAATATTTAAATTTAGTTCAAGCTTTTTCTTGCTGGGTACCAATTTTAAGATTTCTGCGGCCTTTGTTTCCATATCTGAATGATTTTTTATTTCATAATATAAAGTTTTTGCTTCTCCCCTAATACTAGTATAAATACTGTTATGTACTTTTGTATTTTTAACGACGATATGTACGAGTACTTACATATGTACATACGTCAATCATCTCTGAAACATACACCATAAGTTTTTCTTCAACAACTTGTTGTTTTTGACTTTGTTAATATTATTATTGCTGTGAGTTTTTATTATTGTTTTAACAAATCATCGCCACCATAATTTTTATGATAATTGTTATTGTTAAACACACTTCCTTCATATTTGTACATACATACGTCTACTACTGGCACATACGCACATGAAAATGTAACGGTTCATTGGATTTGTTAGCATAATCTCATTTAGCAAAGTGAGAGTATGAGCACGAAAAGTTTTGCAAATGAACTATACATACAATGTGTGATACAAATGTACATTTTATATGCAATATTTGTACGTACTCGTATCTACATACATATTTGCTTTATTTTCTATTTCAGTTGTGATTGTTGTTGCAACTGCGGTAGCTTACACTATTTGTTTGTTTGTTTGTTTATAAAGTAGCAACAAAATATGCATGTATATCATTGTTTTGTTAATTTCGTTTTATTGCAGTTTGATTGTGGTTGTTGAGAACGAAAGCATAACAATAACATTTTAATGCTTACTTTTGGGAAATTTCAAATATTGCCATAAAAAACAAATTGTGCAATGCTCTTAAAATTTGTGATTTTTTTAGGTTTTATTGACCTAAAATGTACCTATATGTATGTATGTATGACGATTTTTGTTGGGGTTTTTTTTCTGGGCCAGCGTAAAGCTTCTTTCGAGTTATGAATATTGCTTCATTAAAGAAATTACAATCATAAATGAAATGAAAATTGTTCGTTTATGAAAAAAATATTGAAAGGTTATGGGCTCGATTTGATTTTAAGCCAAGAAAGACTTTTTTTTATTACAACAATAATTGCCCTGCTCATTAACTCTTAATCAAAGAAGACAGAAAAAAAAAATAATTGAATACTACTAAATAAGTGTACAACTTTGCTTCCTCAAACATTTGTGATTTAAAGTACACAGAAAAAAATGTTTTTCGTGTTCAATAACGAAATTCGTTGAATCAATTAATAAATTGTTTGAATACAGACCTGTAAAGGAATTCGTGGATTCAAACAAAAGTTTAGTGAAAATAATTATTAATCGAAAACAACTATTTTTTTAAACAACAACAAAATACTATATCCAAGGTTATTTTTTTAATATATATGTATGTATACGCAAACAAATTATTTTTTCAGGCAAAAATTTTGTTGATTTTATTTTTACTATAATTTTTTCTGTGTAAAGGGTAGTACGGAATTCTTACGGAAATTCAGGTTCCCACAAAAACTGTCTGTAAAAAAGTTACGGAATTTCAGGTTGGTAAATTCCTTATGTAAATTTCCAAATACGGGTAGGAAGTTCTAAAGGAAAAGTAAACTGAATTTTTGATATTTGTTTATTATTACAAGTATGTTAAAAGTAAAAGTGGAGACTTTTTTCCGTTAACAGAAACAAAAATTAATGTTCATACATTTATTTGCCTATATAATTGTTGACAGTTGATTGTTATTATTATTAATAAAATAGATTTAAAAATTTTTTGGTAAAAAAAATGGAGTTTGCAGTATATTTGCTATTTTTCTGCACCAATCTACACAATTATTTTTCCGTGTAGAAATAAATGTATATTTCCAAACGTGAATTTCCGTAAGAAGTCCGTACCGGCCTTAAGATTTTTCTTAAATTTTTTCGTAATTATATTTGAGAAAGTTTGGTATCTATAACGATGTTCTTACACTGAAAGAAAAACGCTTAGTTTCGAAACGAAGTTTTCGTTATGAAAACTTCATTATTGGGATGGATTTTTTTTACAAATTCATTAATGACACGGAAATTGTTTCATTCGTATTACGGAAAAACTTTTGCATGAAAATTTAAGAATTTTTTACAAATTCATTAATGACACGAAAATTGTTTCATTCGTGTTACGGAAAAACTTTTGCATTAAAATGTAAGAATTTCGATAAAGCTAGTAAACAGTGTAGTGAATATAATGACGAAAAAATTAATTAAAGAGCTCAATGGCTGAGTTGGTCAAGCGTCAGTATTGAAAATAGATCCGAATTATATGATCCCAAGATCCCATTTACATGATCGAGTTCGAGCTTTAGTACTCAAATATTTTTTCTGCTTTTTAGGATTGAAGGTTACTGATGTCAGCAATTATTGTTATTAAAAAAATTGTTCTTGGCTGAAAGCGTAATCGAACCCATAACCTCACAAATAACATGGTACAGCTTTTTTTTCATAAATGAAAAAATTTCATTCTATATACAGGGTGTCCGCTGGGACTACTACTATTTTGTTTTTTTTTTTCATTGTAATTCTGGCTGTATGCGATGTGACACCGTCTTGTTGATACCACATGCCAATCAAGCCCAAAACATGCAGTTCGGGCATTTTCAAGTTTTCAATCATATTACGATATCGCTCCCCATTCATGTAAATGGTCATAAATGTAAACAAATGCAAATCCTTATGCAGAATTATGACCAAAGTTGTTCTTTGAGGACCAAGCTCGTCACTCATTATGATTTCTTCATGAAAATCAGGGTTGCCATGTGCGAGCTGTAACACCCTATTGCCATATGAACGGCGGTTTAAATGGTTTTAAAGGGAAGAAATGCAAATCCTTGTGCAGAATTGTGACCCAAATTGTTCTTTGAGGACCAAGCACGGCTTCAATTTGGCAGTAAGTTTTCAGCCGATCTTGTAGTACGTTGTTGTCTATGATTGGGCCTATCGCCTACTACTCTCTCTCTCTCTCTCTCTTTCTCTCTTCGAAATCAATTACTACACGATAAATAGTAACTTTTGTTGGCACGTTGTTCCTCCCAAAAATTTTACGTAACTTTCTCATCGTAACAGTAATCGAAGATTGATTTTGATAAAATGTTTTAACGATTAAAACCCGTTGGTTCATAGAATATTTTTCCATAATAAATTGTCACGTGTCTACTTCACGACTGCCATATATGAACAGCTAAAACTAATGTTTATGAAAATGGCGTCAAAATAAGGTAGTATACCTTCCTGGCAGACTCCCTATATATATAATTATTGTTTCTTTACACAAATAATATTCATAACCCGAATGAAGCTTTACGTTGGCCCAAAGACAAACAAAAATCGTTAGATTTACGAAAGTTTTTCACGAGTGAAACAATTTTCGTAACATTAATGAAGTTGTAAAAAATAATAAAGTATCGCTACGCAAAACTTCCATCCCTTTAACGAAATGAAACTTTTCATGGTATTAACGAAAGAATGGTGAACGAAATGGTTTCATTTCCATAACGAAGCGTGTTTCTTTCAGTGTATATCATTTATCATACCTGCATATTCATGCACATAGTAACTTTTAAAACAAAACAACATTTAAGATTTTGTTTTGAAAGTAATTATACGAACCACCGAACAGGTTCGACATCCGTTAACTGGCACTAAATATGTACGAGTATGTATATGAAACTTATGGGATTCCTATAAATGCAACTCGATTTTATATCCATGTTTATATTATTACATGGGTATCAAGGTTGCACTGTCCAAACATTCATTTAATATGTTTTTTGCTTTAAATATTTAAGAGTTTGAAATTAACGCTGACTTCACAACCATCATCGCTAGCATACAAACAAAAAATAGCAACGGAAAACAAAGAAAAATTGTTAACAAAGTTTTCATTCCCCTTCGGCGTTTTGCATTAACTTAAGCAGTTCGCAAATTTTTCTCTCAAACTTTAAAACAGTTATTTCACCGAAACGCAGCCAATTATTAAATGCTCAAATTGAGAAACTCTGGATGTTTTTTTCCGCAATGTATTTGTTCTGTTTAAGTTTATTGTTCACTATTGTTTACGTAGAAAAAAAAGGGAAAAACAAGAACAAAACAAAACTACTTTTTAACAAAATGTTTTCCCAACACGCAATGAAGAAAGAACAGCAACAACAATAACATAATTGGCAGCAGTGCCAGTCTACAACAAACGCTTGGTCTGCTTGCTCCGTAAAATGCACAAGAATTAATAATAGCCGCAAAAAAAAAAAAACAATACAAGAGTAGGAGCTTCTAGCAATAACAATACTTGAGTTCGGCAGCAAAAATAAACGAAAAAACAAGCATCATAACCAGACCTGGAAAAAGGAAAAAGAGCTGCAAACATTTAACAAGTAAACTTCCGTTGATGTGTGAGGCCCAAAACAACTCATTCATGTTAAATAATGCCGCATATGTATAGGTACTCGTACATACACCGGCTTTCATACCACAGTGTGTTGAGTTTCTTTCCATGTGTTTCTCTGCAGCCGACAAAAACAACAAAATATCAAATATGCACAGTGAAATTTAACAGAAATCTATTCATGGAGGGAATTTGTTAAGCAAATTGAGATGCTGTTGTTCTTAGAGTGGTTTTGTTAGAATATCATTCGTGAATCTAGTAGAAAGAGAGGCAAAAGCTGCACACAGGTGGCCGTACTATTTTTTAAGGTGCAGTCAACCACTTGATTTTGTTAAATTGTATTAAGTTTAATAAAATTAAAAATAATAAATTAGCTCTTGGGACTATAATTAATATTTTAAAAGTATTTTGATTTAAAATGATTTTTTATCTATTTTTCTATTTTTAGCCGATGTCAAAAAATCTTGTACATAAATACAATTTATTGGTACTGATACAGGTACGTTTTTAAGTCAATTCTAAGATATAATAATTTACTTTGAAACATAATTTATTATAAAATAAAACAAAATAATACTTAAAATTGGGACTTTAGTAAAGAAAAGTTGTTTTCAAGGGCTTTAGAAATACCATTTAAGATATACAGTAGTAGGATGCAGAAATGAGTACATTTTTGTATATTGTGCCGTTTAAAATTTAAATTGTGAAACAAATCCAAATTTTCTTTCTTAAATTATGTTATATTTTATTACTCCGCAAAATTGTTTAACAATCAAAACTAAATTGTTAAATTCTTAGAGAAAAACAAACTTAAATGAAACAATTCGCATGTATTCGATTTTGCTCTAGTTGAAAACTTCAAGCTGAAGGTCCATACCACGCATTATACAGGGTGTCTCAATGTTAAGCCGAACAGGGGTGACAGGATTAATTGTAATTATCATGAGAAAAATCAGAAAAAATCTATCCCATGCAGTTTAAAATTATATTTAAACTGTAACCATTTTTCGGTTATTCTGGTAAATATTTATTATTGTTGTTCATTTAAACTTTAGATCCGTCACCCTAAATAACCCTAGAAACAAAGTCAGTAGCCCTAAGTTTTCTAGAATTAACACTAGTATTTGTTAACCCATGAACTTAAAATGTTCAAAATCTCTCGACTCCTCCCTGTCCTGCTTAAAAAAATGTGCTAAAGTGCCACTAAAAGTTCGCGCATTTAAACAGGATTGCTCTTCAGGCCAAAAGAAGCTATCCGAAGGAAAGCAAAATATTGCCAGATAAAAGAAATTTAAAAAATCAAAACAGACCTTAAGCTCAAAAAATTATAATAAGTAATTTTATTGCCTTTTGCAAGTTTAGTTTTAGCAAATTCAATCAGATCACTTCAATATACACATGCGAGTTGAAGTTGCCGATTTTAAGCGACATGCGTTTTCCAGAACACCAATTTGGCGATTTTTGTTAATAACAAATCACATTTTTAGGGTACCCAGCCTTATTGAAGTTGCAAACCATTTCATGTTTTGCGAACAAAAATTTTTAGTGCATTCTTTTACCTTATAATGCTATAAGTCGAAGGTAAAATAATGCACTAAAAATAGAGATTAATTAATTTGTAATTAATTAATCTCTATTTTTCATTTTTTCCTTTTATAATCTATAGCTTTTAGGCAAAATGTGTTGCACTTTTCCCACATTAAAATATCCTTGCACAGAAAATGACACATGTAACTGACAAAATGAAACATCGAATGTACGAAAAGACTGGGATTCTCTTTTTTCATATGTTGATTGTAAACATTATAAATATTAATAAATAAATAAAAAAACGATAAAATCAGCGAAAACCGTCGCAATTATAAAATCAGCATTCTTAAAAATTAAGCTGTCGCTGTAGTTATGTATATCGAGCATACACTGTACTCATTTAACTACAAATTTCTCTTTGCTGTTGTTGATTTGTAACTTAACAACATTTCAGTCTTATTTGTTATTTTATTTTGTAAATATGTAACAATTTTGGCGACTAAAATAAAGATGCTGGTAGTTCTTTAATTTGAGTTGATAAAATTTTCGAGTTACATATATTGCTTCAGTATGCAAAACATTTGCTCTGTTTAGCTTTGAAAACATAAACAAGTTTCCTTTAAATAACTTAACAAAAACTCTACATTCTACCTTGATAATTTATTTACCTCTCTCACTTTTCGATTCCATTAAGCATTTTATTTATTTATATATTATATATATTTTGTTTTTATGCAATAAATGCATTCGCTTGATAGCGGAAAACGGAAATTGTTTTGCAAGTAACCCAAAGCAAGACTTCAGCCAACACACACTACTACAATATACACACATGCTTACAAAAAAAAAAAAAAAAAAAAAAACCAACCATTGTGCTTGCTTATAATTAAAAGTATGAATGTTTGTACGAATATGTTTTAAGTAACAAACTTAAACAGCTGGTTGCACTTTAACTTCAACTCAGTGCGCAGGTTTTAGCTCTTGTTTTTAATTAAAAGAAGAAGAAAAAACAAACAGACACTAACAAGCAAAGAGAACGTGAGAGTAGAGCACACTTGTTTATGTTTTGTTTAACTTTTGTTTGGTACCGAGATCTCCCAAAACCCCACTGTCGGCGCTTATATTGATGAAAACGTATTGCTAAAAGTATGCGTGAAAAAAAACTCTTCACAGCCATTCACTTTTATATCATCCTTCTTCTTCTTTACCCCGTTGATGACGATATTTTGCATATGCTCACATTTTTATAGGTACATACGTATAAAAATGACAGCAATGTAACCCTATTTGTATTTCTGTTGAAACTTCACAGAAAAAATTCGGGAGTTTTTTTTAAACTTTTATATTTTTTTATACATTTTTTTCGAATTGTAAAATACACAAAATGGAAAACTTCTTTACAATAAATACGAAAAATAATAGGATTGAAGTTTTTTTGCTTAGATATGGTCACACTGCTGACGAATGCTTCAATGCTGCAAGGAAACTGCATTAGCGGGCTATTATTGAAGTTGCCAGATGATTTAAATTTTAAATATCAATATAATCCTTAACATTCTTCATGAAAACCTGGAAGTTGTGTTGAATTAAATTTTGGGTGATTAATATGAAAGTGCAAGTTATTTGCTATAAATTTTTTACAGCTTATATTATAGGCAGCCGCATATACAGGGCATCTCAGAACTCAATATCAACCCGAAACAGGTTGACAAGGTTGATTGTAATCATCATGAAAAAAATCAGAAAATAATTTTGATATTAATTTGAATGTTAATTTTATTGCCACTTTCAACAACGCACTTCTATGTGAAAAGCAACGTTAAAACAAAACCGTGTATGCGCACATACATGTATACATATCTACAGAAGTGTGAGCGTAAAAGAGATTTCAAAAAATATATTTGATTAATTATATGCAGGTACTAGCGGTCATATTCATAAAAAATAAAGGTTTATTTGACAAATTTTTTATAGAAATTTGTCAACTGAAGCTGCAATGAATAAAAAGTATGTTTATGAATATGGCCGTAAAGGGCCAAATAAACTACACAAACTGTTTGCCAAACACGTAACACGTTTTAGGTTCAAAAATTAGGGTTTTTGCTGGTTTGTACAAATATTTGAAGCATATTTGCACGAAAAAAACATTTTTGGATTTCGTGTAAACATTGTGAATCTGAGTGTAATTTAGTAATTTCAATGAAATTTTTGCAAAGTGAGGTGGTGGAAGAAGCACACAAAGAGAATCAAGAAAATGTTTTCTTGTAATAATGCTTAGAATTGTATAAAAATTTACCTTCCTTCTAGAAATGTAAAAAAAATGAAGATTAAAAAAACCTGAATGTCAAGAAATAGAGAGTATACCAATTTAAAGGGCAATTTGTGTCAAGATGCATTAACGTCTACAAGATGGCAGCGCTAACGCATATGACAGTTTTTTACTACTGGTTACATAGTGAGCCATTTACGTCAAATGTATTGTTTCCAGTTTTGAAAGTGAATTCAGTGGTTTATTCTGAATATGCCTATTTTTGTTGTAATTTTGCTCTACTGCTTCCACCTTGTAGACGTTAATGCACCTTGATTTGTATCTTGCGAACTTCCTATGCCGAGCAGTGCCGCAACACAATGGCTGTCTACTCTCATTGAAAACAAAAAACTGATTAATTTGTGTTTGCATGTGTGATTAAATTGCTTTTGCATGCGTTTGTATTTGTGTGGTATAGTTACAAGCGGAAAGTGTATACTTGCCAAACGGCCTCAAGCCTCTAGAACAGTGATGCCCAAAAGTTCTATATGGAAGAGTAAACACCAACACATTTAAGGAAAAACTACTTTTATTTAATATGAAAGACGAAGTTGTTTGTGTATTTTTCATTGCTAGTGCTGAGCGCGGTATTTGTGTATTAAAAAGCACAGCCCTATAGCAAAGCTCATTTACAAAAACAATTGAGTATCAAGCGCATAGGCCTGGGCATGTTTGCTCTAGAATCTTCAAATAGTATTTTACTTGTAAAATCTTCAAAATAAACAAGATACTTCTTGTAATAGCATGTTCACACGAATGCTTATATTCAGGGTTCGCTCTCTCATTCGTGGTTTGCGGCCTAATCTTGATTGAACCAACATGATTCGCCAAACAATATTTTATGAGTGAACCAACTTGGTTCATTTTGAATCCTGTTGTGAACCATACAAAAACTACTATCATCTCCAAATTTGCTACTAAATTATCGCTAGTTTATCTGAAGTAGCTGGCAAAAAATGTAAACGAAGAAAAAACAGATAAATAATGTGTGTAGAATCAAAAGAAACACATGGAACACATATAAACTGGATACTTACACAACGATTTATATAAAAGTTTAAAAACGAATTAGTGAAATGTTTGTACAAAATATGTAAACATCAGTGTGAACCAAAAAACAATACCTACAATACCTAGTTTCGCAATAGTGGTTCAGAGAGCTTCATATTACCGTCTGAACATGGTATAAGACAGCTTAAATCATTCAGCCACCGGGAATCAGGGTTGTACTTTATGTTTGTTATTTATTTGTTTATTTTTTTGCTCTTATAAAGTTCATTCGAATTGACCGCTGGCCAAAATTTTACTTATTTCACCTTGTCCTATATACTCGTATAGTGTAATTACAAATCGGTTAAAAATTTTTTTTTTCCAAATTTCAAGTTTCTTAATTCGTATTTTCTAAAACAAAATTAGCCTAAAACAGTTTGACATATCTGCGTTATCGGAAATCCCGGAAATGCATAATAAGTTTCAAACTCAGAGTTTAGTTTACTCCATTCTGTCTGTGTCTGGCCACTCTGCTTTTGCTTTTGCAAATGTAACAACATTGAAATGATCTCTGTGTGCTGTTTGGCTGATGAGTGAATAAGTTGCCCAAGTAAATGAATAAAGAGCGTGGTGAGGTGTATGTGAAAATTGTTGGGTGAATTGTTTTTGTCTTTTATATTTTCTTTGTTTGATTTTCCTTTATTTTGTACATAAACATTAGTCTTTAAAGCGCATTTGAAGCGTAAAAGTGCACTCGTTCCGTTTCAATACGATATTGCGGTACATAAACATTTCTTGTGTATGGATAAATAAAAAAAAGAGCTAAAAAAACGAAATATTTAACAAACAACAAATAAATGCAATTTGAAATACCTACGTGCCATAAATTATATCCGAAATATATTTAAGAAAATATTTGCAAAAAAGCCGAAAAATAAAAAATTGTGAATATGTGCATGAAAAATACTATACTATACTTATAGAGGAAAGCTGAGAATTTTTATGTGATTTGTGTGCGTGTGTGTGTTATTGTAGCAAAAGATAAGATTGTTGATTTCGTTTTTGTTTTAATTTTAGAAATTCGGGACAAATAATCATCACTAAACAGACAACTATGACATTTATTACAGATTTTGTTGTTGTTATTGTTGAGTTTGCACGCGGTCAGTAAAGCACAAATAACAAGATTTTATTGCTTTAACTAGTTTTTTCTCCGTACTATACATATGGATGTATGTACATTTAAGATTTAAAATAACAAAAAAAATGTGGCAGCATTTTAGCAGATTTTTTTTCAGGTACGGGTTTTTTTAAGTACATAAATTTAATATAATTTTGAAATCACTTGTTTGAGAACCAGAGATGAGAGCCGTACCGCTGACGCCGATTCCATCGAGTGATCGACGGCTTAAAATACAGCCGATTTAGTCACCTTAGGCATTCTTAACTGTTTTTTATTTACAGTGCTGGTATTTGAGTGATATTCCTACCAAATGAGCTATTTTAAGACCTGTGTATGCTATTATGACAATAAATAATACGTATTAGTTGTCAAAACGTGTTCATAGTTAAGGCATCCGATCAATAATTATGACAATTCATTTTAAACAAAAGTAGAAAGCGAATATTGAATTACAATACACGGGTAACCCCAGTGTCCAGCAAAATACAATACAATTTATTTAATATTACCTTTTTCATTTATTCATATTCACAAAGTACGTACGAAGTATGTAAGTTCATCGTATTTGCTGTTTATATGTTCCACATTTTTAATTGTTTTCTGATTTTTCAAAACTTTATTACACTGAACCAAAAATTTACCTAAATACTGCAAAACAGAGTGTAAAATTGAAGAAATGTGAAATGTATTTACATCCTAAAAAAATATTTTATTCAAATTTACTCGGATTTTCAAATATTGTAATTTATTTAAGTAAAATAAAATAATAAAAAAATTTCTTCCTTTCTACAGGCGTTTATTGAATAATACATACCTTTAGTTAAATGGAAAAATATTATTCAGGTTTAATAAAATAAATTAGTTGAATACCTATTTATTAAGAAAATTTTGTCAAATAAACGAAAGTTTTATTCTTTCAAGATGTTAATTCGAATATTTGTGTGTGCTTTTGCCTTACTATTAGGCATTCTTGTTTTAGCTAAATTTTAAAAATTTTTAACAAATGTTTTTTGAAATGTACAAATTTACATTTTTAACAAATCTTATTAGGGTTGAATCGAAGAATATTTGTTTATATGAATAAATTTTGCTTCGATTTAAAAAATAATCTATTGATTTGAATATTTTGTTTTTCGTGAAGGGTTTACCAAATTTTTTAATCAATAATACCGACGAATTTGGTTCAGTGTACTGTCAGCATACGTCAAATTCTTGTTCTATTGTTTATCATTAAAATAAATTATAAATTAAAAAGTGCATATGTGTATGTATTGTTACTGTCAGGACAGTAGTTTCAAGTGTGAACGTTTTAAAAACTTTTAATCAGCAAATTCAATATGTTTGTTATTCTCAATTTCTGTATATTTCCATAATAAAGCAACAATAAGATGCCTTTTGTCTTATATGTAGCCTAATTCTTGTTACTTTGCGGCTATCTAGTATCGCTGTACCATGCGGTTAAGTTTTCTTTTCTGTGATGATATTTACCTTGCGTTTACCTGGTGTTTACACGTGCTCGTTTGAAAAACTAAATACATCCAAATTTGTTTACTAACCCACACACATTTTTTGCACTTGCAGCCTGTGAAATTAAAACATGTTTTTTCACAGTATCGCAGCTTTATTGTAATAACTTGCAAGAAAGTCGTTTGTTTCGAAAATTTTTTCATATCAGTAAGAGAACGCAGCGTAAAAATTATAAAGAATATATAACAAATTGCATATGTGATCAATATGAGACAAATATAGACGAATAAATAAATAAGGGCTTAGTGGCTGAGTTGGTTAAGCAGCCGTATTAAAAATACATCATGTTTACATGGTACTAAGTTCGAATCCTAATGGGTGCTGATGAACAGTGTAGCGACTGTGAAACAGCTAGTTGTCCCCCAGCTTTAGTGTATTCAATTATTTTTTCCTGTCTTCTTTGATCAAGAGTTATTGATCGCGGCAATTATTGTTATAATTATAAATAAAAATATTTCTTGGCTTTAGCCAGGATTGAACTCGAGCTAGACGAATGATACCCACCCATCATCATATAATATTAGAAATATTAATTATAGAGAATTATTATTTATCATTAAATTATTTGTATATGTAGTTCCCCTATTTCGAATTGTGTAGATTTATTTTTTTATTTATTAATTTTTTCCACAAACTACATAAATATGTACATAGATAAATTTTAGATAAAACATAATAATAATTTAGATAAAACATAATAAAAGTATTTTATTGGTCCATTGTACAAATATAACAATATTTTTGGCGCAGCTGACAAAACAATGGCTACCGCGGCCGATAAATTTTGCCCTTTCAGCCGCCGCCAAAAAAAAACACCCACGGCTCGCATCTTCGTTGAGAACACGTACCTTTCGTTTGTTGAACTTTATTTAATTAAAATATATAAATAGAAAACTATTAATTTGGAAAAATATTTAATGTGAGAAAAAAATTTATACATATTTGTACGTATTTTCGTAAAAGAAGGTAAAAAATTATAGTACTGAATATTTTTCAAAAATATATAAATAGCTTGTTTTCTATGTTTATAATTTTTTGGTTTAATTATTAGAAGTTAATAAAGTGAATACGCTAAGTTTGCTAAATACAGGTATATTTAATTAATATATATTTATTTTCTTACTTATATCATGAAAAATAAATTTTCGTTACGAACGTATTAATTTGTAGCCCTTTCCATAATCTTCGTGTATTTTATTTCAAATATATTTTTGTATATATCTATGGAAATGTGAAATTCCAACTAAAGGCTCTACCCATACACACATATTACGAAATCACACATTTTTATTTTTAAGAGATCCGATTAACCCGATTTTTGTTCAATTTTTTACCAAAACTGGGTTTTTCAAAATATTAATATTCGATTTATTCGAAAACCGGGTTTAGAAAATATCAAATAATCGAACACTCTAGTAACTATGGGCAGGGTTGATCAAAGAGTAAAGAAGGAGCTGAACACGTTCCGGGGAATTCAAAAAGTCTTTCAGTTTCTAATAAGCTTTGGTTTTTTTTTAACTAATTTATACATAAGAGGAACTGCTTAAGACAGAAAATATTTAACTTTCCTTTAAATATAACTTGAATTTAAATGAAAATTAACTGATTTTGTATTTAAATACGCAGTCAAAAACTGGACCTGAGTAAAATTGATATCATTTAAACTGATGCCATTAAGTATATATTTTTCTAAATGTAATCATTACATTATAGTTAAATTATTCAAATACATTAACTTTTGAAAAGTTTTTGTTTAGCTGTTATTGTTTTTTAAAAATTTGACCCTCTTTTTGTTTTGAAAATACCCTTTTTGTGACACCATTTTTTCAAAATATACTTTTTGTGCTACGTTTTGAAAATTTTCGATGGCAACGCTGCCTGCCTTTACGGCCTTATTTGATGATGGATCAACTCCACGGAGTGAAGAGTGAGAGAGGGAGGGGAGAGAGTGAGCGAAGGAGAGGTAACATTGTTCGAAAAAATTGGTTTAATTTTATTTTTTGTTCCGAACAAATTGAGCTGTGTTGCCAGCTGCTTTAATTTTTCAAGCAAAGTTGTTCGGAGTTGCCATATCGTATTATATGCACATGTGTATTTATATTAAAATGTAGTGTATATGTTTTATATTGGTTATTATAAAAAATAAAAGCAAACAACTTTAAAACATTTTGGCCTGAATTTCAATTCATCGATTGCACTGAAGCATATTTCTGAAATAAAAACGCTGCCATCTCGTAACAGCAAGATGTCTCGTGTAGATAGTTATTTCATATAGTAGCTTTGTTTCTACAGAACAAATCTTCAAAGTGGGTGAATCGTTTTAGATGTTCGACCTCATGTTGCGAAAGTGGTGAAGACTTTAATATGGAAAGCCCTTCTCCACTCGCTGCATTTCCCAGACGTTGCTTCCTCGGACTAGCACTTGTTTCGATCAATGGCACATGGCCTGGCTAACAAGCACTTCCCGTCTTTTTTTTCGGCGAGGGGGAAAAATGCTTTGCGCACTTACCAGAGGGTCCGTACTCTTCGCTTTGTGTAGGACTGATCACCACAGTGAACTTACCGAGACTAAAAAACCCACTCTTCCTGGAATAAAAATTTCCACCCCGGAACCGCCTTAGCATTGCTTCGGGGTGGACTCCCAATGGCTTTATCAGTCCTTCTCTTTACACTATCCTTCGTCTGGGATCGTGATTATGATCTTGTTTTGTGGCGTCCAGGGGGGTTACCCTCCATTGCGATGCGAAACTAAGAAAGGTATATGCGATAAGAGTGTAGTTTGGTACTCTGTGCCGTTTGCGCAAACATTTTTGCGTAATAGTTTGAAAATGAACTAACACTGGTACCACAAAATAAACAATAGCGAAGAATGATAAAATAAAATGTGCAAAAGGGGGAAATTAAATGCGAAAAGAAAATACGAAAACGCAATATAGAGTACCAATTCTTTGATTTTTCTTTCGCATCGCAATAGAGAGTAACCCCCAGATCTGATTTTTCGTCCGCAGAACTTTTTCACAGAATCGCGATACCGCTAAAAAGTTGGAAGTTGATGTCCACGAAATTCTCTACCGTTATTGAGCCAGCTACCATCTCCAGCTCTCTACCAGTTGCCGTTCATCGAATACAAAGAAAGTGCGTTCGGCGTTCTTTTTGCACTTAAAGTCTTATTAAGAAGTAAAAAAATTGGATCCAAACGTGGATTGCTTCAAAAAATGAGCGCGGGACTCGTATGCAGTCCGAAAGATGGGAGAAAGTGGTGGCCAGCGGTGAACAAGTCATTAGTGTATAACCAGTTTTTTTTTTTTTTTTTTTTTGTAGTAAAGCCTTTAATTCCGGAGAAATAAACGGCGGAAACAAAGTTGTATACCTGATTTTAAGTATTTGACTATATAAGATTCGCAGTCTTAGAAACTATGCCGTACGTTAAAGCAGATTTTCGTTAAAGCGAAATTCGTTATACTAGTTAGCCTTTTTAGTTACTTTTTTTTTTGTTTCCTCCAGTTCATTTTATTTTCAATGGTTTGTTTTAATTGCTGACATTTCCATTTCCTAAATATTATTTTTTTAAATTAATATTTGGCATACCAATCAAAAATTTATAAACAGCTTATTTTCTATTATTTCCCAGCTGTCTATATGTTGACATTTCATAGGAGCTACCCTAATCATCGGTAGACTTTGGAAATTTTTGAAAGATATTCATTGAAATGTCGACACATAGACTGGGATAATTTTTTGATTGGTAACAATGTAGAAGCTAATATAATGAATAAAACCCAATTGTTTGTATTTTGCATACCTTTTGTTTGTTGGGTAATTGCTTTTTCTCGCCTTACATATTTCTCGCACTTTCAAGTTTTTCCAATTGATTTCTCGCGCTGCTGTTTTTCTTACTGTCAGTTTGTTATTAAGAGTTCGTTCATGTGACTTTTTTTACTTTTTTGCGCTTTTTTTTATCAATTGAATTTTGTTTTATTGAATAAACAACAACAACAAAGTTGTTGTTATTTTGTATATACTTTGTTGTTGTTTTCATTTAAGTTGTTATTTCAAATATTTATTATTTGTTATTTTCGCTTCGTTTCTCTCCACTTGTTTCAGCGATAAAAATTAATCAATCATCTGTAAATTTAAAACATTTAAAAGATAAAAAAAAGGCAATAGACGCTTAAATTAACTTGAGGGAAATGTGTTTTTTTTTTTTTTAAATTTGGGCTCTCAAAGTAACCAAATGCAAAAATCTTTTTTCCTAAGAAAATCAATGAATGAAAAATTATTAAGTTCTATGGTTCTACATACATGCGTACCTAGTTTACGCGAGGGTGGGTCAATAAGTCCTTGACTTACCGTAGTACAGGTAAACAATTCATCTGCTAAATAATATAACTTCAAAAAGTATACTTTTAGCAAAGAAACTTGCACAATTTTCAAAATAATCCAATAAACAAATCATTGACAAAATTAGCTTGACCACTCCTTCAGCGTCTTTTAAAATGTATTTAGAAGGCGCCTAAAATAAAGTAAAAAACAAAGTAGTACTCCTGATTAACAGTCAAACAGCTATAAAATATGGCTAAATGGGCAGAAGCACTAATATTTTTCTTTACTTTAGGTCAGTGGTGGCAGAGCACATACACAGATAGTTTATACGCTTGTATTAGTTGCGGCAAAAAATGAATGTCTTTTTTTTTTTTTTTTTTTTTTTTTTTTTTTTTTTTTTTGAAAAATCTACATAGCGAGTTTTTGTTTCAGTAAAGTCGAAAGGGAGTTGAAAAATATAGAAGGTATTAGCTGAATGTCTGTATATTTTACAGTGTGTACTTTGATGTTTACACTGATATAATAACTTTCGTAGATATTACGATATTTTGTATTACGATTGTGACGTTGCTTTTGGGCCAACGTAAAGCTTCATTCAGGGATATATATTATTAAAGAAAAAACAGTCATAAATTTATTGAAAAAAAAAATTTCATTGCAAACATGAAAAAATCTATTTTTATAATACAATAAATAATATATATAATGAAATTATATAGTATATATAGTGAAATGAATTCGTCTTTGGAATGCAAGTTATAATATGAATTCATCACTATTTTTTCTTTTTAGCAAGCACAAAAACTGCGACGCTATTGTGCTTGTCTGCAGTAGAGTTGGGTAGTTCGCGAACGAACTAGTGTCACTGAACTATTATTCACTTCAGGGAGCTAAGTGAGCCGATCATTTCTGCAAGCTCTTTTAGTTCCGTAGTTCATGTTTCTTTTGTCTTCAAGTTTTCTTTTTCGTTTATGTTTCTTTCTTTCTGGTAGATATGTATACGGAAGTAGTCAAACAGTGCTGCCAGAATTTGACGTAAAAAGTACAAATCTATGTTAAATACAACTATTCAGAATATTAGACAACACAATTTTACTTTGGTTTTTTGTATTATAAAAATAAATGATATGATACGTGACCATAATTGAATATGAAAACATCGAGACATCATCACAAATATATCGTTTTTTTTTCTTTTTAATAAAGTTAGTTTCATCACACCTGAAAATTTATAATCTCACCTTTTATTAATTCTTATAATAATTGTACTTTTCATTTGTTTACAGCATTTTTGTTTTGCTTTTCTTTATCATGAAACCTGAACAGAGCCGTTCATTGAAAATATTATTTACGGAGCACTGAACTATTGAACTAAAAGAGAGACATATTTCAGTAAAAAGTGCTGAACTAAAAAGAGCACTCTTTCAAAAGAGCTCATTAACTCAACTCTAGTCTGCAGTAACACCCAGAGTCTGTATCTGGAATTGAATCCCTGACCTCGATACTATTGATCAGTATTCTATCAAATCAGCGATCGATTGTTTTTTTTTAGATAAATGATTTTTTGAACCTTTACAAAGTGAACTAACAATAAGTATTCAAATCTTAATACTAAATACAATGCTAGACAAACATGTTTTATTTTCCACATTTAATATCGGTAAAATCACCTATTTAACGTTCTGATGGTGGCAAGGGTATCCCTTCTTCTCAACCGAGAGTGGCGTTAAAAATTAAATATATTGCGTGCAAGAGGATTTAGGTGAAGTTCCAGTTTACAGATACAGATGAATTCCATAGCACCATATAGGCTTCAGAAGTGCGTTGTATAACAAAAGTTTACAATCCAGCTTGAATGTCGAATTTCTGCCCATAAGCCAATTTAGTTGCGCTGCTTTTAACTTTAAGTGAGTAACTTTCGCATCAATGTGAGACTTCCACGTTAATCTAAGGTCGAGATGAATATCGAGGTAGTTCACTTCATTGTGCTGCGGAATAGGTGAATTGTTAATTTGGATAGTCGAACATGTTTGTTTACGCAGTGTGAATGTAATGTGAGTACACTTTTGTTCATTAACTTTAATTTTCCAAAGTTTTAGCCATTTCTCTAATATACTCCTGCAAATTTCGCGAAGCTATTTGATGGTTTTCATGTACGCTGCAGAATGCTGTGTCATCCGCAAAAGTTGAAGTGTGGATTCCGGATCTCGTTGGCATGTCTGAGGCGTAAATCAAATACAAAGTAGGTCCTAAAATGCTACCTTGGGGAACTCCTGCCTCAATTGGTTGAGTTTGGCTTATAAAGTCGGCTTCTCTGATAACAAACTTCCGCCCATATAAGCAGCTTTCCAGAAGCTTGTGTGTATTTGCAGGCAAGTTTAACTTTATTTTGTGCATCAAGCCCTCGTGACACACTTTATCAAAAGCTTGAGAAATGTCAATGAATAGAGCTGAGCAATACTTCTTCTCCTCAAAGGTCTGTCTTATGACATTGACTAGTCTGTGCGTTTGTTCTATGGTGCTGTGTTTAGCCCGAAAGCCAAATTGATGATCAGGGATGCATCCCACATTGTTTAATATTGGAGTCAACTTCGCTATTAACAATTTTTCGAACAGTTTTGAAATTGTTGGCAGTAGACTTATTGGTCTGTATGATTTTACTTTAGTGGGATCCTGGTTTGGGTATCATAGTAATCATGGAGCGATCGAATATATAATGAAACATTCCCATTATTTTAGCCACATTGTTTCATAGCTGTCACGAAAGTCTTACACTAATATAATGAAATAATTTCCTTATATTTACTACACTATTTAGTAGCTATAATGAAATGCTTACATTTTCATGCAAAAGTTTTTCGTCGTAAAAATAATAAAATGCTGCTATGCAAAATTTTCATCCCATTAATGAAGCTTTCATAGACGAAATGAAACTTTTCATGGCAACGGTTGTCTGGTGGCAAATTTATATTTTTAAATACGACTATTTCAAAAAGTAATAAACGGTTTGGGCGGAGGGTGGTGCTATTGGAATTATAAATTGTGTGGATTCTTCAGTCACGATGATGCCGTGATTGAGTGAATATCGAGCGTTCGCTATGGAGAGAGACATTTTTCGTATAGCGTTTTCGCGCTGTGTCTCTTTTTTTGGAGCGACAGGGCTCATTTTCATTTAAAGGGTTACGTCAACAAGCAAAACTGCCGTTATTGGCCCGCAACCCTCAATTGAAATACCAAAAACCTTTGTACCTTAACTGTTTAGTGTGCCTTATACGCGCATGAGATAATTGTAATTTTTTTGAAAATTCTCAGAAGACAAAGCTCCGTTTTGAACCGTGTGTTCAACTCGACTGGATGACATACTCTTAAAAAAATGAAATCCGGATTTCAATGCTCTTAATAAAACGTTGCGTCAATTATTGTTTTTTATTTAAGTTTGAAAATATATAATATATATTTGAAAATATATATCTGATTTCATGCTCTTAACAAAGCTTTTTCTTTCAGTGTGCAGTGTACATGTGACTAGAGCTCGTAGCGTTCATGAACGACCGGTTTTAATTGAACGGATAATTTAACTGAGCGATGTAAGCTGGTCATTAAACTGACAACTTTTCATTCAGTAATGTACCGATCATGAACGACCGGCTTTAATTGAACGGATCATGTAAGTGAACGAAGTAAGCCGGTCAATAAACTGATACTTTTTATTCAGTAATGAACCGTTCAAAATCGTGGCAATTTTTTTTTCGTTCTTTTTGTTATGTTTTGTTTTCAGTTGATATTTTGTTATTCATGAACGAACGGTTTAAATTGAATTTAAGTGAACGAAATGAGCCAAGTCATTAAACTGAAAACTTTTCATTCAGTAGTGTACCGTTTAATTTCGTTCAAATTTTTTTATTTTTTGTATGTCATGTCCTTTTTTGTTTCAATTGATATTTTGTGTATGTACATTAGAACGACTCAAGTTGTATGGAAGTGAAATTCGTGCAAGCTGTACCCGCCTTAAAGTGAATTTTGCTACGTTTTATGATGGCATCTAAAATATTTCGGCTCTAGCTTTGACCCCGCGTGAGCTTTGGACCATTTTGAGAAAGAGTCTATATTTGCATGTTTTGTCAATTTGAGAATCTGTTTTCTTACCAACGTATACGATATGAATATCATAAGAAAAGTTTGCTTAAGGTGTGTCCAACTGTATATATAATTTGGCCAAGGACTATCATCCATGTCCTTTTCTTAAGCATATTCTGTAAAAAAGAACGGGTTTTGAATATTTTGTTCGAGGTAGTTTGTAATAAAAATGCCAAATTAGCTTATTTTAATCTTTAGTCGATTTAATTAAAAAAGGGTCTCAGTTTTTTTTTTTAATTCGTCCTAGTTCGCAAGGTGACAGAAGTGCAATGGGGTGGTAACCCTTTGTTTTAAAAAGGGCAATATGAGAATCAAATAATTTCTTTTTCCAAGTACATCATCTTTGTATGTAAATAATTTAGATTTTTAAAAATTAGATGTATTATATACGGTGATTTGGAATATACAGTGTCGTGCAAAACTAAAGCAACAAATTTTATTAATGCGAAAAAACCTTATTTATTTGGAATCAAAATGGTTTTACAAAAAGCAAAAAATTTTAGATAGTTCACAGTTGTGTATACTTAAAACTAAATAAAAAATAAATAAATTTAATTTATTTCATTACTAAAAAATTAATGAAATATTTCTATATAAACTTAAATATGGAGTTTGTTGCTTTTGTTTTGCACAACACTGTATATAAATGCAATTTTGTGGTAACTCCAATATGATAGCGGATTTAGTTTCTAGATCATATATGGATGAAAATAGGACTAAAGAAAGAACAACATTTTCAATTTTGGTGTTTTAGTATTTATTACAAAAAATTATTTCTTCATGTGTCTTATACTGGTGAATATAGAAATTTGAAAGTTTGGCCACTACTGTTTTTGCCATAAACACAAAAGAATTGGTTGCGCTTATTTTGCCACGTGCTCAATGTGGCCACACCTTTATTAAAATTGGTAAAGGCAGAAGTGAAGTTTTGTATTGACAAAGTGGCGGTAAATTAATTTTAAGCCTTAATGAATCGACTAAAACGTAAATAAAATAAATTAGAAAGTCAAAAGAAAGCATACGCATAAATACATATATAGTATATAATTGTTTTAATAAATTTCTCACTTAAATTATAAATGTCAAAGACCTTAACTAACAGCCTTACCTTTTCAAACACCAACTTCAGTCTACTAAGTTCGCACTTGAAATGAAATCGTTTTTTTTTTTTTTTGCTTTTGTTGAGTGTACGAGTATAATAAATTTAAACACAATTCAGTTGCAACAAAATTCTCGTAAATTGTGGATATGAATATTAAAATAAAGAAAACAGAACAAAATAATATTCGGAGGTTAAAAGTTCAGGCTCTCACTCACCTCGACAAGATTTAATTAATGTTCGTCTGCGAATTTGGTTGTTTGAGTTGAAGTTTGAATCTGCGTGTGGTTTCAATTGTTAGTTTTGTTGTTGTTCTTGTTGCTGTGTTTTTCCCAGAAAACATGAGAAGTTAATGCCACAAAGGCACTCGGATTTTCATTTTTTTTTTTTTTTTCATTATTTTGAAAAGCTTACGTTGTCAGTGAAATTTTTAATTACATTTTGTCAGATGTTTATTTAAAAAGCTTAAACAATTCCAGTTATTTTTTCTCTGTTTGTTTGCTCTTAAATGCAGTTTTTGTTCCCCGGTTTTTCTTTGAAAGTGAAAATGTGTCACAAAGTTAAGGAAGTAAATCAAGGCTTATCTTACAAAACGTTTTACACTACAGGAGGTCATTTGGAAAACACTTTTCATTTTACAAAAAGAAAACTAAACAGCAAATATTTTAAATTAAGTATAACAATTTAAAAGAAAGATGAGAACAGAGAAATCTTTGTCTTAACCCTTTCAAAACAAATTTTTCTTAGGACAGAAAAGTTGTTCTTCATGTGGTTAGTTGATAATGGTTTAAGGCCCGGTTTTTGATTTCGTATTTAAATGTTATTTAGCTTTAAGTTACATTTAAATACGAAAATCAGTTTTTCACTACAAATTTGAATCAAACTTAAATACTCAATCTTCTCGATTTAAGTTGTATATAAGTTTTTCTCATTGTCCATATGGTTTTGTGTGCTTGCATTTGTATTAGTGCCTGTAGAAGATATTTGAAAATTAGTTGCTAATTTTTCACTAAACAACAGCACAATATGATAATTAACTAAAAATAACTTCGCATGAAATAAAATTATTAAGGTTTTTATGCCGTTAATAAATTTAAGTTTTTTCATTAAGAATTTTTCCATTCTTCCACTAGCAAACAGCTGTTCTATAGAATACTTTCCATAATATTTGGTATTTAAGTAAAGCTGCCACACTTTCATTGCATTTAATAAGCTTAATTATTTGATTGATAAACTGAATTTGCATTTAAATACAACTTAAATTTAAATGAAAATTAACTAATTTTGTATTTAAATACGCAGTCGTCAAAAACTGGGCCTAAGTAATGTTCCTTAAGGTGCATTTAAGTAAAGGATAACCAGGATAATAAAAATGTCCTATGACAGGAATCCTCCCATCAGTAAATTACTAAGGAACACCATACTATAAGAAATATACAAAATATGAGAATTCTAATTGTATAATTTAGAAAATTTAATGAAATATAAATGTAAGTTAATTGGAATGGTATTTGGCAAACATAGCTAGCACAAAGTAATATTACAAGCAATGCAAATAATTTTCGTTGCTCTTTTTTATTATCTGCACAGCTTCTGCAAAGGGGGCGTGTATTTCCCTCAACGAGAAGAGGTTCTTCTACTCCTGAAATTGTTTTTGATTATATAGCAGGACGCCCATTTGTGCTAATTTTTGCTCTCTCTTTTCCATAGGCAATAAGTTATGTACATTCACCGAGGAACCTCATTAATGGCGAAAAAGAATCCAAGCATTAGATGCAAAAATTGTAAGCAACCTTCAAAAAACTCTCTTCCACCATTTTCACGACTTTCTGTCGGAATCATAAAGAGATGAAAGTTGGCATATGTGACACAGTGAAATTGGCATACGTATGACTCAGATGCAGTTTTGAGAACATATTTTATATCTATGTTTTTGTTATTAGTAAATTGTTATCTAGTTGTATTGTTATTAACGTAGCTCGTTATTTTCCAGTTTCACCAAAATCACAACTTTTTTAAAACGCTTATATTAATTTCTCATGTAAACTTGTTTGTTTTTTATATGTGTGCAAGACTCGAAACACATGCTACGTATAGTGATTATTACATTTGGGGGTATATAAGACTGTATACACAGTGTTGCTGCTTTAGTGCGAAAATTGGTGTTGTCGTATTGCTTCCGCGAAAGTGGGGGATTTTGGACATTCACGAAGCTGATTTTGGGAACTCCCAAAAAATTCGAAACTACTTCGCTAAACGATTTAGAACCGGGTTTTCGTATACTGCGCCTATTTTGGCAGTGGAACGTGTATCTGAAGTATAAACGGTCATTCGATTTTGTGTGAAAATTAAAGTTGTTCTATTATTTCTGAGGAAGTGGAGGCGTTTTGACGTTTCCTGCAGTCAACTTTGGGAATTCTCAAAAATGTCAGAACCAGGTTTTCATATTCAGTGCACATTTTGGCCATAGAACATGTATCTGAGCTATTAACGGTCATTCGATTTGGTGCGAAAATTGAATTGGCCATATTATTTTCGGAGAAGTGGGGGATTTTGGTGTTTCCTGAAGCCAATTTTTTGGATTAAATAAAGCCGGAATACGGATATTTTGCTGGATATATGGATAATTAGTTTGATATTGAAGCGTGTTTTTTTTTAAACTATATTACTCATCAAAGTGTGCTACTTTGATGATTTGACAATTAGCAGCAAAAAAAAAATGACAATTTCTTTGCTTGAAAAAACTGATTTGATGGAGTTATGTATATGGAATTATATGCGAATAATTGTGTTTTGGTAAATTGGGAACACTCAGTGGGACACATGTGTCCCGTCAGTATTAAAAGGGTTAAACACAATGTCTAAAAAGAATATTAATCGTTTTCATAATTAATTTAATTCGTTTGAATGAATGTCATAAAAAAGATGTTTTATAATTCCCAGTAGACATACTATGTATGTAGTAAGTGTACTAGGAATTGTAAAACAACTTTTTACGACAGTCATTCTAATGAATTAAATTACTTATTAAAGCAATTCACATTCTTTTTTAAGCAAAAATTTTATGATTAAGAATGATTATAAACTTTTTTCATATGATTTTAGAAACTGAAATTTTAAAGCAAACATTTTTCAATTTTCTACAATAAAATAAGTTTAAAAAAATTTTAAGGAAAATATCTTTAAGAAACAAACTTAAAAGGCAACAGGTTTAAAAATTATATCTTCATAAAAAATATTTTGTAAAGGGTGGGTAAATTTTAAGGGCCGATGTTGCTTTTGAATAAAACACAAATTAGTTACTAATTATTGTCATTTCGTTTTATTATGATAATACTAGTATGGTTTAAATACGTATGCAACAAAATATCGGATGGAAGTGGGCCGCCGCCACCTCTGAGAAGTAATAAAAATATATTTTTATTTAAATTTGACGTGGTACAGACATTTCCACGAGTTTGGCTTCAAAAATTCAGCTCGATTGGATCACGGAAAAAGGGCTAAAAGCTTATCCAAAATCTTTTACACAGACAGACAGATGTACACTACGAGCTTTTCCGAAAAATTATATTTGGTTCTTGGGACAGTTTGTGTGTAACGCGGTGTTATATATCATTCAAAAAGTACATTTTAAAAAAGTAAAAAAGTAGGTTATGAGGAGGGGGAAAGAGGGATTAGTGTTTGTGAACATTTGAGTTGAACTTTCCAACATTATAACAGACAGAAAACACGTCTGCAGGCAACTTATTACATAGACGAAGCGTACGGCTGAAAAACGAATTCTCTCTGTAATGCGTAGTGCGATTCCCCGGGCAATCGACCACAAATGGATGAGCTCTAGACGATGAGCGCGTGCTACGTAAAAATGTGCGAGTTTCGGGAACAAGATCCCTAATCTTGTCAGAACAAAATCCATTGTAGTAACGATAGAACAGAGTAACGCACCCCACACTGCGTCGATGCTCCAGTGAGTCAATAGAGTTGGATACCCTACTGTCACTACTTCGCTCTCTCCTGCACACGGTCGAGTAACCCCAAAATAGACTTTGAGGCACCGGCCCAAACATGAGAGTTGTATTCCATTTTCGGTCGGATGTAGGTGGTATAAATAGTAAGGAGGTCGGATGGAGTGAAGTACATCTTACACTGTTGCAAAAAACCGAGGCACTTGAATGCTTCTTTAGAGACAGCGAACGTCACAATGTATCTTCATTCCAAGAACTCCAAGGGCATCCGATTCCTCAATATTTATACCATCCATGAGTACAGATGAATCAGCACTTGCGGTCGTTTGTTTGTGTGTTAATAAACAACACTGAGTCTTACGAGCGTTGAAGGCAACCCTGTTTTTACGACCCCATTCGGAGAGTAACAGAACATCACTATTCAGTAAATCGTTCACATTTAGCCTCTTGGCAGCGATCTCTGACAGGCTGGGCCTATAACTAAAAAAGTACGAGTGGCAAATGCTGCTGTCATCCGCGAAAGAATGGATAGGGTTGGAAGTTTGATAGAGAAGGTCGTTGAGAAAAATAAGAAATAGAGTAGGAGAAAGAACGGAACCTTGCGGTACTCCTGAATTAATCTTGAACTCGTTTGATGAGACCCCGTCTATAACAATTCGTATAGTGCGAACTCTGAGAAAGTTCGATATAAACGCTTTGGAAATATCTAGAACCTATTCAAAACTTCCCTCTCATATATGAAGGAATGTGTCAATAGAGTGAGATATCTTTATCTTTATTAACTTGGCCACAATAAAATGCTTATCATATCAATCCAATAAACATATTCAATGTTATCATGTATGTACATGCTGCAAGATAAATGTTTTATTGTTTAGTTATTCAATAAAGCATAGGGATTGTGAGTAATTTTTTTTAGCCATTTATGTAATCTCAATATGTTTGTAAGCATAAAAGTTTAGTTACATACATACAAGTACATGTGTGTTTCCAACTCAGTTGTAGTAAAAAGGACATTGTTATATTGTTTAAAAGAGCAAGCAACCCTTTCATCTAATACGTGTGTTATTGTAACCTTCAATATCTTTGTTGCAATTGAACATTGTATTGACATTCATGACCACTTTTACGTATTTTCTTTATGTTTTTTTGCAACTCGTTTAAAAATTATACTTCAAATATTTGACCTGGCCAGATGTGTGTTTGCTGAGGTGGCTGGTACTTGAAAAGATGTCATACCCAGGGCTGATAATGTTACGTTCGACTGCTCGTTCTAATACATTTATTGCTTTATCATCAAAATTGCTTTAAACAGCCATTGAGTCAGTTGATTTCAGTCCCTTTCAATTCATATTAGACTCGTTGTCAACTATTATCCTTTTATTTTGCAATTCTCTTTTGTCCTGTAATATTTTGTTGCATTTCCAAGTGTAATTTTTCTTTGTGTAAATTTGTATTTAAACGTCTGATTATTACTGTATTTCGTATTTCTTTTTGTGGTACTTGTATTCTCCTTAAGTTTTCATTTCTTGTTGTTTTTTTTTTATATTTATTGTATGTTTAAAATGTTGCTTTTGTGTTGCAATGTGGGTCACACAAACAACAACAGCTACTAAGTATATTTTTATGGGTTTTTACTGATTTAATTTTTGCTCAAATAAAACTGTAACCACAGACATTTACATTGGCGGTTTGGCTTTGAACCACGATACTTGAATGGAAAAACAAAAATAAAAAGAAAAATCAAAAACTTGAAGTAGAATAACTTCGATATCAAATGTTTAAAATTACTCTTTTACACTTATCCAGGGCAATATGGTTCATTCTCGTTGTGATTTTTCAGCACAGAGATTCCAAAGTTAATTTTATATTAGCCAAGAAGTTGAATATAAGTGTAAAAGCTAAAAAAAACTAGAATAGAAAACAATTCTTAACAATTTTTGTGTTATAAAGGGTGGTTAAATTTTAAGGGCCGATGTTGATTTTAAATAAATCTATTTAGGAATTATTGCCATTTATTTTTATTATGATAATTTGGTATGGTTCAATTATGTATGGTACAAAATATCGGCCAAACGAACGCCACGACTTCGGCGGCACACCTCCATCTAATAGTCCAAATTTTCGATGACCCCGCTGAGGCATAATTGCGGTTCTATGCCGTTAATGTGATGGATTATCTCACCCTTTAGCTATTGCATTGTTGCTGGCTTATCAACGTACACCTTTTCTTTCACATAACCCCAAAGAAAGCAGTCCAACGGTGTCAAATCACATGATCTCGGCGGCCAATTGACATCGCCGCTACGTGAGTTAACACGGCCATTGACTTTGTCTCGCAAAAGAGCCATTGTTTCATTAGCTGTGTGGTAAGAAGTAGCGTCCTGTTGAAACCACAATTTGTGTACATCTATATCTTCCAATTCGGCGCATAAAAAGTCCGTTATTATCACACGGTAGCGAACACCAGTAACCGCCTAAACGGCCTAACTTAGGGAATAAATACAGCCCGATGATGCCGCCAGCCCATAAACCGCACCAAATCGTCACCCTTTGTGGGTGCATTAGTTTTTCGACAAGTACTCTTGGATTATCATTCGCCCAAATACGGCAATTCTGCTTATGGACGAATCCACCGGGATGAAAATGCGCCTCGTCACTGAAGATGAGTTTCTTCGAAAATTGATCATCCACCATTCTAACCATGCTCGACTTTCATGGTTCAAATTGAGTTAGTCTGAAATTGAGAAATGCAAAATGAAATGCAGAAAACAACTTGACTTTTAGGTGTGGTTCATATTCATCGTCAGCCCTTAAATTTTAAGTACCTGATAGATTTGCTACAGCGTCTTCAAAATTCTAAAATACAGTTTTATGCATAAATAGGCTATCAATTTTTCGGCTTCAAAAGTAAACATGAGTAAAACACACATAAAGCTATGATTTCGATCATATTTCATTGTAATATTTGGTCCTAGCTATTGTGCTGAAAATGTAATATCATTTATATGACCGCCTTTAGATTGGTTGCAATATTTGGTCCTAGCTATTGTGCTGGAAATGTAATGTCATTTATATGACCGCCTTTAGATTGGTTGCAGCAGCGAATCCTTTTGAAGCAAAATTGCTTTCGACCTTATTTCCGCTCTGAGAACACTTAAAGAATGTTGGTTTTCAAATAGTTCAACGTAAAGTCATTAAACGCGTAAGCAGTGTTTTTGCTGTATCCTCGCAAAAGAAAAACCTCACGATGTCAAAGCGCATGATTTTTGTGGCCAGTTTATTTCTCCTCTATGAGTAATAATGTGATTTTGGAACTTCTCTTTCAGAAGATCCATTGTTGCTCTTGCTCTGTGACAAGTGACACCATAGTGTTCCAATAAAAAGTTCAAACTAAAAATTTTCTACGTCTAAAGTATAGGGATTAAACGATACTACTAGGGTATCGATACTTATACTTGATACGGTATAGATTTGCGAGAGGTATCGAAGAAAAAGCATCGATACATACTTGTATCATTCGAAGAGCACATGGAGACAAAAACAAAATCTTCGTTGATCCACTGACTGAAATTGAAGGGTCTTAATTAGGATCCCGGAAGTGAACATTTCTAAAACGCAGGAACTCTATCATAACAATTCGTCTGCAATATTCACCCATTAGGATCCCGGAAGCGAAGATTTCTAAAACGCAGTCATTCTATCATAACAATTCGTCTGCTATATCCACTCAATAGTTAGCCTTGTAAGACCCATTATTACAATTTGGCGTTAGTTAAAGGTATGATTTGGTAGTCAGATATATCGCATTTCATCATTACAACTTCCTTCTAACCTAAAAGTTACCGGGAAGACAATCCTACCTGTTCATTTTAACTAGAGATTTTTTCTTTGAATTTGCCATGTTTGCACATCCTACCATATTTTTTACTCAAAGAATTACAATCCAAGTGAGGTTTAGTTGCTACAACAAATTTTTTCATCTAAAAGTAGTCTTCAATTTGTGTTTTGTTGCCATACTTCGAAAAAGGATAAATTTTATTTTACAGCCAAGTTGTAATAATGAAAAATGCTTAACAGACAGTTTTTCGCTCACTTCTGCTCACTTAAAGGTCGCCAACCTTACCGGTAAGTTGTAATAATGTCTAACTGTGTGACGTTAAAGATACCTTTAAATGTCGCCAACCTTACCGTTAAGTTGTAATAATGTCCCTAACTGTCTGACGCATTCAATGTAGGAGGAACAATTTTGTTGCTTAGAGGAACAATTTTGTTGGTAGATACAATTTTCGGTAAAGTCTGGACTAATTATTTTAGTATGTCAAGTTCGTGGCCGCAATCTTTTCGTCTTTTTTTTTATGAAATGCAACCATACACCCGATTTCTGTAGTCCTATTTGCATGTACGGTTGCATGGATTTATTTTCTAAAAACTTTGAAAACAAATAAAATTACGGAAAACATAGTGACCACCTCAGTTTTTTCGACTGTCAATAAGAAAATAGTATTTCTGAACGATACGAGTATTTTTGACCGATACCTACCTTGGTACTCGGTGGTAAAGCATCGGTACCAAAACTACTGGAAATCGAAAGAAAAGTATCGAGTATTTACTTGTATTTACTCGAATCGTTTCATCCCTACTAAAGTATTAAACACATTGAAGCCGGCAGATAATCGACTTCAATGTGTCAAATATAAAATACATGCGTTTAAAGGCGATAGTTTATTTTGACAACAACAAGACGACACGACCACAGGTTGTTGCGTATGTTGATTTTTTGACGCATTCGAATTACCCCAGCACACAACCAACTTCAATATGTCAAATATAAAATACATGTATTTCAATACGATCGTTTATTTTGAAAACAGCAACATAACACGCCTGCAGGTTGTTGTCCATGCTGATTTCTGTTTTTTATTTGTTGCAGTCAAATTAAAATAATTTCTATTTTTATTAACTAAAAAATGAAAACAGAAAAACATGTTGCTATTGGAAGTATTTTATTTCCTAATATAACCTGATAAAAGAACAAACTTTAAATTGGGTTTTAAAAAAATTATTTGTTCTATTGCTAAATAAAGGGTGGTTAAATTTCAAGGGCCGATGTTGATTTTGAATAAAACACAAACTATTTAGGAAATTATTGTAATTTTATTTTATTATGATATATTGGTATTATTCAATTATGTATGGAACAAAATATCGGCCAAATGGGCGCCGCGACCACGGCAGCACACCTCCATCCGATGGTCTAAATTTTAGATGACCCTGAGGCATAATGGAGGTTCTATGCCGTTAATGTGCCGAATTATCTCATCCTTTTGCTGTTGAATTGTTGCTGGCTTATCGACGTATACCTTTTCGTTCAAATAACCCCAAAGAAAAAAGTCCAACGGTGTCAAATCACATGATCTTGGCGGCCAATTGACATCGCCATTACGTGAGATAACACGGCCATTGAATTTGTTGCGCAAAAGAACAATTGTTTCGTTAGCTGTGTGGCAAGTGCCACCGTCCTGCTGAAACCACATATCGTCTACATCCTATCTTCCAATTCGGGCCATAAAAAGTTCGTTATCATCTCACGATAGCGAACACCATTCACAGTAATTGCCTGACCGGCCTCATTTTGGAAAAAATACGGCCCGATGATGCCGCCAGCACATAAACCGCACCAAACAGTCACTCTTTGTGGGTGCATTGGTTTTTCGACAGTCACTCTTGGATTCTTATTCGCCCAAATACGGCAATTCTGTTTATTGACGAATCCACTGAGGTGAAAATGTGCCTCATCATTGAAGATGATTTTCTTCGAAAATTGATCATCATTTTCATAATAAGTCTGAATAACTTTAACACGTTGTTGGATTGTGTATCTCTCCATGGTTCAAATTGAGTAAGTCTGAAATAGAGAAATGTCAAATAAAATTCGGAAAAAAAACTTGGCGTTTAGGTGTGGTTCACATTCAACATCGGCCCTTGAAATTTAACCACCCGATATGTGCATAGTTACTTATCCTTAACAAAAAATTCCTAATTTTATAAAATAACTAGTTAATGACCAAATAAACTATACAAACTGCTTGGCAAACACTGCAAAATTTTACATTTGTAGAAACATTTGTAGAAACATTTAGGTTATTGAAGGGGCTGTTTACTTGTTTGTATAAATATTTGAAACATGGTTGCACAAAAATCTTGAAAGTGTGTGTTGTCTAGCTCAAAGATTTGTTAGTTCAAAGAAAATTTTGCAGAATGAAGTGGTGGAAGAAGAGGCAGACGAATCAAGAAAAAGTTTTCTGGTGAAAATTTTTAGAATTGTATAAAAGCTTACCTTTTTTTTTAGAAATTAAAAAAAAAAGATTGTTGCAACAGAATCTCAAGAATTAAAGGCTAAAATATATTACAAAACAATCTCTGCATTGTAAACTTCACATGGCGAGCAAAATTGCCGCAACGTAATTCCCGGTTACTCTCATTTGTGTTTGTATTTGTGTCGCTTATGTGCAAACGGAAAGCTTGTGTTGCCGAAGGGTTTGCGTAGTTTAGTTGCCCTTTAGATATATACCAGTAGACTTTACATTATTTATGAGTAGTTTTAATTGCATATGTTTGACTCAAAATTTTAAAAGAAAATAATTTTTGGTCCACATCTTAAAAATTTCGATATTTTGAATAATCCAATTGCATAATCAAAGAAAAAAAAATTAATAAACGAAAAAGCTATCAAATATTTTGAATAATCCAATTGAATAATCTAAGAAACAAAAAAGTAATAAACGAAAAAGCTATCAAATTTTTAAATCCCATGATAACTTCTGGTCCACCCTGTATTTAAGGTTTTATTATTATATTCAGTTGAAAATATTTTGCAGATGCATAATCTGTATGAAATTGCAATTTGCTAAAGTATAACACAATAGTATTGTCATCTAACTTGACAATTTTCTACAAACAATTTTCCACTTCTTATTAAGTTTTAAACAAATGAGTTGCTTTTATCTGATTCCTAATAAAAAATAAAAAAGTTTGTGAAATTCTGTTTCCTCTCCTTCCATATACTTGATTCAATTTAATTTTTTATAAATGCCTGTTAGAAAACAATCAAAGCAAACATGTAAAATATGTATGTGAAATCAAATGTATAAAAACCAGATAGACACTGTGCTGTAACAAATACAAGGATTTTCCAAGCAAATACAGACTTACACACATTAATATTTTGTTGTATATTAAATCAGTTTGTATGAGTAGCGGTATGTATGTGTATGTGTAAGTTTGTTGTTTTAACCTATTATTATCAAACACTTATGTCATTAATGTATTTATCCTTGTTCGTTGCATAAACCGCACACACTCGTACTACACATACACAGCTCTAAACGAGGGCAGTTTCACCCGGCAGCTCTGATGAGAGCCCCTTAAGGCATTTATATAATTCAAAAGAAATCCTTCCGGTTTGTTTTAGGGTCACAAAAAAGTTAATATAATTTTAATTTAATCCTATTCAGCGAAGGCTGCTGATGCCATAAATCCTTAAGACTTGTGTAATACGATGTTCAGATATATACACCACTATGGAGATTATCGTAATTAAATAAGAGCAAATAAGGATATAAGTGAAAGTGTGATAATGATGTAGTGATAATGTTAATTACATATAATAGTATACTAGAATGTTAAATGCACTACAACACCTTAATTGTGCTTAATATTCCACATACAAATTCAATTAAGTTATTAAACAATTAGTAGATAATTGTTTTTAAATTGAGTAAAGTTTGAAAATCAGTGCTGCTGCAGGTGTGTTCAGTAAGCAAAACTCTTCATACTGACAACTCAAATGTCAGCAAAAATATAATTAATTCATAAAATAAGGCAGCAAAACTACGGCCTTACAAAAATGTTTAAAACTCTTATACTCGTATTTTGCTTTTTTATATAATATGGTGTTCATACATACACTTTTTAATTAATTCAATTATCAGTTAATTAAAAAATTTTTCAAGTGTTCATACATACTTAATATTGCGAATGCAATTAACGTTTGACAACAGCTGACAGAAAAGTTGTTTACATTTTGATTGTGAATATTTCTTCTGAAGGCAGCTTTAATACGGTAGTGGTATAAGCACAGCTGTCTTTCGTTTCCTTTGCGTAAATTTGTCAAAAACACATTTTTCAAACAAAATGTTGACAGCTGTTCGTAAATTCTACCAACAAAATACATGTTGATGTTTGTTGGTGTTGTATTTATTGTAATTCTGCCACTACCTATTAAAGCTGCCTTGTTTCTTCTTGTTGACACGCCATCTTTTGTTTACATTTTAGTTATCAAATTTTAACAAAGTGTGTTCATTGGGAATTATTGTGCAAACTAAACACGGTTACTACAGGGTTGTATATTTAATTTTACTAAATATTAGAACAATTAACTGTTAATTGGCAATTAAGTTAATTAAAATTTTGTATGAGTAATTGAAATCAATTAAGGCGTTAATTGCAAAATTTTAATTAAAAGTGTATGTATGAACAGCATATAAAGTTATCTGGGAATTAAAAATCTATCACTCTAACTGCAACAACTATATGTTTTTATTACATAGTAGCAATCTCCAATTAAAAGAGTAATTTTGCCCATTTTTGTAAATTTACCAACTAAAATTTTCATGGCAAAAATAAATATTGTTGTTTTCAGCTTTAAGTAGCTAATTGAGTAAGCAAAATTTTGTATGTATGAACAGCAAAACGATATTGTGCAATAATCCAATATTGTTTGAACACGCGAATATCTCATATGTTTGAACACGCTTTAATGGTTTTGAATCACATGGTCTAGGAGCCGATTCTAATCACCGAAACGATTGTTTCAAGCAATCTATGGCATGTGAAACCTGCTTGTTGAAGCCACATATAGGCCACATCAACATCAATTAATTTCGACAAAAAAGAACTGTATTATCATATCGCAATATCGCGCACCAGCAACAGTTACTATATGACCAGTCTCAATATTCCACATAAAAATTTAATTAACTTTTAAACAAAAAAAAAAGTATCTTTTAAAAAAGCACCTTCTAAAAAACCTTTTAAAAAAGCATCTTTAAAAAAATATACCTTTAAAAAAAGTACTTTTTAAAAAAATACCTTTCAAAATAAAACCTTATAAATACGTACCTTTAAAAAGTATATAAAAATGTACCATTTAAAAAAAGTACCATTTAAAAAAGTATCTTTTAAAAAAAGATTTTGTAAAAAAAGTAACTTTCAAAAGAAAGATATTTTGAAAACGTAGATTCTGAAAACTACTTTTAGTAAAAGTATTTTTGAAAAAAGTACTTTTGTTAAATTTCAAGGGCCGATGTTGATTTCGAATAAAACACAAAAGGAAATTATTGTAATTTTATTTTATTCTGATATATTGGTATTATTCAATTATGTATGGAACAAAATATCGGCCAAATGGGCGCCGCGACCACGGCGGCACACCTCCATCCGATGGTCCAAATTTTCGATGACCCTGAGGCATAATGGAGGTTCTATGCCGTTAATGTGCCGAATTATCTCATCCTTTAGCTGTTAAATTGTTGCTGGCTTATCGACGTACACCTTTTCTTTCAAATAACCCCAAAGAAAAAAATCCAACGGTGTCAAATCACATCATCTTGGCAGCCAATTGACATCGCCATTCCGTGAGATAACACGGCCATTGAATTTGTTGCGCCCCTGTGAATTGGGCTAATATGTGTACTATTACGTTTTTCCGTTAAAAACGCTTTTGCGAATTCTTTAATTGCAAAATAAATAACGACACAAACACTTGTTCGCTACACAGTGCTTAAAATTTTCACAACTTTGTTTACACTTAATACCGCTGTGTATTATAATTACTACAGAAATACGTAAACGCACATACCCACATACGTACAAACTTGCGAAACAATAAGAACGCAAACCTAACAATAAAATCAAAAGTTGCTGATTTACTTGGAATTTGAATTCGTTAGACCATTTACGTTGTTTCTATTATGTTTTTAGCTTTATGTTATATATTTACGAGTATGCACATTTATATCAAGCAGAGCAGCGGCTTCGCACACTGGTTAGAAGAGATACAAATTCGTAACAATATATATGTATATGACTTCGGGTCAATAAATCTGTGACTTTTTTTTTTAGAAAAACACAGTTTTTATATAAAAAGTTATTTTATTTTTCAAAGTAGACTCATTCGAGTTCTACGAGGGCTGATAAAAAAATCATTATTTTAAAATTTTTCAAAAAATATTTATTTATTCATTAATTACTATCTTGTCTCCTTCAAAGTAATCTACCTCAGATATAACACACTTATGCCAGCGTTTTTCCAATCCTCGAAACACTTCTGAAATGCGCTTTTTGGTATCGCCAACAGTTCCTGTTTCGATTTTTCTTTTATCGGTGTGTTCTGTTGTGGGAAGAGGAAAAAGTCAGCGGAGGCCAAGTCCGGTGATTACGGTGGATGATAACGATTTTATTGTTGGCCAAAAACTCACGCACAAGCATCGATGTGTGAGCTGGTGCGTTATCATGGTGCAAAGTCCATGATTGTTTTTTACACAATTCTGTGCGTTTCTGACGAATTGCTTCGCACAAACGGCGCATCACTTCAAGGTTGTATTCCTTATTGACCGTACGGCCTTGTGGCAAGAATTCATGATGCACCATGCCATTGCAGTCGAAGAAAATACGAGTAGTTACCAAAACCTGACCGAACTTGACGTGCTTTTTTCGGTCTTGGCTCTTCTGGACGCTTCCATTGGGATAATTGGGCTTTGGTTTCAATGTCATAACACCCATGATGTGTCACTAGATCTTTTTAAGAATCTCTGGATCGTCGTTGACGATGTTCAATAGCTCCTGAGCGGTGTCCATGCGGCATTTTTTTTTTCCTCAAAATTTAGCAATTTTGGAACAATTTTCGCTGCCGCACGTTTCATGCGTAAAGCATCCGCAAGAAATGCTTGGCATGAGCCGATGCCAACATCATCAGCAAAGTCATTTTCTTTACTGCTTCAATGTTTGCATCGGTTGTTAACGTGTTCGGGCGACCAGAACGGGCATCGTCTTTGACATCTTCTCGGTCTTCCTTAAACCGCTTATACCACAATTGAACTTGTGTTCTGCTCATAGTAGACTCGCCAAACGTCACAGTCAACATTTCAAATGTCCTTGCGCATTTAACTTCATTTTTTACATAAAACTTAATACAGTGTCCATGATCATTTTTTTCGAATAATAAAAACTCGAAAAGCACACCAAAATACGAATAACCTTTTTATCTGTCAAAAACAAACTGACAATCCAAAATGGCTGATATTGCCAACATATACTGGCCCAGAAAGACCGAAGTGGTGTGAATTCCTTATAACTTTTTTATTATAATTTTTTTTTTTCTTTTCTTTTCAGTATTTTGTAAAGAAGACTTGGATAATTTATAATGGAGCAATACACAATTGAACAACGTGGCCAAATTGTTGAAATTTACTTTTCAAATCAACGGTCCATTGTGTTGACTCAGCGTGCATACCGTCGTCAATTTAATGTGCGGGTTGCACCCTCTCAGTCAACAATAAACCGTCTGGTTGCAAATTTTCGAGAACAAGGAGCAGTAAGGAACCTTCCTGGTCCCGGCAGACACCGAACTGTCCACACGGCTGACAATATTCAAGTGGTACAGGAGAGTATTCGGGAGGATCCAGAAACATCAACCAGGAGACGTTCGTCACAACTGGGCCTCTCAAGGACGTCGCTGCAGCGAATTTTGCACACCATAGGATTGTTTCCATACAAAATTCAACTTGTCCAAGAATTGAAACCAACAGATTACCAGCAACGACTTGACTATGCAATTTATTTCCAGCAAAAAGCACAAGAGAATCCAAATTTTATTCATAACTTAATAATGAGTGACGAAGCCCATTTTCAATTAAATGGGTTCGTTAACAAGCAAAACTGTAGGATATGGGCTACGGAAAACCCGAGAGTACTTCATCAACGACAATTGCACCCAGTTAAGTGTACCGTTTGGTGCGGTGTTTCTTCAGAAAGGATCATTGGCCCATTTTTTTTTTGAAAATGAACAAGGTGTCGCCATTTCCGTCAATGGTGATCGATATCGGGCCATGTTGCAAAATTTTGTAAGGCCAGCCGTGGAAAACCATCCGCAAATATGGTTCCAACAGGATGGAGCCACAGCGCACACTGCGAGGGCCACAATGACTCTTTTACGCGACATCTTTGGTGAAAGAATAATTTCTCGTAACAGCAATTTTAATTGGCCTCCGCGTTCCCCGGATTTAACCGCTCCAGACTGTTTTCTTTGGGGCTATTTAAAAGGAAAAGTTTATGTTAATAAGCCTAGGACTATTGAGGAGTTAAAAACCAATATTCGAGAAGAAATTAACAACATACCACCGGAAGTTTTGCGAAAGGTCATGGAAAATGTGTTGGAAAGAGCACATTTGTGCGAAGCAGAATATGGCCACCACTTGCGGGATATCATTTTTAATAACTAATCCAAAAATATTCCCCATAAATTTAATGTATTTAAAAAAAAAAAATTAAAAAAATATCTCTTAAATAAAAAGTTATAAGCAATTCACACCACTTCGGTCTTTCTGGGCCACCCTGTATAACAGACATGCGTACCAACATAACAGAAAAAAATGCAAAATTCGAACATATGTAACTCACGAAAATTGAAAATAACGGTTATTTTTAATCAGACCTCGTAGTTTTACTTACGTTAGGGAAGGTAGGCAGGCCGCTGGACTCTCCAAAAATTACCTGGATACTCCAGCTCACTTGGGTCCTGAGGATCGTTCCCTTTGTGATTGCCTGAAAAAGTAGGATAGAAGAGTAGAAGAATAAAAGTTAGAGAGATGTAGAAGGAGTGAGGGAGAGGGAAAGGAAATGTGGGAAACTGCTTAATGTGGCATTACTTACTTCTTATGAAAGAAGCTAACGCAGTGGGTTTGACCGAGGCTAGACATGATAGGCTGTTGAAGCTCCGTTCGCCCAAAAATATCTTAGACGATGATGCTCTAATGCTCGGCTCCTCCTCCTCCTCGTCTTGGGAACTTCTAGTTTTACTTAAATAATATAATACAATAGAAAACACATTTAGTCGTTTATTAATGTAATAAATTATGAAATTCATAATAAAGTACTTGCAGGAATTGGAAGGTGATTGCAAGTTGGCTTGCCGGTTTAAAATCACAAAAATCCAAAATATTTTGTATGCAGAACTTATTTTTTGTAATTTCAAATCACTTTTATAAAAAATGATTTCTAGAATAGCCCTGTATAGTGGATATACAGTCAAATCGTAATAAACTGTCGATCCCTTGAAAAAAATTCGCTAATTCGTAAAATTTCCATTCATGTTGTTCCCTCGATAATTCGTAATTTTTTCCAAATAAAATCTAACTATCACTTATAATTCGTAATAAAACAACAGAAACATGGAAAGAAGAATTTTTGTTTACCGCTAGTTTTTGTTTGGATGTGTATTTGTTTTCTTAAGATCAGTTTGTTAGAGCGCTTTCACATACGGCAATTTAGTTGCGCAATTCTCTTGCCCAAGTCTTGTGGTTGTAGATGTGAGAGGTAAGAGCAGCTTGAAGGGGGAAGAATTGGTGATATTTGAGTACAGACTTGCTTGAGTTTTGTTCGCACATTCTTGTTTTTGGTATTTTCTTTTGTTTATTTTTCGGGCAGTTCAAAATATTAAGAAAATTTAAGTAAAACAAAATGGAAGTTGCCCAACTAAATTGCTGTATGGAAACACAAAAGCAAAAGGAAATAAATAAAAATAAAAAATAGAATTGCGCAACTAAGTTGCCTAATGAGAAAGCACTCTTACATGAACAATAAAGAAAAATGTCAAAGCGCACTCATAAAACTCTGTCGGTATTACAAAAACAAAAAATTTTTTGCTGCCATTGACAATGGAGAGAATAAAATAGATGTTGCTAAGCGATTTGAAATTGCTCCATCAACTATTACGAGTACTCCAATCCTTCAAAAAATAGAATTTATTATGCAAAAATCTTCAAGCAGCAAGCTAAAGCGTTTACGCAGTCACGGCAGTCTAACATTCCGATTACCCAGCGGCCAAAGTTTCGCTTACAGAAGCGATGATCCGATGCACACTTGTAAGTCAGTAATGCACACCATCTCATATAAGAACCTAGTATACTTTTTCATATGCATTGCCGCATTTGTAGAGTGAACGCCTACCACCTGCACACAAAGTAAGCGAGCTAGTGTGGTGTTCATCCAACAAAAGCTCATTACTTCCTAACATACATTGTAAGCTATCAGTAGACAGCTCGAATACAGTCTCGCATACTTTATAAGTCGGAAGTAGGCAGCTCGGATACAATCTCGCATACATTGTAAGCCGGCAGTAGGCAGCTCGTACGTACTGCGGCACTTCATTTTTTTGGGAATATTCCATTAAATAAATTTGTTCCGTTTTTTGTTAACTGCATTCTTTTATTTTTTCACAATGTTTTATCTTTCTTGTACCTTTTTTAAATTGGTTTTAGGCACTTTTACCTAATTATGTTAATTAAAATTTTTGCAACGTTGTCTGATAAAGACGGCGAACGTTTGATTTACAACTAAAAAATAAAATACGCACTTACAAATGTGGTACAAAAGATGAACGTTATTCATTTTTGGGAACTCCATTTACTACTGCCATATACTTTGTAAGTTATCATTCATTGATTACAAAGTGTTGCACACATCATCGAAGAGAAGTAATGTGGTAGGCAGTGTTCGCCGCTGGGTAGTGGCCCATTACTATTTTTTGTTTGATAATAAAATTACACGTATTTTATGCTAATTAAATGAATTTGCTATTTTATTTTAATAATTTTGTATTTTATTTAATACATATATTTTATGTTTTTTTTTTAATAGTTTTAATAAATAAATTAGAAACCCCCGTAAATTCGTATTTATTTTATTTTAACCCCGTTAAATCGAAAACCCCTATAATTCGTAAGAAAAGGACGGTCCCTTGCAATTACGAATTATCGGGATTTGACTGTATAAGAAAAAAATAATTAAAAAACTAAAAAAATATAATTTCTATAATATCCTAATGGGAGTTACTCGCTATTTGCACTTTAAACTTCTACATCACCTTCATAACTATTGGCTGTAGGACTTTTATTTAAAGCTGGCGATGCATCTTTTAAAGGAATTTGACTTCTTTCTATTGTTCGTAAACGTTTTGTCAGTTCAAACCAGGGATCTTCAGTCATGGAGGCATGAATGTACGATGAAATGGGCTTTGCATCTTGTTTGTGGTTTTGATACTTAAACGAGAAATTTTAATTGAATATTGTGAATTGTTATATAATTATAGCAAAAATATAAAATTTACATTTTTCGGCTGTTGGAATCTCTTTTCATTACTATTTCCAATACTTGGCTGGCGTGACCACTCACTGCTATATCTTGCTTCATAGTGTTGTTGATTGAAACTTTGTCTATTATTGTGTTGAGCATAGTAATTGTTGTATGAATTCCATCTCTTTGCTTTTGAGTTGGAATTTTTGAAATTGTTTTGGTAATACTTAAGATTATCATGACCTGGAGTTTTTTCTTTAGGGGAAACTGCGGGATATTGTTGCTTAGCACCGCCCATGTCCAGCGATATATAATCCTTAGACTGCGAGGTATATTGTTTCACAGGATGGGTATAAGGTGAATTATAGTTGAAATATCTTCTTGGAGTAGTCATTGTAGAATACTTGGAAATGGCTTATAATACAGGGAAAAGATGTCTATATCTCGGAATATAATTTTAAACTGACAACAATGATATATCAAATGCCTGTTAATATTTGATTTTAACAGAACGAGCGCAATTGTATAACTAAGCAGTCATTATTTTCAGCGTAAAATGCAAAACTAAATACTTAATGATGTAAAATTCCGACAAACAGGTAACGCGAATCTTCATCATATAGAAAATATGAATTTGTAAAAGATAAAATAAACATGAATCCTTAAAACAACCCTTAAATTTAAGTTTTATTACCCAATTCTGCAGGCAATTAAGAGAAAAAACTTTTATATATAGACCAGACAATGTTAAAGCAGGTAGTTTGTGCTTAAATTTCCATAGAAATGAAGAGAAAAAAGATGACCTTGATATATATATTTAGTCGACTTTTTTCCAACAGGGTACTTAGTGGTGATTTGCATGTCTGTGTTGTTGCTGCTGCCGGCAAAATAAGAGCTCATAATGGCCAGGCAATATTGTTATTTTAGAAACAATAAATATAAGAAACAAGTTTATGGACAATATGTAATTTATGAGAGACTAAAATTGAGTTGAATTACCTGTATTCTGTTTTTGTGGTTAGTTGCCTAGAGGGGTTCAAATTATGTATATACATACATACACACACACACATACATACACACATACATACAAATTCAGTTTTGCGAATTCCTAAAATTTTAACAATTTTTGCCTGCTTTTATATAGTATATACAGGGTGTCTAGTGGTAAGTTGACATTTTTAAATAAGATTATTTCAAAAATGAATAAATGCTGTGGGCGGAGGTTTGCGCCGTGGGAATTAGCGATTGTGCGGATTTATCAGTCACCATGTCGCAGTGGTCGATTGATCATCGCTCGTTCGCTGTGGAGACACTTTAAGAGTAATGATTCTTACGTAATTGCTCGTCGACAATTTTGTTCAAAGTTCGTGATGGACCGAGTGTAAATTTAATTCAATCGTGGGTGCAGAGATTCTGCGCAACTGCTTCGACTATGAAGGTCCCAGCGCCAGAGTTCAGTCGATCTTCAAGAACTCCCGAAAACATTGAACTGGTTGAAAGCAGTTTACGTGAAAGTCCGTGACTTTCAATGCAAGAAAGAGAAACCTCACTAATTTATTAGACATGAAATTTAAAAAAAGGGTCTGAAGTTCCATCCTTTTAAAGTTCAAATAACGAGTGATTTTTTTGCTATTATCTTTTTGGCAACACTAGTTTTGACAGCTCACGCACGTTTTGTATCTTGTGTCACTGTCAAACATCTTCAGTTTGGTCTATAATTTAATCATGAATCGTCTTACAAACGAACAACGCTTGCAAATTATTGAATTTTATTACCAAAATGCGTGCTCTGTTAAGAAAGTTCATCGCGCGCTTCTTCCATTTTATGGTCAGTTTAATCGACCTACTGAGGCTTCTATTCGGGCTATTGTAAAAAAATTTCGCACCAAATTTACATTGTTAGACATTAAACCACCAACATGCTTACGTAGAGTGCGAACTGAAGAAAATATCGCAGCCGTATCGGCCAGTGTTGGTGATGACCGTGAGTTATCGATTCGGCGCCGTTCGCTGCAACTGGCGTTACTCCACTACGTGGAACATTTTGCGGAAGGATTTGGGTGTGAAGCCTTATAAGATACAGCTGGTGCAAGAATTGAAGCCAAACGACCTGCCACAACGCCAAATTTTTGGGCTCTTGAAAAGTTAGATGAAGATCCACTTTTTTATCGAAGAATTGTGTTCAGCGACGAGGCTCATTTCTGGTTGAATGGATACGTGAACAAGCAAAACTGCCGTATTTGGAGTGAAGAGCAGCCAGAAGCATTGCAAGAGCTACCAATGCATCCACAAAAAACAACCGTTTGGTGCGGATTATGGGCTGGCGGCATCATTGGGCCGTATTTCTTCAAAGATGATGCGAATCACAACGTTACTGTGAATGGTGAGCGCTACCGTGCGATGATAACAAACTTTTTTTTGCCCAAAATGGAAGAGCTTGACTTGCATGACATGTGCTTTCAACAAGACGGTGCCACATGCCACACAGCACGCGAAACAATGGACCAATTGAGAGCCGAGTTCGGTGAACAGTTTATTTCACGCTTGGGACCAGTCAATTGGCCGCCCAGATCGTGCGATTTAACGCCTCTAGACTATTTTTTGTGGGGCTATGTTAAGGCTAATGTCTATAGCGACAAGCCCGCTTCGATTGACGCACTGGAAGCCAACATTGCCAACATTATTCGTGAGATACCGGCCGAAATGTTGGAAAGAGTATGCCAAAATTGGACTAAGCGGATGGACCATTTGAGGCGCTGCCGCGTCCAACATTTGCATGAAATAATCTTCAAACATTAGATTGTATCGACCAAATAAATATTTCATGCATTTTTATGAATTTTATGTGTTTTTTTTTTAAATTTCCGATAGTTCTTATAAAATCACCCATTATAATGTACTCGTATAACAAAAATATGCATTTCTTATTGTAGCTCGATTCGCCAGCCACTCTATAGCTGTCTAAAAAGCGTCTTTTGAAGCTAGTGGTTTTTATGGTTATGTAGCCTACTATCTATAGTCAATGTCTTAAATGCATTAAACTCGTTTTAATACTCAGTTTTCATAGTTACCGGGAAATAACTCACAAAAAAATGAAATAACTCCCAGCAAAAAATTCAAAAATCCCATACAAATTGGGAGTTATTTCATAATGAAATAACTCCCAATTTTTTGGAGGTTATTTTATAATTTTTCATTGGCAGTTACTTTATAATGAAATAACTCTTAACTGAATTCTGTTAGCAGTTATTTCATTTATTTTGATAATTGGGGGTTATTTCATTTGATTAAAATCGGTTTTGCTTACAAACTTTTTCTGTATAGCCGGCCTTTCGCCGTGCTGATGGATTTTCTCCTCTATGGTATTTTGAACACTGGCTTCGCTAACAAAATATTTTCCTCCTTTAACCTTGAGGTATGGTAAAGAAATGATTTTATTTTAATTAATTAAAGAATTATTACTAGGAGTCACCTAATGGAAGCTATTTAATTTGGACTTATTCCATTATTCTGACTAGAGAGAATACTTTTAGCCAGAGCAGTCGGTGTTCGTTATACCATATAGAATAAAATCCTTTCGCCCGGTCGAAGGCTGGCTATGCAGGAAACTTTTATTGAGCGGAGCCGGGGTTTGTTATACTCTAGAGGTTACACCCTTCCATCCGGCCGAATGTCGGCTACACAGGCCGGGATGGTTCAATGATCTCTCTTTGGTGTATGGAGCACCGCCTTGGCTAACAAAATATTTTCTGTATAGCCGGCCTTTGGTCATATATGGTATGGTAACAAAGTTAAGGACCTCTTTCATCGGGAGTTGCCTGTTATACCATAAAGGTTAAAATAGTGCAAATATAATGTGTACTGGGAGTTATTTCATTTTTGTTGGGACTTATTTCATTTGAGAGTTATTATTTTTTTTTTTTGTAGTAATGTTTTTATTTTGAATTGACGGTTTTTGGGTGTAATTGACGGGAAATATTTCGTATTGATGATTGGGAAATATTTCGTATTTTTAATTTGGGAGTTATTTCATTTTTGTTGGGCCTTATTTTATTGGGAGTTATTGCATTGAGAGTTATTTCACTTGGGAGTTATTTCACGGTACCGTTTTAATAGGCTTTTAAAACTTTTCTTTCCTTTTTACAATATTTTTACACATGCAAGTGAACTTTCCGGTGTAATTTCTTTTTTTCCTAAAGAGTGCATACTCCTATAGGGCCCAGCTACGCTTCCATTACCATTTGCTAAAAGATTTCAAATGCAGTATTTCCATACAGCTAATATCCGCTGTGAAATGAAATTTAATTAAGGCATGTCACAGAGTTCAATTCCATTCGGAATTCAATTCGTTTTTGGTTCGTCAGAAAACGAAATACTAAAAAGTTTTTCGGAATGAAATCATTTTTAACAGAAAATATATGGTTTTCTGAAAAGCAAAAATCGTATTGAATTCTGTGAAGTATGTAATTTTTTACAAGGCCTTATGTAAAATGGAATTCTAAAGGGTGGTCGACTTAAAAAGTCCGATATTGATTGCAAATAAAATTTTATTTTTTTATAATGATAGAAAAATCTGAGAATATTATGTGACACAAAATATTGGCCAAGCGAAATATCTGTCCATTGGTTCATATTTCCAGTGATTCCGATACATATCTGAGATTCCTTGGCGATAATGTGTCGAATCATCTCATTCTTTAGCTCTCGTTTTCCGTTTGCATATTAACATACATTTTTCTACATATCCCCAAAGAAATAATTCCAACGGTGTGGTGGCAAATTACATCGTGATAAAACACTATCATTGAGTTTCTCCCTCCATAGAGCCATTATTTGGTTGGCTGTGTGGCAAGTGGCACTATTGTACTGTAGGAACCACATATCGTCCAGATCCATATCTTCAATTTGTGGTGATAAGAAGTTCGTTATCATCTCGTGATAGTGAACACCATTCACGTTAACAGTTTGGTCGACCTCATTTTGGATGAACCAGTCACTCTTTTTGGATACATCGGCTTTGTCAGCAATCACTTGTGGAGCCGGTTTGCTGAAATTTGTGTACAGTTCTCTCAATTTTGGCCACATTTGCTCACAAAGTGCATGTTGATTTGAACGCATATTCTCTTAAAAAGCTTCACCTATCTTAACGTCCTGCTCAATTGTGTTACCTGTCCAGGGTTGAATTTGTCAAACACTGAAGCAATGATTTTTTTTTTAGTTTTTAACATAAAAAATGCGGAGATTGTTTGCTTATCTGCAGGTAACACGCAGATTTTTTGGCAGGAATCGAAAGTGGGACATCGAGGCAATCAAATTAAGTTGGGTAAAAACAACTTGACATTGTGATGTGTCAAAAAGATTTAAGTTGTCCACTTGCTGTACAACGTTGTTTTTGCTCAAAATTTAGTAAAAAATCGAAGAGCAAACCAAAACACGGCTAACCTTTTTATCTGTCAAAATCAAACTCACAATCCGAAATGGCTGATATTCCCAACATATACGAGTATAACAGACATTTACCAACATAACAGGAAAAAATGCGAACATCGAACATACCTAATTCACGAAATTTGAAAATAACGGTTACTTTTTGATCAGACCATATATAATATAAGCAGACAAAATTTTAGTTTTAAAATCAATTATAATTCTTCACCGGCTTGAGCAGTAATCGAGTTGTTCGCCGAATTTAATTATAAATTTAAAACAACTAAAATGTTTTACAATCCAACCACTGACTAGAGCAGCAATCGAGTGGCTCGTCAGGACTAAAGATACTAAATAAATAAAAAACAAGATAACAAAATACTCTTTTTTATTATACTGTGACACACGTTCCGCATAATACGGGCATTTGAGCGTCTAAAAAGTTTTACCGCTGGGATTTATGCACATGCATACACAAATCTTATGACGCATTATTTTGAGGTTCATGCACACAAACGTACAGCGTGCATAACTAAATGCTCTTGAATGCAGGTGAGTAGATTCGCATGGTAGTTAATAATCATATTCTGGGTACTCTCAAATTGACGATGATGATGTTTCATAACTTAAATGTGTAAGAGTGTTTGAATGTGTGTGCAGTGCTATGTGCTCTTTTGTATGTACAACTGCATGTATTTTGTTAAACTTTCGGCACCAACACACTTGCACGAGTATTTCAGTTTTATTATTATTACAGTTACCGGATGTAATATGAATGAGGTAAAAAAATAAAAAAAAATAAGAAATACCGACTGTAATAAAATCCGGATATACTTGAAAATTATTTGAAATTGAATATTAAATTTAATCTTGATATTTTTTTTTCAAAAGAATAAAATGAAAAGAATACAATTATACTGCTGCCAAAGCAAATTTATGATTGGCAATCAATAATTGTTAAGGTTTAATAAAAAATTTTTCTCTTCACTTGTAAAAATTTTCAACATTTATTCAAGTTCTTTAAAAGTTGCAAGAAGCAAACAGTTTTTGATTCATATAAAACTACCTCTAACTGGTTTTGGTGAATGATTTAAGCCAGGGGTGCCCAAAAGTTCTTTATGGAAGAGCAAACAGCAATACATATAAGGAAAAACTACTTTTATTTAATAACTACTTTTATTTAATATAAAAGCAAAACATATCAACAAAACCAAAGTCTACACTGATAATCGCTGTCGTAAATGTTTACCAGTAAAGCATGCGAAAGTGTTGTTGCTTTGCTATTGAGTGTGTACAGTGAAGAACGGCAAAAAAAATATATTCATAAGTCAAAGTTGTTTGTGTATATTTCATTGCTAGTGCTGAGCAGCGTTGCTATTGTTGGTCTTTTCGGACCAAATTTGGTCGGACATTATTCGTTTGGTCGGCTGGTTGGCTAAACCTTATTTTGGTCTTTTTCAGAAAATTTAACTCCCTAATTTAAAAAATTTTCAACCTTGTTGATTGTGGCCCTGATATCATTCTTACACAGTAGACTTTTTTTGCGCTTAACAAAAATTAATCTTTCCGCAGACTTAAATATTGATTTATTATGGGACCAAATTAATTCTATTGAAAACGGACTAAACTTTGTATTTAAATACAAAGAAATAACTTTGTATTTAATTTACTTTCGCTCCCACATAGTTCTCCAGCTGCTGAGCGTAAGTTTTCAACACTTATTTTAATTAAAACAAAGATGAAGGACAAACTTGAGATAAATACAATTAATAATATGATGCTTTCTAAAGGACTTATGAAAAAATATAGATGCACGCATTGTGAGGTGAGCAAAAAGAGAGAGTTGTGAGTAATTAACTAAATAATCACTTATGTATATATGTAGATCAGTGTAATTACGGTAATTACCGTATTGTACGGTAATTTTGAGCTTCAAACGGCAGCACGGTAATTTTCAAAAAAGATTTATTCATTTGGTTTCATTTTTAATAGCACCATAGTTGCTTTATTATACTTATCTTAGTACACCTTCGCTAGAATCGTCAAAGCTAATTGGAGTGACCACTCCAGCTATGAATTGTTATATAATACAATATATAAAAACAACATGAAATATTCTTGACCTGTAATTGGTTGAGCTTGCATATGATACCACCTTCCGTAGATACTTAAATTGCTGACAATGTAAATTTAAATTGTTGCGCTGAGACTGAAGAGTTTTCTGAAATACTTTAGAAAACTTAAATTTACAGACTTGATCACTTGTCAGATTTTGCACTTAGATTTCTCTCACACTGAATACACAAGTTTTTGACAAATCTAATATATTATTGCAGATAAGATTTTTTATTGAAGAAACCAGAATTAGATTAAAATTACTATATATATTATTTTTGTGACATTCGTTCAATTAGTTCTTTCAATAAATTTTTATTTTTGGTTTACTAGCGTCGATGGTATTACGAGCAGTTCAGCTAAATACTTTTCGTACGGTAATATTGCTCAAAATACGGTAATTTGTTTAAAGTCGTACAGTACTTTGAAAATAAAAGTTAACATCACTGATTAAAAAAGAAAAAAAAAACAAGCATTTGAGGCAACGATTGGCGATTATTTTTACTATTTATTTTCAAAACATATACGTACATTTTGTGAGTATGAAACTAATGTAACATATTGGGAATGGTCAAGAGTAATTCTATTTTACACGCGATTATATAAGCGTTATTTAATGAATTTTTTATATGCTTTGACATCCTTCCCTTTTGTTACATTATTATTATTTTTGTTATCCATTCTATAATTTAAAACCTTTATCGTTTAAAAATTATATTTTAAATGAGAAATACATATATTTTTCTCAATATTAAAAAATTGGTATTTTCGATAGGATTTTGGCTGGTTTTAGATCCAAGTTTGGTCGGTTTGAACATTTTTGAGTGTCAACTCTGGTGCTGAGTGCGGTATGTGTGTATTAAAGAGCACATCCTTTTAGCTAAGCGCTTTTACAACAACAATTGAGCATCAAGCCCTATGCTCGTATAAAAACTTGCAAGTTTATGAGTAAGCCCTCTATATTTTTACAAAACAATACGAAAACAGTTTCATTTAACATAAACAGAAATAATGAGTGAATTCTCCCTTAAGTACTTAAAATAATTATTTTAGTAAATTTTTTTAACATAAATAAAAAAAGTATATTATTTGTTAAGAAAACGTGTGTGTTAACTATCATAATCGTATTTCACTTAAATCTTTTATTGGCAACAATCAAGTTGAATTAACACTTTGTCATTTACAAGCAGTTGTAATTAGGGAAACTAAAAATATCGATATGCCTTAAACTCATCATACATTTGCTTATAGGCACTTAAGTGCTTATTAAATTTGATTGTTTCCCTAGGGAACTAAAGCCTGTAAATTGTTTTAAGTTTACGAGTATATCAATTAATCCCACAGAAGCACAACAAACACAAAGATGAGTAGATTGAAATAAATTAATTTTGGAAGTATTAAACAGATTGAAGCCGACTTTTTTTTAAGTGTATTTATTTCCATATTATTGTAATTTCACAGTAATAATATTATTCCTCAGCGCCAAATGGATTTATAGACAACTAGCTACAATTTCGTAAACGAAGTTCAAGACATTATTTACAATATTCGTTAGAAAATTGCACAAATATTATTCAAAAACTGAACACAAAGAAAGAATAGACTAATTCTCATATGTAAGAAGTAAACTTACATTATCAAGCAAATAATTTTTTAATTCACTTTTGAAGGTTGATAACACCGGAATATTTTTTAAACCTTCTGGAAGCATGTTGTATTCAATACAATAATATTATTGCCCTGAAGAAGCTATCCAAAGGAAAGCGAAATATTGGCAGACATATTAAAATAAATAAGCAAAAAGGACCTTAAACTTAACGAAATACTACTTAATTAAGAAATAGAGGTCGAATAAAAACCAAAATAATAATATATTTTACCTAAAAGAATATAATACTTTACATGTTGCATACAATTCGCCAGCCAAAACTAAATGAGCAAATAGAAGGGAAATGTGAAAACATTTCAAGGCAAAGTATTATTCACGATAAGGGGAACTGAGTTCCATTAAGAAGTATTTCATGGGCAATATTCATTATTGCTATGTAGGAAAAAGTGAAAAAATTTAGAGGGAAAAATTTATATATGATAAGGCTGAATAAGCATTTCGTGAGTAATTCCCATGAAATACTTTAAATGATACTTTGCCTTAAAATATGTTCACATTTCCCTTCTCGTATTTGTTCATTTCATTTTTGCTGGCGAATTACATGCAACTAACTAAAATATAATATTCAATAATAAATTGTTTTAGGACGAGAACTGTTAACAGAGAGACAGAAAGTGATATATTACTCAACTAAACACAAAACAACAGGTCAACTGATAGCAGTTTTATTAAGTTAACAAAAGATATAGAGTAATGCCTTACAGGTAAGCTAAATTGTGCTGGTCTTCCAATTAAAACTGTCACCAATTGGAAGAAGGTAACTTTTTTTTAAGAACTTGTAGTTTGTGGTAGAACTTTTGACCACAAATATATTACTCTAATTAATCTAGTATTTGTGAGAGAAATTCACCGAAAGTGGATTGTTCCATTCCTACTTCGCGGTCTCTTGCTATCACACTCCGATATCCGTCTTCAGCAAAGAACTCCAAAAAACACCCTCTCTGTTAGCGGAATATCAAAAAATTTTAATGAGCATGGCAAAAAGTTTTAAGTATATCTAAAATATATAAAAAGCAGCTTTGCTTTACGCTGTAATGTTGGAAGAATCTAAGAAAATCAAAATGATTAAAAACGTAGCATTATTAATTAATATTAAACACACTTACAGTGTAACTTCACATTCCTCTTGCAATAACATTATTGTTCCGATTTTAAATATCTTGTTTATTGGTTTTTAAAAATCCCACAAAGTTCATTCAATGAACACTGATAGCTTATTTTATTTGCAATAATTGTTTAAGGAAGTTCACGTGAGATTCATGACAGCAATTTTCACTTCGAGGGGAATTAAAGTTTCGCATGAACAAAAATTCTACTTGTTATTCATGGTAGGGCTGATTATTTTTGTTAGAAATTTAGACAATTTTATGTGATAGTAGTATTAGGGACAGCCAGGGTAATGATGTTTAAACGCTTTGCCAGGAAAATCTTTGAAAAGAAATTTTACTGACTGCAATGAGACATTGTTGTAAACTGAGTAATAAAGTGGGATATATATCAGATTTTTGGTTTGTACATTTGTACAACGGTTAATAGTTCAAGTTTTTTCCTTTCTTAAGTTTTTTTTCTTAATAAGGATTTTTTACAATACAAATTTGCTGTGATCAAGAATTTTTGAAGGGAGAAGACAAATAATATGATATATGGGATATATCATTTTTCCCAATTTGAATACACAAGGACGGCAAATTAGCTGGTAATCTTAGAATCAACCATATATTCTGTCTGTTTAATTAAAATCACCCTTTTTTTGTTGGGTAATTCTATTCTAATTATTACAAATTCATATTAATAAATCTTCGGAGTTCATGCATGCAGTCGATTAAATAAATTAATTTATGATCTAACTTTCAAACTTTACTAATTTTCAAAAAATTTTCCATCTCCTCAAAAGCATATCTTTTGTTATGAAAGTTTAACATAAAACCACAAGGGAAAATTAACGTTTAAATAAATTGCCACTAAACTTTTACAAATTAAAGTTTACGAATCCTCAAAAACACACTTGAACCTCAACAACCAAATTTATATAATTTTTCTATTAACAGATGCTATAAATAATATTTACCATAAATATACTACAGATTGTTGTTCTTAATGCCACGTTTACAAAAAATAAATAAATATTTACAAGTGTAATATATTCCCTCAAATTAACACTTTATCAAATTTTAACTAAAGGGTTTCATATACAACAACTTAAGCATAAAAGTATATTTTAATTTAATATTCAAATAGATTAAGATGCGTCAGTCATGAATTATACAACAAAATAAATATGTACTTTTCTATGTATATGCGGCAAACTTTTACAAATATTGACTTAAAAATAGAACAGAAACCAAATTTGCCTTAAAATATGCGTCCAAGTCATTGAAGCTTATAAAAACATTTTATATGAATAAACAGTTTGTTTAAGTAATTGGAAAATGTGAAATATTTTTTATAATATTTGCTTTTCAAACTAGCCCATAAAATATACTAAAGACACACAATTTTCTTTGAATAAATAAATTCTTGTTAATTAACTCCAAATGAAAGCCATAAATTTTCTAAAACATTGATTTTTAAGCAAAATTTAATTAAAATATACTTTCTAAAATACCATTATATTTGTTTTATATTCATGAAATTTAAATAAATTAAAGCCTGCTTAATACCAATATATGTTTAAAAATTCTCCATACACACAAATTAAAGTTTAGTTTAAATTTAAACAATGAACAGACAGGGCGTGAAGGATTTATTTCTTATATTTTATGCATTTTAGAAAATTGAATATACCAAATTGTTAAATCAATCATTTTTAAAAAACATAGCACATATTTTTAGGCGTCAATTTAAATTATATTGGAAAACTGCAACAAAAATTGAGTTAAGGTGCTTAAAGACTTGAATGTTATTTATTAGGATGGTCCATTAAAACACAGTGTAGTCAAATAGCTTGGTATGCACCTCAAGCGTCAGCCGATGTGGAATTCTCACTTTGATGCGAAAGTGTTACACAGATGAAACTAGAAGCACTGCAACAAAACCACTTTGTTGCGAAAGTCTTACACAGATGAAACTAGAAACATTACAGTAACATCGTCTAATCGACAAAAACTTTACCTTACAGCTGGACAACAAACTTTTGTATACAAGCCAATTTGAATGTCTATCTGGAGCTATGGGCTTCAATTATGGGCTACATTGAGTGAAAGAAGCTGTAAGGGTAATGTTCTCCGTTGGATTACAAACTTTTGTATACAAGTCAATCCTGGAGCTATAGGCTTCAATTATGGGCTAAATTAATTGAAAGAAGCTGTAAGGATAATGTTCTCCGCATAAAAGTTGTGGCTCCATGGCACATAAAAGACTCAATCAGGTAGTAGGCAAAATATTGATATTCCACTGTAGCACGAGTCCATTAAAGTACAAAAATATACAGCAAATTAAAATAAGTTTTTTCTAACACAAGACTACATAACGGGCATCGTTCCTATACGTAATATCGAAGGGGTTATTTAAAGTTTCTTATCGCACAAGCTAAAGAAGTTGAATGCAGAGAAAATATCTCTAATGTCAAATTTGTTGTTTTATGTGTACCTACTTGCCAACACAAACTTGAGTCATAATAAATATAAACAGTTAATAAAACTAAAAGAAGTATTGAAAGATATAGAAAAAAATTTAAATAATATATTTCGGTAGTATGCTCAATGTATTTTTCCTTAAGGATCATGCCTTACGAGAAATCTATATATAGTTATAAGTTTTGGATGTATCGAGCCATAAAGCATGATCCTTACGAAAAAATATATTTTGTTCCAGACCCGCTTAAACATACGAGTACTACATATTTTGCAGACAAAATAATTATTGGTTTTTAACAAGCTAGCTTTTAGGATTGTTCCGCGAAAGTGAGGGGATTTTGGAGATTCCTGAAGCCGATTTTGGCATTTCCAAAAATTCGAAACCAGTTGGGAGCCGGTTTTTCATATTCAGTGCGCGTTTTTGAGGTGGAATATGTATCTGAACGGACATTTTAGATCCGGTTTTAGGGTAATTATCCAAAATTTACGGGATTTCTGTCGATTTTTCCCATTTTTTTTACCAGGTTTTGGCCCTTTTGGCTTGTTTTTGGACATGTTGGAATCCCTATAGTATAATGGAAGGTAGACTCTTTCAAGAAAACTAAAAATAATGGTCATTCATGATCAGCAATAGACCAAATTACAGTAAAACCTCGATATAACGAATCCGAAGGTTATTTAAAAATACTTTGCTTGTTTCGTTGTACATAATTCTGTGAATTAAACGGCATAATTTTGCATAATTTTGACAAGAGTCAAAACAGTAATTATCACAAATTGCACATATATTTAGAGCTCGTTTTTTTATAACGAAACTGTACCATTCTGCTTTAAATCTAATTTTCACTTTGTTGTGTAGAGACATTTGAATGAGCTTGATATATCTACTTGCAAATACATGAATACTTTTCCACCTTCCAATTAGTTCTTCGTCGTATTATGATATATTATTTTTTCTGATTTCTTTGTGTAGAAACTTTTGAAATTTTGAAATATGAAAATTTTATTGCTCAGAATTTCTTCCTTATAACTATAACGTATTTTTGTTTGAAAAACTTAGTTTTTTCTTTTATTTTAATTACTTTAGATAGTTTCGGATAGATTGGAAGAAGAATCTGTCTTATTTTACGTAAGATTTACTCACTTACTGTTTTTGTTCCTACTTAAGTATATTAGAAGTTTGTTTCGGGAACAACACCTATGTATTTAGAAAGGGTTAAACGTATGGTGAATAAAGCTGTTTGGTGGGTGTATAATCTTAAGAGCTATGAGCACTCAGTTTGTTAGAAGCTTACTGGGTTGCTCTCTTCGGGGTTTCCTGAAATTTTGTAATAATCTTGTCTGCAAAATAATGAAGAAAAAGGCGCCCAGAGCGCTTTGTCTGGTTGTTTCGCTTTACCACGGTCGACGAGGAACCCCCACATATTCATATATATCTTTGGAGCTATGAGCACATGTCTCAATTTGTTAGAAGTTTTCTGGGTTGCTCTCTTCGGGACTTTCTGAAATTTCGTAACAATAATGCTCTTTTCAAGAAAATAATTACGAAAAGGTATGCAGAGCGCTTTGTCTCGTTGCTTTGCTTTTCCACTGTCGACCAGCAACCCTCAAACATTCATATCTAGGATTTTATTGAAAGATCATTTATTCATTCCTGTTTTACTTCCCCTTTTCTAACACTCAAATAATACTCCCCGCTAAAATTTGCAGCGTTTTTCTTCAGTGCTTTAGACCAAACCTTTTCGTATAAAATAAAAAAAAACTTACAGAAGAGTTCAATAAAACTTGTAGTGAGAATAATTGGAACCAAACACACTCAGTATCATAATTATAAAACAAATTAAAACTTCCATTAATCTGAGTATTATATACTCGTACTATAATAATAATAATAATAATAATAATAATAATAATAATAATAATAATAATAATAATAATAATAATAATAATAATAATAATAATAATAATAATAATAATAATAATAATAATAATAATAATAATAATAATAATAATAATAATAATAATAATAATAATAATAATAATAATAATAATAATAATAATAATAATAATAATAATAATAATAATAATAATAATAATAATAATAATAATAATAATAATAGATTCGACATTAAAAAATTAATTGCTGAAAAAATTAATCAAGTATAGATCGAGCGAAACGTGATCGATTTGATGGTACAATCGATCAATTTAGAATTTAGCTTCTTAAAATCTTTGGTATCTTTGAAAATATAACCTGTGTAATTTTTTTCCAAATTTATTTATGAAGTATCCATTTTTGAGATTACAATAATGTTTTCCATATTAAATCTTTAGTTTGTAAATCTGAAAGGAGCAACAAAATATTTTTTTGTTGTGAGCTAGTCTTATGTACATGTAGTGCAAATTTATCTGTGTGTGTTTTAGTTTGATAGCTTGTTTCGATTTTAATTTATTTTTATTGAATTTCTTTCATCTATTCATTCGTTGATAGTCTTTTGGTTTTATCGAAGGCTTCTTCAAATATCTTTTTATGGCTAATTAATGTTTAATGGGTTTGTGTTGTTTGTTTTGCCGGTAAAGGTTTTTAATTACAATCATTTCTACTGTCCGTTTTGTTTTTGGGTTTGTTCTAGTTTTTAAAGGCAGTTTATGAAGAGATAAATTATTCCTGAGAAACAAAAAATAAAAATATATTAAGGAGGCCTTTTAATTTTGCACAAGAACTCAAACTTACTATAAAATTATATAAAAAGGGGTTTAAAAAGGTATAATTTGTTACGCACATAGGCATGCATAGACTTGTTGCTCCTAGAAGTATGCTTTCTTTTTAAATAATTTTAAGTATAAACTTCATTGACTTTTCACTCGTTTTTAATTTCACTTAGCAGAATATAAATCAATTTATTTCAAACAAAAATTGCTTAAAGTTAATCAAAAGGAATTTATTCAGTAGAAATAAATTGCAATAAATATTAGGCAGGAATTTTCAAATGAAAAATTCTTATAAGTCGCTAAAAAACACCGTTAAAAGAGGGTGGTCGAAAACATGTCTTTTAATTAAAAATTGAAGAAATTTCTGCAAAGAAAAATAGTCAAAGGCAGCAAAAATACGCTTCATTAAATATTATTAAAATAAACAATGGGATATTCAAATGTGTTTTTCATCAATAATTTATTTTATTTTGTGTGAGTAAAGATAAATATCCTGAGTTTAATATGTTTTCAAAATAAGTAAGCGCTTTTAACTGTAAAGAAGTGAGAAAGGTGTTGGGCAAAATGCGGGTATATTAAGTGAGTACCAAATTACCGGCAACGATGATCTTTGGCAAATAGGTCACTAAAAATATAAATATTTTTATAGAAAATCGAAGGACCAAAAAATGTTGGAAAAAATGGAAAAAAAGATAGAAAAATATTCCACTGGGAAAAGAATCCGGCTCAAAGGACCATAATATGATGGGATGAAATATTTTTTTCAAAGAAGTAGAAATAAAAAACGGGTGATTTAATAAATTCAAATAGTACAATTTATTTTTTGTTCGGGACACTTACGTGTGAACTCGGGTTTTTACAATGTAATAAAAAAGCTTTTTCATGTGAAGTTCAAAATGGCAAAGGCGCCAAAAAATAGAAAGTACTACTAAGAAAAACGTCAAATGCACTGAACACCCATGTAGGGTGTCCCGTACATAAACAAAAGGTGTTTCTTTGTGTTTTTATTTTCACCGTTTGTTTTCGCTGTTTAAAGCATTTTAATTTTTAAATTCTCAATAGTAAAATAAAATAAAATCTAAATGATTTTTACGATATAAAGTTGAATGTTTCACAATCATAGATGCCAAATAAATCAAATTCGGCAGAAAAAATCGTCAAAATCATCAACTTGATTACCGCGAATCATAAAATCGTCAGCATATTAAATGAAAAATGTTTAAATAAAATACACACATGAAATAAAACAAAGCAATTAATGTTGCCTTTAATAAAAACAACTGCAGCATTTAAAGATTTAACAAACACATAGGCTTAAAAATATAAAGTTAGTATCATTAGTATGCACTTTAAGTAATTTTATATATAACAAATTTAAAAAAAAAGTTTAATAAAAGGCATGAAAATTCCTTCTATCTACTATATTTGAGTTATGAACGCATTATTGTATTAAACACTTCTATTAAAATGGCCATTTCTTCTTTAAAATTAAAACAACCAAAGTTGTAAAGTTTTCATAATAGTCCTTAATATATCATTTCTTTTAAAAATGGTTTCTTCAACTAATTACTCACTTTAAAATTCTAGTGCTTAGATGCAAACCCTTTTCACATTTGCAGAAGAGTACGGAAAGGCTAATATTTTTGCTTAAACTTAGAAAAAGAGAGAAAAGTTAGTGAAGAATCGTAGCTGATACTTTATTTCAAAAATCTAGCATCTTCACATCTGTGTAAAAAAACATAATTTCCAATTTGGTTTGAGTTTCTCGACTTTCGAATTCTGCGATGAAATAAGAAAACTCTTTTATTATATCAGCAAAAGTCACTTTCTTCTTTTATAACATTTGTAACTAGTACTTTTTTGAAATGCTATACACATGTTATGTGTTTTTAAATACATATTATATGTTATCTTCCAAATAAATATCATATAACTTTTGAGTGTTACATACATATTTAAGTACATATATATTTTACTACCGATTTGCACTATACCATATATATTACTTTCCTTCCCCACATAAATTTACTGAGCAAAAGGAAGCATGTATATAGTTCTAATACCAAAAATGTTTCAAAGGTTTCATATCTTAAATTAAATTCATATATTAAATTAAGTCTTAAGATCTTCAAAAATCGTCAAAATCTGATCTAAAATCGTCAAATCGTCAACATGCTGGTTTTACCACCAAAAATCGTCAAAATGACGATAAATCGTCAAATATGGCAACTTTGTTGACAATATCTTTCAAAAGTTTCCAAGTCTACTAATGATTGGGGTAGCACCTATGAAATGTCGATATATAGACAGCTAGAAAACAAAAAACGAGCTATTTATAATTGTTTGATTTGAATCAATTTTAGATGCTAGTATAGCAAATAAAATATAGGGTGTTTTTTTAAGCTAGATAGAACTTTAAATTGTAAAAAGTAACACAAAAAATTAAATTTTGATGAAACATTTTTTTTATTTGTTTCAGTATACTCTGACAAATCATCATGAATAGACTCACGCTTGAACAACGCTACGAAATTATCCAAATTTACTTTGAAAATCAGACCCGTTGTTTTATCGCAAAATTGTGTTCAGCGATGAGGCGCATTTTTGGCTTAACGGGTTTGTTAATAAGCAAAATTGCCGCATATGGAGTGAGACCAATCCACAAGAGACCCTACAGACTCCATTACATCCAGAAAAATGCACTGTTTGGTGTGGTTTTCATGCTGGTGGCATCATCGGACCTTATTTCTTCAAAAATGAGGCCGGAGCTCGCGTTACGGTCAATGGAGATCGTTACCGCACCATGATCAATGATTTTTTGTTTGAAAATATGGATGACATTGATCCGGAGGAGATGTGGTTTCAACAGGATGGCGCTACGTGCCATACGGCGAACGCAACCATCGACTTACTGAAATCAAAATTTGGCGATAAGTTGATTTCGAGAAATGGACCTGTCAATTGGCCTCCAAGGTCGTGCGATTTGACACCTCTCGATTATTTCCTGTGGGGCTACGTGAAGTCACTGGTTTATGCTGATAAACCAGCAACAATTGACGCCTTGGAGGCCAGCATTGTTCGTGTTGTTCGTGACATACGGCCAGCAGTGCTCGAAAAAGTGGCCCAAAATTGGACGTCCAGAATGCGCTTCGTCAAGAACAGCCGCGGTGCCCATATGCCCGAAATCATTTTCAAATGTTAATGTCACGTATTGATCTTTCGAATAAAAAAAAAAATTTTGATTACAATTTAATTTTTTGTGTTATTTTTTACAATTTCAAGTTCTATCGGGATTAAAAAAATACCTATACTTACGGCCTTATGTATATACAAAGTGGCACAAAAGTAAATCTCCTATCAGTTCTGTTTTGACATTTGTGTAGTAAACACATGCGAAATACAAAACGCGGAGTATTTGTGACCACCAAGAGCAAGATGATTTTTCATCAAAAATAATCATGAGTGATGAGGCCCATTTCCATATTAGCGGGTACGTAAATAAGCAAAATTTACGCCTCTGGGGCACTAAAAATCCGCGTGTAACCTACGAGGAGCCATTGCACTCGCTCAAAGTCCCTGTATGGTGTGCTGTTTTCGCTGGAGAAGTCATTGGACCTTTTTTCTTCGAAGACGTCGCAAGCCAAGCGGTTACTGTGAATGGTAAGCGCTACAGAGCAATGATCAACGAGTTCTTTTTGCCGCAACTTGATGAATTGGGATTGGAAAACATGTGGCTCCACAAGGACGGTGCTACGACACACACTGCACGTGCCAGAACCGATATACTGAAGGATGCATTTTCCGGGCGCCTAATCTCACGTTTTGGCAATTTGCACTGGCCAGCAAGATCGCCCGATTTGACCGCTGCAAACTTCCTTTTGTGGGGCTTTTTGAAGTCGCGGGTTTATGTCAACAAGCCTCAGACTCTTGCAGCTCTTAAAGACAATATCCGTCAAGAATGTGAGGACCTATCGCCGGAAGTTTTGGCCAATGTGATGGAAAATGCAATAAAAAGGGCTCAAATGACAATCAACTGTGGCGGCGGCCATTTACATGACATCATATTCTCGACTTGATGTAAAAAATTAAAAGACCAAATAAAAATAATCCACAAGAAGAATCAAAGTTTTTCATATTTTTTTTAATTACAGCCAAAAAACATCGGAAGGTTATTTTTGCGCCACCCTGTACATAAGGCCGTTAGATGTTTGAAAAAAATATTATTTTTTCGGACGAAAATGATACTGATACTTTTTTCATTTTAGTTTTTTACGGTGTATGTTTGTATGGTAATCAAGTTATATAATAAAGTCAAGCATATTTTCAGTTTTTTAAGAATTTTCTTTTAAATTTAAGAATATTCTTTAAGTTATTCAACTATATTTTAACTTAAAAGTTTCTTTGCAAATAGTCTAAAAATGTGGTCAGGCGAATTTAATATTGTGTATATGAATAAAAATATAAATTCATTGCAAACGAAGTTAAAAAGTCTGCATTATTATGAATCCTTACGTCATAAACATTTATATTTTCACCCCTAAATATGTGACGTAAGGTCTTACGCCAAGCATATACTCGTATTTAACTCGCTATATTACAGACACATATTTATTTTGCTATCACCTCTTGCCTGACCTCACAAAGGTTTCGAGGTATTTAGTGTCTCATAAAAGTTAATTGCATTTGTATTATTAACCATCCCTTATTTAAAGTTGAAACAAAACGGCAGGAAAAATATATACATATATTTATATAAGTATATAGCATCCCATTTGTTGAAACATAGTCATAAATAGAAAAGTTTAACTTTGAATTATTCGCCATATATATTGTATTTTATGCCAAAAACTGATTATCTTTGGCGAAGAAAATGTTCACCCCTGTTGCGAATAAATGTCCTCATAAAAATAACTGCCAAATTTTATGAATTTCTCTTATAAATGATTTTAATAAAAATTTTCATGGGAACGATTTCGTAAAGCCTAACGGATATGCTATCCTCAAATGTTTACTCCCACGAACTTTTGGCCAAAATTAATTCACAACAATTGCCATTGGGCTTTCACACACAAGAACAATTGTTCTGTCACCAAATGACTGCTTGTGGGCAAAGTCGTCGAAGGGCTCAACTTTTCAACAAAAGAAATAAAAACTCATTTCTAACATAAAATAAGTCGCAAAATGATTTAATGCAAGCAAAGTTGTGCATAAGTATTAAAGTTGTCAATTATTTGCGTTTCAACTTTGTTCGACTTGTCAGCGGTTTTGTTCGTTGAATTAAATCAGTAAATATGAAAAATTACTCGATTAATCGATAAAAATAACGAATAAACAAATCATATTTTAAAAATAGGTTTATAAATAGGTTTTGTGTTTGTGCTGCCATCTAGCGCTAGATAGTTTCAATATCATTCCGCCCTCCGACTTGTGCGTTTTATCCATTTATTATATCTGAGAAAAGCTAGAATATTTTTTGTCGGAATAAGCAAATCTTCACAAGATTTTAAAATCATGTCTAAATGCATTCTAAAAATTTGTAATTTCGACTCTGAATCAGTGGTCCACGCAAAGAGAACAAGATTACGTCAAAGCTTATACAAAATTGAAACTTAAAACCGGTTTGCTAACCGGTTCAAACCCGGGTTTTCATATTTGGCGTGCGTTTTTGGCATGGAACGTAAATCTAAATATTTAACGGTTATTCCAACTTTCATCGGGTTTCACCCCGGGGAACAGGTTTTGCCTTAGCGTATTGCTAACTTAGGCGCTCTGTTTTTCGGTGAAAAGAGGGGAAGGGGTCCCTCGTTGGGTGCGGCAAGCAAAATTTTAAGAAGCCACATGACTTATGTTGTGTTGGCTTCCGAAACCCTTACCAAGGGTATAAATTGGCAGAACGGGGATCAGCATGGCCCCCGGGAAGTTCTGCTTGCGGTTCGACCCGGGCTGATCATGGTTGAGGTGCCTACCTTGGCTGTAACGTTCTGGCTGTGGTTTAAACCTAAATCGCAGGAAGGGAGTGTTAGTATCCTTGATAATTGTTTGATGATGGCTTTTTTCGAGGACTAACAATCTCCCGAGGAGCTGTTGCCTATACAACAGATACGTGTACTGTAAGGAACCAGTGGTGACGGTTTGACGGGTGAGTTAGTTTAAGGGCTGATGCTCTTATTGGGCTTCGGCCTACCAACTCATTAAGCCTTGTCTTCCGTTGATTGCTGGGAAATTGAATACATGTGGGACTAGAAAGCCCGAACTCCTCAACAGGAAGTTGTTCATATGACCGCAATCATATGACAAGAATTGCTACCTGTATGAGCCTAGTCAGCCACACGGGGGCGGTGGTGAATCGTGAAAAATTCACTCCGTGGAATTGGTCCACCATCAGGTTAGGCCGTCAAGGCAGGTACTGATGTAAATCATTTTCACAGTTTCATCGGGTTTTTTTTGTTGCTTTTTATCGGTTTTTGTCGATTTTGACCGGTTTTTGGCCGCTTCTTTGCACATTTTGCAAAGTTTTTGCACTTTTTAGAGCTTTCCAAAGTTTCCCGCCGGTTTTAGCTGGGTTTTCATATTCTGTTCATGCTTTTGCCGTGGAACGTGTATCTGAACTATTAGCGGTCATTAGCTTTAGTGCTAAAATTAAAGTTGCCGTCTTGTCGTCCGGGGTAATAGGGGATTTTTGCCATTTCTGAAGCCAAATTTGGGAATTCCAAAGAAAAAAACTCGGAATGTGTTTTACGCATAATTATCTGATTATATGGATAATTATTTTAATTTAATATCCACGCGTTTTTAGTTTTTTAAACTATACTTTTGCATAATTCAATCTTATTGAGTTAACTCATTGTTGCATTAAATGAGCAATAGATGAACAATAATCCACCTTCGCATTTGCAGTTAGTTTAAATAACTATTAGAATTCGTTTTGCATTTTTTTACCCTTTATACATTAAACAAAGTTCAGAATATTACAAAGTCGCAAAAGCCATGAATGGGTGATTATGCATTTTCTCACAAATCTCTTTTTTAGAGATTTTATTTTGTTTTGTGGGCTAAAATCCGCAATAAATACCAGCTCTCACTTAGGAATTCTCTCTGACTTTATGTACTTGAAAAATAACTATCAATTACTGTTATTTCTCATTATATTCTGCGTACACGAAGAGTAGTTTATGTGTGGGTGTGAGTAAATTTCTACTTGTCCACACAGTTACAGTTCGCTTATGTGTTTGTAAGTTGTTGTAATAGTGTTTGGGGTTATTCATGTTGGAGGAAGCGTACTAAAAGCATACTTATGCATATATACTTATGTGAGTGTGATTCTTTTTATTTATGAATGAATTTTTTAATGAAGAGAGTATTTGCAAAAACACAATATTGCTTTTAGCTGTTTTTAACACTTTTTTTTTTATTGGAGTAGAAAAAATAATTCATATTAAATATAATTTACTTGATAATTACAAACTTGGGAACTTGACATGACTGTTGGTTGGCATTGGGAAACGTACAAGAAAGGGTGTTACCGAAAGTGGAAACATAAATCTCCAGTAAAATTGTTATTCGTTCAGCTTTTGTTGAAATAAAATACAAATGGATGTATTCTTTAAAAAAATTTATGTACTTTTATACAAAATTTGTCAATTAGGCGTTTGATAAACACAAAATATTTTTATGAATAAGCATAAATAATTGCAATAAGCAATATCCTTTTTCTCTACCCTGTTGCAGCTGAAACCACCAAATTCTGCCATTATGTTAAAAGAAAAAAAGATTGCAAAATTTATTTTGCAGATTTGTACTTACATAAATAAAGTTAATTATTACTAAAAGAGTGATTTCAAGGATACAAACGGGTTTGCAGGTTAAATTGTAGATTTTTTAAATACTGTTAAAAACGGATTTAATTTAAAAAGTGCTGTGTTTCCTATTAGTAGATTACTTTTTGCGGTAAATTTTCTTTGAAGAAAAATATCGCCACTTTTGATCTAAGATGAGAATAGTTTTCTTAAAAGTAGTACTTTAAAAGACACTTTTTCACTTTATACATAAAAATTTATGCTTAAAACGTTTTTGCTGTTTGCCCTATTTTTAAATAAAAAACATGTTGCTTTTTCTTTTTCCCGACGTTTCGTAGATTTTTTGTCTACATTTTCAAGGGAGCGTCTATTCATATAAATATAAAAACAATTTTTATAATCTAAATACATATACATATGTGTGAGAATTACCTTAATTAATGTTGTTACATCTGAATTTTTAACAAAATTATTTTGATAAGGTTTTCAAAACAGAAAATACAAAATTAAAAACTCGACGTTAATTTAACACAACTCTGTAATTAATGTTATCCGTGCCTTCTTTTAAAGTGCTGTCCACACCTGACACGAGAACACTAACAGGAACAGCAAAATACTGTTACTGTCAGTTGTAGACTGCAAATGTTAATGTTTTCTTGCCGTCTTGACACGGCTGTTAAGACGTCTGTTTTAAAAGCTCTGTCTTAACAGAAAATGACATTTTAATATGGAAAAAGTAAAAATAGTTTCAAATTAAGAGAAATTGCAAAAAAAAAAAAAAAAGTTCAAATTCTTATTTTAGACTATAAATTTTGCAATAAAAACATATTTTTTTTCCACAAACTATAAAAAAGGGCATAAAAAGTGATGATGTGCTTTTGTTGACGGAGTTAAAATAATGAAAAATCAAGACATGCGGGTACTCCACCATATAACAATCGAGCCGTCAAAGGTATGTTTTAACAGTATGTCTTAACAGTGTTTCATGTCTAATGTAGACGGGCTGTAAGTTCATCGTTTTGTTTATGTTTTGTTGTATCCGTAAGCTCTCAATTGTAAATCTCTTTTTCGTATTATTTTCTGTGTCCAAAATTTTAACGTTATCAATATCAGCTGAGTGTCCACTTTGTAGAATGTGTTGTGCAAGTGCTGTTGTCTCTTTTTTTCTTTCTATGTCCATTTTCTGTTCTCCCATTCTAGTTTTTAAGCTTCTTTTTGTGGTGCCAATATACATATATGCGATCACAGTTTTCGTTGTTTTTGCCATTACATTTAATTTCATAAACAACGTTACTTTTTTGTTCCTTCTGTATTGTTGTTTTTGTTTTTGAGAATATTGTATTTATTGTTTGGTTTGGTTTGTATGCAAAGCATATATTTGTATGTTTAATTGTTTTCCTCAGATTTCTGTTATTGATCAGATTAGGTATGTACGTGACGCTGTAGAATTTTTTATTTATTAGCGCCGTCTTGTCATTTTGTGTGTTTTTATTGTTTTTTGTATTTTGAATGTAATTTACTAGCGATTTAATTAAATTTGTTGGAAAACTATTTTTTCTCAGTATTTTATAAATAAGCTCTGTGTTTTTTGAATGAAAACGTTCATTGCTGATACTTAATACTCTTTTTATAAAACTTTTTGCCGTGTTCATTATTTGGCTTTTCGGCAGTGTTGTGTGGAAGTTCATAATCCGTCCAGACGCCATCTCTTTGGAATACCAATCAAAACATAATTTCTCGTTTTCCCTATATATTAACGAGTCTAGGTAGGGTAATTTTTTGTCATTTTCCATCTCCATAGTGAACTTGATTTTGGGGGTGGTAGTCATTTAGATTCGTCAAAATTATATCCTTTTCACTGTCCTTTACGATGGCCAATATATCGTATACATACTTCGTAATAAATTTGATTTTAATATTATTATTTTCTTTTAATTTTGCTAAAACGTTATCTAGTAACGCATCCATGATAATATCTGCTATTGTAGGGGAGAGAGGATTTCCCATAGTTTTTAAAAGGTACTCTTTTCAATGGTTTTTGTTTTAAAACGTGTTTTTGAAAATTCACTTGTTTTACAAAGTTATCATATTAAAAGGAAATGAGGGCTTCATTCAAAATTGAAGAAAATGTAAATAGCAAAAATATAATATAGCAAAACTAAATATAAAATTTAAACTTAAGCATAACTTACACAGCGATAGAAATTTGAATAAAATAAAATCAGGTTTTTGAATGTTATTCATTGTAGCTCCAATCTTCAGTTTTATCATTGCTATAAGCAATTTCTACATCACCAATTGAAGTTTTTGAAGCGTAGCGTACGCGTGGTGCTATACCAATAACAAGCGCAGCGTACATCATTCAGGTTGTACAGGCCGCCAGTTTCATGAAACCAGCCCACATGGGTCCTTTTTTGGTTCCGTTGTGTTGGTACATCATTTAAAAAAATCCGTACTTTTAGCATCGCTTCGGAGCGATTTAAGTACACAGAAAAAAATAGATGCCATATTGATAAAAAAAAATTGCAATATTTTTATCAAATTTCCTGTGAAAAAGATTTTTTGTTGGAATTATAAAGTAGAAATAGCTTTTTCACTTAAAAGCAAAAATTATTGAGTTGAAAAAAATTGTTGTTAATATGTAAAATATACTTAACAAAAAAAAAAAATTGTTAACGAAACAACAACTCTTCACTGTTATATGACAACCTTTTAAATTTATTTATTGAATAACAGTCAATAATTCGGAAAGCTTTTTATTAATTGCATTTTATAAGAGATATTTCCAAAAATTCATTATTAATAATAATTTAATTAAGTCAATGCAAATTTTATTAAATTGATGGTTTTTTATTAATAACATAACTTGATTGAAAAAAAATCTCATCTATTTTTTTCTGTGTACGTTTCAGTGTATTTTCCCAAAAACAAATTTTTTTTTTTTTTGTTACAACTCTTTTTTAATTATTAGCTCTTTGCTAAAAGTATTCGCTTAAAATAAACTTTATATTCGGGCGTGGTCTGACACTCGCATTTCGCATGACATTTGCGATAGTGATTTGAAATCGCAAGAAAGTTATTAAGATTATACTAAAGTGAACTGATGAACTAACACTAAACTAAAGCTGAAACAAATAATGTATGTATTAATGTTTTAATACCAGTAAAAAATTATAAATAGCTTGTTTTCTATGTTTCCCAACTATGTAGACTTCATCAGTAGACTTTGGAAATTTTTGAAAGATATTCTCAAACATTCAACTTTATATCCCAACAATCCAAATAAATTGCTGAGAATTTAAAAAGAAAAATGCTCTAATAATATCCGTCAAAACACAAAAAATAAGCTTTTCTATTTATAAACGTCTCTAACATTTCTTTACACCTTTCAATGTTTTAATATTAATGTTTCACTGACAGCAAACTGCAGTACAAACAACTGGGATTATAACAAATTGTAAATGTGATCAATATGAGACAAATATAGACGAAAAAATAAATAAGAGCTCAGTGGCTGAGTTGGTTAATCAGCCGTATTAAAAATACATCATGTTTACATGGTACTGAGTTCGAATCCTGGTGGGTGCTGATGCGTAGTGTAGCGACTACGAAACAGCTAGTTTTCCCCCAGCTTTAGTGTATTCAATTATTTTTTCCTGTCTTCTTTGATCATTGATCGTTATTGATAGCGGCAATTATTGTTATAATTATAAATAAAAATATTTCTTGGCTTTAGCCAGGATTGAACTCGAGACGAATGATACCAACCCATCATCATATAATATTATAAATATTAAACAAATAATAAAACAATGTATATATTAAATTAAATTTGTTTGTACTAGAATAAAAACTAGAAGATTTTTCACACAGTTTTTGCTAAATATATGAAATTTAAAAAATGTTCTTAAGACGCTCATTATGTATTTCTGGAAATTAACTTTTATACATTCAATTCTTGAGTACATTTTCAACCCAAGATGCATTTTTTAGTTTATTTGCTTTGGTAAAACATGTGCTTTTAGCATTCAAATTATGTGAACTCGCAAGCAAAACGCGTGTGCCACAGAACACCTACAAATATTCTATTCTATTCTATTTGACTATACAGTTGCAAAGTAAATTTGCAAAGTATAGGATGCACAGCATGGGCGGGGTGACGGAGACCATAGACTAAAATAGTATTAACAGTACTTTTGTAGCGTCGCTGTGATTAACTATAACACATAGGAAGTTGCAGCATGCTTAACAATGAAATACCTCTAAAAAAAACTGTAAACCAATACAGTTAGTTGGCAAACCGTTAACCAGTGCGAGTGACACGCAAAGCTCTGGAAGTCCGAACAAGAAAGACAAGAAGCCTGACCGCACTTAAGACATGATTACGATGACGCGAGAACTGTTCTTCAGCCCAGAGCTGCTTTACGACTGAATATATTTGGTGTTTTCAAGTCGCCTGGCGACCTTAAAACTTGCGATTGTGGGAACATGCCTGATAAATTGTACCTTTTTCTAAATTCCTTTTTGAACAGGTAACTGGTTGAACTATCTTATTAAATATGTTAAGCACGCAGAGGACTATTTTTATTTAAATTTTGTAAAGAAACAAGAGTTTTATTATTCATTCTTATGCTGCCAGGACAAAAATCATTTTAAATCCTTTTGGCTGCAAAGAATATCTTTGCACAAATAATTTAAAGTCATCATACATATATAAGCAGACTCAGTTGTGTTGACATGCCCGTTGCGACATGACTTTTCCTGCAAAAACATGTAATAAAAACCATATAATGTCGTCGTCATCATCATCATTATAATAATAATGGCAACATATGTTCAGTTTCAGTTACTGTTTCTATTTTTATTGTATGTGTACGAGTATTTCAAGTATCAACTTTTTTTCTCTCTTTTTTGTTTGAGTTTTGTAAAAATTGTGTCAAACGGATATTATTGCATGTGCAGTTAATTTTATTTCTTGTTTAAAATAGAAAAAAAAAAAAACTGAGAAAAAAAAACCCCAGCAAGAGCTGACACAAACATTTGCATACAGATATCAATTAAGGATACAATCAAACTTGTGCACGAAATAAATATATGTAATTATTCACAACAATTCCGTTTGTGGAATAAACGTGGCAAATGTCCTTCAAAATTACAAATATATTGTTTTGTCTCCAGTGCTATTAAGACAATTAGTATATAATAAAAATATATATATAAAAACCAAGAAATTTTTATTTTTATTGTCAACAAATAATCATTTTATTTGAGGGTTGCAGCAACTTTTAGCAAATTTAGCAACAATTTTTTTACACGAAAAACAAAAAGTAAAAAAATGGCAGCAAAGTCAGTAGTAATAAATGAAAGAGATAAACAGCTTGAAACAGAAGAAAAAACATTAAAACAAATTTGTTTTCTTAATGTTTTCTTTTTTTTTTTTTTTTTTTTTGTTGCAAAGTATATGCAAAACACAAAAGCCCTGAAGTATGCTTTTAATTTGTAAGTCAATTTTTTTCCGCCCAGAATGTTTTCAAAAGAAAAATTAAATGTTAAATTACTTAATGAGTTTGTAATTTATTAAGTTTCACAAATAAGACCACCATAAAAATGGCAAAGGATTTTATTTTTTCCACAAATTTCTGGAAAAATGTTTGGTTCCTTAAAGTATGCTATTTGTTTTTATTAAATTACTTTTAGTGTAGTCTTTAAAACATGAATACTTCATTAACAATTTTGAATTCATTGGAAAATTAAATGACATGGAAGAGAAATGTACTTAAGCAAAGCATGATTAATGTTAAAAACAAGTGCAAAAATATTTTTAAAATTTCATCATTACAGCTGCTTGAATGTCTGTAATTCTTTTAACACTTTACGCTCGTGTGAATTTCATAGAATTTTACAAGAGTTCTTTTATTTCATTATGCATTTATATTTCTTAAGGCTTAAAAAGTGTTTATTTAATTTACTTTTACAAACCTTTTCGTGATTTTTTTTTAAATTTAATTTTATGATAAATTTTATAATTTAAGTCCTTTTCAAGCCAAGGTGAAGAGGATTCCCAATAAAGCTTATTGTATGTAACCTCGAAAAAAAGGAGGTAATATTTTTCTTCTTTATTGGTTGCAGCAACTTTGGGTCTTAGGAACTGATGCACAGTATTCTTCTTATGTTTAAAAGGAGTTCTTATTTTATCAGGGGTGACCCCTATATTAGACTACACTAAGCTTGTATTGCATATTTTTTCTTTTTCGAATTCCTATACGCATAAAAAATAAACGAGGATACACTCAAAGTATACAAAAATTTTAAATTTTATCTGCTTGTAATTGTTTATGAGTTTTTTTTAGAAGTTCTTGTACGGATGGTTATTATTCTATTATATAAAATCAATGTCTATAAATGTAAGTAAGTGCAATGACTGTTTTACTTCGTATTAGAAAATAAAGAACCGAAATATACTTCTTGTCAATACTTTATAACGAATATTCCGGGGTAGTCCAGCCAGGCCAGGATATTTTATTAAAGGAATAAACCCAATTTATTTTTGCTTATAAACGTTTTATTTTCTAGAGTAATATTTTAATTCAAGTTATTTGCAATCAAAAAATACAGAATGATCTGCTCGGTTTCGCAGCCAGAAATTCAAAAAATCCAGCTATTCATTCGAGCGTGCACAAATGCTGAGTATTTTAAGAGATGTTAGTGTATTAGTAGCTCTATTTGTCTGGGTGCTATGGCTGTTACAAATCAGTAGCTACCCTGTACACTAATACTATGGTGCCTGGGACCTATGTCTATAAAAACCAGTAGTATCCCTGTGCCTAATACTACTGAGCCTGGCATGGTTATCTGAGTGCAGCTGCGACCGAAGCCATTGCGCACTTGCGGTAGCTCTCTGCACACTACGACAGCCATTGCCAGACTGACTATGTATTGGGGAATCTACCACTGTAGTTGCACTTTAGTGTGGTAAAACTATTATGCTTTGCCATAGTATTAGTGCATTGAGAGAGTCAATTCACTTAAACGTGTATGGGTTAGCTTAACTCTTGCCTTGCGATCTCTTTGTTATAGTCACTACAATAAAATTAAATTCAGTAATTAAAAGAGAGAAAAAATATAACCGTAATTAAAGAGTACAATAAAATTCAATTCAGTTATTTAGAAAGAGTAAAATATAAAAGTATCTAAAGAGTATAAATTATGAAGAGCATTAATAATCTCTGAATAAAGAGTACTAATTATCAAGTAAAAAAATAACATAATTTATAATCCTACGAGTGGCATTATTACACATAATGTAATAATGGACTTATTATTATATACCTACATAGATGTGTGTACATTATTTATATATGGAGCGAATTCACTTCGTTACAACTTAAACAAAAACAAGTAAAAGTTTAGTATATTCAGCTGAGCCGAATCTAAAATACCCTTCACAATAGTCACATATATGTATATATAGTACATTTTACAAATTGGAACTAAATATGCTCGGATATATATGGACCGATATCGGTGAAAAAAATTTTTTTTGCCTTGTAATCGCCATGCCAAAGAGTTAATCTTTTATGGAAAAATCGGTTTAGGCTATATCTCGGATATATATGAACCAATATCGGAAATTTTCTGTATTTTAGTAGCCTCCTTTCATTATCAGAACTGAATTTAAGCAACAGAAAGGGTTTTCATAAAAAATGGGTTTAGACTATTTCACAGGTATATATGGACCGATATCGGAATTTTTCATTTTCTGTATTTATATAACCTTCTTTTACTACCAGAAATGGTTTTAAGAAAAAAATTTTTTTTCATGAAAATATCGGATTAGGCGATATTATATCTCGGGTATATATGGACCGATAACAGAAATTTTAATTTTCTGTATTTTAGTAACCTCCTTTTATAACCAGAACTGCTTTTAAGCAAAAGAAAAAAAAAAACTTTTTCATGGAAAAATCGGTTTATGCTATATCTCGGGTATACATATATGAACAACCGTTGAAAATGTTTGCGGTCAACATACTTTTGTTATGAGCGACGCTCTATGCTACATTTAATAATATTGATATGATAATATATGAGTAAGAGTAAAGGAAAAGGCAATTGAGTTAGCAAAGTGTTTTGGAGATGATAACTTTACAGCAAGCACAGGTTGGCTTGATAAATAGAAGCAAAGATATTAAGAAAAAGAATAATTGATGAAAACTTCATTTAACTTAATGAATTAAAAAAAAAAAGTAAAATGTTAGTCACTTATTTAGGAATATGTATTTTACTTAACTATAATTTTTTAACTATATGAGTACATATCTTTGTTTTTTTATATTCTTAAGTACATAGTTTTCCATTAGAGGCTATTTTAAATAAAAATACATAATATAAAAACCTTATATTCTATTTTGCCAAAAAATTCTCGAAGTCTCCGTAAGTCTAATTTTTTTTTTTGGGATAATGGTGATACGAGTTATGGAAGTTCGACTGTAATTGTATTGAAAAGAAAAAATGATTTACTGCATACGTTCGTCATAATTTTTCAAATTTCAAAAAACCTATTCAAATGCCGTTTATAAGCTTTCTTTTTCCTTGATCTTGTATCATTTGCCCTGTCTACCTCCGATATCTCCGCTAGTTGAATAGTAGTTGGCAATAAGTTGCTTATTTGTTGTGTTAAACAATATTTTGTTGTCTAGTTTTATGTTTTCTACGTCAACTTTTTGGCTGCATACAACTTTTTGTATACATACAGGGGAAAAAAAACATGAACGAAAAGAAAACAAAGTCAAAAGAAAGAAACATGAACTACGGAGCTAAAAGAGCTCGCAGAATTGATCGCCTCACATAGCTCCCTCAATGGAATAGTTCAGTTGTACTAATTCGTTCGCGAACTGCCCAACTCTCGTATCAACCATACGAGTATAATTCAACAATAGTAGTTCGCCTTTCGAATCGCGGTTGCCATATTTGATGATCTATCGCCATTTTGATGGTTATCTGTGCTATTTTCAGCATTTTGACGATTTAAGTACTATATTTGACGTCACCAAACATATCTAAGATAGCTGTATTTTTTAATTTTCAAACGCTTTTATGTAAATTTGTATTATGTTGTTGTGTTTAGTGCTTTGTTTGCATCAGGATTTCACAATAATTTGTTTCATGTTTTGTATTATGTTCTTGGCTATCCAAGAAAAGAAAGCGCCATAAGACTTTACATTTTTACAACTTGCCATTTTTTATTAAATTTTTTTGCCATTTCCTTTTTAAAATATAAAACATTTTCAACAAGCATACTTTTAGGCTTCATACATTCCATTGCTTATACAACGGCAATATAAATATAACCTTTTTATTTTTTGTAGTAAGTCTTTTTTTTAAATTTATCTGTAAGTCTACCTTACAAGACCAACTCATATTTCTGCTATAAAGTCATAAAGATGTTTTTAAGTTATAAAAATATTTAAACAAACAGACGTAAGTAAAAGGTATTTACGAGTATATGTGCGTTTGTGTTTGCACTTTTATATCTTGCTGTCTGTGGTTGTTAGACACCAACGTAAAAGTAAACACAGTCATGCCTCTTTCCTTCCGCTTATATAGGAGTACAAAAGAAGCCCCTTAGAAACCCCTTAAGTATGCTTTAAACTTTTCCTTTTTAAACATAATTTTATTGTTAAAGTCGTTCACATGCAGCTCTTACCATCGCCAGCTAGACATTGAAAACAGTTTCTGGAAATTTCAAGTGCTTTTCGAAAAGTTAAGACATTAATACTTATCCTTTTTCACGCTTCTGTTATTCCATATTTATCATTTATTTAAAAAGATTATGCCATTGCTAATGTCACTGCCATCTTTTTTCTATAATGTTTGTTTATCTGTATGGGTGTATGTGTATTTGCCAGTACAATAATATTTCACATTAGTATGAACTCATTCGCTGAATGTGTAGGTAGGTTTCTTTTTTATTTGCAAATGTACACATACGTTAGTTTTATAAATTGTAAATCAAAACGCTTTTTTTTATATTTACGTTTGCTTATGTACTTTCTGTACATTTAGAAAAATAAAAATTTCCGCACAAAAGTATGCTATAAAAAGGGTTTTTATACATCATTTCACTTTATGCTTTTAAATTTCATGCTTTATAACGGGGGACTGTAGAGAAAAAATAATAGTTTTTAAAATTGTTTTTCTTTTTTAATAACACTGTATTAAGATCCTTGTGTTGTTTATATAATTTAAACGCAAACGGCACGATTTTTTTTAACCGTTAAAATATATAAATAAATTGTATTTAAAAAGGCTTATACCAGCTTATCTAAATTATTTGTTTATTGTCGAAAGATTATTAACGGAGTTCAGTTTATTTATTTATTTGATGACATCGAAGAATATTTGTACTTTTTTTGGTTTAAAAATTTAAATTAAATTTTTCAATTTGTCAGCTAAATAGTTGAAGAATTTAAATTAAGTTTTATAATATAAAGATATTTAAATTTGAGCGTTTTATCATAACAGCTTAAGTCGAGTTTTAAAAATTAGAAAACTGATTGAAAACTTATTTGCTCCGGAAAACAGGTTTTGCCTTAGTATAATCCTAAACAGAGCACTCTGCTCTCTGGGGCACAGGGAGTTAGGAGTTCCTTGTTTGCTGTTGCAAATAAAATTCAAAAAAGCCGCATGATTTATGTTGTGTTGGACTTCCGACACCCTCACCAAGGTTTACTTGGCAGAGCGGGGATCAGCAAAGTCCCTGGGAGGTTCTTCTTTGCAGACTACTCTGGCACTGATTTTGGTTCAGGTGCTTACCTTGGCTGAAACGTTCTGGCTGAAACCTAACAGCGTAGGAAGAGGAATTAGTTTTCCTGATAACTAGGGTGCAAAGCCAATTTTAGGGTGCTACCTACCCTAGGCGGTGGTGGTCTAATATATATCAGGAGGAGGTGAAAGATCGTATCCTCCTCGTCTACGTCTTGGCAACTTTCATAGAAGTCGTTGTAGGGTAAGCTCAGCCTCCTCGCATGGTTCCCAAATGGGCAATGTCCACTGAGTACTGCTACTGTAACTCTCAAGTGAGATCTAGGTGGTTTTAAGAGCTCGTTTGCTCTCTTAAAGTTGATATGTGGCCACAGTTTTCTTTATATAAGGCATATGGACTCTGTAAACCATTTTCCTTGGACATATTCCAGCATGTGGAGCTTTATTCTTTTCTAGAACGCTGATAAGTATTGTCTGCAGAAGAGATTGATATTCCTCTTCTCAAGAGTTGTCCCTTTTTTGGCTAAGTCGTCGGCGATGCTGTTGACGTTATTGGACTCGTGTCAACGTTCTGATTTTAGGGTTAGATTAGAACGTATCGCATGTTGTGTAGAGATGTCCGGCATTCCTGGACTAGGCTGGAATTAGTGTATATTCCAATCACAGAGTTGATGCCGGCCTTGCTGGCCGTTATTATCATGATATCCCTACTGAAGATCTTGTTAAACGTCAACCATCTGGCCGTTATTTATACCCGATATTTCAGCTTATTTCAAGGTTAGTTTAGTGTCAAATTCTTTTGTTTTACTGTCATACTCGGCACAAATTTCACTTGCGTAAAGCAGTCCTGAGAATAAAGTGATTTTATACCAGTTGTGTAGTTATGGTATACATTGGTATGATTCTATAGCGGCCCAAATATCATATATGATATATACGTGACATATGATATAAGATGCAAACTGCAATGCTTATGTAATTTTACCACGTTAGCCGACTATTAAAAGGTTTTGACCACTGTGAGACTTTGATGTCAAAATGCATTTAGGTTTGGATGAATTAATGTAACGACCATTAGTGGTAACCCATTTATAAGTTATTAGTACAATACTTTAAATCAGATGTGCCCAGCCCTATGCGCTTGATGCTTTTGTTGATGTTTTTGTAAGATCGTTTAGCTATATGGCTGTGCTCTTTAATAAACACATACTGCATTCAGCACAAGCAATGAAAAGTACACAAAACAACTTTGTCTTATATAATTATCTTTTTTTCGATCTTCACTCCACACACACAAAAGCAAAGCAACGACACTTTCGCATGCTTTCTTGGTAAACATTTACGACAACGATAGTCAGTGTAAATTTTGTCTTTGTAAATATGTTTTGCTTTTTACAACAAAAAATATTAAATAAAAGTAGTTTTTCCTTAAATGTATTGGTGTTTGCTCTACCATAAAGAACTTTTGGGCATCCCTGCTATAAATCATCATCATGCATACAAAATATTTTCTAATTGATGAATGTATTAAGTAAATTATAAAAACATGTAGAATAAATATAATTTTTTTTTTTGTTAAAGTTATCACCAAATAAGAATATTTTGTTAACTTTATTTTATTTCTGATTGCAAGTTAATTTTATGATTTTCGTTTTTGCACAAAATTATACATCACGCTATTTAGCAGTTAAAAATTTGCGAGCGGTTAAATTGGGGCAAAATTAAGGCTCATAAACATAATTGCCAGAAAAAATTACTCTTAAAGCGTCAAAAAAATAAAACGCTAAAATGAATTACTTAAATTTGTATTTGGGTTAAAATAAAACTGCTAAAATCATATCGTGCTCATGTAGAAAGTATCGTGACATTCAATATAATTGTAAAGGGCGATTTTTATACAGGTGTAGAATTTTGAAATGGAATAGCAACAAAGATGATTCTTTTTAATTAGCATGAAATTTACTCTTTATTCGAAAGCACATCTTCGGGCCTGTGACCGCTTGGATGTTCTAATCTGGAGAATCAATTTTTGGCTGTTTTCTCCAAGTAGTCGATCGTGTCGAGTTTATTGGCGTAGACTAGCTACATCATATGTGTCCATAGAATATATTCGTTAAATCGCACGATCTTGGAGGCTAATTGAGCGTTCTGAAACGTAAAACTATGCGATCACCAAACGTTTCCTACAAAATAAATCAATTGTAAGAATAGCTGTTTGACATTTTGCGCCTTCTTGTTAAAACTACAGCTCCTGTACATCATGCTTGGCTCAATGTAAGAACAAAAAAGTCAGTAATCATGGCTCCATAGCGGTCGTCTATGATTTTTTGATGTTCTTACTCCTCGTCTTCATGTGCCATCGACTTGGAAATGGCATGAACATAACGTTGGCAGAGCGAAGGTAAAGATACGTTCATGTTCTTGTATGTGGCGAATTCGAATGTTCTCATTAATCTATGATTTACCTGATCAAAATATTCAGCTCGGCGCCATTTTGTGTATTTTTTCCCGTGATGGCCTACTTCATGGCGAACATCGATGCTCAGCCATATGCTCGAGCATCGATGTCAGAGTATGAACGAAACATGGACATCAGCGGTCCACATTCCCATTTGCGATGTTTGACATGATGCTCATACTAAGTTCATGGCTAATGGAGACCCCCAGTTATACAAGTATGGACTAATGATTCTAACAGCCCATAAAGCATACCAAACAACCTGTGTTTGTGAATGTAACGCTGTCTCAACATACAGTTGAGGACTACGCCAAATACGGTAATTTAGTTCATTGACTAATCTATTAAAAAAAAGTGAATTTCACCGCTAAACAAACTTCGCTTATGGAAGTCCTTCAATCCTTTTTTGGGCCCATTCACTGAATCTACGCCTTGCTAGGAAGCGTTTTTAAGACCTCAGCCTATTCATGTGGAAATACCACACCAAATTAAACATAAATTACTTAACAGCTGACAAAATGGGCGTAAAAAAGGTGTTACCAACTTAAAGTTTATACCTCTACGGAAAATACCATTTAAGCGGCCCATACACGTTTCAAGTCAGTTGGCAACTGAGTCGGTTGTTGTCCAAATCAAAGCGTGTATGGCTGTGTCAGTTGATTAGTTTGGCAGTTGTCGAGTTGGTTGAAGAAAAATTAAAATGTTGATTTTTTCAATTTGACTAGCAGGTCTTTCAATTCGATTGTGCTGTGTGTTCAGGTCTCAAAATTTATATTTGTAGTATTTTTGCAAAGAGAACGTTATATATTTTTGAAACTATCTTTAATTTCATTGAATTTAATAGTTGAATGAAAATCTTTCAATTCAGTTTATGAAGTGTGTGGGCAATAATCAATTCAGTTGAAAGACTCAATTCACAATTGAATTGAAACGTGTATGGGCCGCTTTACATGTTAACGGTATTTCACACAATAATAATTTTGTATTAAGATTTGCTAAACACTTAAATAATACGTACACGAGTGACTGCTCAAGTTCAAGTTAACGCATAATTGCTGGCGGCAGCAGATTTAAAAAAAAAAAAATATCACTGGCGACTAAAAGCCAGCTGTAGTCGACATATCGTTGGTCTCACGTAGAAAGGCCCTAACTCGCATTTTCCCTGAATTGAACTCTTTTAAGCACCCCATACACGTTTCAACTCAGTTGGCAACTGAGTCGGTTGTTGTCCAAATCAAAGCGTGTACGGCTTTGTCAGTTGATTAGTTTGGCAGTTATCGAGTTGGTTGAAGAAAAATTAAAACATTTTGATTCTTTCAAGTTGACTAGTAGGTCTTTCAATTCCGCTGTATATGTTGTAGTCTCTTGATAAGGTGTCAAAATTTATATTTGAAGTGTTTTTGCAAAGGAAATGTTATATATTTTTCAAATTATCTATAATTTTATTGAATGTAATAGTTGAATGAAAATCTTTCAATTCAATTTATGAAATGTGTGGACAATAATCAATTTAAGTGAAAGACTCAATTCACAATTGAATTGAAACGTGTATGGGCCGCTTTAGGGATTCTACTACGTTTCACACAAGTATAGAGTGTTACAAAGTTTTAATTATATAATTTCATACATATCGTTCTTACAAGCAATTGAGCAAAAAAAATTACAGTTTAAATAAATATACAGTTTCCATTGCGAATTCTCCTTCTCCTGTAAAATCACAATTATGCTTGTTAGGGCCTCTCTACATGAGACCAACGATTTTATTTATTTAAATTTTTGCAGCTTAAGATATTGTGTCGTTTTTTTTTATAAAAAAAGTAATGGTTTTTTATTTTTATTTCGATATTCGCTAACAGTTTCTTAGCATCGTTAGAAAAATTAAAATGTTTCTGTTAGCGAAATATCGAAATAACAGTAAAATAAACCTGTGAGCAACGAAATAAGTGCGCGTATATTAGTTAGAAACCCATATTCCTAGATAAAGATACTTCCTAATTTCTTTATCTATTTTACTCCAACTTAACCACTTGAACTCCATTGGAGAGCCAAAGTTGTCTTCCCCTGTTTACTGTGCATCACAAAGAGGGAAAGTAGGTATTGATTGTCTTCTCTGCAATTATTTTCAATATAAAAACCAGCCGTTGAAAAAATTAAAAACTTAAACTGTTTATTTTCGACTTTTAATTCTTATATTTATTATATTTCCATTAATTGAACTGTTATTGGCTTCGAATTTCTTTAAAAATTTACACTTCGCAAAAACTTTTTGTGTGCTCCTTAAAGTATGTCACGTATTTATCTAACACAAATTCCTTTTGACCATGGTGATAATGGTTTTATAAGCTAATTACTAACGCCCAAATGGCATCCTACCGCAACTTGACACATACGTATGCATATATATGTAACTAATTCATGTGTTATCTCTTCAACTAATTAGATATTACGAGAAAACTATTAATTTTCTTTTACAGCTTAACACATTAGCAATTTTTAATTAATTTTAATAATTGAATGCTTAAAAGACTTAATTACCATCGTTCATTTTCATGGCCTTGTATATTTTAACATGTCTATGACTCAGGAATTGTTTACAATCAATTTATTTGCTTGAACTTGTTAATTTTCCCCCTCTTTTAACTTTAATGATTAGTACTAAGATATTTACATAATATTGTTAAAGAGCGTTAGAGTAAGCTTGTATGGTGTTTTATCAAGATTATGGGCACAATTCGAAAAACCAACTTATTCAGTGGCTTTCGCTGATAACGACGTGTGGTTTAATACACAAATCGTTAATTAAACTAAAACCATAATTATTACAGACGTAGCAGTAGTTTATTAGTGTTTCATAGAACAAAATATTTTTCTAAGATGAGATTTTGCACAAGAATTGTTTACACATAATTTATTTATTTACTTCAAAATTTATATATTTTTATTTTGATATTTTAAATATAAGTTTCTTTTTCTTAATAAATTAACCTAAAGAACTGATGTGTCCTTAAAGTATACTATACTTTTTAAAAGGTTAAAAAGTAACACATACTTGTATATACATATTTTTCTCCTCTGTTTCGCTCTAAACTAGTGATTTAAACTTTTAAAAATAATAAACCTTTTAAAATGAATACTTGTAAGTTAACACACACATTATTCAAGTGAAAAAAAAAAAAATTAAAGGAAAAATGTTTTTATGAAAGGAAACAATGTTTTTTAATTATACCTTGAATTAACAAATAATTTTGTTTTTTATATATATTAAAAAAAAATTTCAGGTTGAAATTTACACTGAAAAAATTTTCGTATCAAATTTTCATACAATTTTTGTCTGAAAGAATTTTTTTTAAGAACTGAAGACCTTAAAGTATACTATACTTTGTAAAACTTTCAAAAAGTAACACATATTAAAAATGCTCTAAAAACTCTCCTTTCTCTCAGTTTGAACTAGTGCTTTAAGATTTTTTTAATTTATTTATTTATTTAAATGAATTATAAGCCTTAAAGGCCGAATTAATTCATAGTTTTTAAAAGGCAAAATGCTATATGTACATACATTGATATTATTTAATACTATCAATTAATAAAAATAAAGTTAAAACTACCCCCCATTTTTTTTTCTTTTCTTTTTTGCACAAATAATGAAAAATACTTTTGAAATGTTGTATTAAGTTTAAAATAAATGAAATCCTGGAGCGCTACAGCGAATTGTACTTTTATATATTTTGAATCATGGTCTTGAATTGAGACAATGTTTTATTAAAATTCCGTGCCGAATATGGAAGCATACTGTTCCATATTCTAACCACTTTCAAAACAAATGATCTGGTCATATATAAACTCGAATGCCGAGGACAAATTAAAACAGTTGTTCTTGAAGAACTACCAAATATAAAGCGTTCGTAAATATATGAGGGCTTTCCACTTTTCATTAACTTATAAAATTGAATTATTAAGCGCTGATTAACAAAACTTTCGAAATCCGTACCTATGGTTTTAACAACGAAAGCCGACACGTGGTCATGGTACCTAAGATTGTAAATAAATCGTACTACTCTGTTCAGACACATCCTAAGTCTTGCAATATTTTGCTGTGATGTACCAGAAAAAATTTCAATTCCATATAAGAAAAGTGGAAGACATAATGAAATGGCTCCTCGCTTTTTAACTCTTAAAGGAAGAAACAGAGCTGTATTGTACAGACGTTATATTATGAATGATACACGCGATACAATATTGTTTATGTGATGCAAAAAATCCAGTTTAGTATCAATGTATATACCAAGAACTTTGTGATGCGAGACGTATTCAAGTACATCGTTTCTAATGTAAATCACTGGTGGAAGTGTACTTTGGGAGAAAAACATTGCTCTCGATTTTGAAGCATTCAAACTCAAAAAATTGTTTTCTGCCCAATCAACTATAACCCGCAATTCCTCATTTATATTGCTAGCTAAATAGCCCAAACCTAGACCCCTATCATCTGCCAGTATTTGAATATCGTCTGCATATGTATAGCATTTCGTGTACTTTATCTTCTTATAAAGGTCATTCATGTATATCATAAATAACATTGGTCCTAAGATAGACCCTTGGGGAACTCCTCTTTCAACTTCCAACAAAGATGACTGCATAGACTTCATCTGCACGTATTGTTTCCTTTTACTTATAAATGAATTTATCAATGCACAAGCAGTTTTACTAAATTTGTACTCATTGCAAAGTTTGTAACCTAATAGTTTATGATCAATTGAATTGAATGCCTTAGTTAAGTCTAACGTGACAAGTACTGAATTGAAAGATATATCCATATTTTGTCTTAATGTTTCAACAATGTCAAGAACTAATCCTGTGGTGTTGTAGCCTTGTCTATAACCTGATTGATAAGAATTTATGTAATTACCGGACATTAAATGTTCTTGAAGCTGTCTTCAAGAGAATTTCAAGTACCTTCGAGCTAGCACTTAAAATGCTAATTGGACGAAAATCGGAAGGAGATTTAGGCACTTTAACTTTTGGGACAGGTATAACCCTCGCAATTTTCCAAAGTTTAGGAAACTTTGAATAGGTAATAATGGAATTTATTAAATATGTGAAATGTGTTGAAATTAAAGGAAAAATAAGCTTTAGAAATTTTAGTGGTATTAAGTCTGGACCCACAGAATTAGATTTTATACTGTTTAGAGCATCGAATACCTCAAACGGTTCCACATTTCTAAAGGTGAATTGGTTATCATTGGTGTAAATATTTACGCATTCGAGAGACGCGTTTACAGGAGGAAGTACCGATAGACGATTAAATTCATCAACATCCACAAACTGACTGTTGTTGTTTCCACCAATAATGCCCTCCGAACGTAATTTTTTCCAATAATTTGACTGCGAACATTGCTCAAAAAAACGCACACTGAAAGACCTTCTCTTGCGCCTAATAGTGGCTTTTAACTTATTTCGATACTTGCAATAAATTTGACGATTATAAGCAGAATTGTTGGAACAGAAAGCATCCCAAGCCATATTTCTGTTTATTCTTGCAACTTTAATTTCGTTACAGTTCATCCACGCGTCTTTCTCTTTGGGAACATATTTTTTGAGCGGGACATTTGAAACAAAAATTCCAAAAATAACTTTGTTAAATATATTAAGTTGCTCGTCCACATCTGATGCATTATAAAAATTAGAAAAATATAAATCATTTAGCTGTAAAGCACAGTTTTCCAAATTCAGAGAGGAATAATCTCTGTAGAATCTTTCTTCAAATTGTGGTTTCAATCCTATTTTATAAGAAAGAGATACAAGAGCATGCCCAGAGTTTAATGCCGCGAATCTGTATTGCGTTTTATGTGAAACAAGATTATTGTTTGAAACAAAGAAATAATCAATTAACGATGTCGAATTATGGTGTTCACTAAAATGTGTAGGCAAGCAGTTATGAATGACCGATAGATTTGAAATTGCACAAAAATCCCTAATTAAAGAAGATTTCGTAAAAATGTCCGTGTTGAAATCACCCATTATGATACAATTGTCATACCTATTGGAAACGTCAATAATAATATCTTCACAACTAGCAAAGTTGCCATGTGGTAGATATATAATCCCTACTAACAGTTTCTCATTATTAGTGGATATTTCTACAAAAAGTGTTTCCACAATTCCCTCATCAAAAAAATCATTAACAATTTGAACTTTGTATCTATCTGATACATATAAACATACACCTCCACCTCTTGACCAACAACGATCATTTCTCAAAACCTGATAACCATTTATACAAACAGATTCACTTGAAACAAAGTTCTTTAACCACGTTTCCGTAATCCCAATGACATCATAATTACTGTTTCCAAAAATATTCCTTATCTCGTGTAATTTGGTTGAGCTATTTTTGGAACCAGGCTTTGTGCATTGAAGCAACAAACATTAAACTCATTTACATTCAAAGCAGCATTTATCATATCGCTGTCGCGCACCAAAGGTCCTAAATTATCAAACATACTGTTCTTCTGTTGTGTTCATTATTTGTGCAAAAAAAAAAAAATATCCCCAATTTTAACGTTAATTAATATCGTTTTAAACTAAAAACGTCTTTTTTAAAACTAATAAATAAATTTTATTTAATATAATTATTCAAGTGAAAAAATGTTTAAGAAAAAAGCTTTTTTGAAAAAAAAACAATTTTTTCAATTATAATTTAAACTAACAAATAATATTTGTTTTTTTATATAATATGAATATAAAAAAAGTTCAAGTTGGAATTTACACTGAAAAAATGTTGTGTAAAATAAATTATTTGTTTGAAAAAATATTAGGTGTACAACTAAGCTTTCGCCGTTTTGCAATAAATGGCTGGCAAGTAATAGTCAAAATGAATAGATCGTAGGTGCCATAAAATATGCTTAGGTATTTGTAAATATCATGCCATCAAAAAACTAGTCAGTCTGTGCCAGCATCAAAAGGTGGTTCTCGACTAATCATGCCAGCTTATGAGCCAAATTCTAGTCGTTTGCTTTAATATGAAGAAGTCTGCTGCTGATGCTCATCGAATGCTCTCAAATACTTTTAGTGAGGCCGCTATTATTGAAAGAACGTGCAAAAAATATCACATTTGTTTATTGGTGAAGTTTTCTTAAAAATTTTTGTTGGAACCTACGAATTCCTTTACAGTTCCTTATTCAAACAATTTGACAAACTGATTCAGGGAATTCCGTTATTGAATATGAATAAAAATATTCCGTATGCTGCGCATTAAACGATATTTTCTTAATATGTTCTTAATTTCAGGTAACCATAGTTTAAAGCAAAAACTTATAATATTAAACGTATTTTATTGCTATAATTCTCCACTGTTCACAAGAGCCATGAGCGCAACACCAACTAAGGCACTTCTTGCACTTATTAGCTGGATGCCATGTGGCTGGGAAGCTAGGCAGTTAGAACAAATAACCGCGATCAGGCTGAACGCGGAGCATGGCGACACGCCAACATACCTAAGATTAGAACCCTAGTCCCCGATATAATTGCCTACTGCACCCTCTCAAAGAGCTTTGGCTACCAAATTGAGGAATCTCCCCTAGAATCCGGATCCCTTTATGTTTACACGAATGGATCTAGAAAGGGAGAAAGAATTAAGGGTTGCGTTTACATAGAAGAAGTCAATACTAAAATATTTTTCAGACTATCAGACGGATATAGTGTTTTTGAAGCTAAAATATCGGCTATAAATAAAGCGCCTAAATGGCTGACGTTTCATAATAATACAAACAGCACGGCCGCCATCCCAAGTATAACCCAAGAATGCTGGACATCGTTAAACAAGACGGCGAGACATTCTAACCTAACCCTAAAATGGGTACGTGGACACGGGTCCAATAATGGCGCCGAAAACATCGCTAACGATTTAGCCAAAAAAGAGACAACCCTACAGGACAGGGATATCGATCTCTTTTGTCGACAGCCCTTATCAGCGTGCAGAAATGTGCCCAGGAAAAATGGTTCACAGAGCTCACATGCCTTACATCAAGAAACCGGTGGCCACATATTAGCTTTAAGAGAACAAAGGAGCCTTAAAAGCGCCCAGATCTCCCTTGAGAGCCACTGTAGAAGTAATCACTGGACATTGCCTTTTGGGAACCATACCAGGAGATTAGGCTTACCCTATAACGACTTCTGCAAAGGTTTCCAAGTTCAAGACGAGGAGGAGACAATTCTTTACCTCCTCGGAAAATGTCCACCATTGGAGCACAACCACCCTAGGTATCTAGGCAAGAAGAACTTCAATATACTAACATGTCTGGCCTCGCTCATTCATAAGGAGCAGCAGATGACTACTACAATAGCATGTAATGCCACACTAAGCGGTTTCCCACCTTTGTCCCTCTCAACGACCACTATGTCCCACTGGTTTCCATTTCATCTATACCTTCTACCTTTCTGCTTTGTATTCTAGTTCTATTTTTCACACAATCACGATTCAGGACCCAATCGCAGTGGAGAACATAAGATATATTAAGGAATCTGGCGGCCTGGCGGACTAATTTAACCCAAAAGTGTTTTAAGTGTAAAAATTAATTTGTTGCAACTTAAATTCCTGATATATATACATATATACATACATATGTCGAACTTAAAAGAAATAGTTTATTTTTTTTAATTTAATATAGTTAAATTTTTTCCATAATTTTTGTTGTATAAATTATTTTCTAAAATTATTCGTTATTGTCATTATTTTAATTTTATATTCATAAACATGTGTGTATATTTTTCTGCTAAAAATAACACCAAAAATTATACAAACAATTCATATTCTTTGACTCACTTTTTGCAACAACAGGTTAACTCAAAAAATAAGCGTTTTGAGCTAACAATTTAGAAGTGTTTTTTTTTTCTTGAACCTGTACTCATGGGATGACTCCAGCATATGCAGTAGATTGCACCAAAACTGGGAAAATAGGTTATGTGGAGGAGGAAAGAGGGAGTAGTGTTTGTGCACGATTTGGTTCAACTTTTCAACGTTATATGTAACAGGCAACATGTCAGCAGGCAACTTGTCCCAGTCAAAGCGTACGGCTGAAACTCTCCTGCTCTCTATCTCTCTCTCTCCGTAATGCGTTGTGCAATTCACTGGGCAACTGACCACAAATGGATGAACTCTAGATGCTATACATGTACACAGAAACAATTTTTTTCGTTTTTAATAACGAAATTCGTTGAATCAATTAATAAATTGCTTGAATGCGGACTTGTAAAGGAATTCGTGGATTCAAACAAAAGTTTAGTAAAAATATTTATTGATCGAAAACAATAATTTTTCTCAACAACAACAAAATACGATATCCAAGGTTACTTTTTCAATATTTTTGTATATGCATACAAATTATTTTTTCAGACAAAAATTTTGTTGATTTTATTTTTATTATAATTTTTTCTGTGTATAACGTAAAAATATGTCGGTTTCGGATAAGATCCCTAATCTCATCAGAGCACACTGCTGCGATGCTCCAGTCAGTCAATAGAGCTGCACATGGCAGCATCATGGCACCGGCCCAAACATGGAAGTTTTATTCCATTTTCGGTCGGATATAAGTGGTTCCAATGGAGTCTTGCTTGTCTTACACCGTTTCAAAAAGCTGATACACTTGAATGCTTCTTTAGATACATTGAAAATGTGTTCGGTCTAGCGAACATCACACTAAATTTTCATTTCCAGAACATATATATTTATACCATTCATTAGTACAGATGAAGTAGGCAGCGCTCACGGTTATGCGTTTGTGTGTTAATACACAACATGGGGTCTTACGAGCGTTGAGGTCAACCCTGCTTTTACGACCATATTGCTTTACCATATATTAGCCAATAAGTCATTAGTATTATGCCTCTTGACACCGATCTTCTTATTATTTTTATACAAACACAAAAACTGCCAAACTTTTTTGCTTGTCTGCAGTAACACACAGGGTCTGCGGCAGGAATCGAACTTGCGGCTTGTAGACTGTTGGAGGAGTACTCTACCAAATCAGCCATTGAGGCACCCAAATTTTTTAATTAAATGAGTATAAATGGCAAGTGCTGCTGTTATCTGTAAAAGAGTGGATAGGGTTGGAAGTTTGATAAAGATCATTATGAAAAATAAATAGAGTAGGAAAAAGAACCGAACCTTGCGGTATCCCTGAATTAATCTTTAACTCGTTTAATAAGACCCAGTACTATCAAAAATTTATTTAAATTACTTTCTATCTGCCCTCTTTACACATTTTTCCCTCAGTTGTGTATTGAAACCAAATATTTAGATTTCCCGTAAAAAAATTTTTTGAGTTATAACGTTTTTGCAATAAAGATGTGATTGCTTTTCATGTAGTCATTAAAATTTACAAACAAGCTTTATTGTGTTATTGTTGTGTGTGCGAATATTATTTTTCTCTGCCTTATCAAGCGTTTTTGTAATAAATTTTTTTGTTTACATTGTTTATATTTGAATATTTTATAGAAAAACAAATTCTTTATTTATTTATTTTCTTGTTGGCCACTACTCTTAATAAAAAGTAATCAGAATTCTATGTTCAGCAATAATCAAGAAAATAATTCACAAAAGATAAAATAGAAAAGTTAAAGCAGATTTAACAGTAGTGGATATTTATAGCAGTAGACATAGATAGATATTTATGTAGTATTACTTGGCATATTTGCTCAAGCTATGAAGCTTTAAAAAATATTAAATATTATAAACAAAAATCAATTTTTTTAGTTTTGTATTACTTAAATGGACGATTTAAAGTTATTTCATGTTTTTCTTGCACCACTATTCGAATATTATATTATTGGATTAAAAGTATGCTTTAGTTTTGTATGCTTATATAATCCCGAAAAGTATGCTACATTCTAATAACTTGTGGTATTTTTTCATTCGGCTTAGGATCTTAAGTATGTTTTATAAGCGTAAGACATTACGAGTATAGAAAATGACAAAAATGTTATTTCTTTGCATGATGAAATATCATGAGCTTAAAAATAACAATGAAAACAAGTTTTCTAACAAAACAGCTTTTTTACGTTTCTGAAAAATATTAAATTATAAATCATTTATTTTTTGTTGTAAGTAAATTTTTGAATGTCATACCATGTTTGTTATTAATGTATTTTTAATACTTAAGGGAAAAAATTTAAAATGTGAAAAAAACATTTTTTGTTAAATAAAGATTTCTGCTAATTTTTTTGCGCTTCGTATTATATTTAAACCGATTTTTTTCTGCCCTAAATAATCATAAATATTTTAAATCTTTAAAAAATTATATGATGCTATTCTTCTGCCTCAAGTTTAAATCCGGCTTTGGCCAAGAAGTATTTTTAATTATAACAATAATATCTGTGATCAATAACTCTTGATCAAAGAAATCAGGGAAAAATAATTGAATAAACTAAGCTAAGGACTGGATTTGAACTTGAGCTAGAAACATACCATCATATAATATTAGAAATATACAATAGGTTTATTTAAAAAAAATTTAGAATCTCTACTTTAACTAGAGTTCAGAATGACCGGTAAAACATTTTTAAGGACAGTTGCTGTTCAGCGACCGTCACACTGTATCTTCATTCCAAGAACATCAAGAGCATCCGATTCTTCAATATTTATACCATCCATGAGTATAGATAAAGTAGCACTTGCGGTCGTTTGCGTGTGTGTAAATAAACAACATTGGGACTTACGAGCTTTGAAGGCGATCCTGTTTTTACGACCTCTTTCGGAGATTAATAGAAGATCACTACTATTCAGTGAATCGTTCATATTTAGCCTCTTGGCAGCGATCTCTGATAGGATGGGCCTATAGCTAAAAGAGTACGGGTGGCAAATGCTGCTGTCACCAGCGAAAGAGTGGATGGGGTTGGAAGTTTGATAGAAAAGGTCGTTGAGGAAAATAAGAAATAGGGTAGGGAGCACGGAGTTTTGCGGTACCCCTATATTAATCTTGAACTCGTTTGATGAGACTCCATCTATAACAACTCGTATAGTGCGGTGTCTGAGAAAGCTCGATATAAACCGAGAAAATTCATCACCGACACCAATGGCAGGAAGTTTTGCCAGTAGTGCAGCATGGCACTGTCAAACGCTTTAGAAAAATCCAGAGCTACCACTTTACTTTTACCGAAATTATCGATTGAGTGGCACCATTTTTCGTAGAGATTTGTCAAAAGATCGCTAGTAGAGTGAGCCTTGCGAAATCCATGTTGACGGCCACAAAGTATTTTATACGACTCTTATAAGGTGATAGTCCATTACTTTGAAAAGCGCAGAACCAATTGGACGGTAATTTTCATTAGTAACCTGCCAGCACGATGAAAACTCACCAACATGGTAAAGTATGCTAAAGAGGTATACTAACGAACGTGCAAGCATAGAAGAACACTGCTTTCAGACCAGTCCTGGAATGCTATCCGGTGCAGGAGTCTTATTTGTGTCAAGATCGACCAAAACCCTTTTAACTGCTCGAGCCCGGAAAAATAACAGTTACTCTTTCCAGCTCGGGAAGTGGTTGACTGCTTTCTTGCAAGTAGCAATTGCTTGCAAAAATATCAGCCTACAGGTTAGCTTTGTCAACCGGGTCGGTGAATGCTTGGTTATTATTTAAGAAAGTTGGAATTGATGAACTAGTACTGTTCTTTACTTTCTTAACGAAATACCAAAAGGTCTTACTGCCCCGGGAAGCTGTAAGGACCTTGGCACGAAGACACTGTTCGTGAAGAAACTTTTCCCGCCTAAGTACCCTGGCACACGAAGATCTTGCCGTTTTGCGTAGCAAATAAATGTCTGGGTTTCAACAATGTATTGATATTTTTGTAAAGCCAAAATGGCTTCCTATTTCAAACATCTACCTACTTCCACATGTTATAATAAAAAATTTTAGAACACACTAAAAAGTATGCTTCACTTTTTTCAACAAAAACAAATTTACATGCTGCACCTTTTTTTTCTATATATATTTGTTGTTCTTTTTGTTTAAACCTAAATATTTACTTTGTTTTTTTTTCTATTTTTTTATTTTACTGACAGCAATGACATAATGTCAAATTTGCCAAGCTTGCATGTTTGTTGAGAGAAACAAATAAAAAATATAATATAAATATCAGATATTTTTTATGCAGGTGTGCATATCTTATTGCCATAAAATTTCAGCTATCACAAAGGGTGATATTTTGTTTGAGTTTTAAGGCTGGCCGTAAGACCTCATCTTCATGATTATGAATAGAATTATTTTAAAAACGCAGACGAACCTCTCGAAGCTCCTTTGTATAATAATGCAACGCAATTGTTAGAGGGAAGTCCCATGGTTTCCTTTTGCACCACATTTGCTCTAAAGAATATAGCATGTGAAATCGTTTTGTATCAGTACCTGCCATTCGGGCTAACATTCAACTGCTGAACAATTTCATAGTTTGAACTTGTCGGTGGCTCACTATCGCTCCCTTGTGAGTTGTCTGAAACACATAGGTGACATTTTGTGTTATATATATTAATGTTAATCTTGATCGAAAGCCTAAACTTTCTAATCCTTCTTGTAAAGAATTTATGTGAAGGTTAATAAGCCAATATATATGTATATAGTTGTCGTAATTGTATAACGTAACGTAGCATTTATTTTAACTTAACATCATGTTTATTTGTGTCTTTAAAATAAAAAAATATATATTTGACCGCTTTTTAAAAAGCGATGACACTTGAAATTTTATAATCTCTGATAGATTTTGGATATATTTATATGTATTGTCGAGATTTTCAAAATACGTAAAGAACTTAGTGGAAATTTTATAGTTTCTGATAATTATCTATGGCTTTATAACCATTTATTTCCCATGTAACTATAAATAAGTGCTGTAGTATTTTTAGTTGTATATAAAATATATTTACAATTATTTACATTGGAGTGAAAAATAGACATTTGAAAACTGTCATGGCTAATCATGTCCACTTTTACGCTTGAGCCACCATATTTATTCATGATAAACCTTCAATAATATTCTTTGTTCTAATTTTTCTCTAGAAATTCTTATAGTTTTTTTTACAAACACTTTGCATTCCTTTCAATAAAATTTATAACACAAAAAGTGAGTTTTTCTGAAATTTACGTTTTACATATCACATGTTTTTGGCTTTCGAAATTATGTAGAAATGAAAATTAAGAGCTTTTTTGTTTTTTAATTTCACTAAATTATTGGTATATATTTTATTCTCAATGACGCATTTTAGGTTTTGTAACATATCTATTTATATACTACTAAAGTCGTATTGTAAAATATTAATGTTAATAAACTGATATGCTATTGAAATTTAAAAAGCATTTGCCCCCTTAAATATGCTACACATTTTTCATATTGAATTCTCTTTGAGAAAAATTTATTTTTTTTTCGCTATTTCGTAGTTGCGTCAGCATCAGTGAAATGAAATATTTTCACAAATTGCTGTTGTCATTTCCATTCAGTTTTTTTGTTGGCTTTTTACTTATATTATTTTTTTGAACCGTTTTAGTTGGTGGTAAAGCACGTTTTTTAGCTAAATATTTTCAACTAACAAATTCTATTCTTTGCTCAGAATTGAAAATCCCACAGGTTATATAGACCAACAAAAAATATAAGAAATATATATCGTTACATAAAACGCAGAACGCCCAAACTAGCTAAAATTCAAAGCCTGCATTTCGATGAGTGTCTTATTAAAGTAGGTTGCCAATAAGCGAATGAGGGTAAAACTAGAAACTCTGTTGAGATAAATAAAACGTTCCAACTAAAGTACTAGTACTAGTTAAAATACATCATATACTTTTCGCTTTCGAAGAAAGTACGTGACGTGGCTGAGGCTGTAGTTATCTCAACTGAGCGCGCATAACATATCCGCGAGATGGTTGTCGCTATTGCTCACACTGGACCAAAAGCGCAAAAATATACCCACTAAAAAAGCAGGTTTAGCTAGTTTTTATGCCAAAACAATACTCCAGAAATCAAGGAACAATTAAAACAGTGGGTTTCACCGAGAAAACGTACACTAAAGGGTGACAACGTGGGTCTGTCAGCGAACCAGGTCGTGGCCACAATTTTTTACACTCTGTCATTCATACATATCACCGAAACGAAACAAACGAAAAAGTCCTACCTCTCTATGCCCCAGAAAGTAGTATGTCCTGATTAGGTGTATACCAAGGCAAAACCTGCTCCCTTGGGAACTGATAATGGACCAACTCCATGGAGTGAATTATTCATGACTTACCAGTGAGCTTTCTAAGCTCACACAGGTTGCAACTTTCGCTACAAGTTTGTAGCCCTGTAGACGAACCCCTTGATTAAGAGTTCAGTTCTTCTAATATATAAAATTTCCTAACATTCAAGGTAGGTGGGCGTTCTTATCCCTCCTGTGTGCAATTTGTCAAGAGTCAAAGGAAGACAAGGCTCAAGGAGTTGGTTGGCCGAAGCCCATTAAGAACATCAGCCCTTAACCAACTCATTCGTCTGACCATCACTCCTGGTCCCTTACAGTACAGGTATCTGTTGCAAGGCAACAGCAGGGGGGTTGTTAGCTTCTACAAAAAGTTATCAGCGAAACTAATTCGCCTTTCTGTGGTTTTAGGATTAAACCACAACCAGAACGTTTCAGCCAAGGCAGACACCTCAACAATGATCAGCACCAAGATGGTTTGCAAGTAGAACCTCCCGGGGGCTTTGCTGATCCCCTTTCTGCCAATTAACTCTTGGTGAGGGTGTCAGAAGTCGTAAATTATGCGATTTCCTAGAGTTTTATTTCAACAGCAACGAAGAACTTCTACTTCTCTATGTCCCAGAAAGTAGAGGGCACTAGTTAAGTGTACACCAAAGAAATTAGTCATATAGCCGAAAGTGGTTAGGCATATAGCCGAATGAGTGTGAATGGCAAATGCTACTATCATCTGCAAAAGAATGCAAAGAAATAACAGAGTGTGTGTAATCACTAAGGTAACAATCCGGCATATTCTCCAGAGTTAGCTCCCTGTGGCTATATTTTCTTTTCCTGAACCTGAAGAAATGGCTGGGTGGTAAAAGACTTGGATCGGTCAGATCGAATAAAGAGGTATTTAGCGGAAAAAAATCATATTTTGAGTGTTTTGGGAATACTATTATATGGAAGACATAAAAAAATGGAAAAGCGCTGCAATATATGTATAGATGGAAAATGAGGTTATATTGAAACATAAGACGCTTATTAGTGGAAAAAATTTACTCATGTAATCATGGAGTTATCAAACAGCCCTCGTAACATCATGTATGTATTATATCAAAAATCTATTTAAGAGTCTGAGCGCAATATTTGCGGTGCGGTACGATTTCCCGTTGCGGGAGAGAAAAATAAATATAATACGACGGAAGACGGCGACTTGTCATTGTTAGTTTAGTTTTTTATTAATTTATTTGTGCATGTGAGTACATTTTTATAAAAATTTCTAAAATATTTACTGTTTATGTAAGATATTTTGTAATGGCAGTAAATAAAAAAATTATAGCTGTTTAAAAATTATTAGTTTGGTAGAAGCCACGTTTGATTTGTATGTGGAATTAGAAACTACAGCATATGCTAACGGGATATGGTGGGTAAGACGCGTTAAAGCACCAATTGTCCTTTTGTTTCCACTTTTTATACGTATCCCGTAAATTTCGACAAAAAGTCTGACAAAATATAAGGTAACTGAAAGAAATTCACTTATCTGGTACGCCAAAATCTTTGATTTGAACCCAAAATCTTCTTTATACTGGAAGTTTTTGTAACTTCCCGACTGCAACTTCTTTTTTAGTTTTTTCTTCTTCCGTTAATATATTTTTTAAAGTTTTATATTTCGCAAAAAAATAATAATCTCCAAAATCATGTTTTTTATTTACAATAATATTGTGAAAATCGTCAATTATTTAAAAGAAATGGCAACATCGAAGGGAGAAAGGGAGTAAAAAATTGAGAGAATGAAAAAGTCCGCAATGCAAATAAAATAAATTTTAATTTTATGCCGCTCCGCACTGCGATTTTTTATTTCAAATTCGTTTGGAAAATCGCACCGCAATAAATTATCGTTACATTGTGTTCAGACTCTAAGTCCTCAAACTTTCCTGGATAAAACAATTGTCAAAAATAAATCAAAAAATTTAAACATTGAAGATGGACCTTTTACCATACGAAAAATGTGATACAAAAGGCTTTAAGTACTCGTAGCTCAAAATGTGGCGCGAATACACAAAGTTGATATAAAAACTAATTGTTCTGATTGTATTTTATTATATTAAAAAAGCTAGTGTCAAAAACTTTGATATCTTTCGTTATAACATACATATATTTTGCTTCTATCAAAAAATTACTAAACTGTTTCTTGCGTTTCAGGCAACGATATATAAAAAATAGATAAGCATATGTATGTTTTTACACATATACTTATCTGTGTATGTTGCTTCTGAAAACGGGTACGCAGTTTGATTTAGATTTACTGCAGTTGCGAAAGACAGCAGCAATCCTTGGATTTGATTGTAGGGATTATGGGATTTTACTTGTTGGGAGAAACCAGATTAATCTCTTGAGAGCACAGACACAGGCAATCAGAGTCATAATAGAACTTGAAGACGTGCGTGTCGAGCAAAGCTTTGGAAATAAGCATTATTAATAAAAACCAATAAAAATATATAAAAGTCCTGTTTAGCCATAATAAAGAATGTTTTAAGTTGATAGAAGCCAAAAAAAACTTGTTAATTTTATAAAATTTTATACTATTATTTATTTGCAGAAATGTAAAAGACTGTAACAGGAAGCAAACAAAATGGCTATAAGTTAATATACATAAATCGATTAAGGAAAAAAAAAAACATAAATTCAAAAAGCATATCACTTTTTCTGAGTGCTGGAGAGGAATGAATTCAAAACTTACTTCCTAACAAAAGCACAATTTTCGACAACGTACAACTTTTTTTGAGGGTGTTTTTTTGTCGTTTGGAAACACTTCAGAGAAAACACCAGCTGCAACATGGTTAAGGGCATTTTAGTGAATCGCAAGTTGGACGAGTCCTTCAAAGCACAACTGAAAATGGAGCATGCTGACCTTGTGGCCGAAATGCAAACCGTAGAAAATTTACCCACACATGAACGCCTACAACTAGCAAGACTGTAAGTATGTATGACCGCATAAAAGCAAAAACGTTTTTATTTGTGTCTGTTTCCCATAAAACTAAAAAACAAAATTGAATTTTAAAGTTATTTAGAATGTTTGACAAATCCTACGTGCTGATATCATGCAATGAAACAAAATTTTACTGGTTATAAAATATTGGGTGTTATTTTGGAGGCTGGCAAGTTTGAGTAGGCAACACTACTTTATTTAACAACACAATTTAACAGCTGATAGTTGTGTTTTATTTGTTTTCGTTTGACATTCGATTATGGATATGCGCTTCCAAGTTCAGCAAATGGGCTGAAGCACAAATTTATATTGAATTTCTAGTCAAAATGTTGTTCTCCACTGAAGCCCGTTTATGTTTGAATGGCTACGTAACTTTGAAATGCGGATAATCCACAAGCTTTTGTTGAAATACCATAATATCTATGGAAAATCACTTTTTGGTTGTGATTGAAAGTCTAGCAGATTCATTTCGCGCCTTCTAAATCCTCCTGTATGCAATTTCCCAACAATAAATTAAAGACAAAGCTCACTGAGTTAGTAGGCCGAATTCCACTAAGAGCATCAATCCTTAACCAACTCACCCGCGAAACTAGCTGTTGCAAGACAACAACACCTCAGGGGTTATTAGCCCCCGAAAGCCGGTATTGCTTTATGGTTATCAGGGAAACTAATTTTCCTTCCTGCGATTTTAAGTTTAAGCCACAGCCAGCACGTTTCAACCAAGGTAGGCCTGTAGCATGATCGGCAGGCTTTGCTGATCCCCGTTATGACAATTTTAACCCTTGGTACGGTCTTCGAAAGCCAAAAACAACATAAGTCATGCGGTTTCCTGGAGTTTTCTTTGCTACAACAAACGATGAACACCTTCCTCTCTATGCTCCAAAAAAACAGATTGTCCTTCTTTTGTCTACGGCAGGGCAAAACCTGTTCCCCGGAAGAGGTAATAATTGAGACTCAGTTTGCTCGTGTGGATAGGTAGTAACACACGTTCTCTTTTATTCTGTTAATGAAACATATTATTCACAACAGATTGCACTATTGCGGTCACAATGTAAAAAAATTACTTTTATCCTAAGTACTCTGCATAACGGACCAGACAACACGACGGGACCAGACTGGACCCAAGTGGGCTGGCTTTACAATAGCTGGCAGCATGTCAAACCTAAATACTCTGTACAGATGGAGACTGCGCACTTTGGTGGCGTTTTTGCTGGGATATTCCCCCATATTCTAAGAGGCGTCATCGTCGTCACATCAAGACGACATCAAAACACACTCGGTTACACATTCGTCTTCGACAGCAATTATGTATGCTTTGATAGACCTGCGATATTTCCTAGACCTAAGCGATAGATAGAGGCTGTCGACAACACTCAATTGTTTTTGGCAACGAGTAAATAAATGAAACAATGTTTGTGTCGATTTCATGTGACGACGATGACGCCTTATTGAAAATAAGGTATTATCTTACAGGGACGCATGCTGGGTGATTAAAGACTGGGGCACATAGCATCTGTCGTACGTTATACGTTGTCTTTTACAAATACATGTAGTCTTAGGAGCTTTGTAACATTCCGTACTTCCCCGTCAACGTAAAGTATTAAAGTTAAGCAATTTTTAACGTACGTTAAGAACTTTGACAACTACCAGTTTATTTTTTTTTTTGTATATTTTGATTTATTTTTTCGTTAAAAAAACAAATTACTTAACAAATTGTATTCGATATTCTGTGCTGTATCTGAAAAATGAATCGAAAGATTTTAATCAAATTAAAGTACAAAAAAAAAAACAAAAAAACCGTTAACAAAGTACTGATTGTGCCAACTTCATACGTAATACAAAATACGTTAATGTCAGTTGAAAAAGGAAACGGACAAAGTACAACGGATTCTATGTGCCCCGGCCTTAAGTCATCCCATGTGGCTGACAAGGCTCATATATTTGTAGCCATATGACGCTTGCTGAAAAGCTCTTGCATTCTAGTCCCTCTTATATGCAAATCCCCAGAGAGTCAATGCAAGTCTAGGCGACGTATGTTGGTGGTCCGAACTCTAGTGTAAAGATCGGTTTAATCACATTACTTTACCCGTCTTTCTGTCACTTCTATTAGTTCCATGCACCATAGGTATTAGCGAAAAACTAATAAACGCTACCTGCGGTAGTTTGGTATCAACCACTCAACCACGTAAACGTATTTTTTTCACTGTCATGTATGTTTTTTTCTTAATATCTTTTCAATGTAATTCATTACCTTGTAGTGTTAAAAGTTTTGGACTTATTAAGGCCTTTAGGTTGCTAAGTTTCACAGCACCTCCCCCCTACAACCCCGAGACTAATGTGCTGTACATAGAACACAGACAAGCACTCGTCTAAAAAATTTTATATGGAAATCACTCAAAAGAGTTAATAACTTTCATACAAATTTTCTAGACGAGTTGCTCGTCTGTGTTCTATGAACAGCACATAAAATTTAACACAAGTGGGCTCGTTGCCTTTTTAAAGCTAGCAGCATGTACAATCTAATCGAAAACTTTTTTTTTTTTATTTTTTTTTTTTTATTTTTTTTTTTTTAAGATCTTAAAGCAACCATCTTCACTAGAAGCTGGATTTCAAAAATAAAATTGGTTTGTTGCAAATTGAATTTGTACAGTTTCCATTAAACAACTGTTGTTGTTGAATGAATGTTGTTCTTTTATTTTTTTGAAAGAGTTTTTGTTGCGTTATCAAGATTTTTCCTGCTGCTACAATTGGTTTTTAAATTGTTAGCAAATTCATTTGAGTATTGTGCTCCAGTTAAGAGATTTAAATTGTATTTATCGAACCCAAATGTTTTTGCATGTTATTGACAAAATAAAAAATGTTGGCATTGTTAAAATTTTTTTTTAAATACATATATTATTTTGTGTACAGCGTGGTTTTTTTAGAGTTGCACAAGTTTAAATCAGAATAATATAAAAAAATGTATTATTAATCAATGAATTTTGGCTTTGTTGGATTCACATTTTTTTGGCTTTATACTTAAACTGGATTTTGTCCGCGGCTTCGCTCGCCTATGTCATAGTAGCTATGTATATGCATGCAAAGTCTCAGCCCGATTGGTTTAAAATCATAGAAACTTCCAGTTTCATAGAAACTTTGTTCTTCTATTAGAGGTAGAATTAATCAAAATCATTTCTTAGCGGATGGCAACTTCATAATATCCACCTGCATGCGAAATTTCAGCCCGATCCGTCTAGTGTTTCGGGCTGTGTGTTGATAGATCACTATATCAGTCAGAGCTTCCACCCATTGTTTCGATAGATTTTTGGTTTCAGGTGTGTAGTGTTGGACCCACTTTTTATCAACAGTTATTACTCGATGAAAAAAATCAACAATATTACGCTTTATCATGTCCAGACACCACTGTGAAGTGGTCTGTCGAATTCGTTTGTCTTCGACACTGAGCAAACGCGGCAACCATCTTGCCGATAGATTTTTCATATGCAAATGTTCAGGCAAAATGTTACAACACAAATTCATATGATATATTTACCATTTCAATAATCTCACGTAACTTGATTCGGCGATTATACATAACGATATCGAAGATTTTTTTTTTTTATATTTTCTTCAGTAACCATCTCTTTTGGCCTTCCTGTTGATGGTACTGTGTTTGTTCGGGCTCCCCCGGGGAACAGGTTTTGCGTTGACATATTCCTAACCAGCGCCAGCGCACTCTGTTTTTCAGGTAAAGCGGGGAAGGAGTTATTCGTTTGTTGTGACAAATCAGACTCTAGGAAGCGGCATGACTTATGTTGTGTTGGTTTCCGATACCCTTACCAAGTGTTTAAATTTTCAGAACGGGGGTTAGTTGAAGTACCTAACTTGGTTGAAACGTTCTGGCTGTGGTTGAAACCTAAAACACTGGAAGGGGGTGTTAGTATTCTTGATAATTTTTTGGTGTGAGACTTTTTTCGGGGAGCAACCTTGCCAAGAGTTTAAATTGGAAGAACTGATAATTGGTTGGTGTGTGGCTTTTTTCAGAGACTAACATCCCGAGAGTCTGTTGCCTTTGCAACATATACCTGTATTGTAAGGAACCGTATGGTGATGGTTGACGGGTGAGTTTGTTTAAGGGCTAATGCTGCTAGTGCGCTTCGAACTAACAACTCATTAAGCCGTGCCTACCATTGATTGCTGGGAAATTGCATACAGGAGGGATAAGAGTTTCTCGTTTGTTGTAGCAAATAAAACTCTAGGAAACCGCATGACTTATGTTGTGTTGGCTTCCGAAACCCTTACCTTCTTCTTGCAGTTCAACCCGGGATGATCATGGTTGAGGTGCCTACCTTGACTGAAAGGCTCTGGCTTTGGTGGAAACCTAAAACGCATGAAGGGTGAGTTATTGTCCCTGATAATTGTTTAGTGTGGGTCTTTTTTCGAGGACTAACAACATCCCGAGGATCTGTTGTCTTTACAACAGATACCTGTGCTGTAAGGAACCAGTGGTGATGGTTGACGAGTGAGTTGGTTTAAGGGCTGATGTCTTTCATTGATTACCGGGAAATTGTATACACAGGAGGGATTAGAAGGCTCGAACTCTTCAACAAGAAGTTGCTCATATGGCTACAAACATATGGCATAAATTGCTACCTGTGAAAGCCTAGTAAGCCGCACGGGGGCGCTGGTGAATCGTTATTAATTCACTCCGCGGAATTGGACCACCATCAGATAGAACCGTATATGCAGATGCTGATGTAAATCTTTTTCACTACTGTGCTTGTTTGGCCGAGTTTAAATTCAGCAATCCAAAGTTTTAGCATATAATCTGACGGAGCAGACTCACTTTAATGTTTGCCGAGCTTTTCTTTTGTCTCTTTTGCCGTTTTCCCTTTCAGATAATAGTGGTTAATCACTGCACGAAATTAACTTTTTTTCCATTTTTCAAGAAACACAAAAGTTGCTTACTTCGAACGACTACAACAAATGAATTGGATGAATTTGGCTGAGATTTGAACAGCTGACGTATGACAGATCGCATTTAAAAAAAAATTTGTGTTTGTGCTGTCATCTAGCGCTAGGTAGTCAATATCAAACCTCCCTCGTATATATCAAAGAAACTTTAATGTAACAACATTTGAAGAAATATAAAAAAAAAATCGTTGTAACTATAGTTTTTTTATCCAAGTTTTATTTTACACAAAAATAATAGCTTCAATTTTCAAGATCTTTTTTTCTTTGTTTTTTTTTTTTTTTGATGTCGTTGTACAGAAGAATTTCTTTATTATACCTATAGTGTATTTTGCATGTTTTGCTGAGACAAGGGACTCAGCATAATATTCGCTGCAATGAGTTTTGCGTTATAACAAAGTTCGTTATATTAAAGTTCCGCTGTATTAAGAAAATAAAAGTTGTTGAGCTGTTCGCAAAGTACAAACATACATTTGCTAGTTTTGCGTCCAACACTCTTATGAGCTTATACTCGTAAGTTTTCTTAACGTTAACGAAAGAAAACAACAACTTATGTAAGTATATTTAGTTTCATGTATGTGTATGTATATTTAGTTTAATGCAACATTGTCAATCAACTTTGTCACACTCTTTGCATACATTACTTCATTTACATTTTAATTAAACAACAACAATAACAAGAAATGTTCTTGAAATTTCTTTGACAACAACAGGCGACGCGCACAACAGCTTAAAGTTGCCCGTCAAAAAGAAAAAGAATGGCTAAAATTACAACGAGCCAAAGGTGTTAATCTCTCCACCCTGAATGGCATGAGTACAACGCATCATTTTCGCAACGGTTCCAATTCGTCATCAACGAAACGTCACATATCGTTTGAAAACAGTGTCGTCCTTTTGGAGGCTGCCTCGCGCAATGACATGCATGAAGTGGCCGAACTTCTAGAGCATGGCATTACACCAGATGCAGCAAACGAAGACGGCCTGACGGCTCTGCATCAATGTTGCATAGACAATAATGTGGAAATGTTAAAACTCCTGCTGGAATACGGTGCTAATGTTGATGCTCAAGACAGTGATAAATGGACACCATTACATGCAGCAGCCACTTGTGGCCATTTAGAGTTGGTGCGAATATTAATCGATCATGGTGCTAATTTATTGGCTGTCAATACAGATGGCAATATGCCGTATGATTTGTGTGATGATGAGAATACGCTGGACTATATAGAGGCTGAAATGTCAAAAAGGGGTGTAACACAAGAACTAATTGATGACACGAGATCGGCTACGGAGAGAAAAATGTTAAGAGATTTAATGGAGCTGTCAAAAAATGGTGGAGATCTAGAGCAACCCGATGAGCATGGTGCAACACCAGTAAGTCTTCTAATCAAATGGTGCGAAGTCTAAAAGTTTTTACCATATTTAATCGCTTTTTATGATTTCAGCTGCATATAGCCTCGGCAAATGGTTATATCAAAGTAGTGGAGTTTTTACTGGAGCAACATATAAATGTGGATGCTTTGGATAGAGATATGTGGTCGCCGGTGCATGCTGCTGCATGTTGGGGTCATGTAGGTTGATGCTACTTTTTTTTTGGAATAAAAAGGAAATGTCCATTTTCCTTATAATGAAACAGAGCAAATAACATTTTTCAAAATATGGCTTAATTGAAGGCCAAAAAAACGAACTCGTTGATATTTGCAAAAAAATATATTTTATTTGCTCTTTTATAGCAAATTTAAACTTGGAATACTTAAATTCTTTATTTTTTTTTATCAATTTAGTTGGAAGTTTTGGAAATGCTGGCGCAATGTGGTGCTGATTTAAACATAAAAAATAAAGATGATGAAACGCCCTCAGGTATGTATGTTTTGGCAGCATTCTTGCCCACAAAACAAATATTATTGACTACAAAAAAAAAAAAAAAAAATTTTATCTAAACAGCTTAACTGAAGCTTTCTTACATGCTGTATCATGTCGCAACGAAATATTGTAGTAAAAATAAAGTTTTGTAGATTTTAAAAATATGTTGATTAAATTTCTTAACATTTTGATGTTTAGATATTTGTGAAGATCCCGAAATTCGTGAACGAATTGAACAACTTAAAACCGAACAAGAAAGTAAACGTTTGGCAGAGGCTCAACGGCGACGCGTAAGAAGATCTCAAAGTAATAACACCAGGTAAAATAATGATTATGAGAAAATCATTAAGTTTCAAAATAATTCAATAATTGACTTTTATTTCGGAAAAGAGCGCAATCAGTGCGTCGCACTTCCCTGCGCGATAAAACGCTAACAACCAAAAAAGATGCTGTCGAAGAGGCCCGTTTGCGTCTGCAAGCTCAGGAAGTATATGTGACAGCGACACCCGACAGCACAACGAACGAGTCCATGGGCTTAGTGGAGCACCAACTAGACAGCTCAGCCGAATGGTTGGCGAAAAATTCAGCGTCTTCAGCAAATCATCATCCCATCAATAACAACAACAATAATACCTTGAAAACCAACAATAATCATAGAAATTCCTACGATCCTAGTCTTAATGATATGGTAGATTCCAATTGCATTTCCAGTAAGCAAGAGCAACATTTACAACAGCATTCCTATCAACCACGGCGACCACCAGAAGGTCGTGAAAATGATGAATTACAAATGCATGCATTTAAAACTAATGGTGAACATTCCACAGGGGGCTTAGGCCTGACAAATGGCGCTATAAATGGAGGCGGAAGTAGCGGTGATGGCACATCGTCATCTTCAGCCACTGCAACAACCGCCGCAGCTGTGATAGCGGCCACAACAACAGCAACCACTGGTCATGGCCCGGAAGCTGTACAAATACAGTCAAGTAAAGAGGCCACAAATGGCAAAATAAATGTACAAGTTACTGTGTTAGTGGGTAAGTGTAATTAAACAACAACAAAAATATTACGAAAGGAAAACCAAAAAAACAAAAACACAAACTGAAAACAAATAAAACTGCATGCTTTTTTAACCCACACAAAACACTCAACCTGCACATGCACACGCACATACATAAATTATTTAAGAGAACATACTCGCGTGTGTGTGAGTATTTGTTCTCAGAGGTTGTTTCATATTGAAAAAGAAAAGTAGAAGAATCTTGTAACTGGATTTGTTGGAAAGAAAATCATATATCATACAACACAGAGTATCTTTTAAAAGCAGAGTACGAAAATAAACAATAAATAAACATTTCACATCATTCTGTTTCACACTTTGCCACCGAGCAAAACAAAAACAATGAGAGCGATAAGGCAATTTTAATTTGTATCGTTTTGAACGAAAACACAAAACTGTACATTAGCTTAAAAGTACGAAAATAAACAATAGGTGCGTTCCACGTGAATAACGAAACAGTCCGAACTAGTCCAAAAGCGTAACAATTTTTGTGCAACTTTGAGAGAAAATGAGAGAGTAAATTTTTTCATTTCCTGTACAAATTAGCCCAAACTTTTTATTTGGGTGAGTTCGGACTAGAATTGAATAATCATTGAATAATTTTTCGTTTGCACACATATAAAACTGAAAAAAAGATCAGAAAATTTGCAAATTGGAAAAAAGTTTTTGTTTAAAAATTAGTTAAAACCAAAATGGAAGGTTGCCCAAATTAAAAATAACGTTGTTAAATTGTAAATAGAACATGCAATTGTTATTTGGCTTTTAATTTTAGAAATATGTATTATAAAAATCTATTGAAAATTTTACATCGTTTTTAATTTTACAGCTGTTGCCAATAATGCAAATGTTTTGTTTATATGATGTTATGCGATTTAAGTGTCTAAAATCCCTAAAATATACTTTAATCTAAAAAGTAAGCAGCACTAGTATTGCTAGATGTACAATTGTGGTTTTTTGCATTCCAGCAGTTTTGGAAAAAACTTGCAAATTTAGAGAGTAATTTGCTTTTTACTCTCATTAGTCGGAAATAGTACGAGATCTCGTGGAACACACCTAATATGAAGCATAACATCAGCCTTGTCAACTTTGAAACTTCAAAACGCACCAAAATGGGGGAAAAAGCGCGCTATTTCAGCAAACACGCATCAAGTTTAGAATTTTTCTTTTTGTATTATAAAAAGTATAAAGATTTTATATTAAAAAAGAAGGGTATAATAAGATAATGAAACAGCCTTTTAAGCAAGATAGGAAAAAATTCTCCTCGCGAATTATATATTTTTTTTATTTCTCTCATTTTTATACCCTTCAAAAAATGTAAAGGATATAGGTATATAAGTTTGTGTTTCCGTTAGTAATTTCTACAATTTTCATTTTCCACCCTCTACTTTATAAATATTCTGAACCAGAATTGATGGAAAAGTCGATTAAGCGATGTCCGTCTTTCGTTGAAATACCATTTCTGAGAAAACCATTAGACTTAGGTACTTTTTTCTTTCACCATTCTGTTACCCCATCGGCTCATGCTATTGAAATTCAGTAGAATGGGTTCACGTATAGCCGAAACAGCCACTATTTTCTGCAATTTTGTATAAAAACTTTTGAAAAAAAATTATTTGTTTTGCTTCAAACTTAACACAATTATTAATAGTGGCAGTTACAAGGTAAAAAAATTGGTTTCCCGATATCAGTCCATATATATCCGAGATATAGCCTAAACCGATTTCAATAAAACATTTTTTTTTTGCTTAAAATCAGTTCTGTTTATAAATGGAGGTTACTAAAATACAGAAAATGAAAATTTCCGATATCGGTCCATATATACCGAGATATAGCCTAAACCGATTTTTTGTTAAGAAAATGTCGGGTAACTTAAACATTTTTTTGTTTAAAAGAAGTTCTGGTAATCTAAGGAGGTTACCAAACAAAGAAAATTAAAATTTCCGATATCGGTCCATATATACCCGAGATATAGTTTAAGCCGATTTTTCCATGAAAAATGTTTTTTGCTTAAAATCAGTTCTGATTATAAAAAGAGGTAACTAAAATACAGATAATGAAAATTTAGGATATCGGTCTATATATAGGATAAAAAATTGCTGTAATTCGTTCCCAAGCAGAATGAAAAAAATTCCGAACTTTACAAACAGAAGAAGTTTTAAACTCGTTTCTAACACCTTATCTTTGGGGTTTTGGAAATCCAAGTGTTACTCAAATTCTTTCACTTTTTTTCATCGTATATATTGAACATGTACCTACGAGTACATTTGCCAAGACCATATTAAGCAAGTCATTACTTAACTACTTCTTACTAATGTAGTACTTTGATATGTAGTACTTTGATATGATTATACCCCTGATTACGTTTTGCTCATTGTGCAAAAACAATAAAAAAATGTGAAATGATTTTGTTTTAAGAAATTTTTAAGAAAAGCGCGGTTTATTTTCGTTCAATGCGTAAAAGTACTCTTAAGAAGAAGTACTTCTTTTAAGTGTGATGTTTTTTAGTACCTTCCCAAAGGTATTTTTTTTATTTATTTTATTATTATTATCATTATTATTTTTTTTTTTTTTTGAAAGCACTCGCTTTAAAAGCCCATTTCATAATTTCAATTGTATTTTTCAAAGATCGCTGTTGTGAAACAAAAACGTTTTGTACAGCGGTATTTATACTATGATCTAAAGTCATGTCATTTTTTTGTAAGGAAAATTTGATAATCAAGAAAACGACACGGTTTATCTTAATTACACATTATTTGCGTTTGTGATTTTGGTATAACGTTTTAAGAGCCAAATAAACTATACAAGCGCAACACGCTTTTCGACACAAATACGAGTATAATTGACACAAATTAATGACTTTTGTTTACAAAAAATGCAAGCGGGGTATATGAGATGGCTATTTTGTTTGCTTTGCAAAATAGTCGTATTATGCTTCATATATTTATACAGACAGACAAGCACCCCATAAAAATTGCAAAATGTTTGCACAAACAAAAATTTTGGATTGTTTGTCAAATCTTTTGTGTAATATATTTGTTGGCTTAATTAGACTTCTAGTATTTTGGTTTGAAAAAAATCATCATAATTATATCACGCTTTTGCGGAATATAGCGCTCTATTGTCGCTCTGTTTGTATTCTTCAGCTGTTTAGTTCACAAATATCATATATGATTAACGTTAAATTTCATTTGCAAAACCTATTACATCTTCGGATAGAGTAATTAATTTTGCCGCAGCCTGTGTTGACGTTGAAATTTTCGCTTGTTTGTCAAACCAATTGTGTAGTTCATTTGCCTTTTTATTATCCTCCATCTGGCAAGTTGACAAAAGTTGCGAACCTTTTTTCCTTGTCTGCAGTAACACCCAGGTAGGAGTCGAACCTGCGACCTCGAAACTGTTGGTTCAGTACTCTACCAAATCAGCCATCGAGGACGCCAAAAACAAATTTAGCATATTCGCCGTTGGATTTCTTTTTGGGTTCCTCGATGGCTGATTTGGTAGAGTACTAGACCAATGGTCTCGAGGTCGCAGGTTCTACTTGTATTCAAAGTTTGTTACCATCCGCCCGCGGAGCAGGTTTTGCCTTACTCGTTTGTTGTAGCAAATAAAACTCTCGGAAGCCGCATGACTTATGTTGCGTTGGGGATTGTTAAAGTACCCGGGAGGTTCTGTTTGCAGACCCTATCGGCGCTGATCATGGTTGAGCTGTATACATTGGCTGAAACGTTCTGGCTGTAGTCTAAACTTAAATCGCAGGAAGGGGAATTAATTTCCCTTATAATAGGGCACAATGCCGGTTCTCGGGGGCTAATTGCCCCGAGCTGCTATTGTCTTGCAACATATACCTCTAATGTAAGGAACCTAGAAAAGAATAAAGCTCTACATGCTGGAACATGCCCAAGAAAAATGGTTCACAGAGTCCATATTACTATAACAAGGCACCTGTGGCCGCATATCACTTTTAAGAGAACAAAGGAGCTCTTAAAACTTTCCAGATCTTACTTGAGAGCTACATTGGCAGACATCACTGGACATTGCCCGTTTGAGAACCATGCCAGGAGACTGGGCTTTCCCTACAACCACTTCTTTAGAAGACGAGGGCGAGAAGGAGACGATCCTTCACCTACTCAAAACATAACGGGTATTGGTATCCAGGAGCTTCAATAGCTTATCATGTCTGGCCTCAGTCAACCTGTCTGTGATATCCTCATTCATAAGGTGTAGCGGATGGCTAGTATAATAGCATGTAATACCATACAGAACAGTTTCCCACCTTTTTCCCCTTTTCCTCTCCTAACTGTATACCTATACCACTATATTCCTTTTCACCTCTATGTTTTCACCTATCCTTTATACAGGCAAACACAAAGGGACCAAATTTAGGACCCAATTGAGCTGAAGCATCACAGGATGTGCTGCAAATCCAGCGTCCTGCCTACCTAATCCAATCTAAGAAACCAGAAGTGATATTTAGACAGGTGAGTTGGTTAAGGGCTGATGCTCTTAATGGGCTTCGGCCTACCAACTCATTAAGCCTTGCTTTGCATTAACTGTCTGGTAAATTGCATATAGGAGGTATTAGAAGACCTGAGCTTTTCAGCAAGGGGTTTGTTCATATCTGGGGTTTGTTATGGCAAAAGTTACGATCTGTCTGAGCATTGCAAGCCACACGGGGGCTCTGGTGAATAAGAGGAGTGTATCCATCATCAGATTAGGTCAGCAACGCAGGTGCTAATGTAAATCACTTTCACATTGTGTACACAAAGTAAGCGAAATACTAAAACGGTCATCCAACGAACACAAAGGCTCATTATTTCCTAGCATATATTGTAAGTTAGCAGTAGACATCCCAAATACAATCTCGCATGCTTTTCAAGTCGACAGAAGGTCATGCACACTACTTCGCACACATTGTGATTGACCGACTGCGTCATGAAATAGATCTATTGTGCTAGACAATGTTTGCCGTTGGGAACAAAAATTTTTTTTATAGCAACCCATTCCTAAAAACGTCGGTTTATTTAAAAAAATTTTTGGTAGAAACTTCAAAAGGCAATGGAAATAAAACATGACTTTAAATCATGGTATAAATGTCAACTAAATCTTCTCTTTAAAAGGGTTATTATAGTTTTTTTAAAACGTACTTTTATTTAAAAATTACATCATAAAAAAGTACTTTTTTAAAAGTACTATTTTAATGGCACTTTTCTTACAGGCTTTTCATGTGCTCGTATATGTCTCTATGCAATATATGTCGAATACATACATACACATTTACATATGTATGTATGCATGCATAAATACATTTTTCGTAAGATGTTTCAGAAACTTTTCTTTTTCTTTTGCTGCGCATGAATTGTGCCACATATTAAAAACACAATATGTTCGCTTTGCATATATTAAATTTTCCTGCTATTTGTGGTCATACATAATGGTTTATTTGAGTTTTATATAGGGTGTTTTTTTAAGCCCGATAGAACTTGAAATTGTAAAAAATAACACAAAAAATTAAATTGTAATCAAAATTTTTTTTTATTCGAAAGATCAATACGTGACATTAACATTTGAAAATGATTTCGGGCATATGGGCACCGTGGCTGTTCTTGACGAAGCGCATTCTGGACGTCCAATTTTGGGCCACTTTTTCGAGCACTGCTGGCCGTATGTCACGAACAACACGAACAATGCTGGCCTCCAAGGCGTCAATTGTTGCTGGTTTATCAGCATAAACCAGTGACTTCACGTAGCCCCACAGGAAATAATCGAGAGGTGTCAAATCGCACGACCTTGGAGGCCAATTGACAGGTCCATTTCTCGAAATCAACTTATCGCCAAATTTTGATTTCAGTAAGTCGATGGTTGCGTTCGCCGTATGGCACGTAGCGCCATCCTGTTGAAACCACATCTCCTCCGGATCAATGTCATCCATATTTTCAAACAAAAAATCATTGATCATGGTGCGGTAACGATCTCCATTGACCGTAACGCGAGCTCCGGCCTCATTTTTGAAGAAATAAGGTCCGATGATGCCACCAGCATGAAAACCACACCAAACAGTGCATTTTTCTGGATGTAATGGAGTCTGTAGGGTCTCTTGTGGATTGGTCTCACTCCATATGCGGCAATTTTGCTTATTAACAAACCCGTTAAGCCAAAAATGCGCCTCATCGCTGAACACAATTTTGCGTCTATAAGTTGCGCGAATCGACGACTGATTTTCAAAGTAAATTTGGATAATTTCGTAGGGTTGTTCAAGCGTGAGTCTATTCATGATGATTTGTCAGAGTATACTGAAACAAATAAAAAAAATGTTTCATCAAAATTTAATTTTTTGTGTTACTTTTTACAATTTAAAGTTCTATCTAGCTTAAAAAAACACCCTATACTTTTGTGTGCATTTTTTTGTTTGTTTTTATTATAAAATTCCATTAAAAGAAGGTCACACAGCCACAAAAATCACATATTTTTTATGAATGAATTTTTTGTTTTTTCCCCCACCATCTTATTTTATGTTATTTTCTCATGTCCTCTTTTCTGTTAAACCTCTGCAACTGTTTGAAAACTCAAAATCATCATCATTCTCATCACAATGCACACTTGTTCTGTTTTTGTTATGCTCATGGCTAAAATGTTAAATGTTATGCGTGCGCCCTTGCCTGGCTGTTGTTTGATTGATAATGATATGATTTGTTGATACAACTGCCAACAACAACAACAACAACAACACAACAATCTCCACCACGCGACGACTGACCGCAACGCGACAACGTTAAACAACTAATAATATTGCTATTATCACTTGCTATCAAGTAGACACCTCTAATAACCATAATCTCCAGCAACAACATCAACATCAACAACAACAGCAACAACATCTATCACATTCACAACAACAGCAAACGCATTTGCATCATAACCAACAACAGAATCAGCAACACATGCATATGCATTTTCATGGTCATGGTCATTATAACAATTTGACAGGCTCTACAACAGCTACATTTCATAACCAGCTTCCACATCATAATCCAGTACAACAGCAACAATTACATTTACTACAATTACAACAACAACAACAACATCCACAACAACAATTATTGGATAGTAGCCAATGTTTGGCCAATGCCACCACATTGGCCAATTTAAAAAAACAACGTTCTATGTCTCGTTCTAATGTATTAAATGGTAGTAATTGTGAAAATGGTTCTGTTTTAGGCGCCGCCAACTCAACAAATTTAAACCATAATCACATTTCGCACAACAACAATAACAACAACAACAACAACAACAGCACCTTAGATGGCCAAGTAAACACACAACAGCCAATCTTAAGCAACGGCGTACAGCATCCTTCACTAATGGACTACAATGGCTTAACAATAAGTGATCCATCACTACAGCAGTCGGCAGGTGTTGGCGTTGGTGCTGGTGCTGGCGTCGGAGGTGGTGCTGCAGGCATTGCTGGAGCCGGAGGTATGAATAAATTTAGTGGTATTACGGGTGATGTTGTAAGTGATAGTACAAGTTCGAAAAAATGTTGTCTTTTGATGTAAAACATAACGAAGTAAAACTTTAATAACACGAAAACACAAACAAACAAATTTATAAGTAAAGAAGAAATGTGTAAAGTATTTTTAACCCATTAAAGGTATATAAAACATAAGAAAAATCGAATGTAAATCAATGTATATATGTATCAGAGAGCTGCAACTAGCATGATCTAGCTGTCACAATTGCTATAACTGCAATACAAACCAATCTTGCACAATCCCCGTCAATACTATGAAACTCTTTTTTGAAACTACATTCGTGTGCATACTGAAGTTTCCGTTAGCAGTGTGTTTTACGTGATGTACTTGCCTTCTTTGTTTTTCTGTTTACTTTTTGACAATTTTGGGTAAAAAGAAAATATTGTTTTGGCTTAAATTAAATGCAGTAATTACATTTTTGCAATTTCATATTGTATTATATATCTACTTTATTGTGTAACTATTTCATTTCTAATATTAACAAAGTTCGGAAAGTTTTTGAAATATGTAATTGGTGCAAATAAAGAAATGTCAACTACACTTGTAGCTAACTTCATGGCGGAAAGTGAAAAATGAGAAACTTAACAAAATCTGCATGAACATGAAACAAAGTGCTCGTTTCCGTTTGCTTTTCCTCTAACATCCTCCAACTCCAAAGTTTTCCAGCAAATGTTTCATAGTATGGACGAAATGTTTCATAGTTTATGAAACTATTCTTAAACTTTTCAAGGAATAGAAAGTCTAGAAAAGCTCTAGCTTAAATCAAAATAAGTGTGTTTCTCTACTCTCCTTTTACACTTTCATAAAAAAACTATAGAATTAAATTGCATATAATTTTACTTTAAAGTTAGAACATTATATACAGTCATCTATCTACAATAGATGTGTTTCTTTACTCTACTTTGGGATCTCGGGTTATCCCAATTTGCGCGAAAAACTTTCTCGTACTTTAAATATGGTAAATGACAGCGATTTTGGGAGAATAGTAAGCTTCCTCTTCTTGCACCAAATAGCCGGTACTATTTCTTCGAACTATATAGTATGGTCCACAAGCTAATTAATTAGCTGTTGGGGAAAATAATCTACAACAAAGAGTAAAATTCATTTATTATATTAATAATAAACAAAAAAAGAAAAAAAAAATGCGTAAAATACCCTAAAAACTTAATGCTTCTTTTTGGTCTAAAAATTTGTCTTTCATTTGCATGAAATTTGTCCAAGAAGTAAAGAAACACATCCAATGTATGAGTGTCAGAGTGCTGCAACTGGTATGATCGAGCAGTCGAAAGTAATACAACTCCAGTATAAGCCAATTAAGCCTTTTGCATTATTATTTATGTTTGGGTTATGTCCAAAGTAATTTGGACAAATTTAAATTTCTTGTTTTGATTTTTTGTTCTATATGCACACATGTGTAAATAAAATTTTTAATCTCATATATACATATATATTAATCATTATAAATTATAATGAATTTTTTATACTTACGTTATACTTACCTAATACTTATTTAATACTTACCTTTTATATTTTTACTTGTTTAATATTTACTATTTATATTCTGCATATCTGATACTTACCACCTTATTCAATTAACTCTATACTCACCACTCTGTTGTTCGCATTGACAATTCGTTTGGAAAAATTTCCAATGTCAATAAGATTGCCGGAACCAACCACCAACTTGTAAAAAAGAGCCAGTGCGAAACGGAGAACAACTTATTTTATTCTGGAATTATTAATCTTACCTATCTTGGATCGGTCTTCAAGAGGAAATAATAAGCGGAATACGCTTATTAGAAGCCTAAATAAATCAATAGCAAATATAGTAAAACCTAAAAGGCAAAGCAATTGTCAATAAGACAACCTATCCACTATTTATTTGAAAAGAAATATTATTAACTATTTATTTGAAAAGAAATACTAAAAATCGTTTATTTCTTTTCTCCCAACATCCATTAAAAGTAACTCACCACGAGTTAATTATATTTCCAATTCGGTTTTATATAAAACTGAATTGGTTAGCACAAATTTGGTTTTCAGCCCAAAAAGTAACATTTTTGTTTGTGGTCCTTCGAGCCGGATCTTTCATAAACTTGAAAAACTCTCGCTCGAGCACTCTTCTAACCCCTAGGAAATATTAACCATTATCTGATGTAATTCTTTGGGGCAGTTTTGGGATATTGATAGATAACATTGATTACTAAAATAAATTCAAAAAATACGGCACAATCTAAGCTATTTGATAATCTAATTATTAAATAAAGTAAATGACAATTTTTTCTCAATTTTGTATTCTAGAACTCTGCTAAGATTATAATTATTTGGAAGATCATTATCAAAGACCTGCTTTTCTAATGGATCATGTTCATTCTTTATAACAGGGATCATTAAGGTCGTAGTTCTTTCTTTTTTGTTTTTGTTTTCTTTTCTTGGTCTCTAGTTTAGCCTAGTTTAATCTAGTCTAGTTAATGGACTACATGATCCCACCAAAAAAAGAACAGTTTCAAGGAATAACCAAGTATGCTTTTCAATATTTTTAGGCTAATTGAAAATAAAGAAAAAACTTTTAACAATCAGAACTAGTCCACTATGTAGCTTAAAAACCCTACCCTGCTATAGACACTGTCCAAAAATTTTATTTTATTTCGATTTCCCGAAGTTTTCAAGCTCTGAGGGAGTCATTGTATTTTGATTATACGCTGCACCTTCTGTTGCTGCTCTAGAGATTTGTCTTGTTATTGTTTCAGACCTGATTGAGGATAAAATTATCTTGTCTATCTTTTCAAGATCGCCTTGAGAATAGATTCCTGATGCAGCCTAATTCTTTAAGTCTTCGAACTCCCCATTCAGAGTCAGTTGATATCTTCATTATATCAGGATTAGATGTTTGTATTAATCCTGTAGGTGTGGAGATATACCAAGTATCAAAAAGTTTGTACTTTACAGGCAATATAGGTGAACACTCTACTGGTTTCTCAATTGTAGTTAAAAATCGACTGCGAGGCTACGTGTAGTACCTATTCCCATTATAGACAACTTTCATTATAACAAATTCTATCTTCTGATATTGTGAAATTTGCAGAAACGGTATTGCACTTCAGTAAATAAACTATTTATCCCCGCATAGACGCTGTATGTCAAATAGTATGGATCAATTTTCTTTCTGCCAAACATTTCGACAAGCTCAATTCGACATATACATTCTCTTTTTGGTCTTTCACATGTTTCATGGTGTAAACAAATGTAGAATTCACCTTAAACATTTAATTGATGTTTTCCCTCATGGTCTTAGGATTTTAAGTTAAAACAAATGGGAACTCGGAGTCTTTATCAACATCTGACAATCTAGGGTGTTCTGTCAGGTAAGACATAAAACCACAGGTTATTGTTTTCTTTCCTGTCGAAATGACCTAAAAGTCATAGGAATGATAATGTAAAATATAAGAATCTACAACTTTCCCGTGGATCGTTTCCTTGACTTCAGTGTTTAAGCCCTCATAAATAGGAACAAATTCATTATAAAGACGTTGAGATCTAGAAAATGAAGTTTGCCAATAGGTGTAATCCCCCGAAGCTGTTAGACAGTGTTCATCTATAAAGTTACAGCGGATCCCTTCCTCCGTAATCAGCTTGGCTTTATTCAGGTCAACAGTATCTGTTCCAATTTTTGTGAATGCTTTCAATTTGGATAATCAGACAGGTTTGTCATAGTGTACACTAATCAAAAACGTCTTAAGCCCTGGACTATAAGATCCTTCTCTGATACTTTCTAACGTTTCCATGGAAAATGTATTTATGTTTGTTTCTTTGTTGGAAAGTACTACATTGATTCCTTGATAACTAAAAAAGAGCTCTTTAATCAACACCTTAGAATCATTTAAACGTATCCTAATTAATTCATCATGAAAGCCTGGTTGCTCAGGAATGTCCATTGACAACCCACATCGGTAGACCAGGCGTTCAATATCAATTAGACATTGATAATACTGAACCTCTTTGAATACTATAGGCTGTATTAATTGAATCATCTTTCTCGAAGTTGCATGGTGTGTGTTTTATTACTTTAAAAAAGCCAATGCAATAAGTTGATTATTATAAAAAAAAACTTTATATATATATATGTATTTAAATTGAATATATGTAAATTGAATATTTTTAAACGGTCAGCTCATGCGTCTTTTTACCAAAACTCGCCTTCTTCTCACTGATTCGCTGTTGTTCAATCGGTGGTGTCTCTACTTACAAATACATTCCCACAGTCGTAATATTTTCTTAAAAGAAGGATTGCACTTAGGAGCAGCAACAAGAGATATTTCAGAGACTTTGGTAGTAGGGCCATTACAGACATATCCAATCAGAGAGTGATTCATGCTTACTGTTGAAAGACAGTAGTGGTGTTTTAATATTTTTGATGAGAATTCAATATGCCTTCAACCAGCGCTAAAATGGTAAAAAATTCTTCAAATGTGAATTTTTGAGACCGAGTTACTCGTTTCAAATAAAATTTGAAGCTTTTAACGGTGGCTTCCGACAAACCGCCCATGTAAGGCGCATGCGCTGGAATAAACTTCCACTCAAACCCATGTGTAACGTATTTTTGTGCCACATTCTGAGCTTCAGTGGCTACAAAGATGGAAAATTCTTATTCTAGTGCCTTACTGGCATCTAAAACATTTCGGCAGTTGCCTGTAACTACCCTTTTGGGTAGACCTTGCTTCCCAACAAAGCGCGTAAATACCATCTGAAAGGCCACTGACGTCAAATTTTAGCAAAGTTTTTGATGTATAAAATATGTGCTAAAGCATACAAACACGCAAACGTACCTCTATACTACGGCTCTTACATCTATTCAACTGCAGGTAACACCGCACACAGCTCGTCGGTGCAATGCTACTTAGATATCATCGGTACCATGGACGTCCGACAAGAGATTCATTACCTCTGACCTATAACGGTGTATCCCGGAGCTGCACGTAACTGCGATAACGCCTAAATCTATATAGATCTCTTTTTAATGCTGTTATTGTTTTATGCATGATTGATAACAAAATTATCTTGGATATCTTCTCAAAATCCTCTTGAGAATATATCTTAGATGAAGCATCATTCTTATGTTATGTCTTGGAACTCCCATTCAGGGTCAGTTGATATCTTCATTATTTCAGTGTTAGATGTTTGTCTTAGTCCTGTATGTGCGGAGATATACCAAGTATCAAAAAGTTTGTACTTTACAGGCAATATAGTTGAACACTCTACTGATTTCTCAATTGTAGTTAAAAGTCGACTGTAAGGTTCCATGTAGTACCTTTTCGCGCTATAGGAAACTGGTATGTCATCATAACAAATTCCATCTCCTGATCTAGTAAAATTTACAGAAACGGAATTGCACTTCATTAAATAAACTAGTTTTCAAAAAATGCTCAGGCGATATTACTCGCAAATCGGCTGGATCCTAAAAAAAACAGCCTTTGTGCTAAATACACAAAGACGCAAACGTACGTCTATATTGTGACTCTTGCATCTATTCAACTGCAGGTAACACCGCACACAGCTCGTCGATGCAATGCTACTCAGATATCATCAGCACCATCCCCATCCAACAAGAGCTTCATTACCTCTGATCGATAACGGTGAATCCCGGACCTGCACGTAACTGCGATAACGCCTACATCTATGTAGATCTCTTCTTCAATATAATCAATCTTGTTATTGTTTTATGCATGATTGATAACAAAATTATCTTGGATGTCTTGTCAAGATCCTCTTTAGAATATATCTCAGATGAAGCATCATTCTTATGTTATGTCTTGGAACTCCCATTCAGAGTCAGTTGATATCTTCATTATTTCTGTGTTAGATGTTTGTCTTAGTCCTGTAGGTGCGGAGATATACCAAGTATCAAAAAGTTTGTACTTTACAGGCAATATAGGTGAACACTCTACTGGTTTCTCAATTGTAGTTAAAAATCGACTGCGAGGCTACGTGTAGTACCTATTCCCATTATAGACAACTTTCATTATAACAAATTCTATCTTCTGATATTGTGAAATTTGCAGAAACGGTATTGCACTTCAGTAAATAAACTATTTATCCCCGCATAGACGCTGTATGTCAAATAGTATGGATCAATTTTCTTTCTGCCAAACATTTCGACAAGCTCAATTCGACATATACATTCTCTTTTTGGTCTTTCACATGTTTCATGGTGTAAACAAATGTAGAATTCACCTTAAACATTTAATTGATGTTTTCCCTCATGGTCTTAGGATTTTAAGTTAAAACAAATGGGAACTCGGAGTCTTTATCAACATCTGACAATCTAGGGTGTTCTGTCAGGTAAGACATAAAACCACAGGTTATTGTTTTCTTTCCTGTCGAAATGACCTAAAAGTCATAGGAATGATAATGTAAAATATAAGAATCTACAACTTTCCCGTGGATCGTTTCCTTGACTTCAGTGTTTAAGCCCTCATAAATAGGAACAAATTCATTATAAAGACGTTGAGATCTAGAAAATGAAGTTTGCCAATAGGTGTAATCCCCCGAAGCTGTTAGACAGTGTTCATCTATAAAGTTACAGCGGATCCCTTCCTCCGTAATCAGCTTGGCTTTATTCAGGTCAACAGTATCTGTTCCAATTTTTGTGAATGCTTTCAATTTGGATAATCAGACAGGTTTGTCATAGTGTACACTAATCAAAAACGTCTTAAGCCCTGGACTATAAGATCCTTCTCTGATACTTTCTAACGTTTCCATGGAAAATGTATTTATGTTTGTTTCTTTGTTGGAAAGTACTACATTGATTCCTTGATAACTAAAAAAGAGCTCTTTAATCAACACCTTAGAATCATTTAAACGTATCCTAATTAATTCATCATGAAAGCCTGGTTGCTCAGGAATGTCCATTGACAACCCACATCGGTAGACCAGGCGTTCAATATCAATTAGACATTGATAATACTGAACCTCTTTGAATACTATAGGCTGTATTAATTGAATCATCTTTCTCGAAGTTGCATGGTGTGTGTTTTATTACTTTAAAAAAGCCAATGCAATAAGTTGATTATTATAAAAAAAAACTTTATATATATATATATGTATTTAAATTGAATATATGTAAATTGAATATTTTTAAACGGTCAGCTCATGCGTCTTTTTACCAAAACTCGCCTTCTTCTCACTGATTCGCTGTTGTTCAATCGGTGGTGTCTCTACTTACAAATACATTCCCACAGTCGTAATATTTTCTTAAAAGAAGGATTGCACTTAGGAGCAGCAACAAGAGATATTTCAGAGACTTTGGTAGTAGGGCCATTACAGACATATCCAATCAGAGAGTGATTCATGCTTACTGTTGAAAGACAGTAGTGGTGTTTTAATATTTTTGATGAGAATTCAATATGCCTTCAACCAGCGCTAAAATGGTAAAAAATTCTTCAAATGTGAATTTTTGAGACCGAGTTACTCGTTTCAAATAAAATTTGAAGCTTTTAACGGTGGCTTCCGACAAACCGCCCATGTAAGGCGCATGCGCTGGAATAAACTTCCACTCAAACCCATGTGTAACGTATTTTTGTGCCACATTCTGAGCTTCAGTGGCTACAAAGATGGAAAATTCTTATTCTAGTGCCTTACTGGCATCTAAAACATTTCGGCAGTTGCCTGTAACTACCCTTTTGGGTAGACCTTGCTTCCCAACAAAGCGCGTAAATACCATCTGAAAGGCCACTGACGTCAAATTTTAGCAAAGTTTTTGATGTATAAAATATGTGCTAAAGCATACAAACACGCAAACGTACCTCTATACTACGGCTCTTACATCTATTCAACTGCAGGTAACACTGCACACAGCTCGTCGGTGCAATGCTACTTAGATATCATCGGTACCATGGACGTCCGACAAGAGATTCATTACCTCTGACCTATAACGGTGTATCCCGGAGCTGCACGTAACTGCGATAACGCCTAAATCTATATAGATCTCTTTTTAATGCTGTTATTGTTTTATGCATGATTGATAACAAAATTATCTTGGATATCTTCTCAAAATCCTCTTGAGAATATATCTTAGATGAAGCATCATTCTTATGTTATGTCTTGGAACTCCCATTCAGGGTCAGTTGATATCTTCATTATTTCAGTGTTAGATGTTTGTCTTAGTCCTGTATGTGCGGAGATATACCAAGTATCAAAAAGTTTGTACTTTACAGGCAATATAGTTGAACACTCTACTGATTTCTCAATTGTAGTTAAAAGTCGACTGTAAGGTTCCATGTAGTACCTTTTCGCGCTATAGGAAACTGGTATGTCATCATAACAAATTCCATCTCCTGATCTAGTAAAATTTACAGAAACGGAATTGCACTTCATTAAATAAACTAGTTTTCAAAAAATGCTCAGGCGATATTACTCGCAAATCGGCTGGATCCTAAAAAAAACAGCCTTTGTGCTAAATACACAAAGACGCAAACGTACGTCTATATTGTGACTCTTGCATCTATTCAACTGCAGGTAACACCGCACACAGCTCGTCGATGCAATGCTACTCAGATATCATCAGCACCATCCCCATCCAACAAGAGCTTCATTACCTCTGATCGATAACGGTGAATCCCGGACCTGCACGTGACTGCGATAACGCCTACATCTATGTAGATCTCTTCTTCAATATAATCAATCTTGTTATTGTTTTATGCATGATTGATAACAAAATTATCTTGGATGTCTTGTCAAGATCCTCTTTAGAATATATCTCAGATGAAGCATCATTCTTATGTTATGTCTTGGAACTCCCATTCAGAGTCAGTTGATATCTTCATTATTTCTGTGTTAGATGTTTGTCTTAGTCCTGTAGGTGCGGAGATATACCAAGTATCAAAAAGTTTGTACTTTACAGGCAATATAGGTGAACACTCTACTGGTTTCTCAATTGTAGTTAAAAATCGACTGCGAGGCTACGTGTAGTACCTATTCCCATTATAGACAACTTTCATTATAACAAATTCTATCTTCTGATATTGTGAAATTTGCAGAAACGGTATTGCACTTCAGTAAATAAACTATTTATCCCCGCATAGACGCTGTATGTCAAATAGTATGGATCAATTTTCTTTCTGCCAAACATTTCGACAAGCTCAATTCGACATATACATTCTCTTTTTGGTCTTTCACATGTTTCATGGTGTAAACAAATGTAGAATTCACCTTAAACATTTAATTGATGTTTTCCCTCATGGTCTTAGGATTTTAAGTTAAAACAAATGGGAACTCGGAGTCTTTATCAACATCTGACAATCTAGGGTGTTCTGTCAGGTAAGACATAAAACCACAGGTTATTGTTTTCTTTCCTGTCGAAATGACCTAAAAGTCATAGGAATGATAATGTAAAATATAAGAATCTACAACTTTCCCGTGGATCGTTTCCTTGACTTCAGTGTTTAAGCCCTCATAAATAGGAACAAATTCATTATAAAGACGTTGAGATCTAGAAAATGAAGTTTGCCAATAGGTGTAATCCCCCGAAGCTGTTAGACAGTGTTCATCTATAAAGTTACAGCGGATCCCTTCCTCCGTAATCAGCTTGGCTTTATTCAGGTCAACAGTATCTGTTCCAATTTTTGTGAATGCTTTCAATTTGGATAATCAGACAGGTTTGTCATAGTGTACACTAATCAAAAACGTCTTAAGCCCTGGACTATAAGATCCTTCTCTGATACTTTCTAACGTTTCCATGGAAAATGTATTTATGTTTGTTTCTTTGTTGGAAAGTACTACATTGATTCCTTGATAACTAAAAAAGAGCTCTTTAATCAACACCTTAGAATCATTTAAACGTATCCTAATTAATTCATCATGAAAGCCTGGTTGCTCAGGAATGTCCATTGACAACCCACATCGGTAGACCAGGCGTTCAATATCAATTAGACATTGATAATACTGAACCTCTTTGAATACTATAGGCTGTATTAATTGAATCATCTTTCTCGAAGTTGCATGGTGTGTGTTTTATTACTTTAAAAAAGCCAATGCAATAAGTTGATTATTATAAAAAAAAACTTTATATATATATATGTATTTAAATTGAATATATGTAAATTGAATATTTTTAAACGGTCAGCTCATGCGTCTTTTTACCAAAACTCGCCTTCTTCTCACTGATTCGCTGTTGTTCAATCGGTGGTGTCTCTACTTACAAATACATTCCCACAGTCGTAATATTTTCTTAAAAGAAGGATTGCACTTAGGAGCAGCAACAAGAGATATTTCAGAGACTTTGGTAGTAGGGCCATTACAGACATATCCAATCAGAGAGTGATTCATGCTTACTGTTGAAAGACAGTAGTGGTGTTTTAATATTTTTGATGAGAATTCAATATGCCTTCAACCAGCGCTAAAATGGTAAAAAATTCTTCAAATGTGAATTTTTGAGACCGAGTTACTCGTTTCAAATAAAATTTGAAGCTTTTAACGGTGGCTTCCGACAAACCGCCCATGTAAGGCGCATGCGCTGGAATAAACTTCCACTCAAACCCATGTGTAACGTATTTTTGTGCCACATTCTGAGCTTCAGTGGCTACAAAGATGGAAAATTCTTATTCTAGTGCCTTACTGGCATCTAAAACATTTCGGCAGTTGCCTGTAACTACCCTTTTGGGTAGACCTTGCTTCCCAACAAAGCGCGTAAATACCATCTGAAAGGCCACTGACGTCAAATTTTAGCAAAGTTTTTGATGTATAAAATATGTGCTAAAGCATACAAACACGCAAACGTACCTCTATACTACGGCTCTTACATCTATTCAACTGCAGGTAACACCGCACACAGCTCGTCGGTGCAATGCTACTTAGATATCATCGGTACCATGGACGTCCGACAAGAGATTCATTACCTCTGACCTATAACGGTGTATCCCGGAGCTGCACGTAACTGCGATAACGCCTAAATCTATATAGATCTCTTTTTAATGCTGTTATTGTTTTATGCATGATTGATAACAAAATTATCTTGGATATCTTCTCAAAATCCTCTTGAGAATATATCTTAGATGAAGCATCATTCTTATGTTATGTCTTGGAACTCCCATTCAGGGTCAGTTGATATCTTCATTATTTCAGTGTTAGATGTTTGTCTTAGTCCTGTATGTGCGGAGATATACCAAGTATCAAAAAGTTTGTACTTTACAGGCAATATAGTTGAACACTCTACTGATTTCTCAATTGTAGTTAAAAGTCGACTGTAAGGTTCCATGTAGTACCTTTTCGCGCTATAGGAAACTGGTATGTCATCATAACAAATTCCATCTCCTGATCTAGTAAAATTTACAGAAACGGAATTGCACTTCATTAAATAAACTAGTTTTCAAAAAATGCTCAGGCGATATTACTCGCAAATCGGCTGGATCCTAAAAAAAACAGCCTTTGTGCTAAATACACAAAGACGCAAACGTACGTCTATATTGTGACTCTTGCATCTATTCAACTGCAGGTAACACCGCACACAGCTCGTCGATGCAATGCTACTCAGATATCATCAGCACCATCCCCATCCAACAAGAGCTTCATTACCTCTGATCGATAACGGTGAATCCCGGACCTGCACGTAACTGCGATAACGCCTACATCTATGTAGATCTCTTCTTCAATATAATCAATCTTGTTATTGTTTTATGCATGATTGATAACAAAATTATCTTGGATGTCTTGTCAAGATCCTCTTTAGAATATATCTCAGATGAAGCATCATTCTTATGTTATGTCTTGGAACTCCCATTCAGAGTCAGTTGATATCTTCATTATTTCTGTGTTAGATGTTTGTCTTAGTCCTGTAGGTGCGGAGATATACCAAGTATCAAAAAGTTTTTACTTTACAGGCAATATAGTTGAACATTCTACTGATTTCTCAATTGAGTCAAAAAAGTCAACTGCGAGGCTCCATGTAGTACCTTTTCGCGCTATAGGAAACTAGGATTTCGTTATAACAAAAACAAACGGGATTGCACTTTATTAAAGAAACTCTATTCCCGAATAGACGCGGTATGGCGCTCAGATTCAAAACACTGATTTGCAAACTCGTGTGAGGATAAATTTTCTTTTTGATCTTTTACATGTTTCATAGTGTAGATAAATTTAGAATTCACATAAGTCATTAAACTGATATTTTCCCCAGGGTCTTAGGCTTAGAAGGAAAAATAAATGGCAAGTCGTAGTCTTTAACAACAACTAACAGTTTAAGGTGTTCTGTTTGGTTAGGCATAAAACCACAGGTTATTGTTTTCTTTCCTGTCAAAATGGCCTGAAAGTCATAGGAATCATAGTGTTAAATATAAGACACTTCTACTTTTCCGTTGATCGTTTCTTTGACTTCAGTGTTTAAGCCCTCATAAATAAGAAACAAATTCATTATCAAGAAATTGAGATCTAGAAAATGAATTTGCCCCTGAAGCTGTTAGACAATGTTCATCTATAAAGTTACAGCGGATCTCTTCCTCCGTAACAGTATTTGCTCCAATTTTTGTGAATACTTTAAATTTGATTAACCTGACAGGTTTGTCATAGTGTACAACATTCTAAACGTTTCCATGGAAAACATATTTAAGTTTGTTTCTTTGTTAACTAAAAACGCGCTCTTTAATGAACAATTTACAATAATTTAAACTTAGCCTAACTAATTCGTCATAAAAGCCTGATTGTTCAGGAATATCTATATCGATAGATCAGGTTTTCAATATCAATTAGACATTGATAATACTGAACCGCTTTGAATACCATCATTTGTATTAATTGAATCGTCTTTTCTGAAGTCGTAATATTTTTTAACGAAGGATTGCACTTAGGAGCATCTGCAAGAGATATCTCAGAGACTGTGCTGGTAGTCCTATACAATCAGAGAGTGATTCATGCTTACTGCCGCCAGACAGCAGAGGTGTTTTATTATTTTTGCTAAGAAAGTCAAGTGACAAAAATAAAATTAATATTTACAGTTTAATTTGGAGATTGCTTAATTTGAAAGTGATTCTTCCAAAATGCTGTTGTTTTGGCTGAAAAATAAATTTGTGCCAACCAATTCTATTTTATGTAAAACAGAATTGAATATAAAATTAACTCGTGGGAAGTTAGTTTTAATTGATTTTGGGGGGAAAAAATTAAAGAGTTTTAGTATTTCTTTTCAAATAAATAAGGGATTTTCTTATTGCCAATTGTTCTACCTTTTAAGTTTTACAATTTTTGATATTTATTTATTTAGGTTTATTAATGAGTGCACTAATTTCCTCTTGAATACAGATCCAAATATACAAACAATAATTCCAAAATAAAATAAGTTTTTCTGTGGTTCGCACTGGCTCTTCTTTACAAGATGATGGTAAGAATAAAATTAAAATTTGATAAGCCGGGAATGATCAGGTTTCGGCAATCTAAATTGACATTAGAAATTTTTCCAATCGAATTGCCAATGCCAACAACAGAGTGGTGAGTATAGGGTTAAGAAAAAAATGGTAAGTAGCAACGATGCCATTGTTAGGGTTGGTACAAAGCACATTCGGCCACGATTTTAAGCTCGGTTAAAGCTTAGCTGATGTTAGCGTACCATGTTATTGCTGATATTTTACTACAAAATTTACTCCACTTAGTCTTTTTTCGGATGTTAATGAGCCATCACATCAAATTAAATCTAAATTATAGTTGATCTAATGTCAGTGTGTCATTCTATTCATGCTATTGTCATTACATGGATTACATTTAGCCGTTTCTTTCGATATTAGAGTGTCATTGCGCGCTCACATCAAACGTATTGCGTGATCAGAGTTGTCAACTTTGAAATTTCAAGACGCACCAAAATGAGGAAAAACATTTGTTATTTCAGCAAAAATCCATCAACTTTAGAATATTTTTCGTTATTAAAAACCCATTTTGTACTATAAAAAGTATAATATGTTAACGTTAAAAAAAAAGATAATGCAACAGCCTTTTAAGCAGTTATAAGACGATCAAACTGGGTATGATGCACCGGCTGATGGCACGCCATCATATTACTTCAATAGTTAGAACACGTATTTGTCAAACGTGGCCTCTAGTGCGATTCTGGTACTGGCATGTTTACAATAATTATAACGATATTCGATATTGCGATAACGATAATCAAATTTGGTATTCAGCAACAATTTTCAATTATATTCCCTGTCGACCGAAATCAGCTGTTAAGCTATGTATACAAGGTTGTCAGATGTTACAATATTTTAAGATCTGGCAACATGCTGACAATGTAGAGACAATGAAAAATTGTCCCGCAGAAGTAAATAGTGTGTTCAGACAAGCGTAAGAAAATCTTACAATTTCATTGTCAGGCTATGGTCTGAAAAATAATTCATCTGACAACAAAAATTGTCAGTGCACACGGTTGTCAGATTGTTAGATGAAAAAAAATGCCAGACATGTTGTAAGGAATTGCCACTTATGTATATCAACAACCATCTGTTTGGCAGTGTTGCCCATCAAACTTTTTTCAGACAATGATGCCATTTTCAGGTGCATTAATTTTATACATCTGACAATTAAAACTGAGCTTACAATACCAGCAATGCCGACAAAGAGTGTTCTCACGATTGTCAGATGCCTGACAACGTTGTCGTCTTACAATTGATTGACAATGGTTTTTCTGACCACGTTGTAAGTTAAAAATTGTCAGTTCACACGATTGTAATACATTTTCCGACAGTTTTACTGGCAATATTGTAAGATCTGACAACCGTGTGTATGTAGCTTTAGTTTTACTGCCTATTATCAGGTACACAAAAATACAGCTACTTACCGTCGTTAAAATTATATTGCAGGAGCATACAACCGTTACTGCAAGGGATAAAAAATTACGAAAAAGTTTACGATTATTGTATCATTAAAAGTTACAGAATAGCACAACAAGCCATCAAACTCGTGCAATTGCATTGAATTGAATATCATTTGGTGCCACCGAAATTTAAAAAGCGCACCGATAATTAGCGAAAAGCGCACAGCGCAGCGACCAAAGAATTTTTCGCATAAAAAATTTTTAAAAGCACCAAAAACGGTGGGAAACTTACCGAGCTGACAACGCTGCCCGTAATGCCATGTTGACATTTTATTGATGAAATAATTATCGTAATTGCCGCTAATAATAAATACATTAACTTATGTAATAGTTGACATGACATCGATGAAAATGATCATGGTGTGTATTTACATATACATAAAATGTATGAATTCCCAACAAACACCAAATCAAACATTTGATATAAAATGACGTTATCATTTGATATCAAACATAGTTTTCAAACCTTTTTCAATTATTTGATTTTAACATTTGAATTTAAATTAAAAATCATTTGAATATAAGCATTTGATGCTCAATGTTTTATCAATTTGATTTTGAATCATAAATGAATCATAAAAGAAATCAGAATCAGAAAAGAAATGTCAGCAATTACTGAAAAAATATCAACATTTTAAATTTATTTACAAAAGAAAAATTTTAAATTATTAAATTTTTGTTGAACTTTATAATTTTTTAAATCAAAAATTTTTTGGTATATACATATGTACATCGGGTTTTAGTTCAAGTTTTTCTTTTCTTAAGTTTTTTCTTAAGAAGGATTTTTTTACAATACAAATTTTAAAATTCCTGAAAAATTAATAAAGGTGATTTGTTTGTGACCCATATATAATTAAATGTCAGCAAAAATAAGTTTTAATAAGTTAAAACGCATGAAAAAGTGATATAACAAGAAATACTGAGATCGTCTAATTTGCCTGCGATTTAGAGCCAAAAGTATCCAACTACTTCGTCCTTTCAAGAATTTCAAGACTAAGGAAAATAATAATAAAATAAATAATATCAATGGAAAATTTAAATTAAAAACCGCAAATAAATCAAAAGAAAAATGAACTTGCAAAGCAAAAATTAGTTTTTATTTGTATTCCACTTCACAATCCATATTTGAAAAACCTATGAAAATTACATTTAAAACCAAGTTGAGAAAAAATTAATTTCTCAATTTGAAAACAATTTCCTCTTATTGTTGAGAATACTATGTTTTTCAATTTGAATTCAAATCAGTATCAAACGTTTGTCGTTTGAGAAAACGTTTGATTTCAAATCATTCTCAATTTTAAATCAAACCTTAGTGTTTGTTGGGTTGTGCTTAAGAATTAAAAATTATTTCAACGTTTTATTTTTGGTTTATAAGTAAAAGCCCAAAGCACAAAAAGAAAAAGTAAGATAAATGCATAAACTTTTTATGCTCATTAGTCGTTGGTTTCTTTTTTTCCGCGTTTCAGTTTTTGTTTTTTTACTTTGTGACCTGTTGCCGCTCTCTGGTAATTTGGTAACAATTAAAAACATAATAGGTATAATGAAAAATGTCAGGTTTTGTAAAATCCTGTTCAAAATGGTTTTAATATTTATTTTATGCCTTTAAAGGGTTAAGTTATATTATATGTTTATAAAGTGCGGTCTCCACCTGACATGAAAACACCAACTTTAACGCTAACTTCAAGTTAAAGTTAAATGTGGACCGCTCATGTTGAAGTTTGGTTAAAGTTATAACCTCGTTGTTAAAACATTTCATTTGGAAACTCTGTTATAACTTAAATTAACAACAGCCTGCTATTTGTAGTTGTTTTTCACCATTTTTATTTTTTTACTATGAGAAGTTATAACTCTAACATTACTACGTGTCCGCCACCTTAAACAGACAGATATATAAACAGCAAGTTTTAACTTCATGTTTTAACTGCGTTTGAAGTTAGGTGTAGACTGCATGTAACAAGATTTTTCTTAACACTAAAACACAGAGTATAAAGAGTTTTTGTTATTCTATTAAGCTGGAATTTCTGTACAAAACAAAAAAACCAAGCGTACAGCTTTCTGCAAGCAGAGTAAAAGAAATATAATTCATAGTTTCCTAAAGCTAACAAAGCATTCTACAAAAATGTGCTTTTATTATAAAGCATACTTTAAATATACTCGTACAAGAGAATGCAACAAAGAAAAGGCAGCAAAAACACATGTATGAAGTTACCTATGAAACAAGATTCTAGCTAAAATAGTTTGTATCTCTTAATTTTAGTTGGCACAATAACACTAAAACCAATGAAAAAATCACTTTCAGATAAGAGCCTAATTTTGGCTTAACAGTCTTCCTTTTTATATGCCTATACAGATATAAATCAAAGAAATTTGTTTTTGGCCTCCGGTAGCAAAGATAAGTTAATGTGTATTTTTCTGCCAAAGAAAGCTATAATTGAGCTATAATTTACAACGCTTAATAAATGCTAAAGAATTAACTAAAGCTGTTTTAATTAGCATTGAATCCTTTTGCACTTTTATACAAAACCTATAAAATTACGGCCGTAGTTATAAAAAATATTGTATGTTTATTAAACACTTGTTTGACATATTTCCTATAGAAATTTGTCAAATAACATTTTAATAAATATACAATATTTTTTATGAATAATATGCTGTTCATACATACACTTTTTAATTAATTCAATTATCAGTTAATTAAAAATTTTGTTTAAGTGCTCATACATACTTAATATTGCTAATGCAGTTAACGTTTGACAACAGCTGACAGAAAGGTTTGTTTACATTTTGATTGTGAATATTTCTTCTCAAGGCAGCTTTAATACGGTAGTGGCAAGGCGAATTCATTACTAGGTGAACTTAACAGCACAGGTGATTATATATTGCTTCTTGCGTTTTTTCCAATGAGACTGGCAAATTTTTTTTCTTTTGTTTACAAACTTTTTCGCGCCACTTTAATCTGAAGATTTTTTTTTGCAATTTCAAGAAAACTGTGTGAATTTAAAAGTGAAAAACTAATATAATCTGTGATTTTATTTACAAGCAATTATAAAAGTTTATATTTAACGTTTATATAAAATTTTTTCCCAGCTGAACAATCTTAGGCGAATTTAGATTTTGACATTCACGATATGTTTTACAATAACAAAATACATAGTACTAAATTCGCCTTCCCGCTTGCATTCACCTGTGTAAATTCGCCTTGGGTAGTGCGTAAATTTGTCAAAAACACATAAACTTCTTTGTTATTTCAAACAAAATTTTGACAACTATTCGTTCGTAAATTCTACCAACAAAGTACATGTTGATGTTTGTTGGTATGGTATTTATTGTAATTCTGCTACAACCTATTAAAGCTGTCTTGTTTCTTCTTGTTGACACGCCATCTTTCGTTAACATTTGAGTTATCAAATTTGAACAAAGTGTGTTCATTGGGTATTATTGTGCAAACTAAACACGGTTGCTACAGTGTTGTATATTTAATTTTACTAAATATTAGAACAATTAACTGTTAATTGGCAGTTAAGTTAATTAAAATTTAGTATGAGTAATTAAAATCAATTAAGACGTTAATTGCAACATTTTGATTAAAAGTGTATGTATGAACAGCATATAAGGCCATTAAATTGTAAATAATTTTAGTTTTAAGCTGCAAATTTATATACAACCATTTAACTTCAAACGTCACTTGTTTTATCTCTGCGTACTTTGTGGTTTGATTTGACATTTCACCATAAATAGACTCAAGCTAGAGCCAATTTAACAAATAGTCTGAAACACAAATTGATATTGAATTCTTAATCAAAATTTTGTTTTCCGACGAAGACTATTTTGACAATTGATTTGCTAAAAGAATTTCACGTAATGGTCCAATTAATTGGCCATCAAGTTCGTGTGATCTGGGGGCTATATAAAATCACTTGTTGTATTTGATATACGTCAGCACTAATCTGACGGTGGCTCAAGGTGCACACAGGTGGCAACTTCTTGTCATATGTCTGTGGCTACATGTACAAACACATTGTTCAAGAGCTTGGGCATTCTAGCCTCCCTTCTGTATGTAATTTCGCTGCTAGAAAAATTCTAGGCTTCGCGAATTGGTGGCCCGAAGTTCAGAAAGAACGTCAGCTTTTAACCTACTCACTCGTTCTTCCGCCACTTTTGGTTCCTTACAACATAGGTTATAAAACTACATCTACACCATTCCTTTACTCTACTTTAGGATCTAGCGGTATCTCAATTTGCTCGAAAAGCGTTCCCGTCAGTAGTGCCAGTAATTTTTGTCGAAAAATCTGTGGCAATAAAAAAAATCTTAATTTTAGGAAAAATATCTTAAAACGTCGTTTTCCAATTTTTTATGTCAAACGAAATATTTGTTAAGGCAGGCACGTTTACATGGTAGTACAAGATATTTAGATTTTGTGGTAGCAACATAATACGAAACTCTTTCTGTATTTAAAAGAACAAAAACAAAAATGTGTTGTAAGTATTTTTTACGTTTACACTTGTGGGATAAGTATAATCAAAGTATTATTATGAAAGTCAACTAAATTTACTGATGGTTACAATTCTACAACATTTACAAAAACAACATGCAACATATTCTTGAACTGCAATCGTTTGAATTTGTAAATGTTGTATCACCTTCAGTAAATACTTGGTGTGATGTAAGTGTGAGCGCAAGATGTTAAAAAGTGTACAATATTTCATATTTTTGAAGCGTGAATATTGATTGTATTTGTATGGGAATATTACTAAACAGTAAATATAGAGAACAAGAGAGCAAACAATACAAAAATCATTGCACCTCATTTGAGTGGACAGTTTTATCAAGTGTGCAATAAATATGTTGTGCACTTCATATTGCTCAATAGTTCATTTTACTTACACTTTTTTGAGAGTAAAATCTTTTATTTTTTTTAGAGAAAAATTTAAATTAGATTCGTTTTATTCATCAATAGACGTAAAATATTCAAGCTACTACAGTTTCTAGAATGAGAACAAATGAAATAAAAATTTAAGGATAATAAAAAATATAATATAAATATTTTAGCATATTTTGCATGATACCACACTAGAAATAATGGTCGGGTGAGCGTCTTGTACTTTGTAAAATAATACCCAAATCTTTTTCCCGTAAACTTAACTACGGTAAACTCTCCAGTATTAATTTTGTCTTTGCTGTTGGTTCCTATTAGAGTTAAAAATTAATTTTTAGCTCTAATAGAAACCAACAACTGCTAATATGGAGTTGCAACCTGTAGATTAGCAAAGACAGAATTAATACATACACAATACATTAATTAAATACCTCTATATCCATAATGAAATTAAAATATACATGTACTTTCTAGACATTTATTATTTCTATTTCAACCACTACAACGATGGAATTAATATAAAAAAAATAATGCAAATACAAAGTACAAACCTTTGCTTTATTAACATCATACATTTACATACATGTTGTCTCCTATACCAGTATTTCAATCGGCGCCGAGTTTTCCTTCATACTTCCTTTATGAGTGATCAGCCAATGCAAAGTAATAAAGATTATCAAATCCAAAAACTTGATCAGCAATTGGACATACGTATTTTTTTTTAGTATCTGAGGTTTTTAATATTTTCAATACATAAAATAATTTTCTTTCATTTCCTTTATATTACTATAATTTCCTTTATATTCATAGTTCCTTTATAAGTAATCAAGCAATGCAAAGTAATAAAGATTATTGAATAAAAAAAAAGATATTGCAGAAGAAAGCGATTCCGAAACAAAAGATATCGAAAAAACTGCTATCAACATCAGTAGTCAGGTGACAGAAATCTTAAAATGCGTTACATAGCAGAGCTGAGAAATGCAGGTCTTTTACAATTTGTTCTCCTGGTTTTCAAAATTTGGACACTATATCTAAGAAACGTAATTCAACTTTGTCTTCACTAAGAAAAATTTTTGAACGTGATATACTCCTAAATATATCTCAATAAGAGATTATTTATTTTGATAATAAAGTACTTTTTATTTTTGTGAAAACTCATTTCTGTAAGGAAAACTCAATTTTGGTTTAAGGGCATATTAAACCGCAGATTTAAAGAGAATATAAAAAAGTTCTGTATTGAAATAATGACTTCTTTAATCAAAAAGAGTGAAAGTGTTAATTTCTTTTAGGCAATATAAGCAAGAGTTATGCGTCAAAGTTCTGGCAACGAACATGTGGGCCAATATGATAATGGGAACGGTTTGATTGGATTGGTTCACATTATCACTGAAATATACGGTTATCTTCATATACAACTTCTTTTCTAATTATGGACCTTATGACATTTTTAAATATGACATAATGCCAATTTGCAAAGTATCACTATGCCCATGGACACTATGACATTGTCAAAAGTGTCTTAACGTCCATGGACCTTATGACACTTTTAAGTGTGTCATAACGTCCATGGACATAATGACATGCCACCGTTTTTTATTTAAGAGAGCAGTAAAATTTGTGTACTCATGAAATCAAGTGCAAAAAGAGAGAACAATTCACCATTGGACATTATGAAGTTAGTCCAACAAGACGTTTTATGCTCACGTTTAGTGTGATGCCACTGGAAATTTAATAATACACCTCCGATCTGATGTACTTCTGGCAAATTTTACTTCTTTTTAAGCGAAACTGCATGGCATTTACCCAAAATGTAAAGCAACACGCCTAATATACTCCACAAGCAAACCACAAACGAAATAAAGTAATTTTCTTTACAAAAAAAGAAAAAAGAGTAAGGAAAATACGAGAACACAAAGTAGCTGAGCAAGTGCACGAAATTAAAATGTCCTTAAAACTAAATTTGAATGGAATGACACATGTCACCACCCCATAAGTAACTATTCTGCATTAAATATTGCAGACTCTTTTGCCCAAAAGCAAAATAGATGAAAACGAAAACGCAACACTTCAAATATTATAGTATAAATAAAGTGGAAAGGATGAAAACAAAATTAGCATAATCAAATTTAAGGCAAAATTTAGCACAACTGTCGAATAGTGGCCGTTTGTCCGTCCTCCCGTCCGTGTTATTTTGCTTAGATACTAATTTAAAGGGAAATTGTGCAACACATTGTTAAATATTGTAAAGCTTAAATCAACTTAAATTATTTAACTTACTTCTCAGGCAGACAAATAGAAAGAGATAACTATCTAATGGAAAATCAAGGCGAATTTAAACAGGTGAATGCAAGCGGGAGGCGAGTTCAGTGTATTTTATTATTGCAAAACTTCCTAAGAATGTCAACATCTAAATTCGCCTAAGATTGTTTAGATGGGAAAAAAAATATTCACCCTTATTGTATTTGGCGTAGTCGTAAAACGAGAGCTCTTGTAGCAGCTGTCGCATTTACACTCTTATCTTACCGTCTAAAATTTTCGACAAGCAAAATTTTGTAAATGAATCATAATGTAAAAGATTATGCTAAACTAAATGATTACGAAGCATCCTGTTAAAGAAGTGTCAAGCAAATGTTTATAAATAACAAAGAGAATAAAAATACTATTTATTATTATTATTATCTGGTTTTTTTTTTTTTTTTTTTTTTTTGATATTGTTCATTTAATTTGTGCAAATAAATTTTGTAAAAATGTTGTGTTGCATTTTACTCATCCTCTGAATATCAAGTGGCAAAGCAAACATTAAACTAATTCTATAAAAAGTAGCTAAGACAGCAGCAAGTGAAAATATTTTTGATTTCTAACAAAAAATATGTTAGAAAATATTGAATTATAAATGTTTGTTCACATATGCTTAAAATCAGTCCAGGCCTTCCTACAACCCTTTACGGAATAGGATGGTGGACCCATATACTTTAAATTTTCGCAAACGGTGTGTCCCGCCGATTTACTATTTATTTTTTTAAATTTACATATATAAATAAATACTCATTTCAAATGAGAAAATGTAACAGCAATCATATGTATAAAATGGAGAAAGTAGAGTTCATATTTTTTAATTTTTGATATTTTTGTTATTTTATCAAATTTTAGTTATCTGTCGGGAGCAAATACGTTGACGACAAATTTCTTCCCTTTTTTAAGACAAATACGCCAAGCACGGTAGCATTTTAATGGCGTTTTGTAATAGATTTGAAATTTGTCGTATTCACTGGCCAATCACGGTACTCTTTTTCAAAAATGCGCGTCTTTCGCCATAAAAACGCCAAACACAATAAGGGTGATTATATAAACGTTATAAAATTTTTTTATAATTGTTTGTATTAAAATCACAGATTACATCAGTTTTTCACTTTTAAAACCACAAAATTTTTTTCAAATTGCACCAAATCATACAAAAAAATCTTCAGATTAAAATGGCGCAAAAATTTTTGTAAACAAAACCAAAAAAAAAAAATTTGACAGTCTCAGGAAGGAAAAGGAGGGAAGCAGAAAATTATCACCTGCATCAAGTTCCCCTAGTAATGAATTCGCCTTGTGGAAAATAAATATGTTATTTTACTTTCTGGGCAGCGTTGTCAACTATTACCAAGGCGAATTCATAGCAGGTGAAATTTGCAGTGCAGCTGATAACTTTTTTTTAATTTTAATCTGTTTCACATGTCAATTGAATACTGAAAAAAAATTAAAACAATTTTTTAAATTATAGGTGTGTTCATTTTACTAGCAAAAATTAGCAACGAGAGAGTACCAAGAAAATTTTCAAAATTACTCTCAAAAATGTGAAAAAGTAAATGAACATTTTACTAGCAAAAATTTGCAAGTTAGAGTAGTGTTGTTGTGTGTAGTAAGCAGGGCTGGGCAAAGTACACAGATTATGTATTTCAAATACAAGATACAAAATACTTTCCAGGAGTGTATTTCAAATACAAGATACAAAATATTTTACAGTAGTGTATTTTAAATACAAGATACAAAATACTTTCAAGTTCTGTATTTTAAATACAAAATACAACTATAAAATACAAATACATTTTTGTAATTTGGTCTCAGAAAAATGTACCCGTCTGGCTTTAAATACATATTTTATTTTACATATGCACTTAAACTAAGTTGTATATTCATATTATTGTTCTAAACTTGCTAAGAAATTAAAGGAACAAACCTAATATTTAGCATTTGATAGATAGTAAATAAAAAATTCATTCGGCAAAACAAGTATTTCCTTTAATAAAAACTAGATATTCCAATAAGCTATCTGACAAACAATAATCTTTCTACAGGTCCTGAGGAGCACAAGCTGCAGTCAAATTCTATAAATGCATTTATTTTTGATACTTGGATAGTTTTCCAGAATAGCAAGCTCCTTGCTTTTATCATTTTGAAAACTGATAAGCTCAAGTTCCAAATTTGATTTACGAGGTTGATCACTGTATTGTCCAAAACAACAATAAAATCTTCATTATCTTTACCTCAACTACTACTTCTTCTGCATCCAGTCATTGTTTCACGTTTTTTGCAATTTTTCTCCATGGTATCTATTGCAAGATTTTGAATTTTTTTGTCTCTCTTTTACTGAGATGCTTTCTGGCAATCAGCTAATTTTGAAACTAGGATGGAAACATGACACCGATATGGCTCTATTTGCTCCAGCATGAGAAACTCATTAAATCTTATTTCCAAGCTCTCCATTAATTTTGTTAAAATACAACTTAAATGCCTCAAAGTATTATATTGCAGTGGATCTAATCTGGTTCTCGCAGCCTAAAGTTTTCCATAATATACCAGTAAAAAATTATAAATAGCTTGTTTTCTATATTTCCCAGGTAAAAGGTGTAAATAAATGTTAGAGACGTTTATAAATAGAAATGCTTGTTTTTTGTGTTTTGACGGATATTATTAGAGCATTTTTCTTTTTAAATTCTCAGCAATTTATTTGGATTGTTGGGATATAAAGTTGAATGTTTGAGAATATCTTTCAAAAATTTCCAAAGTCTACTGATGATTAGGGTAGTTCCTATGAAATGTCGACATATAGATAGCTGGGAAACATAGAAAACAAGCTATTTATAATTTTTTACTGGTATAAAATTAGAAGTTTAAATAGCGAATAAAAAACTTAATTGTTTTCCATAATAAAAATTATTTCCCTGTTTATCAGCTAGTGGCAAATATATAGAAATTCTTACTGATATCACCCGATTAGTGTAAAATGTACTAGCTTTGTTTAAATGAAAGTCAAATTGCAGTATTGTAAAATGATAAGCATTTTAATGGTTGTAGTTTCTAGCGGTTTTAGCTTTTGTGAAATAACTTGTTTTCAATTTATTATAATAAATAAATGTATTTTTGAGCCACATGTATTTGAAATACTATTAAGTTATGTATTTGAAATACAGATACAAAATACGTATTTGTATTTCAAATACGTATTTCAAATACAAGTATTTCAAATACTGCCCAGCCCTGGTAGTAAGTACTTAATATTTGCCCTTATATCTTTTGAACAAATCATACATACATATATGTATATTATTTTAAAAATAATGTGATTATGGCCATTTATATTCAGCATTGTCTTGACTGGTGTTTTTCGAGTACGGCTTGTAATAGAATAATGAAAAGTTTTACAATTTTATTTAATCGAAATACGCTTAAGCACTATAAAGGTGATTAGCTACTTTTGAATAAAATACCTATTTTTAGTTAGCATCCCATACAAGTTTTAATTCAATTCGTAACTGAGTCTCAGTTGTTGTGCAAATCAAGGCAGTTGTCGAGTGGGTTGAAGCAAAATCAAAAGATTTTAATTTTTTCAAGTTGGCTAGTAGGTCTTTCAATTCGATTGTGCTGTGCGTGTTCGAGTCTCCTGATCAGCTGCCAAAATTTACATTTATAGTGTTTTTGAACAGAGAACGTTATATATTTTTAAAATTGTCTTTCATTTCATTGAAACTGATAGTTGAATGAAAATCTTTCAATTCACTTTATGAAATGTGTGGCCAAGAATCAATTCAATTGAAAGACTCAATTAACAATTGAATTGAAACGTGTATGGGCCGCTTTATAATTTATAACAGCCTGCATACACATAGCATTTTTATTTCTATTTAATTTCAAAGTGAAAAGTACCGAGTAGCTATGTACTCATAATATTTATAATACTAAAAAATGACAGCTGGTCTGTAAAATTTAAGGAAACAGAAAAAAAAACATTTCAGAGGTTAAAACTAGAAAAATATTGATATAATTAAAAATGGAAGGATCTAAGTGTCAATACAATTGCTTCCCTAAAAGTTTGAAAGAAGCAAGTAAATTTGTCGGAATATGCTTTGCCACTGATGTGCCAGATACTGTATTGCTTAGTTCATTTCCATTAGACGTCTTATTTTACCTCTGTTGTTCCTAAGTTACACAAAAATAAATTTGCTACCTTTTTAATATTTGTTATCGTTTTAAAAGTTTATATACACTTACAATTTCTTAAATTTTCCTAAATATTTTTATTTTTAACCTAATTTAGAAATATTGCTTTGTAAACATAAACGCAAAACAGCTGTTTAAATAATTATTGCCAGTAAAAATTTTACTTGTAAAAACTTTCAAGAATTATTCTGTCTCCATACTTTTTACGCTCTTTTGACTTTCTCTCGTTGCAAATTTTTTGGGTTAATGAACGCTTTCTAGCAACAATTGTTACAAATTTGTGAAAATTTTTAGTTAATCTTGAGCGCCAGGTATCATCCACAATCCTCCCCAATCTGGCTGGCCGTTTTCACCTTTCCAAGCTCTATGATCTGAGACTTTAATTTTCACGAAATAATTAAAAGTTTGCCTTTTCTTGTAACTTTTTTTATTATATTTTTTTTAATTCCTTATTGCGCGTATATTTTTACCTTGACATTTGCAAAAGATAGAAATAGAAAAATAGAACTACGAAGAGAGACAAAGAGCACTACCCCCTCTTACCCTACTTTGTGGCAGTTTGATCAATAATCACATGCAAATACTAAAGCAACAGTGATCACAGCATTTAAAGTGTGTTATGAGAAACCTGCTAAGGTAGGATTGAATGACGGCTAGCTACTCAAGCATGATACTACTCAATAGGGGCTCCAACCCTCGTCCACATCCCCAGGACCATACCAATAAGACTGTACAACTACAAAACAACTGAACCTACCCGCATCAGCGTTACGAAGGAGAACGATGGTGTGCTCCAGCCGCCCCCCCCAGCCATGGTCAACAGATCTCCTTAGATTTGGCACTGTGGCCTCATTTCAAATTAATAATAATATCTTTTCGCTCAATCTCAGTGTTTTCCTTTTCCCTCCGCAACAAGTGTTGGATTTAAATTAGTTAAAACTGATCTGGGCCCAGTGTCTATACCTTAGACACTGCTCAGACTAAACAAATTTAGTCCAAACACCTCCCTCACTGAAAAGTAATGAATTGCATACAAAGGAAAAAGAAAATGCGGACGACAGCGAAAAAAGAAAAGAAAAATGCACGTGCACACAAAATGAAAGAAAGTATCCCGTTACAGTTTATAAAAACAAATTAATATTTTTTTTGTGTATACAAGACATTCAGAGTAAAAAAAAAACATAAGAACTTAAGCTAATGCAACATTAAAGAATTGGCTAAAGAAAACTACAAAACCACATTTAAACGAAATCAACAAGAAAAAAAATACAAGCAATGAGAATGTGAGAAACAAGTGACAACGGAGCAAATTTTCCTTTCTAACCAAAACCAAATTATAATGAACGAAATGATAATAACCAAATTGTGAAAGAAGTGAACATTCAAATAATTCTATCAATAAGAATAGAAAACGTTTTTTCGAAAGTTTAGAAACTTAAAAAATTACAAAATGTACAGAAACTACTGACTAAACATACAAAGTTTATACACTTATCCTTTAATAAACAAAAAAAAAACAACGCCCAAAAGTTAATAGATATGCACGTGAAATGTAAAAATATATAAAGACACAAAAAGAAGTAAATACGTAAACAAAACTAAAATTCACAAAACTAAAAAAAAAAACAAGAACAGAGTATGAAAAGCATTTTAATCAAAACATATTAACAAAAACCTTAGGCACGGTGGAGAGGCACCATCGCGTTTTTAATGAGTATGTCAGATCTTATATTAATGAAAATATCCAGGACTGGGATACTTATCTAAAGTATTTCTCATTTTTTCACAGCACTACTACAAGCTACAAGAAACCTAGACTCTAAACCCCTCATGCCACAGCATGGTTACCCTGCAGGAAAATGCTTCTCAGTTCCTGTAGACCATAATCTCCGAAAACAGCATCATACAAGCTTGATAGACTAGCAAAATTCATCCTATTCATTGATCTAATTATCACACTAGTGTATTTAGCCCTCACTGCAGCAACAACCATCATGTTGTCAAAGGCTGCTCTAGAATAAGTTAACAAATCTGTTAACTTGTTGTCAACCGTCTTCATAGCATAGGCTTTGGATTTTGTGTTTATAACCTCAGATTCTGCATGCTGAAGGATCAAGAGTGATTTCACAAGAATGATGCCGTCATTATTGTCATTGAGATCTTTCCTTAGAAGACCAAAAATCCCAGGGCACTTCAAGCATGTTGGTACCAGAGGTGCATTCTGCCCAATCAACCATGTGTCTCCTGGCCTGTGGATAGACTTTATTTTTAGACATAACCATTGTCACCACAGGAAAAGCCGCTGCTATCCTGGCTAATGTTAAATCCCTATTGCTCTTAGGGTTACCATTTAAAATATTGTAGGTGCGCTGGAAATCTGCAAGATATGCCGCTGCCTCATCAGCTGTTTTCTTAAGTATAGTAGCAATCTTATTACCTCTGGTAAGGAAAACTAATATCATAATTGAGACATCACGATTTGCTTCACGACCCGCTGATTTCTCCTCCACCTGTTTACAAATGGTGAGTGGATCAAATCCTTGGTAAGAATACTGGGAAACTAAAACTCCGAACTCTTCTACTGTTATCTCCCCTACATACTTTAAGATCTTAGACACGAATTCTTCATAAATTGCCGCCATTTTCAGTACCTAATTCTTTCCTTATATTTGTGTGCTGTCTATGCTTTTGGATTTTAGGTTTCTTCTTTTAGTTCAAAATTATACACTTTATTTTATAAGAAAATTATTTTTAAATGCAAAAAGGAAATGTATTTTAGTTGGATTAAATAAAATATTATTTTGTTGTTGTTTTTTTTTTTTTTTTTAATGTACTTTATTATATTTGATGAGCAACTCGAGGTTGCTCAAATCAATTCCTGTGTATTAATCCTTTTTTAAACTAAAATTACAATTGCTTATATACTACTTATGAGAAGTTCTAGACGACTCATCTATATTAATTATTATGCTATCAAAGTTAATGTATGGGAACCAAATTTGGTTCCCACGTTTTAGGGGTAAGCTGATCAGACGTCATATATGCACATACGCAGATGGTTCAAGGCCATAAATTGTTTCTTTGGTATGTGCATACATATGTACGATTGCGGCGTGATTCAAGAGTTTTTTAGATTTACTTATTACAGTGCCACACACATGCTTACATATCTTCATAAACCCATATCATTCGCAGCTCAAGTGAATTTCAAATGATTGCACTTAATAGACGCACTGTCGCGACGACGGTCAGTGACAGCAAGAGGTGTCAAGTGACGTGGGTTATGAATTGTTTAAAATATAACCTAATATTCTTTTAGTTATTTGTTATGCATGCCTTTAATAGGATGCATTTATGTTATGACTAAAAGAGTGAATTTATATCGTGATCATGCTACACCTCCATTTTTAAGGCTTGTCTCATCATTCTTTGAAAGGAATTTGGAGCAATTTTTAGACCATATAGTAATCTAGTGAATCTATACCATTCATTGTTTGTTGAAAATGACGTTAAGTCTCTGGAGTTTTTTTCCGGTGTGTCCAAACTACTTTGGACAAAACTATTTTGGATTTAATATCATATAACTATATTAGTATATTATGGTTTGAAGTTTTTTATATATGTATATACCTATAGTTTAATGATTAATTATGAGTTATTATAATTATGAAGTGTTAATGAATTTAATTATCTAATACTTACCATTATACTAACTTACTTAATACTTACCAATTATTTATTTGAATTGCCTTATGTGTATACTCACCACTATGTAAAGTTGTTCGCAGTGGCAAGTCTAATCAATTGGAAACTTTCCAAGTGTCAATTTGGATCATTTCCGGTTTTTTTTTATTTTTTTTTTTTTTTTTTTTTTTTTTGAATAAAAAACTTACTTACCATCTAGATAGCCTGAAGACTGCTAGTGCGATCAACAAATTTTTTTTCCCCACTACAACCCATTTGTTAGCCTACGAGCACTACCCTGCAACCCAGGTGAATAATAAATATAACCTATTAGATTTATTGAAAAGAAATAATAAATCCTATTTTTATTTTATTTCTTTTCCCCACATCATTATCATTAACTCAACCCGAGTTAATCATATTCCCAATTCTGCTTTGCATAAAGTAGAGTTGGTTAACACAAAAGTTTGCTTTTAGCACTCAAAAAGCATCAATTTTGTTCATGGTCCCCTGACCTGGCCACAGGGGGATGGGGGAATCGAACCCCGCCTACCGGTTAATAAGATCCGGTGAGAGCCACTCTCAACGCAAAATGCGCGGCGCCTAAAGAAAAGAAAAGAAAAGAAAAGGGAAAAGGAGGGAAAGGAAAGGAACAGGAAAGAGTCCTTAGACCCAACGTCGTGTTTTACCATCGACATCAGACCTATATGATTCTTGACCTTTAGGAGGATCAAGTTTTGGACAACCACCCGGTTGGAAAGTTGGGTGATCGGGAGGATACTGTTTATGTTTCTCACCTTGAGCACAGTGAGTAGAAGTACAGGCTGGTTTACTCTGTTTATCCATATTTAATTACCAGCGAGCTGACGTTCCCGCCAGTTCAACTCGTGTAATGTTTCAAATCTGTCACGGTTGAAAATACCGTATACAGCTGCATTTGGTGAATTTGGAGCCTCTAGGATGGCTCGAAGTGCAGTAACAGCAGAGTAATAACTCAACTTGACGTCATCATATCGATTACGTGAACTAGTTGAGGTATTAGGCTCGCCTTCGGTGTAAGTCCAAGCCTGGTATATCTGATCGATATACTCAGCTATTACGCCAGATGAAACTAAAGCGTAATAGCTTCCCGCATGGAAACGTGTAGTTTCGGACACAATAGTGTCACCAGTGACGGCATCAAGCAACGTCAAAATGTGCTCCCTACTAGGACGATTGGAAAAGTTCGTCCTAGCGGCCACTCGTATATGTGATCGAAGCACTGGCAGACTGACAAACAAACCGTCTGCATAACGAGCAGCTGCGGAACCCCACCCTTCGTATATAGACATCCCGGCTGGGCGTGGCGGTTTAAAGAAGTAAATACGCAAGCAAAACTAAAATTCACAAAACTAAAAAAAAAAAACAAGAACAGAGTATGAAAAGCATTTTAATCAAAACATATTAACAAAAACCTTAGGCACGGTGGAGAGGCACCATCGCGTTTTTAATGAGTATGTCAGATCTTATATTAATGAAAATATCCAGGACTGGGATACTTATCTAAAGTATTTCTCATTTTTTCACAGCACTACTACAAGCTACAAGAAACCTAGACTCTAAACCCCTCATGCCACAGCATGGTTACCCTGCAGGAAAATGCTTCTCAGTTCCTGTAGACCATAATCTCCGAAAACAGCATCATACAAGCTTGATAGACTAGCAAAATTCATCCTATTCATTGATCTAATTATCACACTAGTGTATTTAGCCCTCACTGCAGCAACAACCATCATGTTGTCAAAGGCTGCTCTAGAATAAGTTAACAAATCTGTTAACTTGTTGTCAACCGTCTTCATAGCATAGGCTTTGGATTTTGTGTTTATAACCTCAGATTCTGCATGCTGAAGGATCAAGAGTGATTTCACAAGAATGATGCCGTCATTATTGTCATTGAGATCTTTCCTTAGAAGACCAAAAATCCCAGGGCACTTCAAGCATGTTGGTACCAGTGGTGCATTCTGCCCAATCAACCATGTGTCTCCTGGCCTGTGGATAGACTTTATTTTTAGACATATTTCCATTGTCACCACAGGAAAAGCCGCTGCTATCCTGGCTAATGTTAAATCCCTATTGCTCTTAGGGTTACCATTTAAAATATTGTAGGTGCGCTGGAAATCTGCAAGATATGCCGCTGCCTCATCAGCTGTTTTCATAAGTATAGTAGCAATCTTATTACATCTGGTAAGGAAAACTAATATCATAATTGAGACATCACGATTTGCTTCACGACCCGCTGATTTCTCCTCCACCTGTTTACAAATGGTGAGTGGATCAAATCCTTGGTAAGAATACTGGGAAACTAAAACTCCGAACTCTTCTACTGTTATCTCCCCTACATACTTTAAGATCTTAGACACGAATTCTTCATAAATTGCCGCCATTTTCAGTACCTAATTCTTTCCTTATATTTGTGTGCTGTCTATGCTTTTGGTTTTTAGGTTTCTTCTTTTAGTTCAAAATTATACACTTTATTTTATAAGAAAATTATTTTTAAATGCAAAAAGGAAATGTATTTTAGTTGGATTAAATAAAATATTATTTTGTTGTTGTTTTTTTTTTTTTTTTTAATGTACTTTATTATATTTGATGAGCAACTCGAGGTTGCTCAAATCAATTCCTGTGTATTAATCCTTTTTTAAACTAAAATTACAATTGCTTATATACTACTTATGAGAAGTTCTAGACGACTCATCTATATTAATTATTATGCTATCAAAGTTAATGTATGGGAACCAAATTTGGTTCCCACGTTTTAGGGGTAAGCTGATCAGACGTCATATATGCACATACGCAGATGGTTCAAGGCCATAAATTGTTTCTTTGGTATGTGCATACATATGTACGATTGCGGCGTGATTCAAGAGTTTTTTAGATTTACTTATTACAGTGCCACACACATGCTTACATATCTTCATAAACCCATATCATTCGCAGCTCAAGTGAATTTCAAATGATTGCACTTAATAGACGCACTGTCGCGACGACGGTCAGTGACAGCAAGAGGTGTCAAGTGACGTGGGTTATGAATTGTTTAAAATATAACCTAATATTCTTTTAGTTATTTGTTATGCATGCCTTTAATAGGATGCATTTATGTTATGACTAAAAGAGTGAATTTATATCGTGATCATGCTACACCTCCATTTTTAAGGCTAGTCTCATCATTCTTTGAAAGGAATTTGGAGCAATTTTTAGACCATATAGTAATCTAGTGAATCTATACCATTCATTGTTTGTTGAAAATGACGTTAAGTCTCTGGAGTTTTTTTCCGGTGTGTCCAAACTACTTTGGACAAAACTATTTTGGATTTAGTATCATATAACTATATTAGTATATTATGGTTTGAAGTTTTTTATATATGTATATACCTATAGTTTAATGATTAATTATGAGTTATTATAATTATGAAGTGTTAATGAATTTAATTATCTAATACTTACCATTATACTAACTTACTTAATACTTACCAATTATTTATTTGAATTGCCTTATGTGTATACTCACCACTATGTAAAGTTGTTCGCAGTGGCAAGTCTAATCAATTGGAAACTTTCCAAGTGTCAATTTGGATCATTTCCGGTTTTTTTTTTTTTTTTTTTTTTTTTTTTTTTTTTGAATAAAAAACTTACTTACCATCTAGATAGCCTGAAGACTGCTAGTGCGATCAACAAATTTTTTTTCCCCACTACAACCCATTTGTTAGCCTACGAGCACTACCCTGCAACCCAGGTGAATAATAAATATAACCTATTAGATTTATTGAAAAGAAATAATAAATCCTATTTTTATTTTATTTCTTTTCCCCACATCATTATCATTAACTCAACCCGAGTTAATCATATTCCCAATTCTGCTTTGCATAAAGTAGAGTTGGTTAACACAAAAGTTTGCTTTTAGCACTCAAAAAGCATCAATTTTGTTCATGGTCCCCTGACCTGGCCACAGGGGGATGGGGGAATCGAACCCCGCCTACCGGTTAATAAGATCCGGTGAGAGCCACTCTCAACGCAATATGCGCGGCGCCTAAAGAAAAGAAAAGGGAAAAGAAAGGAACAGGAAAGAGTCGTTAGACCCAACGTCGTGTTTTACCATCGACATCAGACCTATATGATTCTTGACCTTTAGGAGGATCAAGTTTTGGACAACCACCCGGTTGGAAAGTTGGGTGATCGGGAGGATACTGTTTATGTTTCTCACCTTGAGCACAGTGAGTAGAAGTACAGGCTGGTTTACTCTGTTTATCCATATTTAATTACCAGCGAGTTGACGTTCCCGCCAGATCAACTCGTGTAATGTTTCAAATCTGTCACGGTTGAAAATACCGTATACAGCTGCATTTGGTGAATTTGGAGCCTCTAGAATGGCTCGAAGTGCAGTAACAGCAGAGTAATAACTCAACTTGACGTCATCATATCGATTACGTGAACTAGTTGAGGTATTAGGACAAATGTTCGTTGGGTTTTTTATTATAAAAAAAATAAAATTCTTTTTATTTTGTTTATTCTTTTTAGTAGCTTTTGCTACGTTTATTTTTTTTAAAATGAGTCTTCAAACTGAAACTTATTTTATGTTACAATTTTATTTTATTATCAAAAAATGCTTATTCGTAATTTGCTTATTTAATTAATTAGCAATGCTTATTTTTTTTTATGAGTTTCCTGTTTGTTTGTGTCTTTATTGTTTTACTTCGCGGAATTATTTGTTAACAGCAGAAGTGTGTTGACAAAATTGCATTTATCGATGATTTTGATAAGGTGCATTGACATGGATCATATTTCTTAATATTTTGTCTGGGAATCCAAAATAGGTTAACGATAAAAATAAAGTTGCAAAACAGGAAACTCGTGTATGCAATAAAATAATAAAAAAAATATATATATAACTAATTACTTGTTAAATTATTATACGGTGGGGTGACACCATAACTCCCCCTCCGTTAGTTTGAGGCTCCGACGAAATTTGAAGCACAGTTGTTTTTCTTTTACAAAGTATGGGCAAAGTAACTAATAAAATGATCAATATTGAAATTGTAGTGCTATTTGCAGCTATATTAATAATTCTGTGTATCTTTTGGGTATTATTAAAATCAGTAAAATTATTTTCATATTTGATTTGTTTTATGTCTAGATCTTCTAATTTAATTTCAGTGAATGTTCCATTTTCTTTTATTTCTTTTAAAAAGTTAGTTTGAATTATTTTTTCTTTTACAATTAGTTTTTCGTTCTTAAATGTTAAATTACCAACATTGATTTGACAGTTTTCAAATTTAATTATAAAAGTATGACTTATATTAATAGTTTTTCCTTTGTAATTATAATTGTGTGTAAAGTTGTTAAAGAAATTTTTAAATATAATTATTCCTTCTTTTATCTCTTTTATTTCTGGTATTTTATACTCTTTAAGTGTACAACTTGCTATTTTATTTGCAGCGATGCTTAAGATACATGGATCATTAATTTGTTTTAGGTTCTTATATAAGCTAGATGTATTTGGAAAATATACATTTTGTTTCTCATCAACCAAAATTCTGTTTTCTTTTAAAAATAATGATTTGTTTATTTTATTGGGAATTGGCTCAAGGATTATTTGTGTAAAGGATATATTGGAAAATTGGGGAATGGAAAGGATGATGACGGCAACTTTTGTTTTAGTATACTTTTCAAAGTCATTAATAATATCAATTTCTTGTTCGTCGAGTAAGTCCGTCGGTATAATACCTAGTTTGCTAGTAAATATGACTCCTGCAATGTCGTCAATATGGTCTTTGAGTAGATTTATGTCGTTATCAATCTGGTAAATGTGTCTTAGGAAATCTATTTCGTCTTCTAATGTAGATATTTTATTTTGAATCTCGTTACGAAATTTGTTTATATATGTTTTTACTATATATTGTTGTCTGTTGATATGAGTTGTGATATTTTGTATCTGTGTAGAAAGTGTTTTACTTATACGCACTATATTTCCTACTTCGATTGAGTTAGCATTAGTAGTTGTCGTTAGATTCGTAAGCATTGATCTGATTTCTTGTTCATCATCACTGTCCATATTTCCTGTTATAAATTTTAATCCTTTTCCCAGGCCATTTATTAAACCTCGTCTAATTCTAAAGTGTGGTGAAAGATTATCTAATTTAGTTTTCAAAAGGTTAAAATTATTTATTGTTGTATCGAGTAGCGGTATTGAACCATGTAATGAGTTAATATTATTGTCTATAATTTCTACAGTAGTGAAGTAGTGTGTCAGATTAATTAAATGGTACATTCTACGGTAGTGGTCAACGATCCTTATGTCGTTTTCCTTGATTGGGATGTAGCCTTCATTCTCTGTTAGGTCCTGTATTTCCATTAGTTGGGATTGGATAATATTTGTCATTGGAATGAGCAGTAATAGTGATATTTGTAGTTTCATCTAAAAAAGAAATAAATAATATTGGTAAGTTATGTTGAAGTCTGATTGTCGTTGATGGTCTGGAATTTTTTCTTCCGTTTTATGTGGGATTTATAATATTTAAAATTTCGATCTGTAACTATATGGTCATCATCTAATTTTGACACCATTACTTTTCGGAATTTTGAATGATTTTTTCCGCCTCGTTCATCCTTTAAGTATATTGGTCCGGTTTGGATATCCACATTCTCACGGGTTTTGTTTAATTTATTAATGATCCTTTCTTTCTTTAATCGAGTTGTATTCCTCTGGGTTAACTGTTCCATTTTTAAAATCTATTGGTTTCTTAGCAGTTGTGGAATGTATGGTATTATTGTAATACATTATTATTCTATAAATTTTTTCTTCGACACTTTCTGTGTCTTTATTAGGGTCGTGTTTCAGAATTCGGATGTGTTCATTAATAGTATTATGGAGTCTTTCGACGTCCGCGTTTGAGGTATGGTTGTTATTTGAAGTGTGGTGTATTTCTATTCCTTGTTCTTTCAAAAATTCTTGAAGGGGTAATGCCTTAAATCCTAATTCATTGTCCATCACCAGCCTTTTTATACTTCCGACCGTTGATAAATATTGGGTTAGTGCTTTTTTAAATTCGATCCAGGATCTATACTTTATTCTTATGGCTTGAGCGTGTTTTGAGAATTTGTCTAAAAATGTTAGAAATAATGTTTTTTCTAAACTGTAAAAAACGTCTGCATGTATAATTTCTCCGGGTTTATTAGGGGTTTCAGTAATTTTGTATTGTTGTTTTATTGGTTTTCTTTCGTATTTCTCTTTGTTGCATATATCACAATTATTTATGAATTGTGTTACGCGTAATTTTAGCTGTGGGTGATAAAATTCGAGTTTTAGTTCTGCGAAATTTTCGTTTATTCCTCTATGATTGTTTTTTATGTGCTCTTTTCCTATTATGTCGGTCAGCTCGTTTTCGTCTGTTATATCTTTAAGAAGATGTTTACAGCGTATAATTTTGAAGTTTCTATTTTCGCCATAGTATTTTTCAAAGACATTTTTCAGTTCATTAAAAACAGATTCATCATTTATGAAAATTGCGTTAGTTTTGTCAGGATCAAAACGATTTTTTAATAGAGTTATTAGTGTTTCTTCGTCAAAAGTTTTAGCATGAATTGTCTTCCTGTTATTTTTGAAGATTTTTTGGTTTTTTACTTTCAGTGATCCTGACATTGTTTTATGAATTACAATTTGTCTCCGATAAAAGTTGAGCGGGTTGTTTGTTTCTGAAATAATATTAGATAAGTTTTCATCTTCGTTGAAATGTATTTCTATCCTAGATAATGCGTCTGCATTACCGTTCATAATACCCTTTTTATATTTTATTTCATAATCGTATTCTTGTAGACGTAGTCTCCATCTTACAAGTTTTGAGTTTGGTTCTTTAATGGAGAACAAGCAAACTAATGGTCTATGGTCTGTTTCAATTAAAAATTTTCTCCCGAAGAGGTAAGGTCTAAAATATTTTGTTGACCATACAATTGCGAGAAGCTCCTTCTCTATTGTACTGTAGTTCTGTTCCGCACCGTTTAGACTACGACTTGCATAGCAAATAGGATGACCATTCTGCGATAGAACAGCTCCAAGTGCAAATTTGCTTGCGTCGGTTTGAAGAACGAATTTTTGGTTAAAGTCCGGATATGCTAGAACGGGAGAATTTGTCAACAGTCTTTTAAGAGATTCAAATGATTCAATATATTCTGAATTTTTAAATTAAACAACGGAGTCCTTCTTAAGATATCTCGTCATGGGTTTGGCTATTTTCGAATAGTCTTTCATGAACTTACGATAGTATCCCGCTAGTCCGAGAAACTGTTTTATTTCCTTTTGCGTTTTCGGTAAAGGAAATTGCCGTACACAAGTTATCTTATCTGGATTTGGTCTAATGCCTTCTTCAGATACTACGTGTCCAAGGAATTTGGTTTCTTTTTTCATAAATTCACTTTTATCCAATTGGATTTTTAAATTAACTTCCTTTAGTCTTTGGAAGACTTTCGTTATTGATTCTATGTGTTCTTGTAGTGACGTTGAGAATATAATAATATCGTCTAGATAGACTAGACAAATTTTACTAATGAACTCGCCCAAAACGTTATTCATTAAACGTTGGAAAGTGGCCGGAGCTGTTTTCAGCCCAAACGGCATACGAAGAAATTCGTAGTGGCCGCCTTCCACACTAAATGCTGTCTTTGGGATGTCCTTTTCGTGAACCTCGATCTGATGGAATCCTTTCGCTAGGTCGAGGGTGGTAAAATATTGACAACGTCCGAGTTTTTCCAGGATCTCATCGATATTCGGGATTGGGTATTTGTCATCTATTGTTATCTCATTGATTTTTCTGTAGTCTATAACCAGTCTCCATTTTGTCTTACCACTGGCGTCTAATTTTTTTGGAACTACCCAAACTGGGGCCGAATAAGGTGAATGACTGGGCCTTATTATTTTTTTGTGTAACATTTCCTCTATTTGTTTTCTTACTTCCATTTTATGTATATACGGGTATCTGTATGTTTTCGCCGCTAGTAGTCCTTATTTCGTGTTTGATGGCGTTCGTAAATGTAAGATCGCTCTCTTCTGTATAAAATATATTTTTATATTTTTTAATGATTGGTAAAAGTTTCTCCTTTTCTTCTCTATTTAAATGGTCTACTCGAATCTGTTCCAACATTGGTATATCTATTTTTTTTTATGATTCAATTGTATAAAAATTTTCGGCTGTTACTTCATCTGTTTCCTGGGTTTCTAAAATAACCCGTTGTGGTAAATTTCCAGTCACTTTAACAAGAGCATTGATTTTATAATTTTCTGTTTCATATACTCCCTCCATTATTTCGATATTCTTATTGTTTAATAATGTTTTGGGGTTATATATTAAACCGTTTTTGTGCTCGACTGGCACTATGATTTTATGTAGTCCTCTTTTTTCGAAATAGTATTCGATACCGTCATTTGTGTATCGAATTGGAATTTCGGTTTCTTTGATTTTTAGGGTGTTATCTTTCAAATTAACTATTGCTTTCATTTGTCTAAGTATGTTATTGCCAATTATTCCATCATACTGTTTGTGAAATTGGCAGACTAAAAATTCTAATTTGGCATCTGTGAAATTACCAAATTCTTTAAAAATTGGGATTGATACTTTTTCTGAAATTGTAATAGTATGTTGTAGTGTTTTAATGTTCGTCACATCGCAAGGGATCCTCCATTTAAATGGCAAATTCCAGGATTTATTATGGAATGTGTTGCACCCGTGTCGATGATGAATCTTTAACGTCCTAGTTTTGTTTTAAAGGTTATATATGGTAAATTTCCGTTGAGGCCATCGGCTGAAAATTTTGAACATCTGTCCTGCTTTGTTCCGGTTGTCTGGGTTGGTTGTAAGTTTGTCTATTACATCTGTTGTAGTGTTGGTTGTACTGTCTGTTGTTTTGGTAACTGCCTATTGTCGGTTTAAAGTGTTGTACATTATTTATTTCCATTGGTTCTGGTTGTTGGGGCGGATTATAATTATGTTGTTGATTTTGGTTATAGTTTTGGTTATACCTTTCCATGTTGCGTTGTTGGTTCCGGTTGTGATTGTAGCTCTGATTGCCTTGTTGATGATTGTAGTTTCCTCGGTGGTAACTACTATTGTCGTTAAATCTATTAGAATTATATTTTTTGTTGTGATTTGTTCTGTTCCCCGAAAGTTCCATGTTTCCTTTTTGTTCTTCATTATTCTGTCGTTTCCCTTTGTTATCCCTATTCTTTACTATGCGACCATCTTTTCCCATGCGGTCGTATCCGCTCTCGAATAGAATATCCATTGCTGATTCCAGACTTTCAGGATTCCTGCAAGTTAATACAGTCCGCATTGGTTCTGGCATCTTGTTTTTGAAAATGTGCAGTGCAGATCTTTGATTGTTAAGAGCTACCTGATTTGTCGCTTCACCTTCACCAAGGACCAAAAGGGCTTTGTTATTCAAACGCCGTAGTCTGTATTTTATCTCATTATAAAAATCAACAGTAGTACTTTCAAAAGTGACAGATCTTAGCTCATCATATAACTGTTCACAATTCTTTTTCTCACCAAAATTGTTCTCCAAAATACTCCTGATATCTGTCCAAGATTGTGCTTGCGTATTTATTTCTATAATTTCTTTAGCCCTACCGACTAATCTACTTTTTATAATGTCTGAGAAGATAAGTTGTGATAGTTCATCATAAGTCCTAAGTACCGGGTATATTCTGTCTATTAGTCTGGTAAAATTAATTAAATCGTTACGGTTACCGTTATACTGAGGGATTGAATTCAAGTATTTAATAGGATTTAATTGAATTTGGTTTGGTTCTGCCATTTTGTAGTTTTTAATGGACAATTTTTTGTACACTAAATTAACAATATTTTCTTAAAGTTATTATGGAGAAAGGAAAAAAAAAAATTTGAAGAACTTATCCTTTTTTTATTATTTTACTTAAATTATAGTTCACTTATTAATGTTGTTGATAAGGATTTTTCCTTTTGCTTGAAATCGCGTCAAACATTAAAATATTTAAAAGGAACCAATTAATTCTTTAATTATGAACCTTTTCGCGGATCCCATCCTCGTCGCCACAAATGTTCGTTGGGTTTTTTATTATAAAAAAAATAAAATTCTTTTTATTTTGTTTATTCTTTTTAGTAGCTTTTGCTACGTTTATTTTTTTTAAAATGAGTCTTCAAACTGAAACTTATTTTATGTTACAATTTTATTTTATTATCAAAAAATGCTTATTCGTAATTTGCTTATTTAATTAATTAGCAATGCTTATTTTTTTTTATGAGTTTCCTGTTTGTTTGTGTCTTTATTGTTTTACTTCGCGGAATTATTTGTTAACAGCAGAAGTGTGTTGACAAAATTGCATTTATCGATGATTTTGATAAGGTGCATTGACATGGATCATATTTCTTAATATTTTGTCTGGGAATCCAAAATAGGTTAACGATAAAAATAAAGTTGCAAAACAGGAAACTCGTGTATGCAATAAAATAATAAAAAAAAAATATATATAACTAATTACTTGTTAAATTATTATACGGTGGGGTGACACCATAACTATTAGGCTCGCCTTCGGTGTAAGTCCAAGCCTGGTATATCTGATCGATATACTCAGCTATTACGCCAGATGAAACTAAAGCGTAATAGCTTCCCGCATGGAAACGTGTAGTTTCGGACACAATAGTGTCACCAGTGACGGCATCAAGCAACGTCAAAATGTGCTCCCTACTAGGACGATTGGAAAAGTTCGTCCTAGCGGCCACTCGTATATGTGATCGAAGCACTGGCAGACTGACAAACAAACCGTCTGCATAACGAGCAGCTGCGGAACCCCACCCTTCGTATTTAGACATCCCGGCTGGGCGTGGCGGTTTAAAGAAGTAAATACGCAAGCAAAACTAAAATTCACAAAACTAAAAAAAAAAAAACAAGAACAGAGTATGAAAAGCATTTTAATCAAAACATATTAACAAAAACCTTAGGCACGGTGGAGAGGCACCATCGCGTTTTTAATGAGTATGTCAGATCTTATATTAATGAAAATATCCAGGACTGGGATACTTATCTAAAGTATTTCTCATTTTTTCACAGCACTACTACAAGCTACAAGAAACCTAGACTCTAAACCCCTCATGCCACAGCATGGTTACCCTGCAGGAAAATGCTTCTCAGTTCCTGTAGACCATAATCTCCGAAAACAGCATCATACAAGCTTGATAGACTAGCAAAATTCATCCTATTCATTGATCTAATTATCACACTAGTGTATTTAGCCCTCACTGCAGCAACAACCATCATGTTGTCAAAGGCTGCTCTAGAATAAGTTAACAAATCTGTTAACTTGTTGTCAACCGTCTTCATAGCATAGGCTTTGGATTTTGTGTTTATAACCTCAGATTCTGCATGCTGAAGGATCAAGAGTGATTTCACAAGAATGATGCCGTCATTATTGTCATTGAGATCTTTCCTTAGAAGACCAAAAATCCCAGGGCACTTCAAGCATGTTGGTACCAGTGGTGCATTCTGCCCAATCAACCATGTGTCTCCTGGCCTGTGGATAGACTTTATTTTTAGACATAACCATTGTCACCACAGGAAAAGCCGCTGCTATCCTGGCTAATGTTAAATCCCTATTGCTCTTAGGGTTACCATTTAAAATATTGTAGGTGCGCTGGAAATCTGCAAGATATGCCGCTGCCTCATCAGCTGTTTTCTTAAGTATAGTAGCAATCTTATTACCTCTGGTAAGGAAAACTAATATCATAATTGAGACATCACGATTTGCTTCACGACCCGCTGATTTCTCCTCCACCTGTTTACAAATGGCGAGTGGATCAAATCCTTGGTAAGAATACTGGGAAACTAAAACTCCGAACTCTTCTACTGTTATCTCCCCTACATACTTTAAGATCTTAGACACGAATTCTTCATAAATTGCCGCCATTTTCAGTACCTAATTCTTTCCATTTTTAAGGTTAGTCTCATCATTCTTTGAAAGGAATTTGGAGCAATTTTTAGACCATATAGTAATCTAGTGAATCTATACCATTCATTGTTTGTTGAAAATGACGTTAAGTCTCTGGAGTTTTTTTCCGGTGTGTCCAAACTACTTTGGACAAAACTATTTTGGATTTAATATCATATAACTATATTAGTATATTATGGTTTGAAGTTTTTTATATATGTATATACCTATAGTTTAATGATTAATTATGAGTTATTATAATTATGAAGTGTTAATGAATTTAATTATCTAATACTTACCATTATACTAACTTACTTAATACTTACCAATTATTTATTTGAATTGCCTTATGTGTATACTCACCACTATGTAAAGTTGTTCGCAGTGGCAAGTCTAATCAATTGGAAACTTTCCAAGTGTCAATTTGGATCATTTCCGGTTTTTTTTTTTTTTTTTTTTTTTTTTTTTTTGAATAAAAAACTTACTTACCATCTAGATAGCCTGAAGACTGCTAGTGCGATCAACAAATTTTTTTTCCCCACTACAACCCATTTGTTAGCCTACGAGCACTACCCTGCAACCCAGGTGAATAATAAATATAACCTATTAGATTTATTGAAAAGAAATAATAAATCCTATTTTTATTTTATTTCTTTTCCCCACATCATTATCATTAACTCAACCCGAGTTAATCATATACCCAATTCTGCTTTGCATAAAGTAGAGTTGGTTAACACAAAAGTTTGCTTTTAGCACTCAAAAAGCATCAATTTTGTTCATGGTCCCCTGACCTGGCCACAGGGGGATGGGGGAATCGAACCCCGCCTACCGGTTAATAAGATCCGGTGAGAGCCACTCTCAACGCAAAATGCGCGGCGCCTAAAGAAAAGAAAAGAAAAGAAAAGGGAAAAGGAGGGAAAGGAAAGGAACAGGAAAGAGTCCTTAGACCCAACGTCGTGTTTTACCATCGACATCAGACCTATATGATTCTTGACCTTTAGGAGGATCAAGTTTTGGACAACCACCCGGTTGGAAAGTTGGGTGATCGGGAGGATACTGTTTATGTTTCTCACCTTGAGCACAGTGAGTAGAAGTACAGGCTGGTTTACTCTGTTTATCCATATTTAATTACCAGCGAGCTGACGTTCCCGCCAGTTCAACTCGTGTAATGTTTCAAATCTGTCACGGTTGAAAATACCGTATACAGCTGCATTTGGTGAATTTGGAGCCTCTAGGATGGCTCGAAGTGCAGTAACAGCAGAGTAATAACTCAACTTGACGTCATCATATCGATTACGTGAACTAGTTGAGGTATTAGGCTCGCCTTCGGTGTAAGTCCAAGCCTGGTATATCTGATCGATATACTCAGCTATTACGCCAGATGAAACTAAAGCGTAATAGCTTCCCGCATGGAAACGTGTAGTTTCGGACACAATAGTGTCACCAGTGACGGCATCAAGCAACGTCAAAATGTGCTCCCTACTAGGACGATTGGAAAAGTTCGTCCTAGCGGCCACTCGTATATGTGATCGAAGCACTGGCAGACTGACAAACAAACCGTCTGCATAACGAGCAGCTGCGGAACCCCACCCTTCGTATTTAGACATCCCGGCTGGGCGTGGTGGGCAGGATATAGGTACGGGCTGAGGCGGCGGAGACGGTGCGGGTAGTATAGGCACGGTGAGAGGAGCCTGGGGAGTGCGGCTCGGGGATTGAGCTCTGAGGCGCTTCTGAGAGCGATTGACCACTCGGGGAGATGTGGTCGGAAGTGGAGTGCGACCTGCGCTCATAAAACGTATGCAAATCCTGTTTTCTAGCAGCTATTATTTTTGTTTCAAACCAAATTAGTTTGGACAAACTTATTTTATATTTATTTATAAATATATTAGTGTATATTTTCTTTTAAACAATTATCAATTTTGAATTTGCTTAATGAATTTTTCTTACCATTTTACTTACCATTTATACTAATTTGCTTAATACTTAATAATAATTCCCTTATACTTACCTCTTATTTATTTGAATTACCTACTTACCTGTACTCACCACTTTTGTAAAGTTCTTCGCACTGGCAAGTCAAGTCAATTGGAATTTTCCAGGTGTCAATTTGGTTTTTACTTGGATTCCGGTTGAAAAAATTAATGGTGGGACGTGCCAGCTCGAACGAGAAAACCCCTAGTGCGAGCAACTTTAGTTAATTTATAAAATAATTTTCCCACTCAGGTGAATAAAGAATAAATTACTTTATATTTATTAGAAAAGAAATATTAGCCAGCTTTTTATTTCTTTTCCCCCAAAACTCCGATATAATTGGCTCACCACGAGTGAATTATATTCCCAATTCTGCTCTTTATAAAGCAGAATTGGTTAACTCAAATTGTGCTTTTAGCGCCCAAAAAAGCAGCAATGCTTAGTTAGCAGTCCTTCGTTGATGCTTATATATGTATGTATACACTTATGTAAACTTTTTATACACGCATATACATACCTATACCGCAATATTTTTTTATTATCCGTATATATGTAGGTACGTACGGTATGTATGTAGAGAACGTCAGCCAACGATTTGATAGCCTCAGCAATAAGGTTTCTTTGCGCGGCTGCAGATCTTGAAGTAGATGGTCCCTCCGATGATAAGTGGTGTCGCTGCGATGAAGAGAAACAACGTATCTATAATTAGATACGAACAAAAAAACACAATGTTCTTTTTGGTTTCAAAATTAAAACTACTCTTTATTCTTTATTTTCCACCTTCTTATATACTAATATAATATAATCGGTGTAAGCCCAAGCCTGGTATATCTGATCGATATACTCAGCTATTACGCCAGATGAAACTAAAGCGTAATAGCTTCCCGCATGGAAACGTGTAGTTTCGGACACAATAGTGTCACCAGTGACGGCATCAAGCAACGTCAAAATGTGCTCCCTACTAGGACGATTGAAAAAGTTCGTCCTAGCGGCCACTCGTATATGTGATCGAAGCACTGGCAGACTGACAAACAAACTATCTGCATAACGAGCGGCTGCGGAACCCCACCCTTCGTATTTAGACTTCCCGGCTGGGCGTGGCGGGCAGGATATAGGTACGGGATGAGGCGGCGGAGACGGTGCGGGTAGTATAGGCACGGTGAGAGGAGTCTGGGGAGTGCGGGTCGGGGATTGAGCTCTGAGGCGCTTCTGAGAGCGATTGACCACTCGGGAAGATGTGGTCGGAAGTGGAGGTGCGACCTGCGCTCATAAAACGTATGCAAATCCTGTTTTCTAGCAGCTATTATTTTTGTTTCAAACCAAATTAGTTTGGACAAACTTATTTTATATTTATTTATATTTATTTATTTCTTTTTGGTTTCAAAATTAAATCTACTCTTTATTCTTTATTTTCCACCTTCTTATATACTAATATTTTGTTAATAAAAATAAATGTTTGTGCAATAATTCTTACGAAATTTGTCTGGTGCATTTTTTGTTAGCGGAAATGCACTTGAAAATAAAGTTATTAAAATTCTTTGCAATTAATGCACTTGGACAAATTAATAAATATAAACAATAAAGTTATTAAAATTATTTGGAATTATTGATACATTTTTGTTAACCGTTGCATTTTCGTTAGCGGAAATGCACTTGAACAACAATTCTTTGCAAAATACAATTTATAAATATATTCTAAAATTTTTTGAGAAAATAAATTAAAAACAATTGGTAATATTCTTAATGAGCTAAAATAGCGTGTGTATGTGTGTATGGTCAAAATAACGTTAAGGGAATACTGGGAGACACTATAACCATTAATCTTTCATTTAATAATTTCCGTAGAAGTTGTAGGTATGAGGAGGAAAATAGTGCACTCACAAATTAAATTCAAAATTGTCAAGTACCTGTTAGAAAAGCCTTTACAACTTATTCTCGATGTTTTCTTATTATTTACATTTCTTGATTAAACAAACTTCTCTGACGTTTTGCTTTATTTGTCGCAAAAGTTATGATCTTTGCCTAATTTACTTATTTAAATCCTTTTTGCCAAAAGTTTCATATAAGTCAATTTTCGTTTAATTTAATTCGGGCTAAATTGTTTTTATTAAAGTTTTCTTACTTTAAGTAACATACGTTTTTTATATAACTTAAGTTTTATAACTAAACAAAAGTTTGCAAATAAGTGAAATTAATTTATAAAATGTAAGCAAATCGTTGGCTTTAGGGTTATTATAAAAAGCAATCCTTGTTTCCTTAGTAATAAAAAGTTTCCTATGGCATTAAAGGAATATCAAGTCTTTGCATTATTAAAATGTTTAATAATTCCTTTAAAGCTGCATACTAAATTTGTTCATGGCAATCAAATTCATATGTTCTTGCTCATATACCTTTATATGAAACCGACTACTTTTCAACAGCATTGGGAAACTAGAAGCAGAGTTTTTTTATATTTTTATAAAAGAAATAAAAATAAAGAAAGTGGAAAAAAAAATAAATCATTTCAAAAGAAGAGGATTTAATTCAAAGAACAAATATCAAACTAGTATTTTGCCTTATTATGAGGTTATTTTTTTTTAGTTAAATATATAGTATAAAGCAGGGGTGCCCAAAGGTTCTATATGGAAGAGCAAACACCAAACCTAATTTAAGGAAAAACTAATTTTTTTTATTTAAATTATTAATCAGTGAACTTTTTCAGTTATATACATATGTACGATATTACCTAATCAGTTGTGAGTTCGAGTCCAACTTTAGTCAAGAAGAAGGATTATTTTTAATTATAATTATGGGCTCGAACTCACAACTGATTAGTTAATATCGTAAATATGTATCACTGAATAATAATTTAAATACAAATACGTCTCACAGTTAGGAGAATTATAAGTAAATAATAAATTAAAAACTGCTTGTTTAGTGACAGAAAATCCTGTTTAAACAACTGGGGTTATAACAATTGCATATATGCGATCAATATGTGGCAAACATTAACGTAAGAATAATTAAATAGCTCGTATTAAAAATACATTGTGTTTTTATGATCGCGAGTTCGAATCCCAGTGGGTGCTGATGAGTAGTTTAGCGACTACGTAACAGCTAGTTGTTCCCCAGCTTTATGGTATTCAATTATTTTTTCTTTTCTTCTTTGGTCCTATTGTTTCACAGCAATTATTGTTATAATTAAAAATAAGTTGGACTCGAACTCACAAGTGATTAGAAAAACTAATTTTATTTAATAAACGAATCATGCGAAAGTGTTGTTGCTTTGCACTTGTGTGTGTACATCACTGGTGCTCAAAATTAAAAAGTTTTTGTATTGGTGAGAAAATGAGACTAATTTAAAGGTACAGTAAAACGAAGAAGTAAACGGAAAGATATTTATGAAATTGTAATCGTAAAAAAACTGTTTGAGTTTAACAAGTATGTTTTATAATACAGTTCATAATTATTTTGATAATTTGTATATTAGAAAATTTTACCTTATATATTACAGCTAAAAAATTAAATATTATTTTTTTTTTATTATATTTACATAGAAAAACATAGAGAATTCAATTTAAACTACACATATCAAAATTGTTTTAAAGAACTGTTTGAACAATTACTCAAGTCAAATATAACATAAGTATAATGCGGTCTTGATTTTGATCTTGGAAGAAAATAAAAAAAACTAAATAAATATATGTACCTATATACCATTTAAAGTCGGGCAGACGCATGAAAAAACTTTTAGTCCCAATATTTATAAGCTGACGGAAGAAAAAGTCGTTTTAATTTTGTTTATTTTATCACAAAAGTTCTTTTATTTAAGAACAACAAAAACAAATTTATTCCAAGTTCTTTTATTAAATATATACGAAGGCTTAACTTAAATAAGGTCACTTTTCAGTCTCACATTTAAAGTCGGGCAATTAATAAAAAATTAGCATTATGTGAACATAACGCAAAATTAATATTTTGTAGATCCACCTTTTTGGGTTTCAACAGCTTGTAAGCGGTTAGGCAAAGATTCCACTAATTTTTTGCAAACCTCAGGACTTATATTATTCCACTCTTCCTGTAAGGCATTCTTTAGTTGTGGAATTGACGTACACTGCCTGTCCTGCACCCGGCGGCCTAATTCGTACCACAAATGTTCAATAACATTGAGGTCCGGACTTTGTGCAGGGATTTTAATAACCTTCGGACAGTTATAGAGCAGCCAATTCTTTACATCATATGCTGAATGTTTAGGATCATTGTTCTGGTAAAATTGGAAATCAGTTTCAATACCGAGTTTTTTGACGCTTTTTTTAAATTTTTTCTCACAATATTTAAATAAACATTCTTATTCATAACACCGTCAATGAAATGCAAATTACCAACTCCTGAGGCTGCCATGCATCCCCAAACCATAACCGATCCACCACCGTGCTTTACTGTTTTTCTTAAATTCTTGCCTTCCATCTCTTTGTTTGGTTTGCGCCATACTTTGCCTCTTCCATCGCACCCAAATAAATTAAATTTACTTTCGTCAGTAAACAATACCTAAATATTAATAATAAGCCTAATTAAATTTTTATGTTTGTTCCAACTTACGGTACTCCAGAAATCAAAATCTTTGGTCATATATTGACGAGCAAAAACAAACCGTTCGCTTTGGTTTTTCTTACTTATAAGAGGTTTTTTCCGTGCCACTCGGCCATGAAAGTCATTCTTGCGAAGAAGTCTTCTTATTGTTTCTGGGCTTACCTCCGTCGCAGAAGCTTTCTTGACCATTGCTGTCAGTTTTGGAGCAGAAATAAAAGGATTTTTCTTTACCTGTTTTAAAATCATGCTCTCATCTCTGGGTGAAAGCTTTCTTGCTCGGGTTCCACGTTTTTTATTTGCTACCAAACCACTTTCTTTATATCTAGAAATGATGTCATGCACTGTTGATTTGCTTTTTTCTCAAATTAGATATTTCCCTTTCAGATTTTCCATCTAAGTGCAACTCAATTATTATTTTCCGTTCTTCGAAGGTGGATTGTTTAATTTTGCGCGGTATTTTACAAAAAACTTTTATAATCTTCACTGATCGAATGATTGTGTAAGAAGAAATAATTGTTTTGGAGACAAAAGAAGAAAAAAGTGGAAATAACGGTATATTTCACTTTTTCACTGTACAAAACATTAAGTGCCCGACTTTTAATGTGAGACAGAGAATTTACTTTTTCTCATTTTGTTATTCTTATGTATTTTATAACGGGACTTAAAATAAAATTTCTATGGTTTTTCTATTAATAAGAGTTTTTATGATAAAACAAAAAAAAGTTAAACGCATCATCTTTCATCAAAACATAAATATTAAGATCATAAATTTTCGACAATGTTTGCCCGACTTTAAATGTGAGTGACTGTATATATGTATATTTGTTAATGAAAGGCACTTCAGACTATCACACTTTGTATAATACTTGCAAGTGTGATAGTGCGAATGTAAAGCGTTATGAAAATGAGAAATAATGCGGTAAGAGATTTGACATCCCATAACACTTCACCATTTTTAGAAATTTGTTTAAAGAATAAGATTTTTCATTGGATCAGGGTTGCATTTTTTACAAAAGCAAATAATAAAAATATTAAAACCAGACGCTAAGCCAATTGGCTGTTTATTTTCAAATCATATTACTTATTTTACTTTAGGGTTAATGGTGTGAAAAGAAAATGTTATTGACTGTTGCAACAAATATCATTAGATTGTTGTCTCACAAAATCCAATGAAAATCTTAAGACTTGTATGATAGTCTGAAACGCTCTTAAGGAACATTCGTTACATAACGAACATTCGTAAATAGCGTTATAATAATTTATTACATAGTATTTAAAAGAATCCCAAGACCCTTTAAATGCTTTATAGCACAAATGGCATTGAGGATTACCAAATGCATTATTTATCACGAAAACTTTTCGTAACGGTACCTCTATCTTTGTTACGCACTATTTTTTATGTGCACTGAATTAAAAGAGCATAACAAATTGTTGGGCGTGTCTAATAAGCAATTGCTGTATGAAACGAGCTTCACTGGTGTATATTAAAGCGCACAGCCTATAGCTAAGTGCATTTACATAAACAAATGAGCACCAAGCGCATAGGGCTTGGTCACTCCTGGCATAACGTGTACTATAAAGTGCTTTTTACAGTTGCTTTAGAAAAGTTATAATTATATTTCTTTTGCCTGCTCCTAATTAACATAAACCAAAACAAATTATGTATGTATGTATATACACTTATGTATTTTCGTTTTATTTTCATTCCTATTTTAAGTAAAAAAAAAAAACATTTTTTTGCCACGCCACCATTCTTACCATTTAAATAAAAACACTTTAAACATTACACTCACACTTTTCAAACTACACAAGAACCGAAATCAAAAAGTTATTGCTTAACTTTTTTAGTATAGATTTATTTAAAACATAAATTTAAGAGATTTTTGTATTAATGTTTAAAACATAAATAAATAATTATTAGCATAAACATTAAAAAAAAAAAAAAAAATTAGACTATTGAAAAGGAGCAAAACCAAAAAAATAAACAACTTTAAGCATTTAGCAAGGACATTATTAGAGCGGAAACACGCGGGCAACATCGAAAAATATCTACGATAACTTATACATATATACTTACATATACATATGTAATTAAGTTTCAATAACTTGAACCTAGGAAAATGCATTCTGTAAATAAATAGATTTGTTTCACCTTAACAAATTAGAATACAATAATCCATGGATAATAACCTTACACCTAAATACCTGTCACGTTTATTTACCACTCACTAGTCTATAATTCCCGTTATAATCCTATATTTCCCTATCAAACTCCCCACACTTAGGTGATGTTTCTTTATCTCAAACAAGCGCCTTGCCAAGAAATTTTATATGAAAAGCACAACATTTTTTTTTAGTGATTTCTATACAAGTATTTTGTACAAGTCTTTCGCTTGTGTTGTGGAAACATCATTTTAACTATCGCGCGCTTAAATATCTACGCTGTTTTTCTTTTTTGGCGCTTGTAACTTTAAGTCCTCAAAATACAGTTTATACCCAATTTTCTGCGTTTAATTACCCAAATAACAACACTGTCAGTAACGCAAGCAAGTTTACTTAAGGTCTAGCCATAATGTCCATAGATTGGCTTAAGCTTATGTCAAAATGAAACGAAAAGCCTGTCAAATGCATATGTGAATCTAAAACGACTTTTAGTTGGCCACTAAAAGTCGTTTATAGGGCATTTACATCTACCCAAAATGTAGTAAAATCAACTTGATTTGATTCGAAATCCTGAAAGTAGTAGGTTTGGCTTAGCTGTAAAACATGTGCAAAAATTTAAATGGCGCCGAAAAAGGCAAACAAAACTTAACAGAGGAAGTGCCGGCGGATTAACCGAATTCGCCTAAATTCGCCGATGCATCCACCTAATAATGAATTTGCCTTGTTCTATACAAAGAAATATTGAGTGAAGTTACACAAAGCTGTGTAACTTCACTAAAAATGAGAACTTGTTTCTTTTGTAAAAATGAATTTCAAAAAGGGAATGGAGCAAAACAAAAATTAACATCCAATATGTTTTATTTATCATGGTTATTATCGTTTATAAATACTAAAAACGCAACTACTTTTGACAGCTGAAGTATGAATACGCCTTATACTCAAACAAAATGCCTGTCGTTTTTCTTTTATTGTTGTAACGAGGCGTCTACTTTGTTTTTTGTATCATGCTCTTGGCGAATTTATACAGGTGAAAGCGGGAAGGTGAATTCAATACCAAGGCGAATTAATTATCAGGTGGATGCATCGGCGGATTCAGGCGAATTCGATTAATATGGCGGCACTTCCTCTGTCAAGTTTTGTTTACCTTTTTTGGCGCCATTTAAATTTATGTACATGTTCTTTATCAACTATCAAGGCGAATTCATTACCAGGTGAACTTAACAGCACAGGTGATTATTTTTTGCTTCTCGCGTTTTTTCTAATGAGACTGTCAAATTTTGTTTCTTTTGTATACAAACTTTTTCGCGCCATTTTAATCTGAAGGTTTTTTTGCATGATTTAGTGCAATTTCAAGAAATTTGTGTGAATTTAAAAGTGAAAAACTAATATAATCTATGATTTTAATTACAAACAATTATAAAAGCTTATATTTAACGTTTATATACAATTTTTTCCCAGCTGAACAATCTTAGGCGAATTTAGATTTTGACATTCACGATATGTTTTACAATAACAAAATACATAGTACTGAATTCGCCTTTCCGCTTGCATTCACCTGTATAAAGTCGCCTTGTCAACTACTTTTGACAACTTAAATGTGAATTCGCCTTTTTACACAAACAAAATACCTGTTGTTTTTTTTTATTGTTGTATTGTATTGTAAAACTTGCTAAGAATGTCAAAATTTTAATTCGCCTAAGATTGCTCAGCTAAGGAAAAATGTTACATATTTGTAATGTTACATGTTTGTAATTAAAATCACAAATTATTATCGGTTTTCACTTTTAAATGCACAAAAATTTCTTGAAACTTCACTAAATCATACAAAAAACTTCAGATTAAAATGGCGCGAAAATTAAAAAAAAAAAAAAATTGTCAGTCTCATTGGAAAAAACGCGGCAGGCGAAAAATAATCACCTGAGCTGTCAAGTTCATCTAGTAATGAATTCGCCTTGCTTTTGCATATACCAGGTATGAATTCGCCTTGATTTGTTTCGAAGCTAAGTGACAGATCAGACACAGCAATTTTAGTTTGCGCAATTCTTGTCTTTATAGAAGCATTCGTTGAGAGGAATAAGAAGGGAAAAAGCACTAAGCCCTTTATTTCTTCCCTTTATTATCCCATCAAGGTAATTAAACAAGGCGAATTCATTCTTAGGTGAACTTAACAGCTCAGGTGATTATTTTTTGCTCCTCGTGTTTTTTCCAATGACACTGTAAAATTTTTTTCCTTTGTTTACAAACTTTTTCGCGCCATTTTAATCTCAAGATTTTTTGTATAATTTAGTGCAATATTAAGAAATTTGTGTGAATTTAAAAGTGAAATACTAAAGTAATCTGTGATTTTAATTACAAACAATTATAAAAGTTTATATTTAACGTTTATATAAAATTTTTTCCCAGCTGAACAATTTTAGGCGAATTTAGATTTTGACATTCACGATATGTTTTACAATAACAAAATACATAGTACTGAATTCGCCTTTCCGCTTGCATTCACCTGTTTAAATTCGCCTTGGTAATTAAATGCGTTTGTTTAAATACTTTCTTGATTAACTAATCAAAAATCTAAGAATCTTTTATCGAGATAATTGTAGTCCGTGGATTACTGAAGTTATCGCTGTCTAGTTTTGATTCTCTTTATTTTTGTTGCACAGTGCTGCCACTCTTTTGGTATAAACATTTCGGCAATTTTCCAATCTGTTTGTTAACGGTGCTAACAAAACTTAAAATTAAATAAAAAATTTGTCATCATTGTATAGCTTATACATATGTATCGTAATTAATTAGCTATATTTATACAAAAAAGTGTCTTTTTTTCTAAAAAAAAAAAAAAAAAAAAAAACTATTTTGCTAAAAAGAAACTAATATACGAAAACAAATCAATTAAAAACTGTTATACACAAAGGCATAAATAAGCAGATTAAAACAACTGAAAGTTGTTAGCAAACTAAAATAAATTTTTTTTAAATCATTAAGTAGAGCAATATATAATTTTTAATAGTAAGCTGAGCATAAAAACAAATAGACAAATTAGGCCAAGTACACATATGTATGTATGTATGTATGTACTCGTATGTACTCTCGTATTTCTGTCAAAGTTGTTTTCATAATTTTTGTTATTATAAAAAAGTATTATTATAAATTCATTGTACATTTTTTGTTTGTACATATTATTAACAATGTTTTTCTTTGTTTGTTAATTTTGTATGTAAATTTTAAAACTGTAAAATAATTGTGTTATAGGAACTTATTTATAAAGATGAACAAAAATTTTCAATACGTACTTATTTATAAGTTTGTTTAATTTAAATAAAGAACACGAAAATAATACAATGAAATATTAAGTCAACCTTAAATATTTACGTTCTTATGCTTAAAAAATATTTTTTACTTATTAAAGATTTATTGGACAAATGTCTGTACACGGTTTGTCAAATAAGCCTTTAATAAACGTGAAATATTTTTTGTAAATAACACCGTCAAAACATTGTATTTCAAGTCTGCTGCAGGCATTATTTTTTTTTTTTTTAATGTGGCCTTTATTCCTGTAAACAATATAAAAAAATATTTAAGTTCTCAAGTGATTTTGCTTATTTTAATTATAGTACGTTGTATAATATTATATAATCATGCTTTAAAGCTTCAATATCATATCGTCCGTAGATTTTGTTATAATTAATTATTAATATATCATTTGCTTATAAAAGCAACTTATTTAAAATTATTAAAAGAAAACTATGTTTTCTTAGAGAAAAATTATATAATAAAAACCAATAACTACACTAGAAAATTTGAGCTAATAAAAGCAACTTTAACTCAAACTGAACTGCAAGTCTATTAAAAGCATTATACATTATTAATAAATATTTAATTATAAAAAAATGTTAAAAAGTTAAAAAAAAAAACAAAAAATTAAACAGTAATTTAAAACTGTCATATTTGAAAATAAATAAAAAAAAAAAAATTTGTTGTACGAGAAATATGGCAACATTTTTCAAAACATTAAGAAATATATAACAAACAGCACTGTGCTAAAGAAAATCGTGTTATTTAAAGTTATTAGAGGAGTTCTTAAATGAAAAAGCCAACTTTAAATTCCACAACTGAGCACAAGGTTTTTTATTTCGAAATAAACTATTGCAATTGCAGTGTTAGGGCATTTACACCACAGCAAAAGCTATTAGATTTGAATTAAAAATCTTAAAAAAAAATCTCAAGTGTTTGCATTTCCATTTTTTTTTTACAACGTGCAAGATTTCATTTTCATAAAATTTATTTTTTAAAAGGTTTGACAGCAATAACTATATTCCAATGAATTCACACATAGCGTCTCCCCGTAGCAATTTGTGTTGCTAAAGCCCAGTTCAGACTATTATACTTTGTATTAATACTTGTCAAAAATTCAAATAGTGCGTGCAAGTCTGATAGTCTGAATGTAATCCGTCATATATACGAAAAATAATACGATAAAAGTTTGACATCCCATACGACTTTGTTGTTTTTTGAAACTTTTCAAAACAATAGCATGTTCACACGAAGCCTTATTTTCGAGGTTCGCTCTCTCATTCGTGGTTCGCGGCCCAATCTTGATTGAACCAACATGATTCGCCATACAAAATTTTATTAGCGAACTAACTTGGTTCATTTTGATTCTTGTTGCGAACCACGCAAAAATTACTATCATCTCCAAATTTTATAGTAAATTATCGCTAGTTTATCTGAACTAGCTTTAACAAAAATATGTAAACAAAGAAAAAACAGATAAATTAATGTGTGTAAAATCAAAAAAAAAAAAAACACACTGAATATATAAAAATTGGATACTTAGATAAAGATTTAAATAAAAACTGAAAAAAGAAGTAGTGAAACGTTTGTACAAAATATGTAAACATCGCTATGAAACAAAAACAACTGTCTGAACATCTAGTTTCGCTATCGTGGTTCAGAAAGTGAACCAAGTGGTTCATATTACCGTCTGAACATGGTATAATACTTTACATTGGATCAGGGTTGCGTTTTTTAGCAAACCAGCTAATTAAAAATTGAGTAGTCGGCTATATCGTAGCCGATGGTGTGCCGTCCATCACTGATAGTATTTTTTGTCGTTATAAAAAAGCTCGAAATTTGGAATTTAGTTGTCATTTATAAATGTATTTTGCTTATGCTATATTCAGAACATAAAATATATTTGTGCTATTGAATTTGGATGTGTTACACATAATTATTATTTTAACTGTTGAAGAATTTCACGCGCCGGCACGTCTATCGCCTACGACGAATAGCGCCCTGCCGCCGTGAAAAGTTTTATGATGGCACATCTATGTTGGTTTATATCAAGTGTGATGGTGTGAATGCAAAATCTAATTTACGTTAGACTTTTTGACAGTCGCAAAAAAATGTGTTTAGACTTTTATCTCACAAAATCTATTGAAAGTATTTATACTTGTATAAAAGTCTGATTGGGCCTTAAGCGCAAGAAAAAACTGCGGATATGTGTAATTGCTTTCACATTTGCTTCGACTTCTGATTCCAAACATGCAAACAGTCGCAGTTAAGCTGGAGACAAAAAATTAAAAGTTATACGTTACTAAAACTTCTGCAGTCGACACGTTTGAACAGTTTTTGGTTTGACCGACTTCAACTTCAAATAAGTTCCGAAGTTAAAGTTAAAGAAAAGTTGTAGTTTTAATAAGTTCGAAAGCTGAAGTTAAAGAAGTTTGGCTTTCTTTTGACTTTGATATTTGAAGTGCGCTTTAAGTTAAAATCTTTGTTGATGCTTTACTTTGGTTGGCTGTTGCTTCTATAAATGCTGTAAATTCTTTCGTGCATGCGTACTGAGTGATGTTAAATAATAATATAATTTCAATGTTTCCCACTTTTTAAATTTATTTGAAAAGTATTTTTATAAGGTAAATAAATAGATTTTAAAGCATTTTGAAATTTCTATGTACATATGAGTATGCACTTCTTTAAAATAAATGTATTGAAAAACAAAAAGATCCCCAAAAACATTCTGAACTACAAGCCAAGTAAAAAAATTTATTAAAAAAGTATTAATGTTGTTCATCTTCTCGAAAAAGTAAAAAATTTCAATATCAGAATTGATCAAATTGGTATTCGGCTTCGCCGACAATACCTTTTAAAGCCTATCATAGCTTAATAAGTTTATATGCTCCATTAAGGCCTTGTTACACTATCATACACGATCGTGCGATCTACTAAATAAAGCATGTGTGCTGAAAATGTACTAAAAATGCAACCGTGCAACAGAGTTTTTGACAAATCGTGCGATTTGAAAAATTTTATGAAACTTTTCAAAACATTATGGTTTCTGTGCGATCAGTGTTGTATATATTGTGAAAAATATGAAAATATTGTTGGTGCCTCGAGGAAAAAATTTAAGTAATGTAAAATTATTATGTTAATAAAAGTTTTTAATTATTTTATTGTGTATATAAATTATTTCAATCATACTTGTATAATAGTGTGGCCTACAACGCCATTTTGAAGCGATTTTTTCAAGTCGGCCAGACTTTTGAAACAGTTTCCTGTGCATGAATCGTACGATCGTGTAGGATAGTGAATCAGGGCCTTTAGTGCGATTTTTAATGCAGTCAAAAGAAAATACACACACACAACTTTTCTTTAACTTCCGAAATTATTCGAAGTTGAATTTAGTCAAATCAAAAACTGTTCAAACATGTCGACATCAGAAGTCTTTGTAGTATATAACTTTCGTTTTTTGTCTCTAGCTTAACTGCGACTGTATGCGTGATTGAAATCAGAAGTCGAAGCAACAGTTTATATTTGAATAGCAAAAAATTGAGAAATCGAAGAAAAAGCGCAACCATACAACGTTTGCTACTTTGACTGCAGTTTTTTAAACACTGAGCAAAAACGTTGGCAGAATAACAGTACAGCAATTGCTAATTGCCTTACATAAAATATATACGAGGTCTGACAAAAAATAAACGTTATTTTCACTATTTACAAAAAGTATTAACTATCTTGTCCCCTTTAAAGTAATCCCCCTCAGCCAGCGTTTTTTCCAACCCACGAAACACTTCTGAAACGCGCTTTTTGGTATCCTATTTCGATTTTTCTTATTAAATTCTCAATAATTTATTTATAGCATGTTCACATGAAGGCTTTTATTCGAGGTTCGCTCCCTCTTTCGTGGCCCAATCTTCATTTAACCAACAAGATTCGCCATACAAAACTTTGAGAGCGAACCTACTTGGTTCATTTTGAATCTTGTTGCGAACCATGCGAAACCACTATCATCTCCAAATTTGATAATAAATTATCGCTAGTTATCTGAACTAGATCTCAAAAAAATATGAACAAAGAAAAAACAGATAATTAATGTGTATAAAATCAAAAGAAACACATTGAACACATAAAAATTGGATATTTAAATATCCAATATTTATATTTGAATAAAAATTGAAAAAAGAAGTAGTGAAAGATTTGCAGAAAATATATAAACATCGGTGTGGAACAAAAACGAGCGTCTAAACATCTAGTTCTGCAATCGTGGTTCAGAGAGCGAACCAAGTGTTTCATATTACCATCTGAGCATGGTATTACTGTGCAACCTAAATTGGCGCGCCAAGCGTAATTTATCTGTCAAAAGTCCTCATGTACATACAAAATGTACGAGACCAACCCAAATAGCGGGGCGTCAACGCTTTGCAATTGGAAAAACGAATTTTGACAGAGCGTCAGAGAGAAAGGTTTACTATCTGTCAGTAAAGTTCGATTCAAAACAATTGTTACTCAACTTTTGCGGCCATTAGTAATCACATATTAGGTGCTTTCAGAATAATTTAGCGATTTAATAACTTACAGCCTGTTCATGGAACACAATGTGCTCAAAAAACGCGACGAAATCTTGACGTTTTTCTTATTTGCGTTCATGCAACGCGAAAAAAACACTTTTTGGACGAAAAACGTAACAATTGACATTTGCTTTCTGTCTGTGTATCGCGTTTTTACATGCCAAACAGGCGAATGCTGCGCGAATGGAAATTTTTATTCGTTGAGCAAGAAAAAAGAAGAAGCTTGAACAAAAATAAAGATTCAAATATATAAAAATGGAAATAACAGCAAAAACAAGTATGCATGCATGTTCACACATATATACATAAATAAACGTTCATATCCATGTTAACACGTACATACATATATGTATATGCAAACAATTTCCTTTTTTGCTAATTATTTGAAGAAAGGAAATAATTTAAAAAATAAAAGAATAAATTAGGATCAATCCATAAAGGCATTTATTTGTCTGATCATCAACAGAATTTGTATGACCAGCAAATATTCTATAATTTTTTTTCCAGCATAAAGATGTTTTGTTTACATAAATATTTATCACCGGTTTCTTTTTTTCAATTGAAATAGGGTTACCGTTATTCACGATGCAAAAATATATTTTACACGAAAAAAAGTAAACAAGATATATATAACTTATATAGTGGCAACACTGGGGTTTGAGAAAATGTTTACTATTACGTGTATAACGTAACTGAACACGAACAATGAGAAGCGCGTTACACAGACCCAATTTCTTACGTAGTCCTAAACGTGTCGCTGGTTTTCGCTTTATTTAAAACGCGATCCATGAACAGGCTGTTATTATTTCTATTCAGTGATTTTTGTTAAACAAGGTTATTGCACAATACTGTTCATGGCACAACTTTAACGCTTTTATTTATGTTACTTACAACAGCGTAAAATCAAAGCGCGACTACGTTGCGCTATGCGCCCTAATTTAGGTTGCACTGTTTGGATGGGTATATCAAAACGTTAGCTTGTTATTGTAATCGACACTGGGACACCCTAAGCATGGTGGCTGGAAGTACAACTCTTCGACGACTATTTTATATTTATCGATAACAGTTGCAAAACAGATGTCTTTTGTTTACACACAACTTCCAGCAATTATTAACACAAACAAATTTCGTTTAATATCAAGTAAAAGGAAATTTTAAGAAAATTGTTAAAACCTTATCATTAATGTAAAACATTATGAACGCTTTACAAAAATATCGCTGCTGTTTCATTGCCGGTTTATATGCAGCGGGTGGCAGTTTCTTTGGAAAATTGCCCAGTGTCTTGAAGGAAGGGACTCTTCATAAAACTAAAGTTTTATTTTTAAGCCAAGCGGTACAAAGGCATACAGGTACGTATTACATTCATAGAAAAGATTTCGAAACTAAATATGATAGTTTTTTGGTTTCCTAGAACTTATTTTATGCCAATGTCTGCCAATTGCCTTAATGATTGTTTGCAATTTATTAAATTGGCGTTACTTTTTAAAAGCCTTACAAATGTCGGAACAAACTTTAATTGCAACAGTCTTAACAGCTGCAAGTAATTACGTGGTATCGGTAAGTTTTTTAATTATTCCACAAAGGTTTGCTTTTATTAAACATAAATTACAGTTTATTTTAGGAGCTTTCGTTTTTGGCGAATCATTTACCTCAATTTCCCTGTTAGGTTGCACTTTTATTGTTTTGGGCTTATCGTTTTTATGTGCAGGGAATGAAAGCGAACAACAAATACTAAAGAAAAAATGATTTGTCATACATACCGACTTATACCCTGCTGGCATTTGCAATCGAAGAAGACTACTGGGATTCTCATAGTGTTTTTGATCATGGATGAGCTCAATTTTACAACGCAGACAGAATTAACTGTTACAAAAGCTGATTCTTTTATGAGACTCTTACACAACTCAGCAAAAACTCTTATGTTAATCGTGGAAGGAATCGTCTGAAACTTGTGGACATAGATGTCAGATAAATCTGGCTTAAAATCGTCAAACTCGGCGAAAAAAATCGTCAAATATGGCAACTATGCTTGTAGATATTATCGTACAACTCGTTAAAGAATCAGCCTTGTAATTCTTGTATGATTCAAACAGTAAACAGGAATAGGAGTCGTCTGAGACTCGTGTAGATATGATCATATAAGTCATTAAGAAACCAGCCTTATAATCCTTGTAGGATTATACAGTAAACAGCAATAGATTCTTTTATTTATTTTTTTTTTTTATAATTTTCATACTATGTAATTCAAGAAGGGTGCTGAACCTGCACGTGTTAAATTTCAAACATGAAGGGTTGTTGAGCAATAAAGAACAGACTATGATGCGCTGTTTTCCTGTTTATCTATAAAACACAAAAATCTATTAAATATAAAAAAAAACAATTTTAGTCGTCTAACAAACATTCCAACAAAAAAAGTAGATGTTTTTGTTATTGTTACTCGTCAGATAATTGTCAGAAGATTCTTTTGGGGATTGTATATTAAACACAATCGTCCAACAAACGACGAATGCTAGCTGGGAAGGGTTTCATGCCATTTAGATACTACATGCATTCCAAATTAGTTAGTAAAATAGTATTTTGTTTAAGAAATTAATTTCAAATGTATTATTATTGGCATTTAAATAAACTTTAGAATTTATTTGTCTTTCAAAAGGGAGCAAATTTGTCGCCAAAGTATTTGCTCACGACAAATAATTAAAATTGGTTAAATAAAAAATCAAAAATAAAAATATGAATTCTATTTATTTATTTAGTAACTATACAGTTGCAAAGTATAGGCTGCACAGCATGGACGGGGTGACAAAGACCATAATGACCCATATGGTGTTAAATTACTTTTGTAGCGTCGCTGTGACTAACTATAACGACCTATGCCTTCACATAGGAAGTTTCCACGTGGTTAACAATGAATAACCTCTAAAAAAAAACTGTAAACTAATGCAGTTAGTTGAGGCAAACCGTTAACCAGTGCGAGTGACACGCAAAACTCTCGAAGTCCGAACAAGAAAGACAAAAAGCCTGACCGCACTTAAGAAATAATTACGTTGACGCGAGAGCTGCTCTTCAGTCCAGAGCTGGAGGCTAGTTCTGAATTGCGATGCGAATGGTAATGCTCGAATATGCATATACGCGAAGAGTTGCTATTCTCTATTGCGATGTTCGCACAATACTTTTTTATTCGCATTTAAAATGGGAAAAGGTCGGTATTCTTAATTGCGAAAACAAATATCATACTCGCAAAGTTCATTCGATAGCAACACAGCATTAGCAAAGCATGAAAATGGAAGTATTATGTTATTTTTTGTTTATTCACCTATTTGATTTGTTAAAATAACACAAAAAATTATTAAACCAAATAATAACTTATTGTGGTAACTGATAGATTAATTGCTTTTAATATTGAAATTTTACTCAGGGAAACTAACAACAAGATTACTAAGATGCGACAGTTCGAAGTAATAATGGAATTCATGAAAAAGCACAGTGATTTGGCGAAAGGCCACTTAAAAATACCAAATACTCGTCGGACAAAATAAAATAACTTTTCACTCAAATTTAGAATGTTGGATTTGCTTCTAGGCAATCTTCTCTCTATTCTCTCATTTTTTTTATTTCCCTCTTCGTCATCTATATACACTATAGTGCAACACAGTTAATTTTTGAAAATGACACAATTTTTTTACCATGTTTTTTACGTTTCCCACTTATCTTATGTCCACATTTCATAGGAGCTACCCCAATAAAACATGCAACTTTATATCCTTTATATTATTCATGCATGTTCTGAGAAACGCAAATCGCTTAAATTTAGCGTTTTCGATTTGAAAACGCCAAATAGGTGTTCTGAGAAGCGTATAATGCCAAATAGGTGTTCTGGAAAACGCATATCGCTTAAAATTGGCGACTTCAACTCGCATGTATATATTGAAGTGAACTGATTGAATTTGTTAAAACTGAACTTGCAAAAGGCAATACAATTATTCACTATTAAAATTTAATATGTTTTCTTTTTATTTCAATAAAAAGTGTAAAGAATTTTACACATTTTCATTAAGAAAACTAAATTGAAAAATTTTTCTATTTGTTGTAAAATTTTTTTTTCGTTTTATATTACTATCCATTACATATATAAGTATGTAAAACACATGTTGTATTTTTTCGGATAAAACTCCTAAACGCCAGTAAAACGCGCGTTTCTCAGAACACCTAAAAATCAATTAAGCGTTTTTCAAAACGCATTGCGGTTTCAGATCGCGCGTTCTCCGAACATGGCTGATTATATATATATTGGCCATGTCACAGAATTCACTTCCGTTCGGAAATGGAATTGAATCGGTTTTTTAATTCTCAAAAAACGAAAATCTAAAACTTTTTGCGGAATGAAATCAATGCTATAAGACAATACTAGCTTTATTCTTCTAATTAGAAATAATTTTATTCCGAATATGTTTTAGTTTTTCGTTTTTTGAACAAGTAAAAAAAAACTAAATTCCGTTTCCGAACGGAATTAAGCTTTGTGACATGGCTGTATGTATATATAACACTCTAAATAAATTATTGAGAATTTTGAGCTTTTCTTCTACACACGTCTCTAATTTTATTTTTTGATTTTTATCAATATTAAAGGCTGATATGGCGAATAAAACTCAGTTGTTCACAATTTTTTTTTAAATTAAACTATTTATTTTTAATACTCAAAGCCACCAAACAATTTTTGAACTTGTAAAACTTTGAGGTTTATGTTGCCATAATTTAGATATATCGTAATGTTATTCGATACGATAGTTAATACGATATCGTATGCGGTGATTAGACCCCAGAATAAGCCTCCTGCTTTACGACTGACACATCTAAAAATTTTTAAGTCGCCTGGCGACTTTGAAAACTTGCGAGTGCGGGAACATATGTGTTTTATTAACGTTTGTTATCCCTTTAAAAATTAAATAAATTAAAAACGTTTGTTTTCTATTTTTATGTAGATTTTTTAAATTTATTAAAAATTATATTAATAAAGAGAACATAAATAAGTATATTTCCTGTTTTTTTCTCATGTTTTTATATTCTTACATTCTTTATTTGTAATGAAATTAATAAAATATTTTTTGTTGCTGGTAAGTTTCACCATTTATCATTCCTTTAGTTTTTGTATGATTATTTGTTGTAATTATTTTTAATATTTGTATTTTTTTTTAATAATAAGTATATTTTTATTAATTTTTTTTGTATGTTAAATAATGTTTTTTCCTTCTTTTTTTTTTTTTTTTTGTAAAATAATTATTCATATGTTTTTTTTAAAGATTAAATACATAAATTGTTGTTGCTTGTAGTGTTATATAAATGTTGAAATTAAAAAGAGGGATTTCTGCCTTCTGCTTCACAAGTTAATTTTCAACAGGGTCTTCTTCGTTTCGTTACTTTTTTAGAGAATACATTTTAAATCTTTTGTAACAAAGATTCCTGGTTTTAAATATTAAATCCGTTGTTTCAAAACAAGACGGAGTAAATTGAAAACGTTTTTATAAAAGTCTTTATGAAATTGAGAGTTTGGGGAGAGGGCGGTTATTGGTTTGGTTATTTGTTTTTACTACTACTTGGATTTTGTTTCACTCTAAATAATTATGAATTTTTAAATTTAGAAATAATTAAATTTCGTGTATTTTAAATACTACATAATTAATTCTTTGTAATGATGTATTTTTTGTTGGGCTACACCCTCTGAAAGTTTTTTAAGGGATTTTCTGTTGCAGGGGACTATGCAATTAAGCTGGATTCTAGTTCTTATTTTCTATGCCCAGTGGCATCCGATTAGACTGCCGCGAGTTCATGTACGAATTCGAGTTTGCATTATTAACATTGCCACCACTTGTACGGTTGCCCATGTGACGCGGAGGAGGACCATTGTTGCGTGGATTGGCAGAGTTGTTGTCAGAACCGCGCGGACCACGGTAGTTGCCGCCACCGCCGCCCCTAGAATCATAACGTGACTCTTTATTGGAATACACATTACTGCCACCGCCGCCGGCGTTACCATTTTGATAGTATGAGTTATTTGAGTTTTCGTTATTTCGAAAGTAAATGCCACTAGAGTTTCCTCCTCCCCCACCGCCACGGGACTGACCATTTTGTTGGGGATTACCAGAGCTATAGTTGGAACGACCCCTGTAGCCTCCGCTGCCCCCACCAGGACGTCTATCATCTCTACGATCATCATTGCGCTGTCGTTGATAGCCGCCTGCACCAGCACCGCCACCTTGGCCGCGGTTGCCACCAGATGAACCTCTGCCGTAGCTATTAGAGTCCTGGGGATGCCAGTGATTCGATTCAGAACGGTTATCATTGGTATAGCCACCACCACTTGATTCCGTAGTAACACCGGCATTGCTGTTATTGGTGCTGGCTGCGGATGATGTCCATTCATTTTTACGAGTTGAGTTCTGTTGGATAGTTATGGGCGAATTGGCATTTACCTCGGCGCTCCATTTGTTAGAAGTAGTCTCTACTACCTGTACTGAAGCAGGCGGTTTGTAGTCCTGCTGGTTATTGGCAGAAGGTGAACTGTTGCTTTTTAGTATTGCCTCGTCCCATTCGTTAATCAAGTCATTTTTATGAAGATGTGTGGCCGTTATGTTATTGGCTTCCTGGAAAGCGTTTAAAGCTTTTTCGGCATTAAGCTTATTTTGCATTTGCTGTTCATAACCGAGACCAGATACGGCGGTGTTTTCAAATGGAAAACCGGAGCTCTTGGATGGCTGATTCATGTCACCGGCTGCGGAATTGGGTGGTAATTGCTGCTGCATGCCAGTAACCAAATTCTGATTTTGTGGTGTTATTTGCTGTTGCTGCTGCTGTTGTAAGAGCCCCTGTTGCTGTTGTTGCATTAAAGGTGTTGCCGGAGCCCCTGCAGCAGCTAGGCGATTCAATATCATAATATTAGGTGGTGGCTGTTGTGGCGTTTCATTGGCAGCTGTCATAATTAATTGCGATTGTTGGTGAGGGGTGATCATGTTTTGATTTTGTACGGGAGAAAATATTTGTTGGTTGTTGGGGACCTTTTGTTGCTGTTGTTGCGGTGGTGGTTGCTGGAACAAAGGACTTGGTGTATTGCTTTGCATGAGGCCAGTGTTTGGGGGATGCTGTTGCTGTTGTTGTGGTGGTGGCATTTGCGGGAATGACTGATTTGTGAATGTCTGAGTTTGTATGGGAGTTGGAGTGGAGTTTTGTGGTTGATTTAAAGGATGCTGCTGATTGAGCTGCTGCAGCTGTTGCTGATTTTGTGTTGTTGCAGTTTGTTGTTCCGTTATTACGTGCTGTGTTGATTTATTTTGTTGCAGATTTTGAATAGGTTGCTGTTGCTGCTGTTGTTGTTGTTCAAACACTATTGTATTTTGGGGGACACCTTGAGCACCTTGATTATTAAGATCAGGAGAATCTAATTCACTGTCCTGCAGGAAGTAGAAATTTCCGCTACCAATAACCTCAGCTAAAGGTCTCATTTGTTGCAAATACTGTTGCTGTTGTTGTGGCGGTTGTTGATGGGGATGTTGCGATTGATGCTTAAAGAAGTTCTGTTCTACAGCATGAACTGGTGTTGGATTGAAATGGCCTGGAGGAAGAGGCTGTTGTTGGGGATTAGCGTTATGTATGGCAATGGGGCCTGCTCCTGGTGCAGGGCTTGTTAACACTTGACGTTGTTGCGTTTGATTTGACTGCACAGTTGATGTTGGTGGCAAGTTTTGTACTCCTGCCTGCTGAAGTTGTTGAGCAGTGAGGCTGGGTAAAATTGGCGCACCGGTGTGGGTATGTACGCTTCCAATCAAGGCAGCACTGTTAGCAATTTGTTGTAAATGCTGTGGTGCCGATTGTTGCATAGAAGGATGATAAATAGCAACATGTACGGGAGTTGTTGCGCCAGAATGTGGTGCAGGAACAGTCGGCTGGAATGAGGGTACTGCTGTTGCGGGCGGTGCCATCGGTGTGGGGATGATCGGTTGGGCCGTTTGGGGCGGCAAGTTTGTCAAAGTAACTTGCTGCTGCAGTTCAATATGTTCCTTTATTATAACCTGCTGTTGTTGCTGTGGTTCTAACATTGCTACATTGTTTTCAACGGGAGTATCATTTACATTCGGTGTCTCCACATTTAATTTATCCAAGCTTTCCTCCGCAGCAACTATTTCCTGTTCTTGGTTATTAGCTTCAGCCACTGTGGTGTGCTCAACTTCAACATTTGTTTCATTTTCCACATCATCAACTGCTTTCAGTTCTGGTTCGGGTACATCAGTTAAATAAATTTTATCCAAGTAATCGGATTCTTGTATACGATGGAATATACGCTTGACGTTTTCATAAGTTGTATCGCCATACTGTTTTGGGCGAGCATCAATAGTCATAGAAAATATTTCTGCTGCTTTTTGGGCCGATGTTGCAAACGGTACATCTTCTGAAGTTTCTGGACGTCGTGTTTGAACGTCAGAACAGCTACAACAAAATATGTTTAATAAAGTTTTTTTTTTGAATATATGAAAAAACGATGCTAAACCTACAATTTTTCCAAAATTTCAATTTCTGTAGACTCCATTTTGGCAGCTCCATTCTCTCCGGACAAAAAATCATTGCGTACAGCGTCATCAGTGAAACAAGATAATATATTTTGTATGATCAAAACTTCTCTTATCTTAATGGTTTCTGCATGGGCTTTTGCAATTAATTCCTAAAAACAATTTTTTTTTAAATAAGTTTGAAAGCTTAAAATAGTTCTATCAATAAATTACAATGGAGGAAATCTTATACTTTGATTTATTATTTTACTTACCTTGCGTAGTTGCTTTTTTTGCTCTTTTTCAGCATCCTTGGCAAATTGTTGCATTTGCTTTACCAAATCCCGGGCAAATTCCAGAGTAGCCATGACGGCATCATATTTTGCCACAGCAGCCCGCTGTTCCAAACTTAATTCTTTGCCCGAGTTAAGATATCCCTCCAATTTTGTCTGAAGAAAAAGCGGTAATTAACAATACAAAAAAAAAAAAAATTAAACAAATAAACCAAAAGAAAATTCTTAAATCAGGTCAAAGAAAACAAAAGCTAAAAAATGTGGGACTTTTCTTATTTATAAACAAATTTGTTGCTGAAAAATTTGCCCATTTTTAACACATTACTCAATATAAAAAAAAGCCTTGATAAGGCAAAGTTATCAAGCAAATTACAATGACCGAGAACATTTCATGTGTGCATACAAACAAGAACACGTTTATAGTCACATATAATTTCTGAATGTTTGGAAAATAAAGCACATGTAAACTTATTTTTATGCGGTGAAAAAAAACAAAACTGTAAATGTTTTTTTTTCAAGTTTTTGTTTTTCCTTCTATTCCCTCTACTTTATATAAAAATCTGGCATCTCATTTTCTACTAAACATGGCGTCGTAAAAAAAAATCTGCAGAACGAATTACAACAAAACGCAATACATATATATAAAAAAATGGTGGAAAAATAGGACAAAGAAAAAAAATCAAATCCTTTGTCCTATTTTCTTATTGAAACATTATATGTGAAAACCTTGAAATCTTCAGAAAATCAAGTCCTTTCTGAAATTCACATTGCCAATTTAGATTTATTTAAAACTGATTAGAAAAGGCCGGTTGAAGGCATAACACCCATTAAGTTTTTCTTCACAAAATCTCGTGTGGGGCCAGAGGAAAATAAAGCAAAACCCACTTATTTTACGAGAAAATGTCTGTAAAACTTTCATCAAGAATCTAGTTCACCTTCAGTTTCACACATTTTTAATATACAAAATTACTTTTTTTCCTTCGAGCTATTTTAATTTCGCTTGAATTCACATACACACGTACCTTCCGTTTTTCCAAGTTGCGTATTTTATGCTCAATTGTGGTAAAAGTCAGTTTCATGGGATTAAGTGCATCATTGCCAGCATCCTTGTTAGACGCACCTGATGTATTATTCCCAGCCACTGAAGAAGTCTCCCAATTTTTGTTATTCTGCTGCTGGGCAGCAGCAACAACATTATTGGTATTTTCTTTAGCCGTTTTCAAGCTTGATGTCTCGGCGTTGAGATTAGCAGTTGTGGTGTTCGTGTTGTTGGATTTTGTTGAACTTTCAGCTATTTTCTTATTACCTTTACCATTACTAGGTCCACTCGCACCTCCAGAATTTACTGAATTCACGGAGGTTTGTTTCACTAGCTTAGTACTTGATTGGTTGTTAATTGAAGCAGAAGGCATCCTCTACGGATAAAAACTGAAACAGGAATGAAGCACAGCACAGACAAAATGAGCGTGTATGTTGTTTTTTACACAATTTTTTTCTTTTATTCTTCTATATATAATTTTTTCTTCTCTTAATTCGTTTTTTTGTCATCAAGCGGACGAACGAAGAAAAACTAATGAGAAAAAAAGGCATAAAAGTGAATAAAACAATAATCAGCACTGTAATTTCTATACACAGTTGTAGAAAAGAAGCAATCAAAAAGAAAAGGTATTTCAAATGTAAATTGAATAGTGTGGCAAGGTATGGCAACTTTACTAATTGTGCGTTAAAATAATCATATAAATAGGATTTCACTAGAGGTGTGTTCCACGTGAATAACGAAACAGTCCGAACTAGTCCCAAGTTGTCCAAAAGCATTCCACATTACAATTTTTGACCTATTATGATAGAAGTTAACAGAATATTTGTTTTTTCAATTCCTATACAAGTTTGCCCGAACTTTTTTTGGGTAAATTTGGACTATAATTGAATGATCAGCTGTTTTTTGTTTACATACATATAAAACTGAAAGAGTAATCACAAAATTTGCTAATTGGAAAAAATTTATTGTTTAAAAACTGATTAAAAGCGAAATGGAAGTTTACCAGCGTTGTCAACTATAAAATTTTAAAACGCACCAAAATCGGGCAAAACGCGTGATTTGAAAAAAACGCATCAACTTTAATTTTTAATTTCATCTCTTAAAACACATTTTGTAATATAAAAATATAATTCAAACAGTTAAGTTTTTTCAACAAAAACGCACCAACTTTAGAATTTTTAATTTCATCTTTAAAAACACATTTTGTAATATAAAAATTTAATTCAAACAATTAGTTTTTTGTTGATCCCAACAATAAAGTTAAATGTTTGGGAATATCTTTCATAAATTTCCACAGTCTACTGATGATTAGGGTAGCACCTATGAAATATCGACGTATAGATAACAGAGAAACATAGAAAACAAGCTATTTATAATTTTTTATTGGTATAAATATATCATGTTTTTGTATTAAAAGCTTCATAATGAACTAGCCTTTTAAGCGGCTATTAGACGATCTAACTGGGTCTGCTAGCACCGGCCTCTAGTACGATTTTGGTATTTTATTATTCCGATACTGGCATCTTTACAATTATTATAACGATATATTATCAAATTTGTTATTTAGCAACATCATTTAGTTATATTCGCTGTCTACCGAAATCAGCTATTAGTTTCATTGCCTATTCGTCGTTAAAATTATATTGCAGGAGCATACAGTCCTTACTGCAAGGGATAATATATGTCGAAGACCTTTACAATTACCGGATCATTAAGTGCCAGACACTAACGTTAGTTGGCCAATTCTTGACTTTATAGAAGCTTTCGGTGAGGGTTACCACGGCAATAATTGCCAATCCTTGTGGACGGGTAGTAAATAATGCACTGTCATATAAAATCCAATGTTGAAACCAATAAAATTCTGAGAAGCCGCTGCAGGGAAGAAGACATGGAGCCAAAAATAAGAATCTACATTATGAACTTCTTCTGATCAACTGATTAAAATAAGGATCCTGGAAGCGAAGATTTTTAAAGCGCGGGATTTCTATGATTCCAATTTTTCTGCTGCATTCAGTCAACAGTTTGCCTTATAACTGAGTGACACATAATGAAGGAAGAAAAACTTCATCTTCAGGAAAAAAAAAAATAAGAAGGTGTTAGCGAAATATTGAAAATAAACAATGTTAAACTTTTATAAAAAACAAAGAAAGATCTTCAGCTGAAAAAATACGAATTAATTGATAAAATAAAGCTAAAAAATAATGGATAAGTTACTACTTTACTACAGCGTCATATTATTAAAGAAAAATGGACAAATCAGACTTTGTATAAACGTAATCCCAAATCACCAAATGAGTAAAGCTTAAGAAACTGTTATTAACAAAATGAATACAAATTCAGAAAACACATTAGATATAATCATAATTCGGTTGGGATGCAACCAAGGCGACTTTATACAGGTGAGTGCAAGCGGAAAGGCGAATTCAGTACTATGTATTTTGTTATTGTAAAACATATCGTGAATGTCATAATCTTAATTCGCCTAAGATTGCTCAGCAGAGAAAAAATTTTATATAAACGTTAAATATAAGCTTTTATAATTGTTTGTAAATGAAATCACAGATTATATTAGTTTTTCACTTTTAAATTCACACAAATTTCTTGAAATTGCACTAAATCATGCAAAAAAAACCTTCAGATTAAAATGGCGCGAAAAAGTTTGTAAACAAAAGAAACAAAATTTGACAGTCTCATTGGAAAAAACGCGAGAAGCAAAAAATAATCACCTGTGCTGCTAAGTTCACCTGGTAATGAATTCGCCTTGGATGCAACCCGCTTATAAAAAGATGTTACTACATAAACTTTTATTTTTTGCTTTTTTATTAGATTTTTAATAGTTGTGGCATACATTTTTGAAAAAACCAGAATTTTTTCTTTTTATCACTAAAAAAAAAGTTTCCACGTGGAAACTAAAATTTTGTGGTGTTACCATAAAACGAAACGAGTGGAGAAAGCGAACGAATAAAAAATTTGTATGAAAAAAGTCTCCAAACCGCTCGGGTCAATTTTTGTTTAATTTTACAGTTTTTTGACTCACCTTGTGTTAAATAATTTCAGTATTCAAAAACCAGCAAAAAAGATAATCTTACAACACTACGAGTATAACAGTTATCAAGTTAGCAGCGTTACACAAAAAGTCTAGTTAAGACAACAATCAAACACATGGTTTTTGAGTTTGACTTGTAGCACAAACAACCACTTTGACGATATAAAAGCGAATTATAATTATTTAATGTGTTTTCTGAATACAAATTTTTAATAACAGTTTTTTAAGCTTTACTCATTTACAGCCTTATTCAAAAAAAAATTTTACTTTTGGTTTCATGTACATATTTGTTATCAAATGAGTAAAGCTTAACAAACTGTTATTAGAAATTTGTATTCAGAAAATACATATTAACTCAAGGCGAATTAATTATTTTATTTTGTTTTTTGTATCATGATATTAACTGATATGTGATTTAAGCAATTTTGAATTTTTGAACTGGTAACAGTATACATAAAATTGCCTCTTAAGTTCCAAAAAATTGTGGGTTATGTTCTAATGATGCAAAAAATACCTATTATTTTAATCGGTAGCCGAATTTTCGAATACTTTTTAGTTGTAAAATAATAAAAAAAAACATTTGCACACAATAAACATTTCTTTGCTTTTATCTTTTAGTGAAAATTTTTAATGAATAAAGTTAAAAATGTATTAATAAAACCAAATTGAGCAGATTTTCGAGGGCGAATGAGATGTACTTTTTTCATTACGAATAAAAGGAACTCGAATAATTTTACTATTACATTTTTGTACATCACTTTTGTGTGTGTTAATTTTTCTCATTCAAAAATATAAATTTATTAAAATTGATATATCAACGCAGCTTTATACAGGTAGTGGCAGAATTACAATAAATACAACACCAACAAAATACATGTTGATGTTTGTTTGTGTTGTATTTATTGTAATTCTGCCACTATCTGTATAAAGCTGCGCCTTGTGAAATATGAATGGAAGCACTACATACATACAAATTCATATGTATTTGGACACATTTTTTCAATATCAAATAAAATTTGTATTTCAAAATGTTTTTTTCATATTTATACATAAATACATATGAAATACATATCTACACAGCCATGCATGTTCTCACTTTTATATGAAAAAATAGGATTTTGTCCTGAATAATTATATTGAGGGCAAAAACCAATAAAACAAAAGTAGGTTTAAAGATGGGCAGAAGGTTTATTAAAATTTCAGCATTTGACAAAGAGTTAATATCAGTATATTAAACAAATGTTGGTTTTTGAATAATACTTTAGGGAATTTTGCTTAATAACGATAAGTAAACGTTTAGTAAGTTTTTTTGAATAAGGCTGTTAAGCTCTACTCATATGTACATGAAACCAAATGTAAAATTTTGTTGAATAAGTCTGTAAGTGTTTATTTTCAATATTTCGCTAACAATTTATTTGCATCTTCTTCTCTTTATTTTCCTGAAGATGAAGTTTTTCTGCCTTCATTATGTGTCACTCAGTTATAAGGCAAACTGTTGGGTGAAAGAATAGAATTCCCGCGCTTTAAAAATCTTCGCTTCCAGGATCCTAATTTTAGCCAGTTGATCAGAAGAAGTCCATAACGTAGATTCTGATTTTTTTGGCTCCATGTGTTCTTCCCTGCAGCGGCTTTTCAAAGTTTTATCATTAAAATTCTTTACTGCCAAAATTTTAAATAAAGAAATAATTGACTAAATTAAGAAAAACAAGTAAGAGTGTAGTATATTCGGCTGGGCCTAATCTAAAATACCCATCACGATAGTTTCGTATATGTATAGTATATTTAAAAATTTGAAGTAAATATAGTCGGTTATATATGAACCGATATCGGAATTTTCTGTATTTTATAACAATAATTGCTTTTCAAGAAGAAAAAAATGTTATTTGAAAAATCGGTTCAGGCTATATCTCGGGTATATATGGATCTATATCGGAAATTTTCATTTTCCATGTTTATATAACCTGATTTCATTACCAAAACTGCTTTTAAGCAAAAAAAAAAGTTGTTTAAGTTCGCTTACGCGACATTTTCATGAAAACCCCGGTTTAGGCTATATCTCGGGTATATATGGACCGATTTCGGAAATTTCAATTTTTCATAATTATATAAAACTATTACATTACCAAAACTGTTTTTGAGCACAAAAAAGTTGTTTAAGCATTTTCATGAAAAATCCGGTCCAGGCTATATCTCGGGTATATATGGACCGATATGTGAAAGTTTTATTTTTCATATTTATATAACCTTATTTTATTACCACAACTGCTTTTGAGCACAAAAAAGTCGTTTAAGTTCGCTTACGCGACATTTTCATGAAAACCCCGGCTTAGGCTATATTTCGGGTATATGTGGGCCGATATCTGAAAAAAATATTTTTTGCCTTTTAGTGTGAAGTTTGAAGCAAAATAAAGAATTTTTTTTCAAAAATTTCCATACAAAATTGCAGAAAAAAAGCGTTTCTTTTTCGGAATTTTGGATATATCTCCGCTATCTGTGAACCGATATTACTTAATTTCAATAGCAAACCCATGAATCGATGGGGTAAAAGAATGGTGAAAGAAAAAAGTTTCTAAGTCTAATGGTTTTCTCAGAAACGGTATTTCAACGGCGGACAGACGGACATCGCTTAATCGACTTTTCCATTAATTCTGATTCAGAATATATCGGGTGGTTAAATTTCAAGGGCCGATGTTGAATGTGAACCACACTTAAACGTCAATTTTTTTTTTTCGAATTTTATTTGACATTTCTCTATTTCAGACTTACTCAATTTGAACCATGGAGAGATACACAATCCAACAACGTGTTAAAGTTATCCAGACTTATTATGAAAATGATGATCAATTTTCGAAGAAAATCATCTTCAGTGATGAGGCACATTTTCACCTCAATGGATTCGTCAATAAACAGAATTGCCGCATTTGGGCGAATGAGAATCCAAGAGTGACTGTCGAAAAACCAATGCACCCACAAAGACTGACTGTTTGGTGCGGCGGCATCATCGGGCTGCATTTTTTCCAACATGAGGCCGGTCAGGCAGTTACTGTGAATGGTGTTCGCTATCGTGAGATGATAACGGACTTTTTATGGCCCGAATTGGAAGATATGGATGTAGACGATATGTGGTTTTAGCAGGACGGTGCCACTTGCCACACAGCTAACGAAACAATTGCTCTTTTGCGCAACAAATTCAATGGCCGTGTTATCTCACGTAATGGCGAGGTCAATTGGCCGCCAAGATCATGTGATTTGACACCGTTGGACTTTTTTCTTTGGGGTTATTTGAAAGAAAAGGTGTAGGTCGATAAGCCAGCAACAATTCAACAGCTAAAGGATGAGATAATTCGGCACATTAAAGGCATAGAACCTCCATTATGCCTCAGGGTCATCGAAAATTTGGACCATCGGATGGAGGTGTGCCGCAGTGGTCGCGGCGCCCCTTTGGCCGATATTTTGTTCCATACATAATTGAATAATACAAATATATCATAATAAAATAAAATTACAATAATTTCCTACATAGTTTGTGTTTTATTCAAAATCAACATCGGCCCTTGAAATTTAACCACCCATTATATACTTTACAGGGTCGCAAATGAAAATTGTAGAAATTACAAACGGAATCACAAACTTATATATACCCTTAACATTTTTGTGAAGGGTATAACAAATATGTCTTTGTTATAATAAGAGTTTGAAGATTTTTTGAAGAGTTGGAAAATAAAGTGCAGATTTTTCAGATTTTTTCATGAGAAATTCTTGAGTTTTGCAGATTTTACCTCTTTAAATTCTGGCAACCCTGATCGATACACTGGTGGTATCATTTCATCACTAGATTGTCTAATACAAGGAAAACCTTCTCTTGGAAATATTTATTGACCTAAAAGTTTTTTCTCAATAAAACGCTGTTATAATTTTTCAACAATAATTTTTATTTAAGTTTCATTTTAATATATTTTTTTTATTTATTTTAAATATATAATTATTCAATGCCAACATTATGTTTTTTTTTGGTTTTTTACTTAAAACTAAGTTGTTAATAGTTTTTTTTTTTTTTTTTTTGGTGTATGGTTTTGTTTTTAAGAGTTTCAATGGTTTAAGTGCACTTTATTGGTGGTTTCCACCTCAATTTAAATGGAGTTTTCATTTCATTTATAAATTTATGTCAAAATGGAATTTTCTGGAATATGAATCCTTGTTTTTTTTTTTTTTTTTGTAGAAAAGGGGGAGGGTTATGTATGGTCACTAAAACGGAAAATACTTCAAAATGAATAATGAATTTTATAAAAAAAAAAAATTATTATTTTTCAGTAACGGTTGAGTTAAGTTCAAGTCCACCAGTGACTTATAGTCTGTAAAGTAGGAGTAGTCAAGAGTAGAAGAAAAGACGTAAATTTAAATAAAAATAAAGCTTAAATTTTGATAGCCGTATACAGAATAAAAACAAAAGATAGACTAATTAATTGTATGGAAAAAGAAAATTATATAAAGTTGAAAAATTTTTTCTGTAAAATTTGTATCCAAAATATATCAGGTAGAGTGGAAGTTCATTTTACGGTTTGTCTCATTTAAATTTTCAATTATTACTTTAAACTACTAGTTTGAAAAAAAGCCTTTATCGTGTTTCTTAATATTTTCTTTTTAAACAAAAAAATGCAATACGTCTATATCTTTACGGTTGCAGAAGAGCATTTGTTGCGCTATTCTTATTACTGGTATTCCAAAGAGTCACTATCCACAATGGTAGAGGATTGTTTAGAGGTGCGACGACGCCAGTAGTCGGAATAGCGGCTCTCATACTGTACAGCTGTACGCCATGGTGGCCATTTCAGCTATTCTTCAACCAAATCCCAAACCATCAAAGAGGCATCAGTGCCGCCCACCGTTACAATGGTTTGATCACCAAATAAGAAACGTGCACAGGCTACCATGCCCGAATAAACTTTTGCCTCATGAAACTCAGCCCGGGGACTTATGCAGGGATATCTGAAATAAATTTACATAAAATTTGTAAGCTCTATACATATAAGTATGATATGATGTTAACTTTACCTAAATAGTCTTATATAACCGTCTGCATCGCCCGATACCAACATATCTTGGGCTGCCGAACGACTGCAGGTAGCTATAATTGTATTACTGTTACCATAATAACGATTGCTCCACTGGCCGGCTACTAGGAAGCCCACTGTGCAATTACTAGTCAACCATTTGACATCTTTCATGGCGATGGGACTTCGTTCGGGACTTAGAGATTTCGCATCCCAGAACAACAAATCAAAGTCAATGGTCACGGTTTGTACAAAATTCCCATCCATACTCCAATCCAGGTGCGTTAAAGGCTGAGAACCTCGTATCTTATTGACTTTTTTGTAAGAGAAACCATCCCGAGAGACACGGAATAAATAAATGCTGCCGTTTTGAGAGCCCATGGCAATCATATCGCCCACTAACATAAGGTATACATACATTAGCATATGTAAATACATAAACTCTTAGTTAACATACCCTGATTGAAAGCCACACAATTGATGGGAGAGCCACATACTCTCAGCGTCAGCATTACGGCGCCATTTTCACAATTTATAACCAATAAATGGCCCTCTGTGCTGCCAGCAGCCAGGGCTGTGCCAAACGGGTGAAAGGCCAAAGAAACGCATTCGTAACCCGTCTGTATGGTCCAAATAAGTTTGCTTTTGCGCCACAACGCTATGTGCTTGTCGTGGCCCGCCGTAGCGTATAAATCATCTTCAGGATGTGCAGCCAAGCCCCACAATTGGCGGCCATGGCCAAAAACAACTTGTGTAAAACGTCTTTGCAAAGAACCTTCCAAAATATTATTGCGCGTGGTGCCCACATAAATATTGCCATCGTTGCGTCCTGGACGTTGGGGGTAAATGGTGCGTACTCCGCCAGCAGCTTCCGGCAACTAAAATATAAAAAATTAATTGCCAAGCCAAATCTCTTTACGAAACTCGTCTTACCTTGGTATCAGCTATTTTCTTATAATTTTGCAGCGAGTCCCAGGCAGCTATTTTACGATCCTTTTCACCGCCCGATAACAAGGTGCCCTCACCCAACATTATCAGACAGCCAATACCTTTTGTATGAGCCTCGAATTCGGTGCGCACAAAATAGGCGCCATCAGAATCCACCGAATAAATTGTTATAAAACCATCGGAATCTGCTGTTATGACATCGCCATCCGGTTCGAATTGCACGCTGGTGACATGTGAACGCGAAGGCTGTTTGACAATATCAGTGCGTTCAAAAAAGCCATCTTTGCGTCTGTGCCAAAATGCCAAATGTCCACGGCCATGTGTTATAATAAGATTATCGTCTAAAGGATGAAAGGCGGCACCAGACAGGCCCTCTTGTAAAGTCTGAAAAAGCAACTGTACGCTTGAGAATTGTGCTGAATTAATGTGTAAGTGTGTTCAAGTATCAACACTAAGAGAAATAATAAGTGGCATAACATTAATCGTTAATTAAATTTCGTTTTCTGCATGGCCTGTTTTCCTAACTAGAAAAAAAATATATATTTTGGGTGTTGGAAATCTTTATTTGATTCTCTACAGTTTGTTCTGTTAACACACTGTCACAGTCGCTGACTGGCGGCGGCAGTTATGATACACAATTGTGCCTGTTTTGTTGTATTTTCGATAACTTTTGGAAATATTTCTGGTGATAACTGTTTTTATGCCTGTTGAATAATATCTTCTTCCCCCTCGGGAAACAGGTTTTGCCTTGACGTATTCCTAACTTGGGCGCTCTGTTTTTCGGGGAAAAGAGGGGAAGGGGTCCCTCGCTCGTTGTAGTAAATAAAACTCTAGGAAGCCCCATGACTTATGTTGTGTTAGCTTCCGAAACCCTTACCAAGGGTATAAATTGGCAGAACGGGGATCAGCATGGCCCCCGGGTGGCTCTGCTGGCAGTTTAGCCCGGGCTGACCATGGTTGAGGTGTTTACCTTGGCTGAAACGTTCTGCTTGTGGTTGAAACCTAAAACTCAGGAAGGGGGTGTTAGTATCTTTGATAATTGCTTAGCGTGGCTTTTTTTGGGGACTAACAAACTCCCGAGGGTCTGTTGCCTTTACAAAAGATACCTGTACTGTGAGGAACCAGTGCTGATGGTTGACGGGTGAGTTGGTTTAAGGGCTGATGCTGCTAGTGGGCTTCGGCCTACCAACTCATTAAGCCTTGTCTTCCATTGATTGCTGGGAAATTGCCAGAAATTGCGATTAGAAGGCCCGAACTCCTCAACAAGAAGTTGCTCATATGGCAACAAACATATGGCATAAATTGCTACCTGTGTGAGCCTAGCAAGCCACATGGGGGCGTTGGTAAATTGTGAATAATTCACGCCGTGGAACTGGTCCATCATCAGATAAGGCCGCAAGGCAGGTGCTAATGTAAATCTTTTTCACAACTGTTGAATATTCTCCTTAAGCTCTGGAATTGTCTAGGGCTTGTTGACATGCGACTTCAAGTAGTCCCAAAGAAATAAGTCTGGGATGTTTAAATCGGAATATTTTGCTGGCCATGCCAAATCGCCTAAACTAGAGATTACGCGACTAGGAAATGCTTCCTTCACAATGACCATTGTGAGCAGAAAGAAAAACGCTTCGTTATGGGGAAAAACGTTTCGTGCACCATTCTTTGGTAATACTGTGAAAAATTTCACTTCTGTTATAAAACATTAATGGCATCCAAAAATTGTTTCATTCGTGTTACGAAAAACTATTGCATGCATATATAAGAACTTCGTTATAGCTAATAAACAGTGTAGTAAATATAATGAAAAGATTTCATTGTATTAAAGTAAGAGTTTCGTAACATCTATGAACAATGTGGTTAAAATAATGAACATATCTCATTGTCTGTTGTAAAAGTAAGACTTTCATTATCTATAATCTCAAAGGCTGATTTGGTAGATTGCTCTACTGACAGTTCGAGGTTGCAGGTTCGAGTTCTGTTATATATTCTTTTTTTAACACGCTTATATTAGCTTCACTTGTATGCTTGTTTGTTAGTATGTTTGCAACTTTCGAACCCATTTTATTTATTACATACATATGTACGTATATAAAATTGTTGTTATCGCCTGTTGCGAAAATTGAGGTTACCGTATTGCTTCCTGGGAAGTAGAGGGATTTTGGCGATTACTCCTGCCAATTTTGGGAATGTCCAAAAAACACTAAACCGCTTCGCCAATCGGTTCGGAACCGGCTTTTCAAATTCGGTTCGTGTTTTTGAAGTGGAACGTGTAACTGAACTATTAACGGTCAATCGCTTTAGTGCGAAAATTGAGATTGCCGTATTGATTTTGGCGACTCCTGAAACCAATTTTGGGAATTCAGAGAAAACTCAGAACATGTTCTCTAAACAGTTCAGAACCAGTATTTCAAATTATATAATTATATTAAGGGTCATTCGATTTAGTGCGAAAATGGAAGTTGTCGCATTGCTTCCGGGAAAGTGACAGAGGGATTTTGGCGATTCGCGAAGCCGATTTTTGGAATTTCTAGGAAACTTGGAACATATTCTTCATATTCGGTTTGTGTTTTGCCGTGGAACGTGTGTCTGAACTATTAACGGTCATTTGCTTTAATGCGGAAACTGAAGTTGCCGTATTGTTTCCGGTGAAGTGCAACAATTTTAGCGATTACTGAAGTCGATTTTGGGTATCCCCAGAAAATTCGGAACCACTTCACTAAAAGGTACCAAACTAAAAAGTAAAAAATAAATAGTGAATGAAAAATATTAGTAGTATTGTGAAGTAAGCGTGGGGTTCTTGATATACGAAAAATATGACACAAAGCCTCCCACGCTGAATTCACAATAATTCTAGTATTTTTCATTCACTATTGTTTGAACTTATTCTTAAAATTATTTCTTAATTTTTAGTTCGATATCGAAGCGTATTTTTTTAGTTTTTCAAACAATATTTCATAAACGAACAAATTTCATTCTATTAACAATTGTCATTAAAGAAAATGAAACAATATTCATAGCCCGCTTGAAGCATAACGTTGGCCCAAATATAACAACAAAATCGTAAGCATAATGCAAAAAATCGTTATGTCTACTAAAGTTTTTCTATGAATGTGGTTCCTGCTGTGTGTACAATTGCAACGTCTGGTTGAAAACACATGTTCACCAAGTTCCGCTCATTCAATTTCAGTAGTAAATAGTCGCTTCTTCTGGCCCTGTAGCGCCTGTCAGTAACATTAACTGTATTGCCGATGGCATCCTAAAAAAATCACTTTACCTGCGTCAACATCGCATCACACAGTAGCCTTGCGTGCATATAAAGGATTTTCCTGTATCACACACGGGTTTTCAGTGCCCCAGAAACGAAAATTTTGTTTATTGACGTAACCATTTAAATGAAAATGTGCCTCGTCGTTCATGTTGATTTTGGACTCAAAATCGTTGTTAAAGAAAATCATAACTATTCCACGTTTTTACAGAATATAGCACTGCATTGATTGTCTGTTTATATTATGTAGCTGCCTAGTCCACAAATGTCAAATATGACTGACGTAAAAGGACATTTGTAAAAGCTGTTGCATCCTACGATACGGTGATTAATTTTACGCCACTATGCATAGATTTTCTTTTCATATTCAACAACGAAATTCGCTAAATTAATGAATAAATTATTTGAATGTGTACGTATCACATCCAAGCAACACAACGGGACCAGGCTGGATCCAAGTGGGCTGGCTTCACAATAGCTGGCAGCCTGTCAAACCTAACTTTTTTATCTTTTCTCTTATTAGGAATTGGAAAATAATTGCACGTGGTTTTCAGTCTTAGTTCATTATTTATTCACAAGTATTTCTTAAAAAGTAAAAAAGGAAGTAAAGGAAAATGCAATTAGAAAATGACATTTATATATTTACAGTGTTGCCATACAATCGAAAGATCGTAACACTAACCTAACCTAACCTTGAATGTGGGCCTGTAAAGGCATTCGTATATTTAAGCAAAAGTTTAGTGATCGAAAGCAAAAAAATTTTCTAGTAACAAAAAAATACGATATCCAAGATTATTATTATTTTTTTGACATACATACTCGTATATGTATGTGCGATAAATTACATTTTTAGACAAAAATCTTATTGATTTTATTTTTACTAAAATTTTCTCTGTTCTCTATATTCGCTTGTTTAGGAATTTAATGTTTGTGAATATGATTAAAGCTGTAAGCTGTGAAAGCCATTTTGTTGGTTTAACTTACCGCTACTTTTCCCAATAAATGTCCCCATTGCCACTGCCACACGGAAAGTATACTTTCGCGTCCGCTATCTACGGCCAATATATAACTGCCACCATTCTAAAAAAAGAATACTTTATGTTTTATTAATTTTATTATTAATTTTCAAACACATTTACCAGCTGTGAAAAGGCGACGGCAGTAACTCCCGTATCCAGCTCTCCCATACCAAAAACATATAAAGTTTGCAACGACTCTGTGCTCCATATGCGAACATGAGCCTGAGATTTGCGATCGCGACCGGCCTTTTGACCAGAAGCCACCAGTTCACGCGAGGGATGAACATCCATGCTTGGAATAATTTATCATATAATAATTGTCAGGTATATGATTTTTTTGATTTTGAAAAAACTTACCACATTATATCTTCTGTGTGACCAATATAGTGACGCTGGGCGTCTTCGTCGCGATCTAACAAAACCGCCACCGCTGCTACATAGTATAGAAGTTCACCCGATGGCAAAACCCATAAGTTTCGACGGGCGTCAATGCCGCGATAGCCATGTCTAAAAAAATTTAAAATTTAGTTTACATATTGTATATCGGGTGATTCATCGTGGGTTTGGATTTATAATGTAAAATAAATAAAATTTTGAAGAGAACTTAAAACTGTTATAATCGGCTTTAAATCTTTGAAAATGATATCATGAGTGAATTAATACTGAAGATCCAAAAATTGAACGACTCGTTGGGGCATAGCGGCTGGTATCTTGCAAATACTATGAGTACTAATGGCTTCTAAAGTGTCGTCGTAGCTGGTTTGTTGCTGAATATCTCAGACTTTACATATCCTCAGAGAAAATAATACAAATCGTGATTGAAAACGATATGTGAATGTTGGCCGCGAGTACATATGAAGTGATCCGTTAGAAAGCTTCAATTTTGGGCCACTCGTTAGAAAATAGTAACATGTATCTCGCGAATAATACTAGTAATGTTGGCTTTGAAATCTTTAATCATATTTGGCGTATTCCTAAAGGCGTTTATATAACCCCAGAGAAAAGAGTCCAAAGGTGCGATATCGTAAGACCTAAATGGCCAATTTACCGTAGAATAACGTGAAATTAAGTGCTCACCAAAGTAGTTTCTGAAAAAGTCCATTGTTTCACGCGATGTATGGCTCGTAGCAGCATTTTGTTGCAACCAGAGCTCTCAAGTAGATGCCTTTAAATAGCAGGAAGCACATAGCCCGTTACATGCAAGGAACGACGAAGCACCATTTTGTTGAAAAGAGAGCTCATCAAGACCATGCCCTTAAATTTCAGGAAGCACATAAATCGTTAACATGCAGAGAACGACGAAGCACCATTTTTTTGTAACCAGAGCTCATCAAGACCATGCTCTTGAATTTCAGGAAGCACATAGCCCGTTACATGCAGAGAACGACGAGGCACCCTTTTGTTGCATTGAGAGCTCATCAAAATCATGCCCTTAAATTTTAGGAAGCACATAGTCCGTTACATGCAGGGAACGACGAGGCACCATTTTGTTGCATTGAGAGCTCATCAAGATCATGCCCTTAAATTTCAGGAAGGACATAGTCCGTTAACATGCAGAGAACGACGATGAATAGTTTCGCCATAGTCTTCGTGTACTCTCTTAGCTACAGTTGCTATATTCACTTGACTACTTCCTGTATAAAGTGGAAGTGGTCGAGTATCATCCATTACTGTAAACTTGGAGACAAATTTGTGCATGGTATTGCCAATGGTGGATTCAGTGGGTCAATTATGCGCTCCGTAAATTCCCCGAATAGTACGAAAAACTTTTATCACATAACATAACTTTTATCACAAAACTTTTATCACATAACACTATTCTTGCCATGATAATCTGCCAGACGATACTAAGCAAAAATTACAAAGTCGTTTTATGTGAGTCATGCGTGATCTTGAAAATCACACCTCATGATGAATCACCTAGATAGTATGTGCGTGTGTTGTTTATAGAAATTAGTAATATAAATCGGAACAGTTATGATACTTCACGTATAAATGTATTTCGCTGATTCTGTTTCATGCTTAAGTAACATTTTTCTGAATCCCACTTATGAGATCGTTTTATTTTAAATGCATTTCAGTTAAATGCGTTACATTTTTTTATTTCGCTTAATTAACTGAAGTCATTATGTAATTAATTAAGTTTTACGCTTAAGTAATTCTGTTATAAAATATAACTTTTTTCTCAATCCCACTTATGTGCTTGTTTGCCTTTTAAATGCATTATATTTAACGAAGTTGTACTCTTTCATTTGGGTCAAATAATTGTAGTCATTAAATAATTAAACAACTTTCACGCTTAGGCAATTCTGTTATAAAATATAAAATTTTTTTCGATCACACTTACGAGTATATACTCATTTACCTTTTAAATGCATTTCATTTAACGACATTTTACTCTTTCATTTCGCTTAAGTAATTGAAGTCATTAAGTAATTATTTAAGTTTCACGCTTAAATAATTCTATTATAATATATAAAATTTTTTTCGAACCCACTTATATGCATATTTACCCTTTAAATGCACTGCACTGCGCTACACTCTTAATTGAGCCATACATTTGACAAAGTGGTTCAAAGATATAAATGCACACATAAAACGTTTATAGAAATTCCACTTTTAAATGCACTAATGAGTTCATTAAAGTCTACTAAAGATTACATTAGAACTCAGCACGGCAACAAATTCCAAAACCATAATTTTTGAGATATATAAGAGATATGTAGATAAATGTATATCATATCATATATGTATATCAATCTTCCAGCCGTGTTTTTTTTTGTCTACAAAATCTTTAATTTCTTTTAATTGCGCCAAAAATACAAATGTTTTAAGTATGCCAGTAACATTGAAATTTTTTTAACGCATCTCTCGCTTAACTGCGCCAAAACTTTAGTTATTTATATAAACTCATTTATCCTCGAACTATTATATACACGTATGCAAGTATGTACCTCATATTTACCTCATGTAAATATTTATGTATGTGAAAAATTGTCAACATCTTTAAAAAAATATTACATATACTTACACCCATTGTAATTGTAATTTTTTATCTGGTGGTGTATTATCGGCTGGTGCATGATGTGCTGGCGGATAAAATGTTCTACGCAGACCTCTTATAGTGACTTTGGTAGGATCTTCTTTCATCATATCCAACATGGTGTATTCACCATTTGTGCGTAAAATTTCACTCTCTGGAGCATATAAAATACGTGGACGACTTTTACTACGTGGTCTAGCACCACGTAAAGGAACCTTTGGAAGATCTTCTGTGGGTAAAATAGGAGCGGCCGCCATTACCGATGGCCTGGAACGTGAACGTCTAATGGGGGAGCCAGCTATTAAAGCTGTGCCAGTTGCCAAATAAAAAGTATCCACATCGGCAAACTCGTTGCGTAGTTGTGAAAAGCTACGTACCTTTTATATTGCATGAAGTTAAAAATTAAGTAGAAGAAATATGTAAGTACTCGTATGCAATAATATGAGATATAGCAAAATTTTAAATAAAGTAGACATAATTTAGATAGTTATCGATTAAGTGGTGTGTACAACGAATTTTTTCTCGTCATTAAGGGCCTGGCCCACTATGTCACTCGACATCGATCGCTCGCATAAATACATGCAAACCAAAAACAAAATTTTAAAATTTGTTTTTGTTTCAAATGTATTTATGCGAGCGAGCGATGTCGAGTGATATAGTGGGCCAGGCAGTAAATACTTTTTGGGTAAATTCAATGTTAATGAGCTTTCACAGACGAGATAAATTTTAATTATGGCTCGTCCATATTGAAAGTAAGTCTATGGTCAGACACAGCGATTTTAATTGCCGAACTTTTTAGCAATTTTCTTTTGGAATTGCTTTCTTGTCCACATACAAAAAACTTTTTTCGGCAATTCTTGAGCTTTCTCTACTTATTATTTCATACACTTTATATTGTATATGCACACACACATACACACATGAGAGAAAAGTAAGGAACTGCTGAGAATTGCCGAGTACCGGCAATTCTTTTTCCCTTCTTATTCCCCTCACTGAAATCTTCTATAAAGTCAAGAATTGCCCAACTAAAGTTGCTGTGTGTGACCACGCACTAATTACCCTATTGGTCAGTAAATTCCCTATGCAACTCACAGTTGACTGATCGACGTTCAGTCTGCTTGACAAGAGATTGCACTGGTTTTATTCTGCTTCAAGATGGACAAGCAGCAAAATATCGCTTCTTTCGCCAACAAGCTGTTCAAACAATTGTTCTCGTGTGTGATAGACCAATAAGGGCAAACATAAGTTTCTCTTGAAAAGAGTGCTGTATGCACAGCGTAGGTAGAGTAACAAATACCATGTGGCCTAGATCACTTTAACAGTAATTTTGTAATGCCACTGTGATAACAGCTGAGCCAAACGCTTTGACAAGCTCATAATTATGTTTAAACAGAACATACGTATTCGTCACACACAAGAATATGAACAAGTTATTATCTTTGCTCTGCAGGAGTTATGTTCATGTCACATACAGAGCTTTTAAAACAGATCTTTTAAGAGCCGTGTTAAGACGGCTAGAAAACATTAACATTTGCAGTCTACATCTTACAGTAACATGATTTCGCTTTTACTGTTAAGCTATGTACAGACGATTGTCAGATGTTACAATATTGTAAGATCTGGCAACATGTTGACAATGTAGTGACAATGAAAAATTGTCCAGCAGAAGTAAATTGTGTGTTCAGACGATCGTAAGAAAATCTTACAATTTCATTGTCAGACTATTGTCCGACAAATAATTCATCTGACAACAAAAATTGTCAGTTCACACGGTTGTCAGATTCTTAGATGAAAAAATTGCCAGACATGTTGAAAGGCATTGCCACTTATGTATAGCAATAACGATCTGTTTGGCAGTGTTGCCCATCAAACTTTTTCCTGACAATGATGTCATTGTCAGGTGCATTTAGTTTTATACATCTGACAATTAAAATTGAGTTTACAACACCAGCCAATTATCTGGCAATGCCGACGAAGAGTGTTCTCACGATTATCAGATGCCTGACAACATTGTCGTCTTAATCTATGTACACACGGTTGTCAGATGTTACAATTTTGTAAGATCTGGCAACATGCTGACAATGTAGTGACAATGAAAAATTGTCCCGCAGAAGTAAATTGTGTGTTCAGACGATCGTAAGAAAATCTTACAATTTCATTGTCAGACTATGGTCTGACAAATAATTCATCTGACAAAAAAAATTGTCAGTTCACACGGTTGTCAGATTGTTAGATGAAAAAAATTGCCAGACATTTTGTAAGGCATTGCCACTTATGTATATCAACAGCTATCTGCTTGGCAGTGTTGCCCATCAAACTTTTTTCTGACAATGATGTCACTGTCAGGTGCATTAATTTTATACATCTGACAATTAAAACTGAGCTAACAATACCAGCAATGCCGACAAAGAGTGTTCTCACGATTGTCAGATGCCTGACAACATTATCGTCTTACAATTGATTGACAATGGTTTTTCTGACAACGTTGTAAGTTAAAAATTGGCAGTTCACATGATTGTAATACATTTTCAATTTTACTGGCAATATTGTAAGATCTGACAACCGTGTGTACGTAGCTTTAGCGCCATTATTACAACTGACAAATATTTAACATTAGCATTTTATCTTAGAGATAATTTTTTTATGGTTATTAAAAGTTAATGGTAACCTGAAAAGATACTGATAACTTAGCAGCAGGTTTATCCTCATGGTAAATTTCAAAGTTAACTTTAAGCATTTGAAGCTGCCATATTTTCTGCAGAAAGTATTGTGACTTCAGCTGTAGAACTGGAAACAATTTAATGGTGACTTTATCGTTCGCATTAACTAATGTTAAGGTTAACTATCATTAACTTTATCGTTAGGTTGTAGTAATGGCCCTTAAAGTTTTCACGTCAGTTTGGAACCGTACTCTATATTCAGATATTCGTATACAATGTACGAGTATAGAGTTGCATCTTTTCACACTATGCACTATCAGCTGATTTTGAATTTAACAAAAAAGCAATTTCTTCCTCTCCGTATACTTTGTGCCAGTCGCGCTTATTACAAAATTTGTTTTAAATTTATAATGCTTTTAAAATGTATATATAAAAAAATATGTAAAATAATATATGTATATAAGTATATACAAAGCTACATGTAGAAAAAAATATATAGTAGACAACACAATATTCGTGGCTGGTACTGAACATAGTTTTGTAAGAAAACTGTCATAAATAACTATAATAAATTGTGGTTCAAAATTGTATTCTAATTATACCAAACACGGTTTTAATAAAATTTAGCATATTATTATTATATCAGCTGATTTTTTTAAAATCACTTTCTTCATCTCTGTAAACTTTGTGCCAGTTGTGCTTATTGCATAATTTGTTTAAAATTTATAATACTTTTGAAATGTAACTTACCTCCTGTCCTGTGCCAGTATACATTTTCTTGGCACCATTTATTTTCAATACTTGACCCAAATCTTCTAGCACTTCTTCGAATGGCTGTGATGTGCGCAGGTTGAGCAAAACGCGGCACTAAAAACATATACAAAATAATATATGTACATAAGTATATACAAAGCTACATGTAGAAAAAAATATATGGTAGACAAGACAATATTCTAAGGGCAACATACTACTGTGGAATTATATGGTTAGTACTGAAAATAGTTTTGTAAGAAAACTGTGATAAATAAATATTATAAAATCTGGTTCAAAATTGGTATACTAATTATACCAAACACTGTTTTAATAATATTTATCATATTAATATTATACCCAACCATGCTATTATGCCATCCAATGATATTACTTTCATTAAACAACCATACTACTCGTAATGTCAAAAACAGCTTTATTTGCATATAACCAGATTTTTGTCATAACTCCCCATATTATTGTTTGGAATAAACAGTACTATTTCAATTATTTACAACTACGCGTAACAATATTTTAAGGGCAAAACACTATTGTTGAATTATATGTTTGAACACAATCTGAAATTTTCGGACACTCATAAGTACAGCCAAGAACCAAAAGTGCACCATATTCCCATACCTTTGATAAAAATGACATAAATTGTGTCAAGACTAACACTGTTATTGTAAAAATTGAAATTTGACTGTCATGTCCTACCACTTATTATTATCACTTCTACTTATGTTATTGAAAAATTGTGAAATCTATTGTCGCAACCAAACGTACTAGTGTTGAAGGTTACAATATTACATTATTACATAATATATACACATACATACACACTGATATAAACTAAAACGAATTTTTTTAATTAATACAAAATTATAAATAGCTTGTTTTCTATGTTTCCCAGCTATTTATATGCCGACATTTCATAGGAGCTATCCTAATCATCAGTAGACTTTGGATATTTTTGAAAGATATTCTCAAACATTCAACTTTATATCCCAACAATCTAAATAAATTGTTGAGAATTTAAAAAGAAAAATGCTCTAATAATACCTGTCAAAACAATCTTTTTCATTTATACACGTCTCTAACTTTACTTTACGCCTTTCAAAGAAATGAACAACCGTTGGTTGCTACAACTTGTTTTTTGAAAGTATCGAAAAGCAGAGAACAAAAATTCAAACAATTGAGTTTTTTATTCACTATTTTAGCTTCTAAAATTGATACCAATAAAAAATTATAAATAGCTTTTTTCCTGTTTCCCAGCTGTCTATATGTCGACATTTCATAGGAGCTACCCTAATCATCAGTAGACTTTAAAAAACTTTTGAAAGATATTCTCAAACATTTAACAAAGATTTAATTATATAATTTTAGAATTATATAATCTTAAAGAATGACCAAGCATTCACCGACCCCGTTGACAAAGCTAACCTGTTGGCTGAAATCTCTGCAAGCAACTCCTGCTTGTCGGAAAGCAGTCAACCACTTTCCGATCTCGAAAGAGTATCTGCAACTATGCCAAAGATATTCTTCCGGGCGCGAGCAGTTAAAAAGGTTTTGGCCGACCTCGACATAAACAAGACTCCTGGACCGGATGGCATTCCAGCACTGGTCTTGAAGCAGTGTTCTTCAGCGCTTGCGCGTCCATTAGCACGCCTCTTCAGCATACTTTACCATTTTGGTGAGTTTCCATCAAGCTGGAAGGTTGCTAATGTAACGCCAATCCCCAAAAAAGGGGACGCAAATAACCCTGAAAATTACCGCCCAATTGCAATTTGTTCTGCGCTTTCCAAAGTAATGGAAAGTATGGTTAATTACCACCTTGTGAGGTATCTAGAGTCTCATAAATTACTTTGTGATCGTCAGTATGGGTTTCGTAAAGGTCGCTCTACTGGAGATCTTTTGGCATACCTCTCCGAGAAATGGTGCCACTCAATCCATCATTTCGGCGAAAGTGAAGTGGTGGCTCTAGATATCTCCAAAGCATTTGACAGAGTGTGGCATGCTGCACTACTGGCAAAACTTACTGCTTTTGGTGTCGGTGATGATTTTTCTCGGTTTATATCGAGTTTTCTCAGAGACCGCACTATACGAGTTGTTATAGATGGGGTCTCATCAAACGAGTTCAAGATTAATTCAGGGGTACCGCAAGGCTCCGTTCTTTCTCCTACCCTATTTCTTATTTTCATCAATGACCTTCTATTTCAAACTTTTAACCCTATACACTCTTTCGCATATGACAGCAGCATTTGCCATTCAGTAATAGGCCCAGCCTATCCGAGATCGTTGCCAAGAGGCAAAATATGAATGACTCACTGAATAGTGATCTTCTATTAATCTCCGAATGGGGTCGTAAAAACAGAGTCGCTTTTAACGCTCGTAAGACCCAGTGTTGTTTATTAACACACAAACATACGATGGCAGATGCTGCTTCATCTGTACACATGGATGATATAAATATTGAGGAATCGGATGCTCTCGATGTTCTTGGAATGAAAATACAGAGTGATGTTCGTTGGAATGATCACATTTTTCATGTCTCTAAAGAAGCATTCAAGTGCCTCGGTTTTTTGAAACGGTGTAAGATGTAGTTCACTCCATCCGACCTCCTTACTATTTATACCACTTATATCCGACCGAAAATGGAATACAACTCTCATGTTTGGGCCGGTGCCCCAAAGTCTATTTTGGGGTTGCTCGACCGTGTGCAGGAGAGGGCGAAGAAGCTTATCGGTGACGGTAGGGTATCCAACTCTATTGACTCACTGGAGCATCGACGTAGTGTAGGGTGCGTTACTCTGTTCTATCGTTACTACAATGGATTTTGCTCTGACGAGATCAGGGGTCTTGTTCCCGAAACTCGCACATTTTTACGTAGCACGCGTTCATCGTCCAGAGCTCATCCATTTGTGGTCGATTGCCCAGGGAATCGTACTACGCATTACAGAGAGAATTCGTTTTTCAGCCGTACGCTTCGTCTGTAGAACAAGTTGCCTGCTGACGTGTTTCCTGTCTGTTATAACGTTGGAAAGTTCAAGTCAAATGTTCACAAACACTACTCCCTCTTTCTCCCTCCTCATAACCTATTTTCCTAGTTCTGGTCATCCCCTAGGTCATCCCCTGAGTACTAGTCCAAGATAAAAAAAAAAAAGGAAGCCACATGACTTATGTTGTGTTGGCTTCCGAAACAGTTACCAAGGGTATAAATTGGCAGAACGGGGATCAGCATGGCCGGGCTGATTATGGTTGAGGTGCCTACCTTGGCTGAAACGTTCTGGCTGTGGTTGAAACCTAAAATGCAGGAAGGGAGTGTTAGTATCCTTGATAATTGTTTGGTGATGGCTTTTTTCGAGGGCTAACAATCTCCCGAGGATCTGTTGCCTATACAACAGATACGTGTACTGTAAGGAACCAGTGGTGATGATTGACGGGTGAGTTGGTTTAAGGGCTGATGCTCTTAATGGGCTTCGGCCTACCAGCTCATTAAGCCTTGTCCTCCATTGATTGCTGGGAAATTGCATACATGAGGGATTAGAAAGCCCGAACTCCTCAACAAGAAGTTGTTCATATGACCGCAATCATATGACAAGAATTGCTACCTGTGTGAGCCTAGCAAGCTACACGGGGGCGGTGGTGAATCGTGAAAAATGCACTCCGTGGAATTGGTCCACCATCAGGTTAGGCCGTCAAGGCAGGTACTGATGTAAATCATTTTCACAGTTGCCTTATCTACCCTGGCTCCAAAATTTCTACCCTGGCATTTGATGAAGCAGGGGAAATACGGCAGGGTAGAGATGTTTTCGTTAAAAAATCTGGCACAATCGGAAAAATATTCTACATTAAGAGGTTATCTGAAATGCAAAAATCGCCAAATTGCATAAGATAGAAAATCGCCTATGACTCTGACTAGTGTTAGAAAATGACAACGTTTTTTGTATTATTTTTTTCCTGCCTTATCTTTTTCTATTACCATTAACAAGTATTTATTTGCAAGTACATTGAACATTAGTTAAATACTTTCAAGTCTACCATGTCAAATAAAATACCATTTAAAGTGTTGAATAAACGACGAAGGATAATACCCCAATTTTCCACATCACTTGCATAACAGCAGCTAACCATAAAAACGAAAACGCAAAATGTGAACTAAATTTTTATGACAAAAAAGAAAAAAAAAAGTGTAATGGGATATTCCTTGCCTGCTGCTTGCTTGTTAAAATGAATGAACAAAATATTACCCATACCTTGCAAAATTGGGCACGGAACAAAACATCTTAAACACTTAACAATATCATTAGTTATTCACTCCTACCACATTTTTTTTTTCAGAGTTTTTTGCTTGTTTTCAACGATATTTTTATTATGGTTAAGTTTAAGTATTTTCGGTTATTATAATTATGATGCTCTTGACCTAAATGTAAGTGATTGTGTTTATGTACAAAATTTATAGTTCTTTGTTGTTCAAGTGTTGCTTCCACCCACGCACACACACAAAGCCCCGCAATAACCCAGCAAAAAATATTTCCCCTTATGCCAGTAGGCGTCATTGGCATTTATTTTCTCATTACCAACAGCGATTAAATGTTATCTACAGTCTCCTCTATCTATAGAATTTAGGTTCATGAAATAGTAAACGACTGATAGTCGTATAGATACGAGGGCGGATTGATACTGAAGCTAACTAAGTAGGAAAAAAAACTATTTTTTCAGAAACCATTTATTTCTCAATATAGTCTCCTGTTAGCTCAATACACTTAAGGTTGGAGCACGTAATGGGTGGTTAAATTTCAAGGGCCGATGTTGATTTTGAATAAACACAAACTATTTAGGAAATTATTGTAATTTTATTTTATTATGATATATTGGTATTACTCAATTATGTATGGAACAAAATGTTGGCCAAATGGGCGCCGCGACTACGGCGGCACACCTCCATCCGATGGTCCAAATTTTCGATGACCCTGAGGCATAATGGAGGTTCTATGCCGTTAATGTGCCGAATTATCTCATCCTTTAGCTGTTGAATTGTTGCTGGCTTATCGACGTACACCTTTTCTTTCAAATAACCCCAAAGAAAAGAGTCCAACGGTGTCAAATCACATGATCTTGGCGGCCAATTGACATCGCCATTACGTGAGATAACGCGGCTATTGAATTTGTTGCGCAAAAGAGCAATTGTTTCGTTAGCTGTGTGGCATGTGGCACCGTCCTGCTGAAACCACATATCGTCTACATCCATATCTTCCAATTCGGGCCATAAAAAGTTCGTTATCATCTCACGATAGCGAACACCATTCACAGTAACTGCCTGGCCGGCCTCATTTTGGAAAAAATACGGCCCGATGATGCCGCCAGCACATAAACCGCACCAAACAGTCACTCTTTGTGGGTGCATTGGTTTTTCGACAGTCACTCTTGGATTCTCATTCGGCCAAATGCGGCAATTCTGTTTATTGACGAATCCACTGAGGTGAAAATGTGCCTCATCACTGAAGATGATTTTCTTCGAATATTTTCATAATAAGTCTGGATAACTTTAACACGTTGTTGGATTGTGTATCTCTCCATGGTTCAAATTGAGTAAGTCTAAAATAGAGAAATGTCAAATAAAATTCGGAAAAAAACTTGGCGCATTCAACATCGGCCCTTGAAGTTTAACCACCCGATATTTGTAAAATAATTGTTCATGAATTAGTTCACATCAGTTTTTATAAAAATTTCTTGTAGGGGAGTGTACAACCAAGAGTTTTTTCACGTTGTCTTGATGTGACGGCGCTGACGCTTTTTGGAATATGGTGAATCACTTCGCTAAAAATACGTTTGCTATCGATAGTTGATAACATTTTGCTTGATTACGCTTTTCCAATAATCGCAGTATTTATTCGGCCTGTTCCACCTGATAGCTCTGTTATGGGAAAACATATGTGCTTATTTGCTCGCTTTAGCAAATTATGTGATTGAACATAATTTGCTAAAGCGAAACGGCTGAGATATAATGTCGAATGTTTGACAATATCTTTCAAAACGTTCCAAAGTCTACTGATGATTAGAGTAGCTCCTATGAAATGTCGGCATGTAGACAGCTCGGAAACATAAAAAACAAGCTCTTTATAATTTTTTGGTTGATACCAATATTAAAAGCCAATATCGTGTATAAACTCATTTGTTAAAAAATTAATATTTGCGCCACTTTCAATATTTTGAGAAAGAATTTTTTGCTGGGATTTCTTTAGCAACCCCAACACATAACGATTATGATTTGTCATGTTGTAGTTGTATTCGCAACTGTTTAAATTTGTACATCAGTGTGTAGTTACATATGTGTGCGTGTTAAGGGTAAATATTTCATAGTTTCGGTTTTTTGGACACGTTTCCTTTTGTCCAACTTTTAACTTGAGGATTTTTTTTTATTGTTTTGCAATTGCCATTGTCCTTGGAGTGTGTTAGTTGTTGGAACTTGTTGTTGTTGAAGGAAAATTGGGGACAATAAGGCGGATGTTGGGTAATAAAAATATAAAAATGGTAACTATAGTAGGAGCATTATGATGTTACTCGTATCTTAGCATGAGATGCTCTTTTGTGGTACTTTTTTAAAGAGTTTATTTTAGATAACTTTTGCCGGGTTGCTAAGTTAAGGAGTTTATTAACAGCTTGTTTGGAACACCTTCAGAAATATAATTATTTAATTGCTTTTTGATCTTAGCTAAAAAGAGTTTAATAAAGTATTAATAATTTACGGCAAGTTATGAGTTTTTAATTTAGATGATTCATTAAAAGAATTGTTTAGAGTTGCAAAAGTGGCTAAAATTCAAAGTAGTTTTTAAAATAAAATTTAGTTTAGAAGCTTTGTGGCGTAGAAGCTTTATTGCTTAAAAGAGGGCTGTCAAGTAAATGTATCAGCCATGTCACGGATTGCAATTCCGATTGGAAACGGACTTGAAACTGTTTTTAGTTATTCAAAGAACGAAAAAGTTTTTCGCAATGAAATATTTTCTTATTTCAAGAATAATAATCAATATCTTATTCCAAAAGTCTTTTTAGTATTTAGCTATTTGAAGAGCCAAATAATGGATTCAATTCCGTTTCCAAACGAAATTGGGCACTGTGATATGGCTGTATATAAGACTTTTTCTTAAGTGCCGTGGACTACAATTTCGATCGGAAACGGACTGGAAACTGTTTTTGGTTATTCACAAAAACGAAAAAGTTTCCGGAATGAACTATTTTCTTATTTCAAAGAATAATAATCAATAATTTCTCTTAATCCTATTCCGAAAGTCCTTTTAGTATTTAGTTATTTGAAGAGCAAAAAAATGGATTCAATTCCGTTTCCAAACGAAATTGAGCTCTGTGATATGGCTGTATATAAGACTTTTTCTTATAGTATAATTGGTGGTATGTCATAACGTTCAGTGACATAATGTCCATGGACGTTATGACGCACTTAAAAGTGTCAAAAGGTCCATGGACGTTAAGAAACTTTTGAAAGTGACATAATGCCAATCAGAGAGGTGCGTACAGTCCGTGTACATTATGGCACTTTTCCGAGTGGCATAATGTCCATAACTTAAGTCATAATAAAAAATTTTTAGAAGTGGAAAATTTTAATTGTAATACTTTCATCACAACTATATACGCATATATGAATGTATAGTGAGCAAAGAGAAAAAAGACGTTCTTTAATTTTTGTCAGCGAACGATAATGTATACCGTTGTCAAACTGTGAACATACCGCCGTCAAATTGCGAATAGATGGCACAAAAATACTGGTATTAAATTGAGAATGTCTTGTTGTCAAGATGAGGTCGTTTTATTCAACTAAGAACGAATGTTGTCAAAACGACAACACCTTTTGTCACCTGATATGATTTGTTTATATTTATTTTGCCATTAGGTTTTCTGTGTTTTCTAAGTGCTGTTATTTTAAAAGAAATACTGGGTGGCCCAGAAAGACCGAAGTGGTGTGAATTCCTTATAACTTTTTTATTATAATTTTTTTTTTCTTTTCTTTTCAGTATTTTGTAAAGAAGACTTGGATAATTTATAATGGAGCAATACACAATTGAACAACGTGCCCAAATTGTTGAAATTTACTTTTCAAATCAACGGTCCATTGTGTTGACTCAGCGTGCATACCGTCGTCAATTTAATGTGCGGGTTGCACCCTCTCAGTCAACAATAAACCGTCTGGTTGCAAATTTTCGAGAACAAGGAGCAGTAAGGAACCTTCCTGGTCCCGGCAGACACCGAACTGTCCACACGGCTGACAATATTCAAGTGGTACAGGAGAGTATTCGGGAGGATCCAGAAACATCAACCAGGAGACGTTCGTCACAACTGGGCCTCTCAAGGACGTCGCTGCAGCGAATTTTGCACACCATAGGATTGTTTCCATACAAAATTCAACTTGTCCAAGAATTGAAACCAACAGATTACCAGCAACGACTTGACTATGCAATTTATTTCCAGCAAAAAGCACAAGAGAATCCAAATTTTATTCATAACTTAATAATGAGTGACGAAGCCCATTTTCAATTAAATGGGTTCGTTAACAAGCAAAACTGTAGGATATGGGCTACGGAAAACCCGAGAGTACTTCATCAACGACAATTGCACCCAGTTAAGTGTACCGTTTGGTGCGGTGTTTCTTCAGAAAGGATCATTGGCCCATTTTTTTTTGAAAATGAACAAGGTGTCGCCATTTCCGTCAATGGTGATCGATATCGGGCCATGTTGCAAAATTTTGTAAGGCCAGCCGTGGAAAACCATCCGCAAATATGGTTCCAACAGGATGGAGCCACAGCGCACACTGCGAGGGCCACAATGACTCTTTTACGCGACATCTTTGGTGAAAGAATAATTTCTCGTAACAGCAATTTTAATTGGCCTCCGCGTTCCCCGGATTTAACCGCTCCAGACTGTTTTCTTTGGGGCTATTTAAAAGGAAAAGTTTATGTTAATAAGCCTAGGACTATTGAGGAGTTAAAAACCAATATTCGAGAAGAAATTAACAACATACCACCGGAAGTTTTGCGAAAGGTCATGGAAAATGTGTTGGAAAGAGCACATTTGTGCGAAGCAGAATATGGCCACCACTTGCGGGATATCATTTTTAATAACTAATCCAAAAATATTCCCCATAAATTTAATGTATTTAAAAAAAAAAAATTAAAAAAATATCTCTTAAATAAAAAGTTATAAGCAATTCACACCACTTCGGTCTTTCTGGGCCACTCTGTATATACGTATATAATAATATAAAGGGCAAGCAATTTGACTTATATGACAAGCAATCCAATGAAAGAAAATTGTTTTATGTATCGATAATAATATTAAAAACCTCAGATACTGATATATGTATGTCCAATGTCCAACTGCTGATCAAGTTTTTGGATTTGATAATCTTTATTACTTTGCATTGCTGATCACTCATAAAGGAAGTATGAAGGAAATACCGGCACCAATTTTTATTATTATTATCAAATAAAAAAAAAAAAAGATATTGGAGAAGGGAATCAGAAACAAAAGATATTGGAGAAAACTCTATCAACGTCAATAGTCAGATGATAAAAATCTTAAAATGCGTTATATCTATGGTAGCGCCAAGAAATGTTTTATTAACGCCTTGTAAGTATTTTACAATTTTTTCTCCTTGTTTTCAAAATTTGGACACTAAATCTAAAAAAGTAATTCAACCTTGCTTTGCCCTTACTATAAGCACATTTTTGATACTAAAGTACTTTTTACTTTTGTGAAAACTCATTTCTGTAAAAAATACAAAATTTTTTGGTTTGATTTTTTAAGGGAATACTAATTCGTAAATTTAAAGAGAATATAAAAAATTCTGTATTGAAATAATCACTTGTTTAGTTAAAAAGAGTGGAGGTGTCAATTTCTTGTAGGCAATATAAGTAAGAGTTACGCGTCAAGGTTTTACCACCGAAAGTGTGAACCATGGCTTTTATTGGTTCACTTTACCACTCAAATATACGGTTATTTTCATATTTAACTTATTTTTTAATTATGGACCTAATGCCATTTTTAAAAATGACATAATGTCCATTTGCAAACTGTCACTATGCCCATGGACACTATGAGCTTTTCAAAAGTGTCATACTGTCCATGGACCTTATGACACATTTATGTGTGTCACAGTTTCCATGGACATTATGACACATTTATGTGTGTCACAGTGTCTATGGACATTATGACTCTGGATATTATGATACGGCAACGTGTAATTTTGGTCAATCCAATAGGGATAAAACGATAACAGTAGGGTATCGATACATATACTCGATACGGTATCGAGCGCAAAGTATCGATACCTACTCGGTATCGAATAAAAACATCGATATATACTTGTATCGGTCGATTTCTTCTTACGATTAGCGGCACCGCAGAACATATGCAGCCAAAAATCTAAATCTTTGTTATGGTCTTGATATTCTGATCCACTGGTTGAATTTGAGGTGTCTTACTTAGGATACCGGAAGCCAAGATTTTTAAAACGCAGGAATTCTATCATAACAATTTTTCTGCTACATTCATCCAATAGTTTGTCTTGCAACTGTCTGACACATTCAATGAAGGAAGAAAAACTGTTTAGCTTGGATGTAAGACAGTTTATCATAAGTATAATCTTCGACAAAGTGAGAAATTCGTATTGTTTCAGTAACTGGACTATTTTATATATGCTATATTTTAGCATCTTAAGACCGTGACCGCAATTTTACCGTAATTTTTATGAAATGCCACCATATATCCGATTTTGGTAGTCCCACTTGCAAGCAAGGATTGCACGGATTTATTTTATAAAAACTTTGAAAATAAATAAAATTAAGGTAAAAATGGTGACACAGTCAGTTTTTTGCCTGTCAACAAGAAAAGAGTAGTTTGGACCAATACCTACTTGGTACTCGTTAGTAAAGCATCGATACCATTAGTACTTGGTATCGAAAGAAAAGTATCGAGTATTTACTTGTATTCCCTCCAATCGTTTTATCCCTACAAACAAATTATTTAGTTTTTAATTTAAAATTTATTTGGTTTATTAGCATATCATTTTTACGTCTTTTTTTATAATTTTAATACGCTGTTCATACATACAATTTTAATTAAAATTTTGAAATTGACGCCTTAATTGATTCTAATTACCCATACAAAATTTTAATTAACTTAATTGCCAATTAACAGTTAATTGCTCTAATATTTAGTAAAATTAAATATACAAGCCTGTGGCAACCGTGTTTAGTTAGCACAATAATACCCAATGAACACAGTTTGTTCAAATTTGACAACTGAGATGTAAACAAATGCAAACAAAAGATGGCGAGTCAACAAGAAGGAATATTCCAAGGTGCATTAACGTCTACAGGATGGCAGCGCGCGCTATGGCATGTAATAGTTTTTTGCTTCTGGAAATATAGTAACTCATTTACGTCAAGTGTATTGTTTACATATTTGAAAATGAACTTAGTGATTTATTCTGAATTAAACATTACTGGGCATATTCATAAAAAACTAAAATGTATTTGAAATGAGTTTTAGTAAAATTTTGTATGGAATTTTTGAGTTAAAACCCATTTCAAATTCATTTAAATTTTTATGAATATGCCTATAAAAAATTATTATGTGAACTCAAAAATAAAGATACTTTCATAGTTTATTATTGTGGAAAAAGTTACAAATAGTTTTGACAAGCATAGCTTACTAAATGCCTGCTTTGTTGTATTGTTGTAATTTTGCTCTAGTGCTGCCACCGTGTAGACATTAATGCACCTTGAAATATTCACGATCAAAATGTTAACAACTTTTCTGTCAGCTGTTGTCAAACGTTATGTGAACTTGCAATTAATGCACCTTGCTTGCAACATTATGTGCTTATGTATGAACATTAAAAAAAAATTTTAATTCACTAATAATTGAATTAATTAAAAGGTGTATGTATGAACAGCATATAAAGGGGCTTTGTTTAAATTTTTAAGCTAAAAATACTTTTTAAAACCTAAAATACTATTCTTACAAATTTGTGCTTGTATTGGAATTAAAGTGAATTTTCTTTTTAATATAAAACTAAAACCAGCTGTTATCATGGCTCTATCATTTAGTTAAACATTTTTCTATTACCATTTTAAAACGATTAACTTTATGTGCCTAATTTGGCCATGTGGTTTTTATTTCACAACGATAAACTGGTCTGTTAAATTTTCTAAAATTGAAATGGAAAAACTAAATAAGAATTCAATGTACTAGAAAATTTAGCGTTTTATTTAAAATTGCTAAGACTTTAATAATTTGTATGCTAATTAATGGTGTATTGTGAACGATAAAAATGCCATTAAAAGCAGTTGTGATATTAAAGCATACTCCACACAAGCATTTATGGACCGCGTAATACACATACGTATACATAAAATCAAAGGAAACATGGTTTATATTATATTTTTATAAATTTTTTATTTATTATTCACAACGTACACAGAGATGAAAAAAGTGACGTTTGAAAACAATAGAATCATGTTTTTAATTATCGGAGCAATGTCGAAACAGAGATGGTACATAGCGTGTTATTGCTTTCTCTCATTTAGGTATACCTTAGATGTTGCAAATTTATTTATTTACGAATGAAAGCAGACAGCGCGGAGAGTAAATACGAAACATATGCATATAATCTCACGGTATTTGTTCTGTTTCTTGTTGTTGCTTTATGCTTTTTTTTTAAATTAAAACTTTGAAAAAATCGTTGTGCAATAAGGTTGTATACATAAGATATGAACATGACGATTTTAAAATCGTAAAACCTTTTTGACGTAGCCCCAAAGAAAAAAGTCTAGCGACGTTATATCGCACGAACCAGGTGGCCAATTGACTGGTCCTTTTCTTGAGATAAAACGCTCACCAGACTTACTCTCCAACAGCATCCTGTTGACACCACATTTCGTACAAGACCATGTTTTCCAATGCGGGCCAAAAATAAATGGTAATCATGGCGCGATAAAGATCGCCATTCACAGTAACATGACGATCATTATTGTCGGCGAAAAAATATGTTCCAATGACGCCGGTAGAATGCAAACCACACCAAACAGTTATTTTACATGTCGATAAAGCATATTTTGCTTATTGACGAATCCGTTGGGCTAAATATGAAGTTCGTCACTTGGGGCTTCTTCTCCAGAGCCCAACGAGAGAGTGTACGTAGCGTTAAATAGTACATCGGCTGCAATTCTTGAGTCAGTTTGATCTTCTGTGAGTGTTAAGCAAGATCTTTAAGCAAAACTTGCCATAAAGTGGTTTTGACGATGCCCAGTTTTTGAGAACGCCGCGTAATCGACTGATTGCTACGGCAGCGATATTTTCGTTATTTCACACAATGAATACGAGTATGTACTAAAATTTTTGCACTAAACTTGTTATTGCTTGTCTACTAGCGAGAATATATACCAAAAATTGAAGTTAACTCTCTTAAAATTGGGGTCACCGACTCCGAATTTCGGTAGTTCAATTTTTATAGTTTGCATACGTTGTTTGTTCGTCGTGTACAGTTTGCAGTTAGATGATCAGTGAAATTAAATTCAAGTTTTTCACCTAGTAGCTACTGGAAAATCCTTTATATGAAATTAATTTATACAGCAATTCTTACTATGTTGCTTGATTTTATTAAAGCAATACTTTTCATTTGAAAATTTTAAACTTGGCTCTTGCTTATTTAAAACTCAATAAATTAGTAGATATGTAAAAAATCTAAACTTTAGTTTTCTACTTTTATTTTACTGTATACTGTATAAGCATATTTTATCAATACGCCCTTGGCCTTGGCAACTTCAGTTAAACAGAAAAAATTACTATTTGATTCTGTTTTTCCCAAGTTTAGTTTGTAATTTGCTTTCTCTTGTGTTGTTGACCATTTTTGCATTTCCATATGTATGTATGTATGTATGTACTTAATTTTCAATTCAAATGCCTGCAGTTTGATTGTTTAGGTCTAATATTTTTGTTGTTTTTTTTTATTTCGTACACAATGTGTACATACTTATTTAGTCATGTGTATGTATAGTGATTTACCTTTTTATTTCCTAGTTATTCTTTTGTCCTCCTCTCACACACTCTACATTTTGATGAATTCACAGTTATAAAAAACTCAATTACAACAACTTGCTTTCAGCAAGTATCAGGTTGTAGCCATTTTATTATTCTTTGTTTTGTTTTTTTTTTCTCCTAGGAGAGCATGTTGAGTATCTGTTTGTTATTATTGTTTTGTTTTTACTGTTTGCAAAAATGAGAACATATGTACTCGTACATACATACAGATGTATATATTTTAAAAGTCTATGAGTGCTTAAATTTTAGTGTGTTAGTATGAAGAGCTGTTAGGTGTTGTTTGTTGCTTTTGAAATAAGGAAAAACAAAAATTGTTTCAATTAAACGAAATTTGATTGATTGTCTTTTTTTTTTGTTGTTGTTGTTGATGTAACTGTCGTTTTTATATGAAATTGAGATAAAAGGAAATCAAGTTATAATAACATATCATTAAGTAATTGTTTCTAGTGTTCTTTTTTTCTTAAAATTGCAGTTAAAGCAAGATGAAAAAAGAGAAAACATTCCTAAATGTAAGTATGTGTATTAGGGGGGGATCTCGTATGTATTGGCCAATTTTTTAAATTAAATTTGGATCACAACTCCCTCCAAGAAATGTTTTGCGTAGCCAGGATTACAATGGAATTACTGCAAGGCCTCTTTCCACAACAAGTTATTTCAAGAAATGATAATGTTGATTGGCTTCGCCTGATTTGACTGCTCAGAACTTGTTTTTGTGGCGATGTCTGAAAAGCAAGGTTTATGGAAACGAACCAGAAATGCTTGAGCAACTCCGACAATATATTCGTGATGAGATTAATGAAATACAGCGTGAAATTTGGCAGTATGTAATGAAAAATATGCTTAAAATGGCTCGCATTTGTGAGTTTAACAGAGGCGGACATTTATCTATTATGGTATTCAATACATAATTGCCGATATTAAAAAAAAATATTTGTCAATATAATATCCATTCTCTTTCATTTAATAAAAAATTACAAACAAACAAAGTAGTGAACATCTTGTAAAATAAAAACAAAGTTATGAAAAAATAAATTATCTTGTTCTAAGTTTTGGGCTTATTTTAGCTAAATTTTCGATGTGTTAATTTGTATTGTAATTTTTATAAACCTAAATCACAATGATCGTTTTCTTAACATAAAAGAAACAACGGGTTATCAGTATTTGATTATTTGATTCAGATTCAGTAGATATAAGTTTATTTATGTCTCTCAAAATGTATAAGATTTCCACATAAACCAATATTTAAAAAATTTGGGGTAAATTTATATGAATCCCTGGTGTGAACGTGACATTCGTATGTGTTGAAAATCAAAAAGCAAAAAAACTAAGAGTGCTCTCAGGTTCGACTTAATCTTAAACTTCAGCTAATAGCAAATAGTGTAATTTATATTAAAGTTAATAGCAAATGGAATCTCGAATAAAACAAAAAATTTTAAAATATATAGTGGGTTGGACGTGACAAAAGTGGAAGCAGTTTTCGCGTCCGCACTTAGAAAGAAGTATTTCAGCGAAACCTTAAGTGCCTGGTCACACACAGCAACTTTAGTTGGGCAATTCTTGACTTTATAGAAGCTTTCGGTAGGGGAATAAGAAGGGAAAAAGAATTGCCGGTACTCGGAAATTCTCAGCAATTCCTTACTTTTCTCTCATGTATGTACATATACAATGTAGATTGCATGAAACAAAATGTAGAGAATTGTTCAAGAATTGCCGAAAAAAGTTTTTGTGTGTGGACAAGAAAGCAATTCCAAAAGAAAATTGCTAAAAAGTTCGGCAATTAAAATCGCTGTGTCTGACCTTAGACTAAGCAATTTCGTCTTGCAATTAATTTCAGAATATTATCTAACAATGTTATCTTAAAATGTTAAGGTTTGACTAAAAAGGCTGATGTTTGTATATTTGGCTTACTTATATTTTCGATCGATATGTGACATTTCGAATGTGACATGTTTTCCACAATAATTCGAACATTAAAATATTACTATAATTTCACCAAATTTATTCTTAAAAAAAAATAGATGTTATTCATATACTTCATTTATAATATTTTCTTTTATGAATATATAGCTCTCGCTGCTTTTATTTTATCATCGTTATGTGAAAATGAGTGCAGTTTTTGGATATGCAGAATTTTTATAATATAAAAAAAAATATTATTGCCAGAAATGAGAAATTGCATTTGTGCAGCACAGCCGTTCGATCTCATTTGAAAAAATGATGGCTAAATCGATTTAATTAATAAAGTTTCAGAATTTCTTTATCGAAAAAAAAAAATGATTTTTAATAACTTTTAATTTTTTGGCCTTGGTGGACCTTTTTTAAGATTTGCCATTTGATTGACAGCTTGAAGGCGGATACGACAAGTCTTCCCCTGCTGCAATGTACCTAAAATGTTCCACAGATTATTTTTTGGCTACGCAGAATATTTCTGGGAAGAGTTAAGGTGAAATTTTGCATTTTCAAAATAAGGCTCACCCTAATGGAGATGTACATGGGTGCGTACTCTGTACGACGTTGTTGCAATCAAGGAGCGATACTTAAATTGTTTGCAGATTTTGTCTATTAAGTAAGAAGATTGAAATAACATAAAGGGTGTTTTTTTAAGCTAGATAGAACTTTAAATTGTAAAAAGTAACACAAAAAATTAAATTTTGATGAAACATTTTTTTATTTGTTTCAGTATACTCTGACAAATCATCATGAATAGACTCACGCTTGAACAACGCTACGAAATTATCCAAATTTAGCAGTTGGCAACTGACCCGTTGTTTTATCGCAAAATTGTGTTCAGCGATGAGGCGCATTTTTGGCTTAACGGGTTTGTTAATAAGCAAAATTGCCGCATATGGAGTGAGACCAATCCACAAGAGACCCTACAGACTCCATTACATCCAGAAAAATGCACTGTTTGGTGCGGTTTTCATGCTGGTGGCATCATCGGACCTTATTTCTTCAAAAATGAGGCCGGAGCTCGCGTTACGGTCAATGGAGATCGTTACCGCACCATGATCAATGATTTTTTGTTTGAAAATATGGATGACATTGATCCGGAGGAGATGTGGTTTCAACAGGATGGCGCTACGTGCCATACGGCGAACGCAACCATCGACTTACTGAAATCAAAATTTGGCGATAAGTTGATTTCGAGAAATGGACCTGTCAATTGGCCTCCAAGGTCGTGCGATTTGACACCTCTCGATTATTTCCTGTGGGGCTACGTGAAGTCACTGGTTTATGCTGATAAACCAGCAACAATTGACGCCTTGGAGGCCAGCATTGTTCGTGTTGTTCGTGACATACGGCCAGCAGTGCTCGAAAAAGTGGCCCAAAATTGGACGTCCAGAATGCGCTTCGTCAAGAACAGCCGCGGTGCCCATATGCCCGAAATCATTTTCAAATGGTAATGTCACGTATTGATCTTTCGAATAAAAAAAAATTTTGATTACAATTTAATTTTTTGTGTTATTTTTTACAATTTCAAGTTCTATCGGGCTTAAAAAAACACCCTATATATTAAAGCCAATAGGTATATAGTGAATTAAAATTGAAAATACTACTTTGTTGGCTGATAAGAGAATTGTAAAATTGGTTGATGCTTTTGTAATCTCAGTTTAATTTAAGAAATAATTACTATAAGCATGTATGTATGACGGCCTCGCGCTTGAGAGGGCCTCGCAAAGATTTTAATTATTTAAAATTAAGTTATTAATTTTTATTTATTTTCATACACCTGCGTGAGTAACGAGAGTGTGATTAATACTTTACAGGCATTATCCAGAATCGTCTGGCAACACTATGGAAACTAAACAATTTAGCACGCAAGACGGGGAATCCCCGTGTCGTTTAAATATTTGTATTTCTTCTGTGAGCATAACATAAATAATCATTACTTTTGTGAAAGCATCACTCGCATGGACAAAATTTCTTTTTATTGTATTGTAAAGTACGTCAGATCTCCGGTGGCGTTTTAGTAAATAAACGTGTTAATTTATATTGTGATTTAGTTCATATTTCAAGAGTTAGAAAGTAAGTCAAGATGAAATTTTATGACTTTAAAGTAATGATTATGCCATCACCAATAGGTATACAATAGGTATCATTTATAAATCGTAAGTACAATGAATATATAATAGGATTAGAAAAGTTTTAAATTAAAGCCGTTTTGACAATATCTGCCACAACAGGAGATGCCGGGGAACCCATAGGCAGTGCTTTCTTTTGTGAAAAAATTTTATTATCGTACTGAAAATATCTATTATCAACTATACAAAATCTAATCATTCTCAAAAACAAGCTTTTGCTAATATTAGTGAACCTGGATATTCTAGTCCAGTTATCTTCAAGTTGAACTGGTATACTTGGGAAAAGAGATACAACATCCAAAGAAATTAATTTTTCATTATCTTCAATCTTAATCCTATCTTTAAAATGAAAAGAGTTCTTCACATTGTATTTAGAATCTACTGTTAAGTTCTGAAAAATATGAACTTAACAGTAAATTCTAAATACAACGTTAAGAGTTCTTTTCATTTTAAAGCCGTTTTCTTTTTCTCTCGAGAACAGAATATTTTAGCTTTTCGAGTATGTTTTAACATGCGTCAAAATTTGTAACAATTGTCTAACAATTTTTCACCGAGGTCCTCTGTTCATACATCTAACCACTACGGACGGAAATGCTTTTTATGGAACATTGATATATATTTTATTCAATTTTACATTACACTGGTGTTTGCCATAAAAAAAAATCGTATTATTATTAACTCTGGCACTACTGGGCCTATTTTCTTGACTGGAACAAAAGGAGGCCTCGCGAACCCTAATTTGACCGACGTTCACGCTTGGCCTAGCGCTGCCACTGCACATACATATGTATGAGGACAGATTGATATTGAAGCTATCTGGCGCTAGATAGCAGAAAACACGCAACATTTTTTTTGTAATTGCGAACTGTCATACGTTAGCTGTTAAAATTGCACCCAAATTCATCGATTAGTTTATTTGTTGTAGTCGTTTGAAATAAGCAACTTTTGTATTTCATGAAAAATGGAAAAAGGTGAATTTCAAGCAGCGATTAAACGCTATTATTTGAAAGTGAAAATGGCAAAAGAGACAAAAGAAAAGCTCGATAAAGATTGCGGTGAGTTTGCTTCGTCAGATTACATGGTAAAATATTGGATTGCTGAATATAAACCTTGTTCGGCACTGCAACAATACCATCAACAGGAAGGCCAAAAGAGGTTGTTACTGAAGAAAATATCCATCGTTATGAATGATCACCAAGTCAAGTTACGTGAGATTGTTGCAATGGTAAACATAGCATATGATCGTGTGTTCAACATTTTGTCTGAAAATTTGCATATGAAAAAGCTGTCGGCAAGATGGGTGCCGCGTTTGCTCAGTGTCGTACAAAAACGAGTTCGAAGGACCACTTCACAGCGGTGTTTGGACGTGATAAAGCATAATCCAGTTGATTTTTGGCGTCAATTAATAACTGGTGACGAAACGTGGGTCCACCACCACACAACTGAAACCAAAAATCAATCGAAACAACGGGTGGAAGAAAGCTGGTGGAAGTGCTCCGAAGAAGGCGAAGGCAGTGAAATCGGCTGGCAAGGTTACGGCCACTGTTTTTTTTTTTGGAATGCACGAGGAATATTGCTCATCGATTATCTTGAAAAAGGATCCACAATCACAGGAAAGTGTTATAGTGTATTATTGGATCAAATGATTGATGAAGTAAAGAAAAAATTATCTGATTTAAAGAAGAACAAGTGCTCTTTTTTCAAGACAACGCACCGGTCCTTTAAGCATTAGATATGATGTTAAAACTACATGAAATAGACATCGAATTGATTGATCGTCTACCTAATAGTCTAGATTTACCTCCTAGTAACTTTTTCTTGTTTCCAAACTTGAAAGAATGGCTCGTAGGAAAAACATTGCCTCAATGGCTGACTTGGTAGAGCCTGCCTGGGTGTTACTGCAGGCAATCCAAAAAAGCCGCGCAGTTTTTGTGTTTGAAAAAAAAGCAACCAAGTGATTACCGAATCTAAGACGTATTTTGAGGTTTTCCTAAAATCGTATTATTCAGATATAAAAAACTTGGAATATCGTCTTACGAAGTGTATTGAGCTAAAAGGAGACTATGTTGACAAATAAATGGTTTAAAAAAAACCAAATTGTTTTTCCTACTTAGGTAGATTTAATATCAATCCGCCCTCGTATATACTATATAAATAAAAAATTCTGCAAAAAATATGATTTTTAAATATATGCTTACAAAAAGTTTATTTTCTCTAAATTAATCTGTTAGTTTGTGTTGTGGTTGTGAAAGTGGTCATATGATAAACATGTGTAAATATTTTGTTTTCAAAGATCTGCTTGAACAAGTTTCCAGTTGTTCTTTGTTTATTGTAAAAATATAAAAAAAAGTGGCAAACACATACTTAACTAAGACTTTCAACATATCCTTTTTACTCACACCTCTGTTGAAGCAAAATATTTTGATTTGTTATATGTTCTTGGTTGTTAAAGTCAGATTATATATATCCTTGTTCTTTGCACATTTTCTCATTTTCTGAATAAATATTTATACTTTTTCTTCTTTTGCCTAATACTCTACTTGATACGATAAGTGTTGTATTGTATAGAATCAAGTGATTGGCCACAATAAGCTGTTTACGGACATAAAGAGAGAAGTTTATTTAACAATATGAACTTAATCAACCGGAAAATTTGTAAATAAATGGGTAAAAATTAAATAAATGTTTAATAATTGAATATACATATAAAGAAATTACTGCTTGTGATTAAAAATATAAAGAGTATTTGATTTCTTGTAACCCTGCAGGAAATGTCAACAGTAAAACTATAGTGATTATCTATTGACGATATCACCAATACTACTGACAAATTGTACCCTTACTATTGCTAACTGCTATTGACGTTTAACACAGGCTTGTCCTACGAAATCTACCAGTAGACTGCGTCAATATGGGGTCATATGGAGAAAATGTCAATAATAAGATTGTACTGACTTACTATTGACGATACTACTGCACTGTGGGAAATTTCCATAGTAAAACATTATTGATTCTCTATAGACGCTGTCACCACGTGTAGAAAATGTGAATAGTAAAACAAATAGCGATTGCCAATAACTATAAAATATTTAACTAGTTTTGCACTTTTTACTTACCTTTCCCTTTTTATATCATTTTTTATTATTATTATTATTTTTATTAGAATTAGCTATTTTCTTGCGGCCACAGATAAATTTTAAAAACAACATAAATTATTGACAAAAAATATTCGCTATAGCTACGTGCACACGGTTGTAAGATCTTACAATATTGCCAGTAAAATTGTCTGAAAATGTATTACAATCGTGTGAACTGCTAGTTTTTAACTTCCAACGTTGTCAGAAAAACCTTTGTCAATCAATTGTAAGACGATAATGTTGTCAGGCATCTGACAATCGTGAGAACACTCTTCGTCGGCATTGCCAGATAATTGGCTGGTATTGTAAGCTCAGTTTTAATTATCAGACGTAAAAAAATAATGCACCTGACAATGGCATCATTGTCAGAAAAAAGTTTGATGGGCAACACTGCCAAGCAGATAGTTGTTGATATACATAAGTGGCAATGCCTTACAAAATGTCTGGCAATTTTTTTCATCTAACAATCTGACAACCGTGTGAACTGACAATTTTTGTTGTCAGATGAATTATTTGTCAGATCATAGTGTGACAATGAAATTGTAAGATTTTCTTACGATCGTCTGAATACACAATTTACTTCTGCGGGACAATTTTTCATTGTCACTACAATGTCAGCATGTTGCCAGATCTTACAATATTGTAACATCTGACAACCGTGTGTACATAGCTTATCTATCAAAAACAAAAGACAGGAAAAAAAAATTTATTGACAGTGTCACCAAAAAGACACCATAAAGGTTGACAAAAATGTTGACATGGATACACTTAACCCCATACTTCCTTCAGGGAATTGTTTTCTAATTTTGCCACACATACATATGTATATACATACAAATGTATTTAGATTTAAAAGAAACGTCATTGAAAAAGACTAATTAATTATTCAGTGTTGTCCTTCACTTCGAATCGTAATTTAAACAAAATGTAATAAATTGAAGATCATACGTTTCCTAAAAGTACGAATGCAAAAAATAAATCCTTTAATTTTTTTTATATTATTGCAATACAATTTGTTCGATATTGTATTTCATGATACCAAAATGAAAAATTTCGATAATTTTGCTCGATATCGTATGCGGTGACTATTTATCGTATTTAATAATCTACCTAAATATTGAAATTAAACACCAGCTTGTTCGATAGCTCTCAGACAACTGCCAACTTTATTCAATTCAGCTTTAGATGTAAGTTTGCTATTCACAATAGTTTTCGTAATAGTTGTATATAATAGTAGTATATAGTGATGGCACTACACCTCCCTTTTTTTGATATAAAAATTGTACAATATGTAAGAAAAACAATAAATTATAATTCTTATTCTTTACGATTTTCTTTATTTGTTCGACGCTTCTTTTTTTTCCGTAATTACTTTACAATGGATTTTTTCACAATGATACCACTTACACATAAAATACTTAACCATATAATTCTTGGCATTCTCAGACTTAAATTAAGCACACTACCTATCATATCTAGGGTTCCCTACGCCTACAAATACTTATATAGTCTACAATGAATTGTAGAATTTTTATGATTAACGCTAAATCTTAAAATATTAAATATCATTGTTTAATAACAATATACATATATAGAAAATAGGATAACTTTTGTTTGTTTGTTATACAAAAGAATTTTTTTTTTTTAGTTTGGCATAATAGATAATAGCTTTTGCAAAATAGGTTTTGCAAACAAAAAATACTTTGACAAATAATGAAAAGTTTTTCGATATAAAAAATCTTATATCCCAGTGTTAAGTCAAACTCAATATTATGTGTTATGCACAAATTTGATCATACAGTCTACTATACGGCCACAGTCCAGTAGCAAGGACATATTAGGCAATATTTTAGATCCGATACTCATTCTTGCCTGCCTTCTGATGTAGGCATTTTAGAAGGCCCACAAACTACCTGCTATAGAAAGAGAATCAAACACCACGATGACAGACTGTGAAATTGATTTACATCAGTACCTGCCTTGTCGGTCTAATGTGACGATGGAGCCACTCCATATGGTGAAGTCAGCAGCACTCCTTCTGGCTTTCTAGGCTTATACAAAGCGCAATTTTTTGCCATTAATTTGTAATTATATACGAAGACAAACCCCCAGCTTAAGAGTTTGGGCCTTCTAATATCCCTCTTGTATGTAATTTCCCAACAGTCAATGTAAGACAAGGCTTAATTAGTTGGAAAGCCGAAGTCTATTAAGAGCATTAGATCTTGACTAACTAGCCCGTCTAACCATCAGTATCAAGAAAACAGCATCTCGTAAACTGGCATGCACCAAGGTCATCAACTAATTTGCCTTCACAGCCAGAACGTTTCAGCTAAGGCAGACACCTCAACCATGATCAGCACCGAGAGATCTACAAGACAGAAGCTCCCGGGGACGTTGCTGATCTCAGTTCTGCCAATTTTAACCATTCTTAAGGGGTTCGGAAGTCCAACGCAATATAAGTCCAACTGGAGTTTTAGTTACTACAATAAAACGAGTAACTCCTACATCTCTATGCCGCAAAAGGCAGAGTGCGGGGGTATTTACTTTCGACAGAGCTATTGTCTTGCAGCAGATACCTGTCATGTAAGAAACCAGTGGTGACGGTTAGGCGGAGGAGTTGGTTAGGGGTTGTGGTTCTTAATGGGCCTCGGGTTCATTTAGCCTTATATTGCATTGACTGTCTGGGAAATTGCAAACAGGCTCTAGCTCTTCAGCAATAGGCTGTGTTCATATGTCTACAAACTTAAGGCAAAAAGTTGCAAACAGTGTGAACCTTACAAGCCAACAAGGGCCAATGGTGAATCGTGAATAATTCAGTATGTGAAGTTGGTTCATCATGAGGTAAGGCCGGCAAGGTAGGTGCTGATGGAAATAAATTTTCACAATCGCCCGGGATTGAGTCCCCCGAAGAGCAGATTTTTCCTTAGTATATGCCTAACCAGGGGATTGTGCTTTCTGGGGCATAGAGGGATAAGAGTCCCTCATTTGTTGTAGCATATACAAGCCGTATGACTTTTGTTTTGTTGAATTTCCAAAACCCTTATCAAGGGTTAAAATTGTCAGAACGGGTAGCAGTAAAACCCCAGGTAGATTTCGCTTGCATATCATTCTGGCACTGATAGGTTAAACCTAAATTGAAAGAAGGGTAATTAGTTTCCCTGATATATATGATGCATGCCAGTGTTCGGTGGCGAATAACCCCAGAGGTTCTGTTATTCTGCAACAGATTGTTCTGTAATGTAAGTGATGGTTAGATGGGTAAGGAGGGGTTATGCTTACCAACTTTTTAAGCCTTGTCTTCCATTGAATGTTTGGGAGATTGCATACAGCGGGGATTTAAAGGCCCGAGCTTTTCGGTAAGGAGTTTGTCTATGAATTTATGGCAAAAGTTGCGACTGATGTAAGCTTTGCTAGCCAAGCGGAAACGTTACAGTATTCTTAATATGTGTGCTAGTGCATATGTAATTTGCTAGAAGAGTAGATAGTATTGTTTTTAGTCTTACCAAATTGATTGAGTTTATTATTTGCCTCTTGAAAAGTGATCTTTTAATTACACTCTCGCGATAAATAGAACTTGGAAAAAACAGTTGTAATTACAGAAAATTCTTTTAGTATATCTTCAAAGATCTCTGCGGGAGGGTTTCACTGATATTTATGTACAAGTCAATGGCTACGACATAGTAGCTTTGGATGCCTTAAGATTCGTTATATCGAAGCTTAACTGTTGTTGCTATAGAGTAATCTCGAGGTGGCCTCAACTTTTGCTTCATAATGTTTTTTAAAGCTTGTCCATTAAGATTGCTATTAAATCTTTATCTGCTTGTGATGAATGGTTAAGATATGTACATATGTACTTTTGTGTGTATGTATACATATTTAATAGTTTTGCATAATTTTTGTGGTTCTGGGGGTTTGAGTTTCAAACACAACTTCAAAATCGTACTCACAAATACTATTAAACACTCATTTCGATTTATTCATTCAATTGTTAATTCAAACAATTCATAGTAAAAGAATTTCTTAAGGCTATACATCAATTTCTTGACTTAAGTTTAGTCCATAAATTTAAACCGATTTACTTGTATGATAAATATGTTCATATTTGTAAATAACTCAAAAAAGGTCTTTACATTTTTTTGTCATATCTGCTAATACTTTAATAGGCTTTAGATAATTCATTTGCCAGCAATTAATGAAGTGTAATAGAAATTAACTTTGAGGCTTTTGAAATAGGTTTACAAATTTATGAGGCATTTAGGGGATTAAGGCTGTTTTGATATGTTTGTTATGAGTTATTCATAAGACCATTAATTGTCATAAATAAATGTATTTAAATACAATAAATTGAGTGTCATCCTGCAGGAAAGTGTTTAAGGTTATTTTTTGAATTTGAAATAATTTATTATCTTATATCATTAAAAGCAGAAACAAAAACTTGTTGCTTGGAAACAAAGTTAAACAATAAGTGTTGGTACAAAAAGTTAAAGTTTTTATAGATGAATTAAGTTTAAAAAGAGGGGAAAAAACAAAACGCAAAATATATTTTGAAGCATAATTTATGGATTTAAATGAGGGATATATATATTTTAAAACATAACTAACGGCTTAAAATTAGAAATATATATTTTAGAGTAAAGCTTATGGATTGGAATGAGAGATATATACATTTTAAAGCATACATTCTGGATTAAAATGAGCAATAAATTTTGTAGCATACTTTACGGCTTTAAATGAGATATATACAAATTAAATAATAATTTATGGATTTAAATGGAAGAAATATATTTCACAGCATAACTTATGGATTGAAATGAGGGATATATATTTTGCAGCATAGTTCTATTTCCATCTTACTACAGTTGAAAAGTAAATTTGCAAAGTATAGGATGCACAGCGTGGGAGGAGTGACAGAGACCATATGCCCAAGATGGTATTAACAGTATGTTTGTAGCGTCGTTGTGACTAAATACAACGACTTATGCCTTCACATAGGAAGTTGCAGCGTGGTGAAATACCTATAAAAACTGTATAGTGATCTTCTACTAATCTCCGAATGGGGTCGTAAAAACGGGGTCGCCTTTAACGCTCGTAAGACCCAGTGTTACTTATTAACACAAAAAAACGACCGCAAATGCTGCTTCATCTGTATTCATGGATGGTATAAATATTCAGGAATTGGATGCTTTTGATTTTCTTGGAATGAAGATACAGTGTGATGTTGGCTGGACTGAACACATTTTTCACGTCTCTAAAGAAGCATTCAAGTGCCTTGGGTTTTTGAAATGGTGTAGGTTAGGTTAGGTTTGACAGGCTGCCAGCTATTGTAAAGCCAGCCCATTTGGGTCCAATCAGGTCCCGTTGTGTTGCCTGGATATGATATGTATATCAGTAGATCTACATATCACTGGTTTAGAACCAACTTACATCGCATTCCGATACCTCCGTCAAATCATGTAGCATCAGCCTGCCTAGGTACAATGCCCTTATATAAGAAAGAGCTGGACACTGACAGAGGAAGTGTTCAACGCTGTTTTCTGTCTCCTCGTCTCTGCAACTTCTACGAAAGTCATTAAATGAAAGATTTAACCTCCTTTAACCTCCTGCGTCCCTATGTGGCGATGTCCCGTCAGGACCGCTGCAGCAGAACGCAACCTCCGTCTAAGGATAATAGTCCTCTTGTTATCATATCTGGTCCATGTCAGCGTTGATATTCGACTGGTACCCTCACTAGACCAAACGGTGTAAGATGTACTTATTTCTATCTGACCTCTTTACTAGTTATACCACCTACATCCGATCGAAAAGAGAATACAACTCACATATTTGGGACGGTGCCTGAAAGTCTATTTTGGGGTTATTCGACCATGTGCAGGAGAGAGCGAAGTAGCTTATCTGTGACAGTAGGGTGGCCAACTCTATCGATTCACTGGAGCATCGACGCAGTGTGGGGTGCGTTACAATGGATTTTGCTCTGACGAGATTACGGATCTTGTTCCCGAAACTCGCACACTTTCACGGAGCACGCGTTCATCGTCCAGAGCTCATCCATCTGTGGTCGATTGCCCGGGGAATCGTACTACGCATTACAGAGAGAATTCGTTTTTCAGCCGTACGCTTCGTCTGTGGAACAAGTTGCCTGCAGACGTGTTTCCTGTCTGTTATAGCATTGGAAAGTTCAAGTCAAATGTTCTCCTCTTTCCCCCTCCTCACAACCTATTTTCCTAGTTCTGGTACAATGCACTGCATATGTACGGGCATATCCCCTGAGTACTGGTCCAGGGAGAAAAAAGCAATACAGTTAGTTGAGGCAAACCATTAACCAGCACGAGTGAGACGCAAAACTCTCGAAGACCGAACAATAAAAGGAATGACGCGAGAGCTGTTTCTTTAGCCCAGAGCTGCTACTCCGTAAACCATGCTGCAGCATAGCTTGCGGGTAGTGATATTAGAGAAATAAAATCTCAATTAAAGTTGGGCAAAAACTTGACGTCAAAGTATGACTCACAATCTACATCATGCATTATGGTGGGACCACCCTTTATAAGCCCTAAACATTAATTCAGAAAACAGAAATTACAAGCTAAAATAAAATACTTTTAGTGCACTTGTGTTGATATTCTAACATTAAAATGTAAAATTTTATGTCATTTTAATTTTCTAATTATCATTTAAGCTTAACAATGACATAAAATAACTTTAAGTAGGCAAAGGATTTTTTCTAAAATAAAAAATTTCAAAGAATGCTATAAAAATTGATTCTAAAAGGGGTTAAATTAAAAAGAAAAATACTCATCAAAGATGATTTTAAGTATTAGCATGTTCATGAATTTTATATCCTTTTATTTAAATAAAAAGTATAGCAGCAGTTTAATGTTCATCTCTGGTATATCCAGCTTTTTATATGTTTTCTTTTCGCAGTAATGCAGATTTTATGCTTAAACTGTTCTTTGCATTTAAGTCGTTTGTATGTTGTAATTTTATACTTTTGCTATATGACCCTTAAGAAATACGTGACGTTATTTGTCATAAAAAAATACACGAACAAATATATTTTTCTCCAAAAAAAAAGGGAGATGGAAATAATATGTAAAAACATACACAAATGTTCTAGCAAGAATACGCAGGGACACATATGTACATACTTGTGATTGTATCCAATGTAGAGATTCCCAGAGTTTCATTTGATGTAATTTATAGAGCAGAGCTGTTTACAGAGCAAAATATTCTTAATAAAGTTAAGTTTTAAGGGCCGGTGTTGAGTTTGAATAAAACACTCATTATTTGTGAAGTATTATCTTTTCTTTTTATAACGATAATATTTCTGTGGTTCAAGTATGTCTAAAATAAAGTATCGGCCAAATGACCACCGAGACCTCGGCGGCACACGTCTATCCAATGACTGATGAATAATTTGAAGGTTTTCTATTGCCCAGAACCGAATAACTTGTTTTTCACATATCCATTCAAATGAAAATGTGCCTTTTCACTTATTATGATTTTTTCATGCAAACCACGGTTGTCATGGGCGAGCTGTAGCATTCTATTGACATATGTACGGTGGCGTAAATAGTCTTGTGGAAGAAGCTCTTGTGTCAATTGAATCTTAAACGGGAGCAAATGCAAATCCTTGTGCATAATTGTCGCCAAAGTTGTTCTTTGAAGACCAAGCTCCTGTTCACGACGTAGAATTAGGATTGATGGATTGTTTTGAACATATTCTTGAGCAGCAGTAATGTTTTCAGCCGATCTTGATGTACGTTGTGGTCCATGCTTGAGCATATCACCTACAGATCCTCTTTCTTCGAAATCGTTAGCTACACGATAAAAAGTGCGTTTTGTTGGCATGTTGTTTCTCCCAAAAATATCACGTGACTTTCTCATCATGACAGTAATCGACGATTGATTTCGATAAAATGTATTAACGGTTAAATATTTTTCCATAATAAATTTGCCACATATGTACTCGTACTTCACGACTACCAAATATGAACTGTCACGACTAATGTTTACCAAAATGGTGGCAAAACAAAGTAGTATACCTTCGTGGTGGAAGTATAAATAGCAGACAGATGTTCAGCAGAGGCAGAGTTTAATTTGAAACTTTGTGCAAAACAGTCATAAGTCAGAAAAGTAAGCAAGTATAGTATGTTAATGTTAACACACAGTGGTATTAACTATAAATAAAGTTGTGAAATATTTGCGTACTGTGTAACAAACAAGTGCAAAAGCGTTTTTGTGAGCTAAAAATGTAACAATAGGTTTCTTGTTGGATAGACTTTTTTTCTAGCAAAAGACAATATTAGCTGTACAGTTGGTAGAGTTTTTCAGCATTGTTATGGATCGGTAACTTCAATAATGAACAATATAATAATCATTATTATACCAATATTATGACGAAATATATTTATTTGCAATTTTTCAAAAAGTTTTTTTTGTCGACTTTTCAATCCTAATGATATACGAGAACTAGCGTCGCTTTTATCCATTGAAATAGTTAAAACTGCTCTATAAAATACACAAGTTTAAGAATCACTGTTTTTAAAGGAATTCTTGTCGAATACGAAAAACCTCAAAAAGTCATGAATACCATATAAAAAGCTTAACACCTTGATTGTCGTTGTCGTTATAAAAGAAAAAAGGTTGAATGGAGAGGCAATCATGGCATGATGGCAATATTACAACAAATTTGCAATTCGTATGAGCGTCAGACAAATACTTGACGCGCGAAAAATAAATTTTTGAATATTTTAATATATTTATATTATTCAAGTTACAACAATTGAAATGGTTGTCTGTATCAAACCGCAACACAACATGAATTTCAAATTTAATTTAAGCCATCATTTTTAAATATTGTTTACTTTTTAACTGCCTTAAAGTATGCAAGAGTTTTTTATTATTTAAATATTGCTTTGACGTCATTTAAAGGAGTAATAACAGAAGTGTTTCGAGGGAATGTAAAAACGAAACAGAAAAATAAAATAATCCGACTAACAAATATTGTTTGGTAATAATTTTATTACATTATAGCATTACTCTTACTGCTCCACTATCATTCTTTTTATATAGTTGCTGTGTTCTTTTCGGAAAAATACATAATATAATTGCAGGTGTTTGCTTAAAAGCATTTCTTGCCAACGGCACGTGCTTGGCTTTTATAATATAATAATACAAATTTCGTTTATAAAATGTAAAAACCAAATATACGAGTAGAAAGAAAAAAGGAGTAATAGCCTGACTTTAACTGCACTAATTTCAGTTGTACAAATGTACTTTGTCTGTAAAAACCATTAATATTGCCAGCACTTCTAACTTCAAAATTTTTGTTGTGTGCAGACTTTCTCTGTACGCTATGCACCATTGCTGAAGATATTTTTCTTTTTTCTTGCTAAAAGAGTATTATATTTAATGCCATTTTATACTGCCACTATTTTTACTCCAGAGCCAGTAATACCTTTGCTGCCATTGCAAACTCTTAACACAATTCCATGTAAATAAGTATTTGTGTTAGTTTATAATTCAAATGTAAGTATATTTGGCCAGCATTGGCTAAAGTAACAGGTATCTTATTGTTAATTATTTAGTATTTATACTGTTTCATATGTTCGTTATGCTATTTATGCATAAGTTGCCTGATGCTTTGCATAACTTAAGGCGTTTTGCTAATACAAACAAATCATGGCATTAAGGTGAAAATGCTTATTTAAATTACCAAGCATATTCAACTCTACTTGGCAATATGTACACATGCGTAATTTATTTGCATCAGCTCTACCCTTGACGGCCTTATCTCATGGTGAACCAACTCCACAGGATAACTATTTCACGTTTCACCGGCGCCCCTATGTGGCTGACTAGGCTCACATAAGGTATAACCATATGAACACACCCCTTGCTGCAGAGCTCGAACCTTCTAAAACTTCCTGTATGCAATTCTCCCCGGGTAGCAGGTTTTGGCTTGGTGTACAACAAATAAGGGCACTCTGCTTTTTGGAGCATACAGGGGTAGAATTTCTTTGTTTGTTGTAGCAAATAAAACTCTAGGAAGCCGCATGATTTATGTTGTGTTGGGCTTTCGAAACCTTATTATTATTATTAGTGGATGGGATATGGCCTCATCGGCCATTTGCACGTTGACCAATATTGATCTATTGTGCATCCCCTTGCCCCATTATGAGTTGAGTATGTCAAGAAAACGGACAAGCTCCTTCATAGGGAGTAATATTAAGTCACATTCACTTAACATATAAGCTTGTAGTAGCCTATATCTTCTGTGTTCCAGTGCTCCACCGTGGGTGATTAAGTGCTCCAGTTACTCCTCTTCATCGCCGCAGAATCTGCAAATATCTGTGTTGGAAATTCCCATCCTGTGCAGGTGCTTGTAGCAGTTATAATGACCTGTAAGTGCACCTGTCAATGTTCTGAGACTTTTCCTGTCCAGTTTTAGAGCACGTTCGGCCCTCTTTTTATCAAAGTTTAGAAATTTCTTGGAGTGTTCAAGACTCGCTGTCTCGTTCCAATGTTGTTCGACGATGGACGCTGTCCATTTTTTTATCTCCTCATTCAGGAGACCCTTATTGAAGCCAAAAGTTGGAGTGGGTTCAATAAAAGTCCCCTCTGCTCCTTTCTTGGCATAAATGTCAGCCATTTCATTGCCGTGATGCCCTTCATGTTCCGGCACCCAGATCAGGGTAACCTGGTTCTGGCTTGCCAGTTCGTTAAGCCTGTTGTGACATTCCAGTACTAACTTGGACGTAAAGACACAACTGCTCAGAGCCTTCAGCACTGATTGTTCGAAACCTTAACCAAAGGTTAATTGGCAGAAAGGGGATAAACAAAGACTCCGGAAGTTTTGCCTTGCGGACCATCTGGGGGTGCTGATCAAAGGTGAAGGCGTATGCCTGCGCTGAAACGCCCTATCTGTAGTTTAAACCTAAAATCACAGGAAGAAGAATTAGTTTTTCTGATAATGTCATCCGAGGTGCTGTTGTCTCCTGTAATATAAGGAACCAGTAGTGAAAGTCAGACGAGTGATTTAGTTAAAGGTAATACTCTTAATGGCCCTTGGCCTACCAACTAATTAAGCCTTGTCCTCCATTGACTTCTGGCAAACTGCGTACAGAAGGGCTTTACGGGCCCGAACTCTTCAGTAAAGGGTTTGTCCATATGGCTACAAACTTAAGGTTAGTCAAATGGAAAATCCGGGGTGCTTACTGACCCTTGTCCTACTAATTAACCCTTGGTAAGAGTTTCCAAAATCTCAGCTTAACCTAAGTCATGCTGGGATTTATTAGAGTTTTACTTGCTTTCCCTCTATACCTCAGAAAGTGGAGTGCCCCTATAGACCATGCTACACTTTCATACACGCTCGTTTGATCTACTAAATAAAGCATGTGTGCTGAAAAAGTACTAAAAATGCAACCGTGCAACAAAGTGCACATTATAGTTTCTGTGCGATCAGTGTAGTATAAATTGAGAAAAATATGAGAATATTGTTGATGATTCGAGAAAAAAATTTAAGTAATGTAAAATTATTAAGTTAATAAAAGTTTGTAATTATTTTATTGTGTATATAAATTATTTAAATTATACTTGTATAATAGTGTGGCCTACAAAGCCATTTTGAAGCGATTTTTTCAAGTCGGCTAGACTTTTTAATGAATCTTACGATCATGTAGGATAGTGAATAAGGGGCTTATTAGACATACGCAAAGACAAAACCTGATCCCTGGGGAACAAGTACGTACAGTATGTTGGAAGTCACTATGATATCTTAAGACCGAACTGTTTTAAAAGGACCTTTGCTGGACTACTTCTGGGGGTTATCTGGGGAAATGTGCTATGGAATCATATTTAAATACAGCCCCTGAAGGTACTGTCGCACTAAGCATATAATTTTGCGCCAGTTAATCGGTTCTAAAAGAAGACAATAGTACTCTTGCTTGGCAAGCCAATAGGAAGCTGATGCTGATAAATGGAAGAAGTACTATTTTATTCTGACTTTGTTTTAATTAAAAACAAATATGTATATAGCAGATGCATTAAATTGTACCGGTACTAGAAATATACATTAAAGGAATAGAATAGAGAGATAGAGAGAGAGAGAGAGAGAGAGAGAGATAGAGAGATAAAGAAAGAGAGAGCGCGAAAGAGAGTAGTTCTTATGAACTATATTTAAATCTTCCTACATTCTAAGTGAAAGGAAATTAATCTGCGAGCTACTTACTCCTCAGCGGAACCATACGTCTAAAGAACGAATTCTCTATATAGCATGCGTTGTGACTTGCACTGGCCAATCCTATACGAATTTATGAGCTCTGTATGATAAACAAGTATTGTGTGAAAATACTCAGGTTTCGAGAACGAGATTCATGCTCCATTGTAGTGGCGATAAAATAATGTAACGCTCTGTACTTTGCAACCATGCAACAATGAGTCATTGATAACCCTTCTCGTTCTCTCTTAAACACGGTGTAGTAACCCCAAAATAGACTTTGAAGCACCAGTTCAAAAAACACAATTGCATACACTTTTCGGTCGGACATAGTTAGTATATCTATGAAAGAAATCGGCTGGAATAATGTATTGCTTGCACGGGTTTAGAAAACTGAAGCACTTGAATACTTCTTTTGAGACATGAAAAAAGTCTGGCAAGCATCATACTGAGTTCAATGTAGCCATAAATGATTACAAAAAGTTCACACACGATAAGATCAGGTTGTGGAAAAGCTAAATTAAAAATTTCCAAACAAATTTTGAAAGTACAGCACATGCATCTGAAAAGGTAAAAGATTGAAATGACTAAGGAATAGATTTTAGAGATGAATCGTCTATGCACTTGGCCATTCTGACAGAACAGGGAATCTATATTCTTGGAGGTTTTCTAAAATTTCCTGAAAGTAGTAAATTGTGTCAGGCAGAGCTGGATAGTAAATCAAAAAGTTTACCTAATTCAGCATAATGATATTCTATTAGAATCAGCAGCCAGATATATAACCATACATCTTTCCTGTACTTTGTGAGAGAGATGTCTACACCAAATATTGAATATTTTTGAGTGAACCAAATAAGAAATGAAGAATGATTGTGGGCCAAGATAACACAGATACATAAGGATAAAATTGAAAATGCTAGTGAATCAGTTGGGGTTTGGGTGCCTCGATGGCTGATTTGGTAGAGTTCTCGTACTCGACCAACAGTCTCTAGGTCGCAGGTTCGATTCCTGCCTCAGACTCTGGGTGTTACTGCAAAAAAAAAGTTACTCCATACACCAACCTTATGACATGATATTACCAGAAATGTCGTGAGTTGGAAGTAGAAGAAGTGGCAGGTCAAACATACCGCGTACAGAACTGTACGAAAACGGAAATTGGCAGCAGATCATACAATAATCTTAAGACCTTTTACAGTAGACAAGTGGAAATGAAGGCCTTTTGTTGCTTATAGGAACTTAATGGAACCTAAATATATTACTTAAGAAAAACTTTAGGAGAATTACTTATATTTTTTGAACAATTCTTTTAGCTGATTTCCGATTTCCATTCCAAATTTAACACTTTTGGTTGTTAAGTGCTTTTTAAAATAACTTACGCTTTTTACAAAACTCAACAGCTAATCAATGTGCATTAGCTACATACATAAACTTAGTAACTTAAACTATTCTGTATTTAAATATTAACAACAATTATTCTTACTCATGTGCGCCCTAAACTATACCACGCAAAATGAATTTACCTCTAATTTTCGTTTGTACTGAAATTTTAAACTAAAACTAAACTAGACGTATATAATTCCTTAATTATTGAAACGATATATTGATGGTATAACAGGCTTATACTTAACACATTTAGACACTTACACACACATACACACATATATTGTCCTAAACACATACACAAACCTATAACTTGATCAAAATGTCTTAATAGCATTTAGATAACAAATGGTTGTAAATTAGAGGCTTAAAATTAAGCATTGAACTCAGTAACACATTTATTGGGACAAAATTGACTAAAATTGATAAAATTTTGGGTATGACAATATGTAAGCAGGAGGGATAGAACTGAGAGAAATGCAATAAAATTTTTGTAAACATTACAAGCAAGCTTTCAAACAACTGAAAAGTTTTTTCTAACTTTTTGATATTTTCAAAAAAGCAAATCGTGTAGTGGTTGTTCATTTGTTTCAACGTTGTAAAGAATATTAGGAACATGTGCAAAAGGAGAAGCTGGGGGTTTTCTGTTTATGAGAGATATTTGTATGCATTAATGTTAAATAGTCGAACTTTATTTTTTTAATTTCTAATATTGTATGATGATGGGTTGGTATCATTCGTCTAGCTTGAGTTCAATCCTGGCTAAAGCCAAGAAATATTTTTATTTATAATTATAATAATAATTGCCGCGATCCATAACTCTTGATCAAAGAAGACAGGAAAAAATAATTGAATACACTAAAGCTGGGGGACAACTAGCTGTTTCGTAGTCGCTACACTACGCATCAGCACCTACTTGGATTCGAACTCAGTACCATGTAAACATGATGTATTTTTTTAATACGGCTGCTTAACCAACTCAGCCACTGAGCTCTTATTTATTTTTTCGTCTATATTTGGCTCATATTGATCACATATGCAATTTGTTATAATCCCAGTTGTTTGTACTGCAGTTTGCTGTCACTGAACAACCAGTTATTTTTTATTACGTATGGCAATATTGATTACTGTTCACCAATTCTACTACCCGATCAGAGATTTGACGTAATTCTTACAAACACGGTCTTGGCAGCCGTCCAAATATGCCACCAAGATGACAAGCGTTAGGATAACAGTGAAATTGGTTTACAGCAGCACCCGCCTTGACAGCCTAATCAGATGATGGACCAACTCACGATTCACCAGTGCACTTATGTGGGTTTCTAGGCTCACACAGGTCACAATTTTTAGCCAAACGTTTGTAGTCCTATAGACGAACCCTTGCTTAAGTGTTCGGGTTATCGTTCCTGTTTCCCCACGGTCAATGGAAAACAAGATCTAATGAGTTGGTAGGCCCAAGCCCCATCACTACTCCCCGTCTAATCAACACTCCTCGTTCCTTATAGTACAGATATCTGTTGCAAGAGTACAGCCCCTTAGGTGATTGTTAGTCCCCGTAAACCCTCGTGCGCCATAGCTATCAGTGAATGTAATTCCCCTTACTGTGATTTTAGGTTTAAACCACAGCCAGAACGTTTTAGCCAAGGCAGGCACTTCAACCATGATCAGCACCGAGAGATCGCAGAATCTCCCGCGGCTTTGCTGATCCCCATTATACCAATTTTAACCCTTAGTGAAGGAAGTAAAACACAACAGTCATGCGACTTCCTAGAGTTTTATTTACTACAACAAATGAGGGGAAAAAAGAAAGCAGAGTCCTCCGATGAGCAGGGGGCAGTTTGTGCGTTAGTATAGCGAGACTTTCAAACCTGAAACTTTCTTGGATACCGGAGCACAGTAGAGTGCCCGGTATCCAAGTTTTATTTGCTAAAATAAATGAGGGCCTTCTTTCCTCCAAATGACCTAGAACAGAGTGCCCCGGTGAGCGGAGTGCAGTTTGTGCGTTAGCATAGCGAGGCTTTCAAACCTGGAACTTTCTTTGATACCGGAGCATAGTGGAGTGCTCGGAAATATTGTAGCGGATAAACTGGCAAAAGCCGAGTCAGTTTACAGCAAGGGGACGTTGATAAGATAGTAGGAGTGTGAATTAAATCAAAGTAAGTGCAGCGTCAATTTGTAGGGGCTGCTCTGCACAGAATATCTGATGAGGTTACCTGCCGAGTAGCGCGGCTAACATGGCTTGTGTATGATGTGGGGTAAATTTTTTTTTGTCTTGGACCAGTACTCAGGGGATGACCCCTACATATGCAGTGCATTGTACCGGAACTAGGAAAATAGGTTATGAGGAGGGGGAAAGAGGGAGTAGTGCTTGTGAACATTTGACTTGAACTTTCCAACGTTATAACAGACAGGAAACACGTCTGCAGGCAACTTATTCCACAGACGAAGCGTGCGGCTGAAAAACGAATTCTCTCTGTAATGCGTAGTACGATTCCCCGGACAATCGACCACAAATGAATGAGCTCTGGACGATGAACGCGTGTTACGTAGAAATGTGCGAGTTTCAGGAACGAGATCCCTAATCTCGTCAGAGCAAAATCCATTGTAGTAACGATAGAACAGAGTAACGCACCCCACACTGTGTCGATGCTCCAGTGAGTCAATAGAGTTGGACACCCTACTGTCACCGATAAGCTTCTTCTCCCTCTCCTGCACACGGTCGAGTAACCCCAAAATAGACTTTGGGGCACCGGCCCAAACATGAGAGTTGTATTCCATTTTCGGTCGGATATAGGTGGTATAAATAGGATAGGATTATGTTATCCGGGTTTCGAGTTTGGTTTGAATCGGGGATGTGTAAGTCTCATGGGCAACATATCTCGCTCAGGTAACACTGGGACTAAAGAAATTACGCACGTGAGCTAGTTTCATGAAACTGACTACCTATACAACATAACCTAATTTTTCCAAAGTTTAATAAATTTAATTTTTGCAGCTTTAGATCTTTTTTGTAAAAGATTTAAAATCTTTTATATTTCGATAACAATTTGTTATCATCTTTAGGAAAATTTCTTCAAAAGTTTTAGTATAGAATACGTTCCCTTTTAAAAACTCTTTTAAAGCTGTTCTATTTACTATTATTAAACCTATTTGTACAATATTTACAAGAAAATTATAAATTTATTTTTGCTTTTTTGTTAGAAAATATTGCCTTTTAAGTTATTAAATTATTTCTGTTTACATAACTTTTTCATTCTCTTTTTTTATCGCAACAAAATAAACATTTATTAATACAACACCAGAGGATTAAGTATTAAGCTTTTGGCATACACATAAAATCTGTTAAAATCTGTGGATGATAAAAAAATTACTATACAAATTTATAGATATTTAAAAAGTGCTTTTGCCATTAAATTAATTTTTTGTACATAAATTCGTGAAAGATATAATAGCGAGCCGCAAAATTTATTTAAACAATATTGATTTTGTATTAATCCCCTTGACAATAAAAATAACTGGTTTCTGTTGTTATCTCTTTAACACGTTGGAAGTTCAAAGCAAGAAGACGAGAAAAAAAAATAAATAAATAAAAAATAACGCCAGACACGGAACTTCACACTTCTGCTCTGTAAAACGTCAATGAAAAATAATGTTCGCTGCCAAAAATGTATTGTAATAAAACAAAATCCGAATGCTAAGAATTAACCTTTGCCTACTTTTAAGCGCAAAAATATTTTTTTTGGAGAAATTACTTTTTGAAAAGTTTTACAGCACGCAAACATTTTCACCAAACAATAGCAAAATTATGTGTTTGCAGTTTTTTTTTTGAAGAAAAAAGTAAGAACAAAAACAAAAAACCATAAAATAAGTTGTTGAAAAAAAACCAATCAAATATGTTCGAAGTCATGGTCAATTTGCTATACAAATTCTTGTTTTACATATTAAAATTTATTTCCCTTCAAATCGCAGGAAATTCCAACAAAAATATATATTTTTTTTATTTGCCACAAAACCATTACGACAGCAATTAGAAAAAAGGCAAAAAAAAAGAAAAAAGTTATACATCACTATTGCGAAAAAAAAGGTGCCAACGGATGCCACAAGAAAAACAATACACGATTTTAGTGTGCTCTTAACATTGGCCTTTGCCATCAATTCATGTAATTTATTTCTCTCGGCATTTAATATTCTTCCCGCCAAAACAATTACACACCCTAAAAAAAGAATATCCAGCACGAAACTTGTGATGGCGGATGATGATAACAACAGGATGGTATTGGCGTGTTTGAAAGAGACATTTTGTGAAATTTTTGTTTTAGCACCAGAAACAACATAAAAATGAAGCCTTCATGCAAATTTGGCAAAAACTAAGGTATAGTTTTAGGCTAAATTATACATCAATCAAAAGTGTAGGCGTTTAATTTTTAGTTCTAGTTCTGAGGCATCAAAGAAGAAAAGTAAGGGAGAAAAGCTGCTGAAAGCCAAAGACCAAAAACATTTTTCATTGTTTCTTTAAACTTTCATTCCCCATGTGGCTTTTTGTTTTTAGCACAGAACAGCCGCTTGAGTGAGTTGAGAAAAAGGCAAGGCTTTAATTAAATGACAGGGTGAAGTAAGTCTATAATTTAAAATTCTAAAGTGCTGCAGTAATATTTTTCAATTAATTGTTGAAGTAAAATATGGTTTTAATGTGCCGTAAAGTTGGTTGCAGGTTTTCTAATAGCTAGAATTCTCGCTTAACAATCGTTAAGGAAATGCTGCAATAAAGAATTTATTTATTTACTATTTCATCTGCAGAATTATATTCTTACAGATTTCTAAACACTTTAATTAAAATATTTAAATAACATAAATTTAAACGAACTAAAACTAACATTAAAATTTAACGAAGGAAACAAGTTGTGACATAAATGTAAGCATCTTGGAATTGGTTCATTATTCGCATAATTAGTCCTTAGACAGCTCTCCTCAAACATACGATTATTTCTTAAATCCCTGGGAGAACAATATAAGGTAAAATAAGTTTTTAATTCTAGGCAATCAATATTGTTAGATAAAATATAAATATTATTATATTAATGATTGCAAGCCTAATAACTTTCTCCTGATGTCATAAGAAGGCAGTTCATAAGGCCATATTAACTTTAAAGCGCTCTTAGTAAAAATTTTCTGAATATGTTCAATACGATTAGATGCACCTACATGATAGGGATTCCAGATAATAGAACAATATTCCAAAATACTGCGGTCGAAAGAAATGTATAAGGATTTCAGGGTAAATGCATCCTTAAAATCTTTAGAATTTCTTCGTATGAAACCAAGCATACAATAGGCTTTAGAAACAACATAATCAATATGGATAGAAAAACTCAATTTACTATCAAAAAATACGCCTAAATCTTTTACTTCAGCCTTTCGTTTAATTGAGAGGCCATTAATAGAATAATCGAACTTAAATGGGCTTAAGATATGAGTATAATACATCGAGGAACATTTTGATATATTAAAAGATATATAATTTTCAGAACACCAGTCAGATAATTTATCCCGATCAGCTTGTAATTTATAGCAGTCTCCCAGACTGGAGATACAAGAGTACAATTTTAAATCATCAGCGAATAATAAATATCTAGAAAACTTAAAAGTTGATGGTAAATCATTGATAAAAAGTATACAAAGTAATGGCTCAATATGTGTTCCCTGCGGAATACCAGAACAAGCATCTATTAAAAATGACGATTAAGCGTTTCCGATTTTAACTTTTCTGTTAATAAGGAAACTTTCAAAAAATAATAATATATTATTTGAAAGGCAAAATTTACTAAGCTTACGTAACAAAGATGGAAAGAGGGAATAGTGTTGTGCACAACCAAAGCAGGTAACTTATTTCACAGACGAAGCCTACGTAGAATCCATTTTTATAGCATTATTTGAAATTTTTTATTTTAGAAAAAACCTTTTGCCTACCTAAAGTTATTTTATGTCATTGTTAAGCTCAAATGGTAGAAAATTAAAATGACACAAAATTTTATTTAACATTTTAATGTTAGAATATCAACACAAAATATTGGTATTTAGTATTTAAATTATTTACCTAAAGATTTGTAATTTCTGTTTTCAGAATTGATGTTTAGGGCTTATAAAGGGTGATCCCACCATAATGCACGATGTAGATTGTGAGTCACACTTTGACGTTAAGTTTTTGGCCAACTTTAATTGACATTTTATTTCTCTCAATTCACTACCCGCAAGCTATGCTGCAGCATAGTTTACGGAGTAGCAGCTCTAGGCTGAAGAACAGCTCTTGCGTCATCGTAATTGCGGTCAAGCTTGTTGTTTTTGTTGTTCGGTCTTCGAGAGTTTTGCGTCTCACTCTCACTGGTTAATGGTTTGCCTCAACTAACTGTATTAGTTTTTTTTTCTTGGACCAGTACTCAGGGGATGACCAGAAGTAGGAAAATAGGTTGTGAAGAGGGGGAAAAGAGAAAATAGTGTTTGTGAACATTTGATTTGAACCTTCCAACCTTATAACAGACAGGAAACACGCCTGCAGGCAACTTACTCCACAGACGAAGCGTACGGCTGAAAAACGTATTCTCTATGTAATGCGTAGTGCGGTTTCCCGGGCAGTCGAACGCAAATGGATGAGCTCTAGACGATGAACGCGTGCTATGCAAAAATGTGCGAGTTTCAGGAATAAGATCCCTAATCGCGTCAGAGCAAAATCCATTGTAGTAACGATAGAACAGACTCCAGTGAGTCATTGGAGTTGGATATTCTACTGTCACCGATAAGCGTCTTCGTCCTCTCCTGCACACGGTCGAGTAACCCCAAAATAGGCTGTGGGACACCGGCCCAAACATGAGAATTGTAATTCATTTTCGGTCGGATGTAGGTGGTATAAATAGTAAAGAGCAGCGTTGTCAATTTTGAGATTTCAAAACGCACCAAAATGGAGAAAAAAGCGCGTTATTTCAACAAAAACGCACCGAGTTTTGAATTTTGCTTTCCATTTTTAAAACTTCATTTTATATATAAAAACTAGATTTTTATATTAAAAACTTGGTCTGGTACCACTGCCTGTTGGCATGCCATCAAATTCGTTCAATAGCTAGAATTCGTGTTTGCCAAACTTGGCCGCTATTATGATTCTGTTACTTTTATTAAGATAATGGTAGCTTTACAATAATTATAACGATATTTTATTATTCAGCAATATTATTTAATTATATTCGCTGTCGACCGAATAAGCTGTTATTTTTAGCGTTCACAAAGCTGCAGGTGCTTACCCTCATTAAAATCGAAGAAATTTACGATTACCTGGTCATTAAAGTTACAGAAACGCACTACAAGCCATCAAACTCTATTAATAGCCATTCTATCAAATACGAGTACAGTGTAAATCTCATTTGCGTTTTCTTAAGCGATATTTTATTATTCATCAGTTCGGTTTCTTTTAAAAAAATTTCTGCAGAATTATAAAAAAAGATGCAGTTTACCAGAATAAATTTTTATGCAAACGTTTTGAAAACAATTTATAGTTTAATTAATAATATATCAATTACCAAAACAGTAACGAATTCACGTGCCATCATAAACACGAACTTCTCTGTTCAGAGACTGCATTTATTGCAATATTTGACAAATTTGGTTTGATCGTATAATAGCAAAATACGCTCTAAAAGGAGACAATTTTCTAAAACGAAGAATATTTATAATTTAGGAAAATTATCTTACTTTGTGCATATAATATGGTGCGTTTTTCATATTCATATAGCTCCGTGCCCTGATTGTGCTCTGAAAAATTTAACATAAACATACTGGGCACTTGAATACTTTTTTCTTATATGAAAACAAAAAGTTCAGTTGAATTTGATGGCGTGCCGCCGATATTTAAAAAGCGCACCACGCACCGACTAAAGAATTTTTCGCACAAATAATTGTTAAAAGCTCCAAAAACGGTGCGAAACGTACCGAGTTGACAACGCTGGTAAGAAGGTCGGTTGGAGTGAAATGCATTTTACACCATTTCAAAAACCCGAAGCACTTGAATGCTTCTTTAGAGGCATGACAAATGTGTTCATTCCAGCGAAAATCACACTGTATCTTCATTTCAAGAACATCAAGAGCATGCCATTCCTCAATAATTATCCATGAATACAGATGAAGCAGGATCTGCGGTCGTTGGTTTGTGTGTTAATAAGCAACACTGGGTCTTACGAGCGTTGAAGGCGAACCTGTTTTTACGACCCCATTCGGAGATTAATAGAAGATCACTATTTAGTGAATCGTTCATATTTAGCCTCCTGGCAGCGATCTCTGATAGTCTGGGCCTATAACTAAAAAAGTACGAGTGGCAAATGCTGCTGTCAACCGCGAAAGAGAGCACTGGAAGTTAGATGTAGAAGGTCATTAAGAATAATAAGAAATAGCTTTGCGTTATCCCTGACTTAATCTTGAACTCGTTAAATGAGACCTCATCGATAACAATTCGTATAGAACGCTCAATATACAAATTATCACCAAAAGCAGTAAATTTTGTCAGTAGTGAGTGCACTACTATGCCAGACTCTTTCACCGAAATGATGGATTGTGTGCCACAATTTTCCCGAGAGATATGCCAACAAATATGTCCTATTAAATCCATATGGAAAAAGTTACTTTTCCTTCTCTTTTCAAAGAAATTACTAATTGAATTTTTTACCAAAAAAAAAAAAAAAAATGTAAAAAGTATTTTCTTTTTTAAACAAATTCTTTGCACAAAATTGCACTTTCAATTTTATTTCATACGAAATTTAAATCCTTTGTGCTCCTTTTTACATGAAACCCAACCATTATTTCCCATTTTCCAGTTGCTAATTAAGTTTGTGTCAGTTGCTATTGCATTTTTCTGCAATATTCATTTCATTTTTATATATGTACGTACATATGTATGTATGTGTAACATTTTTTCTTTCTTCTTCTGATAGTATCCTAATTTAACCCAGTAATAACAATGAAAATCTGTACTTAATTAAATTTACAAAAATGTTTTGTATTTAAATTTTTTCGGGGTGTCGTTGCGGTCTGCGTGCTTGTATGATATTTGGTCTTCTTGACAGCATGCCAATACACATACATACAAATATATTCAATTCACGCATACATAAATATAAAAGCAGCAGGCTCATTTGCATATACACTTGCGTTGGAATGTATGTGTTTTTGTGGAAAGACTTTACATAAATTTTCAGGCGCATTCGATTAAATGCAATCATTTCCCATGAACAATTTTTCACTCTGTCGCTTTTTTCGTAAATGTTGCATTTACGTTGGTGCGACTTCTTGCTGTTGTAGTGTATTGTGTTGTGTTGTGTGTGTGTGTCCATCTTTTTTTTTAATATAAGTTTTGCTTATTGTTTTATTATGAAAATTGTGCACTTACCTGCACAGAATGATCCAAATTATTGATTATACGTATCACACGTCCGGCACTGCGTTTTATCGAGCCCGATGTGGTAGATAAAGTACCCAAATCCGCTTCCATTATTGATGGCTTGCGACTGGCAGGTTTTGAGCCCCAGCCCTGATTGCCAGGTGAAGCATACCACATGCCGTTCTTTTTGCCGTAACTTGCCGGCTGCATCACCAGACGTGAAGTGATATCCAATGAATTGTTTAATACGAAAAAAAAACAGCAACAACAAAAGCGAAATACAATTTATAGTGTAGAGATTTAATTCCAGGTAGAGAGACCCAAAGCAGGCATATAAAAAAGAAAAGTAAGAAAAAAGGGTAAAATATTATTTAAATATTTTTGTAAGTTTATGAAAAAAATACTGTATCAATACTGTAGGTAGTTGGGCTCCTACATTTAAAATTGTTTATATCACCATGAAAGTATTCATGTGTCTGCAAAAAGTGTTGGGGCAGAAAAAAAAACTTAAAACTTATGGTGGTGAAATTATTTTACAAAAAAATATTCATTTATAAAATTCTATAAAAAAAAGAAAATAGAAAATAAGTAGAATATTGCCTTTGAATAAAAAACTTTCAACAGCTACTACAGTGGCAAACAAAATCGATTTATCAATCCAAAAATATTTACAAGTTTTCTTTGTGTTTCCTAGCTATCCATATAATGAGATTTCATAGCTGCTATCCCAAACATCACTAACTAAATATATGTATTTTTTTAATGCTATATAAAGGGTGGTTAAATTTCAAGGGCCGATGTTGATTTTGAAGAAAACACAAACTATTTAGGAAATTATTGTAATTTTATTTTATTATGATATATTGGTATTACTGAATTATGTATGGAACAAAATATTTGCCAAATGGGCACCGCGACAACGGTGGCACACCTCCATCCGATGGTCCAAATTTTCGATGACCCTGGGGCATAATGGAGGTTCTATGCCGTTAATGTGCCGAATTATCTCATCCTTTAGCTGTTGAATTGTTGCTGGCTTATCGACGTACACCTTTTCTTTCAAATAACCCCAAAGAAAACAGTCCAACGGTGTCAAATCACATGATCCAGGCGGCCAATTGACAGCGCCATTACTTGAGATAACACGGCCATTGAATTTTTTGCGCAAAAGAGCAATTGTTTCGTTAGCTGTGTGGCAAGTGGCACCGTCCTGCTGAAACCACATATTGTCTATATCCATATCTTTCAATTCGGGCCATAAAAAGTTCGTTATCATCTCACGATAGCGAACACCATTCACAGTAACTGCCTGACCGGCCTCATTTTGGAAAAATACGGCCAGATGATGCCGCCAGCACATAAACCGCACCAAACAGTCACTCTTTGTGGGTGCATTGGTTTTTCGACAGTCACTCTTGGATTCTCATTCGCCCAAACGCGGCAATTCTGTTTATTGACGAATCCACTGAGGTGAAAATGTGCCTCATCATCATTTTCATAATAAGTCTGGATAACTTTAACCCGTTGTTGGATTGTGTATCTCTCCATGGTTCAAATTGAACAAGTCTGAAATAGAGAAATGTCAAATAAAATTCGGAAAAAAACTTGGCGTTTAGGTGTGGTTCACATTCAACATCGGCCCTTGAAATTTAACCACCCGATATAAGAAAAAACAATTTAATATTCATATTATTTGATAAACAAACTATATTACTTTTTTCTAAATTTTTCTAGCTAAAGATCATTGATATGTTGTTTTTTTTAAGAGAAAAATTATAGATATTATTTGCGATATTTCGCTAACAGCTTGTAGCATCGTCAGGAAAAGGAAAAGTTTCAATTTATCTTCAAAGTCAAAAGTTTTTATCAAAAATTTATTTGACATCGTTAATAGTTCATCATATGCGAAAATTCGAACTTAGTTTCGCAGCATTAATTTTCGGTTTTATGCAGGTCAAAACTTTTATAAACCACACTGAACAAAAAATTAAAAAAAAAAAAATTTATTGAAGTAAAAATTTAACTGCAAGTATATAACTTCTATCTCGAATTTACCTTTAAGCTAAATTTAAGCTTTTAAGTTAAAACTCGTAACTTTAAGTTTGAATTTATGCAATGTAACAATTTTTAATCAAAAACGTATTTGACTTCGTTAATAACAAATTTCCACAATTTTTAAAAATTCGAACTTAATTTCGAAATTTTAATTTTCGTTTCTATGCAGGTCAAAACATTCATAAATAACATTGAACAATAATATTTCAGAAAAAAAAAATATTTGTAAGAAATTTACCGAAATAAAAATTTGACTGCAAGTATTTAAGTTTTACCTCGAATTTACCTTAAGCTAAACTTCAGCTTTTAAGCAAAAACTCGTAGCTTCCAGTTTGAATTTACCTGCAAATTTTTAGTAGAACATTTTTGTAATTTTTGATTGATATATAACTTTGGGTTCTGTTAAAGTCAAAAATTTCTTAAAGAACATTTAACAAATAATTTCATTTTAATGGTCAACAAAAAAAATATATTCAAAGAATATATTGAATAAAAGAGTTTAACTTCAACTTCGAATTTACCTTTCAAGTTAGATTTTTTAAGTAAATATTTTATAGTCTTGTCATTGCTTAATTTAACATCATTAAAGTTAGTTTTTATTATTTTCGAAAATTCGAACTTAATTTCGAAATTTAATTTTTTGGTTCTATGCAATTAAAGTTCCATAAATAATATTGTGCACACAATTTTAATAGCTTGTACTATGACAAAAACAGGAATATTACTATTTAAAAAAATTTTATTGATAGAAAATAAGCTTCGAACTCACTTTAAAGTTAGAATTCTGAATAAAACATTTTGTAGTCTTGTCATTGCTTAATTTCATTAATGAAAACTATTATCATATCCAAAAATTCGAACTTAAGTTCGAAATTACATTTTTTAGTTCCATTCAATTCAAGTTTTATAAATAAGAACAAGTACACAATTCTAATAGCTAGTACAAAGACAAAAAAGAATCATATTAAAGTTACTTTCCAGTTTAGTCTTGTTTTGTTATTCACTGTTTGAAATGTCAGTTGGCATGCATGACGGACGAGCTCCGTCTGTTTGTATATGTGTCAGTATGTTTCTGTATGATTTTGTTTGTATAAATCTGATTTTAATTAAATTCTTTGTAACAATTTTAATTCACTTTCATTTGTCTCTTTCGTGCTCAGCAACCAAGTACTTGTTGGTTTTTGTTTGCATGCCAGTGTGCGTGTGTGTGTGTATGTGTGCGAGTGTGTAATATAACAGTTTTGTTTATACTACACATATGAAGTTGTAATTGTTTGTACGAAGATTTGTTTGAGTGTAAATGTGCATCTGTCATCGTTTACAGTCGTTGTTAATTTGATTTTATATCAAAATATTTTTATCATGATTTTCTTTTTTTCACATTGATATTTTTTTTTAAATTATTTTGAATGAATGCGAAAAAAGAATTTACTAAATTGTTAGTACTGCCTCAGTTTGTAGCCAAAATCTTTGTTAGCATAGGAAAGTAAGTGTGTGTGTGTGTGTGTGTGTGTGTAGGATTTTTATTTAGGCAATGGCGAGTGACCGAGATGGTTTTTGATAAATCGCAAAATAATTGAAAATTTATTCGTTGATTTATTTAATATTTTTCTATTTAAAATTTTGTTTTGTGGCCTTTAGTTAACTGCTGCGTTTTTAATGAAAGTTTTTATTTATAAAATTTATGTACTTTCATTTTAACATTTATCTATATGATTGCGATTGAATAAAGCAATATTTGCAGTTTTAATCAGTTTTTCATTTGATGATGGCTGTGTTTTTTTTCCAGTGAAATTTCAATTATGCCTAAAAGCAGGCACCAAAAAACTTCAATTAAATAATTGTGGTTTTTATGTGCGTTTTCTATAAAAGCAGAAATTAGTTATCAAGGTATGCTTTATAGAGGTATACAACTTTAAGTAGTTACCAATTTTTTTTAACTGACAGCCATTTTTTTTAACTGTTTTATGTTAACTTTAGCATGGCGTTTCAGCATGAAGTATTAAACACGTAGGCCACAGCAGACTTCACAACTTCAGGACAGCAAATGCTGCAACCGGCAACTGTAGTTGTGTAGACGACTAATGAACAAGTTTTGAAGCTGTTTGTGTAGTTTATTTGGCTCTTGGCTAGTTCTTTTATAAAATTAGGAATGCTTATTTTGAGGATAAGTATGTACGAACATATTTAACTTTAGAACAATTAAACTTGTGAATTTATTTAAAACGGTATTTAAATTTTGTTCTTTTGTTATGCTATATTAGAAAATAAAATATTTCTAAGAACAAAATTTTTTTTATTACATGTTTTTTTATACTGTTTTTATTTTGTAGTCAACAAAAAATAGAAATTAGTTTATTCGAGTGCGGCAAAAAAATCAGCATGGACAACAACCTGAAGTCGTGTCATCTTGCTGTTGTCTAAATAAACGTTCGCATTTAAATATATGTATTTTATGTATGACATATTGAAGCCGGCTGTTTGCTGGCTTCAATGTGTTTAATGCTTGAATATAAAAAATATGATAGTCATTGTTACCGATTTTCGTAAGCGAATTTTGTTTCGCGATCTAGCTCACTTTTACTTGAATAGAGACGTCAACAAACAAAACTGCGGTATTTGGAGTGTTAGTAATCCTCAAGTTACGAGTTAAGCATGAGTGTAACAGAAAGTATTATATAAGAGTGTAACAGAAAGAGCATAAGAGTGTAAGAGAGAGTATTGCCAAAACAGTTAAACTAAGGTAATAAGAGTATTATACAACTACTACACTATACTTCTCCAAATCAAGAAATATTTATGGTTTCGTGGTACTTTTTGTTTAAAACAAACAACTCTTTGTGAAAATTAATTTATTGAATTTCTGTTGAACTTAACAATTAATAAATTAGATTTTTGGTTTTTGCACATTTGTACATCGGGTTTTAGTTTAAGTTTTTCCTCTCTTAAGTTGTTCTTAAGAAGGATTTTTCACAATACAAATTTGCTGTGATCAAACATAAAGACAAGAAAAATAATAAGCAAACCTTTAATTGGGGAACAACTCTTTGAAAAAATTTATAGTACAAGTTATCTGATGCTTTGTAGGCATAGACTTGTAGTTCGCCAATGCACTTGACATTTATTTCGAACTTTTTTATATTGAAGTTGTAACAAGGCAATGGTAATCTTGACAAGAAGTACACTTCAGTTTAGTGTATTGTATATTTCTTTCTCATAAATAGTAAAAGAATTATATTAGAGTCATTCAACAAACATTGAAAAACAAATAAACAACTACAAGTAGATGAAATTTCAAACATTTATTTGCTTTGAGTCTATCCGTGCATATGCTTAGTATGCATGTGCAATTGATTTGCAGCAGCACCTGGCTTGATGGATTTATCTGAACTCCATATGAATGTGCAATTCCTTTGCAGCAGCACCTGGCTTGACGGCCTTATCTAATGGTGAACCAACTCCACGGTGTGAATTATTCCCAATTCTCCATGTGGCATGTAAGGCTTACACAAGTCGCTACTTCTATCATATGTTTGTTAGCCATATAGACACAACCCCTTGCCAGAAAAGCTCGATTTGTCTAATCCCTCCTGTATGCAATTCCACTGACAGCCAATGGAAGACAAGGCCATTAAGAGCATCAGCTTTAACCAACTCACCCTTTTAACAACTACTGGTTCCCTAGATTACAGGTATCTGTTATAAGACAACAGCACCTCGGGGGTTATTAGCTCCAAAAACCGGCCTGCACCATACTTATTAGGGACACTTCCGGCGATTTCAGGTTTAAACCAAATCCAAAACGCTTCAGCCAAGGTGGGCACCTCAACCATGATCAGCACCGAGATGGTCTGCACGGCGGAACCTCCTGGGGGCTATCTTGATCCGCGTTCTGGCAATTAACTCTTGATGAGATATGCACCTCAACCGAGATGGTCTGTTCGGCAGAACCTCCTGGGGGCTTTCTTGATCCGCATTCTGACAATTAACCCTTGACGAGGGGGTTTCTGATGTCCAACACCACATAAGTCATGCGGCTTCCTATTTGTTACAGCAAACGAGGAGCTCCTACTCTTTTATGCCCTAAAAATCAGAATGCTTTCGTTAAGCGTACACCAAAACAAAACTTGCTCCCCGGAGTCTCTAGTATATATTGAGATATTGTTACATCCCGTGTTTGGTGGCTTTTTTAGTTGGTGGCAGGTCAGAACGTTACAATCAATGATGACTGCTTTAGAGCCATAATTGTTGGCTTTTTTCTTCATCTATTGAAGAACCCTGATGTACAGCAGTTGTATTTTCAACAAGACGGCTCAACATGTCACACAGTTCTTGACGCAATTGATTTATTAAAGGCAACGTTTAGTAGCCGCATAGTTTTACGTTTCGGACCTGCAAATTGGTCTCCAATATCGTGCGGCTTAATACTGCTAAACTATTTTCTGTTGAGATACGTATTATGCCAATAAGCCCTTAAAGATTGGTCACAGCTAAAAATGTCGATGTATTTGGAGAGAAAATTTCAAACACAAAACTTCGAAGCAAAAACAATTTTCAAATATATGTATATTTTTTTGTATGTTTAATGTTTGTGTTTGAAATTGTCTCTCCAAATACATCGATACACGATACGACTGAGCTTGTGAATTCAACATATAATTCTTAAAATCCCTTTGACTATACAATAAAATGTTTACAATACTTTATTTCTCAATCCAAAATTAATTTCTTTGTATTTTAACTACTTGAAAAGGAAATTGGTAATTAAACATACTTTCCACCAAATTTGTTTAAAAAAATTGAACACCTTTCAAACTATAACTCCATATTAAATAAGTTAATTAATTAAATTTACGTCTCATTTATTTGATTTTTAATAATTTGTTTTTCTCCCCTTTATTTGTCCGGTTCTTTTCTGTGTTAAAAATTAATAATTAAAAATAGTTTCATATTATACACGATTGGTATTCTCCCTCTTTCATTTGTATTGCTGCTACAAAATAACAAAAATTTAATCAAGGATTTTATTTTCATGATGTTGATAACCAATTACACTTATAAAAACACTCTCACATTGTTTAACCTTCGTATGAATTTTATTGAGAACAAACACAACAACACAATTGTGAATATTGAGAGAGCGAAAAAAAAGGAAAAATCCCGGATTCAAAAATAAAATAAACAAAAATTTAATGAAATAAAAAAAAAAAAACAGACTGAAAAGTAAAATAACATTGAAATTGTGAAACGTGTCAGAGACATATATTCGGTTGAAACCAAATAAAAATGTCGTTGCTTTATTGGTTCTGAAATAAAAACGAAAGAATGTGTTTGCTTATTTAATTATGTGCATTTGTACACGTCAGCATTTACGATATGCGAGCTGGCCTTTACAAAAATAATTGTTAATTTAATGAGGAAATTACAAAATAAAAAAAATTTATAAAACGTCACAGAAGATTTATACGAAGTTTTTGATATTTAAAACTCTTTTATGGGAATAAATATAGAGCGCTGTAAAACTGAACATAAAAACATTTACCTGCACCTTTGTTAAAGTGTTTGCGAGACTTTAAAAATATATTTGTTGCAAAATTGTAACAAAGGCTAACTTAAATTGAAGGCTCCTAAAAGTAGGCAATTATTTCGAAATTCCATTAGCATTATAGATAAAAGGTGATCTAATCAAAATGCACGATATTAATTGTGAATAAAGCAAAAAGCTTTCAGAGAGCCTTTATTCTCATAGAAAGCATTATAAAAATTAGTTGTGAAAACAAATATTGGCCAAAAACTCGATACGTCTTAGGTGGCATACTTCTAACCGCTCTGAGACATAGTTGTCGTTAATGTACAGAATTATCTAATCATTTCGAAATACATCAGTCCGTGTTATACACGCCAAATACAGTAGCGAAATCGATTAACATCAGCACCTGCCTTTACGGTCTAAGTTGATGATGGACCGACTCCGCGGGGTGAATTATTTACGATTCACCAGCATCCCCGAGAGGGGTCTTATGTTCCTCCTGTACACAATTTCGCAACAGTCAATGGAAGACAAGACTTAATGAGTTGGTAGATCGAAGCCCATTAAGAGCATTAGCTCTTAAACCAACTCACTCGTCCAACCATCATTCCTGGTTCCTTACAGTACAGGTATCTGTTGCAAGACAACGGCACCTCGAGAGGTTGTTAACCCCCGGAAACTGGCATGCACCATAGAACTTTTCCCCAGAAGCACCAAGAGCTGCTGAAGAATGCTGAGAATCTCTCGAGGGCTTTGCTGATCTCTGTTCTGCTAGTTTTAGCCCCTGGTACGGGTTTCGTAAGTCCTTAACACTTCTTAAGTCATACAGTACTAGAATTTTGTTCGCTTCAACAAACGATGGAGTCTTTCCCCTCTATGCCCCAGAAAATAGAGTGCCCTCGCTGGGTCTACACAAAACCTGTTCCCTGGGGGAAATAGCAGCATACAACAGCGAAAAAGATCAGCACCTGCCTTGACGGCCTTAACTGATGATGGACCAATTCCACGGAGCAAATTATTCATGGTTCACCATTGCCTCCGTGTGGTTTACCAGTCACACACAGGTCGTAATTCTTACCATTTGTTTGTAGCCATATAGGCAACCCCTTGCCCAAGAACTCGGGACTTCTAATCTCTCCTGTATGCAATTTCCCAGCAAAAAATTAAAGAGAAAGCTTAATGAGGTGGTAAAATAGCACAGATATTTGTTGCAGGGCAACAACACCTCGGAGGTAGTTAGTCTCCGAAAAAAGGCCATGCACCACACAATTATCAGGGATACTAACTCCCCCTTGCTGCGGCTTTAGGTTTAAACTACAGTCAGAACGTTCCAGTCGAGGTAGCCTGCTCAACCATGATCACCCCGGGTTGAGATGCAAGCAGAGCCATCCGGGTGCATGCTGATCCCCAAACTGCCAATTTATATCCTTGGTAAGAGTTTCGAAAGTCCAACACAACATAAGTCGAGCCGACTTCCTAGAGTTTTATTTGCTACAGCAAACGAAGGACTCCTTCCGCTCTATATCCCCGAAAAACAGAGTGCCCTGGTTTGGAATACGCCAAAGCAAAACCTGTTCCTCGGGGGGATTAGCAGCATACAATATAATATTCTTCTATGTGCAAAAAGTAATGTGTATCACCATGATTAAACTGTTTTCGCAATACTTTCTGTTACACTAATGCACGACTTTAGTCTGGAGTTTTTTCTGACACCCAAAACTATGCTTGCATACAAATGTGATTCACAAGAGTTGTCTACTTTTAGGCTGAACATTTCCAATTAGAAAAATAAACGTTTTAAGATATGCTTATGAAATAATATGTTATTATAAATATATTTTTACAAAGATTAATAATTTATTATTTAATATAATAGAATTTATATAAACATATTTTAATTTTTGCAAGCAAGTTTTCCTTTATAAAATCGACATTTTTTTAAACCACTGGATGCTTTCAAGCAAAAATTTTTTTTATGAGTTTCTGGCTAAAAAAGTATTCAATTCAATACATGTCTCTAGTAAATATAAAAGTGTAAATCCCTACAAATTATAAAAAAAAAACAACAAGAAAAAAAGTATAACAGTTTTATTGAGTAATTTGATTTTATAGAAATTTCATTAAAATTATATTCTTGTTGTTGTCAGTCACCGAAAGTATTCGTATACAAATATGTTTTTATTTTTATTTTAGTTGATATAAAATATATATTTTTTTGTTTATTTCAATTTTATATGACAAATCTGTATAGAAAAAAAAAACATAAAAAATTCTATTCAATTATATTGCACAATAAATTGGATTTAAGCCCAAACAATAAATAGTTCAGTAGTCAGAACATGAATTGAAAGTGTGGACACGAAAAATGTGTTACATGTTTAATACAAAATTACTAGAAAAGCTTTCACACAAAGAAAATTTACATTATTTTTAAAATTGGTTTTGGAAAACAGGATTTTTAAAGCATGTATAAAATTTGAACAAGTTGAGGTCTTATACATACTTACATTAAAAGAAATTTCAACTGACAGCCTTGCTAGACTTGCGGTTTTGAAATCACTAAACTGATAGCCCGTTAGTATGCAATTGTGAAGTTTCACATTAATAGTGGATCAGTCAGCCACGGCTGACACTTTAAAGGGGCAATCTGGAATACCAATTTCCACCATTCACTATTGACGTGGCCATCATCATTTGTAAAGATAGGTGCAACAATGCCAGCCGATAAAGAATAACAAATGGTAGTCATCTGATATAATGGGATTACGATAAAAGCTTATTAACTATCCACTCCTCAAATGCGGCAATTCTGCTTATAGCTGGTGTTCACCAGGAAGGTATATTACTTTTTTTTGCCGACGTTTTGGTAAACATTAGTCTTGGCAGTTTATATTTGGTGGTCGTGAAGTAGACACGTGGCATCTTTATTATGAAAAAATATTCGATAAAGCAACGTGCTTTAATCGTTAAAATATTTTATCAAAATCAACCACCGATTAGTGTGAAGACGAGAAATTTACGCGAAATTTTTGGGAGAAACAACGCACTAAATATCGTGTAGTAAATAATTTCGAAGAAAGAGAGTCTGTAGGTAAAAGCCCCAAGCATGTACCACAACATATTGATGGATGAGATGAAAACAATATTGGTGCTCAAGAAAGTATTCGAAACAGTCCAAGAACCTCAATTTAACGCTGTGCCCAAAAGCCTGGTCTTCAAGGATTTGCATCTGTTTCCACTTAAGTTGACACAAGAGCTTCTCCCACAAAAGCATTTACGCAGCAGTACATGTTTTTTTTTTATCCTGGACCAGTACTCAGGGAATGATCCCTATATATGCAGTGCATTGTACAGCATTTAAAATATTTTTCATCAAAAAAATCATAATGAGTGACAAGGCACTCTTCATTTGAATGGATATGTGAATAAATAGAAAATTCGGTTCTGGGCAATGGGAAATCCTCAAATTATACATCAGTCATTTCTGCTTCCATTTAAAAGTGACAATCGGGAAAGTCCCCAGAAGGTTCTATGCTGACGCTGATCGTGGTTGAGATCCTGGCTGTAGTTTAAACCTAGATATTGACCGCATATGTAGGGTTCATCCCCTGAGTACTGGTCCAAGATAAAAAAAAAAAAAAATTCAACTATTGTTGTCTTTAACCATACTATGTAACATCCAACCATATTTATGTTGGATATACATATATGGCATTTAAAATTACAATTGCAAATGAAATGCTCAAAAAACGGTTTCTTGTATTGCACCTAACATGATACAAAGAACAAGGTAGCCGCTGCGCTACAACAATAAAAAAAACCACAGGTACTTTGTTTGTGTAAAAGGCGAATTCACATTTCAGCAGTCAAAAGTAGTTGATAAAGAACATGTGCTAAAATTTAAATGACACCTAAAAAGGTAAACAAAACTAGACAGAGGAAGTTCCAGCTGATTGACCGAATTCGCCGTTTCATCCACCTAATATTGAGTTCGCCTTGGCACCTGATAGATACTTTAACATCAAGAAGGAAATTGCCTCCTGATTGGGATAATCAGATGCAATCTATATTATATTTTTCGAATTATTTTTAATAGTTTTGTAACTTCAAAACAATTATTACAAAAATATTGTTCTATAAAAATAAAGCTATCTATGACATTATTATGGTTGCTTAATGATTGTCTATGAAAAAGCAAGTTTAGTTGGTATAATAATGTGGTTGGGTATGATGGTAATATGGTAGCTTTAATTAGTACTATAGTTACTCTCTATTATAATAATGTGGAAGCAGAATATAGTATTAACTTTTTTTTTAAACAAAACTATAGTGGATCAAACCAATGACGTTTTAAATATAACAATATAATATTATGCGCAACAATCATTTAATGCAACAATAGTATGTTTCCCTTAGAGTACGAGTATTATCACGCAAAACCATATGTTTTTTCTACGTGTGAATGACGAAATTTTAGCTCACCCTCATTATAGCACAGACCTGCTGACTAACATTTGTTGCGATCGATGTAGAACGCCCTTACTACAATACGAGTGCACTTCAGAACGGGATTTCAGAAACTGGCTTGATTCATTCAATTTATCTCAAAACTAGAGTAGATGGTTTGGCCAACTTACATTATGTTTTTCGAATTATTTTTAATAATTTTGTTACTTTAAAATAATAATTACAAAAATATTGTTGTATAACAATAAAGCTATCGATGCCGTTATTATAGTTGCTTAATGACTATTTACGTTGGCATAACAATGTGTTTGGGTATGAAGGTAATATGGTAACTTCAATTAGTACTATAGTTACTCTCTATTATAATAATGTGGAAGCAGAATATAGTATAAATTTTTTAACAAAACTATAGTTAATCATGTCAATGGTGTCTTAAACATAACAATATAATATTACAGTCAACAATCATATAGTTAAACAATAGTATGTTGCTCTTAGAATATTTTCATGCAAAACCATATATTTTTTCTACTTGTGGATGGGGAAATTGTAGCTCACCCTCATTATAGCAGAGACCTGCTGACTAATATTTGTAGCGACCGCTGTAGAACGTCTTTACTCCAAATACACTTCACGTCGGAACGGGGTATCAGCCATTAGCTTGATTCATTTATTTTATATCAGATATGTTCTACAGCCTAAAATCTAACCATTAATTTACGTTATGCTTTGCATGCTAATTTAGGTTCCGCTGTAACCTGTGGAAATACTGGCTGGGAGGGACATTGACTTTCTCCTTAAAAGCAGACACTAACCAGCTATTAATATTTTTTTGTTCTATTGCACTTTTTATATTTTGCAAAACTGGCAAACACAGCAAATTATATTGTATTATTTTTAAATTGTTTATTATAAATAAAAAGCATTTTTTTGTTAAAAATGTTAAAAAAAACCTTAAACAAATTGAAACTCAATTGTAAAAGTCAAATATTAATTTAATTAATGTTTTATTTTTAATACAACTAGAAAAAAAAAGTGATGATTATTTGTAATTAATAAGGTTTAAATTGCATAAAATGAAAATAATATAATTGCATAAATGAATCTAAACGGAGTATTGTTGAGCTGAAAGGGGTTTTTTTAATTAACTGCTTTTAACTGTTGTAAAGATTTTTCATAAAAAAAAGGAATATGAAACTATAACACGATTAACTTTTTATGTTTTCAATAAAAAACAAATAAGCAATTATTTAGTTCTTTAGTTATAAAATATTTAATTGCAATTATTTTTTCTAGTTAAAAAACAGTATAATGACAGTAGATGTCTACTGTCAGTAGCAAACCAACTGTTTGGCGTTTTTTATTTGTGCGCTTTAGCGATTTAAATCATTTTGAGGCTTATTGGTTTTTAATAAATTTATTTAAAGATTTTTTCTATTGATGTTCTAGCTGGGGGTATGCTGTTTGATAAGCTGGTATCATTTTTTTAGCCAATGCTACTTTTATGTTAAGCATATCGTCACTGAGGCGTTAATTTTGCATATTAATTGCGAAATGTAAACAATTTTATGTGGTTAGCTGTAAGGAGAAACTAAATATTGTTGAAGAACGAGAAAGGAGGTGGAGACTTTTCGTAGAAAAAAATAATAGTTTTCTAATATCTGTAGGACTTCATAAGATAGCAACCAGAGATCTCCAAAAATCAAGTTTTTTTCTTGATTTAATCATACACAAAAATTTGTAATCAACAAAAATCAAGCAACAAAAATCAACGATGAGTAACATCAATATCATTTTGAAAATATAATGATGTTGTACCAATAAAAATAAAAAAAAAAAAATAGAAAGAAAACCGCGACATAGTTCTATCATACTAGCCTTTATTCGTTGTAGAGATTTAGCGTACTGTCGATGGAAGCGTTTTAAAACACCAGAATTATTAGTTGATTTTCGTGCTACAAGGAGGAAGAGCTATTAAAGAGGCTAAGTTTGATCATTATGGTCAACGTTTTGGTTCAGCTCTGGAATTTAAGCAGGGCTGTATAATGTAAAATAAAATCGCCTAAATTACTTATCATTGCATCAATTACAATTAACATTAAAAACAAAAATATAATTTAACTCATTTCTATTAATTACCCCTATCGCGAAAAAACATCCTCATGACAAAACTCTCAAGTTTTATGGTTTGCTATCGTGAAGGATTCCCATCGGCATATGGCATCGGCAATGTTTACTCCCACGATTAATTTCACTAAAGTAATTTACAACAATTGAAAGTGGGAACAAAAGCTGAATATGTAAGTAGCAATTTATGACATTTGCAAAAAATCTAGGAATAGTTTTCAACAACAATCTTAGTTGGTCAAATCATATTAAATCGCTGATTGTACAAATATATATTGAACAATAGTTCTGAGATCGATTTACTGATGGACCAACTCTACGGGGTGAAGTATTCACGATTCACCAGCGTCTCCATGTGGCTTGCTAGGCTCACATAGGTTGCAATTTTTCGCTACAAGTTTGTAGCCCTATAGACAATACCTTGCTTAGGAGTTTGGGCCTTCTTATCCCTCCTGTAGGCAGTTTTCCAACAGTCAATGGGAGACGAGGCTTACGGAGTTGGTAGGTAGAAGTCCATCAGGAACATCAGCCCTTAACCAACTTGTCTAACAATCATTCTTGGCGCACATTACATAACAGGCTTACGCCATCAGGGAAACGAACTGTATTTTCTGCGATTTTAGGTTTAAACCACAGCCAGAACGTTTCAATCAAGGTAGGGACCTGGTTGGCAGAGATCTGCCAACCAGAACTTCCCGGGGGCCTTGTTGCCGATTTTAACCCTTGGTACACTTTTCGGAAACACAACACAACATAAGGCAGCTTCCTAGAGTTTTGGTTGCTACAACGAAGAGAGCCACACACCAAACCTTTATCAGGGATACTAACTCCCTCGTTCTGCATTTTTTTTTGTTGAAACCTCAGCCAGAACGTATCAATCAAAGTAGGCACCTAAACCATAATCAGCACCTAGAGATCTGGATAGCAAAACCTCCCGGGGGCGTTGCTAAGCCCCGTTCTGCCAATTTAAACCCTTGGTACGGGTTTCAAAAGTCCAACACAACATAAGTCATGCAGCTTCCTAGAGTTTTGTTTGCTACAAGAAACCAGAGACTCTTTCTCCTCTATGCTCCAGAGAACAGAGCGCTCTGGTTTGCGTATTTTATGAGCCAGATATCTTTCGTCGAGCTGGATACACTATTCAAAATAAAGCCTTGTATTCTGCACCACACTCTGCAGTAAACTTGGATCAATTGAGCTGGTTTCTCGACGAATATTTTTCTTTAAAGTCACGAGTGATTGCTGATTGTCATTATAAATCCTTTTTTTAAAGTAGTCCCATAAAAAAATCGATAAGAGTTAGATCGGGTGGCCTAGATGGCCATGGGATGTCCCCAAAACGACTGCTTAGTTTTTAGGGAAATTTTTCCGAAGTAAATTCCTCGAAGCTGTCGCCCTATAACGTTAAAACCACGTGTGTGAAGAGCACGATGTATGAGCTCGCGAATTGGGTAAAAAGCATTCCGTAATCATGCGTTGATAATTTTCACCGTTGATATTCGTTGCTTGGCCTCGAGAAATTTCAAAAAAAAAAAAAAATGGTTCAATTATATCATGCGTAGATAACTCACATAAAACAGATACCCTGGGTGTATGCAATGGTTTTTGATGTTTCAATCAAGGGTTGCGGGTTCTTGTAGACCAGTAACGGCAGTTTTGCTTACAGTTTAAGTAAAAATGTGCCAGGTCTCCAAAAAAAGAAAAAAAAATGGAATGTTTAATGCGAAAACGCTCCATTATCGTTCCACAAAAAATTTTTAGTTTCAGTCAAGGTCACTTTCTTTCAGTTCTTGAACGATTTGAATTTTAAAAGGATGAAACTTCTGATCGTTTTTAAAATTTCATGAATTATCGCCCGTGGAGGTCCCAGTGGGACAGTTCTTTTCTGTATTAAAAGTCGCGCATTTTCACGTGAACTGCTTTCAACCGGTTCAATGTCTTCAGGAGTCCTTGAAGATCAACTGGGTTTTAGCCGTGCGGCATTCTTAGCCAAAGCAGTTGCGCGGAATCGCTGCATACACGAACGAATTATTTACACTCGGGCCATCACGTACTTGCCGAATACCGCACTTTGAATAAAATCGTCGACGAGCAATTACGTAAGAATCTTTATTCTTAAAATATGTTTCCACAGCGAACTTGCGATGCTCACTCGAACACTGCGACATCCTGACTGACAAATCCACACAATCGATAAATCCAACGATGCCACCCTCCACCCGCTCTGTTTATTACTTTTTAAAATAATCCTATTTAGAAATATAAATTTGTTCCCTGTATTTTATATGCAACTTACATATGCTGATCATACATCGCTCCTTTATTGCAACATAGTCTTAACTAGAAAAAGCTTGTTTCGAGAAAAACACATTTCAAATTTTTAGTCTCCACACAAGTCTTAGAAATTTTTTTTTACAACATTTTTGCTAAAGGAAACACGTTAAAAGTAATTTGAATAAATTTTTGGTAGTACTTTTAAAAATTGTACCTTGTTAACTAGAAAAGCTCATTCTTTGAGATACGACTATGTTGCATTAAAGGAGCGATTTGTTGTAGTCACATGCCTGTGCTAAAATATTAAAAATATTATACCATCAACATATAAATACTTTGTATATATTGTAGAAATAGCAGTTTAAAAACATAAATTCATATTACCGGCTTAAATGTAAATGCTCTTAATTAGGCTACAGCTAAGTTATGTAAAATGCCCAAAAATTCGATAAAATATTACAAACAATTTCATAACAAAATTGCAAAATCATGTTTTCGTTTATTAAATGCTAGAAAATTCCTGCACAACATTTGAAAATGCATAAGTAAGATAAACTACATACAAATATTATTTATTATAAACTATAGCATAGTTTAGGCGCTCAAAATATCCAAAAGAAAAATGCGAAAAGCTCTCATTGTGAGCAGGCGACAAATTAATTTGTTTAAAACTGATTTATCAAAAGAGTTTTCAAATGCACTTTATATTTTTAAACACATCCGTTCAATAGATTTTGGTATTTTTTCGGGCTTGATATTTAAAGCGCCGAAATGTATGTTTTGTATATATTCAGTTTATTTGGTTTATGTGTTTTTGCATAATTTTCCTTGTATCTAGCACAAGGTTAGATTTGTTTGTTTGTTTTTTATGCGATATTTTTTATTGTTTGTTTTATTTTTTCTCTTTCTGTTGCCTAAAACCAATAAATTATGTTGACAATAATAACGACAACAATAAGTTGAAATAAAGGCTTATTAGACTGAGAACCAGAGGCTATTGTTTATGGTTTTGTTTATATAGGTTTATTTTTTTTGGACGGCAGCATTATTTCTACATAAACAAAATTTATTGTTCGTGTTAGCGGATAAAAAAAGGACTGAATTTAATAACAAAAGTGAACTAAAAAATAAACAGTTTAGCTGCAAATGAAAAATGTGTTGCAGTAGTGCTTGAAAATGCTTCAAAGTAAATTTAACAAAAAATAAACCTAAAAAAATATAAATTAAAATATATGAATTAGTAATTTTTTGTTCTTTTACATGTGTACATTGGGTTTTAGTTTAAACTAAAATATAATATAAAAAGTACCGCTTTCAAAAAATGAAAATATAATTTTTTGGTGGTTTAAAATATTTAACACAAGTTAAATCTCATGGAATTCACTACTCTTGCCGAGTTCAACGCATTTTAAAAGAAGTATATTTTAAAAAGTACTTTTTGCAAAAGGTACTTTTTTAAAAAGTGCCTTCAAAAACATACTTCTTAAAAAACACAATCTAAATGTGCACCGTTTAAAAGTACCTTTCTAAAGATTGCTTCTTAAAAAAGTACCTTTTAAAATGAAAAAAGCACCTTTGTACCTTTTGAAAAAAGAGCTTTTATAAAAATCACCATTCAAAAAAAAAAAAAGTATATTTTAAGAATATATTCTCTTAAAAACTACTTTTTATGAGATTGCTTTTTAAAAAGGTACTTTTTAAAAAAAGGCGTGGGTTTGCCACGTTGTTAATTGCCTTCTTAAAAAAGTAATTTTTCAATAAGTATCTTATGCAAGAGTGTCTTTCAAAAACAGTAACTTTTACAAAAATGCCTTCAACAAAAAATAGTTTTAAGAAAATATCTTTTAAAAAAGTACCTTCAACAAAAGTACTCTTATACTTTTTAAAAGAGTCTAAAAATGTGCCGTTTTAGAAAACACATTTCAAAAAATTGCTTTTTAAAAAAGTACCTTTTTAAATAGTACTTACAAAATAGTAAATTTCAAATTAGTACCTTTTAAAAAAGAAAATTAAAAAAAGTACCTTTTTAAAAATTACGTTTTAAGAAAGTACCTTTTGAAAAAGTTCCTCTTAAAAAATTATCTATTAAAAAGTTAACATATAAAAGAAGTATTTTATTTTAAAAGAAGTATTTTTTTTATCTCAGGGGATGACCCCTACATATGCAGTGCGTTGTACTGGAACTACGAAAATAGGTTGTGAGGAGGAGGAAAGAGGGAGTAGTGAACATTTGACTTGAACCTTCCAACGTGATAACAGACAGAAAGCGCGTTTGCAGGCGCTTTCTATTTTCGGTTGGATGTAGGTGGTATAAATAGTAAGGAGGTCGGATGGAGTGAAGTACATCTTACACCGTTTCAAAAGCTCGAGGCACTTGAACGCTTTTTTAGAGACATGGAAATTGTGTTCAGTCCAGCGAACATTGTACTTTCATTCCAAGATAAACAAGAGCATCCAACTCCTCAATATTTATACCATCCATGAGTACAGATGTGTGTTAATAAACAACACTGTTCTTACGACCCCATTCGGAGATTAATTGAAGATCACTATTCAGTGAGTCATTCATATTTTGTCTCTTGGCTATGATCTCTGATAGGCTGGGCATATTACTAAAAGAGTAGGAATGGCAAATGCTGCTGTCATCCGCGAAAGAGTGAATAGGGTTGGCAGTTTGATAAAGAAGGTCGTTGAGGAAAATAAGAAATAGGGTAGGTGTTTTAAGAAAACAACCTTTTTTTTTTGTTTTTTATCTTGGAGCACTACTCAGGGGATAACCCCTACATATGCAGTGCATTGTACTGGAATTAGGAACTTGGGTTATAATTAGAAGGAAAGGGGGAGTAGTGTTCGTTAACAATAGCAACACGATAGTCTAAAACAAACTCTGTTGTATTACGGCATTTAAAATATTGGAATCAAATTAGTTAAAGCTGATCAGTGCCCAGTGTATATATCTTCGACACTGCTCAGATTAGCAAAATTTAGTCCAACACTTTCCACACCACAAGGTAATGAAGTACATTCAAAATCTATTATGAATGAACACAACTTAAAAAAGTACTTTTTAAAAAACTGCTTTTTAAAAAAGTACTTTTTAAAATAAATAAATAATAAAATAAATCGTAAAATAATTTATAATAATAATTTGTTTGTCCATAACGCACAATGTTAATTGCCTTCTCAAATAAATACTTTTTTAAAAAGTACATTTTAAAAAAGTACCTTTTGCAAGAGTGCCCCTTAAAAAAAATTACTTTTAAAAACAAGTAACGTTAAAAAAAAGTAGCTTGTAAAATAGTAGTGATAATCCTAAAGTATTCTTTATTGTGAGGTTTCAACAAGACGATGCCACTTACTGTACAGCCAACGAAGCAATGACTCTTTAGTGCGACAAATTCAATGGCCGTGTCATCTCAGGGGGTGGCGATGTTAATTCCCCGCCAAGATCATGTGATTTGATACCGTTGGATTTCTTTCCTTAGGGTTATTTATTTTTTTTTTTTTGACTTTATTATTTTATTTATTGAATCTACATAAAAAATGTAATGACAATAAGTATTCAAATCTTAATACTATTTGAAGGAAAATGTGTACGTCGACAAATCTGCCATGATTCAAGAGCTAAAGGATGAGATAACTCGGCACATTAACTCTGTGCCGTTAATTAAAAACCTCAATTATGCCTCAGCATCATAGAAAATTTGGTTCATCGGATGGAGGTGTGTTGCCAAGGTCACGATGGCTATTTGGACAACACTTTGTTCCAGACGTAATTGAACCATGCTAGTATTATCATAATGAAAAGAAATGACAATAATTCCTAAATAATTTGGTTTTTATTTAAACCTAACATCGGCTCATAAAACTTAACCACCCTCACTCATAAATTCATTCAAAAATCACTGTGCTGGCGTTTTAAAAAAGCAAAATTTTTTCTTTTTCAAAATGTAACTTTTAGTACATGATTGTTAAAGGTTTTTTTTGAACTATCTTGTTACTTATTTATCGCCTTTAAAGTCTTTATTCGCTTACAGTTGAACACGTTTTGCATTTAAAAGTAAGTTTCTTTTATTCAACTTTTTTAGTTAAATTTTAAGCAGTAATTCTTTTTTAATCCTTCTTGTGGTCCAACAAATTAATTTTATCACACAATTCACCAGAATTTGTGACAATTTATTTCATTAGCATGATGTGGTTTTGAAATATAAGAACTGTAGGAAAGCAATTAGAAGATTCGAAAGTTCATGTTAGCAACGAAATATTAAAACTATTTGCTTTAGAAGAGGAACTGTATGTAGTAAGCTCTAGTTAATACATAGTGAATAGCGCCATTCACTTAATTCTGCTACAAATAAGTTGAAGAAAAAACAAAATTACTTAGTGGCTTTGCCAATACTAAGGCACTGAGCAGTTCTATTGATACGTTCACTGCATACTGTTTTGCTTAATTAAACACTCTTCCTTTCTTTCCTATGATTGGCTTTCTTGGGCTTTGGGTGTGAAAAATGTGATTGTGTGTGTGTGTGTGTGTGTACGTGTACGTGTAATTTTACTGGAAACTCTCCAACAAGTTTAAAGCACAAGGTTATTAATTAAGTGGTTTCAAAACCGCCGTTCTAGTAAGGCTGTCAGATATTAAATATCTGTCATGTGAAATGTCATTTATTTAGTTACGGGTTTGCCACTTAAGAATATGAAAGTTACAAGGTCGTTAGCTGTCAAATATTTGTATTTGTCATCTGAAGTGTCATTTATTTAGCGAAAGGTTTGCTGCTTATGAATAAGAAATGTTTAATTACTAAACAATGCTGAAAAATAGCTAAAATGTTTACAAATGTGGTGGGCCAAACAATACAATTTTTTTTCGAGTATTACGATTTGCTTATGGTGGTTACAATCTGCCCATTGTGCAAGGAATTTGCACAATTATACAAACATTTAGAGAAACTAGAAGCTGTAAAATTGTGGTAAGGCCTGTGAATTGCTACAATGTGTGGACTAGCAAAAATGTGGTTTGTATTAGAAAAAAGGTGTGAGTAGTACGAACTTGGGGATTCGACGGCGTTCTTAACAATTGGGCCTAGGTTAGGTTAGGTTAGGTGGGCAGGCAGGCCGCTGGATTCTCCAAAAAGACTTAGATTCTCCTGCTCACTTGGGTCCTGAAGATCGTTCCCTTTGTGATTGCCTGAAAAGTGGAATAGTAGAGGTAAAAAATGGAAGTTAGAGGGTTTTAGTGAAAGTGAAGGAGAGGGAAAGAAATGGTGGGAAATTACTCAGTGTGGCATTACTTGCTGATGCACCAGCATTCCGCTGTTGCTTATGGAAGAACCTAGTCGGATTGACCCAGGTCAGACGTCAGAGAGTATTGAAGTTCCTCTCGCCTAGATATCTTAGGAGCTGATAATCCAATGCCGGACATGTTCAAAAAAGATGAAGAATTGTCTGCTCCTCTTCCTCGCAACTTCTGCAGAAGTCATTATAGCGTAAGCCTAGTCTCAACGAGCACTACCCAGTGATGACTGCTGCAGTGACTCTCAGGTGAGGTCTGGGCAGTTTTAATAGCTCCCCCGTTCACTTAGAGTTCATGTGCGGCCACAGATTCCTTGATATAAGGCATGTGAGCTCTGCGAGCCATTTTTCTTGGGAACTTTTTAGCGTGTGGAATTTTATTGTTTTCCAACACGCTGATAAGGGTTGTCCTCAAAAGGACAACTTCTAGGGTTGTTCCCTTTTTTGCTAGGTAATCAGCAATATTGCTGCCATTGTTGGACACGTGTCCATGTACCAATTCTATTGGTTTGGTTAGAATGTCTCGCCATCTTGTTTAAAGACGTGCGGCATTCTTGGATTTGGATGCAGTGCACTGTACCAGAACTAGGAAAATAGGTTGTGAGGAGGGGGAAAGAGGGATTAGTGTTTGTGAACATTTGACTTGAACCTTCTGACGTTATAACAGACAGGAAACACGTCTGCAGACAAGTTATTCCACGGGCGAAGTGTAACGAAACGTGAAAACGAATTCTCTCTGCAACGCGTTGTACGATTCCCCAGGCAATCCACCACAAATAGATCAGCTTTCGACGATGAACGCGTGCTTAGTAAAAATATGCGAGTTTCGGGAACAAGATCCCTAATCTCATCTGAGCAAAATCCATTGTAGTAGCGATAGAACAGAGTAACGCATCCCACACCGCATCGATGCTCCAGTGAGTCAATAGAGTTTGATACCCTACTGTCACCGATGAGCTTCTTCGTCCTCTCCTGCACACGGAGTAATCCCAAAATAGATTTTGAGACACCGGCAGCCCAAACATGAGAGTTTTATTCCATTTTCGGTCGGATGTAGGTGGTATAGATAGTAAGGAGGTCGGAGAGAGTGAAGTACATCTTACACCGTTTCAAAAAAACAAGGCACTTGAACGCTTCTTTAGAGCCATGAAAAATGTGTTCAGTCCAGCGAACATCACACTGTATCTTCATTTCAAGAACATCAAGAGCATCCAACTACGCAATATTTGTACCATCCATGAGTACAGATATTGTATTTGGCAAAGATTTGGATTATGGCACTTTTGCAGCATTGGTAGTGATTGCTCGTGCAGTATTTAGCTGAAGGTTGGCTTGAATTATTAATAATTCGTCTTGGATTGGTTTTGTATACGGACTTGATAGTGATAATTCTTGGGTTTGCAGCAGGGACCGCAGTTGCTGAAGTATTTCGAGCTTGAAAGTGGTAGTAGTCCTTTTGGGACTATGAAGTCTGATGGCAGACTCAAACCACCACGGGAACCGGGAGAGCCAGGAACTTTTTCCTTCCCGGTTATGGTACGGTCCATCGGAGAGTAGTGTGGAGTTGTAGTTTAGACCCCAATCGAGGGTAGAATCGATTGAACTCGGTGTGGAAGCTTTAGAAATGCTCTGCTTTGAACGAATGGGCAGATCATGGTTTGAAATAACAGGTGATTGAATTGGTACTTATACATGTTATATCATATAAGGGGCGTTGGTGAACTCATTGGTTTTCACCCGGTGTTAAGACCACCATGAGGTAAGGCTATCATGACAGGTACTACACATGATAATCGTGTTTACATCTTTGTTCTTATAACTCTCTTTTCATTTTACCCAAACGTCACTTGTTTCATCTCTGTTTACTTTGTGCTCTAAAATGCGTCACTTCTCTCATCTCTGCTTACTTTGTGCTAGTAAATTTACTGTTGAAACCGAAAAATGAATAACCCGTTACTTTAAAGTTTTTGCCTAATGAAGCAGAACACAAAAAAATAAAGAAATATATAAAACAAAATAGTACTCATGCATAAAGTTAAGTTGGAATTCTTAATTTTTAACACTAAAGTTGCTGCCCGGGCAACTGTTTTGAATGAAATTTGAGCTCATTTTCTCTAGAAAATTATTACAGCATCATTGCGAATGCAAAGAAATAAGTTTTATAAAATGTTTAATGAAACATTTAGTTTTTCTTACTGCTTGTATTTATTTGCTACTCGCAAGTTAGTTTAAATGTGCTGCACAAAAGTCCTGATTTTTTCGCCAGGATATAATAAATATTTAATGTTGCCCTTAATTAGCACAACAGTTTGCTGTTAAAGTTAAGCAATTAAGAAATTTAATCGCTTTAATGCATTATTTGCGTATAAATCTGCATCAGTTGTTGTATATAAAATCTATTTGCCAATAAATATTTAATAAAAGTTTGCTTTCATCTGTGATGAAGTTCATTAAATTTCTGTTAATTGTTCCGGTGTTTGCAGTTAAATAATATTTTTTTCATAAATAAATAATTTCAAATGCTACAAGACTTGTTTGTTTGTATATTAATGTAGCACAGGAATGAACTCGCAGCATGGACATTTGATATACTCATATGTATTGTAGGTGCATAAGTGTATAAACTAGTCTAAGATTACTGGAATTTTTAATGTTTTCAAATAAAAACAAAAATAATAAGACATCTAAAAGCAAATTACTTTACAATTAAAATGAATAAATTAAAAACAAAATTAATTTAAATGAGAAACTGTAATGATGCTAACATTTAACTGCAAAAATGATGTTTACCCGTAATAATAAACTCAATGTTACATTCCAACACATTCACAAAAATGTTATTTAGGTGTACGAGTACAACTTTGCTTGTGCTGTTTTTCTCTCTCCGAAGTTTGTGCTTTTATTGTAAAAAACTGGTTATACAATTACGACCATCGCTGGCCCCTACTTTCTCCCATCATTTGGGTAGCGTACCCTGAAAAAATTTTGTTCAGAAATTCTCTGAATTCTGACATTACTTTTATGAATTTTTTCATTATTTTTCAACCATTGTAACTTTTCATAGAAATAATGAAACAAATTTCATTAGATTATTTTAATGAAAACCTTCATAAAAGTAATGAAACATTTCAATAAGAAACATGACTTATTTTCATTAAAAGTATGAAAGACAAGTCATATGATTAGCGAAATAATTTCTCTAGATCAAAGAATCAATTTCATAAAGCACATGAAAGCTGTACATTAAATTAATGAAAAAGTAACATTTTGTACTAATGTATTATACTCATTAAAAATATGAAACTCCTTCATAAGGTCTATGAAGTTATTTCATTTATCTAATTTTATTATTCATTGAGCACCTGAAAAATTTACATTAAATCAATGAAACAGTTACATTTGTTTAATGAAATAATATCATAACACACATTAATAAAATATGTTCACAAATGGAACTATTTCATAATATATATGAAGTTTCATGCATATTGTGAAAAGTTTTCATTGGATTAATGAAAAATATTTAATGAAACAGTTTCATTAAATATATGACGCATAATTCTTTCAATGTACGAATCACGTGTGGAAAAAACAGGTCATCTCGTGAAACGATCCACGAATCGACCCAATTTTTTATTTCTTCATAAGACCGGAAGCACTGGTCAGCTAGGCCGTGTTGTGCTATTGATCGAAATAAGTGATAGTCTAAGGGAGCAGTGTCTGAAGGCGGGTGGGATAGGACTTCCCATTTCAACGTTTCCAACGTATGTCTTGACCACTTTCGCAACATGTGGTCGAGGAGCATTGTCATGCTGTAAATCACTCTATCATGTCTTTGTATATATTGGGGCCGTTTATCTTTCAATTATGGCCTCAAGTGCATTAATTGCGTCCGATAACATTACGATTTAGTCGATTTTAACAACTTATAATACATTACGCCGATTTGGTCATTAGTAGGCGTGACCATGCTTATTCGACTTGGCCATCGACGTGGAAGTATGGTCGTGATACCCCATAATTTTCTAAGCTTGGCATTGTCGTAATGAAATTCTGCGATGCAGAAATCACTGCTGTCTTTGCCGTTCAACATCTCTCAGCTTCAAATCGTATGGCACCCAGTATCCTTGTTGCCAAATCATTCCCACGACTTTGAAACGGCTTGCTGCGTCCCACATTGGCACGAGTCCTGTTCAAGTAATGCCTCCAATTTTGCGTCCACAATGCGATGCAGAAATCACTGCTGTCTTTGCCTTTAAAGCAGCTGTTCACAAGCAAATAAACGCCGTTCAATATCTTTCAGCTTCAAATCGTATGGCACCCAGTTTCCTTGTTGCCAAATCATTCCAATGACTTTGAAACGGCTTGCTGCGTCCCACATTGACATGAGTCTTGTTCAAGTAATGCCTCCAATTCTGCGTCCACAATGCGATGCAGAAATCATTGCTGTCTTTGCCTTTAAAGCAGCTGTTCACAAGCAAATAAACGCCGTTCAATATCTTTCAGCTTCAAATCGTATGGCACCCAGTTTCCTTGTTGCCAAATCATTCCCATGACTTTGAAACGGCTTGCTGTGTCACACATTGATACGAATCTTGTTCAAGTAATGCCTTCAATTCTGCGCCCATGAAAACCTTCCCTTTTCCACCGCCATGCTGGTCTTCGACTCAAACTCACCGTTCTTGAAGCATTGAAACCACTGCGTTCTCGCCGTAAGTATCTGAGAGCATTCGCTGAGATTTCTTCATGCATGTGCAGAAAATTAAAACCTTCCGAAAATGACGAGAATTTGGCGCGTAACCTAACATATTTAATCGAAAATAACTTAATGATGCAGATACAAATCAACCAATATTTCGTTGGTCTATTCGTCTACCAATTAACGTTACAGCTATCTATTGCAAAACGACGAAAGCAAAGTTATACACTTAGTATATGTATGTAATATTTATGAGAATGTGTTAGAAGAATCATCACACTTCGGTAATTTTTTTCATATTGTCCTTAAGAACTTGTTAGGAACTTGTGACCCATAATTTGTTCAACAATGTCGGTAATATGACCGGTCACTTGACTGTCACTGTTCTTGTAGATCTGTAAATACTGATATAATAAGCAAGTTTAAAAACAAATTTTTGTAAAGAAACTATTTCTGAATGAAGGTTTTTTTTCAAAGAATAAAAGGTTTTTTAAGGCCAATATGGGTATTAAATTTTTTCATTTGCACATTTATTAAAATTTTGTTACCGAAAAGTACTTGAAAGGTACTTTAAAGCACCATTTTGATAAGCAACTTTTTAAAAAAGTACTTTTGATAAAAGATATTTGTGCAATACTAAAAAGTACTTCTTGAGAAAGGTACTCTTAGAGATACTTCTTTTTTGAAGCTGTTTGGTTTTAAAGGTATTTTTAGAAAAAAACAAAAAAGTACTTTTTTAAACTACGTTTAGAGATGCTTTATTAAAACTTTGTTTTTGAAAAGTAATTGAAAGGTACGAATAAGTACTATTTTTAAAATCAACTTTTTTAAAAATTGCTTTTGATAAAACATATTTGTGTAGTACTCAAAAGTACTTTCTGGAAAAGTACTCTTGGAGATACTTCTTTCACCGTTGTCCGCGTTTTCTTTATATGCACAATATTAATTTTTTCTGAATGTAATGGTAATGACCTTGTAGCGTGGAAGGTGTTGGACCAAATTTTGCTAATCTGAGTAGTGTCGAAAGTATATATACAGTTTTAAATAATTTAATTCCAACATTTTAAATGCTGCAATAGAGTTTGTTTTAGTCTTTCGTGTTGTTATTGTTTAAGTTAAACCTCCACGAACACTACTCCCTCTTTCCTGCCTCATCATAACCTATTTTCATAGTTCCAGTACAATGCACTGCATATGTAGGGGTCATCCCCTGAGTACTGGTCCAAAATAAAAAAAAAATAAAAAAAGGACATTTTTAGGAAAATAAAAAAGTACTTCTAAAAGATGCTTTATTAAATAATTTTTTTTTTGAAAAGTTCAAGTACAAGTACTTTCAAGGCTTTTTAGTACCTATTTTTGAAAAAACTTTCCTAAAATGATATTTGTAAAACATTAAAATTTACTTTATGTAAAAGGTAGTATTGAAGATAAGGTTTTTTAAGTTTTTTGTTTATACGGTTATTTTTAGTAAAACATAAAAAAAAAAAAATTTGGATTTTATATATGAACTGTTTTTTTTTTGATAGTGGTATAAGTCCATTTTTTTAATATATTACGATATTTAAGGGTTTGCGTTTGAATCAATTTAAAAATATTGGCCAACTTTAATCAGTTCGAGTGATATTATTTACACTATAAACCTTTTAAATTTTGTTGTGAAATAAAAATGACTAAAATTATTTGAAACTAAACGTTTTTCTTAACTCCACATGGACTTACGCCACTTTTAAAAAGAACAAATTGCAGGACACAAAAATAGTAGCGTTATAAGTCCATATATTTGCAGACATAAATGGTTTACTGAATTGGATTTTTATGTAAAAAGTAATAGTTAAAATGAAGACATATTAATATACGGATAACCAAGTTTAGTAAGAGTTTATTTCAATTATTATAAAAATCATTAAGAGCTTTCTGGCGCTTACTTACCAACATCACTTTCAGGCCAAATTGACGGATTGTCGTACACTTTACAAGTATATAAATTTATTGTAGCAAGTAATTTATTTATTTAAATATTTAATTTTCTAGTTTTACAACAATTATATTTAAATAATACTATTTGCATAAGAACCAAGGCCCCTAGGATAACTATACAAAACTTCTCATCATTTGTTTGTTAAACTTTATAATTTTTAAATTATAAAGTTCAACAAAACATTTGTTCATATGTACAAATATGGTTTGTACATATGTGCATCGGGACTTAGTTCAAGTCTTTCCTTTCTTAAGTTTTTTCTTAAGAAGAATTTTTTACAATACAAATTTGCTGTGATCAATAATTATTGATTGAAGAAGACAAGAATAATAATAATCAAATCGTAAGCTGGGGGACAACTAGCTGTTTCGTAGTCACTACACTCATCAGCACCCACTGGGATTGAAATAATTCTCATCATTTCATCAGAACAATAATACCTTTATTTTGTTGACAATGTTGTTTTTAATACATTAGCACTAAATAAGCCATCAGCGTGCAATAATCAATAATAATTGCAATAAGAAAGTTATTTAATTATATACTTATGTATTAGGAGTGGACTTATTCCGCTTTCAAAAGAAATCTGTTTGCGAAAATAGTTTTTGTTCATTTTATTTCAAAAAAAGAACTGTATTGAAACTGTGATTATTACTATAGCTCATTACCGTCAACTTAGTTTTTTTTTAAAGTGGACGTATACCATTTTCAAAAAAAAAAAAAAAAAAAAAAAAAAAAAAAAAAAAAAAAATTTATATTCCTTAAACTATATTTATTAAATGAGCGCGTTAAAAAGGTAGTTTGATAAAATGAGCTTCTTTAAAAGATATTTTGTTTTAAGATTCCCTTTAATAAAACTACTTTTTTAGCTCTAATATTTTTAAGAGTCTCTTTTGAATAAGGTACTCTTTCAAAAAGTTCCGTTTTTAGATCTCTTTTTTTAAGAATCTCTTTTGAAAAAGGCAATTACTCTTTGAGATTCAAAGTGTAGTCGGAACAGCTGATTGTTTTTGTTATACGAGAAACAATGAAAATGCTTATCTGACTGTAGTGAAATGTAACCGTAACGTCTGAACCTGTAGAAAATAGAATTTCATTACGTGTTTACGTGACAAATGTAGTCAGTGATGGTATATATTATTGTGAATGGCAGGACGGCACAAAAACCCTGTTTTAGTACTTTTTGTTTATTTGATAATTGAACTGTTTACGTAGTTAAATTTGTATGCACACATAATATATTTTAAAAAATTTTGGAATTTTCTGTAAAATACGCAAGATGGATATACATACATTGGTAGCATAATTTATACACTGCGCACAATTTTTGCATCTTTCACATTATTTGTAACCTCAACATTTATTAGCCCGATTTCCAAAATATATTCCTCAAACACAATCTTCCAACGATAAAATGAATTTTAAAAATTGGTTTATAATATATAGTTATGCTGATATAAATGTAAGCAAGCAATACAGTATCAATTTTGGTCTGTGATGAAATGAAAATGTAATAATAAAAAAGTCTTAATACTTTTTAAGTATAATAAGCTAATAATTATATATAACTAGAATTTTAGTACTGTTATACCCTTCACAAAAATGTAAAGAGTATATATAAGTTTGTGATTCCGTTTATAATTTCTACAATTTTTATTTGCGACCGTATAAAGTATATATATTCTCAAGAATCAGAATTAATAGAAAAGTCGATTAAGCGATGTCCGTCTGTCCATCCGTCGGTTGTTGAAATACCGTTTCTGAGAAAACCATTAGACTTGAAACGTTTTTCTTTCACATTCTATTACCCCATCGAGTCATGGGATTGCTATTGAAATTCAGTAATATCGGTTCACATATAGCTGAGATATGTTCGAATTTCCGAAAAAGATATAGCCTAAACCGATTTTTCTATAAATGTTTGTTTTTGCTTAAAAGAACTTCTGATAATATAAGGAGGTTACCAAATAGAGAAAATGAAAATTTCCGATATCGATCCGAATATACCCGAGATATAGTCTAAACCGATGTTTTAGTGATAAATTTCTTTTGCTTGAAATCAGTTCTGATTATAAAACGAGGTAATTAATTACTCGTAAAATACAGAAAATGGAAAATTCCGTTATCGGTTCACATTTAACCGAGATATACTCTAAACCAATTTTTGCATGATGATTTCCATGAAAGATTTCCTTTTTGGAATGGTGATTATAAGGCAAACATATTTTTTGCCCGATGTCGGTCCATATATATCCAAGCATATTTAGTGACTATCGTGAAGGGTATTTTAGATTCGGCCCAACCGAATGTACTACGCTCCTGTTATATATTATTATTATTATATATTATAAGCAGTTAAATTTGTTTTTTTAGAAGTACCAAAGAGCAGAGAACAAAAATTTAAACATTTGAGATTTATTCGCTATAGTAGCTTCCAACATTGGTACTAATAAAAAAAATATAAAAAGCTTGTTTTTTCTATTTTCCAGCTGTAGCTCATATGAAATGTCGACAATAGACAGAAAAAATTACATTATAAATTTTAGGTACCATTTAAACAATTTTCGTACCTTTTGTATATGTACTGAATACTATGAGCTGTCATCACTGCTATGAACAGCTGTATTGCTTTTATTTTATTTTTGCAAATTATTTTATATAAAGATATAGATGATGAAAAATTAATTATTTTCTTTAACATACAATAATATAGAAATGAAAAGCAGAACACTTTTTCTGTAAATCATTAATAAGTGAACACTTTTTCTTCACATGCACTTTTGTTTTTTTTTTGTTTGTATCAAAAACACATGATACGGTTTTACGTGTCCTATAAGTGCTACTACATTTACATTTACGTTACATTTACATTTACCTTACAGTTACAATTTCTACGGTCGGCTAAGTGGGCCTTTAAAAAGAAGGGACTTTTGCAAAATATGAAAAGTAAAGTATATTTTAAAGGTATTATAATTGCTTGTTGTTACAGTTTTAAATGATATCTTAAAAATGTTATGTTTTTCAGTATTTTAGGGGCCTGTTTTGCAATGTCGAACGTGAACATTGGCAAAGTTTGGAAAGAATATAGTATAAAAATAAATTTATTATTAGTTGATATATTACTTTGCGCTTAAGTTTAATAATAGTTCCCAAACACACGTGTTTGCCCTCAAATGTCTTGCTATCATGAACGTTCGAGCTTGTGAAACAGACCCCAAATAGTTTAATTGGCTAGGTAATTCTCTAATTTATGTATAACTTTATTACTTTACTTTATTATTATTACAAATTTTAAAACTTACTGACCCAGGATTTGGTTGGCGATGAGAGCGTCACAAACGGCGAACTTTCGTCACTATCGTCGTACATCGATGCTGAAGTGATTTTGTTTGATTGTAAAATAATGTAACCGGGGCAATGTGAAAAAAAACAATTTATTACACTTTGCTTAAGATCTTATGATTTAAATTACTTTTTTCCCCGGACTATTTACTTAATGCTTTCTCTCAATGTTCTATACTCGTACACTCAAAACAAATGAAGCAGAAATGTTACTTAAATTAAGGCAGCATTAGAGTTTAAAGCAGAAGAAGAAGAAAAATTATTGCCAGACAAGCCAATGTTTCTAGTTGTCATTTTAATACAACTTTATACATTTCTTAAAGCCATTCCAGGGCACAGTGAAGTGTCTGTTTTCTTGATAATAGTATTAAAGTAAAAATGTGAGCAACACGTTTTCTCCATTACTTGCAGTGACAGAGTTTCTAGTTTTGCTCTTTGTTATTGTTTTCATTTCTCTACTCTGGCCATTTCAATATCTTAAAGGAGAAGTTGTTTTTTTTTTGTATTTTATTTTAGGTAAAGTTTTTAAAATATGGCTGGTTGTACTTAAGCGACACTTGTGTCTTGACTATTAAGTAGAAATCTTAGTACTTTTGCTCCACTCCACTGACTTTCTAGTTTTCGAAGCAGTCAGCAAGGAAGGAGTGACTAATAAATAAATGAATGTTCTTCAATTCCGCGTTTCTTTGTTGGTTTGTTTGTTGATTCTGCTGGATTTCTTCTTGTGTACTTAAGTAGCGTTTGGCGTATTAAAATTTACGTAGTGATTTTAATTTTATTTGTTTTTTTTTGCTGGTACTTTCTCAGCAGTGAAAAAGATTACTATTGAGTGACTGGTGTTTTCATTTGACTTGATGATTATGTTTTTTTTTTGTCTGGAATTATTTCGCCACTTTTCTTTACTCGCTTTTTCTTTTCATTTTTTTTTTTGAGCACCGTTGGATAATTGCTATTTTGTGTGTAAATTACATTAATTGACGTTATTTAGAATTTTAATTTTATTTATGCAAACTTCAAGAAAAAAAGCTAAGAAAATAAGAGCTTAAAGACCAGAGTAGATAAATATAGTTATAAAAGCTAAAAAAGAAAGAAATAGTTTAAAACAATAGTGAGTGAAAAATACTAGCATTATTGAGAAAAAAGCATCTGGCATTCGATATACTTAAAATATGGCACAAAGCGCCCACGCTCTTCCAAAATATACTAGTATTTTTCGTTCACTACTTTAAAACTATTTCTTACTTGTTAATTTGATATCCTTTAAAACATGTTTTTAGCTTTTTAGTATATTTGTTTCTTACTTTTTAAGTCGATGTGCCATGAAAGCGAGTATGATAAGGCGTATGAGTAATACTGCTTTTATCTCTCACTATAAATAATCACTCACGCGACAGGGGTTGCCAGAGCTACAATCATACAAACATACAAGTAACGCTTAAATTAGCGTGTTAATAATCGCTCCTGTCGTGTAAATAGTAGCTATTCAGGAACTAAAAACCGGCGGGATGTTGAAAAGTGCTACTGCGCTGCACAAAATGCACACAAACTCGCTCAAATAACAAAAAAACAAAAAAAAAAAACGGCAAAAAGTGCCAAAAACCAGTAAAAATAGACAAAATACCTGATAATAACTCTCGCAACCAGTTCTAAAATGGCCGTTAAAAGTTCAGAAATACGTTCCACGATAAAAACACACACCGAATATAAAAAACCAGTTTCGAATCGGTTAGTGAACCGGTTCCGAATTAAAAAGTGCTACTGCGTTGCAAAAAAAGAGTGCAAACCCGGTAAAATGTCCAAAAATTTCGCAAAAAGTACCAAAAACTGGTGTAAACCCGGTCAAATTGCAAAAAACCAATACAAATGTACAAAACACAGGATAATTACACGCACAATCGGTTCTAACATGGCCGTTAAAAGTTCAGAAATAAGTTCCATGACAAAAACGCACCGAATATAAGAATGCGGTGCCACGTTTTTTGGCGGATAATTTTTCTGTTTTTTTTTTTTTTTTTGCAAAAACAGGATAACCGGTTCTAAAATGGCTGTTAAAATTTGAGAAAAACGCGCACCGAATATAACAAAACTGGTTCCCAACCACTTAGCGAATCGGTTCCGAGTTTTTCGGGAATTTTGTCATTCCCGAAAAACTCGGGACCGAATCAACTTCTGGAATCACCCAAATCATCCCACTTCTTCGAAACAACTTAGGAAGCAATACGCCAACTTCAATTTTCACACTAAAGCCGCAACACTCCTTTCTGTAGCGGAATATTAAATTCCTCAAAAGTATATACTGTTTATACAAGTTTATATACCTACATATGGAATAATATCATAGGACTAAAGTGAAGCTAGGTATGAAGACCGCTGGGTCCAAAGTACATCTTGTGGTTCTCCAGCTCATTTGGAAAACTGTTCTATGTTACTCCTTATGAATGAAGATAGCGCGGTCAGGCTGATTGAGGCCAGACATGATAGGCTATTGAAGCTCCGCTCACCTACGTACCTCAGGCGATGATGCTCCAATGCCGGGCAAGAGTTACACATACAAACGTACATACAAGTAAAGCTAAGATTAGAGGCTCAATGACGGCCCCTGTGGTGTTGATATCATCTAGTCAGCCTCTAAAAATCGGCAAGAATCTTTGGAAAATGCTGTGGTGTTACACGAAAAGTACAAAAACATTGCCAAATGCCCAAAGAACCCACAAAAACTGCCAAAAATATGACCAAAACAGATAAAGATGATGAGATCACTGTTAAATATCAAAAGCAACCAGGTAAAAGCCTATAGAAACCGGATTATTTATGGTATAAATGGGTCCTATATGACCGTTAAGTTTTGATACACGTTCCATGACAAAAAGGTGCACCGAATATGAATAACCGATTTCGAACCGGTTCCAAGTTTTTTGGGAACTACTAAAATTGGCTCCAGGAATCGCCAAAAAAGCGACAAAAATAATCTATAGCGGAATATTAATTTCCTACATATGGAATAATTTGGCGAGAGTTACAAACGTAAAAACAAATAAACATACAAGTCAAGCCAACATAAGCGTGTTAGAAAAAGGGAAAAATTTATCTTAATTACTTGTTACTCTGCGATTATGACTTTTTTCAGAACTAAACTCTTAAAATCAACTATTTTAACATATTTCAACTGTATTTAAATAAAAATTGTTTTATTCGGATTAGAATTAAATCTTGAGTTTGCTTAAAAAATTGGCATTTGATTTCTCTCACAGAAAAACTTTTCATGTTTTATGCCCATTTACCTTTATGGTGCGTTTGCGCAGTTATATAATTTTATTTTGTAGTTTTATTATAATAAATTTTATTGCTTTATTTTTTAGCATTTTGCAGAATTGTTTTAACTTGTCACATATTAGCCTTGATTAAAGTTTATTCAAATTAAATGTAAAATACAGTAAGTAACTTTTTTATGCCTTAAACAATGATATCCTTACAGTTTGCTGCGTATAACAAAGAGAAAAGTTTAACAACTTATTCGGCCACTTAACTTACACTGCTGTCTTTATGAAAAATTAAATTATAACTTAGTTGCTTTGTAATTTGTGTTTAGTTTACGACTTGATTTAACTTTCATAATATAATTTTTTTACGCACTGCGTGTTTAATCAAGTTTATAATCTAATTGCATGTGTAATTTTACACAATTTTTGCTATTGTTAATATTAATTCAGTTTTTGTTTTAACTTTTGTTGCTAGCAAGTAGCTATTTCTGGTACATAACACCAAATACTTAACACAGTTCTTTTAACAATGGCTTAGATTACATAAAAATGTGGCAAAACGAGCATTTTTCATTGGATTTTGAGAGGATTTTTTGGATTTAATTTTGATTTGTTTAAAAACACTGATACTTGCGAAGGCATTAAGATAAAATTCTAGAAAAATTAAGATAAAAAACTAGAAAAAATCGGTAAAATTATTCTACTGAAACCATGGCGAGCAACTGGAAAATATTTTGCTTCACATATAATTATCGTATTAAACTATTAATAATATTATAATCCTCTGAACGATTTTTCTTTTAAATAGTCTTTAAACCAAAATTCTTGGTCTTTTTAAAACTTAGCTGAAATGCTGTTAGAAAGTTTTATATAAAAGCAACATAATTGTTATGTTATATTATGTTATGTTATGTTATGTTATGTTATGTTATGTTATGTTATGTTATGTTATGTTATTTTATGTTATGTTATGTTATGTTATGTTATGTTATGTTATGTTATGTTATGTTATGTTATATTATGTTATGTTATGTTATATTATGTTATGTTATGTTATGTTATGTTATGTTATGTTATGTTATGTTATGTTATGTTATGTTATGTTATGTTATGTTATGTTATGTTATGTTATGTTATGTTATGTTATGTTATGTTATGTTATGTTATGTTATGTTATGTTATGTTATGTTATGTTATGTTATGTTATGTTATGTTATGTTATGTTATGTTATGTTATGTTATGTTATGTTATGTTATGTTATGTTATGTTATGTTATGTTATGTTATGTTATGTTATGTTATGTTATGTTATGTTATGTTATGTTATGTTATGTTATGTTATGTTATGTTATGTTATGTTATGTTATGTTATGTTATGTTATGTTATGTTATGTTATGTTATGTTATGTTATGTTATGTTATGTTATGTTATGTTATGTTATGTTATGTTATGTTATGTTATGTTATGTTATGTTATGTTATGTTATGTTATGTTATGTTATGTTATGTTATGTTATGTTATGTTATGTTATGTTATGTTATGTTATGTTATGTTATGTTGTGTTATGTTATGTTATGTTATGTTATGTTATGTTATGTTATGTTATGTTATGTTATGTTATGTTATGTTATGTTATGTTATGTTATGTTATGTTATGTTATGTTGTATTATGTATGTCATATGCCACCTCTTTTATTTTGTTCTTGAATTTCCATGTAAACTTTGTGCATAATTCATATTCCAATAGTCGTAATCGCCCTGGCATCAAGTCAACATAATATAATGCTAGCTTTTACACCAGCCTCTAATAATAATTTTGTAGTTTTAATAGACAAATGACTTTCGCAGAACAATATTTGAATGCTTTTCGACAACGAGCATACAAGGGGCAATTTTTCACTATCCAGTTAATCTGACTATAATAACGACTCTTGGAATAAGGAAGAATATTAATGTTTGTGCTTGTTTCATTGCATGATGGATGAAACGAGATTTGTCTACCCCTTACTACAATATCTTGACATTATTATTAATGAACAAGTCACGCAACAAGTATCTTCAAAGGAATAAACACAATGTTACCTGAGTAAGGTACAATAATTTCTCAATATTTTTGTGTAAAAAATAGCGACTGACAGTTGTCAAACGATGTAAAGCAGCTTGATGTGTTTTTATAATTGAAAAACTTTGTTAGGTCTTAACTGTTTCTTAGAAGCGCAAAAGCTTTTAAACATTGCAAAGAATAGTTTAATTGAATAAAGTTAAGGAACAAAAAATTTTCAATTAATTGCTGTAGCTAAAGAGTTTTTGAATTATAAAAATTCACGGATAAATGTTTTGAAGAAAACTATCTAAATTTCAAAGCTTTTAAGCGAGAAACGTATTTACGGACAAATGTTTGTAGAAAGTGGTTTAATTCTAATGGTTTTAAGTAATTCATTGCTGTAATTAATGGGTTTTTTAATTACGTGATAAATGTGTTTATGTAAAATTCCTATAACTTGATGCTTTCAAGCGAGAAACAATATCACGGGCAAATGTGTTCAGGTTAAATGCCTATATCTTAATGATTTTAAACGAGAAACACATTCGTGGGCAGATGGATGCAAGTAGGCTGTTTAATTTTAAGTGATCTTGACTAATTTGTTTTGAGTTTTGATATACAAAAATTTTAGGCATTCATGGACAAATGCGTTTAACGAAAATGTCTAAATTTCAGTGCAATCGCGCACAAATGCACTCGTGAAAAATGATCAATTTCAAATACTTTTATGGGAGAAATATATTTAAAATAATATCAGTCATCGTAGCTATTAACAGAGGCACACACATCGGATATGATTGAATCTTTTCAATACTGGAATATCGTCGACTGCAATTGGTCAGGACAAAACAAGGGAGCTCACTTGTGCAGTTTCGAGCTCGTGGAAGAAAAAGGTTTTCAATGTCCCAAGAAAAGAAAGTTATGGAGGTGCGTGAAAATAAATTTGGCACGACGTCCAACTTCCTTAAGTTCAATATATCTAATGCTTAAAATTTTTTTGTGCACTTAAGCGGAGAATTTAATTTGAATTTTACTTGATTGTAAATATTATGGCTCATTTCACATCACATTTAAGCGTGATGCAATTAAGCTAAAATAAAAAATAAACACAAGTTCAAAATGCAATATTTGATATAATAGTTAAAATTACTTGAGGGTGAAATTTGCTTAAGCGTGAAGCACTTATGCGTGAAATACTGTATTCGCCTAATAGAATCTGTAGGCTAGCAAAGGTTTTTTTTTTGCTCAAGATGTATATTTGCTACTTGAATAATAATAGTAGCTCTATGCTTTGTCATTGTTTTAAAATAAATGGCTGCTATATATTTCTATCACTAAAATGCATTTTTCTGAGCAGCGCATTTAAGCAGGATGTAGTAAAGACAACACTATAAATAAAAATTAAATATATAATGTTTATAATAAAAGTATAAATTTAAAATTAATTTAGAGTGAAACTTTCTTGGGCGTGATGCACTTATCAATGAAATACTTTGTTCGCTTAATAGCGTCTGCAGTATAATTGACTAATAAAGGGTTTTTTGTTTAAAACGTATGTATATTTAGTAATTGTATAGCGCTTTATGCTTTGCCATTATTCTAAAATTAATGGCTGCCATAATGAGTTTATATAAGCAGCGCTTTTAAGCGGGAATTAGTAAAGACAAAAATATACACACAAGTTAATTATGCAATGTTTCCAATAATAGTTTCCACTTAAAATTATTTGAGAGTGAAATTTTCTTAAGCTTGATGCTTATCAGCGAAGTGCTTAGTTCGCTTAGTAGCGTTTATAATGTAATAGGCTAACAGGGGATTTACGCGCAAAGCATATATTTATTACTTGAATATGGATAACAAGTTTATACTTAGCCATCATTTAAAATTGAAAATTGTTCCACCACTATGAGCAGCGCATTTAAGCGGGACGTAGTTAAGGCAACAATTTATACAATACGTAAAACAAAAGTTTCAATTTAAGATTAGTTGAGACTGAAACTTTCTCACGCGTAGTGCAATTAACCGTGAAATACTTTTTTCGCTTAAAAGCATCTAGAGCGTAATGTGCTAACAAAGTGGTTTCTGCTTTAAACGTATATTTTCTAGTTGAACTAGAATAACAGCTTTATACTTTGACGTCATTTTGAAATGAATAGCTGCCATATTGTTTCACCGCTAAATTGGGTTTTTATTAGCAGTGCACTTAAACGGTATGTAGCTAAGACTAAAATATAAACACAAGTTATATATACAATATAATATGAAAGTTTCAAATTGAAATTATATGATAATGATACATGTAATGTATTCTCATCCAAGAAGTACTTCGCTTATTAGCATCTGTAGTGTAATAAGCTAACAAAGCGGTTTCTGTTTAAAACGTATATTTACTTAAAACAAATATTTACTACTTGTATAAGAAAAACAGTTCTATACTTATCATACACATATCATCCCATTAAAATATTTTTTCGCAAAAAAATTGAGTTTTTATGAGCAGCGCATTTATGTGGTATATAGAGCAGGTAAAATAATAAACACAAGATAAACACACTATATGAATAACAAGTCTATGCTTGGCCACTATTTTAAAATGAATGGCTAAGTTGAGTTTTTATGGGCAGCGCATTGAAGCGGGATGCAGTTAAGACAAAAATATATAAACACAAGTTACATATCCAATATTAAAAATAAAAGTTTCCATTTAAAACTATTTGAGAATGCAGCTATCTTAGGCGTGATGCTCTTATCCGTGAAGTACTGTATTCGCTTAATGGCGTCTACAGTATAATAGGCTTGTAAACGTATTTTAGTATTTGAATAAGAATAATAGCTTTATACTTTGCCTTTATTTATAATAAATAATGGCCATATTATTTCGCCGCTTAATTGAATTTTAATTCCAGGAAAAGTTAATTATTTAAGTCTAAGAAATGTTAAAAGAAATATTTAAAGGATTCCCATATTATATTTCGATATTTAATTACTGCCTTTTGTTAACTTAATTAATTATTAATGCAGCCTTAATAAAGTCACATTTCTGCGAAAAGTAATTTAAATCCTTGTTATTGTACTAGTTACTAGCGTTCGTTTCGCATTATATTTAAACAAAGTCACGAATTATCACCTTTTATTTTAATTAAATTTAATATTTTCTTTTTTAAGCTCTCTTATCAAAATCTTCGCAATAAGACACGTGCTTTAACGAACAATACGTTCAATATTCCGTTTACGTTTTCTTGTTTGATAGACCAATTCAGGCTTTTTCTCAACTCGAAATCAATAAAAAACAACGTTTCAACACACTGACGGCTTTACAACGACTAAATGAATTTAATGGCAAAAAATTAAAATAAACAATATTTTCGAGTGTTCGAAAGCAAAAAAAAAGAAAAAAAAAAGAAGGAAGAGGAAAAATGGTATGAGTTTGCTTGCACGTGTATGTTGGCCCAGAGCAGAGACGTTGATGAGTGTGTGTTGGAACAAGTCATAAATAAATGAAAAATATATAAAATAAAACGAATAATATTGCCAACGAACGTTATGTGGTTTTCTTTCACAAAATTTCCTTTCATTTGCATGTTTTGACCAAAAGCCTACACAAACAAAACATTTTCTTTAAGACTCAAATAAAAAAATAATAAAAAACTAAAATGTTCCATTTCGGTGTTTAGAGGAAAATTGTGCCAGTAAAATGGAACAAATTACTACAAAACATGTAAGTTTTTTTTTTTTTTGTTTCGTTTTGTTTTGTTTGGGGTTTTTCAGGCAACAAACTCTCAAGCAATCATATAAATTATTAAAGGATTTTATAATAAAAGCAGAACATGATGGCAAGAATTGGCATGAAAGTGTGCGTGTATGTAAATGTTGGCGAATGCACAACTAATATATTTTTTCTATTTGAACAAAATACAGACCTCAAATTGTTTCTGGCTTCTTATTACTTTTAAAGAGCTTTTTTTTATGGGATTTATTTTTCTATACTATTTAACACTAACGCTTTAGTGTTCTTACTTTCTGTTTAAGTTTTTATGCTATTCAGAAATTTGCTGCATTTTTTTTAAATTTTAATTTAAGTCCGTATTAAAGCAAGAAGTATTGAATTCTTATGCATATTTTGGGTAGAAAACACAATATTTTTAAGGTGTAATTTCAGGCAAACTTGGGTAATGTATACATGTCAAACGAATTAATTTAAATAGGTTAATTTTACTCCTCTTTTGTTTTGTACGAGGTCTGACAAAAAAAATTACTGTTATTTTAAATTTTTTCAAAAATTCAACAATAACTGTCTTGTCCCCTTCATTTATGCCAAAATTTTTTCCAATCCTCGAAAAACTTCTGAAACGCGCTTTTTGGTATCGCCAACAGCTACTGTTTCGATTTTTCTTTTATCTCCTCAATCTTAGCAAAACGCTTTCCTTTAATCGGTGTGTTCGCTTTTGGAAAGAGGAGAAGAAGCCAGCGAAGGCCAAGTCTAGTGGATACGGTAGTTGTGGCATGATAACGGTTTTGGTTTTGGCCAAAAACTCACGCACAAGCATCGATGTGTGAGCTGGTGCGTTATCATGGGGCCAAATCGATGATTGTTTTTCAACAATTCTGTGCGCTTCTGACGAATTGCTTTGTGCAAATGGTGCATAACTTCAAGGTACTATTTTTTATTGACCGCACGACCTTGTAGAAAGAATTCATGATGCATCACGCATTGTAGTCGAAGAAACCGGTGAGCAGAACCTTCACGTTTGAACGAACTTGACATGCTTTTCTCGGTTTTGGCTCTTGTGGACGCTTCCATTGTGATGATTTGGCTCTGTTTTCAACGTCATAGCCATATACCAATGATTCGTCACCAGTTATGACCTTTTTGAGGAAATCTGTGGCTGTGTTCTGTAACTGTTACCACGAGAAACTGCTGCTTTCCTCACTAAACTGTAGCTATAACTTTTTTTGGTGAGTAATAGCTGTCACGTAAGGAAATTCCTCGCCATTTGACAGAAAAACTGTGTCTGTAAAATCTTTGCGAAAAAATTTCCCGCTTTCAACTGTCATTATTTCTCGCAAATAAAAAGGCTGTGAGATAGTATTTTAAATAACAATAATCATCATTAAATGAATAATAATATTGAAAAAATAAGTATTTTGCTGTTAAATTAAGTTTGATTTATATATTTACACATTTTAAAATGATTGTTTTTTTTTTAATTTTAACTTTTTAATTAATTTTTGTAACCTTCACACAACAAGTTTTAAAGGAATACTTAGGTTTGTAATTTCCACAATTTTAATTTCCGACCCAACAAAGTATATTGTAATGATTTTATAATGTTTTTTTACAGAATTCACAAATTGCAATTGTTTTTTAATTTTACATAATTTTGCATATAAGTATGTATGTATGTATTTGTAAATAAAATGTAAACGTTAGAGCCGTGATATACATTTTCTAAATTAGCCGACGGCTATAATATGACGCCGTCGAACAAAATTTCTTAACTTTAGCAGTTTTTGGTCGGCGGCGGTACTAATTGTGGCTGCGCTCTCATTTTTTTAAATTGCCTGTTGGCATCGCTTTATATTTTCAGACATTTCTAACGTAACGACGTAACCGCTTTGGATAGTTTTCAACATGAGTTACAGACGCAATTTTTTCTCACTTTTCGAGAAACGATGGAATAATTTGTTTCACAAGTTTTCGACGCGAGAACTTCCCGCCAAAGTTACAGAACACAGCCGCTGGATCGTCGTTGACGATGTTCAACGGCTCCTAAGCGATGTCCATGCGACGTTGTTTTTGCTCAAAATAAAGAATTTTTCAGAACAATCTTTGCTGCCGCAAGTTTCATACCAAAACCATGCGTAAAATTTGCATGTTATGAGCCGAACGACATGCCAACATCAACAGCTACTTCTCTGATAGCGATTCGACGAATATCCAAAATCATTTTCTTCACTGCTTCAATGTTTTCATCAGTTGTTGCCTTGCTCGGGCGACCAGGACGAGCATTGCCATTGACATCTTCTCGGCCTTTCTTAAACCGGTTATACCACAATTGAATTTGAGCTCTGCTGATTGTAGACTCGCCGAACGCCACAGTAAACATTTGAAATGTCCTTGCACATTTCATTTCATTTTTTATATAAAACTTAGTAAATAGTAGTAAAAAATCGAAGAGCGCACCAAAACTCAACTAACCTTTTTATCTGTCAAAAACACGCTGACAATCCGAAATGGCTGATATTGCCAACATATATAACAGACATGTGTACCAACGTAGCAAAAAAAAAAAACCAAAAAAATGCGAAAATCAAACATACGAGGGCGGTTCGGAAATTTCTTAGCCTGTCAATGAAAGAGAATAGTTAGTTTTTCAAAAATATTTTTATTTTTCAATATAATCTCCTGAAACTTCACTACAATTAGTCCAACGCTTTTCTAGCAATTCTATACCTTGATTAAAATAGTTTTCCTTAAGGTCTTCAAACTAGAGGTAAAACGCTTGCAAGCAAGGATTTTTTTTTTAGATAAGGGAACAGGTAAAATTCACTGGGAGCTAACTCAGGAGAATAAGGTGGGTGGCCAAGCAACTCGTACTTGAATTCGTTGATTTTATCCATTGTTAAAACACACTTGTGCGCTGGTGCGTTGTCTTGATGAAAAATTATTTTTTTGTGTTATAAGTCAGGACGTTTTTCTCGAATTTGTATAAGTATTTAATTGATCCAAAAGTTTGCAATAGTACTCAGAATTTATTGCTTTACCCTTTAGCAGATAGTCAATCAATAAAATACCTTTGAAGTCCCAAAAAACCGTTGCCATAACCTTACCAGCCGATTGAATTGCTTTTGCCTTTTTTGGGGCACTTCCTCCAGCTTCAGTGCATTGTTTGGATTGTTCTTTTGTCTTTGGAGTATAGTGGTGGATCCGTGTCTCATCAACAGTTATGAAACGACGCTTAAAATCCATATTATTTTGCTTAAAACCATCCAAACAAGCTTGAGATATGTTCATTCTTATGCGTTTTTGGTCGACTGTTAACAAATGCGGCACCCATCTTGCAGAAAGCTTTTTCACCTGTAGTTCTTCATGCGAAATGAAATGGACTCGATAATTTGAGATGCTCATGATATTAGCTTGCACTTTTATTCGTCGATCATTTAATACCATATCATGCACTTTGGCTACAATTTCTGTTGTTGTTGCTGTTTTTGAACGTCCACTACGTGGTTCATCTTCAATGCTTGTACGACCACGTTTGAATTCAGCAAAAAAAATTTTTACTGTTGCATACGAAGGAGCACTTTTACCTAACACATTTACCATAACATTATGAATTTCTTGTCCCAATAAACCTTTTTTATGTAAATATTTTGTGACACCACGTATTTCTAATTTTTCCATTGTAAAAAAATTGCGGATGCGTCTTTTGTGAACACTTGTTTCTATATGAAAGAGTTACCAGATCGAAATAAAATTTAACATGTGTTCATAGCAGAGATGGAAGTTTCCAAAACATTTAACTTTTTTCTGTTTATACCGCGTTTTTTGTACTCGGCTAAGAAGTTTCCGAACCGCCCTCGTACGTAACTCACGAAATTTGAAAATACCGGGTAATTTTTTGATCAGACCTCGCATACTTTAAGAAGCTTTTGCTGTGAACCGTTTTTTTTAATAACTTTTAAACATTTTGATAGAATAAAAGCAATTAAAAATTCAAAAAAGATTAAAAAAATTACAAGAGTTATAAAAAAAATTCTTAAAACAATTTATGAATATCTGTGTTAAGCCTTATGCTGCGAAGGAACGTCGGGGTTCTTACCCAATACAGTCACATAGTTGTTATCAGTGTATAGCATATACTTAAATAAAATAGGATTACATGAGGACAATTTTGCTGCCACCGTTTTTCTTTGAAATTCGTAGCTTTATTGTAAAAAACTTCAAAGTATTGTTCACCGCTGGCTACTACTTTTTTCACCTTTAAGGCAGCGTACGAATCCCGCATTGAAAAAATTTGTCATCTTTTGAAGTGATCAACGAAGCCACTAAATTTTTTACTTCTTCATATGGCATGAAGTTCTGGCCATGTGCGATTGAAATAAGTGAAAGTCAGAAAGATTTAAATAAGTGATAGTCAGAGGGAGTAACGTCTGGAGAACACGATGGGAGTATATCTGGACCACTTACGTAGCATGAGATCGAGCATTCCCATGCTATAAAATGTAATCCTGCATTTCAAATTTTACCCAATATTGATAAAAACTTCAATTATATTGATTAATAACTTAATTAAATTTTTGTGTAGAATATTGAGCCCAATAAAAATATTTTATTACAAAAATTGCCATTCAGGTACATAGCTGAACACCATATAAATAAGATTAGGCTTTTTATCTTATGGTCTGAAAGATTAATTAAAATAGTGGTTGCAGATAAAAAAATGTTTTTAGATCTTTTATAATTAAAAGAACGCTTAAAACGTTTTTTAAAAGGTGAAAACGCAACAATCTGTTGAGCTTGACAAGGCTGGCAGAGAATTTTTAAAAATAATTAAATATTCGTTCACTCTTTCGGGGCTATTTCATCGATAAGAAAAACCCATTTCAAAAAAAAAAAAAAAAAAAAAAAAAAATACGAATACTTTAAATTCATTAAACGTACTTTTACATATTTCCAAAATTTATGTTTTATTCTAGCAAAAACTTTATTTTTTCCATTTGACCCTTTTTAAACTTATGTCAGTTTGCAAAGCAGCGTACAAAAAGAAAACCTTAATTTAACACTTCTCTCTTTTCAGTCAAAAGTGTTAAGCTGTTAAGTTCCTGCACATTTGCCACACAAAACATCAACAACAAACACGTAACAACTCAAACAACTTAAACGTTTTCTCACATTCCTCTATTTGTATCCTTTCATACAATTCGGTTGTTGATGTCTTTTTTTTGTTGTTGCTTCCTTTCTTCATTCATGCAGTTTTCGACTGTTACTTTTAACTGGATTTTCCTTCTTTTTGTGTCTTGAGTAAAATATGTATATTATTTTTTTCTTTGTATTTGTTTAAGAGTGTGTTTGTGTTTTTATTTATTTCATATTTTTCTTACTATTCATGCATTCATAGCTAAATACTCGTACTCATACAACAACAACAAACAAGCACTCTCATATACTACTGTATATTGTGTTTAAGAGAGGGGAAAAAGTTCTCGTGAAAGTAGTTACTTAAACCAATACTTTTACTGACCAGATCTTATAAATTGTGCTTATTTGGGGCTATTCTTTTAATGACTTATGGTTTATTTGATTTACTTCTGTGTTTTCGTATTACGAGTATTTGTGTGGTGGCCAGAAATGCTTGAATGATTATCAAATGTGTATAAAAAGGAAACAGAATCTTTTTACTTTCTGAGAGGAAATTGATTTAGCAGAAGCTTTTGCATTGTATGTGTTTTTTTTTTGTTTTGCTTATTTCGTATTTTACTTATTATTTATTGTTCCTTTAATTAATAAATCAAATAAAAATATTGTTTGGTAAATCTCGTCTGGCATTAAATTTTAATAAACACTAGCGTATATATTCTTTAAATTAAAGTTTGGCTAACTGTGTCTTATAACAATTGAAATACTTTGTGTACATACAGGTGACTCTTGATAATTTGAAACTCGTTAATTTTAAACAATTGAGTTCTTTTTTCACTATATTAGCTTCTAACATTGGTATGAACCAAAAAATTATAAACAGCTTACTTTCTAGAAAAATCTCGACATATAGAAATGTCGACATATAGACAGCTGGGAGACATAGAAAGCAAGCTGTTTATAATTTTTTGATTGGTATCAATGTTAGAAGCTAATATAGTGAATAAAACTCAATTGTTTGAATTCGAAACTTTCAAAAAGCAAGTCGTAGCAACCAACGCTTGTTCATTTCTTTAAAAGGTGTAAAGAAATGTTAGAGACGTGTATAAATGAAAAAGCTTGTTTTTGTGTTTTGACAGGTATTATTAGAGCATTTTTCTTTTAAATTCGCAATAAATTATTTAGATTGTTGGGATATAAAGTTGAATGTTTGAGAATATGTTTAAAAATTTCCAAAGTCTACTGATGATTAGGGTAGCTCTTATGAAATGTTGACATATAGACAGCTGGGAAACATAGAAAGCAAGGTTTTTTGATTTCGATTTTTTTTTATTATTTTGTTATCTTGGACCAGTACTCAGGGGATGACCCATACATTTGCAAAGCATTGTACTGGAGCTAGCAACACAGTCTATAAGGAGGAGAAAAGAAGGAGTAGTGTTTGTTGCCGTTTGACTTGAACCTTCCACTGCTATATGTGGCAAGAAATAAGGCCGCAGGCAAATTGTGCCACAAACTAACCATACGCCTGAAAAACGACTTCTGTCTGTAGTTCGTACAAATGAATTAACTTTTGAAGATGTACGTGTATTTTGCAAAATAGTGTGGGTTTTGGGTACAAGATCCCTCTTGCATATGGTTGAGTAACCCCAAAATTTACTTTGAGGCCCAAGCATGTGAGTTGTATTCCATTTTCGGTCGGATATAGATGTATAAATAGTAGGGAAATCGAGTGGAATGAATTACATATTTTACTGTTTCAAAGAATCGAGACACTTGAACGCATATTTGGAGATATGAAAGATCCTTCCAAGAACATTAATACAGATGAAGCAGAATTTACGGTCATGAGTTAGCTTGTTAATAAACAACACTAGGTCTTACGAGCATTGAACTCAACCCTGTTTTTACAATACCATTCGGAAATTAAAAGAAGATCATACTCAAGGAGTCATTCATATTTGACTTTTGCCACCGATCTTGGCTAAGCTTGGTCTACTGAATGAGTATGAATGGCAAATGTTGCTGTCATCTGCAAAAGAATGGATAGGGCTAATATATTGATAATGAAGGTCATTAAGAAAAAAAAAAATAGAGTGGGAGAAAGAATCGAGCTTTGCGGTACCCCTGAATTAACCTAGAACTCTTTGATGAGACCTCATCTATAACAACTCGTTTAGTGCGGTCTCTGCAAAGCTCGTCACGAACCGAGAAAAATCTTCACTGTTACCAAAACTGATAAGTTTTTACAGTAATACACACCCTATCTATCAAATGCCTATAGTTTACTTTCAACGGAACGATGGATCGAGTGAAACCATTTCTCTTAGAGATATGCCAAAAATCTCTGAAATGGTTTTTCATAGGGATAGATAAGAACATTGCTTTCATAGCACATCAATCTGAAAAGTAATAAATATAGTTTAAAAAACCGTGCACCGAGTATGAAAGACCGGTTCTAAATCGGTTAAAGAAGTCGTTCCGAATTTTGTTTTCGATCTAACACGAATGACCGCTAATAGTTCAATACAAGTTCCATGGCCAAAACTCGCACAAAATATGAAAAATCGATTCCGATTGGGTTAGCGAAGCGGATCCGAGTTTTTTTTAGGGAATTCCAAAGTTGGCTTCAGAAAACATCAAAATCCTTCCACTTATACAGAAAGAATACGACAACTTGAATTTTCGTACTTAAGCAAATGACCGTTTATAGTTCAGATGCATATTGCACGGCAAAAATGCGCGAAAAGCTGGTCCTAAACCGGCTAACGATGTGGTTAAAAATTTTTGCCCCCACTTCCCCGGAAACAATACTCGTACAGCAACACTGTATATGTGAATTTTGGTACTAAAGCGAATGACCGTTTATAGTTCAGATGCATATTGCACGGCAAAAATGCGCGAAAAGCCGGTCCTAAACCGGCTAACGAGGTGGTTCAAAATTTTTGCCCCCACTTCCCCGGAAACAATACTCGTACAGCAACACTGTTAATACAGATGCATGTTCAACGGTACAAACGTGCTCCGAATATGAAAAGCCGCTTCCAAACTGGTTAGCGAAGTAGTTCCAAATTATGTGTGCAATTCTCAAAACTTCGTGAATCCCCATTTTCTCAGGCACAATATCAATTTCGCCCTAAATCCAATGGCCGTTACTAATTCAATACACATTCCGCGACCAAAACGCGCACCGCTTATAAAGAATTATATACGATCCGGTTAGCGAAGCGGTTCCGGGTTTTTTAGAGTAATCCCTAAGTCGTTTAAAATCCCCCACTTTTTTAGAAGGAATTCGGCAATTTTCGCACTAAAGCTAATAACCGTTTATAGTTCAGATGTATTAACCACGTTAAAAACGCACACCGAATATGAAAAACTGTTTCTAAATCGGATCCCAAGCTCTTTTGAGAATTCCCAAAATCGGCTTCGTGAATCCCCAAAATCCCCCTACTTCCCCGGAAGCAATACGGCAAGTCCACTAAAGCGGCAACACTGTATATACAGTTTTATAATCTCTTATATGACATGTGTTCCGCTTGTCAAAAACATAACTAACATTGAAACTAATATAAGCGTGTTTAAAATAAAAGTAGTAAGTAACTAAAAAAGACGCTCAGAAATAATATTAGTGATCGTAATGATCGTACGAGTATTATTGTGAAAAAAGCGACGCTTTTTTCGTAATAATACTAAAATTTTTTGTTCACTATTGTTTTTAGCTTATTTATAAAATTATTTCGTACTTTTTAGTTGTTGAAGCTTGTTGCTTTACTTTTTTTTAACAATGTTTGTTTGAATTGAAACTGAAGTTTTTAATTTAGTAGAAATATTTCTTGTTTAAACTATTTCATATATGTATTAAAACGTGTTTTTCTTTTTTATTATCTAAAAAAAAGTTGCATGCTTAAAACAATTTGCAAACACATCCCATTTAGATTATTCGGTTTAATTTTTATTTTTTGCTCCTTTCATTCATTTCATTTTCTTACTCCTTTTTAAGTCCTAAAAAAATACATTTTTTTTTATTACGAGTACAACCACATTCCTCAATTGCTCTAAGAAATTTATGGCACTTATATATGCCAGTATGTTAGAATAAAAAATCCAAAGTTGTTTGTTTGTTTGTCCTGTTGTTGTATCTGGTTTCCTTCAATGGCTTAGTGCTATTACCGTTCTTGTTGTACTCTTATTGTTGCTGTTTCAATCACTATTACTTACACATTCAATACTTCTCCATTTCTTCTTCTGCTACTAAAACTGCTAACTATTTTTTAATATTTATAACACTCATATTGAGTATTTTTTTCTATTTTTTTTTTCTCTGCTTGGCTCTGCACAGGAACTAATACCAGTAAAGTGTGGAGTAAGTGGGTTATGACTAGTATTTATTATGAAAATTTCTCAGTGGCAGGGTTTGACTTCTTCGTTTATCGGGTTCCGTGCAAACTGTTTTTAGTAGTTCTTTCCTTCTTGTGACCATTTCAGCTTAAAAAAAGGGATTTCTTTCCTTCTTTAAACTCTATTCTGGTTACAATGGTGTAGCCAAAGGTGTAGTGTTTTCAATATTTTTTCGTTCAACCATTTAAGTTATTGTTGTTGGTTTCCAAGTTTATTGTATGTATTTACAAGTAGCTTTTCTATTTTTTTTATCTCTGTTGATTGTACACCCTTTATATTTATGAGTTTTTCTGCTTATATTTTTTTTGTGTGGTTTATTTTTACTTTCACTATTTTCTTGTTATTACGGCAGTGAAGATATTTAATTTGATCTTTCTTCATGAAAGTACTTTTTGAAACCGGCTTTTTAACTTTTCATTATAGAAATATATCATTCGTGACAAAATATTTTTTTTAAAGAAAAGTAACTGTTCAAAATGTGTTTTTAAAAGAGTTCTTTTAAAAAAAGCATATATTTTTAAAGAGTTTCTTTTTAGAAAAAGTGTTAAAAACTATTAAATTAGTTGCTGTAATTAGAAAAATGTACTTTTTGAAAAAAGTACTTTTTATAAAGTACGATTGTAAAATTTTTCTTTTAAAAAAATTATTTAAGAAACCTACTTTTTGAAATACTGCCTTTTTGAAAAGTACTATACTTCAGCATAGAAATACATTTTAAAAAAAGTACTTTTTATAAAGTACAATTGTAAAAATTTTTCTTTTAAGAAAATTATTTAAAGAAACGTACTTTTTAAAATACTGCCTTTTTAAAAAGTACTATATTTCAGCATAGAAATACATTTGTAAAATTCAAGACTTTTCAAAAGTACTTTTAAAAAACATTTTTTTAAGAGGTAAGATTGTAAACTTACGGCCGTATTCATAAAAAATATTGTACGTTTATTAAGCACTTATTTGACAAATTACCTTTAGAAATTTGTCAAATAACAATTAAATAAACCTACAATATTTTTTATGTATTACGCCATTAACTTTTTAAAAAATATTTTGGAAAAAAATCCATTTTCTATCTTTTTCAAAAATACCTTTTAAAATATAAGACTTTTAAAAAGTACTATTGTAAGAAAACGCTTTTAAAATATGTATTTTTAAAATACTTGCGTTTTAAAAAGTATTTTAGTGAAGAAATATATAAGAAAGACTTTTAAAAACTTCCTTTGTAAGAGGTACTTTATGAAGGCTTACCTTTTTTTTACAACTAACAGCTTTAAAATAAAAACTTTCGAACGCAAAAATTACTTATATATAAAGTATTTTTTTGAAAAAGTACTTTTTATAAAACTGTATTTTTAAACAATTGAGTTTTATTCACTTCCAACATTGATACAAAAAAAAAAAAAAAAAAAAATTATAAACAGCTTATTTTCTATGTTTACCAGCTGTCAATATGTAGCTCTTGTGAAATGTCTACCTATAGACAGCTGCGAAGCATTGAAAACAACCTGTTTGCAATTTTTTTACTATATTTTTAAAAGATTACGTTTTTAATAAAGTTCCTTAAAATAGGCCTGTTCCAAAAAGTAACATTTCGTAAAGTACCTATTTAAAAACTACCTTTTTTAATAAAGCACCTTGATTAAAAAGTTTTTTTAATGTCCCTTTTTTAAGAAGTGCCTTTTTTAGAAGTACTTGTTTAAAAGCACTTTTTTTAAAAGAACCTTGAATAAAAAGTAAATTTTTTTAAATGGTGTTTTTTTAAAAGAAACTTGATAAAAAAGTACCTATTTTAAAAAGTACCTGTTTAAAAAATAATTTTTTAATAAAGTACCTTTTCAAAAAGTACTTTTTTAATTAAGTACCTTTCTAAAAAGTACTTTTTAAAAGTACTTCTTTAATGAAGTAACTTTTAAAAAAGTACTTTTTTAACAAAGTACCTTTTTAAAAAAGTAAAATTTTTAAAAAGTAGTTCTTTTAATAAAATACCTATCTTAAAAAGTATTATTTTTAAAAGTATCATTTTTAAAAAGCACCTTTTTTAAAAACCACCTTTTTTAAAAAGGATTATTTTCATAAAATACCTTTATGAAAAAGTACCCTGTTTAAAAAGTACCTGTTTTAAAAATAACCTTTTTAAAAAGTACCCTTTTTAAACAGTACTTTTTTTAAAAAGCACCTTTTTTAAAAAGTACTTTTTTAGAAGGTACCTTTTTTAAAAAGTACCTTTTTTAAAAAGTACCATTTTTGAAAAGTAACTTTTTTAAAAAGGACCTGTTTCGAAAAATACCTTTTTTAAGAAGTACCTTTTTTAAAAAGTACCTCTTTAACAAAGTACTTTTGTTTAAAAGGACCTTTTTTAAAAAGTACCTTTTTAAAAAGTACCTTTTTTTAAAAACTACCTCTTTATAAAAGTTCCTTGTTTAGAAAGTGCCTTTTTCATTTTAATTTTTAAAAGTACCTTTTTTAAAAAGTAACTTTTTAAAAAAGTACCTCTTTTAAAAAGTACCTTTTTTAAAAAGTGCCTTTTTTCAAACGTACCTTTTTTAAAAAGTACCTCTTTTAAAAAGTACCTTTTTTAAAAAATTCATTTTTTTAAAAGTACCTTTTTCAAAAATTTTCTTTTGTTATTGTTTAAAATGTACCTTTTCATAACAAACACTTTTGAAAATTATCCTTTCGAATAGTACATTTAACAAAAATACCAGTATTTTTAAAAAAGTAAGGTTTTTTAAATTTCGGAGGAAAACTAAAAAACTTGATTTTTTTTCTAAACACTTTTTTTTGCAGAAAGAAAATCAAGAATGGAAAATTACCCGAAAAAAAATTGTTTTGCAGAATACTTTTCGACAACAAAAGGAGTTTTGTAAAAGAGTACATTTTTGCAATGACTCCCTTTACACATAGAACATAAAAAACTTTCATTTAAAAAATTATCTTGTCATAAGTGCACATTTTAAGCACTTATTTTTTTTTAATAAAAAAAACCTTTTTAAAAAATTTCCTGTCTGAAAATATTTTTAAAAAAGGTAAGAAGCACTTTATTTAAAGAAGACCATATATAGTTTGTAAATATACATTAAATAAAGTAACTTATCACAAAAGTACCAGTAAAAAAGTACCTGTTTGAAAAATGGCCATAAAGACATTTGAAAAAATTTTTAAGTAAAAGCATACTTTAAATGTAAAAGTGTGTTTTAAACTTGAAACCAGCTAATGTTGATTTTATCCTGTTTAGCAGCAGCTTCAATCAATTCATTTTAATTTTTAAAAGTAATAACTTTTCAATGTAATATAAACTTTTCAATGTATAATTAAAAAACTTGTTATAAAATTTACTTTTTTGTTTTAATGTTTTGTATTGAACGCAGTTATAGCAAGCTCTCTCATTAGTGATATGTGCCCCAATTGAATTCGCCATACAAAATTTTGAAAGCGAATCATTTTGGTTGATATTGAATCTTCTTCCTAAATACACATTTATCTCTAGACTTAAACTGTCGCTCATTTATCTGAACTAGTTCTCAAATTATAAACCTATGTTAACATTTCTGTAAAGCATTTAAAGTATTTTCAACCATTTTTTACTGTGCCATATCATATCCCCCCGGGGAACAGGTTTTGCCTTGGCGTATTCCTAGCTTAGGCGCTCTGTTTTTCGGTGAAAAGAGGGGAAGGGGTCCCTCGTTTGGTGCGGCAAACAAAACTCTAGAAAGCCACATGACTTATGTTGTGTTGGCTTCCGAAACCCTTACCAAGGGTATAAATTGGCAGAACGGGGATCAGCATGGCCCCCGGGAAGTTCTGCTTGCGGTTCGACCCGGGCTGATCATGGTTGAGGTGCCTACCTTGGCTGAAACGTTCTGGCTGTGGTTGAAACCTAAAACGCAGGAAGGGAGTGTTAGTATCCTTGATAGTTGTTTGGTGATGGCTTTTTTCGAGGGCTAACAATCTCCCAAGGATCTGTTGCCTATACAACAGATACGTGTACTGTAAGGAACCAGTGGTGATGATTGACGGGGGAGTTGGTTTAAGGGCTGATACTCTTAATAGGCTTCGGCCTACCAACTCATTAAGCCTTGTCCTCCATTGATTGCTGGGAAATTGCATACATGAGGGATTAGAAAGCCCGAACTCCTCAACAAGAAGTTGTTCACATGACCGCAATCATATGACAAGAATTGCTACCTGTGTGAGCCTAGCAAGCCACACGGGGGCGGTGGTGAATCGTGAAAAATTCACTCTGTGGAATTGGTCCACCATCAGGTTAGGCCGTCAAGGCAGGTAAATAATTTTCACAGTTGTGCCATATCATGTATAAGCGTACATATCAAACCATTTGTAAATAAATTCAAACTTCTTTTTCATGTTTTTTTTTATACATATAAACAAAACATTCTTTTATTTAATTTTTAAGATTATGAAAGACACATTTTTGAAATAATAAAACTGGAACACTAATTTTGAAAAAAAAATTGTTTTACAATAATAAAGATAATGAAAACTAAAAACTTTAACCAGTCTAAATAAAACCAAAAATATTCCGGTATGCAAAACTAATTTGTATATTGCTTAGTCTAGATCATGATATATTGAATCTGCATATTTATAAAGACCATGTTTTTTACGCTTCCAGCGAGTGCAAACAAAATTTTGAGGTTGCTCATATTTGATTATTACTGATTACACTAGCTGGTTCTTTCTCTTTTGCTATTGAAGAAAGCTGAGCGGAGGGTGTTTCCTTCACTGCGCTTTTAACTGCATCTTGTTCAGCTAATAGTCTGTAATTAGCCGTTTTAGAGAAAATCTCGGCTTTACTATTCTTGACAGAGTGAGAGTTTCTTATCGGAAATTAAAAAAAAAAAAAAAACACATAAAATTCAGAAAAATACATAAAATATTTATTTGGATCGATAGTTGAGTCGATATAATTTAATCTTTGAAGACTATTTCATGCAAATGTTGGCCGCGCCTGCGCCTCAAATGGTCCATCCGCTTAGTCCAATTTTGGCATACTCTTTCCAACATTTCGGCCGGTATCTCACGAGTAATGTTGGCTTCCAGTGCGTCAACCGAAGCGGGCTTGTCGCTATAGACATTAGCCTTAACATAACCCCACAAAAAATAGTCTAGAGGCGTTAAATCGCACGATCTGGGCGGCCAATTGACTGGTCCCAAGCGTGAAATAAACTGTTCTCCGAACTCGCCTCTCAATTGGTCCATTGTTTCGCGTGCTGTGTGGCATGTGGCACCGTCTTGTTGAAACCACATGTCATGCAAGCCAAGCTCTTCCATTTTGGGCAAAAAAAAGTTTGTTATCATCGCACGGTAGCGCTCACCATTCACAGTAACGTTGTGATTCGCATCATCTTTGAAGAAATACGGCCCAATGATGCCGCCAGCCCATAACCCGCACCAAACGGTTGTTTTTTGTGGATGCATTGGTAGCTCTTGCAATGCTTCTGGCTGCTCTTCACTCCAAATACGGTAGTTTTGCTTGTTCACGTATCCATTCAACCAGAAATGAGCCTCGTCGCTGAACACAATTCTTCGATAAAAAAGTGAATCTTCATCTAACTTTTCAAGAGCCCATTCACCAAAAATTTGGCATTGTGGTAGGTCGTTTGGCTTCAATTTTTGCACCAGCTGTATCTTATAAGGCTTCACACCCAAATCCTGCCGCAAAATTTTCCACGTGGTGGAGTAACAGAGGCCCAATTGCTGCGAACGACGCCGAATCGATAATTCACGGTCATCACCAACACTGGCCGATACGGCTGCGATATTTTCTTCAGTTCGCACTCTACGTAAGCGTTTTGTGTGGTTTAATGTCCAACAATGTAAATTTGGTGCGAAATTTTTTTACAATAGCCCGAATAGAAGCCTCAGTAGGTCGATTAAACTGACCATAAAATGGAAGAAGCGCGCGATGAACTTTCTTAACAGAGCACGCATTTTGGTAATAAAATTCAATAATTTGCAAGCGTTGTTCGTTTGTAAGACGATTCATGATTAAATTATAGACCAAACTGAAGATGTTTGACAGTGACACAAGATACAAAACGTGCGTGAGCTGTCAAAACTAGTGTTGCCAAAAAGATAATAGCAAAAAAATCACTCGTTAGTATTTCCATCGAGTGCTGGCGATTCAGACTGATCTCTAGTGTCATTCATAACAGCATTAAGGAACTTCTGAGCTGCATCTTGTTTCGGTAATCCCAATTCCAACACCCCGCACTACTATATTATTAGAACTCACTTCCATTACAAACTGTTTCCTACGTGAGTTTTCTTTGCCGATTTCATTAATCTTGCTCAGAGAAATGCATGAGTGCATTTGTTTTCGCGTATCATTAAATGAATTAGTTATCATTAAATTCGGTAATAACAAAATAAATGTGCGCCGCGCTATTTGGGTTGGTCCCATATAATTTGAGGATTTCTGCCAGATAAATAACACTTGACGCCTTAATTTAGTTTGCTTTAATAAAAAATTGAGTAACCTTTACACTTTAGCCGAAAAATCCAAAAAAGATTTTAAAAATACTTTATATCATTTGTTAAATTTTTGTTGAACTTTATAATTTTTAAATAAAGTTTTTTTTGGTTTGTACATATGTATGTACATCGGGTTTTAGTTCAAATTTTTCCTTTCTTAAGTTTTTTTCTTAACTGTGAAAATGATTTACATCAGTACCTGCCTTGACGGCCTAACCAGATGGTGGACCAATTCCACGGAGTGAATTTTTCACGATTCACCACCGCCCCCGTGTAGCTTGCTAGGCTCACACATGTAGCAATTCTGGTCATATGATTGCGGTCATATGAGCAACTTCTTGTTGAGGAGTTCGGGCCTTCTAATCCCTCCTGTATGCAATTTGCCAGCAATCAATGGAAGACAAGGCTTAATGATTTGGGAGACCGAAGCCCACTAAGAGCATCAGCCCTTAAACCAACTCACCCGCCAACCATCACCACTGGTTCCTTACAATACAGGTATCTGTTGTATAGGCAACAGATCCTCGGAAGATTGTTAGCCCTCGAAAAAAGCCATCACCAAACAATTATCAAGGATACTAACACTCCCTTCCTGCGTTTTAGGTTTCAACCACAGCCAGAACGTTTCAGCCAAGGTAGGCACCTCAACCATGATCAGCCCGGGTCGAACCGCAAGCAGAACTTCCCGGGGGCCATGCTGATCCCCGTTCTGCCAATTTATACCCTTGGTAAGGGTTTCGGAAGCCAACACAACATAAGTCATGTGGCTTCCTAGAGTTTTGTTTGCCGCACCAAACCAGGGACCCCTTCCCCTCTTTTCCCCGAAAAACAGAGTGCCTAAGTTAGGAATACGCCTGGGCAAAACCTGTTCCCCGGTGGGGGGTTTTTCTTAAGAAGGATTTTTGTTTTACAATAAAAATTTGCTGTGATCCATAATTATTGATTGAAGAAGACAAGAAAAATAATAATTAAATCATTAGCTGGGGGACAACTAGCTGTTTCGCAGTCGCTACACTACTCATCAGCACCCACTGGGATTTGAACTCGGGTCATGACGTATCATGATCTACTGCTTTAACCACTAAGCCACCGAGCATTTAATTATATTCTGTCTATAATCATCTCATATTGAATCACATATGCATTTTTGTTAATTGCCTACATTGTTTGTTCAGCGTATGCTCTCTCAGAACTTTTATTTATCAACATACATATTTTTGTATTTTAATATTCTCCGTACCCAGAGATAAATATTAATTTGTTAAATTTTTTTTGAACTTTTCTAATTTTTAAATGAAAAATTTTTTGGTTTGTTCATATGTACATCGAGTTTTTGTTCAAATTTTTCCTTTCTTAAGTTTTTTTCTTAAGAAGGGGTTTTTTACAATACAAATTTGCTGTGATCCATAATTATTGATTGAAGAAGACAAGAATATATACTTCATAAGATTTCAAATTATACTTGAACACAAAACAAACAAAAAAAATTATTTTTGGGACCACCTTAATATACACATATGTACAGATAATTACTTGGATATAAATATTTACCACATTTACTTATAATATTACCTCAAGCATGAAGCAATTTAATTAACAATTTATACAATGACAGCAATTTCTTTAACTTAAAACAGAATCCAGAAGGGTCCATCTACTTTGCATTCCCAAATTTTTTGAAATTGACAAATAGCCTGACCGGAAAATAGCCTGCAGGATATTTACTGGTCATGTAAAATATATTGTGCATGACAATTGTTGTTATTAAGTCAAACATTATTTGCTTTTGCTGCTGCTTATGCCACATTAAGAATATGTGTTGAAATAAGAACAATAAAAAAAGAAAACCGTTGAAATGAGATTTCCCATTTAGATGCACGTTATAATTTTTATGACTTTTCAGAAAAGCTTTAACACCAGTTAATGCTTGTTAAGAGGAAAAGTGTTGAGTGCGCAGAAGATTGACTGGTTTTACTTTTCCGGCATTAAGCAGATTGAAGAACGAAAAGTGAATAAAGTAAACATTCTGGAAAGCAAATTTAAAAGATAAGTAATTCAATCAAATGATGAAGTTTTATAAGATGAAATAAGATGAGAACAAAAAAAATATGAATGCAAGAATATAGTGACTGATTCCTTGGGGCTATTTAAATTTTATTCTTGTTTTGCTTTTAAAATAAATACATAATTTTTCATAAACTTGAAATAATTTTTAAAACATTTTTTTATACCATTTTTGCCAAAAGAAGGTTGGTTAAAAGAATTTTTAAGTTTTTAACTGCAGGGTGGCCAAAATGTATCGTGAGGATTTTCACGAACGTATTGAAATTTTAACTATAAATAAATTATTAAAATGTACTGGTAAATGGCCAATGATAAATGAAATTTGACCACAAAATCAAAACGATAAAATACATAAAATTGGTATGCTTTTTGACTGATTTGGCAACTACCAAAAAATAAACGTAATGACTTATTTTCTGTGTAACCAGCTTGTTCCATTTTTATTGTATTTTATAGATTGATCTTTAAGTTTAATTAAAAGGGAAAATTGGGACAATGAAACAAGAATTTGAATAGTGCAACGCTTTCACGCTTTAGAGTCTGTTGTTTCTATCCAAAGGGAATATAGGCGCTATTTTGGCGGCACTCCTCCTAGCAGATGGACTATAATGAGGCTCGTGAAGAATTTTGCCGAGAGTAAAACTATCGCAAGAAGGCCTTATCATAGAGGTCCCTCAGTTTGGACGCAGGAAACTATCGCTGCTGTAGATGCTGCCATACAATCCAATCCTAGAGTTTCGACAAGGAACTTATCTGCTCAAATGGGTGTCAGCAGACAGTCATTGCAGACAATTGTTCCCCAAGATTTTAACTTATTTGCATATAAAATTCAATTAACAAACAAACTGAACCCTAGAGACTTCCCGATTCGCTTGGAACTTTGTGAGAAAATCATTCAAATGCTGTCAGAGGATGAAAATGTCTTGAACTGTATTTTTATGTCTGACGAGGCACATTTCAATTTAAGCGGCAATGTTAACAAACAAAATTGTCGAATGTGGAGTAATTCTAACCCACAGATACTCAATCAGATGCAATTACATCTACTTCGCATCACAGGGGGTGTGCAGTTTCTTCAAGGTTCATTGTCGGGTCTAACTTTTTCGAAGAAAACGGTTTTGTTATTACGGTCAATGGAGACCGTTACTTAAAGATGTTGAAAGAGTTTTTCTTTCCAGAATTGCGCCGAAAGAGAGTACCTTTCAATACTGTTTGGTTTCAACAAGATGGGGCAACTTGTTTCATAGCCACGCCTGTTATGACAGAATTGAGGCAAAAATTTCCCAATACACTGATTTCAAGAAACTCTACATTCGGTTGGCCTCCCAGGTCTCCTGACCTCACTACATCTAATTTTTTTTTGGTGGATTTTTTTTTAAGCATTTTTTATTTATTGGATCTTCAAAATGAACTAACGATAAGTATTCAAATCTTAATACTAAATTTAAAACTAAAAAAGATGTGCTTTAAAATTAAAAAAAAAATGTGCCAATGCTAGACAAAAATTTTTATTATGCGGGAGCTATTTCGGTAAAATCACCTATTGAGCAATCTGATGGTGGCAGCGGTATCCCTTCTTTTAAGCCGAGTGTGGCCGCCAAAATTAAGTATATTGCACGCAAGAGGGTTTGGATGAACTTCCAGTTTACTGACATACCTTGTCGCGTACTTAGAAAATTCCCCTTTTACCAGCGGAACACTCAGATCTTTATGAATTCGTAAATTTTTTACATACCATCGAGCTGCAGTAATCGTTCGAAGAATTTTGTTTTGTCGCCTTTGGATTTTTTCAATGTTTGACGCTGAGGCAGTGCCCCATAACAGAATTCCGTAGTACCATATAGGCTTTAGTTATACAACGCAATACGCAAAAATTTGCAATCTAATTTCAATGTAGAATTTCTGCCCATAAGTCAATTTAGCTGCGCTGCTTTTAGTTTTAACTGAGGGACCTTTGCTTCAATGTGAGGTTTCCACGTTGGCCTACGGTCCAGGTGAATACCAAGGTACTTGACTTCATTGTGCTGCGGAATAGGTAGGTTGTTAATTTGGATATGCGCGCATGTTTGCTTACACAGAGTGAATGTGACATGAGTACATTTCTGTTGATTAGCTTTGATTTTCCAAAGTTTTAGCCATTTCTCTAATATTGAAATATATTCCTGTAAATTTCGTGATGCTAATTGGTGGTTTTCATGAACACTCAAAAACGCTGTGTCATCTGCAAAGGTAGAAGTGTGGATTCCGGATGTCGTTGGCATGTCAGAGGCGTAAATCAGTATACTGCCTTGGGGAACTCCTGCCTTGATTGGCTGAGTTGGGCTTATTAAGTCGCCTTCTCTGATAACAAACTTCCGCCCATATAAGTAGCTTTCCAGAAGCTTGTGAGTATTTACAGGCAAGTTTAACTTTATTTTGTGCATCAACCCGTCGTGCCACACTTTATCGAAAGCTTGAGAAATGTAAATGAATAGAGCTGAGCAATACTTCTTCTCCTCAAAGGTTTGTCTTATGACATTGACTAGTCTGTGCGTTTGTTCTATGGTGCTATGTTTAGCCCGAAACCCAAATTGATGATCAGGGATGCATCCCACATTGTTCAATATTGGACTCAACTTCGCCATTAACAATTTTTCGAACAGTTTTGAAATTGTTGGTAGTAGACTTATTGGTCTATATGACTCTACTTTAGTGAGATCCTTCCCTGGCTTGGGTATCATAGTAATCATTGAGACCTTCCTCTCTGCAGGATAATACTCAAGGCGTAAAATAGCGTTAAAAATAAAAAGTAGAACTCTTCTAGCTACACGAGGTAACTGTTCAAGCATTTTACCAGTAATTTGATCAATGGCTGGAGCTTTCCTGGGGTTTGTATTACCGATAACGTTTTCGACATCTTGAAAATTAAATCTCAAAGACACAGGAGGTCTAACAACATATGGTGGTAATTCCGCTGTATTATTCTCTGAATCATTTGTAATAAAAACGTTTCTCAAGTGATCGATGGATTATTGCAAACAGGAAGTTTGCAAAAGAATCCCAACTAATATGGATGACTTAAAGCAATCCATTCGAACGGTAATTGAGACAGTTTCCCCTGCAACACTCCAGGCAGTAATGAATAAGTTTTTGATTAGATGTTGCAGATGTGTCACCGAGGGTGGAAGCCATTTCAATTTAATTATTTTCAAAACTTCATGAATTACTTTAATAAAAACGTTTAATTTTTCAAATTACAAAAAAATATATTACATAAACTGTATCTTATTTATGCAAGCAATACAATATTTTTGACAGAGACTTTGTTGTAGCAGCAAATAAATTTCCTAATATATTACATACTTTGAGCGTGTCAAATTTTTTTTAACGATGTTAATATTTGGTAACAACTGTGTACTTAGAAAAATGATTTAAGCACTACACTAGTTTGCGTAAATTTGTGCAAGTCATATTAAAATTTGTTAACAGCTTTGCCGTCAAAAAATAAATTGAGCCAAGACCGTGTTTAAGAGTTTGCTGCTACATTTTTTAAAAGTAAGTATCAATTTGCGCTAAAAAACACATACTGTCTTATTAATGAAATGTATAACATAGTTTGCATTAATTTGTGCTAATTTGCGCAAATTTTTGGAAATAATGTAAAAATTTGGTAACCGTACTCGTATTGCTGTATATTGCCAAATTTATAATTTGAAAAGTTTGCATTAGTTTGTGTTAATTTATGCAGATTTGCGCAAATTTGATAGCAAGTAAGTAGAGTAAAGGCTCTGTAAGAGATTAGCTATTTCATTTTTATCCCCTTCAATGAAAAGGGTGTATATGAGTTTGTGCATTCGTTTGTAATTTCTAAAATTATCATATGTGATGCCATAATGTATTCATATTCCGAATTGATAGAAAAGTCGAAAAAGCGATGTCTATCCGCCTGTCCATCTGTCGGCCGTTTAAATACCGTCTCTGAGAGCCCTTTGGACTAAGGAATTTTTTATTTTTACCATTCTATTACTCAGCCGATTTATGGGTTTTCTATTGAAATTCAGTAAAATCGGTTCTTACATAGCTGAGACATATCCAAAGATAAAAAAAAACTAATTTTTTTTTTGCAATTTTGTATGAAAATGTTTGAACACAAAATTTGTTTTCTGCTTTGTACATTTGTAGATCCGGTTTTAGTTCAAGTTTTTCCTCTCTTACGTTTTTTCTTTAGAAAGATTTCTTTACAATACAAATTTGCTGTGATCAATAATTTTTGATTGAAGAAGATAAGAAAAATAATAATCAAATCTTTAGCTGGGGGACAACTAGCTGTTTCGTAGTCGCTACACTACTCATCAGCACCCATTGGGATTTGCACACGGGTTATGACGTATCATGATCTGCTGCTTTAACTACTTAGCCACGGAGCCATTTAATGAGTGTTCTCTTTGTGAAGACTGTTGACGTAAAGAAACGTAATTTGAGCAAAAATGTGTAAGTATATTATATAAAAACTTTACATAGTAGCAAAAACTGCGCACAAACCAATAACATCAGCAAAGTCACTGGAGAACCTAAAATTATGCAGTCTCATCAATATACCGCAATTGGTGGAAAATGTTCGCCTTAGTAATTAGTGATTTAGCTTTTATATAAACTACTAAAAGACAGAGCAAAATATGCGCAATTTCGGAATAAATAGTTCCTTAAGTAAGTAACAGTACTCTTTTGCGCCAATCTAAATGATAAAGTTGTTTTTGAGAAAATTGATTGCATTATAAATCAAAAGTTAGCTAAAAGCAATTAATAGAATTGAGTGTACGCACAAAAAGTCAATTTCCGGCAAAAGTAATTTATTTTTATGTATATATTTTACTTTTCACCGAAACACTTTATCACATAATGCCAAAGTGTCTTGTATAAAATTATGCCCTCGAAGACTTTCACTGAACCTTTAAAAAAAAAAAAAAAAAAAAAAAAAAAAAAAAAAAAAAAAAAAAAAAAAGGAAAGAAAAACTGTGACACTTACACAAGCCGTAAATGATTTATGGGAAACTTAATACTATAGAAATATTCCTATTTCTTAAGACATATTGAAGGTAAAACGCCACGAAAATAAGTGTCATTTACATTTGTCTTTAACTGTCAACATTTTAATGTGTGACTTGAATTCGTAATATCATTATGTTTTTTCCTCACAGCAAAATAAAAAGAACTAGTTACAAAACATTTCTGTCTTATGACAAACAGTTGGAGAAATACATATATGTATGTATGTACGTATGTACATATAAGAAATTATTCATGTTATAATTAAACTGAAATTAAGTTACCATATAAAACGGAAATCAAGTAACATGTATAAGAACAATTAAACTAATTTAACCTCGACCAACATTTATGCAACTCCTCATACTTTTGTGGTTACTTTCCCACCCAATATACATATATTTTTATTACGAGTTTTTGCTGAAATATTTCTATTAATTCATCAGTTTACTGCTTGAAAACAGCATATCACACGAATCCATACATAAATAAGTACATATTGTAGCGTTAAATTATATCATTGCTTTCATTTTTATTACTACGTATAATATTTTCAATATAATTTCCGTTTCCGTTGTATGAAAAGAGAAAAAAACAAAACGAAAATGAGATTCAAGTTTTCCTTTAAAAAACAGCCAAAACACAAAAAAAACAACAAAATGTGTGAAATAAAACATCAGCACTAAAAACATGCGACCTCGCTGATGGCTCCCTTTTTCACTCTTAAAATACTGTTACTTTTTCTCTTTTACTCGCGCTCATGATTTTGTCATTATTGCAGTGTTGCCAGAAATTTTTGTCGAAAAATCTTCATTTGTCATATAAAAAATCTTAATTACAGAAAAAAATCTTAAAATGTTTTTTTTGTGTGCAAACGCAAAATTAAACAAGAGTGTAGTATATTCGGCTGAGCCGAATCTGAGGCACCCTTTACTAAGGTCACGTAAATGTATTGTATGTATTACAAATATGAGCTAAATATGCTAAGATATATACGGACCGCTATTTGGGGGAGAAAGTATTTGCCTTGTAATCACCATATTATAAAGGTAATCAATCATTCATGGACATTTTCATGGAAAAATCGGATTAAGCTATATCTCGGGTATATATGAACGAAATTTTTTTATGCACGAAATTTTTCATTTTCTGTATTTTAAAATAAAATACTTTAAAATAAAAAAATATAACCAGAACTGTATTTAAATTTTTTTTTTCATAGAAAAATCGGTTTGGGCTATATCCCGGGTATATATGGGCCGATATCGGAAATGTTCAGTTTCTGAATTTTAGTAACCTCCGAACAGATTTTAAGCAAAAATAATTTTTATTTTTTTTAAATGGTAGATTTTTCGACCTTTATAATTGTTAAATAAAAATGTCAGGAATTTTATGAGCTTGAGGTCAAGTTTTTTACTTTTATTTTAAAATTTCCAATATTTCGCTACACCACTGGGTAGCATCATCAGGGGTTTAGATATTGTTTTTTTCAAAAGAACATTAAAAACATAAAATAGGGATCATTTTTCCTCTTATGTTATTACTGTATGCAGTGCACAAAAAGTTTGGAGCCAAGAGGTGAAGTTATTTCAAGTGTCATTCTATAAAAGCAGTCAAACTGTGTCGGATATTTTTGAAAATAATTCTCACTAAATCTTAATTTTGAGCAAAATATCTTCAAATCTTATTTTAGTTGAAAACCCTTTATTTATTAAGGTAAAATCTTCATTCCGGCAACACGGCATTTTTATTTTATTTGAAGAAATCTGCTGCTCTACAAAAAAAAATTATGTAAAGCAAACAAACAAACAAGCTATTTCTTACAAACACACAAACATTTGCGAAAGCTTTACCATTTTATTTTAATATATTTTTTGAATACACAAACAATCGCACTCACACGCATATACATGCATATGTATGAAGCAATATTTATCAGAGCTTGGAATAAGGAAATTCCTAGCATTTTATGACTTTTATTAATATTTTTTCTCCTCTTTTAGGGATTATATATATTTTCCTCCTTTCATTTTCTAGCCTCTGGTCAAATATGCATGCCAAACAACAGTGGCAACAAGCAGCGAATATTAAAAAGTATGTCAAAAAGGAATTTTTATGCACATAAATACAACGAGAGAAAAAAGAAATGCTGAAAGCAAACTATACACCTCGATTCTGAATGAGAATTCTCTTGCAAATTTTTCTCTATTCTTAATGATGCTTCCAAGACTGCCAGTTTTGATTAATCTTAATAATAATTGGTACACATATGGGTGGCCGCCAAGAAGGTATGCTACTCGCAGTAATTCCATTCCGCACAATGGTCTCAATGGAAAATTTAGCACGAAAAAAAATTACTCTTTTACAACAATAGCTAGAAGCATAACATTTGAAGGAATCAATTACTTAACTTGAAACAATATTGTGCCAATAATGAGCGGGTGGTGTGGCACTTTTCATATTAGATAATAATTAGTACCTGGGGCACCGAGCGTTTCTCGGAGCTTTTCAGTTGTATACACACTAAAATATTAAATTGAACATTAAACGAGTTCAAGATTAATTCAGGCCGCAAGGCTCCGTTTTTCTTCTATTTTATATATTATTTTCCTCAACGACCTTCTTTATTAAACTTCTAACCCTATCCACTATTTCGTGGATGCCAGCAGCATTTGCGTACTCTTTCAGTTATAGGCGCAGCCTATACGAGATCGTTACCAAAAGACAAAATATGAATGATTCACTAAATAGTGATCTTTTATTAATCTCCGAATGGGGTCGTAAAAACAGGGTCGCCTTTAATGCTCGTAGGACGCAGAGTTGTTTATTAACACACAAACAAACGACCGCTAATGTTTTTTATCTATACTTATGGATGGTATAAGTATTGAGGAATCTGGTGCTCTTGATGTTCCTGGACTAAAAATACTGTGCGATGTTCGCTGGAATGAACACATTTTTCATGTCTCTAAAGAAGCATTTAAGTGCCTCGGGTATCTGAAACGGTATAAGATGTACTACACTCCATCCGACCTCCTTACGAGTACTATTTATACCACTTGTATCCAACCAGGTTACCCTGATCTGGGTGCCAGGACATGAAGGGTATCACGACAATGAAATGGCTGACATTTATGCCAAGAAAGGAGCGGAGGGGACTTTTATTGGACCCACTCCAACTTTGGGCTTCAATAAGGGTCTCCTGAATGAGGAGATAAAAAAATGGACGGTACCCATCGTTGAACAATATTGGAACGAGCTGGTCTTGAACACTCCAAGAAATTTCTAAACTTTGATAAAAAGTGGGCCGAACGTGCTCTAAAACTGGACAGGAAAAGTCTCAGAACATTGACAGGTGCACTTACAGGTCATTATAACTGCTACAAGCACCTGCACAGGATGGGAATTTCCAACACAGATATTTGCAGATTCTGCGGTGATGAAGAGGAGTCGAGGAGTCAATGGAGCACTTAATCACCCACGGTGGAGCACTGGGACACAGAAGATATAGGCTACTCCAAGCTTATATGTTAAGTGAATGTGACTTAATATCACTCCCTATGAAGGAGGTTGTCCGTTTTCTTGACATACTCAACCCATAATGGGGCAAGGGTATGCACAATAGATTAATATTGGTCGTAGTGCAAATGGCCGATGAGGCCATATCTCATCCGCTAATAATAATATATCCAACCAAAAATGGAATACAACTCCCATGTTTGGGCCAGTTCCCCAAAATCAATATTGGGGTGATTCTACCGTGTGCAGGAGAGGGCGAACAAGCTTATCGGTGACAGTAGGGTATCCAACTCTATTGACTCACTGAAGCATCGACGAAGTGTAGGGTGCGTTACTATCTGTTGTATCGTTACTACAATTGATTTTGCCCTGACGAGACTAGAAATTTGCACATTTTGACGTAGCACGTGTGCATCGCTCAGAGCTCATTCATTTGTGGTCGATTGCCCGCGGAATCGCACTACGCATTACAGAGATAATTCGGTTTTAGTGTTTCCTGTAACGTTGGAAGGTTCAAGTCATATGTTCACAAACACTACTCCTTCTTTTCCCCTCCTCACAACCTATTTTCCTAGTTCTGGTACAACGCACCTCATATGTAGGGGCCATTCCCTGAGTATTGGTCCAAGATTAAAAAAAAAAAAAAACAATAAAAAAATATTTATTTTAATAAAACTTAATTCACAAGATTTTAACATTTTGAAGCTGTTTAAAGTCACAATAAAATTTTGCTTAGACTACCTTTTTTACTTTTTCCTAAATATTTTGCGGAACGATGGCAAACTAGCGATTCGCTTGTTTAGTATGATGTTTCTCACCAAAAATACCAACCTCTGTGTTTTCATTCAAAAGACTAAGTTAGATATTTCTTTCAAAATTTCACCAGATGTGTGAAAATCGGGAGAAAACAAAAGAGTTTTCCAGGAACGGGACCAACGAGGATTGATTTTCGTTTTCAAAAACTCCCAGATAGTAAATTTAAAAGCTTTTTTCAAAAACCTTTAATATACCATTACGTCGCAAATTAGTAAAACCAGTAAAAAAGCAGAGAGAATCTTAATCGGGTTTTAAATCGCTAAAATGATCAAAATTAGTTTAGCCGTGTTCGAGAACCCCTCGAGATTTTGATCTAAAAAACTTCTAGATATCGATTTTTAGCAAGATAGTTTGAGCCGTTTTCGAGAACTATTAGGATATCGAGTATGTTTTAAATCTGAGACAAAATGGGGTTTTTCAGGACCGATGACAGTTTAGATCGGTAATTCGGCTTTAAAAACGCCTACTGATGATTAGATTTTTCAGAACCAATAAAGGTATTAGAAAGGGAAAAAGATCGGTACAAAGTTAGTATTCCCTAGACCGTGTACATGAAAATCGTTAGGGCTGTTAATGAAGGCCAAGAAAAATTTCACTAGTGGATAAAACGCAGGACACAATGGATTTTCCATAGCGGTGAGGACAGTGAAGATTAAGTTTTTCAACCTTAAGATACTGATTTTCATTAAAATTGTTAAAACCTTTTTCGAGAACCAATGAAAGTATTCCAAATGGGTAAAAAGTGGGACAAAAATGGGTCTTCCTGACACTCCCAGATATTAATTTTTATTAAAATTGTTAAAACCGTTTTCGAGAACCAGTAAAACTACAGGGTAAATTAATTTCTGTGTAATTAACCTGTTCCACTTGTATTCTATTTTATATACTGATCTGTAAGTGTAACTAAAATCACCATCCAGTTTCAAATGTCCTCCATCCTTGCATTGCTTTTAAATGGGAATTGAAAAGTAAATATATATAGAGTGCGCTCCTAAAAGTATGCACCATTCTAAAATGGGCTATAAATTATATAAAAACGTGAATTTAAATCCACTTTTCTGTTTTAATTTCTTTCAGTGCGTGAATTCCACAGCTCATGGTGTTCAAATTTTTGGTTTCAATACAAAAACTTCATTTGTTTTTATTTTTTTTTGGGCTTTTGACCCAACATTTTTGCAGCTGCTGCCGTTGGGACTATAACAGCCTGCTCAACGATATTGTTTTCTTTTTGTATCTATTATAGCTAGTGCTGTTGTAGGTATTTTTTTTTTTTGATATATAAAATAGTTATTGTAGTTCATGAATGTTTTTTCATCACGTTTGATTGCGGTTGTTTTATTGCCAAAATTCTCTTTTTTGGACTCCCACTTCTTGTGCTCTGTTGTCTTAAATATTTCATTTGATTTTAATATTTTATAATAAAATAAAGAATTCCTCAACATAAAAATGAAACAATTTTATTATATTTTTTCTTTATATACAAACAAGGTGGCACAAAAGATTTCACTTTATGAAAAGATGGTTTGGGTTTTGCATATGATGGTAAAAGTCAGCAGGAAAAATTTGTTTCGTTTGCTTTCTTGAGGAGCAGGTCCAAGCATGTCTTATTGTTGTATAAAATGTATGTGCCAAAACAGAACTTGACTTATAGTAGCTTATGATAGGATATTGACTTTTAGGCCACCTTGTATAATGAAATTTTTATACATATTTGCTTAAAGAGAAGAAATTTTAAAAATACTTTTTCTTGGTAAGAAATGTGATAGTTATGCACTGAAAGAAGTGGCCTGAAGGAACGGAATTAAGTTATATAATGTATGTTTTCAAAAATAAAAATGAATAACAAATATTAAATATTTTTTTATATAAGTGAAAGAACCCCAAAGCAGAACTTTTTAACTGAAAATTTTTCTTTTATATTTTTGGTGTAATGTTAAAATTGAGTTTAACATATTTGCAGTGTAGTAAAAGTATGTTGATGTTTCTTTGAATATATACATACATAAATTTATATTTCTTTGTTTACATATAAACTTTTTATATAAAATATATTTTGAAAAACTTAATTCTATTAATTCTTTTAATGCTTGTTGATAACAAAAGCCTACTGGAATGTTTGTAATAAAATTTTATTAGAGAAAATTTTATTACAAGACTTAAAACAATATTTCATTTACAGCTTTAGACTTATTTTTATCTTTATTGGATAAAAATAACAATGTTGTGATGTAATAAAATTATGCTCGGCTATAAAATTATTTTTGAGATTTTTTCTTTGAGCTTCAAAATTTCTAATTAATTTTCTATCATTTAAATTCCTAGTCACAAAGCGACCCCAAGTTAAGGAAGAGGTTTACATTACTTATTACTTTTTTAATACAGTCGACTCGCGAAAACATGAACTAATATTTACCGTGTTCACGTTTTTGATTTCGTTCACGTTGTAGATTGGATTTTTTACATGAATATACGTAGAAAATCATTACGCAGAACAGTTTAATAGACTATGTATATAACAAATTTTATTCAATAAATTTACTGAAATATTTCAATTAACATTGAATTAATTCTATATGAAATAAAGGGGTAAAAATACATAAGCGTAAATACATTTTTAATCATTTTTATTGATAAAAAAACAAAATAATTCAGTCTCTCGCGTGTGATGAAAGGAACTTAGAAAAATATCTTATTCAAAAAACGATTTAATAAGTCATAAAAATATGTATAGAAAAACTGGAAAAATATTTGTAAACTAAACAAAAAACTAGGTAATTTTTTGTTGACGGTGTTTTTGACTGAGTATCTGCAACGCAGCTTTTTATTTCATGTTTCGCAACACTGTAATTTCACTTTAACTCACTTCTTTACTTTTGATACATTTTAGCGCCTTATCAAAAGCTTCTAAAGCATCTTTTTCCTTAGTTTTATTAGCTGGATCCTCTAAAATGCACAGTTCACGTTTTAGTGCCATCAGCACTTGTTCAAATTTTATAAAAGTCAATGTTAAAATAAAAGCGTTCACGCTTTTGGATGTTTACCTAACTGGAAGATAATGTTTTCGCGAACCGACTGTATAATTTTTTCTATCAATCAAAAAATTCATAAATAAATTATTTTTTATATCGACATTTAATAGGACTTAGAAAACTTTTGAAAGATATTTTCAAACATTCAAGTTTATATCCCAACAATCTAACTGAACTATTGAGATTTTAGAAAGAAAAATGTTTTAATAGTACCTGTCAAAACACAAAAAAAAAAGTAAGAGACGTGTGCAAAAGAAAATGCTTGTTTTTTGTGTTTTGCCAGGTATAAAACATTTTTCTTATTAAATTCTTGCGATTTTAGGTGTAAAGTATAGTCTGAACAGAATGTTTCAGCTAAAACAGGTATCTCAGCCATGATCAGCACGAGAAATCTGCAAGGGGTAATCTCCCGGAAGCTTTGCTGATCCGCATTTTGCAAATTTTAAACCTTGGTGCGGCTTTCGGAAGTCCTTAACACGACATGAGTCGTGAAGTTTCCCAGAGGTTTGTTTGCTACAACAAAGGAGGGACACCTTCTCCTCTATGCCCCATCTATGTCCCAGAAAACAGAGTTTCCTGGTAAAATCTGTTCTCTGGGTGGATCGGTATGTGTGGTAGGAAATACATCGGCAGATAACTTGTTCTACAGATGAACTGGGCGGTTGGAAAACAATTTCTCTATGCAGTGTACTGTGCGATTCGCTGGACAACCGATAACCAAAAAGTGAGCTCTGTATTTCGTGAGCAATCCATTGATTAACGATAAATCAGAGAATTGTACCCCATATTGCTGCCATGCTCTAGTTTGTTAAAAGAGTTGGATACCCTACTATCAGCGATAAGTTTCTTTGCTCTCTTTGCAAGCGGTCAAGTAACCCCAAATAGTTTTAGACACCGATATTTAAAAGAAAATGTGTACATCAAGAATACAAGAATAATTCAAGAGCTAAGAAATTAGATATGTGGGCACATTAACGACATTGAGCCTCAATTATGATCCAGAGTATTGAAAATTTGGACTATCAGATAGAGGTACGAGTATGCCACCGAAGCCGTGTCGAGCATTTGGCAGCTACGAGGGCGGTTCAGAAACTTTTTAGCTTATCAATGAAAGAGAATAGTTAGTTTTTGATAAATATTTTTATTTTTCAATATAATCTCCTGAAACTTCAGTACACTTAGTGGGCTGGCGGCATCATCGTGACATATGTTTCCAAAATGAGGCCGGTCAGGCAGTTACTGTGAAATGTGTTTGCCTAAATTGATATATATGGATGTGGACGAAATGTGGTTTCAACAGGACGGTGCCACTTGCCACACAGCTAACAAAACAATGGTTCTTTTGTGTGACAAATTCAATTCCTGTAATATCTCACGTGGTGGCGATGTCAATTGGCCGTTAAGATCATGTGATTTGACACCGTTGAACTACTTTGTTTGGCGATATTTGCAGGAAAAAGTGTACGTCTATAAGCCAACAACCATTTAAGAGCTACAATATGAGCTAAATCGGCACATTAGTGGCATACAACCGCAACTATGCCTCAATGTCATCGGAAATTTGGACCATCCGATGGAGGTGTGCCGCCGAATTGGCCAATATTTTGTTCTGTTTACAATTGAACTACACCAATATTATCATAATAAAAAAAAAAATACAATAATTCCTAAATTATTTGTCTTTTATCAAATCAATATAGGCCCTTAGAATTCAACCACCCTTCACATAATTAACATAAACAGATTTTTATTGCAGGCACTCAAGAGCTTAAACTTTAGAATTGTTTTATCAGATAACAATTTTAAATTAAGATCCCAGCGGGGCAAGAAAGTAAATGATTTATTAGCTTGCTTGTATGATTTTTGGATCTTTTAAGCTTTAACTTTTAATTTTTGCTGCTTTTTCCACTGATCCCTCTAACCTTACCAATCCCATAAATTCTATACAATTTGCCTAAAAGTAGGCTTTACAACTTAAAGATAAAAAGATTTCTTAAGCAGCCGGCAAAGACTTGACGACGAAAGCACAATAAAGCAATTACAGTCAATCAAAATCAAAATGTTGAACTCATTTAAATATGAAAACAAAGGCTCCTGGCTTATAATGTTTTGTGAACATAAAGTAAGAAATATTTCCTTCTGGCAAAAAATTAAAGCTGTCAAAGTTTTGACTGGGGAGGGAATTAAAGATAAACCGTACAAGCTTTTAAATGATATCAAATAAGTTTAAACATATAAGACAGAATGTGCCACACAAATATAAAGACATTTATATTGCACACACACACATACAAACACGAACGCACATATATACACACATTTCTTTTTCACAAACATCTCTATCAAACACACGGCATGATTGAAAGTTTATACGTTTTCTGTTGTGTATTATATGTTTGTTTGCTTGTAAGCTTCTGTTGTATGATTGTAATAAGATTATATGATTGTTACAATAAAAAAAAAAATGTAGAATTTTATTAAAAACACGCAATCATTGCTTGTTCCCATTCAATCTTATCTTTGTGATTAATTTGAATTTATTGCGGTGCTGTTGTACATGAAAGTACGTTAGAGTTTTCATGTGAAGTATGCCAGCTTGATAAGCGCTAACAAATCGCGATTCAAAGCGAGTGTTCATAAAACTGTAATAAAAAAACAATAATACAAGCGCAGGCACGTTTTTCAAGAAAGCTTTTGGAATGCGAAGCTTTTAAGAAAACTTTATTAAGAAAATAAAACTGCGAAAAACCGCGTTTAAAATGTATCACATAAAAAAGTATCTTTTGGAAATATACTTTTTAATAAATATTTTAAGAAGAGCGTCTTATTATTATTATTTTATGGAAGGGATGTGACCCTCTTTGGCCACTTGCACTGCGACCATTGTTGATCTATTGTGCATCCTTTTGCCCCATTATGGGTTAAGTACGCCAAGAAACAGGACAAACTCCTTTATTGGGAGTTATAGTAAGACCCATTCCCTCAACGTATGTGCTTGTAGCAGTCTATATCTCCTGTGTCCCAATGATCCATAGTGGGTAACCAATAGCTCCACTGACTCCTTTTCCTCACACAGATTCTGCAAATGTCTGTGCTGGAAATGCTTATCCTGTACATATGCTTAAGGCAGGTATAATAACTTGCAAGCGCAACTGTCAGTGTTGTGAGACTTTTCCTGCCCTATTTTTGAACACATTTGGTCCTCTTTGCATCAAAGTTTAAAAATTTCTAGGAATGTTTGATACTCATTCCATTGTTGTTCAACTAAGTGGTAGCTCTGAATATCTCTAAAGCATTTGATAGAGTGTGACATGCTGCACTACTGGCAAAACTTACTGCTTTTGGTGTCGGTGATGACTTTTCTCGGTTTATATCGAGCTTTCTCAGAGACCGCACTATACGAGTTGTTATAGATGGGGTCTCATCAAACGAGTTCAAGATTAATTCAGAGGTACTACAAGGCTCCGTTCTTTCAACAACTCTATTTCTTATTTTCCTCAACGACCTTCTCTATCAAACTTGCAACCCTATCCAATTTTTCGCGGATGACAGCAACATTTCACATGTCCCTCGTACTCTTTTAGTTATAGGCCTAGCCTGTCTGAGATCGATGCCAAGAGGCTATATATGAATGATTCACTGAATAGTGATCTTCTATTAATCTCCGAGTAGGATCGTAAAAATAAGTCGTCTTTAACGCTCGTAAGACCCAGTGTTGTTTATTAACACACAATCAAACGACAGATGAAGCAGCATCTGCGGTTTCATCTGTGCCCATGGATGGCATAAATATTGAGGAATTGGATGCTCTTGATGTTCTTGGAATGAAGTTACAGTGTGATGTTCGCTGGACTGAACACATTTTCTATGTTTCTAAAGAAGCATTCAAGTGCCTCGGTTTTTTGAAACGGTGCAAGATGTACTTCACTCCATCCGATCTCCTTACTATTTATACCACCTACATCTGACCGAAAATGGAATAAAACTCCCATGTTTGGGCCGGTGCCTCAAAGTCTGTTTTGGGTTTACTCGGTTCATCGCCGAGAGCTCATCCATTTGTGGTCGATTGCCCGGGGAATCGTACTACGCATTACAGAGAGAATTCGGTTTTCAGTCGTACACTCCGCCTGTGGAATAACTTGCCTGCAGACGTGTTTCCTGTCTGTTATAACGTCGGAAGGTTCAAGTCAAATGTTCACAAACACTACTCCCTCTTTTTCCCTCCTCACAACCTATTTTCCTAGATCTGGTACAATGCACTGCATATGTGGGGGTCATCCCTTGATTACTGGTCCAAGATAAAAAAAAAACAAAAAAATAAATGGACTTCGTCCATTTCTTCATTTCTCCGCTAAAGAGATTCTTATTGAAGCCAAATGTTCCCTCTGCTCCTTTTTTGGCGTATATGTCATCAATCTCATTGCCATAGTGCCTCACATGTCTTGGCTCTCAGACCAGAGGAACCTGGTTATGGCTGCCAGTTCATTTAGCCTGTTGTGACATTCCAGTACTTACCTGGACGTAAAGACACAACTGCTCAGGGCCTTTAGTACTGATTGTTTATCAGAGAGTATTTTGACCAGTACTCCTCTGTCTGTAGCCTCTATCGGAGGGTGTTTTCTCCACTTCCCTTATTGCGTATAGTTCTGTTTGGAAGATTATGGTGTTTTTACTAAGAGTTATTTACCTGCATGCTCTAGGCCCCACTATTCCCGCCAAAGCTCCTCTAAGAAGAGCATCTTAAAAAAAAACTATTTTAGGAAAGTACTTTTAATTAAGCGCTTTTGTGGGAATGAATACGTTAAAAGTGGACTTTAAAAAACACATTTAAAATTAATATTATTTTTAAGAGAATCCTTAAAAATAAAGTACATTTTAAAACAGTATTTTTAACACACATCTTTACGTATGAAGCTTTGTGAAAAAGTACAATTAAAAAAATCATGTTTTGTTAAGCTACTTTTAAAACAGAAATTTTTAGAAAAGAGTCTTTAAAAAATTAAGTTTTTAAAAAAGTGAATTAAAATTTTTTTTTTTAGAACAGTAACTTAAATAGAAATGCTTTATAAATAAACGGCATTTAAAACAAAAATTCTTTAGAAAAAGTAGAATTGAAATCTAAATTGGGCTCAAAACAAAATTGATGTTAATTTATTGAATTTTTGCTGAACTTTATAATTTTTAAATAAAATTTTTGGTTTGTACATTTGTACAATGGGTTATAGCTCAAGTTTGTTCCTTTCTTAAGTTTTTTCTTTAGAAGGATTTCTTTACAATACAAATTTGCTGTGATCAATAATTTTTGATTGAAGAAGACAAGAAAAATAATAATCAAATCTTTAGCTGGAGGACAACTAGCTGTTTCATAGCCGCTACACTACCCATCAGCCTCCACTGGGATTTGAACTCGGATCATGACGTATCATGATCTGCTGCTTTAACCACTCAACAACTGAAATCAACTGACGTTGATTTCAGTTTTCATAAGCGATTATTGTTTTGTGATGAAGCTCACATTTGTCTGAATAAATGTGTCAATCTACAAAGCTGTCGTTAAGATATCGTTATAAAAAAAATACCATTTGGTGTACTTTATGCGCTGGTAGAGTCATTGGTCTTTATTTCTTAATGTTAGTCAGAATGTTGCAATCAATCGTAACCGCTATAGAGACTGACTGTTACTGAATTTTTCGTTCATAAGTTGAACAACCATGTTGGTAAGAGCTGTGGTTCCAACAGGACAATTTTATTGAAGAAAATGTTTGGTTTTATGTTTCGGACCCGTGCAATGGTCTCCATGATTATGTGTTTTAACGCCGCTAGACTATTCTCTGTGGGTATATGCAAAGCCGCTAGTCTGCACCGATAAGCTAAAACGGCGTGACCAGTGGCAGGAGAACACACGGAAATATATGATACGTGCGTATCGATTATAAGTAGATTAGACCTCCATATCAGCCGACAGCTACATATGCTACAAGTTATTTTTGAATTGTAGTGCAAGAAGAGTATCTTCCGAATAAAGTAAACTTTATGTTTTTTTTATAAATATTCATCTTTGTTTTAGTCCATTTCAAAGTTTTGTAACTTCATAAAAAACACGTTTATATATGCCAAAAAAAAAAAAAAAAACTGAATAATACACAAAAATACGAGTTTCACATGTGTGATATATAAGGACGAACAAATAAGGCAAAGAGTTCTGTGACTGAGTTCGCTGAGCGGCCATGATTTATACGATCTTGAGTTCTAATCCTACTGGGCGCTGATGAGGAGTGTATCGGCTATGAAACATATAATTTTTCTCCAGTTTAGTTATAAACTAGTTTTCCTATCTCATTTGATCAAGACTTAGTGACCACGACAATTATTTTGTTATAATAAAAAATCCTTTTTAGTTGAAGTTGGAATAGAACACATAACCAGACAAACAATGTCATACTCGTATGGAATTTCTGCCTTTTTAAATTTCATTTATTCATTGTTAAGTCTATGCGGGCTGTTTTTATAAAACTAGCAGTTTACACAGCCTAAATTAATCTAACCTACTATAGCACTGCAAGTTTAATTTTGATATGAAAGTTAAATATTTTCTTTGTAACAAAACAAAAAAAAAAAAAAAAAAAGAAATCACAATTTGCATGAATTTATTTTAAGCACTGTTACCTGCCTTTTTTGTCTTGACATTCAGGCTCTTGTGCGTACTTTTATATTACTTGAACGTTTTAGATACTAAAACTTACAGAAAAGAAAAAAAAAACACAATAAAAATTCATTCATTTGCAAGAGAATGAAACATTAAGGAATAAATGTTATGGTAATGATATGAGCATAAAAATCAATTTGTTCAGAGAAAAAACAGATAATAATAATAAAAATAAAACAAAAAGTTAAAAAAAATTTAAGAACATACTTATCAATGGTTTATTACAAAAAGGGAATATCTTAGTTTTAACTACTCTGCAAAAGAAGAAAAAAAAAAGGGTTGAATAAAATCGAAGCATACAATATCTGGTGCTTTGGTACGATTGTGAAATTTGTATAGCAACAATCGTATCGTTACAAATAATTACAACGGTATTTTGTGGAGTTTTTTATTAAATAAATTTTTTTTTTATCAAAATACGCTATCGGTAAATGTCAGCTGTGATTTTTACTACTGATTATCTAACAGAGTGTCTACCAGGTAGGCACACTAGCTCGTTTTGCTGCCTATTTGTTAAACATTAGTTTTTACATTTCATATTTGGCAGTTGTGATGTAGACACATGACAAAGTTATTATAGAAACAATTAAGTTTTTTATTCGCTATTTTTAGCTTCTACTATTTATAGTACCAATAAAAATTATAAATATAGGGTGTTTTTTTAAGCCCGATAGAACTTGAAATTGTAAAAAATAACACAAAAAATTAAATTGTAATCAAAATTTTTTTTTATTCGAAAGATCAATACGTGACATTAACATTTGAAAATGATTTCGGGCATATGGGCACCGCGGCTGTTCTTGACGAAGCGCATTCTGGACGTCCAATTTTGGGCCACTTTTTCGAGCACTGCTGGCCGTATGTCACGAACAACACGAACAATGCTGGCCTCCAAGGCGTCAATTATTGCTGGTTTATCAGCAATAATTTGGATAAGTGACTTCACGTAGCCCCACAGGAAATAATCGAGAGGTGTCAAACGACCTTGGAGGCCAATTGACAGGTCCATTTCTCGAAATCAACTTATCGCCAAATTTTGATTTCAGTAAGTCGATGGTTGCGTTCGCCGTATGGCACGTAGCGCCATCCTGTTGAAACCACATCTCCTCCGGATCAATGTCATCCATATTTTCAAACAAAAAATCATTGATCATGGTGCGGTAACGATCTCCATTGACCGTAACGCGAGCTCCGGCCTCATTTTTGAAGAAATAAGGTCCGATGATGCCACCAGCATGAAAACCGCACCAAACAGTGCATTTTTCTGGATGTAATGGAGTCTGTAGGGTCTCTTGTGGATTGGTCTCACTCCATATGCGGCAATTTTGCTTATTAACAAACCCGTTAAGCCATACAAATGACGAAGTCGTCTATAAGTTGCGCGAATCGACGACTGATTTTCAAAGTAAATTTGGATAATTTCGTAGCGTTGTTCAAGCGTGAGTCTATTCATGATGATTTGTCAGAGTATACTGAAACAAATAAAAAAAATGTTTCATCAAAATTTAATTTTTTGTGTTACTTTTTACAATTTAAAGTTCTATCTAGCTTAAAAAAACACCCTTTATCTAGGCTAAATTAAAATGAATTGTCTGATCTAATTCACATTAATATTTAAATTTAACGGATCTAAATTGAAATAATGAATTGAATACTTTTACTACTTTATGTCAAATTACTTATTGTGGTTTCCTAAAATGAGTTGTAAAAAAGTTATTGTACCACAAAACTAGTTAATACCAATTGCTTTATTTTAAAACGGTATGATATTAAACACTACAAGTCTAATCTTTCTCTGAAGCGGTTCTGGTATCAAAATTCCAAATTAGAAGTTTAAGCAAATAAAATTATATAATACATAAAATTTGGTAATTTATTTTTCACATAAAAGGTGAGCTCCTCGAAAGTTCCTATATGTGAGTAATATTGTTAACCCAACTTAATTTCTCTTATCCCTAATTACTTCACCGCATACATAATTTCCCGAATTTGCGAGAACTTATGCATATCATTTAAGAAATTTGGTGGTTAGCAGAATACAGTCCATTTTACTTTCGTGGAAATCCGCAAGCTCAATCTCAACATTAACCCCCAGATTTCTCCAACTGGAATTTCAAAAATTTATAAATTTATATATTATTCGCGCAAAATAAAACTAGCTTTGGCTGGACTTAAATATCTTTTTATATTTAGTATTAAGATTTGAATACTTTTTGTTAGTTCATAATTTGAAGATTTAATAAATAATTGTATGAAAAAAAAATTACCTTGCGCTTTACGCACTAATTTAGGTTGTGCTGTTTGTTTGCTTGTAACACTCACATTCAGTGTGGTATGATTGTTTATTTATGGGAACAGATAATACCATTATTACTCATACGCATGCGTATGCACGCTTTTATAGCACACCAAACTGAATAGCAAAATTAAATTTTATTGAAAAAAAAAGTTAAAAAACGCTCATCGATATCGAACTAGGAAACAAAAATTATCTGAAAAATAAGTTTTTAATAATAAGCTTTTAAAAATAAGCTTAACTAAAGCTAATAAACGAAAAATATTAGTATTATTTTTCATAATAATACTAGAAATGTTCGTTAACAATTACTTTAAGCTTATTTGTGATATTATTTCTTACTTATTCTTATGCTATTATTTACTTTTTTATTGTTTCTTATTTATACGTTCGATATCGAAGCGGGTTTTTAGTTTTTCTTTAACTATATTTATTTAATTTTGTTACAGCAGCAAAAGTAAGTAAAACAAAATTTCGCAAGAAACTAGATATGCTCTTTTTATATTAAGCCATTGATATTTATTTTAATTTACTTTTTCTTTACGTATATAAATATATACGCCAACCGCCATGGAAAAGACAAGACCTGAACACGACCTGCTAACCTGCTTTGCTTTTTTTGTTTAAACGTCAACAAGAACGTGGGTGTCTAAATGGCACTTTTATCAGCATAAGATTTTTAGGATATTTTCAGGGTCTTTAGTGGTATCGCACACACATACATGCACACACACATACACACACGCACGCGCGCATACACGCTGTATACTCCTTTTTTATTAACGTTTGTTTTTCTTCGTCTAATAGCAATTTTAAACACAAACTCAAACAAACACAATAAAAAAATGCAAGCGCCTCATGAATCTTAATTCGAACCGCAAAAAAATAAAATAAATAAAAGAAACGAAAACGCCATCGTCATCAATACAGCTGCCACAATATCTTCGTTGTTAGTTTCAGCAAGTATTTGGAAGAGACAGCACTCTGCGGCATCTGACATTGAAACGTAATAACATTTAAATATCATGAACAAAGAACTACAACCACAACGCTTTTCTTCGGCTTTTAATTTATTGGAAAAATGTCAGCTTTAACTTGTGATGAGGGGAATGCTTGGTTTTTTTTGCATTTTGATATGTTACACTTAAAACTTTGTTTGTAATAAGATTAAAAATGAATCTTATTAGTTGGATATATAATAAGTTTCGATTTAAATAATATATAGCATAATTATCAAATATGGTTTGTGCCAATATTAACAAATATTTTCTTTTTTTTTTTGGACAAATATAGACGAAAAAATAACTAAATTCTCTGAATTTTGGACATTTATTAATCTTAAGCTACAGTTAAAAAAATTTCAAGTTTTTTTTATTAAAATGTAAGTTTTATGAGTTTCATAATTCCAATGAAATAGAATTCATTAGATCAATGACAAATAAATTTCTGGCTACCGAACTTGGGTATGTATGTACATATGTGCATGTACGCAAATCAGCATAATAATAGTTAAAAAAAATTTAAATACCAGTGTATTGAAGTCATTTCAATTAATAAAATCTGTTTTATTTGGTGAATACTTGTTCAACATTTTCTTTTATCATAATTAAGTACAATTTTACAAAAGCAAGGAATAGTATTGTTTGTGTAATGAAATAAAGTATCAATGATATATAAAAAATAAATGAAATAATTCCATTGATCTTATTACTGTAGGGCGTTTAATCAAATAAAACTCACGTCCTTTCGGTTCAGTTATCTATTTTATTCTGATATAATTTTCATTCACGTCAACGTTTTAAAACAATCCTACTGTGTTTTTCATAAACAATCTAATAATATACTTTAACAAGTAGTATGTGTACATAAAAATAACTTAAACATGTATATAAACATATCAATGTGTATCGTTGTATATACAGGATAATGTGTGTATAAAGATTACACAAAGTTGCCACAGCGTAAAGCAAATATGGTGTTAATAATAAATCTATATATACTTATTACATAAAGGACTAGGGTAGTTAGTCTGCTGTGGATCGTTTCTAAGCAATATATGAAATATATTGCTACAGCTCGGCCATCCTGACAATGAGATCACCGCATCTCATGTCGTCTTATATGCTTTCCAATCCAAGGACGCATATTAGAAGCTGCCCAAACACCCTTATAAGCCATACGAGACTGCTGGAATCCCTCTACATCCCCAACAACATATCGATCGTTCCGTAAAACTTTCGTTATGCTATATGGACCTTTATACTTTGGCATGAGTTTCCGAGATACACCAGCCGTTGAGTCGAAATTTTTTAGCATAACTTTCTTATAAACCCATGGTGCTTTTCTTCGTGTATCCACATAATCTCTATTATAAGTCTGCAGCTTCTTTTGAGTCGCGGCTGCTCTAGACCTTATTTCATGCAGATTCGTTTGCTCCTCAGAGTCATTAAATGTTGCTAAATTTTCTCTAAGTATATCAACTACCTTTCCATTTTGCCTAACGCCAAAGAGCATTACACTCGAATGCTGTCCTATAGTTCTATGTACAGTATTATTCAAAGTGTATTCAACCCGGTCAAGTACAGCATCCCAATAAATACCCCTTTCTGGATCTACTAGTTTGGATAACATAGGCCCAATCGACCTATTAACCCTCTCTACCTGCCCATTAGCCTGAGGCGATCCCGTCGCCACCAAGACGTGTTTAGTATTCATCTCTTTCAAAAAATTTTCAAATTCTGCTGAAGTAAAACAAGCACCACGGTCACTTATAACACATCGAGGTCTACTGTATGATCTAAAATAATCGTTCAAAGCTAGTATAGCCTCTTTTGTATTCGTTGTCTTCGTCGGATAAAGCCTAACAAACTTTGTACATGCATCAATCACAACCAGAATATGTTTCATTACCCTTCCATTATCTACAGGACCATAATGATCAATATGAATAGTGTCAAACGGTGTTTCGGGTTTTGGTATGTTATGCAGAAATCCCTCACCTTTACCATGCTTCGAAGAGTATGTGATACAATTTAAGCAATTTTCCACATGCCCCGCAGCCTTTGCTCTTACTTTAGGAAACCAATAACTCTTTAGAATAAGATCAACCATCTTATCTATCCCAACATGTCCCATTTCGTTATGATATTTATATAAAACATGATTCTCCATTTCCTCTGGAACATAAAACAATAAACTCCCATTAATATCTTTTCTATACACTACCCCATTGCGCATTTCATAAAGATTGTTTTCAGACTTTTCAAGCTTGTTCTTTAATGCCTTAACATTGTTGTCCCTGTTTTGACAAATAACTAAATTTTCCTCAAACGTATTTGATTCTACTACTAATATATTTGTACATCTGCTAAGAGCATCCACATGTTGCATTCTGTTGCCCTGTCTATGTTCCAGCTCGTATTCAAAATTTTGGAGTTCCAAGGCCCATCTTGCTATTCTTGGGTTGAGTTCCTTTTTATTCAATGTCAAAGTTAACGAATTGCAATCAGTAACAATTTTAAATTTTCTTCCCATCAAATATATTCTGAAAAGTTTCAGTGCATAGATAATCGCCAAAGTTTCCAACTCGTAACTGTGGTATTTTGATTCAGTATCCGTAGTCCTTTTAGAAAAATAAAATACTGGATGAAATTTGTTGTCAGATTTCCTTTGCAGCAAAATAGCTCCAAACCCAATTGAGCTTGCATCGCAATGAAGTTCAATTTCATCCCTAGGATCGTAGAGTGCTAGTACTGGTGATTCCATTAACCTTTCCTTAAGCATTTCGAAAGTCTCCAACTCTTTTTTCCCAAAATTAAATTTTTTATCGTTTTTAGTCAAATCGTATAAGGGTTTAGCGATTATTGAAAAATCCTTAACAAACCGCCGAAAGTAAGAACACAATCCTAAAAAACTCTGTACCGAATGTCTTTTATTCGGTACTGGAAAATCTTTTATCGCATTTAAACCACGCTCGTCTGCCCGTATCCCATTTCCATCAATAGTGTAACCTAAATATTTCACGGAGGTCTGGAAAAACTCACATTTATCGAGTCTTAGCTCTAAATTATTTTCAACTAACCTAATAAATACCTCCTTCAAAATGGTAAAATGCTCATCCACACTAGACGTCGCAATCATAATGTCGTCCAAATATATAATAACCTTATCATCCCTAATCATATCAGCAAAAATTTTGTTCACAAACCTTTGAAAAACCGATGGCGCATTACGCAGACCAAACGGCATTCTTAGAAATTCAAATTGCCCTAAAGGAGTAACAAAAGATGTATATTTTACAGAATCTGGATGAATAAAAACATGAAAAAAACCATTCCTTAAATCCAATTTCGTAAAGAATTGCCGTCCCGAAAGTCTATCTAACAAATCGTCAATCAGAGGAATAGGGTAGTTATCCTTCACTGTCACTTTGTTTAATGTTCTATAGTCCACACACATCCTCAAATCACCAGTCTTCTTCTTAACCAAAACTATCGGAGAAGTATATTCCGACTCACTCGGCCTTATGTACCCTTTTTTCAGATACTCATCTAACAGTTTCTGTAACTCAATCTTTTCAGCGTAAGACAACCTCCTAGGGCCATAGTTAAAACATTTTTCGTCACTTAACCGTAACTTCATTTCCCCATATATCTTAGGCTTTGGTTGGCGTACAGGCTTAAGATAATAATTAACATACAGCTGATTCAATATATGTCTATCATTACCCTTAATACCCTCTCCTTTCACAAGATCAACATCATTAGTCCCTGTAACGTCTATTGATAAAATATTTTTAACAAAATCATCTCCATTAACAATACCACACATATCACTACCCTTACTACAACTGACCAGTTTAAATCCAGCACATCTCAGAAAATCCCTTCCTAAAACACATTCGTACGATGTAGTCTTATCAGAAACTACCAACATATTAAATCTGAAAATGTTTTTCTCCACCGACACAAAACACTCAACTTTTCCAAAAACATTTAATCTGGATCCATTTATTCCGAAAATATATTTATCATCAGAAAGCAAAATATTGTTTAAACTGACAAATTTCAAAATATCTGACTTTCTGACAAAACTGACCGCACTACCCGAACCATTAGGCATTCTAAAGAAAAAAAATGTTTAAAGCTAGCACTACAAGAAAATTTAAAATACTCTACATAATCATAACTAGATACTAATTGCACTGCAGTCTTCTCCTCAGGACAATTCATAATACGGTGATCAAGATTACCGCAGCGGTAGCAAGCTCCCCTTTGCCGTTTAGGTTTTTGACAATCTGCTGCAAAATGTTCAACAGAGTTACAATTATAACACCTTAATTTTGATTCACCAGTTTCATTTGAGTGTTCATTCTTCTTTAAAAATTTTTTCGGCTGTTGTAGTTGAATTTTAGAAAAAGCCTTCAATAACTGCTCCTTGTTTATATAACATTGTAGGCTTGCTTGAACGCGGAGATGATCATCCGGGATACCCTCAATAATATAGTCAACAAGTTCTTCTTCATTGATACCAAGCTTGCTTGATAGCATTATCTTCTCATTAAAATAATCAGAAAACATTTCCTCAAACCGCCACTTACGTGCTTCAAATTTTCGCCGCATTATAACTTTACTTTCCTTTGTACAGAAAAATGTATTCATTTCCTCTAAGATATTCTGTACAGAATCATTGAGCATATCTTGCTTCATGTGCAACCACGTTTGCGCTTTACCCTTTAGTTTGCACATTAATAATGTTTTCACCGTGCTCTCATCTGGACTATAGATTTTAAGAATATTTCTAAATTGGCTTACCCATAACTCCGGATGCAACCCACCGTCATATTCTGAAATAGTATCCTTCAAAACGTTAAAAGTAATATTGAACATATTGGCGCTACGGTTTTGACGCATAATATCCTCTTCATGAAATACCGCCCCTTGCTGCTTGCTTCCTGCCTCCGCTATCATTCTAAGCACTTCATTCTCCTTTGAAATTACATCCTTTTCTCTTCTTAATAATTCAAGTTCTCTTTGTAAACAAATATATTCTTCTCTTGTGAAATTACTACCCAACTGTTGTTGCCTTTGTACTGTTTCAAACACCCTCCCTTGCAGATAATTTCTTTGCATTTCATTATTGTTCTGCTGCTTCTCACCGCTGCTTATCACTTCGCTTTCATCATCTCCTACACATTCATCTTCTATATCAAGAGCTTCTTCAACAATATCCAATTCAGACGATCCATCTGTGATCCCTGGACATTCTCCCCTTTCGTTGGCTGGTAAATTATTTAAACGAATTAACAGGGCACTTTTGGTACCCTTTGATGAGAGACCAAGCTGTTGCAGCCAACCACGTAATTGTGGAACTGTATATTTTGTTCCACAAACAGAATTCATAGTTTTTTTCTTTTACAAAAAGCGTCAAATAAAAAAAAAAAAATCCTCTCCTTTAAAGCAGACGTTGTCCAAACGTTAATCCCACTTCTGAAATTTGTAGGGCGTTTAATCAAATAAAACTCACGTCCTTTCGGTTCGGTTATCTATTTTATTCTGATATAATTTTCATTCCCGTCAACGTTTTAAAACAATCCTACTGTGTTTTTCATAAACAATCTAATAATATACTTTAACAAGTAGTATGTGTACATAAAAATAACTTAAACATGTATATAAACATATCAATGTGTATCGTTGTATATACAGGATAATGTGTGTATAAAGATTACACAAAGTTGCCACAGCGTAAAGCAAATATGGTGTTAATAATAAATCTATATATACTTATTACATAAAGGACTAGGGTAGTTAGTCTGCTGTGGATCGTTTCTAAGCAATACATGAAATATATTGCTACATTACGTACATTTGTGAACATATTTTATTAATGTGTGTTATGATATTATTTCATTAAACAAATGTAACTATTTCATTGATTTAATATAAATTTTTCAGGTGCTCAATGAATAATAAAATTAAATAAATGAAATAACTTCATTGACCTTATGAAGGAGTTTCATACTTTTAATGGATGTATTACATTAATACAAAGAAGTTATTTCATTAAAAAAATGTTACTTTTTCATTAATTTAATGTACAGTTTTCATGTGCTTTACGAAATTGATTCTTTGATCTATAGAAATTATTTCACTAATCATATGATTTGTCTTTCATACTTGTAATGAAAATAAGTTATGTTTCTTATTAAAATGTTTCATTATTTTTATGAAGGGTTTCATTAAAATGATCTAATGAAATTTGTTTCATTATTTCTATGAAAAGTTACAATGGTTGAAAAATAATGAAAAAATTCATAAAAGTAATGTCAAAAATCAGAGAATTTCTGAACAAAATTTTTTCAGTGTATCTATTACTATAATGAATTATTTGATAGTCGAATTCGATGTCGAATTTTGTGCAAAAAATAATGTTTAGATAATCTGATAGCCTTCTTTTACTTGAAGAAAACTGCTGCTCAGAACTATTGATTGCTGGTAGAAAGTAAGGATCACCATGCACCTATTCAAAAAACTTATATTATACTTCTTTCATTTATAGTAAAAGGCTGCTGAAGATTTTCGATTATTCCTAGAAGTTTATGGTTAACATATACGAACTAAAAAGCTTGTGAATGATGGTTTGCGCGATTGGTGATTTGATGATTTCGACACAGAAAAAAGACAACGAAAGACCTGGCCAAGTGTAAAAGTTTGAAGTTGAGTAATTGGAAGCATTACTCAACGAAAATTGTTGTCAAACACAAGAAGGACTTGCACTATCATTGGAAGTCACACACCACATCTTTTTCTTACTTTTAAAAGCACTGAAATTCATTCAAAAGCAAAAAAATTGGGCCCCATATAAATTGAAACAGAGAGGCGTTGAAAGGAGATTTTCATGTTCGAAATGGTGCTTGAATATATTTTTGCATTTTACTGGTGATAAAAAAATGGATACATTTCCGATAACCCTAAGCGCAAAAGGGCATATATGAAGCCCAGCCAACTAGCCAAATCAACGTCAAAATTATTTATTTATTTATATATAAACTATGGAGTTGCAAATAAATTTGCAAAGTATATGATGCACATCATGGGCGGCGGAATAACGAAGACCTTATGCCCACGATAGTGGGCAACATTAAGTTGCCACATGTTTATTAACGAAATACCTAAAAAACTGTAAACTAATACAGGTAGTTGAGGTAGACAGTTAACCAACGAGAGCGAGAAGCAACATTCTCGAAGGTTAAACAATAAAGACAAGCCTGATGGCACTTAGGAAATAATTACGATTGCTATTTTACGACTGCAACGCTAAAATTAATGCTCTGTATTTGGTAAAATCAGAGAAGTGTTTTGTATTATGAGTTTTTGAAATCTTTTCAGAAATTATAGGGAAAGTTGAATCATTTAAAGAGAGCCACCAACGAGAAATAATCAGAACATTTGACCGCGCACGAAACCATAATTTTTTAAATGACAACGTTCGACCGTTCAAGATCTATCAACACAACAAAAAATGTCAATATAATGTTTATTATGTTTTATAAAAAAAGACATATCGCTCCTTTATTGCAACATAGTCATATCTAAAAAAAGCTTGTTTCGAGAAAAACGCATTTTAAATTTTTAGTTTGCATACAAGTCTTAGCAAATTTTTTGAGAAAATATCTCCTAAAGGAAACAGTTTAAAAACAATTTGATTAAATTCTTGGCACAATATAAATTGTAGTACTGTTAACAATTCTGCATTGTTGGCTCGAAAAGCTTATTTTTTGAGATATGACTATGTTGCAATAAAGGAGCGATATAATTATTAATTTTAAGAATGTGTTTTCATATCACAAATCCATTAGGAAGTTTCTTAAAGAAAATTTAAAATACATTAAAGAAAATAGCAGCTTTTAGAAAAATGTTTGTGCAACAATTCTGCTTTTTGAACCTTTAATATTTAATGTTGAATAATTAAGTTTTGGCTTGAGGTCATTTTTAGTAAACTAAAATTCTTTATTTAATTTAAAAAAATATATATTTTTTCTGCTATATTTCGGTCAACATTGTTGGTCATCCTCAGGGAGTTCTTAAATTTTACAAACAATAATAATACATTACACATCAGCAATAAAATTTTTAACAATTCAATAGACATACGTACATTTAAAATAGTTTTTACTACTATTTCTATTATCAGAAATTTCTTATATGGCTCTTCATTGTGTGCAATAATTGGAAATCGTAGTCTGATAAAAAAACCCGTTTTTTTCAAATTTCGTAAGTTACGTACGAGTGTGTGTGCAAAATTGTCTGCGTCTGTTTTATAGTTGATGCGTTAATCCGTTAGGATATTAATAATATGCAGCATCTCTTGGAAATATCTCTTTCAGCAACTTTTCTCTCTTTCAAGTATTCGTACTTTATTCAACTCTGGTCTGTGTCCAGTTAATGATTGGTGAGATAATAGTCCTGTCTTTAATTTTGCCCACCTGGTATCTACAGATACCTTTTGGTATAAGGTATTGTTGTTGCCATTGTATTTTATTTTATACACTACATTCGAGTCATCCATTATATCTATTTTTGATTTCATGTTGTTGAATAACTTTCCTGTTGTGTTTTGCGTTTTTATTGTATATGTACATATGTCTAAGCATGCTGTTACATAGAGCAATGGCTTTTTTTTTTTTATCTGGGACCAGTACTCAGGGGATGGTTCCTACATATGCAGCGCATTGTACTGGAACTAGGAAAATAGGTTATCATGAGGATAAAATAGGGAGTAGTGTTCGCGGGGTGTTAACAATAACAACACGAAAGACTAAACTCTATTGCCGCATTTAAAATGTTGGAATTAAATTAGTTAAAACTGATCACTGCCCAGTGTATATACCTTGGACACTGCTCAGATTAGCAAAATTTAGTCCAACACCTTCCACACTACAAGGTAATGAAATTCATTGCAAATAATATTAATATTGAACATATAAAGAAAACACGGAAAACGGTGAAAAAAATACAAAAACAAAAAAAAAAAAAAAGAAGAAACACGTGTACACATACTGCTACCTATTCCAGTGCACTTTAATTAGTAATAAATATACATATATAGAAAATACGGACAACGAAAAAAAACAAAAAATAAACACACGTACACAACTTGCTACCTATCACGGTACAATTTGGTTTCATACGAATTTAATTAATGAACAAAAGCCATGTGCACCTAATGAGAGACAAAACACTACCCCTGTAAACTTTAGCTGTTCCAGCATTTCAAGTCTTCTCCTTCTGTTTCATTCTCTTTTCTCCCACCTTTTTTCTTTATCAATTTGTTTACTACTCTGGAAAAAGTTTTTTTATGTAATATTTTTCATGAAATTCTGTGTTGCTTATATCTAGAACTGCGTTTATGAAATTTTTGGCGGTGTTCATAATTAAATCTCAAGAAACTAAACCCCGATGTACAAATATATAAACCAAAAATCTACTTTAAAAATGTCTACAATGTTTAGAAAATAAGTTAACTAATCTTCCAGATGCCAAAAGTTTCTAAAACGAGTCTAGTTTGAGTTCATTTATTCTTCTTATAACTAATGATAGGGAAGTCTATTCTCAATTTCTTTTTCCATTGTAAACAGTATTTATCTGTTAAAACTAGCTCTTTTGTAAGAAAAAGAAAAAGTGATACGTTTTTAAATATATTAATATTTTAAATTGTATTTTATAAATTATTTATCTTTTGAACCCACAAGTGTTTACTTAAAACTCCAATACGACAAACACTTGTTTAAAATTTTTATAACAGTATTCATTTTCAATGAAAAATATAAAGAGACAAGACAAGTAAATCCTTTTTGGCTCATAAAAGTTTTCGGAAGTAAATTAGAATTTTTCGACCGGGATTAAAGTTAAATACAACATAAAATTTTTGTTTACAAACTTAATGTAAAACCAAAAGGACGTACAAAAATACACAAATATTTTTGTTACTTATAAAAAAACACCATATATATTAGCGTCCTTGCTATGACAATAAAATTGTCCTTCTAACAATTTTAAGTACTTAGTTGACCAAAAATCTATACAGCAAATATTCAAAACAACCCAAAACTTTATCTCAACAAATGACCAGTTTAAGATTTTTATGAGTTTTTAACAGTAAATTGTACGCAAGTGCTTAGAAATTGATAGATGTTATTAAAGTATTAGAAGTTTATAAAAGCATAGAATATTGTGACGGGGAAATTGGTCTGTTACTTAATTGATTGCTTCATTCAGAATCGAATGACCGTTACTAATTGGTTTAATACCAAGTGAAGTGAAGTAAGTGAAGCGTATGATTGATATTAACAGTCCATATTTCATGCAAATAATACCATAAAATATAACGTATACGCTTACGATTATTTGAAAATATAAAGCACATTCCAATTTATGTGCTTTATATAGCAAGTCAATTTAATAATATTAAAAGAACTTTCAATAAATACTTTAAATAAAAACATTTCACAGAAAAATAAAGTTTTTTTTTATGAAATTACAATTCCAAAATATTTATTTGTTTAAAAACTGACTGCTGATATTGGAGTCTTTAAAAAATGTTTAAATACGATAATAGGATTTAACAGGAAATTAAGCTTCTTTAAAATAACTTAATTTAATTGTGTAATTCAGGAGCCCAGTCGTGTTGACTGTGAACAGAAATTGTGTCATTATTTTATTGAATTTCTCAATGTCAAGCCTGAAAATTAAACCATGAATTTTAGCTTAACGCGAAATGCTAGTAAATATTAACGATATACAATTTTCTTAATGTAGCACGATGTAATCTTGCTGCTTAAAGTTATAATCTGGCTTTATCCCAGAAGGATATTTTTTTATTTGTATAATTATAACAATAATTGCTGTGATGGGTAAATCTTGATCAAAGAACGCAAAAAAATATCGTGTAATATTACAAATATTTAATAAGAAAAGTCCAACTATTTAATATATAATATTAATAAAATACTTATGATTATTACCAACAACAAAATTACAGTATTATATAACTAGACTAGTAGCCAATGCATACCATGGCAAATGAGCTTGAGAATTAATAAAATACCTGATGTTTTAGGTGTTTTCAAACGTAATTAGAAAAACGTAATAATTGACACAAAGTTTTATTAAGTGCATTGCACGATAGAATGCGGACTTTATTCCTTAAAAAGTATGTAATTTAGATGTCCTCCGTCAAGTTGAACACAATGTTCAAAATGGAAACTTATGTGTTGAGAATTTCGGAAAAAAATGGTTCAATTATCTCATAAAACACAACAAACAGTTATTCTGATGCAGTGAAATGGTTTTTGATGTTTCAATCGAGGGTTGCCGTTTGTTGGAGACCAGTAGCAGTAGTTTTACTTCATTCACGTGGCCGTTTAAGTGAATATGAGCCTTGTCGGTAAAAATCAAAATGAAATTTATGGTGCAAAAAATCAACAAAGTTGTCTCCACAGGGTACTCGCGATCAGCGTTGCCTTCGAGAATTTTCACAAAGTGGCGCAAAAAGGGCATTTAAAAAAATGGTGTTACACAAAGGGTATTTTCAAGAAAAACAAAGGGTCAGGTTATTAAAAACAATAAAAACTAAACAAAATCTCTTCAAAACTGATTGTATTTGAATGAAAATATAATATAATGTTTACATTTAGAAAAATTATTCGCATATAATTAATAACATTAGTATAAATGATAATAATTTTGCTATGGCCAGTTTTTGATTTCGTACTTAAATACAAAATTAGTTAATTTTCATTTAAATTTATATATAGAGGCAAATTAAATTTTTTCAGTCTTAAGCAATTCCTTATATATAAGTGCAATGGAAGTGTGACAACTTCATTTAAATTCCAAATATTATGGAAAGTATTTCATAGAGCAGCTGTTTGTTATTGAAAGAATAGAAAAATACTTACAGAAAAATATTAAATTTATCAACAGAAAAGCTTAATAATTGTGTTTCATGTGATGTTATTTTTAATCAAATATCATGTTGTGATATTCAATAGGTATTAGCTCATATGCGTGTTTTGTAGTGAAAAATAAATTTTCATATTTAAATGGAACTTAAAGCTAAATGACATTTATATACGAACTCAAAACTGCGCTGTAAAAAGTTTTTTTTTGAAATACAGTTATTGTACTGCTTCAGATTTATTAATAAAACAAATCGCATTTATATTTGTAAACTTGGTATAAAATATTCGACTATAATGTTTTCAGACAGTATAGATACATACATATGTATAAAAATACATACATAGTTTTTAGAAATAAAGATTTCATTATTAAATATATGATAATATACATAGACCTACAAAAGACAATTTAATATAAAACCTTGAATGAGAACTTAATATTTATGCATCATTCGTTCGCAACAAAAAATTTTATATTTGCAAAAACGGTCAAATAGTGTACTTTAAAAAAAGTGTCTTAAAAAGTCTCATAGACCCAAAAAAGGGTCAAATTAACACTTTAGTATCATAAAAGACAACGTTGCTCGCGATGCTAACTCGACCACTGCAATATCGTGGCTGAATAATTTGCCTAATTGATAATTCCAACCGCGCCGCCCTCCGCTCACACCTTTTGACATGACATGATCAGGCAAGATCGCCTGGTTTAACCCTTCCAGACTTCTTTCTTTGGAGCTTCTCAAAATCACGGGGGTTTACTCCAAGAGAATAATAGCCCACACGCAAAGAAAAGGTTGTGACAACATTAGTATATCTCTGTCACAATTTGTATTGTTACCGCTCGCAGTATTTTTTAATTTTCAATATAGTTTAATCCACTGTAATTATGTGAGTGTTCAATTATTCATATTTCTATTGTTACATTTCTATCATTTTAAAAAATGGTTGAATGCAATAATAATGTTTAAAAATAAAGTTCGAATATAACAGAACCTTTTATTACGTACAATAATAGACTTTTAATTAAAAACATAAGTATGGTTAAAGCATTTATCTACAACACATGTTTGTTTACAATATAAACTAGCTATTGTTGGTTTTACACACGTTGACATTTGCTTATATCCATACATAGTTTTCATTTAGTTTGTTGGTTTATTTGTGTTTTTTCAATTTTAATAATGGTAAAAATATAAAAAAAAAACAAATTTATAAATATTTACTTTTTGGTGGAAATAGCAGCATGATCCAAATAAAACTTTAAAGCAAAAAGGTTCGTATAAGATTTTATATGGGCAAATGCATATAGTTTAATGTATTTAAATTCCATATTTTTTATAGATATGTACATAAATGGGCCAAAGCAAAGATACATCAATGTTGCCAAAACGACAGGATCTCGCAAAATTTTACTGATTTTAATCTAGTTTGTATGAAAATATTGATTGAAAAGTAAATTTATTAAACGAGTTAGAAAACTGTGGTTTCAATTATAGAAGTTTGTATTTATGTGTAATTATTATATACATAATCATATAACATTGTGTCCTTTAACACTAGTACCGTTGAGAGTGACATTAGAATTTACAATTTTCTAATAATGTGGGTAGGAGTGATAATACTATATGGTTGGACATGACAGTTGAATTTTAATTTTTACAATAACGCTGTTAGTCATTAATAAAACGTATACCATGTATATGGTTAAATAATAAAATGTCGGTTCTTGGCTGTACTTAGTTGTGGAAAAAAATTTCAGATTAAAACCATATTATGTGGTTGTGCTCAACCATATTATTTAACAATAGTATTTTGCCCTTAAAATATTGTTATGTCAACCATATTTTTTTCTTTAAGTGCATAAAGAGAATATTTTACAAGAATGCTAACAGCTATCACCAAAAATATTGCGGAAATTTATATAAAATGCAATAAAACGTGATATTAGTTAAGTTGCTGCCGCCTGTAGGCACATTTCCATATTTTTCAACAACCGTAAAAATTGTACAGATCCAAAGAAAAATTGCAACCATTCAAAATAATTCGCTTTTACTATATATGATGGTATCATTCGTCTGACTCAAGTTCAATCCTGGCTTTCGCTAAGAAATATTTTTATTTTTTAATTTTAAGCGGCTCTATTAAAAAAGAATACATCATGTTTACATGGTACTGAGTTCGAATCCTAGTGGTTGCTGATGAGCTGTGTGGTGACGGCGAAACATCTAGTTGTCGCCCAGCTTTAGTGTATTCAATTATTTTTTCCTGTTTTCTTCGATCAAGAGTTATTGATCGCGGTATTTATTATTATAATTAAAAAGTAAAAAGATTTTTTTTTGTTTTTTGTTTTTTTTGTTTTTTAGCTTGGATCAGTACTCAGGGGATGACCCCTACATATGCAGTGCATTGTACCAGAACTAGGAAAATAGGTTATGAGGAGGATGAAAGAGGGAGTAGTGTTTGTGAACATTTGACTTGAACTTTCCAACGTTATAACAGACAGGAAACACGTCTGCAGGCAACTTATTCCATAGACGAAGCGTGCGGCTGAAAAATGAATTCTCTCTGTAATGCGTAGTACGATTCCCCGGGCAATCGACCACAAATGGATGAGCTCTAGACGATGAACGCGTGCTACGTAAAAATGTGCGAGTTTCGGGAACAAGATCCCTAATCTCGTCAGAGCAAAATCCATTGTAGTAACGATAAAACAGAGTAACGCACTAATAATAAGTAATACTACTGTAAAGTATTTTTAAATTACTACTACTTATATATACAGGGCCTGATAAGTATGGATCAGTGCCGGGTTTTAGGGACCAATAACCCCCCGAGTTGCTGTTGTCTGGCAACAGATACCTGCAATGTAAGGAATCAGAAGTGATAGCAATTTAAAAGCTAATGCTCTTAATGGCTTTCAGCTCATCTACTCATAAGCATTGTCTTCTATTGACTGTTTGCGAAATTACATACAGGACGGGTTGAAAGGCTCGAGGTTTTCAGCAAGGAGCTTATCCATATGGATACAAGTTTATGGTTAAAGGTTTGGCCTGTATGAGCTCTGCAAACTACATGGGTACGCTGGTGCATCGTAAATAGTTCATCCCGTGGAGCCCGGTTAGCTGAAATTTTTGCACGATTTTTCCGATTGTACGCACATTTTGACGATTAAGTTGACGAAGTGCACTATATGCATTTTGATTTGAATAATAAGCCTGAATAGCTTTAACGTGTTGCGTGTTGCGTATCTTTCTTTAATTGAAATTAAAATGCATAAAAACTTGATATTTAGTTGTAGTTCACATTCAATTCTGGCCCTTTGAAGTTTACCACCCGCTATATAAAATTTCAAAATTTTTTTTAGATATAAAAATGTTTAATCACAAATTTTATAAAACGCTGGCTTTCTATATTTAGGTTGGATTAGGTTTTATAAAAATGTTCAATAAAATTTTTTCTTTAGAGTTTTGATAGACCAAAATGTTTATTCTTACAGCCTGTTCGACGATATCGAATGAAAATGTATGCGAAAGAAAGCTAGTCACTCACATTCGGATTAATTTGGGTTTTTCTATGTCACTATTGTTCGTTCGCATGAACTTATGTATTTTAATTGAATTCTGACACAACGTTCGTATAGAATAAAGTTAGAAAAAACCCAAATCAATTTTCTTTCGCCTAGAGTGCGAATGAACTTATCCTTTCGACATCGGCAAACTGGCTGTTGATAATATTTATCGCAATAAAATTCATGCTTGACCCGAGTTTTGATGCTACTAAAATATTAATGCTAATATTAATGTAATTGTTGGTACTGCAGACAAATGTCTATGGTAGTGTCGACATTAAAGCCGATGTTAAAAATTCTAATAACTAAAATATTTTGAAAATAATTTGCGGTAAATATTTGTCAGGTTAACATGTTCTTAAAGCTAACTTTAAATACCTGTTTTACTCAATCCCGTTGGGACCATTCCCGTTTAAAATTTATTTGACACGTGTTTGTATGACAAAGTGTATGTTTCTGTTGGCAGCTTAGCTTGTGTTAGTGAGTGTACTTTTATATTTATGCGTTACACCTCTGTTAAAAGTTATTCATTTGCCTGCTTTTTTTTTACGGCAGCGTAATCTAATTCTTTGTAATTTTTATTTATTTATTTTTACATTTTTTTTTTGTTTGTGTGTATGAGTGTAAGTATGTATGTTGTTTATAGAGTTGTAAAACATGTTGTTGCTTTTTATGTAAGTGTAGTTTTAGTGTTAAAGCAAATATTTATGTCAGAAATCACATGAAAACGTGTTTTAATTATTATGCATAAATGTTCGTGTACACACGTATACACACACACACGCACACACAAACAAGTTCGCACATACAAGTACATTTTTTATTAATACAATTTAAGCACATGCATAAATGTTTACATATGTGTGTATGTTATATATGTATGTATGTGCTAAAATGTATACTTGTTTACACTTATTTATGTAAAAAGTTAACAGTGTAGATTATTTTTATTTGTTTTAGAAAAAAAAGTGAAATTGTACACGTTTTTCGCAGCAGAAAAAGAAAATATATAAAATCATGAAAAACAAACATAAATTTATTTATATGTGAAAAATAATTTTGTTTTAGTTACTAAAATTTATGTACGAGTTCTTATTTATACAATAATATACATATGTATGTATGAATTTATGTTCATTTAAATGTAAATAAGGTTTGAATTTTCAATGGCTGTAATATATTTTAATAAAAATTTCAAGAAAACTTCAGCAGAATTAGTTTTCTCGAAAACTCCTGTTTTCGGCTTCTCTTAAGATATGTTTTTTAATTCGAATCGTGATAAAAGCAAGGAAAAAAATTTATATACACTACGAGCTTTTAACACCTAAACCGGGTAAGTATGGTACAAAAGAAAGGTCACATAGATTTATAGCTAAAGGTTTGGTAAGGTTGGATTAGGTAAGGTTAGGTTAGGCTAGGTTAGGTTAGGTTAGGTTAGGTTAGGTTAGGTTAGGTTAGGTTAGGTTAGGTTAGGTTAGGTTAGGTTAGGTTAGGTTAGGTTAGGTTAGGTTAGGTTAGGTTAGGTTAGGTTAGGTTAGGTTAGGTTAGGTTAGGTTAGGTTAGGTTAGGTTAGGTTAGGTTAGGTTAGGTTAGGTTAGGTTAGGTTAGGTTAGGTTAGGTTAGGTTAGGTTAGGTTAGGTTAGGTTAGGTTAGGTTAGGTTAGGTTAGGTTAGGTTAGGTTAGGTTAGGTTAGGTTAGGTTAGGTTAGGTTAGGTTAGGTTAGGTTAGGTTAGGTTAGGTTAGGTTAGGTTAGGTTAGGTTAGGTTAGGTTAGGTTAGGTTAGGTTAGGTTAGGTTAGGTTAGGTTAGGTTAGGTTAGGTTAGGTTAGGTTAGGTTAGGTTAGGTTAGGTTAGGTTAGGTTAGGTTAGGTTAGGTTAGGTTAGGTTAGGTTAGGTTAGGTTAGGTTAGGTTAGGTTAGGTTAGGTTAGGTTAGGTTAGGTTAGGTTAGGTTAGGTTAGGTTAGGTTAGGTTAGGTTAGGTTAGGTTAGGTTAGGTTAGGTTAGGTTAGGTTAGGTTAGGTTAGGTTAGGTTAGGTTAGGTTAGGGTAGGTTAGGTTAGGTTAGGTTAGGTTAGGTTAGGTTAGGTTAGGTTAGGTTAGGTTAGGTTAGGTTAGGTTAGGTTAGGTTAGGTTAGGTTAGGTTAGGTTAGGTTAGGTTAGGTTAGGTTAGGTTAGGTTAGGTTAGGTTAGGTTAGGTTAGGTTAGGTTAGGTTAGGTTAGGTTAGGTTAGGTTAGGTTAGGTTAGGTTAGGTTAGGTTAGGTTAGGTTAGGTTAGGTTAGGTTAGGTTAGGTTAGGTTAGGTTAGGTTAGGTTAGGTTAGGTTAGGTTAGGTTAGGTTAGGTTAGGTTAGGTTAGGTTAGGTTAGGTTAGGTTAGGTTAGGTTAGGTTAGGTTAGGTTAGGTTAGGTTAGGTTAGGTTAGGTTAGGTTAGGTTAGGTTAGGTTAGGTTAGGTTAGGTTAGGTTAGGTTAGGTTAGGTTAGGTTAGGTTAGGTTAGGTTAGGTTAGGTTAGGTTAGGTTAGGTTAGGTTAGGTTAGGTTAGGTTAGGTTAGGTTAGGTTAGGTTAGGTTAGGTTAGGTTAGGTTAGGTTAGGTTAGGTTAGGTTAGGTTAGGTTAGGTTAGGTTAGGTTAGGTTAGGTTAGGTTAGGTTAGGTTAGGTTAGGTTAGGTTAGGTTAGGTTAGGTTAGGTTAGGTTAGGTTAGGTTAGGTTAGGTTAGGTTAGGTTAGGTTAGGTTAGGTTAGGTTAGGTTAGGTTAGGTTAGGTTAGGTTAGGTTAGGTTAGGTTAGGTTAGGTTAGGTTAGGTTAGGTTAGGTTAGGTTAGGTTAGGTTAGGTTAGGTTAGGTTAGGTTAGGTTAGGTTAGGTTAGGTTAGGTTAGGTTAGGTTAGGTTAGGTTAGGTTAGGTTAGGTTAGGTTAGGTTAGGTTAGGTTAGGTTAGGTTAGGTTAGGTTAGGTTAGGTTAGGTTAGGTTAGGTTAGGTTAGGTTAGGTTAGGTTAGGTTAGGTTAGGTTAGGTTAGGTTAGGTTAGGTTAGGTTAGGTTAGGTTAGGTTAGGTTAGGTTAGGTTAGGTTAGGTTAGGTTAGGTTAGGTTAGGTTATGTTAGATAAGGTATAAGGTAAAGTAAGGTAAGGTTGTACAGGGCGCTAGTTAGTTTAGGTAAGGGTAGTTTAGGTTGTACTTGTCGCTAGTTTCATGGAAACAGCCCACTTGGGGCCTTTAGTGATCTCATTGTGTTGCATGAAAGAGGAGTGCAGCCATGAGACTTATATTTCCGTCAACTGTTCAGATTCAAATAAACCCGAAATCTGGAAAGGAGAATCCAGTCCATTCACTCCGCATTCCGATATATCAGCTAACCCGTGCAGCATTGGTCCGTCCAAATTCAGTGCTCTTTTGCTCAACCTCATCCCTATAACTTCTGCAGAAATCAAGATTTAACCTTCTAGCATGTGTCTCTTTGTGTAAAGTTTCTTTCAAAGTACGCAAGCTCTGCTAGGGAAGCCCATCAGGACTGTAGTTTTTTTACGATCATACACAGGCGATGTTAGCCTCTCTACCCGGCAAGTGTCCTTGCCAGATTATCTGTTCTGTGCAGTCCTTACAGGTTAACGCTGCACGTAGTTCTTACAGCTGTTAAGCGTGACTTACCAGTGTACTAATGTGCTCCCGCTGTAGATGAGTCCCATCTTTGGCCTATCCTATGATATTTCCGGGTACTTCACTGTGTCCCCGTATCCAGAAGTTCGAATTAATTATAACAGACTCCCAGCCATTTAAAACGCGGGCCAATTATTTGGCTCCTTTGTGTTTATATCTCAGCAGATCTGTATAGCACTTGTCCAGTTCAGAATAAACCCAGGGGTGGGATGAAAGTGTCCAATCCACCTACATCACATTCCGATATTTTCGTACACTCATGCCTTGGTCTGCTTAGATATGAAGCACTTTTATAACAGAGAGCATGACACTGACAAAGCAAGTTCTCAATACTCTCTACTTCCTCCTTATCGCTACAATTTCTACAAAAAATTATTAAATGAATCATTGAATCTCCTCGCATGTGCTCCTTTATTATAATATCCCGTCAGGACTGTCAGAAAGCACCCTCCCTCAAGGCAGGCCTCTTAGAGTAATAGTCCTCCAATTATCGTACCGGGTGATGCCATTAATGATATTTGACAGGTGGCTTTACTAATTCATCTGTCTTGTACAGTCTCTTGGTTTTTACAGCTCTTAAATGCTTCCAACTATACCATCTATATCCCCTTGTTGTACGGGATTCCCTGCCTTTGTCAGTTCATCTGCTACAACATTTCCGGGCATTTCACTGTGCCTCCGTATCCAGAAAATCCGCAGTTTAAAATGCCTCGCTATCTCCTTTACACTTCCCCGGGAACGGGTTTTACCTTGACCAGGGCACTCTACTTTCTGGAGCATAGACGGGAACGAGTAAATCATTTGTTGTAGCGAATAAAGCTCCAGGAAGCCGCATGACTTATGTTGTGTTGGACTTACGACACCCTTCATCAAGGGTTAAAATTGGCAGAACGGGGACCAGCATACCCTCGAGAGGTTCTGCTTGAAGACTATCTGGGTGTTGATTATGGTGAATGTTCTGGCTATGTTCTAAACCTAAAATCGAAGAAAGGGAAATTGTTTTCCCTGTTAACTTTGGTATAAGCCAAGTTTCATAGACTAATAACCCTCCAAGGAGCTGTTGTCTTGCAACAGATACCTGTACTGTAAGGAACCAGTAGTGATGGTCAGACGGATGAGTTGGTTATGGGCTGAATTTCTTAGTGAACTTCCGCCCTCCCCCGGGAAACAGATTTTACTTTGGAGTATTCCTAACCAGGGCACTCTGTTTTTCGGGTAATGAGGGGAAGGGGTCCCTCGTTTGAGGTGGTAAATAAAACTCTAGGAAGCTGAATGACTTATGTTGTGCTGGATTCCGAAACCCTTACCAAGGGTTTGAATTGGCAGAATGGAGATCAGCATGGCCGCCGGGTGGTTCTGCTTGCAGTTCAACCCGGGCTGATCAGGGTCGAGGTGCCTACCTTCACTGAAACCTTCTAGCTGTGGTTGAAACCTAAAACGCTGGAAGGGGGTGTTAGTATCCTTGATAATTGTTTGGGGTGTGGCGCCTTTGTGTGTCGCTGGTGAATCGTGTATAATTTATCTCGAGAAGCTGGTCCATCATCAGACTAAGTCATATAGCCTGTAGGCTTTTAGAAGTCCAACACAACATAGGTTATGTGGCAGTTTGATTTATTGTAACAAACGAGAAACTCTTATTCTTCTATGTCCTAGCAAGTACAGTGATCCAGTCCTCTACTCATGAAATATTTTCGTCCGAGTGTAACGTTCAGAAAAGTTCCTTACTACAATTTGTTGTCAAAAGTTTGAAACCAGCCGGTATATTATTGAGTCTGAGAGTTTAACTTATACATTAAAATAATGACAATATGCACTCTGAGCTTTAATTATAAACTGGAGGGGACTTTTCAATCTTACAGTCAGAACGACAAACACAATAGTCCGCCCTGTTAGCTTGAATACCGAAAAATTCTATCAAGTCGCCTGCATAAAATGAAATAAATCCCCAAAAAACTAAGTTGTTGTTTTCTATTAGTTTTGTAGAACTCATTTCATTTTGCTTTGGAATTTGGGAAAGAGTATCTTTTTCATTAGCATTAGCTGGAATTATTCCAAAAGTATTTATTTTTAATAATTTTCTTTATTTAGTATTAAGTTTTGCTTACTTATTACAAACTCGTATTATGAACCTAGAGTTAAGAAATCAAATTAAATAAAAAATAAAAATAAAAAAATGCTTATTTTTATTACAAATCTTTTTTCGCAAAAGCCATTAAGTCTTTACTTTATAAGCTGACACTTTTACACTTAATAATGTCATATCGAAAAAACTTATTAAAATAAAAACACAAAAAAAAACTGTTAAATTAAAATAAGAAACCCTGGCATTATTCCACCTGTCTGTGCATAAAACAAAATTCAAATTTATGTGTTAAATTGCTTGCCTTGCATTAAATTTACTTCGAAGCTAAAACTTTAATTGGTCTTTCCGAGTCGGTTAGTTGGTCGGTTCATAATACATATTTAATTTTTTCTTATTCATAAATTGACATATCAGCTTGGCACACACGCAACAATTCTGCTGCCTTGCGTTACAGCATGTTGACCAAATAATACACTAACACACACACAAACGCACACAAACACACACACACACAAACAAGTTGTTATATTTCAACTATTTAATATGCTTGTTAAAATAATTTCGAAAATTTTAATATTATTTTCTTCTTTTCTTTGTACATATGCATGAAACAAAACAATTAAATAATATTATATTGTTAAAAAGAAACATTTTATGCAAAAAACGAAAAACAGAGAAAAATGTAAAAAGGTAAACATTTGCATACGAATATACTTCTTATTTTTCTGATACTTTTCCTTATTTGTTACCTGAAACGTGTCATAATTTACATACTAACGAAACTTGAGCAACAACTACAACCACCACAACAGAATGACAGAATACAAAAGTAACAAAATTTGAAATATTCGTAATGTGACATAATATGTGCATATGTGTTGTGGTCAGATGCACAGTGGGGACAAATGGCAGATAAACAGGCCTATCACAAAAACCAAATTCAATAGAAAGCTATTCTAATATTGAAAATGCTTCTGAAAATTTATCATTTTTTGTCGGACTAAAAGTATTTTCTGTGTGCGATACTACAAAAGCAAATTTAAAGCATGTTTATAAAATGTTCTCACAAGATATCGTAATAATTTCAAGTATTATCCATCGTCTTCTTTCCTTAGCAAAATTTATCACATTTTGTCGGAATAAAATCACTTTTATGTTTATGGACGGATACATATTCTCTATGTGGGATACTGCAATAGCAAATTTAAAGCATGTTTATAAAATCTTAATAAAATGTCTCACAAGATATCGTAATATTTTCAGGTATTATCTTCTTTCACATTTCAAATTAAACACTTCAGTGGCGAAGTGTTTTAAACACATCAAAGAATACTGTCTTAAGGCCTCCTTAAGGCATCATTAGTTTTTACTTTCAGTTGCCGTTCTGTGACGTTCTTTTCTATAGCAAATATTTTACAATTACTTTTTTTGCGAAAAAGTTCCGCTGATTTTTACAGTAAAGCAATTTATATTTGAAAAAACAATAAAAGGAACAATTTAAGTATTTAGAAATGGTGACAAAACATCCAACTTTTCTCTCACGATCTGTAGAACTTACGACATTTCTTATGCAAAATATAATGTTTATTCGCTAAAATTATATTATTTTGATCATTCATAGTGGCTTAATTGATTAATATAATGGGTGATTTTATAAGAACTATCGGAAATTTAAAAAAAAAAAACACTTAAAATTCAGAAAAATGCATGAAATATTTATTTGGATCGATAGTTGGGTCGATATAATTTAATGTTTGAAGATTATTTCATGCAAATGTTGGCCGCGGCTGCGCCTCAAATGGCCTTAACATAGCCCCACAAGAAATAGTCTAGAGGCGTTAAATCGCACGATCTGGGCGGCCAATTGACTGGTCCCAAGCGTGAAATAAACTGTTCACCGAACTCGCCTCTCAATTGGTCCATTGTTTCGCGTGCTGTGTGGCATGTGGCACCGTCTTGTTGAAACCACATGTCATGCAAGTCAAGCTCTTCCATTTTGGGCAAAAAAAAGTTTGTTATCATCGCACGGTAGCGCTCACCATTCACAGTAATGTTGTGATTCGCATCATCTTTGAAGAAATACAGCCCAATGATGCCGCCAGCCCATAATCCGCACCAAACGGTTGTTTTTTGTGGATGCATTGGTAGCTCTTGCAATGCTTCTGGCTGCTCTTCACTCCACATACGGCAGGTTTGCTTGTTCACGTATCCATTCAACCAGAAATGAGCCTCGTCGCTGAACACAATTCTTCGATAAAAAAGTGGATCTTCATCTAACTTTTCAAGAGCCCATTCACCAAAAATTTGGCGTTGTAGTAGGTCGTTTGGCTTCAATTCTTGCACCAGCTGTATCTTATAAGGCTTCACACCCAAATCCTTCCGCAAAATTTTCCACGTAGTGGAGTAATTGGAGAGGCCCAATTGCTGCGAACGGCGCCGAATCGATTATTCACGGTCATCACCAACACTGGCCGATACGGCTGCGATATTTTCTTTAGTTCGCACTCTACGTAAGCGTGTTGGTGGTTTAATGTCCAACAATGTAAATTTGGTGCGAAATTTTTTTACAATAGCCCGAATAGAAGGTCGATTAAACTGACCATAAAATGGAAGAAGCGCGCGATGAACTTTCTTAACAGAGCACGCATTTTGGTAATAAAATTCAATAATTTGCAAGCGTTGTTCGTTTGTAAGACGATTCATGATTAAATTATAAACCAAACTGAAGATGTTTGACAGTGACACAAGATACAAAACGTGCGTGAGCTGTCAAAACTAGTGTTGCCAAAAAGATAATAGCAAAAAAATCACTCGTTATATTAAATATGAAAAATTTTTAATTAAAACAAATTATCTTAGCTTTCGATAAAATTTTTTTTTTTTTTATATTGAACCAGTACTCAGGGGATGACCCCTACATATGCAGTGCATTGTACCAGAACTAGGAAAATAAGTTGTGAGGAGGGGAAAAGCGGGAGTAGTGTTTGTGAACATTTGACTTGAATTTTCCAACGTTATAACAGACAGAAAACACTTCTGCAGGCAACTTGTTCCACAGACGAAGCGTGCGGCTGAAAAACGAATTCTCTCTGTAATGCGTAGTACGATTCCCCGGGCAATCAACCACAAATGGATGAGCTCTGGACGATGAACGCGTGCTACGTAAGAATGTGCGAGTTTCGGGAACAAGATCCCTAATCTCGTCAGAGCAAAATCCATTGTAGTAACGATAGAACAGAGGAACGCACCCTGCACTGCGTCGATGCTCCAGTGAATCAATAGAGTTGGATACCTTACTGTTACTGATGAGCTTCTTCGCACTCTCGTGCACGCGGTCGAGTAACCCCAAAATAGACTTTGAGGCACCGGCCCTAACATGAGAGTTGTATTTCATTTTCGATCGAATGTAGGTGGTATAAATAGTAAGGAGATCGGATGGAGTGAAGTACATCTTACACCGTTGCAAAAAACCGAGACACTTGAATGCTTCTTTAGAGACATGAAAAATGTGTTCAGTCCAGCGAACATCACACTGTATCTTCATTCCAAGAACATCAAGAGCATCCGATTCCTCAATATTTATACCATCCATGTGTACAGATGAAGCAGCATCTGCGGTCGTTTGTTTGTGTGTTAATAAGCAACACTGGGTCTTACGAGCGTTAAAGGCGACCCTGTTTTTACGACCCCATTCGGAGATTAATAGAAGATCACTCTTTAGTGAATCCTTCATATTTAGCCCCTTGGCAGTGATCTCTGATAGACTGGGCCTATGACCAAAAGAGTACGAGTGACAAATGCCGCTGTCATCTGCGAAAGAGTGGATACGGTTGGAAGTTTGATAGAGAAGGTCGTTGAGGAAAATAAGAAATATGACTAAAAATATTAGTTTTTCCATACCAGAAAAAAGTAAAACATACACATATCTGGCCATCACTTAACGTTGAATTCTATTTTCAACAGATTAGTCCGCAACAGAACAGAACAAAAAAGTAAAAACAAACAATGCACATATATTTTATATTGAACAGAAGCAAAACAGCTGATTCTGGACGGAAAAGAACGCACAAACTAGCTTTACCATCGTTTAGAACAAACAGAACGAAACACAAGTAGAACTAACTGAATTAGAATCAAATTGAAGTAGAACTTTAAGCACTGTAATAATGTTCTATTTCAGTTTTGTTTATAAAATTGATTTGTGTTAGTGCAGAAGTGCTGTAAACACAGCATCCTCATGGGCCAATGTGTGTATGCCAATGTTTTAGTGCACTCGCTATGTTTGGCTATAAGTCATCCTTTATTTGCTGCATTCTGATGTTTTGTTTTGGTATTTGCTATCAAGCAGAATTCAATTAATGTCAAACACTGTCGTAAATGTGTTTCAAAATTATGAAGTGTTTGTTCTGTTTCTAAATGGCCAACAGCTTGTTTGTTTTGATTTAAAGGATGTTTTCAAATACAGCGCTTGAAACTACGGCATAGTAGTGAGATGTGTTCTTTAGAATATTCTATGCAGCCTCTTAATATTCACTACGGTCGCATTAAGAATCGATATTTTGCCTTAGATTTTAAGGGAGTTCTTGGCATAAGAAAAAAATTCTGCTATGACATATGAAAGCAACCATTTTCAAGGCACCTAGATTTATTTTATTTTTTTTTTTTTTACTTTTTAGATAAATTTAATTTTCGCAGTTTCAGATCTTTGTTTGTTCTTTTATAAAAAATTAACTATAAAAACCTTCTATTTCTCAATACTTCGATAACAATTTGTTATGGTATAACATTCTAATTTTTGCTGACGATGATACCAAATTATTATCGATGTATCGAGAAATAAAACAAAAATTAACTATTAATTTTTTATAAAACAAAAAAACAAAGATCTGAAGCTGCAAAAATTTAATTTATTTAACAAACGAAGATTAAATAGTTTTTTACTTTTTATCAACTTTTTAAATTTTTAGCATATAAAAAAAAATAGGAATCAAAGAATATATTTTATATTCCTCTTTTTTTGATATTCCCACTGTGTTTTTATTTTTGTTGTAAAAAGAGGAAAAAGCAAACGAATAGCATTTCCATTTACCCTTTGGAAAAAAGTATAAAATAAAGTTCCTTCCTGGTGGCAATTACATAAAATATTTATACAAAACTCTGTTGCAGTGTTTGTGTTTTTATGTGTGACAATGTCAACATGTGTGTGTTAATAAGTTTATATCCTTTATTCTGCACACACACACACACAAACACACTCACAATCATGGTTTAAATATTGACCCTAATGACATGTTATGTCTCTGTATATTTAAATGAAAATTTCCTTGGTTTTTTTCTCTCTCTCTTCTTTCATCAATTTTTCCTTTTTCTCAGCACTGGTTCACTTATTTTCGTGTGTGTGTGTGTGTGTGTGTGTTTACGTTCTAATATGCATGTTTTAACCCCAGTTTATGTGCATTTGGTTGTGTGAGTTCAAAGAAATGTTTGTTATTCGAAGATTTATAGCATTTGTGACTCAGATTTCAAAATTGTAATTTGTAATGCTGTCCGAGTTCTTCTTGTCAGTACATCACACATGTGATTGTGTGTATGTGTGTTTGTGTGTGGGCAAGTGTGTGTGTGTGTCTGTGTATGTATGCGTATAGTTGGACAAATGTTTGCTTGTGTATGAATATTAATTCTATTGGCTTTTGCTTTTCCAACGTGTGTCGTTCTTTTTCTAGAATTTATATAATACCTCTTTCGAATGATATACTCGCACTTATACATTAACAGCAAAAAATGTGTGAAGCCAACAGAAAAAACGTAAGTAAGAGTGTATTTATTAAAAAAATAGCATTGCACAGTGGTGTGTTTTTGGATTGTGGTTTGATTTCTCTGAGGTATTGCGAGTTTTATGCACTATTTATATTTTAATAAGAATATATCGTTGCTCTCATGTAGAAGGGCCTAACGCGAATTTTTACGAAATTTTAATATTAGTGATTCAAATACATTGGATGCAATTACACCTCGTCACAAAGACTTATGTAGTGTTTACGGGACACGAATTATTGATACTTGTCGAAAGTTTTTATAAAATACATATACTCAATATTTTGAGTACTTATTTTAAAAAGGTAGTTTTTGGGCGGAATTTTTTTAAGTAATGTTCTCAAAAGTTACGCTTCTTAACCACACACAACACAACGGGGCCAGACTGTACCCAAGTGGTCTAGCTTTAAAATAGCTGGCAGCCTGTTAAACCTAACCTAACCAACACTTCTAAAAGGGGGTTTAAAAAAAAAAAATATATTTTTTGATATAGTATTTTTTTAAAATACTTTTTTAAGACAGGCTTTTTAAAACTAACTTGTATTTTAAGCTACTTTTTTTTAAGCTGTTTTATTTTTCAAAGGTAACTTTTTGAAAGGCTTTTTTTAAAGATATTTTCTTAAAGAGTAATTTTTTTTTGAAAAGTACTTTTTTAAAAGATGTATTCTTTTACTTTTCCCTAAAATGACTGTTTTAAATTTTTTTTTAAAGTATTTTTCTAAGAGGTAATTTTATTAAAACGTACTATTTGCGAAAAGTTGTTTTTTCCAAAAGTGCTTGATTCAAAAATGATCGTTCTTAAAAGTCAGTTTTTTCAATAGTACTTTTTTAAAGTACGTTTTTAAAAAACATTTTTTAAAAAAGAATTTGTATTCAAATATCTCATTAAGGGAAGATTATTTTAATTTGATTTTTTAAAAACTGTTTTCTTCATAAGGTAATTTTTTGAAGGTTGGTACTTTTTTAACAGCCACTTTTTCTAAAGGGCATTTTAGGTGATGTTTTTTACAGGCGCTTTCTTCAAAAATAATTTTTGTTTAATAATACTCTTTTGAAAGTTACTTTTTAAAGTAACTTAAAAAAACCCCTTTTTAAAAACCTTTTTGTTTTCAAATATCTCTTAAAGAATGCTCTTTTTGCTTTCTTTTTTCAATACTGCTGTCTTCATAACATAGTCATACTTTTTGAAAAGTTTTTTCAAAAGTACTTTTTAGGAAGCACACTTTGTAAAAGTACTTTTAAATAGTTTACTTTCTTATATAAACTACTTTTTAAGAGGTGCTTTTTTCAAAAGGGATTTTTTTTTTTAAACATACAAGTACTTTTTGAAAGGCAGTTTTTAAAAGTACCATTTTAAAATATACTTTGTAAAAAGCCTTTATATTTAAATATTTCCTTAAGGGATGACTATTTTAATTTCCCTTGTAAAAACTGTTTTCTTTATATGGCACCTTTTTAAAAGTTCGTTGTTTAAAAAATATTTTTCTAAGAGGTACTTTTTTAACAACGTGTGTGTTAAATGGGTTTCTTTAAAAGTTGCTTTCTGCAAAGGAATTTTTTTAAAGATTCTCTTTTGATAGGTAGTTTATTGAAGTATCTTTCTAGAAATCTCTTCTTCAAAAAGCACTTTCTTCCTAATATCTATTTAAGAGATGCATATTATAATTTCGCTTTTAAAAAATGTTTTCTTCAAGAGAACTTTTTTAAGGTTGGTTTTCTAAAAAGTACTTTTTTAAGAGGCACATTTTTAATTGTTTTTTTGTAGCAGCTTTCTTCACAAAGGATCTTTTTTAAAAGGTCCTTTTTGAAAGTTGTTTTAATAAACTGTTTTTAAAAAACTCCATTTACATTTATTTTCATATATCTCTTTAAATGATGATTCTTTTAATTTGCGTTTTTAAAACCGTTTTCACCATAGGGTGTGTGGAAAAGTGGTGTTTTTTTCAATAGGTGTTCGTTCAAATTTTCCTTTAAAAAGTATAAAAAGTAAGGTAAGAGCAGTTTTTAAAACGGTGGCTTTAAAAGTTACGTTTTTAAAAGGTAACTTTTTAAAATATACTTTCTTAAAAGGTATCTTTCTAAAAGGTACTCTTTTAAAAGGTACTGTTTTAAAAGATACTTTTTTGACAGGTGCTCTATAAAAAGGTACTTATTAAACAGGTACGTTTATACCTTATGGTTGTAAGAGTACTTTTTTGAAAGGTGCTTTTTCGAAAAATATTTTTTTGAAAGGTACATTTTATAAAGGCATTTTTTTAAAGACACGTTTTAAAAAATACTTTTAAAAGGTACTTTTTAAAAAATACTTTTCTTTAAAAATAATTTTTTTAAAAATACTTTTCTTTAAAAATACTTTTCTAGAAATACTTTTTTTAAAAATACTTTTCTTTAAAAATACTTTTTTTTTTTAAATACTTTTCTAAAAATACTTTTTTTATAAATACTTTTCTAAAAAGTACTTTTATAAAAAAAGTCCCTTTTCAATAGGGAAATTTTAAAAGGTACTATTTAAAAGGCACTTTTTTAAAAGAAATTTTTTACAGGTATTTTTTATGAGGTGCTTTTAAAAGAGGTACTTTTTCAGAAGTATATAATAAAAAATATTTTTTGTAAAGGTACTTTTTTAAAAGGTACTTTAGTACCTAATTTAGTATTTTTTGAAGTTAGTTTTAAAAAAAAGTAGTTTTATATAGGGTTCCTTTCTAGACAATAGTTTTTAAAAGATTCTTTTTTAAAAGGTAATTTTTTAAAACATACTTTTTTAAGAGGTACTTTTTTAAAAGGTACTTTTCAAAAGGTACTTTTATAACAGATACTTTTTTAAAAGGTACTTTTTCAATGGGTACTATGTTCAAATGTACTTTTTTGAAAGGTAATTTTTTAAAAAGTATGTTTTAAAAGGTACTTTTTTAAAAGGTAAATTCTTAATAGGTAATTTTTTAAATGTACTTTTTTGAAAAGTACATTTTTAAAAGCTACTTTTTTAAGAGGAAATTTTTAAAAAGTGTTTTTTTAAAAACCTCTTGTTTGAAAGGTGCTTTCTTATTTAGGATTCTTATTTCAAATATGCTCTTTTGAAAGGTCATTAAGTACCTTTTTTTTAACTTTATAGATGCTTTTTTATATTTTATCAATATATCTAAATTTGATTTTTTGCAGCGACACTGTTCTTTAGATTTAAAAGGTACTTGTTTAAAAGGTAATTTTTAAAAAGGTACTTTTTTAAAAGGTACTTTTAAAAAGAATGTTTTTTAAAAGGTACATTTTAAAAGATACTTTTTTAAAAGCGCCTTTTTTAAAAGGTTCTCTTTTAAAAGCCACTTTTTTAAAAGGTACTTTTTTAATAGGTACTATGGTAAAATGTACTTTTTGAAAGGTACTTTTTTGACAGGTACTTTTTAAAACGTTCTTTTATCAAAATGTACTTTTTTAAAAGGTAATTTTTTAAAAGGTATTTTTTTAAAGGGTGCTTTTTAAAAGGTAAATTTTTAATAGGTAATTTTTTAAATGTACTTTTTTGAAAAGTACATTTTTAAAAGCTATTTTTTTAAGAGGAAATTTTTAAAAAGTGTTTTTTTAAAAACCTCTTGTTTGAAAGGTGCTTTATTATTTAGGATTCTTATTTTAAATATGCTCTTTTCAAAGGTCATTAAGTACCTTTTTTTTAATTTTATAGATGCTTTTTTATATTTTATCAATATATCTAAATTTGATTTTTTGCAGCGACACTGTTCTTTAGATTGCTGCCATATGTTGTTTATAAATATTTGTATTAACATTTCCTTTCGAACAAAAAAAGTTGTGCAATTATTTTACTCATCATACATGTTTCCGTTCAAGGAAAAACTGCCAGGTTAGATTTTTCTGGGTTAGTTGAAAAAACAAAACTGCTGAATTGTTAACCAAAATTAAGTCACTGGTGACAAAAGCGCAAATATATTTTATTGAGTTCAGTGCTCGCAGAGCAGTGGTGAGAAGTAAAGTTGTGAGCTGGAACCAGCATTCTTTATATTAAAACCTTTGCAGAAACATAAAGATGCCTCTTTTTCGTTAACAAAAAATCTGATGATTTTAATTTTTTGAACTGTTGAAGAACTGAAAAGCTTATGAGTTAATCCATAATCTGCCGAGGTATGGGAAAAAGTTAAAAAACGACTTTAAGTCATGTGATAAATTTCCGACTGGGGATAAATCATTTGCTTTAGCTTTTTTTTTTTTTTTTCTTTTTAAGATACAAAACAAAGTTTTCTACTCAAACACTACTCTTGAACTGTTGGAATTATGTACATATGTCCATGTGTACTCAGTGTACCTTCCACATACATTTTCCTAATGAAATTATATGTTTGAGTCTAAATGTACACACATACATATGCATAGATAATATTTCATACATAAAAAATCATTATTAAAGAACACATGTTTTCTAGATTTTAAAAGCAATTGTATTATTAGATTACATTTTCCATTTACTCATGATCATTGTCATCATTTAAGTTAAAATCTTCTTATGCACACATATCCACACACATGTAAACATCATATACTCGTATGCATAAATAAATATTTGAACAAATTATGCACACACATACATACATGTGTATTTGTAAAGGGAGTATTTTTTACGTATGCATGACCATTTAATGTTTGAACTTTTAATGAAAAAGAAAAAGAAAAGAAAAACTTAGAATAGACGAAAGAACTCAATAGCAGGCATATAGACAGTCTAACAACAATGTACTGATTTATATATTTGAAATTAAAAATTCATCGAGTACACATATGACCTGAATTTTGTGGTCACAAGCTATAACCGCTTTAGTCTTTTTACAATTTTTATTTATTTTTACTGCAAAAAAAAAAAAATTAAATATTTGTAAAGAAGAAGATGTCACGAAGATTTAGAAGCAAATGTACTCTTTCGAGAAAAAAGTTATATTTAGTTATATATGTACAGCGATCGATAGATAGTTATTACCTCACTAAAAATTCTCCAAATTTAAGATAATTAAACGGAGCAAACGATTAAACAAATTCTTGTAATCATTTCGATTACTTATTTAAATAAATAGTTTTAACCACATCTTTGGGGTAATTGGTAGAAACTTAATGTACTAAAAGAGGAACAACTGCAGACATATTTCAGCACACTTATATTTATGTGCTGCCTAAAAATGCTTAAAAATAGTGATGGATATCAAACTTCCATCCCTGATAGGGATTGAAAAATGCAACAGCAGAGAGTGACTGCTTGGTTTATGGCCGTACTTCTTCGAAAACGAGGTCAGCCAAGCAGTTACCGTGAATGGTGTTCACTATCGTTAGACGACGGTGGACTTCTTGTGGCCAGATATTAAGGATACGTATGTGGACGATAGGTGGTTTCAATAAGATGGACTATGAAGCACTGGCTCTTTTGTGTGAAATGATGTGGATGAGGGAAGAAGGAGTAGTGTCTGTGAATGTTTGAATTGTACCTTTCAATGTTATATGTGGTAGAATAGTAATAGCATTTACAGCTTTATCTGATGGATTGATTAAATCTATGGGGTGAACTATTCACATATTAATGCCACCGTTCTAAGCTAGCAAGGTGCACATACGCTGCAACATTTGTGATAAGTTTATAGCTACCTCGGGTTTTCTTACCTCTCCTGTATGCAATTTACCAGACAATCTATGGAATGGAAGGATTCTAAATTGATAGGCTGAAGCCTATTAAGAGCATCAGCCAACGCACCCGGCTAATCGCCACTACTGCTATCCTACATTACAGGTGTCTTTAATTCGAGGTTTTTTAGCCTCCAAAGTTCGGCATTGCAGACATAATTTCACACATTTACACGATATCAGGAAAACTAATTTCTCTCCCTGCGATTTAGGCTTAAAGTACAGTCAGAACGTTTCAGCCAAGGTAGACACCTCAACCACAATTAGCGCCGAGATGGTCCGCAAGCACAACCGTCCGAATGCTTTGTGATCACCATTCTGTGTTAAGGCGTTTTGGAGGTCCAACGCAACCAAAAACGAATTCTCTTTATATTGTGTTGTGCGATTCGATGGGCAATAAATTGAAAATGGTTGTATTTTGGACGCTGAATGCAGGCTTTGGCAACAAGGTCAAAGCAAAATCCATTAAAGCAAGGATAAGATAGCAAAATTCCCCCACACTGCGGCAATGCTCCAGTGAGTCAATAGAGAAAGAAAAAGATTTACATCAGCCTGCCTTTACGGCCTTATCTGATAATTAGCCAATTCCACGCAGTAAATTCACAATTCACCAGCGCCCCCGTGTGATTTACCACGTACATACAGGTCGCAATTGTTGCCTTCTAATCCCTCCTGTACGTAATTTCCCAGCAATCAATGGAAGATAAGGCTTAATGAGTTGGTAGGCCGAAGCCTACTAAGAGCATCAGCCCTTAAACCAACTCACCCGTCCAACCATCACCACTGGTCCCTTACAGTACACCTTGGAGAGCTGTTAGCTCCCAAAAAAAGCCATGCAGCAATCAGGGATACTAACTCCCCTTTCCCGCGTCTTTAGGCTCAAACCACAGGCAGAACGTTCCAGCTGAGGTAAGTACCACAAAAATGATCAGCACGGGTTGATCTGCAAGCAGAACTACCCGGGGGCATGCTGAACCCCGTTCTCCCAATTTATAAAGATAAAGGATCTTTTTTTATTGGTTTTTTTGAAATGCTGAAAAGTTTTTTGGAATTGTGTGCAGCTTACCTTTTTAAATAAAATGGAATCAAAAACATATTGAAACAAGTACTTTTTTGGGTGAAAAAATACTTTTCGAAAAAATATATAAAAACTTTGACTGCAATGCCTGCTCCTAAAGCTCAATTAATATGCTAGTTAAAAAACATTACATATGTAAATTTTCGTTTCTAAACAAATATTCATAAATATAAATAAACTGATAATACGATTTTGTTAGTTGTGTGAGAAGTTAGTATTAGCCCGAAAATACCCTCCTGTCCGTAGAGTTTGTTCTATGTCCCCATCACCAAACCACCATGAATGCTTATTCATACTCTCATGTACAAATTCTCCCATTTACAAGATCAAACGTTTTTCTTAAAACTCTCCGTTTGACTAAGTACGGGTATAGGTGGTATCCAAAATTAAGGCAAGATTTTAATTAAATAGAAAACAAAGTTTGCGGTCTTTATGTGATGGATTTTTATTGAATATTAAATACATGTGGTTATTAGGCGCTTATGTAAACTTGTTTGCACAAGCTGACAGTTTTGTGCAGCTAAATAGTAGTTTGGAGAATTAAATATTGAAAATTGGCGGAAAAGTTTATTTTGGCGGATGAAATTCTCAGGCAGTTATCCGTATGTAAGCGAGGGTTTATTAAAAGTTTTGAAGGTGAAAGAGGGGGAAATTTATAGGGACTTTAGACGTTTATTCATATGTAAACTCTATGTATGTTTTAGAATATTAGACGTATGTAAACCTGGAATAGTTTTGAAGGAGAAAGAGAGGGAATTTAATAGGGATTTTAGACTAGAGTTTAATAAACATATTATAGAGGTATTAAAGTGTGATGAATACGTCTTTTTTATTGTTATAAATCTATTATATTTATTTATATCTTCCTACACAGCTTACAGTTTATATATGTTTTCCTTTATGATGCCACGATCGAAGACTTGACGGGTTCAGGTCATTAGTTCTTAGCGTGGCCATTGTTATACCTAAATGATGGGTTTTTAAAGTTCAAAATAAAAAGGATTTTAAAATAGGTGTAGCCTTGAGACGGCCCTCACAAAGAGCATAATCAGCCCGATTTCGGTTGAAGGTACTGCATGATGATCAATGCTTTAAACATGCAACTTGACTTATCACAATCCTTAAAACCATACGAATGCCATTACGGCTAAAAAGTCTAATTGAATTCTTTACTTTTCCAATCTCCGTTTTGTTTTTTTTTTTTGCAAATATTTTCCAATATAAATCCAAATCATTTTTAATGTCAAAAGAACCTGCTTGATTTTTTTTAAATTCTACATAAATGACACATTTCATGATGACATGTTTTAGACAATTCTAATGCAATACAAGTAAATTTTTTTTTTAATTTTTTTAGTATATTGAAATCCTTTATCTCTTATTTTGATGCAGAAATTCTGCAATTCTAAGATACAAAGGAATACGTACATATATATTTTAATAATAAATTTTTCAACAAAATCAAAAAAATAAATATATGAACATGCCGATGGCTTACTATAAAAAAGGTGTATCTCAATTTTTTTTTTTTAATATTGTAAGAGGACAATTCTTTTATTAACGGATGCTCTTATTAACTTAAGATTCTATTTAACGTGCTTCTGTTAGTTTTTTTTATAGAGAATTAATAATTATCAAAGGCCAAAGATTCAAATACAGAAGCGATGATCCGATAAATCAAATATACACATCATCTCATATACGAGCTTAGTATACATTTTCAAACACATTGCCGCATTTGCAGGGCGAACGGGTTCTACCTGTATGCAAAGTAAGAGAGGTAGTGAAGTGTTCACTCAACAAAATCTTATTACCTTATTAAATTTTTGTTGAACTTTTTAATTTTTAAATTAAATTTTTGGTTTGTACATTTGTACAACGGGTTATAGTTCAAGTTTTTTCCTTTCTGAAGTATTTTTCTTAAGAAGGATTTTGTTTTAGCAATACAAATTTGCTGTGATCAATAATTATTGATTGAAGAAGACAAGAAAAATAATAATCAAATCTTTAGCTGGGGGACAACTAGCTGTTTCGTAGACGCTACACTACTCATCAGCACCCTTTGGGATTTGCACTCATTACTTCCTGTTATACATTGTAAGTTAGCAGTAAGCTGCTCGAATACAATTTGGTTTACTTTGTAAGTAGGTCGAAGACGTAGTGCGCACCTAAAACACAGTTTTTCGGGAATATTCCCTTAAATTACATTCATTTTTATGTTTGTTTGTTTGTATGTTTGCAACTCTCGAATCCCATGCCATATTAGTGATTATTAGGTAGGTATATAAAACTGTATGCAAAGTGTTGCCGCTTTAGCGTGAAAGCTGACGTTGCCATATTGCTTCCGCGTAAATGCAGGAATTTTGGAGATTCATGAAGTCGGTTTTGGGAATTCGAAACCATTTTAATAACCGCTTTGGAATCGGTTTTTCATATTCGGTGGGCGTTTTTGCCGTGAAACATGCATCTGAACTATAAACAGTCGTTTGTTTAGTGCAAAAATTGAAGTTGCCGTATTGTTCCAAAAAAAGTGGGGCTGACGTTTTCTGAAGGCAACTTTGGGAACTCTCAAAAAACTCGGAACCGCTTTGCTAAGTGAATTGAAATCGGGTTTTCATGTTCGGTGCCCGTTTTGGCCGTGGAACGTATATTTGAACTATTAACGGCCATTAGAATAACGCCAAAATTGAAGTTGCCATATTGTTTCCGGAGAAGTGGGGGATTTTGGCAACTCTTGAAGCCGATTTTGGCAATTCCAAAACAAAAACTCGTAACAAGTTATAAGCGTAAATATCAGGTTTTATAAATAATTAGTTTGATATCGCAGCGTGTTTTTTAGTTTTTTAAACTATATTTACTCACTAAATATTTTATATATCTTGCTTTGTTATACCCTTCACAAAAATGTAAAGGGTATATATAAGTTTGTGATTCCGTTTGTAATTTCTACAGTTTTTTTTTGCGACCCTATAAAGTATATATATTCTGAATCAGAATTAATGGAAAAGTCGATTAAGCGATGTCCGTCTGTCCGTCTGTCCGTCTGTCCGTCTGTCCGTCTGTCCGTCTGTCCGCTGTTGAAATACCGTTTCTGAGAAAACCATTAGACTTAGAAACTTTTTTCTTTCACCATTCTTTTACCCCATCGATTCATGGGTTTGCTATTGAAATTCAGTAATATCGGTCCACGTATAGCTGAGATATATTCAAAATTCCGAAAAAAGCCATTTTTTTTTGCAGTTTTGTATGAAAATTTTTGGAAACAAAAGTCGTTCATTTTGCTTCAAACTTCACACACTTATTAAGCATGGTGACTAAAAGACAAAAAATTTTTTTTTCAGATATCGGTCCATATATACCCGAGATATAGCCCAAATCGGATTTTAATGAAAATGTCGCATAGGCGAAGCTAAATAACTTTTTTTTGCTCAAAAGCAGTTCTGGTAATAAAATGAGGTTACATAAATATGGAAAATGAAAATTTCCGATATCGGTCCATATATACCCGAGATATAGCCCAAACCGGGTTTTTCATGAAAATGTCGCGTAAGCGAACTTAAACAACTTTTTTGTGCTCAAAAGCAGTTCTGGTAATGAAATTGGGTTACATAAGTATGGAAAATGAAAATTTCCGATATCGGTCCATATATACCCGAGACATAGCCTAGACCGGGGTTTTCATGAAAATGCCACGTAACCGAACTTAAACAACTTTTTTGTGCTCAAAAGCAGTTCTGGTAATGAAATTAGGTTACATATATATGAAAAATGAAAATTTCAGATATCGGTCCATATATACCCGAGATATAGCCCAAATCGGGTTTTTCATGAAAATGTCGCGTAAGCGAACTTAAACAACTTTTTTGTGCTCAAAAGCAGTTCTGGTAATGAAATTAGGTTACATAAATATGGAAAATGAAAATTTCCGATATCGGTCCATATATAAACGAGATATAGCCCAAACCGGGCTTTCATGAAAATGTCGCGTAAGCGAACTTAAACAACTTTTTTGTGCTCAAAAGCAGTTCTGGTAATGAAATTAGGTTACATAAATATGAAAAATGAAAATTTCCGATATCGGTCCATATATACCCGAGATATAGCCCAAATCGGGTTTTTCATGAAAATGCCGCGTAAGCGAACTTAAACAACTTTTTTGTGCTCAAAAGCAGTTCTGGTAATGAAATAGGGTCATATAAATATGAAAAATGAAAATTTTCGATATCGGTCCATATATACCCGAGATATAGCCCAAATCGGGTTTTTCATGAAAATGCCGCGTAAGCGAACTTAAACAACTTTTTTGTGCTCAAAAGCAGTTCTGGTAATGAAATTGGGTTACATAAATATGGAAAATGAAAATTTCCGATATCGGTCCATATATACCCGAGATATAGCCTAGACCGGGGTTTTCATGAAAATGCCACGTAAGCGAACTTAAACAACTTTTTTGTGCTCAAAAGCAGTTCTGGTAATGAAATAGTGTCATATAAATATGAAAAATGAAAATTTTCGATATCGGCCCATATATACCGGAGATATAGCCTAGACCGGGGTTTTCATGAAAATGCCGCGTAAGCGAACTTAAACAACTTTTTTGTGCTCAAAAACAGTTCTGGTAATGAAATTAGGTTACATAAATATGGAAAATGGAAATTTTCGATATCGGTCCATAGATATCCGAGATATAGCCTAGAACGGGTTTTTCATGAAAATGCCGCGTCAGCGAAATTAAACAACTTTTTTTTGCTTAAAAGCAGTTCTGGTAATAAAATAAGGTTATATAAATATGAAAAATGAAAATTTCCTATATCGGTCCATATATACCGCAGATATAGCCTGGAACGTGGTTTTCATGAAAATGCCGCGTAAGTGAACTTAAACAACTTTTTTTGCTTAAAAGCAGTTCTGGTAATCAAATAAGGTTATATAAGTATGGAAAATGAAAATTTCCGATATCGGTCCATATATACCCGAGATAAAGTGCAAACCGGGTTTTTCATGAAAATGTCGCGTAAGCGAACTTTAACAACTTTTTTTTTATTAAAAACAGTTCTTGTAATAAGATGAGGTTATATAAATATGGAAGATAAAAATTTCCGATATCGGTCCATATATACCCAAGATATAGCCCAAACCGGGTTTTTCATGAAAATGTCGCGTAAGCGAACTTAAACAACAATTTTTTTTTGCTTAAAAACAGTTGTGGTAATAAAATAAGGTTATATAAATATGGAAGATAAACATTTCCGATATCGGTCCATATGTACCCGAGATATAGCCCAAATCGGGTTTTTCATGAATATGTCGCGTAAGCGAACTTAAACAACTTTTTTTTGCTCAAAAGCAGTTCTGGTAACGAAATTAGGTTACATAAATATGAAAAATGAAAATTTCCGATATCGGTCCATATATACCCGAGATATAGCCCAAACCGTGTTTTTCATGAAAATGCCGCGTAAGCGAACTTAAACAATTTTTTCGCCTTAAAGCAGTTCTGGTCATAAAATAAGGTGATATAAATATGGAAAATGAAAGTTTTCGATATCGGTCCATAGATATCCGAGATATAGCCTAAACCGGGTTTTTCATGAATACGCGGCGTAAGCGAACTAAAACAACTTTTTTTTTTTGCTTAAAAGCAGTTCTAATAGCAAAATAAGGTTATATAGGTATGGAAAATGAAAATTTCCGATATCGGTCCATATATACCCGAGATATAGCCCAAACCGGGTTTTTCATGAAAATGTCGCGTAAGCGAACTTAAACAACAATTTTTTTTTTTTCTTAAAAACAGTTCTGGTAATAAGATGAGGTTATATAAATGTGGAAGATAAAAATTTCCGATATCGGTCCATATATACCCGAGATATAGCCTAGACCAGGGTTTTCATGAAAATGCCGCGTAAGCGAACTTAAACAACTTTTTTGTGCTCAAAAGCAGTTCTGGTAATGAAATTAGGTTACCTAGATATAGAAAATGAAAATTTCCGACATCGGTCCATATGTACCCGAGATATAGCCCAAATCGGGTTTTTCATGAAAATGTCGCGTAAGCGAACTTAAACAATTTGTTGTGCTCAAAAGCAGTTCTGGTAATGAAATTAGGTTACATAAATATGAAAAATGAAAATTTTCGATGTCGGTCCATATATACCCGAGATATAGCCTGAACCGATTTTTTCATTAAAAAAAATTTTTTTTTTTGCTGAAAAGCAATTCTTGTTATAAAAGAAGGTTACTAAAATACAGAAAATAGAAAATTCCGATATCGGTTCATATATAACCGAGCATATTCAGGTCACATTTTTAATATACTATACATATTCGTGACTATCGTGAAGGGTATTTTAGATTCGGCCCAGCCGAATATACTACACTCTTACTTGTTTTTTTTTAAATTTTTTCTAGGTATTGTTATCTTTAGAAATAAAATGGTGAGACCACTATTAGTGAAAAGACGTGCCGAGGGTGGTTTCAGCGCTGCAAAAACATTACTCCTTCTCATAATTTATTTTTCCAGCTATATAGCGGCTATCCCATGAGTACTGGTTGAAGAAAAAAGAAAAACCCCTCAGTATTGGGTAAGACCAGAGAGCATTGACAGACAAGCGGCCACAATACAACGAGAATCATGATAAAGTAAAATCACTTTATCATGTCTCTCTCATGATAATGTTGCAAAAGTGGCCAAGACAGACTTGGAAACTTTGAAACGAGGAGTCCTACTCCAACAGCCGATTCGCGGATTGCTCGAAAACATGACCAGTTTTTTCAACGCGGGGTTTGTGTGCTGCCCGCGAAAATATTGGCCAGCAATGGACAATACCGAACCATAATCATAAATGCATAAATAGTTCTTTTCAATAAAGACTCGAATTTCGGCAAAAAAGAGCGGCGGAAGCAAAGTTGTATAAATATTATATACATATATATGTGATACAAAAGTTCAATTTCGGGAATTACATACACTACTGTCATATACTTTGTAAGTTAGCATTCATTGAACAAAAAGTGTTCGCCGCTGGGAATTTTTTTTTTTTTTTTGTGAGTTTAGTACAAATCAGTCGTTATCGGTTTGTATTTTCATAATATGCTAATAAAGGTTCAAAAGGATTTTTCAATTAGTAATTTTTCGTAATAATTTTTTAAGGTTTAGTTTTTAAAAATTTTTTATCAACATTTTAAAAAACTCTCGTTTTTAAATTTTTTATATTTTAGTTGAGAAACTTTTAAAAACTGATTTTATTTTGCATTCTTAGTGTTTGCCATGTTCGAGTATAAGCAAAAAATATTTAGTATAAAAAAGGCGACTCAAAAATTGTGTCATGGTGCCATTCGGAGGACACAAAACATTTCTACCGGATGCATAAATGTTTGTTTGCTTCTTTTTATTGTTTTCAATTAAAATATTAGCATTAAACGTCAGCAGGCATTTTTGTTATGAAATTTAATGAAATTCAATATTTTTGTTCAAATACAAATTAAGAATTATTTAAAATAGCTGGCAAGACGTTGAATGAAATATATGAAAAGTGTGGGATTAAAAGATTTTTGTTTGTAGATTGCACTTTAAATTTAAACTTATAAACAAAATTTTATTTTTAAATAATTCAAAGTTTTTAAAGAATTTAAAATTAAAACTCCGCAAATTTTACTGAACATTTATTTTCATTTGAAATTTACTGTCTACTGCAAATGAAATCGATAGTCTTGAAATCAAAAGACAGTGCCGTCATAAATATATGTAAATAACTAAGAACAATGTAAAATATGAATTCCATTTTTATAAAGCTCTCTGTTATACTAAATGCCAACATAAAAATTATAATAACGGGTGTCCGCCGGGAAGGCGACTTTGTTTTTTCGCCATTTTGGTAAATATTAATATTGATAGTATATATTTGACAAATTTATTATAGAAAATAATGCGCTACACTAACGTGTTTTAATCGTTAAAACATAATATCAAAATCAGTCATCGATTACTGTGACGAAGAGAAAATTTACACGAAATTTTTGGGAGAAACAACGCGCCAACAAAACGCACTATTTATCGTGTAGTAAATGATTTTGAAGAAAGAGGATCTGTGGGTGATAGCCCTAGGCATGGACCCCAACGGGCTGCAAGATCGGCTGAAAACTTTACTGCTCAAGAAAGACTTCCAGCAACCTCAAGTCGACGCCGTGCTCAGAACTTGCTCTTTAAAGAACAACTTTGGTCACAATTTTGCACAAGGTTTTGCATTTGTTTCCTTTTATGATTTAGCTGACACAGGGGCTTCTTCACACAAGAGGCATTTACGCCGCCTTACCTATGCCAATAGAATGTTTCAGCCCGCCCTTGACAACCCCGATTTTCATGAAAAAATCATCATGAGTGACGAGGCATATTTTTATCTTAAATTATTCATCAGTCACCTTTGTATTCATTAAAAGTCTGGTGTGCAATTTTGTCAGGGGGAATCATTGGACCTTACTTCTTTGAAACTGAAAACGGCGTGACGGTAACTGTGAATGGGAAGCAATGTCGTAATATGATTGAAAACTTTTTAAGGGTTCCACTTTAAGGTTCCGCTGAATGCTTTGGACTTGATTAACATGTGGTATCAACAAGACGATATCACATCGGATCCGGTTAGGACTAAATTGTAACTACTGCGAGATTTCTTTCCACAACAAGTTATTTAAAGAAATGGTAAAGTCGATTGGCCGCCTCGGTCGACTGATTTGCCTGCTCCGCACTTCTTTTTGTAGCGATATCTCAAACGCAAAGTTTATGCAAACAAACCAGAAACGCTTGAGCAACTCTAACAATATATTCTTGATGAAAATAATTAAATACCACGTGAAATGTGTAAGAATATAATGAAAAATGTGCTCAAAAAAGCTCGCATTTGTGAGGCTTACAGAGGCGGACATTTATCTGATATTTTATACCATGTATAATTGCCGATATGAAATAAAACATTTATCAACTAAGATCAGTTCTCTTTCATTTAATCAAAAATTATAAACAAAGAAAGTTCCCAGCGGATGATTTTAATTTGTTAAATTTTTTGTTGAACTTTTATAATTTTTTAAATTAAAAATTGTTTGGTTTGTACATATGTACATCAGGTTTTTAGTTCAAGTTTTTCCTTTCTTAAGTTTTTGTGTCTTAAGAAGGATTTTTTACAATACACATTTGCTGTGATCAATAATTATTGATTGAAGAAGAGAAGAAAAATAATAATCAAATCTTTAGCTGGGGGACGACTAGCTGTTTCATAGCCGCCACACTACCCATCAGCATCCACTAGGATTTGAACTCGGGTCATGACGTATCATGATCTACTGATTTTATTCTGAAAAGTTTTTTTTAAAATTTTTTGAAGAAACAAAAAAAAAAAAAAAAATCCAAGTCCGTTTTCGAACGGAATTAAGCCCTATGACATAGCTGATTATATATCCCAGATATAATTTATTTTTAAATTCTTGTTCTTTTATTGATTTATTACTAAATTATTTTTGATAAAATTGAGTTATTTTTAACGAAATTTGAACGCCTTGAAAAATTATTTTTCTTGATATGTCATGCCTATTGCTATCCAAAAATTGATGGTAAAATATCAATTGTTAAATGGATCCACCTTAATGTATACTAAGGAACTAATCTGGAATATAATATCTGTTTTGTTGTTAAAAAAAAATACTACCAATATGTTTCCCCCAAATTTTGTTAAAAATTTGAGAATTCAAGAACACTTTTCTGTATGAAATCTTTTAATATGAATCATAATAAAAAGTTTATATTTTCATATTCATAAAATTTTTTTTTTGTTAATTAAAGGCTTATTTGATATATTTCTGTATAAGAGTTGTCAAGTAAACCTCAAACCTATTTGTATATATATATATATATATATATATATATATATATATATATATATATATATATATATATATATATATATATATATATATATATATATATATATATATATATATATATATATATATATATATATATATATATATATATATATATATATATATATTTATTTATTTATTTATTTATTTTTTTTTTTTTTTGTAAAAAAACTATGTTTATTAAAGTTTCGTTTGACAAACCTTGTACAGAAATATGTCAAATAAGCCCTTAGTGCGCATACAATATTTTGTATGAACATATTTTCATATATTTTATGTATAAAATAAGCCTTTAATAAACAAAATATTTTATGAGTATGAAAATATACTTATATAATATGTATATCGTTCATTTTTTTGTTTATGTTTGATATTTACGGTATTTTGTAGAAAGGCATTAATGGCCGCCTCCTTGGCCCAAAAATCCCGAAATGTTGGATGATGTGCTGGTTTCTCTAAATACTCCATTATGGCAATAATTTTTCATACGAATATTTATCTCTTCAAATTCAACTATTTAGATATATTTTTTAAAAATTTTTTTCTTTGTTAAAACTAGTTTTTTTGCTTTGATTTTTATTTAAATATATATTTATATACAATTTTTATTACCGCTCTTCTTTTTTTTTATTTTTTAACTAATTTATTTAGGTTTTCTAAAACTAATAACAAATTCCACTTAATATTTACTTTCACTTTCAAACAAAATCGAAAACGTCTCGGATAACAACAATGTGTTTGTTCTTGTGTCGCTAAACTGTCAATTGAGCAAATAAAGGAACAAACGTCAACGAATGATTGAATGCATGTGTGCCAACAAAAACGACTACAAAGTGTTGTTGCTGTCGTTTGCCGCTCGACGGCTGGCATGTAAAAGGTAAAACTGTTGTAATGCAGCCTAAAGGCAGACTACACAATTTTGCGAAATAAAGAATGTGTAAATTTCTTTGTAAGTAGATGCGTTTGTGTGTCTTCAAATAATCCTTGTGTTTTCAAAACGTTGCAATTTTTGTTGTTTTGATGAAAAAAAAAAGAAAAACAGGAAAGTGAGAAGTGCAGTTTTCTTTGTTATCGTTGTCGTAACTGTCGATGTCAATTTCATTGTTGTAGTTGGCATTTCTTTGTTCCGTATTTAAACGTTGTCGTATTAGAGAAAGGCCAACAAATAATGCATAAAAATGGCTGACAATATGGCGGATGTAGTGAGCGATGCCAGCAAAGCATAAACAAATGTCATTTAAATGCTCACAAACATTACACAGGCATACACGTACACACATATGTGCACACTCTTACTCATACATACACAATTACACATACATATGAGCAAATATTGTACATTGATTTCAACATTAACACAAATTGTTTGAATAGAAAACTTGTTCTGAAATGCGCAGATTAAATGTGATATTGACGTTATATCGTTGCTATATTTGTAGTTGTATTTGTGAATTTGAAAAAAAAATCTCATAGACGGGACCTGCTTTAGTTATCGCTTTTGTGTGAAATGCAGTTTCTTGCTGCCGCTTTCCTGCTGGATTAAATAGTTTTCATTCAGAGTCGTCTGGTTCAGGTTTTGGGGGCTCTATTGAAAGCATACGTTTTATGAGAAATCTCTTAGGGCTTTTGTTTTTAAAGTCACAAACTTGAAAAATCTCATACTTCGAGCAGGTACAAGCACAGTGGTCGAACAAAATCACTAATTAAAATGCGTTCAAATATTTTTTTTAGCTAAAACCTATAGCTCTTAAATATATTTCATTTCAAGAGTTTCTCTACTATTACTTTTTTAAATGGTGAATTCTTGAAACGTTTTTAATGGTACTTTTTTAAAGCAGTGCTTGTTTGACTTTTTTTAGAAAGGTATAAAACTTAAAATTGGCAACACTTTTTATCAGGAAATATTTTTATCAGCTGTTAAGTGATTTATGTTAAGTTTGATTTGGCATTTCCACACGAATAGACTGACGCCTATATAACGCTTGCAAATTGGCAAATGGTCCCAAAACAAGATTGCTGTTGATCCCGACTTTCATGAGCGTTTAGAGATGCAATTTCGGTTTGTTTAAATGACTTCATTAAAAGATAAAACTGCCATACTGAAACTTGTGATAAATCTGAAGTGTATGTTGAGACAGCGACATCCAGGAAAACTGGTTATCGGTTAAAACGATACTGGCCAGATCATTACAGTCAATAGTGACCGCTATAGAGTTATGATTGATTAAGCAATCATGATACGCAGTAGTTGTAGTTCCAACAAGACGGCGCAACATGTCTCACAGCTCGTGTCACACTTTCTTGAATTGAAAACAAACGTTCCGGACCACAAATATTGGACAACTAACCGAAGACTACGTTCAAGTCAGTGATATGCCAAAGTCATGCTTAAATTGTATTGCCAAAAGGTAAATTTTGGGAACAAAATAAATTTCATGTCAACTGAAATTATATAATAAATTATGTAATAAGCACAAACTTTTTTTAAAGTACTTTTTAAAAAACACATCTAAAAAAACGTTTGAAAAGTACCTAAAAATGCGTTTTAAAAGCATTTAAAAGTACTCATAAAAAGTACTAAAATTTTTTTAAAAAGTATTTAAAAGTACTTTTTTAAAATTAACCAAAAGTACTTTTAAAAAGTAGTGAAAAGCACTTCAAAAAAGTACTTACACTGATGTTTAAAAAGTATTTAAAAGTACTCTTAAAAAGTACTAAAAACTCTTTTAAAAAGTATTTAAAAGTACTCTTTAAATGTACTTAAAATTCTCTTAAAATTAACTAAAAGTACTAAAAGTATAGTGAACAGCACTTCAAAAAAGTACTTACACTCATTTTTGAAATTTACTTAAAAGTACTCAAAAGTACTTAAAGCACTGAACCGTGTTTTTAAAATTACTTAAATATACTTTGTAAAAGTACTTAAAATTGCTTTTAAAACATATTTGTTTACAGTTATCAAAAGCAATTTTGAAAAGTACTTTTAAAAAGTTGAATAAAAAGCCTTCGTTGAAGGAAAATGTATTTTTTTTTCTAAATTTTTCAGCTAAAGATCTTGATTTATTTTTGTTTTTTACAAACTTTTTTACAAAAAACCAAACTAAATCAAGATCTTTAACTGAAAAATTTAGAAGGAAAAATATAAACAAGATCAAATAATACGCATATTTAATTTAAACTGCATTTCTTTAAAAGGTAACTTTTTAAAAACTTTTTTGTAAAAGGTTAATATTTTTTTATAAATTGTAATTTAATAAAATTTACCTTATATAATGGTATGAAACGTACTTTTATAAAAAGTACTTTTTTATAAAAAGAGTTTTACAGAATAAAAGTGGGTTTAGAAATAAAAAAAGTATTGTTAAGAATTTTCATCACATCTAACCCTTTAATCTGCTTGTTATAAATGTACAACACATTCACACAAACCATACTAAATTAAAAACATAGTACACAAACATACATGATTTAAAGGACACAATATTCCAAGTAAACCAACTACAGATGATCAACACAACGGGACCAAAGTGGGCTGGTTTCATGAAGCTGGCGGCCTGTACAAACTAACTACAAATGATGTTGTTGTTATTCTTGCATTCTGGGTATTTGGTTTTCTTATTGTTTGTTGTTGTCACTTGCTAATGTTCGCAAGCAGGGTTTTTAGGTAAGGCGATTTCTCGCAAACATGGAGAATTTTTATCTATGGCGGCAAAATTTTTGGTTTGGTGACTGGCCATTTTTTGGCGATTTAAAAATCACGAACTAGTTAATTATGTAAAAATACTTTGTATTTTCAATCCGACATTCCTATTTTATCCAATGTTTTGTTGTTATACTGAATGCTCAAATGATTTATGATGATTTCTAATGAATGAATGAAAAAAATCGTCTGTTTTTGCTATTCATAAGTCCGATAGTTATCAAAATAAATCAAATAAATGAAATTAAATTTCAATCTGATCACATACATGGATGTAGAAAGCATACATGATCAACTATTTTCTACTCAACAAGTTTTTGGCTCAAAAATTTTAAAGCCGTTTTTTATAAATAATTTTGAAAATGCAGACAATTTCTGGCTTACGGTTAATGCGGATAGATAGATCGGGCTTTTCCCTACTATTTTATGTAATAGATTATGTCTGGCTCTGAATTTCAAGCTCAGCTAAGTAAAACAGGAATAATATTTAAAAAATTTGGAATAAAACTCTCTCACAAATCTGAAAAACTTTGAAAAAAATGTTATTGAATGTAACTAAGATCTGTTGCACTACGTTTAAGTCAACGTAAAACATGTTGAAAAAATTCAATGCTAATGTTATGTATGATGTACAAAACAGTACAGATCAAACAGACGAGACTGCTATTTATAACCTTCTAGATGTGTGCTTTTAGCTATTTCTGTAGAAAGCTTCTTATAACAGACATATCGCTCCTTTATTGCAACATAGTCATAACTAAAAAAGCTACTTTAGATTTCAAATTTTTAATTTTCCTACAACTCTTAGAAATTTCTTTTAGGAAATATCTCCTAAAGGAAACCGTTTTAAAGAAATTTGAATAGATTTTTGGCACGTAGTACTGTTAACAATTCTGCATTGTTAACTCGAAAAGCTCATTTTTTGAGATATGACTATGTTGCAATAAAGGGGCGATATGTATGCAATTTTATTTTATTCATTTATAATAATGAGTGATTTTTTTGCTATTATCTTTTTGGCAACACTAGTTTTGACAGCTCACGCACGTTTTGTATCTTGTGTCACTGTCAAACATCTTCAGTTTGGTCTATAATTTAATCATGAATCGTCTTACAAACGAACAACGCTTGCAAATTATTGAATTTTATTACCAAAATGCGTGCTCTGTTAAGAAAGTTCATCGCGCGCTTCTTCCATTTTATGGTCAGTTTAATCGATCTACTGAGGCTTCTATTCGGGCTATTGTAAAAAAATTTCGCACCAAATTTACATTGTTGGACATTAAACCACCAACACGCTTACGTAGAGTGCGAACTGAAGAAAATATCGCAGCCGTATCGGCCAGTGTTGGTGATGACCGTGAATTACCGATTCGGCGCCGTTCGCAGCAATTGGGCCTCTGTTACTCCACTACGTGGAAAATTTTGCGGCAGGGTTTGGGTGTGAAGCCTTATAAGATACAGCTGGTGCAAGAATTGAAGCCAAACGACCTACCACAACGCCAAATTTTTGGTGAATGGGCTCTTGAAAAGTTAGATGAAGATCCACTTTTTTATCGAAGAATTGTGTACAGCGACGAGGCTCATTTCTGGTTGAATGGATACGTGAACAAGCAAAACTGCCGTATTTGGAGTGAAGAGCAGCCAGAAGCATTGCAAGAGCTACCAATGCATCCACAAAAAACAACCGTTTGGTGCGGATTATGGGCTGGCGGCATCATTGGGCCATATTTCTTCAAAGATGATGCGAATCACAACATTACTGTGAATGGTGAGCGCTACCGTGCGATGATAACAAACTTTTTTTTGCCCAAAATGGAAGAGCTTGACTTGCGTGACAAGACGGTGCCACATGCCACACAGCACGCGAAACAATGGACCAATTGAGAGGCGAGTTCGGTGAACAGTTTATTTCACGCTTGGGACCAGTCAATTGGCCGCCAAGATCGTGCGATTTAACGCCTCTAGACTATTTTTTTTGGGGCTATGTTAAGGCTAATGTCTGTAGCGACAAGCCCGCTTCGATTGACGCACTGGAAGCCAACATTGCCAACATTATTCGTGAGATACCGGCCGAAATGTTGGAAAGAGTATGCCAAAATTGGACTAAGCGGATGGACCATTTGAGGCGCAGCCGCGGCCAACATTTGCATGAAATAATCTTCAAACATTAAATTATATCGACCCAACTATCGATCCAAATAAATATTTCATGCATTTTTCTGAATTTTATACGTTTTTTTAAATTTCCGATAGTTCTTAGAAAATCACAAGTTACTAAGCCAATAGGGCCAATAATCCTATTAAATAAATATAAACCTATTAATTAAATATAATAAAACAAAGATCTGAAGCTGCAAAAATTAAATTTATTTAAGAAACGAAGATCGAATAATATTAAGATAAAATATAATACATATGAATTAAAAGAACAAAAATTATTTATAACTAGAAAACTATGAAAAATCCTTTAAGAAGGCTTTTACGGATTTATTGCCTTTTAAGGATCGTATAAAAAATATTTTGACGAGTTTTGGCGAATTTTGATGGTCAATTTGGCGCTGGAGCGGGAAAAAAAATCTGACAACTCTGTTCGCAGGCATATGTGTGAATGTGTGTATGCGTAAGAATAACATTAATACACTTGAGTCCAGAATGAATCACTAGAAAAATCGTGATGATTGTAGCAGATGATAAAGACTAAAAGGCGGCAGAGTGTATTCAATTATTTTTTCTTTTTTTTTGATCAAAAGTTATTGATCGTGACAATTGTTGTTATAATTAAAAATAAATTTATAATTTTTATTGGTATAAATGGTAGAAGCTAAAAATAGCGAATAGAAAACTTTATTAGTTGAATTTTTGTTCTCTGCTTTTCGATACTTTCAAAAAAAAAAAATGGTACCATTTTTTGGTTGGTTGAAAGCTGTAAAGAAATGATAGAGACGTGTATAAATGAAAAAGCTTGTTTTTTGTGTTTTGACAGGTATTATTAGAGCATTTTTCTTTTAAATTCTCAACAATTTATTTATATTGTTGGGATATAAAGTTGAATGTTTGAGAATATCTTTCAAAAATTTCCAAAGTCTACTGATGTTTAGGGTAGTTCCTATGAAATGTCGACATATAGATAGCTGGGAAACATAGTAAACAAGCTATTTATAATTTTTATTGGTATAAATGGTAGAAGCTAAAAATAGCGAATAAAAAACTTAATTGTTTAAAAATAAAACTAATTATTGGCGAAAGCCGGGTTTGAACTTTAGCCAGTCGAATAATACCATCTGTTAAGTCGCCTTGGTTTACGGACCTCTAAAAAACAAAAGACGAATACACTTATTCGGCTTTATTCTTTATTTAAAGTTCAATCTGTAGCTCCGTTCTGCTAGAACCGCTAATCTGTCGACTTTATGACAACTTCACACCGACTGCCACTAGTCACATATTTTTCGCTCTCTCTTTATTACTTTATCTATTCTAGCAGACAGGGAGTACATATTTTCTCTAAGTGACTAATTACTAAAAAATACAACACAATATATTCAAGTGCAACTAATAACTCTACTTCAGTTAAATTCGAATATCTACATTTTTAAACGTCTAATTCTTAACACCATCATATAATATTAGGTAGTTTTTTGGATATTAGCTATTTTTGAAGGTTTTCTTTGCATGGTTCTTTTCTAAAGTTGATGTTCATATAACTTTGTTGCGATGGCTGAAAAATGCGTATAGAATAACATACATTTCTAACCACTGTAGCAAATTCTAAAATCTAAGCTACTCTTTGTTTAGAACAACTGAAAAAGAATAACACCACGCAGAAGAAGAAAAAAAGAATGCATGTTTGAGCAAGCAACGGATTTTTCCCAACTAGCACTGATATGAACATGTGTTGAAATTCCAAATCTTGCTGTTGTTGTTGTTGCATGTGTAAATTTTAAAACAAAAAAGAAGGGGTTTAAGCAAACGTTAAACTACAATTGGATTTTCTCGTTAGTATTTTTCACATTCACAGTTGGGTTTGAAGTTTTTTTGGTATTCCGCTGTTTAAATTCATTTTTTTTTTACCTGCTCAAACACAAAAAGATAATGCTAAAAGTTAATATAAAATAGACGTCAACGTGAATTCAATTGAATTGCATTTCCGTTTGTGCCACATACCAACTGACAAGTAAATAGTCATATATTCGATTTTAAGAACGAGTGTGTTTATACTTTGTTTTCCGCTGTCTCGTGTAAAAAACAAACAAACATATCAGAACCGTTGCTGCACTACTACACCATCATCAATAGTGCCCACACAAATATACTCGTTCAGCTGTGCAATGTACTTTTACTCATTTATTTATGGTTTAATAGCAACAAAAATAAATATGACTTTTTATTGTTCTCGACTCTTTATGGCAGCATTATTTTCCTTAAAAGTTCAAACAAGTGAAAGTTTTTTCCTCGTCTTGTAGTTCTGGCCATTGTGCAATGTTGTGGTTACATCCACTTTCTTGTTGTTGTCATTATTTAGTGGTCATAAAGTTTAATGAAAATATTTCCTTCTACACAATTTGTCTGTCCCCATAATCATGTACAAATAGTTATCGAAGCGGTAAAATAAGTGCACATGACTTAAAAGGGGGACAAAGAACAAAAATCTAGGAAAATTTTTTAAAGGTACTGGTTTTAAAATGTATTCAAGAGGTACTCTTTTAAAATATATATTTGTAAAAGCACTTTTAACTCTTTTCACGGGCAGAAGATACTTTTTTTAAAGGAAATTTTTTTAAGGTAATTTTTTAAAAAGTACTTCGTAAATAGGTATTTTTTAAAAAGTTTTTAAGGGCAAAATTATTAAAATGTCTTTTTTTAAAAGGCAATTTTTTTTAAAAGATACTTGTCTTAAAAGTGATTTATTAATTAATTAAGTGATTTATTAGTTAATTAAAGGGTGCTTTTAAATTAAAAATTTTTTTGGTTTGTACATATGTACAATATGTATGTACATATGTACAATATGTATGTTTGGTTTGTACATATGTACAATATGTATGTTTGTACTTTTGTTAAACGGACATTTTTAAAAGATACTTTTTTAAAAGGTATTTTTATTAAAAGGTATTTTTTAAAATAGTAGTCTTTTAAAAGTATTTGTGTTAAACTGTACTTATTTTTAAAAGGAATTATTTTTAAAAGGTAGTTTTTTTAAGAGGTACTTTATTTAATATGCACTTTTTTAAAAAGGTACTTTTTTATATTACGTTTTTTAAAACGTACTTTTCTTAAAAGTAAATTTTTTTAAAAGGTATTTTTTTAATAGCACTTTTTTAAAACGTACTATTTTAAAAGATACTTTTTTAAAAAGTACTTTTTTCAAAGGTACTTTTTCAAAACGTACTTTTTTTTAAAGGTACTTTTTCAAAACGTACCATTTTAAAAGGTAATTTTTTAAAAGGTACTTTTTTAAAAAAGGTACTTTTTTAAAAGGTATTTTTTTAAAAAGGTACTTTATGAATAGGTACTTATTTAAAAGGCATTTTTAAAAAAGTTACTTTTTTAAAAGGTACGTTTTTTAAAAGGTACGTTTTTCAAAACGTACGTTTTTTAAAAGGTACGTTTTTCAAAACGTACGTTTTTTAAAAGGTACGTTTTTCAAAACGTACGTTTTTTAAAAGGTACGTTTTTCAAATCGTACGTTTTTTAAAAGGTACGTTTTTCAAAAGATACTTTTTTAAAAGGTACTATTTTAAAAGATACTTTTTAAAAAAGTTCTTTTTGAAAAGGATATTTTTACTAAAGCGTCCTTTTATAAAAGTACTTTTTTTAAAAGATATTTTTTCTTAAAGGTGCTTTTTTAAAAGGTTCGTTTTTTAAAAGGTACATTTTTTAAATGATACTTTTTAAAAGGCACTTGTTTTAAGAGATAGTTTTTTCAAAAATTACTTTTGTAAAAGGTACTTTTTTAAAAGGAAATTTTGCTAATTGATATTTTTTTAAAAGGTACTTTTAAAAATTTAATTATTGTCAAAGGCACTTTTTAAACTGTAGTTTTTTTTTAAAGGTATGTTTTGAAATGCAATGTTTGTAAAAGGTTTACCAATTTGTTAAGTGGTACTTTTTTAAAACCTAATTTTTTTATGAAGTCGTTTGTCAAAAAGTAATTGAGTTGGAAGATACATACTCGTATTTTAAAAGTACTTTAAAAAATATTTTTTTTGGGAAAAGGTACTTTTATTTATGGAGTAAGGTTTTAAAACTAGTGTTTTCCAAATTTATCTTTTTAAGGTTTATTTTTTTAAAAGTATTTTTTTCAAAATGTACCCAATAAAAATATATATTTTGAAAGCGGCTCTTTTTAAGTAGTGGTCTTTTCATATGCATTTTTGATTGTGTTTTTGAAGGGGTTTTTTTTTTTTGAAAGTTGACTGTCCTAGAAGGTATTTTTTTAAGATCTTTTTTTTATAATGAAATTTAGTTAAATCATCTTTTTAAACGTAGTTTTTAAAGAAGTACTTTTTTAGTAGGTATTTTTAAACACACTTTTTTCAAGGTAATGTTGTACAAAGGTTCTTTTTCAAAAGGTAACTTTTTTAAAATATGCTTTTCTTAAGGGTAAATTTTTTTTAAGATTCCTTTTTAAAAAGCGGTCTTTTAAAGTTACATTATTAACGAGGAACTTTTTTTTTATTTATTTTTTTTAAGATACTTTTTTTAAAAGGTACATATTTTAAGAGGTACTTTTTTAATAGGTACTTTTTTAAGAGGTAAATTTTTAAGGTACAATTTAAGCTACAAAAGATATTTTTTATTTTTTAAGGTACATAATTTTGTTAAGTGGTACTTTTTTAAAACCCAATTGTTTAAGGGGTAATTTTTTAAAAAGTTGTTGTTTTACGTTTCATAGGAGCTACCCTAATTGTCAGTAGACTTTGGATATTTTTAAAAGATATGCTTTATAACCCAATAATCTAAATAAATTATTAAGAATTTATTTAATTTAGATTGTTGGGATATAGAGTTGAACATTTGAGAATATCTTTTAAATATTTCCAAAGTCTACTGATGATTAGGGTAGCTCCTATGAAATGGCTACATATAGACAGCTGGGAAATATAGAAAATAAGCTGTGTATAATTTTGTGATTGGTATCAATGTTATAGAGAATAAAACTCAATTGTTTGAGTTATTGTTTTACAATAAAAATTTTTTAAAAGATAATTGTTTTAAAGGATTCTTTTTTAAAGATAGTAAACGCACGTTTTTTTAAAAGGTATTTTTATTTATGAAGTACTTTTTTAAGAATTTTTTGTAGGCAGTGTTATTAAAATGTAAATTTTTAAGGTGTATTTCTTCAAAATGTACTCTTTTAAAATATATTTCATAACAGCGGCTCTTTTTAAGCATTATTCTTTTCATATGTATTTTTTTTGTAAAAGTGCTTTTTTGAAAGTCGATTGTAGTACAAAGTAATTGCTTTAGAAGGATCGATTTTTAGATGAGATTATTTCGAAGAGGCACTCATTGTTCTATAACATATCTTTTTTAAAAGGTGCTTTTTTACAAGGTACTTTTTTTAAAGGTTATTTTTTAAAAACCTACTTTTTCAACAGGTACTTTAATTAAAATGTATATTTTTAAAATTACTTTTTTCAAAAAATATTTTTTTGGATGGTACTTTTTTCAAAAAGTACGCTTTTTATGTGTACCTGTTTTAATAGATACTTTTTTTTTTTAAGGTAGTACCGTTAGGTTAGGTTGTACAGGCCGCCAGTTTCATGAAACCAGCCCACTTGGGTCCTTTTGGTCCCGTTGTGTTGCCTTAGGGAGAAATGCAGCCCACGAGACTTACACTTCCCCCGACGGTTCAGATTCAAACCAATCCGAAAGCCGGATAAAGGAATCCAGTCCGTTCACTCGGCATTCCGATATATCTGCCAACCCGTGCAGCATCGGTCCGCCAAGATACAGCGCTCTCATAGAACAGAGAGCCGGGCATCGACAGAGGAAATGCTCAACACTTTCCTCCTCGTCTTCATCCCCGCAACTTCTGCAGAAATCATTAAATGGAATATTTAACCTCCTAGCATGCGTCCCTATGAGACAATGTCCTGTCAGAACTGCCACCAAGGTACGCAACCTTTGACGGGGAAACCGCTTTAGGACCGCAGTTCTTCTACGAACATACGCAGGCCATGTCAGCCCTGCTACACCACAGATGCCACCACCAACTCCCATGTCCGACTTGGATCCATCTGTGAAAATTTCAAGCACGTCCTCTTGGCGACCCATTTGGTTCGCTGCCGAGGCCGTCCTTGATGAGATCACGTCAAATCTCTTGTCGGGAAGGTAGTATTGTCAAAAGGTGCTTTTTTTAAAAGCTACTTATTTGAAAGGTAAATTTGTTAAGAGCTACGCTGTTAATATGTACTTTTTTTGAAAGGTAAAATTTTTAAGAGGTATTTTTCTAAGTAAAAGTACCTAATAGGTACTTTTTTTTGTAAGATACATAATTTTGTTAAGTGGCTCTTTTTTTAAATTTAATTTTTTTAGAAGGTCCTTTTATAAAAGATAATTGTTTTCTTAAAATATATTTCTTTATATATAAACCCTTTATATATTATTATATACTGTATAAAGGTATATTTTTAAGAAGTCATACTTTTTTTAAATAGGCGTATACTTTTGTTGAATGGCTCTTTTTTTAAAACGTAATTTTTTTTAACTCTGTTTTTTAAAAGGCAATTGTTTTTTTAATGCGCTTTTTTATATTTGTAGGAAACTGAATTTTAAAGGTATAAAAGGTAATTTTTTAAAAAGTACTTTTTGGATTTGTGTACTTAGAACTTTCGCTTCTTTATATATGTTTTTGAGTTGTTTTTGTGTGTGATCATAAACGAAATTTAAGTTTGTTTTAACTTAAAAAGACTTTTCTATTTTCTTGCCGAACTATTTTGTTTGATTTTGTAAGCGAGTGTTTGGCTTGTTGAAGTGGGCCTATTCGTATAGATTTTTTTCTAGTGGCAATTTATTTCTCTACATGATTGCTGAAATATCTGAAAGTATAATGGCTGGCTTGTGTCTTTGGGTTTGAAAATGTTGTAACTATTTTTAAATTATTGCTAACAGGCTTTTGAGCAAGAGTGTCAACAGCTTTTATTATATCTACGTTATTGTTTTTGTTGTTGCTTTCATATCTTTTTAAAAAATAATTTCAATGGTTCTTTATTTTTTGCTTTTCTTTGGTTTTTTTTGTCGTAGTTTTGTTTTGTTCCTGCCTATTTCGTTGTGGTTTCTTGTCTAGAATTTCCTTGTTGTGTGAATATGTTGGAAGTTTTGTAGTGCCATACTAGAAGTTTTTGTCGTCGTTCTTGTCATTTATAACTTTTAAAAGTACTTTTTTTTTATTATAGCAGTTGTATTAAATAAACTTTATTAGGTCGCTTCATGGCAACTGTATTTTTTCTTTTTTTTTCTCTCTCTTTTTTCATTGTTGTTATTTACACTTTGCTTTGTTTATCGTCTCCTGCTGGGCCTCAATCCGCCTCTAAAAGTTGGCAGATTTTTTTTTTTGTATTGTATCTTTTAAAACAGAGTTTAGTTGTAAAACGGAATGTGTTGAAAAAATTTAACTTTTATATTTTGCAGTTAGAGTATGAAATTCGTTTGAAAAAAGTACCTTTGTCGCACTTTCTCTCTCTCTCTCTCTCTCTCCTCCCAGCCTAGTCAATTTTTGTTTTGTGTTCTTTAATTCTATTACTTTTTTTTGGGAATTTCTGTCTAGTGTTTTAGGGCGGTTTAAATAGATTTGAATTTATGTGGCCTATTGTTTGTAAGACTTCTTAATATCATTGGCTTAGAAAATTTAATAAAATATGTTTTAAACTTGCATAAAGTCTATAATAAGAACTTAGTTTAGTTTTAAAGTTGCGCCAAAGAATTTTCAACACTAAACATGTGAATGCTTTTGAAGATCATCAAAACGTGAAAGTTTTGTATTAAATATATAATTTTGTTTAACGGATTCTTGCAAATTTCATCAGGTACTGGCATGAAATTTGTTAATTTTAATTACTAAAAAATTAGCTTTAACTCGATGAAACTGTTATATGTAAAATTATATAAAATGAAAAAATTATAAGCTGCTTGTTTTCTATGTTTCCCAGCTGTCTTTATGTCGACATTTCATAGGAGCTAGCCTAATATCAGTAGACTTTCGAAAAAAACCATCTTATAATGTCTTGATTGGTATCAATATTAGAGGCTAATATGGTGAATAAAACTCAATTGATTATATAAAATGAAAATTCCGTTCATACTGGACTTAAGACATTTGATTATAGTGCTGTAAGTGCTGGTTTTTTTAACTGCTCTGCATCGGTTAAGACGCTTTAACTTTTGAGTATATAAAAACCAGTTTCAAACATGAGTAAAACAACACTACAATACAGTACCATAAATGGTCTATTTTTCTGAGAGGTACAAATTTTTAAGCTGGCAACACTTTATTTAACTGGCGACCAGCTTTTAATTGATTTATGTTTAGTTTGGCTTGACATTTTAGTATGAATAGACTGACTTGAACAACGCTTCCCAAGTATAAGACTTATATAACACTCACACTTGTTTGTTACACAGCACTTAAATGTTTCTTAACTTTACATACACTTAATACAGCTGTGTACTAACACGCTAGACTTGCTTAATTTTCTGACTTATGACTGTTTTGCACAAGGTTTAAAATTAAAGTATGTCTCTGCCGACATTTATACTTTTTATTATCTTCTACAGTGTTCCACAGGCTATTAGTTAACGAGAATTTCAGTCTTAAATGTAAAGTAACGGGTGTCCGCTACTGAGGTATACTATTCGCAGTAATTCAATTGTAATGCTGGCTTTATGCAATGTGGCACCGTATTGTTGATGTCACATGTTGATCAAGCCCAAAGTATGCAGTTACAGCGTTAAAAACTTTTTAATCATATGACAACATCGCTCCGCACTTACAGTTACGGTTACGCCATTTTCAAAAAGTAAGGTCCAATGTCTCCATCTGACTTTCCCTTTTAATGGGTGCAAAGGTGACTGACAAATAATTTGAGGGGTTTATGTTGCCCAGAATCGATTAATCGGTTTATTCAGATATCTATTCAAATGAAAATGTGCCTCGTCAGGGTTGTCAGGGGCGAGGTGTGAGATCCTATTGGCATATGTACGGTGGCGTAAATGGTGGAAGAAGTTCTTCTACAACTGAATCTTAAATGGAAACAAAGTCAAGTCCTTATGCAAAATTGTGACCAAAATTGTGTTCTGTAGACCATAGTCCTGAGCACGGCATCGAATTGAAGTTGATGGTTTGTTTTGAACACTTTATTGAGTAGTAGTAATGTTTTCTGCCGATCTTGCAGTACGTTGTGATCCATGCTTGGGCAGATCCTCATTCTTCGAAATCATTTGCTACACGATAAATAGTGCGTTTTGTTGGCACCTTGTGTCTCTAAAAAATTTCACGTAACTTTCTCATCATCACAGTAATCGATGATTGATTTTGATGATATATTTTAACGATTAAAACACGTTGAGATTCAATTAAAGGAACACCATCAACAGGGTTGCGTTTGTACTCTCTAAAACGTTTTTGCTGAAGAATCCGCGTTTGCAAATAAACTAATGACACTCTCAATTGTTGGATAAACAGTACTTAAATATTTCACAACTTTATGTGCACTTAATGCCAATGTGTATTAAGATATTAGACTTGCTTATTATTCTGACCTATGAGTGTCTTTCGCCAAGATTAAAATTAAACTCTGGCTCTGACAAACATCCGTCTTTTGTTAATACTTCTTTTTTACCTTTCACAATAATCATGAACCATCTGGTTATTTGCTAATGATAAAGCCAGACTCAAATGTACAAACATAATTGCTACACACACATACACGCACACACGTACATACACACCACACATACATGCTTTCGAAATAATAAGAACGCAACAATGAGTTTCTGTTTCACGATTTCGAATTTTAAAATTCGCAAGCATTTTGGATTGTAAAAACTCCTATTTTCGATGGAATATATCAAATCTTAAGAAACAATTTTATTTTTGAGCCAAAAATGTGTTTATTGGCCGTTTCAAGCGAATGTTACATTTGAAATTGTGAAACAGGCTCTAAAAGTACGACAACAACTGTCAAATCATTGGTGGTTGATTTACCTGACATGTGCGTATACACCCAACAAACACCAAATCAAATATTTGATATAAAATGACGTTATCATTTGATATCAAACATAGTTTTCAAACCTTTTTCCATGGTTTGGTTTTAACATTTGAATTTAAATTAAAAATCATTTGAATATAAACATTTGATACTCAATGTTTTATCAATTTGATTTTGAATCATAAATTAATCATGATACAAATATGTCAGCAATTACTGAAAAAAATATCAACATTTTAAATTTATTTACAAAAAAAAAACAAAAATCCGAAAAATTAATAAATGTGATTTGTTTGTGACAATATTTAATTAAATGTCAGCAAAAATTAGTTTTAATAAGCTAAAACGCATGAAATAAAACATGAAAAAGTGAAATAAAAAAAAAGTAATGAGATCTGACCGGAATTTAGAGCCAAACTGGAACCAACTATTTCGTTGTTTTTCAATTTGAATTCAAATCAGTATCAAACGTTTGTCGTTTGAGTAAACGTTAAATTTCAAATCATTCTCAATTTGAAATCAAGCCTTAGAGTTTGTTGGGCACTTATAACAAGCAGATCAAAGGCTCACACAATGGGTTAGGTGTGATGAAAATTCATAACAATATTAATTGTCAAAAGTTGATCACTCATTGAAGTGTGCGGTGTAAATCGAATAAACATAATTTTATTAATACTTAATAATAACGTTTTAATTTTGGCGAACTTAGCTAACAGTGCAACACCATGTGATATCTAGCTTAGTGTTTCTACTGCTACTTTCATCCAGTGTACCATAGTTGATTTAAGATAATCCGTAGTTACTGTATTTTTTTTATCTTTGACCAGTACTCAGGGGATGATTCCTACATATGCAGTGCATTGTATCAGAGCTAGCAAAATAGGTTTTGCGGAGGGAGGAAAAGGGACTAATGTTTGTGAACATTTGACTTGAACTTTCCAACAGACAGAAAAAACGGTTGCAGGCAACTTATTCCACAGACGAAGCGTACGGTTAAAAACGAATTCTCTCTGTAATGCGTAATACGATTCCCCGGGCAATCGACAACAAATGTATGATGATAAACGCATGCTAGGTGCGAGTTTCGGGAACAAGATACCTAATCTCGTCAGAGCAGTACACGATCGAGTAATCCCAAACAAAATAGACTTTGAGACACCGGCCCAAACATGAGAGTTGTATTTCATTTACGGTCGGATGTAGGTGGTATAAATAGTAAGGAGGTCGGATGGAGTGAAGTACATCTTACACCGTTTCAAAAGCACGAGGCACTTGAATGATTCTTTAGAGACATGAAAAATGTGTTCAGTCCAGCGAACATCACGCTGTACTTATATCTGCATGCCACAAACATCAAGAGCATCTGATTCCTCAATATTTATGCTATCCAGGAGTACAGATGAAGCAGCATTTGCGGTCGTTTGTTTGTATGTTAACAAACAGCATTTACGAGCGTTGAAAGCGACCCTGTTTCGGAGATTAATAGAAGATCACTGTTTAGTGAATCATTCATATATAGCCTGCTGGCAGCGATCTCTGATAGGCTGGGCCTATAACTAAAACAGTACAAGTGGTAAATGCTGCTTTCATCCACAAAAGGTTGGACAGGTTTGGAAGTTTGATAGAGACACCGCTTGGGATTGCTTGGAGAATGAATGCAAGGAATTTTCTTTTCAGTGTATTTATGCATAACAAATAGAATCATTAAATGATAAATAAAAAACGAAAACCGTTGAATTGAATATAGTTGACGGAATAGTTGAATTGAATATAGTTGAAACGAAAATACGGTAGAAGCGGTTAAGCGGCCATATTGAAAATACTCGTACTGAGTTCGAATCCTAGTGGGTGCTGATGAGCGACTGCGAAACAGCTAGTTGTCCCCCAACTGTAGTGTATTCAATTATTTTTTCCTGTCTGTTTTGATCAATTGATCGCCGTAGTTATTGTTATAATTTAAAACAAAAATATTTCTTGGCTGAAGCCAGGTTTGAACTTGAGATACACGAATGATACCATCATATAATGTTAGAAATACGATAGAATGTTATAACCAAAGGTGAAGCGTCTGAACGGTTACTTATATTTGTTTAGTTAAATGTAATACTATTTTCCTCACATAACACCAATTGATACTCTAGTTTTATATATTTTCTTTCATTTCATGCTTTTATTAGCCGCTTAAATTATTCTTAATGCAGTCGACGCTTTTTGCATATAATTGTCCTTAATAATATTCACAACTGTATTGTCTCTTTAAAAGTTGTGTCCTTAACAGTTTTTGTTTTCATTATTTTAACCCTAAACACGTGCCACACAGCAAAAACACGTAGAAAGCATCATCGTCATCATGGTTATTACAAAAGGAAGTCAACGTTTACCACTCACCACTCACTGCTCACCACTAACACCCAACTTGCCAAAGTCACAACAACATCAACAGACCGCAATTTTAAAATTAAATTCAAGTAAAGGAAAAATATTAAATAAACTCACAGATAAGCCAAATTACCAGGCCAAAAAAAAAAAAAAATAAAAAAAACAAATTGTTGAAAGTAAAACAGAAAGAAAATATGAAAAAAAAAAACATGAAATATCAAATTTACTGCACCTTTATCTTGGACATTTGGATTTGCCTTATCCTTTGGAGCCGAGTCAAAAGGAGTGCCTGACTGCTGTTTAAATGGATGTTGAAAAAGGGTCAATTTACCAGCATTATTATAAGCTTTTAATATTTACTTGACCAGGTGCAGGTTTATAGTATATGTGTGTGTGTTGGAAAATGTGTGCAGAACTAAGTGACCATATATTCCTTTACAAACACACACTCTCAAACCCATACAAACATACATGTTTGCATATTTTACCGGTTTGTTTATATGATCGGGCACATGAACACAAAATTATTTCATGCAACCTCATATACTAGTACTCAGCCAGGGACCAAGAATCTACTACAGCCACTACAACAACAAAACTCATGCATACAGTGTGCTTTACATGAAGTAAGCCCAGGAGACCTCCTTTTCTCCCCTAGCTTCCTCCCATTATCGCCCTTCATCCCTTTTCAATATTGTTTCATATCACGTGTGCATAAGATTCAATAATTTTATTCCGTTTTATAACTGTCGTTGCATATAACTGCACCCTCATTTCTGTTGTTTAGTTTATATGTATATTGCTGTGTGTGTATGTGTTTGTGTGAGTGTGTTTATATTTTCGTTGTATGTAATTGACCTTCATTTATAATGGAGTGTATTATTGTTGGTGTTCGTTGATGTTGTTTTGCATTTTAACTATAGATTTTCTTTGCATAATTTATAAATGAAAACAATATTGAGGGGTGGTGCCGTTAAATAGGGCAACTTTAAATTGACTCTGTTTAATAATACATCAAGTAAAAACATACAACAAAACTAAACTTCTTAAAAGGACAAAGATGCTTTTTAAACACCAAATATTTTATCTGAGGCTGCAAAACTCATAATTTTTAAGTTCTTTCAAAAACTAAAATAAAACTCTATAAAAAGAATAAGGTGCTTTTTTTATCATCTCCGTTCAGTACTCAAGGGATGACCCTATATATGTAGCGCATTGTACTGGAGCTAAGAATATAGCTTATGACGCAGAGTAAAGAGGGAGTAGTGTTTGCGCACATCTGACTTAAACCTTCCAGTGTTCTATGTGACATAAAACACGTCTGCAGGCAACTTGTTACACAGACGAACCAAAAACAAAAAATAAATTATTTCTGTTAACTCCTGTGCAATTTGCTGGGCAATCGACCACAAATGCATGAGTCCTGGACGATGAACGCATCTTGTGTAAAAATATATGGGTTTCGGGAGCTAGATCTCTTATCTTGCCAGAGAAAAATTCATTGTTGAGTGTGATGCCCTACTGTCACCGATAATCTTCTTCGCTTTTTCCTGCACACTATCGAGTAACCGCAAAGCAGATTTGAGGCGCCGGCCTCAAGAGAATTGTATTCTAACGGGTGTCCACCAGGAAGGTATACTAATCGCAGTAATTTCATTGTAATTCTGGCTGTAAACGATGTGGCACCGTCTTGCTGATACCACATATTAATCAAGCTCAAAACATGTAGTTGTGACATTAAAATCATTTCATTTCATTCATATCATGATATCTCTCCCTATTTGCCGTCGATTTTACATCACATATAAGTAGTTTTATATGCATAACATATCTTTGACGAAAATTTTTAAGAGATTTTTAGTCCACATTTTGAAGAACTCGATATATTGTGGGAAAGTTTAAAATCTTTATTTCTGTTCTCATTATAAATCAGAAGCTACATCAGATTTTATTTTCAACAGGCCTGCCTGAAATAAGCTTAGCAAACAAAAGCTTTTATAAGATAATTTGCTCTTTTTAGCTTTTTAAAGCTCCTTTTTAGAGAGAAAAACTTTTTTCATGATATATTCTGTTCTGTAAAGCAATTGTATTTTATAAAGCTAAAAACTCTTAGATGGCCACACTGAAGTATACCTTTTTTTAAATGAGTTTATATGGCTGCCGTGTTCAAAATTATTTAATAATAGAGTACTATAATTTTCTGTTGCAGCATTTGCTGTTGTGCAGTCGTGTAGTCTGTTGTGGTCTATGTGTTTAATGCTGTGATCAGAAGATGCCAAGAATAACAGCCTTATTCAAAAAAACTGTGCTTTTGGTTTCATGTACATATTTGTTACCAAATGATTAAAGCTTAACCAGCTATTATTGAACATTTTTATTCTGAAAACACATATGTATGTAATTTAAGAAATTTTAAAACTTTAAAGTTTCATACAAAATTGTGGCTTATTTATATTCTAATGATGCAAAATAAATACATTCTATTAATCGGTAACCGAGAAAAATGCAAACTTTGGCTCTATGGGAGCCAAAACTGGGGGGAGAAAGTTAGGATACAAACTAGAGGAAAACCATTGTTAGCAGTGCAAAGGGTAGCTGCTTTACGGGTCACATCTGCATACGTATCGTACCAGCTTAATGCGCTAGCATTTTCAATCGTCGAAGACTCTGCTGTGATTCTCATGAAGAGTGTTTTTGATCGTCCACGAGCTCATTTTTTAATCACAGACGATCCCTCGCACGGGAGAAATTGGTACAAAAGCTGATTCTTATATGACTCAGCAAGAGATGTTAATCGTATAGAGAATCGTGTAAGACTCGTGTAGATTTTATCTTAAAACTCCTCAAGGAATCAGCCATGTAATCCTTGAATGATTCATGTAGGGAACATGACAAAGCTCATCTATATTTTCATACGAGTACATCTAATTCGCACTGACTTACCATCATAATCACCACACGTACGTTTTATATTTAAACGACTGTTAAAAAATAAAAAATGAACTATCGAACGCTGTTTATCTGGAATATAAAAATCAATTAAAATTATAAATAAATAAAAACAATAAAATTTTTAATCGTCTAACAAACATTCCAAGATTGTGTGACGGGCGTGTTGGAAAACTTGTAAAACAGAAATAAAAAAGTAGGTGCTATTGTTATTGTTACTCGTCAGATAATCGTCAAAAGATTCTTTTGAGGTTTGTATATTAAAGACAATCGTCTAAGAAACAACGTGTGCTAGCTGGGTGGGTGTAAACATATCTACACACACACGTATATTCCCACGTGTATATAAACAAATAGTAGTTTGTGCTGAATAATTATATTTAGGACAAAAACCAATAAAAGGAATGATCACAAAAAGAAAATCAGTAAAAAAAATTCAAGGTTACTTTTACCTTAGGTTCAAAGATAGGCTGAAGGTTTATTAAAATTTTAGTATTTGACACAGGGTTAGTATCAATGTATTAAGCAAATATTGTTTTCTGAATAAGACTTTAGGGAAGTAAAGCATTAAACACATTGAAGCCAGCGAACAACCGACTGCGAACGTTATTTTAACAACAGCAACACAACACGACTGTGTATCAAAATTTTGTACAAAATACTTTTTTCTATCACAGTGAGTATAAATATCATTAGTCTAACCACTATTTGGGTCAATAATTAGTTGCTGTTTAGCAATGCGGCTGCTGCAACACATTTATCCCCCAGCCGAAGCTCTCATCGAAGCTTGACCAATACTAAATCACACATTTCACACAGAAAAGGAGAAATTATTTGTTAGTTTAAACTTGAATTTTTTTTGCTTCGTCTAAAATTTATTTAATCAGTTTATATGATTTTTGTCGCAGTATTAAGAGCAAAACATATATTCAATTACTTTATACATTATATATTAAATAACGAAAACCTTGTAATTTTGGCCTTAACGCACCCTTTCATAATTTTAAGGTTCACAAAATATAAAAAACGAATAATTTGAACAAAAGAATGACTAGAAATGCATAAATTCAGTTTGAAAAGTATATTCATGGTTCAAACAACGCATACGTGTCGTAATATTAAGTACGAGAGGAAAAAAATTATTTTAGCTTTTATTCTTCAACATCACAATTTATTCAGCTATTCTGAGTTTTTTTTTCTGAAATATTTTTTTTTTGGAATTTTAAATTAAATTCATCATCATTTGCGTGTAAATTGTTTCAGCCGAACGAGCCCCACATGATGATGTGAAAGAGCTTTCTCTTATTTTATTGTTTCTCTGCAGATTTCGGGGTGGGTAGGGAGAACACAATCTGTGTGGTCTACTTTTAGGCTGGGTGTAATTTTCTCTGTAAGTAAGCCACGAATACAAGAACATATTGTGCACTTTTTGCTTTAGGTTTTTATTTCGTATATACATATATATAATATTATTTTTTTTTTTGCTTAAAACCAATTGTGTTAACCTTAATTTGCATATTAGCTTAAGTGATTGCTGGCCATTACAATGATTTTTTTTTGTACATTGTTGTTATTGTTCATTTAAATTTTTCCGTTTGTTGCGGCACCATCAAACGAATTTTTTAAGGAGGAGTTTTGTTGAGGTTTATTGCAGCCATTAATTTGAAACAGATTTATTGGATTTTTATTTTTCATTTTTTCTTTGTCTGGTTAAAATGCATTTCCTTTTAAAAGGGGCAATTTATTATATTTGGTTTACACTTGCTGCGCTCTTAATAGGGGTCAACATTTGCAATTTGTTTAATAAAATTATATGTAAGAAATTCTCATAAGTTGTTAATGGCCAACTTAACTATTATAGCTTTAAAATAACGCAAAAAAAATCAAAGTTTAATTCTTTTTTAAAGAGACCAAAGAATCTATTAGTTTGCCTCAATTGGGCAAAATAATAATCTTTGGTCTTTTATTGTCTACTTGCCAAAATGACTAATAATTTATTGTTTTTTTTTCTTAGAAAATAACAAAAAATAAAATGTAATCATTTTACACACAATTTAACTTTTAAATTAAGGAGAACAGATGATAAAAATTTTGTCAGCAATTTGTGATATTTTCTGTTCAAGACACTAACTTGATATATAAATATATAATTGAAACACTTTCCCAGAAGTGATTTTACACCTAGCTGAGCTTCATAAGGTGCAAGTAAGGCAGCTTGAAGATTTGGTAAAGTTCAAGTAACTGGAACAACGCAAGTAAAATCTAAAAATTCTTGCAAGGAGTAGATAAACGCTCTGAAATGGGTTATAAAAGCGTTTGACATAAATATGATTTTTTTCAAGTAAATACTACAAGGCGTGTAAGTTTGCTTCCGGCGTTTTGCAATAAATAGCTGTAGCAGTAAGTTGTTGACGAAATAAAAAAATATCTAATATATCTAAGCTTATCATACGATAAGCTTAGGTACCGAGTGTCCGCTAGGAAGGTCACTCCGTAAGAGGGGTCGTGTCTCATTGTTGTATTTGTTCGTTTTGCCACAGGCCAGTCTACAAGGGTGTGGCGAATCTGCTCATTCGTAAGAATGAATGTTGAGTGTTGTCTACCCGTGTGTGTTTTATGTGCGGGTGGATGCAGTTTTACCGTTGCGCGGCTGCTGTTTGCTGTGGGCGACGTTCCTGTGGTTCCCGCTTCTGGTTGTTGCTGATTTGGTTGCTGTTTTGTAATAATTTTGTGGCAGGAGGTTACCAGTTTCCGTTTTTGGCTCGAGAACAAGGTCTGACCAGAGACTTAATTTTGGTATCACGGGGAACGGAAGCCCCAGAAACTGGTGCCTGATCGGTTATATTGCAGCCCTTCGGGGAGTATCGTGGTGGTTGTGCTTTAAACCCAAATCGCATGGCGCGATCAATTGAGCTCGGTGTGGAGTTGTATTGCAACCGAGTGCCGTGACCAAAAATCGGAAGGGCTTCGCTCCTAACCCAGAGGGAGATCATGTCCAAACAACACGACATCAAATTGGTACTCATGCATGACAGTTTGCCGTGTATGGGGAGCACAGTTAGACGCATTGTATTCATCCGGTGATACGATCGCCGTGGGGTAAGACAATCATTTTCACAACTGTCCGTACTACTTTGTTTGTTTATAACTTTTGATTAAATAAAAAAGAATGGATCTTTTTATTTTGATGAACTTCTTGCAAATAATTTTTATAGCCAATACATTTTATTCGTAAAAATGTTGTTCTCGATAAATTTTGTTTAGAAAAATTTTCTTGTCGAATAATTTTGCATAGAAAATTTTAACTTCTGACAAATACTTTTGACTTTTAACTAGTGACTTTTAAAAGTCATTAGTATTGTTATCGATAAAGATAATTTTTATTATAGATAAATTTTTAAAAAATAATATTACTATTATTGATTAATCTCTTGTAAATAAATTTTTTAATCGATAAATTCAATATATTTTATTATCGATAATTTTTAGGAAGAAAATTTTTATTATCTATAAATTTTAATTTCTAATAAACTTGATTAATTTTATATGTAAAAATTATGTTATCGATAGATTTAAACAATTAAGTTTTATTCACTGTGTTAGTTTCTACATTGATACCAATCAAAAAATTATAAACAGCTTGTTTTCTAAAGTCTACTGATAACTAGGGTCGCTCCTATGAAATGCTGACATATAGACAGCTGGGAAGCATAGAAATCAAGCTGTTTATAATATTTTTATTGTTATCGATAAAAACTGAGTTTTTATTCGCTACTTTAGCTTCTAACATTGATACCAATAAAAAATTATAAACAGCTTGTTTTCCATGTTTCCCAGCTATCCATATGTCGATATTTCATAGGAGCTACCCTAATCATCAATAGACTTTGGAAATTTTTGAAAGATATTCTCAAACATTCAACTTTATAACCCAACAATCTAAATAAATTGTTGAGAATTTTAAAAGAAAAATGCAAAAAATTTTGTTGTTGTTTGAAAAATTTTTTTAAAAGATAATTTTTATTGTCAATAAATTTTCCAAGGAAAATATTTTTTATTGATTAGTTCGTTGTAAATAATTGTTGTAGTTTATAAATTTAATATTTTATTATCGATAAATTTGATGAAACAAGTTTTTATTATCGATAATTTTTCCATTGAAAATTTTTATTATTGATTAATTTCTTGTAAATAATTTTGGTAATCGATAAACTTAATGTGCAAAATTTTATTATCGGTAAATTTTATGAAGAAAATTTTTATTATCGACAAACTTTCCAAGGAAAATTTTTATTATTGTTTAATTTTTTGTAAATGATTATTGTTATCGATAAATTTAAGATGTAAAAGTATCATTATCGATAGATTGTTTAAAGAAAGTTTTTATTATCGATAAATATTCTATAGAAACTTTAATTTCTGGCAAACAAATTTGTAATCAATAAATTTATAACGCAAAAAATTTGTTAAATTTTATAGAAAAAGTTCTTGTAATTGATAAACTTTTTATTAAGGATTTGTTTGCATTTTTGTTTTATATTCTCGAAACAAGTTTATCATTTACAAGCTGGTACAAGATTTTTTTAAAGTGTGGGAAATACATATAAACTAATGGCGTTATTCATAAAAAGTATTGTGTGTTTATTAAACTGTTATTTGACAAAATTTCTATAGGAAATTTGCCAAATACGTGTTTTAATAAACACACCATATTTTTTATGAATACGGTCGTAAGTTTTCCGTGTTTTTATGAATTCTGTTTTACAAAAATTATTTAAAACACATTGACTCTCTTTTCGTTTCTCAAAAGAAAATATCAATTATAGCTCTAAGTTCCGTTTTGTAAATTAAATCATAAGAGCAGCCTTTTCATCTGTTTTGCTTTGAGCTTTTACAATTTTCCAAAATCAGTAACTTATTGGAAAAAGCGCAACATTAATTAGTTTTAGTAGTTTCATATTAAGAAATACTAAAAAAAAGTCTACATTGCATACTATTTGCATACAACAAAATTGCTCTTCTTTTTTGTTGTTGTATGGGAAAATAAGCTGAAAAAACTTTTACAAAAGTTTTACGGGAAATAGCACATGTTTATCATTTTCAAATAGAAAAACTTGAATTAAAAATATAAATTCCAAAAGAGAAGATAAAAATACAAAATCAACAAATTTTGCATGTTTTGGATAATCCAGTAGGAATTCAAAGTACATACAAATAAACATTTATACACACATATGCATGCATATATATGAGTATTGTGTGCTTTTAGATGCTGATAATGTCAGTATAAATTTGAAAGTACTTGTTGTTTGTTAGATAAATATTTGCTTGCTTTCCTTTATTATTATTATTATTTTTTTGCTCGTGTGTTGAGTGTCTATTTGAAACGTCATTTTATTCCATCATGATGAGTTATTTTGTATGCAGTCAACATTTCAAAACATTAAATGAAAGCTAATATTAAGCTTAAAAGCAAAATACACACACCAAAAAGTTCGACTTTGGCTTTTAAAGTAATTTAAAATTGTTTGCAAAATTAAGGAAATTGAAAATATTATGCATTACATGTTTTCCTTAATTTTTGATTTATTTCTTTGTTTGGGAAATAAACTGCATTTTGGTTTTAATAAAGCAAAAATAAAAACAATTTCCTCAAGAAAATATTTCAGCAGTAGAAAATATTTTTTATCGATAATATTGTTATGAATAAAGTTTGTTATCGTTATAATTTCTTTAGAAAATTTTGTTCTATATATACAAGGTGGCTCTACTTTATTTTGGCGTATGCCAGTAAATAGTCTTTAAAAAATAACATATAATCACTCATGATCATCGTACTACACAGTAGCCTTGAGTGGATGTAACGGCTTTTGATGCACCACATGTGCACTTTCAGTGCCCTAGGAACCTAGATTTTGTTTATTAGGAAATCTGCGATTAAATTCATCCCGAGTTTACATCACCGATTGATTATTAGCTAAAAAAAATCGACACACTTTTTCCACGCTCTTGTGGTGTATATCGGTGCTTTGTTCGTCTGTTTGTATTCTGCAGCTATCCAGTTCACAAATATCAAATATAATTGATGTAAAACGTCATTTACAACAGTATTTATATACCTTACGATACGACAATTAATTTTGCGCCACCCTGTATATTTATTAACAGAACATTTTAGGTTTTGATAACTTTTCTGTCGGATATTTTTGTTAATGGCAAATTTTTTATATTATATTATTGCTTTTGATAAACTTTTTTTAAAAAAATTTTATTACCGATAACTCTTCTTTAAAAAATTTTTTTATTGATAAATTTTCTATGAAAAATCTTGTTATAGAAAATTTTTGACATCAATAAATATTTTATAACAAAGTTTAGTTATCGGTGGATTTTTAATAGTAAGAACATTTACATTACCAACAACTTTTTGTTGTCGACGAAGTTTATATCGAAATATCATGTTATCGATAAATTTTTAATACGAAATTTTCATTATTATTTACACAAAATTTTTGATATCGAAAATTTTTTTATAAGCTATAGCTATCGATAGATTTTCAAGAGAAAGATCATTCTCCATATTGACAAGGTTTTGTTATATATTTTATATAGAAAAATCTTGTTATCGATAAATATTTAATAGAAACTTTTGTTATTAAATTTTTATTACCGATAACTCTTCTTTAAAAAAATGTTTTCATCGACAAATTTTCTTATTAAAAATCTTGTTATCGGAAATTTTTTTTTTAACAATTTTTATTATTATTAGATCTTTTGTAGAAAGTTTTTGATATCGAAAAATGTTTTACAAAAAATTTTAGCTATCGATAAATTTTTAAAAGAAAGAACCTTCTCACTATCGACAAATGTTTGTTTCAAAGAAGCCTATATGGAAACATCTTGTTATCGATAAATTTTTAATAGAAAATGTCCATTATCATTTACACAAAATTTTTGATTTCGAAATATTTTTCATAAGTTATAGTTATTAATAGATTTTTAAGAGAAAGATCACTTTTAATATTGACAAAATTTTGTTATCGAAAAGTTTTCTATTAACAAATCTTAAATGAAAAAATCTTGTTATCGATAAAATTTTAATAGAACATTTTTATAAGTTATAATTATCGAAAAGTTTTCTATTAACAAATCTTAAATGAAAAAATCTTGTTATCGATAAAATTTTAATAGAACGTTTAATAGAACATTTTTATGAAATATAGTTATCGATAGAAAGATCAGATAGAGAAATATCATTCTCAATATCGAATTTTTTTTATAAATTATAGTTAATGAAAGAAAGATGATTCTCAATATGGACATAGTTTTGTTATCGAATAGCCTGCTATGGAAAAATCTTGTTATCGATAAATTTATACCAGAAAATTTTCACTTTTTTCGTGAAAAACTTTATATAAAATTTTTGATATCGATAATTTTTATAGAAAATTTTTATTGCCGTTAAATATTTTACAATATTTCCATAAAAATTTCAGGTATCGTTAGATTTTTAATAGAAAGAACGTTCTCAATATTGTTAAATATCTGTTGTCGATCAATTTTATTTGGAAAATCTTTTTATCGATAAAGTTTTAACAGAAAACGGACACTATCGTCAAATTCTTTATATACAATTTTTGATATCGGTAAATTTTTTAATAAAAAGTTATACTTATCGTTAGATTTTAAATAGACAGAATATTCTCATCCACAGTTTTTTATTATTGTACTGTTTTATTTTTATTTTTATAAGGAAAATTCTTGTTATATATATGTTTTTAATACAAAATTTTCAAACCGATAAATCTTGTGGAGAAAAATCTATTATAGAAAATTTTTGATACCGATAAATGTTTTATAAAAAATTTTAGTTATCGATAGATTTTAAATGGAAAGTACATTCTCATTGCTGAAAAATGTTTGTTATCGATAAAGTTTATATTTCATTATTTTACTTATTTTTTCGATTTCTTTTAACGATTAACTATTCTAAAGAATTTTTATTCGTTTTATAATTATTAAAAAAAATCCAACAGTATTTATTTTCAATATTTCGATAACAATTTGTTATCATCCTCAGGAAAATTAGTATGTTATTAAAAATTTTCAATTTGAAAATATTTACTTAAACAAGATCGAATTATTAAATAGAATTTTTTTATAGTTAAAAATTCTAGAAAAAATGTTGTGTGGGTAAATTTTGTGTAGAAAATTGTTGCTATCCATAAATATTCTTATCGATGAAATTTTTATAAACAATTTTTGCTAACAATAAATTTTTTGTAAAATAAATCAAATCATTTTAAATATTGTTATTTTACACTAAAATATTTTTTAATTTTGTACTTTCATTTTTAACAATGTTATTTCTTGTGTACTATTCAAATATTTTAAAGTTTAAAAAGGGGGAAACACAACGCAGTTTTGTTTAATTATCAATACTTTAAAAAAGCAGGAGCAAATAGCTCGAAGAAGAACTTGTCGGTGCATGATTGTATCCTCTGGCTCAATGTAAGTTTTATGTTTTAAACAAAAGCTGTTGGTTTACGAAAGCCAACAGCGGCTGAAATGTAGCAACAGCAATTTAACCAGCAGCACTTACACTCGTAACCCCTTTGGCATGAGTGCCAATGGGCCCATGTATTTACTTGATTGTTTACTCGTTGGCTGAATAAACGAATGAATGTATAAATGAGTGAGTTGCTGCCAATCTTGCTGGCTGTTACGTTTACAACGATGGCTGGCTGGCTGCTACTAACGAGAAGATACGTTAATGGACAAAAAATTGTTCTTAACTATAAGAGGAAAGTATATGAAAGCACTGAAATTTACGCCAAACGTTGCCTCTTAAATATTGATCCATATCATGGTAACGTTAACCGAGTAAAGCCAAAATGAAAAGAAAAAGGACATGAGCAAAACTGTTGGATGTTAAAAAGTCAAGAACATGAAAGGCCAATTGCACTGGAGAAGTTCATTTTTTTTGTAAATTTCGTATTAAAGACTTTGCTCTTATTAAAAATATTTTTCTTTAAAATTTCACTATTTCTATTAATATTAAACAAAGCAAAAATCCTTCTATTAAATTTATGACTCGTTTAACTGTTGCACACGTTTTCCTTTTTAATATTGCATGTTGCGAAAAGTCAAAAAGCTAATCAATGGGCGATTATGTATCTCACTTTACACAAGTTGTTAAAACTTTTATGCAAAGCACCCAATTCAACACTTTTCACTACAAACTTTTATGCGGAAATGAACAGAAATTATACAAAGTCACGTTTTCCACAAATTCACTCAAAGTTAATAGAAAAATTATTCAAGCTTCAGAACAACAACAGCAGCAACAAAAACAAGCAGCCTGTTCAGTTGTGATAGAAAGGAGGTGAACAAATTCGTTCTGATAAGCAGAATAGGCAAGAATGCGAAAACAAGATTTAAAAGACATCAATTAAACTTAAGTAAATAGAAACTTTAAATATGTTTTTGAAATAGTTTTGTTGGTAAATTTAATAATTAGAGTATAAAAAATAATGTTTTCAAACAAGGTATTTTAAGAAAAGTGTGTTATAATAAGAGTTATATTTTGAAGAAGTATAATTTAAGATACATTATTTAAAAAAATTTATATTTAAATAATATATCTTCTAAAAGATATCCATTTAATAAAATACTTTTAAAATTACTTTCCGGTGAAATCTGTAATTTATTACAATAGTACCTTTGAAACAAAGTAACTTGTAATACATAATCTTTAAAAAAATCTTATAAGGAATTACTTTTCAAAAAATGTTCTTTGTCAACAAAATACTTTCTGTAAAAAATATTGGAAAAATTAAAAAGTAATGCCATTTAATGTTACGAACGCAGAGACCAGTAGGACCTCCAGCCAACTCAAAAAGATCTCAGTAGATTCCAACCCTCTCCCACTGGGTGCTTCGTACATAAAAAAAAAATAAAAATCTCACAACACAACTTACAAACAAGAACCAATTAAAACATATTCAATTCACTTACAATATTTTTTCCGCGAAACTTCACACATACCTTTTTACACAGGACTAGGTGTTCCTCCTGTAGTAGTAAAAAGTATTCGTTGAAAATGTACGCCTTTTTTTGAAAAAATTCTGAAAAAGTATTTATTTGAAACGTACTTTTTTATTAAGTACTTTTTAAAAAAGTACTTTATAAAAAGTGTCTTTTGAGGAACTTCTTCTTTTTAAATGTACTTTTTGAAGCAATAAGTTATTAAAAGTACTTTTTAAAAAAGTCTTTTTTTAAGAAGTACCCTTTAAAAAAGTACTTAAAAAAATAAGTTTTGAAAAAGTTCTTCTTTAAAGAGTACCTTTTGAAAAAGTACCTTTCTAAAAGTACCCTTTAAAAGCACTCTTAAAAGCCAGCAAATTGCCTTCAAGAAAAAGCACCTTGTAAAAAGGGCTTTTTAAAAAACCTTCAATAAAACTATTTTTTGAGAAGCATGTTTTTTAAAAGTGGGTTTATTCAAAAAGTACTTTCTTAATAAGTACTCCTTGAAAAGTGTTTTTTAAAAGAGTTTTTGTTTTATGTATTTTTTGATAAAATATTCTTTGAAAATTTACTTTTTGAAAAGCACTTTTAAAAATACTCTTTTTAAATTAAATTTACTATTAAACTCTCTTCGATAAAAAGCCTTGAAAAAACCTTCAATAAAGGTACTTTTTGGGAGGCGTGTTTTTTTTTTAAATGAGCTTTCTGAAACTTTTTTTAAAAGTACTTTTTGAAAAGCACCCGTAAAAGTATACCTTTAAAACAAAATTCACTTCAAAGCTGTCTTCCATAAAAAGCACCTCTTAAGAAAGTACTTAAAAAAATAAGTTTTGAAAAAGTTCTTCTTTAAAGAGTACCTTTTAAAAAAGTTCTTCTTTAAAGAGTATCTTTTGAATAAGTAGTCCTTGAAAAAGTACCTTTCTAAAAGTACCCTTTAAAAGCACTCTTAAAATTCAGCAAATTGCCTTCAATAAAAAGCACCTTGTAAAAAGGGCTTTTTAAAAAACCTTCAATAAAACTATTTTTTGAGAAGCATGGTTTTTAAAAGTGAGTTTATTCAAAAAGGACTTTCTTAATAAGTACTCCTTGAAAAGTGTTTTTAAAAATTTATTTTAATGTACTTTTTGATAAAATATTCTTTGAAAAATTACTTTTTGAAAAGCACTTTTAAAAATACTCTTTTAAAATTAAATTTACTATGAAGCTGTCTTCGATAAAAAGCACCTTGTAAAAACCCCTTGAAAAAACCTTCAACAAAGGTACTTTTTGGGAGGCGTGTTTTTTTTTAAATGAGCTTTCTGAAACTGTTTTTTAAAGTACTTTTTGAAAAGTACCCGTAAAAGTATACCTTTAAAACAAAATTCACTTCAAAGCTCTCTTCCATAAAAAGCACCTCTTAAAAAATACTTAAAAGAAACTTCAATAAAAGTAATTTTTGAGAAGCGTGTTTTGTAAAAATGGAGGTTTTGAAATAGCTCCTTCAAGAATTAAAAAAATTTTTGTTTTTATAATAAAGTTTCCTCAAAAAATTAAGTTTTAATTGCAAATTTATGTATCAATAAAACAGAACCCTTTAATAGTAATTTTTAAGAAAATAAACTAAATTAAGAAAATGCCTTCAAAAAAAACCTTTTAAACAAAAATCTCTTCAACAAAATCTGCCATAAAAAGTACTTCTTAAGAAAGTACGTAAAAAAAACTTCAATTAAAGTACTTTTTTTAATGCGTTTAAGTCGAGCATTGAAAGGCAAGCGGCCATAATACAACGAGTGATATCGCTCCTTTATTGCAACATAGTCATATCTCAAAAAATGAGAATTGTTAACAGTACTTCCTTTTATATTGTTCCAAAAATTTATTCAAATTACTTTTAAACTGTTTTCTTTAGGAGATATTTTGTAAAAACTTTTCCTAAGGCTTGTATGGAAACTAAAAATTTGAAATCTGTTATTCTCGAAACTAGATTTTTTTTAGTTATGACTATGTTGTAATAAAGGAGCGATATGATAAAGTGATGTTACAGTATGACAATGCTCGACCCCATGTTGCGAATGAGGTCAAGACATACTTGGAAATGTTGAAATGGAAAGTACTACCCCACCCGCTGTATTATTGACACGTTGCTCCCTCGGACTATCACTGGTTTCGATAAATAGCATACGAACTGGATTACAGCACAATAATGCTAGACCCCGTGTTGCGTAAGTGGTCCAAACTTTCCATATTCCCTAGACGATGCTTCCTCGGACCATGACTTGCTTCAATCAATGGCACAGGACCTGGTTAGCCAGTCAGCATTTTCAGTCTTTTAAAGAAGTAAAAAATTGAATCGATTCATGCAGCGTTTAAAAGGATGATAAGTTTTTTCATCGTGGGATTCATATGCTACCTGAAAGAGTGAAGAAAGTGGTGGTCGGCGATACTTCAAGTCATAAATGTACTCGTATAACTAATGGGTAATTTTATAAGAACTATCGGAAATTTAAAAAAAAAAAACAAAATTCAGAAAAATGCATGAAATATTTATTTGGATCGATAGTTGGGTCGATATAATTTAATGTTTGAACATTATTTCATGCAAATGTTGGCCGCGGCTGCGCCTCAAATGGTCCATCCGCTTAGTCCAATTTTGGCATACTCTTTCCAACATTTCGGCCGGTATCTCACGAATAATGTTGGCAATGTTGGCTTCGAGTGCGTCAATCGAAGCGGGCTTGTCGTTATAGACATTAGCCTTAACATAGCCCCACAAAAAATAGTCTAGAGGCGTTAAATCGCACGATCTGGGCGGCCAATTGACTGGTCCCAAGCGTGAAATAAACTGTTCACCGAACTCGGCTCTCAATTGGTCCATTGTTTCGAGTGCTGTGTGGCATGTGGCACCGTCTTGTTGAAAGCACATGTCATGCAAGTCAAGCTCTTCCATTTTGGGCAAAAAAAAGTTTGTTATCATCGCACGGTAGCGCTCACCATTCACAGTAACGTTGTGATTCGCATCATCTTTGAAGAAATACGGCCCAATGATGCCGCCAGCCCATAATCCGCACCAAACGGTTGTTTTTTGTGGATGCATTGGTAGCTCTTGCAATGCTTCTGGCTGCTCTTCACTCCAAATACGGCAGTTTTGCTTGTTCAACCAGAAATGAGCCTTGTCGCTGAACACAATTCTTCGATAAAAAAGTGGATCTTCATCTAACTTTTCAAGAGCCCATTCACCAAAAATTTGGCGTTGTGGTAGGTCGTTTGGCTTCAATTCTTGCACCAGCTGTATCTTATAAGGCTTCACACCCAAATCCTGCCGCAAAATTTTCCACGTAGTGGAGTAACAGAGGCCCAATTGCTGCGAACGGCGCCGAATCGATAATTCACGGCCGATACGGCTGCGATATTTTCTTCAGTTCTCACTCTACGTAAGCGTGTTGGTGGTTTAATGTCCAACAATGTAAATTTGGTGCGAAATTTTTTTACAATAGCCTCAGTAGGTCGATTAAACTGACCATAAAATGGAAGAAGCGCGCGATGAACTTTCTTAACAGAGCACGCATTTTGGTAATAAAATTCAATAATTTGCAAGCGTTGTTCGTTTGTAAGACGATTCATGATTAAATTATAGACCAAACTGAAGATGTTTGACAGTGACACAAGATACAAAACGTGCGTGAGCTGTCAAAACTAGTGTTGCCAAAAATATAATAGCAAAAAAATCACTCGTTAGTTCTTTACAATAAAGTCTCCAATTTGTGGAGAATAAACTGTGAAAGCAAAGTTGTACACCTTTTACAAAAAGTACGTTTAAAAAACAAAAAAAAAAAAAAAATACCTTTAAGCACGTGTTTCTAAAGTGTTTTCATATGATTACATATCTGCTTCTAATTTGCCATATTCAGTACATCTGCTTTAAGTATTGAGTATTTTTTAGAGTTCGTTTTATAAATGTTTGTTTACTCTGCTAGTTGTTGTTGTTTGTTTTTTATTGCAGAAGTTGAGAACTTTTTTAAGTTTAAAAGTGAAAAAGAGCATTTAATATGGTTTCACGCTAAAAAGTTTCGATGTGTTTGTAGTTTTGTACGTTATGATTTGTATTTTTTTTTTGTATTTCACTTCAGCGTAGCAGCTTTGCAACAGTATGTGCCTTTATTCGTTTTGCTGATATTTTTTATATTATACAATATATAATAATTTTTTTGCTGCCTTATAAACGGGTGTAGTTTGAAGAGTTTCGAAAACTTCCTAATTACCGTTTTAGCTAAAAAAGTCTGTTCAAGTTGTTATTTTCAACTGTTTGCGCTCATAAATATGTAAAAGTGGTTTGCAGAGTTTTTTTTTAAAGAATATGTCTTTATCAAAGGCCAAAGAAATACTGGAAGTTAATTTTAAAAAAGAAAAAAATAAGATTTTGTAAAGTTGTTCAATTGAAATACAAAAAACACCATATAGAAAAAATATTTAATTTAACATAATTTAATTACAATTTAAAAGTAACTTAATATTCTCTTAGTTATTTCTTGTACATGCCTTTAAAAGGATGCTTTCACGATATGGCTAAAAGAATGAATTATGTCGTGATCATGCTGCAATTTGTCTTGCCAGTTCATATTTGGCAGTTGTGAAGTAGACACGTGGCAAATTTATTATGGAAAAAGATTTAATAAACCAACGTGTTTTAATTGTTAAACCACTTTATGAAAGCAAATCATCGACTACTGTGACCATGAGAAAGTTGCGGCAAACTTTTGGGAGAAACAATGTGCCAACAAAACTTACTATTTATCGTGTAGTGAATGATTTCGAAGAAAGAGGTTCTGTGGGTGATAGATCCAAGCATGGAACATAGCGTACTGCAAGATTGGCTGAAAACATTACTGGCTCAAGAAAGTGTTCAAAACAATGCATCAATATCAATTCGAAGCCGTGCTTGAGAGCTGGGTCTTCAAAGAACAACTTTGGCCACAAGTTTATACAAAGATTTGCATTTGTTTCCATTTAAGATTCACCTGATAAAGCTTCTTTCACAAGATCATTTACGCCGCCGTACATATGATAATAGGATGTTATGGCTCGCCCACGTCACTACCAATTTACATGACAAATATCATAATGATTGCACAGAAAAAATTTTTTTCGTGTTCAATAACGAAATTTGTTGAATCAATTAATAAATTGTTTCAATGCGGACCTGTAAAGGTATTCGTGGATTCAAATAATAGTTTAGTAAAAATAATTATTGATCGAAAACAACAATTTTTTTTACAACAACAAAATACTATATTCAAGATTATTGTTTTGATATTTATTTATATGCATACAAATTATTCTTTCAGACAAAAATTTTGTTGATTTTATTTTTACTATAATTTTTTTTTTGTGATGTGGTACGTTTTCATATCAGTAAACAAAATATTAGGTTCTGGGTAATTTAAACGCTTCAAATTATTCAATTCAATTCAAATATTTTATTTATAATCGGTAAGCCAGTGGTATGGCCAAATTGATTACATAGCAATTAAACATGGCACAGTATTATGTTCTTAAACTATCACATAATATACAAATTTGTTGTAATCTTTGTGAAACATGTATCATATACGTATTTTTTAACATACATACATTATTCTTAATACATTCTTAAGCACTTAAATATTTAAATATGTCTTGGATCTGGATAATTGAATAAAAAACATGTAATGAAACATTGAAGTTTAACCACCATCACTAAATGATAATATGCAGTAATAAATAGTTTATAGATTTAACAATAAAATATTTTTAAATTCAATAGGCGAATGTGCAAAGTGTCTTTCACTATAGGGCACAAATGTATTCCAAATTCGACAAATTCTTACCACAAACGAACGCTGCATTGTTTGAGAATTGAAGAAAGGACAAAGAAATGTATGCGACCTCGAAGAATGTCCAAATTCAAATCTGGATAGAAAGTATTTAGGAGAACCATTTTTAAAGACTTTATAAAACAATAACATTATTTTGACTCTCAAGAAGACATCAAAGGAGCTACCCAAGAAGTCTCTGACATAAATAGACACATGTTCTCGAACCTTTAGTTTATAAACATACCTTACAATTCTATTAAAAAATACTTTTAGACGGGCAATGTTAGACTCTGTGGTTCCAGAATACACTTCTAAGCCATACAGTATAATCGGCATTAGAGTTGCATTAGCTACGATTTTTCTAATTTTAAGCGGTAAAAAACAATTCGTATTATACAACTTTCGTAATCCAAAAGAGATCCTTGAGAAAACATAACTTAAATGAAAATCAAATTTTAGTTTATTATCAATGAATATTCCTAGTGTTTTCATATATTGAACATACACTATATCTTTATTATTTATTACAATTCTGGGCAGCACTAAACGCAATCGCTTTCGATTTCTTCGGGTTAACAACAATAAAGTTGCCCTCGCACCATTCCTCTATTCTACGCAAATTATAACCAATTCTACCTGCTAAACTATCAATATCATTTCATCAGTCACCATCCATTAAAAGTTACAGTCTGGTGTGCAATTTGGTCAGGAGAGATCATTGGACCTTATTTCTTCGAAAAAGCAAGTGGCGCTGCGGTAACTTTGAATAGGTAGCAATATCATGTTATGATTGAAAACTTTTTAACGCCACAAGGGCCGGATTAACATGTGGTGTCTATAAGACGGTGCCATATCACATACAGCCAGGATTACAGTGAAATTACTGCGAGTAGTATACCTTCCCCGTATACACCCTGTACAACCACTTCCATTTTAGGGTTAATTCAATAACAAGTTAATGCGTCATTTTTTATAATCCACCATCGTTCAATTATTTACTCTAAATGTAAATGATTTCTAAAACATTTTCCTTTCAAACTGCAAAACTACTTAAAGCTGGTATATTTAACTTTTTTTTTTGCTCAATTATTTAATTATTAGATTTTGCGTGTTAAAAATGGGGGAAAAGTCTTAAGAATGAAGTACTTTTGCAGTGCGTTAAAGAGAAAATCAAAACGGTTTTACTTTCACTCAAGGAAAACCAAGCACAGAAATTATATTAACACATACACATACTCATACACACACACACACACACACACACATACCTGAAATCTAAGGCGAGACAATACGTGATTGTAAGAACAGCAGTTTGATATAAACATGCGAACAGACGAAATGTTTTGTAAGGTTGCCAGTTTGTTTTGTTCGTAGTTTCTCAACGGGGAGTGTTGAGTAGAGTAGTTTAAAAAAAATTATTAAAGATAATGTAAAAAAAATTCAAAAAACAGTGCACTTTTATATTTATTTTTTCCACGCCTATAAATGCCGCCTTCTTAGTAGTTTATCCACTGTGTCACCATTTTTAAACCGATCATGAAGTTCTATATATCAGTGTTCATGGCTCTAAAAAAGCCTACATTTCTGTCTTTGAAAGTTTTTCAGTACCACATCAAATTCTAGTCTTGACTTTCAAAAACTAAGTGCAAACAAATTTTTCACTAGGGTGGGTACACTGAAAGAATTATGCGTCATATATATAATGAAACTGTTTCGTTAAATATTTTTCATTAATGCAATGAAAACTTTTCACAATATGCATGAAACTTCATATATATTATGAAATAGTTCCATCAGAATGGTTTCATTAGGTTTCATATTTTCATTAAAAAAAATCATTGGATTTATGACTACAACAAAATTTAATTTTTTTTAAATTCTTTGAATTTTGATAAGATATATTAATGGGCATTTATTAATCTTAAGCTACAGTTTAAAAAATATCAAGTTTTTTTTTATTAAAATGTAAGTTTTATGAGTTTCATAATTCCAATGAAATACAATTCATTACATCAATAACAAATAAATTTCTGGCTACCGAACTTGGGTATGTATGTACATATGTATATGTACTCAAATCAGCATAATAATAGTTTAAAAATTTAAACACCAGTGTATTGAAGTCATTTGAATTAATAAAATCTGTTTTATTTGGTGAATACTTGTTCAACATTTTCTTTTATCATAATTAGGTACAATTTCACAAGAGCAAGGAATAGTATTGTTTGTGTAATGAAATAAAGTATCAATGAATAAACGAAATAATTCCATTGATCTTATTACGTACATTTGTAAACATATTTTATTAATGTGTGTTATGATATTATTTCATTAAACAAATGTAACTTTTTCGTTGATTTAATGTAAATTTTTCAGGTGCTCAATGAATAATAAAATTAGATAAATGAAATAACTTCATTGACCTAATGAAGGAGTTTCATATTTTTAATGAATATATTACATTAGTACAAAGAAGTTATTTCATTAAATAAATGTTACTTTTTCACTAATTTAATGTACAGTTTTCATGTGCTTTATGAAATTGATTCTTTGATCTAGAGAAATTATTTCACTAATCATATGATTTGTCTTTCATACTTTTAATGAAAATAAGTAATGTTTCTTATTAAAATGTTTCATTACTTTTATGAAGATTTTCATTGAAATAATCTAATGAAATTTGTTTCATTATTTTAATGAAAAGTTACATAAAAATAATGAAAAAATTCATAAAAGTAATGTCAAAATTCAGAGAATTTCTGAACAAAATTTTTCAGTGTACTCAGCGAGTTTTTAAAAATCAACCAAAATTATTGATCACATAATTGTCAATTGGAATAAAAAATCCTCCTTTTATATAAGAAAGGAAAAGCCTTGAACTAAAACCCGATGTACATGCGTATGTATTAGAAAAATACAGAAAACAAGCTATTTATAATTTTTTGAAAGTTATTTTAGTTAAAAAAAAGTTTTCCTTAAAAATAAATGAATTTTTATTTTAGAAAGTAAAATTTTCGAAACAAAACTTCTCAGCTAAAAAAATCTATCATATGAAATCTAAAGATTGTTATTTTATATATTTTCTGGGCTATGCGTTAATTTAAAATTTCTTAGTAAATATTACTGCCACTTCCTATATTTCGAATAAATATTTTCATTCGCATAAAACGTTTGAAGCAACAAAATAATTTTTTTTTTTGGAAAATTGGTTTTTGTTTTAAATGTATGAAGTTAAACTTTAAATAAATATTTTGCTAAGTTTTAAACACTTTTTTAAAAACAAATTTATTTAAGTGTAGCCTAAAAAGAATTATTTACAAAGGTGTACAACTTTGCTCCCGCCATTTTTCCCCCCAAATTCGAGGCTTTATGGTAAAAAAACCAGATATATGCATATTTGTGATTCAAAGGCTTTTACATCACTGGTCACTACTTTCTGCCATCTTTCGGGAAACGAACGAATCCAGCGTTGAAAAATCTAGCGATCTTTTAAAGCGATCTACGAATCGTACCAATTTTTTACTTCTTGATTAGAACTAATGTGCTGTTCTGCCAGGCGGTGTGCCTTTGATTGAAACAAGTCATAGTCTGAGGCAGCAACGTTTAGAAAATATGGCGAGTCTTGCCCACTTTTGCTGTAAAATCCTTTCATTGTATCTCTCGTTATATTGCGGCCATTTGTCTTTCAATGCTCGTCTCAAATTCGTTAATTGCATTCGATAACGATTGTCTGTGTTTGTTTTAGTCAGTTTTAACTACTCATAATGCACTACAACGAATGGAGCGTAACCTTGGTACTGTGAATGTTAGGCTTGACCATTAACTTGGAAGCATGGCCGCGATATCTTCATGATGTTATGCATCTTATGGGATTATCGTAATGCAGCCATTTTTTTTATCACCAGTCCGCAGTCACAAAGCGATGCAGAAATCCCTTCCATCTTTGCCTTGCCAGCAACAGCAAACGCTATTTAACATAGCGCTCAGTTTCTGAATCGGCCCCATGACTTTCAGTCGTTTTGAAATGGCTTGGTGCGTCAGTCCCTGTGCCTTTCGCACATGCTTTTACCAAGTAATGCCTACAATACTGCATCTTCGAAAACCCTGTCTCTTCCAACGACATGCCGGTTTTTTTTTTAATTTTAAAGCTTTAAATCAGAAGTGCCTACGCTCTATGCGCTTGGAGCTCATTTTAAAAGCACTTAGCTATAAGCTGTGCGCTTAAATATATAGATGTGTGCTTAGACACACAAGTGCGAAGCAACAACACTTTCGCATGCTTGGCTTATTAAATAACATTAATTTTTTCTTAAATGTATTGGTTTCCTCTCCCATATAGAACTTTTGGGCACCCCTGCTTTAAAGAGTAAATTCATTTGTAAAATCAGTCAATCAACGGCGACAAAATCAAATTCTTCGTACGATTGCTGCAGCTCCATGGTGCGTTAAAAACTCACGAATTCATAAAGATCTCTGTGTGCCTCTTGTAATAGACGAATTCTCTAATGCAACAAGGTATATCAGTAAATTGGAACATCCCCCAAATCCCCTTGCATGCAATATACTTAATTTTGACGGCCACTCTCGGTTGAGAAGAAGGAATACCCTGGCCACCATCAGAACGTTAAATAGGTGATTCTACCGATATTGAGTGTGCAAAATAAAACATTTTTATCCAACATTGGCTGGACTTAATAAATTTAGTATATTTCGTATTAAGATTTGAATACTTATTGTTAGTTCACTTTGTGAAAATTTAATAAATAAATGAATAAAAAAAAAATTTAAATCAGCTTCTTTCAAATCCCTAAATATTATTTAAAAAATGTTTAAATTCCCTTTTTTGCTTAAGTTTCTTTTTCCCCTCACAGTGGCAACTCAGCGCAAAGTAAAACAAATCAAAACAAAACAAATCAAAGCGAAGTTGTTGAATGAAGTACGTAAAGGATATTTGTAAATAAAAAAGTGAAAGTTTTGTGGTCAGTTAAGTCGGCCTAAATTAACAAAAACAACAAACAGCTGCTACTGAAAAGAATATTTAAACGCTTTCTCTTTTTACCATTCTGCTTAAATCGCAGTTTGTTTCACAAAAAAAGGAAGAAACGGAGAAAACTAAATGACCAAGAATGAATGAAAACCTTAATTTTGGTTTCGTTTGCTGGTTTTTTGGGTCAAATATTCAAATTTTTATTGATTTCGCACGAAATACTTTTAAATACTTAAACAACAACTAAGCCTTGAAGGATACACAAAACATTATTGTTGTTGCGGTTGTTTTTGTTGTTGTTAGTTTATTTGCCTAAAGTTTGTTTTTATCTTTTTCTTACACTAACACGAAACTTGATTATATTTGGTACTCACCTTGAAAGCTTTAAAGGAAGACACCACATAGGAAGCACCATCTTCCAGTTCATCCAAATGATATTTGCGGTCTCCATCCATGGAGAAAACATAACGAGCCCCACGTGGCAAATCAATTTTGGGCGAAATTTTATCTAATAAATTCTCTAATGAAGTTATGTCACGACCGGGTCGAAAACGCAACTCAACGCCGGGGAAAAAGGGATCACCATTGCGATAGAAAACCACACGTCTTGCCTTCCAATACGAGAGATTCGAATAACGACTGGCCGCACTCATAACACTGTTAATATGGGTATTTGAGTTCAATTCGGGTCTGGATTTGGAACGTTGTAGAGGTTGGACCGGTGGTTGTTCAGAATTCTCACTCATATTGTCCGGATATTGCAGTTGATTTGGTGTGGCGGCTCCACTGGCACCGGCCCGACTTTGGCGGCCGGATTGATTGGAAAGACCACCGTTGCGCTGAGACCAATAATCATTTGCCGCAGCACCCCCTAGAACCGTTGCACCCGTTGAGCGCTGCAGCTCGTAGTCATCTTCGTTATCGGAATAATTTGAATTGTGACGGGTCTTGAGGGGACTGGAGCGATTGCTATTCACACCGTTGTAATGTACCGTTTGATTGTTGTTAATTTTGTTTTGCTGTTGCTGGGATTGTTGTATAAATTGTGTTTGTTGTTGGTGTTGTTGTTGTGCTATTGTTGCGTTCAAATTGTGCTCATCATACGGTTGCGTTGGCGACGTATGTGGCGAAACGTCTTGGTCGAGTTGTAAGGCCGTACTAAGTTGTGGCGTTGCTCTGCCGCCATCCACAAGTGATGAGGGCTCGTTAGCCAAACTGCTGGTCGTAGCTTGTGCTCCCTGCAACTCATTCTCTTCTAAGTTGGACATGTTTTATAACCACTTCTGCTGTTTACTTTAACTTTTTTTTGTTTTTGTTTTTCGATTTGCGTTTTTACTTTCTTTTTTTTATTTCTTTATTTATTGGTTTCTTGTTGTTGATGTACGTTTGATTTTTAGTTTAGCAAAACTTGAAACTCAACTTAAAAGCTTTTCTAGTCGGTATAGAACTTTTTCCTTTTATTTTTTGCTTCGAGTTTTCCTTCTTCAAAGAAAGTTTTCTTTTCTGTGTATTTAATAGTTGCTTTTTTTATTGTGTAGAGTTTTGTGTGCAGATTTCGAAAAACTTTCTTAAACTTTTCTTGCAGACGTTTGATTTTTGCCGTTAAAACGGTTTTCAGTTACAAGCTGCAAAAAATGAAAGGATATAAAATTGAGTTGATTATTATTTTGTTTTATTTAGTTGCTAAAATCTTTTACGTTCTGCAACAGAATGTGTTTGTGTTTAAAGGAGTTTTAATGAATTTCTTTGCTTCAATAAAATATTTTCTTTTCCAAATTACGTTTTTCTTTTCTTAACAAATGCAATGTTTGTTCTTTATGGGGACTTAGTTGCTGGACTTTTTCCTATGAGTTCAACGTTTATCGATTTCATTAGCGCTGAAATAAAACTGAAAACTAATTACAAAAATTGTTAAGCAGAATTTTAAGGAGCTTAAAGCCGGGAAAATAAAAATGTTGAAAAAAATTAATAAATCATTTGTTTCCTAAATAATTAAAATCCAAACTCAATGAAAAAATGGCGCCAAAAAAGGCTTTCATGAGGCACTAAGAGATTTTCACAATTTTCCTTAATATAACGAAATGTGCGAGAACAATATGTTTGTATTCTATTTTAAAACTTTTCTTAATTCTTACGGCCATATTTATAAAAAATATATATTATTTCTTAAAGGTTTATTAGAAAAATTCCTATACAAAGTTTGCCACATAAGTCCTTTTTTCTTAGACCAGTACTCAGAGGATAACCTCTACATATATACCAGTATGCAGTGCATTGTACCAGAACTAGGAAAATAGGTGAGGGAAAGAGCGAGTGTTTGCTTACATTTGACTTGAATTTTCCAACAGGCAGGAATCATGACTGCTGGCAAAGGATTCCACAGACAAAGAATGCGGTTGAAAAACGAATTCTCTCTATAATGCGTTGTACAATCCGCATCGTTCAGAGCTCGACCACAAGTGGATGAGCTCTGGACGATGAACGCATGATACGTATAAATGTGCGAGTTTCGGGATCAAGATCTTTAGTCCCGTCAGAGCAAAATCCATTGTAGTAACAATTGAACAGAGTAACGCACCCCACACTGCGTCAATGCTACAGTGGGTCAATAGAGTTTGATACCCTACTGTCACCGATGAGCTTCTTCGCCCTCTCCTGCACACGGTCGTTTAACCGCAAAATAGACTTTGAGGCACCGGCCCAAACATGAGAGTTGTATTCCATTTTCGGTCGGATATAAGTGGTATAAATAGTAAGGAGATCAGAAGGAGTGAAGTACATATTACACTGTCTAAGGTCGTTTTTATACGTATGATTTGAATACTTAATGTTAGTTCACTTTGAAGATTCAATAAATAAATGAAGAAAAAGAAAAACTTGAATGTTTCTTTAGAAACAGGAAAATGTGAGTATTCCACATTGAAAGAAACCCACTCCGTTATGGGAATGAAACCACTTCGTTCACCATTCTTTCGTTAATACAATGAAATGTTTCATTACGGTTAGTAATACAATGAAACGTTAATACAATGAAAGTTTTCATTACGGTTAGGAATGCATCATTAATGGAATGCATATTTTGCGTATATTTTTTTTACAATTTCATTATGTCAATGTTTACAAGTTCATTAGTGTTACGAAACATTATAATAGAAATAATTAATTTTAATGTTCGGTGGAGTTGGTTAAGCATCTTGTTTATATCGGGCTTTTAAATTTTTAAGGTCAATATTGAATGTGAACCATAAGTAAACGTAAAGTTCTTTCTGGTTTTCATTTAACATTTGGCAATTTGAGACTAATTCAATTTGAACCATGGAAAGGTATACCATGGAGCAACGCGTTAAAGTTATTCAAGCTTATTACGGAAATGGGCGTTTAAATTAAAATGCATATTGTACACTTTGTACTGTTTTCGGTTATTTTAATCGTCCAAATGTGCGTATAATCGGAAAAATCGTGCAAAGACCAGTAAATGCTCTGCATGCTGAAAATACTGTTGAATGCTGTTTGCGAAGAGCTGAAGAGCCGTCTACCTTAACTCGTCATCGTGCCCAAAAATTGCACTTCTCACGCTCGCCTTTGATGAACATTATGCATAAAGACTTGCATTTACACGCTAACAAGGTACAATTGACTCAAGAACTAAAGCCTCTTGGCCATTTCAAGCGTCGTCAATGGTCAGAATGGTGGCAAGAAATGGCAACAGTGAATAATCAGTTTTCGAAGAAAATCGTCTTTAGTGATGAGCCGCATTTTCACCTCAGTGAATTCGTCAATAAACAGAATTGCTGCATGTAGGCGAATGATAATCCACGAGTGATTACCGAAAAATCAATGCACCCACAAAGAGTGACCGTTTGGTGCGGTTTATGGGATGGCGGCATCATCGCGCCGTATGTTTTTCGAAATGAGGCCGTTCAAGCAGTTACTGTGAATGGTGTTCGTTATCGTGAGATGGTAACGAACTTTTTATGACCTGAATTGGAAGATATGAATGTGGATGATATGTGACTTCAACAGGACGGTGCCAGTTGACACAAGGTAACGAAAAAGTGTTTTATCTCACGTGACGATGATGTCAATTGGCTGCGAAGATCATGCGATTTGATGCTGTTGGAATTCTTTCCTTAGGGTTATTTGAACGAAAATGTGTATGTCGATAAGCCAAACGCAATTCAACCCCAATTGTGAACCATACGAATATTATTATAATAAAAGAAATACTCTTCTATTGCTATATTTTGGAGCCTTCTTCTACAGAAACGTGAAATAAATGTGAAATAACTTGTTGCATCATTGTCCATGATCCTGCCATGTCCATGATTCTTCCTTTGACATGAATCTTGATCAAGTAATGCCTCCAATTCTGCATCTTAGACCTTATCTCTTTCAGCACTATGCTGGTGGTCTTCGAAGGAAAAAAAAGCTTTTCAAACGTTAAAACAACTCCTGGCACGTTGTTTCACCAATTGCGGCCTCACTTCAGGTATTTGAGAGCATTCGATGAGACTCAACCTCAGATTTCTTCATATTAAAGCAAAAAATATAAAACCTCCCGCAAATGACGAGTATTCAACCTAAAGTTGAACAAATATATGTCGTGAACATGGTATCCCTAATTCTAGTTAAAAATAAAATAAAACAAAAATGTAGTTTAAAACACACGGCGAATTGGTGTCGCTGCATCGTAGCTAAGGTTGCCGTAACTTTTAAAACAATTTTTTAACTTATTATTACTTTGAAACAGAAGCCTCTACGAACATCGTTTTTACCTTATTATAATTTTTTTTACTTTAACATACATTTTTCTAAAGTATTAAATGAATTTATTGTCCTATTCATTAACATGATTGGATTAAATTAAAATTGGATTGAATAAAAACCTAAATATTCCGCTTTTTATCTATCTCGTATATGGTCAGTTGGGTGTCCTACATCAAAAACAGAAAGGAAATACATCAAAAGTATTCAACGAGAATGTGGCTTGCAAGCTGACATGTTTAATATAGAATTACATTATGATGCAGACACAAACCGACTAATATTTCGATGACGTTATGTTAGCAAATACCTAAACTTATTGCATGACATCATGGATCAATTTATTTTGAATACCACTTAACGCTACTGCAATTTATTGCAAAACATCAATACATAATACCTTTGTTTATTTTTTTTCAACTCCTAAAATATTTTAGAAAAAGCAAATTTTTGGGTGAAAAAATTATCCTATAAATTTTCATTCTGACTGTTAAAATTATACATTTTCACAGTCGTAAAGCAGCTCTGGGCTGAAGAACAGCTTTCGCATCATCGTAATTATTTCTTAAGTGCGGTCAGGCTTGTGTTTGTTGTTCGGTCTTCGACAGTTTTGCGTCTCACTCGCACTGGTTAACGGTTTGCCTCAACGTACTCTATTGGCTTATGGTTTTTTTTTAGAGGATATTCATTGTTAGCCACGTTGAAACTTCCTATGTGAAGGCATAGGTCGTTATAGTTAGTCACAGCGACGCTACAAAAGTACTGTTAATACCATTTTGGGCATATGGTCTTTGTCACCCCGCCCATACTGTGCAACCCATACTTTGCAACTGTATAGTTACTAAATAAATAAATAAAAATATACATTCTCACCATTGCGGGCACTGTAATGAAAAGTGAACACTGCAATTGGTGAACATTTAGAAATTTATTTACTTGCGTTGCTGACCTTGGCCCCAGTATTATTTATTAATGAAATTTCTTTCAATTATAATCAATTGTTTTGCTTTTAGCTATATTTCTAGCTTTCAGGAGTGCAACTCATGATTTGAAATGTTTTATGCTAAAAATTTTAAGATGTGATTTAATAAATAAAAAAAATTAGTTTTATTTTTATTATAAAATTTCCTATATATCGTTACACCACTGGGTAACACCCTGCAGAAATTATTAGAGTACATGATGCGTTTTAAATAAAAAGGAGTAGTTACAACCATGATATAAAAAATACAAGGTAGTTTCATTCTCTTTTTATTATTTGTAATAAGGATTTTTGAAGTTTATTTTTAGAGAGAAATATAAAAAGGTGTTGCCACACAGTTGAATAAGGGAATTTGCTCCTAGAATGGATTTTTTCTGAAATGTGTAGTGCATTATTCATATTAAAAAAAACCTAGAAATAAGAAGCTGTTGTAAGTAGGTATCTGTGGTCGTTTTGAAACCCACGTTAGGTTAGGTTTAACAGGCTGCCAGCTATTGTAAAGCCAGCCCACACGGGTCCAATTTAGTCCCAAAAACTAAAAGCACGGACTCCTGCTTATCAGTAAACTTTACGATAGTATTCAAACAAACGCCTATTTTAAAGAAACTATTATTACATTTAAAAGAAAATACTCTTTAGATATTAAAAACAAAGGGAAAAGTTCGGTGCTTGTGGTTTAAAAATATATAAATAATTGTTTCTACTTGAATGACCCAGAATACAGCGACAAATCTAATGCACGTAACCTTGAATACTCTTCATAACTTTCAATAAGAAAACCTACTTCCAAAAGATGTCAATATTTGTTTAAATATCAAAGTAAGCATTTATAGCGAAAATTTGCATATAGTTTTTCGTCGCTTCCGTTCCTTCAAACTTGTTCTGGACGTGACTTGTAACTTCTCTAACAAATGCCGAGATATAATTATTCAGTGCATTTAAAAGAAAAAAAAATAGCTGATTTTAATAACGGCCAATCAGTGACCACAATTGCAAAAAAAAATTGACATTCACCAAGAATTATAAGCCATTTTCGTTGATCGGGTACTTTGGTTACAGAACATAAAGGTGGACGTTCCCGAAAAACCAGTAAACGAGACGGCCAGACAATAATACGTTTGTTAAAAAACAAGACCGATTCGTGTCGCCAAGAACCATCGTCACATAATTGTTGTTAAATATTACCCTCATAAGGATTTAAAGACAGGCAGCAGAAGGCGGACTAAAAGCATACCATACAAAAGTGTAAAAAAGTTCTTTATATCACGGAAAAATAGACTGGCCAGGTTGGAATTTGCAAGGGAACACAATAATTTGACCACCACACAAAAGAATTCCCTCGTATTCTCCGATGAGTCCAAATTAAATTTAAAAGGTTCCGATAGCTTAAGACTGGTTAGATGACCGAGAGGCCAACGTCCACGTTATACTAAAGGCACATTGAAACATGGTGTCAGTAGCATTTTAGTCTGGGGATGTTTTTCAGGCCATTTTTATATATTTTAGATTTATGTATGTATTTTATTTTAAAGTTTTTATTTATTATTTTTGTTAGAAGTCACAAATTATTATTATTTTCAGATACAACTTCTAACAACACTGAAAACTAGGGAATGTATAAACTAATACGGTAGCACAATTTTATGGAAAATATCACAATCCTTATACTTGTCAGATGGTGATTGTTAAGGAAAATTGAGAGAATAAAACTACCTTGTTTTTTTTTATATCATGGTTACAACATAGTCCGATGTAACGCAAACATGGACCATGATGACTAAAAAAATATATTTGGCAATACTCGCAAAACATTATTATTATTGTTTTCTGACAAGCCAAATGATTTTTAAAATTAATTTTTCATTATTTTCTAAAGGGAAGATCGAGTACGTGATATCTTTTTAGTCTTCTTATTTCGTCAACATCATTCAAAAGATTAATGGCGAGAAGGTTTGAGTGGTTGCTCAGTCTTTGTAAATATCTATCACAGGATTTGTTAATTTCATCTTTAACCATGGCTATGTTAAGGTCACGATGAATATTTTAATGAAGCTCAAGTTATTATTCTTAATATTTTTTACTGGAATCTTTGAAGAAGTTCAAGGTTTGCGTTACTAGCAATTCCCTAAAGTTCAATTCCGTTAGTCCATACTGGTTTGATTATAGTTTTGTATAATAATTTTTTATTTTCCAGAGTTAGATCCTAAAAGCCAATACATTTTTATTTTTATTTATTTTGGGCTGCTGCCGTTTTCTCCTTATATGCTCCTTCCAGTTAATCTTCTGTGTGAAAGTCACTTGGATTGGCTTTTCAGTATTGACCTTAATATCCTATTTCATTAATCATTCTTCTATTAGGCTTAAACCGATTTGTAGTATGTTAGAAGCATCCGAGAAAGAATCGTGCGAAACAATAATAGCAGTGTCGTCAGCAAATGTTGCATTGTTACATCATTTGTTGTCGGCATATCTTATAGTGAAAGGCCAATGAAAGCGGCATGCGGCAGCGGGCGGCAACAATGTGACCCATTTAAAAAAAATTATATTTTTTATAAAAATATTCGTACATAAATTTCAACATATTGAATTTAATTTAATTTGGCAGTGCCGTTAAAGGCGGTCGAGCGGCAATGTTGAATTCAGTTTAACTTTTTGTTTTGCCGCTTCAATTTGTCAAATCAAAAAGTAAAGGAAAAAAATAGAAGACAAAAATTAATTTTCGGTTTTGAAATTTCAACAATTCAATTTGTTTATTTATTTTGGCTTAAAAAAAGTCAAAATGTGTTTTTGTTTAATGTTTGAAGCACAAATTTTTCTTCAATTCGCCGCGTTCATTTGCCTACAACAAATAAACTCAAGCGGCAAATAGAACAGGTGGTTGCCGCTCGTTGCCGCAAGCCGCTTACATTGGCCTTTCACTATTAGGTAAAAAGCGTGCTGGCCCTAAAACGCTTCCTTGTGGAAAAAGAATTCAGTTCCATTTCCGAACAGAACTAAGCTCTGTGACATGGCTGTATATTTCTTTTAATTTTTTTTTTTGCAAAAATACCCCAAAGGTGCTCGAAAAAATTTTACAAAAGGAAGACTAGTTTGAAAACTTAGTCTCTTGTGATGTTCCATGAAGTAATTTAAAAATGATTTCCTAACTAGTTTTATGTGGCAATCCATGGAGTGACATGAAGTAATTTCAAAACTAACCCTGTGTTAATAATTTGAGGAGTAGTTACTCGGTCTAGGTTTCTGGTTACTCTGACGTAATGTTTTGTCCTCTCCTAGGACATTGTAATGCAAAATGGAACATGTTTTTCCCATATATTTGGATTACTTTTAGACTAGTTCTGGTCCTTTGTGGAGTACTCTTTATACGCATGTAAGGAGTAGTCTCAATTTCTGCAGGGCATCAGCAGGGATTTAGATATTATTTTTGTCGAAAGAACATTTCTGAAATGCCTGCAATTGGGAAAATAGGGACCTTGTTATCTTAGGTATTATTACCGTACTCAAAGGTAATGAGACTTAAGTTAACAAGTTTTTTTATTGGCTGTTTGAAAATTTCTTACGAAAAACTTGAATTCCTGATCCTATTTGCTTTAACCTTTTTTTAATGCAATATTTGCAATAAATTCCTTCAGCTCAAGATCCTTTTTGTTTTTTTTTTTTAATTTTTAATGTATTTTCCAATATTTTGTCTTTCTTTGGAAGACTTCTTCAGGAAAATTTGTTGTTTTGTGTGATAAATTCAATTATTTTATTGAAGAAATTTATTGTAAACATTGTTCTTATGAAAAAAGTAATATCTAAATCCCAGTGGTGTAGCCTAATATTGGGAATTTTAAAATAAAAATTAGACCTCCAGCTGGAAAAAAATTCTTGACATTTTCATTATTATTATTATTTTTAAACAATTTTTATTTTTTTATTCGCTATTTTTAGCTTCTACCATTTATACCAATAAAAATTATAAATAGCTTGTTTTTTATGTTTCCCAGCTATCTATATGTCGACATTTCATAGGAACTACCCTAATCATCAGTAGACTTTGGAAATTTTTGAAAGATATTCTCAAACATTCAACTTTATATCCCAACAATATAAATAAATTGTTGAGAATTTAAAAGAAAAATGCTCTAATAATACCTGTCAAAACACAAAAAACAAGCCTTTTCATTTATACACCTCTCTAACATTTCTTTACACCTTTCAAACAAATGAACAACCGTTGGTTGCTACGATTTGCTTTTTGAAAGTATCGAAAAGCAGAGAACAAAAATTCAAACAATTAAGTTTTTTATTCGCTATTTTTAGCTTCTACCATTTATACCATCTATTTATAATTTTTATTATTATTTTTATTTAATTGATCACATCTTAGAATTTGTGGCATAAAACATTTCATTTGGTGCAGCGAAATATTGGAAATTTTAAAATAATAACTCAAAATTGTGCCTTAAGTTCGAAAAAATTCTTGGCCGACAAATCCTTCATTAATTTTATAAATGAATAAAAAAAATACTAATTTATTGAATTTTTGTTGATTTTAATAATTTTTAAATTAAATTTTTGTTTTGTACATTTGTACAACGGGTTATAGTTCAAGTTTTTCCTTTCTTAAGTTTATTCTTAAAAAGGATTTTTCAAATCCCAGTGGGTGCTGATGAGTAGTGTAGCGGCTACGAAACAGCTAGTTGTCCCCCAGCTAAAGATTTGATTATTATTTTTCTTGTCTTCTACAATCAAAAATTATTGATCACAGCAAATTTGTATTGTAAAGAAATCCTTCTTAAGAATAAACTTAAGAAAGGAAAAAACTTGAACTATAACAAATGTACAAACCAAAAATTTAATTAAAAAAAAAAAAATACCTTTGAAAATTGTAAATCCCAAAATTTTATAATGTTGGTCCTTTGAGTTAGAAATCTGCTTATTTATTCATTAATTAAAAAAAAGTGTTTGTTTATTAATTTTTTTTTTGTGTCAAAAAGTGTTTTCTTTTCTTTTCGTTCTTTTTTGTAATATTTGTTCACTTTCTTTTTTACTTTTTGCCTTAAGTCAAAGACACTTGTACTTGTTGTAATTAAAACAGTTTAACTTGTGTTTGAGTATGTGTCAGCAGCATTTTGATTCCTTTTTGAGTTGCACATACATACACACGCACACACACACACACATACACACACAGCCACGTTGTTCTTAAGATATTATACACACTAGCTCTTACGCATTCACTTTAATCCTTTTGTCCTTTTTAACAGGTTGAACACACAACACACTTGTTATGAAGAATATAAGAAGAAGGAAAAAAATACAAAATAAAAATAAAAGACACGTTAGAAAAAAGTTTTGAATGAATGCTGATGTTTTTGCTGGTTGTGGCTTTTACGTTTTCTTAACGTTTTTTTTTTTATCAACTTAAAGAATTTCACAGGTTAATGACATGCAGCAACAGAGTTGAAGATTTCTTACACAAAAAAAAACTAGATAAAAACTTTTGGGAATGAAATGAATTTAAACTGCAGTTTTATTTTGTTTTAAACAGTTCAAACATTATTATTAAATTGTTATTTTTTTTATTTGCGAGATAATTTAAATTACGCAGCGTTTTTATTTATTTTTAATTGGTTTCACTTTTTTAATTTCCTCTCGAATGCCCCGTTATGAACGGCGGTTGTTCTTTTATGTTTGCCGGCTGAAATCTTTGTGATTCCGTTATTAAACCCTCAAGCACTTGGCTACGTTGTTGTCCGTTTAATATGATTTTTTGCTGTTGTTGCTGTTGTTGTTGTTGGTTTCCTTTTTCGTTTTATGAAAATTTCATTGGTTTCTTGTTGATTGTTTTTCCTCCGCTGGAGTTTAGCTTTTTTTTTATTTTTCTAAAATGCCTGCTAAAAACGCCATTTTCATATTGCGGCATATTTTGTATTTTTATGTAGAGGTATTTGTTTAATGTTTGTAGTAGTGACCCACAAACTTAAAGCAGAGAGCGAAAAAAAAAAATCTTTAAGAAAAACAATTTTTACCTTTCAGTTTAATGTTTAATAATGTTGTTGCACGTTTCAATTCAATTCAACGTTTTGTAACACCCCCCTTCTTTTTTATGCTGGCGGCATAGTTTCAATTATTTTTCCCCCCCTTCACATTATTTTTTCTACGTATTACGTACAACTGCTGCTTACCAAATTGCAATAGCAACATTTTGTTACATTTAAGCTGCCAGCATATATGTACACTTAGAAAAAACTGTCTGGCAAAGAAGTCAATATTCTAAGTAAAAGGAAATATGGAAGAAAACCTTTGTCAACCTTGTGGCTTGGCGTACAACTTTACTTCCGTTGTTTTTTTTCTAAAATTCGAAAAAACCGGTTATACATTTTTATGTGCGTATTCATAAAAAATTAAAATGTATTTGAAATAAGTTTTAGTAAAAATTTGTAAGGAATTTTTGAGTTAAAACACATTTTACATTCATTTAAATTTTTATGAATATGGCCATAATTTAAAGTATTGCCCCTCTCAGGCCAGTACTTTTAATTCACATATTATTTACTATCACACGATATGTAAGTATATATATAACTAAATAATAAATAAACATACTCGTATATGTTTGTATGCATTGAATAAAAAAAAATAGTGCCTCAGCGTCTTATAATTTAGACATTATAGAGGCAAGATGACATAAGCTACCCGACTTTGATATATATAGTTATATGTTTCTTGTGTAATTAATGTAATGTTATGTACACATAACATACTGCATACAGACATAACTTTAGCAACATATATATACATTTTTTTTTTTAACTATTGTTTTATTTATTGAATCTACATAAGAAATGTAATGACAATAAGTATTCAATTCTTAATACTGAAAAAAAAAATTGTGATTAAAGTCCTGCCAGTGCTGGACAAAAATGTATTTTTATGCGAATATTATTTCAGAATTCAGTCATCTGCTTAGAGCTTGAATGGTAGCCGAAGTATCCCTCCTTCTCAGACGGGTATGACCACCAAAGTTAAGAATATTAACTGCAAGAGGATTTGGTTGGAATTCGAGTTTGTCAATATATCTTGTCGCGTACTTCACAAATTCAGATTTCACAAAAGGTACGTTCAGATCTGCGTGGATTCGTGAGTTTTTAACGTACCATGGAGCGTCTGTAATTCTACGGAGTATTCTATTTTGACTTCTTTGAATCTTTTTCATTGTTGGATGCCGAGGCTGTGCCCGATAATTGAATCCCATAGCACCATATTGGCTTTAGAATCGAGTTGTAAAGCAAAAGTTTACAATCAAGCTTCAAGGTCGAATTTCTGTCTGTTTCTGTATTATTATGCTAATTTGCACTGCTTTCAATTTCATCTACGTTACTTTTGCCTCCATGTGCGTCTTCCATGTTAGTCTACGGTCAAGATGAATACCGAGGTATTTGACTTCACTCTGTTGAGGTATTACTTTATTGTTAATAGTAATGGGTTAGCATGTTCCTAGACGCAGTGCGAATGTAACATGGGCACACTTTTGTTCATTAACCTTGATTTTCCAAAGCTTGAGCCATTTCTCTAGTTTGTCGATATGTTCCTGTAAGTTTATTGATGCTTGCTGGTGGTTACTATGTATGCTAAGGAATGCTGTATCATCTGCAAATATTGAAGTGTGAATGTTGGTGCTTGTCGGCATGTCAGATGCGTAGATCAAATATAAGATAGGCCATAATATGCTGCCTTGGGGAATTCCAGCTTCAATGGGCTGAACGGGGCTTATGAAATCGCCTTCTTTTATTATAAATTGGCGACAATATAAATAGCTTTCCAAAAGGTTATGTATGTTTGCAGGTAAGTTAAACTTTATTTTATGCATTAAGCCATCGTGCCACACTTTATCAAAAGCTTGTGAGACATCGATGAATAAGGCAGGGCAATGATTTTTATCCTCAAATGCCTTTCTTATGACGTTAACTAACCTGTGTGTTTGCTCAATGGTGCCATGTTTCGCTCTAAAACCAAATTGGTGATTGGCAATACATTCAACCTTATTAAGCATTGGATCCAACTTCGCCTTTAGCAATTTTTCGAAAAGTTTTGAAATTGTTGTCAGTAGACTTATTGGACGGTATGATTCTACTTTCGTGTGATCCTTCCCTGGCTTAGGAATCATTGTTATCATGGACACCGTCCGCTCTGCAGGGTAATACTCAAGTCGTAAAATAGCATTAAAAATAAAAAGAACAATTCAGGCAGCTCTACGAGCATTTTGTTGTTGATTTTATCCATACCTGGAGCTTTTTTAAGGTTTAGATTACCAATATCATTTTCAACTTCTTGAAAATTGAATCTTAAAGGCATAGGAGGTCTACTAACAATAGGTGGCAACTCATTTGCATTATCAGACTTATTTGTGGTAAAAACGTTTTTCAAATGGTTAACAAATAAATTACCCTTTTCCGAATCATCTCTAGCCCAGTCACCAGACGGTTCTCGCAAGGGCGGCTTACCTCTAACTGGCCTTTTTAAACCTTTAGTCGCCCGCCATAAAGAATAGTCGGACTGAGGAGTACCATCCAGACTTTCTAAATACGTTTGTAGAGAAGCCGTTTTTTGGTTTGCAAGCAAATTTCTTAGTTGATTTTTGCACACACGGAGTCTTGTTTTTAGTTGCGGAGACCTGCGAAGTTGCCACTCTCGTCTAACTCTTCTTTTTTCTAATACAAGTTGCTCGATTTCTGAATAAATAAATAAATAATAAAAAATAATTACAAAATAATGATGAAGCATTAAATGAGAAGCATTTTTATGTTTTGCGATAAGTATTCTTTAATTTTTCGCTTAAACATCAAAATTCTTTCGATATTTTTGATGCATTGCGGTACTTTCTTTCATCTTTCGGGCAGCGTACGAATCCCACGATATTTTGAAGCGGTCCTCAAATCAATACAATTTTTTCACGTCTTCAAAAGACCGGAAGTGGTGGTCGGCCAGGTCCTGTGCACTTGATCGAACCAAGTAACAGTCCGAGGGAGTAAAGTCTGGAGCATTAGGCGGGTGGGGTAGGACTTCCCATTTCAACGTTTCCAAGTGTGTCTTGGCCAGTTTCGTATTGTGTGTTCGAACAAGGCCATGCCAAATAATTCATGAAACCATGAATTATTTGGTTTTATTATATGTATGATACGATACGGTGAAGATTTTTGTTGTAACCATAATATTTTTATAACTAATAATGTTCTGTTTAATTATGTTTCAACTCCAGTAGAGAATAACGATACAATTATAAAGCAGTAAACCAGAATATACTCAAGGTAAAATGAACATGTTTATAACGATAAAAAGATATTGCTTGCAGAAGCAAAATGGATTGTTAAACAAAACTATTTCTCAAACTACTTTTTCTCAGCGTATATTTATGTATATATAGAAATTGTGTATATACCAGTATACTCTTAACTTCTTAACTAGTATTGCGTTCCTTTTTTGCTTCTCTTCTTGGCGGAAGTCTCATTTTTTTTAGAGTTTTCTGCTGTTGTTTGTGTTAGGAGTAAATATGTTTTTGTGTAGAGTGTCAAAGGTAGTGTTATGTTTGGGGAAAAGTTGTGCTGTGTTTGTTGCTTCTTGACGTGTGTTCTTTCATACAATATTTGTTAAGAAAACCGCAACACAATGGTTTGAATAGCTTCTAAAGTGAAATCGACCTAAAATCAAAAAGTTTCCTTAAAAGACTTTTTAGCCAACAATTTGTTTTTAGTAACAAGAAAGTATAGTAGTTACAAAGAAAAAAAATCTGTAAAAGACAGACAGCCATAAGAGCTGTGATATGCAGGAGCTGCAATTATAGCTTGTGCACATTATGGTTGTTTAATTGCTGTACAAAAACTTCAGTAATCATGGCTCTATAGCGGTCCCCATTATCTGTAACGTTCTGACTAGCATTGTTCTTGAACAAGTAAGGACTAGTAGTTTCGCCAGCTCAACAGCCAATTTTTCTAGGTATAACCAGTGTCTCCCCAGAGAGTTATCATCACTCCAAATATGGCAATCTTGTTTATTGAGGTATTATTCAAACAAAAATAAGCTGCATTGCTAAACAAAATTCACGTATGAAAATTGTGATCAACCGCAGTCTTGCTTCACTGAATCTGGCAAGGGTGTTCAGGCGTCAGTCTATTCGTGTCGAAATGTCAAACCAAACTATATATAAATCACTCATCAGAGAAATAAAAGCTGGCCAAAGAAAACAGTGCTGCAAACTTCAAGGTTTACACCTCCATAAAACTACCCTTTATGTGATTGCATGCAATAATGTAATATAGTTTCTTCTAACAACAACATTTTATTGAATTATGCGGGCATTTTCTCTTGTTGGCAAGTTTTCAAGGTCGTCCAGCAGTTTGACGTTCTGAGACTTGGACAGAATAAGCAATTGTTTTACATCAGCAGCTGCTTTGACGGGCTTATCTGATCTATGGGCTGACTAGCTTGACAGTCTCGCTCACTTTTGCCATAAGTTTTTAGCCATATGAACAAACCCTTTGCTGAAGATTTTGGACCTTTTGATCCCTCCTGTAAGCTATTTCTCAGGGAAACTAATTCCCCTTCTTGCGATTAAGGCTTAAGCCATAGGAAGAATGATTCAGGCCTGAGATGGTCTGCAAGCAGAACCTCTTGGGGGTTTTGCCGATTCCCGTTCTGTCAATTAACTCTTGGTAAGGGTTCTGGAAGTCTAATACATCATAACTGGTAGGATTTCCCAGATGATTGTTTTCTAAAACAAACTCGAAAATAAAACCCCACAAAGCAGAGTGCTCCCTCTGGTTAGGCATATGCCAACACAAAATCTGCTTCCTCGAAGGGCAGACTTAATCATTTAACGTGCGTTCCTATAAGACAATATCCCATCAGAAACGCCACCATAGTGTGCAACGCCCCTCGAACCAGAGCACTTAAAATAATTGTCAATTTTTAACTCGCTTATATTACACTACTTTCACGCACGAAAAGTTTACTCTGTAAAGCCTTGAGTTTATTGGTGGCAAGGGAAAAGAGAGTAGCTCTTTTACACTCTTTATTTTTCCTTGCCACTACGAAACTCAAGACTTTGCAAAGTAAACTTTCCGTGTGTGAAAGCCGTGTTAGTTTAATTGCATGTTTGTATGTTTGCAACACTCGTAACACATGCCATATGAGTGATTATTACATATGTTAGTATATAAAACTGTGTTACTGCTTTGGTGCGAAAATTTGAGTTGCCATATTGCTTCCGGGGAAGTTGGGGATTTTGGAGATTTACAAAGCAGGATTTGGGAATTCCCAAAAAAAGATCGGAATCACTTCACTAGCCGGTTTGGAACCGGTTTTACATTTAAGTGCGCGTTTTGGCCGTGGAACATGCATCTGATCTATAAACAGCCATTCGCTTTAGTGTGAAAATTTAAGTTGACTTATTGCTTCTGAGGAAGTGGGTGCTTAGCTAACCAAATCGGAACTGGTTTTTCATATATGGTGCGCGTTTTGGTGTGTTACGTGTATCTGAACTATTAACGGTCATTAGGCTTAGTGCAAAAATTGAAGTTGCGATATCTTTTCTGCGGAGGTGGGAGATTATTGCAATTCCTGAAGCCGAGTTTGGGAAGTCCAAAAAATAAACTCGGAACACGTTATATGGATAATTATCTGAATATGTGGATAATTAATTTGATATCGAAGCGTGTTTTTTATTGGGGTATATGATAATGCACACAATCATGGCATTGGTCGAAATTCGTCATACTCAGCGGAAGTTGAAAAAGAAGAACATGTGTTACTACCTATCTACATAAGCAATCTGATCAATTATTACCGTAAAAACCGACAAAATTGATTGCGTGTGGGTCACGCATTTTTGTGAGATGGTTAATCAATTATCTCGGAACACAAGCTGTCAAATTCATTGTCATTATTGACTTTTATGTAAATACACAATTATTTAAAGAAAAAATTCAAAAATCCACACAAACTTCTGTACCAAAAAATTTCCAATTTATGTTTTAAGATCTTCAAATGTTCGCCATCCAAAAGTACAGTATTGAACATTAGCAATTTGATGACGTAATTCTGCGGGCGTTATATCTAATGTTAAGATATAATAGATTCCACGTGTGAAGTGAAAGAATTGCCTGACGGCTAAGTAGTTTAAGCAGCCACATAAATGACGGGATGATTCAATATGATCTCGTTTTCAAAACCGCTTAGATGCTAATGTAGCAACTATAAAACAACTATAAAATTATAGTTGTTCTTCAGCTAAATTCTATAATTACTTTGCTTGCTGCCTTAATTAATATAATTACTGATAACAGTATAATATGCTATTCATACATACACTTTTAATGGAAATTTTGCAATTAACGCCTTAAATGATTTAAATTACCCATACAAAATTTTAATCAACTTAATTGCCAATTAACAGTTAATTGTTCTAGTATTTAGTAAAATTAAATATACAACCCTGCGGCAACCGTGTTTAGTTAGCACAATAATACCCAATGAACACACTTTGTTCAAATTTGGCAACTCAAATGTAAACAAAAGATGGCGAGTCAACAAGAAGAAATATTCACAATCAAAATGTAAATAACTTTGCTGTCAGCTGTTGTCAAACGTTAATTGCATTAGCAATATTAAGTATGTATGAACACTTTAAAAATTTTTAATTAACTGATAATTGAATTAATTAAAAAGTCTATGTATGAACAGCATTTTAAGTTAGCATAAAAAAATGCTGTTAATTTTTAAGAGGAAAAAACTAACTGGAGCCGACGAACGTAACCATAACAGAACAAAACCTCTTTTCGTTTACGTTTTGTCTCTCTGCGCTCCATAGTGCCGCACCGTCTTGCATGCAACTTGTGTGCAAAAAGAAGAAGCATAGGAAAAAATATATCGCCCAATATATACATACATATGAAAACTGAAACACAGTTGTGGTTTTGGTTTAAAGTTTATGTGTCACGTTTGATTTCTTTTGTTTTTGTTTTCCACTACTTCTTTTTACCGGCTAACTGTTTGCAAACGTGCACACATTCATATGTGTATATCTATATATATATATATATATATATATATATATATATATATATATATATATATATATATATATATATATATATATATATATATATATATATATATATATATATATATATATATATATATATATATATATATATATATATATATATATATATGTGTGTGTGTGTGCTTTTGTTATAGTGGTGTTGGTGTAACCGTATCTGTATATATATTTTTCTATAGTATTTTAAATTTTATTATTATTTTCATTTACCCGTGAGGGGTCTTTCACAGGATGTCACTTACAGTGGGTCAAATTAATTGTTGGTGAAAGTAGAGTAAAAAAAAGAGACGCTGTCATAAAAATTGTAATACCATTGAAAATGGGTGGGGAGCCTCATAAGGTGGGGTGCTTCATAAAGAAGCAAATGAAACAAAAACACTAAAAAAAACAACAAACTATTTGCAAGATGCCAAATGATGTGAAAGCTATAAAATTTTTGATGAATGGTCGGTTAGAAAAGAATTCTTGGAAAAATAATTTTTGTTCTTTATTATAAACGCAATAATAGAGTTTATTTGCCATTCAATAAACGGTTTTTAAAAAAGTTAAAAGGGGTTTACATAGTTTATTTTTAAGGTTATTTGATTTGCTTTTACACATCATGAAGGTTGTCAGGCAAATAGTGGGACATTTAAAAAAGTATTTCTAATGGAAAATTCCATATACTGTGTGTAATTAGCTGCACGTGTGGAAAAAATATTGATGGATTAAGAAATTATTCAAAAACAAAAAAAAAAAAAATCTAATCAATCATAAAACATGACTTTCTTAAAGTAAATTTTGTTTATTATTGTCAAGACCAAGCACGAAACTTTGGAAAACCTTCAAAACAAAAATAGATTTTTGTAATATACATGCTCTGGCAAGGAATTTTTTCTCTATTTATGCTTCCACTTGTCTTAATCGGCCGGATGTTTTCACCTCATGGCAAGCCCGGGTATGTGAGAATGCTGATTCACAGGATTTTTATATACCTAGCTATCAACTTTTATATCTATTTCTTATGTATAGCGTTGTAATGTATATTAGCAACGAAATTATATTCCAATGTCAGGCGCCATTAGGCATGCATGATATTGAATTCGTCTCATTTTGCATGATTTTTTTGCTATTATCTTTTTGGCAACACTAGTTTTGACAGCTCACGCACGTTTTGTATCTTGTGTCGCTGTCAAGCATCTTCAGTTTGGTCTATAATTTAATCATGAATCGTCTTAAACGAACAACGCTTGCAAATTATTGAATTTTATTACCAAAATGCGTGCTCTGTTAAGAAAGTTCATCGCGCGCTTCTTCCATTTTATGGTCAGTTTAATCGACCTACTGAGGCTTTTATTCGGGAATTGAAGCCAAACGACCTACCACAACGCCAAATTTTTGCTGAATGGGCTCTTGAAAAGTTAGATGAAGATCCACTTTTTTATCGAAGAATTGTGTTCAGCGACGAGGCTCATTTCTGGTTGAATGGATACGTGAACAAGCAAAACTGCCGTATTTGGAGTGAAGAGCAGCCAGAAGCATTGCAAGAGCTACCAATGCATCCACAAAAAACAACCGTTTGATGCGGATTACGGGCTGGCGGCTTCATTGGGCCGTATTTCTTCAAAGATGATGCGAATCACAACGTTACTGTGAATGGTGAGCGCTACCGTGCGATGATAACAAACCTTTTTTTGCCCAAAATGGAAGAGCTTGACTTGCATGATATGTGGTTTCAACAGGACGGTGCCACATGCCACACAGCACGCGAAACAATGGACCAATTGAGAGGCAAGTTCGGTGAACAGTTTATTTCACGCTTGGAACCAGTCAATTGGCCGCCCAGATCGTGCGAATTAACGCCTCTAGACTATTTTTTTGGGGCTATGTTAAGGCTAATGTCTACAGCGACAAGCCCGCTTCGATTGACGCACTGGAAGCTAACATTGCCAACATTATTCGTGAGATACCGACCGAAATGTTGGAAAGAGAATGCCAAAATTGGACAAAGCGGATGGACCATTTGAGGCGCAGCCGCGGCCAACATTTGCATGAAATAATCTTCAAACATTAAATTATATCGACCCAACTATCGATCCAAATAAATATTTCATGCATTTTGCTCAATTTTATATGTTTTTTTTTTTAAATTTCCGATAGTTCTTATAAAATCACCCATATATACATATATTGGTGTTTACTCTTCCATATAGAGCTTTTGGGCATCACTGATCTAAATGTTCACAAATGATGGCTTCGTTATTTGAGCGATACAAATCTACACGGCCAATATGTTGAGTTATTTGCTGCACACTAGCACGTAGCGCAACTAGGGAATGAACCAACGCACAGGTCGTGCATTGAAGGGCTTCAAGTAAACATCCTTAGTCTATTCCTGACTTCACACCCTCAAAAGTATGAAATCAGCGTTAGTGCACCTCTCGGCGATTCGCATCATTACGCCATTTCTGCTTCCTTTCTGTTACCAGAACTTCGTACCGTTTCCAACGTTATGGGGCCAAAAATGAGGACATTTGTCATATCATTGATGTTAAAAAACATCTTAGTTATGACGGGTTTTCTATGCACGCAAAGAAAAATCAGTTTCGAATATTGTTGTCGCAATATTAGTATTTGCTCTATCATAATTTGTATTGTTGCCACTAGCAGCATATTATCTTTTTTTTTTAATATAGTTTAATCCTTTATGAATCTATCAGTTTTTAAGTTTGCATATTTCTATTACGAGTATTATATTTCTATCATTTTAAAATATGGTTGAATGCAATAATAATGTTAAAAAAAAAAAAAATAATTCGTACAGAACAATAGCTTTTGTTATGTACAACAGTAGAATGGTTTTTAACATACGTATGGTTAATTTATTTATCAGCAACACATGTGCGTTAAACTAACTATTGTTGTTAAACATATATGTGGACTAAAGCACATAAGTCTTTTTTTCAAACTTTTCAGGAGAGCAAAAATGCTGATAAAATGCATTTCACAGTTTCTGTGTACTTATTTAAGAAAAAATTAAAATATTGTATTAGTTAGTTTTTTTTTTTTCTTTAATTTGGAATTTTTTAAGAAAAGCTATTACAGTAGTATTCTTCGAGAAAAGAAATAAAACCATAAATATGTTCTTTTGTCATAAGAACTTTTATAAGGAAAACTAACATATTTTGAGATAAGATATTTTGTCAAAAGTAAAATTAATAACTTTCCTGCCACCCATGTTTATTTACGGTCTTTTGCCAGATTAAATCCATTTAAAATATATTAAATAAGTTGTTTCAAATAAAAGTTGACTCAAATAAAATTTTATTTTTAAATACGTTGCACATACTACTTGTATGTGTATGTAAGTCATACATGAATGTTTATTAGTTAATAATGATAAAATAATTTTGAACACCGATATGGATTATAAGTATGTAATTTTTATTGTGTAGAAGAATATTGATGCGTTCAAGTATGGAGTTGGAAGACATTGTTGTAAATCAAATGAAAACATTCTTATGCACGTAGAAAAAAATATATGGTCGATACGACAATATTTTAAGGGCAACATACTATTGTTGGATTATATGATTGTACTTGATAATACTACATTGTTACATTTAAAATACCATTGACAGGGCATACCATAGTATTTTAAGAAAAATATTATAAGTAACCATACTATATTTTGGTTTAACATTATTATAATAATATGTAACCACAGTAGTGATTAAAGTTATCAAATAATTGTCATACTCAGCTATATTTTTATACTAACCACTCTTACTTTTCTCATATGTAACCATGTTACTTTCATGAAATAACCAAACTAATGTTATAATTAGCACGAATACATTCATATGCTAAATAATTACAAGACAAAGACAGCTTATAATATATATATTAACACTATGTTTAATATAAATTTCAAAAAATAATCAAGTTGCATCTGCTCTTTGATGTTGAATTATCCATCTACTGCAATAAAACAAAAATATTTATTAGAAATTTCATCCGCGATTGCAATTTTAAAAGTAATTTTTAACCATATTAATATGGTTGCCCGTAGCCGTATTGTTGCATATGTTTATATCTTAATATTACAGACTTACCTTTATATTTTCGCGAATGCTCAAATGTATTTTTCGCCACTTTCGTGTTCTTTTTTTCTCCTTTTTATATAAAGCTACTAATATTTTTCAAATTAAAAGTACACAAAACATATGTCTATTTCCAAAAAAAAAAAAATATGTGTGAGCGACTAGAAGAAAATATTATTAATGACAACAATAGCAAATTTATTTTTTAAACTCTTTTGTTGGCTATGAATATTATAAACAAAAACATTCTTATATTGAATGTGATAAAAGCTGTGACTGTTTTTAAAAAAAATTTCACAATTGCTATTATTGTATGCAACCATATCGTGAAATTTATGGATAGTAACAATAGAATTACAGAAATGCAAACAGTAACATATTCAGAGAGGAATAAACTATAATTAAACCGATAATTCGCTGTGTTGAACAGTAATACACAATGTTATAGAATATATATTAATGTTGTCGCAACCATATATCAAACTGCCTTTTCTTTGCGTGTGGATTTGTCACTTTTAGATAATTCAGCCTTTCGTTTACATCTCCGGAATTTTTAATTTTGGCTTTTAAAATTTCACAACGACTGCATAAATCAAGTTGTGGTTTCTTGAAATAAATGTCTAGCGTCTGAAATATTTGCTGAGACTTTGATTCGGACACTGGTCGAGATATATTTTCCGTGTAAAGTTTATATAATGTTGCGAGATTAAGTCCACGATGGAAATAAACCATGTTTGTATGACGGCGGCTTTTGAGATGGAACATGTTTGCCGCGTTGGTCATTTTGCACAAAAACATGTGTAGCTTGTGTTATTATAGTTACATATGTTTTTAATTGATTGATTACTTTCGCCAAATATATTTAAAAAGCATCGTTTACAAATTCTTACTCTTTCATCGTGAATTACAAAATGGTATAAATAATTGTATTAAAGAATATAACGTATATTTCTACAAAAAACAACTTAATTATTTGTATTTTCTCACATAATGCATTTGACAAAATCCCTTATATAGACATAAAAAATGATATTTTAACACAAAATTTCGACAAAAGCTCTTATTTCCATATAAGTTGTTTTGTGGGATTGTAAGTTCCACAAATTTTGATTCATTTAATAAACTTATTTCAATGTGAGTCTGCTGCTTTAATTATTTCACTTACAACAAAAGCCAATATATTGAGATAAGTTGTTTTGTGAAAAGTATGTCAAGAGAAAAAGCAGACTATTAAAATAAGATAAGTTGTTTTGTCATAAGGAAGTTAACCAATTTTTATGGTTTTTTTTAAATATAATCAACATATTTAATATAAGCTGTTTTGTCAAATGCAATCCAAGCGAACTTTCAGTTAAGTTGATTATTCGTGTGTGATATCTCACAAACTAAACGACAGATGCGTATGCCGATAAAACGAAAAAATCCGCCTTAAAAAGTTACTTTTATAACAAAAAATTTTCTTAAGTCGACTTATGTGCTTTTGTCAAAAGTCCATAGATATGTATACATACTTTTATTTCATTTTCTATTTTCAAGTAATTAGTTTATTTTTGTGAGTTTGTTTTCTTTTCTCAATATAAATAATATAAAAATAATAAAGAGTATATAAATATTAATCCGTTAAAATGGTTATAGAAGTAAAGATTTTGAAGTAAAACGGTTGGTACAAGAACTTAACTCGACAAATGCATTTATACCTATATGTGTTTGAATATGCTTGAGTTTTATGTGTATTTTTGCAGATATATACGAGTATATGGACTAGTGTATTCATGTGTACGAGTATGAGTATATATTATGTAATCATATAATATTGTGACGTTCAAGAACAGTGTGATTGGCTGTGACAATAGAATTCAAAACTTTTCAATAATATGGGTGGGGACGATAATATTATATGGTTGGATATGACAGTTAAATATTAGTTTTTACCACAACAGTATTCGCCATGAAACAAATATTACGACTTTTAACAAATATATGTTTATATGATAAAATTTTGGTTCTTGGCTGTACTTAATTTTGTAAAAAAAATCATAAAATGAAAACATATTATATCGTTGTGTTCAACCATATAATTCAACAATACTATTTTGCCCTTAAAATATTGTCATATCAACCATATTTTTTATTCTACGTGTGAGTGTGGATATTTCCAAAGCCGTGTAGATATTTCTACGTGGCATGGTACATGACTGTCAAAACTTATTGAATTTTGGTGTTTTTTTTTTATTTTTATCTTGTACCAGTACTCAGGGGATGACCCCTACATATGCAGGGCATTGTACCAGAACTAGGAAAATAGGTTATGAGGAGGGGGAAAGAAGGAGTAGTGTTTTTGAACATTTGACTTGAACTTTCCAACGCTATAACAGACAGGAAACACGTCAGCAGGCAACTTGTTGCACAGACGAAGCGTACGGCTGAAAAACGAATTCTCTCTGTAATGCGTAGTACGATTCCCTGGGCAATCGACCACAAATGGATGAGCTCTGGACGATGCACCTGTGCTTCGTAAAAATGTACGAGTTTCGGGAACAAGACCCCTGATCTCGTCAGAGCAAAATCCATTGTAGTAACGATAGAACAGAGTAACGCACCCTACACTGCGTCGATGCTCCAGTGAGTCAATAGAGTTGGATACCCTACTGTTACCGATAAGCTTCTTCGCCCTCTCCTGCACACGGTCAAGCAACCCCAAAATAGACTTTGGGGCACCGACCCAAACATGAGAGTTGTATTCCATTTTCGGTCGGCTATAGGTGGTACAAATAGTAAGGAGGTCGGATGGAGTGAAGTACATCTTATACCGTTTCAAAAAACCGAGGCACTTGAATGCTTCTTTAGAGACATGAAAAATGTGGTGTTGCTTATTTTGAGCTTTCAAGATTTAGTTAGGGGTAATGTAAGGCTTAGGCGCTTGCCCCGAAGGAGTTTGCGCTCTGCTGTGGACGTCCTGACGGGTCGCAGGTGAGGAAGTTAAATCTTCCATTTAATTAATTCTGTGGAATTTGCAGAGACGAGGAGGAAATAGAGCGTGTTGAGTACTTCTTTTGTCGATGTCCAGCTCATTCCTATGTAAGGGCAGACAGATGCTGCACAATTGGCAGAAATAACTATTCTAAATAACAGGCTGCCAGCTATTGTAAAGCCAGCCCACTTAGGCCCATTCTAGTCCCGTTGTGTTAAAAGCAAAACAAATAATAATATACTAATCCTGCTTATCTGATAGTTTTTTATATATGTTTGTTGGCCAGCTGTATTATTTTCTTCCTAACTTTGTGTTGGTTTCGCTAATTTGGTTAAATATTTGCTCAATGTGACCTTTAGTCTTTACTGCTTTTGCGACTTAAAATAAAAAGAGAATATACTGCCATTCGCAAACATTCCCTTAACTAACAACTTTCATTACAAAATCTCACAAAATGTTTATGAATATTTAAAATGCAAAATAAACACTAATTTTCTTTTCTAGAATAAAGAACTCACTAGTTCAATTAACCCCACTGCTGTCAACCAATTACCATAAATTACTTGCCAGTAAACTCATAAACATTTTACTATACTCTGCAGCACCAGTCAAAGAGCTGTTTTAAATATACGCTTTTAAATATATGCTTCAAGGACCTTAAAAACCCGCCAAGTGGAAACCAGTGAAAAGCATTAATCCAAAAACGAAGCAAATCGTGTGTCTTTATGCTAACCAAAAATGTTTATTTTGTAACTTCATGACATGCACACTTACATGCACATGTACTTACAAAGACGTTAAGCTTTGAAACAAAGTCCTGAAGTGTTGGGTGGGGTGGAGGTTTGACTTAAAGAAATGTGTTACTTTTACAATTTTTTGTTAATGTAAAACGTATTTTGAGGAAAATGTTTTTGAGGATTTTTTTCTTTTATCAAAAGCAAAACTAAAAATAAACACTAATTACCTGGCAAAAAAAATGCTTTTTCCTAACTGACATCTCAAGGCCCGACAAAGTTCTTCGCTTGTGGAGGTAAGTAATAATAATTATTTATATTATATTTATCTCTAAGCAATTTTATTTAAAAAAAAAGTATTATTACTTACATTCCGCGAACATTAATATTTTTATTTTTATGTAAAGTTGTGGTCCAACCTTAATACTCGATGTTAATTGTGAGTCACACTTTAATTTCAAGTTTTTTGCCTTTCAGTGCTTGACGAATTCAACTATGGAAAGATATACAATTGAGGAGTGCATTAAGTGAATTGTTGAAGTAACATTGTTGATAACATTTGTGTTTCAAAGTGAGAGCATAAGAAAAATCTCTTTCAACATAAAAACCACAAAAGACTACATGTGATTAAATGTGCAGCAAACAGGTCATGTAAATGACTGGAGAACCGTTTTGTTTACGGATAAGATGAAGTTCAATTTGGATGGACCTGATGGCCATAAATATTATTTCCAGGATTTGCGCAAAAAAAAACCTTGTTTGAGCCGACATCACAGCTGAGGGGGAGGCGTTGTTGTATAGAGTGCTATTACGTACTATGGCACCATCGATCTTGGAATCAGCTTAGGTAGCTCAATGAACGACTTGGTCCCATATTTTGGCTATTGCAACAGGATAATGCCCCTCTACACAATGCCAGAGTAGTTAATGTTGATATTCTTGACTGTTCACCCTATTCGCCAGACTTCAGCATTATTGCAAATGTCTGGGGTTGGTTATCCTGTAAGGTCTATGAAGGAGGCTGGCAGTTCGATGACAAGCAGTCACCAATTCAAGTTATTAAGGATGCTTGGAGTGAAATTTCGTTAGACTTGAAGTTATTAAAAGCAAAGGGGGTGCTATCCATTACTAATCGTTAGTAAGTATAGGAGATAAAGCAATAATAAAGAAAAAATTATTAAAAGCACAAGAGATACTGTTTTTCATTAAAATTAGTTAAGGTGCCTTTATTCAAGTGAACAAAACAAAAAAAAAAAAAAATAATTTTTAGTCTTTTTTATGCATTAAAAATACATCATGTTTACATGATACCGACTTCGGGTCCTAGTGGGTGCTGATGAGTAGTGTAGCGATTACGAAACATCTAGTTGTCCCCCATCTTTAGTATTAAACTATTTTTTCTGCCTTTTTTATCTTGAAGCAGTCCGCCAGGGATGAACTCTATGTATGTAGTTCATTTTACCAAGCAAATAGGTTATGAGAAGGGAGAAAAGGGAAGTTGGGTTTATTGACATTTACCTTGAACTTTTTAAAATTATAACTGACAGAAAACACTTGTGCAGGCAACTTGTTAAACAGACGAATCATACGGCTGAAAAACGAGTTGTAATGTGTTGCGCAGTTACAAATGGATGAATCCTAGACGATGACGGCATGTTACGTAATAATGTGGAGAGGTTTCGGGAACAAGATCCCTAATCTCGTCCGAGCAAAATTCATTGTAGCAATGATAAAACAAAGAAACGTACCCCACGCTATAGCGATGCTCCAGAGAGTTAAGACAGTTCTGAAATTGATTTACATCAACACCTGTCTTTATGGCCAAATCTGATGATGGACCAACTCCACGTGGTGAATTATTTACGATACACCAGTGCCCCTGTGTAGCTTGCTAGGCCCACACAGGTGGCAGTCTCTTGCTATAAATTGGTAGCCTTATAGACACACTCCTTAAGGGTTCGGGCCTTCTAATCCCCCTGTATACAATTTCCAAGATGTCAATGGAATACAAGGCTTAATGAGTTATAGGCCGAAGTCCATTAGGAGCATCAGCCCTTAACCAACTCATCCGTCTAACCATCACTTCTGCGAACTTAAACAACTTTCTTTGCTTAAAAGCAGTTCTGGTCTTAAAAGGAGGTAACTAAAATACAGAAAATGAAAATTTCCGATCTCGCTCCATATACACCCGGGATATGGTTTAGGCTATATCCCAGATTTTTCCGTGAAAACTTTTTTTTGTTGCTTAAAAGCAGTTCTGGTTATAAAAGGAGGTAACTAAAATATAGAAAATGAAAAATTTCGATATCGGTCCATATGCTCGTATACCCGAGATATAGTGTAAACCGATTTATTCATGAAAATGTCACGTAAGCGAGCTTAAAAATTTTGTTTGCTTAAAATCAGTTTTGGTAATGGAAAAAGGCTACTAAAATACAGAAAATACAAAGATCTGATATCGGTCCATATATACCCGAGATATAGTCTAATGAAAAAAATTGTTTTTGCTTAAAACCGTTTCTGATTATAAAAGAAGGTTACTTAAATAGAGAAAATGAATATCTCCGATATCGGTCCATATGTACTCGAGATATATCCTAAACCGTTTTTTTTCATTAAAAAAAATTTTTTTTCTTCATTATGGTTATGGTTATGAAATGAGGTTACTAAAATACAGAAAATGAAAATTTTCGATATCGATCCATATATACCCAATCCTAAATCGATTTTTCCATGCAAAAATTTTTTTTCTTAAAATTAGTTGTGGTTATGATAGGCGGTTACTAAAATACAGCGCATTAAACTTTTCGATATCGGTCCTTATATACCCAAGATATAGCCTAAACCGATTTTTTCGTGAAAATGTTGCGTAAGCGAACTTTTTTTGCTTCACAGCAGTTCTGACAATTTAAAGAGGTTACCAAATACAGAAAACGAAAATTTCCGATATCGGTCCATATATACCCAAGATATAGTCTAAAACGATTTTTAATGAAAAAAATTGTTTTTGCTTAAAACTATTGCTGATTATAAAAGGAGGTTACTAAAATACTGAAAATGATAATATCCGATATCGGTCCATATGTACCCGAGATATATCTTAAACCGATTTTTCATTGAAAAATTTTTTTTTTTTCTTCTAAACAGTTGTGGTTATGAAATGAGGTTACTAAAATACAGAAAATTAAAATTTTCGATATCGGTCCATATATGTATATCCAAGATATATCCTAAGCCGATTTTTCGATGAAAAAAATTGTTTTCTGATTATAAAAGAAGGTAACTGAAATAGAGAAAATGAAAATTTCCGAAATCGGTCTACATATACATGATTAACTGATTTTTCCATAAAAGATTACCTTTTTGGCTGGCGATCACAAAGCAAAAAAAAAAATTTTTTTTTGCCCCGACATCAGTTCATATATATTTGAGCATCTTAAACTCAAATTTGTGACTACGTAATAACTAGTTGTTCCCCAGCTAAAGGTTTGATTATTATTTTTCTTGTCTTCTTCAATCAAAAATTATTGATCACAGCAAATTTGTGTTGTAAAAAAGAAACTTCTTAAGAAAACTTAAGAAAGAAAACTTGAACTAAAAGCCAGTGTATGAATGTACAAAAACCAAGAATCTTCTTTAAAAACTATAAAGTTCAACAAAAATTCAATAAATGAATATGTAAAACAATTTAGTTACAATATGTCTAATGTTGTTGATACCACATGGAATTGGACATACTACTTACTGAGCCTCAGAGACACATGTCGGTAAGATGAGGGTTAAGCTTGGGCATGAGCAAGTTGTAACCTTTTAAGTAACTTGTAACCTTTTTTTCTTAATTCAGCTAACACTTCCAAAAGATATAACACTCATACCTAGATTTATGTAAACAAAAACATGCAGAGTACAAACAAGCAAATACAAAGAATGACTGGCCAAAGAAATTTCTACCACGTGTTCGTTTTTACTTTACTTTTAGTGCATTAAAGCAACAAGAAAATAAAACCCTTTTAACAAACATTAAGATATTAAATTTGCTAAAATTATTTTCTTAATTATATTATAAAATTAATTTATATAAAACTGTGAATAAAAGCGGCTGAATTTTGTGGGTGTATTTAGGTGTTCCATGATTTCGGCTTGTTTTTGGAACGAAACTTAAATTATTCAAATTACATTATAATTGAGATGAAGGATACTTACTCGTATTAACTTTCATAAATGTACGAGTACTCGTGTATTTAAATTTTTCTTCTTTCAGTTATAATTACAAAAACATTTAATTACACGTTTCAAAGTCCATGTTCAAAAGTACAAGCCAGGTCACTTAACTGACGTTTGTGGGTCCCTTTTTAAGCCACTTCACAGAGGGATGTTAGAGGTCAATGTGTTATAACTTACAGGGTGTGGGGAAAATATGTTTTTCTTTCTTAAGAAATAAATTTTACATATAAAACATTTTACTTACTCGTATAAGCTTTAGCTAAAAATTTGCACAAAATATGTTATCACTCACTTCAACATGTTTTGCGCTGTGAACAAGTACCAAATTGTAGTTAATACACATACAGAGCTGGGTAGTATTTAAAATACATGTATTTGACATATTGGAATTTTTCTTTTGTATTTGTATTTTGTATTTATTTTCAAATTCCCAACTTGAGTGCGTATTATGTTTTATAGTTTTTGTATCTAGAATACATCAAGACGTATGTATATTTAGCCCAGCCCTGGGTTTATAATTACATATGTATACATAAGCACATTTACTTTTCTACCTGTTTTGTTGTGGTAGTTGTTCGTGATGTTGGCATGCTAAGCCAAAAACAATTAGCTTGTTGCATTATAAATGCGAAAAGAAACCGCAAGAAGAGCATAAAAGCTACTAAGAGAACCCGGTTGCTGGCTTATTATGGTTGTTGTGTACGAACAACCCAGTTGACCAAGATGAGCAGATTATGAAATTGATCAGCGTCTGTCTTGTCGGCATACTCTGATAATGTACCAACATGATGAATTAGTTACAATTCACCAGCGATCTCGTGTGGCCTTCTAGGTTCACACAGATTGCAACTTTTTGCCGCAAGGTTGTAGCCATATAGGAAAACTCCTATAATTTTTCAGAAGTGAATAGAAGATAAGGCTTAATGACAATAGTTGGTAGGCCGTAGCTCTTAACCAACTCACCCATCTAACCATCACTTCTGGTTCCTTACATTATAGTTATCTGTTGCAAGACAACAGCACTTTGGGGGTTATTAGCCCCTGAAAACCGGTATTGCTTCATAGTTATCAGGGAAACTAATTTCTCTTCCTGCGTTTTTACACGCATACAGTCAGATCGTTTCAGCCAAGGTAGGCACCTCAACTATGATCAGCGTCGAGATGGTGTGTAAGCAGAACCTCACGGGGGCTTAGCTGATTCCCATTCTGTCAATTAACCCTTGGTGGGGGTATCGGAAGTCTAACACAACATAAGTCATCCGAATTCCTAGAGTTTTATGTGCTACAACAAACGAGGAAATCCTATCCTTCTATGCTCCAGAAATTAGAGTACCATGGTGTGGTGTACAGCAAATCAAAACCTAGTCCCATGGGGGTGTCCAAGACATGCAATGGGAACTTTAGCAAACACCTGATGTTTTTTTTTTAATAAAACGTAGTTGAACTTGGATAAAGCTGTCTATAAATTGCAATAATTCTGCTAAATCCTAAACTCACAAATATTTCTCATATTCAACAACAGAATTTGTGGAATCAGATAATATATTGATTGAATACCTGGGAAAGAATTCTTGTGAGAACGGCTCTTTTTCAACAAAACGAATACATGAGATCCTAGATTTTTGTTTGGTATACGTATGTATGTAGGAGGCCGCATTGCCAGAAACTGAACTGTACTGAACAGAAATTGAACTTTTAAAAAAATTATCAAATTTTTTTAATACAAAATATTGGTTTGAAAAGAAAAAAATTTTTTTTTTTTGATTAACATATATTTATATAAGTATAGGGTATATTTTTAGAGGTAATACACAAAATTACGTTTTTGCCTCTAAAACGCTTTTGCGGATTCTTCAATTGTAAATGAAATAATGTCTCACACTTTCGTTCGTTATAAAGTACTTAAATAATTGACAACTTTATTTACACTTGATACCACTGTGTACCAAAACACTAGACTTGCTATTTTCTGACTTGTGGCTGTCTTAAAAATAAACTGACTCGTCCTGCTTGCTATTTATACTTCATTTTCTAGAATAATCACAATCATTCTAGTCATTTATAATTCAAAACTCAAATGTACGCATGTACACATTCACACACACACTTGTAAACAATAAGCAGCTGACAACAACAAACAATAATAAAACGTAATACCAAGAATGCAAGAATAACAACAACATCATTAGTAGATTTACTAGGAATTTTATGTCCTTTAAATCATGTATGTTTGTTTGTTTGTGTATTATATTTTTAGTTTTATCTTGTTTGTGTGAACGTGTTCTATAGTTATAAAAAGTAGATAAAAAGCTGCACACTGGGTTAGAAGTGATAAAAATTGTTAACAATATAGTATTTGTATTGTGTTTGTAACTATACAGTTGCAAATAACTTTGCAAAGCATAGGATGCACAGTATGGGCGGGGGGACGGAAACCATGCTCCAGACGTACTGCTTTACGACTGAAAAATATAGTAGAAAAGTTATTCACAAACGAAATTGTATGATTAATTTTACACCCTCCTGTACGTTGAAATTGCTACTCAGAAGCCATAAAGAGTTTAAGTAGACCAACAGGGACTAAATTCCGTAACGATGAATTTTTGAATGTTCACTAATTTCAGAGTTCACTATTAACTTTTGTGTCCACAATGATGAGAACGAATAATTTTGTCAGTTACAGTGAATACTTAGTAAAAATTTTTCCACTCAAAAACCGGCGGTGAGTTGTGATATTTGTGAAATATTTTGAAGTCGAAAAAATAAACAAAAGTATTATATAAATTAAAATTTCAATTAGATATTTTGCGTGGCGGCAGATTTGAGCATTAAGTTCACCATTCTGCCTTGATGAACACATTCAGGGCAATAAAATTCATTCATTCTTACGGAATCGCTTTTTATTGAAAAGTGAACACTACTTTTTCGGTGAATTTTACTGGTAAAAAATTCATGGTTGCTTGAACTGGCCTCAGGTCCATAAAATCAATTTTCCCTGGAAGCAATCTGATACTATTTTAGTTTTGTGCTATTTGTAAAGATTGCTGGGAATGGACGATATATTTGGCCAATAGGGATAAGCCCAGCTTTTATATAAAGGCACGCGAAGTTGTTGAAAATCTATAATTGTATCCGTTTGTTTCATTAAAAAATTTGCTTTCTGTTACATGTTTAAGCTTAAATTTCTTCGATTGTATGTTGGTTTGTTGGTACAATTGCTTTTTGCTTTGATTAACTTTTTGCTAATGATTTTATTTAGTTGACTGTTGTCGCTTTTCAAGTCTGAGAAATATATTGCCATGAGTTTGTTGAGGCGTTTTTTGTTGCATCGTCGAAAAATAACATTTTCATTTTGTTTAATTCAGGAATGGCTGAAAGTATTTCTTACTTCTTAAAAGTTCTTTGTCTACTTAAGTTTGTTTTCACGACAAAGTTTTGTTTAAGCGGTCTGCCAAGTTTGTGAGGTATTTTAAAAGCCATTGTTTTCCTTGTTGCGGTTTTTGTGCTAAAAATTATATAACTCTTTTTAAAATTTGTACCTTTCCCTAAAGAAATTACTATTTTCACAAGCTGTTAAACAGAAAAAAAAATATTTTCTTTTTCGTTTTTGACGCAAAAGTTGTTTTGTACTTCATAAGCCTAATTTTGTTAAAGAAGTTTTTTGCATTGCAATAATGAGTTTGCGACTTACTTTGTTCGTTAAGAACGGTAAAGGAGCTTTAAGCGACCACATTTTAAGGGCCTTCAGCAAAAACGACCTTAATATGGAAAGAGTTTTATGAAAACTATATTTTATGAACAGTGAAATATCTTTTAATGGACATCTCCCATAACTGGATAAACATTGTAGAACCGATATTTTTCAGAATTTTCCTATGCAAAATATATTCAAAATATATAATAGGGGTGAATATAAAAATATTCACCCCTATTCTGCGATATTCGATTAAGTCTCCGCATTCAGTTCCGTTGCGATCGAAAATTGGTATTCTGATAAAAAACGGAATTGAAAGAAAAAGAAGAAGACAACAATGTTTATAAAATTAATAGCATCACTGTGGAATGTGGAAGTGAAATTGCAAAATAAGCAAGTTTGTTATCGTTTTCATAAAGAAATATCAAATTTAATACAAAAAGTTGTTTGTAAAACATAATTAAAAATAAGTTCTTAATAAAGTTTAGCAAGAAAAAAGAAATATATACAAAAACAAACTAATATTAATTGTCCATAAATAAATTACAGTGCAAAGAATCTTGTGAAGATAAAGGTTTTTTAATAAAAAAAAAAAAAATAATAATGTTGTGATTAAATATGGAAAGACCAAAATAAAACTTTAATAAAAATTGTAGGGGATTAATTCGTTGTGTTGCAATTATTTATTTTTTTTAATATCAATAATTTAATTTTTTAATTTCTATAACGGCTGTATTATTGTTGGTCAGAGAGGAGGACAATATGAGATATAATGAGGCTGCCATTTTTTTGTTGGAGGGCCAAGTGCATTGATGATTCCTGCAACTTCCTCCCAGAACACTGTTACTTCTTCCTTTGATCGCTGGTGATATTCACATCAATGTCTGCATTAGATGACATTAAATTTGCCAATTTTTGATACTGCTCTGGTGTTGTTGCTTTTGACCCAAAATACATAAAAAACACATCAGATTCGGGTACAAAAATTAATAATTAAAAAAATAAATTAATAAATTTAATTAAATAAAGTAATTTTAAATGTTTTTTTAATCGTTACTGAACATTTTATATCATTTTATACTTACATTTTTTTTTTAAATTTTTTAACTAAAAAACAGATAACGAAAACTTCTCCGTCAATAAAAAAACAACTGGAAAAAACCGAGTTCCGATCGTAATGCAGAATACATACAATCGAAAGAAACTGAGCGGAATTGAAACGCAGAATACTCAAGTTGCCAGACGGAGAAAATTTCGATCCGAATCGAAACGCAGAATAGCCCCCATTATTCAAAATACTTTTCATAGAAACGCAAATTAATTTTAAAACTTGGTTTATCTTGGTCAAACTCACCAACAAGTTTTTTATTAAATGAAACACAGCAATAAAAAAGAGCTGTGGTAAATTTAAAAGCCCTTTGTTATAAGGTAATGCATTCCAAAAAATTAGTAAATATATTATATATTCTTTGGATTTTTTTAAAAGTGTTATTATATAAAAACAATATTTTGATCAACATTTGCGCCTCAGCGACCTTTGAAAATTATTGACGCGAGTTGGTCAAAAATTAATATAGAAAAGGAATAAAACAGAAGAAAATTAAGTAATTAAAATTGAATAATTAATTTTATCTCATTATTATTTGATCTTCGTTTGTTAAATAAATTTAATTTTTGTTTGTTAAATAAATTTAAATTTTGCAACTTGTAGGGACTGCACAGGACAGATGGTCCTGTGCGGTCCCTCGGTCCCTCGGTCCTGCCGAGTAGCAAGGCTGACATGGCCTGCGTATGATCGTAGAAGAACTGCGGTCCTAAAGGGTTTTCCCTGTCAAAGGTTGCGTACCTTGGTGGCAGTTCTGACAGGACATTGTCTCATAGGGACGGATGCTAGGAAGTTAAATCTTCCATTTAATGATTTCTGCAGAAGTTGCGGGGATGAAGACGAAGAGGAAAGTGTTGAGCATTTTCTCTAGGCGGACCGATGCTGCACGGGTTGGCAGATGTATCGGAATGCTGAGTGAACGGACTGGATTCCTTTATCCGGTTTTCGGGTTGGTTTGAATCTGAACCGTCGGGGGAAGTGTAAGTCTCGCGGGCTGCACTTCTCCCTCAGGCAACACAACGGGACCGAAAGGACCCAAGTGGGCTGGTTTCATGAAACTGGCGGCCTGTACAACCTAACCTAACCTAAACTTTAACAAAAAATTTTTTTTCAATTATTGCATCAAAAAGTGCTCTTTTTCAAATCCTTTTTTCATTTTTTGTAAAGTTTCGTTTTAAAAGGTGATTGCTTCTGCCTTTGGTAAAAAGCAAAATGGGAAAACGATATCTTTAGTATATTTACTGGTTCTGGTTCTTTCGCTATGGGCGAACTGGCTATAAAAATATGTTTTTTCTCTAGTTATATGTATTTTTTGAAAAGGTATCATCTTTAAAAGTTACTTTTTAAAGCTATCATGAAACGCTTTGTGTTTTATTTCCAGGATTCCTCTTGTTATACTTTTTTCCTATTAACGCTTTAATAGGCCTGAGTTTTATGATGTTTTACTGTTTTTAATAAACGGTGTCAATTACATCAACAAAAACTCCAAGCAAAAAAATAGCGCCAGAAATTGTTATAGCCAACATGTTAACTAGTTAAACTTCTACAATGAGCTTCACTTTCGTCAATTTTGATAAACTGGCTCTCGCTGCCACTATCGCCATCGGTAAGCAACATGTCGTCGCAATTTTTTCTTACAGGGAATGAGTGCATCATACCTTTTGCTTTTTTATGTGTATGAGTGTGTGTTTATGTATGTGTATGTGTTAAATGTTTAGAAAGTAAAACTTTCTTTCATTCGCACAAATAAATATCTTATTACAAAAAAGGAAAAAAAAAACACAATGCAAAGAAAATTATATTTTAGCAAAAGTCTAGCCATTTATGTCAACGGTTGGGTGAGTGTGTATGTGTGTGGGTGTGTGTGTGTGTGTGTGTGTGTGTTTGTAAACGAATCACAGTTTTCAGTTTTGTGTGTTTGTGATATTTATTTGAATGTGATTGCAATTGCGATATTAATGTTGACGCCAAACGTTGTGCTAACGAACAAGTAAAACGAGTTAAAATTTTCAACTTTTTCTCACTCATTTACAGTTTTTCATTATTTCGGCCAACTCTGGCAAACACATACATATTAATTAAAAAAAAAAAAAGAGTTTTTTATGTGGGTAAAAGAAAAACCGGCAGCAGTATAAAGTTTGATAGCGGGCAGGTCGGTGAAACAGGCAAACCCCTGACAAAACACTAGCCAGCATGCTGGACGTGGTTGATTGTAATAGAAAGTTTGGTGTTTAGTTCAAAAACCTCACTCATGGCATGTGGCAAAAACTGTGCAAATGCACAGACACACATACATACAAGCACTTTTCATGTTTGTTTGAAGGTGCTGTCTGCATTTCGGTATGAGTTTGAGGTTTTTGTGGCTTTTTTTTGTTAAAAAAAAAAAAAAATTACGTTTGTGAAAACTTTAAATGTTGAAAGTTTTAACTATAAGAGTTTTTAATTTGTTTGGTATGACTTTAGAGCATTGCAAAGCAATTACCCACACACACACATACACACACATAGAAATATACACCCAAACACTTGCACACAGACACACAACTTTAACAAGTTTATTTCTCTTGCTCGTTAAACATGTCTTTGACGCAAGATTATAAATGTCTGCAAATATACGTATATAGCTTTTTTTAGTTTATGTCCATGATTCTTGGTTAATTAAAACTGTTAAAAATATTTATCTCGTCTTATTTTTCTTGACAAAAAGATATTGAAAATGCCAGGCGCTAGCAAACGAATTTCTTAAAATTACAAAGCCAGTCAAGCAAGTCTAATGTGAGTGAAGTTTATACTATTTATGTAACAATATTAATTTCTTATTTTAAAAGTATTAACTAAAAAACATATTTTCAAATCAGAAAATTATAAATAACTTGCTTGATTTGTATCAATTATAATGGGTGATTTTATAAGAACTATCGGAAATTAAAAAAAAAAACACATAAAATTCAGAAAAATGCATGAAATATTTATTTGGATCGATAGTTGGGTCGATATAATTTAATGTTTGAAGATTATTTCATGCAAATGATGGCCGCGGCTGTGCCTCAAATAGTCCGTTCGCTTAGTCCAATTTTGGCATACTCTTTCCAACATTTCGGCCGGTATCTCACGAATAATGTTGGCAATGTTGGCTTCCAGTGCGTCAATCGAAGCAGGCTTGTCGCTATAGACATTAGCCTTAACATAACCCCACAAAAAATAGTCTAGAGGCATTAAATCGCACGATCTGGGCGGCCAATTGACTGGTCCCAAGCGTGAAATAAACTGTTCACCGAACTCGCCTCTCAATTGGTCTATTGTTTCGCGATCTATGTGGCATGTGGCACCATCTTGTTGAAACCACATGTCATGCAAGTCAGGCTCTTCCATTTTGGGCAAAAAAAAGTTTGTTATCATCGCACGGTAGCACTTACCATTCACAGTAACGTTGTGATTCGCATCATCTTTGAAGAAATACGGCCCAATGATGCCGCCACCCCATAATCCGCACCAAACGGTTGCTTTTTGTGGATGCATTGGTAGCTCTTGCAATGCTTCTGGCTGCTCTTCACTCCAAATACGGCAGTTTTGCTTGTTCACGTATCCATTCAACCAGAAATGAGCCTCGTCGTTCATCTAACTTTTCAAGAGCCCATTCACCAAAAATTTGGCGTTGTGGTAGGTCGTTTGGCTTCAATTCTTGCACCAGCTGTATCTTATAAGGCTTCACACCCAAATCCTTCCGCAAAATTTTCCACATAGTGGAGTAACAGAAGCCCAATTGCTGCGAACGGCGCCGAATCGATAATTCACGGTCATCACCAACACTGGCCGATATGGCTGCGATATTTTCTTCAGTTCGCACTCTACGTAAGCGTGTTGGTAGTTTAATGTCCAACAATGTAAATTTGGTGCGAAATTTTTTTACAATAGCCCGAATAGAAGCCTCAGTAGGTCGATTAAACTGGCCATAAAATGGAAGAAGCGCGCGATGAACTTTCTTAACAGAGCACGCATTTTGGTAATAAAATTCAATAATTTGCAAGCGTTGTTCGTTTGTAAGACGATTCATGATTAAATTATAAACCAAACTGAAGATGTTTGACAGTGACTTAAGATACAAAACGTGCGTGAGCTGTCAAAACTAGTGTTGCCAAAAAGATAATAGCAAAAAAATCACTCGTTAGATGCTAATATAGTGAATAATAAACCACTCTGTATCAGTTATAGATGCTAATATAGAAAAATAATTATCTCAGTTGTATATGGTGCTATGGATTTCAATTATGGGGCACCGCCTCAGCATCAAACATTGAAAAAATTCAAAGGCGACAAAACCAAATTCTTGGGATGATTATTGCTGCTCCATGGTACGTAAACCACTCACGAATTCACACAGATCTGTGTGTTGTGTTAGCTAAAGATATATCTGTACGCTGGAACTTCACCCAAATCCGCTTGCGCTAGTTATACACATGCGTATACACACACATATAACCAAAATGCGTGCTCTGTTAAGAAAGTTCATCCATTTTATGGTCAGTTTAATCGACCTACTGAGGCTTCTATTCGGGCTATTGTAAAGAAATTTCGCACCAAATTTACATTGTTGGACATTAAACCACCAACACGCTTACGTAGAGTGCGAACTGAAGAAAATATCGCAGCCGTATCGGCCAGTGTTGGTGAGGACCGTGAATTATCGATTCGGCGCCGTTCGCAGCAATTGGGCCTCTGTTACTCCACTACGTGGAAAATTTTGCGGAAGGATTTGGGTGTGAAGCCTTATAAGATACAGCTGGTGCAAGAATTGAAGCCAAACGACCTACCACAACGTCAAATTTTTGGTGAATGGGCTCTTGAAAAGTTAGTTTATATCGAAGAATTGTGTTCAGCGACGAAGCTCATTTCTGGTTGAATGGATACGTGAACAAGCAAAACTGCCGTATTTGGAGTGAAGAGCAGCCAGAAGCATTGCAAGAGCTAGCAATGTATCTACAAAAAACAACCGTTTGGTGCGGATTATGGGCTGGCGGCATCATTGGGCCATATTTCTTCAAAGATGATGCGAATCACAACGTTACTGTGAATGGTGAGCGCTACCGTGCGATGATAGCAAACTTTTTTTTGCCCAAAAAGGAAGAGCTTGACTTGCATGACATGTGGTTTCAACAAGACGGTGCCACATGCCACACAGCACGCGAAACAAGGGACCAATTGAGAGGCGAGTTCGGTGAACAGTTTATTTCACGATTGGCACCAGTCCCACTGGCCGCCCAGATCGTGCGATTTAACGCCTCTAAACTATTTTTGGTGGGGCTATGTTAAGACTAATGTCTATAGCGACAAGCCCGCTTCGATTGACGCACTGGAAGCCAACATTGCCAACATTATTCGTGAGATACCGCCCGAAATGTTGGAAAGAGTATGCCAAAATTGGACTAAGCGGATGGACCATTTGAGGCGCAGCCGCGGCCAACATTTGCATGAAATAATCTTCAAACATTAAATTATATCGACCCAACTAATAGATGCTAGTATAGAAGAATAATTATCTCAGTTGTATATGGTGCTATGGATTTCAATTATGGGACACCGTCTCAGCATCAAACATTGAAAAAATTCAAAGGCGACAAAACCAAATTCCACGGATGATTATCTATTGTACGTAAAGAACTCACGAACTCACATAGATCTGTGTGTTGTGTTAGTTAAAGACGAATTTTCAAAGTTTGCGACAAGATATATCAGTACGCTGGAACTTCACCCAAATCCTCTTGCGCTAGTTATACACATGCGTATATATAAGGGTAGTAGTTAGCGATAAGTAAAACAGACATAATATTTCTTGTCTCACAGGCAACAGACTAAATACCAGACAAACCAATAAACAATTAACAAGAAGACATATGATAATTACCATATGTAGACGTACCCTTAATGTAGTACTAGACCTAAACAAATATTTGGCAGCAATAAATAAATAATTATAGACGACAGCATATTATCAGTTCGTCTCATAAACCAAGTATTGAACAAAGAATACCATTACTGAACTCTGTACGAATATTGTAGAAATAAGGCTTAGCGATTGTATAAATAGTTATTAAGTAATCTTTGTAAACTAGTCTTAAGTATTAAGATTTAAATACTTACTGTTAGTTCACATTGTGAAGATCCAATAAATAAATAAAAGCTTAAAAAAATTGCAAGAAACATATTTGGTGAATCAGAACTCACTTCTTTCCCTCAGCTAATAATATTGAAAACCAGCAACCATCAACTGCTGTCTGAATAACAAATAAAAAGAGTCAGGTCAGGCCCAGTATTGCAAGACAACATTTATGTTTTAAACAAAAGAAAGAACAGCAGTGTCAGCCAAAAACTTCTACAACCCGGAAATGGCTTAAACTATAGAAATTGCTGACATGAAGGAATATTGATGCGGGTAACGAATTCGGGCACGCTCTGCTACAGCTCCAGGTTTGCGGCAGCAGCGATGACAGCAGCAGCATATATAAAAGAAGGCAGTAAACTAAAACACTTGAATTTAGTAGCGCCCAAATATACTAGAAATAAAGAATGAAAAACATTAACTAAAAAGGGTTTTATTTAAGTTAGAATACAAACTTAATACAATTGTAAATCTTGCAATTCCCAAGGTATCCTTCAGGATAGAACAATATCTAAACATACAATAAAGTAATACTAAGTATTTCCTGTGATTTCTATGGGACCCTTCAGGAAATACTATAACATATATTTTCATTTAGAAGTTATGGCCACAAAAATAAAGAAAACTGGAGGACGGGACAACTTTTATCATATAAAAAGCTCAGTCTGCTTGTTTCTTAATTTGATGCTCTTACCCTAAACAGACTGTTTAAAACGTATGACGGAAGGCAGTTTGAAACATTAACTTGTTTCAATCAATGGCACAGGGTCTGGGTGACCAGCACTTCCAGTCTTATTGTGAAGTAAAGAATTGGCTTGATTCATCGATCGCTTCAAAAGACAATCAAATGATTTAACGCGAAAGTCGTACACTACCTGAAAGATGAGAGAAAGTAGTGGCCAGCGATGGGCTATACTGTGAATCATAAATGTATAACCAGTTTTTCATAATTAAACCTTGAATTTCGGAGAAACAGCGGAAGCAATGTTGTACGCAAAGTCAGGAGGTTGACAACATTTTCTGCACAGAAAAAATTATAATAAAAATAAAATCAACAACATTTTTGTCTGAAAAAATAATTTTTATGTTTGTACATATATATAAAAAAAAATAATAACCTTGGATATCGTATTTGCTGTTTAAAAAGTAGTTGTTTTCGATCAATAATTATTTTTACTAAATTTTTGTTTGAATCCACGAACTCCTTTACAGAACCGCATTCAAACAACTTATTAATTGATTCAATGAATTTCGTTATTGAACAGGAAAATAAATTTTTTTTGTGTTCGATACTTCGTTTTGCGTATAATTTGCTTACAATTGCTTACTTTGCGCTGAAATGGAAAGTTATGACTTGTGGAATAGAAATTCATAGCTTTTCTTTTTGCTGGATTAAACTACAAAGCATTAGTGTACATCGGGTCCAAAATTCATTTATGATGGTTATTAATTTTTGTTTCATTATTAATTTGATACGTCGTGACCCGAGTTCAAATCCGAATGGATGCTGGTGAGCACTGTAGCGACTGCGGAACAGCTAGTTGTCCTCCAGCTTCTTCAATCAAAAATTATTGATCACAGCATATTTGTATTGTCAAAAAAAATATTCTTAAGAAAAAACTTAAAGGAAAAACTTGAACTAAAACCCGATGTACATATGTACAAAACAAAATCTAATTTAAAAATTATAAAAGGTTTGTTCATTAATTTTAGACACTTTCCTACTCGTCCTCATCCCCGCAACTTCTACAGAAATCATTAAATGGAAGATTTAACCTCCTAGCATGCGTACCTTGAAGTTAGATTGCAAACTTTTACTCTACAACGCAATTCTAAAGTCCACAGATTTATATACAAAATTTGTCTTAATAAATATGAAAAGTTTTTATAAATAAGACCGCAAATGAATTTTGTTGGTATTTCTTCAAATATTGATGTACCCAGACTTTAATAGTTTGTATACACGTGCAGAGCTTTAACAACGTGCACTTAGGTCCCCTTCACATTCGTCATATCGAAGTCTAACTGTAGTTTAACTTAGTTGTGCATCTTTTTACTTTAGTTTTATTTGGTCTATTCTTCTAATTTGTAATGTAAATAAAATCATGAAAGAAGGGAATTTAATGGGGGAAAAAAGTAAGTGTGCTTATTGAAAATGAAATAAACTAAAAGTTGTAGCAAAATACGGGAGCCCGTAAAGTTGTGTCCTATACTGGTAAAAGTTAAGGAGTTCAAATGAAACTTTCAGTTCATCTCTAGAGAAGGGAAAGAACTAAACAATAATAATGTAAACTATATTGATTAAATTAAAGCTTGGGCCAAATCATTTAATATTTAAAATTAAAGGTTGGGCCAAATTATTTAATTTTTGTTCCTCAGTTTCTGGTCATGAATAAAAAAAACTCAATATTCGTTTGTATCTTGATCCTAATTTTCCGATCTTTTTTTATAAATACAATTGTTGTTTATATGAGCTTGAGGTCACTTGTGTTAAAAAATGATCAGTTTATTTCGATATTTCGACACCCTTCACGTCTTCTTCAGGAAAATGTTCTAAATTTTTATTTTTATAAAATTGAAAAAAATTTTTAAACAAAAATATTTAGAAAATTTTCGTGAAGAAGACACACAAGGGGGTGTCGAAATATCGAAATATTAATAAACTGATAATTTTTTAAAACAAGTGACCTCAAGCTCATAAAAACAACAATTATCAGGGCTGTTCTGCAAATCACTTTTTGTGAAAGTGATTTGAAATCACAAAAAAGGTGTTCTGCACAAAAAATATTTTTGAATTTTGTGATTTTAAATCGGTTAGGTAACTTGCAATCAATTTGAAATCACATCCTAATTTTTGCACGCACTTTATTATGAATTTCATAATTTATTACATTAATAAATAACTTAATGTGTTTTCCATTGATTATTTAAGTAAAATCATTTATTTTATACGAAATAATTCATTAAATTAATAAAAAACTAGATACGCTCGTTTTGTTGCAAAATTTGTTGTACTATTTTGTGATTTGCTTTATTAGTTTATTTTACTTTACTTTTTATATTTATTAGAAGAAATTAACCTTATTTTTCAAATAATCGGCGAATAAAAAAATTCAACCTAAAAGTCAAAATATCAGTAAATTGAAGCGAAAAATAGCAGTCTTTGTGCTTCAGAAGAGTATAAATCACATCGAAACAGCAGTTTTTTGTGCTTTAGAAGAGTGTAAATCACATCGAAAATCACAAAAAATTGTGATTTACAGAACAGGCGCAAATCACGTTTGTGCTTTTGAAACGGCATGTGTTTTGAAATCACGTGATTTTTAGAACAGGCCTGTATGTTTTCTTTTGAAAAAGGAAAACAAACATTTTATTCTAGTATATAATTACATAATGATATAAAAGTTGAGAGAAACGTTATTCAAGGCCGGGGCCCATACCATCCGTCGTACTTTGCCCGTCTCCTTTACCAACTGACATCACGTGTACAAAGTATGAAGTTGGCACAATCAGTACTTTGTTGACGGATATAAAACCAACTGCATTTTACTTTAGTTTGATTAAAATCTTTGAATTTATATTTCAGATACAGCACAAAAATGTAACACAATTTTTTTTCAATTTATTTAATTTTTGAACGAAAAATTATATTAAAATAAACAAAAAATATTACCAGATAGTTGTCAAAGTTCTTAACGTACGTTAAAAGTTGAAAGTTGCTCAACTTTAATAGTTTGCATTGACGGAGAAGTACCGAATGTGACAAAGCTCATAAGCCTACATGTATTTCAACTTAGTTGCTAGTTGAAAAAGGCAAAGTATAACGTACGACGGATTCTATATGTCCCGGCCGTCAGGGGTTTTATGCACTAATTCTGTTTTGTTAGAGTCCTCAGAGCATGAAAGATAATATCAGATCTTCCAAACAGAAGAAAAATTGAGAGAAAGCCGATAAGAAGCAAAAGTGGGTTTTGCTACACAGAAAAAACATTTTTTTTCGTGTTCAATAACGAAATTCGTGGATTCAATTAATAAATTGTTTGAATGCGGACCTGTAAAGGAAGTCATAGATTCAAACAAAAGTTTAGTGAAAATAATTATAGATCGACAACAACTATTTTTTTAAACAACAACAAAATACGATATCAAAGGTTATTGTTTTGATATTTATGTACGAGGGCAGTTCGGAAACTTCTTAGCCTAGTACAAAAAGCGCGGTATAAACAGAAAAAAGTTAAGTGTTTTGGAAACTTCCATCTCTGCTTAAAATTTGTTTCTATCTGGTAACTTCCTCATATAGAAACAGGTGTTCACAAAAGACGCATCTGCGATTTTTTTACATTGGAAAAATTTGAAATGCGTGGTGTCATTAAATATTTATATAAAAAAGGTTTATCGGGACGAAATTCAGAATGACATGGTGAATGTGTTAGGTGAAAGTGCTCTTTCGTATGAAACAGTAAAAATTTGGGTAGCTGAATTTAAACGTGGTCGTGCAGGCATTGAAGATGAACCACGTAGTGGACGTCCAAAAACAGCAACAACAACAGAATTTGTAGCCAAAGTGCATGATATGGTATTGAATCATTGACGAATAGAAGTATGCGAAATAGCTAATATCATGGGCATCTCAAATGATCGAGTCCGTTTAATTTTGCATGAAGAACTACAGATGAAAAAGCTTTCTGCAAGATGGGTGCCACATTTGTTAACAGTCGACCAAAAACGTATCAGAATGAACATTTCTCAAGCTTGTTTGGATCGTTTTAAGCGAAAATTTTAGCGTCGTTTCATAACTGTTGGTGAGACATGGATGCACCACTATACTCCAGAGACAAAAGAACAATCCAAACAATGGACTGAAGATGGAGGAAGCGCCCCAAAGAAGGCAAAAACAATTCAATCGGCTGGTAAGTTTATGGCAATGGCTTTTTTGGGACATCAAAGGTATTTTAATGATTGACTATCTGCAAAAGGGTAAAACAATAAATTCAGAGTAGTATTGCAACCTTTTGGATCAATTAAATATACAAATTCCAGAAAAACGTCCTGACTTATAATACAAAAAAATAATTTTTCATCAAGACAACGCACCAGCGCACAAGAGTGTTTTAACAATGGCTAAAATCCAGGAATTAAAGTACGAGTTGCTTGACCACCCACCTTATTCTCCTGATGTAGCTCCCAGTGACTTTTACCTGTTCCCAAATATAAAAAAATTCCTTGCTGGCAAGCGTTTTACCTCAAATAAAGATGCAATTACAGTTGTAAACCACTATTTTGAAGACCTTAAGAAAAATTATTTTAATCAAGGGATAGAATTGCTAGAAAAGTGTTGGACTAAGTCTATTGAAGTTTCAGCAGATTATATTGAAAAATAAAAATATTTTTGAAAAACTAACTATTCTCTTTCATTTACAGGCTAAGAAGTTTCCGAACCACCCTCGTATATGCATATAATATATTTTTTCAGACTAAAATTTTGTTGATTTTATTTTTACTATAATTTTTTTTGTACATTTACAGCTATAAAATCACTTTACAAAGTGACATAAACAACGAAAGATATTTTCGTGCTCTTTGGACTCTAACACAACAGAATTGGTACATAGGGGCCGCTGAATAATTCTGTAGTGCTATTCACTAACCAGTTTTAACGCTAATAAAATTCGTTTAAAGAAATTAACACTAGCGTTGGTATTTTCGCGATTCTATAACAGTTTTTAACAGCTGTTTTAAATCAGCTGTTTTTATAGCCTGACTGATTAGCGTTAACTAAACACCAATTAGTTTTGTGGTGTTTATCTTAACAACAATGTCGTTAAAATTTCTACTAGAATAACTTCACAGTATTTGGCATACGACCTGTCGGAAGACTCCAACAGTCGATCGGCGTATTCTCCATGAGAAGAACTTATTTTATTTATCAAAATATATTTTAAATAATAAACATATTAGTAGTTTTACTTACCCTAAACATGGAATTATTTTCAAATTTGTTTGTTTTTTTTTCTGTTCCTCTTTGTGGTTTTCTTTATTTTTAACAAAGCTGCCACATTATTAAAAATTTTTTTAACATACAACCAGAGGTGTTAAAAATAAGTTAATGAATCACATAAGCGTTAGTGCAAACCACAATAGCTCGCGTTAAGTTATGCTCTTTAAAAATCGCTAAAAGTTAGTGAATTGCACTACTGGTGTATCACAGTGTTGTTTTTTTTATAGTTGCTTTGTTAAACAAAATAATAAACCACACACTGTAAAACTATTTACCTTTTTTATTTTATTTACCTTTTTTTTTTTATATTTATAGTTTTTACTTTCTTTGTTCACACAATTCCTTTGCTCAGCTTTAATTGAGTTTTTCATTTTATTTTGCTTTCGTTTTCCTACAAATTAACTAAAAGTCAATAAATTAATTCAAACTAATTTATTTAGAGCTGCTTTCTGCAGAAAGAGAAATCAATAGATTTTAACAAAACTGTTTTTGACATTTAATAAACAAAAGCCAGAAAATCGTTTGTGAAACCGGAACAAAGTTATGTTTCAAAACGATATCCTTTTCATGGCATACTAACCTCTTTAAAGTGTTGCTTTTAGACTTAATTTGATATCCTTTTAAGCAAAAATTCTTTGTCCTAAATATGCTCTCTTATGGCACATTTACTTATATTCTAGCAATTTAATACGTTGTCTTCATCTATTGTGTTTAGGATGTGTGTGGCTATTTCTGTTTCCTAAATGTAAATGTACGAGTATTCAATAGATAAACCAGGGAACACTTAGAGAAATGTTTGGTCGACTTCTGAACTTCAGCTACATTTATATAAAAAATATTTATTTAAAAAAATTCAAAAAAATGAACAATTAACCAAAGGGGGAAAAAATTAATGTAATGAAAAAATTATAAGAAAATATTGTATAAAAGAACTATTGATTACAAATTTGTTTTATAGAACAAGTTAAAAGTTAAACAAGTTGCCACACTATTGCCCTTCCAGTGACAACGATAATTTTCGCATAAGCTTTTGAGGGGTTGACAATTTAAAGTGAAGATCGATAATATCAATACTCTCATTTTCTACATAAGCTGGCTTAAGTCGATCAATGGTAACTGTATTCTCTCTGTTGTTAAAACATATTTTAAAATATTTATCTCCTCAAACTTAGTTTTTGCTTTCCTTCTGTGTGGTGTATTACTACGACTGCGAATTTAATTAAAAATCCTAAAACTTCTTTCTAAAGCTTTAATTCTTGAAGAAATATCTGAATTTTCTATACCCACACTCGAAATATCCGCTGGCTGAATCATGTCAATAATTTTGTCAGCTTGTGCTGCCAATTTATTAACATCTTGCTGTTCACTTATTGCAAGAATAGCTTGAACATTTTCAGGCAGCTGATCAAGAAAAATGAATCGAATAACCTTTTCCCCAACTTGTCCTTGACCTAAATTCTGAATTGTGCGCAAAAATTGTGTTGGCTTTTGATCCCCACGAACTTGACCACTCAACAGACGCTTGAGTGTCGGTTCATCAGATTCATAAAATAAGTTGATAATTCTCAGTTTTAGCGCTTCATACCTATTTACTGATTGGTTGTCATTCAGCATATCGCTAACCAGATCTAGAGTAGTTGGATCAATATTCGCTACCAAATAACGAAATTTTGTCGCCTCCGATGTAGTTCGTTGCAAGCTGAAAATGGTTTCAACCTTAAAAAACCATACCTTTGGATTCCGCTGCCAGAAAGGAGGAAATTTGATTGCTGAAGATGCATCAATCTGAAGGTTGGTATGTTCGTTACTTCTTTCGGGAATATCCTGCTGTCTTGTCGGAAGTTCATTTCGAATCCCACCATCGTCTGCTCCTTGTGATGGAGAATGAAACAAAGCCATAATTCTTCTTGTTCGGGGTCACCGATTTGTAGTGAGAAGTTGATGATAGAAGACGTTTTTTTATAAAAATTTCTATTAATTAAACTTCTGCTACATTCATATAAAAATATTTATTTAAACGAATTCAAAAAAATTAACAATTAACTAGAGGGAAAAAATTTAATGTAATGAAAAAAGTATAAGAAAATATTGTATAGAAAAACTATGAAGCATTGATTACAAATTTGTTTTATAGAACAAGTTAAAAATTAAACAAGTTGCCACAATATTATATATTATTACATCTTGATTTTTGTTTATTCTTCAGAAAATAGAAGTTATTTTCTGATTTTTATTAATTTCTTAGAAAATACAAGTTTGATATTGATTTCTGTTTACTACTCAAGAAACAAAAAAATGTATTTTGCTTTTTTCTTATTCCTCAGAATATAATATTTTTTCTTTGTTTTTGTTTAACTTTAAATTATATAAGTTTTATCTTGATTTTTTTCAGAAAATAAAAATTTGTTCCTTATTTTTACTAATTTCTCAGAATAAAGAATTTTTTTTCTTTACACTTGTTTATTGCTCGGAAAAAAGTTATATAGTAATTAAAATTTTATTTATTACTCAGAAAAAAAAACTAAATTTTAATTTTAGTTTATTCATCAAAAACTAAATATTATTATTTTTTTATTTTTTGCCCAGAAAATAAAAATTATTTCTTAGTTTGTATTTATTCAATTATATATTCTTTAGAATATAAGAAAAAATTTGAATCTAAATTTATTCTTAAGAAACTAAAAGTTATTGCTTGGTTTGTATTTATTCTGCAGAAAATAAAAGTTACTTAATGATTTTTGCTAATTCCAAGAAAAAAAAATTAAAGCTTTTTATATTTTTTTAATTTATTGCTTAGAAAACCAGTTATAAGTTAATTTTTACGTATTCCTTAAAGATAAAAGTTATTTCTTGATTTTTATTTTCTCCTCAGAAAATAAAAGTTACACATTGATTTTTTAATTCTTTAGAAAGTAAAAGTTATAACATGATTTTTGTTAATGTTTGGAAAATGAAAGCTATATCTGGAAAAATTAACGTTATGTTCTAACTGCCTTATTTATAAAAAAATTTTCGTGTTTATTAAGCTGTTATTGCACCGATTTTCATACAGAATTTGTGTAATAAGAGCTTAATAAACATGAAAAAAATTTTATAAATAAGGCCGTAAGAAAATAAAAACCATTTCTAGATTTTTACTAACTTATCAGAATTTACAAAAGGGAAAAACTTAAGGCACGAAACCTTATTGGACATCTTGCAATCCTAAAGGATTTTAGAGACGTAATCGATATGTCTCAAACCAATGACACTATAGATCCGTCTAACTCCTTTGCCAGGAAGTTTAAGATCATCCTACAAGGGAGGAATGGATCATGAATCCAAGATGGTTGCGTGATGGTTCACAAAAGTGGTACACGGATGGATCCAAAACGCTCCAAGGTGTTGGAGCGGGAATAGTGGGGATTAGTGCTCGCAAATGTATAACTCTTAGCAAAGACACCACAATCTTCCAAGCGGAACTATACGCAATAAGGGAAGCGGTTGAAATACTCTCCGATAGGGGGCACAAGGGAGTGCTGATAAAAATACTCTCTGATAGCCAATTAGTGCTGAAGGCCCTGAGCAGTTGTCTCTTCACGTCCAAGTTAGTACTGGAATGTCACAACAGGCTAAACGAACTGGCAAGCCAGAACCAGGTCACACTGATCTGGGTGCCAGGACACGAAGGGCATCACGTCAATGAAATGGCTGACATATATCTTAAGAAAGGAGCAGAGGTGACTTTTATTGGACCCACTCCAACTTTTGGCTTCAACAAGGGTCTCCTGAATGAGGAGATAAAAAATGGACGGTGTCCATCGGTGAACAACAGTGGAACGAGACAGCTGGTCTCAAACACTCCAAGAAATTTCTAAACTTTGATAAAAAGAGGGCCGAACGTGCTCTAAAACTGGACAGAAAAAGTCTCAGAACATTGACAGGTGCACTTACAGGTCATTACAACTGCTACAAGCACCTGCACAGGATGGGAATATCCAACACAGACGTTTGCAGATTCTGCGGTGAGGAAGAGGACTCAATGGAGCACTTAATCACCCACGGTGGAGCACTGGGACACAGAAGATATAGGCTACTACAAGCTTATAGGTTAAGTGAATGTGACTTAATATCATTCCCTATGAAGGAGCTTGTCCGTTTTCTTGACATACTCAACCCATTATGGGGCAAGGGAACGCACAATAGATCAAAATTGGTCGCAGTGCAAATGGCCGATGAGGGCCATATCCCATCCACTAATAATAATAATAATAATAACTTCTCAGAAAATAAAAGTAGTTTCTTGATTTTTGTTTATTGTTCAGAAAACCAAAATCATTTCTTCATTTATGTTTAATCCTAATACAATAAACTTTTTTTTGGTTTTATTTGTAGTAATTCCTAAGAAAAAGTATATTTTGTTTTTTGCTTATTCATCATTATAATATAAAAAAAAAGATTTCTTAACTTTTATTTATTCTTGAGAATATAAAAGTTATTTCTTGTTTTATTCTTATACCCCAGATAATAACAGTTTGTTTTATTGATTTTTGTATATTACTCAGAAAATAAATATTTCTCGGTTTTCATTGCTCCATCACAAAATAAAAGTTATTTTTTGATTTTTATTAATTTTTCAAGAAATAAAAGTTAGTTGGTGGTTATTTTTATCTCTACAAAATGAAAGTTGTACCTGTATCTTGATTTTTATATATTTTTCAGAAAATATAAGTTATTTCCCGGCTTTTATTTATTCCTTACAAAATAGTAACTGTAACTTGATTTTTATTTATTTTTCAAAAATTAAAGTTCATTTTGGTTCTGATTTATTCTTTAAAAAGTAATAAATATTTCTTCACTGCATTCGTTTTTATATATAAATAGCCTTTAAAACGATAAACAAAAGACTCTACCCAAAAATTGTAAGCGTTAAATAGCCTCGTAATGAAAAGGACGTACTAGTATTGTACATTATCAAGGCTTGTCTTATTTTTCCAAATTAATCCAAATTAGTTTTAAAGTGTAGTAATCAAAAATACACTTGGTAGAATAAACACGAGCAGTTTTACTAACCAAGGTGAGATTTTTTCAATATGTAAACTATAAAAAAATTATAAATATTTCTTACTAAATTGAACAATTAAAAATAAAATTTTTCATGAAACTCCCCCACAACTATTTGGCAGTCAAGTTTTCACATGTTTGGTAACATCCTCTCTAACATCACTTTGACCTCACAAGGGAGTGTTTTATATCCAATTATAGTAAAAGAGAAGAAAAAAAATATATAAAAAAAAATCTTAACTAAATTGCATGTTGAAATAGAATTGTAAAACAACTATAAGAGTATATTTGAGAGTGAATATGTTTGTGTGTGTTACATGATTGAGCATGTGCTCATGATTGTGCATGTTGTTTAGGTCCTCTGTAGAGTCCTTATGCAACGAAACGCTTAAATGGAGACATTAAGACATTTATTACAAGTTCACAAAAGTGAAAAATTAAATTAAAATCTACAGCAAACAAGAAGTGAAAAAAATATTTTCGAGAGAAAAAAAAAATCAATTATATGAATACGAGCTGGAATACTTAGAACAAGTACTTAATAGACAGAAATATGTATGTAATGTAATGCCGAGCAGAATTATTATGCAGGCAACTGGAAAATGAAAAAATAAAATGGAAATTAAAATTTCATTTTCTAAAAACTTCAAACGTTAGAAAAGACATTTCATTTATTTACTTTTTTTTTTTTTTTTGCTAATTTTTGTAATAGAAGCTGTGTATGGAAATGAAAATAAATTTCTGCATATACCAGTACTAGTATAGAACAAGTCTTTTTTTTCATAAGCTTTTATATAACTTGCTTAATTGAATAAACTTTCGTGACTTAAAGATTATTATACCCTTCACAAAAATGTTAAGGGTATATATAAGTTTGTGATTCCGTTTGTAATTTCTACAGTTTTTTTTTGCGACCCTATAAAGTATATATATTCTGAATCAGAATTAATGGAAAAGTCGATTAAGCGATGTCCGTCTGTCCGTCTGTCCGTCTGTCCGCTGTTGAAATACCGTTTCTGAGAAAACCATTAGACTTAGAAACTTTTTTCTTTCACCATTCTTTTACCCCATCGATTCATGGGTTTGCTATTGAAATTCAGTAATATCGGTCCACGTATAGCTGAGATATATTCAAAATTCCGGAAAAAGCCATTTTTTTTGCAGTTTTGTATGAAAATTTTTGAAAACAAAAGTTGTTCGTTTTGCTTCAAACTTCACACACTTATTAAGCATGGTGATTAAAAGGCAAACAATTTTTTTTTCAGATATCGGTCCATATATACCCGAGATATAGCCAAATCGGATTTTTAATGAAAATGTCGCATAGGCGAAGCTAAATAACTTTTTTTTGCTCAAAAGCAGTTCTGGTAATAAAATTAGGTTACATAAATATGGAAAATGAAAATTTCCGATATCGGTCCATATATACCCGAGATATAGCCCAATCCGGGTTTTTCATGAAAATGTCGCGTAAGCGAACTTAAACAACTTTTTTGTGCTCAAAAGCAGTTCTGGTAATAAAATAGGGTCATATAAATATGAAAAATGAACATTTTCGATATCGGTCCATATATACCCGAGATATAGCCTAGACCGGGGTTTTCATGAAAATGTCGCGTAAGCGAACTCATACAACTTTTTTGTGCTCAAAATCAGTTCTGGTAATGAAATAGGGTCATATAAATATGAAAAATGAAAATTTTCCATGTCGGTCCATATATACCCGAGATATAGCCCAAATCGGGTTTTTCATGAAAATGTCGCGCAAGCGAACTTAAACAACTCTTTTGTTCTCAAAATCAGTTCTGGTACTGAAATAGGGTCATATAAATATGAGAAATGAAAATTTTCGATATCGGTCCATATATACCCGAGATATAGCCCAAATCGGGTTTTTCATAAAAATGTCGCGCAAGCGAACTTAAACAACTTTTTTGTGCTCAAAGCAGTTCTGGTATTGAAATTAGGTTACATAAATATGGAAAATGAAAATTTCCGATATCGGTCCATATATACCCGAGATATAGCCTAGACCGGGGTGTTCATGAAAATGCCGCGTAAGCGAACTTAAACAACTTTTTTGTGCTCAAAAGCAGTTCTGGTAATGAAATTAGGTTACATAAATATGAAAAATGAAAATTTCCGATATCGGTCCATATATACCCGAGATATAGCCCAAATCGGGTTTTTCATGAAAATGTCGCGTAAGCGAACTTAAACAACTTTTTTGTGCTCAAAGCAGTTCTGGTAATGAAAAAGGGTTATATAAATATGAAAAATGAAAATTTTCGATGTCGGTCCATATACACCCGAGATATAGCCCAAATCGGGTTTGTCATGAAAATATCGCGTAAGCGAACTTAAACAGTTTTTTTGTGCTCAAAAGCAGTTCTGGTAATGAAATAGGGTCATATAAATATGAAAAATAAAAATTTTCGATATCGGGCCATATATACCCGAGATATAGCCTGAACCGAATTTTCCATTAAAAAAATTTTTTTTTTTTTTTGCTGAAAAGCAATTCTCGTTATAAAAGAAGGTTACTAAAATACAGAAAATAGAAAATTCCCATATCGGTTCATATATAACCGAGCATATTTAAGTCACATTTTTAATATACTATACATATTCGTGACTATCGTGAAGGGTATTTTAGATTCGGCCCAGCCGAATATACTACACTCTTACTTGTTTTGTAACAAAATTTAAATTGTGTTTTAAATTTTACTGAAACTGTAGCTATACTGAAACTGTAAGATCAAAGAAAGTCTGAAGCTAAAAAATACCAGCTATTTGTATAGTACGGCCTTTTTTATAAAACATATTCAGCCTAATTGTAAATAAAAATTCCGTAGGAATTTTATCACTTTTCCCTTTCCTCCAATTATGAACAAGTATTAAGTATGAGGTTTTTTTTTGGTTTCTTCTCTCCATTCGTTGAAAACACTAAAGAGTGGTCAACTCTTCAATTGTTACGGTCAAAAATTGTGCTTTTTCTTTAATTTGAATGGAAAAAAGTACTTTATGTGAGAATTAAATTTCCGTGAGGAATAAATTCCGAGAGAAATATACTCCGTGGAAATATTCATAATTGGGATGATTGATTTTATGCTAACATGTTTATACTAGTTTTACTTTTATGAGTATGTTTGTTTGTATGTTTATGTTTAAGTGCTTATAACATATGTGTTATTATAAAAGTATATATGCAACATTGCCGCTTAACTAAGAAAGTTGGAGTTGCCATATTGCTTCCAAAGAAGTGGGGATTTGTGGATTCATGAAGCCGATTTTGGGAACTCCCCAAAAAAGTTCGAAACCACTTCGCTAACTGGTTTGAAATCGGGCTTTCATATTCGGTGCACATTTTTGCCGTGGAACATGCATCTGATCTATAAACAGTCATTCGCTTTAGTGCGAAAATTGAAGTTGCTGTATTGTTCCTAAGTAAAACGGGGGATTTAGACGTTTCCTGAGGCCGACTTTGGGAATAAAACTCGGAAGTGCTTCGCTAACCGCAGCGGAACTTAGTTTTCATACTCAGTGCGCTTTATGGCCGCGGAATGTGTATCTGAGCTATAAACGGCCATTCTATTTAGTGCGAAAATTTAAGTTGCCATATTGTTTCCGGGGAAGTATAGGATTTTGGCGATTCCTGTAGCCGATTTTGGGAATTCCAGGAAAAAAATAGAAAAGATTAATCATTTGGTTATATAGGCAATTAATTTGATATTGAAGCGTGTGTTTTAGTTTCTAAAACTTTATTTATTTATTAAACGTTTGTATGACAAAATTTGTATACAAATCTGTTAAATAAACCTTTCACAAGTAAGAAGTATTTCTAATGAATATGGCCATTTTTATTTTTATAAAAAACAGCAGTATGATATAAAGAGTCAGTTTTTGGAACGACAGCAAAGCTGGGATTAATTGCGGTTTTATTAAACTTTGATAAAATCTAAACTAGCTTTGATCCACTAGGCCAGGAGTGCCCAAGCTCTATGCGCCGGATGCTCAATTGTTTTTGTAAAAGCGCTTAACTATACGGCTGTGCTCTTTAACATATACACTTAGCACTAGCAATGCAAAATACACAAAATACGGAAACGGCTTTGTCTTATATAATTTTTTTGTCGTTTCTCACTGTACACATACAAGAGCAAAGCAACAACACTTTCGCATGCTTAGCTGGTAAACATTAACGACAGCGATTATTACGGAAAATTTTGTTTTTATAAATATGTTTTGCTTTTTTAACAAAACATATTAAATAAACGCAGTTTTTCGTTAAATATCTTGGTGTTTGCTCTTCAATAAAGAACTTTTGGGCACCTCTGCAGGAAACTGCAGTTATATTGGTTGGTTAAATTTTAAGGGCCGATGTTGATCAATTTGAACCATGGAAAGATGCACAATCGAGCAACGCGTTTATATTATTTAGGCTTTTTATGAAAATGGCCGTGCAAAGCCAAATGCTTCTCGTGCATTTTTCCGTTAACTTAACCGTCCACATGTGCGTACAATCGGAAAAACCGTGCAAAACTTTGAGCAAACCGGGTCTGTATGAGATGTGAAAACACCAGTGCGCATGCATACAACTCGTTTTGAGGAAAAGATTGCTGGTTTTCGCGATAATGTGGCCGTCCAGCACAACTCATCGTCGTGTCCAACAGCTGCATCTCTTGCGCTCGTCGTTGCATAAAGGCTTCCACTTGCACGCTTACTGGGTGCAATTGACTCAAGAACTAAAGCTTCTTCACCATTCCAAGCGTCGTTAATGGTCAGAACGGTGGCGAGAAATGGCAGCAGTGGATGACTTTTTTCTCTATCTTGCACCAGTAAACAGGGGATGACCCCTACATGTGCAGTACATTGTACTGGAACTAGGAAAATAGATTAAGATGAGGTAGGCAAGAGGGAGTAGTGTAACAGTAACAACACGCAAGACTAAAACAAACTCTATTGCAGCATTTAAAATATTGGAATCAAAATAGTTAAAACCGATCAGTGCCCAGTGTATATACCTTCGACACTGCTCAGATTAGCAAAGTTTAGTCCAACACCTTCCACACTACAAGGTAATGAAGTACATTCAAAGAAATTCATATCGAACATATAAAGTTGTCCGTGTTCAACGTTGAAAAAAGACCAAAAAATTTATTTTCGAAGGAAATCCAAATCAAAGTGATGAGGCACATTTTCACTTCAGTGGGTTCATCAATAAGCAGAATTGCCGCTTTTGGGCGAATGAAAATCCAATAGTGTTTGTCGAAAAACGAAAATCACCCACAAAGTTTGATTGTTTGATGTGGTTTATGGGTTGGTGGCATCATCGGACCATTTTTTTTTCAGAAATGCAATTGCGCATTGTAAGCGTGTAAATGCAGGTCTTAATGCATAATGTTCATTTACGGTGAGCGTGAAAGGTGAAAATGTTGGGCACGATGACGAGTTAAGGTGGTCGGCTGTTTAGTCATACTATTGCGAACAACAGTAATATTTTCTGCAGAGCGACGTATACGAGTATGCACTGGTGTTTTCACACTTCCTACAGGCCGGTTGGCTGAAATTTTTGTACGATTATTTCGATTGTACGCACATTTGGATGATTAAATTTTTTTATTTTTGTCATTCATTTATTTATTGAATCTTCAAAATATGAACTAACAATAAGTATTCAAATCTTAATACTAAATGTAAAAGTTATTTAAGTCCAGCCACAGCTAGACAAAAAAGTTTCACTTTGCGCGAATAATATCGGTAGAATCATCTATTTAACGTTCTGATGGTGGCCAGGGTATCCCTTCTTCTCAACCGAGAGTGGCCGCCAAAATTAAGTATGTTGCGTGCAAGAGATTTGGGTGAAGTTCCAGCTTACTGATATACGTTGTCGCATACTTAGAAAACTCGTCTTTTACCAGCGGAACACACAGATCCTTGTGAATTCGTAAGTTTCTTACGTACCATGGAGCTGCAGTAATCGTACGAAGAATTTGGTTTTGTCGTCTTTGAATTTTTTCAATGTTAGATGTTGAGGCGGTTCCCCATTATTGAACTCCGTAGCACCATATAGGTTTTAAAATTGAGTTATATAACAAAAGTTTGCAATCCAACTTCAATGTCGAATTTCTGCCCATAAGCCAATTTAGTTGCGCTGCTTTTAATTTCAACTGAGTGACTTTTGCTTCAATGTGAGACTTCCACGTTAGCCTACGGTCGAGGTGGAATACCAAGGTACTTGACTTCATTATGCTGCGGAATAGGTGTATTGTTAATTTGGATAGCCCAACATGTTTGCTTACGCAGTGTGAATGCAAAGTGAGTACATTTTTGTTCATTAACTTTTATTTTCCAAAGTTTCAACCATTTCTCTAATATTGAAGTATATTCTTGTAATGCTAATTGGTGGTTTTCATGAACACTCAAAAACGCTGTGTCATCTGCAAAGGTAGAAGTGTGGATTCCGGATGTCGTTGGCATGTTAGAGGCGTATATCAAATATAAAGTAGGCCCCAGTATGCTGCCTTGGGGAACTCCTGCCTTGATTGGCTGAGTTGGGCTTATAAAGTCGCCTTCTCTGATAACAAACTTCCGCCCGTATAAGTAGCTTTCCAGAAGCTTGTGTGTATTTGCAGGCAAGTTTAGCTTCATTTTGTGCATCAAGCCGTCGTGCCACACTTTATCAAAAGCTTGAGAAATATCAATGAAAAGAGCTGAGCAATACTTCTTCTCCTCAAAGGTTTGTCTTATGACATTGATTAGTCTGTGCGTTTGTTCTATGGTGCTATGTTTAGCCCGAAACCCAAATTGATGATCAGGGATGCATCCCACATTGTTCAATATAGGACTCAACTTCGCCATTAACAATTTTTCGAATAGTATTGAAATTGTTGGTAAAAGACTTATTGGTCTATATGATTCTACATTAGTCAGATCCTTCCCTGGCTTGGGTATCATAGTAATCATTGAGACCTTCCACTCTGCAGGATAATACTCAAGGCGTAAAATAGCGTTAAAAATAAAAAGTAGAACTCTTCTAGCTACACGAGGTAACTGTTCAAGCATTTTACCACGATTAAATTGACCGAAAAAATTACGAAGTGCCCATTTTCTTAATAAGCCTAAATAACTTTAACACGTTGTTTTACAACGTTTTTTTTACGGTTCAAATTGAATTAGTCTAAAATTGAGAAATGTGAAATGAGATGCAAAAAAAAAACTTGACGTTTAGGTGTGGTTTACGTTCAACATCGGGACTTAAAATATACCTACCCGATATTTTTTATATTTTATAACATTTTATTCAACTCCAAAGCTAATAATCACTTTCTAAGTTAATTCCTTTCAGCTTCTACTCTTATCTTGTTGCTGAACAACAAGATAATTTCCACTTCATAAAGATTATACAAAAAAAGGAAACTGAGACAACCAATTAATCCTGCCACAATTTTATGCCATTCATGTGACTTTTGACTTAAAAGAGAATATCTCACTTCCCATTAAGTACAAAGGGAATGGAGAAAACTCATATCCTTTATGAAAACTACGTTGGATATATGTTTATATTTAATCGCGTCTATACAAACCTATTCAAAGTAATCTAGTTTACCAGAAAGTTTAATATAGTTTGTACAACAAAGACTAAAGTATAGGAGAAAATTTTCAAAGACTAGCTTACTTTTGTTGAACGAAATAATCCTTGACAAAATACAAAAATCATAAAACCGTACTAAACACATTTAATTCATCTTTCTTTACTAGCAGATACAGAAAACAGATTCAAGTGCCTGAACATGATGTTTGTTAACGGTTGGAATATTTAAACGGAGAAGGTGTGAATATAAGTTTGTGCTCATAGAGTTATTAGAGACATGAAGCGCTCATTAATTCGCTGCCTTGAACAAGCACTTAATTGTCGTTTAACACCTTTCGTAAAGTATACATATGTATGTATGTGTGTTTGTATGTTGCTTTTTTCGATATGCGCAGCAGTAAATATTTGGTGTTTTTGGCTGAATTTTAATTTTCCAATTTCATATGCCTTATCTGCACTTGAAGTGAAATAAATTCGACTATTTTATACGAGTTGTTCGCGTTTATTTGCGTGCACACAAATGTGCATTTTGCGTCCAAGTGTAAAATGCAGGCCGGTGTGCACAAACAACCGGGAAGATTTAATATTCATGCTTCAATGAGAGCACATAATGCACTGATAAATCACGTTAATTACATTCATGTGTTAAAGTATTAAAATATTAAAAATCAACACAGCACGAAAGGACACAACGACAGAGATCTGGATAAAGGAAAGCAAAAACAAAAAAAAAAACCAAAAAAAAAAAAACTGAAAACAACTGCCAGGAAAAGCATTAAAGTCATTTGTGAAAGCCATAAAAAATATCACACGAATCTCTTTAATGTGAGAAAAAAATATAATTGCATATCTTGAGTAAAAAATATCTGATGGATCTTTTGCTTGCTTTTGTTATTTATTCTTCAAGAATTAAGAAGTCAGTTACAGGATATATGCAAACAGTTTTTAATTGATAAAGTGTGCATAAATTTTAAGTGATGAGAAAATAAATGGAAGGAAATGGCTGCTGCATAATGGTGGCAGAAGCAGAAAATTTGATAAATATAATAAATTTTAAAATTAATTGAAGAAGTTGTATGTTTTAAAGCTAAAGGTGCTTTAATACATGTACAGAAATCTGTAATGTGGCACGAAATTTTCTTTATTCATATGTATTAATGTTAAATAGTCGATTTTTATTTTAATATTTCTAATATTATATGATGATGGGTTGGTATCATTCGTCTAGCTCAAGTTTAATTCTGACTAAAGCCAAGAAATATTTTTATTTATAATTATAACAATAATTGCCGCGATCAATCGTATTTATTTTTCTGATATATATTTATCTGATATAATAATTTTATGTCAGCATTTTTCCCGATCCTTAAAACACTTTTGAAACACGGTTTTTAGCTAGTATCGCCAACAGCTGCTGTTTCGATTTTTCTTTTATTCTCTCAATCGTAGCAAAACGCTTTCCTTTCATCGATGTCTTCAACTTTGAGAAGTGGTAAAAGTTATCGTGGGCCAAGTCCGGTGAATACGGGGGTTCAGGCATGATAACAGATCTATGAGCTGGTGCGTTATCATGGTGCAAAATTCATGATTGCTTTTTCGACAATTCGTGCGTTTCTAACGAATTGTTTATCGCAAACGGCGCATAACTTCAAGGTAGTACTCCTTATTGACTGTGTGCCCTTGAACCAAGAATTCATAATGCACTACACCTTTGCAGCTGAAGAAAACAGTGAACCTTCACATTTGACCGATTTTGAAGTGCTTTTTTCGGTCTTGGCTTTTTTGGATGCTATTTTGGGATGATTGGGCTTTGGTTTCAATGTCATAGTCATACACCCATGATTCGTCACCAGTTATGAGCTTTTTGAGGAAATTTGGAACGTCATTGACGATGTTCAATAGCTCCCGATCGATGTCCATGCGACCCTGTTTTTACTCAAAATTCGAAAATCTCACCAAAACACGACTAACCCTTTTATCTATCAACAGCAAACTGACAATCCGAAATGGGTAACATTGCCATCATATATAAGCATATATACCAACATAGCAGAAAAAAAAGTGTGAAAACCGAACATGCATAACTCACGAAATTTGAAAAAAAGGTCATTATTTGATCAGACCATGTATTGAAGTAGCTAGTCTACACCGATAAAACCAAAACGGTTGACCACTTGGTAGATAAAATGCTGCACGTTCGATATATGCCCACAAATGTTGGAAAACCTCATTACAGACTATGACAGAGCCATCCGGGGTGGTAATATGACAGAAGTTGTATCTAAATTTTAAAGACAGCAGATTATCTTTCGAATAAACATCCATTAAAAAAAAAAAAATTGCTTTGTTTTATACCATTTGAAAATCCTATACCTCATTAAAAATACCTTTTATTAGTATTTGTAAGATCAGGAAAAGCTGTCCCTAACATTTTGTATAATTCTAAAATTGTCAGGTTATCTGGAAAACGCTTGCACTAATCCCTTCTCTGCATTTCCTCATTTTAAATGATTCATTAAAATATTATAAAAAAATGAAATGATTAAATTTCTTTAGTGTAATTTTACGTGACTTCTACTTAGTATGCATTAAAAGTGGCTTTTTATTCTCTATCATACGTGATTGTTGACTTCTGAATAGGTATTAAGTTGAGCTTTTTCACCACTCTCTGCATCCTGCATTTGTCATTCTATTTAATGAGGTGACACCTTTTCCGTGTAAAAACTACAACACTTTTATTTAGCTGTTTAAAATTCTTTATACTCGCTGAATAAATTAATAATTCTATTTAAAGCTGTTGTACAAAAACACACTTAATTATAATTAAATTATCATTTTATAAATTCTGCATGAATATAAAGATGTTTCATTTAAGAGCAGCTCTATAAATAAACGACTTCTTACCTTTCTCTAGCTTTTCGGTTTGATAGTTCACGTGAAAAATGTTGAAAACAACATTAAAACCATCAACCATAAATCAGTTTTACTCCCTTAATGCAAATAAATAATGTTAATTTAAGAGTGGCTGTTCTGTTAGTGTATGGAAAAGAAGGCAGGCTGGCAGGTGATTTAATACAAGCACACACACACACACATATACAGATTCCTGCATGCATACGCAAACATAAATCCGCACATTTTACTACTTGTAGTAAGAAAAGAGAAAAGAAAAGCCCAACCTACTTTTAGGAGTATACTTCGTTTATTTTCCTATAAAGTTCTGCCACCATACATATGTGCATACACACATACTCGCACAGATACTTTATAATACACATATGCAGTTTAAAGTTTTCTTCGTTAAGGATGTTAGCAAATAATCTTCAGCTTTCATCAACTCATTGCAAACAATTTTCCGTAACGTGTCTGCAATTTATGTTAACAAAATGACACTAAGAAGGAACATTTTTATTACAGGACTATATTTTACCTTTTGAATTACGACCGCGAGAGTATAAAGTTAGTGATTATGGTGGGAAAAACTGATGTGAGGATGAGTATAGTGGCAAGGTAAAATTTATAGAGGTTTTCAGGGCACGCCACACACATAACATGCCGCGACATGTCCTAGTCGAGATATGTTTTTGCCTAGAACTTTTTCGCAAAAGTTTTAAACCTATTTAAACATGTGGAACATACATTGTGCTATCAGCTATGTCGCAGAATGTAATGTCGATCATTCTGAGTGTCCAGTCTTTAAGAAACCCAAAATGTAATTTTTTTTTTCGGATTGAGACCACTTCACGTTTTATTATAGAACAATTTTAAAGGTTTAAGCGAAGTAAATTAATTATACTATCAAGTGCCACAGAATGCTGGGGTCTAATCACGGCATACGATATCGAATTAGCTATCGTATCGCATAACATTACGATACATCTAAATTATGGCAAACGATGCATATTGGATCGTAAATTAAACAAAATGTAATAGATTGAAGACCATACGTTTCCTAAAAGTAGGAATACAAATAATAAATCCTTTAACTTTTTTATATTATTGCAATACAATTTATTCGATATCGTATGCCATGATACCAAAATGAAAAATTTCGATAATTTTGCTCGATATCGTATGCGGTGATTTGGCCCCTGATCGTAAGTGTTTGTGTATATTATTCCGAAAGTCCATTCTTCAAAAAACCGAAAATGTATTTTCTTTCTCGGAACAAACCACTTCACGTTTTATTAAAGAAAAATTTTAGAAGTGTAAACAAGTCACTTCACGATTTATTAAAGAAAAAGATTAAAGGTTTAAATGAGGAAAATTAATTATACTATCAAGTGCCACAGTTCACCGTTCGCAAGTGTATATCATTCTGAAAGTTCAGTTTTTAGGAATACAAAAACTATATTTTTTTTTTTATCGAAATGGAAGCACTTCACAGAATATTAAAGAAAAATTTTGTTGATTACAATTGTATTTAATTCCGAAAGTCTTGTCTTTAAAAGACAAAAAACGAATTTTTTCGGATTAAAACCACTTCACCACTTATTAAAGGGGTTTAAAAGTTTAAATGATGAAAATTAATTACCCCATCAAGTGCCACACAACGCGGATCGTAAGTATATTTCATTCCAATAATCCAATCTTTAAGAAACCGAGAACGAAAATTTTTATCGAATTGAAACCACCTCACGGTTTATTAAAAAAAAAAATAATAGTCTATCTATTGAAAGTGTATTCCATTCTGAAAGTCCAGTCATTAGGAAATATAAAACGAATTTTTTTCGGAATGAAACCACTCCACGATTTATTAAAGAATAAGTTTAAATGTTTAAACGAAGAAAATTAATTATATTATCAAGTACAGATCACCGATGGTAATTCTGAAAGTTCAGTTTTTAAGAATACGAAAAAGAAATTTGTTATCGAAATGAAACCACTTCACGATGTATTAAAGAAAAATTTTATTAATATTCTATAGATTGAAATTGTATTTTATTCTGAAAGTCCCATTTTTAAGAAATCGAAAATGAATTTTTTTCGAAATGAAACCACTTTACGATTTATTAAAAAATAATTTTAAAGGTTTAAACAAGGAAAATTAATTACTCTATCAAGTGTTATAGAACGTCGCTCATAAGTATATTTCATTCTGAAAATTCAGTCTTTAAAAATCCCAAAACGAAAACTTTTATCGAAATGAAACCACTTCGCAGTTTATTAAAGAAAAATTTCAATAATAGTCTATCGATTGAAAGTGTATTTCATTCCGAAAGTCCAGTACTTAAGAAACATAAAACGTTTTTTTTTTCGGAATAAAACCACTTTACGATTTATTAAATCAAAATTTTAATATTTGTCTACTAAAAGAAAAATAGCAGGATGTGATTTTGGCCGATCAACCGCATATTTCATTCCAAAAGTTCTGTTCTTAAGATACCAAAAAATATTTTTTTTTTGAAATAAAACTGCTTCACAATTGATTAAAAAATGTAAAAATGTGTTAATAATAATATGCTGTAGACTCCAATTTGTCGTAGAAACTGAATATCTCATATAGGTTCAAAAAAGCAACGGTGGCCTATCGTAGAATATATGGTTTAAAATCGGAACTTACTCCCAGTGTTGTGAAATGCTGGTTTACGTCTTATTTTTATATATGGATTACTGGTATTTCACGCCGATCATAAATATATTTCATGCCGAAAATCCAGTCTTTAAGAAACTGAAGACTAAAGTTTTTATCGAAATGAAACCACTTCACGGTTTATTAAAGAAAAATTTTAATAATAGTGTATCGATTGAAAATATATTTCATTCCGAAAGTCCAGTCCTTACGAAATAAAAAACGATTTTTTTTGCGTTTTATTACAGAAAAATGTTGGTAACATTCTAGCAAAAGAGAAATAGCTGGCTCCTGACACGGTTTTGTACCGTAAAATTTGGACGAAGTTACAGCCGCAACAAATTTTATTATTTAATACTGACCTCTTAAAATATTATTTCCGAACTCCTTTAGATGTAAAAGAAGGAAATGTTTCTACTCTTATTTACCACCTCGTGATCATTTCTTGTTTTATGTGGTAAAACAAGAAATGAGCATTAGATCTGCTTGTCATTACAACTCTGCGTTGATTGTTTAAGCAACAGCTGATATACTAATGTTATAAGGATTAACATAATTCAGTTAAATTCAAATTATACAGTGTTGCCAAAAGTAATAATAAAATAAGTATTTAAGCCGCAACACCACTTTTACGGAGTCTTCAATTGCAAACACAGAAAAAATGTTTTCCCTGTTCAATAACGAAATTCATTGAATCAGTTAATAAATTGTTTGAATGCGGACCCGAAAAAGGAATTCGTGGATTCAAATAAAAGTTTAGTAAAAATAATTATTGATCGAAATAACAATTTTTTTAAACAACAACAAAATGCGATATCCAAGGTTATTTTTTTTTTGATATTTATGTATGTGCATACAAATTATTTTTTCAGACAAAAATTTTGTTGATTTTTTTACCTTTTCTATGGTTCATGAAAGTTCTAATTAATGATCATTGCAGATTTATATGTGCAAATATATTATAATAGCAACGCACATACACACACATGCTTGCGAAACAACAAGAACGCAATAACAACAATAAAATCAGTGGTGGTTGATTTACTTCGAACTTTGCGTTCTTTACATCATGTATGTTGTTCGCTTGTGTATTATGTTTTTAGCTTTATGTTGTGGATGTGTATGCATACATTTACAACAAGCAGACCAATGGCTTGCACAGTGGGTTAGATGTGATAAAAATTCATAACAATATGTTCTAGATAACCGTACCAATATAAAAACAAAATTGGTAATCGAAATTTCAACATTTTGCTCTTCTATTTGCTTTTTTATTATATATATTTTAAATTCTTTTGCGGAAAAGTGTAATTCAGCTTTAATATCTAAGCTTAGTTTTTAACTTATATAATATATATTACTAACATTCTACTATATATACTCTTCTGTTAAGAATACGGTCTATTGCATAGAGCGATGGATACATTAGTTAAACTTATTCAGTGAAGAGTACAAATAAAAATTGGATAACTGATACATCCTGCAGAGCATCTATGGGAGCACAACAGTTTTCTTAGACTACTCCTTACAAGATAAGTTTTATCATAAAAAAATATTTTGTAATTTAATGTTAAAGACAGACTGAAAAGAATTTATGATTTATACACTGCTGAAAGAGAACTTTTCAAATTGTACCTATTTTTAAATGAATTCCAAGTCTGGTATTATATTACTCAACCACTCTTACATACACACATTTTATGAAACATATTATAATATAACCCCTTTAGATACATGAGTTGTTATATAAAGGTTTAACCAATTTAATTATATCCTTTCCTGAAGCCTGTCTGTATTTATTAAAGGGTATACCTACAGCCCCATGCAGGGTACTGTCGCCATCATCACATTCATTAATGACTATGTTGTGTTACCTTGTTTTTTTTGGAAAATGTATTAAGATTCATAACTTGATTTATATATTCATTTCACAGACTTTTTTCTTCTTTTAACTTTAATATACCAAAAACCCACTAAAGACTTGGTGACATACAAATAGCATTATTACACTTTTTTTATTAGACAAAAAACAAGAAAAAAAAAACATTGTTTCATTCTCTTATCCAAAAAGGTAAAATTACATGCGAAGGTACTAAAAAACAACGAACTACGTGTAACTAAAGGACGTGTAGAAAAAATATTCTATTTCACATTTTTTTTTTCATAATGAAACATAACACACACACACACATACACACAAACATTTATACTCTTATGTTTTTGTGGAAGAAAAAAAGAAATGTTGAATGCAGGAAAAAAATATGACAACCGGTTTATTCGTTTCCGTTGTATGTTATGAAAATGATGACAATATGGCTTAACTTCCTTTTTCTGTACAGATATTTTACATCTGCACAAACATTCTCGGAGACATGTGTACACACAATCTACATTTGTGTGGGTACTACATAAAAACAGTGTCTATCTAAACAATTGAAGCAATTGAATTGTGCTTATAATAGAGTAAAGGGTAAAGTAGTTTTTATATCTTTCTGTTTTCTATAACAAGGCAAAAAATTGGACGGACAAAATGTCCAACCAAAAGGCAAATTTTTTTTTCAAACCATTTAAATTTCAAAAATTCCTTTCTTGAAAAATAGTTGGTTTTTAAAATTTTTGAAATCAAGACGTAATATTACCAAAACACTAACGCTACAACTTGTAATTTCTTATATATGAAAATTACATTTCTAAATGTAGTTTTTCAAGTAGAGCTTTAATGTCCTTTTTAAATACATTTTGAAAACTTTTCAATTTACAAAATTGTTTATGCATTTCGCTGTCACGAAAGTGTATAAATATTACTGGTACTTACATGTTCTATGAAAACTAATTTTAAGAAATTTTTGTTTTATTATGCTTCTCCTAATAATATTCAATATTATTATCAGGATGATAAAAGTAGAACACATATGTAAAATTTATGGTTTGTACATTTGTACATCGGGCGTTAGTTCAAGTTTTTCCTTTCCTAAGTTTTTTGTTAAGAAAGATTTTTTACAATACAAATTTGCTGTGATCAATAATTGTTGATTGAAGAAGAAAAGAAAAATAATAATCAAATCTTTAGCTGGGGGACAATTAGTTGTTTGGTAGTCGCTACACTACTCATCAGCACCCACTGGGATTTGAACTCGGGTCATGACGCATCATGATCTACCGCTTAAACCACTAAGCCACCGAGCATATAATTATCTTCTATCTATATTCATCTCATATTGAATCACATATGAATTTTGTTAATTGCCCACATTATTTGAACAAAAATTTTTTTTAAGGAAATCCTTTAAAGCAAAAAGTTTTTTCCCCAACTTTTGGAACCAGTGCGATATTAGGAAAAAATTTAATACCACAACTTGCAGTTTGTTTTGCTTTATTATATATAAAAAAAATTATTCTTTTATATTAAATATTAAGACAGGTGCTCAAAGGTCCTTTTTAGAAAATTTTTACAGCCTTAAATCTTTTTTAATTTTTTGTTTCTACTGTCATTTCTTTGCTAAGTTTAAATGCTTATGCCTGCCTTTGTAAGTCATATGTTAACAGTAGATTTCCGTTTGATGAAAAAATATGAGATTTTTCATGCAACCAAAAAGGATTAAGCTTCAAACATGTATGTTTTATGAATATGAATTTAAAATATATGTTTCAGTATCATGGTTCAGTTATGTAGTTCTATATGTCAACTTTTTTCTGTTGAAAAGAATGAATGAATGCTTAAGAGCTTTGTGTATATGTTTGTGTGACAAATAGACTATTATTTTAGAACAGCATGAAAGAGTATAAGATTTTTCAACAATGTAAGTTTTTATTTAATTAAATTTTATTTAGTTTCCAAAACGAGTATTGTAAGCCAAAGGAAAGCTTAAAATTTATTATGATCCTTAACACACTTAAACTTTTGCCAACACACAGAAAAGTAAAACATTTGTGAAACTTTGTTGCATGTGTTCGTATAAATTTGACACCTTTAAACAATTTAAATGTAGATAAAATGATTTCGATTTGTATTTGAAGTTTATTAGCTGAGCTTATGAACATGTAAATTGCAAGTTTTGAAATAGTTTCTCATATAACAAAAAATATCACACACTTCATTATGATGAAAATAAATATGTTGACATAATCATATATTAGGAAGGATATAAATGAGTAAGCTAGCTGGTTTAAGGAAAACTTGGCTGTTTAATATTGTGCCAACATCAACCTTTATTAGGATTAGTTACATCCCTCTCAAATTATGTTCCTGCTTCCACGTGTCTTTATTTCCCAAGTAAATAAACTTATCAAGAAGTTTACAGCATTTTGTTTGAGGTTTTTTTTCATCGTACAGTGAATTAGAGCTACTGCATAAAGGTATTTGGAGCAAGAGCTGTATGAAAATCGAAAAGTTTCTTTTATTCGACTTAAAACTTTTGCCCAAAAGATATACGAGTGCCTTAAGAACAAACAATCTTTAAGAGTCTTTATGTGCTGCTTAAGAGCAGGCAAAAAACTTTTCCAGTTAATTTTCTTATGGTTAATTGAAACTTTACTTAAAGATGCTGCTGTGAGGAGAGTGAGAATTTTGTTGTTTGCTTTGAGCAGCGCAAGTTAAATATTTGCAAAAGTTTGCCAGTAAGATGATTAATTTTTTAACCGGATAACATTTGTAGGTATAATCTTTTAAAAAATTTTCACTTAAAAATACATAAAAAAAGGAACGCAAATAATCTTAAACAAAAATTGAGGAAAAAAATTTACTGCAGCGCCCCACATCTTAACACAAACTAAATATTTTTAAGCGAGATTACAAAAAAGAAAAAACAACCTTTTGTTAAAGTAGATCAATACATTACAGCAGTGGTGCCCACAAGTTCTATATGGAGGAGTAAACACTAACACATTTAAGGAAAAGCTATTTTTATTTAATATTTTATGTTGTAAAAAGCAAAACATTTACAAAAACAAAGTTTACACTGATAAGCGCTGTCGTCAATGTTTACCAACAAAGCATGCGAAAGTGTTGTTGCATTGCTTTTGTGTGTGTGTGTGCAAAGAACGTGTGTGTGTGCGGTGAAGAACGAAAAAAAATATAAAAGACGAAGTTGTCTGTGTATTTTTCATTGCTAATGCTGAGCGCAGTATTTGTGTATTGAAGAGCACAACCCTATAGCTAAGCGCATTTACAAAAATAATTCAGTATCAAGCGCATAGGGCTGGGCACACTTGCATTAGAGATTTGATATACATATACATAAATATATTTTCCAAAAATAAATGAAAAAAAGAAAACGTTGCTGGTTGTAATAAAATGACAACCTTTCATGTTTACATGTTTGATGTGGTGCGATATGAGTGCTACAAAAACAATAGACTGTTTGACCTTGACATTATTATAAATAGTTGTTGGACGAAATTTTGCCATACAACTTAAAGTCTACAATTTTCTAATCTAAGGATCTTTAACAATTAATCATAACAATTAATTACAATGCTTCTATTTTAGTTTAGTAATAGAAAATGAGTTAATATTTCATGAGCCTCATATTAGTTACTTATGTGAAGAAAAAAAATTGCTAAAAAACATACTTTGCCTTGCAAAATAATAATCTCGATTTTGTTTTGTTTGAGAAAAGCATTTACTATAATAAGAGGCCGTCCTGTGGGTGAAAACCGACCAAATATTAAACTTAAACAAAATATATGAATTATTATTTCTTTATTTCGACCGTTTTTTCCTTTCTATATGAATATACCATAGCACTGAATCAAAACTGCCAAAGAGAACTATACAGGTCAATCTCTAACGTTGGAGATCCTTTTGCTTGAAAAATGCATTTATTATAACTAGAGGTCATCCTCTGGCCGAAAACACACAAAATCTTTAACTAAAACAGTATACGAGGTCTGATAAAAGCCACCATTATTTTAAATTTGTTCAAAAGTATTTTTTTATTCAACACTAACTATCTTGTCCCCTTCAAAATAATCCTCCACAGTTATAATGCACTTATGTCAGCGTTTTTTCCAATCCTCAAAACACTTTAGAAACGTACTTTTTGGCATCGTTAACAGCTCCTGTTTCGATTTTTCTTCTATCTCCTCAATCGTAGCAGAACGTTTTCCTTTCATTGGTGTCTTCAGTTTTGGTAAGAAGAAAAAGTCCGCTAGGGGCCAAGTCCGGTGAATCTGTTGGTTGAGGCCTGATAGCGGTTTTGTTTTTGGGCAAAAACTCACGCACAAGCATCCATGTGTGAGCTAATGCGTTATCATGGTCCCAAATCCACAATTCTATACGTTTCAGACGAATTGCTTTGCGTAAAGCTTAACTTCAAGGTAGTATTCCTTATTGACCCTACGACCTTGTAGCAAGAATTCATGATGCATCACGCCATTACAGTCGAAGAAAACAGTGGACAGAACCTTCACATTTGGCCGAACTTGACGTGCCAGTGCTTCCCATGTTATGATTGGGCTTTGGTTTCAACGTTATAGCCATGACCTTGTTGCGGAAATCTGGAACATCGTTGACAAATAGAGTATTTTTTTTTGTTCTGAAATTTGGCAGCTTATACAAGTGTTATTCCGATTATTGAAAATAAAAGTACAACGCATTATGATTGTGAAATCCTTTTACAAAAATTTGGAAAGTTATGTGGAGAGAGGAGCCAGCTTCTCTGATAAAGTGCAGTTCTTTTTCAATGGCTTCGTCAATATAAAAAATTTTCGAAGTTCGGGCACAGAATGCGCTCATGCAATTCTTGAAAAATAAATGCGCTAACAACGAGCACTTGTTTGGTACGGGTTTCGGGTAGACGGAGTGAATGAGCTACACTTTTTCGAAGTTGAAAGTGGAACTGCACTGACTTTGAATGGCGTTTGTTATAGGAGCATGATAACAGAGTTCTTGTGACATAAGCTGAATGGTATGGATGTGACGAAATGTGGTTTCAACAACACGGTGCCACCTGCTAGACTACAAATGAAATAATCGATTTATTGCAGCTACGATTTTTAAAACAAACTGTGTCTAGAAATTCAGACGCTAGCTAGCTTCTAAGATCATACGCTTTAATGCTTTGCGATTTTCTGTGGGGTTTTATGATATTTACGAAATAAATATTTCTTTATCAACTCTTTTCCAAAACGTATCGTTTTCAAAATCGTTTTCTTTCACGTAACTCAACTCAAGGTGGCTTTCGTTTGTACACCTTTCTCACAACCTTCAACATACATTGCAAGGTTTATTTTTGCCAAATTTTAGCTTAATATTTTTTAGGACATTTTAATGGAAACAATTCCACTTAATTAGTTTAATAAAAACACTTTTCAGGTTTTACATGCACGCATTTGCGAATTGATTAAATTTGAATTTTGTTTTTGCTCTTTTTATTTATATAGAATAATAAAATTTAATTAAACATTTGGAGGCAATAATATTTTTGTTTTATTTCTATGGTTTGATTTTTGTTACACAAACATTTTTTTTTATTTATATGTTTTCTAAAAATATATTGTGTTATGGGGGCAGAGTTTAGCTTTAACAAGTTTGCTGAAATTGTTTTTGTGCCAAGCTAGGACTGTACTAGGACTGATTAAATGTGGAAAACAATCTGCAAGCATTTTAATTACCCATTAGCATGCCACTGTGTGGTAAGATAAACTCGCTCCTTTTCATTCTAACGATGGGCAACTGTACTTTTGTTTTATTGTATGGATATATATGTGGTCATATGGAAGAACAGCTTAAGTCGAACTAAGAAAGAATTGAGTTATTACATTGGGAGCTTGAATACATGCTTCTTAACCATTTGGAGAAACCTCCTGGTTTCTGGTTTAGAGAAACCATCTGGTTTGGCCATGTTGTGAGCACCTACTTTTTGGCTTAGGTTTTTGAAACAAATAATGCATTTATCAAAACATCTTATATGAACATAAAGTTTAATTATGGTCCACATACTAGTAGAGGAAACAAACTTATTTTTTAAATGATGTTATGTCCACATCAGGTTTTTAACTTAAGTTAATTTAAACCAATAAAAAATTATAAATAGCTTGTTTTCTATGTTTCCCAGCTATCTATAGGGTGTTTTTTTTAAGCCCGATAGAACTTGAAATTGTAAAAAATAACACAAAAAATTAAATTGTAATCAAAATTTTTTTTTATTCGAAAGATCAATACGTGACATTAACATTTGAAAATGATTTCGGGCATATGGGCACCGCGGCTGTTCTTGACGAAGCGCATTCTGGACGTCCAATTTTAGGCCACTTTTTCGAGCACTGCTGGCCGTATGTCACGAACAACACAAACAATGCTGGCCTCCAAGGCGTCAATTGTTGCTGGTTTATCAGCATAAACCAGTGACTTCACGTAGCCCCACAGGAAATAATCGAGAGGTGTCAAATCGCACGACCTTGGAGGCCAATTGACAGGTCCATTTCTCGAAATCAACTTATCGCCAAATTTTGATTTCAGTAAGTCGATGGTTGCGTTCGCCGTATGGCACGTAGCGCCATCCTGTTGAAACCACATCTCCTCCGGATCAATGTCATCCATATTTTCAAACAAAAAATCATTGATCATGGTGCGGTAACGATCTCCATTGACCGTAACGCGAGCTCCGGCCTCATTTTTGAAGAAATAAGGTCCGATGATGCCACCAGCATGAAAACCGCACCAAACAGTGCATTTTTCTGGATGTAATGGAGTCTGTAGGGTCTCTTGTGGATTGGTCTCACTCCATATGCGGCAATTTTGCTTATTAACAAACCCGTTAAGCCAAAAATGCGCCTCATCGCTGAACACAATTTTGCGATAAAACAACGGGTCAGTTGCCAACTGCTCTAGAGCCCAATCGGCGAAAGAACGACGCATACAATGGTCTCCTGGCTTCAATTCCTGCACCAGCTGGATCTTATACGGGTGTAGGCCGAGATCTTTGCGCAAAATTTTCCACGTAGTGGACGGACAGAGCCCCAATTCATGCGACCGACGACGAATCGATAAATTTGGATCTTCTTCCACACTTTCGTTTACAGCGGCGATATTCTCTTCAGTACGCACATTCCTTCGACGTGCTGGTGTTATTGCATCCTCTAGAGAGTATGTGGTACGAAATCTATCCACAGTTCGACGAATGGCTTGTTCAGATGGACGATTATGTACGCCATACAAATGACGAAGTCGTCTATAAGTTGCGCGAATCGACGACTGATTTTCAAAGTAAATTTGGATAATTTCGTAGCGTTGTTCAAGCGTGAGTCTATTCATGATGATTTGTCAGACTATACTGAAACAAATAAAAAAAATGTTTCATCAAAATTTAATTTTTTGTGTTACTTTTTACAATTTAAAGTTCTATCTAGCTTAAAAAAACACCCTATATATATGTCGACATTTCATAGGAACTACCCTAATCATTAGTAGACTTTGGACATTTTTGAAAGATATTCTCAAACATTCAACTTTATATCCCAACATTCATTTCATTTGTTTGAAAGGTGTAATTATTAATAAATTATAAAGTAAATTATAAAATAAATTATACAGTTTTTCCAAAACATTTGCATTAAATATTGATTACGAAAAAATTCATCTTTAATTTGTTATAATTCTGGCAAATTTTCGTATATATCAATAAATTCCGCTTACACTGTGTATAGCAGAATTTAAAAGCTTGTAAATTTTAGTGATCCGATGATCGTAAATTCTCTGACAGTAATGGTTGTATGCTCCTGAAATATAATTTTGAGGATGGTAAACAGGTATTTGGGATCCCTGATAATAGGCAGTAAAAGTAACAGCTGATTTTGGTCGACAGCAATTATAAGTAAATAATATTGCTTAATATCAAATTTGATAAAATATCATTGTACTTATTGCAAATAATTTTAATAAAACTAACGGAGTCATACTAGAGGCCTAGTTAGACAAACACGAATTCTAACTGTAGACCTAGTTTGATTGTATAATAGTTGCTTAAAAGGCTGTTTCATAATCGTATTTTAATATAAAATTATTGTACTTGTTAAAATATAAAATAGCGTTTGAATAAAATTGGGTTGTGGGATTTATTATCCTGTGAATAAATCCTTTTTGCTTATAATTTCTCAAGAATTTGAGAATTTATAAGGATGCGTTGGAAATATGCAAAAAAAGGTAAGAAAGACATTTGTTAAGTAAAAAATGTTTTGCTAGGCAAATGCGTTAATAAAAGAGATGCTCGACAGCAATTATAAGTAAATAATATTGCTTAATATCAAATTTGATAAAATATCATTGTACTTATTGCAAATAATTTTAATAAAACTAACGGAGTCATACTAGAGGCCTAGTTAGACAAACACGAATTCTAACTGTAGACCTAGTTTGATTGTATAATAGTTGCTTAAAAGGCTGTTTCATAATCGTATTTTAATATAAAATTATTGTACTTGTTAAAATATAAAATAGCGTTTGAATAAAATTGGGTTGTGGGATTTATTATCCTGTGAATAAATCCTTTTTGCTTATAATTTCTCAAGAATTTGAGAATTTATAAGGATGCGTTGGAAATATGCAAAAAAAGGTAAGAAAGACATTTGTTAAGTAAAAAATGTTTTGCTAGGCAAATGCGTTAATAAAAGAGATGCTTACCGTTGGTGCGTTGGATAGAAAGTGTGTTATTTGTTTTTTCATTAAATGCTGCGAAGGCTTCTAGTACAAATTTGACGTTACACAATTTATGTTAAATTACATTGTATTACGAGTACAATGTGCCTGACATTACATTCTATATTTTTAGATCACACAGTTTATAAACTGAAAATTCATTACATACGAGTTTAGAAAGTCCAATATTCATGAGATTCAATTGAATAATAAAATGCATTACATAAAATTTCAAAAATTCATAATATATATAAACTTATTGTATAATACTTATATAAAAAAGAAATTCATTATGCTAATTTAAACAGGGGTTCAAAAATTAAAGGAAAAAAACTTGAAATTCGGTGCATTTTTGTTCAAATAGCGCGCTTATATCCCCATTTTGCTGCGTTTTGAAATTTCAAAGTTGACAACACTGAGTAATACCATCAACAGGTAGGCCAAAATAGGTGGTTGCTAAAGAAAATATCTACAATATCCTCGATATCGTTATGAATGATAGTCGAGTCAAGTTACATGAATTTGTTGAAATGGGTTTGCATGTTTTACACAGCGGTGTTTGAAGATGCTTAAGCGCCATCCTGCTTATTAACTGTTAGTAAAACGTGGGCCCACCACTACACACCTGAAGCGAAAAATCAATCGAAATTGGCTGATGAAAGTGCATCGAAGAGGGCGAATATAGTCAAATCGGCTGGCAAGGTTATGGTCACTGTATTTTGGGATACACGTGGAATATTACTCATCGTATATCTTGAAAAAAAAGGATCCACAATCATAGGAAAGTATTATTATGCATTATTGGATAAATTGATTGATTCAATCAAGAAAAAATGAACACATTTAAAGAAGAAAACCGTGCTATTTCTTCAAACATTAGATAGGATGCTAAAATTACGTGAAATACACTTCGAATTGTTTGATCCTCCACCTTATAGTCAAGATTTAACTCCTTGCGACACTTTCTTGTTTCCAAACTTAAAAAATTGGCTCGCAAGATAAAGATTCATCTCAAACGTAGAAGTGATTACCGAATACCAAAATCCCATTATTCAGATGTTATAAAAAGGTTAGAATATTATCTTGCTAAGTGTATTGAAGCAAAAGGAAATTATGCTGAGAAAGAAATGGCTTTTGAAAAAAAAATGATTTTTGCTACTTCGGTAGCTTCAATATCAACCCGCCGTCTTATCAACAGAAGTACTTAAGCTACTTATGCTGCTATAAAATATAACATTCAGTATTGCAAAAGCGTTTAAGTGAAAACGTTATAAGATCTTTTGAATAAACACATAATTTTTTAAAACATTTGCCTTAAGCTTCTCCTGAAATCGTTACTAATAGGAATATACGAATCAAGATTTACAGAAGTCTTCAGAACAAAGTTAAACAGAAATACGAATATTTCGTAACTACAATATTCGACATAAGCTACTCTACCATATTTACACAGATATATTTATATTGTCGATTTTTTTTAAGTGTTGTTAAAACAGCTGACCTTTTGTTTTGTGCTGGTGTTTACAACACATCCTCTTTAGAAAATATGTCCTTTGCCATAAAAAATCATGTTCTAACAATTAGCTTGATTTTTTTCTTATTTTTTAATAAAAAATTTATTAGCATTTTTGTAACAACTATATGTCGTGCAAATTGCGCATCTAAATAAATAATTGCTAAAAAATTATTCCTCCTGAATATTTTCCTTTGTTAGCGACTTTTGCTTTCTGTGGGGGCAATGGAAATTCCTGAGGACTTTGAAAGTAATTAAGAAAAATATTTAATAAAAAAAGAAAATATTTATATATATTTTATCAAGGTAAATGTTCACTAATTAAATTTGTTGGCGTAAAACGCAGTTTAGAAATCTGATTTTTTTTCTCTGTAGTTGTGATTTGTTACTATAAATCAAACTTTTAATGAAAACAAAAAATGGTACTGGGTTCTAATAAGCCTTTTGTTGTATTAAAATATTATTAATAAAATTTTTATTAATCTTAATGCGGAGAATGGAAATGGCGTTTCATGTTTGTTCTTGTTTGGATGAAAAGAAGTCAAGGACTTGTTGGAACATATTATGGGTTAGTTTTCTCCATAAAGTACTATTTGCAAACTGAATGTTTTTGCAAATTCGGGGTGTATATTACTTTTGTTATTGTTTGGTTTGAATTTGATGGTTGTATAGTAGGCAGACACAATAAAGTAGAGTTGATGGGAGTATTTTGTTAGGATGTATTAACATTTGCATCTTACTGGTTTTATTGTAGACCAGAATTGGCAGCTCGTACTTATACTGACGCTTGACAGAAACTAATGTGAAAAAGAGAAGCTGCGCAATTTTTTTCTATCTTATTTATTGGATGAACCCTACATATGCAGTGCATTAAACTGGAATTAGGAAAATGGATTATGGGCTGGCGGAAAGTGGGAGTAGTATTTGTCAACGTTAGACTTGAATCTATCAAGAACAACACGGAAAGTTAAAAACAAATGTTATCACAGCATTTAATGTGTTTATAATTAAATTAGTTAGAAAAACTCCAGTATTTTCTCGACAACTTCTATATTTATTATCTTACCGGGTGCCATTAAAAAAAATAATTTTTGAGTGCAAAATACTATTGCCATTAAAAAAAAAATTATACTCGTAGTCGTGTAATTCAAGCTTGTCATGGAGATCTGCAGATACAACACTGTTCTTTGTATAGCCTGCTTTCAGGAACGAACTGGCAAGCCGAAACCAGGTCACCCTGATCTGGGTGCCAGGACATGAGGGGCAGCACGGTAATAAAATGGCTGACATCTATGCCAAAAAGGAGCAGAGGGTCCTTTTATTGGACCCACTCCAACTTTTGGCTTCAATAAGGGTCTCCTGAATGAGAAGATAACGAAATGGACGGAATCCATCGTTGAACAACATTGGAAGGAGACAGCTGGTCTTGAACACTCCAAGAAATTTCTAAACTTTGATAAAAAGGGGTCCGAACGTGCTCTAAAACTGGATAGGAAACGTCTCAGAACGTTGACAGGTGCACTTACAGGTCATTATAACTGCTACAAGCACCTGCACAGGATGGGCATTTCCAACACAGACTTTTCTGCGGTGATGAAGAGGAGTCAATAAAGCACTTAATCACCCACTGTGGGGCACTGGGACACAGAAGATATGAGCTACTACAAGCTTATATATTAAATGAATGTGACTTAATATCACTCCCAATGAAGCAGGTTGTCCGTTTTCTTGACATACTTAGCCCATAATGTGGCAGGGGGACACACAATAGATCAACACTGGTCGCAGTGCAAATGGCCGATGAAGGCCATATTCCATCCAATAATAATAATAATAAAAATAGCCTGCTGGCATACCTGTTTAATACTGTTTTCTGGAGAGAAAAGCGTTTTCTGGAGAAAATTAAGGCCTTGAACCTTTTCTCCAGATCAATGCTAAGAATAATATGATCTAATGGTTACTTTAGAATCACTGACGGCAGGTCCTTACAATTCTTAGCTCTCCAATATCTAGTTGTATTAAGCTTCATTACTGCTACTGGCAGAGATGGCTATCAAAAGAAATTCAATGAGGAAACGACTTATTTCCTCGATGGTATACCGTCTCTTGAACCTATCCTAGGCACTGCATTGGATTTTCATAAAACCTATGTTTGGTAAAGATTTGGTGTTATTTTTGTAGCCAGATTTAAATAACGGAATTATAAATGAATCTTTCCAAAACGTTGGAAAATGACAATATTTAATAGACTCATTGAACAATTTAGTTAAGGAAACAGTTAAAGCAGCAGCATACTTGACAAGAAGGGAACTTGGACTTCCATTCGGCCCACATTTGTAAGAAAATGTTAGCTTTACTAGCTTGTTACTAATTTGCTTCACTTGATAATCATGGATTTGTTCATTAGAAACAAACTTTAGTAAAGCTTCTGATAAAGTTAATCATAAACTCCCTGTAAAAAAACTTAATTTGCTGAGGTGTACGAGTAACTCTTAACTATTTTTCAAATAGAAAACAAAAGCGTTTTTTTTTTTTAAATAAATTATCAAAGCCAATGGACGAGTTATCTGGTAACCTCAAGGAAGTCACCTGTAGTTAAGCATTCAAATATTTTTATGTATGCAGATGATATCAAAATATTTCTCACACACGAGTGCTTTATATTCTTGGTGTCGCTTTAATCTTATGAAATTTAATCATGAAAAATGTACCAGTTTGTCTTTTTTCCGGAGATCACATAAAAATGCAATTTCTTATCTTGGAATAATTTTGGGAGCGAAACTGAATTTTATTCAGCATACTATATTATATCATTGATAGTAAATAAAGCACGTTCCGTATTACGATTCATTAAACGCTGGGAAAAAGAGTTTACTTACCCTTATATAACTAAGCAATTTTACACATCATTGAATATGGATCAGTTATTTGCGATCCCAGTTATAGAGTTGATATTCAAACCGTTGACTCAGTTCAAAAATAGTTCTTGCTCTTTTGCCTTCATGGTCTGCACTGGTATATGCTAAATTTACATTCTTACAAGTAGAGACTTGCATTAAAAAAACTTCTCACTCTTAAAAGTCACAGAACAATGTCACTTTTTTTTAAATATTATAAATGAATTTTTGATATATTTTGGGAAATCCCAACATGACTTACACGCAATTTCGTGCCGCTGTTTATTCGTGTTTTCCGAGCCAACCACACCAACTAGGATCTATTAATAAGAATCTGTTCTGACTTTAATAAGAACAGAAAATATGTCGACTACTGTGTTAATTCTAATTATGTTAAACGTAATATAATATTAAGTCTTAATAATTAATGTATTAATGTATTTATATATTTTGTAATGGTCTGATAGGATTTCATTTATCTTTAGACTTTAACTGATTAAATAAATAAATTAATTAATAATTTAACTTTTTTGTAAAAACTTCTTATAAAAATTTTACTTTTTTTTTATCAAAATATCATTAAAAGCAGTTTCGTTCAGATTTTTTTTGGCAAACACATTATGCCGCTATTTAAATTGAAAGTCTATGGCGTATGAGTAATCAGTGAAAATATATCATACGAGAGTGAGTATTTCAACTTTGAAGAGCATTCATTTGCTTTTTAATTAAGAGGCAATTAATGCATGACAAAAAAGTTCTTGTTCTCATTACTTTTTTAAAAATATTTCTCTGTTCAAAAGGAATTGTAAAAAGATTAGCAGTTGTCATGAATTGCTTAAGCCGAGCTGAGCGGTTTGCTGAGAAACAAGAAATAATTATTCGAAAGAAAATGAATGTAAGAAAATAATTATCATTATTATTATATTTTTTTTGTATACTTTAATAATAAGCCAACAATTTGAGATTCACAAAATTATTTGTGTAATTGCTTTAAAATATGTTTTTCTTTTACTTTGCCAAACGACCTTCTATTTTCTTACATTTATATTTTCAACAAAGTCATGAGATTGTAATGAAGATTATATTTAAAAAATATTATTAGCTGTGCCAGACTGAGGTAAATACCCATTATCATAATCGTCATTAATATCATCACCATCATCGTTATCATTATTATACATGAGTGTTGGAAACTCATTCATTTGAGAGCATTGTTGATGACGATGATTTTGAAGCTGATGACTTAATATTAAAATCATGTCATGTCGAGAAGTTGTCTGTGTTTTTGTTTACATTGGCTTGGATACTTACTTATATATTTGCATTTATTTCTCTCCTTCACACATTTTTACAGAAATATTTTTATGTTAGATATTTTGACTTAATCTCCAGAATGTCAACAGCAAAATATGAAAAGGGAAAAAAATATGTAAACCTTAAAAATGATCTCTATAATAAAAACATTAACATGGATTTACAAGGATTATGGGATTTATTTAGAAATTTTGTATTTTGAGAAAAAAAAAAATACAAATAAATTCCATTTGATTTACAACACTAAAAATAAAAAAAGTAACAAAATATATTTTTTTGCTTTTAGTGCAAAAGCTTTAAGAACGCAGGTAGATAATTTTCATAAAAACAAGTAATTTAAGGTATAAAATGTAAATGGGAAAAATAAAGTTTGCTCTCAATATGGCATGCAATAACCTTAGAACATTTTTCTTTTTAAACTCTCAATAATTTATTCGAAATATTGGCATATACATGCAGAGAAAAGGCATTTTGGAATATTGTTGTAGCAACATTAGTATATACTCTGTCACAATTTGTTTTATTACCGCTTGTGGCGAATCACCGTTTTTAATATAGTTTAATCTTCTATAATTATTTTAATATTGAACTCTTTGCTCTTTTATTGTTATATTCCTATCATTTAAAAATATGGTTGAATGCAACAATAATGCCTAAAAAAAATTGTTGAATAGAACAAAACATTTTGTAATGTGCAATAATAGACTATTAATTTAAAGCATACGTATGTTTGTTTATACAATAAACTTACTATTATTGGTTTTATGCAAGTCGTTGGCAAACATGGTTTGTGTACATAGTTTTCTTTTAATTCCTTTGTGTATGTGTTTGTAAAATTTAATAATATTAAAAATACATAAGCATTCATTTATTATTTGGAGAAAATACCAACATCATAAAAATAGACATTTAAAAACATAAAGGTCTGTATAAGAATATACATGTATTTGTTTTAATATATTTGATTTAAATGTATACATATGTGGGCAAGATCAAATTTGCTTCAGTCTCAGGATTTTGCAAAAATTTTCTAATAATTTTGATAAATGTTTTATTAAAATATTAGTTAGCAAATGTATTTACATAGAATAAATCAAAAGCATGTGGTTTTAGTTAGAAAAGGTATTTATATGTGTATGTATTATGCAACCATACAATACTGTTACGTTCAACACAATTACGATTGATTGTGACAATAGAATTTTTCAAAAATTTTCAATAAAATGTGTGGGAGTGAATATATTATATGGTTTGACATGACAGTAAAATAATAATTTTTACAATAACAGTGTTAGTCGTGATACAATTGTTGTAACTTTGATCAAATATATGTTTATATAGTATAGTTTTGGTTCTTGGCTGTACTTAGTTTTGCAAATAAATTTCATATTGAAACCATACTATGTGTTTGTATATAATTCAACAATAGTATTTTGCCCTTAGAATATTGTCATATCAACTATATTTTTTCTTCTGTGTGTATCGTTGAATAGATATATGAAAGTATATTTCAACGGTTTCCAAGAAAATTCTGTACGTATTTTGTATATTGTAGTTATAAATGCGAAGACTTAACACTGTTTTGCCTTTAAATTTTATTTAGATTGCAATGTATAAAAAGAGATAAGAAGGGCAGAAAAGGGACATGTTTGTGCAAGATAATTTTGTCTTATTTTTGCCGCTTGCGTATGTATACAGTAAATTGTTCTAGATCTAGGAAAACAGGCAGCGTTGTCAACTCGGTGCGTTTCACACCGTTTTTGCTGCTTTTTAAAATTATTTGTGCGAAAAATTCTTTAGCCGGTGTGCGGTGCGCTTTTTTTTAATTTTCGGTGCGTTTTTTTTTAAATTCGGTGGCACAAAGTCAAATTTAACAAAATTTTTTGTTTTAATGTAAAAAAAAGTTTATAGTCCAGTGTCCAAAATTTTTACGTTTTATTTTGCGTGGAAAACGTACCATGTTATATGTACAAAGTAAGAAAATCTTTCTGTTTGTATATTATACACACTGTCGAAAGAAAAAGAAACATTTTGTTTTATAAAATTTGCTAGTTTTAGGGAGTGTTCTGCTTTTAATCGGTCAAGCCAAGTTTGTCAAATATTCCAATAAATTCAGTCTCTGAACAGTGAAGTTCGTATTTTTATTGCGGCTCGTGGTTTTGTTACGGTTTTGGTAATTAAGAAATTACAAAATTATTAAATAAATTACAAAGTTTTTTTAAAAACATTTCCATTAAATATTGATTCATCTTCCATATATTATAATTTTGGTAAATTTTCGTATATTTCAATAATTTTTTTTTTAAACATTTCTTATGAAAACTCAAATAAAATGTATACTGTGATTGAGAGAATTGCCATTAGTTGAATTTAATGGCTTGTGGTGCGATTCTATCGTAAATTCTTTCGACCGTAATGGTTATATGCTCCTGCAATACGATTTTAATGACATTAAGCAGCTGTGTTCTATGTCCCTGATAATAGGCAGTAAAAATAACAGCTGATTTCGGTCGACAGCATATATAATTCAATGACATTGCATAATAATAAATTTGCTAAAATATCGTTATAATTATTGTAAAGGTATCATTATCTTAATAAATCTAATAGAGTCGTACTAGACACCAAGTTTAACAAACACGAATTCTAGCTGTTAAACGAAGGCGGTGCTTTCAGACCTAGTTTGATTGTAAAATAGGTAGTCGTTTAAAAGGCTGTTTCATTGTCGTGTTTTTAATGCGAAAAATGTAATCAAGTTTTTTATTCGCTATTTAAGCTTCTAACATTTATACCAGTAAAAAATTATAAATAGCTTGCTTTCTATATTTCCCAGCTATCTATATGTCGACATTTCATAGGAAAACAAGCTATTTATAATTTTTTACTGGTATAAATGTTAGAAGCTTAAATAGCGAATAGAAAACTTAATTGTTTGAATTTTTGTTCTCTGCTTTTCGATACTTTCAAAAAGTAAATCGTAGCAACCAACGGTTGTTCATTTGTTTGAAAGGTGTAAAGAAATGTTAGAGACGTTTATAATTAGAAAAGCTTGTTTTTTGTGTTTTGACGGATAATTTTAGAGCATTTTTCTTTTTAAATTCTCAGCAATTTATTTGGATTGTTGGGATATAAAGTTGAATGTTTGAGAATATCTTTCAAAAATTTCCAAAGTCTACTGATGATTAGGATAGTTCCTATGAAATGTCGACATATAGATAGCTGGGAAACATAGAAAACAAGCTATTTATAATTTTTTACGAAAAATGTAATTTTATAATACAAAATAGGTTTATAAAAATGAAAGAAAAAAATTTCGGTGCATTTTCGTTGAAATAAAGCGTTTTTTCCTCATTTTGGTGCGTTTTGAAATTTTAAAGTTGACAACGCTGAAAGTAGGGTTTGAAAAGCAGAAAAGAGCAAGTTGTGTTTGTAGACGTTTGTATTTATAAAGTTTTGTCATACTTTTTATTTAGATTTGCAATTAGAATGAATATAAGTTTTATATGCTAATGTATAAATGAATATTTTGGGAACTAATTGGAATAAAAATATATATTTTTTGATTCATTGCTTTAATATCATAATTTTGTTCCTTGACATGCTTGACGATAGCTGTTTCGTTGTTTGATGTATTAATAATAGTGCTGATAATCTTTAGCTAGGGGAACATGAAAATTGCCAGGAATGCGTTGAAGATGTGGTTCTAACTTGAATTTTTTGACATGTTTCTATCAACGACTTCTAAGTCAAAGTTAGTAACAGCACTGGGTCTTATGAGCGTTGAAGTCAAGCCTGCCATTCAACACGTCAAAAGAAAATCGTTGCTTAGTGAATCATTCATATTCTGCCTTTTGGTACTGATCTCGCGTTGTCTAAGCCTATAATTGCATGAGAAGGATTGACTAATGCTGCTGTGATCTTCTAAAGTAAATGGGATTGGAAGTTTCATATAGAAGGTCTTTAAGAAAAATAAGATATAAGAGAGAAAAAAGTACCTCTATATAAATCTTAACCTTGTTTACTGAGGTTCCATATAGCACAACTTGTATCAACTCGGTCTCTGAGAAAGCTCTATATATACAGAGAAAAATATTCGCCAACAACAAAAGCAGTAAGTTATGATAATCACGAAGAATGCCGCACTCTACCACACGCCTTGGAAACTTTCACTGAAATAATGGGTTGAGTGTCACCATTTCTCTCAGAGTTACGACGAAACATTGCTTTCCACAAAGCAATTCATGCAGCTCTAGATACCTCACAAGATGGTAGTTAACCATACTATCTATTACTTTAGAGCCGAAAAAGTAGATTATGTCGACAAGATAAGAATCAATAGTGAGTGCTTGATATAAATCTTCCTATATTGTAGGTGATAGAAAATGCTAGTACATCTGTAAGCAGTTTGTTCTAAGGATCAGATTTGAGAATTATTTTCCATTTGTCCAAAGACTGCTGACACTATCTGTCGTCCAATTCCATATAGTACTTTCGCAAAAAAAGTGCATCTAGGGAATGTCATAGCTCATGTGTTTTTCAGTGATATTTACCATAGTAATTTATAGCACCTAGAGACGACTGTAGAGCTGCCGGATCAGTTGTTGGCGGCATATATGCTGTGGTCTCGATTTTTACAAGGTCCGGCCCGAAACCATGTTTATCAATGACCTGTCCAAGTTAGCGCACAGGCTGCATGTCAAACTTTCAATTCTCAATTTATCGCGTAAATTCAAGGTGCTTAATTCTCTTTAGAAGTGGTTGTAAATTTGCTTTCTGGGTTGTTTTTTAGCGCCCCCGAAACAATAATGGCATCCATGTATGCAGCAACGCCATCGAGCATGGTGGACATAATTTGTTGAAACGTTTCCATCCAGATACTACTGCAGAGTTGCCAGATCGGATGGTGTGTGATATGTTTGTTACGACCTCGATCATGCCAGGGTCTCGGCGAAGACAATTTATATGAATAACCTGTTCAAGATATAGCACAGACCGCATGCATATAGCTTACATCAAACACAGTGTACATAATTTGTTGGAACGCTAACGGAGATGATTTGTGCCTCGCGATAGACACAATGTGTATTGATAATAAGTATCTTCTGCAATGTTCAATATTGCTGAATAGCTTTCCGTTCCCTATTTTAGGAAAAATGGTTTCAGGTTGTGTAAGTACACAATAAGGTTGTGGTAGTGGAAATTGATTTGGTTGGTGCTTCCTTTAAAACTGCTGAATACTCTGCACAGATTCTCGTTGCCACAGATATGTTTCATTGAAGGGAAACGAAATAATCATTACTTAAATTAAATTTTAGTAAGGACCTTTATTTAACTATTTTAATTAATATACAATAAAAATACGCGTCTTGCCTGTTTCATCGCTGATGCTTTTGTGTCCATTATATTGTTAAGAATTTTTGTCACATCTAATCCAGTGTGCGGCTTTTAATCTGCTTATTATAAATATACAACACATTCATACAAACAAGATAAAACAAAGACATGATTTAAAGTACGTAAAATTCCAAGTAAATCAACTACAAATGATGTTGTCGTTTTTCTTATATTCTTGGTATTTGTTTTATTATTGTTGTTTGATGTGACTTGCTTATTGTTCGCAAGCATGTGTGTGAATGTGTATATGCGTAGGAATTCTATTTGTACATTTGAGTCTAGAATTATGAATGACTAGAATTATCGATGATAATGAAGAAGATGATAATGAAGTATAAATAGCAGGCGGGTCGACGGCAGTCAGCCAGTTTATTTTTAAGCTTTGTGCTAGACAGTTATAAATCAAAGTAAGCAAGTACATCTGGTGTTTTGGTATACAGTGGTAGCAAGTTTTAATAAATTTGTGAATAGTTTAAGTACTGTATAACGAACATTATTTCATTTCATTTATAATTGATGAATCCGCAAAAGCGTTTTTAGAGGCGAAAACGTAATAATGTTATACAAAAAAGTCCCGCTTCTCTCATCTGACATTTGTATTAGCAGTCATGCCAATATTGATATGTTATTTGTTATATATATTTTATTAAAAAAAAAGCATTGTCGCATATTAATAGAATTTGTAGTCAATAAAGAAAAATGCTGAATTTATTTTCATACTAGTTGCTAGTATTTTGTAATTTGTTGCTGGTGCATTAAAACAAATTGAAATTAATATAAATCACAAAGTTTTTACTAAAGCCATTACAGCGAATAATGTATTGGCTGCGCCCCCACAGTGCACACACGTACACATAAACACTAGCCACACTTACACACACATGCAAGCCTGCATGTCCTTGTTATCTTGTGCGAATTTTTCAACTAAAAAGTGGACTTTAATACGCGTTTTGTTTTTTCTTAATAATTTTTTATCACAACAATTCACAGAATATAAATCCGATAAAATCCAGTGATTTACAAACACCAACTAGTCATATGGACTTAACTGAGATACAGAAAAACACATACATACATATGAAAAACTAATGTTATATAGATGCTGAAAATATGTTAAAAAAAAAAACATTTTTAGCGCCATAAAGAAAAAATGCTGTAAAAACATGGAAAATAAAACATTAAAACAAACATACCAACCAACACTACTACCTTTCAAGCAGAAAAAATGGCCAACAATATAAAAACCTTCGTACATGTGTTTTTACAAACGATTACAAAAACATTCAAAACAGATAAAATCATAAACACTGCATATATGAACATACATACATACAAACATCAACGATAAATGAAATAAAATAAAAACTTTGGAAACAACAGAACACCATTTACGCTAAACTCGTTGACCAAGTGCCATCGAGCGCTTTCAGTTAAATCCAAATGTAAACTTAAACCAACAAACGCGCATCAGATGTTCCTGCATATGGCTTGTTTTACATGACGTTGTTTCTTTTTTTTTAATTCTTTGTTGGCTTGTGATTTGAAGTTGGTGGCTGCACTCAGCAAGTAATACAACTAAACGCGTTACAAATTTTAGAAAAGTTTTATTTCCAAAAATGCTTTTACATTTGTTTAGCATTTCTGAATCAAAATTGTTTTCAACACAAACTAAAGTAATAGAAAAAAACAAGAATTTTAAATGGAAAACAAATAAATATAACTAAGAATGAAGAATATTGGGTTTGATTAAAAGCACTGCACAAAAAAAGAAGGTATTATAAAGTTTGAAATGTGTACGTCACTGGAGGATGAGAGAAAACAATTAGGAGTGTATATGCGAGGGCTGATCAAACAATAACCGTTATTATCAACTTTTTCATAAAGTAGTTAGTTATTCACCATACACAATGCAACTCGCCAAGGCCAATATGTCAGGCATATAAAGAAATGCAAAGAACACCTATTTGTCCTCCGTTTTGAAGCGTACTTCTTAAGTATTTGGCCCATAACATCCTGACAAGGGGTCTAATCACCGCATACGATATCGAATTTACTATCATATCGAATAACAATACGATACGTTTAGATTATGGCAAACGATGCGTATCCGACCGTGATTTAAACAAAATCTTATAGATTTAAAAACAAACGTTTCCTAAAAGTACGAATAGAAAACAAAATTGTTTAGCGCTTTGGAACAAACGTTTCCTAAAAGTACGAATAGAAAAGAAAATTGTTTAGCGCTTTTATATTACTCGTTTAACGATACGATTCATTCGATATAGTGTGTCATGATATCAAAATGAAAAAGTCCGATTAATCGTGCTCGATATCGTATGCGGTGATTTAAACCCAGATTTTGTTGCGTTATAGTGAAGAATTGCTTCTGGTTTCTGTGTTATTCCAGCAACAGATTTCTCACTATGTTCAATAGATAATAAAGTAAATGCTGCTTACTCGTATATCGCTCCTTTATTACAACATAGTCATAACTCAGCAAATATTATTTCAACAAAAACACATTTAAAATTTATAGTTTCCAAATTCGCTGGAGAGAACTTCACTTAACGAATGTTTTTTTTTTTCATTTCCATCACTCGTTGCGGAACATTGAAAAAATTCAAAGAAGTCAAAATAGAATTCTCCGTAGAATTACAGATGCTCCATGGTACGTTAAAAACTCACGAATCCACGCAGATCTGAACGTACCTTTTGTGAAATCTGAATTTGTGAAGTACGCGACAAGATATATTAACAAACTTGAATTCCAGCCAAATTCTCTTGCAGTTAATATTTTTAATTTTGGTGGTCATACCCGTCTGAGAAGGAGGGATACTTTGGCTACCATTAGAGCTCTAAACAGATGACTGAATTCTGAAATAATATTCGCATTAAAATCAATTTTTGTCCAGCACTGGCAGGGCTTTAATCACGATTTTTTTCGTATTAAGAATTGAATACTTATTGTCATTACATTCTTATGTAGATTCAATAAATAAAACAATAAAGTTAAAAAAAAATTCGTTGCGGATTTCCATAAGGTTTTTTACATAAATATCGGGTGGTTAAATTTCAAGGGCCGATGTTGAATGTGAACCACACCTAAACACCAAGTTTTTTTTCCAAATTTTATTTGACATTTCTCTATTTCAGACTTATTCAATTTGAACCATGGAGAGATACACAATCCAACAACGTGTTAAAGTTATCCAGACTTATTATGAAAATGATGATCAATTATCGAAGAAAATCATCTTCAGTGATGAGGCACATTTTCACCTCAGTGGATTCGTCAATAAACAGAATTGCCGCATTTGGGCGAAAGAGAATCCAAGAGTGACTGTCGAAAAATCAATGCACCCACAAAGAGTGACTGTTTGGTGCGGTTTATGTGCTGGCGGCATCATCGGGCCGTATTTTTTCCAAAATGAGGCCGGTCAGGCAGTTACTGTGAATGGTGTTCGCTATCGTGAGATGATAACGAACCTTTTATGGCCCGAATTGGAAGATATGGATGTAGAAAATATGTGGTTTTAGCAGAACGGTGCCACTTGCCACACAGCTAACGAAACAATTGCTCTTTTGCGCAACAAATTCAATGGCCGTGTTATCTCACGTAATGGCGATGTCAATTGGCCGCCAAGATCATGTGATTTGACACCGTTGGACTTTTTTCTTTAGGGTTATTTGAAAGAAAAGGTGTACGTCGATAAGCCAGCAACAATTCAACAGCTGAAGAATGAGATAATTCGGCACATTAACGGCATAGAACCTCCATTATGCCTCAGGGTCATCGAAAATTTGGACCATCGGATGGAGGTGTGCCCCCGTGGTCGCGGCGCCTATTTGGCCGATATTTTGGATTATGCATAATTGAATGGTACCAATATATCATAATAAAATAAAATTACAATAATTTCCTGAATAGTTTGTGTTTTATTCAAAATCAACATCGGCCCTTGAAATTTTGAATGTAAATTTTTAAAATGTAAAATAAAATCATTTTCTCCTTTCTGCTCGTTCTTCACCTGGTTTCATATGGCCTGTATACTCATATATCGCTCCTTTATTACAACATAGTCATAACCCAAAAAATATTATATCAAGAAAAATACATTTAAAATTTTTACTTTCCATACAAGTCTTCGAAAATTTTTTTTAGTAAATATCTCCTAAAGGGAAGAATTTAAAAGTACTTTAAATAAACTTTTGGCGCAATATAAGAGGTGGTACTGTTAAAATTTCTATATTGTTAACTCAAAAACTAATTTTTTGAGTTATGACTATGTTGCAATATAGGAGCGATATGTTTCCCTCAAATGGAAAATGTGTTTTCGCATCACAGGGCCGCCAGATTTTTAATGCGTACCTAGCTGGCTTGGAAAGAATATGTTGGGTGAACTTTGTACTTCGTCCAATTGAAAAGAGCTATTTGTACACACAAAACCATATTTATGCTGAGTAAAATTGATCAGAAAACAATCAAATTTTAAACTTGTGCTTAGGAGTAAGAAGATTTTTATATGTACTCCAGCAGTAATGGAAAGCATGGTTAACTATCACCTTATCTAGGTTCGCATAAACTATTTGGTGATCGTCAATATGGATTTCGTAAGGGTCGCTCTACTGGCGATCTTATGGCATATCTCTCAGAGAAATGGCGTCACTCAAACCATTATTTCGGTGAAAGTAGTCTGGGGGCTCTGGATATTTCGAAAGCGTTTGACAGAGTGTGGCATGGTGCACTACTGGCAAAACTTATTGCTTTTGGTGTCGGTGATAACTGCTCTCGGTTTATATCGAGCTTTCTTAGAGACCGCACTATACGAGCTGTTATAGATGGGGTCTCATCAAACGAGTTCAAGATTAATTCAGGGGTACCACAAGGCTCCGTTCTTTTTCCTACCCTATTTCTAATTTTCCTCAACGACCTTCTCTGCATTTCTAGAAAAAATAAAAATAAAATAAAATAAATTCTTGAATATAATAACATTTGACTTCAAATATAAGTTTTTGTGTTCTTAACAATACTCATCTTTATATATGTACATATACCTTTACGTCATATACATCATCATATGAATTGAAAAAAGCCTTAAGAGCCAAAAATTCTTAATTAATAATACTATTCGAAACAAATTTTTAATTTACACATCTTTTGTGTTTGGTTGGTTTTCGATGGTACTTTTGCTTACGAGTAAAAAGTTGCACGGTTGCATTCGAATGGTTACTCGCTATCGAATGCCATCATTAGAAATTTCGAAACCTTTTACTCGATATCGAATGAGATAATCCCAAAAGTGTGAAAACTCGCTCATAAGCGAATGACAGAAATAGCCCCCAGATCTCAAGCTGCAAAAATTTTATATATACTTAAGAGATATAAAAAAAAAACGTTTTATGTCATAATTTAAAGAGATGCCTGCCAGTATTTGTTTTTTCTCTAAACTGCTTATTACTAGTTATTTGGTGTGTTTAAAGAGATAAAAGTGAAGTTTATAAATAAACCTGAGTATATCGTACACTGAAAACAAGTCTGTGCGAAAGTAGTGAAATATAAATAAAAGTTAATTCATTTTCTGTTTCACACACCCGGCAGGCCATAACGAATATCCTACAGCCAATAAAATCAACACTTAATGTCGCATAAAAATAGAACCGAAAGTTTTTTATAGCAAAAAAGAAAACAGCAGCAGTAACCTGATTCTGATCAACATTTATAATGCATTTATTTTAACATGTTCCGTTAAACCATTTCGATGGTTTTGTTGGCGACTATTTAAACATTGTTTAACAAAAAACAAATAACACCAAAAATAAATAAAAGTAACCAATAAAATCCCTTTAAAAATAAAACGCTGAAATTCTGTTACGTTAAAATGTTAAAACAAAAAAACAAAAATCTCTATGGCTTTTTGTTATTGATTGTTGTCTAAAAAAATTACTGTAAAAACATTCAAGTATTTGGTACAATATTGACAATGTAGTTGCTGTAAAAGGACGACGACAACCGACAACATAATACTCTTAAACAAGCTCACAGTTACCACTAGATTTAAATGAAAAATTTATGTTTCACAGCATATGAGCGGATGTATGTCAGTTTATTTTGTAGCCGGGGAGTATTAAGGATTTAATCATTTGTCAAAGGAATATATCCACGATAAGCAAGAACGTAAATATTTTTTTTGTTAAGCGTTTTTTTTATTTATGAATTTTCAATATGAACTAACAATAAGTATTCAAATCTTAATACTAAATATAAATACATAAACGTAAACATAAACATAAACATAAAAATCAAAATAAATAATTAAAGAAAGAGTCTTCAGAAAGGTATAGGCATTTGAAATAGAATAAAATAAAATAAAATAAAATAAAATAAAATAAAATAAAATAAAATAAAATAAAATAAAATAAAATAAAATAAAATAAAATAAAATAATATAAAATAAAATAAAATAAAATAAAATAAAATAAAATAAAATAAAATAAAATAAAATAAAATAAAATAAAATAAAATAAAATAAAATAAAATAAAATAAAATAAAATAAAATAAAATAAAATAAAATAAAATAAAATAAAATAAAATAAAATAAAATAAAATAAAATAAAATAAAATAAAATAAAATAAAATAAAATAAAATAAAAAAAAAAATAAAATAAAATAAAATAAAAACATTTAAACACATTGGGTCTCATGTATAAAAACGAGTAAAAGCGCTGAGTTGAAGCAGGTGAGCAATTGCTTATAAAGTCGAGTTCTCTCTAACAGCAACAGCTGTTCCTCAATTTCATACGCATCAAAAGGAATTCAAACCAATTGCAATTACTTGAGCAAAGGGAGTTCAAACGTGTAATTGTTATTGAAGTGTAAACATGTCGTCAAGTAAAAAAGAAGTAGAAATAGAACTAAATAATAATAATAAAGTAGGAAATAAGGACATTTCTAAATTTTTGGTGGAAAAAATTAAATATATATTTATTAGAAAAGAATTAATTACCAGGTATAAAAAATAAAAAAAATAAAAACAAACTACACTGAAAGAATTATGCGTCATATATTTAATGAAACTGTTTCATTAAATATTTTTCACTAATCCAATGAAAACTTTTCACAATATGCATGAAGCTTCATATATATTATGAAATAGTTCCATCAGAATGTTTTAATTAAGTTTCATAGTTTCATTAAAAAAAAAACAATTGATTTATGACTACAACAAAATTTAATTCTTTTTAAGTTCTTTGAATTTTGGTAAGATATATTAATGGGCATTTATTAATCTTCAGCTACAGTTTAAAAAATATCAAGCTTTTTTTATTAAAATGTAAGTTTTATGAGTTTCATAGTTCCAATGAAATAGAATTCATTAGATCAATGACAAATAAATTTCTGGCTACCGAACTTGGGTATGTATGTACATATGTGTATGTACTCAAATCAGCATAATAATAGTTTAACAAATTTAAATACCAGTGTATTGAAGTCATTTGACTTAATAAAATCTGTTTTATTTGGTGAATACTTGTTCAACATTTTTTTTTATCATAATTAGGTACAACTTCACAAAAGCAAGGAATAGTATTGTTTGTGTAATGAAATAAAGTATCAATTAAGAAATGACATAATTCCATTGGTTTATTACGTACATTTGTGAACATATTTTATTAATGTGTGTTATGATATTATTTCATTAAACAAATGTAACTATTTCAGTGATTTAATGTAAATTTTTCAGGTACTCAATGAATAATAAAATTAAATAAATGAAATAACTTCATTGACCTTGTGAAGGAGTTTTATATTATTAATAAATATATTACATTAGTACAAAGAAGTTATTTCATTAAATAAATGTTACTTTTTCATTAATTTAATGTACAGTTTTCATGTGTTTTACGAAATTGATTCTTTGATCTAGAGCAATTATTTCACTAATCATATGATTTGTCTTTCATACTTTTAATGAAAAACATGTTTCTTAATTAAATGTTTCATTACTTTTATGAAGGTTTTCATTAAAGTAATCTAATGATTTCATTATTTCTATGAAAAGTTACAATGGTTGAAAAATAATGAAAATATTCATAAAAGTAATGTCAAAATTCAGAGAATTTTTGAACAAAATTTTTTCAGTGTATAGAAGAATGTGTAAAAGAAATTAAGCAGAAATTTGGAATTGAATTAACTGGGAAAAATATAATAAAAAAATAGCTAATATGAAATGTCGTATAAAAAATAAAATAGACATAAATAAAATAGACAATAAAAAAATAAATTTAAAACACTGGGAAATTGATTTATCACAATTGCTTTGTGCGAATTCAAATCCCTCAACAAACAAAGTTTTAAATATAAAATAAAATAAAAAGCATTTTCTAAACCTAAATTTAAGAAAACCTTTTTCTTTGTGGGTGGACAGTACAAAAAGCAAAAGATAACCTGTGTTTGTACATAGTGTAAGTTTTTACTGAAATCGGGTTTGTGAAGCTTAAACCACAATTGTATCTCCGAATTTGTAACCTAAAATACACACTTATTGTAAATAATATCTACCACTACGAGTAGAGAAATAAAAAGTATTGATTTCCTCCTAAAGACAAGAGCAGTGTTTTCTTTCTCCTTTTGTGGCACTGGTCATAGCCAAGAAGTGACCCGCATCATCTCACCATCATAGGCCCATCACTGAAGACGCCCTCATCAGAAGTACCGCCTACCGTTACTGCCCTGCAACTTGCCGGAACCAGCATCAGAAGGAAGCATATAGTAGTCAGGCAAGCGTCCCTTCACTCTCCAGTAGCAGATCTTTTGGTAAGTTTCCTCCTAACACCCGTGTGCCCCACACAACTACCTTACATATGTAATAACTAAAAATTCGCTTATTGATAATTTGTACATAAAAAACATTTAATATTGGCTAACTGACACCAGACACAACATACCGGATCTTATAGACTTTGGAGTTACGAAGAAAATTTCTAGAGACTTAGTCAAATTAAAGCCTACCTAGATCTTTCTCTGATCACACTTCCACTATTGTAAAAAGTTACAACACTCAAAGAAATACTTAAACTCTTCGACTTAACAAAATTTAACATGTGTTCATAGCAGTGGATGGAAGTTTCCAAAACACTTAACTTTTTTCTGTTTATACCGCGCTTTTTGTGCTAGGCTAAGAAGTTTCCGAACCGCCCTCGTATATAACAATTTGTAGATATCAAGGCATCTATAGAGTGGTAAATCGCTGAAAAATTTTTTTTAAGATCTCAACGAATTTTAATGATTTTGCTTTTAAAGATTCGATATTAAGTTGAGTTGAGTTTAATAACTATTTAAAACTCTTTCTTACTAAAGTTTATAATAGAAAATGTTTACGATGTCCACTATGTTTCGTTAGGAATCTTTAATTAAATAAATATGACGTTTTCCTTCTTTATTATTTGCGCTTTAAACAAATTGTTACCGAGTTTTGTTAATAAAGTTTTCATTGAACTTTTAGTTGCTTGCTAAATCGGAAAGGGATTTTTTCCATTTCCTTATTTTAATTTTCAGGTGTTAATTAATATAACAATCACACAGTTTGCTGCAAAATTCTTGTAGAATAACAACCTTGCGATCTTTAAATGCTACAATCAAACAAAATTGTTGCTAAAAAGTAATATAATCCAATATAATATCAACAAAAACTAAACTATTCATGTATGATTTTGCTCTAAACAGCTGAAGCTGCTAATGTTCTTAACGAACGTCAGTTTGAAGGAATAACACATATTGCCTGCAAGATGAATTTTTGTCCAGGCTACAAATATATAAAAGACTTATTGTTGCTCGCATCAACAATGCCTTTGCCAATACTTCTCATTAAGCGGGCGTTCTTTTCAATATTTCAAAATGGAATTCCACTCAGGGATTGTGGTTTTTATTGTATTACAACGACATTGTCATTGACAGCGACTGCCACAATCAACAGCAGTTGAGTGGATTGTATGCGAACAAAAACAGACATATTGTTCTTAAGTAATTTCACACCAAAACGTTCATATACTCAGCATATCTGTGAATCTATGTGTTCATATGAAAATAATGGAGAAGTGTGCCAATGGCATGATAATAAAAACAGTTTTAAAACATCATGTTTAAGTGATGTTTTGGTATCTTACTCGTATGTCTTCTACCTTTTGGTCTTTTACGAATGAAACTGAAAAAGAGCAGAAATGGGCAAAATTTTAGATAAAGTTTTTACTTCTCTGCGTTGTTGCTCACTAAGCTTAAATTTTGTTTATTTATTTATTAACTATACAGTTGGGTATAAATATGCAAAGTATAGGATGCACAGCATGGGCAGAGTAATGAAGACCTTATGCCCATGTTAGTATTAACAGTATTTTGTAGAGATGCTGTGGCTAACTATAACGACTTTTGCCTTTGCATAGGAAGTTGTCGCGTGGTTAACAAAGAAATTACTCGAAAAAACTGTAAACTAATACAGTTAGAGTGAGACGCAAAACTCTCGTAGGCCAAACAACAACAGCAAGCCTGAACACACTGAAAAAATAATTACAATGATGCGAGAGCTGTTCCCCAGCCAAAAGCTGCTTTACGACTAGGACTTAAATTTTAATTTGGTTCCGGCGGAGTTCCAAATCAAATGCGCTACCAGGCTACGCTACGCCCTGACTTTTGTACTCGGAGTATCAAAAACTTAGGCAAAATGCAGGATTCATTTGTTTACTCTAGAAAAAATATAATGTGAGATTTAATATTATCTCAGAATATGTTTCTTGGGGCAAAAAATTATGGCTCCGTGTATTTGAAATACTTGTTATTACTTAATGTGTATATCGACATTTTTAGCCCGAGGCGAGTAGGTTTTGTCTCAACGTATGTATCGGGTGGTTTAATTTCAAGGGCCGATGTTGAATGTGAACCACACCTAAACGCCAAGTTTTTTTCCGAATTTTATTTTAGATTTCTCTATTTCAGACTTACCTAATTTGAACCATGGAGAGATACACAATCCAACAACGTGTTAAAGTTATCCACACTTATTATGAAAATTTTCGAAGGAAATCATCTTCAGTGATGAGGCACATTTTCACCTCAGTGGATTCGTCAATAAACAGAATTGCCGCATTTGGGCAAATGAGAATCCAAGAGTGACTGTCGAAAAATCAATGCACCCACAAAGAGTGACTGTTTGGTGCGGTTTATGTGCTGGCGGCATCATCGGGCCGTACTTTTTCCAAAATGAGGCCGGTCAGGCAGTTACTGTGAATGGTGTTCGCTGTCGTGAGATGATAACGAACTTTTTATGGCCCGAATTGGAAGATATGGATGTAGACGATATGTGGTTTCAGCAGGACGGTGCCACTTGCCACACAGCTAACGAAACAATTGCTCTTTTGCGCAACAAATTCAATGGCCGTGTTATCTCACGTAATGGCGATGTCAATTGGCCGCCAAGATCATGTGATTTGACACCGTTGGACCTTTTTCTTTGAGGTAGTTTGAAAGAAAAGGTGTACATCGATAAGCCAGCAATAATTCAACAGCTAAAGGATGAGATAATTCGGCACATTAACGGCATAGAACCTCCATTATGCCTCAAGGTCAACGAAAATTTGGACCATCGGATGGAGGTGTGCCGCCGTGGTCACGGCGCCCATTTGGCCGATATTTTGTTCTATATATAATTGAATAATACCAATATATCATAATAAAATAAAGTTACAATAATTTCCTAAATAGTTTGTGTTTTATTCAAAATCAACATCGGCCCTTGAAATTTAACCACCTTTTAATAAACAAACTTTTTTGCTCTCAACAATTATGTTTATATGTGTATCTCCCGTTAACCCCTTCAACATCCTTAAGGTTGTTTTAGTCATAAACAGCTTTGTTACGAAAATTTCCATAATTTGCAGCTGCTTTTTCTTTTACTCATAACTGTCTCAAAGACTAAATATCTGATAATACTAATACCGCACAGCACTTATTCCACTAAAAGGGAAACATAACCCGAGGCAACTTGCAAGCTGATTCAGTTACAAACGTCGTCAGACCAATAGAATAAAATGATACTCTTGTGCTGAGGCAAAATACGAGTACATATTAAATAAAATATAGCAGTACAAAGAGGCAAACAGCTGCATTACTATTGGCATAAGAACATAAAGGACATGCGAGTTGCAACAACATACTCAGTTATTGTCATTTAAGTATAAAAAGAAATTATTTTATACGCTTATTGAAATTGTAATTGATGTTCTTCTGGTGTACTTGAATGTGCAGCCGGAACTAGAAGCGAAATGCAATATACACAAGCCAGAACTATACATTTCAGCCAACAAAGTATAAACCGAACTAGTAAAAAGTTGTTGCAAAATTTCCCAATAATGGCAACACATCACGTATATAGTGGCATTAAACGAAATTTAAACATGAGAAAACGCTGGGCAGAACTATCGCATGGCATCAACTATTGTAGACAGTATATTTGATGATGGCTCAAGACCACAAAACGAATTTTTATTTCTAACTCTACCATAAATTTCCAACGGAATACTTCTACATATATTTTACCTTAACGTCATATTTTGCAAAGAAAGAAAGAAAGAAGGCAGAGAGAGAAAAAAAAAATTAGAAACATAAAAAACAATATATGGTCTATACACACAGGAATGAAGTGAAATATTAGGGGTTTCTTTTCAGTCATCCTTCATCTTGTGTGCTTGGCTGTTTGTGGTGTTTTATTATAGTGAGAGAACTGTGATTTGTTGCAGCAACCTGATGGTTTCTTATATGATGTGACTGCCGTTGTGTACCAAATCAAAACGAAGGACTCCAAAAAAAAGTCGCAGCAAAAAATAATCTTTTTGTTTAAGTTTAGTTGTATTATGGTTCATATGTCAAATACACCAACATATTATAACAAAATTTAACAATGAAACTTCTCTGTGAAGCAAACGGGGGAAAAGTTAAAATATAAATAATACAAATAAACGAATGAAGTTGACTAAGAGAAGTCACATTTAAGTTCAAGCATATCTGAAAATTTATTAGCTAGGGGAAAACAAGCATCATTAGAAACTTTTTTCAAGCTTTGTGAAAACTTTGAAATATATAAATACACAAGGATAGCAAATTATAGAATACATATTAAACTATAATGCAAACATGGAATTAACAGGCATGTTTTGAGAAATGCAAATTGCTTAAATTTAGCGTTTTCGATTTGAAAACGCCAAATAGGTGTTCCGACAAAGGTATAATAGTATGGTAGTATGTTTTTGCGATTTGCGAAGTCGCCAAATAGTTGTTCTAGTAAACGCATATCGCTTAAAATTGGCGACTTTAACTCGTAAATATATATTGAAGAGAGCTGATTGAATTTGCTAAAACTGAACTTGCAAAAGGAAAGAAAATTATTCACAATCTAAATTTAATGTCTTCTTTTTATTTCAATAACATTTATTTATTAATTTATTTGTTTATTTATTTATTTATTTATTTATTTATTTATTTATTTATTTATTTATTTATTTATTTATTTATTTATTTATTTATTTATTTACTTAGTAACTATACAGTTGTAAAGTATGGGATGCACAGCATGGGTGGGTTGACAAAGACCATAGTGCCCAAGATGATATTAACAGTACTTTTGTAGCGTCGTTGTGAGTAATTATAACAACCATGCCTTCACATAGGAAGTTTCCACGTGGTTAGCAATGAATAACCTCTAACAAAAACTGTAAACCAATACAGGTAGTTCAGGCAAACCAGTAACCAATGCGAAAAACTCTCGAAAACCGAACAACAAACACAAGCCTGACCGTGACATGTAGTATTTTTTCGTAAAAAAACTTTGAAACGCCAGTAAAATGTGTGTTCCTTAGAACACCAAAAAGTCAACTAAGCGTTTTTCAGAACGTTTTGCGGTTTCAGATCGCGTTTTTCACGGAACATGGTTGTAAATTTATTAAAAATCTTTGATTACCCAGCAAAAATACATACGGGTCTATCTAACCCCTCATCTAGATTAGCAATAAATATGTTAACATTTATTGCAGCAAATGTCAAAATTGTGTTATTGTCAGTGAAGACAGCTTATTGCTAGTGGTTGCAATTACTGCTGCAATAATTGCCAATGAATTTTCCTTGACAATTATTGCAGACACAAAACGTCAACATTTATTGTCTTTTGAGTTTAATATTAAAGAATTTTTGAAATATTCTGCTTGCGAATAATTTTAGTAAATTTTTCTTTTGCATAAATTATTAATTTAATTTTTATTACTTAAAATAAAGTGTTTTCTTTTAATGGATTGGGCATTGAGGGCGCAAAGTAATCAAGCTGTACAAACAATTTCCTTGTCTTTAGGACTTTAAAAGTCCAGATAAAATAAAATTTTAAGTTATTTTGCACTTTGCTTTTTGCGTTGAACTTTCCTATTCGGTTTTTTTTTTGTAATTATGAGTTGTCATAATTATGTGTTGCCATACCTTTGACATAAGCAAAGCAATAAGCAATTTTGTACCGTTGTTCTGCCGGCTTTATTGCGTTATTGCGAAGATATTTATTGCTAATCTAGACGGGGGGTAAAGGCTGATTTGTGAGGAGAAGTCTCGGTTATCAACCTGCTACGGCATCACATGATTTTTGATTGCTCTCTATGTGCGACTATTCACTGATCAGCTTTATCTAAACCATCCCTGAAGGGCAAAGGACACGTTTCTATTCTGAGCATTTCAAACATATCAGATATTTGGCCTCTTGTTTTTCTTTTTAATATCTTCACTTAACTAAGCCATGTTACCCCATTATGGTCTCTATATCTCAAAATGTTCCAAAACCGAATTTTTTCCATAGAAGTGAGTTTTTTATGTTTACGCAAACATAATATAGAATTAAAGAAAAAGTATAGCAGAACCTTCTTTAATATTGAATTTTTTCATAATGGAATAATATATTCTTTAAATATTACAATCATTCTTAAATAAACAGTTCTTTGTCTCTCCTAAAATTTTAGTATTTAGAGGTGTGACCCTTTTGTATTTAAGGTGCGATATATGAAGAGAATCACTTGTATCTTATATTTAATATATAAGAACGGTTAAAACTAAAGGTTTGAAATTTACTGCCAATAACATGATGGTCGATAGGAAATGTTAAGCCAAAAGCGTGTGGAGCAGGGAAAGAAGAAATGGTTCCCCCATAAAAAATTACTAGTGATTTTTGTTTGCAATGTGTATGACATGATGGTTGGTCAAAGTTATTAGAAAAAACTGGGAAAATGTAGCCCTTATAGAGCCACAATCATCGACAAATAAAACGTTACAATGGGACTAAAAATGGCGACGCAGTAAACACAATACTAAAAGAGCGGTATTTTTAGTCATGGTAAAAAAATTAAAGACCTAATTTTCGAATTGTGTTTACATTATCTTCAATCCTGATGTATTTTTTTTATGAGAAGCAGACCACACTAGTGTACAACTCTAATTATCCACAACTCTTGACAATTTTTTTAGAATATGTACAAGATTTCCCATTGCAAGAACTCTGCTTCACTCAGAAATGCCGAACGCTTCATCAACAAATTTGATCGCAGGAATCAGTGCAAAACCTGTTCCAGAGTATGTGAACGAGTATAACAGGTAAAAGCGAAACTACAGCAAGCCAACAATAAAAATAAACAACATGGCTTTTTATTGTTGCTTTGTGTTGATAACTGTCAAAGAAAACAAAAGAAAATAAAAAAACAAACGTATATTTTTCTTCGTGTTTTTATTTTACAAATAATTTTTCAATAAGTTTTTGCATTTAAAACTCATGTAATAAATTAAATATATAACTAACGATCAAGAAAAAGCTGTCTGTTGTGTTTGAAGCTGTTTTTGTGTTTGAAAAGTATTAAGCATTAAACACATTGAAGCCAGCAGACAACCGACTTCAATATGTCAAATATAAAATACATGCGTTTAAATGCGATCGTTTATTTAGACAACAGCAAGACGACACTACTGCAGGTTGTTGTCCATACTCAAGGTGCATTAACATCTACAAGGTGGCAGCACTACGGCATGTGACAATTTTTGCTACGGGCAATATAGTAAGTTATTTACGTTAAATGTATTGTTTACATTTTTGAAAGTGAATTTAGTGTTTTATTATGAATTAAACATAAAAAAATTATTTTGTTAACATAAAAATAATTCAAATTAGAATAATTTATAATTATGAAAAGGTACATTCATAGATTATAATTATGAAAAATGTTATTTTTGTTAAACATAGCTTACCAGATGCCTGTTTTTGTTGTATTGTTGTAATTTTGCTCTAGTGCTGCCACCGTATAGTCGTTAATGCACCTTGTCCATACTGATTTTTTTCCGCAGTCGAATTATATCAATTTCATTACAATCAATTTGTTTTTTTACACCAGGCCAGAAAGGGTTAAACAGATTAGACCAGGCCAAAATAGTGCGACTTTGTCTGGTCCACACAAGGCTCACTCATGGGTCATTACTCTACCCTGATTCATCTCATTTCTGTGATTGTCATATATCCTACCCAACCAACCCTTCCCACTTTTTAAACGACTGCCCCAAAACCCAAATCTCAAGGTTAACAATACTCCGAAACAAAGATGTTTTACAACTACTTTCCAATCTCACAACTGAAAATATTACACTTCTGATTAAGTTCCTTAAAAAACCGTATCTTTATAACGAAATTTGAAACTCATGTAATTATATACATACATACATAGAATGATATATCACTCACTTATATTTATAATTGTATTAAAACCTTTTATCATACCACTTTCATAAAATACTTATTTTGAGCTGAAGGCCTACGATGCCATTGCCTCTCATTAATATTAGCTTATAATTTTAATTATAAGTTCAATAAATAAATAAATAAAATAAATAATTTCTATTTTTCTTGACTACAAAATAAAAACAGTGTGACCAATGTTTATAAAAATAATTTAGCTCTTGGATATATTTTATTTTCTAATATAACATAAAATAACAATAAAATTTAAATGGCGTTTTAAGTAAATTAATAATTATTTGTATTATTGTTAAATATACATATTCATAAAATATATTATATGTTTATTAAACATTTATTTGATAAATTTTTTATAGAAATAATATTTTTTATGAATAAGGTCATTAGACTCAGAACAAGAAATGTTATTTTTATTAAATAAAGGCACGTTTACATGGTAATACAAGATATTTAGACTTTGTGGGAGCAAAATATTATGAGTGTTTAAGAAAAAGAGAACAAAAGTCTGTTGTACATTTTTTGATGTTTACACGATTAGATTAAGTCGAATCAAGACATAATAATAATTTTATGTTCGTCTGTATGGATGTATGCAATGTATATTTTGTTATAAAACTTACCTTAGGAGTTGTTAATGCATCAACTTTGATATAATCCATCGTCAATTTAATAAATTTATATGCAAAAACTGTGGTGTCTATAATTTTTTTTCCTTTTTGTACTTTGCGCCAAGAAATCTTAACTTTTATTTGTTTTGACAGCACGAATAAAATAGCTGATGGTTACAATTACAAAAACAACATGAAAGTCTCTTGAGTTGGTTTGTAATTATTGTATAAAAATGTAACCACCTTAAATAAATGCTATTCGTGCTGCCACTATTTACTTTAAAGTGCACCTCTGGTGTGATGAGAATACACATTTTTCTAAAATGGTTTAGAAAATAAATGGTTGCCGACCGCTTGTCAAATTTTGTATCCGTATTTCTCTCCTACTGAATACATTTTACTTTTACACGATAAGATTTTCTCCTTTCTACAAAATTTTTTGACAAATCTTAATACATATATTACCATGTAAAGGTGCCTTAAGTAGGATGTGATTAGAAACACATGTGTATACCAGTTGTTTTAACATCACGTACAAGTAGTTTTAATTCCATATTTTTTATAAAAAATTTTAAAAGAATTTTGGTTTCCGTTTGAAAAAATTCGATAAATTGTCGTAAAGTTTCATTTCATTTCTTTAACACTGTTCTCATTATAGATCAGATGTTATATCCAATTATATTTTCAACTTGGAAGGCCCATATAATCTGAATTAATCGTAGTAAACGAAAACTTTTTAAACTTTTTAACTTTTTAAGACTTTATTTGTTAGACAGAAGAACTTATTCATGTTTGATATAAACAGATCTTGTTCTGTAAATCAACAAATTTTGTGAACCTGAAAACTCTTAGGTGGCCACACTGAACTATAATTTTTTGAATATGAATTTATGTTGCTGCCATGTTCAAAATAATTCAGTAGTGCCCTACACGACCACAATTGCCGGTTGCAGCATTTGCTGTTGTGAAGTCGTGTAGTCTGCTGTTTTCTATGTGTTTAATGCTTTATTGGAAAATTTTTTTTTTTCAAAAACTATGTGTGTGTGTGTGTGCGCGCACAATATAAACAACTTTTGATAGCTATCATCACAGAAAAAATATGTCGGCCACCGTTTCGACACTACCTGTCTATTATTGTACCATGTGTTTACCCATCCGATTAACTACGAGCAGGTCGTTTCTACTCAGTAAATGCTTTTACATGCGGTTGCTACTGGACATTTTTTTAAAAAACTACGGACCATCAATGGAGTAGTGTGCCAAACATATAGAGAAGCTTTTTATTTAAGGTCATCACCTTTATAGAAATGTGTGAAAACTCTAAAATTAAGAGAAATTATGCGAAACGCTCTTGAAAATGAGCCATCAGGACATGTGTTTTCAAAGCAATTACGTGTCCAAACTTGAGGTATTATTTTAATTTCAATAAAAAAAAATTGTCCTCTTCAAATATTAAAAATGTTTGTATATCTGATTATTTCACGATTATTTCCGCTTTGCCGTAAGAGTGCTACTAGTTCGGCAGGCTTCTAATCTTTTAGCAAGATTATTGGTCACGTTGAAAACTGTCGTCAATTATTGATACCTACAGGGATTATTATTTTTAACAATCTTGATGGCCAATTTACTCCTTCTCTAAAAAATTATATATTTTTTTTAATTTCGCAATCCAGCTGTGTTAAGGCCTCAGTTGAGAATGTTGAAGTTGCCAGCGTTGTTGAAAGGCTTAAAAATTGTACACGACCAGAACTCGAAATGATCTTTTTCCCCATTTTAAATTTGTTTTACTATAATATAAAATTCTCATGCATTTAACGCAAAAGAAATTTGATATTGTGCAAAGTGTGTGTGTGTGTGACTGTACTTTTCACATAGATGGCAATTGCAATCAACTTTTGCTGCACGTACACATGCGACATGTCAAGTGAATTTAAAACTATTCGTGATATCATGTACATGCATGTTCAAATTTATATGTACAAGTATAAATTACATATCGTTGGCCTAAGCGGAAAAGGTCATATGTGATTTTTAAAAGTTTGCCTGCACTGTGATTAAAATGCGCTTAAAAGGGGAAAACGATTTTTATCCAACACAATTAATCAAATCGAAATACAAGTTTTCTCTTTAAAATGCAAGTGGGTGCGATATTTAAAAAAAATTTGTACATTACGGTGGGTCCATTGGCAACAATAAAAAGGTTGTATGAACAACAATAAAAAGGTTTTCTCAACGAACTCAGTAAAACATACGTTATTTAAAGTTTTTCGTTATAACGGAGTTCGTTATAACAAAGTTTCTCTGTATTTATTAATGAAAATGAAAAAAATATGTGCGAAAAATATAAGAATTTAATTTAAAATTTAAATTAACATTTGAGCGCCTCGAAAATGTTTTTTTTTTTTTTTTTTGATATATCACAGTGGCACTTTCTTTCCTGACGTCAAAAAACCGATCGAAAAATCTATGGCTCAATATCCACAAATTTTGTTTCTTCCACATCTAGCCCTCCCCTAATGTACATATTCATATCACCATGAATTCATGTGTAAATTTGTTTCAAAATATGTTTTTGTGTGAAAGGATTTTCGTGCGTATATATTTTTGCAGTACAAACGTTCTAGTTTTTATAAAACCATGAAACACAATAGTCACTTGTATTAAATATTAATTCACAATGCATGCTTGTGCATGCGCCTGTGACTGTAAATGTGCACGCTTATTTTTGGAATAAGTAATGCCGGCTGCATATGCATTTAAGTAGAGTTTTTCTTTCTTCCATTTTGTTAAATGCTGGTGCGGCTGGAATAAAGCACAAGTTTAGGTTACTTCCGATAGAAGTTGAAGTTACAGCAAACACTACCATCAAATTTGTATGCGAGCATATAATGAATGTTCAAATAACAAAGGATACAACATCTGGGTATGACACCACTGGGTGCTGTTATTATTTAACCATTTTGAGAAACAGCAAATATTTCGTCCATAAAAGAAGCGCTGGCAATATGAACTCATACCGCCGAGCAGACTGCTTAATGAATTTAAATAAGCAACATGTTTGGTAAATATTTTCAAAATTAGCCAACTCAGCTTAATGACGCATTTACACAGCTGCGGAAAACTATTTAAAAAGGAGAAAAAAAAAAAAAATAGATGCTTTAGTATCGCGTAAAATATATTAAGTAGAGCCAATTGTCAAAAGAAAGATACATTTTTTCTGAACTGTAGCAGACTGCTTATTGTGCTTATTTTATATAGATTTTTTTTTAACCTAAACTAGAACCAGACTTTTATATTAAAACGAGTGAATAAAAGTGCCATAAAAACAGGATGGAGATAAAAAACAGCTCAAATTATAAATGTCGTTTGACAGCGAAAACATAAAAAATAAATGTTTTTAATAGCCAACATACAACATGTTGAGCTTCCAGTGGACAAACTTTGTTGAATGTTGTAACGATAGTACAATTATCCTTGTGGTGGCAAGTTGCTACTCTGACTAGTGGCTTAAATTCGTGTTGTGAGCCTTTTCTATTCATTTGTAGCAAAATTAAGAAAACAATATTAATTTGTAAGCAAAATGCAAAGAAAAATGAAGACAAAGCCGAAGTAATGGAACTAAACTGACTAAGCAAGGACACCACAAACTTCCAAGGAATAGAAAATATTTACTTTATTTAAGGCGAAAAAGCGTTTTTTATGAAATATGCTAGAGATTTTATAAAAAATGTTCTAGCAACACTAAGGTGATGCTGCAGCTTATAGTGTTTAACATCATATGATCGAAAACATCGATGGGGACGACTGTCGATAGTTTTGCAGCTCTACCACAGACTGACACGGAGAACTTATAAAGACGTATAATTGTTGAAATTGTATGGTACTGATGTATTTGTTTTCCGGGATAATATTTTATTTAATTATATGTATGTCTACATAACATATCATCAGTAAATATTTTTAATGAAATTTTTAAAAATTTGCCGGCAAATAGTGTTTTACTTCTAACGAACGCATGTTACTTGAAATGGACTCGCCACAACATATGAGAAAACTGCTGTTCTGTGTATATTTAATAAGCCCTTCAACAGATTGATGGCTTTTGAACCACAGTCGTGTTTAAAAAGATAGTTTCATTTTTATTAACGGTTTCTTCAATAACTTTTGTGTAGATATTTGTCAAATAAGCCTTTAATTCCCATAAAATATTTTTTATGAACAACACCGTAAAATTTCAGCATTTGGGTGCATTATAGAGAAGTTTATTCATTGGTTTTTTATACTATACCATTAATGGGTATTTTGTTGTTGTGGCTGGGTTACTTTATTACGCTCTTGTTGAACTATCGTCGTTTAAATCGTTTGTTATTCGACTGGATGACTCAATGATTTCTTTTTTTTTCTACGGTTGTTTGTTTGTTTGCTTAGCTAAAGGTAATGACTACCCAGACTGGTTGTTGTTCTATACATAGATATGTATGTTGTTAGGCGCGACATTGGGGTCGGGTGGCTGCATGACTAAATGACTGCAACAGCTGACATCGATGGCAATAAAGATGGAGATGTGATGCAGTTTTGCAGACAAAAAGCCAGACGATAACGACGCTGTAATAACTTTATAGCAGAGCGAATAAAAAAAGAATTTGTTGTGGCAGAGTATCAACATACAACAAAGTAGCATATTTGCGGAATTCATGGTCTTTTTTTATTGCATTCTTTTTTTTCTGTTTTGGTATAAAATAAATGTAGCGGAAAACTGTGGTTTAGTTTTTTTAGTCTGTTGTTTTTTAATTTAGCGATAATAGTCTTGAAAATAGGTACTACTGACAATCAAACCGCCTGACTTCCATAATATTTTTTCCTAACGTCTAAGGGCGTTATTCATAAAAAATATTTTATGTTTATTAAAGCCTTATTTAACAAACTAAATGAAAATTTATTATAAACATGAAATAGTTATTATGAATAAAACGTCAACGACGATGCTCATTCTGAAGAGCATATCATACTAAGAATGATAAAAATGTTGAAAGAGCAAAGAAATTAGTATTAGAATCACTATTAGAGAAGTTGAAAAGTATGTCGGTATAGCAGTTGGCTTATGTCATATAAATTTTTTTCAAATTTTGGCCATGCAGCGTGTGGCAAGGAAGTTTTTTCCAAAATCTTCAGTGCTTGTTTTGAATTCTTTGGCGGAGCAAAGCACCGTAATCATGCCTTAGCTGCCGTATTCAGTCTGCGCCTTTTTCCTGTTTCCAAAATTGAGAAGACCCTTGAAAGGAAGATTTTTTGCGACACTGGAAAAGACACAAGCCGAATCGCTGAGAGATTTCAAGGTCATACAGCGAACTGCATACTAGATCTGTTTCTAAGATTGGAATAAACAAGTGACACAAGTGTATTATACTGCAGGGAGAAATAAACAAATACTAAGCATGATCTTGGAATTTTCTGTACTTGTGATTATCGTAATGACCCCACTCTCGTCTCCAGTCACAGTGCGTTACAGGAAACCCTTCCTTCGTTGCCTTACAAGCAGCTGCTGCAAACAAAATCCATTCAATATCTCTCGGCTTCCACTCTACCGCACCAAATTTGCTTTGTTTTGAACCAGTCCCATAACTTTCAGGCATTTTGAAATGGCTTGTTGCGTTAAGCCCAATGATGCTGTCAATTATTGGTGACGTTGACACGGGTCGTGCTCAAATAGTGCTTTACTTTAGGTATCTGAGAACATTCGATGAGCCTTAACCACAGAGTTCTTCATATTAAAGCAAAAAATTAAAACCGTCCGCAAATGACGGAGAATTTGGATCGTAAGCTGACATGTTTAATTGCGAATAACTTTATGATGCAGATTCAAATCGATTAATATTTCGACGGCGTTATGATTAAATACCTAAGCTTATATGTTGTATGACATCTACGATCTATTAATTTCGACTATCACTTACTGTAACAGCCATCTATTACAAAACGGCGGAAGCAAAGTTCTACACCTAATACATAGCAGCTTCAGCACCCTGTTTGCCTAGTAGCTTAGGCAACTGTATATGTGGAAGTTTCGGATCAGTGTTCCCCCAGCGATCTTCAAGCCAACTGCGCTTTGTTTCGGAGATTTTTCTCCTAACTACTCTGACAAAGAAGGCAAACCGTCTGCCGCTGTGCCACCTAAACCGAATACCTGGAATATTTAGTCCTGCTGCTTAGCGAGGATGACTTGCCACAATGGAGGCCTGTCCGTACGCGGAGGTAACACTACTGTGTCCTATAAAGAACTTTCACCCGTAAGCGTTGGTATACCGAACCGGAGGGGGAATTCCTTCAATATCAGATTCTAACGACTCTTCATTTAGCCGAAAGTGCATCTTTGCTGGGATATACATCCGATTTGCCCGTAAGCAATCATCTTTCTACCTATTAGAACCGTACGAATAATATCCGGAGCCAAAAGCTAGATTGAGAGCATCGTAAGCCGAAGCCCACATTATTTTTAATCTTATGGGAAGTATTTTTGATACTGAATAAGTAGAATTTTGCATCATTGTAAGCGTCACAGACACCCTTATCAGCGTGTTAAAAAATAATAAAACTCCACACGCTAAAAACTGCCCAAGAAAAATGGCCCTCATGTGTTATATCAAGGAATCTTTGGCTGCACATTAACTTTTAAAGATTGAGGGAGCTATTAAAACTACCCAGACCTCAGCTGAGAGTCACTATAGTGGTCATCACTGGACATTGCCCGTTGGGTAACCATTCCAGGAGACTAGGCTTACCCTATAATGCAGAAGGAAGAGGATGAGACAATCCTTCATCTACTCAGAACATACCCGTTATTAGAACAATCACTTTAATCACCGTCTAAGATATCTAGGCAAGAGGAGGTTCAATAGCCTATCATGTATGGATTCGGTCAATCCGACCGCGCTAGCTTATTTCATAAGCAGCAGCGGGTAGCTGTACATTAGCAAGTAATGCCAGCTTAAGCGGTTTCCCACCTTTCCTACCCTCTCCCACTCTCCTACTATATCCCTCTAACTTCTATTTTTCACTTCTACTATTGCACTTTTCACGCAATCACAAAGGGAACAATGTTTAGGACCCAAATGAGCTGGAGAAACCAGTGACCTGCCTACCTAACCTAACCTAAGCCTCACAGACAAAATCTCCTATCTTAGCCGTAAGTGATCTCTGGACATTGCTACATCAGCCGACCAAAATTACTGCACAAAATTACTGCACATTCCAAACGAAAACTTACAAAAATAAAATGTTCAAACATTGAACGCTGCTTATTAGTTACTTAAACTCACTTAAAGCCACTTATGTCTACACAGCCTGAACACACACTCGTACACACTCAACAAAACCAGACATTACTAATAAAACCATTAGCCAGACAGACAGCGAGTCAATCAGGATATTAAATACACAGAAGGTCACATGTGCGGTTGGGCAGTACTTTGACCTAATAAACAAGCAATCAAGTGTATTTGAGCTCAGCAGAGTCTTATCATTATTAAGTTTTGCTAAACGCATGAAATATTTATTAAGCAATTTAAATTTACAATATATTCAACACAAATGGCATAAAGTATGCATATACATACGACTACATACGTACTTCCTAATCAGGAAAAGAAGGGGCAGGCGAACTGAGGGCTGGTTGTTTTAGAAAGTTATTTTAATGTTATTGTGCTACTCGAGTTAACTAACAAATTTGTTGTTTTTGCTGTAACTACACATTCGATTACAATAAGCTGGGTGTCAAATTACCCTCAACTTCTTAGTGTTACTGTGTGACTGTTTATTTGGTAAAGGGGTTTCCAATAAAGACGGGTGGAAAATGGCTGTGTGAGGCTGTGTGAGGTATTAAAGAAAACTTTTTAATAGTATTTTTTTAAATCCCCATGTATGATATTATATAGGATGTCCCAGAACTCAACGTCAAGTTTAAATAGGTTGACAAGATTGATTATAACCAACGAAAATTGTAATCAAGAGCAAAATCGGGGGAAAAAATTAAAAAAAATATATGCAAGACTTGTGAGAATAAAAACATTTAAACTTTGCGATTAAAAATATTTGAACTTGTTCGAATAAAAACATTCGAATTTTATTTTCTCATGATGGCTACTATCTATTTTATCCCCCTGTATCGGCTTGACGTTGAGTTTGAATAAAATATCGTTCAAAAGTCCTCTCCAGCTTCTCATACTCATAATGACATGGATATTAATGGTTGAATTTCGAATGCCCATGCCGTAAGCCTCCCGGTGAACAAGTTTTACCTTGGCCTATTTCTGAATTGGGCGCTGTGTTTTTCGGAAAAAAGAGGGGAAGGGGTCTCTCGTTTGTTGCAGCAAATAAAACTCTAGAAAGCCGCCTGACTTATGTTGTGTTGGCTTCCTAAACCCTTACCAAGGGTTTAAATTGGCAGAACGGGGATCAGCATGGCCCCCGGGGGGTTCTGCTGGCAGTTTAACCCGGGCTGATCATGGTTGAGGTGCCTACCTTGGCTGAAACGTTCTGGCTGTGGTTAAAACCTAAAACGCAGAAAGGGGGTGTTAGTGTTCTTGATAATTGCTTGGCGTGGCTTTTTTCAGGGACTAATAAAATCCCGAGTGTCTGCTGCCTTTACAACAGATACCTGTACTGTGAGGAACCAGTGGTGATGGTTGACGGTTGAGTTGGTTTAGTGGCTGATGCTACTAGTGGGCTTCAGCCTGCCAACTCATTAAGTCTTGTCTTCCATTGATTGCTGGGAAATTACATACAGGAGGGATTAGAAGGCCCGAACTTCTCAACAAGAAGTTGCTCATATGGCTACTTACATATAGCAAAAATTGCTACCTGTGTGAGCCTAGCAAGCCACACGGGGGCGCTGGTGAATCGTGAATAATTCACTCCGTGGAACTGGTCCATCCTCAGATAAGGTCGCAAGGCAGGTGCTGACGTAAATCTTTTCCACAACTGCCCATGCCGTAAAGATACAACTGAATTTAGAGTGATAGACCCGGTTGCCTTGGCTCTTAAGTCGTGCATCTCTTGCTGCTTAGTGCATGGATTTAGGGAAACCTCACAGAAAAGAGTTTAATGAAGGGAAATCGCAGTATATTAGTGGGCAATTTATGTAAACTTAGCAAGCTATATCCTCAAATTCCTTGTGAGCCTCGGGACGTCCGTTGTATGGCATGTACTGCTTGAGCCACATATTTTTTTTCGCCTATATCATTCTATTTAAATTAAAATGTATATTTTGATTTCTACATTTGTTAACATTTATTGAATAGCGAAATTTTTGTAGCAGCTATTTACAATTTTTTTTTATCCGCGATTACATTATTGACTTTGATGTAGTGTTCGATTGCAGTTAAATTAATATCTATTCGCACAATTGTTGCGGTTTGTTTGAACTGTTTTCACTTAATTTCTCTTTATTTTAGTATTTGTTGTGGATGTTTAAATTGGTGTCGCATGTTTGTTCCTTCATTACGTTAGACAAGTTAAAATTACAATTTATTTTTGGACTCCATGTTCACACAATTTAAATTTTTATGTTTATGTAAAGTTACTGGATATCATAATTCACAGCTTAATCTTGATGGTTTACTTCCTTGCGTTGCCTGCCTTCCGGCTTCTTTTATTCATAACCATAATTTTTTTCTTGGCTTTTTACATTTTACATACTGATTTTTAAGATTTTTTTAATTGTCCGACACCTATGCACATATGTAAGTATGTTTTAACATAAACCATATTATGAAGTTCTGCTGTATGTAGAATACTACAGTCCAGAGCCCCTTTAAGTCTCGTGTCGTTTGAACAAGTCTTTAAGGTACAAACATCATCGTCATGAGTACTACCGATATACATCCGTTGTGTTAACACAACGCTAGTCACAAATTATGTTTATCGGGCATTGGAAAAGTAGGACCAGCCAATGTACAAAAAATGTCTAAGAGTGGGATAGTTGTAGTGCAATTATAACAACAGCTGCTGTTGTTACTCCCAGCGCTTAATTTAATACTTTCTTTTAACAATGCGTACATAGTTTTCACACAATTTCAGTTTTTTTTTTTTAAATAAGATTAACATGCAATTGTTTAGCATATCAAGCAGGAGCGGACTGAGCTGAAACTGTAGAGGGTTATCGCAGATGATAAAATTGTGTATGCAGCAAACGAAATTAAAAGCTTTATACCTTTATAATAATGAATTATATTTTTGGATTGCAAATTTGTATATTGGGTTTTAGTTCAAGGTGGTTCTTTCCTTTGAAGAAGACAAGAAAAAGAACAATCAAATCTTTATAGCTGGGGGGACAACTAGCTGTTTGGTAGTCGCTACACTACTCATTAGCATACATCAGATTTGAAACCCGATGTAATATACAAACCAAAAATCTAATTTAAAAATTATAAAAAAGTTCAACAAAAATTCAATAAATGAATAACGAATTATATATTTATAATTTATGAGGGTTGTTCTTTTTTTTCTTCCATCAAATAATTGTTGGTAATCCATAAATGCTATTTAGAGACTCCCGCCTCGACCGCCAAACAGCACAGTGAGTTTATCACTGGCTGAAAGGAAAACACTCACTGAACTCCACCATGTACGATAAACTGTTATTTATGAGTCCCATTCTCGACCACAATGGCACATACTCTCCCATGGACCAAAGCTTAGAGTGCAGAATTTCTCACACTCCTGCTAATATTTAGGTCACGGCACCCAGTTGCAATGCAACTGCACACGAAGCTCATATGAAGTTTTCTCATGTCAGCTATACTGAAGATGATGGTATTTGTTTGGCTCAGGTTCAAACCGGGCTTTCACCAAGAACTGTTTTTATTTTGATTTATAACATTAAATGCCGCGATCAATAGCTCTTGATCAAAGAAGGCAGGGGAAAAAAAACTAAATACACTAAGCTGGGCGATAACTAGCTGTTTCGCTGCTTCGGACTCGAACTCGGTATCATGTAAACATGATGTATTTTTAATACGGCCGCTAAACCAACCCGGCCACCGAGCTCTTGTTTATTTTTTCGTCTATATTCGTCTCATATTGATCATATATGCAAGAGTTATTGATCGCGGCAATTATTGTTATAATTAAAACTAAAAATAATTCTTGGCGAAAGCCACGTTTGAACTTGAGAAAGACAAATACCATTAGAGATATTCAATAAGTTCGAATATTTATCATTAATATACATACATATTCTGAAGATGTTTAGCGCAAGTATCCGCCTTCGAAACCCCTCCCCATATTGGCACTATCATCAGGTGAAAAAAGTTCACCAAAACGCCGCCATGCACGAAAATCCCATGCATGAGAGGCTTTCATACATGATTACGATTTTTGATCTATGCTGAATGGCGCATGCTATTCTCCATACCTTAGAGAGGATAATTTCTTAAACTCATGCTGAACTCAGCGTTATGCCAACCGGTTGTAGTGCAATTTCACACCGCGCTCATAAGAACACTCCGCAAATTTGGGTAGTAAACCACAACCACCTCGTTGGCCCCGCTAGACATCACCCAAGCCAGGAAGGAAAAAAGTATCCGGGGCTCAGGGCTCCCATCGTGTTAGCAAATAGTGGTCTCTGATCAGACAACAATAGACATAAAAGGTAGCCATAAAAGGGGGTACTACAATTTTCAACCTCACCCTGTTCGAAGAACTATAAGCCCCCATATACAACACAGCAGCAACACCAAACTTTTATACAGAAAATACTAATCAGGACCACACTAATACAGAAACGCAAGAAAGCCGGAACTCAATTATTAGGGAAAACAGAACCACAAAAACAATAAAAAAAAATCTTAGGGGTTACTCTCTATTGCGATGCGTATTTTCCTTTCGCATTCAATTTTTCCCTTTCGCACATTTTATTTTATCACTCTTCTCTATTGGGGGGTTTTTATTTGTGGTATCAGTGTTGCTTCATTTTCAAAGTATTTCGCGAAATAGTTTGCACAAATAGCACAAGGTACCAAATTATACTCTCATCGCTTTTACCTTTCGCATCAAACTTACTTTCGCATCGCAATAGAGAGTAACCCCCCTGATATAAATACAAGAACAAACAGCCACAATAACAACAAGAGAGAATGTGTCAATGATTTACATCAACACTTTCCTATACAGCCTTATCCGATGATGGATTAACTTCACGGAGTTAACTACTCCTCCGCCGTGGTACTTGCATAAGGACGAACCCTTCGCTGAAGAGTTCCGGTCTTCTACTCCCTCCTGTATGCAAGAAATAGGTACTTCACCTATGATCAGCGCGGGGATGGTCAGTAAGCAGAACCTGCCGGAAGCTTTGTCGATCCCCTTTCTGCCAACTACAAGGAAAAACATTTTGTTAAGACGTTATATTGCACCGGAATAGGAGTGTAGATGTGTACGTGTTTTTTTCTTCACCGTTGTCTGTGTTTTATCTATATATGTTCATTATTACGTTATTTCCAATGCATTTCATTACCTTGTAGTTGGGAAGGTGTTGGACTAAATTTTATTAATCTGAGCAGTGTCGAAGGTATATACAGTGACCAATTTTAACTAATTTAATTTCAACATTTTAAATGCTGTAATAGAGTTTCCTTTGGTCTTTCGTGTTGTTATTGTTCAAGTTAAACCTCCACAAATGCTACTCCCTGTTCCCTTTTCCCTCTTCCCCTGAGTACTGGTCCAAGATAAAAAATAAAAAAAACTAACACTTAGCAAGGGTTTAGCAAGTCCAATAAAACATTAGGCATGCGGTTTCCAATAGCTTTATTTTCTGCAAGAAATGACTAACTCCTATACCCTTGTGCCCCAAAAACAGACTGCCCTTGTTAGGTGAGCAGAAAGAAAGTAGAAACTGTTCCACGAAGAGCAGAATAAAAAATACTGCCCACGATACTAAGAACTGAACAAAAGAAAATAATACGCAAAGAAGGACAATACTGTTCCTTCTTTGCGTGTTCTTTCCTTATAGAGAGCGTTTGCCTTTCCTCTTTACCTGACGGCATACAAACTTCGAGGGATGGACTTGCCAACGGCTTGACAAGACCAGTTTAAAGGTCAAATACTTGCGCTGGATGCTTTGCCCTCTGCTTCAAGTAGGCGGCAATCACACTGTGCCTCAGCAAAACTATGAAACATTTTGGAATATACCAGGGCATGAAGAGACGAGTTGCGATCGAAAAAAAAAAGTTTAAAATTTTAAGCATTGTCAAAGCCATTACTCAATTTTCCTCTTCTACAACTACACCTTTATACAGTTTACTCCTTCATAACTTGCAGCCATCGGAGAAAAAACAAATTAAAAAAAAACAAGTTTTAAAATTAGAAAAATATCTCTTAAATCTTAAATAATAGTTGCTAATTCATTAAAAATTTAAGTGTTTTAACATGTGTTCAAAATTTTTAAACAATAAATAAAACTCGTTTACTGCAGCATTTAAGTTTTCTATTTTATTGTTTCTACTTTAACACATCTAATGAATAATATAAAATTTGGTATTAAAAATTCTATTAAAATTATGTATTTAAATTGCTATCAGCACAACAATTATTGCCCTTATTATAATCGTCATTATTTAATTGCATAAAATGTTTGTGCTGAAAAATGCAGCGGTAGCACCGTTGGGGGCAAGTGTTGGCGTTGGAATTTTTAAAAACGTGTTATATCTGAAGCTGTAGTATAATTACATATAGGTAAATATGAATTATTTAATTTAAGTGCATGCCTATAAATGCTTGAAAGAGTATCACGTGTCTTTAAAAACTCACATGGGCAGCAAGTTGATTTGATACTAAACATCTGCAGCGAGAAATTCGATGTCGAATGTAGTATCCCAGCGGTCCACAAGTTATTACAATTTGCAAAGCATCCGATTGTAAGCGATGGTGTCAACAGAAAAAACCAAAATAAACATGTTAACAACAACAAACAATCAGCATTCTATGCAGATTAGTATTTTTCTACTCATTTCGCTTAAAATGTATACAGTGTTGGATGCATCTTACGGCCTAGATCATCGCTGTGTAAATGTAAGTAGGATTTGTATACAGACTGCGAGTTGGCATTCGCTTCAATAATGTCCAAAGGGCGCTGAGACACAAATCATTGTAATGTTCGCCTTTTTTTTAACAAATAAAAAAAAAAAAAAGGTGTTGAGATATTAAAGTCCGATATTGATGTTGAACCACACACATATTAATTAGGAATTATTATCATTTCCTTTTTTTTATGACAATATTGTTATGGTTCAATTATTTGTGTAATAAAATAACGGCCAGATGTCTGCCTCGATGGTTCTATGCCGTTACTTGAATTGTTACTGGCTTATCGCCGTATACTTTTTCTTTCAAATAACCCCACAGAAAGCAGTCAAACGATGTGAAATCATATGATCTGGGCGGTCAATTGACATGGCCACCACGTGAGATAACACGGCCATTGGACTTGTCGTGCAAAAGATCCATTGTTTCGTTAGCTGTGTGCCAAATGGCCTGCCTATAAACCACACCAAGCAGTCACTCTTTATGGGAAGACATAGACTGAAAAGTCCCAGGCCTAACAAAGAAAACACAGTTTTTTTGGTTCAAAATTAGCTTTATTCGTCAACGTAATCACCATCAACGCAAACATTCCAGCGGCGCTCTAACATTTCAATACCACTTTTGTAGAACGATTAATCTGTTGCCTCCAAATAGGCCTCAGTTTCAGCGATAACCTTTTCATTCGTGCGAAATTTCAAACAGCCAGTAGTCGTTGGGAGCCAAAATTGGCGAATACGGTGGATGTGGTAGCAATTCGAAGTTCAATTCATGTAGTTTTGACATGGTTTTGATTGACTTGTGACACGGTGCGTTGTCTTGATGAAACATAATTTTTTTCTTTGCCCTATGCGTATGTTTCTTAGCAATTTCGGCCTGCAAACGCTCCAACAATGCTATATAATATTCACTGTTAATGGTATTTCCTTTCTCAAGATAGCCGATGAATATTATACCACGCACATCCCAAAATACCGAGGCCATAGCCCTTCCAGCCAACTGTTGTGCTTTCGGACACAGAAAAAAATTTTTTCGTGTTCAATAAGGAAATTCGTTGAATCAATTAATAAATTGTTTGAATGCGGGCGTGTAAAGAAATTTGTGGACTCAAATAAAAGTTTAGTATAAATAATTGTTGACCGAAAGCAAAAATTTTTTTAAACAACAACAATATACGATATCAAAGGTTATTCTCTGTATATCTGTATAAATGCATACAAATTATTTTTACAGACAAAAATTTTGTTAATTTTATTTTTACTATAATTTTTTCTGTAAACGCTTTGGACGCTTTGAACAGAGCTTTCTCATAGTCAAATGCTCACGCAATATAAAGCCAACAAGTTCGTTTAATATCTTAGCGATGTCAGCTAACTTACGGCAATACGGTTTCGATCATTCAAAACCATTTTGTGGATTTGTTTATGTTTTCTGGTGTTACCGCCTCATTTGAACGTCCACTGCACTCTGCATCATCAGCTAATGTCGCGTTTGAAGTCAGTAAACTAACGTTTTATTGTTGTTTCAGATGAAGCGGAGTCCCCACAACACTTTTCAAGCCATTGCTTTGCTTGAACGGTATTTTTTCCTATCAAAAAGCAGTGTTAAATTAAAACAAGAAATTGTTTTTGATCCAATGTTTTGAAAATAACAAAAGTAGCGTCAACTTAACACAATAGCTCACAAACTAATGAATAGCATATCATGAAATTTTAACAGCTCTCTTTCGAAGGTTAACTGGAAAAGGGGATTGCAATAAAACTAGCGCCATCTTTTCAGCCCATGTAGTACATTAGTTTTTCGACAATCGATCTTGGATTATTATTCCCCCAAATGCGACAATTCTGTTTATTGAGGAATCTACTGAGATGAAAATGTGCCCCATCAATGAAGATGATTTTCTTCAAAACGTGATCATCCACTGCTGCCATTTCTTGCCATCAGTCTGTTTATGCTCAGTTGTGTATCTATCCAAAAATTGAGAAATATAACGTGAAGTACAGAAAAAAGCTTGAGGTTTAGGTATGGTTTACATTCAACATAGGCCTCTAAAATTTAACCACCTGATATATGGTGTTTCCACAACACATATCTTTTAAGCATTTATACATTTATTTATTGAATTTTCAAAATGATTTCACATAATAAATTAACTTAAAAAGATTTGCATTTTACTTAACTCCAGCCAATGCTAAATGAAACGTTTCATTTTGCGGGAATTACTCGTATATCGGCAAGATCACCTATTTAACCATCTGATGGTAGTAAGGGTATCTCTTCTCTCAATCTAGTGTAGCCGCGTAAATTAAGTATGTTGCGTGCAAAAGGATTTTGGTGAAGTTCCAGTTTATTGATATGCTTTGCAGTAATCATTCGAAAAATTTGTTTTTGTCGCCTTTGAATTTTTTCGTTGTATGACGCTCAGGCCGTGGCTCGTAATTGCATGCCGTAGCACCATATAGGTGAATAGAGTTTGAATATGTATATGTTTGCTTGGTGTACAGATGTCATATTGCTCATTTATTGCAACATAGTCATAACGCAAAAAAGGTTGTTTCGAGAAAAACACATTTCAAACTTTTAGTTCCCATAAGAGTCTTAGAAAACATTTTGAGAAAATATTTACTAAAGGAAACAGTTTAAAGGTAACTTAAATAAAATTTTGGCATAATATAAGAGGTAGTATTGTTAACAATTCTGCATTGTTAACTCGAAAAACTCATTATTTGAGATATTGACGTAAAAACCTATTACATCTTACGAGAGGGTGACAAATTTTGCGCCACCCTATAGTTGCTAAGATTTTTTTACGATAAAATCTCCAAAAAAATTGAACTATTTTATTAATTAATATAATTATTGATGGCCCAAAACATGTTAGTAGTGTTTCTAAGTTACATTATTGCCAAATAAATTCTTATTTACTCATATAAACTAAATAAAAACCTTTCAAAAATAGTAAAAGAATAACTAAAAGTTTTCGATAACAAACTGCCTGAACTGAACTTTGAGCTTAATGCTTAAAAAACAGCTGCTAAATATTTAATGCTAAAAGCAAATTCAATACTATTTGTTGTTGTTTTTAGTTTTTGTGTGTTTTGTTGACAAAGCAACTTATATTGAAAGCAAAAATAACAACAAGAAACATTTTCTAAAACAATAAAAATATTTTTTTCTTTTCCTTCTTTTGCTTTATTTAATCTTTATTTTGGCTTCTCTCGCCAGTAAAATCTTTCTAATCCCTGCTGTTTTTGCATTAAACACTCTCCAAAGACTTTTGACTCACACTCTCTGCTGCTTAGAATTTTGTTTTTTGGTTTTTCTCATTTGATGTTGTGGGTTTGTGCTCAACAACTGAACAACTGGCAAGTTTACGATACCAACATTTTTCGCTGATTTACTCGTATAACAAAAATGCTTTTATTTTGGTTTTCTTTATTTTTCCTTTTTTTACCGCTTAGCTTTTGGAGTTGTTAAAAAGGTGTAAATTTCTTATGGAAGTCTCTTCATTGTTACGAACAAGTTTTTGGGAAAATTTTATTTTAAAAAGTTAAATATAGCAAATGAATAAGGTAAGAGGAGACTTAAGAAAAAGTGATAAGTGGTCGGAGAACCTAAGCCAGACTTTTCTTTTCTAAACAGCTGCTCAGCATCAATCAGATGTGTTAATATATACTTTCTAAGCCAAAAACAATTCAGGAGCTAAATAATGAACTAATTCGGCATATTAACAAAAGTGAACCGTAATTGTGTCTCAAAATCATTGAATATATACTATCAGCCATGTCACAGAGCTTAATTCCGTTCGTAAACGGAATTGAATTCTTATTTTACTTCTTCAAAAACGAAGAACTAAAAAAGTTTTCGGAATGAAATCATTTCTAATTGCAAGAATGAAACCCAGTATTATCTTATGGAATTGATTTCATTCCGAAAATTTTAAAAAATTTCGGTTTTTGAAGAATTATAAAACCGATTCAATTCCATTTCCGAACGGAAGCCAATTCTGTGACATGGCCGTATATAATTGGCTTGAGGTTGTGGGTTTATTTACAGAGCACTGAGAGCACAAACCAGTCAAATGCACTGAGTTTTTGTACGCATTATTTATTGCAATTACATGGTGTCTGGGCTGCAGTATAGTTCTGGCGTCTGCATATTTATATCTTTAGCTGTCAAGCTTGTTGCTGGGCCTTCGAGAATTTTTCGTTTCGCTCACAGTTCTATATTCTAGTTGTAAGCATCGTGTTTCCTCGGGAAATAGTTTATGCTTTAGCGTAGACCAAACCAGGACACTCTATTTTTCGAGCCATGAAGGTGAAGGAGTCCCTGGTTTTTTGTACCAAACAAATCTCTAGAAAACCGCATGACTTATGTTGCGTTGGACTTCCGAAACTCGTACCAAGGCATAAAATTGGCAGAACGATGATCAACAAAGCCCCCGGGAGATTCTGCTTTGCAGATCTCTAGGTGCTGATCATGGTTAAGGTGCGTGCTTTGGCTGAAACGTTATGACTGTGGTTTAAACCTAAAATCACAGGAAGTGGAATTAGTTTCCCTGATAACTTCGGTGCGTAGCGGATTTGCGGGGCTAATTATCTCTGAAGATGCTGTTGTCTTGAAACTGTAATGCACCAGGTGTGACAGTTAGACAGCTATGCCGATTAAGGGCTTAGTAGACTTCGGCCTACCAACCCATTAAGCCTTTCCATTGAATGTTGGAAAATTGCATACAGGAAAAATTATAAGGCCCAAGCTCTTATTAAATGGAATTGTCTAAATGGCTAGCCTAGCAAGCTTTACGGGGGCGAATAGTTCACCTCGTGGAGTTGGTCGTCTATCATGAGATTAGGCCTTAAAGGCAGGTGCAGATGTAAATCGATTTCACAGCTGTAGGCACCGTGGTTTTCCGCTACAGAAAATAGTGTTTTAGTACAAAAATTGTGTTGCTGGCATTATTACGGGGAAGTGAGGGGTTTTTGGCGATTCCTGAATCTAATTTCAGGAATTCTACAAAAATAGGAACCTGTTTTTCATATTAGGTGGGCGGTTTTGCCGTGAAAAGTGTGGCTGAGTTTAATGGTCGTTTTGGTTTCGGTTATACGGGAAACGTACGAATTTCACCGAATTTCATTTCGCAATTCGTCGCTCGTCCCAATGTGTTTCCAGCGTAAAAGATATTTTTTAGTTATGACTTTCATCTTTTCAAAACACATTTGGATTTTTTATTTTCATGGAATTATTTTGTTTTTCCAACACCTTTGTTTGTGTGTATAGTATTTTCATTGGCATATCGATAGCTTAATATAAAAAGGACGTATTTGCAAAATTACCATTTACTGGATTTGTTGCTCACTCTGATCTAAAAGTGCCTTGCACCAAAGACTTGTTTAGCTTCTAATCTGTTTACTTCTCTTGTAGGGTAATAAAATATCGACATACACTCTTTTTACTTTCAGCCAATCGATATGTATTATTTATGATAAGTTGTTTTGGGCGTTCGGGTTTTTGTAATGTTGGTCACTAGCAGTCACTCAGTTATTTATTTACTCAACTTCAAACATGAAAAATTATATGAAATAAAAACGGAAAAAAAGGAAATAAACTTTGAATAAAAATAAAACAACAAAACTTGTTGAACAAAGTTGAGCTGAGGGAATAAAGTAGCAAAGCAAAAGCAAAAAGGGAAAATTCAAATAATAACATCAGTAACAACAGCAAGCAAAATTTATGTGCATATTTGTAAAAACTACTTAAGTCGGAGATTGTGGGCTTTAGTAGAATTTGAAAAACTAAAACTTAAGTTTGAAATGAGCTCAAGAAATATTAATTTTTAATAAATTATTAGAGCATTTTGCTGTTTAAATTCTCAGCAATTTATTTGAATTGTTGGGATATAAAGTTGAATGTTTGAGAATATCTTTCAAAAATTTCCAAAGTCTACTGATGATTAGGGTAGCTTCTATGAAATGTCGACATATAGATAGCTGGGAAACATAGAAAACAAGCTATTTATAATTTTTCACTGGTATAAATGTTAGAAGCTAAAATAGCGAATAAAAAACTTGATTGAATAAATTTTTTTTTTAAAACCAAACTCAATTTAATAACAATACAATAATTTCAAACTTTTTCTAAAATTCTACAACTCCGGAAATATATTCTGGTGGAAGAGACTATATACACATGCTGGCATTTTCAAACCTCACATTAAAATTTTATTTCAGAATCCGCAAAATTTTTCCAGTTTTGGTATATTCTTGCAGTATAGTAAGTATAGTAAGCTATGTTTTTTATATGTAAGATACTGAAACCGAACCGGTTGTCGAAAGTGTTCCTAGTTTTCGGTAGCACCCAAAATCAACTTCGATAATCGTCAAAATCTACCCACTTCCGCGCAACCAACACGGCAACTTAAATTTTCGCAATAAAGCGAATGACCGTTAATAGTTCAGATACACGTTCTACGACAAAAAAGTGCACTATTTATGAACAACCAACTCCAGACCAGTTTGAGAACGAGTTTCGAGTCTTTTGGGAATTCCCAAAATCAGCTTCGGGAACCCCCAAAATACCCCACTTCCGTGGAAGCAATGTGGCAACTTACATTTTCACAAGAAAGCGAATAACCGTTAATAGTTTAAATACACGTTTCACGACAAGAAAGCACACAGAATACAAAAAAGCGGTTCCGAACTGGTTAGCGAACGTTTTTTAGGAATTTCTAAAATCGGCTTCGGGAATTCCCAAAACAGAATAAAACTTCGTCTGAAAGAAAAACACACTTGGAGCTTGTATTTTATCTTTGTATAACACACAGTCTATGATATATTCCATGGCATGTAGGCTGTGTTATATGTTCACGCGCTGTAAAGCCGGGTTAAGAACCAAATATACCGACTTAGAGCAAGATGGGAAAATCTTTTCATGCCCTTAACCAATATCTACTTGTTCCGCTCATCCAAGAGTTGTTTATTAATTTGCTTTTTTTAAATTGCCCTATTGGTAGCCGGTGCGTAGCACTTCACTGGAAACTATACGAGAACTTCAATTTTTGCACTAAAGCGAATGACCGCTAATAGTTCAGATACAATGTACACCGAATATGCAAAACCGGTTCCATACCGGCTAGCAAAGCAGTTCCTAGCCTTTTGAGAATTGCCCAAATCGGGTTGAGAAATCGCCAAAATTTCTGTACTTCCCAGTAAGCAATACGGCAACTTCAACTTTCGGACTGCAGCAAATTACCGCTAATAGTTCAGATCCACAATCCGCGGCAAAAATTGCCGCCGAATATGCAAATCGATTCCAAACCGATTAGCGAACCTCTTCATAGTTTCTTGGGAATTCCCAAAATGGGCTTAAGAAATCGCCAAAAACTCCTCTACTTCCGGAAGAAACATAGACTCTTCAATTTTCGCACTAAAGTGTCAACACTATATGTACAATTTTATGTACCTGAATATGCAATAATCACTACTACGACATGTGTTCTGAGTGAAGCTTATACTAGCGTATTAAAAATTACAAAGACGGTAGATGTTCTACAAAAATATTGGCCTTAAAATTTCACCATATGCCAGAACACACAAAAACCCAAAAATCTAACGCCAAAAGCAAGAACCATTAAAATTCAATATTGTCTATTGAGAGTTAGTTTAGTTATTGCCCGCATATGGAGATCATCCAATCTCGGACGAGAAGGTTTGACATTTAAATGCCGAATAGTTTTATAGCTCCATCACTGTGTTACTAGAATTCTTCTTCATTTCCAATTAAAATTGAGAATTGGAAAATTTAACGCTTTTAGATTTTCATTATAACACAAGTCAACTTGTGAGAATAAGAACTTTGTGGTTTCTTCTCCAGCAACAAAAATTAAACAACTTAGTATTTGGCCCAACAATATGAGTATTGTGAAAAATATGTGTGCATTTGAAAAAGAATTTCCCTACGTAAAGTCATAATCGGAGCATCTCGGTAAGACTACGGCTGGATTATCTCCCTTCGAGCTTAAGTCGACTTAAACTGTTATGCCTTGAAGCCACAAGTTGACTGTAAAATTGAAAGCAAAAAATTTTAACAAGTGAAATCATTTCCCTTTCACTTGTATTTCCCACTTGGACTTGATTACTATTCTATATTTTTATTTTTTTCTTTGGTTTTCAGCGATGAGAAAAAAATATTTTTTTTTAAATTATTCTGTTTTTTCTTTTAGCACAATTAAAAGTTATTAAATCAAAGGACATTGGAGACAAACATCAGTATGCAAGCAACAAAAAATAATCAACGGCAGAGAACAGAATTTGCAGGACAACAGAGTGGCAAATAAGTACTTACTTATTATGAAGGAAATCATTGTAAAAGGAAACTCCCAATAATTTAATATATTTTCAAAATAAGCTGAAAATAATTATACAAAAAACTGTTTCAGTAATTTGTTATTATTTAAGTGTTTCTGGGAGAAAGTCAATTAAGAAATGAAGAAGAAAATTGCAAAAAATTTATCATATAAAAATTTCATTTTCAATAAAATTTGTAAAATAAAATATCTCATACAGCTTAAGTATACAAGTATGTGAAAACAAAGGACTAGTAGCATAGAAAATTCATGATTTTACTATTAACTTAAATTTATTGTACATAATAGGACTCTTAAAAATTTTATTTTTTCACTAACCTGTTTGATTTTCCCCTGAATGTCAAAAAATTAAATCAATTTTGAGCCAAAAAAGCAAACGATTTTTAATACGAGGGAGGAGTGATTTTAAAACTACGTAGTGCTAGATGGCAGCACAATACAAACTTTTTTGTTTTTAAATTACGATCTGTCAAACCCAAATTCATTGATTAATTTAATTGTTGTAGTCGTTTGAAGTACGACTAATCAACTGTTGTGTAAAAAATTAATTTAATATGTAAAAAATTTAATTTAATATTATTTTTCCCTTCCAATATTATTTGCAAGGGGATACGAAAGAATACGAAAGAAAAGCTCGACAAATATTATAGTGCGAAAGCAAACTGTTATGATATTTTGACAGTCGCAACAAATATCATAAAATTTTTGTCTCACAAAATCTAATTAAAATTTTATGACTTGTGTGGTAGTCTGAAACGCCCTTAAGGAAGTAACTTACGAGCGTGGATTGATAGTGAAGCTACCTAGAACACATTTTTTTTGAAATTGCGATCTGTGGAACGCCAGCTGTTAAAATTTTACCCAAATTCATCTATTAGTTTATTTGTTGCAGTCATTTGAAGTGAACAACTTTTGTGTTTCTTGAAAAATGAAAACAAGTGAATTTTGTACAGTGATTAAACACTATTATTTGAAAGGGAAATGGCGAAAGAGACAAAAGAAAAGCTTGATAAACATTACGGTGAGTCTGTTCCGTCAGATTACATGGTCAAATATTGGATTACTGAATTTCAGTACAAAAATAAGTTTGACAGACCACTTCACAGCGGTGTTTGGACATGATAGAGCGAAATTAGTTTGATTTTGAGCGTCTATTAATAACTATTGATTAAACGTGGGTCCACCTCTATACATCTGAAGCATAAGATCAGTCGAAATAATGGGTAGAAGCAGGTGGAACCGCTCCCAATAAGGCGAACACAGTGAAACCGGCTAGCCAGGTTATGGCCACTATATTTTGGGATGCACACGGAACACTGCTCATCGATTATCTTGGAAAGGTATCCATAATCACAAGAAAGTATTATCATGCATTATTGGCTCAATTGATTGATGAAATCAAGAAAAAATTACCACATTTAAAGAAGAAAAAATGCTCTTTGTTCAAAACAGCGTACCGGTTCACACATCATTAGATACGATGCTAAAATTATATGAAATACTCTTCGAATCGGCAAAATAAAGATTTTGCATAATACCATACCACCACTACAAATTGGCAATTCAACTATTGAGATTTTTGACCACGCAAAAAACCTTCAATAATAATGCATTGTCTTCAATAAAAGCTGTAAAAATCATACAAATGTAGCCTGTGGCAAAACTTATTCCATTCTCAGGAATCTATGGAGGACTTAATAGTTTACTCCTCTCAGTGTTCGTATGTTCTTGGCCAAAACATACGTAATACCAACTCTGTTATATGGATGTGAAGTTTTTGCAGGATTGGACCATTTCAGCAAGCGAAAACAGAATATTGTTAACAATAATATTGCTGGATATGTCTATGGACGCAGTAGATTCTGCAGCATAATACAGTTTTCGGTGAAATTTTACAACATGCCACTAGAAGACTTGCAAAAATTTCGTATTCTGATCTTTTTACATAAACTTGTTTGTACCAAGAATGGTTAGATGGTTAACCTTTAATGTTAATAATTTGTGGAGTAGTTACTTGAACTGGTTTTTGGATTAGTCTGATGTAATGTTTTTTTTTTTTTTTTTTTTTTTTTGAACATTGTTATGTAAAATGGAGCATTTTCCCATATATTTGGATTACTTTTGAACTAGTCCTGGTCCTTTGTGGAGTACTCTTTACACGCATGTACGAAGTAGTCTCGATTTCTGCAGGGTTATAGTAAAACTATGTTTTACTATCGCCATCGCCAGTGAACAGTCTCGTCTAGCATCACAACTGCAGCAAATATAAACACCAAAAAATTAAATAGTTTTCACTGAAATTGTGAGTGAAGAAAGCAAAAAAGAAAAATAATAAAATAAAATTGAAAACAATATTTTTGTTGAGCCAAACTTCATAAACAATTTATTATGGTGTTTTTTTTTTGTGCTCGTGATTTTGCGTGTGTTGCGCTTTCTGCACCTGTAACATGTAGAGCTCGTCTGTAATGTTGTGCTTGACCTGTCACTCTGTAAAACGTAGTCTATCTAATCACTGGAATAGTTTTGTAGTATTAAAATTTTTTGTGTTAATTTTTTTTTTTCTTTGATAAGCTGAACTGCTAGTTTTTGTCCATTTTTTTACTTTCTTTCATAATCCTAATTAATATTATTCAACAAAGTTTGACAATCACACTTATACTCAAGCTAGCATCTGTTAAAGCTTTCAGTTTATACTATTTCATTTGATTTTATCATTATACATATTCCAAAAGATTCACTTTAAACTTTAACTGCTTCAAATAGAAACATAACTTAAGCAACTGCTAAACGTACATGACAGCCTTTCAGAATCATATTTAAATCAGTCTTTAAACTTATGAAAAAAGAACATAAAATGGAAACGATACTGGTAAAATAAAAAATAAAAAAAAAAGAGAAAACATCCCTGTGTGACCAGCCAACATATAAAAAGTGAATATTTCCATTAATGTCATGCACATGAAGTGGAAAAAATATAATAAAATGATATACACTCAACAAAATTTACGCTTGTTGGTTTGTAAGTCAGGCCAGGGAACTTTAAAGCAAACAAACGCACGCTAACACTGGCAAGCACAGATGCACACACTCTCACATACGCACACACACCTACCCAACAAAATCCTTGACAATCATCAGAAAAAAAATTCACTAAATTTTATTGCTTTTGGGTTTGTAGTTAATGGTGGTTGTTTAAGTGTTTGTCTGTTTGTTGGTGTGCGTATACGTGCATAAGTGTGCTTGCGTTGGCCTTAACACTTGTGAAAGGTAACAAGCGTAATGCCAGAAGCCGGCTTTTGCCACTCGAGGCGGCCTTTTTAATAAATGATAAACTATTCAAGATCTGCAATAAATATAAAGAATAGCAGATGAGATGATTTTTATAATTTATTTTCGTTTAACTAAAAGCAATTTTCCATGTTGGAATAAAGAAACGAAAAGTGCGCGTTAAGTCGAACAGCAAATAACAAAATGTTATGTCATACTTTTACAAGAAAAGCGGAAAACGTTTAAAAATCTGGAATATGACAAAGTTTCTGCTCTTGCAGATTTTTTTTCTTTCAGCTTTTTTTTTATTTATTGAATCCTCACAAAGTGAACTAACAATAAGTATTCAAATCTTAATACTAAATACAAAAAATTTATTAAGCCCAGCCAATGCTAGACAAAAAAAATTTATTTTGCGCCAATTAAATCGGTGAAATGTTCTGATTGTGGCAGGGGTATCCCTTCTTCTCAACCGAGTGTGACCGCTAAAATTAAGCATGTTTCATGCAAGAGGACTTGTATGAAGTTCCAGTTTGCTGATATAACTTGTCGTATACTTTGAAAATTCATGTTTTACCAGTGAAACACAAAAATCCTGGTGAATTCGTGAGTTTTTTTACAAACCATGGAGCTGCAGTTATTGTTCGAAGAACTTGGTTTGGTCGCCTTTAAAACCTTTCAAAGTTTGACGCTGAGACGGTTACCTATAACTGAATTCCGTAGCATTATATAGGCTTTAGTATTGCGTTGTATAATAAAAGTGTGCAATCTAACTTCAATGTGGAATTTCTGCCCATAAAATAATTTCATTGCGCTGCTTTTAATTTCAACTGAGTGTCTTTCGCATCAATGTGAGACTTCCACGTCATCCTACAGTCGGCTCTTGCAAATAAGTCATCAAAATTTGTTAGCGAGGCCTGAATCATTCGACATGCAATGTTGCTTAAATTAATTTTGCATTTGGTAAAAAAAAAGTTAAATGAATTCGACTTGCCACCCATCTAGAGCCACTTCAACTTAGAACTAACTTTAATTTTGATTGTAGGGGAAAAAAAGGCTAGCAGTAGGTGCTAAAATTTAAGCTTATTTAAAAAAGAATCGACTTTAGTTAAATCCCATTATTTCTTAATAAAATAATACACAGCATTTTGTTGCTGTCCTTTATTTTTCCAAGCATTGTTTTAAATTTCATATTGATCTGGATCTGTGGTAATGACACAGTACTGACATTGTTAAAGTTTTGCGAACTTAAGACAAAAGGAATATTGACAGAGAAAAAAATCTCCTGCTACTTGAATTTCGTGTATTGTTGCATTCATATATATTTGCAAAAAAAAAAAAAATATATTTGCAGCAGCCTGTAAAATCAGTTGCACTATAGAGTTTAAATTAACACATAAGACGACATCGCCTTTTGCCCATTGTGATTTCTTTCTTTTAAATGCAACAAAAATAAAATTGATTAACAAAAATTGAAAGACAAGACTTGATGAATCAATAAAACCCAAATATGCGGATGATATACATATGGATACATGAAGTGAAGAGCTATTGGAAATTAAAACCACAGAATTTTAACAGCGTATCAAGGTTTAACATAAATGTGGCTTAAGAATTTTACAAACAGAAAACCGAACACCGTTTGCTTTTAAAATAAGTTCTTGTGTACCAAAAAAAGCATATTTTCTTTTATATTTTGATCAAGTGACAAAATATTTATTTCAAAGTGCAAAGTCTATACCAAGGCAGTTTTAATAGAGTACGAGTAGTGGCACAGCTATCTTTCGTTTCCTTTACGTAAATTTGTCAAAAGCACATAGACTTTTTTGCTTTTTCAAACAAAAGTAAAACAAAATTTTGGAAATATTTCGAAAGTTCTACCAACAAAATATATGTCAAAATTTTTGATGTTGTATTTATTGTACATCTGCTACTACCTTTTTAAAGCTACCTTGGTCTTTCTATATAAATTTCTTGTTATATCTATATAAATTTCTCTTTTTTTTAAGTTTATGGCATAAAAAAAAACAATTAGAAAACACACAATTTAAGGCAATAATCCATTAAATACTAACATTTTAAGGCAGCGAAAACTTTTGAAAAGCCGTATAATTAAATTTAACATTTTCCTTGTATACATTAATTGCTACTTATGTAAAAAATCATTGTAAAATATTAATTTCATTTTCTTATTCATCTCATTATTCATATCTTCATACACTACTAGCCATATACGCGGGGAAAGATTATTTTTAGAAATATTATCTCTGATATCGTTTTATACGTGTACTTGCAAACTGCTTGATTTCATTATAAGAAAATGTTTTAAATGCCAATTTGCTGACGTTATGATATTTGCAAACCACACATAACTACACACACCATTTATTGTGCATACTATACTCTCGCAAACATACCACACACATACACACACCACACACGTATTTAAATAAAATAAAAGTCAACGGCATAGAACAACTAGATACAAGCAAAGAACTTGTAACGGGAACATGAACAACTGAATGAGAAGCAAATTCAAAGAAATACATATAAATAAATAACAACCTCGGCGTATGAGTAATATTTACTCAGAGTCAACAAATATCATTTATAATATTAATGAGACATTTTATAAAAGAGAAGAGTCAAGAAATTTATAAGAGAATTTTTAATAATATTAATTAACTGGATGGTGATACGTCAACTTGTAGAAATGGCAGAAATAAAATATACTTAAAATGCTTTTAAATGGAGAACTATAATATAATACAGGGTGGCATATGATTGATCACCTTAAAGTAAGATAAATTATCTGTTACTAATGGCATTTTAAGTCAATTATACTGGTTTACAGACAAAAAATACCAAGAACGCCACATGCCTTAATAAGTTAATTGGGACCTCCTGAACACGAAAAATTCTGTAAATTATTTCTTAAGTACCGTTTTTTAGATAACGGTACTTTTGTGTTTTTCAGTGTATGGTCCGATCGAAATATATAGCATATCGTTGGAAAGATTATTGAATACCTTTTCCGCCGATATAATGCTAATTTCTATCTGACAAGAAATGGCTGAGTTATGGCACATCAAAATTAAAAATTTGCCTATATTTTACGTTTATTTCAAAACTTTTCATTTTTGTTTTACTTTTTTTCTACGTTGTAGTGAAGATCTGGAATGTGTTATTTTTTTACCAAACAGTTTATTTAAGTACCAATATTTTAAGCGTATTTAAAAAAAAACGAATGAAAACTAAAGTTTTTATTGAGGATATTGTGGAAGGAAAACTGCCTTATTTATAAAAATTTTTTTCAAGTTTATTAAGCTGTTATTACACTGATTTCTATACAAAATTTGTACAATAAGAGCTTAATAAACATGAAAAAATTTTATAAATAAGGCCGAAAAAAACGAGCGATTGGAACTTTTGCGTTTTTTTTTTCAGATGGATTTCCACGTATCGGACGTTTTGCTTGGGCTCCACAAGGGTTTGAGTGGGACCATACACTGAAAAACACAAAAGTACCGTTATCTAAAAAACGGTACTTAAGAAAAAAAATACAGCGTTTTTCGTGTTTAGGAGGTCCCAATTAACTTATTTAGTCATGTGGCGTTCTGGGTACTTTTTAAAATTTAAAATTTGTATTCTGTAGCTGTCTAGCTCGATATTTGCGATCTAGACAGCTACAGAATACAAACAGATAAACAATGGAGCCGCGGTTTTGAGTTGAGGCGCATTTTCATTTAAACGGTTATGTCAAGAAACATAATCCTTATTTCTAAAAATTCTTATATGATGTATGGAAAGTTTTTGCTTCAACTCAAGATAAATTATCTGTTACAAATGACATTTTAAGTCAATCATGTTTGGCATTTGTGAACTAAACAGCTGCCTAATACAAGTAGATAAACAAAGGTGCCAGGAATTTGGGGCAAAAAACATCATGAGTTACGAGCCATATTTTTATTTAAACGATTACGTCCATAAAAAAATCTTCGTGCGATGTATGAAAAGCCATTTCGTCTAGTCATGTTATGCACGGTATATTTTTGAGGACATCATCGGCAATACAACTAATGTTACTGATGAAAGCTACAGCACCATGGCGATGACCGGACATTATTATATTTTCTGTAACATTGTGTATTACTGTAGAACACAGAATAACAGTTTGATTATAGTTTGTTCTTCTATAAATATGTTACTGTTTGCATTTCTGTAATTCTATTTTTACCATTTATAAATTTCAAAATATGGTTTCATACAGCAATAGCAATTGTGAAATATTTTTACAACAATAGTTTTTGGTCACACCCTATACCAAAATATGTGTTTTTCTAATATGTCTGATACTCTAATTCATATGCAACAAAAGTAAGTTACTTAGTGTCAGAGACACATTTCACAACTAGGACATATTTTAAAATACAGGGATATGAATTGATAGCAGCTAATCATCCGGACGATAGAGCTCATGCTGGAGCCGCAATATTAATAAAATCTTCGATCAAATACGAAACCTTAGATGAAATAAGACAATCATACCTTCAAGCTGCTTGTATAAAAATTAGATCAGATGTTAATGATATTGCTATTTGTGCTATTTATTTCCCACCCCGGTTTCCAGTAAAATGTCATCAGTTTGATGGATTATTTAGTCGATTAGGACCAAGATTTTTAGTTGGCGGGGATTTCAATGCAAAACATCAATGGTGGGGATCCAGATTAGTTAACCCTAAGGGAAGTGAGCTTTATAAATGCATTACAAACAACAACTTTTCAGTATTATCCACAGGAAGTCCAACATATTGGCCCACTGATCAGAGAAAAATTCCTGATCTCCTAGACTTTGTTGTGTACTCTGGCATTTCTAATCAATTACTTCATATAACTCACGTTGACGAATTAAGCTCAGATCATACACCTCTAATAGTATGCTTTAATACTATGTTACAGACTCAAATATATAAGCTCAATATAATAAATTCTAAAACTGATTTAACATCATTTGCCACTTGGATTGAACGGAATCTTAATCTTAATGTGTCTTTAACATCTGCAGAAGAAATAGAAAATGCAATAGAAACATTTAATCACACAATCCATGATGCTGGTTTTTTATCTACTCCAAATCCTGTAAATCGACAAAGAATTGATAATATAAATCTCACATCTGAAATAAGAAATCTCTTAAGAGAAAAAAGAAGACTCAGAAAAGTTTGGCAAATTAGTAGGAATCCTCGCGACAAACAAATCTTCAATAAAGCAGCAAAAGACCTTAAAATTGCATTAAACAGTTGGAAAAATGATCAGCTAGGTAATTTTTTGAATAACCTTAACCCTAACAGCAACAAAAATAAGGAATTTTCTTTGTGGAAAGCAACCAAATATATAAAAAGACCAGCTAAAAGAAATGTTCCGATTAAGGACAATAACGGTTCGTGGTGTAAAACCGATAAAGCTAAAGCTGAAGCATTTGCTAATCACCTGCAAAACACATTTCAGGGTCATGAAATTACAGGTAATCATGATAACGAAGTAGTTGATTTCCTCAACCGTCCCTGCCCTATGGACTGGCCAATAAAACACATATCTGTGAACGAAGTTAGAAGCCAAATCAAGAAAATTAACTGCAACAAGTCTCCTGGCTACGATAGTATAGATGGGAAGGTGGTTCAAGCACTTCCAAACAAAGCTGTTATATATCTAACGTCTTTATATAACTCTATATTAAGACTTAGTTATTTTCCCACACAATGGAAATGTGCAGAAATAGTAATGATTAATAAACCAAATAAGCCAGAAAATGTAGTCTCATCGTACAGACCGATAAGTTTACTGGTCGTATTCGCTAAAATATTTGAAAGAACATTTTTAGAAAGATTAATGCCAGTTTTAGACAAACTGAAAATTATTCCTGAATACCAATTTGGTTTTCGGGAAAAACACGGCACTCCAGAGCAATGCCATCGTATTGTTGCCTATATACGAGATACATTGGAAAACAAAAGATATTGTACAGGAGTATTTCTTGATATTCAACAAGCTTTTGATAAAGTATGGCACGCCAGTTTATGCTTTAAGTTGAAAAACATACTGCCAACACCTTTTTATTTACTTTTAAAATCTTATTTAACAGATAGAAGTTTCTATGTTAAATTCAACACAGAGACTTCGGAAATATATAGCATAAAATCTGGAGTCCCACAAGGCAGTGTCCTCGGACCAATTTTGTACACAATATTCACTTCCGATATGCCAGTTAATAATAATGTTTTAATCGCCACATACGCGGATGATACTGCTATTTTAACATCTTGCGATTGCCCGAATGATGCATCAAATACAATACAAACTCAACTAAATGTACTGGAAGTATGGTTGAACAAATGGAAAATTAAAGTCAACACGGAAAAGTCAACTCATGTAACGTTTTCGCTGCGACGAGGTAACTGTCCTGCCATTCTTTTTAACAATATTAGTATACCACAGAAAGAATCGGTTAAATATCTGGGTATCCATATTGACAGAAGATTAACGTGGAAAACTCATATTAGAACAAAAAACAACAGTTAAACATTAAAACGAAAAAATTATATTGGTTACTTAATTCAAAATCGAAACTAAGCCTGCAAAACAAGGTCCTTATATACAAAACAATATTAAAACCAGTATGGACTTACGGCATTCAGCTTTGGGGTACCGCCAGCAATTCAAACGTTGAAATACTACAAAGGTACCAATCGAAAACTCTCAGGTCAATGGTTAACGCTCCATGGTTCGTGTCAAATAAAACAATCCACAACGACCTTAACATATCACAGGTAAAAGACGAAATTCGGAGATACAGTCAAAACTATCTAGAAAGACTGAGTCAGCACGTGAACCCGCTAGCTATCGTTCTACTAGATGATACAGAAGAAACAAGAAGACTTAAAAGGCACCACATCTTGGATTTGCCGTTTAGAAAGTAACCATTTTTCATGATCTCAGTATAATCACTAGTTTAAATTTTTCTTTTTCAATTATAATTTCTAATTATGTATGTATATTTTCTTTTATAATACAATACATATGTATGTCATTTACATTATAGATATAGAAATATGGATATCAACTATAAATTTTGCCATATGTTGTCCTCAATGGAGTACAACATAATGTTATGTTACTTACCACATCAAATTTACTTATTATCCTTGGTTGGATAGATTGTAAATAAAGAATTACAAATAAAAAAAAAAAAAAAAAAAAAAAAAGTAAGTTACAAAATAAATTTACTATTGTCGTCGTTAATAATATTTTCCTTCTACTCGCTGACGTATAATATTTTCAGTTTGATTTTTTCGTTAGAAATAAAGAGATGTTTTGTTTATTTTTTTTTAATATTAAAATTCTACATTAATTTTGTTCAGCTTTATTTAAAAAGGATAAAAAAAAAGTTAAATTGCTGAAAATATAGATATTGAGTATTCGCGAATATATAAAGGCAAGTGTGTTGAATATTAAGATGTAAGCAACAATGTATGCAACCATATTACTATGATTATGCATGGCTTTAAAAACTTTAATTGTAGATAAAATTCTCAATATATATTTTTGTTTTCGGTTTGTACATTTGTACAACGGGTTGTATTTCAAGTTTTTTCCAATACAAATTTGCTGTAATCAATAATTTTTGATTGAAGAAGACAAGAAAAATAATAATCAAATCTTTAGCTGGGGGACAACTAGCTGTTTCGTAGTCGCTACCTACTCAGCAGCACCCACTTTGATTTGAACTCGGGTCATGACGTATCATGATCTGCTGCTTTAACCATTCAGCCACTGAGCATTTGATTATTCTCTATCTATATTCATCTCATATTGAATCACATATGCATTTTGTTAATTTCCCACATTGTTTGTACAGCGTTAATTGTTTTAATTAATTGTTAATTGTATACAATTATAAAATTTTGTTAAACAATGCACTAAATGTTAGGCACTATAAATGTGAATGTCAAAAAACTACAGTTTTGACAGCTTTGCTTTAAGCCATAGGTTGCCACCTGACTCTAATTTTTATATTTTTGGGTATTTAAAAATATTTATTACAAAATGGCATTACAACTTTTTTGAAATAGTATACTCTAAAAATTGAGTTCTTGATTGATGCAATGCCTGAATTAGACATGATTCCCTTAATTTTTCCCTTTTTCACTCTTGAAATATTCACTTTTATTAAAGTTTACAACACAATTTCTTATACAAATGTACTAAAATTTACTTGTGTCCTTAAATTAAGTCTAGTACACAATCTTATGAAGAATATTCCACATTAAACGTATGCAAATTCATTGCTTCGCAACGATCTTATGTATAAGTTTCTTGCTTAAATGCATCTTGATGTATGTTTTTCCTATTTTTCCCATTCACTTGTATATCAAGTCGTTGGTAAATGTTGTTGTTGTTGTTGTTGTCGTATGCTTTTATGCTGCGCTTGCTGTTTTTGTCTTGTTGTTTTATTGTAATGCTGTTGCTATTGTGTTGTTATGTTGTTCTGCTGTTATTTTGCACGAAACGTTGTCAGCAGCCAGACAACGCGTACTTGATTGTAAACTATTAACACCATTAAAATAGAGGAAGAATTAAAATAATTCCCGCATGAATTAAAACATTTTCCGTCAGGGCTGTTATTTTACGCTTTTTGCTATTTCTAAATACTTTATACAACAAAAAGGACGCAACCAGGCAACAACAATACAAATTTGTGTGCATGTTGGAACAGAAATGACATGTTGTCTTGTCTTGATGGTTTTCAGTTCGTTGTGCAAAAGCTTCCATCAAACACAAATAGAATGGAATGAATGACGGGCAGAATAGAGAAGTGAAAGGGCACTTTAGTTCTTTAAGAAGATGACAAAAGTATAAGAAGAGGATTGGTTGTAAGTAAAGTGTGGCAAATAAATGAAGTTAGGCAAATAGAGGGGACAAACTGGTGCTGACGTTTAGTTTCGGTTTATTGCAAAAAATCATTAATAAATACTTTTTTTTTTACAATAAAAAAAAAAAAAAATTAAAATAGTTAATAATCTCAGATAAACTTTTGAAGGCTGATAAAACTTATAACTCATCCTTTTGAAGACACTTATGGTTTGATCAAAAATCTATGATTTGAAAATAAATTTCCTTTATCCATTTCCTTTTAATGCAAACTTATAATAAAAACTATTTAATAAAAATAATGCTTTAGTTCTTTAAATATGTATGTATATGTATATGAAAATGTGAAAAGTGTCTGTTCAAATCCTTTGAAAGGTTTTCTCATATAAACATTCTCATAAAAGCATTAATTTCCTCCAAAAGCCTCTTTGCTTCAATCTAAAACTGATGGTGCTGAAATGTCAGCCCATCCTCAAAAAAAAGTCATTTTACACATCCTCACATCTATCTGTCTTACAGTTAAACTAGTTTGACTGCCTGCATATCAGTAAATCCTCAATTCTCAAAATATTCAATGTTGTTTATAATGCCGCTGCTGATTCCCATACAACAGTGTGCAACAAAACATAAAGAAAACAAATCAACAAGCCAACAAGTAAAAGGCATAAAGATAAAGTTAAATTGTCATATGAAGATAAACAGCATTCAAAAGTACTTTTCCTGCAAACACAAAGCAGCTCAACACTAAACACCTACACATACATACACAAACACACGTCAACAGATGCAGGCACTTGAATACGAGGAAGAAAAAATGGGCATAAACACTTATGCAAGTGCAAGTATAACAAGGAGTATACGAAATAGTTGAAAAGATGTGCGGGGGAAGGATGCCGTTATAAGCCCAAGAAGTGTGGTATGAGTACACTCATAGAAAAAATTATTTTCTTATTTATGAAGGCGGGTCATCGGAATTATCATACCAATATTATAAAAATAGTCATCAGTAATGCAAAAACTGATATCAATTTCAATGACAAAAGTCATCAGAGAATTTTATCAGATATTGAGTGTCATCAATGCTACAACTGTGACATCAACTTAATGATATATTTTATTAATAATTATAATAAATCTAGTTTGTACAATTGATTTAAAACAAAGTAAAAGAGTATTATATTATTTTCTATTTATTGTTGAAGAGGAATTTTGTTGTTAAAATTATTATTAACAATATATACTTATTTGCTAGCATTCTTTAAAGGACATCACCAGAATCAGGTTAGTTTTGCTAATTTAGCAATAATAAAAGTTTTTCCCACTTTAAGCGAAATCATTTCTCAATTCTAGCTAAAAACTTCATGTATCAAGAAAGTTGCTTCTAGTTTTTGGTAGAAGAACAACAATATTAACATCTTTTCTTCTGCTGTTATCATTAACAGACACTTCAGACTCCTTAAGGTGTGAACATTTACTTTGCACACGTGCGAGTGTATTTTTTTAAAGTGTTTAAATTTAATTTAAAAATTAAAAGTTTTCATACAGTTTTGTAGTGTTGTTTCAATAATTAATAATTTTACATATAACTAAATGAAAATGCCTTAATGTGGAACTATTTATTAGAACACACACATATGCACATTTGCTATAAGTGAGCGAGTTTGTTTTGTGAGTGAGTGAATTGTTTGTGCCAAGATTTTGCTAACAGCCTGTTAAGAGCTCAATTAAAAAGTTTTACGCGGCAAGCAGCATTATAAGTAAACTAAGTTTTTCCCACTATACGTTTTTTTGTTATTTAGATATAGACATTAGGGTGGTAACTACGACACATATTAACGAAAGCTATTATTATTATATTTTTAACAAAAAAGTTCTCGCACCAGGTTCAAAAAGGATGCACACTTCTAAGGTAGTTAGAAATATAAAATGCGTTGTATTGATTATTCAGTAGTAAATATTGGTCTAAGCATAATGCTTGATGTTAATTGTGAGTTAGACGTTAACATCTAGATTTTGCCCTACTTAATTTAATGTTTTGGGTCCATTAGTTGACAAATTCAATGCTAGAGAGGTACACAAAGTCAGAGTTGTTGAAGCCTTTTACGAAAACCAAAATGCATTACATGTACTTCGTGATTTTATTGCTCAGCATAATCGATCTAATGTGTCCACAATCAGCAGAATTTTGCGCAAATGTCAGCAAATATGAAAACACCTATGGGAAACAATAACAAGTTGTTTGTGAATAGTGTGTCAGGAAAACTTCGACTTATGGTTGTGACTAAAAATTGAACATCTCTCGAACATCGCAGATGAGAATTGGCATAAAGATTTGAGTCTATACTAGCGATGCCCATTGATGGTATAAAAGTGGTAAACAAAAGCAAACGCAATCTTATGCTCATTAGTTCAGCGACGAATGGACATGCACGCCGGTGTAAGAAATTATTCCTTGTTTTTCTCTGTATTTTGCGTATTTTTTACTTTTTTCACATAAAATTTATTAAAAATACTAAAAAATAAATTCATATTTTTATTCTTTAATTTTACTTCAATTTTAAGTAAATTTAAGTCAATTTTAATAAATAAAACGATTTTTTTTTTCAATTACTAACTTTTTCTCCCAGTACAAAAGATTTTTACACTCAGAGCGTAACTAGGGGTTTCTCTTTGGGTTTAATATACTCAAGAGCTAAAACCTAATAATCATGTCGTCGGTTTGCTGAGTCGTTGGCTGTATATACAGAACTAAATCGTGACTATATACTAAAAATCACCATCAGCGACGGGACGCATTTTTTAACACGCTTATATTAGTTTCACTTGTAAGTTTGTTTGCATATTTGCAACACTCGAAACCCGTGCCATTTGAGCGATTATTATATATGTAGATATATAAAACTGTGTATACGGTGTTGCTGCTTTAGTACGAAAATTGGAGTTACCGTACTGGTCCGGGGATGTAGGGGCATTTTGGGGATTCAAAAAGCCAATTTTGGGAACTCACAATAAATTTGGAACTACTTCGCCAATCGATTAGGAACAAGGTTTTCAATTGCTTTAGTGCGAAAATTGAAGTTGCCGTATAGCTTCTGAGGCAGTGGGGGATTTTAAAGTTTCCTGAAGACGACTTTAGGAATTCCCAAAAAACTCAGAATCGTTTCCCTAATCGAATCGGAAACGGTTTTTCATACTCGGTGCATGTTTTGGGTGTGGAACATACAAATGAACTATTAACGGTCATTCGATTTGGTGCAAAAATTGAAGTTGCCATATAGTTTCCGGGGAAGTGGGGATATTTTGGTGATTCCTCAGGCCGATTTTGGGAATTCCAAAAAACAACTTGGAACACGTTATACGGTTATATTTTAATTTTGAGTTTGATATCGTAGCGTTTTGTTTAGTTTTTATTATTTTAGTTTTTTAAACCTCAGCGAATTCCTTGTTACAATTATATATTTTTATTTTGTTGGCAAAGCTTATTCATAAAAGAGTAGTATTTTTTAGTTATAAAATATATCAAAAATAAATTTTGTTAAGAATGCATATAATTTAAACTAAAACTTGTTTATGGGCTTGTGTTTTTATTTTAAGACATTCAAATAATCTGTTGTACGTTTATGATACTTCAAGAAGTAGTAAAATATCTAATTTAATGCTGGTAGATGTGTCATTAAAGAGTATATATATATCAAGCTATTAAATACTCTGTCTACAAGATTTAATTATTTTGCCTGGCTGAATGTATGTACGAGTGTGCATGTTTGTACCCTGTCGGATTTTCATTAGCTAGATAACATATAATTGACTTTGGACTGATTTAAAGCTGAATTGTGAGCTAAATCATAACTGATACAGGTGAGAGTTAGATTTCTCGAAAAAAATTTAACTAGCTTTTAGCTTACTTAGTTGCTTATGTATCACTTCTTTTCGCTAAGTATTGAACTGACTTTTGGCTAACTGAAAGCTTTTGCAGAGACAAACCGCTTTATGTTTATATTAGATGCACAACTTTGCTTCAGCCGCTTTGTAACAGATGGCTTTAGCGGTAATTAGTAGTCAAAATAAATAGTTCGTATATGTCATATAATAAGTTTTAGTATTTGTAAACATAACGCCATCGAAATATAAATCGACTTGAATCTGCATCATAAAGTTGTTCTCGCCTAAACATGTCAGCTTACCAGCCAAATTCTCGTCATTTGCGCGAAGTTTTAATTTCCTGCTTTAATATGAACAAACCTCCGGCTTAGGCAGGCTTATCGAATGCTCTCAAGTACCACTAGTGAGTCCGCTTTTAGTCTAAAAAACGTGCCGCGCGTACAAACGGTAACTATAACATCGAAGAGCAGCATGACGGTGGAAGAAAGAAAGTTTGCGAAGATGCAGAATTGATTGTTGTGCTTGATCAAGACTCGTATCAAACAAGAACTGGCAGGATCATTGATAGTGACACAAAAAGCTATTTCAAAATGCCTGAAAGTCGTCGTAATGATTCAGAACCAAGTACAGGGTGGCGCAAAAATAACCTTCCGATGTTAAAAAAAAATGAAAAACTTTGATTCTTCTTGTGGATTACTTTTATTTCGTCTTTTAATTTTTTTTTACATCAAGTCGAGAATATGATGTCATGTAAATGGCCGCCGCCACAGTTGATTGTCATTTGAGCCCTTTTTATAGTATTTTCCATCACATTGGCCAAAACTTCTGGCGATAGGTTCTCACATTTTTGATGGATATTGTCTTTAAGAGGTGCAAGAGTTTGAGGCTTGTTGACATAAACCCGCGCTTTCAAAAAACCCCACAGAAAGCAGTCTACAGCGGTCAAATTAGCCGATCTTGCTGGCCAGTGCAAATCGCCAAAATGGGAGATTAGGCACCTCCAGCGAAAACAGCACACCATACAGTGACTTTAAGCGGGTGTAATGGCTCTTCGTGGGTTACATGCAGATTTTCAGTGCCCCAGAAGCATAAATTTTGCTTATTTACGTACCGGCTAAGATGGAAATGGGCCTCATCACTCATGGTTATTTTTGATGAAAAATCATCTTCACCTTGGGATCAAATTAATAGTCACCAATATTCCGCATTCTGGAGCAGTGTAGCGTAACATTGTTTATTAACGTGTATTTCGCATGTGTTTACTACACAAATGTCAAAACAGAACTGACATTCGCAAAATTTATAGCATTTTCTGATAGAAGGATTACTTTTGCGCCACCTTGTTAATATTACGCTGTACGAGTTGAAGCCGAGAAATTTTGAACGGCGTTTGTTTGCTTTTGAACAGCTGCTTGCAAGGCAAAGACGGGAGATATTTCTGTACCTCAATGTTACTGGAGACGAAAACTGAGACCATTACGATAATTCGAAGCCTAGAAAGTCATGGGAATATCTCAGCGATGCTTAAAACATTGACGGCCTAATCGAATATTCACGGTTCCGAGGTCACGCTAAGTATTTGGTTGAATTGCCTATAAAAATTGAACAGCGTTTAGCAGTAGAAAATGAGTTAGCTTTTTAGTCAGCTGTCAATATAGCTTAACTTTACGCTAGCTTGAGTCCCGACAGGGTATGCCTGTGATCATATATGTATGTGTGAGCTTGTTATTTTAAATAGATGTTGCTGTAGGCTTTGTAGTCATTTTTGTACGTCTGTGTTCTTGCTTATTGTTCACAACCGCAAAAACATAAAACCAACAACAACAAAAACAAAAACACTTCCAGCTCACCAAATGACAACAGAGTATAGAACAGCAAACATACAAAACCAAAACGCCAACAAAACAAATAAAGCGTCATTAACAACCAAAATACATTTGAGCAGAACGTCGAACTGTTGTTCTTCACATAAAAAGTGTGAACAACAACAGCAATAACAAGAAAAAATATATTTTTTCCTTTTCGCTATTTGCGTTTTTAGCAATAATAATTTTCACATATGAGAGACATTAATTGGAAATTCAATTATTTTATGCTGCTACACAGCAACTCACATACGGGCAACAAAATCCAAAAACACCCTCCGACCCTGTGGTATAAGCCAAAACCCTGGGACGCAAGTGCCTAGTTAAGTGGTGGGTACTATATGTCTACGCAATAAAAGTGCTAACAGAAGATATGCCACTCGGCTGCTGCTAAATCCAGAAGTACCTATTCAACAATAGTTGTAAAAATCGTTGCCTACTCCAATCGCTTACTTTCAGCAAGAAATCTATCTGAAAACGGCCTAATTGGCAAAGTGCCTGTGAACGACATTTTTGACAACGACTTTTGCATAATAATTTAAAGATTTCTGGTAGATAAATTTAACCTTAATATCATGGGCGACACAATGGTTGACATCTTCTAGTGTTTTGTCTTATGTAGACGTGTGTACACGACGACATGACTGACAATGTCTTATAATTTGTTCATTATCAAAGTCGAACCACGGCAGTATGAGGAATAATGTCTTGCAAGATGTCCCCTATTAACGCCACACCTAAACACGAAAACATAAGCGATATTCTCTTGTAGCCTGTCCTTTATCAAAGTCGTATCACGACAGTATGATCGACATTGTCTTGCAAGATGTCCCCTATTAATGCCACACCTAAACACGAAGACATGAGCGATATTGTCTTGTAGTCTGTCTTTATCAAAGCATATGTGTTTTCTTCTATAAAGTGCATTTTTGTATATGTGTGTGTCATTTTTACAACCCCATTCGAAGATGGTAACACGATCATTATTTAGATCGTTATTTGTATTTTGCCTCTTAGCACCGATCTCGATTAGGCTGGACCTATAACGGCATAAAAACGAATGCCTAATGGTGCTGTCATATCCATAAGGGTGAAAAAAGTTGGAAAAAGAAATTAATCAAGAAAATTAAAAAATAGGTTAGGAGAAATAACCGAGCTTTGTTGTCTCCATTTTTTTTATAAACAAACACAACACTGCGAAGCTTTTTTTGCTTGTCTGAAGAAACACCCAGGACCTGCGGCAGGAGTCGAACCAGCTTACCTCGAGACTGTTTGTCGAATACTCTACCAAATCAGCCATCGGGTCCATTATTAAATTTTAATTGATGAGACATCATCAGTGGAGTGACAGATTTTAGGTGCATGCGTGCAAGAATAGCGAATGACTACTAGTGGCTGGCACAAGATCTGCGTCTAAGGAATAAAGTTGCATACAGAAATTTTTTGGTTGGCTAAGACAGGTCAATCGCAAACTCATCGATAGCGAAAACTGAGGAGTGATAGACTTTACGTGCATGCGTGCAATACTAGTGAATAAAGTAGTTCTATTGCGTTAGTTGTTCCGATGACTACTAAAGGCTGGCACAAGATCTGCATCTAAGGAATAAAGTTTCATACAGAAACTTGTGGATAATATTTTCATTGGCTAAGACGGGTCAATCGCCACCTCTACAAGTGCGTGTCAAGTAGTCTGTAGCAGGTCGGAGTCTCCCCGGGGAACAGATTTTGCATTGTCGTAGATCAAACCACGATACTCTGTTTGCTGGAGCATAGAGGAGAAGGATGTCCTTCGTTTGTTTTAGCAAACAAAATTCTATGAAGCCGTTGTGTTGGACTTCCGAAACCCATACCAAGGGTTAAAATTGGCAGAATGGCTATCAGCCAAGCTCGCGCAAAATTATGCGTTGCAGATCTCTTGATGCTGATCTGGGTTGATGCCGAAACGTTCTGGCTGTGGTTTAAACCTAAAATCGCAGGAAGAGGAATTAGTTTTCCTGATAACTTTGGCGCACGCCGGTTAATAGGCTCAGAGGTGAGGTTGTCTTGCAATAGATATCTGTACTGTAAGGAACCAGGAGTGATGGTTAGACGGGTGAGTTGGTTAAGGGCTAATGTTCTTAATAGGCTTCGGCCTACCAGCTTATTGAGCCTTGTCTTAAATTGACTGTTAGGAAATTGCTTACAGGAGCGATAAGCATGAACTCTTAAGCAAGCGGTTTGTCTATAAGGCTACAAAGTTATAGCGAAAAGTTACCACCTGTGTGGGCGCTGGTGAATCGTGAATAATTCACTCTGTGATCCATCATTAGACTACATCGTAAAGGCAGGCGCTGATGTAAATCAATTTAACAACTGTAGCAGGTCTAAGTGTGGCACCAAAAGAGTTAGCGATTCTCCACGTACGGAGCTACACCCTTATACCACTGGGACACTTTTGAGAATTTATGTGATATTTAAGGAATGTGTGGGTTAGTGCGTATGTGCGTAAACATGCGTGTAGTTGTTTAGTCAGGGGCTTTAATATAAGGTGTGTAGAAAATTCATTTGCGTTAGGAATAACTTTAGCAAACGCTTTAAAACAACCAAGTGATATAAATACATATTACCTTAGAATTTCTGTTCTTGGCTATTAATGACATCAAGCTGAATGTGTAAATGTTGTAGAACAAATGCTGTGAAAAATTTTGTAGAAAGATAAAGGAGAATAACATTTTCCCCTTTTTAATTTTTATTATGCCATTAAAATCTTTACGGAATTTTTATGACCAACAAATTTTCTTTAACATTAAGCACTAAATTAGAAAAAATGTTTAAGGAAGAAACTGCTTTTTGGTTCTTTGTAGAAGAAAACGTTAAATCAAAATTAGCATTAATTTTATTTACGACTGTAAGATAAAATTTTATTATAAGAAAGAGGTAAAATTAATATTAGATGTTTGATTTCAGTGAAAAGATTTGTAATATTAACTTTTGTGTCTTTTTTTTAGAGAGCACGTTATACTGGTATTTGGCAAGTATTGCCAGCATTAAGAAATATAAAAAAGACATGACTTTAAATCATGGTACAAATGTAGGCTAAATTTCTGTGGTACATTTTTTCCTGCATATAAGTAATTTTTTGTTTTTAAACAGTGGCCCAAATATATTATACAATGTTATGGTTCACCTCACATATGTCAGGGCAGGTTGAGTGCTGCAGTCGGTAAGGTCACATGCATGCCTAGGAGGGAATGGGTCCTCAGCAGGCGTGCTGCTCGTGAACTGTTTGTTGCATACGCAATTTGTGGTTCAACTGTGTGATATGAGACAGTTATGACAGTGGTTGGTCGCAATAAAATAGCGACCTACCAGAAAACTGCGATGCTTGCTTGCATGCCAGTTTATGGGACAGTATCAACAGAGGCTGTTCAGTTCTTTCTGCCGGTGGCTACTCTTGATCTGGAGGTGATTTGCTGTGCAATCGGCTTCAAGATCAAGAAGGGGTTACCCTTCCAACACATGACTGGCTTTCTGATTTGGCGCTTGTGGTGGCGCTTGGCACAGTCACATCAAGGCGCTCCTTTGGGAACGTCTTGTGTCTGCGAGTATCGGATAGTAAAGCGTGAGTAAAGCTCACGCGAGGCAGATTTTGTTATTGGAAGGCTGGAATTTGGCTTCAGTCTTAGTACAGGATTTCTGCTCACGGGACTGTGGACACGTTCTGGTCATCTTTATGATGATGTTAGGGACTTGGAGGGTATGGGCGTAGCAGGGACAGGTTATCATTTAGATTTGACGCGTGGACGGTGTATGTCCGTGAAGTGCTTCCCTGTTGTTGCTAATCTTGGTACCATCGTTTGCTGGACAGCAAGTTCGTGCAGGGCCGTGTGCGTCTTTGGTTGGTGGAGTTGGTTGCGGTTGTGGTTGAAGTGCTATTCTAGGCAGCCAAGAGGAGCATAGAAAGCAATTTTTGTACCGTGTACCTAATGCTGACTACTGTTGTTGTGTTGCAGAGCTGCTGGCGATGTTGTTTTTTTTTTCTGTAAGTCCCTCCATGAAGGGGGCTTGTCCCAAATTTGGTTTTGTTCCTTTGTTTAAGTCTGGGCCACAAGGGTGTGGCCAACGAGCTCATCCATGAGGATGAATGTTGAGTGTTTGTGCTGCTTAGTGTTTGCTGTCTTTTGTACCCGTGTACAAATAACAACACGGAAAAACGAAAACAAGAGTTATCATTTGATTTAAAGCGCTAGCTTAAAATTAGTTAAAAGAGATCATTGGCTCGTACGGAAGCTCTTGATTCTGCTCAGACTCGAATAAAATGGCCCAGCACTTCCCACACAGCAATATGATGAATTACATAGCAAGATAATTGAAAAAACAACTATAATGACTATACAAAGAAAACACTGACAAAAGTAAAAAATACGTGCACAGAGGATGCAAAAAACAATACTTATTCCGGCTTGTTTCTTCTTTCAGAAAACACAGCCAGTGCTACTGTATCACTTGCAAGGCTTGCACAGGTTGCAACTGTACTCATAAGTTCATAAGAACATGAACAAATCCCTTACCGAAGTGCTCGGGATATCTAGTTTATCCTGTATGCAATTTGCCAGACAGTCAATGGAATACAAGCCTAAACAAGTTGGTAGGACAATACCCATTTAAGACCATTACCCGTTAAACTAACTCACCCGCGTAACCATCCTTATGGAATAGGTATTGGTTGCAGTACAGCAGAACCTTGGGGTGTATTACACAGAAAAAATTTTTTTCATGTTCAATAACGAAATTCGTTGAATCAATCAATAAATTGTTTGAATGCGGACCTGTAAAGGAATTCGTGGATTCAAACAAAAGTTTATTAAAAATAATTATTGAGCGAAAACTAAAATTTTTCCAAACAACAACAAAATACGATATCCAAGGTTATTTTTTGATATTCATGTATATGCATACAAATTATTTTTTCAGACAAAAATTTTGTTGATTTTATTTTTACTATAATTTTTTCTGTCTAGCCCCCAACAACCAGCATGCGCCATTGTTTTCAGGGAGGTATGCTACTTTGTTTTACCGCTATTTGACAGTTCATATTTGGCATTCGGGAAGTAGACACGTGGCAAACATATTATTGAAAATATTCGATACACCAACGTGTTTTAATCGTTAAAAAATTTTGTCAAAACTAATCATCGGCTATTGCGACGATGAGAAAATTACGTGAAATTTTTTGGAAAAACGATATGCCAACAATTCGAATGTGAATGATTTCGAAGAATTAGGGTCTGTAGGTAATAGGCCCTAGCACGAACCACAACGTACTGCAAGATAGGCTGATAACATTAGTGCTGCGCAAGAAAGTGTTTAAAACAATTCATCAACCTCTATTCGAAGCCGTGCTTATTAGCTTAGTCTTCCAAGAATAATTTTGGAAACAGTCTTGCATTTGTTTACATTTCAGATTCAGTTGAAGCAAGAGCTTCTTTCACAAGACTATTTACGTCATCTTACATACGCCAATAGGTTCTTACAATTCGCCCATGGCAACCCCGATTTTCATGAAAAAAATTTGAATAAAAAAAATATTCTGTTCTGATCAATGTAATTTTCTGTTCTGTCCATTAAAAGTGACAGACAAAGTGGTATGTAATTTGGTCAGGAGAATTTATTTTACGTCACTTCTTTAAAGTAACGATAAATATGAATAGGGAGCGATATCGTGATATGACTGAAAACTTTTTAACGCCACAACTGCATGCTTTGGGCTTGGTTAACATGTGGTATCAAAAAGACGGAGCCACATCGCATACAGCCAGGATCGCAATAGAATTGCAACAAGTTGTATACCTTCCCAGCGTATACCATGAAGTTGTAGTGCTTTAACTTTAATCTGTTAGACTACCATGTGAGTCAAAGGTTGAGGAGAATAGGAAAATACTTGACTATATTGTAGCATGATTAGATTGTTAACTTTGATGAGTGAGCATATTTCTTTACGCATGTGAATACAGCGTGAGTACCTTGTAGTTCATAAGCTTTGATTTTTCAAAGCCAATTCCCTAATATGGAAACATCTTCCGTGAGGGTAATTGATGGGCGTCATGGCTGCTCAGTAATACTGTTTCCTCTGGAAGATTTCACGTGTGCAATTTTCTGCTCGTTGGCATGTCTATACAAAAATATATAAATTTAAATCTGTATTTAGTTGACTACGACATAAAGAAAAGTATTGTTTGTAGTATCGTAAACAATACGGTGAGTACACTTGTCACTTGTGAGATCTTGCAGAATTTCGTAGCTGATCTGCTTGATGTTGTGCCAGATAAATGTTTGTCAATATGTCTGGTACAATTTTCTACTGTCTTACACCCATCGTTTAAAAATGTCTTAAACACATGGCGAACTGGTAGTTTATAAAACAAGTCACTGTGTGTGTGTGTATGTGTGTGTGTGTGTGTGTTTGAGTCGTTAGTCTTAAAAGCCTTTATATTTAACGAAAACATTATTAGTACATGTTTGTTGATAAAGGCAAAATGGTTGTCGTACGTTACAAAATGTGTTCGTTGTACACAAAATATTATAAAATATGCCATCATACACACGCACTTATTAAGGGTGCTTTTTATAAAGGTAAAATATTTCGAAATGAAATAAAACAAATAATAATTTTTTTAATTATCATGAAATACATATCATTTACAAGATAATCTTCTGGCATTATAATTGAAATACGACTGCTGACATATAACCGCCGCTTACTGTAGTCTGGAGGCCCAATTTTCGATGACTTCTTCAGTTGAGGCTGTATATCGTCAATAACGTGGCGAATGCTGTTATCCAAGTGGTCAATCGTTTTGAGATTTTCAACCTAGACTAATGATTTTACATATCCCCACAGAGAATAGTCTAGAGCCGTAAATTGTTCAGGAGCTGGGACTCCAACCAGACTGAACAACAAGCCATACAGCTTCTATCGTAATTGATTTACTGAAAGAAGCATTTGGTGACTGCGTAGTTTCAAGTTTCGCACCCGTGAATTGGTCTTCTAAATCGTACAATTTAACGCCGCTAGACTATTTTCTGCGGGGATCTGTGAAGTCGCTAGTCGAGTCCGATAAACTCGAAACGATTGACTACTTGCAGAACAACATTCACCGAGTTATTGACGATATGCAGCCTTAACTGTTGGTAAAAGTCATCGAAAATTGGAATACCAGATTAGACCAAGCCAGCCGTGGCGATTATATGCTGGAGTGATGCTAAACAAAATTCGTGTATGAAAATTAGGATCAACTGCAATCTTGCTTTGGGCCCATTCAGCAAATCAATGTCTTGCTAGGTAATCGTGTGGATTCAGTTATTGCAGAATTGGATTTTCCGAAAAATCGTTCATAAAGCTAATGGTCGCATATCTAATTCTTATGCAAGATGTCGTATAACCAACATCTTTCCGAAAAATATTCCATAAAATTAATGGATACATATCTAATTCGTATGCCAGCTGGCAAATAGAATGATTCGGGTCTTTCTTTACGCTATGCTCTACATTAGCAATAACTTCTGCTCTACCACTGTACGAGGTTTCTTTGGATGTGTTTTATCATTTAGACTAAACCTGCTTTGAAAATGTTCCATACTTAATGGAGGTAATTGCTGAAATGGACAATTATATTGACCGCAAAATGGATATCGCACCTGATTGGTGTTTTGAGCAGAACCATGATTTTCTAAATAGATTTGATTAATTTGGAAGTATAATTCAGGCATTAGGCTATTCATGGTGAGTTTAAAAATGTGCTAGAGTGTAACAGAAAGTATTGCGAAAACAGTTGAACCATGTTTATAAGCATTACTTTTTGTATAAATAGAAGTATTATATGCTGCTGTTATGATTTACACCAATAATCGCTCCCCATCCACAGCTACCGTTACGCCGTATTAATTTAGAAGTAAGATCCAATGATGCCTCCTGACCAAATCGCACATCTGGCATTTTGTGGAAAAACCTCTAATAATTCATGAGCCAGATCTCACTATTCTGTTCATTCACATATCCATTCAAATAAAAATGTGCCTCGTCACTCATTATGATTTTTTCATGAATATCAATGATTGATTTTGGTAAAATGTTTGAACGATTAATACGAATCGAACGAATATTCTTATACCCTTCACAAAAATGTAAAGGGTATATATAAGTTTGTGATTCCATTTGTAGTTTCTACAGTTTTTTTTTTGCGACCCTATAAAGTATATATATCCTGATTCAGAATTAATGGAATAGTCAATTAAGCGATCTCCGTCTGTGGGTCGTTGAAATACCGTTTCTGAGAAAACCATTAGATATAGAAACTTTTTTCTTTCACCATTCTCCATATTGCCACGTATTTGCTATTGAAATTCAGTAATATCGGTTCGCGTATAGCTGAAATATATTCAAAATTCCGAAAAAAGCCATGAATTTTTGCAATTTTGTATGGAATATTTTGAAAAAAAAGTTGTTTGTTTTGCTTCAAACTTCACACACTCATTAAGCATGTTGACTAAAAGGCAAAAGAAAAAGATGTCGGTAAATATATACCCGAGATATAGCCTAAGCCGGGTTTCTTATGAAAATGTCGCGTAAGTGAACTTAAACAACTTTTTTGTGCTCAAAAGCAGTTCTGGTAATGAAATAAGGTTATATAAATATGAAAATGAAAATTTCCGATATCGGTCCATATATACCCGAGATATAGCCTAGGTCGGATTTTTCATGAGAATGCTTAAACAACTTTTTTGTGCTCAAGAGCAGTTTTGGTAATGAAATAATTTTTTATAATTATGGAAAATGTAAATTTCCGATATCGGTTCGAGATATAGCCTAGACCGGGTTTTTCATTAAAATGCCGCGTCAGCGAACATAAACAACCTTTTTTGCTCAAAACAGTGTTGGTAATGAGTTAAGGTTATATAAATATGGGAACTGAAAATTTCCGTTATCGGTCCATATATACCCGAGATATAGCCTGTTCCGATTTTTCTATTAACATTTTTTTTTTGCTGGAAAGCAATTCTCGTTATAAAAGAAGGTTACTAAAATACACAAAACGGAAGATTCCGATATCGGTTCATATATAACCGAGCATATTTAATTCACATTTTTAAATATACTATACATATTCGTGACTATCGTGAAGGGTATTTTAGATTAGGCCCAGCTGAATAGACACACTCTTACTTGTTCTATAATACATTTGCTACGTGTCTAGTTAACTACTGTCAAATATGAACTGTCACGACTAATGTTTACCAAAATGGTGACAGAACAAAGTAGTACACCTTCTCGGCGGATTCCGGTTATTTATGATTTCGTATTATTTTTGATACTGTTGATACAATTTTACAGTACACGTTAATTTATACAAGCATAGTAGTTCGTACGTGTAGTTCGTCATATGAACATTTCTATCTATGATTCGTCCTTACAAAGTAGATCTCAATGCATCATATTGAAATTAACTGAAAATGTCGATAATGAAAAGATCTTCGGTAAACGAAATCATCAAATGCATAGCTAAGTAGAGATTTGCAGATATTATTGTTGAAGAATCGCCAAAGTAGCAGAGATTAAAGTAATTGAAATTGTCTGTAAACAGTCGACACAAAGCTGAACTCTGCTGGAGTTTTTCTGCCACAATTCTCCGCCAGTAATTGAAGGTAAGATAGAACACATTATGAAATACTTGTTTGTTTCTCATAGACTACAAGAATGTGTAAACATAGTAACATTATCTATTCTTGTTCTTTGACAAACTGAACTAATTATAAATCACTTAACTGTTGACGAAACGGCCACCTGACGGAGAAAAGTAAGTGGAACTTAATAAAATAACATACTAAGATTCCAAGATCTAAATTCTTAGATGTCCTCAAATTCAGCCTTCATGAAAATAACTATTTTATATATATGACAACAATATTTATAACCAAACATTCGACATGCCTATGGGAAACCAGCTGTCACCCACTATTGCTGATCTTGTGTTGGATAATTTATTGGACGTAGCCTTAGCTGATATATACAACAAAAATATCCATATTAAATACATGACAAAATACGTAGATGACATTTTAGCTGTAATAAACATTGACGGAAAAAAGTATTGCCAACCTTACATTATATACCTCTATAAAATACACCCTTTACAACAATTTCACTAATACATTCATTCATACAGAGCCAACAATTTAAAGAGACAACAATGCTGGAAACACATGTATATGCCAACACATGAAAATGCTTAAACAAACACTTACACCAGCTCACACACACACTGACACACACACATATACACCTACACATGCAGACACAAATTTACGAAATACCAAATGTTTATACATTGTTAATTGTAAATGTTTGTCTGCTTGATAATTATTATAGTGGCTGAATGTGTTTGCATGAGCTGGTAAAATGTCTGTTTGAAAATGTGTTCAAGTGTTGGTTATGTGTTTAATTTTTGCTTTATTTGCTTCTGTAGTCGTACAGCAGAAAGAAGGGAAAAGGAGGAGGTGGAGCAGGAGGTGGAGGTAATATTCGAAAATTTTAATTATTACATTTATGTTATTCTGAATAATGAGCAAAAATATTTTGGAACATTTCACCATAATGGATGCAATATATATACATTTCTGCAAATACGAGTACAATACATATACAGATAACAAGAGAACCACACTTATATTAAATACTTACACACCCTCAAGTATTACGACAGCAATAAAAACACTATAGAAAATATTTTCCTAAGACATTTGGCAAAATTAACGTGCACAAAACACAAGCCCCAACACCAACGCAACGTTTGTTCCCTTTTATATGGAAAATTATAACCAACCAAAATGTGCTTGAGAATTTCCTTTACAGAATTATTAAAGTAGGTAACGTTTTATCGAAAAGTTTAAGTCCTATAAAAGCAATAATTAATGCAACATATTTGCAAAAAGAAGGTTTTACACTAGAGCAAATACGAGGGCGTATTGACATTGAAGCTACCTAGTGCTAGATGTCAGCACTAACACAAAACTTTTTTTTTTCTCATCCACTAAACTACGCTTAAAATGGCACAAATTTAAGCGAAAAAAGTGTAAATATTTTTTTTACAGTTTTTTTTAAAATGGAAATTACTACAAATTCATCCCATTACCTGCGCTTAAAATGACACACGTTTAAGTAAAAAAACTTTAACCATTTTTTCAACAATTCGTAAAATGTCTTAGGCTGCGTTAAAAGTTCGTCAAATTTAACCCAAAAAACATGTTTTTTCGGATTTGTGAGACGTCACATTTTCTTCGAAATTTCTTCAAATTCATCCCCTTAGCTACGCTTAATATAGCACAAATTTAAATAAAACAAGTAAGAGTGTGATATACTCGGCTGGGCCGAATCTAAAATACTCTTTACGACAGTCGCGTATATGTATAGTATATAAATATGCTCGGATATATATACCGATATCGGGGAAAAAATATTTTTGCCTGGTAATCACCATTCCAAAAAAGAAATCTTTCGTGAACATTTTCATGGAAAAGTTTGTTTAAGCTATATCTTGGTTATATATGAACCGATATCAGAATTTTCTATTTTCTCTATTTTAGTAACCTTCTTCTATAACGAGAATTGCTCTTCAGCAAAAAAAAAAAAAAAAAAAATATTAATGAAAAATCGGTTCAGGCTATATCTCGGGTATACATGTATGGACCGATATCGGAAATTTTAATTTTCCATATTTATATAACCTTATTTTATTACCAAAACTGCTTTTCAGCAAAAAAAAAAAAATTTTTTTTAAGTTCGCTTACGCGACATTTTCACGAAAACCCCGTTTTAGGCTATATTTCGGGTATACATGGACCGGTATCTGAAAAAAATTTTAGTTGCCTTTTGAGTGTGTGAAGTTTGAAGCAAAACAAACAATTTTTTTCTCGAAAATTTCCATACAAAATTGCAAAAAATGGCTTCTTCGGAATTTTGAATATATCTCAGCTATGTGTGAACCGATATTACTGAATTTCAATAGCAAACACGTGGCAATATGGAGTAATAGAATAGAAAAAAGAAAAAAGTTTCTAAGTCGAATGGTTTTCTCAGAAACGGTATTTCAACAGCGGACAGACGGACATCGTTTAATCGACTTTTCCATTTATTCTGATTCAGAATATATATTTTTTATAGGGTCGCAAATAAAAACTGTAGAAATTATAAACGGAATCACAACCTTATATATACCCTTTACATTTTTGTGAAGGGTATAAAAAGGATTAACATATTCTCACCCAAATTCATCGATTAATTTAATTTCAAAATCTTAAATGCTGTGATAACGTTTGTTTTGGTCGTTCCGTATGTTATCCATTCAGAAACATTACTCCCTCTTTTCTCCTTCTCATAATCTACTTTCCTAGTTCCAGTACAATGCACTGCATATGTAGGGGCTATCCCCTGAGTACTGGTCCAAGATAAAAAAAAAATGTATCGATTAGTTTATTTGTGATAGTCGTTTGATGTACGAGTGAGCAACATCTGTGTTTCAATTTCTTACAGTGATTAAACATTATTATTTGAAAGGGAAAACGGCAAAAGAGACAAATGAAAAGCTCGAAAAACATAACGGCGAGTCTGGATTGCTGGATTTAAACGTGGCCGAACAAGCACTGCAACAATACCATCAACAGGAAGGCCAAGAGAGGTGGTTACTGAAGAAGATATCAAGAAAATCTTCCATATCGTAATGAATGATCGCCGAGTCAAGGTACATGAGACTGGTGAAATGGTAAACATATCATATGAACGTGTGTTCAACATTTTACATGAACATTTTCACATGAAAAAACTATCGGCAAGATATATGCCGCGTTTGCTCAGTGTCAAACAAAAACGATGTGTATAGACCACGTCACATCATGCTTGGACATGATAAACCGTAAGTGTTAATGAAACTTGAGTCCACCACTACACACCTGAAACCTGGAAAAAAAATCAATCAAAGCAATGCGTGGAAGCTGATGGAAGTGCCCCGAAGAAGGCAAACACAGTGAAATCCGCTGGCAAGTGACGGCCACTATATTTTGGGATGCACACGGAACATTCCTCATCGATTATCTTGAAAAAGGTTCTGCATTTACAGGAAAGTATTATCGTGCATTATGAGCTCAATTGATTGATGCGAACAAGAAATAACTACCATATTTAAAGAAGAAAAAAGTGTTTTTTCTTCCAGACAACTCACCGGTTCACACAGCTTTAGGTATGATGCGAAAATTACGTGAAATACACTTCGAATTGGTTGATCCTCCATCTTACAGTCCAGATTTAGCTCCTTAGGACTTTTCCCTGTTTTCAAACTTGAAAAAAATGGCCCGTAGGGAAAAGATGCATCTGAAACGAAGAAGTGATTACCAAAACTGACGCGTATTTTCGTATTATTCAGATGGTATAAAAAACTTGGAATATCGTCTTGCTAATTTTATTGAGCTAAAAGGACTCTACTGAGATATAAACGGTTTTTGCAAAAAAAAAGGTAGCTTCAATATCAATCCGCCCTCGTACTTAAAGGTAACACATTTACACAAGTACGTGTGTGTTGGAATTCTTGTAGAACCTTGTTAGCTTATTTTTGAGTGTGTTTGTGGCAACTTAAGTTGAAGTGTGAGACCTGAGAAAATGTTAAGAGAAACACCCACAAACATTTTGCACTATTGTTTAGTGTTGCTGCTCTGTTGTTGTTGCAAACTTGCAATTGGATTGTAATAAAAAGCTCTATACAAGCATTAGTACAGTAAAGTAATATTTCTTTTAATAGAGATATTTGCTTCATGATTTTCGTTTGGCATTACCCGTTGTGTGCAATGGGTCAAATGCATCTAAGCGCATTTTGAGGGTGCTTGCAGAAAGAAAGATATTTATGACAAGTATCATGGAATATACTAAGACCATTTATGGTCATTTCATTTTACACTACTTATGAAAGTATTAAGACACATTTTTATTTTGAAGAACATATATCATCAGTATAGAAAATTTCAATACTTTAGTTCTTTTCTTTAAAACGCTTTTATCTTAACAATACTCCTTCCCTATTTGCCTTAGATAAAATAGAAAACGTTTGATGCTATCATTTCGATAACAGAGTTTGCTAATCATGTGGTTGCTATAAAAAATTATATTTTGTGAAGTGAAAAAATAAAGAGAAATTAGTTTTTAAGCGAATGACTTTAAAATTAAGGATATAAACACATAGAGAAAAAATATGCCTGAGGCTAGTTGCCGGCATTCTTGGCCTTGCCTTCATTAAAAACTGACTGTTTTTTGTTATTGTTAGTTATGTATATTGCCCTTTGTTTAATCTAAATTGTGGTTAGTTATCTTGCTGTTTTACTTGTCTTATAATTATAAGCTTGTGACAACAGATTTAATTTTCTGTTTGTTGCGTAAGCAAGTAAAAAGCATTTTTGCTGTTGCGTATTAAGGTCAGTGCGAGTTTTTTTTGCTATTATCTTTTTGGCAACACTAGTTTTGACAGCTCACGCACGTTTTGTATCTTGTGTCACTGTCAAACATCTTCAGTTTGGTTTATAATTTAATCATGAATCGTCTTACAAACGAACAACGCTTGCAAATTATTGAATTTTATTACCAAAATGCGTGCTCTGTTAAGAAAGTTCATCGCGCGCTTCTTCCATTTTATGGTCAGTTTAATCGACCTACTGAGGCTTCTATTCGGGCTATTGTAAAAAAATTTCGCACCAAATTTACATTGTTGGACATTAAACCACCAACACGCTTACGTAGAGTGCGAACTGAAGAAAATATCGCAGCCGTATCGGCCAGTGTTGGTGATGACCGTGAATTATCGATTCGGCGCCGTTCGCAGCAATTGGGCCTCTGTTACTCCACTACGTGGAAAATTTTGCGGAAGGATTTGGGTGTGAAGCCTTATAAGATACAGCTGGTGCAAGAATTGAAGCCAAATGACCTACCACAACGCCAAATTTTTGGTGAATGGGCTCTTGAAAAGTTAGATGAAGATCCATTTTTTTATTGAAGAATTGTGTTCAGCGACGAGGCTCATTTCTGGTTGAATGGATACGTGAACAAGCAAAACTGCCGTATGTGGAGTGAAGAGCAGCCAGAAGCATTGCAAGAGCTACCAATGCATCCACAAAAAACAATCGTTTGGTGCGGATTATGGGCTGGCGGCATCATTGGGCCGTATTTCTTCAAAGATGATGCGAATCACAACATTACTGTGAATGGTGAGCGCTACCGTGCGATGATAACAAACTTTTTTTTGCCCAAAATGGAAGAGCTTGACTTGCATGACATGTGGTTTCAACAAGACGGTGCCAAATGCCACACAGCACGCGAAACAATGGACCAATTGAGAGGCGAGTTCGGTGAACAGTTTATTTCACGCTTGGGACCAGTCAATTGGCTGCCCAGATTGTGCGATTTAACGCCTCTAGACTATTTTTTGTGGGGCTATGTTAAGGCCCCCTTCGACAAGCCCGCTTCGATTGACGCACTGGAAGCCAACATTGCCAACATTATTCGTGAGATACCGGCCGAAATGTTGGAAAGAGTATGCCAAAATTGGACTAAGCGGATGGACTATTTGAGGCGCAGCCGCGGCCAACATTTGCATGAAATAATCTTCAAACATTAAATTATATCGACCCAACTATCGATCCAAATAAATATTTTATGCATTTTTCTGAATTTTGTGTGGTTTTTTTTTTTAAATTTCTGATAGTTCTTATAAAATCACGCATTACATATAATTTATTACATTTTTCTTATATATGCACATTTCAAAAATTGCTACCTGTGTAAGCCTAGACCTCCCCACGGGGGCGCTGGTGAATCGTCAATAATTCACTCCGTCGTCCATCATTAGATAAGGTCCATCATTAGATACGGCTGTAAAGGCAGGTGCTGATGTAAATCTTTTTCACTGCTGTAGCAGGTCTGTGTGGTGCCCAAAGAGCCAGCGAATCTCTACTTACGGAGCTATTCCCTTATACCACTGGGAGTCTTTTGAGAGTTTCTCTTCTTTTTAAGGAATCTCTGTGTATTTGTTTAGTTAGGGGCCTTAAGGTGAGTAGAACATCAATTTGCGTTACGCATAAGTTTAGCAAACGCTTCAAAACAACCAACTGATATAAATACATATTACCTTAGAATTTTTGTTCATGGCTTTTAAGTAAATCAAGCTGAATGTGTTTATGTTGCTGAACAAATGTTGTGAAAAATTTAGTCGTAAGGAAAACGAGAATAACAAATTCCCTCTTAACAGTTTCTAAGCACCTTGAGTATGAAGCTTCTAAAAATGAAGAAAAAATATTTGTACTTATACAGGGTATACTAAAGCACAACGTCAAGCCAAAACAGGATGACAAGTTTGATGGTAAACACCATGAGAAAAATCAGAAAAAAATCTAAAAACCTTCATTGTGTGAATAAAATATATTTGAGCTAAGTAAAATGTTTTTTTTTGCTTATTCTCATCGTGGTTACAATTCAACTTAACACCCTGGTTTGGCTTTTCATTGAGTTCTGAGCACCCTGTATCTACAAAAATATAATATATAAAAATATATTTTTACCATGTCAGTGCACTACCACGATTTTAATTGAAATAAATACAATATTTAGTTTATTATTTCTATTATAAATACTGTTTCTAACTACCACACACTGGCTTTTGTATTTTATTTGTGCTATTTTGTCGTTTGTATGTTAGAGGATTTTCATGTGAAAGTGAAATTTCATTTATGTAAATGTGTGAAAACATACATAACATATGTTTAAACATATATCAATGCTTTATAGTTCCGTAACACTGAACTCAACATTAAATGAAAGGTTTTCATGGTGATTTGAACAAAAGAAACTTCGATGATAATTTTAATGGATGAAAATTCCAAACAAAAATTAAAAACCCTTTAAAATAAACTACTTGCATATCTAAAATTTAATGAGCGAATATTGAGAGGAAATTTTGTTAATTTGTATATTTATGTTGGCGTTGACAACGCGTTGACGTGCATTTTTTCAACTGAAATACGCCAGATTTAGAATTTTTCTTTTCATTTTCTGAAAACTCAGCCTGCTCAACGGGGCTTTTCATTTGCAAGTTTTAAGCGTTTCGGAGTTGCTTTACATATGTGACGAGGTTCTGAAATCAAAGAGTAGATAAAAATTATGTAATGCTCTGAATTGTTGAGAGGAGAACTAACTCTGACTTAAAATGTGGTCCTTTATAGCACGCAAAATGCGTTGGCTTCTTCATTAAGTACGAAAGGTAATTGTTTGTAGCAAATAACTCAACATATTGGCTTTCTCTAGTATGATTCTCTGACTTTTAACGATCCGATAATCGCAACTTGTGTCATCAAATTTCATCGCTTGCGGTAACGATTGATTGATTCTGTGACTGAAGTTCAACGATGGTACTGATTATCCCTCGAATCATTCCATTTCAACACAGAACACACTTTACTGGTTAAAAAATTTATACTGAAATTTTTGTTTTTAAAAATGTATATGGTGTTTAATAATAATTTTATGCATTAATTTATGTATTTAATAAATATTTTTATGTATTAGAAATCAGATTATAAGCACTCTATTTCATGGAAGCACAATTTAAAAAACAAAATACAATTTAACGATTGAATAAACGACAAGAAAATTTTTGTCGTTAAGATTTTAACAATCGGCAGTAGAATTAACAACTGATTTTGATCGGTGGCGAATATCGTTAGAAACATGTTACAGAATAGCAAATTCGATAAAAAAAAATTGTTATAACTATTTTAACGATTCGATTATCGTTATAAAAGTTACAGAATCGCACTACTGGAGTTGTGCGATTCTGTCTTTATGATATTCATAATCGGCAGTAAAATTAACAGCTGATTTTGATCGGCGGCGAGTATCGTTAGAAACATGTTACAGAATAGCAAATTCGGTAAAAAATCTTTTTAATTATTTTAACGATTCGGTTATCGTTATAAAAGTTACAGAATCGCACTACTGGAGTTATGCGATTCTGTCTTTATGATATAGACAATCGGCAGTAGAATTACCAGCTGATTTTGATCGGCGGCGAATATCGTGAGAAACATATTACAGAATAGCAAATTCGATAAAAAATCGTTATTTTTATTTTAACGATTCGATTATCGTTATAAAAGTTACAAAATCGCACTACTGGAGTTGTGTGGCTCGAATGCACAAGCACAATTGAGTTGTGAACATTGAAATCATCAGCAACAATGATTTTCTGCCCGGGTAACTCTCCAAGATCTTTGGTATAGAGTCAGCAAACAAAGAAGGCAATCAGGAACAAATCAGATTTGAACTTCTGTAAAAACCCGAAATTCAAAAAGTGTATCCTGACTTTGAATTTAACCCAAAAACAGTAAAATTCAGCATTATGCACAGTTTCACTAAGAATATGCAATGCAAGACCACAATGGATACGAAAAAGGGATTGAAAGTGTATGGAAATGCTGTGAATCAGCATTCTCTGATATCTGGGTTACTAATAAGGTAAAAACGTCTGGCCGGTGGAGAGAAGTGTTAGGTGAAAAAATTCGTTTTCAGCACTCATACTCGTATGTTACAAAAATCAATTTTGAAACTACCTGCCATTGCAATGAAGGATTTAGTGTCATGTATAAAACTATATCATTTTTTCTTTCAAAGAAACATTCTTTAGAAATACACATACTCATATGCTATATACCAGTATAGTTTCAACTGAATTGGCAAAAAATCGATTTTATATGTTCTATATTATAAGACTATGTTAAGAAGGCAAGTAAAATTAAGGGCATAAGCATTCTGGTAAATACAAAAAGGTTTAGTTTTCTTTGTGCTTTTCCTCAAACATGTTTCAATTCCTTTATGAGAGAAAATCTAAAATAAATTCTCCATTAAGGTTTACCAATTATGGTTTATGTGTAAGTTTATTTAAATGGAAATAATTGTTTCATTAGGCCATCAACTCTTTTTCATAGCGTATACGAGTACACAAGCATATCGTCGGCTTAGAGTATAAGTTCCTTAAAACCCACTCTACTTAGTTTAGAAATCCCAGCTAAAATTGTTCATTTTTATTTAAAGCTGAAAAATATATGATATTCATTTTTTGTAAGTTCATGTCCTTTAACTTTAGTGGTAAGGTTTAAGTCCTTAGCTGACGATATGAATAGAAATTGCAAACATTTACATTTAAAATCATTTGACAGCAGCTACTTGAAAGAAACAAGGAATATAAGTAAAAAGAACAAAAAACGGTCAATAAGGACTCTGATAGAAAAAGCAACAGCAAAAATATTATAGATAAAACATCACTACATATACATAATTTATTTTTACTTAGGATAAGAAATACGCATTTTAAACGACTCTAACGAAATCTACAGTATACTCGCATGAGTGTATATCTTAAAGTCCTAAGAATAGAAATAAAACAACATGATAATAACTATTATGTTAAATATTGTTTCTCTAAGGGACCCTGTGGGCAAATGCCAGTTAAAAGCAAAAAGAAATAAGATTAACGCCAACTTTACTTTGTTTAATGTTCAATAGCGAAATTCGCTGAATCAATTAACAAGTTGTATAAATTCAAACAAAAATATATTAAAAATAACACCACTGCAACAAGCAAAATTGCACTGGGATGGGACCAATTGCTAATAATAAAACTTTCGGGAGTTTTTTTTTAGTTCAGTGTGAGATTTGATTGTTACTCATTTGGAGAATCACAAGAGAAAAGCTTGAAATTAGAGCAAAGGGTGGTGGGCTTGCAGTATACGTTCGCAATTATATTTTTTGAAGGGAAATTTTAAAACACAACGCAGGTAGTGTCATAGAGTGCTTATTCCTCGAGTTATCAAACCCAGATAAAAGAAAAATGTTATTAGGTAGTGTATACCGTGCCAACTGAGGCATAGGCGTAAATTCTTTTATTTCAGTGCTTGAAGAAGTGTCCATTCACTATGAGGATATTGTGTATCATCTTCTGAGTGACAAGCCTTTAGTCGAACTGATGAATGCTCTTGATCTTCAGCCCGTTAACACGACTTAAACCACTCTCATACAACTTTTAACAGCTTCATAGACCCTACTTTCATTAATCACAAATCTAAAGTGCTGCTTTAGGCTCAACTGTCAGCGTCAGTATTTTAAACTTTCGATTTCTCAGTGCATTATGATGACAGTATAATACGATGCCGGTTCGGAAACTTCTTAGCCTACCAATGAAAGAGAATAGTTAGTTTTTCAAAAATATATTTATTTTTCAATATAATCTCCTGAAACTTCAATAGACTTAGTCCAACGCTCATCTAGCAATTCTATCCCTTGATTAAAATAGTTTACTCAAGATCTTCAAAATAGTGGTTTACAACTGTAATTGCATCGTCATTTGAGGTAAAACGCTTGCCCGCAAGGAATTTTTTTTAGATTAGGGATCAGGTAAAAGTCACTGGGAGCAAAATCAGGAGTTATTCTCCTGATTTAGCCCCCAGTGACTTAAAAAATTTACTATTTTCTACAGATTTTCATAGAAAAACCGGTGTATTTATTGCTTTGCTGCTTCAGACATAATGTATGAACCCTTCTATTAATTTCTTCAAAACAAATATATAATAAGGCAAAAAAAAAAGTCAGTAACGCACAAACTGAAAAGAAGACCATAAAGACGCCCAAGCACACAATAATGACATAAATAACTCTCCTGGTCCACCAGATGGCATTCCAGTACTGATCTTGAAGCTGTGTTCTTTGACGGTTGCGTCATATTGCTGGTGCGTTCCCATTGTGTTGAAATGTTACTATTATAATGCCAATTCGCAAACTAGTGTGGCTAACTAACCCGGTTTTGATAATGTTGATTCAGTCATCTCAAGCTTCTGGTGCTATTGCTAAATGGTTTGAATCTTTGCAGAATGATTACTATTGCGAATATTAAAATTATAACAAAACTTTCGTTTATCTTCGGTAGTAGAATCGTTGTTGCGCATACCAAATGCACGTAGGCATCCTTTTAAGGATGCAATGGCGCTAATGCCTTAAAGGTCGGTCTCCAGTTTCGTAGCCCCCCGTTCCTATTCCCCGCCCGCAATGATGTTACGGCCTGCCCAATTACTAAGAGACCTACTGTCCCCTCTGTATTTAGTTTTGGGTTTTGCCTAACCGAACTTCAGTGTGATGCCTAACCCAACTGCGTTGTATTGGTACTGATCTTGTAACAAAATGGGGTTCGTAGAACTTTTGGCCAGAAATAAAGTTGCGAACACAATATTTGATAAAATTTTGTCTAACAACTCTGTCCCACTTTCAAGCTATTCAATAAAATTAACAAAAATTTTATTTTTGTAGGAAACTCACACAGAAAAAATTTTTTTCGTGTTCAATAACGAAATTCGTTGAATCAATGAAAAAATTGTTTGAATGCGGTCCTGTAAAGGAATTCGTGGATTCAAACAAAAGTTTAGGAAAAATAATTATTGATCGAAAACAACTATTTTTTTATACAACAACAAAATACGATATCAAGGTTATTTTTGTGATGATGATGCAGACAAATTATTTTTTCAGACAAAAATTTTGTTGATTTTATTTTTACAATAATTTTTTCTGTGCAATGGTAACATTAATTTTTTCCCCTAAAAATATACTATAAACTGTCTTAAATTCTCCCAGCAGGGCTTTTGCAGTTTAAGTTTTCCTTGACACAAATTCATATGCTGCTAATCACAAGGCTGTCAGAAACTTTTTCCAGAATTTTTCGCAAAAAAAAGAAAGCTCCCTCAAATGTTTACACACATAGTTTGCTATTTTAATGGTATGAAGTAAAAGAAAAGCAGCCACGGCAACAGGGAGGAAAATTAAGATTCTATGTTATAAATATGTCATATATTTTCTAAACTGAAACTTGTACAAAGAAGATATACTTACAGTAGTATACAAAGTTGCTTTAAGCAGCTGCATTTTAAGGCAACTTTAATCTTTATTTAATTTAATCCAGCCAGCATTTTAAAGATTGTGCCAGTGATAGCAACAATTTCGTAACGCAGCGTTATAACTCTCAACGACTGTTTAAATAGAGCTTATATTTTACTGGAAGCTGAGAAACTAAGACGAAATCTGTCTCACAGGTGTAGTGAGATCATTTCTTTAACAGTTTAAACAAAGTCTTAATATGGATTCTACTAAAGTATAAAGTTATTCCTTCACTTGTTAGAAAACACAGCATTTAAAGAATGCTGGCCATGCACTCGTTTCTTTTTTGAAATCGAAGCATTCATAATGATTAAAATCTTCCAAAAGAATCATCTTAGCTGAGAGCAGTGTAAGTTATTTCGCAACAATGAACAAGGGCATTGGGAACAGAAACGCAACATTGTATTCGTTCATTGTATTTAGCAACATGAGCTAATACATGTTAATTTGACGTCAACAACTGCTGCGCACAGTGGGTTAGTATACTTCAAATAGTGGCAAATACAAGTGATTACTTAATAAAAATTTGCTTAAGTTTCGTTTTCCCATAAAAACTAGATTAAAGTTAATTATGTATTACAAATATTTTCAAATTTGAATCAAATTGCCAACACTTTTGCATAATTTAATTTTCAAAATATATTATACTTGATCCTATATGCTTTGACCTTTATTTAATTCAATATTTGAAAAAAAAAATTGATCAGCTTAAGGTCCTTTTTGTTTTTTTTTAATGTTTAATGTATTTGTCAATACTTCGTCTTCCTTTGGAAGACTTCTTCAGAAAAATGTGTTTTTTTTTTGTGTAAATTCAATGCAAAATTTGAATTAAAAAATTAAAAAAAAAACTAATTTTCCTGAAGAAGTCTTCCAAAGGAAGACGAATTATTGACAAATACATTAAACATTAAAAAAAAACAAAAAGGACCTTGAGATTGCAAACATTGAAAAAATATTATACTTAAACTTATAATAAAATGTTGCTTTTTTGATTTTCTTAGTATGAACGTTTTATATAAAAACTTATATATTGTCAATTTGCATTCCATAACCAGAGAACTGCAACAAGTATGGTCTAGCAGTCTTATAAAATAAAGTGTTACATACTCTATACAAGAATATAATGGATTCGTCATTTATATATATTGTTACAAATTTGTATCATGTTTAACCCACTGTGCAAGCCGTTGATCTGCTTGTTTTAAGTGTACATGCACATCTACACAAAAAACATAATACAAAAGCAAACAAACATATATGACTTAAAGAACGCAAAATTCCAAATATATCAATAACCAATGATTTTATTGTTATTATTCTTGCTTTCTTGTCGTTTGGCAAGTATTATGCTTGTGTGTGCAATTTATCGGGTTTTCCAATAAGGACTTCACAATTTTTTTTTTTTTGTAAAATACAAACCATTTGAGATATTTCAAACACTTTATGATCGACTTAAAAAATAATCAAAATATTTATGAATGGAAATCGACTTCACTTATACGGCCACGGCGAGTATGTCGACAACGGTGGATTCGTTACTCTCGATTCTTGATGACTCGGTCACACATTTTGGATGTAACGACCGCTATTTCACATTCAATCGCGGATCTGAGTTCTTTCAACTTCGTCGGCTTGTTAGCATGGACCAATGATTTGTCGTAGCATGCGGCGTTAAAGGCGGTATGCAAACCCCAGCAAAAACCTATTCTTTAAGCATGAAGTGGTTCGTGAACCACATGTGGATTTTCACCAGACCAATAACACATATTTTGCTTATTGATGCACCCATTGAGCCAAAAAAGGGTTTCGTCACTGAAAGTGATTTTGCGATTAAATTCATCATCTTGCCGAATCTCCTCCAGTGCCCTACTGGACAACATATGACGCAGTAAATGGTCCATCGCCTTCAATTCTAGAGCCAGTTAGATCTTGTACGGGTGTTAGCCAAGGTCTTTACGCAAAACTTGCCATAAAGTAGTATTGGCGATGCATTGTTCTTCAAAACGCCGCGGAATTGACTAATTTGCAACGAACAGGTGTGTGAGTGTGATAACATCATTGAAGAACCTTTCAAAGTATTTTTAAAGGTCCATCCAAGTAATTGAGTTTTCTATTATTTACTTTAGGTTAGGTAGGCAGGCCGCTGGACTCCCCGGTATATCTTAGGTTCTCCAGCACACTTGGGTCCTAAATTTATTCACAGAAGAGACAAGAGAAGCCAAGGGGATATAGTTAGGAATGAAGAAGGTGCAGAACTGAATAAAACTACCGCGGTCAGGTTGACCGAGGCCAGACGTGATACGATCACCTAGATACCTTAGCAAGTGGTCTCCTACTCGTCTACGTGTTGGCAACTTCTGCTGTTGTAGGGTAAGCCTAGCCTCCTGGCATAGTTCCCAAACGCCCAATATCCAGTAATGACTGCTACTGTAATGGTATCTAGGTAATTTTAAAAGCTTTTAATTTGTTCCCTTAAAGTAAACATGTGCCCACGAGTTCTTTAATATAAGGCATTTGGGTTCTGGAAACCATTTTTCTTGGGCATATTTCTGCTTTTGAAGCTCTACTCTCTTCCAGCATGCTGATCAGAGTTGCCCTATCCTCTAGCGATGTCCATTTTTTGTATAAGCTGCCAGCAATATTATTGCCGTTATTGAACCCGTGTCCACGTGCCCATTTTAGGGTTAAATTAGAATCTCCTACCATCTTGTTTAAGGATGTCTGGCATTTTGGGAGTAGGTTAGGACTAGTGTATATTCCATTTAGGGAGTTGATTGTTCACTTTTTTAGAGTTAAATGTTCAAATAAATTTTTCATAGGCTTCCAAGTCTACTATGAAATGGTGACGTATATGGGGGACTCAAACGCTGTCATAACACGCATAATGTTATAATATTTTATATTATGCTTCGAACAAAAAAGCCAGAAAGTACTCGTGATAAGACTTTTTGAACGGAGTTTGCCGTAACTAAACCGTAAACATCTCAGCTGACTCAAATTTAAAATAATTTATGTCGGAATGCTCACAGAATTCATATTTTTTCATACTAATATTTTAAGACATGACTTTATGACAACCCTTTGAATACCGTAATAGGCAGCTGGGAAACACAAAAGATAGCTGTATAGCTGATAATATCAATCATCATAAATAGAAAATTATTAAAATTTTTGCAGCTTAAGATCTTTTGTTGTTTTTTTTTTTTTTTATAAAAAAGGAAAATTAAAATGTTATATAACATTTTAATTAAAATGTTATATAACATTTTAATTTTCCTGACGATGCTAACAAACTGTTAGCGAAATATCGAAACAAATAAAAAATACGTTACTTGTTTATAAAAAAGCAACAAAAGATCTTAAGCTGCAAAAATTTTAATAATTTAACATAAAAGAAGATCAAATAATATTAGGATAAAATTGCATCACAAATAGATATATAAAAATTTCTCATATGTCCAGAAAACCCAGACGTTTTTCTTCCCCACTGTGCAGAGTGTATAAGACTATTTGTTGTTTTTGTTTACAAGTGTGTGTGCACAATGTATGAGTTTATGTTTGCCAGCGACTTGAAGGGTATGAATGTTTAAATTGTAAACGGCTCCTTTCTCCTGCCTCCTTATTATTCCCGTCCATCAGTGTTGCTGGCAATTCATATCAGTTGTTGCAATTTCCTTTTTCTTTTTCCCGTTCCTTCGTCTATATGAATAATTCTGCTTATGTCTTGTTGTGTTTGCCTTTGCTAACAAGAATTGTTTTTATCCTTCATATGACTAGTTTGTTGTCCTGGTGATATCTTAATATGTGTGTGTAGCAAATTTTTATATACCCAGCATATAAAGGGAAACTTAGCCAACACATTCTTGCATATACTCGTTGTTAGTTAACATAACTATACTTAATACTATACTCGTACATATATTGTTTTCCAAGCCGCCACGATTGCCATCAAAACTTTTGTTTGCTCTTTTTTTTCTTAATACTTGATATGGCTGTCTTTTTAAATATTATTATTTTAAAAGTTTTTTTTTTGTTAAATATTTTGTATTAAAACTAAGATTGTTTGTTGCCAGAATAAAATAGTTTATTTTGTAGTTCGTCCGCTTGCGTATCAGTCACTCCGTTTGTGCGTCTTTCCGTCTTCCTTGCGTAACCAATTCTGTTATGTTCTGCTGATGATTATTATTAAATATTATTGTCTATTTTATAATTTGGTTTTTTTCTTTTTACTAGTGGCTGTTTTTGCAACGTTGTTGTTGAAAGCAAAAACGAAAAGAAAAACAGCGAAAGAGAGGACGCATTGGACAACGTTTGCTTTGCAGAAATTTAATACTGGCTATTCTATTCTAATGTATTAAAAGTAAAAAAAAAAAAGTAGAATGAAAGTGCATGTTAAATTAAAGGTAATTTTCTGCAGAATTTAATAAAATCGAATTAACTAATTTTTAACTCAAATTTTCATATTTCCATACATGAAACTTAGAACGCGAAAAGAACGATCTGCTCCAAAAAAAATTAAAACATTATTAGGCTCACCGATGATATTATAAAATATCATTAAATATTTCTTATTTTTGTAGCTAAACATCGTTTTATTTTTTATAAAAAATTCAACATTTTATTTATTTTCAATATTTCTATAACATTTTGAAAATAAATATTGTTAAATTTTTTATGAAAAATAAAGCGATCTTTAGCTGCAAAAAAAAGAAATATTGACTTAAACAAGATCAAATAATTAAATATAAAATGTCATTCTGATAATAGGTGCGACAGAATTAGCATCAAATTACAAATTTGATGCTAATTATATATTGATGCTGTTATATATTAATGCTAAAATAAATTGTTGAAAAATGCACGATAGATCGGCGAATGAAAATCAATTAAGGTAAATGAAAAAGCACTTTTATATACTTTTCACTTTTAGCTATAGACCCAGCCTATCAGAGGTCGCTGCTAAGAGGCTAAATATGAATGATTCACTGAATAGTGATCTTCTATTAATCGTAAAAACAGGGTCGCCTTTAACGCTCGTAAGACCCAGTGCTGTTTATTAACACACAAACAAATGGCCGCAAGTGCTGCCTCTTGGTGTTCTTGGAATTAAGATACAGTGTGATGTTCGCTGGACTGAACACATTTTTCATGTCTCTAAAGAAGCATTCAAGTGTCTCGGTTTTTTGAAACGGTGTACTTCACTCCAACCGATCTCCTTACTATTTATACCACCTACATTCGACCGAAAATGGAATACAACTCTCATGTTTGGGCCGGTGCCTCAAAGTCTATTTTGGGGTTACTCGACCGTGTGCAGGAGAGGGCGAAGAAGCTCATCGGTGACAGTAGGGTATCCAACTCTATAGACTCACTGTAGTATCGACACAGTGTGTTCTATCGGTACTACAATGGATTTTGCTCAGACGAGATTAGGGATCTTGTTCCCGAAACTCGCACATATTTGCGTAGCATGCGTTTATCGTTCAGAGCTCATCCATTTGTGGTCGATTGCCCGGGGAATCGTACTACGCATTGCAGAGAGAATTTGTTTTTCAGGCGTACGCTTCGTCTTTGGAATAAGTTGCCTGCAGACTGCGTGTTTCCGTTCTGTTATAACATTGGAAAGTTCAAGCCAAATATTCACAAACACTACTCCCTCTTTGCCCCTCCTCACTACCTATTTTCCTACTTCTGGTACAATGCACTGCATATGTAGGGGTCATCCCCTGAGTACTGGTCCAAGATAAAAAAATATATATATATATATGAAGGGTATATACACATTTGTGAATACGTTTGTAATTTCTATAACTTGTATTTCCGATCCTATAAAAAATACATATTCATAATCAGCTTTGCTAGAAAATTCGATTCAGCGATGTCCGTCCGTCTGTCCGCCGTTGAAGTAACGTTTCTGAGAAAACCATTAGAGTTAGAAACTTTTTTCGTTCAAAAAAAAAAAAAAATGTTTCTTTTGCCTCAAATTCAACACAATTATTTGGCAAAAGGCAAAAAAAATGTCTTCGATATGGGTCCGCATAAATCTGAGATAATGTCTAAGCCCTTTATTCCATAACAATGTCACTTAAGTGACCTTAAACAAATTTTTTTGCTCAAAGCAGTTCTGTTAAAAATGTTACTGTTATACAGCAAATGAAAATTTCCGTTATCGGTCCATATGTACCTGAGATATAGCTTAAATTGAGTATTTAATGAAAAAGTCGCGTAAGTGAACATAAAGTAGTTCTCGTTATAATAAGAGGTTAGCTAAAAACTGAATATTAAAATTTCCGATATCGTTCCATATATACCCGAGATATAGCCAAAAATGACTTTTCCATAAAAATGTCGCGTAAGGGACCTTAAACAATTTTTTCGCTTAAAACCAGTTTTTTGTAATAACAGGAGGTTACTTAAATATGCAAAATGACAATTTTCGATATCAGTCCATATATACTCGATAATAGCCTCAACCGATTTTTCTAAAAATTATACTAAATATAGAAAATGAAAAGTTTCGATATCGGTCCATATATGTATACCCAAGATATAGCCTAAACGAGTTTTTCCATGAAAAAATTTTTTTCTGCTTAAAAGCAGTTCTGGTTATAAAAATAGGGTACTAAAATCTAGAAAATGAAAATTTCCGATATCGGTCCATATATACCCGAGATATAGTTTAAACCGATTTTCTATTGAAAAAAAAAATTTTTTTTTGCTTAAAAGCAGTTCTGGTTATGAAAGGAGGTTACTAAAATACAGATAATGAAAATTTACGAATATCGGTCCATATATACACGAGATATAGCCTAAATCGATTTTTTAATGAAAATGTGGGATAAGCGATCTTAAATTTGTTTTTGCTTAAAAGAAGTTCTGGTAATATAAGGAGGTTACCAAATAAAGAAAATTAAAATGTATGATATTGGGCTATATATACCCGAGATATAGTCTAAACCGATTTTTCCATGAAAACAATTTTTTCCCCCTAAAATCAGTTGTGATTAAAAAACGAGGTAACTAAAACACAGATAATGAAAATTTCCGATATCGGTCCGTATATACCATAGATATATATAGCATAAACCGGTTTTTCCATGAAACTTTTTTTTTTGCTTAAAAGCAGTCTCGTTATAAAAGAAGGCTAACTAAAATACAGAAAATGGAAAATTCCGATATCGGTTCACATATAACCGAGATATAGCCTAAACCGATTTTTCCATGAAAGATTTCCTTTTTGCAATGGTGATTACAAGGCAAAAATATTTTTCCCCCAATGTCGGTCCCTATATATCCGAGCATATTTTGTTCAAATTTGTAATATATACTACATATATATGTGACTATTGTATTTTAGGTTCGGCCCAACCAAATATACTTTACTCTTGTTTTTTTTTTTTTTTTTTTTTTTTTTTTTTTTTTTTTTTTTTTTTTTTTTTTTTTTTTTTTATTAATAAAAGAAGTGTTTTATAGCTTTTAATTCAAAAAAAAAAAAAATTTTCAACTACATTATAGAAAAAAATGACATAACATCAAAATTCTGCAAAAAAATACATATACCCGCAGGGTGTCTGCAAAAACCTAAAAGTATGTCAGCATATTAGGATGTTAATCTCTGTATGTATGTTGTAATCACCAATACTATGACGCAGTCAACCATATTTTCGACCAACCATATAATTTATAGCATAGTATGATTGTCAACAACCATACTATTTTTGTGAACAACCATATTATGTTTCATGTAAATATATTAATATAGTTACACTTATGAGTTTTTAATAGGCAATTGTTGCGAAATACTTAATAAATTTTGCTTTTATTTCAGCTAGAGGACCCTAGAACCCACTGAATTCAAAATTATTTGCAATTATGGAGCCTGACTATTTTATTTTATTTCAACATATTTTATCATACTTAATATTTTGAGTTTAATTTTTTATGTAAGTGTGTTACCTGAACAGGTAAATAATATTGTTTATCGATAAACTTACGAATTTAAATTAATGTAGTGAGTCATGACATAAATATGGTTATATGCCAAAAGTATTTGTAATATTGGAATGATTGTCTAATGAAGAGTAAGGTTGGCTGGCATAACAAAATTGTTAGATATGACATTGGAATGGTAAGTTTTATTAATGCAGTGGTTGTTTTCAATTATAATAATACCAAAACGGAATACAGTATAGTCATTTATAATATTTTTCTTACAAAGCTATGGTTGGACAAGTCAAACTCATGCAAATATAACAATATAGTATTTTCAGTACCCATCATATAATTCAACAATAGAGTTTTGCCCTTATAATATTGTCAACATATTTTTTCTACGTGCAGCGTACACGTAACTTTATTGACAACACAACTTTCGCCCACTTCCACTTGAAAGTTTATGTCGCTTGCTGGGTCCGTCTGTCAGAGGTGATTGATGTTAAATATACATATGTATTCCCTACACAACTGTATCGAAATATATTTAGCATTGTAGTGATGATGATAATCCTGGCAATAATAATGATATTGTTTGTTGAGTTGCTGTTGCTGATGTGCGTTCAAGATATTGCTGATGATTAAGCGGTTGTTGATTTCTAAGGAAATTGTGAAAATTGTATAATGGAAATCATGCTGGTAGTTGTTCTTTGTGTTTTTATTGGAAAATAATATGGATAACAAAAAAATAAAGAAAATAATATGGATGAAAAAAATATACATATATGTACATTCATTTCCTTTTTCATCCTTATCAGGGGTACAAGCAATTATTTTGTTATGTAAGTCTACCAGAAGCGATTTCAGTTTTTAACATGAAATTCAATTTCCTGTTGGCAGATAAGCGAAAGACATTATAACGCAAACTGTGGGCATATCATGAAAAATATTTGCAAAAAATATAGAAATATTTTATAGAAAATACTTTCATATATTATTTACTCAAAGTTTAATTCCATTCGGAAGTCGAACTCAGTATGTTTTATGCTCTTTAAGAAAGTTTTTGGATGGTTAGTTACAAATAAAACTAACTTAGTCCAATAAAACTTAAAAGTTACATTATTTAAATAGAAATTGAATTCACACGTGTACTCGTGTCGATAATTCGCCAAAAGAAGAAAAATCTAACCTCAAAAGTAAAGCGCTTGACAGGTGTACAGAACAGGTATTAAGTTGCAAAAATAAGTATTTAATGTAATGTGGCATTTTTATGTAGAGTTGGTGGGTTGCCACAAGTTTTTCTTTTATTTTTTTTTTTTAAGCATTTTTCATTTATAGAATCCTCAAAATGAATTAACAATAAGTATTCAAATCTTAAGTTTTTCTTAAAATCGTTTTGTAAAATGGAGAATATTTCCTATAAAAATTATTCCATATACAAAATTTGTTAAGTGCTTACACAGAAATAATTATACAAGGTGTCCGCCGGGAAGGTATACTACCTTGTTTTGCCGCCATTTTGGTAAACATTAGTCTTAACAATTCACATTTGGCAGTCGTGAAGTAGACACGTGGCAAATTTATTATGGAAAAATAGTCAATAAATCAAAGCGGTTTAATCGTTAAAAGATTTTGTCGATATCAATTAAATACCGATTTTCATGAAAAAATCATAATAAGTGACGAAGCATATTTTCATTGCAACGAATATGTGAATAAATAGAATAGTCAGTTGTGGGCAATGGAAAAGCCCTAAAATTATTTATCAGTCACCTTTGCATCCATTAAAAATTACAGTCTGTAGTGCAATTCACTAACTTTTGAAGATTTTAACAGAAATTTTAACGACACTGTTTTTAAAATAAACACTGAAAAAATAATTAGTGTTCTGTCAGGCTATAAAAACAGCTGATTTAAAACGAAGGCAAATAGTGTTAACAACTGTTACAGAATCGCGAAAACACCAATATTAGTATTAATTTCTCTGAGCAAATTTTATTAGCATTAAAAACGGTTAGTGAATTACACTACGAGCATTCAGTAAATAAAAAATGCTTAAAAAAATGAATTGTTGGTGCGGCGTATCATCGTTCTATGGTTTTCTGAAAGTGCTGAATATCGAACCAGACTCTACAAGATTTTGAGGCCAACTATGGAAAGCCATCCACAATTATGGTTTCAACAAAATTGAAGCATCATTATAATTTATTTTTAGGAGTATTTGAGAGAAATAAAACAGTAAAAACAAGTATTTTCTTATCTTGTTTTTCAATTAAATTTATTTATTTATAATTGAATTTGGCGAGTAGCTGGATTGCTGCACAAGCTGGTGAATAAATGTGATTGATTTTAAAACTAAAATTATGTCTACCAATATACGACTTATTATCTAATGTCCATTTTGGGGTTACTCGACCGTGTGCAGGAGAAGGCGAAGAAGCTTATCGGTGACAGTAGGGTATCCAACTCTATTGACTCACTGGAGCATCCAGTCACTGGGCTGCGTTACTTTATTCTATCGTTACTACGAATCGAGATGACGCCAACATTGGTATTAATTTCTCTGAAAGAATTTTATTAGCGTTAAAAACGTTTAGTGAATTGTACTACTGGTGTGCAATTTGATCAGCAGGAATCATTGGATCTGACTTTACTTACTATCACGAAATATCGTGATATGATTGAAAACTTTTAACACCACAACTGCATGCTTCGGGCTTGATTAACATGTGATATCAAGAAGAGGTGCCACATCGGTTACAGCCGGGATTATCTAGAATAGAATTTTTGCGAGTCGTATACCTTCCCGGCGGAGACTCTGTAAAAGGTTAAAGAGGATAGCCCGTTGTCGAAAAACATTTTGAAATTATCTAAATTTGTTGCTCAATTAAATTCCCCAAATCATTTTTTTCGTTATCATCATCTGCAAATTTATCAGGAGCATCTTTTCACTCAAAACCAGTAATTTTTCAATTTCCCACCTTGTCAAACCTTTTGCGCCCATTTCTATAGAAGAAAATATTTGGATGTCATAATAAATACTCAATGGCAAACTGTTGCTTGTAGGCAACATTCTACATAGAACCCTTCAACATCCTTCTTCGTTTTTATTATCTGATATTATTAACTTACCTGTAGAAATCAAATACCTGTAAAATTCTGGAAGCGAATACATATATTAATTCAAATTGTTTCACGAATTACAAAGTATTAATTTACTTTAGTGTTTTACGTTATTGAAAATTAATTATTTAGTGAAGAAGAAGTTAAATAAATTTAGTAGAAATGACACCTAACAAATGACATAAGTAAGTATGAACCAAGGTTGAAATAATTTGCTTAACCCAAAAAAAGGGATGTAATAAATAGTACTTTTATGCTCATTCGTTAGATTTAAATAAATTTCGGCAACATTACCTGCTCGAAAACTGATTTGTACCTGTTGTGCGATCTTCTAACTTTTAACGATCCGATAATCGCAACTTTTGTTATAAAATTTCATGGCTTGCACTAAGAATTGAGTCATTCTGTAACTTAATACTAACGATGGTAAACAGCTGTATTCTTCTGTTCATTCATGTATAAATTATGTGGCATCCCTGCCAAAAAAAAGCGAACACCCTAAAGAAGAGAGGAAAGAACAATAACTTTTCCCATAACAATATGTATACATATTGCTTTTTAAATGTTGTGATTTTAATTTTTAAGTGATAAAAAATATTATTTAATCTGTAATAAAATATCTGTTCATATGTTTCATTGCTTATATGTTTATTTGTTTATACATATGTACTAATGTCTGTATGTACAGAATGACCACAACTAAGGCTGGTGATAACCTATATAATTTTTTAAATTCATTAGCTGTCAACTCAAACGAATTGTCCAATTCCCGAAGAGCACACTGATTATCCCTTGAAGCGTTCAAACTTGTTGCATCCCTTGCAAAAGTAAAAGCCATTTCAATACAAAACACACTTTTTTGGTTAAAAACATTATACTGAAATGTTTGTTTTTCAAAAGGTATAAGGTATTTAATAAATATTGTAGGTATTAATTTATGTATTTTATAAATATTTTTATGTACTAGAAATCAGACTATAAGCACTCTATTTCATGGAAGCACAATTTAATAAACAAAATACACTTAAACGATTGAATAAACAACAGGAAAATTTTTGTCTTTAAGATATTTATTTTGACCGGCGGCGAATATCGTGAGAAACATGTTACAGAATAGCAAATTCGATTAAAAATCGTTATAACTATTTTAACGATTCGGTTATCGTTATAAAAGTTACAGAATCGCACAACTGGAGTTATGCGATTCTGTCTTTATGATATAGACAATCGGCCGTAAAATTAACAGCTGATTTTGATCGACGGCGAATATCGTTAGAAACATGTTACAGAACAGCGAATTCGATATAATTATTTTAACGACTCGATTATCGTTATAAAAGGTATTGAATCGCACTACTGGTACTCGCACAAAAATGTCTTTGGATGTTATTTTTCGTCTTTTTTTACAAACGAGTTTTTGCAAACTATTTTCGTAGCATGTAGAGACTTGAAAAACTAATCGCAACTGAATACTATCAAAGCTTATAGCATCAAATTAAGCCTATACATTGCTAAGATTGTCATCCAAATAAAAAAGTATTTTGAGTAAAAAGTAAGTTGGCCACAGTTTTGTGCATAAGTCTGCAGTGGCGCTGAAAGGGATAATATTTTGAATTATTATTGAAATATTTTTGATGAAATTATTTTTGTGGTATGTCATAGTGGAACTTTTTTTTCTCGTTGCAAAAGCTATCGAAAAATCGATGGCACAATATCGATTACTAAATCGACCCACCCTAATGCAGGCATACAGACCAGTTAAGGATGTTCGATTTCTCGCTATATCTTACGCAAAACTTATTTATATTTTTATTAAAATGCCATGCCATCATATTTTCTGCTGTGTGTGTTCTCAACTTGGACATTTTTTTAAAGACTGCTTAAAGTTTTTAAAAATTCTGCATGTAAAAATTTCTTATTCAAGAAAGAAAAAAATTAATAATCAAAATCATTCTTGCAGCTCGTTGAGCTAGTATTTATGTTTTTAACGTTCTTACTTTGCTTTTTTCCTGGATTGCTGTTGAGGGAGCACTTGCTGGCTTCTTCTTCGTTGAGAATAAGCAAGAGGCTTAATGTAAATTTAATTGTCATACATGGTTGTTATACAAAAGGGATAGAAAGAGCTTATACAAATTAAATAGATGATAGAAAAACGAAGCTAAAAATTAAGCAAAGACACTTAAAGGGATTTTTCAAAGTTTTATCTTGTAATGAATGCAGCAAAAAAGTTGAAAATAAAAATCAGTTACCACAGTGGACAGACTGAGTCTTAAAAAGATACAATAATCTATCGAATTTTGAACACAAATTGTAAAAAGAGTTTACCAGCTTAGAAGTAAAAGTTTTAGCCCAAATATTAAATAGTTTATAACAAGATGTATACAATGTTTCCATACAGGGTGTCTGGTGGCAAAATCATGTTTTTAAATGCGATTATTTCGAAAAGTAACAAAGGTTGCAGGCGGAGGAAGGTGACGCAGGAATTATCAATTGTGCGGTTTTGTCAGTCAAGATGTGAGCACGCGTTCTCTGCACAAACTTAAGGATAATATACACAAGGAAATGCAAAATATTTCAACTGATACTTGTAGAGCGGTCATAGAAAATTTTCGGTCTAGATTGCATCAATGCCATAGTGAGCAAGTATCGCATTTAAGTGATATTATTTTCAAAAAATAAAACCTTATTTACTTTTGCAATAAATGGACAGTTTTATAAACAAGTGGCTATTTGAAATAATCAATAAAGACTATTATTTCAAATGTCAGGAGACCTATAGACCACCCACTTCCATAAAAAGACTTATGATAAAAAAAAACTCGCATGTTATTGATAAGCAAATATTGCTGAAAACAACGTTTTCAAATTAACAATCTGACCCCAAAAAACTGTATTTGCGGCCCATTGTGCAACAACTGGACTTGTAACAGAAATGAACAAAGTAAGAATACTTGAAAGAGAGAAAAATTGCAGAAATATTAATTCAAATTAACAATCTGACTGCAAAAACTGTATTTGCGGCCCATTGTGCAACAACTGGACTTATAACAGAGTTGAACAAAGTAAGAATACTTGAAGGAGAGAAAAATTTTAGAAAGATTTATATGCAAGAGATGCTTCATATTATTAATATCCCAACGGATAACCTCATCAACGACAAAATAGACACAGGCAATCGCGCACATATGTAAGGCATACAGTAAAAACAACTAAATAATATATCTGATAAGAATTAATACAATTAGCAGGTGAATAGAGTTGGAAATATATATATCTGACGACACTCTAAACTATTTTATATACATGTAAGTATGTGTTATGTATGTGTATGTGTTAGTGTTAGTGTTAGTGTTAGTGTTAGTGTTAGTGTTAGTGTTAGTGTTAGTGTTAGTGTTAGTGTTAGTGTTAGTGTTAGTGTTAGTGTTAGTGTTAGTGTTAGTGTTAGTGTTAGTGTTAGTGTTAGTGTTAGTGTTAGTGTTAGTGTTAGTGTTAGTGTTAGTGTTAGTGTTAGTGTTAGTGTTAGTGTTAGTGTTAGTGTTAGTGTTAGTGTTAGTGTTAGTGTTAGTGTTAGTGTTAGTGTTAGTGTTAGTGTTAGTGTTAGTGTTAGTGTTAGTGTTAGTGTTAGTGTTAGTGTTAGTGTTAGTGTTAGTGTTAGTGTTAGTGTTAGTGTTAGTGTTAGTGTTAGTGTTAGTGTTAGTGTTAGTGTTAGTGTTAGTGCTAAAATTTTTATTGTTAATGTGTAATGTGTTGTTATTGTATGTAAAATTTAATAATTTCCTGAGAATGACAAAAATGTTGGCCGAAATATAAGGGAAGAAAAATATATAGTTTTAATTTATTAAAAAAAGGACCTCATGTCAAAACTTATCTATTCAATCTATTAAAAACACAAATTTGCACATTAACAATTTCAGCTAAATCACTTCGGCTATTTTACTTCTTACATAAATATATAAACCAGGCCCAAAAATTCTATATGGAAGAGCACACACCAATATATGCATTTAAGGCAAAACTAATTTTATTTAATAAGCAAAGGAGACGAAAGTGTTGTTGTTTTGCACTTGTGTGTGTACACATAGATGTTTATATTAAAGCGCACAGCCAATAGCTAAGTGTTTCTACAAAAACAATATTAGCACCAAGCGCATAGGGCTTGGGCACTCCTGATATAAACGATTGTTAGAATATATAAACTTTTGTTAGGAAATATTATTTGAATCAATCAACATATTCTTTAGCGTGGTGTTAAGATTCTTAAGCGATTATATTTAGGAAGTTCCAAGTAGATTAATTTGAAAAAACTTTTTAAGACTAAAAAAAAAGGAATTACTTATTATTATTTCTTAATTTCGACCCTTATTTATTGTTTAATATTATATAATTTTTTAAGCTTAAGGTCTGTTTTGGTTTCCTTAAATTTCTATATTCTGTTATCTGGCAATATTTCGCTCTTTTTCTTCAGAAGCTATCCGAAGGAAAGCAAAATATTGCCAGATAACAGAAAACAAGAAATTTAAGAAAACCAAAACAGACCTTAAGCTCAAAAAAAATATAATATTAAAAATTAGAAAAAAAGGATTACCTAAATTTCTATGCAATATATTTTAATGCTCAATCGTAAAGCAGCTCAGGGCTGGAGAACAGCTGTCGCGTCATCGTAATTATTTCTTATATCTAGTTTTGCGTTTCGCTCTCACTGGTTAACGGTTTGTCTCAACTACATAAATGTATTAGTTAACAGTTTTTTTTTGAGGTATTCTCTCGTTGGAGCCATAAGTCACTATAGTTAGCCACAGCGCCGCTACAAATTATGTTAGTACCATCGTGGGCATAAGGTCTTCAGTGCTTCACCCCGCCTGTTTATTTTATACTTCGCCAATTTATTTGCAACTGCATAGTTATATAAATAAATAAACAAATTTTAATGCACTTGCTTTTCATTTCCAATGTTTAATATCCACTTGAATACCGCATTTGCTTTTTCCCCTTTTATTATTTATATTTCATATATTCTGATCGCTATCAAGCGATTACTTAATGCCACGTTAACTGCTAGTAAGTATAGCCAATCCGATAAAACCACTTTCAACTTGTTACTTAAGTGTATATCCCTCATTCGTACACATTTGTGTATGTATGCAACAGTAAATTCACTTACCATCATGCACAAACATGCTGCTGCATGCTTAAAATGATTTTTTCATGCATAATAAGCAAACTTGCATAGTTTCAAAAATTTTGCTATTTCTTGCTGCTTATTGCCATTTTTTATGTCCTTCTGTCTGTTTTCCAAGTTGGCTTGTTTTGTTGGAAGCATTTTTGTTTCATATTTATTTATAAAGTAAACTTTATTTTTCACTTTTCATATACTCGTATGCATAACAATAACAGAAGATCTTTTGGCCGTACTTGAGATTACAGTTGCATTGAATTTCTGCACTCAACTCATTTTGTTGGAAAGCACAATTTATTTCAAGCCTGATTATTTTTGATTATTATATAAAGTTTTTTTATAACTCTTCAACTTAATATTGTTAATATTTTTCATTCTTAAATCTCTTCACCTCAATGAAAATAAATAGATATAGAAATATTTTCCGAAATGGTGCAACCGAAATTCATCATGTGATATGCTTTAAAAGCTTAGTAACTTTTTATAACTTTCACAAAAAATTTTAAACTTTGTTCAGACGGTTGTCAGATCTGACAGTATTGTCCGATCTAACAATGTGCTGGCAATTGCATGACAATGCACAATTGCTCTTACAAACTAGCTAGCACAGATAAAATTATAGTAAAAATAAAATCAAAAAAATTTTTGCCTGAAAAAAAAAAAATTCCATGCATATACATAAATATCAAAAAAAAAAAAACCTTACATATCGTATTTTGTTGTTGTTTAAAAAATAGTTGTTTTCGATCAATAATTATTTTTACTAAACTTTTGTTTGAATCCACGAATTCCTTTACAGGTCTGCATTCAAACAATTTATTAATTGATTCAATGAATTTCGTTATTGAACACGAAAAAAATTTTTCTGTGTAATAAGCTTATTAGAAAGGAGAAAATGTTTTGTTTTCACTTTCTTTACATTTCGCTTGGCATGATTTTGCGTAATATTTCCTTTTCTATTTTTGTTGAAATATCAACCATATAGATCTTTCACATCTTTCTGACTTCTCTATAACTCCTAGTCGATAGCGCAACCAAAAATAAAACGAAGGTATATGGACACTGTTAAAAATCGAACAACAAAGTAAAAACTCAAACGACACTTACAACAGCCTTCCATCTCTTTGCATTCATTTTTCTGAAATGTTAATTTTGAAGTGTTTTCTCGTTTGCGCACCAAAAGTTTTTTTCTGATTTTGTTGCTAACGTTCGTCCTTGTGACTTGTTTCATATTCTCAATAACAATATGAAAAGCAACAGAAGCTAAAACTACTTCGGGTAACTACTTCCATTTGCTTATGCCCTCCAGATCAATTTAATGTTTGTTTTGCTGTTGTTGTTTTCTTTATTATGGACTTTTACGAGTTTATGAGTAGATGAGAGTGTGCGAAACTTCTTTTGCTTTTTCTCACTCATTTTATGTTCGAAATGAAGTTGAAACGTTTAAGTTCCCAGATGGTCATGTACTCGCATCTAAAATATTTCAAATGGCAGGTGGCAGACACATTGGCGAAAAGTCAAACCAATCATTGATGAAATTTTCGCTTAAGAGATGATTTTACTCATCGTATTGCTGACGATTCCTACAAAAGTTTCTTCTATCCTTCTGTAGCATTAGCTGATTCATTGTAGGGTTTAATTTATAATGTAAAATAAAACACATAAATTAAAAAGTGAACTTAAAATTTTTTCCTGTTTGAAAATTATATAAATTATAGAATGGTATCATCTAAATGTTGGGCATGACATGAAGTGGTTCATTCGGAAGGACCAATTTTTTGCGATTTTTCGAGTTAAGCGACTGGTATCTCGCCAAAAACACATGTAAGCTTCCAAGCCGTCAATCGTAGCTGACTTATTCTTCAAGATATAACAGATTTCATGTTATGTTATTTATATATATAATTTATATATTTTATCATATGTAATCCAGAGAAAATTGTGCAGAGATATGATATCGCATGATCCAGGTGGCCAATTTAAACTGAAAATTAACAGCCAGTTTACCAATTTCGAATGAAAATGTATGCGAAAGAAAGTTAGTCACTCACATTCGAATCAATTTGGGTTTGTCTATCTCACTATTATTCGTTCGCATATTCTTATGTATTTTCATTGAGTTTTGACAGACCGTTCGCATAAGAAAAGTTAGACGAACCCAAATCAATTTTCTTTCGCTTAGATTGCGAACGCCCACCAAAATAATAACTCATTAAATCAACAGTTTCGTGTACTGCATTGCCGTCTTGTTAAAACCAGAGCTTATTGAAAACATTCTTTTGAATTTCAGGCAGTGAAACAGCTGAGAACGACGAATGTACTTACCATGGTCTTCACTCTCAGCTACAGCTACTGTATTTTCCTCACTAACTGCTTAAGCTGCGGTCAAACCAGTCGAGTATAATCCACTAATATAAACTTGGATGCAAAATTGTGAATGGTGTTGGTAATATTGGTTTCAGGAGTTTAGACTGCGAGCACCATAAAGTCTTCGAACATCACCAAAAAAAGTTCTCGGAGAGTGCTGTTTCTCATAACACAGCAGCGCCATGTGGTATGACTATTCTAATGCTCACTAGCTAATCGGCACTAAACAAATATGAAAAATCACAAAGGGAACGACCTTCAGGACCTAAATGAGTATTCAGGTAGTCTTTGGATAATCCAGCGGCCAGCCTATCTAAACAAATATGGCAAAGTGGTTTGATATGAATTATGCGTGACCTATAAAAAACCTTTTGAGAAACAAGTCCCACGATATAACATCCGATATATCGCGATCAACAGACTCAAAATGCTCCCCCGAGGAACAGGTTTTTTCCTTGATGTACACTCATCTAGGATACTCTGCTTTCTAGGATACAGAAAAGTAAGAGTTCTTCGTTTGTTGTAGCAAGACATTTTCGCTCATCTGGTCGCCTATCTTGCTGCTCATGTAAACACAAATTTTTGAACTTTTTATACCCTTCACAAAAATGTAAAGGGTATTTATAAGTTTGAGATTCCGTTTGTAATTTCTACAGTTTTTTTTTGCGACCCTATAAAGTATATATATTCTGAATCAGAATTAATGGAAAAGTCGATTAAGCGATGTCCGTCTGTCCGTCTGTCCGCTGTTGAAATACCGTTTCTGAGAAAACCATTAGACTTAGAAACTTTTTTCTTTCACCATTCTTTTACCCCATCGATTCATGGGTTTGCTATTGAAATTCAGTAATATCGGTCCACGTATAGCTGAGATATATTCAAAATTCCGAAAAAAGCCATTTTTTTTTTGCAGTTTTGTATGAAAATTTTTGAAAACAAAAGTTGTTCGTTTTGCTTCAAACTTCACACACTTATTAAGCATGGTGACTAAAAGGCAAAAAATTTTTTTTTCAGATATCGGTCCATATATACCCGAGATATAGCCAAAATCTGATTTTTAATGAAAATGTCGCATAGGCGAAGCTAAATAACTTTTTTTTGGTCAAAAGCAGTTCTGGTAATAAATTTAGGATACATAAATATAGAAAATGAAAATTTCTGATATCGGTCCATATATACCCGAGATATAGCCCAAACCGGGTTTTTCATGATAATGTCGCATAAGCGAACTTAAACAACTTTTTTGTGCTGAAAAGCAGTTCTGGTAATAAAATAGGGTCATATAAATATGAAAAATTAAAATTTTCGATATCGGTCCATATATACCCGAGATATAGCCTAGACCGGGGTTTTCATGAAAATGCCGCGTAAGCGAACTTAAACAATTTTTTTGTGCTCAAAAGCAGTTCTGGTAATAAAATTAGGTTACATAAATATGGAAAATGAAAATTTCCGATATCGGTCCATATATACCCGAGATATAGCCCAAATCGGGTTTTTCATGAAAATGTCGCGTAAACGAACTTAAACAACTTTTTTGTGCTCAAAAGCAGTTCTGGTAATGAAATAGGGTCATATAAATATGAAAATTTAAAATTTTCGGTATCGGTCCATATATACCCGAGATATAGCCTGAACCGATTTTTCCATTAAAATTTTTTATTTTTTTTGCTGAAAAACAATTCTCGTTATAAAAGAAGGTTACTAAAATACAGAAAATAGAAAATTCCGATATCGGTTCATATAAAACCGAGCATATTCAGGCCACATTTTTAATATAATATACATATTCGTGACTATCGTCAAGGGTATTTTAGATTCGGCCCAGCCGAATATACTACACTCTTACTTGTTTTCAACTCTTTTTATAAAAATCCCTCAGAATACTCGTAAATAGAAAAATCTTCTAAGTACATAAGTCTTGACGATTTTAGAGACAACTTTCTGTGCATTGTACCAGAACTAGGAAAATAGCTTGTGAGGAGGGGGAAAGAGGGAGTAGTGTTTGTGAACATTTGAGTTGAACTTTCCAACGTCATAACAGACAAGAAACACGTCTGCAGGCAACTTATTTCAAAGAAGAAGCGTACGCCTGAAAAACGAATTCTCTCTGTAATGCGTAGTACGATTCCCCGGGCAATCGACCACAAATGGATGAGCTCTAGACGATAAACGCGTGGTACGTAAAAATGCGCGAGTTTCGGGAACAAGATCCATAATCTCATCTGAGCAAAATCCATTGTAGTACCGATAGAACAGAGTAACGCACCCCACACTGCATCGATGCTCCAGTGAATCAATTGAGTTGGATACTCTACTGTCACCGATGAGTTTCTTCGCCCTCTCCTGCACACGGTCGAGTAACCCCAAAATAGACTTTAAGGCACCGGCCCAAACATGAGAGTATTATTCCATTTTCGGTCGGATATAGGCGGTATAAATAGTAAGGAGATCGGTTGGAGTGAAGTACATCTTACACCGTTTCAAAAAACCGAGGCACTTGAATGATTCTTTAGAGACATGAAAAATGTGTTCAGTACAGCGAACATCACACTGTATCTTCATTCCAAGAACTTCAAGAGCATCCGTTTCCTCAATATTTATACCATCCATGAGTACAGATAAAGCAGCATTTGCGGTCGTTTGTTTGTGTGGTAATAAGCAACATTGGGTCTTGCGAGCGTTAAAAGCGACCCCGTTTTTATGACCCCATTCGGAAATTAATAGAAGATCACTATTCAGTGAATCATTTATATTACGCCTCTTGGCAGCGATGTCTAATAGGCTGGGCCTATAACTAAAAGAGTACGAGTGACAAATGCTGCTGTCATCCGCGAAAGAGTGCATAGGGTTGGAAGTTTGATAGAGAAGGTCGTTGAGGAAAATAAGAAATAGGGTAGGAGAAAGAACGGAGCCTTGCGGTACCCCTGAATTACTCTTGAACTCGTTTAATGAGACCCTGTCTATAACAACTCGTATAGTGCGGTCTCTGAGAAAGCTCGATATAAACCGAGAAAAGTCATCACCGACACCAAAAGCAGTAAGTGTTGCCAGTAGTGCACCATGCCACACTCTGTCAAATGCTTTTGAAATATCCAGAGCCACCACCCTACTTTCACCGAAATGATGGATTGAGTGGCATCATTTCTCAGAGAGATATGCCATAAGATATGTTATCGAAGGCAATATTTTCTAGAACAACTTTGCCTACTGGGTTTATGCTCCCTTGTATGTGTGTATTGTATGAGTATAAGTATGTGTGTGAGTGTATCTTAAAAATTTAATGGGTGTTTTGTTTTATAGTATTTAGTATGCTAAACGTGTTTTCGATTTTATAGCCCAAGCTTGGGATATTTATGGTTTATTGCAGTTTAATTGTGCACCAAGGCATTAGAAATGCCATTTTGGCTTTTCTATGGCTACACCAGATAACCAAACATTCATTCATTTATTCATTCTTTCCTTCACTCTGGCTTCATTATTTGACTTGTGCTGCTTGTTGCCTATCTTTAGACACACGAGTACATATGTTTAGTTGTTTTCTCTTTTTCTGCCTTATTAAAAACAGTTTCTTTTTTGTTTGTACTTTTCTGCTAAATTCTTTTTAAAATCCAGGACTTAAGTGCATCATTATTTTGTCTGGCCCGTATTGTTGAGGTGTTATGAGCTTTCTGCTTGCCTTTTTCAAAGACTGTAAGTAATTTTGTTTGTTGTTTTTATTTCAGAGAACTCGTAAAGAGTTTGGTTTGAATCTCCTGCTGTGTTTTCCAGGGTTTAACTGTTGCTTTGCTGATTTCAGCCGTTTAGAAAGCAGCCTTTGCCAGTTTCTAATTGCTTCGCTATTAATGGACAATCAAAAGTTCTTAAAGGGTAACCATGAGGAAAAGGTTAGGCGCGGAAGTTTAAAAATGCAAGTTGAAGTTGTTGTACATATGTATACGAATATAAGCTCATTTCTACTTTTTTGTACAAGCACACGCAGAAAAAAAGGTATGGCTGATCTGACAATATTCTAGGGCAACATACTATTGTTGAATTATATAGTTGTATCTAATAAAACTATATTGTTAACTGGCTCTCCATAGTATTGTAAATAAAAATTGTATAAATAACTATTCTATATTTAGGCTGAATATTATTATAATAGTAAGCAACTATAGTATTAATTGATGTCACCATATTAGAGTCATACTCAATCATATTATTATATTAAGAAACCATATTTTTGTCATACATAACCACATTACTTTCATTAAAAAACTATACTAATGTTGCAAATAACTTTATTTAATAGAACTTATGTATGTTGTTGTTGTTGATGGTATTTTTGTACATTAAAAATTTTTCATTCACTTCAAATTTTGTATTGAATTTGCACAAAAAAACAAACAAATTTTCCTGAAAAAGTCTTCCAAACGAAAATGAAATATTGAAAACTATTAAACATTAAAAAAAACAAAAATTACCTTGAGCTGAACGAATTATTTGCAAATATAGAACCATATATTTTTTCCTAATTTAATATACATATGATAAAAAATAAAAGCTAAAATACAAATTTATATATTAATGATATAATATAATAAGAAATAATTAGGAACATTTATCCGGGTTGTTTCTTGATGGGATGAAAGCACAAATGCCCTCTTTCATGTTGAATTATCTACTAATTGTAATAAATCAAAAATAGTTATTAAGCATTTCGTTGAAATTGCGATATTAAGAGTAATAGATAACCATATTAATATGGTTAGAAGTAACATAGTATGGTTAGATGTAACATAGTATGGTTGATCACAACAAGACCATAAAAATGGTCAACCATAAAATAAAATAAAAAACAAACATGTCTTTAAAAGTCGTCGTGAAAATTGGGTGTTTCATGCATTAATAATAACAAAGGCAACTCTTAATAGTGAAAGGCCAATGTAAGCGGCTTGCGGCAACGAGCGGCAACCACCTGTTCTGTTTGCCGCTTGAGTTTATTTGTTGTAGGCAAATGAACGCGGCTAATTGAAGAAAAATTTGTGCTTCGAAGATTAAACAAAAAAACATTTTTATTTTTTTTTTAAAGTTAAAATAAATAAACAAATTCAATTGTGGAAATTTCAAAACCCAAAATTAATTTCTGTCTTCTAATTTTTTCCTACACTTTTTGGTTTGACAAATTAAAGCGGCAAAACAAAAAGTTAAACTGAATTCAACATTGCCGCTCGGCAGCCTTTAACGGCATTGCCAAATTAAATTAAATTCAATATGTTGAAAATTATGTACGAATATTTTTTGTAAATGGGTCACATTGTTGCCGCCCGCTGCCGCATGCCGCTTACATTGGCCTTTCACTATTAATACAATTACAATAGGAAAACATGAAATTTAATTACGCATTTTGTTTGTTTTACACTGGTAAAATAAAGATTCTGTTGACATTAAGCTGTCTTATGTATATTATTTTCAGGTTATTTTGCAGTAGTAAAGTGTCATGTAGAGTTTGAAAATCTGTTTATTTTCATTTATAAATAGTGAAATGCCTATATCTCGCCGAATGGAAGATATACGGCTTTTTATTTAACATGAAACAAATCAATTTGTCTAAGTGTTGAGCAACTTTTTACTCTCTTTAGCTCAATCTTCTCAATGTGCCCTTCGCTAGACTAAAATAAAGTCCATAAGAAAAAGAAGGCGTTGCTTCTTATGAGCAATTGTTTGACTAAATTAGCGATGCCCATCCATGGTAATAAAAAGCAAACGGAATCTTACGCTCATTAGTTTAGTTGTCGATGAGACAGCGACGAATGAACATGGGTACGGCTGTATGAATTTATTCCTTGTTTTTTCTTTGTATTTTGGGTATTTTATGCTTTTTTTATACAAAATTTATTAAAAATACTAAAAAAATTAATTCATATATTTATTCTTTATTTTGACTTAAATTTTAAGTATATTGTAGGTAAATAGATTTTTTTGAATTGCGTACTTTTTCTCCCAGTGCAAATTTATTTACATTCAGAGCGTAACTATGGATTTCTCTTTGGGCATCACTAGTCCCAATTTTCACGAGGCAACTTTAGTTGCGCAATTCTTAAGTTTGTGGACAAATAAGTGAGGAAAGAGTGGGGAGTGTAAAAATGAGTACAGACTTGCTTCTACTCGGAAAGTCGTTTTGTGATATCATTCGTAATGTCAGAAATTTTACATTTTCTTTCCTTTGTGTTTCTTTTATGTATTGATATGTTAACCGTGATGAAAGTAATATTGGCGCAAGATTGTGATATTTTAATTCATTTGAAAAAAAAAATTTTAATTGTGGACAACTTCAAAAAATACACAGCAGTATTAATTTAGCAGAACTGAAAATTAAATGGAAAAATTTGAGAATGCAGTACATGCAATATTAAGAAAATGTAAGCAATAGAAAACGAAAGTTGCTCAAGTTGTGTCTGAACATAAAAGCAAGTTTAGAAGAAAATTTTATAAGAATTGTGCAACTAAAATTGCCTCATGAAAACTGGGACCTAGACTAAGTGTCCATCGCTGTTCTAGACTAGCGATGCCCATCCATTGTATTAAAGTGGTAAGCAAAAGCAAACACAATCTTACGCTCATTAGTTTAGTCGTCAATGATACAGCAACGAATGAGCAAGCGCACGGGTGTTTGAATTTGTTCCTTGTTTTTTTTTCTCTGTATTTTGCCTACTTTTTAATCTTTTTCATATAAAATTTATTAAGATTACTAAAAATTTAAATTCATATATTTATTCTTTGCTATTACTTCAATTTTAAGCAAATTGTAAGTAATAAGATTTTTTGAATTGCGTACTTTTTCTTCCAGTGCAAATTTATTTGCACTCAGAGCGTAACTATGTTATTCTCTTTGGCCATCCCTATTCTAGACTCAAATGTACAAATATAATTCTTACGCATATACACACTCACACATATGCTTGCGAACAATAAGCAAGTAATAACAACAAACAATAAGAAACGATATTCTAAGAATGCAAGAGCAACAACAACATCATTTCAATTTGATTTACTTGGAATTTTGTATACTTTAAAACATGTATGTTTCATGTTATTTGTGTGAAAAAAACTTTTATTGATTTTATTACCAGGCTCATATTAGCCTCGCTTGTATGTATGATTGCTTGTATGTTTGCAACGCTCAAAACCCATCCTGTAATTACATATTTAGGTACCCTGCAGAAATTATTGGAGCACGAGGTCCATTTGAAATAGAAAGGAGTAGTTACAACATAGTCCGATGTAATGCAAACATGGACCATGTTAACTAAAAAAAAGGTATTTTACAATATGGTAATACTGTAATATGGTAATACTGTTACACCATGTTTTCTTTAGTGTGTTTTCTGACATGGCGAATGAATATTTTTATTATTAACAAAACATGGAGCCTTAGTTATTGTTCTTATTATTTTTGACTGGAATCTTTGAAGAATTTCAAGGTTTGAGTTACTAGTAGGTCCCCAAAGTTGAATTCCGTAAATCCAGGTATATTCTATGAATACAATTGTTATGCTTGCAATTATTTATTTATATTTTTATTTTTATGTTTTTGTTTATAATAGTATTTTAGCAAATGAAGAAAAAAATTTATACAAAATTTTGTGTTTATATTTCATTTCATTTTTTTTGCAAAAAAGTGCACCCAAAAGTGCCCTAAAAAATTTGTGGTATTCCATGGACTATTCACATCAGTGTAATTTAAAAATGGTTTCCAAACTAGTTTTCTGTGGTAACCCATGGAGTAGTGGCATGAAGTAATTTCAATACTAACCCTGTGTTAATAATTTGTAGAGTAGTTATTTGGACTAGTTTTTGGATTAGTGTGATGTAATGTTTTTTTGGATTGCATGGTCCTCTCCTAGCACATTGTAATGTAAAATGGAGCATGTTTTTCCCATATATTTGGATTACTTTTAGACTAGTCCTGGTCCCTTGTGGAGTACTCTTTACACGCATGTAAGGAGTAGTTTCGATTTCTGCAGGGTATATACAATTTTATGTACAGTGTTGCCACTGTATTGCGAAAAGTAAAGTTGCCATATTACTTTCCAAAGTGCGAAGTGGAAAACGGCTATCAATTGGGGGCTATAATTTTTCATACTTACGCCAAACATATCGTTGGTCTCATGTAGAAAGGCCCTAACAAAACATAATTACAATTTTACAGGAGAAGGAAAAATCGTAATGGAAACTGTATAAATGGGTAAATCTAAAAATAAATTTTTTTGTTCAAATTGCTTGTAAGAGCGATATGTATGAAATTATATAACTAAAACTTTGTGACACTGTGTACTTGTGTGAAACGTGGTAGAATGTCCAAAAGAGCTCACTTTGGGGAAAATGCAAGTTAGGGCCTTTCTACGCGAGACCAACGATAAAACCCGCTAATGGACTGTGTAAAGATATAATAATAATAATAATAATGATTAAAAATTAAATGAAAAAGTTATTAAAAATTCAAAACATAAACAGGGTAGTTTTGCGGCACCCACGATTGACATAAAACAGCTAAAGAAAAACTAAAATAAACAAAAATCTCCTAATTTTGTTCTGTTATAAGATTCTTTCGATTTGCATTTGCAAAAATTATTATCCTTTGATTATTTTTCTCTTTAAATCATTATAATAAAAATGTTGCAGCGAAATACAGACATGTGTCATACAATTACGAGTACGTGAATAAACAACAACGAAAATAGCACAGAAAATGGAGTTGTAAAAAGAGTTCTTGGAAAAGATTTTCTTGCAACTATTAAACGAGTGATTTGCTACTTCTGCAGTAAATAATTCCACTTAAACAACTTTAACTTTAAATGGTTTAAAGCAAAATGAAAAAAAGTGTAAAACTTTACTGAAGAAAATTCGTGTTCAAAATTCGTTGCTTTCAAGTTGGATTTCTTTGCTGAGTTTTTTTTTTCTTTCCTGTACTTTGTGCAATAAAGCTAAAAATTTTGCAAACAAGAAAACGAAATAAAAGCACATAACACAGGTAACCAAAACAAGCGATTTGTTTATATGAAAACTCGACTTTAACTTTAATATGTATTTAGAATTTTTGTTTTTTTCATGTAGATTTTTTATAAGGATCTCGTATTGGCTTCTCATAACAAATGCTATCGGCAACCACTCTATTTAATTTTATAGCTTTATCCAAAGTCTTGAACAAATAGGTTTGCCTTATAGTGTTTGATATATGGACGAAGAAACTTTCCTTTATGACTAACTAATAAACAAAGGGTGTCGCAAAATTAACGTTGCACTAAAAAAATTGTACATATTACAGTTAAGGATTAGTATTTGCAATAAATTCCTTCCGTTTAAAGTCCGTTTTGCTCTAAAAATTCTAAAATAATTTTAAAAAGAATTCTTCATGAAAATTTTTTTGTCGATAAATTCAATAAAAGTTTTAAATTGAATGAAGAATTCAAATTATATATGATTTTTTAATGTAGCTGTCGATGGTACGTATTAACGTAGAAGCATCCATATTCAAAAAATATTGAATGGAAATATTCAACCCTACTCCAACAACTCACTAATAAAAAAATGTTTGTATTTTTTTAATAATGGCTATTGCTTTCATTTTGGCGATTAGCGGGTTAATAGTGCCAATTTTTTGTTTAAAGCTCTAACCCAAACACGCCCAGGCCTATGCGCTTGGTACTCAATTGTTTTTGTAAATGCGCTTAGCTATCAGCGTTGTCAACTTTGAAATTTCGAAACGCACCAAAACCGGGGGAAAAAAGCGCGTTAATTCAACAAAAACGCACCGAGTTTTTAATTTTATCCTTTCATATTTAAAAACCTATTTTATATTTTAGGAAGTACAATATTTTTATATTAAAAACACGATACTGAAACAGTCTTTTAAGCGACTATTATACGATCAAACTGGGTCTGGTAGTACCGCCTGATGGCATGCCATCAAATTCGGTCAACAGCTAGAATTCGTGTTTGTCAAACTTGGCCTCTAGTATGACTCCGTTAGTTTTATTAAGATCCCTTTGCAATAATAATAACAATATTTTATCAAATTTATTATTAGGAAATATCATTTAATTATATTTGCTGTCGACCGAAATCAGCTGTTACTTTTACTGCCTATTATCAGGACCCAAAGTAGCTGCTTATCGTTGTCAAAATTATATTGCAGGAGCATACAACCATTATTGTCGAAAGAATTTACGTTTATCGGATCATCAAAAGTTACAGAATCGTGCTACAAGCCTTCAAATTCGATTAATAGCAATTCTATCAAACACAGTGTAAGCGGTGTCTTTAGAAGAATTTATTGAAATATACGAAAATTTGCCAGAATTATAACAAATAAAAGATGATGTTTACCGTAATCAATATCTAATGCAAACTCTTTGGAAAAACTTTACAACTTATTTAATAATTTTGTAATTTCTCCATTACCAAAACCGTATCATTTTCTCTGTTCAGAGATTGCATTTATTGCAATATTTGACAAACTTGGCTTGATATTTTAATGGAAAAACACTCTCTAAAAGCAGCAAATTTTATAAAACGAAATTTTTCGTTTTCTTTCGACAGTGTATATAATCCCCATTATTCCAAGAGGCGTCATCGCAGTCCCATGAAAAGGATGTAAAAATTTGTCAACTATTTACTCGTTGCCAGCAGCGATTGAAAGCTGTCGATAGTCTCTACCTATAGCTTAAGTCTATGAAATCAAAGAATAGATAATTGCTATCGAAGACGAGTGTGCAGTCAAGAGTTTTTTGATGTGACGAAGATGACGCCTCTTATAATGTGGGGGAATATACAACCGCAAGACTGTCTTACTTTGTGCATATAACATGGTACGTTTTCCACGCACAATGAAACGTTAAAATTTTGAACACTTGATTAAAGTTTGTTCTTACATTAAAACAAAAAGTTGAGTTGAATTTGATTTTGTGCCACCGAAATTTAAAAAACACACTGAAAATTAAAAAAACCGCCCTCCGCACTGACTAAAGAATTTTTCGCACAAATAATTTTAAAAAGCACCAAAAACTTGAGTTGACTACGTTGTTAGCCATAGAGCTGTGCTCTTTAAAACACAAATACTGCGCTCAGCACCAGCAATAAAAAATACACAAACAATTTCGTCTTTCATATTTTTTTTCGTTCTTCACCGCACACACACACAAAAGCAAAGCAACAACACTTTCGCATGCTTTGTTGGTAAACATTGACGATAGCTCTTATCAGTGTGAATTTTTTTTGTAAGTTGTTTTACTTTTTACAACAAAAAATATTAAATAAAAGTAGTTTTTCCTTAAATGTATTGGTGTTTACTCTTCCATACAGAACTTTTGGGCATCACTGCTCTAAACACTTAGACGACAGCAGACTTCACAACTTCACGGCTACCATGATACAAAAAACAAGGTAGCCGCTTCGCTACAACAATACAACAATAAAAAAAACAACAGGTATTTTGTTTGTGTAAAAAGGCGAATTCACACTTAAGCTGTCAAAAGTAGTTGATAGTGAACATGAACAAAAATTTAAATGGCGCCGAAAAATGCAAACAAAACTTGACAGAGAAAGTGCCGCCATATTAATCGAATTCGCCTGAATTCGCCAATGCATCCACCTAATAATTAATTCGCCTTGACTGCTACAAATGAAGTTAGCTTCAAATCAAGGCGAATTCATTACTAGGTGAACTTGACAGCTCAGGTGATTATTTTTTGCTCCTCACGTTTTTTCCAACGAGACTATCAAATTTGTTTTCTTTTGTTTACAATCATTTTCCCGCCATGTTAATCTAAAGGGGTTTTTGTATGATTTAGTGCAATTTCAAGAAACTTGTGCGAATTTAAAAGTGAAAACCTAATATAATCTGTGATTTTAATTACAAAAAATTATAAAAGCTTATATTTAACGTTTATATAGTATTTTTTCCCAGCTGAACAATCTTGGGCAAATTTAGATTTTGACATTCACGAAATGTTTTACAATAACAAAATACATAGTACTGAATTCGCCTTGCATTCACCTGTATAAATTCACCTTGCTTCAAATGCTGCCGTCTCGTCAGCAACATAATTATTTTAAAGACAGCAGCGGCACTATGTGTATTTAAACAATGCAAATTTCAGAGGTGCCACATATATATTTTACATGAATAAAATTAAAATTACCGACTGAAAACGTAAAAATATCACGTAAACCTGTAAAAACTAATCAATTTATTTGTTTATTTTATTTATGTGAAGTTTATTTCTATTAAATACTTCAAACAAATTTTAGTTTTTATTGCTCTCAATTTATATTTATAGTGGCAGCACTGCATTTACTTTTTGCTGCTTACGAAAATAGAAATTAGTCTAAGTTGGCAGCAGCAGCAAATGCTGTTGTGAAGTCGTGCTGCTGTGATGTCGTTAAAATAATCGTGTGCATTTAAACACATGTATTTTATTTATGACAGATTGCTGCTTGCTGTCTGCTGTCGTCTATGTGTTTACAGCTTAAATGTTTAAGAAAAAGGTTTTCTTTGTTCGATTTTACTATAAACTTATATATTTTTTTTTTTTATTAAAAATATTGTTCCCAGTAAGTCCTTTCTGCATTCAAGCAGAAATCAGCTTTTGACTTTCTATTATTGTATTTCTGTTGTTTTCCTTTGCTAGAGTCACAATATTTTTCATTTGAATTTCAAATCAGTTTAACAATTCAAGACACCTGCTGTTTACTTAGAATATCACATCTTTTGTTAACTAACATTTTATTAAAGAAAAAAAAATCTTCATTCAATTTTATGCAAATTTATAGCAACAACATATAAAATGATAATGAAAATAATAAACAAAAATGAATGATAGAAAACAGAAAAGCGTTCCAATTTTCCACTTAAAGTACGCAGTCTTGCATTTAAGTTGGGAAAATGTTGGCTTTCAAAATCAATAGTTTCGTTTTCCACGAGATGCTTTTGAAAATGGTGTTTTAGAAATGAACCAAAACTTGTGTGATGAACGCATTTTTCATCTTATAATCCGGCTGTTGTTGGGACTGAACACTGGGCTGATACTTACACTGCTTAAGTTGTTGCTGTATAATAAGGTAGATATGACAACAATGTTCAAAGCTTCTTAAGCAGCAATACAGAATAAGAAACATCCTTAAACGCAAAGGAGCAAAAAATGTAAGAAAACATATTGAATATACAAAAAAAAAAAAGAACAAAAGAATAACCACAACACAAATATGACACCAACACAGGAGTTGCTGGCAGTTTACTTGCTAAAAGAGACAAATATTAAAAATAAATATAAAATGTATAAAATTATTAACCACTTGATTGAAAAATCATGCTGATTTTAAAATAAAATAGAGTTAAGCTCCGATATAATGAATTTAAAAGGTAAATTATAACTATTGTTATATCTACTTAAGCCCAGTTCAGACTATTATACTTTGTATTAATACTTGTCAAAAATTCAAGTAATACGTGCAAGTCTGATAGTCTGAATGTAATCCGTCATACATACGAAAAATAATACGATAAAAATTTGACATCCCATACCACACACTAGTTGAAATAAACAGCACTTTTGGCTGTTTAGTAGGAATTTAAAAAAAATAGAAGACATATTATATAAACATTTATTTATGATCATCCTTTTTTTAAAATTATATGTTTTCCTTTTTATTTAAGTTCAAGTTTTTGTGGTTTTGTCCTTGTTTTTACAAAGTCAAAAAGTGTTAAGTTTTTCTTGCAAAAGATTTTGTGTGTTGCTGCTGCTAAAAAGGTCAACCAGCTTCACCTGTAGATAAGAAAACGAACTCACCACTTCAAGAGATAGTATAAGCTCAAGAGTCAAATTGAAGTTTGTGATTTGTTATTTTTCTATGCCATTAAGTCATATTATATTTGTTTCTTTTTTCAGATAAATGTTTTTTGTTTGGGTTTCTTTTCCCATTATATGTAAGTATATGCTTCTTTAGTAAAACAAAAATGTTTTAACGGGTTATCCATTCTTCAATTTCGTAAGTAAAGTTCTATAAAACGAATATAAATTTACCACTTCGATGAACCTTTAATTTATCATAATGTTTGAACCTAGACAAGCATTTGCTCTATAAATCATTGCTGTAATAAACTAATTGCCGTATTGCTGAAATCGCAAGTGTTCCAGATCCATGTCGTTCGGTTTAGTCCACGGGAGCTACCACTCCAATTTTCACACGCACTTTTACAGCAGCAGTGTTTTCAAGAAACCGGCCGCAATTTTTTTTGCTAGATCAGTACTAGAGGTATAGCCCCTACATATGCAGTTTATTGTAACAGAACTAGAAAAATAGATCGTGAGGAGGGGGAAAGCAACTTAGTCCACATTGAATTGCATTGCATTGAAAACCTGTTAATAATATATATACAAAGAGAAAACGAAGGACAGTAGTCAGGTTGGAAGACAAACTATAAACTGATACTTATTCTGTGTTACAAACGCCAGGGTAACAAAATGGGTTAGTAGCAGGCTGAGCCATAGTTTTGTTAGAGCCTCACTTGGGTAGATAGATATTTAAGCTTCAACGGTGAAAGAATACCATTGGCTATGCAGATAATATCAGCGTGACAATTACGGGTGATCTTCCTAACACGACTAGTGCATTCTATCAGCCCTAGCCTCACTTGCCTTCACAGAAGTATCGCTGCTTGCCTTTGATAACTATATCGTCAGTGCTTGTTGATGACTTGATCAGGCTTCTAAACTGAAAGGGATATAAGAACGTTGGTTAGGCAGACTTTGTCTGCATGAGAATCAGAGATGAGCATCCTCACGCAACAACATCCTCAACTATCGCAACAGCAAAAAACCCTTAGTTTAAAGATAAATAAGACTGAAGTTGCTCCCAAGATAGAGATAAAACGTTTGGGAGTCATTATAGAAAGAAAACTTCCCTGGAAGTCGAATTTTGAACCGGTTATAAGTAAGGCTGTATTCTTTGGGCTACAAAACATTATTAGGTCAGTACTCGCGCTAAAGCTCTAATACGACATATTTGGTGTACACTCAAACGTTACGACCCACGACGTTATATGTTATTCTAGCATGATGGGGCAAGATCACCCAAATAACATCCATATCAGTGCAGCTTAGGGTACAGCTGTAAAATTAATTCACATCAACAACTGGCTTTATGGCCAAATCTGATGATGGAGCAACTCGATAGGGTGAACTATTTGCGATTCACCCGCGCCCCCGTGTAGCTTGCTAAGTTCAAACAGGTCGCAAGTTTTTGCTATAAGTTTGTAGCCATACAAACATACTCCTGGGTTAAGAATATCGGCATCCTAATCCCTCCTGTATGCGATTTCCCAACAGTCAATGGAAGACACGGCTTTGTGAGTTGATAGGCCGAAGAACATTAGCCTTTAACCTATTCATTAGTCTAACCATCACTCCTGGCTCCTTACTTTACAAGTATCTGTTGCTAGACAAGAGCGCCTTGAGGACTTATTAGCAACCGAAAACTAGCATGTATCATAGTTAGCAGAGAAACTTGGTCTCCCTTCTTGCGATTTGAGGCTTTAACTACAGCCAGAGGTTTTACCAAAGGAAGGCGCCGGAAGGTCTGCAAGACAGAATCACCCGGCAACTTTGCTGATCCCCGTTCTGCCAATTTTAGCCTTTGTTAATGGTTTCGAAAGTTTAACACACCGTAAGTCGTGCGCTTCCTAGAGTTTGGTTTGCCATAGCAAACGGGGGGCTCCTTCCCCTCTATGTCCTGGTTTGGTTTATGCCAAGTCAAAACCTATTCCCCGGGGGAAGCTGGCAATACAGAGACTTACATGCCTATGCAGCTCTTCTCAGCCTAACACCACTTAATATGACTGTTCAAGAGGAGGCAGCCGCTCAGGCGAGCTCAACTAATTAAAGGAAAAATTCAAGTCAGATAACTTTATTGGTTATCGCGCGATCTTTAAGGATGTCAGAGACCTAATTGCTACTCATAAGTCTCGAGCGGATGGCCACATAAATCCAGTTTTTTTTTATTGGACCAGTACTCAGGGATGACCCCTACATATTAAGTGCATTGTACCAGAAGTAGGAAAATAGGTAGTGAGGAGGGGCAAAGACGGAGTAGTGTATGTGAACATTTGACTTGAACTTTCCAATGTTAATACAGACAGGAAACACGCAGTCTGCAGGCAACTTATTCCAAAGACGAAGCGTACGCCTGAAAAACGAATTCTCTCTGCAATGCGTAATACGATTCCCCGGACAATCGGCCACAAATGGATGAGTTCTGAACGATCAACGCATGCTACGCAAATATGTGCTAGTTTCGGGAACAAGATCCCTAATTTCGTCAGAGAAAAATCCATTGTAGTAACGATAGAACCGAGTAACGCACCCCACACTTTGTCGATACTGCAGTGAGTCAATAGAGTTGGATACCCTACTGGCAACGATGAGCTTCTTCACCCTCTCCTGCACACGATCGAGTAGCCCCAAAATAGAGGGAGTAGGCAGGAAAAACGTCTGCAGGCAACTTATTCCACAGTCGAAGGGTGCTGAATAAGTTGCCTGAAAAAAGAATTCTCTCTGTAATGCGTAGTATAGTTCCTCTGGCAATCGACCACAAATGGATGAGCTCTGGACGATAAACGCGTGCTAAGTAAAAATGTGCGCGTTTCGGTTCATGCCTTTATCAGGACCTTCAGTTTCGTTTTCCCGATGAGAGAAGTATGTTCCATGAAACCAAAGTAAATGCAGGACGATTCACACTGCTGTGTTTTAAACGCTTTAAGGAGAGGTAGTAGAAATAGTTTAACCTAGGGCACGCAAAGAAATAACTCTGCGTAAGGTTATCACAATCTGACAGGTGCAAATATGCGGATTAAGAAGAGCAGCATAAATTCTATCCGCCATAACGGCGTGATGATAAAAATATTCTTTGATAGTCAACCGGTCTTCAGGTCCTAAGTAGCTATGTACTGCCATCCAAGCTGATACTGATATGTCAAGATAGACTAAATGAACTAGCAAGCAAGCATTACATTAGTTTGGTCTAAGTACCAGATGATAATTAAGACAGTAAAATATTCAAGTGCAATAATTCGCAAATTTTTTCTGAAATCAAATATGCCTTAAATGGTACTTCAGATCTTTGGATGTTTCCGAAATAATTTACGGCTTTTCAAATAAAATATCATACAGCTTTTATATAAATTTAAACTTTTGTGCTTTTAAACATAAACACTTATGTTGTTTATTTCTTCAACTCCCCTTAAAATATGCTTTAAAAATTGTCTCACACCGTTTACACATAATTTCATATTCGAACGTTTATTGTTTCATTAAATCTTTATATAACCATTATGTGGGGTTTTTATGTAACTTGAAAGTTTTTATTACTTTTTTAGTCTGCAGACATATTAAAGTAAAGTAATACATACGTACTCGTATAAATATATGTTTACAAAAATGATGCATAAATAAATTCAAAAAGTGTATCTTAAGGCTGTTTATCTCTTAATTAAACAAATTAAAGGAGATTAATCTCCTTACTCAAATTTAGCTCATACTTTAATCTGATAACTTAATCAGTAAGTACAGAGTTTTAATACCTAAAGAAGCCCCGAAATTTCAACTTCAGTTTTAGCATTTTGTTCTGCTGCTAAACAGCACATGTACGAGTAAACAATTGAAGGAGTATAAAAGAAATTAATTTTAAATTGAAAGTGTTTAATCTGGCTTTAAACAATGGCTGTTAGAGTCAAGTAGCTTATTAAACAATTAACTATAAAGTTATCTTTATAAATTAATCTGATAGACAATAGAATTACGATAACAAAGAACAGTTTTAACTTTGTTTTCGTTAAACTTTATATCAAAAAGCAAAAGCCTATTATTTAAACAAAAAAAAAATCCCAAAAAGCTTAATATATTAAATAAAATAAATTCACATTATTTAAATCTTGTTGAAAAAGATTTGTTCAATATGAAATAGTTGGTGTTTGAAATATCTGCCGGCCATAAACCGTGAAATTTTGTTAAAGTATTAAAAATACGCCGGCAGTTTTTTTTAAATTAAATAAATAAATTAAATAGCAATTGGTTATGCAAATAATTTTTATTTATTTTATTGCCTGCAGTTTATTATATAAGCCTATAAAACCAATTTATTTATATAACAAAAATATATTTATTTTATTAAACTATTCTTGGCTTATTACCAGATTTTATATATGAAATGTATAATTATTAAATTTCAAAAACTTAAATTATGCATTAGACAAAATATTGACATTTAACACCTAAATTTGCCTGAAATGTTTTGCTTTGCATAAATTCCAATAATTTTAAAAATATGTATTCATAGAAAAAATTTTTTTTGTTCAAAAGTATAGTACAATACACTATTAAATAATTTTTAATTTTAATTTTTTATTTTAGGCTTAAAACTAATTTAAAATAGCTTAGTTTAATTTATTGTACTATAATGGAAAAAATTGCAAAAATATCAAATTTTGTGTTTTTTTTATTTATTAATGTTTTAATAAAAAAAAATTTATATTTTGAAAAGGACTCCTCAAGTGGCACTCCAAACCCGTTGGTTGGTTGCACCTCAAAAAAGTTGCTGAGTTTTATACACAATGGGGTATTAAAATAAATGTAGCGAAAAGCTCTGCGATATGTTTATGAAATGCTTCCGGAAAATGTAAGTATACAGTTTTTCCGGAAAGCAAGAATCTTAAAATAACATTGCATGAAAGAGAAATACAATTTAAGGACAGCATTAGATACCTTGGAGTGCACTTTAACAAGCTGATGAAGTTTAATAGTCATGTGCTACACAATATAGATAAGGCAAATCGGGTCAAAGGTACATTTGCTAAATTATTTAATAGCAAATACTTGCCAGTGGAGACAAAGTTGCTTTTGTACAAAGTCAGCATATGACCAATTCTTCTCTATGCATTTCAGGTATGGTTCAGTATTTCCAAAACTGTTATGAGAAAAATGGAGATTTTCGAAAGACATATAGTTCGGAAATGCATAGAAAAGAATTATAAGTCTATGAACAGAAGGTTTTCAAATAATTATGTATATGAGTTTGCCAAAATTTCTGCCATATCACGTTATGCTTTCGAGCTGATGAGAAAGTTCGTTGAAAAGCTATCATACTTTGATGGTAGTATTATTACAGATATTTTATCTAATGAGAAAGATTTCAATTGGTCGAACACACAATATTTATCGTGTGTTGGGATGTTGCAGGAAAATTTCGATAGTTTTGTAGTACAAAACTTTTATGTAGATAATACCCCCGGCGTACACAGGGGGTAAGCAACATTGTATCTTTTGTTTGTTTTTTTTTTTGTTTTTACTTTTTTTTTCTTTTCTTATTGTTTGGTTTTATTTTTATATATTCTAAGTTTTAGATTTAAGTTTTTTATAGATTTTAGTAGTAAGTTCATTAAGTGTAAACGAAGCTTTACTAGAATTGACAAGTGCCGGGAGCAAACACTGTAAATATCTAAGCTTATTTATAATATTATTATATTATATTATATTATATTATATTATATTATATTATATTATATTATATTATATTATATTATATTATATTATATTATATTATATTATATTATATTATATTATATTATATTATATTATATTATATTATATTATATTATATTATATTATATTATATTATATTATATTATATTATATTATATTATATTATATTATATTATATTATATTATATTATATTATATTATATTATATTATATTATATTATATTATATTATATTATATTATATTATATTATATTATATTATATTATATTATATATTATTATATTATATTATATTTCTTTTAATTTTCATAAGCGTGACGCATTAACAAACCAAAAAAAAATGTTTTTAAAATAATACATTATAGTTTTAAGTTTTCACAAAATTAATGTTGCCTAAACCTGTAATATGGAAAAAAAGGAAGTCTCAATAAAACTAACTAACTATTTTGAAAAGGAAATATTCTAAGCTCGTAAAGATAGGCAGCAACTAAATTCCAAAATTTATGTATTGGATAAAGCATAGTTTTAGGGAGGTACCACATTTTCAATATTCAATGAATGCAGTCCAGTACTGTGATACATATTGAATAAGTAGCATACAGTACTGAAGGCGAGAAGTGAAAAACAGCAAGTAAGAGTGTAGTATAATCGGCTGGGCCGAATCTAAAATACCCTTCACCACAGTCACGTAAATACATAGTATATATAACAAATTTGAACTAAATATACAAATTTGAGCTAAAGATTTTTTGGAAATCTTTCACGGAAACCCCTTTTTAAGCGACATCTCAGGTATATATGGACCGATATCGGAAATTTTCATTCTCTGTATTATAGTAATCTCCTTTTGTAACCAGAGTTGATTTTAAGCAAAAAAAAGTTGTTTAATTTTGCTTACGCAACATTTCCAAGGAAAATAATCGGTTTATGCTATATCTCGTTTATATATCGACGGATATCTGAAATGTGCATTTTCTGTCTTTAAGTAACATTCCTTTATTACCACAACAGTTTTTAAGCAAAAACATTCTAAAGTTCGCTTATGCGACATTTTCATGAAAAAATCGGTTTAGGCTATATCTCGTGTATATCGACCGATATCGGGAAAAAGAAGAGGAAGAGGAGGAGACGATCCTTCATCTCCTCGCTACATGCCCGACAGTGCAGCATCATCTTCTACGATACTTAGGCTAGCAGAGCTTTAGTCGCCTATCATGTCTGGCCTGGGTCAAACTGACTGCGGTAGCCTCTGTCATAAAAAGCAGCAGATGGCTAGTACAGCAGCATGTAACGCTACACTAAGAGGTTCCCGCTTATCCTTTCCATCCCCTCTAACTTCTCTTCTTCATTCCACTCTTTCACCTTTCAGGCAGTCATAAAGCGAACGGCTTCAGGATCCAAGTGAGCTGGAAAACCTAGGCTATTTCGGGGTATCTAGCGGCCTGCCTACCTAACCTAACCTAACACACTAGTGTTGTTTAATTTTCTGCCTTAAGACTGTTTGGCACAACATTTAAATATATACTCTGCACCCTGCCGTACATCTGCCTACTATTTATATTTCTTTATAACCATCTACATTGTTCCTGAGAGTTCTAGTTATTGATGACTGAAATGTACAAATATAATTGCCACGCACATACACGCACCCACACTTGATTGTGGAACAATAAGTGTGCAATAACAACAAACTAAGAACATACCAACAATCATAATTGGTGGTTGATTTACTTGGAACTCTTTAGAGCAGTAGTGCCCAAGCCTTATGCGCTTGATGCTCAGTTGTTTTTGCTTAACTATAGGGCTGTGCTGTTGGTGTGTACACACCCATTTGTAAAGCAACAACACTTTCGCATGCTGGTAAACATTAACGTCAGCGCTTATTAGTGAAGATTTTGTTTTTGTGTAACATATGATACCATTTTGCTTCTTACAACAAAAAATTTTGAATAAAAGTAATTTTCCTTAAATGTATTTTTGTTTGCTCTTCCATACAGAACTTTTGGGCACTCCCAAAAGTTCTGCGTCATTACTCTTAAAAAATGTCTCCACAGCGAACGCGCGATGCACACTGGTAATTGACAGCACAAATTCGTTGTGGGAAACGTGGTACATGTAGCCTTTCTTTAATAAAAAAAATCCCAAGCCATACATAACATTATAATAAAAGAATACTTTAATATTTATATATTTTAAGACATATTTATGTACTTCAATAAATCTTTTTATACTTAAATGATTTTTAAGAGAATATTTTTCCTTTTATATTTTTACCATCTGGCCAATTAATTAATAACTTCATCAGCTTTTTCGTAATTTAAACTATTTGATGAAATGGGATACCCAAACTACAGGTTTGCCCTAAAGTATGCTAGACAACATGCAGCATACATTGCAATAACACGTTAGCTATAAAACTTAATTTCCGTTTAAAATTGCTTAATTATCAATACTTTACCATACTTTGATGTCTAAATAGGCTTATTTTGAGCACGTGTACATGCACAAACAGTAATGCTAAAACATTGACCACGATCAAATTGTCTTAATGGCATTTAAACGACAAATTGTTGGAATCTGTGGACTTATTATAAAGCATACAATTAGGTTTCAAATTATTGAGACTTAATTTTGTAAAACTGTTAAATGTTGCGAATGATGAAATGTAAACTTGCAGCCAATGAGGATTAATTGACAACAAATTTGTCTACAAATGTACCAAAAATCATTAGGTGGCTTTTATCGATTTGAAATGCACTCTTATGTAATTTAAATTTTTTATGTGTTTTCAAGTTTTTATTTAATTTTCAAGTTGTGATAGTGTAAATAGAAGCAAACTTAATGTGACATTCTATATTATTGCACGATACATATTTGGCATTAGAAGGCATTTTAAGTCTACTGATGATAATCGTAGCTTCTATGAAATGTCGACATATAGACAGTTGGTTTAAATTTTTTATTATGTACAACTTTTTTTCACTAAAAATTTCCTATGTGAAAATATATGGTATGAGGAATTAAAACAGATAGTGAGTGATTTTTAAATGCATGTTCGCACTGCTAATAGACAGCATCTTGGATAATATGCAACAAGAATTTATATGAAAACGCTTACGTTTTTCTCTTTCGCACTGTAGTTCGGGTAATTTGTCAAGAGAACTCTGATAGAAAAACGGAAATCAGTTTCATTTCGCTATGAATGAATACCCAGCCAGCTTTTTCAAAGATTTTGAAACTAGCTGTTAGTCCTTTTGTGTAGTATTCAGCAGAAATAATATTAATATATAAACAAAATTGAATAAAAATGTATCTAAAGTATGTATGTCTATGTCTATGTCTATGTCTATGTCTATGTCTATGTCTATGTCTATGTCTATGTCTATGTCTATGTCTATGTCTATGTCTATGTCTATGTCTATGTCTATGTCTATGTCTATGTCTATGTCTATGTCTATGTCTATGTCTATGTCTATGTCTATGTCTATGTCTATGTCTATGTCTATGTCTATGTCTATGTCTATGTCTATGTCTATGTCTATGTCTATGTCTATGTCTATGTCTATGTCTATGTCTATGTCTATGTCTATGTCTATGTCTATGTCTATGTCTATGTCTATGTCTATGTCTATGTCTATGTCTATGTCTATGTCTATGTCTATGTCTATGTCTATGTCTATGTCTATGTCTATGTCTATGTCTATGTCTATGTCTATATCTATGTCTATGTCTATGTCTACGTACGTAGGTTTCCAACATCAATATTATATGTATGAGTATGTATGTGTTAAAACATACATATTATCAGCCATTTGCTGAGAAACGCAAAATTTTTAAATCACTTGGTAAGACAAAATTACAAATCCTATTTTTCTGTGTGCTAAAGATCGCGCGATTTGTTTGAGCAAAATATGTGTAAAATTTGGAAGCACTTGCTTTTTGTATGGGAAAAAACTAGTTGTGCCATCTGAGGTCGCCATTTTTAAAGTAAACAAATGCAACACAACAATCATATAAAACAGGTGTTGAAAAAGCAAAATTTTTTGTGATTGCGACTTTCAGCACACCAATTTCAAATCGTACTCACATTATTTTTGCGAAGTGTGAGTTTCAGCACAGGGCTGTATATGTGCGAAATGGTTAAAATCGATACGTACTCGTATAAATATATGTTTACAAAAATGATGCATAAATAAATTCAAAAAGTGTATCTTAAGGCTGTTTATCTCTTAATTAAACAAATTAAAGGAGATTAATCTCCTTACTCAAATTTAGCTCATACTTTAATCTGATAACTTAATCAGTAAGTACAGAGTTTTAATACCTAAAGAAGCCCCGAAATTTCAACTTCAGTTTTAGCATTTTGTTCTGCTGCTAAACAGCACATGTACGAGTAAACAATTGAAGGAGTATAAAAGAAATTAATTTTAAATTGAAAGTGTTTAATCTGGCTTTAAACAATGGCTGTTAGAGTCAAGTAGCTTATTAAACAATTAACTATAAAGTTATCTTTATAAATTAATCTGATAGACAATAGAATTACGATAACAAAGAACAGTTTTAACTTTGTTTTCGTTAAACTTTATATCAAAAAGCAAAAGCCTATTATTTAAACAAAAAAAAAATCCCAAAAAGCTTAATATATTAAATAAAATAAATTCACATTATTTAAATCTTGTTGAAAAAGATTTGTTCAATATGAAATAGTTGGTGTTTGAAATATCTGCCGGCCATAAACCGTGAAATTTTGTTAAAGTATTAAAAATACGCCGGCAGTTTTTTTTAAATTAAATAAATAAATTAAATAGCAATTGGTTATGCAAATAATTTTTATTTATTTTATTGCCTGCAGTTTATTATATAAGCCTATAAAACCAATTTATTTATATAACAAAAATATATTTATTTTATTAAACTATTCTTGGCTTATTACCAGATTTTATATATGAAATGTATAATTATTAAATTTCAAAAACTTAAATTATGCATTAGACAAAATATTGACATTTAACACCTAAATTTGCCTGAAATGTTTTGCTTTGCATAAATTCCAATAATTTTAAAAATATGTATTCATAGAAAAAATTTTTTTTGTTCAAAAGTATAGTACAATACACTATTAAATAATTTTTAATTTTAATTTTTTATTTTAGGCTTAAAACTAATTTAAAATAGCTTAGTTTAATTTATTGTACTATAATGGAAAAAATTGCAAAAATATCAAATTTTGTGTTTTTTTTATTTATTAATGTTTTAATAAAAAAAAATTTATATTTTGAAAAGGACTCCTCAAGTGGCACTCCAAACCCGTTGGTTGGTTGCACCTCAAAAAAGTTGCTGAGTTTTATACACAATGGGGTATTAAAATAAATGTAGCGAAAAGCTCTGCGATATGTTTATGAAATGCTTCCGGAAAATGTAAGTATACAGTTTTTCCGGAAAGCAAGAATCTTAAAATAACATTGCATGAAAGAGAAATACAATTTAAGGACAGCATTAGATACCTTGGAGTGCACTTTAACAAGCTGATGAAGTTTAATAGTCATGTGCTACACAATATAGATAAGGCAAATCGGGTCAAAGGTACATTTGCTAAATTATTTAATAGCAAATACTTGCCAGTGGAGACAAAGTTGCTTTTGTACAAAGTCAGCATATGACCAATTCTTCTCTATGCATTTCAGGTATGGTTCAGTATTTCCAAAACTGTTATGAGAAAAATGGAGATTTTCGAAAGACATATAGTTCGGAAATGCATAGAAAAGAATTATAAGTCTATGAACAGAAGGTTTTCAAATAATTATGTATATGAGTTTGCCAAAATTTCTGCCATATCACGTTATGCTTTCGAGCTGATGAGAAAGTTCGTTGAAAAGCTATCATACTTTGATGGTAGTATTATTACAGATATTTTATCTAATGAGAAAGATTTCAATTGGTCGAACACACAATATTTATCGTGTGTTGGGATGTTGCAGGAAAATTTCGATAGTTTTGTAGTACAAAACTTTTATGTAGATAATACCCCCGGCGTACACAGGGGGTAAGCAACATTGTATCTTTTGTTTGTTTTTTTTTTTGTTTTTACTTTTTTTTTCTTTTCTTATTGTTTGGTTTTATTTTTATATATTCTAAGTTTTAGATTTAAGTTTTTTATAGATTTTAGTAGTAAGTTCATTAAGTGTAAACGAAGCTTTACTAGAATTGACAAGTGCCGGGAGCAAACACTGTAAATATCTAAGCTTATTTATAATATTATTATATTATATTATATTATATTATATTATATTATATTATATTATATTATATTATATTATATTATATTATATTATATTATATTATATTATATTATATTATATTATATTATATTATATTATATTATATTATATTATATTATATTATATTATATTATATTATATTATATTATATTATATTATATTATATTATATTATATTATATTATATTATATTATATTATATTATATTATATTATATTATATTATATTATATTATATTATATTATATTATATTATATTATATTATATTATATTATATTATATTATATTATATTATATTATATTATATTATATTATATTATATTATATTATATTATATTATATATTATTATATTATATTATATTTCTTTTAATTTTCATAAGCGTGACGCATTAACAAACCAAAAAAAAATGTTTTTAAAATAATACATTATAGTTTTAAGTTTTCACAAAATTAATGTTGCCTAAACCTGTAATATGGAAAAAAAGGAAGTCTCAATAAAACTAACTAACTATTTTGAAAAGGAAATATTCTAAGCTCGTAAAGATAGGCAGCAACTAAATTCCAAAATTTATGTATTGGATAAAGCATAGTTTTAGGGAGGTACCACATTTTCAATATTCAATGAATGCAGTCCAGTACTGTGATACATATTGAATAAGTAGCATACAGTACTGAAGGCGAGAAGTGAAAAACAGCAAGTAAGAGTGTAGTATAATCGGCTGGGCCGAATCTAAAATACCCTTCACCACAGTCACGTAAATACATAGTATATATAACAAATTTGAACTAAATATACAAATTTGAGCTAAAGATTTTTTGGAAATCTTTCACGGAAACCCCTTTTTAAGCGACATCTCAGGTATATATGGACCGATATCGGAAATTTTCATTCTCTGTATTATAGTAATCTCCTTTTGTAACCAGAGTTGATTTTAAGCAAAAAAAAGTTGTTTAATTTTGCTTACGCAACATTTCCAAGGAAAATAATCGGTTTATGCTATATCTCGTTTATATATCGACGGATATCTGAAATGTGCATTTTCTGTCTTTAAGTAACATTCCTTTATTACCACAACAGTTTTTAAGCAAAAACATTCTAAAGTTCGCTTATGCGACATTTTCATGAAAAAATCGGTTTAGGCTATATCTCGTGTATATCGACCGATATCGGGAAAAAGAAGAGGAAGAGGAGGAGACGATCCTTCATCTCCTCGCTACATGCCCGACAGTGCAGCATCATCTTCTACGATACTTAGGCTAGCAGAGCTTTAGTCGCCTATCATGTCTGGCCTGGGTCAAACTGACTGCGGTAGCCTCTGTCATAAAAAGCAGCAGATGGCTAGTACAGCAGCATGTAACGCTACACTAAGAGGTTCCCGCTTATCCTTTCCATCCCCTCTAACTTCTCTTCTTCATTCCACTCTTTCACCTTTCAGGCAGTCATAAAGCGAACGGCTTCAGGATCCAAGTGAGCTGGAAAACCTAGGCTATTTCGGGGTATCTAGCGGCCTGCCTACCTAACCTAACCTAACACACTAGTGTTGTTTAATTTTCTGCCTTAAGACTGTTTGGCACAACATTTAAATATATACTCTGCACCCTGCCGTACATCTGCCTACTATTTATATTTCTTTATAACCATCTACATTGTTCCTGAGAGTTCTAGTTATTGATGACTGAAATGTACAAATATAATTGCCACGCACATACACGCACCCACACTTGATTGTGGAACAATAAGTGTGCAATAACAACAAACTAAGAACATACCAACAATCATAATTGGTGGTTGATTTACTTGGAACTCTTTAGAGCAGTAGTGCCCAAGCCTTATGCGCTTGATGCTCAGTTGTTTTTGCTTAACTATAGGGCTGTGCTGTTGGTGTGTACACACCCATTTGTAAAGCAACAACACTTTCGCATGCTGGTAAACATTAACGTCAGCGCTTATTAGTGAAGATTTTGTTTTTGTGTAACATATGATACCATTTTGCTTCTTACAACAAAAAATTTTGAATAAAAGTAATTTTCCTTAAATGTATTTTTGTTTGCTCTTCCATACAGAACTTTTGGGCACTCCCAAAAGTTCTGCGTCATTACTCTTAAAAAATGTCTCCACAGCGAACGCGCGATGCACACTGGTAATTGACAGCACAAATTCGTTGTGGGAAACGTGGTACATGTAGCCTTTCTTTAATAAAAAAAATCCCAAGCCATACATAACATTATAATAAAAGAATACTTTAATATTTATATATTTTAAGACATATTTATGTACTTCAATAAATCTTTTTATACTTAAATGATTTTTAAGAGAATATTTTTCCTTTTATATTTTTACCATCTGGCCAATTAATTAATAACTTCATCAGCTTTTTCGTAATTTAAACTATTTGATGAAATGGGATACCCAAACTACAGGTTTGCCCTAAAGTATGCTAGACAACATGCAGCATACATTGCAATAACACGTTAGCTATAAAACTTAATTTCCGTTTAAAATTGCTTAATTATCAATACTTTACCATACTTTGATGTCTAAATAGGCTTATTTTGAGCACGTGTACATGCACAAACAGTAATGCTAAAACATTGACCACGATCAAATTGTCTTAATGGCATTTAAACGACAAATTGTTGGAATCTGTGGACTTATTATAAAGCATACAATTAGTTTCAAATTATTGAGACTTAATTTTGTAAAACTGTTAAATGTTGCGAATGATGAAATGTAAACTTGCAGCCAATGAGGATTAATTGACAACAAATTTGTCTACAAATGTACCAAAAATCATTAGGTGGCTTTTATCGATTTGAAATGCACTCTTATGTAATTTAAATTTTTTATGTGTTTTCAAGTTTTTATTTAATTTTCAAGTTGTGATAGTGTAAATAGAAGCAAACTTAATGTGACATTCTATATTATTGCACGATACATATTTGGCATTAGAAGGCATTTTAAGTCTACTGATGATAATCGTAGCTTCTATGAAATGTCGACATATAGACAGTTGGTTTAAATTTTTTATTATGTACAACTTTTTTTCACTAAAAATTTCCTATGTGAAAATATATGGTATGAGGAATTAAAACAGATAGTGAGTGATTTTTAAATGCATGTTCGCACTGCTAATAGACAGCATCTTGGATAATATGCAACAAGAATTTATATGAAAACGCTTACGTTTTTCTCTTTCGCACTGTAGTTCGGGTAATTTGTCAAGAGAACTCTGATAGAAAAACGGAAATCAGTTTCATTTCGCTATGAATGAATACCCAGCCAGCTTTTTCAAAGATTTTGAAACTAGCTGTTAGTCCTTTTGTGTAGTATTCAGCAGAAATAATATTAATATATAAACAAAATTGAATAAAAATGTATCTAAAGTATGTATGTCTATGTCTATGTCTATGTCTATGTCTATGTCTATGTCTATGTCTATGTCTATGTCTATGTCTATGTCTATGTCTATGTCTATGTCTATGTCTATGTCTATGTCTATGTCTATGTCTATGTCTATGTCTATGTCTATGTCTATGTCTATGTCTATGTCTATGTCTATGTCTATGTCTATGTCTATGTCTATGTCTATGTCTATGTCTATGTCTATGTCTATGTCTATGTCTATGTCTATGTCTATGTCTATGTCTATGTCTATGTCTATGTCTATGTCTATGTCTATGTCTATGTCTATGTCTATGTCTATGTCTATGTCTATGTCTATGTCTATGTCTATGTCTATGTCTATGTCTATGTCTATATCTATGTCTATGTCTATGTCTACGTACGTAGGTTTCCAACATCAATATTATATGTATGAGTATGTATGTGTTAAAACATACATATTATCAGCCATTTGCTGAGAAACGCAAAATTTTTAAATCACTTGGTAAGACAAAATTACAAATCCTATTTTTCTGTGTGCTAAAGATCGCGCGATTTGTTTGAGCAAAATATGTGTAAAATTTGGAAGCACTTGCTTTTTGTATGGGAAAAAACTAGTTGTGCCATCTGAGGTCGCCATTTTTAAAGTAAACAAATGCAACACAACAATCATATAAAACAGGTGTTGAAAAAGCAAAATTTTTTGTGATTGCGACTTTCAGCACACCAATTTCAAATCGTACTCACATTATTTTTGCGAAGTGTGAGTTTCAGCACAGGGCTGTATATGTGCGAAATGGTTAAAATCGATACAATAAAATACACTATAAAATGTTATGGCAGTAATTTACCGCCAATTTTGTTTTTATTTTCCATTAAATGTTTATAAAATGTGAGAGATATTGATTTTATATTAATACCGTAGGCAACATTAATATATTTATATTTGTATTAATCTATTAGCCAGATAAATAATAAAAAAAAATTTAAGTCAAATAAACAAAGAGACATACACAATAGTTCACACTTAAAAAAAATATCAACGAATATGATGAAATTTTCAAAATCTATTATAACAATATGTAATAGCTGGCAATTAATTTTGGCCTAATTTTAGGCAACATTTTATTTTATTACTTACAATTCCACCTGTCTTCATTTTGAAGCTGTTTGTATGAATTTATTGAATCCGAAACCCACTTCCATGTTCATGTATTACAAGTAATTAAAGGTTTTTGTTGAACGCCCTGGACATGATTCTTTTTTTTTTTTTGTTGGGGTTTTCAGTTTATGTTTAATTAAAACTTTAAGCTTTTGTTCGCTGTACATATAAATGAAAACCATCATTTCCTTTTACTAATTATGTTTGTAAATAAGTTTTTGTTATTGTAGCACTTTCATTTATGCAAGTATTTTTGTTTTTGTGATAATTTCCCAATTAAGGCCAGAAATAATAATAATAAAAATCTGTACTTAATTAAATTTACAAAAACGTTTTGTGTTTAAAAATTAATGGATATGGTGGCTGTGTGAGTGTTCATGCGTGATTTTTGGCCTCACTTGACAGCTTGCCATACAAGTTTTCAACATGTAAAGAAAAAATACAAAAATAGAAAGCCAATAAACAAATTCATGTATTAAGTATAGGGTGATCCTAAAGTGATCATGAGAGTTGAAAACTTTTTCGGGCTATAAATTATAAAAACTGGACACTTTTTACACTGATAGCGTTTTCTCTTCGAACAAAAATGTTACATATGTCACTGTTACACATTAGCCTTTGCCTATAAAAACGCGTTCTATTCTAAATGTGCTGCATGAAAAAAAGCAATGCAGCTTATTTTGACGCCAATTTCAAGTTTAGGGCGAAATATTACCCTTTTTACTACTTTTCTAACATTCCTAAATACTTTTAAATGGATTAGAACAAAAATTAGCTTTTAAATTGACGTGCAGTTTACTTAATACGAAAGATAATCTTCTGACACTATAATTTAAATATAATTTTGGCGTATGACCACTGTGGTGGGACAATAGAGTGGTTCAAAAAAAATGTGTCAGTCAGCCCCTAGGATTAAACATTAAATTTGAAAATTAGTTTTTTTTTATTTTTAGTCGTTTGCTCACTGTATCGGCATTTTTAGTCCGATCAGAACATTTTATATATCCGTCTTTAACAGTTTTTCTCTACCACATCAAATTCAATTTTTAAAAGCTTGCTTCATACTAACTGCAATGCTTTATATTTTTGAACCGAGTTTTTAAAAGTCATGACTAGAATTTGCCGTTGTACTGAAAAACTATAAAAGGCAAAAATATAGCACTCTCAGAGTCGCGAACCCCGATATATAATTGATTGTATTAAAATTGGCGACACAGTGAATGGAACACGAAAAAGGCGGTATTAAAAGGGGTGGCAAAAAAATAGAAGTTTAAAAAATGGTTAAATTTTTTATAAAAAACCAGATATCAAGCTGCAAAAATTTTTTATATATAAAATAAAAAAATAGTTTTCAAATTGTTTTTATATAATCCTTAATCCTAGAGGGTGAGTCACACAATTTTTTTTGGTGTAGAAGACGAACCACTCTCCTGGACAACCAACATCTGTGACAACAACACGGTAAATGTTATCGTAAAAATGGTCAAAAGCCTCGGGCATATCAGCGTAGATGAACTACTTCATATATTTCCCCAGAAAATAGTACAGTTTCACAACCAAGAAAGCCAATTTAAAAAGTCAATTTACACGTCCGAAACGTGAAACTATGTGGTTACTAAACGCTTCCTTCAATATATCGATTGTAACACGAGCTGTGTAATATATTGCGCCGTCTTGATGAAGCTACAGCTGCTGAGCATTAAAAAAAATATGAAATCATGCCTCACTAACCGCTACCACAGGCAGTAAGCGCCAGTTCACCGATAACGAGGCTGTTCGTGAACGATTTGGTATTTTATAAATACCCTTAGGTTAGGTTGTACAGGCCGCCAGTTTCATGAAACCAGCACACTTGGGTCCTTTTGGTCCCGTTGTGGTGCCTGAGGGAGAAGTGCAGCCCACGAGACTTACACTTCCCCCGACGGTTCAGATTCAAACCAATCCGAAAGCCGGATAAAGGAATCCAGTCCGTTCACTCGGCATTCCGATATATCTGCTAACCCGTGCAGCATCGGTCCGCCTAGATACAGCGCTCTCATAGAACAGAGAGCCGGGCATCGACAGAGGAAATGCTCAACACTTTCCCCCTCTTCCTCATCCCCGCAACTTCTGCAGAAATCATTAAATGGAAGATATAACCTCCTAGCATATCCTGTCAGAACTATCACTAAGGTACGCAACCTTTCACGGAGAAAACCCTTTAGGACCGCAGTTCTTCTACGATCATACGCAGGCCATGTCAGCCTTGCTACTCGGCAGGTGACCTCACCAGACCATCTGTCCTGTGCAGTCCCTACAAGTTGATGCTGCACTTGGTTTTTACAGCTGTTAAGCGGGACTCCTACCATCGTATCCAATCTTCGCTTACAAGGTATACAGTGTTGGATGCATCTTACGGCCTAGGCCACCATCGCTGTGTAAATGTAAGTAGGAATTGTATACAGACTTCGGATGGGTCACGCTTTCATTGTCAATGTTCTTACATCGAAAATGTATGAGACAAAAATTTTACTGGGTAGCTATTGGTGTGTTTGGCTGTGCGCATCTGGAGAATATAACATTACTGTTTATATAAAATCGATGTCATGTTTATACCTATAAGCTTTTGTTAAGGTGTAAATGTGCATCTGTCCACATTGTTAATTTGATTTTATATCAAAAATTTTCATCATGATTTTTTAATAAATTTTTTCCACATTTCAACTGTTTTTTTTTTCTTTCTTATTTATTTTTAATATGTCAAATAAAATTTTTTATTAAATTGTTTTCATTGTTGGCAATAAAATTTTGTGTGAATTGTTTCAAGTCAGATATTATGGTATTATTTTCTTTTATTGGCAAATTACGAAATAATATAAAATTTATTCATTGATTTTAATATTCAGTATTGTATTTTTGTATGTTTAACTTTTCAATGCAAAGTTTTGTTTACTTGATGTATAAAACTTTTGTCTATTTGCATATAATCTGTAAATAATATCAGCAATTGAAATAAGTCTTTCATTTAAATAATTTTAGCTAGGCGCCTAAAAGTAGGCAAGCCCATACAACCAGTGGCTGTGTTCTGTTACTCTCGCCACGAGAAACTTTTCGACTGAAACGTGCGAAATGAAATAAAGTTGAAACAAACAGCTGCTTTTCCCACTAATATATAAGTATAACTTTGGTGAGTAATAGCTGTCACGTAAGAAAATTACTCGCCATTTTAAAGAAAAACTGTGTCTGTAAAACTTTTGCGAAAAAATTTCCCGCTTTCAACTGTCATTATTTCTCGAAAATATCGAATTTTTCAAAAAGTGGTTCAAATATAATTTGAATCGAGAAAAAAAATGTATACCTGTCTCTTTTAATAATTTTTGTTAAAAATATGAATTAAATCTGCTCGTTAGTGAATTAAAATCAACTGATCTATACTTATCTAACCCCGTACTATTGTACATATTTGACAATAGAACAACTAAATTTATTCATTTATTCAAAACAGCAGTTTGATTTCTGGTTTTTTTATGTAAGATGAGAAAGTAAAATGATTCCAAAAGCTAAATTGTTTTACATATTTTTTTTTTACACACTGGTCACACTGTTTCTGTTTTGTAGTCAGCAAAAATAAAAATTAGTTTAAGTTGACTACGTTAAAAAATTCTGCATATACAACAACCAGCAGTTGTGCTGCCTTGCTTTTGTCAATATACAAATTTAAATGCTTATATGACATATTGTCGTCGGCCGTCAGACGTCGGCTGGCTTCATTGTGCTTAATCTTTTGGACTTGCTTTTTGTTTTGTTAATTTTATACAAACCGAATGAAATAAATTAACATGTAATAACAATTTCTGCAACTAACATGATATTTATTTTGAAATACATAATTTTAATATTTGTTTTGACATATAATAAATAACAAATTAAAATTATTTCTAAAATTTATACAAATTGCTAAACAAAAACACTCAAAATAAAATTGTTTTTCAATTAAAATTTATTAGAATATTGCCAAATGTAGACGTTTAACTGAAATATACTTTGCAGAACGAACTCGTGTATAGTGAGAAGTTTTCAATTACTCCTAAGTGATTGTCTGATACATTTATTTGATTTTGCAATACAAACTTTTTTCACTTTAACGTGTCATGGGTGCTCTGTAGTCAAAAACAAAGTAATTAAAATTTAATTTAGTTTACAGACGATTTATAATATTTAGCTTTTATGCCTGTAAAATTTGCATATCTCTGCTGCAAAATATTTAATCAAGAATTTAATTTTCATGATGTTGATAAGCAATCACATTTATACACTCACTCACACACATACATACACACACACACACACACAGCCCTAATCATTAAAAACCTTCATTTAAATTTTATTAAAAACAAACAGTGTAACAAAATATTTGAATATTGCACAAGAAATTTCCATCACGAAACAAGTGAAAAAGTGTAAATAAAAGAGTTGAAATGTAAATGAAAATTATAAGTGATATAATTGCAGCACTAACAGCAATTATACACAATTTTTGTTCAATGGTATTGTATGCAGTAAAAGTGGTTCAAATTAAATGCAGTTAATTATATAGATTCTGTAGACAAAAGCGAAAAGGCGCCAGTGCTCAGCGCTATAGATTTTGGAATGCAAACTTTTATCAAAGTATACTAATACTCCTTTCCACTTCCCCCAAGAAACTGTTTTTGGTTTGGTGTATAGAGGGGAAGGAGGAGCTTGTTTGTAATTCCTTCCGCAAAATTTTCCACGTAGTGGAGTAACAGAGGCTGCGAACGGCGCCGAATCGATAATCACGGTCATCACCAACACTGGCCGATACGGCTGCGATATTTTCTTCAGTTCGCACTCTACGTAAGCGTGTTGGTGGTTTAATGTCCAACAATGTAAATTTGGTGCGACATTTTTTTACAATAGCCCGAATAGAAGCCTCAGTAGGTCCATTAAACTGACCATAAAATGGAAGAAGCGCGCGATGAACTTTCTTAACAGAGCACGCATTTTGGTAATAAAATTCAATAATTTGCAAGCGTTGTTCGTTTGTAAGACGATTCATGATTAAATTATAGACCAAACTGAAGATGTTTGACAGTGACACAAGATACAAAACGTGCGTGAGCTGTCAAAACTAGTGTTGCCAAAAAGATAATAGCAAAAAAATCACTCGTAGCAAACAAAGCTCTAGCAAGCTGCACGAATTATGTTGTTTTGGACTTTCGTAACCCCTATCTAGGGTCACTTGCCCTGCGGGAGGTTCTGCTTGCAGACCATCCCGGTGCAGGTAATGGTTGACGTGCCTAAATTTTGACTAAAATGTTCTGTCTTTTCGGGGTTAATAGCCCCCGAAACGCTGTTGTCTTGCACCAGATTTGTATAAAGTGTGCTTCCAGCAGTGACAGTCAGCTGGGTTGGTTGGTTAAAAGTCAAAGCTCTTAAATGATCAAACCTACAAACTCATTAAGCTGTGTCTTCGATTGACTGCCTGCGAAATTGCATACTGGGGACATTAGAAGGCCTGAACCCTTTAGCAAAGTGCTTGCCCATTTAGCAAATAATTTGCCTATATGCTCCTTTTTCAGCAAGTTTGTCCCATTGTCGGCGTAAATAGCGACAGAGCATACCCGCTTGGAAAAAAAATCGGGTGAATACTACGATGAAGGCTTGTGTTGACAGGTCAGATACAGGCTCTAAATGAATTGCCTTTGTTGCAAAACAACCAAAAACGCAAACATACGCATAACAAAAACTCAAACATAGACAATTTCTTTACAGTTTTACAGTATAAATTTTAATATCAAATGGCCCAGCAAAGTCAACTCCAACATTACAAAATGGCCGTGTAATGTGGGTGCGTTCCTGTGGTAAAACTGCCATAAATTGGGTAGTTTGTCGCTTCTTATATTTTGTGCATAAAGGCCGGAGCACATAGAATCCGTCGTACTTCGTTCGTCTCCTTTTTGAACTGACATCAACGTATACGAAGTATGAAGTTGGCACAATCAGTACTTTGTTAACGGATATAAAATCAACTGCATTTTACTTCAATTTGATGAAAATGTTTTAATTTATTTTTTAGATACAGCACAGAAAATCTAACATTATATTATATTTTTAATTTGTTAACGAAAAAATTAATCAAAATATACAAAAAATATTACCAGATAGTTGTCAAAGCTCTCAACGTACGTTAAAAGCTGCTCAACTTTAATACTTTGAGTTGACGGAGAAGTACGGAGTGTGACAAAGCTCATAAGACTTCATGTATTTAAACTTAGTTGTCAGTTAAAAAAGGCAACGTATAATGTACGATGGATTCTATGTGCCCCGGCCTTAACAACCCAGTCACAATAGAAGGTGTTGGTGACTTATACAGCAAAATTATAAAGTCAAATATGATTCGAATTGATGGCGGTTCATTGCTAGCCCAGGACTCACTTTGGCTCATTATGAGCGCCTTTACTGGCTACACCTCACCATCTTTGGGGCGGGGAGGATGTTCACTTGAATGAACAAGGTGTTGGATTATCCATCTCTGGCCCGTTTTTATAAACGCCTCCAATACTTTTTGCCGTTCGTAAAAACAAAAAAGGGGTCAATTCAATCTTGGTAGAAGAAAACAGCAAGTGGTGCAAATAATAAAGGCCTAACTATAATGTGCATAGATTGGCTTAAGCTTTTACCAAAATTAAACGAAAGGTCTGTCAAATGCATATGTGAATGAAAAACGACTTTTAGTTGGCCATAATGTACTTATATGAACTTAATGATTTTAAACCCATTGTTGCACAACTGCGTAGTACTTGTGTAATTTCTAAGTAGATTATATTAAAAAGTACTAAAAATGACAACAAAGTATTTGTATGCAATAATTTCCAAACAAAAAGTAAGAACAATTTTGTGGTAATTTGTGTAATTAAAAATTGAAAAAAGCTAAAATACATTTCTATTAAATTAAATACAATATTATTTGTTTAAATTTTTCTTTATTTTAATAATTTTTGTAAACACACACACACAAACTCCTGAAAACAAATGGTTCCGCACAGAAAGTGCGTTCAGTTTCGTACTTTGCTTAAGCAACTGACATTAGACGAAACTTAACGAAAAGTTTCATTAAGCACATTATAGTTGTACACATTTGATTATACGTATTCGCACAGTTGCTTAAGCTGGCTTAAATTAGTTTATGCACATTATAGTTAGGCCTTAAGCCGGCATAGTATAAGTGTACCATAGAAACCATTGATTACTAAATAGTAAATTATTTATGACACAAAACATAGTGCATAGAATTTAGTGCATAGAATTTAAAGCTAACTTTCAAAAAATCTAATGAATTAATAAAACAACCTTTTTTTATATTTTTACAAAACAATCCAGTGTTTGAATTTATTTTCATTGGGAAAACCCCGCTTTCTTTTTTCAACCGTGTTTCAACCCATTACAACAGTTATGCACTTCTAAACTTTCTTACCCATTGTCAGCCGTTGATCTGCTTGCTATAAATGTACATGCACATCCAGACAAACAGCATAAAGCAATAAAGCATAAACAAAAGAAAAAACTCAAAGAACGCAAAATTCCAAGTAAATCAACCACCAGTTATTTTTTTGGTGTTGTTGTATTCTTATTACGTTCTTAGTATTGCGTTGGTTATGCAATCATGTGTATGTATGTGCAGTGTAAGTGAGTTTGAGCCTGGAGTTATTATTAACTAGAATTTTCTTGATAGTTGTAAAAGGTAATAAAGAAGTATAAATATCAGTTAGATGTTCGGCAGAGAGACAGTTTGATTTTAAAACTTGTGCAAGACAGAGTAGGCAAGTCTAGTGTTTTAATGCACAGTGGTATTAAGTGTAAGGCATTATACAGATGCGGAATCTTTAAAGGAAACATGGGTATGTTTTCTTTAATATTTCCTCCTCTGTAGCATTGTTTCTTGTTGATAATCATGTTTCCTTTCTGGCTTCCAAAATATCAAATTTTTTTTTGATATTTTACATATTTCCAAAACGATGTTCCCTCGTCTGTATTCATGTTTACTGTTTTTGCTCCTTTAGTTCGTCGAAAGCAGTTGTACTGTTAATATATTTTTAGTTACGGAAAAAAAATATGAAATAATTGTAATAAAAAAATATGAAAAGTAAATAAATAAATTCAAAAGATGTCAGCAATTAGGTAGGCAGGACGCTGAATAACCCGGAATAGTCTAAGTTGTCCAACTCACTTGGATCCTGGAGTCGTTCCCTTTGTGAATTGTCAGCAATTAAAAATAGTCAAAATTGGGTATCAAAGAAAGCTTCATTTACTCTCTTGTAATTTATATAATCTTCGGGCTAATTTTCGTTTAATTCCTCTGATAATTTTCTCATTTAACAACTCTTCTTTTTTTAAAAACCATCAATCATTTACGTATATTATTTCAGCTAACACATTTTTCAAGTCACACATTTTCAAAATATATTCTCCACCTTTAGTCGAAGTATTATCAACAACCAGTTATACATAACTGATGTTTCCTTTTTGGTTCCATCGTGTGTATTTAAAATGGAAACATCGAAGGAAACACATGTTTCTTGTAAAGTTTTACCATCTGTATATTTTATAATAGTTTTAAAATTTGTGCAAGAGAGTCATAAGTCAGAATGTTAAGCAAGTCTAGTGTTTTAATAAACACTGGTATTAAGTGTAATAATTTTAAAATTTGTGCAAGACAGTAATAAGTCAGAATAGTAAGCAAGTCTAGTGTTTTAATGCACAGTGGTATTAAGTGCAAATAATGTTGTGAATTTTTTAAGTACTGTCTAACGAAGAAGTGTTAGTGTTGTTATTCCATTTGCAATTGAAGAATCCGTAAAGTATTTTTAAAGAGAAAAAAGTAACAGTATGACAAAATGGTGAGAACTGTATGACGCTTTTCAGCCACGTTTGAGCTCTGATAAGATGTGAGATAGTTTCCTCCATTCAATAGATCCGACGTCAGATGAAGTCAGAAGACAGGTGCTGACACAAATCAGTTACACATTTATCTTCGAGATTCCCTTCACTTACGTGAAAGTAAGTATTGTAACGTGCCCTTATTGTGATGTTTTTTGTATTGAGGCCTAGCATCTCTGGTATCTTGACTTCTTCGAACCATTTAGGGACAGATAGGAAGAATTAGAAACCTTGAGATAGAAAACTTTAGCTCTCAAATAAAGAGCTTGTAACACGGCCAAGTCTAACATATTTACAAGCAGTTAATATACATAAGTGACTTTTAATTAATATGATGCCGCTATGGGATTTTGATTAGCTCACTCCATGCTGTTAGTCTAGCGTCAGATTGGACCGAAAGGCACATGCTGACATTAACACCGCGTTGCAAAAACTAACTTTTTTTCTGTCCCATGAACCAAATATACTTTTTCGAAAAGGAAAGAAAAACATGTACACGTCAGAACTATTGTTATTTTTTTTTTAAAGCTCGTAGTGTGCATCTGTCTGCCTGTGTGAAAGATCTTGAGCCAATTTTCACGACGATTTAAAGCCATGTCTAAGAGGCATGTTTTTTCTTTTATAAACTTAAAAAAAACATGTTTTCTGTTTTTCAAGTTTTTTCTCTAATTTCTTCTTGACTCGTTTGTTATTTTTTAAATTGTTTTATTTTCATTCGACTGCCAAGGCAACCACATCGTTACTACCAAAAGGGTAAAAAGAGACAAAAAATTTTTTTAACGACACCAATTGAAAAAACGACATGACTTAAAAATCATAGTAAAAATGTAACGTGATTTTGGTAGAAGCTTTAAAAGAGTATTATAAAAAAAGACGTGGCTTTAAATCACCGTATAAATCAGCCCTTTTAACAAATTTTTAACGCTTTTTCCGTGATCCAATCAAACTGAATTTTTGCAGGCGGACGTAATACAAAAATTTCTACGAGTCTGTCTGCAAAAATTCAGCTCGATTGGATCATGGAGAGAGAGAGTTAAAAACTTATTCAAAGTCAGACAGACGCACATTACGAGCTTTATATTTTATACAAGAAAAAATATGTCTGACATGTACATGAAAATCGCCGATACACTTGTATTTTTACTTTTTCTCCCCTTTCCGAAAAAGGATATTTGGTTCATAGGACAGAATGTGTGTAACGCGGTTTAATCAATCTTACATTCATTTAGGTTAGGTTAGGTTAGGTTAGGTTTAACAGGCTGCCAGCTATTATAAAGCCAGCCCACTTGGGTCCAGTCAGGTCCCGTTGTGTTGTGTTGCCATTTAAGCTCAGTATTTTCTTTGAATCACAGTGGTTTTAGTTCTACATTCTCTGATTTGATATATTTGCATATGACTGGTTTAGAACCAACCAGAGGATCGGATAAAGGAGTCCAATCCACTTACATAGCATTCCGATACCTCCGTCAAATCATAAAGCATCGGTCTGCATAGGTGCAATGCCCTTATATAAGAAAGAGCTCGACACTGACAGAGGAAGTGCTCAACGCTCTCTTCTTCCTCCTCGTCTCTGCAACTCCTACCTCCTCGCCTGCGTTTCTATGTGGCAATGTCCCGCCAGGACCGCTACAACCGAATGCAACCTCCGTCGGGGCAAGCCCCTAAGGATGATAGTCCTCCTGTTATCATATCTAGCCCATGTCAGCCTTGATACTCGACAGGTATTCTCACTAAACCATCTGTAAATGTAAAAAATGTAAAAGAAATCAATTTAATTAATTGTAAAATAAAGGACCAGAATTGGAAACATATTAAAGCAGCCATAAAAATTAAATATCCTTTATGTCGCAGTTTTTTTTCTATTCTATTGTACATATAAAGAGAAAATGCAATTTATTTGCAATTTATGGTAAATAAATTAAATACATATGTACATACAAATATAATTTGATTCAATAGAAATTACATAAAAATTACATTCTCGTTGCTGTCATTCAGTTTAATCACTCATGTGTGGAAGGGAAAAAATTATAATTTTCAACATTATTTTAAAAAAAATTTTTGTTTCTGTTACTTTCAGTTTCCTATAACAAATGTACGTGGCGGGGCAAAAGGCGTTAACAGTGTCATGAAAAGCTGTTTGGTTGAGCAAAAAAGAAAAATATTTGTTGAATTGTATTTAGAGAATTTGTTATAATTAACAATAATTGTCTGCGTTATTTGCTGTAAAATGTTGAAACAAATTCCGATTGGTCTATTGTATCAAATATAAAGTTAATTAATATTTGATTTTTAATCAAAGTTTTTCAGTTCGAAACCGAAAATGTAGTGAGATGATAAACAATAGTGTATATAATTGCTGAAAGAAATATGATATGGTTTTGGAAAAATCTAATTAAATATTATATGAAGTATCCCGTGACACACTTAAAATTATAAGTTTTCTTATGTTTTCAAAATCTATCATACTTCCATCCTTTCTTAATCAATTATACAAAACTCGAGCCTAAATAAAATTTGTGTAAATTTATACCAAACAGTGTATGTAGAAAAAACTAATAACAACACTAAGCTAGTTGCAAATTTTAACAAGCTGGGCGCCTGAGTAAATCCAATGTGAGTTCAATGGCGTTAACCGTTTTTCGATTTATTCGCGATTTAAAATTTGTAAGCTAAAGTACAAAAAAATGGTATTTTTATAATTTTTTGACCATTTTTTAATTTTAAATTTAGAAATTTTTGATTACATATTAACATCAATTAATAGAAAATTTTAAGGAAATTTTTGTCGCGATTTTTTCCCAAATTTTTTTTTGGCGATTTTTTACGCGGCAAGATTTTAAGATTTTTTCGCGAATTTTTTTTCTGCTTCGAGTTTGAAATTAATTCGAATACGCCGAAATTAGCCTTGCTAGATGTTTTCTGAAGTTATCACTTGTGCTAGCAATATTCGCCAACTTTGAAATTAGCCTTGCTAGATGTTTTCTGAAGTTATCACTTGTACTAGCAACATTCGCCAACTTTGATTTTAATCAATCTACTTTTATACATTTATATATGGAACATTTAATATGGAACTTGACAAGAGTAGCATAGCAGTTAAGTGTCAAATTTATTATATATTTTTGCAAAAATATTATTGTTGTAAAAATTTTCGGTAGTGAAATTATGTTAATTGTATCAAAATGGAGCAGCACATGGATTTTAATAATTTTTGTTACATTTGACGAAAAAGTACAATTACGCACTCCCGGCGGAAAATCGGCGGTGATTTTGCAGAATTATATTACCGATACTTTAATCAGGTAGTTTTTCGTAATGTGGAGTGGGCTACATCTATCGTTTGTACCGGATGCTGGTCTTTAGATGACAGAAAGGTGAGGTTGATTGTATTCCCAATATTCCAATGATTTGGTTGCATCCCCAAGTTCATAGCTTAGTGCTTAAATTTTGTTTCTGGTACAAATAGAAATATTATGTTACTCTTGTCATGTTCCATATTTAAATTTTCTCAAAGTAAATTGATTAAAATATTGCTAACACAAGTGATAACTTCGGAAAACATCTTGCGCGACTAATTTCGGCGTAATCGAATTAATTTCAAAGTCGGCACAAAAAACAAATCGCGTGAAAAAATCGCGAAAAAAATTTCGCTAAAATTTTCTATTTATTGGTGTGCATATTTAATCAATCATTAAATCATTAAGATTTGAATACTTATTGTTAGTTCATTTTAAAGATTCAATAAATAAAAAACGCTTAACAAAAAAAAAAAAAAAAAAACAAATTTTAATCAAAGTTTCTAAACTAAGAATAAAAAAACGGTGAAATAAGTATAAAAATACCATTTTTTGTATTTCAGCGAACAAATTATAAATCGCGACTATGAGCGCTAACTTCGAAAAACGGTTAATGCCATTGAATTCAGCGTACTCAAATTAGCTTTACTCAGCTTGTTACAAAAAAGAGTGTCTCAATTCGAGCACAGTGTAATTAATTAATATATTTTGTTCATTTGTTTCTTCAAATTGGAATGCTGAGTGGTTTTTTTTTAAGGTTCACAGTTTGAGTTGGCAGCACTACTTTATTTGAAAGCCCACTAAATAGCTGATAAATCTTTTTGGTATGGTTTCATTTGACCTTTAAGCACGAATTTGCGTCATATGCGTCACCAATTTGGTGAAAAGGCTGAAGCTTAAATTGATACAGAGGTTTCTTTCAAAATTTTGTTCTCCAATGAAGACTATTTTTGATGGAAAAGCCATAAATGGCCATGTGTAGCATTTGAAGTGAGGATAATCTGCTGAAATACATTAATATTTACAGAAAAATATTTTTTAATCGGATAAAGGTGTGCAGAGCTGTACCGACGTAGCGGCGGTCATTTGGCTGATATTTTGTTCGATACAATTTTATCACAATAATAAAAAGAAATGACAATAAATCCAAAATAAATTGTATTATATTCAAAGTCAACATCGGCACTTTTCATAAATATATATATATATATATATATATATATATATATATATATATATATATATATATATATATATATATATATATATATATATATATATATATATATATATATATATATATATATATATATATATATATATATATATATATATATATATATATATATATATATATATATATATATATATATATATATATATATATATATATATATATATATATATATATATATATATATATTGATTAGCTTCATTTTCTTGAAATATATAAATTAAGAAATTTTTTTTCATATGTACGGCATTAACTAACTAGTTGTGAGTTCGAGTCCAACTTCAATCAAGAAGAAGGATTATTTTTAATTATAACTAATTGCTGTGAAACAATAAGACCAAAGAAGAACAGAAAAAATAATTGAATACCATTAGCTGGGGGACAACTGGCTATGTCGCAGCCGCCACACCACCCATCAGCACCCACTAGGACTCCACCTCGGTATCATGTAAACATATCGGTATCATATTTATTACGAGTACGGCCCCTTAACCAACTCAGCCACCGAGCTCTTATTTAATTTTTCGTCTATATTTGTCTCATATAGATCATATATCGCTCCTTTATTACAACATAGTCATATCTCAAAAAACGAGCTTTTCGAGTTAAATATGCAGAATTGTTAACAGTACTATTTTTAATATGGTGCCAAAAATTTGTTGAAACTAATTTTAAACTGTTTCTTTTAGGAAATATTTTCTAAAAAAAAAAAAAATCTTAAGACTTGTATGGAAACTAAAAATTTGAAATATGTTTTTCTCGAAACAAGCTTTTTTGAGTTATGACTATGTTGCAATAAGGGAACGATATGCATACTCTTTGATCAAGAGTTATTGTTCGCCGTAATTGTTATCATAATTAAAAATAATTTTTGACGAAAGCGGGATTTTAACTTGAGGCAAAGACATACTATCATATAATATTAGAAATATTCAATAAGTTCAATTATTTATCATTATAAATAAGAAAATAAATTGAATTAAACTTAACCACAAAGTTTTTATAATTACTGGGGAAAATAATTCTGGAGATTCACGTATATTTCCACAGCGCACTGAGGCAAATCCGCTAACACACTATAAGGCATTTTTGTTTTTCTATAAAAATAAATCGTACTATTTGAATACTTAAAGAAAAAATAAAATGATTTAAATTATTGTTATCTCATATAACAAATTAATTAAATTTTTCTTTTTATATTATTAAAGCGCCTGAAAGTAAATGCAGTTATTATACTGCAAACAAAATTATTTGTGCACGACATTTATCTGTTTGTTTGTTTGTTTATTCAAGATATTTTCTTTATATTTCTCTTTCTATTGCCTTAAACTAATAAATAATGTTGACAATAAAACATACACAATAAATTGCCATAAAGGCTTTTTAAACTGAAAGTCAGAGGCTTTTTTCGAAGCTTTTGTTTTTAATTTTTTAGCTGTGACATAATAAATATTCAGAAAAATTTATTGTTGGCTTAAATAAATAAACAATATGTTTACAAAAGCCAAAGTAAAATTTTTGGCAGTTAATCTTAAATATATATTTTTTAAACATACTTTAAATTAAACTTTATTGTTTTTGAAAAATTAAGAAATCCGATTATAAAATTACAATAAAAAATTCTTTTAACGTCGTTTAAGCGACAAGCGACAAACTTAAACGATAAACATTAATATGAAATATTTCCAATTAATTTTTTTTTCAGCACAAAGACCTTTTTTGTTTTTTCAAAACTTTTTTATTTTATTTCCCAATATTTCGTCTTGTTTTGGAAGATTTTTTGAGAAAAATTTGTTTGTGTATTTTAAACTCAATAAAATATTTTATTGAATTTGAAATGCACAAACAAATTTTAATGAAGAAGTCTTCCTAAGAAAGACGAAATATTGAAAATTAAAATAAAAAAGTTTCTTTAAAAACCAAAAAGGACCTTGAGTTTATTAAAAAAGTGTTTGCAAATATTAAATTAAATAAAGGTCAAAGGAACTAGGCTCAAGATTAAAATAATATGAAACACTAGACTTGCTCTTTAATCTGCGATCGCGAACCTTGGCGTTGAAAAGATTCATAATATTTCTCATTAGATCGCACTTTAATACACTAAAATAACCCCAGTCTTCAGTTGTCAATATACAGGATGCCTCACAACTCAACGTCATGCCGGATCAGCTTAACAAAATTGATTGTAACCATCCTGAGAAAAATCAGAAAAAAAATCTATCTATGTATGTTAATAAATAAAAATAAGTACAGCTAGTTTAGAGACAGCAAACGCTGTACAAACAATGTGGGCAATTAACAAAATGCATATGTGATTCAATATGAGATGAATATAGATAGAAAATAATTAAATGCTCGGTGGCTTAGTGGTTAAAGCAGTAGATCATGATACGTCATGTTCCGAGTTCAAATCCCAGTGGGTGCTGATGAGTAGTGTAGCGACTACGAAACAGCTAGTTGTCCCCCAGCTAAAGATTTGATTATTATTTTTCTTGTCTTCTTCAATCAAAATTAGTGATCACAGCAGATTTGTATTGTAAAAAATCCGTCTTAAGAAAAAAACTTAAGAAAGAAAAAACCTGAACTATAACCCGTTGTACAAATGTACAAACCAAAAATTTAATTTAAAAGATCCCAAAAAAAGCTAAAGGTCATATCACATGATCTCCTATACGAGAAATAAATCGGTTTTTAAATATTCCTTTTTGTGAACACAAATCATTTTTGTATGTAATATTAAAGTCGAACTTTATTTTAATATTTCTAATATTATATGATGATGGGTTGGTATCATTCGCTGAACTCGAGCTAGACGAATGATACCAACCCATCATCATATAATATTAGGAATACAAATCATTTTTTTAATTGCAGTATTTCATATTAACCAACTGAAAGGTGTCTGAAATCTAAAAAAAGACAACTTGGCATAAAAATTTCAAATAGAAAAAAATTCCAAATAAATTAAAATGGTATTTCCATTTTCATTCTAATACTAACAGAAATTTTATGTTTAAAAAAAAATTTTTTTTGTGTGTAACAAAAGTAACGAGAGTAGTAACAGAAAATGAGAATCACCCATATCTTTTTTACCTTATGGCTAGAATGTGCCTGTTTTCTTGATTGTATTCCCAGTTTCACAGCAGAAATTTGAACAGCACATTTTCCTCATTAGTTTTGCTGACAGATTTTATAGTTTTACTTATTGTTTGTTATTTTTTCCGTGTCGTTCGTATTCTGGCCATTCCTAGTTTTTGTTTTCTTTTCCTTTTATTTTTTTAGGAAGGAGTAGTAAAAGTTTTCTTAAAATATGGCTGGTTATACTAAAGTGACACTTGCGTCTCATCTATTACTCGTAAATAGAAATTTTAGTAGTTGTACTCCATTCTCCTGCTTTGGGTTTTTTTCCTTTTGTTATTTCCAACAAGTCAACAGGAAGGGGAGTAGAGTGAATAATAAATTAATGAGTGTCTGCAATTCTGCGGCAGTGTGTTTGTTTGTTTGCCGGTTTTGTTTTTGAAAGCAGCATTAGGCTTTCATTTTGATTTGAATTTTATTTTATATATTTTTGCTGTTAGTGTTTTTGAGACTTGTTTTAGTTTTGCAAGGAATTGAAAATTTATTAATGAAAATGTGGTGTTTGCAATTTTCATAAATATGGTCTTCTTAAAGAGAAATTAAAGACATCAATTTTTACAAAAAAAGTGCTGCAACCAGTTCAAAATTGAGTTAAACATAAAGAGGTTGGATAGCTGCTAAAAAAAACTAAAGCATTCTGCATGTAGAAAAAAATATGCGTTTGACATGACAATAGTCTAAGTGCAACAAAATGTTGTTGAATTATATGAAGGTTGCTGATAATACCATATGGATGTGTCTCACTATAAATGAATAAAAAATTATAAATAACTCTTCTTACTTTTGGTTCAACATTGTTATGATTGCACAGGAAGTAACCACAGTATTAATAAAAATTTCTGTAGTGCTGTCATAGCCAATTATGTTATTATGTCAGTTAACCATAGTTATGTTTTAAACAATCAAATACTTTCATTAAATAACCATACAATAGTTTATTAGCATATAGCTACATTTTTGTTATCATTCGCGATATGAATTAAAAAGATGAATTTTCTGGATTAAAATACTATTTAATTTATTTAGAAGTACCTATGTTACATAATATACATATTTGTAGTTATAATAAAATAATTATATTAAATTATTAAAAATTTTGTAGCTTAAGATCTTTTGTTGTTTTTTTTTTATAAAAAAGTAACAAAATATTTTAAGCTACAAAAATTTTAATAATTTAACATAAAAGAAGATCAAATAATGTTAGAAAAAAATTAAAACAATTGCATATATTTTTTGTCTCGGCGAAGGGGAAAAATTCTTTACGCTCTGACCAGAATGTCCGTACCCTCCGCTTTGTGTCAGACTGGTCACAACAGTGAACTTACCGACTAAAAAACCTCCTCTTCTTCCTGAGATAAAAATTTCCATACCGGGACCGCCATAGCATTGCTTCGGGGTGGATTCCCAATGGCTTAATCAGCCCTTCTCTTTACACTATTCTTCGTCTGAGATCCTGATTATGATCTTGTTCTACGGCGTCTAGATCTGGCTTTTTCGTCCGCAGAACTTTTTCACAGAATCGCGATACCGCTAAAAAGTTGGCCTCGCTCACTATCATGATGTCCACGACATTCTCTACCGTTATTGAGCCAGCTACTATATCCAGTTCTCTACGAGTTTCCGCCCATTGGATACACTTAAAGAAAGTATATTTGGCGTCGTCCAGGACTTCTTCTTCGTATAAACAAAAGTGCGTATTAAATTTGCCTATTTTGTATAAATAGTTCCATGCCTTCCTTCGTGCTAGGATCTGTAGATGTAATGGGAACATATCTGCTTTTATTGTAACCGCTCCCACCGATACAGCACGGTATGCAGATGTGACCCGTAAAGCAGCTACCCTTTGCAATGCTAACAATGGTTTTGCTTCTACTTTGTATCTTAATTTTCTCGCCCCAGATATCGCTCCCATAGAAAAGGATGCGATGGCATGCCTCCATTAAAAGTTTGCGTTTTTCTGGTAGTGCGCCACCTATGTTCGCCATCAGCTGGCTTAATACGTCTGCCCATCTGAGAATATTAAATATGTTTTTCACTTCCAATGCAACTAAGAGAACCAGCGGTCTACCGAAGTGATTCCCCGTTTGCGTAGCCTTAACTGCCTCCATCACGTCATTGATAGCCCTAATTGTTGATCTCTTAGGTCTAAAGCCGTGCTGTCTCTCAAAGACATATATTGATAATATAATATAATTCTATAGGTCTTAGGGAATTGTTGCATTTGCTAACTGAAATAAGGTAATTTGGCAACAAAAGCATATTTAAAAACCGCACATAACCATAACAATATAGTTGGATGTAGCATAGTATGGTAGCTATCAAAATGGCATATTTAAAAATACATAGAACCATATTAACATGGTTGGACATATCATAGTGTTGGTATTATCAATCATAATTTGGTTGGATGTAGTATATATATAGTATATATATAGTATGTTTATTGTGAACCATAGTCTGGTTGGTTATTAAAATTTGAATGGCTGTGATAATAGTATTCATATTTGAAAACCACATATAACCATACTTATATGGTTGGATGTAGCATAGTACGGTTAGTATCAACAATAGTAGCGTTGGCTGTCTTCCAACAATATCAACAATAGTAGCGTTGGCTGTGTTATTGATCGCGGCAGTTATTGTTATAATTATAAAATAAAAATATTTCTTGGCTTTAGCCAGGACTGAACTTGAGCTAGACGAATGATACCAACCCATCATCATAAAATATTAGAAATATTAAAATAAAGTTGGACTATTCAACATTGATACATACATATATGTATATAAAAATATTATTTTCAAGATTTATTTTTGTTGTTTACTAACTTTTAATGTTTTTTTTTTTTATTCATACAATTGAGTTTTTTATTCGCTTTTCTAGCTTCTAACATTTATGCCAATAAAAAATTATAAAGGTGTAAAGAAATGATAGAGATGTGTATAAATGAAAAAGCTTGTTTTTTGTGTTTTGACAGATATTATTAGAGTATTTTTCTTTTTAAATTCTCAACAACTTATTTAGATTGTTGGGATATAAAGTTGAATGTTTGAGAATATCTTTCAAAAATTTCCAAAGTCTACTGATGATTAGGGTAGTTCCTATGAAATGTCGACATATAGATAGCTGGGAAACATAGATATTTACAAGTTTTTTTTTTTATTAGATAAATTTAATGAAATAAATATGTAAACAACATAGATCAACAGTTTTTTTAGTTAAACCTACAAAAAATGCGGGTGTTAATTAACAACTATGTATGTGTTTAAATATAACAGCTGCCTGAAACAGCTGATTTTAAACACCAGCATACGGTGTTTAAAGTACTTGTGAATAGGAAAAAGGTTAATTTTGTGGTTAATAATTTTAACCGAAGTAATTGGGGCTTAAAAGGCATAGTGAATCACACTACAGGTTTCTGTTTCCAAACTTGAAAAAATGGCTCGCAAGAAAAAGATTCATCTCAAACGAAGAAGTGATTACCGAAATTAATGCGTATTTTGAGGTGTTGCCAAAATCGTTTAAAAAACTTGGACTATTGTACTACTAAGTGCATTGAGCTAAAAGGAGACTATGTGTGGAAATAAATGGTTTTAAAAAAAAATTTGTTTTCCCACTTTGGCCAAGTTGTTAAAATCGGCTTCAGGAATTTCCAAGACCTCCTCAGCTTCCCCACTGAATTAACAAACATTTAAATCATGACAGAATTTTTAACCTTTAATAGCGAACGTAAGATTCCCTTTGTAATCTGTTTTCTTTTCACTTTTTGTGAAATATTAATTACTTTTTAAGTATTTTTCAGACAATGAATCCAGCCAGGAAGGTTGCAGGATGTTGGTGACACACAATATTGTGTGTTAATAATTGTTAATAAGGCAAAATTACATGTTTTTGGTCTCTTTTACATCTGCTTGAAAACAAATTAAAATTTAAATAATAAAACAACAAAAGGAAAACGAAAATAGTGTTGTTTTTTTCGCTCTTAAGATATTTATTAAAAATTTTATCGCAATTTCAGGACTGCTCTTGAACGACTCTTAACAATAACATTTATCGGAAATAAAGATTTTCAGAATTTAATTGACTTCGTTTAAGTTGAGAATCAACCACACAAGAATCTCTTTGTTGAGGAGAGATAATGGTATGCGTATGTCTGTATATACTTACATATGTAAGTGAATAAGGAAAACAGGTTGAAGAAAGCGGCATACATATACCGCTACAATGAAAAAGTGCAGAAAATAAATAATTAAGTTGAGCCAAGAAAGTTTTAAAAATAAATGTTCTTTTCAACCCAACATATAAATATGATTACTGCAAATCCATATCAGTGATGGCGGGACATATGAAGGCATGCTTATACGCTTACATTAGTAGCGGCAAAAAGCAATCGTGTATTTTTGAAGTGCTACGCAGTGAGCATCATACATACGTGACAGCAGGCTACGCGAACACACACAGCTACAAATACCACTGATTACAAATCTAGCCCTGTAGACAGCTACTTAATTATTTATGAAACGGCAGCTTTTCGTACTTAGTAAACAATAGACATTATTTCTTTTTTTTAATTTTTTCTTTTTTAACTGTTTGACTACTTGTTTCTATGATTGCAACACTCGGGACCCTTAACGTATGAGTGGTTATCACATATATAACACCGCTTTCACACACACTAAGTTTACTTTGCAACGTCTTGAGTTTGGTGGTGGCAAGGGAAAATAGAACGGCTCTACTTTCGCTTGTTTTTCCCTTATCACCAAAAAACTCAAGACTTTGCAAAGTAAACTTTCCGTGTGTAAAAGCCATGTAGGTATAGCAAATTGTATAAACGGTGTTGTGCAAAAATTGGCGTTGCCGTATTGCTTCCGGAGAAGTGGGGGAATTTTGGGGATTCACGAAATTAATTTTAGGAATTCATACAGGAAATTTGGAACCACTTCGCTAACCGGTTTGGCTTCGGTTTTTTACATTTGCAGCACGTTTATGCCGCGGAACATGCATCTGAACTATTAACGGTTATTCGCTCTGGTGCGAAAATTGAAGTTTCCGTATTGCTTCGGAGGAATTGGAAGGATTTTAACGTTTCCTGAAGCCCAAAAAACTCGGAACCACTTCGTCAACCGAGTAAGAAACGGTTTTTATATTCGATGCCTGTTTTAGCCGTGGGTGTTCAACGGGTTTTAACACTTATTCGATTTAGTGTAAAAATTGAAAATGCCATATTGTTTTAGGAGAAGTGGGGAATTTTGGCGATTTCTGAAGCTGTTTTTGGGAATTAAAAAAAACAACTCAGACAGCGTTATACGGGTATTTAATTATGTGGTTATATGAATTATTTAGAAAAATGCTTAAACAATAGTGAATGAAAAATTTGAAATTTGATATCAAAGCTTGTTTTGAATTTTTTAAACTAAATTTATTTCATGTATAAGTGAACTTTTAGTTATTACATATGTACGATATTAACTAACTAGTTTTGAGTTCGAGTCCAATTTCAGTCAAGAAGAGGAATTATTTTTATTTATAACAATAATTGCTGTGAAACAATAAGGCCACAGAAGAACAGAAAATATAATTGAATGCCATATAGCTAGGGGACCACTAGTTGTTTTGTAGGCGCTACACTCTTATCAGCACCCACTTTAATTATTTTGACGTTAATGTTTGCCACATATAGTTGTCATTGTCTGAGATGGTTACGTCGTTGGCTATATTATATAGATTTATTTGCTGTAAGATCTATTTGCTGTAACTTGCATTAAATGAAACTAAAAGCTGTACTAACTTTATAAGAACTCATTTGCAATTTCGGTTATTTTAGTAAAAAAAATTTTAATAAAATATTTATATTTTATTTGACTTATGGAAATTGGAAGAAATATATTAATTTCATTTCCACTTTTACTAAAGGGTTTCAAAGTGAAACAAAAACTAATTTAATAATTAAGTCCTCCTCCCATCATATTTTGTTTTGCTATATTGTCGAATGCTGTTAAAAATAAAATCATGGTTAGTAAGAAAAACGTAATTTGACAAAAAAAAGTGCTAAATTTGCCTTGATTTATCTTAAAAAGCCCGATAAAACAATCAAAACATCGATTAAAACAAAAATCAAATATATACAGTGGTGGCCATATAGTTAAAACATTCTTGCTAGTAAATTAATTTGCTGTTTTGATGGTATACTTGAGATTGTGTTGTTGGTTAACTAGACGCAGTACATCGTCGAAACTTGGATTCGTCACTCCATGAAATATTTTTCAAAAATCCAATCATAGTGGGACAGGCTGTAGATATTCAAATAATGTTATATAAATAGCAGAACTGAAAATGTTTTTGCTGACAAAAACCAATCTGGATTTAAACACGTTTTCTTTATCGCTGCTCTGTACACGAACTCTGACATTTGGTCGGGTGGCCAGACTAACTTAGCGGTTTGCACAGAGGGCTGTTCTCAACCCTAAGGTGACCAAATTCGTGACAGTGCAACACAGGGAAAGCTTTTACTGTACGATGCACGTCACGTAAGGCATCTTCATTTAGCCGCCGTCTAATGGATCTAGATAATACACGCATATCATATCGCTCCTTTATTGCAACATAGTCATATCTCAAAAAATGAGCTTTTCGAGTTAACAATGCAGAATTGTTTATATTTATATTGTGACAAAAATTTATTCAAATTACTTTTAAACTGTTTCCTTTAGAAGATATTTTCTAAAAAAAAATTTCGAAGATTTGTATTGAAGCTAAAAGTTTGAAATGCGTTTTCTCGAAACAAGCTTTTTTGCGTTATGACTATGTTGCAATAAAGGAGCGATATGATGACTCTAATTCAACTTTTAACTGTTTAGAGTTTATAATACGGTCAGCTTTGCAGGCCCTCATTTTATCGCCTCTGGCTCGAGTTGTGCGAGGTTTGGAGACTCTGGGTATTATTATCTTAAGATTACCAAATTTGTTCATTGCATTATTAATTTTCCCTTTAGAGCAAACAAGTAATTGAAAAAATTCATTTACCGTCTTCACGGAGTCTCTGAGCTTCCTTTCCTCTTCGGAGCAACTTGGTATTTTTACCATGGCTGGTTACTAATATTGGGGTACAGTTTTGCTGATATTATTTAAAACATAAATACATGCACTCGCATAAATACATGCAAATCAAAACCAACATTTTTAAATTTGTTTTTGTTTCAAACGTTTTTTTTAGCGAGCGTGCGATGTCGAATATCATAATGGGACAGGCTGTAAATGTTAAAATAATGTTGCTTAAATAGCAGAACTGAAAATGTTTTAATACACATACACTTGAAAAACGACATTTTCTCTAAATAATGACTTACCTTTTAATAAAGCTAAACAGAAAATGAATGTAAAGAAAGCACCACGAACAAGAGAGATCAAACTTTTATTTTCAGTGGAAAAGTTACATTGCAATAAGAATAGATCATATAAAATACCAAAAGAATGAGAGATCACATTTATGTTTTAATTACATGTCCACCACTGTATCTAAAGTATATATTCGTACACAAAAGGACACTTTTATTTGGCATTTTAAAAATGCTTGAAAAAAAAACTGAAATCTGTCAGAGAAAAGGAAAAAAAAAATCAAATTAAAACTCTAACACGCACTTGAATGACAGGAATTCTTGAAAAAAATACATAAATAAATAATAAAATAAAACGAGATTTGATTCAAATATTCAGACATTAATCTTGAAATAAATGACATTCGCAAAATAAATGCGCACTTATTATTTACACACAAACATCTCCATTAAATAAAATAAATGAAATTTATAAGTTTTAGGTTGACTACAATAATGGAGAATATTGTGTTAAAAAGCACGTAATTTTTGCTGATTATCTTTGCATCTTCTTTTTCTTAATAATAGCAGTTTACGGGGATACTTTTACACACGAACGCATGTGAAAGCTTTAAAATTTTCAAATGTCTGCTTAAAAAAAGGTTTAAATGTGAAGCATACTTTGAGGAGTGAATGAAAGAGGTTCTTAGAAATGTATGTAAGCAGAAGTGTTTGCTTACACAATTAAATAAAGCGGAGCTGAAAATAAATCTTTAACAAAAGCTTCATATAGAAAAAATAAATAAATTACGAAAGGTCATTTAAAGAACCTTTTAAAAAATCTTTCGAAAGAAATGACCTGGTAGCAAGATAACTCTCCCAGTCCTCCCGAGGAACAGGTTTTACCTTGGCGTATACCTAACCAGGAAACTCTGTTTTTCGGGTAAAGAGAGGAAGGGGATTCCCCTGTTTGTTGCAGCAAATAAAACTCTAGGAAGCGGCATGACTTATGTTGTGTTGGCTCTCGAAAACCCTTACTAAGGGTATAAATTGGCAGAACGGGGATCAGCATGGCCCCCGGCTGGTTCTGCCAGCAGTTAAATCCGGCCTGATCATGGCTGAGGTGCCTATCATAGCTGAAATGTTCTGGCTGTGGTTGAAACCTAAAACACCGGAAGGGAAAGTTAATATCCCTGATAATTGTTTGATGTCTGGCTTTTTTCGGGAACTGACAACCTCTCGAGGATCTGTTGCCTTTACAACAGATACCTGCACTGTGAGGAACCAGTGGTGATGGTTGACGGGTGAGTTGGTTTAAGGGCTGATGCTGCTAGTAGGCTTCGAAATACCAACTCATTAAGCCTTGTCTTCCATTGATTGCTGGGAAATAGCATACAGGAGGGATTAGAAGGCCCGAACTCCTCATCAAAAAGTTGCAAATATGGCTGCAAACATATGGCAAAAACTGCTACCTGTGTGAGCCTAGTCAGCCACACGCAAGCGATGGTGAATCGTGAAAAATTCATTCCGTAGAACTGGTCCATCATCAGATAAGGACGTAATGGTGGGTGCTGATGTAAATCTATTTCACAATTCTCCCACTATAGGTGGTACAACATCAGGTCAGGCCGTTAAGGCTGGCGCTGATGTAAATCAATGACAAATATTTCACCTAAGGCATCTGTCCGATTTCAAACCTACATAATAAAATTGACTGAGTCATTGCCATTACAGGTTGTCTGTTGTAGAATTTTAAACCTCCTACATTTGACATATGTCTGCTGAAAGAACACATCCCCTGTGTAGTTTTTATTTTAACATCTTCCGGTATACATCGGAATGGCAGTCTAGCATCTAGCCGTAGAACTTAATCTAATTACTCCTCTTAAGTGTTTCAGGCAATATGCGCATGTCACTTGTAGTGGGATATTCTGTTTTGTGACAAAAAACATCTCCGTATTTAATGTGACACACCTTTTACACTTCAAAGTAATTTTTCTTCACGTGCACTTTCTGGCGCCAACCATGAAATGAAAGTTTATTATTTTACCTAAAACACCCACCTAAATCATACTTTTGTTTTATATGTCTTGGTTGCTTTCTTTTCTGCTGATAAGATTAGCAATGAGGATCATTAATTTAATAAAGTTTTTAGACATTGCTTTCCATTTTGCTTCACATACAAACTGCTGCCGACAGATTCTAAAAAGGTAAACTGACAAATGAATTTGAAACAACAAAAGAACAATAACAACTCACTCACGGAGTATTATAGATGTTATTTATGATAATGGTATTTAAATAAAAATCAATTTGTAAGAAATAAACACCATAAAAATATATAATTTATTGTGTTGTTCTTTTACAAAGGTCACACACACACACACACACACACACACACACACACACACACACACACACACACACACACAAAATCTACTTAAAGTGAGCCCTGCAGTCTTGGAAATTTCATTTTACTCCCGTCTGCCTACTAAGCTATATTTTTTCCATAATAATCACTACATATCATAGCAAATGCTGGCCCTTTGATATCCTCAAAAGACATTTTTCAAGATCTTCAGATCTAAAGGTCTTACCAGCGAAAACCACATCATTGTTTCGGTAATTGTTTTTACAGGAAAAACTTCCCTCCTCCTCCCTTTTTTCACCCACAACTGCTCGTTTTGCTTAATAAAAATTTTAAACATAAATTTAAATGGGACAGCTAAAAACAAACACAATAAAATTAAAGCATAAACATTTCATGAATCGTAATTTCAACCGCAAATAAGACGCCGTCACCATCAATTCTGTTGCCACAAAATCTTTATTAAATATTAAAGCGAAAGCGAACCGAAAGCAAACAACAAATAACAAACAGACAACATCTCTTCTCTGACATTTGACAACAAAACGTAATGACTCTCAAATATCATTAACGAAATGTTTGTTCTTGCAACCAAATTGTCTTTCTGCTGCTTTTTATTTTGTATTTTTATTTGAATGGTAATTAAATAAAATTAATGTCAGCCCGCAAACTGAGTCTGAGTTAAAGTTTGCTTTAGCAATAAAATCAAAACCATAAAAACTGTTTTTAGTCAATTTTATGTAAAATTATGGTTAAAAGAAACATTGAAGCTCCTCCTTAAAAAGCATCTAATGGAAAATTTTACACTTGAATAAAATTTAAAAGCTCTTATAATACAAATACAGTTTTAAAAACTAAAAACCACGCTTCGATATAAAACTAATTATCCATATAACTAAATGATTATACATATAACGCGTTTCTAGTTTTTTTCGGAAAACTCAAAATCGGCTTTAAGAATCGCCAAAATCCCCCACTTTCGTGAAAACAATATGGCAACATTGATTTTTGTACTAAAGCGAATGACTGTTTATAGTTCAGATACACGTTTCGCAGCCAATACGTGCACCGAATATGAAAAACCGGTTCCGATTCGTTTAGGGAAGCAGATCCGAGTTTTTTGGGAATTACCAAAGTCAGCTTCAGGAAAAGTCAAAATCATCCCACCGCATCAGAAGTAATGTGGCAATTTTAACTTTCGCACTAAAGCGCATGACCGCTCCAGTGGTTATATCCGATTTAAGTAAAGAAGATGTTTCAAATATGCCATCAAGAAGTAGTGTAAAAAAACGCAAAAGTCTATTTAAGCCAAAACCGTTATGTAAGCTTATGTTGGCTTTAACAGGCCGTCAACCATTGAAAAGCCAGCCCACTTGGGTCCAATTTGGCCTCGCTGTGTTGCTTGTGTATATATCACACTATCTCAGCAGATCTACACATCACTGGTTTAGAACCAACCCGGATGAAGGAGTCCAATTCATTTACATTGCATTCGTGCAGCATCGGTCTGCTTAGATACAAAGCCCTTACATAAGAAAAAGCTGGACATCGACAAAGAAAGTGCTCAACACTCTCTACTTCCTTCTTGCTTCTGAAACTTCTACAGAAGTCATTAAATGAAAGATTTAACCTCCTCGACAATGTCGAGGCTTTGAAAAAACCTATCTACAAATAAAATTACCTTTCGAAAAAAGTACCTTTAAAAAAAGCTACTTGTCATAAAAAAGCTCCTGGAAAAAGTATATTTTAGAAAAAGTGCCTCTACTGCAAAGCACCTTATGAATGCACAACTTTTACAAAAGGTCCTTCTGAAAATGTTACTTTTGAAAAAGTACTTTTTGACTTATTAACTTATGAAAAATTACCTTTTGAATAACTTTTAGAAAAGGCTCTTCCGAAAATTTTACTTTTGAAATAATACTTTTTGAAGAAAGTACTTTTTGACATATAAAAAAGTACCTTTTGAATAGCTTTTAAAAAATATCTTTCTAAAAATTTTACTTTTGAAAAAGTACTTTTTGAAGAAAGTAATTTTTAAAATATAAACTTTTGAAAAAGTAACTTTTAAAAAATCTTTTTTTGAAAACATTAATTATTGATAAAATCACTTTGTGAATAAAGAACCTTTTGATAAAAAATCCTTTTCATAAGTCCAGCAGAGGCGTTCAACTTTAGTGTAAAATAGTTGTCATATATTTATGATTCAAGGAATCGTCCATCGCTGGCCACTACTTTCTCCTTTCTTTCGGGCACCGTAAGAGGCCCGAGTTGAAATAACTGGTCAGCAACGGCTGGAAAATACCTTTCATCTATTGACAAAAAAAAGTAACCCTTTTTAAATAAAAAGACGTTTTAAAAAAGTTCCGTTTAAAAAATGCCTTTAAAAACAATTTGCGGCAATCGCAAAAAAATACCTTTTAGAAAATCACCTTTTAAAAAATTACCTTATGGAAAAAGCAATTAACAAAAAATACATTTTGATAAGTGTTTGATTACACTTACTGGCGATTTACCCAAATGCCCTCTGCTTCGGGATTGGAAAGGAAAGTCAAAGCAGCTACAATACGTAAATGGGCACCATTCAAACACACTTGACCTATTCCTGACTTCACACCCTAAAAAGTATGAAGTCAAAGTTAGTGCACCTCTCAGCAATTCGGAGCAATGCACCATTTCTGCCTCCTTTTCGATCTCTGAACTTCGTAACGTTTTGAAATCAGCTACGAAACGTTCAATATTTATTTATGAAAAGGCGCGTTGGGCTGAGCTCAATCAATTTTATGAGCATATTAATTGGAAACTTTGCTTTCTAGATAACGACATAAATGCTTCAGCAAAAATGGTCGAGAATATTATATTGCTAGGGATGAAATCATTCATCCCATCCAAGCAGATTTCGGTTAAACCAAGAGTGAAATCCTGGTTTAATCAGACGTGCAAAAACGCAGTCAGATCCAGAGAGGAAGCATTCAGTAATTGGCGTTTAAACTAAAACCCAGAGACTGATTTGCTACGCAAAAAGGTACTTAGGCGTGAAAAGTTTCTTCACGAACAGCGTCTTCGTGCCAAGGTCCTTACAGCTCCCCGGGGCAGTAAGACCTTTTGGTCATTCGTTAAGAGGGTAAAGAACAATACTAGTTCATCAATCCCAACTCTCTTAAAGAATGACCAAGCATTCACCGACCCGGTTGACAAAGCTAACCTGTTGGCTGAAATTTTTGCAAGCAACTCCTGCTTGCCGGAAAGCAGTCAACCACTTCCCGAGCTCGAAAGAGTATCTGTAACTATGCCACAGATATTTATCCGGGCACAAGCAGTTAAAAGGGTTTTGGCATTCCAGCACTGGTCTTGAAGCAGTGTTCTTCTACGCTTGCGCGTCCATTAGCACGTCTCTTCAGCTTACTTTACCATTTTGGTGAGTTTCCATCAAGCTGGAAGGTTGCTAATGTAACACCAATACCCAAAAAGGGTGAGGCAAATAACCCTGAAAATTACCGCCCAATTGCAATTTGCTCTACACTTTCCAAAGTAATGGAGAGCATAGTCAACCATCACCTTATGAGGTATCTAGAGTCGCATAAACTACTTTGTGATCGTCAATATGGATTTCGTAAGGGTCGTTCTACTGGCGATCTTATGGCATATCTTTCAGAGAAATGGTGCAACTCAATCCATCATTTCGGTGAAAGTAGGGTGGTGGCTCTGGATATTTCAAAAGCGTTTGACAGAGTGTGGCATGCTGCACTACTGGCAAAACTTACTGCTTTTGGTGTTGGTGATGACTTTTCACGATTTATATCGAGTTTTCTCAGAGACCGCACTATACGAGTTGTTATAGATGGGGTCTCATCAAACGAGTTCAAGATTAATTCAGAGGTTCCGCAAGGCTCCGTTATTTCTCCTACCCTATTCCTTATTTTTCTAAATGATCTTCTCTACCAAACTTCCAACCCTATCCACTCTTTCGCAGATGACAGCAGCATTTGCCACTCGTACTCATTTAGCTATAGACCCAGCCTATCAGAGATCGCTGCCAAGAGGCTAAATATGAATGATTCACTCAATAGTGACCTTCTATTAATTTCCGAATGGGGTCGGAAAGCCCGAGTCGCCTTCAACGCTCGTAAGACCCAATGTTGCTTATTAACACACAAGCAAATGACCGCAAATGCTACTTCATCTGTACTCATGGATGGTATAAATATTGAGGAATCGGATGCTCTTGATGTTCTTGGAATGAAGATACAGTGTGATGTTCGCTGGACTGAACACATTTTTCATGTCTCCAAAGAAGCATTCAAGTGTCTTGGTTTTTTGAAACGGTGTAAGATGTACTTCACTCCATCCGACCTCCTTACTACTTATACCACCTACATCCGACCGAAAATGGAATACAACTCTCATGTTTGGGCCGGTGCCTCAAAGTCTGTTTTGGGGTTACTCGACCGTGTGCAGGAGAGGGCAAAGAAGCTCATCGGTGACAGTAGGGTATCCAACTCTATTGACTCACTGGAGCATCGACGCAGTGTGGGGTGCATTACTCTGTTCTATCGTTACTACAATGGATTTTGCTCGGACGAGATTAGGGATCTTGTTCCCGAAACTCGCACATTTTTACGTAGCACGCGCTCATCGTCCAGAGCTCATCCATTTGTGGTCGATCGCCCGGGGAATCGCACTACGCATTACAGAGAGAATTCGTTTTTCAGCCGAACGCTTCGTCTATGGAATAATTTGCCTGCAGACGTGTTTCCTGTCTGTTATAACGTTGGAAGGTTCAAGTCAAATGTTCACAAACACTACTCCCTCTTTCCCCCTCCTCACAACCTATTTTCCTAGTTCTGGTACAATGCACTGCATATGTAGGGGTCATCCCCTGAGTACTGGTCCAATATAAAAAAAAAAAAAAAATTTTAATTCACAATGTTTTTTATTCTGCAATATTGGGGTTTTCTTATCGGCTATATATAAATGTATTAAAATAGATTTAAGAATACAAGCTCTTTAGATTAAAATTAAATTGAGCTGCTTTAAGGCTGCTAAAATTAAATATTAAATCGCCGCCAATTCACGTTTTAAAAAGTAGATGATACGTTTCGAAATGCAACACAAAAATTCTAGTGCACAAATTCACCTCCTGCAATAGCGACAAAGGTTTAGAGTTACCTGCTGACTCGTAATGGATTGTAGTTTTAGTTACACGATTTTTTGTATTGTTCAAACTTAGTTTGAACAGTGTTTTTTCAGAAAAATACATTATGAAACAAGTATCTTTAAACAAAAGATACTTTGATTTTTTTTCCTTGCCTTCTGGAAAAAAAACTCCTGATAAAAGCACCTATTTTGAATAGGTATTTTTAGGTATAATTATATATTTTAGTTATACACGCAGAGAAAATGCATTTCTTCATATTGTTATGGCAACATTAATATGTACTCTGTAATATTTTGTATTGTGACGGATTATTGTTTTTAACATAGTATAAGTCTTAGTAAATATATTAGTGTAAAAATGTTGCCGTATATATTATTATAGTTCTCTTATTATCAAATATGGTTAGATGGAATAATAGTATTTAAAAAATATAGCTCGAATACGACAATAGCTGTTGTTATACGTATTTAAAAGCTTTTTATTTTAAACATATGTATGTTAGACTTATTCACTGGCAACACAAATATGTTTACAGAATAAACGTGGCATTGTTGGTTTTGTTCAATGCATTGACGTACAATTTTATTTCATTTTGTCATGCCAAGCAGTCAATTTTTTTCGTGTGTTTAATTATTAAGAAATATTAAAAATAAAAGAAAAAGTTTCAAATTTTTTGTAAAATAAATAAATAAATATATCGCCATAAATGAACAAGAATGTATGAAAACAAAGAGGTTTATATTAGCATTTTTATATTTGCAAAGGTTTGTTGACAACAAATTTGTTGTATACTTATTTTACGGCCCAATAATTTACCAACGATACCATCGTATTGATTTTTTTTAATATAAATTAGAACTAATAACCCTTATACAATATTTTTTAAATAAATTATATTTTACTGCAAAAACTGTATGTATAAATTTATTTAACGATGTGACCATCAATGGTAGTATAACTCGAACGTGACAATAGTATAGATGAGAGCGATAATATAATGTGGTTGTCGTGCTAATATTATTAAATCTTTTACCAAACATATGGTTACATCAAACAATATGGTTCTTGAATCTACTTAGTTTAGCAAAGAACATTTCAGACTGAAATAATTTTATTTGGTTGCCTTCAACCATATAACGCAACAATAGTATGTTGCCCTTAGTTGTTGTTATCTCAACTATATAATTTTTTCTACGTGTAGGTATAGAGTATTTTTTTATAAAGAAACAAGTATCTTTTGACAAACAACCTTTTGGAAAATTAGCAAAAGCAGCTTTTAAAAAAACTATCTTTTGGCAAATTAAAAAAAGTTGCGTTCGAAAAAAAAGCTTTTAAACAAAATGTTTTAAAAATGTAACTACCTTTTGAACAAGTATTGCTGAGAAATAGTAGCTGCTAAAAATTACATTCTAACGGCCTTAAGTACAATCAAACTCGTTATGCTAACTAACTAGCTGCTAAGTTTTTTGTGTGTAAATTCCTAAAAGGGAAAGATAGCAGCTAGTTAGTTAGCACAAGGTTGTTTATTATACATAAGGCCGTAAGAAACCAACTATTTTTCAAGGAAATTTTTCTTCTAAAATACCACTTTAAAATAAAGAAACCCCTTTTTTGGATATTGAATGCTTAAATAAAGTATCTGTTATACATTTATTGATTTATTATCAACATATTATGGGCTTAAAGCTAAGTCCTTTAGTTTAATATATATAATAAAAATTCCTTTAAAACCTTTTTATGCCAAATAAATAAAATAACCGCAATTCGGGTTTGACCAAAACTACAAAAGAATAAATAAATCCTTAAAACTCATTCAAGTTTATGAAAGCAATTTAGTATTTTATGACCGGGCTTAAGTTAAAGGCAACAATTCACATTTATATTCATAAACTTAATGAAAAATAAAACAAAGGAACATGAAAGGATTTTAAGTTTGCAAATAGTTGACCATTTTTATAATACGGGTACCAACTTTTCATTCTTTTCTTTATTACTCTGTTCTTTAAACTCTGGTATGTTAAGAACTTTGCTGCCCAACAACTTGAATATAAAATGGGAGTTTAATACAAATTAGATAGCATAATACACAAGTATTAGATATTCATTAAGTGAAAGGAAATATCTAAAAGCAATTATAAAGTATGAAATGACCGACCGTTCGTTACTAATAGCTATTAAAGTAAGTGAAGCGTATGATTGATATTAATAGTTGTTTTACACACATGTTAGCATATAACATATACGCTCATTACACTTAAACAATATAAAGCTTATCCATATACTCGTACTCATGCACGTGCATGACCAAAAACTGATTTAAATTTCAATTCATTTTGAGGTTAAATATTTTATTAATGAACATTTTCAATAACCCAAACTCACTGGAACCACATTCTAGTGGTGAATAATTTATAGAAATTTAAAACAGTTTTATAGATCGTTTTAGGTGCAATTGGTTGTGAAAATGTTTTCAAAGTTTACCAAAATGTTATTGTGCTACTAATAAAGCAAAAACTCTCAACAAAACATTTTTAAAGTTGTTAGATAATGGAAGATATTTAAAAAAAATTAATGAATTCAAATTGTTAGATAGAATTAAAGTTTGCATTAAAGCATTGTTTTGTAAAAGCGAATAAGTTATTTAAACTGATGATAAAAAAGTGAAAATTAGTGTAAGGTTTAGAAAAGTATACCCAGTCGTTGCACAGGATGACTCCTATCACCAGATTTTAAGTGCATTATAAAAGAGAGTCCAGAATACTGTTGGGATTTACTGTTAACAGAAAATGGCCGTTTTATTTTTTTTTTGCCATGAAGCCATGTCGTTGCAGGTATGCATTAGTTTAGGTTTAAGAGACCGCTAGTCATTTAAAAACCAGCCCAGTTAGGTCCAATTTAATCCCATAGTATTGCCATTGGAATTATTTGAAGTTTTAGTATTAACGTTTGAGGAGTTGAAAAGTAAGTGTAAGGAACTAGGACTGGACGATGACGGGGGTAAGACAAGTTTACAGGAAAAGGTTATTAATCATTTTGGAATTGGATATCAGACGGATTCGACGGATGACAAAGCGGCATTCAGAGTTCACTAAGGCGTTCAGCGACCTTCGGCAGCAGAATATCATGGATCTTCTACCTTTACGCTGAAAGATATCAAAGATACATTGTCAAAATTCTCACTCGAAACTACTCCTGCCACACTGAAAAAATTATGCGTCATATATTTAATAAAATTGTTTCATTAAATATTTTTCATTAATGAATAATTTTCACAATATGCATGAAACTTCATATATATTATGAAATAGTTCCATCATAATGGTTTCATTAAGTTTCATAGTTTCATTAAAAAAAATTATTGGATTTATGACTACAACAATATTAATTTTTTTTTTAAATTCTTTGGATTTTGGTAAAATATAAAACTCCTTCATAAGGTCAATGAAGTTATTTTATTTATCTAATTTTATTATTCATTGAGCACCTGAAAAATTTACATTAAATCAATGAAATAGTTACATTTGTTTAATGAAATAATATCATAACACACATTAATAAAATATGTTCACAAATGTACGTAATAAAATCAATGGAATTATTTCATTTATTCATTGATACTTTATTTCATTACACAAACAATACTATTCCTTGCTTTTGTAAAATTGTACCTAATTATGATAAAAGAAAATGTTGAACAAGTATTCACCAAATAAAACAGATTTTAATAATTCAAATGACTTCAATACACTGGTATTTAAATTTTTTAAACTATTATTATGCTGATTTGAGTTCATGCACATATGTACATACATACCCAAGTTCGGTAGCCAGAAATTTATTTGTCATTGATCTAATGAATTCTATTTCATTGGAATTATGAAACTCATAAAACTTACATTTTAATAAAAAAAACTTGACATTTTTTAAACTGTAGCTTAAGATTAATAAATGCCCATTAATATATCTTACCAAAATCCAAAGAATTAAAAAAAAATTAATATTGTTGTAGTCATAAATCCAATGATTTTTTTTATTGAAACTATGAAACTTAATGAAACCATTCTGATGGAACTACTTCATAATATATATGAACTTTCATGCATATTGTGAAAAGTTTTCATTGAATTAATGAAAAATATTTAATGAAAAAGTTTCATTAAATATATGACACATAATTCTTTCAGTGTATAAAAACTGTTTATGTCGTTGTAAAACATTTTGTTGCCTTTTAAGTAATTGTGTTAGTGTCAAAACAAATATTTATGAAAAAATCACACGAATATTTTTATCCACAAATGTTTATGTATATTTAATAAAGAACTGGCACATATGTATATAAACATATATGTATGTGTATGTTTACGTATATTTAAAAATATATGTTGGCTTAAAAGCTTAAGAGCATGTTTGTTTTTTTAGTATTATTTGCAGGAAAACAAAAGAAACGAACAAAAAACATATTATCTATAAAAAGGTCCATAAATTTATTTCTGTTACTTTATATAAATATTTTTTTTTAGATACCCAGTGATAAAAGACTATTCTTCTAAAGTAGAGACAGTTTTGTATAGTTTCACTTTAAGTGAATTCTTTGAAGACTCACACGAAGTTAAATGTAAACCAGACCCGAAAGCTAAGATTATTCTGCATTCATTCGACTTTTCTTAATTTCAGCCTAAATTAATGTGAACCATGGAAAGATATGCAATCGAGCCATGCGTTAAAGTTGTTATTAAGGCAATGGCAATAGTAGATTATCAATTTTCGAAGAACATCGTCTTCAGTGATGGGGCACATTTTCACCTCAGTGCTTCGTCAACAAGCAAAATTGCCGCATTTGTGGAATTCATTTTTCCATAGTTAAAACAAGTGCTAAATTTTCTTTGGTAATCTTACTGCTGGGTATATGTGTTTTTAGCTCAATTTTTTTTAGGGTGAGAATTAAAATTTATGCAGATACATATTTACTGATAACCTTGCTATGTTTAACTTTACTTATCTCCTTTTTTGTCATGTATGTATTATTCATAATTTATGCTGAAAATTAATTTTATAAAAGAAACATAAAATCATTGTTGCTTCCAAAAATTTTTTTTGTTCTTGCTTTAATTTTAATTATCTTTTTCCATAGTATACGTAAAAAATCTGTTTTTGTAATTTTTACAAATCTAATCTTTTCTCAGAATGAAATCTTACAAAGTCTTAAATTTTTATTTTAAATTAAATAAAACTAACAGCAGGAATATCATATTTGTAATTTTGTTCGTTAAAGCACATTGACATAACATGTGTTATAACTACATTTTATTTTCTATGATTTATAATTCTCATTGCTGATATTGGTTATTATCTTTTGAGAACTAAGATCACATAGAAATTTTTTTTTCCAAAAAATTATTTTTTTTAATACTCTGCTAATAAACGTTTTAAATACTACTCTCTTATATTATTTGTTTAGTTTGCCAGTAAACAAACTGTATCCTTTTTTACATATGTATGATATTAACTAACTAGTTGTGAGTTCCAGTCCAACTTAACAAAAGAAGATAGATTAATTTTAATTATAACAATAATAATAAGGGGATGGTGTATGTTGATCATTTGAGAAATGTTTTTACGACAAATGATTCAGCGGATGCTGCAGCAGAATTTCCGCCGTATTCTGTTAGACAGCCTGTGTCGTTGAGACTTAACTTTCAAGATGTTGAAAACGTTATTAATAACATAAACCCCAGGAACGCTCCAGGTATAGATCAAATTACTGGTAAAATGCTTGAACAGTTACCCCGTGTAGCTAGAAGAGTTCTACTTCAGTAAAGTGGAACTTCACCCAAATCCTCTTGCACGCAACATACTTAATTTTGGCGGCCACTCTCGGCTGAGAAGAAGGGATACCCTGGCCACCCTTAGACCGTTAAATAGGTGATTCTACCGATATTATTCGCGCAAAATGAAACTTTTTTGCCTAGCAGTGGCTGGACTTAAATAACTTTTATATTTAGCATTAAGATTTGAATACTTATTGTTAATTCATATTTTAAAGATTAAATAAATAAATGAATGACAAAAAAAAAAAAATTGCTAAAGGGTGGTTAAAGTTCAAGGGCCGATGTTGATTTTGAATAAAGCACAAACTATTTGGGAAATTATTGTAATTTTATTTTCTTATGATATATTGGTATTACTCAATTATGTATGGAACAAAATATTGGCCAAGTGGGCGCCGCGACCACGGCGGCATACCTCCATCCGATGGTCTAAATTTTCGATGACCCTGGGGCATAATGGAATTATCGCATCTTTTATCTGTTGAATTGTTGCTGGCTTATCGACGTACACCTTTTCTTTCAAATAACCCCAAAGAAAAAAGTCCAACGGTGTCAAATCACATGATCTTGGCGGCCAATTGACATCGCCATTACGTGAGATAACACGGCCATTGAATTTGTTGCGCAAAAGAGCAATTGTTTCGTTAGCTGTGTGGCAAGTGGCACCGTCCTGCTGAAACCACATATCGTCTACATCCATATCTTCCAATTCGGGCCATAAAAAGTTCGTTATCATCTCACGATAGCGAACACCATTCACAGTAACTGCCTGACCGGCCTCATTTTGGAAAAAATACGGCCCGATGATACCGCCAGCACATAAACCGCACCAAACAGTCACTCTTTGTGGGTGCATTGGTTTTTCGACAGTCACTCTTGGATTCTCATTCGCCCAAATGCGGCAATTCTGTTTATTGACGAATCCACTGAGGTGAAAATGTGCCTCATCACTGAAGATGATTTTCTTCCAAAATTGATCATCATTTTCATAATAAGTCTAGATAACTTTAACACGTTGTTGAATTGTGTATCTCTCCATGGTTTAAATTGAATAAGTCTGAAATAGAGAAATGTCAAATAAAATTCGGAAAAAAAAACTTGGCGTTTAGGTGTGGTTCACATTCAACATCGGCCCTTGAAATTTAACCACCCGATATGAAACAATAGGACCAAAGAAGAATAGAAAAAATAATTCAATACCATGTAGCTGGGAGACAACATTGCTTTTTTAACGAACAGAATAACTACTTTTTTGCTTATCTGCAGTAACACCCAGGGTCTGAGGCAGGAATCAAACCTGCGACCTCGAGACTGTTGGTCGAGTGCTCTACCAAATCAGCCATCGAGGCATGTATCCTTTTTTTTAAACAGCCAAAATATTCTCTTGTTTATTATGTATTTATAATTCATTTAAAGTATTTTCTGTTTATTAAACTGTTATTTGAAAAATTTCTTTGGAGAATTTGTCAAATAAGTGCCTTTAGTGAATAATTATAAATTATAAACTAATAGTATACAACATTAAACATATACACTACAGCATCTTTTACGGCTTCACTTCGGCAAATGCTGCAACTCCAAATTACAGTCGTGCTGTCCATTACTGAGTTATTTAAAAAAACGGCCACAATATGAATTCATTTACATAAGAGTATTCTCAGTGTGGCCATCTTAGCATTTTAAGGTTCATAAAATTCTGCTGCTTTACAACACAAGTTCTTTTAATACAAGTTTTCAGGAAAAAGTTCCTTTTTCTAAAAAGAAGTTTTAAAAAGAGAAATTTAGCTTTTTTTTTTTTGTTAAGCGTTTTTATTTATTGAATCTTCAAAATGAACTAACAATAAGTATTCAAATCTTAATACGAAATATAAAAATAAAAGAAGTAATAAAAATAAATAAAATGTGCTTTTTACTTACGTCCAGCCAATGCTAGACAAAAAGTTCTATTATGCGGGAGCAATATCGGTAAAATCACCTATTGAAGGTTCTGATGGTGGCAACGGTATCCCTTCTTCTCAACCGACTGTGGCCGCCAAAATTAAGTATATTACGCGCAAGAGGGTTTGGTTGAAGTTCCAGTTTACTGACATACCTTGTGGCATACTTAGAGAACTCGTCAGTTACCAGCGGAACACTCAGATCTTTATGAATTCGTGAATTTTTTACATACCATGGAGCTGCAGTAATTGTTCGAAGAATTTTGTTTTGTCGCCTTTGGCTTTTTTCAATGTTTGAAGCTGAGGCGGTGCCCCATAACTGAATTCCGTGGCACCATATAGGCTACGGAAGCTTGCGATCTAATTTCAATGTAGAATTTCTGCCCATAAGCCAATTTAGTTGCGCTGCTATTAGTTTTAACTGACCTTTGCTTCAATGTGAGACTTCCACGTTAGCCTACGGTCCAAGTGAATACCAAGGTAAGTTACTTCATTTGCTTACGCAGTGTGAATGTAACGTGAGTACATTTTTGTTCATTAACCCTGATTTTCCAAAGCTTCAGCCATTTTTCCAATATTGAAATAAATTCCTGTAAATTTCATGAAGCTAATTGGTGGTTTTCATGAACGCTCAAAAACGCTGTGTCGTCTGCAAAAGTTGAAGTGTGGATTCCAGATGTCGTTGGCATGTCAGAGTCGTAAAGTAGGCCCAAGTATGCTACCTTGGGGAACTCCTGCCTCGATAGGTTTAGTTGGGCTTATAAAATCACTTTCTCTGATAACAAATTTCCGCCCATATAAGTAGCTTTCTAGAAGCTTGTGAGTATTTGCAGGCAAGTTCAACTTTATTTTGTGCATCAAGCCGGCACGACGACACTTTATCAAAAGCTTGAGAAATGTCAATGAATAGGGCTGAGCAATACTTCTTCTCCTCAAAGGTCTGTCTTATGGCATTGACTAGTCTGTGCGTTTGTTCTATGGTGCTATGTTTAGCCTGAAACCCAAATTGATGATCAGGGATGCATCCCACATTGTTCAATATTGGACTCGACTTACCCATTAACAATTTTTCGAATAGTTTTGAAATTGTTTGTAGTAGACTTGTTGGTCTATATGATTCTACCTTGGTCGGATCCTTCCCTGGCTTGGGTATCATAGTATTCATAGAGACCTTCCACTCTGCAGGGTAATACTCAAGGCGTAAAATAGCGTTAAAAATAAAAAGTAGAATTCGTTTAGCTACACGATGTAACTGTTCAAGCATTTTGCCAGTAATTTGATCAATACCTGGAAACTTATCTTAAAAAAGTTATTGTCTTCCAAACATAATAAAGGAATTCTACACACAGTTCTAACAGCTCTAAATATTTGTATTACCTTGTAAAAGCAACTTAATCGTTCAAATTTATGTCGTTATTTGCGTCTCTTTTCCACGTGCTTAAATGAAAAACTTGTTAAGGTTAATGGCAGACTTTGACATACAACATCATCAAAGCGAATTACTTGATTGATGTATTCAAATTTTTTTTTTTTTTCAGCCTAAATGCCCTAAACAAAAGACGACCATATTGTTTATAGAATAGCGCAATAGTTGACTCATTTTTTGATCTAAAAATAAATTTTAAATAGAAAATAGTTTCCTGAAAACAAAACGATATTTTACCAAAACTGTCAATCCTCATCAAAGGCCCTGGTGCTCGCGCGATATAAAACAAGCGATAAGTCGAAGGGACTTGTTGTGTGCACGCTGGAAACATTTTAAAACCACAGAACTATATGACGATTATCGATTATCACGTAGAATAACTAATCATAACTAATAACTAATAATCAATATGATTAAAAAAGCGAAATCTGAATACTATGGTGCAAAGTTCTCTGCAGCCATAGGCTCGAAGAAAACGTGGCAAGCAATTCGCGAAATCGGTATTGGCAGACCTGATAGGCAGGACTCCGCTGCGGTTGATGCAAATACATTGAAGAATAAATTTCTAAATATTCCGAGTGTGCAATCTGATACCGGTTACTACAATTTTTCTAATGCTATTTTGCAGGGAGGTTTCTCTTTTTGCGGTGTAAGACAATGTGAAGTACTATCAAGTTTTCTCTCAGTAAGGTAAAATGCTGTTGGTGTGGATGGAATAGATCTAAGATTTTTGAAAATTCTTATTGATAGGCTTCAATAAGATTTTCACAACAAACCCGTATCCAAAAATATGGAAGCTTGCCAAAATCATTCCTATACCTAAAGCGAATTCTGAATTCAGACCTATTGCCATCCTGCCATTTCTATCCAAAGTATTTGAACGAATTATTCATATGCAAGTTATACAGTTCATTGAATCTAATAATATGTTGACGACTCGGCAATCTGGGTTTCGGAAAAAACATAGCTGTATAACAGCTCTTGCAGATGTTACTGAGGATATTAGGCAACAGGTAGATCTCGGTAATATAACTTTTTTAGTACTTTTGGATCATTCCCGAGCATTCGATACAGTTGACCGTTATGGTCAACTTTATTTTATGCCTTAAACTGAGACATATCTATAAATTTTCATCGACAGCCGCTGACCTAATTAAGTCGTATCTAGTTAGAAGATTTCAGTATGTTGAAACATTTACCTCCATTTCAAAGTAGATGTCATTACGTCGTGGTGTTCCGCAAGGTTCTGTCCTGGGTCCTCTTCTTTTCAATGTAAACTCGAGCACTGTAGGATTAGGTTATATGCAGATGATGTTCAGTTTTACATTAGCTGTAGCACTACCGCGGTTGATGAATGTGTGAAGATTTCGAATTTAGAGTTAGGTCGTGTTTATGAGTGGGCTACTGCTAATGCTTTGGAAATAAATCCTAATAACTCCAAGTGTTTAATAGTTACCAAGAAATCTAGAAATCTTAGTTATAATCCTACTATTACTTTAAATAAATAAATATTCGGATTCGGAGATTAATAGAAGATCACTATTCAGTGAGTCATTCATATTTTGCCTCTTGGCAACGATCTCGGATAGGGATAGAAATAGGGTAGGAGAAAGAACTGTTTCCTTTTTCTAAGACTTGTATGGAAACTAAAACTATGAAATGTGTTTTTTCTTGAAAAAGCTTTTTTGCGTTATGATTATGTTGAAACAAAGAAGCGATATGTGTGATATGTTAACTGTATAGAAAATCAACTTATTGAAAGTTACAAAATTGTAAACAAGAGATTTTTCATCAACTATTTTTGTTTAAGCGTTGTTCATTTATTCAATCTTCAAAATGCATTAAGAATATGTATTCAAATCTTAATACTAAATATATAAAAAATGAAATATATAATGTGTACAAACATAACTTTTTTATCTGTTTGTCCCACGAGTCTTTTCAATTTTCTCACTTAAAACTATAAAGGTAGAAAAATGTATTTTGTTTTGGGGACAAATGAAGGTTAAAAGTGAAAATTTTAACCCCCTAATTCATAAATGATTATTAGCAGTTCAATAACAAATTGAGAGACAAAAATCGCTAAATGTGTATTCATAAATGTTTAATAGCCTATTAAAGCGTTATAAAGTCTCTGAAAAATTTAAAAATTTTATTGTAGTCAATGCCTTAGTTTAAGCGATTGATAAAGTAACATCTTGCTATTAATTTCCTCTTTTCGTCTTTAGAAACAAACTTCGCATTTTAAAAATTTTAATTTTTTTAAAAATTAAATAAAAATGGATGTAATTAATTTGATTTCCAAAATACATAAGTCAAATTATTCAGTACGAAGAAATTGGATTTTAATTGAAAATTCTAAATACGATCGCCGTTATATCTGCTGCCCGCACTCGAAAAACTTTTAGAAAGATGGCCAATCCATTCGAAATGTCGGAAAATAACTTCAAATCAAGATAAAGGTTCAATAAATCCACCGTTCGAAAAATTATTGAAATGGTTAGGCCAGAAGTTCAAGAGGTTGTGGTACCTCTGTCGATTTGCAGGTTTTGGTGTCTTTACGATGCTGGGGTCGAAGAGAGGTATACGTGAAATACTCGTTGTCTAACTTATCATTATGCGCAATTTGAAATTTAAGGATCAATATGATACTGCAGAACTTCACGGGTTATCCCAGGCAACTGTAGGTAGAATTTCTGCCAAAGTCACTCGCGCCTTAGCTCGTAACCGGCAATAAAATTAAAATGCCATCATCTCGATCAGACGAATGTCAAACTAAGATGGAATTTAAAACAATCAAAAATTTTTATGGAGTAATAGCAGCCATTGACGGAACTCACATTCGCATAAAAAACCGGCGGTGACTTAGCCCAGTATTATAAAAATAGAAAAGACTACTACTACATTGACGTGTCAAATTTCTTTATGTATTCGCGCATGTGCTTAAGGTTATTCGCGAGGCAAAGATAGAAAAAGGGATATAGCCGCAAGGTGGAGAAGAAGCACTCACAACTGCCGTATTTTTAATCAATCTATAATCAAATAACGAATCGAAAACGGAGAGTTCAAAGGCCGTTTGCTAAGAGCTAGTGGGTACAAACGTTATCCATATTTATTCACCTCTCTTAGTAACCCACAAAATGAAAAATAAATATAAAAAGTCTAATGTTGCTTTGGTGTTTAGAAACAGCGATTCCGCTGCTTATTCGACGGTTTGAAAGTATATTTATCAAATGGAAAAATATTGATTGTAGCCTTAGCAGTACTCCACAATATTGCTATTGAAGAAAACGACCGTGTTCCACGTAAGTATTTAGAGCTTTCTTATGTCTTGCAGTTTTTGCTTTCCATGTTTTCTGTTTGATTTAATGTAATATTTATTTTAAACTTGTGCCTTCAAATGAACAAAATATGACAGTTATTTACAACAAGGTTGCCAATAGAAAAGAAAAATATGATAAATGTGTTTCATTGTTGAACTAGCGTTATTAAACGTTTATGAATATAAATTTCTTTTATTATATAGTTTAACACTGAAATAAGAAAATTTTATGAATTAGACCGTAATTATTTATTTACATTGCAGCCAATATAAAATCATAAATAATATGTTTCTTTACCTACATAATATAAACATATGTTCAATAAAACTTATCAAGTAAACTACCTAACAAATTGTCCTAAACTGTGTCTAAATTTATAAATTAATTGTAACAATAAATAATTTTAAAACTGGCCTATTAAATGACCAGTTTTAAAATTATTTATTGTTTTCTTCAAAACAAAAAATGTAAACTAATTTTACAGACCATTTAACATTAAAGTCTGGGTGTAAAAACGATGAGTATCTTGTTCTTGTGCTGTACTAAATGTAAACAATTCAAACACATTTACAAACGCCATTTTAAGCCCACTTTAACTTAACAACATGTCGTTAAGGCAGATAACGAATTTAAACACCATTTTGTAATACCTGACTTGCATAAACCGCAACAGCTTAAACTTTTTGGGCAACACACTTTTTTCAGCACACTATTAAATATCTACGATTACGATTAATAAGGACCTTAACGTTGCATGACTAAGAAACATATAAAAATAAAAATATTTGAAAATAAATTTTGTACAAGGAACTTGAAATTATTTCTACTTGTACAAATTTTTTAGAAAAATTTTTTAATTAGTTTTCCGTTAACAAAATATTTCAGTAGATAATTTTTTGAAAACACAAATATCAAATAACTGGGTTTATTCATTATATTATAGTGTTGTGAAAGTATTAAATGTTGGAGTACTGTATACTCAATACCGCCTATTTTTTTTAGGTACTCAATATGCAAAAGTAAGTAATCAATACTCTCAGAGTTGCATTTTCGAGTATGTTAGATGTATTTAAGTAAATATTATGAACGCAACTGTGAAAAAAGGAAAAAAAATTTTAAAATAAGGACTTCCTATGGGATCTCCAGCTTCTCCCATTATTGCTAGATATAGTAATGGAAAGACTACTGGATAGTACAATAGAGAGATTAGATATAAAATCAAGATTAATGACAAAATATGTAGTTGACTTATTTTGTATTATTCCGGACTTAGCAATTGATAATATGTTTTCAATTTCGAATAGTTTTAACTCAAGCATTAAGTTTACTATTGAAAAGGAATATAGTTCAAGATTACCATATTTGGATACTTTGATAATTACGAAAGATAACAAACTTGTAATTGATTGGTACCAAAAACCAACTGCATCAGGGAGATTAATTAACTATTTTTCAAAGCACAGCAGAAATATAATAATAAACACAGCTAAACATTTTGTGGAAAGGGTTCTTACAATAAATGAGGAGGAGTTCCATAGAAGGAACATTATAAAGATTAAAAACATATTAGAAGATAACAGTTTTCCAGCGTAATTTGCTTTTAGATTTGTAAGTCAGTTTAAAAATAGAAATGCACAGAATTAATTATTCTGATTAATTAATTCTGATGAGTTAGAACCCGTAATGTATAAATCTTTAACATATATACCAAGTTTATCAGAAAGATTAGCAAGGTCTAATATATATAATATAATAAAGAAGGATATAGAATGGCTCATAGAAGCTATAATACGTTAGGTAAATTATTTAGTAAGACTAAAGATAGACTTAATAAATGGGACATTTCAAATTCGGTTTATAGAATTCCTTGTCAGGATAATGACCAAGAAAATTGTAGTAAAGTTTACGTCGGAACTACAAAAAACAAATTGAGAACTAGAATTGCAGGACATAAGTCAGATGAAAGTTATAGGGATATTAATTCAGAAAAAACTGCTTTATTTGCTCATTGTTCAAAATTTAATCACTCTCCAAACTTTGAAAATGTTGCAATTTTAAGAACAGAAAATAATTATAAGAAGCGTTACATGTTAGAAATGTTAGAGATTATAAACACACCAACAACACAGAGAATTAACCTCAAGGTAGACACAGAAAAATTAGCACAGAATTATAGATATTTAGTTAATAAGAAATTCTAGACTTGAATTGTTGTTAGGAGAATGAATGTTAGGATACATTTTTTAAAATAAATAGATGTGTTTTAAGGAAATAAATCCGTTGAAAGTATTGAATAGTATTGTGTATTCGGTTTGAGAAGTATCGAGTAGTATTGAGTAGTTAAAAGTAACCCCTTTATACAATTCTACTATTGTTTAAGTGCAAGTGATAAAGTGAATTTTAAGCGCCACTGTACTACCACCTTCCAGCCTCTCTCACAGCTTTCCATTAATTTTGTAGTTTGTAAATCCATATTTCCATAATATTACATTTTCATATAATTAATTTACAATAAAGAGTTCAAGATAATTATCTTTTTCTTCTAGTTATTAGGTTTTTAGTTACAATATTATTATATACATATTCCATATTTACAAAATTTTAAATTTATTTGAAGGTAAAAATGTTCAAAAACCTATTTGAACGTTTTAGTTTTCTAATAAAAAGGCTTATCCTAGAAAACTACTACACTACGTAAGATAGGCTAGCTCATTGATATGATCAAACTCTGAGTTCTGGCACTTTATACTAAAATTGTTATTAAGTCTGACAATTTTGTTTGTAACTAATTCTATATCTGCGAGCCAGTGGAGCCTCGCAGTTGAATAAAACCATGGGAGGTTATAGATTAGTTTTAACAACTTGTTTTGTGCTATTTGCAATTTTTTTAAATGACAATTTGCACTAGTCGACCATACAGGGGCTGCATAGTAAATTATGGCATGGAAAATTGATTTAAGTATTATTTTTTTATTAGCTAGGCTTAGGGAGGAGTTCCTGTTTAGAAATGGGTAAAGAATTCTTGTAAGTATATTTAGTTTATTAACAATGTATGATATATGTTCGTGGAATTTTATTTTAGGGTCTAGAATAACTCCTAGATATTTTACTTTATGTTCCCACTGAATAGGGTAAGAAACAAGTCTTTCGTTTTCTTGAAAAATAAATGGCTTTTGTTTTACTGGAGCTTAACTTTATTTTCCATTTATTGAAATAATGTTGGAGTTCCGTTAAGGCTCGCTCAAGATTGACTATTATGTGGGTGGATAACACGTCATAACAGATAACCGCTGTGTCATCAGCAAAAATTGAAACGGTACAATAATTTAATTGCGGAAAATTGCTAGTATATAAGTTGTAAAGAATGGGTGACAAACAGGAGCCTTGAGGACAGCCTGCTGGAATTGAAAAAACGTCGGACGAGAATGAACCAATATGAACTTTGAATGAGCGTTGTACAAGAAAGAAGTTTATAATTCTTATAAGATATGTAGGGAAGTGTAAATTAATCATTTTAAAGATGAGCCCATCATGCCATACCGAGTCATAAGCGGCCTGAACATCCAATATTATCATTCCTGTAGATTTCTGGTGGCTGAAATTTGAATTTATTAGATTTCTTAATCGAATCAAAGAATGGGCAGTACTATGTTCATGCCGAAAACCAAATTGTTGGGGAGGAATTATGTTATTTAAGTTCATAAAATTTACTAATCTGTCCTTAATTATTTTTTCTAAAATTTTACCTAACGCGGATAGTAAGCTTATAGGACGGTATGAAGAGGGGCAATCAGCTGGTTTTTTGGGTTTCTTAATAGGGATTACTTTAGCTTGTTTAAATACATTGGGGAAGTAACATTGCTTTATACATATATTTATAATTAGTGTAACAAATTTTTATCCTTTTTTCTGCAATGCTTTTAAGTAAATATTATTGATTCCATCGATTCCAGGCGATTTTCGACTTTTTAGTGAGTTAACAATAGCAGATACTTCAGCAAGGCTTACGGGCGAGCCATTCATATGATCTAATTCTGAAACCCTGAATGAATCAACACTATTTCGAAAAAACAAATCATTATTCAAATCTCCAAGCTTAGCTGAAATTGAATGGTTTAAAGCAAATGTTTGAGCCAGAATTTCTGCTTTTTCTTGATTATTTGTATATTTAAAGCCATTGTGTTTTAGAATGGGAATACTCTTAGCCTTCTTCCTTAAAATTTTGGTTAAATTCCAAAATGGAGGAGAGCTTTTGTCTAAAGTGGATGAAAGATAATCCCATGATTTATTTTTGTATTTAATAACTTCTTCTTCTCTAATTCTCTTATTAAAAACTTTCATTATATGCAAGTCATTTGTATTTCTATACCATTGCCAATCACGCCTGGCACTAGTTCTTCTTTGGATAATGCAATTGATATAATTACGAAAGGATTTGTTTGTTTGTGAAACGTATTTTTTTGGCACGCTATTGACTACAACTTCATTTATGACAAGCTTGAAAACTGTCAATGTTGTCGTTTGTCAGAATGTTATCAATATTTGGCAAAGCCAGTCTATCATTTATAAATCTTGAGAAAACATTCCAGTTAGCATTTTTAAAATCATATTTAAAAGCTGATGTATTGTTGTAATAACTAAAAAGACTAATTTTTACCGGCAGGTGGTCCGAACTTAAATCGTTTATCACTTCTGCAGACACCTGCTTCTGTAAAAACTTGAATACCAATATTTTCAATAAGTTCCGTATTAACAATGGCTAGTAATTGGTAGGGTAGTTTTTTATTAATTATTACTGGAATTTATTCTATCGTTTCTGTAAACTTTAAATTGGTTATGCCCTATAGAAATCCCCGGACTAAGTCAATAAACTAATATAAATTATTTTCATTCTTACCGTTTATTTAAATTTTTTCAGTGTACATGAAAACCACCAAACAGCATCACAAACTTTGCAGGAACATATTTACAATTTAGAGAAATGGTTAAAACTCTGGAAAATCAAAGTCAATGAACAAAAATGTGTCCATATCACGTTCACACTGTGTAAAAATACATGCCCGTCAATAAAAATTAATAATCAAATAATTTCACAACACAGTGACGTCAAATATCTTGGTATTCACCTCGATCGTCGACTAACTTGGAAGAAACACATTGACGCAAAAACAACCCAGATGAAATTAAAAGCCGCGCAATTGAATTGGCTCATCGGCAGAAATTCCACCCTGAGCTTAGATTGCAAACTTTTGCTGTATAACGCGATCCTAAAGCCAATATGGTGCTATGGAATTCAACTATGGGGCACCGCCTCCGCATCGAATATTGGAAAAATTCAAAGGCGTCAAAACAGCGTTCTACGTACGATTACAGCAGCCCCATGGTATGTAAGAAATTCTCGAATTCACAAGGACCTAAACGTACCTTTAGTTAAAGATGAATTTGCCAAAAACGCTGAAAGGTATATAACCAAACTTGAAATCCACCCAAATCCACTTGCTCGAGACATCCTTACCTTTAAAAGATCTTTACGATTAAAAAGAAGGGACACCCTGGCTTCCATTCGGGAGCATAACAGATGATGTCCTGTGGCACGGCATTCTGATACATTCGCTGAATCATAATTTTTTGTCTAGCATTGGCTGGACTTAAAGAAAATTTATAATAGTTATTAAGATTTGAATAATTGTTGTAAGTTCTTCTTGAAGATTCAACAAATAAATATAAATTGATAAAAAAAAACAAAAAAAAAAAATTTTAATTTTTGTGAATATGACCATCATAGTTTTGAAACTGCATGGGATAGATTTTTTTTTCTGTCCCTGTCCCCCCTTTTCGGCTTGAAATTGAGGTCCGGGACACCCTGTATATAACCAAAACATATATCTCGACAACAAAAACACAAATTTTTGTTTAATTTTACATATTTTGTGCTTTAAAAATTATTTACTGTTGATAAAAGCTTAATGATTTTCCTGCTTTTAGCAAGACAAATTAATTCTCTTCCTACAGGTGATTATCCTTTGTTAACACATGTTTTGTAATTTAGTGCCACATTTTTGGCTCAAGATATCTTTTTATTATTATTTCTTTTTTTTATTGTACCTAATTTGTTTTTAACAATAACAACAAAAAGCAAAAAAGCAGCTGATGTCATGCAGCAACGCAGGCAATTTACTCCACAAAAGCAAAACAGATAATGTGCAGAAACAACAACAACAGCAACAAAATTAAAGGAGAAAATAAATCTTAAATTTCCAATTTTCTAAATTTGCAAACATTTTCGAATACATATCTACTCACATATTTGGGAATGTCGAACTGAAATTTTTCATTGTATGTGTTTTATATTTCTTTTGCGTATTAAATTCTGTTTATTTTTTTCGTTTTGGTTCTAAAACGTTGACTGCATACAAAAGAGCTGATGATGATAATGATGATGATGATGCTTGGAATAATATGGCACATTCACACACATCCATGCATACATATTCACTTGCACATACATACATACATACAAACAGACAAATATTTGACTAACAAAGACATTCTCTCAAACATATGCAAACATTAGCAACTCCTAAAAGTATGCAGTATCAATGTTGCCCAAAAATCTGCTTTGAATTTTTACTGTCTGGCTGCTGGATTATCCGGAGCAAACAAAATTTGTTGATTTTATTTTTTCGTAGAATTTTTATTTCTCATTTAGACTTTTTATTTGAAAATATGTAAACATGTGCAATTTTCTAACAAATGCACAATTTTATTAAATTCCTTTTTTTTCTGTTTTCTTCTCAACAGAGAATTTTACACATTTCCATACACATGAATATTTGAATATTTGCTTTCACAGGCATTTAAATTTCTCTAAAAGACAGATCAAATGTTAACAGTTTGTTATAGATGTTGCATAATGGCAAATATAACTTAAACTACTTAAAGTAGTCAATGTCAATAGTTTATTTGTCTGTAAAAATTACCGGAATCGAAGCCGTTCTACAAAAGGAGACTTTTTACTTTACAAATGTAATGATACTTTTTTACTTCACGGTAGGGTAGTTTGAGGCGGTCCAGCTTTGCTGTAGTAAGGCAAGAATAATACACAGCCAAGTGTACGAGTAGTTGGTCCGCTTCTATTTAAAATAAATATCGACAATATAAGAAATATAAATTCTAATAGAAAATTATGCTTAAAGATGATATTTGTATTCTTTATCATTATAAATACTGGAAAATTTTACAAAGACAAACAGAATATGATGCTAAGCTGTTAGCTGAGTTAGTCAGGATTAAAAAGTGATTATTAAATAATAATAAAGCAAAGTTTATGCGATTTAACCCAGACGAGATAATAGATAATAATAGATAATAGATAGAAGTGATCACCTTTTGATCATGTTAATGCTGTGCCAATAGACTCGACACATTGGTGTAATTAAATCTAAAATATCATCAGGTAGTGATATATTGCTGAAGTTCAGAAACATATTTGATCGTATTAACAAGAAAAGCTCGTCTAGTTAACACCCAGCACACAGTACACTGAAAAAATTTTGTTCAGAAATTCTCTGAATTTTGACATGACTTTTATGAACTGTTTCATTATTTTTCAACCATTGTAACTTTTCATAGAAATAATGAAACAAATTTCATTAGATTATTTTAATGAAAACCTTCATAAAAGTAATGAAACATTTCAATAAGAAACATGAGTTATTTTCATTAAAAGTATGAAAGACAAGTCATATGATGAGTGAAATAATTTCTCTAGATCAAAGAATCAATTTCATAAAACACATGAAAACTGTTCATTAAATTAATGAAAATGTAAAATTCATTTAATGAAATAACTTCTTTGTACTAATGTAATATATTAATTAAAAATATGAAACTCCTTCATAAGCCCAATGAAGTCATTTTATTTATCTAATTTTATTATTCATTGAGCACCTGAAAAATTTACATTAAATCAATGTAATGTTACATTTGTTTAATGAAATAATATCATAACATACATTAATAAAATATGTTCATAAATGTACGTAATAAGATAAATAGAATTATTTCATTTATTCATTGATACTTTATTTCACTACACAAACAATACTATTCCTTGCTTTTGTGAAATTGTACCTAATTATGATAAAAGAAAATGTTGAACTAGTATTCACCAACTAAAACAGATTTTATTAATTCAAATGACTTCAATACACTGGTATTTAAATTTTTTAAACTATTATTTACATACATACCCAAGTTCGGTAGCCAGAAATTTATTTGTCATTGATCTAATGAATTCTATTTCATTGGAGTTATGAAATTCATAAAACTTAAATTTTAAAGAAAAACAACTTGACATTTTTTAAACATTTTTTATTGTTGTCATAAAGCCAATGATTTGTTTTAATAAAACTATGAAACTTAATGAAACAATTCTAATGGAGCTGTTTCATAATATATATGAAATTTCATGCATATTGTGAAAAGTTTTCATTGGATTAATGAAAAAAATTTAATGAAACAGTTTCATTAAATATACGCTGCATAATTCTTTCAGTGTAAGGTTTGATTTCAAATTGAGAATGACTTGAAATTAAAGGTTTTCTCAAACGACAAACTTTTGATACTGATTTGAATTCAAATTGAACATAGTGTTCTCAACAAAAAGGGGAATTTATTTTCAAATTGAGAAATTCATTTATTCTCAACTTGGTTTCAAATTTCAAATTGTTGCTGTGGAATACAAATAAAAACTAATTTTTTCTTTACAAGTTCATATGTCTTTTGATTTATTTGCGGTTTTTAATTTGAATTTTCAATTATTATTTTTCTTTGTATTGATATTCTCGAAGGGACGAAATAGTTGGTTCCTCTTGTCTAAAAATCGGCTCAAATCAAACAATTTCTTTATATCTTAATATTTCACTTTTTTATGTTATTTTTTTCATGCGTTTTTTATATTAACACAAATTTTTGCTCACATTTAATTGCACATTGCTTACAAACAAATCGCATTTATTAATCTTCACCCGAATTCTTAAAATTTGTTTCTTAATGAATTTACGAGTAAAATGTTGATATTTTTTCAGTAATTGCTGACACATTTGTTTTATGAGTGATAGCTGCACCAAAACTCAATTTGATAAAACATGGAGTATCAAACAATTATCTTCAAATGATTCTTAACTTAAATTCAAATGTTAAAATCAAACCATTGAAAAAGGTTTGCAAATTATGTTTGATATCAAATGATAAAGTCATTTCATATCAAATTTTTGCTTTCGTGTTTGTTGGGCAGTTATTTTACTTAACGATCTATGGTGCATGAGTACAAAAATAATGTTAAACTAAGGTAATTTTAGTCAATATACGAGGTCTGATAAAAAATAACCGTTATTTTCAGTTTTTTTTTCAAAAATTATATCTTTTTTCATCAATAACTATTTTGCCCCTTCAAAGTAATCCGCCTTAGATATAATACACTTATGCCACCGTTTTTTTTTTTTCAATCCTCGACACACTTCTGAAATGCGCTTTTTGGTATCGCCAACAGCTCCTTTTTCGATCTTTCTTATATTTCCCCAATCGTAGCAAAACGATTTCCTTTCAATGGTGTCTTCAGTTTTGGGAAAAGGAAAAAGTCAGCGGAGTCCGTTAAATACGGTGGTTGGAGTATGATAACAGTTTGGTGTTTGGCCAAAAACTCGCGCACAACCATCGCTGTGTGAGCTGGTGCGTTATCATGGTGCAAAATCCATTACTGTCTATTCCACAATTGTGTGCGTTTCTGACGAATTGCTTCGCGCAAACGGCACATAACTTCAAGGTAGTATTTCTTATTGACCATACGACCTTGAGGCAAGAATTCATTAGGCACCGAGCCATTGCAGACGAAGAAAACAGTCAGCAAACCTTCACATTTGACCGCACTTGACGTGCTCTTTTCGCTCTCGGCTCTTTTACACGCTTCCATTGAGATGATTGGGCTTTGGTTTCAATGTCATTGCCATACACCCATGATTCGTCACCAGTTATGACCTTTTTGAGGAAATCTGGATGATTAATAATGATGTATGTTCAACACCTCCTGTTGCTTCTTTAGTGTGAAAATTTATGTTGCCGTATTGCTTCCGGGGTTGTTCTGGCACTGTGATGAGATTTCGGCGATTCCTGAAGTCGCTTTCCGTGCGTGGTTATGCCGTGGAACGTGTATCTGAACTGTTAATGGCTATTTTGGACCCGGTTATAAGGGTAGCTATCAGGTTTTTTTTTATCAATTCCTACCGGTTTTAGGCAATTTTTACCGATTTTTTTAACATCTTGCCGAGTTTGTGCGCTGTTTGCGTAAAAAGGTAGCAGTTTTCAATATTTGCTGCCGTTTTTTATTACCTAGATAGCTGTTATCTACACGACTGGACCGGATATTAATACGCTTGCATAATTGTAAGTTTGTAACGTCGTGTCATATCAGTGATTATTTAAATGGAGAGATAAAAACATTGTTGCCTATACGTGCTCACACACACTTTTTCATAGCACACCAACTAAAAAGTAAAATATTAATATACAGTCGAGCATCTCTAATTCGAATTTTCTCTAACTTCATGATACAACAATAAAAAAAAACAACAGGTATTTTGTTTGTGTAAAAAGGCGAATTCACACTTAAGCTGTCAAAAGTAGTTGATAAAGAACATGTACAAAAATTTAAATGGCGCCGAAAAGGTAAACAAAACTTGACAGAGAAAGTGCCGCCATATTAAACGAATTCGTCTGAATTCGCTGATGCATCCATCTAATAATGAATTCGCCTTGTCTAACTCGAACTAATTTAGTTGGCAGTAGCGTTAAAAGAACAAGTCACATACAATTTGCCTTCTGTAACTCGAACTTCCATACACTCTGTAACTCGAAGAATTTTACTTGTTTATATGGTTTTTTGTTTTCGTTATGATTTGTATGTTTTGATCTCTTCTTGCTTGCATGAGCTGGTTTGTATATTTTACATATTGGCTATTGTTGTTTATTTTTTTTTTTCGGGGATTTACAAATTTGTTTCTTTTTGTTTGCGTACATATCAGTTCTATGCATAATTCGGCGTAGATGACAAATGTTGAAATCGATTTTTTATTATTATGGTGTTTTAAAATACTTATCAATTGAAGTAAATATAAACTTATAAAGGACGTTGAAGATGGATTAAAGAAAAAGGAAGCAGCTCACAGATATGGTATTTCGGCAAGCACGGCCTCAACAATTTTCAAAAATAAGGAATCAATTATCAAATTGGTTGAATCTGGATTTCGTTTATGTAGTTAAAGAGTAAGAACACCAAAATTCAAAAATGTTGACAAAAGCAGTCCTCGATTGGTTTTTAGCAGCTAGAAGCCAAAACATGCCTACACTCGTATCTGGTGAAATATTAAAGGAAAAGGCAATTGAGTTTGCAAAGCGTTTTGGAGATGATAACTTTACAGCAAGCACAGGTTGGCTTGATAAATGGAAGCAGAAATATTAAGAAAAAGATTTATTGATGAAAAGTTCATTTAACTTAATGAATTTAAAAAAAGTAAAATGTCAGTCAGTTATTTAGGAATATGTATTTAACTATAATTTTTTAACTACATGAGTATATATCCTTCTTCTTTTATATTCTTAAAAGTATAGATTTCCATTAGAGGCTATTTTAAATACAAATACATAATACAAAAACCTTATATTCTATTTTGCCAAAAAAAAAAACTCTGTAGCTCGAAATTTTTTTTTGGGATAATGTTGACTCGTGTTATGGAAGTTCGACTGTAGTTAAATAAGACTAAACAACAAGCTTCGATATTGAACTAAAACTTAAGAATTAAATCTAAAATAAGCTTAAAAGAAGAGTGAGCGAAAGTACTAGTATTATAGTGAAAAAAGCGTGCGGCAATTATCGAACGCCCGACTGAGCCATCAATCAGATAGATTCGCTATAACACCATTTTGACAAAACTATTCAACACTTAATGCAATTATATAAATATTAGGTCACACCTGTAGCCCTTAAATATCACTGTACGTCATTAAGTCGGGACCCCTGTAGCTCTTTAAGGTTGGATATTGTACAGTTTCCAAGAAATATGTTCTTCTTGGCAGCCAAAGCTGGGCATACGCAGAGGAGGTGGAAGATCTTTATTTTCCTATATGAATTTGCCTGAGTCAAGTTTAAACCTGGCCTGGCCGCGATCAATAACTATTGATCAAAGAAAACGGAACAATATTATTGAATACACTAAGCTGGGGAACAGCTAGCTATTTCGCTGTCGCTACACTGCTCATCAGCACCTACTAGATTCGATTTTGTGCGCTTTTTGTGCAATGAAGTAGCAATTTTTAATATTTGCTACTGCTTTTATTGCCGTGATGGCTGTTAATCGTATCTACACGACAGGAGAGGATCTTAATGCGCTTGTATGTTTGTAACCCCGTGTCATATGAGAGATTTTTTAAATGGAGAGATAAGAACATTGTTGCTTATACGAACAGTCACATATATCACATACGAACATAACGTATATTAAAGACGGCCGCTTAACCAACTCAGCCACCGACTTCTTATATAATTTATTTTTATATTCCTGCAACTACGACCAAATGCATTACGGGGTAGGCTAAGTTGACTCGCTTGCATTTGGTATCTTTTAGTCTGTAATATCCGAAATTTCCTTAAATCTCACCTGTTATGGATCGTAAGTTTATCGTCTTAAGTTAGCGGTTAAGGAGTTTCTACACATTGCTAAGTTTTTATCTATACAAACCTTGCGCATCCTTATGAATCTATTTGGCCATCAAACCAAATATAAGTTCAAATAATTGGGCCCTATTAAAAAAAAAAAAAAAAATGAAAAAAACTAAATAACTCTAAATCTATATTTCAGTACAAATGTTTTCTTAGTTGCGATATCACACACAAATTATTTATTTTTGATTAAGGGTTCTTGACTTAACTCTGATGAAATCAATTAAAATATAGTCCGTTAAAGAAATGCCAATTCTGGAATTAATAATCAAGTGTCTTAAAATAAACCATTTGTGATAAAACATTTAATAAAAATAAAAAATAGATAAACATTAGAAATTGTTTGCTTTTGGCAAACTACTATTAATGTTTGCTTATTTTTATACGGCAACAATTCTTTGTAAATAACTTTTAGTATTATTTATCAGTTTAATTAAGCTGTAAATAAAAGCAAATAATTAAAAAATATTAATTACTCAGATATTTTAAATATTGACTGTGGAAAATATTTGCATTTCTTTTTTAAACATGTTGTCAATTATTTTACAATTTAATGTACATTTTCCAATTGAATAAATAAATTGACAGATTTTTGCTATTTGGTTGAGTTGTTCTGCTAATTTTAATTCAATATACAACAAAAAAAAATCTTCAATATTTTCAAAAAGCATTTGTGAAAGATGCCCAGCAGAAACTGACGGCAACATTTCCCCCATTGCATTAATTTGGGAAAGATGAAAATCACTTCACTAACATATCTAAAAAAAATAGCATATGAAATATTTTTATTAAGTGACTTTGATTTGTTCTTGCTTCAGTAGTGCTTTTATCTAAAAACTTTTTACTGGGGAATTTTTCCTTAGGTGATTTTTAAAATTAATTATTTATGCACTAATTGTTAAATGAAGTTGATTTTAAAAAATGTTTAATCATCATAAGTTTTTTCCTCGCCCGTTCATTACCAACATCAGCATTATTGTCATGTTGAATAAATAAATAATTAAAAAATCGTGTAATGTTTTACACCAGAAACACGCAAATAAAATATGTAAACATAAAAACACTCTTAGGCAAGTGAGCAAGGCAACTTTCGCTCGACTCAGTTCTCAGTTCTGGTATCAATACATAATTTTATAAATTTATCATATACATATATAATGTATAATCACTTAACCCATTATTCAACAATCAGTGAAGTCCAAGAACAACACCTCACAGATAAAAGCAGTCCGGTTAACAGAGTCTTTAGGAAATAAGGCATAAAACCAGTTGAAGAAATTAACTTTAAATATCGTTTAAAAAAAAAAAATAAATTTTAAAAAAAGGACTTTTGAAAAAATAACCTTTTGCAAAAAGTACCTTTCCACAAAGTACCTATTAAAAAAGTATCTTTTAAAAAATCACCTTTTTAAATAAGTACTTTTTTAAAAAAGTTCCATTAAAAGGTACCTTTTTTTTAGTTTTTTAAAAAAGTAACTTTTAAAACAAGTACTTCTTAAAACAACCATTAAAAAAGTACCTATTAAAAAGTTTCAATTAAAAAAGGTACCTTTTAAAAATTTTCTTAAAAAAAAATTACGCATTAAAAGAAGTACGTTTTAAAAAAGTACCTTGTAAAAAATTACCTTTTAAAAAAAGTACCTTTTAAAGAAAGTACCTTTTAAAAAAAGTACCTTTTAAAAAAAGTACCTTTTAAAAAAAGTACATTTTAAAAAAAATACCTTTTAAAAAAGTACCTTTTAAAAAAGTACCTTTTAAAAAAGTACATTTTAAAAAATTACCTTTTAAAAAAAGTACCTTTTAAAAAAGTACGTTTTAAAAAAGGTACCTTTTAAAATAGGTATCTTTTAAGCCTTTAAGGTACCCTTTAAAACATGTCTAGGGCAAAAAATTGTCCTTAAAAATGCACTATTAAAAAGTATCACTTGCAGGAGGTATTTGTCTTATAATCTAACTTTTTCAAATAAAGACTATTTTTGAAAAGCTACTTTAAAAAAAACAGCTTAAAAAAAATCAAAAAATAGTGTCTTAATTTAATTACCTTTACATAAAGAAAACATTTTGAATAAAATTCCTACAAATTTTTTTATATAATTACCTTATAAAATATGCTTATATAAAAATGTAGAGTCTGAAAAAAGTATCTTTTAGAAAAATTCACTTAAAAAGCACCTTAAAAAAAATACATCTTAATGTAAAAAAGTTCCATTTAGAAAAGGACCTTTCGAAAAGTATTTGAAAAATTTAACTGAGTTTGAAAAATTTGAGAAATAGAAATGCCTTTAAAAAATACCCCTTAAAAAGTATTTTAAAAAGAGCTGCACTTGACGAAAGGTGAAAAGATAACTTTAAAATAAAGAACTTTTTAAAATAAAGAACTGTTTAGAAACGAGAATATTTTTTTGATTTTTTCTTTACACACGTTTTAAAAACAGACCTCAAAAATATTAGTTTTTATATAATAACCTAAATTAGGGCGTAAAGCACAACGCAATTTAACGCTTTGATTTTACGCTGTGGCAAATAGCTTGTTACCGGTGTTGTCAACTTTGAAATTTCAAAACACACCAAAATCTATGTTTCCCAGCTATCTATATGTCGACATTTCGATACTTTCAAAAAGCAAATCGTAGCAACCAACGGTTGTTCATTTGTTTGAAAGGTGTAAAGAAATGTTAGAGACGTGTATAAATGAAAAAGCTTGTTTTTTGTGTTTTGACAGATATTATTAGAGCATTTTTCTTTTTAAATTCTCAATAACTTATTTAGATTGTTGGGATATAAAGTTGAATGTTTGAGAATATATTTTAAAAAATTTCCAAATTCTACTGAAGATTAGGGTAGCTCCTATGAAATGTCGACATATAGATAGCTGGGAAACATAGAAAACAAGCTATTTATAACTTTTTATTTTTTCTTATATAAAAACAAAAATTTGGTTGGGTGCCACCGAAATTTAAAAAGCGCACCGAAAATGTAAAAAAAGCGAACCACGCACCCACTAAAGAATTTTTCGCACAAATTATTTTAATAAGCACCAAAAACTGTGCGAAATGCACCGAGTTGACAGCGCTGCTTGTTACCCTTGTGCCATGAACAGTACTGCTCATTTACCTTCTTTAATAAAACTCGCTAAATAAAAAAAAAATAAAACCTGATAAAGTCGCTAAATTATTTTGAAAGTACTTTTACGGCCATTTACACCAAGTCTGATTATATTTTAATTGAGACTTTAACCGCTGGTTAGAGAAAAATTTATTTCACAATATATAATTAAGTCTTAACCGGCACTATTTAACAGAAAAGTTGCTGTTAAATTTGACTGAGTCAAATTCGCGGTTAACAAGTTAATCAGAACTCAAATAAAGAGGAAACATACAAATAATAATAAAATGGCCGTACATAAATAAAAATCAAAATTTATATTTTTGCAATATTTTTAATTATAAACATGCTTGTGGCAGAAAAAGAAATATTCACAAGCACCGAAATGATTTTCTTTATGTGATGACGAACTTAGACAAAGATGTAGATTGTCAAAGCCTGCAACACTATACATTACCAAGCTCGTACATGCTGATATAAAGACTGCAACAACTAGGTGAGATACATCATATAAACTTCCACATATGTACGTATCATGTTTATAATTATTGATTTTGAGAAATCACTCTTTATCTTCTAGGCAAATGGTATTATTGACCTTAAGATTTTATACCACAGGCAGCTTCCTGATGGTTGTAGGTGATTATTGTTTAGTTTCAATTGCAGCAGCTAGCCGCGTTGTAAAAAAAGTTTCAAACCCAGTTGCAAAGCTGTCATGAAAATTTATCAAAATGCCAAGTTCGCAAGAGCACTTGCTGATTTTCCGAGCAAACTTATCCGTTCATCATTTTTTTTAGTAAAATTTTATGAAAAATATTTTTGAAATGAATTGAATGAAATTTTTAAAAGGCCACAGAAATAAAAAAAAGCTCCTTTCTAAAAATTCTGTTCGTCATTGCACTATTTTTCGTAAACAAATACAAGTAACATTGCCATACTTTTAAAATTTTTTTCTGTTAAGTAACCGAAAGATGGTAAAATCCAAATTACTAACTGGTGGTTAAATAGTGCCTGTTAAGCAAGCTGGCAATTAGTTAATAATTTTTTAATGCAACTTAATTTTAGATTGTGAAAATTGCCCTTAGTGTGATTACTAATGGCCGCAAAAAAAGAGTAACATTAGTTTTAAAACGTTCTTTACTGAGAGACAGTAAAATTTTCTCTCTTCCGCTCTACCAAAATTCGATTTTCCAGTTGCAACGCGTTGACGCCACTCTATTTAGGTTTATCTCATACATTCTGTATGTACAGTTAAATAAAGAAAAACATGTAAAAAACTAAATTGTTAAAAATAATTAATTTTTGAAATAACTACTTTTTATAAAAAGTTTATTTTGTTGAAAATATTTTTTTTTTAATTCTTCTTAAAAATATACCTTCTCAAAAAAATACCTTAAAAAAACTACTTTTAAAGAAGTTTCCAATTTTTAAATTAAAAACCTGAGAAGAAAAATATACTCTAAATAAAACTAATTAATCAATTTTGATTAGATTAATTAGTTTCATACTGCAATATAAGACTTGGGTCTTGTGTATGAAATAAATAAATAAATAAAACTTTTAACAAAAATACTTTTTTTTTTAATACTTTTTTTAAAAGACAAACTTATACATACGAGTATTATCAAAATGTTGGAAATTCTCAAATGACTCTTTTCAAATAGAAACTTTTTTCTAATAAAATATTGTATTTCTTATTTTAATGCAATTGTTAATTTTTGGTCAAAATATGTGAGGTCCCAGGCAGGCCCAGGCGGCAGTTTGTCCCACATAAATTAGGTGCCTGCTTAAGGGTTAATGCATCCCATTTTTCTACGGTATAATTAATTGGAATGCGAGTGTGTAGCTTGCTTTCGCATACATTTTCTTTTACATCGAGATCGAATTTCTTTAAGATTTCTATTTCCACCAAAAAAAAAAAAAAGCTTAAAAATGCGTTAGAGAGTGCTTGCCCACCACTGATTGAAAAAAATATTATGGAAAAAACACTTTAACCAACATCGTGTTGGTGTTGCGAGTAGTGCTGCTGTAAAACATGTTCAACATCAGCATTACTGTGACCATATTTTTCATACGAACTGACAGTTTAATTAATTGCTAAAAATTTTACAGTTTTCTTCTGTTTGGTTTTTACTTCAGTTGTTTTTGATTTTATTAAATTTGTTTTTGTTTTGTTTTTATTACTTATTTTTTAATTGTTACTATTTAAACTTAATGTTTTGTGTTAAGTAAAATTGTTGTACTTTCAGTGGATAGTGTTTTAAATTGCTGTTTAAAAGCATACTTACGAGTACTTACCCTGCCAGCAAGATTGTGTGTTCCATTGGAAAATGCTACAGAAATATGCAAACATTTTTAATGCAATGACAAACAGAATGGAATTAAGTAAAAACGGCAACACTAAAAGAACAAAGTCACTTATATATACACTTTCTACAAAATCTTTTAAACATAACATTCTCTATATGCATCTTATTTATCGGATTCCTCCCAGTCATTTGCGCAAAATCCCTTTTTAATAACTCAATCTTAAATCACGACTTGAACATTAAGACTTGAACATTAATTGTTGCATTTAGTTCCCTCAACAATGTTGCATGCAATCAAAACTTAAAGAGCTAATCGTTCGGCAAGCATGCATCATACTTTCAGCAAGTTGCTCCAACTTGTATGTAAAGTGTCGTGTTCAGCACTTTTCCACACAAACTTTTTGCGCGGAAATGAGAGAGAGTATTATACAAAGTCACGATTTTCGCAAATTCAATTGAAGCTAATTGAAAAATTATTCAAGATTCAAAACAATAGCGGCCGCAGCAGCTGAGATAAAATGTGGATTTTCTTAAGATTCATGAATGAAAACGAAAAGCCAAACATACAACATCCTATATAAAAGCACACATAAAAAATCTTCAAGAAAATTACTTAATTGTATAAGAAAACAGTAAAACTTAGAATGACGGTTCTAAAATCTAAAAAGTAAAGTATTAAAATCTAAAAAGAAAACCTTTAAAAACAATATGTTTAAAAAAAATTATTATTTTTAAAAACTGTAAAAAAGTACGTTTCAAAATAGTATCTTCTAAAAACTTAAGTTTTGAAAAAATTACCTTTTTAAAATTAGATTTTAAAAAAGTACCTTTAAAAAAGGACCTTTAAAAAGCACGTTTTGGAAAAAGAACCTTTCTAAAAGGAGTGCAATTAAAAAAATGTACCATTTAAAAAAGTACCTTCAAAAAAAGTATATTTTCCAAACTGCCTTTCAAAAAATAAGCTTAAAAAAATACGTTCTATATAAGTACAATTTGAAAAAGTACCTGTTAAAACAAGTTTCTTTTAAAAAATCTCTTTTAAAAAAGTACCTTCTAGGAAAAAGTACCATTTAACATAAGCAGGCTTTAAAAAAGTACCTTTAAAAATGCACATTTAAAAAATAGTATCTTTTTAGAAGGACACTTTTAAAATAAGTACCTTATAAAAAAGTACTTGTTAAAAAAATAACCTTTAAAAAAAAGTACTTTTTAAAAGAAATACCTACTAAAAAATGTACTTTTTAAAAAAGACGTTTTACCCAAAATACCTCTTCAAAAAGTGCCTTTTAAAGTAAGTACTTTTTCATAATGTACACTTTAAAATCAATAGCTTTTAATATAAGTAACTTTAGAAAAAAGTACTTTTATAGAAGTAGATAGTACGTTTTCAAAAGGCATATTTTATAAAAAGGTACCATTTCAAAACACACCTTTAAAAAAAAGTACCTTCTAAAAAAGTACCTTTTAAAAGAATACCTTTTAAAAAAGAACCTTTTAAAAGAAGTGCCTTTTAATAAATTACCTTTTCAAAAAGCACCTTTTGAAAAAGTACATTTTCAAAAAGTACCTTTTAAAAGAATACCTTTTAAAAAAGAACCTTTTAAAAAACCTTTTAAAAAAGTGCCTTTTAAAGAAGTACCTTTTTAAAAAGTACTTTTCAAAAAAGTACATTTTAAAAAAGGAACCTTCTAAAAAAGCACATTTAAAAAAAGTAGCTTTCAAAAAAGTACCTTTTAAAAAGTACCTTTTTAAAATGTGCCTTGTAAAAAAGTACCTTGTAAAAAGTACCTTTTAAAAAAGTACCTTTTAAAAGAGTACCTTTTAAAAGAGAACCATTTATAAAAGTACCTTTTAAAAAAAGTACCTTGTAAAAAAAAACCTTTAAAAAAATACTTTTTAAAAAGTTACTTTTAAAATAGTACATTTTAAAAAAAGTAACTTTTAAAATAGTTTCTTTTAAAAAAGTACCTTTTAACTAAACTACATTTTCAAAAGGAACTTTTTAAAATATGTTACTTTTAAAATAAGTAAATCTTAAAATAAGTACCAGTTAAACAGTACCTTTTTTCAAAAAAAATACTTTGGAAAAAGTAGCTGCTGTATAAAGTAACTTTTAAAAAAAGTATATTTAAAAAAAGATTACCTTTTGCATAAAAGTGGGTTCGAAAGGACTCTTTAAAAAGCATATTTTAAAAATTTACCGTTTAAAAAAACTACCTTTAAAAAAAAGTATTTTTTAAAACAAGTACCTGTCAAAAAAAGGCACCATTTAAAAAATTACCATCGAATTAAGTACCGTTTAAAAAAAGTACCTGTTAAAAAATTCCTTTCAAGAAAATACCTTTAAAAAAAAGTGGTTTTAAAATAGTACACATATAAAAAAGTGACTTCTAAACAAAGTAACTGTTAAACAAAGTACGTTATAATACCTTTTAAAAGGTATATTAAAAAAAAATAACAGCCTTTGAAAAAATACCAAAATAAAAAACAGCGCCTTTAAGAAAAGTTAGCGTTTAAAAAAGTTAGATTAAATACAGTAACTTGTAAAAAAGTACCTTTTCAAAATAGTGCCGTTTAAAAAGAGAATCTTGTTAAAAAATGACCTTCTAAAAAGTATGTTTTGATAAAAGTACATTTCAAAAAAAGTACCTTCTAAAAAACGTACCTTCAAAAAAAGTTCCTTTACAAAAACATATTTTAAAAAACTACTTTTTAAAGAAATTAACTTTTAAGAAAATTAACTCCAAAAAACAAAGTTGTAAAAGTGTTTATTTAAAAGAAAAAACCATTTCATTCCTTTGGCTGAATGTTTTCTAAGTTAAGTTGTGAGTTAATTCACGCTTTTTTATCTCAAAATCTTTTCAGCTTATTTTTAGAACACCTGGTTTTAACACACACACATGATTAATTTTCACAACAACATGTGGCTTCTTATTGTTGTTTTTTAGTCCTGGTAACATTTACATCGCACTAAACATTTCAATCGTAAAATATTGAGTATGATGAGTCTTTTCACTCGAACAAGTTTCAGTTTTTGCTTTTTTATTGCAAAAGTTGAAAAGTTCCAAAAACTTAATAGTGAAAACGAGCATTTAATGCGGTTTGATGCTGAAAAAGTTTCAGTTTGTTTATATGTTTTAGAGATGCATTTTTGCATATGTAAAGGAACATACTTGTAATATACATACAATTACACTTTGATACAACGAATTTAAAAGTGATCCAATAATTTTACGTTGTAGATATCTTCTGGCAATATTTTTTAAATGTAACTTTTAAAGGTACCTTCGGTCGGCTCAGATTTAATCAAATGTAAGTTTAAATGCTCATGAACTGTGTCATTATAAATTCTTCAAATCTAAATTGTACAAAACAAGAAAACGCAACAAAGGATACAGAAGATAATTACTGGTGTCAGTCGTAAAGCAGATCTGGGCTGAAGAACAGCTCTCACGTCATCGTAATTACTGAGGTCAGACTTATTGTTTTTGTTGTTTGGCATTTCACTCGCACTAGTTAACGGTTTGCACCAACTAACTGTAGTTCTTTACTGTTTTTCTAGAGGTATTTATTTGTTAACCACGCTTCAACTTCTTATGTGGAGGCATAGGTCGAAGTAAGTCACAGCGACACTACAAGTGTACTGTTAAAACCACTTTGGGCATATGGTCTCCGTCACTCCACCCATGCTGTGCATCCTAGACTTTGCTAATTTACTTTGCAACTGTACAGTTAAATATATAATTAAATAAATTCTTGTTGTGAAATTGTTCATAGTTGGCTGAAGTGGTTATAAAAGAAAGTAATAAATAATTAATAATTCTCATTCAGTTCATACACTGAGTAATATAAAATGCCAAAGATGGGCACCGTGAATAACTTAATTCCTGTTCCAAAAATGTTTTCCCTTACATTTATATTTCCCTTACATTATACCCAGACTCACTAGGCAGGAAATGATACCACTAGGGTATCGATACATATAACAGATATGGTATCGATTGCAATGTATCGATACCTATTCAGTATCGAAGAAATTGGTTATAAAAGAAAGTAATAAATAATTAATAATTCTCATTCAGTTCATACACTGAGTAATATAAAATGCCAAAGATGGGCACCGTGAATAGCTTAATTCCTGTTCCAAAATAATTTCCCTTACATTATACCCAGACTCACTAGGGATGAAATGATACCACTAGGGTATCGATACCTATACCCAATATGGTATCGATTGCAATGTATCGATACCCATCAATACATACTTGTATCGGCCAATTTCTTCATACGATTAGTGGCAGGCAACATCTTCGTTATGAACTTGATCTTCCGATCTGCTGGCTGAGACCGAGGTGTCTTAATTAGGACTCCGGAAGCGAATTCTATCATAACAATTCTTCTGCTACATTCACTCTAAAGTTTGTATGACATATTCAATGGAGGAAGAAAAATGTTATAGTTTCGATGTAAGACAGTTTGTTGTTGGTATAATCTTCGGTAAAGCCACATAATTCTAGCCTGAAGGTTTTTCGAATGGCTGGACTATTTATTTTACTATCTCAAATTCGTGACCGCATATTTAATGGTGACCTACTCTGTTATTTTTGACTTCCAATAATAAAAGAGTATTTCTGACCGATACGAAAATTTTTGTCCGATACCTACTTGGTACTTGGTGGTAAAGCATCGATACCAAAACTACTTGGATATTCAGATTGTGGTTAGAGTACTAGTGTGATGATGAAGGCGAACAGTTTACCATTGGTGAACCGAATCCGAATTGTTGGAGTATCCGATTTTATTATATAACCTGTACGACTCCTATTAGCCACAACCCAGGCTTAGCTGTAAGAGGAGACATCACGACCAGTCCCAAGAGAAATTTTCCCCAGCAACTGTTGTCAAACCGAATCCGAGGAAATGGGGGCACTATCCGATTCGATTGTAAGCCAAATACGACTGTTTACCGAAATCCAAGCTTGTCAGTGCGAGGATATACGTCCAACTGCCCGTGAAAGAGAAGCCAGACTGAGATCATTGTTAGTCGAAACCCACTTTAATATTATAAATTATTATTATAAATAAAATAATAAAATATTATAAATCTTAAATAAATAGAATTTTGAATACTTCTCAAAGAGGAAAAGTCATATCTTGTTCTTTACTTAAGGTTTGTGAATCCACAAGTAGACTTTTGAAGGCGCCTGATACCTTAACCATAAAATCACATTGCAAACTATTTCCCTTTTTCAAAAATTTCGAATTTAACTATAAAGATGTCATTGAATACCCTTAATATTCCCAAACTATTTTTTATTAGTTGTTGTCGTCCTTGTTGTTTATGGTGTAGAATGAAATGTGCAAAGTCTAAAAACTTTCCTAAAGTTTTCTTGCAGACGTTTGATTTCTGCTGTTAAAATTGTTTTCTGTAGTTTATTACAGAAAGCAGTACAGCAAGGAAACAAAATGAAGTTAATTACTTTGTTCCTTTTAACTGCTGGCATTTTTTTTTTTTTAATACTTTTTTTAAAAGCATGTATTATTTACTTGTGCTTTTCGGAATTTTAATGAAATATTATTTGTATTATATTTGTCAAGGAAACTTCTCTTTACAAACCGGATTTTTCTTAAGAAATGGAAATGTTTTCTTCTTACTTCACAAATGTGTTTGAACTATTGATGGGTTTCATTGGGGTGAAGATAAAAATTACAAAGTTAATAATAATTAAAGGAATAGCAAAAGAAACTTGAGGGAGTATTTAATATATTAAATAAGAAATAAGTTTAAATTTTGTCAAGCGCAGGTTGTTCGTTATGAATTATAATATTCTCGTATTTATAGTATCAAACCGTTAAAATGGTGATGGAAAAAGAATTGTTACCAAAATTTTTTCTTAAGTATTTATTAGGAAATTTTTTTTAAATAAATGGCGTTGTTGCTTAAGCTGAAACGTAAGACCTTTTCCAAGACTGTGATAAAATGAAACTGGTAATTGATTTTATAATTGCAAACAATTTATTTTATTTTACTAGCTACTAGTTTTATAAAACCAGCCCGCTTAAGGCATTCCTTGGTCCCATTGTGTTGCTTGATGTTTCGGAGGCTGCAACCGAGTATCTCCCAATAGTTAAGATCCAAAGCAACCCAAAAACCGAATAAAATAAACCTCTCCATTAACCCTGCATTCCGATATATATGCTAAACCGTATAGTGTCGGTCCACCCAGTTTTAGCACTCTCAAAGAACAGAGAGCCGAACTCCAACACAGGATATGCTCAACACTCTCTATCTCATCCTTATTCCAACAATTTCTATAAAAATCGTTACATAGAAGATTTAGCCTTCTAGCATGCACGCTACGTGACAATATCCTGTCAAAACCGCCACAAGAGTACACAGTCTTCGCCGGGGAAAACCCCTCAATACCGTAGTCCTTCTATGATCATACAAAGTCCTCTCTATCCGGCAGATAACCTCACCAGCCCATCTGTCGAATGTAGCCCCTAAAATTTGGAACTGCTCTTGCTTTATGTAGCTTTTAAGTGAGACTCTTACCAACCTATCACTGTAACATTGCTGCAATTTAATATTATTATAAGATACTAGGTAATTGACTTCGTGGGCTTCTTGTCACGTGTTCTACTGCGTGTTATTATACCACTGTGATCGGTCTCGTTTCGTCAATCACTTACAGAAGGTTAGTTCTGGTCTACCCTAAGCCATGGTTTTATACTTTGAACCGCCCAAATTCCTTCATATGGCCTCTGTGTGTGCTGAAAGCCTTCAATATCTTTTATGAAATACCCAACGTTGCCAATAACTTGCTAGTGTAAATGGACTCTTTAGCTTTGCCTATAACTTACTCGAAACTTCTACTGGCGATTGTTAAGAGAACTTGGAAAGTGTGTTTGAAAGTTATTATAAGAATATTTTTCTTCTTAAATTCTCGATGTTTTACTTAAACATGTACTCGTTTATAGTAAATAAACGTACTCGTATCTTTAAATATTTGAAAATATATTTTAAATGTTTCCAAGTCTACCGATAAGAGAACAGCACCTATGAAATTTCTAATTTTTCGTGTTAAAGTAGCTGTTTATATAGGGTGTTTTTTTAAGCCCGATAGAACTTGAAATAGTAAAAAATAACACAAAAAATTAAATTGTAATCAAAATTTTTTTTTATTCGAAAGATCAATACGTGACATTAACATTTGAAAATGATTTCGGGCATATGGGCACCGCGGCTGTTCTTGACGAAGCGCATTCTGGACGTCCAATTTTGGGCCACTTTTTCGAGCACTGCTGGCCGTATGTCACGAACAACACGAACAATGCTGGCCTCCAAGGCGTCAATTGTTGCTGGTTTATCAGCATAAACCAGTGACTTCACGTAGCCCCACAGGAAATAATCGAGAGGTGTCAAATCGCACGACCTTGGAGGCCAATTGACAGGTCCATTTCTCGAAATCAACTTATCGCCAAATTTTGATTTCAGTAAGTCGATGGTTGCATTCGCCGTATGGCACGTAGCGCCATCCTGTTGAAACCACATCTCCTCCGGATCAATGTCATCCATATTTTCAAACAAAAAATCATTGATCATGGTGCGGTAACGATCTCCATTGACCGTAACGCGAGCTCCGGCCTCATTTTTGAAGAAATAAGGTCCGATGATGCCACCAGCATGAAAACCGCACCAAACAGTGCATTTTTCTGGATGTAATGGCGTCTGTAGGGTCTCTTGTGGATTGGTCTCACTCCATATGCGGCAATTTTGCTTATTAACAAACCCGTTAAGCCAAAAATGCGCCTCATCGCTGAACACAATTTTGCGATAAAACAACGGGTCTGATTTTCAAAGTAAATTTGGATAATTTCGTAGCGTTGTTCAAGCGTGAGTCTATTCATGATGATTTGTCAGAGTATACTGAAACAAATAAAAAAATGTTTCATCAAAATTAATTTTTTGTGTTACTTTTTACAATCTAAAGTTCTATCTAGCTTAAAAAAACACCCTATATAAACAGCTACTTTAACACAAAAAACTGCTGTGCATAGTTTCTGATTGATATAAATATTAGCATTTAGTAAAGGGGTTAATGATAATTTATTTAGCGTGATCACGACATGAATGCACACTTTTGGTCATAACATGAATACATCCTATTAAAGGTGTAAGGAACTCAACACGTTCTTGAAATTATATTTTATTTCGAAAAGAGGACAAACTTTGGATTTAATGTGGCAAATATAAAATTGATAACCAGACAGTGTTAAAGCAATACGTTGTAATCGACTGGAAGCCATTAAAGGTATACCCTTTTTCGGACCAAATATATGGTATAGTGGCTTATTATCGGTAACTAACGTAAAACGCCGACCATAAACAAAATGGTGAAACTTCTTCACTCCGAACAAAATAGCTACCAACTGTGAATACCATTTTTCGGTATCCGTTAATGCCCTAGAGGCAAATTCTACTGGCTTCTCTGTCCGTTTCTCATCTATTTGAGATAATACAGCGCCTACTCCCACAGGGCTGGCGTCAACAGTTAATCGCGTACTGAAATGAGCTAAACAATTTTTTCCCAGCAATAAAGATTTTAACTGCTCAACAGCAGCCGAGCAACTTTCATTGCAAACAAATTTCGTGTTTGTACGTAGCAAATTATGTAAGGGATGCAACAAAGTTGCAACATCCGGTAAAAAACGTCGGTAAAAATTAATAACATTCACACTCGTTGGATTTGGAATATTTGCTATCTCACTTACTTTTTCTGGATTCGTATGTAATCCCTGCGTATCAATTACATGACCTAAGTATTGTATTTTTTTTAGCAAAAAATACACACTTCTCGGCTGATAGCCTAAAACCTGCATTACTCAATATTGTAAGTACTCGTTCCAGTCTTTCTATGTGCAATTTTTTATTGGGCGCACTAATCAAAATATTATCTGAGAAGACGACTACGCCATCTAACCCTGCCAAAAGAGAATCCATGATTCTTTGAAAAATAGCAGGCGCCGACGCTAACCCTTTGACGTTGAAATATTGGTATACTTCCTTGCACTTTCATCTAACTCAAGTACAAGAATATTATCAAGTTGCATTTAAATTCACATAGGCAATGCTGGTCACCTGACACGCTTTTGTGTTTCGCCATCGTTGTTGTAACAGTGCGACTATTAAATACACTCACCTAAATATGCCTTTGATCTGTGCCAAACTTGTGCTTAGGAGGAATGCATGTACATATTGCTCCTTTATAGCAACATAGTCATATCTCAAAAAAATATAAACCAAACCATATTACCCACATAAAAAAAACCATAAACAATAGCCTCTGGCTCCCAGTCTAATAAGCCTTTATTTCAACTTATTGTTGTCTCTATTATTGTCAACATAATTTATTGGTTTTAGGCTACAGAAGGAGAAAAAAAAACGAACAATAAAAAATATAGCATGAAAAACAAACAAATCTAACCTTGTGCTACATAAAAGGCAAACTATGCAAAAACAGATAAACCAAATAAACTGAAAATATACAATAAATACTTTTAGGCGCTTTAAATAACAAACCAGAAAAATTACCAAAATCTATTGAGCGGATGTGTTTAAAAATATAAACTGCATTTTAAAACTCTTTTGCTAAATCAGTTTTAAACAAATTAATTTGTCCAGTCGTAAAGCAGCTCTGAGCTGGGGAACAGCTCTCGCGTCATCGTATTTATTTCTTAAGTGCAGTCAGACAACGGCAAGTTGTTGTTTGGCCTTAGAGAGTTTTGTGTCTCGCTGTCATTGGTTAACTGTCTACGTCAACTAACGGTATTTGTTTACAGTTTTTTGAAATATTTCGTTATTACCCACGCGGCAAATTCCTATGCGAAGGCATTAGTAATCATTAGTAATTGCAAGAATGAAACACACTGAAAAAATTTTGTTCAGAAATTCTCTGACTTTTGACATTACTTTTATGAATTTTTTCATTATTTTTCAACCATTGTAACTTTTCATAGAAATAATGAAACAAATTTCATTAGATTATTTTAATGAAAAATTTCATAAAAGTAATGAAACATTTTAATAAGAAACATGGCTTATTTTCATTAAAAGTATGAAAGACAAATCATATGATTAGTGAAATAATTTCTCTAGGTCAAAGAATCAATTTCATAAAGCACATGAAAACTGTACATTAAATTAATGAAAAAGTAACATTTATTAAATGAAATAACTTCTTTGAACTAATGTAATATATTCACTAAAAATATAAAACTCCTTCATAAGGTCAATGAAGTTATTTTATTTATCTAATTTTATTATTCATTGAGCACCTGAAAAATTTACGTTAAATCAATGAAATAGTTACATTTGTTTAATGAAATAATATCATAACACACATTAATAAAATATGATCACAAATGTACGTAATAATATCAATGGAATTATTTTATTTATCCATTGATACTTTATTTCATTACACAAACAATACTGTTCCTTGCTTTTGTGAAATTGTACCTAATTATGATAAAAGAAAATGTTGAACAAGTATTCACCAAATAAAACAGATTTTCTTAATTCAAATGACTTCAATACACTGGTATTTAAATTTTTTAAACTATTATTATGCTGATTTGAGTTCATGCACATATGTACATACATACCCAAGTTCGGTAGCCAGAAATTTATTTGTCATTGATCTAATGAATTATATTTCATTGGAATTATGAAACTCATAAAACTTACATTTTAATAAAAAAAACTTGACATTTTTTAAACTGTAGCTTAAGATTAATAAACGCCCATTAATATATTTTACCAAAATTCAAAGAATTTAAAGAAAAAATTTAATGTTGTTGTAGCCATAAATCCAATGATTTTTTTTAATGAAACTATGAAACTTAATGAAACCATTCTGATGGAACTATTTCATAATATATATGTATGAAGTTTCATGCATATTGTGAAAAGTTTTCATTGGATTAATGAAAAATGTTTAATGAAAGAGTTTCTTTAAATATATGAGGCATAATTCTTTCAGTGTAGTATTATCTTATAAAATTGATTTCATTCCGAAAAGTTTTAAATTTTCGTTTTTTGAAGAATTAAATAACCGATTCAAATCCATTTTCGAATGAATTCTGTGATATGACCGTATATGTCGACATTTCATAGGAGCTACCCTAATCATCAGTAGACTTTGGAAATTTTTGAAAGATATTCTCAAATATTCAACTTTATATCCCAACAATATAAATAAATTGTAGAGTTTAAAAGGAAAAATGCTCTAATAATATCTGTCAAAACACAAAAAACAAGCTTTTTCATTTATACACGTCTCCAACATTTCTTTACACCTTTCATACAAAAAGTATTTTTATACCCTTCACAAAAATGTTAAGGGTATATATAAGTTTGTCATTCCGTTTGTAATTTCTACAGTTTTTTTTTGCGACCCTATAAAGTATATATATTCTGAATCAGAATTAATGGAAAAGTCGATTAAGCGATGTCCGTCTGTCCGTCTGTCCGTCTGTCCGCTGTTGAAATACCGTTTCTGAGAAAACCATTAGACTTAGAAACTTTTTTCTTTCACCATTCTTTTACCCCATCGATTCATGGGTTTGCTATTGAAATTCAGTAATATCGGTCCACGTATAGCTGAGATATATTCAAAATTCCGAAAAAAGCCATTTTTTTGCAGTTTTGTATGAAAATTTTTGAAAACAAAAGTTGTTCGTTTTGCTTCAAACTTCACACACATATTAAGCATGGTGACTAAAAGGCAAAAAATTTTTTTTTCAGATATCGGTCCATATATACCCGAGATATAGCCCAAATCGGATTTTTAATCAAAATGTCGCATAGGCGAAGCTAAATAACTTTTTTTTTGCTCAAAAGCAGTTATGGTAATAAAATTAGGTTACATAAATATGGAAAATGAAAATTTCCGATATCGGTCCATATATACCCGAGATATAGCCCAATCCGGGTTTTTCATGAAAATGTCGCGTAAGCGAACTTAAACAACTTTTTTTTGCTTAAAACAGTTCTGGTAATAAGATGAGGTTATATAAATATGGAAAATGAAAATTTCCGATATCGGTCCATATATACCAGAGATATAGCCTAAGCCGTGGTTTTCATGAAAATGCCGCGTAAGCGAACTTAAACAACTTTTTTCATCTTAAAGCAGTTCTGGTAATAAAATAAGGTTATAAAAATATGGAAAATTAAAATTTCCGATATCGGTTCATATATACCCGATATATAGCTTAACAGGTTTTTTGATGAAAATGCCGAGTAAACAACTTTTTTGTGCTCAAAAGCAGTTCTAGTAATGAAATAAGGTTATATAAATATGGAAAAAGAAAAAATCCGATATCGGTCCATATATACTCGAGATATAGCCTGAACCGATTTTTCCAATAACATTTTTTTTGCTGAAAAGCAGTTGTTGTTATAAAAGAAGGTTACGAAAATAGAGAAAATTAAAATTTCTGATATCGGTCCATATATACCCGAGATATAGCCTAAATCGGGTTTTTCATGAAAATATCGCGTAAGCGAACTTAAACAATTTGTTGTGCTCAAAAGCAGTTCTGGTAATGATATAAGGTTATATAAATATGGAAAATTAAAATTTTCGATATCGGTCCATATATACCCGAGATATAGCCTGAACCGATTTTTCCATTAAAAATTTTTTTTTTTTTGCTGGAAAGCAATTCTCGTTATAAAAGAAGGTTACTAAAATACAGAAAATAGAAAAATCCGATATCGGTTCATATATAACCGAGCATATTTAGGGCACATTTTTAATATACTATACATATTCGTGACTATCGTGAAGGGTATTTTAGATTCGGCCCAGCCGAATATACTACACTCTTACTTGTTAAACTTTTGGTTTGTTCATTTGTACAACGGGTTATAGTTCAGGGGCAATGTGGGCAATTAACAAAATGCATATGTGATTCAATATGAGATGAGTATAGATAGAAAATAATTAAATGCTCGGTGGCTTAGTGGTTAAAGCAGTAGATCATGATACGTCATGTCCCGAGTTCAAATCCCAGTGGGTGCAGATGAGTAGTGTAGCGACTACGAAACAGCTAGTTGTCCCCCAGCTAAAGATTTGATTATTATTTTTCTTGTCTTCTTCAATCAAAATTGTTGATCACAGCAGATTTGTATTGTAAAAAATCCTTCTTAAGAAAAAAAACTTAAGAAAGAAAAAACCTGAACTATAACCCGTTGTACAAATGTATAAACCAAAAATTTAATTTAAAAAATTATAAAAAGTTCATGAAAAAATTCGAATAGTATTTTTCTTTTTAAATTCTCAACAATTTATTTAGATTGTTGGGATATAAAGTTGAATGTTTGAGAATAATGTTGGAAAACCAAATTGGTTTCCCCAACATTAACTTTAATATTAGATAAGAAGTCGTCTAGAACTTTTCATAAGTAAACATAATTTTAGTTTTAAGAACAACCAAAATTCTTATATTGACTAAGAGCGACAACTGAGTTGCTCGTCAATAAAATTATTAACCAAATTATAGACAAATTTGGTTTATTAATTCAATTTATATATTCTAGACATGCTTAAAAATATAGAAAACATAATTTCCTTTGCAGATGATATAATTATATATCACCCTGACAACAAAATAGAAAAAATTAACACAAACCTGCAAAAATCTTACAATTTGTCAAACATTATGCTATTAATTGAAACATGTCAATTAATACGCAAAAATGTGAAGCTATTCTTTTCAGATCACCTGACCACCTGAAATAAAATCAGTTTGAAATAAAATCCGTTTTGCATAATTCTACACTCCCTAATAGTAATATTATAGTAAAGTACTTAGATGTATATTAGGAAAAATTATTGTACTTTAACCACCTTGTTAAAGAAACGCTCATAAAAGCGAGAAAAGCTTTTATGATTTACAGGCTGTTATTTTATTCAAAATATTTAAAACCGAAGGTAAAATTAATAATGTACCAATCCCTAAAAAGACCTATTTTAACATACGCATGCCCAATGTGGTTCAATATATCACCAGACCTGTTTTAGTCTGTTATTATTAAAATTAATATATATCTTTCTCTTTCCTTCACGTAGGTTTACGACTTGTAAAGCATTTAACTTTTCGGCATCAAATTCAAAGTCACACTGAGTTTTTTGGTTTTAAAATCTCCATTGGCAACAAATGATATTAAGCTCTTCTGTTTGCAATTAAATTCCCCCTCCTTCCCTCCCCCGCTTCTTCTCAGCTGAATTTAAATCGAATCAAATCAAAAAAAATTTCTGTGGAATTTCATGCTTTTGAATTAATATTTTAGCAGCCTTGGAAACCAGTGAAAAAAGAGAAAAGAACAGAGAAAATTTAACAACTTAAAACTTAAAACAGATTGTGTAGGTAGAATTTTACTTTAAGTTTCTCATTCTTGTGCTCATCCAAGGCCCATAGTGCCACAACATGTAGCACCTTCAACTTGTGTGTCAGAAAAAGGTAAAAAAGTACCATAAACAAAAAACGTGATAACTGAAGCACAATCGTGGTTTGGTTAAACGTTTGTGTGTCACATTAGTTTCCTTATTTCACATTTTGTTTTCGGTTTTCTGTGCTGCTTTTTAACGTTTGCCAGCGAGAGCTTTTGTTGTTGCAAAAACATACAAAAGTAGTGGCAAATATGGAAGTCTTATTGTATGATTGAGACAAATGATTTTTTTTGTTGTTGTAACTCCATTTTTTCTTTTTTAGTTTTTATTTTGTCATTTATGCGTTGGGGGATTTTTCACAGCTTGTCAATTATACTCGTGTGTTGTAGAGCAACAGGGAAAGGAAAGACGCTGTCAAAAGCAATTAAAACTTGTTCAAATTATTATAATTGTAAAATTTTAGTGTTTTAATTGGAATGTGGGGAGAAGGATTGTGAAAAGAGATACATTTACTAAATTACCAAACTATATAAAATATAAAACACAGTACTTTACGGAAGAAATCTTCACACTTATCTAATTCTAAATGTTTTATCATATAATTTAAGTAGATTTAGTATTTGGTTTTTATTCGACCTCTATTTCTTAATTAAGTAGTATTTCGTTGAGTTTAAGGTCCTTTTTAGCTTATTTATTTCAATATCTGCCAATATTTCGCTTTCCTTCGGATAGCTTCTTCAGGGCAATAATATTTGTTATTGTTTAAAAAATTTTTTAAACAATAACAAATATTATTGCCCTGAAGAAGCTATCCGAAGGAAAGCGAAATATTGGCAGATATTGAAATAAATAAGCTAAAAAGGACCTTAAACTCAACGAAATACTACTTAATAATTTAAGTAGTTAAAATTATTATATAATTATAATATAATTTTTATAATTTTCATTTGCGAAAGTATAAAGTATATATATTCTGAATCAGAATTAATGGAAAAGTCAATTAAGCGATGTCCATCTGTCCGTTGTTGAAATACCGTTTCTGAGAAAACCATTAGACTTAAGACTTTTTTCTTTCACCATTCTGTTACTCCATCGATTCATGGGTTTGCTATTGAAAGTTAGTAATATCGGTTCACGTATAGCTGAGATATATTCCAAATTCCGAAAAACTTCAAACTTTTCATACTTATTAAGAATGGTGACTAAAAGGCAACAAAAAATATTTTTTCAGATATCAGTCCATATATACTTAAGATATAGCCCCAATCGGATTTTTCTTGAAAATGTCGCGCAAACGAAGTTAAACAACTTTTTTGCTTAAAAGCAATTCTCTTAATAATATAAGGTTATATAAATATGGAAAATGAAAATTTCCGATATCGGTCCATATATAACCGAGATATAGCCTAAACCGATTTTTCCATTTAAATTTTTTTTTTGCTGAAAAGAAATTCTCGTTATAAAAGAAGGTTACTAAAATACAGAAAATAGAAAATTCCGAAATCGGTCCATATATAACCGAGATATAGCTTAAACAAACTTTTCCATGAAAGATTTCTTTTTTGAAATGGTGAATACAAGGCAAAAATATTTTTTCCCCAATATCGGTTCATAAATATGTGAATATATTTAGTTCAAATTTGCAACTATATATATATATATATATATATATATATATATATATATATATATATATATATATATATATATATATATATATATATATATATATATATATATATATATATATATATATATATATATATATATATATATATATATATATATATATATATATATATATATATATATATATATATATATATATATATATATATATATATATATATACGTGACTATAGTGAAGCGTATTTTAGACTCGGCTCAGCCGAATATACCACACTCTTACTTGTTTTATCTTGGAGCAGTACTGAGGGGATAACCCGAACATATGCAGTGCATTGTACTGGAACTACGAAAATACATTATTATGAGAAGGAAAGAGGGAGTGGTGTTTGTAGACGTTGGACTTAAACCTATCAATAACAACACGGAAGGGCCGAAGCATAGATTATCACAGCATGTATAGTGTTGGAATTAAACTAGTTAAAACTGATCAGTGTCCAGTGTATATACCTTCGACGCTGGTCAGACTAACAAAGATTAGTCCAACGTCTCCTAAGCTGCGCGGTAGTGAATCGCAAGAACAGTTAAAAGTGATTAATAATACAAATATGTGTAAAGAAAGCACAGACGAAAGAAAAAAAAAGCAAGTGTACGGATGGAATGGAGACAAAACAGTAACGCATCCATACAAGAAACATTTATGAACTCACAGACAATTACAACCAGAAAAAATTTTAAAATACTTATGCCATTCAGTCGAACTACGGCAATACTGACCACAGGGGCCATGAGGACAACACCATCCAAAGCACTTTTTGCCCTTTTGAGCTGGATGCCATGCGACTTAGAAGCCAGGCAGATAGCACTAAAGGCCGCGATCAAGCTGAACGCGACAGTAGCGTGGACCCACAGACCTTGGTGACATGCTAATATATTGGAGATTGGAGGAGACCTAGTCACCGATCTAATTGACTACTGCATCTCAAAACCATTCCTCACAAGGAGCTTCGGCTACCAAATTGAGGAATCTCCCCTAGAATCTGGATAGTTCTATGTATACACGGAGGGGTCCAGAAGGGGAGAAAGGGTTGTGAGGGGGGGTGCGTTTACATAGAGGAATTTAACACTAAAATATCCTTCAGACTATCAGACGGATGTAGTGTACTTCAGGCTGAAATATCGGCTATAAATAAAGCGGCAGATGGCTGACGTATCACAAGATATTCGGAAAAGATATCATGATAGTAACGGACAGCAAGGCCGCCATCAATTCCCTGATTGGAATATACACCAACTCCAGTCTAGTCCAGGAATGCCAGACATCTTTAAATAAGATGGCAAGAAATTCTAGCATAACCCTAAAATGGGTACGTGGACATGGGTCCAACAATGGCAACAACATCGCTGACGAATTAGCCAAAAAAGGGACAGACTAAGAGCATAAGGATATAGACCCCTTTTGCGGACAACCCATATATAATGGGAAAGAATAAAATTCCATACGCTGGAACACGCTTAAGAAAAGTGGCTTACAGAGCCCACGTGCTTTATATCAAGAAACCTGTGGCCGCACATTAACTCTAAGAGAACGGGGGAGCTATTAAAACTTCCCAGATTTCTCCTAAGAATGACGGTAACGACCTCTATAGAAGTTGCCAAGACGACTAGGAGGAGGAGACCATGCTTAATCTCCTCGGTACATGCCCGGCTTTGAAGCACCATCGTCTAAGTTGCTTAGGCAAGAGGAGCTTCAATAGTCTATCATGTCTGGCCTTGGTTAAACCGACTGCTATAGCTTCTATCATAAGAAGTAGCGGATGGCTAGTAAATCAGAAAGTAATGCCACATTAAGCAGTTTCCCACCTTTCCTTTCCCTCTTCTGCACTCCTTCTATATTCTTACAACTTTTATTTTTCCTTCTATCATACCCCAAAGTTTCAGGCAATCACAAAGGGAACGACCTTCAGGACCCAAGTGAGCTGGAGTATCCGGGTGCTCTTTGGAGAACCCAGCGGCCTGCCTACCTAACCTAACCTATGCCATTCAAATTTTTAATAGCAACTACAAAACAGCTATCCCGCAGCTCAAGTATTTAATTATTTTTTCTTTTCTTCTTCTATCACATGTTATTGATCACAGCAATTATTGTTAATTTAAGAAAGGAACAAACGATAAATAATAGTATGAATTTATGTGAAACTCTTATAATGCAAAATTTTTCTCTAATATTTCAAGTTTAGAAACATTATATAAGCAGGTCTTAATAATTCCCTTTTCTTTCTCATTTGCCAACCAATTAGCATAAATTACCTACCAATAAACATAAACAATTCTGTGCAGCACATGTCAAAAAGCTGTGTTCGTTTTTTTTCAATAATTTCTCTTTACAGACATTAAGAATCCGCAAAAGAAAAAACAAACAAATAAAACTCTTAAACCACTAGCGAAACGAATTTGTGTCTTTGGTTGAATGTTTCTTACCAAATATTGTTAAATTTAACTTTATGCAAAGCATCAATTTACACACTTAACAAATAAATGTACTACACACTGTGGCATGAAGCGAAAGGCAATATTTTACCTTTCTACCCATAAAATATGAGACAAACAATAATAAAAATACACAGGTTTATTAAACTGCAAGCAATACACACAATAAACATCAATTACGTTACAAACAAACAAACAAAAAAATATGTGAGTAAAAATAAAATCCACTCATACCGAAACACTTTGGCACAACCAGCAAGTCTGTGTGTGAAGTTGCAAAATACACACCTCAAGCTGTTTTAGCTCACATTACTTGTTTAAACAGTAGGGAACTTAAGCTTCAGGTGTGTGTGTGTGTGTGTGTACTCGTATGCAGTACATATGGTAGTGTGTGTGTGCGTGCATGCTGTGTTTGGGTGTGAGCAAATTGTATCAATTTAAAATTGTTTTTCTTACATTTTGTTGTTGTTTTGTTCAGCACAGGTACCATAAAGTAGGAATAATAAATACCTGTAACAAGATTTATGTTCGCACAGACACACTTGACAAACACACACAAATGCAAAAAAAAAGTCTGGACAAAGCAATTCATTCGTCCTTTACTTTTTCGTTCTCTTTTTTCTTTTTTGTTTTTGTTTTTGATATACTCATATAGGCCTCAAGACAAGGCTTAATTAAATCTATAGCAGAAAAGTATTTTTAAGGATATTAAATAAACAAAAATAATAAAAATGGTTTAAAATATTAAAACAATGTTTTTGTTTTAACTTTAGAAACTAAAGGGAGGAACAAAACTAACGCAATATTTGAATTAAATAGAAAACACAGTTTTTACAGCATAAACTATTTTAGGCCGTAAAGCACAACGTAAAACTAAAGGGAGGAACAAAATTAACGCAATATTTGAATTAAATAGAAGTTTTTTACAGCATAAACTATTTTAGGCCGTAAAGCGCAACGTAATTTAACACTTTAATTTTACGCTGTAGTAAAACTAACTTAACTCAAATAAAAGCGTTAACATTTTACCAAGAATAGAGTAGTTGACACAGAAAAAAATTTTGTTCGTGTTCGATAATGAAATTCATTGAATCAATTAATAAATTGTTTGAATGCGGACCTGTAAAGGATTTCGTGGATTCAAACAAAAGTTTAGTGAAAATAATTATTGATCGAAAACAGCTATTTTTTTAAACAACAACAAAATACGATATCGAAGGTTATTTTTTTGATATTTATGCGTAAGCAAACAAATCATTTTTTCAGACAAAAACTTTGCTGATTTTATTTTTACTAGAATTTTTTCTGTGATAAAAACTTCTTAAATAGATATAATAAAAAGTCACTAATTTATTAGATTTTTGTTGAATGTTTTAATTTTTAAATTAGATTTTTGGTTTGTACATTTCTACAACGGGTTATAGTTCAAGTTTTTTCCTTTCTTAAGTTTCTTCTTAAGAAGAATTTTTTACAATACAAATTTGCTGTGATCAATAATTATTGATTGAAGAAGACAAGAAAAATAATAATCAAATCTTTAGCAGAAGGACAAGTAGCTGTTTCGCAATCGCTACACTACTCATCAGCACACACTGGGATTTGAACTCGGGTCATGACATATTATGATCTGCAGCTTTAAGCATTCAGTCACAAAATTAGTTTGAAATCGCCTAAAGTGGATTAGCGTGCCCTTTTGTTGCTAAAGTTTCAATTTATTGTCCGATATTCAAATGAAAATGTCGCGTAAGCGAACTTAAATAACCTTTTTTGCTTAAAAGCAGTTCTGGTAATAAAAGAAGGTTACTTAAGTCCAGAAAATGAAAAATTCTTATTTCGGTCCATATATACCCGAGATATAGCCTAAACCGATTTTTTTTTTCATGAAAAAATCGTTTTTGATAGTTATAAAAGAGGGGTTACTAAGATACCAAAAATGAACATTTCTGATATCGATCCATATATGTATTAAATGCCTATAATTTTGGGCTAATCTGTTACATCCCTTTTAAAATTTATCCTCTTATCTACAGGCACGTTAGTTATCTGTAGCATTTCTAGTATATATCCACGTTTATAATAATTTTCTTTATTTAAAATAGATGTTGCTTCAAAATCTGGATAGTGCTTAAAATCACGGCAATGGATAGATAACGCAATTTCCTGCGAAAAGTTATAGTTCTTATACATCTGGTCAGATTTATGACCCACTAACCTAATTTTAAGTTTTTATTTTTATTTCAGAACTTTGTGAAAAAGAAAAAGACACAACAGAATAGCGATCAAAAATTGTTGGCTTTAGTTTGGAAAATCAAAGGTCAATTCAAGCCATAAAGATAATTCTGCGCCAACTTGTATTTGAACCTCGACTTTTGACTTAACCCGTTGTTTTTTGCAACCTTTAATGGTTATTGCTTTGTCGCTATATTACCATGGGGGAGTGTATATGGGTTAAAAAAGTTATACATATTTTGTTTAATGTTAAAAATAAAAGTTTTTCCTTTTTTTGAATTAAATGTGAAAAAATTACTGTTATTGTCGGCTCCCTGTTTGCTTTTCTCCCAAAGAGGCACTAATTTGTGTGAACCGGTGCCATAATTTTGTGATTGTTGTATTATTTTTGGCTGTTAATGATGTTGGAATGCGCGTTAAAAGCAGTTTACTTCTTTTATTATGAACTTAAAAATAAAAAAGAAAAAACCAAAATTTGAAAAGGTGCGACTGAGTATATTTGACAAAGAAATTAGTTGGAATTCTAAGGTTCGTTGCTCACTTTTCAACTGGTTTCTTTCTTTTTTCTAAATGGCCACGAGCAAATTTTCTCTTTCCTTTGGTTAAGTGCTTTGAATGTCCCAGCATATTTTCCGCAAACAAAAACTCCTTTTCAGCAACTCCTTTTAGTTTTGATTTAAAGGAAAAGTGGAAAGTTTTTGTGTTTCCTCTCTTCACTAACACTGCTGCTTATTTGGTAAAACTTCACAACAATATTAAGTATAAACGGTCTGCCAAGTTTTTGTCCTCAGCTTCAGTTTTTGTGGCCATTTCTAAAATGCCTCAAAAAAAAGAACGAAAAAAATAAGAAGAAAAATAAATTATGGTGTAAAAGTTTTTGTTTTTTATAAGCCTAATATTGTTGAGTTTGTAAACTGTTTAAGTGCTGGCAATAACTATATTAAATTTAAATAAAGTGGTGAACAGGTTATAATTCATAAAGGGCCTCAGAGGGAGAGAGACACAGTTATGAAAGCTTAATAGCTTATTAACACTAGACTAATATGTAGTGCATTTGAGAGATAAAATATAATACAAATAAATTTGTTAAGTGATCAGTAATCTGGCTCTGTAGAAGAAGCGAAAACACCAGTGCATGCTCGTACAGCTTTTTCTGCAGAAAATATTGCTGCTGTTCGCGGTAGCGCATCCATTAGCACGCCTCTTCAGCATACTTTACCATGCTGGTGAGTTTCCATCGTGCGGGAAGGTTGCTAATGTAACACCAATACCCAAAAAGGGTATGGCAAATAACCCCGAAAATTACCGCCCAATTGCAATTTGCTCTAGACTCTCCAAAGTAATAAAAAACATGGTTAACCATCACCTTATGAGGTATCTGGAGTCGCATAAACTACTTTGTGATCGTCAATATGGATTTCGTAAGGGTCGTTCAACTGGCGATCTTATGGCATATCTCTCAGAGAAATGGTGCCACTCAATCCATCATTTCGGTGAAAGTAGGGTGGTGGCTCTTGATATTTCAAAAGCGTTTGACAGAGTGTGGCATGGTGCACTATTGGCAAAACTTACTGCTTTTGGTGTCGGTGATGACTTCTCTCGGTTTATATCGAGCTTTCTCAGAGACCGCTCTATACGAGTTGTTATAGATGGGGTCTCATCAAACGAGTTCAAGATTAATTCAGGGGTACCGAAAGGCTCCGTTCTTTCTCCTACCCTATTTCTTATTTTCCTGAACGACCTTCTCTACCAAACTTCCAACCCTATCCACTCTTTCGCGGATGACAGCAGCATTTGTCACTCGTACTCTTTTAGTTATAGGCCCAGCCTATCAGAGATCGCTGCCAAGAGACTAAATATGGATGATTCACTGAATCATATATTAATCTCTGAATGGGGTCGTAAAAACAGGGTCGCCTTTAATGCTCGTAAGACCCAGTGTTCCTTATTGACGCACAAACAAACGACCGCAAATGCTGTTTCATCTGTACTCATGGATGGTATAAATATTGAAGAATCGGATGCTCTTGATGTTCTTGGAATGAAGATACAGTGTGATGTTCGCTGGACTTTTTTTGTTTTTTTTTTTGTTAAGCGTTTTTATTTATTGAATCTTCAAAATGTACTAACAATAAGTATTCAAATATTAATACTAAATATAAAAATAAAAGAATTAATAAAGAAATAAAATGTGCTTTTTACTTACGTCCAGCCAATGCTAGACAAAAAGTTCTATTATGCGGGAGCAATATCGGTAGAATCACCTATTGAACGTTCTGATAGTGGCAACGGTATCCCTTCTTCTCAACCGACTGTGGCCGCTAAAATTAAATATATTACGCGCAAGAGGGTTTGGATGAAGTTCCAGTTTACTGACATACCTTGTCGCGTACTTAGAAAACTCCTCTTTCGCTGGACTGATCATATTTTTCATGTCTCTAAAGAAGCATTCAAGTGCCTCGGTTTTTTGAAACGGTGTAAGATGTACTTCACTCCATCCGATCTCCTTACTATTTATACCACCTACATCCGACCGAAAATGGAATACAACTCTCATGTTTGGGCCGGAGCCTTAAAGTCTATTTTGGGGTTACTCGACCGTGTGCAGAAGAGGGCGAAGAAGCTCATCGGTGACAGTAGGGTATCCAACTCTATTGACTCACTGGAGCATCGACGCAATGTAGGTTGCGTTACTCTGTTCTATCGATACTACAATGGATTTTTCTCTGACGAGATTAGGGATATTGTTCCCGAAATGCGCACATTTTAACGTAGCACGCGTTCATCGTCTAGAGCTCACCCATTTGTGGTCGATTGCCCGGGAATCGTACTACGCATTACAGAGAGAATTCGTTTTTCAGCCGCTTCGTCTGTGGAATAAGTTGCCTGCAGACGTGTTTCCTGTCTGTTATAACGTTGGAAAGTTCAAGTTAAATGTTCACAAACACTACTCCCTCTTTCTCTCTCCTCATAAACTATTTTGCTAATTCCGCTATAATGCACTGCATATGTATGAGTCATCCCCTGGTACTGGTCCAATATAAAAAAGAAAGATACTTTTCTTAAAAAGGTATTTTTAATTAACTTTTTTTTAAAATACTTTTTTCTAAAGTTGCTTTTTTAAGGCACTGATTTGAAAAGTAGTGTTTAAAAGGTACTTTTTAAAAAGGCTTTTTTAAGTTATTATTTACAAAAGTAGTTTTCTCTAAAAATTACATTTTTAAAGTACTGTTTTAAAAGTACTTAAACTTTTTTTTTCAAAACTATCTTTTTAAAAGCTGATTTGTTCAAAGTGCTATTTTAAAAGGTACTTCCTTTAAAGGGTGCTGTTGAAAGATAATTGTTTTAGTGTGAATTTTTTTAAAGGTACTTTTTCAAATGAACTTTCTTAAAAGTACTTTGCTCAAAAATAACTTTTTTAAAAGCAATTTTTAAAAAGAAATTTTCTAAACATTTTGTAAAAGAATTTTTTAAGAGGTTTAAAATGTACCTTTTTACAATGCAATTTTATAAGAGATAATTTTTTATAATATACTGATATTAAAAACCTAGTTTTTGAATATGTAATATTTAGTAAAAGATTTTTTTTAAGGTTACTAGAACTGTTTTATTAAAGATGCTTTTGTTGTGAGATACATTTTCCTAAAAGTTTCTTCCTTCGAAATAAAAAGGCTTTGTTTTATTATGCCTCACTTTTTGTACTAAAAATAAAAATAGTAAAAATTAAAACTTTAGATTTGCCGGCACGTTGACAAGTTAAACTTTTATAATGAGCTTCGCTTTCGCCAATTTTGATAAACTTCTTTTCGTGGCTGTCCTTGTCGTCATCGATAACAACTTAGTCGTCGGCCCTTTAAATGCATGTATGTATGTGTAAATGACTATGAATGAGTGGAATTGCCTTTCTCTGTATGTGCGTTTGTGTGTTCAATGTTGCGAAAGTAAAATTCTAGACCACACAAATGTTTAAATATGTATGTAAACATTTTCCTAGTTACATCTAAACAAAAACACGAAGGTAAACATTTATTTTCGAAAATGTCTAGCCAAAGCAAATGTACACTTTTGTATGTATGTATGTGAGTGTGTGTGTGTGTGTGTGTGTGTGTGTGTGTAAGTCTGTATGTTTATGGGCATTAGTTCAAATTTCGTGCGATTGCAGTGGCGATATTAATGTTGACGCCAAACTTTTTTTTTACACAAAACATGAGGTAAACTTTCAAGCTTTTTTTTTCTCTCTCTCATTTACAGCTTTCTATTATTTCGACAACTTGTGACACAGTCTGACATAACAAACAACCAAACTTTTTCATGTGGTTTTTAAAAGTTATAAAAGATAGCCAACCAAACTAGAAAAGCGGGTGAGCAAACTCAAGGCAAACTGGCCAACATGGATATGAATGTGGTTGAATGGTATAGAAAGTTTGATGTTTGGTTACAAAACCTCAATCATAGCACGTGGTGTGGTAAGCACATACAAGCATTTAGTGTGTGTTTTGATATATTTAAATGTTTGTTTAAAGGTTCTTGTCTGTACTTTCACATCAATTAGAGGCTGTTGTGGTCTATTAATTTTGGGAATTGATTTCATTTTATATAACTAAAAAATATATGACTTCCTTTTTCAATAACGCCAATAACCACCTCTTGAACCTTAGGCTACATATTAGGTGTCTTTTTTCTGTTCTTTATGGAATAAAGTCAGTTTTTGAAAATTTTGAGTTGTGACTCCTTTGTATTTAGGGAGCGACATATTAATTAGGTCAGGTCAATAAGTCAGAGATTTAATTGGTATGACAACACTACTTTTTAGTCAAAAACTGTCAGTTGATTCCTGTTTAAACAAGCTGCGTCGTTTAGCTTATGTTTGCAAGCCATTAATAGCACACTACAGCACGTTTTAAGAAGAAATTGGAAAACCGTGAATTTTGTGCGGCCAATCAAATCAAACCTAAGCTTAATAAATATTTTGGCGACTCTGTACCATCCATGGCTTACTCGGTTTCAGTGTGGCTGTACAAGCCCGGAAGATGCCGATCATTCTGGATGCCCAGTTGAGGTCTCTATAAGTAGAAAAATTATATGGTTGACTCGACAATATTTATGATTATTGCCGACAATATTATATTGTTATACGAGTATATAAATCGCCATTGATATGACTCACTATAGTTTTGTTAAAAGAAATTTTATGCATATAAGGCCTTATTCATAAAAATTATTGTATTTTTATTAAACTCCTATTTGACATATATCTATACGAAATTTGTCAAATAAGTGTTTAATAAACATAAAATATTTTTTAAGAATACGGCCGATAGTATATTATGCGTCAACATTGTTATAATGGGCAGTAAACATAGTACTAACAACATAGTAAGTAAAAGTTACCATACTGTTGTACGCAACCATATTATTATATCCATCATCATTAATTAATCACAAATTTTCATTCATAACCATAATAACGTCATAAACAGCTTTATTGTAATGTAACAATATTTTTGTCATAATTAGCATAATAAACATATGTACATATGAAATAATTAAAAAAAAGCTAGAATATGACATATTTTAATGTAAGGAAATAATTAATAAAGAAAAAACCATGCGTTGCATGCCTCTGTTTAGAATTAAGGTAACACATTGTTGCTTTCTTGAGCTTGAAGTAACTGCAATAAAACAAAATCATTTGTGACATTTCATTTGCGATTACAATTTTCATGTCATATATAACCATATTATATATGGTTGGATGTTACATAGCATGGTTGAGTACAACAATAGCATGTTTTACCATAAAAGTTTTTAATTCTTGCTACAATAGTGTAGTTTGGTACAACCATAATATAGTTGGCCGGTCGTAGGGCCAAATTGAGAAACCAAATCAAGCAGCCACCGCATACGAACTTCACTGGGTATGTCGTATACTCTAGTTAACAGACGCAAGCTCTAACGAGTAGAAAACATACTTGTGCTAACAATATGCGGTGGCCAATCACACTGTAATTCGATTTTAGAAGGGTGTACTTAGATCACTAAAAAGGCACCGGTTGCAAATCTCTGGTATAAACTATAATAAATCCATAATAAACTGTTTCTGCCAATAATACTTAATGCTATAGAGTATATACTAATATTGCTGTCATCATATGCCAAACTGCTTTTCTTTGCGTGTTCCGCCCTAACCATGAAAGTTCAGAGTATGTTTTTAATATATCAGAGAGTGAAAGTATGAGAGCTAGAAAAAGCTATAGGCATCGCATCAGCGGTTTCAATTTAGTGTGAGCTTGGGTATGAGGGAGCTTTCCACATTTGCTCATTTTCATTATGTTTTATCAATAGGAGCAGTATTTGCAATTATAGCATTTTTTATGATGGATTAAAATGAATGCCACGCTTGCACACAATCGATTATGACGAGTTTTTAAGCCGTTTCGTAAGCATAGACAAAACGTGACACTACTGAAACACCGGTGACCAAACGCCAGTCAGAACAGTGGGTTTCTCAGGGTCAATTGGCGCCAAAGAAGGCAAAGCGTTTGTGAGACAACAAAGACATGGCGATCGATTTTTGATATGCACATGCCACATTGACTACCTTCACAAGCGGAATGCAATCAATGGCGAATATTATACTCAATTCATTGAGTCGATTCAACGAGTAATCAAAATAATGACCGCAGTTGGCCAAAATAATAGTTATGTTCTGCCAGGACAATGCAAGAATGCACGTATATGCGGTTTTCCTGGCAAAAATCTATGAATTGGGTCACGAACGAGTATTTCTTGTTTCCAAACTTGAAGACATGGTTCGGCCATAAGAGGTTTGACTGTCACAATGAAACCATCTCATAAGCAAATGTCTATTTTGATGACGTCGATAAATCATACTTTTCGGAAGAGATAAAAAATTCGAGAAACATTCAAAATCATGGTGATAACTATATAAAACAACTCGTTTTTAGCAAACACAAACACTTTGAAGCTTATTACTTATCCGCAGTAACACTCAAACAAAGTTCGTGCGAGAAATCGAACCTGCGACCGCAAGATGTTGGTCGACTACTCTACCTAAGCAGCCATCGAGGCACCCAATATAAAATACCTGTTTCATTGAAAATTTCTCTGACTTATTGGCCCGCCCTCCTATTTTCGATGTAATTTCAAATCGCTTTGTCAGATTTTCCAGCACTTTGTTGCTGGAAAATCTATGAAAAACAAATTTCCATGAAATAATAATTTCAATTTCAGTTACAACAAAATTTTATGAAATTAATTAAACACATGCCTCTAATTACTAGAAATTCCTTTTGTAACCGTATTTTTTTTTTTTGGTTCACAAATGACAACAACAACATCCACAGAAAATTTGAGGTTACGCTTGTCTCATTCATTCATTATTTGTTCACTTGTTTTGTAAGAATGTGAGAGAATCATCAGCATATTTTTCGCTTTCTAATGTAAATATTTAGTTAAATGTCATTGTATTACATGTTGTGAAATTAACATTCATTATTTAGAAGAAAGAAAATTTCATACAATTACCAGCCGTCATGACCACAAAAATTTTCATATTAAATATATGAATTTATGTTATTGTACTTGGAAATTTCCTTTTCCATTGAAGCTTAAATATTTAGTAAAAATTTTTAATTCTTTTAAATAAATTGCTATTTGACATACAATGAACTCACTTTTTTTTTTGGTAATATAAAAGAATTAAAAGCAGATTGTGTGATAATGAATCTAGAAGACAGTGGAGCTGTTTGTATGAAATTTGTTTTCTGCCAGTAAATGTTTAATTATTGGATCGCTTTTAAACTTAAAATTTGCAGAAAGAAAATCTTTAGAAGCAGGTATATTCATGAGCTATTTGTGTTATTTATTAACTTGTTTGATAAGTAATACGAGTACCACAACCTTTAATGTTATTTCTACTTAAGCATGTTCTGAAAAACTCTAATCGCTTAAATTTTGCGTTTTCAATTTTTTTTTTTTTTTTTTTTTTTTGTTAAGCTTTTTTATTTATTGAATCTTCAAAATGTACTAACAATAAGTATTCAAATCTTAATACTAAATACAAAAATTAAAGAATTGATAAAAAAAAATAAAATAAAATGTGCTTTCTACTTACGTCCAGCCAATGCTAGACAAAAAGTTCTATTATACGGGAGCAATATCGGTAGAATCACCTATTGAACGTTCTGATGGTGGCAATGGTATCCCTTCTTCTCAACCGACTGTGGCCGCCAAAATTAAGTATATTACGCGCAAGAGGGTTTGGATGAAGTTCCAGTTTACTGACATACCTTGTCGCGTACTTAGAAAATTCCTCTTTTACCAGCGGAACACTCAGATCTTTATGAATTCGTGAATTTTTTACGTACCATGGAGCTGCAGTAATCGTTCGAAGAACTTGGTTTTGTCGCCTTTGGATTTTTTCAATGTTTGACGCTGAGGCGGTGTCCCATAACTGAATTCCGTAGCACCATATAGGCTTTAGTATTGCGTTGTATAACAAAAGTTTGCAATCTAATTTCAATGTAGAATTTCTGCCCATAAGTCAATTTAGCTGCGCTGCTTTTAGTTTCAACTGAGTGACTTTTGCTTCAATGTGAGACTTCCACGTTAGCCTACGCTCCAGGTGAATACCAAGGTACTCGACTTCATTGTGCTGCGGAATAGGTGAGTTCTTAATTTGGATATGCGCACATGTTTGTTTACATAGTGTGAATGCGACATGAGTACATTTCTGTTCATTAATCCTGATTTTCCAAAGCTTTAGCCATTTCTCTAATATTGAAGTAAATCCTGTAAATTTCGTGAAGCTAATTGGTGGTTTTCATGAACGCTCAAAAACGCTGTGTCGTCTGCAAAAGTTGAAGTGTGGATTCCAGATATCGTTGGCATGTCAGAGGCGTAAATCAAATATAAAGTAGGCCCAAGTATGCTACCTTGGGGAACTTCTGCCTCGATAGGTTGAGTTGGGCTTATAAAATCACCTTCTCTGATAACAAATTTCCGCCCATATAAGTAGCTTTCCAGAAGCTTGTGTGTATTTGCAGGCAAATTCAACTTTATTTTGTGTATCAAGCCCTCGTGCCACACTTTATCAAAAGCTTGAGAAATGTCAATGAGTAGAGCTGGGCAATACTTCTTCTCCTCAAAGGTCTGTCTTATGACATTGACTAGTCTGTGCGTTTGTTCTATGGTGCTATGTTTAGCCCGAAAACCAAATTGATGATTAGGGATGCATCCCACATTGTTCAATATTGGACTCAACTTAACCATTAACAATTTTCCGAATAGTTTTGAAATTGTTGGTAGTAGACTTATTGATCTATATGATTCTACCTTAGTCGGATCCTTCCCTGGCTTGGGTATCACAGTAATCATAGAGACCTTCCACTCTGCAGGATAATACTCAAGGCGTAAAATAACGTTAAAAATAAAAACTAGAATTCTTATAGCTACACGAGGCAACTGTTCAAGCATTTTGCCAGTAATTTGATCAATACCTGGAGCTTTCCTGGGGTTTATGTTACTGATACCTTGTTCTACATCTTGAAATGTGAATCGCAAAGACACAGGCGGTCCAACTACATATGGTGGTAATTCAGATGCATCATTTGTTATACCATTTGTAATAAAAACATTTCTCAAATGGTTAACATACACCATCCTCTTTTCTGAGTCACTTCTTGCCCAGTCGCCAGTTGAAGTTCGCAAAGGTGGCGTTTTCAATTTGAAAACGCCAAATAGGTGCTCTGACAAAGGTATAACGCAAGAAGTATGGTTTTGCGATTGGAAATCGCCAAATATATGTTCTGGAAAACGCATATCGCTTAAAATTGGCGACTTCAAATCGGAAGTGTATATTGAAGTGAACTGATTGAATTTGCTAAAACTGAACTTGTAAAAGAAAAAATAAAATTATTTTCCAAAAAAAATTATATATATGTATTTTCTTTTTATTTTAATATAAAGTTGAAATAATTTTACATTATATAAAAAATACAAGGTAGTTTTATTCTCTCAATTTTCCTTAACAGTCACCATCTGACAAGTATAAGGATTGTGACATTTTCCATAAAATTGTACTACCGCATTACTTTATACATTCCCTTGTTTTCAATTTTTTTTTGAAGTTGTGTCTGAAAATAACAATAATTTGTGACTTCTAACAAAAATAAATGAAAAATTTTTAAATAAACTACATACATAAATCTAAAATATATAAAACTGACCTGAAAAACATTCTCAGACTAAAATACTAACGACGCCATGTTTCAATGTGCCTTTAGTATAACGTACATTAAGACGCTGGCTTTTCGGTCATCTAACCAGTCTTAATCTATGAGAACTTCTTAAATTAAATTTGGACTCGGAGAATAGTATGGAATTCTCTTGTGTGGTGGTCAAATTAATGTGTTCCCTTGCAAATTCCAACCTGGCCAGTCTATTTTTCCGTGATATAAATATCTTTTTTACACTTTTGTATCGTATGTTTTAGTCCGCATTCTGCAGCCCGCCTTTGAATCCTTCTGGGAGTAACATATAATGACAATTGACACGAATTGGTCTATTTTTATCAAACATATTATGTTCACCTTTATGTTCTGTAACCAAAGTACCCGAACAATGAAAACGGTTTATAATTCTTGGTGAATGTCCAATTTTTTTGCAATTGTGGTCACTGATTGGATATTATTTTTTTTTCTTTTAAGTTCACTGAATAATTATATCGCGCCATTTGTTAGAAAAGTTACAAGTCACGTCCAGAACAAGTTTGAAGGCACGGAAGCGACGGAAAACTATATGCAAATTTTCACTATACATACTTACTTCACATCTTTTATGACATCTTTTGGAAGTAGGTTTTTCTTATTATATGTAATGAAGAATATTTAAGGTTACGTGCGTTAGTTTTGTCGCTGTATCCTGGGGCATTCTAGTAGAAATAATTATTCATATATTTTTAAACCACAAGCATCAAACTTTTCCCTTTGTTTTTAATCTCTAAAGAGTCTTTTCTTTTAAATGTAATAATATTTTCTTTAAAATAGCCATTCGTTTGAATGCTATCGTAAAGTTTACTAGTAAGCAGAAGTCCATGCTTTTACACTGGTCCCACTTGGGACCAACTTGGGCCCAAGTGGGCTGAATTTACAATAGTTGATAGCCTGTTAAAAATAACCTAACACGGGTTTCATAACAACCACAGATACCTACTTACATCAGCTTATTACTTTCTAATATGAACAAACATAACTCTCCCTTTCCTCCTTCTCATAATCTATTTTCTTAGTTCCAGTACAATGCACTGCATATGTAGGGGCTATCCCCTGGTTCAAGATAAAAAAAAACAACAACAACAACAAAATATATGTTATTCTTGTATTTAGTTGTCCCCCTTTTTTTAGTGTTCATAACGAAATGATAACTTTAAAAATTTTTGTGAGAGACGGTAAGCTTAATATTTTATTTCTGCACATTTTGCGGGCAGATACGAAAAATGTCAGGATTATACATGGTACATTCAAAAGATACGAAAAATGTAACTTTTGTATCCTACTGGCACCACTGGTCCCGAAGCCGTTCTCTTTTTGAGTAATGTATGTGTGTGCGCTTATATAAAGTAATTGTAATAAAAGCTATAGAAAATACTAGAAAGCCCGAAAAAAGTTGTTGTGTGTGAACATAAAAGCAAGTTCAAATGAAACAATGAAAATTTCGGCAAGTAAACTTGCTCTGTTTGATCTTACTCTAAGCACCATTTTTACTCACCGTTCTCTGCTAGTAGTGTTCATGGTTAATTAAAAATCCTATTGAAATGTTAATGTATTTCTTGTGCTTCATCCCGCCAGCTGGCATTTGTTCACAAATTTTAAATTATGTCTGCAGTTTACAAATTCCAGGAAGAGAAGTAGAGGAACGTGGCAAACGCAAAAAGGTGTTGAACATATTTTCACTAATTTTGAAAATATGCATTAGTTTTTCCAAAGAGTTTTTAATTTAAGGTTGTGTTTCTGGGCTCCAACTAGTTTTTTTTTTTCTTTTCTTTTTTCTTAACTTCTTTCAGTTAGGTTTTATTCTGCCCAGACCATAAATTTGCATTGAAAAGAAAATTTTCATAAATGGATATTTAATGCGGAGGTAAAGCAATTTGCATATTAAATGAATTTTTTACCTCGTTTTTTTTTTCTCTATCAAACTCAACAACTCTGCTCTAAAAACAAACTATTTGGAAGTTAAAGTAGAAAAAAAGGGAAAGGGGAAGGAAAATACACGACCAGACAGCAAAACCGTATTTAAAATTGGTCAAAGTATGAAAAAAGTTTTAATAAAACTTTAATGTTTTCTTTTAAGCAAAAAACAAAGATAAACTGAAAAAAGGTTAAACATTTAACTGCAAATATTTTAATCAAAAACGGTTTTTTCAAACATTAAATGGCAAAATTGTGGTTTTTATGCTTTAAAATTGAATTTTATACAAAAGATTTACGTAACATAATTTATATCTATTTTTTTAATACATACTAATAGAATAAAATAACAAAATTATTTTATGCTTTGTTTGTATTATTTTAATTAATTAAACCATATGCATCTGTTGCCGTCTCCCATCTCTGGCTTTTGAGCTCATGTAGCTATTTCGACAATTTTTTCGCTTCACTTGACAACAATTTCCTTTACTGCTCGCTTTTCTTTCTTTCTTTACTTAGTTTTAATTGATTATATTTCTTCTTTTTTTTTGTCGTATGTTGATTGGCTTTTCTGGTTCTTTAAATTTATAGTCAATAAATTAGATCATAGCAATTTATTGAGATTTCTTTTTCTTTTTTTAAACAGTAGGGAACTTTTTTACCATCAGAGAATCAATTTCTAATAATAATTTATATCGGGTGATGTATCATGATGTGACAGATCAGGCCTGACTTATATCAAACCGTTTTGTAGTAGTAGTCGTGGCGAGAATTTACATAATATAATTTTCAAAAATTAAATGTCATATGCTAGGAACACAACTGCGACGAACAACGAATTTCGCCCATCGCGACGAATTCGCCGGCAAATATTCGTTGTATAAATTCGTCGTATGAAACAAAATACGAACGAACTTTTGTATAGATAACATTGTTTGCATATAAATAATTAAGGGGGCCATATTAAGTCAGCCCATAAAAATCCCATCCGAAAGGTGGATTTTTGAACAAATTATCTGAGGTACTTTATATTTTGAGAACATCTTCATAAATTTTTTACTACTTGAATTAATAGTAAAAATAAAAGTATGATTTCAAACAAAATATGGCCACATGATACTGTGTTGTTCGTCGTGCGCTGAGGCAACAATTAGAAATAAATCTATTTCAACCTGCGTTGAGTATGACGAATTTCGACCAAAGCCACGATTGTGTGTATTTTCACATACACCAATGTCTTTTGTTTTTGGCGACGAATATTCGCGACCACGATTTCTTCGTTCGTCGCTGTTGTGTTCCTAGCAATAAATTGTTATTTTAACCTTTAATAAAAAAATTAGTTCAGTTTCACATTCATATTCATAGGTTTTATTTTATATAATAAATCAAACCTCACGATAAACCACCCGATGTACGATACTAACAGAATGTTTGGCTGTTTTGTATATTTTAAATTATAAATAAGACCTCACATGAATCACCCGTTATATGATACTCAAAGAACGTTTGACAGTTTTGTTTAAAATAAAAAATATAATATTTTTGGTTAAAGAAATGTTAATTAAGTTCAGGTTTTTTAGCTGCCGAAGTTTAAAGACATTTCTTTGCAATGCACTATATGAAATGTTCCACCTTTTTTTCGGCAAAAACAATTACAGTCAAACGGCTGCACCGACTCGAACAATTTTTTGGAGTTACCTTTTAGTAAACACTCATGACAGAGAGGGGGAGAGTGACCAAAAAAAATTTTTATAAACTCAGAAAAAAACTACCGGAGTTTAAAGAAATTTCTTTACAATGCACTATAGGAAATGTTCCACCTTTTTTTGGCCAAAATCAATTACAGGCAAACGACTGGACCGATTTGTCGACTTTTTGGCTTTAACTTTTGGGTGAACACTCATGAGAGAACGAGTGAGTGGGGAGTGATCGAAAAAGTTTTTTATACACTCAGAAAAAAAAACATAAGTAATTTAAATAAAAAATTAACAAATAATTAGTTCTAACAAGGGGTTAAGGGTTATAGGTATCCGTATTCGAGATTAATTTAGATCTTTGATATATAATCTAGTTTTATAAAAATATTATTTCTAAAAAGGTTTTCGAGTGCACACTTACCTTTCAAATATCACAATGAAGTACCCAACAAACTCATGTTTCACAAGTAAGAGTGTAGTATATTCGGCTGGGCCGAATCTAAAATACCCTTCATGATAGTCACGTATATGTATAGTATATATTACAAATTTGAAGTAAATATGCTCGGATATGGACCGATGTTGGGGAAAAATGTTTTGGCTACATCTCGCCATTCCAAAACGGTAATTTTCCATGGAAAAATCGGTTTATGTTATATCTTGGGTATATAAGGATCGATATCAGAAATTTTAATTTTCCTCCTTTTAATTGTTTAAGCTCAGTTTACGTGATACTTTCATGTAAAATTGGTCTCGGATATATATACACCGATAACGAGAATTTTCATTTTCCGAATCTTAGTAACCTCCTTTTATAATCAGAACTGTATCTCGGATATACATATATAGACCGATATCGGGGAAACAGATTTTTTACCTTGAAATTGCCATGCCAAATTGTATTATTAAATTTAAAGCAAAAAAAAAAAATTTTTTCAAATATTTTTATACAAAATACTGGTAATAGAACAGTCGATTAAGCGATGTCCGTCTGCCGGTCGTTGAATTACCGTTTCTGAGACCATTAGACTTGGAAACTTGTTTCCTTCACCATTCTACTACCCCATCGATTCATGGGTTTGCTATTGAAATTCAGTAAAATCGGTTCACATATAGCTGAGATACATATATCCAAAATTCCAAAAAAATCGATTTTTTTTTTTTCAATAATATATTAAAATTTTGGAAAAAAAAATTTATACCAATAAAAAATTACAAATAGCTTGTTTTCTATGTTTCCCAGCTATCTATATGTCGACATTTCATAGGAACTACCCTAATCATCAGTAGACTTTGGAAATTTTTGAAAGATATTCTCAAACATTCAACTTTATATCCCAACAATCCAAATAAATTGCTGAGAATTTAAAAAGAAAAATGCTCTTTCAAAAATTTCCAAAGTCTACTGATGATTTGGGTAGTTCCTATGAAATGTCGACATATAGATAGCTGGGAAACATAGAAAACAAGCTATTTATAATTTTTTATTGGTATAAATGTTAGAAGCTTAAATAGCGAATAAAAAACTTAATTGTTTGGAAAAAAAATTTTTTGTTTTGCGTCTAACTTGACATAGGTATAAGCATGGCAGTTACAAGGCAAAAAAAAAATTTTTTTTTCATCCGAAATATAGCCTAAACCGATTTTCTAATGAAAATGTGGCGTAAGCGACCTTAAATAATATTTTGCTTAAAAGTAGTTCTGGCAATAAAAGAAGGCTTCCAAAACATAGAAAATTAAAATTCCCGATATCGGTCCATATACACCTGAGATATAGCCAAAACCAATTTTTAACGAAAATGTCGGGTAAGCGAACTTAAAAAAATTGTTTGCTTAAAAGCTCTCCTGGTAATAAAATGAGGCTACTGAAGTGCAAAAAAAAAAGATAAAAATTCCGGTATCGGTCCATATATACCCGAGATATAGTCTAAGCCGATTTTTCTATGAAAAATTTTGTTTGTTTAAAAACAGTTCTGGTTATAAAGGAGAATACTAAAATACAGAAAACGAAAAATTCTGATATCGTTCCACATATACCCGGATATAGCCTAAACCGATTTTTTCTTGAAAATATCTATGAAAGATTACTTTTTTGGTATGGCGTTTACTAGGCAAAAATATTTTTTCCCCGATGTCGTTCCATACACATCCGAGCATGTTTGGCTCATATTTGTAATATATAACTATATGCTTATATACGTGACTATCGCGAAGGGTATTTGTGATTCGGACCCGCCGAATATACTGCACTCTTATTTGTTATTATATTAAAGCAAAAAAAAAAAAACACATAAACTTTGCAAAAATTCAAAGTTTTATTATTGGCCAAAAAATGGGGAAATTCTTTGTTCTTATAAAGACTATAAAACTATAGAAGTTGAAATAGAAAACAAGGATAAATTTTTGAACTGACTTTAATCGACATATATTCTTTTGGCACTATAATTTATTTATGACTTCTGGCTTATAACCACCATGACTAGTGTGGACATAGACCAATACGGAGGTCGAATTTCCAAATTTATTTTCGTCTTAAATCGGCAGTAACGTGTTGTCTCCTAAGAGGTAAATCGTTTCCTGTACATCGGCGTAGACTAGCTACTTCACATATCCGCACACTAAGTAATCTAGTAGTGATCTCGGGGGGCCAATTGGCAGGTCCGAGACGTGGAATTATACGGCTACCAAACGTTTATTTACATGTATTCAATTAAGGTGCGAACTGTGTGACATATTGCACCTTCTTATTGAAGTCACAGCAATAATCATGGCTTTATAGCGCTTCCCATTGACTGTAACGTTCCGACAGGCATTGTTTTTTAAGAAGGACGTGCCAATGATTCCTACAGGCCACAAAACACTTCAAATAACAAGTGTTTTTGGTTGACGTCCCAGCATACTCTTAAGGGGATATCATCACTCTAAGCAGCGCAATTTTGTTTATGGGCGTATCAATTCAAACAATATTCACTTATGAAAACCGGGATCAACGGCAATCTGGTTTTGGACCAAAATTTCCACAGTTTAGATCGTTGTTCAGACATTAGTCTATTCATGTTGAAATGGCAAACTAAACATAAATCACTTACAAGCTAACAAGTAATGTTTTGCCTTCCATCCTGTGTATGTGCTTTTTTCACTGTCATCCGTTTTTTCTTTGCATGTAAATTTTTAATTTCGTTTCAATGTAATTCACTATCTTGCAGTGTGGGAGGTGTTGAACTAATTATTATTAGTCTCAGCAGTGTCGAAGTTATATACTAGTATACCGTGCACTGATCAGTTTTAATTAGTTTCATTCCAATATTTTAAATGCTATGATAAAGTTTGTTTTGGTTTATCCGTGTTATTACTGATGGCAGCAAGTCCAAAGTCTAAAAACATTACTCGCTCTTTCTTCCTCCACCAGTACAATGAACATGTATGAGTAATTGCCTAAGTAGTAGCCTAAGTCTTTAAAAAAGTGCTGCCAACTTAAAGTTTTATACCTCTACAAAAACACCATTTATATCCTTAAGCAAAAATATATTTATCCTAATATGAAAAATAAAAACACACTTACTTATATATCTGTTAATGAGTATTTTTTCCCGTAAACACGTGCACAATTCCACTCATATCACAAACAAAAATTGTCTACAAACCACTGCTACTAGTTTTTCACTATTTCTGCTATAAGTTTTACTTGTTATTTTTGTGCTCCCCTGCTTTAGCCAAAATATACAAAAGAAAACAATACTAATACCATAAATAGTTTATTATACGCTCGCAATAATACACCAGTTTAGGCAATCATGGGAATAACATATGTAAGTGTGCATGCTCAAGCATGCATGGACATAGCTTGTAGCAATAAAAGTTGTGTTTTGCGTGCTATTACACAAATTGTTTGTATGTTTTATTTCTTTGATACCTGTTCTAATAACAATAAATTGTAAATACTTTGATACAAAGTACTTTTTGTAAAAGGCGCACAACTACACTTGTTTTCGTTTTTCGCTGCAAAACTAGATAAAATTGCTTTTGTTTGCATGATCATAGAAAATTGGTAAAACCAAAGCCCTAAGTTATCATTATTTTTTCCATTTTCACCAGTAGCTACTATAATTTCCAAAAGTATAACGATAAATTATTTAATTTTCCGGAATTTTTTGAGAAAAGGAGTAATAAACAATCATCGAGCTTTAAGTCAGCAATTAATAAAAATAGGAAGACATGACTTAAATTTCGAAGATTTTTTTTATTATCTCTATAGTTAAATTTATTTGCATAACACTATGTATTATACCCCTACACGTCTTTAGTTCGTATTTTAATATGTTGAATATTATGGTTCTTTTACACTGGATCACTAAACTGAAAAACCAATAGCTAATACTCTGTAAAGACTGTAAGGTTATTATTCCTTGGCAGAAAAGGCAAAAAATTTTTTCTCCGTGTTGACCACAATAAATATATGAACGGAACGACTAAGACTCCCTGCTAGTGGCCTGTCTGCTCTGATTCGACTAATAAATTGTACAGGGCATTAAACATTATATGAAGCATTATCCAGTTTTGTTACACAGCACACGTTTAATTGATTTGCAACAACACCTGGCTAGCAGCCTAATATGTCGCGGGACTAATTCCATAGCCGGCAATAGTTTATGGTTCAACAACGTACTCATGTAGTTTTCAAGGCTCATACAGACGGCAGCATTTTGCTACATATTTTTTGCAATATAAACTAACACTTTGGTAAAGAGCCCTTCTAATTCCTTCTGTATGTAATTATCCCCCCCGGGGAACATGCTTTGTCTTGGCGTATTCCTAACTTAGGCGCTCTGCTTTTCGGGGAAAAGAGGGGAAGGGATCCTTCGTTTGGTGCGGCAAACAAAACTCTAGGAAGCCCTATGACTTATGTTGTGTTGGCTTCCGAAACCCTTACCAAGGGTATAAATTGGCAGAACGGGGATCAGCATGGCCCCCGGGAAGTTCTGCTTGCGATTCGACCCGGGCTGATCATGGTTGAGGCGCCTACCTTGGCTGAAACGTTCTGGCTGTGGTTGAAACCTAAAACGCAGGAAGGGAGTGTTAGTATTCTTGATAATTGTTTGGTGATGGCTTTTTTCGAGGGCTAACAATCTCCCGAGGATCTGATGCCTATGATGGTTGACGAGTGAGTTGGTTTAAGGGCTGATGCTCTTAGTGGGATTCGGCCTACCAACTCATTAAGCCTTGTCCTCGATTGATTGCTGGGAAATTGCATACATGAGGGATTAGAAAGCCCGAACTCCTCAACAAGAAGTTGTTCATATGACCGCAATCATATGACAAGAATTGCTACCTGTGTGAGCCTAGCAAGCTACACGGGGGCGGTGGTGAATGGTGAAAAATTCACTCCGTGGAACTGGTCCACCATCAGGTTAGGCCATCAAGGCAGGTACTGATGTAAATCATTTTCACAATTGCATGTAATTATCCTCCCCGGGGAACATGCTTGCCTTGGCGTAGACGAAGGCAAGCATGTTTTATAGGGCATAGAATGAAAGGAGTACCTCGGACGCTACATGACTTGTGTCTTATTAAGGGTTGAAATTGTTCAAACGGGGATCAGCAAAGCCCCCGAGAGGTTCTGCCCTGTAGGTTTCTCGGTGTTGATGATGGGTGAGGTGTCGCAGGAAGGGAAATTAGTTTATGTGATAACTTTGGTGCATGCCGGTTTTTGGGGGCTAACACCTCCCAAGGTCTACATACTTATGATGGTTAATACCAAATATATTTTTGCTTATATATATAATATAATATATGTAATGTAATGTAATGTAATGTAATGTAATGTAATGTAATGTAATGTAATGTAATGTAATGTAATGTAATGTTATGTAATGTAATGTAATGTAATGTAATGTAATGTAATGTAATGTAATGTAATGTAATGTAATGTAATGTAATGTAATGTAATGTAATGTAATGTAATGTAATGTAATGTAATGTAATGTAATGTAATGTAATGTAATGTAATGTAATGTAATGTAATGTAATGTAATGTAATGTAATGTAATGTAATGTAATGTAATGTAATGTAATGTAATGTAATGTAATGTAATGTAATATAGTGTAATAAAAATGGATTTTGGACACATATGGCCTTTTGCAATTGGACCACTGTTGATTTATTGTATATCCCCTTTTCACCTTACATGTTAAGATACCAGACCAGCTCTTTTAGTGGAAGAGTGGACAAAACCCACTCAGCTATTATATAGGCTCGTATTAGCGTACATCTATAGCGATGCATTGCGTTACATTTGGTGATTCAGTGTTCCACTGACCTCGTTTTTTCAGCACAGAGTTCGCAAGTGTCAGGTTTGAAAATATAATACAATTTGAAAGTGTACTTCTAGATAGTCTTTAATGCTAAGAAGATACTCTTTAATGCCAAAAAACTAAACAATAGAGGCTAAAATAAAAAAAAATTTATTTTAAATTTAAAATCTGATGACACAAGATATCGTCGTTGTACTGTTTCTTAAATAAATTAGTTCATATACAAAATAACATAAAGTTTACACAACATTAACTTAATAAAATTATGAGCATTTCAACATCCTTATAAGAACATAATACATCAAATTCAAAAATCATGGAACATTTATTATTGTTCATCAGTTGAAAAAATAAGTTGAGGTAAAACACAATAATTGAAGACTTAAGACTTAAAACACAACTGCAATCAAATAAAATTGTTATAACGAACAGGAAAACTAACAGAAATTATTATAAACTCTAAGATAAATTGGCAGAGAGAAAAGCAGCAAGAAATGTAAACAGGAACTGAAAAGGAGTCAATACGTACGAGTACAACTAGAACGTGTAAAAAACACTTGAGTATATGATGTGTAAGCTTAAGTTGTAAATAACAGTGATTGGATCTGATTAGGGGCAGAAGGTTTTTCTTTTTTCGAAAAAAACTATATTTCAGTAAATAGTGGTTTTAAAAGAGTGTTTTTCATAAAGGTATAAATCCTTAAAATGGGATAAAGTTAAGATAAATTTTATAAATTGACATGAAATTTACTTTATTCTCTTGGCATTTTAATTTAAGTACAGACTTTGATATATAACTGCCACGGCTGGCTCGGGCTTCTTCTGTTATAGAGGTCTGAATGTCGATTTGTTTCAACATTTATGGCCAGGCATCGACAATAATAAGGCAAATGTTGGGAATGTTCAATTAATTTCGGGCTTATCATTGTAGACTGTGGATGTAGGCATCATATATATCCACGGAAAATAAACTAGCGGCGTTAGATCACGTGAATTTGGAAGGCTATTTACAAGTTGGAAACTATACGGCTAACATTCGTTCCCTTAATAAAGCAATTGTTGGCACGATCTGTGTGACCTGATGCGCCATTTTGTTGAAACCTACAGCTCCTACATATAATGATTTTTTTTTTATTGTGAAATGAAAAAATTAGTAATCAAGGTTCTGGACTAGCATCGTTTATAAGTAAGTACGGGCCAATGATTCCACTAGCATATAAAGCATACCCAAGTAATAGGTCCAAGAGATACAAGTGTTTTATTTGGAGAATCATAACATACGGTTTGTGTTAATAACAAATATTTATTTATTTTTATGCTATTGTCATATGTATGGCCACGTAAATGGTCTTGTGGAAGAAGTTCTTGTGTGAACTGAATCTAAAAGGGAAACAAATCCAAATCCTTGGGCAAAAATGTTGGTCAAAGTTATTTTCTGAAGACGAAGCACCTGAGAACGGCAACGAATTTAGGATGATGAATTAGTTTAAACAGTTTTTTGAGCAGTAGCATTGTTTACAGTCAATACTACAGTACATTGTGGTCTATACCTGGACGTATCATCTACAGATCCCTTTTTTATATCATTCGCTATACAATAAACAGAGCGTTTAGTTGGCACGTTGTTTCTCCCAAAAATTTCACGTAATTTCTCATCGTCACAGTAATCGATGATTGATTTGGATAAAATGGTTTAACGATTAAAATACATTGATTTATCGAAAGTTTTTCTATAATAAATTTGCCAAATGTCTACTCCATGACTGCCGAATATGAACTGTCAGAACTAATGTTAACCATAATGACGGCAAAACAAAGTAGCATATCTTCCCAACGGCTACCCCGTACTTACCATTAAGCTGAAATATATCCTCTAGATTTATATATATATATATATATATATCTTATCTAGATTTATATACTTATCAAAATGTATTATTGTAAAGGAAATCCAAAGTTGGCCACACTGATCCCAGTTCCCAAGGTTTTCCCAAAGCCGAATTTTCATGGTTTGAAGGCCGCTATTAACTAGCATTACTTCAATGGCTTTCCAGCCTTAGAACGACCATCACTTAGCTGGCTCCCTGATCCTCAGTGTGACCAGCTATTCCCACGTAACATTATTTATCACATTATGGAAATTAAAGAACATAATTGGCTTAAAGTTTTATTTTTTCGCCCTCACCCTATTGTAATTCATCCAACCCACGAGGATTATAATCAGATTTTTTTTTCTTAGATTCAACATTTCCATAATCCCCTACGGATCTACGAGGAGTAAAACTAATCCAACTTTATTTTGCTCAGGAATTCAAAAGTCTTGAGCAGCATTTTGTTCAATGTCTTTATTAACAAATCAAGGTAATTTAAAGGATGTATTTTTCCCGACAAAAAAAAAACTTAGGTAAATCATTTAGCATTATTTAATTCAAGTATTGTTAATTTGTTTTTTTAAAATAATAAACCTTTTAGCTCCAGCGCATATTTGTAAATTTTTTTGCTTTCATTTTTCTCTCAAAATTATACAAGAAATAACTAGAGACACTTGACAAGATAATTTCAAATCATTAGTGTCAAATCATTGTAGCAGCCACTACAATAATTATGTACTCCTTTCATAACTTCATTTGGTCTGTAGTGCGGCTTGAAGTGCGGTTTTATCACATGTTGTACAACGAATACAAAAGTTAAAGAAGAAAATCATCAGTTCATATTTGTTATGAAATCTACTTGTAATAAAGGGTGTTTTTTTAAGCCCGATAGAACTTGAAATTGTAAAAAATAACACAAAGAATTAAATTGTAATCAAAATTTTTTTTTATTCGAAAGATCAATACGTGACATTAACATTTGAAAATGATTTCGGGCATATGGGCACCGCGGCTGTTCTTGACGAAGCGCATTCTGGACGTCCAATTTTGGGCCACTTTTTCGAGCACTGCTGGCCGTATGTCACGAACAACACGAACAATGCTGGCCTCCAAGGCGTCAATTGTTGCTGGTTTATCAGCATAAACCAGTGACTTCACGTAGCCCCACAGGAAATAATCGAGAGGTGTCAAATCGCACGACCTTGGAGGCCAATTGACAGGTTCATTTCTCGAAATCAACTTATCGCCAAATTTTGATTTCAGTAAGTCGATGGTTGCGTTCGCCGTATGGCACGTAGCGCCATCCTGTTGAAACCACATCTCCTCCGGATCAATGTCATCCATATTTTCAAACAAAAAATCATTGATCATGGTGCGGTAACGATCTCCATTGACCGTAACGCGAGCTCCGGCCTCATTTTTGAAGAAATAAGGTCCGATGATGCCACCAGCATGAAAACCGCACCAAACAGTGCATTTTTCTGGATGTAATGGAGTCTGTAGGGTCTCTTGTTGATTGATCTCACTCCATATGCGGCAATTTTGCTTATTAACAAACCCGTTAAGCCAAAAATGCGCCTCATCGCTGAACACAATTTTTCGTCTATAAGTTGCGCGAATCGACGACTGATTTTCAAAGTAAATTTGGATAATTTCGTAGCGTTGTTCAAGCGTGAGTCTATTCATGATGATTTGTCAGAGTATACTGAAACAAATAAAAAAAATGTTTCATCAAAATTTAATTTTTTGTGTTACTTTTTACAATTTAAAGTTCTATCTAGCTTAAAAAAACACCCTATATTTATGTTAAAACGCGCTCAGCACAACCTTAATCCATACAAACATCCACTAACAACTCCAGCAAATAAAATTAAATTGAGTTTATAAAACGTGAAACAAGGTGTTGAAAGTAGTTTGAAACAAGAAAAAAAAAAACATAAAAAGTCTTGTGAAACAAAATAATACTCATTAAAATATACTATGTGTAAACAAACAGCATAAAAGTATGCTATATAAATGTAATTTATCTTTGTAGACTCTACAGGCAGCAAACACACACACACACACATTCGTACTTATTCCCACTCGTATGACAATTATTTGTATATTCGAGTGTTCAAACATGCTGTTCTACAAAGGATACATTAAAATATTAAAATGAATAGTATTAAATGTGTGTGTGTGTGTGTGTGTGTGGTTGTGCTGTAGTACAAGTTAAAAAAGATGTTAAGTGCCCATTATTGACAATGAGTGAATGTGTTTTCTACTTAAACATCATCACTGACATATCTGAGCTTTTCTAATTATGGCTCATAATTAAACACACATTTCCAACGAAACTAGAGACAATATTCTGCTGAAGCACCTCAAGAAATGGAAATGTTTTCTAATTGGCAAATACATATTTTCTTGTTTAAACTTTTGGCCAAATTACAAAGTCTATAGATGCAATAATCTACAGCTTTTCTTCTTTGTGCTTCATACCTAATGAGCACAAGACAGCCGGCAATATTGAGCTGTGGTTTTACTTAAATATTAATGTGCTGCTATTAGAAATTTAGTTTCTTTTATTTCATTTTGTTGTGAATTTTTAGAGCAGTTATTTTCTCACTGCAGCAGTTTCTTTTTATTTGTTTTACACCTTTAAAATTTATTCCGCATTTGGGCTGGTAAATATTTTATTTTCATATTTGCCATTTTTTCAGTTTATTTCTGTATTTTTACTTTTCAATTTCATGTCCTTTATCTGTGAATGCAATCAACTGAACTTGACTACTTTTTTGTTTAAACTTTAATCGTACACTTAAAGAATAAGAAGGCGATAACCCAGTACATTGTGCCAGGAACAGAGTTTATGGGGAGGAGGAACGAGGAAGTCGTGTTTGTGAATGTTAGATCTGAGCCATTATATAAGACAGCAAATACTACATGAGCAGAAAAGTCCCAGGCCTGACTTATAGATGGCCCGTCAAAAGACAGCTGTTAAAATTTCATGATATTCTATTCTATTTTGTGAGTTGTTGTGCTAAAAGTGATGCTACTTTCATGTTTTAATATTACACTGCTCACACTGATGGGAAAAATGGCTTCAAAAGTGTTATGGGGACTCCGCTCCATCAGAAACATCGCTAAAACGTTGGTTTGTTGGCTTCAAACGTAGTCGTAGAGACACCACTGAAGCAGAACGCAATGACAGTGCAAATGAGGCGGCAACACCAGGAATTGTAAAAAAATCCACAAAATCGTTTGGAATGATCGGAAAGTGAAGTGGCGTGAGTTAGCTGACATCGTAAAGATATCAAAAAAAAAAAAAAACGTGCTGGCTTTATATTTTATGAAGATTTGACTATGAGAAAACTCTGTTCTCACTGTTTACCAAAAACGAGAACGTGTTGATGATTCTGAGAAGCAGTATTTGATCATATGTAAACCGGAATTTTTGCGTCGATATGTGGCATGGATCCATCACTTCACTCCGGAATCAAAACGATCATCATTTAAGTAGACAGCAACTGGTGAATCTTGTCTAAAGCGCTCGAAAACACAACAATCGGCTGGAAAAGTAATGGCGTCGGTATTTTGGATTATGCAATATTCATGAACTATCGGATGGTTAAATTTCAAGGGCCGATGTTGAATGTGAACCACACCTCAACGCCAAGTTTATTTCTGAATTTTATTTGACATTTCTCTATTTCAGACTTACTCATGGAACCATGGAGAGATACACAATCCAACAACGTGTTAAAGTTATCCAGACTTATTATAAAAATGATGATCAATTTTCAAAGAAAATCATCTTCAGTGATGAGGCACATTTTCTCTTCAGTGGATTCAGCAGAATTGCCGTATTTGGACGAATAATAATTCAAGAGTGATTGTCGAAAAACCAATGCACCCACAAAGAGTGACTGTTTGGTGCGGTTTATGTGCTGGCGGCATCATCGGGCCGTATTTTTTCCAAAATGAGGCCGGTCAGGCATCTCGCTATCGTGAGATGATAACGAACTTTTTATGGCCCGAATTGAAAGATATGGATGTAGACGATATGTGGTTTCAGCAGGACGGTGCCACTTGCCACACAGCTAACGAAACAATTGCTCTTTTGCGCAACAAATTCAATGGCCGTGTTATCTCACGTAATGGCGATGTCAATTGGCCGCCAAGATCATGTGATTTAACACCGTTGGAATTTTTTCTTTGGAATTATTTGAAAGAAAAGGTGTACGTCGATAAGCCAGCAATAATTCAACTGCTAAAGGATGAGATAATTCGGCACATTAACGGCATAGAACCTCCATTATGCCTCAGGGTCATCGAAAATTTGGACCATTGGATGGAGGTGTGCCGCCGTTGTCGCGGTGCCTATTTGGCCGATATTTTGTTCCATACATAGTTGAGTAATACCAATATATCATAATAAATTAAAATTACAATAATTTCCTAAATAGTTTGTGTTTTATTCAAAATCAACATCGGCCCTTGAAATTTAACCACCCTTTACAAAAGTGGTGCTGAAAAGTTAGCGCGGCGCTGGAATGATTGTGTTGCTCTTGCTGGAGATTACGTTGATGAGTAAAGCTAATTTTGTACCAAAACAACTGTGTTTCCTTTTTTAGAACCTGGAATTTTCAGCCTATGTGTTACGGTTACAGTTTTATAATCAAAATCAATTCCACAGTAATGAACAAAATTTTTGCGATTGCGATAAAAGCAAGTTTTAGGAAAATTAAAGTTCTTTCTGATTGTGTCACTTCAAAACTTACAAGAGTTTCAGCCACATGACGATATCTAGTGCTTATAATTTTATCTCCTCCAATTTCCCAATACTTTAACTTTAAATCCTTTAAATTTTGAACTCGACTCTCTATACTTAAAAACTTTGTATTCAATTATTTTTTTCGGTGCATTAGTTTCTGATTTTACCATGCAAGCATTTTCGCTCCAAGTACAACATCAAGTCTGGTTTGAAGGCTTGTGTGCATATGCAACAATAAAATTTAATATTCATGCTTCAATAAAAGCATAAAATGCAACAATAAATCACATTAATTACAGTCATGTGTTAAAGTATTAAAATATTAAAAATCAACACAAGACGACAGCACACACAACAAGAAAGACACTGCTCAAAAAGGAAAATCTGTCAAAGGACAAGCATAAAAAATTGCATAAAATATTTCACTGTGAAAATTAAAAAATATTTGTGCAAATTTCAATACAAAATACCAGAACACATTTTTTTATTATTAATACTCAAGAATTTAAAAGTTAATTACGGGAAATATGTCAACAAATTTTGTTTTGTTATGGATCAAGGTAAAAGAAATTTTTTATGGGTAAAGAATGAAAAGAGAAACAAAATAGAATTAAATATAGGATTGAAAATTGCATGAATATAAAAAAAAGAACAAAAGAGTGTCATTTGGACCGGCTACTATGCACTGAGAAGTATTGTTGTACTATTCAATCACTCAAGCTTTTAATCTGCAACCAGCATGAAATTGTGAAATATTTTTATGCTACAATTTGTAATTTTTCCTTTTTTTTTAAATTACCAATATTTGAAGAAAATGTCTGAAGTATCCGTACAACTCCCCTAATGTCCTTTTTTAAAATTTTTTCAAAATCTTCAAGATGCCGAGACATACACATTCTTTCGATTTCACCAAAGTATAATTCTTAAGGTACAATTTAAAGCACGTGAGGAATTCTCAGCACTATTTAGAATTTTAGAGTAGGTTCATTTTTATTAATTATATAATTTAATAAAAATATATGTAGTGTTTTATCTTCCATCCTGTGCACACGGGTTTTTACTCCTATCCGTATTTTTTATATACAAATTTTCGTTATTAATTTCTAGGTACCAAGCAAGAATAAGTAGTAATTCGTCTTCCTTCCCATGTGAACGGGTTGGTTTCTTCTTTTTTTTTTTCATTGTCGACTGCATTTTCTTTATATGTTCATTATTAATATCTTTTGAATGCAATTCATTACTGTAAGTGTGGGAGCTGTTGGACTAAGTTTTGTTAGCAATGTCGATCTTGAGCAGTTTTAACTAATTTAATTTCAACACTGTAAATGCTGTGATTACTTTTGCTTAGGTTTACATGTTGCTATTCACAGTCAAACGTCGACAAACACTACTCCTTTTTTCCTTCCCTTCGTAATTTTCGTAATTCTATATTTCTAGTTCGCGCACTCTGCACTGCATATGTGTCCAAGATAAAAAAATGTAGCGGTTTTAGTTTTACTTCATCCCTATGATGTATAATTTTGCGAAGTTTAGTTTATTATTATTAATATTTTATTTTTAAATAATAATATTGCAAAACTTTCAACCATTACATTTGACTTTCTCTATTACTTTAAAAAAAAATCTACTCACCTATACCAAATATATAAAATAGTCCTTACATGCCTTTTTTCCGATCATGTCCAATAAAAAACAAGAAACTATACTAAGCAAACTTGTTTCAAAAGCAGTAAGGATATACTTTAAGCTCCAGAATATATAAAAATTTTTTAGGAAATCTTTGCAACCAGGATAAAAAAAACAATTTTTCTCACTTTTTAAATATATCTCCAAAAAGAATGTTTTTAAAGAAATCCTTGCAACTAGGACGAAAATGCAAAATACTTTTATGCCACAGTTTGTAGTTTTTATCGCTGTCCCATATACCAGAATTTTTATTAAATTCACTAAATTTCTGGCCAACTGCCCAAATGTCCTTTTTTAACATCTTAAAGCCCCGTTTATTTCCACTGTTATTTAAAAGCTTACCAGGACGAAATGAAAATATTATACCACAATAAGTAGTTTTTAGCACTTTTTGGATATATCAGAAAAAAGAAATATTTGCTTAAGAGACTCTTCCAGCCAGGACGAAAATGCTATATAATTTTATGCCACACTTTGCAATTTTTATCGCTGTTCCATATACCAGAATTTTTATTAAATTCATTAAGTATCTGGCCAACTGCCCAAATGTCCTTTATTAATATCTTAAAAACAATTTATTTCCGCTGTTGTTTAAAAGCTTACCAAGATGAAATGAAGAAAATTGTACCATATTAGATAATTTTTTCCACTTTTTTGTATATCACAAAAAATAAATATTTTTTTTTAAGAAATCCTTCCAACCAGGACGAAAATGTAGAATAGTTTTATCCCATAATTTGTAGTTTTTAACGCTTTTCAATTTACCAGAATTTTTATTAAATTCATTAAGTATCTGGCCAAAGGCCCAAATGTCCTTTTTTAACATCTTAAAAACCATTTATTTCCACTTTTGTTTAAAAACTTACCAAGACAAAATGAAGGGAATTGTACTACAATCCCTAACTTTACGGTTTTAGTTTTTTGTATGAAATCCTTTCTACCAGGACGAAATCGCCAAATAGCTTTATGCCAAAACTTGTAGTTTTTATCACTGTTCAATATACCAGAACTTACATTAAATTCATTACTCCATTTTACTAACTCTCCATATGTCCTTTTTTTAAATTTATTAAATTTTTTCCACTGTATTTAAAAAATACAGTGGAAAATACTGTATCGCAATCCCTAAATTTTATTACCTTCTTAATATACCACAAAAAAAATTTTCTGTAAGAAATCCTTGCAACCGGGATCAAAACACAAAATAATTTTATTTTACAACTTGTAGTTTTTACCACTTTTTAATATACCAAAATTTTCAATAAATTCATTAAGTATCTGTCCAACTCCCCATATGTCCTTTTTAGCATTTTTTAAATTTTTATTCCATTGTAATTAAAAGCTTTCCAGGACGAAATGAAGAAAACTGTACTACAATCCTAAGTTTTTTTCCACTTTTTTAATACATCACATAAACTTTTTTTATGTTTTATGTATGAAATCCTTGCTACCACGACGAAATTGTAAAATAATTCTATACTAAAAGTTGTAAATTGTACCACTTTTTAATATACCAAAACTTTCATTAAATTTGTTAAGTATCAGTCCAACTCCCTATATGTCCTTTTTTAACATTTTTTAAAAATTTTATTTAACTATATTTAAGAGCTTACCAGGAAGAAATGAAAAATATTGTAGCACAATCTTTCCCACCTTTTTAATATACCTTAAAAAAAATTCTGTAAGAAATCCTTGCAACCAGGATAAAAATGCAAAATAATTTTATTTTACCACTTGTAATTTTTACCACTTTTTAATATACCAGCATTTTCATTAAATTCATTAAGTATCTGCCCAACTCCCTGAATGTCCTTTTTTTAAATTTTCTAAAATTTTTATACCACTGTATTTAAAAGCTTATGGCTGCCTTTGAGGGTCGTTTGTTAGCAAGGGATTTCCGTGTGTTGAAAAAATTTATCCGAATTTTCCCCTACAACCAAAAAGGATTAAATCTTATACATGTAGAAGTATGCATGAATATGAATCTTAATTTTGTGTTAGAGTAACTTGACTTAATTCCATAGTTGTAACTGTCATTTGCTGTTAAAAAGCATAAACGTACTTTTGGCAGGTTTGTGTGTTTCACAAAAATTCCATTATTTTTCAACAACATGATAAAATAAAGGATTTTCTAAACAATGTGTCATATATAATTAAATTAAATATTATTTAATTTTGAGAAGAGAGTTTTCTAAGCTAGGCAAAAACTTTTCAGTTTTAATGGTCCTTGGCATACCAACACACTTGAATACTTTCGGTTAAATGAAGGTGAACTATATTTCGAATAAGTTTGTAGAAATTTAAAAACTTTTACCAGACTTTATTTTAAAGTATATGATATACTCGTATGTGTGTATGAGTCTTGGGTGCTATTTAAATTTTATCACTTTAACTAATGAAAATAGTTTGTGAAAGCTTTCGAATAGTTTTCACAAATAAAAATAGTACTTGCACACTTCATTAGAAGCCCATAATTATAAAGAATATTAAAATAAATGACTGAACGTGTTCGTAAAGCAGCGTCTATACATTTGGGTACATATGCACATCCACATAAATCGATTGTGTTAGCAGGAATGGTTTGTTTGTTATACAAAAAAAAAAAAACTTGAAAGGTTTATGTCCTGCTAATAACAACCTTTCATAAAATTGGTGAGATTTGGTTTCATTGCCTGTCTCTTTTGTCCACTTCAGATGTGTCTTAACTTTTTGTGCACACAGACTATTAAACAACTTTTTTTATTATTTTTTTCTTCTCCTGATCTAAAACCATAAGAAAGGGCATTGAAAATAAAACAGAACTGAAAATCGAAAAGTTTCTTATATTGGACTTGCAAGTTTTGGCCAAGTAAAAATATGAGTGTGCTAAGTACGTTTAAGTGTTTAAATAATTTTGATCAAATAATAAGAAAAATAAAGTTGACTTCTCAAGTTAATGTTCGGAAAGTTAATTGAAACTTTGTTTATGAATTTATGTCAGAGAAGATAAATTAAGATGTGCAATGTCATGTTCTGAAGCGAGTAGTAGGTATGAAGAGCATACACATATGTTTGTCCTTTTGACAAGTAAAAAATTACACCGAATTACATTTAAATGCAAAAGAAGTAATAATTTTTTTTTTTTTTTTTTTTCTTTTAGCTTTTATTTATTTATTGAATCTTCACAATGTGAACTAACAATAAGTATTCAAATCTTAATACTAAATACAATAAATTAACTAAGTCCAGCCAATGCTAGACAAAAAGTTTTATTTTGCGCCAATTAACTTAACGCTCTGATGGTGGCAACGGTATCCCTTCTTCTCAACCGAGTGTGACCGCTAAAATTAAGTATGTTTCGTGCGAGAGGGTTTGGGTGAAGTTCCAATTTGCTGACATACCTTGTCGCATGCTCTGAAAACTCATCTTTTACCAGTGGAACACACAGATCCTTGTGAATTCGGGAGTTTTTTACGTACCATGGAGCTGCAGTAATTGTTCGAAGAATTTTGTTTTGTCGCCTTTGAATTTTTTCAATATTTGACGCTGAGGCGGTGCCCCATAATTGAATTCCGTAGCGCCATATAGGCTTTAGTATTGCGTTGTATAACAAAAGTTTGCAATCTAATTTCAATGTAGAATTTCTGCCCATAAGCCAATTTAATTGCGCTGCTTTTAATTTTAGCTGAGTGACTTTCGCGTCAATGTGAGGCTTCCACGTTAACCTACGGTCGAGATGAATACCAAGGTACTTGACTTCACTTTGCTGCGGAATAGGTAAATTGTTAATTTGGATAGCTGAACATGTTTGTCTACGCAGTGTGAATGTAACGTGAGTACACTTTTGTTCATTAACTTTAATTTTCCAAAGTTTTAACCACATCTCTAATATTGAAATATACTGGTGGTTTTCATGTACGCGGCAGAATGCTGTGTCATCTGCAAAAGTTGAGGTGTGAATACTAGATCTGGTTGGCATGTCAGAAGTGTAAATTAAATATAAAGTGGGTCCCAGAATGCTACCTTGGGGAACTCCTGCCTCGATTGGCTGAGTTGGGCTTATAAAGTCGCCTTCTCTGATAACAAACTTCCGGCCGCATAAATAGCTTTCCAGAAGCTTATGAGTGTTTGCAGGCAAGTTCAACTTTATTTTGTGCATTAATCCCTCGTGCCACACTTTATCAAAAGCTTGGGAAACATCAATAAATAGAGCTGAGCAATACTTTTTATCCTCAAAAGTCTTTCTTATAACATTAACTAGTCTATGCGTTTGTTCAATGGTGCTGTGTTTAGCCCGAAAACCAAATTGATGATCAGGGATGCATCCTACATCATTCAATATTGGAGTCAACTTCGCCATTAACAATTTTTCGAAAAGTTTTGAAATTGTTGGCAGTAGACTTATTGGTCTATATGACTCTACTTTAGTGGGATCCTTCCCTGGCTTGGGTATCATAGTAACCATAGACACCTTCCACTCTGCAGGATAGTATTCTAGGTGCAAAATAGCGTTAAAAATGAAAAGAAGAATTCTTCTAGCAACATGAGGTAACTGTACAAGCATTTTGCCAGTAATTTTGTCAAAACCTGGAGCTTTTTTTGATTTATATTTTTTTTTTAATTTAAAAGTATATAAAAATAATTGTCATAAAGTTTTTCTTTTGTATAAATTCGCTCTTCCACTTATTGCGGTTTTGTAAGAAAACAAAAAATTTTAATGTATAGTTTTTTTCCCACTGGGTAGTTAATCTTCGCGCACAATAACAACAATAACAATGCACTGCCACCGCACTTGTTTTATTGAAATTGATTTTATTGTTTAGTTATTGAAATGTAAAGAATTTATTTTCCCGTTGTTTTTTTAAATAACTTGTTATTGTTTTTACAATTTAATTTTAAAGGCGTTTAAGCAATGATTTTATTTTATTTTTTTGTTCACTTTTTACGACCGTTCGGTTGGAGAGTCACAATGATATTGAAAGAAGCAATAATGAAAATGAAATATTAAAACCAATAACTTTGACTCAAAAAATAAAAAAAGAACGATATGAAAGAATTTGAAAAATATTCTTCTAAGGATTTATATTACACCTAAATATAGAGCAACAATTTGTGATTTCTTTAGCTTCGCATCATTCTTGTTATTATCTTTCCTTCCTAGCATTTTAACTAAAATTCTTACAGTGTAAAAAATTGTTTTAGCTCAAGGTCCCTTTTGGTTTTTATACCCTTCATAAAAGTTTTTTTGCGACACTATAAAGTATATATATTCTGAATCAGAATTAATGGAAAAGTCGATTAAGCGATGTCCGTCTGTCCGTCCGTCCATCTGTCCGTCTGTCCGCGTTGAAATACCTTTTCTGAGAAAACCATTAGACTTAGGAACTTTTTTCTTTCACCATTCTTTTGCCCCATTGATTCATAGGTTTGCTATTTAAACTCAGTAATATCGGTTTACATATAGCTGAGATATATCCAAAATTCCGAAAAAAAAACATTTTTTTTTTGCCATTTTGTAAGGAAATTTTTGAAAAAAAAAATTGTTTGTTTTGCTTCAAACTTCACACACTCATTAAACATAGTAACTAAAACGCAACAAAAAAATTTTTCAGATATCGGTCCATATGTACCCGAGGTATAGCCTAAACCGGGTTTTTCATGAAAATATTAAAAAATTAAGCAACTTTTTTTTTGCTTAAAACCAATTCTGGTAATAAAATCAGGATATATAAACATGCAAAATGAAAATTTCCGATATCGGTCCATATATACCCGAGATATAGCCTAAACCGGGTTTTCCATGAAAATATCACGTAAACGAACTTAAGCAACTTTTTTTTTGCTTAAAACCAATTCTAGTAATAAAACCAGGTTATATAAATATGAAAATGAAAATTTCCGATATCGGTCCATATATACCCGAGATATAGTCTAGACCGGATTTTTCATAAAAATGCTTAAACAACTTTTTTGTGCTCAAAAGCAGTTTTGGTAAGAAAATAGTTTTATATAATTATGGAAAATGGAAATTTCCGATATCGGTACATACATACATACCCGAGATATAGCGTGAACCGATTTTTCCATTAAAATTTTTTTTTTCTGAAAAGCAATTCTCGTTATAAAAGAAGGTTACTAAAATACAGAAAAAAGAAAATTCCGATATCGGTTCATATATAACTGAGCATATTTTGTTCACATTTTTCAATATACTATACATATACGTGACTATCGTGAAGGGTATTGTAGATTCGGCCAAGCCAAATATACCTTACTCTTACTTGTTTTTAATTTTATTATTGTAATTTTCAATACTTCTTCAAGAAAATTGGTTTGTGTTTGTGTTATCAATTCAACCAACTCAGCCACTGCCAACTTAATTATTTTTCGTCTATTTTGTCTCGTATTGATCACATATGCAATGAGACAAATATAGACGAAAAGATAAGTAAGAACTCAGTGGGTGAGTTTGTAAGCGGCCGTATTAAAAATACATCATGTCTACATAGTACTGAGTTCGAGTCCTAGTGTGTGCTAATGAGCAGAGTAGCAACTGCGAAACAGCCAGTTGTCCCCCAGCTTTATTGTATTCAATTATTTTTTCCTGTCTTCTTTGATCAAAAGTTATTGATCGCGCAATTATTGTTATAATTAAAAATAAAAATATTTCTTGGCTTTAGCCAGGATTTAACTTAAGCCAGACGAATGGTACCAACCCATCACATAATATTGCAAATAAAAAAATAAACATATATTGCTTTTCGAATAAAAATGTTTTTATATAAACTATTCCTTGTGTATAGTATGTACATATTATTTGTAAAGAAATTATACCACAACTCGTCAATATATCTGATAAGTGATTTCATGAAGTTTTGCTTGATTCTCGTTGAATATTTAAAGCAGTACGCTTATATCCTTTTTTTGGCTACTTAATCTAAAACTTGATTTCTTCATATCACATTTTAAAATCGGGGACGTATTAGCTATTTCATGTAAGTGGAAAATATCAAATCTTGTTATTTAAAAGTTGAATATTTTCCAGTTTTTTCCATCTTGAGTTGTTAGAGATATAAAGATATAGGAGAAACAAAAATATGCTACAACTTGTCAATATGTTTGATAAATCTTTTAAAAAAGTTTGGCCTGATTTTGATTGAACATATGTTTCTTTGCTACAAAAATTTAAAATTTGATTTTAACGGATCCTAAGGTCAGTGAAGTAATAGTTTTTTAAAATAAGTGTTTTTGCTGTTCCCCAAAATATATAAAAGTTAAATATTTGTTGGTGCTTTCCTCCAAAAAATGCTATAAAAAGGGCTCAAATGACAATCAACTGTAGCGGCGGCCATCTACATGACATCATATAAAAAGAGTCCACAAGAAGAATTAAAGTTTTATATTTTTTTTTTAAACTACAGCCAAAAAACATCGGAATGTTATTTTTGCGCCACCCTTTATATAAAAAAACATAGTAACAATAAAAAAATTATGTATATTTTTTATAGTTTAATCTTTCTGTAAAGGATATATGAGAAATAAATTATACCACAACTTGTTAATATTTTTTTTATACATTTTTTATAAATGATTTTGACCGAATATATTAAACAGTCTGCTAATATCTCTTTTGCTATTAAAATTTAAAATTGGTTTTTTCCAGTTTAACAGTCATCGGTATATTATTTATTTAAAATACGCATTTTTTGCATTTCCCTATACAAGAACGGATTTTTTAGTTTTTTTTTTTTTTACTTTTTAGGTTTTAGAGACATATTTTATTTATTTTTCTTAAACATTGTCGTATAAATAAAAAATAAAAATAAACACATGAACTACTTTTCGAATAAATAATTGTGTGCTCCTTGTGTAAAGAATTCAATATATCTCAATAAAAAATTTTTACTACAATTGGCCAATATATTTGATTTGTGTTTTCAAAAAGTTTTACCTGATTTTTATGGAATATTTAAAGCAGTCTATTAATATCCTTTTTTAAGTGCTAAATTTATATACTTAAGTTTTACGGATATTAATACCGGTGAGGTTTTAGTTTTTAAAACAGAGTTTTGTGATGATTTCCTTGAATTTAAGACTTTAAAATTAGAAATAAACAAATTAACTACTTTTCGAACAAAAATATTTTGTTATAACATAATCCTTGTGTAAGGGATATATATTACAAAAAATATTAAACCACAACTTTTCGATATGTTTAGTAAGAGGTTTTAAAAAGTTTTGTTTGAATTCATTGAATATATAAAGCAGTCTGCTAATATCCTTTTTTTTTTGTTATAAAACTTGTTTTTTAAGGTTTAAACCGGTGACGTATAAGTTACATAAAATAAGTGCTTTTGATATTTTCTTTATATCAAAGAATAGAATATTTTTCAATTTTGCCCATCTTGAATATATAGCGACCACATGTCGCATGCACTAATATGATTGCTTCATATGTGTTTGCAATCATATTAGTACATTTGAGTCTGGAATGATCATTGGCAAATCACTAGAGATTTTATTTATTACAGAAGAAGGTCGTGAAGAAGTATAAATAGCCGGCAAATGTGTGGTAGAGGCAAAGTTTAATATTCAACGTCGTGCAAGACAGTCATAAGTCAAAAAACTAAGCATGTATAGTTTGTTAATACAGAATAGTATTAAGTGTAAATAAGGTTGTGTAATAATTCAGTACTATGTAGCAAACAATTACTTCTGTTATTATTTCAATTGCAATTGCAGAGTACACAAAATTTGTAATAGAAAAACGTTGCAGTATAAGTTATATTTATTTCGTTCGAGTAATGACGACTAGCTCTGCTTACGTAGTTTATTTGGTCCTTTACTTACCGCTCTTTAACAAAAAATGAAACAACCTTATTTTAACATTTTTTTACGACATTTTTGTCGTATTTATTTTCGTTTCAAGTTTATATAAACTTATTTGTTTAACATTTATTTACTTTTAAATTTTGCCTTAAAAAATAAACATTTATTTTAAGACTAATAATAGATATACAAAAGGATAAAGCAGTTAATTAAATTAAAAACTTAGAAAACTTCTGAGCTGTTTAAGATAAACAGACGGCTGAGTATTGACTCAAAAGCCAAAAATATTATTTTAAATATTTGTTTAATAATTATAAAAACAATTTTCTTTAAAATGTGTCTTAAAATATTTTTACTAAACTTTAGTGCTTTATAAAATTTTTTTAGTTGGTAATTCTTGTTTAAAAAGAAAGTGTGTGCTTAACATGTTTTTTTTGCAAGAATTGAAACTTTAGTTCATTTTATTTTCATTAAAACGCCAGTGTGTTAAAGGGAAATCTATAATATTTTTGTAGTAAACTTGCTTAAGACTTCTCAGGATAATTTTTATTTTAGAGTTTGTTCTGCTTAAATCATTCAGGATAATTACTATATTTTGATGTTAATAACATATCCTTTTTCCCCAAAGGGAAAGTCTTGCAAAAATTGTGTTTTCGTTCTGAAACTCTCTTGTTGATATCGATTTGAATCATGCAAATTACTCGTCTAAATAAATAATTGCTGCACAATGTCGTGCTCTTCGCTGCTTTGAGTTTGTTCTTGTATGGTGCGATACACTTCTCGGGCAATTAAAATTCGTAGGCCTTCAAAAGTCGGTTGGAAAATAAAGAATTAATTAAAAGATATGTAAATCTAGTTAATTAAATAAGAAATTTAAAAACCAGCGAACCAGTCGCATTTTCTTTAAGAGCACATTTATACGATGATTTAAAGTCATGCTTTTTTTTGTAGCAAATTCATTTATGTGAATGAGTTCCTATCAAAAGCATGTTACATTTTTATGATGAGTTTAAAGCTGCATATTTTTTTGTACTTGTTATAGTCAAAAAAAATTTTTTCTAGTTTGATCCTTTTATTATTTAATATATAATATAGTCACCTTTGTATATAGTCTAATATTATATATAAATGAAAATATATTTTACAACAAAATATTACATTAGTGTAGAGATCAGCGTTGTCAACTATGAAATTTGAAAACGCACCAAAGTGGGGAAAAAGCGCGTTATTTCGACAAAAAATCACCGAATTTTGAATTTTTTCCTTTCATTTTTAAAAACTTATTTTATATTTTAAGAAGTACAATATTTTTGTATTAAAAACACGATAATTAAACAGCCATTTAAGCCACTATTATACAATCAAGCTAGGTCCGATAGCACCGCCTGATATAATGCCATCAAATTCGTTCGTGTTTGTCAAACTTGGCCTCTAGTACGACTTCGTCAGTTTTATTAACAGCCAGTTTACCAATCTCGACAAAGTGCTTGCGTTCGCAATTTAAGTGAAAGAAAATTGATTTGGGTTCGTCTAACTGTTTTCTATGTGAGCGATGTGTCAAAACTCAATGAATATACATAAGAATATGCGAACGAATAATAGTGAGATAGGTAAACCCAAATTGATTCGAATGTGAGTGATTAGCTTTTTTTCGCATTCATTTTCTTTCGAAATTGGTAATGTTCCTTTACAATACATTAATAATATATTTTACCAAAGTTATTATTAAACAATATCATTTAATTATATTTGCTGTCGACCGAAATCAGCTGTGACTTTTACAGCCTATTATCAGGGACCCAAAATAGCTGCTTACCGTCATCAAAATTATATTTCAGGAGCATACTACTATTACTGTCCAAAGAATTTACGATTATCGGATTACAGAGTCGTACTACAAGCCTTTAAATTCGTTTAATAGCGTTTCTATCAAACTTTATTCTTTAAAAGAATTTATTCAAATATACGATAATTTGCCAGAATTATAGTTAATGAAGGATGAAGTTTACCACAATCGATATTTAATGCAAACGTTTTAGAAAAACTTTATAATTTATTTCATAATTTGGTCATTTTTCTCTTAACAAAATCGTCACGAATCATCATAAATATGAACTGTTCTGTTCAGAGACTGCATTTATTGCAATATTTGACAAACTGGGCTTGAACGTTTAATGCAGCAAATTTTACAAAACAAAGTGTTTTGTTTTCTTTCAAAAGTGTGTGTAATATACAACAGCAAAATTGTCTTACTTTGTGCATGTAAAACATTAAAACAAAAAGTTGGATTGAATTTGATTTTGTGCCTTCGATTTTAAAAAACGCACCGAATATTTAAAAAAAAGCGCACCCCACACCGGCAGAAGCACAAATAATTTTAAAAAGCACCAAAAACGGTGCGAAACGCACCGAGTTGACAACGCTGGTAGAAATAATAAAAAATAAGAAATATGAAAACCGGACAGACAGCTTGGCATTTTTTCGTTGTCACTATTTTTCAGTACAAAAAAGGCATGCTGTGAATCATCGTGTAAATGCGTTGTAACAATATTCGTGGTTTATAAAATGTTGTTTCTTTTAAACTAGTATTTTTACAAAATAAATTTATTTGAATTTAGTGCAATAATGTAAAACAATAAAATATAATAGCTAGAAAGAAAATAAGACGAAATGAAACCAATAAAAAATTTCTAACAAAATATGTTAGATTTTTTGCTCTTTTTTTTCTTGTTAGATACAAGCAAGTAACTTGTCTGAAAATCACTCAAATTATTGAGTCCTTTTCAAACAAATTTTGTTGAATATGCTTTTATTTGTAATATCGAAACATCCGATTGATTTAATTAATTTTTTAAACTTTTCATCTTGAGTCTTAAAAATCGATTAATTATAATAAGAAAATGAAAAAATAAGTCACTAAAAGTAATTCCTCAAAAGAATTAAAAAATAACTATATAAATTTTTTTTTGTTATAGATATCTATCTGGATGCACGATTATTTTTTCCTTTCTAAAATTAGAGAATATATTTAATTATTTACTAAATGAACTGAGTTTTTTATTCACTATTCTAGCTTCTAACATTGATACCAATAAAAAATTATAAATAGCTTGTTTTCTATGTTTCCCAGCTATCAATCAGCCATGTCACAGAGATTAATTCCGTTCGGAAATGGAATAGAGTTCTTTTTTTACTTCTTCAAAACACAAAAAACTAAAAGACTTTTCGGAACGAAATCATTTGTAATAGCAAGAATGAAACTAGTATTATCTTATAGAATTGATTTCATTCCGAAAAAGTTTTAAACTTTGTTTTTTGAAGAATTACAAAACCGATTCAAATGCATTTTCGAACGGAAGTGAATTCTGTGATATGGCCGTATATGTCGACATTTCATAGGAGCTACTCTAATCATCAGTAGACTTTGGAAATTTTTGAAAAATATTCTCAAACGTTCAACTTTATATCTCAACAATCTAAATAAATTGCTGAGAGTTTAAAAAGAAAAATGCTCTAATAATATCTGTCAAAACATAAAAAACAAGCTTTTTCATTTCTCTAACATTTCTTTACACCTTTCAAACAAAAGGACAACCATTGGTTGCTACAATTTGTTTTTTGAAAGTAACGAAAAGCAGAGAACAAACTTTCAAACAACTGAGTTTTTTAATTCACTATTCTAGCTTCTTCCAAAGTCTACTGATGATTAGGGTAGCTCCTATGAAATGTCGACATATAGATAGCATAGAAAACAAGCTATTTATAATTTTTTATTTATTAAATGTATTTATATATGAACTCAAACTTAGGCAGGTTATGATAAAAACGAGGAAGGGCATGCACTGCAACTTGCCACCCATAAAACCAAACTTTTGTTCTTGATACCCATACAAGTCCATATTCCTTGGTGTAGATCTAACCCCTCTTAGCGGAGCAGGTTTTCTTTGGCGTATACCAAATTAAAGGACTCTACTTTCTGAGGTATAGACGGGAAGGAGTCGTCGCTTGTTGTAGCAAACAAAGTTCTAGAAATCCGCATGATATGTTGTTTTGGAACTCCGAAACCCTTACCAAAAGTTAAAATTTGATTTCAACACTTTGAATGCCGCAGTAGGGTTTGTTTTAGTCTTTCGTGTTGTTATTGTTAAAGTTAAAGCTCCACGAACAATACTCCCCTTGTCATCATAACCTATTTTCCTAGCTCCAGTACAATGCACTGCATATGTAGGGGTAATCCCCTGAGTACTGGTCCAAAATAAAAAAAAAATTACCAGAAAGGAATCAGTAAAACCCACAAGGGGTTCTGCTTTGCAAACCATCTCGGTGCTGATCATGGTTGAGGTGCCTATTTTGGTTGTAATGTTCCGGCTGTGGTTTAAACCTAAATACGCAGGAAGGCGATTTGCTTTCACTGATAACTGTAGTGCATGCCGGTTTTTGGGGAGCTAATAACCACTGAGGTGCCTTTGTCTTGCAACAGATAACTTTACTGTAAGGAACCAGGGTGTATAGGATGTTCCTATTAGACTTCAATCTACCAACTCATCAGCCTTGTCTTCCATTTACTATTTTGAAATTGCATACAGGAGAGGCAAGAAAGCCCGAACTCTTAAGCGGCCCATACACGTTTCAATTCAATCGAGAATTGAGTCTTTCAACTGAATTGATTATTGCCCACATACTTCATAAACTGAATTGAAAGATTTTCATTCAGCAATTAAATTCAATGAAACTATAGACAATTTTAAAAATATATAAATGTTCTCTTTGCAAAAACACTGCATATATAAATTTTAAGACCTGATCAAGAGACTCGAACACACACAACACAATCGAATTGAAAGACTTGCTAGTCAACTTGAAAAAATCAAAACATTTTAATTTTTGTTCAACCAACTCGTCAACTGCCAAACTAATCAACTGACAAAGCCATACACGCTTTGATTTGGATAACAACCGACTCAGTTGCCAACTGAGTTGAAACGTGTATGGGCCGCTTTAAGCAAGGGGTTCATCTATAAGGCTACAAACTTATAGCCAAAAGTTGCGATTTGTATGAGCCTGGTAAACCACACCCCGTGGAGAATCGAATCGTGCATATTTCACACCGTGGTGTTGACACATTATCAGATAATGCCGTCAAGGTAGACACTAATGTAAAGCAATTTCACATTTTGACGGGTCTACTCTACTCATTAATAGAGTAATGAGCTATTTAGGAGTAAGACTGGTCTCGAGACTTGCATTCTCAGCCGATATGGAAAGCGCAATGAGTAAAGCAGCTATGATAACGTCGAGGCTGGCTGTTTAAGTGCGAATATTGGTGGTCCATTACCGAACAAACAGAGCTTTCTTATGGAGGTAGCTGACTGCATTTTTCTTTATGGGTGCGAATTCTGGTAAGAAAGTGAGAGGATAAAAAATCCGAGCGTAAACGCTTTGCTAGCAGTGCAGGGGGCAGCTGCCTTGCGGGTAAGCATAGTATACCACAATGTAGCTGCAGGCGCCGTATTTATCATTGCAGGGAAGGCTCCAATTGATTTGAATATATTAAATAGAAAAAAAATGTATAGATGCTGAGACAGTAGAGTTAGACTGTTTGCTTGTGAATGTAAATTTTGAGGCACGAGACACGAGACTTTCTGCAAATGTGGCAGAAAAGATGGAACACTCACATAAGTGAAAAATAACGGCAAGTCTTATCCAAAATATTTAGAAATGGATTAGCAGGAGATGGTGGGAGGTCTATTAGACTCTTGAGTTTTAGTTTCAATAGCCAACAAAAATTTTTTTAACTTTAGATTAAGTTTGTCATAGAAAATGGGAAGCTATTTTAATTAATCCTAATGAATTATCCTCATCGTTTCCTCAAAATTGCTGCTTTTAATTAAAATTACATTTCCAAAATGAAATCTGTTTACCCTATTGAAAACTCAAATATTTTATTAAGTGCCACACATTTTTGAAACAACACTTTATTTTTATAAAAATAAAAAAAATGTTTGCAATAAAATAAACAAGAAAGCTTATTTACCAACAAACTTACTTACCCATTGTATTTTAATTCGCAAGGCTTCTGTGAAATTTCATTGAATAAATTTTTTTTTAAGTATTGTGTTAAAATTGTTGTAGTAGTTGATGTTGTTTGATAAAATGCAGAGCAAAAAAAAAATGTATTAAACGAAAAAAAATAAATAAAACACAAATAATTCATTTTCCCACAGAAACAACAAACAAACAATTTAATTTAGGTTAATTGCATTTAAAAAGAAAAACAAGAGAGGAGAGGAAAAAATCAACAAACATTATTAAAAAAAAGGCAGAAATTATGGGAGTACAAATAAGTTTCGGCCGGTTTATAAAAGAAAAATAATATATATTGTAAAAAAACATATGTTGATATTTCATAGGTGCTAACCTTACCATCAACAGACTAAAAAACTATGTTTGCATCACTAGACTGATAAACTATATCGAACGTTTTACTTTATATTCCACTAATTTTAATAAAATGACGAGTTCAGAATTAATTCAGGGGTACCACAAGGCTCCATTCTTTCTTCTACCCTATTTCTTATTTTCCTCAAGGACCTTCTCTACCAAACTTCCAACTGTATCCAATCTTTCGCGGATGACAGCAGCATTTGCCATTCGTACTCTTTCAGTTATAGGTCCAGCCTATCCGAGATCGTTGCCAAGAGGCAAAAAATAAATGACTCACTGAATAGTGATCTTCTATTAATCTCAGAATGGGGGGTAACGCTCGTAAGACCCAGTGATGTTTATTAACACACAAACGTACAGCGGCAGGTGCCATTTCATCTGTACTCATGGATGGTATAAATATTGAGGAATCGGATGCTTTTGACGTTGTTGGAATAAAAATACAGTGTCATGTTCGTTGGAGTGATCACATTTTTCATGCCTCCAAAGAAGCATTCAAGTCCCACCGTTTCACCTCAAGTGAAATGGTGTAAGATGTACTTCACTCCACCCGACTTTCTCACTATTTATACCATCTACATCCGACCGAAAATGGAATACAACTCTCATGTTTGAGCCGTTGCCCCAATGACTATTTTGAGGTTGCTCGACCGTGTGCAGGAGAGGGTGAAGAAGCTTATCGGTGACAGTAGGGTATCCAACTGTATTGACTAACTGCAGCATCGACGCAGTGTAGGCTGCGTTACTCTGTTCTATCGTTACTACAATGGATTTTGCTCTGACGAGACTAGCGATCTTGTTCCTAAAACTCTGACATTTCTACCTAACATACGTGCGCCGGTCAGAGCTCATTCATTTGTGGTCGATTGCCCCGGAAATCGTACAAGGCATTACAGAGAGGGTTAGTTTTTCAGCCGTGCGCTTCGCCTATGGAATAAGTTGCCCACAGATGTGTTTCTTGTATGTTATAATGACGGAAAGTTCAGGTCAAATGTTCACAAACAGTGCTCCCTCTTTCCCCCTCATCGCAACCTATTTTCCTAGTTCTGGTACTATGCACTGCATATGTAAGGGTCATTCCCTGAGTACTGGTCCTATATAAAAAAAAAGAAACAACTTAACACAATTTTATTTGTTCTTTGTTTCTTTTTTTTGCAAATTTGACAAAAAAAATGCTTTTGGATTTGTTCGCCCCCACGTGTATGTGCTCGAATATAATGTGTAATATAGCCATCTCATCTAATGCAACTCTCTATCAGGGGTCATCCCCTGAGCACCTATTACCCATCGGTAATAGGTGGCAACATATCGTGCTCAAGCAACAAAACGAGATCAAATTGGACCCAAGTAGGTCCTTTTTCAATAACTGGTAGTCTGGTTAATCTAACCGTACCTTGTGCCTTGCTATCTCCCTCAAAACGGCGGAAACTTATTTATACCCCTAATAGTTTTTTATTTTATATAAACAAAATATATATAAGGAAAATGAAAAAAATGAAAAACTTGCCCCAGGAAAACAATAAAAATGAGGGAATGAATTTGGAACAAAAAGCAAAAATGTGCCAGCGCCAACCAGAGGAATTTTATTTCCTGGTGGTTTAGTTTTGTTTAAGTGAGTTGTTGTTAACGCTTTGCTTTTTGTAGTTATAACTTTACGTTAGCATTGAGGAAAAAAAAACAAAACAAAACAAACGTAATAAATTTTTATGCATTTGCATAATTAAATACTTATTTGGGTTCTTTGTTAAAAAAAAAAAAAAAATACTGGCAAAACTTGAAACAGGAAACTTCTTTGCTTACAGGACTTAAACTAAAAAAATATAACAAAAGTTAGCAGCCACTTAACTAGAATGAATTGTTTCATGAACGGGAAATTTAAAAGCAACACAAACATTTAAAGAAAACGTACGAGTTCTAAACATAAAACTGAGCCAATTATTTTCAACAACTTCACAAATACCATATAAAATCCGAAAACAAAATGATTAAATTTAGCAATAATAGTAGCATAAAGGGTGGTCCAACTAGAATGCACGATGTTATTTATGAGTTTTCTAACTTTCTCATTTGCAAATTTTTGTTTCAGTGTTTGACAAACACAAGCAAATAGAGGATCATAATAGTGTAGCACGTTAAGATTGTTAAGCGTTTTACGAAGATGGGCGTTCAAATCAACTAGATTTCGAGCACTTCGTGATCTTCAACATAATCGCTAATAAATGTGTTCACTTTACACAAATTTTAGCAAACTGGGTGTATAGGAAATGTGTAGACACTTCTGTATGCTCGTCCAGTTTGTCTGCCTAAAACAATGCTCCCGTTCGCGATAGTGTGGTAGAAGATCACTCAACCTTGACTCAACATCGTGGTTCTCAAGCCAAGGAATAATCCCATAATGCGAATTTTGAATAAAGATTTAAATTAACACGCTTACAAGAGACACATGTCTGGAGTTATATCAACGAACCCTTTGCTGAAGAGCTGGTGCCTCCTAATTCCTCCTGTATTCAGTTTCTCAAGCAATCAATCAACAACAGGGCTTCATTAGTTGGTGACCGGAAGCTTATAAGTCCACCAACCAAATTCAATTATCTAACCATCACTACTAGTTGCTTACACTACAGGTATTTGTTGTTACACAATTGCTCCCCGGAGACTACAGGTCCACGACAGCCAACATGCGCCAACACAACCGAAGTCATGCTGGGGTTTGCTCTTGAGATCGGGCCTGCTAATTCCTCCTGTGTGCAGTTTCTCAAACAATCAATCGACAACAGGGCTGCATTAGTTGGTGACCGGAAGCTTATAAGTCTACCAAGCAAGTTTACCCATCTAATCACAACTGGTTGATTATATTACAGGTCTCTGCTGCAATGCAACTGCTCCTCGAACACTACAGGTCCACGAAAGCCGACATGCACCCCCACAACCGATGTCAAGCTAGGATTTAATAGAGTTTTATTCGCTACAACAAATGAGCTACTTTTACCTATCTATGGTGAAGCATACACCAAGGCAAAATCTGCTTCCCCGGCGGGTGATTAAACAGACAGAAAGGCTTTATCTAATGCTGGACCAAGTCCAAGGGGTGTTTTATTGACGATTCACCAGCGCCGCCATGTGGCTGGCAAGGCTCACATAGATCGAAGTTTTCGCCATAAGCTTGTAGCTAGGATAAAGCCTTTGCTGTATGCAATTCCCCAGAATCCAATGGAGGACAAGGCTTAATGAAAACAGTTGATAGAGCGAAGCCCATTAAGAACATCAGACCTTCACCAACTAACCTGTTTTACCACTACCTCTGGCTACTTACTTACATGCCTGTTGACAGACAACAGCATCATGGGAGCTTAGTAGCCCTCAAAAACCAGCAATGCACCAAACTTATCAGGAAAACTAAAAATCCTTTGTACGATTATAGGTTTAAACTACAGCCAGAATGTTTCAGTCAAGGCAGAAACCTCAACCAAGGCAGAACCTCCCGGGAGCGGTTCCAAAAAAACAATGGTTCTTCTTGGCGAGAAATTCATTCGTCGCGTTATCCTACATTAAGGATTTCTTTCTTAAGAGATATTCAAATGAAGCAGTATAAAAGTAAGACAAGGTGATACAATTCGGTCCCCGAGGTATTGAAAACATGTTTTATGGAATGGTGAGGATTTCCATGATCGCGGCTGCAGAGGCTGACAATAAAAACTCGAAAAGTTTTTAGTAAGAAAGGAGATGAAGGCAATCAGCCGAAAAGTCTGTATGCATAGTGAATAAAGCAGGGTAGTATTAAGAAAAATAGATAAAAAAAAGAAGAAATCGCTCCTTTATTGCAACAAAGTCGTATATCAAAAAATTTGCTTTTCGAGTTAACAATTTATATTGTGCCAAAAATGTACTTAAATTACTATCACAAAGGAAACTCCAAGACCCAAGTGAGCTGGGCAACCGAGACTACTCCGGGGTATCCAGCGGACTGCCTACCTACTTTTAAACTGTTTACTTTAGGAGATATTTTATAAAAAAAGGTTTCTAATATAGGGTGTTTTTTAAGCCCGATAGAACTTGAAATTGTAAAAAATAACACAAAAAATTAAATTGTAATCAAAATTTTTTTTTATTCGAAAGATCAATACGTGACATTAACATTTGAAAATGATTTCGGGCATATGGGCACCGCGGCTGTTCTTGACGAAGCGCAGTCTGGACGTCCAATTTTGGGCCACTTTTTCGAGCACTGCTGGCCGTATGTCACGAACAACACGAACAATGCTGGCCTCCAAGGCGTCAATTGTTGCTGGTTTATCAGCATAAACCAGTGACTTCACGTAGCCCCACAGGAAATAATCGAGAGGTGTCAAATCGCACGACCTTGGAGGCCAATTGACAGGTCCATTTCTCGAAATCAACTTATCGCCAAATTTTGATTTCAGTAAGTCGATGGTTGCGTTCGCCGTATGGCACGTAGCGCCATCCTGTTGAAACCACATCTCCTCCGGATCAATGTCATCCATATTTTCAAACAAAAAATCATTGATCATGGTGCGGTAACGATCTCCATTGACCGTAACGCGAGCTCCGGCCTCATTTTTGAAGAAATAAGGTCCGATGATGCCACCAGCATGAAAACCGCACCAAACAGTGCATTTTTCTGGATGTGATGGAGTCTGTAGGGTCTCTTGTGGATTGGTCTCACTCCATATGCGGCAATTTTGCTTATTAACAAATCCGTTAAGCCAAAAATGCGCCTCGTCGAAGTCGTTAATAAGTTGCGCGAATCGACGACTGATTTTCAAAGTAAATTTGGATAATTTCGTAGCGTTGTTCAAGCGTGAATCGACGATTCATGATGATTTGTCAGAGTATACTGAAACAAATAAAAAAAATGTTTCATCAAAATTTAATTTTTTATGTTACTTTTTACAATTTAAAGTTCTATCTAGCTTAAAAAAACACCCTATACTAGTATGGAAACTAAAAATTTGAAATATGTTTTAACGAGTGATTTTTTTGCTATTATCTTTTTGGCAATACTAGTTTTGACAGCTCACGTACGTTTTGTATCTTGTGTCACTGTTAAACATCTTCAGTTTGGTCTACAATTTAATCATGAATCGTCTTACAAACGAACAACGCTTGCAAATTATTGAATTTTATTACCAAAATGCGTGCTCTGTTAAGAAAGTTCATCGCGCGCTTCTTCCATTTTATGGTCAGTTTAATCGACCTACTGAGGCTTCTATTCGGGCTATTGTAAAAAAAATTCGCACCAAATTTACATTGTTGGACATTAAACCACCAACACGCTTACGTAGAGTGCGAACTGAAGAAAATATCGCAGCCGTATCGGCCAGTGTTGGTGATGACCGTGAATTATCGATTCGGCGCCGTTCGCAGCAATTGGGCCTCTGTTACTCCACTACGTGGAAAATTTTGTGGAAGGATTTGGGTGTGAAGCCTTATAAGATACAGCTGGTGCAAGAATTGAAGCCAAATGACCTACCAGAACGCCAAATTTTTGGTGAATGGGGTCTTGAAAAGTTAGATGAAGATCCACTTTTTTATCGAAGAATTGTGTTCGGCGACGAGGCTCATTTCTGGTTGAATGGATACGTGAACAAGCAAAACTGCCGTATTTGGAGTGAAAAGCAGCCAGAAGCATTGCAAGAGCTACGAATGCATCCACAAAAAACAGCCTTTTGGTGCGGATTATGGGCTGGCGGCATCATTGGGCCGTATTTCTTCAAAGATGATGCGAATCACAACGTTACTGTGAATGGTGAGCGCTACCGTGCGATGATAACAAACTTTTTTTTTCCCAAAATGGAAGAGCTTGACTTGCATGACATGTGGTTTCAACAAGACGGTGCCACATGCCACACAGCACGCGAAACAATGGACCAATTGAGAGGCGAGTTCGGTGAACAGTTTATTTCACGCTTGGGACCAGTCAATTGGCCGCCCAGATCGTGCGATTTAACGCCTCTAGACTATTTTTTGTGGGGCTATGTTAAGGCTAATGTCTATAGCGACAAGCCCGCTTCGATTAACGCACTGGAAGCCAACATTGCCAACATTATTCGTGAGATACCGGCCGAAATGTTGGAAAGAGTATGCCAAAATTGGACTAAGCGGATGGACCATTTGAGGCACAGCCGCGGCCAACATTTGCATGAAATATTCTTCAAACATTAAATTATATCGACCCAACTATCGATATAAATAAATATTTCATGCATTTTTCTGAATTTTATGTGTTTTTTTTTTAATTTCCGATAGTTCTTATAAAATCACCCATTACAAGAAACAATCTTTTCTTTTTTTAATTATGACTATGTTGTAATAAAGGAGCAAAATGAAAACAATAAAATAACAGATTAAAGGCAACAATGGCGCAGCTGGTTATGACTATGTGTAGAGAATTAATTCGCAGTGCCTTCCTTTCATTGAGTCTGCTCGGGAAAAAACTGATTTTTGTACGAAAAAAAAAACAATCCAATAAATTCTAAATTCTAGCAACTTTTGGATTGTAGCGTCTTACCTAGATCTGTACGAGCGGCAGTGATTCGTTAATGTCTATATACTAGCAGCCTTCGAGTCGTTGGGCTTTTATGTAGAGAAACCCCACCTGGAGGCTTAATGAACAACAGGAAATTAGTAGAATGGAATGAAAGGTAGGCCACAACAGCTGTGAACAAGCTGAGAACTAGATTTGGCTGATATTTTGTTTCATACATATTTATCATAGATCCTTCTACCATAATAAAAATATTAAAATGACTCCCGAAAACGTCTTTGTTTTATTTACAACTAACGTCGTGCTTTTTGCTTGGACTAGCCTTTTTAAAAAAACTCCTAAGCAAACTAAAACGGGTATTTAATCATACTATTCAAGCTTACTGAATTACTAAAGATCCGTTTCCTTTTTTTAATATTTATTTTAAATATATAATTTTTAATATTTATTTATTTTTTTTTTTTTTTTGTACAATTTACTAGGGGGCAATTTCTGTTTTATAAATTTAAAATGTTAATGTTAATTGTTTTAAGTTAAACTAATTTTATTTTGTAGCTAATTTTATTATATTTTTTTTATTAAAGTTAATTTTATAATATTTTAATATACTTAACAACTTAAAGCTACAGGGGATTAATACAGGTTTAATTTTATTACTTAAGTTAGTGGGTTTTATTTGCATTTTGTTTTTCATTTTTATGGTTACAAATTACAAATTACAAGCTAAAGATATTTACATTTTATTCATTTAGTTTACAAGCTTTCCATTTAAAACATAAACAAACATACACAGTAATTTACTAAACTAAGTTTAATGATATATTTTTGTTTTTATTTTACATTCATTTAAATTCACCAGTTCTCAAGAATAAGCTTTTTACAAAAAACACAAAAAATTATATTCAAATAAAAAAATACATCAACTATTTGATAACAATATCATAAATAAAAAATAACACCTAGTTCCCTTTTTTAATATTTATTTTTTCTTGCTTTTAAAAAACACTGCAAAATCTGTTTTAGTTTTAATTAAGAAAGTATTATTTAAGGACCCCTCACAAATTGTTATTTAATGAATTTAAACATTTAAATTTTGCCACATTTGAATGTTTTTTACAGATATCTTTTGCACAAGGGAAAAACGGATAATTAAAACAAATACATAAGATATCACTTTACCTCTATAAGGACACCCTCAAACAAGATGAAATACATTTCACAAGATGAAATACTTTTCAAAAACTTCCGACAAAGCTTTTAGCTTTGAACAAACAAAATTAATTCTCATTTAACGGCAATTTTTAGGGGAATTAAAACAGCAAAATTTTAATAAAAATAATAACACAAAAAATTCCTCTTCATCCCATAGTGCAATGTTATTATATGTAGTACATAAAAAAATATCTGGTACGCCAATAGCAATTTTTGTACAAGAAGTTTCGAATAGCGGCGAGATCTGTTTTAGCTGATGTTTTAAACACTCTGGGAAGTATATAAAGGCAGCCGATGACTTTTACATTCAATCTCTATTATAAAACTTTTGAAAAAAGAAAAAACACTGAAATACTTTAATCCACACACATATTTTATGTTGTTTACGATTCTACAAAAATGCGTCATTTTATTTAACACTTTTCTTTTCTTCGAACCATTTTCTGAATGAGAACTGTCAGCTATTTAAAAAATGAAAGTTTCTTCTTTTAACATAAATTGTGTTTTATTGTGGGCAGACAACAAATTACATTATTACAGTGATTGCAGAATATTTATCGTTTTTACATTTGAAGAAGGTAGCACTTTTTTTTAACCGAAAAAATGTTAATAACGATACACTGAACAAGTTATTGAGTTGAAATTTAATAATACAACAAATTTTGTTTTAAAAGCCCACACAGTTGAAAATAAATCACAACCTGTAACACTTTCTTCGCATAGCAATCTTGCAAAAATCTAAATTGTCTGCCAAATAAACAACTGACTATTGAAAATGATACTAAAACAAGCCATAGTGCAAAGAAAATTATGTATTATTTTTTTTTTCATTTATTTAGATTTACTAGTCATCTTTTAAAAATTATCTAGCGAATATTTACTTTAGACGGCCCCACAGTGCAATCACATGAATTAAAATTTTTAACTTTCAAAATGCTTTTTACTGGAAACTCTTTGATAATACAACAAATTTTGTTTTAACAGCCCATACAGCTAAAAATTAATCACAACATTTAGCACTTTAATCGCAAAACTCAAAATTATCTGCCAAATTAACTATTGCCTACTGAAAATAGCAACTAAACAAGCCATAGTGCAAAGAGAATTATGTATTCACTCTTATTCTTTTTGTTTCATTTATTCAGATTCACATTTTAAAAATTATTTAGCCTATATTTACTTTCAACGGCCCCACAGTGCAAGCATATGAATTAATATTTTTAAAATGCTTTTTACTGAAAACAATTTGATAATAGAACAATTTTTGTTTTAATAGCCCATACAACTGAAAATAAATTAAAAACTTTAGCACTTTCTTCCAAAATAATCTTGCAAAACTCTAAATTGTCTGCCAAATAAACTATAAACTTAAACAAGCCATAGTGCAGAGACTATTATATATGCACTCCCTTTTTTTCATTTATTCAGAATTTTTTGTCACCTTTTAAAAAGTATCTAGCAAACTGTCTCACAGTGCAAGCATATGAATTAATATTTTTCACTTTCAAAATGCAGTTTACGGGAAACACTTTGATAACACAAATACAGCTGAAAATAAATCACAACCTTTAGCACCATGCTCACAGAAAGCTCTTTCAAATCTCTAAACTGTCTGCCAAATAAACTATAGCAATATCTGAGAATAGAGCTAATTTTGTTTAATTGCTAAATTAAGTCCCAACTTTTAGCACTTTCTTCCCAAAAAAATATCCTTCCAAAACTCTAAATTGCCTTCCAAATAAACTATTGCCATATTTTTTACCTGTTATGGAAAATATTTCAAATGAGATTTGTTAAACGTGTTCTCCTAATGCAATTATCATATACATATATACAATTATATATACATATATACATATAATAATTATATTATATAATAATTATATTATATGTATTATATTATATATACATATAATAAAAAAGTTTTCCATAACGAGTTTCAAATAATCCCAATAATTTGCCAAACAAAAAAAATATATAAAATTTGCAACTACTGAAAATAGCACCAAAACAGGCCATAGTGCAGAGAAAATTACATATGTACGCATGTTCTATTTTATCATTCAGATTTACTTTCCACCTTTTACAAATTATCTGATGAAAATTTACTTTACACAGCCCCACGGTGCAAGCATCTAAATTAATATTTTTAACTTTAAAAAAGTAAAAAACTCGTACATGAAACACTTTGATTTAATGATAGACAAAATGGTTTTATAAGTTAATAAAACTGACTACCACTGACTACTGAGATTGACACTAAAACAGGCTATAGTGCAAAGAAAATTTTGCATGTACTCCTTTTCTATTTTATTCATTTATTCACCTTTTAAATATTAGCTAGCAAAAATTTGCATTCAAGGGCCCATAGTGCAACAAGAGTTACAGTTTACAACTGAAGCTAAAAGTCCTTTTAAGGCATACGATAATTTAGAACTATATTTTTCACAAAGTTAAACACTTGAAATTTAAGAATATTAAAAAACCCATTGTGCAAAATAATGACAGTGATGTTTCCAAATCTTAAGCAATTAAATTGCCAGGGAAATGCATAAAATAAAAAATTTTCACAAATTGAATTTGAAGTAATTCTAGTAATTAGAAACCCTCTTATTAGCGATAAAAATATAGAATGTAATTTTGACAAAAATTGTAACTGCTGAAAATGCCAACAAAGCAGGACATAGTGCAAGAAAAATTAGATATGTACGCATGTACTATTTTTTCATTCATTCAGATTTACTTTTCCGCTTTTAAAAATTATCTGATGAAAATTTATTTTACACAGCCCCATGGTGCAAGCATCTAAATTAATATTTTTAACTCTAAAAATTCTTCTTACTCGTACATGAAAAGCTTTGACTTAATGATAGCCTAAATTGTTTTATAAGTGCTGTTAAAGATAATAAAACTGAATGCCATTGACTACTGAAAATAATACTAACACAGTCCATTGTGCAAAGAAAATTATGCATGTACTCCTTTTCTATTTTATGCATTTATACAGATTTTTTGTCTGCTATTAAAAACTATATAGCAAAAATTTGCTTTAGACGGCCCATAGTGCAACAGGAGTTACCTTCTACAACTAAAACTAAAAGTCCTTTTAAGCTATATTTATGTAACGATAATTTAGAGGTATATTTTTCTCAAAGTAAAACTCAAAAAATTTAAATTTGAGGCCATTACATGACCCATTGTGCAAAAATAAGAACAGATTTGTGATTTTGTCATATCATAACGCAATCGCATGGCTCAGAAAATGCATATGAAGAGCACTCAATAATTTGAGTGATTTCTATACAAATTTTTCAGACAAGTCGCTTGCTTGTATTGTGAAAGCACCACGACATTGTTTTGGACTTATTTCAAAAGTTGTTTTTTAATTTTAAATGGAAAGAATTGTTTTTAAAAATTTACTAAAATTTGTAACTGCGATTTTTCTAAACCATTCTTTTTCAATATTATCACTTATTTTATCTCCTGAAATTCACCAAAATACAATATTTGCCAATCATGTGTTAATAAAGGCATAGGTGTAATAATCTTTAATTTGTTTTAGAGCTTCGAAAGCCCCCAGCGTGGTCTTTTAATCGATCTATCGTTTGTTATTTGCCTGCCAGTATTTGTTTGCTAGCGTTCATAAATTATTAAATCCTTTATGGACCATAAATATTAAGTTAACACACAAGCGCACACACACGCACTCACTCACTCACACAACCACTCTGGGACAAATTTCGATGCACATTCACATTCGCATTCAAGGTATGAGTATTAATAAACCGAACTTTTTAGTTTGTTAGTTGTGAGTAGTTAAAACCATCCGTAGTGAATATTGGAGTAAAAGTTATGGGCTGGTTGTTTTTTTTTTTGTTTCTTTGTAATAAATTCATTTTGACAGCTCAAGTGGTCACTTTCTTTTATGAATCTATATGCGAGTGAGTTTGTGTGTGTGTGTGTGTGTGTGCTTTTTTTTTGGCATAGCAGCTGACCCATTTCGAAACACTTGGTGGTGGTTTTATTTATTTATTTGTTTTAGTTATTGAGCTTTCACTCTCATGATTTTTATTATATTAGTTTTTTTTTTTTTGTTGTTGTCAGATATCTTGACTGGAGTGGTTGCCGGTAGTTATTAATAGGTTTTAAGAAGTTATAATTCTTGTCAGGAAGTAATATTGACAGGAGGGCTGGAGGCGAAAAACGCGAAGCTAAAGTCTTTACAATTAAGTTTTATTTCTTTATCTGCGTCTATATACAATATAGAATACACATAAGAAAAAGTTGTTGTTGTGCTTTAGCTGGGGAGTAGAAACTTTTCGTAAGTAGAGATGAGTTAAGGGATTGCAGGCCTGATATCAGCTGCTCCATTAGATCTTGATTGTATTAATGGCTGTCATAATTTATTTAATCGAATGCAAAAAAAACCTACAAAAGTTTTGGCCTCATTCAAACGAATTCATAAAAAAAGTAAAAAGTTTGTGCAGTCACTTTCCTTTTTTTCGAGGAATGGCCACGTTATTCATCATTTGTTAAAGTTTTTTTCGGGGGTTCATTGTTTAAATTTAGTTCTTCAAAATACTCCATCATTTGAAGTGGGTTTTTTTTACAAAAAAATATGTATACATACTTAATTTTTGCATAAAAACTTCATTTTTTAGAAAAGCCATTGTTCTTCTTAGATTACACTTAAATTTTGTGAGAAGAGAAATTAGGCAACATTGCCTTTTATTTCACACAGACCGATACAATGAGAATTGAAAAAAGCAAGAAAAAAGTTATTTTCCAGCAGGACAATGCAAGGGTACACATGTGTGAAGTTCCCATATCAAAAATCCTTGTGCTGGGCCATGAATTTTTTGCCTCATCCTCCCTATTCTCCAGATTTAGATCCAAGTAGCTATTTCTTGCTCCTTAACTTGATCAGATGGGTATTTCACACGAGGACAAAGAATGCAAGGGTGCACATATATGAAGTTCTCAGCTTTTGACCCGAGTAACTATTTCTTATCCCCCAACTTGATGAGATTGCTTAGTGGAAAGAAAGTCCTGAGTTTTTTTTGGTGCCAAGAGAAAAGAAGGAGTGCAAGAGATCCACTCTTATTTCCCTCACCACCACCCAACTCTAGATCAGAAGGCCCAATGTGCTAGGTGTTCATTTGTTTTTGTAAAAGCACTTAGCTATAGGCTAAGCGTTGTAATATACATATATGCGTGCGTACATACACTACTGCAAAGAAATAGCACTTGCGCATACTTTGCTTATTAAATAAAAATAGTTTTTCCTTAAATGTACTGGTGTTTGCTCTTCCATATAGAACCTTTGGGCACTTCTGCTCTAGACTTTGCAAAGTAAACTTTCCTTATATGAAATCGTTGTAATATCACCAAAATCTAGTGAATAAATCTGTAAATGAATAGATATACATCCATCAGGGTCAATTATTCTATATTTCTACAGAATGCGAAATGTTGTTAAATCCCTTTCAGATTCCTCATATCGAAGTTTAATTGTAATAAAGTTTAAAGCCAAAAAAAAAAAAACTTTTTGTACTTTTTCTTTAATCTTTAAATTTATTTTTAATCTTTAAATTTATTTTTTTTTACACAAGACTCATTCAACGTTGTAACAAAGCCATGAGATTATGATGAATATGATTTCGAAATATTATTAGTCCTGCTTGATTGGGGTAAATATCTATTATCATCACCATTATACATAAGTGCTAGAAACTTATTCATATGAGAAAAATGTTCATGAAGATGATGACAGTGATGCTGATGACGACTCAATATTAAAATCATGTCATGTCGTCGTCGTATGTTGTAAGTGTGAGTGTGTAGGTAGGTGGGTGGGTGGGTGTGAGTGTTTTTGTTGTTTACAAAACCTTGTGTGTTCAACACATTTTCTCCTTGACATTTACAATATTCATACGAATCTTTTATAGAACGTATTTGATTTTGCCAACTCCCAAGTATGTCAACAACATTAGAGAACAATAATAAAAAAAAAAGAAAAGAAAAAAACTCAAACACGAACCTTAAAATTGTTTACATAAATATCTTAATAATGAAAATATTCAACATAAATTTCATAAGATTAAGAGATTTGCTAATGTTTTTTGTCTCTTTTGTATTTTTTTATTTCTAATATTTTGCGCTTGATTGTGTTTGTCAAATATAAGAACGAATTCTAATTTTATAACTTTTTATATTGTACAAAGAAATATAAAATATTTATAAAAATAATAATTGTTGAACTCACAAGCTCAGTCGTATCGTGTATCGATGTATTTGGAGAGACAATTTCAAACACAAACATTAAACTCACGAAAAATGTATCTGGAAATTGTTTTTGCTTTAAAGTTTTGTGTTTGAAATTTTCTCTCCAAATACATCGATACACGATACGACTGAGCTTATGAATTCAGCAAATATGCCGGTAAAAAGTGTTTATTGTACTCTTTCGAGTACAGTAGGATGGATATATTTGTTCCCATAAAATTTTCAATTCCCATGAAGGGAAAATTTCTATAGCGAATTTCATGGGACCTCTGGTACGTGCTATCAGTAGGTAGTGAATGTAAAATATGTAAGAGTAATAAAAATATTTAACTGTCAGTGCAGTGAAGAATATGTGTGAAAATTTTTTTGATTGAAATTGGAATGAAATGTTTAGAATCGAAGCACTAATTGAACTACCGGAGGAAGAATCTCGTTAGCACCGAATTGCTCGTAGACATTTACGAGATGAATCCATTCCATTGGAGTTACGCAAGACATCATAAATTACTTATTCTATAAACAAATAGTGTTTGTGCATAATTTTTTGTTTCAGAATTATTCAACATTGTAGGGTAAATAAAGACGCAATTATATACATATATTCTAGAACTGCTAGACAATACTATTCCGACAAAAAAACATATGTGCTATTCATAGAAAACAGACGAGCAACTGGTTTAAAAATTTTATATGGAAATCACTCAACAAATTGAGTAACTTTCAAACACATTTTCTTGACGAGTTGCCCGTCTGGGTTCTATGAACAACACTATACTTTAGAATAACACCAATAATAAAATAACATTGTGTGGCTGCCTGCTGTTCTTTGCAGAAGACTACCAGAGGATAAGATTTGTTGATGCCACAAACCCAGGAGCCTGCACTATTTAACTCCTCCGTAAGAGAATTCCAAAATTTAGCCAATACCTCTTTAGGGGTTTCTATAAAATTGCTAGCAATGAATCTGTTACTTTGCATTCTATTGAGCAAAATGTAATTTTGCATCTCATTAACAAATCTAGTCCTAAAATAGCTAAGTATAAGGTTTTTCATTTTAATTAAAAGAAATTACTTATATTATGACTACAGTCCACCAGTGAATATGATGAGAACAAATCAAAGGGAAAAACAAAATAATACAAGGGAAATAAATGTTTACGATTAGCTGAATTTTGGCCAAATTCTGAATTTTGTTAGTATTATTATTCTAAGCTGAATTACACATAGAAAATGTGAATTCATATCTAGGGGAAACGTATTAACGATTACAATTTTGGGAAATGGGACATTTTTTCATGGGAATTACTGTCTACGATAGGGGTGAGTATTTTAAATCTTTCTCAAAATTCATACAATGAAAAGGAATAAAATTCGCTGCTATTTCTAAATTATACTCATGTGGCAAAATAGTTGCCACACCGTGTCAGTGTTGCCCTTTGGTACCCAAGTGTCAATTTGGGCCTTTTTATAATACGCTTATATTAGTTTCACTTGTATGCCTGTTTGTATATTTGCAACACATATGCAGGTACGTATAAAACAGTGTTGCCGCTTTAGTGCGAAACTTAGAGTTGCCGTATTTCTTCCGGGGAAGTGGTAGGATTTTTGGGATTTACGAAGTGATTTTTGGAATTCCCAAAAAAAAAAAATCGGAACCATTTCGCTAACCGGGTTGGAAACGTTTTTTCATATTCGGTGAACTATCAATGACCATTTGATGTAGTGCGGAAATTGAAATTACCATTTTGTTTCCGGGGAGTTGGGTGGTTTTTTCGATTCCTGAAGCCCATTTTGGGAATTCCCAAAAAAAATCTTGAAACGTGTTATATGCATATTTCCTAACTTTTGGTTTGATATCGAAGCTTTTTAAACTATATCTAATTACATAAAAATTTTACAAAATTTTATTTCACTTTTTATTTACGACAAAGGCCAAAATCTGCAAAATTTTATTGAATAAAAAGTGTTGCGATTTAATTGTGGATCTATTAACGGTCATTCGATTTAGTGCGAAAATTTAAGTTGCCATAAAGTTTCCGGGAAAGTGGGGGATTTTGGCTATTCCTTATGCCGATTTAGGGAACTAAAATCAATACTCGGATCGCGTTATATGGATAATTATCGGGTTATATGGATAAATAGTTTGATATTGAGGAGTGTTTTTTAGTTTTTTAAACTAACTGCCTGGCTCCCGATGACGTTTCGGAAACGTTTGTCTTAATTTTTAAGGCCAAAGCTCTAGTCCGATGCCTTTTTTTATAGGGAATAATACCTAGAATTGTATCATTTGCTTGGTCTAGCTTCGACATTTCCGTTGGTTATAATAGTTGACTATAATAGTAGTATATAATAATAGTCACTTTTTTTTAATATAAAACATCAGCCAGTTTCGTTACCGAAACGACACCGTGAGCCAGGCAATATATTTACTTTATTTGTATTAGTAGCTTGTAAAGTGTATAGTGTAAAACCCCTTTGTGCTATATATTTTGAAAAAAAAATACTTCTGTAAATTTTAGCATTTGAAAAAATTTATCTTTCTACAGATTTTGCGGTGTCTTTTTTTGAGTTTTAATATTAATAACTACGCTTCTTTATTACAGACTTTAACAATAATGTGTTAAGACCAAACAAAAAATCAATTATTTATTATAGATAAGAAAAAAAACCATCCTGTATTTGAGAACACATATTAAAACTATAATCTATATATTATATTGTGTCTAAAAAAATTTCTAGCCAAATAGCAAAACAAATAGAATCAGCAAATTTTATAGGGGTGTTTGGTACCCTGCACAAAAGTTCTTTAAGAACAGATACACACCAAAACTCCAACAATACTTATAGTTGAACAAAGAACACTTTAGCCATTTAAAATCACAAGACTACATTAACAAAGATATAAAGCAAAAATTCTTGAAAAATTTCGCTCATATTCTTTGATTTTTTTTTCAAGTCAATAATTCGATTTAAGTTAAATTTTTCGCCTCCCTCTAAATCAGCAGCTTAAGTTTTTTTTTACATTCTTCAGACTTTCATATTCTACATTGTTACTTGCAACTACAAGTATGTAAGCGATCAAATATATTACGTCTTAATGATTTAAAAGAAAGAAAAAACGTTACACTAAGGAGCACAAAAGAAATCAAAATGGATTTTAAAAAACCAGCAAGAGGGAACCAGGCAGTTAAATATTATTAGCAAAATAGCAAAACTTATTTGTTAAAAGAATTCTGTTTTATGGCACAAGTTTTTTAAATCCCGCACCTTCTTGGCCAAGTTTGAGCTCTTCATAAATTGTGGGATTCACTTCGCTGCATTGTGTATGAACATCGATGCCATCCAAGTTTGAGGTTCTCATTGTACCTTTTGGTTGTGCTAATGTTGTTGTAGTACCATTATTCCCCACTCTGGCTGTCATTGAGGGTCGTAATATCGTTGACGTGGGTATTGTCGCTGACGAAACTGTTGTTGTTGCAACCGTAGAGGTGGGTGTTCTTGTTGTAAAATTGCCACCATTCATGTTTGTTGTATGTGTTAAGGCAGATGTTACAGTAGGTAACTAACCGGAAGTTTATTAAGTTTAACATGCACACACATACACAAGCAGTCGAACACATTTACAGTTGTGTTATATCAAGAGACAAAAAAAAAAAAAAAAGACAAGAAGACAAGCACATACAAAAACATTTTTCAAGTATGTAACCAATACAGGGAATAGGGAATCCAACACCACACATCATCAAGGAAGGCAACCAAAAAGAAAAACAAAAATTATTTAAAAAGGTTGCCGGGTTAAGAAAAATTATAGCAGAGACATAAAAACAAATAAAACACAAAAATTATAATTGTGATACAAATGGTTTATAAAATAATATTTAAACAAAAAATTGTTAAAGCATTTTTCTTATACAAATTTGTTTTTTAAATAAAGTGGCGGCACATGTTTTCCCACTTTTTTATTATTATATACGAACATTTTTTAACAGTGGTTTATGTTTGCTACAAATATTCATCCATAAATTTTAATATATTTTTAAGAAGTCAACAAAAAGAATTTATTTAAAGAACATAATTTATTAGAAAACTTTTTTCAAGGCTCACAGTTTGTGCTATAAATATGTGCAAAGTTTTTATTAAGCTGTCTGAAAATGTATTATAATCGTGTGAACTGCCAATTTTTAACTTACAACGTTGTCAGAAAAGCCATTGTCTATCAATTGTACGACAATGTTGTCAGGCATCTGACAATCGTGAGAACACTCTTCGTCGTTATTGCCAGATAATTGGCTGGTATTGTAAGCTCAGTTTAAATTATCAGATGTAAAAAAATTAATGCACCTGACAATGGTATCATTGTCAGAAAAAAGTTTGATGGGCAACACTGCCAAACAGATGGTTGTTGATATACATAAGCGACATTGAAACTGGATTGCAAACTTTTATTATACAACGCAATTCTAAACCCTATATAGTGCTGTGGAATTCACGTATGGGGCACCGCATCCACTTCAAACATTGAAAAAACTCAAAGGCGACAAAACAAAATTCTTCGAAAAATTATTGCAGCTCCATGGTAAGTAAGAAACTTACGAATTCACAAGGATCTGTGTGTTCCGCTGGTAACTGACGAGTTCTCTAAGTATGCCCCAAGGTATATCAGTAAACTGGAACTTCACCCAAATCCTCTTGCACGCAACATACTTAATTTTAGCGGCCACTCTCGGTTGAGAAGAAGGAATACCCTGGCCACCATCAGAACGTTAAATAGGTGATTCTACCGATATTGAGTGTGCAAAATAAACCATTTATGTCTAGCTTTGGCTAGACTTGATTATTTTATGTATTTAGTATTAATATTTGAATACTTATTGTTAGTTCACTTTGTGAAGATTCAATAAATAAATGAATGGAAAAAAAATCTAACAATCTGACAACCGTATGAACTGACAATTTTTGTTGTCAGATGAATTATTTGTCAGACCAAAGTCTGGCAATGAAATTGTAAGATTTTCTTACGATCGTCTGAACACACAATTTTCTTCTGCGGGACAATTTTTCATTGTCACTACATTGTCAGCATGTTGCCAGATCTTACAATATTGTAACATCTGACAACCGTGTGTACATCGCTTAAGACATATAAAAAGATTTTGCTATCTTCAAACCTTAGCTATCGGTACATTTTTCACAGATATGTACTAATCTCGATAAATTTTTCTATATTATATACAGCATACAGGGTGGTTGATAAAAGCTGCCACCAAAAAAAAACGTAATAACTTATTTCTTGTTTAACTAAACTGTTCCGTTTTTATTATATAGATTGGTCTTTAAGTTTAACTAAAATGGAGAATTGGGACAATGAAACTAGATTTTGGCTGTGCAAAGCTTTCATGATTTAAAGTCCGTTATTTCCGTCCAAAGAGAATAAAGGTGCAAGCTGGGCGGCACTCCTCCTAGCATATGGACTATAATGAGGCTCATAAAGAATTTTACCAAGTGTAGCAACATCGCAAAGAGGCCTTATCATCGGGATCCTCAATTCGGACGCAGGAAACTATCGGTGCCGTACCTGCTGCCATACAATCCAATCCTAGAGTTTCGACGAGGAGCTTATCTGCTCAGATGGGTTTCAGCAGACAATTTTGCACCAAGATTTAAACATATTTTATATAACATTCAATTAACAAACAAACTGGACCCTAGAGACTTCCCGATTCGCTTGCTTCCGGTCTTACTTTTTCGAAGAAACCAGATTTAGTTTTACGGTCCGTAACTTAAAAATGTTAAAATAATTTTTCCTTCTAGAATTACGCCGAGAGAGAATCTTTTTCAACTCTGATTGGTTTCAACAAGATGGGGCAACTTGTCACATAGCCACGCCTGTTATGATAGAATTGAGGTAAAAATTTCCCAATAAACTGATTTCAAGAAACTCCATACTCCATTGGCCTCCCAGGTGTCCTGAAAACACTGCAGCTGATTTTGTTTTGTGAAGCTATCGCACACAAGAAGTTTACAATTACAAAAGAAACTGAACAAATTTGAAAAATTTAAAGCTATCCATTCAAGCGGTAATTGAGACAGTTTCCGCTGCAACACATCAGACAGTAATGAATAACTTTTTGATAAGGTATCGTACATGTGGCACCGAAGGTGAAGGCAGGCCATTTGAATTCAATTATTTTCAAAACTTCATGAATTACTTTAGTAAACATGTATTATACTTTTCAAATGAATTACTAACACATATATTCCATAAACTTTACAAAAATTCAATAAATTTATGTCTACAAAAAGTTATTTGAGTTTCTTAATGTAGCAAAAATGCTCAGTCACCCTGTATTATGGATTACCTCGCCATTGAGGTGAGTTGGATCTGAAGCACATAGATTTAAGACTACACTGTTTTTAGAACTAAGGACCTATTTCAACATCTTATACGTTAACACTCGCCAACATTTTGAAAGATGGAACCCTCTATCTGCAATCCAATTTTAAGCAGATGTTCAATTTTAAGATATGATGTAAAAAAACAAAGCAAAATTTATAATAATTCATCATAAACAACATTACTGTTAAGCTTTAATAATGTTGTCTTGCAGTTTCTAATGTTGACGAACGTCAACGTTCGAGATAGCGAAACAGTCCATAAAAGATACAACTCAACTTAGTTGTTTCTTAAGCAACCACCAGAGATCTGCTCTGTAATTTTTCTGCGTTTTTGTTGACCACGCTAATACAGAGTTGTGGAAACCATATATTCAAAGTTATTATTTTGACAGCTTAAGTTGTAACCGATAATACCAAATATTTCCAACAGTTGGGTTGTAAACTATAATTGGCGGCTTCTTATTGTGAATTATCTGAAAGGCTTTTTTACTTACAATAAACTTTTTAGAGAAATATTTGCCACCGTGAAATGTTTTTTTTACTATCTAAAGCCTGTGCGATCTTGTCGCTGTCGATAAAATATTCAGGTAAAACTTTTGCCGATAATTTTTTTTTTTTTTTCATTTGTACATTGTATTATTTTTCAGAGAAAATTAAGCTAGTAAAAATTTTTTGTGGACTCTAATTGCTATCGATATATTGACTATAGAAAACTTGTGCAGTAAAAATTTTTCTATCGAAAATATTTGCTACCGACCTGTTGTAGATAACATTTACTGCCTGGCCCACTAATTCACTCGACATCGATCGCTCGTATAAATACATGCATACCAAAAACAACATTTTAAAATTTGTTTTTGTTTCAAATGTATTTATGCGAGCGACCGATGTCGAGTGACATAGTGGGCCTGGCAGTTAGTTAGTCGTATCTGCCAATAAATTTTTAAGCATATTTTTGGTAGCGAAAACCTTTTCTATCGATAAATTTTCCACAGAACCTCTATGCTATTGACAACATTTTCACAGAAAGTTTTTGCTATCAAAATTAGTTGCTAATGAAAATTTTTTAGCAGAAACTATTTATTATCGTCAAAATTTCTAAAGAATATTTTTGCTACCAATAAATTTTTCATGGAAAATTTTGCTATGGAAAATGGTTGCTATCGATAAATTGTTAACTATAAAATCTCTTTAATGCTGCTAAACTTTCTATCGAACATGTTTACTATCGACCTACTGTGGAAAACGTACTTTTTTTTAGAAAGTTTGTGGAATTGAAAATTTTTCCTATCATTAAATTTTCTGCAGAAAATTTTTGTTATTAGGAAATTTTTTATAGAAAATTTTTGCAATTATCGAAAAATTTTCCAAATAATATTTTTACTGCCAATAAATTCTTTATGGAAAATTTTGCTCCGGAAAATCTTTTCTATTGATAAACTCTGTTTGCTATCGATGCATTTGTTTATATAAATAAAATTTGTTTATATAAATAAAATTTTTTTCCACCATCGATAAATTTTTTATTAAAAGTTATTGTTATTTATAATTTGTCAAAGAAATAATTTACTATTAGATTTATAATCGATAAGAAAATTGTTTATTATCCATGAATTTCTTTACATATTATTCTTACCAATCATTTTTTTTTTTTTCTATCGATAAGTTTTAGCAGCAATATTTTTCTTTCGATAGACTTGCATGGAATAGTGTTGCTATAGATAAATTTTTGTAGACAGTATTCACCATCGATAATTTTATTACTGAAAGTTATTGTTATTGATAAATTCTCAACACAAAAACAAAAAAATACATTCAGTTTACAATCGATAAGAAAATTGTTTACTATCGATAAATTTCTTTACAAGTTGTATACTATCGATAAATATTTACACAAAATTTTGTTTACAAGCTATATAATTCTAAGAAAACATATAAGCTTTAAACACACAGACGACATATTTTTTGAAATATATTTCAAGCAAAAGAATTTTTTGTATATTATTGGTGTTGTATTTATTGTAATTTTTTTACAAAGAAAATTTTTTAGGTGTTCAATAACGAAATTCGCTGAATCAATTAATAAATTTTTTGAATGCAGACCTGCAAAGGTATTCGTAGATTCAAACAAAAGTTTAATTGTTGACCAAAAACAACTATTTTTTATTTTTTTTGGTTTTTTTTTTTTTTTTGATTTTTTTTTTATTTATTTATTTATATTTTTTTTTTTGATATTTATGTGTAAGCAGACCAATCATTTTTTTAGACAAAAATTTTGCTGATTTTTCTGTGTACTTCTTGGTAAAGCTGCATTGAGTCATACAATTGTATGAAAGATTATTGACAATAAGAAGAGTTCGAACATTTCACAATGAAAAATATTTTACTATAGAAAATTCATCGTCTCTTCCTAGCAGTTCTTTTTATAACTAAATTAATTTCATTGTTCTCCCATTTTGTGTAGATCTTTATAAATATTTGACTTAAAATCATTTCAAAATTATTAAGAATATTTAAACAAACGTTAAACCACTGTTTCGCATTATTATTTTTTTTTTGTGCTTTCTTGTTAAATTAAAAAACAAATGCTACATTTTTGCTGAAAGATAAAATACTTTTTTTTGAATAACAAAACGCATTTGGTGTGTTTGTAGAAGAAAAGCAGAGAAAAAAAATGTGTCATAACTTACCTGCACTTGTTCTAAACCTCTGGTATATGTGGGATTTTCAAATGCCACCCCAGTGGCTGCCTTACCATTTGCTCTGTGGCGTCTATAAAATATAATGGCGGCAGCTGCTAGCAAAACAGCTAAAATACTTGCGACAATACCGCTTATCGTACCCACGGCATGTGAGTAAGTTGTTGTCGCCGACGTAACATGATGTTCGCCAAGTGTGAATTTTATCGGTTCGGTTAAAACACTGGCACCTAGAGAGAGAGAGAGAGAGAGGAGGTAGAAGGAAAAACATAAACACATGCATGGCAAACGATGTTGAAAAAGTATTTAAAACTTTTCAAATAAAGATATTAAGAAAAAATCAAGCTGCGTTAAATGTTTTAAGTAACACACGAGCAAACACCGGCTGTGGCGGGTTATTACTCTTTTTCATTTTGGCTGCTTTGAGATGCATGACTTACCGTATGTATTGCCAGCCTTAACCACCAATTCGTATAAGACATCCTTTTTGAGACCGTCTATATTTACACTGGTTTCCTTGACATCAATGCGTCTCACCTCACTGCTGGTAAAGCCGGTGGTGGAGTTGCCAGCCATTGGCATGCTTGTTGCATTATTGTTGCTATTGAGCATTGAAGATGCAGTAGATGAACTGGAAGCTTCGAGAGCGCCACCTGCTGCCAAAGCATTGCCAGCCATTGTTTCGCTGGCTGCTATTTCGTTGCCTATTATGGCAGCCTCATGATAAAATATTCGATAACCATCCACAACATTTGGATTTTTGGTTGGAGGATCCCATCTGAGTAAGAAAAGAACAAAAAGATTTACATGTAAATGCAGTAATTTTGTGTAAAGACTCTTTTGAACACATGCAACAGCACAGCGCACATGTGTTTTTGTTTTTTTCTTTCGGTTTTACTACTAAATGTGGCACACACTAAGGCAGTCTCTAATTTTAACATTATCTGCTTCCTAAAGTGTTTTTCGTTTAACAATGTTCTCTTGCTTGAGTGCTTGTGGTTCCAGTTCCTGTTTCTTTAAGCGCGTGTGTGTGTATGTGTGTGTGTGTGGCTTGCAGTCAATACTTTTTTCCTCTTTTAGGAAATTTCAACAATTTTCGTTGCCAGTTTAAAGTATCTCGAGGGAAATGTGGCTGATTTTAGTATTGTTGCTAATACTGCTGCTGAGCAAAGACCACTAATGTGTGTAAGTGTTAACAGCTTCTTCACGCACACTCAAACACACAACACTTACTTTGGTTTTGCATGCTTGTGTTTATAATTTAAAGGTTTTCGCCAGAACTAAAAGGCCAAATACTGATAGTTTTGTAACCAACAAATTTTCCATACCCCAAAAAGACTTGCAAAACTTAACAGGCAAATAAATTGTCTTTGGAATGTTTTAGAAGAGTGCCAACATGCATAAGAAAAGTTATCCTTTAATTTTGGTTTGTAAATACATAAAAGTACTTATGGATATAAAATTATGTTTTCAGTGAGAAAGCATTCATGCCTGAAAGAAGTTACAAAAAGGACTGTATTTTTAACTTTTATATACAATTTCCGTCTTATCTTATCGCTTCCGGTTTAGGAAAAACTATTTTGTTTTAAGTTGGTGCTCAGGACATAAGTAAATGAAGGAAAAGCACTAGAATATTTTCTAGAAGAACCAAAATCTGGAGAAAATAAAGTTGGAGTTAAAGAAAAGTTAAAAAGAAAGCAAAAAAAATTTAAAAAGTTAAATAAATAAATGAAAATTATTCGTGGATTTTATTTGATCAAATTTATGTTAGTAAAATTTTTTTTGACTTAGCACAGTAACACATAAAATTTTTCGTCGTCAAGCTTCATTTTAAAATTGTTTTTTTTTTGTAATTTATTTATTTCAGTTAAATGGTTAATAACAGCTGAGAAACTGAGACCTGTGCCGAAGCGGCTATAGCCGACTACGCCGAGCCGCCGATGATATTTGATTGCCGCCGCCGCCACAATTTTTACGGCTAATTTTGGCTAAAAATGAACCGCCGATAGTAGGTCACGAGATTATGAAATATAAGCTAAATTTTACGTTTTGTACATATAAATACTAAATAAATTTGTATTTCCGTAGCACAATGGATCAAAATATTCTGCGCATCACATTTTAACAAAATTTTTCTCGTTAGAACAAATTATATTCTAGCGATTTTTGAGACTATCGTAATGTTTTCACCGAAAGAAACTGAAAAATAAACATTGTTTGCTTCGAATTTGATAAAGTTCGTTTTCTGTTGTTAATAAGGTTACGCAATCAAGCGCAGTGATGCAAGCCCTATGATAATTACGGCTTTTTACGGTAATTTTTACCTACAAATTGTAGACTGTAATATTATTATTTGTACGATAATTTTGTAACCAAGTATTTTTATTTAATGCCAGCTTTAATGTTTCTATAGTTGACGACAATATATGATGGATTATAAAAACGACGTTTTAAAGTATGAAAAGTTGTTAACTTTTAAAAGACGCCTCCAAGAAATTATTTTAAACAAAAGAAACGCCGGTGGATCTAGGGTTTGGAACTTTTTTAGTCAAAAGATGATTGCAAAAAAGTTTTGAAAAACTACAAAGTATGCAAAGTTTGTTTTGATGGGGGGCACTATACATCTCAAAGAGAAGTTTATATTCTAATAATTTTTTTAAATAGTAAAAAGAAGTAAATACCAATAAATTACGTAAACGTTTTGATTATATTTCTGCAACCTTGTTTATAAAAAGTTTTATTGTGTTTATTAAGCCTTTATTACACAAATTTTGTATAGAAATCAGTGCAGAATCAGTTTGTATAGAATCAGTGCAGAGCTTAATAAACATGAAAAAAATTTTATAAATAAGGCAGCTAATATACTCGTATATATGCACATTTAATGACAGGAATTACGGATTGGATTCGCTAGAACCTCTTAGGTCTCTCTAAAGCAAATCGGCAGAAAATCCGTAAAAAGCTTCATAACTGTCTCTGAGTCGCTCTGTCCTTTTTTGAACATACATATGTTTCTGTAAATATATGTGTATTTGTAAATATCTTTAAAGAACATAATTTTGTTTAATATCAAAAAAAATTATTTTCTCACGCAAACTATATTTACTTTTTCTTATATCAAGTCAAATTAAAATAATTCTGATTGTTTTAATTACTAAAAAATACTGAAGAAAGTGTTCATTAGATATGACACTGCATACCTATGTGTTATTTAAACTTTAGGCACAAACGTGCGAAATAGGAACTGCGGAATTTAAAATTTTTTATTAATTTTTAGCCGATTTTTTATAAGAGCCGAAGGGAAAAAAGCTATCCGATCAAATCCTGGCGATAGCCGGCTTTGAGCCGCCGCCGATAAAAATAGACGGCGCATGTCTCTGCTGAGAAATCAGTATAACAAGTTAATAGATAGAATTAATTAAAACCGTTATACATATAATCACTAGAATTCAAATACAAAAGAAGTCTTCTCTTAGTAACATGAATATTGTCTGATAAGTCGATGAGATCATAAAATCTGTTTACTTCGCTACAAACTCTACGGAAGGGATCAAAATTTAAGAAGTTTGATTGGTGAAATAAAAGATACAGTGGAATGTAGTATGATCATAGCTGTCTGTTAAATATATTGATGTTTATTCTATCGTGAAGATGAATTGGACCAGTATCCCCTTGTAATAACTTTAAAAAGAATAATATATTTGGTGTAATTATAAGGCTTTTCAATGTAGGGATAGGGTTAATAAGAGCTAGTCGGCTGCGGTATGATGGTAATTTCACTGCTGGGTTCCAATGGAGATGATTAAAACAGAACAGCATGAATTGTTTTTGGACTGACTGCACCTTTTTTATATAAAAACTAAACTGCAGATCCCAAATTACTAAGCAGTATTCAAGAGTAGATCGTGCCAATGTAGTAAATAGATTTTCGGTGCTGTAGGGATCTTTAAACTCCTTCGCCCAGCGTTTAAAAAAATATAAAATGTTATTTGCTTTGTTGACAGCAAAAGTGATGCGAGAGTTAAAATTAAGTCTTTTGTCAAAGTAAACTCCAAGATCGAAAGTAGTGTCAACAGTTGTAAGTTCTATACCAATAATGAAGTACTTAGTTGAGGAACACAACTACGACGAACAACGAATTTCGCTCATCGCAACAAATTCGCTGGCAAATATTCGTTGTTTAAACTCGTCATGTGAAGCATAATACCAACGAACTTTTGTGTAGATAACATTGTTTATATATAAATTTTAAAGGGGACCATATTAATTCAGCCTATATAAATTCCATTCGAAAAGTGGGATTTTTGAACTAATTATCTGATGCACTTTCTATTTTGAGAACATCTTCATAAATTTTTTTTACATGGATTAATATAAATATAAAAAGTATGATTTCGTGAAAAATATTTTTTTATACAAGAAACTTGGCCACCTAATACATTTAACGAAACAACTTTCAACTTTCGCTGAGTATGACGAATTTCCACCAACGTCACGATTGTGTGTATATTCATATACACCAATGTGTTTTGTTTTTGGCCAAGAATATTCGCGACCAAAAATTCGTCGTTAGTCGCAGTTGTGTTTCTAGCATTAAGTAATTACGCGCACACACATCAAATTAGCTTCAAACTTCCGCTGCGACGTTGCAAAAATACTACTACGTAGTAATATACTACTTTTTAAAACTTTTGAAAAAAGTAGTAAAATGATAAATATAGTGAAGCACTGCTTTGCAAAAAGTGTCAAGATTCCACAATTTGAGAAGCAATTAAAACTGAAGGCTAGAATTCGAGTTGAATTCGCTTGGCAACAAATTCGATGCGAGAAAAAATTAGTTTTATAACAAATATTTATTTTATGGCGGCAAGCAACACACTAGCCAGAACTAAAATACTCTAAATACAGCAGTTTCTATGTGGCAATATTTCATAGTGGCCAATTTCATGATTAGAGAACCCAACAATTTCGAAATCAAACCAAATGACTTTATCATTTGATATCAAACATAATTTTCAAACCTTTTTCAATGGCTTGATTTTCACATTTTAATTTAAATTTAAAATTATTTGATTGTCAATGTTTTATCAATTTGTTTTTGATTATATTTCTGAAGCTTAAAACAAATGGGGCAGCATGAATTTAAAAAATAAATTCAAACAATCAATTAACATCAGTTAAGTCAGTTATACAAAAGTTTTAAAACTTAAAGGAATGATATTTAAAAAAAATTTGTGTGTGAAAAAGAGAATTAAATGTGAGTATAATGAATAAAAAGGCGAGTGAGAAAAAATTGAACCGTGAAAGGTGAAGAAGTGATAAATTTATTGTATAATCGTGGTGCTACGCAGAGGAGCCAACTACTTCGACTTTTCGAGTATTTGAAAACCAAGAGAATGATTTCTCATCTTCCAGCAGCAGTGAAAGTGACGAATGCTTAAATTATATCGGGTGTTTAAATTTCAAGGGCCGATGTTGAATATGAACCATACCTAAACGCCAAGCTTTTTCCCAATTTTATTTGATATTTCTCTATTTCAGACTTACTCAATTTGAATCATGGAGAGATACACAATCCAACAACGTGTTAACGTAAAGTTATCCAGACTTATTATGAAAATGATGATGAATTTTCGAAGAAAATCATCTTCAGTGATGAGGCACATTTTCACCTCAGTGGATTCATCAATAAACAGAATTGCCGCATTTGGGCGAATGAGAATCCAAGAGTGACTGGCGAAAAACCAATGCACCCACAAAGAGTGACTGTTTGGTATGGTTTATGTGCTGGCGGCATTATCGGTCCGTATTTTTTCCAAAATGAGGCCGGTCAGGCAGTTACTGTGAATGGTGTTCGCTATCGTGAGATGATAACGAACTTTTTATGGCCCGAATTGAAAGATATGGATGTAGACGATATGTGGTTTCAGCAAGACGGTGCCACTTGCGACACAGCTAACGAAACAATTGCTCTTTTGCACAACAAATTCAATGGCCGTGTTATCTCACGTAATGGCGATGTCAATTGGCCGCCAAGACCATGTGATTTGACACCGTTGGACTTTTTTCTTTGGAATTATTTGAAAGAAAAGGTGTACGTTGATAAGCCAGCAATAATTCAACTGCTAAAGGATGAGATAATTCGGCACATTAACGGCATAGAACCTCCATTATGCCTCAGGGTCATCGAAAATTTGGACCATCGGATGGAGGTGTTCCGCCGTGGTCGCGGGCCCATTTGGCCAATATTTTGCTCTATACATAATTGAGTAATACCAATATATCATAATAAAATAAAATTACAATAGTGGGCTTTTTAGGTCGTTTTTCCTTTTTTAAATAAAACTACTGCTTTGTCTCGAAATACACAATAAAACATTCCTGAAGAAGTTGGGATTATCCAACGAAACGTAGAATGAAAAAGTAAATAAAACAAAGCAGTAGTTTTATTTAAAAAAGGAAAAACGACCTAAAAAGCCCACTAAACAATAACACAACTTAAAATTCAACAGTAGGTCGAATAAATATATATTGCAAAGTAAAATTACAATAATTTCCTAAATAGTTTGTGTTTTATTCAAAATTAACATCGGCCCTTGAAATTTAACCACCCTTTAGTTTAGCTCAAAACTTGTGTAACTGGAGGATAAAATATAATATTACACATATAATGCTACTGACGACTTATGTACTTAAAATGCAGGGAAAGTTTGTACCTGGACTACCCTTAAGTGCAAGAATATTGAAGAAAACTCCAAAAGAAAGACAGAAATTCAAAATGGAGTCAGGGGAATACGTTCATTACGGATTAAAAGATGCGTTGAACTTATGTGATCTCTTCGATAAGATCAAGTTGAAGTTGCTCCAAACCTGTGCTGTAACGGGCCAACAACAAAAATGACGGTTAGAGCTTTGAGCACTACAGCTGCTGTAAAGTGTATTCCAATTTATACTTATGGATATAGAAAAACATGTTAATAGTTTGCATCTTTAGGTTTATTTTCATCTAAATTCCTCTCTACAGCTGATGCTTTATTTCAAAAACATTCAATTGGTTTTTTCCAACATGCTAAGGTGCACTAACAAAAGTTACAGGACATGGATTAAGAACAATGTCTTTTACATAAACATAAATGTATTTTTAGTAAATAAATGGGTTGATATATTGTAAATAAAAAATTGGATTAAAAAAATAGTTTTCATTTGCGTTCCACATTGGATTACAACCCACATTTGGCAAACATTTGAGACTACCATTGGAAATCAATTTGAAAATAAATGTATTTCTCAATTTAAAAATAATTTCCCCTTTTTGTTGAGAATACTCTGTTTTTCAATTTGAATTCAAATCAGTATCAAACGACGTTTGTCGTTTGAAAAAACGTTTAATTTCAAATCACTCTCAAATCAAACTTTAGTGTTTGTTGGGAACTAGCAAAACTTTGCAAAATGTTATCAAATATTTGTATGCTTCTATTTTCAAGAAAGTAAAGAGAGTTCAAAGATTTTGAAATATATATTTAATTATGAAAATCGTTAACAAGAATCGTTAAGAAGAACAAATTGTATTTTAATAAAAAAAAGGTCTCTTTTTTAGATTTGAAATGTACTATTAAGACCATCTTATTGTTAATTCTCATTAATTTCTCAAACATGGTGCTATTAGAGCACTTTTATTGTGAATTCTCATTACTTTTTTGAAAATAATGGTATGCATGCAGAGTTAGATAGTTGAACTTTTCAAAGTCGTGCAAGTGTACTGTATATTAGGTTAACCTCGATGAAATGTTATCTTTGGATAAGTTAGCGTTTCGCCCGCACTGAGTTTTCTTTACTAACTGTATTATTTTATAAACTGCTATTACTATGCACATGTTGCGCTTCCCATACTTTCCAAAAAAAAAAGATTTTGCATTAGTATGACACTCACCTTATCACCACTTCACTGTCTGATATCACACTGACTGCTATATTTTCTGGTGGTCCCGGCAATCGTTCACGATTTGATTCAAAACAGCCCACAATAGAACGAGCGTACTGTAAACTGCAAATCTCTTTCGAGCGTACAGCTTCACCGCGACACCAATTCAAACATTTTCGAGGCACATGTGAATCAGCACAGCAAGTACGATGATCAGAGCCATCGGCGGCACATTTCATTAGCTTATCAAACTCAGTTATACATTCTGGCTTATCAGCTATAGCATCTATGTCCACATAATAGGTACAGGCACTGCGACACGCCATGGTCACATTCATTTCGGCACAGCACTCGGAAACATTCTGATTTAAAGCCGGTGTGTTGCGTATGCGTACCGAGACAGGAATTGTGGCTGAGCCAAAGGGATTTTCAGCATGGCAGAAGTAATCGCCAACATCGGTGGCCTGTAATTTGTTGATGCGCAAAGCCATGGTATAGAATGAGGGACGAGATTCATTGGTACGTGTGGCTATGTCATAATTGCCACCTTGAATGACAGGTATACGACCATCATGATCACGCCAGAATATGGTTTTCGGAGCAGGCTTAGAATCCACCATGCATCTCAGTTCTACTTCATCACCCACGGCAGCCACAGTTATACCAGCTGCTTGAATTTTGGGGGGATCTGGAATAAAAAACGTTAGATAATTACTATAGGTTAATGAAAAGCATTTTTACGAGCAGGAAACTTACAGCATATATTGACTCTTCTGGTGGCTTGCATAGGCACCCCATAACCATTATCCGCGTAGCAAGACACATGCTCCATATCGGCTGTTACATTGTGAATCACCGTCACCATATGTCGTGAAGTATCCTGGCGCACTAAATGGCCACCAACATATAAGGAAATGGTAGGAGCAGGATTTCCTAAAGCTAAACAAAGTATAGTCATTGAACCCCCTTCGGGTATGTTGTCAGCAGGATGCACAGTAGGAGGCTTAATTAAAAGACAATAAAAGCTATACACTTGTTTTTTTTATGCTTTAAATTACAAGCTTACATCCACAAATGCTGGCAAGGCGGGATCTGTCCAGGACACTAAAGTTTCGGATGGCAATGACGTCGCTTTTTCACCCACTGCCTCTACGTAAAGTATATGCTGGGAGCTGGGCTTTAAATTGTTCATGCGCAGCCATGCTACTTTGGTTTCGATTTTATTGAATTTATCGGCTTTCATGGGTTTATGATAGACTCTAAAAGAAATAACATTAATCAACTATTTGCAGTCACAAGGTGGGCAATGAGATGTTGTTCAAACCCTTGTGTCTGTTGAAATATTTTCCTAACATATTTACGGCAGCGATTCAAAAAACAACATAACTCAGCAAAAACTATAAATTCGGCGATTAGTTTAAAGGAAAAAGTGACATGAAGGCAGGTGGCAAATGATTCTGCCTCCATTGAAGGAAAGAAGTTGACCTTCCGGAGAATATTAGTAATATCCGACCCTACTGTCCGAGAGCTTTGACGTAATTTTGTCAGACACGATCTCGAGAGAACATGTTTGTTTTCACATATAATTAAATAATATAATTAAAGATATGTCCCTGTATGACAGGAGGATTAGCTTTCGCAGTAGTGTAATGCGAGCGAAAAGCACGGCTAATAAAGGCAGCTAATTGGTTACAGTACTACAAGGTATACAGAGAAAAATATCCAAAAATGTACTGATAAATGATGATGGAATGCAATGGGGGGGCTTTATGCACTCTAGGTTGATTCGTTAGTGCCGATATCTCTAAACGAGTTGGTATCTCGAAATGTTTAACGTGGGTTCCACATGCTCACCACAACGTCCCCATGGACGACAAAACATCATTTTCGATTCAAGGTTGAATGGCGCATACTCTCGCCCATGGTTTGGAGCGGCACCTTGTTAATACCGATCTCATGATTGTGGCATCCGATTTCGAGTATAACACCAAAACTCTATACCGAGTTCAATAACTCTCCCTAAACTGGGGTATTAAGCCACAGACGTCACGTTGCTCCCGAAGAAGCTAACCCAAGTGGAGTCGGGAAGGAAAAGGCTCTCGGCTCGCCTGGTAACAGAATATAGTAACCACAAATTATCGCAGCGCTAAGAAGGGGTACCGCAGTGAACCCAAGACGGTTAGAGGAAACACTAGCTCCCTCTAAATGAAATATATTGTGAAAATTGATATACATCAGCACCTGCTTCGTCAGCTTTATGTGATAATGGACCAACTCCAGGGGGAGATTATTCACAATTCACAAGCGCTTTTCATGTAGATTGCAAGGCTCACACAGGTCGCAACCTCTGCCATAAGTTTGTAATCATATGGACAAACCCCTTGCTGGAAAGTTCGTACCTTTTAAACCTTTCCCAAAAGTCAAAGGAACACAAGGCTTAATGAGTTGGTAGGCCGAAGCCCACTGCCAGCATTAGCCCTTAACCAACTCACCCGTCGATCCATCCACTTCTGGTTCCTCACATTACACGTATCTGTTGTAAGACAACAGCATCTCTGGGGGCTGTTAGCCCGTGAAAACCGGCCAAAGATTTTAAGGAAACTAATTCCCCTTTCTGCAATTTTAGACTTAAACTACAGCCAGAACGTTTCAGCCAAGGTGTGCACCTCCATATGATCAGAGCCTGTGACTTTGCCAATCACGGTTCTGCCAATTAAACCTTGATGGGTACATCGAATGTCCAAAACCATATAAGACATATGGCTTTCTAGAATCTTATATGCTACAAAAAATTGAAATCACAGTGCCCTGGGGGTTACTCTCTATTGCGATGCGAAAGGAAAATCGAGGAATTGGTACTCTGTATTGCGTTTTCGTATTCTCTTTACGCATTTAATTTTCTCTTTCTCACATTTTATTATATCATTCTTCGCTATTGTTTACTTTGTGATACCAGTGTTGCTTCATTTTCAAACTATTTCGCGAAAAAGGACCGAATACCAAATTATACTCTTATCGCATCTACCTTTCGCTTGGAACTTACTTTCGCATCGCAATAGAGAGTAAACCCCATGGTTTGGTGTACACCAAGTTAAAGCCACCTCCATGGGGACCACTGTATGAGATAGTGAGACATTCGAACTTGAAGCTTTTCTGGGCACAGATCACAGTGTCTGCTATTGTTGTAGCGAATAAAAAGCTAAAGGCCTAAGTCCGGTTATAATGGATATAGATGGGATGGTAAGAATCCCGGTCAAGAACTGTGAAAATCAGCTATTGCGTCATCTTATGGAGATTGCACAGGACAGGTGGTGTAGTTAGATTACCTGTCGTATATCTACGGTGACATGGGACAGCTTGATATAAGGAAGTCTATAGTCCTTAGGGATTTACCCCTTCGGAGGCAGCGTACCACGTCGGTTCTGACGGCCATTGTCACCTAGGAATGCATGCTAGCGGAATAAACCTTCTATTTAATAATTTGCGCAGAAGTTGTAGTGACAAGACGGAGGAAAAGAGTGTTAAGCATTTCCTCTGTCCGTGTCCAACTCTTTCTTATACATTAAAAGCTTTGCTTGTAGTCATACCCGCGCTGCATGAATTGGCAAAAATATCGGAATGCGATATACGTGGATTCCATCCTATTCTCCGGTTGGATCTACACTGAGCCGGTTATATTTGAGATGCATATTATCTGCCCCGCCGCAACCAAACTGAACAAAATTGGGCTAAGTTTTGCAATAGCTTGTTAAACCCAATCTAGCAAATTTTTCAAACAATTCTACTTATTAAATAATAACAAAATTATTTATCATACAATTGTTGATTCTGTAAGTTTATGATTAGTTATCTAAGCCCTTTCTAGCTAAAATTGCATCTACTCGTAATTATTTTATAATTAACAACTGGTCTACCATATAAGCTCAAAAAAAAAACAAAGCAAAACTAATTTATGCATTGAGTCAAAAAATATTATTATTGCCCTCGGCCTCGATCTAATGACATACTCGTATTCGTATACACTGGGCAAAAACGTGTAACAAAAAACTATTACATCACCGGAAAACTCAAAAACATATTGTACATTTTTTGCTTCGGGCCTCCTCTAAAGTAATTGATATTTGAACAATAGGACAAGTTTTTTCTTGCAACAAAAATAACACCAAAACTTTTCACCCCTAATGAAACAGCCAGATATTTTTACACACATTTACATAGACGAATCTCAACTCCAATGAATCAGTAGAACATCAGTATGAATTTATGATATTTAAAACACTTTTATCAAATAAATACCTGTAGGTAATTTTCTCATGCGGATGTGAATATTCTGGCGGTTGCCATGTCAATTGCATCCATGTGGCACTATGGGCTATAATGGCCAATGAATGAGGCGGCGAGGGAGCACCGTAAATGTGTTTTGACTGCTGTTGATCAACTGGAAATAAACAACAAAACAAAATAATTTACAAATCGAATCAAAATAAAATAGTCAGACAACAAAAACATGAAAATTAAAATAGTTGAATGAATTCGACAAACGTTGGCCATAAAATGTAAATAATGATGGAACAAAAGCAAAATAATTGTCTGTTGAAGTACCAGCATGTGTCAATGCTGCTGTGTAAATTGGTTTCAAGAGATGCTTGATAATAATTAATATGCTTAAAAGCGTTGCAAATAATTGCTGTTGCATAATTGTTAAACCACAAAATTATAAGTTTGGTCTAATTATTGACACGCAAACACAATTTAGCTAAATGATTAAGCACCACGTTCGGACCGGCCAAAAATGCATCGCTGTTAATAGTATATTTAACATAAATACCAAAATTTTGTTAAGAAAATTAAGAGATAAAAAATATAAAAAAAAAAATTATCGATAACAAACACTTTTCAAAGAAAATTTGTGGATAACAAAAATTACTTATGAAAAATGTATTGAGAACAGAATTTTTTTTGCAAAATTTATTGGTAAAATTCACTTCTACGAGAAATTTGTGGATAACAAAAATTTCCAATAAAATTTTTAACGACAAAATAGTTGTCCATAAAAAGTCTTTTCGATAACAAAACTTTCTTATAAAATATTTAGCGATAACGCATATTTCTACAAAGCTGTACCAATAATTAAAATGTTTCAAAGAAAATTTGTCGATAACAAAAATATCGTATTGAAAACGTATCGATATCTAAAACTTTCAATGAAAATGTATTGAAAACAATAAAATAGTCGACAGCAAAACTTTCTTACAGAAAATTTATTGATATCAAATATATCCTAAGAAGGGATACCTTTGCCACCATCAGAACGTTTAATAGGTGATTTTACCGATACTGCTCCCACATAATAAAACTTTTTGTCTAGCATTGGCTGGACTTAATAAATAAGCATATTTTTATTTATTTTTTTTTTTTTATTTCTTTATTTTAATATTTAGTATTAAGATTTGAATACTTAATGTTAGTTCATTTTGAAGATTAAATAAAGTAAAAACGCTTAAGAGAAAAACAATATATTCTACGAGTATAAAAATGTATCGCTAACAAAAATTTTTCGGTAACAAAAATTGTTTAATGGATATGTACATATCTATAGCAATCATTTTCAATGGTAAATGTATTAAGAACAATAAATTTAATAGAAAATTTATAGACAACCAAACTTTCTTAGCGGATATTAGTCGAAAGGTAATATTTCCAATAAAAATTGTATCGTTAAAACAGGTTTCTGTAGAAAACACATTGAAAACAAAATTTTCTCACAATATTTTTCTCGATTACAAATATTACTTCACACAAATGTACCAATAAAAAATGTTGTAAAGATATTTTGGCGATAATAAAAATTACTTAGGGAAAATGCATCGATAACGAAAAATTTAAATGGAAAATATTATAGAAATTGGTAACAAATCCTTCTTACCGGAAATTAATCGATAAGAAATGCTTCTAACTAAAATTGTATCTATAATGCGTTCTATAAAAAAAAAATTATTGATAACATAGTTTTTTATACGATATTTACCGATAACAAATATTTGCTTCAAAAACGATAACAAAAATGTTTCAGAGAAAATTTGTTGCTTTGCTTAAAAAGAAATGTATCGAACATTCTTTCGATAACAAAACTTTATTACATTATATTTAACGATAACGGACGTTTCTATAAAACTGTATTTGTTATTGGTACATTGGTTTCAGAAGACATTTGTCGTTAACAAAAATTTTATATGGAATATGTATCCTTCACTAAGACATCCTATGAAAAATGTATTGAGAAAAGAAAAATTGTTGATAACTAACCTTTCTTACAGGAAATTTCTCGACAACAAATATTTTCTATAAAAATGTATCGATAACCAAAATTGTTTGTTAACAAGTTTTAAGGAATATGTATCTATAATCAAAGTTTAAAATGGAAAAGGTGTTGAGAATAATACATTTTATATCAATTTTATTGATAGCAAAACTTTCTACCAGAAATTAAATGTAATCGATAAATCAGTTTTTTGTAAAAAAATTATCGATATAAAATATTTATCGATAACAAATATTTACTACAAAAATGTAACACTAAAAACTGTCCCAAATTTATTTTGTCGATAAAAAATATTTTATGAAAAATGTATCGATAACAAAAAATTCCAAAATTATTTGTGATAAAAACAAATTTATTGTGAACAGAAAATTAATCGATAAAAAAATTTCGACTAAAACTTGTATAGATAAAACAGTTTTCTAAAAAAAATTTACTGATAACAAAGCTTTCTTATCGGATATTTACCGATTACAAATATTTCCAACAAAAACGTATCGATAACAAAAATGTTTCGGAAAAAATTCGTCGTTAATAAAAATTTTTAATAAAAAATGTATCGAAAATTCTTTCGATAACAATACTTTATTACAGAATATTTATCGATAAGGAATATTTCTACAAGACTGCACTAATTACAAAAAAGTTGGAAAGAAAAATCGGCGATAACAAAAATTTCTTATGGAATATGTGTTGTTAACCAAAACTTCCAATGAAAAATGTATTTAAAACAGAAAAATTGTTGATAACAAAACTTCCTTATGGGAAATTTATCGATAACAAATATTTTATATAAAAATATATCGATAACAATAATTGTTCGATAACAAAAATTTCTTAAGGAATAAGGAGTATCTATAACAACAATTTCCAATGAAAATGCAATAAGAATAATAAATTTTGTAGAAAATTTATTGATAACAAAACTTTTTTACGGGACATTATTCGATAAAAAGTATTTTCTATAAAATTGTATTGATAAAAGTTTTTTGTAGTAAACATATCGATACAACATATTTATCGATAATGAATATTTTCTATAAAAATGTGCCAATAAAAAATGTCTCGAAGATAATTTGTCGATAACAAACATTTCTTATAGATAATGTATTGAAAACGAAAAATTCCGATGAAAAATACATTGAGAACAAAAAATATTATAGAATATTTAGAGGCAAGAAAACTTACTACCGAAAATTAATCGATAAGAAATATTCCTAATAAAAATTGTATCGCTAAAACAGTTTTCTATAGAAAATTAAGTGATAACAAAACGTTCTTACAAGATATTTACCGACAACAAATATTTTCTATAAAAATGTATCGATAACAAATCAGTCGCTTTAGGGGCATATCATGGCCACCGAGGTCGCTCGATCTAACTCCCATGGTTTTTTTATGGGGCTACCTCAAAGACAGGACTTATAATCATAGTCCCCAATCTCTTGTTCTTTAAAGCACAATATCAGCTCAAATGACCCAAGTTTACTGCAGTGTGTGGCGCAGACCACTAGGCGGTGTGTTCAACTCGACGGAAGACATATGGATGACATATTCTTTAAAAATTAAAATCCGTATTTCCATCTATCATTCCATGCTCTTAATGAAACTTTGTGTCAATTATTACGATTTTTAGATTTTTAGTTTGTACATCTGTACATCGGGTTTCAGTTCGAGTTTTTCCTTTCTTAAGTTTTTTTCTTAAGAAGGTTTTTTTACAATACAAATTTGCTGTGATCAATAATTATTGATTGAAGAAGACGAGAAAAATAATAATCAGAACCGTATTTATTCAAGTTTGAATATAAAAATCTGCTACCCTGAATGTCGCACGATCTTCAAGAACTCCCGAAAACATAGAACTGGTTGAAAGCAGTTTCCGTGACTTTCAATAGGAGAAAGAACAGCCTCATTCCAAGAGCGATTATTCGGGAAATTTAAAAAAATTATCTAAGGTTCTATATTTCAAATTCAAATCGTCCGAGAAAATATTATTACAAAATGTTGGTTTTTAATTCTCATTAGTTTGTTGAAAATAATAGAATATCAAGTTATATGTTAGAACATAAGTTTCAAAGGTGTCCAAGAAACAAAAACATATGCGAAAACACAAAAATAATATTTGGGTATATTTTGGTACTGTAAAGTAAAATTATACTCCACTCTTGTGGAAATGCAACGACGCAAAGCTATTTGCACAAAATTGTGAGTAGCGCTACTATAAAAATAAATAGGGATGCACTTGCTACACTTCTGTAGCTACTTGTATGCAAGTCAAAGAGTAGTAGGTTAGATTTTAACTACTAGCATAATTGCACGCGAACAGCTAAACCGTTCAACCAGAAAATGACATTCACAATCGTGAGGAAATATGCTCAATTATACGTTATAAAACGTTATTTAGTAGTTTGAAAATACTGCTGCTGCAGCAAATTAAAAGCAAAATAAATATTCTGGCAACATTTGAATTACAATGTGCTTTTATGTACATATGTATATATTCACAAGCGTCTGATATCACCTGTTTTTGTTATGATAAAGATGTTACTTAAACTTATGTCATGGTCAGGTCGATACTGACCATGGCAAAACAGAGTAGTAGTCCTTTCCAGCGGACGCCCGTTATTAGTGCTGTAATCATACAGACAAAATTGTACATGAATCTGCTACCGTGCGGTGATAACAAACTTTTTTTTGCCCAAAATGGAAGAGCTTGACTTGCATGACATGTGGTTTCAACAAGACGGTGCCACATGCCACACAGCACGCGAAACAATGGACCAATTGAGAGGCGAGTTCGGTGAACAGTTTATTTCACGCTTGGGACCAGTCAATTGGCCGGCCAGATCGTGCGATTTAACGACTCTAGACTATTTTTTGTGGGGCTATGTTAAGGTTAATGTCTATAGCGACAAGCCCACTTCGATTGACGCACTGGAAGCCAACATTGCCAACATTATTCGTGAGATACCGGCCGAAATGTTAAAAAGAGTATGCCAAAATTGGACTAAGCGGATGGACCATTTGAGGCGCAGCCGTGGCCAACATTTGCATGAAATAATCTTCAAACATTAAATTATATCGACCCAACTATCGATCCAAATAAATATTTCATGCAGTTTGCTGAATGTTATGTGTTTTTTTTTTTTTTTTTTTTAATTTCCGATAGTTCTTATAAAATCACCCATTATATATTCACAAGCGTCTGATATCAGCTGTTTTTCTTATGATAAATATGTTACTTAAACTTATGTCATGGTCAGATCGATACTGACCATGGCAAAACAGTGAAGTAGTCCTTCCCAGCGGACGCCCGTTATTAGTGCTGTAATCATACAGACAAAATTGTGCATGAATCTGTGTACTTTTGTACAGCTATTTAACAATAAGTTGACAGTCATATCGACCCAATTTGACCTGACTGCAACTAAAAGTCTACGATGTTACTACAGCAGTTTTTACGATCGGTACAACAAGTAAAAAAAATTTAGATGACGCAGTTTATTTTCTAGGAAAAACAACTATGGACTTGGAAATTAATCAAATAATTTCTCTCACGTAGACTATGCCCAGCAAAAAATTAAAAAAATGTTAAACTTTCTTAAGGAATAATACCACTCTAGGCACCACAAAGTATGTTTATACGCTTATGTGTATGGAATATTTTTATCTTTTTAGAAAATAAATTTTTCAAACAAAAGTTTTCTATTTTATATAATTGCAGGGCTTATAATATATCTAACAATCAATGAATATCAAGCTTGATTGTTTTTCAACTTAAGTTAATCAAATAAAAGAAAAATACTAAAACAACATTTTTTTAGTTTCAATTTTTTTTTTTTTTTTTTTGGTTCCTAGAAAATTGAAAATTTTCCATATGTAGTGTCTCAATTTCATTTCTTCAAGCATATTTATTTTTAATTTTTGTTTTTAAACTTTTTTTTTACTTTCTTAAAATTTATTTTCTATCAAATTTTTGCTTCGAATAGCAAAAAAAAAAATACTAAATCTAAATAGCATTTTATTAGTCCTTTGGTATTGTCCAATCCACATGCTGTATATTTATCACAATTTTTATGCCTGTAATTAATTTGTAGTGAACAATTTGTTAAGGTTTCATATAGCGTTTCACTTGAGTTTTAAATTTAGCTTGTTTTTCAATGTGTGTGTATATTTGTGTGCTTATGTGTGTTGAATTTTATTGCTCAATATAGTGTTTGATATTGAACTCAAAAAACGATTTTTTGCTTTTGAAAATTACCTTTTTCAGTATTTCCAGCACTGCTGTTGTTGACTTCAGTAGTATTGATCAGCAACATGGATGATGGCAATGATGTGCCGAATTTGCCGCGCGTCAACACCATGATGCGATACAAAGCGTGTGGCTCCAAATTTATCAAATCAATCGATGTCTCATTTGTTATTAATTCCTAAAAAAGACACAAAATTACAAGAGAAGACAATTAAGTAATTGACAAATAAATATTTCGAATATTACTAAAAGTAATTTCAGTTGCCGAAGACATTAAAATTTTCCTCTAGCATTTTTGTTTTCATTTGTTGTGTTGTGTTTTTGTTTTGCAATAATAAAAATTTGTTTATTTGGGCTGATATAAAATTTATCTATTAATTTATATAGTGTATTGGTCATTTGTTACTGGTGTATGAAAACAAATTGGAATTAATATAAATCACAAACTTAAAGTCGTTATTTTGAACAAGAATTGGCAAACAAACTCGTACACATTAGTTTAATCGACTATATAATAATAAAACAGTGGTGAACAATATCTAAATTTCGTATACTTGGGAGCAATGTGAAATTTTGTATACTTGGGAGTGCTGTGACGCTCTCACATATGCTCAATAAAAAGTCGTTGTTTATACTATAATAATATAAACACGAAGACAAACATTTGGTTAATCCTTTGTTGACATTTCAACATAGATCGTGAAAGTAGTTGCTCTTTACACTTTAAGAAAGCAAAGTTTCACCACGTACCTCTTCCAAAATAAACCTTCGTTTTTCGCTGTAAGTAACGAAGGGTGGTCCAATCAAAACGAACGTTGTTAGTTGTAAATAAAACAAAACATGTTCAGATGTATAATAATTGTAAGTGAAATGTGTAATGTACTTCTAATATTCGACCACTACTTGTTATTTATGTATTGTAACCCCTATAATTTTTTACATTTTTGTACTTTCTTTTGTTTACTTGGAATATTATGGTTATCTGGATATACAATAACAAATTACTAAGTAAATAAAGGGTGTTTTTTTAAGCTAGATAGAACTTTAAATTGTAAAAAGTAACACAAAAAATTAAATTTTGATGAAACATTTTTTTTATTTGTTTCAGTATACTCTGACAAATCATCATGAATAGACTCACGCTTGAACAACGCTACGAAATTATCCAAATTTACTTTGAATATCAGACCCGTTGTTTTATCTCAAAATTGTGTTCAGCGATGAGGCGCATTTTTGGCTTAACGGGTTTGTTAATAAGCAAAATTGCCGCATATGGAGTGAGACCAATCCACAAGAGACCCTACAGACTCCATTACATCCAGAAAAATGCACTGTTTGGTGCGGTTTTCATGCTGGTGGCATCATCGGACCTTATTTCTTCAAAAATGAGGCCGGAGCTCGCGTTACGGTCAATGGAGATCGTTACCGCACCATGATCAATGATTTTTTGTTTGAAAATATGGATGACATTGATCCGGAGGAGATGTGGTTTCAACAGGATGGCGCTACGTGCCATACGGCGAACGCAACCATCGACTTACTGAAATCAAAATTTGGCGATAAGTTGATTTCGAGAAATGGACCTGTCAATTGGCCTCCAAGGTCGTGCGATTTGACACCTCTCGATTATTTCCTGTGGGGCTACGTGAAGTCACTGGTTTATGCTGATAAACCAGCAACAATTGACGCCTTGGAGGCCAGCATTGTTCGTGTTGTTCGTGACATACGGCCAGCAGTGCTCGAAAAAGTGGCCCAAAATTGGACGTCCAGACTGCGCTTCGTCAAGAACAGCCGCGGTGCCCATATGCCCGAAATCATTTTCAAATGTTAATGTCACGTATTGATCTTTCGAATAAAAAAAATTTTGATTACAATTTAATTTTTTGTGTTATTTTTTACAATTTCAAGTTCTATCGGGCTTAAAAAAACACCCTATAGATTTTAAGAATCCTAAGAATTTTTGTTTATTAGCAGGATGAGTTTTGAAATAAAAGTTTTCTTAGTCTTAAATCGGGTTTAACTTTTATTTAAAAAGCATAAATCTGCTTCTTATGAAAAACTCAGTAGACATCCAGCTGCCTTAATAAATAATTATTTTTTTAATTAAAAGCCAGAGGTGTTTTTAAGCAAATATATATTCAACGCAAGTTTTATTCGTTTTAAACGAAATTTTTGACACAGATTTGGTGGCATATCTCTATCCGATGGTCCATATTTTTAATAACTACGATACATAATGCAGGTGCAATATCGTTAATGTGCCGAATTATCGCATCTTGGCCTATAGACGTACACTTTTTCTTTTAAATCTCATGTTCGTGAAGGCCAATTAACATCGCCAGGATGTAAGATGTGTAAGTTTTAACATGTAGCCAGTCATTTAAAAATCAGCCCACTTGGGCCCACATTCGTCCAGCTATGTTGTCTGAGTGGGATATGTATCTCAGGGTTCAGAGCAGTTCAGGACCAGTACCAGGTTTTGATGAAAGAGTCAAATCCACCTTAATCACATACCGATATTTCTGCCAAATCACGCAGCACCGGTATGCCTAGATACAAAGCCCTTATATAAGAAAAAGCTAGAGATCGATCGAGAAAGTACTCAATACTCTCTTCCTCATCCCTACAACTTCACCAGAAATCATTAAATGGTATATTTAAACGCCTCGTTTGCATCCCTATAACACAATTCTCAATAGAATCGCCACAGTAGAACACAGTCTCCGTTGGAGAAGGCCCCAAAAATAATTGTTCTGCTTTTAACATATCTGGTCCATGCCAACCTTGCTCTTCGAGGGCGAACCTCATTAGACGAGACCATCTGCCCTGTGCGATCCCTAAAAGTTGACGATATACCCGGTTTTTACACATATCACAAAGTAAGATAACACCGCTATTGAATTTTTTGCACAAAAGATCCATTGTTGCTTTGGCTGTGTGGCAAGTTGCACCGTCCTGTTAGAATCACATATCTGCCAAGTCTATATCCTCAATTGCTGTCGACTAGTATTCCTTTATCATCAAGAAGAAGTGATGTACGATGACATATACCGCACCAAACCATCACCCAGACATGATAGGCTATTAAAGCTTCTCTCGCCTAGATATCTACACGTGATGCTTCAGTGACGGGCATGTTCCGAGGGTATGAAGGATGGTCTTATTCTTCTTCGTCTTCGTAACTTCTGTAAAAGTCATTACAGGGTAAGCCTAATCTCCTGGCATGGTCCAATGATGACTGCTACAGTGACTCTCAGGTGAGGTCTGGGCAGTTTTAATAGCTCCCCCGTTGTTTTAGAGTTAATGTGCGGACACAGCTTCCTTGATATAAGACATGTGGGCTCTGTGAGCCATTTTTTAGGCACTTTTTAGCGTGTGGAGTTTTATTCTTTTCCAACACGCTGATAAGGGTTGTCCACAAAAGGGGTCTTTGTCCCTATCCTCTAGGGTTGTTCCCTTTTTGGCTAGGTCATCAGAGATGTTGTTGACGTTGTTGGACTCGTGTTCAGGTACTGATTTCAGGATTAGGTTAGAATGTCTCGCCATCTTGTTTAAAGATGTCCTGCATTTTTGGACCAGACAGGAATTAGTATATATTCCAATCGAGGAGTTGATGGCGGCTTTGCTGTTCGTTACTATCATGAAATCCGTAAGGAGTATCTTGTGAAACGTCATCCACTTGGCCGCTTTGTTTGTAGCCGATATATTGGACATCCACCCCTGGAGAACAAGTTTTGCCTTGGCGTATTCCTAACTTGGGCGCTCTGTTTTTCGGGGAAAAGAGAGGAAGGGGTCCCTCGTTTGGTGCGGCAAACAAAACTCTAGGAAGCCGCATGACTTATGTTGTATTGGTACCCTTACCAAGGGTATAAATTGGCAGAACGGGGATCAGCATGGCCCCCGGGTGGCTCTGCTTGCGGTTCAACCCGGGCTGATCATGGTTGAGGTGTCTACTCTGGCTGTGGTTGAAACCTAAAACGCAGGAAGGGAGTGTTAGTATCCTTGATAATTTTTTGGTGTGTGGCTTTTTTCGGGGACTAACAATCTCCAGAGGATCTGTTGCCTATACAATAGATACCTGTACTGTAAGGAACCGGTGGTGATGGTTGACGGGTGAGTTGGTTTAATGGCTGATGCTCCTAGTGGGCTTCGGCCTACCAACTCATTAAGCCTTGTCCTCCATTGATAGCTGAGAAATTGCATACAGGAGGGATTAGAAGCCCCGAACTCCTCAACAAGAAGTTGCTCATATGACCGCAATCATATGGCAAAAATTGCTACCTGTGTGAGCCTGGTAAGCCACACGGGGGTGCTGATGAATCGTGAATTGTTCACTCCGTGGAATTGGTCCATCATCAGGTAAGGCTGCAAGGCAAGTACAGATGTAAATCTTCTTCACAACTTCAGACATCCGTCTGATTGGATATTTTAGTGTTAGGTTTTGTAAACGCCACCCCCAGCCTTATCTCCCTGCTAGATCCATCCGCGTAAATATAGAAGGGTGCAACTTTCTCCATTTGGTAGCCGAAGCTCCTTGAGCGGAATGGTTTTGGGATGCACTAGTCAATTAGATCTGCGCTTAGGTCCCTTCCAATCTCAATATATTGGTATAAGTTGAATGTTTTAGCTGTGGCCATCACTGTACTAAAATCACACACATACGATCACCCATTAAACCATGTTTTTGCTATCTTCTTCTATGCCGTTTTTTATTATAGCAAAAATACTCCTGCAACGCGTTCATAATACTTTTTTTTTGCCCTACAATCACACAATATAATTCCAATAAAATCCAGTGATTTACAAACACCAACTATTCATATGGCTTTAACTGGAATACGCAAAAAATAATATAAATAAGAAAAAACTACTAATAGTAGATTCTGATAACAAATAAAAAAATGTTAGTAACGTTTGTTTGTATTGGAAAAAAAAAACTTTATAAAAATAATAAAAATAACACATACCAATACAAATTCCTTAACCAAAAAAGTAGCCAACATGATAAAAATATTCAGACGTGTTCACAAGCATACAAAAGATTACAACAAATAAATCCAAAACAGATAAAATCATAAACGCCACTGCAGATATAAAAAATAAACCAACAACAAGAACAACAACAGCAATATTAAAAGAAAAAACAAAAACTTTATTACAAAATAATAAAAACAAAAAGAAAAAAACAAACCCATATACGTTAAACTCGTTGACCAAGTGCCATTGACTTACATACTTTTAGAAACATGCAATTTAATACTTAAAATAACAAACGTGCATCTCTAAAAACTCACATACACACACACACATACACGCGCAGCTTCGCAAGCAAATACCAACACATTTGTATTCACATGGGTTTAACTTAACGAGTGTTTATTGTTTTTTTTTTGCTTTTTCCTTTGTTTTTTTTTTATCATTTTTCTTTTGCTTTGCTTAGGATTTGAATTTTGATGCATAAAAAAAGGCAACAAACTAAAATGCGTTAAAAAATTTCAAATTTTTATTTCCAACTAAATTTTTGTCATATTTGTTTACTATTTTGCAAGCGAAATTGTTTTCGGCATTAAAAAAAAAAAACGGAATCCTAAATGCAAAACAAATAAACAAAATACACAAATATAAAATAAAGCTTGATGAAAAGTGCTACAAGTATGCAGGCAGCAGTATTAGCTGGTCGAGCCATTAGTGCTATGAAAAGTTGAATATTGTGATTTCTATGGAAAAATTTATCAATACGAAAAAATTTTTCATAAAAAATTTTTTTCAATTTTCAATTGAAGCTTTTTGTTATCGATAAATTGTTTAAAGAAATGTTAGCAATTGATAAATAAATTCTATAAAAAATTTTCTAAAGAAAAAATTTTTATCAATAAATTGTTTAAAAAAACTATTCATAGCGACAAAACATGTGTAGCACATATCACAAAACGATAAAAATAATAATACTATCGCTAAATTTTCTAAAGCAAATTTAGTTTTCAATTGAGGAAAAAATACTTTTTGATGACAGAAAACTCCTCTCGCAAACTTCACAAACGGTAAGTTTTCTGCAAAAAATTTTTGCTAAAGAAAAATCTTTAAAAAATTTTAAAATCGATGAATTGTTTAAAAATATTTTTTTGTAACCACAAACGATAAATTTTTTTTACAAAAAAAGTTTCCTATCGAAATATATAACAAAAAATATTGTTGCCCATAAATTTTCTAAAATTTTGCTACCGAAAATTTTTGTACAGAAAATTTTCCTTATCGATTACTTTTTGAAGAAAACTTTCCTTATTGATAAAATTGTTTCCTTGTTGATAAATTTTCGATGGAAAATCTCTGCAAATAAACAATTTTCTATAAAATGTGTTTGCTACTGTTAAATTTTCGTTAGAATATTGTTGGTATCGATTGCAGATCTCTGCAATTGAGTATTTTTATTTTTTAAAAATCTGCAATAAATTTTCGACCGAAAATTTTGCCATCGGAAATTGTTTATAAAAAACTTATCATATCACCATGTTTAAAGCAAGCATTAAAAAAGAGAAATTTTGTAAAAAAAAAAATCCTTGCCATCGATTAAAATCTAATTTTGTTATCGGTAAATTTTCTAGAAGAGTGTTATCGATAAATTGTGTAAAAGAGTTTTAGTGCCAACAAATTTGTATGCCAACCCACGATAAATTTTGTATAAAAAAAGTTTGCTATTGAAATATCTAAAAAAATGCTATTGAAATATCTAAATTTGTCGATAACTTTTCTAAAATTGTGATTTCGGCAAATTGTTTAAGTATCATGTGTTATCGATAAATTGTTTAAAACAATTTTTATAACTATAAAATGTCTCGGGGGAAATATCACAAACGATAAATTTTTTATAAAAAAAAATTTTTGCTATCGATAAATTTTCTAAAATTATGCTATCGACAAATTGTTTAACCAATTTTGAATATCAAAGAAACTTACTTTTGCTACCGATAATTTGTATTTTGTATAGAAAATTTCAATTCTGGATTACTTTCTACAGAAAACATTCCTTATTGATAAACTTGTTTTAAACTTTTTTAAAGAAAATGTTCCTTATTGATAAATTATCGATGAAAATTATGATTATAAAATATCTGTGAAATCAAGCAATAAAATATGTTTACTACCGTTAAATTGTTGTTATCTATTGCAAATCTCCTCAATTGATTCATTTTATTTTCTTTTATAATTTCTGTCGATAAATTTTCGATAGAAAATTTTGCTAGCGATGAATTGTTAAAAAAAAAAACTTTTATTACCAAAATGTCTGTAGCAAATATTTTCTAAAAAAAATTTTTTAATTTTATTATCGATCAGTTGTTTAAAGGCATTTTATGTCAACAAAATGTCGATGGGAAATATTATAACCGCCTTATTTATAAAAAGTTTTTCAAGTTTATTAAGCTGTTATTGCACTGATTTCTATACAAAATTTGTGTAATAAGAGCTTAATTAACATGAAAAAATTTTTATAAATAAGACCCTGAATCTATAAATTTTTTATAAAAAACTTTGGCTAGCAAATACATTTTCTATAGCAAATTTTCATCAGAAAAATTTCCTTATTGGCAAATTGTTTTGATAACCTTTTTCAGAAAATATTCCTTATTGATAAATTGTCACAGCTGAATCTCTGCAATCGATAAATTTGCTTTTAAAAAATGTTTGCTATTGATAAAATTATCGAAGAAAATATTATTACTAATAAATTGTTTAAAAGAAACTAATTGTTAAAGAAACGATAGGTTTTTCATAAAAATATGTTTCGAAAAAATGTTTTCTATCAAAATATATTAAAAAAAATTATATATTTTTATATATTATATAAAAATTGATTAACTTTCTAAAATTTTATTATCGATAAATTATTCAAAAAATTTATGTCAACAAAAATTCTAGGGAGGAATATCACAAATGATAAATTTTTTTAAATTAATATTTGCTATCGAAATATCTAAAAAAATTGTTATCGATATATTTTCTAAAATCGTTTTATAATTAAATATTCGTATTATTTGATCTTGTTTATATTGTTTTCTTCTAAACTTTCCAGATCAAGATCTTTAGCTGGAAAATTTAGAAGAAAACATTGTTTTATAATTTTTCTATGGAAATTACTTACTTTTGAGAAATACTTTTGCAGAAAATTTTAACAACCGATAAATTTTCCTTATCGACTTATAAAAACCCTCTTAATCAATAAACTTTATTTAAAATTTTATTATGGCAATAATTCCTGAAAAAGCTTTCTATAGATACATTTTCTATAGAAAATTTCGCTGTCAATAATTTTCTTTATACTATTTTTTCTATATAAAAATACAACTTTCTCTATAGAAGATTACAACTTTCGATAACTTTTTTTTATTAAACCCAAGCCTGGAAGTATTCATGAAATTGTTTAGCTTTTAAAAATCATATAGAGCTAGTGCACTGCTGTGGCATTACAAGCAAAGTAAATTTGTTATTTGTTTCAAAAACGTTGCAAAGCGAAACAAATTTCTATAGTAAAATAAACAATTAATGCCGCGTAAATATTGAACAGGAAGTTTTCTTCTTTTTTTTTTTAATAAAATACAACAGCAGCAATCTGATGCTTGCCAATATTCACTAAGTATTTATTTTAACATGTGACATTAAAACATTTTGTTGGTTTTAATGGTGAGAACTGAAAACATTGTAAAGCACACAAAAAAATAAGGAAAACGAGGAGAAAAAAGTTGCCAAACAAAATCACCCTGGTAAACAATATTCTCAAATCCTGTAATGAACGAATGGAAAAAAATGTCCGATTGTTTTTGTTGCGGAATTGTCTTAATAAAAAAAAATTGTAAACAAACAAGTATTAAAGTATTTGGAACACAGTAGTGACAATTTAACTGCAAGAAAACGACATCTGACAACAAAAAATTTTAAATGGGTTTTAAATGGAATGAACGAATAGTCATGGTCTTCAACATACGCTGGGATACTGAGTAAATCGTTTTTATAGAGTATTTGGGATTAAATCGGTTGTCGTACAAAAAGTCGGCAATTCTGGTATATAATTATTCTTATGTCCCAAATATATATATAAATTATTATAAATATATTGCAACTACGCTGTCCTAGTTTTTAAAACTCAATAATGTTCATGGCAAAAATTGTGAATTAGAAAAATTCATCAAAATGGTCAGAAATCATGAAAACTCCTACATAGCATTTGCTTTTATTTATTTATACATGCCCTTTTAGACGTAGATAAATCTAATTCTTAAGTTTTCCCCGGTTTCAACCATGAAAGTTTTTTCAACAAGTCTGAGCTGATAGAAGCATTTGGTGAAAGGAATACTGTTGCGTACACAACTTCATGTGCTTGAAAATCCTGTTGCATTGCTGCCTCTTTTTTGACATTTTCTTTGAGAATTAATGTTAAAAAAAAAGAAAATAAAAAAAAAATAAAAAAAATTAATTCGATAATGTGTAGAGCGGCAAAAGTTTTCTAGTACGAACCGAGCCTCATCAAAATCGATTCTCTAGTTTCCTTCTACCATCCACTCAATCCTAGTTTTAAATACGAGCAAATATTAAATATAAAAGCAAAAAACAAGTTTAAAACAATAGTGAGAAACAAGTATTATTGCGACAAAGAGGTCGAGTGCTAAATAAGCGAAAAACGTGACACAAAGCGCCCAACGCTTTTTTCATAAAAGTGAAGCTAATAGTTATAACCGCTCCTATAATGTATATACCATATGTTCAGCCACTAAATAGTGGCAGGAAGCATTAACAAGCGATACTGCGTTGCACAAAAATCAAACAAACTTGGAAAAATATGGAAAAAACCTTCAAGAGTGCCAATACCCGGTTAAAAACGCTTAAAAGACGACAAAAAATCGTTTAACTGTCTGTATAACCAGGTCCGAAATGACCGCTAAAAGTTTGGATACACGTTTCAAGGAAAAAACGCGCACCGAATATGAAAAATCGGTTCCGAACCGGTTCCGAGTTTTTTAGGAATTCCCAAAATCGGTTTTATGACTCGCCAAAATCCTCTCATTTCCTCGAAACTATCTCGGAAACAATATAGCTTAAATTTTCGATCTAACGCGACAACAGGGGTTGCGAAAGTTAAACACGCAAACATACACACATACAAATCCAAAAATATACAAACATACTAACGTACAATAATACAAACACACAAACATACAAACATAAACACATACAAACATGCAAACAAACGAACATATAAACATACAAACTTATAAACATACAAATATACAAACATGCAAACATACAAACATACAAATATACAAACATGCAAACATACAAACATACAAATATATAAACATGCAAACATACAAATATAAAGGGTGATTTTATAAGAATTATCGGAAATTTAAAAAAAAAAACACATAAAATTCAGAAAAATGCATGAAATATTTATTTGGATCGATAGTTGGGTCGATATAATTTAATGTTTGAAGATTATTTCGTGCAAATGTTGGCCGCGGCTGCGCCTCAAATGGTCCATCCGCTTAGTCCAATTTTGGCATACTCTTTCCAACATTTCGGCCGGTATCCCACGAATAATGTTGGCAATGTTGGCTTCCAGTGCGTCAATCGAAGCGGGCTTGTCGCTATAGACATTAGCCTTAACATAGCCCCACAAAAAATAGTCTAGAGGCGTTAAATCGCACGATCTGGGCGGCCAATTGACTGGTCCCAAGAGTGAAATAAACTGTTCACCGAAGTCGCCTCTCAATTGGTCCATTGTTTCGCGTGCTGTGTGGCATGTGGCACCGTCTTGTTGAAACCACATGTCATGCAAGTCAAGCTCTTCCATTTTGGGCAAAAAAAAGTTTGTTATCATCGCACGGTAGCGCTCACCATTCACAGTAACGTTGTGATTCGCATCATCTTTGAAGAAATACGGCCCAATGATGCCGCCAGCCCATAATCCGCACCAAACGGTTGTTTTTTGTGGATGCATTCGTAGCTCTTGCAATGCTTCTGGCTGCTCTTCACTCCAAATACGGCAGTTTTGCTTATTCACGTATCCATTCAACCAGAAATGAGCCTCGTCGCTGAACACAATTCTTCGATAAAAAAGTGGATCTTCATCTAACTTTTCAAGAGCCCATTCACCAAAAATTTGGCGTTGTGGTAGGTCGTTTGGCTTCAATTCTTGCACCAGCTGTATCTTATAAGGCTTCACACCCAAATCCTTCCGCAAAATTTTCCACGTAGTGGAGTAACAGAGGCCCAATTGCTGCGAACGGCGCCGAATCGATAATTCACGGTCATCACCAACACTGGCCGATACGGCTGCGATATTTTCTTCAGTTCGCACTCTACGTAAGCGTGTTGGTGGTTTAATGTCCAACAATGTAAATTTGGTGCGAAATTTTTTTACAATAGCCCGAATAGAAGCCTCAGTAGGTCGATTAAACTGACCATAAAATGGAAGAAGCGCGCGATGAACATTCTTAGCAGAGCACGCATTTTGGTAATAAAATTCAATAATTTGCAAGCGTTGTTCGTTTGTAAGACGATTCATGATTAAATTATAGACCAAACTGAAGATGTTTGACAGTGACACAAGATACAAAACGTGCGTGAGCTGTCAAAACTAGTGTTGCCAAAAAGATAATAGCAAAGAAATCACTCGTTACAAACATACAAAGATACAAACGTACAAACATACGAACATACAACCATACAAACATACAAACACACAAACATACACATCCCTGTATTCCCAACCTATCTTCATCCTGGTTTTGAAAAAATATACGGCCTGGCATTGTTTTCAATTATATCGCCGTTTTGATTTTATACAAATAGATAGATAGTTTTGCATAAGAAAAAATTACCCCTGAACACCTTTGGCTGTGACCCCCTCTGGTCACAGCTCAGCAACAATATAGAGCTGTTGTACTCCTTTGTACGCTGTTCTGTCTACGTTACAAATTTCATGCACATCGGTTCAGCTGTTTAAGCTTAATAAATGCATAGAGTTAATTTGGCGCTTGGTCAGCGGTCAGACATGTGGACAGACGCGTGAGTTGGAGGGAGAACTAAAGGCCTAACTATAATGTGCATAAACTAATTTAAGCCAGCTTAAGCAACTGTGCGAATACGTATAATCAAATGTGTACAACTATAATATGCTTAATGAAACTTTTCGTTAAGTTTCGTCTAATGTCAGTTGCTTAAGCAAAGTACGAAACTGAACGCACTTTCTGTGCGGAATCATTTGTTTTCAGGAGTTTGTGTGTGTGTGTTTACAAAAATTATTAAAATAAAGAAAAATTTAAACAAATAATATTGTATTTAATTTAATAGAAATGTATTTTAGCTTTTTTCAATTTTTAATTACACAAATTACCACAAAATTGTGTTTACTTTTTGTTTGGAAATTATTGCATACAAATACTTTGTTGTCATTTTTAGTACTTTTTATATAATCTTTTTAGTAATTACACAAGTACTACGCAGTTGTGCAACAATGGGTTTAAAATCATTAAGTTCATATAAGTACATTATGGCCAACTAAAAGTCGTTTTTCATTCACGTATGCATTTGACAGACTTTTCGTTTAATTTTGGTAAAAGCTTAAGCCAATCTATGCACATTATAGTTAGGCCTTAACATTGATTGGATTTTTCCTTTTTTATTTCCTAATCTATTGTTTTGATTCTCGGCCCTACCCTAAACACTAACGTATTTGTATAGCAATAAGAAATATATCCTGAGTTTAAGTGATTTACCATCTCTTTCACCTACTGTAAGCACTTTAATAGGATTTTTCCACTGAACAACATTTAACATCTACCATCAGTTTTTGAAGATGATAACATCTTCCCATAAGAAATACATTGTACTAAAAGTCAACATCTTTGTAAAATGTTTCTATCTCATTTTATTCCATTCAACATTTTTCGATTATTTCATTGCCATCACTAAAAAAGTGGCAATAATGTCGATTATTCTTGTGGCATCACTGAAAAAACGTCATTTATTTTGAACAAAATTTAAAAAAATCATAATTTATTTATCATGTGTCAATTGTTTGCGTGTGTGTTTTCTTCCAAAATTTTTTTTCTGTAATAATTTTCTCTGTATTTTTGTAAAATTTTGTTTATAAGGCCTATATTTTATTTATACACATAAGTATTTACATAAATTTTATAATCCTCTTTGTTTTTAAAATTAATTTTTTCCAAAAAATTTTACGTGCTTTTGTTAAATTGTTTGAAAATTAAAAAATAATATTTGATTGATAGCAGATGTTAGATGTGAGCAATGTAAACAGTGTTTCACATATTCAACACTTTCATGCGTTTCATGAAGATGTTGATCAGTGTAAAAAGCCTATAATGGATTTTTATAATGCCTTCAAATGGTTTCAGTCAACGTTTTGTAGACAAAATTTGGAAATATAAAATAGAACATTGTTCAGAAATTATTTCTAACAAACAAACAAACTTTTCATCTTGATAACGTTAATATAATAATATGGATGTACACCCATACCCCGGTTTGCGTCGCTAATTGGGACCGGAGAAATGAGACGCAAGCCGAAACGACGCAAATCGAAGCCGAATTTTTAAGTTTTTTTTATTTTCATTTAATTAGTTCAGGTTTTAAAAATTTTAGCTAAAATAAAAGATTTTTCAACGAAAATATTTTTTTTATTTATATATTTTTTTAATAATCTTTATTTAACATATAAGAATTAATTTCTGTGGATGGATTTGTAGTGTTGCAGAATTTTTTATAAAATTATCTAAAGTTTTTTGAATCGTAACAGATTTTTTTCATATAAAGTTCTTTATAACAATTTATAGCGTTATTCACACTTCTAGAAACTTTTGAGCTGCGATCTTCATCTGGGTCATTGCTTTCAAAAATTTCCATTGCTTGCGCTTTCAACTGCATCGTTTCCGAAATAAAATGTCCAGCTTTTGTTCCAAGCTTATCTGCTTTCTTTTTTGTCTCATTTTTTTAAATTTTAAGACCGAACTTAACCCCACCACATGTAATTTGAAACTACTCACGACGTTCAACATGCATAAAACGTGCACCTGCAATTTTATATTCAACTTAAACGGGAAATCCCCTTTTTCTGTTTTAGCTTTGTAAAAACATTTCTATTTCAGCGACGCAAATCGAAGCACATGCGACGCAATATCGAAGCCATGCGACGCAAACTGAAACAAAAACGGCGCAATATCGAAACCTCAGAAATTTCCAAACGACGCAAACTGAAGCGTCGCAAACCGGGGTATTGATGTATAGATATATAATAATTATAAAATTTTTTCATGGAAACACAATTTTAAACATTCCAAATACTGGTACAAGTTCTTGAGCAAGTGAAATGAGTGTCAGTGACAAGTCACTATCAGTGATGGTGACAGAAGCGTCTTCTAGTTTCTTGACAAGAATCGCATCCCATCTATTACTCTTACTGTTGTTATCTATCCATCAATAACTTTGTAAAGTAAATAATAGTGAATATTTAAATTTTTCAATTAAACAACTTTCTTTCTAAAAAAAAATTTGAGTAATTTTCTTATTAAAATTGACTCTACTATAATCTAGTCTGGTAATTATTGCCAAAAGCTGTTCTCATCTATTTCCTTTTCGGCTCGCAAGGAAACCATTTTATTTTTCTTTCTAGCATCTAAAGCAAAAGTTATTCTCCTACAAGGATAGGCAAAGAAAACTTTGGTTTATTTTACAAACTTTCAAATAGTTTTAGAAACAATTCATTACAAAAATTGTTCGAAATGCCAGGATAAGTTTCTATCTGTGAAATTTTAAGCAGTAGCAAAATTTTCTTTTCTTTTAGTTTCTCTGCTTCCAACAGCAACATTTCATGAGTGAAAAACATTTGGGGTTTCAAGTTCCTTTTTTTCTTTTGCCAACGAAAAAAAAAAACAACTTTTTTTTGTTTGTTTGTTTGCCATTAAGAACCTTTAACAAACTGTTGCTTGCTTATTTTCATTTAAATTTCATTTTAACTTGTTAAAGGTTTGAAAAGTTTCGTTATTAAATTCCAACAATTTAGAAGTAATTGCAAGGAAAACGTTACCATTTACATATCTAGCATTTGAAGAGCAAATACGGCAGGAAAAATTCTTTTTGGATAACGAGCAGATAAGTGAAAATAAACAGTGTGTTGCTGAAGCTTTAACAGCAGCCAAATTACAACAACAATAGCAAAGAAACAGCTGCAGGCAGCATTGTTGCTGATGATTAAAGCTGTTGGTAATATTTCGCAACAACTAATATCCCATATTCCTGCGTCATGAGTGGCCGGCTAAATGTTTAAATGATCTATTGTATTGCAAAACAACAAATAAGCCGCCTCAAACCCCTTTTAATAAAAGGGAATGTTGTCTGATTCAAATTCAATTTCTCATTGTATTGTTATGAGAATAAACAGTAGCTGACAGAAATTATGCTCAGTTATACATATATGAATAGATGATAAGGTAGTCTATGCCTTAACTCCTCATGCTTAACAACCTTTCACGTTTAATTACTTTTAATCTAGAATACACATTATTTAATTTTTATATTGTATTATTTCTTTGTTCTACAAAACTTCATAATTAGTCCACACTTATATGCTTATTTCGGATAATTACCTCACTTTATTTGCTTAATTACCCAAGCTACTATTTAGATACAACGCTGTCAGAAATACACCCAAATTATGATAGGAACACAACTGCGACGAACGACGAATACTTAGTTGCGAATATTCGTCGCCAAAAATAAAACACATATGTGTATACGAAAATGCACACAATCGTGACGTTGGTCGCAAATCGTCATACTCAGCGAACGTTGAAATAGATTCATTTCTAATTGTTTCGTCAGTGAACGACGAACAAAGCAGTATCAGGTGGCCAGGGTTCTTACGTAAAAAAAGTTTTTTTCATGACATAATACTTTTTATAATTTATATTAATCCAGGTAGTAAAAAATTGATGAATATGTTCTCAAAATATAAAGTACGTCAGATAATTTGTTCAAAAATCCTTCTTTAGGATGGGATTTATATAAGTTTACTTTTAATATGGCCACCTTAGTATTTATATTAATTTTTTTTTCTTTGCGCGGAATGTAAACAATGTTTATTGATACTGTGCTCCACACGACGAATATATACAACAAATATTTGCCGGCGAATTCGTTGCGATGGACGAAGTTCGTCGTTTGTCGCAGTTGTGCTCCTAGCAGTAAATTTATTTAAAAAAAATAGATTTAAAAACTTTTTTGCCATTATTTTAGAAACTGGCATTAGAGGGACAAGCTACTGTCAATCATACTGTTACGTTTTTGTCTCTGAAAACGCTTTTGCGGTTTCTTTAATTGTAAGTGAAATAATAAGACTCACACTTGTTCGTTATACCGTACTTAAATAATTCCCAACTTTATTTACACTTGATACCACTGTGTACCAAAACACTAGACTTGCTTACTTTGACTTATGACAGTCTTGTATAAAGTTTAAAAATAAACTGACTTGTTGCCGCACAACATCTTCTACAATTATCAAGATCATTTTAGCCATTCATAATTCTAGACTCAAACGTAAAAGTATAATTCGTACGCATATACACTTTCATACTCATGCTTGCAAACAATAAGAAAGTCACAACAACAAACAATAATAAAACGAATACCAAGAATACAAGAAAAACAACAACATCATTTGTAGTTTGTATGTATTTATGTTTGTTTGTTTGTTTGTGTATTATGTTTTTAGTTTTATGTTATTTGTGTGTATGTGTTGTACATTTATAACACGATTACCAACAGCTGCACACTGGGTTAGGTGTGAAAAAAATTCTTAACAATACGTATATACGAGTATGTTGTCATTTGGTTAAGTTCTTTTAATTACAATAATGAAACAGTAATAAAAAAAATAATTTTTTTTTATTATTAATTATATTTTAGAATATCCTCCAGCTATCTCGAAGAGTACGAGTAAGTTCAGCATATTTAAGCCATTGCATTAATAAAATAATTAAAACTATTCGCCTAATTACCCCCATTAAGGTAATTAAACGAATTCTTTCATTGTCTTACACTTAATCACCTAAAAATATGTGAATGTTCACAGAGGTAATTATGTGTGGATTACTGTTATTCTTGCCCGTAAAATTGTTAGCTGGAGAAAAAAAAATCATATTAAAGTAGTTTGATAACTTCAGCTTAATTTGCTAGAAGGTATTTTATCAAATTAAGAACCATAATGGATTTAGCTGAATCAGTTAATAAATTGGGTGCGTCAGTATGAATGCAATTTTTAAACTTCGTATAATTTTTTTGTGTGAGTGGAAATTCCAAAGTTTGGCGGCTGTCACCAGTATAGTTTTTTCCGCTTTTAAAAATAGAGCCTTTTATAAAAGAGCAATGCATTATTATAACGAAAACCTATTACAACCATTCGGAAAGTCTTGCTAAGACCTCTCGCAATCTTCGAAGAATTTTCACTCAAGAAAGTAGAGCTAATCTGTTAAGAGTTTAAAGATTCGTCAAAAAATCGAAATAAACTGGGTTCTACGTGGGCAGAAATACTGTTGTGCGCCAACGGAATATTAGGTATTGCGTAAACTAAAAGCTGCTGTGGGACATCTAGACAGAAATTATGAAATTATGCAAACAAAAATATTCCTATAAATGAAAATTATGCAAACAGTAGGATAACAAAAACTGTTATAAGACATAATGTTTAAGGGATTTTTTCACTGTAGTGCCATCTAAATTTTAATCATGTGTAGGTTAGGTTAGGTTTAACAGATTGCCAGCCATTGAACAATTCATCCATTTTGTTGCCTGGGTACGATATGTATCTCAGGTTCAGGCCCAACTCTAGGTACGGATAGGAATCTAGCAGAGAGTAAGAAGAATGCTTGAGATCATTATCATTGTTCGCATAATTACATCATTGAAGTAATTAGGCGAATTCAGACAAATATTTTTCCCGTTTAAGTGCCCGAGCATGTTTTGCATGATGTTACTACGGCATACATTGTCATAAAAACCAAGTATAAAACCGAGGTCAATATAAAACGCCATGACCAAAATTGTCAGGTCAATTGAATAACAAAGCACCTCGCATTTCATTTAATACAATGAAAGAAAAACAACCACTTGACACAGTACTTTTATACATAACTACTCAAACACTATCATTTAAGCTAAAAAACAGAAATATTTTTGTGCGTTTATTGAAATTGTAATTGATGGCCTAACGCCAGACTTGAATTTATACGGATACTTGAGAAAAAAAAATGGGAAAATATACACGACCTCCAACAACACAATTGAGCCACCAACATGAAAAATACAACACTGAAGAGTTGGTACATAAAGCGTATGAAATATTTGCAACACGACACGTTGCACGTAGTGGCATTAAATGAAATTGAAACATGAAGGAAGCATCATGAAAACAAGACCCAATGGTAACAAACAATGTAGAAAATAATTTTTGATGATGTCTGTTGCTGGCTGAAGAGCATAAAACCCGACTTTTTTTCCTTCTTCTTTTTATTACCTACATCTCCCACATAAATTTCAAAGCGAAAATATATTTTACTTATGGGTCATATTTTTAAAGAGGAAAATATTTCAACATGAAACATATACATGTATACACATACATATACATGTATATTTTTTATACACCAAGGAATCTAGTGAAATATTAGAGGTTTTTCTTGCAGTCATCCTTCATGTTGTACGTCAGGCTGTCTATGGTGTTTTATTGTGCAAACTATGATTTGTTGCAACAACCTGATGGTCTCTGAGTTGAAGTGTGTCTGTTGTTGTAAACTAAATCAAAACCAAGGACTCTCGAAAAAAATATGTAGTTTTTTGTGTGTACTCGTACGTTGCCTTGTATTTGTAGTAAGTTCATGAGTCAAATACAGCCAAAAATTCCAGACTTAACAATAGAACCTGTGGAACAAACTGTTAAAAATAAAACTGAAAGTATAATAAAAGAATATGCCTTTATGCCTTGGAAAAATAAAAATGAAAATAGAAATACAACATACTGTTCAGTTATACATACATGAATGCATGTTAAAGTAGTCCGTGCATAAACTCCTCATGCTTATATACCTTTCACGTTTAATTACTTCTAATCTAAAAGAACCATTATTTTATGTTTTTTATTGCACCTTTTCCTCTTGCTACAAAGCTTCATGCTTATTTAACCCACACTTATATACCTATTTCGAATAATTGTCTCAAAAATTAAGTCCCTAAAATTAAGCTTCCCTTTCACTTTATTTGGTTAATTACCCAAACAATACGGTCAGAAATACAGCCAAATTAAATAAAGCTACTATCAATCACATGTATATATATTGCTATTTAGTTAAGTTTTTTTAATTGATGATGCTTCTTTTTTATTTTTGACACAAATTGTATTTATTTTCTGTATTGAAATGAATTAAATAATATTTTTGATTATTAAATATATATTAGGATTTCCTCTAAGTATCCCGAAGAGTAAGTTCAATATATTTATGCAATTCTATTAATGATATAATTAAAAGTGTTCGCCTAGTTACCCCACTGAGGTAATTACGCGAATTCTCTCACTTTCTTACACTTACGTGCAATTCATAGAACATAGGCGAGCAACTCGTCTAGAAAATTTGTATGAAAATTACTCAATTTCTTGAGTGATTTCCATATAAAATTTTTTAGACGAGTGCTCTTCTGTGTTCTATGAACAACACATTAATTACCTAAAAATCTGAGAACGTTCACAGAGGCTAAGTAATTTGTAGATTACTGTATATTTATGTTTATATTTTAAAATTATAAGCTGGTGAAAAGAAACTATATTAAAGCAGTTTGATTACTTAAACTTAATTTAGAAAGTGTTTTATGAAATTAAGAACCACAATGGCATGCGCTATTAAATTGAGTGTCATGCGATTTAACACCATATATTTATCATTAGCAAATCAATAGAAATTTTATGATTATGGTACAAAGTCATAAAGAAGAATAAATAAATATACAGACTGTACAATCTGTTGAACGTAATCTGTTGCATTTTTTTGCTGAAAATTAAGTTGAAATTCATGTAATCTTATGAGCTTCGCCACATTCCATACTTCTCGATCAATGCAAGGTATTAAAAATGAGAAACTTTTAACGTACATTCAGCACTTTACCTGATATCAATTCGCTCCTTTTGCAACATAGTCATAAAATGAGATTTTAGAGTTGACACAAAATTTATTCAAATTGCTTTTATTAAACTGTTTCCTCTAGAAAATATTTTCTAAAAAAAATTTTCTAAGACTTATATGGAAACAAAAAATTTGAAATGTGTTTTTCTCGAAACAAGCTTTTTTTCGTTCTGACTATGTAGCAATTAAGTAGAGAATTAATTTTTTTTTTTGCTCAAAAATAATATATATTGCTACGAATTTGTATCACATCTAACCCAGTGTGCAGCCGTTGATCTGCTTGTTATAAATGTACAACACATTCACACAAACAAGATAGAATTCAAAACATAATACACAAATTAACAAACATACATGATTTAAAGCACACAAAATTTTAAGTAAATTAACTACAAATGATGTTGTTGCTGTTCTTGCATTTTTGGTATTGCGTTTCTTATTGATTGTTGTTGTTACTTGCTTAGTGCTCGCCAGTATATGTGTGAGTGTGTGTATGCGTAAGAATTATATTTGCACATTGGATTCCCTATAAAGATCATAATGATAGTAGATGATAAAGGAGTATAAATAGCGGGCAGATATGCTTAAATGAATCAGTTTATTTTTGAGCTTTGTGCAAGACAGACATAAGTAAGAAAACTAAGCAAGTCTAGTGTTTGAACACACAGTGGTATCAAGTGCTCATAAAGTTGTGCATTAGTTTAGTACTTTGTAACGAACAAGTGTTTGCAATTAAAGAATACGCAAAGCGTTTTTAAAAGCAACAGCGTAGCAATATGGTTCAAAAATTAAAAATCTCATATGACTCAGTTATAATCTTTTAAAAATATGCACATAGAATGCACGAAATCCTCAGAAGGATCGGAATGATTGCTTAGAAAATTGCTACGGATGATGTTGCTGAAATAGACAGTGGAAAAATATAAACAAAAACTACACAATTTGCAACTGAAAAACGACATGAAAATGGCTTCCTCATAATGATGAATACTACGATAAAATTACTATACGATATTTGTTGAAATAATTTACCCATAGGGTAGCCATTTCCTTATAATGAGAGCATCATTCATAGTCGAAAAAGGAGCCTACATGAGGTTATTTTTGATATGAAGGTGATTTCGGGTATAATACAAAATGCTAGCTGAGAAGTAGCACAAAAGAACACTTGTATTGTTGAAAAAACAAGAGTATTATTGTATGTATGCATGTATGTATGTATATTTGTGTGCATGTGTGTTTGTGTAAGTGAGTATGTATAGACACAATCACACAAATGACAATTGCTATCAACTTTTGCTGCACGTAAATATGCGACATGTCAAGTAAACTTAAAACTATTCGTGATATCATGCACATGCATGTCCAAATTTATACCCTCAAACAAATAAAAGGAACCAGAATATACAAGTGAATACGTTTTTGTACAAGTGCACAAGTGGTTTATAAAACGTACGTAAACATTTTTTTGTCTGTAAGCATAAAATTTTGAGGAATAAATTCATTTTACATGTGACTTCTAAGTTGGACAATATAAACTAAGTTTTCCTTTCGTCATAAGCCTCATCAACATTAATAGTCACCTATGTGAAGCAGCAAGTAGTCCTCAATACAAGTACAAATATGTATTTAAAACAGGACCTTTAGCAGTTTTTATTTTTTAGAGCAAGGATATCAATGAAAAAATAATAATAAACAAGAGAACTTTAAAACAAACTCGTACTCTACTAATGTAACATAATGCTTTTAAAATTTTTTTTATATTGTATTACTTTTGTTCTTTGGAGTAAAAACCTGTTATTTCTGTATATGTATGTAAAGCAGAAATACGAGGGCTGAGCAAAACATAACCGCTAATTAAAATTTTTTTTTTAAGTATTTTTATTCTTCAATAACTATATTGTCCCCTGTAAAGTAATCTCCCTCAGATATAAAACACTTATGCAAGCGTTTTTTCCAATTCTCGAAACTTTTCTGAAACGCGTTTAGTAGCGCTAAACGCTCCTGTTTCGATTTTAAATTCTCAATAATTCATTTAGATTAATGGGATATGAAGTTGAATGTTTGAGAATATCTTTCAAAAATTTCCAAAGTCTACTGATGATTAGGGTAGCTCCTATGAAATATTGACATATAAACAGGCCTTTTAGTCTTTCGTTAAGAGAGTAAAGAACAGTGCTAGTTCGTCAATTCCAACTCTCTTAAAGAATGACCAAGCATTCACCGACCCGGTTGACAAGGCTAACCTGCTGGCTGAAATCTTTGCAAGCAAGTCTTACTTGCCGGAAAGCAGTCAACCACCTCCCGAACTCGAAAGAGTATCTGCAACTATGCCAAAGATATTTTTCCGGGCTCGAGCAGTTAAAAGGGTTTTGGCCGATCTCGACATAAATAAGACTCCTGGACCGGATGGCATTCCAGCACTGGTCTTGAAACAGTATTCTTCTACGCTTGCGCGTCCATTAGCATGCCTCTTCAGCGAACTTTATCATAATTGTGAGTTCCCATCGTGCTGGAAGGTTGCTAATGCAACGCCAATCCCCAAAAATGGCGAAGCAAATAACCCTGAAAATTACCCCCAATTGCAATTATCTCTGCGCTTTCCAAAGTAATGGAAAGTATGGTTAATTACCATCTTATGGGATATCTAGAGTCGCACAAATTACTTTGCGAACGTCAATATGGGTTTCGTAAAAGTCCCTCTACTGGTGATCTTTTGGCATATCTCTCTGAGAAATGGTGTCAATCAATCCATCATTTTGATGAAAGCAAAGTGGTAGCTCTGGATATCTCCAAAGCGTTTGACAGAGTGTGGCATGCTGCACTACTGGCAAAACTTACTGCTTTTGGTGTTGGTGATGACTTTTCACGATTTATATCGAGCTTTCTTAGAGACCGCACTATACGAGTTGTTACACATGGGGTCTCATCAAACGAGTTCAAGATTAATTCAGGGGTACCGCAAGGCTCTGTCCTTTCTCCTACTCTATTCCTTATTTCTCTTAACGACCTTCTTTATCAAACTTTAAACCCTATACGCACTTTCGCGGATGACAGCTGCACTTGCTACTCGTGCTCTTTTATTTATAGGCCTAGCCTATCAGAGATTGCTGGCAAGAGGCTTAATATGAATGATTCATTGAACAGTGATCTTCTATTAATCTTCGAGTGGGGTCGTAAAAACAGGGTCGCTTTTAACGCTCGCAAGACCCAATGCTGTTTATTATATATAAATATTGAGGAATCGGATACTCTTGATGTTCTGGGAATGAAAATACAATGTGATGTTCGCTGAAATGATCACATTTTTCTTGTCTCTAAAGAAGCATTCAAATGCCTTGGGTTTTTAAAACGGTGTAAGATGTACTTCACTCCATCCGACCTCCTTACTATTTATACCACCTACAGCCGACCGAAAACGGGATATAACTCTCATGTTTGGGCCGGTGCCTCAAATTCTATTTTGGGCTTACTCGACCGTGTGCAAAAGAGGGCGAAGAAGCTCATCAGTGACAGTAGAGTATCCAACTCTATTGACTCACTGGAGCATCGACGCAGTGTGGGGTGCGTTACTTTGTGCTATCGTTACTACAATGGATTTTGCTCTGATGATATTAGGGATCTTGTTCCCGAAACTCACACATTTCTGCGTAGCACACGTGCATCGCCCAGAGCTCATCCATTTGTGGTCGATTACCCAGGGAATCGTACCATGCATTACAGAGAGAATTCGTTTTTCAGCCGTACACTTCGCCTGTGTAATGTGTTTCCTGTCTGTTATGATGTTGGAAAGTTCAAGTCAAATGTTCACAAACACTACTCCCTCTTTCCCCCTCCTCATAACCTATTTTCCTAGTTCCGGTACAATGCACTGCATACGTAGGGGTCATCCCCTGAGTACTGGTCAAAAAAAAAAAAAAACTAACTGTATTGGTTTACAGTTTTTAAAGAAGTATTTCGTTGTTAACCACGCTGCAACTTCCAATGTGAAAAAATAGGTTGATGTAGTTAGTCACAGCGACGATACAAGTGTACGGTTAATATCATCTTGGGCCCATGCTGTGCACCCTATACTTTGCAAATTTACTTTGCAACTGTATAGTTACATAGAAATATATATATTTTTAAACAAAACTCTACTTCAATGTTACTTTAAATACTTTAGTGCAAGTGTGCTGTTTATCCCCAATCAGTTTTGTTTTAACCCCAGTGTGAATTAAAACTTTTTGGTTGTAAAATTTTAATTGGTCATCAAAATTTAAGCTTAAAAGCAAGACAAAGTTGTAGCATAATCCTTTTTAAGCAAACAAAAATATTAAACTAAATGTTTTTTGTTTCATAGCTGGCTACTACTGCTATTAATCCTCTCTATATAAGGCAAACTTTGCAAGTAATAACAAAAGCTACTTTATTGTGGCAAGTTGCTATTGGCATTGGTTAGTATATATACTCATATTCTGAATAATATTCTATTCGTTTTTTTTTTTCTAAAAAAAAAAACCAACTAAACAACAATGTTAAAGTTGGAATAGAAAATAAAGTGAAAAACAATCATTGCGAAATGAATTTGACCTACAGAAGGGATATTTGTTCTAATTTTGCGCAGAGCTGGCAAACAACCAGTCTTGCGTAGATTTTTTTTTTTTTTTTGTCATTCATTTATTTATTGAATCTTCAAAATATGAACTAACAAAAGTATTCAAATCTTAATGCTAAATATAAAAGTTATTTAAGTCCAGCCACTGCTAGACAAAAAAGTTTCATTTTGCGCGAATAATATCGGTAGAATCACCTATTTAACCTTCTGATGGTGGCCTGGGTATCAACCGAGATTGTGTAGAAATGTTGCACAATTTTGTTTTATGTAAAAAGATTAATGTATGAGTATTGTTCCTATACTCTGCATGATGGCAAGGAACACGAACTGGGCAAATATTATCTCGCTGCTTTGATATCAGAATCGAGAGATAGTTCGGTGACAACTGATTTTGCTAGCTAACTCATAGCAACTGGTGTTGCTATCAAACTCGTTATGACAATTATTTCATGAATGACATGTCATACAATCATCGTGGAAATGCTTTATCGGAATACATTTGATGTGAGCATGGCAGTTTAATATCGAATAAATGACGAAATGAAGTCAATGTAATGAAATAATTTCTAATAATATGATGGTATCATTCGTCTGGCTCAAGTTCAATCCTGGCTTTAGCTAAGAAATATTTTTATTTTTAATTATAATTATAACAATAATTGATACGATCAATAACTCTTTATCATTAATACATACATACATATCTCACGGCACAGAGTCTATCAACATAGATATGTATATACATACATACGTTGATAAAAAATAAAAAATAAGTGGTGGTTCAATGACAACAAACTGCAGTGCAAACAACTGGGATTATAGCAAATTGCACATGTGATCAATATGCGGCAACCATTAACAAGAATATTTAAAGATATCGGTGGCTGAATTGGTTCAGCGGCCGTGTTAAAAATACATATGATCGCGAGTTCGAATCCCTGTAGGTGCTGATGAGTAGTGTAGCGACTACGATACAGCTAGTTGTCCCCCAGTTATATATATATGGTATTCAATTATTTTTTCTGTTCTTCTTTGGTCTTATTGTTTCACAGCAATTATTGTTATAATTAAAAATAATCGCTCGTCTTGACTTAAGTTGGACTTGAACTCACAACTAGTCAATTTATATTGTACATATGAATAAAAATGTGCTGTAAGTGTTTTTTTTTTCTCATTAACATTTGTGGGGTAAGTATGATCAAAGTATAATTGTGAAAGTATAATAAAATTTACATTTACAAAAACAACATGCAATAGTCTTGAACTGCAATTGTTTGGGTTTCTAAATGTTGTACCACCTTCAATAAATACTCAAAGTGCTGCCAATGCAAATTGAAAAATACACCTCTGACGTGATGAGAGTACAGAGTTTTCTGAAATTGTTCAGAAAATAAAGATTTACCGACCGCTAGCCAATTTTTGCATTTATATGGTATGGTGGTATGGAATTCCAAAATGCAAGTTAACGGAAACTTTCTGGCAACGTCCAATGTTCCTAATCGTTTGGCAACTCATTTTAATGATTATCAGCTGTCAGAATCGCGCATTGTTTTTATTTTTTATGCAAACATTTTTATTTTTAATCACTTTCGGGGTTTGTATTGTCCTTAATAAAAGTTGTCTCTTCTTTTTCCTTTTTAATAAGTTTTTTTAGCAAACTAATATTTTTGAAGGTTTAGCCTGAAATTATTCCTCAGCACTTGCCAACAAATAAATAATTTTGTGTTACCTTCATTTTTCCAAAAAATTGTATTCAATTTTATAACATGTGTTTAACATTTGTTTAATGTATGAGTTTCATACCGACGTTTCCAAATGCCGATAAAATGCAAAAAAATTCACTGCAACGCAAGGTTGTACATATTTAGCATTGCGTACGCATTTTATTAAATTATGCATTGCAACTTGCGTTTAGGATGTCGACCAATATCTCTCTCACCGAAAACGTGTTGTTTTTACATGGTAAGATTTCCTTTATTCTACACAGATTTTTGACAGACATAAATACTTGTATTACCACGTAAAGGTGCCTTAAAACTGGGTTGATTAGAGAAGTATCGAGAAGTTAGACTATGATCTTAAAAAATATGTAATTATGAGCCCTGTGTCAGTACGTCCGCTTGAATTGATGAGTCACCCTGATGCCCAACATCCCAGCGGCGAACACTGCCTAACACATTACTTCTCTTCAATGATGTGTGCAATTCTTTGTAATCAATGGATGCTAACTTACAAAGTGTATGACAGTAGTATACAGAGTTCCCTAAAATGAATTACGTTCATCTTTTGTGTCACATTTATATCTATGTATATTATTTTTTTAATTGTAAATCAAACGTTCGTCATCTTTGTTAAACTACGTTGCAAAAAAGTTAATTAACAAAATCGGTCTTGAAGGGAAGAGTGCCTAGAAGACATTATAAAAAAGTTACAAGAGAGATAAAACATTTAAAGAAAAAAGAAGAGAATGCAGTAAAGCAAAAAAAGATCAAATTTATTTAGTGGAATCTTCCCAAAAAGCTGAAATGCGAAGTGTGTCTTCGACCTACATGCAAAGTAAATGAGACTGTATTCGAGCTGCCTACTGCCGACCTACAAAGTAAACGAGATTGTGTTCGAGCTGCCTACTGCCGACTTACAAATTATGCGAGATTGTATTCGAGCTGCCTACTGCCGACTTACAAACTATGCGAAATTTTATTCGAACTGCCTACTGATAACTTACAATGTATGTTAGGAAGTAATGAGCTTTTGTTGGATGAACATCTCACTAGCTTGCTTACTGTGCAGTTGGTAGGCGTTCACTCTACAAATGCGGCAATGTGTATGAATATGTACACTAGGTTCGTATATGAGATGGTATGCATTACTGACTTACAAGTAAGCATCGGATCATCGCTTCTGTAAGCGAAATTTTGGCCGCTGGGATAACACTGACACTATTAAAACAAGTAAGCGTAAAGAATAAAGGAGTTTTGTTTACATTTTAACTGTCTATTGAATTTTATCGCTTGGAATAAGTTGCTATTAATATTAAATGGAAAAATATAGAAACCAAATTCATATATTTTCCAGCATGCTGTCAAAAGTACCAGTCCGTTCTACATGCACTCGTATACCAGAGTAAGTCATCATTTACCTGTAGTCAGTCTATCAAAACAATTGTTCAGTTGGTTGTTCAGTCTATAAAGTAGATTCCTTTTTTTACGATCCCAAAAAAGAAAACAAAACAAACTGCATGTTAAACACTCACCGCTAAGATTGACAAATAGCCGAAACATCAATTGAACATTATCACACCTTAAATACAAAAGGGTCACAACTCAAAATACGAAAATTTTCAGGAGAGAAAAAAAACTGTTTTTGTAAAATTGAGTGAAATGTTTAAAGAAAATATTGTTTCATTATGAAAAAATCCAATATTGAAGGAGGTTCTGCTATACTTTTTTTAAATTTTATATTATTTTTACGAAAACATAAAAAACTTACTTTTATGGACACAAGTTGGTTTTGGAAAATTTTGAGTTGTGACTCTTTTGTATCTTGTGTGCGATATTCATGAAAGAAAAGGAAGGGGTTGAATGTCAACGGTTTAACCTTGAATTGCTTGGATTTGTTTGGTTTTTTTCTCTTGTTTTTGGTGAAGTTATCTGCTGTTTGAATAGCAGCTATAAAATTTTAGTTATTTTATGCGTGTTTTGTTAGTATTTTGACATGATAACTTTGCTGTAGTCTTGTTAAATTATCATCATTCAACTCATTCATGTTTCAAATACCGGTGGCTCTAGCTTGACTGGCTGACTTACTGACTTTGGTGTTATTTTTTTCTTTTTCTTTTTTTTAACTAAAGGCAATCATTACCTAGTCTGGTTGTCGCTATATCCTCAGATTTGTTTTATCAGTGTAGCAGAGGTTGGTTATTGTACGCGTTAGTTTGAATGACTGAATGGATAAATGACTGCAACAGTTGACATTGATGGCAATGAAGAAGATGAAGATGTGCAGCAGAATTTTGCTGACTAAAAACCTGACGATAATGTCAGTGCACTTGATGTATGTATGTACTCGTATGCATGTGTGTGTGTGTGTGTGTGTTTGTTTATGTGTGTGAGTGTTACTACAATACAACTTGTTGTAATTGCCATTGCTGTTGTTGTGATAAAAGCAACCTCAACCTCTTTTGATGGCAGCACAGACACTTGCACAAACTGGTTACAACAAATAACAGATTTATCATGATGTACATCGTTTTTTATTGTGTGTGTGTATGTGTGTGTGCATTTATGTTTCTCAAACTGGCAGACAGTAAAATAAATGCTGCAGATAACTGCTGTTTTGCTGGTATTTTAAAAGTTTAGTTTTGTGTATTATATGTTTACATTTTTGTTTTCTTTTTTTTTTTTTGGTTTAGTGATGATACTCTTGATAATTGGTTTGGCTAACAATCACAATTTCTGGCATATTACTGAAATAAGGTGTAAAGTTTTTGTAATTTTTCTTCTTAAAACAAAATGCTCGAACGCAAAAAATATAAAAGAAAAAATAGACAGCAGAACATGTGGTTTTAGTAAATTTGGTATAATTGATGGAAAACACACTTTATGATTTCTTTCTGTTAAAGTATGAATACACTTCAGCCAAAGTAATTTGTAAAAATGATTATTAATATTTTATTTAATTCAATTTTATAAACGTGTTACTTCTATAAAAGCAGGAAAGAAAGAGAGAGAGCCAAAAAGGAAGTTGGCTGTCGAAAATAAACCAAATGAATTTTAGAACTATTGACGTTAGCTGATTAATTTTTATATTGCCGGACTTTAATTATTTTTATGAAAGCGTTATTTTCAACACTCCCTCTCGCTTTCATAAGCTGTTTATAATATCATACAAAGATAGTTTAACTACATGTTTACATGTTTAGTAATGATAACAAAGAATAAAATTTTTCTTTAGATAATGGTTTTGTTAAAATGTCTGCTGGCTGAATGCCACTTTCCAGATCGATGTCACCTCTAGAATAAATATCGCAAGTATAATAATATTGTACGTCAATATGCTTAGTTCTTTTTGAAGATTCTGGTGTTTTTACTAACGATATTGCTTTTTGGTTGTCGCATTTTATTGGTGTTGGTTCATCAAGTTTTATTCCAATACTAAACATTAGTTTGCGAAACCACACTACTGATTTCGTTGCTGCACATAAAGCTACAAACTCAGCTTCTGTGGTAGAAGTAGCTGTCAGATTTTGCTTCTTGGAACTCCATGCTATGGGTCCACCATTCACGGTAGCTATCCACCCAGTTGTACTTTTTCTTGAGTCCAAATCTCCTGCCCAGTCTGCGTCACAGTACATACTTAAAATGTTGCATTTTGAACCAATATCATATGAGATCCCTTTGTTTTTCGTTCCTTTTAAATATCTAAAAATACGTTTAACACCTTGCCAATGCGCACGTGACGGATTCTCAACATATCGACTCAATACACCAATGCTAAATGCAATGTCTGGACGCGTGGATACCATTAAATACATTATAGAACCAATTGCTTCACGATAAGGGAATGTTTCTTCAGATTTAATAATTGACTTTGAAAAACGCATACCTAGCTCTGCTGGAGTCGAAACCGCTGCGCAATTTTCAAAGTTAAAGCGTTGCAATAATCTGTCGACATAAGGTTGTTGATGAATTTTTAAATTTAATGACTTTTTGCATATTTCAATCTGCAGCCCAACGAACGATTCAGCAGGTCCATAAACAATTTCGAACTCTTTGTGCATTTCTTGAAGAAGATCTGTAATAAAATTAATATTATTTCCACATATCAATCCGTCATCTACATATAGCGCCAAATAAGTAACATATCCTTTTGAAGTATAATGAAAAACGCATAAATCTGCACAAGATTGAATAAAACCAAAATTACAAAGAAAAGTCACTATTCTTCTATTCCATTGTCGTGATGCTTGCTTTAGGCCATAAAGACCCTTTTTCAATTTGCAAACTCTTTCATCTATTTTATGTCCATACGGTTGTTCCATAAAAATATTTTCTGTCAACTCACCATGTAAGAAAGCTGTCTTTACATCGAATTGATAAATTTCCAATTTGTACCCTGCAGCTATCGACAACAACAAGCGCACAGACTCATACCTCACAACCGGTGAATATATTTCATCGTAGTCTATACCACGCTTTTGTGAACAACCTCGTACTACTAGGCGGGCTTTATATTTATCTATATCACCATTCGCCTTATATTTTCTTTTAAAAATCCAACGATTTGAAATCACATGCATACTTGAAGTTCGTGGCACTAGAGTCCAGGTGTTGTTTTTATTAAGAGAGTTTAATTCGTCTTTTATCGCCAATCTCCATTTATCAGACTCTTCTCCATTCAATGCCTCTTCTAGGTTGCTGGGTTCTAGTTGAACACTACAAATTTCAGAATTGTTTTCAGCTTGCTTTTTGTTGCTTCTAGTGTTATACGGACTTCGATAACTTTGTCCACGCACTTCTTTATTTGATGTTTTACTAATGTCACTTGAGGTTTTTGATTTTCCGTGTTCTTCATGTTGTTTATAACATTTTGTTTCAACGTTCACATTATTATCTTTTGTTCCTTTATTTTTATCTGCTTTGTTATTATTATGTCCTTCAATTTGTTCCTCGTCACATTTTTCTACAGTGTTGTTGTTATCATCGGTTTTACAAATATCATAATATTGTAATTCTTGATGTTGTTGTAACTTTTGTTCTTTATCACTTTCTATTTCTTTTATTTCATTTTGTTCTTTCACGTCTGCTTCTTCTTCTTCTTTATGGTTTATTTCAACTACTTCACTGTCGCTTTTAAGATTATTTTCATTAAACAGTACATCTCTTCTTATAAAAACTTTTCTGCTTGATGGATCATAAACACGATAAGCTTTACTGGAATCATTATAACCAAGCAATATACATTTAATGGAGTTTTTCTGGAATTTTGTTCTTTGCTCTTTGGGAATATGAACAAATACTTCACTACCAAAAATGCGCAAATGACTTACTGTTGGTTTCACACGGTACCATTTTTCGAATGGCGTACGACCTCCAATTACTTCAGATGCGGTCCTATTTTTCAAATACACAGCCGTATTTACGGCTTCAGCCCATAGATATATTGGCATATTTCTGGCGTGCAACATAGACTTGGCACTTTCAACTACAGTACGGTTTTGGCGTTCTATAAAGCCGTTTTGTTCCGGTGCACGTGGTGTACAAAGCTCATGCTTAATTCCATTCTGATAAAGGAAATTACGGACTGCATCATTACAAAATTCCAAGCCTCCATCTGAACGAAGTTTCCTAATAGTGTGACCATCAGCTTTGACGTCAGCATAAAAAGATTTTAAATTAAATAAAACATCTGTTTTGCTTTTAAGGAAATAAACAAAGCAAAAACGAGAATAATCGTCTTTTAATAACATAAAATAATTTGCCCCATTAATGGAAGGCGTGCTCATTTTTCCACACAGGTCGACATGGAAAACTTCGCCAGGTCTAGTTGCCCTCTTAGCTTGCTGTTTGGGAAAACTTTTTCTATGTTGTTTACCATAAGCACAACCCTCACAAAATGATGGGATTTTATAGTAATTAAGATTTTTGATGTTAATTCCACTTACGGTATTGTTGCTTATCATCTCTTTGAGGGTTTTGTAATTCACATGTCCAAGTCTTTCATGCCAACATTCTAAGGTTTCTGTAATTGCTACATTCAATGTTGCTGAAAATGGTGACAAATCCATCTTGTACAAGCCTGCTTCACGAGTTCCATGTACAATTACAGTATTACCCTTCAGAAAACACACTTCTGTTCCACCTTTCATAAATATTACCTCCATACCTTTTTCCGTTGCCCTTGATACAGACAAGAAATTTTTGTCGAGTTCCGGAACTAATAATACATCCTTTATTACATGTGTTGGGCCACTTTCATTACATCTGACATCAATGTCTCCAATGCCTTCCACGACAAGTTTACGACCGTCTCCAACTCTGACGAAATATTCTCCTTCTTTAAAAAATTTTATTTTCTTAAATAACTCCCTCTGAAAAGACATGTGATCTGTAGCCCCAGAATCAGCAAAGAAAACGTTTATCGACTTTTGTTGCAAATTTTTAGTTTGCAAAACAAACAGCTGAGAATCGCAATTAGTTATTTTATTTCTTTTATCATTCGCTTCTCGCTCAACCATCAATGACTGCATACGATAATTTTTACTTTGTTTGTTACTTTGATCAGCTGCTTTTTTGAAGCATTCTCTTGCCCAGTGACCTTTTTTATGGCAATAATTACAACTTCCATTCCGTTTTACATTATGGCCTTGGCGTTTGCTATGATGATGGTAATCAGTTTTAATATTTTTGTGAGTACTTACTGTGAATGCAGATTTTGAGGCGTTGTTGTCATTTGTATCAGGTGTACGTAAATTAAGCAAAGATTCTTCATTAACTAAATGATCGGTTAATCTCTCTAAATTTTGTTCTTTTCTTGGGACAGCATACCAGGCGGTTCTTACATGATCGAATTTTGCTGGAAGGCTACTTAATATTTTAGCTATAATCATTGGTTCTTTTTGTTCTAAGTCGATGTCTTTCAACCTTTGGCTTAGTGAACTAATATCTGCAATAAAATTTGCTATGCTCTCATTTTCATCCATTTTGCAATTAATGAACTTTTCCAGTAATATCTGTGCGGACTGCTCGCTTCTTTCTGAATGTACTGCTTTTAATCTTGACCACATTTGTGCTGCGGTATGACAATCGGTCAAATATTTTAGTTGGTCTAGCATTAAACCTTTCATTATAAATGCTTGTGCTTCAGCATCTTTTTCTTCCCACGCCTGTGAATTTGTTTCAGGACGCAAAATAGTGCCTAAAACGTAAGGCTTAAGCTTATTTTCAGCCATATAAATCTCCATCTGACGACGCCACAATTGATAATTTTGGCCATCAAACTTATGCAAATTGTATATTTTTGGCTCAGACATATTTCTTTCCCTGTTCTCAATCAACGACAATTGCTCAGCTAGTTCAGCTTGCAGTACTAAATTTTCTTGTTCAATAAAACTTTGTTGAAATAATGAGTCTTGATGCAGCCCAGAATCGTCTTCAGCTAACCTTTTATTTGAGTCAGAAGTTGATGCACTCATAAGAATTTACCAAGTAAATATATTTAATCACACACTAATGTGTCTATATGTTTGCAGAGGAAATATAAGATTAAATATTCACAAGCATTGGGCCCATAACCTGTTAAAGTATGAATACACTTCAGCCAAAGTAATTTGTAAAAATGATTATTAATATTTTATTTAATTCAATTTTATAAACGTGTTACTTCTATAAAAGCAGGAAAGAAAGAGAGAGAGCCAAAAAGGAAGTTGGCTGTCGAAAATAAACCAAATGAATTTTAGAACTATTGACGTTAGCTGATTAATTTTTATATTGCCGGACTTTAATTATTTTTATGAAAGCGTTATTTTCAACACTCCCTCTCGCTTTCATAAGCTGTTTATAATATTATACAAAGATAGTTTAACTACATGTTTACATGTTTAGTAATGATAACAAAGAATAAAATTTTTCTTTAGATAATGGTTTTGTTAAAATGTCTGCTGGCTAAATGCCACTTTCCAGATCGATGTCACCTCTAGAATAAATATCGCAAGTATAATAATATTGTACGTCAATATGCTTAGTTCTTTTTGAAGATTCTGGTGTTTTTACTAACGATATTGCTTTTTGGTTGTCGCATTTTATTGGTGTTGGTTCATCAAGTTTTATTCCAATACTAAACATTAGTTTGCGAAACCACACTACTGATTTCGTTGCTGCACATAAAGCTACAAACTCAGCTTCTGTGGTAGAAGTAGCTGTCAGATTTTGCTTCTTGGAACTCCATGCTATGGGTCCACCATTCACGGTAGCTATCCACCCAGTTGTACTTTTTCTTGAGTCCAAATCTCCTGCCCAGTCTGCGTCACAGTACATACTTAAAATGTTGCATTTTGAACCAATATCATATGAGATCCCTTTGTTTTTCGTTCCTTTTAAATATCTAAAAATACGTTTAACACCTTGCCAATGCGCACGTGACGGATTCTCAACATATCGACTCAATACACCAATGCTAAATGCAATGTCTGGACGCGTGGATACCATTAAATACATTATAGAACCAATTGCTTCACGATAAGGGAATGTTTCTTCAGATTTAATAATTGACTTTGAAAAACGCATACCTAGCTCTGCTGGAGTCGAAACCGCTGCGCAATTTTCAAAGTTAAAGCGTTGCAATAATCTGTCGACATAAGGTTGTTGATGAATTTTTAAATTTAATGACTTTTTGCATATTTCAATCTGCAGCCCAACGAACGATTCAGCAGGTCCATAAACAATTTCGAACTCTTTGTGCATTTCTTGAAGAAGATCTGTAATAAAATTAATATTATTTCCACATATCAATCCGTCATCTACATATAGCGCCAAATAAGTAACATATCCTTTTGAAGTATAATGAAAAACGCATAAATCTGCACAAGATTGAATAAAACCAAAATTACAAAGAAAAGTCACTATTCTTCTATTCCATTGTCGTGATGCTTGCTTTAGGCCATAAAGACCCTTTTTCAATTTGCAAACTCTTTCATCTATTTTATGTCCATACGGTTGTTCCATAAAAATATTTTCTGTCAACTCACCATGTAAGAAAGCTGTCTTTACATCGAATTGATAAATTTCCAATTTGTACCCTGCAGCTATCGACAACAACAAGCGCACAGACTCATACCTCACAACCGGTGAATATATTTCATCGTAGTCTATACCACGCTTTTGTGAACAACCTCGTACTACTAGGCGGGCTTTATATTTATCTATATCACCATTCGCCTTATATTTTCTTTTAAAAATCCAACGATTTGAAATCACATGCATACTTGAAGTTCGTGGCACTAGAGTCCAGGTGTTGTTTTTATTAAGAGAGTTTAATTCGTCTTTTATCGCCAATCTCCATTTATCAGACTCTTCTCCATTCAATGCCTCTTCTAGGTTGCTGGGTTCTAGTTGAACACTACAAATTTCAGAATTGTTTTCAGCTTGCTTTTTGTTGCTTCTAGTGTTATACGGACTTCGATAACTTTGTCCACGCACTTCTTTATTTGATGTTTTACTAATGTCACTTGAGGTTTTTGATTTTCCGTGTTCTTCATGTTGTTTATAACATTTTGTTTCAACGTTCACATTATTATCTTTTGTTCCTTTATTTTTATCTGCTTTGTTATTATTATGTCCTTCAATTTGTTCCTCGTCACATTTTTCTACAGTGTTGTTGTTATCATCGGTTTTACAAATATCATAATATTGTAATTCTTGATGTTGTTGTAACTTTTGTTCTTTATCACTTTCTATTTCTTTTATTTCATTTTGTTCTTTCACGTCTGCTTCTTCTTCTTCTTTATGGTTTATTTCAACTACTTCACTGTCGCTTTTAAGATTATTTTCATTAAACAGTACATCTCTTCTTATAAAAACTTTTCTGCTTGATGGATCATAAACACGATAAGCTTTACTGGAATCATTATAACCAAGCAATATACATTTAATGGAGTTTTTCTGGAATTTTGTTCTTTGCTCTTTGGGAATATGAACAAATACTTCACTACCAAAAATGCGCAAATGACTTACTGTTGGTTTCACACGGTACCATTTTTCGAATGGCGTACGACCTCCAATTACTTCAGATGCGGTCCTATTTTTCAAATACACAGCCGTATTTACGGCTTCAGCCCATAGATATATTGGCATATTTCTGGCGTGCAACATAGACTTGGCACTTTCAACTACAGTACGGTTTTGGCGTTCTATAAAGCCGTTTTGTTCCGGTGCACGTGGTGTACAAAGCTCATGCTTAATTCCATTCTGATAAAGGAAATTACGGACTGCATCATTACAAAATTCCAAGCCTCCATCTGAACGAAGTTTCCTAATAGTGTGACCATCAGCTTTGACGTCAGCATAAAAAGATTTTAAATTAAATAAAACATCTGTTTTGCTTTTAAGGAAATAAACAAAGCAAAAACGAGAATAATCGTCTTTTAATAACATAAAATAATTTGCCCCATTAATGGAAGGCGTGCTCATTTTTCCACACAGGTCGACATGGAAAACTTCGCCAGGTCTAGTTGCCCTCTTAGCTTGCTGTTTGGGAAAACTTTTTCTATGTTGTTTACCATAAGCACAACCCTCACAAAATGATGGGATTTTATAGTAATTAAGATTTTTGATGTTAATTCCACTTACGGTATTGTTGCTTATCATCTCTTTGAGGGTTTTGTAATTCACATGTCCAAGTCTTTCATGCCAACATTCTAAGGTTTCTGTAATTGCTACATTCAATGTTGCTGAAAATGGTGACAAATCCATCTTGTACAAGCCTGCTTCACGAGTTCCATGTACAATTACAGTATTACCCTTCAGAAAACACACTTCTGTTCCACCTTTCATAAATATTACCTCCATACCTTTTTCCGTTGCCCTTGATACAGACAAGAAATTTTTGTCGAGTTCCGGAACTAATAATACATCCTTTATTACATGTGTTGGGCCACTTTCATTACATCTGACATCAATGTCTCCAATGCCTTCCACGACAAGTTTACGACCGTCTCCAACTCTGACGAAATATTCTCCTTCTTTAAAAAATTTTATTTTCTTAAATAACTCCCTCTGAAAAGACATGTGATCTGTAGCCCCAGAATCAGCAAAGAAAACGTTTATCGACTTTTGTTGCAAATTTTTAGTTTGCAAAACAAACAGCTGAGAATCGCAATTAGTTATTTTATTTCTTTTATCATTCGCTTCTCGCTCAACCATCAATGACTGCATACGATAATTTTTACTTTGTTTGTTACTTTGATCAGCTGCTTTTTTGAAGCATTCTCTTGCCCAGTGACCTTTTTTATGGCAATAATTACAACTTCCATTCCGTTTTACATTATGGCCTTGGCGTTTGCTATGATGATGGTAATCAGTTTTAATATTTTTGTGAGTACTTACTGTGAATGCAGATTTTGAGGCGTTGTTGTCATTTGTATCAGGTGTACGTAAATTAAGCAAAGATTCTTCATTAACTAAATGATCGGTTAATCTCTCTAAATTTTGTTCTTTTCTTGGGACAGCATACCAGGCGGTTCTTACATGATCGAATTTTGCTGGAAGGCTACTTAATATTTTAGCTATAATCATTGGTTCTTTTTGTTCTAAGTCGATGTCTTTCAACCTTTGGCTTAGTGAACTAATATCTGCAATAAAATTTGCTATGCTCTCATTTTCATCCATTTTGCAATTAATGAACTTTTCCAGTAATATCTGTGCGGACTGCTCGCTTCTTTCTGAATGTACTGCTTTTAATCTTGACCACATTTGTGCTGCGGTATGACAATCGGTCAAATATTTTAGTTGGTCTAGCATTAAACCTTTCATTATAAATGCTTGTGCTTCAGCATCTTTTTCTTCCCACGCCTGTGAATTTGTTTCAGGACGCAAAATAGTGTCTAAAACGTAAGGCTTAAGCTTATTTTCAGCCATATAAATCTCCATCTGACGACGCCACAATTGATAATTTTGGCCATCAAACTTATGCAAATCGTATATTTTTGGCTCAGACATATTTCTTTCCCTGTTCTCAATCAACGACAATTGCTCAGCTAGTTCAGCTTGCAGTACTAAATTTTCTTGTTCAATAAAACTTTGTTGAAATAATGAGTCTTGATGCAGCCCAGAATCGTCTTCAGCTAACCTTTTATTTGAGTCAGAAGTTGATGCACTCATAAGAATTTACCAAGTAAATATATTTAATCACACACTAATGTGTCTATATGTTTGCAGAGGAAATATAAGATTAAATATTCACAAGCACTGGGCCCATAACCTGTTAAAGTATGAATACACTTCAGCCAAAGTAATTTGTAAAAATGATTATTAATATTTTATTTAATTCAATTTTATAAACGTGTTACTTCTATAAAAGCAGGAAAGAAAGAGAGAGAGCCAAAAAGGAAGTTGGCTGTCGAAAATAAACCAAATGAATTTTAGAACTATTGACGTTAGCTGATTAATTTTTATATTGCCGGACTTTAATTATTTTTATGAAAGCGTTATTTTCAACACTTTCGTTTAAGATTTGTGGAAAGCGGGGCCAAGCCGTAAAGCAATATGTTAATTGTGAGTCACACTTTCATAACAAGTGGTTTGGTCAGCTTAATATGAAATTTTTTTGGTTTTAGTGCTTAAAAAATTCAACCATGGAGATGTATACAATGAAGCAGCGCGTTAAGATTGTGGAAGCTTTTTATGAAATCGAGCGTTCAAATTAAAACAAATTTCGGACACTTCGCGATTCTATGGGTCATCTTACTCAAACTAATGTGCCTACAATCGAGAGAAATGTGCACAAGTTTTAGCAAACCGGGTCTCCGGGAAAAGTGAAAGCACTTTTGCATGCTCACCCAGCTCGTTATCTGGAAGAAAATGCCGTTGGGTACAACAATACGGAAGAGCCGTCGACCTCGAAATGTCCTTATGCCTGAATACTCCAGGAACATCGCTGATGGGAATTTTCAGTAAATATTTGAATTTAAAAGGTTCAACTGTGTTGAGGGCTGAAGTTTAGTGACATCGTTAAAATGTTGAATGTTTGATTGAACAGCCATAATATGGCATTGATTTATACCAGCACCCGCCTTCACAGAAAAATTATAGTAAAAATAAAATCAACAAAATTTTTGTTTGAAAAAATAATTTGTATGCATATACATAAATATCAAACAAATAACCTTGGGTATCTCATCTTGTTGTTTTTTAAAAAAAAATTTTGTTTTCGATCAATTACTATTTTTACTAAACTTTTGTTTGAATCCAGGAACTGCTTTACAGGTCCGCATTCAAACAATTTTTTAATTGATTCAACGAATTTCGTTATTGAACACGAAAAAATTTTTTTTCTGTGTTGATGGCTTAATCACTTAAAGGTTCAACTGTCTCAAGGGCTGAAGTTTAGGGACCATACCAAGCATCGTTAATATGTTGAATATTTGATTGAACAGCCAGGATGTGGCATTGATTTATACCAGCACCTTCCTAGATGGCCTCATCTATTGATGGGCCAACTCCCCGGGGTGAATTATTCACGATTCAGTAGCGTCCTCCTTGCTTTCAGATCTTTTAATCCCTCCTGTATACAATTGCCCAGACAGTCAATGGAAGTCTAGGCTGCGGAAGTTGGTGCCGCGAAATCCATAAGAAACATCAACCCTTAACCAACCCGCCCTTCTCTCCACCACTTTTGGTACCTTACATCACAAATATCTTTATTAAGATAACAGTAATTCCCAGACAGTCGGTGGAATACAAGCCTTAATAACATGGTAGGCCCTAAATAAATGGAAGGCATAAGCCTTCAACGAAAGTAGTATAAATCTAGGGATACTATTTAATATGGGGTTTTTCTATAAGACCGTCTCCTTGTGAGAGGAGAGCATAGGAGCCTTCCTTATGGAAAAACCCCATATCAATTAGAATCAATAGATTTATACTACTAACTAACTCACCCGTCTAACTCTCACTTCTGGTTCCTAACATTACAGGTATCTGTTCTAAGACAACAGCATCTCGGGGTTATTAGCCCTCGAAACCTGCCATGTACCATAGTTATCAGGGAAACCTAATTCCCTTCTCTGCTATTTAAGTTTAAACCACAGCCAACACGTATCAGCAAAGATGCAGACATCTTAACTATTCAGTTTTTAGGCACGATGGCATTAACCTTAATCAGCGCCAGAGGCTTGTCGATAAAATAGAACCTTCTGAGGATTGTGCTGTTCCCTATTTTGTCAATTGACCCTTGGTAAGTGGTTTTTGGAAATCCAACACAACCTAAGTCATGCAGTTTCCAAGATTTTAATTTTCTACAACAAATGAGGAGCCCCTACGCGTTTGTGCTCCTGAATGTAGAGTGGCTTGGTTAGGCATACTCCCTAGCAAAAGCTGCTCCCCGGAGTGTGGTTGATTAGACGGAACGTGGAATTGATTTACGTCTGCATCTGCTTTATCAGCTTTATCTGCAAAGAATAAATTATTCATCACTCAACAGCGCCCCCAAGTGACTCGAAGGGCTCACACAGGTTGCCACTTTTACCATGCGTTTGTATCCATATATTCAAACCCCTTGCTAAAGAGCTCAAACCTTCTAATAGCTTCTGTATGCAAGTTCACAGAAAGCCAATGGAAGACAAAGCTTAGACGCCTGGTGGGTTGAATTCCATTAAGAGCATCAGCCTTTAATGGACTCACCAGCCTATCGAGCACTACTGGTTCCTTACAGTACTGGTATCTGTTGCAAGAAAACAGCACCTCGGGGGTTATTAGCCCCCGAAAACCGGCAGGCACCAAAGTTTTCCCTGCAATTTTGGTTTCAAACCACATGTAGAACGTTTCAGGTAAGATAGGCTTAACTATGATTGCTGTCGGGATGGATTGCAAGCAGAACCTCCCGGAGGCTTTGCAAATCCCCGTTCTACCAATTAACCCTTGCTAAGGGTTTGAAATGTGCAACACTAATTAAGTTCTGCGGCTTCTTAGTGTTTTATTTGCTACTACAAACGAGAAACTCCTACCCCTCTATTCTCCAGATCGGGATGAACCGATAGCACTTTGGTATCGATGATTATGCTCGATACAGTATCGATCGCTAAGTATCTATACTTACGCGGTATCGTAGAAAAGGCATCGATACATACTTCTATCAGTCGATTTCTTCATATGGCAGAGAAGAACCCATCGAGTGAAAAATAAAGATATTTCGTATAAACTTCATCTTCTGATTGCAATGTATTGATCAGGATCCCGGAAGCGAAAATTTTTAAAACGCTTGAATTCTATCATAGCAATTGTGTTAGTGCGAGAGATCCAATGGAGGAAGAAACATATCGAAGCTTTGATGTAAAATAATTTCTCATTGGTTTAATATTCGATAAAGTCACATATATCTGGCCTGATAATTTTTTAGTGACAAATTCGAATGGCTTCAGTAAATGGATTATTTATTTTACTATCTCAAGATGGTGACAGCAAACTTATTATCCTTTTTTTTATTGTGTCCAACGATACGAGTATTTTTTATCGTTATCTATTTGATACTCAGTAGCAGAGCATCGATACCCAAAGTACTTGATTTCTAATGAAAAGTATCGAGTAGTTATTGTATTTACTCGTATCGCTTCATCCCTAGCTCCAGAGCACAGGCGTGCTCAAATGAACATTTGGTAAAGGGGGACCTCAAAAAGAGTAAGAATGTGTGAGTGATTGAGATCAGCACCTTCCTTAAAGGCCTTATCTGATGATAAATCACTTCCACAGGGTAAATTATGCATGACTCGCCAGCGGGTCCGTTTGGCTTACAAGGCTCACCCGGAGAGGGGTTGAACAGACAGAAATGAATGGTGACTTTACAAAAAAAAACTCATCTTCAGCGAAAAGGTGCACTTTCAACAACAAAAACTGCCATATTTAGGCAAATGATACTACAAGACTGATTATTAAAAAGCCGATGCATTCAAAAAAGTTACTGTTTGATGTGTTTCGTGGGCTGATGGCATCAGGGGGCCGTACTTGTTCGAAAATATGGTCGGCAAAGCAGATACCGTAAATAGTGATCGCTATCGCGAGATGTTAACGAATTTCATGTAACCAAAAATTGAGGATATGAATCCGAACGATATGTGGTTCCAACAGCATAATACCACTTGCCACATAACCAACGAAATAATGGCGATTTTGTGTGAGAAATTCAAACCCCGTGCTATTTTGCGTTGCTTTGAAAATATTTAAAAGAATATAGTGTAAGTCAATCAGACAGTTGTGAAAAAGATTTACATCAGCACCTGCCATTACAGCCTTATCTAATGATGGACCAGTTCAACGGAGTGAACTATTCACGATTCACCAGCACCCCCGTGTGGCTGACTAGGCTCATACAGGTAGCACTTTTTGTCATATGTTTGCAGCCATATGAGTAACTTTTTGTTGAGGAGTTCGGGCCTTCTAATCCCTCCTATATGCAATTTCCCAGTAAGCAATGGAAGACAAGACTCAACGAGTTGGTAGGCCGAAGCCCACTAGCAGCATCAGGCCTTAAACCAACTCCACCTTCTAACCATAATCACTGGTTCCTCACAGTACAGGTATCTGTTATAAAGGCAACAGATTCTCGGGAGGTTATTAGTCCCCGAAAAAAAACCACACCAAACAATTATTAAGAATACTAACACTCCCATCCGGTTCAACCACAGCCAGAACGTTTCAGCCAAGGTAGGCACCTAACAGCCAGAACGTTTCAGCCACCTAACCATGTTCAGCCCGGGTTGAACTGCAAGCAGAACCATTCGGGGGCCATGCTGATCCCTGTTCTGCCAATTTGTACCCTTGGTAAGGGTTTACGAAAGCCAACACAACATAAGTCATGCCACTTCCTAGAGTTTTATTTGCTGCAACAAACGAGGAACCCCTTCCCCTCTTTACCCGAAAAACAGAGTGCCCTGGTTGGAAATACGCCAAGGCAAAACCTGCTCCCCGGGGAAGTCAATCAGACAAGAACAGCTCAAGAGCCAAATGATAAGACAATTCAGCAACTCAATTATGTCTCAGACAATGAAAATACTAACGTATAGAGGTCTGCCAACGCAGCTGTGGCAAGTATTTGGCTGATATTTTAATTCACACTTATTTATGATATATCCTTCCAGTATATTTAAAAATAATAAAATAATTCTCTGAAAATATTTTTTGTATTATTTAAAATTAACTTCGTGCGTTTTGGTGGGACCTTCTTTTACTTAACAAGCTTTTGAAAAATTCTTATTTTAAGACATTCTCCTTAAAATAGTTAAGCTATTTTTCTGACTAATATTGTCGAACTGTATTTTATTTTAAACTTATTGTTGTTGCTGTTGTTGTGTATTTAATTGTGAGCTTCAGCTCTTACGTAATACCTTATGCTTCTGATATTTCACTCTCATGTTGTCAACACCAGTTGCTTGTAAGATTTTGCAGATTGATGCATTGCATGCTTGTGCGTGTTTATTCATGTTTATGCATTTTTACTTTTGTGTGTTTATGCCTTGAAATGTTGACATTAAAATATCATAAATTCTTAAATTAATATTTTTGGTTTTTTTTTCCTCTCCTTTTTATTTTATTTTTTGTGTGAATATTTTTGTGGCTAAATTTTTAACGATAATTGTTTTGTAAATATTATGTGGCTCTGTTTTGAAGCTTGAGGTTTTAAATGACTTTTTAAGTATTTAAGTATGACAAAGTTACTGCAACTAACATTGAAATACTGACATAAAAAATTCGTTTTAAACCACACAACTGTGTCTGACAAATACTTTAAGTTAAAAAAAAACTGGAAACTTGTTATGAGTTTATTTATGTTTTTGTGTGCTGAAGTGTGCTAAGAGAATGTTCAATTTAAAAATGAATGCAAAATTTAAAGTTTTCATATTAATGTTCATATTTAAAACAATAATTGTGTTGAAGAATTTTATTAATATTAAAAATGATTTGTAACTTATAGGTCATGTTTTATATTACTCATAATTCTATCTCAATGTCCCTCTTGCTAATGATGAAGTTTTTTTGTTTATATCTCTTTCAAATGTATTTAAAAACCAACCAACCTTTTTATTTGTATAGCGATAGCTGTTTTAGTCTGCCTGGAAGGTATACTAATGGCTGATTTTATAAGAACTATCGGAAATTTAAAAAAACAAAACACATAAAATTCAGAAAAATGCATGAAATATTTATTTGGATCGATAGTTGGGTCGATATAATTTAATGTTTGAAGATTATTTCATGCAAATGTTGGCCGCGGCTGCGCCTCAAATGGTCCATCCGCTTAGTCCAATTTTGGCATACTCTTTCCAACATTTCGGCCGGTATCTCACGAATAATGTTGGCAATGTTGGCTTCCAGTGCGTTAATCGAAGCGGGCTTGTCGCTATAGACATTAGCCTTAACATAGCCCCACAAAAAATAGTCTAGAGGCGTTAAATCGCACGATCTGGCCGGCCAATTGACTGGTCCCAAGCGTGAAATAAACTGTTCACCGAACTCGCCTCTCAATTGGTCCATTGTTTCGCGTGCTGTGTGGCATGTGGCACCGTCTTGTTGAAACCACATGTCATGCAAGTCAAGCTCTTCCATTTTGGGCAAAAAAAAAAAGTTTGTTATCATCGCACGGTAGCGCTCACCATTCACAGTAACGTTGTGATTCGCATCATCTTTGAAGAAATACGGCCCAATGATGCCGCCAGCCCATAACCCGCACCAAACGGTTGTTTTTTGTGGATGCATTGGTAGCTCTTACAATGCTTCTGGCAGCTCTTCACTCCAAATACGGTAGTTTTGCTTGTTCACGTATCCATTCAACCAGAAATGAGCCTCGTCGCTGAACACAATTCTTCGATAAAATAAGTGGTTCTTCATCTAACTTTTCAAGAGCCCATTCACCAAAAATTTGGCGTTGTGGTAGCTCGTTTGGCTTCAATTCTTGCACCAGCTGTATCTTATACGGCTTCACACCCAAATCCTTCCGTAAAATTTTCCACGTAGTGGAGTAACAGAGGCCCAATTGCTGCGAACGGCGCCGAATCGATAATTCACAGTCATCACCAACACTGGCCCATACGGCTGCGATATTTTCTTCAGTTCGCACTCTACGTAAGCGTGTTGGTGGTTTAATGTCCAACAATGTAAATTTGGTGCGAAATTTTTTTACAATAGCCCGAATAGAAGCCTCAGTAGGTCGATTAAACTGACCATAAAATGGAAGAAGCGCGCGATGAACTTTCTTAACAGAGCACGCATTTTGGTAATAAAATTCAATAATTTGCAAGCGTTGTTCGTTTGTAAGACGATTAATGATTAAATTATAGACCAAACTGAAGATGTTTGACAGTGACACAAGATACAAAACGTGCGTGAGCTGTCAAAACTAGTATTGCCAAAAAGATAATAGCAAAAAAATCACTCGTTACTTTGTTAAAAGTTTTTGATCAAATAAAAGAAAATGCATCAATGCTTTATTTAATGTTGGCAATTGTGTATGGAAAACTATATCAGATAAATGTGCGCCTCTAATAGCCTCACAAATGCAGGCTTTTTGAGCATAGTTTTCATTACATTCTTACACATTTCAAGCGATTTTTTTCGGCCAATTTAATCGTCTCAATGTGTGTGCAATTGGAAAAATCGTTGATGAGCATTATGCATAAAGACTTGCATTTACTGGCTTACCATTGCAAGCGCCGTCAATGGTCAGAATAGTGACAAGAAATGTCAACATGAGGCACATTTTCACCTCACCAGATTCCTCAATAAGCAGAATTGCCAATTATTATCCAAAAATCAATGCACCCACAAAGAGTGACTGTCTGGTGCGGCTTATAGGCTGGAGACATCATCGGACCATATTTTTTCCAATATGAGTTCGGTTAGGCAGTTACTGTGAATGGTGTTCGCTATCGTGGGATGATAACGATCATTTTATGGCCCGCTTTTGAAGATATGGATGTGGGCGATATGTATTTTCAGCAGGAAGGTACCACTTGAAACACAGCTAACGAAACAATAACTCTTTTGCGCGATATGTTCAATAGGCTTGTTATCTTACGTGGTGGCGGCGTCAATTGGCCGCCAAGGTCATGTGATTTGACACCGTTGGACTTCTTTCTTTGGAGTTATTTGAAAGAAAAGGTGTACATCGATAAGCCAGCAATAATTTAAAAGCTAGAGGATGAGATAAAGCGGCACATTAATGGCATAGAACCTGAATAATGGCTCAGCGTCATCAAAATTTTTAACCATCGGATGGAGGAGTGCCAAATAATTAGTGTTTTGTTCAAAATCAACATAGGCTCTTAAAATTTAATTTAAAAAAAAATTATAGTTGAAGTCGCAGTTTATTTTTTTGCTTTGTCTGCAGTCTTACAAAAATCTTTTTTGACATGCAGTTTTCTAAATGGAGTAGCCTCCGATTTGCTTAATTACGCTTTTAAGTCTGTTTCACATCGAGTCTGCTAATTTTTGTTTCCTGCCGTGGGGGATCTTCTTCCACAAATTTGGGTTCCAATTCAGTTTACATTATTGGATAAAATTCGACTGGTTAGACCACATCCAGCCCATCGTGTAGGGAATATAGCTGTTCATCGCTGTTCTCAACTTGCTAATTAAAATAAATGATTCCTGAAATTTAAGCCCATGCCTTCTTTGAGCTTTGTTGTCATATAGCTTGTGAAAAAATAGACTTGTTGAGAAACTATTTTGATGTTAATTTCACATTTTTCAACCTTAAGTCAGGCCACTTTGGACTTTTTTTCTCCGAGAATACGTAAAGTTTTAAATGTTCAAGAATAAGCCAACTACAATTGACAGTTTGGAACCCAACATTACTAGTGTTATTTGTAAGATACTAGTATATAAGCTCGAACGGATCGCTCAAAATTAGACCTCTGGAATGCACCACCTCAGACGTATTCGTGGTTAACATTCTTATGGTATAATTTGCCAATAATAAATGCCATAAATTGTTCTTTTGACCGAGAATAAAAATTTCAAGTTCACTTTCAAATTTATGTGTTTTATTTTATATTATAAATCAAATCTCACTATGCATCACCCGTTAGACTAATAAGTGACAGTAACTATTTGTGGAAACCATAAGAGCAAGGCACATTCTTCAACGTTGGAGCACATAGAATCTATCGCACATTATCCGTCTTCTTTTTTTCAACTGACATTAGCATTAAAGTCTTTACCAGTGTTGCCAGAAAATATTTTCAGCAAAATAAGATTTGAAAATATATCTCTTAAAATTTAAATTTTGATATTTAGTGTTTTAATAAATCTGTGTAGTATTATTAAATATATTTAATGAAGACTAAGGGCCATATCCAAAAAAAATTCTTACTTGAGTTTTAACGCATACGTTAGTTACCAAACACATTAGCACTACCATACATTTGTTAAAAACTTTTATGCAAAAACAGTACGTTAACTTTTAAATGTAGTAAGGAATTTAATTGTTTTATTCTGGCAGTGCCGTTATGTTCAGTTGTAATATTTTGAATAGTGATGCATGAAAACTAATATTCGAAAACCGAAAAACAAATTTAAAAAATAAAAAATTATTATTAGGACATAAAATAGCACATTTTTGGCAAACATTTACTGGATTTACCTTTTTAATAAATACTGAATATATAATATGTAGTATATTAATGAAATTGAGAAAAATTAATAGGTTTACTTACTAGAAATATTTTTATTATTCGAATAAAGTTTTTCATTGTATTCGTTTGATTGAAAGTGCATCACTAGCATAATTGCAATTTATATTATTCTTTCAAAATTAATAGTTTGAGAATGTAATGTTTTTATTTCTTTATATAATAAAAGTAATAAATAGTATTATTCTTTAGTTTTCGCAAAATTTCAATTTTTAAGCAAAATAACAATCGGCAAGTCAACTGTCATTTTAACGTAGAGTTAAAGTGTACCCAATTCAACTTTAAGCGCAAGGTAAGCTAACAACTGTTTTTGCATAAAACATTAGGAAGTTTTTCTTAACAATTGCTTACCAAGCTTTGTTAAGTTTTTTTGCATACGGCCGCAAATATATAATATAAAATATAAATATTTAATGAAGATTAATCTTTCATTGCCCTTGCATTATACAGTGTGGCACAGAACCAATTTTATGGTTTGAATGTCCACTGGCCTTTTTAGTTTATCTTTTTCTTTATATTGTTTTATTTTTTTTATTTCAGGACTTTGTAAAGAAGACTTAGGGAATTTAACATCGAACACTACCCAATAGAATAGCGATCAAAAATTGTTGAAAATGGTCAATTGTTTTAACCTTCAGCACCTACCATAAATCTCTTGGTTGCAAATTTTCGACAACCTTCCATGTGTTGGAAGACCACGTACGCTCCACAGGGAAGAACATATCCAACGTATTACAGATAGTGTATAGGATAGTTCAGAAGCATGAACCAAAAGACGTTTGGCACAACTGCACGCAAAGAAAAGGCAATTTGAAATATTGTTGTGACAACATTAGTATATACTCTGTCACAATTTGTATTGTTGCCGCTCATAGTATTTTATATATTTTAATATAGTTTAATCCACTATAATTATAAGTGTGTTCAAATATTCATATTTCTATTGTTACTTTTCCATAATTTTAAAAAATGGTTGAATGCAATAATAATGTTTAAAAATAAAGTTTAACGGCCGTATTCATAAAAAATATCGTATGTTTGTTAAACATCTATTTGACATATTTTCCATAGAAAGTTGTCAAATAACAGTTTAATATACAATATTTCTTATGAATAAGGGCATAAATATATAACAAAACCTTTTGTTATGTGCAATAATAAACTATTAATTAAAAACATACGTATGGTTAAAGCATTTATCTACAACACATGTTTGTTTACAGCAAACATGCCCAGGCCTATGCGCTTGACACTCAATTGTGTGCTCTTTAATACTCAAATACTGCACTCATCATTAGCAATGAAAAATACACAAACAACTTCGTCTTGTATATTTGTTTCCTTCTTCACCGCACACACCCAAAAGCAAAGCAACAACACTTTCGCATGCTTTGTTGGTAAACATTTGCAACAGCGATTATCAGTGTGAATTTTGGTTTTGTAAATGTTTTGCTTTTTACAACAAAAAATATTAAATAAAAGTAGTTTTTCCTTAGATGTACTGGTGTTTACTCTTCCATATAGAACTTTTGGGCATCACTGGTTTACAGTATAAACTAGCTATTGTTGGTTTTACATACGTTGACTTTTGCTTATGTTCATACATAGTTTTCATTTGGTTTGTTGATTTCTTTGTGCTTTTTAAATTTTAATAATAGTAAAAATATAAAAAAAAATTTATAAATATGTTCTTTTTAGTGGAAATAGCAGCATCCTACAAATAAAACCTTAAAGCTAAAAGGTTTGTATAAGATTTTATATGGGCAAATACATACGAGTATTTTTTAATGTATTTAAATTCTATATACTTTTTACAGATACATAAATGGGCCAAATCGAAGATACATCAATGTTTCCAAAACGACATGATCTCGCAAAGTATCAAAATATTGGTTGAAAAATATACTTTTATTAAATGAATTAGAAAACTGTGGTTTTAGTTATAGAAGTTTGTATGTACTCGTATATATATTTATTATGTAATCATATAATATTGTGAACTTTAACACTATTACCGGTGAATGTTACAATAGAATTTACACTTTTCCAATCATATGAGTAGGAGTGATTATATTATATGGTTGGACGTGACAGTTCAATATTGATTATTACAATAACGTTGTTAGTCATGATACAATTAAAAAAACTTTTACCAAATATAAGGTTAAATAATAAAATGTTGGTTCTTGTCTGTACTTAATTGCGTAAATAAATTTCAGATTTGAACCGTATTATATGAGTGTGTTCAAACATATTATTCAACAATAATATTTTGCCCTTAAAATATTGTCATATCAACCATATATTGCGGAGGTCTGTTCAAAGGATTTTGGTCACATTGCACATGTTTCCGCAAGAATTTAAGCCGATAGACTACAAACAGCGTCTTAATTATGCCATAGTTTTCCGACCTAAAGGTAGCTTTGCGCCATCATGTACTAAGCCCTTGGCTTAAACCTTTGTACGTTTGTGTGTGATGGAATTGAATTTTTGCATTAAATATTTGTGCTATCTTCTTGTAACATCATAATAAAGAAACAAAATGTTTGCCATCGAAATCGAAGGAAAACGATTTATAAGAAGTTTTTTCTGATATTAAGATTTTCTTTTAGGAATATGAAAACTCTTCGACAAACGGTTCTGGCACCTCTGGTTTCCACCTCAACAAAATTGGCCATTATTGTTATTTTCATTAAAGTCCAAATAATTATGTCAACTTAAGTTAATAACATAATGAGATTTTTGCATCATTTCTACTCAACAATTTACAAACCCAGCTGTTAACTCTATCAATCAAATGTTTTTCACTTTTTCTAGAATTGTTTCCCTGGAAACCAATAGTTGCTAAGGTTTTCTTTCCAATTGAAAATGATGATTGACATTTGGGTTTATTTTTCTGTCAGAGTTTTAAGAGCCAACAAATTATTAAGAAAGAAAAAAACTTCATAAAAATAGTATTAGAAATTCCGTTGAATCATTGAAAAAAAAATAGGAGTATATGTGCTCGTGTATAAAATTTTTTTGAAAAGTTGTTCATTTTATTCAGAAATACTTCAGCCAAAGTTTCTAAGAACAAAAACAAGAAATTTGTAACAGTTTTTAGTTCATGCTCCATAGACACTGAATTGATTTTAATTAAATTTCGTTAAATTCAAAACAAACTTAAAGAAAAGTTATACAAAAATATTGATGTTCTTTTCTTTTATTAATTCATTCATGAAACAAAACTTTTACTTTTTTGTTGGCATAATAATTTCCAGCGGGAATTATGGGAATTGACTTTTCTGGAAAATTAAAATTTTTTATGTAAAAGAAAATAAAAAAGTTTTAATTGTACCACCAGGATAGCCAAAAGAACATATGACATTTAAAAGTAATAATACACTGCAAGAAACATAAAAATGACAAATAATATAAAATCTCTGCGTCTCCTTTGCATAATTTCTAGTTTTGCTAAGTATTTGAAGTATCGGGCATTTCTGTTAGCTGCAAGAGAACTATCAATAACTATGGTTTGATATATGACAATGTCAAACAGCTTTGGAATGTCTGACCAGTAAAGTTTGGCAAACTATCGAGAAACGTTCAATGCCACAACAATGCTTCCGAATCGTGAAAATTTACTTCGAAAAAATATATCTATTCGCAAAATTTATAGTCATTTATGATCATTTTACGTTAAATATCGTATTATTTGTCCCAGTGAACATTGCACTAATTTCCCTTTGGTTCCTAACTAAATGCCCTTTATCAGCGTTGCCAACATTGAAGTTTCAAAGCGCACCAAAATGAAGAAAAAATCGCGTTATTTCAGCACAAAAGCACCAAGTTAAGATTTTTTTTTCTCTTTTAAAAACTACTACTATAAAAGGTATAGCATTTTTACATTAAAAAATGATCATGAAACAGCATTTTAAGCAGCTATTAGACAAACAAACTGGCTTTGACAGTACCGGCTGATGGCATGCCATCAAATTCGTTCAATGGCTAGAACCCCTGTTTGTCAAACTTGGCCTCTAGTGCGATTCTGGTACTTTTATTAAGGCAATGGCATGTTTACACTACTTTTAACGATATTCGATATTGCAATAACAAGTTTGGTATTCAGCAACGTCTGTAACAAAATTTACTTATAAGTATATACGAAAATTTGCCAGAATTGTAACAAATAGAAGATGAAGCTTATCATAATAAAAATTTTATGAACACGTTTTAGACGAATTTAAGAGTTTAATAATTAACACGATAGTTTATAAATTGCTAAAAGAGTGCTGAATTCGTGCGCCTTCATAAACATGAACTTCACTATTCAGCGTCTGCTTTTATTGTGATATTTGGCAAACTTGGCTTGATCGTCTAATAGAAAAACATAAAGTTTTAGAAAACAATAAATTTTGTAAAATGTAATGTAAAAATTTTATATAGTAATTGAATTAAATTGAATATCATTAAGTGCCATCAAAATTTAAAAAGCGCACCGAAAATTAGAAAAAGGCGCACAGCGCTCCGATTAAAGAATTTTTCGCACAAAAAAGCGCCAAAAACAGTGCGAACAATTTCATACCGGTATTTTTGTGCCATCTATTCGCAATTTGATGGCGATATGTTCACAATTTGACAACAGTATGTCCACAATTTAACGAAATATGCATTATCATTCGCTGACAAAAATTATAGAACGTCTTTTTTCTCTTTGTGTACCTATACGTTCATATACTCGTATGTAGTTATGATAAAGGTATTAAAATCAAAATTTTCAACTTCTAAAAATATTTAATTATTACTTAAGTTATGGACGTTATGACACTCTGCAAAGTGCCTTAGTGTCTAAGGACATTACGACACCTCCCTGATGGACATTATGTCACCTTCAAAAGTGACTTCACGTGCATGGACCTTATGACACTTTTAAGTGTGTCATAACGTCCATAGACTTAATGTCACTGCACGTTATGACATGCCACCACCGGACACCGGATTATTAAAGGTATCCTCTTATCAGGCGATTTAATTTTAAGGGCCGATGTTCCATGTCAACCATACCTAAAATTCAAGTTTTTTTTTCTGCATTCGATTTGATATTCTAGCAACTCCAGGCCATTCAATTTAAAGCAAGGAAAGATATATAATCAAACAATACGTTAAAGTTATTAAGGCTCATACATATCGTGCACTTCGTAATTTAATTTAATCGTCTAAATGTGCACACAATCGGAAGAATCGTGTAGAAGTTTGAGCAAACGGGGTCTGTAGGAGATATGAAAACAGCACTGTATGCTTGTACAGCTCATTCTGCAGAAAATATTACTGCTGTTCGCGATAGAGTGGCTCCGTCCTACTCAAGTCATCGTCGTGTATAACAATTGTACCTCCCACGCTCGTCGTTGATGAGCATTGTGTATAAAACTTGAATTTACACCCTTGCAAGGTGCAGTTAACTTAAGACCTATAGCATACTGACCATTCCAAACGTCATCAATAGTCAGAATGGTGAAAAGAATTCGATAATCAATTGTCGGAGGTCATTCAGTGATAAGGCACATTTTCACCCCAGTGGACTCATCAGTAAGCAGAATTACCGCATTTGGGCGTATTATAATTCAAGGGTGGTTGCCGAAAAACCAACTTACCCACAAAGAGCGATTGTTAAGTATAGTTTATGTGCTGGCGGCATCATCGGACCGTATTTTTTCCAAAATGAGGCCGGTCAGACAGTTACTGTCAATGGTGTTTGCTGTCGGGAGATAATAATGAACATTTTATGGCCCAAACTGGTAGACATGGATATGGGCGATAGGTGGTTTTAACACAACGGTAACATTTGTCATACAGCCAATGAAACAGCGGCTAGTTTGCGCGACAAATTTAAAGGCCGTGTTATCTCACAAGGTGACCCTGTTGGCAATTCAGTCCTGTTATATTAAAAAATTAATGCCATTAAAGCAACTGTCAATCTGGTGATAAGCAAAATCGACTCTAGCAATATTTATAATCTGTTTTATAACCAATAAAAAATTATAAATAGATTGTTTTCTATGCTACCCAGCTGTCTATATGTCGACATTTCATAGGAGCTATCCTAATCATCAGTAGACTTTCAAAATTTTTGAAAGATTTCGGATTGCTCTACGCTACACTCATTTGCAGCCTGAAACCCCCACCAACTCCCCAGTCCGACTTAGATCCATTTGTAAAAATTTCTAGCACGTCCTCTTGACGATCTGTGCCAGTCAGAGATCGAGACTGATAAGATTACATGAAATCTCCTGTTGGACAGTAGAGCCGGCGAGCAGTAATCAATATTCTACGAAAGATTCACTATTCTTCCTATTATTGAGGCATGACCATATGTCGCTTGCTTCCACCTCCCGCTTGACCACAGCCTGATGGCCGAATTCATGGCTATTTCCTTCACCATGAGATCAGCCGGCAGTCAGTTCAGCATTTTTTTTTTTTTTTTTTTTTGAGCGTTTTTTATTTATTGAATCTTCAAAATGAACTAACAATAAGTATTCAAATCTTAATACTAAATTTAAAATTAAAAAAAATGTGATTCTAAAGTCCGGCCAATGCTAGACAAAAAGTTTTATTATGCGGGAGCTATTTCGGTAAAATCACCTATTGAGCAATCTGATGGTGGCAGCGGTATCCCTTCTTTTAAGCCGAGTGTGGCCGCCAAAATTAAGTATATTGCGAGCAAGAGGGTTTGGATGAAGCTCCAGTTTACTGATATACCTTGTCGCGTACTTAGAAAATTCCTCTTTTACCAGCGGAACACTCAGATCGTTATGAATTCGTGAATTTTTTACGTACCATGGAGCTGCAGTAATCGTTCGTAGAATTTTGTTTTGTCGCCTTTGGATTTTTTCAATGTTTGACGCTGAGGCGGTGCCCCATAACTGAATTCCGTAGCACCATATAGGCTTTAGTATTGAGTTGTATAACAAAAGTTTGCAATCTAATTTCAGTGTCGAATTTCTGCCCATAAGCCAATTTAGCTGCGCTGCTTTTAGTTTTAACTGAGTGACCTTTGCTTCAATGTGAGACTTCCATGTTAGCCTACGGTCCAGGTGAATACCAAGGTACTTGACTTCGTTGTGCTGCGGAATAGGTGAGTTGTTAATTTGGATAGGCGGACATGTTTGCCTACACAGTGTGAATGTAACATGAGTACATTTCTGTTCATTAACTTTGATTTTCCAAAGTTTTAGCCATTTCTCTAATATTGAAGTATATTCCTGTAAATTTCGTGATGCTAATTGGTGGTTTTCATGAACACTCAAAAACGCTGTGTCATCTGCAAAGGTAGAAGTGTGGATTCCGGATGTCGTTGGCATGTCAGACGCGTAAATCAAATATAAAGTAGGCCCCAGTATGCTGCCTTGGGGAACTCCTGCCTTGATTGGCTGAGTTGGGCTTATAAAGTCGCCTTCTCTGATAACAAACTTCCGCCCGTATAAGTAGCTTTCCAGAAGCTTGTGTGTATTTGCAGGCAAGTTTAGCTTTATTTTGTGCATCAAGCCGTCGTGCCACACTTTATCAAAAGCTTGAGAAATATCAATGAAAAGAGCTGAGCAATACTTCTTCTCCTCAAAGGTTTGTCTTATGACATTGACTAGTCTGTGCGTTTGTTCTATGGTGCTATGCTTAGCCCGAAAGCCAAATTGATGATCAGGGATGCATCCCACATTGTTCAATGTTGGACTCAACTTCGCCATTAACAATTTTTCGAATAGTTTTGAAATTGTTGGTAAAAGACTTATTGGTCTATATGATTCTACCTTAGTTAGATCCTTCCCTGGCTTGGGTATCATAGTAATCATTGAGACCTTCCACTCTGCAGGATAATACTCAAGGCGTAAAATGGCGTTAAAAATAAAAAGTAGAACCCTTCTAGCTACACGAGGTAACTGTTCAAGCATTTTACCAGTAATTTGATCAATGCCTGGAGCTTTCCTGGGGTTTGTATTACCGATAACGTTTTCGACATCTTGAAAATTAAATCTCAAAGACACAGGAGGTCTAACAACATATGGTGGTAATTCCGCTGTATTATTCTCTGAATCATTTGTGATAAAAACGTTTTGCAAATGATCGACATACAACATTCCCTTTTCAGAATCACTTCTTGCCCAGTCGCCAGTTGAATTTCGCAAAGGTGGCTTACCTATTACGGGTCTTTTTAAACCTTTTGTCGCTTTCCACAAGGAATAATCAGATTGAGGGGTACCATCAAGGCTTTCCAAATATGTTTTAAGGGAAGCCATTCTATGGACTTCAAGCAGATTTCTTAGCTGAGTTATGCATTCCCGTAGCCTAGTTTTAAGCTGGGGAGACCTGCGAAGTTGCCACTCTCTTCTGACTCTTCTTTTTTCGGACAGAAGTTGCTCAATTTCAGATGAATAAGTTCTATTGCTCTCATTCCTAGGTCTTAAATGACTAGTGGTAGCATGCTGTACGGCCAGTTTGAGGTTTTCAGAAAAATTGTTAATTGACACATCAATATCCTCAGGCGTTCTCAAGGCGATATTTTCAGTACAATGTGTGCTCAAAAATTTTTTGTACTTTAACCAATTAACTCTATTGACAGTCAACGGTGAGCCAATTTCTTGAGGGAACGAAATAGAGATTATAGAGGGAGAGTGATCTGATGACAAATCTAATGAAGGCTCCACTTGCATCCACTCTAAAGGAAAATTTTTCGCAACTCCAAAATCTATAACGTCTGGGATCTTTCGTCGGTCTGTCGGCCAATAAGTGGGGTGTCCGCTTGAAACCACATCTAAGCCCATTTTGGAAACGGTGTCAAGAAGCACACGGCCTTTCGAGGTAATTAAGCGTGATCCCCAAAAAGTGTGTTTAGCGTTATAGTCGCCAGCCGCTAAAAATCGAGGCCCAAGTGATTTGAAAAAATTTGAATATTGGCTTTCTGTTATTGAAAATCGGGGCGGTGAGTAAATCGAGGAAATAACGATTTTTTCATGAAAATATTCAATGCATATATTAGTTGCTTGGATATACTCCTCACGTGTCTCGTTCATTAAATAGTGCTTAATTCTGGATTTTATTAGAATTGCCGATCCTCCGCAAGATCTTCCACGGGGATCTTTTGTGTCGTACAGTATGTAGCCATTAATTTTGAAAAAACTGTTGGTTGTCAAATGAGTTTCAGCAATCAACATTATATCGATTTGCTTTTCCATAAGGAAGTGCTCAAGTTCATTTTTGTGATGGCGGATGCCGTTTGCGTTCCAGAAACATATTTTTAACCAATTCATTTGTTTAAAATTGCCTGCAAAATAGTGGATTGCATTTTTAGCATTTCCTGCATCATGTCATGAACAAGAGTCTGCAGAGTTGCCTCAAGATTGCTAAAATTTGGATCGGATTTTGGAGGCTTGGGCTCTTGATCCAAGTTTGGTTTATCAGATTTTACCACATTTGCATAAGAAATTTGTTTGGGGTTTTGCAAGTTTACATGGCTGGTTGACTGGCGTACCTGGGGAAAATTGTTTGTAGAAGTGGTGTTTGACTGCTGGGGTGGCATATTTGAAATTGGTGACCTATTTGTCATTGACCTCTTGAAGTGAGTGTAGACAGGGCAACCCCTGTAGTTTGCAGTATGGTTACCTCCACAGTTACTGCATTTCTTAACGCTCGCGTCAGTCTTAGGTTTTTTGCACTGTGATGTACCGTGAAGTTCACCACACACAACGCAAACTGCGGGCAGCTTGCAATAGGCCTTAGTATGGCCAAATTCTTGGCAGTTTAGGTATTGAACGGGCCCTAAACGCTTATGAGGCTCCTCAACGGTAACCTTGCGATGCAAAAGATACTTGAGGTTATAAATAGGATGCACTTCATTCTTTTTTAAGGCAACATCTCTAGGTTCCAATTCAACCCTAAACATGGGTTGAGGAATTTTTTCACGGTTTCTAATATTAACCACATTTTTAATTTTGAAGCCATTGTCTTCTAGTCCGGTTTTGACCTCATTCGTGTCAACAAAAGGGTCAATCCCTTTTATAACGACCTGAATACCTTTGGCACTTTTAAGCTGATATGTGTAAAATGATCGCTTCTCCTTCTCTAGAACGTCAGACAGCTTTCGGTATTCATTTTCACTGTTTACCTGGATTTTCGTTTCATTGATGCCGCCGTGCTTAACCGATGTTACGTTAAAAGTATCTTTGCCGATTGCCGCAATAAGTTGTTTTACCAGCTCACTAGAGGTAGGTTCTCGCAAATATATTGGTGGCGGCTTAAAGGTTTTTTTAGAAATTGTTGGCTCATCTGTTTGCAGTATAGCAAACCTATTGCTATCGGTTGCCGAAGTCCTATTATCATCTTTAGAAAATTTCGGTTGAGATGATATTTGAGCTGATTTGGGGCTTCGCTGCCTTTTAACCACGGTTATGTACCTGTCCATGCCTACTTGGATTTTTACCTTATCATCAACAATTAAACTGGAAGATGTTTTGTCTTCAGTTGTAACAACAATATTTGGCGAACACGATCGCGGGCGTTTCCTATCTCTTAGAGACAGGAAATTTTCCAATGATTTTTTCACCGATTCCTCTTCAGAAATCCAAAGGTTTTTTCTACCGGAGCTAAGCTCTTTTTCAGAATTACATCTGATAGGTACACTCATGCAATTAATTGCTTCTATTTTTTATTTACAATTTTAAATGGTATTTAAAAAAAAATGTCATAAAGTTTTTTTTTAAACAAAAACACTCTGTTCACCTATTACGGTTTTTACTTAATCCCGTTTTATTTTATTTTTTATTTTTTTTTTTTACTTGCGATCAAAAAACAAACACGTCCGTTCACTATCGAAGCTAAACAACGACAGTTCAGCATAGAGAAAAATCACCATCAAAGCAGCAGTACGCATTATCTTTTCTGCGATTTTGCAGTAGGTGTTTTTCTCCAACGATTTCCACCACACGAGCGTCCCATACGTTAGAATGGGCTTAACAACCATGCTGAATAGCCAGCAGGAGTTCCTAGGATTTATTCCCAATGGCTCCTTTGCACAAGAATAAGGCGACAGCCACTTTTTTTGCCTTTGACTGGACATTCCGCTGCCAGGATCTGGGGAGTTACTCTCTACTCGTATTGCGATGCGAAAGAAAAATGGTTTTCTATCGAAAAATTGGTAGCCTGTATGCGTTTACGTATTTTTCTTTTGCATTTAATTTTTCGCTTTCTCACATTTTATTTTATGATTCCGCGCTATTGTTTATTTTGTGGTACCAGTGTTGCTCCATTTTCTACTATTTCGCGAAAAAGTTTGCGCAAACGGCACAAAGTTCTAAACTATACTCTTATCACATTTACCTTTCGTATCGATGTTACTTTCACATGGCAATAGAATTTCCAGCATTTTGTGGAAGTGCATAATGGTTTGAATTCCGCTTCTGAATGGAATTGAACTCTGTAAGACTAAGTATGTTCTATTATAAATAATTTGTGAAAACATTTTTATGAAATTAAAGGAACATTGACAAAAATTTAATCAAAAACAAGTCTATCGAGAAGGTTCTTATAAAAATGAAGCAAAACGGAAAAAGTGTACTCTCTTTGATATACCCTTTATTAATGCTGCTTTCCACGAACGTTAACATTATTTATTATAAATTATTTTCCTTTCAATATCAAAAACGTTAATGGATATTTTATGTCATTTAATGGAAGATGACAGAAATAAAAATGAAAAAATTATATTAAATTAAAATAAAATAGAAAAGACACAAGCAAAATAAAAATATCAGCAGTACGAGTAGTTTAGTACTGTGATATATTTTATGAATAAATTTTGCACGACCTAATTTTATTTCAAAACCAGGACAGGGACGTTCCAATAGTAAGAGGCATAAAGGGAAGAGAGTGTTGACCAATATAATACAGATAAACTAAAAAAATATTCATGTGTTTGTTAACTTTGGCAAATAGATGAAGTAGAAAGAACTATTCAACGAGAGAATATGAGCAAAAGGAGCAGAACTTTTCAAAACGAACTCAACAGACTTTTTTGAAAAACTTTCAGGCTTGAAAATTGGGAAGAAAATCATAAATAAATATTTGTTTTGATTTGTGCACTTTGAGAAGCACTGCACTAAAAAGTGGCTTAAAATTGAAAATGATTTTATGTAAACACTAGAAACTTCTGGCTAATAAACGCTACATAGGTAGGTACAAAATTTGACTAAGTACTAAAAAAATTTAGTATTAGATACAATATATTTGTTTTTTACTTTATACTAAGTAGCACGCGTGTTCTAAAAAGTATTTAGAACTTTGGTACAAAGTTTAAGTACAAAGCGAGATTTAATAACTAAAAGAACATCGTCTTAAAACTTTCATTTAACTAAAAAAAAATAAATATCATGTAAAGAACTAAAAACTCGATTCGATATCAAACTAAAATAATTATCCTTATACCCAGATAATTATCCGTATAACGTGTTCATTGATTTTTTTATTATTTGGAATTCCCAAAATTGGCTTCAATAATCGCCAAAATCTTTGACTTGCCCGGAAACAAAACGCAACTTCAATTATCGTACTAAATCGAATGGATTGTAATAGTTCAGATACACGTTCTACGGCCAAAACGCGCATGAATATGAAAAGCCGGTTCTAGCTCGGTTAGTGAAGCAATGCCGGCTTCAGGAAACGTCAAAATTCTCCCCAAGAAACAATATGGCAACTTGAGTTTTCGCACTAAAGCGAATATAGTTTAGATGCATGTTTGACAACATAAACACACATCGAATATGAAAAACTGGTTGAAGACCGGTTAGCGAGGTACCTCAGAATTTTTTTCAGGAATTCCCAAAATCAGCTTAGTGGATCCCCAAAATCCCCCCACTTCCCCGGAAGCAATTATGATTTAAAATATAATAATTACTATAAAGAAGTAAGTATTAAAAAGTAATAAGCACTAAAAATTAATATGCATATTAATGTAATTAGAACAAAAAATAAAAAAATAAAAACGAAAAAGTAACAAATAATGAGTATTTATTTTTCCACAAATGTTGTAATCTGGTAATAAGTACAAAGTAATATCTGCTAATATGAAATTGGTACTAAAAGGTACTAAGCAATAAAAGTCATAATAATTAAATCAATTTCAAAATGTTTAAAGTACTAAAAATATATTAGTACTAAAAGTAGTAACATATTGGTACTAAACATACTAAAAATATATTAGTACAAAAAGTGCTAAAAGGATATTAGTGCTAAAAACTGCTCAATTCTCTAAGGTGATAATATAAAAAATGTCTTAGCTATTAAAAAATAATAATTATAGTACTAAAACTTAATAAGTACCTAAAAGACATTAATGTCAAAATGTAGTATATTCTAAAAAACAACTACTATATCGATAAACAATAGAAAGCCATTGATAATAAAAGTTCTTAGCGATAAAAAATTTTTAATACTATTATATTACTGCTAAAATTTTTATACTTTAATAAGTTTGTAGAAAACAAAAATTTGTGCTAAAACTACTAGTACTAAAAACTATATTTTTATGTGAAAAATACAAGTTTGACAAGGTTGAAAAGGTTATTGCTAAAAGATATGCAAAAAAGTACTCAAAACTTAAATTCACACCACAAGTATTTAGTACTAAAAGGATATTTAGCAAAAAAAAAAACATTAACACCAACGATATTATCATAATTGTAAATCTCGTTTAAAAAAATTAGAGCTGTAAGTTATTCAGTACTAAAATATATTGGTACTAAAAATTGCTTAAGCAAGAATTAATTGACGATATGAAGTAATTTTTACTATTACGCAACACGTGAAATAGAAAAGTATTTAGTTCGGACAAGTATTATATACTGCTAAGTTATTAACGCTAAGAAATTTACAGTTTCTCTATATTATTATAATATACCAAAAAACCTAGTGTCAAACAACAAAAAAAAATTAAATCAACTTAAGTCAGTACTAAAAACTTACAGAGGAGATTCTAATCACTCTTAATAATTTTCAAATTTACTGACGGCCAATTACAAAGTACATGATATATCACACAGCGTGAAAATACGCTTATTATTTGTTATAAAATAAATGTAACTTCGATCAAAATATGATTAATTAAAAATGTTTTCATTAAAATTATAATCAAATGTTTTGCACTGACATACTCGTACATACAAATACATATTAATAAACAAAAACTAAATGGTAGTCCAGAGACAGTAAATGCAAAAACGATTATGATGCGAAACTGCCGTGATATCCTAACTCCATGGAAGCTTTAAGACTTGGTGATAAAGTAATGATATTTAACAGAAAAATTTGTTTAAATATTATAATTTTTTTCATAAATTTTTCATTATAAAACTTTTCTACATAAACGCGTTTTACTCCAAATGTTGCAAAAGCCGTCTTAGTACATTCTTTTAATATGCCAAAAAAAATATCTTTTAAGGACGCCCCTGTTTGTGCTAAAACTAAAACGCGTTCAAAACACAAAACGGCATAAAAAGTACTTTAGACACTTAAATGACTAGTCGATTGTTCAAACTCAAATGCGCTTATACACGAACACATTAACTTACTTACACACATACACATTACAATGAGCACATGCACACTAATGGACCAAATTGACATACTGACAGGCAGACAGATAGTCGGAAAAATGTAAAGATGGACACATGTGCGGTTGGACGGACCGACAGACAGACAGACAGACACACAGACCGACTTAATTATTAAGTATCTAAGAGTCTTGTCATATTATTGCTGAATGCATAAAATATTTAATATACAATTTTGAATGTTTACTAGGGCATTGTAAACATTCATACATACATTATTAGTGCTTCTTATTGCTGCAGAGTTTTGTTGGAATGTGTGTATTTGGTATACATCTACTAAACGCCTATAAGCAGGCCATTAAATTGTACAAGCAGATGTGCTGCATGTAGGTGTTGGTGTATGGTGCTATGTGTGTTGTTTTGTCTGGGTGTTAGTAAGCAAGTGTTTGGCTAAAAAATAAAAGCTTTGTGGCAAATACTTACATTTTCCAACTTGGCTACCGTCTCATACATGGTCATGTTATTGACTTTTCCATATTGAACAATAAAATCAATATCTGCATTTGTTGCGGTCTGTCCCGAAGTGGATAATGAAGATGAAGATGATTCGGTTGTTGCTGGTGTTTTATCAACTGTTGCTGTAGTTGTTGACATTTCCGCAGTTGTTGAGGTTGTTGTATCGGTTGCATTACTATTCCCACCGTCAATATCCGGTTGGGACCAAACAATACTTACAGAATTATTTGTTACTTTGGTGGCATGCAAATCTTCTGCGGGACCGGGTATACTGCCAGTGCCTTAAAATAATTTTAAAAAAAAGTTTTTTTTAAGAAGAAGTATTTAAAAATAATAACAATAATAATACTTCTGTAGAAATATGTATATGTGATCAATATGCGGCAAACATTAACAGAAAAATAATTAAAGAGCTCTGTGCCTGAGTTGATTAAATGGCCAAATTAAAAAATACATCAAGTTCACATGATACCAAAGTCGAATCCAAATAGGTGCTGATAAGTAGTAGTGTAGCTTCTACGAAAAAGCTAGTTGTCCCCCAGCTCCTGGGTATTCAATTATTTTTTCTGTTCTTTTTTGGTTTTATTGCTTCACAGCAGTTGTTGCTATGATAAAAAATAATGCTTCTTCTTGGGTGAAGCTGGACTCGAACTCACAACTAGTTAGATAATATTGTACATATGGGATAATAGTTTTCTTTTAGTTTAGAGCAAATTTTCTTGATGATTTAAGCCATGCAAAAGGTCGGGGCTATATATCTTTTTTTTGCACTAAAAAATTGTAACAATGAAAAAGAAAACATATTTCTGCTAATGCAGTTTTACCGTGTGGTGGTATAAGCACAGCTGTCTTTTGCGTTCATTCAGTAAGATTGTTCAAATTTTGTTAAATGCTACATAATTCTGAAAAACCCAATTCTGAAGATACGTTTTTTTTTATTCCAACAAAAGCATGAATTTTTTTTTACGCCAACAAAATCATGACTTAAAAGTTATGGTAAAAATTGTGCATGATTATGGAAGCAATTTCAAAAGAGTATTATAAAACAGGCATGGCTTTAAATCATTGTGTATATAAGCTCAAAGGCGGCATTTATACTATGATTTAAAGTCATGACTTTTTTTCAATATATACATGTGTTCTTTAATTGCTGTTATAAAATCCCAAAACGGTTACAAGATGATTTAACTTGGCTTGCCAATACATCTCTTGACATGCTATCATAATCGTTTGATGAGCCAAAATTTGTGTTTGTCAAACTTGGTGTAATGGATATGAAAATTGTTTAATATTTTGTATTTGCCATGATGCCATAAGATTCGTTTAATAGTATTTTTGTCAAACATTGTGTAAATTTCTTTTTTATTTTCGTAAGTGAGCAGTTAAGTAGCCGTGGTTGAAGTGCTCGCTTTAAAAATAATTCATCAAAATACTGAGTGCTCTAACGAAAACGCACAATATTAATTGTATATAAAACAAAAGATTTTTAGATAATTATCTTAATATTTTTTACTATCATAGAATGATCTATTATAAACAAAACATTGCCCAAATACTCGCCACGGCTTCGACGGTATACCTCTACCTAATAGTACATATGTTCAATGAGCCTCATACATTATCGAAGTTCAATGTAGCTAATAATAATATTTTTTACTATCATAGAATGATCTATTATAAACAAAACATTGCCCAAATACTCGCCACGGCTTCGACGGTATACCTCTACCTAATAGTACATATGTTCAATGAGCCTCATACATTATCGAAGTTCAATGTAGCTAATGTGACCTATTATCTCATGCGTTATCTCTTGAATTATTATTGACTTATTGGCTCATACTTTTTTTTTAAATATCGCCATAGAAAGCAGTCCGAGAATTTACAATTACATGATAATGGCGGCCAATTGACATTACCACGATGTGAGATAACACGGCTATTGAATTTGTCGCGAAAAGAGTCATTGTTACGTTGGCTGTGTAGCAAGTGGCACCATCTTGATGGAACCAGATATCGTCCTGCGCCATATTCTCATTATATAGCCACAAGAAGTATGTTATCATCTCTCCGTAGCGATTATCATTTGCGATAAAGTACGTGGCAAACCCATAAACCACACCAAGCAGTCGCCTCTTAAGCAGTTACTTCTTAACAATCTCTTTGGTATTCTAATTTGCCCAAATCTAATAATTCGTCTTGTTAACTGATGATCCTGCTGACTAAAAAATCCCTTAGTACGTGAAATTTATTCTTATTTAAACTTCCATTTTCGCAATAATCTTAACGCTCTGCTCAATTGTGTACTTCTCCACGGTTGAATTTATAAAAATTAAGCAAAGAAATGTCAAATGAAATTTGGCAAAAAGCTTGAGGTCATAACTTACATCGAGCATTATGGTTGGACCACCCTCTAAACAAGAGTTTACCAGAGTTATGTCAAATAAAAACAGAAGTTCACTATAACAGAAATTTGAAGCAAGAGCTTTAAGAAAAGCTGTTGAAAAGTGAAACTAAATACAACAACTAAGGTGTCAGAAAATGTTCTATTCTTTCTATTCAAACTAAGTTTGAATAACACAATAAATCCCCAAATCCGTATAAAAAGCTATCTGGTAACCTGAAATAACAGTGGCAAGTGCAATTCATGTCACGGTTCTTTTTGTGGCTTGGTCTAAATATTATCTCTTTTTCAAATGACTGCCGTTTGTCAAATTTTTGGTCATAAAATCATATCGAAAAGGGGTAATATTAACTGCCCACCCCATTGCCCTGATTAGTCTTCAATGGCCTTTTTCCTTTCGGAATAACTAAAAAGCAAAGTTTTCAGTAACATTTCGACGACGATTAGCAAACTGAAAGAAAATATACGCGAGAAAATGTAAAAGAGGTTAAATAATACACTTAGCGGTCATGTAAATTTCTGGTCTAGGTTGCATCAGTTCCAGAGTAAGCATGTAATTCTTAAAAAATAAGCCCTATTTCATTTACTTTCCTAATAAATAGTTTTATCAACATGTGACTATTTCTTCTTTATTGGTAATTTCAAATTATACAATTAATTGTAATTTCGGATACAATTAATTGTATAAGAAATTACAATTAATTGTATCCGACTGGTTATAATAATTATCCCTCTTTTAGGTTGATTTTACCCAGGAATAAGAGAGAGATTATTCCCCCACATTCCAAGAGGCGTCATTGTCGTCGCATGAAGGCAACATCGATAAAGTCTTGGTTGTACACTTGTCTTTGAAAGCAAATGTCTATTATTTGATAGGTATGTGATAATTCCTATACCTAAGTGATAACACAACGGGATCGTTTGAGACCCAAATGAGCTGGCATTTCAAAGGCTGGTTGTTGAACCTAAGTGATAGATACAAACAATATTAAATTCTTGTCGGCAACAAGTAAATTAATGCTATATTTCTTACGTCGACTTCATGTCACTATGATGACGAATCTTGGAATATGAGGGATTAATAAAAATCGCCCACTTTATTCGCTTTCTTTGTTTTCTGATTATCGCCTTTCAACTACCAAAACAGCAACTATTTCACACGCCAATACATATACGAATTTCACTATTTAAAGTGATATTTGGTGAGCTTACCATGATAGGGTAATATCAAAACACTCCCTAACTTATTAGAACATACTGTTGTGTAAACATCTAAAAGGAAAACTATAAAGGGAAACAAAAAAAAAAAAAAAAATAGAAAATGTAGCCTTTTATTCGCTGTCCTAATTTCTTAGTGTGCAAAAAAAAAAGCTTGCATTGAAGTCATGACTGTAAATCATGGTGTAAACGTGGACTTTGAATTTTTCAATTAAGATTTCATTTTCTTATGCTCCATATAAAATCTGTTTAGCAAATTGCTAAAGAGCTACAGAAATAATCTTTTCAGCCACTTCGAAACAAAGCAACAAAAAAAGACAATTTTAACAAATTCTTTAAAAACTCACCTTCTTCGAAACATTGTAGAATGTTGCCGGCATACGATAAACAGTCAGTACTGGAATTGGAGCTGGCACTAGTTGACAATGAGGTGGTATGATGAACGGGCAGGACACCACGACACAAAGACATGCAGGCAGCAGTAACTCCCCTGCGGGCACAACAGGGCGTATGATCTCTGCCACCAGCAGCACAACGGGCAATAACAGCTTAAGCATAGAAAAGCAGAACGTTACACAAAAAAATAATATTAAATAGAAAATCTTAAATTTTAGAAAATTTGTATTTATGTACGAGTACAACAGGACTGATGCCACTGAGCAGCCAACACTTTTTAAACTGGTACGACAAAAAAAATAAACTTTAGTACTTTTAAACTCAATTCACATATGCATTTTTAGCTAAATTCACATTCAAGCATATCGTGTTGCATATAAATCTTATTTAATGTCTTTTATTTTTTCATTATTTTGAGTTGTATATTGCGTGCGTACAAGTGTAAAAAATGTGTTTACAAAAACAACTAGATATGTAGTAGTGGGAGTAGCAACAGTAGTTGTTGTAGTACAGTTTCTTGTTAACTTTACTTACACATTTGTGCCCGACACGCTGGTCCTAGTTTTTCAATGTCCGATAAACGTATGTTGTATGTACACAGTGGTGCACATTGTGGCAACAATCCGGATGCTTGGCAACATGTACTCATGTTGTATTTCGTTTCGTTCACATCCTCCAGCTCAACGGGCAGAGTGCGTATGATGAGACGGGGTGAGGGTTCACTTTTGCCGTAAGCATTTATCGAAACCACAAAAAACTCATAGTAGACTTCAGGCTCCAAGCCTTCCAATATAAGTGGAGGACTTTTCTAAATTTTTTTTTTTTCGTTTTTTTTATCAGAGAGCAACACAGCACAAGTTGCATTTGATATAAATTTTTTTTCAATTTTAAAATGTGGGTGTGGAAAAGTGTAGCAAAAGAACAACAAGAAAAATATATGTTTTATATGTAGTTAAGTTTATTATTAAGTATGCTAAAATTAGGGTTATAAATAAAGGAAACCGGAAGACAGGCAACATAAGGAAATAAAATATTCTGATAAAAAAATTGAATTATAGTTGCAAAAGCCTAAGAAAGAAAATAGAAATTTAATTATTGGGCGTTTGAAAATATAACAAAAACTGATGGTAATTTATGAGATTATGTTTGAAAGAGAAGTAATTTTTAACTACAATTATCCCAGTACTCATAACAGGCAAAAATATTTGCATTTAAATTTGTTTAAAAACTGTAATATCTTTAAAAAAATCGTTTTCAAACAGGCCAAAAATTATTTATTTAGTGATTTCAAAGCCGCCGGTCTGGTAACGCTATCAGCTGGTAATTATATGTCATCTAACTCCTCGTCTTCACGTGCCATCGACTTGAACATGGCATGTACGTAACGTCTTCAGAGCAAAGGTAAAAATAAGTTCATGTTCTTGTATGTGGCGAATATGTATGTTCGGATTAAACTTATCAAAGTGTTCAGGTTGGCGCCATTTTGTGTATTTTTGTTCGTGATGGCCAAATTCATGGCGAACATCGATGCTGCGCCAAATGCTCGAGCATCGATGGCACAGCATGAACGAAACATGGACATGAGCGGTCCACATTAGCCATTGGCGATGTTCGACATGATGCTCATACTGCGTGCATGGCCAATGGAGACCCCCAGTAAAGTGTCACTTATGGAAAGTCTGTTAATTGTGTATTTGATATGGCAAGGCTGTCAGTTGTTATCTCAAGTATCATGGATTTAGCAAATGGTTTTATAATTTTCAAATATCGATCGTTTAACAAACGAAGAATGTGTAAAAATAGTTAAGGCTTACTACAAATATGCTCCTTCCAATGTGGCTACTTCTCGATTATTACAGGATTGCATCCAAAATTTGTTTTACTTTAATGTCTATAATAACTTAAAAAAAAAGTTTTCAAACAGGCTTAAAACTATTCATTTAGTGGTTTCAAAGCCGCTGGTCTGGCAAGTCTATCAGCTGTTAAATATCTCTCATTTAAATTGGCACATATTTACTAATCACAAATTTCATATGGCAAGGCTGCCAGCTGTTATTTAAAATACCATTAATTTAGCAAATGGTTTTACCATTTGCAAATATGAATCGTTTAACAAACGAAGGACGTGACAAAATAGTTAAAGCTTACTACAGATATCGTCCTTCAAATGTGGCCATTTTTGGAGAATTACGGGCTTATTATGGTTGTTATAATGGATCTACTGTACCAGGAATGGGCAAGATTGTAAAAAAATTTGAAAAGACTAGAATCGTTGCAGATGTGCTTCAGCTCATTGTGCCTACTGACGGAAATATGTCTACTGTTAGCGAAACTGTAGAGGATAATACAAACTTCCCCATTCTACTGTGTTTTAGCAATTGGCTTTAACTTATAGATCTAGAGGCGAGTTTTTTATTTGGATTTACACTTTCATCTATATAAAATCTATTTTATACAGCAATTAAAGGTGGCTCATCGTGGTGGCTTCACAACATCGTAGATATACTGATTATATATCGGGTGGTTAAATTTCAAGAGCCGATGTTGAATGTGAACCACACCTAAACGCCAAGTTTTTTTCCGAATTTTATTTGACATTTCTCTATTTCAGACTTACTCAATTTGAACCATGGAGAGATACACAATCCAACAACGTGTTAAAGTTATCCAGACTTATTATAAAAATGATGATCAATTTTCGAAGAAAATCATCTTCAGTGATGAGGCACATTTTCACCTCAGTGGATTCGTCAATAAACAGAATTGCCGCATTTAGGCGAATGAGAATCCAAGAGTGACTGTCGAAAAACCAATGCACCCACAAAGAGTGACTGTTTGGTGCGGTTTATGTGCTGGCGGCATCATCGGGCCGTATTTTTTCCAAAATGCGGCCGGTCAGGCAGTTACTGTGAATGGTGTTCGCTATCGTGAGATGATAACGAACTTTTTATAGCCCGAATTGAAAGATATGGATGTAGACGATATGTGGTTTCAGCAGGACGGTGCCACTTGCCACACAGCTAAGGAAACAATTGCTCTTTTGCGCAACAAATTCAATGGCCGTGTTATCTCACGTAATGGCGATGTCAATTGGCCGCCAAGATCATGTGATTTAACACCGTTGGAATTTTTTCTTTGAGGTTATTTGAAAGAAAAGGTGTACGTCGATAAGCCAGCAACAATTCAACAGCTAAAGGATGAGATAATTCGGCACATTAACGGCATAGAACCTCCATTATGCCTCAGGGTCATCGTAAATTTGGACCATCGGATGGAGGTGTGCCGCCGTGGTCGCGGCGCCTATTTGGCCGATATTTTATTCCATACATAATTGAATAATACCAATATATCATAATAAAATAAAATTACAATAATTTTCTAAATAGTTTGTGTTTTATTCAAAATCAACATCGGCCCTTGAAATTTAACCACCCTTTATTAGAGCAATAAGCTGCTAGAGAAATAAATGTTGATTTTTCAAACAAAATTTCTTCAGCAATAGAGATCTTTTCTTATTCGTTGAATTAACCAACGTTGATTCTTCCAACAAAATTTCTTTAGCAATAAAGATATTTTCTTACTTGTTGGCTTAAAAGAAATATAGTCGCATATTCAATATGATCTGCAGATCGTATTGGACAGCATTTTTTCGAAACTGACGCTGCAAGTTCCCTTGCAGTAAATTCAGTGAGCAATGGGTTTATGATAATTGACTTTTGTTAGCTTTCCAGTTATTTATTTTTTCGCGCGAATTCAAGTTCTAGCTAGTGCCAGCAAGATTTTGCCACCTTAGCCATGGCTTTGGTCTGGCGGATGAAATCTGATCACACAGAATGTGTAATTGATTAGCATCAGCACCTGTTTCGGCGGCCTTATCTGACGGTGGATTACTTCCACGGAGTGAACTAATTCATGGCTCGCCCCAGGTCGTAGCTTTTTGTCATGTGAGCAAACCCGATGTTGAAGAGATCAGGGCTCCGTCCGGTGCGCAATTCCCCAAACACTCAATGGAAGACAAGGCTTCATGAGTTGGTGGCTCGAAGCAAATTAGGAGAATCAACCCTTAAGCAGCTCACCCATCTATCCATCACTTTCGATTCCTTACATTACAGGTATCTGGTGCAATAGAATGGGGTATAATTAGCTTCACGCAAACCGCCATGCACCCTAATTATCAGGGAAGATTACTTACTCCTACCTGCGATTTTAGGTTTAAGCCGCTGCCATAACATTTCAGCTGAGATGTAGGCACTTAAATCACCACTCTTTGGTAGTAGGTTTTGTTGCAAAACGAAACCGTCTGAGATCTTTGCTCAACCCCGTTCTGCCAACTAACTCTTGGAGAGGTTTTCGTAAGTCCAATGTAACCTAAGTCGTTCTCAGACTTCCTAGAGCTTAATTTGCTACAGCGAATAAGGAACCACTATCCTAACATAGCTAAGGATACGTCAAGGCAAAAGCTGCTGCCCAGAAATCTGATCAGCTAGCTGGATGTAGTACAAGGCAAAACTTAGAAATCTGATCAGATAGCTGGATATAGTCCAGCTCTACTATAATTTTTAGCCTATTGATCAAACGATATGTTTATGCCATTAGCGTTAGGTTTACTCCAATAATACATCCCAATTTGTGGACAAATAAAATTCAGAAGAAACGCCTTCCGACACTTTCAAAATACTCGTATTTACTACTTTTTTCCTCATATATTTTTTTCACTCATTCACTTTACAACTTTGAGCTATATTTTACCAACTGGCTCGCGCACTCTTTAGATTCACAAACGTTTGATTATTTGGAAACCAATATTTATCAAGTTGCTACCGAAATACCGATCGTAAAGTGTGATCAGGTGGGCAAAAACTATCGGAAAAGAATTGACGGCTGCGACTAATCTAGAGGCGCCCAATTAAATGATATAGTTTCTTATTTTCTTCAATATTCCGACACTCTGTTGTGTCTTCTTCAGTAGTGCCGAAATATTGAAGAAAATAACAACCTATAATTTCTACAAGTGGACCACTAGTTCAACTAACAAATAATCATTTAACTAAAAAGGGTCGAAATATTAGAAGCAACATAAATATAAATAAATAAAATAGTTCTTTTCCTAAGCCATCAACACTTATAGCTTAATAGTGAAACTTACCTTTTCCACTGTCATATAGTCATCCCCTACACCCAAACGTCTAAACTTGACATGGAAAGTGCTTATAGTGTCGGCTAATCTTTTGGGTTTGTTCCAATCCAAAATAACAAAGGAATCCTTTTTGGCCACTGTGCGCAGCTTCGAAGGTGGATCGGCAAGTACACCGTAGCCTTGGAACAAACAACTGCTATATTCCGACATAAAACGTAGACATCTGCAAACAAATTTCATCACAACAATTATCTACCATATTCTTTTTTTTAAGTCATAACTTCAACTTACTTAAATAGATTAAAGTCCAAAGTTGAAACTTTACCCGAACACAGAGGATAACACACCGTTGGTATACCTCTGGCTCGGCAACAGGGTGTATGATCTATATTATTGGCTAAACAATTAAATGTTATATTTGACCAGGGAGCGCAGACCATAAAGTCTGGCAACGTGGCCAAATCTGTTTTCTGAGGATCACACATTTTATCCAAACACATGCGATGCGTCATGCCGTTCGATTCACAGCATGACCTGATGTCTGGCAAATCTGGCACATCCATTTTGTTTGAGGGACCCGACTGTTGCTCTGTGGCCAAGGCACTTGTATGTGTAAAGATACGCAAACGTTCACTGGGTAAACTGCTGCCAAAGTCATTAACTGCCGTCACCAAAATGGCATACATTGTTAATGGCTTCAAATCGTTAATGGTTATTGACGTGTCATTTGCCGACACCAAACGTATAATAACATTTTCATTTTCCTTTTTAATGTTGCCATCATCAGTGTCATCATCGCCACCAGCATCACCGTCATCTTCATCAAACGAATGCAAAGCTGTTAAATTGACATTGTAATGTTTAACCATGTGGGCCAATTTTTCAGGCGGCGACCAACTAATGACGACACGCGTTTCACTAACCTCATCAGCTGCCACATTTAATGGACTGCTGGGTATCTGTTGCACTCCCTGTAATATGCACTGCAGACCACTGAGTGTATGATGAACACACGAAACTCGCGTACGCAGCATATCGGTAAACGGTGTATACTCACCGCGACACATGTCCTGACACAAGTCAGGTATTTGTTTTTCTACACAACAGGGCACATGATTGCGGCCATCGGCCATGCAACGAACTATTTGTGGAAAATCTTTTTCACAAGCCTCCGGCTCAATGCCTGTTGTGCCATCCAAAATGTTGTGTACATTACAGAAGCCCATACAGCCTTGGCTGACGTTGGCACGTTCACAGCATTCAGTGAAATCGTGCGTTATTTGAGGTGCCACCGAACCAGTGCGCCAAAACGAACGATTATCGTTGGCATCCAAAGGAGGAGGCACCAAAAACACATCACTTGTTTCGCTGGCAGCTGAGTCCCTATTAATGTTGCTGCCATCACTGTGATGAGCGCTGTCGTCGTCGTTGCTGTTGCTGTTGTTGTTACTTTTTGAAGGTAAAGGTTTAACTAGAGATTTGAAGCACACAAACGGAACACAAACAAAAACACATTTTCACAAAACGAGCAAACAAATTTTTTGCCAAACGAATTAGTATTAAATTCAAACTCACCATTTAATATGTGTATGCTACGCAATACAGGCTCCGAATTTAATTCGCAAATATAACTGCCTGAGTCGGAAGGCTTTAGTTTTTTTATTAACAACACCCACACTTCGCCACCCGTTTCTAGTCTACCTTTGGGACCTGCATCAAAGTAAATTTAATTTATTTATACATTTGCAAATGTTTTACTATATTCACTCTTAATTAGTTGTTGCTTATGGAACTTACTATCATCATGTAAAACACTAATGCGTATATCGCTGGTAACTCTCACTTTACCGGCGGTAAGAATTTCATCTAATTTTTTCCATATCACAGTATTGTTGCTACGATTCTCAGACACAACACAAGTTAGTAAGGCATCTTTGCCTTCGTAGATTAAAGAAGGACCTCCAGTTCCTGGAAAGATATTAAGCGATAAAAAAATTTAATAAAAATTAAATGAACAGCCTGTTCGACGATATCGAATGAAAATGTATGCGAAAGAAAGCTAGTCACTCGCATTCGAATCAATTTGGGTTCGTCGAGGTCACTATTGTTTATTCGCATGAACTTATGTATTTTAATTGAATTTTGACACATCGTTCGCATAAAATAAAGTTAGAAAACCCCCAAATCAATCTTCTTTCGCCTAGAGTGCGAATGAACTTATCCTTTCGACATCGGCGAACTGGCTGGAATTATTAGATATTCTTATCTTAATATTCTTTTAAAAAGTAAAAGGTAATAATAAATGCGTTCTATAATGCGTACTTAATAAATGCGTTCTATAAAAAGTATTTCTTTCAATTATTAAACATTTTTGTTTTTAAACGTAAGTTTTTTTTTTTTTTTTTTTTTTTTTTTTTTTTTTTTTTTTTTTTTGAGAACTATTCTACACATTTCTTAAAAACTCACTTTCTACAAAGGATATTACTCTAGAAACGTATTTTGTAAGGTACTTATTAATAGGTGCGTTTTATAAAAAGATTTTCTTTTAATTGGTTAGAGCAAATATGAAAAATAGGTTGTTTTGGTGGCGTCTGTATAATCTGTTGTTTATTATTTGGTTACATACATATGACAAAGTAATTGTCTACATCAGGGGTGCCCAAAAGCTCTTTATGGAAGAGCACACACCAATACACTTAAGGAAAAACTACTTTTATTAAATATGTTTCCTTGTAAAAAGCAAAACAATTTACAAAACTCTGAGAAGTTTGCGTGGTTGGGACTTCTGTAAACTCCCGCCAAGGGGAACAGCATGTCTTCAGGAGGTTCTGTTTTGCAGGCCATTCTAGTGCTGATCGTGGTTAAGATGCTTGCATTTTGGCTGAAACGTTCAAACGTTGTGGTTCAAACCTAAAGTGGAAGGGAAGGGTTATCAGTATTTCCTAATAACGAATTTCGGGGAATCAACTATAATCCCTGTAGTTTAAAGAACCAGAATTACAGAAAAAACGGGTGAGTAAGTTAAGAGCTGATGTCCTTTACAAACTTGCGTGGTCTATATTTCCTCTGACTAATCTGGAGAATTGAATACAGGAGGCACTAGAAGGTCTTCAGCAATAAGTTTGTACATATGGTAACACATATATGACAACATGTTCCCACCTGTGTGAACTTTGCTTTGTTAGCCACATGGGAGCGCTGGTTAGCTTCGCCCCGTGGAATGAGTGCACCGTAAATTTAGGTCTTAATGCCGGGTGGTGATGCCAATCGATTGCACTTCTGATCCAGAGCTTAAAGCTAATGTTTTTAGACAAAGCCGTTTGTTTGCTGCCTGCTATTTGGACTATATGAATGAAGAAACTAAGGCGGGCCGAAATACTACAATATGTTTAGTGACAGACAGCTTTTCTGAACGAATTGCTATATGGGCAAGCAAAATTGGCATATATGGAGCAACGCCAACATACATGAGGTACATCAGATGCTAAAGCAGCTACAAAAAGCTAGCGTTTGTTGCGGAGTTTGAGCAGCCGCCATCATCACGTTTTTTGAAAACGACGTTATCAAGAGTCAGCACCGGCAATGGACAGAATGATGAGTTCTTTACACTTCAATTGAACGACACTGATAACGTGTAGTAACAGCAAACTAACGCTATGTGCCATTGCAATAGTCGTAGCAATACACATTTTTTATGAGCGAAGTGAAGGTATGGTTACATTTTGCTAAACTAAAACGTTTTCTGGCTACTAAGATGGTGCGAGTTGCGCCCACAAGTCTTTTTCTAGTGGATTTTCCTAAAGATGGAAGTCTATGTTAATAAGCTGTACTCGGCTGATTCCTTTAAAGAATTTGTGAAGACTCGAAGTCAACCGAATCAGTGGACACATTAAAAATTTGGCCTTTGGGATCTATGCTACCCTTATAAATCACAACGATCATTTAAGCAATATTATATTCCAAATATATTGACATACAGCGGCCTTCAACATAGCTTGTTTTGTTACACTTCTCTGCCTACCAATCCCGTTTGGAAAGCTTTATAGTTCTTAAAATGTTTGTTTCAAAGGGAATCTTTTTTTTTGTTTTAAATTATTAATCAGTGAACTTTTTTAGTTATATATGTACATATGTATGATATTAACTAATCAGTTATGAGTTCAACTATTTTTCTGTTCTTCTTTGGTCTTATTGTTTCACAGCAATTATTGTTATAATTAAAAAGAGAATCTTTTTTTTTAAGGCAAATTTTTTGAACGAATTCTTTTAATCATCCAACGAGTTTACAAACAATTAACGAGTGCCGCAAGACTCGTCCATTTTTATACTCTATTTCTTATTTTTCTTAATGACCTTCTTTATGAGACTTTCAACTTTATTGTCTGTTTTGCAGATGACAGCAGTATTTGCTATTGGATTCATTCAGCTATTGGCCAAACCTTTCAGAGATCGGAGTCAAAAACGAAAATAAGAGTGATTCATTAAGTAATGAATCATCTGAATGGGGCCGTAAAAACCGGGCTGACTTCAATGCTTGTAAGACGACCCAATGTTGTTTAATAATACATAAACTAATGATCATAAAAGTGGCCGTATTTGTACTCGCAGATGGTATAAATATTAAGGAATCGTATGACCTTTTTATTGGTTAAATGAAAATTCATCGCACGAAACACGTTATTCATTTCGCCAAAGACTCATACGTCACTCTACCGACCTCTTTTCTATTTATGTGACTTATAGCCTACCGAAAATCAAATACATGTTTTTATTTCATGTTTGAGCCAGTACCTAGGAGCCTATTTTGTGGTTACAGGAGTTGGCAAAGAAGATTATCAGTGATAGTAGAGTATACAAAAATATGGACTCACTGGAGTGTCCGCCGCAGTACTCTATTCTATAGGCGAGATACTCTATTCTATAGTTACTAAATTGGATTTTTCTCTGAGGAAATTAGGGATCTTATTCCCAAAACTTACATATTTCTAGGTATGTGTTCTTTGTCCAAGGCTCTTCCAATTATGGTCAAATGTCCAGAAAATCACACCACGCATTACATAGAGCATTTGATTTTCAGACGTACGCTTCGTCTGTGGAACAAGCTATTTGTTCTCAGTTACAATACGCAACTCAAACTCCCACAAACACTACTCTCTCTTTCCTCCCATAAAGAATGTTTTTTTAAGGATGGATATTGATGCCTATTGATCCATTGATTTGTGTGGATCTATACAAAATATAAAAAGACACTTTTATGGAAAAGTAGGTTTCTAGCTAGATCCCTTTTTCCAACGAAAAATTATCTTTGAAACCAGAACATTTTGCAAGATAAGTACCACTTTTGTTGAATAAAATTGACATATTAAAACAACTATTTAATTAAGCCAATTTTCCTCACAATTAGTTCTTACACATCACCCATTACACGGATTATAATTTTTGCTCCTACCCAATACCATGAGTAGAATTTGCTAAGATCTTCCGTCATCATTGTGCCAACTCATTAATAATCGTATTAAGAGCCGCGTTAATTTTGCAGCCAAACAAGAAAGAATCTTTCCAATAAATTCATTTATATGCAGCACGCAGCAGCTGCTGTTGCTACCAAAGTCCGTCAACATGTCAGTGGGCTACTTACCAATGGGTGTACCGGAATTAACTGTTGATAGTAAACATGTTGATGTTGTTATTACCAGCAGCAATTTTAACATTATGACATTCGTCACAAGAGCCTGCAATTAAAGACAAATAAAAATCAGTTTTAACAGTTTCTTAGTGCTTAAGCTGTATTTCTTTTTTAAATAAAAACAAGTAAAATGTATGTTCTCTAAAGGATTATATATTGTATATTAATTAATTAATGTTGGTCTCTTAAAACAACATTCACGCATACAGTGGAAATATTCACACTTGTATGCACAACATGAATACCCATGAGTCCATGAGCCATATTTAAAAAGATTAAACACATTATTAATGATGGAAAATGAAGTGCGTTGGTGTGCGTGAGTGAGTGTGGGTGTGTGTGTGTGTGTGTGAATGGAAACGAGTGCTGATATATTTTCTTATTAATTAAGCACGAGAAACATCATTAATGATTGTGTATGCGTGTGTGTGTGTGTATTTGTTTAACTTTTAATATTTACTTGCTGTGGGGCCAAAGTGGAAGGTGTGACTTGTAAAATATATATAATTACAAATATGTATATTATACAACAAAATTAAAACAAACATTTTAATAGAAGCTCCCAGCTACAATTAAAAAAACCAGCTTATTTATTTTCATTCATTTATTTCTTTATTTAACAAAGTAAAATGTAATTCCTGCAATTTTAACGTAATTATCATGAAAAAAAAAGAAATCGCCTGTTTTTGTAAACTTTCTGTATTTATTTATTTTCACAGTCAAGAAGCCATCAATATTAAACAAACGTCCACAAATTTTGCAATACATAATTGAAAATTTTATTTTTAAATAATCATCTACTTCATATTAATACAATATTATTAAGGTAACATTAGTGTCGAAAATTAAAATGTTGGCAAATTTGTATGAGATATTAAAGCTTTAAAGAAACATAAACTGATAATAAGGCTATATTTATAAAAATCTCTATAATAACTTTTTTCTGTGTAGTTTCTAGCTGTATTGTATATTGTTACGAATTTGTATTACTTCTAACCCACCGTGCAGCCTTTAATAGGTTTATAACAAACACACACGCACATTCACACAAACATGTTGTAAGCTAAAATAAACAAATACACAAATAAACAAACATAAATAATCTAAAGAAAAATTTCAAGCAAATCAACCACCCATGATTTTATTGTTGATGTTGCATTCTTATTGTTTCTCAAGCATGTGTGTGCGTGTGTGTGTGTATGTATAGGCGTAGCAATTACAATTGTACATTTGAGTCTAGTATTATTACTAACTAGAAGCCTCACGAACAATGTATAAGGTAATCACGAAGTATAAATGGCAGACAGAAGTTCGCTCTGCGGAAGTTTGATTTTTAAGGTTGAGCAAGACAGTCATATAGTAAGCCAAAAAAGTAAGCAAGTCTAGTGTTTTAATTAATACACACTGGTATTAGATATAGAAAAAGTTGTGCAGCATTTAAGTATTATAAAACGAACAAGTATTGTTGTTATTATTTCATTTGCAATTGAAGAATCCGTTTTTACAGGTAAAAACATAACTTCATAACTTAATTTCATAGGTGTTTAACTATACTGCTGGTGAACTGTGTAGCTCTTCTTTTGTCGCAGAACTCGCAATGGTATATTACTTCTATCCACTGGGACTGATTTTTGAGCCTTATATATTTTATATAACAAGCCATGAATATATCTGCACGTGTTTGCAGCCTTTCTCTTCCAGCTTGCCAATGTGTTCCATGTCAGCTAAAAGATTATTCTTCTCGCACATGCAGTACGACGTATCTCACTTTGCTGATAGTAGGAACGGGTGAGGTAGTAATTTATCTCCCCACTCATTTTATCCAACTGTTGGTGTTAGGACTCCCGAGGAGCAGATTTTCCCTCGCCGTATTCTGCTTTCTGAGGTATAGAGGAATAAAGGTATCTCGATCGTTAATATAGTAGAGTGCTCGGCCAACAGTCTCAAGGTTGCAGGTTCGATGCTTGCTAAAGAGTCTGGGTATTACCTGCAGACAAACAAAAAGCTACGCAACTTTGGTGTTTGTTTTTGAAAAAAACAAATAATAATAATTTTTTTTGGCAAATAAAACTCTAAAAAATCCCAACATGACATAGGTTGTGTTGTGACTTCCGCAGATCCTCTCCAAAGGTAAATTGCCAAAGCCAGGATGAGCACGCCTTCAGGTGGTTCTGTTTTCCAGAGCATCCTGGCGCTGATCGTGGTTAAGGTGACTGCAGCTTGGCTGCATCGTTCTGATAGTGGTTTAGAACTAAAATCACAGGTAGGAGATAATAATCTTGCCTAATAATTATAGTGCATGGCCACATCTCGACCAGGCTTGTTAATGTAAGGAACAGTACACTCTACTTTTTGGGGTATAAAAAAGTATGAGTCCCTCAATTGTTGTAGGAAGTCATGTCTAGAAAGTTTCAGCAGAACTTAGTTTATGTTGAAACTTCCGTAACCCTCAGCAAGAGCTGATTGGTAGAAACCCCCAGGAGGGTTTGTTCGACAGCCCATTCTGTTATGTGCTGATTTTCGTGGCACTAATTGGCGTCCCCAAGGTGCTGTTGTCCTGCAATAAATACCTTTAATTTAACGAAGCAGAAGTGAGGAAAAGATGAGTGACTTGGTTAAGCGATGATGTTTTTTATGGACCTTCGGCCTTTAACTTGTGGAGCCTAGATTTCCTTTGACTGTTTGGCGAATTGCATACGGAAGGGTTTAGAAGGCTCAAGCTTTTCAGTAAGTGGTTTGTTTATATGGTTACAAATATGTGGCAAGAAGTTGTCACCTGTATGAATCCTGCAAACCACATGCGAGCACTGGCAGGCCCATAGAACTGGCCGTTTATCGGTTTAGGGCCATCGTGGCAAGTGCTGAAGCAACTCAATTATACATGTGTCAGTCTTACCGTACATCTACTGCACGTTGCGGCGTTCATCGGCAACTGCCATTCAGTGGTCAAAAATCGCCGAATCGTTGCGGGTTCCACTGGTAGCAGTCCTCGGGCTGCGAAGTCTAAGTGGACACTTATATCGGATTGCGGAGACTGAAATTGGGAGCCCCAAGATCTTGTTCATGCCTGGTTATGGTGACGTCTTTTGAAGATCATCGTGTTGGTTGTGGTTTGAAACCAAACCGCCGAGAGAATTCATTTAAACTCGATGTGGAGTTGCAACTGAATGCTGTGACCCAAAGTTTGTTAAGAGTTTTAGAAAGGCTGCGCTCTTAACCAAAGAGAATATAATCTCCGAACTGCATGTGATAGAGTTGCTACTCCTGCATGGCAGTCTGTCATGTATGGAAGCTTTAGGTTAGGTAGACAGGCCGCTAGATTCAAATTATGTGCTGTGGTTCTCCAACTCACTTATTTTGATTCCTTTGCGGAGGCGTTAGTATTCGCATTGAATTCACCCGGTGGTGAGATAATCGTGGGGTTAGGCGGCGCTAAACTTTTTCCCTTATATTTTTTATGAAGTTCCAATTAATTATATTATTAAATTAGTTCATGGAAATCATTTTTATACCTGCAACCGCCATTAGATAGCACTTCTATGAAAAAATAATGAAAATTAAGCAATTCAGTTACTAACCAAAAGTTTCGATGCTTTCCCATTTTTGAATAATCAAACTGTAATCGGCAACACTGATGCATACATAAATATTTATGGATGTACTCTTAAGTCCTTAGCTGCACTTATTCAAGTATCTCTCTGAAGAACTTTTGCTAAAAGTTCCTGTTGAAGTGGATTGTTTAAAATTTAAATGGTATTCTCTTAAAAGAAAAAGAATTTTAAATATTTTAGTGGATCAACGTTTTTTTAGCTTTTGCTACCAACTCTTTTGTCAGCTAGAATATCATCAATATTCTTATAGATATTTGGCAACAGATGACAAAATGGTTATTTATTTAATTAAAAAAGTATGAAATTTTTTTTTACCACATTTTATAAAACAGGAATGGAATGAAAGCGGAAACAATTTGTATGAAATTGTCGTTTTGTGTACAGCTGTTTGTGTGCACATCAGGTACGTACTCGCACACATACATACATACATATGCACTTATGTGTATCGGTGCTGGAGCGTGTACAAATTACACTTTTACGTTACGAACTGTTCACAAATGTATACAGGGGAAAATTCTTCTGGGCATTTAATATACATTAATAAAATATATTGTTTGGATGCGAATTTATTTATACGAACTGCGAACTGTTACATTTTCGTGGCGTTCACTTCCGTGAGGCAAATTGCTTTGAATGTTAAAAGCGAAGGAAATACATATACAATTGAATACGAAAATAAGAGTAACAGCAAACAACAGCAAGAGCAGCAGCAGCAGCAGCAAAAAACATAAATCAAAAAACCATTAAACACTTTTCAACACTTGGCTAAAGACACGCACTATACCATACACATACACATATACATATATGTGTTTGTATGTATGTATGTATGGGTATACAACAGTTTTAAAGAAAGTCAATCGCATGAACAGAATACAAAATTTTGTATCAAATGAAACCGAGGATCCACTACGTTTTAAATAAAATTCTGTCAGTTTTATTTGTATCCCTACGTCTGTCTATGCAGGGTTCATTTCTGTTTGAGTTTAAATAAGTATTTATAAAATACTATACAAGCAAGCAGCTAAAGGATATTGTTTTCATACAAACAGTTTGAGAATGTATGCAGATGCGTATGCTTGTGTATAAGTATGTGTGTGTGTGTGTGTGTGTTTACTTTTCAGTGTCTATATTTGTATACAAATAATACCAGATTAAGTGCAATTAATTTTCTGTCAGCAACAATTGTTGTATGGCAGCACCACTAGCAGATAAAACGCACTTACACACACACACACATGCACAACACAGCTGCACATTGAGATGAATAGCAAAATTTGCTTCAGTTGCTGTATCATTCAACACAAGTTTATTTTGCTGGAAATTGTTTATTTATTTAGTTTTATTTTCGCTTCACTTTTTTTATTATTTCCTATTGTTGTTTATTGTTTTAGTCAGCAGCAGCTCGATAACACAACAGTTGCTATAATAAGTATTAGAAAACAAATTTTAACACACTTCTTAAATCCATTTTTTTCCTCGTTTGGGGTCACACCCCAGAAAAAAAAATCATTAAACAACAACAATAAACATTTAAAAAGAAATAAAAAGTCAAAAGCAATGAAAATATTAAGGATATTTTAAAGAAAATATAATGCAGATAGAATTAATTAAAAGACTTTAAATAATTGATTTATGACATTTTGCAAGCAAACATTGAGACATGTTTTAAACGAGATTTTCGAAAGTCAAGCAGTTTTCTATGAAGTGAAATATTTGGCAATTAAATTTTAACTTAAAAAAAATAAATTTTAAAGTGGGGAGCAGAATACCGCTGTAGTACGATCAGGTGGCATCACTAGCGCAGGTGACAATTTTTTTATTTAAAGTTTATTTTAGTGTCAAAAGTTGTTTATGTTTACACAAAGTTAAGTGAAAAAATAATAATATTTTAGAACCTCGAAAAAGTGCAAAAAAAAAACAATAAAAAAGTTTTCAAAAATATTTTAATTGCTGTTTATGTTTATACAAAGTGAAGAGAAAAAACAATAATATTTTAAACAGTTTGAAAAAGTGCAAAAGAAACAATAAAAGATATTTCCAAAACATTTTAATTTCTTAAAATGCGTTGCTGTCTGCTATGTAAAAAGAAAAACTCTACTATGTAAAAAGAAAAATTCGACTGCTTATCGACTTCCCACTCCTCAAAAATAATTTGTATTTTGTATTTGTAACTATACAGTTGCAAATAAATTTGCATGGGCGGAGTAACGTAGACCTTATGCCCACGACGGTATTAACAGTATTTCTTTTGCGGCGCTGTGACTAACTGTACCGACCTATGCCTTCGCATAGGAAGTTGCCGCGTGGTTAACAACGCAATACCTCACAAAAACTGTAAACTAATACAGTTAGTTGAGGTAGACAGCTAACCAATGAGAGTGAGACGCAAAACTCTCGAAGGCCAAACAACAACAACAAGCCTGACCGCACTTAAGAAATAATTACGATGACGCGAGAGCTGTTCCCCAACCCAGAGCTGCTTTACGACTGAAAAAAATAATTTAATAGCTTAAAATGCGTTAAAAACTATTTATAAACACAATAATACACAATTAATTATCTTTTATGGTCTCATGTAGAAAGGCCCTAACAAATATAATTGCAATTTTATAGGAGAAGGAAAAATTGTAATGGAAACTGTATTACTACACTGAAAAAATTTTGTTCAGAAATTCTCTGAATTTTGACATTACTTTTATGAATTTTTTCATTATTTTTCAACCATTGTAACTTCTCATAAAAATAATGAAACAAATTTCATCAGATTATTTTAATAAAAACCTTCATAAAAGTAATGAAACATTTTAATAAGAAACATGACTTATTTTGATTAAAAGTATGAAAGACAAATCATATGATTAGTGAAATAATTTCTCTAGATCAAAGAATCAATTTCATAAAGCGCATGAAAACTGTACATTAAATTAATGAAAAAGTAACGTTTATTTAATGAAATAACTTCTTTGTACTAATGTAATATATTCATTAAAAATATGAAACTCCTTCATAAGGTCAATGAAGTTATTTCATTTATCTAATTTTATTATTCATTGAGCACCTGAAAGATTTACATTACATCAATGAATTATTTTGTTTTAATGAAATAATATCATAACACACATTAATAAAATATGTTCACAAATGTACGTAATAAGATCAATGGAGTTATTTCATTTACTCATTGATACTTTATTTCATTACACAAACAATACTATTCCTTGCTTTTGTGAAATTGTACCTAATTATGATAAAAGAAAATGTTGAACAAGTATTCACCAAATAAAACAGATTTTATTAATTCAAATGACTTCAATATACTGGTATTTAAATTTTTAAAACTATTATTATGCTGATTTGAGTACATACACATATGTACATACATACCCAAGTTCGGTAGCCAGAAATTTATTTGTCATTGATCTAATGAACTCTATTTGTAATACGTAGTACGATTCCCCGCGTAATCAACCACAAATGGATGACCTTTGGACGATGAACGCGTGCTACGTAAAAATGTGCGCGTTTCGGGAACAAAATTCCTAAACTCGTCAGAGCAAAATCCATTGTAGTAACGATAAAATAGAGTAACGCAACCCAATGTATGCATCGATGCTCCAGTGAATCAATAGAGTTAAGTGAAATAGTATATATTTATTTATTTATTCTTTAAAAGAATTTCGAGTTTTGCAAGCAAATTCGGTCAGTGTTGCTATCTCAATCCAAAGCAAAAAAGGGATAAAAAGCACTACTTTTTACTTTAAGCTCATACACGTTGAGAAAAATAACCGGGTATATATTGTCATGACAAATATTCTAAGAGCAACATACTATGGTTTAGCTATATTATATTCGAGCACATACAAATGGAAGCAAACAAATCCAAAAACATATAAATTTCATAAACTGCTTTATTGGCATACAACCATATTTTTCTTATTACTCACAATATTAATTAAAAAGAGACCGTTTTTGGATAAACAATACTATTTCAATATTAATAGAATTAAATCCAATATTAATAATATAATATTAGTAAAGAAAACAATTAAAAGGGTTCCAATATAACCAGTTTCAATGGGTTCTAGTATTTATTAGCTGAAATAAAATGAATTTATTATGCATTTATAAATATCACATGTATAAAATTCATATGTGTAACCATATTAATATGGTTGGATGTAACATTGGATGGTTGTTTACAACAATAGTATAGTTCATCAATAAAATTATCATGATTGAGCCAATAGTATGGTTAGGTACAACCACAATATGGTTGGCCGACAATATGGTTAACTTTGCCATAGTATTGTTGATTACGACACACATACAAATATCAAAATCTGAATATTCTGGCGTACCTTTTGATTTGAGCAAACGCTCTACATGTAGTTTTGGCACAATTTTAGTTTTAAATATTTTTTCTTCTTATGAAGATAAAAAAAAAATTAATTTTACTTAAATTTCATAACACAACTTTTTTTCATAAAACAAAAAAAAACTAAAAGAAAATTATATGTCAACGACTAATATAAGCAATAATTTATGCTTAGTAAGTTGTTTTTGTAAACTAATATTTGTTACATGTAAATTACCGTATCATACATATGATCAAACCGGAAATATTAGTGTTGGGTGTGATAGAAGCTATCGTGGTTTTAAAAATATTACATACAATACTAACATTGCATGCAATCATATTCGGAAACTAGTAGATGGTAATAATAGATTTGCAGAAATGAACACAAAAACATATTTATGGGCAAACAAACTATTATTGAATCGATAAAAGGCTGTTTTTAATAATAATACACAATCTTATGGCGTATATACTAATGTTGCTGTAACCATATTTCAAACTGTCTTTTTTTGCGTGCACGTTTCAGAAAGTCCTTGTAATTTGTAATTTTCCATGAAAAAGCTTTAATAAATTGATTTAAAATTCGTTTAACTTTTTTTCCTTTTAATGTGAAAATTTGTAAAGCAATACGACTTAAATTTGTTATTTTAATGTTTTTAATATTTTATAAAACACATAAAAAATTCAATTAAAATATACATTATTTAAATTCGCATCAACATAATCATTACAGAAAATATAAGCATCGTTAAAACGAATTAAATGTTTGTGCTAAAAGCAGCAGCAGGCGGCAGGCAGCAACAGCAACAATCAGGTTTAACTTTGTTACTTAAATGATTTCACGGCTCCAAATGCTGTTTAACACATAAAATTGTGTGCTTTAGTGCTGCTTAGTCTTCAAAGTGGCCGAAACAAAAAAACAAAAATAAACTGAATGAAGATGATATTTGGAGTAAAAGCAAGTGCACAAACGGATGTGAAAACTGTTAGTAAGCACATAAGACTGAATGTTTAAGCGTCTTGATTTGCTTAAAGGCTTTTCGACAACAAACAGCAGGCAAAGCCCTTGTAGGCATCTGTTGGTGGCAATCATTTTAAAACTTATTCTTCCCCAACATCATCATCATCATCATCTGGATGGAAAGCAAAAGTTTTATGTTAGTGTTTAAGAAGTGATGCCTGTCAAATATTTGGCAGCCAAACAAAGAACCAAAAATAAGAATAAGAAAATTGTTTTTATTTTTAATTATAATTACCAATATTTTTTTTTTTAAATAGTAACAAGTTTTTCGCGCATTCTTTTGCCGTTGCTTTACTATTATCCACGGCTCTAAAGAAGTGGGACAGGGAAAGGTATACTGTATAATATATTCATTCTCTCCATTAATCTAGAAATATATACACATAGAAATTTTAATTGTCGAGGGTACAACTTGGCGGTCTATAAGCACTATATTATGGCAGGTGTTTAGTCCATTATTTATTGCCCAGTTAATCATGTCAAAATTACATGGTAGAGCAGCACTGCAACATAGTAAAAACTTCATTAAAAATTTTTGGACGTAAAACTATCTTCATCAAGCCTAATTTTTAACGTGTTTGACTCATATGTTAGTTTGTTTGTTTGTTTCTATGTTTGCAACACACGCAACCCATGCCATATAAGTGATTACTACATATGTAGATATATAAAACTGTATATACAGTGTTTCCGCTATAGTGCGAAAGTTGGAGCTGCCGTATTGCTTCCGAGGAAGTGGGGGAATTTTGGGGATTCACGAAGCCGATTTTGGGAATTCCAAAAAAGTTTGGAACCACTTTGCTAACCAGTTAGGAACCTGTCTTTCATATTCGGTGCGCTTTTTTGAATCTGAGCTATAAACGGTCATTCGCTTTAGTATGAAAATTGAAGTTGCTTCTGCGGAAGTGACGTTTCCTGTAGACGATTTTAGAAATTTCCAAGTAACTCGGAACCACTTTGCTAACCGAATCAGAACCGGGTTTTCATATTGGGCGCGCATTTTGAACGTGGAATTTGTATCTGAACTAATAACGGTACTTAGTGCGAAAATTTAAGTTGCCATATTGTTTCCGGAGACTTGGGGGATTTTGGCAGTTGCTGAAGCCGATTTTAGGAATTCTGAAAAAACTTGGAACGCGTTATACGTATAATTATCTGGGTATATGGATAATTTAAGAAGAAGCTTAAACAATACTGAATGAAAAATTTGAAATTTGGTATCGAAGCGTTTTTTTTTAGTTTTTTAATCTATATTTATGATATGCTAACAATCAAAACTATTGTTTTTACATAAAAATCACCTAATGACAATCCATCCGCAAAAAGTTGTTGTTTAATGCGGATTTGGAATTTTTGAAAACGACCGCTCACGGCAATTTGTACAGTGTAATTGATTTCTGTCAGCACTCGCCATGACGGCTTAATGTGATAGTCATCCATTTCCACAGACTGAACTAGTTTACGGTTCACCAGCGCCACTATGTGGCACGACAGACTCACACTGGCGGCAATTCCTTTTCATGTGTTTACAGCCAGGCCTCTTGCTGAAGAGCTCAAGCCTTCTAATCCCTTCTGTACGCACACACAGTCCGCTATAAAATTTTTGGACTAGAACTCAGCATCAACTCGCAGAGATTCGGGCTCCCCAAAATAGTATTATAAATCCAAAATCTTCGCATGAGCCTTTAGGTATAAGCCACAGACAAAATGGATCAGCTCACTTCAGCTAAGCACTAAAACCAGGTACTTTCTTTCAAGTGCATTCTAGGGGCTTGTTAATTCCCGTTGTGCCAATTAACCTTTGCTGCAAAATTTCGGATGTTTTAGCAACCTACGTCATGCCCTCCCTTATGTCGTTTTTAAGTGTCTGCTCACCAGGGTTTCCGTCTTCTTTTTGTTTATTTATCTAATATATGCCTATGACATAAAAGCAGAGTAACACAGTTGTAAAATCGACTTACATCAGCACCTGCCTTTCCGGCGTTATCTGATGATGAGCCACAATCCACGGAGTGAATTATTCACGATTCACCAGTACCCTCATATGGCTCACACACACGCAGAAAAAAGGCAGCTTGAAATATGGTTGCAACAACACTAGCATATATTCTATAACGTTATGTATTATTGTTAAAAACGTTGTATTATCAATATAATTATAGTTTGTTTCTCTACAAATATTTTACTGTTTACATTTCTATAATTCTATTTTGAACATCTTTATATTTTAAGATATGGTTACATACAATAATAACAATTGTGAAAATTTTTTAAAAACAACGATAGCTTGTATCGCACCCAATACTAAAATAATTGTTATTATCGTATGTATAATACGCTGATTCACATGCAACAAAAGTGAGTTTATAATGGGTGATTTTATAAGAACTATCGGAAACTTAAAAAAAAAAAAAACACATAAAAGTCAGAAAAATGCATGAAATATTTATTTGGATCGGTAGTTGGGTCGATATAATTTAATGTTTGAAAATTATTTCATGCAAATGTTGGCCGCGGCTGCGCCTCAAATGGTCCATCCGCTTAGTCCAATTTTGGCATACTCTTTCCAACATTTCGGCCGGTATCTCACGAATAATGTTGGCAATGTTGGCTTCCAGTGCGTCAATCGAAGCGGGCTTGTCGCTATAGACATTAGCCTTAACATAGCCCCACCAAAAATAGTCTAGAGGCGTTAAATCGCACGATCTGGGCGGCCAATTGACTGGTCCCAAGCGTGAAATAAACTGTTCACCGAAATCGCCTCTCAATTGGTCCATTGTTTCGCGTGCTGTGTGGCATGTGGCACCGTCTTGTTGAAACCACATGTCATGCAAGTCAAGCTCTTCCATTTTGGGCAAAAAAAAGTTTGTTATCATCGCACGGTAGCGCTCACCATTCACAGTAACGTTGTAATTCGCATCATCTTAGAAGAAATACGGCCCAATGATGCTGCCAGCCCATAATCCGTACCACACGGTTGTTTTTTGTGGATGCATTGGTAGCTCTTGCAATGCTTCTGGCTGCTCTTCACTCCAAATACGGCAGTTTTGCTTGTTCACGTATCCATTCAACCAGAAATGAGCCTCGTCGCTGAACACAATTCTTCGATAAAAAAAAGTGGATCTTCATCTAACTTTTCAAGAGCCCATTCACCAAAAATTTGGCATTGTGGTAGGTCGTTTGGCTTCAATTCTTGCACCAGCTGTATCTTATAAGGCTTCACACCCAAATCCTTCCGCAAAATTTTCCACGTAGTGGAGTAACAGAGGCCCAATTGCTGCGAACTGCGCCGAATCGATAATTCACGGCCATCACCAACACTGGCCGATACGGCTGCGATATTTTCTTCAGTTCGCACTCTACGTAAGCGTGTTGGTAGTTTAATGTCCAACAATGTAAATTTGGTGCGAAATTTTTTTACAATAGCCCGAATAGAAGCCTCAGTAGGTCGATTAAACTGACCATAAAATGGAAGAAGCGCGCGATGAACTTTCTTAACAGAGCACGTATTTTGGTAATAAAATTCAATAATTTGCAAGCGTTGTTCGTTTGTAAGACGATTCATGATTAAATTATAGACCAAACTGAAGATGTTTGACAGTGACACAAGATACAAAACGTGCGTGAGCTGTCAAAACTAGTGTTGCCAAAAAGATAATAGCAAAAAAATCACTCGTTATTATTGTTAATAACGTTTTATTATCAATATAATTATAGTTTGTTTCTCTACAAATATTTTACTGTTTACATTTCTATAATTCTATTTTTAACATCTTTATATTTTAAGATATGGTTACATACAATAATAATAATTGTGAAAATTTTTTAAAAACAACGATAGCTTGTATCGCGCCCAATACTAAAATAATTGCTATTATCATATGTATAATACGCTGATTCACATGCAACAAAAGTGAGTTTATAGTATAAACTTGATTTTGTTGTCATTAACGATATTTTCATTCTAGTTGTTGACATAAAATTTTTTTTCAGTTTCGGGTTTTCTTTGGAAGAAAAAAAAATGTTTTTTGTTTTCAATTAAAAAATAAATGCACAAAAATACATACATACATACTTATATATTATAAACAAAAGGAAAAAACACAAAATAGTAGAAAGATCACATATTGAAATTACATATTCAAAAAAAATCAAAAAGGTAAGTACATATATATAATATTAAAATGCAAATAAATAAATATACATCGTGAATCCAATAATATATGCAACCATATTAATATTCCTAAATATGACTTATGTAATTAAAATCGCAACGAAATAATTAATAACTATTTTTGTTTTATTACAGCTAATGGATATTTCAACATCTGAAGAAGATGAAATTCGTACATTAATTCGGTTGAGATGCAGCCCGTTAATATTTACAGCTAGTTTGCAAGATGTTTTTAATGCTATGATTGCGAGAAGTTTTTAATCAAATGAAGTGAATAAAATCAATTATTTATTTGTATTTACTTAATAAAATAATTATTATAATATTATATATGCATATGAATTTGTGCAAATTATAAGAAAAATCTATTTGCAATTTACTCCATTAATATGGTTACTTAATGAAGGTGTATGACAAAAGTATGATTGGCTGGTATAATTATATGATTGAGTATGACAATTAATCGGTGACTTTAGTAACCATGGCATTAATACGAGTACCATGGTTACTTATTATTATAACAGTTTTAAGCCCAAATATAGTATGGTTCCTTATAATATGTTTTTTTTATTATCCTATGATATGTTTTGATGTTTTATATACAACAATATGCTGTTATTAGGTACAAGCATATAATTCAACAATAGTATGTTGCCCTTAGAATATTGTCGTATCAACCATATATTTTTTTCTACGTGTAGGTGTCAACTTTTTGCTATAAGTTTGTAGCCTTATAGACAATTCCCTTGCTTAAGAGTTCGGGCCTTTTAATCCCTCCTGTATGAAATTTCCCGAAGCTCATTAAGAGCATCAGCTCTTAACCAACTCACCTGTCTAATCTTCCTATCATACAGATTCCTAACAACAGAACCTCGGGAGGTTGTTAGCCCCTTGTCACCATCAGAACGTTAAATAGTTGATTTTACCGATACTGTTCGCGTAATATAAAACTATTTTGTCCAACATTGGCCGGACTTATAATAACTTTTAATATTTAGTTTTAAGATTTGAATACTTATTGTTAGTTCATATTTTGAAGATTCAATAAATAAATGTATGGAGAAAAAAAAGCACCTCGAGAGGTTGTTAGCCCCCAAAAACCGGCAGCGCCAAAGTTATCAAGGAATCTAATTTCCCTTCCTGCAGTTTTAGGCTTAAAACACAGCCAAAACACGCACATCAGCCTTGATCAGCACAGAGATATCTGTAAGGCAGAATCCCACGGAGGCCTAGCTGATCCCTGTTCTAGCAATTTCATCCCTTAGTATGGTCTTCGGATGTTAAATACAATATAAGTAATGCGGCCTTCTAAAGTTTTGGTTATTACAACAAAAGAGGGACTCTTTCCTTTCTATGCCCCAGAAAGCAGAGTGCACTGGTTTGGTCTGCGCCAAGGCAAAATCTGTTCCCTGGGAGAAGAGCAGAATAGCACGCCCAAGACAAAATTTCAAAACAAAGCCCCTCCATTGATAAACACCTAAATTTCCGCGTAGTAGCACTCACCGGTTATAAACATTAATACGATTTTTATATGTCTTGGACAGTTTTTGCCCCTAAAATAGATAGTGCAGAAAGACATACAAAGTATCCGATTTATAGATTTTAAACCTTAAAAAGGAAAGAAAAGATCCTAGAAGAGCCTAGTTGGATAGCACGCGTTAAGACTAGAAAAGATGACTAAAAGAGAAAACACAAGACAAGACAAGACATACAAGTAAGACATGTCGAGGCAAGTCGCGACAAAGCAGTGCAAGACGAGACCAACCAAGTCTATAGAAGCCCAAAAAAAAAGGAAAAAGGTCGGCAAAAAACCCTAAGTTATCTTCAAATAAATTTTTCAATAGAAAATCTACACATTTAAAATATTGTGACGTTTATGGCAAACGAATACATTTATTAGAAATAAAAAATTCTAAACAAAAATTCAATTTTTCATTAAACTTTCATTTTGTTAAATTTTTACAGATTTAATTCCAATTTATTACTTATCTACAAACATTGAATTTAACATTTGGCGTGTTTCAGTATTAGTATTGTCCTATTATTCTGTTGCTAATCTCAGCAGTTGGTTTATTTGAAAATTTAAATATACAATGCAAATTTTTTTTTTCGTTTATTTAAATGAATATGCGGATTTTTTTCTAAAGCTCAAATGGTAAATCCCTGTTTTATTTATATTGAGGATTTATGTTAATTTTGTATTTGTGCTCTGGCAGTTAGTCAACGCCAATAGAGGGGAAAATTTAACAAAAAAAAAAAATAATAAAAAATTTAAACATGTAAAGCCGGGAACAAAAGAACAGGAAATGAGGAAAAACGAGACAAGGGAGAAAGTGTGTCATGGCAAACGCTTTGGCTGCGTATTAACTTTTATGTCCTTTGTCAGGAGAGTGAACAAAAGGACACGGCGTATATTACAAATTTATTTAAAGCAAATGTTTGTAGATACTTGAGTATTAATATATTTTTGTATAAAAATATATCATCTTCGAAAATCTAAAAATACATATCGCTCTTTTATTGCAACATAGTCATAACTAAAAAAAAGTTCGATTCGAGAAAAATGTATCAAATTGTTAGTTTCCATATAAGTTTTAAAAACTTTTTTTTAAGAATATATCTCCTAAAGGAAACAGTTTGAAAGTAATTTAAATAAATATAAGAGGTAGTGTTATTAGCAATTCTGCATTGTTAACTCGAAAAGCTAATTTTTTGAGATGTGACTATGTTGAAATAAAGGAGCGATATCATCTAAAAAACCAAAACGATTTTTTAGTTGCTTGTGAGTTAACTGACATGCTTCTACAAATTATTTATTTTCTGCGACTCTAATTGTTGTGATTCAATTCTATATTCCATCGCTTGTTTCCATGTCAAAAGTATTTTTTATTTAATCATCGATTTTTGTTTCTCCTTTAAAATTAAAAAAAATAATGTTACGTACTCTTCGATTTTCGGATAACGAATAATCTTTATTGATTATATTTTTACTCAAACTTAAATTTTTATATAAATTGTTTCCTCTCGAGTTCATTTTTATACCCTAGTCCTATATAAGAAAGGTATTTTATTTCCATTTTAGTCAGTTTAGGGACTAATTTCGAACTTAAGATTAGTTTTTTGGCGCATAATGAATTTTTAAAGTCCTTACATCGAAAATGTTACAACGTTTCGTTTTGACTATTTCGGGATGTACATAATTTTAAGTGACATTTTTATAGTCATGGGAACAAACAGTTGAATCTGAAAAAATACGGCATTGTAATCCCTTCTGTATGCAATTTAGCTGTTATTCAACAGAACTTTAGGCTGCAGTTATTGGTCCGCAGTCCATAAACAACATTAACTAACTGACCTGTCCTTCCACTACTTCTCATTCCTTACGTTACCGGTATATTTTGCAAGACAGCAACAGATCGATGCCTATATTCAGTGGCATGCACCATAATTATCAATGTATAGTTCCTCCCTCCGATTTTAGGTCTAACACACAATCAGAACTGTTCAGCTAAGATAGAGTCATTTCAATTATGATTAACGCTAGGATAGTCTGCAAAACAGACTATCGCAGGATGGATCAATCAAGTCCTTGGGCGCTCCCAAGGACTTTATTGTTTCACGTTCTGCCAATTAACCCTTGGTAGAGTTTCGCGAAGTCCAACACAAGATAAGTCATGCGGCTTCCTAGAGTTTTATTTTCTACAGCAAATGGAGAACTCTTAGCTTTATGTCTCATAAAGTCGAGTGTCCTGGTTAGACGTAAACCACGGCAAAACTTGCTGCCCCGGGGGAATTATCACGATACACTAATAACTCCTCTGCAGTTTTAGCTGTAAAACACAACCAGAATATTTCAATTAAGATGCGGACACTTCAATTACATTAAGCTCTAGGATGGTCTGTTAAACAGAACCACTTGATGGCATGCTGACATCCATCCAGCTAATTAACCCTTAGCGGGGATTTTCGGAAGTACCAACACATACTAAGTCATACTGGAACTTCATATATATTTATTTGATACAATGTAGGGTCACTGCCTTTCTATACCCCAGAGAGTGGAGGGCCCAAATTTTGAATATAACAAGGCAAAACTTGCTTTCTAGGAAGTCCTAACACTGACAGTTAGATGAAAGAAAATAGTGGTGAGGTAAATTACTACTTCACTCAATTGCTATAGGTTCCATTCGCTGAGTGTACAAGTGCGATACGTCATTGTGCACGTATGGAGACGAATATATTTCGAATGATGTGCATCATTCTGGACTGCAAACATATAAATATCCACGGCAGATGAAATAGTGGAGAAAATGATCGTATATGCTATACAGCTATTGACAGTAATGAATTAAAACGAACGAATTGTGCGACAAAAGAAGAAGAAGAAGAAGAAGATATCAACAATGTCCATTGAACTAGCTACACGTCAGACTGATGGGAGACAAATCTGCAGACTGGGTACGGACAGATTAGTCGGAGGCTTAGGTGTCTTACTGAGGGTTTTCAGAACTCCCAGCAAAACATAAATCATGATGGACAACAGTTTTCTTTGCTACAACAAATGTTGTATGTATTTACATGTTTTGCTGTGGGCAAGAGAGAATGTGAATTTACTTTACATTAGCACTAAGCTCGACGTCCTTATCTAATGACGGACCAACTTTATGGGGTAAATTATTCACAATTCAGTTGCACAGCCATGTGGCTTCCAAGGCTTACTTTTGCTAAAGAGCTTGTACCTTTTAATCCCTCCTGTATGCAATTTTTCGTACGTTCAATGGATGAGAAAAGTTATGAGTTTAGTAGGCCAAAGTTCAATAAGATCATCCTTAACCAGCTCACCCGTCTAACCATCACCCTTGGATCCTTACATTACAGGTATCTGATGCAACACAACAGCACCTCGTTATCAGGGAACCTAATATCAAAGTTATCAGGGAACCTGATTTCCCTTTTTGCGATTTAAGTTTACACTACTACTAGATAATTTTAAAGAAGCGAACCAAGCCGAGATGGTTTGCAGACACAACCTCCCAAAGGCTTTGCCGATCTCTGTTCTGCCAATTAAACCTTACGGCCGGGGCTACGGAAATTCAATACAACTTAAGTTGTTCGGTGTCCTAGAGTTTTATTTGCTGCAACAAACGAGGCTAAAACTACTCACCAGGGGTCGCGGGGAAGACACCTGGCAATCAGTTATAAAAGAATTAATGACAAAACACCGCCATAAATCTGCCGAATTTTTGTACAAATATGAGTTCCAGCCGGATCATAAAATTTATTTTATTAATATTAAATAAATTAATTTTTGTTTTATTATTATTTTCACTTGTGTAATTTTAAAACAAACACCCTATAACTTCTTCAAGCCCTTAAGGCCGTATTCGTAAAAAATATTTTCTGTTTACAGTGAACTCTCGGTAATGTGAACTTCCAATATAATGAACTATCCAGTAATGTGAACACCTATTTTTTTATATGGACGCTCTAAATAGTGAACAAAGTTTGATGGCTCTAAATAGTGAAGAAAAATTTTGGCAATTTTTGTTTGTTTTCTAATTTGGGAAAGCCCCCGATTGAACAAACAAATGTAAGCAATTGTACTTACACACTTTGAGCTTTGTTAATGAAGGTCAGTTGTATTTCGTGACGCGTAGAAACTACTTGAACTTAATATTTCTTCTTACATTCCTGTGTATTTGCAAAGATGTTTAAGAATAACAGAAAGTTTTTAACCATTAATGAAAAATATGAAATTCTTCAACTTTTGAAAAAAGGAAAGTGTTACAGCACTAAGTGTTAAATATAATGTTGGGAAATCTACCATTTGTGCAATACGCAACAAAAAGGATAAAATTTATAAATGTGTTAATAATACGTGTTATGGACCAGGGAAACGTAAAACTCTACGATCTTCCTATAATGGAAAAATCTCTATACAAGTGGTTTCTTAACATGAGAGGTAAAAACCATCCAGTAAGTGGATTGATGCTGAAAGAAAAAGCGAAACAGCTTCATTCTAATTTTAATGAAAATGGACACCACAAAATGACACTACAAATTTTCACAAACGAAAATGTGAACAAATTTGATAATGTGAACTACCTTGGTTTTTATTAGTTCACATTATCGCGAGTTCACTGTATTTTCAATTTTTCAACGTTAGTTCAACAAGTGGTTCAATAGTTTAATAAATAATTTTAGTTAACGAAAGTTATTAAGCAATTATAAAGTTCTCTTACCAATTCCTTTTATATATTTATCACAACCTGTGACTCATGAGCACTGCGCTAGCAACAAACTGTCTTGTTAGCATCTTTAGCCAACTTTATGTCAACAAAATTGTGAATAAACAAAATCTGTTTTAGATCAAACTCTTTCAATCTATAGCAAAAACACACAACAAAATACGCAAATTGAAAATAAAATTAAAGTTTTCCGACGCAAAACTACACAATGATTTTACAAAACTATATTATAATTTTTTTTTTCATTCGTTTTGGCTGAATTCTTAGCACAAACTTTGCAACCGAGAAAGAAAAAAATATTAGATAAATTTCAGCACGAACGAAAAATATTGCTTATTGAAGCTAAAATAAGGCAAAGAGAAAGATTTTTGTGGTAAAAAGTTTGAAGACAAACGTAAAATATCTTGGCTTGATGTTCTCAATTGTGCAGCACTAGATAAACATGCTTTAACACGCACACCAACCAAAGAAAATACAAAAAAACAATAGCTCCAAAGAAAGAGCTTTTTTTTTTTTTTGGTCAACTCAACTTGAGTTAAAGCTGGCCAACTTAAAAACTGACTAAGGAACTAAACAAAACAATACAAACGAAAAAATAACAACAACAACAGCAAACTAAAACTAAACCTAAAACCAACATTGGAAAAAATCCAAAATAAATAGAAACAAGTTACACTAGACAACACAACTGATAAGAGAAAGAGCGCAACGAAATTTCAGGCAAATGACTTTTATACATAAAACTAAAATTCATAAAACTAAAATTCAAAACAAGTAAAACAAAAATTGAATTAGCAGTGGTTTTTATTAACTGCCTGGCTCACGATTTCGTTTCGTAAACTTTCGTCACAATTTTTAAGGTCAAAAACCTATTTCGATACCATTTATAAGCTTTATTTTTCCCCCCTGATCTTGTATCATTTGCCTTGCCTACCCCCGATATATTCGTTAGTTGAATAATAGTTGACTACTTATAAGATACCTATTTTTAATATAAACATTGACGAACGTTAATGAAACGACATCGTGAGCCAGACAGTAAGAGTATATATTAGAGTTCGAAAGGAATACATTTTAAAAACTAAGAGCCAGGCGCACGAAATCGATCGATAAGATAAGCGATCGACGGCAAGTCACACTATCGCTCCCATAAGCGCCTCAGTAGAATTGACTTGTCGGTAGTCAGGTTTTACATAATTACTAAACAGGCATGACCGGAGAAATGCAAATCGCTTATATTAGGCGTTTTCGAATCGCAAATAGATATTCTGACAAACGTATAACGTAAAGAGTATGGTTTTGCGATTTGAAATCGCCAAATATGTGTTCTGGAAGACGCATATGGCTAAAAATTGGCGACTTCAACTCGAATGTGTATATTGGAGTGAACTGATTGAATTTTCTAAAACTAAATTTACCCACAATTAAAATTGAATATGTTTTCCTTTTATTTCAGTAAATACTTAGAATAACTTTATACATTTTCAATTAAAAATACCAAATTAAAAAGTTTTTCTGTTTGTTGTCACATTTTTTTTTGTTTTATATAGCAACCACATATAATATGTACATACATATATAAAACACGTGTTGTATTTATTCATAAACAACTCCGAAGCGCCAGTAAAACGCGCGTTCATGGGAACAAAAAATTATTAAGCGTTTTTGAGAACACTTGGCGGTTTCAAAACGCGCGTTTCTTGCAACATGACTGATAATCCATTTAATCATTGTCAAATGGCTATATTGCCATGCCAACTATTCCACAAATTAAACGCCAATTTGAAAATAAAAATCGTCTAAACATAAAACATGTAAATAAAGCAGTTCTATGCTAATTAAACTTGCTACAAATAACCAAAAAAGAAAATGAAAGTTGAAATAATTGTAGATTAAAAAATTATAAAATACGATATCTAACTAAAAACTAATCCGTATAACGTATACCGGGTTTTTTTTTTTTTTTTGAATTCCCAAAATTGGCTTCAATACAGAACAATACAGCAACTTAAATTTTCGCACGAAATCGAATAATCCATGGCCAAAACGCGCACCGAATATGAATTCAGTTTTGATTCGGGTACCGAAGTTTTTGGGAGTTCCCAAAGTTGGCTTCAGGAAACGTCAAAATCCCTATTCTTCCTCAGAAGCAATACGGCAACTTTAATTTTAGCATTAAAGCAAATGTCTATGGTTCAGATGTATGTTCCACAAAAAAAACCGAGCATAATATGAAAAACCGGTTCTAAAACATTTACCGAAGTGGTATCGAACTTTTTTGGGAATTCCCAAAATCCGCTTCGTGAATCCCAAAAAATTCCTCCACCTCTCCAGAAACAATACGGCAGCTCCAAATTTCGTACTAAAGCAGCAGCTCAGTTTTATATACCTACATATGTACTGGTCACTCCTATGGCATAGGTTTCGAGCATAGCAAGATATAGGGTTAACAGGCTGCCAGCCATTGTAAAGCCAGCCCACTTTTCTCCAGTTTGTTCCCGTTGTGTTGAGCGGTGCAAAGATACAAACAAACAAATATAGGCAAATCCAGAAAAATTTACACCGTGGCCAAAAACTTAAAAGTTATTAAAATAATTCTTTTACAATAGTGTAATAGAGAAACACTGAAATTTTATCAATTAAATCAATTTAGCCATCATTTTTTCAAATGAGATGAATAATCAGACGGCTGTGCTGCACAAATATAATTTTTATTTCTGGCAATAATTTTTTGCATGTTTTTTTTATAAAAATCCGGTTTTTTTATGTTGGACCAGTACTCAGGGGATAAACCCTACATATGCAGTGCATTGTACCAGAACTAGGAAAATAGGTTATGAGGAGAGGGAAAGAGGGTGTAGTGTTTATAAACATTTGACTTGAACTTTTCGATATCATAACAGACAGGAATGGATGAGCTCTGGACGTTGAACGCGTGTTACGTAAAAGTGTGCGAGTTTCGGGAACAAGATCCCAAATCTCGTCAGAGCAAAATTCATTGTAGTAATGATATAACAGAGTAACGCACCCTACACTGCGTCGATACTCCAGTGAGTCAATTCAGTTGGATACCCTACTGTCACCGATAAGCTTATTCGCCCTGTCCTGCACACGGTCGAGCAACTGCAAAATAGACTTTGGGGCACCGGCCCAAACATGAGAGTTGTATTCCCTTTTCGGTCGGATATAGTTGGTATAAATAGTAAGGAAGTTATCCAAAAGCTGCACTCATTTTCACATGACGGGGATGAAATAAAAGCAGCGAGAACTGCATATTCATACTTTAAGTATATGAATAATATATATTTTCTTAAGAATAAGTTTAGTGAATATATAGTAATATTTTAATGTTCGAATTTGTGTGCAGGACTAAATTGCGTAAGTTTACGCTGAAATACTATTTTTTAAGTGCAGACGCGAAAACTACTTTGACTTTTGTCATATTCGACCCACTGCTTTTTTTTTAATATTTTGTTTTATTCGAGATTCCCTTTGCTATAAGTTTTAATATAGATTACAGTGTTCGCTATTAGCTACAATTTAAGATTAACAGCCTGTTTATAGGACACGAGTTAGCTCACTCGCGACGAGCCAATTTATAAACGAGTACGAAAGAAATTGGGTTCATAAAACGCGACTTGATTGTGTCGTGCAACTTACGTAAATTCGCGTATATGTCAAACATTTATGATATTTGTTTGTTGCCACCGTGCGAAAAAATAGTATCTGTTTACAGTTTTCATACGAAAAAATTTTTTTTCAAGCTAAAAAACGGCAATCCTATTTCTAGGCACATTTGACACACATACATACATACATACGCATGTAAGAATAAATAAATAAATAAAACAAAATATTTTTTGGTAAGGCTTTTTTTATAGCGGTCTAATTGGAAAACAACGAATAAACAAACAAAAATTGTATCGGGTGGTTAAATTTCAAGGGCCGAGGTTAAATGTGAACCACACCTAAACACCAAGTTTTTTTCCGAATTTTATTTGACGTTTCTCCATTTCAGACTTACTCAATTTGAACCATGGAGAGATAGACAATCCAACAACGTGTTAAAGTTATCCTGACTTATTATGAAAATGATGATCAATTTTCGAAGAAGATCATCTTCAGTGATGAGGCACGTTTTCACCTCAGTGGATTCGTCAATAAACAGAATTGCCGCATTTGGGCGAATGAGAATCCAAGAGTGACTGTCGAAAAACCAATGCACCCACAAAGAGTGACTGTTTGGTGCGGTTTATGTGCTGGCGGCATCATCGGGCCGTATTTTTTCCGAAATGAGGCCGGTCAGGCAGTTACTGTGAATGGTGTTCGCTATCGTGAGATGATAACGAACTTTTTATGGCCCGAATTGGAAAATATGGATGTAGACGATATGTGGTTTCGGCAGAACGGTGCCACTTGCCACACAGCTAACGAAACAATTGCTCTTTTGCGCAACAAATTCAATGGCCGTGTTATCTCACGTAATGGCGATGTCAATTGGCCGCCAAGATCATGTGATTTGACACCGTTGGACTTTTTTCTTTGGGGTTATTTGAAAGAAAATGTGTACGTCGATAAGCCAGCAGCAATTCAACAGCTAAAGGATGAGATAATTCGGCACATTAACGGCATAGAACCTCCATTATGCCTCAGGGTCATCGAAAATTTGGACGATCGGATGGAGGTGTGCCGCCGTGGTCGCGGCGCCCATTTGGCCGATATTTTGTTCCACACATAATTGACTGATACCAATATATCATAATAAAATAAAATTACAATAATTTCCTAAATAGTATGTGTTTTATTCAAAATCAACATCGGCCCTTGAAATGTAACCACCGTTTATATATTAACTGCAAGTTTTATATTGTATATGTGTATGTTTTATTATGCCTGTATATATGTATCCAAAAATGTATATGCAACGAAAAAACAATTTCAGTTCATGTCTCCAGAAATTTGAAAGATTCTTAAAACGTTCTGTTGCAATTTCCATTCCTAGTTTTCTCATTATTTATTACCACTTATAATTATTTTTATTATATTTCTTATTATTTATAACACTTTGTACACATTTTCCATTGACGACCATGTTTCTTCATTCGCTAATTTTGACATTTATGGTGAGATGACTCGCGTCTTAGAAACCAAAATAAATTGACAGCTGTTACATTTTTTAATACTAATCGTCAATAGTTTGTAAACCAAAACCAGAAAAATTTTGCAAAGTTAGCGCTTTTTATCGACGAATCGTGTCTTATAAACAGGCTGTAAGTCGAACCTGAAACTACTTTCAGTTTTTTCACATACGAATGTCACGTTCAACACCTGATATTTACCCATATACAAGTAAAGCAAATATAAGCGTGTTGAAAAATTACCTTTAGCTTGTAAACAATATAAGCAAGTGTTATTGGCAAGCATTTTTCATAGCTGGCATTATCGACTTGCCAGTGCTGTCAATGCAAACTTGGTAACATTTCAATCATCAAAGACTGTAATGTGCTTTTTCAACGCATAAAGTTACCAACAACTGTTTAAATCACTTTTCATTGCATATAAATTAAAATTTTTTTTGAAATCCAGTGTAAACACTTTCTTTTTAACAATTTTCAAGCTCCGCAAAGTTTTGTTTTTGGAATAAACAGCAAAAAAACACTAGAAGCCAGCCAACTCAAAAACAAAAACTTTATAAAATATAATACAAAAAAAAACTCATACATTTTTTATAAACTTCGTTCAAACAACAAAACTAATAATAATAATAAGAAAACAAAAAATTAAAAAAAAAACCGAATACTTAACAAAAGAAAGAAAAAACCAACAGCAACAATCAACAACTTGTTTAGCACTTGCCAGTTAAAAAAGGCAAAAAAAACATAAAACTAAACTGGGAGGCAGTCAGTCATGAACAACGAACAGCAAAAGTGTTGGTTGGCTGGTTAGGTATTAGCGTAGCGGGCTGACAGATAGACAGGCAGACAGACGGAAGGACGGACGAACGAACAAAGTCACTTGCTTGCTAAGGTGGTTTTTGGTTAGACAGTTGATTATTACTCTTGTTGTTGCCTTTCTTCTTTTATTTACAGCTTTAAGAGAGCAGGTACATTTTTTTTGAGCTCCACAATAAGATTTAGGTAAAAAAAAATTACACATTTGAGGCAACAAACAGATGGCAGCGACCTTCACAAAGTTACACAAAAAATTATATAAAAAATGGAAAGAATTAACAGCATTATTGTAAATGTCTGAAAGTGAGTTGTACTCGTAGCACGAATTGATCAAAACAACATGACAAAATGACAGCATAAAAACCCGTTATTAAAATTTAAAAAAATTAACAAAAAGAAAAGATTCTCCACATATACTACACAGAAAGAAAAAGTTCTTACTAAATTTAAATATATTATACTTGCTTTTAGTACTAGTTGTACTCAAAGTACGAGTAGCACACATGTATAATTAAAATAAACCGAAAACGAGACTATTCAAGAAACCAAATTCCGTAATGTTTTAAACTGAGTATAAAATACTTAGTTCTTAAACCGCGTAAAACAAGATCTAATCAAAGACACAAAATATGAATGAATTGAAATGAGATATAGGAAATAAGTATTCTCTGAGAAAAAATACTATCTTTTTTTGGTTGGCATGGCACCTTAAATATTCCTCAGCTCTATCGCTTCATCTTCCTTATTTCTTATTTTCATCAACGAACTTCTATATAATCCTTATCCATTCCTATCCACTCTTTCAGGGATGACAGCAACATTTGCCATTCGTACTCTTTCAGTTATAGGCACAGGCCATCCAAGGTCGATACCATGAGGCGAAATAATAATGACTCACTGAAAAGCGATCGTCTAGCAATTTCCAAATGGGTTCATTAAAACACGGCCGCCCTTAACGCTCGTAAGACCCAATGTTGTTTATTAACATACAAACAAATGACCGCAAGTGGTGCTTCATCTTTACTCATGGATACTATAAATATCGAGGAATCAATATTCTTGGAATGAAGAGGCAGTATGAACACATTTTTCATGTCTCTGAAGAAGCATTCAAGTGCCTCGAGTTTTTGAAACGGTGTAAGATGTACTTCACTCCATCCGATCTCCTTACCACCTATATTCGACCGAAAAAGGAATACAACTCTCATGTTTGGGCGGTGCCCACTGTGCAGGAGAGGGCGAAGAAGCTTATCGGTGACAATAGGGGATCCAACTCTATTGACTCACTGGAGCATCGGCGCAGTGTAGGGTGTGTTAGTCTGTTATATAGTTACTACAATGGATTTTGCTCTGACGAGATTAGGGATCTTGTTCACGAAACTTACAAATTTATACACAACATCGTCCAGAGCTCATCCATTTGTCGATTAGTTGATTACCCGGGGAATGGTACAACGCATTACAAAGACAATTTGTTTTTCAGCCGTACGTTCCACCTATGGAATAAGTTGCCTACAGACGTGTTTCCTGTTATAATATTGGAAGATTCAAATAAAATATTCATAAACACTACTCCCTCCTCACAACCTATTTTCTTAGTTCTGGCACAATTCACCACATACGTGAGAGTTATCCCCTGAGTACCGGTCCAAGAAAAAAAAATTGGGACCATCGGATAGAGGTGTGCCGTCGAAGTCGTGGCGAACCATTTTTATATTATAATGCCAGCAGATTATCTTTCGAATAAAGTAAATTTCACGTCAATTAAAAAAATTCATTTTTATTTGATTCCATTTCAAATTTTATACCTCTATAAAAAACACCCTTTATTTTGTGGGCAGAAACATACAATATTATGTTAAAATTATCTGTTATTGGTTAGCAAATGAAAGCAAAGTCGTTCTGCTTTAGAGTGTGGGGCACCTTTACAAAAGCGCTCACGACAGTTTTGTAATAGATTAATGGATTTGTTTTTTCAATTTATTACAAAACTGGAATTCGCCAACTTTAATAAGAGCGATTGTGTTGTTCCAGATTTATGAAGCTTGTTAACAATATATTGAAATTTTTATGGTATTAAAAACAATGGGCACCTGGGCTAGCGAGGGTAAAACTGCCTTATACTAGACTACATCAAAACTCTCAAAGAAAGAAATTTATGTGACTGTTGTAAATTAGATAATTTGAAGGATGAAAAATTAACACGTTTGACTTTTTTATAAACACACTTTTTTTAAATATACATATATACAAATTAGGCACTTTAAGCATATATGAAACCAATTCACATGAGCCGTTTTTCGACTGGCTGTCAAGCAATTCCATTGGCTGAAATTGCCAACGGCTCAGCACTGCTTCCAAGAAGCTTGTAAGGCACGCACTGGTGGCAACTTTTTGTAAACATGTTCAATTTGATTTGTAGTCCCTTGGCCGGAAGATCAAGATTTCCAATCTCTCCACTTGATCAGGTAGCCTTCAAGTTCTCCATACTATACACGTTTCTGTTGTAAGACAACAGCACCTTGAAAACATTTGGACACCTGAATAAAAAACTGTACATCTCTACAATCAGGAGCTATGCTTCTTCTCTTGATTTTGGGCTTATGGTAAAGAACAATTTTCAGATACGTTACTAGTACCAACCGCCTTTTTGATCAGAGCATTCTAATCTCTATTCTGGGAATTAACCTTTGGTGAAGTTCCTGCATAATCCAACTAAAGCATCTCTTTCCTAAACTGCCCAGCACAATCATGGACTTCTCCGAAGGAATGCTGTTTAAGCAATTAGGGTTAGAGAAAAGTTTAATGTTTTAGTTCTTCTGATATTGCACTAAATGCTGCAATTATAATTGTTAAACGTCCAGTGAAAAAGACGTCCACCAGTGTAAAAATTCCAATTCCCCCTCTAGTATTTATAAACCAAATTAAAAGAAAACCCTTCTTATAGAGATTAAGCTTTTTAACTTAAGCCACGGCGGACTATTTTCCACTAGTCTAACGCAATTTTGCTTATTTTTTTCTCTTGATTTTTCTTTCCTTTAGCTTAAATCTAAACTTGAATTATTCTTGCCAGAACAATCAGTTTTAATCCCTGCTGTTTGAATTTCGAGTAAACAAACTCCAAAGACTTTTAACTAACACTATTGTTGCTTAGAAATCTATTTCGGATTTTATTTATTTTAAGTTGCATAAATAAACAAAGAAAACGTGCATTCTTTGTGGATTTTCAAAAAAAAAAACCTCCCTTTCGCCTCTGCTTTTTCTTTTGCCAACAATATTTTTAGCTCCGCACAATAATGTGTTTTTCTTTATCTTTTTGTTTTATATTCCCCCCCTCTTTAATGATTGTTTACAAAAAAAGTTAAAATTTTTCTTCAAATATTTTCTTTTGTGCAAAAGTTAAAAGTTAAAAATTTAATTTTGGAAGCGCCAAAAGACAGCACACTGCCAAGTTGAAGGATATCTTGGAACAAAGTTTCAAATGGATTAAAAGCATTTTAAAGTAAAGTAGCTTTTTAGGCAACCATCAGCAACAGTCGCTTTACTTGTATAACTAGAAAGTGTTAAAAGTGAAAAAAAGCTCGCCCAAGCGAAAAAATACCTATAAAAGTTATTAAATTAAAAAAGAATTTTACTAGCTAACAACTGCGAGGCATACTGAAAGTTCTTCTTCAAAAGTGAAGCAACAGAAAAAAAATTGGAAATAATGAAAAATCCTTAAAACACTTAAACCTATCAGTGTAAGTATAAGAATGGTGTTCGCTATCGTGTGATTATAAGGGACTTTTTATAGCCCGAATTGGAAGATATGGTTTTAAACGATATGTGATTTCAAAAGGAGGGTGCCGCTTGCCCCAGAGGTGACAAAACAATGGCTCTTTTTCATGAAAAATTCAATGGCCGTGTTATCTCACGTGGTGGCGATGTCAATTGGCCACCAAGATCATGTGATTTGACATCGTTGGACTTCTCTCTTTGGGGTTATTTGAAAGAAAAGGTGTACGTCGATAAGTCAGCAATACTTCAAGAGCTAAAGGATGAGATAATTTGGCCCATTAACGGCATAGAACCTCAGCTATGTCTCAGAAAACTAGATGGAGTTGTGTCGCCAAAATCGCGGCGGCCGTTTAGCCGATATTTTGTTCGATACATAGTTGAACCATACCAATATTTTCATATCAATACAACGGGACCAAATTGGACCCAACTGGGCTCATTTTTCAATATCTGTCAGCCTGTAAAACCTAATATTGCCATATCATTGTGTTTAATTCAAAATCAACATTGGCCCTTAAAATTTCATTACCCGTTATACCTTTCCACATGCCCAGAAAAATGCTTGTTTTTTGAATATAAAGACTATTATTTTAACATTTTTCTATTAAACTCTCATTGTTTTACTAAAAATATTGCGATATATACCTAATATTCGAAAATATTTTGCAAAGGTTTCCAAATCTACTAGTGATTAGGGTAGCTTCTCTAAAATTGGAAATATAGACGTCAAAGAAACATAAAAACAAGGTATTTGTTTTTTTTATTCGTATCAACATTAATAAAGCACATAAAGTCATTTGTTAGAGTAGTATGTTTGTGTATGTTCTATCACTTTTTTCATGCAAAATTTGTTTTCGAATTATTTGATTCCAACGGTCAAGTGACCAGTATTGCCAACTGTTATAAATTTATTCCCACGCCAGGTTTGTCAGATATGATTTGTTTGCAGCTGTTCTAGCATTAAATAGAAAGATATTAAGACCAAAGAAATATTCATGTAAACCGAACTGAGTTATTGTACACTGAAAACATTTTGTTCAGCAATTCTCTGAATTTTGACATTACTTTTATGAATTTTTTCATTATTTTTCAACCATTGTAACTTTTCATAGAAATAATGAAACAAATTTCATTAGATTATTTTGATGAAAACCTTCATAAAAGTAATGAAACATTTTAATAAAAAACATGACTTATTTTCATTAAAAGTATGGAAGACAAATCATATGATTAGTGAAATAATTTCTCTAGATCAAGGAATCAATTTCATAAAGCACATGAAAACTGTACATTAAATTAATGAAAAAGTAACATTTATTTAATGTAATAACTTCTTTGTACTAATGTAATATATTCATTAAAATATGAAACTCCTTCATGAGATCAATGAAGTTATTTCATTTATCTAATTTTATTATTCAATGAGCACCTGAAAAATTTACATTAAATCAATGAAATAGTTACTTTTGTTTAATGAAATAATATCATAACACATATTAATAAAATATGTTCACAAATGTACGTAATAAGATCAATGGAATTGTTTCATTTATTCATTGATACTTTATTTCATTACACAAACAATACTATTCCTTGCTTTTGTGAAATTGTACCTAATTATGATAAAAGAAAATGTTGAACAAGTATTCACCAAATAAAACAGATTTTATTAATGCAAATGACTTCAATACACTGGTAATTAAATTTTTTAAACTATTTTTATGCTGATTTGAGTACATACATACCCAAGTTCGGTAGCCAGAAATTTATTTGTCATTGATCTAATGAATTCTATTTCATTGGAATTATGAAACTCATAAAACTTACATTTTAATAAAAAAACTTGACATTTTTTGAACTGTAGCTTAAGATTAATAAATGTCCATTAATATATCTTACCAATTTCAAAGAGTTTAAAAAAAAAATTAAATTTTGTTTTAGTCATAAATCCAATGATTTTTTTTAATGAAACTATGAAACTTAATGAAACCATTCTGATGGAACTATTTCATAATATATATGAAGTTTCATGCATATTGTGAAAAGTTTTCATTGAATTAATGAAAAATATTTAATGAAACAGTTTCATTAAATATATGACGCATAATTCTTTCAGTATATAAACTTTTAATTTGTATACTGAAAGATTTGGATTTGAAACGTTTAAATGAGTATAAAACTTTTTAACTTGTTTAGAGACAAATGTTATCAAATCAGTGTAAGAGTGTATTATTATAATGTATCAATTCTGCTCCGTGATACTAATAATACACAGGGTGGCCCAAAAGCTACCTATATATATATGTATATATATATATATATATATATATATATATATATATATATATATATATATATATATATATATATATATATATATATATATATATATATATATATATATATATATATATATATATATATATTTCTTACCTCTAAAATATACAAAATGGAAATCTGTTAGCAATAAGTATGAAAAATAATGTCATTTGTATGACTCCCATTTTCAGCCGAATGCGAAAAATGTCTAGAAATTCTGGGTTATGGGGTAGACTTGGGATTAAGCCAAGTAGAGAGTATGTGTAATTAAGTCCACGTATCGAATAAATTTTTTAAAATGTTATGGAAAACGCTGTAAATCGGGTCCATCATTGCAATGCTATATTGGGAAGCTATTTAAGTAAACTTATTTTTCATAAAGTGTGTTAAAAAACTTCCATTTCATATGTTTTATATGAAGAAATCTGCGGCTGAGGCTCATTGAAAGCTCGTAAATACCTATGGTGAGGCAACTCTTATTAAAAGAACGTGCCGGGAGGAGTTTCAACGCTTCAAAGATCGTCGAACATCAACATGTTGGAATGTGTTCGAAGATGCAGAACTGAAAGATTGAAAGCATTACTTGATCGAGACAAATATAACAAGGCAAGATAATATGGAGTGACGCAACAAGATATTTCAAATTGCCTGAAAGTCATGGGAATGATTCAGGAACAAGCACAAGTTGGTGCCGTACGAGTTGAAGTTGAAAGATACAAAAGGTCGTTTGTGTGATTATGACCAGCTGCTTGCAAAAGACAAGTAAAGAAAGGGATTTCTGCAACGCATTGTGACTTGAGAGGAAAAATGGGTTCGTTACGTTAATCCCAAGTGAAGAAATTCTTGGGGCTATCCCGGCCATGTTTAATGCAACTGTGAAAATGATTTACATCAGCACCTACCTTGCGGCCTAATCTGATGGTGGACCAATTCCACGGAGTGAATTATTCACGATTCACCAGCGCCCCCGTGTGGCTTGCTAGGCTCACACGGGTAGCAATTCTTGTCATATGATTGCGGTCGTATGAGCAACTTCTTGTTGAGGAGTTCGGGCCTTCTAATCCCTCCTGTATGTAATTTCCCAGCAATCAATGGAGGAAAAGGCTTAATGATTTGGGAGACCGAAGCCAACTCACCCGTCAATCATCACCACTGGTTCCTTACAATACAGGTATCTGTTGTATAGGCAACAGATTCTCGGGAGATTGTTAGCCCTCGAAAAAAGCCACACACCAAACAATCATCAAGGATACTAACACTCCCTTCCTGCATTTTAGGTTTCAACCACAGCCAGAACGTTTCAGCCAAGGTAGGCACCTCAACCATGATCAGCCCGGTTCGCACCGCAAGCAAAACTTCCCGGGGGCCATGCTGCTCCCCGTTCTGCCAATTTATACCATTGGTAAGGGTTTCGGAAGCCAACACAACAAAAGTCATGTGGCTTCCTAGAGTTTTGTTTGCCGCACCAAACGAGGGACCCCTTCCCCTCTTTTCGCCGAAAAACAGAGCGCCTAAGTTAGGAATACGCCAAGGCAAAACCTGTTCCCCGGGGGGCCATGCTTAACGCAATTAAAAATAGGTTCATTACGGTAATCTTACGTGAAGAAATTCATGGTTCAAATATTCACGGTTCCAAGGAAAACTTTGCTTCCGCCGTTTTGCCCCGGCTTTTTCTTCGAGGCGTAAAAAACTGGTTAAAAATTTATGATTCAAGGTATTGTCCATCGCTGGCGAGCTGCGTACGCACCCGGAGTTAAAACAACTGGTAATCTTTTGAAGCGATCTAACCATAAAAGCGCTAAGTTGGCCACCGTGATCAAAAAGTGACAAACGTTTGAGATCATGAAAATATTTAAGAAAAACACAAAACAGCGATATTCTGTAGAAACAAAAAAAAACTATTAGATTATTAAAAGCCGATTTACGGATATCAAATCTAGTTCATTCATATAACTACATTTAAAACAACAACAACGACAACGTTTTAAATAATGTCCTTGCTTAGAATATAATTATGCGAACGAACAGCTCTGACAGCCACGAACTTGCTGTGAGCTCTTGAAATTTGCTTTCCTGTTCAAAATCCCACTTCAACAACCCCTCCACCGTTTTAATATTATTTTAAGTGTGTACGCAAAATCTTCTTTAAAAATTCATTATAGTTTAAACACAAAAGAAGCATAAAACTGCAACAATTTTTTCTGTGTTTTTGCCATTGTTGCCACAGAGACAGTTATAATTATTTATAATTTAAAATAATAAAATCATATTACAAATTGCATAAGTATGCAACATAATTAAAAAGTTTTGAGTTTGTTGTTGGCTGTTGGTTGCAACTGAAAAAATAGCGTAAATGCAGTTGCATTTAATTTATTTTTTTAGTTGAAATTTTTGTAGTCATGAACAACGTGTTGTTAACTCTTTTTCTTTTATTGTTTGTTAGTTCTGTGCTGAAGTACGAGGGTAGTTTATAAAGTAATTGATTAAAGTAGGAATAAGTAATTTTAATGTTGACTACGCATCACACACACGATATGTGTGTTTTCTACATTCTCTGTTGCTATAATTTTCAGTATTTTCATTCCCCTTTGCTATAATAACAGTATACAAGCTCAAACATTCATCTTTAAATCCCAACAATCTAAATAAATTGTTGAGAACTTAAAAAGAAAACGCTCTAATAATACCTGTCAAAACACAAATAACAAGCTTTTTCATTTATACACGTCTCTAACATTTCTTTGGGATATAAAGTTGAATGTTTGAGAATATCTTTCAAAAATTTCCAAAGTCTACTGATGATTAGGGTAGCTCCGATGAAATGTCGAAACAAGCTATTTATAATTTTTATTGGTATCAATGTTAGAGATTAAAATGGTGAATAAAAAACTCAATTGTTCAAAATCTTTTACTGTTTTATTTATGTATATAGTGGACATTTTTAAGGAATTTGATATTCCGCTGTAGAAGAATCTGCTGCTTTAGTGTGAAAATTCAAGCTGGCATATATGTACCTTCTGGAGAAATGAAGCAATGCTAAGACGGTCCCGTGGTAGAAATTTTTATCCCGGGAAGAAGAGGGGGTTTTTTAGTCGGTAAGTTCATTGTGGTGATCAATCCGACACAAAGCGGAGGGTACGGTCCCTCTGGTCAGTGCGTAACGTATTTGTCCCCCTCGCTAAAAAGAAAAAAAATATTGTTTACGGGCAAGTGGGAGATTTTGGCGATTCCTAAAACAAATTTTAGGAATTAAAAAAAAAAAACTTCGAATACGTTATATGGATTAATTAGCTCGATATCGAATTGTGTTTTTTAGTTTTTTAACTATACTTATTTGATTTAACTATATTTATTTAGACTCAAAAAATTTTCGAAGTATCTTCGTCTATATATTGCAATTTGTGTTTGTGTGAGTATTTCTGTGTGTGTGTGTATGTGTGGTACTGGCTTTTGTGTTTTTGTAGTAGTGGTCAGACGCAGTCATTTATTTATTTACCCAACTCAACTTCAAAACAAAAAAAAGGAAAAAAAAATGAAAAGTTTAAATAAAAATTCAGCAACAAAACTGCTGCAACTGAGCTGTATAAGGGAATGAATGTCCATCAAAAAAGAAAAAACAAAAAAAAATAAAGTTAATAAAACACAAACAACAATAAAAGCATACTCAACAACAATGCCAAAAATACAACACAATGTTTATAATAATAATATACATTTTTTTTAACAAAAATAATTTAAAACTGAAATAAGTTCCCTGCTCAGAGCTGCTGATTATTCTGTATTTTTGTAATTATTTTGTTTGTGTCCAAGAGAAAAAAAATATTTTACTTGCAGATTGTTTTTGTTTTTGCGCAAATAAAAGTTATTAAATCAAAGGATTTGCAATAAATAGAACAAATATAACAATACAAAAAATATAAGCAGCAGCAGGAAAAAATGGCAAAAAAAGTTGATTATTTACTTGAAGAGAATCGTTTTTTTATTGTTTTGAGGATTTCATGTTAATTAAAAAATAATTTTCAAGTTTAGCAACGAATTATTCAGTTTACTATTTACAAAAATAATGAAAACAACTAAAATTGTAAGTGATTTTGAGCAAAATGAAAGGGAAAACAGATGTAGCGGGTGATTCATAGTGACGCCTGATTCATTATGTAAAATAAAACATTTAAAATTTAAAGTGAACTTGAAATTTTATTATCGGTTACAAGAAAAATTTATGGCATTTACTGTTTAAAGGACCAATGGGAACATAACTTCCAACATGGAGCGAGCCAAAATTTGCAGAGTGGCTAAGAGAAGCCACCCAACAGAGAGGGATTCTGTCTACTCTTGTATGGAATTTAACTCCGAATTCATTACTGCTGGCATTAGATTGCTGGTTGCTGAGGACAGTGACATATGCTGATGATATTGCAGTGCCTGTGTGAATACTGTAACGCCCAAAGTAAGAGGCCCCGTTTTGAAGCAACACACGTGAAGTCGTGTTCCCATTTTTCATACATTTGTATTTATTCAGTTATTCATTTGGTTATTTCATTTATTATTATTAATGCAAGAAGCGTTGTTTTATTTGCTTTTGAATTAATAATTAATTTCGTATAATAAGTTACATGTAATATAGGTTAAATTATTTCTAAGATTAAAAATTGTATTTAAAATTAACGGTCAGCGTAGATGGCTCAACCACGCCATGAATAAATATCAACCATGAGACAATGTTTGCTAAGCACAGCCGCATGTAGGGTTGCGCGTAGGTGTTAGTACGTGTATGTAGAGTATAAAAGCACAATCATCAGCATATTCAGGCAGTTTGGTCAGTGGCTGGCCTGCAGTTAAGACGTGCCTGGAAACCAGAGTTTTTCAAAGCATCTTGTTTTCGAGTGATCACAGCTGTGGCAAAGTAACCAACAAGTAGTTAGTGAGGAGTTTTCAATTCCCTACATTTTACTCTTGAGTGGTTCATCTTTGTCTGGTTTGCCTCGTCGTCAGGTTGGTATTTCAGGGAGAGTTTTGAATTCTCCTGAGAGCAGTTGCCAACGTTGGAGGGCGATGGAGAGTGAATATTAATACCTTCACCATCCGCCAGAGGTGTTTTTAATTCCACTCCAGCGCGACACCAGAGGCAGCGGATCGTTGGGGAAGCGAGTTCTACCGTGCAGGAGTTTTCAATTCCTCCATAGCGGCCTGCGACCCCGCTCCAACGTCAGCCGTAGGTGGTGCCACAACCCCACGTTACCAAACACATAAAAAGGAAAGAAAGATTTTCTTTTATTATTGTATTTAAATAAATAGCCAACATTGAAGACTAATTCTGTTTCTTTATTCTTTATTGAAACGACCCTGGACCACGCTGAGCTATCCCAGCATAAAGCGTAAGAGTCGTTAGAGTACCTAGACATATTTTCACAGCAGCTAAGCTCTGCACTAAGGCTTGTAGAAGGATACTGTGCAATTAGTGGGCTAAGTGTGAATCTACAGTACTTTTCACTCAGAAATGTAAGACTCAATCGATGGCTCTGCCCACTGTAAGCGGGGTTGAGCTCAAGCTGCCAGATAGCGCGAAATATCCACATATATATCTACCATGATCCCAAACCATCCTAGCTGCAGGATGTCCAGTCAAGGGCAGACAAGGTGACTATTAACTTATTCTAGTATAGAAAAACAATTGGCAACACCTGACGAATAAATTCTTAGAATTTCTGCTGGCTACTCTATACAGTTGTTAAGAGGAGTACTTGGAGAAAGGCACCAACTGTAAAACCTTAGACACGATAACGCGCACACCTGCTTTTCTGACGATTGCTGTTTCCTGGACCCCTTCATCGAAAGCACTATTCACAATGCTGAACATGCTGCCGGCTGATCTCACAATGAAAGAAAGTCATTAGTTTGGAGATCAGGCTAAATGCAAAAGGGATATTAAAGGAGGCTCCAGATGATCATGCCTTAATTATGAGACAAACTATGGGCTTTCGGCAGAATACTAATTGTTATTTATCGGCTCTACTGGCCGACAAGAGATTTGATGTAATTTTACCAGGCACGGTCTCAGAGGTGGTTGGTATGGATCGTCAAAAGAATGAGCTTGAGATCTCTACAGATTGATCCAAATCGAATCCGGTAGTTAGTGGGGGTATCTTTATCCCTCTGTATAACAGGAAGAATAGTACTAAGCTGCCAAATGAAAGTAGCGTAACTAGCGGCTAAAATTAGCTGAGATATTCGGCATTCACGAACCTACCTGGACGTTGTGTAGACCCCGCTAGTGCATTCAATGCAAATTGAATTTATACTGATAGCGAGACTACGTTGAATGTACTAGCAGGGTCTACATAACGTCCAGGTAGGGTCGTGAATGCTGATTATCTCTAAATGAGATAACGAGACTTTTGAAACTGCAGCTTTTCTGGGTACAGGGTGGCATTAAAGTGTCCAGAATGTTGTAGCAAAAAACCGCCAAAAGCCGGAGTCCTATCGCAACAATATAGATGGGATCGTTGGATGCCACTCAAGAGCTATAAGAAACAAGTACAGCGTTTTCTTAGAGACAAGATTCGTCATATCTGTGTTTCACTGTATTTTAAATTAACAAAATAATTCAGTTTTTTATTTCGAATATCTTGGCTACATATATTTATAATGAAAGTTTCAAATATATAATCATGGGCGTCATCTATTTTTTTGCCCCGGCAACAACTTTATTTATTTCTGCACTTTACTTTTTTACCCTGCACTTAATATCTGACCTCAAAAAATAAATAAATAAATAATACTACAAAATAAAATTTATTGTCAGGCTTGTCAAAAACAACAATAAAAGCAAAAACTAGATGGATATTTGTGGTTAAACTACATTTAAACTACTGACAACAAACAAACAGATTTTTTAAAACTAAGCAGTAACAAAATTGAAAAATTTGTTAATGAAATTTTACAGTAAAAATGCAAAAAGAATGCAAAAAAAAATGAAAAATAAACAAACAAATATTATGAAAACAATATTGTTGCTGAACAAAAGTTGGTGAAAAGTTTTGGTTGCTTGTTTTCCTTTTCGGTGAGTGGTTGTGATGCTGCTGTTGCGCTTTTTGCGTTTGTAATATTTTTGTAAATTTGCAACAACATTGCAATGCATGACTTGTATTGTGTAAACTTTTGCGCAAATTGCCACTGGAGTTATTTACCAGAAATTTTGTGTTCAATTTTTGTTTCCTATTCATACATATGTATATTAATATACAGTAGTAATAATACATTTTTTACATTTGTGTAAAACTTTTTAAATAAATAATATATTTTGATAACGCGCTACTGCAGGCGTAGCATAAAATCGACCAGGGTCCTGTTTAAGAAAACGTATAAGAACAATAATCACCACGCAATCTCTCAAGGATAACCGAACTTAAGCTGAAGGACCATACCAGAGATCTGCAACCGGTACCTTTTTTATTATGTAAGCACACTCGCCTTAACTCGAGATGCAGTGTGACCGAATATTGTTTGCACAAGTATGTTTTCTACTCGCTAGACAATGCGTCTGTAAACTAGAGTATATAATATATCTAATCAAGTTTGTATTCAACAGGATCCTGTTTAAGCAAAATTTGCGATATGGTGATAGAGGGCAGAAACTCCACATTGAAGTTGGATTGCAAACTTCTGTTATACAATGCAATTCTAATACCCATATTGTGCTACGGAATTCAATTATGGGGCACAGCCTCAGCGTCAAATATTGAAAAAATTCAAAGGCGACAAAACCAAATTCTTCAAACAATTACTGCAGCTCCATGGTACAAAAAAAATTCACGTGAAAAATTCATAAAAATCTGAGTGTGCCGCTGGTAAAAGAGGAATTTTCTAAATACGCGACAAGGTATGTCAGTAAACTGGAACTTCATTCAAACCCTCTTGTGCGCAATATACTTAATTTTGGCGGCCACACTCGGCTAAGAAGAAGGACTACCGTTGCCACCATCAGATTGCGCAATAGGTGATTTTACCGAAATAACTCCCGCATAATAAAACTTTTTGTCTGGCATTGGCCGGACTTAAGTAAAAAGCACATTTTTTAATTTTAAATTTAGTATTAGGATTTGAATACTTATTGTTAGTTCATTTTGAAGATTCAATAAATAAAAAATTCTTAAAAAAAATTATGATAGAGCAAAGACCACTACACCGTACTCTCGAGGGTGACCGCATTTCAGCTCAAATTCCATACCAGAAATCTGCAACTAGCGCCTTTTTAATTTTCTAAATACCAGAGATCTGCAACCGGTGCCTTTTTAATGATTTCAGTACACTTGTCTGAAATCAAGTGGCGATGTTTCATGTGCATGTTTTTTTGGCCCCCAAGGGAACAGGTTTTTCCTTAGCGTACTCCTAACCAGGGCATTCTGTTTTTCGGGTAAAAAGGGGAAGGAGTCCCTCGTTTATTTTAGCAAATAAAACTGTAGGAAGCTGCATGACTTATATTGTGTTGGCTTCAGAAACCCTTATCAAGGGTATAAATTTGCAGAACGGGGATCAGCGTGGCTTCCGGGAGGTTCTGCTTGCAGTTCAACTCGGGCTGATAATGGTTGAGATGCCTATCTTGGCTGTAACGTTCTGGCTGTGGTTGAAACCTAAAACGCAGGAAGGGGGAGTTAGTATCCCCAAAAATTGTTTGGTGTGTGGCTTTTTACAGGGACTAACTGCCTCCCGAGGGTCTATTGCCTTTACAACAGATACCTGTACTGTAAGAATGCAGCGATGATGATTGACAGGTGAGTTGGTTTAAGGGCTGACGCTCTTAGTGGGCTTCGGCCTATCAACTCATTAAGCCTTGTCTTCCATTGATTCCTGGGAAATTGTACACAGGAGGTATTATAAGGCCTGAACTCCTCAACAAGATGTTGCTTATATGGCTACAAACATATGGCAAAAATTGCTACCTGTATGAGCCTGGTAAACCACACAGAGGCACTGGTGGATTGTGAATAATTCACTGCGTAGAATTGGTTTATTATCAGATAAGGCCGTAAAGGCAGGTGCTGATGTAACTCTTTTTAACTACTGTATGTTGTTTTGTTCGTTTGTATGTTTTCAACACTCGAAACCCATGTCATATAAATATTTACTACATACTCGTACATATGTAGGTATATAAAATTATATATACAGTGTTATCGCTTTAGCACGAACGTTAGAGATACCATATTTCTTCCGGGGAAGTGGGAGAATTTTTCGATGCTTTAACGGAATACGTTTGATGTGAACATGTAATCAATGCAAGGAAACTCCAATACAGAAGAAATTACAAAGTGAAGTCAATGTAATGACAAAGTATCATCAATAGAATGGCGCACGAAAATCAAAGCAGCCATAATTTGGATTCAATCTCATTGATGTGATAGCTCATTAACATCAGAAAAATGCGTCATGAAGTAAATTTGATGACAACATATCATCAATACTATGGTACGCTATCGTCAACATTAAACTCCGGTTCAATTAAATGATTTCAAAAATATATTCAAATACGTAACTTTATATTCAACCATCTTCAAGAAATCAATGAGAATTCAAAATGTTCTAATAATACTTTGGATGACATCTTGCCATCACTACAATGTCTGTTTAGCACATTCTCCTATTTTAATTGTATGTATGCTGTGTACAAGAAAATATACTCTTTATTTGTCTCGTAATTCTTCTTTTTATCTTTTTCTACTCTCTACGCTGTCATTTTATTTATGATGACTAAATGTCATTCATATGATGCATTTTTTCTACTTCTTTAAAATTAATTTAAATTTAAAAATAATTATTTTAACAACCAAATTCCTTTCCAGCAGTAAATAGACAATATTATAACACTACTTAGGCTTTCTTTTATAATCAATAATTATAACTATTAATAATATGTATCATTGAATTAACGTCACCGCAGTTGTAGCATTGATGATACTCAATAATTGAGAAAATTATGTGATGACTTTTGTTGATGAGATTGATGTCAGTTTTCATATTACTGATGTCTCTTTACATACCATTGATGTCACGATTTTGATGACCCGCCGTCATCAATATGAATATGCTTTTTTCTTTGAGTGTATTAAAGCTGCCTTGGTAAATTCTAAATTAAAATTTCCATATTTGTATTATTTTATTTCAAGGTTTTATTAAAAACACCCTTTACTTTACTAAATTTTGTATAAATTTCTCTTAAGTATTCCTAAATTTAATCACCTTTGAATATTTTTTACAAAAAATTCTTATTTACTATTTCGAAAAGCTCTCTTTATGACATTTTTGTTTAAAAAAAAAAGCACAAAATATTGTCATAACTTTATCCAACTACCCTGTGGGTGGCTCAACATTGTAATGAGAGGGGGGGCTGTTGGGGGGCAACAAAAAAAATTACAAATGCAAAAGGACTGACTGTAGCTGTACAATACGCAGTTGACTGCTAGTTGACATTTAAAAGTACTAGGGTATTATTTTTATTTTTATTTATTTTTTGTTTATTTGATGTGGCTGCAGTTGTCGGTCGTCATTGTGCCAAAGTATGTGTGGCAAGGTCAAAATGTATGTTAATTTTTTTCTTTTCTTTTTTAATGCACTTTTTCACTGTTTTACTTCTTATTTTTTTCTGTTTTGTTGGTGGTGCATTCAATTTGAAACCGAGACCCAAGTACTTTTGTAATGGTTGTTAACTGTTTATGAATGAACGAAAATGTGTTTTTTTTTTCTTTTTGCATTCCTCAGTGGAAGGGGGGTGTAGAAGAGAAAGTTGTATTGGGTTGCCTTGCAAGTTTTTGTCGCTGCTGAATTGCAGTCTTGTTGTTAATTTTTATTTTATACTATTTTATTATAAATTCATGGTATCAGTGGTGAATGGGATTTTAACGTGTTGTGGTATTTGCAAATTGAATTTCCAATTTTATTTTTATGCTTTTCTTCACTCACTTACGGCTACTGCTGCCGCTGCTGCTGCTGCTTTGACTGTGACTGGCAGACCAGTTGTTGTTTTTGGATTTTTATGTGTTTTTAAGCTGTTTGACACTTTTTTTCACCAATTTTCAATTTTTGTTTTTTTTTTTCTTTTTTTGACTGACAGTAACTTTTACAATGTGCAAATTGCATTTTTTTCGAGTTTCAGCGTTTCTTTTGAAGCCCAGTAAGTGCCGTTATCAAGGTTTTGTTTACTGTTGCCATTCTTTTAGTAGAATCACCTCTTTCAATGTAACCATTCTTTTTTCTCTTTTTTCCAATTCAGGCTTTTCACGAAATTTTGCTGTTTTGTATGCATAATGTCATTTGCCTTGTACATTCACGCTATTTGCGTTTTTCGTTAATTAAAAAAAGAAAAAAGAAAAAAAAATTTAGTGTCTTCTTTGTGTTGTCTTATGTTTTTGGTTTTATCAACCAAATAGCGTTGACAACAACTCTAACAACCGAAAAGTGTACAAAAAAGGAAGTGCAGCTTTTTGTCAGCTATTCTGTTCATCGTGCTGGGCAGACTGGATGAGTGCGGCTGTTTGTGCTGGTGTTCGTTGTTGTCATCAATAGCCAATCATGTTATCGAGACAATATTCAAAGAAGGCATTTACTTTTTCCTTTTTGGAATTTCTTCATAAAAGTTGCATATTCAGTTTTTCAAATGAGTTTCTGCCTTGGCTTTTTAAACATGTACAATTTTTGTTTGTTAAGCATCAATCAATAATACATGTTCATAAGCCGAAGATAACAGACAATATTGTTCAATTCAAAAAAAAAGAAAGGAAAAAAATCGAAAAAAAACCACTTACAAAAGGACTTACAGACTTCCATTTGGCTGTTAAATAAATTTTTTACATGAGAGAGACAAAATTAAATCTTTGGCATGAACTTTTATATTAACAAAAACTCGAATTCCACGGCATTTTTCATGTCTTATAATCAAACTTTGGCAACCTTGACGCTGAGTGATTAAAAAAGGACTCACTGGCTTCCATTTGGTTGTTAAATAAGCCTTTTTATATGACAGAAAAGTAGATTTAAATATTTATCATACTCGTATATCATTAACTCTTATATGAAAAAAAAAAAAAAAAAAAAACGTATATTCAGGCATTTGCATTGTCTTATACTCAAACTTTGGCAACTTTGACGTACCAGTAGTCTTGACTCTAAGTGATTAAAAAATTAAAAAAGAACTCGTTGGCTTCTACTTGGCTGTTAAATAAACCTTATAATATGAAAAAGATAAACTTAAATCTTTGTCTTAAATTATCAACTCTTATATAAAAAAAGTCTTATACATTTCCATTTGTTTTGTCTTATACTCAAACTTTGGCTACCTTTTCATATTCAAGTCAGTTTTCAGTTAAGAAATTTGCTTGCAATCCAAAAAACGGCTTCTCTACAAACGTATCTAGAAAGTCTGGATGGTACTCCTCAGTGCGACTATTCTTTATGGCGGGCGACTAAAGGTTTAAAAAGGCCAGTTAGAGGTAAGCCGCCCTTGCGAGAACCGTCTGGTGACTGGGCTAGAGATGACTCGGAAAAGGGTAATTTATTTGTTAACCATTTGAAAAACGTTTTTACCACAAATAGGTCTGACAATGCAAATGAGTTGCCACCTATCGTTAGTAGACCTCCTGTGCCTTTAAGATTCAATTTCCAAGAAATTGAAAATGCTATTGGCAATCTAAACCTTAAAAAAGCTCCAGGTATGGATAAAATCAGCAACAAAATGCTCGTAGAGCTGCCTCGTGTAGCTAAAAGAATTGTTCTTTTTATTTTTAATGCTATTTTACGGCTTGAGTATTACCCTGCAGAGTGGAAGGTGTCCATGATAACAATGGTTCCTAAGCCAGGGAAGGATCACACGAAAGTAGAATCATACAGTCCAATAAGTCTATTGTCAACAATATCAAAACTTTTCGAAAAATTGCTAAAGGCGAAGTTGGATCCAATGCTTCATAAGGTTGAATGTATTCCTGATCTCCAATTTGGTTTTAGAGCGAAACATGGCACCATTGAGCAAACACACAGGTTAGTTAACGTCATAAGAAAGGCATTTGAAGATAAAAAATATTGATCTGCCTTATTCATCGACGTCTCACAGGCTTTTGATAAAGTGTGGCACGATGGACTAATGCATAAAATAAAGTTTAACTTACCTGCAAACATACATAACCTTTTGAAAAGCTATTTATATTGTCGCCAATTTATAATAAAAGAAGGCGATTTCATAAGCCCCGCCCAGCCTATTGAAGCTGGAGTTCCCCAAGGCAGCATATTAGGGCCTATCTTATATTTGATCTACGCATCTGACATGCCGACAAGCACCAACATTCACACTTCAACATTTGCAGATGATACAGCATTCCTTAGCATACATAGTAACCACCAGCAAGCATCAATAAACTTACAGGAACATATCGACAAACTAGAGAAATGGCTCAAGCTTTGGAAAATCAAGGTTAATGAACAAAAGTGTGCCCATGTTACATTCGCACTGCGTCTAGGAACATGCTCACCCATTACTATTAACAATAAAGTAATACCTCAACACAGTGAAGTCAAATACCTCGGTATTCATCTTGACCGTAGACTAACATGGAAGACGCACATCGAGGCAAAAGTAACGCAAATGAAATTGAAAGCAGTGCAAATTAACTGGCTAATAGACAGAAATTCGACTTTGAAGCTTGATTGTAAACTTTTGCTGTACAACGCGATTCTAAAGCCAATATGGTGCTATGGGATTCAATTATGGGGCACAGCCTCTGCATCTAACATTGAAAAAATTCAAAGAAGTCAAAATAGAATTCTCCGTAGAATTACAAATGATCCATGGTACGTTAAAAACTCACGAATCCACGCAGATCTGAACGTACCTTTTGTGAAATCTGAATTTGTGAAGTACGCGACAAGATATATTAACAAACTTGAAATCCATCCAAATCCACTTGCAGTTAATATCCTTAACTTTGGTGGTCATACCCGTCTGAGAAGGAGGGATACTTTGGCTACCATTAGAGCTCTAAACAGATGACTGAATTCTGAAATAATATTCGCATAAAAATAAATTTTTGTCCAGCACTGGCAGGACTTTAATTAAAATTTTTTTTAGTATTAAGATTTGAATACTTATTGTCATTACATTTTTTTTTATGTAGATTCAATAAATAAAATAATAAAGTTAAAAAAAAAAAAGTCAGTTTTCTCCTGAGAGATTACAAAAAATATGTTTTATTGACTTCCATTTTACTGTTAAATAAGTTGATTACGTGAATACAAAATTACGTGAGAACAAAATTAAATTTTTGTCAAAAACTATTATTTTAACAAAACATCATATACACTGGCATTTTTGCTGTCCTCTTCTTAAACCTTGGCAACCTTGACATATTCTAGTAGCCTTGACGCTTAGTGATTAAAACAAGGACTCATTGGCTTCCATTTGGCTGTTAAATAGGCCTTTTTGAATGACAAAGTACAAACTTAAATATTTGCCATAAATTATCAACTTTTATATAAAAAAAAGTCGTATACTCAGGTATTTGTTTTGTCTTATACTCAAACTTTTACAACCTCGACGCATTCTCGTAGTTTTGACGCTAGATGATTAACAAAAGCACATATAGGCTTCCATTTGGCTGTTAAATAAGCTTTTTTACAAACTTAAATTATTGTCATAAATCACCAACTCTTATATTAAAAAAAAGTCGTATACTCAGGTATTTGATTTGTCTTATACTCAAACTTTTACAACCTCGACGCATTCTCGAAGCACATATAGGCTTCCATTTGGCTGTTAAATAAGCTTTTTTTACATAACAAAAGATAAACTTAAATTTTTGTCATAAATGGCCAACCCTTATATTAAAAAAAGTCGTATACTCAAGTATTTGTTTTTTTATCTTATACTCAAAATTTGGCAACCTTGACACATTCCAGTAGTCTTGATCCTAACTGATTAAAAAGGAACATATTGACCTCTATTTGGCTGTTAAATAAGTCTTTTTACATGACAAAATGTAAGCTTAAATCTTTTTTATATATCATGAACTCTTATATCAAATCTTGATCCTAGTTGCTTTGACCTTTATTTAATTTAATATTTGAAATAAATTTATCTAGCTCAAGGTCCGTTCGTTTTTTTTCTAATCTATTCTTTTAGTTTTCGATATTTCATTTTCCTCCGGAAACCTTATTCAGGAAAATTTATAATACACAAACAAATTTTCCTGAAGAAGTTTTGGTCATAAAATATCAAGTCTTATATAAAAAAAGCGGTATACACTAGCATTTGTTTTGTCTAATACTCGAACATGGGCAACCTTGACCTATTCAAGTGGTATTTTTCCTGAGAGATTAAAAAAATATAATTTATTGAATACCGTTATACTGTTAAATAAGTTTTTATTATAGGAAAAATACAAAACTAAGTCTTGGGCCCACTATATTAACCAAAAGTCGTCTACACTGGCATTTTTGTTGACTTCTACCCAAATGTGGGTATGGGGCATACAACCAAAAGGAGTTGTATGGCTTTATGCAATGGTTATAAAACCTATAATTTTCTACGGAGTATCAGTATGGTGGAAATCGCTGGACTCCGCAGCTAACAGACTTCAAATTGATAAAGTCAGTAGAACCGTGGCAATACTGATCACAGGGGCCATGAGGACAACACCAACCAAAGCACTTTTTGCACTCATGAGCTGGATGCCATGCGACTTAGAAGCCAGGCAGATAGCACTGAAAACCGCGATCAGGCTGAACGCGGCAGGAGCATGGACCCAAAGACCGTGGGGACACTCTAATATATTAGAGATTGAAGGAGACCAAGTCCCCGATCTTATTGACTACTGCACCCCAAAACCATTCCTCATAAGGAGTTTCGGCTACATAATTGAGGAATCTCCCATAGAACCTGGATACTTCTATGTTTACACGGATGGGTCCAGAAGGGGAGAAAGGGTTGGGGGTGGCGTTTACATAGAGGAATTTAACACTAAAATTTCCTTCAGACTAGCAGACGGATGTACTGTACTTCAGGCCGAAATATCGGCTATAAATAAAGCGGCCAGATGGCTGATGTACCACAAGATATTCGGAAGGGATATCATGATAGTTACAGACAGGAAGGCCGCCATCAACTCCCTGACTGGTATATATACTAATTCTAGTCTTGTCCAAGAATGCCGGATATCTTTAAATAAGATAACGAGACATTCTAACCTAACCCTAAAATGAGTACGTGGACATGGGTCCAATAATGGCAACAACATTGCTGATGAATTAGCCAAAAAAGGGACAGCCCTAGAGGACAGGGATATAGACCCCTTTTGCGGACAACCCTTGTCAGCGTGTTGGAAACGAATAAAACTCCACACGCTAGAATATGCCCAAGAAAGGTGGCACACAGATCCCACATGCCTTATATCAAGAAGCCTGTGGCCGCACATTAACTCTAAGAGAACAGGAGAGCTACTAAAACTTCCTAGAGCTCTCCTAAGAATGACGGTGGCAGTCATCACTGGACATTGCCCGTTCGGAAACCATGCCAGGAGACTGGGTCTACCATATAACGACTTCTGTAGAAGTTGCCAAGACGAGGAGGAGGAGGAGACAATCCTTCACCTCCTCGGTACATGCCCGGCATTGGAGTATCATCGTCTAAGGTACTTAGGCGAGCGGAGCTTCAATAGCCTTTCATGTCTGGCCTTGGTCAAACCGACTGCGATAGGTTCTTTCATTAGAAGCAGCGGATGGCTAGTAAATCAGCAAGTAATGCCACACTAATAGTTTCCCACCTCCTTTCCCTCTTCCTCGCTCCTTCTATATCCCTATAACCTTGTATTTTCTTTTTCCTTTACTAACTTTTTCAGGTAATCACAAAGGGAACGACCTACAGGACCCAAGTGAGCTGGAGTTTCCGGGTACTTGCTGGAAATCAAGCGGCCTGCTTACCTAACCTAACCTACCCAAATGTAGGCAACCTTGACGTACTCCAGTAGAGTAAGCCCTGAGGGATTAAAGAAAAGGATTTATATGGCTGTTAAATAAGCATTTTTACATGACAAAAGGTAAATGTTAATCTTTTGACTAAACCATCAACTCTTATATTAAGAAAAAAGTGATATACCCTGGCAATTATATTGTCTTATATTCAAGCTTTTATGGCCTTGACATATTCCAGCGGTTTCCCTTCTGGGTAATTAAAATAATAAATAACTTTTTTTACGTGACATAAGACAAACTTAAAGCAAAAAATTATAATCAGCTTGTTTTCTATGTTTCCCAGCTGTCTATATGTCGACATTTCATAGGAGCTACCCTAATAAAATGTCGACATATAAGTAGCTGGGAAACGTAGAAAACAAGCTGTTTATAATTTTTTGATTGGTATCCATGTTAGAAGCTAATTTAGTGAATAAACCTCAATTGTTTAACAAACTTAAATATTTGGCATAAATCGTTATCTCTTATATTTAAAATAAATACGTATATACTGGCTTTGTTATCATATTATGCTCTAAGTTTAGCAACCTTGACATGTTCAAAGTGGTCTTCCCTCTGAGTGATTCAGACATAACAAAGCATAAAAAAGATATTGGTGACTTCTCTTTGGCTACTAAATAAGTTTTTACTGCAGAAAAATAAAAAAAGCTTAAACCTTTGGAATACATCATCAACTCTTATACTACGAATCATATCGTATAAATTTTGGTATTTGGATTGTCTTATACTCAAACTTTAGCGACCTTAATATACTCTAGTAGTTTTGCCTCTGAGTGATGCCAAAATATACTTTTTTATATTAGATGTTGGTTTTTTAAGGAGGCTGGGGTAGAGGTTTAAAGACTTTAGGTTGACAGCACTGCACTCCCTGACAACTAATTTAACAGCTGATAATTGCTTTCTATAGTTTGGCATTTCGTTATATATAGACTTGCACCGGAGCAACGCATATCAAATAGGCTGAAGCATAAACTGATATTAATATTGAAATTTCACGCGAAATTTAGTTTTTCGATAAAGCCCATTTTCGGTTGATGGGTCATATGGAGTGAGAATAAGCTGCTGTCAAAACATAGCTACAATAAATTGCTATTCTGGAGTGAAAAAGATTTACAGCAGTACCTGCTTTACAGCCTTATCTGATGATGGACCAATTCCACGGAATGGCCTATCATCGGCCCAGTGTGACTTGCCAGGCATACACAGATCGCAATTTTTGCCATATGTTTTTAGCCATGTAGGCAAACTCTTGCTGGGGAGCAGTTACACCTCCAACCATCATCACTGGTTCCTTACAGTTCAGGTATCTGTTGCGAGGCAACAGCACCTCGGTGGGTTGTTAGCCCCTGAAAAAAACATGCATCAGCAATTATCTCTAACTAAGTCCCCCTACTTGCGTCTTTAGTTTTATACCACAGCAAGAACGTTCCATGAACTGTTTGAACTGCAAGCAGAACAACCCGGGGGCAATGCTGATCCCCGTTCTGCCAATTTATAACCTTGCTAAGGATTTTTGAAGCCAACGCAACATAAATCATGCGGCTTCCTAGAGTTTTATTTGCTGCAACCAACACGGGCCTCCTTTCCATCTTTACACAAAAAATAGAATACCGTGGTTTAGAATACGCCAAGGCAAAGCCTTTTCCCCTGGAGGAGACTATTGATCAGCTGGAAATCAACATTGGAAAAGTAATTGCCGGAATATGGTTGCAAATGCTGCGAAAAGTTTATGAAAATTTGCCTTCTATATTGCGCTTGTAAGCGTCAACTTTGGCGGTCTTAACATAGAGTTTTATCATATCACTACCACAACGGTAGCCAGGTACATACATATATTCATGGTATATTTTTGATATATATAAATATTTTTGAATATATAAATAAAGAAATAACCGAATTTATGCCTTTGTGGTTATCACGAAGTGGGGGCAGCAGCAGTAATAGTAACATTTTATGTCCTATAGTCGAGAGTAAAGAAAATTGAGATGTTAGCCATCGTTGCACTAGTGTCATAAAGTTAACTACAACATACAACTACAAACTTCATCTTATACATAAACGGGCATTTACTGATTTCAACAGCCGTTTTGTTTTCTCAAGTTGCTATATTGAGCTCAAACTGCATTATGTGTTTCTTTTAAAAAAATTATTTTCGCTGACCTCGTTTAACTGTTTCTCTTTTTACTCTTACTACTTTAAAATAAAACATTCCCTGCGTGTAAACGCCACAGTTTAAACTTTTACCTTTTCAAACCTTGACTATTTTGAAAAGTCAATTTAAAAAAAAATTAAACTGAAAAATCTTGACAGCCCCTCTTTATCATATTTAAATTAGTTTGCAAAGTGTAAGGCTTTTAATTTTATGCTTTTTGAGAGAGAGAGAGAGAGAGAGAGAGAGAAAAAAAAGAAACTGCAAATAAAGTGAAAACGATAAAAGTAAAAAAGCAACCGTATGACCTGCAAACACATAAAAAGTGCATATTTTCATAAATGTCATAAATATGAATTGAAAAAAGATATATGTGTGTGTATACGGCATAAAATACACTAAACGAAATTTACGCTTGTTGGTTTAAATGCCGAGCGGCGGAACGTTCAAACGCACATACATACACACACACAACAACTTACACATACATACTTATACAGAACAGCCCTCAACAGCCAAAGCCATGACAGTTAAAATTAAAATTTTACTAGATTTTATTGCTGTTGGGTTTGAAGTTTTTGTATGCATGTTTGTGTGTGTGTGTGTGTGTGTGTGTCTGTGAATGAGAGTATACTGCCCCTCTGTGTATGAGAGTGGCAGTGTGACTGTGTATGTAAATGAATGTGTGATGGCCTTAACACTTGCGAAAGGTAACAAGCGTAACGGTAGAAGCTGACTTTTGCCACCGGAGGCGGCTTTTTAATAAATGATAAACTATTCAACACAAGTTATAATAAATTTGTATGTGTGTGTGTGTGCGTGTGTTTATGTATGTGTGTATGTATATGTATATGTGAGTATAAAAGTTAAAGAGATGCTTGTACTTTTTTATTTTACTTTCTTTACTGGAATGATAAAGAGATAAAAACGCAGGAAAGTTGAAGTGCTAATATATCCTGCTTATGATACTTGGCGGCAAGTAATATTACCGGCTATTCACATTTAAAATTTAATAATACAATATAAAACAATAAAATTAAATTAAGCGAAACCAAACCTGCAATATACTTATATACTGCAATATATTAACGAAAAATTAAAATATAATATAAAAAAACCAAAATCAAAACAATTGAGTTTATTCTTATTTACTTTGTTATACATTTATGTTTATGCCAACTCAAAATCCATATATACAGCTTGTTTTTTTACTCTCCTAGCTATATATATCGACTAGTTCCTATAAAATTTCGACATATAAACTGCTTAGAAACAGTAGAACAAGTTTCATAAAAAATTTAATAAAATTAAATTAATTAAAATACTTTTTCCCATATATCAGGTAATAATCGGATGTCATATCGTTTTTTTCGTACGATGTGAACCGCCTGCTGCATGCATGTGCTATAGAACGAAACCAAAATAGTCATAACCGTAGCAATGTGTAGCACTAAAATATTCGTTAGACTACCAGATGGATGTAGTGTTCTTCAAGATGAAATATTGGCTACAAATAAAGTGGCCAGATGGCTGACGTTTTGAAAATATATCATGATAATAATGGGCAGCAAGGGCGCCATCAGCTAACTCTCTGATTGGAATAGACACTAATTCCAGCCTAGTCCAGGAAAGCCGGACATCTTTAATCCAGATGGCGAGACATTCTAACCTAACCCTAAGATGGCCCCTCGGAGAACAGGTTTTGCCTGGGCGTATTCTAAACCAGAGCATTCTGTTTTACCGGCAAAGAAGGGAAGAAACTCCTCGTTTGTTGTAGCAAATAAAACTCTAGGAAGCCGCGACTTATGTTGTATTGGCTTTCGAAACCCTTACCAAGGGCTTAAATTAGCAGAACGGCCTGCGGGTGGTTCTGCTTGCAGTTCAACCTCAGCTGATCATGGTTGCGGTACTTACCTTGGCTGGAACGTTCTGGCTGTGGTTGAAACCTAAAACACAGGAAGGGGAAGTTAATATCCCTGATATTGGTTTGGTATCTGGCTTTTTTTTCGGGGGTCAACAACCTCCCAAGGGTCTGTTGCCTTTACAACAGAGGCCTGTTCCGTAAAGAACCAGTGGTGATGGTTAACGGCAGCGTTGGTTTAAGGGCTGATGCTGCAAGTGGGCTTCGACCTACCAAATCATCAAGCCTTGTTTTCAGTGATTGCTAGCAAATTTGAAGGATTAGAAGGCCCAAATTTCTCAACAAGAAGTTACTCATATGGCTATGAACATACGGCAAAAATTGCTACCTGTGTGAGCCTAGTAAGCCACGCGGAGCTGCTGGTGTATCGTGAGGCAGGATGTGTGAGTGGTTTACATCACCAACTGACAGACTTATCTGATGAAGGACCAACGCCACGGTGTGAACTATTTTCGATTCATCAGCACCCACATGTGGCTGGCAAGGCTCACACAAGTTGATAGTTCTATCGTATGTTTGTTTCTCACATGACAGATATCTGTTGCAAGACAACAGCACTTCGGAGGGTTATTAATCCCCCGAAAACCGTCTTTGCACCATAGTTATCCAGGATTTCTGCGATGGCAGGTTAAACTACAGCCATAGCATTTCTGCGGAGCTAGCTGCCTCAATTATGGCCAGTGCAGAGGTGGTCTGCAAGCAGAACTCCCTGGTGCTTTGCTGAGGTTTAAATCACAGACAGAACATTTCGGCCGAGGTAGGTACTACAACCATGGTTAGTGCCAAGATGGCATGTAAACTAAATCTTCCGGGGGCTTTGCCGTCCCGGGAAGTTTGGAGTCATGTTCTGTTATTAAACCCTTGGTGAGGATTGCGGAAGTCCAACACGGCATAAGTCATACGGTTTTGCGGAATTTTTTTTTGCTACAGCAAACGAGCAGCTGCTACCCCTATGCCCCCAACAAAGTAGAATACCCCGGTTAAGTGTACAACTAGGCCAAACCTACTCCCCGGTAAAACAGCTCTGCCAGTAAGACTTGCATAGTGGAAATTGCGACTAATACTTATTTGTCACAGCATTTACTAATCACGCAATGATAACGTTTCCTTGTCGCTGATGACCGTAAGTCTTATTAATATAAAAGCAATTTAGTACAAAAAATTTTAGTTTTTATTAAAAATTAAACCAGTTTAAGTAGTCTTATATACTTTAAGCCGTTATGGATTTACTACGCTATTAAACTTTTTCAGGCAAGAATATCTCCCGCAGCATCACAAACATTGCAATAGTAAACAAACGCAATATTTTGATTTGATCCTCCTTCATTTATTTACACACATACACACGCATGTGATTTGTTTGTGTTTTGCTAACATTTTGAATATTATTATAATACTTTTTCCATCACCGACTTCTGCTTTGACTTGGGGCGTTTACTGTGTAAATAACACTCAATGAATATGTTTTTTCAATGTTTCTTTTTTTTAGTCATTCGGTTTGTAATTCTAAACCTTGTTTATTGTCTATGGTTGGGGCATCCGTGATTTATTTACCATAATTGCCACGAACTTGACAGTTTATTAGACAAATAAAGAAAAACACTTAAAAGCTTTCAAAGAATAGTGGCATTATTTATTACAAGGTTGTTTTGTTTTTATTTGCAAAGGTGGGTTAGATATATACTTTCGGTCAGGGTAAAATATTAAAAACGTCTAAGATAAAAATAAAGAAACGAACCTAAAAACTTTAATTTTAGAAGATAGTTTTATTGCAATAAAAACTTGCAAGAGTTTAGGATATCTAAAAGATTTTTCACGATAGTCACATTACAAATTTGAACTAAATATGTTCATATATTTATGGACCGATATTGGGGAAAAAATATTTTTACCTTGTAATCACCATTCCAAAAAGTAAAACTTTCATGGAAAATTTTGTTTAGGCTATATCTCGTTTATATATGAACTGATATGGGAATTTTCCATTTTCTGCATTTTAGTAACCTTCGTTTATAACGAGAACTGCTTATCAGCAAAAAAAAAATGTTCATGGAAAAATCTGTTTATCCTATACATATCTCGGGTATATATGGACCGAAACCGGAAATTTTCATTATATGTATTTTAGTAACCGTGTTTTATTATCAGAACTTATTTTATCAAAAAAAAAAAAAAAAACCAATCATGGAAAAATCGGTTCAGGCTATATCTCGGGTATACGAGTATATGGACCGATAACGGAAATTTTCATTTTGTGTATTTTAGTAACCTCCTTTTACAACCAGAACTACCTTTAAACAAAAAAAATGTTTTTCTTGGAAAAATATGTTTAGCCTATATCCCTGATATATGTATAGGGTGTTTTTTTAAGCCCGATAGAACTTGAAATTGTAAAAAATAACACAAAAAATTAAATTGTAATCAAAATTTTTTTTTATTCGAAAGATCAATACGTGACATTAACATTTGAAAATGATTTCGGGCATATGGGCACCGCGGCTGTTCTTGACGAAGCGCATTCTGGACGTCCAATTTTGGGCCACTTTTTCGAGCACTGCTGGCCGTATGTCACGAACAATACGAACAATGCTGGCCTCCAAGGCGTCAATTGTTGCTGGTTTATTAGCATAAACCAGTGACTTCACGTAGCCCCACAGGAAATAATCGAGAGGTGTCAAATCGCACGACCTTGGAGGCCAATTGACAGGTCCATTTCTCGAAATCAACTTATCGCCAAATTTTGATTTCAGTAAGTCGATGGTTGCGTTCGCCGTATGGCACGTAGCGCCATCCTGTTGAAACCACATCTCCTCCGGATCAATGTCATCCATATTTTCAAACAAAAAATCATTGATCATGGTGCGGTAACGATCTCCATTGACCGTAACGCGAGCTCCGGCCTCATTTTTGAAGAAATAAGGTCCGATGATGCCACCAGCATGAAAACCGCACCAAACAGTGCATTTTTCTGGATGTAATGGAGTCTGTAGGGTCTCTTGTGGATTGGTCTCACTCCATATGCGGCAATTTTGCTTATTAACAAACCCGTTAAGCCAAAAATGCGCCTCATCGCTGAACACAATTTTTCGTCTATAAGTTGCGCGAATCGACGACTGATTTTCAAAGTAAATTTGGATAATTTTGTAGCGTTGTTCAAGCGTGAGTCTATTCATGATGATTTGTCAGAGTATACTGAAACAAATAAAAAAAATGTTTCATCAAAATTAAATTTTTTGTGTTACTTTTTACAATTTAAAGTTCTATCTATCTAACACCCTATATTTAAATGGACCGTTATCGGATATTTTAATTTTCTCTATTTGGTAGCCTCTTTATACTGCCAGAACTGATTTTAAGCAAAAAAAAAGTTTGTTAAATTTTTTCATTAAAAGATCGGTTTCTGAATTTTTCATTTTCTGTATTTTAGTAATCTCTTATTATAACAAAAATAAGCAAAAAAAAATTTTTTTCGTGCAAAAATATATATAGGCTATATCTCTGGTATATGCACCGATATCGAAAGTTTTCCTTTTCTGTAATTGGCAACTCCTTATATTACCAGAGCCGTTTTTTAAGCACAAAAAGTTGTTTAAATGTGCTTACGCGACATTTTCATGAAAAAATCGGTTTAGGCTATATATCGGGTGTTTATAGAGCGATATCCGAAATTTTCATTTTCAGTATTTAAGTAACTTTCTTTTATAACCAGAATTGCTTTTAAGCAAAAAACAAATTTTTTTCATGGAAAAATCGGTTCAGACTATCAGCCATGTCACAGAGTTTAATTCCATTCGAAAACGGAATTGAGTTATTTTTTTACTTAATCAAAAAACAGAAAACTAAAAAACTTTTCGGTATGAAATCATTTCTAATTGCAAGAATGTAACTAGTATTATTTTACATAATTAATTTCATTCCGAAAAAGCTTTACATTTTTGTTTTTTGAAGAATAAAAAAACAGATTTAGTTCCATTTCCGAACGGAAGTGAATTCTGTGACATGGCCGTATATCTCGGGTGTATATGGACCGATATCGGATATTTTCATATTCTGTATTTTGGTAAACTCCATTTATAACCAGAACTGCTTTTAGCAAAAAAAAAAAATGCTTAATTTCACATACGCGACATTTTCAGGAAAAAATCGGTTTAAGTTATATCTCGGGTATATATGGACCAATATTGAGAACATTTTTTCCTGCCTTTTTAATAATTGTGTGAAGTTTGAAGCAACACAAAGAATTTTCTTTTACAAAAATTTTCATACAAAATTGCAAAAAATAATGGCTTTTTTCGGAATTTCGGATATATCACAGCTATATGTAAACCGATTGTACTAAATTAAACAGCAAACACATGAATCGATGAGGTAAAAGAATGGTGAAAGAAAAAAGTTTCTAGCTCTAATAGTTTTCTCAGAAACGGTATTTAAACGGCGGACAGACGGACATCGCTTAATTGAATTTTCTAACAATACTGATTCTGAATATATACTCGTATACCTTGTAGGGTCGCAAATGAAAATTTTGGAAATTACAAACGAAGTCACAAGCTTATATATACCCTTTACATTTTGTGAAGGGTATAAAAAAAACTCTGGCATAAGTATATTACATCTGAGACGGATTACTTTGAAAGGGACAAGATAGTTATTGATGAGTAAATAAATACTAAATAATAAATATTTTTGATGATGGCTGATATTGCCAACATATATAACAGATATGTGTACCAACATAACAGAAATGAGAAACGCGAAAATCGAAAAAGTTACGAAATTTTAAAATCACGATTATTTTTTGATCAGAGGTTTATAAGAGTATTTATTATGAAATCATGTAATATTGTGAGGTTCAACACCTCTATGATTGATATGATATACTAGGGTTGGGAGTAATAATATTATAAGGTAATAATATATGGTTGAACATAAATTTTAATTTCTATAATAACAGTACTATTCACCATACAAAAATGATAGCTTTTATCAAATACATGGTTATAGGGTATTATTTTGGTTTTTGGCTGTACTAAATTTTGTAAATAAGTCGTAATCAAACCATATTAAGTGGTTATGTTCAACCATATAATTGAACAATAGTATTTTGCCTTTAATATATTGTTATAGAAACCATATTTTTTCTTCTACGTGCAACTTCTATATTCGTAAGCGGTCTGCTAACGAGTAGAGAAGTAACGAGATAACATCTAAATCGCATTTTATAACAAGATGGGCCAACATGTCATACCAAGTGACTGTCATGTTAAATGACTCGTTGGCTGCAACTTGTGAAACTTTTGGCCAGAAAATCATACATTAACTGGCTACCCCGTACCCCTGATTTGCCACCAATTAACTTTTCCCTAAACAGCAAAGTTTTCAGTAACAGCCCGACGAGGAAAATATACACAAGGAGCTGCCAAACATTTCAAACGATACTTGTAGAGTGTTCATGGAAAATTTCCTGTCTAGGTTGCATCAGTGCCAGAGTGAACAATTTGAAAAAATATATATAATTTGAAAAAAAATAAAACTCTATTTCATTTGCTTTTGTAATAAATAAACAGTTTCATTAATTAATAATAAATAAATACATTTTTCATATCTCTAAAGAAGCATTCAAGTGCCTGGGGTTTTTAAAACGGTGTAAGATGTACTTCACTCCATCTGATCTCCTTACTATTTATACCACCTATATCCGACCAAAAATGGAATACAACTCTCATGTTTGGGCCGGTGCCCCAAAATCAATTTTGCGGTTACTCGACCGTGTGCAGGAGAGGGCGAAGAAGCTTATCGGTGACAGTAGGGTATCCAACTCTATTGACTCACTGGAGCATCGACGCAGTGTGGGGTGCGTTACTCTGTTCTATCGTTACTACAATGGATTTTGCTCCGACAAGATTCGGGAGCTTGTTCCTGAAACTCGCACATTTTTACGTAGCACGCGTGCATCGTTCAGAGCTCATCCATTTGTGGTCGATTGCCCAGGGAATCGTACTACGCATTACAGAGAGAATTCGTTTTTCAGCCGTACGTTCCGCCTGTGGAATAAGTTACCTGCTGACGTGTTTCCTGTCTGTTATAACGTTGAAAGGTTCAAGTCAAATGTTCACAAATACTACTCCCTCTTTCTTCCTCCTCACAACCTATTTTCCTAGTTCTGGTACAATGCACTGCATATGTAGGGGTCATCCCCTGAGTACTGGTCCAAGTTAAAAAAAAATAAATAAATAAATAAAGAGTTTCATTATTTCAAACGTTAAGACATTTATGGTCCATCCTGTATTAGTATTTTTCATTCTGAGTTTGTTTAACGATACTTTTTTCAAACAATTAAGTTTTTTATTCACTATTTTTAGCTTCTACCATTTATACCAATAAAAATTATAAATAGCTTGTTTTCTATGTTTCCCAGCTATCTATATGTCGACATTTCATAGGAACTACCCTAATCATCAGTAGACTTTGGAAATTTTTGAAAGATATTCTCAAACATTCAACTTTATATCCCAGCAATATAAATAAATTGCTGAGAATTTAAAAGAAAAATGCTCTAATAATATCTGTCAAAACACAAAAAACAAGCCTTTTCATTTATTCACCTCTCTAACATTTCTTTACACCTTTCAAACAAATGAACAACCGTTGGTTGCTACGATTTGCTTTTTGAAAGTATCGAAAAGCAGAGAACAAAAATTCAAACAATTAAGTTTTTTATTCAATATTTTTAGCTTCTACCATTTATACTAATAAAAATTATAAATAGCATGTTTTCTGTGTTTCCCAGCTATCTATATGTCGACATTTCATAGGAACTACCCTAATCATCAGTAGACTTTGGAAATTTTTATAATTTTTATTTATAATTTTTATTGGTATAAATGGTAGAAGCTAAAAATAGTGAATAAAAAACTTAATTGTTTGAATTTTTGTTCTCTGCTTTTCGATACTTTCAAAAAGCAAATCGTAGCAACCAACGGTTGTTCATTTGTTTGAAAGGTGTAAAGAAATGTTAGACAGGTGAATAAATGAAAAGGCTTGTTTTTTGTGTTTTGACAGATATTATTAGAGCATTTTTCTTTTAAATTCTCAGCAATTTATTTATATTGCTGGGATATAAAGTTGAATGTTTGAGAATATCTTTCAAAAATTTCCAAAGTCTACTGATGATTAGGGTAGTTCCTATGAAATGTCGACATATAGATAGCTGGGAAACATAGAAAACAAGCTATTTATAATTTTTATTGGTATAAATGGTAGAAGCTAAAAATAGTGAATAAAAAACTTAATTGTTTGAATTTTTGTTCTCTGCTTTTCGATACTTTCAAAAAGCAAATCGTAGCAACCAACGGTTGTTCATTTGTTTGAAAGGTGTAAAGAAATGTTAGAGAGGTGAATAAATGAAAAGGCTTGTTTTTTGTGTTTTGACAGATATTATTAGAGCATTTTTCTTTTAAATTCTCAGCAATTTATTTATATTGCTGGGATATAAAGTTGAATGTTTGAGAATATCTTTCAAAAATTTCCAAAGTCTACTGATGATTAGGGTAGTTCCTATGAAATGTCGACATATAGATAGCTGGGAAACATAGAAAACAAGCTATTTATAATTTTTATTGATACTTTTTTCAGTTACGATCAGAAAAAGCTTTAAGAAGTATTTTTTTTTTTTATAATTCAATTTATCTGCTTGTTCTTGCAACAAAGGAAATTACGAAAATTTTCCATCTATAGGTTTCTTCAACAATCTTCTACAATAAATTTCTTATATGTTTTTAACATATGTTAATAATGTATTAATTTTCTCTCAAAAGCAAAAAGAAAATTAAAGGTTCATGAGACAAGCACATGTAAACAGACAAGCTTGCCTGATTCTGAATACAATGTTAAACACTTTTGTTTATAATTAATATACATATGTACATATATGTATGTATGTAAATAAAAAAAGTTTGCACTTTGTCACCAACACTGCGAAAACACACCACCAACAACTGACTACAGAATATGATGCACTTAATGAAACAACAAAATGTAAGAAGAGAAACTAAAAAACAAAAATATTAAAAACCAACCTTATAAAGCAACAAGACAATATGACGTAAGAAAAGAAACTGTAAAAAAGCAACAACAACAAAACATGATTATTATGCAGATGGGTACTCGTATGAAAACATAAATGAACAGCAACAACAACAAAAATCATCTCAATGTAAAATTATGAGACTGAGTAAATAAGACTAAAATGGTTTGGGCACAAAGAGACGCCTAGTATGAGTATGTGTGATAGTAGTTGTAATTTATATGAGCAAAAATTACTGAAGAATTTGCCGGGCTAAGTGGACAAAACATATGTACATATATGCTACATATGTATATGTAAATGCCAGAGATGGGAAAGCGATAATATATTAAACAGGTCATTTTAGGCTTGCTATATAACGAATAAATAGATGTACACCTAAATGTGTTTATGAACTATTTGCAACCCGCGCTAGCCATATCGCTCTTTTATTGCAACATAGTCACATCTCAAAAAATCTCCTTTCGAGAAAATGCATTTAAAATTTTTAGTTTCTATACAAGTCTTAACAAATTTTATTTTAGAAAATATCTCCTAAAGGAAATAGCAAATTGAATAAATTTTTAGCACAATATAAATGGTAGTACTGTTAACGATTCTGCATTGTTAACTCGAAAAGCTGATTTTTTGAGATATGACTATGTTGCAATAAAGGAGCGATATGATGGTTGCCCGTCTCTCACATGAAATTTCTAAAGACCTTATATTCATTTACATTTGTATGCTTGGGTGTGTGTATTTAAATGCTGATAAATGCACAAATAATCAACGTACACTCAAACTCATTTATGTTTATAACAGTGTTTCCATGAGCTTACAACACTTTAATGGTTGTTGTTTTTTTTCGTTTTTGTTTTTGATGGCTTTTCCTTTAACTTTTGTTTTGCAGTTTTATAGTATAGTATAGCAAGAGAATGGGGGATTATAAAGAGGTTCTTTTCACTTTTTGTCCTTGTTGTTGTTGTTGTTTTCATTGTTGCTTAAGGCCGTCTTTATGCTTGCATGAATGAAATAATGACTGGCATTTTTTGGTCGTCCTTCACGTTGTTAAGTATTGTTTTCTTTGTTTCATTTCTGTGAGCTGATTGTGATTGTGAAGCTGCGGTTACTGCACTATAGTTGTTGGTTTAATTTGTCGAAAAAAGGCAGACAAAAGGATTTCTACAAAGAAAATGTCTTGCTGCTTCTGTTTATTGTCGCCTTTAAATAACTATCGCAGCAGCCTCTAAATTCAGCTGCTGCAACATGATGTTTTAATTAAAAATATATTTATTCTTTTGTAAACTTTTTTGGAAGCTGACTTTTACTGCCTTGTTCACTAACACAAACAATAAGAATATATCAAATGAAACACTGTACTCTTTATCACCAAATCACATTTTCTTTTAAGAGCAAAAATATCTTAATTAAAGGATAGATATATTATTTATAACCTCATAAAAACCAAAGCATTTTAAAAACAAACACATCTCGAAAGCATCTCGGTATTGCTATAAATAAAGTTTTACTGAATTATAAAACCAAAACTATACTGCTTTCACCTTAACAACTATTCATATCCAAACATCATTTTGCTTTTAAACATACTCTTTATTGGTTCAGAAAAATTTAGGTATTTAATCCAATGTTATGATAGTATGATTATGAGCACATTTGAAAATATGTGTGAATACTTTTAAATTTAATAACAAAAGTGCCAAGTCATAATTTTTAAAACTTTTAGCTTTTATAAGATAATGATATATAAAACCAGTATAATACTCGTAATGTGGCATTAAAAATAAAAACTACTAGTAAAAGTGGAGGGGTTTTAATTATGCGGTCTAATATCAAGTTGTAGAATGGTGTTGTTTGTAAAAAGGTGTGATACATTCTTAAAAATGAATGTGATATGACAAATGTAAATTCCGTGGGAGGTTTTTCACTTTTCCCCTTCCTACTATTATGAACACAAATGAAATATGATGTTTTTTTTTTTATTTATTTCCTTCTCTCCATTCACTGAAAACATTAAAGGGTGTTCAAATCTTCAATTCCTTCGGTCAAGTTAACAAAAATTGTGATTTTCTGTTTTATTTGAATTGAAAAAAGTACATTATGTGAAAAATAAATGCCGAGAGGAATAAATTCCGTACGAAAAAAAATTTCGTGAGAATATTCATAATTGGGCTATATGTGTATGATGGATGAGTTGGTTAAAAATTACTTATTGTGAAGAAAATAATTTCTGCATGAAGGATGAAAAATTACTTTTTGTAAAAAGTTTTTTTTTTGTGAAAAACATACTTTTGTTGAAAAAGGTACTTATTGTGAAGGTGTTTTTTGTAAACAACTTACTTTTTGTAAAAAAAAGTACTTTCTGTAAAAAATTTACTTTTACTATGTAATAATGTAGTTTTTGTGGAAGAGGTAATTTTTGTGCGAAAGGTACATTTTGTGAAAAGTTTATTTTTTGTGAAAAATGTACTTTTTGTGAAAGAAGTACTTTTTGTGAAAAAAGTACTTTTTGTAAAAAATTTATTTTATGTGAAAAAGGTAGTTTTGGTATAAAAGTAACTTTTTGTGAAAAATTTATCTTTTTTTTTTTTTTTTTTTGAAAAAGGAAGTTTTTGTGAAAAAAGTACTATTTTTTTAAGCAAAACGAAAAACGGTACTTATTGTGCAGAAGTTTTTTTTTAAGTTTAGTGCCTTTTGCACAAACACTTTTTGTGAAAAAGTTTATTCGTCTGAAATAACGTACTTTTTGTGATAAAAGTACTTTTTGTAAAGAAGGTACATTTAATAACGAAGGTACTTTTTTTAAAGAAGGTACTTTAAGTATACAAGGTACTTTTTGTAAAGAAGGTACTTTTTGAAAATAAGGTACTTTTTTGTAAAGAAGGTATTTTTGTGAGTATGAACTTCTAACAAAACAGACGTGTGTTGTGAAAAAGGGTGCATTTTGCGAAAAATTACTTTCGCGAAGAAGAACTGACTTTGTAACAGATAGTTTCTACGAATAAGTAATTTTTGTTACAAAATGCTTTTTTTGCGAATAAAGGTAGTTTTAGGGAAAAATGTTCTGCTTGAGGAAAATTATGATTTTTTATGTAAAATTAATGTCATATTATTTATATATTGAAAGCAACTTGCTTAAAAAGACTTTGTGTAAAAGCGGCACTTTTTGAGACAAAGAAAATTCTTTTGAAACAAGTACTTTTTGAAAAAGTATATTTACTGAGAAAATGTATTTTTCGTGCAAAAGTATACTTTTTGTGAAGAATAAACTTTCTGTAAAATTCTGATTTTTATGCATAAATAAGTTTCGTAAAACAATGTAATTTGAGAAAGAAAGGTACTTTTTGTGAAAAATGTACTGATTGGGAAAAGCTATGTTGTTTGCTGTTGATGATTATTTTTTCATAGCGACTCGATTAAAGAATACTTTTTACACAGGAACCACATTTTGTGAAACAAGTACTTCTGTGAAAAGGGTACATTTGGTGTGAAGTACTTACTGTGAAAAATTTGACTTTTTGTAAAAACTGTATTTTTTATGAAAAATATGTTTAATACGAAACATCACTTTTTGTTAAAAAATACTTTTGGGGAAGAAAAGAACTTTTTGCGAAAAAGATGTAAAAAAATTATTTTTTTTTAATATTACTTTACTCGTTAATTGAGAGATTAAAGAATACATTCTACACAGAAACCAAGGTGTATAAAAGGTGGTTTTTGGCCCCAAAAAGATACTTTTTATAAAAAAGTTTTGTGAACAAGTAACTGTTTAAAAGCATACTTTTTGCGAAACAAAACAATATTTATAAAAAAAAATGGATTTTTACGCATAGAGCTTTTTGGTTAAAAAAGTAATTTTGGGAAAGAAAGGTAGTTTTTGAGAAAAATAAATACTCATTGGGAAATAAATACTCGTAAAGAAAACACGCTTTTTGGGAAGAAAGGTACTTTTTAAGCAAAAAAAATAGTTTTTGGAAAATAGCATTTCTTGCGAAAAAGGTAATTTATGTAAAACTACTCACTTTTCGTGAATAAACAACTCTTCGGAAATAAGTCCTTTTTGCGTAGAAAAAATCTACTGTGAAAAAGATAATTTACGCGAGAAAAGGTACTTTTTTGAAGAAAGGTACTTTTTACGAAAAAAGCAACTTTTCGTGCCAAAAAGCATTAAGCACTTTCGAGTTTAACTACTAGCACTTTCTTGGAAAAATAAGATTATCTATTACTGTTCGCTTACTTTTTTGGCAAAAACTTCTTCAGAACAGCGAGTATTTTTTGGGGGGAAGGTACTTTAACTTTTGCTCAAAAAGTACTTTTTGCTCAAAAATTACATTTTGTCATCTAAATACGAAAAATATATTTAAAAAAAGAAACTCTGTTGTACATTTTTAAGAATATGCTTGTGAACACTTTACTTTTTATTAATAAAACACCACTGTCTCTTTCCTTTTTCTTATCACCTATTTTCCTAGTGCCAGTACAATACACTGTATATGTGGCAAACATTAACCTAAGAATAATTAAAGAGCTCGGTGGCTGAGTTGGTTAAGCGGCCGTATTAAAAATACATCATGTTCACATGATCCCAAGTTCGTACCCCAGTGGGTACTGATGAGTAGTGTAGCGACTACGAAACAGCTGGTTGTCCCCCAGCTAATGGTGTTCAATTATTTTTTCTGTTCTTTAGTCTTATTGTTTCACAGCAATTATTGTTATAGTTAAAAATAATCCTTCTTCTTGACTGAAGTTGGAGTCGAACGCACAACTACTTAGTTGATCTCGTAAACCGTTTCTTTTTTTAGAACTTTTTGTAAAAAAAAAAAAAAAAAAAAAAAAAAAAAAAAAAAAAAAAACTTGTTTTTTTCATAGCATATGCTTTAATTCTATCACAGATTCACTTTCGTTTTACTTCAAATTGTAGTTTTTGTTTGAAAGGTACCACTACTTTTAAATTTTTGTTTAAAAAATACTTTTATGTAAAAGATATGTTTTGCTATATAGATACTTTTCGTTTAGAAAGTACTTATTGTTAAAAAAGTAGTTTTTCAAATGGTAGTTTTTTCTGAAAGGTAGCTTTGGCCTAAAAGGTATTTTTGTTTTAAAAGTACTTTTATTTAAAAGGCACGTTTTGTTTAATAAGTACTTGTCGTTCAAAATGTATTTTTTTTTTTAAATTACTTTTCATTCAAAAAGTACTTGTGTCTTAAAAAGTTATATTTGTTCAACAGGTACTTTATGTTTGAAAAGTTTTTTTCTAATTAAAAGGCAATTGCTGCTTATATTGGGTACTTTCTGTTTAAAAAATCGTAAAAATTTAAGATTAAATCATTTCTTGTTTTGCATCTTTTATTTTATGTGTTTCTTGTCCTGTCTGCAATAAAAAGAAATATAGTCTGCTTGCTAATTAAAATGTTCATTAATTCATTTAAGCATATCTTGACTTTTTCCTATATACGGCAGATCTCATTAAAAGTATGAATGATATTTGTTGTCATTAAACAAATATTCCTCATACGTTAACGACATTTTTTAGTTTCTTTCAATTTGGTCGTATTTCCATTACTTGAGTGTTTTCTTGTTCTCTGCTCCTTTTCGCTCATAAAAGATTGACTTTCATGTCATTCAGTCACCGGAGTATGTGAGCGAGTATGTGAGCGGGTTTGTATAAGAATGTGTAAATTAAAGTTTTTATGTAAGAAGATAAACAATTAAAACATATGCTTGTGTGTTTAAGTGTGCTGGCTATGAATGTCTGGCTGTATGTGGGTCGTTTTATGATGATCATAGTACAAGTAATTGACATTTTAAACATTTTCTTATAAAGAAATATTCGACATGTGTGCGTGTGTGTAATTGGGAGTATGAAAGAATTTCTATATGAACTAAGGAGCAAAAAATCTGTATTTTTAGATAAAAGCAGACCAACCAAACAACGTCGACAACATCGTCATTAAGTGAAGGAAAATTCCTAATAAAATTCCATTATAAACTAAACACACATCAGTGTATGCATGAACTTATTTTCTAACATATGTCTGTGTGTATGTATGCATAGGTTTTTGATCATAATGACATGCCTGTAACAACGAGTAGTGTTTCCTTGCCAAAGGAGGACATAAAGTTTTTAATGTACACACATGTTATAGTATATAATACAACAGTATATATTCAGCAGTTACTTAAGCATTTATAAAAACTCACAGCAACAAACAAACGAAAATTCTTATATAAAAGATATTTGGAAGGAACTAAACTTAATAATTTTTAAGAATGCTGGTTTTTTTTAGATAATATATGAGAAGCTCAAAAACCAACATCATAAAATGTCTTAAAGAAATATAGCTAAACTACATACGAGAAAAATTTTAAATAAGTTTACAAATTGTTAGCGAATGTTTTGCTTATGTAACAGATTCAAATTTTATATATGCGTAAAAGGACTTTAAATATAAAAGTTATTTTTATTCGATCAAAACCTTACCTTGAAACTCAAAAAAGATTCATTTTATACATTCATAAGCATTCCTCACTTTGAATCCGCAAATTACTTTTCGTTTAAAAGTTACCTTTTACACAAGAAGTATTCTTTATGCAAAAAGTACATTTTATGCAATATGTGTTTCGTGCACAAAAAGTACGTTTTCGAAAAGTACATTGTAAACGATTAGTTCTTTCTTTATAAAAAATAAAGATAAAGTAGTCCTTAAGGCAAAAAGTACGGTTTAAACAAAAATTTTTTGTTTTACAAAAATTACACTTTACGTAAGAAATTTCTCTTCAGAAAAAAGTTACTTTTTGCAAAAATATTATATTTTACATTATACCAGCAAAAAATTATAAATAGCTTGTTTTCTATGTTTCCCAGCTATCTATATGTCGAAATTTCATAGGAACTACCCTAATCATCAGTAGACTTTAGAAATTTTTTTTTTCCTATGAAATGTCGACATATAAATAGCTGGGAAACATAGAAAACAAGCTATTTATAATTTTTTACTGGTATAAATGTTAGAAGCTTAAATAGCGAATAAAAAACTTAATTGTTTGAATTTTACATTATATCTAAAATCTATGAAAATAAATAAACGTACGTTTTTCCTTAACGAAAATAACTTATATAAAACTCATATTTTCTACGAAAAACGTCTTCTAAACAAAAAGTTTTCTCAAACACAAATTTCTGATACAAAAGTTATTCGACGCTCAAAACGTGTCTTGCAGATTAAAAATGCATTTTATATATATTGTAAATATTATTTTAAAAAAATCTCTTTTACACAAAATGAAAGCTATTTCTTCAAGTTACGTATTTTTTTTTATTAAGAAAAACTTTTTTTTATATAAAAATTATAATTTCTTTAAAAAGTACCATTTATATAATAATTGCGTTTTACTTGTGTACGAAAAGTACTTTTGACATGTTCACAAACAATCCTTTTTACACAAAACCATGAAACATACCTTTTAAACAATAAGTACTTAAGACTTCTTTTAGAGAGAAAGTATCTTTTATAAAACACATGCCTTTTATAGAAAAACTAATTTTACAAAACATATTGCACGTAGAAAGAAAAACCTTCGGCACAAACCGCAACTTTATATATAAAAAGTACTTTATGAGAAATAAGGTACTTTTATTATAAATTAGTTTTTATTTAGAAAAGTTACTTTTATTAAAACAGTGCCTTTTATTCAAAAACATCCTTTTATTAGAATAGTACCTTTTATTCAAAAACTACTTTTTATTAAAAAAAATACATTTTATTCAAAAAGTATTACTTTTGTTCGCGATGTACCTATTTTTCAAAAAGTACCTATTTTTCAAATAGTGCCTAATTTTCAAAAAAAAATACCTCATCTTCAATAAGTATTTATTTTTTAAAGTACCTTTGATTTAAGCTGGATTCACCCACTGTTTTCGAACAAAATTTTTGTCCGGACAAAATTTTTTTTATATGTAGTTTGACGTCTCTCTTCTTGAGAGAGAGAAAATATCTTTTACGAACAACTCCCAACTTGAATTGGTTTAACTTTATATTTTGTCCGGACAAAATTGGAAAGAGATGCCAATAGGATACATTTTTTCATACAAAATTGTATTGAGTTGCCTTATTGAATAAAAAATGTACATAGGTATTAATTTTATTCTGATGAAATATCAATTGTGGCTGCCATTGGATATATGTATATACATAGTTTTAATAGATATTAAAAAATAAGTAATAATTTTAATATGGAAATAAATGAATTGATTGCCCAAAGATTGATTGAAGAAATGAAAAAGCCAGGAAGAGAGTATATGCACTATATAATGTGTAAAAATAACCCATTGCTCTTCTTTGCTTTGAAAGTCTTTTCTGCAACTCTTTTTAATTTTTTTTATATATATGTACTTAACTAATAATAATGCTTTATGTATTTCAATGGCCAAAAGCAAACGCAGTTTTCTTTTTTCCATTATTCTCAAACAAAATTTACTAAAAATTGGGAATATGTAAAATATGTCAGGAAAATAAACCAAAGTAATAACAAGCAGTGTAAAACTAATAGATTTTGTTTACATATGGCAGCTCTTATTTTCCGGAACATTTTTTTGCAATGGGTGAATCGTGCTGCAGAAAACTCTCAGTAAAAAAATATTTGTCCGGACAAAAATTTTGTTCGGAAACAATGGGTGAATCCAGCCTTAGAAGCATCCTTTACTTAAAAGAAAATTTTCCTAAAAAAAACATGTTATTCAAAAAGTATCGGTATCTGGATATATCAAAAAGAACCTTTTATTAAAAAAGTATCATTTATTCAAAAAGTACCGTTTATTGCATAAATACACTATATTTAATAAGTACATTTTATTTAAAAAACAGATTTATTCAAAATGTACCTTTCTGCCAAAAGTATCAATTTTTTTAAAATGTACATATTTTTCAAAAAGTGACTTTATTTTAAAAAGCACCTTATACAATTTATTTAAAAAGTACATTTTACGCAAAAAATACCTTTTATTAAAAAAGTAGCTTTTATTCAAAAAGTAACTATTATTCAAAAAGTATTTTTTATTCAAAAATTACCATGTTCAAAACTAACCTTTTAATCAAACAGTATTTTTTATTAGGAAAGTATATTTTATTAAAGAAGTACCTTGTTTTTAACTACATTTGATTCAAAAAGTACTTTTAGCCAAAATAAATCTTTTATAGTCGGGTACCTTTAACCCTTCCTTTAATAAGGAGTAGTGTTTTGTCTCTCATCATGCGCACACGTATTTTGTTACTGCTGTCCGTATTTCCAATATGTCTATGTACATTCATTAAATTCGTATGAAACCAAATTGCACCGTAATAGGTAGCAAGTTGTGTACACGTGTTTATATTTGTTTTTTTCTCTTTTTTTTACCGAAATAAAAGTGCACCGGAATAGGTAGCAGTATGTGTACACGTGTTTCTTCTTTTTTGTTTTTGTCTTTTTTTCACCGTTGTCCGTGCTTTCTTTATATGTTCAATATTAATATTATTTTCAATGAATTTCACTACCTTGTAGTATGGAAGGTGTTGGACTAACTTTTGCTAATCTGAGCAGTGTCGAAGTTATATACACTGGGCACTGATCAGCTGTAACTAATTTAATTCCAACATTTTAAATGCCGTAATACAATAGAGTTTGTTTTAGTCTTTCGTGTTGTTATTGTTAACGAATACTACTCCCTCTTTCCTTCTCATTATAACCTAAGTTCCTAGTTCTAGTACAATGCACTGCACATGTAGGGGTTATCCCCTGAGTACTGGTCCAAGATAAAAAAAGTAACTTTTATTTAAAAAGTACCTTTTATTCAAAAAGTACCTTTTAGTCAAAAAGTATTTTTTATTCGGAAAGTATCTGTTATTAAAGAAGAAACTTGTATTTAAGTACAAGTACTTTTAGCCAAAATAAATCTTTTATAGTCGGGTACCTTTAACCCTTCCTTTAATAAGTACTATATTTCATGCAGAAAGCAACTTTTATATAGAAATCACTTTTTGCAAAATGGATATTTTTCATACGTCGTATAAAATAACTACATTACAACAAAAAGTACCATTTTACAAAAACTATATGTTTTGAAAAAATTACTTTGTCACAAAAAGTATCTTTTTACAAAAAAATACTTTTTTACAAAAAGTACCTAGTACCTTTCTTCAAAGGGTACATTTTACAAAAACTACCGTTAAAAAAACCCGTTTAACCAAAGGAACCTTTATAGAGAAAGGACTTTCTCACAAAGAATAACTTTCAAAAAATATAGTTTTATAGAATACATTCTGATGTGGCGGTCATGGCGAAATTGAAACACGTGTTAATTTGTGTAACAAACTCCAGTTACTGACTTCATTTTATTTTTCATAAAAATATGTATAGTACAAATTACTTCAATGTCTATTTTATTCCAGCACTAATACACGCTACTATTTTAAGTCTACAAAAATCAAAGTTATCATACAGTGTTGTATTATATCGTATACAAACGGAAACTAATATTTCAAAATTATAATCTAGATTTTCTTACAGCATCGCCACAATACCCTCCGGCTAGTATTTTTGTTGCCTTAAGAACCTTATGAACCTAACTCGTCTACCGTATCGGCTCACTCGTTCATATCCTTGGTCATGGCTTAGCGATGATTGCACTGTTTTTTTTTGCGGTTGCCTCATTGGAACCGTTACCATAAACTTTTGCGGGTTTAACTCGGTCGATAGAAACTTTGTCTTTTACGTGACCTCTTTTTATTATGAAATACTTTTAATAACGTTGTACGACTTGAAATCGCTTGCAATCTACTCTGACAAAAACAAATTTGGTTGTATCCAAATCAGAATTGACGTAGCCCTTTACATTTGTATGTGTGGATGGCTCAGGTGCTCGAAATTCGCTCATTACTTTACGAAGTTTTTGTACGAACTCGACTTGACTATCCTTACTCTTACTTATGACCCGGAACTCTCCTGGTAGACGTAAGTGCGTTCCGTATATTAACTCAGCTGGGCTGGCACGGATTGTCTAACTTAATAGTGGTGCGAAGACCCAAAAGGACGACTCCACACTGACAAAAAAAACACTAGGGTAAATTTTTCAATATGTACCTTTCTATTTTTTATTATATTTATTTATTTACAAATTTATTGTAATTTATATTACAATAACTATATATAATAAAGCACTAGCAACCGGGCTATCGACTATATCTTTCTATAAAAACCACTTTTTTACCAAAAGTACTGTCTTAAAAAAAGTGTCGTTTTACAAGTAGTGCTTTTTTTACAAAAAGGACCTTTCTACAACCGGACCTAATTTCAAAACTGACCTTCTTACAAAAAATAATTCTCGAAAAATTAATTTTTCATAAAGTACATTCTGACAAAAAAAATAATATTTTTTATAAAAAGGGCATTTTTCCAATTAGTTGCTTTTAACAAAAAGCACTTTTTTTATAAAAACTACTTTTTTAACAAAAATTATCTTTCTGCAAAAAGTACCTTTTTACAAATTTGTTTACCTATTGTACGTTTTTACAAAAAGTACTATTTTAGATATAGTACCTTTTGACAAAAATACATTTTAACAAAAAGACACGTTTTACAAAAAGTTTCTTTCTTCTAAAAGTATTTTTTTACAAAAAGTACATTTTTACAAAAAAAAAAACGACTTGTAGACATAAAGTACCTTTTTTACAAAAAGTGTCTAGTATACAAAAAATATATTCTTTGCACAAAGCAGTTTGTATACAAAAATTGCATTTTTACAAAGTACTTTTTATACAAAAAACTGACAACATCTATAGAAAAAGTTAGTTTTGTACATGAAGTACCTTTTAAGTAAAAAATATTTATGAAAAGTAATTTTCATGCAAAAGTTCTTTGTGTGCAAAAAGTACCTTTTTAAAAAAGTACCTGTTTACAAAAAGTACGTTTATGTAAAAACTATAAGTAACTTAACAAAAGGTGTCTTTATGCAAAAAGTACCTTTTTACAAATAGTACCTTTAAACAAAAAGTCCTTTTTTGGAAAAATTACACGTTTGACAATATGTTTCTTTTTTCTAAAGGTATTTTTTTGAAAAAAAATATATTTTTTTACAAAAAATACATTTTTACAAAAAAGCGTCTTTTGGACATAAAGTACCGTAAAATATTTCATATACGCAGATTAAAAACTTTCCCTGAAAACTACATTTTATAAAAAAAAAAAAATCAATAAAGATCTGTGTGAAAAATTAAGCAAATATTAAATTTCATGAAAATGATTTTAATTGTTTAGTACCAACCTCCTGGGAAAAAATTAATAGCGAATTAATAACTTAAAAAAACATTATTATCTTTATTATAATAACTATAATGAAATTCAATGATATAGAAAATAATTATTTTATTGAACATAATAATGATTAACATGATTAACATTTAAGCACACGCACTCCTGAATATGCAACCGGAAACGACAGTGGTTTAGAAAGAAGCGGACTCTATTTCACAAGGACAAATTCGAAAAGTTATAGAAAATTAAAGTAAGTTGGCAAAGTTTTATTGTCGCTTCATCGACAATAAACACAAATAATAAAGTCAATTATTTATTTGTGAGCAAATTAATTTTAGCCAACAAATACTTCGGAGAATTCAACATGAAACTGAAACCTTGACAATCGGAAGTGAAATAATAGTTAAAGCAATAATAAAGACAGCGTTATATATCTATGAATTGGGGGTGCAAAACAGTAATTTATTGTAAGATTAGGGCCATAAAAGAAGGAGCTGCCAAAATATACAAACGCAGCGTGTGTTTTGTATGAAATGTTTTTCGGTGTCACAGATGTGTTTTTCGAAAGGCATAGCAAAGAAATCATATAAAGAATATGTCCATATGAGAACAATATAAAAAAAATAAAAAAAAGTATTTTTGTTGTCATATTAAAACATGGTCTTAGTAATAAAGATTGTTTTTTTTTTTTTTGGTTTTAATTTTATTGTTTTTTTAAAAAAGCTAATTTATTTTAATTAGTGTTTTTTCGGGGAACAATTTCTTCAAGATGCTTTATGAATTAATGATATATTTAATATTCATATAAAGTTTAGACATATAATACTTTTTATGCCTTATGCCTAAGTCTCTATGACGTTTTTTATGAGCCACGCAGTCTGTTGTATACATATGTACAGTAAACTCTTTATAATTTGTAACTTTAAAGTTTGCACTGTGGCGCTGATTGCTTGAAAAACACTCAATAAATTGCATTTAAAAAACTGCAATTTTATCACCTCGTTAATATGAAATTATTAGCAGGGTACGGCTCACAACGACTGTATAATTTGATATTTTAATGACGGTAGACCAACTGCACGAGGTGAACTAGTTCTCGGCTCATCAACATACTCATGTTATATGAACAAACCCCATGCTGAATAGCTCGCACTTTCTCACCTCTCCTATACACAATTTCCCAAACAATAACTGGATGGCTAGACCCATAATTCATAACTTACAGCTGTCCTTAACAGTTCACCTGTTCCTCTCCACTTCTAGTTCTTTACAGGTATCTGTTTCCAGTCAACATAATCTTAAGTCTATATGACATTTCTTATGAGCCACGCAGTCTGTTGTATACATATGTACAGTAAACTCTTTATAATTTGAAACTTTATAGTTTGCACTGTGGCGCTGATTGCTTGAGAAACACTCAATAAATTGTACTTAAAAAATTGCAATATGGTCACCTCGTTAATTTGAAATTATTAGGATTACTCACACATATGTTCAGTAAACTCTTTATAATTTGAAACTTTATAGTTTGCTCTGTGTCGCTGATTGCTTGAGAAATACTCAATAAATTGCACTTAAAAAAACTGCAATATGGTCACCTTGTTAATTTGAAATGATTAGCACGGTACGACTCACAACGACTCTATAATTTGATATTTTAATGTATTGTGTGTGAATTGTTATTATTGCTATACAAAAACAAAGACTTTAACTATATTTTGTTTTAACTAAAGGGTGGTCCAACCACCACGTTCTTATCATACAAGGAGCGGTGATATTGGAAATTCATTGGATGGCAACTACGGGATGGTTTTATCGGTATATTAGAGTTAAATTTGCTCAGTAGATATTTGAAATCTGTTTCACCATGTCTTAAACACTATTCGTGCAGGTGCTGTGCACCTGTGTTCTTAAAACACAGACGAGCAACATGTCTAGAAAATTTGCATGAATGTCACAAAATTTTTCAGTGATTTTTATTTTTTAGACAAGTCGCTCGTCGCACATTAAATTAAATCCACATCCACAAATAAGTTAAATCCAATGTTTTCGATCTGTCACAAAGTCTGTAAGGATTTGTCAGCTATAGACATTACTAATGTGATGTTTTCACAGTACAAGCAAACGAGTTGTCTGAAAATTACCGCCCAATTGCAGTTTGCTCATCGCTTTCCAAAGTAATGGAAAGTATGGCCAATTACTACCTTGTGAGGTATCTAGAGTCGCACAAATTACTTTGCGATCGTCAATACGGGTTTCGTAAGAGTCGCTCTACTGGAGATGTTTTGGCATATCTCTCTGAGAAATGTTGCCAATCCATTCATCATTTTGGTGAAAGCAAAGTGGTAGCTCTGGATATTTCAAAAGCGTTTGACAGAGTGTGGCACGCTGCACTCCTGACAAAAATTACTGCTTTTGGTGTCGGTGTGACTTTTCGCAATTTATATCGAGCTTTCTTAGAGACCGCACTATACGAGTTGTTATAGATGGACTCTCATCAAACGAGCTCAAGACTAATTCAGGAGTACCACAAGGCTCCGTTCTTTCTCCTACGCTATTTCTTATTTTCCTCACCGACCTTCTCTATCAAACTTCCAACCCTAACCACTCTTTCGCGGATGACAGCAGCATTTGTACCCGTACTCTTTTAGCTATAGGCCCGGCCTATCAGAAGTCGCTGCTAAGAGGCTATATATGAATGATTCACTGAATAGTGATCTTCTATTAATCTCCTAATTAGGTCGTAAAAACAGGGTCGTCTTTAACGCTCGTAAGACCCAGTGTTGTTTATTAACACACACAAAAACGGCCACAAATGCTGCTTTATCTGTACTCATGTATCATATAAGTATTGAGGAATCGGATGCTCTTGATGTTCTTGAAATGAAGATACAGCGTGATGTTCGCTAGACTGAACACATTTTTCATGTCTCTAAAGAAGCATTCAAGTGTCTAGGTTTTTTGAAACGGTGTAAGATGTACTTCACTTCATCCGACCTCCTTGCTATTTATACCACCTACATCCGACCGAAAATGGAATGCAACTCTGATGTTTGGGCCAGTGTCTCAAAGTCTATTTTGAAGTTACTCGACCGTGTGCAGGAGAAGGCGAAGAAGCTCATCGGTGACAGTAGGGTATCCAACTCTATTGACCCAGTGCAGCATCGATGTAGTGTGGGGTGCTTTACTCTATTCTAACGTTACTACAATGGATTTTGCTCAAACGACCGTACGGATCTTGTTCCCGAAACTGGCACATTTTTACGTAGCACGCCTTCATCGTCGATAGCTCACTCATTTGTGGTCAATTGCCCGGGGAATCGCACTACGCATTACAGAGAGAATTCGTTTTTCAGCCGTACGCTTCGTCTGTGGAATAAGTTGCCTGCAGACGTGTTTCCTGTCTGCTATAACGTTGGAAAGTTCAAGTTAAATGTTCACAAACACTACTTCCTCTTTCCTCCTCCTACCAACCTACTTTCCTAGTTCTGGTACAATGCACTGCATATGTAGAGGTCATCCCCTGAGTAGTGGTCCAAGATAAAGAAAAATATATATATAGAAATCACTCAAGTTATTGAGTGAGTGATTTTTATATAAACTTTCTTGGCAACGTCACCTATATATATTTAAAGAAAAACTCTTGCTTTTTTTTAACTTTTTCTTTAGTTTCTAGAGTTTCAAGTTAACAAGAAATGACTGTTATCAGACGCAGATGGTAAAAGGCAAAAACATTCAGCATTTACTGACATGTAAACGAAACCATATTTTTATGGATTTAAATACACCTGTCTTGTAGACGCACATCAAGATGAAGTTTTTGGGGGTGGGTTTGGGCATTTTGTACGGTTTCAACAAAATTAAAAATTACTCTGAGAAACCCGTTCATCACAAAATCTATTTTTATCATTTGGGTAGGAGGTATACATACATAAATATATCATTTTTGCCCTTCCCCAAATCCTTGTCAGCCAACTTGACAACTGTAATACAAACTGCTTTTGAAATTATCGAAAGCAATGTATAATTTCAGCTGCCATATAACATTAAAAAATTTCTTTCGTTAAACATTTGTAATAAACATTAGCACTTACAGAAACACATTTTTAAGCACGCCTAAGTTTAACTTACCTGAAATGAAAGAAAAGCATGATTTATTAAAGCACAGAATCGAATTAAGAGAGAGTAAATTCAAAGAAAATATATTCATCAAAATATATTCGTCATAAAATAAAAATATTTTCTCTAAAAAAAAAAACAAAAACTCCAACAACTTTAAAATTGAAGTCCTTTCCACCCTCTACTATAGTTTATAATTTTTGTATTCCATAATGTTTTTTTAAATTCCCTGTGGAATATAAAATTTTCACTTTCCCTGATATTGACTCAAGTGCGCACTAACAAGTTTAGAAATGTGTTTCTAAATGAGAATATTTTAACGCACTCAACATCCTTCAAAATAAAAAAAAGCAATGCATCATTTAAGGGAACAATATTTCTAAAATTAAAGTAAACGAACGAGAAAACCATTCAACAAAGGCGTGCAGGTGGCTTGGCAGCAGCCAGTACAATACCCAGTGTAGCAGTACGCTGATGAGAATAAAACTAAGCAAAGGTATACTCCTGTTGCCCACAAGCCCCCCCCCCCCTCCCGCCGAAAAATAAAAGGGGAGAATATCACACCTAAAGATCTCATTCGCACTGTGAAGTTGACTGTTACTGCTACAAATGGAATGTTGCCTGTTGCTAAACAAATTAACATATCAAGAAAAACATTTATATTATTCAGTCACTTATTTAAATTTTAATAAAATAAGGAAGACATCCAAGGATGCATTAAGAAACTAACACACAGCAGACAAAGGAAAATTAATGAAATCGACACGAGGGTGGAATCCGAAATGCATAAACAAGATAGGTGGAGAGAAGAGAAGAAAAGTGGAAGAAAGTATGAAAGGGGAACCAAGCAAGAGGAAATAAAAGAAAAAAAATGGATACGCAACAGCGAAATGGGGTAGGCATGTTAAGCAAAGGCTGTAGGAGGCTCAGGGCTACAAATGGTGGCAACGAAAGGCCGAGTCTACAACCCCCTAATGTCATCATAGTGTAGGTACTCTACCGCACCTCCTCCCCTATTGAAGTCTCCAAATGACAAGCTAATGACGAGTCTACAACACTCCTAATGTCATCATAGCCTGAGTAGTCAGCCACTCTATCGCACCCTCTCCCCCATATAAGTCTCAGACTGACAAGCTAAGGCCGATTCTACATTACTCCTAATGTCATCATAGTCTGAGCACTTAGTATATTCCCCCTTCCATCAGCCTGATGTCTCAAGTCTCAAACAAGCTAAGCAAACATACATTTAGTTAACCATCACTATAAGTCCGATACTCAAACCAAAAGCTAGACTGGGCTTTTCTGAACGAACGTCACATCACGTGTTATGTCATTCTCCGCCATTCAATAAAAAGTGACTTCTGGATTTTTACCATCGACGATCAAGTCAGAATTGAGTTTAATCCCGGCTTAAACCTTCTAGATGTGGAATTAGTTTACGTTAGCCTTTGCCTTGACACCATTACCTGACGGTAGACCAACTCCACGAGGTGAACTAGTTCACGGCTCATCAGCACCTTCATGTTATTTGCAAGGATCGCACAGGTGTCAACTACTTGTTCATATATTTGCCATATGAATAAACCCGGTGCTGAATAGCTCGGGCCTTCTAACCTCTTTTGTATGCAATTTCCCACACAATAACAGGCATGCTAGACCCATAATTCATAAATCACAGCTACACTGTTTACCTGTCTCTCTCCACGACTAGTTCTTTACAGATATCTGTTTCCAGTCAACATAGCCTTACTAAAAAATCGGCCGTAACCACAGTTATCAGGAAATAATGATAATAATAACCCGCCTTCCTTCCTTCGAGTTTAAATCTACGCCGCAACCGAAACGTTTTAAATGTGTACATTACCGATCAGTGCAAAGATCGTATGTAAAACAGAACCACTTGGGGGCGTGCTGTTCCCCGTTCTGTCAACTAATCCTTGATAAGGAGTATCGAAAGTACTAACGAAATCTAAATCATGCTGGAACTACCTAAAGTTTTATCGGCTACAACTAATGAGAGACTCCTAACCCTGTGTATGTACTTGAGATCCATAGTCTAAGCATAAACGGTGTTACGGTTGCTCCCAAGGTAGAGGTGAAATATTTGGGAATAATCCTGGATAGAAAACTCAGCTGGGAGCAGCATCTTGAATCGGTTAAAAGAATCGCTACTAAAATCCTCTAGACTACCAGTCAACTACTGGGTAAGTGCTAGGACTTACGCCCTAGGATGGCATACTGGTTCTATACTCAAATGGTAAGACCTACTATACTACCTGGAGCTCTAGTATATTGGGAAAAACCAGACAGGTTACGGCCATATTAGGATTTCACAGTGTACATAGATTTGCATGCCTATGTATCACAGAGGTGATGGGATCTACTCCCACAACACGTATGGAAGCTTTTTTGAACCTAACACCGCGGTGTCAATTTCCTAAAGAAGATATTAGAGTCGGGTAACCTTATTGGTTATCTTGCAAGCCTTAAAGGTATCGGAGACGTAATTGATACGTGCCAGGTGATGCAACCAATACCTTAGCAAGAAGTTAAGGATCATTTTCCCACCAATTGAATAATGGTACAAGAACCCAATGAGGTTGCGGGATGGCTCACAAAAGTGGTACACGGATAGATACAAAGGGCTCCAAATAGTGGGAACAGGAATAGTGGGGCCCAGAGCATGCCAGAAAATAACTCTTAGTTAGGACACTACAATTTTCAAGTGGAACAATATGCAATAAAGACAGCGGTGGATATACTCTCTGACAGGCAATCAGTTCTCAAAGCCTTAAGCAGTTTATTTTTACGTCCAGATTAGAACTGGAATATCACCAGTTACTACTGAAATATCACAACAGATTACTCTAGATGCTAGCACATGAGGGACTTTGCGCGAATAAGGTGGCATACATTTGTACCCAAAAAGGGGCAGAATGTACTTTTATTGGTACCACTACAACATTTAGCTTCTGTAAGAGTTTGCTTAAAAGAGGAGTGAAGAAATGGAATGAGTCCATCGTGGGGAAACTTTGGAATGAGACAACCAGTCTTAAACAGTTGTTTTGTTTATTTTGAAGCTGAAATGCCAACAGAGGTTAAATGAATTGACGAACCAGAATAAGAATAATGGTAAAGAGATGGTAGACATCTGCACAAAAAAGGTAAGCTGAAGGTACTTTTATTGGATCTTCACTCACTTTTGTCTTGAACAAGGATCGCCTAAAGAGGAAAGTGAAAATATAGACTGCACATATCGTGGGGAAATATTGGAGCGAAACAAGCGCTCCTAAGCTTCTGAAAAACTTCTAGGCTTTAATGCATAGAAGAATATGTTCTAAAAATTATTGGAAAATACCTCAGAACACTGACAGGTGCACTTGCACGTCATTATACCTGCTTAAGCATCAGTACAGAAGGGCCATTTCCAATACAGATATTTGCGGATTTTGCGGCAAGGAGTAGGATTCAATAGAAAAGTTGATCACTCATTATGCGGCATTGGAGTACAGGAAATATAGGCTGTTACGAGCTCATAGGGTGAGTCAACAGGACATGCTATCAGTACCAATGAAAGTGTTAGCCCGATTTCTTGACCTACTTAACCCGTTAAAGACTTTCAGTAGATTTAAAGGGAAAAACATAATAGGCAGAGTCTGGTTTAATGCTGGAAAGTTCAAGTCAAATGTTTACAAACACTACTCCCTCTTTCCCCCTCCTCTTAAATTATTTTCCTAGTTCCTGTACAATGCACTGCATATGTAGAGGTCATCCCCTGAGTACTGGTCCAAGATAAAAAAAAAAACATAATTTAAGAAAAACAATAGTGTTAAGTTTGGCCCAAAACGACACTCGTAGAACAATGAAGAAGATGTTCACAGCATAAGTTGGAATACAAAAGTCTGTATATAAGGGGTGAGACAAACAGGGTTTTACTGTAGGATAGGAGGAAGCACAATAGATCAACAACAGTCGCAGTGTAAGAGGCCATTGCGGGCTACACCCCATTCAAATAATATCAACACAAGTCCTGTGTATCCTAGAGAGCAGTGTACTAAGCTAGGAGTATGAAAAAGGCAAAATCTACTACATGAGGGAAAAGCTGAGGGCGTAGAAAAGATTGCCGATTGTTGTTCATACGGGAGTTTAACAAATTGAAAGAAATTTCCCGACTGCCCTGTTCAAATATCCACTTTCAAACAGATTTCTAACTTTACGAGTAAATCTTTTCTTAGCCTCCCGTTTCTTGTATTAACACTTGCTTAACATCATAGCTAACAATGTGACTACATCACACACACACGCACACACTCACCCACACTTGCACACTTACTTAAACACTCGAGCATATTTAATGTGTGTAAAATGGCAGATAAAATGAATGGTTGTCTTGCTTAAATGCATCATGATGCATGTTTTCCTCGTTTTTTCTCCATCTCGTATTTCAAGTTGTTGAGATGTATGTACATAGTTTACTGCATGGTTGTTTTACTGCCATATTGTTGTCATTGTTGTACTCTTGTTATTTTGCATGCAACATTGTCAGGCAGCCAGACAACGCATACTTGATTGCAAACTATTAACACCATTAAAAAAGAGGAAGATTTTAAATAATTCCCGCATGAATTAAAACATTTTCCATCATGGTTCGTTTTACGCTTTTCGCTGCTTCTAAATATTCCTTCAACACAACAAAAAGGATGCAACCAATAAACAACATAAATTTGTGTGCATGTTGGGAAATGAAACATTTCGAAAGTCATACAAATACAACAAATGATATGTTGTCATGTCTTGTAGCGTTTCTACTCATTTCGAAAGACTTTCAATAGATTTCAAGGGGAAAACCATAAGAGGCAGAGTAATACAATTTAAGAAAAACAATAGTGTGAAGGTTGGCCCGAAACAACAGAACAATAAAGGAAAGATATACATGTATATACGTCACATAAGTATAAATACAAAATGTCTGTATATAAAGGGTGAGACAAACAGGGATTTATTATAGATATATAATCCATCGTTGTACGTTTATATACGCGCATGTATATTAAATTGAGTTGATGGGTTTTAACAGGAAATATTTTACTGCAGTGACAGAAAGTAAAGCGAATCATGAAACAGTTAATTATTATTACTTCAACATAAACATTGTGCCCACAACAATACACATTGTTACAATATAAATACATATCCGCTATAATATATTAAGGACTTAAGGGCTTTATAAAAATTTAAATAATAATTTAATAAAAATTTAAATAATAATTTAAATAATAATTTAAAATTTAAATAATAGCTTTGAGTCATTTTGCAAATCTCTATATAAACTCTGCTAGACCACATATATAAGTACTGCTTCTAATAAAAACTTATTTTATAGACTTTTATATATATATTTATAGGCCTATTTATATTATCATTGGAATAGATGACTGGTCCTTCTGCCAGTATCTTTACATTTTTTAATGTTGCTGTTTCATACAAGTTCCAAGCAATGAAACGTAAGAATACCATCAACCCATCAACAAGTTAAACACATCAAGCAAAATATAAAGCTAAATTGTCATCTGAAGAAGTGCTTGAAAGTACTTCGCAGGCAAACCGACTCAACTCCACACAAATCATACACACATATAAACAAAGAATATGGCACAACAGCTGCTGCCAGTAAAGGGATAACGTGGAGAAGTCTTAAATAGCTTTAAAAACATGGAAGGAGAATGAAGATGTTGCAACTCAAATGGTTTTACAAAAAAAGAGAAACCCCAACAACAAACAGCGCTTTGAGTAATAAATTAAATTTATACAAACACACACCAAAAAGAAAGCATTTTTCTCAGCAGCACCAATCAGGGTGCAACTTTGCCTTAACCAAAACATTTTGCACAAATAGTGGAATTAAAATATTAAGGATTTCCAAAAGATTTGGTTTAATTTTTTCCCCTTTTTAAGAAAATTACATGGTTAAAGAAAAATTCTTTCTCCTGACAATTGTGTTTGTTTTTCTAAAAATATTTGAAAATTATTTTCTTTAAGAAAAATTCAAATATTTCAAATTTAAGTTTCCGATTTTCTTTTTTTTTAAGATTATCGCATGATTACAAAAAAATTCTTTCTACAGACAATTGTATCTGTTTTTTCTAAAAATATTTTAAAAAATTTTGTTACATAAAAATTCATATATTTCATATTTACTTTTTAGATATTTTTTTTTTTTTTTCGTTTAAAAAATTTCATAATTTTAGAAAAGCTCTTTCTCTAGGAATTGTATAAATTTTTCTTAAATATTTTTCAAAATTTTTTTAAAGAAAATTTATATTTTTATTTTTTATTTTTTATATAATTTATATATTTCGAAATTAATTTACAAAAAAAAATTTTTTTATTAAATTTTTGTTTGTACATTTGTTCAACGGGTTATAGTTCCTTATAGTTTCCTTCCTTAAGTTTTTTCTTAAAAAGGATTTTTTTATGGTACAAATTTGCTGTGATCAATAATTTTTGATTGAAGAAAAGAAAAATAATAATCAAATCTTTAGTTGGGGGACAACTAGCTGTTTCGTAGCCGCTACACTACTCATCAGAACCCACTGGGATTTGAACCCGGGTCATGACGTATCATGATATGCTGCTTTAACCACTCAGCCACCGAGCCTTTAATTATTCTTTTTTTAGTTTGATAAATTTTATAATTTCAACAAAACTCTTTCTCAGGACAATTGCATTAATTTTTACTTAAAATATTTTTAATTATTTTATAAAAAAGTCCTTTTTTTACAGTTTAATTTTTATACTTCTTTATTGGAAATTTTCTGTACATGATTTTTGTATGCAAATAGTTTTCTTAAAAATTTATTCAACCGGCAGTTGTTCCACAAAATATCTTTTGGGGAAAAAATTTCAACTGTATAAAGTTTCTATAAAAAATATATACAAAAGTTTTCTGCAGAAATTTTCAATAGAAATTTTCAATAGAAAAATATTTATATAAAGTTTCAATAAAAAAATTATGTCTAGAAATTCTCAACAAAAAAATATTTATAAAAACAATCAATAAAAAAATGTTTATCAAAATTTTTAATCGAAAAAATACTTGTAAAAATTTTCCACAACAAAAATATTTAAAAAAATTAGCAATAGAAAAAGTTTTTTATAAACATTTTTAATAGAAAAAATATGTATACAAAAATTTTCTGCAGCAAAAATATTTATAAAAATTTTCAATAGAAAAGAATTTTATAAAAAATTGACAGCAAAAATATTTAAAAAAATTTTCTACAGAAAAAATCTTTATAAAAATTTTCTACAGTAAAAATATTTACACAAATTTGCAATCGAATAAAATTTTATAAAAAATTATTGACAGCAAAAATATTCATAAAAATTCTCTGCTGAATATTTATAAAAAGTGCCAAGAAAAAAGTAAATATTTATAAAAATTTGATATAGAAAAAATGTTTATAAAAATGTTCAATTGAAAAAATATTTGTAAAAATTTTCCACAGCAAAAATATTTGTAAATTTTCTACAGCAAAAATATTTATAAAAATTCTCTACAGAATATATATATAAAAATTTCCAGAAAAAATTATCTCAAAAAAAAATTCAACAGAAAAATCTTTATAAAAATTTTGTACACAAAAAAATATTTATAAAAATTTTCACTAGAAAAAAAATTTATCAAAATTTTAAACAGCAAAAATAAAGGGTGTTTTTTTAAGCTAGATAGAACTTTAAATTGTAAAAAGTAACACAAAAAATTAAATTTTGATGAAACATTTTTTTTATTTGTTTCAGTATACTCTGACAAATCATCATGAATAGACTCACGCTTGAACAACGCTACGAAATTATCCAAATTTACTTTGAAAATCAGTCGTCGATTCGCGCAACTTATAGACGAAAAATTGTGTTCAGCGATGAGGCGCATTTTTGGCTTAACGGGTTTGTTAATAAGCAAAATTGCCGCATATGGAGTGAGACCAATCCACAAGAGACCCTACAGACTCCATTACATCCAGAAAAATGCACTGTTTGGTGCGGTTTTCATGCTGGTGGCATCATCGGACCTTATTTCTTCAAAAATGAGGCCGGAGCTCGCGTTACGGTCAATGGAGATCGTTACCGCACCATGATCAATGATTTTTTGTTTGAAAATATGGATGACATTGATCCGGAGGAGATGTGGTTTCAACAGGATGGCGCTACGTGTCATACGGCGAACGCAACCATCGACTTACTGAAATCAAAATTTGGCGATAAGTTGATTTCGAGAAATGGACCTGTCAATTGGCCTCCAAGGTCGTGCGATTTGACACCTCTCGATTATTTCCTGTGGGGCTACGTGATGTCACTGGTTTATGCTGATAAACCAGCAACAATTGACGCCATGGAGGCCAACATTGTTCGTGTTGTTCGTGACATACGGCCAGCAGTGCTCGAAAAAGTGGCCCAAAATTGGACGTCCAGAATGCGCTTCGTCAAGAACAGCCGCGGTGCCCATATGCCCGAAATCATTTTCAAATGTTAATGTCACGTATTGATCTTTCGAATAAAAAAAATTTTGATTACAATTTAATTTTTTGTGTTATTTTTTACAATTTCAAGTTCTATCGGGCTTAAAAAAACACCCTATATTTATAAGACTTTTCTATAGAAAAATTCTTTATGAAAATATTTATAAAAATTTTCTACAAAATAAAATGTTTGTAAAAATATTATACAGCAAATATATTCATAAAAATTTTCTGCAGAATATTTATGATAATTGCCGACAGAAATGAAGTTTTTAAAAATTTTTTTAATAGAATAAATATTTATAACAATTTTCTATAGAAAAATATTTATAAAAAATTTCAATAGAAAAAACTTTTATAAAAATTTTTTACAGCAAAAATATTTATAAAAGTTTTTTTATCGAAAAACTTGTTATAAAAGTTTTCAATAAAAAAATTTCTATAGAAAAAAATATTTGTATAGTATAAACATTTTCTATAGAGAAAAAAATGATATACATTGTCAGGAACAAAAATATTTGTGAAAGTGACCTACAGAAAAAATCGTTATTAAAATTTTCTATGCAAAAAAAATATTTATAAAAATTTTCTAGAGAAAAAAAAATCTTTATTAAAATTTTATACTGAAAATAGATTTATATGCTTATTATTTGTTTATAAAAATTGCCAATAAAACAATGTTTGTACAAAGTTTCAACAGGATAAATAATTATACAGTTGTCGAAAGAAACAGTTTTTATTAAATAAAAAAATGTTTATAACAATTTTCTATTGAAAAAAAATATTTATAAAAATGCCAACAAAAAAAAGAAACATTCTTCATAAAAATTTTCCACAGAAAAAAATTTATTCAAATTTTTTACAAAAAAAAATATTTATAAAAATTTTATACAAAAAAAAATCTATATAAAAAATGTGTATAGAAAATAAATAAATAAAAGTTTTCTGTAGAAGAAACGTTCACAAAAATTTTCTAAAAAAAAATATTTATAAAAATTTTCTACAGAAAAATTCTTTATAAAAATTTTCTACGAAAAAATTCTTTATAAAAATTTTCTGCAGAAAAAACTTTATTAAAACTTTTTACAAAAAAAAAATATTTATAAAAATTTTATACAAAAAAATCTCTATAAAAAATGTGTATAGGAAATATATTAATAAAAATTTTCTGTAGAAAAAATGTTTACAAAAGTTTTCAACAGAAAAAACATTTATAAAAATTTTCCACTGAAAAATATTTATAAAAATTTTCCACAGAAAAATATTTATAAAAATTTTCCACAGAAAAAATATTTATAAAAATTTTCTACAGAAAAAATATTTATAAAAATATTCTACAGAAAAATTCATTATAAAAATTTTCTACTGCAAAATTCTTCAAAAAATTTTTTACAAAAAAAAATTTTTATAAAAATTAGATTTCTGGTTTTTGTACATTTGTATATCGGGTTTTAGTTCAAGTGTTTTCTTTCTTAAGAAGGATTTTTTTGCGATACATCGTTTGATTGAAGAAGACCAGGAAAATAACCAAACCGTTTTAGGTGGGGGACAACTGGATGTTTCGTAATCGCTACACTAGTTACCAGCTAGTACAGCGGCTGATTTTCGGAGTTGAACTAGGCTCATGACACATCATGAACAGCTGCCTTAGCCACTCCGTCACCGAGCCACTGAATTATTCGCTGTCTATATTCACCTCCCTTGGGGAACAGGTTTAGCCTTGGCGTATTCCTAACTTAGGCACTCTGTTTTTCGGGGAAAAGAGGGGAAGGGGTCCCTCATTTGGTGCGGCAAACAAAACTGTAGGAAGCCACATGACTTGCGTTGGCTTCCGAAACCCTTACCAAGGGTATAAATTGGCAAAACGGGGATCAGCATGGCCCCCGGGAAGTTCTGCTTGCGGTTCGACCCGGGCTGATCATGGTTGAGGTGCCTAACATGGCTGAAACGTTCTGGCTGTGGTTGAAACCTAAAACGCAGGAAGGGAGTGTTAGTATCCTTGATAATTGTTTGGTGATGGCTTTTTTCGAGGGCTAACAATCTCCCGAGGTACGTGTACTGTAAGGAACCAGTCGTGATGGTTGACGGGTGAGTTGGTTTAAGGGCTGATGCTCTTAGTGGGCTTCGGCCTACCAACTCATTAAGCTTTGTCCTCCATTGATTGCTGGGAAATTGCATACAGGAGGAATTAGAAGGCCCGAACTCCTCAACAAGAAGTTGCTCATATGACCGCAATCATATGGCAAGAATTGCTACCTGTGTGAGCCTGGTAAGCCACACGGGGGCGCTGGTGAATCGTGAATAATTCACTCCGTGGAATTGGTCCACCATCAGATTAGGCCGCAAGGCAGGTGCTGATGTAAATCATTTTCACAACTGTCTATATTCATCTCATATGGAATCGCGTATGCATTGTTAAATTGTTTATGAAAAAAAACGCTTATTTAAAAGATTTGTCAACTAATGTCTTAATAAACTAAAAAATATTTTTTCACACACGTAGCCTTGTATTTAGAAAAGATTTACTTTAGAAAAGATTTGCTTAGCAAATACAAATTTTCTTTTTTTTTTTTTTTTTGAAAAAAAAAACATTTGTTGCAGAAAAATTGGGTGTAGAAACGTTTTTTGGAAAATTTTTTTATTTAAATTTACTCTACTACAAGTTTTGTACATATTTACATGGTTTACAAAATTTTCTATAGCAAATTGTATCTAAGAAAAATTTTTTTTACACAGAACTTTTTTTAAACGAAGTTGATTTTAAAAAAAATATTCCAGAGGAAAATGCTTCCTTTGTGCTTGTCATGTATAAACACAGTGCCCATAAGGCAGTACAAGTTTTGGTCAGATTGGTTAGGGTAGCAGCACCGGTCTGGGCAGCTGAAGTAAGGACATGCTTTTATAAAAGTTGTCTCTAATAAATTTTATATTATATACATTAGATATAGTATTATTATACAGAGCTAAATTATAAATTATTAAATCTATGGAAAATTTTAATTTATTAACAAATAAATTAAACCTATTATAAATACTGCTAAATAAAGAAAATAGTAATAATAATTTGCCACAAAATTAATTTTTATTTAAAAAAGCATTTTTTGTTTAATAAAATGGATAAATATACTCTGAAAAAACCACACCAGACAATAGAACAACAAAAAGTTCTGTGTAATTTTTAGGTGTGATCCCAACATCACTTGTGCAAAATTGTTGGTGTCAAGCATGTTGCAACAAAATTCAGGCGAAACAAAAATGCTTAAACTCTTTTTTGCTGCTGTCATGAACAAAGTCGCTGTACTGCTTGCAGGTGTGAAAAATGTTCTGAAAATATTGTTTTTAAAGTGTGTTAAAATAATTTGAAAATTTTATTCTAGCAAATTCTGTCTTTTTTTATTTTTGACTTCTAACAAGCTAAAAATTTTACAATTAGGTTTGTAAGGTTGTTGGATGAAACAGCATTAGAGTGGCATATGGATGTGCGTGTGTGTGTGTGGAAATGTATTGGAACTGAATGTGTTTGCGAAAATGTTTCTTCGTGTAATAAACATGTCAGGAAGAGAGTTTGCGAGTGAGTGAATGAAGTGCATGCATGTGATTGCTCTTTAGTGAGTTTATGTCAAGTATTCACTTACAGGCTGTTTTGCACACTGCCAGCAACAACGAAAGCAACAAATATAAGAAACATACGAGTGGAACGTTTATAAAATTTCATATAAATTTTCTAGAAATTTTTTCTATTTTCAGTGATAAACAAACGTGAGAGCGAGAGATTATAGGTATATAGCTGTTTATTAAATTAGTTACTTGCAGGGTTAACCATTTAGTGATTGCAAGGCCGCTGGTCTGGCAACGACTACAGCTTTTATGTATCTATCATCTGAAGTGTCATTTATTTACTGAAAGGTTTGTCGTTTAAGAATATGGATTGTTTAGCAACCGACCAAATGCATTTAAATAGTACACAGTTTCTACATAAATGGTGGTTTTAACGAGATCATTTTTGCAGCATTATGGAATGAATCGGGACAAATGAGCCACTGTGTGCTTACGTCAACAAGCATAATTGTGGCATATGTATGAAGAGTCCAGATTAGCCATTGCATCCGGAAAATCTGAATGTTTGGTGTTTATTACAGTGTTAAATGCCATTGGGCGGCCGTTTTCGAAAATGCGGCTAGACGACCCATTACCGCCAATTCACAATGTGTTGGCCCTATAACTGGTATATCCATGGCGTAGTGAATGCCAATCCAGCTATAATTGTCCCATTTCGTAAAAATAATCATAGAGTGTGCCTCAAAACCGCCCTTGCACAGTGACCACTGTTGATCTACTGTACTTCCCCTCATACCCCCAAGCGCTTAGCACGTCAAGAAATCGGACGAACTTCTTCAATGGCAGTATTTACAATAATCACCCAATGTAGTGGCCTATATCTCCTGTATCTTAGCGCTCCACAGACAAGTAATCCATTGACTGCTCTTCCCCAACGCAAAATCTGTAAATGTCTATATTGGAAATGTCCTGCTATACGCTGATCTCCTGTAAGTACAGCCGTCAGTGTTCGTAAGCTTTCCCTATTCTCTACTAAAGCAAATTCGGTCCTCTTTACATCAAAGCTAAGAAATTTCTATATATGCAGTCTCTTTCTATATATAAAGTCTATTTCTTTACTTCTCTCTTTTCTTCTCTCTTTCTTTGATTTTACTCAGCATTGAACTTTGCTGCTTGATTTTTGCTGATTATAAATTCAGAATCTTTACAAGACGATTTGATTTCACTCAACATTGAACTTTGTTGCTTGATTTTTGTTGACTACAAATTTTAGTGTAAATCAAATTAATCAAGCAAAAACATGATTTTTGGTGATCACTGGTTCAAGCATTATAGTGAAATAAGTTTCGTTGAGAACAAGTGTGTTTTATTTCACATAACTTTTGAAATCTGAAAATGAATAACCCGCTAAATGTATGTGAATGTCAAGTGTGGTAAAACTGAAGTTATTTTCTTCTTCCCTTGTAAGAGAAATTGAAAGAGAGGGAGAGAGAGAGGAGTGAATATTTTTTTTACCATTTGTGTGCACATGCATTTAATAGTGTTTGGGTAAGTGTATTTGTTTTGTGTAAATTAGCTTTAAATTAAGATTATTTTGTGGTTGCTGTGTGTTTTTTTTTTTCTTTTGCTTTTTGTCAAGTGATAAATATTCATTGTTTATAAACACTTAAATTTAATTACCGAGAAATCAGATTTCTCATATTTATGAACACATGCAGCACTTGTGGAACCACAAAATCCCTGCACACACTTATACTGCTGCAGCACATTGCTAAAATCACTTAAAACAGAGACCGCAAGAAAATAATGACATTAATGCCATTCAATTAACATAATTAAGTGAGAATTTCAAGTGTAAAAGTGTTGACGGCATTTTCTTTTTTCTTTTTTTTAAGCTTAAAATAAAAGATTGTAGTTTATTTTAATTTTAAATGAAATTCAAATTAAATACTTGCCAAAAAAAGAAAATAGGGGGGCAAATATGTCTTCAAACTATTGTTTAGTTTTTGTGTACTGACTATAATCATGTGGATTATAACTAATTGTGAAAATGATGGCTCATTACGAATATAATTTTTGGTTTATTAACAATTAAATTTTTGGAAAATATAGTAATTATTTGCAAGGCCTGCCACACTTGCTAACGTTTGGTCGTTCATACGGCATTACGACTGTATCAGATGCCAGCAGATGAAAAACCACAACAAATTGAACTTTAAATTAGACAAAATATAAATTTTATTGCCAAATAGGTTAAAAACAATTTAGCAAATAGTCAAGCAAACAAACAGACAAAACAAAAACAAAGAGATGGCAGAGCAGGAAAAAAAAACTAGACGGACAGACGCTACAAAGCCAGAAGGCAATCAGAATTGTGTTACAGCACAAAGTGCCAAAGCAAAGTTAATTAAAAAATAAACAGAAAGGACAAAGAAAGGACTTGTTGGAACAACTAATGGCAAATAGAGAAAGAAATTAAGAAAATTAAAAATAATATATAATGCAAATTGAAGTTTAGTTTTTCACAATAAATTCCTCAAGCTTGAGGACTTTCGTTTTTTTATAAAAAAATATTTCTTCTAATTTTTAAACATGTCTCGTGTTATAAGATTTAAAAAAGTAATAAACACTTTATAAAAATGTATTCAAAATTAAGATTTTCAAAGGAAAAAAATACTGGTAAAAACATAAAAAAATCCAACTAGCAAACGTTGTTTGTTAGACGATTGTACGCAATGTGCAATCCCCAAAAGAATCTTCTGTTGATTATCTGATGAGTAACAATAACAGAAACATCATCTTTGTTTTAAACCCTTCACCAAAATGTTTAGGGTTTTTATAAGATTGTGATTTTGTTTGTAATTTCTACAATTTTCATTTGCGACCCTATAAAGTATACGAGTATACGATATATTCAGAATCAGCATTGATAGAAAATTCGGTTAAGCGACGTCCGTCCGTCTGTCCGCTGTTGAAATGCCGTTTCTGAGAAAACGATTAGAATTAGAAACTTTTTTGCACCATTCTTTTACTCCATCGATTCATGGGTTTGCTATTCAAAATCAGTAAAATCGGTTCTCAAATAGCTGAGATACATCCAAAATTTTGAAAAAAGCAATTTTTTCCGCAATTTTGTATGAAAATTTTTAAGTTGTTTGTTTTGATTCAAACTTCACACAATCATTAAGCATGGCGACTAAAGGGCAAAAAAATATTTCCCAGATATTGGTCCAAATATATGCCCGAGATTCCTAAACTGGTTTTTTATAAAAATTTCGCATAGGCGAACTTAAACAACTTTTTTGCTTAAAAGTAGTGCTGGTAATAAAAGAAAATTTTTAATATAGGTCCATGTATACCCGAGATATAGCCTAAACGGATCTTTTCATAAAAATGTCGCATAAGCGAACTTAAACAAATTTGTTTACTTAAAAGCAAGTCTGGTAATAAAATAAGATTATCTAATACATAAAATGAAAATTTTCGATATCGGTCCATATATACCTGAGATATAGCCTAAACCGATTTTTTTAATTCAAATGCCGCGTAAAGGAACTTAAACAATTTTTCTTTTCTTTTTTTTTTTTTTTGCTTAGAAGCAGTTCTGGTTATAAAGCGAGGTTACTAAAATGCAGAAACTGAAAATTTCAGGTATCGGTTCATATATACCCGAGATATAGTCTAAACCGATTTTTTCATGAAAATGTCACATAAGTGAACTTAAACAACTTATTTTGCTTACAAGCAGTTATCGTAATATAAGGAAGTTACCAAACACAGAAAATTAAAGTTGCCGATATCGGTTCTATAAGCCCGAGCTATAGTCTGAACCAATTTGTTCATGATTTTTCGTTTCTTAAAAGCAATTCTGATTAAAAAAGGAGGTTACTAAAATACGGAAAATGAAAAATTCCGATATGGGTACATATAAACCCTTAATTTAACGAACTTAAACAAAAATTTCTGACATCGGTCCATATATTATTCGAGATATAGCCTGAACCGATTTTTCCATAAAAAATTTTTTTTTGCTTAAAAGCAGTTCTGATAATAAAACGAGGTTATTAAAATACAGATAATGAAAATTTCCGATATCGGTCCGTATATACCTGAGATATAACATAAACCGATTTTTCCATGAATTTTTTTTTTTTTATGAATAGCAATTCTCGTTATAAAAGGTTACTAAAATACAGAAAATATAAAATTAAATTCCGATGTCGGTTCATATATAAGCGAGATATAGCTTAAACAAAATTTTCCGTCAAAATATCCATGAAACATTTCGTTTTTGTAATGGTGATTACAAGGCAAAAATATTTTTCCCCCGATATCGGAGAATATAGTGGTGGCCGCATAATTAAAACATTTTTTATAGTAAATTAATTTATTGTTTTGATGGTATATCCGAGATTTTGTTGTTGGTTAACTAGACGCCATTCATTATTTTTTTCATATGTTCTCCACTGGAAAAACTTGCATTCTTCAATCCATAAACTATTTTCCCAAAAATGTATTGGTTTCTTTTTTTTTTTTTTTCTTTTTTTGACAAAAATTTTTTTGGAGCCGAAAGTTTTTTCTCTGCGTTGCATCGAATAGTTCTAGATGATATAGGGATGCCAAATGATGACTCTAATTCAACTTTTAGTTGTTTAGAGCTTTTAATTCTGTCAGCTTTAGAGACACTTACGACTATTCTATTGTCTCTGGCTGTGGGTTTACGTGATTTGGAGGCCATAGGTACATTATTTGAGTTGCCAAATTTATCAAAAGGGTTCACTGCTTTATACATTTTTCCTCTAGAGCAAATTAGTAATTGAGAAAATGCATTCACCGCCTTCTTGGAGCCTTGTTAATCTTATGATTACCTTTCTTTCTTCTGCGGAGCAACTTAGTTTTTCTCCCACACCTAATGGCCAATATTTTATTGGAAATCATGCAAAACATACCTTTCAACCAATTTTCGCAACAAAACGAAATTAGATATAATAATAACTTTATTTAAATAGCAGAACTGAAAATTTTTTTTTTTTTAACTTCATTATTTTATTTATTGAATCTACATAAAAAATGTAATGACAATAAGTATTCAAATCTTAATACTAAAAAAAAATTGTGATTACAGTCCTGCCAGTGCTGGACAAAAATTTATTATTATGCGAATATTATTTCAGAATTCAGTCATCTATTTAGAGCTCTAATGGTAGCCAAAGTATCCCTCCTTCTCCAGAACTGAAAATGTTTTAATTTTGCGTCCACTTCAAAAATGCCGATTTCACTTATTGGCTTATTTTTTAAAGAAAATTTTACAAACAATTATTTTTTCAGAAAAACGAATGTAAAAAAGAACCCAGTGCAAAAGATATCAAACTTATCTTCGCAGTGGAAAAGTTTCGTTTAAATAACAAAAGATCAAATAAAACATCGAAAGAATGAAAGATCACATTTATGTTTTAATTACATGTCCACCACTGTATATCCCAGCATATACGTGACTATCGTGAAGGGTATTTTAGACTTGGCCCAGCCGAATATACCACACTCTTACTTATTTTTAAATAATTTCATTGCAAAATACTTTCAAGTTATTGATTTCCTGAACATCAAATTCCAAATGGAATCGAATTCTGTGACATGGCTGGTGGTTTCTGTACAAATATTTAAAGTTTTTCAAGGAAACATTTTTAATTTCTTCGATTCAAAGGGAAAAATTTTGCATAGAAATTAATTTTTCTAGATTTTTTCCTGTACAAAATTTTACCTGAGACATTTTTTTTCTTGTAAAAGTTTTGCAGAAACCTTTTCTTGCGAATTTTTTTCAATGCAAAAATTTTTCTTCAAAGAGTTCCTCCGCAAAAGAATTTTCTTCGAATACTCGGAGTTCAATGCCGCTCAGAATGGGAATTTAATCATTTTTTTAAGTGATTGATTAAATGAATTTATGGTACTTAGAAATTTCAAATCTTTTCATATGTGTATATGTCTACATGATATAAGTCATCATACGATACTCTTTATGCAAAATCAAAACTCTTTTACCACTCGCTACAATAAACCATTACGAAGAGCATTTTGCCGTACTGAGACAACAAAACAACGAAGACAACTCTCAGGGAGTAGAGAATTTAACAACTTAACTCTCAATATAAATGTATGTCCTAGATTTAAAATATTATTTAAAGATTTTTTGAAAAGTAATTTACCAGAACTTTTATAAACAATAACGCTTTTAATATTTAAATATGTATTTAATTATTGAAAGATGTTTAATTAATTCCTCTGCCAACTAGCCTCTCTAATGCCTTATTGGCGCTGAGGCACCAAACTAAAATTGTAGTATATATTTATAAGATAATAAATAAATAAAATTAAAAAAAAATAGCTGATTATTCCAATACAAATATTTTCATTTTTCTAGGGATATATTTTTCTTTTCTTAAATTAAAAAAAAAAAAAAAAATGCGCAGACACATATTGCTCCAAAGGAACTTTTCTTGAAAAAGATTTTTCTGTGCAAAATTTTACTTTTGGAATTTTTTTGTCATAAAATTCAAAAAAAACTTCAATTCAAAAAAATTTTTTTTAGAGATTTCTTTTGTAAAGAAGTTTTCCTCAAATATTCGGAGTTTAATTTCATTCGAAAACGGAATTTAGTCCGGTTTTTATATATAATTTTATTCCGAAATACTTTCAACTTATTGACTTTCGGAAGATCAAAACATGAATTGTGTAAAGATGGAATGTATAGGTAGACTGTGTGGAATGGATGCATGGAGGCTGGCAGATCTGGAAACTTGTAAATTGTCAGTGAAGTAGAAAACCAGGATTGGAATGATGAAATGTGATGAAAAGAAAGGCGAATGAATTTTTCTTATAGATAAATCTTTATTACTTTAATTTAATAAAATTCATTACCATGTGGTTTGACGGTAGGGAACAGAAGACCTAAGAAGTTAGCGGAAATGAATATTTGTGACAATATCGTAAACGTTATTATAAGATATAACGGCAAGAAAACAGTGTTGGGAATCGTTGCGTACTATTCAGCTTTTATTTATAAGAGCGTTAAAAAATATTCGAAAAAAAACCGAAATGTTAAAATTTAGGTAAAACAAGACTTCTGGCATTAACAAATTGAATTCCTTTTCCGTGTGGAATGGAATTTTATGACATGGCTGGTGGTTTCTGTACAAATATTTAAAGTTTTTTTATGGCAACATTTTTCAAGAATATTCGAATAAAAACCGAAATGTTAAAAATTAGGTAAAACAAGACTTCTGGCATTAACAAATTGAATTCCTTTTCCGTGTGGAATGGAATTCTATGACATGGCTGGTGGTTTCTGTACAAATATTTAAAGTTTTTTATGGCAACTTTTTTCAAGAATATTCGAATAAAAACCGAAATGTTAAAATTTAGGTAAAACAAGACTTCTGGCATTAACAAATTGAATTCCTTTTCCGTGTGGAATGGAATTTTATGACATGGCTGGTGGTTTCTGTACAAATATTTAAAGTTTTTTATGGCAACATTTTTCAAGAATATTAGAATAAAAACCGAAATGTTAAAAATTAGGTAAAACAAGACTTCTGGCATTAACAAGTTGAATTCCTCTTCCGTGTGGGATGGAATTCTATGACATGGCTGGTGGTTTCTGTACAAATATTTAAAGTTTTTTATGGCAACATTTTTCAAGAATATTCGAATAAAAACCGAAATGTTAAAATTTAGGTAAAACAAGACTTCTGGCATTAACAAATTCCTTTTCCATGTGGAATGGAATTCTATGACATGGCTGGTAGTTTCTGTACAAATATTTAAAGTTTTTTATGGCAACATTTTTCTTTTCTTGAATTCAAAAGGAAAACTTTTGCATAGAAACTAATTATTCGAGAAAAGTTTTTCTTGAAAAAGATTTTTTATGCAAAATTTGATTTAAGATTTTTTTTTTTTTGTCACAAAATTTTTCCAGAAACTTGTCCTTGAGAATTTTTTTTTTTTTTTCGATAAAAAATGTTTCTTAAGCGATTTTTTTATGAACACTTTTTTTCAAATATTATTTCCGTCTAAATACTTTAGTTTTTCTATGGAAACATTTCTCTTTAGATTATTTTCTTTCTTTCCTTATAAACTTTTGTCTTTAAAAGGAAAAGAATTTGGAAACATTTTTGGTGGAAAAAAGTTTTTCCTAAAATATTTTCCTTCACTACATATTTGTTTACAATAATAAATTGTTGTCTAAAATTGTTGCATTCAAATCTTGTAAAGTAGTAACATCTGCAAAAAAGCTTTTACTTCTAAATTTCCTCCTAAAAAAATTATTTTCAATTATTTTCTTCTTTTCGAAATTTGTTTGTTTAGGATGTTTGAAAGTATTTTGCTTAAAATAAGTAAAAGTGAGACAAAATTCAATTAGAACAGCATTTCTTTTTAGGGAGGGAAATATTTTATTTATTTTCTATTGAATGGCAAAACTTGGAGTTTTCCATTCTGCTGTTAAATTTATTTATTAGAATTTCAATATAAATATTTCCTCATTACCAATATTTGACAATATTGTAAAAGTTTGCTTAAAGTATTTGATGGAAGTGATGGTGGCAAAAACCTGTTTTACCACTTTCGTTAAAAGTTTGCCTGTAAATTTAATAATAATAATAATAATGAAAGTTGATAAGACCAAGATGCTGCTGTTTAAGGATGTGGTATACAATTTTAATTGAAAATTATGCTTTTGTAGGCTGCGTTTAAACAAAGAAATACACATACTCGTATACATGTATTTGTATTTATTCGTGTATGTATAGCATTTTAAACATTTTGTGAATTTGTTACACAGAAAAAAATTGTTTTCGTGTTCATCGTTGAATTAATTAATAAATTGTTTGAATGCGGACCTGTACAGGAATTCGTGGCTTCAAACAAAAGTTTAGTAAAAAAAAAAAATTATTGCTCGAAAACAACTATTTTTTTAAACAACAACAAAATACGATATCCAAGGTTATTTTTTTTATATTTAGGTATTAGCATACAAATTATTTTTTTAGACAAAAATTTTGTTGATTTTATTTTTACTATAATTTTTTCTGTGTAAATAATATAAATGTATAAGCTTTCTTGTTTGCGTTTGCCTGTGTTGAAGGCTTTTCAGTTTTAGCCTACAAAATAGTCTTTGAGCGTGGGGTTGTGGCTGTTGTTTATTGTTTAAAAAGCGCCAAAAATAAATAATAAAAACACCAAATCTACAGAAACGAACGACAACGGTAATAAGGTATAATGATAGCAAGATATAAAACAGCAATAGCACAAAACAAAAACTCCAACAAAACTAATAAAACATCATTAACAAACAAAAATTAAAACGCACCAGCCAAAAGAACATTTCAACAAAATGCCGAAATGTTGTACATATTAAACGTGAAAGAGAACAATGACAAGCGCAAGCACACACACACACTGAAACGCTCACTCACACAATTGCGAAAAATACATTTCATTTGTTCCTGCTTTTTTGGCAATAATAATTTTCACATGTGAGACTCTAATTAGAAATTTAATTATTTTATGCACTAATACACAAGCAGATAGAAGCACACACACGCACACACACACACAAGCACATTAAATCGCTTTGTCTACACTCGGAAGTGCACATGTGGGCGTTGATATATCACTATATCGCGTGTGTGTGTGTGTGTGTGTGTGCGCTTTAAGTCGGGGCTTTACTTTTAGGTGAGCTTAGCAGTACAATTCATTTGTAGGTATAAATTATTTTGGCAAATGCTTCAACGCAACCAACTGACACAAATTTCCATTGCTTAAGATGTTCAGCTCCTCTGGCCACAAATTTCATTAAGCTGCATGTGTGTGTGTGTGTGTGTGTGTATACATGTATGTACTCGTATGTGTAATTCTGAATTGCTAAAAGTTCAATTAAAGACAGCAAATAACATTTATGTTCTTAAATATTTATGGAGCTTTTATGGTTCACAAATTTTTATTTTATATTATGAGTAATACAGGGTGTCTGGTGGCAAATTTATATTTTTGTAAGCATATTCATAAAAATTTAAACGATTTTCAAATGTGTTTTAATGCAAAATTTCCATACAAAATGTTATTAAAATTGATTTCAAATACATTTTAATTTTTTATGAATATGCACATTAATATTTTAATGAATTTATATATAAAAATCTTTAAAACTAGCGCCACAGAATGTACTAAAAAGAAAAGTTAAAACAGAGTAGCCATATTAAAGGAAACGAGTTTTATCAGGGATTCTGTTTTACAGTTTTTATGTGAATATGATTACTTCAAAAAGTAAAGGCCTCATTAGTTTTTGCTTTCTGTTGCCGTTCTGTGACGTTAATTTCTGTAGCAAATATTTTACAATTACTTTTTCCGTAAAAATATTCAGCTGTTTTCTACAGTGGAGCATTAATTAAATAAACACATTGGAGTGCAGAATAAAATATGTACATAAATATTATCTTGTGTGAAAAAAAGGAACAAATTAATAATTTAGAAATTGTGATCAAACAGTCCACTTCTATCTTACGATCTCCAGACTTTATGACACTTTTTATGCAAAATATAATTTTTTCCTTGCTAAAATATTCGTTTGATCATTCGTAGTTGCTTAATTGATAAAAATGTTTTAACTTTTCAAAATCTTTAATTGAAACAATTTTTTTTAGTTTTTGATAAAAAAAAAAATTATATACATTTGAATAAAAAATTTATGTTTCCATACCTGAAAAAAGTAAAACACATATCTGGCCGTCACTTAACGTTGAATTCTATTTGCCGCAACAAAACAGAATGAAAAAGTGAAAACAAACCAGGCACATACAGTTTGTATTGTGCAGAAACAAAACAACTGCTTCAGAACTGAAAAGAACGTACAAACTAATTCTGCCTTAATAAACGATGCGGGCGATTCATTGGAATTATCGATTGCAAGCGTTTGTCAATCACGCTGTTGCAGTGTTCGAGTGAGCATCGCTCACGTTCGCTGTGGAGCCATTTTTTAAGAGTAATGCTTCTGATATAATTGTTCGTCGACAATTTTATTCAAAGGTTGCTATTCGGGGAATACGTGATTTAAATCGCTCGTGCTGTGCAGAAATTCCGTGCAATTGATTCGACTATGAACTTGCCACGGCCAGGGCCCAGTCGATTTCCATCGCCCCCGGCAAACATTTGTAGCAATATATTTCATATATTGCTTAGAAACGATCCACAGCAGACTAACTACCCTAGTCCTTTATGTAATAAGTATATATAGATTTATTATTAAACCTTATTTGCATTAAGTTGTGGCAGCATTGTGTAATCTTTCTACACACATTATCGTGTAAATACATCGATACACGTTGATATGTTTATACGCATGTTAGACTTATTTTTATATACTTTTTGAATTGTATATGAAAAGGTTTGTTTTATACGTTGACTTGAATGCAAATGGGATCAGAATAAAAATAGACAACTGGTCCGCAAGGACGTGAGTTTCATTTGCTTAAACGCCCCACACATTGAAGTGGTTGAAAGCAGTTTATGTGAAAGTTTGCGATTTTCAATACAGAAAAGAACAGCCTCACTGGGATCTTCAAGAAGGAATATTAATAAAATTCTGAAATTCAATCCTTTTAAAAATTCTAATCATTCAAGAGCTGAAAGTGACTTTGATATTTCATAACAAGAAATTTCAAAACGAGATCTGAAACTCTATCCTTTTATATCATTCAAACAAGATCTGAAACTCCATTCTTTTAAAACTCATATTATTCAAGAGCTGAAAATGACTTTTATTTACGCAAACATTTTTGTGAAACAATTTCGAAGCGCTTTCGCACTGTGAATTCTTCTTTTGAATCTACGGGGCTCATTTTTTCATAAACGGCCACAACAGCAAACAAAACTCGATTGAAACATAAAAAACATTTCATTGCCCCAAAATAACTATTTGTTGTGCCTTATCTACGCATTAGATAATTGAACCATATTTTTTTCAAAAATTCTCCAAGACAGGTGACGAATGTCAACGGTAAAAATCGTCGACAGATTTCTTAAGAAATCTGCCTGAAATCCAGAGAGGTGCTTTCTCTAAAACATATTTGGAAAGCCTTGATAATATTCCTTAATCCGACAATATCATAAGGAAACCGACGAAAGGTTTGCAAACGTTATCAACAACATAAGCCCCAGGAAAGCTCCAGGTATGGATAAAGTCACTGGTAAAATGCTTGAGAGGTTACCTTGTGTAGCAACAAGAACTCTCCTTTTTATTTTTAACGTTATTTTACGCCTTGAGTTTTATCCTGCTGATTGGAACGTATCCATAATTACTATGATATCCAAGCCAAAAGAAAAAAATTCCAAAATCTACTGATGATTAGCGTAGCTCCTATGAAATGTCGACATAAACATAAAAAACAAACTGTTTATAATTTTTTGATTGGTATCAATATTAGAAACTAATACAGTGAAAGTCAACTGTTTGAAAAAAGATTACTACAGTAGTGAAAAGGATTTTAATCAGCACCGGCCTTTACGGCCTTATCTGATGATGGACCAATTCCACGGAGTAAATTATTCACCCGTCCCCATGTGGCTTTCTAGGCTCACACAAGTAGCAATTTCTGCCATATCTTTGTAGCCATATGAGCAACTTCTTGTTGAGGAGTTCGGGCCTTCTAATCCCTCCTGTATGCAGTTTCCCAGCAATCAATGGAAGACAAGGCTAAATGAGTTAGTATTCCGAAGCCCACTAGCAGCATTAGCCCTTAAACCAACTCACCCGTCAACTATCACCACTGGTTCCTTACAGTACAAGTATCTGTTGTTAAGGCAGCAGATCCTCGGGAGGACGTTAGTTCCCGAAAAAGCCACACACCAAACAATTATCAGCGGTACTAACTCCCCCTTCCTGCGTTTTAGATTTCAATCACAGCCAGAACGTCGCAGCCAAAGTAGGTACCTCAACTATGATCAGCCCGGTTTGAACTGTAAGCAGAACTACCAGGGGGCCACGCTGATCCCCGTTTTGCCAATTTAAATCCTTGGTAAGGGTTTCGAAAGCCAACATAACATAAGTCATGCTGCTTCTCAGAGTTTTATTTGCTGCAACAGACGAGGAATTTCTTCCCCTCTTTACCCGAAAAACGCGCTGCCTTGGTTTGGAATACACCAAGGCAAAACCTGATTACTATGAAAAGAAAAACTTAGAACTGGAATAACCTTCAAAAAAAAAATTTTTTTCTTTAATTAACTTCAGCTGGACACATTTATCTAATTGAGTCATAAAAAAAATCTACAAACCCAACTGCCAAGCAATTTGTTTTGTCATTGTCATGTATTTTAGTGCAACTAAATTATGCGTATGACGGAAAACTATAAATATGCGCAAATGTGCGTTTGTGTATTTACATTTGTATTCGTGTAGTCAGGCTCAAATGCGTCTGTAAGCAGGGAAAACATTTTTAGTGAATATATGTATGTATAAGTATGCTTGTGTGTATATGTGAGTGTGATTGTGTGTTTATTTATAAAGGCGAAATGATTGTTACATATAACAAGCCCTGGTCGTTGTATACAAAATATTATAAAACATACCAACACAGACAACAGGCACATAAATACATGCAAACATACGCGTACACACATGCGAACAAAAATCCATAGAGACACCAATTTAAAGAGGCAACAATGCTTAAGCACATGTGTGTATGTATATGTATGCCATGGACCACTTACACTTGCAAAACCAACACAGACACGAATATTACACAATACTAATGTTAATTGTGTATGTAGGAATGTATGTACACACATACACTAGGAATCAATATTATAATGAACAAATAAGTGTGTACTAGAGAATGACAATAATGACTCACAAAAAACAATTGTATGTATTTGCTTTTATTAACCCATATTGTGCCCTTACGCGCATACAGCAGCCCGCCCATCTGTATTCTTCTAAAGATTGAGATATTCTGTTCTTACTGAAAACATATTAGCATGACTCGTTAGCAGATCCAGTTTTATGCAATTTCTACTTATTTAATGCAATTCCTACTTATGAAATTTGCTAACAGAGTTGATGTAAGCATAAGTTTTTTATTGCATAAAAGTTTTTAAAGCTGCGTTTACACGGTAATACCATGTATCGGGTTCTTGAATGCAAAATACTAAGAAATTCTATAGATATAAAATAAAACAAAAATGTATGCATGTACATATTTGTTTTTATTAACCCAAATTGTGCCCTTATTTGCACAAAAATGTAGGTATTTACATATTCGTTTTTATTAACCCACATTGTGCCCTTATCCAGCACACATTTTTTTTTAAAGATGGGGATACTCTATTCTTACAGAAAACTTATCAATATGAATTATTATACCACTTCTTTTCACTAAGAACATTTCAAACTTATAAATATTGCTGAAATAGTTGATGTAAATAGAAACCTTTCAATACACAAAAGTTGTTAAAGGTGCCTTTACACGGTAATGTAAAGTCTTTGAGATTTTCCTAAAGCAAAATATGATAAAATTCTATAAGTATTTTAACACAAAAGAACTAAGGCATGTTTTAAGTATTATTAGGGTGTATCCTTGGGGATATAAGTCAAATAAAAGTATAATAAAATTACTTATGATTACAGTCAAGGCGCATTTAACTAGGTGGCATTACGAGCAGAAGAAAATTTATTGTCTTGCATGCTCTACTACGACCAAAGAGATGTTTAAGTTTGTATAAAGAGGAGTAAAAACGACTAATTAGATTTTAAACAAAATAGGAAGTTCAAAGGAAAACATAAGAAATGAGTTTTAAGATATAAATGTGACCCAAAATTGTCACAAGATATGAATTAAATAGAAAGCAAGTTTTTAGATTTCATTGGAATCATAAAGTACATAGGGCAGGGTAATGTATTGACTCTTGGCCTCCACAAACTTGCACAAACATACCCACTCGTTTATCGAAGCTTTCCATGGCAAGTTTGCATAAATTATTTTTTATTATCTTGGACTAGTAGTCAGAGGATGACCCATAAATATGTAGTGCATTGGAAAATAGGTTAGGAGAATAAGAGAAAGTGGGAAGATTTAGCTAAAGAATTGTTAAATGCTTGATCATTCCTTAATAGAGTTGGATTTCCTGAATAAGAATTATTGTTTATTCTTTAAATGAATGTTGTTGCTTTTTCAAGCGACAAAGGGACCTTATTTCTTTGAATAAAATATCTATGGTGTTTTTTTAAAGTTGCATTTATTGTAGTAGTATGACTAACTGGTTAAGCTGCCTTGCAAATAATTAGTAAATCCTGCTTAAGTATGCAAAACATTAGGATGTTAATACGAACATCGCTTCATACCGATTTCACTTTCATACCTATATTATAGATTTTGCTTTAACTCGTTTACAATTAGTTTAGGCCCACATTGTCTCACATAAGAGCTCATAGTGTTCAAGTATCATAGGCTTTTATGTTCCAGAAATTAACACAATTTTATGTGTTTCTATTGTATTGCATACTTTTAGGTCACTTTTGTTTGCTAAGCAAAAAGAATTCCATTTTAGCAAATACAAATTTATAACAAAAAAATATATAAATAAGTATATGAACATGTACACATTCTTTATCATGCTTGTGTAATTCCATAATTTTTATTAACAAAAATAAAAGCAATATCTAGTTTGTTATCCTGATTATTTTGGATTACAAATAACAAATGTTTATTACACCTACAACTTTTGTTCTACTCGTTTGTTTTATGTCTTCATGTTCCCTTTGTTTTAAAGCAATTTTGTGTATTTCATCCAATGGCTGAAAATTAAGGGGAGGAGGAGGAGAGAGGCATATTTACGTGTGTGAGCAGTGGATATTAATGTCTATGCTTTGTGCTATTTGCAACAAAAATATCAACATCGACTTAAACGTTGTCATGTGCATTTCAACAAAAGGAAATTCTAATGATAATTGCTAAGCATAAAATTCCGTAAAAGAGAGCAGAAATATGTAGATTAAAACAAAAAGAGTTGTCGTTTGTAAAATTTGGTTGTGAATGAATGATTTATGGGAAACATTAAGGTGGCATTTAACTAACTTAAATTGTAGTCTATTGCAAAAAAAAAGGTAACATTTTGTAAATTAGTTGAAAAATAATGAGAATTTATAAAGAAAATTCTGTAATAATATAATTTTTTTCATGTAATTTTATCTTGATATTTTTTTATTTTCGTTTATTTATTATATATAAAACTTTTGTTGCTTAAGATCTTGTTTTTTATAAAAAAAATTTAACAATTAAAAAAAAAAATGTTTATTATTGAAAAATAAAAGTTTAAAAACTTGTTAATTTTATTATAAAAAAACAAGATCTCAAGCTTCAAAAATTTTATATATATTATTTTTTTTCAGTTCTAAATATACGAGGGCGGTTCGGAAACTTCTTAGCCTATCAATGAAAGAGAATAGTTAGTTTTTCAAAAACATTTGTATTTCTCAATACAATCTCTTGAAACTTCAATACACTTAGTTCAACGCTTTTCTAGCAATTCTATCTCTTGATTAAAATAGTTTTCCTCAAGGTCTTCAAAATAGTGGTTTACAACTGTAATTGCATCTTCATTTGAGGTAAAACGCTTGCCAGCAAGGACTTTTTTTAGATTTGGGAGCAGGTAAAAGTCACTGGGAGCTAAATCAGGAGAATAAGCAACTTGTTCTTTAATTCGTTGATTTTAGCAATTGTTAAAACAGTCTTGTGCACTGGTGCGTTGTCTTGATGAAAAATTATTTTTTTGTGTTGTAAGCCAGGATGTTCTTCTCGAATTTGTACATTTACTCGTAATTGATCCAAAAGGTTGCAATAGTACTCTGAATTTATTGTTCTACCTTTTTGCAGATAGTCAACCAATAAAATACCTTTGAAGTCCCAAAAAACCGTTGCCATAACCTTACCAGCCGATTGAATTGTTTTTGCCTTCTTTGGGGCACTTCCTCCAGCTTCATCAGCTCATTGTTTGGATTGTTCTTTTGCCTCTGAAGTATAGTGGTATATAGTGGGTCCATGTATCATCAATAGTTACGGAACGACGCTTAAAATCCATTTTATTTCACTTAAAACGATCCAAACAAGCTTGAGAAATGTTCATTATTATGCGTTTTTGGTCGACTGTTAATAAATGCGACACCCATCTTGCAGAAAGCTTTTCATCTGTAATTCTTCATGCAATATTAAATGGACTTGATCATTTGAGATGCCCATGATATTAGCTATTTCACGCACTTTTATTCGTCAATAATTTAATACCATATCATGCACTTTGGCTACAATTTCTGCTGTTGTTGGACGTCTACTAAGTGGTTCATCTTCAAAGCTTGTACGACCACGTTTAAATTCAGCAACCCAATTTTTTACTGTTGCATATGAAGGAGCACTTTCATCTAATACATTCAGGATATCATTATGAATTTCTTGTCCCGATAAACCTTTTTTATGTAAATATTTAATGACACCACGCATTTCAAATTTTTCCATTGTAAAAACGTCGCAGATGCGTCTTTCGTGAACACCTGTTTCTATATGAAGAAGTTACCACATCGAAACAAAATTTAACATGTGTTCACAGCAGAGATAGAGAGAACAAAACACTTAATATTTTTCTGTTTATACCACGCTTTAGTTTCCGAACTACCCTCGTATTATTGAGAATTTAAACGAAAAATCGTTTCATAATATCTGTCAAAATGTGCAATAAATTTTTTCTGCTTAAGGTCCTGTTTGTTTTTTTTTTTTTTTTGTTAAATTTTAATGTATTTTCCAATATTTCGTTTGTGTTATAAATTCATTAAAATATTTGAGTTCAAATAAAAACTAAAAATAAAATAATTGAATTTATAACGCAAACAAATTTTCCTGAAGAACTCTGCCGAAGGTAGATGAAATATTGAAAAATACATTAAACATTAAAAAAAACTAAAAGGACCCTAAGCTGAAGAAAATTATTGCAAACGTTGAATTAAATAAAGGTCAAAGCAAATAGGAACAATAATTATAATTTTTCTATATCTTTCAAAACACAAAAAACAAAAAAATTTTTCTGTACACGTCTCTACTTTTCTTTACACATTTCAAATTCTACTGATCCTAGGATATAGAGGGGTAAACATTTCTCATTTATTGTAGCAAATAAAATTTTAAGAAGCCGCATGCCTTACATACATGGAGTTGGATTTCCAAAACTATTGTCATGGGTTAATTCGCAGGACGATAAAGTCCTTGGAAGGTTCTGTTTTGCAGATGTCATGGTGGAGGTGCCTATATCTTGTGTAAAACCTTCTGGCTGTTATTTAAAAATAACTCCACATGGAGGAAAATTAGCCTTCCTTGATAACTACGGTACATGACGGTTTTCGGCGACTAATACCAGGTGTTATCTTGTCTTGCAACAGATACCTGTAATGTAAGGAACCAGTAGTGATGGTTAGGCGGCTAAGTTGATTATTGTGTATAATTTTAGCACATTGCCCGATTGTGTATTTTTTCCATGGCTCAAATCGCGTTAGTTTGAAACTGAAATGCAAATAAACTTGAAATGCAAATAAAAAATTTATGTTTAGATGTGGTTCACATTCAACATTTGAAATATTACCTCTGACATAAGACCGCCACGGCTGGCTCGAACGTAGTATAGTAAGGAGTAAATGTGTACAGTTTGACCATGGTACTATACGTTACTTTGTACACACATAAGAATATTACACTATATGCTGCTGTTTTGGTTTACTCTGACTAACACATTCAACTTATCAAAACAAAAACGCTTTTTTTGCGCGAGAAATTCAACGGCCGTGTTATCGCACGTTGCGGCGATGTCCACTGGCCGCCAATATCATGTGATTTGACACCGTTGGACTTCTTTCTTTGAGGTTATTAAAAAAAAATGCCAGCAACAATTCAAGAGCTAAAGGATGACTTAATTCAGCACATTAACGGCATGGAATCTCAATTATACCTCAGCGTCATCGAAGATTTGAACCATCGGATGGAGGTGTGCCGCTGAGATTGCGGCGGCCAATTGACCAATGTTTTCTTCCGTATATAATTGAACCATACCAATATTATCATAATGAAAAGAAACGACAATAATTCTTACAAAATGTGAAAATCAACAGCGGCCCTTAAAATTTAACCTCCCTTTATAATGCCAGAAGATTATCTTTGGAATAAAGTAAATTTAAAACACAAATTTTTATTTTGTTCCATTTCAAAGTTCTATAGCACTATAAAAACAGGCTTTATAACAAATTATACTAAGCATAGCACTTTAGGTACCCAAAACCTTCTTTAAAAACTTACAGTAAACAACTTTTTATACTCTACACAAAAATGTAATATATATTCTATTTATAAGTTTGTGATAACGTTTGTAATTTCCACAATTTTTATTTCCGTTCCTATCAAGTATACATGTTTTGAATCAGAATTGATAGAAAAGTCTATTAAGCGATGCTCGTATGTCTGTGTGTCGTTCGTTGAAAGGCCGTTTCTGAGAAACCCATTAGACCTAGAAACTTTTTCCTTTCACCATTCATTACCCCCTTGATTCATGCAACTGATGTTGAAATTTAGTAAAATCGGTGTGCTGAGATACATATATTCAAAATTCCGAAAAAATCAAATCAAAAATATTGTTTGTTGTGCTGCAAATTTGACACAATTATTTGGCATGCCGACTAACAGGCAAAAAAAATTGTTCGCGATATCGGTCGCTATACACCCAAGATATAGCCTAAATCGAATTTTTCATTAAACAAGTCTGTTTTGCTTAAACGCAGTTGTGTTAATAAAAGGAGCTTGCTAAAATACAGAAAATGAAAATTTCCGATGTCGGTCCATATACACCCGAGATATAGCCTAAACCAATTTTTTTGTGAAAATGTTGCGTAAGCGAATAAAAATAAAAAATATAAAAAGATTACCAAAAAAAATTAGTTTTTGCTTAAAAGCAGTTCTGACTATAACCTCCCTAACCTCCTTACTAAAATACAGAAAATGAAAATTTCCGATATCGGTCCATATACATATGTATAGCCGAGATATAGTCTAAACCGATTTTTCTATGAAAAAAAATTTGCTTTTGCTTAAAAGCAGTTCTGACTATAACCTCCTTAACCTCCTTACTAAAACACAAAAAATGAAAATTTCCGATATCGGTCCATATACATATATACCCGATATATAGTCTAAACCGATTTTTCTATGAAGAAAAAAATTTGTTTTTGCTTAAAAGCAGTTCTGACTATAACTTCCCTAACCTCCTTACTAAAATACAGAAAATGAAAATTTCCGATATCGGTCCATATATACCCGATATGGGTCCATATACATATGTCCATGAAAGATTACCTTTTTAGCATGGGGATTACAAGGCAAACACATATTTTCCCCGATATCGGTCCATATATAACTGAGCATATATAGCTCTAATTTGTATTATATACTATATATTTACATGGCTATTGTGAAGGGCACTTTAGATTCGGCCCAGCCGGATATACTACACTCTTACTTGTTATATTTGGCATTTCTACTATTTTTACAACATTCTAAAATATTTCTGCGTTTAACTTTCCCCTGTTAGCTAATAAATTATATTATTTAAAACATAATTAGCTTGTAAATTTAATAAAATTTTACATAAATAAATCAATAAACAGATATTGTATTGAATTAAAATTATGTTACTTGCTAATTAAATAAATTAAAAACAATCAATACTCAACAATTTACGGTCAATATAATCATTTTGATTGTAATTGAATTGTATTGAATTAAATTGTAAACTATGATAAATTTTTTGCCAGCGAAAAAAAGAATTGAAGTAAAAACATTAATAAATAATTTAACAGTTTTTGCATAAATAAAATAATGACATGCAAATAATTTTTGTTATTTTTCTGCCTCATCAAATAACAATTTAAAATAAGGAAAAAAAAACAGTGATGACTTTTAGCAGCACAACTATGATGTAAATGTAGCAGCTACTACAATAAAATCTTTACAGAAAATTTGTTTTTTGTTTTTTTTTAAATTAGCTTTTTTTATAATTTACTTTGAAAACAAAAAGTTTACAATCAGAAAAGCTGCTGAAAACTAATTAAAATTTAATTGAAATGGGCACTTTAATTATATCTAAAAGTTGAAAAGTTCTCATTGGAATTAATTTACAAATAATTAATGAGGTTATAAAGTAAAAAAGGACTTCAACGAAAGGAACCCCCCACTGGCAAATTTAATTTTTATTGAGGCGCTTATAATTAACGATATTTGCTTTAAGAGTTTTATAAAAACAAACTGTATTTAAAAGATTTTGAATAGCAGAAAATTTAAAAGTGTACTCTGGACTGCTTTGTGTTATAAAGTTATTTGGAATTTTCGAAAGCAATTTTGACCATGTTTGCTTAATTGAAATATACTTATATATAAAACGTATGGCTGATGCTCATTTCAAGTGCTCAGTGTTTAGTAAAATATTATATAATAACATAAATTTGAAAGTAAAATTTGCTGTCGCGTTATAACAAATACATATAATAGTTGTACAACTTTGCTTACGCTGTTTTTTGGCTCGTAAGTTGACATGTTAAATCGAGAATAACTTTATGATGCAGTCACAAATCGATTTACATTTCAGTGGCGTTATGTTGACAAATACCTTAGCTTATTGTATGACATCCACGATCTATTTATTTCAACTATCACCTACCTCTATAGCCATCTATTGCAAACCGCCAGAAGCATAGTTGTCACCAATACAAATATATACATAGTTGTACAAGTTTACTTCCGTCGTTTATTTTTTTTTCTGAAATTCGAGGTTTTAATGTAAAACAAGTAAGAGTGTAGTATATTCGGCTGGGCCGAATCTAAAACTCCCTTCACGTATATGTGTAGTATATATTACAAAGTTGAACTAAACATCCTCGGATATATATGGACCGACATCGGGGAAAAAATATTTTCGATTTGCACTCACCAGTCCAGAAAGGAAATCTTTCATGCAAAAATCGGTTTAGCCTATATCTCGGTGATATGCGAACCGATATCGGAATTTTCTATTTTCTGTATTTTAGTAACCTCATTTTATAAGCAGAACTGCTTTTAAGCAAAAAAAAAAATATTTAAGTTTGCTGACGCGACATATTCCGATTTGGACCGATATCGGAAATTTGTATTTTCTGTATTTTAGTAACTTCTTTTTATTGCCAGAACTTATTTTAAGCAAAAAAAAAGTTATTTGAGGTCTCTTACGCCACAATTTCTTTCAAAAATGTTCATACAAAATTGCAATTATGAAAAACTCCGTTTAGGCTATACATATCGGGTGGTTAAATTTCAAGGGCCGATGTTGAATGTGAACCACACCTAAACGCCAAGTTCTTTTCCGAATTTTATTTGACATTTCTCTATTTCAGACTTAGTCAATTTGAACCATGGAGAGATACATAATCCAACAACGTGTTAAAGTTATCCTGACTTATTATGAAAATGATGATCAATTTTCGAAGAAAATCATCTTCAGTGATGAGGCACATTTTCACCTCAGTGGATTCGTCAATAAACAGAATTGCCGCATTTGGGCGAATGAGAATCCCAGAGTGACTGTCGAAAAACCAATCAACCCACAAAGAGTGACTGTTTGGTGCGGTTTATGTGCTGGCGGCATCATCGGGCCGTATTTTTTCCAAAATGAGGCTGGGCAGGCAGTTACTGTGAATGGTGTTCGCTATCGTGAGATGATAACGAACTTTTTATGGCCCGAATTGGAAGATATGGATGTAGACGATATGTGGTTTCAGCAGGACGGTGACACTTGCCACACAGCTAACGAAACAATTGCTCTTTTGCGCAACAAATTCAATGGCCGTGTTATCTCACGTAATGGCGATGTCAATTGGCCGCCAAGATCATGTGATTTGACGCCGTTGGACTTTTTTCTTTGGGGTTATTTGAAAGAAAAGGTGTACGTCGATAAGCCAGCAACAATTCAACAGCTAAAGGATGAGATAATTTGGCACATTAACGGCATAGAGCCTCCATTATGCCTCAGGGTCATCGAAAATTTGGACCATCGGATGGAGGTGTGCCGCCGTAGTCGCGGCGCCCATTTGGCCAATATTTTGTTCCATACATAATTTAATAATACCAATATATCATAATAAAATAAAATTACAATAATTTCCTAAATAGTTTGTGTTTTATTCAAAATCAACATCGGCCCTTGAAATTTAACCACCCTGTATATAGGGTATACGAGTATATGGACCGTAATGGGAATTTCTCATTTTCTGTATTTTAGTAATGTAATTTTATTAGCAGAACAGTTCTTAAGCAAAAAAAAAGTTATTTAAGTTCGCTTACGCGACATATTCATGAAAAATCGGATTTGGTTATATCTCGGGTATATATCGACCGATATCAGAAATTTGTATTTTCTGTATTTTAGTAACTTCTTTTCATTACCAGAACTGATTTTAAGCAAAAAAAAATCTTAATTTTTTAACTAATGGAAAAATTGGTTTAGGCTGTATATCGGGTATATATGGACTGATATCGAAAACTTTCATTTTCTTCATATAAGTAACCTCATTTTTTTTTTAAGTTAGTGTTTGATGTTTGTGATTTTGACCTAGAGGTCACTTATATAAATTGTCGTTTATTTGATTCGATATTTAACAAATTATTGGAGGCATCGCTTTTTTTTTTAAATACTTTTGTTTGGCAATCGTAGTGATTTAAATTTTACGTTTTACCAGTCAGCTGTTTGAAAATACGCCTAGCTGGACAACCCACCTTTGTCAGTTCATCCATTACTAGATTTCTCAGAAAAGCTCCAGGTTCTAAAGTTTCGCTAACTCGTTTAGATATATTCGGCATACATGAACCATCCTGGATGTCGTATAGACCACTCCATATATACTGTAGTACCCCGTATATACTGTAGTACCTTAACCAGTTAGCTGAAAGGCGGATAATTAAGTCCATGACTTTTTAAATTTCCCGCCTATTAATTAAAATGGCAACTGCAAATTGACTCTTTTCTAAATATGAAGCAGTCATTTAGTCAGCAGTTAAGTGATATCGTTTACTGCGGTTTGGATTGGCATTCAAACATGGATAGACTGATACCTGAAGAACGCTTCCAAATTGTGCAAATAGGCTCAAAACAAGATCAGAGGTACCCTGATTTTAATAAGCGAATTTTTTTTTTGTCATGAAGTTAATTTTTGTCTACCTGTCACACCAATAAACAAAAGTGCCGTATTTTGAGTGATGATAATCCTCAAGTGTATGTTGGACCACCGTGACATGAAGAATGACTGGTGTGCTTTATGGGCTGGTGGAAGTATTGCTCCCTACCTCTTTAAAAACGGTACCGGTCAGACTGCTATAGTCAATGGTGAGCGCTATAGAGTCATGATTACCGATTTTTTCTTCCATCTAGTGAACAACCATGAAGTGCACAAACTGCGCTTTCATAAAGTCACAATTGATTTATTGTTAACCGCATAGTTTTATATTTTGAACCCATAACCGCATAGTTTTATATTTTGAACTCCAAAATCGAGTGATTTAACGCTACTGGAGATATGTGAAGTCGCTAATCTACGCCGATGAACTACTTGGAGAACAACATCCGTTTTATTATTGTCAATATACGACCACAAATCTAGGAATACGTCGTCGAATATATTGACAACATTATGTAATTTCTATCAACAAAATTCATGTGACGTTTTTTTTGTCATGGATTTATTGCAATTCTAACACTACCTGGTAAAACTGTCTTGCTATAAAAGATTTGTTTTGGTCACATATTCTTTTTTTTTTTTTAATTTTCTAAAATAAAGCAAAGAGTTTTTAATTTTTATTTCAGAAAACTGTTAATTTGTTAAATAGTAAGATATTCTGAAGCTTCATACAATCGTTTGGGGGAAAAAACTACTTGAAATTATATTCTTTTACAGTCCTTTTTTCGTAATACAACTTTTTTTTTCATTAAATTCTACTTGAACTTAGTTTCTTTTATATAAATTTAATTTACAACAAATTGAATTTATAAACTAAATTCCAATATTTATTATTACCAAAGAAAAGCTTTTCTAAAACATCATTTAAAGCTGTTGAATAAACATCTTGTAATAATCTTCTCTCATGCAATACTGAACACATCCTTCGAATGAAGTTTAGATAGCTGGCATATTTCAGCTGCATTTGTTGTTCAACAATATTTCATTTAACATATATATAACAAATATTTACTTTCACATAATATTCTGTGGCAAAAACTTACAACTTCTTAATAATCTATATAAATTATTATTAATTTTGTAATAAAATAACAAATTTCATTTGTTCAAACAACGGAATGTGTAGAGTAAACAAATTTGCTGAATGTTTCATATTTCATAATCCTTATGGCTCGAAATAATATTATTAAATATTCAATAACACTAACAAGGCAAAAAGGACTATCTCTTTCAGGCCTTTTTGGCAGCACACACACACACACACATACCTACAAACGCATCCACACACACACACAAAGCCCATCACAAAATTACTTTATACTGCTGCTTATTTAAATCTATTTACATAAACGTTTTTATAACACATAACATTATTTGTATTTACCAGTTGCTACAAACACACACACATACATATGATTTTATTTATTAGTGTGTACATGAATATGTTTATTAGGGTGGTTCGATTTGTAAGGACCCAAACTTGTCGATATTGTGACATCGATTTTTCAATAGCTTTTGGCACGTGGAAATAAAGTTACTCTACAACCAATATATCTAAAAAATCATTTTCGAGGCATTCAAGTTTTAAAGTTTTTTACTTTTTCCCAACTTTTATGTGGGAGACTTTTTTTAGTATGTAGGTAGTTAGGTTAGGTAGGCAGTCCGCTGGATTCTCTAGAAAGTATCCGAATACTCCAGCCCACTTGGGTCCCTTTGTGATTTTAATAGGTAATAAAAAAACGATTGAAACCAGCAGACTACCAACTTCAATATGTCAAATATAAAATACACGCATTTCAATGCGAACGCTTATTTTGACAACAGCAAGATGACTCGACTACAGGTTGATGTCCATGCTGATTTTTTTATGCATTGAAATTACACTAAAGCATTAAATATATTGAAGCCAGCTGATTACCGACCTCAACATGACAAACATAACATACATGCATTTTAATTCGAACGCTTATATTGACAATAGCAAGATGACTCGACTGCAGGTTGTCGTCCATGCTGATTTTTTTATGCATTCAAATTACTATAAAGCATTAAATATATTGAAGCCAGCAGACTACCAACTTCAATATGGCAAATATAAAATACATGCATTTCAATGCGAACGCTTATTTTGACAACAGCAAGATGAAGCAGGTTGTTATCCATGCTGATTTTTTACCGCATTCGAATTACATACTTACTCCTATAAGACCTTCTTCAAAATACCTTTTTTGTAAAGCATTAAACCCATTGAAGCTAGCAGACTACCGACTTCAATATGTCAAATATAAAATACATTCATTTAAATACGAACGTTTATTTTGACAGCAAGATGAAGCAGGTTGTTGCCCATGCTGATTTTTTGCAGCATTCGAATTACACTTAAGCATTAAGCTCTAAACACTTAGACGTCAGCAGACTTCACAACTTCACGGCTACAAATGAAGTTAGCTTCAAATGCTGCCGTCTCATCAGCAACATAATTATTTTCAAGACAGCAGCAGCACTATGTGTATTTAAGCAATGCAAATTTTAGAGGTGCCACATATATGTTTTACATGAATTAAAATAAAATTACTGACTGAAAATGTAATAATATCACGTAAAGTTGCAAAAACTCATCATTTTATTTGTTTATTTTATATATATGATGTTTATTTCTATTAAGTATATCAAACAAATTTTTGTTTTTATTGCTGCCAATTTATATTTATAGTGGCAGCGCTGCATTTACTTTTTGTAGGTACAATTTCACAAAAGCAAGGAATAGTATTGTTTGTGTAATGAAATAAAGTATCAATGAATAAATGAAATAATTCCATTGATATTATTACGTACATTTATGAACATATTTTTTTAATGTGTGTTATGATATTGTTTCATTAAACAAATGTAACTATTTCATTGATTTAATGTAAATTTTTCAGGTGCTCAATGAATAATAAAATTAGATAAATGAAATAACTTCATTGACTTTATGAAGGAGTTTCATATTATTAATGAATATATTATATTAGTACAAAGAAGTTTCATTAAATAAATATTACTTTTTCATTAATTTAATGTACAGTTTTCATGTGCTTTATGAAATTGATTCTTTGATCTAGAGAAATTATTTCACTAATCATATGATTTGTCTTCCATACTTTTAATGAAAATAAGTCATGTTTCCTATTAAAATGTTTCATTACTTTTATGAAGGTTTTCATCAAAATAATCTAATCAAATTTGTTTCATTATTTCTATGAAAAGTTACAATGGTTGAAAAATAATGAAAAAATTCATAAAAGTAATGTCAAAATTCAGAGAATTTCTAAACAAAATTTGTCAACAATACCTCAAGCAAATGATGCTGATAAGTAAAGACGACTAGACCGAATAGAGCAACGAATAAATAGTCTTCCTATTGCCAACACAAAACACTCAACCTCCATAAAGAAGAAAAACTCTGCTTAATTGAAGATATTTGGGCTAGAATTGGCGAAGCTATGGAGTTGATTTTTGCTGATAGCGACCAGAAGGAGTATGTTAGGTGCTAAAATGATTGAATAAAAATCGTAACGGTATTCATTCTAGTTTTTACACAAAAAATTGCTTGTAAATTATGAAAATATATAAAATATATATTTAAGGATTTCTAATGCAAATTTTGTTTTTTGTTATCTTTAATAAAATATGTCACACATTTATATTTATAAATGTATTTATATTCCATATTTATTTAATTTTTTTTAAACAAAATTAACGAAATTTGTAAAACCACTCAAAACCCTAGAAAATCCAAAAGTCGAAAAGAAAAGTTATGCCAATAAAGCAAATGTCAACGAAGCGTGCTGCCGAGTACCGAACACAAAATCGATTCTCCGTCCCCCACCAGTAATATGTTACCAAACTAAATGATTCCCTTCCAAATGATTTGGTGACTAAATAAAGACTTGCTGAAATTGAATTATTTATTAAAAAAATCTCACCACATCGAAAAATATTTGTTTGTGGCAATTTTTTTTTTTTTGCTCCGGCCAAAATTTTACAATAGGATGGCACAATATCGATTGCTAAATCGACCCACCCTAATGTATATGCATATGTATGTGGAGTAAGAGGCATAATGTTTTAATAAAAGTTCTACTTCAAAAAGGAAACTTTAATTTGCAATTATTTTTACACACACACACACACTTTGAACAATAAAGCTGTTTCTTTGATATGAATAGGAGATTGTATGATTGTCTTTCGTAGAAATATTTAAAATTGTCTTTAGAACTATTTTAAGTTTTAATTGTTGATTTAAAACAACAACAACAACAAATTTACAAATAAAATATTATCAGTTTGTTATACGTGTCAAAGGATTTGCAGCAAGTTAAATTTTAGTGAAACAAATCAGGCTTAAAATTTCAGAGTAAATAATTTTTATAAATATAGTTTTAGGAAAATATAAAGAATGTTTCTTAAAGAGTTATAACACTCAAAGTTGGCACTACTTTTCAACTGGCTGTAAAGTGATTTATGCTTCGCACGAATAGATTGACTGACGTCTGAACAACTCTTCCACATTGTGCAAATGGGTCCAAAACAAGATTGCCGTTGATCCTGAGTTACATAACTGAATTCTATTTAGTGATGAAGCTCGCTTTGGTTTGAAAGTGATGACAATCCTCAAGTGTATCTTGAGACACCATTACTTCCAAAAAAAAACTGACTGTTTCGCGTGCATTATGCGCTGTTGGAACTGTTGGTATGTACTTCTTTAAAAACGTTACTGGTCTGAATGTTCCTGTGATTGGTGACGTCTATCGAGCCATGATTACCGACCAATGTGCTTATCAATTAACCATGACATGCAGGGGCAGTGGTTTCAACGAGACAGCGCAACATGTCACATACATAGATGTTAGATAAATCTGGTTTAAAATCATCAAATTCGACGGAAAAAATCGTCAAAATTGTCAATATGATTATTGTAAATTGTCAAAAAATATTCAGCTAGTACAATTAACTATTTTTGAATAAACGATTTATTTCAACGGCGTAAAGTATAGGAAAAAAATCATGGTTGCCTTTACTAAAAAACGATAGCATTCAAAGCTATAATAAAAAATATACGGCCTTATTCATAAAAAATATTGTTTGTTTATTAAACTGTTATTTGACAAATTTCTATAGGAAATTTGTCAAATAAGTATACCATTCATTCATGTTTGTGACATATATTTTTAAAATAAAATTTCAGTCAATAAAAGGAACTGTTATAAGTCATTACAACCACAGTTGCAAATTTTTAGGTGGCGTTTAGGTTTAGGTTTGATAGGCTGCCAGTTTATGTGGCGTTTAGTATACAACATTTTTTCCGAAAAGGGTCTCTTCAATTAATTTCTCACTTTGGTTCTGTTAAATTCCACGTACCTGAATGCAAACTCACACATTTGCAGAATACGATGAGACTAATATTTTTGCTATAAAATTAGTCATAGAAGGATGCTTTATTCCAAAAATATTGCCTTTTTATATTTAAAGCGTAAAAGAACTTTTCCAAGTTTAATAGGTTTAGTTACTTTTACTCGTATCAAATTTCTCGTCTTTCGAATTCTACGATGAAATAAGAAAACTCTTTCATTATGTTAGAAAAAAGACACTTTCTTCTTTTATAATATTGTAAGAATTTATAGAAGTTAAACTTTTGAATTCATCTTTAAATTTAGTCTCCTTAAAATATGAGCACACGTTTTTACATATAAATTTTTAAAATTTTTAGTTTATAATTTTTTTAAGCGCTATTCACATATGATATTTTAAATTCATCTCTATAAGTATACTCTAAAATAACTGTTACCGCAACTCCCAAAATCGCCATAATTAAATGCGTGTAATCTGGCAGCGCCATTTAAAAAATAATAAGAGTTACGTAACAAAAACTTGATTGTCAAAAAACGTTCTACCGCCCTCGCCATTTTGTAGACTTAGACAAGACTTAATCACGAGGCGGTTCAGAACTTCTTGAATATAACCAAAAGAACTAAATTTCCCGAAATTTCCCTATCAAAAAGTATAGTATTTTTTTTCTTGAATTTTCTATATATTATTAAAATGCATAATTATTTTTTTGTTTGTTTACAAGGAATTTTAATAAAAATACCCTGCATAATAAATCAAGTCTTTTATTGCGCTTTGTACTTTGTTCAAAGTCCCCAGGGAAATTGCTGGCTCGGCCTATAGCCCTCTCATCAAAAACTATTACATATTATTTCAGTATTGCGAACATATATACATACGTGCCATAAATATTACTTTAATTTCTTACATAAATTAACTTTAAAAAATTATACATACAGATGCATGAAATGTGATCTACAATAATCGTCAAAAACAGACCTTAAATCGACAAAAAGTTATTTTTAGCAACGAAAATCGTCAAAATGACGATAAATCGTCAAATATGCCAATTATGGTCACACAAGTCGTGCTACAATTGATTTACACAAAAAAAAGAGAGAAGGAAAAGCCACGAAAAACAAATCGCCAGTTCGAAGTTTCTTCTGTGTTTATTTTACTATCTGTCAATATTTATTTGACCAACCACTTGCAAACTTTCTGTTGTTGTCTGGATAAACCGAAACTATCATCTTATTATAAGCTATTTTCGTAGTTCCAGTACAATGCAGTACATATGTAGGGGTCATCCCCTGAGTACTGGTCCAAAATAAAAATAATAATAAAAAAACACTATCATAAATCGATCAGTTTTTCCGCTGGGTTTGCTGTTTACTGTCTTTCCATATAAACTGATATAATATATAATCTAGTATAGGGTGGTGGAATTATAAGGGCCAATATTGAATGCCAACGACATCTAAACGTCGAGTTTTTTTCAACCTTTCATTCGACACTTCTCAATTTCAAACTAAAGCTACATATATACGGTTGTCAAATCTTACAATATTGCCAGTAAAATTGTCTGAAAATGTATTAAAATCGTGTGAACTGGCAGTTTTTAACTTACAACGTTGTCAAAAAAACCATTGCCAATCAATTGTAAGACGACAATGTTATCAGGCTTCTGACAATCGTCGGCATTGCCAGATAATTGGCGGGTATTGTAAACTCAGTTTTAATTGTCAGATGCATAAAATTAATGCACCTGACAATGGCATCATTTTCAGAAAAAAGTTTGAGGGACAACACTGTCAAACAAATGGTTGTTGCTACACATAAGTGGCAATGCCTTACAACATGTCTGGCAATTTTTTTCATCTAACAATCTGACAGCCGTGTGAACTGCCAATTTTTGTTGTCAAATGAATTAATTGTCAGACCATAGTCTGACAATGAAATTGTAAGATTTTCTTACGATCGTCTGAACACAAAATTTACAATTTTTCATTGTCACTACATTGTCAGCATGTTGCCAGATCTTACAATATTGTAACATCTGACAACCGTGTGTATATAGCTGAACTCAATGTGAACTATGGAAAGATACACAATCAAGCACTACGTTAGAGTTATTAAGGCTTATTCTGAAAATGGACATGTCGTGCACTTCATGATTCTTTCGGTCAAGTTAATCGTCCCAGTGTGCGTACCATAAAAAAAACGTGCAAAAATTTGAGTAAACTGGGTCGGTAGGAAATGTAAAAACACCAGTGCACGCTCGCAGAGCTCGTACAGCAGAAAACATTGCTGCTGTTTGCAATAGTGTGGCTGAAGAGCCGTCTGCCTCAATTTGTCGTCGTATCAAACAATTGCACCTTTCACGCTCCTCGTTGATGAACATTACGCATAAAAATTTGAATTTACCTGCTTTTAAGATGCAATCGACTCAAAAAATAAACCCTCTTGATCATTCCACGCGCCATCAATGGTCAGGATGGCGGCAAGAAGTGTGAACAGTGGATGATCAATTTTCGAAGAAAATCATCTTCAGTGATGAGGCACATTTTCTCTTCAGTGGATTCAGCAGAATTGCCGTATTTGGACGAATAATAATTCAAGAGTGATTGTCGAAAAACCAATGCACCCACAAAGAGTGACTGCTTGGTGCGATTTATGGGCTGGCGGTATCATCGGGCCGTATTTTTTCCAAAATGAGGCCGGTCAGGCAGTTACTGTGAATGGTGTTCGCTATCGTGAGATGATAACGAGTTTTTTTTGTGACCCGAAATGGAACATATGAATGTGGACGATATGCGGTTAAAACAGGACGGTGCCTTTTGGCCGCACAGCTAACGAAACAATGGCTCTTTTGCGTGACAAATTCAATGGCCGTGTTATCTCTCGTGGTGGCGATGTTATGTGAGTTGACATAATTGATATTCTTTCTTTGGTGCTATTTGAAAGCAAAAGGTTACTTCGAAAAGCCAGTAGCAGTTCAAGAGCTAAAGAAGGAGATAATTCGGCTTATTAACGGTATAGAACTTCAATTATGCCTCAGCATCATCGAAAATTTGGACCATTGGATGGAGGAACGTAATAACTTATTTTCTGTGTTCCATTTTTATTGTATTTTATAGATTGATCTTTAAGCTAAACTAAAATGGAGAATTGGGACAATGAAACAAAAATTTGGATAGTACAACGCTTTCACGCTTTAAGGTCCATTGTAGAAGAGAACAAGATAATATAACTGACAATTATTTTGAACCTAGTTTCTATTTCTAGTTTCTATTTCTATTTTGTTCAACTTTATTTTAATAATTCGTTGAGTTTGTGACCTTTTTTTGCTTTTATAAATTTTATTTTTATATTTTTCTTGAAATTTCGTTAGATAATTAATTTCTAATACAATTCAACCGCTCAGCTTTTTTATATTCTCTTTCATTGAACTATATTACATAAATAAATTTTTACTTACTTTATTATGATGAGAATTTCAATTTTCAGCTAATCTGGAAAAATATAAAAAAAGCAAATTACAACTTAATTAAACTTGTGGAAAAAAAATTAATGGAAAAACTCATTTCAAAAATAAATTAACTTTTAAAGTGACCCTAAACATGCCATGTTTGTCTACTTTTTATTATCTGCAAACATTTACGTAATTTTATTAAAATATTTAAACAATTTATTTGAGAACAATAGCTTAAGAGTAAAAAATTTCTCAAAACCATGACAACAACAACAACAAGAAAAAAGTCAAATAAAAATGTTTTAATAACTTAAAAATCAAATACAACTTACAAAAAACGACAACACCAACTTGCAATCACACACTTGCATTCAGTTACAAGGTCAAGCTCAGTCAAGCAAATATTGAGCCGAGCTGCTTAAATATCTTTCAATTGCAATTGAATTTGAAATTTCGAAATAAAAAGCACACAACGAACGCTTTGAAATTAAAATTGCCAACAAATTTAAAATTCAAGTTGGTTTTGCAGCAACAGCTGTTTGAGTTTCAAACACAACACTTATCGCTCGAATGCTAGAGTGAGAAAGCGATGCAGTGAAGGGGGAGGGGACTGGCAAGACGCGCCTGCGCAGTTTTAAATTTCTAAACTTGTAAAACGCGTCGCTGCTGCCACTTGTTACGAGTTGTTAAGCATTTGTTGGCTGCTTGTTAAGCTTCGATGTTTTAAAATTATAAAATGTGTATTTGAACGGGCTTGCGATACGGTTCTAAATTACTTAAACGTTCAGACACTCAATTTATTTCGTACTCGTATGTCGGTTGGTTTAATGTGTTTACAAAACACAAAACAAAAAATGTAATAAAAATCATACTGTAGAACAGGTTATATTGACATAGGAAAAAAATTAAATAATAAATTTAAAAACATGATATTACACTTAAAGAAATATACATATACATATATATCACAAAGAATCAGTTTTCTTTGGAAAATCAATTTACAATGCCAAAGTAACAGCGCAATCTAAATTAAGACGTAAAGCGTAATCTAACGCTTTGATTTTACGCTGCAGTAAGTAATTTATAATAACTAAGAACGTTAACGTTGGTCCATAAACAGAACGTTGACGTTGGTCCATTGTATTACAGTATTTTTTTGTATAAAAAAAATCACTAAATATAAATAATAAAAATTGATAAAGTCGCTAAATTAGTCTAAAAGCACTTAAAGTGTGATTACTGGTGGCCGCAAAATATGAGTAACATATGTTTTGAAGCGAACTTTACTGAGAGAACCTAAAGCCTTCTCTCTTACGCTCTGTCAAAGTTAGATTTTACAATTGGAAAGCATCAATCAGCGTTGTCAACTCGGTGCGTTTTAAACCGTTTTTAGTGCTTTTTTAAATTATTTGTGCGAAACATCCTTTAGTCAGTGCGGGGTGCGCTCTTTTTTTTTATTTTCGGTGCGTTTTTTAATTTCGGTGGCACAAAATTAAATTCGAATCAACTTTTTGTTTTAATATAAGAATAACGTTTAATCAAGTGGCCGAAATTTTTACGTTTCATTTTGCGTGGAAAACATACCATGTTATCTCCTGCACATAGTAAGACAATCTTGTTGTTTATATTATACACACTCTCGAAAGAAAAAGAAAGATTTCGTTTTATAAAATTAGCTGCTTTGCTATTAAACGATCAAGCCAAGTTTGTCAAACATTACAATAAATGCAGTCTCTGAAGACTGAAGTTCGTATTTATGAGAAGTTACCAAATTATTAAATAAATATCAATATAAATTTGCATTAAATATTGATTATGGTGAGTTTGATCTTTCATTTGTTATAATTCTGGCAAATTTTCGTATATATCTGTTCAAACTCGGTTTGAACCTTAGTAATATATAAAAATTCTTATATATTAAAAGAATAATCACGAAGACCAAAAACTAATTGTTGCCATGAAGTATTATAAATGTACATGAATTTTTAAAATTATTTGAAATTAACGTTTGAAATTAACTGAATTTGTATTCGCTGAAATTAAATGTCAAAAAGAGATTAATCAAACTACAAAAGCTTTGTCAAAATATGTAGCTTAACGAATAGCGGTAGCTAAAATAAACTAGTTCAAAGCATATTTTATTACTTCATTTTGCGAGCTTGAAACAGCAACATATTAATTTGTTCTTTAAATCTAAATTTTGTAATATTTAACTTTAATAAAGTTATAAAGTATCAAGAACGAAAAGAACCTTTATTTTTTATTGGAGTAAACCAAGCACTGTGGTACTGAAGGAAGTGATCCATCAGAAGAGAAGTTTAATAACTTTGGTAAGAGATTCACCAGCAGCTCTAAAATACATCAAAGTTATTCAATATCAATAAATTCTTTTAAAGACACCGCTTACGAAAACACAAATGAAATAATTGATAGAAGTTATATTAATCGAATTTGAAGACCTGTAGTGCGACTCTGAAGATTTGAGTGATCCAATTATCGTAAATTCTTTCGACAGTATTAAGTGTATGCTCCTGCAATATAATTTTGACGACGTTAAACAGCTATATTTTTGTGTCCCTGATAATGGACAGTAAAAGCAACTGCTGATATCGGTCGACAGCGAATATAATTAAATAGTATTGCTCAAAAATAAATTTGATAAAATATCGTTATAATTATTGTAAAGGTAACATTATCTTATTAAACTAACAGAGTCGTACTAGAGGCCAACACGAACTCTATCTATTGAACGAATTTGATGGCATGCCGCCAGGAGGTGCTATGTTATCAGACCCAGTTTGATTGTATAATAGTTGCTTAAAAGGCCGCTTCCTAATCGTGTTCTTAATATAAAAATACTTCTTAAAATACAAAATAGGATTTTAAAACTGAAAGGAAAAAATTAAAAATTCGGTGCATTTTTGTTGAAATAGCGCGTCTTTTTCTTCAATTGGTGCATTTTGAAATTTCAAAGTTGACAACGCTGGCATTAATGCCGTGCTATTTGGATTGAAGTCTTACGAGGGCGGAGTGATATTGAAGTTAGCTAAGTAGAAAAAACAAACTTTATTTTTTTTTTCAAACACTATTTAAAATACATTCAATATGAGATTAATATAGATAGAAAATAATTAAATGCTCGGTGGCTTAGTGGTTAAAGCAGCAGATCATGATACCTCATGACCCGAGTTCAGTGGATGCTGATGAGTGTAGCGACTACGAACCAGCTAGTTGTCCCCCAGCTAAAGATTTGATTATTATTTTTATTGTCTTCTTCAATCAATAATTATTGATCACAGCAAATTTGTATTATAAAAAATCCTTCTTAAGAAAAAACTTAAGAAAGAAAAACCTGAACTAGCACCCGATGTACATATGTACAAACCAAAAAAATGTTTAATTTAAAAATTATTTATGTAGAGCTGTTGACCTGCTTGTTATAAATTTATATTCACAATTGTATAGTAAACGAGTCACGTTTTTACTGAATTGAATGTAGAGTGTTTTCCACATTTTAGTCAAATTATAAATTATTTAATTTGAGTTCGTTAACGAATTATAATCTAATTAATTCGAATTTCCGAAAAACTATTAAAAAAAACCACATAAAAACAAAAAACATAGCACATAAAAACCAAACATGCATGAGTTAAAGAACGCAAAACTCCAAGTAAATCAACTGCCAATGGTTTTATTGCTGTTGTTGCGTTCTTATTGTTTTGACAGATATGTGTGTTTGTGTATGTGCATAGCAATTATATTTTTATATTTGAGTCTGGAATTATCATGAAAAATGTAGAAGCTAATAAAGAAATATAAAAAGCAGGCAGATATTTGGCAGAGAGACAGTTCCATTTAAACGTTGTGCGAGACAGTCATAAGTCAGAAAAGTAAGTAAGTCTAGTGTTTTAATACACAGTGATATTAAGTGTAAATAAAGTTATGAAGTATATAAGTACTTTATAACCAACAAGTGTTTGTGTCATAATTTTATTTGCATCTAAAGAATACCCTAATGGGTTTGAAAAGCAACAACTTAACAATATACTTAAAAATATTGCTGTTTAACATCGCTAATATTATATTACATAATCAATCGTTACTTCAAGGGCTTAATGATCTAGAAAGAAATTACGATTATTGTATCGTTAAAAATTACAGAATTATACTAACGATTCCGTATTTAATTCTTCTTCTGAGCATAAACCAAATAAATCTTTGATTAGTGAACAACCCCCAAATTCCATAAGACGTCATCGTGATCATGAATTCGGGACACAAGACCGCATGGTCAATAAGGAATACTACTTTGAAGTTATGCTCTGTTTGCGCAAAGCAATTCGTCAAAAATGCCCAGAAAGTCATGGATATTGCTCCAGGATAACGATGATGATAACAGTCTCACTGCTCATTTTAGCACTTTCGGTTTAGCTTTGGATTTAGCAATTTTTTTTTTTTGTCGATTTAGCACTTGGCACTTTCCAATTGTTTATTTAATAGTCTTTTAAAAGATATCTGTTTCCAAATTGTTTTTAAAGGATACAATGCGATCTCTTTAACTTATGCTTAGAAGATTTCTTTGTATCAGTGCCGTATTTTAATAATAATTTAAAGTCTAAAAAAAACCATAATCCTGAAATGGAGAAAAAATTACGAACTTTATGTCGCAGTTTTATTTAACAAACGTTTGCTAAAAAAATTTTCTAAACTTAAAATATATAAATTTGTTCTATAGAAAATAGTCTAAGAGTTGATAATTTGATTAGTGTAAGTTACACGAACATTGTGAGGAAAAAATGCTAGGCTATACAATAGAGAATATAACAACTTTAGAACATGAATCGCAACGTATGTATGTGATGTTTAATTCAAAGACTGAATTATTATTTTTGTTTTGTTTTTAAAACTTTTTAGTTTTAAAAAACAATTTATTGTTTAAGAAATAAATGATAAAACTATGAACTCTAAAAGAAAATATTTACTTAGAATTAAGACATTTAAATTTTAGCACTATGATTTAGCACCTAAAAGTTTTTTAGAGCTTTTTAGCATTATTTTGCTGCCAATTTAGCTCCAAAATTTTTTTGGATCTGGTCACACTGGCTAAATTAGTTATTTAATTAATCAATCATATTTTTCTCGCAGTGTTTTTTTATTATCAAATATTTATCTTAATGACTAACCATTAAGAAACCAACAAAATAAGCTTGGTAGCATAAAAATATGAAAACTCACACACGCACACACATACACACACACACACACACAAATGAAACATTGTATACAGAAAACAGCTGAGCAGAAAATTTTTAACAGCCATAAAAACTAACATCAAACAAAAGAAAACAGAAAAATAAACAAAATATAAAAAAGGTACCACTAAATTAAACAAAATAAATTACCAAACATAAATTAAATTACGCCACTGAAGCAAATAAATTGAGAAACAAAAAAAGCACAAAAATAATATGAAATTTTTAATGTTTGATTTTTTTCCAACAAACAAAGAAAAATCAGAATAAATTAATTAAATATGATTACAAATAAAACAAAAAAAAGCAAAGCTTTAAAAATATTATTCAGCAATAAAATTTGTTTATTAGAATATAACAAAAAACTCGTTTTTTCTGTTAAAGTATACTTTAGATTAAAGTACTTAAATTTATCAAATCAAAGGGAAGGAATTTTGTAACAACATTTGTATGTAATTTTGAAGATTTTGATTATTAGAAAATAATTTATAAATAATATTTAAACGTAATTAAGCATAGTTTAAAATCAAGTAATAGTGTTAACAAAACATTGAGTAACATTAACCCTTGTACTACCATTAACATCAAGCTGTCCGGGAGATATCAAAAAGAAGAGTCAAGTATACAATACACCATCTATGAGTATATATGTATAAGAAAAAGTGACATTGGAACATGTAGAAAAATTATATGCTTGATATGACAATGTTCTAAGGGCAGCTGTTGGAACATTTACCAAATATATGGTTATGTGGTATAATGTTGGTTTGTGGCTGTACTATGTTTTGTAAATAAATTTTAGATTGAAACCATATTATGTGGTTGTGTTCAACCATACAATTCAACAATAGTATTTTGCCCGTAGAATATTGTCATATCTACCATATTTTTTCTTTTACGTGCAGTAGTAAATTTTTTCCTTATGTCATAAGCTATAAAAAAAATCTATGGCATAGTTTTGAACGCTAAATCGACCCCAGCTACTGTATTTATTTTGGGAAAAAATTGGTTTCTTCAAAACCATTCCTATTAATACGGTAGCGAAAGGGTTAATGAACTTGTTTCTCGGCTGAACCTGTTTAAAAACTCTAAGAAAATAAATCTCATTATAAAATTAATTTTTAGGTCTTAATTTAAATTTTTATAGTTTAATTTAAATTTTTATAGCCCTTCGTTCGGTCATCACTTTAATTTATGATTGTTTTCTTTTATTACTTTTAATACAAATAAGTTTTATGGCACTGCAGTCAATCGGAAACGTTAATGTGTTTGTATGTGTCTGTATTTGTAACAAATTATTTCCTTTTTCTATGAGTTTTCCAAAAACGGGTAGCAAAAGAAAATCATATAAATATCATTCTTATTTTATTGATTGACCATTACGAACTGCAACAACTCACATTTTATTATTGAACATAAATTGAAATTAAACAAGTAATAATATAATGATGACGATGGCGATGACGTCGGCGATGTATCGTGGCGATGACAACGGCATACACAGATCAAGATACAGATACAGATAAAAATGCAACCATGACGACCAATGCCATTAAGTGTTTTTGGTACACAAGCACTTGTTATAATGCAGATACTGAAGCCAAACAGTCCTGAAGAGTTGTTTAGGGTAAATGTTCAAGAATCCTCTTATTTTATTTTCCAAGTGTTGCTTGTTGGTCATCAAGCAGCCTCTCATCTTCTGATTTTGCAATAAGAGCATGAGATTTATATTTTTGTATTTGTTTTTTTCTTTTTTTATTATGTTATTGTTGTTTTTATAGTAATATTTCATTTTAAAGGGAAAACGAGAATAAAATTAATACATCATTTGGTGCTTTAAGTAAAAATAAAATAATAATAATATGAAACCTCACCTTTGAGTGTTTTTATTTTTTTTTTCACTTGTTTGCTTCTCAATATATTATTGATTATTGTTATTTTGAGAGTGTTTTCAAATTGAAAATACTTAAAGCTCAAATCAGTTCTGGAGACTGACTATAGTCAGATAAAGTTACAAATGAAATTGTATCTAATTTATAAAATATGTCACAAAAAATGCAAGAGAAAATTATAATTAACAAGCCGGTTGGTTACTCTGTATTGCGATGCGAAAGCAAGTTTGATGCGAAAGGTAGATGCGATAAGAGTATAATTTGGTATTCTGTGCTGTCGGCGCAAACTGTTTCGCGAAATAGGTTAAAAATGAAGTAACACTACTATCACAAAATAAACAATAGCGAAGAATGATAAAATAAAATGTGCGAAAGGGAAAATTGAATGCGAAAAGAAAATACGAAAACGCAATACAGGGTAGCAATTCTTCGATTTTTCTTTCGCATTGAAATAGAGCGTACCCCCCTGGTTGGTATTAGCAACCGCTCAACATAATGAAGCAAATGGTGTTTTTATAGAGGTATAGAATTTTGAAATGGAGCAAAACAAAGATGAATTTTTTAATTGGCATGCAATTTACTTTATTCGAAAGATGATCTTCTGTCCTTATAATTTAGATCTGGCATCTAACCACCATATATCTGGCTTGTGAGTAGTCTAGTTTGAAACTTCAACTTTCAATTACTTTTTCATTTTGCTGAGTGTTTCCTTTTCATCTGGTGATAGGATCACCGCAGAGTGAGGTCGTCAAGGAGGGTACCTAAGTCGAACACCTTTAGAAACTGTAAGGTTTGGGACCTACCTTGGGCACTCCGCTTTCTCAGTTATAGTGGGTAGGAGTCCCTCGTTTGTTGCAGCAAATAAAACTCTAGGAAGACTTAGCGTGACTTAGGTTGTGTTGCGACTTCCGAAACTTACATGAAAGGTTAACTGGCAGAACGAGGATCAGCCTCCACGAGTTTCTGCTTGCAGCGCCATACCGGCGCTGATCATGATTGAGGTGCCCACAACTTGGCTGTGATTTAAATCTCAAATCGCAGGGAGGGGAATTAGTCTCCACTGATAATTATGATTAATGCCGGTTTTTGGCGGCTAATAATCCCCTAGGTATTATTGTCTTGCGGCAGATATATGTAATGTAAGGAACCAATAGCAATATTTAAGCGGGTGAGTTGGTTAAGGCTAATGCGCTTAATGGACTTCGGTCCACTTACGCACGGCACACCAGATTCCATTGCCTGTATGGAGAATTGCATACGGGAGGGATGGGAAATGCCGATTTCTTCAGCAAGGCGTTGAATCGTATAGCTACAAACATATAACATAAACATAACACTTTTGTGGGCCTTACATAGGCTCCATAGAACTGGTCCACTATCAGATTAGGCCGTTATGGAGGATGCTGACGCAAATTAATTTCAGTTTTGGGCCAGGATGAGATTTCTGCTTTTGCTTTTGCTTTTGAGGGCCTGTTAGAGACTTTAGACTGTCGGTATGTGTTGGAGGTGGGAAAGGACTGGAGAATGTGTGGCGGATACTGACTAATGGCCTAGACTATGATGACATTCGGAGCGCTGTGAATCTCGAGGATTTAGCAAGACGAAGGGAAGATGGAATTGTAGAAGAGTCATAGAGGAAAAGGAATCCCTTGTTTGTTTTAGCAAACAAAACTCTAGGAAGCTGTATGACTTATGTTGTATTGGACTTTCGAAATCCGTACCAAGCGCTAAAATTGACAAAACGTGGATCAGCAAAGCCCCCGGGTGATTCTTCTTTGCAGATCAGTCGGTGCCTACCTCATAGTTGAGGCACTTACCTTGGGCTGTAATTTAAACCTACTATTGCAATAAGGGGAATTAGTTTCCTTGGTAAATATGCTGCAGACCTCCAAAGCGCTGTTGTCTTGCAACAGATACCTATAATGTAAGGAACCAGGGGCGATGGTTGGACGGATGAGCCAGATGCTCTTAATTGACTTCAGCCTACCAAATCATTAAACCTTGTCTTCCATTGACTGTTGGCAAATTGCATTCATTAGGGATAAGAAGGCCTGAACTCTTGAGCAAGGTGTTCGTGTAACCAAGGCTACACACTTAAAGCGAAAAGTTGCGACCTGTGTGAGCGTGGTAAGTCACATAGAGGCGCTGGGGAATCGTGAATAATTCAACTTGCGCAGTTGGTCCATCATTAGATTGGGTCGTAAAAACGCGATGTAAATGTATTTAGAAGGCTAGGCATTTTTGCGCAGTTTTACGTTACGTAGGTTTTACGTAACGTAGGTTTTACGTAATGTAGGTTTTACGTAACGAAGGTTTTACGTAACGAAGGTTTTACGTAACGTAGGTTTTTTTGAGAAACAAACACAAAAACAGCGCAGCTTTTTTGCTTGTCTGCAGTAACACTTAGGGTCTGAAGCAGGAATTGAACCTGCGACCTCGAGACTGTTGGCCGAGTACTCTACCAAATCTGCCATCGAGGAAAATCTTTTGTTAGTAATGTCCATGACTGGTGCCACATTGAGGACTGGAAATTGTTGGTGTTTTCTTTTTTTTTTTTAGGGTGATTTATGTCGTTTATGGGTCTATTGTGCGGATTTTGCTTTGCTGAAAATACATAATTTTAAAAATGGTTTGATTTATTGCATATACATATTACAAGCTTTTTAAATACATTGTGTTTAGTAACTTTTTCATATCAATAGCCTACAGAATTTGGCAATTATACATGTGGCAGAGTTAGTATTAGATGAAGTCTGAGGATGCCATTTTTATTAAGCCCCAGAAGAATGCTGACTGGATGACTGACACGAAGGAGATATCTAAAGAAGGTACCATTTTGGCTTTTACGTAACGTTTATTTGCCCGGTGCTTGTTTATTACCGAAGAAGTGCTTCTGCACAGTGGGCTCCCAAACCAAAGAAAAGGCTCATACTTACACTGGCTGACAGATCATAATTACACTGGCTGGCAAGTTTATCTGTCCACATGTTATGTCTACATGATGTCATATACCAATTAAGTAAAAGAAGCTTCCGCCGCCTGTCTACTAACAAAAATTCTAGAGTTTCAATGGCTATGGCGATAAGGCGGGTAGTAACGTATCGTCTGCAATTATTGCGATTATTTCCACCTGAAAAACTTTACCGTCCATATACATATCGCTCCTTTATTGCAACATAGTCATATCTCAAAAAATGAGCTTTTTGAGTTAACAAAAAATTTATTCAAATTACTTTAAAACTGTTTCCTTTAGGAGATATATCCTAAAAAAAAATTCTAAGACTTGTATGGAAACTAAAAATTTGAAATGCGTTTTTTCGAAACAAGCTTTTTTTAGTTATGACTATGTTGCAACAAAGGAGCGATATAAGAACATACGTATATAAAGCAAAAAAATAATTGTATTGATTCCTCAAGGAAATTAAAATTTCAATTTCAAGCCAAGAATTTTAAAAGCTGTTGTAAATTTTAAAAATATTATTTTTCACTCTAGAATACTAAATAAGAAAAAGAATGAAAAAGGAAAACTAAACAACAAAGTGAATTAAGATAAATTAAATAAAATCTAAAGATTAAAAATTTTTAGTCAAAGCACGCCAAAAACGAATAAAAACAGGAAGCAAACAAAAAGCACTATCATATCTCAGCCATTCATTTATCAGCACACATACACACACACACACATGTACATCAACACCAAAGCAAAATAAATGAAATAACCCGAGAACGTTATCATTTGCCAGTAAACCAAAACATTAATGGTTTTGGTTGTTGGGTTAAACAAGAATTTGTAAGTGTTTGTGTGCACGTCTGTCTGTTTTAGGAAATTGTATTAAAGTGTCTGTGTGTGTGTGTGTGTGTGTGTGTGTGAGTGAGTGTATGTATTTACTTTCGAATTTATTGGTTATGCAGAGGAGGAGTTGGTGGCATTATATCTGCATCATTAGTGGTTTTTATGTTTTACATGTTTAATTGCTAACAGTCAGTTGTTGTTAGACAGTCGCAAAACGAGAGCTTCAATTTGTGCAAAAGTATCTATTCGAAAGAAAAACTTACAAATCCAGTAAGTCAAATAAAACTAGATTTTTATCTTGAGACATTTATAATTTTGTGGCAAAAAAAATGGATTTGTTAGACAGCATCATCATCATCCTTTTGCCAAGCTATCGTCGTATCGAGAAAAAAAAAAGATAAAAAGGAGGCAAGAAAAAAGAAACTGAAACTGATAAAAATACTATTGTTGCGGCAGAAGTACTCGTAGATAAAAGAAAAAAACATAGAAGACAAACTGTGAATTTAATTAACAATGGTTTATGAAGTCAACTGAATGAAAGAAAAGAAATCAGTTAAAAAATAAAAAGAAAAACCTAAAAATGTTAAGAACAACGGGGAGAAAAAGAAAACAACGTGTTACAGGAGGAATTAAAGATTTTGGTGCTAATTATGAAACCCACAGAGGCGAAAAATAAACAAATAGCTACTTGGCCAAGCACATAGAAAAAATGTCAAAACATAATGAAGTAAAATGCTGCAAAAAAAATTCCTTAGATTTTTATTTATTAAAGGAAATTGAAGAGAAGCAAAGTTGAAAATGACAATTTTGTTATAGATTAATGAATAAGTAAACATTTTCTTTTTAATCTAGTATAAAAGTATCGCGGGCATTTTTTTAAATTCGCAAACCACTTCCAGGGGACATTTTCTTCTCTTAAGTCAATTTTGGTATTACTTTCTTAGTTTTGTCAAAAAGGTAGCGAACCTAATATGGAGTCCTGTGGAACAGCTCGTTTAACAATAAGTTGTTCGGAGATTTTTTTATTAAGCTATTTTACTTGCGAGCGGTTAGAAAGATATGACGCTATAAGTATACAGGAGGAAGTTGAAAACGGAAAAAAAATTTATTATCATAAATTTTAGATCTTATAGTCTCAACGGACACTCACCATGCTGCTATACAGTTTCTCGTATCTCTCATAAAACCAGATTGTTTTACTGAGATCAAGTTCATATTGTTCAAATCAGTGTTGTCAACTCGGTGCTTTTCGCACCGTTTTTAGAGCTTTTTAAGATTATTTGTGCGAAAAATTCTTTAGTCAGTGTGTAGAGGGCTTTTTTTAAATTTTTGGTGAGCTTTTTAAATTTCCATGGCACCAAATCAAATTCAAGTCAACTTTTTGTTTTAATGTAAAAAAAAGTATTCACTTATCAAAAATTTTTACGTTTCATTTTGCAGATCGCAATCAGAACACGGAGTTATAGTGTGGACGCAGTATATTGTGTGCACAAAGACAATATTGCTATATTATACATATTATCGTTTTATAAAATTTGTTGTTTTGCTATTAAACGATCATGCAAAGTTTGTCAAACAGAGATACGAGTAGTGAAGTTCATACTTATGATGGCGCGTGAAATGATAAATTACTAAATTATTAATTAAATTATGATATTTTTTCAAAGTGTTTGCATTAAATATGATTATGGTAAACTTCATCTTTTCTTTGTTATAATTTGTATATTTCAATAAATTCTTTAAAAGACACCCACTCTAGCCAACTGATTTCTACTGTTCGCTTCCGAAAACACAAATGAAATTTACTTTGTCTTTGATAGAATTGCTTTGAGTTGGATGGCTTGTAGTGCGATTCTGTAACTTTTAATGATGCGATATTCGTAAATGTCTTCGACATACTTATGTCATTTCGTGTGTGCTCCTGTAATATAATTTTAACGACGGTAAGCAGCTGTAGTAGATGTAACAGCTGATTTCGGTCAACAGTGAATCTAATTAAATAATGTTGCTGAATAATACATTTGAAAAAAATCTTTAAAATTATTGTAAAGATACAATGAAGGTCACAGAATCGTAATAGAGGCCAAGTTTGACAAACACGAATTCTAACTATTGCACGATTTTGGTGGCATGGCTTAAGAGGGTGAAATCATGAAATGTATTTTAAATGTATACTAGTCGCTTAAAACGCTGTTTCATTATCGTGTTTTTAAAAATGATTCAGAATTCGGTGCGTGTTTTCTCCATTTTGGTGCGTTTTGAAATTTCAAAGTTTTGTCAACGCTGGTTCAAATATTCGTTTATGTGTTTACAAATAAATTTTTCAAGCACCTTAGATAAATACGGGATTATAGATAAATACGGGATTGGATGAAAATCATTATTAGGTTTTGGGATTGGTATATTTCTATATAACGTGAGCTTTACTTTTTATTTTATGTTTATTTTTTTTAATTCCTAAAATCTTTTTCAGGAATCGACAAAATCCCCCACGTCCCCGGAAACAATAAGGCGAGTTCAATTTTGCCTTTAAATTGAATTACTGTTAATAGTTCAGATACACGTTCTAGGCCCAAAATGCACCCCAAATATGAAAAACGATTCCGAAGCGATTTCGAATTTTTTGGGAATTCCCAAAGTCAGCTTCAAAAAACAAAAAAATGTTCTCACTTCCTAAAATAGAATACGGCAACTACAATTTTTAACTCACTAAAGTTAATGACCATTTATAGTTCAGATGCAAATATCACGGCAAAAATGCTTACTGGATATGAAAAACCGGTCTAAACCGGTTAGAATCGTGAATCCCCAAAATACCCCCAGGGGATTTATACCATCTATACCTATTGCACTGGAAAGACTTTTAAGAAATTCGTATTGATACAACGAACACTTAATGTTCTTTCGAAACGAACATAACATAGGTCAATCGTTCTATTGTTCTATATTTCTACCAAGTCATGCGGTACCAGTCTGCATAGAGAGGAAATGTTCAAGACTTTCATCCGCTTCATCTAAATAAATCAAAAAACGAAAGCTTTGACCTTCTAGCATATATCTCTTTATTACATTATACTGTAGGGATTATCACTCTAATACGCAACCTCCTTCAAAGTAGAACCCTCTGTAAGTGCGCCTAGTCTGTTGTTGTTGCTGTATCTGATCTTCACAGCATTGAAACGGGATCCATATTTTAGAGTCGACGTCCTCTCAAAGCAACTAAACCACGCCTTTGCTAGTTCATCTGCTATATTATGTTATGTTATTTTAACAACTGCTCACCGGTTCAGATCCGTGCTAAGCTGAAAAGGTCCAATTCTCCTAAATCGAGTATTTCTAACATTCTTATATTTCTACCACGTCATGCTGTATCAGTCAGCCTATGGAGGAAATATTCAAGACTTTTCTCCCCTTCATCCATCCATCTACTACATAAACCATTAAACAGAAGATTTTACCTACTCGCATATCAGATATATGTTACATTGGCCAGCCAGGACAGCCACTCTGTCCTCCTATTATCTTCTCATCGAGATCGATGTTATCCCGTGTATTTATTTCTATTTATTTATTTTTTATATTGGACCAGTACTCAAGGGATGACCCCTATATATGCAGCGCTTTGTACTGGAACTAGGAAAGTAGGCTATGATGAGGAGGAAAGAGGGAGTAGTGTTCGTGGAGGTTTAACTTTAACACTAACAACACGAAAGACTAAAACAAACTGTGTTGCGGCATCTAAATTATTGGAAATAAATTAGTTAAAACTGATGAGTGTCCAGTGTATATACCTTTGCCACTGCTCAGATTAGCACTACAAGGCAATGAAATGCATTGAAAGGAAATTAGTATTGCACATATGTATAAAGAAAACACGGACAACGGTGAAAAGACAAAAAAAGGAGTATGCTGGTGAACCGTGAATTAATCCGCCGCGTGGAGTTGGTTTACCGTCAGATAAAGCCGTCAAAGCAGCCACTGATGAAATCAATTACACACCCTGTCCTTGCTAATGTACCCTATATTAAAAAATCCTCTTGCGATCTACTTATATGAGGGGAAGCGGGCCTTCGTTTGGAAGCGAAGGGTATAAATTGGCAGAACGGGGATCAGCATGACCCGGGTGGTTCTGCTTGCAGTTCAACCCGGGCTGATCATGGTTGAGGTGCCTATCATAGCTGAAACGTTCTGGCTGTGGTTGAAACCTAAAACGCAGGAAGGGGGTGTTAGTATCCTTGATAATTGCTTGGCGTGGCTTTTTTCGGGGACTAACAACCTCCCGAGGATCTTTTGCCTTTACAACAGATACCTGTACTGTGAGGAACCAGTCGTGATGGTTGACGGGTGAGTTGCTTTAAGGGCTGATGCTCTTAGTAGGCTTTGGCCTACCAACTCATTGAGCCTTATGTTCCATTGATTGCTGGGAAATTGCATACAGGAGGGATTAGAAGACCCGAAGTCCTCAACAAGAATTTGCTCATATGGCTACAAACATATGGCATAAATTGCTATAGGTGTGCGCCTAGTCAGCCAGATGCGGACGCTGGTGAATCGTGAATAACTGGTCCATCATCAGATAAGGCCGCAAGGCAGGTGCTGATGTAAATATGATGTAATCACAACTGCAATCTAACTTGTGTAGATCTATATTCATTTATGCTCATATTATAATCGCAGTGTTTCTTTGCCTATTCATGAAGCATAACGCTATTTTAATTTCCTTTTAAATTTCAAATAAAATTCTTTTAAACAACATTTTAATATTATTTAAGTAAATTTCGTGTTAAATGATTATTTCCTCCTTTTAAACATTTTTTATATGTTTCGAAAATCCTTTCTTTATCAAGCAATCACATTAAAAGTTCAAAGTGTTAAAGTTATTTATTTATTCTGTTTGCAGATGTGTTGGTTTGTATGTAAGTATTTGATACTTTATCTCTTAATATAGTTATGTGCCATTATATGTATGTATGTGACTAGACGACAATCAGTGTCGGTCGTTTATATTTAAAAAAATATATATAATATAAAAAATAAAGTGTTGGTCTAGCATACTAAAATTTTTATTTCTAAAACTGAAAAGCAGAAAAACAAAAATATAAATAAAAATATCAAAAACCAACACATGCGTCATGTATCATTGTTGAATTGATACTGTTGCTGATGGTCGTGCTGTTACTGCTGAGTGTCCTTGCTGTGTCGTCGTCATCGTCATCGTCGTCGTCGTTGTTATCCTCTTTGTTCTTATTGTTGCTTTTGTATTTAATCCAATAAAAGGTTCTACTGCTAATGTCATTTGCCCGAAACCATTAGCCAGGGGTAATAAAAACAAAACCCAGACTATCAGGACCAGCCAGTAAAGTTTGCCCATCAAATAAAACGTGTATAATCTTGCCATCAAGCCTTTGTTTGCGGAATTCGTGCAGACAGAGGAAAAATGTACTAAGCAAACAGAAATCTTTGATTTGAATTTGGCTCAAAAGCTATTTTTGCTTTTTCTTTTTTGTTTAAAGGTTTGAAACTGTTCAAAGTATTGTGTTTAAATATTTCAGCAACATAATAAATGTTTCTGTCTTTTTCTTTTAATGAAAATAAAACAAAATTTTCTAATCCTAATGTTTCAGATCAATAAATCTAGTGGACGGACAATGCTGAGGATATTATTACTTTGAATGTGAAAGTGATAGGCATATCTTGTTCAAGAAATATTTCCTAAAAATTACTTTAACTTATAATAATGACAATAATAAAAAAAAGGGTTGCTGATGTTAAGGCGAATTTGCAAATACTCTCAAGGACTTTAAATCTGCTAATCCATAAAGGAGAGAATAATAATAGCACCGACCATCCTTGACATATCATTTGAATTAAGTTTAAACCCTAGCCTGCATTTTCCAGTTATATGCAGGGTGGCTGATGGAAAAAAACCGATACAACTTATTTTCTGTGTAACTAACCTGTTCCATTTTTGCTGTGTTTTATGGATTGATTTTTAAATTTAACTAAAATGGAGAATTGGGACAATGACGCAAGAATTTGGATAGTGCAACGCTTTCACGCTTTAGAGTCCATTGTTTCCGTCCAAAAACGACACTCCTCCTAGCTGATGGAATATAATGAGGCTCGTAAAGAGTTTTGCCGAGCGTGTCACAATCGCAAGAAGGCCTTATCATCGAGTTCCCTGAATGCAGACGCAGGAAATTATCGCTGCTGTAGCTGCTGTTATAAAATCCAATCCTAGAGTATCGACAGGGAGCTCAATCTGCTCAAATGGGTGTCAGCAGACAGTCAGACAGTCACTGCATATAAGATTCAGTTAAACAAACTGAACCCTAAACTCTTCCTGGTTCGCTTGGAATTTTGTGAGAACATCATGAAAACGTCCTGAACTGCATTTTTATGTCTGACGAGGCACATTTTGACTTAAACGGCAATGTTGACAAACCAAATTGTCAAATATGGAGTAATTCTAACGCACAGATACCCAATCTGATGCAATTACATCCACTTCGCATCGTGCACACCATATGATGTGCAGTTTCTTCTAGGTTTATTGTCGGGCTTTACTTCTTCGAAGAAAACGGTCTTACTATTACGGTCAATGCAGAATTGCGTCAAAAGAGAATCTCTTTCAACACTGTTTGGTTTCAACAAGATGGGTCAACTTGTCTGTTATGACAGAATTGAGGCAAAAATTTCTTAATAAACTGATTTCAAGAAACTCCACATTCTGTTGGCCTCCCAGGTCTCCTGACCTCACTGTACCTGATTTTTTTTTTTTTTTTTTTTTTTGTGGGGTTATTGCAAACAAGTTTACAAAAGAACTAAACAAATTTGATTGATATTTCTGATTTTTGCAGCAAAAGATCCTGACGATCGATACCAATTTGCTATCATCGTCAGGAAAATTAATATGTTAGTAATTAATATTAATATTAATATTAATATTAATATTAATATTAATATTAATATTAATATTAATATTAATATTAATATTAATATTAATATTAATATTAATATTAATATTAATATTAATATTAATATTAATATTAATATTAATATTAATATTAATATTAATATTAATATTAAAAAATTTTATCCTAACATTCATTCCTAAACAATTCAAATCTAGAATTTCTTATTAACTAAATATCTATAATTCTGTGCTAATTTTTCTGTGTCTACCTTGAGGTTAATTCTCTGTGTTGTTGGTGTGTTTATAATCTCTAACATTTCTAACATGTAACACTTCTTATAATTATTTTCTATTCTTAAAATTGAAACATTTTCAAAGTTTGCAGAGTGATTAAATTTTGAACAATGAGAAGATAAAGCAGTTTTTTGTGAATTAATATCCCTACATCTTTCATCTGACTTATGTGCTGCAATTCTAGTTTTTAATTTGTTTTTTGTAGTTCCGACGTAAACTTTACTACAATTTTCTTGGTCATTACCCTGACAAGGAATTCTATAAACCGAATTTGAAATGTCCCATTTATTAAGTCTATCTTTAGTCTTACTAAATAATTTACCTAACGTATTATAGCTTCTATGAGCCATTCTATATCCCTCTTTATTATATATATTAGACCTTGCTAATCTTCCTGATAAACCTGGTATATATGTTAAAGATTTATACATTATGCGTTCTGATGAGTTAACTAAATTCTGTACATTTCTATTTTTAAACTGACTTACAAATCTAGAAGCAAATTCAGCTGGAAAACTGTTATCTTCTAATATGTTTTTAATCTTTATAATGCTCCTTCTATGGAACTCCTCCTCACTTATTGTAAGAACCCTTTCCACAAAATGTTTAGCTGTGTTTATTATTATATTTCTGCTGTGCTTTGAAAAATAGTTAATTAATCTCCCTGATGCAGTTGGTTTTTGGTAACAATCAATTACAAGTTTGTTATCTCTCCTAATTATGAAAGTATCCAAATATGGTAATCTTGAACTATGTTCATTTTCAATAATTTTATAATTTTCCTGACGATGATAACAAATTGTTATCGAAATATTGAAAATAAATACTGTTAAATTTTTTATATAACATAAAACGATCTTTTGCTGCAAAAATAAGAAATATTCACCTAAACAAGATCAAATAATTAAATATCAAAGACAAATTTGATTGATTTAAAGCAATCCATTCGAACGGTAATTGAGACAGTTCCCGCTGCAACACTCCAGGCAGTAATGAATAACTTTTTGATAAGATGTCATTACATGTGTCAACAAGGGTGGAGGCCAATTCAATTATTTTTTAAACCTCATGAATTACTTTAATAAAAATGTACTATTTTTCAAATGAATTTCATAAAAATAAATTACATAAACTTTACAAAAAGTTATTTGAGTTTCTTAATGTAGCAAAATTTATCAACCATCCTGTATTTTTATTATTTGCTTTTGTAAAAAATGCAACCTTGATATAATGAAAAATCTTTTTCTTGAAACAAGTTTCTAAAAATGGTGAAGTATTATAGAATGTAAAATCTCTTACCTTATTCTTACTTATTTTCATAACGTTTTACATTCACACTTGTACGTGTTTGAATTTTTGACAAGTCTTAATACAAAGTCTGATAGTCTGGGGGCTAATTCCGTCATTCGTGATCGAAATTACTATCGAGTAGAAAATAATTTCGATATCGTGTAAATTTCTAATGATGTGACTCGTTACGTAACGAGTCGAGTTATCACTTCAGTGTTGCAAAATACTGACAAAATGTATTTTATAACACTGCCGAAAATTGTATATATTTGCATACTTTGTATACATGTTGTACATTAAAAAGTAAGTAAATAGAAATAAAAATTCAATAAATATGTATGTAGAAAACAACCATTTAACTATGTATAAGCATATGTGTGTATATATGAATTTCTAAAAAAAAAAACAAAAATAAATTCTTGAATATAATAACATGTGACTTCAAATATAAGTTTTTGTGTTCTTAGCAATACTCATCTTTATATACATATACCTGTATATATACGTCATATACATCAGCACATTAATTGAAAAAATCCTTAAAAATCAAAAATTCTCAATTTAATTTAAATACTATTGCTATTCAAAACAAATTTTTAATTTACATTTGTTTTGTGTTTTTCTGTTCGGCTGGTTTTCGATAGTACTTTTGCTTACGAGTAAAAAGTTGCACGGCTGCATTCGAATGGTTACTCGCTATCGAATGCCATCATTACAAATTTCGAAACCTTTTACTCAATATCGAATGAGATAGTCCCAAAAGTGTAAAAACTCGCACATTCGAGTAAAAACTCGCTCGTAAGCGAATGACAGAATTAGCCCCCTGAAGTGCCCTTTAATAATATTTTGCTGTATCGAAAATCCTTAATTTGGGAGCATTTAATATTATTGGTCTCGTTAAGTTTATTTAAATCTTTTTATTTATATCCTTCCTTTCTATGGCTCGTACTTTTCGAAATCTATTTATATTTTTATAAAAGAGTTAACAATTATTTATTGGCTCACGCTTTTAGAGTAATTTCCGTAAGCAAAGATATATACGGTGTCATGATGGCTTCCTTGCAGAGTTCAATAGACAGCCAGACAGACAGACAGACTGACATTCACATAATACAAACGCAAATGTTGACTAAAACACACACACATACACAACATAAACATACTCGTACTTTTAAAATGGTATACATTAAGCTGTATATAAGGTTAATGGTTATTTTAGCTTATCGTTTAAATTCTTTCTTTCCTTCTTGCTTTCTTTCTTCTGGCTATAGAAAACAAATTGAATAGACAGAGAAGAACCCTGTATATGTTCAAAGCAAAGATGTATGAAAAAATAAAATGCTTAATTGTCAAATCGCTTGAACTGGATGCATTATTGGCTACAGGTTTATATTCCTTTTGACTTGCAATAAGGTTAACATAAATTTTTAGCGAAAATTATTCTTGTTTTTTACAATTTCTAATTTTATTGTTTACTTAAGAAAAAAAAAGAGAAGAGTAGATGATGGTATAAAAAATTGGTTTGCTATTTAAGCACTTTTACTTCATTCGTTGACTGATGAACATAATTTATTTTGTGCAGAATATTATTATTAATTTCCTGTTCAATTTTTCTTTTTATAAAGAAAATAATTACTCCATCAATTTATCGTTGGTTTCATATAGAAAGGTCCTAACTTGCAGTTATCCTGTATTAATTTTAGAACATATAATATACAGTAACTCGTCGCACTATTGTACTGTATTAATCTCACAGCAGTTATACAAAAAAAGTTTTATGTTGGCTGCTGTAAAGGTTTAATTATGCTAGTTAGGACGTTTTAGCACTAGATCTATGGCATGTAGTCTATTTAAAAGCTAACAGTTCTTTTTTTAATTTATGCAAACAGTTGAAAACTTTTTTCTTTTTTTTTTTTTGCATTTGCTATATTAAAATATATTTTGTGCTTAATTAAATGTAAATTGTTTTCACTTAGCATTGTTATCTCAAAAGTATGCTTTACAATTTTGCTCAAACTCAAGCCGTACAGTTATGCAATGGAATTTTTATTTAATTAATTAAACAGCTGCATTCCATTAGACTTTCTACAAGTATGAATTTGCCTGCTTCTTCTTTAAGAAATGGAATCGAACGTGACACTGATAGGTATACAGGGTGTCGTAGAATTCAACATCAAGCTGAAACAGATTGTTTGTAACTATCATGAGTAAAATCAGAAACAAAATCTACTGAGTTCGAGCCCTAGTGGGTGCTGATGAGCAGTGTAGCGACTGCGAAAGAGCTAGTTGTCCCAGCTTTGGTGTAATCAATTATTTTTTCCTATCTTCTTTGATCAAGAGCTATTGATTGCGGCAATTAATGAGATAATTAAAAATAAAAATATTTCTTGGCTAAAGTCAGCTTTGAACTTGAGCCATAATATTATTTGATATAATATTAGATATCTAAAAAAAAGACATTTTACTCAGTTCAAATGTTTTTTATTCGCACTAGCCGTTGTATTTTTTTTGTTTAGCTTTATTCTGATTTTTCTCAGGATGGTTGCAATCAAGTTTTTCACCCAGTTTTGGCGTGACGTTGATTTCTGAGGCAGCCTGTATAGGGAATTCTAAAAGCAAATTTATTTAACTAAAAATATTCCAGCGAAAAGTTTACTTACTTTAAAAATTTTCCTAATATGTATCGTAGATGTTCGCAAACGAATACCTGAAAGTAAAAAAGTAGAAACAACAATAAGTAACGTAATAAATAAACAATGACTACTAATGTTAGAAAAGACTTGCGGAATAAATATAGTTGAAAAAACGAAAAACACGCTTCGATATCTAATTTCAAATATTTCATTCACTATTGTTTAAGCTTCTTCTTAAATTATCCATAAAACTAGATAATTATCCGTATAACGCATTCACATTTGTTTTTAATTCCCAAAATCGGCTTCAGGAATCGCCAAAATTCCCCACGTCCCCGGAAACAATGTGACAACTTCAATTTTAGCACTAAGTCAATTTATCGTTAATACTTCAGATATACGTTCCAAGGTCAAAACGCGCGCCGAAAATGAAAAACGGGTTCTGATTCGGTTAGCGAAGCAGTTCCTAGTTGTTTTGGAATTTCCAAAGTCGGCTTTAGTAAACGTCAGAATCATCCCACTTCTTTACAAGCAATACGGAAACTTCATTTTCGCACTGAAGAGATTGGCCATTTATAGTTCAGATGCATGTTTCACGGCAAAAAGTGCCCTGAATGTGAAAAAAAGATTATCGAAGTAGTACCGATTTTTTTTGTTTTTTTCTTGGAAATTCCCTATGCACGACAAATCTTCATACATAGGCGCCGTTTTCGACAACATGCTGTCTTGCGCATGCTCTCCCCTGTGGTTTGGAAGTGAGCCTTCCTAACAACTCTACTTGTCTCAGTGTCACGGATCTGGTTACAGTGCAAATCTACACCGAGTACATGGATTCTTCAAGCATTTATTAAACCACACCAAAACGGCACCACGTTGCCCACCGAAGGACTTACTCAAGCCGGAGAGTATCACACATATTTTTCGTGCCATATGAAGTTTACAACACATAAATCATTTTACAATTTGTTTTAGCGCTATTTCTTGATATTCAGTTCTATAATCTTTGTTTGTTTTTTTTTAATTTCTACAAAGAATACAATACTAAAAATTCTAACAAGAAAACTTTATCATGATTCATTTTGCGTGCTTCTTCTTCCATCAATTCATTGTGCAAAATTTTGTTTGAATGACAAAATTTTACGTTAGACAACACAAACATTCAAGATGCTTGCACAAAAGTTGGGCAAACATGCTTCAAGTATATGTACAAAAGTAAACACGCCCTTTAACAACACTTAATGTTTGTACAAATCGCTCCTTTATTGCAACATAGTCATATCTCAAAAAATAAGCTTTTCGAGGTAACAATGCAGAATTTTAACAGTACTACCATTTATATTGTGCCAACAATTTATTCAAATTGCTCTTAAACTGTTTCCTTTGGGAGATGTTTTCTCAAAAACCTTGCTAAGACTTGTATGGAAACTAAAAATTTTAAATGCGTTTTTCTCGAAACGAGCTTTTTTACGATATGACTATGTTACAATAAAGGAGCGAAATGTTTTTGCATGTTTGTTAAGCTGTTTGTATAGTTTGGTTGGCGCTTAACTAGTTCCTTTATAAAATTAGGCATTCTTATTTTGAGGATAAATATGTATGCACATATTTAACAGTAGAACAAATAAATTTATTAATTTTTTTAAAAGCCCATATAAATTTTCTTCTTTTATTATGTTTTATTAGAAAATAAAATATTTCTAAGAGCAAAATTTTGTTATTAAATATTTTTTTTTATACATTGGTCACACTGCTTTTATTTTGTAGTCAACAAAAATCGAAATTAGTTTAATTCGAGTGCGGCAAAAAAAATCAGCTTGGACAACAACCTGCAGTCGTGTCGTCTTGCTGTTGTATAAATAAACATTCGTATTTAAATGCATGTATATTATATTTGACATATTGAAGTCGGTTGTCTGCTGGCTTCAATGTGTCTAATGCTTAAGTCAGTTCACTGCACAGTACTTTCAACTTCAGCAAATGTCACAACTGTTTTGAGTTTTACTCAGTTCTCAGCGTAAATAGCGCAAAAATTCCTATACACTATGCAAACGCTTTGTACAGTACTAGACTTTAGCACGGAATTTGTGTAGTGTATTGCCGGTATATCACAATTCCCTGCCTTTTCTCTGTGTAACTGTGGGGAAAACCAAAAACGACGGATTGTATTCTGTTTGTGAGCGAAATTGAACTCTGTGACTTCGCAAGTCATACGCTTATCTTGCAAATGCTATGATGCAAGACCATTTACACAGCCTAGTGAATACGACTTGTTTATTTTGCTTTTTATATATATTTTAAAATTTTGTTTGCTATTTTTTTTTTTCTTTTTGATTTACATTTCTAAAATTTTATTAAGTAAAATTAAATAAATTAAAAGTTTTTGTAGCCAATTGTTATAAAACCAAAATCTTTCCAGTTGTGTAGTGCATGTTTTTGGCCAATTTGTTTTGCTTTTCTTAAACAAAGACTTAGAGAAAAAAAAACAACAACAAAGCAAATAAAAAATAATCTCAAAAAGAAATATTAAAAAGATTGCATAAAATTTTTCTTTATTGTTAAGTTTGTTTTCTTTTTAAATTAGCATGATTTTCCAGTCATGTGGTTTCATTTAAGTAAAACTGGCAGCAGGGTTGTTCATCTTATTTTTATTTTTTTTTTTCGTTTTATTTTATTTCTCTTTTTTTTTATTTGTTTCTTTTTTGCTGCTTTAAGATGGGTTTCGGTTACAGCGTAATAACTTTGCAGTTTCTTTTTTTTTTTTCTCTATTTGTTTGCATTTTTAAAATATTTTCTTGACTTTTTTTCGCTGTGCATTTATGTACTTTATTTTGAATGGCTGGTGGATGCCAGTGCAACTGAATAATATTGTCTTGGCTTGTCTTATTTCGCAGCAAGTACGGTGGGATTACAAGAGAAAAAGTACTCTTACTAACAAAAATTGGCTCGTTCGAGAAAATAGTGACAGTCGTAAAGCACAACAAAAAAAAACAACATGGCAAATGGAGAAGAGTAAACAGTAGATGAGGCAGCGAAGAGTGAAAAGAAAAATTGTGGGTTTAACGGTGAAAATGTTATAATACGAGCAGTAAAGCGGATTAAAACCTAAAAGCTTAAACCTTCTGTTGGGTTTTATAGCGTGTTTTCTTCTTCTTCTTCTTTTTGTATTTATTTATACACATTTTTTTCTCTTTTAGCTGACGTTATAAATTCATACAAAAAGAAATGAAATTTTAAATAAATTGTTGTTCTACGAAACGTTGCTGCTGATGTCGTGCGTCGTGCGTGTAGGTTTTGCCAGAGTGGCGTAATGCTAGAGAAAAATCAAGTATCTTGGTTTGTTAAACTGATTTGAAATTCAAATTTTAAAGTCAGCAGGCAATAAAAATAAAAGATATAACAGAGATTTATTTGGAACTTTAAGAATATTTAGTCAAATATTTTGGCACATAATCTATCAAAAACAATTTAGAAAGTATATTTTAGTAACTATTTATTTATGCAAATGTGTTGCGGGACTTCCCCTTAATTAATCAATTAAAATTTAAAAAAGAAAAACATCTTATATACGCCGTAGAATACTCAGTTATATGTTAATCTGTATCAGGTTCTAAGAAATACGCGATCTGAAACCTTAAAACTTTCTAGAAAACGCTAAGTTGTTTTAGGTGTTCTAAGAAACGCGTGATATACTGGCATTTCGAAGTTGTGCCCAAGGCGAATTTATACAGGCGAATGCAAGCGGGAAGGCGAATTCAATACTTTGTATTTTGTTATTGTAAAACTTACTGAGAATGTCAAAATCTAAATTCGCCTAAGATTGTACAGCTAAGAAAAAATGTTACATAAACGTTAAATACACATTTTTATAATTGTCTATAATTAAAATCACAGATTATAATGGTTTTCCACTTTTAAATTCACAAAAATTTCTGGAAATCATACAAAATAAACTTCAGATTATAATAGCGCGAAAATGTTTACAAACAAAAGACAAAAAATTTGACAGTCTCATTGAAAAAAACGCGGCAAGCAAAATTAATCACCTAAGCTGTAAAGTTCACATAGTAATGAATTCGCCTTGGTTGTTGCGAAAACATAAACCGCTTTTACACACGGAAAGTTTGCTTTGCAAAATCATGATTTTGGTGGTTCCAAGGGAAAAGAGAGCGGCTCACTTACACTCTTTATTTTTCCTTGACACCACCAAACTCAATACTTTGCAAAGTACACATTCCATATGTGAAAGCTGTGATACTATATGTGGCTTAAAGTTACATGGAAAATCTTAGGAAGAAAATCTTATTTTATCAGGTTTGGTAAAAAACATGCACAAATCAAAAAATTAGAACACTAGGACGAGAGCAAATGGCTTCGCATCATGGACAAAAGTAGGACAAAATATCGCCTCTCACAAATAAATATAGAAAGAAAAAAGACAGTATACATGTTCCGAGAAACGCGCGTTCTGAAACTGCAAAGCGTTCCAAAAAATGCTTAATTGATTTCTGGGTGTTCTACGGAACCCGCGTTTTACTGACGTTTCGGAGTTTTTTTCCAAAAAAAATACTACATATGTTTTACATACGTATATATGTATGTGGTAGTTGTAAATATATATATTTAGCAAATTCAATCAGTTCATTTCAATATACACATGCGAGTTGAAGTCGCCAATTTTAAGCGATATGCATTTTCTAGAACCCCTATTTGGCGATTTCAAATCGCAAAACCATACTTCTTGCATTATACGTTTCTCAGAACTCAGAACATGCCTGTAAATTTTTATTACTAAAATTATTAATACTACAATATTTTAAACCACTTAATTCAACAAATTCTACCAAAATCAATTGGTACTAAATGTATATTTATTACTAAAATTTTAAGTACTAGCTAAAACATAACTACAAAAAAATTTAGTACTTTATTTTTAGTGTTAAAATTTTTAAAACACATATTTTTCAAATCACGTGATTCAACAAATTTGTAAAAGAGCAATTAGTACTAAAGTTTTAATACTAAAATTTTTGGTACACATATTTTTTAAACCACGCGATTCAAAAAACTAGCCAAGAAAAAATTCATGCAATATTTTGCCCGCTATACTAAAACTTATACTAAAGATAAGTACAAAAAAATTTAGTACTTTGTTTCTAGTGTTAAAATTTTTAGTACACAAATTTTTATATAACATGGTTCAACAAATTTGTCAAAGAGCAATTAGTACTTAACTTTTAATACTAAAATTTTTGATACACACATTTTTTAAACTACGCGATTCAAAAAATTTGTCAAGAACACATTCATGCAAAATTTGTTTTATTACAAAAAATTTTAGTACTACAATTTTTTTAATACTAAACTGTTTAGCAATACTATACATAGTATATACAATTTTTTAACATAATAGAACTTCAAATATATATACATTTTTTCCATGTCGCCAATAACGCTTTTAGTACAAAAATCTTCATAAATATTTTGAAGTGCTCAAATTGTTTTCTGTAATTTCCTGTTAATTTGTCTACCTACTAGCTCTGACACACATTTAATAAAATTCTGAATATATTATATTGTGAATATTTTATATATATTGTGCGCTTTAATTTAATTTTATTCTTTTGTTTTGTTAAGTAATTCTTAAGTAAAATTTTCGCTTATTTGAATTTTAGTACTCAATAATCAGAATTTAACATAAATGGTCCAAAAGTTCTTGTTTTGTTATATAAATTTAAACTCAAATTTGTTCATACAAAAATTTTTAAGCACAAAGTTTTGTTTGTACTAAATTGTTTCTAGATAATATTTCTTAAATTTTAGCACTCAATACTCAGCACTTATACATATTTACCAACTTTTTAGTGTACACTTTTTGCCATCAATCTTGCTTATCTATTTAAATTTAAGTCCAAAAAGATATATAAATTTTAGTATAAATGCTCAATAAATAGCACATACATTTGCCAAATATTTAGTGTAGATTATTCGCCATTCAATTTATTTATTTAAATAAATTTAAGGCGTAAACTTTAAGCATATTGTTTTTAAACACAAAAGTGTTTAGTACCAACTTTTGTATTAATATTAAATATTCATATTTTCACCCTAACTTTTTGACTCAGTCGGGCTTATTTATATAAATTTAAGTTTGAAAACCAATTTGAGTTTTGGGACAAATTTTAATGCTCAATAATATGCATTTTAGTACAAATTTTAATGCTCAATAATTAGCATGTGTATATTCCAAATATTTAATGTAAGTGTTTTATGTTTCATCTTGTTTAGTAACACCAATTTAAGTTTGAAAATTTTGATAAAAACAATGAAGAGTTTACAATTTTTTAGTACTAAATTAGTCTTAAAACCATAAGCTCGATAATCAGCGCATATAACTAATTTTCCAAGTTTTTAGTACAAATTTTTTCATAATCTTGCATATTTAGATAAATTTAAGTTTAAAATTGAATTGAGTTTCAATAAAAAAATGTAAAACTTAATATTTAAGCATTTTGTTAAGGATTTACATACTAACTGCCTTATTTATAATAAATTTTTCAAGTATATTAACCTATTATAGCACTGATTTCTATAAAAAAAATTGTGTAACAAAAGCTTAATAGACATGAAAAAAATTTAAACAATTAAGTTTTTTATTTGCTATTTAAGCTTCTAACATTTATACCAGTAAAAAATTATAAATAGCTTGTTTTCTGTGTTTCCCAGCTATCTATATGTCGACATTTCATAGGAGCTACCCTAATCATCAGTAGACTTTCAAAAATTTTCAAAGTCTACTGATGATTAGGGTAGCTCCTATGAAATGTCGACATATAGATAGCTGGGAAACATAGAAAACAAGCTATTTATAATTTTTTACTGGTATAAATGAAAAAAATTTTATAAATAAGAACCTTAGTAATTAAACATTATATTTTCCAAATTTGTTCTAAAGATTTTTTGCCATTTACCTTATTTATTTATACAAATTCAAGTTTTAGTAAGAACAATGTATAGAAAATTAAATTTTTAGTACTAAAACTGTTTAAGTTTTCAGATATATAGGTTTTACATATTTATAACAAATACTTAACATTAGCAAAAGTTTTAAATATCTCAGCAACTTAGTAATAACTTTTAGTACTAAAAATTAGGACTAAAAATATATTTTAAAAAAATCTGATGTATACCTGTTTTGTTGGATACTTAACAACTTTGTTGTTTCAGATATTGATTCGTATCATTATTATAGAAGCTTATAAAGTAAATAAGCTAAATTTTTTGTTAAATATTAATATTTTTTATAAATAAAAAATGTATTTGCTTATATTAATAACAGTTTTCAAAAATTTGGGCAAAACTTTTTGTTTTTGTAAATGAATTTCATTATTCATATATATTTGCAAAACATTTTGTACTAAAATTTTAGTCAAAGGAATTTTAAGTAAGAGATATTCAGTATGGAGTATGAAAAATTTGTAACTTATGTTAACTTTTTATTTGGATACATCTCAGAATCTCAATTTTCAAAATAAATGCGCACAATTTGGAAGCGTTGTACAGGCCATTCGTGTTGGAATGTCAACCAAACTAACCATAAATCATTTAACAGCTGATAAAATTGACGCCATTTAAAAAAGTGTTGCCATCTTAAACACCTTTTATACTCGTATCTTACAATAATAATGTAGAAAAAGATGAGAGTTTGAAGAATACTTGAAAGTACACAAAATACGTTTCTTTGTTGAGTTGAGTTAGGCGACTTTTATTGGTGGCAACACACAAATTTTAATGCTCAATAATATGAGTTTTAGTACAAATTTTAATGCTCAATAATTAGCGTTTGTATATTCCAAATATTTTATTTAAATGTCTGTTGTTTCATCTCGTTTAGTAACACCAATTTAAGTTTGAAATTTTTGATACAAACAATGAAGAGTTAACAATTTTTTAGTATTAAATTAGTCTTAAAACCATAAACTCGATAATCAAAACTTTTTGTTTTTGTAAATGGATCTCATTAGTCATATATATTTGCAAAACATTTTGTACTAAAATTTTAGTCAAAGGAATTTTAAGTAAGAGATATTCAGTTTGGAGTATGAAAAATTTGTAACTTATGTTAACTTTTTATTTGGATACATCTCAGAACCTCAATTTTCACTCCCACTCTCGTTGGAATGCCAACCAAAGTAAACATAAATAATTTAACAGCTGATAAAATGGCCGCCATTTAAAAAAGTGTTGCCATCTTAAATACCTTTTATACTCGTATCTTACAATGATTTTGTAGAAAAATATGAAAATTCGAACAATACTTGATAGTACACAAAACACGTTTCTTTGTTAAGTTGAGTTAGGCGACTTTTGTTGGTGACAATAAACATATTTGATGAACTTATATCATTTCAATATAATTTAATTTATTTTCTTTAAATTATATATTTTAATACATTTTTATTCCGTTTTTCAAATCAATAATTTCAAATCATATGTGAAATTATAGCTGCATCTTAAATTTATTCTTGCAAAATTTTTTCTCAAAGTAAACTTTACGAAAAACTTGCTCATATATGAATGTTAAAGTAAATGCAAATCTACACACACACACATTCACACACGCATGCACACACCTACACTGTTTAGCAATATTGTTGCTCGTATGAATTTTCACAAGTAAACTTTTTAAAATTGTATATTTTTTTTGCTCTTGAAAGCAACGTTGTTGTTCTTGCTGTTACTTTGTTGCTTCTGGTTGTTTGATTTTGGTTTTGCTGTTGTTGTTGCTGTTGCAGACGTTGTGATTGCTGTTGAACTTTGTGCATGTTGTAGTTGATTCAAAAAGTTGCAAATTGCAACCAAATCATTGCACATATTTTCATTGCTTTTTTTTTCTATTATATTCTACTCGTTGATTTTTCGAAGAACAAAAAAATTTAACAAATTTAATTTTGTATGTGTGTGTGTGCGTACGCTTATTTTTAAGCGTGTAAAGATTAATGTTGTTTATTGTTATACAAGTAGAGGGTGTTTTTTCAGAGATTTTTCAATGAATGAGCTGAAGATCAAATCGTTAAGAAGATTTCGTTGAAAATTTTGTTTTCCGACCATTGGATTGGGCCATTACATTTAAAATAAGGATAAACCACAAGCTTTTGACGAAATACTTTTACATCCAGAGAAACTTACCGGTCGGTTAAGATTCATGGGTCTATATCAGTAAACTGCAATGAATCGTTTTGTGGCCTGTAACGTGGTTTTTCCATCGGCTGTGGTAGCAAAGCGTCGTCCATCGTCCACTTAAGGATTCAAAAACCTTAAGTAAATAACAACACAGAATTGTTCCTCTTTGAGGCTTATAATAATCCAAAATCCTATTTATTTTTTAGAATAATAATAACGGTAGCGATAGACTCACGATCCTCGCAGTCTGATTTCCGTTTCGAATGTTCTTTATACGATTCTAATCGGCAGTAGTGAAAAAGATTTACATTCTAATCCGATTCTAATCGGCAGAGAGATGATTGCCTATAGCCACGTGGATGTACACCTTCGTGGATGTATATCTTCGTACTGACACTCCTCGGGTTCGACTGGACACGCTGGAGTGTTCCGTTGGTTTCGGTATAGCAGTACAAACCTGGTGTAACATTAGAAAGAGTTCGTTTAACAGCCGTACTCAGCAAACACTGGAAGAGAATATGGTAGTAATACCCTCAGTTTTGGTACAAGAACGGTTGCTAGTAAGAATTGCTCTTGTGGCAGGTTGGGTGTATCTCCTCGTATAAATAGACTTGGACCTCGGTCAACAGTCGTACTCAGCATACACTGGGATCAGATATATAGGGTGTTTTTTTAAGCCCGATAGAACTTGAAATTGTAAAAAATAACACAAAAAATTAAATTGTAATCAAAATTTTTTTTTATTCGAAAGATCAATACGTGACATTAACATTTGAAAATGATTTCGGGCATATGGGCACCGCGGCTGTTCTTGACGAAGCGCATTCTGGACGTCCAATTTTGGGCCACTTTTTCGAGCACTGCTGGCCGTATGTCACGAACAACACGAACAATGCTGGCCTCCAAGGCGTCAATTGTTGCTGGTTTATCAGCATAAACCAGTGACTTCACGTAGCCCCACAGGAAATAATCGAGAGGTGTCAAATCGCACGACCTTGGAGGCCAATTGACAGGTCCATTTCTCGAAATCAACTTATCGCCAAATTTTGATTTGAGTAAGTCGATGGTTGCGTTCGCCGTATGGCACGTAGCGCCATCCTGTTGAAACCACATCTCCTCCGGATCAATGTCATCCATATTTTCAAACAAAAAATCATTGATCATGGTGCGGTAACGATCTCCATTGACCGTAACGCGAGCTCCGGCCTGATTTTTGAAGAAATAAGGTCCGATGATGCCACCAGCATGAAAACCGCGCCAAACAGTGCATTTTTCTGGATGTAATGGAGTCTGTAGGGTCTCTTGTGGATTGGTCTCACTCCATATGCGGCAATTTTGCTTATTAACAAACCCGTTAAGCCAAAAATGCGCCTCATCGCTGAACACAATTTTGCGATAAAACAACGGGGCGAATCGACGACTGATTTTCAAAGTAAATTTGGATAATTTCGTAGCGTTGTTCAAGCGTGAGTCTATTCATGATGATTTGTCAGAGTATACTGAAACAAATAAAAAAAATGTTTCATCAAAATTTAATTTTTTGTGTTACTTTTTACAATTTAAAGTTCTATCTAGCTTAAAAAAACACCCTTTAGTAGGAAATCCCACGGGTTTTGTACAGCAACCGTTTCTGGTAGCAATTCCTCTTACTACAGGTCCGCGCTTACACAGGCTTTGCGTTCGGTCAGCAGTTGTGCCTAGCACACACTGAAATCGAATGCGGTAGAAACTCACGTACTAGGTACAGCAATGGTACACGGTATAATTTCGTCATCAGAGCAATACTCTCGCAAAATTCACATAGTTCTAGTTAGTTCGAAGACCACTGGGAGAACAAAATTTTAAAATTGATTTGCATCAGCCCCTGTCTTGTTGGCATTATCTGATGATGGAGCAACTTCACGGAGTAAATTATTCACGATTCACCAGCACCTCTCTGTGGTTTGCAAGGCTCACACAGATTGCATCTTTTGCCATAAGTTTGTAGACATATAGACTAACTTCTTGCTGAAGAGGTCGGGCCTTCTAATTAATCCCGTGTGCAATTGCCAAGCTCAATGAGTTGGTTTGTAGAATTTAGTTAAGAGAACCAACTTTTAACTAACCCACTCGCCTAACCATCACTTATGGGTCCCTACATTGCAGGTATCCGTTGCAAGAAAACAGCTCTACGGGGTGTTGTCAGCCCCCAAAATACCGGCATTGCACCATTATTATCAGGGAAAACTTATTCTCCTTACTACCCCAGTAAGGGGAGTAAGTTTTCCCTTTAGGTTTAAACCACAGCCAAAATATTTCATCCAAGATAGGCACCCAACCATCAACCTCTCTGAGGCTTGGGCGATCCCCATTCTGCTAATTAACCCTTGGGGTGGGTTTCAGGAGTCCGAAAGGATATAACTGATGCGGCTTCTTAGAGTTTTATTTTCTGCAACAAACGGGGAACTCTTACTCCTCTATGCGCTAGAAAGCAAAGTGCCCCTGTTTGGTATACACTAAACCAAAGGCTTCTGCCCGGGGGACTGCTGGGAAAAGTCAGTCCAAAGACCGCTGGCGGAATGGTCAGGGAGAACTGTCAGCAGCAGCTGCTGGGTAAAATATATGTCCTTAAGCGGAAGACTGGTCGAATTAATATTTTTTTATTTGCTGTGCAGGTATTTACTACGCTCCGATGATCACCGACTTTCTTCCTTTTCAGTTTGTTTTTCACTATCTTATACTCCTCAGCTCATGAATTGAATGAGAATTATTACTAACTACGACTAACTTTGAATAACTTCGCACTAAAAATTATCTTATATGAGTGTAGTTGTATTTTTCCGTAAAATGCACACCGTTAGGCATATTAATGATGGTTAGTTGATGCTCATTATAAGTCAGATGTATTATGTACAAAGCGACTTAAAATGTTCGTCATTCATAATAATTCATAAAAATTTAAGTACAAGTAAGTAGGTATCGTACCTAAACTTGCAACAAAATGGTAACTTATACATGAAGGTCACCTTTTAAAAATATAGTTCTTTATTTTATTATGATGAAAACCCATAGTGCCCAAGCCCTATGCCCTTGGAGCTCAGTTGTTTTTGTAATATAAACATGTGTGCAAACAACTGCAAAGCAATAGCACTTTCGCATACTTTGCTTAATAAATAAAATCAGATTTTCCTTAAATGTATTGGTGTTTGCTCTTCCATATAGAACTTTTGGACACCAGTGATTTAAACCTAACTCAAAAAAAAACACCCTGTATGAATATAATGTGTATGACAGAATGCGTTTACCCCCCGTTTTCAAAATGTCTAAAGATCAGCTGGGGATTTAAAATGTTAAATGACTTTGAACTACATTACAAGCACACATAAATACATACACACACACACACAGACACACATGAACGCACTACACACATTTCAAGCTACGCATTTACTTTCTAGACATTATTTTGCACAGTCTTTTACTATGAAAAACCTTAAACACAATCCAATTACTCTGAAATTCTCTAGTAGTGCATTTTGCTTAAGAAAAAGCTTTTAAAACGAATTCAAACAAACCGTTAATAGAAAAATTTTCCATTTCCTTACACTCAACCTTCATCATCCACCACTTTTGCATTAAAAAATAAAAATAAAAGCCTTAGGCGAACGGTGTTTGCAAGGAAGTGTTTATTGTTGCAAGAAGAACACCAGTGTACGAGGAACCTTTAGAAGGCATAAAATTTACTTTGAAATACAAAAAAAAAAAACTGGTATCAACAGAACAGCTTCTGGAGCCTTTACAATCTGCTTTCGGTGAAAAAGCAACAAAAAAAATTAATTTCTTTAAAAAAAGAAACGATTTTGTAGGTTGGTTTTATTTGAGCTCATCTTATGTGTAAAATTGCTATTCTGAGAAATTCTTTTCTTTACTTTGTTGCTTTTTTACACAACTAAACACCAGCAAATCTCTTATTCCCAATTCCCGTTATCTCAATGCACATTTGAAAATTAAATTTGATTAAAAAATTGGCAACATTTTGATATATTGATTATGAGATTTTTACGAGTGCGAGTGGAATGGAAGAAAATTCATGCAATTTTTCCATTTTTTTTTTCAAATTGGCGCTGAAGTTGTAGTAGTAATTTTTAAACGAACTCATGAGCAAAAAAAAAAACAAACAAGCAGAGAAAAAGAAAATCAAACAAACTCCAGTTGAAGTTTTATCACAAGTCTTTCTTTTTTCCTTTAAAAATCACAAGTCAAAGAAAATTGAAGTTAAATTATTTTTTCCCCTCAAGTACTAAAATGTGTATGTTAGTCCTTCGCATCTCAGGGGATCGTTATATTTTAATAATACATATGTTGCATCAATTTCGAGAGTAAACTGTTCAACTTACTCAAGCAGCAGATAACTTTTGGAGACCATCATCAAGAGACACTTAATAAAAAATTAAAACAATTGGAAAAATAAGAGAAACCCGATGTGAAAAAAAACACTTCTGCTACAGAGAAACGCATGAGTTGATTCACTTTCGCTGTCCACTTACATTTTCAATTCATTTGTTTTGTTTTTAACATCAACATGTAGCAATGATATTACGGGCAGTGTTAATTCTGATTGACTTATTCTAATTTTTGAAATACGTTTGGCAAAAGGCAGCAGCAAATTATTCTTGTATGGCTGTAAACATTATTCTTAATGAGTTTTGTATATCAATCAAATAACAAATTATAAATAGCCTGTTTTCTATGTTTCCTAGCTATCTATGAATTGATATTTCATAGGAGCTACCCTAATCATCAGACATATAGATAGCTGGAAAACGTAGAAAACAAGCTATTTATACTTTTTTATTGGTATCAATGGTAGAGGCTAAAATAGTGAATAAAAAACTCAATTGTTTTAATCAAATAACTCACACGAGCATGTGGAATAGCTGAGCGCTTAAGTAGATAACACAGGATATGGTTTTAACAATGTACATATCATTTTTCACAATGTAAAATTTCTACATATCGTCTGTTACCTCAAAAATATCGCGTCTGTAAAAAACATGAGCAGAGATGTCTGACAAAATTTCAAATCCTCTCATAATTTTGAAGGCCACTCTCGCAACAGAACGTTAAATAAGTGATTTTACCGATAACGACCGTGCAAAATAAAACATTTTTGTCTAGCATTGGTTGGACCTAATTAATTTTATGTATTTAGTATTAAGATTTGAATACTAATTGTTAATTCACTTTGCGAAGATTCAATAAATAATTGAATAAAAAAAAAAAATAGAGTGTGTTCTATTTTGTAATGTTTAAACATCTGACATTAGAACTCTATGCCCTGCGAACAATTCAGCGGCCGTTTTTCGGTGGTATAAATAGTCGGCTTAAGGAAATTTTAATGCATTAATATTTTAATATGTTTTAAACATTTGTTTTTTATAATAATAAAAAGCATAGACACCATCAGACGTAAATGTGCGTTTGTGAGCAAATTTTAAAAATTTTGACGGACATGAAAAAATACAAGAGGAATTACATTTTAAAAAACAGACGTAAAAACACATCGTCTGTGGGTGTTTTTAAATAAATAAAACAATCCGTATGTATATATATACATACATATGTCTAGTATATAGATATTGTCAAACATTTTTAAAATTAATCCTAAAACTATTAATTAACAATTTTTCTTGCACTAAATACAATAGTTAACATTATAGATATCAGAAGTTTTTTTTTAAAGTACTCAATACAATCATACTGATTCATTGCCTTTTTAACACGCTTATAGTAGTGTCACTTGTATGTTTGTATGAGCGATTATTACGTTTGTAGGTATATAAAACTGTGCTTACAGCGCTGCCACTTAGTGCAAAAACTGAATTTGCCATATTGCTTTCAGGGAAGTGGGGAATTGTGGTGACTTCTGAAGCCGATTTTGGGAATTCGTAAAAAAACTCTAAACCGCTTCGCTAACTAGCTCGGAACAGGTTTCTTTTAACCGGGCACGCGTTTTTGGCGTGGATCTTGCATCTGAAATATTGACGGTCCTTCGCTTACTATGAAAATTGAAGTCATCATTTTTCTTCCGCGGAAGTGGGGGGTTTTAGTGATTTATAGAGGCAATTTTTGGAATTCTCCAAAAAAAAAAAAAAAAAAAAAAAAACAATCGGAATATCTACCCGGTTCAGAACCGATTTTTCATATTCGGTATGAATTTTTGCCGTGGAACGTTTATCATTAACTATTAACGGACATTCGGTTTATTACGAAAATTAGACTTGCCATATTGCTTCCGGGGAAGTGAAGAGATTTTAGCGTTTCCAAAAGATGATTTTGGGAACTTTTAAAAAAGCTCGAAACACGCTCTCTACCCGGCTCGGGCCCGGTGTTTTATATTCGCTGCGCGTTTTGGCTGTGAAACTTGTATCTGAGCTATTAAATTGAAGTAGCCGGTTTTGGCAATTCTAAAAAACTTCGAACACATTCTCTACTCGCTTCCGAATCAGCTTTTTATATTTGGTGCGCGGTTTTACCGTAGAACATGTATCTGAGCTACTAATGGTTATTCACTTCAGTGTGATAATTCATGTTGTCTCCGAAGCAACACGGTACGGGGACTTTGGCGAATCCTGACGAGGATTTTGGAATTTCCCAAAAAAAAAATGAGCTTCTCTAAAGGATACACGACTAAAAAATAAAAACTACATATAGTTTAAAAACCTAAAAACACGCTTTGATGTGGAACTAAAAAGTGAAAAATAATTCTAAGAATAACCTCAAACAATAGTGAATGAAAAATACTAGTATTATTGTGAATTAAGCGTGGGACAATTTGTGTAATTTTTTCGTATGTCAAACGTCCAATGCTGTGGCTATAGTACTTAAGCAGGTACTTTTGAAATCGAAACTTTTTAATAGGTACTTTTTTAACTTTTTGAGAGGGTACTTTTTTAAAAGTACTTTTTTAGGGGATACTTTTTAAGGGATACTTTTTAAAAGATACTTTTGAACGGTTATTTTTTAAAAGTATGTTTTCAAAAGGTACTTTTTAATACATACCTTTTATAAGGACACTTTTATTTTAAAAGATACATTTTTAGAAGGTTGCTCATTAAAAGCTACTTTTTTAAAAGGCTCGTCTATACTTTTTTAACAGATACTTTTTAAAAGGTACTCTTTTAAAAAGTACCTTTTTGAAAAGTAATTTTTGTAATGGTACTATTTTAAAAGATACATTTTTAAAAGGTAGTTTTTAAAAAATAACTTTTTAAAAGATATATTAAAACGTTATTTTATAAAAACTACTTTTTCAAAAGACACTTTTTTAAACAAAGTAGATATTTTTTTAAAAGTTACTTTATTAAAAGATACTCTTTTAAACGGTACATATTTAAAAGACACCTTTTTAAACAATTGAGTTTTATACACTATATTAGCTTCTAACATCAATCAAAAATTATAAACAGCCAATCAAAAAATTATAAACAGCTTATTTTCCATATATCCCAGCTGTATATCGACATTTCATAGGCGCTACCCTAATCATCAGCAGACTTTGGAAATTTTTTAAAGTTGAATGGTTGAGAATATCTTTAAAGGTAGGTCTCGAAGCGGTACTTTTTGAAAAGTGCTATTCTAAAATGTAATTCTAAAAGGGTATTTTGTTAAAAGGTACTTTTTTAAGAGATACTTATTTAAGAGATACTTTTTAGAAGATAGTTTTTAAAATGTACTTTTTAAAAGGCACATTCTAAAAAGGTACATTTTTAAAAGATATTTGTTTAAAAACTATTTTTAAAAGGTACGTTGTTAAAGGATAATTTTTAAAAGAGGTACTCTGTTGAAGGTACTTTTTTGAAAGGTACTTTTATAAAAGTAACTTATTTAAAAAGGTCCTTTTTAATGGGTACTTTTTATAACGTTGCTTTACTTTTACTTTTTAAAATGATACTTATTTTAAAGCTAGTTTTTTAAAACTGGTACTTTTTTGAAAGATACTTTTCGAAAAGTTAGTTGCTATGTTTAGCTATGTTTTTAAAACGTAGTTTTTTAAGAGACACTTATTTTAAAGGTACTTTTTTTTAATATAGTTTTTTAAAAGGTACTTTTTAAAAGTTACGGTTTTAAAAGGGAGTTTTTTAGAGATACTTATTTTAAAACTATTTTTAAAAAAGTTCTTTTTTAAAAAATACGTTTTTTATAGGCACTTTTTTTATAAGGTACTTTTTTAAAAGCTGCTCTTTTTAAAATGTACATTTTTAAAAGGCACGTTTTTAAATGGAACTTTTTTAAAAGGTACAATTTTAAATGGTACTTTGTTAAAAGATACTTTTGGTACTTATTTAAGAAGAATTTTTTAAGGGTCCTTTTTGAATGCTTGTTTTTAATAGGTAAATACTTGTAATTTTATAAGTTACTATTCAAAAGAGAAGTTTTTAAACGTATGCGATTTTAAAATATTCTTTTTTAAAAGGTAGTAATTTAAAAGTTACTTATTTTAAAAGGTACTTTTTCAAAAGGTGCTTTTTAAAAAGTATTTTTTTAAAAAGTACTTTTTAAAAAAGTACTTTTTATAGTTTCTATTTTTTTATAGAGTACTTTTTCAAAAAGCAATTCTGCAAAACCTTGATTTATTCAGAGAATAATTTTGTTCAAGGATACTTTTTTCGAAAGAAACTTTTTTCAAAAAAAACATTTTTAAAATATACGAGTATAATAATTCTTTTAAGAACTTTTTTTTTAGATACATATTTGTTTCAAGTAGAAATCTTTTAACAGGCTTTTCTCCTGAAAACTATTTCAATAAGTACTTTTTTAAGTGCCCTGGAGACGATCAAAAAAAGTCATCAAGCAGTGCATATGTGTGTGTGTGTTGTCTGATTGTAGTATTTGAAAGAGTCGTACAAATAATAGCTTCAATCACAATTTGTATTTTGCCGTCGTGGTGTAGATATTAAAAAAATTGTAAAAACCAAACCAAAATTTAAAATTTTTAAAAAGCACACAGCACAATTGAAATATATTTGTTTCACTTCCAATTTTATATTTTTTATTTTGTTTATTTTTTTTTTCACAGAAAAATTATATATTTTTTTTTTTTTTTGTCAAGCGCAAATGGAGACGTACAAAAAATCAGTCGTCAAAATAAAAATCAAAACGTTTTGATTTTCTTCAAACAGAGCCGACAACAAGTACATGTACCCGAAAAACAACGACCGCACGCACACAACCCAGTGATTGATGACTTTTTTTGATAGTCTACAGGGCACTTAAAAAAAATTGATACTTTTTGTTTTAAGAAATGTTTTATTAAAAAAGTATATTTTGAAGTTGATAAACTTTTCTAAAGGACACTTATTTTTTTTTTTTTTTTTTAATTTTTCAACTGGAAATTATTTTGTCTCTTTGAATTATTTTTAAGTTTTTAATATTTTATTGTTGCTGGATCGAAAATTAAATAGGATTTATTAACTGTGTTAGTTTTAATTGCCTATAATTATTTTTTTAGTCAATTTATAGCACAAAAAATGTTGGGCTGTTCCAAACCAATCCTCTTTAAAAATTTACTATTTTTGTGTGAAGTTATTTTCTGTTTTTTTGTCGTTTTTGGTGATGTCTTTCTTTTTCTTTTAAAAACCAATAACGAGCAAGAGGATCCTTAAAAGTGAACAAATATATACTGACAGCAGAACTGAATTTTATTATCCTTTGAACGTACGTAACCCTTTTTTTTTGTGCTGCCTTTTGAATTTCATACGTACAGATTTTATGCAAATTTTTTTTTATATCTTTTTTTTTTGTGCTGTTCTGTTTGTTTCTACTCCTTAGCATTGAATCTGAATCTGTTAAGGAAAAATTTGTTATCGCTATGGATATGGGCTTATGTTTTGCTTGTAAATAGCGCAGGAGGAAATGGCAAATATTTCAATCAACTTGATGTTGGTTATATGTTTTTTTTTTCTTTATGCTTTTACTGGGATGTGTTCGTAAAACTTACTTAAGCTCTGCGAGAGTTTATGGTGAAAACAATGTATCTGCTACAGTATGTGTTCACCTCAAACATTTTGCCTTGAAGACAGTGTGTGTGTGTGTGTGTGTGTATGTTCAAATTAAAGAAATAATAACAGCCAACATAAATATGTTCTGCAATTCAAAATAACAAATTTTGAGCATACAAAATTATTATAGGAATACAAAGAACACGGAGTACTCTCATAATCAAACCTTGTTTGTGAGCTTAACACTAAAAGTAACTTAAAGTACCTTGTCTTATTTTCCTAAATGACATGCTTATATTTTGCTTCCTGGTTTGCCATTTTTATAGTTCTTTCCTCCCCGCCCATCAAATTGAACTTAAATAGGAAAGAATAAGTTCACAATGTTGTCATAAAACAACGCTGATTTCTTTAGTTGATTTTGCACCTTTTGCTCCTTGAAGTAATTCCAGCTTTAGTTTTTCAGGTTGTGGCATTAACTGTAGAAGTGTGGCAAAAGTAGCTCATGTTATGATGGCAACAAAATCTGTTTTAAAGTCCTGTTCTTTATAGTTTCTTTTGCATCTATGCCAACCATTTGCATTGCTTATTCGCTGCCTGGGTATAAGTGTTTTTCTTTGAAACAATTTTGCTACAATGATGTTAAGAAATCAAGCGATAAGAATTTTTAAGATGCAAATCAAGCTAAAAGTATTTTCCAAGTATTTTCATTAAACATGAGTTCTCTTTTTTTTTCCTTTAAATCAGCACAAATTTAGACGAAATGATATTCATAAAGAAAGTTATAAAAAAGTATATTACTTTCATTAGTCAAAAGATACAAGAAAATAAGCAGCCATAATAACTACATTGTCAAATGAAATGACACAAAAAAAAACATAAGAAAAATCAAATACTTCAATATGAAGGACAACACTAACTGAAATATTTATTTTATTTTAACTTTTTCGTTACTCCGTATGCAAGACTTTTACCCTGCAGAAATCGACACTACTCCTTACATGCGTGTAAAAAGTACTCTACAAGAGACCAGGACCAAAAGTAATCCAAATATATGCGAAAAACATACTCCATTTTACATTACAATGTCCTAGGAGAGGACCATGTAATCCAAAAAAACATTACATCAAAAACTAGTGCAAGTAACTACTCCACAAATTATTAACACAGGGTTAGTCTTGATATTACTTCATGCCATTACTCCATGGATTACCACAGAAATCTAGTTTGGAAACTATTTTTAAATTACTCTGATGTGAATACTCCATGGAATACCACAAGAGACTACTTTGAAAACTATAATTTTGTAAGATTTTTTAGAGCAATTTTGGAGTGTTTTTGCAAAAAAAAAATCAACTGAAATATAATCAGAAAATTTTTTGTATACTTTTTTTCTTCATTTGCTAAAACAAAAACATAACATAAAGATATAAATAAATAGTTGCAAACATAACAATTGTATTACTAGAATGTACCTGGACTTACGAAATTCAACTTTGGGGAACTGTTAGTAACTCAAACCTTGAAACTCTTCAAAGATTTCAGTCAAAAATATTAAGAACAATAACTAGGGTTCCATGGTTTGTGAATAATAAAAATGTTCATCGTGACCTTAACATACCCATGGTTAAAGATGAAATTAACAAATCCTGTGATAGATATTTATTTATTAATAATAAAAAAATCATTTCGCTTGCCAGAAAACACACTAAACAAAACATGGCGTAACAGTATTACTATAGTTGTTTTTTCTTTGTTAATGTGTTGCGAGTATTGTAAAATATATTTTTTTAGTTATCATGGTCCATTTTTGCATTACATCGGACTTTGTTGTAATTACTCCTTTTTATTTAAAACGGATCATGTACTCCAATAATTTCTGCAGGGAAGTCTTATATGGCATAAGGAACTGCTTAATTACATGAGAGGTATTCACAATTTTTACTATAGTATTTGCACACAAACGCAGCTACTATATCTTTCAAGGGTGCAAGTAACCGTTATTTTTATAGAACATAGAAAATATTATTAAACGGAAGGCTCAAATCGATTACCCTATCGAAGTTGTAATAGCTTTCGCAAGTGGTGTTTTGCATCAATCTTGTTTAGTGTTGCCAGGAGACTTTTTCTGAAATCCCTAGCATAGCACATAAGGCACCGTTCTTTCTCCTACTCTATTTCTTATTTTCCTCAACGACCTTTTCTATCAAACTTCCAACCCCTGTCACTCGTACTCTTTTAGTTATAGGCCCAGCCTATCAGAGATCGCTGCCAAGAGGCTAAATATGAATGATTCACTGAATAGTGATCTTCTATTAATCTCCGAATGGGGTCGTAAAAACAGGGTCACCTTTAACGCTCGTAAGACCCAATGTTGCCTATTAACACACAAACAAACGACCGCAAATGCTGCTTCATCTGTACTCATGGACTGTATAAGTATTGAGGAATCGGATGCTCTTGATGTTCTTGGAATGAAGATACAGTGTGATGTTCGCTGGACTGAACACATTATTCATGTCTCTAAAGAAGCATTCAAGTGCCTTCGTTTTTTTAAACGCTGTAAAATGTACTTCACTTCATCCGACCTCCTTACTATTTATGCCACCTACATCCGACCGAAAATGGAATACAACTCTCATGTTTGGGCCAATGCCTCAAAGTCTATTTTGGGGTTACTCGACCGTGTGCAGGAGAGGGCGAAGAAGCTCATCGGTGACAGTAGGGTATCCAACTCTATTGACTCACTGGAGCATCGTCGCAGGGTGGGGTGCGTTACTCTGTTCTATCGTTACTACAATGGATTTTGCTCTGACGAGATTAGGGATCTTGTTCTTGAAACTCGCACATATCTACGTAACACGCGTTCAACGTCCAGAGCTCATCCATTTGTGGTCGATTGCCCGGGGAATCGCACTACGCATTACAGAGAGAATTCGTTTTTCAGCCGTACGCTTCGTCTGTGGAATAAGTTGCCTGCAGATGTGTTTCCTGTCTGTTATAACGTTGGAAAGTTCAAGTCAAATGTTCACAAAGACTACTCCCTCTTTCCCCCTCCTCACAACCTATTTTCCTAGTTCTGGTACAATGCACTGCATATGTAGGGGTCATCCCCTGAGTACTGGTCCAATATAAAAAAAATAAAAATCTCCTACAATGAAAAAATATTTCCCTACATTTTTCCCCTCGCAATTTTTCATGTAAATTTTGCCCAAAATAAATTTTTTTTATACGATTTTTACGTTTATTGTAAATTCAGGTAGAACATTTTATTGAAAAGAAAATTAGTTAAAGTAGTGTAAAAAATATAACTTAAACGATTCATATGACTAAAAATGTACATATGTTTAGCTACATAAAGAAATTATTTTAAGTGACTTGGTCTTCATCTAATCATGGAATAAGTAAGAATAGCACAACGTTAACATAAATGTAACTTTGCAGGGGTTGTAAAAGCAACAAAAACTAGTTTCATCAATGTGCGACTTTTATTGTATAATTACGTGTAGAATCCCGTTGTTTATCCCACTAAATATGTGCGATGGGGTGTAGTTATGTGAAATTTGTTAAAATCATTAACAGACTTAAGTTCGGAAAAAATGCTTATTAGGGCCTTTCTACTGAGACCAGCGATATATAGACATCCAATGACAACCTGACGGGTATGAATTACTGCAAAGCCATTCGAAGAGCACGATTTTGAGTCGGAAATCATCACGAGCAACGAGGTGCATTTTCATTTAAAGGGTTACGTCAATAAACTACTGTTACGTCCACTCAAGGCAGTAGCATTGAGTGAACGTAACAGTAGTAAGTTGTGTTGTTAACGGGGGAGGAGAGATTCAAACGTGTTTTTATTATTTTTTTTTTTCTTTGAGTATGATACTGGGTCATCTTACTACCGAAATTGAATAAGCGGAGCTTGGTCAACATGTGTTATAACTCGATGCAACTGCACATGAGCTAGACCGGAACTACAATGGATATTGTGAAGGAAGTATTTCCCGGTCGCGTAATCTGTCATTTTGGTGTTTTAGCATAGCCAGCAAGGTCGCTAGGTTCTATCATTCTTTGGAGCTACTTGAAGTAACGGGTTTATGCCAACAAGCCCCAGACAATCACAGCCTTTAAAGAGAATATTCAAATATGTATCAGCAGCCGAAAACTACAGAAAAACGGACACAAATGTGTATTAACACTGGCGGCAGCCATTTGCCTGATTTTATGCTTTCTAATCGAGAGAAAAAATCCCCCTGGAGAGCAAGTTTTACCTTAGCGTAAGGGACTCTTTTCTGAAAAGAGTCTCTTGTTTGTCGTAGCAAATTAAGCTCTAGGAAGCCGCATGACTTATGTCGTCTGGACTTCCGAAACTCCTACCAATGGCTAAAATTGGCAGAATGGGGAACAGCAAAATCCCTGGGAGGTTCAGCTTGCACACACTTTGTACACTTCACTTGTAAGATCTTTTCTGGAGTACGGTTCTATAACATGGGATCCTATTTATCAAAAGCAGTCTAACGCTATTGACCCTACAGCAAGGAACCTGGAGTGATAGTTGGACGGGTGAGTTGGTTAAGAGCTGATATGCTTAATGGGCTTCGACCTACCAGCTCATTGAGTCGTGTCTTCCATTGACTGTTAGATAATTGCATACAGAATGGATAACGAGGCCCAAGCTTTTCACCAAGTTCATATGGCTACATCGTCAAATAAGGCTGGTAAATCAATTCTGCATTCTTTAGTTCTTAAATTGTTCTTGACTTTTTGACGTATACCTTTTCTTTTATATACTCCCCAACAAAGGAGTCTTACGGTGTCAAGTTATATGATCGTGGCGGCCAGTTGACATGGTAACGGCGTGAGATAACACTGCCATTGAAATTCTCGCGCAACAGAGCCATTATTTCATTGGCTGTGTAGCAAGAGGCACCATCTTGTTGGAACCACATATAGTCCAGGCCGATTTCTGTCCATAAAAATGGCGGTATTGTCTGGCGATAGCGAACACTATTCATGGTAATTGCTTGGTCCACCTCATTTTCGAAGAATTACAATCAAATGAGGCCGCCGTCTTATAAACCACGTTAAGTCACACAAATTGGATTGTGTGATTTAACACCAATAAATTTTAGTTGAAATCACACAAGCTCACAGTTATTTGTGCAATAAAGCAGGATAACCAACCCTGGATCAATGAAATCCAGTCATATTTATCGTAGATAGTCATGGAAATTTTCAACAAACAAGGTCGAATTCGCCAAGTTTAAAAATAAAAGCTTGAAAAAAGTCAAAGAGCTGGAGTTTGGGCGCCAGTCTTACTGGAACTTTAGTTCCTCATGCCAGAATCTAACGGAAAATCGAAGGTACAATATTGACAAATGTTGGTCCTTCCAAATCGATCCACCCTATGTACATTAGGATTTAATAAAAATAAAAATAACAATCAAAAGATTGAAAACAGGTTTTTCTCAATTTGATTCAATACTTGCGTTAATTTTGTAAAACCCTTTACTTCACTATATAAAGACTACGGCTTTAAAGTAATAGTGAAGTTATGTATAAAAATATTTTCCATAAAGGGGTTCTTTCATGGGACTTAGTAAAATATTTGCAGTACTGAGTTTTTACTCAAAAATAACAAAGCTCATTATCGAAGTTTTACTGTAGTTACGTTGTTCATCATAACTTTTTGCCACTGTCACCCAACATTGACATTGACTTGTACGCTCAAAATTTATTTACTCATAAGTCTCTTTCCCATATTTTGTGCTTTCCTGTTTCTGATTATGGCAAGTGAAGTGTCAATACAATTAATTGACAACAAAAACAAAAAACAACAACAAGCACAATCACAATTATTGAGTGCGTGATAGATTTTAATAATTTTCATGTAAACGCATTATTTTCAACAGAACAAAACTGAGCATGTCGCCGTTGCCAAAATAAAACAGAAAACAAAATTTTTACACACACACACACACAAAGCCCAACAACAATAAAACTAGTGAATATAGTTTTGAAACGTATTCATAATTTTTTGAATACCAACAACAACATGTAATGATTTGATGATTCGTGTTTTGCATAATTAATTAAATAAATAATTACAAGCTGAAGTAAACAAATGGAATTTTAATAAATGAAAGGGAAACAAACACACACACACACACACATACACATACAGCTAAACATTCATTTATGTATAATTATTTATGAACAAATAATTAAATTTTGCTAAATTTTAAGGAATTAATTTCTGACGGTGAGAGTGTAACGAGAGCAGAATTAATTTACATAAACAAAAGAACTTGCGTCTTAAGAGACCGAACGGCGAACAAAAAACTTCTTTTATGTATTAATTAGGCGACAAATTTTCTAAAGAGCATAATTAAATACGTGTTTTAAAAACACAAGCTGTTATTTATGGTTTACAAATTTAAAAATTTTAAAGGCATATTTCTAAAACTTAATTTATATTTATCGAAGGTTTATTTGGCAAACTTTGTATAGAAATTTGTCAAATAAATCTGTAAAAAACAAAAACTATTCTTTTGTGAATATTATTGTTGAGGCTTTATCAAGCTTTCAGAGAGAGAATATTTTATTTCAATTCTTAGACACGATAGCGGCTTAGGGTTTGAACTGACCTCTGATTTTCCAAATAACACTCAACAATTTTTGATCGCTGTTCTGTTGTGTAGTGTTCCATGTTAAATTCTTTAGGTTTTCTTCACAAAGTTCCGAAATGAAAATAAAAAATATAGAATAACTAAAAAAGTTATTGACCATTCAAACCATAAAGGTAGTTCTGCGCCACCCTGTATAGAAAAGCAAACTAAAAATCACGATTCGATATAAATAGTGAACGAAAAATAGTCCCAGCTTACATTGTACAACTTTTGTCACTGCGATTCTTATAGGACTAGGGATAGGGACTGAAAGGGGTACACATAGGCTTGCCACATCCCAAAAGCCAGCCTGATGGACACTAGCCTAAAGTGAGCTTGATTTCAAAAAAATATCTTGGCAATTAAAATAACGCATACGTACAAATGAGCAAAAAAACTGCTAAATTTTATTTAAACCAAACAATAAACACATAACAAATTATACAAAAACTTAAAAAAAAAAAACAAAAACGTATTACATTCAGTCTACGTCAAATAATATAAACATCCTACAATTAACTTACATTTAACTATGTTAACTTTTTCACATATACTTTGTACTTTTAGTAACCAACTTAACTAAAATTCTGTTCATTTAGGCGTTAGTAAAAATTTTTGAAAATTTTTAAAATTTTCATCAAAGTGTTGTCTTATTAACAGTTCAGCCTTTATAAGGTCAAATCCCATTCTATTCGTTTCTTTAGAATATATATTGTTTAATGTACTAAATGTTCTTTCACAAAATGCATTACTGATTGGAATAGAAAAAATGAATGAGATCAATTTAAATATATTTAGCAGGTTATTTTTATCACACTTTTTGAAAAAGTAAGAAAATATTTTGTCAATCGGAATATCTTTTGGCAAATGATAAAACACTTTTCAAAGACAGCAATAATCTGTATATATCAATGGAATTTGAAAAAAGATTTCTTCAGATTTAAAACTGATATATGTTTGTAAATTAATTCATATCCGAAATCATATCGTTGCTCCAAGTAGGAAATAGCATTTGTTAAAAATTGGTTTTCATTATTTTCCATGGTAAATGGACCACACAAGGCTCAATATATTGCAACAATATTATTTTAAATTCTTAAATGCATAAAACATTAAACAATTTCAATTTACTATTCACATCAAAAAAATTTACACCAAATTTCAATCAGCTGCTTAATGTTGTAATTGTTTTAGTGTTGGCAAAAAGAAGCAATAAGTCAATGATGAGTTTGGGGGGGAAATTAGAAGTGTTGATATTTTTTTGGTTATCGATTGCAATGAATTATTGATGTTGGCCAAAAAATAAGTATTAGCTTTTGGGTTTGGTGTTTAACAAATGATGATACTCTTTTTTTTAATATTGAATTTTTTTAAATTTTAAAAATTAACTGGACAAATTATATTTTATATTGACACTTGACAGGACCTTAAAAATCTTGACAATCAAGCTCATTCCAGACCATGTGGCAACCATAGGTACACATATGCCTGTACTCGGGCAGTTAGTTTTTTTTCGTATGTAGAGAGCTGAATTTTTTTTTCACATTTGTTTTTTATACATGTTATACATTAGGGTGGGTCAAAATTTTGTTTCTAAATTTGTTGTATTGTTGACTGCATTGGATCCCAGTAAATATTGCTAATTTACTATTATTTAATTGTAAATAAAATATTTAAAAACTGAAACAATAACTCGACTCACAATCTTGTGCATATGAAGATGCATATTTCTGCAATTGCAAAAGGGACATTTCTGGGTGTATTTTGTTTATTTAAAGTAAAAATTGACTTCACTATTTTGCCAATGCAATAATGCAAGGCCATTTGCACAATATTGTGAATAGGGCTAATGTTTTTTTTTTCAAATATGTGTAATTTTTGAGGGCTTCAACTCAGGATCATTATGGAACTTTTTTAAATTTTTTTTTTTTTTTTTTGTTTTAATGTAAGACAAAAATAAATTTGTTATTTGAATATCATCAACTGTTGCGATAAAAATTTCGCAATATAAATGCAAATGAAATTTTAAAAAAGAAACAACAAAAATTGTCACGACAAAAGTTGTACAACGTAAACTGGCACATACTAGTATTATTGTGCGTCGGCAGCTCGATATACGAAACATGTGACCCAAGCACCTGAGGAGTAATTATCTTAAACTTATATAAACACTAATACCTATACATACAAACTTACAAAGGTGCAAGTGAAATTAATATAAAAGCGAAAGTTCCCAAAAACGACTTCAGGAATCCCGAAAGCTCTTGCTTTCCCGAAAAAAAAAATCCGGAAGAAATACGGCAACTTCAATATTCGCTTTAAATTGGCAACACTCTTTTCTATAGCGGAATATCAAATAACTTAAATTACACGGAAAAAAAATGTATCCGTGTTCAATAACGAAATTCGTTGAATCAATTAATAAATTGTTTAAATGCGGACCTGTAAAGGAATTCGCAGATTCAAACAAAAGTTTAGTAAAAATAAATATTGATCGTAAACAACTATTTTTTTAAACAACAACAAAATACAATATCCAAGGTTATTTTTTTCATATTTATGTACATATGTATATGCATACAAATTATTTATTCAGACAAAAATTTTGTTGATTTTAATTCTACTATAATCTTTTCTGTGTACGTTTGCGGAGTAATATTCTTAAATATAAATAACCACTCATACGACAGAGGTTGCGAGTATCGCAAACATACAAACTTACAAGTGAAGCTAATATAAGCGTGGTAATACCCGCACCTGGCGTGTAGATTCCAGTTGCTCAGCCTCTAAAACTGGTAAGAAACGTTAAAAATTGCTACTGCGTTGCACAAAAAGCGCACAAACTCAGCAAAATATCCCAAAAACCGACAAAAAATGGCATAAAACCGACATAAAAGCCGGATATATGTGTATTATCCGGCTGGGTTCAAAGTGACCGTTAAAAGTTTAGATAGACGTTAGACGGCAAAAACGCGCACTGAATAAGAAAAACTGGTTCTAAACTGGATAGTGAACACATTTTGCAAATTCCCAAAAACAACTTCAGGAATTCCGAAAAACTCTTTACTTCCCCGGAAAAATCCCAGAAGCAATACGGCAACTTCAATACATGCTCTAAATAGGCAACATTCTTTTCTAAAGCGCAATATCAAATTCCTCAAATTACGCCTGCCAAATAATGTTCTTAAAAATAAATAACCAATTACACGACAGTTGTGAAAAAGATTTACATCAGCACTTGCCTTGCGGCCTTATCTGATGATGGACCAGTTCCACGGAGTGAATTATTCACGATTCAGCAGCACCCCCGTGTGGCTGATTACGTTCACACAGGTAGCAATTCTTGCCATATGATTGCGGTCACATGAGCAACTTCTGGTTGAAGAGTTCGGGCCTTCTAATCCCACCTGTATGCAATTTACCAGCAATCAATGGAGGACAAGGCTTAATGAGATGGTAGGCCGAAGCCCACTAAGAGCATCAGCCCTTAAAGCAACTCGCCCCTCAACCATCACCACTGGTTCCTTACAGTACAGGTATCTATTGTATAGGCAACAGATCTTTGGGAGATTGTTAGTCCTCGAAAAAAGCCACACACTAAACAATCATCAAGGATACTAACACTGCCTTCCTGCGTTTTAGGTTTCAACCACAGCCAGAACGTTACAGGCAAGGTAGACACCTCAACCATGATCAGCCCGGGTCGAAACGTAAGTAGAACCACCCGGGGCCATGCCGATTCCCGTTCTGCCAATTTATACCCTTGGTAAGAGTTTCGGAAGCCAACACAACATAAGTCATGCGGCTTCCTAGAGTTTTGTTTGCCGCACCAAACGAGGGACCCCTTCCTATCTTTTCCCCGAAAAACAGAGTGCCTAAGTTAGGAATACGCTAAGGCAAAACCTGTTCCACGGGGGGCCCACTCACGCGACAGTGGTTGTGAGAATTACATACATACAAACTTACAACGATACAAGAGAAGCTTATATAAGCGTGTTAATAACCGCCGTACGCTTTGCCAGTGGAATAAATTGCCTGCAGACGTGTTTTCTGTCTGTTATAACGTTGAAAAGTTCACAAACACTACTTCCTCTTTCCCCTCCTCACAACCTATTTTCCTAGCTGTGGTACAATGTACTGCATATGTAGTGGTCATCCCCTGAGTACGGGTCCAATATAAAGAAAATATGAAAGTAGGCTTGGACTCATTGTATAATAAACTTTTAGAAGTCGTCGAACTATGCTTAGTACCTCTTTCCTTCTTGGATTGACTCGAAGTTGATTCAAAGTTTATGCTGAGCAAAATAAATTTATTTTTACCAACAAGAGCAACCTGTAACTATCAACTAATAAGCCTAGATTATCACAGGACCGTATATGTCAACAATGATCTTTTTCATCGGATATGTGAAATATTTAACAAATGTTATCATATTTTAAATATATCTGAATCTAATGATGTTTTAAAACGAAAAATAGTTTTGTGCTTAACTATAGTCTATAGAATTAAATAAATAAATAAAATTTTACATAAACAGTTTTTTGTCTCTCTTGAAAATTTTAGATTTGCAGTTATGACCCTTTTGTATTTAGGGTGCGAGTTTGACAATATCTCCAGTCTCTATTTTGTCTACTTTTATCTTTGCTTACTTTGTAGTTTAGCTTCAGGAAAGCTTGGCTTTAAACGCCAATTAAAAGAAAATTTCATTTTATATCTTGTCGAAAAGAATGTATTTTAATTGCTATCGCAGCACAGAAAGCAATCAAATAAAATACCCCAATAAAAACCAAAGCAAATTCATCAAAGCTTTTTTCACACTCAAATCCCATTAAGTTTTCTTTTAACCTCAAATAAAAAGCTTTTCATTTTTGATGTTAATGAAATTATTTTAATTTTTATTAACAACCGCTTTATATCTTATCTTTAAGCCTTGAAATTTGCCCCAACTTCCTGTTGTAATAAGACAAGAACAATAAAAATGAAAATGTTAATTTGCACCACAGAAATGGTGAAAAAAAAGTTTAATTGGGTTGAACAAATTTCAACTGCAACACTTAAATTACATTCTTTTTTTTTTTTTTTTTTTTGTCCAGGTCAGAACAAGTTTTAACAACAACAATAAAACTGACACCAGCAACGAATACCAGAGCGACAACATCCTTTTTAAATTTACCGTCAAGACACAATGGCACGAAAGGACATTGTTATAAAATAAAAAAAATTTGTGTTGCTCTTTTTCTGTTACAAAAATAATCTTGTATATAGAAATGTGTTTATGTATGAATTTAAGGCGATTTTTATAAAATTACTTTCCCTTTTTTTCTTTTTATCTCTACTACACCACTTTGAATTTTGTTTTTTGTTTATCGAAAAGATATGCTTCAAAAAAAAGCTCTCTAATTAAAATTGTACTTCAAAGTACAACAAAAAGGACAATTTAAAACAGGATTAAGAACATCTTATTCAATTCTATTTATTTTTAGCTCATTTCATACACTGCCACCATTTCTCATTTTATTTCTTTCATTTTCCTTTCCATTTCCATTTTAAACTTTTATTGTCATCTTTAGACTGATTTCTTTTAAATGTCTTTGTCAATCTATTGATTTCCATTTCTTTTATTTAATTTTGGAAAAAGCAAATCCCTACTTATGATATCAAAGGTCTTGTTTATGCCTTTTATTTGCACAATTCGATTTTAAGTGTTTTCTTGTCTGTGCACGTTTTTATATTCCACAAACGTACCAGGACCATAAATCTTATTTAAAACCACATACATTACTTTCAAAGGAAATTTTTAAATCAAGGAATCAATACATGAATATTATATTGAAGCAAAAACACTCGAGAGAAATAAACAGACAAAAATTTCATATAAAAAAAAGAAATGCGTTTGGAAAAAAGTATTTCTTAAAAATAAACTTTTTAAAATATTAACTTTTTTAAAGAAAATGCGTGAAATAATTTCTCACGGAATTTGTTCCCCTCGGAGTTTGCTGAATTCAAATTTAAGCGAAAAGCTCAATTTTCGTTAACTTGACACTGAGAATTGAAGAGTTAATCACCTTTTAGTATTCTCAGTAAATTGAGAGAAGGAAATAATTTAAAACAGTATGCTCACTTTTGTTCATAATTGGAGAAGAGAGAAAAGTTAAAAAACTTTCCAAGGAATTTTCATTTGTAATTGGGCTGTATAGTTGAGGGGGATTACTTTGGAGAGGACAAAATTGTCATTGATGAATAAGTAAAAATTTTTGAAAAAATTGACAATAATGGCTATTTTTGAACAGCCCTCGTATACGAGTTTGTGATTTCATTTGTAATTTCTATATATGTATACGAACACCTATTCAGAATCAACATTGATAGAAAATTCGATTAAGCGATGTACGTGTTTCCGCCGTTGAAATGCCGTTTCAGAGACAACCATTAGATTGGAAAATTTTTTCTTTCACCAATCTATTACTCCATTGATTCATGGTTTTGCTATTAAAATTCAGTAAAATCGGTTCATGTATAGCTAAGATATATCAAAAATTCCGAAAAAACCCCATTTCTTTTCCCCATTTTGTATGAAATTTTTTTAAAAAAATTGTTGTTCTGCTCCAAAATTGACACGATTATTTGGCATGCCAACTAAAAGGCAAAAAAAATTTTTGCCGCTATCGGTCCATACATACAGGACTATAGCCCAAACCGATTTTTTATGCAATGTCGCATAAACGAACTTAAACAACTTTGTTTTGCTTAAAGGTAGTTCTGGTAACAAAATAAGGTTATTCAAATATGGAAAATGAAATTTTCTGATATCGGTCCATATATACCCAAGATATAGCCATAATCGATTTTTTTCATGAAAATGTCGCGTAAGCGAACTGAAACAATTTTTGTTGATTAAAAGCAGTTATGATTATAAAAGGAGGTTACAAAAATACAGAAAATGAAAATTTCACTTATCGGTCCATATATACCTGAGATATAGTATAAACCAAGTGTTGTAAATGTGCTTAGCTAAGGGGCTGTGCTCTTTCCCATCAAACATTAGGGTTTGATTTCAAATTGAACATTTTCTCAAACGACAAACGTTTGATACTGATTTGAATTCAAATTGAAAAACATAGTATTCTCAACAAAAAGATGAAATTATTTTCAAATTGAGAAATTCATTTGTTCTCAACTTGGTTTCAAATGTTTTTCAAGTATGGATTGTGAGATGGAATACAAATAAAAACTAATTTTTGCTTTCATGTTTCTTTTGATTTATTTGCGGTTTTTATTTAAATTTTCCATTATTATTATTTATTTTATTATTATTTTATTTTATTATTATTGGTTCCTTTTAGCTCTAAGTCGCGGTCAAATCAGACAATTTCATTATTTCCTATTATTTAAATTTTTCCTGTTTTATTTCATACGTTTGAACTTATTACAACTAATTTTTGCTGACATTAAATTAAATATTGGTCACAAACAAATCACATTTATTATTTTTCCGGATTTTTTTTTTGTAAATAAATTTAAAATGTTGATCTGCCTGGCTCACAATATCGTTTCGTAAACGTTCGACATAGTTTTTAAATTCAAAAAACCTATTCTGATGACATTTATAATCTTTGTTTTTCCCTAATCTTGTATCAACTGCCTTTTCTAACTCCGACATATCCGTTAGTTGAATTATAGTTGACTATAAGTCACTTATTTTTAATATAAAACATTAGCGAAGTTTAACGATACGACTTCGTGAGCCAGGCGGGATATTTTTTTCAGTAATGTGTCAGCAAAAAAATTTGTTTTATGATTAATTTATGACTCAAAATCAAATTGATAAAACATTGAGTATCAAATGTTTATATTCAAATGATTTTTAATTTAAATTCAAATGTTAAAATCAAACCATTGAAAAAGGCTTGAAAACTAAATGTTTGATTTGGTGTTTGTTGGGTTAATACACAAATACTGCGCTCAGCACTAGCAATGAAAAATACACTAACAACTTCGTCTCATATATTTTTTGTCGTTCTTCACTGCACACACACAAGAGCAAAGCAACAATACTTTCACATGTTTTGCTGGTAAACATTGACGACAGCGATTATCACTGTGAATTTGGTTTTTGTACATGTTTTGCTTTTTACAACAAAAAATATTAAATAAAATAGTTTTTCCTTAAATGTCTTGCTGTTTACTCTTCCATATAGAACTTGTGGACACCACTGGTCTAAACTGACTTTTGCTTGAAAAAAATTTTTTTGGCTTAAAAGCAGTTATGATTATAAAAGAAGGTTACTGAGATACAGAAAATTAAAAATTCCGATATCGGATATAGTCTAAACAGATTTTTCCATGAAAATTTTCGTGATTGATTACCTTTTTGGAACGGTGATTACAAGACAAACAAGTTTTTTGCTCGATATCGATCCGTATACTCGTATATCCGAGCATTTTTAGTTAACATTTTTAGTATACTATCAGCCGTATTCATAAAATATATTGCATGTTTATTAAACACCTATTTGACATATTTTCCATAGAAATTTGTCAAATAACAGTTTAATAAACATAAAATATTTATGAATAAGGCCATATATATTTACATGACTATTGTGAAGGGTACTTTAGATTCGGCCCAACCGAATATACTACAGTCTTGCTTGTTTAGTTTAGAAATCATTACTTTAACCCTCATTTAAATGTTTTCCATATCATTTAACATATTGAAATTTATCTTTTTCAAACACACTGGTGGAAATAAGGTGTGAGCCACTGTAAATAATCACACCTCTTACTGTACATCAACGTGAAATTAATCACAAACTGAGTTGTTCCTATTAAAACTTTTACAGATAGTGAAATAAACTTGTTCGGCTTATTTTTGAGAATTTCAGATACATGAAAAAACGTTGCAAATGTTGCCTTGTACAGAGATATAACGGTTCTAACATGTGATGTAGATCTTCATCACTGTGCATTTAAGGGTTAAGGCTTGACTTACAATTGCCATTGTGCATTAGGTTTGGACCACCTTATAAAACTCAATTTTTTTCCAGTACGGATTTTTTGTCTTTGATCCTAAAAATCATTTTCTACACTTACAAATCTATATTTTTTGTTTAAAATCAACCGAAAATAAATTGGAAACCAGAGAAAAAACTTAAATTAATTTGGAATTGATTTCATTACTTATTTTAAACAAATATACAATTCGCCCAGCATGTAATCCAACATTCAACGGATAGCCAAGAAATGGCTGGTTTGAATGAAGAAAAGGGTGGGGGGGGGGGGGGGAAGAAGCACGCACGAGACACACAATGCCGAATAAAATAGTATCACGCACACAATCATCTTCAATCTCAAGCAATTGTTGTACGTTCTTAGTGTACAGTCTATCTATATATTTGGAAATAATAAAAATGACATGGAATGGCCATGTCATGACAATTTTAAGCTTTTGTCCACTGATTTCATATTTAACACTACGTTTAAAAACCCCAAAGGGGGGGGAAACGAAAAATAAAAACGATTAAATTAAAGAAAAGAAATGAAAAATATTTTTGCTTTATTTAATAGAAAAGAACGGGGAAGCGAGCATTAGTATAAGATTACGGTGGGGCAGGGAGGGCGGCCATCAAGATGGACAGGAAAGCAATATAATGGAAAAATAAAATGTGGGAATGTTAAAAGTGCTGAAAATGTGAATAAAGAGAAATATGTATTTTGAAGAAGATGAACGTTTTATAAGATGGAATAAATGTGATGAAAGCATTTATGTAGGTATTTGCTGGTGGATATGAGTGTGTGTGAGTGGCGTGTTGGGGAAATGTTATACTTTCTTTGAAAGAACTTAATAATAAGGATGCGGAAACGGATGTTACGGAAATTGCACGCTTTCGCTACCAAAACTTTTCAACAAAGATGTATGTACGTCTTTCTGTCTGTATCCTGCTTTATAATCAATGTCATCAGTTGGCTTTCAGACCAATCACACTAACACCAGCACAAAGTGAAGGGAATATTATTATAGATGTTGAGTGCGAAAAGAAGCCACTGGATTATTTTGAAGCATTCCTTCAACAGCAAAGAAGTACTTTTTCTTGACAAAAACTGTACGGGACGAAAAAAAACAACATAAATGCAGGAAGACCTTTAGCAGCCAATAACTTTAACTTAATAGGATTGTGGTGGTCTAATGAATTAAACCTCAATGATTAATAAGAGCAGAGAAAAAAACTCAATCGTATGCAGGAAAAATTGTATAATAAAATGTTTAACAAAAATCTGTTTTCCTTTTTTGCGAACAGTAGTCTAAAAACCAACAACAAAAAAAACTCATTGACTAAAAAGGAAATGAACAAACAGAACAAGAGAAAAATAAAGTGAAAAGTAAAATAAGCAAAATGTGCTATTAGGAAAAAAATAACACATAAAAATGGCATCGACAGCTTTTAGATTAAGCCAGTGTTCCCAGAAAAAACCTTCAATCAAAAGCAAAATAAAAAATGTCTTGAGGATATGAAAGGCATTCAAAGTGGGCATCTAATATCAACCGTATGGACAAAGTACGAGTATAAAGCAAATCAGTACGCCAGTTTCATTCAAAATAGCAAAAACTGATGGCCATTGTCATGAGCAACGGACCTTCAAGTCAATTTGTAATAGATGATGAAAATATGAAAGAAACAGAAACGAAAACGTAAAGCTAATGATAAACGAAAGCTGGTGAAATGTTGAGGAACCACTTGATGGTAATGAAAGGATGTGTCAAAGTTACATAATTTCATCATATGAAAGTGACAAGATTTTGTTGATTCTTGTCTTCACATTAGTTTTTAAAGGACTGTGGTTTTAAAGGTACGAAATTGCAGTATGCTGTTTTTAAAAAAAAACAAATTTTTTTTTAGCTGCATTCCCCCATATTCCAAACTTTGTAAAAAATTACAGAGTTATTAAACTTATAAAAAAGGACGCATTTTCTTATAAAAAGTATTTTCAAAACCTGGCAAAAGAAACTATGTTGCAAAAAAGTGTTCCTTAAAAAAAGCACAAGTTTAATAAAAACAATTCAAAATAAATACTTTTTCAAAAAACAACTTATTAAAAAATACGTTCAAACAATTAAGTTTTTTATTCGCTGTTTAAGCTTCTAACATTTATATAAATAAAAAATTATAAATAGCTTGTTTTCTATGTTTCCCAGCTATGTCGACATTTCATAGGAACTACCCTAATCATCAGTACACTTTGAAAATTTTTGAAAGATATTCTCAAACATATTTCTGAAAAAGAAAAATGCTCTAATAATATCCGTCAAAACACAAAAAACAAGCTTTTCTATTTATAAACGTCTCTAACATTTTTTTAAATTCTCAACAATTTATTTGGATTGTTGGGATATAAAGTTGACTGTTTGAGAATATCTTTCAAAAATTGCCAAAATACGTTCTTAAAAAATTCATTAGTTAAAAAAGTAATTTCTTTAAAAAGTACCCTATTAAAAAAGTAATTTTTTAAAAAATACCTTCTTAAAAAGTAATTTCTTTAGAAAGTACCTTCTTAAAAAAGTACCTTCTTAAAAAGTATCTTCTTAAAAAGGTACCTACTTAAAAAAGTACCTTCTTAAAAAAGTACCTTCTTAAAAAAGTACCTTGTTAAAAAATACCTTCTTGAAAAAGTATCTTCTTAAAAAAGTAATTTCTGAAAAAAGTACCTTCTTAAAAAAGTACCTTTTTATAAAAGTACCTCCTTAAAACAGTACTTACTTAAAATCCTGGCTTCTTAAAAAAGTACATTCTTAAAATTCACCTTTTTAAAAACCACCTTTCTAAAAAAGTACCTTCTTAAAGAAGTGCCTCCTTAAAAAACCACCTTTGCAAAATTGCTCCTTCTTAAAAAAGTACATTCTTAAAAAAGTACCTTCTTAAAAAGATACGTTCGTAAAAACGTACCTTCTTAAAAAAGTACCTTATTATAAAAGTACCTCCTTAAAAGAGTACTTACTTAAAAACCTGGCTTCTTAAAAAAGTATCTTCTTAAAATGTACCTTCTTAAAAAGCAGCTTCCTAAAAAGTACCTTCTTAAAGAAGTGCCTTCTTAAAAAACCACCTTTATAAAAATGCACCTTCTTAAAAAATAGCCTTCTTAAAAAAGTACCTTCTTGAAAAAGTACCTTCTTAGAAAAGCACCTGCTTAAAAATTACTTTCTCGAAAAAATACATTTTTAAAAACCTAACAAAACTTCTGATTTCAAAAAGGCTTTTTCGAAACAGTGCTTTTTAGCAAAAGTATCTTTATTATAAAAGTACCTTCTTAAAAAGTACAATTTTGCAAAGGTGTATTTTTTTCAAAATTAACTCTTTACAAAAGTTCGTTCTTCTAAACATACTTTTGTCTACAAAAGTACTTTTTTAAAAAAGTAAATTTTTCTACAAAAGTACCTTTTTTCCGTCTTTAAAAAACCCCCTTTAAAAGGTATATTTTAAAAAACAAACTTTAACCAAAAGTTCCTTCTTAAAACAGGATTTATAAAAAAAGCAATTTTTACAAAAATAATATTTTGCATAGGTCCCTTTGGCACAAAATTCTCTTAATACAAAAGTACCTTTCTAAAAAAGCAGCTTCTTAAAAAAGTATCTTCTTAAAAACTGCCTTTATAAAAAAGTACCTTTGTAAAAAAACACCTTCTTAAAAAAGTACCTTCTTAAAAAAGTGCCTTCTTAAATATGTACCTTTTCAGAAAAGTACTTTCTTAAAAAAGCAACTTCTTAAAAAAAAGTACCTTCTTAAAAAGTATCTTCCTAAAAAAGTACTTTCTTATAAAAGTACCTCCTTAAAAACCTAGCTTTTTGAAAAAGAACCTTTTTAAAAAGTACTTTCATAAAACAGTACATTCTTAAAAAGGTACCTTTTTAAAAAGTACTTTCCTAAAACAGTACATTCTTAAAAAGGTACCTACTTAAGAAAGTACTATCTTAAAAAAGTACCTTTGTAAAACAGCACCTTCTTGGAAAAGTACTTTCTTTAAAAAGTACCTTCTTAGAAAAGTAGGTTAAAGGGTTATTTCTCAAAAAAGTTCATTTTTAAAAAAACCAACAAAACTTCTGATTTCAAAAAAGCTTTTTCGAAACAGTGCTTTTTGCAAAAGTATGTTTCTTATAAAAGTACCTTTTTAAAAAGTACAATATTGTGAACGTACCATTGTTACAAAAGTACTTTTACTGCTAAACTAATTCCTTGCAAAAGCAAGTTTTTCTAAACACACTTTTTTCTACAAAAGTACCTTCACTGTAGTATCCTCTTTAAAACAAACAACTGTTCCGAAAAAGATATTTTTTTTAAAGAACCTTTTAACAAAAGTTCCTGTTTAAAACAGGATTTGAAAGAAAGCAATTTTTTTACAAAAGTGCCTTCAGTGTAATGCCTTTTTACAAATATACCTTTTATACAAAAGTACTTTTTCCCAAATTAGTTTTTTCTACATAAGTAACTTTTTATAAAAGTACTATTTTGCATAGGTACCTTTTATACAAAAGTACTTTTTCCAAATTTAGTTTTTTTGCAAAACTACCTTGTTACAAAAGCACTTTTTCCAATAATAACCTTCTCTAAAAAAGTACCTTTTTTTGCAATTTTTTTTACCAAATTTTTATTTTATTTTATTTTTTTTTTTTTTTTTTGTATAACAAAAGAACGTATTTAAACAGTACTTTTTATAAAAATAATTAGGCAGCCAATGGTGCGTTTAAGGTGCCTGCTTTGGTTCTTTGGCAAAAAAAAAAGTATTTTGGGAAAGAACATCCCTTAAAAATACACCATTTTATTAATAGACTTTTCAAAATTACTTACATACATATTAAAAATGATATCTTCTCCCAAACGCTCGTTTTTAAAAAAGAAGGTTTTAACAAAACTTCTTATTTATAAGAAGTTTTTTTTAAACAACGACTTTTTTGTCAAACTTCCTATTTTAAAAATGTAGATTTATACAAATCTCCATATTCCAAAAGACGTCATTGTGGTCACATCAAGACGATGTCAAAAACTCTTGATTGTGCTCGTTTTCGATCGATATACATATATTCTCTGATATTTCATACACTTATATAAGTTATAGATAGAAACGGCCGAAAATATTTAATTGTTTTATATTAATGTTAATAATATATTAATCTTCGGTTGTTAAATAAATTTTATAATCGTCATCAGGAAAATTAAAATTTTATAAAAAATTATAATTTGAAAAAATGTCAAAAAATTCCTATATACAAAAAATTCATACACAAAGAAAAATTTTTAGTTCATACACAAAAAAAAATTCTTAACAATATTAACAAATTGTTGGACAACAGGAAAGCTTATCAAATATTGTATTACTTAATGTGTCTTTGAATGCATTCCATGAGTCTACAGAGTGTTTTATTTATATATAGCTACCGTAGTGTTACCTTTATCTGCCTTTAAAAAAGAAATATCCTTATTTCTTCTTAGAAAACTTTCTGCCTCTTTTACTTTATCTAACATAAATCTATCTCTGTTAGTTAACGTACTGACAATTCGAAATATAATATTAAAAATTTATTGTAGTTTAAGGAGACGATAAAAGAACAAAGTATAAATGAGAACGAAAAATTACTTTCTTTCGATGTAGTATACCAGTTGATTATCACTGAGCACTATATAGGATAAGTAAGGGGACTAATAACACAACATACAAGAATAGAAAAAATTTTATTTTTAGGTGTTAGAAAATGTTTCATTGCGGATAATAAGTATTTTCAGTATAATGGGAAGATATATACGCAAATAAATGGACTACCAATGGGATCTCCAGCTTCCTCAATTATAGCTGACATTGTAATGGAGAAGTTATTGGACAGCTAGCTCTATAGAGAGAAGGGGGGAAGTAGGGGATTTTTGACAAATCCTGAAACCGATTTTGGGGACTCCGAAAAGAAATTGGAACGTGTTATACGAAAAATTATCAGTTATATGGATAAGTATTTTAGTTTGATATCGAAGCGTGATTTTTAGTTTTTCAAACTAAAAAAATTAAAATACAGTTCTGAAGTTGATAAAAACGGTAACTTTTAAAAATAGTCTTTTTAAAGGTATATTATAACAGGTGCTTTTATAAAAGGTACGTTTTACGAAAGGTACTTTCTTAAAAGAGACTATTTTAAAAACGTACATTTTTAAAATGCACTTTTTTAAAATGTTATTTTTTAAAATGTATTTTTTAAAAATGCATTTATAAAAGATATATTTATAAAAGGTACATTTACAAAAGGTACATAAATAAGAGGTACATATATAAGAGGTACATGCATAAAAAGTACTTTTACAAAACGCACTTTTAAAAAGGCACTTTTTTTAAAAGCCTCTTTTTTAAAAGTCATTTTTTTAAGAGGTATTTTTTAAAAAGTACATTTTTTAAAACGTACTTTTTCAAGTTGTTTAATAGGTACCTTTTTAAAAGGAACTTTTATAAATGATATTTTTTTAAAAGATATTTTTTTAAATGGCACTTTTTTTAAAAGGTATCTTTTTAAAAGGTACTTTTTTAAAGCTATTATTTTAAAAGGTACTTTTTTAAAAAGTACTTGTTTAATAAGTATTTTTCAAAAGGTACTTTTTAAATGGTACCTTTTTAAAAGGTTCTTCTTCAAAAGGTATTTTTTTTAGGCACTTTTTTAATAGGTACTTTTTTTAAAAGTACTTTTTTAAAAGGTACTTTTTCAAAGTTATTTTTTTAATAGGTACTTTTTTAAAAGTTCTCTTCTAAAAGGTACTATTTTAAAGGTACTTTTTTAAAAGGTACTATTTTAAAAGGTAGATTTTAAAAGGTACTTTTCTAATAGGTACTTTTTCAGAAGGTATTTTTTTAAAAGGTGCTTTTTTAAAAAGTACATTTTTTAAAAGTACTAGATACCTTTTTAATAGGTACATTTTTAAAAGGTATTTTTTTAAACGGTATATTTTTTAAAGGTACTTTTTAAAGTTACTTTTTTAATAGGTACTTCTTTAAAAGGTACTTTTTAATAGGTTCTTATCCAAAGAGTACTTTTTCAAAGTTACTTTTTTAAAAGATTCTTTTTTGAAAGGTACTTTTTTTAAAAGGTACGTTTTTAAACGGTACTTTTTTAAAAATGTACTTTTTTAAAGTTACTTTTCTAAAAGATACTTTTTCAAAAAGTACTTTTTTAAAAGGTACTTTTTTAAAAGGTAGTTTTTTTAAAAGTGTTTTTTAAAAAAGTACTTTTTTTAAATGTGCTTTTTTAAAAGGTACTTTTTAAAAAGGTACAAGTACTTCTACATTTAGTAAATACTTTTGTGAAGAAGATATTCTAACTTATATTTCGTCTTTCTAAAATGAACTTATAATAACTTTTTTTTTCTGATAATTTCATATAATGAATTTGATTTTTTAATTCTTCACGCTTGTTGGCAGCTGCAAAATTTTAACAATTTCAAAAAATTTTAATTGGTTTTATTGAACAATGAAAACGTTATTAAGTTACTTTGCTTAAAAATATTTAATAACGAATAAAAAGATCTTCTTACTGAGTAAATATCTTTAACCAGTCAAACTCGTATTAAGCAAACGACTTTTATGGATTCGATTTGCTTTTCTTTTTTCGCCATGCAATTACAATTTAATTTATTTACATTTTAGCATCACACAACTTTAGTAAAAAATATATATAAATGAACACAAAAAAAACATTTTAGAAATAATTAATCAAGCCTGAGTGAGTTGTGTAGTACCTGCACTTGACCTTGAAATTTAACACTATGCGAACAACTGATTTTTTTTCAATAAAGTAAATAACAACAAAATATTTTTCTTCTTTCATTTGCAACAATAATTAATTAATTGACACGATACTGTAATCTTTGAAACAATGTGAGATTTTTATAATAGCATTTAATTAGTTAGAGATGAAAAAATTTGCCAACAAGCATCTTATTTCAATTTCATTTTTTGTTTCGTTTGAAGCAAAGTAAAATGTGATAAAAATGTATAACGATATAAAAAATGCACAGGTTTGGCCATTTGGTCCTACGAACCCATCCTCAAAGCAAGTAGTGCTTTATAGAGAACTTTCTTTCAGTGCACTTAAAAGTGTTATTTTATTTTTAAGGTATACTCGTATTTGCAGCGAGCTTGAAAGGCTCGCAGTAAAGCTTTTTATATAAAGGGCAATAAAATGCATATTTCTTTAAAATACAAATAAATGGTTTATGGTCCTTCGAACCAAAATACTAGTTCTTTACAAATACTGCACTATACTTGATGTGTTCTCATCCAGGCTGAGTTTATCTTACAAAGGTTTGAAGCACATATAAATATTTTATGGTCCTTCGAACCAAATTACAAGTGCTTAAAAAATTGCAATTTCAACTTTTATACGCAATGCTGCTTCGTTATGAGTTTCGCGTCTTAGTTTGCCTATCAGTGTAAAACAAATAAATGTTTTAAGGTCCTCTGAATCTGCAAGCTGGGTGCGCATTTGTTAACAATCGACCAAAAACGCATAAGAATGAACATTTTTCTCAAGCTTGTTTGGATCGTTTTAAGTGAAATAAAATGGATTTTAAGCGTCGTTGCGCAACTGTTAATGAGATATGGATCCACTACTATACTCCACAGACAAAACAGCAATCCAAACAATGGACTTATGAAGCTGGAGGAAGTGCCCCAAAGAAGGCAAAAACAATTCAATCGCCTGGTAAGATTATGGCAACGGGTTTTTTGGGACTTCAAAGGTATTTTATTGATTGACTATCTACAAAAGGATAAAACAATAAATTCTGGAGGCTTATTCTGAATTGCGATGCGAATGGTAATGCTACTCGAAAATACATACATGCGAAGAGTTGCTATTCTCTATTGCGATATTCGCATAGTACTTTTTTATTCGCATTTAAAATGCGAAAAGGTGGCAATTAGGAATTCTTAATTGCGAAAATAAAGGTCAAAGTCGCAAAATTCATTCGATAGCAAAACAGCATTAGCAAAGCACGAAAATGTAAGTAATATATTACTGTTTGTTCATTCATCTATTTTATTTATCAAAATGACGATAAATTATTAAATAAAATAATAATTCGTTGCGGTAGCTAATAGATTAATTGCTTTTAATAATATTTCACTTAGGGAAACTAACAAGGAGACTACTAAGACGCGACAATTCGAAGTAATGGTGGAATTCATGAAAAAAACATAGTAATTTGGCGAAAGGCCACTTGAAAACACCAAATGCTCGACAGACAGCTCGACAGCGCTTTGTGGGATAAATTAGCCGAAGAAATAAATGCAAGCAATAAGAGATGCTGCAGGATGGTGTTGGTAGCTACCTTGACCCAGAAATTTTAAAGCAGCTGCTAATTTGATAATGGTCGGAATCGTACTTGATTGCGCTGCCATACACTCCAAGCTAATGTAATACTCCATTTTTGAAAATAACACAAATTTTTTTTAATTAAACTTTTTTTATTTTTAAACAATTAAGTTTTTTACTCGCTATTTTTAGCTTCTACCATTTATACCAATAAAAATTATAAATAGCTTGTTTTTTATGTTTCCCAGCTATCTATATGTCGACATTTCATAGGAACTACCCTAATCATCAGTAGACTTTGGAAATTTTTGAAAGATATTCTCAAACATTCAACTTTATATCCCAGCAATATAAATAAATTGCTGAGAATTTAAAAGAAAAATGCTCTAATAATATCTGTCAAAACACAAAAAACAAGCCTTTTCATTTATTCACCTCTCTAACATTTCTTTACACCTTTCAAACAAATGAACAACCGTTGGTTGCTACGATTTGCTTTTTGAAAGTATCGAAAAGCAGAAAACAAAAATTCAAACAATTAAGTTTTTTACTCGCTATTTTTAGCTTCTACCATTTATACCAATAAAAATTATAAATAGCTTGTTTTTTATGTTTCCCAGCTATCTATATGTCGACATTTCATAGGAACTACCCTAATCATCAGTAGACTTTATTTATCTATTTATAGCTGGGAAACATAAAAAACAAGCTATTTATAATTTTTTTTTTTTATTTTTTATAAACAATTTTTACTTGTAAAACTTATCGAATAAGAAAAAAAAATTGACAATTATTTGTTTACTTTGGAAGAGTATTGCCACATTTTGCAATTTATTGCGAATGCGAATGCGAAAAACTTACAGAATACCAAATATCTTTCGCATCGCAATTCATTCCTGAGTACTATTGCAACCTTTTGGATCAATTAAATGTAAAATTCGAGAAAAACGTCCTGGCTTACAACACAAAAAAATAATTTTTCATCAAGACAACGCACCAGCGTACAAGAGTGCTTTAACAATGGCTAAAATCAACGAATTAAAGTACGAGTTGCTTGACCGCCCACCTTATTCTCCTGATTTAGCTCCCAGTAACTTTTACCTGTTCCCAAATCTAAAAAAAATCCTTGCTTTTTACCTCAAATAAAGATGCAATTACAGTTGTAAAACACTATTTTAATCAAGGGATAGAATTACTAGAAAAGCGTTGGACTAAGTGTATGGAAGTTTCAGGAGATTATATTGACAAATACAAATATTTTTTAAAAACTACGAGTAACTATTCTCTTTCATTGATAGGCTAAGAAGTTTTCGAACCGCCTGTGTATGTATGAGTTATGCTGAAAAAAATTTAAGTAAAAAAACTATTTTTGGTTCTTTGAACCATATTAAAAGTTGTTGAAAAAAGTTGCCTGAAAATGATTAATAATCAAGGTAATTATTAAAGTTTTAAGTCCCATGGTAACTTCTGGCCCACCCAGTACATCATATTTAATACAAACACATACATTAAACAATATGCTCATAAATACTGTAAATTTTTTATATACAATTTTGACGCTTTTTTTTTAAGAATTATATATTTTTTTAATTTCTTAAATGCAAATGCAGTATTTACATTGAAATCTCTCTCCTTTCAAGTACGATGATATTTGTGGCATTTACAATTCAATATTTCATCAATTTTTCCCCTTCATATGCTATTAAAAATTTATAACTATTTTATATACATATGTACACGTATATCTATATTTATGATTAAATGTATTGTATGTAGCATTGTTCAATAATAATAATTAGTCAGCGCATATGCACGGTTTTTATATGCAAAAATATGCATTAAAATTCTATAAAATAAATCATCAACATCATCCTCGTTACACATGAACGGAAAAACACTCATTTCATTTCAATTTATTTAATTTTTTCGCTCATAAAAACTCATCCATTTTTATTATATGTATATCTTCATTTCATAACAACAACTGCAAATATGTATAGATTTTTTATTTGTTATTCTTTTTTTTCTCTCTCTTTTTTTTAAATACATATTAATGTATTGAATATTTTTATTCTTTTTTTCCATCTGTTGGAAAAAAATGTTGATTATTTGCCACAATAATTATGAAATGTTGCTTTTGCGGTTGATTGCATTTAATAATGGCAGGAAATCGGGGGCAAACAAAACGAACGAACAGATATCCTACCAAATGGTTAAACTACAATTAATATTTAAAACATCAAGTAGCACTTAAAGCTGTTTTAACTGTAATTGCTTTAAAGAGCTTTCAACGTGGATACTCATAAACTAATCTGAAGTCTTCTTTTTTTTTTAATCTAAATGTTGTAGGAAGACAATAGAAACAGATTTAAAAAAAGGTGCAAAAGGCACCTGTAAAAAAAATGTTTCAAACACGCAAAAAGGAGGCGGTTTGAAATACACTATAGACAGTGCTGGGCAAAATACTCAAATTATGTATTTCAAATACAAAATTTAAAGTACTTTCAAGTTGTGTATTTAAAATACAAAATATAACTAAAAACATACAAATCCTTTTTTTGTATTTCGGTCCCATAAAAATGTATTTCAAATACAAGTATTTTAAATACTTGCACAGCCCTGACTACAGACATATTACAGTGCAACCTAAATTAAAACGTAAAGCGCAACGTAATTTAGCGCTTTTTACGCTGTAGTAAGAGTAAGATCAGATAGCGCGATTTTAATTGCCGAACTTTTTAGCAATTTTCTTTTGGAATTGCTTTCTTGTCCGCACACAAAAATTTTTTCGGCAATTCTCTACCTTTTATTTCATACAATTTACACTGTATGCACATACACATACACACATGAGAGAAAAGTAAGGAATTGCTGAGAGCTGCCGCCCTGCCGGCAACTCAGTTAGCTTAAAATTAATTTTAAACTAATTTTTTTGCAAAGAGTGTTTTGTTGGATTTGTTACTTTTTGAGGGCAACGAGAAAGCTTATCAAATATTGTATTTAATTGTGTGAACTGGCTCTTCAGCACGGTTGTAAAGCCCATTCTAACATATGGGTCGATTGTGTGGTGGAAATCGTTGGAGAAAAACACCTACTGCAAAATCGCCGAAAAGATAATGCGTACTGCTGCTTTGATGGTGACTGGTGCTTCCGGCACTACGCCATCGAAAGCACTTTTCACTATGCTGAACTGGCTGCCGGCTGATCTCATGGTAAAGGAAGTAGCCACGAATTCGGCTATCAGGCGGTGCTCAAGCGGGACGTGGAAGGATGCGACATATGGTCATGCCTCAATAATAGGAAGAATAGTGAACCTTCCGGAGAATATTGATTACTGCTCGCCGGCTCTACTGCCCGACAAGATATTTGATGTAATCTTATCAGGCTCGTTCTCGGAGACGACTGGCACAGATCGTCAAGAGGACGTGCTTGAAATTTTTACAGATGGATCCAAGTCGGACTCGGGAGTCAGTGGGGGTATCTTTATCCCCTTGTATGAGAGGAGGATGAGTTTTAAGCTGCAAAATGAGTATAGCGTAGAGCAGGCCGAAATTGCGGCCATTATGAGGGCAGCTAACTGGTTAAGGTCCTACATATATGAGAATGATATCCAAATTTGTACTGCTAGTAAGGCTGCGTTGTATGCACTAGCTGGAGTCTATACGACATCCAGGTTGGTTCGTGAATGCCGGATATCTCTAAACGAGATAGACATTCGAACCTGGAGCTTATCTGGGTACGAGGGCACAGTGAAGTGTCCGGAAATCTAGTAGCGGATGAACTGGCAAAGGCCGGTGTCCAACTACAACAAAGAGATATTGATGGGATCGTTGGAACCCCTCTTGCGAGCTGTAAGAAACTAGTATAGCGTCAACTTTTTCAGACCGCTCAAGACAGATGGTCTAATGAGGGTACCTGTCGAATATGAAGGCTGACATGGCCCAGATATGATAACAGGAGGACTATTATCCTAAGGGGCTTGCCCCAAAGGAGGTTGCGTTCTACTGTGGCAGTTCTGACGAGACATTGCCACATAGGGACGCAGGCAAGGAGGTTAAATCTTCCATTTAATGACTTCTGTACAAGTTGCAGAGACGAGGAGGAAGAAGAGAGCGTTGAGCACTTCCTCTGTCAGTGTCCAGCTCTTTCTTATATAAGGGCATTGTACCTAGGCAGACCGATGCTGCATGATTTGACGGAGGTATCGGAATGCGATGCAAGTGGATTGGACTCCTTTATCCGATCCTCGGGTTGGTTCTAAGCCAGTGATAAGTAGATCTACTGAGATACATATCATATCCAGGCAACACAACGGGACCTGACTGGACCCAAGTGGGCTGGCTTTATAATAGCTGGCAGCCTGTTAAACCTAACCTAACCTAACCTAACCTAACCTAACCTAACCTAACCTAACCTAACCTAACCTAACCTAACCTAACCTAACCTAACCTAACCTAACCTAACCTAACCTAACCTAACCTAACCTAACCTAACCTAACCTAACCTAACCTAACCTAACCTAACCTAACCTAACCTAACCTAACCTAACCTAACCTAACCTAACCTAACCTAACCTAACCTAACCTAACCTAACCTAACCTAACCTAACCTAACCTAACCTAACCTAACCTAACCTAACCTAACCTAACCTAACCTAACCTAACCTAATTTTTTTGCAGCTGATGGTGGGTGACACTTGGATTATTTTCAAGGGAGATAACTAACTATTTTAACATGGCGATGTCCTATGAGGTAGTCAGTTACCCGACTCTGCATTACTTTTCAACTAACTTAAAGTTAGTTTTCTAAAAGTAAACTTTTATCTTTATATATAGCTACTCAGAAGTTAAACCTTCATCAGTGGATTTTAACTTGTTTTTTAGTTAGTTAAATAACTATCTATTATCTAACTTCTTCCTAGCCTATATGTTATCTTTAAAAAAAATCCTAGTTTTTTCCTCTATAACGAATGATTTCGTTCAAAAAACATATATGCACCTTATAAAAATATCATTTAAAACTAATACCAAAAGATTTTGACCGGCATATATATGTAGGTAAAATAACATGTATTTCTATCCCAGCGAAAACTTGGTAATGTGTTGCACTTACCTAAGAGTATACTTTTCAATATCATAGTATTTACTGCCTGCATTACTATGAAGTAGTTAAGTAATGACTTTTCTAATATATGTTGCTTATGTACGCATGTAATTAGTTATTCTTGGTAAATATAAGTAGATACACAACATTTACAATGAAAATTTCGTAAAAGAATTTGAGTAATACTTGGATTTGCTAAAATTTAAGATTAGGTGATAGAAACGGGCTTAAAAATGTTTACAAAATGTAAAATGTAGTAAATCAATATCTAATTTTATAAAATTTTGCTGTTCTAGCAACTTTACTATTCGTTTCGTTTTTGTTATGTTCTTATTATGACTTACAGGTTGTAAATACCCAGTGTAAAAGTGATATTGACATTACATATGCGCTGTCAAGTATAATAGTTATAATATTTTTAAAATTATAAAACACAGTGCTAAAAATCAGTTCCGTACTTAAATCCATGAGGCTAAAAATTAAATTTTGTTAATAAAGTTTTTAAGAAATATATTGAATATATTGATACTTTTATCAAAAATATTTTGTTGATAAGGCACAAGCACAGAAAAATGAGGTTTTCAAGAGATATTGTTTGTAAGAGTACATTTATAAAAGTGGCATTTTTACCATGATTTAAAGTCATGCCTTTTTTTGTGTTATATAAAGTTAACCATTACTTTTTATATACTTATACAAAACATCCATAGTTTTTATCGGCACCAACGTGTAAATTAGTTAGCTTTTTTAATTCATTATAAGCAACTAGTGTTTCTAATGATTTTTTGTAATGTCATTTTCAAATAGTTGCTCGTAAGCGGGAATGGTAAGTACTTGCCTCCAATGACATCGTCATGTTAAAATAAAGACTCAAAATGCCAAAGTAGAAGTAGTGAAGAGTATGTTTATTAACATTTTAACACATTACTTTGGAATAACTGTTTTCGCTGGAATGTTTTAAATTTTGTAACATGCATGATGGTCATTTTACTCTATTATAGAGACACAGTAATAAATCCTATCTTCACTAAAAAAAATCAGAAGTGAAATTTCTACCACCGGCTTGAAGCCGTCGTATATTTAAAGACATCGTCTTTCAGCTTCTGCAAGCAAGTGAAGTATATCAAACGATTGACTAATGAAAAAAAAAAGAAAATCAAAACTACGCATTAAAATAAACCAAGAAATTAAATAACTGCGTAGAATAATAAATACACTTTCATTTGGGAAAACTCTGCATTACATTGTAGCTAGCTTGTAGTTTGGCCAAAAAAGTGAATTATTAATTGGTTTTAATTGTAGTCGACTACCAATTTGCTGGCAGGGCGAGTACCGGCAATTCTTTTTCCCTTCTTATTCCCCTCACCGAAAGCTTCTATAAAGTCAAGAATTGCCGACTTAAAGATGCTGTGTCTGGCCTGATACTAAGTAACTTAAATAAAAGTGTTAAAGTTGTGCCTTGAACGGTATTGTTCACTAACCTTGTTTAACAAAAATCATTGAATAGAAATGATAAAAACTGATAAAATCGCTAAATTAGTCAGAAATCACTCTTAGTGTGATTACTAATGGCCGCAAAAATTGAGTAACATTTGCTTTGAAGCGAATTTTACTGATGGATTTTCCAATTGCAAAGCGTTGACGCCGCGCTATTTAGATTGGTCTCATACATTTTGTATGTACCTGAGGATTTTTTACAAATAAATTACGCTTGACGTGCTAATTTAGGTTGCACAGTAAGCAACAACGTGTATTATTATTAAAAACAGCAACATAGTCATATCTCAAAAAATGAGCTTTTCGAGTTAACAATGCAGAATTGTTAACAGTACAACCTTTTATATTGTGCCAAAAATTTATTCAAATTATTTTTAAACTGTTTCCTTTAGAAAATATTTTCTAAAAATTTTTTTGTACAACTTTTATGGAAGCTAAAAATTTGAAATGTGTTTATCTCGTAACGAGCTTTTTTGAATTATGACTATGTTGCAATAAAGGAGCGATATGTTGACGTAAACAAAAAAGATGAAAATTGTACAAAATAGTATAAATCAAGAGGTTAATTTATTAAGATGTAAACATATGTATGCGTCTGGTAAACAACAATACTACGACGTAACCAACCATACTTTCTGCTAACCATATTATGGTTGTACCCAACTATACTATTGTCACAGTCATTACAACCATAATACTGTTGTGATCAATCATACTATGTTGCATCCAAACATATTAATATGGTTATGTAATACGTTTAATGGCGCAATTTCAACAAAGTGCTTAATAACTATTATTGATTTAAAAGATAATTCAACATTAAAGAGGACGTTTTTACTTTCATCCCATCAAGAAACAACCTGGATAATTGTTCCGAGTTATTTCTAATTATTTTATTCAGGAAAATATAAATTTATATTTTAGCTTTTATTTATTGTCATACTTATTATTTCTTAATATCGACCCTCTTTTTCTTTTTAATATTATATATTTTTTTAATATTATATATTTTTTTCTTTTATCTGGCAATATTTCGCTCTCCTTCGGATAGCTTCTTCAAGCAAAATAATATTTATTTTGTTTCAATTTTTATATTTCTAAATAATTTTTGAAAAACAAAAACAAATAGCTTGAAATAAAAAAATTTTCTTTTTCCTTCATATAATTGAAAAAAAAAAAATGTATTTAAATTTCTCACAGATTTATATACATAGTTATAAACAACAAAAAACACAAATAACAACATATTACAAACAACCCTTAATTTTTAACTAAGTATTTATATATTTGGCAATATTCTCTATATCTGTCTTAAAATTAATTCTTCTATCTTCTGATGTGTTAATAATCTGCAACATGACATAAATAAATTATGACAAAAACGTGGTTCTATTAAACTAAAGCTATTTGCAACATTAGTATAGTTCTTTAATGAAAGTAATGTGGTTATATATGATAAAAATATGGTTTCTTAGTATCATAATATGGTTGAGTATGACATTAATATGGTATCTGCAATTAATACTATAGCTGCTTACTATTATAATAATATTAAACCAAAATATAGAATAGTTATTTATATTTTCTTAATATGTATGTATTCATGATTTTTACAATACTATGGAGAGCCATATCAATGAAGTTTTAAATTAACAATATAGTGCTGTTACATACAATATAGTGCTGTTAGGTACTATGTTGCCCCTAGAATATTGTCATATCAACCACATATTTTTTCTACGTGTACACAAACCGCTTACTTAAGAGTTCGGGGCTACTAATCCCCCGGTATGCAATTGCCAAGCACTCAAGGGAAGACAAGGTTAGCAATCCGGCTCCGAGTTTTTTGGGACTTCACAAAATCAGCTTCGAGAATTGTAACAATCCCGGAAGCACTACTGCAACTTTAATTTTCGCACTAAAGCGGTAACACTAGAAACCCATGCTATATACTATAAGTGATTATTACATACGTAGATATATAAAACTGTTTATACAGTGTTGACGCTTTAGTGTGAAAGTTGGAGTGGCCGTATTGCTTCCTTGAATGTAGAGGGATTTTGTGGATTCACGAAGCTGATTTTGTGAATTGCCAAAAAAAATTCGGAACCACTTCGCTAACCTGTTACCTGTATTCGGTACGTGTTTTTGTTGTGTAACATACATATGAAGTGGTCATTCGCTTTAGTGCGAAAATTGAAGTTGCCGTATTGCTTCTGCGAAAGTGGGGGGATTTTGACGTTTTCTGAAGCCAACTTTGGATATTCCCATAAAAAATCGGAAAAAGTTCGGTAACCCGTTTGGAACGTTTTTCACATCCGGTCCGAGTTTCGGCCGCGGAACATGCATCTGAACTATAAATGGTCATTCGCTTTAGTACGAAAATTGAAGTTGTCACATTGTATGCGAGGACGTGGGAAATTTTGGCGGTTCCTTAAGCAAAATTACGGAATTAAAAATTAAAAACTCGGGACGTGTTATATGGATAATTATTTAGTTTTATGGATAATGTAAGAGAAATTTTAAATTTGATATTGAAGCGTGTTTTTTAGTCTTTTAAACTATTTTTGTTATATATAAAACTTTTCCAAAATTAATTGATTGAATAAATAGTGTTGTAGGGTGCAGAAAACATCAGAATTTAAACGAAATAAAAATTTGCTATTTGATGTTGCATCCCTCAGTTGGATGTTTTTGTGGTATTGGTAAATTTTTGTTTTCTTTTTTTTGCGCTTTAAAACTGCAAAAACTTCCAGCGACCCACATCTACTGGACTCGCATGCAGCAGAAACACTTTTACGCAATAAATTATAGCTCAGTTCACATAATTTTCTATATTTAATTGAGATACAATACAATTTAGTTGCGACAACAGTTTTGCATAAAAAAATCATTTTTATTTTAATCTTCATCATAATGAAAATTCTTTTGAAAAATGTTTGCAGTGGAATATTTAATTTGCATTTGAACAACAAGTGTTGAGCTGAGTTACAACAAACAAAACAACAACAACACCTTTAAGAGAACAAATCTTTGATAAATTGTTTTATTTATTCTTAAATATTTATAAGTCAAGGTTAAACAATTAAACAAGTTATTGTTGAATGTAGGAAAAGGAATTTGTGTAGTTGTAGCTGAAGCGTTGCTAAGGGGGGAGGGGTTAATAAGGGTTTGGTTACTAAATGAGTAAGTCAAGGTTAAATTCTAAAGAACAGGGTTATGTTTTATTTATGCAGAATAAGTTTCCAAGCAGGTGTTTAAGTTTTCTCTTGGCCCCTTGCTACCCTTCTGTATTTAAACACCAGCTACGCCTGCAGTTTTTCAGCAATGTGTTTGATAATCAGGTAGAAAGAAGGAATTATCATTTGTCATGATATTATTTTATAATATTTTCAAATTTATTTTTCTATAAAAAAAGTTTTGGCCAAAATCAGCGATGGCTTCTTGAATTTGAAATGTGCTGCTTTTGTGCCATCATCAAGAAGGGAAAAAAGTTTGTGCGCGCAAGCAAAATTAGAAATAATATTTAAGCTGTCAACAGAAAAATCATTTAGAAGACTGAAAACTTAAAATTTGTTTTCATCATTTGGGATTCCTATAAAGTTTTTTATGATTATTTCCAACCAAAATCAACATTTGGCTTAAATCCAGTGGAAAAAAACAAATTTCTCATAACAGACATATTGTCTAGCAAAAAGCTTCACCATAAAATCAGATCATAATCGTAAAAACGTAAAATGCAAACGAACATTAAAATAAAAATATAAGAAAAATATTTTAAAATATAACAACAATAGCAAAGTGAAATCAAATAGAAAGAAACTAAATGGAGAAAAGAATTTTAAACAGATTTTAAAAATTATATTAAAAAAAAGTTAATAATGATTTGGCAAATCAAAAAATCTAAAAGAGAGGGAAAGAAAAATCATAGAGATTAAAGTTTAAAGAACATTTTTTAAAATAATTTAAATAAAAAAAAGTAAACTTAAATACGTTTACAGTCACAATAAAGTTAAAAAGGCAATATTTGCCCACAACCAGAGATCTGCAACCGGTGCCTTTTTTAATGGTATAAATCGTCTTGTGGTCTTAAATCGATTTGCGGTGTAATTATCCACCGTATATTGTTTGCATAAGTATGTTTTTACTCATTAGAGCATCTGTTTGTAAATTTTAGTGTACTTGTATGTGGTGGCTGCTTGTCTAGGTTTAAATTTTATGTTTTCCACATTCGGCAATCGTACTCGTATTTTTTTTTTTTTTTTTTTTTTTTTTAAGAACGAAAATAAAAATTACGTAAGAGTTTGTCACAAGTCTACCTTATGAGAGTTTGAATGTTGATACAGAACTAGAGCACGATGATCAAACTACGCCAGAGAATGTGATCGTAAAATAGAATATATTTTATGTAAATATTCTAATAATTGAACTTTTAGTTATATACATATGTACGATATTAACTAATTAGTTTTAGTTGTGAAAAACTGGTTGTTCAGTGACAGAAAATCCTGTGTATATATGTGATCAGTATGTAACAAACATTAACGTAAAAATAATTAAGGAGCTCGGTGGCTGAGTTGGTTGAGCGGTCGTATTAAAAATAAACCATGTTCACATGACCCAGCTGTCCCCCAGCTAAAGATTTGATTATTATTTTTCTTGTCTTCTTCATTCAAAATTATTGATCACAGCAGATTTGTATTGTAAAAAATCCTTCTTAAGAAAAAAACTTAAGAAAGGAAAAAACCTGAGCTATAACCCGTTGTACAAATGTATGAACCAAATATTTTATTTAAAAAATTATAAAAGTTCAACAAAAATTCAATAAATTAGTAATTATCGTTATAATTAAAAATAGTCCTTCTTCTTGACTGAACTCGAACTCACAACTAATTAGTTATTATCGTAGAGTCTATTTTATTTTGGTAGCGATTTTTCTTATGCTGTCACTTTGAACCAGAAAAGTTTTCAACAATATATCCACACTTTAGTAAATTTCATAGATTTTATAAACAAAATCAAAGCTTTAAAAGCTTTAGCACGAAGAAAAATAAAAGAAAAAGGGTTTTTTCCTAACAAAAATGAACATTAAGTGACAGTTTGTGAAGTTGCAGCCGTTTCAATTATGCGTCTGATTTCTCTGAGAGTCATTTTTGGTTGAAGTTGCGGACGTATTCTGTTCCATCATTGAGTCTTCAGTTTTAAGAATTTATTCATACTCGGTAGACATATTCATGCTACGGACGGCGTTGCCAGAAGAAGAAAAAACTCATATTTTTGCAACCTTGTTTAAAAGAAAATATTTGATTTGAAATTTTTAGTGCGAAAATGGCCAATTACATAGACGTTATTATTATTTTATTAATATTTGAATGGGATGCGGTACTCTACGGCTACCTGCACCGCGACTATTGTTGATCTATTGTGCTTCCGCTTGCATTTTCACGGGTTAAGTATGTTAAGAAACACGACTAGCTCCTTCATTGGAAGGCTATATCACATTCGTCCCAATGCCCCACAGTAGGTGATTAAGTACTCCATTGAGTCCTCTTCCTCATCACTGAATCTGCAAATGGCTGTATGATATATGAATTGCCAGTCCTGCAGGTAAAATGACCTATCCAGTTTTAGGGCACATTCTCCCCTCTTTGCATTAAAGCTTAGACATTTCAAGACCGGTTGTCGCATTACAAATTTTCTTCACAATGGAGTCGATCTATTTTTTTATCTTCTCATTAAGGAAACTCGTGTTGAAGCCAAATGTTGAACTGAGACCAATAAAAGCCATTTCTACTCCTTTTTTTGGCGTAAATGCTTTGGATCCATTTCGGACTGGGAGTACATTTGCCCTCTTAATGAGAGAAGGGGGCTATCTTTACCCTCTGTATGAGAGAAGGATTAGTTTAAGGCTGCAAAATGAGTATAGCATAACGTAAGTGGAAATCGTGACAATAATGAGGTCAGATAACTGGATGAGGTACTACAGGGTATACGAGGATGATATCCGAAATTGTGCTAATAGTGAGGCTACATTAGATACATTTGCGGTTGTCTATACTACGTCCAATTTGGTTGATGAATGCCGGAAATCTTTTAATAAGATAGCGAGACATTCAAAACTGGAGCTTTTTGGGGTACTGGGGCGCAATGGAGTACCCGGAAATATTGTAGCGAATGGATTGGTTAAAGTTGGGGTGCGTTTACAGCAAGAGGACAGTGATAGGATGACAAGAGCCCCTCTTAAAAAGCCAAGTTCAAGGTCAACTTGTACATGCTACACGGGACAGATGGTGTGATGAAGTTACCTGACGAGTAGCCAGGCTAACATGGCCTGTGTATAATGACAGGTGGACTACGGGACTGAGGGGTTTTCCCAGAGAACTTTGCGTACTTTGTTGTCAGATATGACAGGTCATTGTCATATAAAGGCGCATGTTAGTAGGTTAAATCTTCCATTTAATAATGTCTGTAAAAGTTGTAGGGCTGATGACGAGGAATAAGTGTTGAGCACTTCCATTATCGGCGAACGGCTCTTTGTTCTATTAAAGCGCTGTATCTGGGCGGGCCAATACTGCACAAGTTAGAAGATATATCGAAATGAGGAGCAAACGAATTGGATTCTTTTATACGGCTTTTGGGTTAGTTTGGATCTGAACCATTGGAAGATGTGTAAGTCTCATGGGCTGCATGCAGACAACACTTTCTAATCCCTCATGTATGCAATATCCCAGCAATCAATGGAGGACAAGACCTAATGAGTTGGTAGTCCGAAGCCCACTAAGAGCATCAGCCCTTAAACCAACTCACCCGTCAACCATCACCACTGGTTCCTTACAGTACACGTATCTGCTGTATAGGCAACAGATCCTCGGGAGATTGTTAGCCCTCGAAAAAAGCCATCACCAAACAATTATCAAGGATACTAACACTCCCTTCCTGCGTTTTAGGTTTCAACCACAGCCAGAACATTTCAGCCAAGGTAGGCACCATGATCAGCCCGAGTCGAACCGCAAGCAGAACTTCCCGGGGGCCATGCTGATCCCCGTTCTGCCAATTTATACCCTTGGTAAGGGTTTCGGAAGCCAACACAACATAAGTCATGTGGCTTCCTAGACGAGGGACTCCTTCCCCTCTTTTCCCCGAAAAACAGAGTGCCTAAGTTAGGAATACGCCAAGGCAGAACTTGTTCCCCGGGGGTACAAAGGGCGTAGGGAAGAACCCCAGTGAGCTGGTTTCAATAGGCTGCCTACCTAAGACAAGCTAACCTAATACCTAACCAATATACTGCAAGAACAGGCAAAAGCTGGAAACTTTAACCGCCTCTAAAATATAATAGCGATATAATTTTTTTTTTAAATTTGTATAGACTTTTTTTTACAGATAATTTGTTAAACGTTTTTAATGGTGTTTTCTACCAGAATCAAACGTCGGATTCCTGTAATTTTGTAAAAAGTTTGAAATTGCTGTACAGTGTATTTAGTCGCACCAATTGACTGGCAGTTACAATATTGTTGTGGCCTCGACAAGCTTGACTAATAAAATGTTTTATATATTTTTACAGATTTTTTCCCATAATTCTTAAATATATAAACGTTTGTTTTTTATGTTTTTTGCATATTTTAAAATTTTAAAATTATTTTTTTTTTTTTTGTAAATTCTAAAAATGTTTTCAACATTCTGTTTTGATGTTGGAATATTTTAAAATTTCAGAATAAATTGTTTTGCTTGGTTTCAATTTTAATTACATAAACACCTTTATTTTGATTTTTTTTTTCAACTTTTCTGAATTTTGGTTTTATTTTCAAAGCGAAACAACAATGAAAACAACAACTTTGCTATTGACCGCTTTTTGTTCAGATTTTATTTCAATGTTCTATAGCAACAACAACAACACCAACAAGAACGTCAAGATTAGTAATGATTTTCGAAGGACGTTTGTTAAACTTGAGTTTGTAATGTTTTTTTTTTTTTTCATTATTCTTGTTTTAACATTTGACTGTGACACTGATTCCGAATCTGGTCGTAAATCTAAATGATTGTGAAGCAAAAAAAAAAAAACCTCTTACTGACGTCACGTGATGCTGTTTTGAGTAGATTCGAGAGTTGTTCTGTTCTGTTCTATTGAATTTAATACACAATCTAATAAGAATATTTGAAGGCATTGAAAAATGGGTTTAACTAACTGCTGACTAACTAACTGTCTCTCTGGCTGCCTGTACGTCGTCTGTCTGTTTACCTGTTGGCTGCCCGTTTGCTTTTTTAAACAACAACAGCAACAAAAAATCATTTGCTTAATTAAATCACACAATTAAGTGAGTAAAATGAAGAAGATATTCTAGAATCGAAAATTTATTTACACAAAACACTCCTTGTTCAAACACTAATTAAATTAAAAATTTGTGTGTTTTGTTTTATAAACTTGTTTTATTAAAAAAAAAAATTTTTTTTTTGTTTTTGTCACGTTTACGTCTTAATAGGTCATTCATTCAATTCAATACGCATTAAGCCAAAAACAAAATCTAGAAAAAAAAAACCGGTTATTTGTACACCTAAGGCCTTCTTTTCTATTTAAGTTTGTTTATTATCAATTAAGATATGAGATTTATGGCTCATTAAATCATCTCATTCTAAAACGTTGAAATCATTAAAAGAAAATGACTTAGAATTTTATAAATTTGAGCTTAAAAAATGCTTAAATGAATGTTTAAAACGATAATTAAAAAGATTAATTAAAATACTTGAAAAATTACTGTTAACCCATTTAAAGGCTTATAAATGAAAAAAAATATATACCAGTATTTATGTTAGATGAATTGAACGGGTCAATGGACAAAAACAAAGACGTTTTTAACACGCTTATATTAGTTGCACTTGTATGTTTGATTATATCTGTGGTGTTTTATCTGTTATGATACTTAAGTCGAATTTCAAAAATTTTTAAAATGGCATGTACTTTAATAAATTCGTTAATTATAAAATTTTTATTGCCAAAAATATTTTTTTCGTATTATTGACAACATTTTTTTATAATTTTGGTTTATTTTCATTTGTTCTTAACTATAGTTTTCAATTGAAATTTCTCCTAAAAACTTTTGTTAGTCTTATCTCGACTTAAAATGCTTATCTCGACTATAATGCCACAGATATATTTGCAACGCTCGAAATTCATGCCATATAAGTGGTTATTGCATATGTAGGTATATAAATATACAATGTTGCTGCTTTAGTACGGAAGTTAAAGTTGGATTTGCCATATTACCTTCGGGGAAGTGGGGAGATTTTGGAGATTCTCGAAGCCGATTTTAGGAATTCCCAAAAAAAATCGGACCAACTTCACTTACCGGTTTGGAACCGGTTTTTTGTATTCGGTGCGCGTTTTTACCATGGAACATGCATCTGAACTATAAACGGTCATTCGCTCTAGTGCGAAAATTGAAGATGACTTATTGCTTCTAAGGAAGTGGGGAGATGTTTCCTGAAGCCGACTTTAGGAATTCCCAAAATCTCGGAATCGCATCGCTAACCGAATCGGAATGGAGTTTTCATATGCGGTGTGTATTATGGACGTGGAACGTATATCTAAACTATTAACAGTAATTCGAAACAGGCAAATAGTGTCAAAAATCGGCAAAGTCGACGTTAAAAAGGTAGGAATCAACAAAAAACCAGTAAAAATTGGATATCTATCCATATAGCCGAGTCCCAATGGCCGTGCAATGTTCAGACACACGTTTCACGTCAAAAACCCGTACCAAATATAAAAATCCAGTTCGAAACTGGTTAGCGAACCGGTTCAAAGTTTTTTTTGGGAATTTTCAAAATCGCTTCCCTTCACTGCCCCGGAACAATCCCTGAAGAAAAAGGGCAACTGCAATTCTCGCACTAAAGCGGCAGAACTTTTTTTTATAGTGGAATATTAAATTCCTTAAGAGTGCACACTATATATAAGACGGTTTGCGAGAGTTCATATACTCGTACAAAGAAACAAATATACAAGTGAAACTAACACAGGGTGGTGCAGGACTACTTTTATGATTTGATTTGAACTACTTTTATAATTTTTTAGTTTATCTATACTTTTTATTTTTATTTCCCGATTTTGGGAATTTCCAAAATCTCCAAAATCCCTTCACTTCCCAGGGACAATCCCTGAAGTAATACGGCAACATCAATTCTCGCACTAAAGCGTCAACTTTCCTTCTTTTATGATTTTTAGAGCATCTATACTTTTTATTTTTATTTCCGAACTTTTTGAAGAAGACTTAGGCCATTATTACAACTGGCAAATAGTTAAAATTAGCTTTTTACCTTAGAGATATATAGTTTTTTTTCTATTACAAGTTAATGTTACCCAGAACAGCTACTGATAACTTAACAAGAGGTTTATGCTCATGATAAATTTCGAAATGAGCTGTGAGTACTTGAAGCTGTCATATTTTCTGCTGAAAATATCTTAACTTCAGTTGTAAAATGGGGAAAATTTATCGTTCACGTTAACTAATGTTCTAGTAAACTATCAGGAACTTTATCGTTAGGTTATAATAATGGTTATTAGGGAATGTAACATCGAATACTGCACAACAGAATAGCGATCAAAATTTGTTGAACTTTTGAAAATCAAAGGTCAATTGATTCGATGCGACGTGCCTATTGCCGTTTTTAAGTGCGAGCACTGAATCTTCAGCATCTACAATAAACCGCATGGTTGGAAATTTTCGATAACAGTATACAGTAGAACAACTTCCCTGCCCCGGAAGGCCACGTACGGTCCACACGAATATTGTGAAGAAAAAACAGGTTAGTCCAGAAACATCCACAAGAAGGCATTCGGAAAAACTGGGGATATCGGACCTAAAAAACAATTAAGCATTTTTGAGAACGCTTTGCGGTTTCAGAACCCGTGTTTCTCAGAACATTACTGATGTTTGTATTACTCGAGACCCATGCCATGATTATAACATAGGTAGCTACATATAAATGTATATACAGTGTTGCCGCTTTACCGCGAAAGTTAAAGTTGCCTTATTGCTTCCAAGGAAGTGGATGGATTTAGGGGATTCACGAAGCGGATTTCTGGAATTCCCAAAAAAATTCAAAACCACTTCGATAACCGGGTTGTAACCGGTTTTTCATATTCGGTGCACATTTTTGCCATGGAACATGCATTGGAGCTATAAACGGTCATTCGCTTTATTGCGTAAACTGAAGTTGTCGTATTGGAAATGAAAGGGGGGGGGGGGACTTCTATTTCTTAATTTTTAGTTTGATATCGCAGCGTGTTTTTATGTTTTTTAACTATAATTATTTACATAAAAACTTTGCAAGATTTTATTTCATTTTTATTTTTTCTATGCTTTGGGGTTTTAGAACGCGCGTTTCTCGGAACATGGCTGATAATAAATCATACCTCATTAATTTTTAAATTTTCAGCAAAAATGTTTTCCAACTCTGATTGCCCTTTAATACTAAACCAATTTAAAATATCTGGCAAAGATGTTGTTTAATTGAAAACAACAATGACACTACGAAAAACTATCAACTGGCAGGAGATTGAAACCTGAAATATTTCCAAAATTCTAATTTCAAATCTACGAAACAACACTCAACAAGCAATCATTGAAACAAGTGAGAAAATCTTTCAAAAAAAAAAAAAAATAGCCAGACCAGATAATGAGACTGTCAAGTCCTGGATATTTAAACAATATGTATTAAATCCGAAAAAAAAACTCAACTTTAACAAGGCAGAAAAAGAGGCAAAGGGTATATGTATGTACAACGACAGACAGCAGCAAGCAGCATAAGTTAAATAATGAAGGCAAAATAAATGAATGAATATCTGGTGTATCCATAGAAAAGCCGAAATGGCATACCTAATGCCTTGGTGCACAATTAAACTGCAATAAACCATAAATATCACAAGCCTGGGCTATAAAACCGAAAACACGTTCAGCATACTAAATATTATAAAAGAAAGCACCCAAACAAACATAAAACTAAACATACATCCAAACACACACACACACACACACACATACACAGAGCAGTGTACAACTTAAACAATTTAAACTTCATTTCGAACATAAAATGAGAGCAAGCAAAAGAACACGCACACCAACTTAAATACACACACACACACACTCACATGCATAGAATTAATGAACAACAACAACAGCAACAACATCAGCAATAATAAACATTAAATGGATCAGTATGTGAGGAACTGAAGGAACTAGTTATCAAAAGTAGTAGTAGTAGTTGTTGTTGCTTCCCGTATTGTCGGTGAGAATTTTAAACAACACACCAGCAGCAGCAGCAACAGCAGCAACTCACATCAACATAAAAAGCAATTGGAACATAAACGAGAAAACTTCTACATAAGCATTTCAAAGAAGATTGTTGGGAAAGGGAGTGAGATGGATGATGTTCTTTCTACGTGATATATGAATTTCTACTTTGTCGTTGGATTTTTAAAAACAACTTTTCTTTTTCTTTCGAATTTTGTAATTGAGCAGCAGTGGTGGAGCATTCACAAAGCTTTTTTAATAACCATATGGTTACTATTTTCGGCAAAATAAGAAAAACGGAAATAAATATGAAATCAAACCAGAAAACATACAAAGAAACCGATAGAGAAACAAGTCTGGTTTCTTATTACAATTACAAATCACTATGGGCGTAAAAGAACATGATTGATACAATACATACTCGTAAGTACAAATAAAATTATCTACAAGACAGACTACTGTCGGTAATTTAATGACAACTGCAACTTTTTAAAAATTGTTATTAAGTAAATTTTATGCCAAGCAATTTTAGAAAAAATCGCTTTCTTAAAAAGCATATTCTTTACAGCAATTTATTTTTCCCAAAATTACTGGTTTTAAAAAATTATGTACTTTTTATCAAAATGCTTTCCTTAAAATGTACTTTTTCTAAGGACAATATTTTGGTACTTTTTTTAATGCTTTTTACATAAGGTTTTTTTACAAAGCACTTGTATTTGGCAGATACTTTGTTTAAACATAAATGTTATAAATCATTGTAGATCTTGAATTTGGTTGTCATTAACGGAAATAGTGTGCACCAATCTTTTATACATGAGTACATATTGTGAATGTATTTATTATTTTTGAATGAAAACGTAACTGAACGAAACTGCTGGTGTGATGATGGCTTTTGAATTTATGACGGATTGTTTTTCAAACTCTCAACCCGAACTGATCGACACCTCAGAGGTTTTCCAGCTAATTACATCACGTTAACATATATATTAAATTTAATGTAAGTGATAAATGATCTTTTTATTATCAGGAATCCCCTCCTGCAACTAAGTTTAAATAAATTGGATTATTCCCAATCCACTTTCCTTCGCTACTAGTAGCGTTATTCCAGTTTGGTGACCATTTAGATATATATTTGAACCTAACCACAAAACTGTTCATATTTTGTAATACTTTTCTAGAGCTAGTTCTTGAAAAGTTAATTTTTCTTATATGTGTTCAAGAGGTACTTATTTTAAAACGGACTTTAATAAAAGCTAGTTTTTTATATAAAATCAAAAAGGTGCTTTTTTGAAAGGTATTTTATAAAAAAAAAGTCTTTTATCAAAAGGTACTTATTTAAATAGTAATTTTTTAAATGTCTTTTTTACAACGTTCTTTTTTACCAAAGCCCTTTTTAAAATGCAGTTTCTTCAAAAGCTATCTTCTTTAACAGATGCAGTTTTTAAAAGGTACCTTTTTTAAAAAATTCCTTTTTAAGAAGTACTTTTTAAAAGGTACTTTTATAAAAGGTACTTTTTTATAAGGTACTTTTTTAAAAGGTATTTTTAAAATGAAATATTTTTAAAAGGTACTTGTTTAACATGTCCTCTTTTAACAGGAACTTTGTTTAAATGTTCTTTTTTAAAAGGACCTTTTTTAATGTACTTTTTTCAAAGTTACCTTTCTTAAAGGTAGTTTTTTATAAGGGTCTTTTTTAAAAAGGTTAGTTTTAATTTGAATTTTTTTTCAAGGTACTCTTTTAAAATGTACTAAAGTTCTTTTTAAAATGCATTTTCTTCAAAAGGTATCTTTTTTAAAAGATCCATTTTTTAAAAGGTACTTTTGTAAAGGGTACCTTTTTAAGAAACACTTTTTAAAAGGCACTCTTTTGAAATGGCTTTTTTTATCATATCTTTTTTTTAAGGTACTTTTCTTTAAAATCACTTTTTTCAAAGGATATTATCTTTGAGAGGAATATTTTTAAAACTTACTTCTTTAAAAGGTACTTTCTAAAGGACATTTTTTTTTATATTATATTAAAAGGTTTTTTTTTAAATAAAAATAAAAAAGTACTTTTTTTAAAAGCTACATTTTCAAATTAAATATTTTTAAAAGGTTCTCTATTAAAACGTACTTTTTTAAAAGGTACCTCTTTTAAAAAGTACTTTTTTAAAAGTTACTTTTTTTAAAAGGTACTTTTTTAAAATGCACTTTTTCTGAAAGGTACCTTTTTGAAAAGGTACTTTTTTTAGAAGGTACTTTTTTTAAAAAGTTTTTTTAATATGTACTTTTTTCAAAAGGTACTTTTTTCAGAAGGTATTTTTTCAAAAGGTACTCTTTTTACAAGTACTTTTTTTAAAAGGTACTTTTTTGAAAGGTACTAGTTTAAAATATACTTTTTTAAAAGGTAATTTTTAAAAGGTACTTTTTTTAAATGGTACTTTTTTACAAGGTACTTTTTTAAAAGGTACTTTTTTAGAAAGGTATTTTTTTTAAAGGAACTTTTCTAAAAGGTACTTTTTTAACAGATACTTTTTTAAAAGGAACTTTTTTAAAAAGTACTTTTTTAAAAGGTACTTTTTAAAAAAACTTTAAGAGGTATTTACAAGGCATTTTATAAGGTACTTTTTTAAGAGCTGCTTTAGTTGCATAATAATATAATAATATGATAGTTTTTCAAATATATTAGTAAAAATATTCTGGTTTTATTGGAGGTTTAATTGACGAAATTCTTAACAATTTTGGCCAAAAGGATGTTTTTTTAAGACCACTTTTTTTAAATTTGCATTTTTTAACAAATTTTATATATAAAATTAATTTTATTATTAATGTCAAGACTTTGCAAAGCAAACTTCCCGTTGTAAAAGCTGTGTTTCTTTAGAGATAATTTTTCAAAAGTTCTTATTAAAGGTACTTTTTTTAGTATCAGTATTTTTTTGAAGCTACTTTTCTTTAAACGTACTTTTTAAAAACGACTATTATATAAGTACTATTTTAAATATGTACGAACTGTAGTTATTTCTAAGTAGCAGTTCTTTTTTTATGTAAAGATACTTTTTCAAAAGTACTTATTGCATAAATACTTTCTTAAATACAGGGGTACTTTTTGGTAAGTAGCATCGTCTCTGCATCGTGTTTCTGAGTTCTTTGAAAAAACAAAATTTTACAAAAAAAAATTTCTAAAGTTAATTAAAAAATATTTTCCTTTACAACTTCTGAATATAAAAGACCCTTACCCTGTAACGCACAAAATGCTTAGAGGAGAGGAATAAATTTTTTATAAAAATATAAATCTGGAAAGAAAAACATAGTTTAAAAATTTTACTTTAATGAAAATAATTTTTAACTTTTTTAACAAATTAATCAAATTTCTTATAAAGTAAGAATATATTCAAGAAAATTTTTTCTTTTACTTTCACCCATTGTGCTGCTTCAAAAAGTAAAACAACATTGTTGCAATTATAATGGGGCATTTAAAACTGCAAACAAATGTTTCATTTTATCTTCTGTAATCGTAGAGAAGAAAACATTAATTAAAAGAAAATTATTTCAAAGCAGTTGGGACAGAGTTTCATTTTGTTCGGTGCAAAAAATATTTCTCGAAGTTCAACTCAAACAGAAAAACCAGCTAAATGAAGAATATAGAATGAAGAAAAGCTTTTCAAATACAAGATAGAAAAAATTGTGTGTGCCCTCTCAAATTTTAATAAGTATTTGTTTTATTCCAACTAAAGAGAATTTGTGGAAGCGACATTCATAAAGATTTATTTTGTAAATGATAAGTGACGGCATTTTATTGCCAACGCACGTACACGGAACTTGAAATATATTTTCTGTATTCTCCGATGCAAAAAAAACAATTGCAAAATCAACTTATAAACCAGGAAAGAGTATACAAAACAATAAAACATACTTTAACATACAAATACACAATTTACAGGAAGCAAACACTTAAATAAACAAAACAAAATATTATACGGGAAGGACTTTTGCAGATGTGTGCGTGTGTGTTACTATATGAAAGAAAAACCAATACTTTTTATTCCAAATGAATTAAGGGAGTTGGGCAAATGCAGATTTAGAAACCAAGTACAACACAACGAAAACAATTTCCACAACTATTCATTTGAATATGTTTTCACTGGAGAAACAACATTTAAATTTTTTTGTAGAAGGGAAAGAGATTTAAACGAAAAAGAATTATATGTAGAACATAACAATGGCTCAGCTTTTGTAAATTAATATACTAAAAACGCATATTGTTAGTGGATTATATAATGCTGGCCACTTTTCCAAACAAATAGCAACAAAAGCAACAACTTGTTACAAAAAATGCAACAAAAAAGACTAAACGAAAAAAATAGAACGAGCAACTTTTATAATGAAAAATAGCAAGAAATTTGCATTTTACGTAGATCAAAGCAAAAAGCTCTACACCATTTTTCAATGAAATTAAGAAATCTCCAAATGATATTGAGAAATTTAATTCAAAATTGAGATAATTCTAAATAAAATCGAGAGCTTAGTATAAAAATGAGAACATTGCGAATAAAATCAAGAACTTGATGCTCAGAATATTGCATGCGGAATTGCGAATTTCCACTTAAAAAAAATTTTTTAATAAAATTTTAACAGCCCAATTTTGAATATTGTCATGGCATTTATTTCTCCAGTAAACTCAATTCGACTTAAAGAAATAAATCTAGTTTAAAAAACTAAAAAACACGCTTCGTTATCAAACTAAAATAATTATCCGTATAACGAATTGCAAGTTTGTTTTTTTTGTTTTTGCTTCATAAAATAGACTTTAGGAATCGCCAAAATCTCCCACGTGCCCGGAAACAATATGGCAACTTTAATTTTCGCACTAAATAGTTCAGATAGTAGTTCCGCAGCCTAAACGTGCACCGAACATTAAAAACCGGCTCCGATTCGCTTAGCTACATGGTTCAGAGTCTAGTTTTTTTTAGAATTTTTTGGGAATACACTTTTTTATATGTTTGCAATCATTTAATCCTTAAAATGGATTTCATTGAAAAATCTTTATACAACTATGTAAACATAAGTTAAATTTGATAACTTACAAAAACATTCTGGAAGAAGCATTTCTAAAACTTAAGGATTTCTTTAAACCCATTCATTGAAGGTACCAACACGATAACGCTCTAATTCAGGGGTGCCCAAAAGTTCTATATGAAAGAGCAAACACTAATGCATTTAAGGAAAAACTACTTTTATTTAATATTGTTTGTTGTAAAAAGCAAAAAATTTACAAAAACAGAATTTATACTGATAATCGCTGTCGTCAATGTTTACCAGCAAAGCATGCTGTGTGTGTGCAGTGAAGAACGGAAAAAAATATATAAGACGAAGTTGTTTGTGTACTTTTTAATTTCTAGTGCTAAGTGCAGCATAAGTGCATTAAAGAGATCAGTCCTATAGCTAAGCGCTTTTACAAAAGTAATTGAGCATGAAGAGCATAGGGCCTGGGCACATCTGCTTTAGATGCATTTTTCACAGCAAAAACGAGCCCCGAATTGTAAAAGCCGGTTCCAAACCGGGTCAGTGAAATGATTCCGAAATTTTTTGGTAATTACCAAAAATAACTTCGTAAATCTACAAAATCCCTCACTATCCCTGAAGCAATACGACAACTCTAATTTTCGGACTAGAGCAGCAACACTGTACATACATATTTATAATTTTTCTTTATAGGTACTTTTAAAATAATACCATTTTAAATATAAAAATAGGTTCTTTTTATGAGCAGCTTTTTACAAGTACATTTTCTTAAAGACACATTTTTAAAATACATACACGTATATTCTTATACACTTTTTAAAACTCACTTTTTAACAATATATTTTTAAACGGTGCCTTGTTTTGGGAATTACCAAAATCATCTTCGTGAATCCCCAAAATGCCCCCCACTTCCCCGGACGCAATACGACAACTCTAATTTTCGCACTAGAGCAGCAACACTGTACATACAGATTTATAATTTTTTCTCATAGGTACTTTTAATATGATATCATATATTTTAACTAGTTTTTATGAGCACCTTTGTACAAGTGCAATTTCTAAAAGATATTTTTTTAAAGTACATACTCGTATATTCTTATGCACTTTTCAAAACGTACTTTTTAACAAAATGTTTTTAGAAAGTACTTTTTTAAGTTTAATTGCTACTTTTTCCAAAGGAAATTTTTGAAAACTTATTTTTAAGCGGTTCCCTTTTAAAAAATTCCTTTTTGAAATGTACTTTTTTATAAAGAACCTTTCCAGAAGATACTTTTTTCAAAATAAGTATTGTGTAAAAGACAGTTTTTAAAGTACTTTAACAATATATAGCTACTGCTTCCATAACATAGTTTTTCATAATATGTAGTTTTCAAAGGGTATTTTTTCAAAAGGTACTACTTTTAAAAATCACATCTCTAATTGGTAGTTATAGGGGAACAACTTTTTCAATAGGTATTTTTTAATTGGCTCTTTATTAAAATATTTTTTTAAACAATACTTTTTAAGGTTTTTTAATTGAAGGTAATATCCAAAAATTTTTCAAAAAGCACTTTTTATAATAAAAAGTATTTTTTTACCATTTAATTTAAAGGATCTTTTGGGAATTTTATTTTAAACGATTTTTTTGCAAAAGTAAAAGAACAAAGATGTTCAAAGAACATCTCTTTGAAGAGGTAAATTTTTACTTCAATACGTAAAATACTATACCAAAAATGCACCTTTTTAGAATTGCAGAAAATGTACCTTTTTAGAAATTTTTTGGAAAGGTAGTTTGTTTAAAAGACATATCTTTGAAGAGGTGATTTTATACTGCAATACATAAAATACTGTACCAAAAGTGTACTTTTTTGGAATTACCCTTTTTAAGGATAGATTTTTTATGATAGATTTTTCCTTAGTGTGGAATTTTCGGGGAATACCTATTTAAATTGCAATTTTAATCACTGCTTTTTCTTTCGATTTCAAATTCTAAGAACAACAATTCACTAATTTTTTCCAACATTTAGTCTCGTTTTTAAAGTTCTTTTAAAATATCCCATTTGTAATATTCATGATTGTTTTGGTTTAACTATTGGCTTGCTGGCGCAGTAATGATAAAACCATGAGGCAAACAAAATAATAACAATAACAATACACCAAGGAAATGGTAAATACATACAAACATACATTCATTCATTTTGCACTAACGAGACCATACAACAGCAATACCCAATCCTGTTTACTTGAATACATTGCACTACAAATGCACAATAGAAACAACAAAAATTATTTAAGTACAGCAAACAATAGTACAACAATTGTCTAAATTGCAACGTTTAAATACTTTATAAATAACTCTGCAATAACAATGAACAAAACTCATGCGAGGAATTTTCTCTCTTCACAAAAAATAAATTTAACACAACTCGGAACACATGCATGAATTCTGGATTAACACAAAACACAAAAAAATAGAAACAAAACAGCTTTGGAGAAAACTATAAGCACTCCCACACACAAATACTCGTATGTATAATGTTATGTGTATTTATTTATTAGTATCTCTACGTGTGTGTGTTTGTGTTTGGTAAATAAACAACACTTTTTCTATTCTCTTAAGAAAAAGTCATGGCTTCTCTCTTCAAAACTTTTCATGTAAATTAAAGTTTTTAACAATCAAACACACGCACACACAAATACGTGTGCATTTTTTATTAACAGTTAACCGAAGATATAACGGGATCAACTCTTTAAGTTTTTGTTTTTGTCTTTTAAACAGTTGCAATACAAAAAAAGAAGAAAAAAGATGTTGCTATAAAAAAAGACAGCAAGCAGTAAAAACAACTTTAAACAATGGAAAACATTTATCAATTTGTTGTTGCAGCTTTTTACAATTGTTTATTATTTAAATAAAGCTATAAAACTACAAAAACACATACTTACATACATACTTATATATGTATTTAATAAGAGAAGTGGTCTTATGTATGTATTTTGCTTTTAACTACAAAAGTCTAAATGAATAATAAAACAAACTTAAATAAATTATTTACATGTTTCAGAGTTCAGCAATAAAAACTGAATATAAAATTAGTAAAACAAAAACCCCACAATAAATTTTTTATTATTTATTTCTTTAAATTGAAAGACAAATTTTTATTACACAAAAAGGGAGTGAGTGACATAAGAGATGGGAAAATTGAAAAGGAACAGACACTGTGTTAGTGTACAATTATACAGGATATCCCAGAACTCAACGTCAGACCGAAACAGGGTGACAGCATTGATGGTAACCATAATAAGAAAAATCAGCTTCGAGTTTTGGGACACCCTGTATAGATAAGAATGTTTTATATACAAAAGGCGATAGCTTAAAAGTGTTTTCAACTTTAAAATAAAATGAATACATGGAAACTGCTGACAAATTTATATTTTTCAATACGATTATCTTAAAACGTAATAAACCGTGTGGGCGAATGATAGCGCCGTTGGAATTAACGATTGTCAGTCACGATGTTGCGGTGGTCAAGTGAGCATCACGCGTTCGCTGTGAAAATATTTTTTAAGAATAATGATTCTTATGTAATTTCTCGTCGACAATATTGTTCAAAGTTCGGTATTCGGCGAATACGTGATGGACGGAGTGTAAATTCAATTCGTTCGTGAGTGCAAGGATTCCGCGCAATGGCTTCGGATATGAATGACCCACAGCCAGAGCCCAGCCGATGTTAAAGCACTTCCAAAAACATTGAACTGAACATTGAAAGTGGTTTACCTAAAAACCACGAATTTCAATACCTAAAAAAATATCTGGGACTTCCAAGAGCCATAATTCATGAAATTTCAATAAAAGATCTGAAGTTGCATGCTTTTAAAAATAAAATCTTTCAAGAGCTTAAAGTGACTGATTTACACAAACATTTTTGTGAAACGATGTTGGAACGTTTTTGCACTGTAAATCCCATTTTTTGAAGTGACGAGGCTCATTTTCACTTAAACGGCATCGTCTGCAAGCAAAACTGCCGTTGCTAGTCTCCAAGAACCCGCAACCTTCAATTGAAATATCAAAAACCATTGCATTGCCCGAGAGTAACTGTTGGTATGCCTTTTCCACGCATAATTGGATTTCTTTTTCGTAAATTCTCGAGACCAGTGGACGAATGTCAACGGTAAAAATTATCGACGCATGATTACCAAATTATTTTTGCCAAACCTGCGAGCTTCATCCATCGTACTCTTCATACTCATCAACGGGATGGGGCAACTTTACACACAGCTTCGATGAATTTGCTTTGGGAAAATTTCCCCCAAAAACTGATCAGTTACGAGTAGTTTGGTCGCTACCTCAAAGAGAGGGTTTTTAATGATAATCCTTAATCTCTTGTGGCTTTAAAATAAAATATACGTAGAGAAATCAGCTCAATTGAACCAAGTTCAGTGCTGCTTGTGTCACACGCAGCACTTGTCCGCTTTGAACAATGTGTTCAACTTGACGGAAAACATCTGGATGGCATATTCTTTAAAAAATAAACATCGCATTTCCATTCTACCGTTCTTTCATGTAACATGAGTACATTTCTGTTCATTAACTTTGATTTCCCAAAGTTTTAACCATTTCTGTAATATTAAAATATATTTCCGCAAATTTCGTGAAGCCAATTAATAGTTTTCATGAACGCCTCAGAACGCTGTGTGATTTGTAAAAGTTGAAGTGTGAATACCAAATCTGGTTGACATGTCAGAATCATAAATGAAATTTAAGGTAGGTCCCAGAATGCTACCTCGGACAGCTCCTGCCTTGATTGGCTGAGTTGGGCTTAAAAAGTCGCCTTCTCTGATAACAAATTTTCGGCTTCTGGAAATAGCTTTCCAGAAGCTTGTGAGTGTTGGCAGAAAAGTTCAACTTCATTTTGTGCATTAATCATTCGTGTCCCACTTTATCAAAAGCTTGGGAAACATCAATGAATAGAGCTGAGCAATACTCTTTGTCCTCAAAAGTCTTGCTTATGACATTTACTAGTCTGTGCGCTTGTTCGGCCCGAAAGCCGAATTTGTGATTAGGAATACATCCTATATGTTTCAATATTGGAGTCAACTTCACCATTAACAATTTTTCGTTATGAAATTGTGGGCAGTAGACTTTTTGGTCTATATGACACTACTTTAGTGGGATCCTTCCCTGGCTTGATTATCATAGCAACCATAGACACTTCCCACTCTGCAGGATAATATTCTAGGCGCAAAATAGCGTTAAAAATAAAAAGAAAAATTCTTCTAGCAACACGAGGTAACTGTCCAAGCATTTTACCAGTAATTTGATCAATTCCTGGAGCTTTCCTGGGGTTTGTGTTGCTTATAACGTTTGCGACATCTTGAAAACTAAGTCTGAAAGGCACAGTGGGTCTAATAGCATATGGCGGTAGTTCAGCTGCACCATTTGCTGTGTCATTTGTAATAAAAACATTTCGTGGATGGTTAACATACACCAACCCCTTTTCGGAACCGGTTATCGCCAATCTTCAGTTGCAGTCCGCAAAGAAGGCTTGTCTGTAATGGGCCTAATGAAACCTATTGTCGATTTCGATAGAGAATAGTCGTGTTGAGGAGTATCATCAATACTTCCCACATACGAGTAATATTTAAACGAATCCATTCTCGGGATTTCAAGCAGATTTCTTAGTGGCGTAATGCATTCTTCATGATTGACCCTAGAATGTTAAAAACTAAAATTTTTTATGAGAACGCACTTAAGGATGGCAGTTAGGAAGTAGATATATTCACAAGAAATGTAGTATTAGAGTTGGTCAGTCTTACATTTCACCCCCTAAGAGTTACTTATGTGGCGAAGCCGCCACTCTCTTCTAACTCTCCCTTTTTCTGACAATAGTTGTTCAATTTCTGATGAATAAGTTAGCATTTGTTTAAGGTCTTCAGAAAAATTCGTTAATACATACATTAATATCCTGAAGCGTTCTCAAGGTAATATTCTGCGTCCAGTGAGTACTAAGATATTTCTTATATTTTTGCCAATTACTCGTAACTCTAGTGACGGTCAACGCCAAGTCACTAAACCAACCTCCTCCAGCCAACCTCCTGGGGGAACGAAACAGAGATTATAGTAGGCGAGTGATCTGATGACAAATCTAATGAAAGCTCCACTTGCATCCATTCTAAAGTAAAATTTTTGGCAACTTCAAAGTCTATAACATCGAGAATCTTTCGTCGGCCTGGCGGCTAATAAATACATAAGTGGGGTAGGCCCACTTAATTTCGTGTTTGAAAACAAAAAGTTATTTAATTTCGTTTTCTAAAGAACTAAGAAATGGATTATTTTTATTTTATTTATTTTTTTGTTTTTGAATCTTACCATTTCTCTATTACTCTTATTTACTAAACTTTTTACAAATTTTACTTTTAGTTTTTTGTTCTTCCACCAAATTAATTTCCTTATGAAACATAATTTGTTTGAAGAAAAACTATAATTTTGCGTTTCTTCTTTTTAGCAAAATCCTTTTAAGAAATTCTAATGCATTTGAGTGTATTATTATTATTATTATTATTATGATTTGCACATAAAATCTTTGAAAATATAAAGAATATTTTTCAGCGCACTCTATTTCAAATTACAAATGAAAATAAAACCATAGTTTTTATTATCCTTTTTTTTTTTTTTTGTCTACAAGGAGTAGTAGTGATAGTAGTTGTAAGTGAAATTATGAACAATTTATTTTAAAAATTGTAAATGCATAATAATGAGTATGAAAAACAATTTTCAAGCAGTGTGCCAATAAAGAAAAACAATCGAAAAGATTTCTAGCAGTTAATTTGGTTTTTTTTTTTTGTTAGATGAAAATTGTATAACACAAAGTTGTTTAAATAAACCAAAAACGGAAGGAAAAAATTGCTGCATTAAAAACTATCAAACTAAAAATTTATAAAAATTCTTTAGCGAATTTTGCTCCCTTTTATATATGTATGCATGTACTTATGCATGTACATTTCTTTCGTGTAAAAAATAAACTATAAATGCAACAAAACAACAACAGCCAGGCAGCAATAACAATTACACCAATACCCCGGTTTTCGGTACTAATTGGAACAAGAAACGTAAGCCGAAGCATGACTTTCCATGCATTCAAACGGTGGATTTGCGAGAGGGGAAAGAAACTAAATGGCCCCTGTTCCCTCCTTCCTCAAAAACTATAAAAATAAACATTGTTATTTTAAAGGTTCACTTGCATATCCCATAATTATAGAAAAAAAAAATACATCGTCATATTGATGACGGCAAGTCATCAGAATTATGACATCAGTATTATGTAAATAGTAATCAGTAATGTGAAAACTGTTATTAAATTAAATGACAAAATTCATCAGAGAATTTTGTCATGCATTGCGTATCACCAATGCTAGAATTGTGGTGATATGAATTAAATTAAATATTTTATTAATAATAATTATTATTATTATAATTCATCTAATTTGTTAAAATTCATTCCTAAAAAAATTACAAATTTATAATATATTCTATTGTGTAAGAAATTGTTTGCTAAAATTCTTATTTTTAAATTTAAATTAATTTTTAAGATGTAGAAAAAAATCCATCATATTGATGTAAATTTTTAATCACATCAAATATTGTTAACAAAAGGAACTAACTACAAGGAGCATATGTAAATAAACTATAATATTACACATCATATTAATTCATATTCATTTAATTTGTTAAAATTCATTCTTAAAAAATTATAAATTCTTAATATATTCTATTGTGGAAGAAATTTTTGTTGCTAAAATTATTATTTTTAAATTTAAATTAATTTTTAAGATGTAGAAAAAAATCCATCATATTGATGTAAATTTGTAATCACATAAAATATTGTTTAAACAAAAGGAAATAAGTATAGCTACAAAGAGCATATGTAAATAAACTATAATATTACACATCATATTAATGACCAGCGTTGTCAATTCGGTGCGTTTTGCTGCTTTTTAAAATTGTTTGTACGAAAAATTCTTTAATCGGTGTGCTGTGCGCTTTTTAAATTTCATTGTCACTAAATTATATTCAATTCAATGCAATTATTATTATTTAAAATGTTTACATTTCATTTTATAAAATTTGCTGTTTTATAAAAATTGCTGTTTTGCTATTAAACGATCAAGCCAAGTTTGTCAAATATTACAATAAAAGCAGACACTGCATAGTAAAGTTCCTGTTTATGAAGGCGAGTGTATTCACCACTCTTTTAGTAATTAACAAATTATTAAATTAATTATTAAATTCTTTAATTTTTCCATAACGTTTGCATTCAATTATGAATATGATAAACTTCGTCTTCTAATTGTTACAACTCTGGCAAATTTTCGTATATATCAATAAATTATTTTACAGACACCCACTCTAACCAATGAATTTTCACTTTTCGGTTGCGAAAACAAATATGTAATTTAGACTGTGTTTGATAGTATTGCTATAACAAGAGTTTGATGGCTTGGCGTGCGATTCTGTAACTTTTAATGATCTGTTAATCGTACATTTTTTCGACATATCTTATATATTTTATATACAATTTTATATACAATTGTATGATCCTGCAATATAATTTTAACAACGGTAAGCAGCTTCTTTGTTGTATACCTAATAATAGGCAGTTAAACTAACAACTGATATAATTAAATATTGTTGCTGAATACCAAATTTGATTATCATTATTGCAATACCGAATATCGCTAAAATTATTGTAAGCAATTTAATAAAAGTACCAGTATCGCTCTAGAGGCCAAGTTTGACAAACACGAGTTCTAGCTATCGAACGAATTTGATGGCGTTCCATCATCCGGTACTATCAGATGCAGTTTGTTTGTCTAATAGCTGCTTAAGGCTGTTTCAGTATCGTTTCTTTAATGTAAAAATATTATACTTTTTATAGTAGTATAGTTTTTAAAAAGGAAAAAACTGCGTTTTTGCTGAAATAACGCGCTTTTTTCTTCATTTTGGTGCGTTTGAAATTACAAAGTTGACAAGGCTATTAATGACACTTCATAATCATATGCGGCATTAGTTAAAAAACGAATATGATGAGAGCGTAGAGCGTAAACTAAAAAAAAGGAACTACAAAGAAAGAAAGTTAAAATTTTCTTGTACACAGCATACACACATTTAAAATATGATAGTGCGACACAAAGTGATTATATTGAGGGCAGTAAGTCATCAAAAATATTATTATGTAGCAGAACAAATTATATTCATCTCTTATTTCATTTTGTTGATTTAGTTTCCGAAACCTGATAATAAACTTTCATAAATACCTTATAGTAAACTTTAATACATATATAAGTTAAGGTACGCTTGTAGTAACACCTTTGTTGCATATGCCTATGCTTTTGCATTAATTTTCATAACTTCGAATTTCGCGTTTTTACAAGAGCAGAGAAACAGCACAATTAAAGTTTGTACTTTTTAGTTTTTAAGTCAGTGACAATTTGTTACGCAGCCTACATAGTAGGTATTTATCGTTAAAGGATAATTAAAATCCTCATAGAGGCAATTTCATAATTATAAATCAATATCATTTAAACATGGACAAATAAACCAATTAGAAATATTAAACACTGAACATAATAGGGCACATAGATCTCTTAAAGAAAATATTAACCAAATTCTTCAAGATTATTATTTCCCCGATATGAAAAGACAGTTAAAGCAGATTATATCGGCTTGCAAAACATGCCAAGAAGCGAAATACTTAAGACACCCGCAAAAACAGCAAATAGCAGAGACTCCAATACCATCTTATGTTGGGGAAATACTTCATATAGATATTTATAATACTGACAAACAATTCTTTTTGACCTGCTTAGACAAATTTTCAAAATTCGCTGTCGTTAGACCTATAGTTTCAAGAGCTATAATTGATGTGAAACCTGCTATTTTGGAGACGTTAAATTTTTTTGGTAAAACAAAGGTAATAGTTTGCGATAATGAAAAGTCTCTTAACTCGGAGACAATTAGATCCTTAGTTAAAAATACTTTCGGGGCAAATATTCACGCGATTCCACCTCTTCACAGTTCATCGAATGGGCAGGTCGAACGTTTTCATAGCACTTTGACGGAAATCGGAAGATGTCTCAAACTGGATGACATTTTGGTTGATCCATTAGACATAGTCCTCGTTGCTACAACAAAGTACAATAGAACAATTCACTCCACAACTGGAATGCGACCAATTGACATTATTCAGGCTATACCACCAGAACTAAGGGAAAAAATTCGCTCTAATATTTTAAGTAAACAGAAATCTGACTTGAGTTTTCATAACAAGAAAAGATTTTTAAAAGCATATAACCCTGGTAAAAAGGTCTATGTCAAAACCAATAAACGTATAGGAAACAAGTTTAGTAAGGCTTATGTTGAAAAAATAGTTCAAGAAGATTTAGGGACTACACTTAGAATCGATGACCGAATAGTCCACAAGGACAATATTAAATTACTGATTGCGACTTAAAAAAATGGTTCAATTTTCAGCAGCTTCAGAAAAAAACAATGTACTCAGCTACTTTTGCTGGGCGGGGGACCAAATGCAAAAGCTGGAATATTATGAAGGATGATCTTAAATTTTTCCTTATAGTTTTTAAGTTTGAAATCGTTCATATTACAAAAATAACGTTGCTTGTTTATTTTATATAAATTTTTTTTAAGAAAAAATGCGAGAATATTTTGTTAACCGTAAACTTTAATGTTAACTAGTTTTGAAAGGAATTTATGAACTTTAGTTTGCCGCTTCTTTGCATTAAAATTTGTAATACTGCAGCCGCGGACGGCTGAATCCTAAAGGTGGGAGTAGTTAAGGTACGCTTGTAGTATTACACCTTTGTTGCATATGCCTATGCTTTTGCATTAATTTTCATAACTTCGAATTTCGCGTTTTTACAAGAGCAGAGAAACAGCACAATTAAAGTTTGTACTTTTTAGTTTTTAAGTCAGTGACAATTTGTTACGCAGCCTACATAGTAGGTATTTATCGTTAAAAGATAATTAAAATCCTCATAGAGGCAATTTCATAATTATAAATCAATATCATTTAAACATGGACAAATAAACCAGTTAAAATATTAATCACCTAAATTTAATTAAATAAGAATAAAAACAAAACAATTGTTCAAAAGGATTTTCAGTTCCTAAGTTTAGAATTTAAATACTAAGTTTATAAAATATGTGAAAGCTTGTTAAATTTGTTAAATAAATTATAACATTGAATAATACTAAAACGTGTTGTGTTTGGCTTGATGCACTTAAAATAATTTATACACACATAAGAACATATACACAATGGTCTATTGCATATCAATGAATTTGAGTATAAACATCTCTATTAAATATCACTCTCATTGTATTTTATCTTAATCATTAATATTGAATATTGCTCCTTGTAATTTATGTATTTGTATAGAGAGAATATAACAGAACAGTTTAACTCTCATTTCAATATCTCTGTGCAATTAACCAGGCTGCATCACTAGCGCAGGTGATAAGTTTTTGTTTCCAACGACCGATGGTGTCAAAAGTTGTTTATGTTTACACAAAGTGGAGTGAAAAAATAATAAGATTTTATGCTAGAAACACAACTGGGACGAGCGACGAACTTCGCCCATTGCGACGAATTCGCCGGCAAATATTCGTTGTATAAATATTAACGAACATTGTTTACATTCCATGCAAAGAAAACAAAAATTATATAAATACTAAGGTGGCCATATTAAAAGTAAACATATATAAATCCCATCCGAAAGAGGGATTTTTTAACAAATTATCTCAGGTACTTTATATTTTGAGAACATCTTCATAAATATTTTACTACATGGACTAATATAAATATAAAAAGTATGATTTCGGGAAAAATATTTTTTTTATATAAGAAACCTGGCCACCTGATACTGTTTTGTTCGTCGTTCGCTGACGAAACAATTAGAAATAAATCTATTTCAACTTTCGCTGAGTATGACGAATATCGACCTACACCATGATTGTGTGCATTTTCATTTACACCAATGTGTTTTATTTTTGGCGACGAATATTCGCGACCAAATATTCGTCGTTCGCCGCAATTGTGTGCCAGGCATCAAATAGTTTGAAAAAGTGCAAAAGAAACACTATAAAAAATATTTTAATTGCTTAAAATGCGTTGAAAACTATTTGGTATTCACAATTACATTAATTTTGTTTGTTAATTTTTTTTTTTTATATAAACTTTTATTTCTTCGTTTTCTTTTGTTTTGTAAACATGTTTTTGATGGCCCCCGTAATTTTTACACAAACGAAATATTCGTGACGTTCTTAGAATACAGACGAGCAACTCGTCTAGAAAATTTGTATGAAAGTTACTCAATTTTTTGAGTGATTTCCATATAAAACTATTTAGACGAGTGCACAATGTGTTTTATGAACAGCACAATTAATTATGTATGTAGTACAACAACTCTAATGCTGCCACCTGATAATTGCACCATAATTATTAATATGAACTGAACAATACTCTGTGTAATTTACATTATATTCTAGACGACATATTATTCTCAAAACTTCAAGTAAGCTCCAGTTTGTAATAATTTCGATCAATCAATGGATTGCAATTAAAAATGAAACATCTATATTAAAAAACCGGTTATTTCATCATTACTAAGCCATAAGCGAAGTACACCACAAGAACACCAGAATTGGACTATTGAGGCTACTCGCAATAAAACCCCCAATTGTTGCAATTCATTTGAGAAGGGTCACTGGCGTATCGCATTGCCCGATCATTTTGGCCTGCAAAAGTTAGACCGCTTAGTAGAGACTCTTCCGCCACTAAAATTAGAACATTTTTAATTCTCATTGATTTCTTGTAGATGGTAGAATATAAAGCTATATGTTTGAACATATTTTTGAAATCATAAAATGGAATTGGAGTTTAAGGCCACGATTTTGAACTTTAACGTTCGCAAACATTTTGAGGGGCGAAAACTCCTATTTCCGATCCACTTTCGAGCTGAAAGACAACATCATGTAAGAAAACGTAGTAAAGAATGCATCAACTCATTAGAAAACATTTTATTTTCGAGCTATAAATGTGTTTCTTGACCGTTCGAAATCGTGAAACAGGCCATTAATTTTAGCTTATGATAACGTACCATAGCATTGATTTTATTTTGTCATAAAATTTACTAAACTTAATCATTCTTCTGATGTTACTGATCAATGAGATCTTTACATCAAACTGAACCCAACTCACAGTTGCTCTGATGTTAGCATGACATTCTTTTGATGATATTTTGTCGTTACATTGACTGCAGTTAGTAATTTCTTTGATATTAGAGTATCAACCCAACTCACAGTTGCTCTGATGTTGGCATGACATTCTTTTGATGATGTTTTGTCGCTACATTGACTTCACTTAGTCATTTCTTCGATATTAGAGTATTGTAGTATTGATAACATGCTTACATCAAACGTATTCCGATGTTAATATGACATTTCATTACGAAATTGCCGCTAATGATAATTAGAGCAATTAATGTAATGTTTTACAACACAGCGATGAAAAGTGTCATGGGGAAAAAAATGATGATATATGGCGTTGCATTGATGTTTAAATACATCACAGTTATGATGGGCTTTAATGAGTGTAGACCAGCATTGCTTAGGGAAATCACGGAAATTTTGCAAAGAAAACTTCGAAGCAATGCAAGCCGAGTCATTGGTGTATATACATAACCAAAAAGTAAAAATAAAATATTGAAAATAACGAAAAGGAAAATATTGCAAAAAAAAAAAAATAATATAATAAAATTCAAATGAAAATGAAAATTATAGATGCATGTATGAATATGGAAGGAGAAACATGTTAAATTATTTATAAGTTTTTCAATGAGGGAGAGAGATTTAAGGGAGTAACATTTTAAGGATTACACAAGCTATCAGTTTAACGAGTGCTTGACAGGAATAAAAGCATATGCATGTGTATATATACATATATATACGACGTCGAGCTTTAAATTACTTGCAAGAGAAGTAATTCCAAAGCTTCAACATCAACGATTGTGGAGAGGACCTTTACTTTGATCTCTAAAGCATTTCAAGGATTGAAAAAAAACGTTCTTTTGGAAAATAGGACAACAATGTATCCTGTTTCCAGACATACTACTTTAATTACATTCTTAGCAACTAACTTTAAATAACCTTTTAAGCCGCCCATCCCACATCATATACACATGCATATATAACGTATCATATATGTATAAGAATGTATGCAGTATGCACAAAAATATGTAAAGTATGCTTTATAAATAAATGTATAATAAAAATATAAAAAAAACAGAACCAAAAAGACAGACAAACTTAGAGACAGTCAGAAGGACATGTGATAGTATAAGAAGCAATAAAAGTGGCAAATTTTTTAAACCGAACAAGTTTGTTTTAAAAGCTTTCATATTGGTTTGTGCATGCAGCTGCATGGCTTTGTGTTTGTGTCTGTACGTCGGAATAAGGATATAATAGTAACGAGTTAAAAGTGGTTTTATTGGATTGGATATGCTTACTTACTGTTAAAGTACTTATAACTCGTTTGAATGTGTTCTTTACATTTGATTGCGATCAAAAAAATATTAAAAACGCACAATGGTGTCTTAAATTTCAGCACTATTTCAGAAGCTATAAATTTGAATATGTAAAATATTCATGAAACTAGCATCAGAAACTTTAAAGTTTGACGAAAACTAAACGATAAAACTTAATCTTAAGTAGCATTATCATGAATGTTAGCAGTAATTTAAAATAAAATATATGTATAAATTTGTAGCAAAAAAGGATTTGATCAATATCTAGACCATGTGTAAGCAATATTAAGAAAAGTTTATCAACTAAGCATATAAATAAGGAATATAAACAAACCACATAAGCAGTGTATATTAATGGCCTTATTCATAGAAAATATTGTATGATTATTAAGCTGTTATTTGACAAATTTCTATAGAACATTTGTCAAATAAATGTTTAGTAAACATACAATATTTTTTACGAATACGGCAGTAAATAAATATAGTTTGAAACCCGAAAAAAATACGCTTCGATATCAAATTTAAAATTTTTCATTTATTATTGTTTAAACTTCTTCTTAAATTATCCATTAACCAAATAATTATCCGTATAACGTGACCAGAGTTTTCCTTTTTAAAATATGGAATTACCAAAATCATCCACGTCACCGGCAAACAATATGGCAACTTCAATGTTCGCCTTAAATCTTAATACCGTTAATAGTTCACATACACGCTTCACGGCCAAAAGACCCACCAAATCTGAAAACCCGATTCCAATTCGGATAGCGAAAAGGTTCCGACTTTTTTGGGAATTCCCAAAGTCAGCTTCAGGAAACTCCAAAATCCCACTCCCCTTTCCTCAGAAGCAATACGCCAACTTGAGTTTTGGCACTAAATCACGTTTCACGGCAAAAACGCGCAGCGAATGTAAAAAACCAATACCGAGCTTTTTTGAGAATTCCCAAAAACGCCTTCGTGAATCCCCAAAATCCCCCCCCCCCTTATGCAGAAGCAATGCGGCAACTCCAACATCTGTACTACATCGGCAACACTGTATATACAATTTTATATACTTATCTGCATATCTAATAACCACTTATATGGCATGAGTTTTGAGTGTTGCATACATACAAGTGCAACTAATATAGGGTGTTTTTTAAGCCCGATAGAACTTGAAATTGTAAAAAATAACACAAAAAATTAAATTGTAATCAAAATTTTTTTTATTCGAAAGATCAATACGTGACATTAACATTTGAAAATAATTTCGGGCATATGGGCACCGCGGCTGTTCTTGACGAAGCGCATTCTGGACGTCCAATTTTGGGCCACTTTTTCGAGCACTGCTGGCCGTATGTCACGAACAACACGAACAATGCTGGCCTCCAAGGCGTCAATTGTTGCTGGTTTATCAGCATAAACCAGTGACTTCACGTAGCCCCACAGGAAATAATCGAGAGGTGTCAAATCGCACGACCTTGGAGGCCAATTGACAGGTCCATTTCTCGAAATCAACTTATCGCCAAATTTTGATTTCAGTAAGTCGATGGTTGCGTTCGCCGTATGGCACGTAGCGCCATCCTGTTGAAACCACATCTCCTCCGGATCAATGTCATCCATATTTTCAAACAAAAAATCATTGATCATGGTGCGGTAACGATCTTCATTGACCGTAACGCGAGCTCCGGCCTCATTTTTGAAGAAATAAGGTCCGATGATGCCACCAGCATGAAAACCGCACCAAACAGTGCATTTTTCTGGATGTAATGGAGTCTGTAGGGTCTCTTGTGGATTGGTTTCACTCCATATGCGGCAATTTTGCTTATTAACAAACCCGTTAAGCCAAAAATGCGCCTCATCGCTGAACACAATTTTGCGATAAAACAACGGGTCTGATTTTCAAAGTAAATTTGGATAATTTCGTAGCGTTGTTCAAGCGTGAGTCTATTCATGATGATTTGTCAGAGTATACTGAAACAAATAAAAAAAATGTTTCATCAAAATTTAATTTTTTGTGTTACTTTTTACAATTTAAAGTTCTATCTAGCTTAAAAAAACACCCTATATATGACACCGTATATGAACAAACAAAATGATTTAACAATAGTGATAAATCTTATTAAATGAAGCTCAATACTCAGTTTTCACGTAAAATGCCTGTTTATGGCTACATTAAATAAAGCTTCTTTACGAATAAAATAAAATAAAATTTAAATTATTAAAAATAGCAACAATGCTTTCAAAAGTTACATAACATACAGGTAAAGTTTTAACTAATTTAATTCCAATATATTAAATGCTGCAATAGAGTTTGTTTTAGTCTTGCGAACACTACTCCCTTTTTCTTCCCTATCATAGCCTATTTTCCTAGTTCCAGTACAGTGCGCTGCATATGTAGGGGTCATCCCCTGAGTACTGGTCCCAGACAAAAAAAAAAAGTTTATAAAGAATGTTAATAAATAACAGTTTTAGACAATTTTAATGAAACAAATTTATACACAAAACTTATTAAAAACACTCAAAAAACATTGAAATTGTTTTGCAGGCTAAACTTTTTTTTTCAAAGTATCGTATTGCATTCAACATTTTGTGTTGAATGATATTAAGCTAGATATAATAGGAATGAAACTTGCAATAGTATACAACAGTTTTTATTAAATAATGAACTTAGTTTGGAAGCACAAGCTCCACAGAAAGTTTATAGTATGAAACTTATTGAAGAAAATTAGCAAATTCATAAGAAAAAATATTAAAAGCATTATATAAACAAATATTCAAATATCTACAAACGAATTATTGAAACAATGTTTAGGAACAAAGTTTAGAAACATTATTTCCAAACAACATTTTTAAACGATGTTTTGAAGCTAGGTATGCAAATAGTTTTCAGAAATAAACATTACTATAACAATATTTACAAAGAAATTTCCGAGACAATGGTTAAAGAGCTTACAAATTTTTGTACAAAGTTTGGAAATAGCACTAAAAATAATGGATTGTATTCATAATCGATCATTAAATTCGACCTTTGCTAAAGTATATCTTTAAGAAAAAAGCTGTTGTTCTGCTTTTCGCTTTAAATGGGTGTTTACTTTTATTTGCTGAATGTTTACCCATAATTTCTAATCAAACATTGGAAAGTGGCAACCTTGAACCCCTGCTTTTCTTTTTTTACATTTCTTCAAAAATATAGTAAAAATTTATGTTTATTTTTTAATACCTTATAAGTTGATTTGCGAAAAAATTATGGAAAATAGAGAAAGTAGAAATAGTAAGATTGAAGTAATACATATATGTATATGATTAGGCAGTCAAACAATGATTTATATTCAGAGACAAATTGGAGTTCCGCTGTGTTGTTACATGAGTTAAACACAGGTTCAGCTAGTTTTAAGTTTAGAGTTAGCTTTAACGTCAAAACTATACTTTAAGTTGTCTTCGAATGAGTTAGAGTCGACTCTTAAGAACAATGTTAAAAAGCAAAGATTAGAATTAATATTAGTAAACAATTATTAAAGAATTAATATTAGTAAACAGTGTTTACAATGTTTATAAAAAAAATTTGTAAACATTATTTAAAAAATATTTAGAAACAATTTTTATAAGAAAAAAAAGCAATGTTTACAGACAACATATCTAAATAATATTTAGCAAAGTATGAAAATAGTTTACAGAAACACAAGTTAGGAGCGATATTTAGAAACAAAGCTGGCAGACTATGTTTAAAAAAAAAATTTTTAAATCTATAAACAAAGTGCAGAGCTAACAGTAAAATAAAGCTTATAAACAAAGCTAAGAAACATTATTTAAAAATTAAGTTTATAAACAATGTTTAGAAACAAACTTTTATGACGATGCTTAGAAGGAATGTATAAAAATAGTGTTCAGAACACACAAACAAAGTTCTGGAACAATGTTTGAAGAAAGTTATGAAATTCATCAAGAAAGTAATAAATAAAATTACAAATTCGGTTTATAAAAAAATTATTTTAAAGCTAACTGCAGTATTCATAAAAAAATATTGTATGTTTATTAAACACTTATTTGACAAATTTTCATTAGAAATTTGTCAAATAACATTTTAATAAACGTACAATATTTTATATGAATACGACCGTAAGCTTATAAATAGTGTTTAGAAACAAAGTTTAGAAGTAACATTTACGAACAAAGTTTTAAAATAACAATATTTACAAACAAACTTACGAGACAATGTTTAAATAAGGTTAACAAATTTATAAACAAAGTGTAAAAATAGCAATGTTTAATAAAAATACAGTTGCATTATTTATTAACAAAGTTATTAAACGATGTATAGATGTAATGTATGAACCTAGTATTCAGAAACACAAATTAGAGGCAATTTGTACAAACAATGTTCAGACACATTGTTTTAAGAAAGTTAACATAAATGTGAAAAAATGTAGAAATATTATGAAAATATATTTTTAAACTAATTTTAGAAACAATGTTAAGAAACAATATCAAAACAAAGCTTATAAACAATGTTTAGAAGAAGAACATGCAGATTATGATTAGACACGTAAAGATCCAATGTATATAAACAAGTCTTGCATATAAGTAAAGTTTGGAAACAATGTTTGTAGACAAATTGTGTATAAGCAATGTTTATACACAACATATAAAAACAAAATTTGCAAGTAATGTTTATAAACAAAGTTTATATCCCTAATGAATGTTTATTTTGTAATTTAGCGGATCTCTTATGATTTTTATGAATTTTCGGTAGTTTAAAGCAGCTTTCTGCAACTAATATTTTTTTTTATGTTTAGCCAAAATTACTTTAATTAAATTTTACTTCAATTTTTTCCAAGACCAACTTCTTTCTGCATTCTACAAATACGTGCTCTAGTTTTTGTTTTCCTTTGTTAAGCACTACAATTAAAAAGTTTGCTTGTTTATAAGTAAATGTGTGTTTGAGTAGAGTTTCCTCCTGTTTTTTGTATTTTCTCTTGTCGTTTAGCTTATCAACTTGTTATATCAGTTATTCTACATGCAAAGAGACTACAACGCAAGCACACTTAAATAACTCAACCAAAAACTGATATATTTGGGAAGCAAAAATAAAGAAATTTCTACTTCTCTGTGTCTTTTATGGGTGGAGTTTCTCATATTTTATTTGTTTTTGTTCGCAAGTTGTATAATTTCTTCCCCCTTTTTATTCCTCGTTCTTTTATAGACTTCGACGGAGTTTTTGACTATTTTGTAAGTAAAAGGCTCATCTATCTTAAGTTGTTGACAGAAAAAATTTGATAATCAAAGTTTTGCTTATAGTTTAAGTGTGCGTTAAGCACTGGAATTTATGCTTATAGTTAAAGTTATTTATTTTACTTCTTCTGGCCTGTTGTTTTAAAAGTATTTGTTAACTGTTTTTTTTCCTCTTTTTGGAAATAGAAAACACGGTAGGAGTTTCCTTGAATGTTAAAGCAATATCTAGATGTAATGCAATAATCTTAGCAAGACATAAATAGAAGTGAGGATTAATTAAATTTAAGCATTTGAAGCTGAGTTTGAAAAGAAAAGACATGAACTAATGGATTTGATCTTTATCGATCATGTTTAATCATAATGAGTGGCGAATCAGTCATTTGATAGAATAATACATGTATATAAAAAAGGTTAAATCAAACTGTAGACCTATTGCATTCAAAATTGACAAAAGCTTATAAACTAAGTATATAAACAATGTTTATAAACAAACTGTAAGCAAAATTGATACAAGCTTATAAGTAAAGATCACAAGTAATGTTTATATACAAATCGCATAAGTAATGTATATCAACAAAGCCTATAATGACAAAAATAGTAAAGTTTTTAACTCAAGGCATTATTCTTCAAGCTAAATACTGCAAACAAATAAACCTTATTTTGATGAAAAAATATGGCACAAGTAGTTCTCTGTTCGCCTTGTGAGGAATAATTTGAAATTAATCTAGCAACATTGTTGGAGAAATAATCGCAATAAATGTAATAAATTACCAACTTAAGTCTAATACTGAGATTGAATGTGTAAAAAAATTTGCATGTACTCAAAGTTGCTCGATTACACTTATTCATTTTTCTTTTTTAATTAATTAGCTTTTTTCATACGAAATAATTTAATGTATATCTATTTCGTGTGAAAAAAGCTTTGCCGCTCAAGAAACAAAACTCTTTTGTAAGCAGCTTGGCAGAATCTCATAACGAAATTTTGAACTCAATATCAGCTTTTAGAGTAGGAAAGAGGTGGATTTGCAGTTCGTAACACAGTTACAAATGTTAGCACAAAATAGCTCAAAGGTGACTTTGTGATGCAGTAATGGATTTTTCCTCCTCATCCATAAAAAAAGTACTAACGACACGGACTTTATTGGATAAAAATTTTTAAGCCATTAACTGAGACTTCGGCTATGGCTGAGGCGTATAAGGTGCGATCTGTTGCAAAAAATTGCCGTTTACCATAGATTGCAACATTCTAATCGTCATCGTTTTAGAAAACATATAGACTCTATGAGCCCTTAAAACGCACCAAACAGTACTTTTCAGTGCTTATAATAATGCTTCGACAAAAGCTTATGTCTAATCCCCACTCCAAAAGTGAAAATCTAAACATAATAATATATCAAACTAATCTAAATAAAAAGCAACTGTCAGCTGTTAAATGGGTTGCCAAATATAGCAGCGTTGCCAGCTAAAAGTTGTAAACTTCTAGAAGAAGCAAACATAAGATCAATTCTTCGAATTTGTACTCTTGAAAATGTTTATGATCCTGATCGCCAAAAGCCAAAAGTTTATTATTTGCCATTTTTTGCTTGCAGTCCATCTCGGTGCTGATCATGGTTGAGGTTCCTATATTAGCTGAAATATTGTGGCTATAGTTTAAACCTCAATCTTAGGAAGGGGAATAGTTCACCTGATAACTATGGTGAAGCGCAAATTTTTGGGGACTAACAACAACCGAAGTGCTTTTGTCTGGCAACAGATACCTGTAATGTAAATAACCAATAGTGATGGTTAGACGGGTGAGTTGGTTAAGGGCTACTGCTCTAAGGGAACTTCCACCTATCGACTCATAAGTTTTATCTTCCATTGACTGTCTGGGAAATCCCATATAGGAGGGATTAGAAGGCCTGAGCTCTTCAGCAAGGGGTTTGTCCATATGGCTACAAACTTATGGCTAGAACTGTCAAAATAACATATCTTGCAGAATTTAAAAGCACTTTGCATTACATATCGTCACCTGAAATGTAAAAAAATGTAACTGACAAAAATACCAAATGAATCAAAATGTATGGTTACTAGTATATATTATTGATAATAACATCATATTCAATCAAAATAAGGGTTCAGATTGTTTTTTTTTTTTTTTCAAAATGGCCGTTTGAATTTTAGCTGACGATATACTATTTCAGCTGAAATGTTTTATAAGCTATTATTTTTTCAGCTGACTTAATTAGTAGTTTAAGATATTTTTTTTTTATTTCTTCTTAATGTCCTTAAATTTTCTTAATATACATATAAAGCTTTTCATATCGTTTCCATCGAAACAGGAAATTGATTTCTATTTTTTTCCCCCCAGAAATGAAAACGTTTGAAGCAAAACCCAAAAAAGCAATAAATACTTCTTGAAGACTAATATTAAGATAATTGCTCATACCAAAAATAAAAGAAGAAGCAAAAAAAATTATAAGAAAACAAGTTCTGTTGGAACATTATCATTCATCCTTAAAATTTTCGAATACAAACACAATGAACCACTACCAACATCATTTGCAATATGCAAGATTTCTCATTTCCTAGTAAATCAACAACAGTATAATCGTTGGCAACATGATTATTATCTTGTATACGAGTACACATCAACAGAAACAGAATAAACAATAACATCATTATGATTGCCCTAATTATGGCAATGATCATTATAATGCTTGAAATATTTCTATACATTTAAGTGTAGAAAATGTTTAACAACAATCAAGTCTGATAGACAGCCAACCAGCCAGCAACCTAGCAACATAAACACACAAACACGAGCAAACTGACAAAATGGGGTGTTTGTTGCCAGAACTCAATAGTTTCTTTATATTTCCAATGACGAAAGCAGGAGTGTGAGAGGCCTTTGGTGTTATATAGTGAGAGAGTAATTGCATGTTTAAATTATATTGAGTATATGGGCTTATTAGTATTAGTTTGAGTATAAATGCATGTACGAGTATGTATGCGTGTGTGTGCTTGGTGAAGTGTATTTGTTTGTACATTAAGGCAATCAACAAATATTTAGTTTTCAATTAGTTTAGCATTTAAATGAAAGAGATAAAGTATTAAAGAAATAATGATATAAAGATATTTCTCAGATATCAAAAGGGAACGAGAGCAAAGTAGCAAATATATTGGGAGTAAAAAATATATTTATATGGTAATACGAGTATAAGCATACCTCCTTTTTATCAAAGATATGGATTAATTAAGCACTTGACAGCAAAAAAAAACTAGAAAACAAAGATGGAAATCATTAAATGGCAATTTAAAATAAATTTAAATTTATGCCACAAAAAAAAAACTCCAATTCAATTAACAAATGAAAGTATTAAAAAAATTTAAAAGCAGGTTTATATTGGACATTTTTCAGAGAATAACAGTTTTGAGTTGGCAGTACTACTTTATTTGACAACTGTTTTTTAGTTTGGTTCAACGAAACGGTCAAAATTTATTTACAAAAAGGCTCGTTGAGCTGAGCTCAACCAACTTAATGAGCATTTTAATTGGAAACTTTGCTTTCTAGACAACGACATAAATGCTTCAGCAAAAATGATCAAGTGCTAGGGGTGAAAATATTCATCTCCTTCAAGCAAATTTCGATTAAACTAAGAGCGAAATCTTGTTTTAATCAGACGTGCAAAACCGCAGTCAGATCCAGAGAGGCATTCAGTAATTGGAGTTTAAACAAAAATTTAGACACTGATTTGCTACGCAAAAAGGCCAGATCTTTTTTATGTGCCAGGGTACCTAAACAGTGTCTTCCTGCCATTACGCTCCCTGGGGCATTAAGACCTTTTGGTCTTCCGTTAAGAGAGTAAAGAACAGTGCTAGTTCATCAATTCGAACTCTCTTAAAGAATGACCAAGCATTCACTGACTCGGTTGACAAAGCTAACTTATTGGCTGAAATTTTTGCAAGCAGTTGCTGCTTGCCGCGAAGCAGTCAACCACTTCCCGAGCTCGAAAGAGTAACTGTAACTATACCAAAGATATTCTTCTGGGCTCGAGCAGTTAAAAGGGTTTTGGCCTTGACCTCAGCATAAACAAGACTCCTGGACCGGATGGCATTCCAGCAGTGGTCTTGCAGCAGCACGCCTCTTCAGCATACTTTATCATGCTGGTGAGTTTCCATTGTGCTGGAGGTATCTGGAGTCGCATAAATTACTTTGTAATCACCAATACCGATTTCGTAAGGGTCGTTCTACTGGTGATCTTTTGGCATATCTCTCTGAAAAATGGTGCCACTCACTCCATCATTTCGGTGCAAGTAAGGTGATGGCTCTGGATATTTTCAGAGTGTGGCATGTTGCACTACTGGCAAAACTTGCCGCCACTGGTGTCGGTAATAACTTCTATCGGTTTATATCGAGCTTTCTCAGAGAACGTACTATACGAGTTGTTATAGATGGGATCTCATAAAACAAGTTCAAGATAAATTCACGGGTACCGGAAGGCTCTGTTCTTTCTCCTACCCTTTTATTATAACAATGTTGCTAACACACAAATACACAACCGCTGATGCTGCTCCACCTTTACTCATGGATGGTATAAATATTGAGGAATCGAATGATCTTGACGTCCTTGGAGTCAAAATACAGTGAGATGTTCGCTCGAATTAACACATTTTTCGTGTTTCTAAAGAAGCATTCAAGTGACTCTCTCCTTACTATTTATGCCACCGGGCTCGAATGGTATGTAACTCTCATGTTTGGGCCGGTGCCCCAAAGTCTATTTTACTCGACTATGTACCGGAGACGGCGAAGAAGCTTATCGGTGGCATTAGGGTATCTAACTCTATTGATTCAGCAACATTGACGCAATGTAGGGTGCGTTCTACAGTTACTACAATGGATTTTACTCTGGCGAGATTAGAGATCTAGTTCCCAAAACTCGAATAATTCTAAGTAACATGCGTATATCGTCCAGGGCTCATGCATTTGTTGGCGATTGCCCGGTGAATCGTACTACGCATTACAGAGAGAATTCGTTTTTCTGCCTTATTCTTCATCTGTGGAATAAATTGCCTGCAGACGTGTTTCCGACCGTTATAACGTTGGAAAGTTTAAGTCAAATATTCACAAGCACTACTCCCTTTTTCCTCCTCCTCTGGTACAATGCACTGCATATGTAGGGGTTATCAACATAAAAAAAGCAATTTAATTGAAGTTTCTTCCAACTAACTGATAAAAATTTTGCCATTTTCATTTAAAAAATGAATATTCAAACATAATACCTCAGCGTTAAAAATGTCTGTTAAATACTTTAAACTTCAATATTAATACAAGCATATACACATATGTACGATATACAAAATATATAAGTATATATTTAGCTCAGTTTATTTTGCTAATTTAATATGCATGTATAAAGTTTTTATTTTCAATTTCCATTGCTGCTGCCGCTGCTGCTGTTTACTTAGTTTCTGCTACCGAATATAAAAGTTTTTTGATATTCTCTTTATTTTTTGACATTTCGTAATATTAATGTTGTGTCGCTGGTTTCAAAAATGAAAAAACAAATGGAAGGAAAAACAACAAATAAGATTGACAACATTATGCTTTTCGTACGACATTTGGTCTCATTTTCCTGACTGTATGTGTCTGTCTCGAACTGTCGCTTATTCATTTTCTGTCTGTCTCTAAGTGAATATGAATGGCTTTGGCAAATGTTTACAAAGCATTAAAATAAAAAATAAAGTTTGTTTTTGTTTTCAGACAAGTACAACTAAAAAGGATCAGATAAAGTAAAGGATAATTTAAATTTAATAAACTATTTGTAACAACTGGATTGCGAGTGTATGTACTTTCATTAAGTGCTACATCTTTAAGTTGTGTTTGCTTTTAAATATTTAAGACAAAATGAGTTTATATAAAATGCAAGAAAAAAATTCAAGGCAATATTTAAAAATAGTTTTTGTATTATGGCAAAAGCGTACAACTTTTTTCTACCCTTAAGGCTAATATTGAGTTCATTATTTCGTGCAAAATTCGTTCAAAATGCATACAAAAGTGTTTAGTATGAAATATCTGCGAAATAATTTTAGAAATGTAGTATTGATTTATTAAAGCGAAAAACACACAATATGTATCTGCAACATGTTTACAATTAAAATTGTTTCTGGGAATATTAGTTTTTTCAGCTGCGAAATAACATAAGCAAAGCTTTTTTCGCACGAAGTACAAACTTGTACACTTAAAATTAAAAAAGAAACATGAATAAGAGAAAAAATATACAAAACTGAGTACATCTCAATTTTTTCGTACGAAATAACTAATGTTGCTGAAAAATTTTCGCACATTCAATCTCAAAACTAGGCTTCAAGTAGAACAAAATAAATTTAAGTAAAATTTGAAATTAGAACAGAATAACATTGTATATAAACATTGTTTATAAACAAAGTTTATGGTATAGATCATGTGCATAATCTTTATTTTAGCAAAAGTTTAACTGCCTTATTTATAAGAAATATTTCATGTTTATTAAGCTGTTATTTCTATGCAAAATTTGTTTAATTAGAGCTTAATAAACATAACATATTTGTTATAAATTAAACCGCAACAAGAATAATTTATGGCAAAAATTTTCAAAATAGTTGAATAATCGCAAACACATTTTGGAATTACGACTTTAAATGGGACACAAGCAATGTTTCGCCTAGAACTAGAGGCTAATAACAGTTTTAAAAAGTATTATAGTACGTTTCCATATAGGTAATTTGGGCCACATCATTTCATTTGCCCAAATTAAGTAATTTGCGACATGATTTCCCATATGTTTCTCTTATGATCAAATTCTCTCAAATAACTTAATTTGTTTCAAATTAAGTCGAAATTTGTATGTGCAACACTGTGCTGCTATTATTCTTATAAATACAACATTTGGGCATTAATTATTGGTGAGTTACAGTTCGAAAAAGCGACATTTAATTACGAATCAAAGTGGCTGATTTATTTGCTTATAAAGTTGAATTTAATAAAAACTAACTGCCACTTTCCCTATTTCGAAAAAATATTTTCATTCGCATAAATACATTTAAAACAAAAACTTATTTTCAAATTTTGTGTTTGTTTCAAATTTTTTTATGCGAATGAAAATTTTTATTCGAAATAGTGGAAGTAGCAGTAAATGTTATTTTCCGTTTTTAAAAGTTTTTTTTTATTTTTCTTTATTAAAATTGTGGAATAAAGTATTTTTATTTGTCTATTCAATGCAATTAAATAAAATAAAGAATACGAAACTATTTTGTTTGTTTGCGAACTAGGTTCTCTAGGTTTAACAGGCTGTTGAAATGCCAGCCCCCTTGGGTCCAATCTGGTCCCATTGTGTTAATTACATTCCCTAAAGTAATGGCAGATTTCCGAATTTCTTCCGAGAGCCTGCAGGTGACCATAGCGTCTTTATTAAGCATCTATCTAAAAGAGGTTTCGTTTTCCTTAAATAGGCAAGGTTCATTTGTGCGCAAGTCACAACTGCCTAGCGCTCTGAAAGATGCGCCCATAACTTTAGCCTGATATCCCAATTTCTTACAGTAGTTGTAAATTTTTGTAGCAGGTACTGCTCGTGGGTCCTCAGGTTCATTTTATCTGTATGGCAACAACCAAGAATGCAACTCACAAATGGGGAAATCAGTGCTATATTTACTTCGGCACAAGAAACAAAAACAATAAAGTCAAGCTACACTCTACATGTTTGATTTCTAGGATTCTTGCGGTTTGGATACCCTTCCATGTTGAAGCTAATTTAAGAGGAATGCGTACCTTTCATATCCCGAGTCTTCGTATAAGAAAACCAACTTCAAATCTTTCTTTACGCTTTTTCCGTTTTAAAAGAAAGTCGGGCATCAACCTTCGATGAAACGTATCTGGCACAATTTTCAATATCTCGCAGCCAAAGAGAGCACGTAATCGAGAGCATCATTAATTTGCTAATTAGTGTTCAGCGTATTTAGTTGTATTTAAACAGCTTGTTGCACAATGTTTATTTAAAAAAAAATTTTTTTTGATAAAATGTAATCAAACAACACAAACATCAATTTGATTTCGAAAATTCGAGAAAATTTCTTACTACACAGTGGAAACACTTTGATATAGTTTCCTCAAATCAACTTAATTTGCTTATAATGGAAACGTACTATTAAAGAACTTGGTTTTTAATATATATAAAATATGAAGATTATAAGTTGTAAGCAAAGTTTAACCAAAAGATGTTTATAAACATTTCACAAAATGTTGCACATGTTTAAAATACGAACAAAACAATAGTTAAAACGATGTTGATTTTGAATAAAACACAAATGTTCTTATTCGTAAAAAATATTTTATGTTCAATAAACTGTTATTTGACAAATTTCCTATAGAAATTTGAATAACTGTTTAACAAACATACTATATTTTTTTATCAATACGGCCGAAATTAGTTAAAAATTATTGCAATTTCTTTTTATTATGATAATATTGGAAAAGTTCAATTATATATGGAACCAAATGTCGGCCAACGGCTACTGCGACTTTAGCGACACAACTCCATTCAATGGTTTAAATTTTCACTATAGCAATCACCATTCACATGCCTGACCAGCCTCATATTGGAAAGAAAAAAATATTGCCAGGTAATGCCGCTAGCCCATAATTCGCGGCATCATCGGGGCGTATTTTTTTTTTTAACTAAGACTGGTTAGTCAATAATTGTGAATGGTGTTCGCTATCGTGAGATGATAATAAACTTTTTATCATAATGAAAAGAAACTGCCATAATTCCTAAATACTCGTACATCAATATGGGCCTTTAAAATTGGAACACACTTTATATACTGTTTACATTCCTAAAGGCTGATACTGAGTTCAAAATTCAAAAGAAAAATGAATAAATGCTTTAATGGGCAACATTAAATATATATCAATTTTTTCGTACGAAATAAGTAGTGTTACTGAAAAGTGCTAGCTCATGCAATCTCAATACTAGGCTTTAAAGTACAGAAAGTATCTAAACTTTCTTCGTAAACAAAGTTTATAAACTTTTTTTCTGTATATACATTGTCTATATTTTTAAAACAACTAATAGCATTGCACATCTACACATCATTTCTATACTAAATCTCCCATCATACTTGCCAAAGTTTTAGCGCACTTTCGTTGCTACCATGATGGGCAGCTGCTTTTCAGTTTATGTTGTTCAAAGATAAACATTCTATTTTTGTCAACTTTTTGCCACTCAAATCAGCATTTTAAATTAACAATTTTATCCTTTAAGCACAGAATAATGATAGTTTAGTTTTGTTTCTATCACAAAACAAAGTCAAAATATAAAATCTCTTTTTTTTTATTTATTTTGGCATACAAAAATACATTTTAATTAATTATATTTTCAAAGTTGGGAAAAACCATTGGAAGAACCCCCAGTGATATATCGTTTATAAAATAACAAAAAAAAAAACGAAAAGAGAGAAAAGTTTTCAGCATTTAGCTCAAGACTCGCAACAAAGATTTAATATTAAACTGTTGTTCAACAATATTAAAATTAATACTTTTCAATTTAGAGAGATACAGAGGGATTCTTTTGTACTCGCACATATTAGTAATTTTGCATTTGTAGAATTTCCCTTAAGAATTAACAACAACTCAATTTTGCATAAGTCTCCCTTATGTTTTATCTTCGACGTTTTATTATATTTCTGCATTTACAGAAATTCAAGTAGAAATGTACGAGTATGTAGAACATGAGACTTTGAACGTGTATGTATTTATGTGTGTGAGTGTGTTTGTGTGTTATATAATATTTGTAAAAGTGTATTAAGTCTTTTATAAATTTATATGCATTACTGAAATTTCTCTGGGGATTTTAAAGCAAATTTTCAAAACCATTAATATTATGTTTAACTCTTTCTGCGCTAAAGAATTACACACACTTCCAAAGAAATAAAAATATACAAATAAATCAATCATTTTAGCAGCTTAACGATTCTGATTGTGATGAAAATAAAATTTCAAATAAATATGATAAAAAATATTGTAAAGAAATGTTTGCATTCTTTTTTAAGATGTTGCTTTATCAACAGCAAAGAAATCATAAAATAATTTCTTTTGTTATATAAAAAGAAAACGCAACGTGTAATCTTTTGAGATTTGCTGTGTGCTTGCTCTGTGATAAAAGGCCAAATGATACTAAATAAAATGGTGACTTGAGAAAAGACTATAAATGGTTAGAAACCCCAAATAAATATCACCAACGGAATATTTGCTTGCATTGAATGAAAATCGCTCATACGTAGTGGTGGTCATTTGAGAAATATGGTTATAAAATCTAAACTACAGGATGGCGAAAATTATTCACCCTTTCGTAAGAAGTAATATAACTTTTATAAATGGCGTTTTATTTCAATCATATTTGACATTTGTGAGCTAAGTAGCTGCACAATACAAATGGAGCGCTATACTCCGCCATAACGAACAGGACGATTTGGAGTCGAAAATCATCATGAGGGACGAGGTGCATTCTCATTTAAACTTTAAGGTTAGGCTGGGTAAGCAGGCCACTGGATTCCTTAGTATATGTGGAGCTCTCCAGTTCAGTTGGGTTCTTATTAGTTCACTTTATGATTGCCTGAAGTAGAGATGTGAAGGTAGAAAGGTAGAGGGAGATGATTAGGTTAGGCAGGCAGTCCGCTGGATTCCTTAGTATTCCTAAGTTCTCCAGCTCACTGGAAACTACTGCAGAAGTCGTTATGGGTTAAGCCCAGCCTTCTGGTATGGTTTCCAAGCGGGCAGTGTCCAGGGCTGATTGCTACAGTGACTCTCAAGTGAGATCTGAGCAGGTTTAAGAACTCTTTTGTTCTCTTAAAGTTAATAAGCGGCCACAGGTTTCTTAATAAAAGGCCATTTTTCTTGGGCATATTTTAGCGAGTGAAGCCTTATTCTGATCCAGCATACTGATAAAGGTTGTCCGCAAAAGAGATCCATGCCTCTATTTTCTAGGGTTGACAACTTTTTGTCTAGTTTATAAGTGCTCTTTTGATCTCTTAAAGTTAATATGCGGCCACAAGTTCCTTTAAAAAAAGGTAATTTTTCCTGGTCATATTTTAGCAGGTAGAGTTTTATTCCGCAAAAGAGATCTATGTCCCTATTTTATAAGGTTGTCAATTTTTTGTCTAGTTTGTCAGCGATGTTATCGCTGCTATTGCAACCGTATCCACGTACCCTTTTTAGGGTTAGGTTTTAATGTACTGCCATCTTATTAAAAGATGTCCGGCATTCCTTCACAAAACTGGAATCGGTGTATACTCCAATTAATATGTTGATGGCGGCCTTGCTGTCCTTTATTATCATGGCATTCCTGCCGAATATCTTGGTAAACGCCAGCCATCTAGCCGCTTTATTTATAGCTAATATTTCTACCTGAAGAAGAATTCCACACCAAGATATTCTACCAGATATCTTCTATGTAGACGGGGGAGTCGTCTCTTTCTTTCTAGATTGAAAAGAGATTTCTCAGTTTGGTAGCCAAAACTCCTTAAGAATAAAGGTTTGGGGGTGCAATAGTTAGCTGTGAAATTGATGTGCATCAGCACCTGTCATGGTGGCCTAAACCATTGATGGACCAACTCCACGGAGTGAAGATTCACCAGTGTCCCCGAGTAAGCAATCACTTCTCTTGCATGAACACTGTACCACACAGTAGCTTTGAGTAGATATAAGGGTTTTTCACGCATTACACACTGATTTTCAGTGACACAGAAACGAAGATTTAGTTTATTTTCATAAAAGTTTAAGTGATGATCTAGATGCCATGTGACGTAGAAGCCAGGCAAGTAGCACTAAAAACCGCGATCAGGCTGAACGTGCAGGAACGTGTTCCCCAAGACCATAGGGATATGCCAGCCTGAGGTTAGAAAGATCCTGGTTTCCGATCTATTTCATTGCATTTTTGATTGACTATGTATTGCAGAAAAAATTTCTTTTTCAACTGCATGGTTCGTGTATCGAACAAATTGTCTGCAGACAGCTTAAGTTAAACGTCCATAATTACTACTCCTTCTTTTCTTCTCCTCATAACATATATTCCTAGTGCCGGTACAATCCACTGCATATAAGGGATTTATCTTCTGAGTGCTGCTCGAAGATAATTTTTTTCCGCGATTTGTAAGTCTTGTGCACTACTTAATAACCCTAAAGATATTGGCATAATCTTTGTGCAACGAATACTACATTTTCTATTTAAATTTCTAATATCAAAAAAATCTAATATGTGTCTAATATTTTTCATATGTATGTATATTGTAAAAAAATGTTTTAATACTATAAATTTTTATGCCCAACAACTTTTGTCATAAATCTGTCTAATTTATGTTTAATTTTGATGTATGAAAGCATAAAATTGAACTAGTGTTTTAGTTTTTAAAATGCCGCAAAACATTAGCTTTAATAAAGTCCATAAAAAATATAAAACTGCAGAAAAAAATTCCGTCTTTTTTAGGTTACATTTTGTTTATGTGCTTATAACTAAAACATTATATTATAATGGTCAATATTAATTTCCCTCGAAAAACTATTGGCCATTGTGTCTTCCTTTATGCTATTGTCTACTATTTTCATACAGAGAGTTGGCGAAATAGCCGCGAGTTAGGAAAACGAGTATTAAAAAAAATAGACAACATTATTTAATGATGATGATCATCATCAGCAAATGCCCAGAAACAGATGACTGGTTGGTCGGCAGACAGAAAACAAACTATTTAACTCTGGCGCAACAAATAAGTCTAACATTTAATTTAAAGAGAAAAAGGAAAAAAAACAAACGGGCACAGCATGAAAATCAAGAAAAATTAAAAAGACAGCCACATCAAGAAGTAACAAAAAGAGCAAACAAAAGTTTTACAAATGTGCTAGTAGTAGTAGTAGGGGCGGTTAGGGAAACAATACAGTAAAAATTTCTAGTTTGTTTCATGCAAGAATGTGTTTCTTTAGTCCCATGTTTCTTTTTTTTTAATATAAGCAATATAAAGAGCACAACTTTAACATATACTCGTACATACATTCACATACAAAAAAAATATTTAAATATCACCAGGACAACAAACTAGTAATATCCAGCATAAAAAGCAATTCTTGTTGGGGAAAAACAAACACAACATAACACATGTAAAAGTATTCATTTAAAGGAAGTGAAATGAAAAAAAAAAAACTTGAAATAACTGAAATAAAATGCAACACTGATAACCGGGAATAAGAAGAAGAAAAAGAAGAAAGGAGCAAGGAACCATTAAATACTTAGACAATCATCCACATCAAGTTTCATGCAAACATGTACTCATGCACTCTGTACATCCACTTATAAGCAAATACACACATACTGAAACACAACACAAGCACATTGGAAAACAGGCGCAGACGACATTCGGCACAGTGTGCCAGACAAAAACAATTTTATGCATAATTAAATTTAATTTAGATAAAAAAAGGCAAATATCCTCAAACAGCTGTGACCAGGGATGAAATACTGTACACATTTTAAATAAAATTAATGGTCCCAGTCGCCAGGATAATAAAAAAAATTGTATTTTTATCAAACACTTTCTATTGACCTTAAGTTCGATGATGATTTTTATTGCTATTACACAAAAAAAAATTTCGAAAATTAATTTATCACTATAAAAGGTGTCCCAAAATTATGGCAATATATAAATTTTGCGCCATTTGTGCAGTAAAGTGTTGGCAGCCCTGAAAAAAAATTCAACAACTGTCAGCTTAGGGTTAGTAAAAAGTAAGACTGTGTTAAAAGTGCTTGCAGCTAACTGTTTATACAACATCCAGTTTGGTTCACGAATGCAGGATATCTCTTAACGAGATAGCGAAAGATGCGAATCTGAAGCTTTTCCGAGCATCGCGGTATACTCGTAGATGGCCGAGAGACGTGCTAGGGATTTTTATAGATGGATCCATGTCAGACTCGGGAGTTGATAGAGATATCTTTATCCCCCAGGAGGATTAGTTTAAGGCTGCAAATTGAATAGGTGGAAATCAATGATATAATAAGGGCAGCTAGCCGATTGAGGTACCACATACGGAGAGAATATCCGGTCAACACGACGTCTAGATTGGTTCGTTAATACTTAATATCTCCATACAATATAGCGAAACATTCAAACCTGGAGCTTTTCTGGGTACCAGGGTACAGTGAAGTGCCCGTAAATATTGTAGCAGACGAACTGTCAAAAGCCGGGATCCGTTCACAGCAAGCAGACATTTATAGCACAAATTATACAGAGATGAAAAGTGATATTTGGATGAAGTAAATACGGATTTTAAATTTTCAGAGAGATGTCAGAAGAAACATAGCATAGCTACTATTGTTTTCTCTTACTTACGTATACTTTTGAGGATACGAGGAGTATGTACTATGATGATCTATGTTGTTTCATCTCTGTTTAGTTTCTGATTGAACAGGGTGCAGCTTAAAAGCTGTAAGAACCAAATGAAACGTCGATTTGTTGGGTCTGCACAGGACAGTTGTAAAATTGATTTACATCAGCACCAGCCTTGATGGTCTAATCTGATGATGGACCAACTCCACGGGGTGAACTATATATTATTCACCAGCGCCCTTGTGTTGCTTGCTAGGCTCACACAGGTCACAACTTTTCGCTATAAGTTTGTAGTCATATGAACAAACCCCTTGCTGAGGAGTTCGGGCCTTCTAATCCCTTTTGTATATGTAATTTCCCAACAGTCAATGGAAGGCAAGGCTCAATGAGTTGGTAGGCAAATCCTATTAAGAGCATGAGTCCTTAACCAACTCGTCTAAACATCATCTGTTGCAAGACACCAGCATATCTGGGGGTTGGTAGCACCAGATAATAAGCATATGTATCAGAGAAACGAGCTCCCCTTCCTGTGATTTCAAGTTTAAACTGCAGCCAGAACGTTTCAGACAAGGGAGACACATGTACCATGATTAGCACCGGGAGATCTGCTAGGAAGAATCTCCCGTGGGCTTTGCTGATACCCTTTCTGCCAATCTTAACATTGATACGCGTTTCGGAAGTCCAACACAATATAAGATATGCGGTTCCCTAGAGTTTGGGTTGCTATAACATGAGAGGGAATCTCTACGGTCTGGTGAGGTTGCCTGTCGGATAGCGCCAAGTACAGCGTCAACTTTTAGGGGCTGCTCAGAGCAAATGGTCTGTAAAGTAACCTGTCGCACATCAAGACTGACATGGCTGTTGCTTTAGGTGCCTAACCTTACAGACGTTACATTTTACTGTTACGGCTCTAACTAGACATTGTCGTATAGGGACGTGTGCCAGGGGATTAAACCTTCCATGTAATGACTTCTGTAAAAGTTGTAGGAATAAGGAGGAGGTAGAGAGTGTGGGGCGCCGGATAGCAAGGCTAACATGGCCAGTGTATGATTGTAAGAGAACTATGGTCCTGAGTGACCTTGGCCGTCGAAGGTTACACATTTTGGTGGCGATTTTGGCAACATTGTCACATAGGAACGAAGCAGGTACTAACTTTTAGTTACTGCACAGGGACAGTAGATCATCTGCGAGGTTACCTGTCGCAATCCAGACTGACATTATCCAGATATAACAATAGAAGTGCTATTACCTTTAGGGGTTTGCCACGATTGACGTTTTGTTCTACTGCAGCGTTTAGAATACATAGGGACGGGTGCGAGGAGATTAAATCTTTCTTGGCTGAAGGAGAGAAGAAACTCAAATCATAGGAATAACATCTTGCATTTATTATTATCAATAAATAATATTTAAGAAAAAACACATGAATAGAAAGCAGCCATATATTCGAAATTCAGCAAAATATATTTTTCCATGTAAAATTCCACCGTATTCGGTGCTGTCTACATATTTGCAAGCATTTGCTCATGCTGTTCGCAACAACTTCGCTCGTTCATTCATTCATACACATTCTTTCATTCATTTATTTATTCAGTCATTCTTTCATTCATTCACTTGCACTCATACAAATATAGTTTTTTTAAAGACTATTTTTGTTGTTGTTGTTTTATGAGTGAGTAGAAGAAGTTGTAAATTTGTGCTGTTGTTGTTGTTGTTGCAAATATAAATGAATATTATAGCAGCAATGTAATGCAGCTGTATAAATAAATATATATGTAACTAAAATTAAAAACCCAGGTGGTCAAGATAATGCCGACGACGTTTTCTTCGTGAATGGCTTTAAGCCAAATCACAGCAACTTCATTCAGGGATATCGAAATGATTGTAAAGTGTTTACGCTTGTTACATAAGTAGTAGATTTGTATACGCATATGTATGTGTATGTTATGCCTCATTACATATTTTGGCGGTAAGTTTAGTATTTAGCAGAAAGGATTTTTTATAAACTTTTTTTATTAGCACTGAGAGGACTACTTCCACATACATATGCATTTCATTGTATCAGAACTAGGAAAATATGTTATCGAAAGGAGGGAAGAGGGAATAGCGTTTGTAAATTTTAGTTTTGAATCTTTATACCTTGCAAGTAAGTGAAAAAAAACTGCGAACAGGCGGACCTAATGCCTGAAAAACGAATACTCTCTGTAATGCTTTGTGTCATTCACTTGCCAATCCATCACAAGCGAATGAACTCTACACGACGAATACACTCAAAACCACTGGGGTTTCGGGAAAGAGATCCCTGATCTCGTCAGAACAAATTCCATTGTAGCAGCTTATCACTTGAGTGTAACGTTTCCTATACTACAAACATACTCCAGTGAGTCAAAAGAGTTGTATATCCTCCTGAGCTTCTTCATCCTCTTCTACATATGTTCGAATAACTCCAAATTAGATGTTGAAGTACCGGCCCAAACATGAGAATTGTATACCATTTTCAATCCTCTATAGGACGTATAAATAGTACGAAGATCGGAGGAGTGAACTTTGTCTTGCATAATTTTAGAAAACCGAGGATCTTAAATGAGACAAGACTTTGTCTTGCATAATTTAAAAAACCGAGGCTCTTAAATGAGACATTGAAAATGTGCTCCGTCCAGAGAATATCACATCGAATTTCCATTCCTACAATATCAAGAGAATCCGATTCCTCAATACCTATACCAGCCATAAATATAAATAACATCTAATATAACCATTAATATAGAGAAAATAGCATGAGTAATTTACAAATAAATGCGATCATGAAACGCTAAGTCTTAAAACTTTAAAACGAGCAATGCATATAACAAATTTCAATTAGAATATCAAATGGTGTATTTGAAAGAATATTGGTTAATTTATTTACCATTTCATTTACCAGTATCATGTGTAGCAATTTTATATGGACTCTAAGTCTTAATGCTTTAAAACGAGAAATGCTTAAAAATAAAGAAAGAATCATGGTTATTGATTTACCAACTCATTTAACAGGATCATATGTAGAAATTTTATATGGACTCTAAATGCTAATACTTTCAAACGATAAACGCATATACACAAATCTCAGTTATATTACCAACTTGTGCATTTGAGAGAATCTTGGCTAATTTAATATGTAGAAATTTTATATGGACGCTATTTTCAAAGGCATTTAAACATACACAACGAATCTAATAGGAGCTTTTCAATACTAAACAATGTTGCTGAACTTGGATTAAGTAAATGCGTTTGCTCTTAATAAAGCTTTAGTAGGTCAATGCTTAAAAATTCGTTAGAGGATTTTACCGCTAAATTTCGTTTTATATTTGTTTTTTTTTTCATGAAAAATAAGGCTCGTGCATGATTGCAATGCTATTAAGCGAGATGCATTTAAGCGAATTATATATACAAAAATGAAATGGATAAAAATGTACTACTTTAAAATTGCATAAGCATGAAATTACCCTAACCGAGATGCACTTAAGTATACAGCACTTAAGCGTGATTGACTTAAGCGTTATAAACTTAAACATATTGCACTTAAGTGTGATGTACTCAAATGTGATACTTTTAAACGTAGAGCACTTATGTCTAATGCAGTTATGTGTGATGTACTTAAGCATGATGTACTTAACTGCGATACACTTAAGCGTGATGTACTTAAATGTGATGCACTTATCCGTGAATTTCTACATCGTATATTTTAGTATTTTAGTATAATAATCAAATACGGCACTGACAGCCCGATTGCCTTGTTAAAAACTAATTAAATATATAAAATAACAATCAAAGTTGGCACAACAATATGTAGAAAACACAAAGGCAACAAAAACATATACACCAAAATATCTTGCTGAAATTGGCAACTGGGGGAGAACGTTTGCTGGCGTATGTGTGTGAGTGTGTTTACATTTATAAAACTTTAAGTTTAGAAAATAAATGACATAACAACATAGAAGCTTAATTTTATTTTTTTTTTTTTTTTTTGCCTGTTGCCGCAGCAACTCCTCTTGTATTTTACAACATTTAAATAGGAAAATATGAGACAACCCCTGCAAACAATGGATGATATTTTTTTACTTTTTTTTTAATTTGTATAAAATTCTTAGAAAAGTTTCTGACAGCCTTGCTGCTGATTAGAATTTCAACATTTCGTGCTCATGAACGTCAAAACAAACAAAAAACACAATGCAGAAAAAAGTTCTTATTAAGGAATTTGAAAATAAGAAACTTTTAACTATTTCTTGTTAAATATTTCGAACATGTTTATGAAGCAAAATTTTAATCGCAAACTTTGATGGAAAGCAGTTAATAATATTAAGTTACCGTGTAGCAAAAGTATTGCTAGCTTGACACTTTGTTTTTTTCTTAAAATGTCATTTGAAAATTGTAAACGGTCATTTGCCTTTAAGGTCCTTAAGGAAAACTCTATTTAACATAAAACTCCTTAACGCCTTGTACTCACTTACTTATGAACTTAAGATTTATAAACATAAACTTAAGAGTATTTGCCTGACGTTTTGCACACAAACACACATGTTTACATACATACTTAGATACAAGCATATACATAAGTATATGTAATTTAAAATGCACATGTTTAAATATAAGTAGAAGACACTTTGTAATGTTTTGTCTGTGATATGCTTGCTGCTACTTATGTATTTCTCTACCCAGCCTTTTCTTTTTTGCTCTACTATACGAGTATCTTTATACTTGTCTTCTTTTCATCTTATGAAATGCAAAGTCACCCAAGCTAGCATACATAAACAAACATGCATGCGCATGCAAAAGTCTATCTGCTTTAAGTTTGTGCACTCATATGATTCGTAATGCATATTTATGTCCTATAATATGGCTGCATGAATAACCGATTAAAATCAAATCGTCCAAACTGATTAAATTTAAAATCTGCTAAAAAAAAGTTACATAAAAATTTGGGTAAATTTTAATTTTTTTTAATATCCTTACTAATATTATAAAGAAAAAAGTATCTAAGTTTTTTCCCGCCTAAGACCTAGTATTGAGATTAAATGTGCGAAAGTTTTTCAGCAACATTACTTATTTCGTGCGAAAATATTTATGTGTACTCAATGTTGCCTATTTGTTCTCTTATAAATTTTCTTTTTAATTTTAAGTATGCATATATCGCTCCTTTATTGCAACATGGTAATATCTCAAAAAATAAGCTTTTCGAGTTAATAATGCAGAATTGTTAACGGCACTACCTTTTATATTCTGCCAAAAAGATATTCAAATTACTTTTAAACTGTTATATATAGATATTTTCTAAAAAAAATGTTTAAGACTTGTATGAAAACTAAAAATTTGAAATGCGTTTTTCTCGAAACAAGCTTTTTTTAGTTATGACTATGTTGCAATAAAGGAGCAGTATGTATTTCGTGTAGAAAAGCTTTGTTTATGTTAATTCGCAACTTAGACACGCCTGATAAATCTGGTTCAAAATCATCAAATTCGCGAGAAAAAATCGTCAAAATCAAGTTGTTTGACAAATTTCCTTTAGAAAAAGGTCAAATAACAGTTTAATAAATATACAAAATTTTTTATGAATAAGGCCATAAATATTTTTGTACTTAACCCATTTTTAATAGAAAATTTCATTTAATAAAAGATATTTCGAAAGTTCCTTGTATGTACTAGATTTAAGAATTAGGAACGCAGTACTGCGTTAAAAACTTTGGTTAAGTCGGGCATATCTTATGAATCAAAACAACCACATTTTGCAAAGTAGTCTTTGGTATAAAAGACTTCTTTTAAAAATGGTTCCTTCAACTAATTTCACGTTTCGATTTAGTTAAGGTTTATGTGTTTGTATTTGGTTGCTTACTCTGTTCAAATTTGCAGAAAAGTCCGGTAACACTAACATTTGTGCTCTAAAGAAGGAACAATTTGAAAAGTAATTTTTGCTACTTTACTTTAGAAATAGATCTGTATCATAAAACAAATTTACCAAGTTTCATAGACTTTGGACTAAATTTCTCGCCTTTCATATGATATGTTTGTCATTTCAACAATCTCACCAATAAGTTTACTCCCAAATATTAGCAAAGTGTTCGAAGTGTGCGTAAACAACAATATCAATAGGTTTTGTTACGAAAACCAGTTGGTTAGTGAAAAACAATTCGGGTTTAAATATAAGCACTCTACTGTAAACGCGATACATCTTCTAACGTCAAACATCAATTGGAATTGGAACAGGGGTTTATACACTGGAGCATGCCTTATCGACATGGAGAAAGCATTTGATGGTATTTGGATATCTGGATTGATATTCAAATTAATTGAATATCAGTTCCCAATGCACTTGATTATATTAATTTATAATATGATAACAGACAAAACTTTTGTGGTTGCAAACAAAGATTATATGAGTCCTAAAACCTTTAAAATCACGAATGGTCTTCAACAAGGAACTGTAAACTCTCCCATTTTGTTTAATCTGTTTATACTAGATCTTCTTAACAAGGTTGAAAACATAATTTCTTTTGCTGATGATATTATTATATATCACGCAGATAAAACTATTGATCAAATAAATGGCAATCTACAAAATTTTTTTGATATAGTGGAAGAGTTTACAGTAAACTGGATGATGAAAATTAACATACAAAAATGTGAAACTATCTTATTTAGACCTCCAGTAGGCAAATGTAATAATAATATAAAACGAAATTGGAAACTTTTCGGTATCGAATCCAAAAAATGTAATACAAATCTACCAAATAAACAAATAGTTAAATATTTAGGTATTTATTTAGACAAATTTTTATATTTCAACATACATGTAACCCAAGCGATTAGAAAGGCAACGAAAGCTTTTTTTATGTATAAAAAAATGTTTTATTCTAAATATATTAATACAAAAGTAAAACTCACTATGTATAAAACATTAATTAGACCAATTATTACATATGGATGCCAGATATGGTTCAACATATCACCTTCTTATATGGAAAAAGTGAGAGTCTTCGAAAGAAAATGTTTAAGATCTTGTATATCGTTATTTAGATTATTTAGAAGTAATTACAAAAAATACGTATCAAATAAGATTTTATATAATACAGCAGACACAATAAGAATTGATAATTTTATAATTTATCTTATAAGAAATCATATACTAAGATCTATGTCCTGTATTGAAAATAACATCATTATGGCATCATACTATGCAAATGAAGAATATATTATAAATACTCTGAAATTAGGGTTTGTACCACCAGAGGCATTTCTGTATCTCGATAAAATTAAATTTATCCAAAATGAAAATGCACTTCCAATATTTTATCACAATTTTAGAAGGGCAAATATTAAAGCTGTAGATTGCAGTACAGTACAAAATAATTTAAGGTATGAAAAAAGTATTTCTAAAAATGATAAATGTCTTTTTCAAAGACAAAATAACAATAAATTTTGGTGGTTAAGTGAATAAGCACTGTTATCTTGCTTTTACTTCTTTGTTTTTTACCTTTAATTGACCTTTTTCTTTTAAATCAAAATATTAAAGTGGTGTTTTTTAAAAAAAACTTTTTTCATTACAGAATAATAAATATATTCTTCAGTTGAAGTATAAAATCAAAAAAAAAAAAAAAAAATTATTGAAAAATTAACATTATTCTATATTATGCTTGAGAGCTCTGAAAAGGGACTGTGTGTATTTGTAAACATATTTAAATATTAACTATTGTTTATTGTAGTTTTTCTTGTTAAATTTTCTAATTTTGCATATTAATAAACGAAAAAAAAAAAAAAAAAAAAAAAAATATCACGTAACTTTACTCAGCGATCGTTCATAACGATATCGAGGATTTTCTTAATATTTTCTTCAGTAACCACCTCTGTTGTTGTTATTGTTGTAGTACTTGTTCGGCCACGTTTAAATTCAGCATTACAATATTTTACTATGTAATCTGGCGGAGTAGACTCACCGTAACATTTTTCCGAGTTTTTCTTTTGTTTCTTTCGCCGTTTTCTCTTTCAAATAATAGCGTTTAATTACTGCACGAAATTCATTTTTTGCTATTTTTCCAGAAGCACAAAAGCTGCTTACTTCAAACGACTACAACAAATAAACCAATCGATGAATTTGGGTGAAATTTTAACAGCTGATGTGTGTATTTGTGCTGCCATCTAGCGCTATTAAGCTTCAATTTCAATCTGCCTTCGTAGCTTAACTCATGCCTGTTTTTGTTGTATTGTTGTAATTTTGCTTTAGTGCTGCCACCTTGTGACGTTAACTTTGCTACTACTTATATATATTGAAAAAAAAAATTGTTTTTTTAAAAAAAAAAATCTTAAAATTCAAATGTGTCCGCTTGCGAGCCAAATTCTCGTCTTTTGCAGGAGGCTTTATTTTTCTGCTTTAATATAAAGAAATCCGCGGCTGAGGCTCATTGAATGCTCTCAAATACCTGTGGTCAGGTCGCTATTAGTGAAAGAACCTGCCGAGAGTAGTTTTAAGTTTTCAAGAACGCTGATTTTCACGTCGAAGATCAGCGTGGCGGTGTAAGAGAGACGGTTTTCGAAGATGCCAAGCTGCACAAAATTCACTTGATCAATACTATTACTTGATAAAGACTAGCGCAAGGCAAAGACTGAATGAATTTCTGCATCGCAGTGTTTTGTTCTTGGACCAGTACTCACGGAATAACCCATACACACGCAATGCATTGTGCTGGAACTAGGAAAATATGTTATGAGTACAAGCAAAGAGAGATTAGTGTTTGTAGAGGTATAAGCTCGAGCAATAACAACAGGAAAGACCACAACAAACTCTATAGCGTTTAAAATGTTGAAATTAACTTAGTTAAAACTGATCAGTGCCCAGTATACTCGTATACACCTTCGCTACTTTTCAGACTAACAAAATTTAGTCCAATACCTTCCACTTTACATGGTGATGAAATACATGCAACAGAAATTACTAATGAACATTTAAAGCAAACACGGAAAGTGGTAACAAAAAAAGGAAAAAGAAATATAAGAATCACGTGTACAAAGCTTGGTTTCACACAAAACTAATAATGAACAAATATAGAAAATACGGACAGCACAGGATGGAACGCAAAACACTACTGTGACTGGGGACGAAAAATTGCTTCATTACAATACTTCCAAGCGCAGAAATATTGGGGATATCCCGGTCATACCTCCACATCTTTGGCCAAACTGAATATTAATGGTTCCAAGATTAGCATAACCTTGGTGGTGGCGCCAGACCAATTGGCCATAGTTATTATGAGTTATTAAAACTGACTGACACAATTACTGGCGATCGTTATTAAATGCAATTAATGAGTTTGAGCCGAACATTGAACAACAAACGGCCGCAATATAACCAGAGTGTATGATAAAGTGATATTGCAGCATGAAATTATTATTATTGTTGCGAAAGTGGTCAAGACATAATTGGAAATAATGAAATTATTATCCAGAAGTTGCTCCCTCGTATTATCCAGAAGTTGTTCCCTCAGACTATCACTTATTTCGCTAAATGGTGGCCACTGTGCTTAAATTTTGTTTAGACTTGCATAAGTAACGTCTTCCAGATATATAAAAAAACGCTTTCGTTTTAGTACGAGTATGGGTACAACTTTGATTCCAACGTTTTTTTTCCCGAAATTCTAACTTTTATTGTAAAAAAATACTAGTTATAGATTTATGATTCACTATACATTTACGACTCAAAGTATTCTTGTTGCGTTTGACACGAGACTTGATCAAGTAATACCTCCAATTCTGCATTTCGCTCTTCTACCGCCATGCAGGACTTGGACGAAAATCACCCTTCTTGAAGGTTTCGCACCTCCTTTCCATAATAGATGTCTCATCATAAATATTTGAGAGTATAGGATGAGCCTCAGTTGTAAATATCTTCGATGAAAATCACCGTTCTTGAAGCGTTGAAATCACTTTTGGCGCCTTCTTTTACTAATAGAGGCCTCATCATAAATATTTTAGAGCATAGGATGAGCCTCGGCCACAATTTCTTCATATTAAAGCAATATTAATTCAGGCGTGCCGCAAGGCTCCGTTCTTTCTCTTACCTTGTTTCTTATTTTCCTCAACGACCTTCTCTATCAAACTTCCAACCCTATCCACTCTTTCGCAGATGACAGCAGCATTTGTCACTCGTACTCTTTTGGTCATAGGCACAGCCTATCAGAGATCGCTGCCAAGGGGTTAAATATGAATGATTCACTGAATAGTGACCTTCTATTAATCTCCGAATGGGGTCGTAAAAACAGAGTCGCCTTCAACGCTCGTAAGACCCAATGTTGCTTATTAACACACAAGCAAACAACCGCAAATGCTGCTTCATCTGTACTCATGGATGGTATAAATATTGAGGAATCGGATGCTCTTGATGTTCTTGGAATGAAGATACAGTGTGATGTTCGCTGGACTGAACACATTATTCATGTCTCCAAAGAAGCATTCAAGTGTCTTGGTTTTTTGAAACGGTGTAAGATGTACTTCACTCCATCCGACCTCCTTACTTACTATTTATACCACCTACATCCGACCGAAAATGGAATACAACTCTCATGTTTGGGCCGGTGCCTCAAAGTCTATTTTGGGGTTACTCGACCGTGTGCAGGAGAGGGCGAAGAAGCTTATCGGTGACAGTAGGGTATCCAACTCTATTGACTCACTGGAGCATCGACGCAGTGTGGGGTGCATTACTCTGTTCTATCGTTACTACAATGGATTTTGCTCTGACGAGATAAGGGATCTTGTTCCCGAAACTCGCACGTTTTTACGTAGCATGCGCTCATCGTCCAGAGCACATCCATTTGTGGTCGATCGCCCCGGGAATCGCACTACGCATTACAGAGTGAATAACGTTGGAAGCTTCAAGTCAAATGTTCACAAACACTACTCCCTCTTTCCCCCTCCTCACAACCTATTTTCCTAGTTCTGGTACAATGCACTGCATATGTAGGGGTCATCCCCTGAGTACTGGTCCAATATATAAAAAAAAAAATAAAAAAGAAAATTAAAATTACGACCAATTGGCTCGTTAGCTGACATGTTTAATCGAGAATAACTTTATGATGCAGACACAAATCTACTAATATTTCAATGGCGTTATGTTTACAAAGGCCTAAGCTTATGGTAGGACATCTACGATCTATTCATTTCGACTGCCATATACCGCTACAGCCGTCTATTGTAAAACGACGGCAGCGGAAGTTATACTCCTCATATAAAAATTTTTCCAATGAATATAATTACGATTAAAGAAAATGATTGAAGGACGAAATTCAAATTAATGTTTTCATTACTCCATCTATTTGATTGTATATATAAGTATTATAATTTTTCTTTTTTCGTCAACGAAACTATTTATTGATTTTTAATAAAGTTGCTGACAATTTGCTAGCAAATTTAAGAATTTGTCAGGGATTTATTTCTATGACCTCCTTAAGCAAGAATGTGAATTTTAGTGGAATTTTTTTCTTGTTAACTTTACAAACATTCTTGGAGGTCCTTAACACTGCTTTTTAAAATATGTAAGAAAATTTTGTATGAGTGTGTTTGTCAAAAGTAAAAGACAGCAGTGATAAAATGAATGGCAGACAGACAGACAGACAGACAGACAGACGTTTAGACATAAAAAAATAAGAAACTTTAAGCATTTCTAGCACCACTCTGCTGGTATATTTTTGGCTGCGGAAACAAAGACAGGAAGCCTTCAAATACTTAACACACTCACTCACACACACACACACACAAGAATTAATGCTTTTATACATGCATGTTTAACTATTTACTTCATACACTAATACATAGAACACACAGCAACAAACACTACACACGGACAAGCAAATCTTAGCTTTCGTCCTGTTTTACTTAAACAAAACGAATAACAGTTGTAGAAACATATTTATGGAATATTTCATAAAAAAAAGAATGTTTGTAAAATTGATTTTTAAAAAATATTGTACTGTTGTTGAACAAACACAATAAACGAGTATGAACAAGAAACTTCCGTTTGCTGGGCGAACGCGAAAACTACAAAATAATTTTAGCAACATTTCACATAAAGTTTTTTATTATTTTTCAGTTTTTCTTTTTTTTTAATTTTTAAAGAGTTTTCTTGTTCTTATTTCTGCATAACAACAGCAAAATCCTTCAATGTTTAAAAATGTGGCCTCAGTCAAAAATATTTCTTTTTTTTTCGTATAACTTTTTTTATTATTTGCAAATTTTATGTATAAAATGGAAAAAAGGCAGTTGAGGATGAACGCTGAGAAAAGAATGCATTTTTATATGTAGTAGTAGGTTTTTTAAAATCCGAATAAAAGAATGTTTTTGTTGTTTTCAATTTAAGAAAAAAGAAACTAGTATATTCATTTATTTAACACTTAAAAAATGTGCAAGAACGCCTTAAATGGAAGAGAGATGGGAAAAGAACAGGCAGAACAGTGCCGTTCATTGTTACGGCTGGCTTTATGTGTCAGTGAATTAAAAAGTGTTGCCAATTTTAAGGAGCAGACACATTTGTCTAAAAAAAATAAATATAATATTGCAAGAAATTTAACACATGATTTTATTTCAAACAAGTTGAATTTCACAATATTTCGATATAAAAGGATCTTTTATTATTTAGTATTATTTAAAGCAGGGATGCCCAAAAGTTCTATATGGAAGAGTAAACACCAATACATTTAAGGAAAAACGACTCTTATTTAATATTTTTTGTTGTAAAAAGCAAAACATTTACAAAAACAAAATTCACACTGATAATCGCTGTCGTCAATGTTTACCAACAAAGCATGCGAAAGTGTTGTTGCTTTGCTTTTGTGTGTTTGCTTGTGCGGTGAAGAACGAAAAAAATATGAAAGACGAAGTTGTTTGTGTATTTTTCATTGCTAGTGCTGAGCGCAGTATTTGTGTATTAAAAAACACAGCCCTGTAGCTAAGCGCTTTTACAAAAATTATTGAGTATCAAGCGCATAGGCCTGGGCATCTTTGATTTAAAGTATCCAGAATTGAAGTATCATTTCAATAAACTGTCAATGATTGATATCTGCTCGATAATGTCGGTCGGATAAAGTCCTTGAACTATTGTGGGATTACTGCTAAACACTTTTGATGTGAAAAAATTCCACAAAAAATATGAAGGTGCCAAGGCGCATGATGAACTGCATGGGCAATTTTCTTTTCCTCTAGGGGAAAAGACGCGATTAGGGAATTTTTCTTGCAAAAGATCCGATGTTTCGCTCGCTGTTGAAACCACATGTTCTTTACATATAAATCATTCATATTTCTTTTTCATATGCAGTGCATACTAGGAAAATAAGTTATGGGAGGAAAAAGAGAATAGAGTTCGGAGACGTTTGACTTGAACCCATCAATAATCACAAAAAAAAAAAAAATACTAAAACAAACGTTATCACAGCATTTAAAGTGTTGGTATAAATGAGTTAAAATTTATTAAAGCCCAGTGTAAATACCTTCGCCACTGTACAGACTAACAAAATTTGGTCCAATACCTCCCACACCGCAAGGTCTTGATTTACATATTACGAACATTTAAAAGAAATTAATAATGAACAAACACAAAAAGCTTCTGATCGATTTGCATTGGCCGATGTTACCTCAATTATGGACTCATTATACATACATATCATTATTGAATAAATTAGATTTTTGGTTTGTAACATCGGGCTTTAGTTTAAGCTTTTCCTTTCTTAAGTTTTTCTTAAGAAGGATTTTTTTTACAACACAAATTTGCTGTGATCAATAATTTTTGATTGAAGAAGACAAGAAAAATAATAATCAAACCTTTAGCTGTGGGACAACTAGCTGTTTCATAGTCGCTACGCTACTCATTAGCACCCATTTTCGGATTTGATGGTTCGGGTCATGACGCGCTGCCTTAACCACCCAGCCATTGAATTATTCTCTGTCTATATTAACCTCATATTGGATGGCATATGCTTTTTATTGAATATATAATTCACAGCATTAGCCTTTTCTCTACACATAATAGCATATTGTGATGAGTTGGCAATATGCCTTCAGCATTGCTTTTAAACTTCATAATAAATAAAAGTAATTTACGAAATAATCAATCAATCAATAACGAGTGAAACACAAAGAGAAGAAAAATCCAGACGTGTAATTGTTTTGCGTCATCACCTACCATACGGCCTAATCCGGCAGGGAACCAATTCCTTGGAGTGAACTATCACACGACTCATTAGGGTCTCCAGGTCATACAAAGCTCACACAGATGGTAACTTCTTGTAATATGTTTATAGCTAAGCAAACAAATCTCTTGCTGAAAAGAGCGGGTCTTTTAATCCCTCCTGCATGCATATCACCATACAGTCAGAAGAAGGCTAGGTTTCGCGAGTTAGTCACTCGAAGCCTATAGAAAGCCTCAGCCCTTAACCAACTCACCCATTTCTCCACCACTTCTAAATTCTTATAAAACAATCAGGGAAACTATAACTAGATCCGCGAAAATCTTCATATACCGTAATAACCTCATCCTGCGAAGCAGCCACAAGGCTGAAACTGCCAACTTTAACCACGATCAGTGCAAGAATGGTCTGCAAAACTGAACCAGCAGAGAGCGTGCTGAGCCTCGTTCTGCCCATTAACATTTTGTGAGAGATTTCGAAACTCTCCTCACAAGCTAAGAAACGCTGGGACTTTTTAGTGTTTTATTGGCTACAACAAATAAGGGATCCTTAGCCTTTTACCCCAGACTGCCAAGTTAGGAATACGAGTACGCGAAGTCAAACCCTGCTCCCCGGGGATGTGATATGTATCGCAAGTATTCAAATATTCCCGTGGATCGAATAAACCAGTCCAATCTATCTACATTCGATTTTGATATTTCTGCAAAATCGTGCAGCATAGGTCTGCCGAGGTACAAAACCCTTGTATGAGAAAAAGCTGGACATGGACAGAGGACGTACTCAATACTCTCTACTTCCTCCTCGTCCCTACAACTTCTACAGAAATCATTAAATAGAAGCTTTTGTCGCCTCACATGCGTCACTATGTGGCAGTGTCCTATCAGGACTGCCACAGTAGAACACAACTTCCTTCGAGGCAGGATAATAGTACTCCTTATGATACCTGGGCCATGTCAGCCTTGATATTCCACCCAGTAACCTCACTAGGCTATTTACTGCACAAAGTTGACGGTATACTTGTCCCTTATAGCTCTTGAGTGGGATCCCAACGATTCCATCTATATCCTTACTGTAGCCGGCACCCGGCCACTGCCAGTTTGTGTGCAACGACATTTCCGGGCACTTCACTATGTCCTCGTACCCAGAAAAGGTCCAGGCTTGAATGTCTCGTTATCTCGCTTAGAGATATCTGGCATTTAGGAATCAACCTGGATATCGTACAGACTCCCGCTAGTCCATTCAGCGCCGCCTATCGTTCTACCCAGTAGTCTCAACCAGTTAGCAGCGCACATTATAGCTGTGATTTCTGCCTGCCTTATGCTACACTAATTTTTAAGCACGAAACTAATAATAAAGATACTCCCACCATTTCCCGAGTCCGACTTGGATCCATCTATAAAGATCTCAAGCACGTCTTTGTGATGATCTATGCCGACCACCTTCGAAATCATGCCTGGCAAAATTACATTACCGGCAGTAGCTCCGGTGAGCAATAACCTACTTCTTAATGCTTTAAACACAATCAAAACTGCAGGCTACTGACTACAACTGTTGTTAACGAAAATTATTGCCAACTTTTTAGAAGCGGCAGAATCATAATAAAACAGCTGATGGGCAAATTTGTAATTTCTGCTTTTACCTGTAGAGTTTACATAGAGCAATTTCATAATTTAACAGTTTTGATTACGAGTAGTTTGCTTTATGTATATTTATATTTTAACTTGCTCGTATATCTCAAAATTCAAGCAAGATTATAATTTGTCACCATTTGTGTAGCAAAGTAAAGTAAAGCACTAGAAAAAAATTCGACTTGTACGAAATTATTTTGATGAGCACTTAACTTTTGCTACGCTATGAGTAAATTGTCCACCTATAACGTGCGATAACACACCTTTGGACTATTTTCTCTGGTGTATGTAAAATCTGAGATCTTCAAGAATAAGCCAACTTTAATTGAGGCTTTGGAAGCCCACATTATTAGTGTTATTATCAAGGTACCAGTTGCTATGCTTGAACGACTCGCCCAAAATTGATTTTCTTAATGGACTATCTCAGACTAAGCTGAAACCAACATTTACATGCTAAATGATATAAACCAGTAAATGTCATAAATTTTTAATCAAAATTCACTTAATAAAACTTCACTTCAAAATTTATGTGTTTTATTTTCCATTAATAATTAAACCTCACGATGAATCACCCTATATTATAAAAAAATTACTACGCCACTTATAATAAAACTATATCACATTGCCTTACTTCTGCCTTAAATTCCAATTTAAAAACGTATACTCATCAGTACCTCATTGAAAGAAATTAAAATTTTTTTCTCTGAAATCCCCTAAAATAGGCAACATTTTTAATTTAATTATTTTCCTGCTGTTATACGCTAGTATTTTTATCTCACAAGAATACCAGGGGAAAAATCGTAAAAATGTTTTTTATTTTCTTCTTTTTTTTTTAGCCATATAACTTTAATATAAAAACACCACAATAACAATAAAAAGATCTCGAAAGCGATGCCTTTATGTTTTGGTGTAGGAGTAAGTTTTTGTGCTTTGTCTGAGATTACCAACAACACGGCTACAACAAAGAAAAAGCAAAAACTATTTTCATAACTAACTTTTTAACAGTTTGTGGGCAACTCTTAAGCAGTTGTTGGTAGAGGTTTCTGTTTTTTTTTATTTTTTTTATTTTTATTTCAAGTTTCCTTAAACATTCTTTGTTATTTTTAATAGTGTTTTTTTAATCATTTCATCAAGCAACAACCACTTAGTTTCTATTAGATTTATACCAGAAGAATGAACAGCTCCAAATGGAAGAGATAAAATTTTGCATAATGAAAGAAACCTTTTTAAAAAGTACACAATTTCAACATGTTGCGAAAAGTCTGGAAGTCTTCTAACTTTAATTTGTTGCAAAAGTGTTAAGCAACATGTTGACATTAATTGAAATTTACATTTATATGGTTTGCTGATGTCTCATATTAATAACATGTTTTTTACTAAAATGAAGTCGCGCACCATTTACTGACTCATTTTCAGCGTTTTCATATAGAAAACTTTACTAGTTATGCGATAAGTTTTGGCTGTGCTGTTACATTTTATGGTCTATAATTATCTAGCCGCCGGAAAGAATGTTACAAGATACATTTCATTTGTTTTTCATAAAATTTATTTTACAATAATTATAAATACGTGTGACAGTAATTCAAACGAAATAGTAATTCAACGCACTGCCTCAAGGCTGCTTCTGCTTTATTCAACATCATGGAAAACTGTGAGGATGTACAACATTGTAATTGACAGCACCAAAAAAGAAAAACAAAAAACACTGAAACGCTGATAAGTATGCAACAGTATTTAACGTTTTGCAAGCTTAGCTGGAATTGTTGAAAAATTTCATACAAAAAGTTCTGCTCAATATATTTTGAAGTTAAAAAAATGTTGCAAGGTATTAACGTTTATATATTTTAACTGTTGTTGTACAATGAAACTTTTTGGTTTTATTCATAACAAATTCGTTATTATTTTTCACTAAAGGCGGAACAAAAGAATACTGTATTTTTATAACAAGCATTTTCAGCAGATTTTTGAAATGATTTACATTAATTTTGTAAAAACAAATTGCTAAAATTTATGCAATTTATTTTAATAAACAAAGACTTTTAATTCTCGTTAATAATACAAAGAAAAATTGTGAGCCCTGAAACGTCTGCAGCAGAGAGCTGCAACAAGTATGATCAAGCCAACTTAATCACAAGTGCTATAACTTCAATATAAGCCAATCAATTATTCGAGATTTGTATATATGTTCGAATTGCTTACAAGAAGCAAAAAATTCCATTGCTATTGTGTATCAGGCGCAATGAAATAATGGCACTTTTGCACGAGATATTCAATGGCCGTGCTATCGCACGTAGTGACAATGTTAATTAATCATAATGATCATGTGTTTTGGCACTGTAGGACTTCTTTTTTGGATCTTTAGTCATGTTCGAGTTGCTTACAAGAAGCAAAACATTCCGTTGCACTGTAGGACTTCTCTTTTGTGGGATATTTAAAAAAAAAGTATAGATCAATAAGACAAGTTCTAAAGTATATTATACTAACCACATTGAACCTCAAGTATGTGTCAGAGTCATTGAAAATAGAGCCATGCCAGCGAAGCAAGCATTTGGGCAATATATTGTGGTACGCATAAATATAATAGATTCTTCTATTGAAATAAAAAATATTAAGAAAATGTGTTTGTTATTTCTAACGCAGGGTGACTGGTGTCAAATTTATATTTTTAAATACGATTATTTCAAAGCGGTACAGGCAGAGGATGTCATCGTTGAAATTATAAATTGTGGGGATTTATCAGTCACGATGTAACAATGGTCAACGAGCATCAAGCATTCCCTATTTTTTAATGGTAACAATTTTTACTTAATTGCTCCTCGACAAAGTTCGGTATTCGGCGAATACGTGAAGAACCGCGTCTGAAAGTAATTCATTCGTAGATGCAGAGATTCCACGCAATTCGGTTATGAATGTCCTACGGCCAGGGCCCAGTCGATCTTTAAGGTCTCTCGAAAACATTGAACTGATTGAAAGCAGTTTATGTGAAAATGCGCGACTTTCAATGCGAAAAAGGGCATCCTCGTTGGGACTTACAAGAGCGATTATTCATGAAATTTTAAAAAAGAATCTGAAGTTCCATCTTTTTAAAATTCAAACCGTTCAAATACTGAAAGAAGCGGCTTTGATTTACGCAAAATATTTTGTGAAACGATGTTGGAGCGTTTACGCACTGTAAATTCCATTTTTTGGAGCGAACATTTCCACTTAATCGGCCACGGCAAGCACTACTGCTGTTATTGGTCTTCAAGAGCCCGCAGCTCTTTGGTGTGCCGGTTGGTGTGCTTTATCCACTCATGATTTAATTGGGACATTTTTTTTCAAAAATTCTCGAGGCCGGGCAACGAATGTCTACGGTGAAAATTATGGACACATAATTACGGAAATCGTTTTGCCAAACCTGCGAACTCATCCATCGTACTCTTCACACAAGTGGTGTCAACAGGACAGAGCGACTGCCTACACAGCCAGAGCTCCGATGAATTTGCTTCGGGATAATTTCCCCACAAACTGATCAGTCGCTTTGGGCACATCGTGGCTTTTTTTTATGAGGCTACCTAAAAGAGAGGGTTAATAATGGCAATCCCCAATGGCTTTTAAGAAAAATATTCGTCGAGAAATCAGCAACTACTTTGGTATATCAGAGATCTGCAGCCGGTACCTTTTTTAAGGATCTAAGTACACCCGTCTTAAGTCGAGTTGCAGTATGACTGGCCACCGCATATTGTTTGCACAAGTATGTTTTCTACTCGTTAGAGCTTGCGTCTGTTAACTAGAGTATATAACATACCCAATCAAGTTTGTATGCGGGGGCTGCTTGATTTGGTTTCTCAATTATTTTTTCACATTCGGCAGTCGAACTCGTACTTCTTTGCAGTCACACATTTACCTTACCCATGATACACTGAAAAATATTTGCTTCATATTTCTAATGAACCCAATTCATTAGATAATTTTCATTAACGGAATGAAAAATTACGTTCCATCAATGAAGATTCATAGCATTAATGAAAATATTCATTCAAATTGATTCATTAGGTTTCATAATTTCATTAGAAAATTTCATTGGATTTGTAATAAAAAATTTTTGAAGGCAGGGTGCAAAATTTTAGAGATTTAGTAAAAGTGAAATGATAAATATATTACAACTACTAACTAAATGCTAAAGTAAATTATTTTATACATTAATTACTGTGTAAAAAATTGTTTAATAAAATAAAATTTCAATAGTGTATTAAAACAATAAAAAACTATTTTATGCATAATATAAAAAAAATTGTTTAGTTTCTCTTCAGTAGCACAACTCTAATGAAAAAAGATCATTAGAATAATGCAACTCTTCCTTAAACTAATGATTTTATTTCGTTAGAATGAAGAAAATTTTTCACCAAATTAGTGAACATTTTCATTGTATTCATTACACTAGTGAAAATATTTCATAAAAATATTGTAACACATTCATTGGCCTAATGAAAAAATTACGTTTGAGTGATGAAGAAGATTCATTAAAGGAATTAAAGCTTTACTTAATGTTGAAGTACCATATTCATAAAACTAATGAAATTGAGTCGTTAACTTAATGAATATTTTCATTGTTTTAATGTAAACTATTCATAAATATTATAATTCGTGCTTCATTCACTTAATGAAGTTATCATTAATCTAACGAATATATTCATTACATAATTTTTAATGAAACAAGATTCATTAGTCCAATGAAGGCCATCATTGGCCGAAAAATTATGAAAATTTTCATTAGATTAATGTCAATATTCATTATATTAATGAAGGAATTCTTTTCAGTATAGTATGTGTGTTTAGTTTTATGTATTTACTCACTCACACTCGGTAAACCAGAAGGTTTTTAAACAGCATGTTTTGCCGATCATATTTTGAAAAAAATATATGCACATATTTTATTTTACTTAAAAAAAAAATAATTTTTTTTATGAAACACATATTCATCAAATTTCTTTTATTCTATGTTCCTTCATTTATAATAATTTTTGTTTCTTGGTTTTAAACCATAACCACAATAAAGGCGCGGTTACGCATACATATGTATAACTAATTGTGGGAAAAATTTCGTTTGAATAGAACTTTCGTTTCAAAATTTTCAGCAAAAACAATCTTATCATCAGTATGCCACTTTCAAAATCGTCAACCTGGTTGTAAATTATTTAAGCTGGCAACCGCGATTTCAGTTTACGTTATATAAAAGGTGACTGGATACTTATGACCCGCCGTCATATGAAGATGCTTTTGTCTATGAGTGTAGTCATGAGCAACAACTAGGATTCGAAATCGGTAGCATGTAAACATGACGTATTTAAATAATTAACTTTTTATTTTATATACAACTAATATCGCGCGTTCTGGTTGGACCCCGCTTTGCAATACAAAATACGTGAATCGATACAAAACAAAGCAAATACGAAATTTCCTTTACGTGTAATTATAGCAGATGACGTGATGTGACAAGAAAAATAAAGCTCCAATTCTGTGAAAGGGATGTACGCTGATTGTATTGATATTTATTATACATGTCAATTTATTTTATAACAAAAAATTACGAATACAAATATTTCATATACGATTACATACATATGTATTTGGCTTGTAAAATTTTATGAAAATTTATGATCAACATAAGTATTTGTTATGGTTGCTTAGCTGCTGACAAGAGAAATATGTTTTCAAGCGTTAACAAATCAAATATGTTTGCTATGCGTAAGCAAAATATAAGTTTATTTGCTTAAAGCCAATTTGCTAGAAATTCATGTAATTCCCAAGATAATGGAAACGTGTTACGTGAGTTTCAACCTGGATTTGTTTCGTTTTACATAAATAAAAAAAAAACAAAACAAAAACATTTCACCACCTCCGGACTAAGCCATTACTCAGGAGCAATTTATTAAAATGACAACGTTGCTGCTGTTGTGAGATTTGCCAAATAAGAAATGTTTTGAATTAAGTTCGAATGAGAACTGGATTACAGAAAACTTAAATGCTTAACAAACTTATCTCTTTAATAGTTGGAAAAAATCCAGCTTAATTTTCTTAAGTGTAGTTCGCTGTACACAAACTTAGCAGAAGATGAAACATTAAAACGTACAATAAAGGCCTTCTTATGCTTTCTTCGGCAGACAAAATGAGCACATATGTACATACTATAATTACTGCAAATTATTTAAGGTGCGTTGCCTTTCATTTGTTTTGAGAAGAAGCCATAAAGGAGTTTTTTCCATTATGAAAAAGATTATTATTGTTGAGTAGATAAATTTTGGCTTGAGGTCCTTTTTAATAAATTAAAATTCCTTGTTTAATTTAAAAAATATATATTTTTTTCCTCTATTTCGTCTAACATTTTTGGCCATTCTCAGAGAGCTATTCAAATGTTTTTTAGTGTCGTCCGATGTTTACACAGAAAAAAATAGATGAGATTTTTTTTCAATCAAGTTATGTTATTAATAAAAAACCATCAATTTAATAAAATTTGCATTGACTTAATTAAATTATTATTAATAACGAATTTTTGGAAATATCTCTTAATAAAATGCAATTAATAAAAAATTTTCCGAATTATTGACTGTTATTCAATAAATAAATTTAAAAGGTTGTCATATATAGGTTTTTACTTTCAAATTAACGATTTTTGTACTCAAATTCCATTTTTTACAAGTCAAATACAATGTTTTGCAACACAAATTCAATTTCTTGCACTTCAAATTAAATTCTTTGCATTTCATATTAAATTTTTTCTATTTCAAATTAAACTATTTTTATTTCATATTAAAATTTTTGCGTTTCAATTTAAATTTGTTTAACTTCGAATTCAAGTTTTTATTTATTTAGCTAAAAATTTACAAAATGAAATACAAATAAACTTGTTTTTCAAGTCATTACTCGTAATTTTTCCTTAATATAATTTTCTATACCAAATTTGGACGGTTCCTATTGCAACCGTTCTCCAGATGCAGCTAATGACAAACTCATGGTCATATCAAGATAATAATTGTTATAATCTGAAGGTGCCACCGCTTCGACTGACTGTTTAATTATTGTTATCAAGTCCAAATTATCCGCATCAGCTAATAAATTTCGGGCAGGTAGTTTTGTTTTAGGAAAAAACTTTTTTATTGGATTAAGCTCACCTGTGTAGCTATGTAAGGAGGAAGAAAATTTATAATGTGCCCGGATTCTGCAACCTTATCTTTTGTATCTTAGCATTATCAAGGACCAGCCAAACACATTCGGTGCTGGTTTCAGCTAATTTACTGAATAGCTAACTCTTCCAGGAAAATTATGAAAATGTTGGGATTTACAGATGAATTAGCAATGATCGTCTTGTCTTTCAAAACAGAAATTTATTACAGTTGAAATATCGGGAGAACATATTTTTTCAATTTATTTTCAAATTTAAAATAAAGTTTATTTCATAAACTTTTCTCAAAATTTTTTACTTAATCAGCCCAATTATGAATACTCTCACGAAATTTATTTCTCTCGGAATTTATTCCTCACGGAATTTATTTCCCACATAAAGTACTTTTTTTCAATTAAAATTAAAGAAAAACCACATTAACACACGTAAGAATTGAAGATTTGATTTCCATTGTTAATACAACAACGTCATACTTAATTTTTGTTCATAATTGGAGGAAAGGGAAAAGTGATAAAATTCCTATGGAATTTTTATTTATAATTGGGCTGATAATGTAACGTCTATTGAGTTTTTTTTTAATAAAGCTGTAAGTTTTTAGCCAAATAAACAAAAAATTTGATTCGAAGTTAAATAAATTTAATTTGAAACACAAAAAATTTAATTTGAAATAAAAATAGTTTAATTTGAAATAGAAAAAATTTAATATGATATGCAAAGAGTTTAATTTGAAGTTCAAGAAATTAAATTTGTGTTGCAAAACATTGTATTTGACTTGTAAAAAATTGAATTTGTGTACAAAAATCGTTAATTTGAAAGTAAAAACCTATAACAGTGAAGAGTTGTTGTTTCTTTAAAAAATTTTTTTTGTTAAGTATATTTTACATATTAACAAAAATTTTTTTCAACTCAATAATTTTTGCTTTTAAGTGAAAAAGCTATTTCTACTTTATAATTTGAATTATCAATCCGGCAAAAAATCTTTTTTACAGGAAATTTGATAAAAATAGTGCAATTTTTTTTATCAATATGGCATCTATTTTTTTCTGCGTATAATACCAACTCTATTCACGGTAATTCTCTCACAAGGTGAAAAGAAACGTTCACCCAGACATCCTCTTGCATGCCAATCACTTACAGTAAGAAAAAACACCTTTATAACTGCTCCTCCAAACAAATCAAAGCAAAGCATTTAAAATAAGAAAATAAAATGCCTTGTGTATCAGGGCCGTTTACACTTTACTGCGTACGGCAGCCTAAAGACTAGTTGACTAGGTTTTCGTTTTAATTATCATATTCCTTTCCTTAACTCGGCACTGTGCGTTATCATTCTACTCACATTCACTCACTGGCTGACAAAAACTTAAGCAGTTACAGTTGTGCCTGCATACAAACGCATTCCCACCACTAAGACAACAAGTAACAAGCAGAAATGGGAAGATTTAGACATGCATGAGCATGTTTAAATATTCATACCACCGCATAATTGCAATTTGCGTAATTGTACCTCTTGGGAGGCGTACGTTTTATTTTATGCCTTAATAACTTTTTTTTTTTTTGCTCATCGTACGCTCACAACTCAGCCTGCGTCCTGCATCATAAATTTATAACGCATTGCAGGGACGAATGGAAAACATAATATAAAATTTAGATTATTACTTTAATAACGCAAATAAAAATCATGTAAAAAATGGGAACCGTTTTAGGCAACAAATGTTCAACGAAAAGTTATCCTAAACTACATGAAGCAACTCATCCAAGGGGAGAAGCCTTCTTCATCAAAAATTTCATCAAGCAAAGTGCTAATAAATTCCATTAAAAAAGTGATAAAAATAACAAACATATTTTAGTACGAGTAGTGAACGTTTGTTTAAAAAAAAGAGATTTTATCATAGAAGCTTGTTAAAGGATTTCTAACAAACAATTTTATTGGATAAAAAGAAAATTCTTTCCAAAAAAATTAACTTCAAAAACATCTATTTAAATAATTAAATAGCTTTTTTAAATAGACGCTTTTTAAAAAAATATGTTTTTTGGAAAATTAAAATTAAAAAAAAGAAACCTAAAGCACCGTGTCCACATATCAAACTGTTTGATTAAATTTATGTATCACCGCTTTTACACACGGAAAGTTTACTTTGCAAAGTTTTGAATATGGTGTTGGCAAGGGAAAAGAGAGTGGCGCTCGCCCACTCTTTATTTTTCTTTGCCACCACCAAACAGGGTTGTCAGCTACAGAGATTTCTCGCCAAACATAACGAATTTTTATCTTCTATGGCGGCTAAATTTTTGGTTTGACGACTGGTGATTTTTTTTTTTTTTTTCGCTTTAAACATCATGTGGCGAAATAGTTGGATTTTTTTACATACTTTGTATTAAGTTAAATCTGGCATTCCTATTTTATCCAATATTTTGCTGTCATACTGAATGCTCTAAAGATTTATGATGAACTACTCGTATGTGTCGAAAAAAATAGTCCGTTTTTGATATTCATAAGAGTCGGAATACAATGTTTGCGGTGCAGCACGATTTCCCATTGCGGGAGAGAAAAGTAAACAAAATACAACGAAAGATGGCAACGGCAATACTTGCCATTGTTAGTTTACATTTTTCATAAAATTTTCTTTAAAAAAAATATAGTATTTTGTAATGGCAGTAAATAAAAAATTACAGCTGGCAATTATTATTATAATTAAAAATAATTTTTGGCGAAAGCCAGGTTTGAACTTGAGCTAGACAAATACCATCATATAATATTAGATATATTAAAAAAAAATTGTTAATTATTCTAATTATTATTATAAGATCCATTATTAGTATAAGACCTGTTAATGTTCGAAGGGATTCGAATAGATTTTTCAAAACATGCTTGCAGCAAATTGAAAGCCTGGATGAGGGGCATTTTCATCTAACAACAAGAATAAGTGTTTCTCAATACAAAGTGCTTTTTTCTATACTTCAACCGAAACTGGAAAAACCTTCATTTGGCATCGGGTATCGGAAGGTTATATATGAAACATGCAAAGTTGTATGGAATGAATTGCATGAAGTCTATGTGGTTACCCGAATATAACCGATCGGTCCCAAATATCATATTCTTTTTATGAAACAACTTATCTTCATCATTGTTTGGGGGCTATACACATCAATATTACAAACCTTTTTTATACTGAATGTTTCTGTAATTTCCAGGCTGCAAATTATAATGACAGTCATACTTCCTAATTTCTTCGATAATTCTTTCTTTGTTGTCCATTTCTTCTTCTTCCGTTAATATATTTTTTTTTTGCTTTTACATTTCATGGCCAATATTTAAAAACTTTCAAAACTTGTTTTTTGTTTACAATAATGTTGTGAAAATCATGGCAAATATTTAAAATTGCAAAACATGTTTTTTGTTTACAATAGTGTTGTGAAAATCAATGCTGTGAAAATCGCCAAATATTCGAAAATTACGGCAACATTGGAAAAAAAGGGAGAGAGAGAAAATTTATAGAAAAACAAAGTCCGCAATGAAAATAAAATAGATTTTTTCTTTTATCATCTTCTACAATTATCCAGATCATTCTAGCCATTCATTATTCTAGACTCAAACGTACAAATATAATTCTTACGCATATACACATGTTTGCGAACAATAAGCAAGTCACAACAACAAACAATAAGAAAACGAAATACCAAGAGTACAAGAAAAACAACAACATCATTTGTAGTTGATTTACTTGGAATTTTACGTACCTTAAATCATGTATGTTTTGTTTGCTTGTGTATTATGTTTTTAGTTTTATCTTGTTTGTGTGAATGTGTTGTACATTTATAACAGGAAGATCAACAGCTGCACACTGGGTTATATTTGACAAAAATTCTTAACAATATGTAATACTAAGCCCATAGTGCCAATAATCCTATTAAATAAATATATTACATATGAATTAAATGAATAAATATTATATATGACTACAAAACTATGAAAAACCATTTGTGCAGACTTTTGGGGATTTATTGTCTTTTAAAGATCATGAAAAAAATATTTTTGCGATTTTTGGCGAATTTTGCTGGCCAGTTTGGCGCTGAAGGTTGAAAAGAGTCTGACAACCATGCCACCAAATTCAAAGCTTTGCAACTGCAGCCAACGAGTAATTTAACGTATGGAATGTTGCCTCATCTTGCTGGAGCCATGATCTTTGATTGAATCCAGAGAAGTTCTGTAATACTGGAGCAAGAAAATTCTGTACCATCACAATGAGGTTGAATTGTTCTCGTACAGATGCTCATTCTCGCTCTACGTTTTCCAGTTCCCTCAATGTTTTAGGACGCCCGGGTCGTTGTTTTGATAATGTTAATCCGATCATCTGAAATATTTGCACACGTTGCTTAATGGTTTGAATCGTTGGAGAATGATTCCTATCGCGAATTTAAAAATGACAATAAAATTTTCGTTTAGCTTCGATCGCAAAAGTGTTGTTGCGATAGTTAGTGCAACATGAGGTTTGTGCTCCGCTAAAGGAGGCCATGACACTAAATCCTGCCTAGTTTCATAGCCACAATCTCTTTCGGCGCAATTCTGGAAAGAAAAACTCTTTCAACATCTTTAAGTAACGGTAAGGCCTGCCAATGAATCTTGAAGAAACTGCACACCACACTGTAATGCGAAGTGGTTGTAATTGCATCTGATTGAGTATCTGTGGGTTAGAATTACTCCATATTCGACAATTTTGTTTGTTAACATTGCCGTTTAAGTCAAAATGTGCCTCGTCAGACATAAAAATGCAGTTCAAGACGTTTCCATCCTCCAACACCATTTAAATGATGTTCTCACAAAATTCCAAGCAAATCGGGAAGTCTCTAGAGTTCAGTTTGTTTGTTAATTGAATTTTATATGAAAATAAGTTTAAATCTTGGTGAAGAATTGTCTGCAGTGACTGTCTGCTGACATCCACTTAAACAGATAAGCTCCTTGTCGAAACTCTGGGATTGGATTGTATGGCAGCAGTTACAGCAGTGATAGTTTCCTGCGTCCGAATTGAGGGATCTCGATTATGCCACGCTCGGCAAAATTCTTTACAAGCCTCATTATACTTCATCTGCTAGGAGGAGGGCCGCTAAACGTGCGTGTATATTCTCTTTGGAGAGAAATGTATAAACAAAAAATTTTGAGAAACTTTTTTTTGGGAGACCAAAAATAACCAAAAAAATTATTTTACCTTTTAACAAAAATTACCTGCCATTGAAGTACTTTAAGCAGTTTTTCCTTAACCCCACTGTCCATTTACTTATTAATTTTAAAAGAGAGCTAAAGTTAAGATAAAGTAGTAGAGCGTGAAGTTAAGAAGCTTAAAAGCGCCAGCATCACATGAAATATTTATAATGCCGGCCGTTTTTTTTTTCTTTTGTTTTCCTTTCAGTTACCATAACTACGCAAAAGAGAAAAACTTTATTACGTTGTTTTTTAAATATATACATAAATATATGTATGTATATCTATCTATACGTAGTATGTACATTTAACACAAATTCGTTACTTATTTTCTCTTCCTCTTTTGCGCTTTTTCCTTTAGCAAAAAGTTTATAAACAAATGAAAAATTACACTGAAATTACTGTGGCTCATTGCAGGCAAAAATAGAAAGATGGAGTGAAAAAAAACAAACAACATTTTTATACATGGATTTATTATTATACTCGTACATTTAAAGTATGTAGTTGGGAGTGGATAGACATAAAAAACAGTTTACGGGCAAAAAAAACCAAAAATAAAGCAAAAAATGAAGCGAATAACAATATTATTATTTAAACCACTAAAAGATAATGTGAAACTGTATATGAATGTTGTGTTACCGCAGAGTAGTTTGCAGTCAGCCGCTGCAAGTTTGTTCAACCATAAATATAATCACTAGAATTATTGTTAAAGAGATAATAATGTTTCATGAATGTTTATTTTTTCTTACTTTTCCTTTTTTCCTTTTTTGTTTTAGGAAAACATTAAACAGAATTTAAGAGTTAAAAAAAATAAATAAAAATATAAACAGCGATTAATCATTTTGTTTAAATGAATGAATGAATTTTAGCAAAGATGTTTAAAGGCGAGCGCAAATGTTTGTGGAAAAAGCTGAAAAAAGATGGCGTTAAGCTGTTAAGCCGTTAAGCGGCAAAAATTTCTGTAAAATGACAGTCAAGTAGAAGATAAACGAAGTACTCAGTTAGGCGTTATCCCCCAACATTTATGTCATACTCGTACTTACATTTATGTTACACCTCGTTATTTATTACGTTGTTTTTTAAAAAATTATGATACACTTATGAAAGGTGGCATGTTCCCTTCTAAATACATATGTTGCACATAAAACTGTTACAACATGTAACGTGTTAAAAAGAAGAAAAAAACGAAGAGAGGAAGTAAAAAGGATAGAGATACTACCCTTTTTATATCTTCGCCTTTAAAAATATACAGAATTTGGAAACTGATTTACATCAGCACCTGCCTTGTCGGCCATATCTGAAAATGGACCAACTCCATGGCATTAGTTATGCACGTTTTACCAGCGCCCCAGTGTGGCTTGTAAAACTCACGTAGGTCGCAACTTTAGCCATAAGTTTGTAGCCATTTCGACAAAGCCCATGGGCTCGGTCCTTCTAATCCCTCTCGTATGAAATTTCCCGACAGCCAATGTAAGAAAAGGCTCAATGAGTTGTTGGGCCGAATTTCATTAAGAACATCAGCCCTTACCACACTTATCCTATCGGATAAAGCAAAATACTTAGGCGGCATTTTGGACAGCAAATAATCAAAAGAAGTTGGGTGACTCTATGACATAGCTACAAAACCTATAATTTTAATATGGAGTATTCGTATGGTGGAAATCACTAGGCTCTCCAAGAATCTGACTGAAAATTGGGAACATCAGTCGATCCATGGCAATACTGACCACAGATAGAGATGAAACGATACGAGTATATACAAGTAAATACTCGGAACTTTTCTTTTGATATCAAATACTTTTGGTATCGATGCTGTACTACCGAGTGCCAAGTAGGTATCGGTCAAAAATACTTGTTTCTTCTAGACAAACAAATAAACCGATTTGGAGAAAATTTTACATAATTTTATTTGTTTTCAAAAGCTTTTGTAAAACATCCGTGCGTGCAAATGGGACCACTAAAAACCGGAGTCTAATTTTCTGAATAGTTTTATATAACATAGGTAGATATATACTTCCTACGTCAAATTCTGGAAGCACTGTTTGACTACTTCCGTATACATATGTGCCCAGAAAGAAAGAAACATGAACGAAAAAGAAAACTTGAAGATAAAAGAAAGAAACATGAAAGAACTACGGAGATAAAAGAGCTCGCAGAAATTATCGGTTCCCTGAAGTGATACTAGTTCATTCGTGATACTAGTTCGTTCGCGAACTAGCCAACTTTAGTTTATAATTTTTATAACATTCATATTTTAAATCCCCGGTTAACCGTATTAAAAACCCCGTTTTATTAGACATTTTAAAAACCAGGTTTTAGTAAAATAATAACCGTTTAATCACCCTACTGAATACCTACATAATTCTTTTTCACGATGACACAATTTTCTACATGCTTTACAAACGTATGACAAATCGAACTAAGCTTTTGTATTATCATGTAAACACACCTTAAGTGTTTCGTAATAATAATTCTTATAATTATAAAAGTAAATATATAATAATTACTGTAATAATATAATTATGTATAATTGGCGGAAAAAATAATTTGTTTATGTTTTTCTTTATTATTTCTTAACTTCATGCTGTTTATCATATTCCAAGGTCAAAACATTAAGATGATTTCATGATCATTGTTAAGCTCCCTCAATGTAAATGTCGCACTGACTTTGGCTATCGGTTTACACGTATAAATTTCGTTGCAGCTGTAAATGGGCCAAAGACAACAAACAACAAAGTTGAATTACTTGAGTTTGAAACTGATTTGAAATTCGTTGCTGTTTTTTTTTTTTTTTCTTTTTTTTCATATTTATCTTTTTAATATTTCCATAATCAAATGTTTAATTGCTGAACAAAGACAGACCCCTTATAAATGTTTTCTCAACTTCTTATTCTTGTTATTTACTTTTATCTCGTTTTCTGCATTTCATTCATTCATTAATTGTTGTGTTTTCTACTTTAGTTCTTCTACTTATTTATTGAGATATTTCGTTGTCTTTTGACTCCGACAACAATTGTATACAGTGTTTTTGTTATTGTTGGGTTTTCTTAAATTTATTTACTTATTTCTTTTCTTGTCTAAAATACTTTTATTCACATTTGCATGGCTTTTATTCGTTATAGCGTTTGAGTATTATAATTGAGATTTATTTACTAGTTTAAAAATAGTACGTAATTGTTAAACAAAGAAAAAAAATATTACTTAAACTTGTACTTGTACCTGTTTTAAACGTAAAATAAATATACGAGTAAATGGCAAAAAAATCAAATGGGGGGGATTTTCCAAGTTTCCTAATTGACAACTGAGTGGGTTTTGCTTAGCTGTGTAGTGGCAGCATGTTTTTCAAAACGTGATAAGTTTTTTTTCACATTTTGAAAGAAAAAAGTTTTAGAAATTCAATCGTTGTGTTCAATTAAATTTCTGTTTTAACATTAACCTTACAAGTTATTTTACTTCAGCAATCAAATGGATTACATATTTTGATATTACGATATTTTAATTACAGTGACAGTCAAATATTTGCCACTCTGCATTTTAATTAGATGTTTACTCATCAAATTAAAATTTTTCTATAAATTAACCAACTTATATAGAATGGTCATTCTATTTTAATGTGCTATTCAGACATTCATCATTATTGAGATTACCGCAATTAACGTCTTAATTGAGCTCAATATTCCATACAAAAATTCAATTAAGTTATTGAGCAATTAGTAGATATATACTGCTGTTGCAGGTGTCTTTAGTGAGCAAAACTATTCACTAGGATCAAACGGTTTTTACTGTAACCGGTTTTTTTACTATAAGCGGTTTTTAATGTATATTTTTCGAATATCGAATAAACTAGGGTTAACCAGGTTTTTAATACCGGGTGTCCGCTGCGCCATTTTGGTAAACATTAGTCTTGACAGTTTATACTTGGCAGTTGTGAAGTAGACACGTGGCAAATTTATTATGAAAAATTGTTTAATAAAACAACGTGTTCTAATCGTTAAAATACGAGTATGTTATCAAAATCATTCATCGATTACTGTCACGATGAGAAACGTATGTGAAATTTTTGGGAGAAACAACGTGCCAACAAAATGAACTACAGAGTGGCTGATGAAAGCTGCTACCAAAAAAAAAAAACGTAATCAATTAGAGTGAAAATTTCCGAATCATAAAAAAGAAAATTTGGTGTCCGCAATTTTTTCAACTTTTTCGAACTAATTTTCGAAAGACAAACTAAAAACGACTAAACACTTTGATTTCATAAAAAACTTGCCATTGTTAACATCTTGTTAGTAGTCTCTGACCATATGTTTCAAACATATGCTTAATAGGCTTTTTCCACTGAACAACACCTAACATCTACCATCTGTTTTTGAAAATGATAACATCTTCCCATAAGAAATACATTGCACTTAAAGTCAACATTTTTCAACATTTTTATAAAATGTTCCTATCTCACTTTATTCCATTCAACATCTTTCCATTATTTCAGTGTCACCACTAGCAAAGTGGCAATAATGTCGATTATTGTTGTGGCATCAGTGAAAAATTTCATTTTTTTTAATTAAAAAAAATTAATTTTTTCCCCGTTTTCGCCATTTTTTTTTTTTTTATGTGTCCTACATTTTGTTTATAGACACGTATATTTTATAAATAATCTCTTTTGTCTTTCAAATAAATATTTTCGAAACAATTTTGTGTGTTTTTGTTAATTTGTTTGAAAATTTAAATAATCGGCCATGTCACAGAATTCACATCCGTTCGGAAATGGAATTGAATCGGATTTTTAATTCTTCAAAAAACGAAAATTTAAAACTTTTTCGGAATGAAATCAATTCTATAAGATAATACTAGTTTCGTTCTTGCAATTAGAAATAATTTCATTCCGAAAAGTTTTTTGGTTTTTCCTTTTTTGAAGAAGTAAAAAACGAATTCAATTCCGTTTCCGAACGGAATTAAGCTTTGTGCCATGGCTGATATTTTTGATTGAGAGTATATGTGAGCAATGTAAACAGGATTTCACATTTTCAACATCTTCCACGCGTTCCATGAAGATCTTGATCAGTGTAAAAAGCCTATAATGCTTTTAGTTCAAAACAAAAAAATTGAAAAATGCCGGCAAATGAAAGGTGTAAAGAAATGTTAGAGACGTGTATAAATAAAAAAGCCTGTTTTTTGTGTTTTGACAGGTATTATTAGAGCATTTTTCTTTTTAAATTCTCAGCAATTTATTCAGGTTGTTGAGATATAAAGTTGAATGTTTGAGAATATCTTTCAAAAATTTCCAGAGTCTACTGATGATTAGGGTAGTTCCTATGAAATGTCGACATATAGATAGCTGGGAAACATAGAAAACAAGCTATTTATAATTTTTTATTGGTATAAATGGTAAAAGCTAAAAATAGCGAATAAAAAACCTAATTGTTTTAATAAATAAATATTTTTTAAATGAATTTCTAAAAAATAAATTACATAAACTTTACAAAAAGTTATTTGAGTTTCTTAATGCAGCAAAATACATTAGCCACCTTGTATTAAGGTATAAACATATGCAACAATACGTGCAACCATATTAATATGGTTACATATAACGTTTAAAATTGCAATCGCAGGCAAAGGTCTTAATAAATATTTTTATTTTATTGCAGCAGATGACGAGATGCAACGCGATTTTTTGAAATTTATATTAAAAATGGTATTAAAATATGTTATAAGCTACCTTTGTCTTGTAATTGATTTTCAAATGAATGTCTTTGTGCTAATTAAAACAAAAATGTAGTTCTATTGTATAAACAATAAATACAGTAAAACTATTTGTGATATTAGTATGACTATTTCACGAAAGTAATATGGTTACGCATGAGAAAAGTATGACTGTTTAGTATAACAATATGGTTGGGTATACAATGACTTGATAACTTATAACAATACGATGGTTATTTATTGTTATAACAATGTTAAAGCAAAATCAAGTATGGTTACTTATAATATTTTTTATTATCAGATACAAACATATAATTTAACAATAGTATGTGGCCCTTACAATATTGTCGCATCAACCATATATTTCTTTTTACGTGTAAACTCAAATTATATACAACGCTTTTCTTGCGATAAGTTTTTTGTTGTGTTTAAAGTATTTTTTAAATAAAAACATTTTTTTAACACAAAAACATAAAATACTCGTAACAACCACGACACAAATATTCTTGGCAATAACTTTAAAAAAATAAAACGAATTGTGATCTGCGGCTACCAAAAACAACTGACAGTTTTTATTACGCTTATAACGTGCGCAAAAGTAGAAAGTAAACTTACTTTTTGCATCGTACACGTCTATGCGTACAAAGCTTTGTCATGTGTAACATGTCCCATAAAATTGCACAGATTCTAGTTTTTTGCCAGACGCTTAAAATGCGTTAATGCACGCAACGCGTGGTATGGACCTTCAGCTTAAGCTGACAGCAGCAGCAAATGCTGTTGTGAAGTCGTGCTGCTAAGATGTGGTTAAAATAATTGCTTTCATCTAAACACATGCGTTTTATCGTCGTCTATGTGTTTAAAGCTTCACATTTTTGTTCTCGCGAGTTCACTGTAATTTCAAATTAAGAAAAATGCTGCTAAATGCTTTAGCCAGTTAAATAAATAAAGAATTAAAACCTATAATTTTTCATTTAATTGTCTATTTTCAAAAAGCAATTTTCTTTTGACTAAACCATTAATCAATTTATGATAAAAAACATTAAACAACAAACTTTTAATTATTGTACATAAATTCTGTTTTCAGTTTTATTTCAAAATTAATATCCTGCTTAGACAGAATGGTATTGGCTTTTATCTGCCTTAAATTATGCTGGGCAATAAATCAAGAACAACAAATCTACACAAAAGCTTTCAAGCATCCTTTATTGTATTTTGTTTTTTTTTTTTTGTTTTTGTGTATTTTTTGGTTTTGTTGTATTTAAAAATCTAATCTATGTCAAGTGTTGTGATTAATAAATCAAAAATTAAAATAACAAAAGCAGAAAATAAAAATCTCACAATCTAGTTCAATGTAAGTGTAAATGTTACCACATTATTTTCTTTCTTCAAACACTGTTTTATGAGCTTTTTTCATCTACGTGTGTATGTATCTACATACACATATATGTATTTAATGCATGAAGTAGTTATGTATAGATGTGTACGTTCTTACATAAACTCTTATAAGCACTCACACGTACTATAGTTGCATAAAATCATTCATTTTTAATAAGCAGTCAAAGATATAAAACAAATATAAAACAGAATAAAAATATGGTGGGTGGTGATTTCTTTCAAGAATGGATTTGCAATTAAAATTATTTGAAACATTTTTAAACAGCTGGATTCTTTGAAACTCATTCTGCTGCTAAAGAGGTTTTTTTACTATTTTACGTATTTATGTGCTGTTCACAGACGAGCGAGGCCTAGATAAACGATACGAAAGACACTAAAATTTTTTGAGTATTTACAACAAGTGTGCCCAGCCCTATGCGCTTGATGCTCAATTGTTTTTGTAAAAGCGCTTAGCTATAGGGCTGTGCTCTTTAATACACAAATACTGCGCTTAGCACTAGCAATGAAAAAAAACACAAACAACTTCGTCTTATATATTTTTCTGTCGTTCTTCACTGCGAACACACAAAAGCAAAGCAAAAACACTTTCGCATGTTTTGCTGGTAAACATTGAGGACAGCGATTATCAGTGTGAATTTTGTTTTTGTAAATGTTTTGCTTTTTACAACAAAAAATATTAAACAAAAATAGTTTTTCCTTAAATGTACTGGTGTTTACTCTTCCATATAGAACTTGTGGGCATCACTGGCTTACAATATAAATTTTTTAAGCGAGTCGATTGTTTTGTTTGGGGATATTGTGCGGTTTACAGAACACAGACGAGCCACTCGTTTAGAAAATTAGTTTGAAAGTTTCTCAATTTTTTGAGTTCTTTTCATACAAATTTTTTAGGCCTGTTTAGAATATTAATGTGGTGTTTATTGTACACTAATGAGTGATACGTCTGGGAAATTTGTATTACATACACTCAAAATAATCGGTATATTTTATATAAACAAATCTCTAAATATTGAGTATATTTCATACAAATTTCTACACGTATCACTCGTTGGTATCCCATAAACGAAAGATTATTGTGCTGTTCATAGAACTAGAAAGTTTGTATGAAAGTTACTCAGTTTTTTGAGTGATTTCCATAGAAATTTTTAAGACAAGTCGCTATTATGTACTCTATGACCAGCACATATACAAATAACACTCAGTCTTTTGAGACTTTTTCATACAAATTTTCGACCTCTCTAGAATATCTATATAAATGAGCGCTCAATTTTTTAAATTCTTTTTATACAGATTGTTTGGAGGAGTCGTTCGCTCGTTTGTGCTATGTAAACAGCGCATAAACATGTGACTTATTCATGTCCTATAAACACCGCATTATATGAAAAACAATAATGTGGTGTTTATGCAACATGAATAAGTGATACGTGTATAATATTTTTATGAAATATACTTAATATTTTGTATATTCTTCATACAAATTTTCTATACTTATCACTCATTCGTGCCACATAAGCATCACATAAATTTTTCAAGTTCTTTTCACAAAAATTTCCTAGACATGTCTAGAATATTTATGTTGTATTTATTGGACGCGAATAAGTGATACGTATAGAAAATTTGCATGAAATACACTCACAATATTGGGTGTTTTTCATACAAATACAACTCGAAATATTGAGTTTATTTCATTTAAATTTCCTAGACGTGTCACTTATTTGTGTCAAATAAACACCAGATTAATGTGCGGTTCATAGAACACAGACAAGTGACTCGTCTAGAAAATTTATATGGAAATCACTCCATAAATTGAGCTGTTTTCATAAAAACTTTCTAGACAAGTTGCTCGTCTATGTTCTCTGAACAGCAAATACTCGTATATAAACAACACTAAATTTTTTGAGATCTTTTCTTACAAATTTTCTAGACTTATCTAAAGACAGGTCTCAATTTTTTTAAATTTTTTCTTTCCATATAACAGAACACAGACGACTGAATGAAATGAGATAACTGGAACATTTTTTTCGAAAATTCTCGAGGCCAGGCGGCGAATGTCTAAATTATCGACACATGATTACGGAATTCTTTTTGCCTACCCTGCAAGCTCATTTATCGTACTTTTAACACACGTGGTTTCAACAGGATGGGGTGACTGCACACACAGCCGGAGCTTCCACAAATTTGATTCGGGATAGTTTCCCCAAAAACTGATCAGTCGCTTTGAGCATATCCCATGGCCACCGAGGCTACCTCAAAGAAAGAGTTAATAGTGACAATCCCCAATCTCTTGTGGCTTTAAAGGAAAATATTCCTCGAGAAATCAGCTAAATTGAACCAAGTATACTGCAGCGTGTGGCGCAGAACACAAGACTGCGTTTTGAAGCGTCTGTTCAATTCGGCGAAAGATATCTGCATGACATACTCTTTAAAAACTAAATTCCGCATTTCCATTCTATCGGTCAATGTTCTTAACAAATCTTTATGTCGATTATTAATTTTCTTATTTAAGTTTGAAAATATAAATCTGCTGCTACTGGACCCCTAAACGAGTATTACTGCAAGAACGCATTAATACCGAAACAAAATCTAGTAGATTTTAATAAAAATCTTCAAGCGTTTTTTTGACGTCTTGCAAGATTTCATTAATTTTCATAAAATTTGTTTTGGCAAAGAGTTTGACAGTAGAAACTATATCACAATGAAGTATTTTCGAGGGAAGTATTTTCGAGTACTGTTGGGAACAAAATCGCAGTTGTGCAATAGAGTACTAAAAAAAATTCACCCTTTAAGATTTAAGAGAGTGTATTAAGTGCATATAGTAATCCTTGTTAAACCAGTAATTAGCTGATAATTAAAGGATTTTTGTGTTGTATTTATCATTAGTAGAGCAGTGTTTGTAGTTGAAAGTCAACAGCTTTAGAAAGCTAAATTTCATTCAAGCACATGACATGTTAAGCTAAAATTGTATAAACAAGTGGATGATTATATGTTATATTAATAACTCACACACACACACACACACTTGCTGAGTTTTGTACATATTCGGAAAAAATGTAGGTAATAATTTACATCGTTGATAAGAAAAGCCATATAGTAATTATTTAAATATTTTAAATATTTATATCGTGAAAATAACTACTTCAAGACCAGCTTTTTTTTGTACATCTTTTTGCAATTAAGAGGAAACATGACCTTTGAACAGGATATATGCTTCCCTCGTTCTCTTGGATTTATATTTTTATTTTTTGCGCCAATTACAGCGGTAAAATCATCTAATTAACGCTCTGATGGTGGCAAGGGTATCCCTTCTACTCAACCGAGTGTGACCGCTAAAATTAAGTATGTGTTGTGCAAGAGGGTTTGAGTGAAGTTCCTGCTGAAAAATATTGAAAAAATAAAGATAGCTTGTGGGACGTAGTTAGAAAATTTCACACAAAATAACGTCGAAACACTATTTTTAATTTCGTTAACAGTGAAAAAGTTGCCCCTTATTCCAAGAGGCGCCATTTTAGTCACATGAAAGCAACGTAAAAATTTGTCACTGATTTACTCGTTATCCACAGCGATTGAATGTTGTCGACAGAGCCCGTTTTTAGCTTAGATTTATGAAATATTGAAGGCCTATCAAAGGTTAAATAATTGCAATCGAAGACGAGTGTACAATCGAGAGTTTGTTGCTGTTGTCTTGATATGACGATGATGACGCCTCACAGTGTAAGATTTAGCTAATCTTAGCAGAACAAAATTAATATCTCGGTAAGGAATTGAGCTATCGTTTTGAATTTTCGTACAAGGGAGAATTTGGAAAACTACCACGCCCACTGTCATGACTATTATACAATTCTTCAATGAATATGAATAATTTCGTATTAAAGTTTATTAGTTTTGTGAATTATTCAACTCAAAATTAACTATTTTAATTTATATGCATATGTAGGAACCCATGTACATATGTTTTATATATTACTAGCTGACCAGGCAAACGTTGATTTGCCTTCAAATTTTATTTACATGATATGAATGATTTTAAATTTTCAAATTGACATTGCCAGTGCAAGCCGTCTATTTGCAAATGTAAATGCTTAAAATGGAATGTTATGCCTTTCGCAACCATTAGGACTCATGGTATCAAAACGTCCTCAGCTTTTAACTTTCCTTTAAGTACTCTTTTTTTTAAACGTTGGTCATCAAATTTTTTACCGGAAGCCAAATGACATTACAAAGACATAGTTGCTTTATACTTCATAATATTATTGTTACCGACCTGACTGTAACTAATTCTAGCGAGTTGAAAAAGTTGTAGAGTTGACGACCTTATCTTGGGAAGTATAGAGAGCCAGCAACTTCTACATCATCAATGCGCAAGCAGTTTAACTTTGAATCCGAAAATTCAAATCGACGACATCACGTTCAGTCAACTAAACATGATTTCTGTAAAATGTTTGAGAGTACACTGCTGATGAGCTTAGATTTTGATTCGGTAAAATAACAGAAAGGGACTGTTAATCGAATATTGCCAGCATATTAGTGGAAAAGATGGCGATATTTCAAGGTGTGATTGCCCTTGTTCTCACAAACTATCAGAACGATATGAATAATAATAACCTGAGCTTACTTTTTTGTTAGCTTCAGTATATGGAATGCCGCGTATATGAAATGATTGCTCATGGACTCGCGTTCACAGAGAATAAATTTTACATAATACTTTAAGTTTTCTTTCGTAAGAAAAATTCGCCAGTATTCACCAGACAAACGTGAAACACAGCAACACGATTTATGGCCCATAAAAGTTACATAAAAATATTCGTCGGCTAAATGATAAATATATATCTCTCATCATTGTTATCACACCGAAGGAAGTCATTTGAAACGTCAAATTGTTTTGTTGAATATGAACCAAAAATGTTTGGAACTTGGTAACGTTCCAAAAACCAATGAATGTAGTGGATCGGATGGAGATTAAAATTGTATAAATTTCAAGCACAACACAGGCCAGTGGTTCTATCCGGAAATGTGGACATCTCAACGTCATTATACCGATACATTCATGTAGACTGCTATCAATTTCGTCGCACTCATATTAAAAGCAGCATATTCCATGTCTTGTACAGCACGACGTGGAAGTCGTGTTAATCGCCGCGTTGTTCGATTTCTTGGACTTCTATCCGCAGATGTAGTTTGACATCGTACATCTCATTGCAATTGGTTTTGAGGTAAGCGTTCAGCTTGCGATCTCCTTTAAATTTTGATCGAGCAGCTCATGGCGTTACTTTTGATACAATAATCGTATATAGCAAGTAAAAAATCGAATGGTAAGCGTAGAAATAAAACGACGATCAAAAGAACGCCTGAAAAGATTCAGCTCAGGAGTACAAAAGTCGTTGTATAGATAAGGTATTACGATATATGGTTTGGTATTTTTTCAAGTGACAATGAAAAATCACAATATGAAAAATGGAGGGCTGTTGATATTTGTATGGGAATATATAGGAAAATCTAAATGCCATATCTCCGGAACCACTAAGCCGATTTTGCGGAAACTTCACATAAACCATCATGGCCAACGTACATTTAAATTTTGGTCGACCCGTTTGTCCAGTTAGTGGCGACATCAAAGTGTACACTTCTTTTAATATATATAGAAGATTTCATTACGTTTTTATAATTTTTTTTTTACAAATAAAGTTTTTATGTTAGTTACGGTATTTTACATTATTTTATTCTTCCTCAGGGTCAGGAAAATATATTTCTGGGTCTGGACTTTGGCATCACAAATAATTTTAGTTATGTCAATTTTAGAACTAAGACAATCAGCATTCCATTTCAAATATCTCAACTTAGTTGCATTTTTTCCACTTCACGATTATTTCATAGCAACACTTTCTTACAAAGTTATTTAACTTGGAAATATCTATAGTCTTATTACTTCCAGTATGAATATTTCCACATATAAAATCAAAAATACAGCCATGCCTTTCGTTTTGCTTTGTTGAGAGCCAAATTTTGAAAATATCACTGAAAAGAATTTGTTTGGGCATGAAGCTTTTATTTTAACTAAAACAACTTTATATAACAGAAAGGTATAATAATGTTGAAGGATTTCTTTAAAGTGAAGAAAATTTCATTTATACAAAAACATATTAAACAATAAATACTAGATAAAATTCATTATGTTGGAATACTTTAGAACATTCCCATCATCGTCGTCACATGAAGTCAACACAAACAATTTTTTCATTTATTTACACGTTGCCAAAAGCAATTGAATGTTGTCGTCAGCTTCTATCTATCGCTTAGGTCTAAGAAATACCGAAGGCCTATCAAAGAATACATAATTGCTGTTGAAGACGAAAGTGGTACCGAGTGTTTTCTAATGTCGTCATGATGTGACGATGATGACGCCTCTTGGAATATGGGAGATTCATTAACAAGTATATAACACCAGCTTTTATTGGTTAAATTTATGAGAGGTAAGTTTTCTTTTTAGTTTCTCTAAAGGTCGGTAAATGATATAGTAAGAACAATTTCACTGAATACAACTGAACACTTTAATTATTTTTCTATTGAAAATTTTTTATATATGAAAACTTAATTGAAAAATTCAAGGGGACAGGATTCGTTCGAGACGCCGATCCCACTGTTCATCCAAAAACAAGCCGTTCATGTGTAAACATGAAATATTTTTGAAATAGCTGCTGGTACTCGATATCGCGACATGATAACATAATTCTTTCGCCCGGCATTGGACGATATTGATATAAGTATATATCCAATATGCAATTTCAACAACAACGGTGCCATGTGCAATACAGCGCGTGCAACAAATTCTATTACTGCATAAAACATTTCTAGGCTGCCAAGTGCAATGCAGTTCGTGACACAAATACAATTACTGCATAAGACAGTTCTAGGTCGCGTATTATCATGTTTCGTTGACCTGCTAGAATGTGTGATTAACACCAATAGATTTCGTGAGGAGCCTCAACGTTGCATCAATGAAATTTAGCCACATTAGTGCGTCTGAGAAGGAGGGATACTTTGGCTACCATTAGAGCTCTAAACAGATGACTGAATTCTGAAATAATATTCGCATAAAAATAAATTTTTGTCCAGCACTGGCAGGACTTTAATTAAAATTTTTTTTAGTATTAAGATTTGAATACTTATTGTCATTACATTTTTTTATGTAGATTCAATAAATAAAATAATAAAGTTAAAAAAAAAAAAAAAAAAAAAAATAGTGCAGAAAGATCATGGTCGACAAACAAGTTCATATGTCAATGCAAAGTCGTGGAGGTCATTTAGGATGTGTGTTATTCCATATACTCGTAACCTGTATACTTTATGATGCAAGAGGCTTAAAACTTTATTTAATTGAAATCTTGCGTTATCGTTGGAACATCCATTACATATCGTACCGAATATTTAATCAGATTTATAGTAATATGGTGCTTATGGCACACGAATGAATGATACGTCTTATACGTATCAATCATTCGCGTCGCATAAACACAACAGAGATATTTGTTTCTCATTAAAATGAGAAGAATTTTAGGAAAATTATTAACAAAACCCTGCAAATAACATTGGACTATGTGATATAATCTAGCAGAAACAAACTAGTGGAAATGTGGTCCTATGTAATGCAGACTTGGACCATTGTTAAACAAGAGTTTGTACCTATGTATGTACTCGTATATTAGTCGATAAGTATTCGCTTTTATATATTTTAGGTAGTATTTTAGGATATCGTAGTGTTAAAAAGATCATGCTTTTGCTACACAATTGGTTAGCTTTGGGTTACTCATCATAGTCCGGTGCGGAGCATTATTTACACGCATTTAGTCCATACTAGTAGCATTTTTGCAGGGAAATATTATTTGAATCACTGACACAGAGAATGATTTTGTTTTCTTAACACTTCATGTTAATTTTTACATGACTTCAAATTAAAGTTTTTTTTATAAATTAAATGTTGTAATGTTTTTCTAGATTGTTTGTATTATTATTATTTTTTTTAATAATAAATACACTACTTGTACCAACAAGTATTATTTGGCTATTCATATACTTTTATATACACACATCGGTATGTACATACATGTGTGTTTTCACAAGTGAACTGGAAAACGGTAATTATTGAATTTTTTTTTTTATAGACAAATTTTAATGTATTTCTTGGTTAATTTTGTATGCAAAGCTCATGAACACATTAAAACAACATTAAATTGCAAAAGCTGTAAACAACACAACAACAAGAAGAAAAAAAAGCAATCACATAAATCACTCACTAATAAAACGCAATACAAACAAAACAAAATGGTCTCAAACAACTCCAACAAAAATATATAAAAAAAAAACAAAAAACTTACCACAAAAGAAGTAAGTAAAATGGACAAACAGTGGCTCTCTCCGGAATTGCAATACCGTTATTGTGTAAACAGGTACACGGTGCAATGAAATAAAATCACTTAATTTCTTTAAAAATAACTAATGTGCCAATAATAATTGTTAATTAAAAGCAACAAAATATAATAATTTCCATATAGTTAAGTATACATATATACATACATACAAACGAATTGATGTATAGTTGTACTTTTATATACATACATTCATATACACATAAAAAGGTTATATACTCGTATTAGCACTGAAATAATTTTCCTTGGTAAGGCGTTTTTTTCCTTTTGCAAAAAAATCACTTATTTCGCAAGTAAAATTTACTTGTTTAGAATTTATTTTATATAAAACTGATATGTGCAATTTGTTTAACCAATATTTTTAAAATAATTCGTTTCCTTTTTTGAGTGACTTTTTAACACTTTTAAAATTTTTTTCTTTGTAAAATTTTACGCCGAAAAACTTTTCCACCGTCTATATTTCGTTTTGAATACCACGAAGTTGTAACTGCTACTAAATTAGCAACAGCTAGATTGCATTATTTTATTTACAATTATTTCAAACCTGTTCAGCACGAGCTTTAAATATTTTTGTATGAAACGAACACAATAAAACATGTTCGTGTTGCTGGCCAGTTGTGTTTTTGTTTTAAACTGTTTGTATGTAAACAAATGGCTCCACTTGTTTTTGCTTGTGTGGGGAGAAGAACAGAATAAAAGCAAAACATGCCGGCTTTTAGAAGACAAATAGAAGTTTTTTTGCATTATTATTATTACTGCTGAACAGTGATGCCAGAAATTTTAATCAGGAATTCTTAATTTTAGGTGAAAAAAATCTTTATTGTAATATATCTATTGAATTTTATACCCTTCATAAAACTGTAATAGGTATATACAAGTTTGTGATTCCGCTTGTAATTTCTAAAATTTTCTGGTCCAACGTTATAAAGTATATATACTCTGAATCATTATAGAAAAGTCGATTAGGCGATGTCCGTCTGACCGCCGTTAAAATATCGTTTCTGAAACCCATTCGACTAAAACATTTTATCTTTCACCATTCTATCACTCAATCGATTCACTGTTTGGTGTAGATTTGGACTGAAGTCATAATTGTACCATGCTTTTTATCCCTTCACAATTATGTGCAGGGTATATACAGTGTAGGCCAGAAGTTGCCATGGAGTTTAAAACTTTAATAACTTTTTCGTGTAAATATTTTTCCAGATTATATATTTAAATAACACTGAGAATAAATAATGCAGAGATACACAACTGAACAAAGAACCAGAATAATAGAAATTTATTTTTTAAATCAGACATCAATTATTTTAACGCAAAGAGCATATCGTCAACATTTTAAAGTCAGAATTTCGCTCTCTGAAGGAATGATTCGTTGCTTAAGCCGTAATGATACTTATGAATTCATTACTAGGTGAACTTGACACCTCAGGTGATTATTTTTTGCTCGCCACGTTTTTTCCAAAGAAACTGTCATATTTTTTTTTTTTTTTTTTTACACACAAATTTGCGCCACTTTAATCTGGAGTTTTTCTTGTATGATTTAGTGAAGTTTCAAGAATTTTGTGAAAAACCATTATAATCTCTGATTTTAATTACAACCAATTATAAAAATTTGTATTTAACGTTTGTGTAACATTTTTTTTTTAGCTGAACCGTCTTAGACGAATTTAAAATTTAACATTCACAGTAAGTTTCACAATAACAATATACATAATATCGAATTCGCCTTCCCGCTTGCATTCATCCAAGGCGAATTTATAAAGGTGAATGCAAGCGGGAAGGCGAATTCAGTCCTATGTATTTTGTTATTGTAAAACCAAGGCGAATTTATACAGGTGAATGCAAGTGGAAAGGCAAATTTTGTAAACAAAACAACAAAAATTGACAGTCTCATTGGAAAAAACGCGAGAAGCAAAAAATAATCACCTGTGCTGTTAAGTTCACTTAGTAATGAATTCGCCTTGTGTAAAACACATCGTGAATGCCCAAATCTAAATTCGCCTAAGATTGTTCAGCTGGCAAAAAATTTTATATAAACGTTAAATATAAACTTTTATAATTGTTTGTAATTAAAATCACAGATTGTATTAGTTTCTCACTTTTAAATTCACACAAATTTCTTGAAGTTGCACTAAAACATACAAAAAATCTTCAGATTTAAATGACGCGAAAATGTTTGTAACCAAAAAAAAAAAAAATTGACAGTCTCATTGGAAAAAATGCGAAAAGCAAAAAATAATCACCTGAGCGGCCAAGTTCACCTAGTAATTATTTAGCCTTGCATTCACCCAAGGCGAATTTATACAGGTGAATGCAAGCGGAAAGGCGAATTCAGTACTATGTATTTTGTTATTGTAAAACATATCGTGAATGTCATAATCTAAATTCGCCTAACTTAGTGTCCACACCTGCGATAATATCTGAGATGAGAACGTCAAATTCAATCGCAGAGAGAATTCTGTTACGTGTAGACTTAAAATCAGTGTTATCGCAGTCTTATAATAATTTTTATGAGAGCGTTCTTATGAGAAATCTCATGGCAACGATCTTATAATAAGAGCTGTCAAAAAATCGGATGTGTATGCGTTTGTTTACAAAAAGACGCCATTGGAATTTTACCGATTTTTAGTTTTGCAAAATATCTTTAAAAATACTCTTTTAAATTGAAAATAATTTGTTTTTACGTATTAAATATATACTATAAGTATATACTATAAGCAACTGATTTTGTAAATAATGTGCACATATACAAAATTTATACAATATTCTATTGATCGCCAAGCTGTGTTTTCTTCTCGGCTTTCAATGAATTATGGATTCTTATAAGATTAACAACAATACGTATACTCCTTGTTAGATATGAAGATGGACATAGAGAAATTCGTTCTCTCATTCTGCCGACGTTTTCTCAGATATTATGTCAGAGTTAATCGCAGTTGTAGACACTAGGTAAGATTGCTCAGCAGAGAAAAAATTTTATATAAACGTTAAATATAAGCTTTTATAATTGTTTGTAATTAAAATCACAGATTATATTAGGTTTTCACTTTTAAATTCACAAAAATTTCTTGAAATTGTACTAAATCATGCAAAAAAATCTACAGATTAAAATGGCGCGAGTTTGTAAACAAAATTTGACAGTCTCATTGGAAAAAACGCGAGAAGCAAAAAATAATCACCTGTGCTGTTAAGTTCACCTGGTAATGAATTCGCCTTGCATTCACCTGTATAAATTCGTCTTGAACGCAACTTACTCAAAACACCCAGTACGATAGTTTGCAATTGATCTGCTGCAGAACAAATCTATGACAAACTCTAAGTTGAATCATCGTAAGACTTCGCTATATACTCAAATGCAAATGAAATGCATGTCATAACACATTGTAGCAGAATTTTAAACCGTAACAGGCTTGTTCCTAACTTGTACAAATGCAACATTGCATTAATATTTGAGAAATAATTTCATTTCTTTGGTAAATAAATCCTTGAAATTAACAAATAACCTAACAAAATAATTATGACTTCAAAAATTTAAGGTGACTGAACTTTTCTAAATTAATAAGCAAAATAATATTAAAACAGATTCTAAGACGCATTTCATAAAAAAGTCTATAAGCAATAAGTTGGTAATTTGCAATACAAATCACAAACGAAATCCTGACAGACCAGTTTTTTAAAAAGCTATATAATTTTTTTTAATTTATTTATAAATTTTTTTCTTTTTTATTTATTTCTCTTTTTTTCCAATTTCTCAACAATAAATAAAGATAACAAAACACTTTTTGAATATTTATCATGATATAAAAGACAAAAGTTAAATTTTTCAAACGACACTGAAATACATACATATCAAAAATAATACGATATTATTACTATAACTGGGGCTGATATCACGAGATCAGTTGTACATAACTTGCAGAGTGTTAGTGTATCTAGAGAGATAATCGCAAAGACCATCTCTCAAAACAAAAATTATTTTTTGTTTTAGGAAATTGTCTCCCTAGATGACACAAGTGGCCTCGTAAATTCAGCACCATGAAAACACAGATTAAAGGAGCATATTACGACATAATAAAAAAAACTTATATCTAGTAAGTCTAGTATTTAAAGTAAAACATCTGATTTAATCTTTTTAATGGCAGTCATAAATATTTTTATTTCCGAGGGTCTGGTAATACCAATGGCATTCAAATCGATTTCTTTCAACTCCCTAAACTTTGACACATCAATTTTTCTAAAAGACTGCTGATATTTAGTCATATTGATTTGTTTAAGAATCTTTTCAACTGTTATTGCGTTATTACAGGTGCCATTATTGGCAATGGCCTTAATAGGTTCGGTCACTTTCTTAACGCTAACTTTACGGCTTAGCATCGGTTTTTTATTTCCACTGGGCTTGCGTGTCGAGTCTTTTAAACACTTACTCTCTTTGTTAGTAGCAATCGCCTTTGCTGAAGTTATCGAAATGTTAATAGAACTTATATCAGTATCTGTAGTAATATCGTTGAGGGTTGAATTTTTTTGATTTGCTTTAGCGGTTGTTGTTGCGGAGCGCTTGTACATGCTCAAACGTGAACTGTTGCTAACAGTGAGATGTGTGGAAACGATGGGATCTGATTTTTCGTTACGAAAACTTTTTGATATTTTTGTAGAATTAGCCAAAGGTGATATGTATGACATCTTTCCAAGTATTTTTATTATTTTACCAATAAAATCTTAAAAGTTGCCTAACTAAGTTTTATATTTATATATTTTCTTAATATGGAGTCGAGTTTACAGTTAGAAATAACAAAATGCTATAAATGAGCAAAAATATATATATTGCTAAAAATGCAACACTGGTAATTTATTAACCCTTCTGCGACTTTATCGCTGCATTTGCCCATCGTCTTCACGTACCATCGACTTGAACATGATATGAACATAGCCTCTTGTCTTTACGTGCCATCGACTTGAACATGACATGAACATAACATCGGCAGAGCGTAGGTAACAATAAGTTCATGTTCTTATATGTGGCGAATACGCATGTTCGGATTTATCAAAGTGTTCAATTAGTCACCACTTTGTGTATTTTTGTTCGTGATGGCCAACTTCATGGCGAACATCGATGATCAGCCAAATGCTCGAGCATCGATGGCACAGCATGAACGAAACGTGGACATGAACACATTAGCCATTTGCGATGTTCGACATGAAGTTCATGGCAAATGGAGGCCCCCAGTTTCACACGCAAGTAATTGTATGCAAATTTTGTATATGTATTATCAATGAAGAACATTTCGAATTAGTCGAATCTATTGCCACTTATCGATAATGCAGACAGAGGTGTCATCGAAAATAAGCTATACTTCTCCTCCGACCATAGGTGTTATACAGTATATAAGGAAATGCAAAAAGAGGTTTAGCGCCAATTCTTCATCCTTTAAAACTTATATATTTGATGTGTTCTTTATATGTGTTAAACGTCTTATAATTGCGTTTTAAGTCTAATTCGTTTTTAAAGTTTTGTCATCAGAAGAGTGAAGTCGTTTAACAACAAGTAAATATATATGTCAATTTATTTTTAACTATTAATCAATTTTATTATTTAGAGGATAAATTTACGAACAATTTGTGTCTCCTGTTATTGAATAAACTTTATTGTAATTCTCAAAAGTGAGGAGCTTGTATTTAAGTCTTTCAAAAGAAGACCACTGGCAACACCACTCGCTTTTCCGTTTACACAAGCCATTGCAATTTCATTTTTAAAATATCGTCAAAGTGTATCCTTCAAACAAATTGTTAACTTCACAAATTTTGTCTCCACTTTAGATATATCTTCCCTTTACAAAATAGAGTTACCAAGTTCATTACATGAGCAAACTTTTGGGGAAACGGTTAACATACAGTATTAACATTTATTGAAAAATTTTACAAACATAATTAATTATATAAATAAAAGAAGTAAAATTAGGTTCCAATAACAGAATTTTTCGACCTATATTTTTCTTTTTTTTTAACTTGGATCAATACTCAGGGGATGACCACAACATATGCAGTGCATTGTACTGGAACTAGGAAAATAGGTTATGAGGAGGAGGAAAGAGGGAGCAGTGTTTGTGGAACAATAACAACATGAAAGACCAAAATAACCTCTATCTATTACAGCATTTAAAATGTTAGAATTAAATTAAAACATATGTCAGTGTTTCATAAGAGTGCATATAGATTGCAGTTCTTCAATAGTAAAGTTACGTCAACAATGATAGTTGAAATTGTTGACGGTTTTAAGTATATCTGGTAGACATATTTTTCAAAATAGTTGATGTTGGGTTTATTTAGCAAATCGGCAGTTAAACACTATGTGTCCTATATTAATAGGGGTATTTGTGTAACTTTTTAAGATATGTTGATATGTGATTGCTGTATGTCCCATCCTAAAGGCCCTGATTCACTATCCTACATGATCGTACGATTCATTCACAGGAAACTGTTTCAAAAGTCTGGCCGACTTGAAAAAATCGTTTCAAAATGGCGTTGTAGGCTACACTATTGCACAAGTATGATTCAAATAATTTATATACACAATAAAACAATTAAAAACTCTTATTAACATAATAATTTTACATTCTTAAATTTTTTTCTTGTATTTTTCACAATATGTATCACACTGATCGCACAGAAACCATAAAGTTTTGAAAAGTTTCATAAAATTTTTCAAATCGCACGATTTGTCAAAAAGTCTGTTGCACGGTTGCATTTTTAGTACTTTTTCAGCACACATGCTTTATTTTGTAGACCGCACGATCGTGTATGATAGTATAACATGGCCTTAACCGACTGTAGACTTTAATGTCTCACCGGGATGCTTCTTTGGGATATGTCGGCGGTGTCCTTTCTAGGTTAAAGTATTTATAAACAAAGTTCTCTTTACTCTTCTTCATAATTCTAAGGATATGTCGCTTTATATCGTTGGTAGTAGGAAGAGTTGTTATGGGTGCGGAAGTGGCACATTTGGCAGCTTGGTCTGCGATGCCATTACCAGTGATACCTGTGTGGCTCGGAACCCACGTAAGTTTAAATTTTTTTTCATATCTAATATGAATGTCTCTTATTTTAGTAATAATGATGTTTCTATTGGATAAATTTGAGATTGATGTGATGACAAATTTTGATTCTGTGCAAATTATATACATATTTAGCAGCAGGGTTTTTATATTTGTGGACGGCATAAAGAATTGCTGTGGCTTTGACGGTAGAAATAGTGCAATGATTATCTATCGAAGAACCAGGTTTGAGAAATTTATATTTATTTAAGCTTCCATTGAGGTTGGGGGTAAAGTGCACTCTTTGGAGTCTTAGTCCAATTCCTATCTCTGACGCTTATTTGAGGGGGTTGCTTCCAATGGAAATAAAATATTGGTTACGAGGTTGGCAGTGAGGATTTTGAATCGATCTTTAATGTCGGTAGACTTAATTCCGCCATTAAAAGTATCACCGGTGTGGTCTTGAAGGGACCCAAGGCTAATCTAATTGCTTGATAGCAAAAAGGGTTTAATTTTTTCATTTGATTATTGAACGTTTTACCGTAGATGTTAAGGCCATATTCTATTTTTGCTAGTATGGTGCTCCGAACAAAGTCCCTTACAGTTTTGCACCTATTGATTAGCGTTCTAATAATATTATTTCAATAATCTAAATACTTTATAATTAACGAAACTGCGCTTTTTACGCGTGTTTCAAGTTTACATATGCAAGTAACTTGCTGCAAGCTGCGTGTACATATTAAGAACCAAAAAAAATACAAAAATACTTGCAATTTACTTGATTGTTTATACACGCAAGTGTAAGCTCATTTTCAAACTGTCGTCGAAGGCAAAACGTTGTACGTTTGTACTACATGCGCTTTTAAAGTCTGTGCTTCCAAAGTTTTAGCATATCAGCTTTACAGGGCAATTATGTATACAACTTTTTCACAATATAAATAATAAATTTATATTCCACATAAAAAATAAGTTATAAGTTAAAAAATAATGTTTATTTATATATTTTTGTTTTTTATATTAAATTTTCGGCATATAAGTAAAGATCCATTAAAATTAAATATCTATGGTCAACACTATTTATTACTTTTTGCATGCAAGTAAAAAAAATCATTTGCAATCGAAATCTCTTGCAAGTGAGCACATATGTATGTATGAATGTGTTGTATCATTCAATAATGAATTAGTTCAAGTGAATCATTCTTTCAAATGAAAGAATGAAATAAATATTTCTGTATTCTCTACCTGTGAAGCAAACAAATAATGCCTGTGGTGTTTGTGTAATAAATAATTCATCATGCTGCTACCTGTTACACATAATTAAAACATGTTCATTCATTTTGATATATGCCTGGCATACAGAAAGATGAAAGGAAAGAATGAATTAATTCACCTAACCTTTCTGAAAGAGAATGAAAGATGCACACAAATGAAAAATTTTGCCCAATACTAACTACTTGGCATATAACATAATTTTTTCATTTGTATAAATAATAATGCCTAGCATTACGGTTAACCAGTTTTCGCATTACCTTCTGTTAGAGCGTTTTATATTTGGAACTTAGCTGCACAAGGCGATTGCCCAAGTCTTTTGATTGTAGATATAAAAGGTAATTAGAAATTTACTTGCTTACAAGTCTATTTTTGATTTTTATTTATTTTCTTTTAAACTTGCTTTTATGTTTACAATAGCAATTTAGTTGTGCAACTTTTATTTTGTTCTTTTACTTTTTTACCGAAAAATAAACAAAATAAAATATCAAAAAACATAACAAACAAGAATGTGCGAATAAAAGGAATTTCTGGGTATAAGTAAGACTGCTTTCACATTCGGCAACTTCGTTGCGCAATTATCTTGTCCGAGTCTTGTGGTTGAAGATGTGAGAGGTAAGAGCAACTTAAAGAGGGCAGGATGCTTTAACACAGCAATTCGTTTTGTTCACAAATTCTTGTTTTTTGTTTTCGAAATTTTCTGGCCGTTCAAAATATTAAGAAAATTTAGGTAAAAGAAAGTGAAAGTTGCGTATCTAAATTGCTATACGTGAACATAAAAGCAAGTTTAAAAGAAAATAGATAAAAACAAAAAATGGACTTGCGCAACTAAATTGCTAAATGTGAAAGCGTATAAGTTTCGAGTGTTGCAAACATACAACTGAAACTAATATAAATAAATTAACTTTTCATCTACGCGTAGACCAAACCAGGACCCTTTGTTTTCTGGGGCACAGAGGGAAAGGAGTACCTCGTTTGTTGTAGCAAACAAAACTCTAGCAAGCCGCATGACTTATGTTGTGTTGGACTTCCGAAACTCGTGCCAAGGGTTAAAATGGGTAAAACGGGGATCAGCACATCTCTCGGTGCTCATCATGGTTGAGGTACATGTCTTGGCTGAAACGTTCTAGCTGTGTTTTAAGTCCGGAAGGGGAATTTGTTTTCCTTATAACTTTGGTGCATGCCGGTTTTCGAGATGCCCCGAGGTGATCTTGTCTTGCCTGTACTGTAAGGAACCATGAGTGAGTGAGTTGGTTAAGGGGTGATGCTTTTAATGGACTTCAGCCTACCAACTCAGTGAGCCTTTTCTTCTATTGCAGGCCTGAACTCTTAAGTAAGGAGTTCGTCTATAGCGCTACAAACTTACAGCGAAAAGTTTCGATATGTGTCCCCTTAGCAAGTCACACGAGACTGCTAGTGAATCGTGAATAATTCACCCCGAAGAGTTGGCCCATCATCAGATTAGGCCGTCAAGGCAGGTGCTGATGTAAATCAAATTCACAGTTATAAAATTTTATAAACACGGGACTTAAAACTAGTAGTATTACTTATTAATTAAAGACCTTATTTAAGTTTTTTTCCCTACCAAGAATAAAAATTCAAATTTCTATACAAAAATCATTTGATAAATTTAAATACTTTTTATGAGTAAGACCACATATGTGTCAATTTTTTTGTGATTTAAATTGTTTGAATCACAATTAAAAAAAAATAATACTTTTACTTAATAATATTTTTTAAGTTTCTTTCACAAACCAAACAAGTTCCGATCAAAGGTTAAATAGATAATAGAATTACTTTAAAACAATTTTGTATAACTGTAATCCTTAAATGCATCTCTTGCTTTTACATACACAAAGCGAAGTATATTTTTGTTGGCATGAATTCGCCATGATTAATTTTTAATTGCATCCTTGAAAATATTTTTTAATTATTTGTTAATTAGAAATATAATTACAGTTTTGTTTCTAGGCTATTTTAATGAAAAATGGAGCGCTATAATTATTTGCAGACATGTTAGTATTCCGAAATATTAAAAAATAACAGCTTAATAGACATTTAATTTTATCTTAGTGCCGAACTCTCCCCTGACGCCTTTGACACCATTAAGCGAAAATACAAAATTCGAATTTAATTTTGGCGGGGATGGCTCTTTAGACGAGTATATTGATAGTGTGCTACAAGAACATCGTGTGGAACAGCAGCGCAAAAAGCTTTTACAGCAAGCCAATCAATCTTTTCAGAAAAAGTTATGTCCTCCGTTACCAAGGCGATACTCTGAGGAATTTCTTAAAATACGAGATGTTTTTGAAGACCATAACCACCAATGCAAAGAACAAAATTGTAAGAAGCCGCAACTGTCAGTTACAACAACACAAGCTACAGTTGTGAAAATAACACCTAGCGGAACTACCACTCCTACTGCCACAATTAGCAAAAATATTTTAAGTTTGGACTACGCCCACACGCCCACAAATGTCCGTAGTCCTTTAAAATTAAAAAATAATAATACGGCAAAAAGTTTCGGTAAGAAAATGTTCAATAGTCAACAGCAGCAGAAAGTAAAGCCAAAACAAATAATACAGCAGCAAAAAAAACTCCATTTCCATACGAAAGAAAATCGTGTTTTTATTCAAGCTTCACCTGTTGCGGCCAGACCCTTGTGTTCTCAAGTGGCGAATATCCTGCAGCAATGTGGTCTAACCATGTATTATGGCATCTTTCGGAAAGAAGAAATTGATTTGTTGGCATTTAGCCTGCTTAGACTGCAGGATCTGCACGATTTGGGAATAACAAATCAAAGCCATTGTGCCGTTCTTATGGAAAGTATTCACTATGTTCGACAATATATATAAAAAATTTTAAATAATATATTTTAATCATTTTAATTTGTTACTTTTTTGTTTTTATATATGTACTAATTTATGTTTTTAATTATTTATGTTTTTGTTGTGTTTTTGTTGTAATTTTTTTTAAATTATGTTCTCTACAAATTTTACTTGTTCCAAAATGATTTTAGTCTTTTACTAGTTTTTAGTTGTAAGTCATTTATTTATTCCGCCTTTTTCTGAATCAAAATTCAAAAAATTAAGTTTTTTGTAGAATAAACTATTTATTAAGGAGTATCTTATTTTAAGCTTTTACAATCTGTTAATTTATTATTTAGTTAATTTAAAAATATATAAAGCAAATGAATAAAACTTTAACTTATGTTCTCTACAAATTTTACCTATTGTTTCAAAATAATTTTAGTCTCTTTTTGCTAGTTTTTAGTTCATTAGTCATTTATTTATTCCGCCTTTTTCTGAATGAAAATTCAAAAAAATAATAAGTTTTTTTATAGAATAAACTACTTATTAAGGAGTATCTTATTTTAAGCTTTTACAAACTGTTAATTTATTTTTTAGTTAATTAAAAAAATATATAAAGCAAACAAATAAAACTAATAAAAATAGGAAACCAATTAAAAATAACTTAAAAATATATATTTTAAATTTAATGAAAACGAATTTAACAAAATCATGATTACAAACACTTTCCAAACAATAACAAAAAAGTTAAAAAAAATTAGGATTAAAACCATAAACAGAAAATTAAATTGTCTTCGAATACTTAATATTTCAGTAATTATGTACGTGTGCAGAACTTTTTTCAAATTGTTTTCGTAATTTAGCCGAAAATTAAAACATGAAAAAGCCTACTCACATAATTTACTTGTAAATATGTATGTATGGAGAAAATCTAAAACTATTCATAAAATAGTAATTAGTTTTCTTGAAATGTATCGTTTTTTTCTACAACTCAGACACTACTTGCTGTTTGTATTTACTTGCATTAAAATGATCAAATTTGTTTAAATCCACTTTAGAAATGTTATATTTGGGAATATTTATTTGGTGCAATTTGTCGTTGCTTTCAATGTCTGTTGTGCGCTTTAATTTGTCTTCTTCTTTTTCCATATTTATTACAGATTTTGCTAGGTTGTAAAAAATGTGAAAGTTGTTTCCAGGTTTAGATTTAAAGTTTTTTTCTCACTTCTCCAAATAAAATCTGTGATTGTATGAGACTTGCTCTCCATTTCATTTGTTTTATATTTATGATCCTCTAAATAAACGCTATTTGGTTTTTTTTATTTTTCAATTTCACATAGGTTTTTGTTATGGGGAAAAACGGATATTTAATTGTGCTCCAAAAATATTTCAAGGCACTGTAATGTTCTGCTGCTAATTTTGCATCGTTTTCCAATCGCTTGATTTTCTTACAAAAGCCCTCATCATCTTTCTCACATTCGTTATAACATAAATGGTTTAGTTTGGGAAAATTAGAATACTGGGATAATTCTAATATATGAGACATTACTTTGTCTTTAATTTCGATTTGCTTAAACAATTCCTTTTGTATTGTTTTTGCTGTGGTGTTTCTATTTTCGTCGTATTCGGAAGAAGTTGTGATATTACTTTCTATCTTTCCGAAGGTTTTAGAAATTATATTTTTTTCATTGCTGGTAACTCTAGGAAGTTCTAAGCCTTTTGTTTTGGTAAAATTTTTATTATTTTGTGGGTCAATTTTTGTTTCAGTCTTTATTTCTCTGTTATTGCCTTTATCTTCGAATACAAATGTTTCATTTCTCTCTCTATGAGATATATCATATTTATTTGTTTCCTCATGAAGGATAACTGTAGAGTTTTGTATCGGTTTCAATGGGTCAGAAAAACTAAAATATTCTATTGAATTATCGCTGTCCAAAAAATAAGCTGTTTTATTTCCAGTATCATCAGTGAAGTCATCGGTTATTGCAGATGTCCCGTTTTCATTTGCAGAATCTCCAATATCCAAACGCCTATTCAGATTTATTTCAAAAGTTTTATTTTTATCACCATTATTTGTTGTGTTATTGTTTTTCACTATTCTTAAATAGGGCTGTTGTTTATGATTCGTGATGTAGTTTTCTAGGTCATTTGTCTTACCAAACTTATATTCTACTTCTTCGTATAAATCGAATAAATTGAAACGATCACCTTCACTTAAATTATGTTTAAAATCTTTTTTTGTTGTACTTTCAATTGTTTTAAAATTCCTCTTTAAATTATGGCATTTTATATCCAGTTTTTCCTTGTTGGTGTTAAAATTTTGGTTTTCAAATTTTTCATTGCACAGAAAAGGCCTGCGGAGTTTAGTCATGTTTTCCGAAAAGGTTCTTGGTTTTTTTGTGCCCAAGTCTTTGAAGTTGCTCTTGTTTTCGCATGGATATGTTTGATTCATGTTAATTATTCAAAAATTTATTTTTGCTTTAATAAAGTACTATTTTGTGTAGCTCGTATCTGTAATCAGGGATATATTAAAGAAGTTGTTAGATAAGTTTATGCAAATATTACCCACCAAACACTTCTTTTATATGATAAATAAAAAAATAAATAAATTTTACTATTGTTATATATAAAAAAAAAACTTTCTATATAGCATCATAACGGGTTACGGTTTTCATATTTTCTTGCCACTGTGCTACCGTTACAACAGTTGTTTATAAAATACATATTTCGTAAGTGCATACTATCATATTCAACCATGGTTTGTTCTCCTTTTTATCGTCTTTCCAGTTGCGAATTTTTCAGGTGTGGCAGCACGTTTAGTTTTTTGTGTAAATTCTTTTTTGTACGTGATGTGCAGTTTTACAAATTTTATTTAATATCATTTTCTTTAAAAATATGTAAAAAATAGTGCATAAAATAGTTTTAAAAACTTTTTAAATAAACTTAAAACCTAAGGTGAGTGTTATTACGATCTTAGATTCGTGAAAAAATGACGTAATAACCAATAAAAAAGCAAGGAATAATTTAAAAAAATTGTGAAAAGTGGCTCAAGAAAAAAAATTGCAATGAAATACATACTGGAATAACAGCTGTAAAGAAAAAATCTAAAATATACACCTGAGCTTTAAAATATAATTTGTTTTAATTATAAAAAAAGATTTTGAATACAATAAATGTTTTTGTATGTTTATTAAAAATATTTGGTGGCAATTGTTTATTTATATTCTAATTGAAGAAAAAGTATTTGCAAAAGTAATACGAAGTGGCCAGATGTATGAGCTAGATCAAATGAATATAATTAAATGTAATATTTTAAAGAGTTATTGTTATTTTTTATAAATATGCAATAAAAGTAAGCCGTTTCTTCTCAAACAGACAAAAATAAAATTGATAAATGAAAAAATAATAGTTTCAATTGTAAATTCAGGTTTAAGATAAAAATACGGCAGCTTGTTTTCTTATGGTTTCTTTAAATAAACAAATTCCCATCGCTTTTTGACACTTGACATTTTAGTGCAAACAAAATCGCCCCTGTTTAAAGTAACCATGTTGTCACCACATAAGCAAACAAAATATGCGACTATGTTTTTATCTTAAACAATAATTCAGATGTTGTACATATTATTTTATATATGCAAATATGATAACAATGTTTTAAATCGTAAAAAATAAATCTTTTACAAATATGCATATAAATTCTGACAAATATAAAACGGCTACTCGATTAGAGTACGTTTTCGGGTACTGCAATTCGTTTTAGCACTATGCGGTGTCTCTACTCGACCGATATACGAAAGCAGAGTTAGGACGGTATGACTTTTTTTGCTTAAGACATAAATATGTTTAATAATTACTAAATTAAGTAAAAATAAAATTTTTTATAACGATAATATTATTAAAACCCTCACTGCTTTAAATTTGAGGCAACGATACGAAATAAGGTCGCATACCAGCAAGAAAAATGACTGTACACCAAGAAAGAAAAAATGAAATAAGTGTTAAAGAAATACAATGAAGAACAAAAATATGTAATTGCAGAAAAAAGAAACAAATATTTCACTAGAAAACAACAATTTTACTTAAGTTGAAATTATAAGGAAAGTTTTTAAAATTTAGAAAAACCGGTGTCCCTTTACTAGTTTTAACATAAAACAATATAGAAAAAGTTTTATGTATGAAACTGAAATTGCCGCATGGTTTCATTTTTCTTATGTAAAAAATGCAATTTGTGCCATTATTATATATAATAATTTAATACCCTTAAAACAACCTTTTGTAGATTTAATATTAATAACATTATTCTGTTAAAATGTCCTAACCAAGCATGTATAAAAATTTTAATAACACAAAAAAGAAAGTGTAAATGATAATCCTAAATTAAAAAACGTCTAAGGAAGGTGTTTATTAAAACGACAAAAAAAAAATTAACAAAAAAGGGAAAATTTTCAACTTGATAAAGAATAACATAAAACAAAATATCAACTAAACAACCGATACTCCTAGACATGACCGATAAGGAAATGCAGGCTCATGATAATGTCCGATGGCGTAATTGGGCTCGTGCTGCTACCCTGTATGATCAAATTCTTTCATCTCCTCCGGTTGTTGGGAGTCGCTCTCAAAAAGACCGTCATATTGTGTGTTTGTTGGGCAGATGCGAATGTCTTTTGGAACTAGGCAAATTTGAATCATGTCTTACTGATGCCCGCAAAATTTTGTCCATGTTGAGTGAACAACAAACAGATTCTCTGGCCAGTATTTCGCGCACTAGAAGATGGCTTGTGCACGCTCTTTGTAAATTAAAGAAATATTTGGTGAGTGAGGAACTTTTGCATACCTATGTACATAGATTTAAGTTCTTTGAGTTTTTAATAATTTTAAAAACATATACATACATACCTACCTACTCAGAGAATAACTTTGTTTTTGCCAAATTCAGGTTAGGAAACGACCAGAAAATATGTTCGTTATAGCAAGCAATTATTTTATAAATGTAAAAACTGCACAAGAATATTTTTTATAGCTTGTATACCTATATAACTTAATTTACTTAAATTTAACGAGAAGAATATATAATACCTATAATAACCTAAAATAGATATCTAAAACTTAGTTGCTAACTTCAGCTCAGTACGAATAATGCTTTAAATAATGGTAGAAAAATCGTTCCCATCATAAAAATGCATTTGTAATTAAGAAATATCTTACCAAACATATTTCAATTTCCAGGAAGCCGAAAAGATTTTAACCGAATGGATATCTGAATTGCAACATCAGCAAGGATTTGGAGATATATGCAAAACATTAGAACGTTATAAATCAGTTATACAAATGCTAAACGGTGGAAATAAATCAACGCAGAAAATTAACAATTCCCGCTTAGAAGATGAAATGGCGATTCTAGATACAAAACTTGACCACTGGGCCACAAATAATCTGCCACTTGATAAATATAGCAAACCATTAAGTAATAAAGGTATTAAGAAACGTGAAAACTCTGCACAAAATGGTACAGGCGGTAATATAACGGCAGTAATGCAAAAAAACACAGATCTTTTGGCAGCCCTTAAAGTGTCTGGGAGTAATAAATCTATAAGCGATGAAAGTATTGGAGGTGAAAGTGCAAATAGTACCACTTGTTCGTATTGTGCTATAACATTTGGCTCGCGCAATGAGCTTAGGCAACATTGCCAAACCGAGGCTCATCAAAATGTGATTATGTCCGATGAAGGTCGTGATTGGAAGTGGAGACCGCCTCCCCGCGGTTTCACCCTGGACTCTTATAGTCTTTGTGAGGCGTGGAGTGAATCGCAATTATGTCATTATGGCAACCAATGTGTAGAGGCACATGGTATGGATGAATTAAATGAGTGGAAAGATCGTTTCGAATACAGACGTATGCGTTTGCAAAAAGCTTGTGAGAAGGAGCTTTACGGCAAGTCCTATACTGAACAAGTATTGGAACGGTGGATTCAGTCAACTGTGCCCGAAAAGATAATGTCAGAGAAGGTGGAAGGTGTCGAAGCGTTATGTGAACAAGATTTAGTTACCAGTATAAGTTCAAAATCGTCTAAACGAGAGTGGGTGTTTATTTTACGAACAAAAAATAAACCTTTAAAAGCTGTGGCTTTGCTGCAAGATGCACACCGTAGTCATTTTGCCATAAAATCGATAAAAAGTGGTGAGACAATAATTGATTTAGATCTAAAAACGAATCAAGAATGGGTGTCCAACAAACAATCGGCCTCTGCCTCAGTTACTTCATCCGTTTCATCTTTACTTAACTGCTCAGTTGATAAAGAAGATGGTAAGAAGATGGATAACTCCGATGTGTCATCTGGGCTTCAAATGATTATCGAGCATCAAGTAGTAGTGGAATTTCACACGGAGATCTATGGTACGTTTCGTCAAGCAATATGTTTCGATTTAGGCTCGGAGCCGTTATTGGTGAGACATTTATGTGTGGATGTGGTACCGGTCAGTGATGCTGAAAAGATCGAAGAAATAAGACGGGATATCATCAATAGTTCGGCCACCAGGTGGGACGTTTCTAACACACAATTGGTAAAATTCGAGACCACAATAGGATCTCACATGAAGACTGAGGCTTATCTAAACGATTTAAAGCATGAAAAAGAAATGCTGGAGCGTTACCCCTGTCCACGCGCTCAAACATTTACTCTTACACAATCCACAATATTAGAAAAACGCTTGACACAAAACAACTACCGGTCACGCATACACGAATTGTTATACGTAGAAGAAATTGCTCGCTATGAACAAATTGCTCGTTTCAATTTACGCACTAAACTAGGCGTCACATCTAATTATATTCTCACTCCAGCTGGCATGGCTACAAGTACAGCTAAGTATTCATTATCGGGTGAATTGTTTGCTTTAATGAATTTAGGAAAAGATGTATCAGAAGATACTTCCGCAGGACGTTTAATATTATCAAATTGCTCCAGTGTTTATATATCGCCAGTAGAAGAAGGTAATAAGGATAAAAAGCGGCATGTCTATGAAGCTGTCATAGAAGATAAAGGTAAAAATGTGATTTATTTAAAATTGGGTTCAAAGTGTGTGGAAGGTATGCAGTTAAAATCCGATACTGAGATTCTTGTCGACATACAATTCCAATTGAACAGACTGCCATATTGTGAGTGGCATCACGCTGTTGACAAGATAACAGACTTTAAAATTATTTTTCCTGCCACCGAAATTGAACCGAACATACCGTGGACGCCTAAAAAGCAATGGTCAGAATCTTGCGAGCCTAAGCTAAATGCGAAACAACGAGAAGCTGTCAATGCTATTACGACAACGTTAAGCATTAATTTACCTCCCATCTTGTTGATTGGACCATTTGGGACTGGAAAAACTTATACCCTGGCACAGGCAATAAAACAGCTTTTGACTCAGCCGGAAGCAAAGATTTTAATTTGTACTCACTCTAACTCTGCAGCAGATTTATACATTAAAGAATATTTACATCCTTGGATAGAAGCCGGCCTGGAAGAAGCTACACCGTTAAGAGTTTACTATCATAAACGTTGGGTCGCCACTGTAAACAGTGTAGTTCAGAAAGTAAGTTTTTTTTTTTTGGTATATAATAAAGACTATGAACGGAAAAGTATATTTTGTATTCTTCTTTTTAGTACTGTATCACTGACGGTGCTGGAAATTTTAGGCGCCCCACAGTGGAAGATATTATGAAACATCGCATTGTGGTAGTTACTCTAAGCATTTCTATGGAGCTGGCAAACTTGGATCTCTCTAAAGGTTATTTTACTCATATCTTTCTGGATGAAGCTGCTCAGGCTATGGAATGTGAAGCTATAATGCCTTTAGCTTTAGCCAATGACAGCACTCGCATTGTTCTGGCTGGTGATCATATGCAAATGAGCCCAGAGCTTTTTTCAGCATTTGCAAAGGAACGGAAATTGCATATTTCTTTATTGGAACGTCTTTACGATCACTACCCTTCAAATTTTCCTTGCAAAATACTTTTATGTGAAAACTATCGTGCCCACGAAGCAATCATAAAATTTACTTCTGAGCTTTTTTACGAACAGAAATTGATAGCTTCAGGGAAACAACCACGACATGAAAAGTTTTATCCACTTACATTTTTTACCACACGTGGAGAAGATGTGCAAGACAAAAACTCTACGGCTTTTTACAACAATGCTGAAGTATATGAGGTTGTAGAAAGAGTATCTGAATTGCGTAAAAAGTGGCCTAGTTCTTGGGGGAAAATGAATGATGCCAGTATCGGTATTATGACACCATATTCTGATCAGGTGTTTCGAATACGTTTAGAATTAAGAAAACGTCGAATGGGCGGAATTTCGGTGGAACGCGTGCTCAACGTCCAGGGTAAACAATTTCGAGCGGTATTTTTATCAACCGTGCGAACCAGAAGAACATGTTTGCCAACAAATATTACAAGTGCGACTACCGGGTTCCCCGGTCAAGCTAACAATGGCACTGAAGATGCAGACTATGGATTTTTAAGCAATTCAAAGCTATTGAATACCGCTATAACAAGAGCCCAAAGTTTGGTTGCTGTTGTCGGTGATCCAGTTGCCTTGTGTTCAATTGGTCGTTGTAGAAAAGTTTGGGAACGCTTCATAGAAATATGTGATGAAAATAAATCTCTTTTTGGCTTAACCATGTGGCAATTACGCTCACAACTGGATGGGGTGGAATTAAAACGAGGTTATGTTTTGAACCCTCTGGCACCAGAATTTATACCACGTTCTCTGCAACCTGAGGCATACCTCCGTGACCAGGCTGCAATGTATTTAGCGATGGCTGCCAATAACCATCATCCAATTGGTCCTCATCCTAGCCACCATCACGGTCCTGGAGGTATGGGAGGCCCACATCCCAGCATACTAGCAGCAGGTGGAAATAACCAAATGCCGCCACATCATGCCTCTCAACAAATGCCTCATATGTATGGACCTCATACAGCTGCCGCAGCTGCATACAATGCTGCTGCAGCTGCCGTAATGATGAACCAAGGAATGGTTGCCAGCAAAGGAGGACACCACTTCCACGGTCACCCAAATCATCTGCCAATGCGAGCAATTGGACCACCGCCACCGGCAGGCAATCCACAGCAACAGTCGCAGCCACCTCCCATGAGTGGTCAACAATTTAATCCCCGAGGTCCACCACCACCTGCTGTCCACTTAGGCCAGCCTCCAGCGCCTGGACCAACTAATCAATTCTCTCAATATATGCCCTGGCAGCATGCACAACAGCAGCTGCGTCCTCCTGGTGGAGGAGGAGGTAGCTTTCCTACTGGAGCTGGCCAGCAGCCCGGCGGGCCTTCAGTGCAAAACCCAAATGCTAGCTTGTGGGGTCCTCCACCACAATCAAATCCATGGAGTGTTTTGCCAAAACAATCTCAATTGCAACAGCAGCAACCTACAAACGCAACAGGTGCAAATGGCCGACAAATGCCGCCACCACAAACTGGACAAAGTATGCGAGGTAATAGTGTACCCTTGCAACCGCCCCCACAACAGCAGCAACAACAACAAATGCGCAATAACCCCAACGACTTGGGTTTCTTGGCCAATAAAGCATTATATGCCGGCAAACAACATCCCGGTCAGGCAGGCGCTCAAGTGCCGCCCTCACAAGGACACGCTAGTTTTGGTGGTTTTGGCCAAGGCAACGTACCACCACCTCCGCCACCCAATCAGCTGCAAATGATGAATCAAAGAAATGTTAATGGAATACCAAACGGTCCTATTAGTCCGATGGATCCATTTATGCCAAGACCGCCAACTGCAGGTGGGGCTCCTAGCCAAAATGCCTTTTTTGGACAAAACAACATACCAGGTCAGCTGAAGGATAAGGACTTCCAATTTCTCAACAACGTACATGTACCGCTTAATATTGGTGGCAGTATGTTTCAAGCCCAGCCACCGCCAAATACTTTAATAGGGTCTGCCAACAAGCAACAGTCGCCTACGGCTTTAAGATTCCCCCAACCTCATGAATATGCTTCTTTGTTGCCGCCAAATATTAATATTTACGAGATGGCCTTTGAACCAAAAGAATCCCAATACAAATGGTACTTAAAACTTTTGGAGACTCAGGGTCAGGAAGCTGCAAACAAATTCACTGAAGTTTTACGGCAAGTTAGCGCAATGATGCAACAACAGCAACAGCCACAAGCTAATAAACCACTACCGCAACATATGCAACAGCCTTACATAAATGCTAGCACTGCCTCTGCCGGAAATGCTGGCCCGCAACAGTTAATGGCACGAGACAACTTTTTGCCGCCACTAATGAGCTACCAACATCAACAACAGCAGCAACAACCAGCTCTACCGCAAAGGAGCATGAATCCTTATATGGGACCGACCGGAACCGGAGCTCTTATGCAACCTCCACTCAATATGTCGACGGTTAATGACGAGACTCCACCGTTAGATATTAATTTCAACCAACAAATCGATATGGTATTCAACTCGATAATTAATGGTAATGAAATTAGCCAACCTATTTTGCGTGATCTCTTCGGTGTTGGCGGAAGCAGCAATGAAAACAATGCATCCAACATAAATGGTGATCTCTTGTTAAACGCTAACAATGCACCCACGACAAATTCCATCATCAGTGGCAGTAAAATGTTTCCGACAATTGGCGGCAACAATGGACAGCAGCCAGGCAACATGATGAAAATGGGTGGTCCACCTAATATGATGGGGATGCCAGCGCCACAGCAGCAGCATTTGTCACAGTCCGCAAATCATCACGGTGGTTACATGGCAAACAGTAAGTATTGTGATTTTATTCTATAAATTTCTATAGAAGAAAGTTAAAGACATTTGTAAAGAAGAAGGATCACTAAAGTGGATGCAATCGATTTTCTTTCTCATTGAGGAATTTGTAACAAAATGACCATATGTATGTACATAAGTGCATTTTCGTTGCTTGAGCATACTTGATTTCTGAGTATGCTCATATGCTCGAACATTGAACAGAGTAACGATCATACCCAAATATCAAGAATCAGAAACGAACACTGTCAAACGAACAAAATCCTTACTTAAAAAAACGAGCAGTGCTCAATATCAAAACAAACAGTGTCCGGTTATTGTTTGGTTTTATGGTCCCGTAAATAAAATGCGAGACTATGTAAAAAGAGCTCAAGGTTTTGCTCTGCTACACTGAGAAGTGTAGCTATATAAATTTATGAAATTTTATGTTTCGTGCAAAATGGGTATTTGTAACTTTTAAAAACAAAATGTTTAATGAGTATTTATATTCTATGAAGATTTAAGGAAAAATACTTAAAAATTTTCTATTATTCATTTAATATAACATATTTCCACTAAGAATTAAAAAACAAACAAAAAATAAGAAAACAACCAAAAACTACTTTAATAATTTCCAATTGTTCCTTTAAATTTCTTATAATATTTTCTTAGAAGTTAAAAACTAATACCAAAAAACCAAATACTTTAATAACATAAAATTTGTTGTTAAATTTAAAACAAAGGAGAGACAATATTCAATAATTTCATAATTGTTTTAAGAATGAAAGCAAATTTTGCACAGAACAACAATGAGCAAAACTCATAATTTTTTTCAGTGTAATATTCTTATTTTAAATCTGTTTTTATTTGTGAAGAGCAGACACTTATACATAAGTTATTACAAATGCCCGAGCATTGCTTGTGAGCAAAACGAGTAATGCTCATAAATTTCAAGCACTTCAGACGACTGTCCACTCATTACTGTTTATTGCTTATGAACAGTAGTGCTTTTAAGCAACGCTTGAAATGAACAAGCTTGAACAGAGCGTTAAATAGAAACGAGTATGGTCATATGACCGAATTTGAATGCTTGTGCGTGCAACCCTTTAGTTGAAAGATAAATTTGTGCTTCATAATTTTAATATCGTAAAATCTCAAACCAATTTGAATTTTACTTTATTTAATTGATTTATCAGTTACACTTAAAGCTGCAATCAGGTTGTAGAAAAATTATCGATGACCATATTGGCAAATAACAACTTTTCAATATATGGATGCACTAGTCATCGTGAAATTTTCCAAAAAATGTTCGAGTTACATGGGATGCTAAAGATCTTTTCTTAAACTGCAATTGCGCATGTGTGTCAAAAATATCTATTTACAGGTTTTATAACAAGAGTTTGATACCCTAAAAATTTTGAAAAATACTCTGTCAATAATGAGTTTGCATACTAAAAATAAACAGGGTTTAGTCAAATATTTTAGTAATTCCATTACATTTTTATTCTAGAAAAAAACATTTATGTTTGTACATACATGTGTATGTATGTATTTCATAAATTTTTATGTACACTTACTTCTTTTTGCACTGTGAATAAACTCTTTGCACAAAAATACCCTTGCAGTTGCGGTTTCAGTGAAAAGTTATGGAAACCCTTAGAGCATCTACCGCACATTGTAAGATATTTTTCATTGAACCTCTTAACGCCTTTAGGTCTAAATTCGTTGGTATTTACTGCCATTCTTCTGATAGTGTAAGCGATGTCATTTGATGTTTTTTTTAACGCCCATAAATTCTCTATAGGATTGAGATCGGAGCTTTGGACGGGTGTATCGAGACGTGACCACAGCTATATAGGTAGGAGTCAAATTCTTACTATGTATGATTTGTGAGGTTTTTGGCCATTGACTTGATTAAATTTAAAACTTGGTTTAGTAGTTTTTAAGTTGGTTTGTTGTCCCAACAAATCTCTTCGCAATTACTCGTTAAATAAATCCGCAAAATGTCCAAATATTGATGTGTGCCCATTGTTGAGTTTATAAATGCAAGCTCACCCACTCCTAGACTTTAGATGCAGCTCAAATCATTATAGATATTTTTCAAAACTTTACAGTTGGAATGATGTTTAGCTGTTTCAGAGATGTTAAAAGCTTACGACACGCTCTAGACCAGTGGTGCCCAAAAGTTCTATATGGAAGAGCTCAGGGTCATCCGCTAAGTACTGGCACTGCTGTGGGTTTTGTGTTCCAATTTGTTTTCAATTTTTCATTTTCTTTCGTTATAAGTGTATCTAAGTAAGCTATTTTTCCACTGGTTTCTTTTTCTATTGGAAAGTTTATTTTATTGTGGTAGTTATTCAGAGTTTTTAATATTTCTGTTTCATCTGATTTTTTAATGATTGCAAAAATGTCGTCTATAAATTTAATGTTAATATTTTTTGACTTCAATTCGGTAATTGTTTCATTTAAAAGTGTGTCAAGAACAATATCAGCAATGGTTGGAGATAGGGGATTCGCCATCGGCTTGCCATAAAACTGTAGATACATTTTGTTGTCAAATGTAAAATAGTTGTTTTTGGTTAAACAAAATTGCAGTAATATAAGGAATTTTTTTCTTGGTATTGCTGTGATGTCTGCTAGTGTTTCCCATTTGTCTAGTATTTTCTTAATTGCTAAGTGGATCGGTATGTTGGTAAACAACGATACCACGTCATATTTATTTATTTTTTTTAACATTTTAAAGTTTTTTTTGAAAAAATGCCTTGAATTTACTAATAACTGGACAAGTTAGCTCATGTCTTTTTCTTCTATAGTTTCACGTTATTTTTACTTGCAAATATTTTTAATGCGTGAATAATTTATTTATATTCGCTGTGTTTTTTCCCCCTTACAGATGTAATTATGAATAATAAAGATTTTGCAATGGGTCCACCGGGAGTCGGTTCCAACTCCTCAAGCTCTTCTTCTGTTCCTCTCTACAGACGCCAAGGCATAAGCATGGGTAATGGTCATCATCATCTTAATAGTGTAGGCAATTCTTCTGCTTCTACTGGCGGACATTCTCTAAACTCCTCGACACCTGATAATATGCTAACTGGAAGCTCAAATGATATTTTGGCTGGTCTTACAACCGGCTCCAGTACATTGATTGAAGCCTTGTTTCAGCAAGATCAACAGCAAAATAATACCACTTTGCAAAAATTATTGTACAATAATTTTAACGCTGTTGGCCTCAAAACTGATATGGATTTATTTATGGGCAACAATCCCTTTGTACCCGGCCTTAACGATGGCATTAATACAACATTTCATGCTCCAAATTTTCAGCAACCACAGCAAACCAACAATATACCACAACAACATCCTGCCAACAACCCAGCTGCTGGTAGTGGTGATAATCGGAATACCACTTATGCTGCTGTTTTAAGTCAAGGACCACAACAACAGGAATCTGCTGCCCTACAGCAACATCACAATCACCAGCATAATTTCCAACATAATGCGATGGTAACTAATTTAAGTGGCAATGGTTTGGGACTGGGCCTAACCGTTGGAGCGGCTACCAATAATGGTGGCGATGCTGGCGAAAAGGACCCTTTTGCAGCCATACGTGAACTAGGCCAAGGTACGAATGGTTTTTATAATTACTTTCAATAGAAAATAGGAAATTCTAAAATTGGGTAAAACAAGTTTTTGCAACGTTTGGGAAGGGGTATTTGAATTACAGGCGAAGCTGGTGCTCAAAGCGTTCCTGCTTGTAAATGTAAACGCAAGACAGAAAGATTTATTAAAGGAGAGAGAGACATACTTTTAGCTTTATGTTTTTGGCAAACAAAAATTTAAGTTCTATTTTAATTTATCATTATTTCCTACTATTTACTATACATATTTACATACATTAAGAGTTATGCTATTATTTACGAGATCATTAGGTTATAGTTTATGTTGTATGTATTTCTTTTAGGCTTGAAATTATTTAATTTTTTTTATGTAAATTTTAAACATTATTTTTAATTATTATTTTTTTATTGCGAAGTAAATTAAACTTTAAGCCCACCAGCACCAGTAGAGTTATTATGTAATTCGACACGCAGGCTAAACTGTTCGAATTTGTATGTTTTTAACATATCAATTTTTCATTCGAATTGAATAACATAATTGCCCGCCAAGCTTCGCTTGAAATTAGTACCCCCTACAAGTTTCAAGAATCTTAAACACTTGATTTTTCATTTTGTGTTGAGTCGTTAAATGACTTATTTTGATGTTCTCTTTTTTATTATGAATTATAAAAATTATAATTAAGATATCAATTAAAATTACTATAACATATAAGAAAAAAAGCAAAAAACAAAAAAAAAAAAAACAAAAATATTCGCAATTTAACATAAAAAAAATTTTTAAGAAAAGAAAAGCAAAAATATATTAAATATAAATATAAAAAAAAATATAAAAAATGCACAGTTACAAGTAAATTAATTATACAATTTTTGAAAGAACAAAAAAATGCTATTAATGTTGGTAAGGTAACAACTAAGTGTTTATTTAACAAAAAAAAAAAAAAATCAGTAAGCTGATTGTTTGATTCGCAACCCTTAAGCATTTGCAGATTTCAGAACAATTACCATACCCCATTCACAAATATGTTGTATTGTTTGTAACACTGCCTAAATCGTTTTTAAAATTTTGCAATGTTATATAGTTTTTATATTCAGAAAAATGCTTCCATGCTCTTTGCACGATAAGGAAAACCTTATTTTTAGTGACTTTTTGAATATTACCTCTGATTCCAAGAGCCATAATTAGTCACGTAAAGCCGACGTTAAAACTTTTTCGTTTCTCTACTCGCTGTCAACGGCAATTGAACATACAAATTTCAAATTTATCTTTAGATGTTGTTCCGTGACTCACGCGTCTTGTGTGCGAGTTGACCTATTTTGCGAGTTAAATATTTTGAAAAGAATAAACTAAAAAACAAATTGCAAATGCCAGCAGCATTCATATTGTAGATTAAAGTGCAATCAAGGAATGAATGTATAAAGTTCATTTCCAAAAATACATAGTGCTTTTGGTTAGTGTTTTAAGAACATTTTTTAAATTGCATATATTTAGCTAAAATTAGAAGTAGCATCGACTTGTTTCGATGCAAATAAAAAAAATGATCTGCCTGGCCCATGATGCCACTCGACATCACTCGCTCGCATAAACACATGCAAACCGAAAACAACATTTTAAAATTTGTTTTTGTTTTAAACGTATTTATGCCAGCGAGCGCTGTCTAACGACATCGTAGGACAGGCAGTATATTTAATTTAATATATAACAGGTGGGCCAAGAGAAGTCACCCGATGTTGTTTGGCTCTCATTTTGTTAATTTTTATTTTTTGTTTGTTTTTGAAATAAAAAAACTTTGATTCTGTTTATTTGAACCTTTATAATTTTATTAGTCAATTCGAGAAGATGATTTCGGCGAAATGGCCGCCACCACAATTTATTGCTATACGGGCTCGTTTTATAGCATTTTTCATTACTCGGGTGAGAACTTCGGGCGGAAGATTCTCACACTTGTGCCGAATGGAAATGAAAGAACTTCCAGGGTATCGGGTTTGTTCACGTAAACACAGGCCTTCAAAACCCCCCACAAAAAAGTCTACAACAGCTAAATCGGGCAATCTTGCTGGCCAGTGCAAATCAGCAAAACGAAAGGTCAGGCGGCCCGGGAACACCGCCTTGAGAATATCGATTGTGGCTCGCGCAGTATGTGCCGTTGAAACCACATGTCCTCCACTCCTAATTCGTTCTATTGCGGCAGCAAAAACTCAGTTAACATGGCCCTACAGCGGGCACCGGCGTCCTCGAAAAAAATGGTCCTATGACTCCTCCAGCGTAAACAGCGCTCCATGTAGTCACTTTGAGCGGGTGTAATGGTTCCTCGTGCATCACTCGTGAATTTTCGGAGCGCCAGAAGCAATAGTTTTGCTTGTTCACGCCTTCTCGCTGATTATAATTTTGGTCGAAAAATCGTCCACTTCGTCCTAGAGATTCTGGCGGCACCCATTTGGCCGTTATGATCTTTTCGAATTGACTAATATAATTCTAAAGGTTAAAAAAATACAAACAATTGAGTTTTTTATTCACTATCTTAGCTTCTAACATTGATACCAATAAAAAATTATAAATAGCTTGTTTTCTATGTTTCCCAGCTGTCTATATGTCGACATTTCATAGGAACTACCTGTCAAAACCAGTTTTTTCATTTATACATGGTGTATAAAGGTGTAAAGAAATGTTAGATGTGTATAAATGAAAAAGCTTGTTTTTTGTGCTTTGACAGGTATTATTAGAGCATTTTTCTTTTTAAATTCTCCACAATTTATTTAGATTATTGGGATATAAAGTTGAATGTTTGAGAATATCTTTCAAAAATTTCCAAAGTCTACTGATGATTAGGGTAGCTCCTATGAAATGTCGACATATAGGGAGCTGGGAAACATAGAAAACAAGCTGTTTATAATTTTTTATTGGTTAAAGAAATAATAATCAAAAAATAGAATTGAAGATTTGTATTAAAAAAAATGAGAGCCAAACAACATCGGATGACTTCTTTTGGCCCACCCTGTACATAATTTGAATCTTTGTTTAAGGTTTAGTTTCGTGTAAATTCATCAGTTCACTGCAGTATACTCTTGAGATTTGAACTGGACAAGAGTCTGGCGATTGCGTTACAAGTCACAATTGCACATTTCAAGCGAAATGCGAGTATCAGAACAAGCCCGATAAACATTTTGTATCTACCCCTTAGATGTAAGAAATGTCAAAGAATAGACAACTGCTGTCGCGGACAAGTACACTAGCGACAAGTTTTTCATATTGGTTTGATGTGACAACTACGACGACTCTTTTAATAAGGGAATTTATTTTGAGGTTCGAATTCACGGCAACGGAAAATTTTTAAACAAATGGGAATTTTCAAAAACGATTAAGGAGCTTAAAAGTAAAAATATCCCTGCCATAAAAAAATTCCATCTCTACAGCCATGTTCTGAGAAACGCACGCTCTGAAACCGTATAGCATTCTGAAAAACACAAGTCAATTACTTATGTTCTAAGGAACACTCGTTTTACTGGCGTTTCTGAGTTTTTTTAGGAAAAAATACAACATGAGTTTTACATCGTACATACATATGTATGTGGTAGTTATCAATGCAGCTTTAACAAACCACTACCCTATTAAAGCTGCCTTGGTAATTATATAAAAAGAAAAAAAAAATTAACAACAAATAGAGACATTTTTTTAATTAAAAATGTGTAAAATTCTTTCAACTTTTGATTGAAATAAAAAAAAAACACTTCAAGTTTCAATTGTGAATAATTTTATTTCCTTTTGCAAGTTCAGTTTTAGCAAATTCAATCAGTTCAATGTACACATGTGAGTTGAAGTCGCCAACTTTAAGCGTTATACGTTTGTCAGAACACCTATATGATTTACGTTCCTCAGAATATGTCTGATAGTATCCTACACAATTTAATTTTGTTTTATAAAAAAACCGCTTCTTTTTGTTTTTATCATTGAAAACTTTTATGTCTCATATAACTAAAGAGGGTATTAATTCTGAAATTCTTCACTTATTACAAATATTTTAAAGCAAATTTCAAACACACTTGGTGAAATAAAAATATAGAAATTTAAAACAATAAATCAAAATGTAAATTAGCAAATTAACTTACAAATAACAAGATTACAAACACCTTATTGTTTAAGGTTTCTTATGTTTCCTTCTACCAAATAATCAGCTTAATACTTAACCTTGTCTTATTTGTTGGCATTAAAAAAAATATTATAGAAATAATATTTTTGCTATAAACTTAATTTAAGAAAAATCGAAATAAACTAATTTTGAGTTTCTTAAAAGAAAAATATTTTATTGTATATTAAAAATACTTCAAAGTAAAAAAATATTAAAAAAAAAAAAAAACAAAAAAAAAAGCAACTAAACTTTTGCAAACATTGTAAATTTAAATATAAAAAATAAAAAATAAATAAAAAAATATATATTGGAATAACCATACATACATACATACATAATATAAGATTTTATTGTAAAACTTAATAATAGAACTTATTAACTGTAAGCTAAAATTTACAACGCAAAAAATATAAAAATAAAAAAAGAATACAAAAAAAAAGTTTTAATAAAACTATTTAAAAATATATTTAAAAAAAAAAACCTACACTGTATAATTAAAAAATAACCCCATTTCCTACTATAAATAAAAAGCAAAAAAAAAATATCCTCTAAAATTTATATAATAGTTTAATATATAACTTCGTTCATTTAATTCTTTTTAATATACACACATTTATTAATTTAGAAACCCTCAATATAATTTTAAAACTACACAATTAGTTAAAACATTAATTTATCATATTTTCTAACTAAAAATATAAAAATAAAAAAAAAATCACACTTTTTATATGTATTTATGCAAAATATTATCAAAATAATTATTTCCTTTTTATTATTTTTTTTTTTAATTATATATAGCGTTAAATATGTACTACATTTTTATGATTACATACATACATTTATATTTCTTCTTTAATACTAATTCAAAATAATTTTTAATTAATTATTGTCATTTACTAAAAGTAAAAAAAAAAATATGTAAGAAACAATTAAGAAACAGTAAAAAAAACGCAAAATAAATTAAAAGTGTGAGAAGAATTGTAATTATTGAGTTGAAAACAATACATATATTTTTATTTATAAATTTTATTTCAATTAAATCTTATTTCTTTTGAAAATTATGCAAAAACGTTATTTCTTTCAATATTTGTTAATTAAAAACAAAAAAGTTTAGATAGACTCGACTTACCAGCTATACTCAGTTGCGATATTTTTATATTATGTTGGGTCTGCGGTATTGAATAAAAAGGTTGACGCTTCGATAACAAATCTCAAATTTTTCATTCACTATTGTTTAAGCTACTTCTTACATTAACCATATAACCAGATAATTATCCTTCTAACGCGTTCCGAGTTTTTTTTTGCACTGCTAAAATAGGCCTCACGTCACCGGAAACAATTTGGCAACCTCAATTTTCGCACTAAATCGAATTACCGTTAACAGTTCAAATGCTTGTTCCATGGCAAAAAGGCGCGACCACTTATGAAAAACCGGCTCCAAAACGGTTAGCGAAGTAGTTCTGAGTTTTTTTTTTTTTGTGGGAATTCCCAAAATCGGCTTCGTGAATCCCCAAAATCACCCCCACTTCCCCGGAAGCAATACGACAGCTCCAACATTCGCATTAAAGGACAACACTGTAGATACATTTTTATATACCTACATATGTAATAATCACATACATATGTATATGGCATGGGTTTCGAGTGTTGCAAACATACAAGGGAAACTAATAAGAGCGTGCTAAAAAGTATAATAATGACAAACACAACAATTACAGCCAGTTTACCAAGCTTGACAGCGAGCTTGCGTTCGCAATCTAAGCGAAATCAAATTGATTTGGGTTTTTCTAACGTTTTTCTATGCCAACGATGTAAAAAAATACATAAGAATAAGCGAACGAATAATAGTGACTTAGACAAACCCAAATTTTTATTATAAATTTTTACATTGATCGATTTTGTTTTACCTTCTTCAGACTTTGACCAATTTGATTTACTGAATTCCGACATATTTATTTTTTTTTTTTTGTAATTTATACGTAACAAATTTTGTCTGTTCAACCAAGACATAATTCTTTATATAATAGTGACATAGACAAATCCAAATTTTTATTATAAATTTTTACACTGATCGATTTTGTTTTACGTTCTTCAGACTTTGACCAATTTCATTTACTGAATTCCGACAAATTTAATTTTTTTTTTTTTTTTTTTTTTGTAATTTATGCGTGACAAATTTTGTCTGTTCAACCAAGACATAATTCTTTATATAATCGGTCATGTCACAGAATTCACTTCCGTTCGGAAATGGAATTGAATCGGTTTTTTAATTCTCAAAAAACGAAAATCTAAAACTTATTTTGGAATGAAATCTATGCTATAAGACAATACTAGTCTTATTCTTGCAATTAGAAATGATTTCATTCCGAAAAATTTTCAGTTCTTCGTTTTTTGAAGAAGTAAAAAAATAAATCAATTCCGTTTCCGAACAGATTAAAACTTTGTGACATGGCTGAATATATAAGTTTAAATATACGGCCATGTCACAGAATTCACTTCCGTTCGGAATCTGTTTTTCAATTTTTCAAAAAATGAAAATTTAAAACTTTTTCGGAATGAAATCAATTCTATAAGTTAATACTAGTTTCATTCTTGCAATTAGAAATAATTTCATTCCGAAAAGTATTTTAGTTTTTCGTTTTTTGAAAAGAATACAATTCCGTTTCCGAACTGAATTAAGCTCTGTGACATGGCTGATATTAATATAAAGTTTTTAAACTTGTTTTTGTAGTGTCACAGAAACTCATAATTCGATCATAAAAGTAAGAGATTTCATTTCGTAAAAAATTTTCATTTTCGTCATTGTCACATGCAGAATTCGATAACAACAATTATGAAATCCCGAGCAAATTGTTCAATTCTCATGTTCGTAATTATTAAAAATTTTCATCAAAATTGATTTCTGTGACCGGTCTGATAGTTCTAACAATTCAAAAGAAGCCTAAAAACGCATTCTATTCGCTAAAAATCTTTATTCCAGCCTGCGTTCATATCCCGTAGGCTTAAACATATGCCAAGACATATTTTCTGCTGTATTCGTTGGGGCATTTTAGTCTGCAAAAAGTTTTTTTAATCGGACGATAATATATATGTCGCAACAATATAACACTTCTCGGAAATTGTGTATTTGAAATTTTTTGTATTCCAGCCTGCTTTCATATTCCGCAGGCTTGAAAATAATTCCAAGACAAGTTTTCTGTTGCACCCGTTGGGGCATTTTAGTCTTCAAAAAGTTTTTTTAATAGGACGATAATGTGTAACCGACCTTAACCGACCGAAAATTGTTTTTTCATTTGAAAATTTTGTTATCACACCACTTTCGAGGATGCAAGTTCGAATTTCAGTGTTCCATAATGTACATAAAAACTATTACTTTTGTATCAAACTGCAGAGAACCAACCCTTCGGGCTATGGAACATTAAGGCATTTTAAAAGAATCTGCCGCAGAGAAATTTTGTTTTCATTATATTTACTTTTCGTATCAAAAACAAAAAACTTTCTAGAATAAAAATAACCCCTGCAGAAATATATTTTTCGCAAAGTAGCAAAGAGATGTATAAATTAAGTAAAAAAAAAATATTTATAAAAACTGTGTAATTAAATAAATCTATCCATGTATTTCAATAATTTTAGTAATAAAAATTTTTAAAAATTATATATGAAAAAAATAAAAAAAGATCCCGAGGGGCAAGCTAAAATTTTGCAGTTTTATTGAAATTTATTTTTTCTATTTATGTATTTACTTCTTATGAATAGCTTAACAACTAAAATGAAATACAAGTCTTCACTTTTTACATTAAATGGGACAATACAATGTGGAAATCTCTTGTTTAACCTCATCATATAACTCCTTATAATCTTCATTTTCGCGTACCATCAAAGCAACAGTACCACGTCTAACTCCCATAGCAACGCCAAGATCAGTACGACTGGGTGTATAGACATATGGAATACCCTTCTCTTCGCATACAGCTGGTAAGTGGCACATGATTTCAATAGGGGTAACATCAGCAGCGAATATAACCAAACTAATGAAAAAAAAATTGAGTTAAGAAACAAAGATTACCAACACATATTCACTTGGAAATTACCCAGTTTCCCCTTTGCGTAGCCTTGTTTGCACATCTTTAAGACCATTTCTTACAAAGGTTTTATGTTTCATGGCTTTTTTGACCAGTTTGTAACATTTTTTGGCTATTTTTTTACTTGCCATGGGTTGTGATATAGAATTCACATACTTGAGTTTCTCATCGTAATTGTCCTCCTCCTTAACTGAGACATTGCCAACCTCAGTTACACTTTCATCTACAGGCTCTTTCTTAATTTTTCCCATCTTAATTAAAAGTTATTTTTCAGCTCCGATTCTCAAGTTATAATACCAACACGTGTGTCAGTTTGTAAAAGAAACTTCAAAATATTGATGTTGTTGTTTAATAAACTATTCAAGTAGTTGGTACCTGCCTTTAGTGCTGCCAGACCGCGAACAAAAGAATAGAATCGAGCAGCGTGATTGCGGCAGTGACAAATTATACTTTTTCGATATCTCTGTAACTACCGGGATCCATTCAAAAACGTATCACTCCTTGAAGCATTGAAAGCTTAAGTGCAGTTTACGCATACTTTAGAAATGTGGTAGCAAATTGCAATTTCATGTACACGTATATTAAAATTTCATTGGTCCATAACTCCGAAACTATTCGTTTTCTCAAACTTTCTCACATAAAATGTTCTTCTTATTTTTCAACTTTCTATTGCTCTATATAATTTTTTTTTTCAATTTGGAAGAGTGTACTTTAACTGGACTTGTTCCCTAGAAACTCATATCGCTCATTTATTGCAACATCGTCTTAAGTCAAAAACCGGAACAAGTCCAGTTTAAGCATATGCCTTCAAACTGAAAATATAATTATATAGGGGGCTATAAAATTGAAAAATAAGAAGAAAATGTTAAGTAAAAATGTTGGCGGAAACGCACAGCTTCCGAGCTATGGACCTCTAAAGTTTTGATATAAATACGTGTGCACGAAATTGCGATTTTTCATTTAATATTTTTTTCTTATTTTTGAATTGAATTATTATTGTAATAATCAGCCATGTTCCGAGAACGCGCGTTCTGAAACCGCAATGCGTTTTGAAAAACGCCTAATTGATTTTTAGGTGTTCTGAAGAACGCGCATTTTACTGGCGTTTTAGGAGCTTTTTCCGAAAAAGTACAACATGTGTTTTACATACGTAGTAATATAAAACGAAAAAATATTTGACAATAAATAGTAAAATTTTAATTGTAAATAATTGTATTACCTTTTGCAAGTTCAGTATTAGCAAATTCAATCAGTTCACTTCAACAGCGCCTTCGTGCCAAGGTCCTTGCAGCTCCTCGGGGCAGCAAGACCTTTTGGTCTTTCGTTAAGAGAGTAAAGAACAGTGCTAGTTCATCAATCCCTACTCTCTTAAAGAATGACCAAGCATTCACCGACCCGGTTGACAAAGCTAACCTATTGGCTGAAATTTTTGCAAGCAATTCCTGCTTACCGGAAAGCAGTCAACCACTTCCCGAGCTCGAAAGAGTATCTGTAACTATGCCAAGTATATTCTTCCGGGCGCGAGCAGTTAAAAGGGTTTTAGCAGACCTCGACATAAACAAGACTCCTGGACCGGATGGCATTCCAGCACTGGTCTTGAAGCAGTGTTCTTCTACGCTTGCGCGTCCATTAGCACACCTCTTCAGCAAAATTTACCATGGTGGTGAGTTTCCATCGTGCTGGAAGGTTGCTAATGTAACACCAATACCCAAAAAGGGTGAGGTAAATAACCCCGAAAATTACCGCCCAATTGCAATCTGCTCTGCGCTTTCCAAAGTAATGGAAAGTATGGTTAATTACCATCTTATGGGATATCTAGAGTCGCACAAATTACTTTGTGATCGCCAATATGGATTTCGTAAGGGTCGCTCTACTGGCGATCTTATGGTATATCTTTCGGAAAAATGGTGCCACTCAATCCATCATTTCGGTGAAAGCAAGGTGGTGGCTCTAGATATTTCCAAAGCGTTTGACAGAGTGTGGCATGCTGCACTGCTGGCAAAACTTACTGCTTTTGGTGTCGGTAACGATTTCTCTCGGTTTATATCGAGCTTTCTCAGAGACCGCGCTATACGAGTTGTTGTAGATGGGGTCTCATCAAACGAGTTCAAGATTAATTCAGGGGTACCGCAAGGCTCCGTTCTTTCTCCTACTCTATTTCTTATTTTCCTCAACGACCTTCTCTATCAAACTTCCAACCCTATCCACTCTTTCGCAGATGACAGCAACATTTGTCACTCGTACTCTTTTGGTCATAGGCCCAGCCTATCAGAGATCACTGCCAAGAGGCTAAATATGAACGATTCACTGAATAGTGATCTTCTATTAATCTCCGAATGGGGTCGTAAAAACAGGGTCACCTTTAACGCTCGTAAGACCCAAAGTTGCTTATTAACGCACAAACAATCGACCGCAAATGCTGCTTCATCTGTACTCATGGATGGTACAAATATTGAGGAATCGGATGCTCTTGATGTTCTTGGAATGAAGATACAGTGTGATGTCCGCTGGACTGAACACATTTTTCATGTCTCTAAAGAAGCATTCAAGTGTCTCGGTTTTTTGAAACGGTGTAAGATGTACTTCACTCCATCCGATCTCCTTACTATTTATACCACCTACATCCGACCGAAAATGGAATACAACTCTCATGTTTGGGCCGGTGCCTCAAAGTCTACTTTGGGGTTACTCGACCGTGTGCAGGAGAGGGCGAAGAAGCTCATCAGTGACAGTAGGGTATCCAACTCTATTGATTCACTTGAGCATCGACGCAGTGTGGGGTGCGTTACTCTGTTCTATCGTTACTACAATGGATTTTGCTCTGACGAGATTAGGGATCTTGTTCCTGAAACTCGCACATTTTTACGTAGCACACGTACATCGTCCAGAGTTCATCCATTTGTGGTCGATTGCCCGGGGAATCGTACTACGCATTACAGAGAGAATTCGTTTTTCAGCCGCACGGTTCGTCTGTGGAACAAGTTGTCTGCAGAAGTGTTTCCTGTCTGTTATAACGTTGGAAAATTCAAGTCAAATGTTCACAAACACTACTCCCGCTTTCCCCCTCCTCATAACCTATTTTCCTAGTTCTGGTACAATGCACTGCATATGTAGGGGTCATCCCCTGAGTACTGGTCCAATATAAAAAAAAAAAAAAAAAATATATATGTACATGCGAGTTGAATCGATATGCGTTTTCCAGAACACCTATTTGGCAATTTCAAATCGCAAAACCATATTTCTTGTGTTATACGTTTTCTATTTGGCATTTTCAAATCGAAAACGCTAAATTTAAGCGATTTGCGTTTCTCACAACATGCGTAAAGAGCTTTTAATTTCTTTACTAAGTGGGTATATAAATTATTACAATCGTACTTGTTTAATAGTGTCGCCCACAATGCCATTTTGAAGCGAGTTTGTAAAGTCGGGCAGACTTTTAAAATATTTTCGTGTGAATGAATCGTACGATCATGTAGGATATTGTATCAGGGCCTTAAAGGAGACAGTTTAAATGGTATTTGAATAAAGTTCTTTTATTGAGTACTTACAAATTTTTACTGCAAAAATTTCTTGCAGTTAAGTTTAGTAAGATGAAAAACATATGTTAAACAAACCAATGTAAATAAAAGAAAGCAACTAAAAACAGAAATTTTTTTAGAAAAGTTAAGAATAATATATAATTAAATAATTATTGCTCTTAAAAATTAATTGGCAAATTATTTAAGAGGTAGTAAAACAATTTTGCGCTTATGGTAATCAGTCAGAACCCAGTAATAATGTAAAAAAGTAGTTAAAGATTGTGAAGCAGCACACAAGGGTGTGCCCAAAATTGATTTAAGTTTTGTGTTATTTAAATTGTGTTTTGATTGCTATTAATATTGTTAGTCGCAATAATTAAAAACAAAACTTTCGAATATTTTGTTTACTTATAAATAAAGTTTAGTATGATGTTTCCACAGCACAAGCAAGTGACATGTCAAGAAATTTGATGTGAAAAGAACTCAATTTTTATGTGAATTCTATACAAATATGAAAGGCTAGTCACTTTTTTGTGTTGTCGAAATATCGCATAAATGCCTCTATTCAAAAAGTTAATTTGTGTACTTATAGACAAGATAGTTTTTTGAACATTTTCTTTGGCCACAAACTTAACGATCACAATAACGAAATTCGACGTATGTACAATAAAAGGTGGTAAAGTTTTGTCTATAGTGCATGGCTAATTACGGGGAAGTTACTAAAATGTGTTTAACAAACTTAATATTTGCCTAGTCAGATCTGCAATTATCCTTGTGTGCTCTGTTACATATGGGTGAAGTTTTATCAGCTGTTTACTAAAGCTTACGAATTTTCCTGTTCGAGTACTTTTTTGGCCAAGAGAGTTTTCAGAGAGTAGTTTTTACAATTTGCCGAAATATTACTCAGTTACTGCATTTTACTATAAAGTAAACGAATAAACCTAATATATATTTAGAAAACTGCATCATGTTATGAACTGTCAAAAAACGTAAACAAAATGGCTAAATATTCAATTTCTAAACTTTTGCTAAAAAAGTTGAACAAAAAAAAGTCATCGTATCATTGAAATGTTTTAGAAAATTTGTTTATTGCTTTTTTATTGTTGAAGTGTACAAATTTGTTTAAGTATGTATTAATGTTAAATAGTCGAACTTTTTATTTTTTAATATTTCTAATATTATGTGATGATGGGTGGGTATCATTCGTCTAGCTCGAGTTCAATCCTGGCTAAAGCCAAGAAATATTTTTATTTATAATTATAACAATAATTGTCGCGATCAATAACTCTTGATCAAAGAAGACAGGAAAAAATAATTGAATACACTAAAGCTGGGGGACAACTAGCTGTTTCACAGTCGCTACACTGTTCATCAGCACCCATTAGGATTCGAACTTAGTACCATGTAAACATGATGTATTTTTAATACGGCTGCTTAACCAACTCAGCCACTAAGCCCTTATTTATTTTTTCGTCTATATTTGTCTCATATTGATCACATATGCAATTTGTTATAATCCCAGTTGTTTGTACTGCAGTTTGCTGTCACTGAACAACCAGTTATTTTTGTATTATTTATCAACGTACGTACATATGTATGTTGAAAGTCTAGTCAGCACAGATACTGTCAACATACATACGTACGTTGATAAATAATACAAAAATAACTGGTTGTTCAGTGACAGCAAACTGCAGTACAAACAACTGGGATTATAACAAATTGCATATGTGATCAATATGAGACAAATATAGACGAAAAAATAAATAAGGGCTTAGTGGCTGAGTTGGTTAAGCAGCCGTATTAAAAATACATCATGTTTACATGGTACTAAGTTCGAATCCTAATGGGTGCTGATGAACAGTGTAGCGACTGTGAAACAGCTAGTTGTCCCCCAGCTTTAGTGTATTCAATTATTTTTTCCTGTCTTCTTTGATCAAGAGTTATTGATCGCGACAATTATTGTTATAATTATAAATAAAAATATTTCTTGGCTTTAGCCAGGATTGAACTCGAGCTAGACGAATGATGCCCACCCATCATCATATAATATTAGAAATATTAACAAATTTGTTTAAGAAAAACACAAACTCAACGATGTTCACTGTATGATTGCCTAATGATTATGCAATATTATGATATTTGCAAAAATACTAGTTATAAGCGAAAATTGAATTAGTTTCTGCTAACGTTCTCTCTATATCAGAGTTAATATCAATTGTAGACATGGTGTTAGTTACAAACACTATCTGACCAAAACATTACTGTGATATCTGATATAATATTGCAATAATACTAATTTCGAAAGCTACACGTACATAATACAATTCTCCCTGCTACTAAATTTAATTTTTGATAGAAAAATATTTAATATTATATCACGTAAAAAATTACAAACAGCTTTTTAAACTCTCAACAATTTATTTAGATTGTTAGGATATAAGGTTGAGTGTTTGAGAATATCTTTCAAAAGTTGCCAAGTCTACTGACAGTCAGCAGAAAGTCACTGCAGCATTGGTGCATTTTGCACCAAGATTTAAACTTATTTCCATATAAAACAAACAAACTGAACCCTAGAGACTTCCTGATTCGCTTGGAATTTTATGAGAACATCATTCAAATGGTGTTAGGGGATGATTATGCCTGACAAGGTACATTTTGATTTAAACGGCAATGTTGACAAACAAAATTGTCGAACATGGAGTAATTCTAAGTCACAGATACTCCATCAAATGCAATTACATCCACTTCGTATCACAGTGTGGTGTGCAGTTTCTTCAAGGTTCATTGTCGGGCCTTACTTTTCCGCAGAAAATGGTGTTAGTTTTACGGTCAATGGATACCGTTACTTAAAGATGTTAACAGAATTTTTCTTTCCAGAATTACGCCCAGAGATAATCTTTTTCAACTCTGATTGGTTTCAACAAGATGGGGCTACTTGTCACATAGCCACGCCTGTTATGACAGAATTGAGGTAAAAATTTCCCAATAAACTGATTTCAAGAAACTCCATACTCCATTGGCCTGCCAGATCTCCTGAAAACACTGCACCTGATTTTGTTTTGTGCGGCTACCGCACACAAAAGGTTTACAATTACAAAAGTAACCCAACAAATTTGAATGATTTAAAGCAATCCATTCAAACAGTAATTGCAACACTCCAGGCAGTAATGAATAACTTTTTGATGGTATGTCGTACATGATAGAGTTGGGTAGTTCGCGAACGAACTAGTGTCACTGAACTATTCACTTCAGGGAGCTAAGTGAGCCGATCATTTCTGCGAGCCCTTTTAGTTCCGTAGTTCATGTTTCTTCCTTTTGTCTTCAAGTTTTCTTTTTCGTTTATGTTAATTTCTTTCTGGTAGATATGTTAACGGAAGTAGTCAAACAGTGCTGCCAAAATTTGACGTAGAAAGTACATATCTATGTTATATACAACTATTCAGAATATTAGACAACACAATTTTACTTTGGTTTTTTGTATTATAAAAATAAATGATATGATATGCGACCATAATTGAATATGAAAACATCGAGACATCATCACAAATATATCGTTTTTTTTTCTTTTAATAAAATTATTTTTCATCGCACCTTTTATTAATCCTTATAATAATTGTACTTTTCATTTGTTTACAGCAATTTTGTTTTGCTTTTCTTTATCATGAAACCTGAACAGAGCCAGGCGTTCATTGAAAATATTATTTACGGAGCACTGAACTAGTGAACTAAAAGAAAGACATATTTCAGTGAAAAGAGCTGAACTAAAAAGAGCACTCTTTCAAAAGAGCTCATGAACTCAACTCTAGTACATGAGTCGCAAAGCAGACCATCGTAATTATTTCTTAAGTGCGGTCAGGGTTGTGTTTGTTGTTCGGTCTTCGAGAGTTTTGCATCTCACTCGCACTGGTTAACGGTTTGCCACAACTAACTGTATTGGTTTACAGTTTTTATAGAGGTTATTCATTGTTAACCACGTGGAAACTTCCTATGTGAAGATATAGGTCGTTATAGTTAGTCACAGCGACGCTGCAAACGTACAGTTAATACCATCTTGGGCATATGGTCTTTGTCACCCCGCCCATGCTGTGCATCCTATACTTTGCAACTGTATAGTTACTAAATAAATAAATAAACCTTTCAAAAATTTCCAAAGTCTACTGATGATTAGGGTAGCACTTATGTCAACATATAGACAGCTAGAAAACATAGAAAGGAAGCTATTTATAATTTTTTGCTTGATATCAATGTTAGAAGCTAATATAGTGAATAAAACTTAATTGTTTATATTATGCAAATAAAATTTGTTTACAACTATGATCTGTATGATTAAAGCGTCTTCCTACGAATCTCAACAATTGCATAATTACGTTATTAAGAACTTATTTGATATATGGTGTCAATGCTTTATCTTCATTAAAAACCATCCATATGGGTAAGTTATTGAGTAATTATTCTTTATAATGGAATAGCCCATAATATATTTGTATTCAGTTCAGTAGGTTCAGTGGACTGTTTTCAGATTCTTTGAAATTGCAACTCCAGCATTGCCATAAGGGCTTAATATGGCAACGCTGGAACTTACTAAGAAATTTTTTCTATCTTCATTATCAAATAATTTCTTGTTGAAGGCGGTCGCACGTGTGCGGTAAATTAAGTTCTATTAGGAGTCTTGAAGTTTTTTGCAAATTGAAACCAATTTTTTTTCCTAACATCAATCTATTTATAATATAAAAATGGTAAGTTCGTATCAATAAAATTGAAAGAAAGTTTAAATCGCGAAAAATAAGTATAAAAATGAGATTGTAGTTGAAAACATTCTCGATGCTTCTGAGGTGTGTTATTATTGATAAAGGCCGGTATAAGTTCCACAACAATCTGTTGTGTAATACCGTGTGATGGAGATTTATGTACATACATATATTGTTTTAAAATCTTATTAAAATTTATCGAAAGATATTATAAAGATTTATTTTCAATTAAGGCTACCAATGCTATTAAGAAAATTATCCCCATGTTGGATCGCATTTTGGTACAACGTGCTGAAACTATGAGCACCACTAAAGGTGGCATTGTTTTGCCAGAAAAAGCGCAAGGTAAAATGATGCACGGAACTGTTGTGGCTGTAGGCCCTGGTGCTAGAAATGTTGTAAGTTTTTTCTTTACTTTTATCTGAAATTCTAAATTTAATTCTTAATTTCTTAGCAAACTGGTGCTACTATTCCTATGGATGTAAAAACTGGTGACCGTGTTTTGTTGCCTGAATATGGAGGTACTAAAGTAGAATTGGAAGATAAAAAAGAATACTTGCTGTTCCGCGAGTCTGATATCTTAGCCAAGGTCGAATAAAATTTCATTCTCAAACCAACTACTTTTAAATATCTTTAAAAATCAAAACTTAATTTTGATGTTTTTTTTTTACTTTTAAATATCTATATAATAATTTGTGTTTAACACTATCCTATAATGGATAAACCAATTTAATTTAGTTTGTAAATTCCAATTATATAAAACGAAAACTTTATTTGCCTTGGAAATTGTTATTCCTTTGGCTCTAGGGCGAAATGAAGTTTTTGAATTTCATGTAATATAAATAAAACGGTTTTACGCTTTGTATGATTTGATACAAGTTTGTTTTTATTGCAATCATTTTAATCTTAAATTAGCTAAGCCATAGACTTGATTCATAACTGATCGCTCGGTAATGCCCGGCAGGGTATCAACGACAGCTCTTTCCCGCGAAAGTTTAACCAAAGCCTCAAATGAACGTGGTTCCCAAATTGCCAAATCGGACAAGATTTTTCTGGAAAGTAAGGATTAATTTCTAAAGCAATTTTCGTTTTCAAAACATACCTGTTTAATAAAATTTTACTGCGCACTAAGCCCTCTTTGAAAGCATCTAAAGTTATGCCATATTGCTCACAACCCGCTTGGACTCTTGTCGACCACAGCTAGAAAAACAGGCATTCTAAATGTATCCGCTAAAAATGGTAGTAACTTACCTCAGCCATATCCAACTTTTTTAGCTTCCTGCCTTTGGTGGCATATACCAAGGCTCTGTGTACATTGCGTATTGCAATCGAATAAACATTCCTTCTGCGTCCACGAAAATGCTAAAATTTACCGAGTTTGTTTGATAAATGAAAATAACCCTAGTGTATAATTTCAAACTTACGGCAGCTAATTTAAATATTTTTCGCTTGCGCCAGAATTCATCAGGTCCTCGAGATCTGACGCACAAGGCCAAAGTAGGTGATACCATATTTTATTAATTATTTTATTTTAATAAACAATTTTGTTAAAAAAAATGGTATACCACAGAAAAGTATGTTGATTTTTACATAACCTTGTTTTTTATTTAACATATGCTACAACAGCTGATAAAAGCAGTTGCCACACTTTAAGCTTGATGAAGAGTATTCGATTATAAATACTTATAACCAGGCCGCGCTTCGACTGTTACATTTTTACATATGTTTTCAAACAACGTTTGCAAACAACATTTAACGGCGAAAGATTTAATATATATTTTTATTATTTAGATTTAAAGTAGTATTATGAAATACTTTAATAATTACAATACGAAAAAAATATTTTTTTTTAGATAATATAAAATTATTGTGTTCTGAACCAAATTATTTTTAATAAAATTAACAACTTTCATTCTGAATAATTTTGCATTTTGTTTAGTTTTAAGGTTCCACTTGAATAACTGTCCAAAGTAGTACAAAGCATTCCACGTAAAACTTTTTGTGCAGTTTTGAGAGAAAGTGAGAGAGTAATTTTTTTCATTTCCTGTACAAATTAGCCCGAACTTTTTCTTTGGGCAAGTTCGGACTAGAATTCAATAAACAGCTGTTTTATGTTTACATACATATGAAACCGAAAATTTGCAAATTGGAAAAAAGTTTTTGTTTAAAAATTAGTTAAAAGCAAAATGAAAGGTTTTCCAAACTAAAAACAACGTTGCGAAGTTATCAACAGAACATGTAATTGTTATTTGGCTTTTCATTTTATAAATATGTATGTCATTAGTCCGAACTAGTCCGAAATCCTGTGGAACACACCTTTAATTTCAATTGACATGGTGTTATATACATCTGCATCGCATTAGTGTGCGCTCGTTGAAATCTAAAATCACTAGAATTTCTGAGATTATATGACTGAACTTCTCCAACATATCTCGCCTGCATTATTAAGTAGTCCGAAGTGTTTCCCGTGTTTAATTTTTTTTGAATAATATTTATTGTGTTTAATTGAAGTCTCTGTTTAATATTAAACCATTTTAACGTATTTAGCATATGATTTATAGATGTAAAACGGCTACATTTTTATATTGCACGCATAGCTTTATTTGGTAGTTTTTGGAGTCTTGCAAGTTGTTGGTCAGTGCAGCTTGAGTGTATGATTGTTAAACCGTATTCAAAGTGGTCACGTTATGTATATTAATTACAGTCATAGTCGTAATTTTATTTCTTATACGTTTAAAGAACCCAATCTTTTTACAAATGTACTCCATATGATAATTAAATTTGAAGTTTTTGTCTATAACGAAACCGATATATTTTATATTGTTAATTTTTTCTATTGTTATATTATTTATTTCAAGTGTTCAGCTAGAATCCATGTTTAGTTCCATTAATTTAGTTTTAGATTCATTTTAATGTTTAACCATTGGTTAATTTTTTCATGTCTTTTTTTTAATATTTTCTTAACACATTTCTTCTGTCCCGGCTTGCGTTAATATAAGTGCAAGGCGAGTTCATACCAGGTATATGCAAGAGCAATAAATACAACACTACAGAAAACAAATCTTTTTCAAATGTCAAGGGAAAAATATAAACACAAAAAGGAATTCCACAAAAATATAATAAAAAAATTTACAAGAAAAGACAAACTTTTAAATATTTTGTGAAACTTTTAATCGAGAAAATTAGTCTCAGATTATAGAGCTTGGGAAAGTGTAAATTGCCGGCCAGATTTGGGAGGATTCTGGATGATAGCTGGCGCTCAAGATACAATACAAATTTTAAAAATTGTTTTAAAAATTTTTTTTCCAACTTTGTTTTAATTATGCCATTGACATCAGAAACAGATTGAAAATAAAAAAAGCTGTCAATTTCACCTGTTATGAATTCGCCTTGTATAAGTGTATCATTTGCGTATAAAATTATTTCGGATTTATTTATTATTAGGTGTATTCCACGTGAATAACGAAACAGTCCGAGCTAGTCCAAAGTAGTCCAAAATTTTTGTGCAAATTTGAGAGAAAATGAGAGAGTATTTTTTTCATTTCCAGTACAAACAAACCCGAACTTTTTCTTTGCGTAAGCTCGGACTAGAATTTAATAATCAGCTGTTTTATGTCTACATACATATGAAACTGAAATTTTAATTGAATTGAAGTATTTGCAAACTAAAAATAACGTTGCGAAGTTATAAACAGAAACATGCAATTATTATTTGGGTATTAATTTTATAAATATGATTATAAAAATCTGTTGAAAAATTTACATTGCTTTTAATTTTACAGCTGTTGGCAATAATGCAAATTTTTTGCTAATATGATGTTATATGCTATAAGCGTCTAAAATCACTAAAATATACTATAATCTAAAAAGTAAGCAGCACTACTAATGCAAGATGTACAATTGTGTTTTTTTTTGCGTTTCAGCAGTTTTGGGTGAAATTTGCAAATTTAGAGAGTAATTTGCTTTTTACTCTCATTATTCCGAACTAGTCCGAGATCTCGTGGAACGCACCTATTGTTTCAATATCATTTAAATGCACCCACAGACGATATATTTTTACGTGTTTTTTCAAATGTAATTCCTGATGTATTTTTTCATGTCTGTCAAAATTTTTCATATTTACAGACGGGTTTTAAATTTTGCTCACAAACGTACATGTACATTTACGTCTGACATTGCCTACGCTTTTTATTATTATAAAAAATAATTATTTAAAACATTTTAAAATATTATTGCATTAAAATTTCCTCAAGCCGACTACGTATACCGCCCAAAAACGACTGCTGAACTGTTGGCAAGGCATAGAGTTATAATGTCAGATGTTTAAACATAACAAAATAGAACAAGCTTTATTTGAAATTTTGTCAGACGACTTTGCTCATTTTTTTTACAGAAGCAATGTTTTTGAGTAACAGACGACATGTAAGCGTTTTACATTGTGAAAAATGTCAAGCACATTGTAAAAAACATATGGTGTGTTATCTGCTTAAGGACGTTTCAGACTATCATACAAGTCTTAAGATTTTGTGGGACAAAAATCTAAAGATATTTGTTGCGACTGTCAAAAAATCTAACCTACCATTACATTTTGTTTTCACACCATCACACCTAAAGTAAAAAAAGAAATATGATTTGAAAATAAACAGCCAATTCACTTAACGTCTGGCTTAACATTTTTATTATTTGCTTTTGCAAAAAATGTAACTCTGATTCAATGAAAAATTAAACAAATTTCTAAAAATGGTGAAGTGTTATGGAATGTCAAATTTTTTACCTTATTATTTCTCATTTTAATAACGCTTTACATTACACTGGCACGTATTATTTGATTTTTTGACAAGTCTTAATACAAAGTGTAATAGTCTGAAGTGCCCTTTATGTATATAATAAATAAAAGGGATCCTAAAATTGACCAAGCAAGAAGAAAAGTATCCAATGATTATTTACTATGACATATTAAGAAAATAGGCATGAAATGCAATACTTCCATCAAAAAATTTGATCTTATTTCGATACATATATATTTTATTCAAAAGTAGCTAGTCACCCTTATAGTGCTTAGAGTATTTCGACTACGCCTAGTAGTAGTAAAATTGTAAAACTTTCCATTATTCTATTACAAGCCGTACTCGAAAAACGCCTCGTAGGACAATGCTGAATATAAATGACTATAATCACATTATTTTTATTATAATATACATGCAAATTTTTGCTAGTAAAGTGTTCATTTACTTTTTCACATTTTTGAGAGTAATTTTGAAAATTTCCTTGTTACTCTTTCGTTGCTAAATTTTACTGGTAAAGTAAATGAACACACCTATTATAAACCGTTAAGATTACAAATAATTCAAAACTTTCACGTTGCCAGGGTTACCAGTATTTTGTTAATGGTTTGAAAAAATTATTGGTAGAAGGAATGAAATATATGCAAATAATAATAAGGATTAGAATATCTATTAAATATGCTTAATTTAAAAAAATGGGTGGACAAACCGAGTTGGAAGAGTCAGCTAATGCAGAATTACAACGTTTGAACAGACAGGTGCTTTAAAATTTCGAAATATATTTATTTTGCTTAACTGACGAAGCTTTTCTAGTTACGCACCCTACAACTGGACTTAAGAAGTCATTTGAATTACAAGACAAAACAATTGAAAAAACAAAATCATATTATCAGTGTCTTGCAACAAGAACACAAACAGTTGGTTAATGATATTCATACCTTGGAAGGTGGCACACATGCCAAAAAGAATGTTAATGTAAGAGAGATAATTAAACTTATAATTAATTTGTAATATGATCACATTTTATTGCTAAAATTATCTTAAAAGAAAGAGAAAACCTTAATGCATTTACAAACTCAAGATGCTGAAGTACAACAAATTTTAGGCAATGAACGCCTAAACCTTTGGGAATTGGAGGGCCACATAAAAAAGGTTAGTATTTAGTAAAATTAATATGCAACTCATTTTATTAACCTATATTGAAGATGGAAAAGGAAATTGATGTCTTGCGTAAACTGGAAGTACCAGACAGCTGCTATAAAGATACAATTTGCAAAGTACAAAAGAGTGTGGTGAAATTGGAAAACCGCTTAGATGTGGTGAATAAAAAGTGCAGTGACGTTTTAACGGAGAATTCAAAGCTAAGGAATTCAATAAACCACATGCTGCAAGATCGGTAAACCAGCCATTCATTGTTAGCCGTAAAAAGTTTTCATGTAGAAAATGTTTGTTTTGGAAATTTTCTTAGAGCCAATTTTAACGACATGTGGCAGAGTATGGTGACCCAATTTAATGAAGGTAAAAAATATATTATGGACTTAATAGATCAATCAACTTTGGCCTACGATCAGCGTGAGGAACTGTGCAATAAGTTACAAGTTTTAAAGGAACGCAATGAAAATGATAAAATAATGCATATACAGGTAAAATTGAATAAATTTAAGGCCATGTTACACTATCATACACGATCGTGCGATCTGCAAAATAAAGCATGTTTGCTGAAAAACTACTAAAAATGCAACCGTGCAACAGACTTTTTGACAAATCGTGCGATTTGAAAAATTTTATGGAACCTTTCAAAACATTATGGTTTCTGTGCGATCAGTGTGATATATATTGTGAAAAATATAAGAATATTGTTGGTGCCTCAAGAAAAAAATTTAAGTAATTTAAAATTATTATGTTAATAAGAGTTTTTAATTGTTTTATTGTGTATATAAATTATTTGAATCATACTTGTGCAATAGTGTAGCCTACAATGCTATTTTGAAACGATTTTTCAAGTCGGCCAGACTTTTGAAACAGTTTCCTGTGAATGAATCGTACGATCGTGTAGGATAGTGAATCAGGGCCTTTAGTTCTAATGGATTCAGAAAAGTACTTGCAATGAATTCAGTAAAATTCAATATTAATATTCGTTCAAATTTGACTCGTTTTAAAGGAAATGCGTGAAATGCAAAGACGTTTAGAGCATGATGCCAAACTACATAAATTCTTTGATATCAAGGGGCAAAAACGTTTTAATCCAGAACTGGAGCAAAGAGAAAGCAATAAGAAATTGGTGCAAAAAGAGATTTTTGAAACGCAATTGTCTGAATATAGAGAAATTATAGAAAGAATGAAGGTATTTATTTAGAACAGTGGTTGCCATATGTCGTTTTTTAATTGTTCATTTGCAGGCGCTCTACAATGAACCGGATACACAAAAATTGTCGGTCCAGTTTAAACGGCAGGAGGAAGAGAATTTTGCACTTTTCAGTTACGTCAACGAATTGAGCCATGAAGTGGAAGTTTTAAATGACACCACTCAGGAGTTATCCGATGAAATAGGTAAGCGGTTTTGCATTGACATATATTCTCAAATATATGTACCTACGTATATATCGTTACCTGCAACGCAAACTGGTCGAACTAGCATTTTTAGTAATATTACAGGCGAAACCAAATATATTCTATCACGAAAATCAAGCCCCTTAGTAAAAAATATCTTGAGTTGAGTTTCTTTAAACATTTCTTTATCTACATAAATAACCAAATGCATACGTGATTCAATATGAGATGAATATAGACAGAGCAAAATGTAATGGCTCGGTGGCTGAGTGTTGCAGAAGCCGCTCATGATGCGTCATGACCCGAATTTAAATGGGAGAAAATGGGTGCTAATGAGTAGTGAAGCGTTTACGAAACAGCTAGTTGTCCCTTAGCTAAATGTTTGATTATTCTTCTTGTCTTCTTCACTCAAAAATTTTTTTATTGGCCGCAGCAAATTTTTGATGTAAAAAATCCTTCTTGAGAAAACTTAAGATAAAGAAAAACTTTCACAAAAACCCGTTGTACAAATGTATAAAAACCAAAATCTAATGTCTATATCTCTTAAAAACATCCCTAAAAACCGACCGAATACTAACCGTTCGATTATCCTAGTGGGGATGACATACATATGTAAATCGAAATACGTAAAAAAGTCGAATTGACCTATTTGCTAGTTAGGTTGTTTTGCATTTTGAGTAATGAAAATAACGATAAATGATAATGAGCACCGCGTAAAAGTATACTTCAGTGTGGCCACCTAAGAGGTTTTAGTTTTACGAAATCCAGTTACTTTGCGAAAACAAATTCATGAAAAAGTTCTCCTCTCTAAAGAAAGGTCTTAAAAGCTAATAAATAGAACAACTTAACTAAAAAAAAATGTTTGTTTGCTACGCTTAATTCAGCTTCGCCGGGCCTTCAAAGTTGAAAATATAATCGGATATATCTTCCGCTCTATGATTAGAAAGGATTGAAACTTTACAACAGCATATCGAAGTTTTCAAAGTGTGCACCAAACGTAATTCGGCTCGAAAAGCGAAAATATATACCCGTCTGTTTTAAATTTTTTAGTCATATATATGAAATTAAAACTACTCTTAGGTGGGGTAAAATCAACAAATAAACTATGCAAATAAACCGTTTGGCAAACACGCGCTTTCCGTTTGCACATAAACGATACAAATACAAACACAAATTAGTCACTTTTTTTGTTTTCAATGAGAATAGATGGCATTTGCGGCTATTTGCTCGCCATATGAAGTTCACATGACACAAACTGTTTTATCCGTCATTTCTTAAGGTTCTGTTGCTATAATTTTTGTTTTTTTTTTTTTTTTTTTTTTTAATAAAGAAGGTAAACTTTTATACAATTTTAAAAAGTCAAACAAGGAAACTTTTTCTGGATTTTGTGTGATTCTTATTCCATCACTTCACACAGCCAAATTTTCTTTGCAATGTCAGGATTCTGTGCTGGATAGCCCAAACATTCAAGATGTTTGCATGAAAATAAAAAAAAAAATCGGAAAACACGCTTGAAGTATTTGTACAAACAAGCAAACGTAAAATTTTTTCATGTTTGCGCTTAGCTAGTCTGTGGAATAAGTTGCCTCACAAACACCACTCTATCTTTCCTCCTCCTCACAACCTATTTTCCTAGCTCTGGCACAATGCATTGCATATGTAGGGTTCATCCTCTGAGTAATGGCCCAAAATAAAAATAATAACGAGTGATTTTTTTGCTATTATCTTTTTGGCAACACTAGTTTTGACAGCTCACGCACGTTTTGTATCTTGTGTCACTGTCAAACATCTTCAGTTTGGTTTATAATTTAATCATGAATCGTCTTACAAACAAACAACGCTTGCAAATTATTGAATTTTATTACCAAAATGCGTGCTCTGTTAAGAAAGTTCATCGCGCGCTTCTTCCATTTTACGGTCAGTTTAATCGACCTACTGAGGCTTCTATTTGGGCTATTGTAAAAAAATTTCGCACCAAATTTACATTGTTGGACATTAAACCACCAACACGCTTACGTAGAGTGCGAACTGAAGAAATTATCGCAGCCGTATCGGCCAGTGTTGGTAATGACCGTGAATTATCGATTCGGCGCCGTTCGCAACAATTGGGCCTCTGTTACTCCACTACGTGGAAAATTTTGCGGAAGGATTTGGGTGTGAAGCCTTGTAAGATACAGCTGGTGCAAGAATTGAAGCCAAACGACCTACCACAACGCCAAATTTTTGGTGAATGGGCTCTTGAAAAGTTAGATGAAGATCCACTTTTTTATCGAAGAATTGTGTTCAGCGACGAGGCTCATTTCTGGTTGAATGGATACGTGAACAAGCAAAACTGCCGTATTTGGAGTGAAGAGCAGTCAGAAGCATTGCAAGAGCTACCAATGCATCCACAAAAAACAACCGTTTGGTGCGGATTATGGGCTGGCGGCATCATTGGGCCGTATTTCTTCAAAGATGATGCGAATCACAACGTTACTGTGAATGGTGAGCGCTACCGTGCGATGATAACAAACTTTTTTTTGCCCAAAATGGAAGAGCTTGACTTGCATGACAAGTGGTTTCAACAAGACGGTGCCACATGCCACACAGCACGCGAAACAATAGACTAATTGAGAGGCGAGTTCGGTGAACAGTTTATTTCACGCTTGGGACCAGTCAATTGGCCGCCCAGATCGTGCGATTTAACGCCTCTAGACTATTTTTTGTGGGGCTATGTTAAGGCTAATGTCTATAGCGACAAGCCCGCTTCGATTGACGCACTGGAAGCCAACATTGCCAACATTATTCGTGAGATACCGGCCGAAATGTTGGAAAGAGTATGCCAAAATTGGACTAAGCGGATGGAAAATTTGAGGCGCAGCCGCGGCCAACATTTGCATGAAATAATCTTCAAACATTAAATTATATCGACCCAACTATCGATCCAAATAAATATTTCATGCATTTTTCTGAATTTTATGTGTTTTTTTTTGTTGTTTTTTTTTTAATTTCCGATAGTTCTTATAAAATCACCCATTATAATTAGGAATTTAACAATAGAACATATAAATCTATTTAAAACCTCATTTAAATATTTTTTATTTTTTTTGTTATGTTATATTAGAAAAAAATATTTCCAATAGCAAAATATTTTTTATAACATAATTTTTTTACACTCTGGTCACACTGTATTTATTTTGTAATCAACAAAAATTGAAATTACTGCCACTTTCTCTATTTCGAATAACTATTTTCATTCGCATAAATACATTTAAAACAAAAACAAATTTTCAAATTTTGTTTTTGTTTCAATTGTTTTTATGCGAATGAAAATTTTTATTCGAAATAGTGGAAGTAGCAGTTAGTTTAATTCGAGTCAAGGCGAATTTATAAGGTAAATGCAAGCGGGAAGGCGAATTCAGTACTATGTATTTTGTATTTGTATCTAAATTCGCCTAAGTTGGTGCAGCTGGGAAAAAAATTTTATATAAACGTTAAATATAAACTTTTATAATTGTTGTAATTAAAATAACAGATTATATTAGTTTTTCACTTTTAAATTCCCACAAATTTCTTGAAATTGCACTAAGTCATACAAAAAAATCTTTAGATTAAAATGGCGCGAAAAAGTTTGTAAACAAGAGAATAAAAAGTTGACAGTCTCATTGGAAAAAACGCGAGAAGCAAAAAATAGTCACCTGTGCTGTTAAGTTCACCTTTTAATGAATTTGCATTGTCTAGTCCTAACTTACCCAAAGAAAAAGTTCGGGCTAATTTGTACAGGAAATGAAAAATATGTTGCGTGGAACGCTTTTGGACTAGTTCAGACTGTTTCGTTATTCACGTGGAACACACCTATTATTTCACAATTACAACATAATGTTGCCAGAAACATTTCATAAGTTTTTCACAAATTGAACAGAGTACCACTTCAGCAGCATTATTTCACAGATATTTCATAAAGGTTTTTTTTATAGAGTTTTGACAGCATTTCGCGTGGAATAACGAACACAGTACTTAGCTTTTTTCAAAAATTTACGCAAAGGAAACGAAAGACAGCTGTGCTTAAACTACTACCGTATTATTGGTTGTAGGCAGGATACACTTAAATATACTTTGGTTGTAGCTAACTTTATGTCAAAAAGTGTGAATGAGAAACTCAACAAGAACTGCATGTACATGAAACAAAGTACATGTTTCGGTTCCCTTTTCCTGTAACATCTTCAAACTCGAAAGTTTTGCAGCAAATGTTTCATAGTATGGACGGACTACAAATGCTGATTGTCAACATTTGCTGTCGTGAAGGTGTGAAGCCGGCTGTGATCTATGAGTTTAATACTTTATTGTTAAAAAATCATATTTTATTGTTAGAAAAAAGGGTTTAAAAATATATTGTATTATTAATAAAAAATTATAAATAGCTTGTTTTCTATGTTTCCCAGCTATCTATATGTCGACATTTCATAGGAACTACCCTAATCATCAGTAGACTTTAGAAATTTTTGAAAGATATTCTCAAACATTCAACTTTATATCCCAACAATCCAAATAAATTGCTGAGAATTTAAAAAGAAAAATGCTCTAATAATATCCGTCAAAACACAAAAAACAAGCTTTTCTATTTATAAACGTCTCTAACATTTCTTTACACCTTTCAAACAAATGAACAACCGTTGGTTGCTACGATTTGCTTTTTGAAAGTATCGAAAAGCAGAGAACAAAAATTCAAACAATTAAGTATTTTTATTCGCTATTTAAGCTTCTAACATTTATACCAGTAAAAAATTATAAATAGCTTGTTTTCTATGTTTCCCAGCTATCTATATGTCGACATTTCATAGGAACTAGAAAAGCTTGTTTTTTGTGTTTTGACGGATATTATTAGAGCATTTTTCTTTTTAAATTCTCAGCAATTTATTTGGATTGTTGGGATATAAAGTTGAATGCTTGAGAATATCTTTCAAAAATTTCTAAAGTCTACTGATGATTAGGGTAGTTCCTATGAAATGTCGACATATAGATAGCTGGGAAACATAGAAAACAAGCTATTTATAATTTTTTACTGGTATAAATGTTAGAAGCTTAAATAGCGAATAAAAATACTTAATTGATTGTATTATTAATTTAAAATTAATTTCAGAACGCCAAAAAGCTGAGTTGTTAGAAAAAGAAACTATGCAGAAAACCGAAGCTTTGGATTATTTAAATGAACAGCTGGAAAAGGCTGAGCAAGAGAACGAAGAAAGCAAAGAAAAGATACAAATCTTGAAGCAGCGTGTCCAGCAAATGCTTTTTGGCATTGATGAAATATTCAAGTAAAATTATAAAACACATCTAGCAAACATATTTAATTAATATTTTTGATTTATTTTGCCAGGCAATTATCCTGTGACGAAGCGCCAATATTAAACGTTCTCAGTTCGAAAACTTCTATGACTGCTCATAATGTAAAATTATTTATCGGCGTCATAGAAAAACGAATTAACATTTTAATAACCGGTCTGAACGTTGAAGAGTTTTCGAATAAAATTTTGGCTAAAAAGGATCGGATACCCAAATTCAATGTCAGAGAATCAGCGAAAACCAAAAAATGACCTCCACAATAAAAACCATTCATTAGTTGTTTCAAGATTTTATTTAATAAACTTATTTTATTTACTTTTATGTATATAAGTATATTATTAATTGAACATTTATTAAACATTTACATTATTTACTTTTTAGTTAATTAAAGTTAGTTTTAATATTAATCAAGTGTCTTTGTTTTTGTTTCATTGTCAGAATTAAGGCAAGTAGGTGAAATTAAAGCTTTTTTTCTAGGTGAAAACCCCAAAATAATTTTTCTAATAATATTTTGATTCATGCAAGATTTTGTTTTTTTTTTTCGTTTTTAATTTAAAATAATATTTGCTTTGATTTCATGCTTTACTTAATTCTAACTTAATTCTAATACATCGCAAAAGAGAAAATACAATCTAACAAACATATAAAATTGGTTTATTTTAGGATTCTAGGCCGATTAGAAAAGGTTTTGAGAAACTTTCTTATGTTTAGAAGTGATAAGTATCAAACTGTTAGATCGTATGTTTTGTAATTCCTTTGACAATATATAATTTTTTTGTTTTTTCTTAAATATGTGTGTGTGTGTGTTTCTGCTTAACAAATAAAGATCTCATTAGTTTTCACTTTCCGTTGCCGTTCTGTGACGTTCTCTTCTGTAGCAAATATTTTACAATTACTTTTTCTAAGAAAATATTCAGCTGTTTTTTTTTTAAGTAAATCATAATCAAAAGAAAAACATTGGAATGGGAAATAAACATTTTACATAAAAATTATCTTGTTTGAAAAAAAAAAATTAATAAACTAGAAATTGTGACCAACATTCTAATACTTTCTCACAAACTGCAGAATTTATGACACTTCTTATACAAGGTGGCGCAAAAGTAATACTCCTATCAGAAGATGCTATAAATTTTGCGATCGACCCCTAATATCAGTTCTGATTTGACATTTGTGTAGTAAACACATGCGAAATACACGTTAATAAGCAGTGTTACGCTACGCTGCTGCAGAACGCGGAATATTGCTGACTATTTATTTGACACAACTTTGGCACAACGTGAATTTCGTCGCAGATTTTCTGGCCGTCCAACGCGTACTGGTGAAACACTGCGACGTTTAGCCGCTAGCCTCAAAGAGAGTGGCACAACATAACTCTGTCTGCCAGGCGTGGCAGACAGCGGAATGGTCGTTATGCAGAGAATATTGCTGCTGTAGCCGAGGATGTCATGGTAGCGCCGTCGACATCGACCAGACGAAGTGCCACGCAAATGGCTATCAGTCGACGGTTTTTACAGCGAATTTTGGTACAAGATTTGAAGATGTTTCCGTACAAAGTCAAGACGGTGCATCAGCTGTTAGCTGCTGACCGCCAATTGCGTCTAACATATGCTCAAGCCATCCTTGATCACCACCAAGATGAAGATGATTTTTTATGAAAAATAATCATGACTGATGAGGCCCATTTCCACCTTAGCGGGTACGTAAATAAGCAAAATTTACGCTTCTGGGGCACTGAAAATCCGCGTGTAACCCACGAAGAGCCTTTAGACCTGCTCAAAGTCATTGTATGGTGTGCTGTTTTCGCTGGAGGGGCAATCGGACCTTTTTTCTTCGAAGACGTCGCGGGCCAAACGGTTACTGTGAATCGTGAGCGCTACAGAGCACTGATCAACGAGTCCTTTTTGCCGCAACTTGATGAATTGGGATTGGAAAATATGTGGTTCCAACTAGTCTTGTGTCGTTCATGAATGAATTAATTCAACTGAATGATTCTCTCACGTGAAAGCATGAAATATTTCTGTATTCTCTCTCTCTCTCTATTTCTTTCATCATGCTCTATCTTTTCATATTTCATCATTTTTCATTCAGTATCCATAAACATTCAAAATCAATTATTAATTTTAATTTAAATAAATTTTAAAACTGAACATTAAGTAATTTTTTTTTTATATATTTCGTGTAAGCAAATTGTGATACAAAGAAATAATGCCATATTTGCATTATAATAATTCGTTGTGTTGCCACCTGACATATATAATTGAAACATTTTCATTCATTTTGAAATATGTCTGGCATACTGAAAGATGAAAGAAAGGAATGAATTAATTCAGTTAAACTTTCTGAAAGAGAATGAATGATTCACACAAATGAAAGATTTTGCCCAACACTAGTTTCAACAGGACGGTGGCTACATTGAACGTGCCACAACCGATATGCTGAAGGATGCATTTCCCGTGCGCCTAATCTCCTGTTTTGGCGATTTGCACTGGCCAGCAAGATCGCGTGATTTGACCGCTGCAGGCTTCTTTTTGTGGAGCTTTTTGAAGTCGCGGGTTTATGTTAACAGCCTCAGACTCTTGCAGCTCTGAAAGACAATATCTGTCAAGAATGTGAACATCGGAAGGTTATTTTTGCGCCACCCTGTACAACATATAACTTTTTTCTCTCCATAATAATATTGTTTTGGCCATCGATACATACTTAACTGATTAAAATGTATTAATTTTTAAAACACTTTAATTAAAACAAATTAAAAAAAAAAATATGAATAAAAATTAATGGTTCTATACCAGAATAAAGTAAAACACATAACTGACTGTCACTTAACTTCTGGTCTTCACTGCCCATCTACATTACTGCCTGTCTACATTAGACATGAAAAACAGTTAAAGGCCCTGATTCACTATCCTATATGATCGTACGATTCATTCACAGGAAACTGTTTCGAAAGTCTGGCCGACTTGAAAAAATCGCTTCAAAATGGCGTTGTAGGCCACACTATTATACAAGTGTAATTGCAATAATTTATATACACAATAAAATAATTAAAAAAAACTTTTATTAACATAATAATTTTACATGATTTAAATTTTTTTTCGAGGCGCAAACAATATTCTCATATTTTTCACAATATATACCACACTGATCGCACAGAAACCATAATGCTTCAAAAAGTTGCATAAAATTTTCAATTTTCTGTAGAACTTGCATTCACGTTCACACACAAAAGTTTTGTATCGTCAAGTTTAAGTTTTTTTTTGCCTTAAAGTTTCCATATTTTCTGGCATTCCATTTTAAACTTAACGCTACCGTCTGCACCCTTTTTGACTCTCTTCTCTACGTTCTCCCAAAAACTCAAGACTTGACGAGGCAAACTTGATGTATATAAACTGGCACCACAAAAGATAAGCCTTCTTTACAAACGATCAAACTTCTCTATGTTCTTTCCATTGTTGGTATATCATAATGCTCAAGCCACACAGTCGTTCGGTTCATTCATGTTGTATGAGTTATAGCGCATTTACACCAACTCAAAATCTAGTAGATTTGAATTGAAATCTACAACGAAATCTCTATCGTTTACACCATCGTTTTTTGACATCTAGCAAGATTTCATTTGCTCAAAAATAATTTATGCATGCGGGCTTGACAATACAATATTATCAGAGACTGAATACACCAGCATTAAAGTGTATAGTTTTTGTGCCCAGAGACTGCATACACCACATTAAAGTGCAATTTTCATTTCATTTCATTTTTATTTCAAAAATATGCAATACAAAGCCTCAAGGGCCAATATAATTATATTACATCATAGTAGTATATAGCCTGAATATACAACTTTGTTTATAACAAAAATAAAAAATAATTAACAATATATTATAAAATTAATTAAAATAAAAAATAAAAATCATATTTGAGAATACCAGCTCCCCAGCTGAGAAAAATAAGAAAGAAAGCATTTAGCGCGGAAGATATAGGTCCAAATCAGTGGGATAACCACGGAAAGAATATGTAGGTGAAAAGCAAAATATTTCAATGCGTAGATGAAAACATTAAAAGTTTTAAACGAAACACGTTATTCGAATGAGAAAATATGCGCAGGGAAAAAGGTAAAAAATTCCACCATCTAGCAATCCTAACCACAAAAGATTTATCAAAAAAAGAACAAGAAATTCTCGGTATCAGCAGCTGAGGATTCCTAGAAGAGCGCAGAAACGTAAATGAACTATACAATGCTAAAGGTGTGGAAGTCTTCATAATCTTGTGAAACAGGACCAAATTACGAATCATTAGAAATTTCGCAAAACTACAACCAAGAAATCGTTCAAAGAAAGGCGAGATATGTTCACGTCGGCGAACATTATAGACAAAACGTACAACAATGTTAATGAGACGGTTAATTCTATTCAGATACATTGAGGACGTACCCGAAAAAATTTCAAGACCATAAAGGATGTGCGACATTAGTAATGCCCATGAAAGTTGCGATCTGATACGAAGGGGAAGTGAAAGATTCGCAGAGTAGATTCTACGTAGTGTACCGAAAAGTTTACTACTTACCATATCGATATGGTATGAAAAGGAAAGTTTTGGGTCAAGTATTATACCTAGACATTTAAGCTGATCAACAAAAGAAATGCGCACCCCATCCAAGAATATATCAAGGTCGAAAAAGAAGCGATGACTGTATCCAAAAGTTATTGCCTTAGTTTTAGCAGGATTAACGTTCAAGGAATTGTTTGACATCCATTCGAGCACCCGTCCTAGACAAAAGTTAATGTTCGCCTGCAGAACATCCGGAAAATCTAAAGGACTCTTGAATAACAAAAAGACATCGTCAGCGTACAAAAAGGTCTCACAGGTAGTGGAGTTCACAAATCCAGGTAGACTGTTAATGTATATAGTAAATAAAAGGGGACCCAGAACTGAACCCTGGGGAATACCGGATAGAAGAGTCCGCAACCCAGAGCTAACACCATTTAGCACAGAAAATTGAGACCTATTTGTCAAATAAGAATAAATGAGCTTACAAGCCGATCTGGAAAACTTAAACTCATTGCTAAGCAATTTTTGTTGCAGCGTAGTATTTTTATGTACTTTTTGCAAGAAATCACAGTTGCATCGCTTAGTACTAAGTAGATTTCAGGAGATTTCGTCGAAATCTACTGATAAAGTAGATTTCATTTTTTATGGGAAATCTTCTCAAAATCTACTAGATTTGGCTTGAAATCTCAAATAAGCAGATTTCGCTCTGTTGTAAATAGGCTCTTAATGAGAATAAGAGCGTTTGGACACGATTTATTTACGGCAAGTCCTTGTCTTGCCTGTGCGAACTTGTTCATGAAATGCTTTTGTCAATTCTGCTCATAATCAGAATTTGATGTGTGCAGCAGAATGAATATGATTTTTAATCGTTATTTATTAATATATGCTGAATAAAAAAAAATAATTTATGCTGAATAAAATTAAGAAAACCATGACTTTGAAGTTCTCTGATCGATACCCTAGTGATAGTGCTTCCTCCCTAGTCTATCTATCTCCCTTTAACGTCAAATTCTATTTTCAACAGGTTAGTCCGCAACAAAACAGCTGATTCTGATTAGAAAAGAACTTACAAACTAATTTTGCCTTTAAAAATTTCAATAGCTTTGTATACTTCTCTTTTTGTTTATTTGCTATTATACATTTTTTTTAAGCAAATAAAAAGAGATATGTATGTTGCGCTGCATTATAATCTATTAAGTATGTATGTATGTATATTTTACATTTTTGTGTAAGTATGTTTGATTAAATTTTTCCAACCTTAATTATAATTTAATTTCTAATTTTATTATTTGAACTTGATGCAATTTCTGTTTGAAATATATCTCAAGTTCAGATAATCAAATTTGAAAGCAAATAAATACTATATAAAAATTAAAATTAATTAAAAAATTAGTAAATTTAGATTAATCATTTGTTATAAATTGTATAAAAACTAGGTGTTTTGAAGTTTTCGAAACATGTATTAACCGCCAGTTTACCAATTTCGAAAGAAAATTAATGCGAAAGAAAGCCAGTCACTCACATTCGAATCAATTTGGCTTTGTCTATCTCACTACCATTCGTTCGCATATTCTTATATATTTTGATTGAGTTTTGACACATCGTTCGCATAGAAAACAGTTAGACGAACCCAAATCAATTTACTTTCGCTTAAATTGCGATCGCAAGCATGCTGTTGAGATTGGTAAACTGGCTGTAAGTCAAAAGCAAACTTGCAGAAGATATATTATGAAATATGTGTATGGCAACACAACATGGATGTTTTAACTGAAGTATTAAACACATAGGACACAGCAGACTTCACAACTTCACGACAACAAATGCTACAACCGGCAATTGCAGTCGTCTACTGAATTATTTGATCGCGGCAGCAATATAAATTTATTTACATAAAAGCAAGGTGCGTTAACGTCTACACGGTGGCAGCACTAGAGAAAAATTACAACAAAAACAGGCATCTGGTAAGCTATGTTTGCCAAAAATACTTGTAATTTTTTTACAGTTATAAACTATGAATGTATCTTTTCATAATTATGAATTATTTTTATTTGAATTATTCTTACGTTCACAAAATAATTTTTATATGTTTAATTCAGAATAAAACACTAAATTCACTTCCAAAAATGTAAACAATACACTAGACGTAAATGGCTTAAGGCCCTGATTCACTATCCCACACGATCGTACGATTCATTCACAGGAATATGTTTTAAGAGTCTGGCCGACTTTACAAAATCGCTTCAAAATGGCGTTGCAGGTCACACTATTATATCGGGTGGTTAAATTTCAAGGGCCGATGTTGAATGTGAACCACACCTAAATGCCAAGTTTTTTTCCGAATTTTATTTGACATTTCTCTATTTTAGACTTACTCAATTTGAACCATGGAGAGATACACAATCCAACAGCGTGTTAAAGTTATCCAGACTTATTATGAAAATGGGCGTTCAAATCAAAATGCATATCGTGAAAATCATCTTCAGTGATGAGGCACATTTTCACCTCAGTGGATTCGTCAATAAACAGAATTGCCGCATTTGGGCGAATGAGAATCCAAGAGTGACTGTCGAAAAACCAATGCACCCACAAAGAGTGACTGTTTGGTGCGGTTTATGTGCTGGTGGCATCATCGGGCCGTATTTTTTCCAAAATGAGGCCGGTCAGGCAGTTACTGTGAATGGTGTTCGCTATCGTGAGATGATAACGAACTTTTTATGGCCCGAATTGGAAGATATGGATGTAGACGATATGTGGTTTCAGCAGGACGGTGCCACTTGCCACACAGCTAACGAAACAATTGCTCTTTTGCGCAACAAATTCAATGGCCGTGTTATCTCACGTAATGGCGATGTCAATTGGCCGCCAAGATCATGTGATTGGACACCGTTGGACTTTTTTCTTTGGGGTTATTTGAAAGAAAAGGTTTACGTCGATAAGCCAGCAACAATTCAACAGCTAAAGGATGAGATAATTCGGCACATTAACGGCATAGAACCTCCATTATGCCTCAGGGTCATCGAAAATTTGGACCATCGGATGGAGGTGTGCCGCCGTGGTCGCGGCGCCCATTTGGCCGATATTTTGTTCCATACATAATTGAGTAACACCAATATATCATAATAAAATAAAATTACAATAATTTCGTAAATAGTTTGTGTTTTATTCAAAATCAACATCGCCCCTTGAACTTTAACCACCCTTTACAAGTATAATTGCAGTAATTTATATACACAATAAAATAATTGAGAACTTTTATTACCATAAAAATTTAACATGATTTAAATATTTCTCTCAAGGTGCCAACAATATTCTTATACTTTTTACTATATATACCACCCTGATCGCACAGAAAGCATAATGTTTTGAAAACTTTCATAAAATTTTTCGAATCGCACGATTAGTCAAAAACTATGTCACACGATTGCATTTTTAGTACGTTCTCAGCAACTTGTTTTATTTAGTAGATCTCACGATCCAGTAGAATAGTGTAACAGGGTCTTTACTATATTGCCAGTAGCAAAACACTGTCACATGCCGTAGCGCATGTAGATGTTAATGCACCTTGCATAAAAGTATATCTCAATGTGGCCAGCTTAGAGCTTTCAGATTTACAGAATATCGTTCCTTCAGTTTTTATCAAACTTTTATGAATTTTGTTGGTAGAATTTTCGAAAATTGTCAATATTTTGTTTTACTTTTGATTGAAAAAGCAAGGGACTCGTATGTGTTTTTGTCAAATATACGTAAAGGAAACGAAAGACAGCTGTATCACTACCCTATTAAAGCCATCTTGGAAATTAGTTCAATAATAAATGCATGAAAATAATGACATGAAAACACTGACAAAAACAGCAAAATTCTGTTACTGCAAATGTTACTGTTTTCTGTTCCGATCTGAACAAAAGTTAACGCTTTAATATGGGAGCTGTTTTTTTGTGTTGTGGAAGGAAAACTTCAATAATATTTTGGGGAAAAAAAGTAAAAAATAATTTCATATTAAAAGAAATTAAAATAAAGTTCCAATTCTAATTTTAGCTTGTAAATTCTGCAATAAAAATTGTTTTTATCACACACTATGAAAAAGGGCATAAAAATTGATGATAAGTTTTTGTTGATGGAATTAAAATAATGTAAAATCAAGACATACATACATATGTATGTGTACTCCATCATGAAAAAATCCGACTTACAAAAGTATGTTTTAAGTCCAGTTCAGATTATTATACTGTGTATTAATACTTGTCAAAAATTCAAATAATACGTGCAAGTCTGATAGGCTGAATGTAATCCGTCATACATACGAAAAATAATACGATAAAAATTTGACATCCCATACGACTTTTTGGTTTTTTGAAACTTTTCAAAACGATAATACTTTTCATTGGATCAGGGTTGTGTTTTTTTGGGAAACCAGCTGTAAAAGGATTTACTAGCCGACTATTTATTAGCCGATGGCGTGCCGTCTCCGATAGTATTTTTTGTCGTTATAAGAAAGCTTGAAATTTGGGATTTAGCTGTCGTATATAAATGTATTTTGCTCATGTGCTTTTAAATTTGGATCTGTTTTACATAATTATTATACTAGCTGCTAAAGACTTTCAAACGCCGTCACGTCTACCGCCTACGACGAAGAGCTCAGCCGCCGCCGTGTAAAGTTTTATGTTGGCACATCTCTCTGCTAAATAAATAAAAAAATATGAACAGCTGTTTTCTTTTCTACTCAAATTTTTTGGTTTATATCAAGTGTGATGGTGTGAATGCAAAATCTAATCTACGTTAGACTTTTAGACAGTCGCAAGAAATGTGTTTAGACTTTTATCTCACAAAATCGAATGAAAGTATTTATACTTGTATAATGGTCTGATCGGGCCTTTAACAGGATGTCTTAACAGTACTCATATTTCATGTCTTATATAGACGGGCAGCAAACAATGAAAAAGCTATTTATTCATATTTTTTAAGCTATTTATTAATATTTTTTTCCTATGCGTAAGCAAAAACAATCGAAGTCAAACTTTTTCGAATGGAGTTAACATTTATTTACTTGTTTTAGCACCGATTTTCATAAAAAATAATGCCAAATATTTGTTTACATGACTAATATGTGAACTAGTAACTGTTTTCAATGCAATACTAATTCACAAAACCCTTTGTATTCGTGTGTAGTGTGTATTGTTCAATTAAAATACAATAGTGTATGCTTCTTGTTGGAAATTTTCATATAAAATTTCGATACACCTATACACTTTTATTTTGCATGTTTTTGAAAAGTTGTATTGGTAATCGTGTTATCAACATCATGTGAATTCCATATCACATCGAGAAGAAAAAAAATAAGTACAAGCCATGTTTATGGTTGATATCACAAATTTTTATTTCTATTCTATTTTCCATTTTATTTCTTGAAAACCTTCTGCTGAATTCTGATTTTGTTTTTCTTACTTACTTTTGGACGTTTAAAATACAAAATAAATTGATACAATAACACATTGCGTGTATAGCTACGTACACACGGTAGTAAGATCTTACAATATTGCCAGTAAAATTGTCTGAAAATGTATTACAATCGTGTGAACTGCCAATTTTTAACTTACAACGTTGTCAGAAAAACCATTGTCAATCAATTGTAAGACGACAATGTTGTCGTGAGAACACTCTTCGTCGGCATTGCCAGATAATTGGCTGGTATTGTAAGCTCAGTTGAAATTGTCAGATGTATAAAATTAATGCACCTGACATTGGCATCATTGTCAGAAAAAAGTTTGATGGGCAACACTGCCAAGCAGATGGTTGTTGATATACATAAGTGGCAATGCCTTACCACATGTCTGGCAATTTTCTTCATCTAACAATCTGACGACCGTGTGAACTGACAATTTTTGTTCTCAGATGAATAATTTGTCAGGCCATAGGCTGACAATGAAATTGTAAGATTTTCTTACGACCGTCTGAACACACAATTTACTTCTGCGGGATAATTTTTCATTGTCACTACATTGTCAGCATGTTGCCAACCGTGTGTACATAGCGGAATATAAAATACACCATACAAAATTTTGTGAATTAGCTATATGAGATGAGAATTGTAAATGAAAAATATGTGTATAAAATAAACAGTCTCTGGTTTTAATATTTTTATTATTAGCTTATTTTTGTAACTTGAACTTCAAAATCTTTTGGAAATGGAAAACGTTTAACAATAGTTCTTGGAAAAAAGTACTTCCGCATAGTGGTTTATAAACATAGGAGTTATATTTAAATTACTATAGCTCTATTCACAGTCTCGTGCAAATGGTATTGCGTCATTGCATTTGCAAAAAGTTTTAGCATTTTGTTACTCTACATTTACAGAATACACAGCAATGCACTTGCTAGTCTTACGTGTAAATGCAATACTTAAAACCTATAGTTTTTATTTGCTATGCTTATGCACAAGTTAATTGCAAATCGACAGCTGACAATCAGCGAAGCCAGGCCAATTAGTTCGTAATTGCGAATTGCTCCCTATCTACTAGTAGCATTTGCCAAAATCTATTTGCATCCACTGTTGTCAAAACATTATTTCGCCAAATATTTGATTTTGGCACTTCGCTGCACAATCTTCGGCGGCATTCAAAAACAACACATAAATTGTCTGCTAACTCATCTATAATAGTTTCCACTGTATCAATTTCATTGGTTTCCATATCTAAAAATAGTTTGTGTTAAAAATGTAAAAGTATGCCCCCACTATATCAAACCTTCACTGATTATAATCTCTTCAGCAGCTTTTTCTATTAAAACGTCAATTAACTGCTCCTTAAGGCCATGTTACACTATCATACACAATCGTGCGATCTACTAAATAAAGCATGTGTGCTGAAAAAGTACTAAAAATGCAACCGTGCGACAGAGTTTTGGACAAATCGTGCGATTTCAAAAATTTCATGAAACTTTTCAAAACATTATCGTTTCAGTGTGGTATTTATTGTGAAAAATATAATAATGTTGTTGGCACTTCAAGAAAAAAATTATAAATAATGTGAAATTATTATAGTAATAAAGGTTTTTAACTATTTTATTGTGTACATAAATTATTGCAATCATACTTGTATAATAGTGTGGCCTGCAACGCCATTTTGAAGCGATTTTTTCAAGTCGGCCAGACTTTTGAAACAGTTTCCTGTGAATGAACCGTACGATCGTGTAGGATAGTGAATCAGGGCCTTTAAAGCTTTTTTTCGGCATATTTGATTTTGACTAATATTGCAGTAAATTATTTTCTAGTCTAATTATCAATCAGCTGTGATTTGCTTTGCAAAAAGTAGTGCAAACTAAACCAACAGAGGTGCTTCACAATTGATAGCTTATATTTGCAATTACATAAATTTGCAATCACAAATGCACAAGATTGTGAATAGAGATTATAAGTAGTTCCTTGCATTTGTTTTGGTATTTTCTAACTTCTAATCAAGTGGTTTGCTTTAAGAAAAAAGATTAAAAAAAAAAATAAGTTGCACCACTGTAACACAAAAATCAGCAGTTTACATTTTAGAAGTTATCATTTCAGTTGCGGATTTTGACTGTAGTTTGCATATATTTAATTTCTATATTATTGCATCATATAATAAGTATCTCGCACTATTTTATCTACTATAGAATTTACAAAATTTCCCTCAGCTATTTTTCAAGTACAAACACCTCTTTTGTATTTGTAAAAAAGGAAAAAATAGTATCTGCTGTTTATTATGTAGCTGCCGCTTTCAACATATTTATGTAGCTGGCTACAGGCTACATTTGTAGCCAGCGGCATCTGTAGTTGTGTAGCCTGATGTGATGAATATGTTTAAAGCATACTTCGACTGTGGCAAAAAATTACCATGGACAATAAACTGCATTTGTGTCGTTTCTTAAATGTTCGTACTTAACTGCATATATTTTGTAAATTGAAGTCGGTAGTCTACAGGCATCAATGTGTTTTATGCTTAATACGATAAAAAAAATTTGACGCGTCAATTTGATGAGTGAAGCTACGTACACACGGTTGTCAGATCTTACAATATTGCCAGTAAAATTGTCTGAAAATATATTACAATCGTGTGAACTGCCAATTTTAAACTAACAACGTTGTCAGAAAAACCATTGTCAATCAATTGTAAGACGACAATGTTGTCAGGCATCTGACAATCGTGAGAACACTCTTCGTTGGCATTGCCAGATAATTGGTATTGTAAGCTCAGTTTTAATTGTCAGATATATAAAATAAATGCACCTGACCATGGCATCATTGCCAGAAAAAAGTTTGATGGGCAACACTGCCCATATACATAAGTGGCAATGCCTTACAACATGTCTGGCAATGTTTTTCATCTAACAATCTGACAACCGTGTGAACTGACAATTTTTGCTGTCAGATGAATTATTTGTCAGACCATAGTCTGACAAAGAAATTGTAAGATTTTCTTAAGCTACGTACACACGGTTGTCAGATCTTACAATATTGCCAGTAAAATTGTCTGAAAATGTATTTCAATCGTGTGAACTGCCAATTTTTAACTTACAACGTTGTCAGAAAAAACATTGTCAATCAATTGTAAGACGACAATGTTGTTAGGCATCTGACAATCGTGAGAACACTCTTCGCCGGCATTGCCAGATAATTGGCTGCTATTGTAAGCTCAGTTTTAATTGTCAGATGTATAAAATTAATGCACCTGACGATGGCATCATTGTCAGAAAAAAGTTTGATGGGCAACACTGCCAAGCAGATAGTTGTTGATATACATAAGTGGCAATGCTTTACAAAATGTCTGGCAATTTTTTTCATCTAACAATCTGACAACCGCGTGCACTGACAATTTTTGTTGTCAGATGAATTATTTGTTAGGCCATAGTCTGACAATGAAATTGTAAGATTTTCTTACGATCGTCTGAACACACAATTTACTTCTGCGGAACAATTTTTAATTGTAACTACATTGTCAGCATGTTGCCAGATCTTACAATATTGTAACTTCTGACAACCGTGTGTACATAGCTTTACGATTGTCTGAGCACACAATTTACTTCTGCGGGACAATTTTTCTTTGTCGCTACATTGTCAGCATGTTGCCAGATCTTACAATATTGTAACATCTGACAACCGTGTGTACATAGCTTGACCATGCTGCTTAACGCATTGCATGGGCGAAAGCGGTGTTAGTGTATGGGGCCATAAGCTTCTCAATATTTACTTTTTTTTTTTAAATTTTGTTAAACAAATTTTGATTCTAAACTACAAAGAGGTACATTTTAAGACATTTTCTTTTTGTTTTTAAATTGTTCAGTTAATTATGTACTAAAGATTTCGTGTAAAATTTATATTTACTTTAAATTATTTTACTTGCTTAAACGTACATACAAAACAGAAATTAGTCAATTAATATTACTAGATAAATATGTTTTTTTTTCTTTGTTGTAGTTCTTATTTTATAATTACTTAATTCAATTTAAATAAGAGTTACAAAATAAAGAACATTAATTAGTTGTTTTATACAAAAATAATAATAAAAAAAATAATATTATAATAAAATTAAGTAAAAGCTCTTACATAATTAAAATTATGGACGCGTGACGCCACCATCTCAGCGATGTGAGATTACCGTTGAAAGAGGCTCCAGAGTTTATAGTTGGACCAACGTTTGGCTAAATTAGAAGCAGCGCCCGTTTGTTGAGGCTCAACGGTTTGAACTTTACGATTGTTAATCATTTTCGAACGCATTTGTTCTTCAATAAGTTCTTGCATGTCCATCTAATAAAAAATAAAATAAATAAAAATTTAATTTGCAACATAAACTCAATAGCGATATGCAAACTTTCTTTTTTATAAAATACGCTGGACAGCAAATAAACCCGCTACCTTTGAACTCTAGCCCGATTTTTTCAAAAAGTATAAAACTTACAACTCTCAAAGTCAAACCTATAGAAAGTGCGTTTCTTGACGATTCTAATTATGATTTAGCAATCAATTAAATATTTATTCAGAATATCGCAAAGATGAGACGTTTCCAGTCGCGCAAATCGTTTGTTATCACCAAGTAAAAAAAAGCAAATTAAAGCAGGAAACAAAGAAAAAAAATTGTAAAAAAGTTTATGTTTAGTATTCAGTGTTCCCTCCTCTTGCTCTGAGAACTGATAGCATCCTTGTATTCATAGATCTCACGAGCCTGACGATGAAATCATAAGGAATAGCATTTCACTCCTTTTCAATTGCGATTCATAGCTCTGAAAGCCTTGTTGGAGCGGGTACCCGGGCTCGAACCCGGCGTTTCAGCTCATCCCATAAGTGTTCCATAGGGTTCCAGTCCCGGGTTCGAGCTGGCCAGTCCATCGTACGAGTGCCAACGTCGCGTAGATATTGGGTCACCATATGAGCGACGTGAGGCCGTGCATTGCCATGCATTAACTGCATATCCTGCGTAAGGTACCACATGATCTGCGAGGATTTCAGAAATGCAGCGATGACAACTCAATTCACGTTTACCACGTCCATCGGTTCAATGAAAACTAAAGCCGTATGTGCAGTTAAGGCCCGTTTACATGGTAATACAAGATATTTAGATTTTGTGGGAGCAAAATATTTCGAAATTCTCTACGTACTTAAAGAAAACTGATCAAAAGTGGATTGTATATATTTTTCACGTTTACATTTGTGGAATGAGTAAAATTAAGGTATAAATATGAAAGTGTAATGAAATTAGTGATGGTTACAATTCTACAGCATTTACAAAAACAACATGCAATGATCTTCACCTGCAACTGTTTGGGTTTACAAATGTTGTGCCACCTTCAATAAATACTCGAAGTGCTGCCAATGTCAATTTAAAAATACAACTCTGATGGAATGAAAACACAGAGTTTTTTGAAATAGTTTACGCCGTGTCTTCACATGTCATCGACTTGAACATGACATGAACATAGCGTCGGCAGAGCGAGTGTAAAAAAAAGTTCATGTTCTGTATGTGGCCAATACGTATGTTCGGATTTACCTTATCAAAGTGCTCAATTCGTCGCCATTTTGTTTATTTTAGTACGTGATGGCCAACTTCATGGCGAACATTGATGCTCAGCCATATGCTCGAGCATCGATGTCAGAGCATGAACGAAACGTGGTCATGAGCGGTCCACATTAGCCATTTACGATGCTCATACCATGTTAATGGCTAATGGAGACCCCCAGTTAAAAAATGAAGCTTTACCAACCGCTTCAGTCGTAAAGCAGCTCTGGGCTGAAGAACAGCTCTCGCGTCATCGTAATTATTTCTTAAGTGCGGTCAGGCTTGTTGTTTTTGTTGTGCGGTCTTCGAGAGTTTTGCGTCTCACTTGCGCTGGTTAACGGTTTGCCTCAACTAATTGTATAGGTTCACAGTTTTCTGCAGGTATTTCAGTGTTGTTCATGCTGAAAGTTCCTGCGTGAAGGCATACGTTGTTATAGTTAGGCACAGCGACGATACAAACGTACTGTTAATACCATCTTGGACATATGATCTCCGTCACCCCATCCATGCTGTGCATCCTGTACTTTGCAACTGTATAGTTACATGAATAAATAAATAAATAAAACACCAACCGCTTGTCAGTTTTTGCATTTAGATTTCTCTCCTACTGAGTACATATTGTTTTTGCACGGTAAGATTTCCTTTATTCAACACGCATTTCTGACAGATTTAAATATTTGTATTACCATGTAAAGGTGCCTTTAATGAGATATCGCCCTACACCATTACAGATCCTCCTCCACAAGCAACAGTTCCTTCGATGCAAAACTGAGAATAACGTTCTCTAGGGCGACTGAATACTCTCTGACGTCGATCACTTCCATATAGACTCACCCTTGTCTCATCAGTGAAGAGTACCTTATTCCACTGCTCCAACGTCCTATTTCTATTCTCTTGAGTAAATTCAAGTTGTGCTCGACAGTGGGCTATCGTTAATGCTGGGTCTGTTGCCGCCTTTATTGGGATTCAGGTCCCGGTCAGCAAGTCTTCTTCTAACAGTATTTGAACTTATGGCTACTTGGCGTTCATCACGCAGACTTTGTTGGACTTGAACTGTGTTGAGTCGACGATTTCGCAGAACAGTTAGTTGGATGTAATGATCAGCTGATGCTGATGTACCCTAGATCTGCCCGTACCTGGAAGGCGATCGAATGCTCCAGTTTCTAAGTATCGTCTGTGAACTGATTGCACTGAAGATCTGCTAAAACGAAGTCTTTGAGCAACCTCACGTTATACGTGGCCTGCTTGAAGTAATGCTACAAGTTGAGAGGCTTCCTGAGGTGTTGTATCCGTTATTAAGTCAAAAAAGTTACAGAAATACACGCGTCTATGCACATGATGGAAAATATTTACAGAAATGACAAGGAACATCGAACTACCCTCACTGCAGAAGAGATAAAGCTGAGCACGAATTCTAGCCAAAACCGAGCAAATCGTAAGCATTGTATTTGTTGCTTGATTGCGATGTGAGATGACGGTACTTTAGATTTAATTTTTAGTCATTTTGATCGTCTTGAAACGCACTTTCTATAGGTATGACTTTGACAGTTGTTAGTTTTATACTTTTTGAGAAAATCGGATTAGAGTTCAAAAGTAGCGGGTGGCCTGGTTTATTTGCAGCCCAGTGTATATTTTGTGTTTATTAAGCTCTTATTGCACAAATTTCTAAAATCTTTGTCTAAAAATGTTTAAGGAAAATTACTCTTTTCTTACAAATTATCTAGACGAGATAAACACCAAATTAATAATAAAGTTATATGTGCTGATTACAGAACACGGACGAGCGAAAAAGGCTAGAAAATTTGAATGAACATCTTGTACTAACCTGCCACTGCTCTAATTGTTGTGATAGTTCCACTTTCTGTTGTATGGATTCAAGTAATTGTGAATTGGCCTGCATGAGTTCCACACGCGTCTTTGCCAATTCCACTTCGGCTTTGGTACGCCGTTCATTGGCATTATCACGTTCTGTTTGGGCTTTGGTCAGCAACTCGTCACGATCTGTAGTATCTACCAAATCGCCCCGAGCTTGGTCCCTTTCTTCCTTAACATTAGTCAGTTCAACATCAGTAACAGCCAACTGTAAAAATTAATAACATTTTAGTTTAAAGCAATAAAAACTCTCTTCACTTTCTCTCTTCCACTCTCTCACTCACCTTTGCTTCTAGCTGCTGTATCAATTGATGAGATCGTTTTATTTCATCCTCTTGTTCCAATACCAAATTTCTGGTTTGATCCAACATCTTTTTAAAATTGCCTGCATCCAAATTCAGTAACAAACGTGTTAACTCATCAGACATGGCCGACAGCATGCCCTGGCGAAAATTTATGCCACTATGGCTGCTCTCACTGTTGCCATTTGTTGATATTGTATTATCCATAGATTCCAAATCCAATGATATGTCCGAATTAAGACCTGTAAAACCTTATTGGTTTCAAATATCACAACAAACCAATTAAAAAAACACTAACTACGGACACACAAAACAACATGCAAAACAACATGGATGACTTTGTCAACATACCTGAGTCATCGTCATGACTGATTTTTAAAGAATCTACCAGAGATTTTAACTGTATATACACCGAACGAGCCTCGACCCAGATTTGTGAGGGTTTGCCGTCTTCGGAGAAACTGGCCTCATCTTCGTCACACTCCATTTCAAATTGCAAGGACTTTTTACCGGTGGATGCAGAATAATTGTCCTTTAGTAAAAACGTTTGGTGTTTTGGAGTTAATAGTATGTTGTTTGGTTAAATGATGAACAAATCAATAGAATATATGGTTAAAGTAAAAAATTTGGAAAACATAATGAGGAAATCAATCACTTTTGAACGAAAACTAAAGAATAAAAAAAAAAAAATTACACAAAATAAAAGACTATTACGGTTAGAGCAATGCTCTGCCATTTAGCTTTCACGCCTAAAATAAGACGTTTAGTTGACACTGGGCAAGGCAGCTTTAATAGGTAGTGGCAGAATTAGAATAAATACAACACAAACAAACATCAACATGTCTTGCACAATGTGCAGTCAATGCAGTGCAAGACTAGATCATTTTCCAAAGTTTAAAGACACAAAGATATTGAATAGGGAAAGTAATTATAAACGTAGATTTACATTAGAAATGTTGCAGATTATTAGTACACCAGCTGATAGAAGGATTAATTATAAGGCAGATATAGATAATATAGCTCAGATATATAAGTATTTAGTTAAGAATTAGAATGTTATCTTGTTATTTTTTGTGTTCACCGTTAATGTTAATAATGTTTTATAATAATTGTATTGTATGTTAATTTAAGTGGGAGGGAAATATTTTTTAATTTTTTATTTGTTATTTTTAAAAATTTCAATTTGTATACGTTCTTGTTGTTACTTTTTCAAAAATTGTTGTAAAATTATGTGAAAATATGTATTTCAAAAATGATTTTCTTTCATTCATATGTATAGTGGCTTTGTTTGGTTGTTGTTATTTTTTATTGTTTTTTAAATTTTTAACATTTTTTCAAAATTGTATATATTGTATGTATGTATGAATTTTCATTCATTGTAGGGTTTTGTATGTTTGGTTATTGTGGTTATTATTGATTTTATACATTTTTCAAAATTGTATTTATATATGTATTTGTATTTTTTCATTCATAAGTATGTATGTTTGTTTGGTTTAATAATTTAAAAAAAAAAAAAAAAAAAAAAAAAAAATTCAAACAATTAAGTTTTTTATTCGCTATTTTTAGCTTCTACCATTTATACCAATAAAAATTATAAATAGCTTGTTTTCTATGTTTCCCAGCTATCTATATGTCGACATTTCATAGGAACTACCCTAATCATCAGTAGACTTTGGAAATTTTTGAAAGATATTCTCAAACATTCAACTTTATATCCCAGCAATATAAATAAATTGCTGAGAATTTAAAAGAAAAATGCTCTAATAATATCCGTCAAAACACAAAAAACAAGCCTTTTCATTTATTCACCTCTCTAAAGGTGTAAAGAAATGTTAGAGAGGTGAATAAATGAAAAGGCTTGTTTTTTGTGTTTTGACGGATATTATTAGAGCATTTTTCTTTTAAATTCTCAGCAATTTATTTATATTGCTGGGATATAAAGTTGAATGTTTGAGAATATCTTTCAAAAATTTCCAAAGTCTACTGATGATTAGGGTAGTTCCTATGAAATGTCGACATATAGATAGCTGGGAAACATAGAAAACAAGCTATTTATAATTTTCATTGGTATAAATGGTAGAAGCTAAAAATAGCGAATAAAAAACTTAATTGTTTGAATTTTTGTTCTCTGCTTTTCGATACTTTCAAAAAGCAAATCGTAGCAACCAACGGTTGTTCATTTGTTTGAAAGGTGTAAAGAAATGTTAGAGAGGTGAATAAATGAAAAGGCTTGTTTTTTGTGTTTTGACGGATATTATTAGAGCATTTTTCTTTTAAATTCTCAGCAATTTATTTATATTGCTGGGATATAAAGTTGAATGTTTGAGAATATCTTTCAAAAATTTCCAAAGTCTACTGATGATTAGGGTAGTTCCTATGAAATGTCGACATATAGATAGCTGGGAAACATAGAAAACAAGCTATTTATAATTTTTATTGGTAAAAAAAAAAAATTTTATTGTTGTTTTTATTGCCTTGTATATTTTTCAATATTTGTATGTATGTATGTATGTATGTATGTATGTATGTATGTATGTATGTATGTATGTATGTATGTATGTATTTGTAGTTTTTCATTCACATGTATGTATGTTTGTTTGAGTATTTTTAAACATTGTTTCAAAAAAATTTTTTAAACAATAACAAATATTATTGCCCTGAAGAAGCTATCCGAAGGAAAGCGAAATATTGGCATACATATTAAAATAAATAAGCAAAAAGGACCTTAAAATTAACGAAATACTACTTAATTAAGAAATAGAGGTCGAATAAAAACCAAAATACTAAATATATCTCTTTATGTAAAAATATGAAGCATACTTATAGGCGCAAGTAAAATTTTCTTTAAAGATTTGTTTAGTAAACGAAACGAAGAACCATTTTATAGAACTCTCCATTTTTGGCGCTTGTTGAAACCTATTGTGCGAAAAATTCTTTAGTAAGTGCGCCGTCTAAAATTTTGGTGTCACCAAATCGTATTCAACACAACTATTTGTTTTAGTCTAAAGCAGTGGTACCCAAAAATTCTATATGGAAGAATAAACACCAATCCATTTAAAAAAAAAACTACTTTTATTTAATTTATTTTTTTTTGTTGTAAAAAGCAAAACAATTTACAGAAACAAAATTCACACTGATAATCGCTGTCGCCAATGTTTACCAGCAAAGCATGCGAAAGTGTTGTTGCTTTGCTCTTGTGTGTGTGCAGTGAAGAACGACAAAAATATATACATATAAGAAGAAGTTGTTTGAGTATATTTCATTGCTAGTGCTGAGCGCAGTATGTGTATATTAAAGAGCACACCCCTATAGCTAAGCGCTTTTACAAAAACAATTGAGCATCAAGGGCATAGGCCTAGGTAAGTCTGGTCTAAAGCTTTGTATAGACGGTTGTCAGATCTGACAATATTGCCAGAAAAATTTGCAGAAAATTTCTAACAATCGTGTGAACAATAATTTGCCGTTGTCAGATAATTGTCAGATGTTGTTAGCTTAATTCATATTGTCAGGTGAGTGAATTTTTTAACATCTGACAATGGCGAAAGGCCCCCAAAAGTACTGATCAGTTTTTGGGGGGCATTTTTCAAATTCATCGAAGCTCTGGCTGTGTGTGCAGTAGCAACATCCTGTTGAAGCCACATGTGCGAAGACTACGATGGAAAGCTAGCAGGGTTGGCAAAAAGAATTCCGTAATCATGCGTTAATAATTTTCACCGTACGCATTCGTCGCCTTGTCTCAAGAATTTTAGAAAAAAAAAATCGTCCAATTATCTCATGCTTGGATAAGGCACACCAAACAGTCATCCTGAGGCAACGGAATGGTTATTGATGTTTCAATCGAGGGTTGCGAATTTTTGTAAATCAGTTTCGACAGTTTTGCTCGTTGAGGTGACCATTTAACCGAAAAAATGAGCCTTATCGCTCCAAAAATGGGGTTGGAAAGCGTTCCAACATCGCATCTCCAAAAATGTTTGCGCGAATCAAAGTCACTTTCAGTTCTTGAACGATTTGCATTTTAAAAGACTGGAACTTCAGAACTTTTTGAATAAGCGCTCTTGGAAGTCCCAGTGAGGCTGCTCTTTTCCGTATTGAAAGTCGTGGATTTTCACGTAAATTGCTTTCAACCAGTTCAATGGTTTCGAGAGTCTTTTAAGTGCGACTGAGCGCTGGCCGTGAGACATTCATAGCCAAAGTAGTTGCGTGGAATTTCTGCACCTACAAGCGAAATAAATTCACAGTTGGTCTATCACATATTCACCGAATACCGAACTTTAAACTAACTTATACACCAGCAATTGCGAAAGAATCAATACTCTTAAAAAATGCCTCCACAGCGAACGCATAGAGTTCACTCGACCACTGTGACATCGTGGCTGATTAATCCAAACAATCGATAATTGCAACCGCACCGCTTAATTTTTTTTAATAATCGTATTTGTTCAAACTAAACTTGGACAAATAAATATCGCGAACATTGTATCCCTAATTATAATTGAAAAAAATGTAGTTTAAAAAAGACGGTGAATTGGTGTCACTGCATTGCAGCGTAATTTTTAAAACACTTTTAATTCTCATTACACTGAATCCCAACTCTTGAGGAACATTATTATAGTTCTTCTTAAGTGTAAATTAAAATTTTTTTTTGCATTAAAATCTCATTGAATTAATAAAGTGGAGTACAGAAAAAACAAATAATTCTCTTTCTGATTAACTCCAATATGGTCAACTGGGTGTCCTACATCGGAAAAAAACAATAAATACTCCAAAAATATTCAACCAGTTGAATGTTTTCGAGAGTCCTGAACGTGCGACTGAGCGCTGGCCGTGAGACATTCATAGCCAAAGTAGTTGCGTGGATTTTCTGCACAAGCAAAATAAATTCACAGTTGGTCTATCACATATTCACCGAATACCGAACTTTAAACTAACTTGTACACCAGCATTTACGTAAGAATCACTCGACCACTGTGACATCGTGGCTGATTAATCCAAACAATCGATAATTGCAATGGCGCCATCTTCTGCCCGCACTGTTTATTACTTTTTGAAATAGTCGTATTTGTTGGAACTAAAGTTGAACAAATAAATATCGTGAACATTGTATCCCTAATTATAATTAAAAATAAAATGTGGTTTAAAAAAGATGGTGAATTGGTGTCGCTGCATCGCAGCGTAACTTTTAAAAAACTTTTAATTCTTATTACACCGAATCCCAACTCTTGAGGAACATTATTATAGTTTTTCTTAAGTGTAAATTCAAATTTTTATTTTTGCATTAAAATCTCATTGAATTAATAAAGTGGAGTACAGAAAAAACAAATAATCCTCTTCCTGATTAACTCCGATATGGTTAACTGGGTGTCCTACATCGGAAAAAACAATAAATACTCCAAAAATATTCAGCATTTAAAAATATAAATTTGCAACCGGACAGCCTGTATTAGAGTTATATTGTAAATAGTTTTTCTTTCTTTAATTGATTTTATAACTTTTATTTTCTATATCAAAAGTGATTTGAAATAATATGAGTTGTTCGGTTTTTTGTTGCTTTTAACTTACCGCTCCCAAACGCTCACTCAGAACATTGTTTTCTCTGGTAGCACGTTCAAGTGCCTGCAAGGTGGTCTGTAAATTATTTAAGGAAAAATATTAATCAAATTAGTTTGATTCTAATTTTTTGAACTTATTTGATTTTTTTTAATTATATTATTATTCAAGCTCGAAATTTACAAAAAAAAGATATGAAATAAAGTTTGGATAATATTGTAAATAAATAATGGTTGAATGTTTTGCATCTAAGATAACATTATTTATAAAACATTTGTTAACGTTTATTTTTAAATATACATATTTTACTTCATAACATTTTCAATCAAAATATATTTTAGAATATGTTTAGCGAAAATATTTTTTCCGCGATTTTACACCGCTTTCACACACACACGAGAAGTTTACTTTGCAAAGTTTTGAGTTTGGTGGTGGTAAGGAAGAAGGTGGCTGCTCTCTTCTCTCTTGTTTTTTCATTGCCACCTACTCAGACTTTGTAAAGTAAATTTTTGTGTGTGCAAGCTGTATTAGAGTGGATCGATTTAACATTTCATATTGTGCCATCGATTTTTCGATAAGATTTTTCAGGAAAAAAAGTTTCTTTACGAGATATCAAAACAATAATTTTCGAGGCGGCCAAATTAAAAATTTTTTCTTTAATAAAATAGTTTATACCATGTTTCTACTACAAAGAAAAACACTTGTTTTGAGGAAAACATGTCGAAGTGTTTCCATTATACTTTGAAGTGTTTTTAATGTCGAATTTTCGAAACCAGGTTGACTTATGTATAGGTACATAAAAAATATTTGTGGCAAAAGGAAAATCTTTTGAATCCAGTGATGAAACCTTCTGCATTCTCCATGGATAAATATCTAATAGGGAAATTATATTGAATACAACAAGAGTTGTTGCTAAGAAGGATTAATATTGTCAAGTCGCTAAGACTGATTAGCACCAGTTCCATTTCTCTTATTTTTAGGATTTATTTTAACGTTTGCAATTAAGAGTATACAACTATGCTAAATAGATTGTATTTTATAAATAAAACATATTTTTTACAATGAAATAATTCATATGCAATAAGTGGTATTTATTTTTCATAATTTTCTTATTAATATATTGCATCAATGTTCCCTTTCTATCTTAAGATTGCTTAAGATAGAAAGGGCTTTTGGAAAAGAAATGTTTTATTTGGTAAACTTTTAGTGATCTACATACAAATACTTGAGGAAAACGATGGATTGGGCTTAATTTATTTACCGAATATATAAATACATATGTATAAATACATATACTATGTACATATATAGTATAAGAACGGAGCTAGAGAGTATGATTTGACGGCGGAAAAGCTTCGTCTGTACCTTGACTGGTCGAAATTGATAGCAATATTTTTTTACAGTTCTGATAGAAACTTTAGGTAATAAACCTAAAGTTTCTATCAGAGATACCTCCAAATATTTTTCACATCATCAATTTGTTCTTATTAGGATATCCGATCTATTATTACATTGATATGTATGAGAGTCTTCTGAAATAAATGTCTTATTATTTTTGCAATGAAGGCAGTTTTAAACGTATATCTTTTTTACCTTTGTATTGAAATTGATTTTTGAAATAAATCGCCCTTGAAACTTATAATTGTTATAATTCTGTATGTTCCTACTTCTTTTGTTTTTCTTTTTTTGTAAATGACAAAAAAATATGTATATTTTTTCGAACTTGTAATTCACTTATAATGGATAGTACAATATTTAATTTTTTCTTATTCAGTACAAACAGTGTTGTACGGAACATTTTCGAAGTGTTTTGCTCCAAAACATGTAGCTTGAGGTGTTTGGATCTTTTCAAAAATATATGGGAAAACATGTTTATTTTTACATGTTGTGCGCAAAACATATGTTTTCGAGCAAAACACCTATATGGAAACACACTATTAATTTCATCAAATATAATTCAGTAATAAATAATTTAAAAATAAATTTCACCTTGGTGATTGGGAGTTTGCAACCCACCTCTAATTTTGTTTCTTGTTCCCTGGCATGCCTTTCCAGCATGTGTATGCGATCTGAAGCCTCTTCTAAAGCCGAACTTATATTTTCCTTTTCTTCTTGAGCTATTTGCAAACGTTTTTCCAGCTCATGACGTTTACCAGTGGTCAAACTAAGTTCCGTTTTAATCGATTCCAAACTGTTGACATGTTCCTAAAGAATGAAAACAAATATAATAATTATTCTAATGAAATTAATTTAAAAAAATATATACTATACCTGTAGGCTGGTATTTCTGTAGGAATATTGATCCTTAAGTTCCTGAATTTGTGACATTAATTTCATTTCCGTGTTGTGGGCTTCTTGTATTTGCTCAGTTAGGCGGGAGTTTTGGCTGGACAATTCTTCAATTAACATGGTTTTCTCTTTTTCAGCTTGACGTATTGCATTTTCCTAAAACCAAATTAAGAAAAACAAGTTTAATTATTTCTATATATAATAATATTCCTTTCATATGCTGTATTTAAGTTGAAGATTTGTTAAATATTGCATAATAAAAGTGATATTCAAGATGTTGGGTGTGTGAGATAGCAAATTTGTGTAATAGACGCAATTTCTATTATGCAAGTATTATTGCTGAGCTGATGAGTAAAATACGTCCCCCCGATCTTTAAAAGTTTAATGAACCCAGCCTAGTGGAAATTGCGAGATAGTAAACAATTGCTCTCGTTTGTGAATGGTTGGTTAGTTTGGACATGAAGCGAATAACGAAGACGACGCCGAAAAGTTGACAAAATAATTTACTACTGCACATCACGTCACACGGGATTACAAATTGTTGTTTCTTCATTTTCTTTTGCTCTCACCATAATACACAAAAATCACTGTCTACGTCACATTCTACAGCTCACTGATGTAAAGAACATAACGGACCTGTGCAAAGCGTAATCTATTATTTTTGATTAGTGAGTTTGGTGGATCGGCTTCGCTCTCTGACTACCAACTGTTCGTTTGCAATTGAGGATTGTAAGCACATGGTGTATATATAAACTTCATCTTTTAGTCTTACACATTCGTAAATGGTTCAATTATATCGCTCTATATTTTGTTAGTAAGTTTATACTTTTCCATTTTGCAAATGCTTTATTGTTAAAACACTTCAATAATATTGTAAATAGATGATATCCTTATTCACAATTTTGTGCATTTGCGCATTTGAAAACATTTGCTGCCGACTGTCAACGCCTATTCCATTCGGTTTTCGCACTTTTTTCAGTTACGTTGATACACATGTCTGTTATATATGTTGGCAACATCAGCCTCTTCAGATTATCAGATTGTTTTTGATAGAAAAAAATTTTGGTTGTGTTCTGGTGTGCTCTTCGATTTTTTACAAAATTTTTAGCAAAAACAACGTCGCATGGACACCGCTCAGGAGCTGTTGAACATCGTCAATGACGACCCAGATTTCCCCAAAAAGGTCATAACTGGTGAGGAACTATGGGTGTATGGCTATTTTTTTTAAAGCATTTTTTAATTTATTGAATCTTCAAAATGAACTAACAATAAGTATTCAAATCTTAATACTAAATTTAAAATTAAAAAATGTGATTTTTCTTAAGTCCAACCAATGCTAGACAAAAAGTTTTATTATGCGGGTGTTATTTCGGTAAAATCACCTATTGAGCAATCTAATGGTGGCAGTGATATCTCTTCTTCTAAGCCGAGTGTGGCCGCCAAAATTAAGTATATTACGCGCAAGAGCGTTTGGATGAAGTTCCAGTTTACTGACATACCTTGTCGCGTACTTAAAAAATTCCTCTTTTACCAGCGGAACACTCAGATCTTTATGAATTCGTAAATTTTTTACGTACCATGGAGCTGCAGCAATCGTTCGAAGAATTTGGTTTTGTCGCCTTTGAATTTTTTCAATATTTGACGCTGAGGCGGTGCCCCATAATTGGGCTATAGAATTACATTGTATAACAGAAGTTTGCAATCCAACTTCGAGTTTCTGCCCATAAGCCAATTTAGTTGCGCAGCTTTTAGTTTCAAGTGAGTGACTTTTGCTTCAATGTGAGACTTCCACGTTAGCCTACGGTCGAGGTGTATATCAAGGCTCTTGACTTCATTATGCTGCGGTGAGTTGTTTATTTGGATAGGCGCACATGTTTGCTTACACAGTGTGAATGTGACATGAGTACATTTCTGTTCATTAACTTTGATTTTCCAAAGTTTTAGCCATTTCTCTAATATTGAAATATATTCCTGTAAATTTCGTGCAGCTGACTGGGGGTTTTCATGAACACTCAAAAACTCTGTGTCATCTGCAAAGGTGGAAGTGTGGATTCCGGATGTCGTTGGCATGTCAAAGGCGTAAATCAAATATAAAGTAGGCCCCAGTATGCTGCCTTGGGGAACTCCTGCCTCGATTGGATGAGTTGAGCTTTTAAAGTCGCCATCTCTGATAACAAACTTACGCCCATATAAGTAGCTTTCTAGAAGTTTATGGCTATAACATTGAAAGCAAAGCCCAATCATCCCCATGGAAAAGTCCAGAAGAACCAATACCAAAAAAAGCACATCAAGCACATCCCACTGATGGTGGCTGAGTGGTTAAAGCAGCAGATCATGATACGTCATGACCCGAGTTCAAACTACGAAACAGCTAGTTGTCCCCCAGCTAAAGATTTGATTATTATTTTTCTTGTCTTCTTCAATCAATAATTGTTGATCACAGTAGATTTGTATTGTAAAAAATCCTTCTTAAGAAAAAAAACTTAAGAAAGGAAAAAAACTTGAACTATAACCCGTTGTACAAATGTACAAACCTAAAATAAATTAATCTAGAATCTTAAAAAAAAAATGTGTGCTGATATTTCTTTTTCTTATACAGTCTCACAAAGTCGAACCGTCCAGAAATTAGAACCGGTCATTGGACGCTCTGAAATTAGAATCACAGGAGCGTTTTTTTAGGTTTTTATTTACACCAGAAAAAATTTTGTTTTTTTTTATGATTTAGAACCAAATATTATTCTATTATTAGAACTGAGGGTTCTTATTTCTGGAAGTTTTTCATTTTTATTTTTTTGCAAATCATTTTTTTCGCTCATTAAAGTAAAACATAAGTTAAAAGCAAAAGCAAGATTGCGATGAGGTTCTTCGAATCTTTTGTACGCAATTATGCCAAACAATTCAGTAAATATAAAATCGAGGAATGGTATACATCTTCATTACTTTACTGACGCATCTGATGCAGAGAGTAGTGATGAGAAGGCTTCAGATAGCAGCGATATCGATGCTAGTGACATAACGCCTCTATTCCTCATTTAAAAGTCCTTGAAGGCATCAATAATGTTATAAAATGTTGCAAAACCAGTGATATATTTTCCAGTAAACACATGTCGAAACTATTAGGCGTCCGTAACGATATCGTTGTATCCAGTTTAAATAAATCAAAAAAAGAAACAAGTATTACTGATTTTATGTTGAAACCAATTAAATATCTATGTAATATGTACTTAAAAAATCTTTTTCTATAAATTTAATGTGTTCAATTATTTAAATGTTAATAAATAATAAGTGTTTTGTGTTAAAATAAACTCTACAGAACTAGTTTTATGTTTTAGAATCATTTTCTGTTAAAAAACAAAAACGTCCAGAAATTCTAACTTTTCAGAAATTAGAACTGGCACTTGGCTGCTTCAAGGTGTTCTAATTTGTGAGATTCCACTGTATACGAGAAATTACTCAAAATTTAACTCTGGGTGGCAACGCCACAAGCATAGCTATCCCTTCAGATAAAATTATATTTATTCTTACCTGAGCCAGCAATTTGTTTTTGAGTTCATTGAGATCTGTTTGTATTTCCAGCACCCTTTGCTCACTCTCCTCTTCAGCGATTGCCAGCTTTTGACGTAAAACATGTTTTTCTTGTTCCAATTTCTGTCATAAAAGAAAGAGAAAGAAAATGAATTATTACTTTAAACGGCTATAAAAATGGAAATATCTACTAAATGTATATGCTCTTTTTGTTTAAAAGTTAAATATTAAAATTAATACCTAAATACATACAAACGCTTTATTTAGTCAGCAAATAAATAAGAATTCAGGTGGCTGATGACATGAATTATAAAAAAAACTCGTGTTAAAACTGCTTAACAAAACGTCTGAAATAAAAAACAATATTTCAGCAACTTCAAATAACAACACGATTGTGAAATGTTACAAAAACAAAATTAATACAATAAAAATAAAAACAATAAAGTTTTGCTTATCCGAAAAACTTTATATATGAAAATTTTAAGTGTGATTTTCATCTAGTTGGCATCACCGTTTGACGTTGCTTCATGGATGATCTATCATAACAAATTTCCCAAAATGTTTTTATTTTTGTTAGGAAATAATTCGATACGTTTTTCTTGTTCTTGTTGATTTCAAGTTATTTGACAAAAATATTTGATTTCAAGACTTTTAAATGACATTATCGTTAACTTTGTTTGTACAGTGTACGAGTACGAGTATATAGCGACTGACCAAAATAAGAAAAATGAAAAAAACTCACGTTTCTGTTTAAAATACATATAAAGTTACTTCTTATTTTTTTGTATTAGGAGGTATTTTAAGAAATTATTTAATTAAGAGAGAAATAAAACAACATTATTACATAATTTTGCTTAAAACAGAAAACAAAACTACATTAGCTGCACTTCACTCAAATATTAGTTAAACAATAAAATTTAACAACTTTTAAACACGAAAAAGTTTTAAACAAACAATATGAAGTCATAATTAAATATATTAACATCTTTAAGTATATGTTTAAAATTTATTTTCATTCGTTCAGCGATTAACAAAGAATTTATCATTATGATAATTAGAATGATGCTAAAAATGAGTTATAACTGACACATCTTATAGTTTCTGTAAATTTACAATTGTTTTCAATATCTTTTTCCTGCAAACAGAGATTTGTAATGTCATTATAAATAAACTATTATATACAATTAGTAATCCTGACTGAAATTTCACAAAGAAACTGACTGAAATCTATATTCATTTGTTAGATATTTGAAAAGGTTTTAATGTAGGTGTGTTTCACAAGATTTCGCATAAGGTGGCAGCGCTACGGCATGTGATAATTTTTTTACTACTGGCAATATAGTAAGCCATTTACGTCAAATGTATTGTTTACATTTTTGAAAGTGAATTTAGTGGTTCATCCAGCATTAAATATTTAAAAATTATTTTGTGAACTTAAAGATAACTCAAATAAAAATAGTTTATAATTGTGAAAAGGTACTTTAAGTCTATAATTGTGAAAAAAATTACAAATATTTTTAACAAGCAGAGCTTACCACGCGCCTGTTTCTATTGTACTGTTGTAATTTTGCTCTAGTGCTGCCTTGTTCATACTAATGAGAATAAAGAGAAAACTACTCTTAAAATTTGCTAATTTTACCCAAAACTGTTGGATCACGAAAAGTCATAATAATGCACAGCATTGCCAGAACGAAGATTTTACATTAACTTTGAAGACTTTTCAAGTGAATTAATAATTGAAGATCTTTTTCTCAAAATTAAGATTTTTTAATCTTAAGCTTTGTTCAGACGGTTGTCAGATCTGATAATATTGTCTGGTCTAACAATGTGCTGGCAATTGCATGACAATGCACAATTGCTCTTACAATACAAATTGTCAGTTTACACGGTTACTAAACAATTGTCAGAAAAATGCCAATTCCATTGTAAGACAATTATCTGACAATGTTGACATGAAAAATATTGTCACTTCACACGGTTGTCAGATTTTTTATTCAGCAAAAACTGTCAGCTCAATTGTCAGAATCAAAACAAAATATATATGTACATAAAAATTTAATTGTTCTTGCGAGTTTGGAATATTGAATAATTGCAAAAAAAAAAAATTATTTAGGATATGGATCAAGATATTGCGACCATTTTAACAGTATATATTTTAAAAAATAGTGATGATGAGGAAGAAAACATAAAGGAACGTCCCAGTGTTTGGGTAAAGAACTAGGTGCTTTGTCGCCATCGAGAGGGATTTTACCAAAAATTGATTCATGCAAATGAAAAATTGCAAGTGCACGCGATTGTTAGATTTTTTTTCCAAATTTTTCTGACAATATTGTCAGATCTGACATTCGTCTGAACACAGATTTAGAGTTCTAATAAAAGTGTGAATTACTTTCAAATATCCAACAAAATATTGGTACTATAATATTTTATCTCACCGTGGTTCCAAATATTCATCTCCTGAATACTGGCCCTTAACAAAAAAATTAACTACGCAAACCGTTTGGCAAACACACGCTTTCCATTTGCATTTGTAAGGAACGAGTGGTGATGGTTGACGGGTGAGTTAGTTTAAGGGCTGAGTCTCTTAGTGGCCTTCGGCTTACCAACTCATTACGCCTTGTCCTCCATTGATTGCTGGGAAATTGCATATAGGAGGGATTAGAAGGCCCGAACTCCTCAACAAGAAGTTGCTCATATGACCGCAATCATATGGCAAGAATTGCTACCTGTGTGAGCCTGATAAGCCACATGGGGGGGCTGGGGAATCGTGAATAATTCACTCCGTGGAACTGGTCAATCATTAGATAAGGCCGCAAGGCAGGTGCTGATGTAAATCTTTTTCACAACTGCACTCAAACGACGCAAGCATAATTTATATAAACACAAATTAATCACTTTTTTCTTTTTAATGACGGTACATGACCCTTGAGTTGTGGCAGTTTTGCTTGCCATATGAAGTACGCAGAATAGAAATTGATTTTATTGCCATTTCTTTGTTTATCTCAAGATATTTCTCTATTAACTGCTTTGCAAAAATATTGTAGCTTTTATTTCTTGAGACTCAGCTGCTTCTAAAAAAGGTAGACTTTTTTACAATTCTATAAATTCTAATAAGGAAAATTTTTCTTGATATATTTTTTCTCTGCAAATTTTTCACTGAAATGATAAAATTTTGCGCTAATAAATACAAAGTGTTTGCGCGAAAAGCAACAATTTTTGTCCAAACACGCTGCAAATATTTGTGCAAACAGACCAACACTCCCATAAATAATGCAAAATATTTATACAAACGTAAAGTTATGGCATGTTTGCCAAGCAGTTTGTGTAGTTTACTACTGTCTATTTTTAGGGAAGGAAATTGGATTGAATTGAACTTTTACTTTAAATTTTTTTTTCTTTTATGATTAAAATTAAGATTTTATAGCTGGCAAATGAAGATTTTTCGGCAAACATTTTTGGTATTACTGATTATATCGCTCCATTATTGCAACATAGTCATAATTCAAAAAATCTTGTTTCGAGAAAATCACATATGTAATTTTTAGTTTCCATATAAGTCTTAGCAAAAATTTCTAGAAAATATCTCCTAAAGGAAATAGTTTAAAAGTAATTTGTATAAGTTTTTGACACAGTGTAAAAGGTACTACTGTTAATAATTCTGCATTGTTAACTCGAAAAGCTCATTTTTTGAGATATGACTATGTTGAAATAAAGGAGCGATATATCATGATATATTGATGTTGCTTACTTTTTAAACTTAGATATACATATATTGGTGATTTAAGACGCTTAAAACTCATAACATCATAAAAACAAAACATTTGCATCATTGGCCACTGCTGCACAATTAAAAGCGTATTTCCCAAAGAAATTTATAATAAATATTAATAAAATACAAAGCCAAATATTTATTGCATGTTCTCCTCGCAACTCCACTACCAATGTTGTCATATTTTTTTTCGAAAAGTCTTTTATTTTCTGAAAAAAAAATTTTTCCGACCAAAAATTTTTTTTGTATTTTCTCTTGGTTCCATTTATTATAAAAATAAAAAAAGGTAAAATACAAAGCCAAATATTTATTGCATATTCTCCTCGCAACTCCACTACCAATGTTGTCATATTTTTTGTTTTTTCAAAAAGTCTTTTGAAAAAACATTTTTGTTTTGACAAACAAATTGTTTGTATTGAATTTTGGTTCCATTTATTATAAAAAATAAAAAAAGTAAAATACAAAGCCAATATTTATTGCATGTTATCCTGGCAACTCCACTGCCAATGTTGTCATATTTTTTTCAAAAAGTCTTTTATTTTCTGAAAAAAAGGGATTCTTTGACAACAAAAATTTTTTGTGTTTGCTTTTGGTTCCATTTATTATAAAAAACTATGTTAAAATTTTCAAAAAACTCTTTTTATCAAAAAAATATTTTCAGCATTTCAAAAACCAGCAAAACATATAAATCTTACGAGATGACAACACTGTTCACAACGTCACAGAAAGTTTACTTCGCAAAGACTTGCGTTTGATGGTAGCAAGGGAAAAAGAAAAGAAAATAGAGCCGCTATCTCTTCTCTGGCCACCACCAAACTCAAGACTTTGCATAGTAAACTTTTCGTGTGTGAAAGCGGTAATACTATTAGATCCACAACAAATTATTGTTTGGTGTTATTTATGAGCTGTGCGAATTCATTGGTCCACCCGTCTTCAAAAACGATGATGATCCGAATGTTATTGTCAGTGGTGAACAATACAGGGACATGATAAGACATTTTTTGTACCTCAATTACCAGGCATTAATCAAGGCGAATTCATTTTACCAGGTGAAATTGAAAAAACAGATGTACTACTTTTTTTCTAAACAAAACATCAAGTGTCAAAAGCTGTTTCTACCCTGTCGGGTAATCAGTAGCTGACTACAAAAACTTTTAATTAATTTTTATGAACCAATTTTAAACTATCATGTACACAATGCAAAAATGCATTTTCTAGTAAGCGCTGTAGATTTCCGTTTTTATTATTAAAACTACTGCGTGATTTTGAAGCCTTTTTATTCAGGTACATATAAATTTTTCAATTCTGTGGACGTTTTCTAAATAAAATTTTTTATGTAAGTACATATTTATGCCAAATAATAAAGATATTAATATTATTTAATTTTAACTAAAAGTTCAAGAATGAGAGTCGTTAGCAAAAGAAATTTAAGAAGCCTTTTTAAAAAAGAATGTAATGTCCATACAAACATTTGAAGCAATATTATTTATTTAAATTATTTCTGAAATTTTTAAGTTTTTTGCAAAATTAAGTTTTTAAAAAATATTTTTGAAAAATTACAAATAAATACGTTCAAAACGTTGACTAATTTATTTTATTACGAAAAAATATTACAATTGAGTGAGTGTTAGGTGTCAGCTAGTTACAAAAAAGTGTTTTTCACTTATAGTGTCAACAATTAACTTTTCGTTGATTTAAAACTAACTAGCTGATGGTTGACTTAAAAATATTGCTAGCTTCAAAAAGTTAACTGAAGGTTAACATTTAGCAAGCTAACTGTAAGTTAGTTGAAAAGTAGTGTAAAATCGGACAATCGACTACTTCCTAGGACATCACAATGTTAAAATAGTTAGTTGCTTCCACTGAAAAGTAATTCAAGTGTCAGTCAGCACTAGTTGAGGTAACTATTCCTCAACTTAAAGTTAGTTTAAAATTAACTCAGTTTCCGACAGGGTGGTTTGCTCACATACAAACATATTGGCAATTAAATTGTGTAAGTGTGTGTATGTATGTACTAGAGAGCTGCTCAAGCACAATAAAAACGTGTTACAAAACATCGTAGTATTTTCAAGTATATACTATCCATCGTCTTCTTTCACATTTCAAAACAAACACTTCAGTGCCGAAATGTTCTAAACACATAAACGAATGCTGTATTATAAGCATTTAGAACAAACAGAAAAAAACACAAGTAGAACCAAATGAAATAGAACAATTTTGAAGTAGAACTTCCAGCATTGAAGCATTGTTCTATTTCAGTTTTGTTTGTAAAATTTGTTGTTGTTGTTTATTGGTTTTTGTCTTTGTATTAGTGCACAAGTGTTGTATGCACAGTATGCTCAAGTGTGTGTGTTGTTGCTGTTCATGGTTTTTGTCTTTGTATTAAGCACAAATATTTAGGACGCAATATGCCCAAAAGCTACTGTGCTTGCTGTTATTCATCGTTTATTTGCTTTATTGTTAGATTTTGTTTTGGATTTTGCTTGGAACTACTACACAATAGTGAGCAATGTTTTTTAGAACATTCTGTGCAGCCCTTTAGTATGTGCATATTTTCTATACAAATTTTTTGACACACAAGCCGCTCAAGCAACAACAAATGCCCATGTTGTTTTTGCATTGTTGTATTTATTGTAATCCCAGTTTCACCTGGTAAAATGAATTCGCCTTGGCATTAATCATGCTCACATGTGGTTCCAAAGAATGGAGCCTCGCGCCTCACAAGCCGCACTGCAATTGATTTAATCAAAGAAACTTTTGATGAAAGAAATTAATTGGCCACAAAAATCGTACGATCTAATCCCACTGGAATATTTCTCTGAAGTAATGTAATGTGTCATTTGTCTATGTCGATAAACAAGAGGCAATTGAACAGGATGTGTAATTAAGCGAGGCCAGAATGAAGATTTCACCATAATTTTGAATATTTTTCATGCAAAACAAGATTTGAAGATATTTCTTTCAAAATTAAGATTTTGGAGATTTACTATTCTAATAAATAGAATATGAATTATTTTCAAACATCTTTTTTTACCTTTTAACCTCTTAAGCACAATATACTCGTATTTAAATAATTTCTTAGAGTATATAACCAATTCGTTATAATCTTTATTTTAGTTCCTTTTTATGTTTATAGCATTTTACAATAGATATTTTGAGGTGTTTGCAACTTCCTGTGTTGCGCTTCGAAACATCAACATGTTGAAAAATAATAGAAAAACACACACACAAATATTCACACAAAAGCGGCAGTAACATCATCGGCACCAACAGTGAAGTAGAAGAAGAAAGAAAAATACTTTTCTTAAAGTAATAAATAAAAAATATATTAATATTTTTTTTTTGCTTTTCTTTTGAACAGAAGCAGCGTAATCGTTAAAATAGTATTAAAAGACTTCATTGAGCGTGAAATAGTAACAGAGAAAGTATTAAACAATTTTTTGAAGATGGCTTACTGTAATAAATTTTCGTTTTTTTTTTTTTTTTTGTTAAGAAGCTTAAACTGTTGATTTTGTTTTTGGAAGCTTTCAATAATCTTCATTATAAAGAGTACTTTTTTGTGGCTTGACCACACATCAAATTGAATTGTCAATCTAGGCTTTTTTCTATTGTGCTGGTAAAAAGAAACTTACACATTTACGTCCGCATAAATAAAACATATTTAATATTTATTAAATATTTATTTAACAAACTTTGTGTAGAAATTTGTCAAATAAAACTGTAATAAACTAAAAACTTTTTATATATATAAATATGATTCTGTTACTTTGATGCGTGTGCGTACATCAAATTTCATTTTTGTGCGGTGTCTTCAGTGAAATATTTGTATTTCGATGACAGAGTTTAAGAAGCCAGTTAAACTAAACAAACGGTTACTTTTATCTGGGGCCAGTACTCAAGGGATGACCCCTACATATGCAGCGCATTGTACTGGTACTAGGAAAATAGGTTATGCTGAGGAGGAAAGAGGGAGGTGTATTTTCTTGCATTTTGTCTTTTAAAGTAGTTTGTTTGTCTATTTCCAGTCATGTATTCTTTACTTTTCAAAACAGCTGAAAAATGAAGTTTGATGAAGTGAATTTGTTGTGTGAATGTGATAAGTCAATCTAAATTTTACTATTAAATACATGAAGTTGATCAATCATGTATCAATCTACTGTACAAAAGTGATTTTTTTTATTTTCGTTTGTATATCCTTCGCACAAATGTAAAGGGTATATATACATTATTATATATATATATATATATATATATATATATATATATATATATATATATATATATATATATATATATATATATATATATATATATATATATATATATATATATATATATATATATATATATATATATATATTTATGTATATATACATATATATTCTGAATCAGAATTGATAGAAAATTCGATTTCTGAGAAAACCATTAGACTTCGAAACTTTGTTCTTTCACCATTCTATTACCCCATCGATTCATGGGTTTCAGATATTGAAATTTTGCAAAACAGTAAAATCGCTTCATATATAGCTGGCACTTATTCAAAATTTCGAAAAATAATTTTCTTTTTTTTCAATTTTGCATGAAAATATTTGAAAAACAATTTTGTTTTGTTTTGCTTCAAACTTGACGCAATTATTAAGCATGACGATTACAAGGCTAAAAAAAATTTCCCTATATCGGTCCATATATAACCGAAATATAGCATAAACCGATTTTTGCATGAAAATGTCGCTTAATCGAACTTAAATAACTTATTAACTTTTTTTGCTTAAAAGCAGTTCTGGTAATATAAGGAGGTTACCAAATAGAGAATATGAAAAATTCCGATATCGGTCCATATATACCCGAGTATATCTAAACCGACTTTTACATGAAAATTTTTTGGCTTAAAAGCAATTCTGATTATAAAAGAAGGTTACCAAAACACATAAAATGAAAAATTCCGATATCGGTCCACATATACCCGAGCCTAAACTGATTTTTTATAAAAACATTTTTTTTTTTTGCTTAAATGCAGTTCTGATTATAAAAGAAGGGTACTAAAATACAGAAAATGAAAATTTGCAATATCGGTTCATATAGGTATACCCTAGATATAGTCTAAACCGATTTTTTTCATAAAAATGTTGCGTAAGCGATGTTAAACAAATTTGTTTGCTTAAGAGCAGTTCTGGCAATATAAGGAAGTTACCAAATAAAGAACATGAAAATTTCCGATATCGGTTCATATATGTATACCCAAGATATAGTCTAAACTGATTTTTCGTTAAAAAAAGTGGTTTTTTAATTAAAAGCACTTCTGATTATAAAAGAAGAGTACTAAAATACAGAAAATGAACATTTCCGATATCGGTCCTTATATACCCGAGATATAGTCTAATGAAAATTTTTTTTAATGAAAAAAAAAATTTTTTTTTTGCTTAAAAACAGTTGTGGTAATAAAAGTAAGTTACTAAAATACCGAAAATGAAAATTTCTGATATCGATCCATATGTAGCCGAGTATAGCCTAAACCGTTTTTTCCAAGAAAATTTCCATGAAACTTTTTTGGCATGGCGATTACAAGTCAAAAAAAAACTTTTTCCCCGATATCGGTCCATATATATCCAAGCATATTTAGTTCAAGTTTATATTTACGCGATGGATATTTTAGATTCGGCCCAGCCAAATATCCTACGCTCTAACTTGTTTAATTATTGCATTTCTCATTAATCTTAAAAAAGAAATTTTCTTATAATCCAAACGGCACAAAGTTTACCCGTTAAGTTGATTTTGATTTAATTTTTTAATGTTTTTTTAAATGCAAATCTTTTTTATATTGTATGTTTTCTTGTTTCAGACCTTTTCTACATGGAAATGACAATAACGTGAACAAGATAATTTTAATAAAAAAAAAATATACGAGTATATGTACATACATACATATATTGAGTTCATTCACAGCCACAAGTTACAAGTCATAAGACAAGTGCTTACTTGCAAATTTGCCTGCTTGCAGTTGTATCTTAAAAAAAGATTCTTGTTGTTGTTTTCTCTTTACATATTTTCTATATTTTCTTTCTAGGTTTGTTGTTGCTGCTAGTTTTATGTTGTTTATTTTCATATCCTCTTAACATTATTGTTATTTTTCCATTGTTATTATTGCACTTGTTGTTAAGATTTTTATCGTTTTTGTTAAAACTTATTTATTAGTCATTTGTTTGTGAAGTTGCAAAGATATGAACAGAAAATGAGTACAAGAGATATACACATACATATGTATATGTACACACATACTCGCATTGTACATATTTATATTTATGACTGTTTGGCGGGCAAGTGTCAACATTTAATAACCTGTTGTCATTTAGCTAACGGTTTTATTTTCAAAGTTGACTAGCCAGAAGATACTTTTGCTATTAAGTATCTATGGGATTAAAATACATCCGAATGTTATTGTTTTATTAGTTCAATTAAAACTTTTGTTAAGTCCCCTCTTTTTTCAAGCTTCTTGTTTCTTATTTACTTGATTTATTAACTTTTAGTCTCTGAAACAAGTGAAATACTGAACGGATGTAAGTTACATTATAAATAAATGATTTCCTGCCCGTTTGTGTGCTGCTGCTGTTTTTGTTTAAAGAAATGTTGTATCAGTAAGAAATTTCCTTTTTCGATTTAAAGCAAACTTTTGTTAATGAAAATACTTCAATACATTCTAAGTGGCTACTTGTTTAAAGTCAAGAGGAGATAATTGAAATAACTTGTTCATTTCCGCACCAATGAATCCTTTTAAACTTAAGTTCAATTTGATAAGAAATCAAAACGTGTATATAACCAACATTAATAAAAGTTAAACTTGAACCAAGGGATTCTGGCTCATATGTGTTATGGGGAATATTCTTGCAAAAACATCGATAGTCTTGCCAATTTATATGAAAAACGCTATTGTCTAAACTGTCTCTTAAGAGCCTGAGAATCTAAATATCATATAAGAAATGTCAAAATAATATACAACTTAAAATTATGCTTTAGCTCAGAAGTACCCAAGCCCTATTTGTTTGATGCTCTTTAATACACACAGCACAAAAATAACATGATTACTGATGCGATAAATATTGAAGTAGCAGCATATAATTGTTATCCATCAATTCATGAAAATGGATCGGGAACCAAGTATCACATATATATTGAACGTGTAGCAGTACACTAAAGATAGCAAAATTCGAACTAAATCATCCACCAATGATTTTATTGTTGTTATTGCGTTCTTCTTGTTTAGCAAGCATGTGTTTGTGCATGTGTATAGTAATTATATATGTACATTTGAGCCTGAAATGACCATTAACTAGATATTTCAAGAACAATTCGGAAGGTAATAAGAAATAGCAGGCAGAGGCAGAGTTTAATTCTAAACGTTGTGCGAGACAGTCTTAAGTCAGAAAAGTAAGTAAGTATAACGTATTAACACACAGTGGTATGTAGTGTAAATAAAGTTGTAAAGTATTTAAGTACTGTGTAACAAACAGTGTCATTATTTCAATCCACATAGCCGTTTTTAATGATTCTTGTCGTTTAGCAAGCTTGTGTGTGAATGTGTGCAGCAATTATATTTGTGCATTTGAGTCTGAAATGGTCATTAATTAGATACTTCACGAACAATTTGGAAGGTAATAAAGTAGTATAAATATCAGGCAGATGTAGAGGCACAGTTTAATTCCTAACGTTATGTAGGACAGTCTTAAGTCTGAAAAGTAAGCAAGTCTAGTGTAATAATACACAGTAGTATTAAGTGTAAATAAAGTTGTGAAGTATTTAATTAGTATGTAACAAACAATTCAGTCAGTGTCATTATTTCATCTGCACTAAAGGAGTACGCAAAGACGTTTTTAATGATTCTTGTCGTTTAGCAAGCTTGTGTGTGTGAATGTGCGTAGCAATTATATTTGTACATTTGAGTCTGAAATGATCAGTAACTAGATATTTCAGGAACAATGTGGAAGGTAATAAAGCAGGCAGATGCAGAGTTTAGTTCTATACGTTGTGGGCAGTCTTAAGTCAGAAAAGTAAAGTGGTATTAAGTGTAGATAAAGTTGTGAAGTATTTTGTAATAAACAGTCTCATTATTTTATTTGCACTTAAAAAATCCGCAAAGGCAAACAATATTTATTTGGTATGGTCGTGGCATTTTTATATTTTCTTAAAAACCATCTTTTGAAAATTACAGAAAAATCGGTCAAACCATTCCCGCTGTTCTCTAGATATGAGATTAGATACATAGATTATGTATGCTATTTTATATAGGTAAAAATATTACTTTTGTCCCTAATAAGTTGGCCAGCTACTGTACATTTTAAGTAAATTATTTTGTATGCTTTATAGCCCATTTCAACCTATTAAAAAATTCTTACAGTATCTTGTAATGAAATTGTTTTTTTATTTATTAACAATTATATAACATTAAAAACCATTAAACATTTTTCTTAAGCTGTTAAACAAAATGCTTCATTAAAATCATAAGTGGTCGCTAAACCCCAACAATTATTTCACTGTTTAATAGCAACAAATGTTGTTTACGAAAGCTTCGATTAAGCTTAAATAACGTTTAATTTGCTGCCGTTAATTAATTTAATTAAATTTCTTCTGTTTTTCAAAAAATTTTCACATTTTTGTTTGCACTTTTACAGGCAATTTTTTACAGATAAGTTTATTTTTTATAATTTTTATAAGACATCAACATAATAAATAGTTTTTCGGCATGGTTAACTAGTTTTTCTGAGCAGAAGTTTTATTTAATGTTGCCGTAGTGGTTGTTGTTGTTGTTATTGTTTAAAGTATTCCTATTGTATTTGTTAACAAAGTTAGAGTAATAAATAAAAATAAAAAAAAATAGAAACAAAAAAATTAACGAACAACAACATTTTACACAATCCGATTGCAATAAACCAAACCAGAAACAACGTAAAACAGAAAAATACCACTCCTTTTACAAGAGCTTTTTACACCGGCTATTTCGTTTGAGTGTTTGCTGTTTGGCCAAATTTGCTAATAATTTTTTTAAACTCTCAAATTACACTTGCAATGCGTTTGTTGTTTTTGGCTTTGTTTTTGCAATATAAATTATAATATAATGCAGCTTTTTTTGTACATTTAATTGATGAGATTTGGTTGGATATTTTGATGTTTACATTTGTTTAAGAAACAAAAATCAAGTGAAAAATAAACAAATTTCAGACTAATTGCAAAAGCACATGTTATTTATTTAACTTTTGAAACTAGAATGAAATAATAGTAAAAAGTAATAATATTACATACACTATTTATATGATTGAACCCGAGGAGCAAGGTTTACCTTGGTGCATACTTCCAAACTGATGACCTCATTTTTTTGTAATCTTGTAATCATTAGCACTTCCTCTGTCGGTGTCCAGTTCTTTCCTACGTAAGGGCTGTGTATATAGGCAGACCGATACTGAACGATTTGGCGGAGTTATCGGAATGTGATGTAAATTGATCAGACTCCTTTATCCAATCCTCAGTTTGGTTCTAAACCAGTAATATATAGATCTGTTAAGATACATATCACACCCAGGCAACATAGCGGGATCAAATTGGACCAAAGTGGGCTAGCTATGACCTCTATATATGCCATGCACTGTTTTGACACTACGAAAGTACGTTATGATGAGGAGCGGGAAAGGGGTGCAGTGTTTGTCGATGTTTGACTCTCGGAAAAGAAACATTTGCTGATTATGGAAGGCTAAACGTTCTTTGGTCCTTGTCTGAGCACTATGAATCATCCCTGTTCAGGGTGTGCGAGAACTCAACCTCAAGCCGAAACAGAGTAACAGGATTAATTGTAACCATCATGAGAAAAATCAGACAAAAATAAAAAAAAACATTCTTTTAGATAGTTACAATAAATGTTATCACCCTGTTTTGGTTTAATGTAGATTTCTCGAACACCCTATATGCTCTATTTTCATGAAAAGGTTTTATTCTACACACATATTAATGAAGAAATTATGATAATCGTACTGGTGGTGTGGCACGGTTTTACGTTTCGGAGTTGGGCTCCAAGATCGTGCGATTAAATGTAGTTGTGAAAAGATTTACATCAGCACCTACCTTGCGGCCTAATCTCCGTCGAATTGGTCCATCATCCATCACCAGCGCCCCCGTGTGGCTTACCAGGCTCACACAGGTGGCAATTCTTGCCATATGATTGCGGTCATATGAGCAACTTCTTGTTGAGGAGTTCGGGCCTTCTAATCCCTCATGTATGCAATTTCCCAGCAATCCATGGAGGACAAGGCTTAATGAGTTGGTAGTCCGAAGCCCACTAAGAGCATCAGCCCTTAAACCAACTCACCCCTCAACCATCCCCACTGGTTCCTTACAATACAGGTATCTGTTGTATAGGCAACAGATCCTCGGGAGAATGTTAGCCCCCGAAAAAAGCCACACACCAAACTATTATCAAGGATACTAACACTCCCTTCCTGCGTTTTAGGTTTTAACCACAGCCAGAACGTTTCAGCCAAGGTAGGCACCTCAACCATGATCAACCCGGGTCGAACCGCAAGCAGAACTACCCGGGGGCCATGCTGATCCCCGTTCTGCCAATTTATACCCTTGGTAAGGGTTTCGGAAGCCAACACAACATAAGTCATGTGGCTTCCTAGAGTTTTGTATGCCGCACCAAACGAGGGACCCCTTCCCCTCGTTTCTCCGAAAAACAGAGCGCTCAAGTTAGGAATAAGCCAAGGCAAAACCTGTTCCCCGGGGGAGCGATTAAATGCAGCTATACTGTTTTCTGTGGGCGAATGTGAAGCCACTAATCTGCGCTGATAAGCCCGAAACGATTGACCATTTGGAGTATAACATGCGCCGTGCTATTACCGTTACATAGTCCCAAATTTTTAAAAATGTCATGGAAAATTAGACCACCAGATTAGATTAGGTCCGCGTCAGAATTATATGCTAGAAGTCATATTGAAATTATATTGCCAAAAGATTCCGAATAAAGTAAATTTCATGTCAATTTAAGCAACTCATCTTTGTTTTATTCTATTTCTATATTCCATACCTCTATAAAAACCCCTATACTTTATTTAATAACTCAACATTGTGACGAGGCAAATGATGGCGTTTGAAGGGTTTAACATATATAATATTTGGTTCTGTTCAATGAACCTTTTGGGTTAAGAATCTTACCCTCCTTTCTCTATTACACTACTGCAAACTGCAAAAGCTTTTTTTTATAATAATTTTGTTACCTTTGCGGCAAGTTTCCTATTTTATTTCGTTTGGCTTTGCTTGTGCTTCTTCTAAGCTGTCTTATATGTTGCACTGTCTTCCCTGTTTTGTAGTTGGGGTGTCTCAAACAATCATTTTGATTCCCTACCGTGAAGACGACGTGTATGAAAAATTATTAGGCCATAAAGTAATTTGTTTACTTTTTGTTTTCTTTCGTTTTAAGTATTCGTACCAGTATCAAGCAAAAAATGTTTTAACATTTAACTAACTTTTAATGACAACACAATTGTTGGTTGGCTGAAGAACTTTTAAAAGATTTAAATGTGTAAATATTGATTGTTTTTTTGCTTTTGTATGCAACAGTTGTTCAAGTTTGAAACGTGTTTATAAAAATTAAAGAGATGTTTTGAAATATGCAAGCATGACTCAGAAATTATATAAAAACCGCAAAAATGAGAGAGAAACAAAAAAAAAACTTAATAAATGAGTTCATGTCCATCAAAAGTAATGACTTCATACTTGTGTTTTGTTCACAACAAAAAAAAAAAAAAAAAAAAAACCAAAAAAAAAAAAAGATGATGTTAAACAACTTTGTAAAAAAGAAAAATGATCAGAACTTCCCGTATGTTTCAAAAATAATTTAATTAATTTAAAATTAAAAAACTTAAAATTTATTGCTAATTTTAAACACCAATGAAATGAAAAATGAAGAATGATAAACATTTTACAATTTATCTGCTTCCTAAAGCTGGATTCATTGTTCAAAAAAAAGTTTAGTTTTTTGAGAGTATGTTCGAAAGGATTTGAATAATTTTTCTGGAAAAATAAAGCTAACATCTACATATATAATTAAAAAAAGCCTCATAACCATATTTATAGGGTGTCCTAGAACTTAACGTTTAGCCGAAACATGGCGAGAAGTTTCCAGAGAAAAAGAAAATATCGGGTGGTTAAATTTCAAGGGCCGATGTTGAATATGAACCACACCTAAACGCCAAGTTTTTTCCGCATTTTATTTGATATTTCTCTATTTCAGAGTTACTCAATTTGAACCATGGAGAGATACACAATCCAACAACGTGTTAAAGTTATCCAGACTTATTATGAAAATGATGATCAATTTTCGAAGAAAATCATCTTCAGTGATGACGAATCACCTCAGTGGATTCGTCAATAAACAGAATTGTCGCATTTGGGCGAATGAGAATCCAAGAGTGACTGTCGAAAAACCAATGCACCCACAAAAAGTGACTGTTTGGTGCGGTTTATGTGCTGGCGGCATCATCGGGCCTTATTTTTTCCAAAATGAGGCCGGTCAGGCAGTTACTGTGAATGGTGTTCGCTATCGTGAGATGATAACGAACTTTGTATGGCCCGAATTGGAAGATATGGATGTAGACGATATGTGTTTTCAGCAGGATGGTGCCAGTTGTCACACAGCTAACGAAACAATTGCTCTTTTGCGCAACAAATTCAATGACCGTGTTATCTCACGTAATGTCGATGTCAATTGGCCGCCAAGATCATGTGATTTGACACCGTTGGACTTTTTTCTTTGGGGTTATTTGAAAAAAAAGGTGTACGTCGATAAGCCAGCAACAATTCAACAGCTAAAGGATGAGATAATTCGGCACATTAACGGCATAGAACCTCCATTATGTCTCAGGGTCATCGAAAATTTGGACCATCGGATGGAGGTGTGCCGCCGTGGTCGCGGCGCCCATTTTGCCGATATTTGTTCCATACATAATTGAGTAATACCAATATATCATAATAAAATAAAACTACAATAATTTCCTAAATAGTTTGTATTTTATTCAAAATCAACATCGGCCCTTGAAATTTAACCACCCTTTATGATTACTAACTTTTGCTTGAGTTACAGATTCATAGCCACAAGTAGCGCTTAAGCTGAAAGTCCCTTTACAAGGGCTTGTGCGAATTGAGTAAAACTTTTTTTTAGATTTTCGAGCTGATTTTTCTCATGATGGTTACAATCAAACTTTTTTGAAAATCGCTTAGACTACGTTAATAGTACGTTAAATTTAATTCAAAAAACCATGTTTTTTTAGTTTGTGAGAAGTTATATTTTCTTTGAAATTTCTTCAAATTCAACCCATTACCTACTCTTAAAATGCCTCAAATTTAAGCGAAAAATGTAAACATTTTTTCCAAAATTTTTACAAAAATTTTTAAAATTTAAACGTTAAAAGTGCATTAAATTTAAACCCCCGAACTATTTTAGTTCATTTTGAATCCTGACGCGAACAATGTAAAATTCACTATCATCTCCAAATTTAATAACAAATTATCTCTAGTTTATCTAAACTAGCTCTCAAAAAAATATGAGCGAAGAAAAACCAAACAATTGATATGTGGAAAAATTATAAACCGAGCTGAAACAAGAACAATTACGGTTTGAACTTCAAGGATCGCAATTGTGATTCGGAGAGCGAATCAAGTGTTTCAAATTACCGTCTGAACATGATATTACACTCACGTTCAAGGCGAATTCATTTCACCAGGTGAAACTGGGATTACATTAAGTACAACACTGCAAAAACAACGTGGTGTTTTACAGCCAGTTTACCAGTTTCGAAAGAAAATGAACGCGAAAGAAAGCCAGTCACTCACATTCGAATGAATTTGGGTTTGTCTATCTCACTACCATTCGTTCGCATATTCTTATGTATTTTGATTGAGTTTTGACACATCGTTCGCATAGAAAAAAGTTAGACGAACCCAAATCCATTATATTTCGCTTAGGTTGCGAACACAAGCACGCTGTCGAGCTTGGTAAACTGGCTGTTATTGTTGCTTCCCTGCAGAAATTATTGGAGAACATGATCCGTTTTAAATAAAAAGGAGTAGTTACAACATAGTCCAACGTAATGCAAACATGGACCATGATGACTAAAAAAAACGATATTTGACAATACTCGCAACACATTACGAGTATTACTAAAAATACAACTATGGTAACACTGTTACGCCATGTTTTGCTTAGTGTGTTTTCTGACAAACCGAATGATTTTTTTTTATTATTATTAGTAAATAAATATCTATCACAGGATTTATTAATTTCATCTTTAACCACGAATATTTTTATTATTCACAAACCATGGAGCGCTAGTTATTGTTTTTAACATTTTTGACTGGAATCTTTAAAGAATTTCAAGGTTTGTGTTACTAGCAGTTCCCCAAAGTTGAATTCCGTAAGTACAGGTATATTCTATGAAGACAATTGTTATGTTTGCAATCATTTATTTATTTATTATAAAACATTCATATGCGTTTATTTTGTTTTTGTTTATAATAATTTGTTTTTTAATAAATAAAGAAAAAAATGTAAACGAAAATTTTGTGATTATATTTCATTTGATTTTATAGTTTTCAAAGAAGTCTCTTGTAGTGTTGCATGGAGTATTCAAAGCAGAGTAATTTAAAAATGGTTTCTAAACTAGTTTTCTGTGGTAATCCATGGAGTAGTGACATGAAGTAATACCAAGACTAATCCTGTGTTAATAATTTGCGGAGTAGTTACTTGGACTAGTTTTTGGATTACTCTGATAAAATATTTTTTTGGATTCAACCGTCCTCTCCTAGGACATTGTAATATAAAATGGAGCATGTTTTTTCCATATATGTGGATTACTTTTGAACTAGTCTTGGTCCCTTGTGGAGTAGTCCTTACACGCATGTAAGGAGTATTCTTGATTTCTGCAGGGTTAAGTGTGTCTAGAATTTGTATAGAAATACATACACACACACTTTACTTGCAAATAAGCATGTATGTGTGTAAAACGGAAAGAACTTTTTACAGTGGATGTTTTAAAAACCGAAAAAAGTAGAACATCTGTTTTTGCGTTTCACCTAGTAAAATGAATTCACCTTGCTCCAGTTTATGACGACCTAAAGAATTTCACACAAACCAACTCTTATGTAATGCTATCACCTAGTAATTGCACCATGAAGAGTAGAGCTGTGTCGTTCATGAACTAACGGGTTAAATTGCACGGATCATCCCGCTGCAACACTGCAGGCAGTAATGAATAACTTTTTGATAAGATGTCGCACATGTTTCGCTGAGTGTGAATGAAGACCATTTGAATGCAACTATATTCAAAACTTCAGGAACTACTTTAATAAAAATGTATTATTTTTCAAATGAATTACTAAAATATAAATTACATGAGCTTTACAAAAAGTTATTTGAGATTCTTAATGTAGCAAAATTGTTCAGCCACCCTGTATATTAGTAAACCTAAATACCTAAAGTACATATGTTAACGTCTACAAGGTGGCAACGCCACCGCATATGACAGTTTCTTATTTCTTTTAAAATTGTGAGTGCTTAACGTCAAATGTATTGTTTGCACTTTCAAAAGTGAAATTAGTGGTTTAATCAAACCTAGATATTTAAAACTAATTTTGTGAAAAGAAAAATTGTTTTAATAAAAATAATTTTAAAAGTGGAAAGTACTTTTCTAATTTATAATTGTGAAAAACTTCGAATATTTTTTTTTAACAAGCAAGTTTTTGTCGTATGGTTGTAATTTTACTATAGCGCTGTCACTTGTTAGACTTTAACACAAATTAAACTGATATTGTCTTGTTTGTTGACAAGTAGTTATTATACCAAAAGCAGCGGCCGTACGTGGTTCCTTCAACAGTTACGTTGTCAGTGTCGTAGAAACGTATTACATGTAAAAAGTATATGTGAATGTAAAATTATGTGTAAATAAGCTGTGAACATACATTTTGGATCTAAACGTTTTCAATGATTAATTTTTGCAATTAGTTTTTATCTCTTAAAAATGTTTTTGGTGTCAATGTTGTATACGAGTACATATTTTTTTATCTTATCTTGGCAGTATGACTTTTTCTGTTTTATTTAATAAGCACTTTTGTATATGATATGTAGTGTAGAAATTGAAGCAAAATAATATTTACTTTGGGTTTTTATTATTTATATCAACATTTAATTTAAAGAAAAAATAGCAAACTGCCAACTGGCTTGAATACACAAAAAATAAAATGAACAAAAATTTATTTATAAAACAGTATTTCGGTTCCTAATTAAGTCCTAATACAATTAAGCCAATATGTCAAACACGCAAAAATATTCTTAAGGTCGAAAACGATATCAATATACCGGCTGTGGAGACTTTGAACAATATTGTCGACGAGCAACTAATTACATAAGCATCATTATTCTTAAAAAATGTCTCCACAGAGAAAACGCGATTCTCGCTCGAGCACTGCGACATGGTGACTGATAATTCCGCACAATCGATAATTCCATGACTTCGCCCGTACCATTTATTGCTTTTTAAAATAATCGTATATAAATTTGCCACCAGGCACCCTGTACATATAAAATGCGATTTGAGCTGATGTCATTAAACTATGGAAGGTTCTGCCAATCCCTTGTTGGAATTACCTTTCGTATTTTTCTTATTATTTATTATCAAAACACTACACAGAAAAAAAAATTTTTCGTGTTCAAATGTGAAATCCGTTGAATCAATTAATAAATTGTTTGAATGCGGACCTGTAAAGTAATTCGTGGATTCCAACAAAAGTTTAGTAAAAATAATTATTGAATAAAAACAACTATTTTATAAACAACAACAACATACGATATCCAAGGTTAGATTTTTGATATTTATGTATATGCATACAAATTAATTTTTCAGACAAAAATTTTGTTGATTTTATTTTTACTATAATTTTTTCTGTGTATTGTACATATGTATTTTTTATTTATTTATTTTTTTTTTATTGAAAAATAATTTTTTTCATTCGCCTTATTTTGACAAAAATGGTGAGACAAATCGTGTGATACAAACTAAAATTATTTGACGACCAATACGTATTTTACGTTGCCTCGCATATTTACACAGGCAAGTACTTTCAAGAAATTTCTGTATACTTACGTATTATACGTTGCTTTTACACAAGAGAGTACTTTCATGAAATTTTTATATAAGTATTATAAATAAAAATTTCAATGAAATAAACGACTTTCATAAAAATTTCTTGTTCGTCTACACAGGAAAGTGAAAGATCATTTTAAAAATGTCGCCGAAACAAAGACTAACAAAATTTGCCTGTACGTCTCTCCATACTCATTCTGTTTGCTTAGTAATTAGTGTTGCCAAACTTATTACATATTCAAATTTATGGGGCAAAAGTTGAAAAAACTTATCATTATAAGAATTCTTGATCCTATTTGCTTTGACCTTTATTTAATTTAATATTTGCAAATAATTCGTTCAGCTCAAGGTCCTTTTTTGTTTTTTTTAAAAAATGGTTAATGTATTTTTCAATATTTCGTCTTTCTTTGGAAGACTTCTTCAGGAAAATTTGTTTTTTGTGTGTAAATTCAATACAAAATTTGAATTGAATTTTTCATTATAAGTTTTTTCGGGAAACTATTTTTATAAACATGCAAAAGAAGTTAATTTAATAATTAATATTTTACTACAATACTGCAACGCTATATAATTCTTTGCATGTGGCAACAGTGCTTAGCAATTTGTCATTTTACTTTCAGAAAACGTCAAAAATTTTGTTTCATGAACCTTTTGTTGGAAGCTGAGTGGAAAATAATCAAAATGTCAGTTCGTTTGTGAAAAAGTGTGAGTGTATTGCAACTTTCATGAAATTACTTTCATGTCTAAACGCTAGGATAAATAAAAATTTCAATGAAATAGACGACTTTCATGAAAATTTCTTGTTCGTCTGCACAGGATAGTGAAAGTTCATTTTAAAAATATTGCCAAAGCAAAGGGTCACAAAACTTGCAGCTTAAACTTATCACTCTACATTTTTTTATGAAATTATTTTTATACAAATACTTTAATTGTTTTCTTTATTTGAACTAAAAAGAAAAAATGTTATAATTCTTTTCATAACATGCAAAAAAGGTTAATTTTATAATCATTATTTTACTACAATACTGCAACTTTGCATAATTTTGCTGTATGTGGCAACAGTGCTTAGCAATTTGTCAATTTACTCTCAGAAAATGTCAAAATCTTTGTTTCATGAAATTTTTGATGAAAGCTGTATGGAAAGTAAACAAAATGTGAAATCAATGTTAGTGAAAAAGTGTGAGCAGTTTTCATGAAATTACTTTCATGTCTAAACGCTAGGTTATAACAAAAATCGTCAATAGTCGCGACCTATAAACCAACAACAGAAAAATGTTGCAAAATAAGCGCTTTTTGTTGACGAGTCGTATCTTTTGAAAAGAGGCTGTAAATATTGTATTGTGTACTCCTACATAATGGTAAAGTGAAAGAATTTTAATGAAATGGATCTTTCGTAGAAATCACAGCTTTGACTGTGTTTTATTTATTTTTACTGTCGAAACCTAAAACTGAACGTATTAAACAGAGATTTGCTTTCATAAATCTAAATTATTTTTAGTTCAATTTTAAAATTATAAATATTTTAAAGATAAAAAGGCACAATGGGTAACACTGAACAAAACAAACAAAAAATGTGTTAAAAAGCCTTTGAAAACCTAAAAAAAAACATTGCCAGAAATAAAAAAGACAAGAAGAAATCGTAACTAAATTAAAGAAAACATTAATTATGCAATTGCAACAATAACAATTTAAAACTTAAATTAAAAAAATATATAACGTTGGTGTAGCGGCGATTTAAGTGCTTGCATTAAAATTGTTAAAGGAGGGTACCACAACAATACAGAGGCCACAGAGGAGGAGCTTGTCATTAATTCAAATTGTATATGAATATAGAAAAAGCTTAAGTCTCTGACTAATGGTGAAAAGAAAAAAAAAGACAAAAAACAAAAAATATTTATTTGGCTGAGTTATTTAAAGCCATAGAAAAAAAGCTGCATTTAACAAAGTGTGAACAAAATTATATATTTTTTTTTTATAATAATAATTTATAAAAAAAAAGCCAAATACAAAAACTGAACAATTAATATTTGATTTTACGGTTGCAAAAAATCTCAATAGTTTAATAACTCAAATAACTTAAAGCACTCAAATCAAGCTTTTGAAATGGACTAATTGAAAAATAATTAAATTGTAAATTATGTAAAGTTGTTGTTGTTTTTACTGTTGCTTAAGAAATATTTAATTATTTAATTTAAATTAAAATCAAATGAAAATATTTGCAAACGTTTGACAAGTTAAGAGGATTTTGGGTTTTAAGCAAGAATAACAGAAATACAGATTACGTCATGTGCACTATTTCCCGTTAGATAACGTAGTTTAACCCAAGCAAGGGTTGCCTATTCTATGTATTTCCAAATAATCTAGGGCTGCGTTTGTATAAAAAAGTTTTATATGTAAGTTTAATATTGATTATCCGAAGTGATTATATTTTACATTGGGAACAATCTGTAGTTTGTTAAATTTGAAGGAATTATAAATCGGCAATATATTGAACTTAGGTTAGGTTGGGTAGGCAGGCCGCTGGGCTCTCCAAAGATTCCCCGGATACTCCAGCTCACTTGGGTCCTGAAGGTCGTTCCCTTTGTGATTGCCTGAAAAGTTAGGGTATGATATATTGAACTTATATATTTATTTTTTCACCATTGATAATGCATTATGAAACCCAGAACTTTTTGTCGCACTCCCTTAGTTCAGACGCTTCAAAGGCAAAAATGCAAATACGAGGTCTGATAAAATAACTGTTATTTTAAATTTTTCAAAAAGTATTTATTTGTTCATCAATAACTATCTTGTCCCCTTCAAAGTAATCCCCCACAGATATAATACACTTATCCCAGCCTTTTTTCCAATCCTCGAAACACTTCTGAAACGCGTGTTTTGGTATCGCCCACAGCTCCTGTTTTGATTTTTCTTTTATCTCCTCAATCGTAGCAAAACGCTTTCCTTTCGTCGGTGTCTTCAGTTTTGGGAAGAGGAAAAAGTCAGCGGGGGCCAAGTCCGGTGAATACGGTGGTTGAAGCATGGTAAGGGCTTTGTTTCGGGCCAAAAACTCATGCACGAGCATCAATCCATGATGGGGGTTTCGACAATTCTGTGCGTTTCTGACGAATTGCTTCGCCCAATCGGCATAACCTGAACGTGGTATTCCTTATTAGCCGTACAACCTTGTGGCAAGAATTCATGATCCACCACGCCATTGTAGTCGAAGAAAACAGTGAGGAAAATGTTCACATTTGACCGAACTTAACGTGCTTTTTTCGGTCTTGGCTCTTCTGGACTGGGATGATTGGGCTTTGGTTTCAATGTCATCAGTTATGACCTTTTTGAGGAAATCTTGATCGTCGTTAACGATGTTCAACAGCTCCTGAGCAATATCCATGCGGTTGTTTTTGCACAAAATTTAGCAATTTTGGAACAATCTTCATTCCTCAAACATCCGTAAAAATTGCTTGGCATGAGCCGAACCTTATGCCAACATCGTCAACAACTTCTCTGATAATGAACCGACGATTATCCAAAATCATTTTCTTCACTGCTTCAATGTTTTCATCGGTTGTTGACGTGCTCGGGCGACCAGGATCTTCTCGGCCTTTCTTCAACCGGTTATACCACAACTGAACTTATGTTCTGCTCATTGTAGACTCGCTAAAAGCCGCAGTCAACATTTCAAATGTCTTTGGGCATTTAATTTAATTTTTTACACAAAACTTCATACAGTTTCTTTGATCCATTTTTTCGAATAGTTAAAAAATCGAACGGTACACCAAAACACGACTAACCATTTTACCCGTCAAAAACAAATTGCCAGTCCAAAATGGCTGATATTGCCAACATATATAACAGACATGTGTACCAACATAACGGAAAAAAATGCGAAATCGAACAGACGTAACTCACGAAATTGGAAAATAAGGTTTTTTTTTTTATCAGACCTCGTATCTTCCTAGTCATGTAATAAACCTAGACTAAATGTATACCATATAAATGGGCTATAAAATACTTTTTCTATGAATATATAATTAAGAATAGATCAAAACTAAGCATTTTGAGTATTGCATGTTCGTTATCATGTCACAATAGCGAACACCATTCACAGTAACTGCCCGACCAGTCTCATTTTGGAAAAAGTACGGCTCGATGATGCCGCCAGCCCACAAACTTCACCAAGCAATCACTCTTTGTGGATGCATTGGTTTTTTGACAATCACTCTTGGCTTATTGACGAATTCATTGAGGTGAAAATGTGCCTCATCACTTAAGATGAGTTTCTTCGAAAATTGATCATCCACTGTTGCCATTTCTTGCCACGACTATGACCATTAACGGCTCTTAGAATTATCAAGAGACTTTAGTTCTTGAGTCAATTGCACCTTGTAAGCGTGTAAATGCAAGTCTTTATGCATAATCTTCATTATTGAGCACGATGACGAGTGAACGGCTGTTTAGCCACACTACGAGTATAGCGAACAGCAGCAGTATTTTCTGCAAAACGAGCATGCACTGGTGTTTTCACATCTCCTACAGACCCTGTTTGCTCAAATTTTTGCACGATTTTCCGATTGTATGCACATTTAGACTATTAAATTGATCCAAAAAAATCACGAAGTGCACGATATGCATTTTAGTTAGAGCGCCTATATAACTTCAACGCGTTGCTCAATTGTATATCTTTCAACGGTTCAAATTGAATTAGTCTAAAATTGAAAAATGTCAAATCAAATGCAGAAAAGAACTTAACGTTTAAGTGTGCATTACATTCAACATCGGCCCTTGAAATTAACCACCACACATATTTGAGTAACGTAATTTTCATCAAAATTCTTTTGGTAAAGCAGATTTTCTGATGTTTTTTACGCATGTTGTTATTTTGTTTGGCCCGTTTCCTCCTTCAAGCAAGAAGAATTTTTTGTTATTATAACAGTGTTAAAAAGAAAGAGACAAATAAGACATGAAAAAATAATTGAATACACTAAGCTGGGGACCAACTAGTTTTCCCCATCATCTGCTCCCACTAAGATTCAAACTCGGGAACATGTGAAGACGACACACTCGTGTAGTATGGTTTTATAAACTTTTTGTATGTATAATTATTTAGAAAATTTAATAACATATAATCTTACACAAAATATTCAAGTGCTTATATCTACTTTCTTTGTCTAGGGAAACACCTGTATATTTTTACATGCACACCAGAGATCTGCAACCGGTACCTTTTTTAATGATCTAAATACAACCGTCTTAAATCGAGTTGCGGTGTGATTGGCCACCGCATGTTGTTTGTACCTAGACGTTTGTTAACTAGACTATATAACATACCCAATCATGTTTGTGTGCAGTGGCTGCTTGACTTGGGTTCTCAATTATACGTACTTCTTTTTAACAACGAAAATAATATTTGCATGTAAGAAATTGCAGTCACACATTTACCTTACCCATGAGAGTGCGCGTGTTCAGTTTTATGTATTTACTCACTCATACCCTGCAAACGTATTCGTACTAAGCGCGGCGTTGCCAGATAGGATTTAAAACAACATGTTTTGGCGATCTTGTTTTGAAGAAAATATATACACATACATATTTCATTTGAACATATTTAGTACAAAACCGTTAAAAATAACAAGTTTTACTTAAAAAAAATAGATTTTTTTTGTCAGCACATTTTCAACAAATTTCTTTTATTTTATAGTAATATAATTTTATAGTATATAATTTCTTGTAATTTTTCATTTATAGCAATTTTTATTTCTTGGTTTTAATCTATAACCACAATAAATGCAGTTACACTTATACATACATATAACCAATTGTGGAAAAATTTTTTTTTGAATTGAATTTTAATATCCAATTTTTCAGCAAAAACAATTTTAAAATCATCAGACAGTATGCTACTTTCAAAATCACTAACATGGTTGTAAATTATTAAATCTAGCAGCCGTGATTTCAGTTAATGTTAAATAAAAGCTGACGCATATACACAACAAAAGGATTTGTCGAGAGTGTTTGATTGTGTGACGATGTCATCTATGTATTATTATGAAAACGATTAAAAACGAAAATAGAAAATGCTCAAAATGTTTCTCTTAGTAAGTGCTAGTAACAACAACATCCTTTTTTGTGGTCGTTTCTTTTACTCTTAAAAAAAGATACAAGATACGAAAGTGTTTGGATACATTTTTGATGTATCAAGATTTAACAAACGAACGACTAGTATAAATACCACTGCATCAGTGTTTAAAATACCTGGATATGAAAATGATTGGGTAAGCAACCGGTGTACTTATGGTTGCGGTGCACCGGTTCAGATCTCTGATGCACACATATCATACTAACAATCGCCTTTTTAAATGTTACCCACTTAACAAGTCACTTTAAATAGCTATTTTCACACTTAATAAAACCAATCACTACTTTTTATTTAATGCTAATTTGCAGCTCCTTTCGAAAGATTTTAATCAAGTTTTCCCATAAAAGCTTTAAACAACACAATAAAATTTTCAACAAAATGGTTTTAATTTATTGTTTTCTTTAACCTATTTAGTTTTCTTTTACCGCCTCGACAAAAAAAAAAAAAAAAAAAAAAAACAAAGAAACAACTTAAACAAGAAATAGCAACTACTACTTTCAGTAATCATTGTCCCATTCATTGCAATTTTGCAATTGTAAAACCTAAAAACGTAACAAAAATTAGCTGTGAAATAGAAATTTGTTACATTTTCGTGCCACTTAAATGGGAATTTGAAGAGACAAAAAACAAAATACACAATTAAAATGTTGTTTTGTTGATGAAAACTGCCTTAAAACGCTACAAAATGAGGCAAGAAAAACCACTTATTTTAATCACCTGCTTTAAATGCAACACACCGTATAAAACTCACACACTAGCATAACTTGGATTTTTAATTTGCGTATGTACATATGTATATATTTTTAAAATTATTTTTTAGGTACAAATTAGTCCCATTTGTAAAACATCTTTAACATTACTTTCCTGTGTAGACAGTTTGTGCAAAAAAGTGACTAATAAAAAAAACACCTCCAAGAAGGTACTTATACTTATTATAAGCTTATAAGCTTTTTAAAACAGTTTTCGTTTTGACACTTTTTATAAAAAACACTTTTAAAAACTCCTTTTTTTATAGATATACTTTTTAAAATTACAAGTGAAACTAAAATAAGCATATTAAAAAGTACCTTTCCAAAAACATTTTTGGAAAGAATATCTTTTCAGGAGAGTTCCTCTTCAAAGAGTATCTTTGGAAAAAGTGTTTTTTCAGAAGGTATTTTTTTTACAAAAGTTCCTTTTTTATAAATTTCAGGCTTATTCACAACAACGTATTATATGTTTACTTGACGTTATTAAGCAAAATTCCTTAAAGTATTACTCAAAAACCAATATTTGCTAAATATACTTATATGAATTCAATTTCAAACGTCTAAATTTTAATAAACCTTTAGCCTATCTTTAAACCTAAGGTAAAACTAACAGCCAGTTTACCAATTTCGAAAGAAAATGAATGCGAAAGAAAGCCAGTCACTCACATTCGAATCAATTTGAGTTTGTCTATCTCACTACTATTTGTTCGCATTTTCTTATGTATTTTGATTGATTTTTGACAGATCGTTCGCATAGAAAAAAGTTAGACGAACCTAAATCAATTTTCTTTCGCTTAGATTGCAAACGCAAGCATGCTGTCGAGATTGGTAAACTGGCCGCAACCTTAATTTTTTCACTGATTTTCTATGCATTTTGTCATAATTTCCTTTATTGGTTTTTGTCTTCAATATATAATTATTAAGGACAAAAGCCTATTTGAACATACCCAGCTAGCATTTTAAATCGTCGAAGACTCTACTGGGAATCTCATGAAGAGTGTTTTTGATCGTCGACGAGCTCAGTTTTTAATCACAGATGATCCCTCGCACAGGAGTAAATGTTACAAAAGTTGATTCTTCTATGAGACTCTTACACAACTCAGCAAAAGACTCTTATGTTAATCGTATAGGAAAGACTTGTATAGATAATATCTTACAACTTCTCAAGTAATCCTTGTATGATTCATACAGGAAACAGCACAAAGCTTTTTCAATATTTTCATACTATATAGTCGTACATGTATGTACCCGCACTTTTTATATTTAAAATGTTGTTATGCAATAGAGAAAAAACTATTGTACACTGTTTGTTTCTGTTTATCTATAATATAAAAATCAATTAAAAATAAAAATAATTGCTGAATTCACAAACTCAGTCGTATCGTGTATCGATGTATTTGGAGAGACAATTTCAAACACAAACATTAAACTAACAAAAAATATATTTTAAATTGTTTTTTATTTGAAGTTTTGTGTTTGAAATTGTTTCTCCAAATACATCGATACACACGATACGACTGAGTTTGTGAATTCATCAAATAAAATTTTTAATCGTCTAACAAGCATTCTAAGATTATGAGAAAGAAATAAAAATTAGATATTTTTGTTATTATTACTCGTCAGATAATCTTCTGACGATTATCTGACGATTAACCATAACAACAGTATCTACTTTTTTATTTCTTTTTACAAATTTTCTGACAAACTCGTCACACAACCTTTGTTAGACGATTAAAAATTTTATTGCTTTTATATACTTATATTTTTAATTATATTATAGATAAATAGAAACAAACAGCGTATATTAGTTTCACTCTTACGGCCATATGCAAAAAAACTTAACAAAGCTTGGTAAGCATTTGTTAAGAAAAATTTCTTATCGTTGTATGCAAAAACAATCGTTAGCTTACCATTCGTTTAAAGTTGAACTGAATACACTTTAACTGTACGTTAAAATGACATTTGATTTGCCGTTTGTTATTTTTCTTGAAAAACACAATTTTTGGAAAATGTAAAAACAAAAGATATTATTATTTTTATTATTATATAAATTTATTGAAATATAAAAAGTGCGGGTGACTATTATATATCGAATGCGCTTTGTGCTGTTTCCCGTATGAATCATGCAAGGTTTACACGGCTGATTCCTTGAGGAGTTATAAATATTATCTATACGAGTCTCAGACGATTCCCCACACGACTAACATAAGAGTCTTAAGCTGAGTTGCGTAAGAGTCTCAAAGAAGAATCAGCTTTTGTGACACTCACTTCCGTACGAGTACGAAGAAGGCAGTAAAATCGGCTTTCAAGGTTATGGCCACTGTATTTCGGGATGCACACGGAATATTGCTCATCGATTATCTTGAAAAAGAATCCACAATCATCGTGAATTATTGAGTCAAATGATTAATGCAATCAAGACAAAAACACGACCACATTTAAAAAAGAAAAAATTGCTATTTCTTCAAGACAACACACCAGTTCACACCGCATTAGATACAAAGCTAAAATTAAGTGAAATACACTTCGAATTGATTGATCATTCACCTTATAGTCCAGCTTTAGCTTCTAGTAACTTTTTTCTGTTTCCAAACTTGAAAAAATGGCTCGCAGGAAAAAGATTCATCTCAAACGAAGAAGTGATTACCGAAACTAACACGTATTTTGAGCGGTTCACAAAATCGTATTATTCAGACGGTATAAATCTTTTTACTAAGTATATTGAGCTAAAAGGAGACTATGTTGAGAAATAAATGGTTTTTGAAAAAAATATATTTATTCCTAGTTTTTTTTTATATTGGACCAGTACTCAGGGGATGACCCCTACATATGCAGTGCATTGTACCTGAACTAGGAAAATAGGTTGTGAGGAGGGGGAAAGAAGGAGTAGTGTTTGTGAACATTTGACTTGAACTTTCCAACATTATAACAGACAGGAAACACGTCTGCAGGCAAACTATTCCACAGACGAAGCGTTCGGCTGAATAACGAATTCTCTCTGTAATGCGTAGTGCGATTCCCCGGGCAATCAACCACAAATGGATGAGCTCTGGACGATGAGCGCGTGCAACGTAAAAGCGTGCGAGTTTCGGGAACAAGATCCCTAATCTCGTCAGAGCAAAATCCATTGTAGTAACGATAAAACAGAGTAACGCACCCCACACTGCGTCGATGCTCCAGTGAGTCAATAGAGTTGGATACCCTACTGTCACCGATGAGCTTCTTCGCACACTCCTGCACACGGTCGAGTAACCCCAAAATAGACTTTGAGGCACCGGCCCAAACATGAGAGTTGTATTCCATTTTCGGTCGGATGTAGGTGGTATAAATAGTAAGCAGGTCGGATGAAGTGAAGTACATATTTTTTAACAAATATGTACATGAAACCAAAAGTATTTTTTTTTTTTTTAATAAGGCTGTTTATTTTTAAAACTGTTGTTTTTGAATAAATTTATGAAATCACAAAGCGTTCTGAAAAATGCTTAATTTACTTTTAGGTGTTCTGAGGAACACGCGTTTTACTGGCGTTTCGGAGTTTTTCTACAACATGTGTTTCACACACATACGTATATACATACATATGCAAGTGGTATATAAAGCGAAAAGAAATTTGACAACAAATAGAAAAATTTTTTAATTTGGTGTTTTTAATTGAAAATGTCAAAAAATTCTTTTAACTTTTTATTGAAATAAACAGCAAACATATTAAATTTTAATTCTGAATAACTTTATTGCCTTTTGCAATATACACATGCTAGTTGAAGTCGCTAATTTTAATCGATTTGCGTTTTCCAGAGTACCTATTTGACGATTTCAAATCACAGAACCATACTTCTTGCGTTAAGCGTTTGTCAGAACACCTATTTGGCGTTTTCAAAACGTAAACTTCAAATTTAAGCGATTTGCGTTTCTCAAAACATGCCTGAATAAGACAAATTACTCACCAAATTTTAAAAGCTTACCTATAATAATGCTCGTATACCACGAGAGATATACTTATGTAGGCTTACCTGAAATGATAACAAAGGTAATTAAAATTTAGTTGGCTTTCAACGCAATGAAATATAGATGTGAAGTGTTTTTATATATAATGAAATATTTTAAATCTTTAAGAAAATTATATTTTAATAACTTAATTTACCATAAATGAGTGAAATTGCTTTTCTGTTTATATTGTTGACATAATTAGAAAATAGTTTAATTAATTATTTTCTTATTTGGTATTAAATATGAATTAAGCGTACAGACATATGTACATATGTATATTTGTTATTAATTAATAATATACTTTTGCTTTTGTATTTCTTAGCACCGAAAAAAAAATGTATCAAGAAAAAAGTGAAAATGCTTTCACCTTTGTTTCACACCAGATACAATAAGTCTGAATAGTCAAAAATGAAGGAAAAAAAATCGTAAACGCCAACTTCAGCGAAACCGAAAGTGTTGATTTTTTTAATAATTAATTTTTTTTTCGTTCGTTACCATCTTCTTGAAGTTTGTTTTAATAATTAATTAGTTTTATGTGTTATTATTTGGTTTTTTCTCTCATTAAATGCAAACTTGTACTTTGTTTACAATCTGGTCTCATGTTCAAAAATTGACAATGAAATTTGAATTTGATGTTAAACAAAACAAAAATCCTGCTAAAAACTGTTTATGTGAGATTGTTTTTGTTTTTGGATACTCATTAAATCCATTTAAATTTCAAAATCAAAAACTAGCAGAAAATTTTCATGTTTTAATTGTTTTTGTTGGAGTTTTTTTTTTTGTGGCACAATCAAAGTTTTTTTTTGTGGCAAAAATTTCAAGTTTTGTTCGATTGCATGTTTCAAAGACAGCGTTGTTTTTCTAATTACAGTGCTGAGTTTTATTTTGACTTTATGTATTTCTAAGTTGTATAAATTTATATAAAGTCAAAAGATAAATAGACAGCAGTTATGTTTTGAATAAGAGAAGAAGGAGGAGCGATAGCAAATAAGCTTTTCTTTGAACAGGGGAATTTTTAAGTTGAAACATTTTATCGCAAACTTTTCAAGGAAAGTCGTTTGTTTGTATTTATTAGAAATATGGCTTGATTATGGATGACAGCTGCTGTTGAGCTTCCACGTACTGAAAATGATAATTAAGTCAATATAATGATAAAGCCGTGATAACTGTACGTGTTTTTTTTTCTGCCTTTATGGCAACTGAAAATTTGTAGTTATAAACACTAACAAAAATTAAGGCTCGGTTGCGGATAATGAAATGAATTAAACCATAATTGTTACTGTTGCTGTCTTATAGATAAACAAAGCAATTAGTCTCACAAATGATAATACTGAAAGCAACTGCAGTTGTATCTGTATCTACCTGTATTCACTAGAAATAAGCCTTGATTATGGCTGGCAGCTGAATAAAGGTTGCGTTCCCAGATACTGAATATTATAATAATGTAGGCAACAAAATGATAATGCAGTAGATTCAAACCGTAGTACAAGTAGGAAAATTATACCTAACTTAACAGTAGCTGGTGCTTTACTGTCTTTCTGAAATTTATGAATGCCGGCATCTACGAACTGTAATTGCGTTGTCACGTATTGAAAATGATAACACAGTATACTAAAATCATAGCTGCCTGGCTGGTAATTATGGTTCGTTTACAAATGAAAAATAAACTGTAGTTGCACTGCTAGGTATTGAAAATGATATTGCGGTAGACTAAAATAATACCAAAAGTAGGAAAATCATAGTATCGAAGGTAACTGTAGCTGTAGTTGCACTTTTGGTAACCAGAAATTTATGTCAGCTTGCGTCTATTACAATTATGATTGGATTGTTGATGGCAAAGAAACTCTACTGCGTAACTGCGTTGCCAGGTACTTGAAATGAAAATGCAGTCGAATAATATGATAATGCCGGAGCTAACTGCAGCTTTACCTGTATCTACTAGAATTAAGGTTCAAGTACAGATAGAAACCGAACTGTACTTACATTGGGAGGTATTGAAACAGATAATGCAGTACACTAATATCATGACAAAAGTAGGAAAATTACCAGAAATTTGTGCCTGCTTGCGCATATTAAAATTGCATGGCAAAACAAACTGCACTTGCACTGCCATATACTGAAAATGATAATGCGGCCACATAAAATGATAATACCGGAGTAAATAGAAGCTTTACCGGTTTTCTGGAATCTAGAAATTTTTGGTTCAATTACAGATGAAACCTGTCTGCACTTACATTGCGACTTATTGAAAGTTATAGTAAAGTAGATTAAAGTCATAGTACAGGTAGTAAAATGATAGTGCCGAAGGCAAGTATTGATGCCTTTCTGGCAACCGGAGTTTTATGTGCTTACATTTACTAGAGTTATGGCTTGATTATGGATGTTGGGTAGAAAAAATGCTAATGCAGTCATTTAAAATGGTAGAGACGAAGGCACTGTTGCTTTATTACTTTTCTGGCATATATAAAATGGCTATACTAAAACACTACTCCTTTCTTCGTCCTCCTCATGTATTTGCCTAGTTCCAGTATACTGCACTGCATATATATAGGCGTCATTCCCAGAGTCCTGTTCCAAGATAAAAACCTATGCCTCAATTAAGGATAGCAGTCGAACAACAGTTGCATTGCAAAGTGCTGAAAATAGTAATGCTGTCGAACAAAATGATAAAGCTGAAGGGTACTATAGCTATTGCTTAGTTCTCTTTTGCATTTGGACTGACGATGGGCCGGCAGACGAGATATGAGGTTACTGTAACGAAAATTTTCAGCGGGTTATAGTGTATAGTACATTTTGTTTCTCTTTTCTAATTCTCGCTTTCCTGCTGCTGTTTCTTATCATTTTTCTCATATAAATTTCAACTCATATCAGTATACTGGCGGTGTTAAAAAAACCAGTAGCGTAAAAGAACGAAGAGAGTCTGTCTGCCTATTAATGTCTCAAATGTGAAAGGATTAGGCAAGCCAAAAAGAGAAATGACAAAATGTCTGTCGATCGTCTGGCAACCAAAACCTTGTGGCCACTTATTCGGCTATCGGTTGCCACCCATAATCGAGGCATTGAATTATATGTCTACAGTCAATAATATTCTGTATTTTTCAAATATAAAAGGTTTAATCAAGACTAAAAAAGAAGTGAAAAAATGTCTGTCTATCGTCTGGCAACCAAAATTGTTTGACCGTTTATTTGGCTATGAGTTGCATCCAGAATCGAGTCATTGAATTACTCATATGTTGTGACATTCGGATATAAAAATAATAATTATTATTAATTCAATCTCAGACTTCTATTAGGCCGAATGAGACAATAATTTTGACACGTCTTTAAAACATTTCAACATTTTTTTCTTTAAAGCGGGGTAGATACGGTCAAAATGCTTGCTATCTATATACTTCATGTACGCGAATTGATAATTTACAGTTTGATGCTTGATAGTCCATCAAGCATTAATTTTGAATTTGATTTTGCGGTGCTCGGTAGGCAATGACCGGCAAACTTCAATAAATTTCAAATTATCTTAGTTGTTGTCACTCATTTTCTTGTATTTTGATTTTATAAGAATGTTTTCCGCACTTCAAAATAATAATGATAGTTTGTTCTAGCTTGAAATTAAATAGATTCTATTTGATTACTTTTTATTTATTTTCTTCATCTTTTTTTCATTGCTTTTTGCCGACAACCATTCAAAATGAAAACAAAATAATAATGAAAGTTTGTTCGTGCTTGATGGCTTTCGCTAGATACAAGCAAGCATGTGACTGCAAGCATGCCAGAACATCCAAAAATTTTGTGTTCCCATCAAGAATCGTTGTTATCACACATACCTAAAAACTTTCATACATACTATTATCATGCTTGTTAAGCATTTCGATCGTGTCTATCCCCTTTAATACCAAATTCTAAGTATGTCAAGGAAAACAACTTATTTTAAATATTTTATTTTATTTTACTTCCACACCTCTTTTTCAAAACCCCGTTTTTCTAATATTTCTATTTAAAAAAAGCATGCCATAACATGCATCCGTAAAACTGTTCATTCACAATTTGTTATAAAATTGAAAACTACATGTAAGTAATTTAATGTTTTGCAATTGTTTCTACCAAGACGTTCGTTCGTTCATTGACACATCGCATCACAAACAAAAAACTGTTTACAAAAACTATATAAAAGCCTAAAATAGTTTACTACTAAACACATTATTTTTTTGTTTATCAGGAAGTTTAAGTTAAGCTCAACACCAAATTAACTATGGGACATAAACAAAACTACATAATAAAACATTCTCTTAAAACACATTTTACATAAAAATTGTTGTAAGCCTTCGAAAAAACCTCCAAAAATAGCAAAAGTTTTATTGTACTTTTTAACAATGACATAAACGCAAACTACCACATAAGAAAAAAAAAATACGTAAAATAAGCTAAATAAGTAAAAAAGTCATTTAAAAATAACTTATAGAGAGAAGATTTAAAATAACATTTAATATAATGAGATATTACAACAGGTATCTTTTTAAGAAAGCTAAAGTACACTTTTGAAGTAGTAGTTTTTATAAAGATGCCCTTAAAAATATATATTTTGTGAAATTAAGATTTAACACAGAAACACAATTTTTAAAAGTAAGCTTTAAAGAAATTTTAAAACAAAAAAAAGTACTTGATGAAAATGTTAGAGTACCACTCAGAATAAGAACCACTTAAAGTAACAATCGTTCAAAAACATTCCCACTGCAAAAACAAAAAAGTACATTCTAAAAAATTTGTTTCAGCCTTGAAATAAAATACTTTTTAAAGAAGTACTTTTGAAATATTATTGAACTTTTAAATATACTACAATTTTGTAGGAAAAGCTTGCTTTGAAAACTAGTAGTTTTTAAGAAAAGTATTTTTTTTAATAATTATTTTTAACAATTACTTTTTCGAAATAGTATGTTTTACCAAAAAGTTTATTTAAAAAAAGACATTTTTATAACAAGTACCTCTGAAAAATACTTTTTAAAAAATTAGTTATCAGAAATGAACTTCTTTAAAAAAGGTACCTTCGAAAACATATGTAGCTTTTGTTAACAGTACTTTTCAAAAATAAAAATGCACATTAAAAAAATTACTTTTAAAAAAGCAGCTAATATATATAAAAGTTCCTTTTAAAAAGTGTACCGGTTTAAGAAGATATAATTTAATAATAAAAAGTCACTTTCTAAAAATATCTTTAAAAAGAACTATTTAAAAAAGAGCTTTTAAAAAATTGACTTTTCATAAAGAAAAATTTTAGCAAAGTTACTTTCCGAAACCTATCGTTCAAAATGTTACTTGTTATGTGGCGGATTTAGTCACAAAAAAGTACTGATTCAAAAAAAATTTTTTTTTTAAATAAATTTCTTTTAATAAGTCCTTCTTATTTGTTTGCCTTTTAAAAAATAAATTTTAAACAGCAGCTGCTACAAAAGCTCCATTTTGAAAAAGGTGTCCTTTGAAAATCTTTTAAGAAATCTTTTCAGAAATCACCATTTAAACACTTTGAAAACTTTTAGAAAAGTACCTTTGAAAAAAGTACCTTTTATAAAAGTAACTTTTAAAAAAGTACATTTTAAAAAAGTACCTTTAAAAAAGTACCTTTGAAAAAGTACCATTAAAAAAGTAACTTTTAAAACAGTACATTTTAAAAAAGTACTTTTAAAAAAGTACCTTTAAAAAAGTACCTTTTAACAAAGTACCTTTTAAAAAAGTACTTTTTAAAAAAGTACTTTTTAAAAAAGTACCTTTTAAAAAAGTATCTTTTAAAAAGTACCTTTTAAATAATTACCTTTTAAAAAGTACCTTTTAAATGGGTACCTTTAAAAAAAGTATCATTTAAATATGTACTTTTAAATAAATATCTTTTAACCTTTTAAAAAGGTTCCTTTTAAACCTTTTAAAAAGGTTCCTTTTGAAGAAAGTAGTTCTGAAGCAAGCACCTAATTAAAAACAACTTTTAAAAAACACGTTATGAAAAAGTCGTTTTGAAAATTGCACCTTTTTTAAAAAAAAAATGTCTAAGAAAATATTTAAAAAAACAGCTTTAGCGTCATTTTAAAAAGTACGTTAAAAAAATGGCGTGTAAAAATATTGCTTTTTATAAAATGATGCCTTTTAAAAAAGGGCCTTTAAATAAGTATTTTTTAAAAATAATCTCTTAAAAATACCTATATAATAGCTTTTAAAAATATGGTACTTTCTTAAAAGTACTTTTTTAATTGGTACTTTCAAATATTATTAAAGCAATTTTTTAATTTTTTATAAAGTACCTTTTTTGAAGATTATGTTTATAAAAGGTATATTATACGAAAATTACCTTTTAAGTATACTTTTCATAAAATTAAAAAAACACTTTAAGAAAAAAATTATCTTTGAAAAAAGTACTTTATAAAAAATTAAAACATTGCTTTAGTAATATTTGAAAGTACCAATAAGGAAAGTACTTTTAAGAATATATCATACAAAAAAGTACCTTTTAAAAATAAGATTAATATATAAATCTTACTAAAAAGAGCCTCTAAAAGCCATTTAAAAAGTATCTCGTAAAATACTTCGTTAAAAAATACACTTTAAAAAAATATTTCTCAAAAAAGTGCCTTTTAAAAAAGTGTTTTTAAACAAGTACCTTTTCAAAAGTCACCTTGTTAAAAAGTTTATATTGAAAAAGTAACTTTTCCAAAGTTACCTATTAAAAAGTAACTTTTAAAAGAGCTAGTTATGTAAAAAGTACTTTTTGAAGAGTGCATATTTTCTAAAAAAATATGTTCTTGTAAGAAAACAGTTTAATAAAAAAACTACTACCGTTTTAAAAATTACTTTATTCTTTTCAACATAAGTACCTTTGAAAAAAGATTGTCTTGTAAAAAGATTGTTTTTTTTTAATGGTACCTTTTAAAAAGGTATTGTCCATTTAAAAAGTACCTCTGAAAAATAATCTTTTAAAAATAACCTTAAAAAGTAGCTTCTAAAGGTATTTAAAAAAACACCTAATAACAAAATACATTTAAAAAGTAGTTTTCGAAGAGTGTATCAAAAGTATCCTTAAAAAAAAAGTATCTTGTACAAAGATAGAGAATAACTTTAGTCCCATTAAAAATATAATTTTTACAAAAAGTTTCTTTTAAAAGTATTATACTTTTTGAAAAAAGTACGTATACTTTTTGAAACAAATTTACTTTTTAAACAAGTAAAGGTTTAAAAAACTACTTATTTTAAATCCGTTCTTTTGAAGTAGATAACTTTCAAAAAGACTAGTGCTTTGCAAAATGGTACACTGCGCTTAACTTATTAACGTTTATTTTTATTTAAGTTTTTAATTTAATATTTTAGAATGCGTGTTCAGTTTATTAATTACCAATTATTTCGTATGGAAATGTTTGTTCGTGAATACGTATTTGTAATCGTATGATATTTCATAAATTTAAATAGCAGCAGCCAACTTAATTGGTTCCCATTTTCTTGCAATTCACAATAAAAATTTATGTGTTAATCAGACTGTTTTTATAAATTTTATGAGCGGCCTTATAATTGTACTCTTGCTCATGTTTCATGTTGTTGGTTTCGGTTTGTGGGTGGTTTGGGTGGTGGGAGGTATGAGTTTCTGCATTTAATGTGGTTAAAGAGTCAAGTTAAAAGGAGCTCAAGATTTGTTATTGATTATTTGTTGGTTTGGTTTTAACCATTAAAATTTGCTTTATTGCAACAACAAACTGTGGAAAAAATACAAAACTATTAGTCAAGTTGTCTCTATAACAAAATTAATACGATTATCATATAAATAAAATAAATGCTTACGATTTCATTTTGAAGATACAATTAAAAGTCTCCATTTCAATTTGTTATAGTGTTTGGTGGAGTGCTTGTACGTTTGCCAGTTACGAGTAGTTTAACTTACTTAATTAACATTTGTTCATTACGTTGTTGTTGCGTTTTGCTTTCCGCCACAATTAATACCAGAAAGTTTGTCCTAGACAATTTCACAAAATTCAAATTAGGTTTTGCTGTTGTCTTTCTATATAGTTATAATTTTTTGCTTGTTTCTGTTTTACTTTATTATAATGAAATTCATGTAAATTTATAAAAAGTCTTTTATTAAGTGTTAACTTTGTTTCGCTACAAGTTTGTTGAAAAAAAAAAAAAAACACTTTTGTGGCCTTTAAGAAGGGTGGGTGCGTTTTATTTTATATGATTTGTAGTCCGCGAATAAGTTTGAGGTTTTTTTATTTATTGAATAAGTAAATTATATGAATATTCAACGCAATTTGCAGATTAAGTTTCTGTTTTTTTTTATTTGCCAATTTATAAGTGACATTAAAAACAGCTTTCGATTTTTGACTTAAGAATTTTGAATATGATTATAAGAGATATAAGAATGAAAGATAGCATCTCAAGTTTTCGTATTTTTTTCATATACCCAATGTACGAGTATATGCACAAAATATCCAGTCGAATTGCAGTTGGCCATATATTAAAAACGTCTTAAACGATGGGTACTTTTTTTAATAGGTATTTCTTTAAAAGGCTTTTTTTTATAAAGTACTTTTTAAGCGATACATTTTTAAAAGATACTTTTTTAAAGGGTAATTTTTTAACAGATACTTTTTTAAAAGGTACATTTTTAAAACGTACTTTTTTAAAGGGTACTTTTTTAAAAGGTACATTTAACAGTGTTTTTAAAAGGTAAATTTATAAGAGATACTTTTTCAAACGATACTTTTTTAAAAGTATTTTTTAAGTTTTCTTTAAAAGTACTGTTTTAACAAGTACTTTTTTTTAAAGCTGTTTTTACAAGGTACTTTTTCAAAATGTACTCTTTTAATATATAATTTTTTTAATGGCACTATTTTAAATGGTTGTTTTAAAAGGTACTTTTATAAAAGGTACTTTTTAAAAGATACTTTTTTAATGGTGTCTTGAAAACGTACTTTTTTAAAAGTAACTTTGTAAAAGCTGTTTTTAAAAGGAACTTTTTTAAAAGAAATTTCTTATTTCTATAAATGCTGTTTTTGAAAGGTACTTTTATAAGAAGTACTTGATAAAAACGTATTTTTTAAAAGGTACTTTATAAAATGGTACCTTTTTTAATGGTACGTTTTTACAGTTACTTTTAGAAAAGGTACTTTTTTATAATTTTATTTAAAAAATGTATTTTTTTTAAAGTTGCGTTTTTAAAAGACACTTTTTCAGAAGATAATTTTTTAAATGTATTTTTTTTGCAAGGTACTCTTATAGGTACGTTTTTAAAAGGCACTTTTTTAAAAGGTACTTTTTCAAAAGATACTTTTCTAAAAGGTAGTTTTTTGAAAGATAATTTTTTTAAAGGCACATTTTTAAAAGATAACTTCTTAAAAGGTACTGTTTTAAAGGTTACTTTTTTAAAAGGTACGGTTTTAAAAGTTACTTTCTTAAAAGGTACGGTTTTAAAATGTACTATTTTAAAAGGTGCCTTTTTTAAAGGTACATTTTTATACAGTTTCTTTTAAAAAGTACATGTTGAAAAGATCGTTTTTTAACAGGTTATGTTTTAAGAGGTACTGTTTTAAAAGGTACATTTTTAAAAGGTACTTTATAAGGAAGGTTCTCTTTCCAAAGGCATTTGCTTCAAAAGGCACTTTCCTCAAACATATTTGTTTCAAGAAGTAATTCTTTCAGATTCTTTTTATTTAAATATATTTTTTCTATTTGCATTTTGTATATTTTTCCTAGTTTAAAAGTATTTACCTCCAAGATCGTGCGTTACAACTCCGCCAGACTATTTGATTTGTAGTTTTGTGCAGTCACTAGCGTGCGCTTATACGCTCGAAATGACTGACCGCTTGGAGAACAATATGCGGCCGTTATACAGATATTGAAAAAGTCATCGCCGTAAAAAAATTCGTATTTCATATTTAAACTATAACGCTAGAAGATTATCTTTGGAATAAAGAAAATTAAATGTCAATTTAAAATTCATTATTGGCCTTTTTCTATTTCAAAACTCAATAAATATTTCTATAAAAAAAACTCTACTATAAATGGATTGTTTTAAATAAACTTTCTATAGAATATTTGTGGTTGCTCAAAGCCACTTATTCTAAAAGAAACTTAAAGAAAAATACTTATTCTAAAGAACATCTTAACGTTTCTTTTTTCAAAAGATACTTTTGTAGAACGTTGTTTTTTAATAAATACTTTTGCCCGATGTGTATAATTTTTAATGAAGAGCATCTTGAGAGATTCTGCTATAAAAGCTCCTTTGTTAAAAGAGTTTTTAATCAGTGAGATGTATACTGATATGTACTCGTATACATAGATGCCAGATAAATCTGTTTGAAAATCGTCAAACTCGGGAGGAAAAAATCGTCAAAATCGTCAATATGGTTATAAGAAATCGTCAAAAAATCGTCGGTTAGTAAAATTAATCATTTTTATATAAAATTCATACACCAATAGTAATATATAATAAAACTAAATATATATGTACGAGATTAACTAGTTGTGAGTTCGAGTCCAACTTCAGTCAAGAAGAAGGATTATTTTTAATTATAACAATAATTGCTGTGAAGCAATAAGACCAAAAAAGAACAGAAAAAATAATTGAATACCATTAGGTGGGGGACATGTGTTCACATGATCCCGAGTTCGAGTCCCAGTGGGTGCTGATGAGTAGTGTAGCGACTACGAAATAGCTAGTTGTCCCCCAGCTAATGGTATTCAATTATTTTTTCTGTTCTTCTTTGGTCTTATTGATTCACAGCACTTATTGTTATAATTAAAAAAAATAATCCTTCTTCTTGACTGAAGTTGGACTCGAACTCACAACTAGTTAATCTCGTACATATGTACATATATAACTAAAAAAGTTCACTCATTAATGATTTACATACAAATACGTCTCACAGTTAGGAGAATTATTTAGTAAATAATAAAAAAATTAAAAACTGGTTGTTCAGTAACAGAAAATCCTGTACAAACAACTGGGGTTATAACAATTGCATATATGTGATCAATATGTGGCAAACATTAACGTAAGAATAATTAAAGAGCTCGGTGGCTGAAGTGGTTAAAGCGGCCGTATTAAAAATACATCATGTTCACATGATCCCGAGTTCGAATCCCAGTGGGTGCTGATGAGTAGTGTAGCGACTACGAAACAGCTAGTTGTCCCCCAGCTTATGGTATTCAATTATTTTTTCTGTTCTTCTTTGGTCTTATTGTTTCACACCAATTATTGTTATAATTAAAAATAATCCTTCTTCTTGACTGAAATTGGACTCGAACTCACAACTAGTTAATCTCGTACATATGTATATAACTAAAAAAGTTCACTCATTAATGATTTACATACAAAACTAAATATAGTTTATTGTAATTTAAATTATAATAAATTTGTAAATAAATAAATAAATATAATAAAACAATTCATGTTTGTCTTTAATAAATAGGTACAGGATTTAAATCAATAACAATTAATATTTAGGCGTATTAATATGAAGTTAATTTTGTAGGTATACATTCAAAGTATTTTTAGTGCGTAACACGTTTTTAAAAATGAAATTTTATTTAATAAAACGTATTTTGAAAGTTCTTGTTATATATTATATTTAAGAACTATGTATGTATTTTTGTGCTATGATCTTTTATTAAATCGGTTTTAAGTGCAATTTCTTCTGAAAATGTTTTTTTCAACCAATTTCTCACTTTGAGTTTGTCATGGTTCATAATGCAAACCCTCACATTTGCACAGAAAAACGATAAGCGTAATATTTCTGTTAAAAATGAAAAATTAGTGAAGACTCAAAACTATTCAAGGAATCTAGCATCTTTATATCTGTTTTTTTTTTTTTTATCTTGGACCAGTACTCAGTGGATGACCCCTACATATGCAGTGCATTGTACTGGAACTAGGAAAATAGGTTATGATGAGAAGGGGAGTAGTGTTCGTAAAGGTTTAACTTTAACAACAACAACACGAAAGACTTAAACAAACTATTGCAGCACTTAAAATGTTGGACTTAAATTAGTTAAAACTGATCAGTGCCCAGTGTATATACCTTCGACACGGCTCAGATTAGAAAAATTTAGTCCAACTCCTTCCACACTACAAGGTAATGAAGTGCATTGAAAAGAAATTAATATTGAACATATAAAGAAAACACGGACAGTGGTGGGACAGGGGGGGGGGGGGGAATATCTGGAATATATTTTCTTCTCCTATAGTATTGTAATACTTAAAATTTTGAATTTATCTTAAAATTTTAATCACCTTAAAATGGCATTAATCGCATTTTTAACAATTTTTAAATCATAATTTTTGTAAAAGCTGTTTACATATGATCTTTTTAATACGTCTCTAACATGTATATCTGTACTCCCAAGTAAATATCACATTGCATTTCCGTGTTACTTACATGTTTACAAAAATCGTCAAAAACAGACTTTAAATCGTCAACGTGCTGTTTTCAGTGCCTAAAACCGTCAAAGTGACGATAAATCATCGAATATGGCAACCGTGCTCGTATACTATTGCAGTAGCAAAAGAGAAATGAAGAAACAACAAATTATATCAAGAGAGAATGAATCTAGAAAAGCTGCATTTAAGAAGTTATATTTTTGAATAAATTATTATATTTAAAGAAGATGCTTTTTATAAAAAGTTTTTTATCTGGCTTTCATAAGTTTTTTTTAAAGGGTTTTGTCATTTGCATCAGTTTGATTGATTTGTTTTGATTATTTTCTTTATTATGCTAAAAATTTTGTAAATCTCTACTTAATTACTTTGTAAACGAACTTGACTTAATTTTTGTGTTTTTGTTTTGGTATTAAAAGATTTTCTAGTTAAATATTTGTTTAAACTGAATTGATCTTTTGTCATGGTAAAATATCTTGTTTGGCTTGTCATGTCAATAAAGTGGTGAACTCAATTGTTAGACTGTTCCATTTTCAACAAGGTCTTCTTTTCTTTTCAATTCGAACAAACAATATAATTAAATATAATGCGGAAAATACTACTTAATCAAACAATACCACCTCCCTCGTTTTTTATTTTGCTGCATTAAACTTAAAAAAACGAAGACTTTTAACCTTAAAAAAGTGGCAAACAAAGAAAATTATAATTAAAGTTTTAACTATATAACTTTGATATTTAAATTTAAGCAAAAGCTTTTTTGTTTAACTTGGAATGATAGAAAAAAAAACAATATGGAATGTTTGTTTTTAATAATAATAAAAATAAAATAAACAAATAAGAAAACCAACATTTTTGCAGTTCGTTTTTTGAAATATATCAATTGAATTTATGAGTACATGAATCCATATCTAGGTGAGCTAAATTTTCTAGAGGGAAAAACTCAAGTTGAGCAACCTTGTTGATCATTTTGCATTACTTAAGAGGATCGAAAAACAGGATCGTTTTTCCTACTAGAGAATAGTGGTGCATGAGCCAAAAGTAGCTACAGCACAGAAAAAATTATATTAAAAAAAAAAAATTTGTAATATCAATTAAGAATTTGTTGTATTAATTAAAATTTATTTTTTAATTGATAGTATTAAAAATTAATTAAATCAAACTAATGTTTTATCCATTCAATTAAAAAGTTTAATTAGTGTTAAATTTTTTTCTGTGGAAATCAGATTACTTTGGTCTGGATACCAGGTCATAAGAGGTACACATGAGTGGACTTTCATTTATTTTATCTAGGGCCAGTACTCAGGGGATGACCTCTATTTACGCAGTGCATTGTAGCGAAACTAGGAAAATAGGGAATGAGGAGGAGGAGGAGGAGGAGGAAAAGGCAGTAGTGCTTATGGACCCTTGACTTCAACTTTTCAACGCTATAACTGACAGGAAACACGTTATACTGACAGGGAACACGACTTGTTCCACGGACGAACAGTACTGTTGAAAAACGAATTCTCTCTGTAATATGTTGTAAGTCTCACTGAGCAATCCACCACAAATGGATGAGTACTGGACGGTGAAGGCGTGTTCCGCAAAAATATGCGGATTTCGGGAACAGGTTCGCTAATCTCGTTAGAGCAAAATCCATTGTAGTAACGATAATACAGAGAAGTACCAACTACACTGCGACGATGCTTCAGATCCTGCTGGATCGCCCTCTCCCACACGGTTGAGTAACCCCAAAATATACTTTAAGGCACCGGCCCAAACATGAGAGTGGTATGATATAGATGGTATAAATAGCGAGATGATCAGATGGAGTGCAATACTTCTTACATCGTTTCAGAAAACCGAGATATTTGAGTAATTCTTTAGAGACATGGAAAATGTGTTCAGTCGCGCAAACATCACACTGAATTTCCAATCCAAGAACATCAAGAGCATCCGGTTCCTTAATATCTATACCATCTATGTGTACAGATGAAGTAGCATTTGCTGTCATGATTCAATTCTTTGGCTTCATGAATAGTCTCCCTAAGAAGGGAATAAAGAAATGAACTGAATCCATCGTGGATCAAAATTGGAACGATAAAAATGGTCTCAAACGTACCAGAAAGTTCCTAAATTTTGTTGGTAAAAGGTTGGAACTTGCTCTAAAACTGGATAGCACAAGCTTTAGAATACTGACTGGCGCACTCTCCTGAAGCATCTATACAGACAGAATGGGCATTTTCATTGTAGATATTTTTAGGTTTTGCAGTGAGGAAGAGAAGTCGATGAAACACTTGATTACTTGCTGTTGAACTTTGCAATACAGGAAATACGAACTGTTACAAGCCTAGTTGGATAAAACTTCCCTTGAAGGAGTTAGTACGGTTTTTTGGCCTATTCAATGTTAGTCACAGTGCAAATGGACTTATTCAAGATATTGAGAAATGGATAAACTGGTGATGGGGGGAGGTGAATTAATACCTCACCCAAATATTATTCAGTCTATATATTTTCGCAAATTCTTTGAAAGATTGTGAAGTTGATTTATTACATCATTAGTAGGACTAATCTCACACAGATTGCAACTTTTTGTCATATAGACAAACCCCTTGCTTAAGAGTTCGGGCCTTCTAATCACTCCTGTATGTAATTTCCCAGCAGGCAATGAAAGGAAGGATTAATGAGTTGGTAGGCCGAAGACTATTGAAAACGTCAGCCCTGGACCAACTTAACCACCTAACCATCACTACTGGTTCCATTTATTAGCCCTCGAAAACTGGCATGCACCAAAGTTGTATGGGATGTAGATCGATAGGAATTTGACCAAAAAACAGGTATATTGACCGTAGAGAATATCGTAGATATCATTATTTCGGACGAAACCAAGCGGCACTCAGTAACGAAATACTGAAAAAAAGTTTACGATTAAAAAAGCTTGATTTGCACTCAATTGACTCTATAAGTTAAAATATAAATGAGTCTGAGCGCCCACTATATACTAGTTTGCTATATAGTTTATTATATAGTTTAGAGAACATATAGAGTGCAACAGATAGAGACCACCATGATGTAATGCACAGGCATTTCCAGGGTGGTGTTTCTGCCTTAGAGTAGGAAAGAGGGGGTATTTAGTCGATATATGCTATGCGTGGAGTGCAACACACCTTGTGGTGATGGCCTCTGGGATGCATGCGCAATACATTTTTGCGCTCTTGATGCAAAAAACAATGCTGTCTTGATGCTGACCCCATGCGTTGGATGAACAGAAATTTCTAGCACTCCCATTGAAGGAGTTAGTCCGGCTTTTTTACCTACTCAACGTTAGTCACTGTACGAATGGCCGTTTTGGGGCTGACCCCATATGTTGGATAAACAGAATTTTATAAAACTCCCATTGAAACAGTTTGGTTTCTGGACCTAGTCAAGGTTGGTCACAGTGCAAAGGGTCTGATCTCGTTCTTAGTATTATTATGAGTGTATGGAATGTGTTACCTTGAGTGCTGCTAAAGGCACGTTTACATGGGAATACTAGATATTTAGATTTTGTGAGAGCAAAATATTACGAAATTCTATCCGCACTTAAAAAAAAATGAACAAAAATGTGTTGTAAGTATTTTTTATGTTTACACTTGTGGGGAAAGTATAACCAAAGAATTATTATGAAAGTCTAATAAATTTACTGATGGATACAATTCTACAACATTTACAAAAGCAACATGCAATATTCTGTTTGCTTTTGTAAATGTTGTACAACCTTCAGTAAATACTTGAAGTGTTGCCAATGCAAAATTAAAAATACGCCTTTGATGTGATTTTTATTTATTTGTTTATTTGAGTCCTTACAGACTAAAGAAAAAATATAAAGAAGTATAATTACGTATTTAAGTACAACATTATTTTTCGTTTTAGAACATCATTAGATTCAGAGATATCTATAATATGATAAAATTTGTTAAATATTTCACATATGCAACAAAAGAGATCATTGTTAGCATAGACGGTCCTGTGATAATCTAGACTTAGTAGTTGATAGTTATGGGCCGCTCTTGTTGGTACACAGAAATTTATTTTGCTCCGCAGAAACTTTGAATCAACTTCACCGCATACCAGTCCAAGGAGGAAAGAGATACTAAGCATGGTTCGACGACTTTTCAAAGTTGGTAATTTAATGAGTCCAAGCCTACTTTCATATGATGGCAGCACATACGAGTTAGCCATCCCAAGACAGAAAATAAAAAATTGTTTTTGGATAGATTCAATACTATTTATATGAATGGTGAAGTAAGGATCTCATATAATTGATCCATATTCAAGAATAGGGCGAACCAAGGGTATATAAATTTGCTTTGTAATGTAAGGGTCTAAAAACTCTGTAGACCATCGTTTTATAAATCCAAGAACTACACAAGCCTTATTAATAGTTAGCGCAATGTGTTCTCGAAAAACAAGTTTATGATCAAGGATGAATCCCACCCAAGTCGGTAATAGTGTAAACTTTTTCAAGCATTATTCCATTAATGTGATAACAATAATTTGAATAGTTGTTTGCTTACATTTTTTTATGTAAGGTCCATAAAATTAAGTTTGCACCATTCCTCAAGTTTATTGATAACGGCTTGAAGTAGAAGTTGAGCTTTGGGGTCATTGAGGTGTTTAAATAGTTTAACATCATCAGCATACATTAAAATTCTTGATGTGCAAGACAGCAGAGGGCAGATCATTACTAATGATGAGAATACAGAGTTTTCTAAAATGGTTTAGAAAATGAAGATTTACCGAATGCTTGTCAATTTTTGCATTTAAATTTCTCTTCTACTGCATACATTTTCTTTTTCACGGAAAGATATCCTTTATTCTACACACATTTTTGACAGAGCTAAACACTTGTATCACCATGTAAAGGTGCCTTAAACCGAAAATTGAGCGCGATATGGCCTTACCCCTCCCCCTGAGCTTAAAATTCTTTTATTCAGTTTTTAAGATTGCCAATTTTTTTACATACACAAGCTTTGATGTTTTTTAATAAAGTAATTTTTGCAACTTTATAATCTATAGTCTCTTAAATATTTTCTGTAATTTTATGCTTTTTAAATTTTATTCAAACAATTACAAAACCTGATGCAGCGCTAGTAAATTATTTAAATAGGATTTGTTTTCAATTCTCATCTGTAGTTAAATTTATTATTTATGAGCATGATTAAATTATTAGTGTTGTTTACATTGTCTTGCAACAAAGAGAATCTTGAAAATTTTAAATAATGTGTTTTTTTTTTATAAAATAACAATAGAAAATAATTATTAAATGCAAGAATTAGACAAACCAGCTAACTGAAAACAAAATTTATTAGCCCTGGCCCAAAGCACGAAGTCAAGTGTAAATTATTTAGTTTGTATGCAGTTTTGTTTCTGCTATTTCTAAAAATACTCATTATTGCCGCTTCTTTTGTTTTAAATTACTTCACATTAAGGTTTTTTTTTTAATCAACTGTGAAGAAACTCATCAAAGTTATCAAATGTAAAAAAATCAAAATTGTCATTGTCACCAAAAGCAAAAAAAAAAAAATATTTCCTTTGTAAACCAACTTGATGATGACATACATATTATATATGAACATGTCTATCAAATGACTGGTGACTTCATTAAAATCCCCTGGAAAAATGTTTTTGTTCCAGCGCACTCATTAGTGATTGAAGAGAAGCCTCAACCGGCCGGCCAATGTCATCCAAGCATGACGTCCGTCTATGTTGGTGACTTTTTATATTATAAGTATGTTTCCCTTTAAAATTTTTCTAAATTAAGCAAAGCAGTGTCAATTGAATACAAGCTAATTAAAGCATAAACTAAATCAAAATTTAATGAAATCTTTGCAGAAAATGCTTCGGAAACTGTATTAAGAAAAAAAAAAACAAAATGAAGGTTGATCATATTACACGGTTTTCACACACAAAAAGTTTTTTTATTTAATAATTTTTTTAATAATTTAAAGGTCTATGGAATAATCCTTACAGACCGCAATACAAAATAATCAATGTGATATTAGTTATGACATGAATTTAGATGTAAAATAATATTACGCTTTGTTACATTAATATTTTTTGAAAAATCGACAAAGTTGTAAAGATAGTTATAATTTTGACATAATCTTCTAAATGAATCAGCATTTGCATAATTTGATTGATGACATTATAAATAAATTGGAATAAAGTTTCTGGTAGATCTATATGGAATATTAAATTTAATATTACTTATAAGAAACTCAGAATGAATTGAACCCTCTAACAATTTCATCATAAACGTAACATCAAGCATTGCTCTTCTACTTTCCAGCGTGGGCAAATCAACCATGGCTAATCTTGCGGCATAGGATGGAAGTCTCACTTCAGGATTCCAAATTGAATTTCCAAGACAAAATAACAAAAATTGCTTCTGAACAGATTCCTTTGATAACATGTATATGGATGCCAAATAACCGATCTATACTTGAGTATAGGTCTGACTAAAGATGTGTATAATCTTTTTGTTATGTAGGGTTCAGTAAACTCCTTAGCCTAACGTTTTATGTATGCAAGCTTTATTTACCACCATTATAATATGACTATTAAAAGTTAATTTGCTATCTAGAAGAACGCCTAAGTCCAGCATCTCCGACACTAATTCCATTTCCGGTGTCCACCCAATACAAATAGTCCTGAGTTTGGTGGTGACAATCAGTGTGACCATACCCAAGTATATTTCACAGCTGAATCGGCTTTAAAACAATGCTTAAAATAATCTTAAACTGCAAAAAAAGCAAAAATTTTAACTGAATTATATTTTTGTTACTTTCGCATATCTATAAAAACCATAAATTTTTCATAATTCTTCCTTATTTCAATAAGAAATAATAAAATATTTATTGAACATAATCCGAAAACTATAAAGGCTTGGTTAGGTTAGATAGACAGGCTAGATACCCTAAAATAGCCTAGGCTCTCCAGCTCACTTGGGACCTGAAGTCGTTCTTTTTATGATTGCCTGAAAAGTGGTATAGTGAAGTGAAGAATAGAAGTTAGAGGGATATAGTGTGAGTGCAGGAGATGGAAAGGAATAACGCTTAGTGTGGCGTTGCATGCTTTTGTACCGCTGCTTCTTATTAAAGAGGCTAGTGCGGTCGGATTGCTCGAGGTCAGACGTGGTAGGCTAGGTATCTTAGGACTGCATGTACCACGGAGATCAAGGATCGTCTCCTCCTCTTCCTCATCTTGGCAACTTCTGTACAAGTCGTTATAGGGTAGGTCTAGTCTCTTGGCATGGTTCCCAAACGGACAATGTCCAGGGATGACTGCTACAGTCAGGTGAGATCTAAACAGTTTCAATAGCTCCCACGTTCTCTTAGGGTTAATATGCGGCCACAGGTTTCTTGCGCTGAAATTCGTGTTTGTCAAACTTGAATTCGAGTTTGTCAAACTTGACCTCTAGTACGACTCCTGTTAACTTTACAATAATTATAACAATATTTCATCAATAAAAAATTATAAATAGCTTGTTTTCTTTGTTTCCCAACTATCTATATGTCGACATTTCCTAGGAGCTACCCTAATCATCAGTAGACTTTGGAAATTTTTAAAAGATATTCTCAAACATTCAAGTTTATATCCCAACAATCTAAATAAATTGTTGAGATTTTAAAAAGAAAAATTTGAATTCTCAACAATTTATTTAGACTGTTGGGATATAAAGTTGGATGTTTGAGAATATCTTTAAAAAAAACTTCCAAAGTCTACTGATGATTAGGATAGCTCCTATGAAATGTCGTCATATAGATAGCTGGGAAACATAGAAAACAAGCTATTTATAATTGTTTAAATAGATTATTTTACTGCAAAAACTGTATGTATAAATTTATTTAACGATGTGACCATCAACAGTAGTATAACTCGACGTGACAATAGTAGCTTAGACTTTCCATGTTTCCCAGCTATCTATATGTCGACATTTCATAGGAACTACCCTAATCATCAGTAGACTTTGGAAATTTTTGAAAGTCTACTGATGATTAGGGCAGCTCCCATGAAATGTCTACATATAGATAGCTGGGAAACATAGAAAACAAGCTATTTATAATTTTTTATTGGCATCAATGTTAGAAGCTAGCATAACAAATAATGAACTCAATTGTTTGATATTTGATGAAATTTATTATTAAGCAATATCATTAATTTTATTTTCTGTCGACCGAAATCAGCTGTAACTTTTACTGCCTATTATCAGGGACCAAAAATACCTGCTTACCGTCTTCAAAATTATATTTTAGGAGCATACAATCATTACTGTCGAAAGAATTTATGATTATCGGATCACTGAAAGTTACATAATTGTACTGGAAGCCTTCAAAGTGGGCGGTGTCTTTAAAAGAATTTATTAAATAATACGAAAATTTGCCAAAATTATAACAAATAAGATGAATCAATATTTAATGCAAACGTTTTGGCAAAACTTTATTATTTATTTAATACTTTAGTAATTTCTCAATTACCAAAACCGTAACGAATTCACGAGCCATATCTGTTCAGAGATTGCATTTATTGCAATATTTGACAAACTTGGCTTGATCGTTTAATAGCAAAACACTCTCTAAAAGCAGCAAATTTTATAAAACGAAATGTTTCGTTTTCTTTCGAGAGTGTGTAGATACAACAGCAGGATTGTCTTACTTTGTGAATTGTCTTACTTAGTGCATATAAAACAAAAAGTTGAGTTGAATTTGATTTTGTGCCACCGAAATTTAAAAACGCAAAAAAGCGCACCCCGCACCGACTAAAGAATTTCGCTAAAAAAAATGTTAAAAAGCACCGAAAACGGTGCAAAACCCACCGAGTTGATAACACTGCCACCAACAAACTCTTTCGCGGATGACAGCAGTATTTGTCACTCGTACTCTTTTAGTTATAGGCCCAGCCTATCAGAGATCGCTGCCAAGAGGCTAAATGTGAATGATTCACTGAATGCTGATCTTCTATTAATCTCCGAATGGGGTCGTAAAAACAGCGTCGCCTTTAATGCTCGTAAGACCCAATGTTGCTTATTAACACACAAGCAAACGACCGCAAATGCTGCTTCATCTGTACTCATGGATGGTATAAATATTGAAGAATCGGATGCTCTTGATGTTCTTGGAATGAAGATATAGTGTGATGTGCGCTGGACTGATCACATTTTTCATGTCTCTAAAGAAGCATTCAAGTGCCTCGGTTTTTTGAAACGGTGTAAGTTATACTTCACTCCATCCGATCTCCTTACTATTTATACCACCTACATCCGACCGAATATGGAATACAACTCTCATGTTTGGGCCGGTGCCTCAAAGTCTATTTTGAGGTTACTCGACCGTGTGCAGGAGAGGGCGAAGAAGCTCATCGGTGACAGTAGGGTATCCAACTCTATTGACTCACTGGAGCATGGACACAGTTTGGGATGCGTTACTCTGTTCTATCGATACTACAATGGATTTTGCTCTGACGAGACTAGGGATATTGTTCCCGAAACGCGCAAGATATTGTATTCAATACAATTTATTACATAAAAGTATTTAAAATTAAGTTAAACGTTTTATTAAAATGAGTCATATATGACATTTTAATATTTTCTGAATACTCTCTTGAGTTTCGCGAAAAAAAAATAAATTTATTTATTTTTAATCTGTTGTTTGTTTTAAAAGTCAACCGGACACTCATTGTCGAGCTTCTAAGTGATATATTAAAGTAAAAAATATTAAAAAAAACACATCAGTTTATGAGTTTAGTGGTAAACCTTGAATTAAAATACAACTTTCAAGCGGTTACACATATTTTTGTAAATTTTTTTTTTCAGCGTAATAATCATTTTTAAGCAACAATTATAACAACTGTATTATTAAATAAACAAAGCACGTTTTTTAGACCAAAAATTAAAATATAGAAACGGTTTTAGAAAAGTTTGTCAAATTATCAGAGGAAATTAAGTTCTAAAAAATTAATCATTAAGAGTATTAAATTTAATAACGAAAATACTATTTTAAGCTTAAAATTATTTGATATGTGGCAGTCAGTTCTGAAGTCTTTTTCTTGGCAAGCACAAACCTAAAAAAAAACTTTACTTCATTTCTTTGACAAATCTTTCCCCGTGAACTATAAAATCTCCTTAAAAATCTATAATTTACAAACTTTTCAAAGCCCATTATTGAGCTTATTAGAAAAAAAAGAATCAATTGTTTATTGTAATTGTCATGAATAAACAAGTTTTTTATTGTGAATTTGAAGTTCATTAACTTGTTTTTATGTTTTAGTACAATATTTCTAGTGGTGCTTGTAGTTGGCTGAATCATGCAATATTAACTACAATACATGATCTCATTTTATTTTTGCCAGGTCATTTAACCGATTTTTGTTTTCAACTTTGTTTCATAGTCTCGTAGGTTTTGCAATTTTGCTTACACACAACAATTTACAGACTGAAAATAATAAAAAATAATAATTTTTTAAAACCTCTTTTTAAAATTAATGCGATTTAGATATTTTGTGTTTTCCCCCCTAAAACCCACATAGACAATAAAAACAAAAGTTGGCCAACTAAAACAGTTCAATATTTTTGTATAACAAAAAGTTGCCTTAACAATTAAAGCTTAAAGTATTTTTAGTTTTTAAGTACAGTGGGAACTCGAAGAAGTTAACTGAAATGCTCCTAGAAGTGTAACTACCATTCTTACAAAGCTTTTTGTAAAGGGTGTTTTTTTAAGCTAGATAGAACTTTAAATTGTAAAAAGTAACACAAAAAATTAAATTTTGATAAAACATTTTTTTATTTGTTTCAGTATACTCTGACAAATCATCATGAATAGACTCACGCTTGAACAACGCTACGAAATTATCCAAATTTACTTTGAAAATCAGTCGTCGATTCGCGCAACTTTTATCGCAAAATTGTGTTCAGCGATGAGGCGCATTTTTGGCTTAACGGGTTTGTTAATAAGCAAAATTGCCGCATATGGAGTGAGACCAATCCACAAGAGACCCTACAGACTCCATTACATCCAGAAAAATGAACTGTTTGGTGCGGTTTTCATGCTGGTGGCATCATCGGACCTTATTTCTTCAAAAATCAGTCCGGAGCTCGCGTTACGGTCAATGGAGATCGTTACCGCACCATGATCAATGATTTTTTGTTTGAAAATATGGATGACGTTGATCCGGAGGAGATGTGGTTTCAACAGGATGGCGCTACGTGCCATACGGCGAACGCAACCATCGACTTACTGAAATCAAAATTTGGCGATAAGTTGATTTCGAGAAATGGACCTGTCAATTGGCCTCCAAGGTCGTGCGATTTGACACCTCTCGATTATTTCCTGTGGGGCTACGTGAAGTCACTGGTTTATGCTGATAAACCAGCAACAATTGACGCCTTGGAGGCCAGCATTGTTCGTGTTGTTCGTGACATACTGCCAGCAGTGCTCGAAAAAGTGGACGTCCAGAATGCGCTTCGTCAAGAACAGCCGCGGTGCCCATATGCCCGAAATCATTTTCAAATGTTAATGTCACGTATTCATCTTTCGAATAAAAAAAATTTTGATTACAATTTAATTTTTTGTGTTATTTTTTACAATTTCAAGTTCTATCGGGCTTAAAAAAACACCCTATATATCGTTGGTCTCATTTAGAAAGGCCCTAACAAACATAATTGCAATTTTAAATTTAGGAAAAATCGTAATTGAAACTATATATCTACGTACATCTAAAAGTATTTTTTTTTTTTTGCTCAATTGCTTGTAAGAGCGATATATATGAAATTATATAATTAAATCTTTGTGACACTGTGTAATTGTGTGAAACGTGATAGGTTCCCTAAAAAGGCTCAACTTGGGTGAAATGCGAGTTAGGGCTTTTCTACATGAAACCAACCATATGAATTAAGGCACGGAGAGAAAAATTATAAAAATACACTTATAGAAAAAAGCTCCTTGATATTGATGACAGTGAGCCAACAGAATTGTGACATCAATATTATGTAAATAGACATCAGTAGTGCAGTTCACTATCCTGTTTTAACGCTAATAAAACTCGTTTAGAGAAATTAACACTAGCGTTGGTGTTTTCGCGATTCTATAACAGTTCTTAACACTATTTGTCTTCGCTGCTTTTATAGCCTGACTGATTAGCGTTAACTAAACACCAATTATTTTTGTGGTGTTTATCTTAACACCAATGTCGTTAAAATTTCTACTAGAATAACTTCACAGTATTTGCAATACGAGTTGTCGGAAGATTAGCCTCCAACAATCGGTCGGAGTGTTCTCCGTGAGGATATATTTCAAATAATAAACTTATAATCAGTTTTACTTAACCTAAACATGGAATTATTTTCAAATTTGTTTGTTTTTTTTCTGTTCCTCTTTGTGGTTTTCTTTATTTTTAACAAAGAGGTGTTAAAAATAAGTTAGTGAATCACATAAGCGTTAGTGCAAACCACAATAGCTCGCGTTAAGTTATACTCTTTAAAAATCGTTAAAAGTTAGTGAATTGCATTACAGTAATGTGGAAACTGACAACAAACTTGAATACTCGTACAAGAGTCATCAGAAGTGTTTGTCATATATTGAGAATCCATCTAATTTGTTAAAACTGTTTTTTAACGGATAAATGTTGTTATAATATTTTCTATTTGCTGAAAAAAATTTGTTGTTAAAATTATTATTTTTTAATATAAATTAATTTTTAAAAAGTAGAAAAAAATGCATCATATCATGTAAAATTATAGTCACAGCAAATAGCGTTTCAGCAAAGGCAAATATATACAATTATAAAGAGTATATATAAATAAACGATAGTATTACACATTATATTGATGACATTTAGTCATCATATGCGGCGTTAGTTAAATGATAAATGTAATGAGAGCGTAGAAAGTAAAATAAGGAAAAAGAGCTACAAGACAAAGAAAGAGAATACACAATTAAAATATAATAATGCAACACACAGACATTATGTTAATGAAGTATTACTAGAAAATTTTTAATTCTCAATGATTTGTTGACAATAGTAATATATAAAGTTATATGTTTGAACATACTTGAAAATATTAAATTGTCATAAAATTTACTCCGCTTAGTTACTTTTCTAATGTTAATGATCCATCAATGAGGTTTTCACATCAAATTGAATCCCAATTATATTTAGTGTGATGTTAGCATGCCATTCTGATGATATTTTTCTCTTACATTGCCTGCATTTAACGCTTTCCTCGCAATTAGAGTGTCATTGCATTGATCATATGCGCATATTAAACGGATTCCGATAATGATGTCGCTATTGACAGTTCATCGGCAAAATAATTGTCATAATTGCCGCTAATGATAATTAGAGCACCTAATATATTAGTTGTAGTTATTAAAAGTGTCATGGGGCCAAAAAAGAGGACATTTGACATTGCATTGAAGTCCAAATACATCACATTTATGACGGGGTTTCTAAAGGGTGTTTTTTTAAGCCCGATAGAACTTGAAATTGTAAAAAATAACACAAAAAATTAAATTGTAATCAAAATTTTTTTTTTATTCGAAAGATCAATACGTGACATTAACATTTGAAAATGATTTCGGGCATATGGGCACCGCGGCTGTTCTTGACGAAGCGCATTCTGGACGTCCAATTTTGGGCCACTTTTTCGAGCACTGCTGGCCGTATGTCACGAACAACACGAACAATGCTGGCCTCCAAGGCGTCAATTGTTGCTGGTTTATCAGCATAAACCAGTGACTTCACGTAGCCCCACAGGAAATAATCGAGAGGTGTCAAATCGCACGACCTTGGAGGCCGATTGACAGGTCCATTTCTCGAAATCAACTTATCGCCAAATTTTGATTTCAGTAAGTCGATGGTTGCGTTCGCCGTATGGCACGAAGCGCCATCCTGTTGAAACCACATCTCCTCCGGATCAATGTCATCCATATTTTCAAACAAAAAATCATTGATCATGGTGCGGTAACGATCTCCATTGACCGTAACACGAGCTCCGGCCTCATTTTTGAAGAAATAAGGTCCGATGATGCCACCAGCATGAAAACCGCACCAAACAGTGCATTTTTCTGGATGTAATGGAGTCTGTAGGGTCTCTTGTGGATTGGTCTCACTCCATATGCGGCAATTTTGCTTATTAACAAACCCGTTAAGCCAAAAATGCGCCTCATCGCTGAACACAATTTTGCGTCTATAAGTTGCGCGAATCGACGACTGATTTTCAAAGTAAATTTGGATAATTTCGTAGCGTTGTTCAAGCGTGAGTCTATTCATGATGATTTGTCAGAGTATACTGAAACAAATAAAAAAAATGTTTCATCAAAATTTAATTTTTTGTGTTACTTTTTACAATTTAAAGTTCTATCTAGCTTAAAAAAACACCCTATATAAGTGTACATATAATTTCGAGATTTTTTCTGCCTTATTTATGTTTGTTGCATCTCAAAAACAAGAATTATTGTCGATTTTCATAAGCGAACTTTGTTTGGGGATGCAGCTCTCTTTTGTTTGAATGGAAACATCAATAAAGAAAACTGCCGTATTTGAAGGGATGGCAATCCTCCAGTGTATGTTGAGACACCGATAAACAGACTGTCTGATGTGCTTTAACAATGATGCTGATTAGAATGTTACAGAAATATTCCTTGGCTTTAGCCAGGCTTGAACTTGAGCCAGACGAATGATACCATCATTAATACATACATATATATCTCACGGCATAGAGCCTATCAACATACATAACTGGTTGTTCAGTGACAGTAAACTGCAGTACAAACAGTTAGGATTATAACAAATTGCATATGTCATTAATATGAGACAAATATAGACGAAAAAATAAATAAGAGCTCGGTGGCTGAGTTGGTTAAGCGGCCGTATTCAAAATACATCATGTTTACATGGCACTGAGTCCGAATCCTAGTGGGTGCTTACGAGCTATAATTAAAAATATTTCCTGGCTTTAGCCAGGATTGAACTTAGCCAGGCGAATGATACCATCATATAATATTACAAATTATAAACAATACTCCTGAAGAAGTTTCCAAAGGAAAACGTAATACCGACTTCGAATTTACTGATTTTTGTAAAAAAAAAATTATTTAAAAAAAAGTCAATAAATTAGGATCAATATATTTATTTCTTCTAAATTTTCCAGCTAAAGATCTTGATTGATTTTTGTTTTTATAAAAAAGGTTTAACGGTATTTTATTTTCAATATTTCGATAACAATTTGTTATCGTCATCAGGAAAATTAAAATGTTATAAAAAATTATTTGAAAAAATGTTGTCAAAAAATTTTACATACAAAAAATTCATACACATGAAAAAATTCTTAACAATATTAACAAATTGAAAAATTAAAAAAATAAAATAATTTAAATTAAACTTATTCTGTAAACAACACATGCTCTGTTAACAATTACAACATGTTGTACCTCTACCTTTAACAGGTTAACATAGCATATGTTGCTCACAAAATAGCAAAAAATAACATAAAAAAAAAAATTTTTATACAAATTAACAATATCCTAATAAATAACATTGTAAATAGACGTATTATTTATTTCAATGTATTAACTTTTTGCTAACTAAATGCCTATAACTATGTGCTAAATTATCTGTGTCTAATTTAAAATTAATTCTCTACAACATGTTGTAATTGTTAACAGAGCATGTGTTGTTTACAGAATAAGTTTAATTTAAATTATTTTATTTTTTTAATTTTTCAATTTGTTAATATTGTTAAGAATTTTTTCATGTGTATGAATTTTTTGTATGTAAAATTTTTTGACAACATTTTTTCAAATAATTTTTTATAACATTTTAATTTTCCTGATGATGATAACAAATTGTTATCGAAATATTGAAAATAAAATACCGTTAAACCTTTTTTATAAAAACAAAAATCAATCAAGATCTTTAGCTGGAAAATTTAGAAGAAATCAATATAAACAAGATCAAATAATACGAATATTTAAATCAATATATTTAGTTTTCATATTTTATATATTTTTTTCGTTTTATAATGTTCTATAACTCGAAAACGAAAAAAGTTTTTGCTCAATTACGAAGCAGAAAAATAACACAGAACCTGTGATTTTGCTTGCTGAATATAAACATCTGAATTCTGGCTGAATTCAGGTTTCGCTTGCATTCAATAATTGATTTTTTTTTTAATACAAAATTAGCAAAGATATTGAGTTCTGTTAAACATGATTTCATTCCGAATCATTTCTTAGTCAGTAATTTTTCGTTTTCTAAAAAACTAACATTTGGTGTAAATTGCGTTTCCGATAGAAATTTAACTCACAACAAAGTAATGACATGAATTGCTAAAATTAGAACCAAATAAAAAACTTCAATAAATGAAAAAACTATATAAAGAAACGAAACTACATGTTTAATAAGATTATGAAAAAAAAGTCAAAACTATTCTAAAGCAGTACAATACGAGTAAGTGAAGTGAACAACCGACAAGTGGGCAGCTAACAAGATCAATTTGACAGCTGAAATGGTTGTTTGCTGTAAGCTGACAGTTCTAAATCAAAACACCCACTGAAATTTTCAACCAACTTTTTGTTATTCAGCACACCAAATTAAACCACTTTTTAATAGTTGTCGGTAAATTATCACAAAAAAAGAAGCTACGGTTTTAGAAAACTAAAGCTGTTAAAGATTTAAGTGTTAAAAGTTTAAGCTGTAAAGGGTTTTAGTCATTTAAAATTTACTGGCTGACGCATTAACATTTTTTTTTTTCGTTTTTGTTTAAAAAATTAAAGATGTTATGCAAATTTTTTAGATTGTTTTGCTTAAAACCAGTTTATTTTGCTAACTTTTTATATAAAATTAAAAAAAAAAACAAAGTCATAAATAAATAAAGAATTGTTAAAAAAAATGCTTTAAAACAGCAAAGAAGCATCACAAAACGAAATCGTCAAAAGAGAATTATGAATCATTGTGCCAAAATATGAAACACTCGAATAAAGTTTTCAACATGTACCCTACCTACTACCAGTATGAAAGTAAGCAGTAATCTAATCTAATCTGGTTTGGCATTATATATGTACATATATTCTTAAACGAAAGAATGAAATTTATGATATATTTGTTCTTAGAACTGTATGGGGTTTGCTTTTCGATAACTTTAATATGCAAATCGTAGCAACTAATAGTAATTGTAGGTGATATTAAGGGCCGTTATTACAGCAGACAAATAGTTAAAAGTGAACTTTAAGCATTTGAAGTTGCCATATTTTCTGTTGAAGATATGGTAACTTCAGTTGTAAAAATCGGAAAAATTTAATGATGACTTTAGGTGTGTTTCTTTACTCTACTTTGGGATCCCGCGGGAACACAATTTGCACAAAAAACATTTCTGTACTTTAAAATTGGGCAAATGAGAGCGCTTTTGAGAGAATAGTATGCTTCCTCTTCTTGTACGAAACAGCCCGTACTGTTTCTTTGGCTAGTTTGGGCATGTAGTTAAGCAATCAGCTGTTCGAAAAATAAACAATAACAAAGAAACAAAGTTCATTTAAATCAACTCGTATACAAATCAGTTCAGTGTTTTTATATAAATATTAAATAATAAGGAACGTGCAAAAAACTTTAAAGGCCCGAAAGTGTAAAATATCATAGTATTTTTTCCTAAAACTAAATGACAGCATATGTTTCTTTTTGGGCTAGAAATTTGGCTTTTTGCGTTCCCGTGCTTTAGGTAAATTTTATCATTATTTGAGAAAAACTTATGCATGCTCTCTTTTGCCCGAAACTTGCCCGGAAAGTAAAGTATCATCAACTTTATCGTTAAGTTGTGTTAATGGCTTTAAGGAGAATAAAAGGGAAAAAAAGATGATCAATTTTCGAAGATAATCACCTTCAGTGATAAAGCACATTTTCATCTCAGTGGATTTGCCAATAAGCAGAATCGCCGCATTTGGGCGAATGATAATCCAAAAATAGTCGGTTCTGGGCAATGTAAAACCCTCAAAAATATTATGATATGATTGATTCTCTATCTGACTTTTGTTCCAATAAACCTAAACTAAACTAGATCAAGAATGTTCATTATTTTAATTTTACTTTTGTTGACTTTGATAAAAGTGTCTCGCTCACTCAAGGCAAACAGGTCCACTTTCTTTCTTTCTCTCTCATCATTTCGTCGCAAAATAAAGAACCTTGAGCTTGTGCGAATAAAAAACATTTGAATGGTGTAAAATGGGTTGACAAAAATCGGATTACTTGAGGTGTTTTTTTAATCGTATTTTTTAAATCTAACAATTATGAATCTAACAATTATTGTACCATTTACAATCCTGATTAAATGCGCGAGCTTTTAATGACACCTGCCAAGGCCCTTTACTACATATTTTTTTAAGGAAGGCCTTTCAAAGTCGACAAATTTTGAAAATTTTAAATACATAGCTTAACAAATAGTCTTAATTCTAGAAAACTTGAGGCAATGGTGTCATTATTTTTGACTATGGCTCTAGAAATGTTTTTCAGTGTTACGGCTCCAAAGTTTAAATGGGCAAAAATAATAAAATTATTCACAATAACCGAAAAGTTGTTACAGTTTGACCAAATTTTTAGTTTTCTTAAATGCCAATCATTTTAAAATGACGAAATAGATTTTTTTTCTAATTTTTCTCATGATGGTTACAATCAATCCAGTCACCCCGTTTTGGCTTGACAGCTACATTTTGTTATTTTTACATAACTATAGTTTTTAGTGCTGTTTACAGAACACAGATGAACGACTTGTCTAGAAAATTTGTAAGAAGTTGGTTCATTTATTTCAGCGTTTTTTATAAAAATTTTCTGGGCAAGTCGCTCATCTGTGTTCCATAAACAGCATATAAATTCCTTTTATGATTCTTCTTAAAATTTATAATATAATAGTATTTTAATTATATATTGCCGGGAGTAAATACAACAACTTGAATAGCAATAATATCAACAACGATTGTAGTAAAAACAGAAAAAATCTTGTTACCTTAAATTATAAATATGATTTAGGTTTCCCCATTGATTAAGGTTTCCCCACCTAAATTATAGTATATGCATACATGGGGGTTTATTACACTCTAACTCACAAGTTTTCATACACTGATTCATATAATAAAGCGAAAGTGTGTGTATTTGAAATGCGGTAGTGTATATTTTTGCAAAGGTTTTCATATTTGAACATACATACCCAGGTGGCAAAGTTGCCATTGACGACATTCTCCCCAACTATTAAGGCACAACATATTCCCTATTATTCAGGATTATTGAAAGATAATTTTAAGGAAAATATTATGGACGGTGAAGTGGTCGACATCGATAATGTCTTCTATAGCAGCTTGTAAACAACAGCATTGTCTTAGAATTTGCACTTTATCAAGATTTATGCGTAACAAAATGGCTCACATTGCCTGGTAAGATGTTCTCTATTAACACATATGTACGACACTAAAGCGATATTGTGTAGTAATTTATACGTTATCAATACATATGTGTTGTCTCCTATTTGATACATATTTGCATATTCGACAGGACAAACGACATTGTCTTGGATTCTATCGTGCACGATTTTCGCGACACTTGTTAGAAAATGCTCTTGACGTTTGGCATTAGTTGTAGGGTGACTGAACGGTTATTATTCGACCAGTTTTTACCGTTTTTTTGGTTTTACTACAAGCGGGTTTATTAAAATGTATTTTTTTCGAATATCGAAAAAACCGGGTTCTTAAAATATGGTTTATAAGTACGATTAACCGGGAATTTACAATATAAATGTTATATTTTTGTATCTATTTTAATACCAACAGTGTTTATCGCATAATCATTTATATAATAATTATAATTTTCAAAATTCAAATAAAAATTTTTATGAAACAGTTAATATTTTGTCCAACCATTCATAACAGCCTTCTTTATGTTTTTGTCTCTGGTAGGACGGCAGATACATATCGCTCCTTTATTGCAACATAGTCATAACTAAAAAAAAGCTTGTTTCCAGAAAAACGCATTTCAAATTTTTAGTTTCCATATAAGTCCTAGAAATTTTTTTTTTAGAAAATATCTCCTAAAGGAAACAGTTTAAAAGTAATTTGAATACATTTTTGGCATAATATAAATACTGTTAACAATTCTGTATTGTTAACTTGAAAAGCGAATTTTTTGAGATATGACTATGTTGCAATAAAGGAGCGATATGACTACTGCGATTCGTCGGTACACTAAGCAATCATTTGAAAATTCCGTTTTTTAAGAGTATTCCCCCAAAAAAACATAAATATTACCTCTAGCTGGTGATTTTCCAGATGTAATCATTTCAACAAAACGATATATTATTGTGCTGTCCATAGAACACAGACAAGCAACTCGTCTAGGAAAATTGTATTTTGTCTAGCATTGGCTGGACTTAATTAATTTTATGTATTTAGTTTTAAGATTTGAATACTTATTGTTAGTTCACTTTGTGAAGATTCAATAAACAAATGAATGAAAAAAAAAAATTGTATGAAAGTTACTCAATGTTTTGAGTGATTTCCATACAAATTTTTTAACCAAGTCGCTCGTCTATGTTTATGACCAGCAAATATATAATAAGTAATAAAATATTTTAAATTTCTGTTTTTAGAAATTAAACCATTTAGAGAATCATCTTCATAAATTTCGTGACACAAATATGTGGCATATTTCTTTGTATTCATTCGTGAGCATTTCTTCTTGTTGTAAATTACTTTTTTTCAAGTAATATTGTACTAACAAATTTTTTTTTAATTCTTGTAGGGTGAAAATCCTGGTTTTTTCTTTAATTATTAATCGGAAACCGGGTTTTTAACATTGCCACTATACGAATTATTCGAAAACCGGTTGTAGAAAAAAGTCGTATAATCGATCACCATATTTAATTGTCTCTTGTGTGCGATGCAGGAATAAGCACTGTCCGGTATATATGAATTATTAGTGAAGAGTGCACGACATAGCCAACTGGGTATGCATATATGACCATACATGCTCAAATGATTGAGTGCGCGCGTGTGTGTATAGTTTTAACCATAACTATTAATCGATAGAATAGACAAATATGATTTTTTTGTTGGTTTGCGTATTATTTATTTAAATTTATGCAAGATATAAATTATTTGCCATTCAGTGAAACCAACAACCATTCGTTCCGTCATTCATTCAAACATTATCGTGTTTCTTTTGTTCTCAATTTTTTATTTTTTTGTTTCTTTTGGCGATATTTTTAGTGCCGCATTGGTTAAAAAATATACGTATGTGTACTTATATTATTTAACCTTAAAAACACAACAGTGCGCTATTTAACTTAAAAAGTTATTATAAAATTAATATAAGACAAGGTAATATTAAAATAAATATGGTTAAAAAAACTAAAAAACACGCTTCTATATCAAACACAAATAATTATCCATATAACCAAAAAATTATCCGTATAACGCGCTCCGAGTTTTTTTTTTTTTAATTCCTAAAATCAGCTTCAGGAATCAACAAAATCCCCCATTTCCCCGAAAACAATGTGGAAACTTTAATTTTCTCATTAAATCGAATGACCATTTATAGTTTAGATGCATATTCCACGATAAAAACTCGCACCGAATATGAAAAACCGATTCCAAACCGGTGAGCGCAGTGGTTCCGAGTCTTTTAGAGTACTCGCTAACGAGGGATAATACTTTGAATAATATATCAACTCATTTTTTAATTATAATAATATATTTTCTTTTTTTAATAATTTGCAATATAATAAATACATTTTTCTATCAAGAGAATCGACATTATTTAAGTAGATAACACACGATATGTTTTTAACAATGTAGATATCACTTTTCACAATGTAAAATGCCTACATGAGCAAAGTCGTCTGACAAAATTTCAAATAGAGTGTGTTCTATTTTGTTTTTTTTTTTTATATTGGACCAGTACTCAGGGGATGACCCCTACATATGCAGTGCATTGTACCAGAACTAGGAAAATAGGTTGTGCGGAGAGGGAAAGAGGGAGTAGTGTTTGTGAACATTTGACTTGAACCTTCCAACATTATAACAGACAGGAAACACGTCTGCAGGCAACTTATTCCACAGACGAAGCGTACGGCTGAAAAACGAATTCTCTCTGTAATGCATAGTGCGGTTCCCCGGACAATCGACCACAAATAGATTAGCTCTAGACGATGAGCGCGTGCTATGTAAAAATGTGCGAGTTTCGGGAACAAGATCCCTGATCTCGTCAAAGCAAAATCCATTGTAGTAACGATAGAACAGAGTAACGCACCCCACACTGCGTCGATGCTCCAGTGACTCAATAGAGTTGGATACCCTACTGTCACTGATGAGCTTCTTCGCCCACTCCTGCACACGGTCGAGTAACCCCAAAATATACCTTGAGGCACCGGCTCAAACATGAGAGTTGTATTCCATTTTCGGTCGGATGTAGGTGGTATAAATAGTAAGGAGATCAGATGGAGTGAAGTACAACTTACACCGTTTCAAAAAACCGAGGCACTTGAATGCTTCTTTAGAGACATGAAAAATGTGATCAGTCCAGCGAACATCACACTGTATCTTCATTCCAAGAACATCAAGAGCATCCGATTCCTCAATATTTATTCCATCCATGAGTACAGATGAAGCAGCATTTGCGGTCGTTTGTTTGTGTGTTAATAGGCAACATTGGGTCTTACGAGCGTTTTTACGACCCCATTCGGAGATTAATAGAAGATCACTATTCAGTGAATCATTCATATTTAGTCTCTTGGCAGCGACCTCTGATAGGCTGGGCCTATAACTAAAAGAGTACGAGTGACAAATGCTGCTGTCATCCGCGAAAGAGTGGATAGGGTTGGAAGTTTGATAGAGAAGGTCGTTGAGGAAAATAAGAAATGGAGTAGGAGAAAGAACGGAGCCTTGCGGTAACCCTGAATTAATCTTGAACTCGTTTGATGAGACCCCATCTATAACAACTCGTATAGTGCGGTCTCTGAGAAAGCTCGATATAAACCGAGAGACGTTTTTACGTCTCGTTTACGTTTAAACATCTGACAATAGAACTCTATGCCTTGCGAACAAATCAGAGAGCGTGTTTGGTCGGTATAATTAGTCGACTTGAAGAAATTTTAATGCATAAATATTTTAATATGTTTTAAATAATTATTTTTTATAATAATAAAAAGCATAGACAATGTCAGACGTAAATGTGCATATACTTTGTGAGCAAATCTTAAAAACTGTACTGTACGGAATTGTAAAAATGAAAAATTTTTACAGACATGAAAAAATACATGAGGAGTTACATATTAAAAAATAGAAGTAAAAACATATCGTCTGTGGGTGCTTTAATTGCTATACCCAATAATTTATTTTTACCTGCAGACAAGCCGCCCGCAATGGCTTGGCAAGGTTGGCTTTAATAATTTTCAATAAGAAAAAATTAATCCCAGTGATTTTTATAAATGAAAAAAAAACTCTAGTTTGATGAAAACCTAATGTATAAAAATTTTATTAAATAATTTTTTAAATTAAAAAAAAAAAAAAACATTTTATTAAAATTGCTTGTCACAAAGTGAAGAATTATTAAATTAAAGAACTGTTAGTACAAAGTGCGCCTTTTAATTTGTTAATACTAATTTTGTCCTTTGGGACATCAATGCGCAACTACCAAAAGTATACATACAAACACATGTATAATATATTAATTCCTTACTAAATTTTCTTATTAATATACCTGAACATTTCTATGATATTTTTAACTTGAGTAAAATTTTATAGAACAAAAAATACACACACACACACATACAGACACTTGCATACAACCGCACAAAGAAATACATATGCGTCAAACTTTCCCAACCACTTCCTTCCACCATTTACGTTGTAAAAACTAAACAAAAGTCTGTTTCTTTGGGGGAAATTGTTTAATAATAATTAAGAAAAATGTGGTGGCATTTCATTTTTGGTTCTACTACAATAAAAAAAATTAATGTAAAAAATGTAAGCCAGTAGTTTGTTTACCTTGATAAATCTAAAAAAAAGAATTTATTTATTTATTTTTTTTTTTTGGTTTGTCATTTGATTTGGGGCTTTTAGCATTTGTTGTGTTGCTTCGTAACGCAAACAAACCAAACAATCTTTTCTTATGTGTTGCTTAGTTTTGGCTTTCGAAATATTTTTTATTTATTTACTTGTGATTTCAGGCAAACTACAAAGAAATATACTTGTGCTATATTAAGGATATTCTTTAAAGAAAGTAGAGAAAATATTTTCAGTTCAAGAAAAGTCTATGACACTTACTTCAAAAAATTATCAGCTTTATTCATAAAAATAGTGAATAGTTCTAGTTTAACAGCCCTGAGAGATTAAGAAAACTGCGAAATATTTTTTTTTTATTTTATTTTTATTTTTTAGCTTGGACCAGTACTCAGGGGATGACCCCTACATATGCAGTGCATTGTATTGGAACTGGGACAATAGGTGTTATAATGAGGAGGAAAGAGGGAGTAGTGTTTGTCGAGATTTAACTTCAACAATAATAACATGAACGACCAAAGGAAACTTCATTACAGCATTTAAAACTCTATTATTTTTATTTTTTTATTTTTATTTTTTTTTTTCTTATAATTATATAATAAATATATAATTATGTGTATCTTTGAGCTGGCAACACTTTTTTATTTGACTTTTATATATTTAATACTGCTCAAGGCAGCTTTATATAGGTAGTGGCAGAATTACAATAAATACAACTTCAAAAAACATCAACATGTATGTTGTTGGTAGAATTTACGAATAGTTGTCAAAATTTTGTTTGGAAAAGCAAGGAAGTCTATGTCTTTTTGGCAAATTTAAGCAAAGGAAACGAAAAACAGCTGCGCTTATACCTCTACAATATTAAAGCTGCCTTGATTTCACAGCTGATAGTTGATTTTTATTTAGTTTACTTTGTTGATATCTTTTTTATCAAAATAATGGTTTTATTTGTTTATTTTCGATAGATTTATATCAGAGAAATCCCTTCAAATTGTTCGAATTTTTATCAAAATAATGGTTCTGTTCGTTTATTATCGATAGACTTATATCGGAGCAAATTTTTCAAATCGTTCGAATTTTAACAAAATAATGGTTCTGTTCGTTTGTTTTAGATAGACTTATATCAGAGAAAACCCTTAAAATTGCTCGAATTTTTATCAAAATAATGGTGCTGTTCAATTGTTATCGATACACTTTCACCAGAGCACCGCATTTGTGTTGTCTGATGAAATCAATTCTTGGTTGAATAGTATGCAAATAAGTAGAATTGTGGAGATAATTTAAAAGCTTTTGTGAAAACACTATTAGAATTCATTGGTTCAAAACGATGATGGTCCAAATGTAACTGTCAGTGGTGAACAATACAGGGACGTGATAAGACATTTTTTGTACCTCAATTACCTGGCATTAATCATGCCATACAAGCCGCACCGCAATTGATTTACTCAAAGAAACTTTTGGGCTCCAAAATCGTATGATCTAATATCCCACTGGACTATTTTCTCTGCAGTAATGTAATGTTTCATAATGTCGATAAACCAGGGACAATTGAATAGGATGTGTAATTGAGTTGCGACAATAGCTGCCTTGACGGTCTTACGTGACGATAGACCAATATCACGGGGCGAACTATTCAGGGTTTGAAAACGCCTCAATATGGCTCATATAGGCCGCAATTTTTTGTCATGTGTTTGTAACCATATGAACAGGATTTGAGACAATTGAAGACCAGGACATAAAAATTTGAAGAGTTATTGGCGAAATACAGCCCCAAAAGCTACGAAAAGTTTGTGAGAATTGGTGTTCCAGATTGTGCCTTGTTCATGCGAGCCACGGGATCGACATGACCATGTTGAAACATTAGTGTTGGAAAATTTTCCATCCAATAAAACCGGTTTAACCGAAAATAGAAATTATGATTTAAACTTCTGTAGCGATAAAAAAAATCTCCCTGTACTATGTACAACACAAACATCAATCATTATACAGATTTAATTTACTCAACAACACGATAGTGTGACCATATTGCAGTGATTATTGCCGCAATTTAGGTTTGGCCAATACGAATCGAAAAATTTGTCACAAAACTCGAAAATAAATTGTTTAATATTGAAAAATGTACGCCAATAGCCTGATAAAAATTGTAATGGATTGTGCTATTTGTGCTCGAGGCTTGGACCTTAGTTTAAAAAGAGGAAATGTCTAAAGATCCTACATGATCGTACAACTCATTCACACGAAAGTATCATAGACTGCCACACTATCATATAAAAATTATTGTAATCATGTATCTGTACGATAATATAATTAAAAAATATTTTTGGATTGCTTTAACAATTTTTTTTCAATTTATTTCTCCAGGTGGCAAAAGTTTTCTCATATGTTTCATAATAAATGCATCTCTGATCGCATAAAAGCCCTCGTTTTTTGAAAAATTTTCAAACGGCATGACTTCTCAAAAAAATACACTTGCATTTTTACTACACATAGTTGCATTTTTAGTATACACTACTCTTTTCACCACATATGTCATATTCGACAGATCGCTCGATTGTGAAGGGCAATGCATTTCAGATTCAAATGATATTCATAACAAAAACTAATTTTGAGACACATTGAATTCAAAAACAGCTTTTCTGCACTGTTAAACGTCCTCCGCGAATACCCATATTGTTTTAGGTTGTCTAATGTCTTATTTAGCACGTGTAGCCATACAAACTTACATACTAGTAATACAAAGTAAAAGAGAGATATGTAAATATTTATTTACTTAAAACTAGGTTGGGTCAGTTTGGTTATTTTTTTCCATTTTCTTTCTTGATTATACAGAACTATGTAATGTCCAAATGAACTTTGCCGAAATGCAAAACATTGAAAGGATTTTTCTTTTGGCTTAATATCAAAATTGGTAAGTTTGTGGTATGATAATTGATTTATTTTATTTGTAAGTATAAGAAAACGGGCGATTCATCGATTTTTTTTTAATTATTAGTAGAACACTTCAAATAGATCAAAAGTCGAAATATTGATCTTGGCCACCTGCATGCAAGTGTCTTGGAATTTTGAAACGGTGTAAGATATACTTCACTCCATCCAATCTTTTTGCCGTTTTTACCATTTATGAGTATATCCGACCGAAAATGCGATACAACTCTCATGTTTGGGCCGGTGTCAATTTTACGGTTACTCGACCGTAAGCAAGAGAGAACGCAGAAGCTTTACAGTAGCGTATCCAAATCTATTGACTAACTGGAACATCATCACAGGGTGATGTGCGTTACTCTGTGCTCGTACTATTGTTACTGCAATGGATTTTACTCTGAGGAGATTAGTAGTCTTGTTTGCGAAATCCACATAATTTTACATAATTCATCGTCCTGGATACATTCAAATGCGGCCGACATCTCAGTGAGTCATACAATATATTACAGAGAAAGTTCGTTTTTCAGGCGTATCTTTCATCTGGGAAACGTATTACGTATTTCTTTTCAATTACAATGTTGGAAAGTTTGATTCAAACGTTCACAAACACTGGTCCCTTTTTCTCCCACTCATAATCGATTGTTCTAGTTCAAGCAGAATGTATGAGTCATCCTCAAAGTATATAAAAAAAAACCATTGTTTGCTTAAAAATGCTGATGCTAGTATCACTTTTCCATCTCTGCTGACGATTGGAAATAATTACATTCACAATAGCTTTGTTGTCTAGCCATATCTTTATTTTATTGGCAATTTCCATAGTTCGTTATTAAATTCGTTTATGGGTTTGTTGCTAACGTTTATCCTGCCTGCTCTAGAAGGCAACTTCCTGCACTTTAGTATAGCGTTTGATATTTTAAAAGGCTGGAATTTGCGTATGGTATGAGCAAAACATATCTCTTTCTCTCAAAAGCACTGATCCCTGTAATACAACTAAATAATTGGGAAACGTTCGTAAGATCTCCAAACCAAGTAGTGGTTACTGATTAGCAATTACACTCGTATGATAGTTTGATACCTGTCACGCATGATTTCCTCCTGGGAAACAGTTTTTGCCTTTGCGTACTCTAAACCAGAACACTCGGTTTTCTGGGGCATAGAGGCGAAGGAGTCTCTGGAAACCGCATGACTTATGTTGTGTTGGACTTCCGAAAGCTGTACCAAGGGTTGAAATTGACAGAACAGGGATCAAGATAGCTCCGGGGAGCTTCTGCCTTGCAGATTTCTCGATGCTGATCATGGTTGAGGTGCCCGCAGGAAGGGGAATTGGTTTCACTGACAACTTTGGTGCATGCCGGTTTTTGGTGGCTAACAACCCTCCGAGTTGCTGTTGCCTTGCAGCAGACACCTGTACTGAAAGTAACCAGGGGTGATGGTTAGACGGGTGAGTTGGTTAAGGGCTGATGTTCTTAATGGAATTCGGCCTACCAACTCATTAAGCCTTGTGTTCTATTGACTGTTGGGAAATTGCAGACAGGAGGGATTAGAAGGCCCGAACTGTTAGGAAAGGGTTTTGTCTATAGGGCTACAAACTCATAGCACCAACTTGCAATTTGTGTGAGGCTAGTAAGGCACACGGGGGCACTGGTGAATTGTGAATAATTCACCCCATGGAGTTGGTCCATCCTTAGATTAGGCCGTCAAGGCAAGTGCTGATGTAAATATTTCAGAACTGTCACGCATGATACGTTACAACATAAAATAGAATGCCTAAAGGAATAACCCTTTATTTTGAAAACTGACTGAAGTAAAATATGTCTGACCAATATAAATTAAAAAAGTTACTGACGTAAGACAGTTTAATAATAAAAAAACTAAAAGCTCTATTCCTCTTCTTTAACTTTTATTTTTAATTAAAGGTGGGTGTTTTATTTGAAATTTATGTATTTTTTTTACATTTTAATAGACGTAATTTAATTAGTTTATTAATAACAATTTTTTTTTTTAATTCTATAATCAATGAAAGAAAAAGTGAAAAGCACTTAATTGAAAAGAAATTGAGAAAATAACAGCAACAGTTACAAAGGCCAGTAAAAGTATTTAAATCGAAAAAAGAAACAGAATTTCAAAAGAAAGAAATAATGTAAATTATAAAAAAACGTAAAACTTTCTTTAATAGAAACTACACCATTTCCAAAGCCGCAAAAAAATGTACATGAATACAAAAAAACAACGCAAGTTCTGTTCATCATATAACGGCCGAATGTGAAATAACAACGTCCGTTACGGTTTTATAATAGTTTACTTATCCAGTAATCTTTTACAAAATTAACGTAGGCGTTTTTTAAAATCTCCAAATTCAAAAAAGTGTTTTAATCGTGAATTCAGTTTTGTTGAATGCGAACTAAACATATACACGGTTACACCCAAAGCACACAAATTTTTGAAGTTCCATTTACTTGTGGTTGTTTATGAGTTTTTATTCAGTTGTTATACGGATTGTTATTGCTACTTGTTTACATATGAGTGCAATAAATGTCAATCAATGAAACTGTTTTATCTCTTGTGAGAAAGAAAGGCACAAGAAATAGTACAAGTCACGACATAAACAAAAAACAAATGCAAAAACAGCCACACAGATTGACGAACTAAGTGTATGCGTGTGTATGCTTATGCCTTCGTGCCTATAAGACATCGGACAACTTGTACCGTAAAGAGTCACTGGTCTTAAAAACAAACAAAAAATATGAAAGAATAATATTATTTTTGATAAGTTGCATGTGATAATCAGAGTTAAGCAAAACAGCAGCTTATTATACAAAAAGTAGTGCTTATCATCATAGTTAAACAATTTTCGCAATACTTTCTGTTACACTCTTGCACGTGTTTAATATGGACCTGTGAAATCATTTTTAAAATATTACGAACTATTTTGTTTAATATCGTAATTTTATGGAGAAAATCGTCAGCAAAAGTTTTTTCATATTCAATAAAAATTGTTTACTGATGAAAGCAAAATTGTTGAGAAAAATCATAGTACACTTAGTTTCACTATAGCTTGGTTTCTTTCTTCTGCTTTTTTTTAACAATTTACTGAATCAGAGGAAAGCTGAAGGTCCATACCACGTGTTATATGCGCTGCGCTTTTTACGCTTTTTCTATGCGTTCTACACTTTTCTAAACTCAAGTTACATACAACGCTTTTCATGCGATAATTTTTTTGTTGTGTTTGACGTATTGTTTAAATAAAAACTTTTTTTTTTCAAACAAAAACATAAAATAACAATCCACGACACAAATATTCTTGGCGATAACTTTGAAGAAATACAATTAATTGTGATCTGCGGCTATCAAAAACAACTGATAGTTTTTATAACGCTTATCACGCGTGCAAAAGTAGAAAATAATCCTACTTTTGCGCGTCTATGCTTTGCGAAGTGTAACTTGTCTCGTACGATTGCACTGACTCTTCTTTTTCGACAGACGCTTAGAAAGCATTAACGCGTATAACACGTGGTATGGACCCTCAGCTTAACTTTTGTTTCAGTAGGGACGTACAAAGAGAGGAATTTGGTCAGGTTTGTCAGATACGGCGATTTCTCGCCAACGTAAATAAAAAATTAAAATATATAAAAAAAATTAGCAACTGATTTTTCAGTGACAGAAAATCGTGTGCAAACAACTGGGGTTATAAGAATTGCATATATGTATGTGATTAATATGCGGCAAACATTAACGTGAGAATAATTAAAAAGAGCTCGGTGGCTGAGTGGGTTAAGCGGCCGTATTAAAAATACATCATGTTCACATGATCGCGAGTTTAAATCCCAGTGGGTACTGATGAGTAATGTGGCGACTCCGAAACAGCTAGTTGTCCCCCAGCTATGGTGTTCAATTATTTCTTCTGTTCTTCTTTAGACTTATTGTTTCCCGAACTCGAATCCCAGTGGGTGGTGATGAGTAGTGTAGCGACTACGAAACAGCTGGTTGTCCTCCAGCTTTGGTGTTCAATTATTTTTTTCTGTTCTTCTTTAGTCTTATTTTTGCACAGCAATTATTGTTATAGTTAAAATTAAACCCTTTTCTTGACTGAAGTTGGACTCGAACTCACAACTAATTAGTTAATATCGTACATACGAGTATGTAACAACTAAAAAGTTCGCTTATTAATAATTTATACTTAACTATCTTATCTATTTATCTTTTAGTTTAATCGAATCTTTCGTTGTTCAAATGCACAATTTACAGACAACACAGATGTTCGGCTCATCTAGAGAATTGGTTTGGAAAGCAATAAAAAACTTGAGTGACTCTCATAAAAATTTTCTAGACAAGCCGCTCGCTCGTTGGTGTTCTGTAAACAGCACTATAATCAATTTTACTTAAACAATCTTTGATTTTTTAAGGATTATTTTTATGGCCTTCTACAAAAAGCATTTATTATTTGAAAAGTAACTTCCTTCGGAGTTTCTATGGTCAGATGACATATATTCGTATACAAAATACTTCTTTTTTTGTTTCTAATATTTTGCTGGAAATGGTGTTACACTAACATGCTAAAACTGCACTCATTATTTTATTACTTATAACTTTAATATACATATTTCATATTGCTGTTGTTGAAAAAAAAATCATTGTCTTAATAATTCTTGCATTTTCATTTCTATTTATATCAATTTCTTTATTTTGTTTATTATTTGATTAAAAATTTAACGCGTACATTTCTTTAATTGAATAATTTTGCAATTTATTATTGTTTTTATTGCTTTTACAACTTTTTCTGGTTTTCTTTTAAGAAATATCTCTACATATTTTCTTTTTTACATATTTTATATAAAAAGGCGGCTTAATTAAATTATTTGCTATTAAAGAATGTTAATAAGAGAAAGAAAATCACGTTCAAACGATTTCACAAGCTTTAAAGGTAGATTAGATTTTGATACAACTAAGACGATGTTATGTAAATACTTACACAGAAAGAAAAGGCGCATACTAAATTTAAGTATTTTTTATTTGCATTTAGTAGGAGTCATACTCAAAAATTTAAGTACGAATAATACACAAACAAAACTGGATGGTTCAATCCTGCGATGTTATAAAATAAGTATAACATTTTTGAATCATGTGCAGAAATCTTGAACCGAGTAAAAAAACAAAAACATCCCAGCGGAGAACATTGCCTACCACATTACTTCTCTTCGATGATGTGTGCTACACTTTGTAATCAATGAATGGTAACTTACAAAGTGTATGGCAGTAGTACATGGAGTTCCCAAAAATGAATTATGTTCATCTTTTGTATCACATTTATATGAACGTATTTTATTTATTCGATGTAATTCAAACATTCGCCGTCTTTGTCAGAGCACGTTGCAAAAATTTAATTGAAAAAATCAGTGCTAAAGATAAGAAAACCTTATAAAAAAGTTACAAGAAAGATAAAACATTTTGTGAAAAAATAAAAGAATGCAGTAGACAAAAAACGAAACAAATTTATTTAATGAAATATTCCCAAAAAACTGAAATGCGCAGTACGTACGAGCTGCCTACTGCCGGCTTACAAAGTATGCGAGATTGTATTCGAGCTGCCTACTGATAGCTTACAATGTATGTTAAAAAGTAATGAGCTTTTGTTGGATGAACACCACACTAGCCCGCTTACTTTGTGTGCAGGTGGTAGGCGTTCACTCTACAAATGCGGCAATGTATATGAAAAAGTATACTAGGTTCGTATATGAGATGGTGTGCATTACTGACTTACAAGTATGCATCGGATCATCGCTTCTGTAAGTGAAACTTTGGCCGCTGGGATGTGAATGAACTGCTGAGAGGAATAAAATGTTCTCTAAGAAAAGAAATCTGTTTTTGTTTTACCTGTGAAATATTATTTGAGCATTTTTCTTATTGAATTCTCATTAGTTTATTTAAAATAATGGAATATATAGTTATATGTATACAGCTAGAACTGAACCAAACATTTATCTAAATAAAGAAATATAGGTTATTTACAACCTACAAAATATTTTATTTACTCAAATTTTCAACTGTTTTCATTCCATTTAACTGAAATAAAATAATAAAATTACTTTATTTATAACAGGCTTTTTTTTCCTTCTCCTGTAAAGTTGCAATTATGTTAGTTAAGGCCGTGTCAGATAAAACTTTGTAGCTTTGCTACAAACTTTAACAGAAAACGCAAATCAAAAGCTGTATGTCACAATAAAAACTATGACAACGCTCGCAATTTGTTTATTTATCTAAAAAAATTGTTGTTAATTTTTATATTTAATCATTTGTTATTATAATAGAAGATAGAAATATTATTGAACGAACTACTGAAATTGGTTCTAATTGTTTTTTTAGCACATAAAGCTTTGGAGCTATTAGAAAAAACTTCAACGCGTAAAAATTATAGAGATGCCGAACTTTTTGCTTGACGTTGCGTTAAAAGTGCTTTATGTGACATGTTTCACATAAGTATCTATATTTTATCTTAGACGTCAAAGCGAATTTGCAACGCAAAGCGAAGCAATAGTTTTATCTGACACGACCTTTAGGGTCTTTCTGCATGAGACCAACGATATAATACAGTTTTGACCAGCGTTGTCAACTCGGTTCATTTCGCACCATTTTTGGTGCTTTTTAAAATTATTTGTGCGAAAAATTCTTTAATCGGTGCGTGGTGCGATTTTTTTTAATTTTCGGTGCGCTTTTCAAATTTTGGTGGCACCAAATCAAAGTAAAACTCAACTTTTTGTTTTAATGTAAGAAAAAAGTATTCAGGTGTCTTAAAATTTTACGCACAATGAAAACATGGAGTTATAATATGGAAAACGCACTTTATCATATGTACAAATAAGACAATCTTGCTAATACAGCAAGAAAGAAAAAGAAACATTTCCTTTCATAAAATTTGCTGCTGTTAGAGTGTGTTTTGCTATTAAACGATCATGCCAAGTTTATCAAATATTACAATAAATGCAGACGCAGATAGTTAAGTCCGTATTTATGAAGGCACGTGAATTCGTTACTGTGTTGGTAATTGATAAATTACTAAATTATTAATTAAACTATAAAATTGTTCCAAACCCCTTGCATTGAATATAGATTATGGTAAACTTCATCTTTTATATGCTATTATTCTGGTAAATTTTCGTACATTTCAATAAACTCCTTTAAATGCCTCCACTCTACGCAACTGATCTTCACCGTTCGTTTACGAAAACACAAATGAAATGTACACGGTGCTTGATAGAATTGTTATTAATCTAGTTTTTTTTATCTGGGACCAGTACTCAGGGGATAGCCCCTATATATGTAGCGCATTGTACTGGAACTAGGGAAATATGTTATAATGAGGAGGAAAAAGGGAGTAGTGTTCGTGGAGGTTTAACTTTAACAATAACAACACGAAAGACTGAAACAAATTCTATTGCAGCATTTAAAATGTTGGAATTAAATTAGTTAAAACTGATCAGTGCCCAGTGTATATACCTTCGACACTGCTCAGATTAGCAAAGTTTAGTCCAACACCTTCCACACTACAAGGTAATGAAATGCATTCGGTTTTCGTAAATTTCTTCGACATGTTTCATACCTTGCAGTAACGATTGTATGCTTTAGCGATATATTTTTAACGTCGGTAAACAGCTGTAGCTTTGTATATCTCATAAATGGCAGTAAAACTAACAGCTGATTTCGCTTGACAACGAATATAATTAAATAATAGTGCTGAGCAATAAATTTGATAAAATATCGTTATAATTATTGTAAAGATAACATTATCTTAATAAAAGTAAAAGAATCATATTATAGCCCATGTTTGACAAACACGAATTCCAGCTGTTGAACGAATTTGATGGCATGCCAACAGACATTTCTACCAGACCCAGTTTGATTGTATAATAGTCGCGTGTTGTTATCGCGATTTTAATATAAAAGTATTATACTTTTTATAATACAAAATGGGTGTTTAAAAATGAAAAGAAAACTTGTAAATTCGGTGCGTTTATGTTGAAATAACGCGCTTTTTTCTACATTTTGGTGCGTTTTAAAATTTCAAAGTTGGCAACGCTGGTTTTGACCCATAGTTTGCATAATGCATCACATACATATATATAATTTTTCCTTGTACTTAAAATTTCTATCAAAGTTTTTTGGAAAAACCATTGAATCTTTATTTAATAAGTCTCAGGTAATTTAAGCTTTACTAGTTAGAAGTTGAAAAGCTCCGTTAAAACAAATATCAGTGAATAAAAGATTATTTTAGAAAGATAATATGTATATACTTATTATATATGTATAAACTTATTACTACAAAACACAATCTCACTAGGAAAGGTAAATTAAAATCGAAACAAAACAGGTGTAGCCAATGAAAGCATGTAAAATGACTACAACAACAATAAATAAATAATAATCAAAAAGATACTTTATAGTGAGTGACACATTTTATCGATTTTTTTCTTAAACACACGCACGCACCGCTTTCCTGTGAGGCAAAACAAAAGTGTCATTTTGAAATTAAAAACCGACTGTGGTATTAAAGGGAAATTACGAGTATATTTAAAATAACTGTATATTATTTAGAAATTCAAATACTCACAGTGTTAGAATTCGAAAAAAAACAAATGAGAGGTAATTAAGTTGTTGTAGACAGTCGTGTCAATTGAGTCATACGAGTTTGGCGACGGAGAGGGGTTGTAGATTTAATGAGCGATCTGAATGTAGCCAGAGTTCTAGTATGAGCATTTTGTTTATGTTTTAGATATTTAATAGATATTTTCTATTTCCTGTTTGCAACAAACAAATAAATATCGTTGTATTAAAGATACGGTCACATTGAAAAAATATTTGGTAAAGTTAGCGTAACCACTACTTTTGTGTTCTTTAAATGGTACAAGAGTGTCTACAATAAAGTAAACAAGAAAATAGTACAAAAGCAGTACCAAATAAGCAGGAGTGCTATTTTCTTCCTCTTTTATCCAACAACACAAAAGTAAGGGCGATATAAAGAGATTTTGTGAATACATTTCCGTATAGAAAACTTCATACTAGGTAAAGTAAAATTCATCACCTTATAATTCTTGCAAATAGTAGCGAACATCTATTCTTCTTTAACAATCATGAAGTAAATAGATACTAAATACATAACAAGCCCTCCGAAAACGCAGAATACATTTTTAGATTTTTCCACCTGATAGACTAGCGGGTTGGCAAAGTCTCGGTGCTCGGTGGCTGAGTGGTTAAAGTAGCAGATCGTGATACGTCATGACCCGAGTTCACATCCCAGTGGGTGCTGATGAGTAGTGTAGCGACTACGAAACAGCTAGTTTGTCCCCCAGCTAAAGATTTGATTATTATTTTTCTTGTCTTCTTCAATCAATAATTATTGATCACAGCAAATTTGTATTGTAAAAATCCTTCTTAAGAAAAAAACTTAAGAAAGGAAAAACTTGAACTAAAACCCAATGTACATATGTATGTACAAACCAAAAAATGTTTAATTTAAAAATTATAAAGTTCAACAAAAATTTAACAAATTAATATGAAAGTTATAGTTTTTGTCAAAACTGCGAGCTTCATCCGTCGTACTCTTCACACACGTGGTTTCAAAAGGGTGGGGCAACTGCACACACTGCCAGAACTTTAATGAATTTGCTTCGGGAAAATTTCCATTCAAAAGCTGATCAGTCACTTTGGGGACAATTCATGGCACCCAAAGTCGCCCGATCTGACTTCCATGGATTTTTTATGGGGCTTTACGCTTTAATAGTTAGAAGTTGAAAAGCTCCGTTAAAACAAGTATGAGTGAATAAATGATTATTTTAGAAAGTGAAGTGAATAAATGATTATTTTATAATGGGCATCTCTAATCTCTTGTGGCTTTAAAGTAAAATATCCGTCGAAAAGTCAGCTCAATGGAACTTAGTTTACTACAGCGTGTGGCGCAGAACACAAGGCTTCATTTTGAATAGTGTGTCCAACTCGAGAAAAGACGGACATACTCTTTAAAAATAAAATCCTCATTTTCTTTGTATCGTTCAATGCTCTTCATAAAACTTTGTATCAGATAATAAGTTTTTTATTTAAGTTTATAAATCTGCTATCAGGCACACTATACATTCATTTAATACTGTTTCTCGTTGTGCCCAGTTCTATGACATGCCACAGAGCAAGGCGAATTCATTATTAGGTGGATGCATCGGCGAATTCAGACGAATTCGGTTAATATGGCGGCACTCCCTCTGTCAAGTTTTGTTTACTTTTTTCGGCGCCATTTAAATTTTGCACATGTTCTTTATCAACTACTTTTGACAGCTTAAGTGTGAATTCGCCTTTTTACACAAACAAAATACCTGTTGTTTTTTTATTGTTGTATTGTTTTTTGTATCATGTCACATAGTATGCAAACAAACAAAACCAATTTCTTTCCACCATGTCAGATTGGCCGTTCTTTTTTAAAAGAATTATAAAAACTCAAACTGTTTTTAATGGTTTTGTAAGCTTTTTTTTCATTAAACATGTTTATTAAACTTGTAAAAACCCACCATAAAATCTTACTTTTAAAAACTATGAATTTATTATACTTTGTTTATTTTCATTTAACAACAAAAAAACTACAACTTTGACCTCTAATTTTACTTTGGTCATTTACCCAAAAAGTATAAAAAAGAAACTTGAATACACAGTTCAAAAAACTTTTTTTGAAAACACTCCTTCATACCAGCGATAAAATACCTGTTTTAGCCTAAAGTCTACTTTACATTTGATTATACCTATTTGATTATAAAAAAAAACGGTAAAAGAAATTAGAGTTTAAAACAAAAGCCAATGAATTTCCTTAAATTCCAAATAAATTAATCAGCTAATAAGAACCTATTAACTCCAAGGTAATTACCAGTTGGGGGCGCCACCAACCAGGCGCTTAAAGCAGCTAGGAAATCTTAAGTCTGCTATAGAGAGGTTTTGGTAATGACATACCTTGAACCTCTGAGAAAATTACACAGAAATAAAAAATCTATAACTATTTTACTTCCCAATTACTACTTTTATTCAAATTCTGGGAATATTTTATTTCCAAGGAAATAAACCTACTAAACATAACATTGTTTCTTTTAATATGATTTCATTTATATGCCAGAGCTTTTGAAAAATTCAAACGAGTCATGAGAAAACGTTAAACTGTTGACAACCACCCAGTTTTGCCAGCGGCAAAGAGTGGAAAAAAAGTTCAAGGTCAAAACAAATGATAAGAAATTGTTTATTTGTTTAACAACTTAAAATTAACATTTTCCATCAATTCCTTTCCCTTTCAATTGTTTGCTGGAAAATTCTTGTGTTAATTTTTCTGGGGCACGATTTTTTCCACTAAGCCACTTGTGAAATATTCATAAATATTGAAATATTAACACACTTGTATCATAAAAAAAAGCCAAGTACGTCAGAAGGCTTGCCAGCAAAAAGGTAAATAAATTCATATAAATATAAATATTAAAAGATATAAAAAGTAATAAAATCAATAAAATAATAGAAGATAATATATTTTCTAAGGCGGCATTTATTTTTTTTATTATTTTTTTATTTTTTCTTTTAAAGTTGCCACCAATATCATTTTGCCTTGACATGATGATTTTTGAAAAGTTTTTGTTTTATTGTAGTTGGTAAAAGTCGTTTTTTATTCGAATAAAGGCCTCATTAGTTTTTACTTTCTGTTGCCGTTCTGTGACGTTCATTTCTGTAGCAAATATTTTACAATTACTTTTTTCCGTGAAAATATTCAGCTGCTTTTTACAGTAGGGCATAAATAAAAGAAAAACATTGGAATGAAGGCTAAAATATGTACATAAATAGTATCTTGTATGAAAAAACAAAAAAACAATTTGTTTGTTTATATAATAATTTTGAAATGGCGATCAAACAGTCCACTTCTGTCTCACAATCTGCAGAGTTTATGACACTTCTTATACAAAATATAATTTTTTCCTTGCTACAATAAAATTCTTTTAATAATTCATAGTTGCTTAATTGATAAAAATGTATTAACTTTTAAAACTCTTTAATTGAAACAAATATTTTTAGCTTTTGACAAAAAAGAATTATATACATTTGAACAAAAAATTAATGTTTCCATACCTGAAAAAAGTAAAACATACACATATCTGGCGGTCACTTACCGTTGAATTCTATTTTCAACAGATTAATCCGTAACAGAACAGAACGTAAAAGTGAAAACAAACCATGTACATATAGTTGATATTGAACAGAAACAAAACGGCTTGTTCAGAACGGAAAAGAACGTACAAACTAATTCTGCTTTAAGAAAAGAGTTATAATATTTGTTGTATTAAAGTAATCGCCTTGCAAGACGAAAACAGATAAAACATTATAGCAAAATATGGCAATAAGGTACTATGGCAGTATTGCATACGAGGTCTGATCAAGAATAACCGTTGTTTTCCATTTTTAAAAAGTATTTATTTATTCATCAATAACTATCTCGTCCCCTTCAAAGTAATCCGCCTCAAATATAATACACTTAAGCCAGCGTTTTTTCCAATCCTCGAAACACTTCTGAAACGTGTTTTTTGGTATCGCCAACAGCTCATGTTTCGATTAATCGTAGCAAAATGCTTTCCTTTCATCGGTCAACGGGGGCCAAATCCGGTGAATACGGTGGTTGAAGCATGACAACGGTTTTGTTTTTGACCAAAAACTCACGCACGAGCATCGATGTGTGAGCTGGTGCGTTATCATGGTGCAAAATCCATGATTGTTTTTCCACAATTCTATGCGTTTCTTACGAATTGCTTCACGCAAACATTGCATAACTTCAAGGTAGTATTCATTATAGGCCGTACGACCTTGTGGCAAGAATTCATGCCGCAAAACGCCATTGCAGTCGAAGAAAACAGTGAGCAAAACCTTCCCATTTCACCGAACTTGACATGCTTTTTTTGGTCTTGGCTCTGCTGCATGCTTCCATTGGGATGAGTTGGCTTTGGTTTCAATGTTATAACCATACACCCATGATTCGCCACCAGCTATGACCTTTTCGAGGATATCTGAATCGTCATTGATAATGCTCAACAGCTCCTGAGCTATGACCATGCGACGTTGTTTTTGCTCATAATTTAGTACAAAATCGAAGAGCACACCTAACCACGACTAACCTTTTTATCTGTCAAAAACAAACTGACAATCCGAAATGATGACGGTTATTTTTTGATGGGCCCATATCGGAAATTTTCTTTTTCTGTATATTAGTAACCTTATTAACCTCTTAGTAACCTCTTATTACTAAAACTGCTTTTAAGCAAAACCAGAAATGTTAAGTTCGCTTACGCGACATTTTCATGGAAAATCGGTTTAGACTATATCTCGGGTATATATGGATTGATATCGCAAATATTCACTTTCTGTATTTCTGTAATCTTTTAATACCAGAACTACTTTTAAGCAAAAAAAAAATTATACTTCTAGAAAATTTGTATGAAAAACACTCAATATACGAGGGCGGTTCGGAAACTTCTTAGGCTATCAATAAAAGAGAATAGTTAGTTTTTCAAAAATATTTTTATTTTTCAATCCCCTGAAACTTCAATACACTTAGTCCAACGCTTTCCTAGAAATTCGATCCCTTGATTTAAATAGTTTTCTACAAGGTCTTTAAAATAGTGGTTTACAACTGTAATTGCATCTTCATTTGAGGTAAAACCCCTTTCCTTGCCAGCAAGGAATTTTTTTAGACTTGGGAACAGGTAAAAGAGTGGTCAAGCAAGTAGTACTTTAATTCGCTGATTTTAGCCATTGTTAAAACAGTCTTGTACGCTGGTGCGTTGAAAAATTATTTTTTTGTGTTGTAAGCCAGGACGTTTTTCTCGAATTTGTACATTTAATTGATCCAAAAGGTTGCAGATAGTCACTTAATAAAATACCTTTAAAGTCCCAAAAAACCGTTGCTTCAGTCCATTGTTTGAATTGTTCTTTTGTCTCTGGAGTATAGTGGTGGATCCATGTCTCATCAACAGTTATGAAACTACGCTTAGAATCCACTTAATTTCGCTTAAAACAATCCAAACAAGCTTGAGAAATGTTCATTCTTATGCGTTTTTTGTCGACTGTTAACAAATGCTGCACTCATCTTGCAGAAAGCTTTTTCATCTGTAATTCTTCATGCAAAATTAAATGGACTCGATCATTTGAGATGCCCATGATATTAGCTATTTCACGCACTTTTATTCGTCGATCATTTAATACCATATCATGGAATTTAGCTAAAATTTCTGTTGTTGTTGCTGTTTTTGGACGTCCACTACGTGGTTCATCTTCAATGCTTGAACGACCACTTGCATGTGCACTTTCACCTAACACATGCACCATATCATTATGAATTTCTTGTCCCGATAAACCTTTTTTATGTAAATATTTAAAGACACCACGGATTTCTAATTTTTCCATTATAAAAAAATCGCGGATGCGTCTTTTGTGAACACCTGTTTCTATAAGAAGGAGTTACCAGATCGAAACAAAATTTAATATAGCAGAGATGGGAGTTTCCAAAACACTTAACTTTTTTCTGTTTATACCGCGCTTTTTGTGCTAGGCTAAGAAGTTTCCGAACCGCCCTCGATCTTAATCAACTAACAGAGTCATACTAGAGGCCAAGTTTGACAAGCACGAATTCTAGCTATTGGGCGAATTTGATGGCATGCCATCAGGCAGTGCTATCAGACCCAGTTTGATTGTATAATATGTAGTTGCTTAAAAGGCTGTTTCATTATGATGTTTTTAATATAAAAATATTGTACTTAAAATACAAAATAGATTTCTAAATATGAAAAGAAAAAATTCAAAATTCGGTGCGTTTTTGTAGAAATAATGCGCTTTTTCCCAATTTTGGTGCGTTTTGAAATCTCAAAATTGACAAAATAAAACTCCTACGATAGCTTTGAAATAGATTATTGTATAAGCAACCCTGTCTATTACAAAACTGTAGCGCATGTGTTTTAAATTCGCCATCTGCAACGTAAGCAATTATTTTTCGTATAAAAAATCAGTTAAAAGCAGCAAATTTGCCAAGGTCTCCTCATTTATTAGGCAATATTACCAAAACGAATAAAACTTTCAATAGTAATTTCGTAAGATAAAACTTAAGAAATAGAGAAACACGTAATAGATAATAATTAATTTTCTTTTTGCAGCTTACCTCAATTTTTGCTGAATAATCTTCTATTAATTTTTCTTGTTGCTTCACAAGCTCTTCATTTTTTTCCAGTAATGCTTTGCCCAATTCGGCAGCCAGCAAGATGTCCGATTCTTTTTGCTGCAGCTGGGCCCAGACATCTGTTTCCGGGTTGCGTTCAATAGCTGTTGAACGTGCCTCCATTGCTTCAATATACTGCTCTAGATCAATTGAAGCAATAGATGAGTTTAATAAAGGCGAAGTTGATTGTTGAGGATATTGATGGTGCTGCTGCTGCTGCTGTTGTTTATGTTGTTGTTGTTTTTGATGATGGCGATAATGATGATGCTGCTGCGGCGTGTGCAGAAGATCATCAGTTTGATTCAAAGATGATAAAGATGTTGAAGTTGTAGACAATAATGATGTTGATGATGGCGATAATGATGTTTTAAATGCAATTGTTGTTTTGTTGTTATTTATTTTGTTTAGTTTAGTTTTATGCATCATGTTTACGTTAATAAAGTTAATGTATTTGATTTTCAATAAGCCAAGTTGCCAGCAGGGGGTACCGCAGGCAGAGAGTTAGAAATATTGCATTAAAGCGTTGAATTTTTGTTTTAATATGGTTTTAGGTTTTTTTTTTGTTTTTTTTTTTTTTTTTTTTTGTTATTTAAATTAAGTTACAGTTATTTATTTTACAAATGAAGAAAAGCAGCAGTTGATGATGATAAAATAATAATTGTAGTTTAGACATTATTTAAGATTATTTTTGTTTAGCGTTTATGTGTTTCCCAATTTATGTTTAGACATGCTTTTATTTAATTTTTTAATGTTTTAAGTATATTTTATATGATTTAGTTACAATTACAGTAAGAAATAGCCAGTGTAGTGGTAAGTACCGAATTTAATCGCCCTCGCACATGTTTATTATTATTAAGAGTATCATTATCATGACTGATTATTATACGAGTATAGTTCTGGATGCACTATTTGTTGTTTAACTTTACTGATTTCAAACTGTAGGAAGAAATCGATAAATGGATAAATACTTAGATAGATGTGCTGGCAAGTTTTGCAAATATAAGGGAAAAATATTAAATAAAAAACGGAGATATTTTGCTAAATAAATTCATCAAACAAAATAGATAATTGATAATAAAAAACTTATATTTTGTTAAAAGGCAAATTTAACTTAACAATTTTAATGACTAAAATAGGCTTCACCAGCTTTAAAAAGCTTTTACGATAGTTTTGTAATAGATTAAAGAAAATGGAGATATTTTGCTGAGTAAAATTTTTGAGCAACATAAGCTACGTACACACGGTTGTCAGATCTTACAATATTGCCAGTAAAATTGTCTGAAAATTTATTACAATCGTGTGAACTGCCAATTTTTAACTTACAACGTTGTCAGAAAAACCATTGTCAATCAATTCTAAGACGACAATGTTGTCCGGCAGTTGACAATCGTGAGAAAAATCTTCGTCGGCATTGCCAGATAATTGGCTGGTATTGTAAGCCCAGTTTTAATTGTCAGATGTATAAAATTAATGCACCTGGCAATGGCATCATTGTCAGAAAAAAGTTTAATGGGCAACACTGTCCATATACATAAGTGGCAATGCTTTACAACATGCCTGGCAATTTTTTTCATCTAACAATCTAGCAACCGTGTGAACTGACAATTTTTGTTGTCAGATGAATTATTTGTCAGACCATAGTATGACAATGAAATTGTAAGATTTTCTTACGATCGTGTGAACACACAATTTACTTCTTCGGGACAATTTTTCATTGTCACTACATTGTCAACATGTTGCCAGATCTTACAATATTGCAACATCTGACAACCGTGTGTATATAGCTATATGCAGCGTTTCCGTGCGTTTCGCACCGTTTTTGGTGCTTTTAAAAACTATTTATGCAAAAAAAAAAAAAAAATTAGTCGGTGCGGTGTGCCCTTTTTTTTGCATTTTCGGTGCGTTTTTAAATTTCGGTGACACAAAATCACACTCAACTCAATTTTTGGTTTTAATGTAAAAAAAAGTTTAATCACTATCGAAAGAAAAAAAAACATTTCGTGTTTTGCCATTCGTCAAATATTACAATAAATGCAGTATCTAAACAGTGAAGTTCGTATTTATTATGGCTTGTGACTTTGTTACGGTATTGGTAATTGAGAAATTACCAAATTGTTATAAATTTTGCATTAAAAATTGAATATGGTAAACTTCACCTTTTATTTGTTATAATTCTGGCAAATTTTCGTATATTTCAATAAATTATTTTAAAGATACCGTTTACGAAAACACAAATGAAATGTATACAGTGTTTGATAGAATTGCTATTAAAAGAATTTGAAGGCAGGCTTATAGTGCGATTCTGTAAATTTCAATCTGATAATCGTAACTTTTTTCGACAGTAATTGTTATATGCTCCTGTTATAAATTTTGGTGCCGTTAAGCAGCTGTATTTTTTTTTTTTTTTGTGTCTCAGATAATAGGCAGTAAAAGTAACAGCTGATTCCGGTCGACAGCAAATATAAGGTGTGTTCCACGAGATCTCGGACTAGTTTGGGCTAATGAGACTAAAAAGCAAATTACTCTCTAAATTTGCAAATTTTACGCAAAACTGCTGGAACGCAAAAAACCACAATTGTACATCTTGCAATACTAGTGCTGCTTACTTTTTAGGTTAAAGTTTATTTTAGTGATTTTAGACGGTTAAAACGCATAATAAAAGATTTGCATTATTGGCTGTAAAATTAAAAGCAATGTAAAACTTTCAGTACATTTTTATAGCACCTATAACTATTGCATGTTCTCCTTACAACTTCACAAGGTTATTTTTAGTTTGGGCAACCTTCCATTTTGCTTTTAACTAATTTTTAAACAAAAACTTTTTTCCAATTTTCTGATTACTTTTTCAGTTTCATATGTATATAAACAAAAAACAGCTGATTATTCAATTTTAGTCTGAAGTTAGCCAAATAAAAAAAAAGTTACTCTCTCATTTTCTCTCAAAATTGCACAAAAATGGTTACGTGGAACGCTTTTGGACTAGTTCGGACTGTTTTGTTATTCACGTGGAACACACTTATTAATTGTTTACACTTAGTGAAAACCCCTGCAAACCAATTAACCATTGCTCAAGATACAAGTAATTAAGTGGAAATATTTTCTCACAATGCAAAATATTCGTATAAGTCCAAAGTCAGACTAGACTAACTGACCAACAAATTTTATCAATAAGGAGTTGGATTGCTATCAAAACTAATCATAAAAATTGAATTCAAGCCGCTGAAAAATGTGTTAAATATTTTGCCATCGTGCAACAACCTCTAAGAAGGACTTAAACAAATCCAAAGAAAATCCTTTTATACGTGAGCATTTTAAATGTCCATTTAACAGAACATTTAAAGAGGACTTTAATAAATCGTTCAAAGAAAATCTTTCACATATGAGCATTCTAAATGTCCTTTAACTATTCAGTGCTAAACAACTCCACCTTAATTTTTGTTCGCTGCTAAAACACAACTTTATCAACTTTATTATATTAAGGCGTTTTAATAAAAAGAAGAACATGACTTTATAACAAACTGGATACATAACTAACTACACATAAAATACATAAAAATACCTAAAGTAAACTATGTTAATATTTACATGACATGCAAAAGTTAATACAGCAGAGAATGTAGGAGAAGCGTCAAATAAAAATAATGTATGTGTAATCTGATGCGTTTTTCGGTAAAATAAATACAAAATTAAACAAAAAAGAACAAAAAAATGTGTTTTACAAGTCTAAATGAGCTAAATAACGTTACATTAACTTGGCAAGAGGTGAAATGAAATGAATATTTTAAACAGAAAAATAAAATACTTTTTAGAGGGTCATACATTTGTGGTTCTATGTGTACTTGTACGAGTATGTAGTACGAGCAGAGCAGACTGCTTGCTATTTTTATTTTATTTATTTTTTATTTTTAAGCAGCAAGTATTAATGTAATGTGTTCAAAGTCAGTTTTAGGCATGATTAGTTTTCAAAGAGGATTTTTGAGGGTGGTGGCTGCTAAAGAAGTTTCAAAAACTCATACACAGAAGTTTAATAAAATATAATTTACAGAAAATATTATACTTAAATGTATAAAAAGGTATGTGGCCAAATAAATTTTTAGATTAGGTGAACAATAAAATTTGTTTTAAATGTATGTATTAATGTTAAATAGTCGAACTTTTTATTTTAATATTTCTAATATTATATGATGATGGGTTGGTATCATTCGTCTAGCTCAAGTTCAATCCTGGCTAAAGCCAAGAAATATTTTTATTTATAATTATAACAATAATTGCCGCGATCAATAACTGTTGATCAAAGAAGACAACTGTGAAAATGATTTACATCAGTACCTGCCTTGACGGCCTAACCTGATGGTGGACCAATTCCACGAAGTGAATTTTTCATGATTCACCACCGCCCCCGTGTGGCTTGCTAGGCTCACACAGATAGCAATTCGCGGTCATACACTAAGAGAAAAGTTATTCGTTCTGGCTATGAAACTCTTTCATTGATCATTTTTCATTGTATAAATGATTTTTTTCATTAATGGAATGAAAAATTTCATTCCTTGAATGAATTCGCTCTCTTCAAAATTTATTTCATTTTGATGTGTTCATTTTATGGATGAAGAACTTTACATTTATTTTATGAAATTTCATTTTTCGCATATATTTTGATACACGAGATTTAACAATATCAGATGTCATTATATATTGCATTTAAATATATAACCACGTTAAGTAATATTTGTTAAATCATATTCATATCATAACAATTATTTATACAATTTTTGTATATAATGAAAAATCCTATGACATGTCATAATGAATAACATGAACATTCTTCATTCATTTCTTACTCGTTGCCATGGCAAATTCATTCTTTTTTTTAATTTTAAAGCAGTGAGCTTAAGTTTAAGCAGTAAACGCATTGTTATGTCCATACACCTACACATGTACTTACATAATTTGTGCGCGTGCTACTTCTCACTCTCTTTAAATATCTATGAAACAAAATCTCTGATTTTTTGATAGATATATGAAAAGTGTTCATAATAATAATGAAGTTTTGCCATAGAATTAGTGAACAAAACACATTAAACCAACGATTTACTTTCATATCTCTAATGAAAAGGTTTCATTATTGCAATGAATATATGTCAGGCTGTTAATGATATATTTTCATTGCATTAAGAATAAACTTCATAAATTTAATGAAATATGTTCATTCTGCTTAATATTTCATAATTCATAATACAGTGAAACTTTTTTCATTAATGACATGAATTGCTTCATTAGCTCGTTATTAATGATAAAAATCATTAATTTAATAACGAAATTCATACATGGAATGAAGTTTTTTCTCTTAGTGTATGAACAACTTCTTGTTGAGGAGTTCGGGCTTTCTAATCCCTCATGTATGCAATTTCCCAGCAATCAATGGAGGACAAGGCTTAATGAGTTGGTAGGCCGAAGCCCATTAATAGCATCAGCCCTTAAACCAACTCACCCGTCAATCATCACCACTGGTTCCTTACAGTATACGTATCTGTTGTATAGGCAACAGGTTCTCGGGAGATTGTTAGCCCTCGAAAAAAGCCATCACCAAACAATTATCAAGGATACTAACACTCCCTTCCTGCGTTTTAGGTTTCAACCACAGCCAGAACGTTTCAGCCAAGGTAGGCACCTCAACCATGATCAGCCCGGGTCGAACCGCAAGCAGAACTTCCCGGGGGCCATGCTGATCCCCGTTCTGCCAATTTATACCCTTGGTAAGGGTTTCGGAAGCCAACACAACATAAGTCATGTGGCTTCCTAGAGTTTTGTTTGCCGCACCAAACGATGGACCCCTTCCCCTCTTTTCACCGAAAAACAGAGCGCCTAAGTTAGGAATACGCCAAGGCAAAACCTGTTCCCTGGAGGGGATCAAAGAAGACAGGTAAAAATAATTTAATATTTGATCAAGAGTTATTGATCGCGGCAATAATTGTTATATTTATAAATAAAAATATTTCTTGGCTTTAGCCAGGATTGAACTTGCGCTAGACGAATGATACCAACCCATCATCATATAATATTAGAAATATTTGTTTTAAATATTATTGAGAATTATAAATCCCACATCCAAGCTTTCTACCATATACTGTTCTTTAGGTTATGATGAGTAATTAAACAATAAAATTTTAAATACAATCCAAAATTTACAGCCTGTTTCAGGATCTCGAACGTTAACGGTCACAAGAATTTAGAGCACTAGTCCTCAGAAAGGAAACACAGTATGTAAATGTATAAGCGCGATTACCCTTCACACCATTACACCTTGTTGAGCAATGATTTAGAGGGACAAAGCCCACATTTGCAGTCCACTTTGCATAAATTATACTCGTACACACTCATCATAAATAACTTTATTTTTAGGCTACAAATATGTTTCCGTGCTAGTTCATATCGCTTCTTTATTACAACATAGTCATATCTCAAAAAATGAGTTTTTCGAGTTAACAATGCAAAATTTTTAACAGTACTATCTTTTATACTGTGCCAAAAATTTATTTAAATTACTGTTAAACTGTTTCCTTAAGGAGATATTTTCTAAAAAAAAATTTCTAGGACTTATATGGAAAGTAAAAATTTGAAATGCGTTTTTCTCGAAACAAGCTTTTTTTTTAGTTATGACTATGTTGCAATAAAGAAGCGGTATGCGACCGTGAAACAGGCAATTACATTTTTTTAACAAAAACTAAACAGAAGTGTTATAAAAATAAATCCTACTTAATTTAAGAAAGGAAAAAACTTGAACTTATAACCTGATAAGTATATACGAGGGCGGTTCGGAAACTTCTTGGCTTAGCACAAAAACGCGGTTTAAACAGAAGAAAGTTAAGTGTTTTGGAAACTCCCATCTCTGCTATATTAAATTTTGTTTCGATCTGGTAACTCCTTCATATAGATACAGGTGTTCACAAAAGACGCATCCGCGATTTTTTTATAATGGAAAAATTAGAAATCCGTGGTGTCATTAAATATTTACATAAAAAAGGTTTATCGGGACAAGAAATTCATAATGATATGGTGAATGTGTTAGGTGAAAGTGCACATGCAAGTGGTCGTTCAAGCATTGAAGATGAACCACGTAGTGGACGTCCAAACAGCAACAACAACAGAAATTGTTGCCAAAGTGCATGATATGGTATTAAATGATCGACGAATAAAAGTGCGTGAAATAGCTAATATCATGGGCATCTCAAATGATCGAGTCCATTTAATTTTGCATGAAGAACTACAGATGAAAAAGCTCTCTGCAAGATGGGTGCCGCATTTGTTAACAGTCGACCAAAAACGCATAAGAATTAACATTTCTCAAGCTTGTTTGGATCGTTTTAAGCGAAATAAAATGGATTTTAAGCGTCGTTTCATAACTGTTGATGAGACATGGATCCACCACTATACTCCAAAGACAAAAGAACAATCCAAACAATGGACTGAAGCAACGGGTTTTTGGGACTTTAAAGGTATTTTATTAAGTGACTATCCGCAACCTCTTGGATCAATTAAATGTACAAATTCGAGAAAAACGTGCTGGCTTACTACACAAAAAAATAATTTTTCATCCAGACAACGCACCAGCGCACAAGTGTTTTAACAATGGCTAAAATCAACGAATTAAAGTACGAGTTGCTTGACCACCCACCTTATTCTCCTGATTTAGCTCTCAGTAACTTTTACCTGTTGCCAAATCTAAAAAAAAATTCTTGCTGGCAAGCGAAGATTTGAAGATGCAATTACAGTTGTAAGCCACTATATTGAAGACCTTGAGGAAAACTATTTTAATCAAGGGGTAGAATTGCTAGAAAAGCGTTGGACTAAGTGTATTGAAGTTTCAGGAGATTATATTGAAAAATAAACATATTTTTGAAAAACTAACTATTCTCTTTCATTGATAGGCTAAGAAGTTTCCGAACCACCCTCGTATGTATGCACAAACGATTTGGACAGAAGTGTGCTTCGAACATACTTAAGTATATTTTGTAAACATGTACGAAACTGTTTTTGTATTTAATTAATTTTTGTTTTTTGTTTTTTTTTTGTTTCGACATTCAAGGAGGGACCTGACCATTAAAACAATTAAAAGTATTATCCTCCTACGCTTAATGCTTAATTATTTTGAAACGAACGACAAAAAAAAAAACTATTAAAATATGAGAAATTAGTCACCTTTATAAAATAAAATTTATACAAAAAAAAATGAAATTACAACAAAATGAAACTTTCCAACACCCGCATTAATTAGCAAACAAACAACTACACTTAAAACAGCAATAAGAATGAGGACAAAAACGAAAATATATGACAGTCCAAGAGGGAGGAGCGGAAATTAACAACGTGCATTTAATAAAACAAGCACACAAACATATGCACATACATACACACATACGTACATTCTTCTATTAGCCAAGTTATAAAAATTTTATTTTGATATTTTGTTTATTTACCATTTCATAAAAAAATGGTTAAAGGGTTTATTTTAAATAACTGAGTCTTAACTCCAGCAAACATTTACGCTTTCCACCACACAAGCTATTATTAATAATATGTATGTATGTATATGAACATATATACTCGTATATACATACTTATATGCATGTATTAAAGCGATTTTAGTATGAAATTTCCTTTCTTGTTGATATGCTTGTTATTTATGTATTAAATATTTTTATAATAATATATTAAATTTAAAATTTTTTTTTGCTCACTTTACGCTTTGTTGACTCAACTGTAACGCCAAAACTTTATAAACTTTTTTGTTTTTATTAAAAATTTAACATACAAAGTGCTTTGTTGTTGTTTTTTTTTCAATTTATAAACAATATTTTTAACACCTTTTTTTATTAAAAATAATATTAATTATTTTTCATACAGCAAAATTTTTATAATTTCAGTTTTTTCTGTTTTGTTTTATTTTGATAGCTATTTTCCTTTGATAATTCACCGTTATTGCTATATGTCATTACTCTTCTGCTTGCGAAAATATTGATAAAACATTTTCATGCATTTATCTATTGTTTTTATTTTTCACAATACTTTTCGTTTTAACAAGCTGAAATAACCGTCGTTGCCTTTAAAAACCCTTCATTCATTGTAAAAATATAATTCGAGTTTTTTTATTACTTATTATTCTTTAAGCAAGTTATTTAGTTTTTCTTTATATTTCTTTTTTGCAAAACTTCACTTTGAACTCTATTATACAATACACTTCCGTTGTTCTCAATTGTACTCTATTACAAAAACAAAAAACACTTGTAAGTTTTTGTTGTTTATGTTTTATTATGATATTTTTTGTTTATGATTTACACTGCACTTGTGCTTCTTCTTGTTAATCTTTTGCAAATGCTTTTTCTATTGAAAATGCACTATTTCCGTTTTATCTCTCTTGCTATATTTATCATATAAGTTCTCTTCTTGTTTGTACCTTGATGTACGAGAACCGTTAATATTAAAACAGAAAAAAAACGCAAACACAAATCACACGCATACAAATAACGATACGGTGTTTTTGTATGTTTTTGCAATAAAAATTACCGTTTAGCTTTACTAACCAAAGTTGTCAGAGCGAACGTTCGATGAAGACTGAATGGCCAAAACATAAAGTTACCAAGTCAACCGTCATTTGTTGTTTTGCCTTACTACTACTACTACTAGTATAAATACAAATTACTGTTTGTATGGTTGTTACTAACAACAAAAATAATAAGAAAAGCTAGAAATAAATAAACATGCTTTTGGAAAAGGGGTTTAGTGGTGACCTGAACGTAGTTACCAATTTTTGTTATAATATAATGTAAAGCAAATAATTGAAAGAGCGCGGAGTAGGCAAAAGAGAGCATAAAATAAAGTTAAGTTTTGTTTGGCTTAAAGCAACCCAGTGAACCAAAATGGTGGCGTTTAACAAATTTGATAGAAAAGTTGATTAAGCGATGTCCGTCTGTCGGCCGTCGAAATACTGTTTCTGAGAAAACCATAGATTTAGAAATTTTTTCTTTCCCCATTCAATTACCCCATCGATTCATGGGTTTTCTATTGAAATTCAGTAAAATCGGTTCACATAAGCTGAGATATGTCCAAATTCCGACAAAAGCCATTATTTTGCGAATTTGTATGAAAATTTTTGGAAAAAAGAAATTGTTTTGCTTCAAACTTCACGCAACTTTTAAACATGGCTATTAAAAGGCAAAAAAAAAATAATAATAATAATTGCCGATATCGGTCCATATACACCCGAGATATAGCCTAGACCGATTTTTTTATGAAAATGTAGCGCAAGCGAACTTAAACAACTTTTTTTTTGGTTGAAAGTAGTTCAGGTAATATAAGGAGGTTATCAAACACAGAAAATGAAAATTTCCGATATAGGTCTATATATATAACCGAGATATAGTCTAAGCCAATTTTTCCATGAAAACATTTTTTAAAGCTTTAAAGCAGTTCTGTTGATAAAAGAAGGTTACTAAGATACAGAAAATGAAAAATTCCTATTCCGATCCCTATATACACGAGATATGGCCTAAACCGATTTTTTTTATTAAAAAGTCGCATAAGTGAACTTAAACAACTTTGTTTTGCTTAAAAGCAATTCTGATTATAAAAGGAGGTTACTAAAATACAGAAAATGAAAGATTCCAATGTCGGTCTATATACACCCGAGGTAAATCTTAAACCGATTTTTCATTGAAACAATTTTTTTTTTACTGAAAAGCGGTTGTGGTAGTAAGAAAACGTTATATAATTATAGAAAATGAATATTTCCGAAATCAGTCCATATATACCCGAGATATAGCCTAAACCGATTTTTTATGAAACAATTTTTTTTTTCTTAAAAGCAGTTATGGTAATAAAAGGAGGTTATATAAATACAGAAAATTAAAATTTCCTAATCGGTTCATATATACCCGAGATATAGCCTACACCGATTTTTTTCATGAAAATGTCGCGTAAGCAAACTTAAACACCTTTTTTTTGCTTAAAAGTAGTTCTGGTTATAAAATGAGGTTATATAAACATGGAAAATGCAAATATCCGATATCGGTCCATATATACCCGAATATAGCCGAAACCGAAAATTGAAATTTTGCGTAAGTGACAAAGAGTCTACTAAAATAGAGAAAATGAAAATTTCCGATATCGATCCATATATGTACATCCGAACATATTTAGTTCAAATTTGTAATATATACTATGAGCCATATACAAAAAAATCTTACTTGAGTTTTAACGCATACGTTAGTTACCAAACACATTAGCACTACCATACATTTTTATGCAAAAACAGTACGTTAACTTTTATATGTAAGGAATTTAATTGTTTTGTTGTGGCAACGCCGTTATGTACAGATGTAATTTTTTGAATAGTGATGAATAAAAACTAATATTTGAAAACCGAAAAAAAATTAAAAAAATTATTATTATTATAGAAAATAACATATTTTTTACAAACAGTTCTTGGATTTACCTTTCTAATAAATAATTAATACATAATATCTACTATATTAATTAAATTGAGAAAAAATAATAGGGGCACTTATAGTAGAAACATTTTTATTATTCGAATAACGATTTTCATTGTATTCGTTTAATTGAAAGTGCATCACTAACATAATTGTTATTTATATTTTTCTTTCAAAATTAATATTTTGAGTCCATATAAAATGTAATGTTTCTATAAATTTATGTAATAATAATATCTTTTGTTTTTACATTTTCGCAATATTGCGTTTTTCAAGAAAAAATAACAAATGGTAAGCTAACGATTGTTTTTGCATACAACGTTAAGAAATTTTTCTTAACAAATGCTTACCAAGCTTTGTTAAGTTTTTTTGCATATGGCCGTATATATTTACGTAACTATCTTGAAAGGTATTTTAGATTCGGCCCAGCCGAATATACTACACACTTTCTTGTTATTATTAGTTATTTGATTGCATTCCACATAAATATATGAGGTATTATCTGAAATGCTCATTTTTATATGCATATTCAAAAAAATTTTAATTTATTTGAAATGAATTTTAGTAAAATTTTTTTATGGAATTTTTGAATTAAAACACATTTCAACTTCATCCAAATTTTTATGAATATGGCCATGTTTATATTTATTATTTATATAATTTGTTTGCTGGGTATTATGTAGAGATGCCAGTTAATTGAATATTTTCAAATATAAAAATTGAGATTCAAAACTTACCAAGTTAATTTAGCTGTCATGTTAACTATAGAATGTAAAATTATTTATTTATTTTCTATTTTTTGTATTCTATGTTTAATATTGCTGTTTTGTGGTATTAAATTCTTTTGTTAATATGCTTTGATAGCTGGTTTTCTTTTAGTTTCTTATATATGAGCTCAATCTTGTTTATAACAATATTAAAACCTATCTAGGTTACAAAAAACACCAGGTCTGGCAACTTGAATAACTTTTTCTTTAAAGAGATTATGTTTGTTTGGCGAGAATGTATGAGATTCAAAGAGCATCTGCACCCAAACTATGCTCCTGATACGTGCAATGGCAAATTGCAATATATGTGTATATATATGTATGTATATATATTTATATTTCTGTTTGCAGTTGTTGTAAGTGCAACTTTAAATCAAACTCAACATTTTGGCTGTTCTTCCGTTTCTCAATATCTAGTTTTGACCTTATTCTGGCCTTTTTGTTTATTACCTTTTTGTTTGGTGTTTATTCCCAAAATATGAACTAAAAAAAACAAGAAATACTAGCACCAAGTTGGCATAAAAACTAAATAAAATGATGGTAAGTAGATATCCAGACATACCATACATACATATGTATGTATGCACATTTGTATATATGTATTTCTTTCTTATTGTTGTTAAGTACAAATTTTTGGGTCTTAAACAAAGTAAATGGTATATAAAAATAAAAGCCACAGTTTAAAACAATGATTTAAAAATATTTCTCTGAAGTATGTACTTGTACAGCAAAACAGCAATATTAAATAGAAAATCAGTACACTGTGTGTTATTTTGTTTTTAGTGGCCGGTTGTTTGGGTCTTGTCATTTCGAACTAAATAAAGTTTGCTTAAATTTTATTACTTGTACAACAACAACACGAGTACATTCCTATGACTGGCCAAGTTGAATTATGTTGTTTGGTTTAGGTGAATTTTCAAGTGCTTGGATTTTGAGGTCGAGTTCTTCGCATGTAGATCAGTCATATTGAAAGTTTAAGCCGGGTTTAAACTTAAATTACTCTAGAAATCTAAAGTCTGGTTAGAGATTGCTTCACTGTTTTTTTGCATCCGTTGGTTTTTGCGTAAAATTTAGTGACCGTTTTATTATTAATTACCCGTATTTCGTACAGAGTGTTTTGTTAAGGCCTCGTTATACTATATATTATACACGATCGTACGATCTACTAAATAAAGCATGTGTGCTGAAAAAGTACTAAAAATTCAACCGTGCGACAGAGTTTTTGGCAAACTTTTCTAACCTTACATGCAGTCTACACCTAACTTGAAACGCAGTTAAAACATGAAGTTAAAACTTGCTGTTGAATTATCTATCTGTTAAAGTCGGCGTACACGTAGTGATGTTAGAGTTATAACTTTTCATAGTAAAACAATAAAAATGGCGAAAAACAGCTACAAATAGCAGGCTGTTGTCAATTTAAGTTATAACAGAGTTTCCAAATGAAATGTTTTAACAACCAAGTTATAACTTTAACCAAACTTCAACATGAGCGGTCCACATTTAACTTGAAGTTAGCGTTAAAGTTACTGTTTTCAAGTCAGAGACCACACTTTATGGTTTCTGTGCGATCAGTGTGGTATATATTGTGGAAAATATGAGAATATTGTTAATTATTGCAATTATACTTGCATAATAATGTGGTCTACAACGCCATTTTGAAGCGATTTTTTCAAGTCGGCCAGACTTTAGAAATAGTTTCCTGCGAATGAAACATACGATCGTGTAGGATAGTGAATCAGGGCCTTCAGTGCAAGTTTCAATCATAATAATAAAGCAAAACACATATATTTTTAATACTAATGAAACGAGCTCTGTTGAATAGATAAAGTTCAAATATGATTTCGGCTATGTGGTCGCCACCGCTAGTGTGTACAATGCGCACTGAAGGAGTATTTTGGCAATAATTTCTGGAATTATAATGTTAATAATGTTAATTATGAGCAGTGTTGCCAAGCGTAGGGATTTTCCCTTTTTGTAAAGATTTATTTCCAAATGCAGGGAAAAAAGGACAGATTTTATATGATTAGGCTTAAGGTAAGGAATTTTTAATGTTTCAGAAATACTATTATAATTTTTCCCACTATCACTAACAGTATTATTTATTATGATATGATTAATAATATTATTTATTATTATACTATAATAATTTTTTCGAATATGAGGAAAAATCGTTGCTCAAATTGGATATCGATGCATTTTCATCCAATTTATATACAACGTTAAATATTTTAACAATAAGTGTTTCCCAATTACGCCAAAATCATTAATATCGTAGTAAAACTGATGGGAGGGGTTTTTTCTATAGCTACCAACGGACGTACTAAAATAGCAAAGAACTAAACCGCGTAATTTCAAATTCCATATGTATTCTAAGATCGCATTTGCAACGTTTTTAATTAATTGCATGAATTTTAGATGTACGAGTACACCCCCTAACCTCCTTAAAAATTATAATCACAAAGATTTCGTAACTAAGCATATTAAAGGATTTGATATCTATATATCGTTGGTCTCAGTAGAAACGCCCTAGCTAGAACTTTTCCCAATCTTAAGTTTAATAATGGTTTTAAAAAATTTCACATAAGTACAGCTCGTCGCAAAGAATTGATGCAATAAACAATGGGCTACTACATGTAATTATACAATAAAAGTCGCATATTGATGAAACTAGTTTGTGCTGGGGGCTTTCCAACTCCTGCAAAGCTGCATTTATGTTAACGTTGGGATACTCTTACTTATTCCATCACAAAACGCATATGCCCGTTTAGAATGTAGATCAAATCACTTTAAAGAGTTTATTTATGTAGCTAAACTCATACATAGATTTTTAATCATATGAAATTTTCTACACTAATTTAACTTTTAGTAAAATGTTCTACCTATTTGAATTTAAAATAAATATTAAAATCGTATTAAAATAATTTATTTGCATAAAATTTAAATGAAAAATTGCGTAGGAAAATATTTTTTTGATTGTAGGGAGAAATAACGGCTTTTATGCGCTATGGTAGAGATTTCACAAAAAATCTCCTGGCAACACTGATTGTGGGTCACATTATTACAACTTGGCGTTAGTTAAAGGAAGGGTTTTATCGCTTCCTTTTACTCTAAAAGTAAGCTATAAGCTACCGGGAAGATAATTCTACGTGTAACTTTTACCCAGAGGCTTTGTATTGAAGTTGCCACATTTTCTCAAACTACCATACTTAATCAAAATGACGATAAATCGTCATATGTGGCAACCGTGGTAATAGTACTAAATTTTCTTGTACTTACCCCCCGTCTAGATTACTTGGGGGTTACACGACCAAGTTTTGCCTTTCAAGTTTTAATACATTCTCACTTTTTTACTAGTACATACTTTTAAAACTTGATGCGAATTTGATACGAATTTGCTTTCAAATTTGCTTTCCAACTCTGTGTTCAAATTTATAGGCAAGAAAACAGCTGATATCTATTTTAGTGAACAAATTTTTCATTTTTGTGTTTAAAAATTCTGCTGCCATAGTTTTTTATGTTAATTTATTAGAAAATAAATTAAATTTGTGCTGATTTATTAGAAATCAAATTTATTATTTTTAAGGAAGCAATTATTTTTAGTTGTTTTTTTTTGACGCCGGCATCTTGAAAACAAAATTGCTTTGAAATTGTGTGCAGCCTACGTCACAGCTTTCAATTTTTTTAAATTTTGACAAGCAGTATGTGTAAAAAACTTGATACTGAAATGAAAATAAATTTGATGGTGTAACTGTAGGGTTAGCAATAAATATCTTCACAATAAAACAATAACGCCGGTAGAACAACGGTACGAAATTGTTTAATGCTTTGCTTATGTCAAAGGTATGGGAACACGTATTTATGACAACTCATAATTATAAAAAAAAAAACCGAATAGGAAAGTTCAACGCAAAAAGCAACATTTTATTGCAAAGAAATGTGCAAAATAACTTAAAATTTTATTTTATCTGGACTTTTAAAGTCCTAAAGGCAAGAAAACTGTTTGTACAGCGTGATTACTTTGCAAACACCCTCAATGCACCAATCCATTAAAAGAAAACGCTTTATTTTAAGTAATAAGAATTAAATTAATAATTTTTGCAAAAGAAAAATTTACTAAAATTATTCGCAAACAGAATGTTTCAAAAATTCTTTAATATTAAACTCAAATGACAATAAATTTTGACGTTTTGTGTCTGCAATAATTGTTAACAAAAATTCATTGAAAATTATTGCAGCAATAATTGCAACCACTAGCAATAAGCTGTCTTCACTGGCAATCAGGGCTGGGCAAAATACTCACTTTAAGTATTTCAAATACAAGATACAAAATACTTCCTAGTTGTGTATTTCAAATACAAGATACAAAATACTTTCCAGCTGTGTATTTTAAATACAAAATACAACTAAAAACTACAAATACTTTTTGTCTTTCGATCTCATAAGGTACCTGTCTGGTTTTAGATACATATTTTATTTTATATATGCACTTAAATTAAGTTGTGTATTGTCACATACAACTTAAAAGGGCGTAACTGGCAAAGTATTGAAAGCCTATTAAAAATTGGGGATAGTTGTATTATTGATAATAACTAGACTAGACTAGAATTTTTTTGTCAGTTATGCTCAGTTATTTCTTTTTAGGCGACAATACACACATATGTTCATATTTATAACTGCATATATACTTGCTGTGTAATATTATATAAAATGTTTTATATTTTTTTATTATATTTTTTATTTATATATAACATTATTCTTATATATAACATTCTATGCATTTTACATATATACACGTATGACATACGTGTGTATATTCATATGATTGTTCTAAGCTCGCCAGCTGGGAAATTAAAAAAACAATGCTAATATTTAGGATTTAATAGATAGCAAATAAAAGATTCATTCGGCAAAACAAGTATTTCCTTTAATAAAACAAGATAATTTAATCAGTCATCCGACAAACAACCTCTTGTTGGGGAGTGAATAAAATCTGCCGAAGAAAAAAATATTTCTACAGGTTCTGCGGAACCTGCTGCCAAATTCTATAAATGCAAAAAAACAATAAAATTCTCATCATCTTTACTGCAACTACAGCTTCTTCTATTGCATCCATGTTCGGTTTCACGTATTTTGTAATCTTTCTCTAAGGTATCTATTGCAAGGTTTTGAATTCGTTGCCTCTCTTTTAATGAGATAATTTCTGGTGACCAGTGTATTTTGAAACTAGGGTGGACGCCAATATGGCTCTATTTGCTTCAGGTGTCGTTGTATGTCCTTTCTAAGCTCTCCATTAGTTTTGTTAAAATACAACTGAAATACCTCAAATTATTATATTTGCAATCGATATAATATGGTTCTCACAGACATTAAGGTAGGCAAAAGTTTTCATAATAAAAATTATTTCCCTGTATATAATACAAAGCGTTGGGAAAAGGCTGGTGGCGAATATGTGAAAATATCACCTGATTAGTGTAAAATGTCTTTGCTCTGGACAAGACAATTGAAAGCTGCATTGCGGTATTGCAAAATAATAAACATTTTAGTGGTCGCAGTTTCTGGCAATTTTAGCTTTTGTGTGAAGAAACTTATAATAAATAAATGTATTTTGTAAAAATGTATTTTTGAGCCATATGTATTTGAAATACAAGATACAAAATACTTTTGAGTTATGTATTTGAAATACAAAATACTAAATACTTTCAGATTGTGTATTTCAAATACAGATACAAAATACGTATTTGTATTTCAAATACGTATTTCAAATACATGTATTTCAAATACTGCCCAGCCCTGCTGGCAATAACACAATTTTGACTTTTGCTGCAATAAATGTTAACATTTTTATTGCTAATCTAGACGGGGGGTTATTTAACATAAACAACTTGAACTTATTTTCATTATTTAAGCAAGAAAATCGCTAAAAAAAATCACCCTATACTTATATTTTAGCCTAAATGTTACCAGGGGTGTTTTGTAGTTGAGTTTTATTGTTTTGTTTTCAATTTAAATATTTTTTCATGTTAACCATGTTTTAAAGAAATATTTTAATGTCCAAAATATTGTTAAATTTTAGCTTCAAGTCAGTGTTTTTGTTGTTGTGTGCCGCTTTGCGTAACTTTTTATATACATATGTATGTATGTATGTGTATACATATATGAACTATTTAAATGGTGTGTTATAATAATTTAATTTCAGCTAGAAATTATTTTAGTTCTACAATCTCAAAATAACTAGATATAAAACAATAAAACCATAAACCGTACCGGTTTCAAACAAATGTTTGGTTTAGAATTTCTAAATCTCTTCAGGTGTCTATGTTTAAGTTCTCAGAGTTTTAATAGTATTAGTAATGTTTTTGTTTCTTTTTATTGACAATAGCAACAAAAACTTCAATGGAGGTTTAATGTCCGTAAATGGGCGTGAGAATTGTTTTAATAATTTTAACCTTTTACGGTGCTTGTCCATGAACAAATAAATTAAAGTACATAAGTATATATAAATTTAAAACATTTAATTTACTTTGTTTAAATAATGGCTTGGATTTTTGCATTTTTTTTATGCTGCTGCAGACTAACAAAGTTTATTTATGCACACATACACAAATATATTCCAGTTCACACACAGCATCAACTTAATAAACTTCCTTTCTAAGTGAAACAGAGAATACAACAACCATCAAAATTATGGTTAGTGTTTCTTAAATTTTGCATGTAAAAGCTTTTGACTGACAGTCAGTCTGACATTCTGCCATTGACACCGATATCGAATATCAAAAATATGTTAAACATTATTATGCCTAAGCGAACTTTTACAGGGTTGTGGGAAAAGAGTGTAGAAATTTAATAGCATGATTTATTACACGGGAGTGAGTCAATAAGTCCGTGACTTTGTGAGTGAAATACAGGTTATTTGTATAAAAATTCATTTTATTTTGCAACATAGTTCTATACTCTTAAGCTGGATTCACCCATTGTTTTAGAACAAAATTTTTCCTCCGAAGCAATTTTAGTTCTTTGAGAGTTTGTTCTGAAACGACTCAACCACTTCGAACATTTGTTCTGAACAAACAAAGATATGTTAACGAAGCAATCTTATGAACGAATTTTTAAAATTAATTTTATTGTCGAAATATTATGCTTGAGGAATATATTTTTGGAAATCGGAATATATTTTTGGAAATGTTGTGGTTACATATAATGTGACAATTGCAAAAATTGTGTGCAGTGTACAAATTATGCTACCAATGCACAGTGGGCGAAAAGGCTCATCTAGCGGCGTTTAATTAACGGAATTTTTTTTTCTTTTGTTTCTCTTATATATTTTGTTAGTTACAAATAGATTAAGCTACAATGTTAAACAAAAAAATATTTTTTTTTTTTACATATTTATCAATTTTTTTTTGTGAAACTTTTTTATATATTTTAAACATTGTTTCATTCAGGAAAACAGAATAAAGTTAATACATTTATGGTCTTATTCATAAAAAATATTGTATGTTTATTAAATTGTTATTTGACAAATTTCTATAGAAAGTTTGTCAAATAAGTGTTTAATAAACATACAATATTTTTTATGAATAAGGCCTTTAATGTTTCACATTCCTTTGGTCTAAAAATATATTAAACTTCAATATTAAAAACATAAAAAAAAAAAAAAAGTTTTGTATTAATTTTTAAGTTTTTTTCTGTTGAAATGATTGTTTTTTTTTTTATTGTGATTCTAAACTACTAGATGAATCTAAGGTGGAAGGTGGTACACTATGTTGTGACAAAAGCTGTAAAATATCATTATCGACATCCTTGTTTTTTGCTGTGTATAAACCGCACGTTGTAGCTACTACGAGCTCACTGTGAGGTATTTCCTTAACAATTTGGGAGACTTTACTTAATTTCGTTTTATTGGAACATTCGTCGAACATCTTATCGGGTCTTCCACGACTAGTCAGTAGATCTACTTATAAAAGTGGTCCATCTAACCACTTCTTGTTGTATTCTTCAAAATTGTGGCTACTTCTATGGTTCAATTTCCACTTCTCAATCAATTTCGCTACAAAATTTCAAATTTTTTTGCTTATTAAATTAATTTTATTACTTTTATACGTGTTAATATTAATTATATTATTAAATATATGAATTTCAACGGCAGATACTTTTTTTAGTATGCCAGGGCTAGTTGCGCCATAGTAAACAAACTTCTCGTCTGAGCACCGACATTGTTCCTAAAAATACAATATCATATAAAGTTGCAGGTGGCTGCAGATAAATTTGCACTTTTTACAATCACAGGATAACATAGTAATATAAAAAAAAAAATATTCTAGCACGAATACCCAAGAATATCAGAAGTTCTGGTGCACAGAGAAAGTCTTTTTTGGCATTTTTTCCAGCAGCTAGTCGTATAGTCAACTTGTACCACATATATTCTACAATTCTTCAGCACAGGTCACAAACAGAGTATAAATAAAACCAATTTTCTTCCACTTAATTGAGACAAATGCAACTTTAGAGAATATTTTGCAATGCAAAGAAAACACGTGTTAAAGCTTATGTTTCACAGCTCACAGCTGTTCAACTAGATCATGACAATCAAAATGTAATCGATATTTAAGTTCAGTGGTGTATTAGTAATCGATAAATACACAGTTTTGGAGAAGTTTAACACTTTGAAAATTGAATTAAACAACGCTAAATCGACCATTTCGCCCACAGTGCAATGTATGTACTATGAGCATCAAAAGTGAGTCAACATCCGTGAGAGTTTTAAATTTCGTTTTAGCAACTACAATTATCAGACGACCTGATGCTCATTTAACCAGTTTCAAAAAATGTACAAAGAAAGGGCCAACAATTTTTTTTTATAATAACTTTTAACTAAAACTGTCAAAAATTACGCTTCATAAGTGAGTAAACAGTTTTTCTCTCATTTAATTTTTTCGCTAAGACTAAGTATTGTATTTTATTGAAAAAGACAAAAAATACTTGTTTTAGTTAATTGATTATCAACAACCGTTGTGGAAGTGCCAGTAAAGTTTTATAAAAGCCGTGAATAAAGATGAGAACGGAAATTTCAATAGAAATAAGCAAAATTATAATAGTTTTAAGAGAAAAAGGTAAACCATAACGAAAAGTTGGCAAAATTTTGAGAAGGCACCACACTTCTTAGAAAAAATTGTGCAAAAATGAGAAAACTTTAAGAAAATAGACAATTTTAAGCAAAGAGATCGTCCAAAGCTGTTAACTTAAAGAGAGGAAAGAAGGATTGATGCCATAGTTAAAAATAAACCAAGTTCTAGTGCGGTACAAATTGCTGATAAAGCAGTTAGTGGCAGCGCAATACAATGTAAAATTCTCAATTTAAGCAAGTTGATTTTTTACGTCCAAAAAGGGCAAACTGCTTTTATGTCGAAAACCAAATTTTAGTTTTTTAGGAATAATTCTATCTTTTCTTCTCACCCTGTTTATTCTTGCATGCATTACACAGTTGGATGAGTTTGAAAAATTTTTATGACCACACACAAGCTGAAGCATGCAGAATTATATTTTAGCCGTCATCTGTAACTACATACATACATAAGTTTTGAAGATCGTAATGTCATTGCCTTGAAAGCTTCTTTAATTACAGAATATAAAAAAAAATTTAAAAATAATTTGCATTTTCTCAAAATTGTAGATGTCCTTGAGTGAAAACAAAATAAAAGTATGCTTACTGTGATTTTGTCTCTCTCTTGAGGCAAAATTGAAAAAAAAAACTTTTATGCAGATCTTTGAAAATTACGACTTGAGCGACATCTGTTAATTTTGTGATGTAAGAAAATCAATGCACATACGTATATATGCCATAGATACATTGGATTTTCTAGCTGCAAAGCCTTTCCTCCCCCCCCCCCCCCCCCCCCCCCCACCGCACGGAACAGATTTCGCCACTGGCGTATTCCAAATCAGGACATTCTGGATTTCGGGTAAAGAGGGGAAGGAGTCCCTCGTTTATTCTAGCAACTAAGACTCTAGGAAGCTGCATGACTTATGTTGTGTTGGCTTCCGAAACCCCCGAGAAACTCAAACAACTTTTTGTAAAGTTTATGTAATTTATTTTTTAGAAATTCATTTGAAAAATAATACGTTTTTATTAAAGTAGTTGATTAAGTTCTTTAAAATAATTGAATTCAAATGGCCTCCACCCTCGTTGACACATGTACGACATCTTATCAAAAAATGATTCGTTACAGCCTGGAGTGTTGCAGCGTGAACTGTCTCAATTACCGTTCGAATGGATTACTTTAAATCATCCAAATTTTGCGGGGGGGGAGGGGTTTTTTTGTACACTTCTTGTTTGCAATAAACCCACAAAAAATCAGGTACCGTGAGGTCAGGAGACCTGGGAGGCCAACGGAATGTGGAATTTCTTGAAATCAGTTTATTGAGAAATGTTTGTCCCAATTCTGTCAAAATTCTGTTGAAACCAAACAGTGCTGAAAGGGATTCTCTTTCGGCGCAATTCTGGAAAGAAAAACTCTTTCAACATCTTTAAGTAACGGTCTCCATTAACCGTTTTTCGTTGAAAAAGTAAGGCCCGACAATGACGCTTGAAGAAACTGTACACCACACTGTGACACGAAGTGAATGTAATTGCATCTGATTGGGTATCTGTGGGTTAGAATTACTCCATAGTCGACAATTTTGTTTGTTAACATTGCCGTTTAAGTCAAAATGTGCCTCGTCAGACATAAAAATGCAATTTAAGACGTTTTCATCCTCTGACACCATTTGAATGATGTTCTCACAAAATTCCAAGCGAATCGGGAAGTCTCTAGGGTTTAGTTTATTTTGTTAATTGAAATATGGAAATAAGTTTAAATCTTGGTTCAAAATTGTCTGCAGTGACTGTCCGCTAACAGCCATTTGAGCAGATAAGCTTCTTGTCGAAACTCTAGGATTGGATTGTATGGCAGCAGCGATAGTTTCCTGCGTCCTAACAGAGCGATCTCGATGAGAATGCCTTCTTGCGATTGTGCCAAGCTCGGCAAAATTCTTTACGAGCCTCATTATACTCCATCTGCTAGGAGGAGTACCGCCAAACGTGCGCTTATATTCTCTTCGGACGGAAGCAACTGGCTCTAAAGCGTTGCACTATCCAAATTCTTGTTTCATTGTCCCAATTCTCCATTTTAGTTAAATTTAAAGATCTATCTATAAAACACAACAAAACTGGAACAGGTTAGTTACACAGAAAATAAGTTATTACGTTTTTTTTTTTGGTAGCAGTTTTCATAAGCCACCCTGTATGAGGCGAACCGATGCTGCACGGGTTAGCAGATATATCAGAATATGGAGTGAATGGACTGGATTCCTTTATCCGGCTTTCGGGTTGGTTCGTCGGGGACAAAGAAAGTACCCAAGTGTGCTGGTTTCTGGAAACTGGCGGCCGGTACAACCTAACCTAACCTAGATCAGGCCGTAATGGCAGCTGCTGACGCGCAAATCAATTACCCAGCGTGTCTCGAATGTGTCTAATATATAAGTGTCATTATTCGCTGTTAACCGTGACAACTGTTTTATACAGGTCATCATATAAGCCGTGAGTAGATTTATTATTTTTGTTCTTATTGCAAACAGCAAATCTGGTTTTTTTATTCTTCTTCATTGCAACGAAAAACATAATTTTACTCATAAAGGCTCTGATTCACCATCATACACGATCGTATGATTCATTCACAGGAAACTGTTTCAAAAGTCTGGCCGACTTGAAAAAATCGCTTCAAAATGGCGTTGTAGGCCACACTATTATACAAGTACGATTGAAATAATTTATTTACACAATAAAACAACTAAAAACTTTTATTAACATAATAATTTTACATTACTTAAATTTTTTTCTTGAGGAACAAACAATATTCTTATATTTTTCACAATATATACCACACTGATCGCACAGAAACCATAATGTTTTGAAAAGTTTCATAAAATTTTTCAAATCGCACGATTTGTCAAAAAGTCTATTGCACGGTTGCATTTTCAGTACTTTTTCAGCACACATGCTTTATTGTGTAGATCGCACGATCGTGTATGATAGTGTAACATGGCCTTAAGCCGTCTTCTGCCTCTTTTCAAAGTAATACAATAAATTTGGACATATTTACGGTTTTGCCAAAAAATTTTGATTACATCAAACAAGCAGTGTGTGTATGTACAAGTATGTGTTTATATACAAACATAAACTTTGGCGAGTTCAACAAACAGAAGCAAAGAAAACCGTTAACTATTGTTCAATTCATTAGAAAAACTTCAAAACTATTTTGAAAACCAAAACACGGATTTAAGCCAAGTTTATATGCGTACAATAATTACAAAACAAAACAAGCAGCACCCATAAAAACAAAACAAACTGCGGATGTTCTTCATGCCATAAATCTTTTAAAATCTCGTTGCTGTTACCACTACGCCAAACAGATCTTAATTCTTATTTAAGTGCGATTTATTTTTATGTTACAATACTTCTTTGAAAACTATTCAGTCATACGATCAGACAAACTTGTATTCTTTTCTTTTTCAGTTTTCTACTCGTATTAGATTTTATGGACAATATGAAAAAATCAACAATTAGATTTAAAAACAGCAACTATCACACACTACATTTGTCAAGTAACTCAAGAACGTTCCAAACAAATAATTATAACTCTGTTCGTCTGTGTGTCTGTTCAACTTTGAGCAAAGAATACTCGTACGACAAAAAAAAAACTGCATGTAATTGAGCTGAAATAAAAATATGAAGAAAAAAATTTTAATTCCATTATTATTTTTCTTGTAATGATCGCAGAGAAGCTATGTACTCGTAAGCTTTACATCATGTTAATTATAAGCAAGACGATTGTGGTTTTAGATTCTTTGTTCTTGGCCAAAGTGGATTTTCTTTTAAGAGCAGATTCCCGCCATATGATCCGTTGATGAGATGAGAATATTTTTACTTTCATGGGCAAAAGGAATTTTTCACAGCACCATGTTAAGTATTGTATGATAAGTAAGTAAAAAGAATGAAAGCAAAAAATTAAAAAAGTAATTTCATTTACAGCAAAAATAAAAAAAAGATCAAATGTAACAGGAAACCTATTAAGTTTTTATAAAAGGTAAGTAACAAAAGAAAAAAGGGAGAGTAAATTGGTTTAATGACTACTGCATTGAAATGCGAATTGCGTGAGTTTGCCAGAGATACGGGAATTCGAACTGGAGGTTATTTGCTTGATAAGTGAAATATGCATATACTCGTATAAGTAACTAGCCAATGAATAAGTTTAAATAAAAGTAACAGAATCTTTAATCATTTGGATTTATGTTTAAGGGACTCGCTCTTTTTTCCGTTATAAAATACAATTACTTACCTATCGTTTAGACAGGAAAGTAATTTCATGAAAGTTGCAATACACTCACACTTTTTTACTAACACACTCTCATTTTGCTTACTTTCTACTCAGCTTTCATCAAAAATTTCATGAAACAAATTTTTCGACGTTTCCTGAAAGTAAAATGTCAAATTGCTAAACATTGTTGCCACATACAAAGAATTATACAAAGTTGCAGTATTGTAGTAAAATAATAATTATAAAATTAACTTCTTTTGCAAGTCTATTAAAATAATTATGATCATTTGTCATTGTATTGTATATTTAACACATAAAGAAAACAATTAAAGTCTTTTTATAAAAATAAAAGTTTATAATGATACGTTTTTTTAACTATTGCCCCATAAATTTGTATATGCAATAAGTTCGGCAACTCTGATTAGTAAGCAAACAAAATAAGAGTGGACAGATGTAGAGGCAAATTTTGCAACTCTTTACCTCGGCGACATTTGTAAAATGAACTTTCACTTTCCTGTGTAGACGAACAAGCAATTTTCATGAAAGTCGTCTATTTCATTGAAATTTTTATTTGTAATACGTATACAGAAATTTCATGAAAGTACTTTCATGTGTAATGGCAGCGTTACGACAAAACAAAATATTTATTTATTTAGAACTATACAGTTGCAAAGTAAATTTGCAAAGTATAGGATGCACAGCATGGGCGGGGTGACAAAGGCCGTAATGCCCAAGATGGTATTAACAGTAATTTTGTAACGTCGCTGTGACTAACTATAATGAACTATGCCTTCACATAGGAAGTTTCCACGTGCTTAACAATGAATAACCTCTAAAAAAAAGTGTAAACCAATACAGTTAGTTGAGGCAAAGCGTTAACCAGTGCAAGTGAGACGCAAAACTCTCGAAGATCGAACAACAAACACAAGCCTGATCGCACTTAAGAAATAATTACGATGACGCGAGAGCTGTTCTTCAGCCCAAAGCTGCTTTACGACTGAAAAACAAAATAATTTTGCAATATTTGTTTGTGATGACCCCTACCAGAGATCTGCACCGGTGCACCCAATCATTTTCGCATTCGAGTATTTTAAACACTCTTGATAAAAATTGATGCGGTGCTATTTATATCTGTCGTTCGTTTGCGAAAGCTTGCTACGTCAAAAATGTATCCAATTACTTTCGTATCTTGTGTATTTTTTAAGAGTACAAGAAACGACCACAAAAAAAGAGTTTTGTTGTTACTACACTTAGTAAAAGAAACATTTTGAGTATTTTCTATTTACGTTTCTAATCGTTTTCTTAATAATACATACATGACGTCGTCAGAAAATCAACATGTAAAAACAACTCTATCCACAAATTCTTTTGTTGTGTATATGCCTCACCTTTTATATAACATTAACTGAAATCGCGGCTGCCAGATTTAATAATTTACAACCAAGTTGACGATTTTGAAGGTAACATACTAAATAGGAATTTTAAGATTGTTTTTGCTGAAAAATTTGTAACGAAAATTCAATTCAAAAAAAACTTTTACCACAATTGGTTATATGATGTGTAACTGTGCATTTATTGTGGTTATGGATTAAAAGCAAGAAATAAAAATTATTATAAATGAAGGAACATAAATTTTGGATAGCAAGGAAATTTTATGAAAATGTGCTTCATAAAAGAAAATCGATTTTTTTAAAGTAAAAATTATTATTTTTACCGGTTTTGTACTAAATATGTTCAAATAAAATATGTGTATAAACTTTCTTCAAAACACGATCACCAAAACATGATGTTTTAAAAACCTTCTAGCAACGACGCGCTTAGTACGAATACGTTTACACTCTCATGGGTAAGGTAATGTGTGATTGATTGGGTATGTTATCTGCTCTAGTTAACAGACGAAAGCTCTAATAAGTAGAAAACATACTTTTGCAAAGAATATGCGGTAGCCAATCACACCGCAACTCGATTTAAGACGGGTGTTATTAGATCATTAAGAAAGCCACCGGTTGCAGATCTCTGACCCCTACGTATGCAGTACATTGTAGTCGAACTGGAAAATAGATTATGAGGAGGAAAGAGAGAGTAATATTTGTGGGCGTTTGACTTGCGCCTATAAATAACAACACGTAAAGGCCAAAACAAACGTTATCACAGCATTTATAGTGTTGGAAATAAATTGTTAAAATTGATCAGCGCCCAGTGTATTTGCCTTCGGCACTGTTCAGACTAACAAAAATTGGTCCAACACCTCCCATGCCGCAAGGTAATGATATACATAGCAAGAACATTCAAAACAAGGTGCATTAACGTCTATAAACGCTAAGTGCTGTCCACACCTGACATGAGAACACTAATAGGAACAGCAAAATACTTTTAAAGTCAGGTGCAGACTGCAAATATTACTGTTTTCTTGCTGTCTTTACATGGCTGTTAAGACATCTGTTTTAAAAGCTCTGTCTTAAGAGAAAATGGCATTTCAATATGAGAAGGTAAAAATAGTTTTAAATTAAAAGAAATTATCAAAAAAAAGTTCAAATTTTTGGTTTGATTGCAAATTTTGCAATAAAAATAAAATTTTTTCCACAAACTATAAAAAAGGGCATTAAAAGTGATGATGTGCTTTTGTTGACCTATACTTCACCATGTAACAATCGGGCCATCAAAGGTTTGGTTTAAAAGTATGTCTTAAAAGCTTTTCATGTGTAATGTAGACGGGCAGTTACGTTATACAGATTTTAGTAAAGCCTTTAACAGTGTTGATCACCTTATTTTGCTTAAAAAGTTTGATGGTTTGGGTTTCTCTAATACTACTTCAAACTGGCTTAAGTCATATCTAGTTGGTCGTCTACAACGAGTACGTTTCAATATTTACGATCTAAAATTATACCTGTAAAGTCTGGAGTACCGCAGGGAAGTCATCTAGGACCAATTCGTTTTATATTATTCATTAATGATCTACCATCTGTCATAAAATTTTCCAATATTTTAATCTACTCGTATGCAGACGATGTAAAAATTTGTTAACGTGTGGACTCTTGAACCAAAATCCAGCCATCATGGCGTTTTAAGCTTGAAGTCCACGTATTAGTCATAGTTGAAGAATTTCTGGATCTGGGAGTTTTATTTGATAGAAAACTTACATTCAACCAACACATTAACTATTCCTCAATTAAAGCTAGGGGAACGCTTGGCTTTGTAAAGCGTTAGTCTAAAGCAGGGATGCCCAAAAGTGTTATATAGGGTGTTTTTTTAAGCTAGATAGAACTTTAAATTGTAAAAAGTAACACAAAAAATTAAATTTTGATGAAACATTTTTTTTATTTGTTTCAGTATACTCTGACAAATCATCATGAATAGACTCACGCTTGAACAACGCTACGAAATTATCCAAATTTACTTTGAAAATCAGTCGTCGATTCGCGCAACTTTTATCGCAAAATTGTGTTCAGCGATGAGGCGCATTTTTGGCTTAACGGGTTTGTTAATAAGCAAAATTGCCGCATATGGAGTGAGACCAATCCACAAGAGACCCTACAGACTCCATTACATCCAGAAAAATGCACTGTTTGGTGCGGTTTTCATGCTGGTGGCATCATCGGACCTTATTTCTTCAAAAATGAGGCCGGAGCTCGCGTTACGGTCAATGGAGATCGTTACCGCACCATGATCAATGATTTTTTGTTTGAAAATATGGATGACATTGATCCGGAGGAGATGTGGTTTCAACAGGATGGCGCTACGTGCCATACGGCGAACGCAACCATCAACTTACTGAAATCAAAATTTGGCGATAAGTTGATTTCGAGAAATGGACCTGTCAATTGGCCTCCAAGGTCGTGCGATTTGACACCTCTCGATTATTTCCTGTGGGGCTACGTGAAGTCACTGGTTTATGCTGATAAACCAGCAACAATTGACGCCTTGGAGGCCAGCATTGTTCGTGTTGTTCGTGACATACGGCCAGCAGTGCTCGAAAAAGTGGCCCAAAATTGGACGTCCAGAATGCGCTTCGTCAAGAACAGCCGCGGTGCCCATATGCCCGAAATCATTTTCAAATGTTAATGTCACGTATTGATCTTTCGAATAAAAAAAAATTTTGATTACAATTTAATTTTTTGTGTTATTTTTTACAATTTCAAGTTCTATCGGGCTTAAAAAACACCCTATATGAAAGAGCAAACACCAAAACATTTAAGGAAAAACTAATTTTAAACAATTGAGTTTTATTCACTATATTAGCTTCCAACATTGATACCGATCAAAAAAAAATTATAAGCAGCTTGTTTTCTATGTTTCCCAGCTGACTATATGTCGACATTTCATAGGAGCTACTCTAATCATCAGTAGACTTTGGAATTTTTTGAAAGATATCCTCAAGCATTTACTTTATATCCCAACAATCTAAATAAATAATTGAGAATTTAAAAACAAAAATGTTTTAATATTACCTGTCAAAACCCAAAAACAGGCTTTTTTCCAAAATCCGACCATGTGCAAATGTCACTTTAAAAGGGGACACAAGAAGAAGTTATTTAGCAATTGCAATTTGCAGCTACCAGACTTGTTCAAATCATGCAGGGTTATCGTACTTCGTAAATGCAATGACAAGGCATTAGCTGATGTAGGTTAGGTTAGGTTAGGTTAGGTTAGGTAGGCAGGCCGCTGGATACCCCGGAATAATCTAGGTTGTCCAGCTCACTTGGGTCCTGTAGTCGTTCCTTTTGTGATTGCTTGAAAAACTAAAATAGTGGAGTGAGGAGAAGAAGTTGTAGGAAAATGATAGTGAGTGGAAAGGATGGGCGGGGATGGAAAGGAGATGCGGGAACCTTTTAGTGTAGCGTTACATGCTGCTATACTAGCCATCCGCTGCTTCTTATGAAAGAGGCTAGCGCGGTCGGTTTGATCGAGGCCAGACAAGATAGGCTATTGAAGCTCCGCTCGCCTAAGTGTCTTAGACGATGATGCTCCAATGCCGGGCATGTGCCGAGGAGGTGAAGCTGATGTAATGGCATGACATTTGAATTTCGTGGTGACAAAAAAATAAAAATTCGTAACAAAAAGTACTTTATGTGCAAAAAAATTTCGACAGTCGTAAAGCAGCTCTGGGCTGGGGAACAGCTCTCGCGTCATTGTAATTATTATTACTTAAGTGCGGTCATGCTTGTCGTTGTTGTTTAGCCTTCGAGAGTTTTGCGGCTCACTCTCAATTAACTGTATTAGTTTGCAGTTTTTGTGAAGTATTTCTTTGTTAACCACGCGGCAACTTCCTATGCGAAGGCATAGGTCGGTACAGTTAGTCACAGCGCCGCAAACAAAATACTGTTAATACCATCGTGGGCATAAGGTCTACGTTCCTCCGCCCATGCTGTGCATCCTATAGTTTGTGCAAATTTATTTGCAACTGTATAGTTACAAATACAATACAATAAATTCCGAAAGGAATAAATTCCGTGAGAAATAAATTCCGCGAGAATATTCATAATTGAGCTGAATATGTTTTAGCGATATATGTATTGTAGTATCTAGATATAGTAGTAGTAAATCTGCTTTGATTACGATGATTCAGCAAATGAGCGTCAGGTCAATATATTTATGCTTTTATAAATCATTAATAAGTGAACTTGTAGTTATATACATATGTACGATATTAACTAAGTAGTTTGTGAGTTCGAGTCGAACTTCAGTCAAGAAGATATTTATGTTTTTATCTTATTTATGCGTAAAGTCACAACAAGCTATTCAAATTGATCTTATTGGCGGAATATTTATTGAGAACAAGAATTGATTGACGAAATCTTGAGATCGACTTCGGCTGCTTCTACTTTAGATAAAACAATTTATTAATTGAAAAACTGTTTAATTAATAAATTATAAAGGATTAAAGTATATGTGTATATATTTTTGTTTAACAAATTATAGGGTAAGTCTTTTTTTAATTATTTTGCTTTTTTCGCACAAAAATTTTCATATAAAAAAATAAATATAATTAATACTAGCAAAATACATTTAAAGCTGAGTTAATGCCAATAAGAAAAAATATTAATTGCTAAGCAAATTTTAACATAAAATAGTTCTTGTTCAAAGAACTTTGATATTAAAATAAAGATCACTGCTACTCTATCCTCGTTCATAAAGTGTTTCGTTCCCGTCTTCCCTTCGCATTCGTTGTCTTCCATCTGTATATTCTGCGGTATTAATAAATCTAAACGGCTCTGTATTTGTCTCCCCAACATCAACATCGCAGGTGATTTTCCCGTTTCTGCATGTATCGAGCGTCTGTATGCAAGTAAAATTTTCGCAACTGCACTCTTTAGGCTCTGCGATGTAGCTTTTACAGATTTTAATTTGTTTTTAATTGTTTGTACGAACCTTTCCGCAAGCCCATTAGTCGCTGGGTGGTATGGAGAACCTTGCTTTTGTTTTATTCCGTTGTCCCTCAAAAATTTTCTGAATTGTGTTGAGTTGAATTGAGTTCCGTTATCACTCACAAACGTATTAGGGATTCCTAACCTTGAAAAAATCTCTCGGCACACTTCTATTGTGGTTTCACTTGTGATGTTTGGTATTACATGAACTTCCGGCCACTTCGTGTAGGCATCTACAAGTACAAAAAGATACTTCCCGAAAATAGGGCCTGCAAAATCGGCATGCACACGCTGAAACGGTTTGAAGACTCTGTTCCAAAGGTGAATAGGTTTTTGTTTGGCTGGTTCTGCTCTCACCATTTGACACTGCAAACAATTTGCTACTAATTTCTCAATATCATCATCGAGCTTCGGCCACCAGCAATATCCTCTAGCTAAGGTTTTCATTTTGTTGATACCAAAATGCGCGGAATGTAGTTCATCCAAAACTCGTTGGCGCAAAGCTAACGGAACATACACACGTATTCCTCGCAATATACACCCTTGCTGTAAGCTAAACTCCGTTTGAGGAATGCCGAAACGATCTCCCAGTGGACATTGGCGGCCAAATTTTAAACAATCCAATAGCAACCGTATTTCTTTTTCTTTTGAGACTTCTTTACTAAGTTCTTTTACTGTAATTGGTAAATTTTGAATTATTTCGACTTCCACTACATTTACCTCTTCGAAGTGATCCTCAACAATATTCTCCGGTAATCTCGAGATTGCATCGGCATTTGCGTTCTCTTTTGATCTTTTTACTTCTATTTCATAGTTGAATGACTGAAGATAAACGGCATAATGTTGCATCCTAGTAGCTGTGAGTAAGGGTAACCCTTTTGTAGGGGAAAATATTTGTGCGACTGGTTTGTTGTCCGTTACTAAAATAAACTTGCGACCGTACAAGTACTGGTAAAATTTTGTGACTCCAAAAATTATTGCATAGGCTTCTTTATCGATTTGGCTGTAATTTTGTTGCGTTTTGGTTAGGGTTCGCGAGGCGAATTGGATTGGCCGCTCTGTTCCATTCGAAAACCGGTGGCTTAACACCGCACCTACCCCGTACGGGCTTGCATCTACCGCGAGAACTAATGTTAACTTTGGGTTATAATGTAATAGTATTGTATTCGATTGCATCTGCCTTTTTATGTTCTTAAATGATTTTTCGCAATTACTGCACCATACGAATTGTGTACCTTTTTTAAGTAAGTTATTTATCGGATATAATATAGTACTTAGTTGGGGTATAAACCGGCCATAATAATTTATTATTCAATATTAGAAGGTCTCTTCATATTCTCTATGGCCGAAATTTTGCTTTTTAACTTGCCTATACCATGTCTGTTGATGACGTATCCGCAATATTCAATCTCCTTCCGCATCCATTCCGATTTTTCCATATTTATTCGCATGTTTTGCTCGCTTAACCGTTTCAACACTTCCTCAATTCTTTTAAGGTGCAATTCGTCGTTTTCTGCGGTAATCTTTATATCGTCTAGGAATACAGAGACCCCCGAAATGTCCTGTAGTAACTGTTCCATAAATCGTTGCCATATTGCTGGAGCACAAGCCACTCCAAACATCATTCTAGTGGGTCTAAACAGGCCTCTGTGTGTATTAATTGTTAGATAATTACGATCCTCTGGGTGTACCTCTAACTGTAGGTAGGCTTGCCGCAAATCGATTTTGGTAAATTTCTCCCCCCCTGCCATCGCACTGAACAATTCCTCTATAGTGGGTAGTGGGTGTGCGTCAACTACCATCATGGGGTTAATGGTTATTTTGTAGTCTCCGCAGATGCGAATACGTCCGTCTTTTTTTGGAACCACCACTATTGGGGTGGCCCACTCACTGTAGTCTACCTTTTCAAGCAATCCCATTTCCACTTGCTTTTGCAATTCCGCTTCTACTCTATCCATTAGCGAGAAGGGCACTCTACGTGCTTTAAAGAACTTAGGTGTTGCTGATGGTTTCAATTTTATTCGTGCCTGATATCTATTTATTTTCCCCATCGTTTCCGATTGTAATACAGCGTATTTCCTTTGTATCGTATGTAATTTGGTTTCCACATTACTTGGTGTTATTTGTAAATTATTCACTTGTGTTTTACCGTTAAGCATATTATTCCAATTCAATTTGATAGTTTTTAACCACTCCCGTCCTAATAGTGGCTCCCTATCTGATTTTACTACATAGAGCTTTAAAGGAGGTGATATTGTGTTGTTCTGCAGCTGTACCGTAACCACCAAGTATCCTACACATTCTATGGGCGTTTTGCAATAACTATACAGCTTTGTATCATCTTTGAACAATTTTGATTTACCAAAATATCTTTCTGCATCCCCAACACTCAATAGCGTCACGGCAGCACCTGTGTCAATTTCAAAATTAATTAATACATTATTGACTTTTAAATGACAAGTTAATTTTGAACGATCAGAGTCCTCTTCATAAACCTGTAACATCTCTACTTCTCTATCCTGGTCATCCACCTCCACTTGGTTTAATTGCCGTTTTGCCTTCAAGCATACCCTTCTCAGGTGCCCCCTTACACCACAATACCCGCATACTGTCCCTCTGTGACCACACTCGTTGGCCAAATGTTGGCTGCTTCCATATCGATAGCAGCTTTTTCTACCACCCGCCTTGGTTGGGCCCTCGGTTTTGTGGTCTCTGTTTCTAGGGCTACTAGCCACTATATCTACTAGCGTTTCATTGGTCGTTGGTTGCTGTAGCTCTACTCCACCCTTTTCGGTGAGCTCGTAAGTTTTGGCAGTACTTAGGGCAGTTTCTAGGGTCAAATCGTTTTTTTCTAGTAGCCTGCTTTGTATTTTACGGTTTTTTAGTCCAAATACTAATTGGTTACGTAAGGCTGTGTTTAAGTATGCTCCAAAATTACAGTGAACCGCCATCTTCCTTAACCCAATTAAATATTCTTCACAAGACTCTTCTGCTCTTTGCCTCCGTAAATGGAACCTATAGTTTTCTAAAATCTCGTTTGGTTTGGGGTCGTAGTATTCACAAAGAATTTGTTTAACCTCCTCATAGGACTTATTCTCCGGCATCTCTGGTATTAGTTTGTCGCACAACACGTTGTAAGTGTCCATCCCCATGTAATATAACAGGTAGTCCTTCTTCTTTGTCGCCTCACAATTAAAAATGGCCATGGCCGTCTCAAAACGTGTGACCCAACGTGACCACGTTGAAATACTTGCATCAAATGCCTCCATGCTGAAGGCACTCACTGTAGCTTGTGCATAAGCATTGGGCGGTGTGCCCGCGCTGGGTTGTGACATTTTCCTCCCTTACTTTTTCCTTTAGGTTGTTATATTTGACTTTTAAATTCTCGTCGCCACTTGTTACGATCAAATAAAATACAGCTTCGTTCACATTCAATGGTATTCAGTTTATTGAAAACACGTTTTCTTTATTTTACAATAGGTTAAGGCCGAAAACAAAGGTTGAAGGGTTGCCATATCTCATTCTCGTTCAGGGTTGTATTTCTTAACCCCTGACTCGCCTAAGTGTCTTAGACGATGATGCTCCAATGCCGGGCATGTGCCGAGGAGGTGAAGCTGATGTAATGGCATGACATTTGAATTTCGTGGTGACAAAAAAATAAAAATTCGTAACAAAAAGTACTTTATGTGCAAAAAAATTTCGACAGTCGTAAAGCAGCTCTGGGCTGGGGAACAGCTCTCGCGTCATTGTAATTATTATTACTTAAGTGCGGTCATGCTTGTCGTTGTTGTTTAGCCTTCGAGAGTTTTGCGGCTCACTCTCAATTAACTGTATTAGTTTGCAGTTTTTGTGAAGTATTTCTTTGTTAACCACGCGGCAACTTCCTATGCGAAGGCATAGGTCGGTACAGTTAGTCACAGCGCCGCAAACAAAATACTGTTAATACCATCGTGGGCATAAGGTCTACGTTCCTCCGCCCATGCTGTGCATCCTATAGTTTGTGCAAATTTATTTGCAACTGTATAGTTACAAATACAATACAATAAATTCCGAAAGGAATAAATTCCGTGAGAAATAAATTCCGCGAGAATATTCATAATTGAGCTGAATATGTTTTAGCGATATATGTATTGTAGTATCTAGATATAGTAGTAGTAAATCTGCTTTGATTACGATGATTCAGCAAATGAGCGTCAGGTCAATATATTTATGCTTTTATAAATCATTAATAAGTGAACTTGTAGTTATATACATATGTACGATATTAACTAAGTAGTTTGTGAGTTCGAGTCGAACTTCAGTCAAGAAGATATTTATGTTTTTATCTTATTTATGCGTAAAGTCACAACAAGCTATTCAAATTGATCTTATTGGCGGAATATTTATTGAGAACAAGAATTGATTGACGAAATCTTGAGATCGACTTCGGCTGCTTCTACTTTAGATAAAACAATTTATTAATTGAAAAACTGTTTAATTAATAAATTATAAAGGATTAAAGTATATGTGTATATATTTTTGTTTAACAAATTATAGGGTAAATGTCTTTTTTTAATTATTTTGCTTTTTTCGCACAAAAATTTTCATATAAAAAAATAAATATAATTAATACTAGCAAAATACATTTAAAGCTGAGTTAATGCCAATAAGAAAAAATATTAATTGCTAAGCAAATTTTAACATAAAATAGTTCTTGTTCAAAGAACTTTGATATTAAAATAAAGATCTTTTAGCCGAAATTAACTCTATGCAAGATAGTTATGAAACATTTTCGAAAAAAAAGGAAAATTTGATTTTAACCACAAAAGTTAACCTTGAAATCCGTATAATAAAACCAACAATGATAACATGAAAATTTCTTTTATAAGAATTTTAACATTGAATATAGATTTTCGTTTTTTGTATATTCAAGAAAAATCTTGAGGTTCATAATTTTGTTTGTGGTATACTTTTTTTACATTGGTTGGAAATTTAATGTTAGTTTGTGCTTTTCCTTTTTTTTAAACAAATTTTAGAACTTTCGCTTAAATTGGTATGAATTTTAATCAGGGGAAAATAAGATGTTAGAACAAAGTTTACAATTGCAACACTCGTTTAACTTCAACTGTGGGAAAGGATCCAAACTCACTGATTGCTGCTCTATGAGGATTACGTTGAAGATACTCGTTGAGAATTTCGGCGGCTAAAATATTTGCTTTGTTGGATATTTCCGATTTTTCTGGTATTGGCATATGTTTACGTTGTAGAGCTACAATATGCTGATTGTCTTTGCCAGATTTGGGCTGAGTTTGCAGGAGAGACAAGGCCCAAGCATGTTTCATTTTTGTTAATTCATTTTCCAATTCTGTGATACGTTTATCTTTAGGCTGGGGCACAAAAATTGGATCGAATTGTTTTAACTTATTTTTAATTTGTTCAGCCTGCAGACGTAATCTTTCAGTACGTTCATTGTTAAAAACGTGTTTGAGTAGTTGAAGCTCCTCGGCTATAATAGGAGTAGCTCCAGTAGTATGAGAGCTGAAAGAGGTATTTTTTGTATGTCTCGGTGCTGTCGGGGATGAATACGAGGTATCTCCTGTTCTCTTCACACCAGTTTGTTTGAGTTTTTCTTTCAAAACAGATATTTCGCCTTCTAAAGCTTCAATGTCGGATTGCAGATGATCGAAGGTAACCTCATAATCCTTTTCCTTCTTCTGTAATAACTCGACTGTGTCCTCGTATTGTTTCTTCCACTTTAGAGCATTATCATATTCGGCTTGCAGGACCGACAATTTCTTTTCAGCCAAATCTTTGCGTATTTGCATTTCAGACAATTCGTGTTGTTTCATTTTGGCAGCCAGTTTAAGTTGTTTAATATCAGCCTCGCGGTTCTCCAAGGTTGCGGCCAGCACATTCTTTTGTTCCAATTGCTTTTTGATAAGCTGGGCTCTTAGTATGATAGGGGAAGCTCGTTTTTCCTGTTTTTGATTAGCCAGGGACATAATCTCATATTCTTTGTCTAACAAATATTGGGCTACTTGCTGCAAGTCATTATTGGCAGCACTTAAAACACCTTTAAAGTTTTGTGAAGGTCCACGATCATCTTGTTCGTAAATTCTTTCGCAAGCGTGAGACAATGATTCCCAGAACTTGACCGGATCAATGCAGTGATCATTATCATTATCACCTTCTATGGAAGCAACTATTAAAGCAACAGATTGCTTATTACCCTGGTGTAAGGCTGACATTATACGAGACAATTGTTGGGTCAAGGTACGCATTGATTCTAGTTTAAGAGGCGATATGCCACATTTGATAACATGCATGTCTTGAGGCAAACGTCTCCTAATCAATTTAACTTGTTGTTTAATGGACTCAACATTATCAGCCAAGAACTGCATTAGTAAGTCAGCGTCACTTGTAGAACCTTCTTGTCTTAAAATGGCTCTAGCTATAGCCGTATCGTTGAGCACACTTTCGCAAGCCGATTGTATGGCCGCTACACAATCTCGTATCATTTGTGTCTCATTTAGCAGGTCTTCGCCGGCCAGCAACACTGAATTCATGGCGTTAAAGAAGGCCACACATTTTTCTATGTTATCAGTTGTTGAGTTTTCATCCAATTGATTGGACTTCAAAAGTTCTATTATACCATCAATGGTCTTTTCCTGGGCTATCATTTCGGGTAAAGAGCTGCCAGCTCTAAGCAGGGTATCCGGCTGACAACTGTTTAGACCATATAAAATCTGATGTAAAGCACATTGTAGATTGTGTATATAATGCATTAAACGACATTTAAAGGCATATTGCTGGACAGCATGACCTTGTATTATTGATTCCTTGGTAACATTTTCCACAGCCGAAAACCGTTCTCTTGTTTGGCTGATAACAATGCCGCATTTAAAGACGAGACGAGAAATAAGTAAAATTACTAAAATCGAATCATGATCTCCACCACGAGACATAAATGATTCAGGCATAAAAGCGGACAGCATTTGGACGTGCTCATTTGCTTGTGTCAATTCCATTTGACGAAGTTGCACATCGATAGCTTTGGTGTAGGCTTTAGACTCGGCAAACATTTGTTTGTAGTCTACCGTCTCATTAGTTATCAGTTGCGTATCTTGCAAAGACTTAGGATCATTTGAGGCAGCCGCTTTGTCTCTTAACTCGATCAACTGTTCATTGAGTTTTTGAACTAGCTCTCTGAATTTCGTAATCGTTTGATCTCTATCGTATATTGTTTCTATGGCAGCATCTCTTTCTCTTAAAACTTCTTTTTTAGCTGCCTGCGCCAAGTCTAACTCTTCTCTTAAATCCATTTCCAAATCATGGTTACTTTCTATCAATTGTTCGTGGACCTCTTCCAACGCCTCCAGTTGGGCTACTTCTTCTTCGAGCAGCTTAACGCGGTCTTCAAGTTCAAATTTCTTTTCGGTCAAAGTTTCTACCATGGTCTCAGCACCCAAAGCGGCATCAACTTGCTCCTATAAGAAAATTACTCATTGAATAATATTCAGCATTGAACAGAACTTAAATAAAACAAGGAATCTTAACAGAAAGATATGTACAACAATAATGAATCATTACCTCCTTTATTTAGCCGAATTGTTGGCCCAAAATAAAAGAAATAAATAAATTTTTAAAATGAATTTATAGATCAATTGGAATTTATATAAAGAACAGGTAAATTTTGAAAAAAAGCTAAAGGAAAAATATAAATTAAGCAACAAAAATGTTATAAATTTCCCGGTTTCATCGATTTCTGTATAACGAGTTTTGTGTGAAGATTAATTCAAAATATATTAGGCCCTCGATGAGAAAGAAATTAAAAATAAATAGAACGCACGGTAATGCAATTTGTGGGAAAGACTAATGTTCAATGTAACTGACAAATATGAAGGTTTTGCTGACTGTTTTTCGACTGCAATGGCCTGGCGCATCATGAATTTTTGCCACAAGGTCGTACAGTCATGTAAGGAATACTACCTTGAAGTTATGCGCCGTTTGCGCGAAGTAATTGGTCAGTAACGCACTGAATTGTGGAAAAACAATCAAGGATTTTGCACCATGATAACGCACTAGCTCACACATCGCTGTTTGTGCGTCAGTTTTTGGCCAAAAACAAAACCCACATCATGCCTCAACCACCATATTCACCAGACTTGGCTCCCGTTGGCTTTTTCCTCTTCCCAAAATGGAAGACTTTGCTGCTACTATTGAGATAAAAGAGGTTTTTATTAATTCCCATAATCGGCTTAGGGAATATCCACTTCCCCGGAAGCAATACGGTAACTACAATTTTCGCACTAAAGCGAATGGCCGTTAGTAGTTCAGATACTCGTTCGTTATCGAAGCGTATTGTTTTAGTTTTTTACACAATATTTATTTCAGTGTCATTATATAAATAACAATTATTTGAGGGTTGTCCTCCAGCTACAAATTGTTTAGCATGTTTTGTTTAATAAATATATTATTTTAAAATTAAAAAAAACATTTATGTTTTAACATAATTTATTGAGAACAAAAACTGAATTCATTAAATTATTACATTACAAAAAAAAATTTTTTCTTTTTACAAAATTAAATAAAAATTATTTTAACAGTATATTACTCCAAAAAAATACAGTGAAACTCACCTGTAAATCAGCAACTGTAGCCTCAAGTTCTTCGACTTTAGCAGACAATTTCTCTTTAGTTCTTTCCAATTCTGCTACTTCGGACTTTTTCGTTTCTAACTCCTTGGTTAATTTTTGTATGTCATGTTTGTCATGGGCTGACAAATCTCGCAAACGTACTAGCGTTTCTTTTAGACGCATATTTTGCTGCTCCATTTGCTTAAATTCATATACTGAAGGACCGCCTTCTCCAATGTGACCAACTGAGTTATCAGCCTTATCTTGCATTTCAGATGACAAGAGCTCATAATCAACTTGTAATTCTTCAATGCGTTCTTTAGCGGCATCTAGTTCTAATTGCAACGATTCTGCTTTTTCTTCAGCCATTTCTTTGTCTAGAGTTATAAGTTCTACATTATCAGCCAAATCAGCCATTTCTTGGGCATGCCTTTCTTTGGCTTCTATGGCATCTTTAGCCTCTTGTTTGGCTCTTTGCAGCTCCTTCTGCAGCGAAGCTTGTGCAGCCATAATCTTCGTACGAAACTCTTGCAACTGTTCGAATTGAATTTTCATTTTATCGAAATCTCTAAGGCGCTCCTTATCCTCATTGCGTCTTTGTTTAAGGGTTTCCAATTTTTCCGTGAGATCGGTAACTTGAGTTTGCAACTCTTCATTAAGTTTCTTTTGCTCGGCTAACTCTTGCGTTGACATTTGATTAGGCGGTGAAGAGAATGATGGAGACCTAATAGGTTGGGAGGGAGTAAACTGTGGTTTAAGAATTTCCATAAAACCTGTTTCCACAAACGAATTTTTCTTAGACATGTTAGCACTGGCTGGTATAGACTCTATTATATTTGCCACCAGAGATGTATTTGATGCGGTGTTATCTTTCGACATACCAGAATTGCTTGAAAGAGGCTGTATACTTTTGCGGCCGGCTATTGAAGCTGTACTGCCACTGCGCTCATGGAGAGAGGAGGTTAGTTGAGAACGTGATCCGGACAAAGATAAACGACTTGATGATAGCGAAGTTCTAGGCGCACTTAGCCGGGTTTTAGTCGGTTGAGGTGTGGTATGTTTAAGACCATCTCCGCCAGTAGCTACATCCTCAGAAGATTTACGGCTGTCAGGTGCTAGTTGTATTACCTTTAGCTGAGTTGGCCTTACAAACATGCCATAGTTGTCCGGACACTCAAAGTATGACTGCCCTTTAATAGAACCATTATTTTTCCCTTTTGGTTCATCCAAGACCACACCCACCCACTTGCCCACAGCAAAGTTGGTCATGCCCACATAAGCAATCGTGCCCTGTAAATCTTTGCCCGTAAGCTCAACACGAGCCCCCACCTTAATGTTTTTCTCCGACATCTTTTTGCGTTTAAAAAACTTTTCTGATTATTTCTTCCTGTAAAACAAAAAATTTAATTCAAGCCTTTGCCTTACAACAGTAAAACGAACGCAAATTAACTTACCTAATTTAAAATTCAAAATAATTAAAAAGCTTTATCAACCAATTACCAACCCAGCCACTTGGCGTTTTTAATTTTCTGCAAAAATATTAAAAGGAATAGATATGATCCAAATTATTTTAATACCACTGACATCATATTAGTCACTGCCCTGTTATGGCCCTCTACCTACCACTTTCCAAAAACTTTTTGCCAACAGATTCTTGTGTTTGATGCTAAATTACTTACATTTCTGATCGAATTTCAAGTAATGGGTTTCTTTTTTAAATTTTGTTTTAAGCTATTGCTTTTAATGATTTATTTTTGCAAAAAAATTAAATGATTTTTAGTTAAAAACTGAATACAGCGGAGAAAAAATTAGTAATTGCAAGTTTTGACAACTTGTCAAATCACAGTTAGAAACTCATTATAAAATACAGTGTGGTAGCTTGAAAAGTTACTAAAACCGAACGCTACGCCATAGAGGAACATATCCGCTTGAAGTATACCCCTCAAAATTTACAAAAATGTATATAGGGAGATAGGAAATAGAAAAATAAGAAGAAAATATTAAGTAAAAAATTTGGAGCAAATGCAAGGTTTCCGAGTTATGTATCTCTGAAGTTTTAGTATGTGTACGAGTATACAAGAAATTACAATTTTCTACTACATTTGTGAAGTTATTTGAAAAAAATTGGTATCATTTGAAAACTTTCAAGTAAGAATTTTTTAATTTCATATGTGTCAATACAGTTTTTACAAAATTTTAGATAACAGTCACGGAAGTGTTCGATGTTAAAATGGGAAAAAAGCAAAAATGGGATTTTAAGATGGAGAAATTTTTTCCTGTATGGTATAACAAGCACCAGTTTCGCTGACCGAAATTTCTCCACATAGATGGCCTTCCGCCAAGCGGAAAAGTTATCTCCTCTATGGTATATAAAACAAATGGTTCGCTGACTAAAATTTCTCTGCATATACGGTCTTTGGCCGGGCGGAGGGATTTTCTCCTCTGTGGTATAACAAACAAATGATTCGCTGACCAAAGTTTCTCTGAAATAACATTTTTGTATACCTTATCAAAGCCTGTACATTTTCAAAAATTTGCATCGCTTCCTAAAAAGTTTAAAAAAAGTTCACATGTCCAAAAAGCCTTATTTAAAAGGTTTCAAATGATACCAATCTTGCATAAATAACTTTAAAAATGTAAAGGAAAATTGCAATTTTATGTAGAGGAATATCGAAACTTTAGACGTCCATAGCTCCGAAACTAAGTATATGTTTTCGCCAACTTTCTTACTAGCTGGAAAAGAAAAATGGTATAATAGCATTTTGGTATTTGCTTACAATACTAGGAATCCCATCCAGGTTTCAATTTTTTTAAATAATATGTTTTTAATAACTGTTATAATGTTTTTATAATGTTTTCTTTATATATAATTTCGTGTTATTGATTTCACTCACAACATTTTTTTCGTTCCTATTCATTTTTGAAAAAATTTCATACATTTTCTTTTGATATTGGTAAACTGGCTTTTTGTTTAAGAACGTCATGCACTTGATGACATGTTATTTTAAAGATTGGTTACAGTTTTAGTATTTTTATATAAGATCTGCATAATTTTGTATACATACATATGTAATTTAATGTTGTGAATCGTAGTCAACAAAAACTGGGTTTAATTGTTTACTTTACAGTAAAATGCAGTAAATGAGTAATTTTTCAGCAAATTGTAAAGATTACTCTCTGAAAACTCTCTTGTCCAAAAATATACAAGAACGGAAAAACTAGCATAAGCTCGAAAGCTTTAGTAAGCAGCTGAGAAAAACCCATCCTTATACAACAGCACAATCAGGGGTAATTGTAAATCTGAATATCCAAAAGTTAAGTTTGTCAAACATAATTTAGTCAGCTTCCGCTGTCAGCCACGCTTATAGTAACCAGCCAAAACTTAGCCACATTTTACTGTACATACGACGATTATCGTTATTGTACCCGTTAAGTTTATAATCAGATAAAATTTTTCAAAAAACTCTATTGTCTAAAAGTACGGAAAAGTAATAAAAATTCGTAAATTAAAAACACAAACTAATTTTATTTTGATTGAGACATTTATGTGTGTTTCCACATCACAAACAAATTACTTATCTTTAATACTTGTATAGAAATTGCACAAAAAAATTGAACACTTTTCCTCTAAGTATGTAAAATTTATTGACAAGTCGACTGTTTATGTTGTGTTAATAGTTATTACGAGTAACAATAAATTGCTTATCTTGCTTAAAAAAAAAACAAAGTGCAAATTTAAATATAACAAAACTCTTGGGCAGCCGGATTTGCGATATACTTCTATGTCATTCGTTACGAACTTTAAACACTTTTTTTTAACTGGTTACTGGGTTTTGACTGATTATTATTAGCGTAAAATTGTTTTACTAGCTTTTGAATAGTTTGCAAATTAATTTTTAAGAGCAATAGTCATATACTCCTGTATTATTCTTAACTTTTGCACAACATTTTATGTGTTTGTTTACTAATTTATTGAATTTTTGTTGAACTTTTTTAATAATTTTAAAAAATTAATTTTTGGTTACTTTATCTTGTTTACATTTGGTTGTTTATCATATGTTTTTCCTCTTACTAAACTTTACTGCAAGAAATATTTGCAGTAAAATTTTTAAGTACTCAGTAAAAGAACTGTCACTTTATTCTCTTTTTTGTGTTCTCATTTACTACAACTTTGGTAAACGAACAGCATTCAATAAAATGCAGTAAAACACGATAAACATTTTTGCATATTTTTGGTCTAGCATTGAATAGAGATCACTTTACATTTTAGTTAACGATATATTATACCTACAGCTTTAGAGCATTTGCTGATTGTTTACTCGATTTAGAGCCACTGCTGTAGATATCAAACTACATCTGGTTTTGACATATACATATGTTTGTGTTGCTTTTTATAAAAATAAACAATCCCAACTTATTTTATTTTACTAGTTTATAATAAAATAATGTTTTCTGAAGAAAATTTGCACAATTATGGCACGCCCTTGCCTGTATTGGAATTGGGTTTGTTGATACTAAATTCAAGAGGTATTGTTTTCAATTAAATTTTTTTTTTATAGATCAAGTACCTTCCAAGAAGCCTCTGTATGTACAAGATCAAATTGCTACCGATGAACAGGGACGACGGCGTTTCCATGGCGCCTTTACTGGTGGTTTTAGCGCTGGGTATTGGAACACTGTGGGTTCTAAAGAAGGTTGGACACCGCAATCTTTTAAAAGTTCTCGAACCGAAAAGGCCATTGAAAAACTTACGCAAAGGCCCGAAGATTTTATGGATGACGAAGACCGTGGCGAATTTGGTATTGCTCCAAAAAGTATTAAAATCAATGAAGATTTCACTAGTGTAGCAGATCAAACGGAAGTTAGAAAACGTAAGTTCTTCCAAAGTGATATGCAGCCCATACCTGGTGAGCCTGTTCTACACCAGCTTATTAGACCCATTAAAGATAAGGCAGCTGTACGTATACTAAAAACCTGGGGTTGGCGACCAGGACAGGGTATTGGACCCAGACAGACCAAAAAAGAAAAGAAAAAAGCCAGAGAAAGAAACAAAAAGGAATTATATTTAATGGAAAAGTACGGCTGCGAAATACCAAGTACGAGCAGTAAAAACCTGTTAAACAGTGACGACGATGAAGATGACGACAGTGATGAAGATGAAGAGGAAATTACTTTTGCTCCCGAAGATTGTGAACTGCCGCCACATTATATTAAGCAGGATAAATATGGAATAGGCTATGAACCCCTAAGCAGACAATCAGTTTTAGGAGGTTCATTAACAGCTAAGCAAACAGAACACATAAATTTATTTCCATCTTTGGAGGCAGTCGGTAAACAAAATCAAAAGATTTCTTTTACGGGCCAGGCATTTGGTGTGGGTGCTTTTGAGGAAGATGATGATGATGTTTATGCAATGGACGATATGACACGTTATGACTTCAGTTTGGAAAACAGAAAGAAGAAAAATATAAAGAAAAAAGCGGATGATGTGGAAGACTTATTATTTGGGGAATTTGTTTTGGATAGAAATCCTCCCGAGCTGCCAGTATACAAAGTCGAAATGCCATTTGGTTGGCATCCACGCAACTGGAATGAAAAGCGTTCAAGGTTCGAACCCTTAGATCCTAGAAAACAAAGGCATTTAGAAAAATTGTTTTCAACATCATCAACTGATCAAAAAATGACCAGAGAAAAAAGAGCCGAACTTTTAGACGAGGAGTTACAAAAATCGTTGCCTGCAGTTTTAAATGAAAAGCCACCGGAAATAAAAAACAAAACTATTGAGGAACTGCAAAAAGAATATAAAGAAAGAAAGGAAAAAACTAAAAGTTTAATAGAAAAAATTACAGCTAAATCATCAAGCTTTACTAAAGGTGGTATTATTAGCATAGAGGGTGAAGAAACCCCAGTAAACCAGCCAAATAATAGCTCATCATTTAAACCATTTGCCACAAATGAAGGCAAGCAAAAACGCTACGAACAATTTTTGGCAAATGAATTTAAAACTGAACAGGAAATAGAAGAATTTCTTAAAACAATACAGCCAGTAGAACTTTCGCTGTGGGACAGGCAAATGGAACTCAAAGAATTTCAGCAAGCGAAAAAATTATATAAACCCCTTAAAGGTATAATGTCAGATAGGTAAGTAAACTAAGGAATAATTTTGTTTTATCTGCACAAAAATCAAAACTTTTTCTTTAGATTTATTACAGAATCCGAAATAAAGGCTGCGGAAATTGAAAACAAAAAAGAGGAAATCAAGCAAATTGTAGTGGAGCGTACTAAACAGATATGGAAACCTCACAGTTTGTTATGCAAGCGCTACAATATTGCTGAACCTTTTAAAGGTTTATTGGAAGACGATAAAAAATCCAAACTGAAGCAAAAGAAATTAACAGTTTTTGATTACTTGGAGACATCCGTGAATAAAAAAGCTGACTTTCAAACTCCTGTTATAATACCAAAAAATATAGAAGGTCCACAAAAAATGGTACAACAAACAAGTGTAGCTGTCAAAGACAAAGAGGAGGAAAAGGCTGTGTCCCCTTTAGAATGGCAAGAGGTTTTAAATCCCAACGAAAAAGCGGCAAAAGAAAAGAAGCTGTTTGCTTTTAAACCTAAAACGCAGTTGGAAAAACAAGTTATTGAAAGCATAAATAAGCCAGTGGCAGAGAAAAAGGAACTATTTAAAGCCATTTTTTCGGACAGTGAAAGTGACGATAACGAAAAAGAGGAAAATAAAAATGAAGAAGTAGTGCAAGAATTAAATAAAACTTTAAATGCTGCAGCTGCTAATTTACTCAGAAATAATTCGCCCCCAAGGGGAATTTTTAAGGCTTTATTTACAGCTGGCCCAGCCAAACCAGATAATCAAAATGCCATGGAAAAGCAAGCAGATCCTCCAAAAGACACAACGATGTTGGCTACAGAAACTACTAAAGTTATCTTCAAACCTAAATCAGACCGGGAACAGAAGCAAGCAAGCGATGATGTCTACGGGCCAGCCTTACCGCAGTCTTTGCCTTTAACAAACAAGACGTTGGAACAGAATTCCAACAAATCTGCTTTAGATGACAAACTTATGGATTTATTTAACAAACATCGAACGACTGAGAAATGGATAGAAAAGGCTTCTAACATGGATACTACCGACACCGATGAAAGTTCAGAATCGGAAGGTTCAGTTAGTAGCAGCTCACCCAAATCGGTTAAACAGAAAAAGAAATCTAGAAAATCGAAGAAGAAAAAGCTTGCCGAACATAAGCACAAAAAGCATAAGGAAAGGGATAGCAAATCTAGTAAGAAATCAAGAAAACATGATAAAAAGAAGAAGAAACATAAAAAGAAATAAAAGAAATACTATAAAAAGTACGTTTTCAATACAAATGGTTTTAATTCCCATTAGAGTTTAGTAGACTATTTAATATTTGGTATATTAATATGATAAGCGTTTGTTTACAGTTTTTTGTGGTTCTTCCAATGTATAAATGTGAAGATAAGTATGGCTAGTACTTTTTTTTTATCTTGGACCAGTACTCAGGGGATGACCCCTACATATGCAGTGCATTGTACTGGAACTAGGAAAATAGGTTATGATGAGGTAGGGAAGAGGGAGTAGTGTTCGTGGAGGTTTAACTTAAACAATAACAACACGAAAGACTAAAACAAACTCTATTGCAGCATTTAAAATGTTGGAGTTAAATTAGTTAAAACTGATCAGTGACCAGTGTATATACCTTCGACACTGCTCATATTAACAAAATTTAGTCCAACACCTTCCACACTACAAGGTAATGAAATACATTCAGAAGCAAATTAATATTGTGCATATAAAAAAAACACGGACAACGATAAAAAAAAAGAAACTAGTAGTAGGTTAGTACTTAAGTGAATATAAATATACTTTTAACTTAGCGTCAAATTCGTTCACAGTAATAGTTTTGCATTGCAAAGCAATATCTGTCTCTTTTTAACTTTTAAATCCTGGAATATCGCAATTGGATAAAATTAGTACCAATGAATCCACTTACCGTTGTTCTCAGGTGGAAAGGTCCTAACTCTCAATTTTCTCGAAGATAAAAATAATTTTGACGTTCATAGTAATAGTGGTGCAATGCAAAACTATCCCTCATATTCCGAGAGGCATCATTGTCGTCACATCAAAGAACTCTTGATTGTACACTCGCCCTCGATAGCAATTATATATTCTTTGATAGGCCTTTGATATTTTATTTCAAATATTTCATTGAATTTGTCACACAAACAAAATATTTTTCCTGAAGAAGTCTTCCAAAAGACGACGAAATATTGAAAAATACATTAAAAATTAAAAAAAGGACCTTGAGCTGAAGATATTTATTGCAAATATTGATTTAAATAAAGGTCAAAGCAAATAGGTTCAAGAATTCATATTTTTCTTAAGCTACGGATAGAGGACGTCGACAGCATTCAATCGCTGTTCACAACGAGTAAATAAATGCCAATTCTTTGTACATCCCCTTCATGTGGCTACGATGACGCCTCTTGGAATAGAGGAGAATATTTGTCTGTTTCTAACTTGTGCAATATCCCAATTTGCGCGGATAGCGTACTCAAATAAGGAAACAATTGGTATCAATAAATCCACTTACCGTTGTTTTCTGGTGGAAATGCCCTAACTCTCATTTTTCTCGAACTTGAGTTTTGTAGTAATTCTAACACACACAAATAGACTTCATCACTGGTTTTTCAATATCTGGCCTATAAATCTAACCTAACATAGAGTACATAGAAATGATTAGACATCCAAAACAAGCTTCCTAGTTTGTTAGAATAAGATCAATTATATGGAGCTAAAATAAAACAGTCACAAGCCAATGCTTCCGTTAGTCAATAGATTTAATTTGCAAATAGTCTTCAAGCAAGCAATATATTCCACTTTCCTTTGTTGAACAGTTACTGTAGCAGATCGACTTTGGTCGATCATCGAAAGAGGTCATTTAGAATTTTCTTTTGTTTTGAAATCATCGCCTATTATACATGAATATTACTCCTTATTGTATTTGACGAATTAATGAATTCAAACAATTAATGATTAATGAATTCAAACAATTGAGTTTTTTATTCACTATTTTAGCTTCTAACATTGATATCAATAAAAAATTATAAATAGCTTGTTTTCTATGTTTCCCAGCTATCTATATGTCGACATTAGGGTAGCTCCTATGAAATGTCGACTTATAGATAGATAGATTATTGTATTGCTTTTACTTTTATAACTACTGCAATTGTAAATCGCTAATTTGCCAACACTGTTTGTTATTGAATTTTCCCTTTCTCTTGCTGGCTCTTTGTTTCTTTAATCCACGCTTAAACAAAAAACAAGTGAGTCTCATATAAAATTTGACAGTTAGTTAATGCTGTTATAGATCCTCTCCTTTGTTATGAACAATTTTTTCTTTATTTGTTTAAATTGCTTTATAATTTAAAAATATTCACGTACTTTTTCAAAATTTTTCATAGGAGCTACCCTAATGTCGACATATAGATCGCTGGGAAACATAGAAAACAAGCTCTTTTTAGATTAATGAATAAGTAAATTTGGTTTCTTTTAAGTGAAGCAGCTCTTCTGGCCGAGAAAAGTGTATAGTTTTTTATGGCGTTTGAAATAAAACACTAATCATTTGAAAATGTGTAAAAAATTTTCTTAAAATTAACATCTTTGCAAAAAAGAACCGGCGGTATCACTATTCAAGGGTCCATCAAATTATAGGTGGCTATAAATCTAATTTGAACTGACTTTTGAAAGCATTCATGATATATGGTTATTCACTTTGAGGAGAACTATGTATTTGTTTTTTAAAAAGTATAACTCAAACGAAAAAATTTTTTTTTTAATTATTAATGCTATTTTTGGTTTTACAAATTTTTTTTTTTAAATTGGCAAATACAATTCGTAACCAAAACAAATGTGTCTTTTTCAGCTGTCAAATGATAATTGAGTGAGGTAAATTTTATATATTGCCAATTAGCCAAAAATTTACTCAATTAATAAATAAAAATGTCAGGAATTTTTTCGAGCTTGAGGTCAAGTTTTTAACTTTTATTTTAACATTTCCAATATTTCGCTACACCACTGGGTAGCATCATCAGGGATTTATCGGGTGGTTAAATTTCAAAGGCCGATATTGAATGTGAACCACACCTAAACGCCAAGTTTTTTTCCGAATTTTATTTGACATTTCTCTATTTCAGACTTACTCAATTTGAACCATGGGCAGATACACAATCCAACAACGTGTTAAAGTTATCCAGACTTATTATGAAAATGATGATCAATTTTGGAAGAAAATCATCTTCAGTGATGAGGCACATTTTCACCTCAGTGGATTCGTCAATCAACAGAATTGCCGCATTTGGGCGAATGAGAATCCAAGAGTGACTGTCGAAAAACCAATGCACCCACAAAGAGTGACTGTTTGGTGCGGTTTATGTGCTGGCGGCATCATCGGGCCGTATTTTTTCCAAAATGAAGCCGGTCAGGCAGTTACTGTGAATGGTGTTCGCTATCGTGAGATGATAACGAACTTTTTATGGCCCAAATTGGAAGATATGGATGTAGAAGATATGTGGTTTCAGCAGGACGGTGCCATTTGCCACGCAGCTAACGAAACAATTGCTCTTTTGCGCAACAAATTCAATGGCCGTGTTATCTCACGTAATGGCGATGTCAATTGGCCGCCAAGATCATGTGATTTGACACCGTTGGACTTTTTTCTTTGGGGTTATTTGAAGGAAAAGGTGTACGTCGATAAGCCAGCAACAATTCAACAGCTAAAGGATGAGATAATTCGTCACATTAACGGCATAGAACTTCCATTATGCCTCAGGGTCATCGAAAATTTGGACCATCGGATGGAGGTGTGCCGCCGTGGTCGCGGCGCCCATTTGGCCAATATTTTGTTCCATACATAATTGAGTCATACCAATATATCATAATAAAATAAAATTACAATAATTTCCTAAATAGTTTGTGTTTTATTCAAAATCAACACCGGCCCTTGAAATTTAACCACCCATTAGTTATTATTTTTTCAAAAGAACACTAGGAAGACAAAATAGGGATCCTTTTTCCTTGTATGTTATTACTGTACTGAGTACAGTACTCAGTACAGTACAGTAATAGCATACAAGGAAAAAGGATCCCTATATTGTGTTCCTAGTGTTCTTTTGAAAAAATAATATCTAAATCCCTGATGATGTTACCCAGTGGTGTAGCGAAATATTGGAAATTTTTAAATACAAGTTAAAAACTTGACCTCAAGCTCGAAAAATTTCCTGACATTTTTATTTACCAATTATAAAGGTCGAAAAATCTATCAATAATATTATTTACTCCATTAACATTACATATCTGAACACGCTATAAGAAATAATGATGGCGCAAGAGCTGTTCTTCAGTCCATTGGGCAATAAGTGTTCATAGGGAAGAATTATGAAAAATAAATCATTTATAAAGATATGTTAATGAAATTAGCAACAATATAATACAATTAAAATTTTAGCACCATTTTTTTGGAAGTTTAGAATTTTTCATAACATTTTTAAGCATTATTTTGAAGCCGATTTAGCTGTAAATTATTTTTGGGTATGGTCACACTGTGTGTTATAACTTCTATATATCGCTCCTTTATTGCAACATAGTCATATCTTAAAAAATGAGTTTTTCGAGTTAGTAATGCAGAATTGTTAACAGTACTACCTATTATATTGTGACAAAAATTTATTCATATTAATTTTAAGCTGTTTCCTTTAGGAGATATTTTCTAAAACTTGTATGGAAATTAACAATTTTAAATTGTTCTTCTCGAAACAAGTTTTTTTTTAGTTATGACTATGTTGCAATAAAGGAGCGGTATAGTGTGAAGCAGAATAATAAAGTCTCTTAGGTTTATTTCGGATAATGCAAAAGTACAGAGAGTATTGCTCTACACCTTTAGCAAATCTTTATTTTATTCTAGATGCTTATATGTAAAAAATAAATTTTTTATATTTAATTGCGTTTTTACTTTTTATTCAAGTTATCAAAAAAATACTCCTTTTAGAGTGCGTCAAAATGATCAGGTTATGTTATTTCAACCGGATAAGAAATGCAGTATACGTTTTTAATTTATGCAATTGCCAATTTTGTTTTATTTTTTTATAGCTTTTATTTATTTATTGAATCTTCACAATGTGAACTAACAATAAGTATTCAAATCTTAATACTAAATACAAAATATTGACTAAGTCCAGCCAATGCTAGGCAAAATGTTTTATTTTGCGCATATTATATCGGTAAAACCACCTACTTAACGCTCTGATGGTGGCAACGGTATCCCTACTTCTCAAAGAAGAAGGGATACCGTTAAAGTTACGGTTTGGCATAGAATTAACAATTTTTTTTTTGTGTTTCTAGCCTAATATTCCGCCAAATATTCAAAATTCCTACTTTAAGTTACTACATAGAACTGTAAACCAAGCTTTAGTTGATCTGTAGATTAACTAAATTGTTTGACAAACTTCTTTAATCAATCACTTTTTATTTTAATAAAGTAGTCTCAAATTTTGCATGAGGATTATTTTGACTCCATGGGCTAGAACAAATAAATATATAATTCATGGTGATATATTTATCCTTTCAATATTTTTTGATCCGTTTCAAAACAGATTTTACCGAAATATTTCGAATACTGATTTTCCACGAATGGTTAAAGTTAAAAAAAAACTATTGAGCCAAGTCTTTTCAGATCGTTCAAATATTTAAATAACTATAAGTATAGGTTGCACAGCATGGGCGGGGTGACAAATACTATATGCCCAAGAGGGTATTAACAGTACTTTTGTAGCGTCGCTGTGACGAACTATGCCTTCACATAGGAAGTTTCCACGTGCTTAACAATGAATAACCTGTAATGTATTGGTTTACATACAGTTAGTTGAGAGAAATCGTTAACCAGTGCGAGTGAGACGTAAAACTCTCGAAGACCGAACAACAAACACAAGCCTGACCGCACTTAAGAAATAATTACGATGACGCGAGAGCTGTTCTTTAGCCCAGAGCTGCTTTACGACTGTCGTTCAAATATATTTTGGCGACTTCTTTTGCCTTTTTGTTGCGTTTTAAAATACTTTCGCATTCACTGAGGCGATGGCCGGAGTAACTTTACGAGTAAATTTAAATACTTGGCTTTATTAACAAAATTATAAGTTCGTTGCACGAAAATATGTTTTGTTAATAAAATGCCAAGATAAAATTGCGCGATTAGCAAAAATAATGAAAGAGGTTTAAAAATTCAGCTTTAGTGGCGGTGGGTGTGGCTCAAGGCGAATTCATTACAAGGTGAACTTAACAGCACAGGTGATTATTTTTTGCTTCTCGCGTTTTTTCCAATGAGACTGTCAAATTTTTTTTCTCTTGTTTACAAACTTTTTCGCGCCATTTTATCTGAAGATTTTTTTGTATGATTTAGTGCAATTTCAAGAAATTTGTGTGAATTTAAAAGTGAAAAACTAATATAATCTGTGATTTCAATTACAAACAATTATAAAAGTTTATATTTACCGTTTATATAAATTTTTTTCCCAGCTGAACAATCTTAGGCGAATTTAGATTTTGACATTCACGATATGTTTTACAATAACAAAATACATAGAACTGAATTCGCCTTTCCGCTTGCATTCACCTGTATTAAGTCGCCTTGGACACAACAGATTGCCTGTATGGTCGCACTGTAAGAAATAATTACGATGACGAGAGAGCTGTTCTTCAGCCCAGAGCTGCCTTACGACTGTCGCTCAAATATATTTTGGCGGCTTCTTTTGCCTTTTTGTTGCGTTTTAAAATACTTTCGTATTCACTGAGGCGATGGCCGGAGTAACTTTACGAGTAAATTTAAATACTTGGCTTTATTAACAAAATTATAAGTTCGCTGCACGAAAATATGTTTTGTTAATAAAATGCCAAGATAAAATTGCGCGATTAGCAAAAATAATGAAAGAGGTTTAAAAATTCAGCTTTAGTGGCGGTGGGGTTTCTGTAAAAAAAAATCGGTGGTGTGGCTCAAGGCGAATTCATTACAAGGTGAATTTAACAGCACAGGTGATTATTTTTTGCTTCTCGCGTTTTTTTCCAATGAGACTGTCAAATTTTTTTTCTCTTGTTTACAAACTTTTTCGCGCCATTTTATCTGAAGATTTTTTTGTATGATTTAGTGCAATTTCAAGAAATTTGTGTGAATTTAAAAGTGAAAAACTAATATAATCTGTGATTTTAATTACAAACAATTATAAAAGTTTATATTTACCGTTTATAATTATAAATTTTTTTCCCAGCTGAACAATCTTAGGCGAATTTAGATTTTGGCATTCACGATATGTTTTACAATAACAAAATACATAGAACTGAATTAGCCTTTCCGCTTGCATTCACCTGTATAAATTCGCCTTGGTGTGGCTAGTTGGCGGCTATGTCAATTCGGCTCGCTTCTCTGGCTACAGCCTTCGCGCTATGTTAAAAGTAACAATCTACCAAATTACCCATCTCTGTTACCAACTTTTGTTCAAACTTTAGTTTAATTTAATATCGTAAATACGAATGAAAACAGAAAAGACCAAAAGCAAATAGATGCGAACAACAACAACAACAAGAACAAATTCAGCTCTACCATGATCTTAAAAATGTGTCTTGTTTTCCACATCTCGTAGATACTTGTACAGGTACTTGTAGTGTGACGTTTGTTGGTGACTTTATTTTTTTTTTTATATGAAAGTGTTTGGCTGTAGCTGTTGTTATTACTGACGTATGTAGTATCTGTTTGAAACTGCCATAACATTTGCTAGTTTATTTTTACCATTTTATTTCAGCTTTTTGTTTTTGTAGTTGAAAATAACGTACGAGATATTCGTTTACCTGACCATCCAGCTTGTCAGTCGCAATTTACGTGTTCCAACGAAAAGATCGAAATGCTGACGAAGCGTAACGAAAGGCGTTAGTGTTACTCAAAAAAAAAAAAAAAAAAATCATCATAAAAAAAAAGAAAAATCTTTATTGTTGAGTTTCTAATTAAAGTTAATTGAAAATGTTAACAGTTTCATATAAAAATAGAAAAAATATATAACATTTGATAAATCGAGTAAATAAATAAGAAATCAAAAAGTATTAAAAAGCAGCAAAATTGAAGATGAGAATTATTAACATTTTGCAGCATTAAATTAAGAAAAAGCAACAACCAGGAAATATTGTTGTATTGTGTTTAAAGTTTTTGTTTTTCCTACAACAACAAAAAAAGTTTAAATAGGTAGCAAAAAAATAATAATAAAATAATAATAAAAAATCGTAAAGTGAAAAAGTGAAAAGCAATTATTTAACTAACCAGTTGGCAGTTTTATAAAAATGTTTATTTGCCACAGTTATAGTTGTTGTTTTTGTTGCTGTTGGTCAAGTTTTTTGCTTTGAAGAAAATTTTCCAATATTTTATGAAAAAAAAAAGTTGTTACAACACCAAGGTAAAGAATCTGAACTATTTTTTTTATATAAGTATATGTAAATACCTGTAAAAATTTGCAAAAAATAATCATTTACGTAAAAACCTTTTGAAAAAGAAAACGCAAGAAGCGAAATTTTAATGCTTTACTCGTACAACTAAAAGTTTTGTATCGTAAAATTATGAAAAAATACGTGAATATTTTTAAGTTATAAAGCAATTTAAACAAATAATGAAAAAATTGTTCATAACAAAGGAGAGGATCTATAACAAACAGCATTAATTAACTGTCAAATTTTATATGAGATTCACTTGTTTTTTGTTTAAGCGTGGATTAAACAAACAAAGAGCCAGCAAGAGAAAGAGAAAATTCAATAGCAAACAGTGTTGGCAAATTGGCGATTTACAATTGCAGTAGTTGTAAAAGTAAAAGCAATACGATAATCGTATGAAATCAAAATCCCACGTAGTTGCTGGCATCAATAAATATCGTCGGCCTTATACAGATAGGCCTTAACTCGCATTTTTCCCGTATTTAATATTTTTTTGTGTTTCTATGCTTCGCTTCACTCACTTCAACTTTCGAGGTTACATGAGAACTGGAAAAACGACGATACGGAGCTGCATGTACTGGGAAACTTGTTCTAATTATCTACTTGAAGTTAGCTGCAGACAGTGCTAGGCAGTATTTGATATACTTGTATTTGAAATACAAATACGTATTTTGTATTTCAAATACATAACTTAAAAGTATTTTGTATTTCAAATACATGTGGCTAAAAATACATTTTTGCAAAATAAGTTGTTTCACATAAATCGCTGGAAGCTAGGACCATTAAAATGTTTATCATTTTGCAACACTGCAATTCAGCTTTCAATTGTTTTGTCCAAGGCGAATTAATACAGGTGAATGGGCCGGTGCCCCAAAGTCTATTTTGGGGTTACTCGACCGTATGCAGGAGAGAGCGAAGAAGCTTATCGGTGACAGTAGGGTATCTGTCATGATATGCAATTAGTCCTAGTGTCTACCAGTGCTGCGCAGGGATGTAACACTGGTAGGCAAGTAGTACAAAATGACAACTGTTACTTGGTTGATAATCTGGCATGTTAGCTATAAGTTTAGACATCCGTTTACACACACTTCCTGTATCAGATATAAGAAACTAGAGTAGAACCAATAAACGTGTATACAATAAAGATTTAAACTGAAGCCATCCGTTGTATTTATATTATTAAACCTACATCGTTACAGTATCCAACTCTATTGACTCGCTGGAGCATCAACGCAGTGTGGGGTGCGTTACTCTGTTCTATCGTTACTACAATGGATTTTGCTCTGACGATCTTAGGAATCTTGTTCCTGAAACTCGCACATTTATACGAAGCACGCGCTCGTCGTACAGAGTTCATCCATTTGTGGTCGACTGCCCGGGGAATCGTACAACCCATTACAGAGAGAAATCGTTTTTTAGCCGTACGCTTCGCCTATGGAATAAGTTGCCTGCAGATGTGTTTTCTCTCTGTCATAACGTTGGAAAGTTCAAGTCAAATGTTCACAAACAGTACTCTCTCTTTCCCCCTCCTCATAACCTATTTTCCTAGTTCTGATACAATGCACTACATATGTAGGGGTTGTCCCCTGAGTACTGGTCCAAGTAAAAAAAAAGCGGGAAGGCGAATTCAGTACTATATATTTTGCAAGGCGAATTCATTATTAGGTGGATGCATCGGCGAATTCAGGCGAATTCGGTTAATATGGGGGCACTTTCTCTGTCAAGTTTTGTTTAACTTTTTCGGCGCCTTTTAAATTTTTGTACATGTTCTTTATCAACTACTTTTGACAGCTGAAGTGTGAATTCGCTTTTTTACACAAACAAAATACCTGTTGCTTTTTTTATTGTTGTATTGTTGTAGCGAAGCGGCTACCTTGTTTTTTGTATCATGATATTTTGTTATTGTAAAACAAAATCTAAATTCGCCTAAGATTATTCAGCTAAGAAAAAATGTTACATGAACGTTAAATATCATTATTTGTAATTAAAACCACAGATGATAATGGGTTTTCACTTTTAAAATCACAAAAATTTTTTGAAACTTCACTAAATCATACAAAAAAACTTCAGATTAAAATGAAGCGAAGGTGTTTGTAAACAAAAGAAAAAAAATTTGACAGTCGTTGGAAAAAAACGCGGCAAACAAAAAATAATCACCTGAGCTGTCAAGTTCACCTAGTAATGAATTCGCCTTGGTTTTGTCTAAAGCAAGGCAAATTCATTTCTAAATGATAAAAGCAGGAAAACTATCTAAATATCAAAAATGGATTTATAGAATTTGACAGCAGCTTGTGTTCCTCAGGACCTGTAGAAAAATTATTTCTTTCAGCAGGTTTTATTCACTCCTCTACCATAGGTTGTTTGTGGGATGACTCATTATAATATATAGTTTTTATTAAAGAAAATACAACTAACTATCCAAAAATATTAATAGGTTTTCAATATTATGTCAGTTACGTCCTTTTGGGTTTTATGTGGCAATATACAACTTATGTTTATTAAATTTAAGTTTACATATGTAAAACAAAATATGTGTCTAAAATCAGAGAGATATATTTTTATGAGACCAAAATACAATTGTATTTTTTAGTTGTATTTTGTATTTTTTTATTGTATTTGTATTTATAACTATACAGTTGCAAATAAATTTGCAAAGTATAGGATGCACAGCATGGGCGGAGTAACGTAGACCTTATGCCCACGATGGTATTAACAGTATTTCTTTTGCGGCGCTGTGACTAACTGTACCGACCTATGCCTTCGCATAGGAAGTTGCCGCGTGGTTAACAACGAAATACCTCACAAAAACTGTAAACAAATACAGTTAGTTGAGGTAGACAGCTAACCAATGAGAGTGAGACGCAAAACTCTCGAAGGCCAAACAACAACAACAAGCCTAACTGCACTTAAGAAATAATTACGATGACGCGAGAGCTGTTCGCCAGCCCAGGGCTGCTTTACGACTGTGTTGTATTTTATATTTGAAATACGCCGCTTGAAAGTATTTTGTGGTTGAAATACACAACTTGAAAGTATTTTGTATTTTACATAAATAGCTGGAAAGTATTTTGTATCTTGTAGTTGAAATACATAAGGTGTGTATTTTGCCCAGCCCTGATTATGATTTTCTTATACAGGTACATATATTAGTGGGGAATATTTTTGGTTTAGGTATGGGGATAGCCCCAGTTGAGCCGAATGTCTATTTGTTGATGTTTCTGGACTATCCGCAACAGGTTGGATATTTTACTTCCGTGTGGACCACACGTGGTTTTCCGGTACATGGAAGATGTGTTACGGTACATTTGTCGAAAATTTGCAACCAGGCGGTTTATTGTAGGTGCTGAAGGTCCAGTACTCACATTAAAAAAACGACGATAAGCACGTTACGCCTTGCGTCAAAGCAATTGACCGTTAATTAAAAAAAAAATTGCTGTTCTATTGAGTAGTAAATTTGAATGAAAATCTTGAACAAAATCTTAACGGTTTAAACTTTCGTTATTTGACATCTTGCAAGATTTCATTTCCATAAAATTTATTTTTGCTAACGGTTTAGCCAACTATACCACAATGAATTCTTCATCTAAAAGTATAGTTTTTTTTTTATTGCAGCGTTGTATTTTTAAGTACTGCTGTGAACAAAATCACAGTTGTGTAGTAGGGTAATATCTACTAGATTTTATCAAAATCTAGTCGCACTGTAGATTTCATTTAGTATGGGAAATTCCGTCAAAATTAACTAGATTTGAAACGAAATCCTGTAAGTACTAGATTTGGCTTAGGTGTAAATGCCCTATTAGGAAATTTCACAACGCTCCGAAATCAGTGATTTAAAATAAAATTCGTTCTTCTATTGAGTAGGTTAATTTTGTCTAATAGCCTATTTACACCAAAGCGAAATCTGCTCATTCGAGATTTCAAGCCAAATCTAGTAGATTTTAAGAAGATTTCCCATACAAAACGAAATCTACTTTATGAGTAGATTTCGACGAAATCTCCTGAAATCTACTCAGTACTAAGCGATGCAACTGTGATTTCTTGCAAAAAGTACTTAAAAATACTACGCTGCAACAAAAATTGCACTATAATGTGGTGTATGCAGGCACTGAGCACAAAAAATATACACTTTAATGCTGGTGTATTCAGTCTCTGATAATATTGTATTGTCAAACCCGCATGCATAAATTATTTTTGAGCAAATGAAATCTTGCTAGATGTCAAAAAACGGTGGTGTAAACGATATAGATTTCGTTGTAGATTTCAATTCAAATCTACTAGATTTTGAGTCGGTGTAAATGCGCTATAAGGAAGTTTCACAAATAAAAATATATGCTAGGAACACAACTGCGATGAACGACGAATTTTTAGTCGCGAATATTCGTCGCCAAAAATAAAATACATTCGTGTACATGAAAATGCACACAATCGGGGTCGAAATTCGTCATACTCAGCGAAAGTTGAAATAGATTTATTTCTAATTGTTTCGTCAGCGAACGACGAACAAAGCAGTATCAGGTGACCAAGTTTCTTACATAAAACAAAGTATTTTTCATGACATAATACATTTTATAATTTATTTTCATCCATGTAGTAAAAAATTTATGAAGATGTTCTCAAAATATAAAGTACCTCAGATAATTTGTTCAAAAATCCCTCTTTCGGATTTACTTTTAATATGGTCACCTTAGTATTTATATTAATTTTGTTTTCTTTGCACGGAATGTAAACAATGTTCGTTGATATTGTGCTTCACTCAACGACTTTAAACAACGAATATTTACCGGCGAGTGCATCACGATGGGCGAAGTTCGTCTTTCGTCGCAGTTGTGTTCCTAGCATTACTAAAAAAGTTATTGAATGTTCAAGCCATATAGGCCTGCGCCACCCTGTTTTAAGTTAAGTGAAGCTTTTAAAACGGATACGAAATTCTTTCAGCATTAGCAATGAAGTTTTACCAGAATGCTTTTTGAGCAAAACCCATTACCTGTCTATAAGACAGATATTTACTCTATTGACCACCCAGCTGGGTCGATCATCTAAGGCAGTCATTTAGAAGTTTAATTTATTTTGTAATCATCGCGTATGGTACAAAAATATTCCCTCTTCTTGTTTGAAGAATTTAAAAACCAAATAAACTTGTTCCTTTAATCTATTACAGCACTATCGTAAACGTTTTCAAAGAATTAAACAACGCTTAAGACTTTTTTGTAATAGATCAATGAATAACTACACTTATTCCTTTAATATATTACAATACTATCGTGGACGTTTTTCAAAGGTGCCAATTGCGATAAAGTCCAAGAGCACTTTCTAACTGCAGCCGTAGTGTGCAGTGTACGTTCTACTTAATAATACATTGTACTTAAAGCTAAAAATTTATTTGAGACTATGATGGCTGATTTGCTTGCAGATTAAGACGTAACACTAGGATAGATCTAACATATAAGATAGACCTAACAGATAAGATTGGTGAATTGAAAAAAAAAATGTTTGCAACAGTTTCTTATTAAATTGATGAATATGTAAAATTGTTCTAATACAAAGCTATCACATTTTTACATTTACATAAGCTCTATTCACAGTCTCGTGCAATTGGTATTGTATCATTGCATTTGCAAAAAGGTCTAGCATACTTTTATTCTATACCAACAAAATACACAGCAATGCACTTGCTAGTCTTATGTGTATATGCAATACTTAAAACCTATAGTTTTTATTTGCTCTACTTATGTACAAGCTACAAATTGACAGCTGACAATCTGCGATCCAAGCCAATTAGTTCGTAATCGCCGCTTAGTTGCCGCCGCTCATCCGGCATTCAAATAACACCAAAATCGCTTTTTCTATTAAAAAGTCCACTAACTGCTCTTTAAAGCTTTTTTTTCGGCATATTTATTTTTGACTTAAATTTTAGTAAATTATTTTCTACTCCAATTATCAATCAGCTGTGAAGTTCGTGCTTTACAAAAATAGTGCAAACCTAACCAACAGAGATGGTTCACAATCGATAGCATATATTTGCAATTGCAAAAATTTGCAATCACAAATGTACAAGATTGTGAATAGCGCGATTGTTTCATCTGGCTTTCATTTCATTGAGCTTTCATAGAAAATGCACGCCTTTCGATGAAACTTTTAGGAAGAAGCTTAATGTTTAAAATATAAAAGAAATTTAAGATATCCGCTTCAGTTTATTTTGTTTCAAAACAAATTGTTTTATAAAATGCATCGTTATGATAAAAAGTGCAAATTAGAGTTACATACATATGTACAATATGTGTGTGTGATACGAGTAAAACCAACATTAAATATGATAATTATACAGCCATTCTCTTGTTCTTGTACATTGTTGCCCACTATGCTCTCTGCATTTCCTCTCCTACAGAGCCCGCTCTTGAAATAAGGTCTTTTGGCAAACATTTGAAATAAGTCTGTCTTGTATTTCTGTTGTTTTCTTTTATGTGTATTTGCTGGTATTCAATCAAATGTAAAAAAGTAAATAAATATTTCTGCATTTTATCATGTCTTCGGCAGGTAAACAAGTACGAGTACAAAATAAAAACAACAACTGAGACAGCAAACCATAAAATGTGTTAAAATGCCAGTCATGGTATTTACAAAAAGACCCTACACAATGAATTGATTTTTTATAACTCTTGACAAGAAGGTGTAATAACACGATAATAGCAACAATACGGGAAATAAGTTACGAGGCGGTTTGATATTGAAGCTATCCGAGTAGGAAAAAAGCATTTTTTCCCCAAAAAATCATTTTTTGTTCAACATAGTCTCCTTTTAGCTCAATACACTTAGTAAGACGATATTAGAACTTTTTTATACCATCTGAATAACACGATTTTGGGAACCTCTCAAAATACGCGTTAGTTTCGGTAATCGCTTCTTCGTTTGAGATGAATCTTTTTCCTGCGAACCATTTTTTCAAGTTTGAAAACAGGAGAAAGTCACTAGGAGATAAATTTGGACTACTAGTATAAGATGGATGATCAACCAATTCGAAATGTGTTTCACGTAATTTTAGAGCGCTTTGTTTCTTTATAAAGAGGAACTCTAATCTTTATTTCAATTCATAAAAAACTTTTATTAAATTAAATTAAATCTATAACTAGATTAAATAATATATTTTTTGCGTTCGATATATCATATATTATGCTGTGTGGACCGGTGCATTGTCTTGAAGAAGTAGCACTTTTTGTTCTTTAAATGTGGTCGTTTTTTCTTGACTGCATCAATCAATTGATCCAATAATGCATGATAATGCCTTTATTATTTTTCAATTATTGTTCAATACTGAAGACACGTTCTATAGCTTGGTGAATTCATAGCAGGTAAACTCGGAATTAAAAAAGATTATAATAAAAAAATATTTACTGGAAAAGAAAAACTGGTCTGTATGATCTGAGCTTGTAAAGGTGATGTTGGCCAGCTGGATTGGGAAGGATTCTGGATCATACAAAAAAAAAAATATATAAATATATAAATATATTTTTTTTGGTGTTTTTTCTCAAGTCCCTTTTTAACTATTCCATTAACATCCGGATACAAATCGATTGCGCCTGTTATTAATTCCCTTTGTTTTATGGTGTAAAGCATTAAACACATAGACCACAGCAGACTTTACGACTTCACGTTAGAAATGCTGCAAACGGCAATGGTAGTCGTGTAGTCTACTACTTAATCGCATTCCAAATATCAAAATAAAGGGTGTTTTTTTAAGCCCGATAGAACTTGAAATTGTCCATTCTCGAAATCAACTTATCGCCAAATTTTGATTTCAGTAAGTGGATGGTTGCGTTCGCCGTATGGCACGTAGCGCCATCCTGTTGAAACCACATCTCCTCCGGATCAATGTCATCCATATTTTCAAACAAAAAATCATTGATCATGGTGCGGTAACGATCTCCATTGACCGTAACGCGAGCTCCGGCCTCATTTTTGAAGAAATAAGGTCCGATGATGCCACCAGCATGAAAACCGCACCAAACAGTGCATTTTTCTGGATGTAATGGAGTCTGTAGGGTCTCTTGTGGATTGGTCTCACTCCATATGCGGCAATTTTGCTTATTAACAAACCCGTTAAGCCAAAAATGCGCCTCATCGCTGAACACAATTTTTCGTCTATAAGTTGCGCGAATCGACGACTGATTTTCAAAGTAAATTTGGATAATTTCGTAGCGTTGTTCAAGCGTGAGTCTATTCATGATGATTTGTCAGAGTATACTGAAACAAATAAAAAAAATGTTTCATCAAAATTTAATTTTTTGTGTTACTTTTTACAATTTAAAGTTCTATCTAGCTTAAAAAAACACCCTATATTTATTTATTGAACGTGTAGCAGTGTCTTTAGATTTGGTTTAATATCGAAACAGCTATCGAACACCTCTATTTTCCTCGTAGGCAATGTCGCAGTTCCAGATAGTAAGAAATAAAAATGTTAGAAATTTATGCCGATTCACAATAGTGTTGGGCAAAATCTTTCATTTGTGTGAATCTTTCACTCTCTTTCAGAAGGGTTAACTGAATTGATTAAAGGCCTAACCATAATGCTAGGAACGGAACTGCGACAAACGACGAATATTCGGCGCCAAAAATAAAACACATTGGTGTATATGAAAATGCACACAATCATGGCGTTGGTCGAAATTCGTCATACTCAGCGAAAGTTGAAATAGATTAATTTCTAATTGTTTCGTCAGCGAACGACGAATAAAGCAGTATCAGGTGACCAAGTTTCTTACATAAAAAAAGTATTTTTCATGACATAATACTTTTCATGATTTATATTAATCCATGTAGTAAAATATGTATGAAGATGTTCTCAAAATATAAAGTACCTGAGATAATTTGTACAAAAATCCCTCTTTCGGATGAGATTTATATAGGTTTACTTCTAATATGGCCACCTTAGTATTTATAAAATTTGTTTTTCTTTGCATGGAATGTAAACAATGTTCGTTGATATTGTGCTTTACACAATGAATTTGTACAACGAATATTTGTCGGCGAATTCGTCGCGATGGGCGAAGTTCGTTGTGTTCCTAGCATAATGTGCATAGATTGGCTTAAGTCTTTGCCAAAATTAAACGAAAAGCCTGTCAAATGCAAATGTGAATCTAAAACTGCTTTTAGTTGACCATAATGTACTTATATAAACTTAATGACTTTCAACCCATTGTTGCACAACTTCGTAACACTTGTGTCTTTTCTGAGTAGATTATATAAAAAAGTACTAAAAATGACAACAAAGTATTTGTATGCAATAATTTCCAAACAAAAAGTAAAAACAATTTTGTATTAATTTGTGTAATTAAAAATTGAAAAAAGCTAAAACAAATTTATATCAAATGTGTTCGTTTCAATTTTTTCTTTATTTTAATAATTTTTGTAAACACACACACACAAACTTCTGAAAACAAATGATTCCGTACAGAAGATGCGTTCAGTTTCGTACTTTGCTTAAGCAACTGACATTAGACGAAACTTAACGAAAAGTTTCATTAAGTACATTATACCAGTTATAGTTAAACACATTTGATTACATGCATTCTCACAGTTACTTAAAGTGGCTTGAGCCAGTCTATGCACATTATGGCTACCCTCCGTCTAGATTAGCAATAAATATGTTCGCAATAAAGCAATAACGCCGGCAGAACAACGGTACAAAATTGCTTATTGCTTTGCTTATGTCAAAGGTATGGGAACACGTATTTATGACATCTCATAATTACAAAAAAACCGAATATGAAAGTTTAGCGCAAAAAGCAAAATTTTATTGCTAAAAAATGTGCAAAATAAATTTAAATATTATTTTATCTGGACTTTTAAAGTCCTAAAGACAAGAAAACTGTTTGTACAGTGTGATTACTTTAAAAAACACCCTCAATGCATCAATCCATTAAAAGAAAACACTTTATTTTAAGTAATAAGAATTAAATTAATAATTTTTGCAAAAGAAAAATTTTACTAAAATTATTCGCAAGCAGAATGTTTCAAAAATTCTTTAATGTTAAACGCAAATGACAATAAATTTTGACGTTTTGTGTCTGCAATAATTGTTAACGAAAATTCATTGACAATTATTGCAGCAATAATTGCAACTACTAGCAATAAGCTGTCTTCACTGGCAATAACACAATTTTGAAGTTTGCTGCAATAAATGTTAACATATTTATTGCTAATCTAGACGGGGGGTTAGGCCTTAATTCATTCTTTTCTTTCAGCTTTCTGTATGCCAGACATATTTCAGAATGAATGCAAATGTTTCAATTATGTATTTTAGGTCTCAGCATAACGAATTATTGTACTCGTACAGCAACCATAGGTCAAATTTGTTTGCTTCAAAGGAAGAAAAAGGAATTATAATATTAATTTTTTTTAATTGATATTGAATATTTACGGATTCTGAATAAACGAGTAAATCAAAATGGAAGGAAAGAGAATTATGAAAGAAATAGAAAAAGAATACGGAAATATTTCATTCTTTCACTTGAAAGAATCATTCAGTTGAAGTAATTCATTCATGAATGGCACAAGTCTAATTCACAGCAATTGCAAAGCTTTGTTCAGACGGCCGACCACACACAGATGATGAAATCTGCAGCCATTCAACCATGCCGTCATAAAACATTGTATAGACAGTAGTAAATATTTGATTTTTGTGTTAGTTTTTTCTTTTCTTACAAAATCATTTCGCCTTTGACGGTCACTGAGTTTCTCTGTGTCAGTTTGTTAGACAAACCGACATTTATACTGTCATTAATATTTACCATGTACATATATACATATGTATGTACATTTATATTTTTTAATACCCAACCAAAAGAAAAAAAAGTACAATAAATTCACTTCACTATAATTTAGTTTTTACTTGTGGTTTATTTTCCGTACGACATAAACAACTAATTTTCAATTGTGTTGCATGGGAAGGGGGAGAGGGGGGGGGGGGGGGGCAACAGTTAGCAATTAAATATTTTTGATCGAATTGCACATAACAAATCAGCTATCCATCCATCCACTCGTACGTCTTATTTCTTTTGTTTTTTTTTTTTTTTGTACCACCAAAGTTTGAATTTGTAATTGGAATTTTTAGCTTTTATTCGTATATATTTTTACATACATAAATATGGGTATTCCTACATAATACTCTTAAAACTATTATCAAACACACATAAAATATTGAATACATTACCGCCTGAATTTTTTCCATTTCGGTTTCATTTATAAGAAATTTTTTTTGCTGCACTACATGCTTACATTCGCACACACACACACACTCATATGTACGTTATCCCAACAAACACGAAGTCAATGTTTTGATATAAAATGACTATTATTTGATATCAATTAAGGCACCTTTACATTGTAATAAAAATATTTAGATCTGTCAAAAAGTTGTGTAAAATAAAGAAAATCTTATCGTGTAAAAACAAAATGTATTCAGTAAGAGAAAAACCAAATGCAAAAATTGACAAGCGGTCGTTGTTTTCTAAACCATTTCAGAAAACTCTGTATTCTCATCCCCGGAATTTATTGAAGATTTTACAACATTTACAAACCCAACCAATTTTAGCTCAAAAATATTCCATGTTGTTTTTGTAAATGTTGTAGAAATGTAACCATCAGTAATTTTATTAGACTTTCATAATAATACTTACATAGATTATACTAATCCTACAAATGTAAACATAAAAAATAATTACAACGTATGTATTTTTGTTTGTTTTTTTAAGTGCGGAGAGAATTTCGTAATATTTTGCTAATGCAAAATCTAAATATTTTGTATTACCATGTAAACGTGCCTTTATAATTTTCAAGCCTTTCTCAATAGTTTGATTTTTACATGTGAATTCATCTGCATCTCAACATGCCTATACCACAAAAGAACGAATAAATAAATAAATGGATGAGCAAGAGAGATGAGAAGTACGTGTGCTGTGTAGAAATATGTGGGTTTCGCGAACAAGATTTCTATTCTTGTCAGAACAAAATCCTTTGTAGTATCGATAAAACAGAGTAACGCACCCCACACTGCGTCGATGCTCCAGTGGATCAATAGAGTTGGATACCGTACAATCACCGATAAGCTGCATCGTTCTCTCGGAGTTACTCGGTCGAGTAACCCCAAAATAGACTTTGAGGCACCGGCCTAAACATTTGAGTTGTATTCCATTTTCGGTCGGATATAGGTGGTATAAATAGTAAAGAGATCGGATGGAGTGAAGTACATCTTGCATCATTTCATAAAACCAAGGCACTTTAATGCTTCTTTGGAGACATGAAAAATGTGTTCAGTCCATCGAACGTCACACAGAATTTTCATTTCAAGAACATCAAAAGCTTCCGCTTCTTCAATACATTTTTTTTCCTTAAATTCGTTGCTAGTGGAGTCGGACTCCATATTGTTTAAGACTGTGTTTTATTGTATTTAAGTGTCGGGAAAGTATCCGGACACTCTCATATTGTTTAAAATCTGCACCTAGTGTGAATCCACAAAAAGCGGAGCTTGTAGTTTTTACCCGTAAAATCAAGACTTCTCCTTTCAAATTGCCAACATTGAGCGACGGTGAGCTTAGGCTTTTGAATAGTCCTAAATACCTGGAAATCTATCTTGATTCCAACCCGTTTTAGCACAAGAATGTGCAGTTTAGAGCAGAGAAAGCGGCGGTTGATTTATATCTGTGCCGTAAGGCCATTGGCAAGACCTGTGGAATAAATCCTTGGAATTATCGCTGTCTACTTAACATGGAATAAAGCCCATTTTAACGTAAGGGGAGCTTGTTTGATGGAGGGTTTTGAAGAAAACCACCTATCGCAGAGTTATAGAGAGGATACTGCATACGTCTGTTTTGATGATGACTGGTGCTTCTTCCACTACGCCAACTAAAGCGCTGATTACGATAATGCATTGGCTGTCAGCTAATCTCATGAAGAAGTAACATAAGGCCATGCTTAGATAATAGAAAAGGTAATAGACTTCCCGGTGTATATTGTGTACAGCTCACCAACTTTACTGAACGGCAAGAAATTTGACATAGTCTTATCGAGCACGGCCTTGGCAGTAACCTAAGTAGGCCACCAAGAGGACGTACTTGAGACAGATGGATTTGAGTCGGACTGGTGAGTTGGTGGTGGCATCTTTATCCCCCAGTATCAGAAGAGGATCAGTTTTAAGCTATGCTACGAGTGTAGCGTAATGCAGGCTGAAATTACAGCTATATTGAGAGCAGCTAACTGGTTGAGGTACTATTGGGTATAAGGGGTCAACATCCGCCTGTGTGTATCTATACGACGCCCAGTTTGGTTCATGAATGCCGACTTGATGAGATAGCGGGACATTCAAACCTGAAACTTTTCTGGGTACCCAGGTACAGTGCAATGCCGGGAAATATTGTAGCAGATGAACTGACGAAAGCAGGGTCCTCTCTACAGCAAGAGGAAAATGATACGATAGTAGGCGTCCCGCTTAAAAGCTGCAATCATATGCCCGATATTTAGTTTCATACACAATGGTATTAAATTAATTCTCTGAAAACTTTTTGTTTTATTTAGAACTAACAACGTACCCTTTATAAACAACTCCTTCAGTACCTTTTACAAACATTTGCCAATTCCGATAATTGTTTGCCCTAATAATAAGTAAGAATGCCTGTAGAAACAATTAAACACGAGGATGTTCTGACAAACGAAAATTGGTTAAAATTAGCGGTTTCGATCGGAAAACATCATATAAGAGTTCTGATAAAGACAACAGTTATCGTTTTGCGATTTGAAATTGTAAAATAAAATAAGTATTCTGGTAAACGCATATAGGTTGAAATAGGCGATTGCTTGAATTTGTTTAAACTAAACTTTCAAAAAATAAAATTATTCAAAATTTACCTTTTATTAAATACTACCACATAAACATTTTGTATTTTTTTGTAACAACTCAGAAACGCTAGTAAAACGAGCTTTCCGTACAACATCTAAAACGAATTTATCGAAAATAATTTTCCTTTTTTTTGGTTCAGAGTGTTATATTTTTCAATTTGATTTCAAATTAGTTTAAAACTTCTGTCGTCAACCTCACCCTTAACTCAAAATCAAACCGTAGTGTTTGTTGGGATATTTGCTCTTTTAATTTTTTTAGTTGTTGCTTTTCAATAAATATTTATGAGCAGAAAAGACTACAATTAAAATAATACTAAACATTCATGGATATTTGCCGCAAACCGTTCAGGAATTTATTTATGTTTTTTTACACAACAATAAACTCGTTTTGTTTTAAAATAAATACTTAGCGTAATCTAAAATAGAAATATGTTATAAAAGAGACTTAACACTATATATTTAAGATGGTTTAAAACTGTAAGCAGTAATTTTGCCACAAAAAATAAAATGTAATTGATCAGTGGTCACCACAAAGAGAAGGCTCAGTGTCGATGCATAAATGCGATTACCTCTGCGTTTTTATTCCTAACCTTTAGCGTAGCGTAGTGTAACGTTTATTTGCAAAATTGGCGATTATATTTTTACGTGTAATATAATTGCTGCGTTTATGCACATCACGTGAGAAAAACTAAAATTAGTAGCGAGGTGCATTAACGTCTACACGGTGGCAGCACTAGAGCAAAATTACAACAATACAACAAAAACAGGCATCTTTTACAATTACAAACTATGAATGTACCTTTTCATAATTATAAATTATTATTATTTGAACTATTTTTATGTTCACAAAATAATTTTTATATTCAGAATAAAACACTAAATTCACTTTCAAAAATGTAAACAATACATTTGACGTAAATGGCTTACTATATTGCCAGTAGCAAAAAAATTGTCACATGCCGTAGCGCTGCCACCTTGTAGATGTTAATGCACCTTGATTAGTAGCTTATGCTTAAATGCAATATGCGCTTATTGCTCTCATTACGCACCAACAGCTGAAATACATTTCACAATCATTAGCAAACGTATGCAATTGCACAAAGAGTAAATCCTATATGCACAATATTGTAAATAGAGATCAAGTAACAGCAATATCATATTGACAGGGTGCCCAACGGGAAGGTATACTACTTCGTTTATCATTTTTGTTTAAATGATAAAGAATATATATTATATTAATAAGTGCTTTATATAATGTCGGCAATAATATATGGAATACGATATCAGATAAATGCCCGACTCTGCAAGTTTCACAAAAGCAAGCCCTCTTGAGCACATTTTTTACTACATTCTCACACATTTCACGCGGTATTTCATTAATTTCATCAGAAATGTTTTGTTTGAGTTGCTCAAGCAGTCCAGGTTTATTTTCGTAAACCTTGCTTTTCAGATATTCCCAAAAAAAGAAGTCCGGAACAGTCAAATCTTGAAATAACTTGTTGTGGAAAGAGGTCTCGCAGTAATTCTGGCTGTATGCGATGTGGTACCGTCTTGTTGATACCACTTATTAAGCACGCCCAAAGTATGCAGCTGTGACGTTAAAAAATTATCAATCATATCACGATATCGCTCCGCATTCACAGTTACCATTACGCCGTTTTCATTTTCAAAAATGTAAAATCGAATGATTCCTTTTGAACAAAAATCAGATAGGGAATCAGTCATATCACGATATTGCTCCCTATTCGCAGTTACCGTTACGTAGTTACTTTTAAAAGAGGAAGGTAATGATTCCTCCTGACCAAATTGCACTCCAGACCGCCACTTTTAATGAATGCAAAGGTGACTGATGAATAATTTTTTTTATTGGCCAAAAGGCTACATGTATTACAATAATGAATAAATAAATAATTTGAAGGGTTTCCGTTGCCCAGAACCGAATATTCTGTTTATTCACATATCCATTCAAATGAAAATGAGCCTCGTCAATCTTTATGACTTTTTTCATGAAAATCGTGGTTGCCATGGGTTAGCTGTAACATCCTCTTGGTATATGGACGGTGACGTAAATGGTCTTGTGGAAGAAGCTCTTGTGTCACTGAATCTTAAATGGAAACAAATGCAAATACTTGTGCAAAATTGTGGCCAAAGTTGTTCTTTAAATAACAAGCTCTTGAGCACAGCGTCGAATTGAGGTTGATGGCTTGTTTTCCAAGCTCTTCAGCAAGGCGTCAAATTGAGGATTTTTTGAGCTGCAGTAATGTATTCAGCCGATCTTGCAGTACTTTGTGATCCATGTTTGGGCATATCACCTACATCTCTCTTTTCTCCGAAATCACGTTGCTTCTCCCACAAATTTCACATAACTTTCTCATCGTCACAGTAATCGACGATTGATTTTGATAATATGTTTTAAATAAAAATGTAACTATTAAAACCGGTTGGTTTATCGAATATTTTTTTCTATAATAAATTTGAAACGTGTTTACTTCACGATTGCTAAATATGAAATGTCAAAACTAATGTTTACCAAAATGGCGGCAAAACAAAGTAGTACACCTTCCTGGTGGACACCCGCCGGTGTTTCTTTAATACAAAAATAATAATGAAAAAAAATTCTAGTAAAATTAGAAAATAAAATATATTCATTAATATATTTCCTATTATTTTCATTTCAGTTCAAAATAATTTTTTGTTTTTAAAAAATTTTCTGTTATCTGGATTTAAACGTAGCAGCCCCAAAAATGTCTTGGTGTTCATTTTGTAAACGCATAAACCTACAAGATTTAAGATTAAATTATAGTTTACAATCATTGAAATAATGTCTCAAAATGCTGCCGACAGTTTGGTAAGTAATAAAGAAAACTAACATAAACTATTTACTTTAGTATTTAATAGCCTGATTATGGAAAGCAACTGAGCTTTAGCTCGGTAGCCAAGAAGTCACTCACAAATTATGGTTAGCAGAAAGGCAGTAAAACAACAATCGCAGTTTCTGTGGGCATTATCATTTTGTTACCTGTATTATCATATTATTGGACTGCTTTGTAATTTTTAGAACTTTTCAACACAACTGCAGTTCAGTTGTCATCCATAATCGAACCCTAAAATATAAAATTAATAAAAAAAAATTATGTTAAATTTCTTAAAATATAACTGTCATAATTATCAAAATTATTTAATATTTATTAAGGGCTTATTTGATCAATTTCTATACAAAGTTTGACAAATAAACCTTTAATAAATTTTTTATGTCTACAGCCATAAATATTTCGAAGAAGGCCTTAAGTAATTAATTGCTTCTATTATCTTTTATTCTTAAAATTTTATTATTTTATTAAACGCCAAATAGAGAAACCAAACAAATATCAAAAACCGCCAACAACACACTTTTAATTAGTTAAATAAAAATATTATTTATAGTAGGTATTAAGGCAAAATTCATATTCATTTTATGTAAAACGTGGGAAATTTTTAGAAAAAATAAAATCCAACTTGGATTTTAGGGAAACAATTTTCATATTCTTATATTAAAGTTGTATAAGCATTTCACTTTTTGAAGATTTATGCTTGTTTAAAAGTTAATTTTAAATTTGCATTAATACAGGAAATTTTAAATTAAAACTCGGGTTAACAGCTTAATATTTTACGATGACTAATTTAAATAATTTCCTTATCAAGAAATCTGTAATAATTTGTGTTTTAATAAAAACGAATGTTCCCGTTGAATTTAATGAAAACTGCAAAATAATTGATGTTGTTGTTGTTGTTGTTAAAAAAATGTAATAGATTATGGCATTTAAAAAGCGTGGGAGATTTTCAAAACAAACATCTCATTACACACACAAACATACACGCTAATAGTGTAAGGTGTTACCAGAGTATACTGGGACAATGTTTTCTCCTCAAAAATTAACAAATCAAAACAAAACACTGCTGCCCCTTGAATCACATTTTTTTTAACTTTAATGTGCTATTCATAGAACACAGACGAGCACTCGTCTAAAAAATTTTGTATGGAAATCACTAAAAAAATTGAGTAACTTTCGTACAAATTTTCTACACGAGTTGCTCGTCTGTGTTCTATGAACAGCACGTAATTAAACTAAATACAAACAATTGAGTTTTTTTTATAGTGAATAAAACTCAATTGTTTGAATTGTTGTTCTCTGATTTTCGATACTTTCAAAGAACAAATCGTAGCAACCAACGGTTGTTTTTACGTTTGAAAGGTGCAAGGAAATGTTAGAGACGTGTATAAATGAAAAAGCTTGTTTTTTGTGTTTTGATAGGTATTATTAGAGCATTTTGCTTTTTAAATTCTCAATAATTTATTTAGATTGTTGGGATATAAAGTTGAATGTTTGAGAATATTTTTCGAACTTTTCCAAAGTCTACTGATGATTAGGGTAGCTCCTATGAAATGTCGACTCATGGACAGCTGGGAAATATAGAAAACAAGCTGTTTATAATTTTTTGATTTTATAAAAATGTATCTATCTAGAATTCTTGTAGTATGAGTCGAGCTTAAAAATTTAAGTTAGAATAACACACAAGTGTACTTAAAATAAGTCGGAAACGGGATTGTTCAAAAAAATCAATTCTGCGATGTCTTGAAATAAGTATAAAATTCTTGAATCAAGTGCAGAATTCTTGAATTAAGTGAAAAACGAAGACAAGGACACAAATACATACATATGAATGAATTGCCGAGAGATAGGAATAAAAGCTTCTCTAAGAAAAAACGGAGCTGGTTTTGTTTTACTGTGAAATATTATTTGGGCATTTATCTTTTTGAATTCTCATTAATTTATTTAAAGTAATGGAATATATTGTTAAATGTTTCAAAATATTTTTTAAAGTGTGAAATGTCGTCATACACAAAAACAGGCTGTATATATATTTTGATTGGTATAAGTATTATTACCTAAATGAGTAAATAACTATAGACTCAACTGTTCTAATTTCAAGTACGGATTCAGGATTAAATCAACTCTAAAAATCAATCACATTTTAAGATTGATTCGAACTCAGGTTCTCTTATGTCAATCTCATTTTCGGCTTATTTCAATCAGCATTGCCCTTTTTGACACTAAAGTGTCAATTTGACCCTTTTTTGATAACTATGAGACTTTTATGACACTTTTTTCAAAATACCTTTGTTGACCCTTTTGGAAAACATGGAACTTTTTGTTGAGAACGATCGAACTCAGTTATCATTCATATGTGAGCAATGTTTTATATTAAACTGCTCTTATGTAGGTATATGTATATCAACATATATATTTGATAAAGTAATTTTTATATCACAAAAGTATGCTACCAATTTGAATCAAACTTAAATGCCCAATCTTCATTTAAGTTTATTTAATTTATCATAGTTTAATTCATATAGTTTTGCGTGCTTGCTTTTGTGTTAATCCAAAAAAGTAAATAAAATACACATATGATCTATTGCCAGTAGAAGGTCACAAAATGATATTTAATTAAAAATAACATCACATGAAATACAATTATTAGGATTTTCTGTGCCGTTGATAAATTTAATATTTTTTAAAAGTATTTTTCTATTCTTTCAAACAGCTGTTCTATGGAATACTTTCCATAATATTTGGAATTTAAGTGAAGCTGTCACACTTTCATCGCATTTTTATATCGCTCTTTTATAACGCAAAAAAGCTTGTTTCGAGAAAAACATATTTCAAATTTTTAGTTTCCATACAAGTCTTTTTTTTAGAAAATATCTCCTAAAGGAAACAGTTTAAAGGTAATTTAAATAAAATTTGGCACAATATAAAGGGTAGTACTGTTAACAATTCTGCATTGTTAAGTCGAAATGCTCATTTTTACGATATGACTATGTTGCAATAAAGGAGCGATATAACGAATTGCTTAAGACTGAAAAAATTTAAATTGCCTTTATATATAACTTAACTTCAAATTAAAATTAACTGATTTTATATTTAAATACAAAGTCAAAAACTGGACCTGAGTAAAATTAATATCATTTAAACTGATGTTATTAATTATATTTGAATAGTTTTTCTAAATGTAATCATTACATTACATTTTTATTCAAATACATTTTGTATTGCTTTTAGTTTTTATTGTTTTTTTTTAGCTTTTATTGTTTTTTAAAAACGTTACTTCTTTTTGTAACTAATTTTTTTTAAATACCCTTTTTGTGCTACTTTTTGATGTTCAAAGCCAACGCTGATTTCAATTAAGGATTCGCGTGTAAATATGTCTAAATAAAAGTATTTAGTGCTTGAATAATCCATGTTTGAGTCAAGTAATCCGTACTTAAATCAGGTAATATGTACTTGATATAAGAAAATTGGTACTTACCATACTTTTGACAATGCTTGGGATTGATTTAAGTACGGATGGATTGAATTTTATTTTCAGTGTATAAAACATCAATAATAATATTTTTGTATATATTGCTTGAATTAGACAAGTAAAATAGCAAAAACGAGAAATATTTAAAAATATATTCAAAAAAACCTGTTTTAATACATATAAAATATTGCATAAAAAATTGACATTCCCAAAATAATAAAACAATTTATTTTCTTATTAACATCTGGCAATATTGATAGTTGTTCTCTCTTAATTGAGTTGTTTAAAAAAAATTGTAATAGATTGCAAACAAGTTTTACTGCAAAACAGTATTTTTAAAAGAGTATGAAGAGAATTGCTTGTACAATTAGTTTTACCGTAACCAGAAACGTAAACGTACTGAAGTTAAAATCAGTGAACCGAATAATATATGTCTTTTTGGAGCTAACCGGTTGGGTTGGGATGAAATTTTACACATTATAATATCCATACACTCAAATCATACAAATAATACCAAAAAATAACGTTTTTTTTTTTGGCATTTTTATAAAAAAACTACATATGCACCGAAATTTGGAAAAAAGCACACTGCGCATCAGCTAAAAACCATCAAAACGGTGTAAAGTTGATAACGCTAAACTAATTCTGCCTTTAGTTGAATTTTGTTTACAAAAATGTAATTTTGTGTAGTACATATTTCCAAAAAGCTGCAATGTTAACCCTGAGCGCATAAAATCAGGGCTGTCAACTATTTATAGCCAAAATGCGCTGTTAATCTACCCAAAAAGCGCAAAAAAAAAACAACGATAACAAACAGATATAAAAATTTTAAAACTTAAATTAAATTTTAAAAACAATATTAAAACTGTAATTTTCTTTTTAATTTCTGAAGTTGACCCACATAAAAAAAGTCTATAAAATACAAGGTAGGGCCACTTAAGCAATGTTTTAGAATATAAAGTTTTAAAATATGACCAATCTAAAGTTGCTAGTTTTCAAATTATGTTTTTCTCCTAGTCATAAAACTATTTGAATATAATGTTTCGAATTCTTATAAATATTTTCACTTACATCAGATGGATTATTATAATATTTACTCCATTCTACGCCCTTATTTTATATGAATTTATTATATCATATTTTCCCGTGAAAATAAAAGCAAGTGTAAATTTTTTCAATTTCGTTTTCAAAATCAATAAATTCTCCAAAAAATATAAGGATGCCCTTCTTGAATTTGTTATCCTCTGTACGGCAACAAAATAAAATTTGTTTAAATTAATTCTTAAACACGTGTTCATAGGATGGAAGACAAACTACTACTTATTCCTAAACGCTACTTACTGCGGTTCAAAAAAAATTAATAATGAACATATATAAAAAATACAGAAGATAGTAAAAACACGTGCAGAAAGACAAAACACTACTTATGTTTGTTACCAATTAATTTTGTCATAATACTATACTATACACCAACTCAAAATCTAGTAGATTTGCATTAAAATCTACAACGAAATCCATATCGTTTACACCACCATTTTTCGACATTTAGCAAGATTTCATTTTCACAAAAATAATCTAAGCACGTGGGTTTGGCAAAACAATTTTATCAAAGACTGAATACACCACATTAAAGAAGTAATTTTTGTTGCAGCGTATTATTGTTAAGTACTTTTTGCACAAAATCACGGTTGGATCACTTGGTACTGAGTAGATTTCAGGAGATTTCGTCGAAATCTTTTCATAAAGTAGATTTCATTTTGTATGTGAAATATTCTCAAAATCTACTGTATATTGAAATCTCGAATGAGCAGATTTCGCTTTGGTGTAAATAGGCTATAAGCAAATGTGTTTGCAGAAACGACATTCTTGTCGAGTTGCATTTACAAGTACTTATATACAATAGATATAATTTCTGTCTCACCTACAAAAAATCTTAGTTTGTAGGACCAAAATCGTTATTTTGCTAAATTTCAGCAGGGAAATTGTCAAAATGACGATTTATCGTAAAATCTGGCAGCTGTCTATACATATCTCTTCAAACTATTAAAAGAGGCATAAAACAACCCCGAAAGGTTTCTCTTGTGATGATTGCACTTATTTACACATACATATGTTTGCAGGTATGTGTATACATCTAACTAGAAAAAATAAACGACACCAAAAGCCACTCACATAGAACGAAACTCAATTAAATGAGAATACTGTTGTTAAATAATTTCAAGTTGAGGGTAATTGAGGAAACACTGTTTTTATTCTTAAATGAGTACAAAACAAAGAGGGCATACTCGTATTGGACTTTTTGGGGGAATATTTTTCAACAACAACTCTGACAGTTTGTTGGTAGCGGTGAGCGTGTGAAATACATTTTTTTGTTCGTTAAAAAGTGCCATAAATAATTTTATTTTAATATTGCGGTGGAGAAGAAAAAAATTGCTGAAATTATTAAAATAAAAAAAAGTGCAGAAATATAAAAAATTTAATTTTTTTTATGAGCATAAATTAATATAAAATAAAAAAAGTGATTTAAATTTTGCTGTCAAGTAAAATAAATGCAATATGTACCTACACACCATACATACATAAATATATATTTTTGTCTGATATGAAAAACAATTTGATTAAAATTTGTATATGACTTTATATTTAAAACACATATGAGCTTATGTATGTAATGTAAAGGAGAATATTATAAAATAGCGCCGTCAAAATAAGTGCAACGAACCCTTACATATAAGGGAGAAGTATAAAAAAAAACTTTGACTTAATATTACAAATCAGTGACGAATACAGTTAAATATTTTATAACTACATTTATTCCTATTTGATAATAGTGACTGTGTTTCCTTTGTTGACTAGTGGCTCGCCTTTTTCTATTTAATAACAGACAACCAACCACTCCTTTAACCTGGAAAAGCATTACCAACTAAAATTAGCCAAGAGGATTGATTCTTGTTTGCACACATACTCGTCAAAATTATACAAAGGCCTAGCTACATACATACAATAAACAAGTTACCATCACTCACAGGATATTGAGTGGTATTATTCTATTTAAAACAAAGTGCAGCTAAATCAACATTAACAACAGACACGAAAAATTTATGACGATCAATAAATTCCTGGTAATTTTACAGTCATCTAACTAAAATACTCACTCCTACGTTTGATTTCTATTTGGATATCCTTTTAACAAAAAAATAATATAAAATATAAACTAAAAAAGTTTTGTTCCAATAATAACTCAAATCAAATCAAATCAAATAATAAAATGATTTAGAAATAAATCATTTCTATTAAGTTATCATATAATTCAGCATTTATATCATTTAAGAAGACATCAACAGAAATATTATCTCCGACTGTCACCGTCACCACTACAAATAAAAAGATCTCAAATGGTAATAAAATAAAATAAAAAAGAACAAAATGCTAAATTACGTTTATTTAAATAATTTTTAAAAAGAATTTGTATGTTTTTGTTTTTTTTTTTTTGTTTCTGTAAGTAACAGCGACAATAACAATAATCGTGTTTAATAATAATATTCAATTTAGACAACAACAATTGCGTTTATTTTTATTTATTTTCTTAAAAAACGGCTTGAGGGTCGCCAAATTGTTTTCTCCTCTTCTTTTTCTTCTCCTTCCTGGTCTATACTTTTTGTTAAAAGATTTTATTTTTTTATTTTTTGCACAAAACATTTTTAACTCACTGCTATTAAAAATTCAAAGCGGCCAGACTACTTGCAATATAAGCTAAGATTGCGGGGATCTACGTAGTGAATGGAACTTAAAACCTAACTGCTTTGATTTAGTCCATTTTCCATCACATTTCCCAACATTTGTGGCTATGGTGCTTGAATTTCTGCAACAGGGGCTGTCAGATATATTTTGATCTTTTCCGTCAAATTCCATGTTAAAATTCGCCAATTAATTTTTGTTAGTTTTTGATAACAACGTATCTATTTTATAAATGAAAAAAAAAATATATAGTTTTTTATAATTCCTAAAAAAAAATACATTTATTCCAAAGCATCGAAAATCGCCAATAATGGAAGAACATATCTATGATATATATGATATATACAGAAAATGTAAAATTTTACTAAACAACTTTTTACTGCTATGACTCTATTTAAAGCAACGAAAAAATAATTTTTGTGAATAACATTAAACAAATATTAGATATATTTTCATATCTAACATACAACTATTATGTATATATATTTTTTAATTTTACAGGTAAGGGACGGATAATAAAATAGGTTGAAGTAAATTTGCTTCATTGATGCTTTTTGATTATATCGGCGCATGGTATAGTAAAATATTTAATTAAAACAAGGATTTTGAGATTAAAGGCATTTGTATGGTTTTACTTCTATAACGATATATAGCTGTCGTTCTGTTTCATAACTAAAATGTTATACTTCATTGTCAAGACAATGTTCGCTGTCTTCTGTTATTGTATTAAATTGATTTAACATATTTGAAAAAGGTACAAAACATGTTTTTTTCTATTTTGAACCAGTGGCATATGTGGGGGTCAGGAGATGACGATTAACTTTAACTATAATAACGCGAAAGACTAAAAATAATAACACGAAAGACAGCATTTAAAATGTTGGAATTAAATTAGTTAAAACTGATCAGTACCCAGTGCATACAACTTCGACACTGCTCAGCAAAATTTAGTCCAACACTTTCCACACTACAAGGTAATGAAATGCACTCAAGAGAAATTAATAATGAACATATAAAGAAAACACGGACAACGGTGAAAAATGAAACACTTGCTACCTATTTCGGTGCAATTTCATACGAATTTAATATAACATACATACTGGTACGTATATAGAAAACACGGACAGCAGTAACAAAAGACGTGTGCAACAGGATGAAGGGCAAAACATATAAAAACAAGTAAGAGCGTGGTATATTCGGCTGGGCTTTTCAGCAGAAAAAAAATGTTAATGGCAAAATCGATTGAGACTATATCTGAGGTATATATGGACCGATATCGGAAATTTTAATTTTCTGTATTTAGTAACCTCCTTATATCACGAGAACTGCTTTTAAGCAAAAAACGTTGTTTAAGTTCGCTTACGCGAAATTTTCATAACAATATCGGTTTAGGCTATATCTCGGGTAGACCGATATCAGAAATTTTCATATTCTATATTTTAGTAACCTCCTTTTATAAGAAAAAAAAATTGTTTAAGTTCGCTTACTCGACATTTTCATTAAAAAGTCGGTTTATGCTATATTTCGGGTATGTATGGACCGATATTAGAAATTTTCATTTTCTGCATATTAGTAACCTCCTTATATTACCGGAACTGCTTTTAAGCAAAAACAAAAGTTGTTTAACTTCGAATGCGCTACATTTTCACTAAAAACCCACTTTAGGCTATATCTCGTTTATATATGGACCGCTATCGGAAATTTTCATTTCCTGTATTTAAGTAACCTCCTTTTGTAATCAAAACTGCTTTTAAGCAAAAAAAAAAAAAGTTTTTTTTTGGAAAAATCGGTTTAGGCTATATTTCGGGTATACGAGTATAAAGACCGATGTCGGAATTTCACATTTTCTGTATTTCCTGTTATTACCAAAACATCTTTTAAGCAAAAAAAAAAAGTTTTTTTAAGTTCGCTTACGTGAGATTTTCATGAAAAACCGGTTTAAGGCTATATCCCAGCTATATATGGACCGATATCGGAAATTTTCAGTTTCCATATTTATACAACCTTCTTTTATTACTATTTAGAACTGCCTTTAAGAAAAAAAATGTTGTTTTTCATGAAAAACCCGGTTTAGGCTATATCTCAGGTATATATGGATCGATATCGGAAATTTTCGAAATTTTCACGAGAAAACCCGGTATAGGTTATATCTCGGGTATATATGGACCGTGCTTAAAAATTGTGTAAAGTTTGAAGCAAAACAAACAACTTTTTTTAAATTTTCATACAAAATTGCAAAAACGAATGGCTTTATTTGGAATTTTGAATATATCTCAGCTATATGTGAACCGATATTACTGAATTTTAATAGCACATCCATGGCACGACGGGAGTGGTGAAAGAAAAAAGTTTCAAAGTCTAATGGTATTCTCAGAAACGGTATTTCAACGGCCGACCGACGGTCAGACGAACAGACAATTTTATGTTTGCAAAAAAATAACGGTAATTGAAATTCTTAATAAGGAAAGTAAATACAAAATACAAGTATTTGGAAGACACTCTATGGTTAATTTCCGAAACATTTTGTATATTACTGACTTTTCCCTGTATTAAAAATAGCGTTTCTAATTAGTTGTCAATAGCTGTACATACATACTTGTTGTTATATGTTATTATTTGTATTGTAGTAATCAGGTTTGATTTCGCTTTATCTTTTTTAAATTAAGAACGATTTTTATTATAACACTAATTGCCAACAAGGAAAAAACGAACTCAAACCTGATTGTTACATATGTACAAATAACTACATTTATTGTTACCGTAAAAAATTTTCGACTAAATATAATAAATACATATAATCAAAGTCAAAACATGCCAAAACATTTTTAAAAAGAGTTTGTTTTATAAAAAACTACCTATATGGATGCGCTATGAAATTGAGAGATTTTCGGCTCATTTTATACACAATTTAGGAAACTAAATTTTTTTTCCATTCTTCTGGCAACCTTCTGACCCCAACCAAAAGAGAGGAGTGTTGTTTTATTCAAATACGAGAATAACTCCCCCAACAAACAATAATTCATACCTACATACATACATGTGTATATGTAACGTCATACAACATTTGGTTCACATGTGATTCATTTGTTGTTTTCTCTTGCTTCCAATTTAATTGTTGTATGAAAATAACCACGTTCATAATAAATACGTAAATAAACAAATCTAAAAACAAATGCATAATAACACGGCTGTAATGTTTAATGGTCGGTCAATATTATTTTGCATTCATTCACTCACGACACAACGCCATATACGTGTTCATGTAGATATGTATGTACCTACATATATGGGAACAAACAATTGTTTACAAGATTATTGTAATTTTTTTTTTATTGATGTTTTCGGTTCGGTGTTGTTCTGATCCATTTAAAAAAATCCCCAAAGATGCTGCAAAAACACAAATATGCAATACATACACAGTCTTGAGTATACATCCACTTGTACATACATACATACATCCGCACATACCAACCCAGTTGGCAATTTCGTGCGCGTATCATTGGATACACAAGTACATATACATTAAAGGGAATTGGTGGACGATTTTTAGATTTTTTATTCGCTAGGACCTCTTATTTTGTGGGGTATGATAAAAAAATACACGAGCTCAAAAGTTAGGACGGTGGAAAGGCGGAAAATCAACAAAAGCTTCTTAACTGTATCTGAATCGTCCTTAGGGTGTAAAATATAAGACCGATCGCCACTAACATTTCTCTACATTTCCTGTGAACATATCTATCTACCTCTTCATTGCCCTCCTCAAGCGGGCTCCCATATAAATCATGAGTTTTTAACATTTTAGGATCAACCGCCTTAACTAGTCCCAGCGGACTCCTAAAGGTGCCAAATATATGACCGACCTACAATATAACCGAATAAACAACAAAACTAAGACACAAATACTTACACATGAATGAATTGATGAGGCATACAAATAAAAGGTATTCTAAGAAAACAAACTGTTTTTGTTTTACTTGTGATATATTATTTGAGCACTTTTTTTTAATTCTCATCGATTTATTTAAAATAATTTAATATCTAGTTAAACGTTTGAAAATATTTTTCAACGTTTTCCAAATCTACTGTTGATGAGGATAACTTGTATAAAATGTCGACATAGCTACAGCTAGTAACCTCATAAACAAGCTGTATATACATATATTTTGATTGATAAATATTAGCAATTAGTATGGAAAATTATAATAGACTCAACTGCTCTTATTTCAAGTGCGGATTTGCCATTGATTCAACTTTAAACTCCGTAAATAACAATCGCATTTTAAGATTAATTCGATCTCAGGTTTTCTCAAATCAATTTCATTTTCGGGTTATTTCAAGTACGGACTCGGAATACATTTTTTTAGATACATTTAGTATCTAAAAGTAAGTATTTAGTGCTTGAATTATCCGTACTTGAATCTGTACTTGATTTAAGAAAATCCGTATTTACGTAAGTACAGGTGGAGTGAATTTTCTTTTCAGTGTACTTACCGGCTGATTATTTAACAGTTATCTCTTTATTAATTTCATACCTTTCAATCCGAAAATATATGATGGTTGATTTAAGTATCGCACTCATTTGCCATGGGCTCATTCACGTCTTCTTTTTCCTCACTGTCTTCGGCAGTTCTATATTTTTCATTCTTAAACCCACGAATTACGTTCGCTATTTATGTTTGATGTCGTAGCAGCTTCATCGCTTAGATACTAAATATGTGCAGAGAATATATTTCACAGTTTTTGAGATACGTCAACCTCAATCAAGCTATAATCAGAAATCACTTTCAAAAAATTAAAATCATTATTTGGAGCTTCAACTGCACTTTTCTCACCTTATTTCTTCTTTATTCAGGTCGAGATATTTTCGGAGTAAAAATATTTTTGGGCAATATATATGTAGTTTCGCCATCGTCGTATAGTTCTGGCATAGAAGATATTATATTAGAAAACTAATCGAATTTCAAATAGAGATCAAGTCATTTTGCTTAGTGGAACTAAAGGAAAAACAACCCAGAGACTACTATAAACTGTTTCTTAAAATAAATGGAGCCATTTTCCATGCTTGATGGATGGCGACATTATTTCGATGAACTAAGCGTTTTTTTCAGTGAAGGCATATGCTTTTTTTAACATTTGTCGTATTTGTTCACAGTGTTAATTTAAATAATAAAAAATATTTAGAATTATGTGATATTTCCCCAACACAAGCAAGTGACTTGTCTGAATTATTTGTATGGAAATTACTCAAAAAATTTCTAGACAAGTCGCATGCTTTTGATGTGGAAACATCACATTAATGTGCTGTTTATAGAATACAGACGAGCTACTCGTCTATAAAATTTGTGCGAAAAACGCTCAACTTTTGAGTGCTTTCCATACTAAGTTCCTAGAGGAATCGCCCGTTTGTGCTCTGTAAACAGCACATCAATCAATAAAAACTCTGCCTAATTGAAGATATTTAGGACTCCAATGACGTAAAGCAAAGCAAATGTCAACAAAGTGTAATGTCGAATATTGAAAAAGAAACAATTCTCTTTTTCACACCTGTGCTATTGTGCCAAACTAAATGATTCCCGGCCGAATGTTTTCATGTCTAAACGCAGATTACTAGTTTTTTGAAGAACCCAAAAAATATTTCAATATCGTTTTCGAACGGTAGTGAGCTCTGTGACACGGCTGACTTTTCATAACTGCTGGTGAAAACAAGTTCTATCTTAAATTGGTCACTTTTGATTGAATACATTTTTACATTTAGCTTAAATACATATTTTTGCATTTTCCCGGAAATTAATAATGATGATGAGGTATGTACAATTTTGTATATTGCTCATTTCTGTGATTGCTTTAACCTTTCAAATATTAAAAACAATTTAAAAAAACATCTATAAACACATTAACCAAAAGTTGTGATATATTTTTGATAAAATTTCTGGTAACGCTGCTCTAAATACATATCACAAATAACGGATGTGTTTGATAACAAAATGTTACATTTTCATTTGCTCATAAGAGAATATGATTGTGAAGGCGGGAAAGAGACAGAGGTACTAATTGTTCAGTTTATGCTGGGTTATTTAATACAAACCCAATTATCTCATAATTTCTAGCTACATACATAAATACATACATACAGTGAACCAATTAAGTTTAAGTACACCCAATAACTGTCAAAATAAATACACACCTGCAAATTTAATTCAAACAAGGATATATTTTTGTTCATTGTATATTTCGAAAGCACAGTCAAAGCAGACTTTTTATTGAAATACGTACACTGGAAAAAAAAGTCAATCAATCCCAAGCGGTGTCAAAAGCACGGATTTTCTTATATCAAGTACGGATTATTCAAGCACTAAATATTTGTTTTAAATATATTTAATCCCGAATCCGTACTTGAGAGAACCTGAAATCGAATAAATCTTTTAATGCGATTGATTAATGAGTTTTAGAGTTGATTCAATCCCGAATCTGTACTTGAAAACATTATTCTTATTAGTTACTAATATTTATACCACTCAAAAAATATATGTTTTTTTTTTTTGTTATCTACCAAAGGTAAAATAAAGTTATAATACAAAAAAAAAAGGACCAGCTAGTCATAAATGGGCTTTGATTGCGTTACTACGTGTAGCACTCTTACGAATATAACCAATTTTTTAGTCAGTTTGAGATATAAACTTCGAATTCAGTCGTAAAGCAGCTATGGGCTGGGGAACAGCTTTGACGTCATCGTAATTATTTCTTAAGTGCGGTCAAGCTTGTGTTTGTTGTTCGGTCTTCGAGAGTTTTGCGTCCTACTCTCATTGGTTAACTGTCTACCTCAACTAACTGTATTGGTTTACAGTTTTTTAGTGCTATTTCGTTGTTAACCAAGACAACTTTGTATGCGACGGTATAGCTCACTACCTTTAGTCACAGCGCCGTAAAAAATTACTGTTAATACCATCTTCGTTGCTCCACCCATACTGTACATCCTATACCTTGAAAATTTATTTGCAACTGTATAGTTACAAATAAAAACTTCGACTTTTAAAATAAAACATGATTTCCTTAATTCGTATGATTGCACTGTTTCCACATTTACGTGGGCAACACGATGGCAAAAGATTTAACATAAGTTAAATGTTTTACGTGAGCACACATGATTGTAAAAGAATGCATGCTCACTACCTTTAACTGCATTGGCATTGCTTAATGTATTTAATTTCTAGCATACTAAATGCAATTTCTAAAACTAAAGTTATGAGTTACTGAAATAAATTGTGGTTTTAATTTAAGTGCTTTTTATATCCCCATTTTGACAACACTTAAAAAAAATGTAAAGTAAATATGTAAGAAAATTCTATTTTCTACAGGCTTATACATTCCGATTACGTTACATTGCATTACATATAACAAATCCGATCAGCTGTTTAATTTCGTTACATTTACATTCCAAGCCAGCCTAACTGAGCCTTAACGTTAATATATAAATAATAATTAAAAATAAAAAATATCTACTTTATTTTTAATTAAACAATTTTTTTTTTTTTAATCCAGTGCGTTGCTATTTATTTGCTGGCTATATGGAAGATTGAAAATGTTACAAAAAATGTGTTTATCCATTCTATTCATTTTGATTTCGTTCAATAAATTGACAATTAGTGTAGTAGCCGGAAGAATTTCTTCAATTATATTTAGCAAGTTTTCAGTTAAATCCCGTCAGCTAAACTTTAATCAAACAATGTAAAAAAAAACAATTTAAAATATCTTACGATTAAAGAGCATGTTAATTTGTTATCACAAATTATGTAAATGGCCATTAGTGTAATATCACAAAGGTGTACTTAAATTTAATTTGTTCACTGTAAATATATATGTATGTGTGCACGTATTTTTTTTTCTAATCATTCAGTCGTAGCAACAATTAAACTATATGTTCTTTACTTTCTATAAGCTCTTTTTATCACTTCCTTTCTTTCCACACAAAGGAAAAAATTTAAAAGAATTTTGAGTAAAAATCTTTTGACATCCATTTTTAGCGCTCCACGTTGTTCTCAGCACCTACATACATACATATGTACAGTCACTCACATTTAAAGTCGGGCAAACATTGTCGAAAATTTATGATCTTAATATTTATGTTTTGATGAAAGATGATGCGTTTAATTTTTTTTTGTTTTATCATAAAAACTCTTATTAATAGAAAACCCATAGAAATTTTAAGTCCCGTTATAAAATACATACGAATAACAAAATGAGAAAAAGTAAATTCTCTGTCTCACATTGAAAGTCGGGCACTTAATGTTTTGTACAGTGAAAAAGTGAAATATATCGTTATTTCCACTTTTTTCTTCTTTTGTCTCCAAAACAATTATTTCTTCTTACACAATCATTCGATCAGTGAAGATTATAAAAGTTTTTTGAAAAATGCCGCGCAAAATTAAACAATCCACCTTCGAAGAACGGAAAATAATAATTGAGTTGCACTTAGATGGAAAATCTGAAAGGGAAATATCTAATTTGATAAAAAAAAGCAAATCTACAGTGCATGATATCATTTCTAGATATAAAGAAAGCGGTTTGGTAGCAAATAAAAAACGCGGAGCCCGAGCAAGAAAGCTTTCACCCAGAGATGAGAACATGATTTTAAAACAGGTGAAGAAAAATCCTTTTATTTCTGCTCCAAAACTGACAGCAATGGCCAAGGAAGCTTCTGGGACGGAGGTAAACCCAGAAACAATAAGAAGACTTCTTCGCAAGAATGACTTTCATGGCCGAGTGGCACGGAAAAAACCTCTAATAAGTAAGAAAAACCAAAGCGAACGGCTTGTTTTTGCTCGTCAATATATGACCAAAGATTTTGATTTCTGGAGTACCGTAAGTTGGAACAAACATAAAAATTTAATTAGGCTTATTATTGATATTTAGGTATTGTTTACTGACGAAAGTAAATTTAACTTATTTGGGTGCGATGGAAGAGGCAAAGTATGGCGCAAACCAAACAAAGAGATGGAAGGCAAGAATTTAAGAAAAACAGTAAAGCACGGTGGTGGATCGGTTATGGTTTGGGGATGCATGGCAGCCTCAGGCGTTGGAAATTTGCATTTCATTGACGGTGTTATGAATAAGAATGTTTATTTAAATATTTTGATAATTTCCAATTTTACCAGGGCAATGATCCTAAACATTCAGCATATGATGTAAAGAATTGGCTGCTCTATAACTGTCCGAAGGTTATTAAAACCCCTGCACAAAGTCCTGACCTCAATGTTATTGAACATTTGTGGGGCGAATTAGGCCGCCGGATGCAGGACAGGCAGTGTACGTCAATTCCACAACTAAAGAATGCCTTACAGGAAGAGTGGAATAATATAAGTCCTGAGGTTTGCAAAAAATTAGTGGAATCTTTGCCTAACCGCTTACAAGCTGTTGAAACCCAAAAAGGTGGATCTACAAAATATTAATTTTGCGTTATGTTCACATAATGCTAATTTTTTATTAATTGCCCGACTTTAAATGTGAGATTGAAAAGTGACCTTATTTAAGTTAAGCCTTCGTATACATTTAATAAAAGAACTTGGAATAAATTGTTTTTGTTGTTTTTAAATAAAAGAACTTTTGTGATAAAATAAACAAAATTAAAACGACTTTTTCTTCCGTCAGCTTATAAATATTGGGACTTAAAGTTTTTTCATGCGACTGCCCGACTTTAAATGTGAGTGACTGTATATCGTACATACATACTAACATGCATGTATGGATGTTACTTAATTACTCGTATAGTTTGTTTAGAAAAAACCCCGAAAGTTTTCGGGTTAAGTATTTTTAGAATAATTTACCTAGTCATTGTTATCATGCTGGTGTCTGTCATGCCGGGAATTTAAAAAGTCTTAGCAAGATTTTACATAATTGTTTTGTAAATACGCGTGTGTATGCTTTTTTTATATAACACTATTCTTCTTCTTCTTACTCTTTCATTCATTCCATTCACTCATTGTTTAACTTGTTCTTGACGACGATGATGGTTAAATGGTTGTACACAAGTCATTTTGTACTTTAATTTTTGTAATAGTTGCATCGTTATGATTCTGAATGCTTATTTATTTAGATTTTTGTTTTTAAATGCTTGTATTTCATGTTTGTCTGTATGGCTTGTTACAAACTGAATGCTTAAATGTGCCTTGATTTCAATTTGGGTCAATGCATTTCAATTGGACTTTGTTTGAATATGACATAGAAAAAAATAAATAAATACTAAAAAATTTAAATGCCAACAAACTAATTTTTTATGAAAATCGGTACATACATATGTGTACAAATTGTTTTAAACGTGACTTATGTCTGTCCCAAAGACGTACTCATACATACATATGTATATGAGCCCGTATATTTGTTAAGGGAGGTGTGTACGTAATACGTAAATATGTTCGTAAAGAGAATACATTTTTTAAAATTTTACTTTTTGCCTCACACCATTTTTATGTGGTGAAAACCGATCGTTTGTAAAAATATCATTTGCAGAAGCTGTGATGAAAAACGATCACTTTTGAAAATGTTTTGTGGACACTTTTTTGATGATTGACTTCTGAAAACCACACTGTTATGTAGAGTATGACTGAAAGCAAATTAATAATCAAAAATATCACTGAAAAAGTAAAGAAAAGTGATTATTTACGATTTTTTAAACGTATGAAACGGATATAATATTTTCATCACTCTTTTTTAAAACGAATCGCTTTAAATATCGATTTCTATCACACACCTGATTTATACGAGTAGTATTTCCTTTCATATTTTTAAAGCTACTTATGTAGGTATATAAAACTGTATATACAGTGTTGCTGCTTTAGTGAGAAAATTGGTGTAGCCGTATTGCTTTCGTGGAAGTGGGGGGATTTTGGGGATTCACGAAGCCGATTTTATGCAGTCCCAAAAAAAAAATTGTAACCACTTCGCTAACCGGTTTGGAATCGTTTTTGCCGTGGAACATGCGTCTGAACTATAAACGGTTATTTGCTTTAGTGCGAAAATTTAAGCTGCCGTATTGCATCTGAGGAACTGGAGAGAATTTTAACATTTCCTGAAGGCGACTTTAGGAACTCTCGAAAAAATTCGGAACCACTTTGCTAACCGAATTAGAACCAGGTTTTCATATTCAGTGTGCGTTTTGGCTGTAGAACGTGTATCTGAACTATTAACGGTTATTCCATTTAGTGCGAAAATTGAAGTCACCATATTATTTCCGGGGAAGTGGGGGTCTTCAGCGATTCCTGAAACTAGTTTTGGGGATTCAAAAAAAAAAAAATAAAATAAAATTAAAAACTCGGAACGCGTTATACGGATATTTCTTAATTTTTAGTTTGATGTCGAAGCGTGTTTTTTAGGTTTTTAAACTATATTTACTAGAACGTCTTTTTTTTAAAGCTTTTCTTTTAATATTTACTTTTTGGAAGGAATTTTTTAAAAGCGACGTTTTTAAAGTATAGTTTTTTTAAAGGTTTAAAATATATAATTACCAAAAAGCACATGTACTAAAATACATATTTTTCCAAAAGCACTTTTTTCTATCGTAAAAATATTTTTAAAAGGTACTTTTTGGCAAAGGTACTTGTTGAAAAAGTACTTTTTTAAAGAGTTAAATTTATTGAAAGGTTCCTTTTAAAACTTTTTTGAAAATATACATTTTTAAAACGTGCAGTTTTGAAAAAAAGTTATTGTTGAAAAAGTTTACTTGCTTTTTTTAAATATGCTTAATTTTAAAAGACTTTTTTTTATTAAAAGTATCTTTTTAAAAAGGAACTCTTTTAAAGAAATATTTTTTTTTGTTTAAAAAAGGTACTGTTTTAAGAATTTTTTGAAATAAAACTTTTTTTAGAAAGTGTTTTGGGATTATTTTATAAAAATAAATTTTTTAAAAACAAATTTTTTAACGGGAGGTTTTTTTAATAAATAGTTTTTAATAAACACACTTAAAAGACGCGAGTTTAAATGATCTTTTCTAAAAAGTGCTTTTTTAAATGATACTTTTTTAAGACGTACTATTTTAAAAGGTACTTTTTCAAAAAGTACTTTTTTAAAAGGCACTTTTTTAAAAAACACTTTTTTAAAAGGTACTTTTTTAAAAACTACTTTTTTAAAAGGTATTTTTTTAAAAGGTACTTGTTTTAAAAGTTAATTTTTTAAAAGGTCCTTTTCTAAAAGGTACTTTTTGAAAATTACTTTTTTAAAAGGTACTTTTTTGAAAGGTACTTTTTTAAAAGGTACTTTTTTAAAATGTACTTTTTTAAAAGATACTTTTTGAAAAGGTTCTTTTTGATAAGGTACTTTTCTAAAATATACTTTTTTAAAAGGTACCTTTTTAAAAGGTATTTTTTTAAATGGTACTTTTTCAAAAGGTGCTTTCTTGAAAGGTACGTTTTTAAAAGGTACTTTTTAAAAGGTAGTTTTATAGAAGGTACTTTTTAAAAGGTAGTTTTATAGAAAGTACTTTTTAATAGGTAGTTTTATAGAAGGTACTTTTTTAAACAGTAATTTTTTAAAAGTTACTTTTTAAAAAGGTGTTTTTTATAAGATACTTTTTCTAAAGGTGTATATAAAAGGTATTTTTTAAAAGTTCTTTTTTTTAAACGGTACTTTTATAAAGGTTACTTTTTTCTAAGATACTTTTTTTAAAAATTGCTTATTTAAAAGGTGCTTTTTAAAACAGTAATTTTTAAAATGGTTTTAAAGGTAAAATGTAGGTTTTAAAGGTAAATGTAGTTCAAAAAAAATTGTACTTTTTAAAAGTTACTTTTCTAAAAAGTGCCTTTTTAAAAGAAACTCTAAAAAGGCATTTTTTTGAAAGATACTTTATAAAGGGTACTTTTTAAAAGGTATTTTTTAAAAGGTATTTTTTACATGGTATTTTTTTGGAAAGGTACTTTGACAAGTTACTTTTCATAAAAAATATTTGTTTTCAATGGTACCTTTTCAAGACCATTTGTACAAACTGCATTTTTTTAAGAACAAAGTTTTTAAAAGTTCTTTTTTATAAAAGGCGGCAGCTACTTGGCTGATATCATATTTTCCAATTGTCAGAAAAAATTTAATAGGTCCAAATAATGATTTCCAACACACAAATTTTAATTTTTTTTTTATTTAGTAAAAAAGTTATTTAAAACGATATTAGATGATTAATTTTGCGCCACCTTGTTATAACTAAAACCAATAAATTAAATATAGAGTTTGGAGCAATTTTTACACTTGTTTCTATTTAAAACAAAAAAAATTTTTTCAGTTACATTAATTCATTCATTAATTTTAAATGAATACTTACATACATACATATTTGCGTTATATATCTACATGAATGTCAATTTGCCTTAATTTGAGAATCTTAAGGAATTTCCTCTAATGCCAAATAAAGAAATTAAATCTATTTTTCATGAAACGATAAGATTGTACAAAGATGAATTCATTGACTATGGAAACCCGACTGAACTCATGATTACACAAACTATTAAAAACAATTCAATTTCATGCTGTTGTTGTTGTTGGCAACTGTCAATTATTTAATGAGTCAGTTGAAATATGAGAACAAATTTAGAAAAATAAACAAATTTACTTTTAAAACAATAGCTTCAAGTGGATGGAAAAAATTTAAAACTTAAAATCTTTATTAAATTTATAGCGTTAAAGGTTGGCGCTTGTTCGCTGAGTTGGGACATTTATGTAGTCAAACAAACAAAAAGAAACATCAGTTCAATATATCTTTTTCTCTAATTATAAAAAAAAAAAAAAATTAGAGAAAATTTTTGTCGTATTAAAATATTAGTCAAGGTCAAGGTTGAATACCGATTTTGTGTATTGTGGAAAAAAGCGAGTGAAATAACAATCAATATATTATATATCGCTGGTCTCATGCAGAAGGGCCTTAACAAACATGACGTCAATTTTACAGGAGAAGGAAAAACTATAATGGAAACTGTATATCTATGTTCATCTATAAATAATTTTTTGTTCAATTGCTTTTAAAAGCGATATTTATAAAATGAGTTATTTAAATTTTTATGGCGCTGTATACTTATGTGAAACGTAGTAGAATCCCTAAAAAAGTTCGATTCAGGGAAAATGCGAGTTAGGGCCTTTCTACTTGATACTTACGATATGAAGTTTTTAAAGATATCGAATATAATAAATGATGAAAAGTTAATGACCCAGAGACAGTAACGCTATACGGATACTCGTGGTATTATGAGATTGACATTCGCCCTCTTCTGAAGGCCATTTTTACAATTCAATGATTTGTAAACAACAAGCAAAATAAAAGACAGTCTATGAACATTTTTAAATATGCAGAAATACATTCACATATACGTATTTATATATACATATATTTAAAATAAAACTTATCGCACACGAAAATAATAATACCTTAAAGAGATTATTTGGTTTTTTTGTTGTTTTATAATTTAAAAAAGTTTGTAAATGGTATTACGCTTTTGCAAAAGAATTATTTTTATATCACTCTTTCTCTCACACACTCACTTTCGGATATTTTGCACATTACTATTTAAAAAAATGTTTTTTTTTTAATAAAAGATGGGATTGTTGGAATCCCGCTTGCGAGCTGTAAGAAACAAGTACAGCGTCAACTTTTTCAGACCGCTCAAGACAGATGGGCTAGTGAGGGTACCTGTCAAATATCAAGGCTGACATGGCCCAGATATGATAACAGGAGGACTATTATCCTTAGGGGCTTGCCCCGACGGAGGTTGCGTTCTGCTATGGCGGTCCTGATGGGACATTGTCACATAGGGACGCAGGTAAGGAGATTAAATCTTCCATTTAATGACTTCTGTAGAAGTTGCAGAGACGAGGAGGAAGAAAAGAGCGTTGAGCACTTCCTCTGTCAGTGTCCAGCTCTTTCTTATATAAGAGCATTGTACCTAGGCAGACCGATGCTGCATGATTTGACGGAGGTATGCGATGTAAGTGGATTGGACTCCTTTATCCGATCCTCGGGTTGGTTCTAAGCCAGTGATATGTAGATCTACTGAGATACATATCATATCCAGGCAATACAACGGGACCTGACTGGACCCAAGTGGGCTGGCTTTATATTAGCTGGCAGCCTGTCAAACCTAACCTAACCTATAAAAGAATTACGCTCCTTTATTGCAACATAGTCATATCTCAAAAAATGAGCTTTTCGTTCAAAAAATTCTTTTCTTAAGGGTACTTTTTAAAAAAATCACTTTTTTGAAATGTGCATTTTAAAAGCGTACTTTTTTGAAAGATACATACTTATTTTTGAAAGATATTTTTTTCATAACCTACTTTTTAAAATAAAAACATTTTTTTGCAAGATATTTATATTTTTTTCATAACCTACTTTTTTCAAGTTACTTTTTAAAATAAAAACATTTTTTTGCAAGATATTTATGATAATTGGCAAAATTTTAAAAGCTACTTTTTTCTAAAATGTACAATAAATTTTATAAAAGTTTTTTTTAAGAGCCTTTACTTTTTTTATAATCCCACTTATTTCGAAGGTACTTTTTGAAATGATACCTTTTTGAAAGATTCTTTGTAAAAGATACATACTTGTTTTAAAGTGATACTTTTTTCCTAAGCTACTTTTTGTAAAGTACTTTTTGAACAATCATTATTTTACAAGAGGGTTTTGTTTTAGAAATATTTAAAAAAAGCGTACTTCTTTTTAAAGATATGTATTAAGATGTAAGATGTATGTAAAGATTGGTATAATTGTAAAAGACACTTTTTTAAAACGTGCAATAATTTTTATAAAAGGTTAATGTTTAGAAGTGTCTTTTCTGAAATGTACTATTTGAAAATGGCACATTTTGAAATATACATTTTGAAAATGGCACTTTTTTGAAAAATATACTTTTTTTAAAGATAATTTTTAAAAGTACTTATTTTAAAAATTTATAATTGGTAGAATTTTAAAAGGTAATTTTTCTAAAGTCTACAATAAATGCTTATTATTTCTTTATTTCGACCCTTTTTTCCTTCTTAACATGTTTAATTGTTCGAGCTTAAGGTTTTTTTTTGGAAGTTTTAGTTTTTTTTTGGTTTTTAATTATCTGGCAATATTTCGCTTTCCTTTGGATAGCTTCTTCAGGCCAAAAAAACTAAAACTTCCAAGAAGACAATTAAACATATGAAGTCTACAATAAATTTTATAAAAGGATTATTTAAAAGTGTATTTTCTTAAAGGTACTTCTTTTATAATGCCACCTTTTCTCAAAGGTACTTTTTTAAATGGCACTTTTTTAAAAATGTACTTTTTCATAAGCTACTTATTCAAGATACTTTTTAAAAAGTACTAACTTTAGAGATGTTTTTGCTTTGGAAAGGTATTTATGATAATTGATAGAATTTTAAAAAGTACTTTTTCAAAAATCTATAATAAATTTTATAAAAGGTTCTTTTTAAAACCGGCTTTTTTTTAAAGGTACTTCTTTTATAATGCCACCTTTTCTCAAATGTCCTTAAATAAAATTATACTTTTTTGAAAAGATAGTTTTTTCAAAAGTAATTTTTTAAAGATACTTTTTAAAAAGTACTAACTTTAGAAGGTTTCTTAGAGATGTGTATTAAGATAGTTCCATACTTTTTTTGAAAGGAGTTTAATTTGTTTAATTGGTAGAATTTTAAAAATAAATTTTTTCAACATGTACAATAGTTTTTATAAAAGCTTCTTTTTAAACAGAGCCTTTTCTTCGAAGTACTTTTTTTTAAATTACACTTTTTTGAAACGAGCAAAAGGTACATACGTGTATTTAAAAAATACTTTTTTCATAAACTACTTTTTGAAGGTAGTAGGAAGTACTTTTGCCGAAAGGTATCTTTTTTAAAAGGTTTTCTGGAGATTTTTTTGTAATTAAAAAATAAAAACTCGGAACCAGTTTTTCATATTCTGTGCACCTATTGGCCGTGAAACGTGAACAACTGGCGTTTATTCGATGTAGTTCGAAATCTGAAGTTGCCATATTGTTTCCGGAGAAGTGAGGGATTTTGGCGATTATTGAAGGCGATTTGGGGAATTCAAAATAAAACTCGGAACACGTTATGATATAATTATCTGATTATATAAATAATTACTTGTATTTTAGTATGATATTGAAGCGTGTTTTTTAGTTTTTTAATTAAATTTATTTAAATAAATTTTGTTTGGTATTTTTAATAATTGGTTTTAGTTTGTTTTTATAAAAATGTGTTTTATGTTAAATACAATTTTTGAGAAGCTTGTTCACAGAAGCTGTTTTTTCAAAACCTTCATTTTATGAAAAAAAAGCTTAAGTAAAATTGTGTATGATTAAGTTTTACAATGCGATTGCCTTGTTTTAATAAATAATTTTTTTTTTAAATAAATTACGGAAATCTTCTTTATACTCTATTACGGTATTCAAAGGGTTGTCATGAAGTCATGAGTCTTGAAATATTAGTATGAAAAAATATGAATATTGTGAGCAGTCTGACATAAATTATTTTAAATTTGAATCAGCTGGGATGTTGACAGTTTAATTACGGCAAACTCCGTTTAAAAAGTCTTATTACAAGTACTTTCTGATTTGTTTGTTCGAAGCACAATATAAAATATTATGACATTATATGTGATATGACACCGTTTGAATTCCCCATATATATAATACCCCATATTCTATTAGGCGTCATCGTCGTCACATGAAGGCGACGCAAACATTGTTTCATTTATTTGCTCGTTCCCATTCCCAAAAACAATTGAGTGTTGTCGACATCCTTTATCTACCGTTTAGGGCTAGGAAATATCGCAGGTCTATCAAATAATACATAATTGCTTTCGAAGACGAATATGTAACCGAGCGTTTTTTCTTGGAATATGGGGAAATATTTGTTCAGCTTTTCTTTAGTTTGGTTTTATTTATTCATCGTTTAAAGGCTTAAGGCCGTATTTATAAAAATATTTTATATTTATTAAAGATTTATTTCACAAATTTGTTAAACAAACCTGTAGGTTATGTAAGGTAGGCAGGCCGCAGACTTCTTCAAAATGTACCTGGATTTTCCAGCTCACTTGAGTCCTGAAAGATGGTTCCCTTTGCGATCGCCTGAAAAGTGGGATAGTATAGTTGAAGAATGAAAGTCATAGGGATATAGTGGGAGTGAGGGAAAGGGAAAGGTGGGAAACTGCTTAATGTGTCATTAGTAGCTGATATACTAGCCATCCGCTGCTCTTTATGAAAGAAGCTAATGCGGTCGGATTTACCGAGGCCAGACCAGGATAGGGCATTGAAGCTCCTCTCGCCTAGGTATCTTAGGTGATGATGCTCCAATGCCGGGCAAGTTCCGAGGTGATGTAGGATTGTCTCCTCCTCTTCCTCCTCTTCGACTTGGTTCCCTGTAATAAATATAAAATATTTTTTATGAATATGGTCGTTATTGCTTTTTTAAATATTTGTACCACGTTCTATTATTAATACATCCATCCATATGTATATTACAATTATTGTTATTGTTGCTGGACTTGATAAACAAGAAAAATTATTTAAGAAAAACATACAGTTTCCTAAAATTCACACCTTTATTTATTGTTTTGAAACCAAAACAAAAAAAAAATTATTAAAATTTTATTGAACGATTTTTTGTATGGAAATTTGACTTATTTTAAACTTTGATAAACAAAAAAAAATATTTTTTTAATGAGTAATAAGGCCTTTAGTTTCTAAATGAGTCACATAACAAAAATCGTGTTGTTAAAATAAAATTATTACAGAATTTCTCTAATAATTCGTATACGTGTTCAAATAACAAAACGCAAAAAATTGCTGTTAAAGTATTAAAATCGCCACAAAATCCCACATATCAAAATACTCAGGAATACGATGGCTATCAAATGGATCAGCAGCACCAACATGACTACCATCATCAGCAACAGTATCAGCAACAAGACCAATTGCCACAGCAATACCAACAAAAAGCTTTAATGCCACCCCTAGATCATGCCACTCACATCTTAGCCCATCAACATCATTGCAAGCATCACCACAAACACAACAATCATCATCACCATCACAACAAACATCGCCATCATCAACACAACAGCCAACAGCAGCAACAACAGCAATTCCAACAACATTTGCAACAGCAACAACAGGATTTAGTGAAATCTTTACAAAATGAGTTGCAGTACCAATATTTTGACAAAAAACCACCTACACCACAAAAAACCTCTTGCCACTCCTCACCCCGCACTCCCAAACATGGCCAGGGCCAGGGCAAAAAATCGAATACGGGCGAAGCAAAAACACCCACCTCAACTCTAACGAAACCTAAAAAGTGGCGACGTCCATTCAGTTCGTATCATTCCTGTGATGATTTAGATGCCTCCAATAATGCCACCAATTTAAATAAATCTCAGCAGCAGCAGCAATCGAACGAGAAGATGGTCGTGGCCAGTTTGAAATATTTATGTGCCTGCACGGGAGCAACTTTAAGGAATTTGTCCAAGAAAACCAAAGATTTGCATAAAAATAATTGTTATACTTATAATAAGGTAAATATTCTTTATACTACATTTACACCAACTCAAAATCTAGTAGATTTCAATTAAAATCTACAGCGGAATCGATATCGGTTACACCACCGTTTTTTGAGATCTAGCAAGATCTCAAAACCCGTGAGCAAAAGTAATCTATGCTCACGGGTTTGGCAAAACAATTTTATCAAAGACTAAATACACCATATAAATGTGTATATTTTTGTTGCAGCGTAGTATTTTTAAGTACTTTTTGAATAAAGTTACAGTTGCATCGCTTGGTACTGAGTAGATTTTAGGGGATTTCGTCGAAATCTACTCATAAACGAAGATTTTATTTTGTATGGAAATCCTCTTCAAAAAATTTACTAGATTTCGCTTGAAATGAGCAGATTTCGCCATGTAATTTTCTGCAATGTTGAACAATTTTAAGGTATACAGTATGTCCCAGAAGTCAACGACAAGTCGGAATAGGGTGACAAGATTGATTGTAATTAAGAATTCAATACTATATAGAAAACTATGTAGTAATAAAGAATTCAAGAAAAGCCTGAGAAAAATCAGACAAAAATCTAGGACACCCTTTATAAAAGTGCATGTGCAAAAGAAATGTATTTTGCTACATTAATGGTGTCTCCAATAAAAAGAATATGCTGAAAGAAAGGAATTTCCTTGAAATCAAAACCATTCTCTGATGTTGAGCTCAAAAGCTTTGTGTATGAATACATACATATTTATTTAAGCATGCTCTTCCATAAGTAAACACGTGTATATAAATATGTACCCAGTTGACCATGTCATGCACATAAGACCTGTCGTATTTACTAGACGACAAAGTCACGAATGCCCAGGCCAGCTTTACCAAGTATGATCTTATGTTTCTGTTCCGTAAATTTGTCAATAATTTGTTTACAAGCTACCTAACTCTGAAAAAAAACACAGACTTTGTTGGTTTTTCAAAAAAAAAAAAAAAACTAAATTTTGTCCACATTACGTAATTTCTATCAGGTAGTTAAATTTTAAGGACCGATGTTGAATGTGAGCCACACCTAAACGTCGAGCTTTTTTTCTGCATTTCATTTGACACATCTGAATTTTAGACTAATTCAATTTGAACCATGGAAAGATTCACAATCGAGCAACGCGTTAAATTTATTCAGGCTTATTATGAAAATGGGCGTTCAAATCAAAATGCATATCGTGCACTTCGTGAATTTTTCGATCTGTTTAATCGTGCAATATGCGAACAATCGGAAAAAATGTGCAAAAATTTTAGCAAACCGCGTTTGTAGGGGATGTGAAAACAGCAGCGCATGCTCATACAGCTCGTTCTGCTGAAAATATAACTACTGCTCGGGATAGTGTGACTGAAGACCCGTCTAGCTTAACTCATCGTCGTGTCCAACAATTGCACCTCTCACGCTCGTCGTTGATGAACATTATGCATAGAGACTTGCACATACATGCTTACAAGATGCAACTGACTCAAGATCTAAAGCCTCTTGACCATTCCAACCGTCGTCAGTGGTCAGAATGGTGGCAAGAGATGGCAACAGTGGATGATCAGTTTTCGAAGAAAATCATCTTCAGTGATGAGGCATATTTTCACCTCAGTGGATTCGTCAATAAGCCGAATTGCCGCATGTGGGCAAATGATAATCCAAGAGTGATTGTCGAAAAACCAATGCGCCCACAAAGAGTGACTGTTTGGTGGAGTTCATAGGCTGGCGGCATCATTGGATATTTTTTTCTAAATGAAGCCGGTAAGGCAGTTACTGTGAATAGTGTGCGTTATCGTGAAATGATACCGAACGTTGTATGATTAGAATTGGAAGACTTGGATGTGGACGATATGTGGTTTCAATACGACGGTGCTACTCGCCCCACAGCTAACGAAACAATTGCTCTTTTGAGCGACAAATTCAATGGTCGTGTTATCTCACGTGGTGGCGATATCAATTGGCCGCCAAGACCTTGTGATTTGACCCCATTAGACTTCTTTCTCTGGGGTTATTTTAAAGGAAAGGTGTACGTCGATAAGCCAGCAACAATTCATGAGCTAGGATTACATAATTCAGCACATTAACGGCATAGAAACTCAATTATGCTTCAGCGTCATTATATAAATCATTATTCATTCAGCGTCATTATATAAACAAAAAACGTAATTGAACCTTACCAATATTATCATAATAAAAAGAAATGACAATAATTCCTATATAATTTGTGTTTTATTCAAAATCAACATCGGCCCTTAAAATTTAACCGCCGTTTATATAAAAAAAGACATAGACGATAATATTGTTGTAATTTATAAAATTTAACCTTACATTCCAGTAAAAATATTCTATTTGATGCTAATCTTTGTGTTGCACTTCAAACACGACAAAGTATAATATAATGTTTTGTATGTTGTCGTTAATAAATTTGAAGCAGGACAACTTTCATGCACTCATCTTTTACTCTGTTCTGGTTTAATCTTCGTTGGAGTGAATATAACAGGTCAGAGTATTACGTCATCGAAAATGTGTTAAGTTTTGTTTGTATAGGCGACAAATCAGGAAATGTTTTGAATGTCGTTAACAAATGTCTTCGACACCAATCTGGTTAATTGGGTATGTATATACTACCCAGCACACAAAAAGGTTTGATTTCAAATTGATAATGATTTAAAATCAAACGTTTACTCGAACGACAAACTGATAATGATTTGAAATCAAACGTTTACTCGAACCACTACTTATTTCAAATCATATTTAAAAACATAATGTTCTCAACAAAAAAAGGACAATTTTTTTCAAATTGAGAAGTTTATTTATTCTCAACTTGCTTTTAAATGCAATTCTGAAAATTTTTCAAATTTGGATTGTGCTATGGAACACAAATGAAAACTAATTTTTGCTTTATAGTGAATGGCCAATGTAAGCGGCTTGCGGCAATGAGCGGCAACCACCTGTTCTATTTGCCGCTTGAGTTTATTTGTTGTAGGCAAATGAACGCGGCTAATTAAAGAAAAATTTGTGCTTCGAAGATCAAACAAAAAAACATTTTGATTTTTTTTAAAGCCAAAATAAATAAATTCAATTGTTGAAATTTCAAAACCGAAAATTAATTTCTGTCTTCTATTTTTTTTTTATTACTTTTTGGTTTGACAAATTGAAGCGGCAAAACGAAAAGTTAAACTGAACTCAACATTGCCGCTCTGCCGCCTTTAACGGCATTGCCAAATTAAATTAAATTCAATATGTTGAAATTGATGTACGAATATTTTTTTAAAAAATATAAATTTTTGTAAATGGGTCACATTGTTGCCGCCCGCTGCCGCATGCCGCTTATATTGGCCTTTCACTATTAGTATTTTAAATGTTTTATTTGTTATTTTTAATTTGCATTTTCTATTATTACTATTATTATTTTTCTTAGTTTTGAAATTCCCAAAGTTCTTAGTTCTAAATCGTGCCTTAATCAGACAATAAATTCATTATTTATATTATTTTACGTTTTAATGTTTTTCTATATGTGTTTTTAATTCTTTAAACTAAATTTTGCTTACTTTTGATTGTATATTGCTCAAAAACAAATCAGATTTATTAATCTTTTCTTGAATTCTTAAAACTTTCATTTAATTGAATTTGATCCAAATATAAATCGTTTAATTTTTTTTCAGTAAGTGTTGACTTTGTTTGTTTTGTACTTAATAGTAAACGAAGGTGCAGAGTTCGTAGGGAATTTCACGTTTAATAATATACATTTATTTCTACACGGAAAAATAATTGTGTAGATTGGTTGTTTGTAAACAAAAAATGCTATCGTGTCAATTTTTTTAAAATCTATTTTATTATTATATTAATAATAACAATTCCGTAGGCAAATAACTGTATGGACATTAATTTTTGCTTCAGTAAACGGAAAAAAGTCTCCAATTTTACTTTTAACATACCTGTAATAATAAACAAATATCAAAAATTCGGTTTACTTTTCTTTTAGAACTTTGTACCGGTATGCGGAAATTTACATAAGGAATTTACTAATCTGAAATTCCGTAACTTTTTTACACACAGTTCTTATGGGAACCTGAATTTCCGTAAGAACTCCATTGTGTATCAAATATTAATATTCAAATGATTGAAATGATTCTCAATTTAAATTGAAATATTAAAATCAAAAGATTTCAAGTTTTGAAAATTATGTTTGATATCTAAATTGTAAAGTCATTTTTTATATTAAAGGTTTGATTTTGTGTTTGCTGGGTGATCATAAATGTATAGTACTTGTATGCAGCTGAAAGTTTTTTGTAAATTAAATTGTATCTAAACTTTCATTTGTGTTTATGTGCAGAACTGCATTTTTATTTCATTTTGTTTATTTAGTTTTTTGTTGTTAATATAAATAAACAAATATTTTATTTACAATTTATATTGTTTCTTGATTTATTTCTTTATTTTTTATTTTCATTGTTGCTTATTTTTTTTTTTATATGTAGTGTTTGAAAACAGCAATTAAAAAATAAGAATTGTACATACATATATACATATGCATATAAAGGGTGTTTTTTTAAGCTAGATAGAACTTTAAATTGTAAAAAGTAACACAAAAAATTAAATTTTGATGAAACATTTTTTTTATTTGTTTCAGTATACTCTGACAAATCATCATGAATAGACCATTGTATGCGTCGTTCTTTCGCCGATTGGGCTCTAGAGCAGTTGGCAACTGACCCGTTGTTTTATCGCAAAATTGTGTTCAGCGATGAGGCGCATTTTTGGCTTAACGGGTTTGTTAATAAGCAAAATTGCCGCATATGTGTTTTGACAGATATTATTAGAGCATTTTTCTTTTAAATTCTCAGCAATTTATTTATATTGCTGGGATATAAAGTTGAATGTTTGAGAATATCTTTCAAAAATTTCCAAAGTCTACTGATGATTAGGGTAGTTCCTATGAAATGTCGACATATAGATAGCTGGGAAACATAGAAAACAAGCTATTTATAATTTTTATTGGTAGAAAGAGTTTTCTATAATATTTTTATGGAAAATTTATGATAGCAGAAATGTTTTACAGAAAATTTAGCGATAAAAAATATTTTTTTAAAGAAAATTAATTGATATGAACAAATTTTAGGAAAATGTATATCGATATGAAAAATTTCATACAGAAAATTTTTAAGGAAAAAATTTGTCGGTACAAAAATTTTGTATAGAAAAAATTTTTTATAGAAAAAGATTTTTATGGAAAAATTTATCGCCACCAAAAAAAAAAAAATTTATAGATAATTTGTCGACACATAATATTTGTTACGATTTTCTTCTACCATAGAAAAGAAGAAACAAAAAGAGAAAAGTGACCTTTTGCTACTTAAGCACTCAAGAGCCAAGCGTGTAATCCTCAAGCCAATCTCAAAAAATTGCCAGCATGTGGCCTGATAAGCAAAATGGAAAAAATTAAAAATGAAATTTTTCCTGTATTTATTTAATTATCTCTTTCTGCCGTATTAATACTTAAAAACAGCAATGATTATCTTATGGTCAAGATGCGTTATTTGCTAGGGTTTACAGCACCTAACGAATGAACTTCCCGGTTTTTTTTTTTGCCAAGTAACAAAAGGGTTATTTTTATGTTTATTTTCAAATATTGAAAAAATTTAAAGGAGACAAAACCAAGTTCTTCGAACGATTACAGCGGCTCTATGGTAGGTAAAAAATTCACGAATTCATAAAGATATGTCAGTAAGTTGGAACTTCATCCAAACCCTCTTGCGCGCAATATTCTTAATTTTGGCGGTCACACTGGGCTTAGAAGAAGGGATACCATTGCCACCATCAGATTGCTCAATAGGTGATTTTGCCGAAATAGCTCCCGCAAAATAAAACTTTTTGTCTAGCATTGGCCGGACTTAAGTATAAAGCACATTTTTTTTTAATTTTAAAGCATTTTTTAATTTTAAGTTTAGTATTAATATTTGAATACTTATTGTTAGTTCATTTTGAATATTCAATAAATAAATAACGCTACAAAAAAAAAAATGTTTATTTTCTATAGTAGCAGAAAGTCGTAGATTTTTACTTAACTTAACAGTGGTGGATTTGGCGATTCCTGAAGCTGATCTTGGCAATTCCCAAAAAAATTGGAACCGGTTCACTAACGGGTTCAGAACTAGTTTTTCACAAGAAATGCACGTTCTCGCCGTGGAACATGTTTCTGATCTGTTATCAGACATTCGCTTTAGTGCCAAAACTGAAGTATTGCTTCCGGGGAAAAGGGGGGATTTTGGAGATTCCCGAAGCCGATTTTAGAAATTCCTAAAAAACTCGCAATCGCTTTGCTAACCGGTTTGGATTATGATAGATCACCATTGGTCGCAGTGCAAATGGCCGATGAGGGCCATATCCCATCCAATAATAATAACCGGTTTGGAACCGTGTTTTCATATTAAGTGTGCGTTTTTGCCGTGCAACATGTATCTGAACTGCCCTAATTTATTTGTTTGAGAGGTGTAAATAGGCAGTAGAAACGTGTGCAAAAGAAAAATATTTTTTTTTGTGTTGTGGAAGGAAATTTTAAGGGCCGATGTTGATTTTGAATAAAACACAATAACACATATTCATTAAAATATAACGGCCGTATGCAAAAAAACTTAACAAAGCTTGGTAAGCAATTGTTAAGAAAAATTTCCTAATATTTTATGCAAAAGCAATTGTTAGCTTACCTTACACTTAAAGTTAAATTGGGTACACTTTAACTCTACGTTAAAATGACAGTTGACTTGCCGATTGTTATTTTGCTTAAAAATTGAAATTTTGCGAAAACTAAAGAATAATACTATTTATTACTTTCATTATATAAAGAAATAAAAACATTACATTCTCAAACTATTAATTTTGAAAGAATAATATAAATTACAATTATGCTAGTGATGCACTTTCAATCAAACGAATATAATGAAAAACTTTATTCGAATAATGAAAATATTTCTAGTAAGTAAACCTATCAACTTTTCTCAATTTCATTAATATACTACATATTTATTATATATTCAGTATTTATTAAAAAGGTAAATCCAGGAAATGTTTGCCAAAAATGTGCTATTTTATGTCTTAACAATAATTTTTTATTTTTTAAATTTGTTTTTCGGTTTTCGAATATTAGTTTTCATGCATCACTATTCAAAATATTACAACTGAACATAAGGGCATTGCCAGAATAAAACGACTAAATTCCTTACTACATTTAAAAGTTAACGTACTGTTTTTGCATAAAAGTTTGTAACAAATGTATGGTAGTGCTAATGTGTTTGGTAACTAACGTATGCGTTAAAACTCAAGTAAGAATTTTTTTTGGATATGGCCCTAAATGTTTTAATTTAAAAATTGTTTTAGTACAAAATTTTACTAAAATTAATTTCAAATACATTTTATTTGTTTATGAATATTCACAATTTTTTGTAGGAATTGTTGTCACTTCTTTATTATCATTATTTTTATTTGTATGTATGGAACAAAATATCGGCTAAATAGCCGCCGCACCTTCGGCGGCACACCTCAATCCGATGGCCCACATTTTCGATGACGCTAAGGCATAACTGAAATTCTATGCCAATGCCGAACTATCTCACCCTTTAGCTCATGAATGGTTACTGGCTTATCGATGTACACCTTTTTTTAAATAACCCCAAAGAAAGCAGTGCAACAGTGTCAAATAGTATGATCTTAGCGGCCAATTGACATCACACCACGTGAGATAACGCGGCTAATGACTTTCTGACGCAGAGCCAGTATTTGGTTAGTTGTGTCACAAGCGGTACCGTCCTGTTGAAACCACATATCGTCCACATCCATATCTTACAATTTGGACCATAAAAAGTTCGTTATCATTTCACAATAGCGACCAACATTAACAGTAGTTTGCTGATCGGCATCATTTTCAGAAAAATATGGCGCTATGATGCCGCCAGCGCGTGAACCGTACCATACATTGCATTGGTTTTTCGACAATCACTCTTGGATTATCATTTGCCCACACGTGAATCCACTGAGGTGAAAATGTACCTCATCACTGAAGATGATTTTCTTTGAAAATTTATCATCCACTGTTGCCATTTCTTGCCACCATTCTGATTATTAACGACGCTTGAAATAGTCTTTAGTTCTTGAGTCAATTGCACTTTGTAAGCGTGTAAATGCAAGTCTTTGTACGACGAGTGGGAGAGGTGCAATTGTTGGGCACGATGCCGTGTTGAGGCGGCTCTTTAGCCACACTATCGCGAACAGCAGCTATATTTTCTGCAGAACGAGCTGTACGAACATGAACTGCTGTTTTCACATCTTATATAGATCCGATTTGACCACGAAAAAATCGTGCTCAAATTGTTGCACGATTTTGTGGACTGTTCGCAATTTTGGTCGATTAAATTGACCGAATAAATCTCGAAGTGCACGATATGCATTTTGATTTGAACACCCATTTTCATAATAAGCCCGCATAAATTTAACGCGTTGCTCGATTGTGAATCTTTCCATGGTTTAAACTGAGTTAGTCTGAAATTGAGAAGTGTCAAATGAAATGCAGAAAAAAAGCTTGACGTTCAGCTGTGGTTCACACCACAATAATTTTTTCGGAATATTGGGATATAAGGTACAATGTGTGAAATTATCTTGGAAAGGTTTCCAAGTCTACTGAAGGTTAAGGTAGCTCCTTATGTTGATATATAGACAGCTAGGAAATATAAAAACAAAGTGATTATAATTTTTTGATTGGTATACGAGGGCGGATTGATATTGGATCTGCATAGCGCTAGAGGGCAGCACAAACACAATTTTTTTTTTTTTTTTTTTGAAATTGCGATCTGTCGAACGTCAGCTGTTTGTGTTCGTTGAAAAATGAAAAAAGTGAATTGTTCCTAAAAAATGCAATATCATATAAAGTTGCAGGTGGCTGCAGATAAATTTGCACATTTTACAATCACAGGTTATCATAATAATTTTAAAAAAATATTCTAACGCGAATACCCCAGAATATCAGAAGTTCCGGTCCACAGAAGTCTTTTTTTTTGTGGCTTTTTTCAAGCAGTTAGTCGTATAGTCAACTTGTACCACATATTTTCTACAATACTTCAGCACAGGTCACAAACAACATTTTTTTAGTTAATACATACCTCTAACTATAAATAAAACTAATTTTCTTCCACTTAATTGAGACAAATGCAACTTTAGAGAATATTTGGCAATGCAAAGAAAACACGTGTTAAAATTTAGGCTGAAACATATGTTAGGTTTCACAGCTCACAGCTGTTCAACTAGATCATGACAATCAAAATGTAATCGATATGTAAGTTCAGTGGTATATTAATAATCGATAAATACACAGTTTTGGAGCAGTTAAACACTTTGAAAATTGAATTAAACAACGCTAGATCGACCATTTCGCCCACAGTGCAACGCATCGGTTCACACAGCATCAGATACTATGCTAATATTACGTGAATAACACTTTGAATTGGTTGATCATCGACCTAATAGTCTAGATATAGCTTCTAGTGAGTTTTTCCTGTTTCTAAATTTGGAAAAAATGGCTCGTAGGAAAAAGATTCATCTCAAACGAAGAACTGATTACCGCAACTAACGCGTATTTTCAGGGGTTCACAAAATCGTATTATTCGGATGGTATAAAAAAGTTGGAATATCGTCTTACTAAGTGTACGAGTTGAGCTAGAAGGAGACTAAGTTGAGAAATAAATAGTTTAAAAAAAATGTATTTTTTCCTACTTAGGTAGCTTTAATATCAATCCACCCTCGTATTTAACAAATTTTTGAAATCATAAAAAGTTGAAAAAATTTTATATAAAATTCACCGATAGATAACATTTACAAATTAATCGCTACAAAACAATTTATCGAATTAAAAAAATTTCTAGAAAATTATTGCTTTCGACTTGTTTTCTAAAATGAAGAGCAAATTAAATAATAATAAAAATTTCATGTAGAAAAAATGAATGAAATTCCTTGAATTATAATAATTTAAAATTTCCAAGTGTGTGTGCTTTTCAAAAGATTATTTGAAAAAAGTCAGAAGAAAAGCTGCTGGTGGCCACAAATGGTCAATAAAAATGCCAACTACTTGCTGCTACACACACACACACACACATACACACAGAAATTTGTTCGTGTGCTGGTTGTTGTTGACCAGCGATAATTACCAGCCATAGAAGCTCAATTTTATGACCTTTTAGGCAAAAACCATAATTATAATAATAATAGACAAATGTGTGGTGTGTTTGTTTGGTTGGTTGGTTGGCGGTGGGTAAAATTAAAATGAAATAAAGAAAATAAACAAAATTTAATTATTTTCTTAGAATAATTACTCGTACTACAAAACTTTTCTATTTCTAAGGCAAATTTAACTTTAAGTAGTTTAATAAAATTAATATGAGAATAATCAATCATAACTAATATGAAATTATTTTCCATTTCATTTATTTAAAACAGCCCACGTGGCGTATATGGGGTGAGGAAAAGGACACCGATATTATATATACAGTTTATTTGAAAAAGGTGTGCTACCACCGGCCCACACCTTCAGCAGCTACCGTAAGTAAAAATAATAAACTAAAATTGTTTATTTAATTTAAATATTTTTTTTTTACCCTTTTAAGGCCGATTCTGAAGATGATATTTCTTATTTGGAATGGGAAATGGTACGAGTTCGTTTTGTCAAGGCCGCCACTTTGGAACGGCTTGTCGAGGCCTTGGCTACCGATGATGGCGAATTGGAGTCGACATTTATTAATGTTTTCCTCAATACCTATCGCACCTTTTCTACACCCAAAGAGGTTCTCAGCCTGTTTGTCAAACGCTACAATACTCTGTGTGAAAAACAACGCATTGAAGATCTTAAGAACAAAGACAATGCCAGCTACGAGCGCTCCAATTCCATTCACGAACAGCATAAGAAAACGTTATTGTCGGTGTGGAAGATGTGGCTGAATGGTTTTCCAGAAGACTGGAACGAGGAGAATTTAGAAGCTTTAATCAATTTTACCAGCAAATATCTTTCAAATTCAGATTTACATGCGAGAGCTTTAAATCAATTGGAAATGATACTGCGACAGCAGGTGTATAATAAGAAACAGCTGCCCGCCTGGTTGGGCGATCAGTTTGCTGATTTGTATTTGGCGCCTGAGTTTCATGGTAGAGCGTGTTTTTTAGAAACTTATCGTTTTCCTCGCATTGATGTGCGTCATTTTGCTGAGCAGTTGACACGCATGGATTGTGAGCTTTTCAAAAAAGTAATATCGCATCAGTGTTTGGGTGCCACCTGGTCGCGCAGATCACAGGGCTGCTGTGAAACAGTGGTGGCCACAGTGACGCAGTTTAATGAAGTTTTGTACAGAGTGATAACTAGTATTTTGATCGAAAGAGCTTTGGAACCTCAAGTGAGTATATATCCTTATTTATCTAGCTGTAAAGAAAAAATACTCTTTGATTATTATCGCCCCAGTATTTATCGGCAATCATAGACACTTTCCTAAAAGAAAAGTATGAACAAAAAGGTGTTTAGTAATGAGGTAAATGACATACATATCAACTGATTTGAATGTATTTTGGGAAAAGATGCCACACCTTCGTTCAAAAATGTCAGTCATTTTTCTTGAGAATTTTTTTGTTAACTCGACTTTTGCGAAATTATTTTTTCGTTGAACTCTTGGAACGATTTTCTTGTCATGCGAATATTAAATCTTGAAAACTGGAAAAATGAAATAATCAGACATATCACAGAGTAAAATTCCCTTCGGAAATGAGATTCAATTCTTTTTTTGATTATTTTTTGAAATTGTTTTTAACACAAGCTATTCGGGTAAAATTGAAAATCTTGATTTCATTTGGAGTTTCTCAATCTAAACTTGAAATTCTAAAGCACATATATTTCGATTTTTCTAAATTTCAATTTAAAACTTTCAATTATTTCAAATTCTTTTTCTTAGTTTCATTTGAAGTTTTCTCATTTTCAAATTAAATTTCTTGATTTCGTTTGGAGTTTTATCAATTTCTAATTGAAATTTCTGGTTCCATTATAAATTTAAAAAAATGTTTAATTTTCTTTTATTTAAAAATTTCTTTTTTGGTTTCATTTGGAGTTTTTTTTTTTGAAATTTTAGATTTCATTTAGAATTTCCTGACCTTCAAAGTGAAATTCACATAATATTTGGAGTTTTCTCAATTTCAAAATGAAATTCACATAATATTTGGAGTTTTCTCAATTTGAAGTTTTCTTTTAATTTCAAATTAGAATTCTTAATTGTATTTGAAGTTACTTCAACTTAAAATTGCAGTTCTCAATTAAATTTAGAGTTTTCTAAATTTTAAATTAAATTTCTTAATTTCGTTTTGAGCCTCCTTAATATCAAATTGCAATTTTTCGTTTCTTCTGCAATTTTCTGGGTTCAAAATTGAAATTCTTGAATTTGTCTACAGTTTTCTCAATTTCAAATTGAAATTCTCAATTTGGTTTGGCGTTTTCTCAATTTAATATTGAAATTCTTGCTGTTGTTTGAAGTTTTCTCAATTTAAAAGAGAAATTTTCGGTTTCATTTCAAATTTCCTGCATTAAGATTAAAATTCTCAATTTGGAGATTTCGTTCGAAGTTTTCTCAATTTCAGTTTCGTTTTAATGTTCCCTGAATTTAAAAATGATGTACACAATAATATTTGGTATTTTATTAATTTCATATTATAATTCTCAATTGAGTTTGCAGTTTCATAAATTTAAAATTGATATTTTTAATCGTATTTGGATTTTTCTCAATTCAAGTTCAATTTCTTGGTTATGTTTGGCATTTCCTCAATATTAAATTCACATTTTTAGTTTCATTTGATATTTTCTGAATTTAAATTAAAATTCTCAATTATATTTGGAGGTTTCTCAATGTCTAATTGAAGTTCTCAATTTTGTGTGAAGTTTTCTCAATTTCAAATTCAAATTCAATTTCTTCTTTTATAAAATAAATACATATATAATAATTTTATATAAATATATAATAAATTATTTATTAAAAATAAAATATTTATTATAAATTCTCAATAATTTATTTAGATTGTTGGGATATAAAGTTGAATGTTTGAGAATATCTTTTAAAAATTTCCAAAGTCTACTGATGATTAGCTCCTATGAAATGTCTATATATAGGCAGCTGAGAAACACAGAAAACAAGTTGTTTATAATATTTCGATAATATATATTTTTTTAAATTTTTTTTAAGGAACGTGCTGTTTATATTTCCGTATGGATTGATATAGCCCAAGAATTAAGATTATTGAAAAACTTCTCATCCTTAAAAGCTATAATTACCGGCTTAAATTCTTCAGCTATCTACAGACTGAGCAAAATATGGTCGGTTCTACCAAAAGAAAAGGTATAAAAAATCAACTAAAAAAAATTTGTTTACTTCAAATTATTCATATAATTTTTATCGCCGCCTTCAGTTGGAAATATTTCATGAATTGGCTCGTATTTGTTCGGAGGATAACAACGCTTCAGTACAAAGAGAACTTCTGATACGAGAAGGTACAGCGAAATTTGCCGAAACGGTGGGAGAAAATGATCGTCATATGCAAAAGATCATACAGAAACAGGTGAGCTTATTGTTTAATACAAAAAATTTGTTTAATATTTATTCTTTTTGTTGTTCCGCTTTTTGCAGAGTACCCAAACCTCTCACGGCACTATACCTTATTTGGGAACATTTCTTACCGATTTAACTATGATACATCAAGCCAATTCCGATACCGTGGGCGAGGACAAGTTAATTAATTTTGAAAAGAAACGCAAAGAATTTGAAGTTTTGGCAAAAATAAAACTGTTGCAGGGAGCAGCTAATACTTATAATCTGGATGAAGATCCCTTATTCAATAGATGGTTTTATTCAATGCCGGTTTTAACTGAAGAAGATGCTCATACTTTATCGTATCAATTAGAACCACCGCCTCCCACCGCTCCTCGCAAGAGCAACACTTCCTCAAATATGTCCTCTACCAATTCTTCTATATTGGGTCATCGAAAAACCGATTCTATAGCCTCTAATTCTAGCAGTGGAGCCGGCTCACAATTTTATTGTGAAATAAGCTCGCACAACAGTTCCAGACACAATTCCTTAGACCGAGAGGCCCACAACAACCACATGTCCGCCACCAGCAGTGTATCAAATTTATCCTTGGACTCCAGCAATTCCGGCGGGGGCATAAATAAAACCAAAATGATACATTCCCACAGCTCGAATGGTTTGTTGCGCAGCAATCACGGCTCAACCACCAGTGGCAGTCACACTCCCACCCATATTGGTTCACCTTTAATTAATGCTCAAGTTGTTAATTCTCCGGGGGCCAATGCTGATTTCTATATAGTCAAAATCACTCTCGAAACAGAAACAATGCCACAGGACGGCATTGTTGTGTACAAGAGTATGATGGTGAAAAACAATGAACGCACGCCGCAAGTGATACGCAATGCCTTAATGAAACTGGGCATCGAAGATGATCCCGACAACTATACTTTGGCTCAAAGACTACCGGATAGAGATGTCGATTTGCCACGCAATGCTAATGTCTTTTACGCGGTGGTCGTTAATAAAAATTTCGAATTGCGTTTCATATTGAAACCCAACACGGAACGTATGAATGGCGGCCTTAATGGAAGTGGCAGTCGCAGTAGTCGCGGCAGCAATAGCTAATGGTTAACCAAGACCCTGTAAAGAATAAAGGGTCCCGGTATAGCCAAGAAAGCTATTAAGAAAATGCTGGCTAGCAAGTAAACTTAAGACAGAGCGTACAATAAAAACAAGGGTGCTTTTGTAATTTGTGCAGAGGAAAAAGCAAATTAATGTTTTGAACGTTTGTAAATAAAGTTACAGGAATAGTGAACTAACAATTTCATAAATTGAAAGTAAAAACAAAAATAATTAAACTAAAAGTTATTTAAAAGCAAAAAAATTAAGAAATAAACTGTTTTGTAGGCTTTATGAGGAATGCTCTCTTAATGCAATTAACTTGGATTTTTGAAATTTGGGTTCATCGCTTACAAGTAATTTCAAATAAAATGAAACGAAAACTCACTTTTCATGGAGCAATTCGTTAAGACGTAAATAATAAAAATTTTGTAAATTTTATTGAGGGGGGTTTTTTTTATAGTATTAACAATTTACAAATTTTATACCTAAAAAAACATATAAAAAATGTTTAACAAATTTAAAAAACTGAGCAAAATAGTTCAGTGTTGAAATATTCCTTTGATTTGGAAATTAAACAAAAACTTTAGTATTGTGTTTTTAGTTTAATTTAAACAAAATATTTGTAGACATTTTCTTTAAATTATTTTTCTTTTGATTTTGCTATCATTTGTACATAATAAACTGGAATCTCGCGAAATTTTTTTACACATGACAAATTGTTTTAACACATTATTGCATATTTATATAAGTTGCTTACTATAATGATATTTTTCTAATAATTAATTTATTTATATATTCCAATAATAAATTTATTTATTAAAAATAAATAGAAATAGTTATGAATATAAGTAAATAAAAATAAATCGAATAATTATTAACTGACTAAACATACACAACTAAAACAATAATACTTTGATATTTCTATTTATAATAGATTTTTTTTTTTGTATAAATTTTTTTTGGAAATTTATATATTATAAATAACTCCCACAATTTTCTACTGTATTTTTGTCATGCTATAAGGAAAAGAACATAATTATGCTTTAACTGTTATTTAAGATTTTAAGTTATAAGTAAAACAAAACCCTTTAAAGAAAATGTATTATATGTATATGAATTAAAAATTTGAATATTAATTTAATATACACTGTATATGTATTTAAATAACAAAAATGAGTATAAAGTTCATATACATAAAATAATTTATAATATATTTACAAAAGAAACTTAATGTATTATGTAATAAAATAAAACAAATCAAGATAAAATAAATATAATTTATTGGACACAATTCGGAAAAAATTATACAAGATGGTTACATATAACTTGTGTTTTATTTATAAATTAACATTATTAATGAAAAATATATATGATAATAAACTAAAGCAATACATCTTTAGTAAAGATAAAAATAACGTACAACCATTTCTATTCAGTTCTGTCAAACTCGCGAAAAATTGATCGCAGTATTTATAGTCATAATTAAAAAATAAAAATCCTTCTTGACGAAAGACAGATTGGAACTTTAACCAGAAAACATGTAATACATACTAGAACAGATTTTGCCTCCCGGATAAATAGAATTTCATCATTACAATTTTCTTTTAATCTAAAAGTAAGCGATAAGTTACCGGGAAGATAGTTCTAGCTGCAACTTTTAACCAGAGTTTTTTATATTTGAAGTTGCCACATTTTCTCACGCTACCATAATTTTTACTCAATGAATTACATTCAGTGATGCCAGAAACTTTTGTGGGAAAAACTTAATTTTTCAAGAAAAGGTCTTAGTTTTAGATAAAAATCTTTAAATGTGCTTTGGAATTTTTTACACCAAATTATTTTAACAATACAAGAAGTAGTTCTGGTTTATTTTCATTTATTCTTACATATTGTTTTACATTGAAATTTCCCAAAAAAAGTTTGTTTAGTCTTATCTAGACTTTTTTTTTTTATATTGGACCAGTACTCAGGGGATGACACCTACATATGCAGTGCATTGTACCAGAACTAGGAAAATAGGTTGTGAGGAGGGGGAAAGCGGGAGTAGTGTTTGTGAACATTTGACTTGAATTTTCCAACGTTATAACAGACATTAAACACTTCTGCAGGCAACTTGTTCCACAGACGAAGCGTGCGGCTGAAAAACGAATTCTCTCTGTAATGCGTAGTACGATTCCCCGGGCAATCAACCGCAAATGGATGAGCTCTAGACGATGAACGCGTGCTACGTAAAAATGTGCGAGTTTCGGGAACAAGATCCCTAATCTCATCAGAGCAAAATCCATTGTAGTAACGATAGAACAGAGTAACGCACCCCACACTGCGTCGATGCTCCAGTGAATCAATAGAGTTGGATACCCTACTGTCACTGATGAGCTTCTTCACCCTGTTCTGCACACGGTCGAGTAACCCCAAAATAGACTTTGAGGCACCGGCCCAAACATGAGAGTTGTATTGCATTTTCGGTCGGATGTAGGTAGTATAAATAGTAAGGAGGTCGGATGGAGTGAAGTACATCTTAAACCGTTTCAAAAAACGTGAAAAATGTGATCATTCCAGCGAATATCACACTGTATTTTCATTCCAAGAACATTAAGAGCATCCAATATTTATACCATCCATGAGATCCAGATGAAGCAGCATTTGCGGTCATTTGTTTGTGCGTTAATAAGCAACATTGGGTCTTACGAGCGTTGAAGGCGACCCCATTCGGAGATTAATATAAGGGCACTATTCAGTGAATCGTTCATATTCAGCCTCTCGGCAGCGATCTCTGATAGGCTGGGTCTATAGCTAAAAGAGTACGAATGGCAAATGCTGCTGTCATCTGCGAAAGATGACAGCAGCTCATTAAGCCTTTTTCCTTTTACTAAAAGTAAATTTTTATAAAAGTACCTTTTAATAGTTTTATTAAGTCTCATTAAGGGGTTTTCCTTTTAATAAAAGTAAATTTTTATAAAAGTACCTTTTAATACTTTACTTAAGGCTCATTAAGCGTTTTTCGTTCTTAATAAGAGAACATTTTAATAAAATAACCAAAATAACCTTTAATAAAAGTACATTTTAAGTAATTTTTATTAAAGTACTTTTTTTCTTGCTGCAAATTTTTCGGCCATTTACTTGCAGTCTACACCCAACTTGAATCGCAGTTTAAGCATTAAGTTAAAACTTGCTGTTTAAATTTCTGCCTGTTTAAATATCTGCGGCGTACACGTAGTGATGTTAGAGTTATAACTTCTCATAGTAAAAAATAAAAATGGTGAAAAACAACTACAAATAGCAGGCTGTTGTCAATTTAAGTTATAACAGAGTTTCCAAATGAAATGTTTTAACAACCAAGTTATAACTTTAGCCAAACTGCAACATGAGCGGTCCACATTTAACTTTAACTTGAAGTTAGCGTTAAAGTTAGTGTTTTCATGTCAGGTGGAGACAGCACTTAACAATTGCTTTGTTAAGTTTTTTTGCATACGGCCGAATATGTATAAAATAACACAACAGTCTGTCAACTTCCTGCTGTTTGTATGTGATAAACGATTTTCTTTACCAATATCTCTGACAACCACCTGTATTTAAGAATCTTATAGCTACGACAACTACCTATATGGAAGAAACTTAATAAAGTGTCAAATCAGCAACCATAATAGTTTTAGAGTCACTGCTGTCCAAATAATATCAACAGAAAGTCGACCATTTTCAGTGTGGCAATGTTGGACATACAATACAGCTAAATTTACTTAAAAAAAAAACAAAATATCTTAAACGGTCAAAATATAATGCTAAAATTTTAATTGAATCCTATTTTTGTTATTCTAGTTAACATAAATTTGTAAATGATGAAAATTTATTGGCCGTTGTTTTAATAAAGAAAATTGATTTAAAATTAGCAACAACATACATGGTACAACAATATACAGGTACAACAATATACAGGTAGTGTCGCAACGGTGGCCGACACTTGTTTTATGATGATAACTATCAAAAGTTGTTTATACGTGCGGACATACACACACATTTTTTATTATTGTTTACAAATTGAAAAAGTTTTTGGAAAAAAAAAAATGTTCCAATAATACTTTTCAAACACAACAGACAGTTTTTCTTGATCTTTATTTATATATTTAATTTAATTTATTGCACGAGTTTTAAATACAAAAACTTATTGAAGAATTATTTGTAAAACAAAAACACGAAGAAAAATATACGTTTGTTTTTTTTTTACTTTCTTTGACAGTTATCAACACAAAGCAACAATAAAAAAAAACATGTTGTTTTTTTTATTGTTGGATTGTTGTAGTTCCGCTTTTACCTGCTATATTATTGTACCAAGCCGCAGTTGAATTAAACTAATGACGTTTTCTTTTCTGTAACATTTTCAATATTGTTTTGCCAAAAAAATACAGAAATATACAGTTTTCTCAACTTTTTTCAAATATTTACAGTCATCTTCTTTTCATCTCAATAAAACTTAAAATTTTTAACTTGAATTTTAAGAAAAAAGTGCAGCATAAAGGCAAAACTTTTTCAGAAAAGAAAACGGCATAAAATCTAGTTTTCATGACAAAAAAAAAATAGTATGACCAAAGTGTAAAAGATATATATAATAAAAAATTATGCTTTTGGAAATATTTTATTTCCAAATATAATATAATAAGAGAACAAAATTTAAATGGAGTTTTAAATAAATTAATAAATTCAGATATACATAAATTCAGGTATACATACTTCATCTTTAAATAAGAGTTCTTAATTTTATATAAAAAAAAACTTTTTAAGGGCTAAATAAACTATACAAACTGCTTGTACAACAGCCAAAATTTTACGTTTGTACTAACATTTAAAGGAGTTGTTTGCTTGTTTGTACAAATATTTTAAAGCATGTTTGCACGACAAACAAAAATTTGTTTAATTAAGTTGCTTTTTTAGCTTTTAATGTATTTTTTATAGAGAACTTTTTTCAGGAAGGACTGATATAAACAGAGCTCGTTCTATAAGCAATGAAATTTCGTAAAACTAAAAACTCTAAAGACCGGGTCACACAGCATCCCTCGTACTTTGTTCGTCTCCTTTTTCAACTGACATCAACTTATACGAAGTATGAAGTTTGCGCAATCAGCTAACTTTTTATATCCGTTAACTTTGTTAACGGATATAAAATCAGTGCGAAAATTGAAGTTGTAGTAATGCTTCTAAAAAAGTCGGGGGATTTTCACGTTCCCTGTAGCCGAATTCCCAAAAACTCAGAACCGCTTCGCTAACCAAATCAGAAGCGGGGCTTTCATATTCGGTGTGCGCTTTGGCCGTGGAACGTCTACCTGAACTAATAACGCTGATTCAATTTAGTGCAAAAATTTAAGTTGCCATATTCTTTCCGGGGAAGTCAAGAATTTGGGTCATTCCTGAAGCCAATTTTAGGAATTCCAAAAAAAAAAAAAAAAAAAAAAAAACAATCGGAATGCGTTATACGGATAATTATCTGATTATATGGATAATCAATTTAGTTTGATATCGAAGCGTGTTTTCCAGTTTTTAAAACTACATATATTTATTCTTGTATTAAAATTAAAGTTTTATGGTCTGAAAAAGTCTTAACACATATGCATATGCATCAGCATGAAGTAATCAAAGATTGAAGGTTTGATATTGTCATATTCGTTTTTATTTTTATCTGGGACCAGTACTCAGGGGATGACCCCTACATATGCAGCGCATTGTATTGGAGCTAGAAAAATAGGTTATGATGAGGAGGAAGGAGGGAGTAGTGTTCGCGGATTGCTAACAATAACAACACGAAAGACTAAAAACAAACTCTATTGCAGCATTTAAAATGTTGAAATTAAATTAGTTAGAACTGATCAGTGCCCAGTGTATATACCTGCGACACTGCTCAGATTAGCAAAATTTAGTCCAGCACCCTGCACACCACAATACAATGAAATGCCAATTTTACTTTTTTATGAAAACATAATGCAGTTGTTGTTCAAAAGATTTCAAATGAAAACTAATATATTTTTTCCAGCAACTCTTGTTATTTCAAATATAAACTGTCACTTATAGGCACACACATATCAATATCATTGTATTGGTTTTTAACTTTAAATTTTTTGTTGTTGAGGAAATTTAAAGAAAACCCCACAATACTGTTTCGTCTTAGAAAATAATACAAAAATGAAAAAAATCGGGTTATATGTGACGTCACATGTCATAAAGCAAAAATAAAAAATAAAACGAAAACTACATCACACAGTGACGTACGAATATGTCGTCATCAAACTCTCATAATACACCAACAAATAATATGCAGTCATAAGAAGCACCTACACACACCAACGCCACGGCATTATATTAAAAATATAAACCTACGTTTTATCAAGTATGTGTGTGTATAACATATGTTTTCATATACAGTTACCAACTGCAAGAAAACTTTGCATAGGTCACATCGACAACAATGGACGAGTATTAGTTATTACCTTGTCAAAAAGTTACATTTATTTATTTATATTACATACATACTTCGTTTACGATTAACAAGAAGTATGTTTACTGTATCTGAAAAAGTTTGGTTTTATTACGCTTATGCTTTTCTTAAATATATTTTCTTAAACAAATATGTACGCATGTATGTATATACAAAGATTGCACCTGACAATTTACACCTTTCAATAGCAACGCAAGCATGTATTATCTTATGTACATACTTACATACATACACACATATGCAAATGCATATAAAGTCCATACATGCATGCAATTGTAAAATTCTTGTTTACTTTTTCATAGAGAACGACATCAATTTCACCACCACCTACAACAGCGAATGTTGCCAGCTTGAACAATGCTAACATTTTTGATTATTTCACCACAAAAACTAACAGTTATACTCAAACGATAAGCTAAAATGTTTTCCAACACTCTTCTTAATACAAACTTCTACTTGGTGTACATATGTAGATTTCTAAATGAAAATTTTGCTCCAATCCGTGCGTTACCTAGTCCTAGTCTCTACGACTGCGATTAACTCTGACATGATATCTGAGAAAACGTCGCACAGTGGCCCGTTTTGACTTTTTTCGTTGCAAAAATCATATCTTCTGAACAATTAGGGATATTTAAAAAAATTAAAAAGATATTACAAGAGGACACCTTAAGCTTGCAAATGATGTTATATGCATGCTTCTGTGATTATACGGTGCTACAAAATATTGCAGTCAAAATCAGAAAAAATTTCTGGAATGAATTTTAAGTCTATTTCATAACAAAAAGTTATTTGGTTCGCAAGTGGACATTATTCTACGTTTTAATACTTATGGTGTTTTCTTTTCTGATAAAAATGTTACACCTATGCTACAGATAGTGGTTCAACATGTTCTTTTCTAAAAAATTTGATACACTATTAAATATGAGTTAATGTATACATGCAAAGTAATTAAACAATCGCTATTTAAAGTGGTTTGTTTAGATATTACTTATTCCTTCAAATTAATATTAATAGTCAGCAATATTCCTATATACATTTAACAAACTTACTATTTAGGGACTGTAGCTATGCTGTTGTAAATTACTAAATCATCCTAGCTAGTTTTCATATAGGAAATACATCTCCCCTTGCTCCGATCATATAATATTCTATCGAAGATCCGGCTGTAAAAAGTCTTATTTTAGAAGTGGATAGTAGGGGCCATATCCAAAAAAAATTCTTACTTGAGGTTGAACGCATACGTTAGTTACCAAACACATTAGCACTACCATAGATTTGTTAAAAACTTTTATGCAAAAACAGTATGTTAACTTTTAAATGTAGTAAGGAATTTAATTGTTTTGTTCTGGCAACGCCATTATGTTCAGTTGTAATATTTTGAATAGTGATGCATGAAAACTAATATTCGAAAACCGAAAAACAAATTTAAAAAATAAAAAATTATTATTAAGACATAAAATAGCACATTTTTGGCAAACATTTCCTGGATTTACCTTTTTAATAAATACTGAATATATAGGGTGTTTTTTAAGCTAGATAGAACTTTAAATTGTAAAAAGTAACACAAAAAATTAAATTTTGATGAAACATTTTTTTTATTTGTTTCAGTATACTCTGACAAATCATCATGAATAGACTCACGCTTGAACAACGCTACGAAATTATCCAAATTTACTTTGAAAATCAGTCGTCGATTCGCGCGTTGTTTTATCGCAAAATTGTGTTCAGCGATGAGGCGCATTTTTGGCTTAACGGGTTTGTTAATAAGCAAAATTGCCGCATATGGAGTGAGACCAATCCACAAGAGACCCTACAGACTCCATTACATCCAGAAAAATGCACTGTTTGGTGCGGTTTTCATGCTGGTGGCATCATCGGACCTTATTTCTTCAAAAATGAGGCCGGAGCTCGCGTTACGGTCAATGGAGATCGTTACCGCACCATGATCAATGATTTTTTGTTTGAAAATATGGATAACATTGATCCGGAGGAGATGTGGTTTCAACAGGATGGCGCTACGTGCCATACGGCGAACGCAATCATCGACTTACTGAAATCAAAATTTGGCGATAAGTTGATTTCGAGAAATGGACCTGTCAATTGGCCTCCAAGGTCGTGCGATTTGACACCTCTCGATTATTTCCTGTGGGGCTACGTGAAGTCACTGGTTTATGCTGATAAACCAGCAACAATTGACGCCTTGGAGGCCAGCATTGTTCGTGTTGTTCGTGACATACGGCCAGCAGTGCTCGAAAAAGTGGCCCAAAATTGGACGTCCAGAATGCGCTTCGTCAAGAACAGCCGCGGTGCCCATATGCCCGAAATCATTTTCAAATGTTAATGTCACGTATTGATCTTTCGAATAAAAAAAAAATTTTGATTACAATTTAATTTTTTGTGTTATTTTTTACAATTTCAAGTTCTATCGGGCTTAAAAAAACACCCTATATAATATGTAGTATATTAATGAAATTGAGAAAAATTAATAGGTTTACTTACTAGAAATATTTTCATTATTCGAATAAAGTTTTTCATTGTATTCGTTTGATTGAAAGTGCATCACTAGCATAATTGTAATTTATATTATTCTTTCAAAATTAATAGTTTGTAATGTTTTTATTTCTTTATATAATGAAAGTAATAAATAGTATTATTCTTTAGTTTTCGCAAAATTTCAATTTTTAAGCAAAATAACAATCGGCAAGTCAACTGTCATTTTAACGTAGAGTTAAAGTGTACCCAATTTAACTTTAAGTGTAAGGTAAACTAACAATTGCTTTTGCATAAAATATCAGGAAATTTTTCTTAACAATTGCTTACCAAGCTTTGTTAAGTTTTTTTTGCATACGGCCGTAGGTATTTCTCTTACGGAAACATCAGATACCATGATTGATCGATCCATTTCTTTTCGATCAAACAATTATATTTATATTGATAAAAATATGGTTGTACAAAGTTTGAATATTCGACATTATGCAGCCTCTTATAAGAGATAAAAAAAATTCACTTTCGTTTTTCGAGCCTTCAGTAATTTTGAGTTTTGTATATTTCCCATTATTTAAGTTTTTTTCATAAATGACAAAATAAAGCGTACTTTGAGGGGCCAAACAGTCTACAATTTCCCTTGTATTTTCAAATGCTTTTGAATCCTGGATCTCCAAAGGGTTTCCCATCGAATGTTATCATTAATTTTATGAAAGTAAAATTTTTTTATTTTTGCAACGGGTTTTTTAATAATGAGCAACTGTGCGACGGAAGAATGAGAGAAAGAATTTTTTTATGTCCATCCAAGGTGCATTAACGTCTATAAGGTGGCAGCACCAGGGCATAATTACAACAATACCACAAAAACAGTCATGTGGTAAGCTATGCTTGTCAAACATATTTGTAACTTTTATTACAATTATAAACTATGAAATTATAAGCAGTTTGTTTTCTATGTTTCCTAGCTGCCTATATGTCGACGTTTCATAGGAGCTATCATAATCATCAGTAGATTTGGAAATTTTTGAAGGATATTCTCAAACATTCAACTTTATATTCCAAGAATCTAAATAAATTATTGAGAATTTAAAAAGGAAAATTTTTTAATAACACCTGTCAAAACACAAAAAAACGGCCCAAAATAAAAAATATTTATTGGACTTCAGCCTGATAAAATGTCCATCCGAAATATGTATGTTTGAGTACGGAGTATGAACATATTTTTAGCTTTTCATGCCTAAGCTGCTGAACCGACTGAAATGAAATTAGTTTGCAGATATTTTGAGATTTGAGATACATTATAGGGTAGTTTTTATTTTAAAATTTCAGTCATAAAGGTGAGATAAGGGGCGCAAAACCACCGGTTTAAAATTAATTTCTAAAAAAAACCCGTCATTTACGAACTGATGTTTTCTTTTGAAAAAGTTTGCCAATGGTGTGAAAATTTAGCAAAATTTGGACACCGAGCAGATGAAATGGCCGTTCAAAACAGATGTTTTTTATTTACTCCAGCATTCCCGAACCAATTTTTAATGTTCTTTCTTCCTTTAAAAGAGTTTGTAAACGGACCACGGCGAATTTATACAGGTGAATGGAAGCGGAAAGGTGAATTCAATACTATGTATTTTGTTATTGTAAAACTTACTGAGAATCAGCGTTGTCAACTTTGAAATTTCAAAACGTACCAAAATGGGAGAAAAAACGCACCAAAAAAATTTTTTTTTTCATTTTCTAAGTTGTTCACAAAGTTGCTATAAAAAATTACCAAATACTAGTATTGTTAATAAAAGCTTAGAATTCACTCTTTTACTTAATGTGTTGTTTATAGAACACACGACGAACTCGAAAATCATTAAAAAAACTGAGTGCTTTTCATACAAATTTTCTAGGCAAGTTGCTCGACCGCGCACTATGGACCCCACATAAATATTTGTATAAAAATTATATTTTTATATTAAAAACACGATAAAAACAATTATGTTTTTGTACATTTATTGAATTTTTGATGAACTTTTATAATTTTTTTAAATTAAATTTTTGGTTTGTACATTTGTACAACGGGTTATAGTTCAAGTTTTTTCCTTTCTTAAGTTTTTTTCTTAAGAAGGATTTTTTACAATACAAATCTGCTGTGTTCAATAATTTTTGATTGAAGAAGACAAGAAAAATAATAATCAAATCTTTAGCTGGGGGACAACTAGCTGTTTCGCAGTCGCTACACCACTCATCAGCACCCACTGGGATTTGAACTCGGGTCATGACGTATCATGATTTGAGTTTCTATCTATATTCATCTCATATTGAATCACATTTGCATTTTGTTAATTGCCCACATTGTTTGTACAGCGTTTGCTGTCTAGCGGCATTTCTTTTTAGTTATTTTAGTTATTATTTTTTTGTTGTCGTGGTAATAAAAGGAGTTTGCCAAAATACAGAAATTTAAAATTTCCGATATCGGTGCATATATATCCGAGCATATTTAGTCCAAATTTGTAATATATACTATTTATTTACGTAACTATTTGGAAGGGTATTTTAAATTCGGCCCAGCCGAATATATTACACTCTTACTTTTTTTTCAAATTTTTTATGAAAATTTTGGCGTTTTATTTTAAAAGCTTTAAATTTATACCTTAATATTTTCTCAGTGTACGCATTCAATTAACTCTAACTCAATTAACTAACGTTATACGCACACACTCTTAACTATTGAGTAACAATTTGTAAAAACGTGTCTGCTGTGAAAAATTCGGTAAAATGCGTTCGAACTCGAAATCTTACAAAAAGCTTTCGGTATCAGAAACACAATTTGTAACATTTCTTACATTTAAGCAAATAGTTGGAGACGTGGAGCCTTTAAGAAAGGACTTAAAACTTGTGATACAAGAAGCAAAAAATGCCAAACGGTAAACTTGCTTTTTAATCAAATAGAAAAATATGTGTGCTTAAAAAAAATGGAAAAATTCAAGCAGCAAGAAAAATAAAAATGAAATAAATATTAAACTTTCAAAAAGAAAAGGTTAATAAATTTTATGTAATCATAAAAAAAAAGTTGTTAAAGCATCTGAAAGGTTTAAAAGAGTTTTGTAAAATTTTCTTAGTTGAACAAGGCTAAAGCAAAAGATGTGAATTTGTAATTTTTTTTCGACTCAATATTAAGCCTTTTTTTTTGTTGAAATACATATACATACATACATAGTATACAAAAACTGACACCTCGGGAAAATGTGAAAAAGTCATTGTAAAACGAAAAGCAGAGCAAAATTTTAAGCAAATGTGTATGAAAGCAAAAATAACTATGTATGCACAATATATAAAATAATTAAATTAAATACATTACAATTTGCTTACAAGGCATTTAAAAGAAACAGAAATCAAAAACCAATTTTGCAAGCAGCTTTGTTTTATATACATATAATATGAAAATTTGTCTCTAGTAGCAGTTTAAAATATATTTCAAATGCGACTTTCAGCAGTAAAATTATTAAACAATTTTGTGCATTTGCTAAACTTCATTGGCCAATAACAGGAAATAGCCTTGACAGAGTGCATGTGTTCTAAGTAAAACTTAAACTTAAATGAAAATAACAACAACAATAATACCCTACAAAGAAAATGTTAAAACAATTTCATAAGAAGCAAAAGAAAAAAAAAAAAGAAACTTATAACGTGCTATAATTTCAACGAAAATTTTCAACATTTAATATAAAAATTCCTTAAGTCTACTCCACATACATATATAGATATACATATGTATGTACGAGTATGTACATGTATGTGTGTAAGCATATTTTGGGGGAGAACATTTACTTATTGATGACGCATTCCTTGAGAGTAGGGCAGAAGGTTAAGCTACGAAACAAAAATTAAAAAAATAGGAAAACACAAAAAAAAAACAACGTTTACGTGGAGAGCACACTGAATACACTCAAAAGGAAATAACAAATACATCACTCATAATGCCAAGAATTAAAAGAAATATCAAAGCAAAAATAATGAAATAGAGATTAAAAGCTTTTAAAGCAGAAAAACAACAAAAAGGAGTAAACTGACTCCGAAAAAATTTTACTTCTGCCACCCACAAATGTTACCTTTAAAAGCAACCGTGCTATCAAATCTCTCTCTTAGCATTTTCCCTCACGCTCTCTCTCTCTCTCTCTCTCTTTCTCTCTCTCTCTCTCTCTCTCATTTCTATCCCTTTTAATTTTCATCATTTTATTTTGATTGTTTCTTTACACCCTCGCAATCTATTATTTGCTGTCCCTTGTGTACCTGATAATCGCTGTAAATATTTCTGTCAGTCATTTTGACTGCATGTCGTCTCGTGCGATATCTAACAAAAGGATAATAATATGGTGGTGTCATTTTTAAATCATAGTTTTCTTTGTTTTCCTTTCTTTTTTTTTTTTTTCTTTCTTGATTTGTTTGTATATCCATTCTCTTCCATGTAGTGATGATTATACAAATAGACAAAATGACAACAATAATATTGCACGGCAGCAGAAACACATAAAAATATTTTCTATAGCTGGAGCAAAAATTGGAAAGAAACAAAAGAAATCTCATAAATGTAACGGAATTTACGTAAAGTGTAGGGGAAAACACAAACAGTTGGAAAAGAGCTGGTCATAAAAGAACATGTGCTTTAAACAAATATAATTTGATTAAGTTTCAAACAATGTGAATTGAGTTGTTTCAATAATTTTATTATACGATTTAATAACGATGTGAATTGAAAAAAGAAAGATTATGCAAATAAGTGAAATATACATAAAGAACTAATTTTTAATAGTCTGGTCCGTAAAATATAAAACAATTTAATAGAAAAACTAAAGTTGTGATGTTTTCACGGCACAAACAAGCAATTTGGCTAGAAAATTGCTACATTCAGAAACTACGAAAAAGTTGAGTGCTTTTCATATAAATTTTCTTTTTGTTTGCTTAATTGTGTTATGAATATAACAAACACTGTTACCGCCACTACTGTTTTTAAAAAAAGATAACACAGAAAACAGTATTGTCTTCACTTTTATAGTTGCTTTAAAACCCATATTAGTAAATGTGAAAATTATATGTTTATTTTTTAATAATTCCACGCGGTTTTCTTGGCCAAAGTTTGGACAAAATAAAAGAAAAAGCAGCCATATTTTTCCTGGCAGACATAGAGATAAACTAAGATGGTGACCACGCCAAAAAAGAATTTTAACACACATAAAAAGTAGTTTTATAAATAAAATATTGTATTTTGAATTCGAATAAAGATAATTAATTTACTATTTTAAATCGTGTGTTTATAATCTCAAGTAGACACCAAGAGCCGGAACTATTCTTTGCTAACAACACACATTAAACAATTAATACGGTTTTAAATGCTTAATAAACAAACAATAAAGTAAAAACATTTATTAAGAAATGAAATCAGAAAAAAAACACAATCCTACTACGTGCTGAAATTTTGACAAGAACTTTTGTGTATAAAATCTATGTAAGGGTGGTTGAATTTTAAGGGCCGATGTTGAATTTGAATAAAACACAAATTATATGGGAATTATTTCTATCCAATATAATAATATTGACATGGTTCAATTACGAGGGCAGATTGATATTGAAGCTACCAAAGCAGGAAAAAAGCATTTTTTTTAACTATTTACTTCTCAACATAGTCTCCTTTAAGCTCAATAAGTAAGACAATAGCCCAACTTTTTCATACCATCTGAATAATACGATTTTGGGAACCTCTCAAAATATGCATTAGTTTCGGTAATCACTTCTTCGTTTGAGATGAATCTTTTTCCTAAAAGCCATTTTTTTCAAGCTTGAAAATAGACAAAAGTCACTAAGAGCTATATTTGGACTATAAGGTGGATGATCAACCAATTCGAAGTGTGTTTCACGTAATTTTAGCCTCGTATCTAATGCTGTGTGAACCGGTTTTCTCTTCCTTAATTGTGGTCGCAGTTTCTTCATAGTATCAATCAATTGATCCAATAATGCGTGATAATACTTTCCTCTGATTGCAGATTCTTTTCCAAGATAATTGATGGGCAATATTCCGTTTGCATCCCAAAATACAGTGGCCATAACTAGTGCCAGTAGATTTGACTGTCTTCGCCTTCTTGGGAGAATTTCTACCAGCTCCAACCCATTGTTACAATTGATTCTTGGTTTCAGGTGTACTCGTATAGTGGTAAACCCTCGTTTTATCAACAGTTATTAATTGACGCTAAAAATCAACAGGATTACGGTTTATCTCACGTAACTTGACTCGACTATCATCCATAACGATATCTTGATATTTTCTTCAGTAACCACCTCCTTTGGCGTTCCTGTTGATGATATTGTTGCAGTTCTTGTTCCACCGCGTTTAAATTCAGTAATCCAATATTTTACCATGTGATCTGATGGAGCAGACTCATTATAATATTTATAGAGCTTTTCTTTTGTCTCTTTCTCCGTTTTCCCTTTCAAATAAAAATGTTTAATCGCTCCACGAAATTCAATTTTTTTAATTTTTCCAGAAACACAAAAGTTACTTACTTCAAACGACTATAACAAATAAACTAATCGATGAATTGTAACAGCTGACGTTTGAGAGTTCACAATTAAAAAAAAAATGTGTTTGTGTTGCCATTTAGCGCTAGGTAGCTTCAATATCAATGCCCCGTCGTTAGCATGGAATAAAGTATTGGCCATATGACCCTCACGATCGCGGCGGCCGACCTTCATATGATGGCCCAAATTCTCGACGATACTGAGGTATAATTCAGGTTCCATGTCGTTATTTGGCCGAATTATCTTACCCTTTAGCTCTTGAATTGTTGCTGGCTTATCTATGTACACATATTCTTTCAAATAACCCCAAAGAAAGAAGTTCAACGGTGCCAAATCACATAATCTTGGCGGCCAATTGACATCACCATCACTCCAATAGACAACATCATCACAACACGCCATTGAATTTGTGGCGCTAAGCAACCATTGTTTCGTTAGCTGCGTGGCAAGTGGTATTGTCTTGTTGAAACCACATATCGTTCACATCCATATCAACATTCACATTAATTGCCTGACTGGCTTCAGTTTGGATAAAATACTGCCCATAAACCGCATTAAAAATTCACTCTTTGTTGGTACTTTGGATTTTTAAGCATGTGTTGAGAAAAGTTCTTGCAATATGTTCTCTTAACCTCTCGAATACTTTATATTTAATGTTTTTATATATATGAACATATATTACTCATACGTCACAATAGTCTTCTTTTTGTCCAGCTTAAGCCGCAAAGACACTTTCAAATTTTCTTAATCTAAGAGTGAGAGAGTGAAGTAGTAGATAATAGGAAGAGACATTTATATAAGTCACAACAAAGTAACTTATGTATACGAGTATGACGTTTGTAAACAATACTACATTTACACCAACTCAAAATCTACTAGACTTGAATTAAAATCTACAACGATATCTATATCGTTTACACCACCATTTTTTGACATTTAGCAAGATTTCATTTTCACAAAAATAATCTATGCACGCGGGTTTGGCAAAACAATTTTATCAAAGACTGAATACATCAACATAAGTGTATATTTTTGTTGCCCAGAGACTGCATACCCCACATTCAAGTGTAATTTTTGTTGCAGCGTAGTATTTTAAAGTACTTTTTGCACAAAATCACGGTTGCATCACTTGGTACTGAGTAGATTTTAGGAGATTTCGTCGAAATCTACTCAAAGTAGATTTTATTTTGTATAGGAAATCTTCTCACAATCTACTAGATTTGGCTGGAAGTCTCGAATGAGCAGATTTCGCTTTGGTGTAAATATACTATAGAACGATTGTTCAAAAATGCATTTTTTCTTGTATTTTGGTCAATTAAATTGATGATAGATTATTATGAAAATGCTAAAAGTGTAGGGGCACAAGCCTCTTTTTAATTATTAAAGTGACACAATGGTTTCGTCTTTAATTTTAATATTTATTTTATTATTTTTAATATTTTCTGTGATTGCGTTTGATTAGTTTTTTTTAACATTCAATCATTTATCACCTTTATATGCGTGAAAATTGTTAGGTAAGAAAAATTATCAACATCCAAGCATAAAATTAAAGAGTTAACAGCACTGTAACGTTAATTTTTTTTTAGATTTTTTTGACACTTCCTACTTTTTATCGATAACATGTTGAAAAATTTTGACGTTTTTAGATTTTCCTTAATATAGCTAAACTCTTTGCTCTTAATAATAATTTCAATTGTGACATATCTATACTCTTCTCCAAAATCTTAAAAATATAGAAAAAAGTAAATATCATTACGGCTTTAGTACTACACCTACGCAGACTAAAATGAGTTACTCTGAATAAATGAGATTCAATAATGTTGGAAAATATTCCGCAGGGCCCATTATCTCACTCGACATCGATCGCTCGCATAAATACATGCATACCAAAAACAACATTTTAAAATTTGGTTTTGTGGACCAGGCATATTGTGTTTTTATCGAATATCTAACGTGGCCAAAAAAATATTTTTTCCGGCGTATTTCCATCTGTTTGTTTATTATAGTTGCTGCTCTGTGTATTTATTGAATTTGCTAACTCTGTTACATATCTGGATATATTTTACTTCGAATATCCAATACCTGTGGGAAATAAATTCATAGATAAATAATAAATAGATTTGTAAAGTTAATAAAATAAACCATCTTTGCAAATTCAATTAAACGATTTGGAGTTATGATTTTTAGATTGTTTTTGTAATTTTCTCAAAATGTGCCGTTTATACAGATTTTCAATTAGGAGAAATTGTTGTAAAGCCAGTGTTCCATTAATGCTTGTTACAGTCGTGAAGCAATTACGAGCTGAATAACTGCTCTAGCGTCATCGTAATTATTTATTAAGAATAGTTGGGCATTTTGCTGTTGTTTGGCCTTTGAGAGCAATGCGTCTCGCTAGACCTGTCTAATTTAGTGAATTGATTTATTTTGTATCATGATCAACTGCCTTAATCTCTCAGCCATTTAAGAAAACTTAACAAAGGCAAAACTTGAATCAAAACCCGTTGCACGAATGTACAAAAACCAAAACTCTAGTTAGTTTTTATTTATAAAAAAGCAAAAAAAAAAAAAAAAATTATAAAAAGCTTGTTTTTTATATTTCCCGGTTGCCTATAAGTCGACATTTCATAGGAGCTGCACTAATCATCAGCAGACGATGGAAATTTTTGAATGATATTCTATAAAGTTGAATGTTTGATTTAGATTGTTGGGATATAAAGTTGAATGTTTGCGAATATATTTCAAAAATGATTGGGGTAGCTCCTATGAAATGTCGACATATAGACAGCTGAAAAACACAGAAATCAAGCTGTTTATAAATTTTCGATTGGTATCAATGTTAGAAGCTAATATAGTGTATAAAACTCAATTGTTTGCAGTAAAAAACATTTTAATAATTTCCGACATTTCGTTGGGGTATTCCAAACTGGCGAGTATTCAGGGGTTATTTTTATTGATTTTTTTAAATAGCAAATGTTTTTGCATCATTTTCTGCATTTGAGATTATTGTAATGCATTTATTTTTCATACCCAGTCACAATGTGATTCAGAAATGTCTACCGTCTTTGCCATACAAGCAGATGTTCACAAGGAAAAACACGCCATTCAAAATCTCTCGGTTTTAACTCATAAGGCACTCAATTTCCTTGCTTTTGACTCATTTCCAGGACTTTCAAGCATTTTGAAATGGCTTGTGGCATTGCTTGTAATGATCCTATTAATTCTTGTTGCATTTGACACGAGTCGTGCTCAAGCGTTGCCACCCATTCTGTATCTTCGTAAACCTTCTCTCTTCCACGGCCGTGCAAATACCTAAGCTTATTGTATGCCTTGTACTGTTACAATCTACTTGTTTCGATTACCACTTACCGCTACAGCCATCTATTACAAAAGGGTGGAAGCAGAGTTGTACATCTGTTATATCTTATTGGTTTAAATATGACAATGAGAATTTAAAAAGCAAAATATTCTAATATTAACTTTCAAACTCAAAAAGCAAGCATTTTTCCTTTCATACGATTTTACTTTTCTTAACAATGTTTTAATTATTACTGTGCTGTTTACATAACACTGATAAACGACAAGTGTAGAAAATTTTTATGAAAAGCTTAAAAAAATTGAGCACTTTTTGTACAAATTTTCTAGTCGTTCTAGCTGTAAGCAGCATACAAATTATTTTAATAATTGTGAGTAAATTTACAATTTTATATTATAACTACGACAAGTTGTTTTTTCTATATTCATCATACTTAAAATTCTACCTGCTTTGGACTTGTCTTTTTCTATTGCTCTAAATTGCTTTAGAAACCAATAAAATTCTTGTCTTTCAGTCTCTCACAACATTTTTGTTTGAAATCATCATTTCGACTTTTGTTGTTATTTTTCTATTATACACACATTTTACTACAACTTTTATAACAACTACAAACTTTAAGGGAAAACACGTTGTCAAAGTCTCCAAATAAATTGAATAAAGAAACATAACAGTTAAAAAAAGAAACAAAAACAAATGAAATAAGGAAATGTAGTTATTTCTCTGCCTCTCTCGCACTCTCACTCTCTTATTAAAATAGAAGAAAGTTGAACAAACATGCAGAATATGAAAAGACCCGTTAAATAAGTAAGTGTTCAAAAACCGTGTATGTGTTGGTGAAAATACATATAACGAACATGATAGGAAACGATTTTTATTATAATTGTCTAAAGTACAAAAATTATAATGAAATAGTTGTTTGTTTTTTTTTTGTTGCAATTCTTTATAAATCATGATTTTAATGCTGGTTTTCAAGCCTGCATGTTGCATATTTTCTGAGCACATACATACGTATATGCTTACATACATCTGTATGTATATACTCGTATATATGTATATACAATATGTACATACATATATGTGAACACATTAACTTGTATTTTCATATATAGGTTTTATGTATGTAACTGTCTAAAGGTATTTAACAAGCATGCACTTAAAAAAGGAAGCATGCTACTTTTTCCATTCACACATTCATATACACACACACGCACACACACGCACACACGCTCAAACACACACATATACAAACAAATAATGAAATTCATGTATGCTACAGTTTTATGCTAAAACATGAACGAGTTTCCTGTTAAAATAAAGCAAACAAAAAAAATTATTGTTTGTTTTTTTCCCTTTCAACATTCTTGCAATTGAAATTAAGCAGAAGAAAAAAAAATGTTAAAATAAAATAAGTAGAGGAAAAAATTGAAAAAGCAAATTATAATAAACCTCAAATTAAAACGAAATTAAAATAATTATAAATAAAAAAAAAATTGCTGGAAAGCTGCAATAAACATACAGTACATACCTATATATGTATGTATGTATGTACACAAGCATGTATAAAATACTTGATAGTTAAATAAAATGATTAAAACAAAAGAATGTACGCAGTAAAAAAAGTTATGCTCATACATACACACATAATATGTACACTTGAGTGAAGTATGCAAGAAAAAATTTAAATGTTTAAAAAGTAATACTAGACAGCAGTTTAAATGTATTTTATTTATTATTTTTATTTAACAAACAAATATAAACAAAAACCATAATAAAAATTTCAATCAGCTTGAAAGCAGCTAAAACAACAAAACACATTTTAATGCATCCTTAATATTTAAAACAGGTGAGTGTTGGTATATTTTTGTTTTTGTTTTTACCAATATAAATGAATGTATTTAAAAATAAAAATGTACAAAAGTACATTTTAAATAGCTCAGTAATTCAGCTTTTAATTACAGTAATAACAAACGAATGCATTTCAGAAAATCTATACAGCTTATGTATTTGTGAAAGGAAATATATTTTTAAATATATTTATATGATTATACTAGCAGTCTGCATGAATAAATTCGTTGGTTTATACCTATACACACTATGATCACAATATTCATTCAAATATTATATACCCTTAAGAGAGGTTAATAGAGTTAAAAGAGTTTTAAAGTTCATCGTAATATCTTTTATGTACTCTTTTTAAATCGCATATTTATTTAACCAATTTGTAAAAACACTCGTATGCCATATTGGCGGTGTGGCAATAAGTGAGTTTTGTTATTCGATTGTATACTCTTAAGAGAGGTTAATGGAGTTAAAAGAGTGAAAACACAAAAGGTAAAGAGTTGTGTTTTAAAGTTCATCGTAATAAATACCCAGTGAACTTTTTGTCACATACATCTTCGATCTAAGATCATTGACAATGTAAGCGTGACCCATCCGAAGTCTGTATACAATTCCTACTTACATTTACACAGCGATGGCCTAGGCCGTGAGATGCATCCAACACTGTATACATTGTAAGCGAAGATTGGATGAGTTCAAAACTATATTATTAGCATTTCTTTTCTACTTTGTTTCTTCTGTACATTTAATTTAACATAATGAGTAGAAAAAGAATAATCTGAATCGAATGCTAGTTTTTTGTTGTCCTTGACATGTTTATTTTGATTTTTTCTGTTGACACAATCGCTTACAATCGGATGCTTTGCAAATTGTAATAAGTTGTGGACTGCTGGGTAGATTCTTTCACGTACTCTTTTTAAATCGAGTATTTATTTAATCAATTTGTAAAAACAGGGTCGCCTTCAATAACACTCGTTAGCCATATATTGGCGCTGGGGCAATACGTAAGTTTTGTTATTTGATTTTTTGTTGTTTTTTTTTTTGTTGAAGCATTTCTTTATTTGCTGAATCTTTAAAATGAACTAACTATAAGTATTCAAATCATAAAATCACCTATTTAACGCTCTGATGGTAACAAAGGTATTTCTTCTTCTCAACCGAGTGTGACCTCCAAAATTAAGTATGTTGCGTACAAGAGGATTTGGGTGAAGTTTTAGTTTACTAATAAACCTTATTGAGTACTTAGAGAATTCGTCTTTTACTAATGGAACACTCAGATCCTTATGAATTCCTAAACCTTTTACTTACCATCAAGCTGCGGTAATCGTTCGAAGAATTGAATTTTGCCGTCTTTGAATTTTTTAAATGTTTGACGTTGAGATGGAGACCTACAACTGAAGTCCGTAGCACCATATAGTCTATTTTATTGCGTTATATAACAAAAGTTTGCAATCCAGCTTCAATGTAGAATTTCAGCGCGTAAGCTAATTTAGTTGGGCTGCTTTTAACTTTAACTGAGTAACTTTTGCATCAATGTGAAACTTTCACGTTACGCTACAGTCGAGGCGAATACCAAGGTACTTGGCTTCATTTTGTTGCGGAATAGGTGAGTTGTTAATATGGTTAGGCGAACATGTTGAAATTTGGATTCCGGATCTCGTTGGCATGTCAGAGCCATAAATCAGAGTAGGTTTCAGAATGCTACCTTGGAGAGCTCCTGCATCGATTGGCTGAGTTGCGTTTAAAAAATCGCCTTCTCCAATAGCAAATATCCGCACATATAAGTAGCTTTCCAGAAGCTAGAAGTGAGTGTTTGCAGGCAAGTGAAACTTTATTTTGTGCATAAAACTATCCTGCCACTCTTTATCAAATGCTTATGGAAATGTCAATGAAAAGAGCTGAACAATACGTCATAAGGCAGATTTTTGTCTTCAAAATATATGAGTGTTCATTCTATGGTACCATGTTTAGCCCGAAAGCCAAATTTATGATTAGGGATATATCCTATATCATATAATATTGGAGTCAACTTCACCATCATTTCGATTAGTTTTGAAATTGTTGCCAGTAAACTTATTGGTCTATATACGGATTCTTCCTTGGTTTGGGTACCATAGCAGTCATAGAGACCTTCCACTCTGCAGGGTAATACTCAAGGCGTAAAATAGCATTAAAAAAAAAAGATAGAACTCTTCTATCTACACGAGGTAACTGCTCAAGCATTTTACGACTAATTTTATCAACACCTGCAACTTTCCTGGGATTAGTGTTACTAATAACGTTTTCGACATCTTGAAAATTAAGTCTCAATAACACAGGCGGTCTAACAGCATATTGCTCCTTTATTGCAATATAGTCTTAACTAAAAAAAGCATGTTTCGAGAAAAACATATTTCAAATTCTTGGTTTGAATACAAGTCTTAGACATTTTTTTTTTAGAAAATATCTCCTAAAAGCAAATTGAATAAATTTTTGGAACTATATGAAATGTAGTAATGCTAACAATTCTGCATTCTTAACTCGAAAATTTAAGGCTTAATGAGTTGGTAAGCCGAGGCCCACTAACAGCATCAGCTCTTGAACCAACTCAGCCGTCAACCATCACCTCTGGTTGCTTACAGTACAGGTATCTGCTGTATATGCAACAGCCAGAGCGTTTCAGACCTCAACCATGATCAGCCCGGGTTGGACTGCAAACAGAACAGCCCGGGGGCCATGCTGATGCCCGTTCTGCCAATGTATATCCTTGGTAAGGATTTCTGAAGCCAACACAACACATGCGGCTTGCTAGAGTTTTATTTGCTACAACAAACGGGGGACCCCTTCCCCTCTTTACCCGAAAAACAGAGTGGCCTGATTAGGAATACACCAAGGCAAACCTTGTTCCCGGGGGGACTCAGTGGGGACAAGAAAAAAAATAGGTTATCATTTCGCTGTCCAAAGTGATGACCTTATCGACATTGTTTTTACAACAGTACGGCGTAACTAACAAAAAATTTATAAAATTTTTTTATCATTTGGATATACCGCTCAATCGTGCAACTTTATATTTCAGAGACCAACCAATCAACGTTATAATCGCACCAATTAAAATCCCCATAAAAATCGCCAGTTATCATTTTTATTCACGATTTAATTTATTTAAGCTGGTTCTTTCTTAATAATCCACTGTAATAACTTTTTTTCACACTCTTATCAATTAAAAGCGAGCAAGGACTTCTTTAATGCAGTTAGTGTCACAAAATATTATATATTTTTAAGTATACTTCAATTGTTGTACTAATGAACACTTAAGAGGATTTCGTTTAATAAAAAAAGGCGACAAATAAATATCTTGATTATTAGAACGTAAAAATTTGAAGGAAGATTGCACAATAGTTTCGCTTAAAGTAACAATTTTTTTTTTACTAAACTTCCTAAAATAATTTTCAATAATTTTTATTTTATATCAATTTATATTTGTTAAAGAAAATTTTGACTTTATTATTCATTCAATCGATAATTCTATGAGAATGTTTCTAGTTGAATAATTTTCACTGCTTTTCCCATTATTTTCTATAAATTCTTATTCGTTTGGTTTTTAGTTAAATAATTATTTGCAGGTTTATGCACATACATATGTAGATAATTTTGTATATGTAAGTGTACTATATTTATTTGTTGTCATATTCAAGTATTTTCATATTGTCTACCACAAAAGTTTCTGGAATTTGTGGTTGATAAAAATTTATTGAATTATATTTTGCATATCAGTATGCAAATATGAAATATATGTTGGAAAAGAAATGTAATTATGAAAACACTGCTGTAAATAGTTTAAAAACAGGGAAGAGTTGCTCGTGCATGATTGCATGACAGAAAATATATGCCTTTCAAACTTTTTGTGACATGTCGCAGTATACAATCCGGAAAATTACATATTCAGAAGCCTGTATCTTTTATTTGATTTTTAAAATAGAAGTAGCAGATAGACATCTTGAGATATAAAACGAATCATGGCAATCTCTTCACCACACAACTTTTACTGCGCAATTTATAAAAAAAACTCCAAAAATGTGCTATTCTTTTGGTTCACTTGAATAAAGGTACCTTAACTAATTTTAAAGAAACACAGTTTTTCTTGTTTTTCAATTGATTTTTCTTTATTATTGCTTTATTTACTTTATTTAAGATTGATTTGTAATGGGTAAACCCCCCTTTTTTTCATAACTTCAAATATACGGTGTTTCATTGACAGATAAAGAGAATTTATGTACTCCAACGAAATTTGACTCCAAGCATCCTTAATAGCCTGAATTAGTGACTGCTTGTCATCATATTGTCTAGCTCATTCATAAACCTCACGAGATAACCAATCCCAGACATTTTCGATAACGTTTAGATCTGGCAAATAGGATGGCCAGTCAAGAATATCCAAATTTTTGGCTTGCAATGAACTCCTTTACTACTCTGGTGTTTTTTTTAGGGGCATTATCCTGTTTCAATATCCAATTTTTGGGACCAAATAGTTCATTGAACTTCGGAAAAGCTGATTCCAATAATTTGCACTTTGAAGTTTAGGATCGATGGTGCCATAGTACGTAATAGCACCCCATACCATAACGCCTTCCTCTCGACTGTGATGTCGGTTAAAAATTTTTTGCGCTTTTTTTGCGCAAATCCTGGAAATAATTTATATAACCATCAAGTCCATCCAAATTAAACTTCTTCTCATCCGTAAATACTACGGTTCGTTCTCCAGTCATTTACATCACCTCTTTAAGGCCCGATCAGACTATTATACAAGTATAAATACTTTCATTCGATTTTGTGAGATAAAAATCTAAACACATTTCTTGCGACTGTCTAAAAGTCTAACGTAAATTAGATTTTGCATTCACACCATCACACTTGATATAAACCAAAAAATTTGAGTAGAAAATAAAACAGCTGTTCATATTATTTTATTTATTCAGCCTATGACGAGGCGGTAGACGTGCCGGCGTTTGAAAATCTTTAGCAGCTAATATAATAATTATGTAAAACGGATGCAAATTTAAAAGCACCAAAATATTTTACGTTCTACATATAGCGTGAGCAAAATACATTTATATACGATAGCTAAATCCCAAATTTCGATCTTTCTTATAACGATAAAAAATACTATCGGTGACGGCACGCCATCGGCTAATAAATAGTCGGCTAGTAAATCTTTTTACAGCTGGTTTCCTAAAAAACACAACCCTAATCCAATGAAAAGTATTATCGTTTTGAAAAGTTTCAAAAAACCGAAAATTCGTATGGGATGTAAAATTTTTATCGTATTATTTTTCGTATGTATGACGGATTACATTCAGCCTATCAGACTTGCACGTATTATTTGAATTTTTGACAAGTATTAATAAACAGTATAATAGTCTGAACTGGGCTTTAGCTTCACATCCAATGCCATGTAGTCTTTTGCGAATTGAAGCCACTTTTCCTTACGAGGAGCATTAAGTGTCGGCTTTTTTTTATAATATCCGGTATTTAAGATACTCAAAACTTTTAATTGCTCTGCGTACTGATGACTTGCTTGCTTGCGCTCCAACTTGAGCTTTTATTTTTGACAAGGATAAGATCGAATTAAAAGCAATTGTGATAAAATTTCTTTACTCATACGATGAAACCATTATTTTAAAATGTTTCCTTACCCCTCGGGATCCTTGATGTAATTGTCGACAACTGTTGGACTTTGTCCATTTTTTTTAGTTATTGTGCGTTTATAATATCCTTCAGAACGGTGAACATCGATTTTAGTTTTTTCCGATTGATTTAAAAATTTTTATTTTGCCATTTTGACTAATAATAAAATGCCTTTATTCAAGTGAACCAAAAAAGAAAGCACATTTTTGGTCTTATTTTTATAAATTACTCAAAAAAGTTCTTTAGTTAAGATACCACTTTTGTCATGATTTTTTTTTCATATTTCAAGATATCTAGCTTCCATTTCTATTTTAAAATTTTGCAATTGATTAAAAATTGCTAAAGATACAGCCTTCTGAATATGAAATTTTGAGTGCCTTTAAATAATTGCACCGGAGTGTACGAGTATGTACTACGGAGCACAGGCGATGATATGTGCAATAATTATCTGATTTTTCCTTTTCGCATCATTTCCGTTTCCATACATTACAGGTATCTGTTGCAAGACAACATCATGGCGAGGGGGAAGATGGGGCTTATTAGCCCCCAAAAACCAGTATTGCGCCACAGTTATCAGGAAAAGTTTTTTGCAATTTTAGGTTTAAACCACAGCCAGAACATTTCAGCCAAGGTAGACACCTTAACCATGATCTGCACCGAGAAATCTGCAAGACAGAATCTGCCGGGTGCTTTACCGATCCCCATTCCGCCTATTTTCTTTTAAATCTTGAATCAGTACTCAGGAAAAGACTTCTACATATGAAGTCCATTGCAGTGCAGCTATGAAAATAGTTCCAGTACAATGCACTGCTTCAAGTCCAACATAACACAAGTCATGCGGCTTCAAAGAATTTTATTTGCTACAACAAACGAGCGACTCTTGCTCCTTTATGCCAAAGCACAGTAACCTTGGTTTGGTGTACTTCAAGGCAAAACTTCTCTATTGCTAGTAGAATTCCGTCCATCATGTTTTTTGCAGGCATGACATATATACCAATTACTCATTTAGCCGACAAAGTAAGTCAAACAGCAATTTACGGTAGATGTGCTAGTGTTATGATGAAAGCTTATGGATCCATATTAAAAAATGCGGTCAATAATTGGTTTCAGCGGAAAACGAGTTCAATATTAATTCAGGCATGCCGCAAGGCTCCGTTTTTTGTCCTACCGTATTCCTTATTTTCCTCAATAACCTTCTGTATCAAACTTCCAACCCTATCCACTCTTTCGTAGATGACAGCTGCATTTGCCATTCATACTCATTCACTTATAGGTCCAGTCATTGCCATCCGAATCTTGATGTTCCTGGAATAAAAATACAGCGTGATGTTCGCTGAATTTTTGTTTTATCTTGCACCAGTACTCAGGGGATGACCCCTATATATGCAGTGTACTGTTCCGGAACTGGGAAAATAGGTTATGATGAGGAGGAAAGAGGGAGTGGTGTTTGTCGAGGTTTAACTTTAACAATAATAACACGAAAGACCAAAGGAAACTCTATTATAGCAGTTAAAACTCTATTACAGCATTTTAAATGTTGGAATTAAATTATCTAAAACTGATCAATGCCCAGTGTATATACCTTCGACACTGCTCAGATTATATCTTCCACATTAGGTAAAGAAATGCATTGAAAATAAATTAATAATGAACATATATAGAGAAAACACGGACAACGGTGAAAAAGGAGAAAAAAAACACATGAACACATCTTGCTACATATTCCGGTGCATTTTGGATTTATACGAAGTTAATAATGGACATACATATATATATCGCTCCTTTATTGCAACATAGTCATATCTGAAAAAATGAGCCTTTCGAGTTAACAATGCAGAATTGTTAACAGTACTACCTATTATATTGTGCCAAAAATTCATTCAAGTTACTTTTAAACTGTTTCCTTTATGAGATATTTACTACAAAATTTTTCTAAGACTTGTATGGAAACTAAAAATTTGAAATGTGTTTTTCTCAAAACAAGCTTTTTTGCGTTATGATTATGTTGCAATAAAGTAGCGATATATACAGACAATATGGACAACGGTGAAAAAAGAGCAAAAATAAACACGTATACACAACTTGCTACCTATTCCGGTGCAATTTGGTTTCATACGAATTTAAATAATGAACATACGGTTAGCAGTAACAAAATACGTGTGTACAGGATGAGAGACAGAATACTACACCCATGCTGAAGTGAACACAATTTTCATGCCTCTAAAGAAGCATTAAAGTGACACGGGTTTTTGAAAGAATATAAGATGTACTTCACTCCATCCGACCTCCTTACCACGTATATCCGCCCGAAAATGGAATGCAACTCTCATGCGTGAGCCAAAGTCTATTTGGATTTTGCTCTGATGAGATTAGGCATCTAGTTCCCGAAATTTATTTATTTATTTATTTCTCCATATTGCAATACAAAGCCATCTAGGCCAATAAAGCGTATCGCATAGCATAAACACATTGAGTAGATCATATTGTAAAAATGTTTAAGTAATCCATTAAATACTAATTATAATAGGATATAAATTTCCATAGTAATTCATTAAATACTAACCATAATAAGATTTAACAATAAAAATTGAGTACATTTCAAAAAAAAAAAAAAAAAAAAAAAAAAAAAAAATATCGGGTGGTTAAATTTCAAGGGCCGATGTTGATTTTGAATAAAATACAAACTATTTCGGAAATTATTGTAATTTTATTTTATTATGATATATTGGTATTATTCAATTATGTATGGAACAAATGCCGAATTATCTCATCCTTTAGCTGTTGAATTGTTGCTGGCTTATCGACGTACATCTTTTCTTTCAAATAACCCCAAAGAAAAAAGTCCAACGGTGTCAAATCACATGATCTTGGCGGCCAATTGACATCGCCATTACGTGAGATAACACGGCCATTGAATTTGTTGCGCAAAAGAGCAATTGTTTCGTTAGCTGTGTGGCAAGTGGCACCATCCTGCTACATCCATATCTTCCAATTCGGGCCATAAAAAGTTCGTTATCATCTCACGATAGCGAACACCATTCACAGTAACTGCCTGACCGGCCTCATTTTGGAAAAAATACGGCCCGATGATGCCGCCAGCACATAAACCGCACCAAACAGTCACTCTCTGTGGGTGCATTGGTTTTTCGACAGTCACTCTTGGATTCTCATTCGCCCAAATGCGGCAATTCTGTTTATTGACGAATCCATTGAGGTGAAAATGTGCCTCATCACTGAAGATGATTTTCTTCGAAAATTGATCATCATTTTCATAATAAGTCTGGATAACTTTAACACGTTGTTGGATTGTGTATCTCTCCATGGTTCAAATTGAGCAAGTCTGAAATAGAGAAATGTCAAATAAAACTCGGAAAGAAACTTGGCGTTTAGGTGTGGTTCACATTCAACATCGGCCCTTGAAATTTAACCACCCGATACAAATAAGTACGAATGTCTATAATCTTAGACTTTAGATATCGCATAAACTTATACATATATTTTTTGGCTCCCCAGCCGCACAAATAAAACTTTATAACTATAACAAATTTAAATTTAAAGGATACGGCCGCTATTAGTGACAACACGCACTATAAATAAAATAAATCAAAAAAGTTACGCTCCATCTCATAAGGTTGAAAAATAAGCCATGATTTTTCGGCGAAAACGTTATTACTATTCCAAAATCGAGCCGCTCTCACCACGAATGATCTTTCAAATAAAGAGCAATTTATCCTGGGAATAACAACCTGTTTATTTCTGTACGATCGTGAAAAGATGAACTCATTACGCAGGGATGAAGGATACCCATATTTAATTACCTGGTAAAAAGCGCAAATATTACGAAGACTAACAAATTGGTGGAAATAACACCTTAAGAATTCCCTAACAAACTCAGAAATGTGCTTCCGTCTACGGACGTTAAAGACAAATCGAACAACCATATTTACAGCCTTCTCAAGCCGTTTAAGGTTCGTTAAAGTAGCACCTGATACAACTTCAAAGCCGTACGAAATTCTCACATTTCTACGTAGCATGCGTGCATCGTGCAGAGCTCATCCATTTATGGTCGATTATCCGGGAAGTCGTACAACATATTACAGAGAGAATATGTTTTTCAGCCGTACGCTTCGCCTATGGAATAAGTTGCCTACAGACGTATTTCCTGTCTGTTTTAACGTTGGAAAGTTCATGTCAAATGTTCACAAACACTACTCCCGGTTTCCCCCTTCTCATAACAATTTTCCTAGTTCTAGTATAATGCACTGCATATGTAGGGGTTATCCTCTGAGTGCTGGTCCAAGATAAAAAAATTGAGTAGAAGTTTAACGAACAGAACCATTATTTTGATAAAAATTTTTAATAATTAGCAAGCGTTGCTCTAGTGCAAATCTATTCATTATAAAACATCTGTTAAATAGGCTGTCAAATAAAACAGTGTTGCCAAATGAAATCTGTGGTTCTTGGAAAAAACATCCATTAAAAACCTTTAATGATTTGAAATAAAATTATGTCAATCAGTTTGGCGGCCAATGACTACCACAAAGTTTTCATTATTTTATTATTAAATCAATTTGCGTGGGAATTTATTCCAAGTGCTTCAAAAGTTTGTGAAAAACTTTTTTTTTTGTTTAAATTAACAGTTTTTTTTCCTCAGTTTTTGCTTTTTTTATAGTTTTGTTCATAGAGACTCATTATTATGACGGTTATTGAGTAAACAACGTTTGACTAAATTTGTGTGTTCATTGTACCAAACCAAGGGAATTTTTTATATGTGTAGTTCTTTTTTTTTTTGTTCAAATGGCGCAAACAAAATGTAAAACTTAGAATAATAGAAAAGTTTTATTTCATTTTTACTGCCTGCTGTTAACTAAATTTCCACACTGAGTTATGAACAAAATCAAATGCTTATAATAATATTGCGAGCAAATTAAGGCGGCTCATAAAACTCAATTGTTTACATTTTATATAATATATAATTGTTTTTTTTTTGTGGTTTACACACACATGCTACTTATTGGCAAGAAGTGGTAATCAGAAAATATTTAATGTCCAAAAAAATTTTTTCTGGCTATTTTCAAACTACGAGTATTCAATTTGATTGCCGTTACTGTCCATACATGCTGTACGAGTAATAATATTTTTCTATTTAAATTGTTCTGTTGGCTCATGAGTATTTAAACTGACTGTTGTGTGCGAATGTGGAAGGCTTTTAAGTTTTGACTGTTTGTTTTTTTTTTGCCTCCTACATTTCTATACACTCCTACAAGTATTTCAGTCTTTGGAGAATTAAAGTAATTTTTCACTAGAGTAGAAATTATTTTGCTGGCATATCCAAAAGTGAAAAATACTCACAGTTTTTATTTTTATGACAAAAAAAAAAAAGAAGAAAAATCCGTGTTTGAAATATGAGTACTTGGTCAGAGTTGAAACGAAAGAAAAGGCAGAGGTGCGGTTTTAAAAACCTTGAATTTAAATGAAAGTTAAATTTTTGTGATGAATTCTTGATAACATGAACGCTTCAGTTTAAGTTTGTTTTTATTTTTGTTAAAAATAATAACTTCAACAAAACTCTTTTTTAAAAAGATTTGATATTACGAAAGGTATTTCCTCCGGGAAGCAGTCTACGTTCTTTCTCCTACTCTATTCCTTATTTTCCTCAATGACCTTCTCTATAAAACTTCCAACCCTATCCACTCTTTCGCGGATGACAGTAGCATTTGTCACTCGTACTCTTTTAATTATATCAGAGATCGCTGCCAAGAGGCTAAATATGAATGATTCACTGAATAGTGATCTTCTATTAATCTCCGAATGGGGTCGTAAAAACAGGGTCGCCTTTAACGCTCGTAAGACCCAATGTTGCTTATTAACACACAAACAAACGACCGCAAATGCTGCTTCATCTGTACTCATGGATAGTATAAATATTGAGGAATCGGATGCTCTGGATGTTCTTGGAATGAAGATACAGTGTGATGTTCGCTGGACTGAACACATTTTTCATGTCTCCAAAGAAGCATTCAAGTGCCTTGGTTTTTTGAAACGCTGTAAGATGTACTTCACTTCATCCGACCTTCTCACTATTTATGCCACCTACATCCGAGCGAAAATGGAATACAACTCTCATGCCTCAAAGTCTATTTTGGGGTCACTCGACCGTGTGCAGGAGATTGCGAAGAAGCTCATCGGTGACAGTAGGGTATCCAACTCTATTGACTCACTGGAGCATCGACGCAGTGTGGGGTGCGTTACTCTGTTCTATCGTTAATACAATGGATTTTGCTCTGACGAGATTAGGGATATTGTTTCCGAAACTCGCACATTTTTACGTAACACGCGCTCATCGTCTATAGCTCATCCATTTGTGGTCGATTGCCCGGGGAATCGCAATACGCATTACAGAGAGAATTCGTTTTTCAGCCGTACGCTTCGTCTGTGGAATAAGTTGCCTGCAGACGTGTTTCCTGTCTGTTATAACGTTGGAAAGTTCAAGTCAAATGTTCACAAACACTACTCCCTCTTCCCCCCTCCTCACAACCTATTTTCCTAGTTCTGGTACAATGCACTGCATATGTAGCGGTCATCCCTTGAGTACTGGTCCAACTCAAAAAAAAAAAAAAAAAAAAAAAAAAAAAAACATGATTAAGCTTAAAAGGCATTTGAATATATTCATTTGCTTTTTGAATAGATACGACTAAAGTTTCGTACCACACACAAGTGGGGCCGAATTACCGCATACGTGATCGAACAAAACTGCTCGTAATTTTTTTTATTGGGATTACTGCAGTCGTTAACGAACAGTTACTATCGTAATTTGAGATTACAGCATACGATAACGAATGTGCAATCGAGTAATGCTGTACGCAAAACACAGTTCACAAGGATGTAAATAAAAAGCGTTCATTGAAAGCACAAACCGCTTAGTGATTCTTAAATACATATGTACATTAATTGTTAATTACTCGTACTAATGGAATCGGATGGTGGAATTTACTTATGCAGTCGGAAATGACAGTGGATCAGTTTTTTAACGCATCTTCGGGCGAGAAGCGAAAAGTAATATTAATGTTGTCATTAGATTTTTAAAAGTGATATTTATTATCTTGAATTAATTATCTTTTTTCTAAGTTTTTTTTCATCTTGTGCTTACAAACAAATGAATGATTTTACTAAAACACATATTTGCTCTATTACAAAGTAAACAAATATCTTTTACATTATTTTAACATTTCAATACCTGAGCTTTCGAATGAAGGAATCAATGCATTCGATACGTCACGAAATTGTGTTCCATACGAAAGCATACTCGATCACGTGTGCGGTAATTCGGCCCCTGACCTCGAAGTGACTCATATCTTATTTTACTAAAAAGAAATGAATGAATACACACACCGAATAAATAATGTTAATATCTCTACTCATGGAGAAACAAATACAACCACATTCAAATAAAACGAATACAAGAAGAACAAGTTTCAAATATATTATCATTCGAATGAATGTAAGTAGTATTCTAATGTATTCATATTTAAGTACTCGTAGTATTCTATTAGTAATTTATTTACTAATTTTTATTATGATTAAGATTTTGAAAAGTAAGTTCATATTCACATATCTGTGTAGGTCTATATTTGCTAAAGCTCTTTTAAAAAAATTTAACCTTTGCAGCTTCTGATCTTTGCTTTTTTGTTTTTTATAAAAAAATTAACAGTTCAAAATCTTTTATTTCTCGATATTTCGATAACAATTTATATTTAACAAACGCAGATCGAATAATTATATTATAATAATATCAAGATAAAATTAAAGTTGTTTTGTGAACTTCAGTTTAATTATTTCTGTTTCGCATGTACATGTAGAAAAAATTACATAGTTGAGATAACAATATTCTAAGGGCAACATACTATCGTTGAATTATATGGTTGAAGGCAACCAAATAAAATGGTTTCAATCTGTTATGTTCTTTGCTAAACTAAGTAGATCCAAGAACCATATTATATCATGTAATCAAATGTTTGGTAAAAGATTTAATAATATTAGCACGGCATCCACATTATATTATCGCATCTATATTATTGTGAAAGTCTAAACTACTATTGTCACGTCGAGTTATACTACTGTTGATGGTCACATCGTTAAATAAATTTATACATACAGTTTTTGCAGTAAAATAATCTATTTAAACAATTATAAATAGCTTGTATGTTTCCCAGCTATCTATATGTCGACATTTCATAGGAGCTATCCTAATCATCAGTAGACTTTGGAAATTTTTGAAAGATATTCTCAAACATTCAAGTCTATATCCCAACAATGTAAATAAATTGTTGAGAATTTAAAAAGAAAAATGTTCTAATAATATCAAAACACAAAAACAAGCTTCTTTTATTTATAAACGTCTCTAACATTTCTTTACACCTTTCAAACAGCTATTTATAATTTTTTTGATTTGAGAAAAATTCATATAGGAATCTATCTATTACGATCAACTTTAAAACACAATTCATTATCTTTTCTGTTTTCACACGTTTTACTCTATGATCAATATTTAAATAGTCAATATTTGAATGAATATTGTGTTTTCAGTGTAGCCATATATATTCATACAGCCTGTTCTCTTGAATGAACAACGTGTTGGATTATTCATCCCTGGCAAGAACAAGCAGGTGTTTTTAGTTAGATTTCCGTGGAAAACCACACCCGTCTTGGTTTTTCTTGTTAACAGGATTATAACCTTTAAAACACAGCCTATTAGTGTAACCAAACCAGTGCACTTTGCTTTCTGGAGTATAGAGGGATAGGAGTTTTTCTTTTGAAAGCCTCATGACTTATGATTAACTGACAGCACAGGGATCAGGAGGTTCTGCTTGCAGATCATTTCGGCTCTGACTCTGGTTGAGGTGCATATCTTGGCTGAAAAGTTGTGGCTTAAAGCTAAAATCGCAGAAAGGGGAATCAGTTTTTTTGATAACTGTGGTGCAATACATGTTTTTGGGGGCTAATAAAACTCTGAGGTGCTGTTTTCTTGCAACAGATACCTGTACTGTTAGATACCTGTACTCTAAGGGTGATGGTTAGATGAGTAAGTTGGTTAGGGCTGATACTATTAAAGGGGTTGGGCCTATTAGTCTACGATAAAATAAGAAAACTCTTTCATTATGTTAGAAAAAATACACTTTCTTCTTTTATAATATTAAAAGGATTTATAAAAGTTTATAAATATGAGCACGCGCTTCTGCATACAAATTTGTAAAATTTTTAGCTTATAATTTTTTTAAGCGCTATTCACATATGATATTTTAAATTCATCTCTAACATATATTACATATGTATACTGCAAAATATCACATAATATTTCAATATTACAAACATACAAATATGTATATGTCTTTACATAAATATTACTTTCATTTCGTACATAAATTAACTTGAAAGCGGAAATATGTAGTTGCTTGAAAGATATGACAGCAAAAATTTTATCTACAAATATCGTCAAAAACAGACCTTAAATCGTCAAAGTGTAATTTTCAGCACCTAAAATAATCAAAATGACGATAAATCGTCAAATATGACAACTATGATCACACATAACTATTTTAGCCGATGTCGAAAGGATAAATTCATTCGCATTCTAGGCGAAAGAAAATTGATTTGGGTTTTTTCTAACTTTATTCTATGCGAACGATGTGTCAAAATTCTATTAAAATACATAAGTATATGCGAATGAATAAGAAGGATTCGAATGTGAGTGATCAGCTTTCTTTCACATACATTTTCATTCGATATCGCCGAACAGGCTGTAAATTTTAAAATTCCTAATTTTGAGAGAAATATCTTCAAATCCTATTTAGCTTATAAAATCTTCACAATTAAGTTAAAATCTTTATTCTGGCAACGCTGCTAAACGCATACATTTCTCCCTCTCTCTCTCTTTTTGTTTCTTTCTTACTCTCTCTCGCTCTCTCTTTTAATGGTTCTACTTCTTTTTATTTAATATATAAGTTTGTTAATATAGACATAGACTCTTATTTTATTGTCAAATAATCATCAAACGATAAGAACAACAACAATAATAATATTATAATATTCTTAAGGAGAACAACAACAACTACAAACATAATTGAAAGACACACCTAACTGAACTCTTAATATATAATTTAGATTAACAAACCCGATTTTCAGACATTTAGGCAGCCATCCAGCCATCCAGCCAGCCAGTCAGCCAGTCGACCAACCAGCCATCCAAGGCAAATAAACTTTAAATACACGTGCATACACACACGAGCATACCTATACATATATACATTAACACATACATATAACTATACTTTCAGCCAGAAAAAAAAAAACACAAAATTGTAAGAACCTTCTTAATTTATCTTCAGCTAGGAGTTGCTAAAGAAAACAAAAAGCAAAACGACATAAAAGCAGTAGGGGCGAAGAAAACATGGCTTGAGACAAAAACTAATGACATGTCACGGTAACTTAAATACAATATGGCATGATGGTTTAATACAAATTACTATAATAGACACAAAAAACTTACATCTACACACATACCCACATACATTCTTACTTCAAAAACGCACTCAGCGCCATAAATATTTAAACAACTACAAGTTTACATATTTATATGTTTTTTGACTTTAAGTTTAACTGATAAACTGAGACGAGAATAAACTTTGAAAAGTATTTTGAAGAAAACTAGAAACTAACTAACAAGAACACTTAAGCACAATGGGTAAAATTATATTACTTTGGCGCAAAAATTTTAAGACATCAAGGCACCGAAGTTTAAAGAAAAAAGATACACAATTTTTTTTCTGATTATGTACAGGGAACGTTATTAAAATTTATCAGCTGCGCTGTCAATTTCACCTGTTATGAATTCGCCTTGTATGAAAGCATATATTTTTTTTAAGAAGGGGGAAACTAAACGCAGCTGTTTTTTTCGTCTTTTTTACGCAAAGCAAACGAAAAAGAAACAAAAATTGAATCAAAAATTTGACAACTGTTCGTAAACTCTACCAACAAAATACATGTTGATGTTGTTGGTGTTGTATTTATTGTAATTCTGCCACTACCTATTAAAGCTGCCTTGGTCAGTCAAATCACAGAGTTCACTATGGTTCAAAAATGGAACTCAATTCATTGTTTGGTTTTTCAGAGAGCGCAATAGTATAGCAGCCTGTTTCACAATCTCTAAAGCTAAATTTTGTGAACGTTAGCTCAGCAAATAAACATATTTATAACCGAACAATTAGACTTTTTGTGATGAGTTTTTTTTTCTTTTCAAAATGCTTGCAAAAGATAACTTTCGGGAATATCATAAATTTTTTTCGTTAACAATTATTTAATTTCTAAGAACTTTTCAGTTTTTCGATTTCTAACTCTGTGGAATGGCTGATTAATATGCTCTGTAACTTCTATTGCATCAAAGTGTTTTTAAATCGTTAGAAATATGGTATGTTCAATTTTTATTCACTTCTCTATTTGTAGACTAATTTATTGTGAATTTCATAAGCAAATAGTTTAATAGGTATTTTTGCTGAAAAAAGTTATTATTTTATTGCAAATAAAAAAAACTTCCCTTCTTATTAAGATATCTGACTCCGATTTTTAGATATATAAAATGCTTATCAGAGAAAAACATTTTTACAGTGAGTAGTGAGTAATATATGTAAGTTACAGCTTATTAAAATCTTGAAACATATGTGTAATATTAAAATCACACCTGTGTTACTAAAATCGCATGTGTAATTGTAAAACCACATGTGTGATTTTAAAACCACATGTGTGATTTTAAAACCACATGTGCGTTTTGAAAACCACATGCGTGATTTGAAAACCCCATGCATGATTTCAAAACCAAATGCATATTTTTAAAACCCCTTGTACGATTTCATATCAAGTGGTTCTCAGAAATTTCGTGCATAAACAAACTCACTCTTAGACCCATAGTGTAGGTATTTTTTTCATAAAAATACACATTTCCTTACATTTTATGTTTCTCATAACAAACGAATTTTGATAAAGTTTTTCAGCTTGAATACGTAAATAAATTCTTGGTAGACGTCATATATTGTAGCCACAAATAGAACAAAAAAGCAGAGCGGAAAACAACTATGTATTTGTTTTTATTTCATAACTTTTTGATATAAATTTTCATACAGCTAAGAGAATAGTGTTTGTATTAGTTGAGGAAAGCAATTATTGATTAAGATTTTTTTAAAACAGTGTTTAAATCTTAAAGGTTCTGCTTAATGTCAAGTTATTTATCAAATAAAATAATACACAGCTGTTGAGTTAAGTGAATCCTTGCCCTGTGGTTACAAATGAACTAATGACATTTTACTAGCTTTTAAACTTTAAATCAAATTTTAAATATCTTTATGTGAAATATGTTACGGGTGATATGTATTTTTCACATGGCAGTGCGTTTTTTAACAGACATAATGTAAAAAAGTTCTAAAATAAATGGAAACAAAATTTTGTAATTTTTTCAAACGAATATGATTCTTGAAACTAGTCCACTGGGGTTCATTCTTGATTCCGTTGAGTTGCCTGAAAGAGATATGCATCTACACATCTTGCGAAGATAAATGTGCTGTTCATAGAACACAGACGAGCACTCGTCTAAAAAATTTTATATAGAAATCACTAAAAAAGATTTTGTAACTTTCATACAAAATTTCTAGACGATTTGCTCGTTTGTGTTTTATGAATGGTACATAAGATCCACAGCATAAAACAGTATAAAAGAATCCAGTCTGTGTACTTCGCATTCTGGTATATCTACTAACTCGTGCAGTATTTGTCTGCCCAGATACAGTGCTCTTATGGTAGAGAAAGCCGGATACCAATAGAGGAAGTGGTTTCTTCCTTACCACTTCTACAGAACTCATTAAATGGTAGATTTAGTATCCTCGCTTGTATCTCTATGTGACAAGTTCAGGTCAACACTGCCAACAAAGTAAGCAGCCTTCAGCGGAGAAGATTCCTCAGGCCTGTGATCCTTCTACGATTATACACATATACATAATCATGTTAGCACTACTATCCGGGAGTAACCTCATCAAGTCCTGTGTAGCCCCTACAACACTGGTCTTTGCCAAATCGTCCTTTCCAATATTCCGAGCACTCCACTGTTCCCCGGTACCCAGAAAAGCTTCATACTTGAATGTCTCGCTATCTCATTAAGAGAGATCCCCCAAAGACCAAATTTTACCTTAATGTACGCCTGTCCAGTTCACTGTGCTTTTTGGGGTATAGCAGAGTAGGAGTTCCGCTTTTGTTGTACCAAATAAAACTCTAGGAAGCCGCATGACTTATGTTTGACTTCCGAAGCCTTTAATCCCATCCCCTGGAGGGATTTGGAGTTCTGCTTGCAGGCCATCTTGGCGCTAGACATAGTGGAGGTGCCTCCCTTAACTTAAATCGTTTCTGACTGTGCCTTAAACCAACAATCGCAGAGAGCGAAGTTAGTTTCTCCAATAACTAGGGTGCATGCCGGGTTTCAAAGAGCCATCTAGGTGATGTTGTGTTACAATAGATACCTGTAATGTAAGGAACCAGTAGTGATTGTTATATGGGTGAGTTGGCTAAGGACTAATGCTCTTAAATGTGCTTCTGCCGAACAATATATTGAGCTTTATCTTTCATTTACTATCTGGAAAATTGCATAAAGGAGGGATCCGAGCAAAGGGTTTGGTAATATGTCTACAAACGGCTGCACTGCTGAATAGTGCATAGTTCATCCCGTGGCGTTGCTCCTTTATCAGATAAAGACGTCAAGGCAGATGCTGATATAAATCAATGACACATTCTATCTCATTAAGAGATACCCGCCATTTATGAACCAAACTTGACGTCGCAAAGACACCCGCAAGCAGATTTAACGCAGCATTACTATCAGTATTCATTAAGATATTCCGTACCTCAACCAGTTGGCTGCTCTTATTAAATTATTTAATAATCTAGCTAAAAAATTATTATTTAAACTCTTGTCTCGTTGAACACATAATTTTGCTCATTAGAAGAACAAAGTTTTCGTTTCTTTTTGGTCGAAGGTATATATACTAGGCACTGAGCAGTTTTAACTTATTTAATTGCAACATTTTAAATGCGGCGACAATGTTTGCTTTGGTCTTTCCGTGTGTTAAGTCTAACGTCCACAAACATTACTCCTCCTTTCCTCCTTCTTATAATATTTCAATGCACTACGTAGCGTACTGGTCCAAGATAAAAATAAAAAGTAAAAATATAAAATAAAAAACAAAATAAATTGTAGCATTGGAAAAACGCATTTGTTTTTAAAAACAAAAGATATTCTATTGAAAAGATGTATAGAATTTTTTAACTGTCAAGCATTTCCGCATTTCATCAGACGATATGCCAGTTACCTTGAAAATATCATTACAAGTACATACATATATACTTGAGTCAAGAGATTTATTTTATTTTTCATCTCGGCAAGTGAAAAATAACATAAAAAGTTAGTAACTATAATTTCTCTCTTGACATATCTTTTCCAACCCTTTTTTTTCTTTTCTTTTCTTAAAATTGAAAAAAAATCTTGTTAAGACTCAACTCTTTATGAACACATGCATATATTTTTATTATTGAATTGTGTAAAAAATAAACTGAATGCATAAACTTTGGAATACAAATCTGTAGCTGGAAACGAAACTGACTGAGTTGGCTTACAAGCAGTAGTAGTAGTTGCAGTCTCTAAAGTAGTAGTTAAGTATATTATTGAGTATGTGTTTCATTGCAAATTAGAAAGATGGATGGAAAGATATCAACCTGTTTTTTTTCATCTACTTTTCCCTTCAAAAGCTTTAGCTATTAGAATATTAGAAAACTATTTAAGTAAAAAGAAATAAGAAAACAGTTTTCTAAAGTAAATACCTATAAATATTTATACAGATATATCTATATCATCACGTCAAGAAACAAATCACTAATGGAGAGGTGAGGAGGAGTCATAGAAGAATATGAATGTTTCTGTTTTTTATTACGAATAAATTTAATTAATGAAAATAAATTGAATTATGTATTGTCTGGTAAAATTTTATTCGTCAGTTATTGGGAATACAATGCGGGTAGTTTATAAATGAATTGCATGTATTGCTCATACGCAACTAAAACTATTTTCAATATACAAAGTCGGAAACTATAAACCTTATTTAAAAAAAAGCAAATATATATATATATATATATATATATATATATATATATATATATATATATATATATATATATATATATATATATATATATATATATATATATATATATATATATATATATATATATATATATATATATATATATATAAATATTCATCAATATCTATGTTGTCCCCTTTAAAGTAGTCCCCCTCAGATGTACTACGCCCCCCTCAGACCGTTTTTTCTAATCCTCAAAACACTTCCGAAACGTGCTTTTTGGTATTGCCAACAGCTCCTGTTTCGAGTTTTCTTTTATCTCCTCAATAGTAGTCGGTTTACATAAGGCTTTCCTTTCATCGGTGTCTTCAGTTTTGGGAAGAGGGAAAAGTCTGTGGGTCCACGTCCGGTGAATACGGTGTTTGAGGCATGATAACGGTTTCGTTTTGGCAAAAAACTCACACACAATAATTGATGTGTGAGCTGGTGCATTATCATGGTGCAAAATCCATGATTGTTTTTTCTCCAATTCTGTGCGTTCCTGACAAATTGCTTCACGCAAACGACACATTACTTCAAGGTAGTACTTCTTATTTATCGTAGGACCATGTGGTAAGAATTCATGATGCACCACGTAATTGCAGTCGAAGAAAACAGTGAGCCAAACCTTCACATTGGACCGAGTTTGACGTGCATTTTTCAGTCTTGTGTCTTTTGGACGCTTCCATTGGGATGACTGGGCTTTGCTTTGAATGTCATAGCCATTCCCGCATGATTCATCACCAGTTATGACCTTTTTTAAGAAATTCCAATCATCGTTGACGATGTTGAACAGCTTCTGAACGATGTCCATGCCACGTTGTTTTGCTCAAAATTTAGTAAATTTAGTAAAAAATAGAAAAGCACACCAAAACACGACTAACTTTTTTCTCTGGCCCTCTTACACTTTCTTTCCCCCTTTTTCTAGTGGTAGCAAGAAGAAAAAGAGGGTGTTAGAGATCTACCCTCTATTCCCTTGCCAAGTCCACTCACAAGACTTTGCGAAATAAACTTCCCATGTGCGAAAGCGGCCCCCTCGAGGAAAAGGTTTTGCCTTGGTAGAGACCAGACCTGGGAACTCTGTTTTCTAGAGCATAGAGAGGAAGGAGGCCCTGGTTTGTTGTGGCAAACAAAACCGTAGGAAGCCACATAATTTATATTGTGTTGGACTTCAGAAGCCCGTACCAGGGGTTAAAATTGGCAGAACGGGGATTACCAAACCCCCCAGATGTTTCTGTTGAGGTACATACCTGGCTGGAGCCTTTCTGGCTGTAGTTTAAATCTAAAATCTCAGCAAGGGGGATTTAGTTACCCTGATAACAATAGTGCAGGCTGGTTGTGGGGGGCTAACTCCCCCCGAGGTGCTGTTTTCTTGCAACATATACCTGTACTCGTATGTTAAGGAATCAGGAGTGCTGGTAAGACGGGTGAGTTAGTTAAGGGCAGATGCTCTTAATGCTCTTCGACCTAACAACTCATTAAGCCTCGTTTTCCATTGTATGTTGGGAGATTGTATACTGGAAGGATTAGACACCTGAACTCTTAAGGTTACAAACTTAAGGCAAAATGTTGCCGCCTGTGTGAAACAGGTAAGCCACCTGAAGGTGCTAGTGAAGCGGGAATAATTCACTCCATGGATTTGGCTCATCATCAGTTTAGGCCGTAAAGGTTGGTAACGATGTAAATCGATTTCACAACTGTGAAAGTGGTGAAATATAAACATGGAGAAATTATTCATCGTAATGTAGTTACTTTCGCTAAAAACTATTTTGAGAAAGCAGAATTATTGAACAAATAAAATATAAATTTATGAAACAAATTTATGATTCTTTGGAAATATAACAACAATTTATGAAACAAATTTATGATTCGTTGGAAATATTACATCACATATGTCCTTTTTTAAACTTTGTATATCAGATTTTTTTTTGCAGTGTAAATTTTTAAATTCAAAAATGAAATTGTACATCAAACTGGCAAAATTTTGTTAAGACAAAATCTCATGCAATTTGTAACAGTTCACTGACAGTTTGTTATGCATTATTCAAAAAATAACTGACAGACCATTTAGTGCCATTTGACAGATTCTTTTTATGAGTGTATGTTTGGAATTCGGTATGACAATGTATGTGAGTGCTTGTGTGTGTATGATTGTGTGTGCGTATGTATGTGTAAATATAATTTCAAACAGTCACTCATTCTATGCATGTGTTTAGTACGTTTGTACTGACAAGTTTTTCTTTAGCATGTTTGGTAATATGCCAAAAGGATTTTGTTTTTTTTTTTGTTTATACGAACAACAAACACTTTGCAACAACAACAATTTCTTAGATTTTGTCTTTAACTTTTTTGTTCGTTTATTTCGGTTTTTTGTTGGATCGAAAATATTTTTGTACGTTCATAACACAAAAACACACTTCATCCTATTCCGTAATTTTTTTTCCTGTTTATAAATATAAAAATGTATTTAAAAGCACATGTTTCTTTTCCATTTATTATTTGAAATATTATTTTTAGTTTTTGTTTCAATTCAATACAATACTGTTGTTCACATTTAATAACGAGCACAATCAAAAAGGTTTCCCAATAGGAATTTTGCGATGAAATTAAAAAAATGACAGCTTAAATATGATATTCTTTTAGATAGTTTTTGTTTTTCATTGCAGATAGATAAAGGAATTGAAATATCACATCTCTACGTTTTTAGGGGGGTTTCCTCTACTGGGGTTTCCTTTCATTTGATAAGTGTATAAACTGTGTTTTTATTTTGCTTTGATTAAAAACTGTAAAAACTTTTAAACATACACATATTCTATATGCAGTGACATGATTGATACTAAAAAGCAAATATGCTACTCGTATGAATGCAAAAGGGAGGAAAACGTATTTTCTTCTCTTTGAGCAAATCAATTTTACACGCAAAGAAAAGAGAGTTTGAAATATATTTGCAGCAGTATTAGTACGAGTATACAAAACTAGTCGGTTGTCGCTGTAATTACAGTTTATTTCCCCATAAATATGTTTTCGTTTGCATTTCTGCAAATCTATTATTTCCATCTACCAATTTCCGAATATGGTTGCACGCAATAATTGTATTGTATGTTATTGTTTTAAAAACCACAATAGCTTTTATCATACCCAGTACTGAAATATTTGTGTTTATCACATGATGCGGTTATTCATATGATTCAAATTACTGAATAAACTTAACATTTTAAATATTTTTTATTTTAGTCGTTGAAATATAATTTTCTTTTTTCCCATGAAAAAAAGAAATGTTATGGAATTTAATTTTAAAAAATTTAAGGATCTACACAACAATAAATAAATATAGTTTAAAAAACTTATACACAGGCTTCGATATCAAACTAATATAATTATTTATATAACCAGATACTTATCCGTATAACGCATTCCATACTTTTTTTTGAATTCCCAAAATCGGCTTAAAAAATCACTACAATCCCCGGAAACAATATGGCAACTTGAATTTTTGCACTAAATCGAATGAACGTTAATAGTTCAGATACACGTTCCACGGCCAGAAAGCCCACCGAATATGAAAACCCGGCTCCGAGTTTTTTAGAAATTCCCAAAGTCGGCTTCAGGTTTTGAGTTTTATCAACTCAAAGGTAAGAACCCCTAAAAGACACGCAATAAAAATAAATTGTTGTCTTGATGAGCAGTTGAAAACATGTGATACAAATATCATTCTCTATTTGTTAGTAGGTATTCAAATTTGCTTCCACGGTTTTGCAATAGATAGCTGTAGCGATAAGTGGTAGTCGAAATAAACAGATCGTAGATATCATACAATAAGCTTAGATATATGTAAAGATATCGCCATCGAGATATTAGTCGATTGCTGGCGGCTGCATAAATTTATTTTCTTGATTAAACATGCTAGCTTGAGAACCAACTGCCCTGATCTAATTGACAAGGAGCTTCGGCTAGCAAATCAAGAAATCTCACTTATAATCTGGATCCTTCCCTGTTTACACGGATAGGTACACAAGGCGAGAAAGGTTTGGGGGAGGCGTTTACATAGAAGAATTCAACACTAAAATATTCTTCAGCCTACCAGACGAATATAGCGTTCTTAATGCTGAAATATCGGCTATAGATAAAGCGGCCAGAGGGCTCAAGTTTCACAAGATATTCGGTAGGGATATCATGATAGTAACGGTCACCATCAACTCCCTGATTGGAATCTACACTAATTATAGTCTAGTCCAGGAACGCCGGACATCTTTAAATAAGATCCAACCTAATCCTAAAATAGGTATGGGAACATGGGTCCAACAACGGCAACAACATCGCTGAAGACTTAGCCACAAAGGAGACAACCCTGGAGGATAGGTATATAAATCCCTTTTGCGGACAACCCTTATCAGCGTGTTGGAAAGGAATAAAGCTCCACACGCTGGAACGTGCCCAAGAAACATGGCTCACAGAGCGCATATGCCTAATCTCAAGGAACTTGTGGCCGCATGTTAACTTTAAGAAAAATTGGAAGCAATTAAAACTGCCCAGATCTCACTCAATGGTCACTGCAGAAGTCACTGTAAAACTGCCTAAATTTCACTTAAGGGTCACTGTAGCAGTCATCACTGGACATTGCCTATTTGGGAACCATGAAAGGAGACCAGACTTACCCTATAACGACCTCTGTTGAAGTTGCCAAGACAAGGAAGAGCAGTAGACCATCCTTGATCTTCCCGGAACTTGAAAGGCATTGGAGCATCCCAGTCTAAGATACCTATCATGTCTGGCCTTTATCAATCCGATCACGGTAGTCTCTTTCATAAGGAGCAGCGGATGGCTAGCCACACTAAGCGGCTCCCACCTTTTTATCCTTCACCTCCACTCCCAATATATCCCTCCAACTTCTATTCTTCACTTCTACTCTCACACTTTTTCAAGCAATCACAAAAGGAACGACTTCAGGACCCATGTGACCTGGAGAACCTAAGCTAAGAGCCAAATTCTCGTCATTTGTGAGAAGTTTTAATATTTTTTGTTATAAATTAACCTGCGGAGGCAGGAGGCTTATCGACTAATCTCAGATACCTATGGTGAGGTCACTAGTAGTGAAGAAACGTGTCGACAGTAGCTTCAATACTTCAAGAACGGTTGTTTTGACATCGAAGACCAGCGTGACGGTGGCAGAATTTGAGCCATTATTTGATCAAAACTCTTGTCCAATGCAACAAGAATTGGTAGCATCATTGAAACTGACGCAATGAGCCATTTCAAAATGTCTGAAAGTTACGTGAATAAAGAAATTCAGTGCCGTAGGCGTTGAAGCCGAGAGATGCTAAGCAGCGTTTGTTAGCTTGTGAACATCTGCTTGCAAGGCAAAGACGGAAAGGATGTCTGCATTGCATTGGGGATACCGACGGCCGAACCAAATATTCCCAATTCTAAGGTCATGCTCAGCATTTCGCGGACCATGCCGGCAGTTGGTGTAGCGGGTTTGAGCCAAGCATTGAAAGACAAACGGCTGCAATACAACGAGATTTTACAGCAAGCCAATGCTCAACACCATGTTGTGAATGGGGTCAAGACAAACTTGGAAAAGTTCAAATAGGGAGTTCTCACCCGCTGTATTCTCCAAACGTTGCTCTCTTGGACTATCACTTGTTTCGATCAATGGCATCTGGTCTGGCTGACCAGCACTTCCGGTCTTATGAAAAAGTAAAAAATTGTATCGCTTCAAAAGATGATCAGTTTTTTCAACACGAGATTCATACTCCGTCCTAAAGGTGGGAAAGTAGTGGTCAGGAATGGACAATACTTTGAATTTGGAAAATAAACAAAATTGTACACCTACTCGTATGTAACTTAAAATAATTGAAGTTTTCTTTTGAGAAAAAATACCAGTGACAGAATTTTAGTTAGTTTTTAAAAAGTATTGGAAGTTCTGCTATATTTGTTTTTTTTTATATATCCTTTATCCTTAATATTGATATATTCTTATGTTGACGTATAAAGATATTTACAAGAACTTATGCATATTTTATCTTTTTTGTTATTTTCTTTTTCATTTATTGTTATCATCTTTTCAACTTTCCTTTTCTATCACAAGAAAGTATACATTTGTTTTTATATAAGAAGAAAAAGGGTTTCCAAGGGTGGTGTTGCCAGTTTCGTTATTATATATATATTTTTTTTCATCACACATTTCAAGGTTACGGTTTTCCATGGCTGGCCAAGAGTAAGAAACTGACTATTAAATTTTATTGGTATCTATAGTTTTTTTATATTAAAACGGAAATAATTGAATTATACGAGTATGATATCATAAAAGGTTTATAAAAGTTAAGAAGCAGAATACTTGCGTGTGAATAAAGTGTTTTTTTTTTCTGAAGAGTCATCAAAAAACAAATTTATTTCTTAGATTGTCTTGATGAAGTGAAAAATATAATAGTTTTTAAGAGCTAGAACTGGAAAAAAGTGCATGCGGTCAAGTTGCTCATTCATCATCTAGAGAAGATTTTTTTTTTTTTTTTAAACCAGTCGGATTGTATAAGACGTAGCTGCTAACCAACAACGAAACTTTTGCTGTTAGTTGTACAGTAGTTATGTTGGTTTTTAAAGTCAATATTTTATTTAATCAAGCTTGAATAGACACGAGAGTGGGGGTGTCTATATTATAGGCAAGGATATCATAGGATTGATATTAGACTTTCGAATGGTCTAAGCTACGATGCTGACAATACTTAATGGTGTTTTCGTTTCTACGCAATATAAAAATTTGCATACAAAAAATTTTTTGACAACAAAAATGACAAGAAATTTTACATTTTTATAAGCTTATTCCACTGTACAACATCTAACATCTACCATCAGTTTTTGAAGATGATATCATCTTCCCATAAGAAATACATTGTACTAAGAGTCAAAATTTTTCAACATCTTTATAAAATGTTCCTATCTCATTTTATTCCATTCAACATCTTTCGATTATTTCAGTGTCATCACTAGAAAAGTGGCAGTAATGTCGATTATTCCTGTGGCGTCACTGAAAAAACGTCATTTATTTTGAAAAAATTAAAAAAAAAATCAATTTATTTATCATATGTCAATTGTTTGCATGTGTGTATTCTTTCTTAATTTGTTTTTCTGTAATAATTTTTCTGTGTTTTTATTAAAATTTATTTATAAGGCCTACATTTTATTTATAGACATATGTACTTAAATTTTATAATCCTCTTTTTTTGTTTTTCAAATAAATTTTTTTCCAAAAGATTTTACGTGTTTTTGTTAAATTATTTGAACATTAAAAAATAATATTTTTGATTGATAGTAGATGTTAGATGTGAACAATGTAAACAGTGTTTCACATTTTCAACATCTTTCATGCGTTTCATGAAGATGTTGATTAGTGGAAAAAGCCTATTACAGTTCTAATTCGAAGCGATTTTCTTTTCCAACTTTGTCTGGTAACCATTTTGTTGAAACGGGCATTAAATTGCAAGTTTAAGAACGAATGGTACATTTTATTTGTACAGGGTGGCCCAGAAAGACCGAAGTGGTGTGAATTGCTTATAACTTTTTATTTAAGAGATATTTTTTTAATTTTTTTTTTTTTAAATACATTAAATTTATGGGGAATATTTTTGGATTAGTTATTAAAAATGATATCCCGCAAGTGGTGGCCATATTCTGCTTCGCACAAATGTGCTCTTTCCAACACATTTTCCATGACCTTTCGCAAAACTTCCGGTGGTATGTTGTTAATTTCTTCTCGAATATTGGTTTTTAACTCCTCAATAGTCCTAGGCTTATTAACATAAACTTTTCCTTTTAAATAGCCCCAAAGAAAACAGTCTGGAGCGGTTAAATCCGGGAAACGCGGAGGCCAATTAAAATTGCTGTTACGAGAAATTATTCTTTCACCAAAGATGTCGCGTAAAAGAGTCATTGTGGCCCTCGCAGTGTGCGCTGTGGCTCCATCCTGTTGGAACCATATTTGCGGATGGTTTTCCACGGCTGGCCTTACAAAATTTTGCAACATGGCCCGATATCGATCACCATTGACGGAAATGGCGACACCTTGTTCATTTTCAAAAAAAAATGGGCCAATGATCCTTTCTGAAGAAACACCGCACCAAACGGTACACTTAACTGGGTGCAATTGTCGTTGATGAAGTACTCTCGGGTTTTCCGTAGCCCATATCCTACAGTTTTGCTTGTTAACGAACCCATTTAATTGAAAATGGGCTTCGTCACTCATTATTAAGTTATGAATAAAATTTGGATTCTCTTGTGCTTTTTGCTGGAAATAAATTGCATAGTCAAGTCGTTGCTGGTATAAATTATCCAAGTCTTCTTTACAAAATACTGAAAAGAAAAGAAAAAAAAAATTATAATAAAAAAGTTATAAGGAATTCACACCACTTCGGTCTTTCTGGGCCACCCAGTAGAAACGAAAACAGCATAAGACCCTGGATATCATGCACGTACCTTAAAATAGATGTACGAGGTCTGATAAAAAATTAACCATTATTTCAAATTCCATGAGTTACGTATGTCCATTTTTTTACACTACAAATTTGCTGTGATGAATAATTTTTGATTGAAGAAGACAAGAAAGGTCACATGTCAAATATCCAGGCTGACATGGCTCAGATATGACAACAGGAGGACTATTATCCTTAGGGGCTACCCCGACGGAAGTTGCGATCTGCTGTGGAGATGTAGATGGGGCATTGCCACTTAAAGTCGCAGGCGAGGAGGTAAGATCTTCCATTTAATGACTTCTGTAGAAGTTTCAGAGACGATGATGGAGTAGAGAGTATTGAGCACTTCCTCTGTCGGTGTCCAACTCTTTCCTATGTAAGAGCTTTGTATCTAGGCAGTCCAATGCTGAACGATTTGGCGGAGATATCGGAATGTGATGTAAATGGATTGGAGTTCTTTATACGATTCTCGGGTTGGTTCTAAACCAGTGACATGTATCATACCTAGGCAACACAACGGGACCGAATTGGGCCCAAGTGGGCTGGATTTTCAATGGCTGACAACAACATAATCAGATCTTTAGCAGGGGGACAACTAGCTGTTTCGTAGTCGTTATACTACTCATCAGTACCCATTTGGATTTGAACTCGGGGTCATGACGTATCATGAATTAAGGCCGTATTCATAAAAATATTGTATGTTTATTAAACACTTATATGACAGATGTTCCATAGAAATTTGTCTAATAACAGTTTAATAAACATACAATATTTTTTATGAATAATGGACTTATTCTTTGTCTATATTCGACTCATATTGAATCACATATGCATTTTGTTAATTGCTCGCATTGTTTGTACAGAGTTTGCTGTCTCTGAACAAGCGGTATTTCTTTTCTAGTTATTAACAAACTTCCAACCCTATCCACTCTTTCGCAGATGACAGCGGCATTTGTCACTCGTACTCTTTTAGTTATAGGCCCAGTCTATCAGAGATCGCTGCCAAGAGGCTAAATATGAATGATTCACTAAATAGTGATCTTCTATTAATCTCCGAATGGGGTCGTAAAAACAGGGTCACCTTTAACGCTCGTAAGACCCAATGTTGCTTATTAACGCACAAACAAACGACCGCAAATGCCGCTTCATCTGTACTCATGGATGGTATAAATATTGAGGAATCGGATGCTCTTTATGTTCTTGGAATGAAGATACAGTGTGATGTTCGCTGGACTGAACACATTTTTCATATCTCTAAAGAAACATTCAAGTGTCTCGGTTTTTTGAAACAGTGTAAGATCTACTTCACTCCATCCGATCTCCTCACTATTTATACCAACTACATCAGACCGAAAATGGAATACAACTCTCATGTTTGGGCCGGTGCAGGAGAGAGCGAAGAAGCTCATCGGTGACAGTAGGGTATCCAACTGTATTGACTCACTGGAGCATCGACGCAGTGTGGGGTGCGTTACTCTGTTCTATCGATACTACAATGGATTTTGCTCTGACGAGATTATGGATATTGTTTCCGAAACTCGCACATTTTTACGTAGCACGCGTTCGTCGTCTAGAGCTCATCCATTTGAGGTTGATTGCCCGGGGAATCGTACTACGCATTACAGAGAGAATTCGTTTTTCAGCCGCACGCTTCGTCTGTGGAACAAGTTGCCTGCAGAAGTGTTTGCTGTCTGTTATAACGGTGGAAAATTCAAGCCAAATGTTCACAAACACTACTCCCGTTTTCCCCCTCCTCACAACCTATTTTCCTAGTTTTGGTACAATGCACTGCATATGTAGGGGTCATCCCCTGAGTACTGGTCCAATATAAAAAAAAATATATAAAAAAACAGATATTTTTGTATTTTAATAATTCTCCTTACCCAGAGATGTAAATATTAATTTATTGAATTTCTGGATAATTTTATAAATTAGATTTTTGGTTTTTGTACATTTTTACACCGGGTTTTTTAGTTTAAATTTTTCCTTTCTTATGTTTTTTTAAGAAGAATTTTCACAACACAAATTTGTTGTGATCAGTAACTTTTGATTGAAGAATACAAAAAATCGAATAGTCAAATCTTTAGCTGGGGGAAAACTAGCTGTTTCCTAGTTGCTGCACTACTCATCAGCACCCATTCGGATTTGAACTGTATTAAGTTTTGTGTAAAAAATTAACTTGAATGCGCAAGGACATTTGAAATGTTGACTGTGGCATTTGGCGAATCTACAATGAGCAGAACACAAGTTAAATTGTGGTATAACCGGTTTAAGGAAGGCCGAGAGGATGTCAATGATGATGCTCGTCCTGGTCGCCCGAGCAAATCATCAACCGACGAAAACATTGAAGTGGTGAAGAAAATAATTTTGGATAATCGTCGAATTACTATCAGAAAGGTTGCTGTGTGGGATTACTTTGAAGAGGACAAGATAGTTATTAATAAATAAATACTTTTTGAAAAAATTCAAAATAATGGTTATTTTTTTATCAGACCTCGTATATTGATCACCTTGTCTGTGACGTCGGAATACAGGAGATGCTGGCTGCTACAAACGCATACGTTAAGTGAACAAGCCAATGAAGAAATTAGTCCAATTTCTTGAAGTGCTTGAGGTAGGGGGAAGCACAATTGATCATATGCGATAGATTTGTATATTTCTGGACCAGCTGTTTTCTTTTTATTATCGTTTTTTATATGATATTGGAAATTTTGAAATTAAAATTTGACCTTGAGATCGAAACAATCTATTATTAACATGTATTTCAATCAAAATATTTATAATTTCAATAACTTTTAATGAATGTGATTGAACTGCTTTTTCAATACTAAAATATTCTTATGCGTTAATATTTTAGAGGAAAATTTACTAATTTCAAACCACAAAACTTTTAGTTTTTTTACATCATTTACTATATATCATATGCTTATTTAATGTTGAGAAAAAAGGACGGCCCTAAACAAAGGGTCATAAAAAAAATTGCTGATAATAAAATATTAAACGTTTTTACACCCAAAACGGAACTAAAACATATTTATGCCACTCAACATTTTTAAATGCTAAACAAATACCGTTAGTCAGTTTCCTTTCCTTAAAGGATGTGTATGGGCTTAAATAACAATGGAAATATCTAATTGTATGTGAGTGGGTACGTGTGTGTGTGTGTATGTGTGTGTGTGTGCATTTGGAGAATGTTTCGGTGTGTGAATATTTCAGTTGTTTGCAATAGTGTTATATTTTGCATATTGTTTACTTTTTTATAACTTTTTTTTTGCAGTTCTCTTTGAAACGGCATCGTCATTGCTATTACGCCAATATAAATTTTAATTATTCAAATTAGTTACTTGCGTTTTTTTCTCTGCTCTATTTTAGCATTTCCACTGTGTTTTGTTTTAGATTTCACAACTGACATGTTGCCACAAATCACTGTCTTGACCATTGAAAGCCATAAATTTTTCCACTCTTTTTTTTTTTAGAAACATTCCCACTGCTTTTATTTATTATTTCTTAAGTTTAGCTTACAAAGGCATATGATTACGTTGAAGTTATTATAAAGAAATCTGTGTTACGTTCATTTTTAGTTATAACCTGCTTGTAGGATTTTTCTTTTTCTCTTTTGCAAACGTATAAAGACAGAGCAAACAGCAAAGAAAGAACTTTTAACATCATAAGAAATGCTTAAGAAATGGCAAAAGATTTTTGCCACAAAGCTAAAAGAAATTTTAGTAGAAAATGTAAAACAGTTTGCTTATATTTTCAAAAATGAAAGTAGAATAAATGAACACTTTAAACATCAGAAACCCATAAAAGTTGTAGTGGCTCTGAAGCTCAGGAAAAAAGATTGATTCTTTGCAAAATATGTTTTACGGAAAGAAGTGCTATATTGTTGGTTACAGGCAGAAAGGGCTTAATTAACATACTTTCAACCTTTTAGGAAAAGGAACCAACATGACAGAAACTGTAACCATAACTATAAAAATAATTGTTCGTTTTGCTGAAGTTTTATTAGACTTGTGCCTTATGGCCCACCCTGTAGTACTGATTAACAATATTTCCAAAGTATCATTCTCTGCATGTGCATAAAAGTCGGGGCCTTAATTATAATACAGCGCTGTTTATTGTCATTGGCCGGCGTAACTCTCTCATACAATTATAAAATAAATTAAAGGTGTTCTTTTTCATCTATTACAAAACGGTCGTAGGTATTATTTAATTTGGAATATATCCAAATGGTGTGCCGTAATAGACTCGAGATAAATCAAACTTGCGCTTTTTTTTAATCTATTACAAAACCGTCATAGACGTTATTTAAATTATAAATCTGGAAATGGTTTCCAGTGACAGACCAAAAGGTCTATTGCAAAATTGTCGCCAACATTATTTAAATTGGCCAATCTAAAAATGGCTTTCCGTAATAGACTCAAGATAAATCGAACTTGCTTTTCTTAATCTACTAAAAACAAATTTTGTAGGCTTTATTTGAATTGGCCAATTTTCAAATGGCTCTCTGTAATAAACTTAAGATAAATCAAACTTTTATAAAACTATCGTAGGCAATACTTATATTGGCCACTTTCCAAATGGCTTTTCGCAGCGAATTCAATATAAGTCAAATTTGATATTTTTAATCTATTACAAAACTGCCGTAGGCGTTATATAAATTCACCAATCTCCAAATGTTTTTCCATAATAAACTCAAGAGAAATCAAACTTGCTTTTTTTAATGTATTAAAAAACTGTCGTGGATATTATTTAAATTGACCAATTTCCAAATTGGTTCCTTTAACAGACTCAAGATAAATCAAGCTTACTCTTTTTAATCTATTACAAAACTGTCGAGCTTTCAGTAACAGAATCAAGAGAAATCAAACTTGCAATTTTTAATCTACTACAAAATCTGCAAATGGCTTTCCGTAATAGACACAATATAAATCAAACTTGCCCTTTTAAATCAATTACAAAACTGTCGTAAGCGGTATTCAAATTGGCCAACCTCCAAAAGGTTTTCAGTGACAGACTGAAGATAAACCAAACTTTCTCCTATTAATATACTATAAAATTTCTAAAAGGATTACCATAACAGACTCAAGATAAATCGAACTTGCTCTTTTTAATCAATTACAAAACTATCGTAGGCATGATTTAAATTGGCCATTCTCTATATTGGTTCCTTTAACAATCTCAAGATAAATTAAACTTGCTCTTTTTCAAAATTGCTTCCCTTAATAGAATCAAGATAAATCAAAGTTGCTCCTTTTAAATCTATTACTAAACTGTCGTAGGCGTTATTCAAATTGGCCAAACTCCAAATGGCTTTCAGTAATAGAAGCAAGATAAATCAAAGTTGCTCCTTTTCATCTATTACAAAATCTCCAAATAGATTACAGTAATAGAGTCAAGATAAATCGAACTGGCTTTTTTTAATTTATAACAAAATTTTTCGTAAGCGTTATTTAAATTGGGCAATATCCAAATGGCTTTCCGTAAAATTTTACTATAAAATCTCCAAATGGATTATCGTTACAAACTCAAGATAGCCCGAACTTGCTCTTTTTAATCTATTACAAAACTGTTGTAGGCATTATTTAAATAGCCCAATGTCCAAAAGGCTTTCAGTAACAGACTCAAGATAAATTAAATTTACTCTTTTTAACCTATTACAAACCTGTTGTAGACGTTAAGCTTTGTTCAGAGGGTTGTCAGATCTGACAATATTGTCTGATCTAACAATGTGCTGGCAATTGCATGACAATGCACAATTGCTCTTACAATACAAATTGTCAGCTTACACGGTTGCCAGGCAATTGTCAGAAAAACTGCCAATTATATTGTTAGACAATTATCTGACAATGTTGGCATGAAAAATATTGTCAGTTTACACGGTTATCAGATTTTTTATGCAACAAAAATTGTCAGCTCAATTGTCAGAATCAAAACAAAATATTTACATAAAAATTTAATTGTTCTTGCGAGTTTGGAAAATTGAAAAAAAATTAAAGAAACGTCGCTGTGTTTGGGTAAAGAACTGGGTGCTTTGTTGCCATCAAGAGGGATTTTACGAAAAATTGAGTCATGCAAATAAACCAGAAGATTAGTTGCAGTTGAAAGTTGTGCGGAGATTGGTCCACTTCACCTTGCAAGTCTTTGAAACTCACAGAAATATCATCCGCAACTTTTTGCAATGCACTATCTTTGTGTAGTTTATATTCTACGCATCCCACATCCCACATCCCGCAAGCTTCACGGACCCTTAACCTCTTACATTAGTATCAAAATATTTGCATGATGCCATGAAATTTCTTCTTTTTTCGATACAATTTTATTAAGGTTTTAGCAACTGGAGAGTTTCTTGGCGATGGAACTTTTATAGACTGGAACAAACTATCAAACAATTATTCATTTTCAACATCTATAGAACAATCGAAATCATACGAGTAATCCATACTTGTATTTTTTAAATAACATTTTCAGAAAATTAAACTTACTTTTTTGCTTGGCGCTAAAAACTTTTTTTTAATTGTTTTGTTTTTTGTCTGACAATGATGCCATTGTCAGATGTTAAAAAATTCATGCACCTGACATTATGAAATAAGCTAACAACGTCTAACAATGATGTGACAATGGCAAGGAAAAGTGTCTACACGATTGTCAGGTATCTGGCAATAATTTTGTCTGAAATGTTGAAATGTTCTGACAACATTGTCAGAAAAAATTGTAAGTTCACACGATTGTTAGAAATTTTCTGCAAATTTTTTTTGACAATATTGTCAGATCTGACAACCGTCTAAATAAAGCTTTATTTAAATTCACCAATCTCCATCTGCCTCCCCTTAACGGACTCTAAGCTTCATACACTGCGTTTACACGTACAAGTACTTGCATGGAAGTCCTGTGTACGTATTATCAACGAAAATGTCGAACAAATACTCGACTTTCTTGCAAGTTGCATTAGTATTTAAAGAATAACATGGAAGTTCAGTTTAAAAATGTCAGTGGAGAGACAACAGCTCCTAAAACAGCATTACCATAGAAAACCATAATTTTATTTTTCGGGGAAATGAATGGTAGGAATAAAATAAATAAATGAAATAGAATAATTTTAACTTTTTTTCACTCAAAACGGCAAAGACTGCTTAATTTATATATTTTCAATAAAAAAATGTGAATTATTTTAAAAATATGTTTTGAAAATTTTAAATATGAAAAAAAACATTATATTAAAATCAGTTAATCTCCGCAAAACTTGTTGTAAGGCAACACTGTTATTTCAGTTGCCATTTGACTTTCAGTAAGTGTCAAAAAATCACTGCCTGCTGAAATTGCTTGTCAGTTCAGTTGAAAGTTGGTTGCAAGTGCAGAGATTGTGCGTGTGTTAGTAAAAAAGTATGAATGTATTGGGTTTTTCGAACTTGCACCTGCACGTGTAAACACTACGTTAGTTGAATATATGGAAAATTTCAATAAAATTTTTCTTTTATATATTATTAATTAAATTTGCTCGCTCTGCGGTTTTAAGTTCTCCGAAGAGTGTGTCAAATAACTCATCAAATAAATAATGCATGAGTTTTTCAATTCCATCGAATTGACAAATATTTCCCACTTCAAAGAATATTGTTATTTTCACTCAAGTATTTCGTTTTCAATTTTTATTTTTATTTTTTTTTTTCATTAAAGCAACCAGCAGCTAAAGATTTTTAGCACCTTGGCAAAATTCTGCCGCAATGTAAATGTGATATACGAGTATATTTCTTCAGCAAGCAGGATTTTTCTAAAATTGTTGCTTTTCCAATACAATTTCAAATAACGTTCTTACAATTTTTATTCGTGATAGTAGTGCTGCATAATAAAAATACACTTGCAACTATTTGCAACCTAAATCAAACACAGCTCAGCTCAACGCAGCGCAGCGCAGCATATACACCCAATTGCAAACACTCGAAATAGGCCACCACTAAAATAGAAAAAGTAAGAAATAAAATAAAAAACTTAAGCGCAAAATAGATTTTTACAAGGTAATAAATAGACGGCGGCAAACTGTTTATATTAAACCGACTGCACTATTTGTGTCTCATTTTCTGTTATAAATATGCAACGATTACAATAGAATTTCGTATTTTTTGCTGTTTTTTTTTTTTGGTTTGTTTGTTTGTAGTTTTTAATTTTAAATGACACCTTAAAAGGTGGTCAAATATGTTGTACGTCTACAACAGTTTGCTTTTTAACAAACTTTTCCATTTAATCTTGTTAAGGAGGAATTAAATAAAAATAGTTGTTTGAACTTTGTTTATTTATTTTTTTTTTTTTTTTTTTTTGTTGCAGACATTATTTGCATTTTTCTTACAAGAAAACAAATTAAACGGGCATAACTTAAAGCGAAAGACATAAATATTTGGAATGTGAAAAACAAAATTGCACTTTTTACAAACAAGAACGTGACATTTTTAAGACCAAAAGGCTAAAATTAAGAGGCTTGAAGCATTACATTCGATCTTCTTTTACAGGATTATGACTTTAATTTAATTTCGGTGCCTCGTTGGCTTATTTGGTAGAGTGATCGTGCAACAATTGCAAGGTCGCAGTTTCGATTCCTGCCAAAGACAATCTGGGTCAGCGTTGTCAACTCGGTTTGTGCGTAGAGCTGCATAACTATCGATAGTCGTCCCCATCGATAGTTTCAAGAAAAACTATCGATATAATCGATACTATCGATATAATCGATACTATCGTTAAAGCTGAAAGTCCATAACACGCGTTTTACGCGCCAACGCGTTCTAAGCGTCTGTCAAAAAAGTAGAAACAATGTAATGTTATGTGAGAGGTTACAGCGCACAAAGCGTATGACGCGTTAAACGCGTACGACTCCAAAAGTAGGTTTACTTTCTACTTTTGCACACGTCACAAGCGTTATAAAAACTGTCAGTTGTTTTTGATAGCCACAGATCACAATTCATTTTATTTTTTCAAAGTTATCGCCAAAAATACTTGTGCCGTGGATTGTTACTTTATGTTCTTGTGTTAAAAAAATGTTTTTATTGAAAAAATAATAAACACAACAAAAAACTTAACGCATGAAAAGCGTTGCATGTAACTTGAGTTTAGAAAAGTTGTATAACGCATAGAAAGTATGAAATGCGTAAAACGCAGTGCGCATATAACGCGTGGTATGGACTTTCAGCTTAAGCGCTACTTGTGGCTATGAATCTGTAACTCAAGCAAAAGTTAGTAATCATAAAGGGTTGTTAAATTTCAAGGGCCGATGTTGATTTTGAATAAAACACAAACTATTTAGGAAATTATTGTAATTTTATTTTATTATGATATATTGGTATTACTCAATTATGTATGGAATAAAATATCGGCCAAATGGGCGCCGCGACCACGGCGGCACACCTCCATCCGATGGTCCAAATATTCGATGACCCTGAGGCATAATGGAGGTTCTATGCCGTTAATGTGCCGAATTATCTCATCCTTTAGCTGTTGAATTGTTGCTGGCTTATCGACGTACACTTTTTCTTTCAAATAACCCCAAAGAAAAAAGTCCAACGGTGTCAAATCACATGATCTTGGCGGCCAATTGACATCGCCATTACGTGAGATAACACGGCCATTGAATTTGTTGCGCAAAAGAGCAATTGTTTCGTTAGCTGTGTGGGAAGTGGCACCGTCCTGCTGAAACCACATATCGTCTACATCCATATCTTCCAATTGGGGCCATAAAAAGTTCGTTATCATCTCACGATAGCGAACACCATTCACAGTAACTGCCTGACCGGCCTCATTTTGGAAAAAATACGGCCCGATAATGCCGCCAGCACATAAACCGCACCAAACAGTCACTCTTTGTGGGTGCATTGGATTTTCGACAGTCACTCTTGGATTCTCATTCGCCCAAATGCGGCAATTCTGTTTATTGACGAATCCACTGAGGTGAAAATGTACCTCATCACTGAAGATGATTTTCTTCGAAAATTGATCATCATTTCCATAATAAGTCTGGGAACTTCAACACGTTGTTGGATTGTGTATCTCTCCATGGTTCAAATTGAATAAGTGTGAAATAGAGAAATGTCAAATAAAATTCGGAAAAAAACTTGGCGTTTAGGTGTGGTTCACATTCAACATCGGCCCTTGAAATTTAACCACCCGATAGATATATACATATTTGTATAGGTGTTAGTTGGTTAGATGAGCAACTTAATCTTTTTAGGTTATTTTCAAGAACTATCGGAAATTTAAAAAAAAGAAACACATAAAATTCAGAAAAATGCATGAAATATTTATTTGGATCGATAGTTGGGTTTGATAGTTAATGTTTTAAGATTATTTCATGCAAATGTTGGCCGCGTCCGCGCCTCAAATGGTCCATCCGCTTAGTCCAATTTTGGCATACTCTTTCCAACATTTCGGCCGGTATCTCACGAATAATGTTGGCAATATTGGCTTCCAGTGCGTCAATCGAAGCGGGCTTGTCGCTTGTCTAGAGGCGTTAAATCGCATGATCTGGGCGGCCAATTGAATGGTCCCAAGCGTGAAATAAACTGTTCACCGAACTCGCCTCTCAATTGGTCCATCGTTTCGCGTGCTGTGTGTCATGTGGCACCGTCTTATTGAAACCACATGTCATGCAAGTCAAACTCTTCCACTTTGGGCAAAAAAAAGTTTGTTATCATCGCACGGTAGCGCTCACCATTCACAGTAACGTTGTGATTCGCATCATCTTTGAAGAAATACGGCCCAATGATGCCGCCAGCCCATAATCCGCACCAAACGGTTGTTCTTTGTGGATGCATTGGTAGCTCTTGCAATGCTTCTGGCTGCTCTTCACTCCAAATACGGCAGTTTTCCTTGTTCACGTATCCATTCAACCAGAAATGAGCCTCGTCGCTGAACACAATTCTTCGATAAAAAAGTGGATCTTCATCTAACTTTTCAAGAGCCCATTCACCAAAAATTTGGCGTTGTGGTAGGTCGTTTGTCTTCAATTCTTGCACCAGCTGTATCTTATAAGGCTTCACACCCAAATCCTTCCGCAAAATTTTCCACGTAGTGGAGTAACAGAGGCCCAATTGCTGCGAACGGCGCCGAATCGATAATTCACGGTCATCACCAACACTGGCCGATACGGCTGCGATATTTTCTTCAGTTCGCACTCTACGTAAGCGTGTTGGTGATTTAATGTCCAACAATGTAAATTTGGTGCGAAATTTTTTTACAATAGCCCGAATAGAAGCCTCATTATAAAGAATAGAATTTTTTGTAAATGGGCCACATTGTTGTCGCCCGCTGCCGCATGCCGCTTACATTGGCCATTCACTATAATCCGCCCGCACCATTTTTTTCCTTTTAGAAATAATTGCATTTAAAAACATAAATTTGCCACCAGACATCCTGCAAGAGTATTCTAAGGTCAACTTGTCCATCAATTTATCTGCGGAAATGTGAAAATATATTTCAATGTTTATATCAATTATAAAACTAAAAAATATTAAAAATAAATTCAATTTTTGATTATTTTTGACTGTAAACTTGTTTGTGAATATAAAATAAAAAATAAAAAAATTAGTAGACAATTCAACTTACTTGAGTTGTGAATCATAAAAGGGACAATAATTTCATCAATTGACATGTTCAAATTTATTTTGTATTGATGTTTCAAAAGAAATACTCGTACTCACTTGCCTTCATATTAGAAATTGAACAAGCAAATGGCTGAAAACTTTTAAATCATAAATAAAAAATTCATAAATGTTGTAAAATTAAAACCGAAAAAAAAAACGAGAACAGACAAAATATTCATTGTAACATGTCAACTATTGATTTTTAAATTAAATATGAATGAAACATGCTGAAAAAGAACCAGGGCAGACAATGTAAAAAACAGAAAATAAAGAGCTTAGAATAAGAGAAGGGGTTAGGGATGGGGAGGAGGGTAAAATTAAGCTCATCCATACACAAACAAACAAAGAAACAAACAAAAATAAACATGTACAAATAAAAGCAGACGAAAAGCTAACAAAAACAAACCGGAAGAAGAGGGAATAGTGTTGAGAGCAGAAAGGAGGGACATTGTAACTACATTATGACAATAATGACAAAAACGATATAAATGCCAAACGTAATAACAACGATATTTATGACGACAAAAGCGATGATGAAATTAAAAGATTGTCAATAGAACGACACAATAGCACACCCACACTTTTAGCCATCACCCTTTGAACAATACATATTATTAAAAGTAGCAAATTTGTTCGAAACAAAAATTAACAATAATAAAAATAACAAAACTGCCTGGCTTATCCGAAGCTTTTTTTTTTTTTTTTTTTAATAAAACAAAGTGGAGGATAGAAGAAAGCAAAATTTGGAAGAAAGTCTTAATGAGAGATAAGGCAATGAATGGCTAAGCAAAAGACACATTTGCTTCAGCCTTTTTGTACGAGTATACACGTCAGGGCTGGGCAAAAACTCATCTATAGTGTATTTCAAATTCAAGATACAAAATACTTCCCATCTGCGTATTTCAAATGTAATATACTTTTAAGTTGTGTATTTCAAATACAAAATACTTTCAAGCTGCGTATTTTAAATACAAAATACAAATACTTTTTTTTTCTCTGGTTTTAGATACATATTTTATTTTACATATGCAAGTAAACTAAGTTGTGTATGGTCACTTAAAACTTAAAAGTACGTACATAACTAGCAATATATTGAAAGCCTATTAAATTATTATTATTGATAATAACACCTCATTTAGCAAAAATTACGGATTAGAATATTTTTGTCAGATACGCTCTTTTGTTTTTTAGGCGACAATATAGGTCATTTTATGTTACGGCTGCAGAGACCAGGGAGGTTTCCAACTAGCTACTTTTCTCTGAGCACAGACCACTCAGTGGGTTCCAACCCTCTCCCTGGGTACGCCGACATAAAAAATATTTATTTATACTGAAAAATCAAACATTTACTCAAGCCGCTTTGCTTGCCACTTTTCCGATCTCTTATAGGGGAGAAACTGGTGTTTTTGTTTCCCCAATATATATGTATGCATATATGCTTATCTATACATTCAAATACTAGAAATAAAGTTGTGTAGGTTAGGTTAGGTTGTACAGGCCGCCAGTTTCATGAAACCAGCCCACTTGGGTCCTTTTGGTCCCGTGGTGTTGCCTGAGTGCGAAGTGCAGCGCACGAGACTTACACTTTCCCCGACGGTTCAGATTCAAACCAACCCGAAAGCCGGATAAAGGAATCCAGTCCGTTCACTCGGCATTCCGATATATCTACTAACCCGTGCAGCATCGGTCCGCCTAAATACAGCGCTCTCATAGAACTGAGAGCCAGGCATCGACAGAGGAAATGCTCAACACTTTCCTCCTCGTCCTCATCCCCGCAACTTCTGCAAAAATCATTAAATGGAAGATTTAACCTCCTAGCATGCGTCCCTATGAGACAATGTCCTGTCAGAACTGCCACCAAGGTGCGCAACCTTTGACGGGGAAAACCCTTTAAGACCGCAGTTTTACTAGGATGATACGCAGGCCATGTCAGCCTTGCTACTCGGCAGGTGACCTCACCAGACCATCTGTCCTGCGCAGTCCTTACAAGTTGACGCTGCACTTGGTTTTTAAGCTGTTAAGCGGAACTCCTACCATCGTATCAATGTCCCCTCTCTGTAGACGAGCTCCGGCTTTCGCCAGCTCATCCTCCACACACAAGTTGTGTAACATTATATAAAAAATGTTTCAGTTTTTTAATGTATATATTTAATACTACACAGAAAAAACTTTTTTTCGTGTTCAATAACGAAATTTGTTGAATCAATTAATAAATTGTTTGAATGCGGACCTGTAAAGGAATTCGTGGATTCAAACAAAAGTTTAGTAAAAATAATTATTGATAGAAAACAACAATTTTTTTACACATCAACAAAATACGATAACCAAGTTTATTTTTTTGATATTTATGTATATGCATACAAATTATTTTTTCAGACAAAAATTTTATTGATTTTATTTTTACTATAAGTTTTTCTGTGTGTATACATTTTGCATAATGGTGTACACCTACAGCATACTTATGTATATTCACAGGATTGTTCTAAGCTCGCAAGCTGGGAAATTAAAGGAACAAAGCTAATATTTAGGATTTGATTGATTGTAAATAAAAGATTCATTCGGTAAAACAAGTATTTCCTTTAATTAAAACAAAATTTTTTAATGAGTCATTCGACAAAAAAAAAAAAAAAAAACTCTTGTTGCGAAGTGAATAATTCCTACAGGTCATGAGGAACATAAGTTGCTGCCAAATTCTATAAATTCATAAAAACAATAAAATCCTCATCATCTTTACTGCAAATACTACTTCTTCTGCTGCATCCACGTTTGGTTTCATGATTTTTGTAAGTTTTCTTCAAGGTATCTACTGCAAGGTTTTGAATTTATTGCCTCTCTTTTAATCAGATGCTTTCTGGTAACCAGCGCATTTTGAAACTAGAGTAGAAACATATTTGCTTCACTCACGTGTCAGCATGAGAAACTCATTAAATTTCTTTTCCAAGCTGTCCATTAATTTTGTTAAAATACAATTGAAATGCATCTAATCTGGTTCTCATAGATATTAAGATAGACAAAAGTTTTCCGTATTTCTCTGTATATAATCCAAAGCGTTGGAAAAAAGCTGGTGGCGAATGTGCAAATTTTTACTGATATTATCTGCTTAGTGTAAAATCTATTTGCTCTGGACAAAACAATTGAAAGCTGAATTGCAGTTTTGCAAAATGATAAACATTTTAATGGTCATAGTTTCTAGCAATTTTAGATTTTGTATGAAATAACTTATTTTGAATTTACTATAATAAATAAATGTATTTTGTAAAAATGTATTTTTGAGCCACATGTATTTGAAATACAAAATAATTTTAAATTATGTATTTGAGATACAAACTACTAAATACTTTCAGGTCTTGTATTTGAAATAGAGGTACAAAATACGTATTTGTATTTAAAATACGTATTTCAAATACAAGTATTTCAAATACTGCTCAGCCCTGATACACGTATGGTAATAATCGTGTTTGCGCAAACAAAAGATGTTATTACAAGTCAACGCTAAATACAAGGTGTCCCAGAACTCAACATCAAGCCGAAACGGGGAGACGAGATTAATTGTAACGATCATGAGAAATATCACAAATCTATCCCAAGTAGAGTTGGACTCATGAGCTCTTTTAAGAGAATGCTCTTTTTATTGTATTGTATTATACAGTTGCAAATAAATTTGCAAAGTATAGGATGCACAGTATGGGTGGAGTAACTGCACGTCTTCACGTGCTATCGACTTGAACATGACATGAACCTAACGTCGGCAGAGGGTAGGTAAAAATAAGTTCATGTTCTTGTAGGTGGCGTACACGTATGTTCGGATTTACCTTATCAAAGTGCTCACTTCGGCGCCATTTTGTGTATTTTTGTACGTGATGGCCAACTTCATGGCGAACATCGATGCTCAGCCAGATGCTCGAGCATCTGATTTTTACGAAATAATTAAAAGTTCACGAAATAATTAAAGGTTTTTCTTTTCTCGTAATTTTTTTTTTATTATATATTTTTTTCAGTTCCTTTTTTTGTATTTTAATTTGTCCCTTGACATTTGAAAAAGATGTATTTTTTGTAGTGTTGTATCTATGGCTCTTGCAGTTACCTTGAGTGGGACTAAACATATTTAGGAGTGATGAAAATTAATTGTATTGAAAAGAAAAAATATCGTTTGTTTTCTTATTATTATTATTATTTTTTTCGTTTCATATTAAATCATCTATTTTGATACGACCAAAACAACAGAAATTGTGTTAAACAAAATCTTGTTGTCTAATATTGTATTTTTTATGTCAAATTAAGACACAGCTTTTTGATTATTTCTGTATACAACAATTAGAAAAAAGAAAAAAAAAATAAGCATGAACGTAAAGAAAACAAGGACAAAAGAAAGAAACATGAACTATGGTGATAAAAGAGCGCGGAGAATTGATCGGCTCACTTAACTCTCTCAAGTGAGTTCAGTTGTACTAGTTCGTTCGCGAACTACCCAATTCCAATCCCTAACAGTTGGAAAATTATGGGTATTTAAGAAAAATCTAGAAATTTGGCCAAACTGTTTTTCGATTATTGTGTTTAATTTTTATTACTTTTGTTCGTTTAATCTTTGAAACCTTAACCCTAAAGCTGTAAACACTTAGACGACAGCAGATTTAACAACTTCCCGATTATAAATGAAGATGTCTTCAAGTGCTGCCGTCTAATCAGCAACATAATTATTTTAATTAATTGTATTTTAACAATACAAATTTCAGAGGTTAAAAAAAACTAACTGAAATGTCAAGTTATATCACGACTTCGCAAGGATCAAAGACTTACATGCCTTTGAATCACAGGGGCGATGCAACCCATCCCAAGGACAGGCATGGTAGCTCTCTTGAACCTAACACCGCTTAACGTGGTTGTTCCGAAAGAGGCGATCACTCAGGCGATCACTCAGGCGATCTCAATCTACAAAAGGTAAAAACTAAAAAACGGGAAACCTTATTGGTCATCTTGCTATACTAAAGGGTACCAGAGACGTAATTGAGATCTCTCAAACAACTGACCTTAGAGATTCGACTGACTCCTTTACTAAGATGTTTGGGATCATCTTCCCAACAAGGAAAGAATGGGGCACTAACCCAATGTGGCTGCGGGATGGATCACAAAAGTGGTACACGGATGGATCCAAAACGCTCCAAGGAGTTGGGCGGGTATAGTGGAGCCTAGAGCACGCAAGTATTTCACTCTTAGTAGAGACACCACAATCTTCCAAACGGAACGCAATAAGGAAAGTGGTGGAAATTCTCTCCGATAGGGGACACAATGTAGTGCTTATCAAAATATTTTCTGATAGCCAATCGGAACTAAAGGCCTTGAGCAGTTGAGTCTTCACGTCCAGGCTAGTACTGGAATGTCACAACACGCTAAATCAACTGGCAAGCCAGAACCAGGTTACCCTGATCTGGGTGCCGAGACATGAAGGGCACTATGGCAATGAGATGGCTGACTACTACGTCAAAAAAGGAGCAGAGGGAACTTTTATTGGTCCCACTCCAACATTTGCCTTCAACAAGTACTTCATTAATTAAGAGATAAATAAATGGGTGGAGTCCATTGTTGAGCAACATTGGACCGAGACAACTGGTCTCGAACATTCGAAGGAATTTCTAAACTTTGACGCAAAGAGGGCTCAATGTGCTCTAAAACTGGATAGGAAAAAACTCAGGTGCTCTTACAGGTCATTATACCTGCCTAAAGCACCTGTACAGGTTGGCCATTTCTAACACAGACATCTGTAGATTCTGCGGTGAGGGAGAGGAGACAATGTAGCACTTGCTCACCCACTAAGCTTTACGATACACCCAACGTATGCTACTAGCGTATACGTTGAGTAAAGAGGACTTAATATCACTCCCAATGAAGGAGTTAGTTCGGTTTCTTGACGCACTTAACCCATAATGGAACAAGGGCACGCACAATAAACCTACAATGGTTCACTGCAATTAGCCAATGAGGGTCAAATCTCATCCTATAATAATATTAATAAAAAATACTGACTGAAAACGAAATAATATCATGTAAAACTGTAAAAACATATCATATATATTTGCTTATTTTAATTTTGTGATGTTTTTTTCTAGTAAATATTACAAAAAATGTTAGTTCTTAATGCTGCCAATTCATATTTATAGTGACAGCACTACGTTTACTTTTTGCTGCTTACGAAAATAGAAATTAGTCTAAGTTGGCAGCAGCAGCAAATGCTGTCGTTTTCATCTAAACATATGTATTTTATTTTTGACAGATTGCAGCTTGCTGCCGTCTATGTGCTTAAAGCTTAAATAATATTTCATACAGTTAAAAATAATGACGCAATCGGCCAAAGTTTTCTTAAATTAAAATTATGAATTTAAAATTTCCAAACTTTGTCCATTTCAAAAGTCACTTTTATAAACAAAATGTACTAAAGTGCCAAATTTAATTTTCAATCCGTAGATATCTGTTAGCTATTGACTATTTTTTTCTTTCTCCACTCTTAAGCAGCTGCAAGAGCTTTTCAAATATTCTTTCGAAAATTTAATGTCCTCAACAAACAAAGTCGGCATGTATTTTCTTTTGTTCGTTTTAGAATCTTCACTCAATCATTTTCCAAAAATGTCTCTCCAAAAATGTTAAACTATTTTACGATATTTTAACGACACGAACATACAGCTATTAGAAAATTATTGGAAAAATAATAACTGCAAATAGGAAAGCATAAAATAACTTAAAAAGTAAAAATCTAAAATAAACTTTAAAAACTTTTTAACACGTTATTGACACTTTCAAAGACATCTAGTGCTTGCACAACAATGATAAAAGAAAAAAAAAAAGATATAAAGAAGAAAGGAACGAAGGCTATACAGAGGCAAGATATTATTTCTGAACACAAATACACTCGCAAAGAATCTTGCGTATACCCAACAAACACATTGAGTTAATTGTAGCTTCAAAATACAAACAGTTACAAATAGTTGGCTCTAAAGCCATATTATTATAAAATTGTATTAGGTGCACAACTTTGCTTCCGCCGTTTTGCAATAAATGGCTGTAGCGGAAAGTTGTAGTCGAAATAAACAGATCGTAGATGTCATACAATAAGCTAGCGAAATATTAGTCGATTTGTGTCTGCTAAACACAACTCTAACGAAATATTAGTCGATTTGTGTCTGCTAAACATAACGCTAACGAAATATTAGTCGATTTGTGTCTGCTAACCATAACGCCATCGAAATATTAGTCGATTTGTGTCTACATCATAGAATTATTCTCGATGAATCATGTCAGCTTAAAAGCCAAGTTCTCGTCATTTCTGGACGGTTTTAATTTTCAACTTTAATGCGAAGAAATCTGCAGCTGAAGCTCATCGAATGCTCTCATATATCTATGGCGAGGCCGCTATTGGTGAAAAAACGAGCCAAAACTTTGACATCGACGACAGGTATGGCGATGGAAGTGAGAAGGTTTTCCAATATTATTGATCAAGAATCAATACAACAAGAATTGACAGGATCATTGGGAGAGACACAGCAAGTCACTTCAAGGCGCCTGAAGGTCATGGGAATGATTCAGATTTAAGAAAGTTGGGTGTCGTACGAGTTAAAGCCAAGGGATGCTGAACGTTGCTTTTTTGCTTGTGAACAGCTGCTGGCTAGGCAAAGACGGAACGGATTTCTACATTGCATTTTGACTGGGAACGAAAAATGGGCTCATTACGATAGTATCAAGCGCTGAAAATTATGGGGAATATTTACGGTTCCCAGATCATGATCAGTATTAGAGTTGGATAAACTTATGCGCTCTCTACACGTTTGAGTAACTCCAAACATCAGAGATGTATTTTATTTTCGTTCGGATATTATTAATATAAATAATAAGGAATCATCTGGAGTGAAGTATGTCTTCCCCCTTTTCGAAACGCTAAGCCACTTGAATGTTTCCTTAGAGGAATGAAAAAAGTGTTCAGTCCATCGAATATTACACTAAATTTTCACTCCAAGACCATCAAGAGTAGCCGATTCCTCAATACTTATACCACCCATGAGTATAGATGACAATGTTACGAGTCGTTAAAATCGACTGGAACAATCACTAATTCGTTATCGAATGCAATTAATGCGTTTGTGCAGAGCATTGGAAGGCAAACGGCCGCAATACAACGAGAAACATGATAAAGTTATTTCACAGTATGACAATGGACACCATGTTGCAAAAGTGGTCAAGACATACTTGGAAAAGTTGAAATGGGAAGTCCTATTGAATCTATTCGTGGATTGCTTCAAAAGATGGACATTTTTTTAACGCGGAATTCATACGCTGCCCGAAAGAAGAGAGAAAGTAGTGGCTATCGATGAGCAATACTTTCAGTCATAAATGTGTAAACAGTTTTTTAAAACGAAACCTCGAATTTGGGGGGGGGGGGGGGGGGGGGGGGTATCGGCGAAAGCCAAATTGTACATATATATTTCTTATAATAAAGAGTGTTTTGTATAGAGGTATATAACTTTGAAATAGGATAAAACATAAATGAAATTTTAAACTAATATATAATTTTCCTTATACGATAGAATAAGGCATTATAATTTAAATACAACTTCTGGTATATATCGTAAACTGGATCTGTATGTTCAATTTACGATAAATTTTACCAATATTTGCGGTTGTATATCGGCAATAGTGCAACAGATTTTGAACTCTTAAATTGTCTATCGTTTAAGGCTTCATAGATCCCTACAGAAAATAATCTAGTGCCGTTAAATTGTAAGATCTTGGAATTCTATGCGCAGCAGTTTCGCGGTATTTCTGCACCCACGAATAAATTAGTTTGCTCTCGGTCCATCACGTATTTGCCGAATATCGAACTTTTAACAACATTGTCTAGGAACAACTACGTGAGAATCATTACTCTTAAAAAATGTCGCGCGATTCTCACTCCACCACTGCGGCATCGTAGCAGACAAACCCACACGATTAATAATTCTAACAGTGCCACCTTACGCCCGCACCATTTACTACTTTTTGAAGTAATCCTATTTGAAAATATAAATTTGCCACCAGACAGCCTGTTTAATAAAAAAAATACAAATCTCAAACTGATTTCGAAAATTCGAGGAGAAAATTACTTACAACATTCCTCACTTCCAAATGATTTCCTCAAATCGACTTAATTTGGAATAATGAAAACATTTTATAAACATAAATTATTTCACTTACAAGATTTAATGTTTGTTGGGTAGATGGCTCCATACACACACACATACATGAGCATGTACTTGCACGTTTGCATGCATTCAAATATTCATGAAATCTTTTAAACAAATAGCAAAAACACATTCCCCTCTTACCACACTTTAACCACAAACAAACTCGTATTTGCATCTTCTTATTTCTTGTTTAAAAGGAACAAATGAACTATTCATTCTCTCCTTGCTTGGCTGCCCACCTTTTCCAGCTAGCAAATAAGCAATAACCCTCGGAATATTTATTTCAATACTTTTTCATTGTTGTTGCTGCAAGTTTTGCCTTCTTCGTCTGACATAAAATTATCAAACAAACTGTTCATGTTTTACTTTTTTAGATGCACAGATAGTTTTGCTAGATGCCTGTTTTAGATTGTGTGCCTCATAAGTTCTTGCTACAAGTTAGTTGATAGTGGTAACGTCATTAAAAAAAGTACATACTAAATTTCAAAATGAAAATTCGAAAGAATAGAAAAAACTGCACAGAAAAATAAAAAATAATAAAAATAAAATGAGAAGAAAGTAACAGAATTGTAACAAGTGAAACTCAACTACTTGGTACCATGACTGTCATGTTATAGAATAAATAGTTAGATGAATGACTGTTAAACTCAACGACTTAAACGAGCCAAGTACGTACTGATGGAGGAGGGCTAGGTGACAATAAAAGTGTGCGATTGTTTGCCTGGTATGTCTCAGCACGAACTTCTTCTTGTGTCGCTTTAAACAAATTATATTAAAAAAAAAACTACAAATTTTTTTTAGTAAAAAGAAATTGCAAAAATATTCAATAAATAAAGAAATAAACCCCTTTTCTTGTATCCGACAGTACAAACTTACGTGCTACTCGTATAGTTATCAAGCCCCACAAGCACTTTTCAATTTATGGCGTTTCTTTGTGTGATGATTTAGTTAATGAATATATTTTACAGAAAGAAAATTTTATTCGAAAACCAGCAATCATTTTAAGAAACTAGTTTAATTGAAGAATAAAGTGAGTTTTTTTTTTTTTTTAATCTTTCAAGATATATTTGAAACGCGACAAAGCTTTCCTTCCAACTTACAATAAATCTATTTCAACTCATACATTGCTTAAGTCATAAGTTTTGAAGATGAGTTAAAATATGATAAGAAGAACGTGACAAAACAAAAAAGCTTTATATTCTTTTTTAATAAAGCTTAATAGTTTTTAATTTAATACCGCTATTGTAGGTTTGATATGTTGGCTTAGAGAACAAGAATATTATATCAAGAACGGGACAAAAAGAAAACGACATCGTTAATATCTATATTCCTAAAGGCTAATTATTTTTAGCCGGTATTTAATTTTTGCCTAATATTTGGGCTTTAAAGATGAATTATAACAGGATATCAAGAACGCGACAAAAAACGAATAAGACACGGTGTTGCTTAAACAACTAAATTCTTTTAAACATGTGTTTACTTTATGCCTAAAATTTAAATTCTAAACATAAGTTATAACATGATATCAAGAACGCGACAAAAAAAAAAAAACGAAAAGAACATGCTGTTGTTTAAATAACTAAATTCTTTTAAATATGTGTTTACTTTGTGCTTAAAATTTAAATTCTAAACATAAGTTATAACATGATATCAAGAACGCGACAAGAAATAGTATATTTTTTGCGCCCTATGTATGCTAGAATACGCTTATAGCGTATACCGACTTAAAACCTCCTCTTTACTACTCGAAGGGAGAACATCCATATTGGAACTGCCTATGCATTACTTCAGGGTGTTCACTACCTGCTTATTTTTTTTTTTAACTTATAGATGCGGCTGAGTCCAAGTCCCACTTTTGTAGTCGTAGAATTTGTTCGCACTATTTGGCGACTGTGTTCCATTTGGTTTCGTCCGATATAATGGTATCTTTTTTTAACTTGGACCAATACTCAGGGGATGACCCCTACAATTGCAGAGCGTTGTACTGGAACTAGGAAAATAGGTTATGATGAAGAGGAAAGAGGGAGTAGTGGTTGTGGAGGTTTAACTTTATATCTTGGAATTAAATTAGTTAAAAGTGATCCGTGCCCAGTGTATATACCTTCGACTCTGCTCAGATTAGCAAATTTAGTCCAATACCTTCCACACCACAAGGTAATGAATTTTTTGACATTTGCCATGGTCAATATATCCATTTCTTACTCAAGCTCCTGCCGATCTATATCTCAGCGGGAGCACTCAAAGAAGGTATGCTCAGCGTCATCTATTACGCAACATTCTTCATATAAACAAAAAGGAGTTCTACAGTTCCCTATTCTATGAAGGAATTTGCAAAAATATCCGTAATCGGATAATATTTTGCTTACCCATTTCTCAATATTCTGGATAAGCCTTGCCCACGCTATCAGTTCCACTTGATTGTCCCGTATTTTTTGTTCTCTCTAATATACTGAGATTAGGCCGAGGTTACTCGCAATGTAGCCGTCCTCTGGGCCGCTAGCAAAAGCTTTGCTCTCTTTTTAACCCTTACTCTGTCTCCCCCGTTTTCACATCCCTAAAGGAGAATGGAGTTAGTTGCTTTCATTAGAAGCTTCCGTTTGCTCGGTAACGGCCCACCTATATTCGCCATTAAGCGGGTTAGCTTGGACGTTATGCAAGCTGCTTTACCCGTTGAGCATTCTATCTGGGCTGAATATGTTAGTCTCGAGTCCAGTTTTACTCCTAAATAGATCACCACTCTCTTAGTGAGTAGTAAGGACCCGTCTATAGGAATATTAACCGCTAAGAGTATGCATGTATGCCTCCAATCATGTCTTCGCCCTTATCATGACCTGTCTAAGTTTGCACTCGACATCTTTTATATTCCTGACTCAAATTACTGCGGTGATGTCAAGCACATAGCCCACTAAAAACGTGTCCTCAATATTCCATCATAAGTGATGTTCCCATAAGTGAAGATTCAAAGCAGATATTCCCCACAAAGAGAACACTCAGCATGTCTATGTCTATGTGCGATTGCCCTTGAAGACATATGAAAAACCGTGACAAAAATAATGCATCGTTATTGTACGACATAAGAGAAAGAAAAGAAAGAAAGCGATATACGTTGGAGAGCTTGAGAATCAAAGAACAGGTAATGCAGTAAATTACAAAGAAGACATTGACAACCTGACCGCAAACTCTAATTTAATTGACGACTTAGAGAGAATTGTTGCCTGTGATATTTTTGTTTTTTTCGTGACTACAATTATTTTTTAAAAAATTATTTATTTTCCTGTTTGTTATTGTCCAGTTTACAGCTTAAAACTTTGATATACTTATATATTAAATAATGTAAAACCAGTAATTTTAAAGAAAGTAAGTAAAACTTTTACTTAATAACTATTACCATTATATTGCAAAATCATATTGTTTTAGTTTAATATTGTATTTTATTTTTACATTGTGTTGCCAGATTATACAAAATAAAAATCAATCCCTGAAGAAGTTGGAAATAACCCAACGAAACGTCGGGAATAAATTAAAATATATAAATGTAGTTTTTCTTTTATATAGAAAGATCAACAAATTGACCTTGAAAGCCCGATTTGGTTTGAAACCAAAAAAAATAAAAATTAATTAATTGAATTAAAAAGGTCGAAAGCAACATATTTAACCTTTATTTTAAATTTGTGGTAAATTTCTTTGATTAAGAATATGGGCTATATATAATATCAAGAACGCGACAGAAAATGGCTTAGCTAATAAATAAAAAAAAAAAAACAAATACAAATGGGTAGAATTCAACCAATTTTTTAAAAGTATCTTCGTAAAAAAATGCATATGCAGCGGGTCCCAGAACTCAATATCAAGCCGAAACAGGGTGAAAAGATTGGTGCCATCATGAGAAGAATCAGAAAATAAATCTAAAAAAAAAAAACGAAATACAACTGCTTGTGCGAATAAAAAACATTTGAACTGAGTAAAATGTTTTATTTTTCTATAGATTTCTTTGCTACAGTCAATCTTGTCACCCTGTTTCGGCTTGATGTTGAGTTCTGGGACACCCTGTAATTTTGTTTGGTGTTTTAAGGTTTACAATCTATTTCTGAATCGATAATTTTTTTACAACCAATCTTGTTACCCTGTTACGGCTTGACGTTGACTTCTGGGACACCCTGTATTTATGTTTGGTGTTTTAAGATTTACAATCTATTTCTAAAATGAAACATTTTTTACCTCGTTGTTTTCACTGAAATTTATGTGCTAACGTCAAAAAAAAAAAAATAAATAAAAAAATAAAGGAAACAAAAAAAAAAAAAGAAACAAAGAAATATTTAAAAAGGAAACATGCAGGATGGCTAAAAGGAAGCTCGGTTGCAACAAATTGTTTAACAACATACAAAAAACAAGCATTCCTTAACCCAACTGCTATTATTCGGTTTACTCCAACAAATAATTTATACACTTAAAACATGGGGGGAAAAATTAAAAGGATGTCCAGGTGGGCTTCTGGCAGCTTTAAAGAAACATGTTATACCGTTCCCGATGTTCGCATCTACCAGGTACGAGTACAATCCAAAGTCAAGTTGCGAAGGAAAAAGAAAAACTTGTGAAAATCGTTAGAAAATAAAAGAGTGTAAAACGCCTTTTTTATGTATCACTTGGTCTTATTTTGTTTTTCCTTTATTTATGTATTTGTTTTTCGTTTTTTATATGCTTTTCAAAGCATTTACTCATTCAAACATTTTTAGGTTTGATTATGTTGTAAGTATCATTATATATAGCTGCTGTTGCTTTACAATTCCTCTGATAACACATAAAAAACTATAAATATGTACAAACATATATTTAGGGAAACATACATACGGTACGTTCATTACAAGTCATTGCTTTAATCAGCTGTAAAATAAAGAGAAAAGAAAAAAAATTGGCACAAAAGTATTTGAACGCAAAGACAAGGTTTAAGAAAAGAAAAATACAAAGAATCCTGTAAACATTTTGTATCAAAAAAGGGGACAAAAATAACTACGAGTATGGTTAAAAAAGCTATACACGATCCGATATCATTTTTAAACTTTTTTATTCACAATTGTTTTCGCTTCTCATTCATATGACCAAATAATTATCCGTACAGCGCATTATGAGTTTGTTCTTTGAATTTCTAAAACCAGCTTCAAAAATCGTCAAAGTCCCACACTTCCCCAGAAACAATATGGCAACTTAAATTTTCTCTCTAAACCAAATTACCGTTAATAGCTAAAGATACATGTTTCACGTTGAAAGCACGCACGAATATGAAAAACCGGTTCCGATTCGGTTAGCGAAGCGGTTCCGAGTTTTTTGGAAAATTCCCAAAGTTGTCTTCAGTAGCCTTACGAGAGCGGTTCTGAAACTTCTTAGCCTAGCTAACAAACTTATTGATCACAGCAAATTTGTATTGTAAAAAATCTTTCTTAAAGGCTAATATTGAGTTCATTATTTCGTGCGGAATTCTCTCAAATTGCATACAAAAGTGTTTCGTATGAAATATTTGCGAAATAAGTTTAGAAATGTAGTACTGAGTTTTTAAAGCGAATAACTCATAAAATGTATCTGCAACATGTTTTAATTTAAAATTGTTTCTGGGACTATTTGCTTTTTCAGCTGCGAAATAATGTAAGCAAAGCTTTTTTCGCACGAAATACAAACATGTATACTTAAAATTAAAAAAAGAAACTTGAGTAAGAGAAAAAATAGACAACACTGAGTACATCTCAATTTTTCCGTACGAAAAAAGTAGTGTTGCTGAAAATTTTTCCCTCATTCAATCTCAATACTAGGCTTAAGAAAAAACTTAAGAAAGGAAAAAACTTGAACTATCAGCCATGTTCCGAGAACGCGCGTTCTGAAGCCGCAATGCGTTTTGAAAAACACTTAATTGATTTTTAGGTGTTCTGAAGAACGAGCGTTTTACTGGCGTTTACAAGTTTTTTCCGAAAAAAATACAACATGTCCTTTACATACGTATATATGTATGTGGTAGTAATATAAAACGAAAAAATTTTTGACAATAAATGGAAAATTTTTTCAATTTAGTTTTCCTACTGAAAATGAGTAAAATTCTTTCAACTTTTTATTGAAATAAAAGGAAAACATATTAAATTTTAATTTGTTAAATTTTTGTTGAACTTTTATAATTTTTTAAATTAAAAATTGTTTGGTTTGTACATATGTACAACAGGTTTTTAGTTCAAGTTTTTCCTTTCTTAATTTTTTCTTAAGAAGGATTTTTTTTTTACAATACAAATTTGCTGTGATCAATAATTATTGATTGAAGAAGACAAGAAAAATAATAATCAAATCTTTAGCTGGGGGACAACTAGCTGTTTCGTAGTCGCTACACTACTCATCAGCACCCACTGGGATTCGAACTCGGGACATGACGTATCATGATCTACTGCTTTAACTACTAAGCCACCGAGCATTTAAAAAAAAAAAAAAAAAAAAAAAAAAAAAAAAAAAAAAAAAAAATCCTTCTTAAGAAAAAATTAAGAAAGGAAAAACTTGAACTAAAAACCTGTTGTACATATGTACAAACCAAACAATTTTTAATTTAAAAAATTATAAAAGTTCAACAAAAATTTAACAAATTAATATTTACATCTCTGGGTCCGGAGAATATTAAATACAAAAATATGTATGTTAATAAATAAAAATAAATACCGCTAGTTTAGAGACAGCAAACGCTGTACAAACAAGTGGGCAATTAACAAAATGCATATGTGATTCAATATGAGATGAATATAGATAGAAAATAATTAAATGCTCGGTGGCTTAGTAGTTAAAGCAGTAGATCATGATACGTCATGTCCCGAGTTCGAATCCCAGTGGGTGCTGATGAGTAGTGTAGCGACTACGAAACAGCTAGTTGTCCCCCAGCTAAAGATTTGATTATTATTTTTCTTGTCTTCTTCAATCAATAATTATTGATCACAGCAAATTTGTATTGTAAAAAAAAAAATCCTTCTTAAGAAAAAATTAAGAAAGGAAAAACTTGAACTAAAAACCTGTTGTACATATGTACAAACCAAACAATTTATATTAAATTTTAATTGTGAATAATTTTGCAAGTTCAGTTTCAGCAAATTCAATCAGTTCGCTTCAATATATACATGCGAGTTGAAGTCGCCAATTTTAAGCAAAACCATATATCTTGCGTTATACGTTTCTCAGAACATATATTTGGTGTTTTCAAATCGTAAACGCGAAATTTAAGCGATTTGCGTTTCTCAGAACATGCATGTATAATCCGTTGTACAAATGTACAAACCAAAAATTTAATTTAAAAATTGCAAAGTTCAATAAAAATTCAATAAATTAATACTAGCTAACACATATTAAATTTTGTTTCGATCTGGTAACTCTTTTATATAGAAACATATGTTCACAAAAGACGCGTCCGCGATTTTTTTACAATTAAAAAAATTAGAAATGCGTGGTGTCATTAAATATTTACATAAAAAAGGTTTATCGGGACAAGAAATTCACAATGATGTGGTGAATGTGTTAGGTGAAAGTACTCCTTCATATGCAACAGTACAAAATTGGGTTGCTGAATGTAAACGTGGTCGTACAAGCATTTAAGATGAACCACGTAGTGGACCACTAAAAGCAGTAACAACAACCAAATTCCATGATATGGTATTAAATGATCGACGAATAAAAGTACATGAATTAGCTAATATCACGGGCATCTAAAATGATCGAGTCCATCTAATTTTGCATGAAGAACTACAGATGAAAAAGCTGTCTGCAAGTTGAGTGCCGCATTTGTTAACAGTCGACCAAAAACGCATAACAATGAACATTTCTCAAGCTTGTTTGGATCGTTTTAAGCGAAATAAAATGGATTTTAAGCGCCGTTTCATAACTGTTTATGAGACATGGATCCACCACTATACTCCAGAGATAAAAGAACAATCCAAACAATGGACTGAAGCTGGAGGAAGTGACCCAAAGATGACAAAAACAGCTGGTAAGGTTATGGCAATCGTTTTTTGGGACTTTAAAGGTATTTTGTTGATTGACTATTTGCAAAAGGGTAATACAATAAATTCAGAGTACTACTGCAATCTTTTGGATCAATTAAAAGTACAAATTCGAGATAAACGTCCTGGCTTACGACACAAAAAAATATTTTTTCATTAAGACAATGCACCAGCGCACAAGAGTTTTTTTTTAAATGGCTAAAATCAACGAATTAAAGTACGAGTTGCTTGACCACCCACCTTATTCTCCTGCCTGATTTAACTCCCAGTGAATTTTACCTGTTCCCAAATCTAAAAAAATTCCTTGCTGGCAAGCGTTTTACCTCAAATGAAGATGCAATTACAGTTGTAAACCACTATTTTGAAGACTATTTTAATCAAGGGATAGAATTGCTAGAAAAGCGTTGGACTAATGCCGTTTTCTTTTCTGAAAAAGTTTTGCATTTATGCTGCACTTTTTTTCTTAAAATTCAAGTTTTAAAATTTAAGTTTTATTAAGATGAAAAGAAGATGTCGCAATAACTATAAATATCTGAAAAAGTTGAGAAAACTGTATACTTCTGTATTTTTTTGACAAAACTATATTGAAAATGTTACACTTTTTCTAGAAAAGAAAACGCCATAAGTGTATTGAAGTTTCAGGAGATTATATTGAAAAATAAAAATATTTTTGAAAAACTAACTCTTTCATTGATAGGCTAAGAAGTTTCCGAACCGCCCTCGTATTCTGAATTGCGATGCGAAAGTCATAGCGATGAGCAAATGAATTGCGATGCGAAAGGTATTTGGTATTCTGTAAGTCTTTCGTATTCGCATTCGCAACTAATTTCAAAATGTGGCAATACTCTTCCAAAGTAAACGCATAAACGTCAAATTTATTTCTTATTCGACAAGTTTTACAAGTTCATAAATTGTTTGGTAGATTTGAATAAATAATTTAATTAAAAAAAATTAATTTGCCATATCAGCCTCTAATATTGATACAAATCAAAAAATAATATTAGAGACGTGTGTAGAAAGAAAGCTTGTTTTTTGGGGTTTGACATTATTCTTTTTAAGTTCTCAATAATTTATTTAGTTTGTTGGGATATAAAGTTGAATGTTTGAGAATATCTTCCAAAAATTTCCAAAGTCTACTGACGATTAAGGTAACTTTCTGGGAAACGTATAAGCTGTTTATAATCGAAAATAAATATTGTTAAACCTTTTTTTATAAAAAACATTAAAAATAAAGATCTTTAGCTGCAATAATTTAGAAAAAATTAAAATATTATCAAACTTTTCATGCTTCACAGTGGTCCCATTCATTTCCATTTTAATAAAACTAATTTGACATTTAAATTATTTGCCACTTTTAATCTTTTCTAATTTCTTTTTCTATCTTGAATATTGTTTTAATTATAAAGTTTTTGCCAACTTATCTATCAATTTATGGCGGCACAGACGTTAATGGTCTCTAATTCACTAAAACAGTTACACTAATTACCAATTAGATTTTGATATTTCTTGGAAATGGAAAAACTGTGGATACTTGTAGTCTCCGATTCAAATAGCGATAATGCTAAAGCAGCTTTGAAGCCAAAAACAAAAAATGAGCTGTTGTGAGAACAGAATGAATAAATGAATGGGTGGGGGTGTTGGTGTTGGTGTTCAACGGAAATGCAATCAAACGAAATGTTACTCATTAAAATCATAATTTCATGGCAACATATTATTTCCCTTTTTCCGTGCAAAAATCACAAATTGCAGTTGAATTTTTCACATATGTACATATTGCTTTCTTCAAACCAAAATTTATTCGTAACGTAAGTAAGTGATTTTTTTATGTCGAGTCATTTGGCAAAATTTTCTATAATATTTTTGAAAATTAAAAACGGCAAAATACAAGCAGGGGAAAGGAAGTGATGCATGAATGATAAAAAAAAAATAGAGAGAAAAAAAAAAACGAAAGTAGCTGCCATTAATACTAAAAGCGTGCAACAAGTTTTCTTCGTTTGTGCACAAAAATTCATTTACACACATACTCATTACCCTGTTTCCGCTTGTGCGAGGGTGTTGTGGTGGTATGTGTAAAAACAAAATTTTTTTGTTGCATTTCCTCCCTTCTTGCTCAACCCGTTAAGTAAAATATATTAAAATGCCAACATTAGCACCATAAATTATTTTAGATGGTTATTTTTTCCTCCGTGAACATGTGACGTGATGGGACACGAGCAGCCAGCACAACCAGCAAAACACAAAAAAAAAAACGAGTATTTTAAATTACATTTGTGGCATATTTGAAATTGTTATGGAAAAAAGGTCATTTATAATTGAGTTGCAAGTAAGCAAAATATTGTAAATGTTTGTAGATTTGTATTGTATGTATGTATATGTTTATGAATATTAATATTGTGTATGAATGTAAGTATGTGTTGGGCAAAGGAATTTTGTTGTTTAAATGCCTGCAGTGATGTTACACAAGCACGCCAGTGGCAGTAGCAACAGCATCATCGTCACCAGATAAAAAAAAAAAAGTAAGTCGGGCATAAGAGTATTAAACAATAGCAACGGAGTCCTTTGCCAATTGTTTAACAAATGTAAATGTACAATTGTAAATCAAAAACAATAGTTGAATGCAGCACAACAGAATTGTGGCGCTACAGCTACTTTAAACTACTCGACTGGCATTAAAGGGTGTTGCACAGCAAAATTGCCAAGGGAGTTGTATGTTTTTACATACAGATTCATTTAAAAAGGTAGAGATTTTTGGTTTTCCTTTCTTGATTAACAAGCCAGTTTAATATTAAGCGTAGGAAAGTGAAAAAAATGTAGTTGAACAAGGCTGGGCCGAATCTAAAATACCCTTCACGATAGTCATTTATATGTATAGTATATATTTGAACTAAATATGCTCGGATATATTTGTAAGGACCGACATCGGGAAAAAAATATTTTTGCCTTGTAATCACTAATTTAAAAAGGAAATCTTTCATAGAAAATTTTCATGCAAAAATCGATTTAGGCTATACCAGGGTTAAATATGAACTGATATCGGAGTTTTCCATTTTCTGTATTTCAATTACCTCGTTTTATAATCAGAACTGATGTCGGAAATTTTAATTTTCTCTGTTTGGTAACCTCCTTATATTATCAGAACTTCTTTTAAGCAAAAAAATTGTTATATATGGACCGATATCGGAAATTTTCATTTTCTGTATTTTAGTAACTTCTTTTTGTAAACAGAACTGCTTTTAAGCAAAAAAAAAAATTTGTTTATGGAAAAATCGGTTTAGACTATATCTCGGGTATACGAGTGAGTATATGGACCGATGTCGGAATTTCTCATTTTCTCATTGCAAGCAGAACTGCTTTTAAGCAAAAAAAAATTTTTTTTTTTTATGAAAAAATCGGTTTAGGCTATATCTCGGGTATACGAGTATATGGACCGATATCGGGATTTCTCATTTTATATATTTTAGTAACCTCCTTTTATTACCAGAACAGCTCTTAAGCACAAAAAGATTGTTTAAGTTCGCTTACGCGACATATTCATGAAAAATCGTTTTTGGCTATATCTTGGGTATATATGGACCGATATCGGAAATTTTCATTTTCTGTATTTTAGTACCCTCTTTTTGTAATCAGAACTGCTTTTAAGCAAAAAAAAAAAATTTTTTTAAGCACAAAAAGATTGTTTAATGAAAAATTGTTTTTGGCTATATCTTGGGTATATATAGACCGATATCGGAAATGTTCATTTTCTGTATTTTAGTAACCTCTTTTTGTAAACAGAACTGCTTTTAAGAAAAAAAAAATTTTTTTATGGAAAAATCGGTTTAGACTATATCTCGGGTATACGAGTGAGTATATAGACCGATGTCGGAATTTCTCATTTTCTATATTTTAGTAACCTCCTTTTATTACCAGAACAGCTCTTAAGCACAAAAATATTGTTTAAGTTCGCTTACGCGATATATACATGAAAAATCGTTTTTGGCTTTATCTTTGGTATATATGGACCGATATAGGAAATTTTCATTTTCTGTATTTTAGTAACCTCTTTTTGTAATCAGAACTGTTTTTAAGCAAAAAACAAAAAAATTTTTTATGCAAAAATCGGTTTAGGCTATATCTCGGGTATACGAGTATATGGACCGATATCAAAATTTCTCATTTTCTATATTTTAGAACCTCCTTTTATTACCAGAACAGCTCGTAAGCACAAAAAGATTGTTTAAGTTCGCTTACGCGACATATTCATGAAAAATCGTTTTTGGCTATATCTCGGGTATATATGGACCGATATAGTATAATTTGTATTTTCTGTATTTTAGTAACGGTGTTTCATTGCCGGACCTGATTTTAATCAAAAAAAAATCTTACGCAACATTTTCATGGAAAAATCGGCTTAGGCTATACGAGTTTCTCGGGTATATATACATGGACCGATATCGAAAATTTTCACTTTATCTCCTTTTATTACCTTAAAAAATTGGCTTAGGCCAAAACGATATTTCAATGACATCGCTTAATCGACTTTGCTGAATTCTGATTCAGAATATATGTACATATCTTTATAGGGTCGCAAATGAAAATTGTAGAAATTACAATCGGAATCAGAAACTTATATACAAGTATAAACATTTTTGTGAAAGGTATACAAACTAAAAAAACACGCTTCGAAAACATTTGTGTGAAAGGTATAAAAACTAAAAAAGCTCGCTTCGATATCAAACTAATGGTCACTCATACACCATGGGTTTCTCGTGTTGCAAACATACAAACAAACATTCATGTATTGCTCATATAAGCGTGCTAATAATTATCCGTATAATGCATTGCGAGCTTTTTCTGGAATTCCCAAAATTGGCTTCGCTAAAATTCCCTACTTCCCCGGAAACAATGTGGCAACTTCAATTTTCGCACTAAATCGAATAATCGTTAACAGTTCAGGTACAAATTCCACGACCAAACGCGTTGCTCGATTGTAAGGAAAACTCTTGACCTTTAAGTCTGGTTCATATTCAACATCGGCCTTTAAAATTTACCCATTTCATATCGCTCCTTTATTGCAATATAGACATATATCAAAAAATGAGCTTTTCTAGTTAACAATGCAGAATTTTTAACAGTACTACGATTTATATTATGCCAAAAATTTATTAAAATTACTTTTAAACTCTTTCCTTTAGGAGGTATTTTGTAAAAAAAATTTTTAAGACTTGTATTGAAACTAAAAATTTGATATATGTCTTTCTCGAAACAAGCTTTTTTTAGTTATGACTATGTTACAATAAAGGAGCGATATATATATATAAATTTATTTAAAAAAGTAGAGATTTTGGGTTTTCCTTTTTAACACGTTTAAGGTAAGATTCCACGATTGCCGCAAATATACTAATCTGAACCAATTTTTATTGTGCCGAACTGGAGCCCTATAACAAAATTGACCCAATCAAGTACTCTGCAATCACATGGTTGCCCCTATTTTTCACAAATTTGATTGCCGCAAAATTGTGAAAAATTATTTTATGGCAATAGTTGTCCCATATCAGTCACACGATGGCTGTAAATTGTGGTAATACCACGAACCAGATGTTGCACTAGCTTTTAGTTTGTTGTGTAGTGGTTAAAAGGAAATACACTGCAAAAAAAAAGAATTTCTTTTAGAAATGCAATTAACGTTTCACAACAGCTGATAGAAAAGTTGTTTACATTTTGATTGTTGTGAGATTTCTTCTTGTTGACTCGCCATCTTTTGTTTGCATTTGTTTACATTTGAGTTGTTAAATTTGAAAAAAATGTGTTTAGTGCGGTTGCCGCAGGGTTGTATACTTTATTTTACTAAACGTTAGAACAATTAAGTGTTAATTGGCAATTAAGTTAATTAAAATTTTGTACGGGTAATTAAAACCAATGAAGGCGTTAATTGCAAAATTTTAATTAAAAGTGTATGTATGAACAGCATATAAGTTGCTTGACCTATTAATTGTCCATATAACCAGATAATTATCCGTATAACGCTTTTTTTTAATTCCCAAAGTTGGCTTTAGCAGTCGCCAAAATCCCACACATTCTCGGAAACAATATGGCAGCCTTTTATACTTCAGATGCATCTAGCGAAGTGGTTTCGAATTTCTTTGAGAATTCCTAAAATCAACTTCGTGTATCCCTAAAACCCCCTACTTCCTCTAAAGCAACACGGCAACTCCAATTTTCGCACTAAAGCAGCAACACTGTATATACTGTATACACAGTGTTACATACCTACATATGTAACAATCACTCATATGGCAAGGGTTTCGAGTGTTGCAAACGAACCAACAAACAAACATACAAGTGAAACTAGTATAAAGGTAGGATCTCATGATTGCCACACTACACCAATTTTCGCATATTTTTATACCCTAATTAATTGGCTCATGGGGCAATCGCGGCCGATATTGTTCTTATTTTGACCAATCAAATGCAACACTGAAGCGGCAATCGTGTGACTACTTGATATGCGATCGTGCGGCAATAAAGATGCCACAAATGCGTCAATATTTATTTTGTTCTAGTGCGGCAACTCAGTGGGCAACATATGTTAATATTTTTGATTTCTTCCATAAATATAGTTCTTTGTGTGTGCTCATTTTATAGCAAGACTTGTAATAAGAATATAAAAAGGATATTGAATTATATTATAATTATTAGTATATGTACTTGTATATATATTTAAGTGTATTCAAAATTCATTAGCAGTTTTAGGCAAAATAAAATATTTTAAAAATAAAAAAACAACAAAAATATTTACATGGAAAATTTAAACACGCCATCACAAGTAAAATTTTTACTTGCAATAATTATTCAAACAGCTGTTTTGCGTTTATGTTTATAAAACAATGTTTCTATATTAAGTTACATAGAGTCTATACGTGATATATCAAATATTTTTATACCCTTCACAAAAATGTAAAGGGTATATATAAGTTTGTGATTCCGTTTGTAATTTCTACAGTTTTTTTTCGCGACCCTATAAAGTATATATATTCTGAATCAGAATTAATGGAAAAGTCGATTAAGCGATGTCCGTCTGTCCGTCTGCCCGTCTGTCCGTCTGTCCGCTGTTGAAATACCGTTTCTGAGAAAACCATTAGACTTAGAAACTTTTTTCTTTCACCATTCTATTACCCCATCGATTCATGGGTTTGCTATTGAAATTCAGTAATATCGGTCCACGTATAGCTGAGATATATTCAAAATTCCGAAAAAAGCCATTTTTTTGCAGTTTTGTACGAACATTTTTGAAAACAAAAGTTGTTCTTTTTGCTTCAAACTTCACACACTTATTAAGCATGGTGACTAAAAGACAAAAAAAAATTTTTTCAGATATCGGTCCATATATACCCGAGATATAGCCCAAATCGGATTTTTAATGAAAATGTCGCATAGGCGAAGCTAAACAACTTTCTTTTGCTCAAAAGCAGTTCTGGTAATGAAATTAGGTTACGTAAATATGGAAAATGAAAATTTCCGATATCGGTCCATATATATTGGAAAATGAAAAATTCCGATATCGGTCCATATATACCCGAGATATAGCTCAAACCGGGTTTTTCATGAAAATGACGCGTAAGCGAACTTAAACAACTTTTTTTGCTTAAAAACAATTCTGGTAATAAGATGAGGTTATATAAATATGGAAAATGAAAATTTCCGATATCGGTTCATATATACCAGAGATATAGCCTAAACCGTGGTTTTCATGAAAATGCCGCGTAAGCGAACTTAAACAACTTTTTTCACCTTAAAGCAGTTCTGGTAATTAAATAAGGTTATATAAATATGGAAAATGAAAATTTCCGATATCGGTCCATATATACCCGAGATATAGCCCAAACCGGGTTTTTCATGAAAATGTCGCGTAAGCGAACTTAAACAACTTTTTTCACCTTAAAGCAGTTCTGGTAATAAAATAAGGTTATCTAAATATGGAAAATTGAAATTTCCGATATCGGTTCATATATACCCGATATATAGCCTAACAGGTTTTTTGATGAAAATGCCGAGTAAACAACTTTTTTGTGCTCAAAAGCAGTTCTGTTAATGAAATAAGGTTATATAAATATGGAAAAAGAAAATATCCGATATCGGTCCATATATACTCGGAATATAGCCTGAACCGATTTTTCCAATAACATTTTTTTTTTGCTGAAAAGCAGTTCTTGTAATAAAAGAAGGTTACGAAAATAGAGAAAATTAAAATTTCTGATATCGGTCCATATATATCCGAGATATAGCCTAAATCGGGTTTTTCATGAAAATATCGCGTAAGCGAACTTAAACAATTTGTTGTGCTCAAAAGCAGTTCTGGTAATGATATAACGTTATATAAATATGGAAAATTAAAATTTTCGATATCGGTCCATATATAGCCGAGATATAGCCTGAACCGATTTTTCCATTAAAAATTTTTTTTTTTTTTTTTTTGCTGAAAAGCAATTCTCGTTATAAAAGAAGGTTACTAAAATACAGAAAATAGAAAATTCCGATATCGGTTCATATATAACCGAGCATATTTAGGTCACATTTTTAATATACTATACATATTCGTGACTATCGTGAAGGGTATTTTAGATTCGGCCCAGCCGAATATACTACACTCTTACTTGTTTTATCTTAATTAAATAAAAAAGTAAGGTTTTTCTCCATAGGCTGTCTTTACAATGCATTTTTTTCTATACAGATAGTACTTGTATTTTGTAAATAAATTATAATTAGATTTAAAAAATTTATATAATGTATAGTTTTACATATATATAATGTAAAGGGTGTTTTTTTAAGCCCGATAGAACTTGAAATTGTAAAAAATAACACAAAAAATTAAATTGTAATCAAAATTTTTTTTTATTCGAAAGATCAATACGTGACATTAACATTTGAAAATGATTTCGGGCATATGGGCACCGTGGCTGTTCTTGACGAAGCGCATTCTGGACGTCCAATTTTGGGCCACTTTTTCGAGCACTGCTGGCCGTATGTCACGAACAACACGAACAATGCTGGCCTCCAAGGCGTCAATTGTTGCTGGTTTATCAGCATAAACCAGTGACTTCACGTAGCCCCACAGGAAATAATCGAGAGGTGTCAAATCGCGCGACCTTGGAGGCCAATTGACAGGTCCATTTCTCGAAATCAACTTATCGCCAAATTTTGATTTCAGTAAGTCGATGGTTGCGTTCGCCGTATGGCACGTAGCGCCATCCTGTTGAAACCACATCTCCTCCGGATCAATGTCATCCATATTTTCAAACAAAAAATCATTGATCATGGTGCGGTAACGATCTCCATTGACCGTAACGCGAGCTCCGGCCTCATTTTTGAAGAAATAAGGTCCGATGATGCCACCAGCATGAAAACCGCACCAAACAGTGCATTTTTCTGGATGTAATGGAGTCTGTAGGGTCTCTTGTGGATTGGTCTCACTCCATATGCGGCAATTTTGCTTATTAACAAACCCGTTAAGCCAAAAATGCGCCTCATCGCTGAACACAATAAACAAACGATAAAACAAACGCGAATCGACGACTGATTTTCAAAGTAAATTTGGATAATTTCGTAGCGTTGTTCAAGCGTGAGTCTATTCATGATGATTTGTCAGAGTATACTGAAACAAATAAAAAAAATGTTTCATCAAAATTTAATTTTTTGTGTTACTTTTTACAATTTAAAGTTCTATCTAGCTTAAAAAAACACCCTATACTAGAGAGCTCGTTTACGGGACAGTGTATACACAGAATTATGTTAACTAAACTATTGTTTGTTTATTTCTAAGTCTAACTATTAAAAAAAAAACAATTGCTGAAATAAACGTTGAAAAAAAATAAACAAATAAATGTATACTCCATCATAAATATCGCGTATCATTTAAATTTTACATACATATTTACGTACAGATTTATTTTACTATATTTTTTTCTAACTCTCAATATTAATATCATTTTCTACATAAATTATCTACAAATTAAGTAAGTATGTAGTTGTAAATGTGATGTAAAACAATCGTCAAAAATAGGCCCTTAATCGTCAAATCGTCAAATATGGCAACTATGCCAATACACAACAACACTACTCTAACTTGCAAATTTTTACTAGTAAAGTGTTCATTTACTTTTTCACATTTTTGAGAGTAATTTTGAAAATTTTCTTGTTACTCTCTCGTTTCCAATTTTTACTAGTAAAGTAAATCAACACACAGCGTTGTCAACTCGGTGCGTTTTGCACCGTTTTTGGTGCTTTTTAACATTATTTGTGCGAAAAATTCTTTAGGTGCGGGTTGCACTTTTTTTTTTTTAAATTTTCGGTGCGTTTTTTACATTTGGTGGCACAAAATCAAATTCAACTCAACTACATGATGTAATGTTTTATATGCACAAAGTAAGACAATCTTGCAGTTGTATACTATACACACTTTTGAACGAGGAAACGAAACATTTTGTTTTATAAAATTTGCTGCTTTTAAAGAGTGTTTTGCTATTAAACGATCAAGCCAAGTTTGTCAAATACTGTAATATATGCAGTCTCTGAACAGAGAAGTTCGTACTTATGATGGCTCGTGAATTCGCTACGGTTTTGGTAATTGAAAAATGACCAAATTATTAAATAAATTATAAAGTTTTCCAAAACGTTTGCATTATTTATTGATTACATTTTATTAGTTATAATTCTGGCAAATTTTCGTATATATCAATGAATTCTTTTAAAGACACCGCTTGCATTGCGTTTGATAGAGTTGCTAGTAGTACGATTCTCTAACTTTTAATGATCCGATAATCGTAAATTCTTTCGACAGCAATGGTTGTTGCCTCCTGAAATATAATTTTGACGACGGTAAACAGGTACTTTGGGTCCCTAATAATGGGCTGTAAAAGGAACAGGTGATTTCAGTCGACAGCAAATATAATTAAATGCTATTGTTTGGTAATAAATTTGATAAAATATCGTTATAATTATTGTAAAGGTAGCATTATATTAATAAAACTAACAGAGTCGTACTAGAGGCCAAGTTTGCCAAACCCGAAATCTAGCTACTGAACGAAATTTGATCGCATGCCACCAGGCGGTGCTATCAAACCCAGTTTGATTCATTCATGTTCTTAATATAAAAAATGTTGTACTTTTTTTTAAAGTATAAAATAGGTTTCTAAGAATTAAAAATTTGGTGCGTTTTTGTTGAAATGACGCAATTTTTTCCCCATTTTGGTGCGTTTTGATATTTCAAAGTTGACAATGCTGTGAACACACATTTCTTATATGTCGACATTTCATAGGAGCTATTGTAATCGTCTGTAGACTTGGAAACTTTCGAAAGATACTGTCAAACATTCAACTTTATATCCCAGTAATCTTAATAAAATATTGAGAATTTAAAAAGATAATTAATAATTATTTTAAATATTTCTTATTTTTGCAGCTAAAGATCGGTTTGTGTTATATAAAAAATTTAACAAAATTGAAAAATTTTTCAATGACATATTAATTTGCCAGACGATGATAACAAATTGTAATCGAAATATTGAAAATAAATGCTGTTAAATTTTTAATATAACACAAACCGATCTTTAGCTGCCAAAAAAGAAATATTTACCTAAACAAGATCAAATAATTATATATAAAATAATTATTATTTTTTTAAACTATATTTATATTATTTGACTATCTAATAGAAAAAACTTGATGGTGTCCGGAATACAGGGTCTACTGTTGTAATGAAGTAAGTGCCTGTGCTACTGCGCTGTCCGCTTTATCGAGATTATACTGTACGTACTTATATCTTTTGTACTACGACTTGCAAATAAACATAACTACTTGTTTGTTCGAGCGTGTAGCGTTAGTCCCCTTTTTAAGAAATATTTCTATGATGCGACACCCTTTATAATCAAACAACTATCTAATGCTGCAGCTACTTACTTACTGTTGTTGTCGCTCGACTGCTTTGTAACACAACAAATGCTGTTGTGAACATGAATTTTTATTCTCATATACAATTTTCATTCTATTCTACACCCCAATGTCCTTTGTAAGCTCAACACAAAAAAGGAGAACAAATAAAAAAAAGAAAAATGAATATACTAATGGGTACATTAGTGGCAAAGAGATCACACATTTCATTTTGCCAAAAAAAAAAAAAAAAAAAAAAAAAAATCCAGTCTCTGAACATTAAACACAAAAAAAAATCAAATAAGTATTCTATTCGTACATATTATAAAATTGTAAATCATCTAAATGAAAGGCCTTGAAATAAACATGTTAACAATATTAAATACATATAAATACGAGTGCTTAAAATGAAAAAAAAAAAACTTATTGAGAAATATTTCTATTCAATAAAATGTTATAGGCGACGACCTTTAAAGTGGGCTTAAAAGAACAAAAAAACAAAAAAAATATTTCAAATTTATTGTTTTAATAAAGCCCACATACAGTTTAACATAAGTATTAAAGGACAAAAGTTGAATATTGTAGGACATTTCGAAAAATGGCTGTCACATGCAATGTTCACTAAAACTACTCGCATTATACTATAATAATAAAACTGAATCTCAACAATAATAATGAAACAACAAAAAATATTAGTAACACAAACACTGTTTGGAAACCAAAAATGGTCGTTTAGCTTTTTGCGGAAAATACAAAATGGTTTTCTTTGATTTATTATTCAATTATATGTTAATGAGGTATAGATTTAACAGCTTTGCACAGTTATCTATATATGAACTGGTTCTTTTGAAAGTGGTACAAGTCCAGTTTTTCATATATTGAATCAAGTTAAAAATATTGGCCAACTTTAATCAGTTCGAGTGATGTTATTTACACTATAAACCTTTTAAATTTTGTTGTGAAATAAAAATGACTAAAATTATTTGAAAAACTAAACGATTTTCTTAACTCCACATGGACTTATGCCACTTTTAAAAAGAACATATTGCAAGACATAAAAATATTAGCGTAATAAGTATGTAAAGGGTGGTTAAATTACAAGGGCCGATGTTGATTTTGAATAAAACACAAACTATTTAGGAAATTATTGTAATTTTATTTTATTATGATATATTGGTATTACTCAATTATGTATAGAACAAAATATTGGCCAAATGGTCGCCGCGACCACGGTGGCACACCTCCATCCGGTGGTCCAAATTTTCGATGACCCTGAGGCATAATGGAGGTTCTATGCCGTTAATGTGCCGAATTATCTCATCCTTTAGCTGTTGAATTGTTACTGGCTTATCGACGTACACCTTTTCTTTCAAATAACCCCAAAGAAAAAAGTCCAACGGTGTCAAATCACATGATCTTGGCGGCCAATTGACATCGCCATTACTTGAGATAACACGGCCATTGAATTTGTTGCGCAAAAGAGCAATTGTTTCGTTAGCTGTGTGGCAAGTAACACCGTTCTGCTGAAACCACATATCGTCTACATCCATATCTTCCAATTCGGGCCATAAAAAGTTCGTTATCATCTCATCATAGCGAATACCATTCACAGTAACTGCCTGACCGGCCTCATTTTAGAAAATATACGGCCCGATGATGCCGCCAGCCCATAAACCAAACAGTCACTCTTTGTGGGTGCATTGGTTTTTCGACAGTCACTCTTGGATTTTCATTCGCCCAAATGCGGCAATTCTGTTTATTGACGAATCCACTGAGGTGAAAATGTGCCTCATCACTGAAGATGATTTTCTTCGAAAATTTATCATCATTTTCATAATAAGTCTGGATAACTTTAACACGGTGTTGGATTGTGTATCTCTCCATGGTTCAAATTGAATAAGTCTGAAATAGAGAAATGTCAAATAAAATTCGAAAAAAAAACTTGGCATTTAGGTGTGGTTCACATTCAATATCGGCCCTTGAAATTTAACCACCCGATATTAATGTTAAATAGTCGAACTTTTTATTTTAATATTTCTAATATTATATGATGATGGGTTGGTATCATTCGTCTAGCTCGAGTTCAATCCTGGCTAAAGCCAAGAAATACTTTTTATTTATAATTATAACAATAATTGCCGCGATCAATAACTCTTGATCAAAGAAGACAGGAAAAAATAATTGAATACACTAAAGCTGGGGGACAACTAGCTTTTTCACAGTCGCTACAAAGTAAGTAGCGTAATAAGTTCATATATTTGCAGACATTAATGCTTTACTGAATTGGATTTTTATGTAAAAAGTGATAGTTAAAATGAAGACATGTAAATATACGAATAACCAAGTTTAGTAGGAGCTTATGTCAATTATTATAAAAATCATTAAGAGCTTTCTGGCGCTTACTTACCAACATCACTTTCAGACCAAATTGACGGATTGTCGTATTCTTCACAAATATAATACTTTATACATACATACATATACACATATACTGCTGTGTGGATGAAACTTTTGTTATACTTATTATCTTCAATGATTCATGTGATCGAATTTGTTCATTGGTATATATATTGCAACTCGTGTTTTTGTAGTCTTCTAATTTTGTTTTCTGTTCACTGCTATAAGAATACAACTATCTTTTAAAATGTAACTTTTTTCCGAGACTTTTAAACTCCTGCTCCCAAATTTTTTATAAAATTATTATTCTAAATTATATATACTTACATACATATACACTAAGGGCCTGGCCCACTATATCACTCGACATCGATCGCTCGCATAAATACATGCATATCAAAAACAACATTTTAAAATTTGTTTTTGTTTCAAATGTATTTATGCGAGCGAGCGATGTCGAGTGACATAGTGGGCCAGGCAGTAAATTATTGTTATATTATTATTATTAGTATAATTATTACTATTATTATTATAAGTTTTGTTAACTAATACTCATATATGTAATTGCTTGATCACTAGCACTGTCACTCATAAGATGATTCATCTTGTTGTGCTAGATAACAGTAAAATAAATAAATAAATAAATAATTAAATAATTAAATATGAATTTATTGTAACAAGTAATATTATTGTTAAATATTTGTTGAACTTTTATAATTTTTTAAATTAAAAATTGTTTGGTTTGTACATATGTACATCAGGTTTTTAGTTCGAGTTCAAATCCCAATGGGTGCTGATGAGTAGTGTAGCGACTGCGAAACAGCTAGTTGTCCCCCAGCTAAAGATTTGATTATTATTTTTCTTGTCTTCTTCAATCAAAAATTATTGATCACAGCAAATTTGTACTGTAAAAAATCCTTCTTAAGAAAAAAACTTAAGAAAGGAAAAACTTGAACTAAAAACCTGATGTACATACATATGTACAAACCAAATAATATTATTTATTTAAACGTTTAATTTTCTAGTTTAACAGCAATTATATTTAAAAAATACAATTTGCATACGAACCAAGGCCCGTAGAATAACTATAAAAAACTTCTCATCGTCTCATCCGAACAATAATACCTTTAATTTGTTAAATTTTTAGTTGAACTTTATAATTTTTAAATTAAAAATTTTTTGGTTTGTACAACAAAAATGCATATGTGATTCAATAAGAGATAAATATAGATAGAAAATAATTAAATGCTCGGTGGCTTAGTGGTTAAAGCAGTAGATCATGATACGTCATGACCCGAGTTCGAATCCCAGTGGGTGCTGATGAGTGGTGTAGCGACTGCGAAACAGCTAGTTGTCCCCCATCTAAAGATTTGATTATTATTTTTCTTGTCTTCTTCAATCAAAATTATTGATCACAGTAGATTTGTATTGTAAAAAATCCTTCTTAAGAAAAAACTTAAGAAAGGAAAAACTTGAACTAGAACCCGATGTACATATGTACAAACCAAAAAAATTTTTAGTTTAATAATTCCTTTATTTTATTAATAATGTTGTTTTTAATACATTAGCACTAGATAAGCGATCAGCGTGCAATCTTCAATAATAATTGCAATAAAAAAGTTGTTTTAGTTACTTATACTTATGTATTAGGAATGGACTTATTCCACTTTCAAAAGAAATCTGTTTGCGATACCATTGTACAGCAAAACTGTTTTTGTTCATTTTATTTCAAAAAAGAACCGTATTGAAACTGTGATTATTACTATAGAGAGAATGTGTCTGTAGCTCATTAAAACTACAGTTAACTTAGTTTTATTTAAAAGTGGACTTATACCATTATCAGAAAAAAAAACAGTTCATATATAAAAAGAAGTGTACACTTTGATGTCACCACTAACTGGCCAAGCTCGTTGACCGATTTCGACCAAAAAAAAAAAAGGTACAATGGCGATGAACTGTAGATGGTTTGTGTTAAGTTTCCACAAAATCGGCTTTGTGGTTCCGGAGATATGGCATTTAGATTTTCCTATTTATTCCCATACAAATATCAACAAAATTCCCTCCATTTTCCATATTATGATTTTTTATTGTCACTTGAAAATATACCAAACCACATAACGTAATGTCTTATCTATACAACCACATTCGGACTCCTGAGCTGAATCTTTTCAGGCGTTGTTTCGACCATTCGATTTTTCACTTGCTTTATACGATTATGGTATCAAAGGTAATGCCATGAGCTCCTCGATCAAAATTTAATGGAGATCGCAAGCTGAACGATTACCTCAAACCAATTGCAATGCGATGCACGATATCATCTGCGGATAGAAGTACAATAAATCGAACATCGCGGCGATTAACAGGACTTCCACGTCGTGTTGTACAAGACGTGGAATATGCTGCTTTTAATTATGAGTGCGAAATTTATTGCAGTCTACAAGGATGTTGTTCAAAGTTCTTCTAACAAAATTAACGTTTGCGGTTAATCATTCAGAAAGGCACTACAGTTTTCACCCCTTAATTATGTTCGAATCTGTAGTTTGCCATATTTTTCTTTATATTCGCTGTACTAAAATATGGTCGGTTCGGCATTTCCTTTTTTTTATGAGACACTTGGCTTTTTGGCGTGCTCTCGGTTGGTCTCTGGACACCTTTTTTTATCCTGCGGCTCTTTAAGCATTTTGTATCCCTATATCCTACACAACTAAATTTTTAATTCATAATTTTACTCAAATAAATTATGTAAGTGAATTTATATAATTAACGATTTATTTATTATAAATAGAACTCAGTTTCCTACGGTGAGTAGATCATAGGAATCCCTCCTATTTTAATATTATTGAAACTTCATCACCCGACTATTTAATATATTTATGCAAAATTAAACAGATGTATCGGTATAATGACGTTGAAATGTCCACATTTCCAAATGGACCCACTGGCCTGTGTAGTGCTAACGTAAAGTCAAATTGCTACAATTTGCATCTCCGCTCGATCCACTCCATTCATTGGTTTTCGGAACGTCACCAAGTTTCAGACATTTTTGGTTCATATTCAACCACACAATTTGACATTTCAAATGACTTCCTTCGGTGTGATAACAACGATGAGAGATAAATATAAGCCGACGAATATTTTTATGTAATTTTTATGGGTCTTAAATCGTGTTCCTGTGTTTCAACGTTTCTCTGGTGGATACTTGCGAATTTTTCTTAGGAAAGAAAAATTAATGTATCACGTAAAATTTATTTTCTGTAAACGCGAGTCCATAATGTACAATACGAACAATGGATGTATTCATTTGATATGTACTGAAGCTAACAAAAAAGTAAGTTCAGGATATTATTATTCATATCGGACTGATAGTTTGTGAAAATAAGGACAATTACACCTTGAAATATCGCCATCTATTCCACCAATACGCTGGCAATATTCAATTACCAGTCCTTTTCTGCTATTTTACCGAATCAAAATCTAAGCTCATCAGCAATGTACTCTCAAACATTTTACAAAAATCATGTTTAGTTGATCGAACGTGATGTCGTCGATCTGAATTTTCGGATTCAAAGTAAAACTGCTCGCGAATGGAAGATGTAGAATTTGGTGACTCTCTTTACTTCCCAAGATGATGTCGTCAACTCTACAGTCCAGTTTTTCAACTCGTTAGAATTAGTTAAAGTTAGATCGGTAACCATAATATTATAAAGTATAAACTAATCATGTCTTTGTAATCTCACCCGGCTTCCGGTGAAGGAATTTATGATCAACGTTTTAAAAAAAAGAGTACTTAAAGGAAAGTATAGTTTTGATACCATGAGTCCTAATGTTTGCGAAAGACATAACAGCCCATTTTAAGCATATCGTTAGTCTCACGTAGAAAGGCCCTAACTCGCATTTTCCCTGAATTGAGCTCTTTTAGGGATTCTACCACGTTTCACTCAAGTACACAGTGTCACAAAGATATGATTATATAATATGCATACATATCGCTCTTACAAGCAATTGATGTACCTATTTATACAGTTTCCATTACGATTTTTCCTTCTCCTGTAAAATTGCAATTATTTTAGTTAGGGCCTCTCTACATGAGAGCAACGATATGCAGTTGTCAATACGGCTTGCACTGTCAATGACAATTTGGAAATTTTATGTCATTCATATCATGTAAATAAAATTTGAAGGCAAAACAACGTTTGTCTGGTCAGCTAGTATATTATAAAATGTTTACATATAGATAGCTGGGAAACATAGTAAACAAGCTGTTTATAATTTTTTTATTGGTATCAATGAATTGATATCAATAAACTTCAATTGTAATGTAAAAGTTTTCGAGAAATATTAAGTTTTTTCTTTTATCGCTTACTTTCAGCCTGACTTGTAATGCGCCTTGGGGGTGGTGTACCATACGACGGCGACCCCCCGACAATGAGCGCTACTGGCAACGACTATGCCGAATTATGCGATCTTGGACCTACGCGATGGAGTTCGCGTGGCTACTATCATGTACCACCACCTGCTGCGCACAGTTCATCCTTGCATCCTAGCATTTTGCAAACGTCCACCCAATCGTCATCCAGTGTACCAACGGGTGGCTCAGCTGGCCTTACAGCCCATCATTTACGTGCCCACCCACCACCAACCAGTAGTTACGAGGCCGAAGATATTGGCACCACATACGGCATGACAACACCGCCACCCGGTGTCAGCGGCTTGACCAACAGTTATGCTGTAAATTCGCGTATTGGTAATAGTACCAGTTCGCTACGTACTGGTTCTGCAACAGCAGCAGCGGCAGCCGGTGTAGGAGTAGCCACTTCAGCAGCTGTGGGAGGGCGTCCAGGGCTTTACTATTCACCACCGGGTACTTCATACACAATAATTGAACGACCGCACTCGCCGCACTACTATTACAATTCGGCGGGTGTGGCATCAAAGGGTGGCTCTTTGCCGGGTCGTGGTTCTGCGTATCTTTCATCGCCGTCAAATTTTATGAACAACATGAGTGGAACCCTGCCTACCTCGACAGCGGCCAGGCATGCCTTGGCGACGGGTTCTATTGCAGCAAACGGTAAACAGAAAAGGCCAATATCACCGGAGCAGGTATTGCGCATGTTTGGCGCTACGCAATCATCTTCAGTTCCTACTAGCAGTTATCATTACAGTAATGGTACCAGAGATCGCACTGGTCGTCGTAGTCCAGCCAGTAGTCCGCCATCAACAACGCATCAGGTGATTAAATTTTTCTTTAAAAATTAGTGAAAAAAGAAACATGTTTGTAATATTTTCTGCTGATCTTTTATAGGTATACCGCGAAAGAGAACGAGATCGTGGCATACCCAGTATGCATGATTTGACTACAAGAACTGTTAATATGTCTCGTGATCAACAGATAGACCATGGCTTTGGTATATGTGTTAAAGGAGGTAAAGACTCAGGTAAGTTTTATTAATAAAACTGTAACAAGTCAATAACAAGAATCAGCAATGAAATAGCGTTTTTTCCGTTTGTCAATTATTTAGGGTACACATATCGTTATCGGCTCTTTAAAGTGTAAACATTATTAGAAAACTACTTAGTTAATGAAAACACTTTTGTTATTATAAAATATATATGTATATATAGAGTAAGCCTTGGATCTTGTTTAAAAAAAATAAGTATTGTGGAAAAATTGAAATAAATTATTATAAACATTTGCACCGAAAAGAAAGGGTCGTTTAAGTCTTTTAAAAGTACAACTTTAGTGCTTTTAAAACTCTGTTGTTGTTAAATTCATATAAAATGCTAATTTTCCCAGAGCTGGGAAACTTAGTGGAGTTTAAACCTTCCACCCTAAACCTAAGATTTGGATATGTAAAACTTTTGCAAGAAGTTGGCTTCTATTTTGTTTTTATTAAAAATATTATTTTTGTTATTCTAATTTATGTCTTGTTCAGACACAGCGCAGACAAAACGGAAATTCAGTCTAGAAAGTTTGTGTGGAGTGGTTTTCATATAAATTTTCTGGATGAGTCGCTCGTTTGTGTTCCGTGTACAGCATGTAAGTTTTAACAATATAAAATTGCTACCAATAAATAACAGACTTTAAAAGCAAATCCCTCTGAACATGAAAAAAGTAACTTATCTTCTTAATAATATTTTGCTGCAGATAAAATCACTTTGGCTGTTAGTTTTTTAATCTATTAATATACGTTTTTGTTGTTGTTTATTACTACTTTCTCATAGAAATTGTTCACATACATTATGAACACAATAATTACTCGTTATACGAGTAAAAGTTTCAATTATCTCTACACAAATACTTATGAGTTTAAAAAAATCAATTACGCTTAGTAAAGTGTATTAAATGCGAGTATAACACATTCTATAGTTCATTCGAAATCAATATATGTTTATGGATAAGAGGACAAAAGGAAATTAATAAATGTCTCGTTTAAAGGGTTACCAGTAGTATCATAAAAAAAGTTACTAAGTAAAGCTAACTGAATCGCATAGATTATAAAAAGGGCAAATAAACTCAGTTCCAACCTGATGTATCTCTGAGTGCTTTTCATACAAATTTTCTAGACGAGTTGTCTGTGTTCTGTAAACAGCATGTTAGAAAAGTTTAAGTTATTAAAAAGCTGAACTATATTACCTTACCTAACCTTGCCAGCCGATTTCACTGTCTTCACGTGCTTCAGAGCACGTCCACTAGCTTTCACCCCTTGTTTCGTTTGATTTTTGGTTTCGGGTGTGTAGTGGTGGACCCACGTTTCATCAACAGTTATTACCCGAGGCCAAACATCAACAGGATTACGCGTTATCATGTCCAAACACCGCTATGAAGTGGTCTGTCTAACTCTTTTTTGTTCGACACTGAGCAAACGTTGGATGCCATGTCTTGTCGATAGTTTTTTTATATGCACAAATATTTATGCAAAATCGTGAACACACATATTCATATGATATGTTTACAATTTCAACAATCTCACTTAACTTGACTCGGCGATCATTCATAACAATATCGAGGACTATCTTGATATTTTTTTCATGTTTTCGCCTTCCTGTTGAATTTATTGTTGCGATGCTGGTTCGGCCCCGTTTACATTCAGCTAACCAATATTTTATCTGACGGAGCAGACTTACCGTAATGTTTATCAAGCTTTTCTTTGGTCTCTTTCTCCGTTTTCCCTTTCACATAATTGTTCTTAATCATTGCACGATATACACTTTTTCCATTTTTCAAGAAACACAAAAGTTTCTTACTTCAAACGACAACAACAAATAAACTAATCGATGAGTTAAGATGTAATGATCTTCAAGCTTAAGGTCTTTTTTATAAAAATTTTTTAAAAAATTGTTTATTTAATTCAATATTTCGTCTTCTTTCGAAAGACTTCTTCAGGAAAATTCTTTTGAAAATAAAAAAAATTTTCCTAAAGAAGTCTTCCGAAGGAAGACGAAATATTGAATTAAATAAACAATTTTTTAAAAAAATTTTATAAAAAAGACCTCAAGCTTGAAGATCATTACATCTTAATTTAAGAAAGAGGTCGAAAAATTAGGATAAAGAAAACTAATCGATGAATTTGAGTGAAATTTTAACAGCTGAAATTTGATAAATCACAATATAAAAAAAATAATTTTTTTTCTTTGTGCTGCCATCTAGCGCTAGGTAGCATCAATATCAGCCTGTCCTGATATGTGACAGATGTTGCCACAAAGCAAGTTTTTCACAACCTTGCGGCAATCAAAATTGTGAAAAACGGGTCATTTATGGGATTACAGAGTATTAGATGGGGATAATTTTGTTATTGGGCACCAATTTTCCACAATAAAAATTGAGTTGTGTGCTTCTATTTTAAGGCAACAAATTCCAACTATTCTAAATAACTGTTAATTTTATAATAATTCCCCACTAAATAACATAATAACTGTTAATATTTAAAGTGATTTCTTATCGATATAATTTTTCCAAATCTCTTAAGGGAACCCCTTGCAGGAATATTAACAAAAATTGCATACAATCACCCCAAAGTATGCAATATGAATAAATATTAAGTGAATAAATGCAAGCACAAATGCTTTTCACACACACACACACACTTACAGTTACTTGTGCTAACGTTAATAAATACTTGCACTCGCAATCATACTACACCCACTCTCGAAAACTCACTTTCCATTTCTCTACTCTGGTTTTCTATTTATTTTGTTTTTGTTGCATCTAGTGTAGATGTGATTACAAATACAAATTTATGAAAGAGTTTATGTGTTTTTGTTGTTGAGAGGTATGAGTATTTATTGTCTGCTGCGATAGTGAAAATGTGTAAGTAAACGTTTTATTTCGTACTCTGTATGCCATTACATATAAACTTATTATTACATTAAGTTCTTAGAATAGATACTTATTGATTTTAGTCATATACAGTGTAGAATTTCATATTTAATACGCTGTTGACTTAAATACAACACTTTTTATTTTGTCAACAATTGAATGCAAGAGAAAAATAAAATGAACTACTTGCACATCTTTATGCAAAGAATACAAATTGAATTACATGATATGGAATAAGGTTATAGAGTAAAACAGATCAGATTGTATGATGGAAGCAAAGATATGAACAACTTAATGAAAAAAATAAAGAAAATGGGGGAAAATGGGGGATTAAAGCACCTACACCTTTTATGCTCACTCCGCAGGTCATTGAGCAAGTTTGTTGAATTAGAATTTAATTCAATAATTGAATAGCTTTCAAAAGAAAATTATTTATGATATATTTTATAAACTCCTTAATCTATACTAATATATAAAGAGGAAAAGCTTATATGTTGGTACGTTTGTAAGAGATAATCTGTGGAACTACTAGTCCGATTCAAGAAAAATTTTCAACAGAATGTAGAGTGAAGCCTTCTGAAGAACACAGGCTATATGAAAATCCGTTAAAGTGCTTAGGATAGGGTCAAGACACAAGGTATGCAGCCAAAACTACGGAAGTTTTCTTAGTGCTTCAAGAAATCTATTAAAACAGTGGTATTAGGAAGCAAACAAGGAAAAATAAAAACGCTATTTTGCTGCCAATTCGCATATCTCTTTTGGAGAATAAATCTCTGAGACTATCTAATCAATTTAGATGGAACTTAAAAAGTAGCTTGATTTACGTCTGAAAGGACATATTTAAAGCACTTACCAGGATATATATTTTTTTGGAATACATATATTTTTATAGAAGATTTTTCACTTTGAAGACTTTTTTCAAACTTAAACGTGATTGCACTTTAAAAACTGGCATATTTGTAAGGAAGCCGCTGTAGGCGAACCTGACTCACGAATTTATTCCGACGAAAACCAGATAATTATCCGTATAACGCGTTCCGAGTTTTTTTAACTCACAAAATCAGCTTCTGAAATTACCAAAATCCCCCGCTTCTTCTAAAACAAATTGGCAACTTCAATTTTCGCACTAAATCGAATGACCGGTAATAGTTCAGATACCTGTTCCATTGTCAAATCGCGCACCGAATATGCAAACCCGGTTCCGATTCGGTTAGTAAAGCGATTCTAAGTTTTTTGGGAATTCCTAAAGTCAGCTTCCGGAAACGTCAAAATCTCCCCGCTTCCTTTTATAGTTCATATGCATGATCCACGGCATGACCGTACACAAAATATGAAAAACGTGTTGCAAACCGGTTAGCAAAGTGGTTACGAATTTTTTTTTTGGGAATTCCCTAAATTAGCTTCGTGAATTCTCCAAAATCCACCCACATCCCGGGAAGCACTACAGCAATTCCAATATTTGCTCTAAAGCAGCAACACTATATATACAGCTTTATATACCTACGTATTGCTCCTTTATTGCAACATAGTCATATCTTAAAAAAATTTATTTTCGAGTTAACAATGCAGAATTGCACTACCTTTTCTGTTGTACCAAAAATTTATTCAAATTACTTTTAAAATATTTCCTCGATGCTTGTGCGACTTTTCTAAACAGTTTTTCTAAGACTTGTATGGAAACTAAAATGTTGAAATGTGTTTTTCTTGAAACAAACTTTTTTTATTTATGACTATGTTGCAATAAAGGAGCGATATGTAATATTTATTGATATTCGAGTGTTGCAAATATACAAATAAGCAAACAAACATAAAAGTGAATGGTTTTACTTTTATAGGGCGGGCAACGCCTCGGGAACGGGCTATTCCATGTAGATATGTATGTACTCGTATGTACACAAAACAAACTAAAATATAATTTTTGTCCCCGGCTAAAGATTTGACTATTATTTTTTTTGTCTTCTTCAATCAAAAATTTCTGATCACAGCAAATTTGTAGTGAAAAAAAATCCTTCTTTAAAAAAACGTAAGAAAGGAAATCCTTGAACTAAAATCCGATGTACCAAATGTACAAACCAAAAATCTAATTTAAAAATTATAAAAAAGTTCAATAAATTAATATATTTTTTTTCGTTGGCTTTTTCCCTTTAGGCCTTGGTGTTTATATATCACGCATCGAGGAAAACTCGGTAGCTGAACGTGCTGGTTTGCGTCCCGGTGATACTATCCTAGAGGTGAATGGTACACCTTTCACTTCAATTAATCACGAGGAGGCATTAAAAGTAAGTATCTTCTTTTTTTCTTGAATTTGATTATTCTACTGAATAAAAACTAAAAAAAAAACTTACAATGTTGCAAAACAATTTACACAAAATTTTGCTAAAATCCCCCATTAGCACGCACGACTTGAGTCATATTATCATAATACACACAAATTAATTTAAACACTTTTCCTAGTCCTGCATAAAAATCAAGAAATTTTAAATCATAAGTATGTTTTTATGCGAATTTTTTTTTAAACTTATTTTTATAAACAAAAATTGGCTATCGCTTTTTAAATTTGAATGCACTAAAACGATAGGCTTTGCAGTCAATGCGAGTAATGCGATGGACTTGGTTGTTCAATTCTATCCTCTCATACGGTATGCAATATTTTATTGTATACTACCATCCGCAAAGAGTAGAAAATAGGCATTCGTATAACCATCATCAGTTTTACATCTTAAAATAACAAAAATTAAACACTTTGAGGTCAATCGCTTTAAGGAAAATTCAATATAACGAATGGTTTTCGATATTAACCACCTCATATTACGAAACATCGTGTACTGGGTATAACGATTGGCAAGCGAAAACAAACTATCAACGAAAGTTTCAACATTATTACGGTTGTCGTTGCTATTTGTTTTTTAAACTGGCACTTTCCCCGGGGAGCAGGTTTTTTCTTAGTGTACGCGAAACCAGGGCGCTCTACTTGCTGGGGCATAGAGGGGAAAAAACAATCATGGATTTTGCACCATGATAACGCACCAGCTCACACACGCTTGTGCGTGAGTTTTTGGCCATTTCTGGTGAGACTTGGGCCCCGGTGGCTTTTTTCTCTTCCCAAAATTGCGACACCGATAAAAGGAAAGCGCTTTGCTACGATTGAGGAAACAGGGGCTGTTGGCGATACCAAAAAGTGCGTTTCAGATGTATTTCGAGGATTGTAAAAAGCACATTATATCTTAAGGGGAGATTACTTACCCCACAGTAACAGACAAGATCTCCCCGGTGAACAGGTTTTGCCTTGGCGTATTCCTAACCAGGGTATTCTATTTTTCGGGTAAAGAGGAAAGGATTCATACGTTTGTTGTAAAAAATAAAACTCTACGAAGCCGCATGACTTATGTAGGCTACCGAAACCCTTACCAAGGGTATAAATTAGCAGAACGGGGATCAGCATTGTCCCCGGGTAGTTCTGCTTGCAGTTCAACCCGGACTGCTCATGGTTGTGTTGCCTACCTTGGTTGGAACGTTCTGGCTGTGTTTTAAACTTAGAAAGCTAATTGTTTGGTGTGTGAGCCTTTCAGGGACTAACAACCTCCCGAGCGTCTGTCGGCTTTACAACAGATACCTGTACTGCAAGGCACTGGTGGTGATGGTTGACGGGTGAGTTGGTTTAAGGGCTAATGCTGCTAGTGCGCTTCGCCCTACCAACTCATTAAGCCTTGTCTTCCATTGATTGCTGGGAAATTGCATACAGGAGGGATATGAAGGCCCGAACTCCTCAACAAGAAGTTGCTCATATGGCTACAAACAAAATTGCCAAAATTGCTTCTCAAAAACAAGTAGCTCATATGATTACAAACATATGGTAAAAATTTCTACCTGTGGGAGTCTATTTAGCCGCATGGGGGCACTGGTGAGTCGTGAATAATTCACTACATGGAATTGGTCCAATATCAGATAAGACCGTAAGGGCAGGGGCTGATGTAAATCTATTTTAATATTGTCGCATATAACGTTTGAAGGTTGCAGTGAAATGCCCACCAGTACTACTCCCTTTTTCCTTCTTGATATAACCTATTTTCTAGTTCCGGTGCAATGCACTGCATATGCAGTAGTCTTCTTCTGAGTACTGGTACACGACAAAACATAAAAACAAAAAAAGAATTGCTGAAACCAAAGAAGGCTTGGAAACTTTACACCATCAATTTCGATGGTTAAGAAGTGACACATGTCGATAAATTTCATGGAATAATATCGAACCATCAGAGAATAAAAATAAGTGAGATAGCTGAGCAAGTACATCACACTTTACATAAATATTTAGACATATCTGCAAGTTAGGTGTCGTGATTATTCATACTCGAGCCGTTATATAACAGAGACGAAACATACCCAAAAATCAAGAAACAATCACAACATTGGATTTCAATGAATGAACATACGCCAAAGGTGGCCAAGTTGGCTGAGAGTATTACCTTTGACGTATGAATTCGCATAGATTAACTAGAGCACGAACGAACAGCCAGTGAATTACTTGCGCAAACACGCGAGTTTTTGGTTGGCTGTGTAACAAGTGGCGCCATTCTGTTTAAACCACATATTGTTTAGGTCCATATTCCAAATTTCTGGCCACAAGAAGTGAGGATATATTTCATTGGGGCTTAAAATAAACATTAAGTTAACCCATTAAGGAATAATTAAACAAAACCGCGGTTGAATATAAATACCCTTAAAGATTTCTATAATACTCGTATAAGACTATTGATTGGATGGTCAGCTGACTACACATGGCCATGTTGTTATTTCCTAAAATGTGGTTTGAACTCGCAGTAATTCTGTGAATGAAAGACTTCTTAAGAAAGAGCTCACACAAGTAACCTTTTCTCGACACTTCTATAAAAAATTGTGGTTTTTTTTACACTAACAATCGTTTTGTTTTTGGTTTGATTGAAAACACTAATACACTTTGAGAAAAAATTGGCAATAGAAAAATATATGTTTTCTTTTTTCCTGCTCTTATTAAATTAAATGTTTTTATTATTTTATATTCTTGTATTGATGATCAGTTTTCTGTTACATTTTTCATTGAATACACTGAGCGAAAAACTATAATGAAAGCATTTTTTAAGTAATATTTTAATAAGTAATAATGGTATCTTAATAAGTTACAAAAATATATTAAAAATAAAAAAATCATTTTAATCTTGCAAAGCAAGCAAGTTGTTTGTTTCAGTGTAAAATGTTGCTATTAGATTCATCGCTTAGTAGTACGTTAAAAAAAAATGCAAAACGATTAAAAATTTGTTGTCGTCCTTTAAAAACGTAAAGACCTTCATTACACTGCACCACAAACTTTTAGCACCACTTTACTTTGTTTACACCTAAGTTTGTTTTCGTTTTTTTTAACTTTTTCTCTCTACTTATTTTCTTTTCATAACTTTGTTTTTCACTTTTGTTTTTATATTTAATTTATATTTATTTATATTTTATTTTTTTTTATATTTTACTGTTCGGTTTGCGTTTCGTCTGTCTACCTTCTTCTTTTTGTCTCTTCTATTGCCACATTTTTTCTTAACGCAGAGATGTGTGCAGATATTGAAATCATCACGTCAAATCAGTATGACGGTACGTTCGCCACCCACGCTTAATTCAACGGCACCACTGCATGGTTTTGGGCCACCTTCGCGTGATCCCATGTATGCATCGATGGCTCCCCTGCTGCCACAACAGACTGCACTGCCACCGGGTGCCAGTATAGGAACAGTGCCAACGGTTGGACCATTGCCATATAGACAGACGTGTTCCTGGATGGATAGACACGGTAGACCCGCCTCACCGCCCATGGAATATGGTGGACGTAGGAGTGAGCGAAGAGATCGGTAAGTATCTTATTTTAATATTATAAATAATAATAATAATAAAAATTCCATTTTACACCGGGTGGTTAAATTTTAAGGGCCGATGTTGAGTGTGAACCACACCTAAACGTCAAGTTTTTTTTCTGCATTTCATTTGACATTTCTCAATTTCAGAATAAGTCAATTTGAACACTGAAAAAAAAACATAATCCATGCTCATTATGAAAATCAGGTGCAGCGATGTGGCATATTTTCAGTTCAGTGGATTCGTCAATAAGCAGAATCGCCGCATTGAGGCGAATGATAATCCAAAAGTGATTGTCGAGAAAGCACTGCCGCCACAAAGAGTGACTGTTTGGGGCAGTTTATAGGCTGTCGGCCTCATCTAGTGGTATTTTTTCCAAAATGAGGTCGGTCAGACAGTTACTGTGAATGATGTTCGCCATTGTGAGGTAATGACGAACTTTTTATGCCCCGAATTGGAAGGTATGGATGTGAACGATGTGTGGTTTTAACAGGACGGTGCCACTTAAAGAATGACATAAGCAGAATGGCCGTCTTGGGGCGAATGATAATCCAAAAGCGATTGTCGAGAAACCAATGCACGCATAAAGAGCTTATGTTTGGGGCGGTTTATGGGCTGTCGGCATCATTGGGTCGTATATTTTTTCCAAATGAGGTCGGTCAAGTAGTTACTGTGTATGATGTTCGCTATCGCGAGCTGAGGACGAACTTTTTATAGCCCGAGTTGGAAGATATGGATGTGGACCATGTCAACAGGTCAGTACCACTTGCCGTAAGCAGAATGGCCGCATTTGGGCGAATGATTATCCAAAAGTGATTGTCGAGAAACCAATGCACCCACAAAGAGTGACTGAAGCGGTTTATCGGCTGCCGGCACCATCGGATTGTATTTTTTCCAAATGAAGTCGTTCAGACAGTGTAAATGATGTTCGCTATTGTGAGACGATGTGGATGACATGTGGTTTCAACAGGAAGGTGCCACTTGCCACACGACTAACGAAACAATGGCTCTTATGCGCGACAAGTTCAATGGCTGTGTTATCTCAAGTGGTGGAGATGCGAATTGGTCGTCAAGATCATGGGATTTGACCGCGTTGGACTTCTTTCTTTGGGTTTTGTAAAAGAAAAGGTGTATCTCGATAGACCAGCTACAATTCGAGAGCTGGAAGGATGAGATAATTCGGCACAGAATCTCAATTATGCCGCAGCGTCTTAGAAAATTTGTACCTTTGGATGGAGGTGGACCGCCGAGGTTGCGGTGGCCATTTGACCGATATTTTATTCCATTCATAATTGAATCATACCAATATTATCATATTGTTTTGTTCAAAATCAACATTGGTCCTTAAAATTTAAAAACTCTTTATATAATTTCCGTTATACCGTTTTCTTCTTTCTTTGACAGAATACGTCGCGTTGAGTTGTTGATAGAACCCGGCCAGTCACTGGGTCTGATGATACGTGGCGGAGTTGAATACGGTCTGGGTATCTTTGTTACCGGTGTAGATAAAGAAAGCGTTGCCGATAGGGCAGGCTTGATGGTGGGGGATGAAATTTTGGAAGTGAATGGTCAGTCATTTCAAGATGTCACACACGATGAGGCTGTGAGTCAGCTGAAATACCACAAACGTATGTCGCTGGTGATACGTGACGTGGGTAAAGTGCCACATTCCTGTACCTCCATTGAAATGGAGCCATATGATGCTTATAGTCCCACGGGGACACGGTATGTTTACAAATCTTTCTACCTATTTAAACAGTAATGAGTGTTTGTTTACAGAGCTCGACGAAAAGGGCAAATCACCGCCATGGTAGAGGAGAAAGCCCGTTCTCTTTTACCACGCCACCATTTTGCAAGCCTTTCGTATTATATAGCCGAATATTGTGCGAAAGCAATGACCATAGATGCCTTTGTAGCCGTCTTATTAGAAATGTTAGATACATATGAAAAGGTATCGCTACACTTAAAGAAATTCTCTTACAAGTTTTTTGTTTTCAAACAAGTTCTTCTTTAGCATACACTAGTGACGGAAATCCGTGAACTGATATTTCCAGAGGATCGTACTCGTTATGATGAATTAGTTTATCGTAGAGAGCGTGATCCCTATAGCGGTGAGAGAATAAGAGTAAGTTATCAATACGAAATATTATTGTCTTTGCTAATTCTTTGCTCTTGCTTTACAGCGTAAAGGAGAAAGTGCGCGTGATTTGCCGGTAAGCTTTTTAGAAGATTTGTTCTACGACACTGACACTTTTTATTAGCAAAAACCATTACAATTAACTACAATACTATATAATCTACTACTACTAACTCTACTAAAAGCAAACTCTCTTTATAACCTCAAATTTAACAAACCTAACCTCTAAAAAGCTTAAAACTAATTTTAATTAATTTTGAAAGAAACTAAAAATAACAGCATGTTCTATGTAAAACGTATTAGTTTTGTACTTAAACAAATTAATTTTTGATACGAAATTTCTATTTTTGTTCAAATGTTCTATACCAAATTTCATTTGTTAAGTGTGATACGTTTCTTGTGGGTTTCTGTTTCTTTAGTTGATAGAATTCTATTCTGTTTTTTTTCATATTTTCAATCTAATTTTTGTTATTGGATAAATTGCTGTTATTTAGAACTATTGTTGTTGTAACTTTGTTGTCTTTAAGACAATTGTTTAATCAGTTTGTTATGATTTTGTTGTTTAATGGAAAAAACCTCAATAGATAAGAAGAGTTAATAACAAGAAAACTAAAAATATAAGACAATAATTTACTTTTTTCCAAATTCAAAAACTTTAAAGAAAACTTACAATAACTCTTAGTAAAAAAATAAGAACTTAACAATTCCAGTCAGAAACTCTAGCAAAACTCTTAATTAATACGAATTTCTGAAAACTATTTAAAACAAATGTTAAAAAAAAAAAACAAAATAATAAATTAACTCTTGCATGCTTTACTTACTACTCTATAAACTACTCTTAACACTTTTGAATATTTCCCAATAAAGTTATAAAACGTTAAAAAAAAAAAACAGAACAACCTCAAACAAAATCACTATCTATTGAGAACTTTTTTGAATTACTTTCCTTTTTTATGTTATCAAGTATGTAGTTGTATGATTTTTTTCAGTGTAGGCTGTTTATAAGTGCCGAATGTCAATTTTTTTGTATTTAAACAAAACATAAAGTTTATAATATTTTGTTGCAAAATTTTAAATTAGTTGAAAATGTTAAAATTCTGATTTTATATTGTTTGTTTATATGAAACAATTGAAAGACTTACATACATTTATGACATACACTGAACAATGAACTGGTCTTGGTAAGAATTTTATTTCCATCGCAAATATATATTTTTTCTAATAACAAGCACTTTATGTCCCATTCGACTAAAATACATACATATGTAGATTGTACTTTTTTTGTTGAAAAAATGTGTCTACATTAAAATCATATACAGGGTGGCTGATCAATTTTGCTACATTATGAAACTCAAATAACTTTTTGTAAAGTTTATGTAGTTTTTTCTTTTAGAAATTCGTTTAATAAATAATACGTTTTGATCAAAGTACGAGGGCGGTTCAGAAACTACTTAAACTATCATTGAAAGAACATAGTTTTTCAAAAATATTTTTATTTTTCAATATAATCTCCTGAAACTTCAATACACTTAGTCCAACGCTTTTCTAGCAATTCTATCCCTTGATTAAAATAGTTTTCCTCAAGGTCTTCAAAATAGTGGTTTACAACTGTAATCGCATCTTCATTTGAGGTAAAACGATTGCCAGCAAGGAATTTTTTCAGATTTGGGAACAGGTAAAAGTCACTGGGAACAAATCAGGAGAATAAGGTGGGTGGTCAAGCAACTCGTACTTTAATTTGTTGATTTTAGCCATTCTTAAAAGACTCTTGTGCGCTGGTGCGTTGTCTGGATAAAAAATAATTTTTTTGGGTTGTAAGCCAGGACGTTTTTCTCGAATTTGTACTTTTAATTGATCCAAAAGATTGCAGTAGTACTCTGAATTTATTGTGTTACCCTTTTGCAAATAGTCAATCAACAAAATACCTTTAAAGTCCCAAAAAACGGTTGCCATAACCTTACCAGCCGATTGAATTGTTTTTGCCGTCTTTGGGTCACTTCCTCCAGCTTCAGTCCATTGTTTGGATTGATCTTATGTCTTTGGAGTATAGTGGTGGATCCATGTCTCATCAACAGTTATGAACCGACGCTTAAAATCCATTTTATTACGCTTTAAACGATCAAAACAAGCTTGAGAATTGTTCATTCTTATGCGTTCAGTCAAATGCGGCACCCATCTTGAAGAAAGCTTTTTCATCTGTAGTTCTTCATGCAAAATTATATGGACTCGATCATTTGAGATGCCCATGATATTAGCTATTTCACGCACTTTTATTCGTCGATCATTTAATACCATATATACACTTAGGCTACAATTTCTGTTGTTGTTGCTGTCTTTGGACGTCCACTACGTGGTTCATCTTCAATGCTTGTACGACCACGTTTACATTCAGCAACCCAATTTTTTACTGTTGCATATGAAGGAGCTCTTTCATCTAACACATTCACCATATCATTATGAATTTCTTGTCCCGATAAACTTTTTTTATGTAAATATTTAATGACACCACGCATTTCCATTGTAGAAAAATCACGGATGCGTCTTTTGTGAACACCTGTTTTTATATGCAGGAGTTACCAGATCGAAACAAAATTTAACATGTGTTCATAGCAGAGATGGACGTTTCCAAAACACTTAATTTGTTTCTGTTTATACCGCACTTTGACAATAAGAAGTTTCCGAACCGCTCTCGTAATGTATTAAGTATTGAAAATAATTGAATTTAAATGGCCTCCACCCTCGTTGACACATGTGCGATATCTTATTAAAAAGTTGTTCATTGCTACCTGGAGTGTTGCAGCGGGAACTGCCTCAATTACCGTTCGAATGGATTGCTTTTTTTTTGTAAACTTCTTGTTTGCAATAACCGCACAAAAAAAAAAATCTGGTGCAGTGTGGTGAGGAGACCTGGGAGGACAACGGAATGTGGAGTTTCTTGAAATCAGTTTATTGGGAAATGTTTGCTTCAATTCAGTTATAACAGGCGTGGCTATGTGACAAGTTGTCCCATCTTGTTGAAACCGAACAGAGTTCAAAGTAATTCCCTTTCGGCGTAATTGTGGAAAGAAAACCTCTTGCAACATCTTTCAGTAACAGTCTCCATTGAATGTAAGAGTCAGAGCGTTTTCTTTGAAAAATTAAGGTCCCACAATGAACTTTGAAGAAACTGTACATCACACTGTGATGTGAAGCGGATGTAATTGCATCTGATGAAGTACCTGTGGGTTATAATGGCTCCATATTCGACAATTTCTTTTGATAACATTGCCGTTTAAATCAAAATGTGCCTCGTCAGACATAAAAATGCAGTTCAATACTTCTTCATCCTCTGACACCATTTGAATGATCTTTCGACAAAATTCCCAGCGAATCGGGAAGTCTCTAGGGTTCAGTTTGTGTGTTAATTGAATATTATATGGAAATAAACTTAAGGCTTGGTGCAAAATTGTCTGCTGACACTGATTTGCGCAGATAAGCTCCTTTTCGAAACTCTGGGATTGGATTGTATGACAGCAGCTACAGCAGCGGTAGTTTCTTGCATCCAAATTGAGGTATCTCAATGGCACAATCTTGCGATTGCGCCACGCTGGGCAAAAATCTTTACAAGCCTCATTATTTCTCTAGGAGGGGTACCGCCAAACGTGTGCCCTTATTCTCTTTGTACGGAAATAACGGAATCTAAAGCGTGAAAGCATTGCACTATCCAAATTCTTGTTTCAGTGTCCTAATTCTCTATTTTAGTTAAATTTAAAGATCAATCTATAAAAGACAACTAAAATGGAACAGGTTAGTTACACAGAAAATAAAATATTATGTTTTTTTTTTTTTTTTTTTTTTTTTTGGTAGCAGTTTTCATCAGCCACCTTGTATAAAAAAATGTATTAAATGAAAAAATACATTGCCAAAGGTACAATTAAATTTTTGCCCCAATCGACAAAAACAGAAAGTACTTTTTTGCAGAAAAAATTTCTGATATAGAAAGGAAGTTGCACAGTGTAACAAGTACTTTGCGGTTTATAAAACGTGCTTTTTGTATAAAAGTTACTTTTTAACTTAGAACATTTTTCTTAAGTCGTTTTTCATTTAAAGGGTACTTTTTGTAAAAAAAAATTTTTGAAAGTACTTTTTGTATAAAAGGTAATTTTTATATAAAAGGTACTTTTTGCTAAAAAGGCCCTCTTTATAAAGAGTGTTTTTAGTATAAAGTATTTATTGTACAGTAGGTACTTTTTGAATAGAAGATATTTGTTTTATAGAAGGTAATTTTTTATACCAAATATACTTCTATTTAAAGCTTTTTATTTCGTAAAAAAAGCTTTAAAAAAATTTTATGTTAAAACGTAACAGTTTGTGTACCTTTTGTATGAAAGGTCCCCTTTTAAAAAAGGTACTTTTGCTAAAAGTACCGGTAGTATAACATATGTATGTGTCTCTAATGTAACGCATGTACTTTTAGAGCAATATGTATGTACATACGTATTTAGTGTATCTGCATACCTAATATTTACATATACATATGTATCTGTTTGAAATTGGTGTGCAAACTGTGATCTATTACACCTCGTAAAAATTTTTAAAGAAAACTACGAGTATAATCGCAACGAAATTGAAATATATGTGTGCCTAATTTCCAAGGTAATCGTCTAAGTTGAATTGACTATTAAATACTTTGTTTTTATTTTTTTGGGGACATGTCCATCATATTTGCAAGAAACACAAGAATGATAAGAAATCAATAAGTGTTTGTATTGCTTTCAGTCGTCAAGTTTATGTCATACAATAATGTTTACTCTTTCTTAAAAAAATTGTAATATTATTTTAATTTTATTATTGAAAAGTGAAAGAATACGTTAATTGAAATCGATTAAATTTATATTGGGAATTAATGAATTTACTTTTGTATAAAAAAAAAAAAACGAAAAACACATCTATTTAGCAGAACACAATTAATACTCAACAAAAAGTTTTCATAAAACTCACCTTATATCTACAAGTATTAATAGTTCACCTCATTAATTTGAATAATTTATTTTAAAGCTCACCTCTTAACACATACTCACACATACACACTGAAAGAAATTATAAAGTTTAAATAAAGAAAAGCACTATATTTAAACAATAGAGTATATAACTAACTCAATTTGAAACTTGTTGCACATTAAGGACCACATAATTATGATATTAATTGTTAATTTGTCGACAAGTTAAACTCACCACTTACAATAACGTAACCAAAAACGAATTTGAAAAATATAGCGAAATATATGAAAAGTTTTGCTTAGAAAATTAAATTTTGTAAAATTACGTGTACTACTATTACGTAGGTTACAGATGTGGATTTGGAAGTAAGTGCGGCTACTGGCAGAAGTCCCTCATCGGACTCAGGGCTGGGCATGACCATGACGGATTTAAAGAATCGGTACTAATTTTGAAAAACACAAAAATTGCCAAAGTTATTCTTTTTAAATGACAAAAATTTTGTTTGCTTTTATTTGTATTTATTTTTTGTCAAAAACTTTTTTGTTAACATATATTAAAAACATTTACCAAAAAAAAAAAAAGACCTTTACAACGTTTACCATATCGACCTATGTCGGCTGAACCGATCCTTCATCGTACATATTTCCATCCAACACCGCAAAAATTACCATCTACATCCCAACAGCAACAGCAACAGCAGCAACAACCGCCACTGCCACCAAACTCATCCTCCTCTGCATTACCAACATCATCAACAAATAATTTGCATCCCCATTTCAATAACCAGTATCGTAATAACACTCATCATGCCTCATTGCGTCATCTGGGTGGCTTTGGTTTTGGTTCACGTCTGGCTGGTACATCTTCATCGACCTCGAAAATAATGGGACCAACCTATCACAGCAGTACCACCCATAATACGCCTCAAAAGCAGTACATGTACAAAAATAATGAAAGCAGTTGCATGGGCCTCATCAATCAAACGCATTTTGACAATCAACATCAGGTGATCATTTTAATAAGAATTATTAATAAGATTTATTATAATTTCCAAGAGTATTAAAAAAAGAAAACCAACAAAATATCAAATCAATTTGAAACCAAAAGTAAAAAGCAGTTTTTTTTTGCATATTGCTCTCACTATCACCTACTCTTGCTGTTGTCTTTAACCACTGCTCTCTTTCACTTTCTCTCTTTCTCTTAACTGCTATTGTGTTTAACTTCCCCACTCTTTTTTGAAAATTCTTACACCTTCAAATTTTAACGCGCACTTTTTTTTATCTAATTTTGTTTTGAATAATTTTGAGAAAGAAAAACTTTTTTTTTTAATTTTTTAAAATTTATTAAAGAAAAATTGACATTCGAGGTTTTTGCTCTTTAGGCGTTTTCTCCAACTAAAATTGTTGCCATTTCAGCGGGTTAAGCTTTTTTTTTTGCTGTACCAAAGTGTAGTTTTTGTGTTGTAATCTTTGGTTAACAAAGTGTTTTGTCGTCGTGTGTAAATGTTTGTGTTTTTTATTCAAATTTTTTTTTAGTAAATTTTTTCCAAAATTACTTGTATTTTTTAAGTTTATTATATGTTTAAATAGCTGCAAAATTAAGTTACTATTGGCTTTTTCCTCAGTGTACTTTTCGTTATTTAACATTAATTGATATAATATTAAAAACAGTCAAGATGAACAGTTTTTAAGAATATTGAATAAATAAAATGAAAATTTAAAATAGAAAAAATATTAAATAATTTTTTCAAATTTTAAATAAGGATGTGTGTATGTATGTAAGGTATGGACTCTAAAACGGCTGGGCCGATTTTGATGAAACTTTCGGAGAATCTTCAGAATATTCAGGCGGGTGAAACTGTGAAGTCTGATTTTTGATGTTCGCTCTGCGGGCGGAGGGACGTGGCAAAATAAAATTTTCCTATTGCACCACCAAAGACATTTACAGGATTTTTATTTAAAGGCCGTAAATGTTTGCTTAGGGCCAGCAACGCGGATCAGGTCAGCTAGTTGTTTATAAAAAATCAACAAAAAAAAAAGTTGTATTCTTTAGTTTTTTGATTTTTCTCCCTCACCAAAAACTTTGATGTTGCCGCTACCAAGACCACACAAAAATGAAATTTGAAGTAATTACGAATACACGTATCAAACTGGCCTCAAACTTTTGCTGCATCGTATTAAAAGTCTTAATTTTTCTTTTTTTTTTCAAACTCATATCAAACCATATATGTGAATTTATTCTCATTAATCAAAATTAGAAAAGCCTACTTTTAACCCAGCTAGACGATTATATTCAATATACGATTATATTCAATATACAATCCCCAAAAAAACTTCTGTTGATTATCTGACGAGTAACAATAGCAAAATCATTTATTTTTTTATTTCTTTTTTGCAAGTTTTATGACACGCTCGTCACACAATCTTGGAATGTTTGTTAGACGATTAACAATTTTATTGCTTTTATTTACCAATATTTTTAATTGATTTTTATATTATAGATAAACAAAAACAAACAGCATAAAATAGTTTTTTCTTTATTGTTTAAAAACCTTTTGAATATAAAAAGTGCGGGTGGTGATTATAGTGGTAAGTTAGTGCGAATTATATTAGTATGAAAATATCGGATGATCCTGTGCTGTTTCCTCAGTGAATCCTACCTATAATGACTACACCGTCGAGGAGTTGTAGGATAATATACACACAAGTCTCAGACGATTCCCTATACGATTAATGTAAGAGTAGAGTTGTGTACTTGTAAGAGTCTCAGAGAAGAATCAGCTTTTGTAACACTTACTTCCGTGCGAGGGATCGTCTGTGATTAAAAAATGAGCTCGTCGGCGATCAAAAACACTCTTCATGAGCTTCCCAGTAGAGTATTCGACGGTTGAAAACTCTAGCTGGGAACAGTTTGATGCGTGAAAACTCTAGCTGGGAACAGTTTGATGCGTGGACAGGCTGCTTTAACTTTTTTGAAGCTAGTTTTATGTGTGTGCGCGTAATTACATAAAATTTCATTTTTGTGTAGTTTTGGCAGCAGCAACATCAATGTTTTTAGTGAAGAAGATACCACCTAGCATTTTCAATCGTAGAAAACTGTACTAGAAATCTCACGAAGAGTGTTTTTGATCATCGAGAAGCTAATTTTTAACCGCAGACGATATTTCGCTCGTGAATTCTTCTAATAGACACAACTCAGCAAAAGACTCTCATGTTAATATTAGAAGGAATCGTCTAAGACTGATGTAGATACTATCTTACAGCTCGTCATCGAATCAGCCATATAATCCTTGTATGATTCACACAAGGAATAGCAATAATTACATTTGTTTTTATAATAATTTTCATACTTAATGTGGTATTACTTGCTGCTGTACTAGACATTCGTTGCTCCTTATGAAATAGGCTAGCGCGGTCGGATTGACCAAGGCCAGGGATGATAGACTATTGAAACTCCTCTTGCCTAGGTATCTTAGGCGTTCATGTTCTAATGCCAGGCATGTCCCGCCGAACTTCTGCAGAAGTCACTATAGGGCAATCCATAAATGGTCTCTTGGGATGATTCCCAAATGGGCAATTTCTAGTGATGACTGATACAGTGACGCTCAGGTGAGATCTGGCCAGTTTTAATAGCTTCCCCGTTCTCTTAGAGTTATTATGCGGCCACAGATTCCTTGATATAAGGCATGTTGGTTCTGTGAGTCTTTTTTCTTGGCGACTTTTAAGCGTGTGGAATTTTATTATCAAAGTTTTGTCTTCAGCCATCAAGCTTGGTTGTTCGCCCACTTGGGATGACTGTTGTGTAGCCATTGATGAACACTGTGAACTTGTACAACTCGAGGCTGGTTCTGTCGCCGATAAATTTCGAGACGATCGCTGCGGTAGCTTAGCTGCAGGAACTTTCTTTAAGTGGCTAACATTCCTATAAAAGGACTTACCTCCGTTTTTAAGTTTATTTATTGTTGTTCCTTTCGATAACAAAAGTGGATTTTTTTTTTATTGTCAATCACAACTGGAGACTATCAAAATAATTACACGTCAAAATAATATATCAAAAGTTTTTGATTTTCATCAATCAATATGTGTTTACCCGAAAAAAGCACGACAGCATACACACACTTAGATCGTTGATGTGTTTTTTTGATCGTCTCCAGGGCACTAATAGGTAGTGGCAGAATTACAATAAATACAATAGAAAAACCATCAACATGTATTTTGTTGGTAGAATTTACGAACAGTTGTCAAAATTTTGGTTGAAAAAGCAAGGAAGTCTATGTGTTTTTGACAAATTTACGCAAAGGAAACGAAAGACAGTTGGGCTTATACCACTACCGTATTAAAGCTGCCTTGCCCCAAAGTCTTCGGCACGAATCTTCAAATTATTTATTTGCCATAAAAATATTTTCGAAATTCTACTTAAAAACTGTTCATCCCTTGCCTGGAAAAAACTTTTTAACTCTCTTTTAATTTTATGGTTCCTTTGTTAACAAAAATTAAAAAGAGAACAGATTTTTTTTAATTTTCTTTAATTTATAATTTTTTGTTTTTCTCTTTTTTTCGGTGAAATGTTTGGTGATATACAATTTCCACTTAATAAAACAAAACAAAAATTCTGATAAAAAAAAAAAAATACAAAAATACAAAACACTAGGATTACGGCTGTGATGACCATAGGTCCCGAAGAATGAGTGAAACCCATGTACTGCCCCATGCGGACTATGAACAAGATGTGGTGAGTAAAGGTTTTTCTCTTTTTCACTCTTACAAATCATGTCATTTACAAAATCATACTCGTGCATACAAGCCACAAAATCAAATCCACACGTGATTGAAAAGAACGGTTTGAAAAACGCGACATTTTTTTCTGTTTGAATGCAGTTTGTGTTAGAACGTTGCAAAGCAAATAATCAGTTGGAATAGTGACTGTGTATGTATGTATATATATCAGAGATTATAATAGTTTATGATGATTTGTTTTAGTTTTTTAAATTCATTTATTTAATAGTAAAAACAATTTACAAAAGTGCATATAGAATTTATTTTAAGAGCAGCTTAAAACTAAACATAAATTTTAGTATTTTTTTTTTTATTATTTACTTTTCCTGACCATTCGCCATTTATTTACGAGCACTTACTTAATTATGAGCAGTTAAATTACTTAAAAATTACTTTTTAAAAATAATAATATACATTTAAATTTTCTGATGAACTGATGGTCGAAAATCGTCGCCGCCCTCTTGATAAGAATTTTGGTGGGTGGCTAAAATTGCTTCGTTGGCTGTTAGTTGATAATCACGGGGCGGCGTAAATGGTCTAGCCAAGGGGTAGTAACCACTACGTGGTGGACTATGGCTACTGGGCTCATAACGGGGGCGTGGTATACGTAATTGTTTTATTTCCGTTAAATATGTTTCCATGATTAAATGTCTGAAAGAGAAAAATAATATAAAGTTTTTTTTTTTAAATCTGTTTTAGCAACAAAGGTAATAGAATAAAGTATTTTTTACAAGTAAAAACAAAAAATATAGCTACGAGGGCAGATCAATGGGTTTGTGGCTTCTTGAATTTCCCGCCTTTTAATTGAAATGGCAACACTGCTCGATTCAATAGACACAAAAGTCAGTTGACTTCTGTCTAAATTTACATCAGTTGCGTTATTTACAGGCCTGTTCTGTTATCACGGTGATTTTAAATCACGAACGGTTTTAAAATCACAACATTTTAACTTTTTCAAAGTGCTTTGCTCTACTGAAATCCCTAGCATACTCCGTGAATCTGGTAACCACAGATATAGTATCATATAAAACAAAACAGCTGACTGCAAAAAGCAAAGAGTAAATCCCGAATATTGCCAAACAAAACAATTTTTCATTAGGAAAAAAATAATGTCTTCAATAATTTGTGAATTTTAAATTTAGTTTGTTTAAAAAATACAATACTTATTGCATTAATAAGTAAAATACACATTATATAAAAAATCATACAATTTTTTAATAGGTTCATAGTAAATTATATCAGCAAGTTATTTAAAATATACTATGAAATCATGAGATTACTAAAATTTTTGGTGTCCTAACCCCAGTGTTTTTAAAACAGTTTCGTGAATAGTGATTTACAGAACATGCCTGCTAGTTTGTGTTTGGCAGCCGTTGATAGCAGACTACGGCGCGTTTTGAGAGGAAAATATCGGCTGGACCGATTTTGAAAGTGAACCACTCTAAACGTCAAGTTTTTCTTCTGCATTTCATGTGACATTTCTCAATATCATACTAAATCAATTTGAACCATGGAAAGATACACATTCGAGCAACGCGTTAAAGTTATTTAAGCTTTTTATGAAAATGGGCATTCAAATCAAAATGGATACCGTGCACTTTATGATTTTTTCGGTCAATTTAATCGTCCAAATATGCATAGAATCAGGAAAATCACACAAAAGTTTGAGCAAACCGGGTCGGTCTGGAAGAGATGCGAACACACCAGTGCATGCAGTTTTATTAAATTCGTAATAAAAAACACATTAAAAATAATCATAAGTGATATCAAAAAGCCATTCATTTAGTTGGACGGTGCAAATTCGCATGATTTAAATATTTTCTATGCATAGAACACACACCTGATTGGAAATCACTTTGGCAAAAAGTAGTTTTCAGAACAGATCCGATTTCGAATAAGCCTATTAGTTTGTGTTTGGCAACCGTTGATAGCAGACTATGGCGCGTTTTGAGAAGAAAATAGAAAAAAATAAATTTCGTGTGTTTAGTAAGCGCTAATTTTGGAGGTAAAGAACCATGGCTCCATGGTAAAGAAGCGCATTACTGAATTTCGATGTAGCCGTACAAGCATGGGAGATGGTGAATATTCTGGATGCCCAGTTGAGGTTTCTCGAAACAGTTGAGATAATTTGCCGTAGGCATCTCACATGCCTCAGTTGCCTATGAGAATGCTTTCCGCAAGATGCGTGCTGCGTGTGCTCACAATCGATCACAAACGCAACACCGTGAAAATTTCGCAGAAATGTTTGACATTGTTCAACCGCAATATGGACGAGTTTTTGCACCATTTCGTAACAGTAGATCAAACTTGGAACTACCACACTACATCGGAGAACAAACTGCAGTCAAAAAGGTGGGTTTTCCGGGATGAATCGGAGCCAAAGAAAACAAGGTGGGTTTGTTAGCCAATAAAGCCATGGCGACTGTTTATTGGCATGCACGCCAGTATAATCTGTATTGGCTACCTTCAAAAGGCGAAAATAAGCAATAGCGAATATAATATTGGGTCCATTCCTTGAGGAATTGAAAAAAGAACGATAGCATTTGCGTAAGGGAAAAGTTATATTCCACTAGGGCAATGCAAAAGTGCTCACATGTGAGTAAATTGGACTACGATTTGGTTTCTGATCCGCTCTATTCTCCAGATTTAGCCCCGAGTGAATATTTCTTGTTATAAAACTTGAAGAAATTGCTTGGCGATAAGTGATTTGACTCCAAAAACGAAGTCATCTGACAAACAAGTGCCTATTTTGATGACCGTGGGTATGAAAAATCATATTTTGCGAAAGGAATAAGAAAAGTTGAGATACTTTGGACTAAGTGCATAGAACTCAAAGCAAGCTATGTCGAAAACAGAAATAACTTTTTATATAAAAACCTGTATTTTCTTCATACAGTCGCAAACTAATGACCCACCCTCGTATGTCTTGAGTGTTTTTTCAGCTATCTACATTTCATAGGTGCTAACAAAATCAACAGTAGACTTAAAATTTTTTTAAAAATATGTGTAAGCTTTCAACTATATATTCCATCTATATCTCTAGAAAGATAATGAGAGTTAATAAGAAATATATTATAAATATTTTTGAAAAAAATTTAACAGGAAATAGAAACTCCAGTGCAGTACATACATAAAACTACGATATACTTTATATATTTGAATAAAAATTATTTATCTTAGAAATACATTTCCATTAAAGTAATTAAAAATATATATACACTCATATGTATTTTATTTAAATATTGGAAAAAAACACTTATCAACTATGATCGGTTTTTTGTTATTCATTGTGGTTTCTAAAGTCATTGATTTGTAAACAGATTTTTTTATTAATGGCTCAAATTTCCCATTGAATACTGTAATGTATACTGCCAGGTTGCAACATCAAAGGCGTTTATGAAAACATCATAAAACATTATTACACACATATTGGTATGTACATGCATACGAGTGTGTATGCAATTAACTACAGTAATCCACGGATAATTACTTTGCAAAATATTCCTAGATTCTTGGCTGTTTAAGCGGAGAAAGCATATAAACAGAATCGTCCAGCGAGATAGTCGCCTCTTCACAAAATTTTGTCATATCGTTTGGCTCAGGTAAAAAGGCCCCAACTCTCAATTATTTCGAATTTACTTTTCCTGATAGTTATAAAAGCAAATTGTCATGATTTTAATGATTTAAAGCCATGTCAAAAAGGCATGTCTTAATTTTGCTTTTTTTCTGAAAAATTGTGGTAAAGCAATGTACACACGGCTGTCAGATGTTACATTATTGTAAGATCTGGCAACATGCTGATAATGTAGTGACAATGAAAAATTGTCCCGCAGAAGTAAATTGTGTGTTCAGACGATCGTAAGAAAATCTTACAACTTCATTGTCAGACTATGGTCTGACAAATAATTCATCTGTTGTCAGATGAAAAAAATTGCCAGACATGTAAGGCATTGCTACTTATGTATATCAACAACTATCTGTTTGACGGTGTTGCCTGACATCATTGTCGTCTTACAATTGATTGCCAATGTTTTTTCTGACGTTGTTAACAAGTTAAAAATTGCCAGTTACACGATTGTTATACATTTTCAGACGATTTTACTGGCAATATTGTAAAATCTGACAACCGTGTGTACGTAGCTTAACGGAAAACTGCATATTTTATGTTTTTCATGTTTTTTCTTATTTCATATTTATCCATTTGTATTTTTTTATTTGTTGTTTATTCGATCAAATAAATAACAAATATACTTTAAAAATCGAAAAACTAGAGTCAAGATGAAATTTTTTGTGTTATTTCTATTCGACTGGCAAAGTGACTACATGGATCCTAGAAAAATGTTAAAAGGAGACAAATATTTGTAATAACGAAGGCGAATTCATAACAGGTGAAATTGACAGCGCAGCTGATAACTTTTTTTTTTTAATTTTAATCTTTTTCAGATGTCAATAGTATAAATAAAATAAATTAAAAAAAACATTTTTAACTATTTTTTATATTATTATTGTATCTTGAGCGCCAGGTATCATCCAGAATTCTTCCCAATCTGGTTGGCCATTTTCACCTTTTCGAGCTCTATCATCTGAGTCTTTAAGTATCACGAAATAATTAAAACTTTCGCGAAATAATTAAGTTTTTCTTTTATTGTAAATTTTTTTTAAAAGAAATTTGAAAAAAAAAATTTTTTTTGAAACAATTTTTTTGTTTTGTATTGCAACTATCATTCAGAATCCTCCGCAATCTGGCTGGCCTTTTTCTCCTTTCCGAGCTCTATGATCCGAGACTTTAATTTTCACGAAATAGTTAAACGTTTCACAAAATAATTAAAAGTTTATCTTTTCTTGTAAATTTTTTTTATTATATATTTTTTTGAATTCCTTTTTGTGTTTATATTTTTCCCTTGACGTTTGAAAAAGATTTATTTTTTGTAATGTTGTATTTATTGCTCTTGCATATACGTGATATGAATTCGCCTTGGTAATAACAATTGAAAATAGACCTGACTTGAAACTCCAGGCCTTATTCGTTTTTACTTTCTGTTACCGTTCTGTGACGTTCTTTTCTGTAGCAAATAGTTTACGATTACTTTTTCCGTGGATATATTCAGCTGTTTTTGAAAGTAAAATATAAATAAAAATTATCTTGTGTGAAAAAAATATATAACAAAAATTTTGAAATCTTGTTCAAACAGTCCACAACTATGACACTTCTTATACAAAAATAATTTTCTTTCGGCTAAAATTAAAGTTTTTTTATCATCCATAGTTGATTAATAGATAAAAATTCATTAACTTTAAGAAATTGTTAACTGAAACAAATTTTTTAGCTTTTGACAAAAAAAAAAATTATATACAGTTGAATAAAAAATACATTTTTCTATACCAGAAAAAAGAAAAACATGCACATGTCTGGCTGTTACTTAACGTTGAATTTTATTTTCAACAGATTAGTCCGCAACAGAACAGAACGAAAAAGTAAAAACAAACCATGCACATATAGTTTCAATTGAACAGAAACAAAATAGCTGCTTCAGAACGAAAATGAACGTACAAACTAATTCTGCCTTCACTGTATAAATGTAACATTATTTTGGTAGCACAGAATATTATAAAAAATTCACGACGTTAAATCAACGTATAAATATACAATATCGACATTTCATACAAAAACGCATACAAAAACGCATCGTACAAAAAAAAAATAGATTGGAAATACAGTTTCTACTGGGTGGCGCAGAACTACCTTTATAGTTTAAGTTTTGACTGCTGATTCGTTGTTTAGTGTTCCATGTTTAATTCCCTACGTCTTCTTCACTAAGTTCTGAAACAAAAATAAAATATATAGATAAACTAAAAAAATTATTAAATATTCAAATCATCATGGTAGTTCTGCGCTAGCCTATATTTTATTAGGTAAGGCCTTTCAATATAAGACGTATAAACATGAAACAGCAGTAACAAAAAAATGCTTAAAAAATTATTATAAGCTGCACATCAAACTATTTGATCAAATACATGTACGTATTAGTAAAATTACGTGTACGTGTTAGTAAAATTATGTTTGACTTAACACAAAAATACATCAAAATTTTTCTATCAAAGTTCATTTGAAAATTGTTTTGAAAAGGATAGAACCTGTTATTTTTGGCAAAAAGAAAAACGTGTTTTATTATTTGCCATATTTTGTGAAAACAGTTCTTTTTTGGCTTGATATGTCTACATGAAATCTACAAAATTAAAATAAATTTTAAAATATAAATTGTGTATAAAGAAACATCAACAAATTCCAAAAAAATATTATCTTCCATACTTTTACTTTATCTTTGTCACTATTTAGTATTTTCGTTGATTTTGTCGCTTCCAAGACTGCATAAAATGAAATTTGGAGTATTTACGCGTACACACATCAAACTAGCTTCAAACTTCTGCTGTGTCGTGATAAAAAGCCAAATTGTTTTGATTCTCTTCAAATTCACATGAAACCATACATGTGAATTTATTCCCACTCATGAATCAAAAATAATACATTACGCCTTGCGCAGGTCGGTTATGTTGTTTACATCAGTAAGCTGTAAAATGTAACGTATGCAGTAATGTTTGTATATTATTACAATAGCAAAAGCGAATGAAGAAACAACAAATTATAGAAAAGAGAATAAAAAAAATAAAAAAATTTTAACCCCGTGTGGCGTCATCTTCGTTATTTGCTTCATGACTCTCACTGGCACAATCAAAAAAAGTATTGGTAGTTTGAAGAAACAGATTGATGTGTGGCCGTGCTGTTTAACGTAATATACGTAACAAATTTTCGCACACATCCATTTATATCAGCGGTGGCCAAAATCTTTATTTTCTGTATATAATTCTGCTGATGCAAAGCCTTTACACAAAAGCTATAAAAATCTTCGTGTACACTATAACAAGCTTTGTTATAACAACGAATGTATGCATTCGTTGTTTACATATTAACAAAGGTCATCAAATTAGTTGCTCTTTAGACTTTACTGAAATAAAGCTGAAAGTCTAAAGTGCGCGTTATACTCGTATGCGTTTTATGTTTTTAAACTTTATACGCGTTATAGACTTATCTTAGTTCAAGTTACATGCAACACTTATCATGCGATAAGTAAAATGACTGTTTGATGAGTCATCAAGCATGACTTTTTCAAAGTATGAAGTACACGTAATTATAAGAGTGCAATGATATTGAAGCTACCTAGCGCTAGAAGGCAGCACAAACTCAACTTTTTTTTGCAACAGCGATCTGTCAAAAGTCAACTGTTAAAATTTCACCCAAATCCATCGATTAGTTTATTTGTTGTAGCCGTTTGCAGTAAGCAAATTTTGTGTTTTTTTGAAAAATGGAAAAAATTGAATTTCGTGCAGTGATAAAACACTATTATTTGAAGGGGAAAACGGTGAAAGAGACAAAGGAAAAGCTCGATAAATATTACGGATGAGTCTGCTTCGTCAGATTACAAATTTTGGATTGCCGAATGTAAACGCGGCCGAACAAGCACTGCAACAATACCCCAACAGGAAGACCAAAAGATGTGGTTACTGAAGAAAATATCAAGAAAATCTTCCATATCGTTATAAATGCTCGTCAAGGCAAGTTACGTAAGATTGTTGAAATGGTAAACATATCATATAAACGTGTGTTCAACATTTTGCATGAACATTCGCATATGAAAAAGCTATCGGCTGCTGCGTTTGCTCAGTGTCGAACAAAAACGAGTTCGACAGACCACTTCACATTATAAAGCGTAGTCCTGTTGATTTTTGGCGTCGATTAATAAATGTTGATGAAACCACTACACACCTGAGACCAATAGTCAATCCAAACAATGGTTGGAAGCTGGCACAAATGCCCCAAAGAAGCCGAAGAAAGTGAAATCGGCTGGCAAGGTTATGTCCACTGTATTTTGGTATGCACACGGAATATTGCTCATCGATTGTCTTGAAAAAGGATCTATAATCACAGGAAAGTATTACCGTGTATTATTGGATCAGTTGATTATCACACACAAAGAAAAAAAAAAAGAGCTCTTTCTTCAAGACAATACTCCAGTTCATATAGTATTAGATACGATGCTAAAATTACGTGAAATATACTTCGAATTGGTTTATTATCCACTTTATAGTTAAAATTTAGCTCCAGAAATTTAGTTTCCAGACTTGAAAAAATAATAATAATAATGAAAAAATAACGCGTATTTTGAGGGGTTCCCAAAATCGTATTATTGAGATGGTATAAAAAAAGTTGTAATATCGTCTTACTAAGTGTATTTTGAAAAATATGATTTTTTTCTACTTCGGTGGATAGCTTCAATATCACCCTCGTATATGAAGTTCACTTTTTATTTCAGACATGCAGGGTATTTAAGCGTAGCAAAATTATCTATGGATTACTGTACTAATAATTATTCAGCATCTCGAAAACGATTTTACCACCCTGATTTCATATACATATTGTTTGTTTTTCTACACTCTTCAAGAACACAATTTAACATGTGCTTGTATACATATGTACTTACAAACATTTTTACAAAAATGCATTTACGTAGTTTATGTAGAATATATTTTATGGTCGTACATAAAAAGCCAGTTAAGAAAAAAAAGTTAAATTTCTCTGGCAAGTTGTAGTAAATGACAAATGCAATAAATCAGCCAACAAAACACACTTTATTATAAAACACTCAGTTCTCACACAACCAAGATTTTATCAACAACAATATAACAAAGTAGCCTTTTCTTACTTTCCTCTCTATACTTGAAAAAAAAACAACTAAATGCTGCAGGTTCTTGAATCCATGCAACTTTGTGACCTGCACTGAAACAACTAGTCTGTTATAGTATTTATGTCTGCAGGGAAAGAAAGGGCTTATTTAGAAAAAAATTACTGCAACAACATTTAATACTTTCAATTTGTATGCTCTGTTATTTTAGACAGACTTTCTCTTGTATGAAGTGTTTTTTCTCTGAGAAATCGTTTTGTTTTATGTAACCGTTATTTATTGATTTCACAATAAAAACTATTCTTTGTGAGCTCTGGCCCAGCCGTTATTACTTTGGTTTTATTCTTTCTTTGCTGTAACATACATATGAATGTATGTATGTGTGTACATATCGTTTATATACTTATGTATTTTTTATTTGACTGGTTACTCTGGTTAGTACCTTTTTTATATTTCATGCATTGAGTACTTTTTTTTTACCAGCTGACCTACTTATCTCACAAAAAAAAAAAGAAAAAAGAAAAAAATCCTAAGAGTCATCCCAAACATTTGGTAAATAAAGAAACTAAACAGGTCTTGGCTTAAATAGAATGATGTCAAATAAGTCAAGAGCATTAAATGTATAGTACAACAACATAAAGGTGAACACTTTTATTGACATGCAGTTGAAAATGAAAAAATGAAAATATATGTGTATATCGCACCCTAAATGCAAAAGGGCCACAAGTCCAAATTTTCCAAAACTGACTTTTTTCCATAAAGGTCAGTGTTTTATGTTTTCGCAAACTATTCAAAATAAATATAGCAGAATCTTCTTCAATATTGAATTTTTTTCATAATGGAATAATATTTCCTTTAAATATTACAATCATTCCTACATTTGTTTCTCCTGAAATTTTAGTATTTTGTGTTGTGACCTTTTTGTATTTAGGGTGCGATATATGTTTGTGTATATGACCAGCAATACATGACTGCTGATTACAGAATAAGTGAAATTTCCAAAAAAAAAGAAGAAAATACTGGGTCATTTACCTCTTTGTAGTAACAATTTTTCACCACAAACAAGTTTGGTTAGAAATTTGAAAGTACCATACATGTTCATGTACGAGTACATATCTACGTACTTAAAAAAGATTAAAATACCTACGAAGAAAACAAAAACTTAACTAAAAAAGGTTTATTACTTCAGCTTTTAACCGTTTAAGATTTACAGCTTTCATTTTTAGTTGTAATATTTTTGAAAAACTAATGTATTGTTTTGAAACCAGCCAACCCCAACTGTTCTACTTTTGAGCAATAAATTACTATTGCATTATTATTTTGTTTGATGATTTAAGTGCTGTAAAAAGAAAACTTGTTAGAAAAAGATTAAACATAGAAATCATAGAACCTCGACAAACTTTTTCTTGATTTTAATAGATATTTTTCATGTTTTTTGTACTGAAAAAAGTTACTTTCACCAAATAAAAAGATTTCCATGAGAATTTTGTTTTTGTGTCTATCAAACTAAAGGCTTATTTCACGATCTCGAACGATAACGTTTGCTAGCACTTTCAATTGTGGAAACAACCATTTGAGATCTACTTTTAAGCTGAAATGCCATATAATATAAACTATCCTACACGATCGTACGATTCATTCACAGAAAAATGTTTTAAAAGTAGGCCACATTATTATACAAGTATGATTGCAATAATTTATATACACAATAAAATAAGTAAAAACTTTTATTACTATAATAATTTTATATTATTTAAATCTTTTCTCGAGACGTCAACAATATTCTTCACAATATATAAAATACTGATCGCACAGAAACCATCATCTTATGAAATTTTTCATAAAATTTTTCAATTCGCATGATTTGTCAAAAACTCTGTCACACAGTTGCATTTTTAGTACTTTACTTAGGCACACTTGTTTTATTTAGTGGATCACACGATCGTGTAAGCAGGAGGCATCACTAGCGCAGGTGATAAATTTTTATTTCAAACGACCGATGGTGTCAAAAGTTGTTTATGTTTACACAAAGTGAATTAAAAAAATAATATTTGATTAGTTAATTAAAATATAATAATTAAAAGTTTGAAAAAGAAACACAATAAAAGAGTTTTCAAGAATATTTGAATTGCTTAAAATGCATTGAAAACAATTTATGAGAACAATTATACACAATTACATATTCTTTGTTTATTTTCATTACATACACTTATCTTTCTTCATTTTCTTCTGTTTTGTAATGTTTTTGACGGCCTCCGCAAATTTTACCCAAAGAAAATATTGTGTATGTAGTACAGAAATTCCTTATGCTGCCACCTAATAATTGCACCATCTGTAGGATAGTGTAACAACGCCTTAAGCAAGCTTAGCAAAGTACTCGTATATGCCAACTCATTAAAAAAATGTTTCTTTGCCATCCCAAAGAGATCACGGAACCCTCTAAATAATTCAGTGACTTTATGATACGCCTCGGGTAACCGTATTGGCCATCTAGTAATTCTTAAGGGAATCAGGGATGTAGTTGATATGGCCTAAATGAGTGACTACATGGATCCAATGCTTTTCTTTATCAAGAATTCTCTTCACAGAAAAACTCAATTTATTGTCAAAAAAGATATGCCTAATTCCTTCGCTTTAACTACACTTTAATAAAAATACCACTAATGGAATAATCGAACATAAATGGGCTTAAGACGCGAGTATAGGACACTGAGCAACATTTTGGTATATTAAAATTTGTTGTGAACCATCAAGTCAATATATAATATAATATAATATATTCCTCAGAAAATAAAATTTTATGTTTATAAAATTTTTTGCTTTGAAAATACTTTTTAATTAAATTTTATTTTTTGTACAGAAAAAGATTAATTTTTAAATAAAATTTTCACGGTCTTTGGCGATAAATTTAATCTTAAAGCTGTGAATATTAATTTTGGCACAGAAACTGCAAATACAATGTTAGCCCGATTCACAATCTTGTGCATTTGAGATTGTAAATTTCTGCAATTGCAAAATTGACATTTTTAGGTATATTTTGTTAGTGTAAAGTTAAAATATACTCTAATAATTTGCAAATGCAATGATGCAAGGATATTTGCACAAAATTGTGGATAGAGCTATTGTGCAAATGGCCTTGCATCATTGCATTTGCATAAAAATGGAGTATATTTTTATTTTACACTAACAAAATACACCCAAAAAGGTCACTTTTGCATTTGAAGAAGTATGCAACCTCTAATGCACAAGATTGTGAATCGAGCTTATGTACTTTACAATTTTATTTCCAATCCAATTAAAGACTGGGTCGGAATAGATGGAAAGCAAAAAGCTCTTCAGTAAAATAATTCACTCCGTTACTTACGCATCACCCTATATTATTGCAAACTATGCCAAACACCCAAACCATGTCCCAATTTTTTACATACCTACATACTCGTACATATTTTTTATCTCTCCAAATGCGTAATAGCGCCGCTACCTCTTTTTCTTTTTTTTTTTTTTAAAGCAAGTCAGACGTGACTTTAATGTTAATAAAAATGTTCAAACTCGCATACATATGAATATTACGTACATGGTATACATTAGTATGTATATTTCGTTACGTTTTCGGCACTTGCAACATTTACATACATACATTAATCACATTCAAACAAGGTGACCATGCAGATAGTTTTACAAAAACAACATACAAAGTTAAACCCATTATCCATATTAACACTGAGACTAAAAGAAAAGCAATAATAACAACACTTGATAAATGAAAATTTCATTGCAAATAAAAAGAAAACTACTCGTACTCATGTACAATTGAGAGAAGCAGGTATACTTTTACTTACTCTTGCTCTTCTAAATATGTAAATAACGTTTAATTAGCCACAGCCACAACAATAACATTTTACTGTAAACAAAATAATCAGACACGTTTTTTATTTAATATATCTCCCTCCCATAAGAAGAGCATGAGACAACAAACATCAAAGCAAAAAAAAAAAATAATTTTGTTTTCATTTAATCAGTCATTTATGCAGAAAACAAAAGAAAATCTTTCATTAAAAGTGAAAGTAAATTTTCCATACAATTATAAAATGTTTAATTAAAACAATTTGCTTACTAATGTTTAGCAACTTGAAAACAGTTCAATAAATAGGTAATATGAAATTATGGTTATTATTTTGTTGCGTTAAAGTTTAATTAAAACAAATTTATTAAAAAAAAAAAAAATGTTCAAACATTTTCAAAACATTCACATTTTGACAAGCAATGTTTGTGTTAAAAACAATTGTTCATTTCATGTTAACATCATTATTTACGTATGCAGGCCGAAGTTATAATTCAATTTAGCTAGTATAGACGATCCTTTGGCAGGCAAATGTCTGAACAAGACAGCGTGTTTGAAAAAGTTTAACATAGTCGTTACCTAAAAATTTGTTTCAAAACTGATAAAACAATTTAACAAATTTGTTAACCAAAAATGGTTTAGAAAACTACCAAACGTTTTAAAGTTCTTTAAAAGAGTTGCCAAGTTTGTGAAATATTAATAAAAAAAAAAAAAAAAACAGTTACCTATTACGATATATCTTCGACACAAACGTCTTTTTTAAAGCGAGTTGGCCTTAATACCTGTATAGCAAAGTAATAGGTGTAAAACTTTGATTCCGCCTTTTTTTTGAAATTCAAAGCTTTTTAAAATAAAAAACTTTATACATATATGTACATACCACTCCTTTATTGTAACATAGGCATAAATAACAAAAAGTTTGTTTTGAGAAAAACACATTTAGAATTTTTAGTTTCCATACAAGTCTAAGAAAATTCTTTTAGAAAATATCTCCTAAAAGAAACATTTTGAAAGTAATTTAAATAACATTTTGGCACAATATAAGAGGCAGTACTGTTAATAATTCTGCATTGCTAACTCGAAAAGCTAATTTTTTGAGATATGACTATGTTGCAATACAGGAGCGATATGATTCATTATAAATATACTGCCTAGCCCACGATGTCACCAGACATCGCCCGCTCGCATAAATACCTGTAAACCAAAAACTTGTTTTTGTTTCAAACGTATTTATGCGAACGAACGATGTCGAATGACATCGTGGGCCGGGCGGATATGATTGAAAGTATTCTTGTTATGTTTGACATGAGTCTTGATCAAGTAATGCCTTCAATTCTGCATCTTCGAAAACCTTCTCTCTTCCACCGCCATACTGGTCTTACACGTCAAATCACCGTTCTTGAAGCGTTGAAACTATACTCGGTATGTTTTTTTCCGCTAATAGCGTCCTCATAATAGGTTTTTGAGAGCACTCGATGAGCATCCGCCGCAGATATCTTCATAATAGAGTAGAGAACTAAAACCTTCAGCAAATGACGAGAATTTGGCCCCTAAGTTAACATTTTTAATCGAGAATAACTTTGTGATGCACACACAAATTGACAAATTTCGATCTATGATCTATTTATTTCGACTACCACTTTCCGCTACAGCCATCTGTTGCAAAACGGCGGAAGCAAAGTTTTACACCTAGTATAGCACTATCAGGCATGTTCTGAAAAACGCAAAGCGCATAAATTTAGCGTTTACAAATCGAATATAGGTGTTCTGACAAACGTAAAACGCAAGAAGTATGGTTTTGCCATTTGAAATCGCTAAATAAGTGTATCGCATATCGCTTAAAATTAGCGACTTCAACTCACATGTGTATATTGAAGTGAACTCATTGAACTAGCAAACTGAACTTGCAAAACAAAATAAAATTATTCAAAATTAAAATTTAATATATTTACTTTTCTTCTGTTTTTCTTTGGTCTTGTTGTTTCACAGGAATTATTGTTATAATTAAAAATAATCATTCTTCTTGATTGAAGTTGAACTCGAACTCACAACTAGTTAGTTAATATTGCACAAATATATTCTTTTTATTTCAATCAAAAGTTGAAAGAGTTTTACACATTTTCAGTTAAAAACCCAACTTAAAAAATGTCTCCATTTGTTATAAAATTTTGTCCGTACTGTGTTCATATGTATGTAAAACACATACTGTATTTTTTCGGAAAAAACAACGAAACGCCAGATCGCGCGTTTCTTAGAACGCCTAAAAGTAAATTCAGAACTCTATGCCGTTTTCAGATCGCTCGTTTCTCCGAACATGGCTATATATTTTACATAAATAGTAATATCACACAAATATATGTTGGTTTAAAAACAAATAGTGCCAAGAATATTTGTTCCATGAAGCATATACATACATACGTATGTATATTGTTATAAAGTTTCTTTAACAGGCATGTTGTGACAAACGCCAGCCGCTTAAAACCAGCGTTTTCGATTTGAAAACGCAAAATAAGTGTTCTGATAAACGTATAACGCAAAGTCTAATTTTACGATTTGAAATCGTCAAATAGGTTGTCCTTAGAAGACCTAGAAATAAATTTAGCATTTTTGAATACCCTTTGCGTTTTCAGATTACGCGTTTCACAGAACATAGCTACAAGATAATTTTCCCACCGGGGAACAGGTTTTGCCTTGGCATGTTCCAAACGAGGGCATTTTGGTTTTCTGCTCGTTTTTTGTGGCATATAAAACTCTAGAAAGCCGCATGACCTATGTTGTGTTTGCTTCCGAACCCCTTTCCAAGGCTATAAATTGGCAGAGGATCAGCATGCTCGCGGGTGATTCTGCTTGTAGTTCAATCCGGCCTGATCATGGTTGAGGTGCTTACCTTGTCTGTGGGTGAAACTTAAAAAGCAGATAGTTTTTTGGTGCGTTGCTTTTTTCAGGGACTAACAACCTCCCGAGGTTCTGTTGCCTTTACAAAAAATATCTGTACTGTAAGGAACCGGTGGTGACGGTTAGACGGGTAAGTTGGTTAAACGCTGATGCTCTTAATGGACTTCGGCCCACCAACTCACTAAGCCCTGCTTTTGATTGACTACCTGGGACATTGCATATAGGAGAGATTAAAAAAACCAAGCTCTTTACCCAGGGGTTTGTGCATATGGCTACAAACTTATGGCAAATATTGCGACCTGAGTAGCCTTGCAAGCCACACGGAGGTTAAATCGTGCATAGCTCACGTCGTGGAGTTGGTTCATCGCCAGATAAAATCGACAAGACAGGTGCTGATGTAAATCAATTTTCCCTACATGTTCTTACAATATGTTTAGCTTAAGCTTAAAATTAGCGGAAATAGGGGACTACTTTATTTACTGCCTGGCTCACGATGTCGTTTCGTAAGCGTTCGTCATAATTTGTTAAGTCAAAACCCCTATTTTAAAGGCGTTTATAAACTTTATTTTTCCCTGATCTTGTATCATTTGTCTTGTCTACTTCCGATACATCCGCTAGTTTAAAAATAGTTGATTATAAATCACTTATTTTTAATATATAACATAAACGAACGTTAACGAAACGACCTCTTGAGCCAGGCAGTTGAAATATTGGCGAACGTTAACGTTCGATATTGAGGAACAGAACGTAATGAGCTAAGACGCCTGTCAGCTAAAATAGTTAGGCGGCACTACAGCACAAAAATTCTAAAGCTTTACTTAACGACGTCTATCCAAATCTGTTATGAGGTACACAATTTTATCTCTATGCTTGCTTCAAGATCTTGCTTAAACTCTACTCCCAAAAAGCAAAACCCTTAATCCAATTTTTTGACAAATACTTTTTGACGCTTAAAACAAATCGTACAAATTGTGTTTTATTAAATGGTCTAATTACACTTAATTTCCGTTGTTTATTTACAATAATTTAAACATAAACTTTTAAGTTGAAACAATTTTTCATTAAGCAGACTTGTACTCACACGCTAATGTTTCACCTATCCACCCACTAGGCTGAGAAATTTCTCTTTCCTTCTTCGGCCGTCTGACTAAATGAAGTTTAAAAGTACTGGTCTGCCACATTCGCCGTCGTTGGTACGGGTGGCGGTTAATTGTTTGTTGATTGTTGCAACGTCTACTTTTATAAGGTTTAAATTTGTAAGTTATTGTGTAAGTGTGTGCAGTTGCAATTGTTGCGGAAAATGTGCTGTGCAACAATTTTCCGGTTTGTAACGTTTACGTTTATTAAACAACATAAAAGTAAAATGAATGGCAAAAAAAAAAATTGATAAAGAAAATTTATTTCGTTTTCCTTGTGAAGAGTTTTTATTTTCTTACTCATTTTGTTTATGAGTAACGACTGCAAATATTTATTATGTTGCAGTATTTCAATATTTTTTTTTCGGTTTTTATAGACATATTAATTTGTTGTTGGTGTTGGGTTTTATTGGTTTCTCGTAAAACTTTTATTTTTTGTGGTAAATTTTGCATGTTGAAGTTTTATGGCTTTAAATTGTTTGGCTTTGAAAAACAAATAAAAAAAAATCACAATCAAAGGAAATATGTAGTTAAGTACATTAAGGAAGATAATAGTAAACACCATTTTCTGCTAACAATAATCACTTACTCTTTAGCTTAAAACGTAATTTTTAAATATATTTTAATATTTGGCACACATTCTTATTGGTTTAGAAAAGAAGTTTCAGGTTTTTGTTCAAAGCAGGGGTGCCCAAAAGTTCTATATGGAAGAGTAAACACCAATATTTTATATTTATATTTTTAAATAATTTTATTTAATAGTTTTTGTTGTAAAAACGAAATAGTATCATACGTTAAACAAAAACAAAATCTACACTGATAATCGGTGACGTCAATGTTTACCAACAAAACATGCGAAAGTGTTGTTGCTTTGCTCTTGTGTGTGTGCAGTGGAGAACGACAAAAAAGTATATAATAGGGCATTTACACCTAAGCCAAATCTACTACTTTCGGGATTTCCAATCAAATTTAGTTGATTTTGACGAGATATCCCATACAAAATGAAATCCGGACTACAATTACATTTTGATGAAATCTGGGCGATTTTTGTAGTACTCTATTACACAACTATGATTTTGTTCTAAATAATACTTTAAAATACTACGCTGCAATAAAAAAAACTATACTTTTACATGATGAATTCATTGTGATATAGTTATTGCTGTGAATTCATTCAAATCTACATACTAGATTGTGGGTAGATATAAATGCCCTATAAAACAAACTTGTTTATGTATTTTTCATTGCTAGTGCTGAGTGCAGTATGTATATAAATGCGCACAGCCTATAACTAAGTGCTTTTACAAAAAAAAAAAAAAAAAAAAAGTTAGCACCAAGCGCATAGGGCTTGGGTACTTCTGGTTTAAAGGAACATACTTTGAATTTGGCGCCTTTTGGTAAAGTACATGGTGGCTGATCAATTTTGCTACATAAAGAAACTCAAATAACTTTTTGTAAAGTTTATGTAATTTATTTTTTTAAAATGCATTTGAAAAATGATACGTTTTTATTAAAGTAATTTATTAAGTATTGAAAATAATTGAATTCAAATGGCCTCCACCCTCGTTGACACATGTGCGACATGTTATCAAAAAGTTGTTCATTGCTGTCTGGAGTGTTGCAGCGGGAATGGTCTCAATTACCGTTCGAATGGATTGCTTTAAATCATCGACATTTTTTTTTTTTTTTGTTTTGTAAACTTTTTTTTTGCAATAACCTCGCAAAAATTGGGAAATTTGTGCCTCAATTCTGTCATAACAGGTGTGGCTATGTGACAAGTTGCCCCATCTTATTGAAACCAAACAGAGTTGAAAGGGATTCTCTATCGGCGTAATTCTGGAAAGAAAAACTCTTTCGACATCTTTAAGTAACGGTCTCCATTGATATGATAATAAGACTGTGTTCTTTGAAAAAGTAGTCCCGACAATGAAACTTTTAGAAACTGCACACCGCACTGTGATGCAAAGAGAATGTAATTGCATCTGATGGAGTACCTGTGGGTTAGAATGGCTCTATGTTCGACAATTTTGTTTGTTAACACTAACTTTTAAATCAAAATGTGCCTCGTCAGACGTAAAAGTGCAGTTCATCCTCTGACACCATTTGAATGATCTTCTCACAAAATTCAAAGCGAATCGGGAAGTCTTTAAGGCTCAGTTTGTTTATTAATTGAATCTTATATGGAAATAAGTTTAAGTCTTGGTGCAAAATTGTCTGCTGACACCCATTTAAGCAGCTAAGCTCCTTGTCGATACTCTAGGATTGGATTGTACGGCAGCAGCTACAGCAGCGATAGTTTCCTGCGTCCTAACAGAGCGATCTCGATGATAAGGCCTTCTTGCGATTGTGCCACGCTCGGCAAAATTCTTTACGAGCCTCATTATACTACATCTGCTAGGAGGAGTGCCGCCAAACGCGCGCCTACATTCTCTTTGGATGAAAACAACGGACTCTAAAGCGTGAACGCGTTACACTATTCAAATTCTTGTTTCATTATCCCAATTCAGCATTTTAGTTAAATTTAAAGATCAATCTATAAAACACAACTAAAATGGAACAGGTTAGTTATACAGAAAATAAGTTATTACGTTTTTTTTTAGCAGCTTTCATCAGCCACCCTGTAGATAATATAGGATATGTTCTTAGCAATATAGATGTCAGATAAATGTGGTTTAAAAACGTCAAAAAAAATTTGGCCCGATAATGCCGCTAGCCTATATGCAGCGTCAAACAGTAACTGTTTATGGCTGCATTGGTTTTTCGATAATCACTCTAGGATTATCATTAACCCAAATGCGACAATTCTGCTTATTGACGAATCTACTGAGGTGAAAATGTTCCTCGTCACTGAAGATGATTGTCAAGAGCTAAAGGATGAGATGATTCGGCACATTAACGGCATAGAACCTCAATTATGTCTCATAAGCATCATCGAATATTTGCACCATTGGATTGAGGTGTGCCCCCGAGATCGCGGCGGACATTTGATCAATGTTTTATTCCGTACATATTTGAACTATACCAGTTTTATCATAACAAGAAGAAATGACAATAATTTCGAAATGGTTTGTGCTTTAAGCTTAGTATTGAGATTGAATGTGCGAAAATTTTTCAGCAACATTTCTTATTTCGTACGAAAAAATTGAGATGTTGTCTATGTTTTCTCTTATTCATGTTTCTTTTTTTTTTTTAATTTTAAGTATACATGTATGTATTTCGTGCGAAAAAAGCTTTGCTTATGTTATTTCGCAGCTGAAAAAGCAAATAGTCCCAGAAACAATTTTAAATGAAAACATGTTGCAGATACATTTTGTGTGTTATTCGCTTTCAAAACTCAGTACTACATTTCTAAACTTATTTCGCAAATATTTCATACGAAACACTTTTGTATGCAATTTGAAAGAATTTCGCACGAAATAGTGAACTCAATATTAGCTTTTATTCAAAATCAACATTAAAATTTAACCATCCGATATATAGATTTACCAGGCATAAAAATTTTTGCGTTTATATTTAAAGTAAATGGCAAATAATTACCATAATGTTTTGCCAAATAATTTTTTATGACCTTGTAGCTATTTTCCTGGCTGTACATTATGATACATATATTTAGTATCTTGTGATGACTTCTATAAATCATGTACAATAACAAATGAAATATTTTAAATATTTGCAGCAAAACACTCAACAGCTCCGACTATTAAAACCACATCAATCAGGAAAAAGAATAAAACCATAAAAATCAAACTTAACATTGGTTAAAACAATTTTTTATTTATTTATTATTATATCTTTTTTTAATTTTCAATTTCCACACTCGATAGACTCAGCGGACAGACAGAGGGATGGACGGCTGACCATTTTATACGAGAGACAAGTTCAATGAAATATTTTAAACAAAGGCTACAAAAGTAATAATGATTTTTTGTATTTTTATTATTTTTTTTTTTTATAATGCGATTAAGTACTTATGGTTTGTTGAATTTATTAAGCTCTATTGAATAGTCAAAATGGTTAAATGATTTAATAAAACTGAACAAAGAGGCCAAAGCCACAATAATGGTTTAAAAAAAGAACAACTGATAAATACTTTCATTATTTCTCTATAACAAAATCTTTCAAAAAAAGATTTAAAAATCACAACAATATTTCTTGCTTTATAATGAAATATAGTGTTAATTGAACAAAACCAACAAAATTTCCATGTTTTAATTTAATTTACATATACGAGAGTATGCCTCTGTAAACGCCATGTTGGCGCTGGGGCAATAAGTGAATTTTGTTATTTGAAATGTGGAAATAAAACATTTTACAACAAAAAAAATGTCGCTCAAAATGCTGTGAAATCTTTAAAGTTTAAGAAATCAAGTCAAATATTAGTAGGAACACAATTGTTTCCAGCTGCAAGCTGAACTCTTCGATTAAAATTCACTTTTTTAACTCATCGTATGAAGCACAGTAACGATAAATATACAGCAACTGAGTTGTAGTAGCATCTAACTACAATGCACAGTGGTTCAAGTTTCTAAGTCAAGCAGTCATACGTAGTTTTTACATCTATTGCAAAGTAATGTGTTAAAATGTTAAAAAACACTCAATTCACTTCTTCTATTTTGGCAATTTAAGTCATTATTTTAACATAGCGATGTCATTGGAGGCAAGTTCTTACCATTCTCGCTTACGATTAACTACTTCAAAATATCATTACAAAAAAGTCATTAAGAGCTAATTGATTATAGGTCCTAGATTTATGAGTTGGTGTCGATAAAAACTATCAAATTGGCTGAAAATGTCTTGTATAAATGCATAAAATGTAATGGATAACTTTATGTAAGAAAAGGCATGACTCTAAATCATGGTATAAAAGCCGCTTTTATAAAAGCATTCTTACAACCGCTATCTTTTGAAAAAGGCCTTACAGAAATATTGACTTCTTTCAAAAAGTTTTGTTTTATTTATTTATTTATATATTTTTTTTATTTTTTTTATTATTTTTTCAATTTTTTTTTATAAAGTACCACCTTTTCCAAAAAAATTTATTTTTAACATCATGGAATTTAGTACGAAACTGGTTTTACCACTGTGATTTATCATTTTAAAAATTTATAGTTAATATAACATTTGAATGAGTCTGGCAATGCATGTGTAATGTTAACATCACTTTAACACCGGGTATTCATAACATGTAAGTCGTAATGTCAGCAAAATAAACGACACGAATAATAAAATTGCCGGGACATCGATGCTCATTCATCGATTCAGCATCGATGTCAGAGCATGAACAAAACAAGGACATGAGCGGTGGCATGTCATAATATCCATGGACATTGTGACACATATAAAAATGTCATAAGGTCCATGGACAGTGTGACACTTTTGAAAATGTCATAGTGTCCATGGGCACAATGAAAGAAAATTGTTATATGTAATGATAATTATATTAAAAACCTCAGATACTGATATATGTATGTCCAATTGCTGATCAAGTTTTTGGATTTGATCATCTTTATTACTTTGTATTGCTTGATCACTCATAAAAGAAGTATGAAGGAAAAATCGGCGCTAGGTTTTTAATGTTGTTATTAATACATAAAACAATTTTGTTTTATGTGATAGATTATCAGATAAATCAAATTGCTTGCCCTTTATATTATTACATGCGCATATATTTCTTTTCAAATAACAGCAATTAGAAAACATAGAAAAGGTAATGACAAAATTATAAACAAATCATATCAGGTGACAAAAGGTGCTGTTTTTTTGACAAAATTCGTTCTTAATTGAACAAAGCGATCTCAACTTGACAACAAGACATTTGACGGCGGTATGTCCACAATTTAACGAGATAGGCAGTATTATTCGCTGACAAAAATTAAAGAACGTGTTTTTTCTCTTTGTATACATATACGTTCATATACACGTATATATGTAGTTATGACAAAGGTATTACAATTAAAATATTCCACTAGTAAAAGTTTTTGATTATTACTTAACTTATGGACGTTATGACACTCTGCAAAGTGCCATAATGTCCACGGACACCTCCCTGATGGACATTATGTTACTTTCAAAAGTGTCTTAACCTCCATGGACCTTTTGACACTGTTAAGTGTGTCATAACGTCCATGGACTTATATCACTCAGCGTTATGGCATGCCACATACCACATGAGCGGTCCACATTAGCAATTTGCGATGCTCGACTTGATGCTCATACCACGTTCATGGCTAATGGAGACTCCTAGTTAGTAAACACATTTTTTTTTTTTTGTTTATATTAATATTTTATATTATATTTTTTGTTGTTCCGAGAACGCGCGTTCTGAAACCGCAATGCGTTTTGAAAAACGCTTAATTGATTTTTAGGTGTTCTGAAGAACGCGCGTTTTACTGGCGTTTAGGAGTTTTTTCCCAAAAAATACAACATGTGTTTTACATACGTATATATGTATGTGGTAGTAATATAAAACGAAAAAATATTTTACAATAAATAGAAAAATTTTTCAATTTAGTTTTCTTAATGAAAATGTGTAAAATTCTTTCAACTTTTTATTGAAATAAAAAGAAAACATATTAAATTTTAATTGTGAATAATTTTATTGCCTTTTGCAAGTTCAGTTTTAGCAAATTCAATCAGTTCACTTCAATAAAGACATGCGAGTTGAAGTCGCCAATATTAAGCGATATGCGTTTTCCAGAACACCTATTTGGCGATTTCAAATCGTAAAACCATATATATTTCTCGCGTTATACGTTTCTCAGAACACCTATTTGGCGTTTCCAAATCGAAAACGCCAAATTTAAGCGATTTGCGTTTCTCAGAACATGCATGTATATATTAGTTTCAAAACTAAATTGAGCCCTGACATAATAAATCCGAATATTAAATAACTCAAAATTCAAAAATGTCTAAAAAAAAATTGGAATTAATTTAATTCACAATTTGAACTGTTAACAACAATAGAATAGAAATTATTTGTAAAACTGCTTTGAAAAAATTATTCCTCAGAAATTCGAGCTTTAAGAAATTTTTCAACTAAAATTTCCCAACTTTACATGTTAATTGATTTCTGCGATATAAAAGCATTTAAAGAACCCGTCTAAAATGCAATTTAAAGTATTCTTTATTTCAAGGGAAATTAACAAATTCATGTACTGGGATTTTTGCCTATTATCTAATGTTTAACATTGTTTTTTTTTCGCATTGTTAGTTAACACTCAGATGAGGTTAATTAAATTCAAACAACAGAAAAATCTCACACACATAATGTCGGAAAATCTACACGTTGTAGCAGCCAAGTTAACATACTTGTTCACACACTCAAACACAAGCTCACAAACACACACACACACGCACACACACACACACTTTGGAACTCTCTTACATAAAATGAGTAAATTTAGGCCTTTTGTTAAAGTAGTTAATAAAACATCACATACACGGATAGTTGTTAGACAAACGATGGAATGGCTGTTGATGATGATGATGATGATGATGATGATGATGATGATGATGATGATGATGGTTGGCCAAGTGTCTGTCTGCTTGTAACACATATGGCCAAGTTGTGTTTTTTTTCTGTTGTTGCTATTTTTGGTTATGTTTAGTGTAGGCCAAGTTATGTGAAGCCAAATAAGAGGTTTCACATGATCTATGGACGATTTTAAACTCACAGTCAAGAAGGAGTTACAAATAAGTGTTACAAATTTTTGGCCAATGTTTCTTATTATATTTGATTGTTGTTGCTTTTGTTGTTGTTGGCTTTTGGCTTTTTCATTTTATGTATATGGTTTATTATGTTTTGGTTAATACGTCAGCTACTGTTACAAATTAGAGTCATGCTTGATACATATGAGTACATACATGTCAGTCTTAAAAAAAATTTTTTTTTTTAAATTGTTAGTTTTTAGTTCTTAAATTAGTAACAGATAGAGTTAAAAAAATTATACTCGTAATTATTATTTACATATATAGTATAAAAGAATGTGCACGCAAGAAAATTTCCAAAAGAAAAATTGTTAATTAAAAACAGGGTGTTTGGTGACAGATTTATATTTTTAAATACGATTATTTCGATTATTTTTAAATACGATTACTTGGCATTACACAATGGGGCCAAAACAAAATATAAAGGTAATAAATCTGTATCTTTAAAACATGCGTTTTGATTATAAAACAACATATGAAGAAATCATAGAGTAGGAAATAGACTTTAAGAATAATGAAAGATGAACCATCTTGTTATATCACATGTTGACCTGCAGGGTGTCAAAGCTGACTAGCTCGGATATGAAAAAATTTGTTCGCCTCATTACTTTTAATATTATCTGATTTAAAAATATCTTAAGTCTTCGCAAATCTAATATAAGGAGATTAAGAAAAACTATTTTATTTTATTGAAAAATAGGTAAAGCGGCCCATACACGTTTCAATTCAGTTGTGAATTGAGTCTTTCAACTGAATTGATTATTGCCCACAGACTTCATAAACTGAATTGAAAGATTTTCTTTCAGCTACTAAATTCAACGAAATTATAGATAGTTTTAAAAATATATAACGTTCTCTTTGCAAAAACACTACAAATATGAATTTTGAGACCTGATCAAGACACTCGAATACACACAACACAATCAAATTGAAAGTTTTGCTATTTAACTTGAAAAAATCAAAACATATTAATTTTTCTTCAACTAACTCGACAACTGCCAAACTAATCAACTGTCAAAGCCATACACGCTTTGATTTGGATAACAACCGACTCAGTTGACAACTGAGTTGAAACGTGTATGGGGTGCTTAATAGTTTGAAAGATATTTGGCTTTTAATTTTAAAATTTTCGTTCTTGGCATTGACTTTTTTTCCTATTTTGTACATATCTATGGTATTAGCATGCCGAAAATTATAAAAAGTTCACTCTATAAGATATTTTTTAACAATTTACAAATTTCGTAACAGCTACTAAGCATGCAGTAAATATAATGAAAATATTTCATTGTATTAATGTAAGACTTTGGTAACAGCTGCGAAGCAATGTTTCTTTTTATTTATTTGTTGTTATTTTGGACCAGTTCTCAGGGGATGCCCCTTCATATGCAGTGCATTGTACAAGAACTATGAAAATAGGTTGTGAGGAGGGGGACTTGAATTTTCCAACATTAAAACAGACAGGAAACACGTTTGCATGCAACCTTTTCCACAGGCGAAGCGTACATATTACAAAAAAAGGCGAAGCGTACATTTTTACAAAAAAAGTTCACTGTATAATTTTTAACATATTCTTTAACAATACACAAAAGAATTTCATTGCATTAATGTAAGACTTTCGCAACAGCTACGAAGCAATGTTTTTTATTTTTATTTTGGACCAGTACTCAGGGTATGACCCCTTCATATGCAGTGCATTGTACCAGAACTATGGAAATAGGTTATGAGGAGGGGGAAAGAGGGAGTAGTGTTTGTGAGCATTTGACTTGAATTTTCAACATTAAAACTACACGTTTGCAGGAAACGTTTTCCACAGGCAAAACGTACGGCTGAAAAACGAATTCTCTCTGTAATCGACCACAAATGGATGAGCTCAGGACGATGCACGCGTGCTACGTAGAAATCTGCGAATTTCGGGAACAAGATTCCTAATCTCATCAGAGCAAAACCCATTGTAGTAGCGATAGAACAGAGTAACGCACCTCACACTTCGTCGATGCTCCAGTGAGTCAATAGAGTTGGATGCCCTACTGTCACCGATGAGCTTCTTCGCCCTCTCCTGCACACGGCCGAGTAACCCCAAAATAGACTTGGAAGCACCGACCCAAACCTGCAAGTTGTATTCCATTTTCGGTCGGATGTAGGTGGTATAAATAGTAAGAAGGTCGGATGGAGTGAAGTACATCTTACACCGTTTCAAAAAAAACCCCGAGGCACTTGAGTGCTTCTTTAGAGACATGAACACATTGTTCAGTCCAGTGAACGTCACGCTGTATTTTCATTCCAAGAACATCAAGAGCATCCGATTCCTTAATATGCCATCCATGAGTACAGATGAAGTAGCATTTGCGGTCGTTTGTATGTGTATTAATAAACAGCATTGGGTCTTACGAGCGTTGACATTTAGCATCTTGTCAGCGATCTCCGATAGACTGCGCCTATAACTAAAAGAGTACGGATGTCAAATGCTGCTGTCATTCCCGAAAGAGTGGATAGGGTTGGAAGGTCGTTGAGGAAAATAAGCAATAGGGTAGGAGAAAGAACGGAGCCTTGCGGTGAATTAATCTTGAACTCATTTGATGAGATTCCATCTATAACAACTCGTATAGTGCGGTCTCTGAGAAAGCTCGATATAAAGCAAGAAAAGTCATCACCGACACCAAAAGCAATAAGTTTGGCCAGTAGTGCACCATGCCACACTCTGTCAAACGCTTTGGAAATATCCATAATATATGATAGATTGAATGACACCATTTCTCTGAGAGATATGCACTTGCGAAATCCATATTAACGGTCACAAAATAATTTATGCGACTCTGGGGGTTAAAATAATGGACATATTTCATTATATACTAGACGGCTGAACTGGTGGAGTATTCGACTAACATCTTGTTATTCAATTGTTTAACCCTGTAATATATCCTTGAATAATCCTAAACTTTAAGTGGTGAATTAAAATCCATTACAAGCACTAATTTTTTTCTGTGTATTTAATTAATTTTAATTTGTAAGAGAAAATGTTTCCTCTTCAATAATTAACTTTATGTGACACTCAACCACGTTTGGTGTTTTGTACATACTTTATATTAAAATTTATTGTTCATAAAATTTCTAGAATGTTTTCCCTCATTCAAAGGGACAGACAGTGTCAACAATATTAAGTTGTGCTGCTGCTGTGGAATATTTGCGGCTTTTGTTTGATTTTTAAAATTGTTGGCCGTTTAAATAACTCTATGACGTTTAACATATTTCATTTTCTACAAGCCGCTTTCTACAATAGGGATAGTTGTGAACAAAGGATACTTTCAATTTGAGCAATTATAAATACATTTGGCTTGCTTCCGTCCCCACAGTGCGGTGTTCGAAACTGATATTGACCTTGACCTTGTTTTGGTAAAATGTTTGTGTGGCTAAAACATATGTACTTGTGCCATGATTTTATTAGATTAACAAGAAATATAAAGAAATGGAAAACTTTCAGTTTACAAGCAAAAATTGCACATAAAATATTTTCTTAAAATGTTTTCCAAAAGAATAGTTTTTTCCAAATGCATTCGCATACATTTTATGGGATTTCCTTTTAGAAGTAAACAGCATTAAACAGATTAAAGGCAGCAGGCAACCGTTTATAAAAAATAAAAACTACGTAACTCTTTACCAAACGTTACAAACAGCGTTATTTATATACTTTACGTTTTGCATTCCCCCTTATCGTAAATAAATTTTCACTCTTAATTGTTTCACTTTTCACTAAATGGTAATCGTGAATAATTCCCATGAAATACTTTTAAATCATACTTTGACTTAAAATATGTTCATGTTTGCCTGCTATTTGCACATTTCATTTTTGCTGGCGAATTGTGTGCAACTAGGTTAGGTAGGCAGGCCGATGGATACCCTAGAATAGTCTAGGTTGTCCAGCTCACTTGGGTCCTGTAGTCGTTCCCTTTGTGATTTCCTGAAAAAATAAAATAGTGGAGTGAAGAGAAGAAGTTATAGGAAAATGATAGTTGAATATTATATTTTAGTGTGCAACTAACTAAAATATAATATTCAATAATAAATTGTTTTTGGACAAGATCTGTTAATAGAGCCCAAAGCGATATATTACTCAACTAAACACAAAATGAACTGTGGTTTTGACAGTAGTTTCATTAAGTTAACAAAAGATGTAGTGACTGATTTTTGAAAATGCCTTAAAGATACGCTAAATAGTTTTGATCTTCCAATTAAAAATGTCACCTATTAGAAGAAGGTAATCTGTTTTTGAGAACATGGAGTTTGTGGTATAACTTTTGACCACATATATATTACTGTAAATAATCCAGTATTTGTGAGAGAACCTCACAGAAAGTGGATTGTTCCATTCCTACTTCGGAGTCTCTTGCTATCACATTCCGATATCCGTCTTCAGCAAAGAACTCTAAAAAACACCTTCACTATTGAGGACGGCAGAAAATTTTATTTACGCTGTAATGTTGGAATAATCTAAGAAAACTAAAATGATTAAAAACGTAGAATTATTAGTTGATATTAAACACACTTACAGTGTAACTTCAAACTCCTCTTGCAATAACATTATTGTTTCGATTTTGTTTATTAGTTTTTAAAAATCCTGCAAAGTTTCTTATTGTGTAAATATATTTAATGAATACACTGAAAAAATTTTGTTCAGAAATTCTCTGAATTTTGACATTACTTTTATGAATTGTTTTATTATTTTTCATCCATTGTAACTTTTCATAGAAATAATGAAACAAATTTCATTAGATTATTTTAATGAAAACCTTCATAAAAGTAATGAAACATTTTAATAAAAAACATGACTTATTTTCATTAAAAGTATGAAAGAGAAATCATATGATTAGTGAAATAATTTCTCTAAATCAAAGAATCAATATCATAAACCACATGAAAACTGTACATTAAATTAATGAAAAAGTAACATTGATTTAATGAAATAGCTTCTTTGTACTAATGTAATATATTCATAGATGTATGGAATAACTTCATTAAAAATATGAAACTTCTTCACAAGGTCAATGAAGTTATTTCATTTATCTAATTTTATTATTCATTGAGAAACTGAAAAATTTACAATAAATCATAAAATTTACATTAAATATGAAACACATAAAACTAACTTTTTGATAAAAAACTTGACATTTTCCTAAACTGTAGCTTAAGATTAATATGTCTTACCAAAATTCAAAGAGTTTTCAAAAAATTAAATTTTATTACAGTCATAAATTCAATGATTAAATGAAACTATGAAACTTAATGACACAATTCTAACGGAACAGTTTCATAATATATATGAAATTTCATGCATATTGTGAGAAGTTTGCATTGGATTAATGAAAAATTTTAATGAAACAGTTTCATTAAATATATGATGCATTATTCTTTCAGTGCACTGATAGCTTATTTCATTTCCAATAATTGTTTAAGGAATTTCACGTGAGATTCACAATAGCATTTTTCACTTTAGGGGGAATTAAAGTTTCACGTGAGCAAATATATATAATATTATTATTCATGATAAGGCTGATTATTAAGTATTTAATACGTAATAATTTATAGGAATAAATAAGTTAAACTTTTAATTTGGAGTTTGTTAAAGTTTTAAATTGTTTAGGAATAATTTAGTATTGAGTTCACGCGAAATCAGACATAATTAAATACATCTTTTTCCTTCTTGTGGTTCGCTCTTCAGTTGACGAACATGCAGAAAAAACGGAATTGATTTTGAACCCCTCGTTGCACTCATCACCGTTGTTTGAATTGGTAGGAGGGGGCATTATCATATTAGTGGTGGATCTTCTGTTTACAGCGTGAACAGTAGTTTTATAAAAATGTGATTTAATTAATAATAACTACGTTTATGAAAGGTAATTTTATTAAAAAGTACCTTTTTTTTAAGAGGTACTTTATTAAACATTTTGTTTGAGCGTGTTGGGCGGTAATATAGGAATATGTTGGAGTGAGGATATATCCAATAGATGCTCTATTACCACCACTGTCCCTCCTTTATTGTGAGTGTAGCTAGGCACTAGATGTTTGGAAGACTGATGTGCTGACTTGTGGAGGAGTCCAAAGTTAGCAGCCAGAAAACTTCCAAAGTGGTTGATAAATAAAACCTCCAAGAAAAATAGCAAATTCAATTTAATTCACTTTTATTTAAATATAAGTTAGCAAGGTTAATTTAAGATGTTTGCCGAGTTACACTCAGTAAGCAAGTGAAGTCTATTTCATTTAGTAGCGGCCATTAAGACATATTTTAGTAGCCATCTTTTTTACTTGGCGGTAAAATTGACAATTAAAAGTGTTAGTTAATTTCTTAACAGAAGTAGGCCTTACAAAGTAAAACTGTTAATAATAATGTCGATAAGAGCGTCAAATTGACAACAGCCTGCTATTTGTAGTTGTTTTTCGCCATTTGAATTTTTTTTTACTATGGGAAGTGATAACTCTAATATCACTCATGTACGCCACTGATATTTAAACAGGCAGATATTTAAACAGCAAGTTTTAACTTAATGCTTAAACTGCGTTTCAAGTTAGTTGTAGATTGCAAGTAAATGGCCGATAAATTAGCAGCAAGAAAAAAGGTACTTTATTAAAAAGTACTTAAAATGTACTTTTATTAAAGTTTATTTTGGTTATTTTATTTAAAAGTTCCCTTATTAAAAAAGAAAAACGCTTAATGAGCCTTAAGTAAAATATTAAAAGGTACTTTTATAAAAATTTACTTTTATTAAAAGGAAAAATGCTTAATGAGACTTAATATAAGTATTAAAAAGTACTTTTATAAAAATTTACTTTTATTAAAAAGTACTTTTATTAAAAGGAAAACCCCTTAATGAGACTGTTGTCATCTTTCGCAGATAACAGCAGCATTTGCCATTCGTACTCTTTTAGCTATAGGCCCAGCCTATCAGAGATCGCTGCCAAGAGGCTAAATATAAACGATTCACTGAATAGTGAGTGACCTTATATTAATCTCCGAATGGGGTCGTAAAAACAGAGTCGCCTTCAACGCTCGTACGACCCAATGTTGCTTATTAACACACAAGCAAACGACCGCAGATGCTGCTTCAGCTGTACTCATGGATGGTATAATTATTGAGGAATCGGATGCTCTTGATGTTCTTGGAATGAAGATACAGTGTGATGTTCGCTGGACTAAACACATTTTTCATGTCTCCAAAGAAGCATTCAAGTGCCTTGGTTTTTTGAAACGGTATAAGATGTACTTCACTTCATCCGACCTCCATACTATTTATACCACCGACATCCGACCGAAAATGGAATACAACATCTTCACTCCATCCGACCTCCCTACTATTTATACCACCTACATCCGACCGAAATGGAATACAACTCTCATGTTTGGGCCGGTGTCTCTTTTGAGGATACTCGACCGTGTGCAGGAGAGGGCGAAGAAGATCATCGGTGTCAGTAGGGTATCCAACTCTATTGACTCACTGGAGCATCGACGCAGTGTGGGGTGCGTTACTCTGTTCTATCGTTACTACAATGGATTTTGCTCTGGCGAGATTAGGGATCTTGGTCCTGAAACTCGCACATTTCTATGTAGCACGCGCTCATCGTCCAGAGCTCATCCATTTGTGGTCGATTGCCCGTGGAGTCGCACTACGCATTATAGAGAGAATTCGTTTTTCAGCCGAACGCTTCGCCTGTGGAATAATTTGCCTGCAGCCGAGTTTCCTTGCTGTCTGTTATAATGTTGGAAGGTTCAAGTCAAATATTCACAAACACTACTCCTTCTTTCCCCCTCCTCACAACCTATTTTCCTAGTTCTGGTACAATGCACTGCATATGTGGGGGTCATCCCCTGAGTACTGGTCCAATATAAAAATAAAAAAAATAACAAAAAAATAAAAGTATTAAAAGGTACTTTTATTGAAATGTACTTTTATTAAAATTTACTTTTTTTAAACGGTGCTTTTATTTAAAAAAAAAAACCGCCTAATGAGCCTTGCTTTACATAAAAGTGTAATTTATGTATTGTTTATATTGATATCTAACGGTTTGCTAATCGGCTTTTCTATTTCCATTGTTGTAGTTTGAAAATGAAAATATGTAAATGAAGAGATAAATAATGGTGAAGTACATTTCGTTGGTGCTGTGTCTGTCTGTCTGTCCGTCTGTCTACTTAATAACGATAAGCATAATGATGAAATAAGTAATAAAAACAAAAGCGAAAATTTCAATGACACACTAACGTTTTGTAGAAAAACTTTTCAAATTAAAACCAGAGACCCAACAAAACAACAAAATGCCCCCAAAAAAAACCAAATTTATAACACATATGTACATATGTATATCACTTACATACACATTGTTAAAAATTTATTAACGTAAGTTTTTTTTTTTTTAGCATGAAAACTAAAAACAGCCACAACAAAACAGCTTCATTTGTAACCAAGTGATGCAGTCTTTTTATATATTTTTTTTTTATGAGCGTGTATTTTATTTTATTTTTTTATTTTTTTTTTGTAATATGTGTTGTAACAGACTCAGGAAAAGAAATGCAGTTTTTATTTTCGTATATAAAATCCGCAATTTATTTGTGCGTCTTTCTTCATGTCTTTGGAAAATTTATAATTAAGTTGTTCAAATGGCTTAAAACGCATTCATTGCACGGCAACTGCAGGCAAAGTCTTACGTTTATAAAAAAAAGCAAAAAACAAACTGCTATTAAACGTGTATTATGAAGTGTTTATTTTACAATTTAATAAATTAAAGCATTTTAGACACTTAATAGCAAAAAAAAAAAAATATGATAAAAAAACGTCTAATTGAAATTAACAACAAAGTTGTATTTTAAATAATTCGATTAAAAACCCAAATTAAGTTATTATCAAATCATAATGCAAACAAACCGTTACTTAATAAATAAGAAATAAAAATAAAAAAACAATAATATAAAACAAATTAATTTTTGAGTTTTCGAAATAATTCCTTAGTCTTGCCAAAATCGTTTAACCCACCTTTTCAACAAATATTTTCAAATCTCTTGAAAGTTGTTTTTAAATAATTTTTAATTATTTTTTTAATACTTAAATGTTCTTTATCAATCTAGTTAATGAGCTGTCTGTCTCAAAGCAGTGTCAAAGTGTCCTAAATTTTTTGTTACCGACTTTTCACTTTAGAGTTATTGAACCGCACAGTTTAAACGCTAACAACTGACTGTTTTCATTTTTAAAGTTTGTGGCCAAAATCGTATGCCAAAAGCCGCAAAACACAAAACAGCTTAAAGTTGATTTCATTTCTGTTTTATTTTGTAATTGTTGCTTTTGTTGATGTTGATGTTGTCGTTGTTGTTGTTGTTGTTGTTACTCTTGTTGTTGTCGTGATTATTATTGAAGTTGTATACCATAAACAAAAATTAAATAAATGAGCTACACATCATTCAAGGGTCATGTTTGCTATAAGTCAAGGTTAAACTGAAATTTAAAACGGACTTAAGATAATTTTTAATAGAAATCTTTTTAAAAGAAAAGCTGGAATTAATGCAAATTTTAAAGACACGTTTGAAATATTTGTTAATGCCTTTTTTATACATTCCGTTGCTTCCACTTGACGGCCTGTTTTTTGTCATTTACTTTTGTTGACACATCATCTTGGAAATCGTCAGGACTTTGTTAAAAGTAACTTTTTTTAAGTTAAATGCTTTTTAAACTTTTTTTAAGTACATATTTTAAATAAACATCTTCTGAAATGCACTTATTAAAGTCCCTTCAAATTTTTGCAGAAGCACTTTCTTAAAAGTCTATGAAAAGTACTTTTATTAAAAGTATGTTTCACCAAAGCGCATTTTTATTAAAATTTACTTATATCAAAATTTTATTAAAAAGTACTTTTATTAAAAGGTGCTATTATTAATAGGCACTTTTACTAATAGGTACTTTTATAAAAAGTACTTTTATTAAAAAGTACTTTTATTAAAAGATACTTTTATTAAAAGGTATCTTTATGAAAAGCAAATTTTTTTAAAAAGTACTTTTATTAAAAAGTGCTTTTATTAAGAGGCATTTTTCTTAAAAGATACTTTCATTAAAAGATACTTTTAATAAAAATAACTTTTATTAAAAATTACTTTTATTAAAAGGTACTTTTATTAAGAGGTACTTTTATTGAAAGGTACTTTTATTAAGAGGTACTTTTATTGAAAGGTACTTTTATTGAGAGGTACTTTTTTTAAATGTACTTTTATTGAGACGTACTTTTATTAAAAGGTACTTTTATTAAGTGGTACTTTTATTGAAAGGTACTTTTATTAAGAGGTACTTTTATTGAAAGGTACTTTTATTGAGAGGTACTTTTTTTAAATGTACTTTTATTGAGACGTACTTTTATTAAAAAATAATTTTTTTATACGGTACTTTTATAAAAAGGCACTTTTATTAAAAGGTATTTTTCTTAAAAGGTATTTTTATTAAAAGGCCCTTTTATTAAAAATTACTTTTATTAAAAGGTACTTTTATTAAGAGGTACTTTTATTGAAATGTACTTTTATTGAGAGGTAATTTTTTTAAATGTACTTTTATTGAAAGGTACTTTTTTTATAAGCTACTTTTATTAGAAGGTACTTTTATTATAAGTTACTATTACTAAATGAATCATTTATTGAAAATTACTTTTTTTAAAAGGTACTTTCGTTAATAAAGTAAAAGATACCGTTATTAGATACAGTTATTAGAAACTACTTTTATTAAAAAATACTTTTATTCCAAGGCACTTTTATTTAATTAAAAGGTACTTTTATTAAAAGGTACTATTATTATTTGTTGCTGAGCTAGTGGTCTTTTTGGTTTTGGTAAAAAATATTGTTTTTATTTTCAATAATTCGACACTCCGTTGCGTGTCTTCTTCAGGGAAATTTTTTTGAAAAATTATGTATTCAAAACAAAATACAAATTTGAAAACACATATATATTTCTATCTGAAAAGTTTGGCTTTTTGGAGGGGATAGGTCATTTGTCTAAAATTGTTTAATAACTTTTTCATTTCTTTAAAAAAAATAATATCTTTAATAATATGTTTAATGTTATACGAGTCATAATGTAAAATATGTTTCTCCATTGTAAATGCTAATGTAGTTGAATATTTTCTTTTTGTTATTTCAATATGTGTTTTCAAATTTATATTATTTTGTAGACACAAGTTTTCAAAAAAATTTTCCGGAAGAAGACACACAACGGAGTGTCGAAATATTGAAAATAAAAACTATATTTTTTACCAAAACCAAGAAGACCACTAGCTCAACAACAAATAATAATTTAAAACAAAAGGTCGAAAAATTAGAAGCAAGCGAAAGGTACTATTATTAAAAGGTTAATTTATTGAAAACTACTTTCCTTAAAAAGTAAATTTGTTAAAAGGTACTGTTATTAAAAGGTACTCTTCTAAGAGGTACTTTTTTAAAAAATATGTTTATGAAGAATCACTTTTTTCCTTTCAGTAAAATGTTCTTTTATTAAAAGTTACTGTTATTAAAAGGTACTGTTATTAAAACATGCTTTTGTTAAAAAGTACTTTTATTAAAATGTATTTTAATTAAATGGTACATTTTTCTAAAAGGTACTTTCATGAAAATACATTTTTTTAAAGCTACTTTCATTAAAAAGTACTGTTATTAAAAGGTGCTATAATATAGTACTTTGATTAAAAGGTACTTTTATCAAAAACCTCCTTTCATTAAAAGCTATTTATATTTAAAGTATTAGTACTTTTATTTAAAGATGCTATTACTATATACTACTTCTATAAAAAAGTAATTTTATTAAAAATTACTTTATATTAAGAGATAGTTTTATTACCACAGGTATAGAAACTCCTTTGGACCTAATGCCGCTTAACGTTACTGTTGAAAAGCAAGCAGCCGTTCAGGCTATTTTAATTTACATAAGACAGAAACTAAAGTCGACTAACCTGCCTGATGGCAGCAGGATAGTTAGGCTGCTGCTTTAAGGCCTTGCTACACTATCATACACGATCGTGCGGTGTACTAAATAAAGCATGTGTGCTGAAAAAATACTAAAAATTCAACCGTGCGACAGAGTTTTTGACAAATCGTGCGATTTGAAAAATTTTATGAAACTTTTCAAAACATTATGGTTTCTCTGCGATCAGTGTTGTATGTATTGTGAAAAATATGAAAAGATTGTTGGTGCCTCGAGGAAAAAAATTTAAGTAATGTAAAATTATTATGTTAATAAAAGTTTTTAATTGTTTTATTGTGTATATAAATTATTTCAATTATACTTGTGTAATAGCGTGGCCTGCAACGCCATTTTGAAGCGATTTTTTCAAGTCAGCCAGACTTTTGAAACAGTTTCCTGTGAATGTATCGTACGATCGTGTAGGATAGTGAATCAGGGCCTTTAGTCCGAATATTGAAACTGCCGTATTGTTTCCGGAAAGGGGGGGGGGGGGGGGATTTTGGGAAAAAGGTACTTTTTAATATGTACGTTTTTAAAAGGCATTTATTTTAATAGATGCTTTAGTAAAAGACACTTATTTTAATTAGGGCTTTCTTAAATTGGGATTTTTGCAGAGATACCGTTTTAAAAATACTTCTTTTAAATCATGCTTTTTTATTGTACTTTTTTTTAAAGGTACTTCATTTAAAATAAATTTTTGCCCTTTTCTTTTTCTGTGCTGCCAGCTACTTAAAGTTTTTGAGTACAATTGAACTGAGATGCCACATCATATTATATGTACACACATATGTATCTACGAGTGAATACTTTTGGAGTATTTATTTTATGCTTTTGACGTAGGACACCCAACTGACGAGAGAGAGAGAGAGAGAGAGAAAAGCGGATTATTTTGGTTTTCTTTAGTCCACTTTATTTACAATGATTTTAATAATACAAAAAATAAAAATTTAATGTGTACTTCAATTCAATTAAGTACTTAAGAAAAATTAAGGTAAAAAACGATGTGCATCGAGGCTTGTGTTTCAAAAGTAATAGGAAATAAAAAATTGTTTAAAAGTTACGGCAACCTTAGTCCCAATTTTCACTAGGCAATTTTAGTTGCGCAATTCTTATCAAGTTTTCTTTTAAACTTGCTTTTATGTTCAGACACAGCAATTTTACTTGAGAAATTTTCGTTTTCTATTGCTTACAATTTCTTAATCTTGCATGTACCGCATTCTCAAATTTTTCCATTTAATTTTCACTTTCCTCTAAATTAATACTGCTGTCTATATTTTTAGGTTGTCCACAATATTAAAAAAATTTCAAATGAATTAAAATATCACATTTTCGCGCCAATATTACTTTCATCACGGACAACATATCAATACATAAAAGAAACACAAATGAAAGAAAGTGTAAAATTTCTGACATTACGAATGATAGCACAAAACGACTTTCCGAGTACAAGCAAGTCTGTACTCATTTTTGCACTCCCCACTCTTTCCTCACTTATTTGTCCACAAACTCAAGACTTGCGCAACTAAAATTGCATCGTGAAAATTAGGACTTAGCTACAATGCAGCTACACCAATTCGCCGTATGTTTTAAACTACATTTTGTTTTTAACTATTAGGGATACCATGTTCATGACATATATTTGTTCAACTTTAGATTGAAGAACGAGTATATATATAAAAATGATGTAAAAAATGTATAGGCATTCGTAAAATGAGAACGGCTAGGCCTATTTTTGTTTTGTCAGTTATTCGTATTTTCAAAGAGAAGGTTTTTTTTAATATTGGAAAATCCCTCCGGAAAAGTCGTAAAATTGGAAAAATCGAAAATCGAGCTTTTGTATCAAATTTTGTATGAAATTATTCCTATAAAGGAGCGAAATGTTCGAAGTGAGTGAAACGTTTCAGAAAAAACTCTCAAGGAGCTAAAATTGGTTCGGAAGAACATTTTTTTCCGAAACAATGGGTTAATCTAGCTAAAAGTGCGTCTTAAAGCAGACTTATTTGAAAAAGTAGTTATCTAATAAAGACCCATCAAAAGGAATTAAGCCTTTTTCCCCATTTTTAATTAATTTTTTGTTTTGTTTTAAAAAATTTTTTTCTTTATGTAAATGCAAAAAAAAAACCAAATTTTTTGTAATGAATTTTACACCAATATGTAGTCGAGTCGCTCGTCTGTCTTCTGTGAACAGAGTACACGTTTTTTAAGGAGTATTTTTTAGGAATTAGGTTAAGGTTTCTTACAGAGCCGCATTCTTTACGAACATTTTATTGAAGAAAAACTTACTTGTTGAAACTAGTCAATTTTGGGTTTGTAATGTTATTAAAGGGCGTTTCAGACTGTCATACAAGTTTTAAGATTTTAATTGGATTTTGTGAGACAAAAATCTAATGATATTTGTTGCGACTGTCAAAAAATCTTACGTACCATTACATTTTGTTTTCACACCATCACATCTAAAGTAAAAGATGAAATATGATTTGAAAATAAACAGCCAATTTGCTTAACGTCTGCTTTTAATATTTTTATTATTTGCTTTTGTAAAAAATGCAACCCTGATACAATGAAAAATCTTATTGTTTAAACAAATTTCTAAAAATGGTAAAGTGTTATGGGATGTCAAATCTCTCACCGTATTATTTCTCATTTTCATAACGCTCTACATTCGCACTATCACACCTGCGCGTATTATTTGCATTTTTGACAAGTTAATACAAAGTGTGATAGTCTGAAGGGCCCTCAAAATTAAGTAAATATTAATATCGTAGGGTGTTAAGAAGTTGGACTGTGCTGTTTCAACAGGCTTTTTATATCATTATTTTTAAATACATAAGAAAAAATTTAAACTTAGATTTGCACTCTTTTGTTGTTGTTAAAGTTTGATTGCTGTTGTTGCTCTGCTTCTGTTTTTAGCCTTCTGCCGCTCTGCTTTTGCTTTGACTTTAAGCGCTTTGTATTTCTTTTCTTTTTTCATTTGGCTTTCTCAAGATCTTTCTCTGGTTTTTATTTTTTGGTCTCTTGGCCAAAGATGACGATGACGATAAAAGAGTTTAGTTTTGAAATTGTTTCAAATTAAGTTTTGTTCAGTTTAGTTGGCTGTCCAAAGTGTATGTATGACTTTAACAAGTATTAAAGCATAAAAAGCTCTCCTCCTCACATGCATATGAAATTAATGTGTCACTTATTATACACGCACATGTATGGGTAAACAAATGACGAGAACCTGCAGATGTGGTCAGACATGTTTGTGTGTGTGTATGAATTTGAATCTGGAAGTGGAATGATGATGAGATGACCAACAAAACAACAAACACTCTTACTTATTACTCGTATAACATGATAAACTGAACATTAAGAAAAAACGATCTGAAGTCAGGCAAGCATACAAACAAAACGAATTATTAATGAAAATCTTCAAGATATTGTTTAACATGTTATAACACTTTAAAGACTTTGGAGCTTTTTAGCTGGTTTTTAAATAAGAAGCGAAACAAACAAATGCAGCATTTAACTGCGTGCACAAACAAACACCCTTTCATACTCGCAAAACAACATGCCACAGCCACACAGCGGTAGACTGAACGCAGACGCATACGCATTTATGGCCTTCTAGAGATGAAATAACGCCAAAAACAAAAACAAAAGCAACCAAAAAAAAAATCTGTCTATGAAGACAAATATCTTTGGCTATTTTATAGCCAGACTCATAAAATAAATACGACCACGTCTTGGGTATGAAGACAACAAGACAAAAGCAGCGACATTACGAAGAAGCGCACATCGTAGGTCAAAATTGTTGAATTGGCGGTAGATTCATTCTTGCAACTTGCTTGGGTTTGGGTGTAAAAGCCAGAAAAACGAATAAGATTTTTAAAAATAATTGGTAACTTGGTTGGCTGGCTGGCTGAGTATCCAGTTTGTTTGGTATCATCCCGAAAAAGAAACTCCAGCCAAAAGAAATATCTAAAAATGTATTATTTAAGATCGTTTTAAGATTCCCAGACATTCTGTTGCTTTTTTTTTTTTGTTTTTTGCTTTTCTTATTTATTTTTATGATCTACAAACTTCTTTGCCACATTCTTTCTGTGATGGTAAAACACAGCAATAAGAACGCAAACAGCAACTTACAAAACCTTTAAGATAATTTTGTAACCGCCAAATCGTAATAATAACTTTGAAAACCAGACTTGTTACAAGAAACGAAAAATTATTTGCGCTTAAAAATAGCCAAAAAAATAAATTATTTATACACTTAGTGGCAGAAAAACGAAGATTTCTTTCTTAACCGATAAATAAATTATTACGATTTTAGATGGGATTTACACCACAATTTAAAGTCATGTCTGAAAATGCTCGTTTTCTGTTTTTCTATTTTTCTTAACTTCCAATATAAATATACAAACAGCTTGTTTTTTTACGTTTCCTAGCTGTCTATTGTCGACATTTCATAGGAGCTAACCTAATCATAAGTAGACTTGGAAACCTGTAATATTTATTATTCCAGTATTATTATTAAATTATTCAGAAGTTAAAAAGACCAAGTAAAAGTGTTATATATCGGCTAGGCCAAATCTAAAAAATCTGATCAAAAATATCCGTTATTTTAAATTTTTGCAAAACGTGTTTATTTATTCATCAATTGTCCCCCACAGTTGTGGAAAAGATTTACATCAACCCCTGACTTTACGGCCTTATCTGATGATGGACCAGTTCCACGCAGTGAACTATTCACGATTCACCAGCGCCCCCATGTGGCTTTCTAGGCTCACACAGATAGCAATTTTTACCATATCGCTTCTTTATTGCAACATAGTCATATCTCAAAAAATGAGCTTTTCGAGTTAACAATGCAGACTTGTTAACAGTACTACCTTTTATATTGTGCCAAAAATTTATTCAAATTACTTTTGAACTTAATTTAAATTTATTCAAATTACTTTTAAACTCTTTAGGAGATATTTTCTAAAAAAAATTTCTAAGACTTGTATCGAAACTAAAAATTTGAAATGTGCTTTTTTGACTTATGACTATGTTGCAATAAAGGAGCGATATATTTGGAGCCATATGGCAACTTCTTGTTGAGGATTTCGGGCCTTCTACTCCCTCCTGTATGCAATTTTCCAGCAATCAATGGAAGACAAGGCTTATTGAGTTGGTAGGACGAAGCCCACTAAGACATCAGCCCTTAAACCAACTCATCCGTCAACCATCACCCTACGGTACAGTTATCTGTTGTAAAGGCAAAAGGCAGTCGGGACGTTGTTAGTCGCCCAAAAACGCCACACACTAAACATTTATCAAGGATACTAACACCGCCTTCCTGCGTTTTAGGTTTCAACCACACCCAGAACGTTTCAACCAAGTTGGGCACCTCAACCATGATCAGCCGGGGTAGAACTTGAAGCAGAACCACCAGGGGCTATGCTGATCCCCGTTCTGGCAATTTATAACCTTGGTAAGGTTTCGGAAGCTAACACAACATAAGTGATGCGGCTTCTTAGAATTTTATTTTCTACAACAAACGAGTGACTCCTTCCTCCGTTTACCCGAAAAACATAATGCCCTTGTTAGGAATACGCAAAGGCAAAACCTGTTCCCTGGGGGAGATTTTGTTACCCACAGTAAGTAATCCCCCGCAGATATAATACACTTATGCCATCGTCTTTTCTAATTCTCGAAGCACTTCCGAAAAAAAAGTTTTTTGGTATCGCCAACAGCTCCTGTTTCGATTTTTCTTTTATCTCCTCAATGGTAGCAAAACGCTTTCCTTTTATCGGTGTCTGCAGTTTTGGGAAGAGAAAAAAGTCACCGGGGGCCCAGTCTCATCAAAAATGGCCAAAAACTCACGCACAAGCATCGATGTGTGAGCTGGTGCGTTATCATGGTGCAAAATCCATGATTGTTTTTTCCACAATTCTGTGCATTTCTGACAAATTGCTTAACACAAACGGCTCATAGCTTCAAAGTAGTATTTCTTATTGACTGTACGACCGAGTGGCAAGAATTTATGATGCACCACGCCATTGCAGTCGAAGAAAACAGTGAGCAAAACCTTCACATTTCACCGAATTTTGACGTGCTTTTTTTGGTCTTGGCTCTTCTGCATGCTTCCATTGGGATGAGTGGGCTTTGGTTTCAATGTTATAACCATACACCCATGATTCGCCACCAGTTATGACCTTTTTGAGGAAATCTGGATCGTCGTTGACAACGTTCAACAGCTCCTCAGCCGTCATTGACATTTTCTCTGCCTTCCTTAAGCCGGTTATACCACAATTGAACTTGTTTTCTGCTCATAGTGGACTCGCCAAACGCCATAGTCAATATTTCAAATGTCGTTGTGCTATTAATTTAATTTTTTACAAACTTAATACAGTTTCTTAGATTCATTTTTCGAATAGTAAAAAAATCGAAGAGCACACCAAAAGACGACTAACCTTTTTACCTGTCAGAAACAAACTGGCAAAACAAAATGGCTAATATTGCCGACATACGAGTATACAACAGACATGTGTCACAGACATAACAGAAAAAATGCGAAAATCGAACACACGTAACTCGCGAATCTGAAAAATAACGGTAATTTGTTTATCAGACCTCGTATATACTCGTTTACTTAAAATTTTAATATAGCTAACTAAATGACCGCAGACACCTACTTATCAGCCATGTTCCAAGAAACGCGCGTTCTGAAACCGCTAGGCGTTTTGAAAAACGCTTAATTGATTTTTAGGTGTTCTAAGGAACGAGCATTTTACTGGCGTTTCGGAGTTTTTTCCGAAAAAATACAACATGTGATTTACATATGTATATATGTATGTGGTAATTGTATAAAACGAAAAAAAAATTTTACAACAAATAGACAAATTTTCTAACTAAGTTTTTTTAATTGAAAATATGTAAAATTCTTCAAACTTTTTATTGAAATCAAAAGAAATCATATTAAATTTTAAGTGCGAATAATTTTATTACCTTTTGCAAGTTCAGTTTTAGCAAATTCAATGAGTTCACTTGAATATACACATGTGAGTTGAAGTCGCCGATTTTAAGCGATATGCGTTTTACAGAACACCTACGAGTATTTGGCCATTTCAAATCGCAAAACCACACTTTTTGCGTTCAAAACACCTATTTGGCATTTTCAAATTGAATACGCTTAATTTAAGCGATTTGCGATTCTCAGAACCTGCCTGTAAGAGTCTGAACACAATGTTTGCGGTGCGGTACGATATCCCGTTGCAGGAGAGAAAAATAAACATGATACAGTACAGATACGGAAGACGGCGACGGCAATACTTGTCATTGATAGTTTACATTTTTATTAATTTATTTGTGCTTACGAGTACATTCTTATAAAAATTTCTAAAATATTTACTGTTTGTTTAACGTATTTTTAAGGGCAGTAAATAAAATATTATAGCTGTTAGTTTGGTACAAGCCACGCTTGATTTGTATGTGGAATTAGAAACTTGGCACATCCTAACAGGATATGGTGTGTAAGACACGTTAATGCACCAATTGTCCTGTTGCTTCCACTTTTTATACGCATCATGTAAGTTTCGAAATTTTTTTGTCTTTATGCTTCCTCAGCTAAAATTAAATAAAGTCTGACAAAAAATAAGGTAACTGAAAAAAATTCAGTTACCTGGTACGCCAAAATCTTTGTTAATTTGAACCAAAAAACTTCTTTATACTGGAAGGTTTTGTAACTTCCCGACTGCAAATTATAAAGACAGTCACTCCGCCAACTACTTTTTTTTTATTTTGTCTTCTTCCGTTAATATACTTTTTTAACTTTTATATTTCATGAAAAAATAATAAACTTCAAAATCATGTTTTTTTACAATAATGTTGGGAAAATCGTCAATTATGTAAAATATATGGCAACATCGAGGAGAGAAAGAGAGTAAAAAATTGAGAGAATGAGAAAGTCCGCAATGAAAATAAAATAAATTTTAATTTTATGCCGCTCCGCACTGCAGTTTTTTACTTCAAATTCGTATGAAAAACCGCACCGCAATAAATTATCGTTACATTGTGTTCAGACTCTAAATTAATTTAGTATACACAATGCAATTACAAATTTCGCCGAAAAATCAATTCTAGGAGTAGATTTTCTTATATTACAGTGTGGCAACACCTTTTTATATGTCTCTCTCAAGGCGAATTCATTACTAGGTAAACGTAACAGCACAGGTGATTATTTTTTTTTCTCGCGTTTTTTTCCAATGAGATTGTTAAATTTTTTTTCTTTTGTTTACAAACTTTGTCGCGCCATTTTAATCTGAAGATTTTTTGTATGATTTAGTGCAATTTCAGGAAATTTGTGCGAATTTAAAAGTGAAAAACTAATATAGTCTGTGAGTTTAATTACAAGCAATTATAAAAATTTATATTTAACGTTTATATAAAATTTTTTCCCAGCTGTACAATCTTAGGCGAATTTAGATTTTGACATTTACGATATATTTTACAATAACAAAATACATAGTACTGAATTCGCCTTTCCGCTTGCATTCACCTGTATAAATTCGCCTTGATCTCTCTAATAATAAACTTCAAAAGTCCTTAATAAAAATAATAAAAAGCGAATGCAACTACCTTGTATTTTTTTTTATATCACGATAACATACATATACAGGGTGTCCCAGAACTCAACGTCAAGCCGCAACAGGACAACAGGATCGATTGTAACCATCATGAGCAAAAGCAGAGTATAAAATCTAAAAGTTTTCAATTCAAAAATCTGAGAGTTCAAATTCCCTCTACTTATCATTAAACTTTTAACAATTATTTTTTTTTATATTTCTGGCTTTTAGTTTCTTTTCAATTATTTCTATTTCAAAATTTAAGTATTCTTTATATTATCTCTTATGTAGTTGATAATTGTTTTCCTTTATTATTGTACAATTCATTAGAAAAGACGTTAAAATACTAAGACAAAAATACTTTTAACCACGTTAGATGTTAAGCAGGATGTTTGAGAGATTAAACATGTGGGGTAAATAAAATGAATTAAATAATCCGGTTTAATACAACAATAGTTGGATGTCTTATAAGTTTGCTAATTAAATTCTAGATAATAAAAGACATTTAAAACAATTACACACAAAACTGGAAATCATATAGAAAAATTATAATTACTTAAATATGTGTTATTTCCTGTACGAGTGTCTTTACTTGGATTCTTTCTACATGAACTGTGATAAATGTAATCTCATACTGCTTGCAGTAAGAAGTCAGTTATGGCAAATATGTATATACTCGTATGTAAACATACATAAAGATCTTTAAACAAGGATACTGGACATATAAAAAGAGAAAGTTATATTTACTTTTCAGAAAATTAAACTAAAGAAATGTTTATAAATGATCAATTATCATCCAAATTGAAAGCAATTTAACAGGCATCAATCAGTCTATCCAAATTGAAATGCCAAACCAAAATCATAAATCATTTAACAAAATCAAAAATAAATCTGGCAACAGCTGGCAAAACGGCAAAAAGTGTTGCCAATTAAGTGTTATACACAGGCGGTTCGAAAACTTCTTAGCCTATCAATGAAAGAGAATAGTTAAGCTGGATTCACCCATTGTTTTCGAACAAAATTTTTGTCCGGACAAAATTTTTTTTATATGTATTTAGACGTCTCTCTTCTTGAGAGAGAGAAAATATTTTTTACGAACCACTCCCAACTTGAATTGGTTTAATTTTATATTTTGTCCGGACAAAATTGAAATGGGATGCCAATAGGATACATTTTTTCATACAAAATTATATTGCGTTGCCACATCGAATAAAAAATTTACATATTAATTTCATTCTAATTAAATTACAATTGTGGCTGCCATTTGATATATGTACATAGCTTTAATAGATTTAAAAAAATAAGTTATAGTTTTAATATGGAAATAAATGAATTGATTGCCCGAAAACTTATTGAAGAAATGAAAAAGCCAGGAAGAGAGTGTATGTATACTATACTATATAATGTGTAAAAATAACCCATGGCTCTTCTTTGCTTTAAAAGTCTTTTATATATATATATATATATATATATATATATATATATATATATTTTATATATATATATATATATATTTTATATATATATATATATATATATATATATATATATATATATATATATATATATATATATATATATATATATATATATATATATAATTAAAGTTTTAAGAAAAAAACTTTTTTCGAATATATTTAATCGAATAAAAATTATTTGATTAACAATTAGTTAATGAAATCATAAAGTGTCATATTGTACATTTCTCAAGTTTTCGGAAAAATGTGTTCGCTAAAAACTCATTACAGTAATCAAACAATAATTTTATAATTGGTAACTATATGATTAATATTTAAAATATGTATTGAACTTTAAACGAATATTTCTCCAAAGCCTTTCATTTTTCAATATTTCATATAGAACATCATTACATGCATAACTTTAATCGAATAAAAATTATTCCTTTAAGAGTTTTATAAGAAATTATTATAGTTTTCGAATCTTATTGTTATTTTTACGGCGTAATTGTTTTACAAAAACTAAAATTTGTAAGTGAAAATTTTTTTCCGAATAAATTTAATCGAATAATAATTATTCGATTAGTAATTAGTTAAGGAAACCACAAGGCATCATATTGTACGCTTCTCAAATTTCCGCAATAAAATTTATTCGAGTAATCGATTAATAATTTCGTTTTATATAATAAATACTGAACAGAATGACATTTAAACTAAAGCTACGTACACACGGTTGTCAGATCTTACAATATTGCCAGTAAAATTGTCTGAAAATGTATTACAATCGTGTGAACTGCCAATTTTTAACTTACAACGTTGTCAGAAAAACCATTGTCAATCAATTGTAAGACGACAATGTTGTCAGGCATCTGACAATCGTGAGAACACTCTTCGTCGGCATTGCCAGATAATTGGCTGGTATTGTAAGCTCAGTTTTAATTGTCAGATGTATAAAATTAAAGCACCTGACAATGGCATCATTGTCAGAAAAAAGTTTGATGGGCAACACTGCCAAACAGATCGTTGCTGATATACATAAGTGGCAATGCCTTACAAAATTTCTGGCAATTTTTTTTATCTAACAATCTGACAACCGTGTGAACTGACAATTTTTGTTGTCAGATGAATCATTTGTGAGACCATAGTCTGACAATGAAATTGTAAGATTTTCTTACGATCGTCTGAACACATAATGTACTTTTGCGGGACAATTTTTCATTGTCACTACATTGTCAGAATGTTGCCAGATCTTACAATATTGTAACATCTGACAACCGTGTGTACATAGCTTAAGTATTGAATTTAAAAAAAAATATTTTTCAGTCTTTTTTTTTTTTGTATTTCATATAAAATATACATAAATATTCGAATCAAAATGATTCCATTAGTAATTATTAAAGATTTTTTTTATTGTTTATGTGGTGCGGCCTAATTGTTTTATAAAATAAAATTAAAGTTTTCAGTGAACATTTTTTTCCGAATAAATTTAATCGAATTAAAACTATTCGATTACTGAATAGGTAAACAAATCATAAGGTATTATATTGTACGTTTCCCAAGTTTTCGTAAATAATTTATTCGAGTTATCCATTAATAGTTTTGCTATACAGAACGAGATTTAAAAATATTTAGAATATGTCTTAAACTTCGATAGAATATTTATTCAAACAGCCAGTTCGCCGATGTTGAAAGGATAAGTTCAATCGCATTTAGGGCGAAAGAAAATTGATTTGGGTTTTTTCTAACTTTATTATATGCGAACGATGTGTCAAAATTAAATTAAAAAATACATAAGTTCATTAATGTGAGTGACTAGCTTTCTTTTGCATACATTTTCCTTCGATATAGTCGAACAGGAAAGTCTTTTATTTTTCGGTATTTATGCGAAACATATGAATAACTTTAATCGAATAAATATTATTCCTTTGATAGTTATGTGAGTTTTCAAATCTTATTTTTATTCATGCGCTTTAATTGTTTTATAAAAAATAAAAGCAGTAAGTGCAAAACGAATATTTCTCCAAAGCCTTTCATTGTTCAATATTTCTTGTAGAACATAAATACATGCATAACTTTAATCGAATAAAAACTATTCCTTTAAGAGTTTTATAAGAAACTATAATAGTTTTTGAATCTTAGTGTTATTTTTACGGCGTAGTTGTTTTAAAAAACTAAAATTTGTAAGTGAAAAATTTTTTTCCGAATAAATTTAGTCGAATAAAAATTATTCGTAGAATAATTAATTAAGGAAATCATAAAGTATTATATTGTACGCTTCTCAAGTTTCCGAAACCCCTTTTTCGAGTAAGCGATTAATAGCCTCATTTTAAATTTTAAAAATACATATTTAAAATTCGTTTTGAACTTTAACCGAATATTTTTCGGTATTTCATGTAACATATATATCAATAAATTTAAAAATTTAAAATAAAAATTATTCGTTTAATTATTATTAGAGAAATCATAAGGGTTTATCGGATCTTATTAAGCCGCAGAGGCTTTCTATTAATAAAATAAGTTTTTAAAAGATTAAACAAACAAAACTTATTCGAATATTGTGTTAATAATTCCATTTAAAGCAAAAATATTACACAGGGAAATGTTTAGCCATATTTTAAACTGTAGTAAATTCCAATTGAATAATCTTCCAACTTTTTTTTTTGCATATTATGTAAAACATAGAAATGCTAGTTAAAAATGTTATTCGAATAAAAATATGTTATAATAAAAATTAGAAAAGCTTTCTGACTCGGTTTCGTGATTGGCAAATATACGACAATTTAACAGGAAAACTCTAACCCTCGAATAAAATTACTCAAAATATCAAATGCAATTTTTTCGAAAAATTTGATAAATGCCATTCGAATGGAAAGGTATGAAACGCAAATTTTAATAGAACAATTCAAACTTTTCAAAATTTTAGTTGTATTTGCTTATCTCCAGTGTGCATCTTCTGTTTCTCCTTGACAGCTTTCAACCTGAAACGTTTTTGTTGTAGAACTTTATTAGCTTCCATGTTTTACGCATTACTAACAATATTTCATCTTTCTTCACTTTCTTTTCATGTTCCAATGATGATCCACTACCAATAATTTCTGCCCCTCAAAGGAACAGGTAAGCTTTTTCATCATTTCGGCATCAAGATCATTTTGTACATAAAATTATTAAAGCTTCTTTAAGCTACATACATGCAAACTTTAAAATTATTTATATATCTATCAAATACGATTTCTTGACAGGTTGGCAGGATTAACAGATATACAAAAAGCTTTCAAATAGAAGAGAACTTTAACACGATTTACACACAGAAAGAAATATGCACAAAACCACATTGTAACATTTATATAAAAGCCCCATATTTATTAGAATTTTTTGAATTCTCTAGCTTTTTAGTTTAGGTAACACAATTTTATTAAAAACTTTAATCGGTTGTAAAGACATTTTTATAGATTTTTCTAGGTTAGGTTCTAGTGAATCATATAAACGACAACTTTTTTACTAGAGAGCGAATATTTTAAACGTATTTTTATTCTATTCTATTTTATATATAAATTTTTATTTTTCTGTATTCATAAATGGGTTGTTAAGTAATTATTTAGTGGTATTTACATATTTCCTCAATTTTTATTTTCCTCACGTAAAAGTTTTATATTTAAACATATTCTTTAAGTATTATTAGTTGTTGAGTTTCTTTTTATTTTAGTTCAAATCATATTACTCATTGAGAATTTGCTGTTAAGGCTCTTCTAGAAATATCTGACCAGAGATGAATAAGTGGAATATTTTTGGTGGGATTAATTTTTAAGGCTCTGCATCGCTTGTTTGCTCTAATAAATATTAATCCACCGAACATTTCTTCACGCATTAATCCTTCTTTTTCTTCGTTACTCGAAAAAAGCTGCAAATGTGCACAAGTACTACCAGTACTCTACTACCCATTGATTCGGATACTTGTCTTTGAATTAATTAAGTCCATGGAAAACCCATAGTTTGGCCAGCATAAGTGTCATTTCCGTTTAATAAAATCATATTTATACCCAATTTTCGTAAACAGAATGGATAAAAATCGCGGCAGCCCTACTTTAGACTTTGAGCTTAATTATACGGTGATTTAAATTCATGTTTTTTTTTCAATATTGCTTTAAAGTTGCTACCAAAATCATATTACGTTTGTACGATGACTTTTAAACCATGACTCGTTTGTCTCTTTTTATCCTTTTGCTAGGATCGATGTGGTTATCTTGGCCGTCAAATGAAAATAAAACAATTCTAAAAAACAACACATGAGTCAGGATGTGAAATTGATTTCCATCTCCACGGGGTGAATTATTCACGGTTCACCAGCGCCCCCGTGTGGCTTGCAAGGCTCACACAGGTCGCAATTTTTTGCCATAAATTTGTAGCCATATGGAGAAACCCCTTGCTGAAAAATTCAGACTTTCTAATGACTCCCACTTTTCCAGAAGTCAATGAAGCATTAACAGCACCAGCCCAACTCACCCGTCTAACCATCACCTATGCTTCCTTACCTTACAGGTATCTGTTGCAAGACAACAGTATCTTGGGGGGTTATTAGCCCCCGAAAACTGGCCTTGCACTATAGTCACCAAGGAAACTAATTCGCCTTCATACGATTTTCTATTTAAAACATAGCCAGAAAGTTGCGGCCAAGCACGTGTCCCCGTTCAGCCAATTAAGTCTTGATAAGGCTGTCGAAATTCCAACATAACGCAAGTCATGCAGCTTCTTAGAGTTTTAGTTGCTACAACAAACGAGGGACTTCTTCCCCTCCTTGAGTCAGATTGTGAAATTGATTTACATCAAGAGCTGCCTTATCGGCCTGATCTGATGATGTACTAACTGCTCGGGGTGAATTATTCATGAGCACCCTCATTATGCTTTCTAAGCTCACATAGGTCGCAACTTTTTGCCATCAATTTGTAGTCATATGGACAAGCCCCTTGCTTAAGAGTTCAGATCTTCTAATCCCTATGAAATTTCCAAACAGTCAATGGAAAACAATGCTTAATGAGTTGGCAGGCCGAAATCCATTAAGAGCAACCGATTTTAACCAAACCACCTATCTAGCCATCACTACTGGTTCCTTAAATTACACGTATTTGCTGCAAGACAACAGCACCTCGGAAGTTACAATCCTCCGAAAACCGCTATGAACTTAAGTTATCAGGGAAACGAATTCTCCTTCCTGCGATTTCAGCTTCAAACCACAGCCAGAATGTTTCAGCCAAGGCAGGCACCTCAACTATGATCAGTACTGAGAGATCTGCATTGTAAAACCTTGCGGGGGCCTTGGTGTACCTCATTCTACCTATTTTAACCCTTGATACGGATTTCAGAAGTCCAACACAACATAAGTTACGCGGCTTCCTAAAGTTTTACTTACTGCAACAAATGAGGGACGCCTTCCCCTCTATGCCCCAGAAAGCAGAGTGCCCTGGTTTGGTGCACATCAGAGCCAAACCTGCTCTCCAGGCTAAGGTTTTAACTGCCGCCAGACCGTTTCAGCTAAGATGCAGGCATCTCAGCTACGATTAGCGCCAGGAATTTCTATAAAATATACTCTCCTGAAAATTTTGCCGATCACCGTTCTGGCAAATAACCCTTAATGCGGACTCCCAACACAACCTATTTCCGGCAGCGAATTCCTAGAGGGACTCCTACCTCTCTAGACCCCAGAGCACCTTGCTTGGGCATACACCAAGGAAAAACCTGCTGCCCTGAAAAATACCAACTGCAGGAAAGGCTGCCAGACTATACTTGATACACTGATATAAACTTTAATGCTGGTGTGAGTCTTAGAAAAATAGAAGAAATATGGAAAACTAAGGATGAATCAATAACAGCGCAACCTAAACTAGCACATCAGGCGTAATTTATCTGTTAAAAATTCTCTATATACAACATGTACGAGACATACCGCAAATAGCACGGCGTCAACGCTTTGCAATAGGAAAATCCAATTTTGAGAAACCGTAAGAGATTAAACTCTCTTAGCAAAGCTCCCAGCGGCGAATACTGTCTAGCACATAACTTCTCTTCAATGATGTGTGCCTCACTTTGTGCCAGTTTACACACATCAAGTTTGACTCGTCAAGTCTTGAGGTTATGAGAGAACGGGGAAAAGAGAAAAGGGAAAAGGGTGTCGTCTTGCCGGTACCGTCAAGTATAAAATGGAATCCAAAAATATCTGAAAACTTGAAGGCAAAAATACTTAAACTTGATGACATAAAGCTTTTGTGTGTGAACATAAATGCAAGCTCAAAAGAAAATTGAAGCAGAATTGATCAAGAAAACCTGATGTGTGTAAACTCAGACTTTGTGATCAATGAATGCTAACTTACAAAGTGTATGGCAGTAGTATATGGAGCTCCCAAAAATGAATTACGTTCGTCTTTTGTATGGCATTTATACTTATGTACGTATTTTATTTTTTAGTTGTAAATTAAACGTTCGCCATCTTTGTCAGACTACGTTGCAAAAATTTTAATTAACAAAATCAGGTAAAAGTGCCTAGAAAACATTATAAAAATGGTCAAAAACGATAAAACATTTAGTGAAAAAATAAAAAAGTGCAGTAAACAAAAAACAGAACAAACTTATTTAATGGAATATTCCCTAATAACTGAAGAGCGCACTACGTCTTCGGTCTACTTAGAAATTAAGCGATTGCATATGCGCTGCCTACTGTTCACTTACAATGTATGTTAGGAAGTAATGAGTTTTTGTTGGATATTTGCAGCTGGTAGGCGTTCACTCTACAAATGCGGCAATGTGTATGAAAAAGTATACTAAGTTCGTATATGAGATGGTGTGCATTAAAAGACTGCACAGAATGTTTTAAAGAACACTGCTCACTACTGTGCAGTAGTTCCAAGCACTATATTTCAAAACAATTTTTAAACCAAAACAAACAAGCTATAGAACATTTAGAAACAGAACAAAAAATCATAGTTTTGAAACGCCTTCACGACAGTGCTTGACTGTACTTGAATTCTGTTTCACAGCAAAATCAATGCTTGAAGTTCTACTTCAATTTTGTTCTATTTCGTTTGGTTCTACTTGTGTTTGGTTCTGTTTGTTCTAAATGCTTATAAGACAATATTAGTTTATGTGTTTACAAAATTTCGGCACTGAAGTGTTTGTTTTGAAATGTGAAAGAAGACGATGGCTAGTACTTGAAAATACTACGATGTTTTGTAAGACATTTTTATTATTATGCTTGAGCAGCCCACTAGTGTGCACTACTGACTTACTACATCGGAAGACTAATTTATCTGTTTATTATTTAAATGTAATGATTTTTATTAAACTAGGTTAGCGAACAATACTGTTTAACGCTCTTATTTAAGTTGCTTGCTACAGTGTAAAATCAAAGCGTTAAATTACGTTGCGCTTTTCGCCCTAATTTAAGCTGCGATGGAAATTTGTATGCTCGTAAATGAAAATAAAGTTATACAAGTAGAAAACTTTTCTAAAGGGTGGTTTAATTTCAAGGGCCAATGATGATTTTGAATGAAACACAAACTATTTAGGAAATTATTGTAATTTTATTTTATTATGATATATTGGTATTACTCAATTATGTATGGAGCAAAATATCGGCCAAATAGACGCCGCGACCATGGCGGCACACCTCCATCCGAAGGTCCAAATTTTCGATGACCCTGAGGCATAATGGAGGTTTTATGCCGTTAATGTGCCGAATTATCTCATCCTTTAGCTGTTGAATTGTTGCTGGCTTATCGACGTACACCTTTTCTTTCAAATAACCCCAAAGAAAAAAGTGCAACGGTGTCAAATCACATGATCTTGGCGGCCAATTGACATCGCCATTACGTGAGATAACACGGCCATTGAATTTGTTGCGCAAAAGAGCAATTGTTTCGTTAGCTGTGTGGCAAGTGGCACCGTCCTGCTGAAACCACATACCGTCTACATCCATATCTTCCAATTCGGGCCATAAAAAGTTCGTTATCATCTCACGATAGCGAACACCATTCACAGTAACTGCCTGACCGGCCTCATTTTGGAAAAAATACGGCCCGATGATGCCGCCAGCACATAAACCGCACCAAACAGTCACTCTTTGTGGGTGCATTGGTTTTTCGACAGTCACTCTGGGATTCTGTTTATTGCCGAATCCACTGAGGTGAAAATGTGCCTCATCACTGAAGATGATTTTCTTCGAAAATTGATCATCATTTTCATAATAAGTCTGGATAACTTTAACACGTTGTTGGATTGTGTATCTCTCCATGGTTCAAATTGAGTAAGTCTGAAATAGAGAAATGTCAAATAAAATTCGGAAAAAACTTGGCGTTTAGGTGTGGTTGACATTCAACATCGGCCTTTGAAATTTAAGCACCCGATATTTCTTAGTTTTTCAATTTGACATGTATTTGAGACATGATTACTTTATATTATGGCATAAATGACATCGATCTGTCTGTGTTATACTGTCAGCTGATTTCTAAACTTATATGTTATCATTATAACCACTTATTTATTCTCAAGTCGGATAATCCTTGAATCGACCTTAAGCACTGAATTACGAATTTCGATTTTTTCGTTTTCATTTTTAATTTTGTATAAACATACCTACATGCATATACATACATACATATATATACATATGTATTTAATAATGTGTTTCCTTTGGAAAAATAAACCAGATGTCAAACACTACCAGCATCCTCTTTAGCCGTGAAGCAAAACAAAAACCATATCCATTCCACTTTTGTGTTTCTTTCTTTTATCCCTGTATTTCCTTTTATTATATTTTTTTCTTGTGGTTTTTTTTCTCTCGTTCATTGTACATTTCAGGGAGGCTACCTAGATGGACTACGTTCACATTTGGGTGGTTTAACACAACGTGTCAAATCATGGTATTGGGGACGACCTCTTGTAAGTGCAATTGTATTTTTCATAAAAAAAAAATCCTACAAAAACAAATTTGTTTTCTATTCAAATCAATCAAACAACCACAAAAACAAAACTATTACTTCCAAAAAAAAAATGAAATAAAAACTTTTACAATTCAAAACCAAAAACATAAAAAAAAAATTATTTTTCTCTAATAAGCACATTTCAATTAAAACTTTTTTCAAAAACTTTCAAAATTTTTATGAAAAACAAAATTCTTTCTTAAAACATTAAAAAAAAAAACATGAAATAGTCCTGCAAATTTCATAAATGACTTTTTGTTTTTTGTTAATTTTGTTTTATTTTTTGTTTTGCTAGAAAAGGTTTTTTTGAGTCCTGCTTAAATTTCTCTTCCGTTCAAATTTGTCCTTTATTGAAGTGAAGCTTGTTTTTGTTATGGATCTTGGAAGCATCCATTTGAATAAAACACTTGAATTTCTTTTTTTATTTAGTTTTTTTTTTTTCTATTTATTTGTATATTTATGTTTTCAAAACATTACCTTTTTGTAGTTGTTCTTTTTTTTCTCAAATTCTATGTTGCACTTGTATTTCTTGTTGAACTCGAAATAGTTTTAAATAGTATTTTGCAAAATAGTTAAAAAAAACCAAATTATATTTTCAAACTTTAGTGTTTGCAAATATTTTTGCAATGTATGTAAGTATTAGTGATCACAAAATATATAATTAATTTAAAAATCACAAATAATAGTAATAAAAATAAAAATTTAGCTGAACAGAATTTACAACAACTGTCAATGAAAAGCTTGAAAAATATAATTGCACCATAACGCATGAGTCACCCTGTATTTGTTTACATTTAGTTTGATTTTTTTTTTAGACATTATTTAATTTAACATTTCATTTAGTTAATCATGCACTCCATTACAATTTAATTTCTTTATTTAATTATTCTATTGTTTAAGATTTACAAAAAAAAAATGTTCTGGGTTTCAAAGGCAGCTCGTGGAAATAAAGAGTTTTTTTCTGTTGATCCCAATTTATTGACCTTTTTAAATAAATTTCTTGTTTTAAATAATTTTAAAATAATTGTTATATAACAGTTATTTTTCTGACGAAGTTTTGCAACGGAAAACGAAATATTGAATAAATTTATTATACATTTTTATAAAAAAAATGACCTCGGAAATTTGCAAATTATTTAAAACATGAATTTTTTTTTTTTTGCTTGTAATAAATCGTAAAAATTTTATTTTTTGGAACTATGTTTCCCTACTGCTTTAAGTATTAAACACATAGACCACAGCAGACTACACGACTTCACAACAGCAAATGCTGCAACCGGCGATTGTAGTCGTGTAGGACACTACTGAATTCTTTTGAACACGACAGCAACATAAATTCATTTTCAAAAAATTATATTTCAGCGTGGCCACCTAAGAGATTTTAGTTTCACAAAATTTGTTGATTTACAAAACAAGATCTGTTTATATCACACTCTCATGAATATGTTGTTATTCTGTCTAAAAAGCAAAAGTCTTAAAAAGATAAAACGAGTAAATTAACTTAAAAAAGTTTTCGTTTACTACGATTAACTCAGCTTAGGTGGGCCTCCAAAGTTTAAAATATAATCAGATATATGTAAATCGTTAATGAGTGAACTTTTTAGTTATATACATATGTACAAGATTAACTAGTTGTGGGTTCGAGTCCAACTTTAGTCAAGAAGAAGGATTATTTTTAATTATAACAATAATTGCTGTGAGACAATAAGGCCAAAGAAGAACAGAAAAAATAATTGAATACCATTAAGCTGGGGGACAACTAGCTGTTTCGTAGTCGCTACACTACTCATCAGCACCCACTGGGATTCGAACTCGGGATCATGTGAACATGATGTATTTTTAATACGGCCGCTTTAACCACTTCAGCCACCGAGCTCTTTAATTATTCTTACGTTAATGTTTGCCACATATTGATCACATACATATATGCAATTGTTATAACCCCAGTTGTTTGTACAGGATTTTCTGTCACTGAACAACCAGTTTTTAATTTTTTATTATTTACTAATAATTCTCCTAACTGTGAGACGTATTTGTATGTAAATCATTAATGAGTGAACTTTTTTAGTTATATACATATGTACAAGATTAACTAGTTGTGAGTTCGAGTCCAACTTCAGTCAAGAAGAAGGATTATTTTTAATTATAACAATAATTGCTGTGAGACAACAAGGCCAAAGAAGAACAGCAAAAATAATTGAATACTATTAAGCTGGGGGACAACTAGCTGTTTCGTAGTCGCTACACTACTCATCTACTGAAGTGGTTAAAGCGGCCGTATTAAAAATACATCATGTTCACATGATCCCGAGCTTATTAAAAAACAGACAGCAAACAAATTTCTAGAGAAAATTTGTCAAATAAGTGTTTAATAAACATACAATATTTTTTATGAATACGGCCGTAAGTATGTTTGCATATATTTAACAATAGTACCAATAAATTTATTAATGTATTTAAAACAGCATTTAAACGTTATTGTTATTTTGTGTTATATTAAAAAATATAACCAAGAGCAAATTGGTCACACTGTTTTTATTTTGTAGTCAAGAAAAATAGAAATTAGTTTAATTCGACTGCGGCAAAAAAATCAGTATAGACAACAACCAGTAGTCGTGTCGTCTTGCTGTTGTCAAAATAAATGTTCGCATTTAAATGCATGTAATATTTTATATTTGACATATTGAAGTCGGTTGTTTGCTGGCTTCAATGTGTTTAATGCTTTACACAACAGCTATACGAGGGCGGTTAGGAAACTTCTTAGCCTACCACAAAAAGCGCGGTATAAACAGAAAAAAGTTAAATGTTTTGAAAACTTCCATCTCTGCTATGAACACATGTTAAATTTTGTTTCGATCTGGTAACTCCTTCATATAGAAACAGGTGTTCACAAAAGACGCATCCGTGATTTTTTTACAATGGAAAAATTAGAAATGCGTGGTGTCATTAAATATTTACATAAAAAAGGTTTATCGGGACAAAAAATTCAGAAATATTAACTGCAGAAATAATTCATAATTTTAGTTATTGTATGATATAAAAAAAAGGCGACGTTTACACCGTGATTTAGGATAATGCCTTTTTTCACATTTTCCTTCAAAGCTGCTTTCAAAATGATCTCACATGAAATTTGATAAATGTTTTTCCTTGTAATTATTACTGTATAAACATTGTTATGGCCTGTTTCACAATTTTGGAGAATTTTGAGCGGCAAAAGCTCCTATTTTCGATGCCTTTTTTAGCTGAAAGACAACACAGCGTAAAAAAGTAGCAAGGAATGTCCCAACTCATTAAAAAAAACTTAATTTTCAACGTACGAAATCGAAAAACAGGCCGTTAATCTCTTTCCATGGTTTGTGGTAGTCTATAATAAAAAAAATTGTTGCAAGTTTGTTGCGACTTTATAACTCACGAACGGTCAAACCGAATTCGATTAAATTTAAAGTTTGTTCGTATGGTCGAGCAGATGATTTATCTAAAGCTTGCATGAAATCGGCCGACGCATTTGTGAGATATAAATTTTCATAACAATATATAATTACGTCCATATAAAAATAAATAAAAACCCATGAGTATGATTTAATGTTAATATTGATGCGTAGCGAAGCTATTATCGTATAAATACGAGTACCTTGCTACATGCATAAACATAAAATAATGTAGCTGAATTACGAATAAGAATCAGTCGTAAAGCAGCTCTGAGCTGAAGAACGACTCTCTCGTCATCGTGATTATTTCTTAGGCGCAATCAGGCTTAATGTTATTGTTTCGCCTTCGAGAGTTTTGCGTCTCATTTGCACTGCTGCATTGTTTGCCACAACTAATTGTTTTGGTTTACAGTATTTTTGACGTAATTCGTTGTTAACGTATAGGTCGTTATAGTTAGTCACAACGACGCTACACATCTACTATTACTTTCATCTTGTGCACACAGTCTTCGTTATACTATGCATCCTTTACTTTGCAAATTTACTTTACATTTGTATAACTACATAAATAAATTAAAAACATATAAATGAGAATAAAAAAAAATCTAGAAAAAATATAAAAAAAGAAACTCATGCTTTTATCTTCGTTGTCACAATTCGTCGTTACAATAATAAAACATGCACTTCACGCAGGACTTTAAATCATGGTGTAAGTGCCGCCAAAGTACTATCAAGCAGTTGGAGATATATGCCAAATTATTTTTGTATAAAAAAATTTAATAAAAATAACATTTTTTGTTTTATTTCATATCTAGGAAATACGAGATAAAACATTATCAATTATTGTATTGTTGCAATTCCAAGAAATAGATAGCCTGTAAAATAGTATTTTTTCTTCATACAATATAGTTTTCTAATTGAATTTTGTACTTATTTAGCATATCATAACAAAAGATAGTTATAAAAAAGATTTACATCAGCACCTGCCTTGCGGCCTTATCTGATAATGGACCAGTTCCACGGAGTGAATTATTCACGATTCACCAACGCCCCCGCGTGACTTACCAGGCTCCCACAGGTAGCAATTCTTGCCATATGAACAACTTCTTGTTAAGGACTGCGGGAGGGATTTCCTGTATGCAATTTCCCAGCAATCAATGGAAGACAAGGCTTAATGGGTTGGTAGGCCGAAGCCCACTAAGTGCATTAGCCTTTAAAACAACTCACCCATCAACCATCACCACAGGTTCCTTACAGTACAGGTATCTGTTGTATAGGCAACAGATCCTCGGGAGATTGTTAGTCCCCGAAAAAAGCCATGCCAAGCAATTATCAAGCATACTTCCTGCATTTTAGGTTTCAACCACAGCCGGAACGTTACAGCCAAGCTGATCAACCATGATCAGCCCGAGTTGAACCGCAAGCAGAACTACCCGGGGGCCATGCGGATCCTCGTTTTGCCAATTTATACCCCTGGTAAGGGTTTCGGAAGCCAACACAATATAAGTCATGCGGCTTCCTAGAATTTTGTTTCCCTTCCTCTCTTTTCCCCGAAAAGTGCCCAAGTTAGGAATACGCCAAGGCAAAACCTGTTCCCCGGGGGGAACAAAAGATAGAGAAGAAAAACTTAATTACTCTCCAGCATTATAAAAATTTACATAAAAAACAATTAATGAGACATTTTAAATTGCGACAAGAAAAAAAGGCTTCACTGTTAAATCCTGTAAAAAACTAATGTTAGTTAACTTGATTATTTTTTAGGCTTAACTGTTTTTGAAGCTCAGAACCCATTCCTTTGGTTTTTATTTTTTTAGTTTCTTAAAAACAATAATAAAATTTTCTTTTATTAAAAAAAAAAAAAAAATATCACACACACCTGTTACTAAGTCAAACCACCTGTAGTTTAGTGTATTCTTAGTTGAGCTTGAATTATTTACTTGTGAATGTTCTAAAACTACTTAAACTCGTAGAGCTTTTCTGGAACTATCCTTTTCGAAAACCACCACCACAACCACAATCTCCACAAACAACATCGTGTTACTCTTTAATTTATTTTGTAGTGTGTCTTCACTAGTCTTTCAACGCAACAAATAGTTCGCTTAAAAATTTCTCAAACTTGCAACTAGATTTTACTTTCATTATTCTCTTCTCTAAAATCAACTCAGTCATAATACGCCGCATTTATCATTTGTTTTCATAAAAACAATACAGTATATTTAAAAAATATATATAAATAAAAAAAATACACTTAACCCCTCACACAGAAATAAATTAAAACACTGACACAGACACTTTAGTCGTACAATCTGAACATAAAAAAAAGAACAAAATTAAAATGTTATAAATAATATAAAAAAATAATGAACAGCAAAAAGAATTAAAAATAAACAAAACGATCGTTATCATTTCAAGTGTAAAACACAAAAATTTAATTGCGAAAAGTTGTTAACAAAAACAATAAAAAACAAAATAAGAAATTACTTTTTTTATCTGAACAATTAAAAATAATACTTATGTCAACGTTTTGAAATATTAAATTCCAATTTCGTTCATTCATTTAAAGTACACAAGTTAATTATACCTGCCCACGCTTCATATCAAGTCACATATGTTTCAAGGTTTGTGTATACAAAGCCAATACTGCAAGCATTTTGCCTGGAGCTTGGAAACCAATTTTAAAAACGTTGGGAAATATAATATCAGAAAAGTGCTGCCATTGTCATTTTTTCCAAAACCCTTTGCGATATGGTTGTTGTATTCGCTAGTCTTTGAGGCCTGGCAACAAGGAACTGCTGCGAAGGACCATGCAAAGCCTTGTGTTAAATAAATATAATTTAAAAAACCAAAAAGCATGCATCGATATCAAACTCAAAAGTATTTTTGGAATTCCCAAAATCAGCTTCAGGTATCGCCAAAATCCCCCTAATTCCCCGAAAACAATATAGCAACTTCAATTTTTGTTCTGAATCCATAATAACCGTTAAAAGTGCTGCCATTGCAATAATTCTCCAAAAGTCTTCGCGATAGGGATGTTGTATTCACTAGTCTTTAAGGCTTAGCAACTAGGAGCTAAGCGAAAGCCCATGCAAAGCCTTGTGTTAAATAAATATAGTTTAAAAAACTAAAAAGCATGCGTCGATATCAAACTAAAAACTTTTTTTTTTGAATTCCCAAAATCAGCTTCAGGTATCTCCGAAATCCCCCACTTTCTCGGATGTAATATGGCAACTTCAGTTTTTGGCTCTGAATCCATAATGACCGTTAAAAGTACTGCCAAGATAATTTTTTGCCAAAAACCTTTGCGATATGGTTGTTGTGTTCGCTAGTCTTTGAGGCCTGGCAACTAGTAGCTACTGCGAAGTACCATGCAAAGCCTTGTGTTAAATAAATAAAGTTTAAAAAACTCGCTTCGATATCAAACTAAAGACAAATTTTTGGAATTCCCAAAATTAGCTTTAGGTATCGCCAAAATCCCCCACCCCCCGGAAACGATACGGTAACTTCAGGGTTAGATTTAAACCCGTAATGACCGTTAAAAGTGCTGCCGTTGTCAGTTTTTCCAAAACCTTGGCGTTAGCGTTGTTGTGTTCGCTAGGCAACAAGGAACTACTGCGAAGGACCATGCAAAGCCTTGTGTTAAATATATATAGTTTAAAAAACTAAAAAACTAAAAAACACGGTCCGATATCAAACTAAAATCATTTTTTGGAATTCCCAAAATCAGCTTCAGGTATCGCCAAAATCCTGCATTTTCCCGGAAACAATATGGCAACTTAAATTCTTGCTCTGAATCCGTAATGGCCGTTAAAAGTGCTGCCATTGTAATAATTCGCCAAAAGCCTTTGCGATAGGGTTGTTGTATTCACTAGTCTTTGAGGCCTGGCAACTAGGAGCTAATGCGAAGGCCCATTAACCTCGTGTTAATATAAAACTCTGTCTCTTTCTCTCTCTCATACACAAAACTATGCTCCTTTTATGGCAAAATAATATACTAGGTAAAAGTGGAACTACAACAAGCCAATAATAAATTTGACGATGGGGCGAGTGAAAATGTGTTTGCAATAATTAAAATTTCAAAACTAGAGCTTTGTAATTTCCTATAAAAACTTCTGAATTTAGCTTAACAATTGATTTGAGCCAATTTTTTAACACTTCCCCAGTCAACTTCTTCTCTTAGCCCTATTTATAACTTTTTGATGTTTTCTTTATCTGAATTTTTGACGAAAGCACTTTGAAATGTTAATTGTTAAATAATCGTTTAATTTTTTACTAAAAATTCTACTAAATAAGAAATCTTAACACAATAAAATTTTTTAGCTTTCAAAATACTTTAATATATAATAATAAAAAGAATGAAAAACCCAAAAAACTAATTAGCCTAAGCCACCATATTAAACCTTAACGTTCGCCCATATTTTGAAAAGCGCGAAAAAACTTTTTGTTGGCATGTTCAAGCTATCGCTGGCACAAATGCAAAACACTTATGAGTACTTAATAAGTTTTTTATTATTCAAAGTATTGGCGATCCTTATCGTTCGACATCGTGGAGCAGGCCCCAACACTGAGCAATAAATTTTATCAAAAACAATTTTTTTCCAATTTTAAACATTTTTCAAATTCAATAACAAAATTTTCATAACGGCCGTTTGATTTTATGTAAATCAATGAAAACAAAACACAAATAAATTGAAAAATTATGGCAAAAAAAAAAAATACAACAACTTGTAAAAAAAAACCCCTTAATTAGGAGTTGGCCACAAAACTTTCGAGAAGTTTCGATATGAAGGAGGAAGGCGGTACATTAATGGGCGATAAAGGTGTACGCAGACATCAGGTGAGTAAAAATTCGGGTAGATGGGCACTAAACTCAACAACTCAACAATTCCCCCAAAACAAACAGGCACGATTCTAAAACAGAAAACTTAAAACAGAATGCAACTCTCTCGAACAAACAGAATACAAATAAACTACAATAAACAGCAGCAACTCGAAACTCATTGAAAACCATTATTTTCATTTTCCAATTTCATTTTTCAATTAGCATTTTCAATTATAAATAAACCCAAAAACCAACAACGAAAACTTTCGAATTTCTTTCAAATTTGATTGATTTTTTTCTTTAGTTTCATTTTCTACTCCTTTAGCAATTGGCTTGTTTGTAAAATAAATTATTCCTTTAAAATAAAAGACACCATTCAAATTTATTTATTCCCAAGTACTTGAATAAACTTTAATTATGTTCGATTTATTTTATTAAACTAACAATCATTTTTAACGGATTGCCTGCTAGATATTGTTTTAAATAATTTATTAATTTAATTCCTTTTAAATATTAAATGAAAACACACACCTCAAAAATATACTTCTGAATATAGAACTAGTACCTATTTATAAATAAATAATACACCCTTTTTAAATACTTCCAAACAAAATGTTTTGAATTTTGAATCTTTTTCGTTTTATTTAAGAAATTATACAGATTCTTGGATTTTTACTTTTAAAAATTTTAAATAACAACATTTTTGTAATTGCTGTTCAAAGAAAACAGACGAGCCATAACGACTCAAAAAATTGAGTTATAAAAATGAATGTGATGTTTAGGGGACACGAATGAGTGATGCGTCTAGAAAATTATCTCTTAATCTCAAAATATTGAGTATATTTCATACGCATTTTCTAGACGTATCACTCACTCATTCGTGTTCCATAATCACCACAGAAACTTATTTTTTAAACTTACCGCTCGTCTTGGTTCTTTTTTTTAAATTCTTTTACTAACAAATTTTTGTTTGAGTTCTTTTTTTGAGTACTATGGACTTAGAACATGTGGTTCCAGCATAAAGGTGCTCTGCTCCACATAGCGGTTGCACATTCACATTCTTCGTGAATGATGTGATGATATTTCTATCCAACTGAGAGCCAATACAACAACATTTTTGTATTTGCTGCTCATAATAAACAGACGAGCCAGTTAAAAATTGCTCAAAAACTTGAGTGATTTTCATATTTATTTTGTAAATGTACTGCTCGTCTTGGTTCTTTAAATAGCACTAACATTTTTTAAATTCTTTTACCAAAATTGTTTGTTTGAGTTCTTCATTTGAGTACTATGGACTTAAAGGACATGTGGTTCCGGCATAAAGCTGCTCTGGTCCACTTAGCGGTTCCCACGATGCACATTCTTCATGAACGATTTGATCATATATCTATCCCGTGCAGAATGTGTCACTAATTTACATCAGCACCTGCCTAGGCGGCCTCATCAAATAATGGGCCAACTCCACTGGGTGAATTATTCAGGATTCGCCAGCGTCCCCATGTGGCTGGCAAGTCTCACACAGGTCACAACTGTGGTTGTAGTCATATACACAAACACCTTGCTGAAAAGCTTAGGCCTTCTAACTCCTCATGCATGCAGTATCCCAGACAGTCATTGGAAGACAAGGCTTAATGAGTTGTTAATGAAATATACTCAAAATATTTAGTATATTTCAAAGGAATTTTCTAGACGCATCACTCACTCGTGTCCCATAATCACCACAGAAACTCATTTGTTAAACTTACCGCTCGTCTTGATTCTTTAAATAGATCTAATATTTTTTAAACTCTTTTACCAAAAATTTTTTTCTTTGAGTTCTTTTATTGCGTAGTATCGAATTAGACGACATGTGGTTCCGTGGATGCACATTCTTCATGAGTCAATGGCAAACAAGGCTTAATTAGTTGCTGGGCCGAAGTTTGTCCAGAACATTAACCACAAGCAACTCAGCCGCCTAACCATCACTACAGGTTTCTTACATTATAGAGATCTGTAACCAGAGAACAGCATCTCAGATTTTATTAGCTCTCGAAAACTGGAAATGCAACAAAGATATCAGGGAAACTAATTCCCCTTCCTTTGATGTATTAATACTTTGATTTTATGTTGCAATAAGTAACCTAAATAAGAGCGCTAATGTTGTGCTATAAACAGTATTCTCATTAACCTTGTTTAATAAAAATCGCTGAATAGAAATAATAAAAATTTCGACAAAATTCTTAAGCAGGCACGTAACAATATAAACCTTTAAGCCTTCCACATAAAGATATAGAGCTTCTGAGTTCCAATGATGTAAATGAAAATGTGGATGAAGAAAACCACTACAAACAAGGCGAATTTTTATACGCTAGCGCGCTAGTTCCATAAATATTTTGAGTCAAATATGTCCTGAAAATGAATTTCTGTTAACTAGCAATCAATTTGACTGAAAACTAAAATAATATATATATATATATATATATATATATATATATATATATATATATATATATATATATATATATATATATATATATATATATATATATATATATATATATATATATATATATATATATATATATATATATATATATATATATATATATATATATATATATATATATATATACATATATATATATATATATATATATATATATATATATATATATATATATATATATATATATATATATATATATATATATATATATATATATATATATATATATATATATATATATATATATATATATATATTTTTTTTTTTTTTAATATATCGTTTCGTAAACTTTCGTCATAATTTTTGAGGTCAAACCCCCTATTCCAATGCCGTTTATAAGCTTTATTTTTCCTTGATGTTATATCATTTTCGTTGTCTATCTCCGATGTATCCGTTAGTTAAATAATAGTTGACTCTAAGTCACTTATTTTTAATATACAACATTAGAGCCAGGCAGATAATGAAATAAATCGACTTATTTGAGTTTAATTGGTCACCAATGGGTTAATTTTTTTTAAATTTATCCAAAAATGCCTGTACTTAGCTTCTGTCTCAATGTGGCTCTAAAAAGTTTAATTTCGCACGGAGAAAGTAGGTGTTTGGATCATAGTGAGTTGGTTCAGAGCTGTACTAGTGATATGTAGATCACCTGAGACAAACTCTAATGATTTCGATTTTCAATGGCTGGCAGCCTGTTAAACCAGCCTAACCTAGAAAAGTGCTCAATTAATGGCTGCACAGAATGTTGTAAAGAACACTGCTCACTACTGTACAGTAGTTCCAAGTACTGTATTTCAAAACAAGTCTTAAAACAAAACAAACAAGTTATAGAATATTCAGAAAGAGAACAAACACTTCATAGTTTTGAAACGCCTTCACGACAGTGCTTGACTGTACTTGAATTCTGTTTCACAGCAAAATCCAAAACAAAACATCACCATAAAGCAAATAAACGAAGCAAGCACAATGGCATACTGCGTGTTAAATACTTGTGCTTAATGCAAAGACAAAAACCATGAACTACAACAACACACACACACATGAACATACTGTGCATATAGCACTTGTGCACTAATATAAAGAAAAAACCATGAACAGCAACAAATTTTATAAACAAAACAGAAGTAGAACATTACTTCAGTGCTTGAAGTTCTACTTCAATTTTGTTCTATTTCATTTGGTTCTACTTGTGTTTGCATCTGTTTGTTCTAAATGCTTATAAGACAGTATTCGTTTATGTGTTTAAAACATTTCGGCACTGAAGTGTTTGTTTTGAAATGTGCAAGAAGACGATGGATAGTACTTGAAAATACTGCTATATTTTGTAGCCCTCTAGTACTCAATTAAAGAACAAGATCTTTATGATTTGTCTCCATTTTTTTTAATTTAGTTTGTTAAAATTTTTCCCTATTTTAATTTAACAAAAAAAAAAAATCTGTATCATTTCTTTTCTTATTTTGTTTCGATAAAGAAAGTACTACCTTCGAACTTTTATAAATTGTTTATGAATATGTATAACCATTTCAGTCCATGCAAAGATTATCGGCTGAACAGCAACAACAGAATGGTTCAACGACTGAACAAACAACTCATGAACACAATCCAAACGTCGTACCTGATCATAGAGGCAACTTACATGTCACAGTAAAGAAAACAAAACCAATATTAGGTATTGCTATCGAAGGTGGTGCTAATACAAAACATCCGCTTCCTAGAATAATAAATATACATGTGAGTATTTACAGGATACTCGTTTTAAAAACACTCGTATTTATTTCATTATTTTTGTTAATATTTTTGCCAATAAAAGGAAAACGGTGCAGCATTTGAAGCGGGAGGCTTGGAGGTGGGTCAATTGATACTTGAAGTAGACGGCAATAAAGTTGAGGGTCTGCATCATCAGGTAAATATTGTTATACTGTTTCTTCAGATACTCGTTATGTAATCGGGTTTTGCTTTTTTAGGACGTTGCCCGTCTTATAGCTGAGTGTTTTGCTAACCGAGAAAAGGCTGAAATAACCTTTTTAGTAGTCGAAGCAAAAAAATCGAATTTGGAACCTAAACCAACCGCTTTAATATTCTTAGAGGCCTAACATTTGCTTGCCCTGCCGGCTACAGATGACCCATTGGAACAACAGAAATTAGAGTTTCTATATGAATGGGGTATCGATTTAACGACAACGCCAAAACCAATGCCAACACCAATACCACTAACAAAAGCTAAAAATCCACCGCCACTGCCAACACTTACACAACAACTACAACAGCAACAGCAACAACAACAGTTACACTCATTACACCAACAACATCATGCGCCACATCAACATCTGAGCAATCATAACAACACCAGCATTAACTACACCAATGCAAAGACAAACGTAAATACAACAACACCAACAGCAGCAACAACAACAACAACAAACACTACAACTACAGACACAACTATTAATACAACAGCAACAACAACAACTACAAATATGAATATGAATACCAATAAACATACAACAAAATCCTCAGGTATATTTACACCAGCGAACACTCAACTACAACAGCAACAACAACAACAACAACAACATAAACACCACCCACAACCATCACAACAAAACTCAGCACAACAACAGCCACAACTGCAACAACACACACACCACCAACATCAACACCAGGAGTCAACGTTAGAAACTTTGACATCACCATTGTCATCCAGTGAACACAACACGCCCACACACCATCTCTACACCACCAAAAAGAATTATGATTCCGTTTACCAATAAATTGCAAAAATGAAAAAAAACCAAGAAAAAAAAAAACACAGACAAAAACAGAAGCTAACTGTTAATCGTACAACAACTACAACAAAATGTATGTATTGTTTAATATAATTTCAACTTTTAAAATATGAAAAATTTATTTTAAAATAACAACAACAACAACCTAAAAAAAATGTGTGCTTAAAGAATAAGCGTTGCAGCCTGACTAAAGCTTTGAAAATATCTCCCAAACACAAGTTACACGCTTCTACGCTTATTGTTGAAAAAACGGTCAATTGTGCTATGCTTATAAATAGAATCCCCGCTCCGCCCGCTACCCCATCATCCTTTAAGGCAGTTTTATTGAGTTGAAAGAAAATTTGGCATTCCATAACAACAACAAAATATGTAACCAAGAAATCGTTTAAGAGAAAGGCTAACACCACGAGCTAAAATAATATTTTTCGAAATATACTCGTAAAGGTCAGCGGCGATCCTTTTTCCTCTCTTCTGCTTAAGTGCAAATAATTTAATGAATACGTTTAGTATCAAACTTAAACCTGCTGTTCATAGAACACAGACGAGCAACTCGTCTAGAAAATTTGTAAGAAAGTTACTAAATTTTTTGAGTGATTTCCATATAAAATTTTTTAGTCTGTGTTCTATGAACAGCACATAAGATTTCAGCTACGAGTAAGTAGGTCTCGGCTTACATTGTGAAAATTTTGGTGCTGCCACTTGTACTTTGTTGATGAGAAAGTACAGAGGAATTTACTCGACACTTCTTTGTTAAACGTGAAGTTAGCTGCAGGTTTATTTACACATTGGCTTAATTTTATTTGTTTGTACTTGTGGTAATACATTAGAGCGAATAACCAAAAGCTTGTTAGATGTACCCTCTTAAAAATTAACCTTGGACTTTTTTAAGTCGACATCTAAAATATTTCGGCTCCAGCTTTGACCTCTCGTGACTTGGACCATTTTGAAAAAGAGCTTATTTTGCATGTTTTCTTAATTTGATAATCTGTTTTCTTACCAACGTATAAGATATGGGCATTATAAGAACGTTTGTGTAAGTCGCATCCAACTGCATATTCAATTTGTTTAAGGACGATCATGCATGTCTTTTTTTTTAAGATATTCTGTTTTTGAACTTTTTTTTCTGCATAGTTTGTAATAAAAATGCCAAATTAACATATTTTAATCTTTAGTCGATTTAATTAAATACGGCTCACAGCTTTTTTTGAAATTCGTGCTAGTTCATGTTGTGACAAAAATGTAGTAGTTCCTATGAAATGTCGACATATAGATAGCTGGGAAAGCAAGCTATTTATAATTAAAAAAAAAACATTAAACCTATAAATATTGGATAATTAAAAATTAAAAAAAAAGTAGTGAAACGTAAAGCTCAGGTGAAACAAAAACGAAACAGTCTGAACACTTAATTTCGCAATCGCGATTCAAAAAGCGTACCAAGTGTTTCATATTACCGTCTGATCATGGTATTACTTCTTTGAAAATGAAAACGACGTAACGATATCGTGATGTGTTTGAAAACTTTTTAATGCCACATGCATGCTTTGGGCTGGCCATGTCTTATACAGCCAGGATTACAATGGAATTACTGCGAGTAGTACAACTTCCCGGCGGACATCCTTTATTATTACGATACAATTCATGCGATACCGTGTGCCATAATACCAAAACAGAAAGTTTCGATTAATCTTACTCGATAGAGTATGCGGTGATTTGATCCCTGTTTTGTGATTTTAAATCACTTACTCGAAAAGTCGCATACACAATATGCCTGTATATCAACAGGCCCCTTAAAGGCGTGGTGATCAATGCTGTGCATCATGTGTTCTATAAGAGCCTTAGAAAGAATACTACTCGTATGCTGTTGCTGGATTGAAGTGTTATAGCAGAATTAAAATAAATCTCGTTTAAGAAACTAAAACCACGCATTGATATCAAATTTTTCATTCACTATTGTTTAAGCTTCCGCTTAAATTATTCATATAATTATCCATATAATGCGTTCTAAGTCTCTTTTTCAATTCCCAAAATCGGCTTCAGGAATCGCCAAAATCCTACACGTCCCCGGGAATATTATGACAACTTAAATTTTTGCAATAAATCGAATTACCGTCAATTGTTCAAATACACGTTCCGAATATGAAAAACCCGGTTTCGATTCGGTTAGCGAACGGCTTCCGAGCTGTTTGAGAATTCTCGACTTAGTCGACTTAAGAAAAGGCAACTTCAATTTTCGTACTAAAGCTAATAACCGTTTATAATGACAGATGCATGCTCTACAGCAAAAATGTGAATCGAATATGAAAAATCGGTTCCAAACTGGTTAGAGAAGTAGTTTCTATTTTTTTTTTTTTTTTTTGGGAATTCCTAATGTGAATCTCCAAAATCCCTTCACTTTCCCGAAAACAATACGGCAACTGTAATTTTGGCACTAAAGCAGCAACACAGTATATGCAGTTTTATATACCTACATATATAATAATCACTTAAATGGCATGGGTTTCGGGTACTGCAAACATAAAGGGTGATTTTATAAGAACTATCGGAAATTAAAAAAAAAAAAAACACATAAAATTCAGCAAAATGCATGAAATATTTATTTGGATCGATAGTTGGGTCGATATAATTTAATGTTTGAAGATTATTTCATGCAAATATTGGCCGCGGCTGCGCCTCAAATGGTCCATCCGCTTAGTCCAATTTTGGCATACTCTTTCCAACATTTCGGCCGGTATCTCACGAATAATGTTGGCTTCCAGTGCGTCAATCGAAGCGGGCTTGTCGCTATAGACATTAGCCTTAACATAGCCCCACAAAAAATAGTCTAGAGGCGTTAAATCGTACGATCTGGGCGGCCAATTGACTGGACCCAAGCGTGAAATAAACTGTTCACCGAACTCGCCTCTCAATTGTTCCATTGTTTCGCGTGCTGTGTGGCATGTGGCACCGTCTTATTGAAACCACATGTCATGCAAGTCAAGCTCTTCCATTTTGGGCAAAAAAAATTTTGTTATCATCGCACGGTAGCGCTCACCATTCACAGTAACGTTGTGATTCGCATCATCTTTGAAGAAATACGGCCCAATGATGCCGCCAGCGCATAATCCGCACCAAACGGTTGTTTTTTGTGGATGCATTGGTAGCTCTTGCAATGCTTCTGGCTGCTCTTCACTCCAAATACGGCAGTTTTGCTTGTTCACGTATCCATTCAACCAGAAATGAGCCTCGTCGCTGAACACAATTCTTCGATAAAAAAAAAAGTGGATCTTCATCTAACTTTTCAAGAGCCCATTCACCAAAAATTTGGCGTTGTGGTAGGTCGTTTGGCTTCAATTCTTGCACCAGCTGTATCTTACAAGGCTTTACACCTAAATCCTTCCGCAAAATTTTCCACGTAGTGGAGTAACAGAGGCCCAATTGCTGCGAACGGCGCCGAATCGATAATTCACGGTCATCACCAACACTGGCCGATACGGCTGCGATATTTTCTTCAGTTCGCACTCTACGTAAGCGTGTTGGTGGTTTAATGTCCAACAATGTAAATTTGGTGCGAAATTTTTTTACAATAGCCCGAATAGAATCGACCTCAGTAGGTCGATTAAATTGACCATAAAATGGAAGAAGCGCGCGATGAACTTTCTTAACAGAGCACGCATTTTGGCAATAAAATTCAATAATTTGCAAGCGTTGTTCGTTTGTAAGACGATTCATGATTAAATTATGGACCAAACTGAAGATGTTTGACAGTGACACAAGATACAAAACGTGCGTGAGCTGTCAAAACTAGTGTTGCCAAAAAGATAATAGCATAAAAATCACTCGTTATAAACAAACATAGAAGTGAAACTAATATAAGCGTGTTAAAAAGAACTATTTCCTGGTGCATATTTTGATTGCTAACCTTTAAAGTTTAAAGTTAATGTTCAGAGCTTTGCCGTCTAATAGATTTTATTAAAATTATTAACTGTGTTATGAAGTTGGAATTTTTGATTCAGCTGTTTAGTCCCTCCAGCTTCATTACGAATTGCTTTATAATAAAAAAATTCTTTCAATAACTAAATATGTATAATATATCAACAATAATAAAACACTGCCAAAAACTCATCAGAAATCCCACACGCTTCTCTAGTAGTCGCTTCTTTAGTAGATTCCGACTCCAAACCTCTACTTCCTTTTCACACTTTCCTCAAATAAAAAACGAAAGCCTATTAGAATAGGTAAAAAAAAAACAAGTTATTTTGTGTTACTTTGAGATGTTTATTTTTATTTCAAACAATATAAAAACTATACTAAAAATACTTCAACAAAATACTAAAAACTAAATAAAACCCACCTAAAAACAACAACAACAACAAGAACAACAACAAAATACCACAGTCGTATATAGATATAGAACATGAAAATTACACAGACTAGAAACAGAACTATTTAGAAACGATTTTTAAACACATACTTACTTACATACATATGTATACTAGAACCCATTCAATTAAAAGTAGTGGAACCAATGAAAAAACTACACACACACACACTTACTTACATGCAGGCTACATGCATGTAAAGCAGATGAGCCCACAACACACATAACCAAACCCACACTTATACCCACATAAACACACTTACAAACATACATTATTTATACTCGAACATAATTTGATTAATTCAAATTATAAAAATAAAGAAAACATTATTATTAATAATATATGTTAGCTTATTCACTAAAAAAAAATAATAATAAAAAAAATAGTAACAACCACATTAATAACACCTTATCAAGAACATAAATAAAACTATTAATTAACCAAAAATTATTCAAAGAAAAACAAAAAAAAAAAAACAAAAAATCAGAAAATATATATGTATTAGTACAATTATGCACCGCGCACCACTTTTTCAAAAACCAAAAACAAAAGCAAAAAACTTCTTATTACACCAACAGCAAAAACTAAGAATTTAATTAACAGCAAACATTTTTGCAAGAAAGACATTATTTTTCTTTTTCAACTTAACAAAAAAAAAAAAAAACAAATTAAATTTCACTTGGTAAACGAGTTATAAACAAAACAAAATTTCAGCGAAATATAAAAAGCAGAAACCACATTTTTAAACAAAACAAAAAAAGGTAAAAAGAAGAAAAAAAAGAAACAGGAGGCTGGAAAAAGCATAAGAAAAATCTTTGAAACAATTAGAAAAGCTTATTGAGAAAAACAAATTCTACATACAAAAACTACTTAAAGGCTTAAAAACAAAGGTTGATTGGCATTAAAGTTCAAACCAAACAAATAACAACAAAAAAAAATTAACATTAAAGAAACGTTAAATGAAGCCGACAGGGCGCGATTTTTCTAAAACTGCTAACAAAATGAAAAACGCTAAAACTGATTAAAAAACAAAACTAAACCGCTTAACTATGAACTTTCTTTATATCTCTTCGTCTCTCCCCCCCCCCCCCCCAATCTCTTTCTCTTTCATTTACTCTTTACAATGCCTATTGTAAAGCACCAGCTCAAGAAATTTCCTTTTAAACTTTAATTACATAGTATTATTACGTAGTTCTATCTGTATACATAAAAATTTTTTTATTTATTTACTTTATGAATTACTTTCTTTTCCAAACTATTCCGCTTTTGTACAATAGCAGGCACAAGTTTGTTAGAAATATAAAAATGTAAAATACTTATAACCTACATACATATAAACAAATCAAATAATTTTTCTAGCTGCTTTTAATAATCCCAAATTAAAAAAAAAAATTATAAAATTAATTACTTCTAAAAAAAGCAAAACAAAAACCTGGTTGTAGTTAAACAATTATAAGAATAGATTTTTAAAACAAGTAAAAAAAACATCACTTTTATGTTGTTTTTGTTAAAAAAAAAAAAAAACTAGTTCATTGAAAATTTTACTTAAAAGAATTTAAATTAATTCGGTATTTGTTGATTTTTCAGCTGGGGCAGGATTTATGAAACAAAAAAAATATATTTTACTTTTAAAATAATTAAGCAAAATCTTAAAACATTAACTGTAAAAAAGTCACTGAAAACAACTACAACTAAGTATAACGATTAATACACATCTCAACATGTTTAATTTTATTAGTTATTTGTAAAATTCAAATTTTTCAAAGGCAAAAGAATATTTCACACTTCATTTTTCCATGTAAACGTGCTGCCACACTTCGAAGTCATCTCTGCGCTCGCATGTGATGAAGAGCTTAGTTATGAGTACGGGGCACCTGAAAACTGTAGCTGTAATCGTTCTCATTTAAAACAATAAGGGCCATTATTACAACTTAACGGTAACGTAAGGTACTTGATAGTTAAAGGTACCTTTAGCAGAAGTGAACGGTAAACTGACCGTTAACGAATTTTCATTATTTTTTTTTTTTTATTACAGTATTTTTTTTTTATTTTTTTAGCTTGTTTTATACAATTTTTAATAGTTTTAACACACATATTATATTTTCTTTTCCAAAAAAAAAAATGAAAAAAAGTTTCCACGAAAATTTCATGGTGTTACCATTAAACGAAACGAGTGAGAAAACGAACGAACGATAAAGATTTGTATGAAAAAAAGTAATGAAAAAAGTCTCCAAAACGATAACGGACGGGTACACCAGTAGTGCGATTCTCTAACTATCTAACAATCCGATAATCGCAACTTTTGTCATCAAATTTCATCGCTTGCACTAACGATTGAGTGATTCTGTAACTTAATTCTAACGATGGTATACAGCTGTATTTTTAAATTAGATTTTTGGATTGTACATTTGTACATCGGGTTTTATTCCAAGTTTTTCCTTTCTTAAGAAAAGAAAAAGCAATAACTTTTCCCATAACAATATATATACATATTAATTTTTATATGTTGTGATTTTAGTTTTTAAGTAATAATAAACATTATGTAATATGGCAAGTAAAATAAAATATGTGCTCACATGTTTCATTTATTTTTTTATATGTACTAATTTCTGTATGTACAGAATGGCGACAACTAAGGCTGGCTATATAACTTTTTAAATTCATTAGCTGTCAACTCATAGGGATTGTCTTATTCCCGAAGAAGACACCGATTATCCCTTTAAAACATTCAAACTTGTTTCATCCCTTGCAGTTGCGAATGCCAAACGTTCAAAAGCCATTTAAACACAAAACACAGGTTGAAAAAATTATACTGAATTTTTTTTTTGAAAAAGTATATGGCTTGAAGTATTTAATATTTTTATTAATATTTTTACGTATTGAAAATCTGATTATTAGCACTTTATTTCATGGAAGCACAATTTAATCAAAAACTACACTTTAACGATTGAATAAGCAACAAGAAAAGCTTTGCCATTAAGATATCGACAATCGGCAGTAAAATTAACAGCCTATTTTGATCGACGGCGAATATCGTTAACAACATGCTACAGAATAGCAAATTCGGTGAAATATTGTTATAATTATTTTAACGATTCGATTATCGTTATAAAAGTTACAGAATCGCACTACAGATTATTATAAATAATAATCTACATTGGACTGCCTAAAAGTATGCAATATGAAAATGTTTAATGTAAATAGAGCAAGAAAGTTTTGGTTAGTAGTTGAAAGTTTTCTCTGTGATGAGTATCAGGTATGATAAATTGAATACACTGCACTTTTATTCAGTGCAATTAAAACAAGAGAGAACGAACTAATTTCTACCGTAAAAACCATTTGCTAATAATTACTCACTTTTTCATTGAAATTGAGAAAATTTCAAGTGAAATTGAGAAAACTCCAAGTGAAATAGAGAATTTCAATTTCAAATCGAGAAAATTCCAAATGTAGATAATCAATATGATATTAAGACACCTTTACAATATATTAAATTGAAAACTAAATTTATCTTTTTTAAATTGAGAACAATAATATTAAGAGCAAGGCTAATTCATAGCAGGTGTAATTAAGAGCGCAGCTGAATTTTTTTTTTTTTTTTTGTGTTTTTATTAGTGCCGGGTCTCAATGGTATAATTAAAAGAAATAAAAAAAAACAAAATTTAACCATTGTTTTAGTTATGTATTGTAGCTTCAGAGCCAGGTTTTATCCAGAATCCTCTCCAATCCGGCCGGCCATTTTTACCTTTCCAAGCTCACATCACACAGACTTTAATTTTCACGAAATCATTAAAAGTTTTTCTTTTCTTAGTGTATTCAATTATTGTTTCCTATCTTTTTTTAATCAAGGGTTATTGATCGCGGCAATTATTGTTATAACTAATAATAAAAATATTTCTTGCGCCAGACAATTCCTATCATATAATATTAATTTTTCTTTTCTTGTAAATATATTTTTACAATATTTTTTTTTTAATTCCTTTTTGTGTTTATATTTTTCACCTGTTCGTATTCTGAAGAGCTGAAAAATGGATTGAATATCGTTATTGAACGGAAATGATATCCGTGACATGGCTGAATATCTTGAAATTTTAACATTCTTACTATATTCATGGAAATTTTCCCATTTCACGGAACAGCTGATATTATGGTAGAATGAATTAATTAAATGTCCAACTACTTAACTTAACCGGGGAATAGGTTTTGCTTTGGTGTACTCCTAATCTGGACACTATTTTCTAGGGCATATAGAGATAAGGATTCCTCGTTTGTTGTAGCAAATAAATCTTCCTACAGCATGGGAGCAGTGGCTACAGCCGCAGTTTGGCGCGCTTTTTTCTGTTTTAGCGTTACTACAATGGATTTTGCTCTGACAAGATTAAGCATCTTGTTTCTGAAGTCCATATATTTTAACGCAAAACGCTTTCATCGTCCAGGGTTCATCCACTTGTAGTTGATTGCCCAGCGAAGCGCACAACACTTTACAGAAAGAATTCATATTTCATTCCTTTGATCTTTCTGTGAAACAAGTTGTCTACAGACGAGTTTCCTGTCCCCCCAGGGGAACAGGTTTTGCTTTGGCCAAATCAGGTAATTCTGTTTAATGGAGCGTTCTGTTTTCTGGGATTTCCTAGAGTTTGGTTTGCTACAACAAACGAGGGACTCCTTCCGCTCTATGCCTCATAAAACAGTGTGCGCTGGTTTGGCCAAGGCACCATTTGTTCCGCGGGGGGATCATTAATAGAAAATTTAAAGTACAGGTTTGCCGTTAAAACCAACTCTAAATTTAAAACTAGCTTGACCTGTGTTTAGAACGAGTGAAAAAATTCATGAAAATGGAAGAATGTGTACATTTCAAGACAAACAAAAAGATTTGGCAATTACTAAAGATGGCAATGAAGAATTTGATCAAGTGATGAGAATTTCTATCCTTATTATGGGTTTGATAAAATTACAAGTAGTTGTTCGCTGAATATTTTCGAACCAAAAAACCTTGAGCCAAAGACTATCTGCCTTATTTATAAAAAAAATGTTCATGGTTATTAAGCTGTTATTGCACTGATTTCCGTACAAAATTTGTGTAATAAGAGCTTAATAAACATGAAAAAAATTTTATAAATAAGGCCGTATAAATATATACCCTACAATAACACAATCGGTCGCATTGCTTTACACGTAATTAACTGGCACATTCATTATTTCCAACCAAGAAAGTTCTCTTATTTATTTCATATTTTTTCTCCTACTTGAATGTGCTTTGAACAAAAAATATACCATACAAACAAATTTTTCAAAAAACTTCCTTTACATACATACATATGTGAGTGTGTATATCCAGCGCCAAAATCAACATGTAATTTACCAAAACAATACACATTTTCACAATTTTGTGGCAAAGTAACGTATAAAATATTGAAAATAACTTGTATATTTTTACTGAATTCTTAAAGAAATGTAAACAAAAGAAAATCAGCTGTTCAATGTTGCCACTTTCTAAATTTTGATTAGGAATTATTAGTAAATATGCAGCAAATAAAAGTTTAAACCCATTTAAAGCCAGCTCAGCTTAAAGTATACTTTTTTTCAACTTAGAATACAAAAAACATAGCAACAACTTTTTACTTAAAGATTTACTTTAGCAAGAGACAAATTTAGCGATTACTATGAATACAACCAATAGACTTTAGTGATCTTAAAATATGCTTTATTGTTTAATATAAAGTTTTTAATTTAATTTGGAAATTTCTTATATTTTATTTCATTTATAACTTTCACCATTTCACAGTGAAATTCTCAAGCTTATATGGTATAATCCCTTTTTCTAATTAAAATTCTGAATTTCATTTGAAATTTTCTCACTTTAAAATTGAAATTCTCAAATTCATTTGGAATTTTCTCAATACCAATGAAAAGTGATATTGATTGACAACAAATAATTTTTGAGCTCTTAAAGAAGAGAAACATTTTGGGTTTTTTTAATGCATTTTTTTTTTATTTCGCCAAAAATTTATTTTAATAAGATTAAAAAAACAGACTTAAAAAAAAGAAAAAAAATCTTGCCATAATTTTGCCCTGCATCGTTCGTTGAGTTGTTATGAGTGTGATCGAATATCATAATTAATTTTTTTATGAAAATAAAAATCTAAAGAAAACATATGTATATTGACAACCTCAATTTTAAAATCATAAAACATGCTGATAAAAATTAAAACAAAAAAAAAAAAAAAACAATACTCTGCTAAACTTTTTAAACTAAACATTGAATTATCAAAAACAAAACCTTTCAGCAACAGAAAAATAAAAAAAGAATTTGTTGAATAATATGTAAAATAATTAGATTAGTGTAACAAACAACATTAAAAAAGCATCTAGTACCTTTTCTTTTTTGAGAATAAAATTATGAAAATTTAGTAAATGCGTACATAATTTAAAACAAAATTAAAAAATAATAATAATAATGATAAAAAATTAAACAAATTTGAAAAAGATGTGGTTAATACTAGCAAAATTAAGTGTTAATTATTTGAATAAAAATAAAAAATGTTGTGACTTTAAATTAAAAGAAAACAAATTATAAAAATAACACAAAATTTCAAAAATTTTTAAAATTCGCAACAACAAAAAATTCGATTTTAAATATGCTTTTAAAATCAAATGCAGGCTGGTCAGTATGAAAGTTTTAAATTGTATAAAAAAAATGACTGCGCTTGAGCAGAACACAGTTTGTCCTTAAGTTCCATTCGCAGCGTTTTTTTATGTAAAAAAATTCTGATGTTTAAGTTACTAATAGCGCTCTCGACATATTGAAAACAAAGTCTAAAATATAGTAGTGGTCTAATGGCATATGACGGTATTTCAGCTTCATCATTCGATTTGTCAACGATAAAGGCGACTCTCAAGTGGTTAGCATACAAAATCCCCTTTTCGGAATCACTTTTGACCCAGTCACCAGTTGGAGCATGCTAGGGTGACGTAGCTCTAACGGGCTTCTTTAATCCTCTTGCTGCTTTCTGCAAAGAATAATGGCTTTCTAAATGGGTTGTGAACGAAATCATTCTTTGGACTTCAAGCAAATTTCTTAGCTCACGTGTACATTTTCGAAGTCTAGCTTTAAGCTGGAGAGACCTGTGAAGTTGCCATTCTCTTCTAAATGTTCTTTTTTCTAAGACAATGTGTACGATTTCAGAAGAACAAGTTCTGCTATTCATATTTCTGGAACTTGCAGTAGTAGCATGTCGCACGGCTTTTATAATACTTTGGGATCATTAATTGACTCATCAACATCCTCTGGAGTTCTCAAAGATGTATTTTTCGTACAATGAGTACTTAAATATTTTTTATATTTTAGCCTACACCTATGTGGGTGAGTAGACGGCGGGCAAATCTAATGAGGGCTCCACATGCATCCATTCTAAGGGGGCGTTTTTACATATTTTCGGAATATAATTTATACAAGGAATTTCAATCATAACAAGTGGGCCTTCCAATTTTGAAATCATTTTTGTTTTCTTGTTTTGTAATTATAATATCATTTAACTATAAAGTGGAAATAGTTTTTGTAAAAATATTTATATTAATTTTGATAATATTTTTTACACATTTGGTAACTTTCTGAACAATTTTGTTTGTAATATTTTTTTTGTGCCTGGCAGCATTGTTAGTATGTTCGGCAATATTTGTGCAAATTTTTATTGTATTTTACTGCATTTTACTGAATGCTGTTCGTTTACCCAAGTTGTAATAAATGAGAATATAAAAATGAGAATAAAGTGACAGTTCTTTTACTGAGTACTTATAAATTTTTACTGCAAAAATTTCTTGTAGTAAAGTTTAGTAGGTTAGGTTAGGTTGTACAGGTCGCCAGTTTCATGAAACCAGCCCACTTGGGTCCTCTCGTGGTCCCGTTGTGTTGCCTAAGGGAGGAGTGTAGCCTAGGAGACTTCCCCCGACGGGTCATATCCAAACCAACCCGAAAACCGGATTAAGGAATCCAATCGGTTCACTCGGCATTGCGATATATCTGCCAGTCCGTGCAGCATCGGTCCATCTAGATACAGCGCTCATAGAACAGTGAGCCGGACACTTACAGAGGAAGTGCTCAAGTACTCTCCTCCTCGTCCTCATTCCCGCAACTTCTACAGAAATCTTTAAATAGAATATTTAACTTCCTAGCATGTGCCCATATGTGACAATGTCCTATCAGAACTGCCACCAAGGTACGCAACCTTTGAAGTGGAAGATCCTTTAGGACCGTAGCCTTGCAGAAATCATTAAATAGAAGATTTAACTTCCTAGTATGTGCCTATATGTGACAATGTCCTGTCAGAACTGCCACCAATGTTCGCTACCTTTGAAGGGGGAGATCTTTTAGGACCGTAGCCTTGCTCCTGTGCTGTCCCTACAAGTTGACGCTGCACTTGGTTCTTACAGATGTTAAGCGGGACTTCTACCATCTTATCAATGTCCCCTTGCTCCGACTTTCGCCAGCTCATCAAATGTGTTTAACAAACTTAATTTTTGGCTAGTCAGAGCTGCAATTACCCCTGTGTGCGCTGTTACATATGTGTGTAATTTTATCAGCTGTTTACTAAAATATACGAATTTTTATTATTTTTGTGTTTAAGTACTTTTTTGGACAAGAGAGTTTTCAGAGCGTTACTTTTACAATTTGCGGAAAAATTACTCATTTACGGCATTTTACTGTAAAGTAAACGAATAAACCTAATAAAAATTCTCTTTTTTCCAATTCAACACTTCACACTGGCTGGCTTGCAAAAGAAACATTCGTTTGTTCAAAACTCCATAAATTTTAGTAAGAGCTTATCTTAAAAAAAAATTGTTTAAATTTAAAAAATTAAAAAGAAATCAATTAAAACAGAACTTTTTTCTTCATTAAATCATTTTTATATATCATTAAATAAAAGAGAAACAAATCAGTGTACATATATAAACAGACAGCAATTTAATTCAAATTCATTTAGATAAAAAATTAAACTGATTGAAAATGTAAAAGATATGAATGTAAAAAAAAAAACTATACTGTTCTTTATAAATTTGATTTAAATAAGAAATAAAATGATGAAAAAGATTACAAGCATTTATAAAAAGTTTAAACAAAAAGGCTTAAATTACAACTACTTAGGCATAAAAAAAACAACAACAACAACAATTTATAAAAACAAAAAACTTGTATAGATAAACTAAAGTAACTAATACTTTACTAAGCGGAAAGTTAATAACTTTAATTTTTATATATATTAAAAAAAACAAAGAAACTCAAAGAAATATTGTTTAAATTAATGTATAAATTGAATTTGTTTAAAAGAAAAGAAGCTTGCAACTCAATTCTAATATTGTTTGGAATATTAAAGTCTCGCCGGGGCAATTTTTTTGATTTGTACTCCAGTTTTATTTGTACGCGCACTTTCTTTAAAACGTTTAATAATAAAAAAACAAAAAAGAAAATTATTGGTTCCAAAATTTCTTTTATTAGTTGAATTTTCATAAAAAAAAAAAACAAAAAAAGAAAAAAAAACGCAGCACGTCTCCTGTAAAAGGTTGTGAACTTAATTGACAATCGTTTGTGTTGCTTTAATAAAGACACAAATACAAACAACAAACAGGTCTATTACATACTTACAAAAACAAATCAAGAGCTTGAAATTACAATATTTTGCCAAAAACAAAAGAAAAAACACACATACACACAAAAACAAAAAAAGCACTCATAATTAATTTTACAATAATTGACTTAAGTACATGCAAGAAGTTTTGCATTATTAACAAATAAAACTGGAGTGGATCACTAGTTAACTTTTATAGTTGGCTTTTCTTGAAAAGCTAAATGGAAATTATATTTCGGAACATAATTTTTGTTCCAATTTTGTTGTTTTGATAATTTGTTCTGAAACGATTCACCCACTTCGAACATTTGTTCTCACCAAACAAAACTCCCGTTGAATATTCTCATCATTTTTATTTCTCACAGAATTTATTGCTCACGGAATTTATTTCTCTCGTAAAGTACTTTCTTCAATTCAAGCTAAAAAAAAAGGAATTGAAGATTTGATCCCCCTTAAATGGTTTTTGTTAACGGAAAAATGGAAATAATAATAAAAAACGTCAAACTTAATTTTTGTTCATAATTGGAGGAAAGAGAAAAGTGAAAAAAACTGCCACGGAATTTTCATTTGTAATCGGGCTGTATGTAAACATTGTTTATTATCAAAATTAAAAGTAAACAACTGTAAAACATTTTGTGTGGAATTTCAACGCATCGATTGCACTGAAGCTTATTTTATTTTAGAAATAAAAAGTCTGCCACCTCGTTGTCTCTGAGTATGAATGGCATATTGTAACAATGCGAGGGCGGATTGATATTGAAGCTACCTAAGTAGGAAAAACCATTTATTTCTAAACATAGTCGACTTTTAGCTCAATACACTTTACACATGTACGCTGCCAGCAAACTGGTAGCGGATTACAATTAAAATCAACTAATAATTCACTTTTTTCGGCCTAACAACAAGCTAGCTACCATGTTATGCAGAATTTTCCCAAATAAAAGTGTATTTAATATTCTATGCAGTTATTTTTTTTTTTTTTTATTTATTTTTTTTTTTTAATCCGTAGTTTTGCTTTTGTTGTTTTCATTAGTCAATCGTTTGGTGTACTTCACTTGCTTGCAGAAGTGAGAGATAATCAGCCTTATTCAAAAAAACTTGCTAAACGTTTACTTATCGTTATTAAGCAAAATTCCCTAAAGTATTATTCAAAAACCAATATTCCTTTAATATACTAATATTAACTCAGTGTCAAATGCTGAAATTTTAATAAACCTTCTGCCCAACCTACTTTTAGTCATAATTCTTCTTATTGGTTTTTGTCCCCAATATTATTTTTCAGGATAAAATCCTATTTGGTCATATATAAGTGTGAACATGCATGTGTGTATAGATATGTTCATATGTACATACATATGTATGAAACAATTTTTTGAAATAAAAACTTTATTTAAAACTGAAAAGGAAATTGAAAAAATGTGTCCAAATACATATGAATGGATGTTTGTATGTATGTACTTCTTTCATTCATATTTCAATTTTAATAAATTTGTATTTTTGAATGACAAAAAATTACCCACACAAAAGTGATGTACAAAAAATTAATATTAAAGTTATTCGAATTCCTTTTATTCGTAATGAAAATCTACTCAATTTGGTTTTTTTTAAAAAATTTTTAACTTTATTCATTAAAACTTTTCACTAAAAGATAAGAGCAAAGAAATGTTTATTGCATGCAAATGTTTTTTTTTATTATTATACAACTAAAACGTATTCGAAAATTCGGTTACCGATTAATATAATATATGTATATTTTTTGCATCATTAGAACATAAGCCACAATTTTTTGCAACTTATGCTAGGAACACAACTGCGACGAACTTCGCCCATCGCGACCAATTCGCCGGCAAATATTCCTTGTACAAATTCGTCGTGTCAAGCACAATATCAACGAACATTGTTTACATTCCGTGCAAAGAAAAAAAAATGAATTTAAATACTAAGGTGGCCATATTAAAATTAAACCGAAGGTAAAAGCCATCCGAAAGATAGATTTTTGAAGAAATTATCTCAGGTACTTTATATTTTGAGAGCATCTTCATACATATTTTACTACATGGATTAATATAAATTATAAAAATTATGTCAAAAAATTATAAAAATTATATCATGAAAAATACTTTTTTTATGTAAGAAATCTGGTCACCTGATACTACTTTGTTCGTCGTTCGCTGACGAAACAATTAGAAATTAATCTATTTCAACTTTCGCTGAGTATGACGAATTTCGACCAACACCATAATTGTGTGCATTTTCATATACACCGATGTGTTTTATTTTTGGCGACGAATATTCGCTACCAAATATTCGGCATTCATCGCAGTTGTGTTCCTAGCATTACTTAAAACCGACTTCAGTATGTCAAATATAAAATACATGCATTTAAATGAAAACATTTAAGTATTAAACACATTGAAGCCAGCAGACAACCGACTTCAATATGTCAAATATAAAATACATGCATTTAAATGAGAATGTTTATTTAGACAATAGCAAGACGACACGACTGCAGGTTGTTGTCCAAGCTGATTTTTTTGCCGCACTCGAATTAAACTAATTTCTATTTTTGTTGACTACAAAATAAAAACAGTGTGACCAATGTATAAAAAAAATATGTAATAAAAAAATTTTGCTCTTGGAAATATTTTATTTTCTAATAAAGCATAATAAAAGAACAAAATTTATATGGACTTTTAAATAAATTAATAAATTTATTTGCACTACTGTTAAATATGTGCACACATATTTATCCTCAAAATAAGAATGCCTAATTTTATAAAAGAACTAGTTAAGCGCCAAACATTATACATATAGTAAGCGTTGTTAAAGGGTGTTTTTACTTGTTTGTACATATATTTGAAACATGTTTGCACGATTTTTGCGCAAACATCGTGAATGTTTGTGTTGTCTAACGCAAAATTTTGTCATTTCAAAGAAAATTTTGCACAATGAATTGGTGGAAGAAGAAGCACACAAAATTAATCATGAAAAAGTTTTCTTGTTAGAATTTTTAGTATTGTATTAAAGTTTACCTTCTTTGTAGAAATTGAAAAAACAAAGATTATAGAAACTGAATATCAAGAAATAGAGGCTAAAACAAATTATAAAATTATTTATATGTTGTAAACTTCATATGGCAAGAAAACTGCCGCAGTATAATCGCCGTGTACTGTCATTGAAAAAAAAATTTATTAATTTGTATCGTTACGAGCAAACGGAAAGCGCGTGTTTGCCAAAAGGTTTGCATAGTTTATTTGTCTCTTTATATAGGTTTTTACTTTCAAATTAACGATTTTTGTACTCAAATTCAATTTTTTACAAGTCAAACACAATGTTTTGCAACACAAATTCAATTTCTTGCACTTCAAATTAAACTCTTTGCATTTCATATTAAATTTTTTCTATTTCAAATTAAAATATTTGTATTTCAAATTAAATTTTTTGTGTTTCAAATTAAATTTATTTAGCTTCGAATTAAATTTTTTGTTTATTTGGCTAAAAACTTACAGCTTTATTAAAAAAAAAAAAACTCAATAGACGTTACATTATAAGTAAAAAATTTTGAGAAAAGTTTATGAAATAAACTTTATTTTAAATTTTAAAATAAATTAAAAAAATATTTTCTCCCGATATTTCAATTGTAATAAATTTCTTTTTTGAAAGACAAGACGATCATTGCTAATTTATCTGTAAATTCCAACATTTTCATACTTTTCCTGGAAGAGTTAGCTATTCAGTAAATTAGCTGAAACCAGCACCGAATGTGCTTGGCTGGTCCTTGATAATGCTAAGATACAAAAGATAAGGTTGCAGAATCCGGGCACATTATAAATTTTCTTCCTCCTTGCATAGCTACATAGGTGAGCTTAATCCAATAAAAAAGTTTTTTCCTAAAACAAAACTACCTGCCCGAAATTTATTAGCTGATGCGGATAGTAATTTGGACTTGATAACAATGATTAAACAGTCAGTCGAAACGGTAACACCTTCAGATTGTAACAATTATTATCTTGATATGACCATGAGTTTGTCATTAGCTGCATCTGGAGAACGGTTGCAATATGAACCGTCCAAATTTGGTTTAGAAAATTATATTAAGGAAAAAATACGAGTAATGACTTGAAAAACAAGTTTATTTGTATTTCATTTTGTAAATTTTTAGCTAAATAAATAAAAACTTGAATTCGAAGTTAAACAAATTTAAATTGAAACACAAAAAAATTTAATTTGAAATAAAAATAGTTTAATTTGAAATACAAAAAATTTAATATGAAATGAAAAGAATTTAATTTGAAGTGCAAGAAATTGAATTTGTGTTGCAAAACATTGTGTTTGACTTGTAAAAAATTGAATTTGAGTACAAAAATCGTTAGTTTGAAAGTAAAAACCTATATATATTCCAGTTTCTTCATTTATGAGTAGTTTTAATTACATATCTTCGACGAACAATTTTATAATATATATACATACATTTTTCTTTTTCGAGTCGAATTATCTTTGTGCGAATTTTGAAAAGTTCCATATAAATGTTCAATTATTTAATATTGTTCCCATTATAGATCAAAAGATTATATTTTCAACTTTTAAGACCCGCCTAACCTGAATTAAGCGTAGCAAACAAAAGCTTTTTTAATTAATTTGTTGTTTAAGATTTTAAGGCCGTTTTTAAGAGAGAACTTTTTTCATGAAGGATTGATATAAACAGAACTCGTTCTGTAAAACAATGGAATTTTGTAAAGCTAAAAATTCTAGGGTGGCCACACTGAAGCATACTTTTATTCAAATAAATTAATGTTGCTGCCGTGTTCAAAATATTTCAGTAGTCGCCTACACAACTACAATTGCCGGTTGTAGCATTTGCTGTCGTGAAGTTGTGAAGTCTGCTGTGGTCTATGTGTTTAAAGCTTTATTTTGACAACAGCAAGACGACACGACTGCAGGTTGTAGCCCATACTGATTTTTTTTTTTGCCGCAGTCGAATTAAACTAATTTCTATTTTTTTTTTTTTGACTACAAAATAAAAACAGTGTATAAAAACAATTTAGCTCTCGGAATTATTTTATTTTCTAAACATTTACGACCGTATTCATAAAAAATATTGTATGTTTATTAAACACTTATTTGACAAACTTCCTATAGAAATTTGTCAAATAACAGTTTAATAAACATACAATATTTTTTATGAATAAGGTCATTAGACTCAAAACAAAAAATCTTAATTTTATTAAATAAGTAGGATGTGATTAGATGTATATACCAGTTGATTTAACATCAAATAGTTTTAATTCCATATTTTTTATAAAAAATTTTAAGAGAGTTTTGGTCTCCGTTTTAAAAAATTCGATAAATTGTCGTAAAGTTTCAATTCTTTAAAATTATTTATAGATCAGAAGTTATATCCAATTATATTTTAAACTTTGAAGGCCCATATAATCTGAATTAATCGTAGTAAACGAAAACTTTTCTAATTTAAGGTAACCTTTTTATCTTTTTAAGACTTTATTTGTTAGACAGAAGAACTTATACATGAAAGTATAAGTTCTTCTGAAGAAAAATATTAAAAAATCTAAAACTTTTTGCTGTTGAACAATGTGACTACGATTACGACTGTTGGAATAGGTAGAAATATATCTTCTAGCGATGCGTCTGAATCTTCAACAAAAATTTTTCAATGTAAAAAAAAATAACTTCAAAATCTATTACATACCTTAACAAGCGAGACTTCTTTCTTTAACCAAAAAACAAATTTTTAAAATTAAAAAAAAAAACTAAAACTAAAAAAAAAAAAAACTGTTTTCAAATTAAATTCTAAGCAAGCTTTTAGATTAAAAAGTAAATAAAAAAATTATGTATGGAATGCAAAACACCATTGAATTTTAGGATTTATTCTTTTAGGTGACAAAAAAAAATTAAAATAAAAAAAAATAATTCAGCGAGCTATATATATATATATACATTTATTAAAACAAAAACTTAGATTTTTTTAAGGTAATACAAAATATATATATACATAAACACATTAATATTAAACTAAACAGCTGTGTAAATTAATTTTAAATATAATCTAAAAATAAATTTAAATAAGGTTAACATAAAAAGCAAATCATAAAAAATTTATATAAAAGCAAATATTATTCAAATATATTAATAAAATTAATTTCATAAAATAAAAACAAAAAAAAAAACATTATTCATTAGCATAACATATATATATTTAAATAATATAAATAATTTAAAAACATGCTGATTTATTATTAAAAAAAAATTATATATTATAAATATTTAATTGAAGAAATGTTTAATTAACGGCTAAAATAATATTGTCCTTAATATTTACATATACCAAGAAAAAAAAAACTTATATTATATTTAAAAAAAAACAAAAGAATGATATTATATAAAAAGTCAACAACAAAATAAGAAAAAGAACAAAACATTAATAAATTGTTTTTAAAAAAATAAAAAAAACAAAGTGTTTTAATTAATTTAATAGTGAAGCATAATCTCTAATAGCGTGTTCATACAGGTAATTTTAATTGAGTAAATTTTCGATTAATTGGCCATATTGTTTTGCCTGTTCATACTTATACATACAAAATTTACTTCACTCAATTAGCATTTAGAAGCTGGAAAAAACAGACACATTTATTTTGGTTATAAAAATGTGTATTTGCCAATTTGTAAAAATGTTAAAAAAAAACTCATCATTTAAAAAAAGTTTATTCTTAAGCTCTAAACACTTAGACGACAGCAGACTTCACAACTTCACGGCTACAAATGAAGTTAGCTTCAAATGCTATTGTCTCGTCAGCAACACAAATATTTTCAAGACAGCAGCAACACTATGTGTATTTAAACAATGCAAATTTTAGAGGTGCCACATATATATTTTACATGAATAAAACTAAAATTACTGACTGAAAACGTAATAATATCACGTAAAACTGTAAAAACTAATCAATTTATTTGTTTATCTTATCTATATGATGTTTATTTCTATTAAATATTTCAAAAAAATTTTAGTTCTTATTGCTGGCAATTTATGTTTATAGTGGGTGGCAGCACTGCATTTACTTTTTGCTGCTTACGAAAATAGAAATTAGTCTAAGTTGGCAGCAGCAAATGCTGTTGTAAAGTCGTGCTGCTGTGATGTCGCTAAAATAATTGTGTGCATCTAAACACATGTATTTTATTTTTGACAGATTGCTGCTTGCTATCTGCTGTCGTCTATGTGTTTAAAGCTTTATACGAGTATAATAATGATATCGAGTTGTTGCAGTTCTATATTTGCAAGCTTCGATATCAAACTAGTTATCCATATAACCAGATAATTCCGAGTTTTTTGTTTTTGTTTTTGAATGCCTAAAATCGGCTTAAGGAATCGCCTAAATCCTCTAATTCCCCAGAAACAATATGGCAGCCTACATTTTCACACTAAATTCCAAAATTCTAAATTCTTTAAACGATTACTGCAGCTAATGGCACGCAAAAAATTCTGGAATTCATAAGGATCGGAGTGTTCCGCTGGTAAAAGAGGAATTTTCTAAGTACGCGACATGGTGCATATGTCAGTAAACTGGAACTTCATCAAAATCATCTTGCGCGCATTATACTTAATTTTGGCTTCCACACTCGATTGAGAAGAAGGGATACCTTTCACATCATCAGAGCGTTCAATAGGTAGTTTTACCAATTTAGTTCCCGCATAATAAACCTTTTTGTCTATCATTGGCCGGACTTAAGTAAAAAGCACATTTTTTTTTATGTTTAGCATTTAGATCTGAATATTTATTGTTAGTTCATTTTGAAGATTCAATAAGTAATTAATTGCTTTAAAAAAACTAAATCGAATGATTGTTAATAGTTCAGGTACATGTTTCGTGGCCAAAACGTGCATAGAGTATAGAAAACCTGTTCCGATGCGATTAGAAAAGCGGTTCTGAGTCTTTTGAGAATTCCCAAAGTTGGGTTCTGGAAACGTCAAAGTCCCCCTCTTCCTCAGAAGCACTAAAGCGAATGACCGGTTATAGTTCAGGTGCATGTTCCGCAGCAGAATTGCGCAACGAGTATAAAAAACCAGTTCCGAACCGTTTAGCGAAGTGGTTACGGATTTTTGAGGATTCCCAAAATTTGCTTTGTGAATCCCAAAAATCCCTCACACCTCCCCGAAAGCAATACGGCAACTCCAATTTTCGCACTAAAGCAGCAACACTGTATATACAGTTTTAATTACCCACATATGTAATAATCACTCATATGGCATGGGTTTCGAGTGTTGCAAAAATACAAGTGAAACTAATATAAAAGTTGCAAAATTTTCTTATCATTTGCTGTGTTAGAGGTATTTATTTGTGTAGTTTCACTAAGGGCTGATTTATACAGCGATTTAAAGCCATGTCTTTTTTTATAATAATCTTTTAAAGCTTCTACCAAAATCACGTTACACTTTTACTATGATTTTTAAGTCATGTCGTTGTTTCAATTGTTGTCGTTAAAAAAATCGTTTGTCTCTTTTTACCCTTTTGGTAGTATCAATGTGGTTACCTTGGCAGTCGAATGAAAATAAAGAGTGATTTTTTTGCTATTATCTTTTTGGCAACACTAGTTTTGACAGCTCACGCACGTTTTGTATCTTGTGTCACTGTCAAACATCTTCAGTTTGGTCTATAATTTAATCATGAATCGTCTTACAAACGAACAACGCTTGCAAATTATTGAATTTTATTACCAAAATGCGTGCTCTGTTAAGAAAGTTCATCGCGCGCTTCTTCCATTTTATGGTCAGTTTAATCGACCTACTGAGGCTTCTATTCGGGCTATTGTAAAAAAATTTCGTACCAAATTTACATTGTTGGACATTAAACTACCAACACGCTTACGTAGAGTGCGAACTGAAGAAAATATCGCAGCCGTATCGGCCAGTGTTGGTGATGACCGTGAATTATCGATTTGGCGCCGTTCGCAGCAATTGGGCCTCTGTTACTCCACTACGTGGAAAATTTTGCGGAAGGATTTGGGTGTGAAACCTTATAAGATACAGCTGGTGCAAGAATTGAAGCCAAACGACCTACCACAACGCCAAATTTTTGGTGAATGGGCTCTTGAAAAGTTAGATGAAGATCCACTTTTTTATCGAAGAATTGTGTTCAGCGACGAGGCTCATTTCTGGTTGAATGGATACGTGGACAAGCAAAACTGCCGTATTTGGAGTGAAGAGCAGCCAGAAGCATTGCAAGAGCTACCAATGTATCCACAAAAACAACCATTTGGTGCGGATTATGGGCTGGCGGCATCATTGGGCCGTATTTCTTCAAAGATGATGCGAATCACAACGTTACTGTGAATGGTGAGCGCTACCGTGCGATGATAACAAACTTTTTTTTGCCCAAAATGGAAGAGCTTGATTTGCATGACATGTGGTTTCAACAAGACGGTGCCACATGCCACACAGCACGCGAAACAATGGACCAATTGAGAGGCGAGTTCGGTGAACAGTTTATTTCACGCTTGGGACCAGTCAATTGGCCGCCCAGATCGTGCGATTTAACGCCTCTAGACTATTTTTTGTGGGGCTATGTTAAGGCTAATGTCTATAGCGACAAGCCCGCTTCGATTGACGCACTGGAAGCCAACATTGCCAACATTATTCGTGAGATACCGGCCGAAATGTTGGAAAGAGTATGCCAAAATTGGACTAAGCGGATGGACCATTTGAGGCGCAGCCGCGGCCAACATTTGCATGAAATAATCTTCAAACATTAAATTATATCGACCCAACTATCGATCCAAATAAATATTTCATGCATTTTTCTGAATTTTATGTGTTTTTTTTTTAATTTCCGATAGTTCTTATAAAATCACCCATTAAAACAATTTAAAAAATAATAAACGAGTCAAAAAGAAATTAGAGAAAAAACTTGAAAAACAGAAAACATGGCTTTTTTTAATTTTCAAAAATTTTCAGTACAAAAGAAAAAACATGCCTTTTAGACATGGCTTTAAATCATCGTGAAAATTGGCTCTAACACATTCATCATTTTTCTGAATGTTTTCTATTGATTCGCTCATGCCATTGATTACTTTGCAACTGTATAGTTACATAGAAATAGAAATGTTTATAAGCCCCTTCTATTTATTTAAATTAAAGCAACTCACATGTTATTAGAGAAAACTCACAAACTTAATTTTATTTAATTTATTCATTTAAATAAATCGACCAGTTTTTCATGTTCATTTGCATCTCAGCTTCGAATAAACAAAAACACCAACTAACCAGCACCTGTGCCATTGGGAATAGAAATAAAGCATGCCGCTTTGTGCTAATCAGTTTATTTGAAGAACTCTTAATGACAACATAAAAATTAAAGCGTAGTAAATAAAATGCCTTTAACAAAGTCTAGTTTAAGTGCGCATGATCAACAGGTGCTGGAATCTATATTCAATCCTTTGGAACTAACATCATCACTGACATCACAACTAATCAATCCCGATGCAACGGAGCTACTTAAGGACAATGATGAAGAACTTAAGTTCGATGTAGAGAAACTGAAACGTTCTAAGCTTTTGGAAATAGATGCGGTAAAATTGGCGGAAGAAAAAGAACTAGAAAAAGCTTTACAAACTTTTTTGGAGGCCTTGCACTTAACACCCAATAGATCATCGATTTTTAACAATCGTGCCCAAGCCTTGAGACTAGCCGGAAGAGATAAAGGTAATTGCAAATACATATGTGCATATTCATAAAAAATTAAAAAATGTTTAAAATGAATTTTAGTAAAATTTTGTATGAAATTTTTGAATTAAAACACATTTCAAATTCATTTAAATTTTTATGAATATGCCCAATAATGTACATATCGGAGGTTCAATTCGAGTGGCTGGCTGACAGCCAGCTTTGAGCTGCCGCTGAAATCGGCTTTTTTCAGCCGCGCCCAGCTTCAGCCGACTTTGCTTTACAAGATGGCATTGTTGTATAAAAAGTAATGTCTCCATTATTTAAAAAGGGATATTTTAAAAAATCCCAACTGGTGGTTGTCGACAATAAGCATTAGTTAGGTTTTTACACAGCCTGTTTAGTCGTGCCGCATACCTAAACTTATCAATTTTCAGCACCGAACACTTGGCATCACTTAAATAAACGAGCTGTTCATATGGAAAACTTTTGTATGACTGGGGAAAAAGTATATTTTTGCTTATGGTGTTTTATTTTGTGATAAAATATGCTGCCCTTTGACGGCCGTATTCATAAAAAACCTAAACGATACTCAAATCAGTAGTGCGATTCTGTAACTTATATAACGATAATCGAATCATTAAAATAATTATAACGATATTTCATCGAATTTGCTATTCTGTAACATTTTCTTAACGATATTCGTATTCATTAATTTGTTAAATTTTTGTTGAACTTTTATAATTTTTTAAATTAAAAATTGTTTGGTTTGTACATATGTACAACAGGTTTTTAGTTCAAGTTTTTCCTTTCTTAATTTTTTTCTTAAGAAGGATTTTTTACAATACAAATTTCCTGTGATCAATAATTATTGATTGAAGAAGACAAGAAAAATAATAATCAAATCTTTAGCTGGGGGACAACTAGCTGTTTCGTAGTCGCTACACTACTCATCAGCACCCATTGGGATTTGAACTCGGGTCATGACGTATCATGATGCTGCTGCTGAACAAATTTTTGTTGTCAAGAGGAGGGACAATAAGTCTGTTATACTTGCTTCCACAATATATGGCCAGGATCCATTTGGTACCGTAAAAAGATGGAATAAGAAGCAAAGAAGCCGAAGCGAAATTACTCGCCCTGCCATCGTCATACAGTACAACCAAAATATGGGAGGAGTGGATACTTGCGACCAAATGATGGAGTGCAACAGAACATGGCTAAAATCAAAAAAGTGCACTTTAAAAGTAGCACTCTACTTTCGGGATTTGGTGGAGTACTAAGTTGACTAGAAATCCAAAAATATGCCTCGGTAATCAATCAAGTATTTAATTTTTTTCGACTGGAAGTTGCAGAAGCTTTGCTATGCGCATCAAAAAGAAAATTTATGCAGCTGATCAAAGAAGAGCAGGAAGAACCAATAAGTATAATAAAGAAGATGGGCCACCTGAACATTTTGCAAAACAAATAGCCAGCCAGTGTGGGGATATCGGGGTTGGAAGAATCTTCGATTTTTTAACAGGACAACGACCCCAAATATACATTCCATACAGGCTGCTGTAACGCACTCCCAAAATATTTGATCATCCTCCCCAATCTGAGAACTTAAATCCAATTGAACATTTGTGGAAATATTTGTATCGCCAAATCCAAAAGCATCAAGGATATGTTGAAATAGGTGATAATGGAGGAATGAGAGAAAATTTTTTCTGGCATAAATAAAAAGTTAGTAGAGTCGATGATCAGAAGACTAAATGCCGTAATTAAGGCAAACAGAAAATTAGCTAGACACAAAAATGATTTTATTTTCATTTTAAAATAGTTTGTACACTATTTTTTGACGCGTAAATAATGAATTATTTTTTGCTTTTATTGTATAACTGTTGTTGTTGTTGTTAATATTTTTGCTATTTTGTTTAAAATAAGGTAGTGAACTGAATACTGATTTAAAAGTACTTAAATGTAAATTTTTATCATAAATAAAAAGATAGAAATAAAAATAATAAAAAATTATAAATAGCTTGTTTTCTATGTTTCCCAGCTATCTATATGTCGACATTTCATAGGAACTACCCTAATCATCAGTAGACCAACCAACCAACGGTTGTTCATTTGTTTGAAAGGTGTAAAGAAATGTTAGAGACGTTTATAAATAGAAAAGCTTGTGTTTTGACGGATATTATTAGAGCATTTTTCTTTTTAAATTCTCAGCAATTTATTTAGATTGTTGGGATATAAAGTTAAATGTTTGAGAATATCTTTAAAAAATTTCCAAAGTCTACTGATGATTAGGGTGGTTCCTATGAAATGTCGACATATAGATAGCTGGGAAACATAGAAAACAAGCTGCTTATAATTTTTTATTGGTATAAATGTTAGAAGCTTAAATAGCAAATAAAAACTTAATTGTTTGAATAAAAATAATATTTTATACTTTATTTTGATGGTCGCGGTATGTCTCTCTATCGGGCAAATCTGACAGAACTTTCACAGCAATATTAAAAACGTATTTGTTGTTTATTTCCAGCTGCCCTTGAAGATCTCAACCGGGCTATTTTACTTGCTGAAAGTTCAACTAAAACCAGATGTCATGCTTTGTGTCAGCGTGGAGTGCTGTATAGAAAACAAAACAAACTAGATGAAGCCAGACGAGACTTTGAAGAAGCTGCACAAATGGGCAGTAAATTTGCCAAACAACAGCTGGTGGAAATAAATCCTTATGCAGCTCTCTGCAATCAAATGTTACGACAAGCTTTCGAACAATTAGAAAAATAAAATTTCACCGCTTTCATACATGGAAAGTTGACTTTACAAAGTCTTGAGTTTGATGGTAACCAGAGAAAAGAAAGTTGCTATTTTAAGCTACGTACACACCGTTGTCAGATCTTACAATATTGCCAGTAAAATTGTCTGAAAATGTATTAAGATCGTGTGAACTGCCAATTTTTAACTTACAACGTTGTCAGAAAAACTATTGTCAATCAGTTGTAAAGATACGTACACAGGTTGTCAGATCTTACAATATTGCCAGTACAATTGTCTGAAAATGTATTACAATCGTGTGAACTGCCAATTTTTAACTTACAACGTTGTCAGAAAAACTATTGTCAATCAGTTGTAAGACGACCATGTTGTCAGGCATCTGACAATCGTGAGAACACTCTTCGTCGGCATGGTCAGATAATTGGAGGGTATTGTAAGCTGAGTTTTAATTGTCAGATGTATAAAATTAATGCACCTGACAATGGCATTATTGTCAGAAAAAAAATTAATGGGCAACACTGCCAAACAGATCGTTGTTGATATACATAAGTGTCTGGCAATTTTTTCATCTAACAATCTGACAACCGTGTGAACTATTTTCTCACGATCGTCTGAACACACAATTTACTTCTGCGGCACAATTTTACATTGTCACTACAGTGTCAGCATGTTGCCAGATCTTACAATATTGTAATATCTGACAACCGTGTGTACATAGGTTAAGACGACAATGTTGTCAGGCATCTGACAATCGTGAGAACACTCTTCGTCGGCATGGCCAGATAATTGGATGGTATTGCAAGCTCAGTTTTAACTGTCAGATGTATAAAATTAATACACCAGACAATAGCATCATTGTCAGATCGTTGTTGATTTACATAAGTGGCAATGCCTTATAATATGTCTGGCAATTTTTTTCATCTAACAATCTGACAAACGTGTGAACTGTCAATTTTTGTTGTCAGATGAACTATTTGTCAGACCATAGTCTTCATTGTCAGCATGTTGCCAGATCTTACAATATTGTAACATATGACAACCGTGTGTACATAGCTTTAGACTCTTTATTTGCCCTTGCCACCGACAAGGTCAAGTCTTTGCAACGTAAATTTTCCGTGTGTGAAAGCTGTGTTTAGGACAACCAAATTTTACTTTTAACATTTAATGTTAGCGACATTTGTTATGTTAATAAACACATGTACAAACATTTGTTTTAATTACAGGATAAATAAAGTAGTGATATAAGAAGAAGAAGAAGGAGCAGAAAAATGAAATTACAAATGATGTAGATTGTTAAAGAGGAAGTTTTCTGTAACAAGGCACCTTTTGCCAAAAGTCATGATCATTTAATAAGTCATTGCTTTTCAATGGAAAATAAACATAACGGAATAATTTCATATACAAACAATATATCAAGCGAATTAGTCTCGTGTTGAAATCGATCATCATTGATTTACAACTTGTTGCATGTATAAAAAATAAATTTCATTAAAAACCTGTCGAATTTCATGCAACCAAAAATGAGAGGGAGCCACAAATGTGCAAGGTGCGTTTCGTTTTCGGTGCTTTATGATGCAGTTTACTCGTATTTAAAAATAAAATTTTTAAAATAAGAAAACAAAAATAACAAATAATGGGAAATAACAGTTGCAGTCAATGTGGCACGTGGTTTAGGCACGATTTTGTGCCATTTTTACACAATAAAAACTGCAACTGTTGATTTGAGTTTTTTTTTTCTTTCTTTTTTTTTGTAAGCTATTGCGCTGTTTTCATTTCTTACCATTTCAGTGACCTGACAGTCAGTCACTCTTTTAGATCTTAACAGCGACGAAAAAGCAACACAGAGGGGTTAAATGCAAAAGGACACAATCCTTTTTATTAAACCCTTTTATTTATTCAAACAAAATGCATGAAATAAAACACAGACTACGAGTATATGCATCTACTATATATTCAAAAATACATTTAATTTTGCGAATTTACTTTTTAAATGGAGCAGGAAAAAAACAGCGAACCAACCAACAAACGGTACTTTGCAAATTGTTTGTTAAGAAATTGAGCGCACAAAAACGTAACTGCCACACAGAAATAACAACAATAGGTGTGTTCCACGTGATGTTTTAAACACATTCAAGACGGCAGACTACAACCTTTTTCAAATAGAATACACACATTCATACGAGAAAGATTATTTTGAAAACAGCAAGGCAATACTGCTGCAGGTTGTTGTCTATGCACGCCACAGCAGGCTACACGAGCACACAACTACAAATACCGCTGGCTACAAATGTAGCCCTGTTGCCAGCTATTTAATTGTTTTGGAAGCGGTAGCTACATAACAAACAGCTGACATTATTTTTCTTTTTTTATTGTTGCTTTTATCATTTTCTTTTCAAACTTTAGTAGTTCGACTGATCCAAATCGTACAAAATTATAATTTCTTATATCAGCCGTTTATTTTATATCTTTTGTTTCAATTTTAGCAATAATATATACAAAAGTAAAATTTTAATGCTTGCAGAGCACAATTATAGTCTATTTACACCAAAGCGAAATCTGCTCATTCGAGATTTCAAGCCAAATCTAGTAGATTTTGAGAAGATTTCCCATACAAAATGAAATCTACTTTATGAGTAGATTTCGTCGAAATCTCCTGAAACCTACTTAGTACCAAGTAATGCAACCGTGATTTTATTCAAAAAGTACTTAAAAATACTACGCTGGAACAAAAATTACACTTTAGTATGGTGTAATATACACTTTAATGTTGGCGTATTCAGTCTCTGATAATATTGTTGTGTCAAACCTGCATTCATAAATTATTTTTGTGAAAATTAAATTTGGCTAGATGTCAAAAAATGGTGGCAAGGTGCATTAACGTCTACACGGTGGCAACGCTAGAGCAAAATTACAACAATACAACAAAAACAGGCATTTGGTAAGCTATGTTTATCAAAAATATTTGTAACTTTTTTGTATGAATGTACCTTTACATAATTATAAATTATATTTATTTGAATTATTTTTATGTTCACGAATTAATTCAAAATAAAACACTAAATTCACTTTCAAAAATGTAAACAATACATTTGACGTAAATAGCTTACTATCGCCCATGTCACAGAATTCACTTCCGTTCGGAAATGGAATTGAACCGGATTTTTAATTCTTCAAAAAACGAACATTTAAAACTTTTGTGGAATGAAATCAATTCTATAAGATAATACTAGTTTCGTTCTTGCAATTAGAAATAATTTCATTCCGAAAAGTTTTTAGGTTTTACGTTTTTTGAAGAAGTAAAAAACGAATTGAATTCCGTTTCCGAACGGAATTAAGCTCTATGGCTGTATATTGCCAGTAGCAAAAAATTGTCACATGCCGTAGCGCTGCCACCTTGAAGCAAAACAACCAGTTTCTCCCCTATAGGAGATCGGAAAAATGGCAAGCAAAGCGGCTTAAGTAAATATTTGTTTTTTTTTTTTCAGTATAAATAAATATTTTTTATGTCGGCGTATCCAGGGAGAGGGTTGGAACCCACTGAGTGGTCTGTGCTCAGAAAAAGTAGCTAGTTGGAAACCTCCCTGGTTTCCGCGGCCGTAACATAGAATGGTACCTTGAATGGTGGTGTAAACGATATAGAGTTGGTGTAAATGTAGTATTAGACAAATCCATAATTGAAAAGAAAACTTGAAAAATATGAACAGCTGCTTGTTGTATTTCAGTGGTGCCACTATGCGTATTTTTTGCGTTTTTTAAAGGAAACAAATTATAGTAGGTTTCCATTATAAGCAAATTATAATAGATGTGAGGAAATTTTTTTGAAGTGTTTCCATTGTGTTTTAAGTAATTTTTTCTTCAAATTTTCAATATCAGTTTGCCGTTTGTACTTTTTTTTAGGAAGAAACAAAAATTTTGTTCAATAAACATTTAATGCAACCAACTAAAAAAGCCCTATAAAAAGGGAAAATAACAATAAGTTTGCGTTGAATTATATTAACAAATAACGACTGTAAAATCAGCCATTTTGATTCGTAATTAAATGTCTTCTTATTGTAACTCACCAATAATGGATACCCCAAGGTTGCATTTGTAATAATAATAACCATATAGCACAAACAACATGTGAAAGAAACATATGTGTGGGAATTCGTAGCATAATTTACCTAATTTCGTCAAGTAAAATGATTTGACCGAAGTTACGTATACAGAAATGTACTAATAGATTATGAACATTTTAAAAAGCCTTGAAGAACCGTGTAAAATACTTTTAAAAAACTAAAAAATATGTTTTATGTCGGCCACGCATTGTTTAATAAAAATTACTATATAAAAATAGTAGGAAGTGATACAACCGCTAAATTAGTCCGCAAAAAATAAGTAACGTTTGCTTTGAAGTGATCTTTTCTGAGAGACAGTAAAGCTTTCCCTCTTAGGTTAGGTGAGGTTAGGTTAGGTTTAACAGGCTGCTAGCTTTATAAAGCCAGCCCACTTGGGTCCAGTCTGGTGCCGTTGTGTTGCCTGGATGTGATACGTATCTTAGTAGATTTACATATCACTGGTTTAGAACCAACCCGAGGATCGGATAAAGGAGTCCAATCCACTTACATCGCATTCCGATACCTCCGTCAAATCATGCAGCATCGGTCTGCCTAGGTACAATGCCCTTATATTAGAAAGAGCTGGACACTGACAGAGGAAGTGCTCAACGCTCTCTACTTCCTCCTCGTTCCCTCTTACGCTCTGTCAAAATTGGATTTTCCAATTGCAAACTCCAAATTTCCACCTAATAAGACTTGCATAGTGTAAATTACGAGAAAGCATTAGCGCCCTACTAGTTGGGTTGGTCTCAAACATTTTGTATGTACGCAAGGATTTTTGACGGACAAATTACGCTTAACGCGCTCATTTAGGTTGCGTCGTTTATTTATTTATTTATTAATTTATGCCTATTGAGAATAACTCCTTACAGGCAGATACTTACTATATATGTACACGCATATGATTTAAAAAATAATTACAAAAATTAATAAAAAAAGTAGAAAAAATAGCTAATTACTGGAAAAAAAAAATTTATAAGCAATAAAAAAAATTTTTTAATTACTGGAATTAAATACTAAAATTATACTACACAGAAAAAAATAGATGAGATTTTTTTTCAATCAAGTTATGTTATTAATAAAAAACCATCAATTTAATAAAATTTGCATTGACTTAATTAAATTATTATTAATAATGAATTTTTGCAAATATCTCTTAATAAAATGCAATTAATAAAAAGTTTTCCGAATTATTGACTGTTATTCAATAAATAAATTTAAAAGGTTGTCATATAACAGTGAAGAGTTTCTTTAACAATTTTTTTTTGTTAAGTATATTTTACATATTAACAACAATTTTTTTCAACTCAATAATTTTTGCTTTTAAGTGAAAAAGCTATTTCTACTTTATAATTTGAATTATCAATCCGGGAAAATATTTTTCACAGGAAATTTGATAAAAATAGTGCAATTTTTTTTTATCAATATGGCATCTATTTTTTTCTGTGTACGCTTAACAAAATTTAAGTTCATCGAAAAGTCAATAACGTGGTACAGTTCATTAAAACAACAACATAATCTACGGAAGGGATCTGCATTCGCATAATTCTGACGGTAATAAAGCACTGACCAAGGTTGATATTACGAAGACTACGCTGGGGAACATCAAAATTTAGTTTGGACACCAGATACTCCGAGCAGATATGACCGTTAATCAATTTGAAGACAAAAATGACATTTAACATTTTTCTGCGACTTGTTAAAGAAGGCAGCTTTTTTGTTGCAGTCTGAACTCATAGGATGGTAAGTTGGCTACAGTGTTCGGGTAGATATTGCGCAGGATGAAAAGAAGAAATTGTTTTTGGATAGACTCAATTCGATCTCTATGAACATTATAAAAAGGGTCCCATATAATCGAGCCATATTCCAGTATTGGCCTGCCTAAAGATGTATACAATTGCTTCACAACAGTGGAGTCAGCAAATTGTTTAGACCAGCGCTTTACAAAGCCAAGCATTCCCCTTGTTTTACTTGAGCAAAAGCTAATGTATTGGTTGAATGTAAGTTTTCTATCAAGTAAAACACCCAGATCCAGAAATTCTTCAACTGTGTCTAATACATGGCCACCAAGCCTAAAATGCCCATGAGGGTTAGATTTTCTTGAGAAGTGCATATGCTTGCACTTGCTGAAATTTAACTTTAAAAGGTTTTGCTTAGACCAATTAAAGAAATTGTCCAAATCCAGTTGGAGGCAGTTTTGGTTCCCGAGCCCACATGTTGAAAACATTTTTACATCGTCTGCATAGATTAGAATATTGGAAAATTTTATGACAGATGGTAGATCATTGATGAACAATATAAAAAGAATTGGTCCTAGATGGCTTCCCTGCGGTACTCCAAAGCTTACAGGTATAGATTTAGATATATAATTATTGAAACGTACACGTTGTTGACGACCAACAAGATATGATTTGAGCCAATTTACAGTAGAGAACCCCCATCAAGTTTTTTAAGTAAAAGAACGTGGTCAACACTGTCAAAGGCTTTACTGAAATCTGTATAGATAACATCAGTACCCTGACCTTTATAAAAACCGTCATTTATCGTTGAAGTAAGGTGTAATAGATTTGTAGTAGTTGAATGCCCTTTACAAAATCCATGCTGATATGGTGTCAAAAGCGATTGTGTTTGATGACAAATGGACTGGGTTAAGCATTGCTCGAAAAGTTTAGGAATATCACTAAGCTTTGCAATTCCTTTGTAATTGTTAGTATCAGATTTGTATCCAGACTTAAAAAGTTGAATGATATATGACACTTTTGGAAAATATCCTATATTTATTGAAGTGTTAAACAATATAGTTAACGGGTACGCCAAATTCTGCGCACAGTTTTTTAAAACACAATTCGGAACGCCATCAGGCCCACTAGTTACAGATGGCTTGAGTTTATTAATGCAATATGTAACCTCAGAAGTAGTAATATAGTCAAATGATATAGACTGTAGATGATGCGAAGAAAAATCCGGTTGTTGTGATGCATTGTGTTGCACGTCTGAATAAATTGATGCAAAAAAATCTGGTTGCGTCGTTAATATATAACTAAAATATATTTTAATTAAAAAAGTAGGCAACATTAATATATCAAGATGCATAATTTTCCAGCAGTTTTGTGTAAAACAGGCAAATTTAGAGAATAATCTGCTTTACTGACACTAGTCCGAACTTGGCCGAAATCTTACGGAACACACCTAATATTAAGCCACCATAACAAATGTTTAAGATTGAATATAAATTTTGTAAAAAAAAACAAAACACAACAGAAAAGAAAAATTAACAAACAAGTTGGCTGTGAATACTTCGAAAAACCAAATTAAACTTCTTGCAGCTTCAAACGAAATACTCGTACGGAAAAAAATGAAAGTGGTTTTATTACGAGTATCCTTGTTCATTTGTTTACCAATATATCCATATGCATATGCATATGTATTTGTATTTCTTACGAGTTGCAATAAAACCCTTCTTTGATATTAAGAAGCAAATAAACAAAAACACATTTTTTACACGCAATGCAAACTAAACCGAACATGCAGCAGCGCATTGCTTGCAACAAACGGCAACCGTAATGAAATGACGAAGTGTGTGTTGTGGTTTACCAGCAGTATTTTACTCGCAGTTTGATTTGGTTAACAAAAATTAAAACTGGCACGCTTTTGCATTTAAATTGTTTATGCGGACCATGTTTACTGCGTTCAAACAACATTTGCTTTTAGTTTTGCTGTTTTGGTTTTAAAACGGAAAAATATCGTTTGGATTTTTTTTCTTCTGTGTGTTCCATGATAAAACAATCAATTCATTTTAAAATCTTGACCAAACTATTTCAATGCGACTTGATGTGAGCTACACTGGAATTAGGTAGGGCTAACACTTAGCCAATAAGGTCACAAGTAGTCCCTTATCACCTCGCAATAGCGAATACCATTCATGCTTGGCCGACTGAATTTTCGAAGAAGTTCTAGCCGATGATGCCGTCAGCCCATAAATCGTACTAAGCGGTCACCTTTTATGATTGCGTCATTGTTTCAACAATCACTCGTGGTTTCTTATTTACCCAAATGAAAATATTCTGCTTCTTAAAGAATCTACTGAGGTCAATTATGTCGACAAAAAAAAAACACGAAATGCATTTTGATTTGACTGCCCATTTTCGTAAAAGGCTTCAGGCGCTGCTCAACTGTGTATTTCTCCATGAGTGAATTCATCAAATGCTGAAACAAATGAATGTCAAATTAAGTTGCAAAAGAACTTGACATTAAAGTTGAACCACCTGTTACTTTGGATCTTGTACACTAACCTCTCCTTTTCAAAGTAGCTGTAATAATTGGCAGCTTCTTGGGCTCTGTTGAAGTTTCGTAGAATGTCTATCGAATGTTCCGCCTATGATCCTGCCAGATTAAACTCAATTCGGTGATAATAAGAGTCGAAGTCTCGGTATAAAGCTAGCACCAGCCATTTATCTTTCTTTAATTCAGCATTTGGATGTGAGTTGGCAGCACTGCTTTATTTGACAAATCATTTAACAGCTGATAGTTAATTAATCATCACGCATAGACTTACAGCAGAGTAACATTTGCAAATTGTTGAAATTGTCTCCTTAAAATAGTGGTTCTGTTCGTCAAACTTATCGAAACCACTTTTTCGCTGAATGATTATGTAAATAGATAGATTTGTCAGATTTGGAAACAACACTACACCCATATAGACACCCACTACATGCACAGAAAACAACTGTTTGGCGCGCTTTAGTGATTGCCGGAGTCATTACAACAATCAGATGACCAGAATGTTACTGTTAATGATGGAAGGTATAGGTACTAGATAGGAGAAGATTTTTGCTTACCTCAATTATTGTTTTGGGGTGATGTCTTATTAACATGTGATTTCCATAAGACATAGGCATATTCCACACAGCGCACGCTGCAATTGATTTAGTCAGAGAAAATTTTGATGATAGAACGATTTCACATAATGGTCCATTTAGTTTCTTTGGCCAATTAGTTTCTTTGGAGCTATGTATGTAAAACCACTAGTCTATGGCATTAAACCAGAGACAATTGAACATATGTGTAATTAATCTTTTTAATTATTTATGCAAGGGGTGAATTAGCTGAGGGTTCACCAGCGCCCTCATGTAACTTGCAAGACTTACACAGGTTGCAACTTCTTGTCATATGTTTTTAGTCATTAGGAACAATCTCCGTGACAGAGCTTTACGAATTGGTGGCCGGCAGTCTATATGGAGCTATGTTGCCAACTCACCCGTCTATCTATCAGTTCTGGTTCCTTACATTACAGGTACCGCAAGGCTCCGTTCTTTCTCCTACCCCCAGACAATCAATGCAACACAGAGCTTTACGAATTGGTGGCCGGAATTCTATAGAGCAGTGTTGCTAACTCACCCGTCTATCCATCAGTTCTGGTTCTTTACATTATAGGTACCGCAAGGCTCCGTTCTTTCTCCTACCCTATTTCTTATTTTCCTCAACGAGCTTCTATATCAAACTTCCAAATCTATCCACTCTTCCGGGGATAACAGCAGAGTTTGCCATTCGTACTATTTCTGTTATAGGCCCAGCTAATCCGACATCGTTGCCAAGAGACAAAATATGTATGGCTTACTGAATAGTGATCTTCCATTAATATCCAATTGGGGTAGTAAAAACAGGATCGGCTTTAACGCTCGTAAGACCCATTGTTGTTCATTAATACACAAACAAACGGCAGCAAATGCTGTTTTATCTGTATTCATGGATGGTATAAATATTGAAGAATCGCATGCTCTTGATATTCTTGGAATGAAGATATAGTGTGATGTTTGGTGGAATGATTACATTTGTCATGTCTCTAAAGAAGCACTCAAGTGCCCCGAGTTTTCAAAACGGTGTAAGATGTACTTCAATTCATCCGATCTCCCTACTATTTATACCACCTATATCCAACCGAAAATTGAATACAACTGTCATGTTGGGGACGATGCCTCAAAGCTTATGTTAGGGTTACTCGACCATGTGCAGGAGAGGGCGAAGAAGCTTAGCGTTGACAGTAGGATATTCAATTCTATTGACGCAATGTAGGATGCGTTACTCTGTTCTATCGTTACTACAATGGATTTTGATCTAACGAGATTAGGTATCTTGTTCCCGAAACTCGCACATTATACGTACATATATGTGTTGCTCTAACGATATTAGGAATCTTGTTACCGAAGACCATATATTTTTGGATAATAAAAGTTTATCGTCCAGAAGTCATCCATTTGTGGTCGATTGCCTGGGGTATCGTGCCTTTACTTTCCATCCCCGCCCACCCATTCCACTCACACTATATTTCTATAGCTTCTTATCTTCACTCCATTATCCCACTTTTCAGGCAACCACAAAGGGAATGACTCCAGGACCCAAGTAAGCTGGACAACCTAGACTATTCCGGGGTATCCAGCGGCCTGCCTACCTAACCAAACCTAACCTGGGTTATCGTACAATGCATTATAGAGAGAATTCGTTTTTCAGCCGTACGCTTCGCCTATGGAATAAGTTGCCCACAGACGTGTTTCCTGTCTGCCCTCCGTACAACCTAGTTCCCTAGTTCTGGTACAATACCCTGCATATATAGGGGAAATCCCATGAAAAAAAAGAGTTATTTGTTTCAAAACTTCCTCGGGAACCGAACACGGATATGCTCCATCATTATCAGGGAAGACTAATAACCCCTCTTGGCGATTACAAATCTGAGTCACAATCAGAATGTTCCAACCATTATCAGTGTCAGAATAGTCTGCAAGCAAAACCTGCTGGGCGTTTGCTGACAGTTGTTCTGCCAATTAGCCCTTGGTAAGTGTTTCGGAAGTGCCAACACAAGCTAAGTCATGCTCGGGCTACCTAGAGATTTATTTGCCACAACAATGCGGGACTCCTACCCCTTTATACTCATACACCAGAAAGCAGAGTTAGACATACGCTAAGGCAAAACCTGCACACCGAGAGCACTGTAAGCAACAACCAGAAAATCATTTTAAATTAAGAATAGATCAATACATATGTTTGCTATTAAAATAATGGTGGTAATATTAAGTCCTGTACACCCTTGTAGGGTTAAAAATTTATACCTACAATTTTTTTTTGTGGTTAACTGTAAGCACTACTTATTTTGTGTCTGTAGGATTTCGTTTTTCGTCTTTTTTTTATGAAAATAAAAAATAGCAGGTGCTTTTTTTGATTTTCAAATTATAGCAGATTCTAAAATATAACTTACTTAAATAACGAAATGAAATGCATTTTAAAGACAATTTTATTCCACATAAAGATGAGTGAAAAAAGTAATAAAAGGGATAGAGATATAAAGAAAAAATCAAAGACCACATTTTAATCCTATTAAGCAATTTACAAAGGTTTGGGAGAAAAATCACAAGCGGAATAAGTTTTGGAGAGCACGAGGATAAATATTCATAAATGTGCATATGTAATTAATGACATCTGTTTTTATATTTATACATACACATCTATAAATACCCAATTGACCAGGTTGCCATTGAAGATATTTGTTCTCGATGAGGTCTTCAAGACCTTTGCTTATACTTCGCTTATACAGATAAAATTTAATACAATTTTATCTTCTACTTGGTCCTTCAAGATAAACATCGAATATAATTTTTTAAATGGAATTTGCTTTGGAATTTGTTTTATAAATTACAAAAATATGATTGTCTACATCTTTTCTTACTTTAAGTGCGGAGAAAAAAGTAAACAAATTTAAAAGCAAATAGGCTCAAGAATAATTAAAAAAGATTAAGTTGAAGTTGGTAACTATTAACTACGAGTAGCAGATTAAAATGCCTAACTGCCAACCCTAAACAAGAGCGGCAAGCGAAACTTTTTTTTCCGCAGAGCTTTAAAGGCAGAATTAGTTTGTACGTTCTTCGTTCTGAATCAGCTGTTCTGTTTCTGTTTAATATAAACTATATGTGCATGATTTGTTTTTACTTTTTCGTTCTGTTCTGTTGCGGACGAACCTGCTGAAAATAGAATTCAACGTTATGTGACGGCCAGATATGTGTATGTTTTGCTTGCTTCAGGTATGGAAACATTAATTTTTTATTCAAATGTATATAATTTTTTTTTGTCAAAAGCTAAAAAATTTGGTTTCAGTTAAAGATTTTAAAAGTTAATACATTTTTATCAATTAAGCAACAATGAATGATCAAAATAATAATATTTTATCGAGAAAAAAAATTATATTTTGTATAAGAAGTGTCATAAACTCTGCAGATTGAACTGTTTGATCACCGTTTCTAGATTATTAATTTGTTTCTTTTTTTGTTTTTCAATACAAGATAATATTTATGAACATATTTTATACTTCATTCCAATGTTTTGTTTTTTATTTATGCTCTACAGTAAAAAACAGCTGAATATTTTCACGGAAAAAGTAATTGTAAAATATTTGCTGCAGAAATGAACGTCACAGAACGGCAACAGAAAATAAAACCTAATGAGGCCTTAATGCTGCAACACCATCCCCAAACAAAAGCGGCAACGTTATGTCAAAACGGTAAAAACAGGGTTACCAAACAAATAAATAAAACAAACCTGGAGGGTTCCTCTCTATTGCGATGCGAATGTTAGTTCGATGCGAAAGGTAGATGCAATAAGAGTATAACTTGGCATTCAGTGCTGTTTGCGCAAACTTTTTCGCGAAATAGTTTGAAAATTAAACAACACTGGTATCACAAAATAAACAATAGAGAAGAATGATAAAATAAAATGCGAAAAGAAAATACGAAAACGCAATACAGGGTACCAAATCTTTCTTTTTCTTTCGCATCGCGGACGACATTCTTGTTTGTGTTTTTTTTTTATTAAATTAATATAAAATAATTAAAGTTTTAAAAATCAGTTATTCAGATGAGTTGCAAGATAACTACATCATATTCAAAATAACTTCTTATCTCCATTTTCTAATAAAGAAAATACATAAATTTTTTTATTTGCTTATTTGTTTCACTTTGTTATATTTTTCATTTCTGTTTTGTTTACAATTATTTTCTTTTGCAACTTACTTCACTATGAAACGTTGCCAATGCGTTTCATCGGATTTTCCAATAGCAAAGGCTTGCCGTTGCGTTGTCTCCGCGTTGTCTCGGTATGCTGCATACAAAATGTACAGGCATGAGAACTTTTGACAGTGGAAAAAAAGCTTGCAGCTCTTGTTTACGCTGCCATTACACAGGAAAGTACTTTCATGAAATTTCTGTATACGTATTACAAATAAAATTTTCAGTGAAATAGACGACTTTCATGAAAATTTCTTGTTCGTCTATACAGGAAAGTGAAAATTCATTTTAAAAATGTCGCCGAAGAAAAGAGTCACAAAATTTGCCTCTACTTCTCTCCATTCTTATTTTGTTCGCTTACTAATTAGAGTTGCCGAACTTATTACATATACAGATTTATGGGGCAATAGTTGAAAAGTTTTTTATGAGACTATTTTTATAAAAAGACTAATTGTTTTCTTTATATGCATTAAAAGGAAAAAAATATTGTAATTATTTTCATAACATGCAAAAGAAGTTAGTTTCATAATTATTATTTACTGCAATACTGCAATTTTGTATAATTCTTTGTATTCGGCAACAGTGTTTAGCAAATTTCTCATTTTACTTTCAGGAAACTTCAAAAAACTTGTTTCATGAAATTTTTGATGAAAGCTGAGATGAAAGTAAACAAAATGTGAATGTGTTAGTGAAAAAGTATGAGTGTATTGCAACTTTCATGAAATTACTTTCTTGTGTAACCGCTAGGTTAGTGATGGTTGTAATTCTTTGAGCAGGAAAATATCGCAGTTCTGGTAGCTTTAATAACACTGGCATTAAATTGGTGGCCGATTTCAATTTCGATGACATTGCCGTTATAATTTTCATTAACGACAATATAGATGATAGCGTTACTCTTATTGGAGTGCACGAGTGGAAAGGGCCCCTTGTACGAAAAAGTTATCAATAATTATCCTGGACTGTCGTCATTGTGTCGTCGCGTAAATACGATAGGTTTTGCATCCGCTGCCGACGTTGCGTTCACGACTTGGCCAACTGGGTATGTAAGCACTACTTAACGTAATGCTTATAGTTAATAATAGACTACCGATATGTTTACAAGTTTACGTATACAAGGTGCTGGCTTGGCAGCCTGCAAAAAAGCAAGACTTGTTTTAATGTGACATTCGCTGAAATGAGGGAGACAAACTCATTATTTTTTTTTTTTTAATTCATCAATTTTTAAATGGCTTCGTAGTTAACTTAATAAAAACGAAATATTGTAAATGCATTTAAACTTTCAAGCAATAATCGTCAACTGGTGTGAAACTACAGTATGGCTGGTAGCAGATTTATACCGGGTGCTTAAATTTTAAGGGCGGAATTTTGAATGTGAGCCACAGCTAAACGTCGAATTTTTTCCTCAATCATCAATACTATAACAAAGACAACCATATTATCGGCCAACCATATTATGGCTGTGTACAGCCATACAACTGTTACAACCATAAGAGTTTTAATGACGAACCATAATATTGTTGAGGACAACTAAACTATGTTACATTAAAGCATATTAATATGATTACGAGTAGATATAATTTTTAATTTTTTTTTAAAGAAACAAACAGTAACACACTCTACCAATTCAGCCATCGAGGCACCCTAATTTAATTATGCAATTATTTTTATTTCAGCAAATAGATGTTCCGTTCCATTGAAAATAAAAAATTTTGGATTTGCCCAACCCGACTATTTTCTTTAAATTATTTAAATTTATTCTTTGGCCTGAGAAAGCTATCCTTAGGAGAGCGAAATATTGCAAGATAATAATATAATAAAAAAACAAAAATTATTAAATAAGAAGAGATCTCAAGCTCAAGAAATTATATAATATTAAGAAACAAATGGTCGACATAAAGGAATAATAAACATATTTAAATTTATCAAAAAATATTTTAATAAATGTTTTTATATTCAGCCATGTTCCAAGAACGCGCGTTCTGAAACTGCAATGCGTTTTGAAAAACGCCTAATTGATTTTTAGGTGTTCTGAGGAACGCGCATTTTACTGGCGTTTAGGAGTTTTTTCCGAAAAAATACAACATGTGTTTTAGATACGTATGTATGTATGAGGTAGTAATATAAAACGAAAAAAAAATTTGACAACAAATAGAAAAATTTTTCAATTTAGTTTTCTTAATGAAAATGTGCAAAATTCTTTAAACTTTTTATTGAAATAATAAGAAAACATATTAAACTTTAATTGTGAATAATGTTATGGCCTTTTGCAAGTTCAGTTTTAGCAAACTCAATCAGTTCACTTCAATATATATGTACATGAGAGTTGAAGTCGCCAATTTTAAGCGATATGCGATTTAAAATCGCAAATCCATATTTCTTGCGTTATACGTTTCTCAGAGCACCTATTTGGCGTTTTGAAATCAAATACGCTAAATTTAAGCGATTTGCGTTTCTCAGAACATGCATGATTAATTTATTATTATCAATATATTATTATCAGTGTATAATTTATTATTATCAAAATATAATGACATAGATACTGTGTAGTATAAATAAGTAAAATAGTATTGTTTATCCAAAGATGTCCTCTTTTTAATTAAATGGTGAGCTATCATGGTTGCTATCAATATAAAAACCTGATGAAGGGACTAAACTCAATTATTTATTTGTATTTACTTTATACAATAATTATTATAAAATTATACTATACAATGTCTATGTTTTTTTTAATTAACTACAATTATATATGTAGTATATGAAATTGTACAAATTATAAGAAAAATATGTTTACAATAAAGTTATTTACCACATTAGTATGGTTACTTAATGAAGGTATATGAGAAAAGTATGATTGGCTGGTATAATTATATGGTTAAGTATGACAATTACTTGGTGACTTTAGTATTAATACCATGGTTACTTATAATATGTTTTGTTACAATACTATGCTATGTTTTGACATTTTAAATATAACAATATACTGTTATTGGGTATAACCATATACTTCAACAATAGTATGTTGCCCTTAGAATATTGTCGTATCAACCATATATTTTTTTCTACGTGTGGAGGTATTGCAGAAAATACCCGTGTAAAGAAATCTTCTGTGTTATATGGTAATATATTTCACCATACTTTCTGTTTAGCCACTTGTCTATCTCGATGATCAATCTCGCTGTTCATCTGCCACGTGATTTGTTGCTCCATCTTTCTTGCCACTTCCACACACTTTCTTGTCCGTCCAATGATCTTGCCGCTACTGCCTCACCAGTTTGTCTTCACTCTACCCACAGCTTTTTACGCTCTTCGGCCAAGAGGCCAACGTGATAGTTCCGCTTGTGACCAAAACAGCTGGCTCTGACACTATTCCATATATAATTGAACCATACCACACTGAAAAAAATTTGTTCAGAAATTCTCTGAATGTTGACATTACTTTTATGAATTTTTTAATTATTTTTCAACCATTGTAACTTTTCATAGAAATAATGAAACAAATTTCATTAGATTATTTTAATGAAAACCTTCATAAAAGTAATGAAACATTTTAATAAGAAACATGACTTATTTTCATTAAAAGTATAAAAGAGAAATCATATGATTCGTGAAATAATTTCTCTAGATCAAAGAATTAATTTCATAAAGCACATGAAAACTGTACATTAAATTAATGAAAAAGTAACATTTATTTAATGAAATAACTTGAAAGTTATTTCATTTATCTAATTTTATTATTCATTGAGCACCTGAAAAATTTACATTAAATCAATGAAATAGTTACATTTGTTTAATGAAAAATTATCATAACACACATTAATAAAATATGTTCACAAATGTACGTAATAAGATCAATGGAATTATTTCATTTATTCATCGATACTTTATTTCATTACACAAACAATACTATTCCTTGCTTTTGTGAAATTGTACCTAATTATGATAAAAGAAAATGTTGAACAAGTATTTACCAAATAAAACAGATTTTATTAATTCAAATGACTTCAATACACTGGTATTTAAATTTTTTAAACTATTATTATGCTGATTTGAGTACATGCACATATGTACATACATACCTAAGTTCGGTAGCCAGAAATTTATTTGTCATTGGCCTAATGAATTCTGTTTCATTGGAATTATGAAACTCATAAAACTTATATTTTAATGAAAAAAACTTGACATTTTTTAAATTGTAGCTTAAATTAATAAATGCCCATTAATATATCTTACCAAAATTTAAAGAATTTAAAAAAAAAATTAATTTTGTTGTAGTCATAAATCCAATGATTTTTGTTAATGAAACTTAATGATACCATTCTGATGGAACTATTTCATAATAGATATGAAGTTTCATGTATATTGTAAAAAGTTTTCATTGGATTAATGAAAAATATTTAATGAAACAGTTTCATTAAATATATGATGCATAATTCTTTCAGTGCAGTATTAAATATAAAAAAAAATACAATAATTCCTGAAAAGTTTATATTTTATTCAAAATCAACATTGGCCCTAAAAATTTAACCACCCTTCAGAATTCCTACGAAACTCCACCTCCGAACAATTGCTAGTTAAAGCCTTACTGCTTGAGGCTAACGATATGTATTATCATTTACAATAATAAGACTATTTCAATTCAAATTATCAATCATACAATTTCTATAATTATATTCATGTTTTCTAGCTGCTTGCTGCAAAGGATTTCCAGGTAAATCTAAACAGGACATAAGGTTTATATGTAATGAAATGTGTTGTATTTAACAGCCATAGAGGATACTCGTTATAAAACTTCGAAATACCATCATCAATAAATTTGTAATGAATAAAATAAAACAACAAAAGAAAAAGCGTCAGTTGTTTGGTCAACATGAAAGCAAAATATAAAAAAAATATAAAGAAAAAATAATAAAAATTCAATACCAAAAAAAAAAAAAAAGAAACAAATCCCTCTTAAAAGAAAAGTGCCAAGAGTCAACATGCACTCTTCATTCATTCATTCATTGTACTCGTTTCATTTTGTTTTATTCAAGTCAGGCCGTTTTATAAACCTTGCACAACATATGCTGCCTTATAAATTTTGAATCACTCAATAATATAACAGAAAAGAGGAGAGAAAAAAAAACAACAACGATTTAGGCAGACCCAGCAACAAACAAAGCAAACAGATGAGTAACAAGAAATAAAAACTGTTTACTCTTTATTTTTTATTAAAAAAAAAAAGAAGGATTGCTGCGACCGGAACTGTAATTTGAGCAATCTCAACTCTTGTTGCAAAATATAGGCAAAATATTAAATGGTTTGAAATTATTAGATGGTTATCTAAGTATCAAGCTTCCTTCCGTTTTCGTTGCTGAAGTTGTAAAATTAAAGGTAAAAATCTTAATTGATCAGTGCAGGTTTTTTTATTTTTATTAAAAAATTCTTTTTATTAAAGCTTTTGCCTTTTAAGCTTGTAAATACAAAGTGCCTTTTTGATTGATCATTTGGATTTTGTTTTTCTTTTCTTTTTTTACATTTTATTTCCTACCTGCTCTTAACAAAATCTTCTTTATTATCTGGGCGCGTGCCGGCTGTCGTCATTTAAGGTTTCTTTTATACAACATTTTTTTTTTTTTCTTTTTTATACGTTTTGTTGTGAATAAATTTTTTTTCAATTTCCTTTTCGCTATCTTCATATGTTCTAAGTATGTATGTATGTGTATGTGTGTGAAATTTTCTCTTCTTTTTCTTGCGGTTATTATCCTGTTTACAGTCATTGACTTTGACAACAACAAAAACAGTATTTTCAAAACATATGACGCTTACAATTTATAAGGATTTTTGAGATGATCTTTTCAGAAGATATTTAAAGTTAAAGCGGTTTGTGGATTTTGTACAAAACAATTAATGATTGAAAATCCTGAAAACATATTTATTGGTGATTGTGGTTAGTTTTTATATTTCAAGGTTTAAGAATGGTTTTTTTTTTTTATAGGACCAGTATTCAGGGGATGACCCCTACATATGCAGTGCATTGTACCAGAACTAGGAAAATAGGGGGAAAGAGGGAGTAGTGTTGATGAACATTTCCCTTGAACTTTCTAACGTTATAACAGACAGGAAACACGTCTGCAGGCAACTTGTTCCACAGACGAAGCGTACGGCTGAAAAACGAATTCTCTCTGTAATGCGTAGTACAATTCCCCGGGCAATCAACCACAAATGGATGAGCTCTGGACGATGAACGCGTGCTACTTAAAAATGTGCGCGTTTCGGGTTCAAGATCCATAATCTTATCAGAGTAAAACCCATTGTAGTATCGATAGAACAGAGTAACAAACCCCACAATAATAGAGTTGGATACCCTACTGTCACCGATGAGCTTCTTCGCCCTCTCCTGCACACGGTCGAGTAATCCCAAAATAGACTTTGAGGCACCGGCCCAAACATGAGAGTTGTATTCCATATTCGGTCGGATGTAGATGATATAAATAGTAGGGAGGTTGGATGGAGTGAAGTACATCTTACACCGTTTCAAAAAACCGATGCACTTGAATGCTTCTTTAAAAATATGAAAAATGCGTTCAGTCCAGCGAACATCACACTGTATCTTCATTCCAAGAACATCACGAGCATCCGATTCCTCAATATTTATAGCATCCATGAGTATAGATGAAGTGGCATTTGCGGTCGTTTATTTGTGCGTTAATAAGCAACATTGGGTCTTACGAGCGTTAAAGGCGACCCTGTTTTTACGACCCCATTCGGAGATTAATAGATCACTATTCAGTGAATCATTCATATTTTGCCTCTTGGCAGCGATCTCTGATAGGCTGGGCCTATAACTAAAAGAGTACGAGTGACAAATGCTGCTGTCATCCGCGAAAGAGTGGATAGGATTGGAAGTTTGATAGAGAAGGTCGTTGAGGAAAATAAGAAATAGGGTAGGAGAAAGAACGGAGCCTTGCGGTACCCCTGAATTAATCTCGATATAAACCGAGAGAAGTCATCACCGACCCCAAAAGCCGTAAGCTTTGCCATTAGTGCACCATGCCACACTCTGTCAAACGCTTTTGAATTATCTAGAGCCACCACCTTACTTTCATCCAAATGATGGATTGAGTGGCACCATTTCTCAGAGAGATATGCCATAAGATCACCAGTAGAACGACCCTTACGAAATCCGTATTGGCGATCACAAAGTAATTTGTGCGACTCCAGATACCTCACAGGTCATTAAGTCTTATTTATGTCGAGGTCGGCCAAAACCCTTTTGCCTGCCCGAGCCCGGAAGAATATCTTTGGCATAGTTACAGATACCCTTTCGAGCTCGGGAAGGGGTTGGCTGCTTTCTGGCAAGCAGGAATTACTTGAAAAAATTTCAGCCAACAGGTTAACTTTGTCAACCGGGTCGGTGAATGCTTGGTCGTTCCTTAAGGGAGTTGATTGATGAACTAACACTGTTCTTTACTCTTAACGAAAGACCAAAAGGTCTTACTGCCTCGGGAAGCTGCAAGGACCTTGGCACGAAGGCGCTGTTCGTGAAGAAACTTTTCACGCCTAAGTACCTTGGCACAGGAAGATCTTGCCTTTTTGCGTAGCAAATCAGTGTCTGGGGTTTTGTTTAAACACCAGTTACTGAATGCTTCCTCTCTGAATCTGACTGTGTTTTTGCACGTCTCATTAAACCAGGATTTCACTCTTGGTTTAACCGAAATCTGCTTGGAGGGGATGAATGATTTCATCCCTAGTAATATCATATTCTCGATCATTTTTGCTGTAGCATTTATATCGTTATCTAGAAAGCAAAGTTTGCAATTAAAATGCTCATAAAATTGGATATATATACTCGTACATATTTATTATACTCTCCTGATTCAATGCCTATATTAATATATACGAGTTCTGATCAAAACAAAACCGTCATTTTCAAATTTCGTGAATTACGTATGTTCGATTTTCGCAGTTTTTTCTGTTATGTTGGTACACATGTATGTTGTCAATATCAGCCATTTTGGGTTGTCAGTTTCTTTTTGACAGATAAAAAAGTTAGGTCGTGTTTTGGTGTCCTCTTCCATTTTCTACTATTTTAAAAAAATGGATCAAAGAAACTCTATTAAGTTTTGTGTAAAATATTAAATTAAATGCGCAAGTACACGCAGAGAAAATGCATTTCTTCATATTGTTATGGCAACATTAGTATGTACTCCGTAATAATTTGTATTGTGGCGTATTATTGTTTTTAACATAGTATAAGTCTTAATAAATATACTAGTGTAAAAATGTCACCGTATTTATTATTATGACTCTTTTATTTTCAAATATGGTTGGATAGAATAATAGTATTTAAAAAATATAGTTCGAATACGACAATAACTATTGTTATATGTATTTAAAAGTTCTTTATTTTAAACTTATGTATGTTAGACCTATTCACACTTGTATGTTTACAGAATATTCATTGCTGGTTTTGTTCAAGACTTTGACATATAATTTTATTTCAGTTTTATTTTATTTTGCCACGTCGTGTGTTTAATTATTAACAAATGTAAAAAATAAAAGAAAAAGTTTTAATAATAGAAATTTTTAGTAAAATAAATAAATAAATAAGCTGGTCAAGGAGAATGTTGTAAATATATCGTCATAAATGAACAATAATGTATGAAAGCAAAGAGGTTTGTATTAGCATTTTCATATTTTCAAACGATAACAAATTAATTGTATGGCTATTTGACAGATTTACGGCCCAATAATTTACCAAAGATACCAGGAAGACGCCCAAATGCTATTGATTTTTTGAATATAAATAAGAATTAATAATCCTTACACAATATTTTTTAAATAAATTATATTTTACTGCAAAAAATTATAAATTTATTTAACGATGTGGCCATCAACAGTAGTATAACTGAATGTGACAATAGTAGTTTAGACGTTCACAATAATATAGACAAGAGCGATAATATAATGTGGTTGTCGTGCGAATATTACTAAAACTTTTACAAAAGAAATGGTTACGTCACATAATATGGTTCTTGAATCTACTTAGTTTAGCAAGGAACATTTCAGACTGAAATCATTTTATTTGGTTGCCTTCAACCATATAATTCAACAATAGTATGTTGCCCTTAGAATATTGTTCTCTCAACTATATAATTTTTTCTACGTGTATATTTGAAATGTTGACTGTGGCGTTGGACGAGCCTGCTATGAGCAGAACAGAAGTTCAGGTGTGGTATAACCGGTTTAAGAAAGGTCGAGAAAATGTCAATGACGACAACAAGGACGTCGCGCGGGCGACGAGGACAAGTATGTCCTGGTCGCCCGCGCACGTCGATGAAAACATTGAAGCAGAGAAGAAAATAATTTTGGATAATAGTCGAATCACCATCAGAGAGGTTGCTGATGATGTTGGCATATATCGTACGGCTCATGCCAATTAATTTTTACGGATGTTTTAGGCATGAAACATACGGCAGCGAAGATTGTTCAAAAATTGCTACATTTTGAGCAAAAACAACGTTGCATTGACATCGCTCAGGAGCTCTTGAACATCCAGCTGACGAATTATGGGTGCATGGCTATAACATTGAAACCAAAGCCCAATCATCTCAACGGAAGACCAAGACCAGAAGAGCCAAGTCCGAAAAAAGCACATCAAGTTGGGTCAAATGTGAAGGTTTTGCTCAGTGTTTTCTTCGACTGCAATGGCGTCATGCATCATGAACTCTTGCCACAATGTCATATGGTCAATAAGGTTAGGTTGAAGTTATGCGCCGTAAGCAATTCGTCAGAAACGCACAGAATTGTGGGAAAAACAATCATGGATTTTGCCCCGTGATACGCACCAACGCACACACCGATGCTTGTGCTTATCATACATATGATAAAAATAATTATTTTTGTATTGAGTGTGGTAAAGAAAAGAGAAACGTGTTTGCCATTGACGGACTGAATGATGAAGCTGATATGCCATCATATGCAGTTAGACCTCCCGTACCTTTTAGACTTCGTTTTCAAGATGTCGATAATGCTATTAGTAACTTAAACCCCAGAAAAGCTCCAGGAATTGATAAAATTACTAACAAAATGCTTATGCAGTTACCCCGAGTAGCTAGAAGACTCGTCCTTTTTATTTTTAATGCTATTTTACGCCTCGAGTACTTTCCTACTGAGTGGAAGGTGTCTGCCATTACTATGATACCCAAACCAGGAAAGGATCCTACAAAAGTTGAGTCATATAGGCCGATAAGTCTATTGCCAACAATTTCAAAACTGTTCGAGAAATTGCTAATGACGAGGTTGACCCCAATCTTGAATGAAGTAGGATGTATTCCTAACCATCAATTCGGTTTTAGGGCTAAGCACAGCACCACAGAACAGACACACAAGCTGGTGAATGTTATCAGAAACGCGTTCGAAGATAAAAAATATTGCTCAGCTCTATTTATTGACGTTTCCAAAGCTTTTGACAAAGTGTGGCACAAATGCTTAACTCATAAAATAAAATTAAACCTGCCTGCAAACACGCACAAGCTGTTAGAGAGCTACTTATATGACCGGAAATTCGTCGTTAAGGAAGGTGATTTCAAAAGCTCGGCTCAGTCAATCGAAGCTGGAGTTCCCCAGGGTAGCATATTGGGTCCAACTTTATATTTGATTTATGCTTCAGACATATCAACGAGCTGCAAAATTCACACTTCAACTTTTGCAGATGATACAGCATTCTTCAGTGTCCATGAAGACTATAAATTAGCATCACAAAAGTTGCAAGAACATATTCTTATATTGGAGAAATGGCTGAAACTTTGGAAAATCAAAGTAAATGAACAAAAATGTACCCATGTTACATTCACACTACGTAGAAAAACTTGTTCGGCTATTAAAATCAACAACTACATTGTTACGCAGCACAGTGAAGTCAAATACCTTGGTATTCACCTCACTTGGCTCACGTGGAAGTCTCACATTGACGCTAAAGTCACCCAGATGAAATTAAAAGCGGTGCAACTAAATTGGCTCATAGGCAGAAATTGAAGTTAGATTGTAAACTTTTGTTGTGTAACGCAATCATAAAGCCAATATGGAGCTATTGAATTCAATTGTAGGGTACCGCCTCTGCATCCAACATTGAGAAAATTCAAAAGGGCCAGAATAAAATTCTCCGTACTGCAGCTCCATGGTATGTTAAAAACTCTCGAATTCATAAAGATCTAGGTGTACCCTTAATGAAAGATGAATTTTCAAACGACGCGATAAGGTACATTAACAGACTGGAGTCTCACCCGAATCCTCTCGCACGTAGCATCCTTAACTTTGGTGACCACACTCGACTGAAAAGGAGGGACACCCTTGCAACCATCAGAGCGTTGGAAAGGTGATTTACCAACTAAATACACGCAAGAAACAACTTTTCGTCTAGCATTGGCTGGACCTAAGTAAATACAATTTTTCAATATTAATTAATTCTTTTTCTATATTAATTAATGAATTTTTATTTTTAAGATTTGCATACTTATTGTTAGTTCTTTTAGAAGATACAATAAATAATTGAATTATAAAAAAAAAATAAAGAGTGTGATAAAAGCTATCGTTGTTTTTAAAAAAATTTTCACAATTCTTATTATTGAAAAAAAATGCTAACAATAGAATTACAGAAATGCAAACAGTAAAATATTTATAGAGAAGCAAACTATAATTATATTGATAGTATAACGTTTTTAACAATAATACATAATGTTATAGAATATGTCCTATTGTTGTTGCAACCATATTCCAAGCGGTCTTTTCTCTGCGTGTATGAAGAGCCCTTAAATTGTTCATTCATTGAATTACTGCGCTAATATATAAAAAACATATGTCAGCATGCTCTTCTCTATGACATAAAAAAATCAAATCCTTTCAAAAGCTTCAAAGCAATTCACAAGTTAAAATATTATGTTTGCATAAAATACAATATGTATGTTTGTTTTGCTAGCAAAAAAAGAAAGAAAAAACCAAGAAATCTAACTGTCACTAAATGATGCCAAAAGTACAATAATAACACAATCACCGCTCGCTTCAAACGGTATTTCCTAAAGAAACTTCAAAGGATATATTGTGGAACTAAACGGAAAAAAAATTCTTACAATTCATTTCGCATTTAGACAATCGTTAAGACATGAACAAATTCACAGCCTTACTTACAAACTGTGCTCTGCTGCTATAAAAGTCTTCTTAACTTACCAAGCCAGCGAAGATTTTATTCTGGTGTAAGTATGTGTGTGTGTGTGTGTGTGTGTATGTTAAGACGAGTTTAATCAATGTTCTTGTGCAGTAACATGGCCTTAGTTGGGTTTGTGCAATATTCAAATAGCAGTTTTTAGTGGCGCAAGCGCCTTGATGGCTATTAACTATAAAACGACAACGACAAAATTTTGATGCCACTACTGAAGCTGTTTCAACTGACCAAACAGAACAGAACAGAACAAAAAAGATAAAACACAGAATAGAACAGAAGCAACAAAATAAAAAGGAGTTGGAGTAGAGTATCTTGCTGTATCTTGGGTATCTTGGGTAAGACCTCCTCGGGAGTTGACAACATCAGCGCAATTGTAATAAAACAATTTACCAAACAAGACCATTTTGAATAGATATAAATGTGTCCACTAAACGAACATATTTAACTTTTAGATTTTCTATAAAACACACAGGCGTAGCTGCCGTCTTTTGATATGTTTTGGGGCTGAAAAAATAAAAACTTAAAAAATGTTAGAACAAAATTTTGCCAACAAAAATTGGTTTTAAGCTGCTAAGCCGTTAAGAATCAATTTGAAATTAAGGGATTCCAAAAAGGCGTTCCGAAATTAACGCAAGATTTGAATTCTATAGAAAACACAGTTTTAAGTCTGCCCACAGAATTTAGGGTTAGATCATCGGAGTGGACTATATGTGTTGTTAGGAGTAGGCCACCACTTTTCTCACTACTATACCTTAGTATTAGAATATGGTTGATGATTGTACGCCTGTGTGAGGATGAGTGTGTGTGTGTGTACTTGTGTAAATGAGAATAATTGTAAACAAGGTTGCCAGAAGTGCAGATTTATCTTCATTTTGCAGATTTTTCCTCTCTAAAAACACTAAATGAAGATTTGAAGATTTTTGTCCTAAAAACGCAGATTTTTAATAATAAAGTAAATTCTTGCACTTTTTCCCTTATATTTCTACTAGAACGAATTTAGAACGAAAATATCAATCGTTCATGTTATAAAGTAGACAAAATGGAATAACATCTTGCACATGTTTTTGAATGTTATATAAGAAAATTAAGCGAAATTTTGAAAAAATTTTAAAGGTTGAAAGCTTCATGCAATTGATTCTTTTTGCACTCGAAGTTTAAAAAGTAACTTTGTTAAAGCAACTTTGGCAAGTTTCTAGAAAGTAATATGAGCTTATTTATACGATAATTTAAAGTCTTTTTTTATAATACTCTTTTAAAGTTGTTACGAAAATCATGTTACATTTTTACGACGATTTTTAAATCATGTCTTTAATTTTTGACAATTACATCCTTTGGCTAATATCGAAGTCAGTCAAATGAAAATAAAACAATTTTAAAAACATAACAAATAAGTGAAAAGGAAATTAGAAAAAAACAAGAAAAATGTTTTTCGTTGTGACAATTTTTCAATACAATAATAAATGCGGCTTAGACATCTAAAATATTTATTTAACAATTGAGTTTTTTATTTGCTTTTTTAGCTACTAACATTTGAATTTTTGTTCTCTGCTTTTCGATACTTTCAAAAAGCAAATCGTAGCAACCAACGGTTGTTCATTTGTTTGAAAGGTGTAAAGAAATGTTAGAGACGTGTATTAATGAAAAAGCTTGTGTTTTGTGTTTTGACAGATATTATTAGAGCATTTTTCTTTTTAAATTCTCAACCATTTATTTAGATTATTGGGATAAAAAGTTGAATGTTTGAAAATATCTTTCTGAAAATATCTACTGATGATTAGGGTAGTTCCTATGAAATGTCGACATATAGATAGCTGGGAAACATAGAAAACAAGCTATTTATAATTTTTTATATTTATTTAACTATACTCGTACAGTTGCAAATAAATTTGTAATGTATGGGGGCAGTAACGAAGACCGTATGCGCACGATAGTAATAACAGTAATTTGCAGCGGCGCAGTGACTAACTATAACGACTTATGCCTTCACATAATAAGCTGCCGCGTTGCTAACAAAGGAATACCTCAAAAAACTGTAAACTAATACACTTAGTTGAGGCTAACAGTTAACCAGTGAGAGCGAGACGCAAAACTCTCGAAGGCCAAACAACAACGACAAGCCTGACCGCACTTAAGAAATAATTACGATAACGCGAGAATTGTTCTCCAGCCCAGAGCTGTATTTAAAATAAAGCCACTTAATTCTAACATAATGTTCAAATTCTAATCGAGTTTATAAAATATATAATGATTTTACTACATTCATCAGCAATTGTGCAGATAATCTTCAGCTAGGTAAATGTTAACGACACAGAAGTCCGAATATGCTCGTACGTGTTTAGGCATTAAATAATTTTAACAACTTTCATATATGTTTGTTTTCTCATTAAATCTATTTGCATTTTAATATTCTGAAATGCATAACTTCTTTCAATATGTTGTTAGTTTTTTTTAAATTATTTATAAAAAGGCATATTAATAAGAGTTTAAAGATTTTTTGAAGATTTGGAAAATAAAGTGCAGATTTTGCAGATTTTTTCATGAGAAATTCTTGAGTTTTGAAGATTTTACCTCTTTAAATTCTGGCAACCCTGATTGTAAAGTTTACATTACACAGAAAAAAATAGATGCCATATTGATAAAAAATTGCACTATTTTTATCAAATTTCCTGTGAAAAAGATTTTTTGCCGGTTTGATAATTCAAATTATAAAGTAGAAATAGCTTTTTCACTTAAAAGCAAAAATTATTGAGTTGAAAAAAATTGTTCTTAATATGTAAAATATACTTAACAAAAATAATTGTTTAAGAAACAACAACTCTTCACTGTTATATGACAACCTTTTAAATTTATTTATTGAATAACAGTCAATAATTCGGAAAACTTTTTATTAATTGCATTTTATTAAGAGATATTTCCAAAAATTCATTATTAATAATAATTTAATTAAGTCAATGGAAATTTTATTAAATTGATGGTTTTTTATTAATAACATAACTTGATTGAAAAAAAATCTCATCTATTTTTTTCTATGCAATAAGCTTTAAAAAATACCAAGAACGCTAGATAAGTTAATTGAACCCTCCTGAACACGAAAAACGCTATAATTTTTTTTTTCTAAGTACCGTTTTTTAGATAATGGTACTGTTGGGTTTTTCGGTGTATGGCCCCACTCAAACCCTTGAGAAGCCCAACCAAACAGCCCGATCGAGATAAATGGCATATCATTGAAAATGTAATTGAATGCCATTTCCGTCGATATAATGAGAGTTTCTATCTGACAAGAAATGGCGTTATGAGTTATGGCACCTCAAAATTCAAAATTTGCTTATTTTTTACGTTTATTTCAAAATTTTTCATTTTTATTTCCTTTTTTCTTCTACGTTGTAGTAAACATCGTGAATGTTTGATTATTTTACCAAATAGTTTATTTAATTACCAACATTTTAAGCGTAATTTGAAAAAAAACCGCATGAAAAATTTTTATTAAGGATTTTGTGGAACGACAATATTTTCATTTTCATTGCTCACATACTATATTCGGTGTAAATTCAAAAAAATAAAATTAAAATGACGAAATTGAACAACTTCTAACAGAAAAAAGAAGAATTAAAAGAGAGTGGCAACTTCGCAGGTCTCCCCAGCTTAAAAGCATGCTACGGGAGTGCATAACTCAATTAAGACATATGCTTGAAATCCAAAGAATGGCTTCCTTTAAAAATTATCTGAACCATCTTGATGGTACCCCTCACTCCGACTACTCACTGGTTTTTGAAAATATGTACTTCAATCTTTCTAGAGCAACAATATTTTGAAAAATTTATAAGTTTTAATCTTTTTGTTAAAATTTCAAATAAAAAATATATTAAATAATTTACAATAGTGTTGTTTTAATTATAGAAATTATGTGTATGGTTCTACGTACGTGTATACATTACGTAATCATATAATATTGTGACGTTCAACACCAGTACGATTGATCGTGATAATAGCATTTACAATTTTTTCAAAATATGGTCGAGAATGATAATATAAAGGGTGGTTAAATTTCAATTTGCCGATGTTGATTTTGAATAAAACACAAACTATTTAGGAAATTATTGTAATTTTATTTTATTATGATATATTGGTATTACTCAATTATGTATGGAACAAAATATCGGCCAAATGGGCGCCGCGACCACGGCGGCACACCTCCATCCGATGGTCCAAATTTTCGATGACCCTGAGGCATAGTGGAGATTCTATGCCGTTAATGTGCCGAATTATCTCATCCTTTAGCTGTTGAATTGTTGCTGGCTTATCGACGTACACCTTTTCTTTCAAATAACGGTGTCAAATCACATGATCTTGGCGGCCAATTGACATCGCCATTACGTGAGATAACACGGCCATTGAATTTGTTGCGCAAAAGAGCAATTGTTTCGTTAGCTATGTGGCAAGTGGCACCGTCCTGCTGAAACCACATATCGTCTACATCCATATCTTCCAATTCGGGCCATAAAAAGTTCGTTATCATCTCACGATACCGAACACCACTCACAGTAACTGCCTGACCGGAAAAAATACGGCCCGAAACCGCACCAAACAGTCACTCTTTCTGGGTGCATTGGTTTTTCGACAGTCACTCTTGGATTCTCATTTTCCCAAATGCGGCAATTCTGTTTATTGACGAATCCACTAAGGTAAAAATGTGCCTCATCACTGAAGATGATTTTCTTCGAAAATTGATCATCATTTTCATAATAAGTCTGGATAACTTTAACACGTTGTTAGATTGTGTACCTCTCCATGGTTCAAATTGAATAAGTCTGAAATAGAGAAATGTCAAATAAAATTCGGAAAAAAAACTTGGCGTTTAAGTGTGGTTCACATTCAACATCGGCCCTTGAAATTTAACCACCCGAAATTATGGTGGGACATGATAATACTCGTAACAGTATTAGTCATGATGGAAAAATTATAACTTTTACCAAATATATGGTTATATGGTATAATTCGGTTTTTGGCTGTGCTAGGTTTTGTAAATAAATTTCGTATTGAAACCATATTATGTGGTTGTGTTCAACAATACAATTTAACTATAGTATTTTGCCCTTAAAATATTGTCATATCAACCATATTTTTTTCTACGTGCACATCGTGCACTTCCTGATTTTTTCGGCCAACTTAATCGTCCAAATGTGCGCACAATCGGAAAAACAGTGCACCTCCCACGCTCGTCGTTGATGAATATTACGCATAAAGACTTGCATTTATACGCTTACAAGTTACAATTGACTGAAGAACTTCAGCTACGTACCCACGGTTGTCAAATCTTACAATATTGCCAGTAAAATTGTCTGAAAATGTATTACAATCGTGTGAACTGCCAATTTTTAACTTACAACGTTGTCAGAAAAACTATTGTCAATCAATTGTAAGACGACAATGTTGTCAGGCATCTGAGAATCGTGAGAACACTCTTCGTCGGCATTATCAGATAATTGGCTGGTATTGTAAGCTCAGTTTTAATTGTTAGATGTATAAAATTAATGCACCAGACAATGGCATCATTGTCAGAAAAAAGTTTGATGGGCAACACCGACAATGAGATGGTTGTTGATATACATAAGTGGCAATGCCTCACAACATGTCTGACAATTTTTTTCATCTAACAATCTGGCAACCATATGAACTGACAATTTTTGTTATCAGATGAATTATTTGTCAGACCCAAGGCGAATTCATTGCTAGGTGAACTTAACAGCACAGGTGATAATTTTTTGCTTCTCGCGTTTTTTCCAATGAGACTGTCAAATTTTGTTTCTTTTGTTTACAAACATTTTAATCTGAAGATTTTTTTGTATGATTTAGAGCAATTTCAAGAAATTTGTGTGAATTTAAAAGTGAAAAACTAATATAATCTTTGATTTTAATTACAAACAATTAAAAAAGTTTATATTTAACGTTTATATAAAATTTTTTCCCAGCTGACCAATCTTAGGCGAATTTAGATTTTGACATTCACGATATGTTTTACAATAACAAAATACATAGTACTGAATTCGCCTGCCCGCTTGCATTCACCTTATAAATTCGCCTTGGTCAGACCATAGTCTGACAATGAAATTGTAAGATTTTCTTACGATCGTCTGAACATACAATTTACTTTTTCGAGACAATTTTTCATTGTCACTACATTGTCAGCATGTTGCCAGATCTTACAATATTGTAAGATCTGACAACCGTGTGTACATAGCTTAATGCCTCTTGACCATTCCAAGCGTACAACCTATTGACATAAATAAATAAATAAATAAATAAAAAACAGTTATATACACTTCATTAATATAACAAATAGTTCGACTGTTATGTCTATCGGAAATTATTTACCTTTAAAAAAAGATACCCTGTAGCAACTTTCGCCCCCTGTTTTTTCACAACATTTGGACGCCTGCTTGTTTAAAAAATTAAAAGTTTCATTGTGTTGGCTACATTGGCGCTATGAAACATTTATCATTTTCAGTTATATTGCCAAAGTTTCTAATAAGAAGATTGTTGGCTAAGGTTTGGGTTTTCCCTTAGAAGCCACCAAAACAGCTTTGCGCATCATCATCAAAACTGGCAACAGCACAAAGATTGGGTGCGTTCGGTTAGCAAAATATAAGAACATTCTTTTACGGCGCCAAATAGAGCAACACATGCACAAACACGTAAAATTAACTGCAAATCAAGTTTTCCCCTCCCCACCGTCCTTCAGCAATTCGACTCTTTGATAAACTTTAACTTCACAACAAACTTGCGCACAATAACAAATTTAAGCTTTTAAGCAAATATACAACTCAAACTTTTAACAAATAGATTTGAAAAGTTCCAAAATAAGAACAACAACCAACAGAAAACAAAAAACCAAAAACCAAAAAAAAGTGCCTCTATCAATTGTATCGGAAGTTTCGACAATAGATAAAGAATAAAGAAAAAAGATTTCAATAAGTCATGAAAAAAGCAAAAGAAAAAAAAAAGAAACCGAAATATTTACACAGATTTACTACCAACTTGTTGCTAACGAGACGTGACGTATACTGCCCGCTTTTTAAAGCCGGCAATTGAAATAGATGCTCTTGCGTACAATTCAACAGTCCCAGTCACAGGCACGTTTGTTTGTCTACGGAAGTGGCCTAAACAATGAACTAAATGAAAACAGTAGCACAAAACACTGAGATCAAGTCAATTTTAGGCCAGACCAGACATGAAGAAGTTGTACTCCGTACGTACTCGTAAGTGTGTGGTGGCATGTAGAAAAAAAAAACCCCCAACTCGAGTCATATTCATTTTTAGTTAGCAGCGGTGGATGGATGGAATCTGGTGGGGTGGTGTGTGTTGGTAGAAATATTGTCAACATTGAAATGAATACGACTACAGACATGCTCGTACAACAAACAGCCCAGTCAGTTAGTTATTCAGCCAATTGAGTTTAGTTAGACGGACACTGACGCGTTCGTTGTGTTGTGTTCTGTTTGGTTTTATTTCATTTTGTTTGCCGACATACGATTTGCATAAATGTTATTTTTTGCTTTTTCATTTATTTCAGTTGATTTTATTTAACTTTGTTCGGTTCAGTTTGGTTTACAATGACAAAAGATCTCATAATTGCATGATTTAACTGGCTATTCATACATAAAAACACAAATAATTTACTAGAAATTACACTCAGCGAAAAACATAAACATATTTGCAGTGAACAATTTTTAGCAAAAATACTAAGAATATGTTTTATTTAATTGTTTAACTATATTAACTGCCTGGCTCACGATGTCGTTTCGTAAGCGATCGCTAATGTTTTATATTAAAAATAAGTGATTTATAGTCAACTATTATTTATCTAACGGATATATCGGAGGTAGACAAGGCACACGATACAAAATCAGGGAAAAATAAAGCTTATAAACGCCATTAGGTTTAGTGGGTTTGACCATAAAAATTAACGAACTTTTTGATTACAAATTAACAGACTGTTTCACGAACTCAAACTGAAACGTTAGAATACACTTGAAGCGTCAAAGAAACAGATTTGTGATGCAAAAATCAGGTTTTCTCTGATAAATTGCAAATTCTTTGCTACGTTTTTTGTATTATTTTGCGATCAAGTTTAAGGGAGCAACTTGTGTTAGAAAAGAGAAGAGTTAGACGAGAGTGGCAACTTCGCAGGTGTCCGCAACTAAAAACAAGGCTCCGTGAGTGCACAAATCAACTAAGAAATTTGCTTAGAACCCAAAAAACGGCTTCTCTACAAACGTATTTGGAAAGCCTGGATGGCACTCCTCAGTCCAACTATTTATGGCGGGCGACTAAGGGCTTAAAAAGGCCAGTTAGAGGTAAGCCGCCCTTGCGAGAACCGTCTGGTGACTGGGCTAGAGTTGACTCGGAAAAGGGTAATTTATTTGTTAACCATTTGAAAAACGTTTTTACCACAAATAGGTCTGATAATGCAAATGAGTTGCCACCTATTGTTAGTAGACCTCCTGTGCCTTTAAGATTCAATTTTGAAGAAGTTGAAAATGCTATTGGTAATCTAAACCTTAAAAAAGCTCCAGGTATGGACAAAATCAGCAACAAAATGCTTGTAGAGCTGCCTCGTGTAGCTAAAAGAATTCTTCTTTTTATTTTTAATGCTATTTTACGACTTGAGTATTACCCTGCAGAGTGGAAGGTGTCCATGATAACAATGGTTCCTAAGCCAGGGAAGGATCACACGAAAGTAGAATCATATCATCCAATAAGTCTACTGACAACAATTTCAAAACTTTTCGAGAAATTGCTAAAGGCGAAGTTGGATCCAATGCTTAATAAGGTGGAATGTATTCCCAATCACCAATTTGGTTTTAGAGCGAAACATGGCACCATTGAGCAAACACACAGGTTAGTTAACGTCATAAGAAAGGCATTTGAAGACAAAAAATATTGCTCTGCCTTATTCATCGACGTCTCACAAGCTTTTGATAAAGTATGGCACGATGGCTTAATGCATAAAATATAGTTTAATTTACCTGCAAACGTACATAACCTTTTGGAAAGCTATTTATATTGTCGCCAATTTAGAATAAAAGAATGCGATTTCATAAGCCCCGCCCAGCCTATTGAAGCTGGAGTTCCCCAAGGCAGCATATTAGGGCCTATCTTATATTTGATCTACGCATCTGACATGCCGATAAGCACCAATATTCACACTTCAACATTTGCAGATGATACAGCATTCCTTAGCATACATAGTAACCACCAGCAAGCATCAATAAACTTACAGGAACATATCGACAAACTAGAGAAATGGCTCAAGCTTTGGAAATCAAGGTTAATGAACAAAAGTGTGCCCATGTTACATTCGCACTGCGTCTAGGAACATGCTCACCCATTACTATTAACAATAAAGTAATTCCTCAATACAGTGAAGTCAAATACCTCGGTATTCATCTTGACCGTAGACTAACATGGAAGTCTCACATCGAGGCAAAAGTAACGCAGATGAAATTGAAAGCAGTGCAAATTAACTGGCTACTAGGCAGAAATTCGACCTTGAAGCTTGATTGTAAACTTTTGCTGTACAACTCGATTCTAAAGCCAATATGGTGCTATGGGATTCATTTATGGGGCACAGCCTCGGCATCCAACATTGAGAAAATTCAAAGAAGTCAAAATAGAATTCTCCGTAGAATTACAGATGCTCCATGGTACGTTAAAAACTCACGAATCCACGCAGATCTGAACGTACCTTTTGTGAAATCTGAATTTGTGAAGTACGCGACAAGATATATTAACAAACTTGAATTCCATCCAAATCCTCTTGCAGCTAATATTCTTAATTTTGGTGGTCATACCCGTCTGAGAAGGAGGGATACTTTGGCTACCATTAGAGCTCTAAGCAGATGACTGAATTCTGAAATAATATTCGCATAAAAATAAATTTTTGTCCAGCATTGGCAGGACTTTAATCACAATTTTTTTTTTTTTTTTTTTTTAGTATTAAGAATTGAATACTTATTGTCATTACATTTCTTATGTAGATTCAATAAATAAAATAATAAAGTTAAAAAAAAAAAGTTTCAGCGAGGATCGCGTATAGAAATTTTCGTCTTTTGAATAGCTTGTGAACGTTCGAAATCACGCGACAGCCCGCAATTCTTCGTTATTGTTTGTACATATGTTTTTTGGTTTCAAATTCATTTTTTCCTTTCTTAAATTAATCAATGTTTACACACGCAAGTGCAAGTGCAGAAAACCTAATACATTACCATTTTTTTACTAATACATTCACACACCTGCCAGTAGTAGCCTCACTTGCAAGTGATTTTGGTTGGCAGTGATTTTTTCACTTGCATGCAAGCAGAAACAATCAGTGTTGCCCATAGATATTTAATTTTAACTTTAATGGGTATTTTTCAAGGAAAAATTTTTAATATATTAATATTTTTAGTTACATGCCGAAAACCTAACATAAAAACACAAAAATAAATAAACATCTATAGCTTAGTTTTTATTTGGAATACAAATTCATTATTTATATTGTGAAAAATTTATGTATATAATATAATTCCCCTGTAATATTGCTATGCTAAAACTTTGGCAGCACAGACATTAAAAGCGCATGTATTACAAAGGCGTACAACGTTTGTCTGCGACGACATTTAGAAAACGAACTTGCACTTGCATGTGTAAACAATCGTGCAAATTGCAAGTATGTACTTTTATTATTTTTTTCGATGTATTGGTTGCTAATATGTCCACGCAACTTGTAACAAGTTACTTGCGTAAACTCAGTGTTTTTATTTAAAATTATTGCTGTGATCGATAATTCTGAATAGAGAGAGCAAGAAAAGAGCCTAGAGTCGGCATCTAGCTATTTCAAAATCGCTACACTCATAGAAACTACTTCATAACTATGATGTATTTTAACATCAACGCAATGCCAAATGTCATCATTTTTGACCTCATTACATTTTTCATTGCTGTGATGTCAACCATTACGTCATTTGTTTTAATTATCATTAGCAGTAATTATGACAATTATTTTATCAATCAATTTTATCATATCATACTGACATCATGGTGATGCTTTATTGGAATACGTTTGGTATAAGCATGTTATCAATGCAGCGGCACTCTAATATCGAAGAAATCACTAAAAGAAGTTAATATTATCACAAAACATTATCAATAGAATAGCACACTAACATCAGACCAACTATAATGTGTATTCAATATGATGTAAAAATCTCATTGATGTGATGGCTCATTAACACTAGAAAAATTACCAAGTGAAGTAAATTTCATGACAAAATGTCACCAGTATCATGATATGCTATCATCAACTAAAGTTAAGCTCGTTAAGTTTAATTATTTTATAAATATGTTCAAACATATAACTTCATATATTACTATTTTCAAGAAATCAATGAGAATTAGAAATGTTCTAATACTTTTGATGACTTACTGTCATCATTATAATGTCAATATAATAAATGTGTGTAGCATTATAATATTTTAATTGTGTGTACGAGGGCTGATCAAAAAATAGCGGTTATTTTAAACTTTTTCAAAAATTATTTATTTATATAAAGCAAAAAAGTGCAGCGTAAAAGATATTTTTAATATTATCCTTATATTCTTTGATCTTCTGTTATGTTAAATTAAATAAATTTTTGCAGCTTGTGAACTTGTATTGTTATTGTTTTTTATACAAAAGTAATAGTTTTTTAATTTTTATTTCGTTATTTCGCTAACAGTTTGTGGAAAATTATTATCCTGACGCTGCTAACAAACTGTTAGCGAAATATCGAAATAAAAATTAAAAAAACTGTTACTTTTTTATAAAAAACAATACGAGATCTTAAGATAATATAAAAGATAGTTTTTTGAAAGGCTTTTTTACAAGGTACTTTTTAAAAGGTATTGGTTTTAAAAATAACATTTTTAAAATATAGTTTTTTTAAAGTTAAAAAAAAAAATACTTTTTTTTAAATACTCTTTTAAAAGGTACTTAAAATAAATTTTTTTAAAAGGTACTTTATAAAAAGTACTTTCTGAAAAGTACTTTTTTGACAGATATTTTTTGAACGGTAATTTTTTTTAAAAAGTACTTTTTTAAAAGCAACTTTTTTGAAAATAACCTTTTTAAATGCTATTCAATTAACACGCATGTTTTTGAAGATACTTTTTTAAAAGATACTTTGTTAAAATGTATTTTTTGAAAACGTACTATTTTAACAGGCACTATTTTTAACGACTTTTTTAAAACGCACTTTTTTAAAAGGTACTGTTTTAAAATTTACTCTTTTATTAAGTTGTTTTTTTTTCAAAATTACTTCAAACGCTACTTTCTTTAAAAGGTAGTATTTTTTAACTTATTTTCTGAAGGGATTTTTTTAAAAGGTACTTTTTTGAAAGGACTCTTGTTAAACGCTATTCGTAAATGGTTTTTCAACGCAATTTTCTTTTAGTGCATAAAATAAAAAAATTCAAGTAATATAAGATGAGTAAATATTTAGGTGTGAAGAACAGAGGTGAACGTTACTGGTAAAACGTGGAGGTGTTTAGAACAAAAAAAAAAAAAAAACTATTGTAAAAAGATCTCAAAAAAAGCAGGCAGCTATTTTAAATAATAAAAGTGCGTTAAAGAGCAATTAATAAATGTCGCTATAAATTATACTGTCCGCTGTCTTTAATTTACATATTTAATTTAAATATTTTTTATTTTATATCCTTTACAACTCCAACAAAGCAAATATGGATTTGTATTTTTTGATTTTTTAATTTAATCTCAATAGATCCCTTTTACCTATATGCCAGCAGATTCCATGTAAGTATGTATGTATATATTGTTTTCAGTTTAAATTTTATAATTTAACAATTAAGTTTAAGAAACAGGTGCTTTACAGATAACGCCTAGATAGATGTAACTCACGCGTGTAATACTTGCATGGCTGAGTGTGCGTATGTATGCGTGTGTGTGTGTGAGAAGTGTGCTAGTATTTAAAGAATATCATCGCCATCTAGCTATTATTCCTTCTTGATTATTTCTTGTCCTTTAGGAGAAAACCAACCAAGGAGCAGTCAACAAAATTTCTTGTGTTCGAGTTTTTTTTTTCTTATTTATTGTATTCTTTTTTTCGTATCTTGTAATCGATCTAGCAGGTGGCAATGTAAATTGTCCACACTTCCACATTGACTGTTCCTTTTTTTTTCTATATTTTGTTCCTGTCTCATTTTCTGTATATATGCAGATGCATATGTGAGTGTTTTAAGTGTTTGTTGTGCAACAGCAGGTTGAAAGGACATTATTACATAGAACAATTATTTGAAAATGTTAAAAGAATTTATTAATTTCCAACAACGTTCCTATATTTTAGGGCCAATAACAGCAGCAGAACAAAAAAAAATGCAGGAAAATTATACAAAGATGTTTAAGAGTTATAAGAATAATAGTAGAACCAATAAAAAATAGTCATGTAACACATGTTTATGGCCGCAAAACGAATATAAATAAAAAATATTTGTAGCAAAGCAATGATACACCTGATCTATTGGATTTTCATTCTCTTATTGTTCTTTTGGAGGGAAAAATTTAAACCAATAAACTTATACAATGCGGAATAATATTTTTATTTCATATTATAGATACGAGTAGTTGAAGTTTGAGAAACAACGAGCAGAAAAAGTTTGAAATTAAATTTTTTTCGAACGCATATTAAAAAAAGTACCAGGTGTCCACCGGGAAGGTATACTACTTTGTTTTACCGCCAGTTTTTGTAAATATTAGTATTGGCAGTTCATGTTTGTCAGTTGTGAAGAAGCAAATTTGTTATTTGATAAACCAACGTGTTTTAATCGTCAAAACATTTTATCAAAATCAATCATCGATTACTGTGACAATAAAAACGGTACGTGAAATTTTTAGGAGAAGCAACATGCCAACAAAACACACTATTTATCGTGTAGTGAATGGTTTCGAAGAAAGGGGTTCTGTAGGGGATAGGCCCAAGCATGGACCACAACGTTGGGCAAGATCGGCTGAAAACATTACTGCTGCTCAAAAAATCCTCAACTTGACACCTTGCTGAAGAGCTTGGAAAACAATCCATCAACCTCAATTTGATGCCGTGCTCAGGAGCTTGTTCGCCAAAGAACAACTTTGGCCACATCTTTGCACAAGAATTTGCACTTGTTTCCATTTAAGATTCAGTTGACTCAGGAGCTTCTTCCACACGGCCATTTACGCCACGGTACATATGCCAATAGGATGTTACAGATCGCGCATGACAACCTCGATTTTCATGAAAAAAATCATAATGAGTGACGAGGCACATTGGCATATGATTGGAAATGTGAATAAACAGAATAGGCGGTTTTGGACAATGGAAATCCCTCAAATTATTCGTCCGTCACCTTTTTATCCATTAAAAATGCCACTATGGTGTGCAATTTGGTCAGGAGGTATCTTTGGGCCTTACTACTTTCAAAATGAAAACTGTGTAACAGTATCTGTGAAAGAGGAGCGATATAGCGATATAATTGAAAACTTTTTAACGCTTTATTGCTGTTTGCTCTTCCATATAGAACTTTTGGGCACCCCTGCTCTATACATAAAAAAACGAATTGCACGAGCCCTTCTCACCACCAAAGTCAGAATTGCAGCGACAAAAGTTGTACAATGTAAACTGGTCCCACAACTGCATGCTTTGGGCTTGATTAACATGTGGTAGCACCCGGACGTTGCCACATCGCATACAGCCAGGATTAAAATGGAATTACTTATTGGCCTTCATGGCCGCCAGACTTTTTTTCGTGGGGATATTTGAAAAGCAGAAACGCTTGAGCAACTCAAACAAAATATTCCTAGTGAAATTAATGAAGTATATTGAGGAATCGGATGCTTTTGATGTTCTTGGAATGAAGATACAGTGTGATATTCGGTGGACTGAACACATTTTTTATGTCTCTAAAGAAGCATTCAAGTGTCTGGGTTTTTTGAAACGGTGCAAGATGTACTTCACTCAATCCGATCTCCTTACTATTTATACAACCTACAACCGGACGAAAATGGAATACAACTCTCATGTTTGGGCCGGTGCCTCAAAGTCTGTTTTCGGGTTACTCGACCGTGTGCAGGAGAGGGCGAAGAAGCTCATCGGTGACAGTAGGGCATCCAACTCTATTGACTCACTGGAGCATCCCACACGCAGTGTGGGGTGCGTTACTCTGTTCTATCGTTACTACAATGGATTCTGCTCTGACGAGATTAGGGATCTTGTTCCCGAAACTGGCACATTTTTACGTAGCACGTGTTCATCGTCGAGAGCTCATCCATTTGTGGTCGATTGTCCGGGGAATCGAGGAACGCATTACAGAGAGAATTTGTTTTTCAGTCGTACGCTTCGCCTGTGGATTAAGTTGCCTGCAGACGTGTTTACTGTCTGTTATAACGTTGGAAAGTTCAAGTCAAATGTTCACAAACACTGCTCCCTCTTTCCCCCTCCTCACCACCTATTTTCCTAGTTCTGATACAATGCACTGCATATGTAGGGGTCATCCCCTGAGTACTGGTCCAAGTTGAACAAAAAAAAATTATCGTGCATTATTTGATAAACTGATTGGTGCAATCAAGAAAAAAACGACCACATTTAAAAAAGAAAAAAAGTGATCTTTCTTCAACACAACGCACCGGCTCACACAGCATTAGATAAGATGCTAAAATTACGTGAAATAAACTATGAATTGGTTGATCATTCGCCTTATAGTCCAGATTTAGCTCCTAGTGACTTTTGCCTGTTTTCAAACTTGAAAAAATGGCTCGCAGGAAAAAGATTTATCTCAAACAAAGAAGTCATTAACGAAACTAACGCGTATTTTGGGGGATTGCCAAAATCGCATTATTCAAATGGTATAAAAAATTTGGAATATCGTCTTGCTAAGTGTATTGAGCTAAAAAGAGACTGTATTGAGATATTGAGAAATAAACGGTTTTTGAAAAAGAAAAAAAACATGTTTTCTTCCTACTCAGGTAGCTGCAATTTCAATCCGCCCTCTTTCTTCGGGGAGTTTTAAAAGAAAAAGTGTACATCAATGTATCAATTAACATCGAGCGTTTGGTTTAGACTACCCATTAAGTAAGGTTAGGTTAGTTTGTCCAAGCCGCCACCCTTTAATTTTATATAGAAAATACAATTCATGAATCTTTTGTTTTCCTTTTTTGGTTTCCCAGCATTAAAGTAACATTGCATTTAGGTCTTAAGTTAAACTTCTAAAAATATTCTATCACATATGATTTATTAAACTTACTCGTATTTATTTTTTTAAGGTTTAATTAAGAATTTTCTTAACGGTCTTAGTTGAAAACAAACCCATCCTTAAAATGCATCGCTGTATATCTTTTTAATTAAAACTCCACTTTCGTGCGTAGAGATTTCAATTTTAATTCATTCTACAGTTTGGCTAAGATCTTCCAAACGATATGCAAAAATGGCCACAAAAATATTATAAATCCAATGAGTCTTTGTTCGAAGAAAAGCTTAAACTAAAATAAAGGAACCAAAAAAAAAGAAAAAACAAAACACAAATCGCCATAATTTGCATTTCAAAGTGAATTTATTTCAATTTTATTTGATATTAATTGCGTATAACTATAAAAAACCGATTTGGTTTTTTCGGTAATAGGCAAAAGAAACCAAAAAGAGTTTTTCATTGTATCAGCATAGTGGTAAGGGATTTTTCCTTCTTAACAACAACAACAACAACAACAAACACAGCAGCAGCAAAATAATAATAACAACAACGGCCAAGATATGCTGACGTTAAAGATAAAACCTCCAGGAACCAGAGCTAGATGGTGGTGTAGTGGACGGACTTCACATACGTTTGTATGTATGTGTGTATGGCTTTGCTTAGTTTTTAGCGAACTTGTTCTGATACTCTGAGCACTTTTACGTTGTGGGATCTAAAATAGCGTTTTGCAGTAGTCTCCGCGAATAGAATGTAATATTTTGTTCACTGAGTACTCAATAGCCCGCAGCTGCTTACGACTGCTGTAAGTAACTGCTGTTACTTACATACTCGTACATATGACTATAAAAATACAACAACAAAAAAATTGTTTCCTAGCGATCACTGTTTGCTGTTGTCGTTAATATGCAAACAACCAATCGCACCAACATTAATCGTTACTGCAGTAATATAAAAACAATATTTGTTGCCTTAAGGAATTTCAAAGTTGTTATTGTGCACATTTCAAATGTTTTGTAGACCCAACTTACAGGGTTTTAGCGTAAAGAGGTGAAAAATAATGTAATTAACTGTGATGTTCTGCATACAGAATAAAAAAATATGGTTGATATGACAATATTTTAATAGCAAAATACTATTGTTAAATTATATGGTTGAACACAAACATCTGAAATTTATTGGCTAAACTAAGTTCAGTCAAGAACCAAAGCTTTACTCTCTAAACATATATTTGATCAAAGTTATACCAATAGTATCATGACGAACACTGTTATGGTAAAAGTTAAAATTTTACTGTCATGTCCAACTATATAGTATAATCACTCTTACCCATATTATTGAAAAATTGTAAATTCTGTGACAATAGATCAATCGTAATAGTGTTGAACGTCACATTATTATATGATTAAATAAAACCACATGCTTTTGATTTATTCTATATAAACATATATTTTTACCAATATTTTAACGAAAAATAGATCACAATTATTAGAAAACTTTTGTACAATCTTGAAACTGATGCACCTTGATCTGGCCCACACATGTATGCATCTGTAAAAAACATATACATTTAAATCAAATATATTAAAGCAAATACGTATATATTACTTTACAAAACTTTTTGTTTTTAATGTTGCCAAATAATTAATACTTATATATTTTTTGTTTAATATTATTAAATTTAAAAAAACACACTTACAACGAAATTAAAAGAAGACTATGTACACAAACTATGTTTGTCAACGGCTTGCATGAAACCAACAATAGTAAGTTTACTCTGTAAACAAACATGTGCCGCAGATAACTGCATTAACAATACGTATGCTTTAAGTAAAAGTCTATTATTGCACATTACAATATGTTTTGTTCTATTCAATAATTTTTTTTAAACATTATTGTTGCATTCAACCATGTTTTTAGATGATATGAATGTAACGATAGAAAGGCGAATATTTCAATACGAATATAATTATAGGGAATTAAACTATATTAGAAATGGTAATTCGCCGCAAGCGGCAATAAAACAAATTGTGCCAGAGTAAATACTAGTATTGTTATAACAATATTCCAAATTGCCTTTTCTCTGCGTGTGTTAATAAATTTTTGGGAAAGTAATTTGAAATCACAAGAAAAGTGTTCTGTACACAACATTTTTTGAGTTTTTGTAATACGAAAACAGTGAGTAAAGTAAGTGGCTGCCGATTTAAAATCACTTTCTAGTTTTTTTTTTTTTTTTTAATTCATAATAAACTAATTGCAAGAATAGTTTTATTCATATGTGTATGTATAGTAAAACTGATAAATTTATAAAAAAAATTATTAAAATAAAAAAAATGTATATGTAAATGTATAATGTATATGTAAATGTATATAAATTTACCTTTTAACACAACACTATATTATTATTAACTGCGGGCAACTTACTATTGTAAGTTGCCCGCAGTTTGCGTTGTGTGTGGTGAACTTCACGGTACATCACAGTGCAAAAAACCTAAGACTGACGCGAGCGTTAAAAAATGCAGTAATTGTGGAGGTAACCACACTGCAAACTACAGGGGTTGTCCTGTCTATACTCACTTCAAGAGATCAATGACAAATAGGCCATCAATTTTAAATATGCCACCCCAGCAGTCAAACACCATTTCTACAACCAATTTCTCCCAGGTACGCCAGCCAACCAGCCATATACACGTGCAAAACCCCCAACAAATTTCTTATGCGAATGTGGTAAAATCCGATAAACCAAACTTGAATCAGGAGCCCAAGCCTCAAAACTCCGACCAAAATTTTAGCAATCTTGAGGCAACTCTGCAGACTCTTGTTCAATCTATAAATACATTTACGGTTTCCATGACGAACATGATGCAGGAAATGCTGAAAATGCAATCCACTATTTTGCAGGCAATTTTAAAAAAATGAATTGGTTGAAAATATGTTTCTGGAACGCAAACGGCATTCGCCAACAAAAAAATGAACTTGAGCACTTCCTTATGGAAAAGCAAATCGATATAATGTTGATTGCTGAAACCCATTTGACAACCAACAGTTATTTCAAAATTAATGGGTACGCATTATATGACACTAAAGATCCCCGCGGAAGATCTTGCGGAGGATCGGCAATTCTAATAAAATCCAGAATTAAGCACTATTTAATGAACGAGACACGTGAGGAGTATATCCAAGCAACTAATATATGCATTGAATATTTTCATGAAAAAATCGTTATTTCCTCGATTTACTCACCGCCCCGATTTTCAATAACAGAAAGCCAATATTCAAATTTTTTCAAATCACTTGGGCCTCGATTTTTAGCGGCTGGCGACTATAACGCTAAACACACTTTTTGGGGATCACGCTTAATTACCTCGAAAGGCCGTGTGCTTTTTGACACCGTTTCCAAAATGGGCTTAGATGTGGTTTCAAGCGGACACCCCACTTATTGGCCGACAGACCGACGAAAGATCCCAGACGTTATAGATTTTGGAGTTGCGAAAAATTTTCCTTTAAAGTGGATGCAAGTGGAGCCTTCATTAGATTTGTCATCAGATCACTCTCCCACTATAATCACTGTTTCGTTCCCCCAAGAGATTGGCCCACCGTTGACTGTCAATAGAGTTAATTGGTTAAAGTAAAAAAAATTTTTGAGCACACATTGTACTGAAAATATCGCCTTGAGAACGCCTGAGGATATTGATGGGTCAATTAACAATTTTTCTGAAAACCTCAAACTGGCCGTACAGCATGCTACCACTAGTCATTTAAGACCTAGAAATGAGAGCAATAGAACTTATTCATCTGAAATTGAGCAACTTCTGTCAGAAAAAAGAAGAGTCAGAAGAGAGTGGCAACTTCGCAGGTCGCCCCAGCTTAAAGCTAGGCTACGGGAATGCATAACTCAGCTAAGAAATCTGCTTGAAGTCCATAGAATGGCTTCCCTTAAAACATATTTGGAAAGCCTTGATGGTACCCCTCAATCTGATTATTCTTTGTGGAAAGCGACAAAAGGTTTAAAAAGACCCGTAATAGGTAAGCCACCTTTGCGAAATTCAACTGGCGACTGGGCAAGAAGCGATTCTGAAAAGGGAATGTTGTATGTCGATCATTTGCGAAACGTTTTTATCACAAATGATTCAGAGAATAATACAGCGGAATTACCACCATATGTTGTTAGACCTCCTGTGTCTTTGAGATTTAATTTTCAAGATGTCGAAAACGTTATCGGTAATACAAACCCCAGGAAAGCTCCAGGCATTGATCAAATTACTGGTAAAATGCTTGAACAGTTACCTCGTGTAGCTAGAAGGGTTCTACTTTTTATTTTTAACGCCATTTTACGCCTTGAGTATTATCCTGCAGAGTGGAAGGTCTCAATGATTACTATGATACCCAAGCCAGGGAAGGATCTGACTAAGGTAGAATCATATAGACCAATAAGTCTTTTACCAACAATTTCAAAACTATTCGAAAAATTGTTAATGGCGAAGTTGAGTCCAATATTGAACAATGTGGGATGCATCCCTGATCATCAATTTGGCTTTCGGGCTAAGCATAGCACCATAGAACAAACGCACAGACTAGTCAATGTCATAAGACAAACCTTTGAGGCGAAGAAGTACTGCTCAGCTCTTTTCATTGATATTTCTCAAGCGTTTGATAAAGTGTGGCACGACGGCTTAATGCACAAAATAAAGCTAAATTTGCCTGCAAATACACACAAGCTTCTGGAAAGCTACTTATACGGGCGGAAGTTTGTTATCAGAGAAGGCGACTTTATTAGCCCAACTCAGCCAATCAAGGCAGGAGTTCCCCAAGGCAGCATACTGGGGCCTACTTTATATTTGATTTACGCCTCTGACATGCCAACGACATCTGGAATCCACACTTCTACCTTTGCAGATGACACAGCGTTTTTGAGTGTTCATGAAAACCACCATTTAGCATCACGAAATTTACAGGAATATACTTCAATATTAGAGAAATGGCTAAAACTTTGGAAAATCAAAGTTAATGAACAGAAATGTACTCATGTTACATTCACACTGTGTAGGCAAACATGTCCGCCTATCCAAATTAACAACTCACCTATTCCGCAGCACAACGAAGTCAAGTACCTTGGTATTCACCTGGACCGTAGGCTAACATGGAAGTCTCACATTGAAGCAAAGGTCACTCAGTTAAAACTAAAAGCAGCGCAGCTAAATTGGCTTATGGGCAGAAATTCGACACTGAAATTAGATTGCAAACTTTTGTTATACAACGCAATACTAAAGCCTATATGGTGCTACGGAATTCAGTTATGGGGCACCGCCTCAGCGTCAAACATTGAAAAAATCCAAAGGCGACAAAACAAAATTCTACGAACGATTACTGCAGCTCCATGGTACGTAAAAAATTCACGAATTCACGATCTGAGTGTTCCGCTGGTAAAAGAGGAATTTTCTAAGTACGCGACAAGGTATATCAGTAAACTGGAACTTCATCCAAACCCTCTTGCTCGCAATATACTTAATTTTGGCGGCCACACTCGGCTTAAAAGAAGGGATACCGCTGCCACCATCAGATTGCTCAATAGGTGATTTTACCGAAATAGCCCCCGCATAATAAAACTTTTTGTCTAGCATTGGCCGGACTTAAGAATTACATTTTTTAATTTTAAATTTAGTATTAAGATTTGAATACTTATTGTTAGTTCATTTTGAAGATTCAATAAATAAAAAAATGCTTAAAAAAAAAAAAAACTATATTAGTTTTACTTGTATGTTTGTTTGTTTGTATGCTTGCAACTTTCGAAACTCATGCCGTATGAGTGATTATTACATAATTAGGTATAAAAAACTATATGCTCAGTATTGCCACTTTAGTCCAAAAATTGGAGTTGTCGTATTGCTTCCGGGGAGTTAGGGGATTTTGGCAATTTCCGAATGCATTTTTGGGAATTCCGAAAAGTCTTGGAAACAGTTTTTCATTTTCGTTGCGCGTTTTTGCTGTGGAACGCCACTTAAGTGTGAAAATTGAAGTGTCCGTATTACTTCCGGGGAAGTGGGGGGATTTTGGTGATTCCTTTTTAATGATTTTGGGAACTACCAAAAAAGTCGGACCCACCTTTCTAACCGGTTAGGAACCAGATTGTTATGTTTGGTGCGCGTTCTTGCCATGGAACGTGTATCTGAAATGATAGTGAATAGGATCATTCGCTTTAGTGTGAAAATTGAAAATTGGGGACTTTTGGTGATTTTTTAAACCATTTTCAGGAATTCCCAGAACACTTGAATCACGTTTTCTACCCGGGTTGGAACCGATTTTTCATATTTGGTGCGCGTTTTTACTATGGAATATGTATCCGAATTTTTAACCTCCATTCGCTCTAGTGCGAAAATAAAAGTTGCCGTATTGCTTTCGGGGAAGTGGGAGATGAATTTTTAATAATTCCCAATAAACTTGGAACACGTTTTTACCCGTTTGGGAACCGGTTTTTCATATACGATACGCGTTTTTGCCATAGAACGTGTATCTAAACTATATATGAGCGACCAATCGCTCTAGTGAAAAAATAGAATTTTGGGAATTCCCAAAAATTTGGATCCACTTCGCTACCCGGTTTTGAAACGGTTCTTCATATGGTACATGTATCTGAACTACTAACGGTCATTCGATTTAGTGCGAAACTTCAGTTTTCGTTTTGCTGCCGGGTAAGTAGGGGGATTTTGGCGATTTCTGACGTTGATTTTGGGAATTCCCAAAAAAAATGCGAAACTGCTTCGCTAAAGCATACACAACTAAAACGTAAAAAATAAGTATAGTTTAAAAAACCAAAAAACACGCATGGATGTCAAACTAAAAAGTAAGAAATAATTTTAGAAATTAGTTCAAACAATGAAAAATACTAGTATTATTGTGAATTAATAGTGGGGCGTTTTATGTTATACTTTGCGTATATCGAACGCGCAATGCTTAATTCACAATAATATTAGTATTTGTCATTCACTATTGTTAAAATTATGTGTTATTTAATGTTCGCATTATTTGACCTTGTTTTTATTTTTTTCTTCTAAATTTTTCAGCTAAATATCTTAATTTGTTTTTGTTTTTATAAAAAAGCTTTCAAAGTATTTTTTTACAAAAAAAAAAAAAAACAAATCAAGATCTTTAGCTGAAAATTTAGAAGAAAAAAATTATTTATTTTTTAGTTCGACATCGAAACCTGTTTTTTAGTTACTATGGACCGAAGTCGAGTCACTTCTCCCCTTTGATAAAACCGCATCACACAGCAGTCTTGAGTGGATGTAACGACTTTTCATGCATCACACGCGGATTTTCAATGCCCCAGAAACAAACAAATTGTTTATCGACGTAATCGTTTTTCGGCAGAAATTCGCCTACTTCGTTGTTTAGATTGAGGATGACTCTACATGACGTAGCGTCTCCATGTAGCAATTTTTATTGCTAAGCTCAAGCAAAAACGGCGGCAGAATAACAGTACAGCGATTGCTTATTGCTTTAGGTGGCATAAACGTAATATTGCTTTCTCACAAATACAAACCAAGTTCAACGTGAGAAGTTGTATGAACAATACTATGTTTGTTGTATGAACAGTACTATGCTATATTTGTATACCAAATTACAACAACTGCCAGCTCATTGCTTGGCAATAATTGCTCAAACAATCAGAAGAGCAATCACTGCGCAATAGATTGCTACGTATAGCAATTTGCGGTCTACACACCGCAAATTTTATGGACGTAATAAAATTTGACAATTGCCGCAATAAATACTGTTATGTGAAGACGCTAAGTGAGAAATATAACGCAGCTGTCTAGTTCACAAATGTCAAATATGATTGACATAAATCCTAAACTTTATAGTTTAATAAAGGGTGGTTAAATTTCAAGGGCCGATGTTGATTTTGAATAAAACACAAACTATTTACGAAATTATTGTAATTTTATTTTATTATGATATATTGGTATTACTCAATTATGTGTGGAACAAAATATCGGCCAAATAGGCGCCGCGACCACGGCGGCACACCTCCATCCGATGGTCCAAGTTTTCGATGACCCTGAGGCATAATGGAAGTTCTATGCCGTTAACGTGCCGAATTATCTCATCCTTTAGCTGTTCCATTGTTGCTGGCTTATCGACGTACACCTTTTCTTTCAAATAACCCCAAAGAAAAAAGTTCAACGGTGTCAAATCACATGGTCTTGGCGGCCAATTGACATCGCCATTACGTGAGATAATACGGCCATTGAATTTGTTGCGCAAAAGAGCAAGTGTTTCGTTAGCTGTGTGGCAAGTGGCACAGTCCTGCTGAAACCACATATCGTCTACATCCATATCTTCCAATTCGGGCCATAATAACGATAGCGAACACCATTCACAGTAACTGCCTGACGGGCCTCATTTTGGAAAAAAATACGGCCCGATGATGCCGTCAGCACATAAACCACGCCAAACAGTCACTCTTTGTGGGTGCATTGGTTTTTCGACAGTCACTCTTGGATTTTCAATCGCCCAAATGCGGCAATTCTGTTTATTGACGAATCCACTGAGGTGAAAATGTGCCTCATCACTGAAGATGATTTTCTTCGAAAATTGATCATCCACTGTTGCCATTTCTTGCCACCATTCTGCCCATTCACGACGTTTGGAATGGTCAAGAGGCTTTAGTTCTTGAGCCAATTGCACCTTGTAAGCGTGTAAATGCAAGTCTTTATGCATAATGTTCATCAACGACGACTGTGAGAGATGCAATTGTTGGGCACGACGACGAGTTGAGGTGGACGGCTCTTCAGCCACACTATCGCGAACAGCAGCAATATTTTCTGCAGTACGAGCTGTATGAGCATGCACTGGTGTTCTCACATCATCTACAGACCCGGTTGGCTCGAATTTTTCCACGATTTTTGCGATTGACCAAAAAAATCACGAATTGCACGATATGCATTTTGATTTGAACGCCCATTTTCATAATAAGTCTGGATAACTTTAACACGTTGTTGGATTATGTATCTCTCCATGGTTCAAATTGAATAAGTCTAAAATAGAGAAATGTCAAATAAAATTCGGAAAAAAACTTGGCGTTTAGGTGTGGTTCACATTCAACATCGGCCCTTGAAATTTAACCACCCGATATATTTCAAGGGCTCTATAATTGATAAACGCTTTTTTTCGAACATGTACAAACTCTAGTTAAAGGAGTAGTTTCCTAAGAAGAGAAAGAAAATCATCATAACTCGTAACTAACACTCTTTTCTTACAGACCGTTTATGATCAAAACGTTGACACATACACATACAAACCTGATGGCGCCTTTTCTTCAACATGAACGCAGAGCCAACCCAGACCCTGCGCACAACAAACCGAATATAACAGAAAACAATAAAAAATAAAGAACAAACAATAAAAACAATTACATGTGATATTACAATCAATTTGCAACAAATAAGGCACCGATGCATGATTGTTGTTGTTGCTGTTATTGTTGCAAGTACTGTTGTTAAAACATATAGGGAACATATAAAATGTACAGGCAAATCTGGCAGCACTGTTTTGTCACATGTTTATTGCTTTAAGCGCGCAGTTGGCTACAACAATATTGTTAATTTTGTTTTTGTTTTTTTTTTCTCCAGTACTATTCCCGTTTAAATGATACTCCACCATTTTTAATGTGAATTCGGCGGTAAAGCTCAACTCTAGACACTGCAGTTGCTGTATGAAATTTGGTTTATAGGTTGAAATTAGTTTAAAATGCTGCCATGTTGTCTGTTTCAATTAAATTACGTTAGAAAAAAAATATAGTTAAAATGAATCGACAAGAACGTGTCGTTTAAGCCATTTATGGTCAAATTGTTAACAATTCGTTAAATGCTTGAAAGCTGCTCACTCGCTCCTAAACTATTTTATGTTTAAGAATTTAAAGCAGTTTTACAAAAATCATTTCATTTGCTCACTGACTGGCCGACTGACTGTTTGGCTACTGACTGGTAACGCTCCTAATGCTAAAGGTGTATAATTGTTGAAATAGTTTAAATGTATTTACAACATTCTAAAGGTGACAATTAATACGACAATCCAACTAAAGTAGCAGCCACGATAAACTGCTGAAGCATTTACATACATACATGTGTACATATGTACACACATAATAAAAAAAATAGAGGTTAAATAAAGAATTTAAGAATTTAGTCCACTAATGCTACAATCATTAGATATGTACTCGTACTGTTGTTAAGACATTTTTGGAACATTTAATAAATCTTTTAGGATGTTCTTCAATTCCATGGGATTTTAAAAAATTCACAGAATTTTTATTTAATGTAATGTAATTATTTATCAAGCAATTAGAGGCCAGAAAAGACACTCATTTGAGACACAAAACAGGAAATCATCTACCTTTTGCTCCGTAACTTAAAACACAAAGGGCCATATCCAAAAAAAATTCTTACTTGAGTTTTAACGCATACGTTAGTTACCAAACACATTAGCACTACCATACATTTGTTAAAAAAGTTTATGCAAAAACAGTACGTTATATGTATATAGTAAGGAATTTAGTTGTTTTATTCTGGCAATGCCGTTATGTTCAGTTCTATTTTTTTGAATAGTGATGCATGAAAACTAATATTCGAAAACTGAAAAACAAATTTAGAAAATAAAAAATTATTATTATTACACAAAATAATCAATTTTCTATAAACATTTCGTGAATTTATAATTTATATAAATGAAGAATACATAATATGTAGTATATTAATTAATATGAGAAAAATTAATAGGATTACTTATACTAGAAATTTTTTTATTATTCGAATACCGTTTTTCGTTGTATTCGTTTGATTGAATGTGCGGCACTAATATATTTCTTGTTTTTATTATTATTTCAAAATTAATATTTTCAGTTTATATGCAATGAAATATGTCCATTTCTTTATTTAATGATCATAAAACATTAATTGCATTAACAATTTTCGCTAAGTTGTGCTTTTTACAAGAAATTAAAATAAAGAAGTCAAATGTCATTTTAACGTAGAGTTAAAGTGTATCCAATTCAACTTTAAACGAAAGGTAAGCTAACAATTGTTTTTGCATGCAACGTTAAGAAATTTTTCTTAACAATTGCTTACCAAGCTTTGTTAAGTTTTTTTGGATACGGCCGAAAGTAAATATTAATTAACAAAGCTTTCTATTGATTTAAATTTAAAGTAGTTATTAAATTCGACAGTAACACAAAATTCCCACCTTGTAAGATCTTATCAAAAGTGCTATGCTAAATATGTATGTGGCCAGTAGTACGTTTAAGCACAAGCGTTTTAGAGCTGTCTTAAAATTGTGTACAATGAAGAATATCGTATTGTGTAAAATCAATACGTATTCAGTTCGAATATAAAATTTGACACGCGGCCGGTAAATCTTAATTTCCTCAACCATTTTAGAAAATATTGTATTCTCATCACACCAGTAGTGCGATTCTCTAACTTTTAACGATTCGATAATCGCGACTTTTGTCATCAAATTTCATCGCTTGCACTAACGATTGAGTGATTCTGTAACTTAATTCTAACGATGGTAAACAGCTGTATTTTTCTGTTTATTCATATAAACATCACGTGGCATCTCTGCCAGAAAAAAGCGAAAATCACAAAGAAGAAAAGAAAAGACAATAAATTTTTCCATAACAATATGTATACATATTGATTTTTATTTGTTGTGATTTTAGTTTTTAAGTGACAATAAATATTATTTAATTTGTAATAAGGCAAGTAAAATAAAATATGTGTACATATGTTTCATTTATTTGTTTATATATGTATGTACTAAGTTCTGTATGTTCCGAATGACCACAACCAAGACTGGTGATAATCAATATAACTTTTTAAATTCAGTAACTGTCAACTCAAAGGAAATGTCCAACTCCCGATAAACACACTGATTATCCCTTGAAGCGTTCAAAACACACTTTACCGGTTAAGAAATTATACTGAAATTTTTGTTTTTGAAAGTTTTTTTAATAAATAATTTATGTACTTATTTATGTATTTAATATATACTAAATATCTAATTATGTCTTAAAAATCAGATTGTAAGCAGTTTATTTCATGGATGCACAATTAAAAAAAAATACACTTTAACGATTGAATAAACAACAAGAAAATTTTTGTCTTTAAGAAATCGACAATCGACAGTAAAATTAACAGCTGATTTTGATCGACTACGAATATCGTTAAGAAAATGTTACAGAATAGCAAATTCGATCAAATATCGTTATAGTTATTTTAATGATTCGATTATCGTTATATAAGTTACAGAATCGCACTACAGAGCTGTATTTTAAAGTTTACATTGTCAGCATACTTTGGTAAACGTTCATAGAACACCTGCCATAGTATTTTAACATCATTGCCACGCTAAATATCCACATTTTTGACCCCATGCAACTTTTCATCGCTGTGATGTCAACCATTACATCAGATGCTTTAATTTTCATTAGCGACAATTATGACAATTGTTTCATCTAATTGCATCTTATCCAGCATATTAGCTTCTAACATTGATACCAATCAAAATATTATTGATTGGTATCAATATTAGAAGCTCATATGGTGAATAAGATTCAATTATTTGAATTTTTGCTCTCTGCTTTTTGATACTTTCAAAAAACAAATCGTAGCAACAAACGGTTGTTCATTTGTTGGAAAGGTGTAAAGAAATGTTAGAAATGTGTATAAATTAAAAAGCTGGCTTTTGATGTTTTGACAGGTATTATTAAAACGTTTTTCTTGTTAAATTCTCAATAATTTATTTACATTGTTGCGATATAAATTGAATGCTTGAGAATATCGTTTAAAAATTTGCAGTCTACTGATGATTAGGGTAGCTCGTGTGAAATGTCGACATATAGACAAATGGGAAATATGGAAAACACGCTATTTATAATATGATTTTATCAATGCAATGTCATATTATCATCATAGGACTGCTTTATCGGAATACGTTTGATGTGAGCATGTGATCAATGCAATGACAGTCCAAGAAATTACTAAATAAAGTCAATATAATGACATTACAATAACATTAGTCCAACTACAATTTGGATTCAGTTTGATGTAAAAATATCATTGATGTGATCGCTCATTAACGTCAGAAAAATGATTAAGTGAAGTAAATTTTATGACAGAATATCATCATTACCATGGCACGCTATCATTAACTAAACTTAAGCTCCGATTAAATTGCATGATTTCAAGAATATATTCGAACATGTAACTGTATATTTTACCATTTTCAAGAAATCATCTAGAATTCAAAATGTTCTAATAGTTTTGGTTGCTTACTGTAATCAATATAATGTCTGTATGTCACATTATCACTACTCTCTTTGCCTCGCAGTTTCTGCTTTTACTTTACTCTCTACACCAGGAGTAGCCAAGCCCTATGCGCTTGGTGCTCTTTTGTTTTTGTAAAAGCACTCATGTATATATTAGGCTGTGCGCTCTAATATATACATGTGTGTGTTCACACACAAGTGCAAGGCAACAACACTTTCGTAGGCCTTGCTTATTAAATAAAATTTGTTTTTCTTTAAATGTATTGTATAATATGTAAAGAACTTGTGGACACCCCTGCTCTACACTCTCATTATATTAGTTATTTAACCAACGCCGCTTATGATGACTAACTGCCTGTCCCACGATGTCATTCGACTTCGCTCGTTCGCATAAATACATTTGAAACTGAAACAAATTTTAAAATGTTGTTTTTGGTTTGCATGTATTTATGCGAGCGAGCGATGTCGGGGCACATAGTGGGCCAGGTAGTGAGTATCATCAATATAATGTATAAATCTCGTATTGTCATTCATTTACATATTCGCTTTATTATTATACTTATTTTCCTTTGCTTAAGCAATACTTGCTGTGATTACAAATTTACATCAATATGATGTATTTTTTCTTCCCACTTCTTAAAAATTAATTTAAGTTTAACATTAAGGATTTTAACAACAAAATTTTTTAACAATAAATAAAAAATGTTATTATACTCTTTATCCTGTTTTTAAAATCAGTTTTGACAAATTAGATATATTATAATTATTAATAAAATGTGTCATTGAATTGATGTCACCACAGTTGTGTCGTTGATGATAATCAATATATGACAAAATTCTCTAATGCCTTTTGTCACTAAGGTTGACGTCAGTTTTCACATTACTGATAACTATTTTTATTCAGGAATTTATTTTTTCTTTAAATTGAAAACTAAAAGCACATTATTTTTATAATAAAATAACCAAACTAAAGGAAAAATATATGACAACGACTAATAAAAAACATTGTCATGTTGACAAAAACAAGTTTATTCTGTGAACTTATATTTGTTACATGTGACTAAGAGTATGAGACATATGATAAAATCAAATATTTTATATTGGGTGTCACAAGAAAACACATTTATGGGGAAGTAAACAATAATTAAATCGATATTAGGCTGTTTTTAACAACAATACGCTTTATTTCGGTGTATATACTAATGTTGCTGTAACCATATTTCAAACTTCCTTTTATTTATATGTTCGTACAGAATTCTCTCTGCTACTGAATTGGAGGGTTCTTCTCAGACATTATGTTACATGTAGAAATGCTATGTTAATCTAAACGATTTTTCGTTCAAAATGCCAATACAATATAGTGGTAGGAGCTTCTGAAGAATATCATGAAGTCAACTGAGAATAATTAACACACAGCTTTCAAAAAATTTAGATTTTCCAAGGGTATTATAAAAACGTGAATCATTGTTCTCTCAAATGATTTGGCATTCTGCGAAAAGTAAGTACAGTTGTTTTCATACATATATGTATTGTACTTGGCTAAAAGTAAAATAATATGGAAAGTTTGCAAACAAAATTTTTCTTAAACAAAAAAACCTTGCAAGTTGCATAATATGCCACTATTGCTACACATTTCACTTAAAGCGTCAACTTTGCAATTATTATCTGCAAACCAAAAATCGCAACAGTATTTACAACTTTGTATTTACTTTAATACGAGGGCCGATTGATATTGAAGCTACCTAGCGCTAGCTGGTAGCACAAACACATTTTTTTTTTTTTTTTGTAAAATTGCGATCTGTCAAACGTCAGCTGTTAGAATTTCACCTAAAATCATCGTTTTTTTTAGTCATTTGAAGTAAGCAAATTTTGTGTTTCTTAAAAAATGGTAAAAAGTGAATTTCGTGCAGTGATTAAACACTATTATTTGAAAGGGAAAACGGTGAAAGCGACAAAAAAAAATCTGGATTAACTTTACGTTGAGTCTGATCCGTCAGATTACATGCTAAAATATTGAATTGCAGAATTTAAATGCGGCCGAACAAGCGCTGCAACAATACCATCATCAGAAAGACCAAAAGAGGTGATTACTAAAAAAAATATCGATATATGTAGTTATGAATGATCGCCGTGTCAAGTTACGTGAGATTGTTGAAATGGTAAACATATCATATGAACGCGTGCTCAACATTTTGCATGAACAGTTGCATATGAAAAAGCAATCGGCCAGATGGGTGCAGCGTTTGCTCAGTGTCGAACAAAAACGAGTTGGACAGTATTATCGTGCATTATTGGGACAATTTATTGATGCAGACAAGAAAAAACGATCACATTTGAGAAAGAAAAAAGTGCTCTTTCTTCAAGACAACGCACCGACTCACACTGCATTCGATTTTTCTCCGAACTTCAATTTACATGTATACATATAATATTAAAGCCTTAGCACCATTATTGGCATTAAAGAGCCAGAAGGCAACAATTCCTTTCAAAATATAATTATGAAAACATGTAATTTTGTATCATTACTAACAAATAGTGCAAAAAAGCAGTTATTATACTACTCAAGAAGTGTTTCCAAATTATATAGCAAAAATCGCTTAAATTCAGTTTTAAACAAAGAAATAGACAACTTATCCCATAGAGATATAGGTAACTTATTAAATTCGTAAGGAGCAGCAAACCTTACGCGTTGTTTCGACAACTCGAGGCGACATCTAACTAGCCCAATATTGTTGCTTTGTCTTGTATCACGACATGTTACATGTACATTACTTTGGAAGTACACTGAAGAATTTCCAATTCCTTTAATGGATTTAAAAATAAATAAAAGTATATGCATTTTATACATTCCTCTAACTGGAAGAACATTTTGGGCAAAATTGCTAAAAAGATCTAAAGTGTAGTGTCTTGCTGGCAGGTCATATACTAATTTTGAAGCTTTATTCTGTACTGACTGAAGTGACTTTAGCTTAACACTATTTTTGTACCCATACACTATTGGAAGATAGCTTAGATGACAGCGTTGTCAACTTTGAAACTTCAAAACGCACCAAAATGGAGAAAAAAGCGCGTTATTTCAATAAAAACGCACCGAATTTTTAAAAACCCATTTAGCACTATAAAAAGTATATTTTATATTAAAAAACATGATAATGAACAGTCTTTTAAGCGACTATTATACGATAAAACTGGGTCTGGTACCATGCCACAAAATTCGTTTAATAGCTAGAAGTCGTGTTTGTCAAACTTGGCCACTAGTATGATTCTGTGACTTTTCTGAAAATAATGGTATATTTACTATTTAATTATATTCGCTGTCGACCGACATGAGCTGTTAATTTTACTGCCTATTATCAGGTATACAAAACTACAGCTGCTTACCGTCGCCAAAATCGAAGAAATTTACAATTATCTGATCATTAAAAGATAAAAATCGCACTACAAGCCATCAAACTATGTTAATAGCCATTCTTTCAAATGCAGTCTAAATTTCATTTACGTTTTCTTAAGCGAACAGTGAAAATCAGTTTTGTGTGTTTAAAAGAATTTGCCAGAGTTATAACAAATAAAAGATGAAGTTTACCAGAATCAATATTTAATGCAAACGTTTTGGAAAAACTTTATAATTTAATTAATAATTTATCAATTACCAAAACAGTAACGAATTCACGTGCCATCATAAATACGAACTTCACTATCTATGTCTACATTTATTGTAATATTTGACAAACTTGGGTTGATCGTATAATAGCAAAACGCACTCTAAAAGCAGCAAATTTTAAAAACCCAAATATTTAGTTTTCTTTCGAGAATATGTTTAGCAAGATTATCTTACTTTGTGCATATAATCTGGTGCGTTTTCCACATTATAGCTCGCTGTCCTGATTGTACTCTACAAAATGAAACGTAAAAATATTGGACACTTGAATACTTTTTTCTTATATTAAAACAAGAACTTGAGTTGAATTTGATTGGGTGCCACCGAAATTTAAAAAGCGCACCGAAAATTTAAAAAAAGCGCACCACGCACCGACTAAAGAATTTTTCGCACAAATAGTTTTAAAAACCACCAAAAACGGTGCGAAACGCACCGAGTTGACAACGCTGTTAGATGACTGTGAACTAAACTACCATATATCAGCTTCTTAGTCCGGCGGTCATATTTGTTACTGAACTTGCGTAATACACCAACAGATGAAGATATTTTAGATTTAATTACATCAATATGTCTATCCGACTGAAAATCATTCATAAAATGCAATCCCAAATATTTGACAGATTGAGATTCAGTTATTGGCACACCATTAACATGAACTGTCAAAAGCTGATCACTCATTATCGTATGCGATAAAAAATATTGCTCAGCTCTATTTATTGACGTTTCCAAAGCTTTTGACAAAGTGTGGCACAAAGGCTTAACCCATAAAATAAAATTAAACTTGCCTGCAAACACGCACAAGCTGTTAGAGAGCTACTTATATGACCGGAAATTCGTCGTTAAGGAAGGTGATTTCAAAAGCTCGGCTCAGCCAATCGAAGCTGGAGTTCCCCAGGGTAGCATATTGGGTCCAACTTTATATTTGATTTATGCTTCAGACATGCCAACGAGCTGCAAAATTCACACTTCAACTTTTGCAGATGATGAATGCTGCATTCATCAGTGTCCATGAAGACTATAGACATTGTTCCGCAGCACAGTGAAGTCAAATACCTTGGTATTCACCTCAACCGTAGGCTCACGTGGAAGGCTCACATTGACGCTAAAATTACCCAGATGAAATTAAAAGCGATGCAACTAAATTGGCTCATCGGCAGAAATTCTATCTTGAAGTTAGATTGCAAACTTTTGTTGTGTAACGCAATCATAAAGCCAATATGGAGCTATGGAACTCAATTGTGGGGTACCGCCTCTGCATCTAATATTGAGAAAATTCAAAAGCGCCAGAATAAAATTCTCCGTATAATTACTGCAGCTCCATGGTACGTTAAAAACTCTCGAATTCACAAAGATCTAGGTGTACTCTTAGTGAAAGATGAATTTTCAAAACACGCGATAAAGTACATTAACAGACTGGAGTCTCACCTGAATCCTCTCGCACGTAGCATCCTTAACTTTGGTGGCCACACTCGACTGAGAAGGAGGGACACCCTTGCAACCATCAGAGCGTTGGAAACGTGATTTACCAACAAAATACACGCAAGAAACAACTTTTCGTCTAGCATTGGCTGGACCTAAGTAAATAAAAATTTTCAATATTAATTAATTTTTTTTCTATATTAATTAATGAATTTTTATTTTTAAGATTTGCATACTTAAAATAATAATAATTGAATTATAAAAAAAAAATTATCGTATGCGGTTTAAATCGAATAAACTTTGTTTTATTATTATTTAATAATAAATTATTAATTCTGACAAACTCAGCTAACAGTGCAGCATCATGTTCTATTTGTCTTTTCAATATTTTCTCGTATTTATAGTGATAATGTGCGGCCAAGTCGACTTTGACAAGTACTCTACAAAATGGTATAAAAAAGTTGGAATATCGTTTTACTCAGTGGAATGAGCTAAAAGTAGACTATGTTAAGAAATAAATGGTTTTTGAAAAAAAAAAATTTCCTACTTCGGTACGATTAACTTCAATATCCATCCGCCCTCGCATATATGTACATACATACAATTTGTATGTATGCTTGTGGGCTGTATAAGAACTTTTTTATTTTTGCTGCGGCCGACGTTATTGATATCAATCATGCGTTTGTCATTCATTGTTTTCGTTTTATATCAACAAATGTTACCAAAAACTTTGGCCACATGTGGTCACAATAAAAACAAAACGCACACACACACACACACAATAAAACAAACAGCAATAACAGCACTCACAACTCAACACCAGGACTACTGCTTGCGGTAGGACGTTTAAAAAATGAACCATAAACCAAAAACTACAATAAAAAAAATAATATTTGCAACTCAGAAGAGAAACAATTTTTTTATCTTTTTTTTAGCAAAAAAAAAAGTATTTTATAAAAAGAAATTTTAATTGTGTGCGTTAAAACACGAGACAAGGAAAAATTGCCCAAAAGAAACTAAAGCAACAATAACAGAGTGTTGCCAATATAAAATTGCGCATTTTCGTACACATGTTGTTGTTGATTTCTGTTTTCTTGTGCTGCTTTTGTTGTAATAATGTTAAAGGTTGGCGGGTGGTGTTACGCAGAATCTTTGAATTGCACTAAGACAACATGAAAATAAGATTGCTGGGCTTCAGCACTATAACAGCGCTACTTTAACAAACAATAATAACAACAACAAATGCAATGACAGTTAGTAGCAATAGCAACAGCAGCCAGCAAGCAGTTAGCAATGTAAGTATTCTCGCAAGTAAAACAAAAACGGGCATTTTATCTTTTCACTAAATTAAAAACAAATTGTCAAACAATTGGTCTGCTACTAAACAACAGTTCAAAAGCAGAGATTCTTAAACGGCAAATCCATATGCACATACAAATTTAACAATGTTAAGGCTATTTACATCAATGCGAAATCTGCTCATTCGAGATTTCAAGCCAAATCTAGTAGATTTTGAGATTTCCCATACAAAATGAAACGTACTTTATGAGTAGATTTTACGAAATCTCCTGAAATCTACCCAGTACCAAGTGCTGTAACCGTGATTTTGTTCAAAAAGTACTTAAAAATACTACGCTGCAACAAAAATTACACTTTAATGTGGTGTATGCAGTCTCTGGGCAACAAAAATATACACTTTAATGTTGGTGTATTCAGGCTCGGATAAAATTGTTTTGTCAAACCCTCATGTATGAATTATTTTTATGAAAATGAAATCCTGCTAGATGCCAAAAAAGGAGGTGTAAACGATATGGATTTCGTTGTAGATTTTAATTCAAATTTACTAGATTTTGGGTTAGTGTAAATGTAGTATTAATTAAGGCCGCAATTCACTATCCTATACAAGCGTGTGATCTGCCAAATTATACATGTGTGCTGGAAAAGTACTAAAAATGCAACGGTGTCACATATTTTATGACAAATCGTGCGATTTGAAAAATGTAATGAAAACTTTCATAACATGATGGTTTCTGTGCGATCAGTATTTTATATATTGTGAAGAATATTGTTGACGTCTCGAGAAAAGATTTAAATCATATAAAATTTTGTGAAACTTTTCATAAAAAGATGTTTTCTATGCGATCAAAGTGGTATTTATTGTGAAATGTATAAGAATATTCATTTATTGAATTTTTGTTGAACATTTTTATAATTTTATTAATTAGATTTTTGGTTTTTGTACATTTATTTGTGTATCGGGTTTTTAATTGAAATTTTTTCGTATCTGAAGTTTTTCTATAGGAGGTTTTTTTTACAATACAAATTTGCTGTGATCAATAATTTTTGGTTGAAAAATACAAGAAAACTCATAGTCAAGTCTTTAGCTGGGAGAAACTAGCTGTTTTGTAGTCACTACACTACACATCAACAACCATTTTCGGATTCGAACTCAATCAAACCACATTTGTATTCTAAAAAATTCTTTTTAAGAAAAGCTTAAGAAAGGAAAATTTTGAACTAAAATACGATGTACAAAAACCAAAAAAAAAACTAATTCAAAAATTATATAAAGCTCAACAAAAATTTAATAAATTAATATAATATGTAAGTTAATAACTAAAAAGTAAATACCGCTTGTTCAGAAAATATTTTTGGCGTCTTGAGAAATAAATTGAAAAGCTGTACGAATTATATAAATTATTGCAATCACTCTTGTATAATAGTGTGGATTTTGTAAAGCCGGCCAGACTTTTAGAACCTTTCCCTGTGAATGAAACGTACGATCGTCTACGATCTTTACAAAAGAAGTTTTGAATAAGGAAGCTTGTACTGATAAAGACCTTGATATACGATCGTGCTAGAACGATTAATCGTAACAATAAAACTTACAATTTTTCAGCAATATGGGTAAGAGTGGTTATATTATATAGTTGGACATGACAATAAAATTTTTATTTTTTGTTGGGATATAGAGTTGAATGTTTGAGAATATCTTTCAAACATTTCCAAAATCTACTGATGATTAGGGCAGCTCCTATGAAATGACGACATATAGACAGCTGGAATACATAGAAAACAAGCTGTTTATAATTTTTTGATTGGTATCAATGTTAGAATCAATCCATCATTTCGGTGAAAGTAAGGTGATGGCTCTGGATTTTTCCAAAGCATTTGACAGAGTGTGGCATACTGCACTACTGGCAAAACTTACTGCTTTTGGTGTCGGTGATGACTTTTCTCGGTTTATATCGAGCTTTCTCAGAGACCGCACTATACGAGTTGTTATAGATGGGGTCTCATCAAACCAGTTCAAGATTAATTCAGGGGTACCGCAAAGCTCCGTTCTTTCTCCTACCCTATTTCTTATTTTCCTCAACGACCTTCTCTATCAAACTTCCAACCTTATCCACTCTTTTGCGGATGACTGCAGCATTTGCCACTCGTATTCTTTTAGTTATAGGCCTAGTCTGTCAGAGATCGCTGCCAAGAGGCTAAATATGAATGATTCACTGAACAGTGATCTTCTATTAATCTCTGAGTGACGCCTTTAACGCTCGTAAGACCCAATGCTGTTTATTAACACACAAACATACGACCGCATGTGCTGCTTCATCTGTACTAATGGATGGTATAAATATTGAGGAATCGGATGTTCTTGGAATGAAAATACAGTGTGATATTCGCTGGAATGATCACATTTTTCATGTCTCTAAAGAAGCATTCAAGTGCCTCGGGTTTTTGAAACGGTATAAGATGTACTTCACTCCATCCGACCTCCTTACTATTTATACCACCTATATCCGATCGAAAATGAAATACAACTCTCATCTCTGGTCCGGTGCCTCAAAGTCTATTTTGGGGTTACTCGGCCATGTGCAAGAGAGGGCGAAGAAGCTCATCGGTGACAGTAGGGTATCCAACTCTATTGACTCACTGGAGCATCGACACAGTATAGGGTGCGTTAATCTTTTCTACCGTTACTACAATGGATTTTGCTCTGACGAGACTAGGGATCTTGCTCCCGAAACTCGCACATTTTTACTTACCACGCGTTCATCGTCTAGAGCTCATCCATTTGTGGTCGATTGCCCAGGGAATCGTATTACGCATTACAGAGAGAATTCGTTTTTTAGCCGTACGCATCGTCTGTGGAACAAGTTGCCTGCAGACGTGTTTCCTGTCTGTTATAGCGTTGAAAAGTTCAAGTCAAATGTTCACAAACACTACTCCCTCTATCCCTCTCACACCTAATTTCCTAGTTCTGGTACAATGCACTGCATATGTAGAGGTCATCCCCTGATAACTGGTCCAAGGTAAAAATAAAAAAAAGAAACTAATATAGTGAATAAAACTCAATTGTTTCAAAATAATTATATTTTTAATTTGGGTACTTATATATTTTTCAAAATATAAGTTAAATGGTTAAATACTTATTGGCATTTTGACAACCTTCTTACGAACGTGTCAATTCAAATGTGACCGAAAAACTACAAAAACTTCAGTTTTAAGTTCGCTATTTCGTCAAAAAAATGTTTAGATTATGTCACAAAATCGTTAACTTACCAAAAAAAACTTCAATTTGTTTCATAATATGAATCTATAATACTTATTTAGAAAACTCGATTTTAACAATTTTTAAAAAAGTAACAATAAAAAATTCTCTTGTTCCGGTTTAAGAAAAAAATAATAATAATTAGCTCAAAATACTTTAAACATTCATATAATTCAACAATAGTATATTGCCCTTACAATATTGTTGTATCAATCATATATTTTTTTCTACGTGTAGTTGCGTGTGTAAATGCAGCGTAAAATCAAATTTGTTGCACTAAATTTTCCAAGCGCATATTGACGCAGACAAAACATATTTGGAACTCCCTGCTTTTGCTATTTTATGATAACCTATTGAATTGTAGAATGTGTATTTTTTCGTTTTTCTCTTGCTTTTCTTATATTAAAAGGTCCTTTGATGGTCGTCAATTGATAGCCAGATTTGTGCAATTATCATTTTAATAATTGCCAACAATCTTCACGATATATGAGACGCAGCGTGGCTTGGCTTTTTGTGGCTGCAACATAAACTCTTAACATTTCTGCATGCCGTTTAATTCCTTGACTTTTTATTTGTTGGTTTGCATACTCATACATACCCCAACAACTTTCAAGCCAACAGAGAACATTTTGCCTTCAATAAGCAACTAAAGGCCCCCGACTAGTTCAACTGCAATGACTTTGGTTTTGGCATCCTGCCTGCAGCGCTCATAACCAGTAGCTTAAATTGTAATAAATTTATTACTGATTTTGTCTGATTTCTTTTCACTACGTTTAAAACGTTTCGCTTCTGTTCTGTATGAATATTTGGCTTATCGTATTCTGTTCCCCCTTCCGCTTGTCTTTTTACAAATTTCTCTCATTTATGTTATTGTTATGTTGTTGAATTTAACTAGATTTGTGTTATACATTTGTAAATTTTCTTTTTTGTTGGCTTTTTTTCATTGCCAATAGTAATTTATCCAAGTTGGCCCCCCTAGAAGCAATAAAATTGTAATAAATTTTGCTTGCTTTCAGTTAAAATTTTATCCTGTGTAAAATATTGACGCAACGATTTTACGAATACTCATATTCATACTTTGACGGGATTTAAATCAAAGTGATAGTGTTAATTAATAATAGAAAAGAATAAACAAATTTTTATAATTGCATGTAGAGCAATATATATCGCTCCTTTAGTGCAACATAGTCATATCTCAAAAAATGAGCTTTTCGAGTTAAGAACTACATTTATTGCTAGAAACACAACTGCGACGAACTTCGCCCATCGCGACGAATTCGCCAGCAAATATTCGTTGTATCAATTCGTCATGTAAAGCACAATATCAACGAACATTGCAAGGTGCATTAACGTGTACACGGTGGCAGCACTAGAGCAAAATTACAACAACACAGCAAAAACAGGCATGTGGTAAGCCATGTTTATCAAAAATATTTGTAACTATTTCATTATTATAAATTATATTTATTTGAATTATTTATATGTTCACAAAATAATTTGTATATGTTTAATTCAGAATAAAACACTAAATTCACTTTCAAAAATGTAAACAATACATTTGACGTAAATAGCTTACTATATTGCCAGTAGCAAAAAATTGTCACATGCCGTAGTGCTGCCACCGTGTATACGTTAATGCACCTTGGAACATTGTTTACATTTCGTGCAAAGAAAAAAAATGAATATAAATACTAAGGTCGCCATATTAAAAGTAAACTTATATAAATCCCATCTGAAAGAGGGATTTTTGAACAAATTATCTCAGGTACTTTATATTTTGAGAACATCTTCATATATATTTTACTTCATGGATTAATATAAATTATAAAAGGTATTATGTCATGAAAAATATTTTTTTTATGTAAGAAACCTGGTCACCTGATACTGCTTTGTTTGTCGTTCCCTGACGAAACAATTAGAAATGAATCTATTTCAACTTTCCCTGAGTATGACGAATTTCGACCAACGCCACGATTGTGTGCATTTCCATATACACCAGTGTGTTTTATTTTTGGCGACGAATATTCGCGACCAAATATTCGTCGTTCGTCGCAGTTGTGTTCCTAGCTATATTGTGCCAAAAATTTATTCAAATTACTTTTAAACTGTTTTCTTTAGGATATATTTTCTAAAAATGTTTTCTAAACTGAAACTAAAAATTTGAAATGTGTTTTTCTCGAAACAAGCTTTTTGTAGTTATGACTATGTTGCTATAAAGGAGCGATATGTACGAGTAAGTATCTATTGCTGTGTAATGAGATACAGTGAAGATTTTCTTTTTCGCTATTTAGAGTTAAATCAAAACATGCAGCAAGCAGCTTTATATATGACTTGTTGTTCTGTAATGGATTCGTAGATGCGTTAATCGAGTATTTATTTATGATATGAAGGAAGGAGTTTACAGGCAGCTACTGGAGAAAATTGTGCTAATAAAAAAAGACAAAAACAAAGGCAGACAAAATAAACAGCTTCCACTTGAAAAATATATTTCCATGTTATTAAAAACATTGAAAAAATTCAAAGACGACAAAACCAAAATCTTCGAACGATTACTGCAGCTCCATGGTACGTAATAAACTCACGAATTCACAAGGATCTGTGTGTTCCGCTGGTAGAAGAGGAATTTTCTAAGTATGCGACAAGGTACACCCAAACCCTCTTGGGCGCAGTATACTTAATTTTGGCGGCCACGCTCGGCTAAGAAGAAGGGATACCGTTGCCACCATCAGATTGCTCAATAGGTGATTTTACCGAAACAGCTTGCGTATAATAAAACTTTTTGTCTAGCCTTGGCCGGACTTAAGGTAAAAGCACATTTTTTAATTTTAAATTTAGTATGAAGATTTGTATACTTATTGTTAGTTAATATTTTGAAGATTCAATGCACAAACGAATGAAAAAAAAATTTTATTAAAAAGTTCCTGAAACACTCAAATTCATTATATGCAGAGTATTCGAGCACTTAGTTTTGCATTGCTAAAGTTAAGTTTGTCCACCGGGAAGGTGGACTATTCGCAGTAATTCCATTGTTATCCTGGGTGTATGTGATGTGGCACCGTTTTGTTGATACCACATGTTAATCAAGCCCCAAAACACAAAGTTGAGGCATTAAAAAGTTTTCAATCATAACACAATATCGCTCCACATTCCCCGTTACCGCTACGCCGTGTTTATTTTCAAAGAAGTAAGGTCCAACGATTCCTTCTGAACACATTCGCAGTAAATTGATAATTTCATCAATTGACATCATCCAGGAGATTGGATCCCCATTTAATGACATAGGTGTATTCCAGTCTAGAGTGAATTGGCTAAAATATAAAAAATATTTAAGTACTCATTGTATGGAAAATATATCTTTGAGCACTCCAGAGGTCAGAGAGATGAGTCAATTAATGATTTTTCCCAAAATATTATAAAAGCCGTGCAACATGCTACCACTACAAATTTTAAAAATATGAATAGCAGGACTTGTTCTTCTGAAATCGAACACCTTGTCTCAAAAAAAAAAGAAGAATCAGGAGAGAATGACAACTTCGCAGGTCTCCCCAGCTTAAAGCTAGGCTTCGAGAATGCATAAGGCAATTAAGAAATTTGCTTGAAGTCCAAAGAATGGCTTCCTTCACAACTTATTTGGAAAGCCTCAATGGTAGTCCTCGGCGATCATTCATAAATATATCGAGGATTTTCTTCAGTAGCCACCTCTTTAGGCCTTCCTGTTGATGGTATTATTGCATTGCTTGCTCGGCCACGTTTAAATTCAGCAATCTAAGATTTTACCCTGTAATCTGACGGAACAGATTCACCGTAACATTTATTGAGCTTTCTTTTTGTATCTTTCGCCGTTTTCCTCTTCAAATAATAGTGTTTAATCACTGCACGAAATACATTTTATTCCATTTTTCTAGAAACACAAAAATTGCTTACTTCAAACGACTACAACAAATAAACTAACCGATGAATTTGAGTGAAATTTTAACAGCTGACATTTGACAGATCGCAATTTCAAAAAAAAAAAAAATGTGTTTGTGCTGGCTTCTAGCGCTAGGTAACTTCAATATCAATCCGCTCTCGAACAGAAATTTGTTTTCTTTTATTATTAACAATTACTCGTAATATTGGTGGTTTAAAATTCGTCGATCGCACACAACTGTTCCTAGTTTTATATTTGTTCTGCCATTCACTCTGTGATTCTTCAACCGCGCGGTCGTGTTTTTAAAAAGTGAACAAAAAAAAAACAAACCAAAAATCATTGTGCTAACATATTTTTAAACTTACATATAAAAACAATAATATATTGTATTAAATTGTAAAAACAATAACAAATTATTTTAAAAAAAACAACGGGAAAATAAATTCCTTACATTTCATTAACTAAACAATAAAATCAATTTCAATAAAACAATTGCGGTGGCAGTGCATTGTTTTTGTTGTTATTGTGCGTGAAGATAACCTACCCAGTGGGAAAAAAACTATACACTAAAGTTTTGTTTGCTTGCAAAACCGCAATAAGTAGAAGAGCAAATTTATACAAAAGAAAAACTTTGTGACAATTATTTTTACATACTTTTAAATTAAAAAAAATATAATTAAAAAAAACAAAAATTGCATGAGTGTACCTATTAGATGCAATTCTGTGAGGGAGCTTAGCTCCACTAGAAAAAACCTCTGGATATCTGAGGAAGAATCACTTAAAAAATCATTGGATAATCTTCTGTCTCTAAGAGATAAAAAACGCACGCGTTCGTGTTCGCCAAACATTGCTGTTACAACAGATGACATACCATCTTCCAGTTTAGCTATTGTTGATAAACCGAAAACTCAAGTGGGTATGGATAGGTATATAACCGTGGTTAAACGTCAGCGAAGCCCTAAATCTGCGCAAATAGCATCGCAACCAAAAATGTCTAAGGGCGATATTACCTCTGCGACAACGGATAGTAATAGGTTTGCTATCCTTCAGACTGACGAGCCAACTGCATCAAAAAAAACATTTAAACCGCCACCAATATACTTGAGAGAACCTACATCTAATGAGTTGGTAAAAGCACTTATTTCGGCAATTGGTAAAGACACCTTCAACGTAACATCAGTGAAGCACGGACAAATAAGTGAAACAAAAATCCAAGTCAACTGCGAAAATGATTACCGAAAACTTTCTGCCGCTCTGGAAAAAGAAAAAAGATCTTTTTATACTTATCAACTTAAAAGTGCTAAAGGCCTTCAGGTTGTTATTAAAGGTATTGACCCTTGCGTAGATATTGATGACGTTAAAACCGGATTGGAAGATAAAGGTTTTAAAATAAAAACCGTAGTAAATATCAGGAACCGTGAAAAGATCCCTCAACCCATGTTTAGGGTTGAACTAGAACCCAGGGATGTTGTCCTGAAAAAAGGTGAAATTCACCCTATTTATAACCTTAAATTTCTTCTGCATCGTAAGGTTACCGTTGAGGAGCCACATAAGCGTTCAGGACCCGTTCAGTGCCTAAACTGCCAAGAATTTGGCCACACAAAGGCTTACTGTAAGTTGCCCGCTGTTTGTGTTGTATGTGGCGAACTTCACGGCACAACTCAGTGCAATAAGCCAAAGGCCGACGCAAGTGTTAAAAAATGCAGTAACTGTGGAGGTAACCACACTGCAAATTATAGAGGTTGCCCTGTCTATACTCATTTTAAGCGGTCAATGACAAATAAGCCATTGATTTTAAATATGCCACCCCAGCAGTCAAACACCATTTCAACAACCAATTTTCCCCAGGTACGCCAGCCAACCAGCCATATACACGTGCAAAACCCCCAACAAATTTCTTATGCGAATGTGGTAAAATCCGATAAACCAAATTTGAATCAGGAGCCCAAGCCTCAAAACTCCGACCAACATTTTAGCAATCTTGAGGCAACTCTGCAGACTCTTGTTCAATCTATAAATACATTTACGGTGTCCATGACAAACATGATGCAGGAAATGCTGAAAATGCAATCCACCATTTTGCAGGCAATTTTAACAAAATGAATTGGTTAAAAATATGTTTCTGGAACGCAAACGGCATTCGCCAACATAAAAATGAACTTGAGCACTTCCTTATGGAAAAGCAGATCGATATAATGATGATTGCTGAAACCCATTTGACAACCAACAGTTATTTCAAAATTAATGGCTACACATTATATGACACAAAAGATCCCCGTGGAAGATCTTGCGGCGGTTCGGCAATTTTGATAAAGACCAGAATTAAGCATTATCTAATGAACGGGACACGTGAGGAATATCTCCAAGCTACAAATATAAGCCTTGATTATTTTCATGAAAAAATCGTTATATCCTCGTTTTACTCACCACCACGATTTTCAATAACAGAAAGCCAATATTCAAATTTTTTCAAATCGCTTGGTTCTCGATTTTTAGCGGCCGGCGACTATAACGCTAAACACACTTTTTGGGGATCACGTTTAATTACCTCGAAAGGCCGTGTGCTTTTTGATACCGTTTCCAAAATGGGCTTAGATGTGGTTTCAAGCGGACACCCCACTTATTGGCCGTCAGACCGACGAAAGATCCCTGATGTTATAGATTTTGGAGTTGCGAAAAATTTTCCTTCAGAGTGGATGCAAGTGGAGCCTTCATTGGATTTGTCATCAGATCACTCACCCACTATAATCTTTGTTTCGTTCCCCCAAGAGATTGGCTCCCCGTTGACCGTCAATAGAGTTAATTGGCTAAAATACAAAAAATTTTTGAGTACACATTGTAGTGAAAATATCGCCTTGAGAACACCTGAGGATATTGATGCGTCAATTAACGATTTTTCTGAAAACCTCAAACTGGCCGTACAGCATGCTACCACTAGTCATATAAGACACAGAAATGAGAACAATAGAACTTATTCGGCTGAAATTGAACAACTTCTGTCAGAAAAAAGAAGAGTTAGAAGAGAGTGGCAAACTCGCAGGTCTCCCCAGCTTAAAACTAGGCTACGGGAATGCGTAACTCGACTAAGAAATCTGCTTGAAATCCAGAGAATATCTTCCCTTAAAACATATTTGGAAAGCTTGGATGGTACCCCGCAATCTGACTATTCTCTGTGGAAAGCGACAAAAGGTCTGAAAAGACCCGTAATAGGTAAGCCACCTTTGCGAACTTCAACTGGCGACTGGGCACGAAGCGATTCCGAAAAGGGGATGGTGTACGTTGATCATTTGAGAAATGTTTTTACGACAAATGATTCAGCGGATGCTGCAGTAGAATTTCCGCCGTATGCTGTTAGACAGCCTGTGTCTTTGAGACTTAACTTTCAAGATGTCGAAAACGTTATCAATAACATAAACCCCAGGAAAGCTCCAGGTATAGATCAAATTACTGGTAAAATGCTTGAACAGTTACCTCGTGTAGCTAGAAGAGTTCTACTTTTTATTTTTAACGCTATTTTACGCCTTGAGTATTATCCTGCAGAGTGGAAGGTCTCTATGATTACTATGATACCCAAGCCAGGGAAGGATCCGACTAAAGTAGAGTCATATAGACCAATAAGTCTACTACCAACAATTTCAAAACTGTTCGAAAAATTGTTAATGGCGAAGTTGTCTCCAATACTTAATGATGTGGGATGTATCCCTGATCATCAATTTGGCTTTCGGGCTAAACATAACACCATAGAACAAACACATAGGCTAGTCAATGTCATAAGACAGACTTTTGAAGACAAAAAGTACTGTTCAGCTCTATTCATCGACATTTCCCAAGCGTTTGATAAAGTGTGGCACGACGGACTGATGCACAAAATAAAGTTGAACTTGCCGGCAAACACTCACAAGCTTCTGGAAAGCTACTTATACGAGCGGAAATTTGTTATCAAAGAAGGTGACTTTACAAGTCTCTCACAGTCAATCGGAGCAGGAGTTCCCCAAGGTAGCATCCTAGGACCCACTCTATATTTGATTTACGCATCTGACATGCCAACGAGATCCGAAATCCATACTTCAACTTTTGCAGATGACACAGCTTTTCTTAGCGTTCATGTAAACCATCAAGAAGCTTCACGAAATTTGCAGCAGTATATTTCAATATTAGAGAAATGGTTGAAACTTTGGAAAATAAAAGTTAATGAACAAAAATGTACCCACGTTACATTCACACTGCGTAAGCAAACATGTTCGGCTCTCCAAATTAACAATACACCTATTCCGCAGCATAATGAAGTTAAATACCTTGGTATTTACCTCGACCGTAGGCTAACGTGGAAGCCTCACATTGATGCAAAAGTCACTCAGTTGAAATTAAAAGCAGCGCAACTAAATTGGCTTATGGGCAGAAATTCGACATTGAAGTTGGACTGCAAACTTTTGTTATATAACGCAATTTTAAAGCCTATATGGTGCTATGGAGTTCAATTATGGGGAACCGCCTCAACATCTAACATTGAAAAAATTCAAAGACGACAAAACCAAATTCTTCGTACGATTACTGCAGCTCCATGGTACGTAAGAAACTCACGAATTCACAACGATCTGTGTATTCCGCTGGTAACTGACGAGTTCTCTAAGTATGCCACAAGGTATATCAGTAAACTGGAACTTCACCCAAATCCTCTTGCACGCAACATACTTAATTTTGGCGGCCACTCTCGGTTGAGAAGAAGGGATACCCTGGCCACCATCAGAACGTTAAATAGGTGATTCTACCGATATTATTCGCGCGAAATGAAACTATTTTGTCTAGCAGTGGCTGGACTTAAATAACTTTTGTATTTAGTATTAAGATTTGAATACTTATTGTTAGTTCATATTTTGAAGATTCAATAAATAAATGAATGACAAAAAAAAAAAAAAAAAAAAAAAAAAAAAAAATATTTGTTCTGAAACAAATATTTTCACCTAATTATTGCTTTAGTCCCGGAATTCTGGCACAGATCTGCCAGTATATTTCTTGGTTTTTTTTTTATATGTATGTACGTGACTTGAGCCAAATCATTTCATTTGCCCAAATTAAGTAATTTGTAACATAATTTCCGATACATTTAGCTGTGCAGCGAAATATCCTTACGGCAAAACTCTTTAAAAATATCTTATACGACACATCTTTCCCTCTTAAACAAATAGTTAACAAACTTATTAAATCAAAAAAAGCACCTAAGATCCCTTCAGCTATTTACCAAGCAATACAAGAATGCCGCTCATTGAATATACCGCTTAAACTTAATCTTCCATCGAAAACAAAACATCCCCCCTGGAATTTCAATAATAATATAAGCAACACATCAATGACCGAGATACCACGAGACTCTACCAATTCATTTCAATACAAGTCCATCTTCAACGAAACAAAAGACAAACTTAATACACACAAGTTTATCTTCACAGACGGGTCCAAGACAAACAGTTCAGTATCTTTTAGCGTTACCACAGAAAATCAAATTATAAAAAGGTATTTATTACCATCATTTAGTTCGATATATTCCGCTGAATTAATTGCTATTTACCAAGCGATACTGTATATTTCATCGCAAGCAGGCAAATACGTCATTTGCACAGATTCTCTGTCTTCAGTAAAATCCATCCTTAATACCAACAATAATAATATTTATGCAACACAAATCAGGAGTATTCTCATAGAAAAATATCCGAAGATCTTGTTGCTGTGGTTACCGGGTCATTGCGGCATTATTGTTAACGAATTCGCAGACAACGCCGCCAAAACCGCAACAAAGTTCCCTCTCCACTTTCACACAAACGCTGACTGCAAGGATATAAGCAAATTAATTTACACATATTATCTAACCAATGATAGAAATCTAACTTTCGAAAGAACTTCAGCATGGTATAAAAGAATTAATAGTAATAAAACATCACTTAACAACTTTCAGTCCCCTGACGTCAGCAGGTTGGACCTTGTCAAATTCACTCGTCTTAGACTTGGGCACACAAAAATATCTCACGGAACCCTAATCAACATTGATTGTCCGTCCCCCTGTGACTGCAACATACAACATACCAACCAGCTATATTTTCTTGACGAATGTCCAAAATTTAATGAAGCACGTAATCAAATCTTTGGGAACACTGATCCAAAATCCTTCCTATCCATTCCAACCAAAGAAAATATTTTACGAACGCCTTATGAAACTATTCTAACAAATTTATATTCATAAAACATTGAAGGAGCTGAAGGCCTATGATGCCATTGCTCTTTAAATATTAACATATAATTTGTAATTATTTGTTAATAAATAAAATAAATAAATAAATAAATAATTTACTTTTTAGTAAAAAGTTTTACCTGTTTAAATGTACAACAACAAAAAGCGTAGGGAAAAATGTAGGGAAATATTTTTTTTATTGTAGGGGAAAATAAAGATTTTTATGCGCTATGGTAGGGATTTCATAAAAAATCTCCTGGCAACACTGGCTACTGGTATTCTTACAAATGCAACCCTGGGGCATCCACTATTAGTGAGTTACATTTCGAAAAAATGGCATGTAAATACGAATCACAAAGGGTGATTTTATATACAGACATATTTTGGCAATGTTATTTTCCAGTTTTATAGGTTTTTTTTTATTCTACTATATTATATATATATATATATATATATATATATATATATATATATATATATATATATATATATATATATATATATATATATATATATATATATATATATATATATATATATATATATATATATATATATATATATATATATATATATATATATATATATATATATATATATATATATATATATATATATATATATATATATATATAAATATATATATATATATTTTTTTTTTTAATTGTATGAAAACCATTTTATTGTCGCATATACACAGAAAAAATTATAGTAAAAATAAAATCAACAAAATTCTTGTCTGAAAAAATATCAAAAAAAATAACCTTGGATGTCGTATTTTGTTGTTGTTTCAAAAAATTATTGTTTTCGATCAATAATTATTTTGACCAAACTTTTGTTTGAATCCACGAATTCCTTTACAGGTCCGCATTCAAACAATATATTAATTGATTCAACGAATTTCGTTATTGAACAGAAAAAAAAAATGTTTTTCTGTGTACAAAAAAATATGGTATAAAGTATTTATATTTTATTTACAATTAAATGCTTAATCCTGTACCAATAAAGAATATAAAGAAGGCAAAATTATTTTATTTGTTTGCTGTTTGATCTCCAGTTAATTTGGGCGTAACGATATCATTTTCGAGTTCTTTAAGTAAGAAAACATAAGGAAATGTAAGCAAGTTACAGCCGGTTAGTGCATTAATTTCTCCAATACTCGTATTTCTAAAGTACGCATTGTTATAATAGTCGTAAATAGTAAGTGACCTTCCTAATGTTCATATTGCTTTTTATCGGTATTGGCGACATGCCAAACAAGAATGCTGCCTTCTGGATTCTAGAATTTTTGCGGCTTGGATACCCTCTCATATTGAAACCAATTTAATAAGAATGCGTTGCTTTCTTATGACCATGTCTTCGTATAAGCAATTCAACTTCAAGGCTTTCTTTACGCTTATCCGTTGAAACGCATTCTGGCACGATGTTCAATATTTCGCAGCCAAAAAGAACACCAGACCAGTACTCAAGGGATGACCTCTACATATGCAGCGCATTGTACTGGAGGCTAATTCTGAATTGCGATGCGAATGGTAATCCTACTCGAATATGCATATATGCGAAGAGTTGCTATTCTCTATTGCGATGTTCGCACAGTACTTTTTTATTCGCATTTAAAATGCGAAAAGGTCGGCATTCTTAATTGCGAGAACAAATGTCATACTCACAAAATTCATTCGATAGCAACGCAGCATTAGCAACGCATGAAAATGGAAGTATTGTGTTGTTTTTGTTTATTCACCTATTTGATTTGTTAAAATAACACAAAAAATTATTAAACCAAATAATAACTTATTGTGGTAGCTGATAGATTAATTGCTTTTAATAATGAAATTTTACTCAGGGAAACTAATAACAAGACTACTATAATGCGACAGTTCGAAGTAATAATGGAATTCATGAAAAAGCATAGTGATTTGGTGAAAGGCCACTTAAAAACACCAGTTACTCGTCAGACAAAATAAAATAACTTTTCTTTCAAATTTAGAATGTCGGATTTGCTTTTAGGCAATCTTCTGTCTATTATCTCATTTTTTTTATTTCCATCGTTATCACACTATAGTGCAACTCAGTTAATTTTTGAAAATGACACAATTTTTTTACCATGTTTTTACGTTTCCCAGCTGTCTTATGTCCACATTCCATAGGAGCTACCCTAATCAAACATGCAACTTTATATTCTTTATATTATATATATAACAATCTAAATAAATTATTGAGAATTTTGAGCTTTTCTTCTACACACGTCTCTAATTTTATTTTTTGATTGTTACACAGAAAAAATTTTTGTTCAGGTTCAATAATGAAATTCGTTGAATAAATTAATAAATTGTTTGAATGCGGACCTATAAAAGAATTCGTGGATTCAAACAAAAGTTTAGTAAAAATAGTTATTAATCGAAAACAACTATTTTTTTAAACAACAACAAAATACGATATCCCAGGTTACTTTTTTAATATTTATTTACATGCATACAAATTATTTTTTCAGACAAAAATTTTGTTGATTTTTGAAGTTGTAAAACTTGTCGAATAAGAAATAAATTTGAGGTTTATGTATTTACTTTGGAAGAGTATTGCCACATTTCGAAATTAGTTGCGAATGCGAATGCGAAAGACTTACAGAATACCAAATATCTTTCGCATTGCAATTCATTTGCGCATCGCTATGACTTTCGCATCGCAATTCAGAATAAGCCTCCTGGAACTAGAAAAATAGGTTATAATGAGGAGGAAAGAGGGAGTAGTGGTTGTGGAGATTCAGCTTTGATAATAACAACACGAAAGACTAAAAAAACTCTATTGCAGCATTTAAAATGTTGGAAATAAATTAGTTAAAACTGATCAGTGTCCAGTGTATGAACCTGAGACACTGCTCAGGTTAGCAAAATTTGGTCCAACACCTTCCACACTACCTTTCATTGGTGCTTAGACCCATCTTCCCGAATGCCACATCTTTTTGCACAATGTTTATTGAACAAAATGTTTGTTTTTTAAAAACAAACATTTGTTTAAACATAATCAAACAACACAAACGTCAAACTGATTTCGAACATTCGAAGAGAAAATTACTTACAACATAGTGTCGTCCACACCTGACATGAGAACACTAACAGGAACAACAAAATGCTGTTAAGCATCCCATACACGTTTCAACTCAGTTGGCAACTGAGTCGGTTGTTGTCCAAATCAAAGCGTGTATGGATTTGTCAGTTGATTAGTTTGGCAGTTGTCGAGTTGGTTGAAGAAAAATTAAAATGTTTCGGTTTTTTCAAGTTGACTAGCAAGTCTTTCAATTCGATTGTGTTGTGTGTGTTCGAGTCTCTGGATCAGGTCTCAGAATTTATATTTGTAGTGTTTTTGCAAAGAGAACGTTATATATTTTAAAAATTGTCTATAATTTCATTGAATTTAATAAAATGAAAATCTTTCAATTCAGTTTATGAAGTGTGTGGGCAATAATCAATTCAGTTGAAAGATTCAATTCACAATTGAGTTGAAACGTGTATAGGCCGCTTTACTGTGAGGTGTAGACTGCAAATAAACATAAAATGACATATAATAAACATAAAATGACATTTTAATATGAAAAAAGTAAAAATACTCATAGTTTCTAATTAAAAGAAATTGCCAAAAAAAAAATTCAAATTCTTATTTTAGATGGCAAATTTGGCAATAAAATCTGATTTTTTCCACAAACCATAAAAAAGGACATAAAAAGTGATGATGTGCTTTTGTTGGCGGAGTTGAAATAATGATAAATCAAGACATACGGGTACTCCACCATGTAACGATCGGGCCGTCAAAGGTATGTTTTAACAGTATGTCTTAACGGCGTTTCATGTCTAATGTAGACGAGCTGTAATGGAAATACTTCGAAATGTTTTCATCAAATCAACTTAATTTGCTTATGATGGAAATTGGGTTATAATGAAATAAGGATGGTTTCCTCTGTATAAAAAAAAATACATTATCCTGAGTAAAACAGAAAATTTGCTTCAAGGATATAATTCTTACCCCAGCAAATACATATTGTTGTCGTAACAATAGTTTTGTCGAAAAACTGTGTTCTCTCCCAGAAAGTTTGGAGTAACGTGCAGTCATTGGCTTGGGTTAATTGTTATCCTTTAACATTTTTCCGAATAAAATCTCAAATACCGTTACAAAATTTCTTTATCCTATTTACAACTTATTTACAGCACAGAAACTATTAAAAGCAGAAAACCTGAATAGCTAAAACTGGTGGAACACCACCTGCCATCACTAAAAAGTTCAACATTTGTACGAGACTTTACAACAATTGAGCCCTCATTTTAATATTTATACTATAATTTGTATTAGAGAAAGAGAGTATAAATGAAGATACATGTGCATACATAAATTAGCCTTAAACTTCAGCCCTTAAGCCAATAAAAGAAAAAGACGACAACACACAAACAAAAACTATGATGGTTAAATGCAATAAACCACGTTAACGGATAATTTTCCTAAGGAAATGTTTAACAATTGGCGGGCAACTGTAGATATTTAAGTGACACGCGTCACATAGCAATACGAGTGTAAGCAACAACTGAAGCAGCAAAAAAAAAAAGCGCCCTCCAGTAAGAAGATAAAGCGCTGGCGCGCGCTAGTTTATTTAATGTAGGTATCTACTTTATGTTGGTTTTATGTTTAGCTTCTTGTCCATTTGAAAAATAAGGGCACGTGAGTGAATGTGTAACATATTTTCTTGCAATAGTTCTTCTTTTTCTCTTGACAATCAAACAGATATTCGAAACAATTGTTGAAATAAAAAACAGCAAATGTGAAATGTACTCGTACATAAGTCTAACCATTATCAGTTGGCTTGTGTCGTCAATTAAACTTAGTTGCTGTTGTTGTTGTAAAAATATCATGCTTGAGGGATCTTGTAGGGGTGAATAAAAAACCTTTCTCTTTTCCATTATGTGTAGCAACATTAACATGCACATAACGCAACATTTATAAACACGTTAGCTGATGATACGAGCAGTAACGGATTCACCGTATGCCAGACGTCAACTTTTTATGTTTTTGCTTTATTTCATATACATACATATATATGTACGAGTATATAGGCATGTTTTTTTCTAATAAGTGAACAGGTAAACGAGCAACAACTACATTTGTCTTTAGGATTTCTCTGATGCATTTTAAAAATTGAAAAGTGGCGGGTTCTCTAGGTTCAGCCCTCATTTTTACTTTACATATATTCCAGCTAGCACTCATCTAAATTGCTGTCTATCACTTGGATTTTTTGAAATAGAGTTAGCAAAAAGTAAAATCAAACGTGAACGTAGACAAACTTAAAGCAATATTTTATAGGGTGTCTAATGGTAGATTTATAGGTATTTTCGGAAAGAGCATTAAACGATAGAATTAAAATACGTATTTTATTTTTTAAGAAGTATGTCATCCAGATGTCTTCCATCGACTTGAACACACTCTTCAAGCCGGAGTGAAAATTTTTGAAAAAAATGGTCCACTTATCTCATGTATGATTAAAGCATACAAACTAATTACCCTGGGGAAAGGCAATAGGGTTTCAATCGCGGCCAACGGGTTCTTGCCGAACGGTAGTTTTGCTTTGTTTATGTGGCCGTTTAGGTGAAAATAAGCCTCGTTGCTCCCAAAAATGGGATTTACAGTGCGAAAACACTCCAAGAAAAATGTCTCCACAGCAAACGCACGATCGATAAATCCTACGATGCAACCCTCCGCCCGCACCGTTTATTGCTTTTTGAAATAATCTTATTTAAAAATATAAATTTGCCACAGACCTCCTGTACACATCGCTCCTTTATTGCAACGTAGTCATAACGCAAAAAAGCTTGTTTCGAGAAAAACGCATTTAAAATTTTTAGTTTTCATACAAGTCTTCGAAAATTTTTTTAGAAAATATCTCCTAAAGAAAACAGTTTAAAAGTAATTTGAAAAAATTTTTAACACAATGTAAAAGGTAGTAACGTTAACAATTTTGCATTATTAACTCGAAAATCTCATTTTTTGAGATATGACTATGTTGCAATAAAGGAGCGATATAAGTGAGTATGTTATTCTCCAATAATCTACATATTTTAAGCTACATGATCACTTTTTTCCAATAGTCATTTTCGCGACGTTTAAAACGTGGCTGATGTAAAATACAAAAGCCAAAATAGAGGAACACTTTATATGATTCACAATGTTCTTATGAATATCCATAATTATATATGATTTCTACCAAATCTATGACTCAAATATTATTATTTCCTTGCTTAGACAGATTTTATTAAATTTCAGGATATCTCGCAGCACAAACATACAGTTTTAATGGAATTGTAAACAATTCCATTAAAACTGTAGCTTTTTTGGACATATGAATACTGTGATGAAAACATTTGGTATGACCGCACTATTTTTTATATAATTTTTTTATATATCTTACTACTCCTCTGATACCTTGAATACTTTGCCAGGAGAAATTGTTGCATTTTGCCGATTTTATCATTAAAAATTCTGGCAACACTGCAGGAAGTTACTGGGCAATCGATATTAGCTCGTCAAGCGTAATTAATCTGCTAAAAATCCTTAGGTGCATATAATATGTATGAGACCAACGCAATTAGCGCGGCGTCAACGCTGTGCAATTGGAAACTCCAATTTTGACAAGTGCAAGTTCATTTTTAAAATGTCGTCACTGCGTAAAAATCTATGTTTCACGCTTTTTTAAAAATGTTAAATATACAAAAATAAAGCAAATTTATTTAAAAAAAAAATTTAATACTTGATGAAAATTATTTGATGTATAATTCGAGTAATATTTGATGAAAAAAATATGTACTGCGGTTTTGTCATTATTGAAAAAGTTCAGAAAAACATATTTACTTTAAATAATTTTTTCCAAAAAACTTGTAATTTATATTTATACAGCTCTGTTCTTTATTTATATTTTTTTTTTATATATATAAATAGACTAAAAATCAGCTATGAACATAATTTTTATTTTAATAATTAATATTAATTTGATTTCAAACTCCTTTTCGGCAACACTGTTTTATTATTTGTCAGTTGGGTTGCAGTAAGTATTGAAAATTCACTTACAGCTGATTGTAAGTAGAAAAATGTGTGTGTATTGATAAAAAAGTTTCAATGAATTGCCTTTTTCGAACTTGGACTTGCATGGGTAAGTGCCGGGTAAAAGTGCATGATTGAGTAAAAGTTGGTCCAATAGTACGAATTTTCCAACTTTACGGAAAGACCAGATTTTTCTGAAAGACGCCAGATATTTTGAATAAATAGTAAAAAAGTACCTATGCTTCACTAATACTTTCTGTTATGGTCACAAGCTCATTGCAACCACAATAGACATGCCTCATTATGCAGAAACAGTTTGCATTAGCACAAAAATTTTAACATTACAAAAAATAAATGGGTATTTACCTATAAGAAAAGCATTTTTAGAAAAAGTGTTATTCTAAAAACTACTGAAAACTTTATAACTGCAATTGTTCTGACTATTAAAAACTAATCATTTTACTTTTTGACAATTTCCCTTAACTATATAGCCGTTTTCGCCCCGAATTTCACCAATTTAATTCTGATTTATCTGGCATCTATGGTCACTGTATCAAAACAAATAAACCGTAAAACAAAACCAACATTACTTTAATAATGACACACATGCACACAAGCTCATACAATGCGGATATCACACTCTCAGCGTTAGTGGTGAGTTGTGTATTCTCTTCGGAAGTTTATGCGCATGGAACTGTTTATTCGTCATACGATATAAACTCAACACAATCTTACAAACAAAATTCTCATACAACTCCATACACAAGTGTTTGCGTGTGTTTGCTGTTTACTAAATTGCTATTGGTTGCTTTACAATGTGAGAAGGCGTTAACTTGCTCCCACAGAGTTTCAAAGCAAAACAAAAACAAATAGCAAGAATTTGTTAATATAATTTTTGTATGGGAATTTGATTCATTTTAGTTTGTTTTAAAATTTTTGCGTAAAGTTGTGTAGAATTATAGATATGTACAATACACACACATTTACCTGTTAGAATTAATATTTAAATACAGATAGGTGCTTAGAAAACATGTTTTTGTTTTTTCATTATGCCTATAACAATCTACTTAGATATACCTATGTACATATACCTACACACATATGGGAAATACCTATTAAAGAGGACAAGAGGCGAAAGTAAAACTGTTAAAGAATAAATACTTTAGACGCCTACATACATATGCATATGTATCTACCTATACCACAAACGTACCTATTGTACATATGTATACATTTATTTTGTGTATTTAAAATATAGGTATTTGCGATTTTTAAACTAAATATGTACACAACGTGCTGAGAATTATAACAAAGTACCTACCTATATTTATATTAATAGATAGGTACATACCTACCTGCATACATAAGTACATATTTATTTTTTAACAATAGCATTAGAATCTTGCTTTTAATTTAAAAAGTTGTGGTAGCCTATATACCTACATAGGTATATAGATACCCAGTTGGTTTAATGATCATAGACACAAATGTCGCCAACGATGTTCTCAGGACATTCTAGCGCTATGTTGATGAAGATAACTTAAGTACAAAAGTGTGTGTTTCGTTGTGTTTAAAACCGTACACGTATTTACGACTTTTTAAGCGACAATATCTTAAATTTGTCTTGAATTAGACGCATTGAGGACAACATAAGCGACCATTGCATGCATTTTGTCGTATTTCAAAACCAATTTGACGACAAAATGCATGCAATTGTCGCTTATATTGTCCTAAATAAAGTAGTTTATGATATGGAAAAATACTCGTTATATAAAATAGAATGTTGATCAAATAACGCTGGTATAATATTGTAATAAAATAATTGCTGTTTTGGAAAAAAAGGTGCGGGTGAAAGGTCGCTATTTTCGTTAAGTGGTAAAACCGTAATGATACTTACTTTTTTCATATTTTTGAGAAGAGTATAGGTAGATATTTTATTGTTATTAAGAGCAAACAGTTGGGCTATATTGAAAAAAAATCTAAACACATCAAAATTTTTCAACATGTTATTGATAAAAAGTGGGGAAAAATTAAAAAAAAAAAAAAAAAAAAAAATGCTCAGGTGCTATTAACTTTTTTGTTTAATGCCTGAATTTGGAAATTTTTTTTCTCAACTAAACGATTTTTTTCATGCATATAATAATGACGCATCACGCAAAAACAAAAAATAACCAAAAATATTTTACAGTTTATAGGTATGTGCTTGCCAAATTATAAATTAAAAATTATAGACGACAACAATGTTTGTTTCACTTCTATAATTAAGAAGAGGCTTTTGCACTTACACTTTTGGGTTTTTTTATAATAATTTTTCACTAACTTAATTCAACAAAACACACGAAAAAGCTTATTTTTGAACAAAATGGCATGTTATTATCGCTTTGTTTACAAATGTCGTATTTATGTGTACATAAGCTGTTTTTTTTTTTTTTTTTTGTTATTTTTTTACAAACATTTTCGTGCCATTTTAATCTGAAACTTTTTTTGTACCTATATTTTTGGGAAGTTTCTAGAAATTTTTGTGAATTTAAAAGTGAAACCCCATTATAATCTCTGATTTTGACCTTTTTTCTTAGCTGACCAATCTTTTTGACGTTCTCAGGAAGTTTTACAATAACAAAATACATAGTATTGAATTCGCCTTCCCGCTTGCATTCACCTGTATAAATTCGCCTTGAGTACGGCTAAGTAATAACTAAAATCCTAAAATCTAGGTTATTGCGTAAAGAAATCGCACGCACAAAGCGAGATTTTCCAGGTAGGTACAAAGAGTTGATAAAAGTAAAGTAAATGGGACATTAAACAACAGACTTCCCACCGAACATTTGATAGATGGGAAGTGAAAATATTGATGACTTAAAGGAACACTTTGTGGAAATAAGTGTTGAAAATATCGAAAACTGCGAGCCACAGAAATCAAGTTTAGCAACACAGCTAAAATATATCCCAAATTGGTAGACAATTTGGGGACGGCATACTTAAAGTTTTGATCGAAAATGTTATAGATGTACCAAATTACACTAAAAAAAACGTTTAAAACGAAAAACAACACCACTTGCTGTTCGGACCGTGAATCCCGGAAATTACCTTCATTTAGGGTTACAAAATCAATTAATGATATTAAACGACTTTATTGAGCTGGATATCGGAATAGACGGATTGCCACTGAATTTTTTCTATTGGAATTTATTATGGGGGCAAAAATCCAATGAACATTAACTGCTACTTGCATGATTTTGTGAAAGAGTTAAAAGAATTAAATGCTATTGGAAGTTTGATCAAAAATAAGAACGTGGCTCTATAGACTATAGTTATTACAGCATTTATTTGTTATGCACCAGCTAGAGCCTTTGTTATATGGTGCGTAGGCTATAAAGCGATGTTGTCGCCTATATAATCGTCAACGACAGTGTCATCCATACAATCGCCAATGACATTCTAAGCGCTAATGTCGCTCGCATTATCGTGAACGATTTTCCGGCCCTTTGTGTTAAACTGTCGTTAACGATTTGCTTGGTCTGTCGCCTATTTTGTCATCAAGGATTTTCTACGATCGTTCATGCGTTGTCGAGATTGTCTTTAAGATATGGCCAACTGGGTAGAAGTAGTACCTAAAAAATAAATATTATTTCTTCATAAATAGATTCAAAAATAGTAACAAAACATATGTGTTTAAGCGAATTTTTTTTTATAGGTAGTTTCACTAAAAATTTTCCACGATTATGTGTATTTATGAGTTTTTTGTTGCAAACAACTTCTAATTGTTCCTTTCTTTGTACCCGACAACTATTAAATGAATTCAAAATTAATAATTTTTCTAACACCTTAGCACGTACGTTTTACAGATACATACATACATCGATGTGTACCCAACAAACATGAAATGAAACATTTGATAGGCATAAAACGTCTATCATTTAATAAGTATAGAACATAATTTTCAAATCTTTTTCAATGGTTCGATCAAAGCGAATTCAGACCAGATAAACGCAAGAGCAATAAATACAACACTACAAAGAAATCTTTTTCAAATGTCAAGATATATAAATATAAACACAAAAAAGAATTCAAGAAAATATTTAGAAGAAAAGAAAAACTTAATTATTTCGTGAAAATTAAAGTCTTGTATCATAGAGCTTGGGAAGGTGAAAATGGCCAGCCGGATTGGGGAGGATTCTGGATCATAGCTGTTCTAAAATATTTTTTAAAATTTCTTTTAATTATTTTTTTGACATCTGAAACAGATTAAAATTAAGAAAAGAAAAGTTATCAGCTGCTCTGGTAATTACACCTATTTTGAATTCGCTCGATTTGATTTTAACACTGGAATTTAAATTAAGAATACTCAATGTTTTATCAATTTGATTTGAGTCTGCTCTGTCTCAACAATTACTAAAAAAAATATCAACAATAATTAAAAAAAAAAATGTCAGCATTCATTTACAACAAAAGGTTGAGAATCCTTGACAAGATTAATTAATGTGATGTTTTTTGAGCGAAAATTAGTTTTAATAAGTAAAAAGGATGAAGAAAAAGATAAAAAAATGAAACTATAAGAAATAATGAGATTGTCTGATTTGAGCTCGATTTAGAGCCAAGAGAAGCTAACTACATCGTCCTTACGTTAATTTCAAGACTACGAAAAATAATTTGTTTTCGGTATGCCTAACACATCATCAGGTACTGTGACCACACATTATCCGGTATGTACCCACTAAACCCCCTCCCGTTTCTTTGAGCCTTGTCTCCACGCTTGTACCGCATTCGCATTGCTTCATGATGGGGCTCCTCATTGCACGTGCCATGCCCACGTCTATATCTTGTTTCTTGTCTCGTAGGATCTTCTCAATATAAGTTTCTATGTTTCCCAGCTATCTATATGTCGACATTTCATAGGAAATAGCTGGGAAACATAGAAAACAAGCTATTTATAATTTTTTACTGGTATAAATGTTAGAAGCTTAAATAGCGAATAAAAAACTTAATTGTTTGAATTTTTGTTCTCTGCTTTTCAAAAAGCAAATCGTAGCAACCAACGGTTGTTCATTTGTTTGAAAGGTGTAAAGAAATGTTATAGACGTTTATAATTAGAAAAGCTTGTTTTTTGTGTTTTGACGGATATTATTAGAGCATTTTTCTTTTTAAATTCTCAGCAATTTATTTGGATTGTTGGGATATAAAGTTGAATGTTTGAGAATATCTTTAAAAAATTTCCAAAGTCTACTGATGATTAGGGTAGTTCCTATGAAATGTCGACATATAGATAGCTGGAAAACATAGAAAACAAGCTATTTATAATTTTTTACTGGTATAAATGTTAGAAGCTTAAATAGCGAATAAAAAACTTAATTGTTTAAAATGCAATTATTATATAAAATTTTTACATTTCATTTTACAAAATTTGCTGTTCTTTTATTTATTTATTTATTTTATTCATATCAAAAAGATTACAAGCCCTTAGGCCTACTTAATCTAGAAATCATATGGCATAAAGTGAATTCATAAACTAAATCCATATAAAACTATATATATGTAATTAAAAATATTCATGTAAATATATGAATTTTCCATATTGTAACCCCCCCATCTTTTGCACTGATGTAGCACCCAAATGCATATTGAAATTGTTATATAAAAATTGCTGTTTTGCTATTAAACGATCGAGCCAAATTTGTCAAATATTACAATAAAAGCAGACACTGAATAGTGAAATTCGTATTTATGAAGACGCGTGAATTCACCACTGTTTTAGTAATTAATAAATTACCAAATTAATTATTAAATTCTTAAATTTTTCAAAACGTTTGCAATAAATTTTGATTATGATAAACTTCATCTTCTATTTGTTACAATTCTGGGTAATTTTCGTATATATCAATAAATTCTTTTACATACTCCCCCTCTAGCCAACGAGTTTTTACTGTTCGCTTGTGAAAAAAAAACATGTAATTCGCTCTGTGTTTGATAGAATTGCTATTACACGAGTTTACACGATTTCTAGCTTATTATTATTATATGCTTATGATGGCATGCTATCAGATCCATTTTGATCGTCTAATAGTTTCATTATCGTTTTTTTTTATGTAAAAATATTATAGTTTTTATAGTACAAAATGGATTTTTGAAGACGAAAAAAAAATCTAAATTTGGTGCGTTTTTGCTGAAAGAAAGCGCTTTTTTCTTCATTGTGCGTTTTGAAATTTCAAAGTTGACAACGCTGGCGGTGAAGAATGAAAAGAAATATAAAGGACAAAGATGTTTGTGTATTTTTCATTGCTAATGTTGAGCGCAGAATTTGTGCATTAAGGAGCACAGCCCTATAGCTAAGCGCATTTACAAAAACAATTGAGTATCAAGCGCATAGGGCTGGGCATACTTGCTGTACACTTTACGCCGTTGAAATAAATATTTTATTCAAAAATAATTAATTTTACTAACTGACGATTTGAAGAAATCATCTTGACGATTTTTTCCGTCTATGGTTAGGTACCAAGCATTTGACAAAGTGTGGCATAGCGATTTAATGCACAAAATAAAGTTAAGCTTGCCTGCAAACACTCACAATCAATTCTTTCACCCCTGTATATTAAAACAATAATAGGTATGAATCCTTCCTACCTTTTACAGCCGGTGGAAATAGATTTTCTTAAACAAATCCATTACTAAAGGATATATTCCAAAATAAGTTTCTTTTTTCGAGCAGTAAAATTTATACAGCAACATAACGCTTAAAGTGTCAGTTGGGCTATTTACAAAATGTGGTCTTATGTTTTATGAATAAATAAATAACAAAACGCCCGCCAAGCATTCTTACCAATTAGCAAAAGAGAACGCGTGCTAAAAAAAAGTTTATGCAAATATACTGCAATTCTGTGTAATGTGATGATCACAAAGAGAGTTATTTTATGAGCATATTTACATATGTACATACTTACATACATATAGACGAAATACGAGTATATGTATGTGTAGGCCTGAGAGCATTAAAAGGACCAGTGTGTTAAATAACTGTGAGTTTATACCTTTAAAGAGGAGCCTAAAGATCTCAAGGGATAAAAACACATGCGTTATTAAAAACTAAACCTAAATTTAAGGGTAAATTTTATATGTGCTCGTATATATTTTTTTTAAGCAAACTGATACAAGAACATATGGAATTTGGAGTATCAAGTTATAACAACAAAAATCCCTACAATACATAAACCTTAAAAAATAAACAACAAATAAAAACCGTTTTGATTCGTTTTACCTCTGTTTTCTCTCGAAAAAAATACACTTTTTTCTTTTGAAAAATACTCTCTTATTGTTAAGAGTATTGTTTATTGTAGTGGTGTTGGTGGTGGTTTAGTCTACTTTGGTTTTGGTTAAAGGCAACGATTTTAGCCATATTATTTTAACACACTAACTAACTGACTGACTTTTTTGGCTAACTACACCGTGCATCACACCAGAGTCTTTTCAGAACATAACAATCGTTAAAAGATTCAGTCAGGTGCCAAGCACCAAACCGTACGGACGTGTGCTCTTTCTTATTGACATTAAAAGAAAAATAAGGAATTTTGACAAAGGAGATACTTACATATAGTATAAACAAAACAATAACTCAATCTTATAAGATAATAATGAGTGTCTATGTTTTAATAACGAAAACAAATATTAATTGAAAAAGTTGCTTCTCAAAAGAATAATATCATACCTGTTAAATAAATATATTAAAAGTGCCGAGAATTTTTATTTGAAAATCTTTCAAATACCTATATATACATAGTACATACATATGTATGTATATGTTTAATTGAAAAGTGTGTGAAATAAGTTTTATGCTTAAAGAAATAAGGAAACACTTATTTAATAAAACATAATTATAATAATTATTTGAAATAAAACTTAACATGAATCACTTATCACCACCGCCCTCACCTCAGTCTAAGCCAGCGGCTTTAAATAATTTCACCAATCCTGGCTTGGATATGAATTTAGGAAACTCCAAAAATTGGATACAACGAGCGTCAGCTTTCAACAATGTTATGGCGAATGCAGCTGCACAAAAACTTAATACCAGGGGTAAGACAATATGAAAACAAAAAGCCTTAAAGCTAAAAAAGCTCCTTAAACTCATACACTGCAAATAAAATTCAATCCATCCGTACTTATAACAATCCCAAACAGCGTCAAAAGTACATTAAATACGGATTTTTCAAACCAAGTATGGATTATCTAAGGACTAAATACTTACTTTTCGATATATTTAATCCCGAATCCATACTTGAAATAAGCCAAAAATGAAACTGTTTTGAGAAAACCTGACAGCGAATCAAAGTTAAAATGCAAATTTTAGAGTTTATTCAACCCCGAATCTGCACTTGAAATAAGAACAATTGAGTTTATTGTTATTTACTCTATTAGCTACTAATATTTATACCAATCAAAAACAGAACATACCGCTTGTTTTTGTGAGTCCAAGCTGTATACACCAAATGTCAACATTTCTTAGAAGTTATTCTAATCAACAGTAGACATGGAAAATTTTAATGGGCTGTTCATAAAACACAGACGAGTACTCGTCTAAAAAATTTTATATGGAAATCACTCAAAAAATTGAGTAACTTTCATACAAATATTCTAAACGAGTTGCTCGTCTGTGTTCTATGAGCAGCGCGTAAGTACGAATTTTCTGAAATCAATTACGATGCGCTTAATTCAAATACAGATTATTCAAGCTCCAATTGCTTAATTTTAAGCATATTTAATCCAGAATCTGTATACCAAATAAACCACAAAAAAAATTGATTTGCGAAGAACTCAGATTGAACTAATTTTAAAATGCGATTGGCTCAAAAATTTTAAAGTAACTAGTAACAAGCTGAAGCTGTTTCTTAGCCGCCTTTATGTCGACATTTTATACGAGTTACCCTTATTGGAAAACTTTACCAATATTTTCAAACATATAACGATATATTTCATTATTTTAAATAAATTTATGAGAATTCAAAAAGAAAAATGCGCAAGTAATGAACAAGTAAAACAAAAATAGCTTTTTTATAAAAGCTTTTATTCCTATCTCTCAACAATTCATTTACATTATTTTTTGTGCCTGTATTTGGCTGTATTTACTAGGTTAAAGAATTTTATACTCATTTTAAGATACTGTAGAATTTGTTTTCTTGAACAATAGCGTTTTCGTCTTATTTTAAGTACACCTGTGTATTACTCATAAGTAAATTTTTGAGTACGATTCATACTGAAAGTAAAAAACAACTCAATTTAGTACGAGCTTTTTCATTCTGTGTACATATATCCTTTCTAAACCTAGAATACAAATTTAAACTAGGTTTTAATGCTTTTAATATACAAATGTATAAAAAATATCTTTTAAACAAGTCCCTTCAAATAAAGATCGAAAATCTCAAACATGGAGGAAATAGCTTTCGATTAAAACCTTGAAATCATAATTAAAGACAAGAATAGACATTATTAAAAGGGAGGATTCAAAATAAGATATTTTCTTAAGCAATCTTATTGAAATTTCTAAATTGTAAAATATATGTATTTTTGTATAAAAAATTGGATATTTTACGAAATCATTCTCTAAACGATTTTTCATATACAAACAATAAATTGTCAAAGTTGTAAAAATCTATTTTGAAAAGCTTTCTGATTTAGGTACTGTTTATGAAATACAAATGAGTGATGATACATCCAAATAATTTGTGTGAAATACACTCAGTCCCTTAAACTTTTTACTACAATTATTGAGTAATTGAGTGACTTTTCTCCAAGTAGTTTAACAATTAAGTATAATAAGGAGTTTATGGGACACGAATGAGTAATACCTTAAGCAAATTTATCGTGCTGGTCATAGAACACAGACAAGCAACTGGTCTAGAAAATTTGTATGAAGGTTACTCAATTTTTTATGTGCTGTTTTCATAATACAACCAACCGATTTATCTGAAATATTTATAGAGCCATTCCCCAAAAGGTTGAGTGCTTTTCATATGGAAACAACACATTAATATATTTCATAAAAATTGTCTAAATATATCACTCATTCGTGTCCCATATATACCACATTAAATTTTACGACAATTATTGAGTAATTGAACGATTTATATAGTTTGACAATTAATTATAATATGTTGTTAATGGAAAACGAATACATTTAGAAATTTTATCTGAAATAAACTCAATATTTCTATGTGATTTTCCACATTACAAACAGGCGTTTTGTATGGAATATTTGTAGAATACATCACTCAAAATGTTGAGTGCTTTTCATATGGATACTAAACATTAGTATTTCACACAAATTTTTTAAATGTATCATTCATTCGCGTCCCATAAATACATCATAAACATGTTTTAGAAAAATTGAGTGATTTTTCACCAAGTAATTTAACAATTAATAACAATTCAGTATTTATAGAACGCGAATGATTGATACGCCTAGAAAATTTATATGAAATATACTCAATATTTTGATTATATTTCATACACATTTTATTATTTATTATTCGTTGCATATGAATACGACATGAGAGATAATTTTATATTAACAATTTATTATGGTATAAAATACTTTTTATGGGAAGATAAAGACAACTCAAGAGAACGAAAAAATATGCTGTCGTAAAAAATAGTTTGAGTTCACAATTGCAATTTTCTTATTAACATATGCTTTGTTCATAGATCATAGAGCGACTCGTCTAAAAACAAAAATTTATAGAATTCACTCAAAAAATTTATGTATTGTTCAAAGACAAGAGACAAGCGACTCGTCTATAAAAATTTTTATGAAAATCACTCGAAAAATTGAGTTGCTTTCATACAAATTTTCTTAGACCAGAGACAAGCGACTCGTCTATAAAAACTTGTATGGAAATCACTCGAAAAATTGAGTTGCTTTCATACAAATTTTCTTGACAAGCTGATCGCCTGTGTTCTATGTTTCACATCTTACCGTGGTTTTTAATGGATATATAGCTCTTGATACTCTCCGGGTTGCTCATCAGATCAAATTCTTATTAAAGTATACATTAAGGCAGAATAGTCATAGTACTAGTGGAAATTACCGGGCGACGGAATCGACCCCATTCTTTTTTTACCGCTTTTAAATAATGTCATATAAAATCCAATGTTGAAACCAATAAAACTGTGAAAGCCCACAGATATATTTTTACTTATATTTGGTTACAATGTTTTTGTTATGCTTGTATTTACGTCAAATACCTACACATATTTTGTTTGTTAGTGTTAGTAACAAATTAATTGCCGTATTACTCCTAAAATACTGAACCGATCAGAATGAAATTAATCTCGTTCCCTTCTGCGCAGAAAGAACTTTAAAACGATAACAATAATTTTTCTAAGTCGGTGCTGTAGTACGGCTGCAAAAGGGGTTTTAGAAAACGTGTTTGCCTACTACGAGGGCAATTTCGGAAACTTCTTAGCCTATCAATGAAAGAGGATAGTTAGTTTTTCACAAATATTTTTATTTTTCAATATAATCTCCTGAAACTTCAAACTTAGTCCAACGCTTTTCTAGCAATTCTATCCCCTGATTAAAATAGTTTTCTTCAATGTCTTCAAAATAGTGGCTTCCAACTGTAATTGCATCTTCATTTGAGGTAGAACGCTTGCTAGCAATGAATTTTTTTAGACTTGGGAACAGGTAAAAGTCACTGGGAGCTAAATCAGGAGAATGAAGTGGGTGGTCAAGCAACTCTTACTTTAATTCGTTGATTTTAGTTATTGTTAAAACACTCTTGTGCGCTGGTGCGTTGTCTTGATGAAAAATTAGTTTTTGTGTTGTAAGCCAGGACGTTTTTGTAGTTTTAATTGATCCAAAAGGTTGCAATAGTACTCTGAATTTATTGTTTTAGTCAATCAATAAAATACCTTTGACGTCCCCAAAAAACCGTTGCCATTACCTTACCAGCCGATTGAATTGGTTTTGCTTTCTTTAGGGCACTTAATCCAGCTTCAGTACATTGTTTGGATAGTTCTTCTGTCTCTGAAGCATAGTGGTGGATCCATGTCTTATGAAACGGCGCTTAAAATCCATTTTATTTTGCTTACAACGATCCAAACAAGCTTGAGAAATGTTCATTCTTATGCGTTTTTGGTCGACTGTTCACAAATGCTTCACTCATCTTGCAGAAAGCTTTTTCATCTGTAGTTCTTCATGCAAAATTAAATGGACTCGATCATATGAGATGCCCATGATATTAGCTATTTCACGCACTTTTATTCGTCGATCATTTAATGCCATATCATGCACTTTGGCTACAATTTCTGTTGTTGTTGCTGTTTTTGGAGGTCCACTACGTGTAAAAAAAATCGCGAATGCGTCTTTTGTGAACACCTGTTTCTATATGAAGGAGTTACCAGATCGAAACAATTATCGAAAAATTTAATATGGGTTCATAGCAGAGATGGAAGTTTCCAAAACACTTAACTTTTTTCTGTTTATACCGCACTTTTTGTTCTTAGCTAAGAAGTTTCCGAACCGCCCTCGTAATTATATAGTGTGCTATTTTAAATTTGAGATTTATAGGTATATAATAGGAGATTATGCGTGATATGACACGGTTTGAATGATTTTAAATAAATATTTAAGAAGTGCTTTATAAATATGAAGGTTATTTTTCTCCTTTGAAACGATAAAGGAAAGTTATGAACCACTTTTGATAAAGATTTACCTAATATTATGCCCTTAAAAATACTAAAGCTAAAAAAAAATATTAAAAAGCAACGATTTTTAAATGCAGATTATGTTTTATTTTGTGACGTTTTATTATAACATCTTAAGTCGATTTTTAAAAATTGAAAAATTTTTATTAAATTTGATATTCTATACTATATTTATACACTTTCTATTTACCAAAATATATCTTCGACGAAATTTTTTTGTAATATTGATTTATTTTCTTCATTGAAATATCACTTCAAAACCTTTTGTAGTCTTATCTCGACTTAAGCTGTTTAAATATAATGACACAGACATACAATCCTAAAGGAGTATATATACGATCGTCAATCGTTGATTTGGTATATAAAAAAAATTCTATACATTGTGGCATCAATAGTGCTTGACAAGAATCAAATATTTTTGATTTTCCGTCAAGCACCGTACATATCAAACATATTAATGAATCACACATACTATTGCCATGATTGAACGTGTCTGCCGCGCTTAATTAAACAACTTACTCGTATAGATCAGAAACTGGACTCAAGTGTCAAAAACAAATTACACATTTGTACAGGGTGGCCCAGAAAGACCGAAGTGGTGTGAATTGCTTATAACTTTTTATTTAAGAGATATTTTTTTAATTTTTTTTTTTTAAATACATTAAATTTATGGGGAATATTTTTGGATTAGTTATTAAAAATGATATCCCGCAAGTGGTGGTCATATTCTGCTTCGCACAAATGTGCTCTTTCCAACACATTTCCATGACCTTTCGCAAAACTTCCGGTGGTATGTTGTTAATTTCTTCTCGAATATTGGTTTTTAACTCCTCAATAGTCCTAGGCTTATTAACATAAACTTTTCCTTTTAAATAGCCCCAAAGAAAACAGTCTGGAGCGGTTAAATCCGGGGAACGCGGAGGCCAATTAAAATTGCTGTTACGAGAAATTATTCTTTCTCCAAAGATGTCGCGTAAAAGAGTCATTGTGGCCCTCGCAGTGTGCGCTGTGGCTCCATCCTGTTGGAACCATATTTGCGGATGGTTTTCCACGGCTGGCCTTACAAAATTTTGCAACATGGCCCGATATCGATCACCATTGACGGAAATGGCGACACCTTGTTCATTTCAAAAAAAAAATGGGCCAATGATCCTTTCTGAAGAAACACCGCACCAAACGGTACACTTAACTGGGTGCAATTGTCGTTGATGAAGTACTCTCGGGTTTTCCGTAGCCCATATACTACAGTTTTGCTTGTTAACGAACCCATTTAATTGAAAATGGGCTTCGTCACTCATTATTAAGTTATGAATAAAATTTGGATTCTCTTGTGCTTTTTGCTGGAAATAAATTGCATAGTCAAGTCGTTGCTGGTAATCTGTTGGTTTCAATTCTTGGACAAGTTGAATTTTGTATGGAAACAATTCTATGGTGTGCAAAATTCGCTGCAGCGACGTCCTTGAGAGGCCCAGTTGTGACGAACGTCTCCTGGTTGATGTTTCTGGATCCTCCCGAATACTCTCCTGTACCACTTGAATATTGTCAGCCGTGTGGACAGTTCGGTGTCTGCCGGGACCAGGAAGGTTCCTTACTGCTCCTTGTTCTCGAAAATTTGCAACCAGACGGTTTATTGTTGACTGAGAGGGTGCAACCCGCACATTAAATTGACGACGGTATGCACGCTGAGTCAACACAATGGACCGTTGATTTGAAAAGTAAATTTCAACAATTTGGGCACGTTGTTCAATTGTGTATTGCTCCATTATAAATTATCCAAGTCTTCTTTACAAAATACTGAAAAGAAAAGAAAAAAAAAATTATAATAAAAAAGTTATAAGGAATTCACACCACTTCGGTCTTTCTGGGCCACCCAGTATAAGAAGATAGCGGCGAAAGTTTTTTGAATTCTGTTGTGTTGTAGCTTTTTCTGCTCTGGAGATTGAAATAAAAAGCAAATAGATTTATTCACACCTGTGGCATTATATCATAACGGCTTAAGTAAAGATAAAGCTTTTGAAGAGAAATTTAAGTGAATATCCGATAAAGTTCGAGTATTTAAGTACATATAAAACTAAGCAAAAATTACATCCGAATTTCGTTAATAATAAGAAAAATAGTTTGGCAAACAATTATTATATACAGTATTGGGCAAAACCTAAGAAACGCTGCTTGATTTTAGCTTGTAGTCAAAATTATATTTAAATGAACATATTTCAATTCAATGCTTTAATGCAGTTTTATTAGTAAATGTGTCATACACAATTACAAAAGAAAAATTTTTTAATTAGCTCTCACCTAACGGTTCTTTTAGTACAACAACAAAAACTACTCAAAAAATCATTGGGCAAAACCTAAGAAACTTTTAATATTTGGTATAATAATCCTTATTTTTTATTACTGCGGCGTACCGACGCGGCATAGATTTGATTAAATTATCACTTATTTTTGGATCTATGCTTATCCATTCACTCTCCAGACACGAAAATAAATCGTCTCTTTAGGAAAATCGTTTCGATCCAACATTCCTCTTCAATATGGAAAATAAATTTTCTATTGGGTTCAAATCGGGCGATGGAGCCGGCCAATCCAGCACTTGAATCCCTTTCGATTGTATCCAGTCCTTCACAAACTTCGATGAGTGTTTCGGATCGTTATCATGTTGAAACACCCATCGAAGTGGCATATTCCACTCGGCATATGGCAACATTTTATCGAAAATGTCCATTTTGTTACAAATTCTGTGGAACGGCCCTAGACCATGACCTGAAAAACACATCTACGCCATGACACTGCCACCCCCCATGCTTGATAGTGGTTTTTACAATATCGAGGTTTAAGCCTTTCACCTGTATTGCGCCTCACACGACATACGCCATCGCAATGCGACTTAAACGTGGTCTGCCGGTTCGAAGCAAATCTGTGTCGGTTCCATGCTGGCGATGACGATCAACTCAGCAACGAATCATTGCTTCAGAAATTCAGACGCTAAAATGCATTACAATAATTGATCTCTGATTTAAATGATAAAATTCTATTATACTGGTTCTTTGTTCTCTCCATTATTTATTCTCCAAATATTATTTTTATAATATATAAAAAAAAATAAATAAAAAAATATATAAATGAAAAAGTTATTAAAGTTTTAGACGCCATGGTAACTTCTGACCCACCCTGTATTTATTCACTTATTAATTCAAATTAAAATGCGCCTCGACTCGTTATGATTTTTTCTTGGACCAGTACTCAAGGGATATGCAGTGCATTGTACTGGAACTAGGAAATTAGATCATGGGAAGGAAGAAAGGGGGAGTAATGTTTGTGAACTTAACACACGGAATGACCAAAACAAACGTTATCACAGCATTTAAAGTGCTGAAATTAAATTAGTTAAAACTGATCAGTGCCCAGTGTATATACCTTCGGCACTGCTCAGAATAACAAAAATTAGTTCAACACCGCGCACACCGTAAGGTAATATATACATAGGAGGAACATAAAAAAATCATAATAACAAATAGAGAAAAAACAAACGGCAGTAAAAACATTAAATGATAAAAAAAAACACGTGCACACATGATGCAAAACAAAACTCTACCTATTCCGGTATAATTTCGTTTTTTTAGAAATTAATAATAAACATAAGTACAAGTATAGAAAACACGGACGACAATGAAAAACACGTGTGTACGGAATGAAAGACAAAACACTAGGTTAGGTTGAACAGGCTGACAGTCATTGAAAATCCAGCGCACTTGAGTCGAATTTGGTTCCATTGTTATGCCTGAGTGCGATATGCATCTCAGGAGATCTACATATCACTAGTCCAGTTCAAAACCAACTCGAGGTTCGGATAAAGGAGTCCAATCCACCTGTAAGCCACATTCTTTTATTTCTGGCAAGTCGTGCAGGTCTGTTTAGATACAAAGCCCTTATATAAGAAAGGGTTGGACAGCGACAGATGAAGTACTCAACACTCTCTATTAGGTATTAGATTCATAGCAAATAGTATTTATTTATAGCAATTAGTTTTTATTTTTTTTACTTTCTTTAAGTGTTTATTTATTTGTTGTCCTGTATAACAAGACGGGTGTCTTAAAAAGAACACAGGGTGGTGTAATTTGCAAACTAAGTATTCCATATTTAAAAAAATGTTAACCCTTTTCGAAACTAGCAAAATTTATGTTTACTTCTTTTTAAATGTCTTTATACCAGATTAAGTGATTACATATTATAAATATAAAAAAAAAAACAAAAACAAGAACCTTGTATAATAAGGGCTTATCTGTCCTTTCGTTATCCTAATATAATAATTTTTTATTTTTTTTTTATTTTTCAAGATATACCACCAATTTTATACAACCCACTGCTTTACTCAAGTGCCTTATTGTGGCCACAGTTTTTACTTTCTTCGGCCTCTGCCATAGGATCCCCCAACACTCCAATTACTCCAAAATCCCCTTTAACCATAACGAACAACAGAGACTTTGCCTTGACGCCTGAAAAGGAAGATAACTCGACTTCTTTGCAAGAGGAATTTTTAAACGATGACATGCCACTGAATTTGTCTATTAAACGCTCGCCACAAAATGAGGAAAATTCAACGGCGTCAGATACGCCTCCACCTCTCAGAGCAGTTGACCTAAAATCATCCCCGCATACTCCAGAAAATGATGAAGAATATGAGCCGGCCACCAAGAGAAGATCTCAAGGCTCTCACATTTGGTCGCCGGCCAGTATGTGTGAAAAATCCAGTCGATACCAACGTCACATCGAAGAAGAAAATGAAATGATGGATCCTATAGCACGAAAATTTAAATATGAACGCAGAAATTCATTTACCCGCCAACAGCAGCAGCACTTACAGGATGCTAATCTACTAACACCACTATCTTCCATCTCTGGACCCGCTACCTTTCCGCGCACCTCATCTAAATCAAATCCTGACCTTGAGTTAGCACAACAGCAAATCTACGCTCATCGAAATGCCTTCATGGCTGGTTTGGCAGGCAACAATTTGGAACTATTAACGCAGCATTTAAAAGCACAAACACAAAGAGAGTTGAATTTATTAAGAAAACAACGTGTGGATTTATTTGTACAACAATCCAGTGATAACGAAAGTAATGGCGGTGATTTAACAATAAATGAAGATTTTCCAGAAGCCAAATACCAACAGCAGCATCAGCAATTTCTTTCCTCGCATCATCATCATCATCACCAACAGCAACAACAACAGCATCCAGATTCAACGGCACTTATAGGCAGTCTCACAGATGTGCGCATGTCATCAGGCTCATACCAAGATAGTGATGGCGGCGGCAGTGGTGGTGCAATTTCTCATAATGGAGAAAAGAGAACAGCTAGAAATTTCCAGGTGAGTTTTGAAGAGGAGATGACAATGTTTTTTTTTTTTTTTATTAAACACTCAATTCAACATAAATAGAGAATTTGGGGAAATTCGTTAACAGTGGTGCCAGAAATTTTTTATCGTAAACTAATATTATTTTAATATTAGTAAAGAAAAATTCTAAAATGTTTTTGGATTTTTCTATGCTAAATGCAAAAAATAATTACAAATGGATGGTTTTTCTCTATAGGGTAATTTAGAAAGAAGTGTTTTTAATTTCATACTACTACGCGGAAAGATTCGATATGATTGCGCGATAACGGACAAACAAATTTATCGGGAACATACGAGTATATGTATTGTAAACCCTTATTACACTTTATTTCGCCAACAAATAAGTTTAATATTAAAAATTTTTTGGTTTGTACATATGTTCATCGGGTTTTAGTTCAAGTCTTTCCTTTCTTAAGTTTTTTCTTAGGAAGGATTTTTTACAATTTTTGATTTAAAAATTATAAAGTTCAACAAAAATTTAACGAATTAATATTTACATCTCTGGGTACAGAGAATATTAAAATACAATAATATGTATGTTAATAAATAAAAAATAAATACCGCTAGATCTGAGACAGCACACGCTGTACAAACGATGCGGACAATTAACAGAAATGCATATGTGATTCAATATGAGATGAATATAGATAGAAAATAAGTAAATGCTCGGTGGCTGAGTGGTTAAAGCAGCAGATCATGATACGTCATGACCCGAGTTCAAATCCCAGTGGGTGCTGATGAGTAGTGTAGCGACTACGAAACAGCTAATTGTCGCCCAGCTAAAGATTTGATTATTATTTTTCTTGTCTTCTTCAATCAAAATTTGTGTTGTAAAAAAATCCTTCTTGAGAAAAAACTTAAGAAAGGAAAAAACTTGGACTAAAACCCGATGTACATATGTACAAACCAAAAAATTTTTATTTTAAAAATTATAAAGTTCAACAAAAACTTAACAAATTAATAAATCAATTTTACGTTGCCATATTTAATAAAAAATTCATTTGTTAAGTAACTTAATTTTTTTAAGCATTTTCTTTATTGAATGCTCAAAATAAAGTAACAATAAGTATTCAAATGCTCATACTAAATATAATATGGTTTTTTTTTAATTTGTTATTTTATTTTTCAAAATTTCGCCTTCCTTCGATAGACTTCTTCAGGAAAATTTGTTTGTGTATTTTAAATTCAATAAAATATTTAAAATACACAAACAAATTTGCCTGAAGAAATCTTCCGAAAGAAGAGAAATATCGAAAAATAAAATAACAAATTAAAAAAAAGCAAAAAAGGACCTTGAGCTGAAAAAATGTATTGCAAATATTAAATTAAATAAAGGTCAAAGCAACTAGGATCAAGATTAAACGAAGAAATGGTTAAAGTGGGGGTAAAACCGTAATAACTTTTTGGTAACATTTGGGCCACCCTGTATTATACGAGTACGGTATAAACAGTATTTGCTCAAATCGTTTATAAATAAAATTTTGTATGGAGTTTTTGAGTTAAAACTCAGTTCAAATTCATTTAGATGTTTATGAATATGCCTATATATATTTACTTTATGAATTTTTAATATAAATAAAACTTTTCCAACTTTCCAAATAATTTTTGGAAAATTTTTGTGCAAATTAACACAAAAATACGTAAATTATTTTTTAAACTAATGATGTGTACATGTGTGTGTATGTTGAACAGCTTTTCTTATCCTGTTATGCAATTTTATTTTATCCAGACCACCCATTTTTCTCACTTTTTTTTCAAAAAAGAATTACAACAGATGTAGTACCGTTTAGTGATGTGATCATATAAAACAAAACAAAAATAACTGATTTTTTTAATTTGATTAATTTTCAACTAAAAAAAATCGGTAAAACCTACCGATAAGCATTTAAAGCCATCTGTTAATTCCTAAGAAGTCGCACGCACAAATTATTTTCTTTTCTTTTTCTACAAAAACAAAACACGATCGCTTGAATGATCGTACGAGCGAACGCTTGAACATATTGGCTGGCTGCCAGCAATAACTGTTGGCCTTTAAGAAACCCTTCAAACATATCCAGTTGCATACTTATTACATCTTTGCCTGCATTTAATTGAAGAAAAGGCAGCAGGCCGGTTGGTAGGCAAAAAGCAGCAAGCAAAACAAAAACAAGAAAACAGTTTAAAAGGTAGAAAAGGACCATGTGCCACACATTATTCAAGTGCGTATTAAAAATTAAAGAATGAATAAATGTGTGAAAAAGTTAAAATATGATATTGATATTTAAAAATTACAAAAAACAAACACAATTAAGATTCTTAATTAATAAAATCATCTCTAAACTAAGAGCATTGAAAATTAAAGAACAAAATTAAAGCAAATCAATATTATATAATATTGATTTTACATGTTTTAAAAACATCTTTTATTGGCTTAGTTATACCTCTAAAAAAAACTGTAAATCAATATAGTCAGTTGAGGCAAACCGTTAACCAGTGCGAGCGAGATGCAAAACTCTCGAAGACCGAACAACAAACACAAGCCTGACCGCACGCGAGAGCTGCTCTTCAGCCCAGAGCTGTTTTAAGACTGAAGGCCATTATTATTTATTCATTTTTTATAAAGCTGCGAATTTAAATATTGGCGCAAAAACTGAAAATTTGATCTGTAGCATAAATTTAATTTACCAAAACTTTTAACAGCTTCTATATTATACAAAATTACGTTTTTCTCTATTTTTCCTTCTTTAAAAAAGTAAAAAATGTTGTCTTTCCATGTCCAATAACAAAAAATCTCTTTAGAAACCCGAATTGAAATTAATTTGATTAACTAATTGCATGTTATGAGATTTCAATTTACTTGCCAGCCACTAAATTTATTTTGTAAACAATAAAATTTATATGACACTTTTATCTATAAAATTATAACATTTCCAGGGACGCAATAAGAGCCCACACCACAGAAACGAGCATTGGGACGTAGAACAAACCTATTTACAATACATACGAGTAGACACGTAAACAAATATATAACCAAATAAAGCAATTAAATTATGTTACAAAATCGTAAATAATACAAAAACAATTAACACAACTTGTCTCAGTAACACGAATTTCAAACAAAACTGCTCTTTCAAGTGTCTCTCTCTGCTGCACAGACAATGCTCACTATTGTTTTTTATTTACGAGTTTACTCATTTAAAATATACTTTTACTTATGTACGTTAATACTACGTATTAAAAAGGGTTTATTAATTTTCATAATTTTCATTTGCTATTTGTTGTTGGTTTTCAATTAATGGAATTGAGGTTAGTTAAATTTGAAAGGATATTTTTATAGGTAATGGTCAAATCTACGAAAGACACGATATTAAGCAATTAAAATCTATAATAGCAACTAAAGGATTTCAATTAAGTTTTGTAAGAGTTACCGATAACCCAAACAATTATTTAAGTTTTGTTTGGGAAAGTAAATATTTGATTTAATACGACAATACGATTCAAAATGTTTATAAAAATTAATTAATTGGTTGAAAAAGTGGGGCAGGGGAAAAATAAAAAAAGCGATTAATTAAGGTGGGTAATTTAAAATGTAAATTAATCACAATAATCAAAAAAACAAGAGAATAATTTTTATTAGAGTAGTGGCGTTTTCTTTTCTAACAAAAATGTTACAATTATTGTGTCCTGTGCCCCTTTTTATGTTCTTTTATAAAAAAAAGGCAACAGTATAAATAAAAAACGTGTTTTCTTCTGAATATGCTGCATCAAAAAGGGCCATATATGAAGCATACTTTGCCCTTTGCTTCAAGCCCAGGGTGAGATATTACCCTTTTTACTAACCTGCATGCTGATTTATACAGACCTGTATTTATGTTTTATGTAAAAATAATTATTATAGTTTTCATAAATTATTGACAATTATTTAAAAAACAAACATAAAAGAGAAAAAAGGCCGTAAAAATGCTTTAAAATACTACGCTGTAATAAAAAAAAAACGATACTTTTACATGCTGAATTCGTTGTGATATAGTTATTGCTGTCAAACCTTTTGCAAAAAATGATTTTATGAAAATGAAATCTTGTTAGATGTCAAAAAACGGAAGTGTAAGCGGCTAAGATTTCGTTCAAGATTTCATTCAAATCCATTTAATTTTGGGTAGATGTAAATGCCCTATTAATAATAAATATGATAGTTAACATTATCTTAATAAAACTATCGGAGTCATACTAGAGGCCAAGTTTGACAAACACGAATTCTAGCTACGAGTATTGATAATATAAAAGATGAAGTTTACCATAATCAGTATTTAATGCAAACGTTTTGGAAAAATTTTATAATTTATTTGATAATTTGTAAATTTCTCAATTACCAAAACCGTAACGAACTGACGAGCCATCATAATTACGAACTTCACTGTTAAGAGGCTGCATTTATTGCAGTATTTGGCAAACTTGGCTTAATCGTTTATTAGCAAACCACTCTGTAAAAGCAACAAATTTTATAAAACGAATTGTTTCTTTTTCTTTCGACAGTGTCTACTCGTGTAGTATACAACAGCAAGATATACTTACATTGTGCATTAACATGGTACGTTTTCCACGCAAAATGAAACGTACAAATTTTGGACACTTGATAAAACTTTTTTCCTACATTAATAAAACAATAAGTTCAGTTGGATTTGATTTAGTGCCACCGATATTTAAAAATCGCACCGAAAATGTAAAAAAAAAACGCACTAAAGAATTTTTCGCACAAATAATTTTAAAAAGCACCACTCGCTTAGATATCTTAGGCGATGGTGCTACAATGCTGGGCATATTCCGAGGAGGTGAATGATAGTTTCCTCCTCGTCCTCGTCTTGGCAACTTCTGCAGAAGTTGTTATAGGATAAGCCCAGTCTCCTGGCATGGTTCCCTAACGGGTAGTTTCCAGTAAAGGCTGTCATAGTGACCCTCAAATGAGTTCTGGGCAGGTTGAAGAGCTCTTTTGTTCCCTTTAAGCTAATGTGCGGCCGCAGTTTCCTTTTGTAAGGCATGTGGGCTCTGTGAATCAACTTTCTTGATAAGGGTTGTCAGCAAACGATGTCGATGTCTCTATCCTCTAGGCTTGTCCTTTTTAATACGCTTATATTAGTTTCACTTGCATGTATGTTTGCAACACTCGAAATCTCTGTCATATGAGTGATTGTTGCAGATTTAGGTATATAAAACTGTATGTGGTGCAAAAGTTGAAGTTTCCGTATTGCTTTGGGAGAAGGGAGGGGATTTTGGGAATTTACAAAGCTGATTTTGGGAATTCCCAAAAAAATTTGAAATCACTTCGTCAATCGATTTGAAACCAGTTTGTCATACTCGGTGCGAATTATTGCCGTGCAATATGCATCTGAACTATAAACAGTCATGTGCGTTAGTTCGAAAGTTGAAGTTGTCGTATTGCTTCTGAGAAAGTGGGGAGGATTTTGACGTTTTCTGAAGCCGACTTTGGCAATTCCCAAAAAACTCCAAACCCGTTGAACTATTAACAGACATTCGAAGTTGCCTTATTGTTTCCGGGCAAGTGGGTGATTTGAACAATTAGTTTAGTTTGATATCAAAGCGTCTTTTTTAGTTTTTTAAACTATATTTATTATTTTAGAAAGTTCATCAGCGATGTTATTGCCGTTATTGGACCCTGTCCACATATCCATTTTAGGTTTACGTTTGAATGGCTCGCCATGTTATTTAGTGATGTCCGGCATTTTCATACAAATTTTCTAGACGTTTGACTCTTCGTGCTCTATAAACCCCATAACAAATCAAAACAAATAGAAATTTATAGCTGGAAATGTTTCGATTATTTTTGACACACAAACTAGACTAGTTTCTTCAAATTAGACTTTTCAACACGTTATAAATAGGAGCTTCACTTGTATGTTTGCAACTTTCGAAACTAATGCCGCATGAATATATCTTACATATGTAGGTACATAAAATTATATTTACAGTGTTACCGCTTTAGAGCGAAAGTTGAAGTTGCCTTATTGCTTCCGAGGAATTGGGAGGATTTTGGAGATTCCCGAAGCCGATTTCGGGAATTCCCAAAAAAACTTGTAACCTCTTCGCTGGCCGGTTTTTCATATTCAGTACGCGTTTTTGCCGTTGAAATATTAATGGTCATTCGCTTCAGTGCGAAAATTGAAGCTGCCGTATTGATTTCGGGGAAGTGGTAGGATTTTGGCGATTTCCGAAGCCAATTTTAGGAATTTCAAAAAAAAAACCTTGTAGCTGTTTTTCGATGCGCATTCTTGTCGTGCAACATGTGGGAAAATTGAAGTTGCCGTATTACTTCCGGGAAATTGGGAGAATTTTGGGGACTCTCGAAGCCGATTTTGGAAACTCACAAAAAACCCCCCAGACACATTCGCTATCCGGTTTTTCACATTCGGTGCGCGTTTTTAGGAACGTGTATCTGAACTATTAGCGGTCATTTTGGGCCCGGTTATACGGATATTTACCTGCTTTTGTTGTCAGTTTTCTATACGAAATTTGTCAAATAAGTTTTTTTTTGGGCTAAGCTGGAATTGGTACATAATTCGAGCAGGGTGTTGAAGGTGATATTACTGCCGAATATCTTGTTAAACCTCAGCCATCTAGCCGCTTTATTTGTAGCTGATCACACGAGGCTGTTGGTCAATGGTAAATAATTCAACCCGTTAAGCTGGTCAATCATCAAATAAGGCCGTCAAGGCAGGTGCTGATGTAAATCAATGACATATTCTGCTAAGAAATCTTCATGATTCATATTTTTATATTTGAAATTCTTTAAGCCAAGAAAACACTTGTATAAATCTCAAACAATATTAATTTTCAATCAAATTCAAAGACTCTTTAATTCTTTTGTCGTATTTTTAACTACAATATTAAAATTAGCTTAAATCTATAGAACGAACGCTTTGAAAGAAGAAAAAATTAGCTCTAATCTAGTTTTGTATGTATGTATGCTTAAACAATATGAATTTCCGTTTAATTGTACAGATTCTTCAAATCTTCATTTCCTTTAAAGAAGACTTTAAGCGTGTTATAAATAAAATAGAAAAATTTATTTGACAAAAGAACTGAAGTTCTCATTATTATTACAGAAGAATATTTAAAAAAAAGACAAAAATCCAACTAATGCCCATCACCAGCTAATAATAATTTTCAAAACACTTGTGTCATTATTGATTTTGAAACAACTTCAACTTAAAAATCAACAACAAAATTATTAATGATTAACACGTACACTTTAGACAAAAGCTGCACTAACTAATAGAGTGACACATTTCGAAATGAAAATGTAACAGAAAGAAACAAATTTCCAACCCAGCAACGACGACCAAGCAAACTGTTTAAATATTGTGAGAGAATAATAAATAAAAATTTAAAATAAATAGAAAAATGTATAAAGATTTTTTTTTTTTTTTAATATTTTACAGAAGAAAAAAATTACAAATTGTTGCCCCTTTAAAAACAAGTTGTTTTTCTTTACTTTTGAACACAAAAAAAAAAAATTTATAAAAAAAATAAATTGATTCAGCTGTATTTAAATAAAAAATATATTTTCCAACATTTTTTTGTTTTGTCTATTGACATTGTGATGAATTTTTTTTTTTTAATTTTTAATAAAATAAATTCATAAAAGACAAAACGATAAAAGATTTGAAAAACAAAACAACAAAAAAAAGCAAAAATTAAGGTTTGACATTTTTCATTATATTTAACTTTTTATTCATTTTATTTAATTGCTTTTGTTCCTAATATACACATAAAATTTGCCTAAAGAAATTTTCCGAAGAAAAACGAAATAATATTGAAATATATAGACATGTTCTGAGAAACGCAAATCGCTTAAATTTAGCAGTTACGATTTGAAAACGCCAAATAATTGTGCTGAAAAATGTATGGTTTTGTGATTTGAAATCGCCAAATAGGTGTTCTGCTAAACGCATATCACTTAAAATTAGCGACTTCAACTCGCATGTGTGTATTGAATTAAACTGATTGAATTTGTTAAAACTGAACTTGCAAGAGGAAATAAAATTATTCACAATTAAAATTGAATATGTTTTCTTTTCATTTCAATAAAAAGTTAAAAGAATTTTACATACTTTCAACTAAAAAACTGAATTAAAAAATGTCTCTATTTGTGGTCAAGTTTTTTTCGTTTTATATAACTACCACATACATATCGCTCTTTTATTGCAACATAGTCATATCTCAATTATCAAGTTAAGATCCATTCTCTTTCATTTAATCAAAAATTGTAAACAAACAAAGTAGTATACCTTCTCGGCGGACATCTTGTATTATAAGAACATTTGAAAATGTTTAAAATTACTACTTAGCAAAATTTTGTCACCTTTGTTCTGGGACGCCCTTTATACGCTCAATATTTTATGTTGACTTCAGTGACTTTGAACATCAATCTTTTTAATTGAATTTTCAGTTTATATTAAACTTTTTCAGTTACTATATTTTTTCATTATATTTAATTTTTTTTTAACCGATTATATTTTTTTACAGTGTAAACAATGTGGCAAATCTTTTAAACGGTCCTCAACATTATCCACCCACTTGCTGATACACAGTGATACCCGACCTTATCCCTGCCAGTATTGCGGCAAACGTTTTCATCAAAAATCGGATATGAAAAAACACACTTACATACATACCGGTAAGTTAACTTTTGCTGAAAACTTTCTAAATTAGTTGATTAGAAAAAAGTGTTTTATATGAGAGGGGTTAAAAACGCAATCTCCACTTAAAAATCTTTACAACTAGCGCCACAGAATGTACTAAAAAGAAAAGTGAAAACAGAGTAGCCATATTATCGAATAAAAAGGAAACGAGTTTTACCAGGGATTCGGTTTTACAGTTCTTTTGGTAATAAAAGATGCCCGCCGGAAAGACATATTACTCTCAGTAATTCCATTGTAATCACGGCTGTATGCGATATGGCCACATCCTGTTAATCAATCCCAAAACATGAAGTTGTGGCGTTAAAAAGTTTTCAGACATATCACGATATCTCTCCCTATGACCAAATTGCGCACCAGACGTGGCAAATTTGCCACGTGTCTACTTGACGGCTGCCAAATATGAACTATCAAAACTAATGTTTACCAAAAAATTGTATACTTTCCCGGCGGACACTCTGTGTATAAAAATATGTAAAAATAAAAAATTATAAATAGCTTGTTTGCTATGTTTCCCAACTATCTAGAGTTGGGCAGTTCGCGAACGAACTAGTACAACTGAACTATTCACTTGAGGGACCTAAGTGAGCCGATCAGTTCTGCGAGCTCTTTTAGCTCCGTAGTTCATATTTCTTTCTTTAGCCTTTGTTTTCTTTTCTTGTATGTATACAAAAAGTTGTGTGTATCCAAAAAGTTTTGGCTCAATTTGACGTAGAAAATACCAAATTTTTGTTGAATAAAAATTTTGTTTTTTTTTGTGGTCTTAAAATAGATGATTTAATATAAAATGAAAAAAAAAAAAATATTAAAAAAATTGGAGTTCATCACAACTAAATCATTTTTTTCTTTTCAATAAAACTATTTTTGTGACACCCTAATTATTTTTAATCTCACTTTTAATTTTTTTCCTTGGACTTATAATTCATTTGTTTATACCGATTTTGTTTTGGTTTTTGTTTTTTGTGTCATGAAAGCTGACACAGAGCCGTTCATTGACAATAACTTTATATACGGAGCACTGAACTATTGAACTAAAAGAAAGACATATTTCATTGAAAAGAGCTGAACTAAAAAGAGCATTCTCTTAAAAGAGCTCCTGAACCCAACTCTACAGCTATCTATATGTTGACATTTATACCAATAAAAAAGAAATGTGACTATAACCGGCAATTGTAGTCGTGTAGTGCACTACTTAATTATTTTGAACACGGCAGCAACAAAAATTTATTTTCAAAAAAGTATACTTCAGTGTGGCCACCTTAAAGTTTTTAGTTTTACAAAATTTCGTTGATTTACAAACCAAGGTCTGTTTATATCAAACTTTCATAAAAAACTTGTTCTCCATAAAAAATAATCTGTTAAAAATATAAAAAGAGTAAATTAACTTGAAAAAGTTTTCGTTTGCTAGGTTTAATTCAGATTAGGTGGGCCTTCAGTGTTGGAAATATAATCGGATATAACTATTTGTCTATAATGAGAACAGTAAAAAAGAACCTCTTAAAATTTTTCATCAAAGATATGCAATTAAAACTACTCGTATGTGATGTAAAATCAACTGGTATATATGTGTCTAACCCAATACTGCTTGCTTCATAAAATTACGAGTTCTTGTTTTGAGTATAAGTGTGTATGCATATATTCAAGAATAGTATAAATAAATTTATTAATTTATTTAAAACAGCATTTAAATTTTATTATATTAGGAAATAAAATATTTCCAAGAGCTAAATTGTCACATTGGTCACACTGTTTTTTATTTTGTAGTCAACAAAAATAGAAATTAGTTCATTTCAAGTGCTGCAAAAAAAAATCAGCACGGACAACAACCTGCAGTCGTGTCGACTTGTTGTAGTTAAAATAAACGTTCACATTTAAATACGTAATTTTATATATGACATATTGAAGTCGGTTGTTTGCTGGTTTCAATGTGTTTAATATTTAAATTGAGTAAAAAACGTTGCCAATTCGATATTTATCTTAATATAGCTGAACTATTTGCACTTGCTGAATTTTATAAATATCTTATATTTGCAATATTCTTCAAAACTTGAGCAATGCAAAAAAATGAAGTATCATAAGTCGTTAAATTTTACGTTTTCATCTTACATATTGTGTGGACAGGTTAGTAAAGATTCGCATTCAACATAAGAAGTGCCAACATTTTTTTCTCTGTAAAGTAACTATTTTTATAGACAAACTTTAACGTAATTTTCGTTAAATTGCAAAATAATTTCAGCCTTATAGCATGTTCACAAGCAGCGTTGCCTTTTATGATACTACTTTTTTTCTCTTGAAAATATCCTTTTTGTGGCACCGTTTTTTCAAAATATTCTTTTGTGCCACTTTTTGTGTTTGCTTGTATTCCAGGTCCACTCTCTCATTCGTGAATTGCGCCTAATCTTGCTTGAACATACAAAGTTTTAAGAGCGGACCAACTTGATTCATTATGAATCTAGTTGCGAACCATGCAAAAACCACTATCATCTCCAAATTTGATCATAAATTATCGCTAGTTTATCTGAACTAGCTCTCCAAAAAAAATCTAAACAAGGAAAAAATCAGATAATTAATGTATGTAAAATCAAAAGAAACACATGGAACACGTAAAAATTGGATACTTGCATAAAGAATTAAATAAAAATTCAAAAAAGGATTAAGGCCATGTTACACTAACATACACGATCGTGCGATCTACAAAATAGAGCATGTGTGCTGAAAAAGTACTAAAAATGCAACCGTGCAACACACTTTTTGACAAATCGTGCGATTTGAAAAATTTTATGAAACTTTTCAAAAGATTATGGTTTCTGTGCGATCAGTGTGATATACATTGTGAAAAATATAAGAATATTGTTGGTGCCTCAGGAAAAAGATTTAAGTAATGTAAAATTATTATGTTTTTAGTTGTTTTATTGTATATATAAATTATTTCAATTATACTTGTGCAATAGTGTGGCCTACAACACCATTTTGAAGCGATTTTTTCAAGTCGGCCAGACTTTTGAAACAGTTTTCTGTGAATGAATCGTACGATCGTGTAGGATAGTGAATCAGGGCTAACACTCAAAACCCTGTAAACAAAGAAAAACCCGATAATTAATCAGTGTAAAATCAAAACTAGCACATTGAACGTGTAAAAATTGTATACTTACATAAAGATTTAAATAAAAACTTAAGAAAGAAGTAGTGAAACGTGTTGCAAAAAAGCGTCTGAACACCAATTTTCGCAGTCGTGGTTCAGAGAGTGAGCCAAGGGTCTCATATTACTGTCTGAACATGGTATTTATATTATCCAAACGTAAAAAATTTCTTTCATCTGGCAACTCCTCTATTAGTGCAATTTTCATAAGCCATTAAATTAACACTTGTCATAACAATCACTCTATTTTCATTCATGCATTCACACACATGCACATTACTCAATGGTACATATGTATGTTTGTATGCGTATGTGGCTTGCTTGTTGCATGCATGTAAAATTTACGAGCAAAAAATTCTCATGTCACGTGACTTTAACACATTGTTGTTTTTTTTTTTTTTTTTTTTTTTTGAGTCTCCCCTCTTTTTAAAGTTGTTCTTGAGCAATTTGTATTTTAAATCACTAGACTAGAGGTAGTTGAGTTGAAGCATTTGTTGTATTTTATAAACGATTAAGCCCATAACCATCATATCTGATTTAATTTAACTAATAGAGTGAATAAATAATTAAGCAATATTGGTTTAAAAAAAATATATAAAAAACAAATATATTGAGGGAGGAAAAAATTTTATTTTTATTCTTCAAGAAAAATTGTTAAAATGAATTTATTTCTCGTGCCATTAAAAAACGAGCTTGACAATGCATACATTTATATATGTACCTACGAGGTCTGATCCAAAAATAACTGTTATTTTCAAATTTTTAAAAATTATTTATTTATACATCAATAACTATCTTGTCCCCGTCAAAGTAATCGCCCTCAGATATAATACCATTATGCCAGCGTTTTTTTTTTTTCAATCCTCGAACCACTTCTGAAACACGCTTTTTGGTATCGCCAACAGCTCCTGTTTCGATTTTCCTTTTATCTCCGCAATTGTAGCAAAACGACTTTGCTTTCATCGGTGCGTCCAGTTTTGGGAAGAGGAAAAAGTCAGCGGGAGCCAAGTCCGGTGAATACGGGGGTTGAGTCATGATAACGGTTTTGTTTCTGGCCAAAAACCCACACACCAGCATCGATGTGTGAGCTGATGCGTTATCATGGTGCAAAATCCATGATTGTTTTTTCCACAATTTTGTGCGCTTCTGAAGAATTGCTTCGCGCTAACGGCGCATAACTTCAAGGTAGTATTCCTTATTGACTGTACGACCTTGTGGCAAGAATTCATAATGCACTACGCCATTGCAGTCGAAGAAAACAGTTAACAAATCCTTCACATTTGACCAAACTTGACGTGCTTTTTTCGGTCTTGGCTCTTCTGGACACTTCCATTGGAATGATTGGGCTTTGGTTTCAATGTCATAGCCTTACACCCATGATTCGTCACCAGTTATGTACTTTTTGAGGAAATCTGGAAATTTTGCAATTTTGGAAAAATCTTCGCTGCCTAAAACATCCGTAAAAATTGCTTCGCATGAGCCCTCATATTAGATCATAGAGCTTGGAAAGGTAAAAATGGCCAGCTGGATTAGGGAGGATTCTGGATCATACCGATCATTACAGCTGCGCTCTAAATTTCACCTGTAATGAATTCGCCTTGTATACACCTGTACACTTTAGACTGCATGCAAGTCGAATTTATACAGGTGAATGCAAGCGGGAAGGCGAATTCAGTACCATGATACAAAAAACAAGGTAGCCGCTTCGCTACAACAATACAACAATAAAAAAAACAACAGGTATTTTGTTTGTGTAAAAGGCGAATTCACACTTAAGCTGTCAAAAGTATTTGATAAAGAACCTGTAAAAAAATTTAAATGGCGCCGAAAAAGGTAAACAAAACTTGACAACAAAAGTGCCGCCATATAAACCGAATTCGCCTGAATTCGCCGATGCATCCACCTAATAATTAATTCGCCTTGTTTAGTACTATGTATTTTGTTATTGTAAAACATTTCGAGAATGTCAAACTCTAAATTCGCCTAAGATTGTTCAGCTGGGAAAAAATTTTATATAAACGTTGAATATAAACTTTTTTAATTGTTTGTAATTAAAATCACAGATTATATTAGTTTTTCACTTTTAATTTCACACAAATTTCTTGAAATTGCACTAAATCATGCAAAAAATCTTCAGATTAAAATGGCGCGAAAAAGTTTGTAAACAAAAGAAAAAATATTTGACAGTCTCATTGCAAAAAACGCGAGAAGCAAAAAATAATCACCTGAGCTGTCAAGTTCACCTAGTAATGAATTCGCCTGTTATCAACATCATGTGAATTTCACATCACATTGAAGAGAAGAAAATCACTACAAGCCATTTGTATTGTTGGTATCACAAATTTTTATTACGATTCTATTTTCCAATTTATTTCTTGAAAATCTTCTTCTGTATACTGATTTGCTTCTTCTTATTTGCTTTTTTATGTTTAACATGCAAAATAAATTGATACAATAATATACTGGGTGTTCAGAAGCATATAAACAGAATGTTTATACAATACAAGATATTGTGAATTAGCTAAATATTGCTGAATTAACCAAATATTGTCTCAATAAAAACTACATGTCTGAACTCGTTATTATATATTGACCGACACTACATATACATATGTACAAACTCTGATAAAAAAAATAATCGTTATTTTCAAATTTCGTCAGTTACGTATGTTCGATTTTCGCATTATTTTCTGTTGTGTTGGTACATATATCTGTTATATATGTTGGCAATACCAGCCGTTTTGGATTGTCGGTTTGTTTTGAATTGATAAAAGGTTAGTGGTGTTTTGGCGTGCTCATAGATTTTTTACTATTCTAAAAAAGGGATCAAAGAAAATGTATTAAGTTTTGTGTAAAAAATGAAATTAAATGGGCTTGCGAGTCTAATATGAGCAGAACACAAGTTCAATTGTGGTATAGCCGGTGACGATGCACGTCCTGATCGCCCGAGCATGTCAACAACCAATGAAAACATTGAAGCAGTGAAGAAAATGATTTTGGATAATCGTCAAATTACTATAAGAGGTTACTGATGATGTTGAGTGCAAAAATTGGACTTGCCGCATTGCTTCCGGGGAAGTGAGGGAATTTTAGGGATTCGCAAAGCCGATTTTGGGAATTTCCAAAAAAATATAAACCCCTTAAGACAAGTTGCTGATGACATTTCGAAACTGCTTGGCTAACCGAATCGGAACCGGTTTTTCATATAAGGTGCACCTTTTGAACATGCATCTGAGCTATAAACGGTTATTCAATTTAGTACCAAAATTGAAGTTGTCATATTGTTACCGGGGAAGTAGTAGTGGGCATCTCAAAAAAAAACGTAATGAGTTATATATTGAAGCGAGTTTTTTAGTTTTTTTTTAACTATATATAAATACCTATACATAAAATTTTAATGGAAATTTTTTCTTTAATTATTTTCAGGTGAAAAACCCCACAAGTGCACAGTGTGTCTCAAAGCCTTCAGCCAGAGCTCAAATTTGATTACTCATATGCGCAAGCACACCGGATATAAGCCTTTCGGCTGTGGTCTTTGCGATCAGGCATTCCAACGTAAAGTCGATCTGAGAAGGCATCGTGAAAGTCGTCACGAAGAACACAGTCTAAACTCCACCACAAATGCCAACAATAATGTGACTTTAGTTAAAATGGAAGTCAGCAGTAGTTGCTGAAAAGTCATTACAATACAAACGAAATAATCAATAAAAGGAAACCTTGTAAAAAGTTATGTTAATTTGTTAAACAAACAAAAAACCAATAGTCTTGTTAATTATATAAAAAATAAAAATAAATTTATGGAACAGCCAAGTCTTGTTGAAATACAGCCAAAGTGTTTGTGCTTGTTTTAAAACTTAACAATAATAATGCTGCGTGCGTCTAAAAAGGTTAAACGAGAAACGAAGAACTAGAAATCCAAAATATTCAATTAACAAATGGAAGTCAATTTATAGGATTTAGCTGTAAGTAGTTTTAAGTAAAACTTTTGCTTTAAAAAGTTAAAAATTTAAAGCAAAACAAACAAACAAATCCCCCACATCCTTTATATATTATTATTTAAGTAGTAATAAACTTTTCTATAGACTTATTTAAAAACAAACTTAAAAGACTTTATTTTTATTTATTCAAATGTTCTATAAGATTCTCTTTTATTTAGAAAATTTTTATTTATTTATTTTTTTTAACGTTTATTGAAAAACCAAATTTTATTGAAAACCAATTTAGATTTAGAATTTTAGTTTTTGTTTTATGTGGAAGAGAGATATTAATTTATACACCAACCCAATATTCCAATTCAATTGCAGCTAAATGTACCAAAGAATATTTATTATATTTCAATTAATCTTTAAACAATTATCCTTTTCCTAATTTAATTGGTATGTCTGCTGTTATAACACAACAAACAAATATTTGATTAATCTCTTTTAATTTAATTGTAATTTTAGTTTTAATTTAATGAATTTTTTAATTTAAATTATTTATACATATTTATGAATTCATATTAAAAAATTTCTTAGTTTTATTCTGATTTATTGTGAGAATTTATTTTTTTAGTTGATAAAATGGAAATTGTTTGCCACCAAAAAAAAAAAACAATGAAAAGAATAAAGATTTACAGATGAAAAGAAAGCAAAAAGAGTTTAATTTAAAACTGCCTGTCGAAACATGTTAAATGTGCTTGTACAAACAGGTTCCACCAAGCACAAACATGATTGTACAATATCAAAAGTAAGTAAACCAATTAACAAGCCAACAAAGGCTTCTCATAGATGCAACTAACTCCAGCAAGTGAAACTGAAAGAGAGGGAGAGAGAGCAAATGCTTTACCAGCAGTGCAAAAAGCAGCTGCATTGCGGATAATCTCAGCATATCTGCAGGCGTAGTATTGGTGATTGCGAGGATAATCCCAATTGATTTCAATATACAAGGTGGCGCAAAAGTAATCCTCCTATCAGAAAATGCTATCAATTTTGCGATTGGCCACTAATGTCAGTTCTGTTTTGACATTTGTGTAGTAAACACATGCGAAATACACGTTAATAAACAATGTGACGCTACACTGCTCCAGAACGCGGAATATTGGTGACTTTGGCACAACGTGAATTGAGTGATGAGGCCCATTTCCATCTTAGCGGGTACGTAAATAAGCAAAATTTACGCTTCTGGGACACTGAAAATCCGCCTGTAACCTATGAAGAGCCATTACACCCGCTCAAAGTCACTGTATGGTGTTCTGTTTTCGCTGGAGGAGTCATCGGACCTTTTTTCTTACCATTTTTATTACCGTGAATGGTGAGCAGTACAGAGAAATGATCAACGAGGTCTTTTTGCCGCAACTTGATGAATTGGGGTTGGAAAATATGTGGTTCCAACAGGACTGTGCTACGGCACACACTACACTTGCCACAACCGATATGCTGAAGGATGCATTTCCCGGGCGCCTAATCTCCCATTTTGGCGATTTGCACTGGTCAGCAAGATCGCCTCATTTGACCGCTGTAGGCTTCTTTTTGTGGAGCTTTTGGAAGTCGCGGGTTTATGTCAACAAGCCTCAGACTCTTGCAGCTCTTAAAGACAATATTCGTCAAGAATGTGAGGACCTATTGCCGGAAGTTTTGGCCAATGTAATGGAAAATGCTATAAAAAGGGCTTAAATGGCAATCAACTGTGGCGGCGGCCATTTACATGACATCATATTTTCGACTTGATGTAAAAAAATTAAAAAAACAAATAAAAATAATCCACAAGAAGAATCCAAGTATTTCTTTTTTTTTTAATTACTGCCAAAAAACATCGGAATGTTATTTTAGTGCCACCCTGTACTGGAAAGGAGACCGCATGTATTGATTTGATTACTATCATACATGAAGATTTTTGAGAGATACATTACGCTTGACGCGCTACTTTACAGTGCAACCTGAATTCGGTCGTAAAGTATAACTTAATTTACCGCTTTGATTTTACGCTTAAGTGTCTGGTCACACACAGCAACTTTAGTTGGGCAATTCTTGACTTTATAGAAGCTTTCGGTGAGGGGAATAAGAAGGGAAAAAGAATTGCCGGTACTCGGCAATTCTCAGCAATTCCTTACTTTTCTCTCATGTATGTATGTGTATGTGCATATACAATGTAGATTGCATGAAACAAAAGGTAGAGAATTGCTCAAGAATTGCCGAAAAAAGTTTTTGTGTGTGGACAAGAAAGCAATTCCAAAAGAAAATTGCTAAAAAGTTCGGCAATTAAAATCGCTGTGTCTGACCTTAGACTTAGTAAGTAACTTAAAGAAGAGCGTTAACGTTGTGCCATGAACAGTATTGCTCAACAATTTTGTTTAATAAAAATCAGTAAGTAGAAATAATAAAAAGTGATAAAGTCGCTTAATTTGGCTGAAAGCAACTATAGTGTGATTACGAATGGCCGCTAAAAATGAGTAACATTTGTTTTGAAGCAAACTTTACTGAGAGACAGTAAAGCTTTCTCCCTTACGCTCTGTCAAAATTGGATTTTTCAATTACAAAGTGTTGACGCCGCGCTATTTGGGTTGGTTTTGATATTAGTTTTGAAACTTGTCAGGCGTCCATCAGACTATCACTATTGGCTGAATTCACAAGCTCAGATATATCGTGTAATATTAGGAACGCAACTAGAATGAACGACAAGTTTCGCCCAAAACGACTAATTTGTCATATGAGGCAAAAGCTTACAATTTCATTGTCAGACTATGGCCTGACAAATAATTCATCTGACAACAAAAATTGTCAGTTCACACGGTTGCCAGATTGTTAGATGAAAAAATTTGCCAGACATGTTGTAAGGCATTGCCACTTATATATATCAACAACCATCTGTTTGGCAATGTTGCCAATCAAACTTTTTTTCTGACAATGATGCCATTGTCAGGTGCATTAAGTCTGTGGTCAGACAGAACGATTTTAATTGCCGAACTTTTTAGCAATTTTCTTTTGGAATTGCTTTCTTGTCCACACACAAAAACTTTTTTCGGCAATTCTTGAGCAATTCTCTACCTTTTGCTTTATGCAATTTACATTGTATATGCACATACACATACACACATGAGAGAAAAGTAAGGAATTGCTGAGAATTGCCGAGTACCGGCAATTCTTTTTCCCTTCTTATTCCCCTCACCGAAAGCTTCTATGAAGTCAAGAATTGCCCAACTAAAGTTGCTGTGTGTGACCATACACTAATTTTATACATCTGACAATTAAAACTGAGCTTACAATACCAGCCAATTATCTGGCAATGCCGAAGAAGAGTGTTCTCACGATTGTCAGATGCCTGACAACATCGTCGTCCTACAACTGATTGGCAATGGTTTTTCTGCCAACGTTGTAAATTAAAAATTGGCAGTTCACACGATTGTAATACATTTTCAGACAATTTTACTGGCAATATAAACTGCACATAAACCATCTACAGTTCATCGCCAATGTGCCTTGAAATTTTGATCAAAATCGGTCAACCCGTTTGGCCAGTTAGTGGTGATATCAAAGTGTACACTTCTTTTTATATATATAATTAAATTAAATATTTTAACAACAACGTAGTATTTCTCAATTACTCAAAAATATTTGAAATCGTATAAAAACAAATTACGTACAAAAAGAAAAAAAGCTAAACCGGGAAGTTGTACAGCAAGTCTACAAATCTCGAAAGAAAATGTATGCGGAAGAAAGCTAGTCATTCACATTCGAATCAAATTGGGTTTGGCTATCTTACTATTTATTATTCGTTTGTATGTACGTTTGTATTTCAACTGGGGTTTGACACATCCTTCGCATAGAATAAAGTTAGACAAACCCAAATCAATTTTTTTTAGATGGCGAATGGAAGCACTCGTTTGAGATTAGACTAGATCGGACTGTTACGTTATTCACCTCACCTCATATGTTGCCCAAATCGACATTACTTTTATTTTTTTAAATTTTGTTTAAATAAATTTAATCAGTTCACTTGAGTTTACACATACGATTTGAAATCGCACATTTTAAGTGTTATGCGTTACCAGAACATCTGGTTGGTGAGTTTAAGCCGCAAGCTTAAGCAAATAAAAAGCATTTTGGAATATTGTTGCAGCAACATTACAATTTACTCTGTCATAATCTGTATTGTTGCCGCTAGCGGCATATTATGATTTTGAATATAGTTTAATCCTCTGTAAATATACCACTGTTGAGATTTCCACATTTCTATTGTTATATTTTTAAAATTTTAAAACATGATTGAACGCAATAATAATGTTTAAAAAAATAATTTGAACACAACAATAGCTTTTTTTATGTACAATAATACACTATTTTTTATGCAATGTATGTATCTATAACACATATCCGTTAAACTAAGTATTGTTGTTAAACATATACATACATATTTTTATTTTACTTTTTCAATTTTGGAACAATCATTTCATTTGTGTGTGTGTTTTTTTAATAAAGGGTGGTTAAATTTCAAGGGCCGATGTTGATTTTGAATAAAACACAAACTATTTAGGAAATTATTGTAGTTTTATTTTATTATGATATATTGGTATTACTCAATTATGTATGGAACAAAATATCGGCCAAATGGTCGCCGCGACCACGGCGGCAAACCTCCATCCGATGGTCCAAATTTTCAATGACCCTGAGGCATAATAGAGGTTCTATGCCATTAATGTGCCGAATTATATCATCCTTTAGCTGTTGAATTGTTGCTGGCTTATCGACGTACACCTTTTCTTTCAAATAACCCCAAAGAAAAAAGTCCAACGGTGACAAATCACATGATCTTGGCGGCCAATTGACATCGCCATTACGTGAGATAACACGGCCATTGAATTTGTTGCGCAAAAGAGCAATTGTTTCGTTAGCTGTGTGGCAAGTGGCACCGTCCTGCTGAAACCACATATCGTCTACATCCATATCTTCCAATTCGGGCCATAAAAAGTTCGTTATCATCTCACGATAGCGAACACCATTCACAGTAACTGCCTGACCGGCCTCATTTTGGAAAAAATACGGTCCGATGATGCCGCCAGCACATAAACCGTACCAAACAGTCACTTTTTGTGGGTGCATTGGTTTTTCGACAGTCACTCTTGGATTCTTATTCGCCCAAATGCGTGAAAATGTGTCTCTTCACTGAAGATGATTTTCTTCGAAAATTGATCATCATTTTCATAATAAGTCTGGATAACTTTAACACGTTGTTAAATTGTGTATCTCTCCATGGTTCAAATTGAGTAAGTCTGAAATAGAGAAATGTCAAATAAAATTCGGAAAAAATTTGGCGTTTAGGTGTGGTTCACATTCAACATCGGCCCTTGAAATTTAACCACCCGATATTAATAATATCAAAAATAATGAAGAAGATATAAATATTTATTAATTGTATAAAATAACCATAATATTAGAGAAGGTTTGTATACAAGTTTATGTACATAGACAAATGCATGTATATATGTGTATTTTTACAGATTTATTTTTCGAGGGAAAAATTACATATCGGTCCTTTATTGCAACATAGTCATAACGCAAAAAAGCTTGTTTCGAGAAAAATACATTTCAAATTTTTAGTTTCCATACAAGTCTTAGAAAATTTTTTTAGAAAATATCTCCTAAAGGAAACAGTTTAAAGGTTATTTAAATAAAATTTTGGCACAATATCAAAGGTAATACTATTAACAATTCTGCATTGTTAACTCGAAAAGCTCATTTTTTGAGATATGACTATGTTGCAATAAAGGCGCGATATGTACATCAATCTTCCAGGAGCATCAAATTTGGACAAATTCACAAATTTGTAATCCATTTTTCAAAATAAAATTGGACTAAATATACTAAATAAATTATAAAAGTGTTATTTTAATTAAAGATGTTATGTGTGTTTTTATATTTGACTATTTATTATGTAATCATATTATATAGTAAGGTGCAAACAAGTACGTAACAATGGAATTTACAATTTTTCTAAAATATCGGCAGGAGTGATAATATTATATAGTGGGACATGACAGTTAAATTTTTATTTCAACAAGAAGAGTATTAGGCATGATACAAAAATTATAACTTTTACCTAATGTATGTTTATATGGTACAATTTTGGTTTTTGACTGTACTAAATTTCGTATATAAATTTTGGGTTGACTCTATATTATGTTGTTGTGTTCAACCATATAATTTAACAATAGTATTTTGCCCTTAAAATATTGTCATATCAACCATATTTTTTCTTCTACGTGTTACGATAAGTGTTTTGTTAGCTGGAGTTTATACGACATCCAGGTTGGTTCGTGAATGCCGGATATCTCTAAACGAGATAACAACAGTGAAAATGATTTACATCAGTACCTGCCTTGACGGCCTCCTGATGGTGGATCAGTTCCACGAAGTGAATTTTTCACGATTCAACACCGCCCCCGTGTGGCTTGCTAGGCTCACACAGGTAGCAATTCTTGTCATATGATTGCGGTCAACAACTTCTTGTTGAGGAGTTCGGGCCTTCTAATCCCTCATGTATGCAATTTCCCAGCAATCATTGGAGGACAAGGCTTAATGAGTTGGTAGGCCGAAGTCCATTAAGAGCATCAGCCCTTAAATCAACTCACCCGTCAACCATCACCACTGGTTCCTTACAGTACACGTATCTGTTGTATAGGCAACAGATCCTCGGGAAATTGTTAGCCCTCGAAAATAGCCATCACCAAACAATTATCAAGGATACTAACACTCCCTTCCTGCGTTTTAGGTTTCAACCACAGCCAGAACGTTTCAGCCAAGGTAGGCACCTCAACCATGATCAGCCCGGGTCAAACCGCAAGCAGAACTTCCCGGGGGCCATGCTGATCCCCGTTCTGCCAATTTATACCCTTGGTAAGGGTTTCGGAAGCCAACACAACAAAGTCATGTGGCTTCCTAGAGTTTTGTTTGCCGCACCAAACGAGGGACCCCTTCCCCTCTTTTCCCCGAAAAACAGAGCGCCTAAGTTAGGAATACGCCAAGGCAAAACCTGTTCCCCGGGGGGCTCTAAACGAGCTAGCGAGACATTCGAACCTGGAGCTTATCTGGGTACGAGGGCATAGTGAAGTGTCCGGAAATCTAGTAGCGGATGAACTGGCAAAGGCCGGTGTCCAGCTACAACAAAGAGATATTGATGGGATCTTTGGAATCCCGCTTGCGAGCTGTAAGAAACAAGTACAGCGTCAACTTTTTCAGACCGCTCAAGACAGATGGTCTAGTGAGGGTACCTGTCGAATATCATGGCTGACATGGCCCAGATACGATAACAGGAGGACTATCATCCTTAGGGGCTTGCCCCGACGGAGGTTGCGTTCTGCTGTGGCGGTCCTGACGGGACGCTGCCACATAGGGACGCAGGCGAGGAGGTTAAGTCTTCCATTTAATGACTTCTGTAGAAGTGCAGAGACGAGGAGGAAGAAGAGAGCGTTGATCTCTTCCTCTGTCATTGTCTAGCTCTTTCTTATATAAGGGCATTGTACCTAGGCAGACATGATTTGACGGAGGTATCGGAATGCGATGTACGTGGATTGGACTCCTTTTGGGTTGGTTCTAAACCAGTGATATGTAGATCTACTGAGATACATATCATATCCAGGCAACACAACGGGACCTGACTGGTCCCAAGTGGGCTGGCTTTACAATAGCTGGAGCCTGTCAAACCTAACCTAACCTAACGATAAGTGTTTGTCAGGAGACCTATTTGTCGTTTTCAAATCGCAAACGCTAATTTTAAACGATTTACGTTTATTACATCTCATGTTTGTATATTTTAAAGAACGCTCTTTTTCCTCATGGTTTTTCTTGACTTTCAGTGTATTCCAGCCTTTTAAAATTTTAAACACCGTTACAATTCTTCTTACATTATTTTTTAACATAATTTGATTAAAAAAAAAATTGTGCCTAATAATGAGATCAATAAGCGCATTTTGGCTCTGACGGACGTACAGAATGTTAAATATTTGACCTTGAATAAAAGATCAAAAGAAAAGACTTTTGAAGTTTGCCGCATAGCCTTATAGCCCCATGGCAAATTTTTTTTTTAAATTCTTCTATAAGTAAATTTATAAAATAATGTGGAAATTAAAATCAATAGCATTTCATTACTTTTGTCATACAATTCAATGAGAAGTTTATCCCATTTTTTTCCTTCTTTTTAGCAAATATACAATAATTAATAAAAACAACAACATTTTAAACAAATTGTTGAAAGAATTTCAGACTGTAAATAAGTAAATTTTTACAAACTTGATTTTGCAAAACAAATTTTCCAAAAAAAAAAAAAAAAAACAGAAATATATCGATCAATGATGATGAATTCTTGAGAGAGGGCAGTTTCATTTTGGAAAAGAAAAGCGGCAAATTGAAAAATCTACTTTTAAGTGCGGTAATATTTATTTGAAGTCAATAATTTCTTATTGTTTTTGTTGGTTGTTTTTGGTGGGAATGTCAATAATTAAGCTTATTGTAAAAAGAAGCCGCATCATTTTAACAACAACAACAACAAAAAAACAAACTCACTGCAATTCTGCTGCTGATGAAGTTTTACAAAACTAAACACTTATAGACATTAAAGGACTTGAATTACATACAATTTGTGTTTCAAAATTTGCTCTTAAATTGTTGCACTTGATTCCTGTTTGCAATCATAAACGCCAAGAAAAGCAGAAACCATAAAAAACACTTTTTCAGAGTTTCACTAATCATGGCTTTAAAATAATCAATACCTGGTTTTGTATTGATAATATGACAATTACCGAAAATTTCAGCTGCTTTAATGTTTTTTTTTTCCTTTACTTTTTTTTATATAAAAAATCTCGTTCATTAAAGAAGAGCAAAAAAAAATGAAAAATAAATCTTGTGTAAAAAATCTGTTAAAAACCAAAACTCTGCAATTGCTCAAATTATCCCCTGTCAAGCATTTTCCTGCCTTCCTTCGATTTGACTGCAACAAAAGCTTCAACTCAGAATAAAAATGTAAAAAAATACACTTTAAATGATTTGAAGTCAAGTGCGAATGGATTCATTTGCAGTACGTTAAAATACGTCAGCTATTTTACAAATTGATCGGGCAAAAATATCGATTAAAAAACAAACAAACAAACAATTCTCTACAATTCAATTGTGTTTAAATGATGATCAAAAATTGTTTCGTGTTATTTAAGAACCTGGTTTTCGGCACTAAATGCGAGCTAGTGAGCGAGTTTACAAGTTGACATCAATTCAGTGGGCAACAAAGTCAATAAAGTTGTGTGCACAAACTAAAACTGTTTAAGTCTGATTTTTCTTTAATGTAAAATGGAAATAATTCAGCTACAATTTAAACTACTTGCCTGCGCCACGATATCCAACGCAAGCGTTCTAGAAAACTGATTTGGAGACTATTGATGAAATTTCTGAATGAATACTGACATGTTGCGATTAGATTACTTAGTTCCACTTTAATCGATTTTATGGTGTTCAAAATGTTAGCGAATGCTAGCGTTCGACATAGTGGGCCAGACCCTAAATTTAATTCTGTTTAACACGTTTATATTAGTTTCACTTGTACGTCTGTTTGTATGTTTGCAACTCTCGAAATCCATGCCGTATGAGTGATTATTACATATGAGTATATAGGTATATAACACTTTATATACAGTGCTGCTGCTCTAGTACAAAAATTGAAGTTGCAGTATTGCTTTCGGGGAATAGGGGGATTTTTGCAATTGCTAAAGATGGTTTTGGGAATGCTCAGAACGCGTTCGCTAGCTGATTTAGAACCGGTTTTTCATATTCGATGTTCGTTTTTGTCGTAGAACATGTATCTGAACTATAAATGGGCATCCGCTTTAGTGCAAAAATTGAAGTTGCCGAATTGCTTCCAGGGAACTGGGGGACTTTGGCAATTTCTGAAGCCGATTTTGGGAATTTTCAAAAGCTCGGAATCTTTTCAATAACTGGTCCGAAAGCGGCTTTTCGGTCATTCGCTTTAGTGTGAAAATTTAAGTTGCCGTACTGATTCCAGCGAATTAGGGAGATTTTAGCGATTTCAGATGCCGATTTTGGGAATTCGCAAAAAAAATTGGAGCTGTTTTACCAACCGGTTTGAAAACAGTTTTTCGTACTCGGCGCGCGTTTTTTCCATGGAACATGTATGTGAACTAATAACAGTCGTTCGCTTCGGTGCGAAAATTAAAGTATTGCTTCCGGGGAAGTAAGGGAATTTTTGCGATTCCTAAAGATGATTTTGGGAATGTCCATAAACTCAGAACACGCTCACTAAACGGTTTGGAACCGCTTTTTCATATTCGATGTACGTTTTTGTCGTATAACATGCATCTGAACTATAAATAGTCATTCGCTTTAGTGCGAAAATTGAAGTTGCCGTATTTCTTCCGGGAAAGTAGGGGGTTTGGCGTTTTCTCAAGCCAATTTTGGAAATTCCCACTTTGCTTCATATTCGATTTGCGTTTTTGCTGCGGAACTTGTTCTTATCAGTGCAAAAATTCAAGTTGCCTTATTGTTTCCGGGGAAGTGAGAGGGTTTTTGGCGATTCCTGACGCTGATTTGGTGAATTCCCAAAAAATTCGTAACTGCGTCGCTAAAGGATACACAACTAAGAAGTAAAAATAAATGTAGTTTAAAAAACTAAAAACCAAATATAAGACATAATTTTAAGAATAAGCTTAAACAATAGCGAATGACAAATACTAGTGGGATTTTGTGCCATACATAATTGAACCATACCAATATTATCATAATAAAAACAAATGGCAATTATTCCTAAATAATTTATATTTTATTCAAATTCAACATCGGCCCTTAAACTTTAACCATTCTTTATATGCATATTTCTGCTAAAAGTCATATCCGAACTACAGGGTGGCAAATTTATATTTTTAAATACGATTATTTCAAAAAGCAATAAACGGAGCGGGTGAAGGGTGGCGCTGTTGGAATTATCGATTGTGCGGATTTGTCAGTCACGAAGTCGCAGTAGTCGATTGACCATCGCACGTTCGCTGTCAAGACATTTTTGTTGGAGCGGTTTCGCACTGTATATCCCATTTTGCGGAGCGACGAGGCTCATTTACAATTCAACGGCCATATCAGCAAAGCCAAACTGCCGTTACTGGTCTCTAAGAACGCGTAACTTTCGATTGAGACATCAAAAACCATTCCATTCCCTCAGGGTAACGGTTTTGGCATGAGATAATTGTGCCATTTTTTTTCGAAAATTTTCAGAGCACCAGGCTCCTCCACTCGATGGAGGATATATAGATGACATACTATTTAAAAAAAAATCCGCATTTTCATTGTATCGTTCAATGCTCTTAATAAAACTTTGTGTTAACTACTCCACTACGTGGAAAATTTTGCGGAAGGATTTGGGTGTGAAGCCTTATAAGATACAGCTGGTGCAAGAATTGAAGCCAAACGACCTACCACAAGGCCAAATTTTTGGTGAATGGGGTCTTGAAAAGTTAGATGAAGATCTACTTTTTTATCGAAGAATTGTGTTCAGCGACAAGGCTCATTTCTGGTTGAATGGATACGTGAACAAGCAAAACTGCCGTATTTGGAGTGAAGAGCAGCCAGAAGCATTGCAAGAGCTTCCACAAAAAACAACCGTTTGGTGCGGATTATGGGCTGGCGGCATCATTGGGCCGTATTTCTTCAATAATGATGCGAATCACAACGTTACTGTGAATGGTGAGCGCTACCGTGCTATGATAACAAACTTTTTTTGCCCAAAATGGAAGAGCATGACTTGCATGACATGTGGTTTCAACAAGACGGTGCCGTCTTGCCGTCGGTGAGAGGCGAGTTCGGTGAACAGTTTATTTCACGCTTGGGACCAGTCAATTGGCCGCCCAGATCGTGCGATTTAACGCCTCTAGACTATTTTTTGTGGGGCTATGTTAAGGTTAATGTCTATAGCGACAAGCCCGCTTCGATTGACGCACTGGAAGCCAACATTGCCAACATTATTCGTGAGATACCGGCCGAAATATTGGAAAGAGTATGCCAAAATTGGACTAAGCGGATGGACCATTTGAGGCGCAGCCGCGGCTAACATTTGCGTGAAATAATCTTCAAACATTAAATTATATCGACCCAACTATCGATTCAAATAAATATTTCATGCATTGTTCTGAATTTTATGTGTTTTTTTTTTTAATTTCCGATAGTTCTTATAAAATCACCCATTATTACGTTTTTTATTTAACGTCTACATCATGGTGCCAGCGCTACAGCATGTGACATTTTTTTACTACTGGCAATAACGTGAGCGCTTACGGTCAAATGTATTTTTTACATTTTTGAAGGTGAATTTAATGGCTTAGACAAAAGACGGCCCGTAAAAAGCTGGTCTTGTCAAAAATATTTGAAACTTTCGTTCACTACTATATATTATAAACAGACTTTTGAAAGGATAAATAAGTTCATTCGCATTCCAGGCGAAAGAAAATTCATTTGGGGTTTTCTATCTAGCTTTATTATAAGCCAAAAATTCAATTAAAATACATAGGTGCATTTGAAAGAATAATAGTGACGTAGACAAACCCAAATTGATTCGAATGTGAGTGACTAGCTTTCTTTCTCTTCATTCGATATCGGCGAACAGGCTGTTAATTTTACTTTCACAAAAACTTTTTTTAAATATCTACCTTCACTTTTAGAAATGTGAATAATATATTTGACGTGAAGTGCTCACTAGTTTAAAAGAAGCAAACAACTATCACATGCCATAGAGCTACCACCTTGGAGACGTTAGTGCAACATGATATATATAAAAGAAACAGGACTGGTTCCAGAATACTCCCTTGGAGCACACCGCAAGTAATCGGTTCAGGATATACTGGTAAAGTCTCCCTCCACCACAACAACAAACTTCCTCACCAAGAGCTTTTGCTTGTTTATCGACAACTGTGCCTTCAGTTTCAGTAACCAATTTTCATGCCACAATTGATTTTTTAACTCAGGAAATTGTCTTACAATTTACTTGATTTTGCCCACTGTGCCTGTTGAAGAGAAGGGATTTTATGCCGACAAAGTGATCGGTGAGCGTTTATTAGCGTATCGGAATAATTCGCAGACCGCGTGATAAAATTTCATCTTCGTGCATACATCTTCGTGCATACATGTGTATGCATGTATGTATGTGATTAAAGGAAACGTTCACAAATGTTGGTCTGGATTTTGTATATCAAAACATTAAATAAAAACGTGCAGCTAAAAGTTAAGATTTTCTGATTTATTTCCTAACTCAATAAAATAATAAGATAAATAATTCAGAGCGTTTAAATAATAAAATAACTAAGTGTATACTTTTAACTAATTAAGTTCCTTAGAACCTCTCCAGCCGTATTTTTATTAATTTTTTTTTCTCTATTATAAAACATCTTTTTGACTCAAGCTGCAAGGAATTTCTGACAAAGAATATTAACGCGATCATCAACGTCATTAAACAATTTATTAGAAGTTTTCAACCTGTTTTAAGAAAGAAAAATCTGTTAAGACTTTATTACAATGCCTTTCAAGTGGAAGGACAACAAATAGTTGTAAAAATGAAAATTTGTCACAATCTCAAAACGATTACGAGCGAGTAATGTCGCTCAAAAGAAAAAAAAACAAAAAAAGTGTAATAAAAAAAATAAAGAATTGCTCAATCTAATGCAACAAAGACTCAATATGACGCCTTTAAAACAAATAAAACGCAAACAACGAACAAAAACAACAACCTGTGAGTAGCAGCAAATGTTCAATATCGTTAAATTTAGACAAAGTCAAGATCAACTGCAGGAAAGTTACAGCCACCAAACCAAAGAGGCATTAAAATTGGGTCAATGCAAGGAAACTAAGTATACACACATTCATACATATGTATAAGTATAAAAATCACACAAAAGCAATAACAACACCAGTGTGACCATATCCAAAAATATTTTACAGCTAAATAGCGTTTAAAAGAAAGAAGTCGTAAGCTGTCAAAAGATAATGCTGCAATTTTAATTGAATTATATTATTGTTATTTTAGTTAATATGAGATATTTTTCATAATTCTTCCCAGAGAACACTGGCCAACATTTCAATAAACCAAATTGATTAAAAACAAGTAAGAGTGTAGTATATTCGGCTGGGCCGAATCTAAAATACCCTTCACGATAGTCACATATATATAGTATATATTACAAATTTGTACTTAATATGCTCGATATCGTTGAAAAAATATATATGCCTTGTAATCACCATTCTAAAAAAGAAATCTTTCATGAAAATTTTCATGCAAAAATCGGTTTAGGCTATATCTCGGTTAAATATGAAGTGATATCGGAATTTTCCATTTTATGTAGTTTAATTACCTCGTTTTATAATCAGAACAATAAAAAATTTTTCACTAAAAATCGGTTTAGGCTATATCTCGGGTACATATGGACCGATATCGGAAATTTTCATGTTCTGTATTTTAGCAACCTCTTTTTATAATCAGAACAGCTTTTAAGCAAAAAAAAATTTTTATGGAAAAATTGGTTTAGGCTATATCTCGGGAATACGAGTATATGGTCTGATATCTGAATTTCTGATTTTCTGTATTTTAATAACATAATTTTATTACCATAACAGCTTTTAAGCACAAAAAAAAATTATTTTCGTTCGCTTATGCGATATATATGGACCAATATCGGAAATTTGTATTTTCTGTATTTTAGTAACCTTTTTAAAGCAAAAAAATTCTTAAGTTCGCTTACGCGATATTTTCATTGAAAAATCGGTTTTAAAGCAAAAAAAAAAAAAACAATTTTTTTTTAAATTTTCATACAAAATTGCAAAAAATAATTACTTTTTTCGGAATTTTGGATATATCTCAGGTATATGTGGACTGATTTTACTGAATTTCAATAGCAAACCCATGAATCGCTTAATCGACTTTTCTATTAATTCTGATTCAGAGTATATATACTTGCGACCCTATAGCAAATAAAAATTGTAGGAATTACAAACGGAATCACAAACTTCTACTACTCATCAGCACCCACTGGGATGTACAAACCAACAATTTTTAATTTAAAAATTATAAAGTTCAACAAAAATTTAACAAATTAATATTTACATCTCTGGGTACGGAGAATATTAATATACAAAAAATATGTGTGTTAATAAATAAAAAATAAATACCGCTAGCTCTGAGACAGCACACGCTGTACAAACAATGCGGGCAATTAACAAAATGCATATGTGATTCAATATGAGATGAATATAGATAGAAAATAATTAAATGCTCGGTGGCTGAGTGGTTAAAGCAGCAGATCATGATAAGTCATTACTCGAGTTCAAATCCCAGTGGGTGCTGATGAGTAGTGTAGCGACTACGAAACAGCTAGTTCTCCCCCAGCTAAAGATTTGATTATTATTTTTCTTGTCTTCTTCAATCAATAATTATTGATCACAGCAAATTTGTATTGTAAAAAATCCTTTTTAAGAAAAAACTTAAGAAAGGAAAAAACTTGAACTAAAACCCGATGTTTTAAAAATTTAATAAAATTTTTCATTAAACCAGACATTAGGCAAACTGGCTGTTTATTTTCAAATCATATTTATTATTCTACTTTAAATGTGATGGTGTGAAAGCAAAACGTAATGGTACATTAGGTTTTTTGACAGTCGCAATAAATAGCATTAAATTTTATTCTCACAAAATCCAATCAAAATTTTAAGACTTGTATGATAGTCTGAAATGCCCTTAAACGGGTACCCTCGAGTATAACAACTTGCTATAATAATAACTTCCAGTCAGCAAGTAGAAAAGCCGACTGTAGCTTTAATATTAAAATTAAAACTTTTCATTTTTAATGGCATACTTACAGCCTTCTGTTAATCATTTTACTTGAATTATAAATCATACAGGGTGGCTCAGAAATAACCTTCCGATGTTTTTTGGTTGTAATTTAAAAACAAAAATGAAAAACTTTGATTCTTCTTGTGGATTATTTGGCCTTTTAATTTTTTTACATCAAGTCGGCCGCCGCCACATTTGATTGTCATTTGAGCCCTTTTTACAGCATTTTCCATCACATTGGCCAAAACTTCCGGCGATAGGTCCTCACATTCTTGACGGAGATTGTCTTTAAGAGCTGCAAGAATCTGAGGTTTATTGACATAAGCCCGCGACTTCAAAAAGACCCACAAAAAGAAGTCTGCAGCGGTCAAATCAGGCGATCTTGCTGGCCAGTGCAAATCGCCAAACAGGAGATTAGGCGCCCGGGAAATGCATCTTTCAGCATATCGGTTGTGGCACGTGCAGTGTGTGCCGTAGCAAAGTGCTGTTGGAACCACATGTTTTCCAATCCCAATTCATCAAGTTGTGGCAAAGAGAACTCGTTGATCATTGCTCTGTAGCGCTCAATATTCACATCGCAAAATTGATAGCATTTTCTGATAGTTGGACTACTTTTGCGCCACCTTGTATATGCACTCGAGGATCAGGTGTATAAAGTATAACAGTTTATTATTATATTCTTAATTTTTTTTTTTTTGGTTAATTGAGAAGAAAGTGATGTTGTTATTATTAAAGCTGTAAGTATTGTTACTTTAGTTGAGATCTTTCTTTTTTCTTTATATGTATATAATTTGCGGTATGTTAGTTATTAATAAACATTAGCTAGTTATTAATAAACAAATAAAGAAAAGGAAATTCAGAAATTCAAGTGTTATACAAATTTAAGTGTTATTGTTGTTGGTATTGTTATTGTTATTATGTATGTAGATTTGAAATGTTATTATTCTTGATATTGTAATTGTAATTATGTATATAGATTTGAACAAAAGGAAAAAAAAAGTCACAGAAATTGTTTAAAGAGAGAACAGAAAACAAGCAGATGAAGCAGGTTCATTCATTTATCCTCTTTTCCATTTAATTATCATTTAAAAAATAGATTATGTAAAGCTTTCGAATGTAAGTTCTTATATTTGTTACAATCTATTAGCAGAGTACAAAGACAGGTAAGTTTTTGCGAGAAGTAGTCTGATTCTAAAAGGTGTGCAATATTGTTTAGGCAACAGGCTACGGAGTATCGAAAAAGTTTTACCACAAGCGACTGAAACATGCTCCGACCAGATTAATGTGCTATTGAATGTAACCCCTAAATTCTTAGCTTCATTTACCATTTCAATTTCCTGGTTGTCGATACTAACGTTTGGTGTGTGAACCGCTTGATGGAAACGTGTATGGATCAATTTTCGGGCTAAGGTAATTTGACGATTTTTTTTTCGCCGAATTTGACGATTTTAAACCAGATTTATCTGGCATCTATGGTTTCAGCTACTGATGTTTCAAAGCTGTAATTTCTTCTACAGTGAAATCAATAATTTCTGCTTAAAACTGCCTAATGGATAATTTGCACCTAATCAGAATTAAAAATGTTAAATTAAGGCTCAAAAATGCCAAAATGGCCACGCTGAACAGCACCCTTAATAAACCAAAGTGGCTACAAGTACACATTTTCATACATACGAGCACATACATGAGTTGCCAACATTATTCAATCGTACTTTTCGTTTTTTTTTTCGTCTCTTCTTTTTTTTTTTGGTATTAAGAGGAGTGTGTGACAGGTGCAGTGGTAATAACAGCAGCCAAAAAGTAAAAAAATCTTAAATAAGAAAAAATCATCTCAAATGTTTCCCTTTTTAACTTTTTGTTGCGTGTCTTGAAATAAATACATGTATGTATGTAGGTACTCAATGTAAAAATCTTTATTTTTTGTGGGTATGTACGAGTACTTTACTTTAAAAGATAGAAAAAAGACCTCCACTCGGCACCAGTTCCTTTGTGATCTTGTGTTCTTTTTTTTGCAACATTGTTTAACATGATAATAACACTTTCAAACACGCATTTTTCTTATTATTTGTTTTATTTTTATTTCTTATTTTTTATTTTTTTTTTTTTTTTTTTTGCCTTACAAAACCATAACAAATTAGATATTTGTGTTAAGGAATTAGCAACAAAATCTTCTATCTGATTGAGTTGGAGTTGCCAAGGACCAAAGGCACTAAGTGTTTGGTTGGGTAATCATGTTACAGTTTCTGAACCATAAAAGAAGCATTACAAAAAGGTGTTGGTGCATTTAATTGCAATACATTTGCTGTTATATTTAATTGCATTAATTACACAAAATTAATATTATATTTAGTTATTACATTCTTAAAAAATCCTTGTATTTTTCATTTCCTTACGAAAACTAAAAATATACGTTTGTTGTAACATTCTTTTCAGCGCACAATTGCATTATCAAGGCCAGTGGCAGTGGTTCTGTAAATCCCGCTACGAGAAACTTTTCGATTGAAACGTGTAGTGAAAAATATTTACATCAGCATCTGCCTTACCTGATGATGGACCAATTCCACGGAGTGAATTATTCACGATTCACCAGCGTTTCCGTGTGGCTTACTAGGCTCACACAGGTAGCAATTTTTGCCATATGGGCAACTTCTTGTTGAGGAGTTCAGGGCTTCTAAACCCTGCTGTATGCAATTTCCCAGCAATCAATGGTAGACAAGGCTTCACCATACCATGTATCGCAGAGCATCAGGCCTTAAACCAACTCACCTGTCAACCATCACCACTGGTTCCTTACAGTACAGGTATCTGTTGTAAAGGCAACAGACCCTCGGAAGGTTGTTAGTCAGTGAAAAACGCCACACACCAAATAGTTATCCGGGGTACTAACTCCCCCTTCCTACGTTTTAAGTTTCAACCACAGCCAGAACGGTTCAGCCAAAGTAGTCACCTCAACCATGATCAGTCCGGGTTGAACTGCAAGCAGAACCACCAAGGGACAATGCTGATCAGAAGCCAACATAGCATAAGTCATGTGGCTTCCTAGAGTTTTATTTGCTGCAACAAACGAGGGATTCCTTCCCCACTTTATCCGAAAAACAGAAGCCCTGGTTTGAAATACGCCAAGGAAAACCTGTTTCCCAGGGGAGATTGAAACGTGTAGAAAGATACAAAAATATTATAAATAGAAACAAACAGCTGTTTTTTAGTAAAGTGTATAGCTGTAACCAGCGTTGTCAACTCGGCGCACTTCACACCGTTTTTGGTGTTTTTGTTTTTTAATATTTGTGGAAAAAATTTTTTAGTTAGTGCGCTGTGGGCTTTTTTTTTTTTTTTTTTTTAATTTTCGGTGCACTTTTTAAATTTTGGTGGCACCAAATCATATGCAACACAACTTTAGTAAAGCACAATCAGAACAGGGAGTAATAAAGTGGAAAACGTACCATATCATATACATAGAAAAAAAAACATTTCAAAAGAAAAAAACATTTCGGTTTATAAAATTTGCTGCTTTTAGATAGTGTGTTGCTATTAAACGGTCAAGCCAAGTTTAAACGGCAATGTTAACAAACAAAGTTGCCGAATATGGAGTAATTCTAACCCACAGATACTTCATCAGATGCAATTATATCCACTTCGCATCACAGTGGGGTGGGCACTTTCTTCAAGATTCATTGTTTGGTCTTTTTCGAAGAAAACGGTCTTACTGATGTTGAAAGAGTTTTTCTTTCCAGAATCATGCCGAAGGAGAATCCCTTTCAATTCTGTTTGATTTCAACAAAATGGGGCAACTTGTCTCATAGCCACGCTTGTTATGACAGAATTAAGGCAAAAGTTTCCCAATAAACTGATTTCAAGAAACTCTACACTCCGTTGGCCTCCCAGGTCTCCTAAACTACTGCACCTGATTTGTTTTTGTGGGGTTATTGCAAACAAGAAGTTCACAAAAGAAACCCAAAAAATTTGGATGATTTAAAGCAATTGAGACCCGCTGCAACAGTCCAAACAGCAATGAAAAACTTCATTGTTCGAGCTTAAGATCTTTTTTTAAATTTTTATTTTTATTTTTTTTTTTTTTGGTTTTTAATTATCTGGCAATATTACGCTTTCCTTTGGATATTTTAAAAATTGAAATTAAATAAATATTATTTGGCCTGAAGAAGCTATCCCAAGGCGAACTCATACCAGGTAAATACATGAGCAATAAATACAACACTACAAAAAATAAAACTTTTTCAAATGTCAAGAGAAAAATATAAACACAAAAAGGAATTTAAAAAAAAACATTAAAAAATATTATAATAAAAGACAAACATTTAATTATTTGGTAAAACTTTTAGTTATTTCGTGAAAATTAAAGTCACAGATCATTATTATTATTATTATTGGATGGGATATGGCCCTTACCGGCCATTTGCACCATTATGGGTTGAGTATGTCAAGAAAACGGACAAGCTCCATCATAGGGAGTGATATTAAGTCACATTCGCTTAACATATAAGCTTGTAGTAGCCTATATCTTCTGTGTCCCAGTGCTCCACATTGGGTGACTAAGTGCTCCATTGACTCCTCTTCATCACCGCAGAATCTGCAAATGTCTGTGTTGGAAATTCCCATCCGATGCAGGTGCTTGTAGCAGTTATAATGACCTGTAAGTGCACCTGTCAATGTTCTGAGACTTTTCCTGTCCAGTTTTAGAGCACGTTCGGCTCTCTTTTTATAAAAGTTTAGAAATTTCTTGGAGTGTTCAAGACCAGCTGTCTCGTTCCAATGTTGTTCAACGATGGAAACTGTCCATTTATTTATCTCCTCATTCAGGAGACCCTTATTGAAGCCAAAAGTTGGAGTGGGTCCAATAAAAGTCCCCTCTGCTCCTTTCTTGGCATAAATGTCAGCCATTTCATTGCCATGATGCCCTTCATGTCCTGGCACCCAGATCAGGGTGACCTGGTTCTGGCTTGCCAGTTCATTTAGCCTGTTGTGACATTCCAGTACTAACTTGGATGTGAAGACACAACTGCTCAGGGCCTTCAGCACTGATTGGCTATCGGAGAGTATTTTTATCAGCACTCCCTTGTGTCCCCTGTGGGAAAGTATTTCAACCGCTTCCCTTATTGCGTATAGTTCCGCTTGGAAAATTGTGGTGTCTTTGCTAAGGGTTATATATTTGCGTGCTCTAGGCCCCACTATTCCCGCTCCAACACCTTGGAGCGTTTTGGATCCCTCCGTGTACCACTTTTGTGAACCATCTCGCAACCATCTTGGGTTCATGCTCCATTCCTCCCTTGTTGGGAAGATGGTCTTAAACTTCCTGACAAAGGAGTTAGAAGGATCTATAAGATCACTTGTTTGAGACATATCGATTACGTCTCTGAAATCCTTTAGGATTGCAAGATGTCCAATAAGGTTTCCTGCCTTAAGTTTTTCCCTTTTGTAAATTGAGATGGCCTGAACGGCCGCCTCTTTTTGTACAGCTACGTTAAGCGGTGTTAGGTTCAAAAGAGCTTCCATGCCTATCGTTTGGGTGGTTTTCATCGCCCCTGTGATACATAGGCATGCAAGTCTCTGAACCTTGCGAAGTCTTGATATGACAGATCATAGTGCTTGGAAAAGTGAAAATGGCCAGCAAGATTTTATGGGATTCAGAATGATAGCTGGCGGTCAAGATGCAATACATAAATTAAAAAATTGTTTTGAAATTTTTTTTTTTTTTCAAATTTCCATAAAAAAATTTACAATAAAAGAAAAACTTAATTATAATGTGAAACTTTTAATTTTCTCGTGAAACTTAAAGTCTCAGATCATAGAGTTTCAAAAGGTGAAAATGGCCAGCCAGATTGCGGAGGATTCTGGGTGATATCTGCCGCTCAATATAGAATACATAATTTTAAAAGTTGTTTTAAATTTTTTCCCCCAATTTTGTTTTAATTACGCCGTTGACATCTGAAACAGATAAAAATTAAAAAAAAAAAATATCAGCTGCGCTGTCTATTTCACCTGTTATGAATTCGCCTTGAGGTATCCAAAGGAAAGCGAAACATTGCCAGATAATTAAAAACCAAAAAAAAAAAAATAATAAAAATTCCAAAAAAGACCTTAAGCTCGAACAATTACACATAGTAAGAAATTAAAATATTTTCTTCCGGAATATATAAAAAAATATGAAAGGAAAAGAAAATATTTTTATTTCAAATTATTTGTTTTTGTTGTTTTAATTTTTCAAAAAATTTAAAAAATTGAAATTAAATAAATATTATATGGCCTGAAGAAGCTATCCAAAGGAAAGCGAAATATTGCCAGATAGTTAAAAACCAAAAAAACTAAAAATTCCAAAAAAAGACCTTAAGCTCGAACAATTACACATATTAAATCTAAAATATATAAAAATGGCCTGAAATACATCCCCAGACTAAAATGCTAACGACACCATGTTTCAATGTGCCTTTAGTATAACGTGGATTAAGACGCTGGATTTTCAGTCATCTAACCAGTCTTAATCTATCGGAACCTTTTAAATTAAATTTGGACTCATCGGAGAATAGCATGGAATTCTTTTGTGTGGTGGTCAAATTAATGTGTTCCCTTGCAAATTCCAACCTGGCCAGTCTATTTTTCCGTGATATAAAGATCGTTTTTTTTTCGTTTGGTATGCTTTTAGTCCGCCTTCTGCAGCCTGCCTTTGATTCCGTCTAGGGGTAACATTTAATGTCAATTGTGTGGCGATGGTTTTCGGGAACGTCCACCTTTATGTTCTGTAACCAAAGTACCCGAACAACGAACACAGCTTATAATTCTTGGTGAAGGTAAAATTTTTTGAAATTGTATTCACTGATTGGCCATTATTAAAATCAGCTATTATTTTTTCTTTTAAATGCACTGAGTAATTATATCGCGCAATTTGTTAGAGAAAGTAGTGTTTTGTCTTACGTTCTGTACACACGTGTTTTTCATTGTCGTCCCTGTTTTCTATACTTATACGAGTACTTATATTTATTATTAATTTTTAAAAATTATACCGGAATAGGTAAAATTTTTTTTCGTATCATGTGTGCACGTGTTTTTTTAATTATTTTATTTTTTTACTGCCGTTTGTTTTTTCTCTATTTGTTATTATTAATTTCTTTTTTATCCTATGTAGTTTATTACCTTACGGTGTGCGCGGTGTTGGACTAAATTTTGCTAATCTGAACAGTTTCGAAGGTATATACACAGGGCACTGATCAGTTTTAACTAATTTAATTTCAACACTTTAAATGCTGTGATAACGTTTGGGTTGGTCGTTCCGTGTGTTAAGTTCACAACATTACTCCTCCTTTCCTCCTTCTCATAATCTATTTTCCTAGTTCCAGTACAATGCACTGCATATGTAGGGGCTATCCCCTGAGTACAAACGAATAATGCTATCGTAAAGTTTACTGATAAGCAGAAGTCCGTGCTTTTAGTTTTTGGGACTAAATTGGACCCAAGTGGGCTGGCTTTACAATAGCTGACAGCCTGTTAAACCTAACCTAACATGGGCTTCAAAACGATCACAGATACCTACTTACATCAGCTTATTATTTCTAGCTTTCTCTAATATGAACACGGCACTACACATTTCAGACAAAATCCATTCTAGGAGTAAATTCCTTTATTCAACTGTGTGGCAACGCGTTTTTATATTTCTCTCTAAAAATAAACTTCAAAAATCCTTATTACAAATAATAAAAAGAGAATGATTCTATGTATTCGCATAGTTGTTGTTTCTGCACATTATATAGTTAGGGCTTTAATATTTTGTCAAGCAATAAAAATCTTAACTTTTAGCATCGCAATGACTGATGGCTATAGTTTGACCGTGTGTTTGACGCTGAAAATCGACTTGTGCCACACCAAAACCGAACAGACAATATTTTATTTTGCAGTTTATGATTATAATGATAGCATTGATTCATTGTAAAAACATGAATTTGAACATTCGAACTGATTTGTATAAAACTTTGATTTTGTTTTCGCCAGCAAATGTGTTTCTTTCTAGATGCAACTGTTCGTTATTCGATAGGTGAATCTTTAATACTTAAGTAGTTCATTTCACGTTCCAATACCATTAAATCATCTACATATAAATGAAAACAAGAAGTAAACAAAACAAGAGCACTCTTAAAGACAAAAATAAGACTAAAAATAAAACAGCAAGCTGCTGTAATTTTCATTACAAAAGCCGCTATATAAACTGAAAAACTGTAGCATGTGTTTTATTAAACGTCTTTGGAGGATTTCTTTTTTTTTTCTTCTTTTTTTTTTTTGTATGTTGGCAAATAACGAATACCTCAAGTAAATGAAACCGGCTGCAGTTTTTGTTTTTCTGATACTTTGAGCGACTTTATTTAAAGGGTCAAGCTTGAGGCTCAACATAAAAAATATGCAGTTAGCAGGGTTTTCTGAGCCAAAAACGTTTAAAGGAAGCCTGCTGACGTTTTCTTGAACTTTTTTTTCGTTATTTTATTTTTTAATGTAGACTGGTTTAAAGGATTCACGTACACACACACATACATATACAAACACACACAGACACTTTTGAAAAAAAAGAATTGATGAAAAAACAGAATTTAATAGCAGGTGCTTATTTTAACATTTTTTTTTTTTTTCGTTTTCTTCTACTAACCAAGATTGCAGCAGGGTTCTTCTCGTTAATAAGAAATCTTTTCGTTGTGCTGTCTTTTTTTTTCTTTTTCTTAGCCTTACTGCTCCTTTAAGAGCAGTTTGTTTGGTTGCTAAGGGATGCCTCAACAACAAAACCCTGAGGAGCAATAGTAAGAAAAAGGATATAAAATCGCTGTTTGTATTGAGTTTAAGGCTCAACATTATTACAGCACCCGATTACATTTTTACAGGTGCCTTTAAAAACGATACAATAATCGTGTAGTTTTTATTTGTCTAGAAGAACACAAACAGCATCCTTTTCGTTATTTTCACTACGATCATTATCATTGTAAACTTGTTCACTATTATCGTCATTCATTTAAAGCGGCACTTGAAATAATATTTTAATACTAATTTTGAATTAAAAAGAGTTTGTTGCCGGGATGAGTTATTTATAATTTGCAAGACATTTTCCAGCGGCGAACATTGCCTGCCAAATTACATCTCCTTAATGCTGTTTGCAGCGCTGACATCAGTGAATACCAATTTACAATTTAAGCGATGAAATGCTCAAGCAGTGGCGGCGCTAGACCACTCGGGGACGTCGGCGAAATTAGGGTCCTAGTCAAGAAAATGGGCTCAGTAGCAACAGAGTTACCAATAATGTGATACGAGATCTGTTGATTTGTTATACAGGATCGCTGATCAATATCACTACATTAAGCTTTAAACACATAGGCGACAGCAGGCGGCAATCTATCAGAGAACAACTTCTATCTATCAGAGAACAACATGAAAACCATTTCATTTCGTTCAAATATGATTTTGTATTCAGCCGCACAAATGCGCAGTAGATTTTTAATCCTCGCTATGTGAGTGAAATCATCGTTAAGTTTCGTACTTGAATATAAATGAATGCGCATATAGTTCGGCATTCATTTCTTGTGTTTGAATTTTGTTTTGGAAGAAAAAAAATTAATGAAAATGAAAAGTATTTTCATAGTTTATAGTTGTGGAAAAAGTTAGAAATATTTTGCTCTAGTGCTGCCACCGTGTAGACGTTAATGCACCTTGCTTGTTTCCGATTTCAATCAGTACTAAAACGAACGCGCAATATTTACAAGGCGAGTTGATTTAACTCAACATTGAGCTTTGTTGCTAGATTTTTGTTCATTACAAATTCAGATATTTTGTAAATTTCTTGTTTACAATAACCCTACAAAGAAATCAGCTGCAGTGAGGTAGGAGAACTGGGAGGCCAACGGAGTGTGGAGTTTCTTGAAATCAGTTTATTGGGAAATTTTTGCCTCAATTCTGTCATAGCAGGCGGGGCTATGTGACAACTTGCCCCATCTTATTGTGTTTGTGCTACCATCTAGCGCTAGGTAGCTTCAATATCAATGCGGCCACGTATTGCACAAAAAGTTGGTTTTATCGAAGAAGTTTCAAAGCGAAATGGTAAAACACGTTAATATGGTAACACCGCAAAGTTTTATAATTACGAAGTTTAATTATTAAAATTGGAAACATTGACGGACTCTGATATAAAAACTATTATTCCAATTATTTTATTATTATTGACATTTACAATAGTAAAACGTGCTTTTTTAATATGTAATTTAATTTACTTTTTTAAAGCAGGGAGAACGAAAGAGAGTTAAGGCCGGGGCACATAAATTCCGTCATACGTTATACGTTACACTGCAGCCTAAATTCGGGTGTAAAGCGCAACGTAATTTAACGCTTTCATTTTACGCTGTAGTAAATAATTTAAATAAGAGCGTTAGCGTTGTACCATGAACAGTATTGCTTAATAAACTTGTTTAATAAAAATCACTAAATAGAAATAATAAAAAGTGATTAACAGGTTTGTTCTAAAAATCACATGATTTCAAAGCACATGCCGTTTTAAAAGCACAAATGGGGTTTTCTATGTGATTTCTACTCTTCTGAAGCATAAAAAACAGCTGTTTTTTTGCTTCAATTTATTGATATTCTTATTTTCAGGTTGATTTTTTTTATTCGGGGTATTATTTGCAAAATAAAGTTAATTTCTTCTAATGAATATAAAAGATAAAATGAAATAAACCAATAAACCAAATCACAAAATAATACAACAAATCTTGCAACAGAATAAGCGTATCTAGTTTTTTCTTAATTTAGTGAATTATTTCGCATAAAATAAATAGTTTTACTTAAATAATCAATAGAAAATACATTAAGTTATTTATTAATGTAATAAATTATGAAATTCATAATAAAGTACGTGCAAAAATTGGGATGTGATTTCAAATTGATTGTAAGTTAGCTAGCCGATTTGAAATCACAAAAATCAAAAATATTTTGTGTTCAGAACACCTTTTTTGTGATTTAAATTCACTTCCACAAAAAGTTATTTGCAGAACAGCCCAGGTAGTCGCTAAATTAGTCTGAAAGAAACTAAAGTATTATTACTAATGGCCGCAAAAAATGAGCAACATTTGTTTTAAAGCGAACTTTACTGAGAGGAATTAAAGCTTTCTCTCTTACGCTCTGTCAAAATTGGATTTTCCAATTACAAAGCGTTGATGCCGCGCTATTTGGGTTGGTTTCATACATTTTATATGTACATAAGGATTTTTGACTGATAAATTACGCTTGACGCGTTAATTTAGGTTGCACAGTTACCTTTTTCAACTGACAACTAATACTGATTGTGCCACCTTCATACTTCGTATACGGTGATGTCAGTTGAAAAAGGAGACGGACAAAGTACGACGGATTCTATGTGCCCCGGCCTTTAACTTTGTTCGGTACAATTTTAACTTGAATTGGTTTAATTCTATTTTTTGTTCCAAACCTATTGAACTGTGCTGCCAGCTACTTTAATTTTTTAATTCAACTAAGCTGTCACATCATATTATATGTACATATATATTAATAACAAAATACAGAGTATACGTAAAGGTTTTATATTTTTTATTATAAAAAATAAAAGCAAATAACTTTAAAACATTTTGCTATCACCTCGAAACAATAAGACGTCTCATTTGCAGAATTATTTCATATGGTAGCTTTGTTGGTCCAGAAAAAATGTTCGAAGTGGGTGAATCGTAAAAAGCTAAAATTGATTCGGAACAAAAATGTTGTTCCGAAACAATGGGTGAATCCTGCTTAAAGGCGTTTCAGACTATCACACAAGTCTTAAGATATTGATTGGATTTTGTCATAAAATCTAACGTACTATTACATTTTGTTTTCACACCACCACACCTGAAGTAAAATGAAAAATATGTGTAGAGAATAAACAGACAATTTGGTCAACGTCTCGGTTTAATATTTTATGTATCTGTTTCCATCAAAAATGCAACCTTGATTCAATAAAAAATCTTATTGTTTAAGCAAATTTCTAAAAATGGTGAAGTGTTATGAGATGTCAAATCTCTTACAGTATTATTTGTCATTTTCATAAAGCGGCCCATACACGTTTCAATTCAATTGTGAATTGACTCTTTCAACTGAATTGATTATTGCCCACAGACTTCATAAACTGAATTTTCAAAATATAAACCGTTCTCTTTGCAAACACACTACAAATATAAATTTTGAAACCTTATCTAGAGACTCGAACACACACAATACAATCGAATTGAAAGACTTGCTAGTCAACTTGAAAAAATCAAAAGATTTTAATTTTTCTTCAACCAACTCGACAACTGCCAAACTAATCTACTGACAAAGCCATACACCCTTTGATTCGAACAACAACCGACTCAGTTGCCAACTGATTTGAAACGTGTATGGGGTGCTTAACATGTTACATTCACACTATCCCACTTGCACGTAATATTTGATATTTCGACAAGTCTTAGTACAAAGTGTGATAGTCTGAAGTGCCCTTTAAGTCGTAGGTATAAACGAGACAACAAAGTACCAAATTATACTCGCATTATATCGCATTTACCTTTCGCATCGAACTTGTTTTTGTATCGAAATAGGGAGTAATCCCTAATGTGGACTGATTGTTTTTTTTATATTTTATTTAATTTTTTTTTTTTTTTGTAAATTTTTGTTTTCAATATCGAACGATGAAGTTTCTTATTATTGAATAAATTCGTTGAAAATACACATAGTGTTGCAGCACCCTTTATTTAAAGCAGTTCACCTGCTTAAAGGACTGATTGCCAACCTGGTTGACTGTCTGTCTGTCTATCTCTGTGTGTACGAGGTTTACACTATACTTTTTGTTTTTGTTATTATTTGCGTTTATACGAGTACCAACAACATACTGCTCAATTTTATGACATTGCGCTACAAAGCGCTGCTTCTGTTGTTGAGGCTGGCGGTGATGATGATGATGATGATCGTATTGTTGATGATGATTTTGCATCGCTTGGTTATACTAGGTACATATGTAAGTATGTATGTAATGTAAAAGGTGCGCCTGTTTATTTCGACTTTAATCAAGCACCACTAAAAAAAAAAAAAAAGTTGGAAAAAAGTTAACAACAACAATAATGCACATTCAACAAAAAAAAAAATAATAATAATAAGACGCTCAATTCCTGACCTAAGACATCATTTTTTTCAATATCCCTGCATTTATTATTGAAAATTCTGAGCATGTCTTTTGACTGAATTTAGTTGAAAATGCCTGGTTAGTGTTGATGAACTGATCTACATGGGGTTGTTCGTGCGGTTGTTTAAGTCTTTGTTGTTGCTGAAATTTTGATGTTGTTTTGTTTATTTTAATTCATTGGAAACTATTTCAATTTTTATTAATAGCTTAAGTCACAGACACTTAAAAAAATCACCTGCATATTCAATATACCGCCAGTTTTTGTTCTTCTCCTTCTTTTCAATTATCAATTTTATAGATCCTTTATGAAAGACAACACACATACACATAAAAATGTTGAATTTTGAAATATTTTTGGAATGCCAGGATATTTTCCTTTAAGTTATTATTTAAAAGAGAGATATAGATACGCGTAAGGGGGGCAAAAACCATGAACTATCACTGTTGCATACAAATTTGTAACGTTTAAAAAACGTTAGACAACAGGGTTTTCGTCTTAGAAACTGTTATAAATATAGGAAAAATAGTATTAATGATGTTAAATCATACGATCTATAGGCCAATTCTAACACTCTAACGAGAGTGATTTCACGACCATGAAATGTCTAATTCAGTAAATGAATTGTTTTGCTGTATGGCTTGTTCGGCAGGAACTTCATGTCGCGATATCACGCACCAGCAACAGTCATTTTTAAAAAACTATTTTTCAACCCAAATTTCAAACTAAACAGTAACACATTGTGGATGAATTTGTTTTTCGACAATCCAATATGTGTTCTCAGAATTCCAAAAGTGGCAGTCTACTGTGGCGCTTCTTACAAGCGCCACAGTAGAACATAGAGACTTTCCAAATACCCTTTAAACATACATACTTATGTATTTACGCTCTTCCTTTAATTTTTTATATCGTATTAGGTAGGCAGGCTGATGGATACCCCGAAATATCCTAGGTCCCCCAGCTCACTTGGGTCCTGGAGTCGTTTCCTTTGTGATTGCCTGAAAAGTATGATAATGAAAATGAAGAATGGAATTTAGAGGGATGTAGTGGGAGTGGAAATGAGGGATAAAAAGGTGTGAACCACTTAGTGTGGCGTTACATGCTGCTGCACTAGCCATCCGCTGCTTCTTATGAAAGAGGCTAGCGCGGTCGGATTGACCGGAGCCAGACATGATAGGCTGTTGAAGCTCCACTCGCCTAGGTATCTTAGACGGTGATGCTTCAATGCCGGACATGTACCGCCGAGATGAAGGATCATCTCCTCCTCTTCCTCGTCTTGGCAACTTCTGCAGAAGTCGTTATAGGGCAGGCCTAGGCTTCTGGCAAGGTTCCCAAATGGGCAATGTCCAGTGATAACTGCTGCAGTCACTCTTAGATGAGATCTTGGCATTTTTAATAGCTTCCACGTTCTCTTAGAGTTAATATGCGGCCACAGGTACCTTGATATAAGGCATGTGGGCTCTGTGAGCCATTTTTCTTGGGCACGTTTCATCGTGTGGAGTTTTATTCTTTTCCAATACGCTGATAAGAGCTGTCCGCAAAAGGGGGCTATATCCCTATCCTCTAGGGCTGTTCCTTTTTTGACTAAGTCGTCAACGATGTTGGACTGATGTTCACATACCCAATTTAGGGTTAGATTAGATTGTCTCGCCATCTTATTTAAAGATATCGGGCATTCCTGAGCTAGACTAGTGTAAATTCCAATCAGGGAGTTGATGGCGACCTTGCTGTCCTTTAGTATCATCCCTACGGAATATCTTGTGAAACGTCAGCCATCTGGCCGCTTTATTTACAGCCGATATTTCAGCTTGAAGAACACTACATCCATCTGACAGTCTGGAGGATATTTTAGTGTTGAATTCTTCCATGTAAACGAAATCCCCAACTCTTTCTCCCCTTCTAACCCCATACGTGTAAATATAGAAGGATCCAGATTCTATGGGAGATTCTTCGATTTGGTAGCCGAAGCTCCTTGAGAGGAATGGTTTTGGTATGCAGTAGTCAATTAAATCGGGGATTTGGTGCATCTTCTCCAGAGCCCAATCGAAGAACGTACGTTGCGTGAAATGGTCCATCGACTTCAATTCTTGAGTCAGTTTTATCTTGTATGGGTCTTGGCGACGCCCAGTTCTTAATCGTAATCGAGTGATTTGGGTCGATTGCTAGGGACGCCTGAACGGCAGCGATATTTTCTTCACTTCGACCAACCAGTTGTCTCACTAGAACGGCAGTAATATGTAGACCAAGTAATATGTAGACCAATATTTTTGCACTAAAAATAAAAGATATCGGGCATTCCTGAGCTAGACTAGTGTAAATTCCAATCAGGGAGTTGATGGCGACCTTGCTGTCCTTTAGTATCATCCCTACGGAATATCTTGTGAAACGTCAGCCATCTGGCCGCTTTATTTACAGCCGATATTTCAGCTTGAAGAACACTACATCCATCTGACAGTCTGGAGGATATTTTAGTGTTGAATTCTTCCATGTAAACGAAATCCCCAACTCTTTCTCCCCTTCTAACCCCATACGTGTAAATATAGAAGGATCCAGATTCTAGGGGAGATTCTTCGATTTGGTAGCCGAAGCTCCTTGAGAGGAATGGTTTTGGTATGCAGTAGTCAATTAAATCGGGGATTTGGTGCATCTTCTCCAGAGCCCAATCGAAGAACGTACGTTGCGTGAAATGGTCCATCGACTTTAATTCTTGAGTCAGTTTTATCTTGTATGGGTCTTGGCGACGCCCAGTTCTTAATCGTAATCGAGTGATTTGGGTCGATTGCTAGGGACGCCTGAACGGCAGCGATATTTTCTTCACTTCGACCAACCAGTTGTCTCACTAGAACGGCAGTAATATGTAGACCAAGTAATATGTAGACCAATATTTTTGCACTAAACTTGTTATAGCTTGTCTACTAGGGCGAGCATAACGACCGAAAATTGGAGTTAAAGCTCTTAAAGTTGCGGTCACCAACTCCTGAGTTTTAGTTATACATTACATACATAATTTACATACATACGTTGCCCGTTCGCTTACCCTACCTTAATGAAAATGTTGAGTTTACTGAAAACAAGGAAAGTAACAGTAATATGATGAGTGAAATAGTGCGTTCAAAAATCAAATTCAGAGTTGTCAAGTAAGTATCTATTGGAAAACCCTTTACAAGCAACTGTTTTTGTAATCTTCTCTTTTGCTTAATTTTATTCTCCGCTTTAAATTTAAAAATCGCATTTTCTTTAGCCTTTTCCTATAGGGGCAGTTAAGACATTTCCTTAGGCTGCACGTTAATAGAAGACGCGCTTTTTGTCTGAGTGTTAAAATAGTTAGTAATTTCACAAATTATGTGGGTTCAGGTGTTGTTTGTTCTTTCTTTTTTTTATCATGAGTGGAAGAGGGTTAACTTTATTGGAAACGGTTAAAGACCTCTAATTTGTATATTGTTGATCGTGTGTATGGTTTATTTGTAACAAATTGAAGCAAACCTGCAGATTTTAAGGCATTTAAGCGAAAGATTTGATCTATTTTTTTTATTGCATTTAAAATAATATATGTACATGAAATTATTTTTTTAATTTGTAGGTATTTCTCTCTTGGGAAATTTTAGACATAAAAACTCAAGAAGCGCATATTTGTATATTTGAATATATGTATGGGCGGATTGGTAATAAAGTTACCTAAGTAGAAAAAAATTGTTATTTCTAAAACCATGTATTTCTCAACATAGTCTCCTTTTAGCTCAATACACTTAGTAAGATGATATTCCAACTTTTAATACCATCTAACCAATAACACGATTTTGGGAGCCCCTCAAATATGCGTTAGTTTCTTCGTTTCAGATGAATCTTTTTATATATAAGGTGGATGATCAACCAATTAGAAATGTATTCCACGTAATTTTAGGATCGTATTTAATGATGTGGGAAGCGGTGCGTTATCTTAAAGAAAGAACACTTTTTTCTTCTTTAAATGTGGTAGTTTTTCCTTGTCTGCATCAATCAATTGAATCCAATGCACGATAATACTTTTTTGTGATTATGGATAAGAAATATTCCGTGTACTTCCCAAAATACCTTGGCCATAACCTTGTCAGCCGATTTCACTATCTTCGCCTTCTTCGTAGGACTTTCACCAGCTTCCACCCATTGTTTTGATTTTTTGGTTTTGGTAGTGGGGGACCCACAGTTATTAACCAATGCCAAAAATCAACAGGATTACGCTTTATCATGTCCAAATACCACCGTGGTGTGGTCTGTTGAACTCGTTTATTTATTCGATACTGGACAAACGTGGCACCCATCTTGACGATAGCTTTTTCATATGCAAATGTTCATGCAAAATGTTGAATATACGTTCATATGATATATTTACCATTTCAACAATCTCACTTGAATCGGTGATCATTCATAACTACATGTATCGAGGATTTTCTTGATATTTTCTTCAGTAACCTCTTCTTTTGGCCTTCCTGTTGATGGTATTGTTGCAGTGCTTGTTCAGCCGCATTTAAATTCAGCAATTCAATATTTGACCATGTAATCTGACGGAGCAGACTCACCGTAATGTTTATCAAAGTTTTCTTTTGTCTCTTTCGCTGTTTTCCATTTCAAATATCTAACAACATTTATTGCCTAGAATTAAAAAATTATTTTACCTTATATTGTCCTCCCAGGGATTTAAGAAATAATCGTATGTTTGTGGAGAGCTGTCTGAGAACTAATTATGCGAATAATGAACCTATTGCAAGATGCTTACATTTATGTAACAACTTGTTTCCTTTGTTAAATTTTAAAGTTAGTTTTAGTTCGTTTAAATTTATGTTATTTAAATATTTTAATTAAAGTGTTCAGTAATCTGCAAGAATATAATTCTGTAGATGAAATAGTAAATAAATAAATAAACAAATAATATCTTTCAAATCGTTCGCAAGTAGTTAAGCTTAATGACAAAACTTCCGACCGACTTAATGTTAAAAGAGGTGTTCCACAGGGCTCGATACTTGGTCCCCTTCTTTTTTGTATGTACATTAATGACCTCCCTGACATTCATATCAGCAGTTCAATTCATATGTACGCTGATGATGTTCAAGTTTATAACTTTTGCACGATTGATGATGCTACTTCCTGTATAAGCAAGATTAATAGCGACCTGGATAAAATTAACAACTGGGCCGAGGCAAATGGTCTGAATATAAATTCCTCTAAGTCCAAATGTATTGTAATTTCAAAATCAAAAATTATGCGTGAGAATCTTCACATTAGGATCCATAATGACGAAATCGCCTTTGTTACCAAAGCAACCAATCTAGGGGTCATGTTTCATGAAAGGTTGACATGGTCTTCACATATTGGCATTGTTGTAAGTAGAGTGTATAGTATGCTGAGGAATTTGTGGATTGTCAAAGACTCCACCCCATTTAACATACGTATGTTACTAGCAAAAACGTATCTTATTCCTTCTCTTTTATACGGTTGTGAAATCTTTGCAAATTGTGGCAGCGAAGACCGACGTAAACTAAATGTGGTTTATAACAATATAGCACGGTATATTTTCCAGAAGCGGCGTTTTGATCACATTTCACAATACTCATATCAAATATTTCATCTCAAATTTGATGATCTGCTAAAATACAAATGTCTAACCTTCTTGCATAAAATAATCATTTCAAAACAACCGTCATATATCTATGATAGAATAAAATTTGCTAGGTCAAATCGTGGTAGGAAAATTATTCAAATAAAATATAGGAGTCTTCTATCGCAACGCCAGTATTTAATTCATGCATTTAGTCTTTGGAACTTATTACCAAATCATATTCAAAAGATAAGCAACGCTAATAGGTTTAAAATAGAATTAAAAAATTTATTTTTGTAACTTATTTTTTAACGATAAATTTGGTTTCTTTTTGCAAAGTACAATAATGATTCATGTTTTTCCTTTAACTTAAGTGATAACATAAATTGTTCCGTTTTTTACTTTTAATTTTTCCCTTTTGTTTAAATTTACATACATACGAGTATATTCATTGTTATTGTTTGCTCTTACCACTAACACTGTCATTTATAAGATGTATATCTTGTTGTGTTAGTTTATCAAATAAATAAATAAATAAAAATAAAATAAAAATAAATAAATAATTTTGAAACAAATAACAGGGTTTAATCACTGCACGAAATTCACTTTTTTCCATTTTTCAAGAAACAAAAAAATTGCTCACTTTAAACAACTACAACAACGAAACTAATCGATGTATTTAGGTGAAATTTTAACAGCTGGCATTTGACAGATCGCAATTTAAAAAAAAATTGTATTTGTGCTGCCATTTAGCTTTAGGTAGATTCAATATCAATCCACCCTCGTATGTATAAGCTTAAAGAAATTTCGCAAGTTAACCTAGAGTTGAAAATGCAACCTTGGAAAGACACAATACCTAGTCTTATCTGTTGAGTCGCTTTGGTTTGAAGAAATTTAAACTTATATATATTTATTTTATATAGACATTTTTGTTGGACCGCTTTCGCAGTGTAAATCCCGTTTTTTTGTACGATGAGGCTTATTTTTACTTAAATGGCCACGTCAACAAAGCAAACCTGCCATTACTGATTCGTTACTGGCCCGCAATGCTCTATTGAAACATCAAAAACCATTGTATTGCCCCAGGATAACTATTTGGTGGGCCTTATTCACGCATGAGATAATTGGACCATTTTTTCGAAAACTCTCGAGGCTTCATCGTACTCTTCACACACGTGGTTTCAAAAGGGAGGGGCGACTGTATACACATTTAAAGCTTCGATGAATTTGCTGCGGAAAATATTCCCTCAAAAACTAATTAGTCGCTTTGGGGACATCCCATGACCACCGATCTAAATCCCATGAATTTTTTTATGATGCTAAAAAGAGGGTTTATAATGACAAAAGCGCGCACCGCTTCCAAACCGGTTAGCGAAGTGCTTCCGAAATTTTTTTGGAGTTCCCAAAATCGGCTTCATGAATCTCCAAAATACCCAAACTTCCCCGGATATAATGCGGCAACTCTGATTTTCGCATTAAACCGAATGACCGTTTATACTCGTAGTTCAGATGCATGTTCCGCAGCAAAAACACGCACCGAATACGAAAAACCGGTGTCAGACCGGTTAGCGAAGTGCTTCCGCTTTTTTTTGGGGAATTCCCAAAATCAGCTTCGTCAATCCCCAAAATCCCCACACTTCCCCGGAAATAATAAGGCAACTACAATTTTCGCACTAATTATATCTCAGGTAAATTACTTTTCTCAATTGAAATTAAACTAAAAAGCATAATTTTTGTCAACTTGTTCGTTGGATTTAAAGAGTTGATCCCAATTTACTGTTTTCTGTGATTGAAAAGAAGAAAAAAATAGAAAAGAGAAATGTGAAAAAACTTCCACGGAATTTTTATTCGTAGTTAGGCTGAAAATTTCTCGGAATGAAGTAAATCGATCAAAGTCTGAAGAAGACAAAACAAAACTGATCGAAATGAAATTCGTAATCAAAACCATCTCGAATAATTTCTGTAGCAGGCCTGTATAAGTTAGCCACCAAACACCAGTTGATGTTGGCGACTAACAGCGCAATTGGTCTAATATTTTTGGTCATGTTTAATTTACGATATTTCAGCCGATTAGTTTTTTAATTTAAGAATTTTTTATTGAATTCACCGCACACTTTAAATATTATTATAAAAAATATTTTTTTGTATGGTCATTGTCAAAATTCTACTTGCATCCTGGAATTGCATTATCAATATGAAACACTGTGAAAATGTGTATGAAATGAATTTTAACTATCATATACATACATATATTAAGACATTTTTCCACTTAAGAACATAAATAACTGTTTTGCCTGTTAAAAACGTTAGTATAAATGCAATTTGTTTAAAATGATCTCAACTTGCAGTTGAATGAACTTTTTAGGTTTGAATTTTTCCCTTAATAAAACCCTTTTTCTTAGAGTTTTTATTTTTGTATTAAATAAATTTATTTTAACTTCTTGCCCGCAAACATAAATTGTATTATTTTATATCTATTAAGAAGTTGAATAAACTTTCAAGATCGCCATCACAAATTTGAGATCCCTTAGCCAATTAGTTTTCTCTAAAGCTATAAATATCGTTTAGCATTTGTTACTTTTTTTTTTATCAAATTTGATCAAACATTTTGCCAATATTGAGTAAGGTTTTTTGAACTTAGATCTAAAGCAACGGTAATTGAATAACTCAACTAATACATATGTATGTGCATACAACAGAAATAAAAGTGAGCACAACAAACAGTGTATTGAAACGTTGGCTATCAGTTTTCTGGTTGCCTTTTACACAAACTGAAAAGGGTTCTTAGCATTTGAAACCCCTATCTTTAAACCACACAGGTCTTTGACATCTTTAAACTACAGGTTCAACAAACCTTTAGATTTCAAATGGCTCTAAAATACAAAACTTAACAAATTTAACAGCAAACAGTTAATCGTTTGACAAACCGAACAAAAATACAGAAACAAAACATTTGTTGTTTTTCTTTTATTTAGTCTGCAAACTAAACAGTCAAAGGATTTTCGCTCAGCCAACTCAAACACACAAATAGTTGTTGCTCTTATTTTATGTCTTGTGGTCTTCTTCGTTCGGCATCGTTGCACATCTTTTCAGGGTTTTATTGTCGTTATAAAAACACGCATTCTCTTGTCACACACACTCACGCAGCCAAACAAAGTTGTTGTACACAAATACGAGTATTACGGGAGATAACTTCTTTTGGCGACATTTAGGACTAAAATGTTCATATTTTGTTTTTATACCATAGAACTCTTGTTACATATTGAGGGAAAATTACAAACCAAAAAGAAACTAAAGCAAGGGAAAATTTAAACTTTCAGCAAAGTTCAACAAAAGTCTTTCAAATCAAATCTAGTTGGTTTTGACGAGATTTCCCATACAAAATGAAATCTAGATTGCGAATAGATTTTGACGAAATCTGGTAGATTTTTGTAAGTGCTCTATTACACAACTGTGATTTTGTTCACAATAATATTTTAAAATACTACGCTGCCATAAAAAAACAATATATATGCACATACTCATACATACATGAGAGAAAAGTAAGGAATTGCTGAGAATTGCCGAGTACAGGTAATTCTTTTTCCCTTCATATTCCCCTCACCGAAAGTTTCTATAAAAATCAGAAATTGCCCAACTAACGTTGCTGTGCCTGACCTGGCTGGCACTAATCACATTTTAAGGCCCTGATTCACTATCCTACACGATCGTACGATTCATTCACAGGAAACTGTTTCAAAAGTCTGGCCGACTTGAAAAAATCGTTTCACAATGGCGTTGTAGGATTGAAATAATTTATATAAACCGTAAAACAATTAAAAAGTCTTATTAACATAATAATTTTACATTACTTAAATTTTTTTCTTGAGGCACCAACAATATTCTTATATTTTTCACAATATATATCACACTGATCGCACAGAAACCATAATGTTTTGAAAAGTTTCATAAAATTTTTCAAATCGTACGATTTGACAAAAAGTCTGTTGCATGGTTGCATTTTTAGTACTTTTTTTTAGCACACATGCTTTATTTTGTAGATCGCACGATCGTGTATGATAGTGTAGCAAGGCCTTAAATTAGAACTAACACAAAATTATTTATCCATCACCTCAGGCTAAACCTTTCAAAAATATTGATTTTCTAAAGAAAGTTACTAAAAAGAAATAAAGACAAGACAACTTTTATTAAGGACAATAAAAATCCCATCAAAAATAAAAATGTTTGCATAACAAATAAGAATTATGCGGGATTCTGACAGCTGATACTCATTAAAATGAGTTGCCAAACGACTAGGAACATTGGACGTTGCCAGAAAGTTTACGTATGCGTTTACGAAGTGTATGCATTGTAAATATGCATTGCAACTTGCAATTAGGAAGTCGGCCTTTTAACAATTGAGTGTCAACCGCACTAACTAGCTCCAGAGCTAAGGGTGCCTCGATGGCTGATTTGGTAGAGTACTCGACCTATAGTCTGGAAGTCGCTGGTTCGATTCCTGCCACAGAAACTGAGTGTTACTGCAGACAAGCAGGGAAGCTTCGCAGTTTTCTTTAACAAAAAAAAAAGTTTATTTTGCCTGTTGACGGCAATATTATGTCAACATCAATTTATGACGACATCAGTATTAATCTTGCATTCCCTAACAGTTTTGTATTGATGTTGCCGATTATGTTATGTTAACCGATTATGTTAATAAAACCTAACATGCAGTCTACACCTAACTTGAAACGCAGTTAAAACATGATGTTAAAACTTGCTGTTTAAATATCTATCTGTTAAAGTCGGCGTACACGTAGTGATGTTAGAGTTGTAACTTTTCATAGTAAAACAATAAAAATGGCGAAAAACAACTACAAATAGCAGGCTGTTGTCAATTTAAGTTATAACAGAGTTTCCAAATGAAATGTTTTAACAACCAAGTTGTAACTTTAACCAAACTTTAACATGAGCGGTCCACATTTAACTTTAACTTGATGTTAGCGTTAAAGTTAGTGTTTTCAAGTCAGGTGGAGACCGCACTTAACACAAATCTCTAATGCATGTGTCAGTTGCTTCGTTTTGTTTTCATTTTGATTTAGAACAAAATTTTGTGCAAAATAAGAAAGTTTGTGGAAACAGAAAGATGAGGAGGTTTTTAAATACAAAATATTTTTCCAGCCATATTTACACTCCAGTGACCAAGAAAACCAAACAAACTTAATAGTGGAAAGAAGACTGCTTAGATAGAAGTTCTGCATTTTTTATTCTGGCCATTGATGGGGTCTTTAGAGCTCCTCTACTAATTTCTGAAATTGAGCGGGATTCGTAATTTTAATTTTTCCATTTTATTCCAATTTTATTAATTTTAATTTTCTTTATTAATACCAATAAAAAATTATAAATAGCTTGTTTTCTATGTTTCCCAGCTATCTAAGTATATGTCTTAATTAATTTTTTTGATGTTTTTGTTTGAACTCGACGCTAAAACTGTGACGACAAAATAATCGGCAATTAAAGACAATATTGCCTGCCGCCATTTTCTCTTGTACACAGAAAAAAATATAGTAAAAATAAAATCAACAAAATTTTTGTCTGAAAAAATAATTTGTATGCATATACATAAATATCAAAAAAATAACCGTGGATATCGTACTTTGTTGTTGTTTAAAAATTTGGTTGTTTTCGATCAATAATTATTTTTACTAAACTTTTGTTTGAATCCACGAATATCCTTATAAGACCGCATTCAAACAATTTATTAATTGATTCAACGAATTTCGTTATTGAACACGAAAAACACTTTTTTCTGTATAGAATATCAAATATGTGTCGGCAGTTATCGATACATGCCAATATTGACAATGGGAATGCCGAATCGCCCCAAAATTTAAAAATCGGCGTCGTCTTGTATTGCCGCCGACAAGCAGAATATGGCTGATTGTCTTCGGTATAGGTCGGTGTGAATGTCTCCCGGTTTTATTTCAATTTCTTTACTATTGTATTAACAAAGAGAAATGATTTATTATGTGCCTCCCAATAAAAACGGATGTTATTTTGCATTTAAGAATCATCTTCCAATTACGCTTCTTTACACTTTTTCAGCTCACAAAACCTGTGCTGGTATTCTGTGTCGAAATCGCCAATTTTGATTCTGCAAACAATCATTCAAAAGTTTTTTGAGTTGCGTGTTGATCGTAACCTTCTACCATCAATCGATAACTTTCAGCAGCCATTTTCTTGAAATGAGAAAAACTTATCAGAGTTCACAAATGACAAAGTAGAACAAATATTTACCGTAATATAAAAAAAAAAAATTATAGCATCTTCCGTTACATAGTGTCTACAACTGATATTAACTCTGATATAATATGAGAGAGAACGTCAGCAGATTAACGAGAAAAAACAAATTATATTTTCTCTCATATCTAGCATGGCGCCAAGTATTTTTGCGAATATCATAATATTTCACAATTTTTAAGCAACCATGCAGTAAACATCGTTGAATGTTGTATTTTTCTTAAACAAATTTATATATTCCAGCAACAAAAAGAACAATAAACGATTTTTTATAAATATTTTAATGATTTTATGATGTTTTTATTAAACTTTTTCGGGAACTCTTCAAAAATTTAATATTGTGTCGGTTTGTTTACGTTTTTTGACAGTTCATATCATGATATGGTTTTCTAAATATATATTATCAGAACAATATTGTGATATCTGATATAATATTGCAATAATAGTAATTTTGAAGGCTACACGTGATATAATTCTCTCTGCTATCAAATTTGACGTTTGCTGATAGAAAAATATTTGATATTATATCACGTATAGACTCTATGTTAAGCAGATGATTGTTGCGCTACCTTGTATTACGCCTTGAAGTAAACTACCAGGATTTACGAATTTAATAATACACAAAGGTAGGGAAATTCCCAACCAAGATTCCACTTAAACAGTTTTTAAGCATTTTGTATTTTTATTTTTCAAAAACCACCACCAACTAAAATAAAACAATGTAAAATCCTGTGAAAAATATACTGGCATGTGCTGCTTACCGTTTGCGCTCCAAATTCAGTACGGGCCGCACTAAACACAATCTGCTTACTTACTACATCATTAACATGCATTTTACGTTCGTTGTTTGTATGGTTGGATGGATTGGTACGGTGCAGTGCGGTGTGTGCCTTAGCAGTGCAAGTCGCCGTATAAATGTAAACGAAGAGAATATAAGCATTAAAGCTTGTGACTTGGCTCGTGTCATCTGTTGCCGCTTTAATATATAATACATGCACGCATACCAAGAAAATAATTTTGCACCACACAGGTTAACGAAACCAAACAAAAAACGTAAAAATTAACCCGCACTGAAACTTCTATCCACCATCCTTGACGTTGGACGCATGCGCTCATAACTTAACATTCAACCAACAAACAAACCAAGTAATTTTTCTACTTTTCTTTCGTAAAAAAAACGAGAACTAATCTGCTTGCTTTGAAGTGCTTATGTTGCTGTCGACTTTCAATCTTTTACAAAATACGATCCTTGAAAGACGAAAGGACACGAATTGGCTGTCGGGTATAAAAAGAAAATAAAAAATTAAATTTTTTTTTTAAATAACAAATGATATAAAAGACATTTATAAACGCTTTATTTTTTCAAGGGTCGTCTCATCTTGCATCACACCTGTCGCTTTTTTTTATACATTTGTTTGATTATTTTTTGCGTTGTGTGCATCAAGAAAAAAGGTGCTCTTGTGATGATAGTTAAGTTTTATATTTTTATAGGAATCTTATGATTTTTTTTTTTCGTTATCAGCCTTTGATTTTAATTTAGTTTAAATGCCAGTGTGGAGTTGAAAAAGTTGTAATATTTTTATATTTTATGTAGACATATGCATATCTACTAGCTGTTCCGGCAAACGTTGTTTTGCCTTAAAATTTATATAGAGATTTTGAAATATTGTTTAAAAAAAAAAAAAAGACAGTACTTCTCAACGATCATTTGTACAGTGAACTCACGAAAACGTGTACAATCGAAAGTGTGAACATCTCAGAAATGTGAACACTTTTCATGCTATGTTTTAAACAAAACTCTCTTACATCACCTTTACATTACCATTACAACAATACAACAAAAACAGGCATCTGGTAAGCTATGTTGATCAAAAATATTTGTAACTTTTTTCACAATTTTAAACTATGAATGTACCTTTTCATAATTATAAATTATTCTTATTTGAATTATTTTTATGTTCACAAAATAATTTGTATATGTTTAATTCAGAATAAAACACTAAATTCACTTTCAAAAATGTAAACAATACATTTGACGTAAATAGCCTACTATATTGTCAGTAGCAAAAAATTGTCACATGCCGTAGTGCTGCCACCGTATATACTTTAATGCACCGAGCTACGTAGCGAAAACTTCTATTGCAAAGTAATGTGCAGCGTTGTCAACTTTGAAATTTCAAAACGCACCAAAATGGGGAAAAAAGCGCGTTATTTCAACAAAGTTTAGAATTTTTATTTTCATTTTTAAAAAACCCTTTTTCATTATAAACAGTATAATAAAACACAAAAAACAAGCTTTTTCATTTATACACGTCTCTAACATTTCGAAAAGCAGAGAACAAAAATTCAAACAATTCTCTGCTTTTCGATACTTTCAAAAAACAAATCGTAGCAACCAACGGTTGTTCATTTGTTTGAAAGGTGTAAAGAAATTTTAGACGTGTATAAATGAAAAAGCTTGTTTTTTGTGTTTTGACAGATATTATTAGAGCATTTTTCTTTTTAAATTCTCAACAATTTATTTAGATTGTTGGGATATAAAGTTGAATGTTTGAGAATATCTTTTAAAAAAATTTGCAAAGTCTCCTATGAAATGTCGACATATAGATAGCTGGGAAACATAGAAAACAAGCTATTTATAATTTTTTATTGGTATCAATGTTAGAAGCTAAAATAGCGAATAAAAAACTTTATTGTTTAATTATTTTTTATATAATAAAAAGCATAGACAATGTCAGACGTATGTACATGTACGTTTGAGAGCAAGTTTTAAAAATCGTCTGTAAAAATTAAAAATTTTGACAGACATGAAAAAATTCATGAGGAATTACATATTAACAAACAGACGTAAAAACATATCGTCTGTGAGTGCCTTTATTAACTTTCTGGATCAACACAATTTTTTAATACATTTTATTGGCCTTGAAGGCTTTTTGTATTGCAAATGTAAATAAAATAAGTAAATAAATAAATTTATTTTTCCATCCTATTCTATTCTAAAACGTGAACAAAACCTGATAGCGTTAAAACGTTTATATTAGCTTCACTGGAGGAATTTTAGCGATTCCCGAAACCGATTTTGGGATTTCCCAAAAAGTTTTGAACGAACATACAAATAAAATTGTAAAATGAATGAAATTAACTTTTTTCAAAGAATCATTTATTGAATTGATTAACGTTCCCTCATTCATTACCAATTAATGTTTAATCTTCGGTCAACTTTTTGGTTTTATTTACAATAAAAATTTTGTTATTGTTGCCACAACGTGAGATTTATCTTTTTTGGCTGTTTTGTTTAATGCTGAAGATATTTTTTTTTTTCATATAAAACAGATATTTTGGAAATTTATGCAATTTCTGTTTAAATTGACTTTTAATTTTCAAAATAAAATTCAACAATTTTGGGATTTCTCAAAAAGTTTTGAACCACTTCGCTAGCCGGTTCGGAACCGGATTTTCATATTTGGTGTGCGTTTTTGACGTTGAGCGTGTGTCTGCACTATTAATATTCATTCGCTTTAGTGCGAAAATCGCTTCCCGGGAAGTGGGGGATTTTGGTGATTCCTGAAACTAATTGTGCGAATTCCACGAACACGTTCTGTAATCATTTCGGAACCTGTTTTTCATATTCGGTGCACGTCTTTGCCGTGGAACGTGTATCTGAACTATTAATGGCCATTCGCTTTAGTGCGAAAATTAAAGTTGCCGTATTGCTTTCAGCGAAGTGAGCAGGGAGTAGACTTGAGTTCATGAGCTCTTTTGAAAGAGTGCTCTTTTTAGTTCAGCTCTTTTTACTGAAATATGTCTTTCTTTTAGTTCAATAGTTCAGTGCTCCGTAAATAATATTTTCAATGAACGGCTCTGTTCAGGTTTCATGATAAAGAAAAGCAAAACAAAATTGCTGTAAACAAATGAAAAGTACAATTATTATAAGGATTAAAAAAAGGTGAGATTAGAAATTTTCAGGTGTGATGAAAAATAATTTTATTAAAAAGAAAAAAAAAACGATATATTTGTGATGATGTCTCGATGTTTTCATATTCAATTATGTTCGCATATCATTTATTTTTATAATACAAAAAACCAAAGTAAAATTGTATTGTCTAATATTCTGAATAGTTGTATATAATATAGATATGTACTTTTTACGTCAAATTCTGGCAGCACTGTTTGACTACTTCCGTATGCATATCTACTAGAAATAAAGAAACATAAACGAAAAAGAAAACTTGAAGACAAAAGAAAGAAACATGAACTACGGAACTAAAAGAGCTCGCAGAAATGATCGGCTCACTTAGCTCCCTGAAGTGAATAGTTCAGTGACACTAGTTCGTTCGCGAACTACCCAACTCTAGCAGGGAGAGAGATTTTGACAATTCTCGAAGCCAATTTTAGCAATTCTCAAAAAACTCGAAACCGCTTCGCTAACCGGTTAGCGTTTTTCCCGAGGAACATGTATCTGAACTATTAACGGTCATTCGCGTGCGAATTCGCCTTGTAAAGAACATGTACAAAAATTTAAATGGCGCCGAAAAAGGTATACAAAACTTGGCAGAGAAAGTGCCGCCATATTAACCGAATTCGCCGATGCATCCACCTAATAATGAATTCGCCTTACTACTCATAAAGTAGATTTCATTTTGTATTGGAAATCTTCTTAAAATCTACTAGATTTGGCTTGAAATCTCGAATGAGCAGATTTAGCTTTGGTGTAAATACATCAATTCAAAATCTAGTAGATTTGAATTGAAATCTACAACGAAATCTATATCGTTTACACCACCGTTTTTTGACATCTAGCAAGATTTCATTTTCACAAAAAATTTTTATGCATGCGAGTTTGACAAAACAATTTTATCAGTGACTGAATACACCAGCATTAAAGTGTATATTTTTGTTGCCAAGAAACTGCATACACCACATTAAAGTGTAATTTTTTTTGCAGTGTAGTATTTTTAAGTACTTTTTGAACAAAATCACGGTTGCATCACTTGGTACTGAGTAGATATCGACGAAATCTACTCATAAAGTAGATTTCATTTTGTATGGGAAATCTCAAAATCTACTAGATCCCAGCAGTCCACAGGTTATTACAATTTGCAAAGCATGCAATTGTAAGCGATTGTGTCAACAGAAAAAATCAAAATAAACAGGTTAAGCACAACAAACAACTAGCATCCGAACCAGATTAGTCTTTTTCTATTCATTTTGTTAAATTAAATGTACATAAGAAGCAAAGAAGAAAACAAATGCTAATAATATAGTTTTGAACTTATCCAATCTTCGCTTACAATGTATACAGTATAGGATGCATCTTACGGCCTAGGCCATCGCTGTGTAAATGTAAGTAGGAATTGTATACAGACTTCGGATGGGGCACGCTTACATTGTCAGTGGTCTTAGATCGAAGATGTATGTGACAAAAATTTCACTAGGACTTGGCTTGAAATCTAAAATGAGCAGATTTCGCTTTGGTGTAAATAGGCTATTAAAAACATTGTACGTAACATTATTTAACAAAGTGGGCTTGGTTTAAAAAACTAACAGCCTGTTCATGGATCGCGTTTTAAATAAAGCGAAAACCAGCGACACGTTTGTGACTACGTAATTGGGTCTGTGTAATGCGCTTCTCATTGTTCGCGTTCTGTTACGTTATACGCGTATTAGTATACATATTCCCAATCCCAAATATTGCCACTATAAAAGTTATATGTATCTTGTTTACTTTTTTCGTGTAAAATATATTTTTGCATCGTGAATAACGGTAACCCTATTTCAATTGAAAAAAAGAAACCGGTGATAAATATTTATGTAAACAAATCATCTTTATGCTGGAAAAAAAAAAATTATAGAATATTTGCTGGTCATACAAATTCTGTTGATGATCAGACAAATGCTTTTATGGATTGATCCTAATTTATTCTTTTGTTTTTTAAATTATTTCCTTTCTTTAAATAATTAGCAAAAAAGGAAATTGTTTGCATATACATATATATATATTGGTATGTACGTGTTAACATGGATATGAACGTTTATTTATGTATATGTGTATGTGTGAACATGTATGCATACTTGTTTTTGCTGTTATTTCCATTTTTATATATTTGAATCTTTATTTTTGTTCAAACTCCTTTTTTCTTGCTCAACGAATAAAAATTTCCATTCGCGCAGCATTCGCCTGTTTGGCATGTAAAAACGCGATACACAGACAGAAAGAAGATGTCAATTGTTACGTTTTTCGTCCAAAAAGTTTTTTTTCGCGTTGCATGAACGCAAATAAGAAAAACGTCAAGATTTCGTCCCTTTTTTTGAGCACATTGTGTTCCATGAACAGGCTGTAAGCCTATAATTCATTCGAGAGTTCTAGTTAAGTGCAGTGAAAATTTCAAAAGGATCGGTCCAACGGTCTAGCCCCCCATATGGTGCAAACAAACAACGAAACAAATATACAAACACACATTCCGTTATATGCATACATACATGTACGTACATATGTAAATTAAGTTGTACTAAATTGTCACTAAAAAGGTTTCTTTTGCAGAATTTTTCACCACAACAAATCGTAACAAACAAGACATTATAAAATATTTTGCAAAATTGATTGAGTTGTTTCATTTTTTTGTTTTTTATTTTCTCTCACTTTTTATTTTAGGGTTAATATATTCCATTCATTGGTTTAGTTAATTTTTTCTTTTACCTTTGGTTTTTTTTCTTTGTTTTATCATTGATTTCACATTGCACTGAATGGCTGGCATTTCCTACGATTTCTTTTAACATATTTTGACTTGGATTTGTCATGGCGGTCATTGCATTTGGAAAGACGACTCTATACACTTAAATAATACAAAACGGCTTAAGAAGTATTTAAAATAAAAAGCCAACTTAAAGCACAGCACATTGCATCGCAAGTATACAAATACGTGACCACCCCCTCCACCCACTTTACATTCATACATACTCATACATACATCATATTGATAGCAATTTGCAATGGTTGGCTATAGCACTTTAATGGTTTCAGATTTATTTGTACGCACATACACAACAAACAAGAGGTTTAAAATGGAATGTAAGTATTTAAAATTGACATGTCTGTTAAATATCTAGCTAAATGCAACAATAGACTTAAGGCTTGAAGATTGGCACAATATCTATGTACGACAGAACGAACATACAAATAAAATTGTAAAATGAAATATTTTCAAAGAATCATTTATTGATTTGATTAACGTTCGCTCACTCATTACCAATTAATGTTTAACCTTCGGACAACTTTTTGGTTTTATTTACAATAAAATTTTATTATTATAAATTTTTCGTTATACGATAGGTTTTTTCTTTATTCTATTTTGCGATTCCGCAAGATCCTAATTCGTACGAAAGCAGAATTGTCACAACATGAGATTTATCCTTTTTGGCTGATTTGTTCAATGCTGAAGAGATAATATTTTATATAAAATGGGTATTTTTGAAATTTGTGCAGGTTAAGCATCCCATACACGTTTCAATTCAATTGATTCTTGGCCATATATCATAAACCGAATTTATACAGGGCGGCGTTGAAATACCATTATGGTTTGAATTGACCTTTGATTTTCAAAATAAAATTCAAAAATTTTTGAACGCTGTTCCATGTTAAATTCCCTAAGTATTCCTCAGAAAGCTCTGAAATAAAAATAAAAAATTCAAACAGCTGAGTATATTATTCGCTACACTAGCATCTAAAATTGATTCAATCAAAACATTATAAATAGCTTGATTTTTGTTTCCTAGCTGTTTATATGTCGATATTTCGTACGAGCTACCCTAGTCATAGTAGACTTGGAAACTTTTAAAAGATATTCTTAAATATTCAACTCTATACCCAATAAACTAAATAAATTATTGAAAATTTAAAAAGAAAAATGCTTTAATCATACCCGTCAAAATACAAAACACGAGCTTTTTATTTTTCACCTTCCTCACCTCTCTACTTTTCTTTACACCTTTCGAACAAATGAACAACCGTTGGTTGCTACGATTTGTTTTTTTTTTTGACCAGAGGTGAGAAAAAAAGTAGAAGTGAGAAAGGTGAAAAATAAAAAGCTTATTTGTTGTATTTTGACAGTTACGGTTAAAGCATTTTTCTTTTATAATTCCCAATAATTTATTAAGTAGCTCCTATGAAATATCGACATATAGACAGCTAGGAAACAAGACACAAGTTATTTATTTCATATAGTAAAAATAGTTATTGAACATTCAAACCATAAAGATAGTTCTGCGCCAACCTGTATTTACGGTAACACATACCTTAATATGTATGTTCATATACAGGGTGGGCCAGCAGTTATAATGGGGCTTAAAAGTTTAATAACTTTTTTGTTTATTTTTTTCTCATATACAATACACAAATTGAAATTTTTACACTAAGTATGAAATATAATGACCACCATTTTCAGCTACGCACTGATGGGCTCGTTTCAGAGCATTTTCCATAACATCTTTCATAATTTGAGGCTGTTGCGCTCGAATTTCTGCAACAATTTTCACCTTGAGTTCAAGGATTGTCTCTGGCTTGTTCACATATACTCGCTCCTTCATATAACCCCAAAGAAAATAGTCGGGTGCTGTCAAATCTGGCGATCGCGCTGGCCAAATCGTTTCCGAATTTCTGGAAATTATTTGCTTTCAAAAAATTTTTATTTAAAAGTGCCATTGTTTCTTGGGTAGTGTGGGCAGTTTTAGTGTTTTCAAGAGCAGAACTTTAAAAATTTGCTTTCATAAGCCGATACCGACCTTCATTTACGGTAACAGCACTTGCATCTTCATTCTCGAAGAAGTAAGGTCAAAAGATATTTTCAGATGTGATCCCACACGATATTGTACTAATGGGGTGTAATAGGCGTTGATGAATGGCTCTTGAATTTTCAGAAACCCAGAGTTATCAGTTCTGCTTATTAAAAAAGGCATTCAAATAAAAATGAGCTTCATCACTCATAACCAAATTTTCAGTAAAGTTGATTTCATTTCTGGCCAACTCTTAAAATTTAACTGCAAAATTTAGACGTTGCCGATGATCTGCGGGTTTAACTCTTTCACCTTAGGAATAAGGTTGGTGATGACGATCGAATAAGCAACGAATCATTGATTCAGAGTGCGAAATTCTGACGTTAAATGCGTTAAAATAATTGATCTCTAATAGCATTCTATTATTTTGTCTCTTTGTTCAGTTGTGTATCTCTCCATTATTTATTCTCCAAGTGTTACTTATAAAATCTGAACAAAAAAATTACAAATGAAAAAGTTATTGAAGTTTTAATCCCCATGGTAACTTCTGGCCCACCCTGTATATGATTCTGTAATTTGTGATTTTGTCTTTATATCGCTTAAGGGTCTAGCCTGATTGCACTTGACTAGTCCTACCATAAGCAAAGCAATATTATATAAATTTGTCTGGCTTTCTGTTTTCAATAAGCGAAGTTCATAAAAAATATGGTACATTAGAAATAGATATTTCTAGAATTATTGCAAGTAAAGTTTCAGCAAACTTTGGTAAAAAACCTCGAGGTGTGGGCCGGTTATATCAGTTTTAAGATTTATTTCAAAGTCCTTTACCATTTAGTATAATTTTAAAATTTTATTTGTATTACCTTAAAATGTAGAACAACAATTTCAATATTCTTGTTTTTTGTGTATAATGTACTATATGGCCCCCTTATTGCAACAACATCATAACTCAAAAAAACTTGTTTCGAGAAACCCCATTCTACATTGTTAGTTTCCATACACGTTTTAGAGAAAGCTTTTAGAAAATATCTCCTAAAGGAGGCAGTTTAAAAGTAATTTGAATGAATTTTTTTGCACAATATAGAGGATAGTGCTGTTAAAGAATCTGCATTGTTAACACAAAACTCGTTTTTGAGTTATTACTTTGTTGCAATAAAGGAGCGATACGTATTACATACATAAATGTACAATTCAATGCTTATTTGTTGCATTATTTAATTATTTCAATAGTGCACAGATTTAATTTTTGATACCAATACCTTGTTCCAGTACTTGTCTCAAACACTCTTCAGTAATTTTTAAAATCACTTCACTCAATTTTGAAGCACTAAATGGTTTATCCAATGGTGGAACATGCACAAAAAGAGAACGGCAACAATCACGGTCCAATGATTTTAAATAAATATATCCACACAAGTAGTTGCCTACCTCCTTAGATATTTGGGCAATTACTGCATTTGCTTCTGGCGTATCAAGCTCATTTGCATAGTCTGGTATGCAACCACAACTGTCACTTATTATTTCAACTATTTTTTCAAGATCCAGCTTGCAGAATAGAGCGGATTTTTTGGCAGGACAATTTTTTAAACAAGCTTTTCCGTTGGGCAGGTGTTTGCCAGCAAAATCAGCTCTTTTGAAATTGTTGTTGTAGGCCAGCTTTTCTATATTTACACAAGTCGCATGACCATTAACACCACAGTGTATAACTAAAGCAGGTCTTTTTGACCATATAGCGTCAACAGCTTCATCAACAGCATCATATTCAACAGGTATTTCTAACTTGTCCACTTTATAGGAAGTATTATCATAAACAATTTCGTCAGGCAGTAAACGAACCTGAAAAATATATTCAGAAGAAATAATTTTTATCCATGTGTTTATAAATATGTATACGTCATGATAGTTACCGCTTCCCAACTAGCATTAACGGTTTCGTGCCCAACGAAAGGTCCAAACCCCGTGACAATTATTCGTTTTTCAAATTGATTCTGAACAACTTCCATATTTTCTACTCCACACCAAATTATAAACGCATTGCTCTATTCCAAAGTATACCTAGATTATTGGTAAAAAAAATGTTTTTTGTTTATCAAAGACATTTGACACATCTCTAAAAAATTTGTCATATAAAGTTTGTTAAATTATGTTCCAATAAAATATTCTTCTTTTTTATGAATAAGGCATTTAATACTTGAAACATCAAAAATGTACTTACGTTGTTATCAACAACAATTATACCGAATGTTTGCTTTAAGATGTTTAATAACAAGGCGAATTCATTATTAGGTGGATGCATCGGCGAATTCAAGCGAATTCATTTAATATGGCGGCACTTTCTCTGTCAAGTTTTGTTTACCTTTTCGGCGCCATTTAAATTTTTTAACATGTTAGTTATCAACTACTTTTGACAGCTTAAGTGTGAATTCGCCTTTTTACACAAACAAAATACCTGTTGTTTTTTTTATTTTTGTATTGTTGTAGCGAAGCGGCTACCTTGTTTTTTGTATCATGTTTAATAATGGCACTGAAAAAGTAAACAAAAATTATTTATTTACCATATGAAATTCGCCGGGTGACTGTAGAGTATTTCCAGGCTAAAAAACAAACCATTATCTGGCAGCTCCCAAAGCGAATTTAATACCAGGTGACCTCATTAGTGTAGCTGATCGTCAGCTGTTTAGGTGCTCATTACCAAACTATGTGTTCATATTTTTTTCACACATTTTCATGCGCGCCATTTCATATTTCCTGTATACAAATCTTAGCCCATTTGGTGCGGCTATACTTAATTTAGTACAGTTAAACATTGGGCAACAATTTTAAAATTGATTTTACAATACGCACACAACGTAGTAGATGAAATGGACCAGTCAAATTTATTGTTCAAAATTGACATTTGTAGTATGAGATCTTCTTGGGTGTTCTGTATCGACATTTTTAATATATATATAGGCGGCATAGATAATATATGAAAATTAAAAAAATATGAAAATTGTATTTTATTTTTACTAGCTAGCTGGTGAAAAATAAAGTAAAATAATTAGCTGCCAATGCAATTTTTAAAACCAATATGTATTGAAAACGTTTGCTTTCGAAATTTTCACTTAACTACCACCACCCTGATCTACCCATTTATTATTTCTTTAATGGTGTTATATAAGTATGTACATTTTGTATACAATGAATAAAAAAAATAAACTTTTTTGTTAATAATTACTTCCAGTTTTATTTCGACAGTAATGGGCAAGGCGAATTCATTATTAGGTGGATGCATCGACGAATTCAGGCGAATTCGGTTAATATGGCGGCACCTTCGCTGTCAAGTTTTGTTTACCTTTTTCGGCGCCATTTAAATTTGTTATGGAAAATTTAACGTTTTCTAGTTTTCAACCCATTTCTGGCGAAATTACCGGCCTGCTCATGCTCTCAGGAGAGTTCCAACCCTGTCGCCAGCGGTTTGGGGAGTATTTTCCAACACACAAAAAAAAATATTTATACAAAAGTACTATTGATAACACAACACCTACAAACACCACACATCTCGCACCCCACAATCACGGTTATCATATGAGGGAATAGATGTTCACCCTCTCTATGCCCACCCTACCATGTCACAGAAGGCTCCTGGAATACATAATTTTTTCTGTGACCCGAAAATCCACCCGACCGTTCCTACCACTTACCGGTCTACCAATGCCATAACACTTCTTGATTTACTCTTTCATGGTTTTATTTAACTTTTTCTTCAAAACATAATATTGCCTTATCTTATCTTATTACTAACACCAAAAAAACTTAACACAATTTGTACAATAATTAAAAAAAAATCTCTAACAACAATAAACGACTTTAGCCAATATTCAAATAAGGAAACAAAATCTCTTAAAAGCTATACGTTCTTATCCTGTTTTTTGTCGCAGTGTCTGGTAAAAGGTATTTATTATCTGTTAAACGAATTTTTTAAACTTAAATACAACCACTTTTCTCTATTTCTTTCTTTCTAGCACCTATTTCTATTACCTTGAAGGAGCTCCCTAAAGATTCTTTTTGCTTCTTGTCGATAGCTAGTAACATTCACCCGCCTAGAATATGCTTTTAAATCCTTTTTTCTCGTAGACACCGCACAAACACCAAGATATCAGTAATCGTAGTCTTAATATTAATTTCCTAAGATATACATACACTAAACTACAAACACTCTCGATATCACACAAAATTCTTTCACAAACTCACAACTTTTATATATGTATATATAAAAAAAAATACGAATCTTAATAAAATTAATTTTGAAGGTTATTAACAAAGATGTACTAGATTTGTTTTTCTTCTTATTCTGCTGTGCTGGATTACTTAATTTTTTTCCAGATAACTCTTGAGGACTTCCACAGTTTATATTTATTCAGATCTATCGCGCTTCTGATTTTATGACTCTTTTACTTTAATTTCTTTATTATAATTTTCTTCTTGTTTGCTTAGGATCTGGTAAAACCAATATCTACAAACAAAAATGTTGTGTTACTTTCCCTACCTCTCGTCTATGAGCTTACGCTCCGGGATACACAAATTGCTATATCTATCATTACCTGGTACTGCGTTTTACTTCTCCTGAGGGACTTCTTAATCGCCTCCTCCTAAGCTAGTGCTCGGCCAGGTCTTCTACGCTTACCTAAGCACACACCAATCATATATTTAGCCCTGATACCTTTACTATAAAATTGTAATCACTCACGTTTATTATAATTGTTCTTCTTTTTTTTTTTTTTTGCGCGTTGTAAAAAAAAAATCTTCTTTTCTGGAACTCCTCTTCTATCTTGCCTCTTTTTCCTGGCACTCCTTGACACCTTCTTGTTCGATTTATCTTTCTTTTTTTCTTCTCTCCAATCTACGTTTATATTAATTTGTCTTCACCCGGCACAGTTTTTTTTCTAATGATCCCGTACAGTCTATTAATTGCTATTTATATGTTTCGATTCCTAACACTTTCTTTTTTTTTTTTTGATTTAAAAAAACCGGAGATTTTCCCGCCGACATTTACCACTATCAGTCGCACCAACAAAATCTTAAGTCGAACGGACACTTAATACTTTTGAAACCGATTACATATGTATACAAACATCTTCCAAAAACCACATAAAACACACCTACACAACCTAAATACATACATATGCACAGGATTAATTTTTCCTGTTACATTTGTATCAACCCCATTAGATTAAAAAGGCCATATCTCTAATTTTTATTTTTCTTCTATGTGTTGTTTTCTATCTACTACCCTTATTTTCCCTTCCTTTACTTCTAGTTCTTTTTATTTATTAATTTCCTTCCACGTAGCTACGGGTTTCCCCCTGAACTCCGGAAGTTGCCCTTTCCAAACATTCGTAGAAATTTTAAATCATAGCATGGCCATCCCCACCCGAAATACACAATATCAAATTTTCTTTATGGCAATACTATGTTTGGTTCAGTACCCCAACGCCAGGTATGTTATGCGATCAGCTGTGCTTCATTTTTTATTTTACTTGGATACCGCATGCACGTGAGAATCCCTTCATTATAATTATTTCTTTCTTTTTATATCTTTTTTTCTATTCCTCAGGCAGACGCTAGGCATTCCTAGATCTAGGTGGTAATTATGTATCGTTCCGAACCTTTATTTAACATTTTTAATCCTAATATTTTTTTTCAGGATACCCGGACTCCAACATGTGAACGTATGTACTTGTGCATGAACATATATACATACATATGTCGGTTTTGGCATGCCTACATGCACATGTATGGATTATGGATGTATTTATCCAGCCATTATATTAGTTTGGTCAAGGTTAGGGAAAACACCGAGACATGGGCCGGAGTAGGTGTCTCCATAACCAATACGCCCCTCTCTAGCAAACCATTTTAGTTAAAAAAAAACACTTGAGCTGTGAGGCTACGCTCAAAAATTTTTCTTTAACAGAGACGTCCTTTTCGAGGGGGACTGGTTCTCTTTTACTATAACACGCAACAAAACACCGGATTCGCTGGATATTTTCAGAGGGGACGGTGTGCGTGGCAAAATAAAGTCCACGTGGGGAACTCCCACACCCTGAGACGGGTCTCATCTAATCCTTAGCCGGGCATCACTAAAGCTATTGTGCTATTATTAAATAATTCTTCGGATCTCGGGAAGTATTTTATTTGTTAATCATTATACCGATATGATACTTTGTGTGTTTTTTTTCTTCTTTCTAATGCTATTACATCCACGTCGGCAGTGATGAATGTCCATACACTATTCAACCTGTGGAAAGGTGGTAGACCGAAATGTATCCTTCCTAGTGGAGGTCTCCTACAGAGCCATGTAAATGTAAGCTTACTGTATAATTTTATAATAAAAATATGTTATTATACACTACACACGATATGATACACATTCAAACAGTTAACGAAAACAGAGGTTGGTCATATATATGAATAATTTTTTTGCTCATACCATCTCCTTATTATCATGCTATTGCGCCTTCTGTTGGCTCTCGCACCGACAGTTCCCTCTCTTAAATAAATCCGGTTCCATAGTCCAATATTAGAACAACACTACACATAAATTTTTTCGTCAATAAATAAATAATTGCTCAATAATTGTGTTCCTTAATCTAATATTGCACTTGTTATCGAATTTATCACAGATCTAGAATTGAGATGTTTAAGGCTCATATCACAGTTTGATGTCTTTTAGGTGAAATATACCTATTGATTTTCCGTTCAAATCTTCCAACTCGTACATATTGCTCCCTATGGGCTTGACTATCCGGCATTTGACAAATTTTCGACAGAATTTAGCATTTATGTTCTTTCCAAAGTTGCTCAATACAGTATTTCTCCTAAAAACTTCTTGACCAGGGACTAACTTTACAATACGAGCTCTTTTATTATACCTAATTGCACTTTTTTCATATGCCTCGTGCATATTTTTCTTTATTTGGTCTCTTATCATTTCTAATTTGTCTTTTGAATCAATATTTCTTAATTCATGATCTGAAAGAGACAATAATTTTCGGGCAAGTCGATAATCTGTCCCATTTAAAAACATATGAAACCCGAAAAGCGCAAAAAATGGTGTAAACCCTGTAGCTGAATGAACCGCATTTCTGAGAGCACACTCTATTTCGGGCAAATACAAATCCCAATCCCTATGATCTTTGTCGAGGTATGCTCTTATGGCCGCTAAGACTGATTGATTAACTCTTTCAGCCGCGTTTGATTGTGGGGAATAAACTGCAGTTCTTATGTGCTTAATGCCAAAGGAAGCTATCATTTCCTGAAATGGTTTAGCAATGAATTGTGCCCCATTATCGCTATGAATAATTTCCGGAACTCCGAATTTGTAAAATATTTCTTGAGTGAGAAATTTTATAACATTTGAAGTCGTTGCTTCTCGCATCGCTTTCAAAAACGTAAACTTCGTAAAATGATCCATTACGATAAAGATATAGCTGTTGCCACTTTTAGATCTAGGGTACTTTCCCAAGAAGTCTATATATAATTTTTGGAAAGGCCTATCCGTCACTACTTCTTGCCCTATTTCTGACATAAGGTTTTTGTTCGCTGGTTTGGTTTCCTTACACGTTTGACAATTCTTGACAAATTCTTTTGTTTGCACTACCATTCTGGGCCAATAATAAAATCTTTTTAACTTTTCTATTGTCTTTGCGGTTCCCCCATGAGCAGAAGTATTCGGCGCATGAGCTTTTTCTATCAGTGCTTGAGTCAGATTAGGGGGTATCCACAGTTTCCATTGGCTTAAATCTCCTAAACTGGCTTCGCACCTAGTTCGTTTATATATTTTACCATCGTCTATCTTGATATCAGGCAATTTTTCGCTATTATTTTGAATTTGCTGTATCAGATCCATATATTCTTCTGATTCGAACTCTACAGTTTCAAAATCTAGCAAGCTATCACTTTCCGCTTCACCTACAATTTCATCTAGACGCGCCCGAGAAGGCATGTCCGCCACAATATTATCAGATCCTTTGCGATGTTCAATCTGAAAATCGAATGCTTGCAGCTGCAATGACCATCTTGCAAGTCTTCCGTTTAAATCTTTCAGAGTCATCAGCCATTTTAGGCTAGCATGATCTGTAATTATTGTGAATGGCATCATCTCCACATATGGTCTGAACTTCTTCACGGCCATCACTGCCGCTAAACACTCTTTCTCAGTGACTGTATAATTTTTTTGGCACGGGTTAAGCTTCTGCGAGTAGAATGCTAGGGGATGTTCCTCGTTGTTGTTATTCAATTGGTATAAAACAGCCCCAATTCCACAATCGGACGCATCACACTGGATGTAAAAACGCTTAGCAAAATCTGCATGTCGTAGAACAGGCGCAGTGGTCAAAGCTCTTTTGAGTTTTTCAAAAGCTTCTATGGCTGCTGGATTCATAACAAATTTTTTGGTTTTTCTCAACGTGTCGGTCAACGGAGCTGATATAGTAGCGAAATTCCTTATAAATCTTCTATACCAACCAGCAGTACCTAGAAAACTTCTGACTTCCCTAACCGTTTTCGGCAGCTTAATATTGCGAATAGCTTGGACTTTATCAGGGTCGGTTTTAAGTGTACCCCCTCCTATTATGAAACCCAAATATTTCAACTCCTGGAAACAGAATTGAGACTTTTTCAGACCTATCGTTACATTGGCTTCTTTTAAACATTTAGCAACCTCTCGTAATAGTTCCATATGTTCCTCAAAAGTACTAGATATCACCAATAAATCGTCTAAATACGTAAAAACATTTTCCTTCAACCGGGCTGGAATCACTTTGTCCATGAGACGACAGAGTCGCTGTGCCGCGTTGCATAAGCTAAACGGCATAACCCTAAACTGATATAAAGGCCGTCCTGCAACTGTAAATGCTGTATAAGCTTTACTTTCCTCGTCCAATTCAATTTGCCAAAAGGCATATTTGAGGTCGACACTGCTTATATAATGCGTTTCATCTATCCTGCTAAGAATACCTTCGATATTCTGCAGAGGATATGCATCCTTCACCGTTAGCTTATTCAGTTTGCGCGCGTCCAGACAAAATCGATTCTTGCCTGGCTTTCGAACAATTGTTGTACGATTCGACCATGCACTTTCACTCAATTCAATTACTTTCAGTTCCAGCATGTTGTCTATTTCTTTATATGTAATCTCTTGAACGGCGGGCGAAATCGGATAATATCTGTCTTTTATTGGCTCTGCCCCCTCTATTAATTTTATTGAGTGTTGAGTGTTGGGTCATTCCTAGGCCTTTTGTTTCAAAAGAATCGAACCCTTGAACTACTTCTTCCGAAATTTGGCATTGCTCTTTGCTTAATTCATGCGGTTTTAATTTATATTCACTACTTTCTGAAATGAAATCTTTTTTTACCTTTTCAATATCTATTTCGCTTATGCCTATTACTTCTGGTGCTAACTGAAACATTCTCCAAAAATCTATACCTAGGTAAAGAGGCTGCTCCAAATCTGGACAGAGATATAATAACATATTATGCTCCTGATCTTTATATTTAATGGAAAAATTGGCTTTGCCTAATATTCTGCAATATTGGCCACTGGCTGTTTTCACATTAGCCAATATCGGCTTAATGTCTAATTCTTCTACGAATTCTCTACACCCTTTTCCAAGAACTTACTGAAGCTCCTGAATCTAATAACCCTTGAATCTCTATACCTTCTATTTGCACGTTAGCAAACACTCTATTATCTGAATGCCTATTGCTTACTCGACTGACCGTTGCTATGGCGAATTTTCTTTGCTTTTTAAGCTCCGCAAATTTTTTCCTTACTTTATAAATCCTATTCGATATTCTATATGTTCTATCATCGCTAAAAATCCTGGCTCTAATTATCTCATAATTCTTTTTCCTGTCTTGTAGAGGTAAATAATGTCTTATTTGGGGTATGGTTTGGGCTCTAGAGGTAAGTTTTTTATTAATTATTTGTTTTTCGGGGACTGATTTCCATGAGAGCGTTGGTCCCCCATTGTTCCCAAGCTCCGAATGTTGTTTCCCGACTGACAGTTTGGACATTTTGGTACGATTACATCTGGACGACCACATTTGAAACAAAATACTGACCATTCCTTAGCTGTGCATTCCATGTAAACATGGCCCGGTTTTTTGCAATTCCAACATCTCACCGGTTGTTTCTGCTGTTGCATGTTCACTTTCAATGCGGCTAAGTCTTCATAATTTCCGGATGTGTTCACAAATTCATTTTCAACTTCCTGATCACCATAATCTATTTCACTTACGAACTTTGGGTGACGCGCTGGTTGCTGTAATGGTCTCATTTCTCTTTTCGGAAAATTCCTCTCGGCTTCATTGCATTCTACCCTAAGTTGCTCAACAGACGAAACTGATATGGGATAAACGATTCTACCTAAACCTTCTCTTATATTTCTTTTTATGATTTTTATCAGATCATATTCAGGTATCGGTTGTATAAGTCTCGCCCTTATTTGACACATTGCCTGAAAGTAACTGTCCACAGTTTCTCCGCTCTGCTGCTTTCGTTCAACCAGGTCTCTCATTATTTCAAAGTTAGATCTTGTTGTTTGGTACTGCCCCAATAAGGCATGCTTCAACCTTGGCCAATCAGCTATGCCATGAGTTTTAACATATAGCCAATACCAATCCCTTGCTGGTCCTGACACAAGCAAATGAAAATCCCGCAATACTTCCGCCCATGGTATCTGATAATGTGCCTGAAGATGTTCTAGTCGAAACACGAAGTCATCGATATTCAAATGTTTTGGACACCCGTCGAAAACTATGCCTAATTTGTCTATCCGAATTCGTGCTACATCCGACTCATTCGAACTTTGTGCTGATAAATGTAGCCTGCCAGGCGCGGGTAATGACAAATTTCCATTATTAAAATTTATACTATTTACCGAACCATTCTCAGACCTATTTCGCAAATTTACCATTCTTCCTGGCAGAGAAGAGTTTTCACTGCTACCCAGATTTGACGCATTTGGGTTAATAGGCGTTGTTTGCCTTGTTATGTTAGCTAAATCAGAAACACCTTTTGCCAGTTCAGCTATAGTTCTCCTCACTTCAGCCATTTCCGACTGAACCATTTCCTTTACTTTATTCTCTAGCGAATGTTGGATGCTTAAAACTTCATTGTTAACTAACCCTCTGACGTCCGAGGGCAAATCATCTGCTTCGTCTACAACTGCACTCGCTGAAGGTGCTACATTCGAGGGTCTTGCATTTATGGTCGCAGAAAGATCTTGAATCGGATTATTATTCTGGTTATTTGGGGTTTCCATTGTATTTTTTGAGGTTTCAATTTTCCTAATTTTCGGTGGTACTTTGACTCCTGACTGATTTAATCTGACCTGACTCGTTCGCTTCCTGTTTTGCGCCTGAGTTTGAATGTTCATATTATTCCGAGCCTGTCCAATATAAAACTATTTCCCTTCTCTTAACTAATCTGTGTAGGTACGATATGTCGGAAAAAAAATATTCGGCTATATGATATTTAATATTAGAAAGATGTAATAAGTATTATCCCTAGTTCGCAATGGAAGATAAAAACTGGACTAACAAAAAAAAAAAACTAATATGAATTAACATCAATTAAATATTAAGCGGTTTACTTCAATAAAATACTGTGGCTCGTTCAAAACTAGAAAAACAAATCTGCCTATAGACACTTAACTACAGCAATAATTAATACTTAAAACTACTAAATTACTTAATAATATTAAATAATATTAAAACAACACTTTACTAAATAAATAATTCAACCAATAACTTACTAAAATTGACAAGATAAAATTTAACAGTAACAATAACCTAAGGAATCAATAAAATCGCTAAACAATGTCCGTAGTTTACTGAAACAATTTAACTCCCATCAGCCTTTAAACGCTGCTCTCTATTTCATTTATAATCCCGCAGTTTGCGTAACCAACAATATTAAATTGCTTCAAACTGATAAATTGTATGTAAGTATATGATATTTAGTTTATAACGCTTGATAATATATGTATATTTTTTCTTTTAACCAAATTCTTCAATATGTCTGGCACTAGTAGACGGACGTGGTAGTCGCAGCGGTTATTCTTTTTTTTTTTTTTTCAAAAAAAAATGTTTTTTTGACAATCGTGACTATGGTGTGAAATCCATTGACTTTTACCCTATAAGTAAAATCCCAGGCTGCAGATCGTACATCGTTTGTTTTTGGAAAAACAATGGGACGAGATTACGACACTACACGAATTATGTCAAGCACGACATTTCATTACAATTTGCCAATAAACGGATACTTAACTTTTTTTTTTTTTTTTTTATGTGCAACCTGGCTTTTTACTTAAGACAAAATTCTAATCTTTGAACACAACAGAAAAACAAACCCACAACAATCACCGTACATTAAAACACAGTACTTTTTACCGTCAAGTTACGGCAGATGGCTATGGTTGGCAGTTATATGATGTTCACAAAATTCGTAGGCTACCTCGTACTACTTCTACATCGATTTTTACATTTAGAGGCTACGAAGAACCCATTTCAATTTTGCGGACATACATTTGGTCTATTTCAATTTCTTTAATGGGCTATTTCCACATGTCTAGATTTTCGCACATGTCTAATTTTCTCTGATTTATAATGCCTCACCACTTGGTGTGAGGAATCATAAACTATTTCATTCAAATTGGGCGCCATTTTTTTATGTTATGGAAAATTTAACGTTTTCTAGTTTTCAACCCATTTCTGGCGAAATTACCGGCCTGCTCATGCTCTCAGGAGAGTTCCAACCCTGTCGCCAGCGGTTTGGGGAGTATTTTCCAACACACAAAAAAAAATATTTATACAAAAGTACTATTGATAACACAACACCTACAAACACCACACATCTCGCACCCCACAATCACGGTTATCATATGAGGGAATAGATGTTCACCCTCTCTATGCCCACCCTACCATGTCACAGAAGGCTCCTGGAATACATAATTTTTTCTGTGACCCGAAAATCCACCCAACCGTTCCTACCACTTACCGGTCTACCAATGCCATAACACTTCTTGATTTACTCTTTCATGGTTTTATTTAACTTTTTCTTCAAAACATAATATTGCCTTATCTTATCTTATTACTAACACCAAAAAAACTTAACACAATTTGTACAATAATTAAAAAAAAATCTCTAACAACAATAAACGACTTTAGCCAATATTCAAATAAGGAAACAAAATCTCTTAAAAGCTATACGTTCTTATCCTGTTTTTTGTCGCAGTGTCTGGTAAAAGGTATTTATTATCTGTTAAACGAATTTTTTAAACTTAAATACAACCACTTTTCTCTATTTCTTTCTTTCTAGCACCTATTTCTATTACCTTGAAGGAGCTCCCTAAAGATTCTTTTTGCTTCTTGTCGATAGCTAGTAACATTCACCCGCCTAGAATATGCTTTTAAATCCTTTTTTCTCGTAGACACCGCACAAACACCAAGATATCAGTAATCGTAGTCTTAATATTAATTTCCTAAGATATACATACACTAAACTACAAACACTCTCGATATCACACAAAATTCTTTCACAAACTCACAACTTTTATATATGTATATATAAAAAAAAATACGAATCTTAATAAAATTAATTTTGAAGGTTATTAACAAAGATGTACTAGATTTGTTTTTCTTCTTATTCTGCTGTGCTGGATTACTTAATTTTTTTCCAGATAACTCTTGAGGACTTCCACAGTTTATATTTATTCAGATCTATCGCGCTTCTGATTTTATGACTCTTTTACTTTAATTTCTTTATTATAATTTTCTTCTTGTTTGCTTAGGATCTGGTAAAACCAATATCTACAAACAAAAATGTTGTGTTACTTTCCCTACCTCTCGTCTATGAGCTTACGCTCCGGGATACACAAATTGCTATATCTATCATTACCTGGTACTGCGTTTTACTTCTCCTGAGGGACTTCTTAATCGCCTCCTCCTAAGCTAGTGCTCGGCCAGGTCTTCTACGCTTACCTAAGCACACACCAATCATATATTTAGCCCTGATACCTTTACTATAAAATTGTAATCACTCACGTTTATTATAATTGTTCTTCTTTTTTTTTTTTTTTGCGCGTTGTAAAAAAAAAATCTTCTTTTCTGGAACTCCTCTTCTATCTTGCCTCTTTTTCCTGGCACTCCTTGACACCTTCTTGTTCGATTTATCTTTCTTTTTTTCTTCTCTCCAATCTACGTTTATATTAATTTGTCTTCACCCGGCACAGTTTTTTTTCTAATGATCCCGTACAGTCTATTAATTGCTATTTATATGTTTCGATTCCTAACACTTTCTTTTTTTTTTTTTGATTTAAAAAAACCGGAGATTTTCCCGCCGACATTTACCACTATCAGTCGCACCAACAAAATCTTAAGTCGAACGGACACTTAATACTTTTGAAACCGATTACATATGTATACAAACATCTTCCAAAAACCACATAAAACACACCTACACAACCTAAATACATACATATGCACAGGATTAATTTTTCCTGTTACATTTGTATCAACCCCATTAGATTAAAAAGGCCATATCTCTAATTTTTATTTTTCTTCTATGTGTTGTTTTCTATCTACTACCCTTATTTTCCCTTCCTTTACTTCTAGTTCTTTTTATTTATTAATTTCCTTCCACGTAGCTACGGGTTTCCCCCTGAACTCCGGAAGTTGCCCTTTCCAAACATTCGTAGAAATTTTAAATCATAGCATGGCCATCCCCACCCGAAATACACAATATCAAATTTTCTTTATGGCAATACTATGTTTGGTTCAGTACCCCAACGCCAGGTATGTTATGCGATCAGCTGTGCTTCATTTTTTATTTTACTTGGATACCGCATGCACGTGAGAATCCCTTCATTATAATTATTTCTTTCTTTTTATATCTTTTTTTCTATTCCTCAGGCAGACGCTAGGCATTCCTAGATCTAGGTGGTAATTATGTATCGTTCCGAACCTTTATTTAACATTTTTAATCCTAATATTTTTTTTCAGGATACCCGGACTCCAACATGTGAACGTATGTACTTGTGCATGAACATATATACATACATATGTCGGTTTTGGCATGCCTACATGCACATGTATGGATTATGGATGTATTTATCCAGCCATTATATTAGTTTGGTCAAGGTTAGGGAAAACACCGAGACATGGGCCGGAGTAGGTGTCTCCATAACCAATACGCCCCTCTCTAGCAAACCATTTTAGTTAAAAAAAAAACACTTGAGCTGTGAGGCTACGCTCAAAAATTTTTCTTTAACAGAGACGTCCTTTTCGAGGGGAACTGGTTCTCTTTTACTATAACACGCAACAAATTTTTGTACATGTCTTTATCAACTACTTTTGACAGCGTAAGTGTGAATTCGCCTTTTTACACAAACAAAATACCTGTTGTTTTTTTATTGTTGTATTGTTGTAGCGAAGCGGCTACCTTGTTTTTTGTATCATGGATATTATATTTGACAACATAAAATTTTGACAAAACATAAAATTTTGACAAAAATATTTGAACAAAACTAAATAAATGTGAACAAATTAAAAAATAGTTATAATAGAGCCATTTTTCATATATAGTGTTATTTGATTTTGACACTTTTAATAATAAAATTTTCAATTATAATTTATTTCTGTAAAATTCCTACATTTCAAATATTTCTATCCTATTGTCAAAATTTATATTAGCCCCTAGAGCTAGTAAAATTTTATTCACAATAGATATGACAAAATTTTACTTACGAGAGTACTTTTCTACCGTTTCACACAAGTCCATATTATGAAAAAAATGGTACTAGTTTTAACATCTCATTTTAACTAGTACGCGAATTGACAACTGTGAACAATAAAAAAGAACCATAAAAGCGAAAGAAAAAAAGGAAAAGTTATATCCAAAAAAGCTTTTAAATTAAAAAAGAATTACCAAAATAAAATTGATTAAAGTGTCTGTATGCAAACTTGAATAGTTTATGTTGCGAAATGGAATTTCTCCTCAAATATCTGAAAATAAAATCCAATCCTCTTGAGCTGAGGTCCCCATTTTTTAATTTCTCTGTATTATTAAATTACATGAAGAAAGTATGAAAAAAGAAGAAAATTGGAAGAAGTCCGGTTTACGCACAGAGCTCCAAATTGAAAAAAATTATATAGGTAGAAAATTCAAAAACAAGAAGAAAATGTAAAGTGAAAAAGTTTGCGGAAACGTATAGTTTCCGAGTTATGGACCTCTGATGTTTCGATATTCCTGTACATAAAACTGCGATTTCCCATTATGCAAAATTGGTCATTTGAAAGCTGTTAAATAAGGCTGAATTGAAAACAATAATGAAATCAATGAACAATAAAACGGATCTCAGTTATCTTTCAACGAATATACTTTTGAATAATTTTGACACCATAGGGCATTGTTTGCTTTGTTTAGTTGTAGAATATCTACGGCAAGGCATTGTTCCAGATGTTCTAAAAAAATTATTTATAATACCATTAAAGAAAATCTGCAATACGAATAACCCATCGGAAATAAGACCGGTGAATATGCCTTCGACAATTGGCAAAATATTTAGAAAAGATGGTGAGTATACAATCAATTAGTTTAGCACATGAAAATCAGTTATCTTATGTCTGGAACCCAATCACCACCACTCTTGAATATAATGATAACAGCTGTCTTTTTAGACTTAAAAAGAGCATTTGAAGTTGTGAACAGAAATCTTACTAGAAAAGTATGGTGTAAATAACAATCAGTCAGTTATCATGGCTTAGAAGCAATAGATCTTAATATACAAAATGAGGTAAATTTGTTTCGTCTGCAAAAGGGGTAAATATTGGAGTGCTTCAAGAAGCAGCTCTGGAGACTTACTACCAGTTTACCAATCTCGACAGCCTGCTTGCGTTCGCAATCTAAGCGAAAGAAAACTGATTTGGGTTCGTCTAACTTTTTTCTATGCGAACGATGTGTCAAAACTCAATGAAAATACATAATAATATGCGAACGAATAGTAGTGAGATAGACAAACCCAAATTGATTCGAATGTGAGTGACTGGCTTTCTTTCGCATTCATTTTCTTTCGAAATTGGTAAACTGACTGTTATATACCTATAAATGGTTTGCCAAGGTTTGAAACGCATTCGAAAGTGTGTATATTTGTCGATGGCACACTTATTTATCCTTACGGAGAACATATAGTATTTCAAAGAAGATTTAAAATAATTGATAAATATTTTCAAATGAATAAAATCGAGGTAAATCCGAGACCCCCGTCAAATATTCTGAGCATTGATTCCGTTAGATAGAAATAATGTCTACCTATTCCAACAATTTTTATCCGCTCATCTTTTGTTCTTGTCCAGAAATTTATCCTCTAAAGATATTCGAAATATTTCCATTTTCAAAAAATCGAAATTTCTTTTCTGGAGTGCTCATAAAGGTTTTAGCTATTTGTTGCTTTAAAGTATCCCAAAAACTATGATATGCAAAATTTTTCATCCGCCCATCTTTCTTTGTTCTCCTGGAACTCATCCTCTAAAGAAATTGAAATTTTAAAATTTCAAAATGTTTAATTTTACAATTTTTCGAGCGCTGTTAATAGTTCTGACGATTGATTCCGTTAGAGGGCTCTTAAACTAAAAATTTCATGAACCATTTCTCGCCCATCTTTCTTGGTTCTCTTGGAATTGATCCTCTAAAGAAATTCCATATATCGAATTTTAAAAAAATCTAAATTTTTTAATTTTTAGACCCCCGTCAAAGATTCTGAGCATTGATTCCGTTAGATAGAAACAATGTCTACCTATTCCAACAATTTTTATCCGCCCATCTTTTGTTCTTGTACAGAAATTCATCCTCTAAGGAAATTCCGAATTTTTCCACTTTCAAAGAATCGAAATTTCTTCTTTTCTGGAGCGCTCCCAAAAGTTTTAGCTATTTGTTCCTTTAAAGTAACCCAAAAACTATAATATCCATAAAATTTTATCCGCCCATCTTCCTTTGTTCTCCTGGAACTCATCCTCTAAAGAAATTGAAATTTCAAAATGTTAAATTTTACAATTTATCGAGCGCTGTTAATAATTCTGACGATTGATTCCGTTAGATCCTTTAAAGAAATTCCATATATCGAAATTAGAGAAAATCTAAATTTTTAAATTTTTAGACCCCCGCCAAAGATGCTGAGCATTGATTCCGTTAGATAGAAACAATGTCTACCAATTCCAACAGTTTTTATCCGCCCATCTTCTTTGATTCTCTTGGAATTCAGAGGATTTTCTTGAAAAGTTTATCATTTTTATTATCTGTATAATTTATTTTCTGTTATTAATGTCATGAGTTTTTTGTTATTCTAATAGCTGACGGCGTATGGGTTAGCTTTAACTTATTTTTTGGCTGATGAGTCCAAATAAGTGCCCACAATTACGTTTGGAATACATTGCCCACGATTTTTTATGTTTAACAGAGCTATGTTAACTCTTTAACAGGTTTCTGTTAATTCAGCTGGTTTATGTCTAGGGTTGTACATTTTAAAATTTATCTTCACACACATGAGGCAAACTACCTCTCCCCGTTCTCTAAAAGTTAATCACCGGAGCTAATAAGACTTGCACAGTAAGCTAACGTAAAGCAAATCAATATATATGTATACGTCCTTTAAATTATATACAGATGTGTGTATATGATGTAAATTTTCGTAAAAAATTCATAAGGAATTCAGATAAAACATAACTTCTCCGATTATCAACAGATCCTGAATCAGCCAATACATCCGCTTTAAACTGGAAAATACAGTTTACAAACTTATTTGTAATCTTGTCTTAGGAAAATATATGCAGTACATAGAAAGGAATATGGTTATAAGAAAATTTAATATTTAAACCCTTCCTCTTCAAGTGTATAATTTTTTTTTTTTTCATTTAGTATAATGTCCTTTAAAGAACTTAAAGCTGTTTGTGCGGCAAAAGTGGCCGCCCCACAAAAAGAAACAGTTTTAAAGGACGTCATTTCGCCATCAACATCTTTGACCCACACATCACCGCTACTAAATGCATCTTCAATGTATCCTTTTATAACTGAAACCTATCGGGACTTACAAAGCTACATTTCTGGTCTGCGCAAGGATTTCCAATTGATGCAAACAGTTAATAAATATAAAAAGTAAATTTCTCTTTGTTAAAATGTTTATTTTGTAAATTTATGTTTGTAATTATTACCTTTAGGGGATGTAATGAGGTCTATGCAAAGACTTTGGTGTCACACAACATATGCTACCAACTGGCGCAAAATATTGTCCGCACAATAGATATTTTTAAGGAACTGTGTACATGTCTTCCAGATGTAAGTTCAATGAATTGAAATGAATTCATTGGGAAAATTTCATGAGCTTGTTAGTTCATTGGCTGAGTATAAAACTAAGTTATTTAAAATAATTAAACTAATATGAACCATATTACCCTAATAGGAAAATTAGGAAAGCATTAAAACTTACTATAATTTTTTTTTCATATATTCTACTATTATTTTTAGTTGGAGGAGTACAATTACAGACTGTGTGAAATTATATCAATATTTATAGTGTGTGAGTTACGCCTTAGTGCAGATGCAGCGCAGCAAGATCAAATTTTAATAGCACAACGCATTATTTACGTTATGCGCCGACATCTTGTGCAAGAGGAAAAGGTAAAAGAAAGCATAAAACTTTTTTCATAATATACATACATAAACATATTCTGTATTAAATTTCAGCAAGAAACTTCCTACAATATATTACGAACGCTGGTTTACATACCAAAACTTTTTAATGCCCGGGATATAATGTGTGCAATATTTGGGTAAATACATTTCATTAAACACATATACAGAAATTATTAATTTGCTTTGTATCAATTATTTTAGGGAGTTTATACCCCTTAAACCTGTGCCGGAGGTGAATGTCTTGCCTGATAAGCTTTACATGTTGTACATTATTGTTTTCTATCGCTGGATGATGATGCAAAAGGACGATGATGATAAAATATTAATTGTAAATTTTGCGGAAAGTTTTATGAAACCCTCTGTGTCACTATATTCTAATAATTTATATGGCGCTTATCTACCAATGTATACCAAACATAGCACGGCAACCCGTACCATTTTAAATAACTTGAAGTACTACGGGGATATTCGCAATGTGAGTTATTATCGCCTTTTTATCGAATCGTTGTAAAATTTGTATTTTTATTACAGGCTTGTATTATAGATAATGCTCTGAGGCAAATTGGGGCTGTAGTGGTGAGTTGTGTGCCTTTTTTTTTCTTTTATTAAAAATTTAATGAACTCTGCGCATAAACACGTATATATGTAAAAGTTTATATTTTTTAGAAATTACGTTCGAAATGGTTTTGATTTAGTAATTCCATTGCAATAAATTGTTTTTTGACGATTCTACTTTAAATTGAAAGTAATTTGTAATCACTTCAGCTTGAAGCTTTGGCGTTCTGCATTCTACTTTTTTCTATTTTGCTTTCGTCCTTTAATTCGTAGTAAATTGTAATGCAATGAAAAATATAGTTTCGAAATAATTTTAAATCTCATTGTGAAATTGGTAACTTTTACTTAAAGAAGTAGTATAATTACAATTACATTGAAATGACGAAATTTTTACTTGCTATAAAAAAAAATTTTATATATTTATCGTGGAAACCAATAAAATGGAATTGGTTAAAAAATTTATATTTGTTATTTTATTCAACTAAAATCTATTAGCGATAATATCTCCACACTACGACTACAGAAACAATAACTCCAATCGTCGTCATCGTTTTCAAGTATTGGTTTTATTTTGAGTATACAAAAGTTTTGAGTAAAATGACGCTTAGATAAACGATGCTTTATTTTACAGTAGAGCATAAATAAAAGAAAAACATTGGAATGCAGAAAAAAATATGTACATAAATATTCGGGTATGTTCTAGATTCTACTTTGAAGTGAAAATAGTTTGAAATCACTTCAATTTGAAGCTTTGGTGTTCTACATTCTACTCTATACTTTTCATTTGTGTTTTGTTTTCGAACATTAATTTGTAGTGAATTGTCTGGTTCTTGAAACTACTTTTACACAAAAAGTAGTAGTTTGAAACCACTTTTTAATTTTATTGTGAAAATGAAATATTTTACAGAAAACTTAGTATAATTACAATCCCATTGAAATAAGAGGGTTAGATGACGGAATATTTATTTGAGATACAGTTGTGCATATATTTATGGGGAAAATAAGGAGAATATTATACAAAAAACTAATATTTGTTATTTTATTAACTAAAGTCGATTGGCGATATCATCTCTTATTACAGCGTTTACGGAGTCACTAACTCGTCCAAATCATCGTCACCACTTATATGTCTTTCGTTTACCGCCACCCGCTATATCAAACTTTTGCATAAAATGGCACTTAGAAAATTACGATCATCGTTGCAAACGGAGAATTTGATAAACCTAACTAAAGGCGGTATCAGATAAAGCTTCTACTTCGCTTTGCGTTGCAAATTCGCTTTGACATCTGAGATAAAACTTACATACTTATATGAAACATGTCACATAAAGTACTTTTAACACAACGTGAAACGAAAAGTTCAGCAACTCTCTTGTTTTTACTCGTTGAAGTTTTTTCTAACAGCTCCATAGCTTAATACACTAAAAAAACAATTAGAACCAATTTCAGAAGTTCGTCCAATAATATTTCTAACTTCTACTATCATAAGAAGTAATTAACAGGCTGTTCAACGATATCGAATGAAAATGTATGCGAAAGAAAACTAGTCACTCACATTTGAATATATTTGGGTTCGTCTATGTCACTATTGTTCGTTCGCATGAACTTATGTATTTTAATAGAATTTTGACACATCGTTCGCATAGAATAAAGTTAGAAAAAACCCAAATCAATTTTTTTTCGTCCTGAATGCGAATGAACTTATCCTTTCGACATCGACGAACTGGCTGTAAATATAAAAATTAACAACCAGTTTTTTAGAGAAACAAACAATCGTGAGCGTTGCCAAAATTTTCATTGTGACATACACCTTTTGCTTTGCGCTTTTCTGCCAAAGCTTTAAACATCACGTAAAGCGGCAAAGTGTTATGTGACATGGCCTTAAATTTTGTTCTTATAAAATAACAAGCATTAAATAAAAAATTTTCCACGTCGTTTTTCGTGCAAAAAAATAAAATGAAACTGAAAATATGGTTCATTTCAGTACTGGTTTGTATAAAAAAAAACAAATAAAATTGAAAACATGGTTCGTGTCAGTACTAGTTACTGCACAATTTATCCAAGTGTTATTTTCGAAGTTCAGTTCGAACGAAAGAATGAAACATACAAACTACTACTTTTTCAGAACAACAAGAATGAAAAGTTAACTATTCAAATCATTTTTTTATTTTCATTCCACTACTTTTCTAGAACATGCCGGATTATCTTGTGTGAAAAAAGAAAATAATTCAGAAATGGTGATCAACCAGCCCACTTCTTTCTCACAATCTGCAGAGTTTATTTAACTTTTGAAAATCTTTAATTGAAACAAATTTTTTTAGGTTTTGACACAAAATTATGTACAATTAAATAAAAAATTTATGTTTCCATACCTGAAAAAAGTAAAACATACACATATCTAGCCGTCACTTAACGTTGAATTCTATTTTCACCAGATTAATCCGTAATAGAACGGAACGAAAAAGTAAAAACAAACCATGTACATATAATAGTTTATATAGGACAGAAACAAAACAGCTGATTCAGAACGGAAAATAACGTACAAACTAATTCTGCCTTAATGTTATAGTAAAACCCTTTAATATTATATAAAATATTTAGAATTATACTTGTCACAATAAAACAGTAAAATTGCTTATACGAATTTCTTTTTATTTAACAAATTTCAATTGTTCGAATTGAAATTGGTTCAATAAAAAATAAAACTATAAAATTCGTTTTAATTACAAAATTAACAATTCCTTGAACTTCGTCTGGTTTAATTAAATATTAAAGTATATTAAACATATTTTTTGTCAACTTTATTTTGCCAACACTTTTTATGCGGATGTGCAAAGATAAGGATAAGCCCATTAATTTCATTTAAATTCAACGAACTTTATTTTTTATGCCAATGTGCAAAGTAAGCATTTTATTAGTTATAAGTAACACTGTAAATTTAATTTTAAGTTAGTCATAAGATTGATTCAAACAAATAAAGAAAATAAAGAATTAAAAATATTTAATCTTTGTTTTTTTTTATCCGAAAAACCGTTCGGATCCTTTTTCTCCTTAACTCGTGCAGAACTTAAAAAATTATAAGTTTGCTTTTCAATTCGTATTTAACTTTCATTCCACTACTTTTCTTCTACCAAAAAAAGCCGTTTTTTACAAACCATTGAAGAAACATTTGGTTCCACCTATTATACAAATTTCTCTTGTCGCGGTGTTTGTTACCAAACTTGCCCGATAAGGCTAGACCTATTCCTATGATATTGTGTGTGCATATCGGGTAGGTCTGAGTATCGGCCATCTATTTTTCATACACTTAGATAAGTGTGAGATGTCCCTATATATATAAACATGTATATATATTTATTTTTTTATTTACTAGGCTAACATTTTTATTTCTATGTTATGACTTAGCGTTGAAAAATACAAAAAATTTAGTCGCAAAGCAACTTTGGGCTGAGAAACAGCTCCCGCGTCATCGTAATTATTTCTTAAGTGCGATCAGCCTTGTCGTTGTTGTTTGGCCTTTGATAGTTTTGCGTCTCACTCTCGCTGGTTAACTGTTTGCCTCAACGCAACTGTATTAATTTAAAATTTTTGAGGTTTTTTTTTTTGTTAACCACGCTGTAACTACTTATGTATGTGAAGGCATAAGTCGTTATAGTTAGTCACAGCGCCGCTGCAAATTACTGTGGGCATAAGGTCTTTATTACTCCGCCCATGTTGTGCATCCTATAGTTTGCATATTTATTTGCAATTGTATAGTTAAATAAATAAAATAAACTTAAAATTTTCACCCTTCTAACACAGAGTGGGCAAGGCGGGTTTAGCTAAGCTAGTTTTATAAAAAAAATGCAAGCTATACAAATTTCCAAAAAACTTTTGTTTTAGAAAAGACAACATTGAACATGCCTGATAATCTCATAATTATTGAGCTTCATTTATTTCTTTTCTTATGCATAGACAATATTTTAATAATCATATAAATGACGAATAAGTAAAAGGTCTGATGTTCTTGTGAAATTATTTGTTTTTACTGCACAAAAATGCAGCAGTTAGTAGCTGCCATTGTGTGTTAAGAAAAAATAAGTAAAAATATCAAGAATTAAAAAGATAAAAACTTTAAAACTGATAAAATATTTTTAAAATAATGGTTTCTTGAGAAATAAAAAAATTTCTTAATATACAATTTTTTAAAATATAATTTTCACTAGAATCTCTGCGACGATGAAGAAGATGATGTTATTTTTGTAGACGTGTCTACTACAACAGACTTTGCCCAATTGTTTGCTTCCATCAGGCTGGAACATTTAAATGGCGGCATATCGAACATAAAGTTGGAAGAGGAAACTGTGGATTTAACAGCTGAGGAGGAACAATTAAGACCAAAAGCTTCTATTAACGATCTTCATGATAATTGGTTAAACGATTTTCAAAGATTAGCCAAACAATATCAAGAATCACAATTATTGCTAGAAAAGCAACAAAATATACAAGTAGTTTCGAATGGTCAGAATGACGCAATTGTTTGCTTAGACAGTGATTCAGAGGAAGAATCAGAAAATATCTCAGCCGCTGATGGTAAAGAAAGTTCTGCTGAAGGAGCTAATAAAGTAAATAATCTAGAAGATTTATTTGCTGATAATTATCCCATCACAAATACCCCCCTAAATTGCGATTCCAATTTGGAGTTTTTAGATGCTGATGATGAAAACGATACAACTAAAATATCTTCTATGTTTTTGTCAAGTAATTTACGTACTTATGAGTCAAAAAAAACTAACTTATTAAAATCGAATGACAAAATTAAGTCTGTTGCTAACGGATCAGAAAAAACAGAAGAGACGGAAAAAGCTTACCGAAGGGATAGTATACTTATATCTTCCACTCCACCAGAATAACCACAAAATGAAGAAGATGAAGGTACCGATGTTCAAGACGAGAACGATGATCTATTCGAAGAAGAAGACGAAGCACAAGCGTACACTTATTTGCCGACAAGTAACAAAAGACCAGAAAAAGAACTGTTTCCAAAACAAATACAGCCTATGGGACCTTATCCGACATACAATAGTATGCATAATGATAAAGTTGTGTTTTCCCAGAGTCTACCAAGATATTCACAACACCACCACTACCAACAAAAGCAATATTACCATTCAGATAACTCGGAAATAAAGGTTTTTTTAATCCATAAAAATTTCTAATAAATTTTAATGCGAAACACTTCTTTTGCAGTCGCCAAAAAAACAAAAGAAGAAAGTACAATTTAATACAAATCCTCTAGGACCAACTGCAGCAACTGACTCACAAAAAATTCTTAAACCAGTCCTTCAGCAAAAAAAGTATAAAGCTTCTGATGCTCTAGATTTTTATGATTTACGTGAGCTTGAACGCTATTCATGTGCTCCCAGGATTGAGGAATCAGTGCTAACTTCGTCCTCAAATAAACAACAAGGTAGGAATGAACTTTTTATTACTGTTTTACTCTTGAATCCCTTTATTTAAAAAAAACAACACACAAAGAAAGTGAAATAAATCTGCGTTTAAAAAAGTTTGAAATTATTTAACATAGCCCAAAACAAACAGGTTTTTCTAATATAACTGTTTCTACTCAAATAATCATTCAACTATTAACATAAAACAAATCAACCTCAATAAGTGTTCAAAGTTTTGTAAAAATTTGTCAGTTTTTAAACAAAAATCTTTTAATTTCCATAAAAAACAATCTATTAAAAATGTTAAGATAAATTTGAAAAGAATTAAATTAAATAAAGATATTTCATTAACCAATTTAAAAAGTAACTTAACTATTAAGGAAGAACCACATACAACTACTATACACAATTTAAGTAAAGATAATATAAATGACACTCGTAGTATCTATAGCTGCGCAAAAACTGAATCATATCAGTTGAAAATTTCTTCTGTAACAAGTACCACAAATAACAAAGACGATGACGTAATTTTTAAGAAACCTTTACCAGTTAGGAAAAAGCCCTCACAATTAATCAAAAAAGTGTTCACATCTCCAAAACCATTTAAAATACAAAAAGTAGTATCTTTGAGAACGACTCCATACAGTTTTAATTTTAAAGATTCAACAAAAGCAGAAAATAAAAACAAATTAAACTTTAACATTTCTTTGCAAACAAACGACCGCAAGTTAAATGAAGTAAATTTACTGAACGAAAAACAACTCACAGTTAATGAAAATGAAGTGAATTTAGATGCATCTATAAAAAGCAGTGTTTTTGATGCTAATGTGGATGATTTGTCCAAAATAAGTAAATTACTCACTGATCAAATCAACAGTTTGACTTACGAAACCGACAGATCAAGTGATATAACCGAAAAAAATAATTTAGAATTTAAGGAAAGTAAGCAAAATGAAGAGCAGATGCCAATTCTCAGAGATATCACCGATGAAGAACGAAAGCTAGATAAAGTTAATGCGAAAGAAAACGAAAAGCAAAGTGGACTTATAAACACGGAAGAAGTTGCAAAGCTTCCTTTGCTGGACCACACACTCACAGGGAAGGATGAGACAAATTTAAATATTACAGATAAAGTTAATATTGACCATATAAATGCTGATTGTGAATTAGAATTTGAATCAAAATCTTCTAAACTAAGTAACTGTGAAGAAAGTTGTTCAAGTCCAAAAACAGTAAATATAAATGTATTAAGTACAGAAGAACAACTTGAAAATGAAATTACAGAAAACGAACACTCAACAAATATGACATTTAACACCGAATGCAAGGAAACATCACCACCAATCGAAAATAGAGAAGATAAAAATATTAATGATGAAGCAAAAAGTTCTAAAGATGTTGAAATTTCTAACATAACTGAAAGCCAAGTGAAAATTACAAACAGCACACAAAGTACTACCTCGAATCCAAGCACTAAAAGTCATGAAAAAAGTATAGAACTTGCTCAAAATATAAGCAAGTTACGAACAAATTTTAGCGCAGAATTTTTAGCTGGTTTACCAAACGAACCTTCCACCGCATCTCATGATGTTGAGGAAAGTGATTGTGTGAGCAAAAATGAAATTGATTTTGAATTTGAAAATAATTGTTCCACGCCTACAATGTGCCGTATAGACTTAGACGTAATGTCCGAGAACACATCCGATGTACCAGCTGTAATGCCTTCAACAATGCCCATTAGTGAATGTGAAGCTGATAAACTTTTGGAAGATTTCAATAATAAAACAGAAGATATCGTAGGATGTACTTTAAATAAAAAAACTACAGATGCTGATATATCATTTTCTGAAAATACGAAAGATTGCCTAAGTGTTAGTGCAAATAAAAATAAATCGTCAGTAGCAATTATAAGCAACAATGACGAAATAAATGCAGATTTTGTTTGTGAAGCAAAAATAGGAAATCAAAAGAGATTAAGAGAGAATGATGTTTCAAGTACTAAACAAGAGTGTAGCAGCGTTTTGGTAAAAAGAAAAAAAGTTGACAGCAAAAACTTGACATCAACGGTTGCTGATTTTCCTGAACAATTTTCAAAGGCCTCTAACGATGACTGTGAAAAACTTAACGGTCAGGAGATTGCTTTACAGTGTGACCAAAACAAAAGCTCAACAATGCCAAATAAAAAATCAGGGCCTATCAATGACACTAGTGAACTAAGGAAGCCACGAAAAAATTCTAGTAATTCAAGCAAAGAAGGACCACAAACTGATTTTAACGAGTTTAATAAATTTAGCGGAACATTTAAAGAAAACTCTGAGGAAACTACTAATGTGAAAGCTGATGAAAGCGCAAGCGATTTTGATGAAAATGTACTGCAAAACGAGCCAAAAATAGATCAGTGTACTAGAAGCGAGCCAAAGACTCACGAGAAGGAAACTTCTATCGACGAAGATCAGCACATGACTGTAAAGTTGGGAAATTGGGAGCAAGATAAACAAAATAACAATAATACAGTTGACTCTGAGCCTGGTGGTGTTTCTGCTATATTTTCATTTCCCAAAATTCCTATAATTTCAATATCTATTCACACTGCTCCAAACAACAAAACTTATTTTAAAATATCGAATCGCGAAAATGATAACCAAATGAAAGATGGTGGCGTATCGAAAAAGTGTAAATCTTCGCACCAAGAAGATAAGATAAAAAGGATTGAGGAAGTCGATGATTCTGTAACTGTATCAGATAATAAAAACGAAAAGCAAACAAAAGATGAGAGTCAAATAAAAAAGCTCAAGTCACCTCTGAGTAACAGTGAAGAACAGAAAGTTGCTAGTACTTTAGGAGATAATGGAGTTATAGAGATACCCATACATCACCAAGCCGAGGAATGTAATGAAGAAGATGACGATGATATTGCGAAGTGTGAAGAGGAAGAAGACATTGATGACGGAGAAGTCGATAACTTTGAAATCGAGAAGTACTCTCATGATTCAAATTCAGCCTGTTCTTTGCCCTTAAAGAAGCGACCAACTCAAGCTGAACCAAATGGTGATACCAACGACTCGCAAACAACTACAAGTGCTAATTATGATCAACCTCAGGAAATAGCAGCTGAAGTTATTATAGAAAATATTTGTAAAGACAAAACTTTTTCAAACGATAACTCTTTATTTCAATTACAAGAAGAAAACTTTGAAACAGCAGAGCAAGGGGATGAAATAAATAATGATGTAATTCAAAAGTTAAATTATGTTAACGAGGCTCTCCTAAATGATACTGATGACAATAAACCTTCAACTAGTTCAGTCTGTTTCAAAAATCTAATTGATCCTTCTTCGCCATTTAAAAGGCGTGTTCAGACCCCAATCAGACCCATTGGACAAACCCCAATACAAATCGTAGCGCCCCAATTAAAGGACAACCCTATAACGCAAAACCAAGATCATCGAACAATGGATTCCCAAGTTTCAAATGCATCACGTATGCCAACACAATGTGTACAACCACTTCCGGAATCATACCCAGCCACACCTATGCTTAGCGTAGCGAATGTGGAAAAATTAATGGATTTCAACAGATTTATTGAAGATCTTTTAGCATCTGCCGAAGTCATGACCATAATTGACAACGCCAATGCTTGTGGATATTACGCGGAAGGCCAGACCTATGAATTGGAACGTATTGCGATCTTGGAACATTACAACATTGCTAATGCTAAAGGCAGTACAACTGTAACAAAGCCATTATATTGGAAGAAGAGTGCTGGCGATACGATTTCAATATTTAATGATAATGACAACGAATGGATTTCGTTGCCTCCTTCTACAGCAAAGCAATTGCAAAAGTTATCTTTTGTTTTATCAATACTACAACAGCAATATAAAGTGACTGATGCCAGGCAACGCATTAACATTGCGCTTGCCTTTCTTATTCGTAACACTTCTAAATTTAAGAGTACTTCAACTTCTAGTCCGTTGCAACAACGTATGCCATTGTACTCTAGAAACATTGCAGATCATAATAATTCACAGAACCTGCCAACGTCATCATTTTTCCGAATTGCTACAAATAACGAGACTCTTAATACCAACTACAATATAAATTCGTCTCTGGAAATTGTGCAAGATTTCCATTCAACAAATTATTCAAATAACCAACCGCAGCCAGAACTGATACTACAGCAAGAGACAACTGGTATTAACAATCAAAATTGGAATACTGCGATGCACTTTGCAAACTCGGCAACTACGCAAGAACAAACTAATTCATTAAATAATCCACAAAGGTTTAATTCTGGCAATATAGAAAGTGAACAACCACAGCTTCAACAACAGTCAAAAACTCCAGATAGACGTAGCAGCACATGGGATGAACTTAATACAGATCAGTTGTATATCAATCCACCATGTGCTACCAGCCCTCAAAATGAAGTAATTGTCAATACAAACGGTGTAGAACTTCTTGAAGTTCCTCAGGACCCTCAAAATATATTTATTTCAATTACAGATGAAACGAACACTGCAAATGTCGAATCGACCATTCATAAATATAACACCAGGCAACAAGTCAGAGCTTGCGAAGATCTGGAATCTGTTTCTCCTTCTTCATCCCATTTACAACAGTCTTATTCCAAACGATCTTGTTTGCCAAGCAATGGATCTTCTATCATACCAAATCATATTGTGCGACATAATATTATTCCTACATTTGGTAATCAAGAAATTAATTTACAAAATCCCTATCGTGACCAACAGCACCAGCAAAATATAAACACAAGTGCTAATTCGAATTTTTCTCAGCGAAATTTACCGCAACAAAATCCGTCCATCAATATATACAACAATAGGCAGTCATCACCTCTGTCTCAACAGCTCCAAAAAACTAAACAATCTTTACCCTCTAGATTCAATTCTACATTTAGCTCACAACTTTCTCTCAATCCTCAACAAAATCAATCAAAAAGTAATGATTCAAATTTTAAAGAAATTCTTCAACCCTATATAACGTACTTGATTAAGGATCATGAAAAAACATCTAAACATCTACTTCAGGTTTTCGAAGAAGTTTCAAATTCAAATACTTCTACCGAGTCAGTTATCAACAATTTAACTCAACATCAGCAAAAATTTAACAGTTTGCTGCCACCTTTAATAAGAAATCCCCAACAGAATCATATGCCAGGTTTTCATCAAATGACTGACAACTGTGGAAATGTTTTGCCTTCTCTAATAAGAAATCCTCATCAAACCACTTTGATTACAAGAGATTCAGGCGCTTTGCAAGTTGTTCAGTCATTTATTGAACAGTCACAAACAAGTTTCGACGCTGCTCAAAATAAAACTGATCGGCAACTACAACAACAGCAACAATTACCATCATCATCAGTTGTCATACCTGGATTTGCAAAGGAATATGTACATTTTGTTAGCATTCGAGAAAAGCTACGTAACAATAGCAAAAACCATCAAGAAGCTGAACAGCCCGATTCATCGCCAGATCCACATATAAATGAACAATTTGTGCACATGCCACCAGAATCTCAACGATTGAACAGCGTTAAATTTAAATGTCAAGAAAAAAATGATAAACTAGCTGAAGACTTAAAACGTAAAATGGTAGAGTTCTCTCTACTTAAGCATAATGTTCAAGTTAAACTTTTGGAAAAGCAGCAAAAGCAACAAGGTGAAACTAATTACTCAGAAACTAATTCAATGGTTACAAGACGACGTGGCAGGCCGAAAAGATGTTTAACCAAATCACAAATAGAAAATAATGGTGAAACAACGTCTTCTGCTGAGAACTCTGGTGTTTCTCCTAAGAGTATTTCCCAAATTAAATATTCTGCTCGAGTGACGAGACGTAAGCAAACAAAGAGTGATTTATCAACAACTACCAGCGCAATGGATCACGCATACTTTCGTCAAAGAACAGCAGCGAGAGAAGCAGCAAAACGTATAAACGCTGCAGTTAATAACAGTTTTTATCATTAAAGACCGAAAATACAAATGTTGTGAATAGCAGATATAAAAAATATATCAGTTTTACATTTCAGACAAATGATACTCGTATGTACAAAAACACATTTTAAAATGAACCTGAATTCCTATAACAAGCTGTTTGAGATAATAATATATACATATGAATGTATATACATAAATACATATGTATTTATATAGACCATACAAATTAAAAAAAGGACAACAATAAACTAAAAATTTTTTCCAAAGGATAAAATAAAATATTATTTTGGAAATATGTACATAAAATTAATGGTTCTTACAAAAAACGCTTCTCCTGACAAACTGAAATGATTCAATAGTTCCGACAAATTGTTATACAACAAAACTATGTTGCAAGTGTTTTAAATAAGATATAAGTTTTTAAACAGACACATGATTAGTGCGAATAAATTCGAATTTAGCACTTGTATTTTCCTAAATAAACCTTGAATTAATGACAGACATTCTTTACATGTCGATAATATTGAACTTTTATATGTACTCTAGTTTTTTGATATTTTTTGAAATCTGAAGTGTTTGTATGTGGTTTTAATTATTACTTTTAACTAAACGAATAAGCTTAAGAAGATAAACATTGCTTATTTACACTTATTTATATCTTAACGATTTGTTAATTTTTATTTTATAACATGCATGACTAAGTTTATCTGCCAGATAAGTATTTTCTATGTTTTGTTTTTTACAATATATCAAAATGTTTGAACAAAATACAAAAAACATTAAAATATATTTGGCATTTAAGCAAAGTTTAAATTTTTTCTTCTGAAAGTTGCATAAATTTGTTATAAAATGTTATGAACCACTTTTAAAAAGACTTGGTCTTCATGCATAAAATTCTTTAAAATTTGTAAAAAAAAATTATGTTAAGAAAAAAATAATAATAATAAATAAATGATATCCCAACATTTATCTGCTGCTTCTTGATGTTATATAGGGTGTTTTTTTAAGCCCGATAGAACTTGAAATTGTAAAAAATAACACAAAAAATTAAATTGTAATCAAAATTTTTTTTTATTCGAAAGATCAATACGTGACATTAACATTTGAAAATGATTTCGGGCATATGGGCACCGCGGCTGTTCTTGACGAAGCGCATTCTGGACGTCCAATTTTGGGCCACTTTTTCGAGCACTGCTGGCCGTATGTCACGAACAACACGAACAAAGCTGGACTCCAAGGCGTCAATTGTTGCTGGTTTATCAGCATAAACCAGTGACTTCACGTAGCCCCACAGGAAATAATCGAGAGGTGTCAAATCGCACGACCTTGGAGGCCAATTGACAGGTCCATTTCTCGAAATCAACTTATCGCCAAATTTTGATTTCAGTAAGTCGATGGTTGCGTTCGCCGTATGGCACGTAGCGCCATCCTGTTGAAACCACATCTCCTCCGGATCAATGTCATCCATATTTTCAAACAAAAAATCATTGATCATGGTGCGGTAACGATCTCCATTGACCGTAACGCGAGCTCCGGCCTCATTTTTGAAGAAATAAGGTCCGATGATGCCACCAGCATGAAAACCGCACCAAACAGTGCATTTTTCTGGATGTAATGGAGTCTGTAGGGTCTCTTGTGGATTGGTCTCACTCCATATGCGGCAATTTTGCTTATTAACAAACCCGTTAAGCCAAAAATGCGCCTCATCGCTGAACACAATTTTGCGATAAAACAACGGGACTGATTTTCAAAGTAAATTTGGATAATTTCGTAGCGTTGTTCAAGCGTGAGTCTATTCACGATGATTTGTCAGAGTATACTGAAACAAATAAAAAAAATGTTTCATCAAAATTTAATTTTTTGTGTTACTTTTTACAATTTAAAGTTCTATCTAGCTTAAAAAAACACCCTATATTAATTGTATAAGATAGTAAAAAAACCATCAGCCTTTAACATATCGAATGCTAAAATTAAGACAACAATCAACATACCATAATGAGAAATCAACAATCCGTAGAGGAATCATACTAATGATACTATTCAACAACGATCAACATACAATTACCTGTTGGTGACCAACCAACATATTATGTGAAGGAAGGTAAGAACTTCAATTCATCAACAACATATTAGTCACCAATCAACATACTATAAGAAGGGTGTTAAGGACTTTAATTCAACAACAACAACATATTACTGACCAATCAACATACTATATGAAGGAGGTTAAAATACGGCGTATATTCCCATTATTTCATATGATGATGAGCGAGGTTAATAACTCCATTTCAACAACAACATATTACTTACCAATCAACATACTATAAGAAGGACGTTATGAACTTTAATTCAACAACAACAACATATTAATTACCAATCAACATACTATATGAAGGAGGTTAAAATACGGCGTATTTTATACCCATTATTTGAAATATTACAAAACCTTGTAAATTAAATTGGTTGTGTAAAAATCAGCATTTAAATCATTTTAAGTAAACTTGTCTCTGTATATTTTTACACAAGAGCAATTTATTTTTAAAAAGGAAGCAAAATCTTGTACATGTGCATATATATATATATATATATATATATATATATATATATATATATATATATATATATATATATATATATATATATATATATATATATATATATATATATATATATATATATATATATATATATATATATATATATATATATATATATATATATATATATATATATATATATATATATATATATATATATATTTAAAAACTGACAAACATTTAAATTCTTTCAAAATATGTATGTCATCAAATTTTAAATAGCTTAAAAGAAAACTACTATAGTATGTAGTGTCTTGTTTAAAAATTATTTATTGAACTTAAGCTTAAAGTAAATCTTACAATTAAATTTTCATCTTTAAGAAGCAACCACAAATGGACAAATCCGTAAACAAATAAATCTTCTGCTACATTTAATTGGTAAATATAAAAGTCAACTATAAATTGAAGCTTTTAGCGTGAGCTCATTATAAAAAAAAAGATTAAAAAAAAATTCATTTTGTAACAATTGTTTGAAATTTAATGCTTTTGTTTGGTTCCATAACATTTTGCAACAAAGGATTCGTTAAAATCTTTTTTTTCATGTCTACAATAGAGTTTAAGCGTTCACATTCTTCAAACATTTGGAAAATAATAGAATTAATTTTCAAAACTTTTCTTAATTGGTTCATGAAATATCTATTAAAGTAAATTAAAAATTAATGTATTAAAATAAGATAACAACACACAGTTTTTATTTGTTTTTATTTCGGCAGTGAGTGGAAATAATCTAAAATCAATTATCTACTAATAATAATCCTTTCTTCATTTCCAATTTAAACTCATTCCTTTTATTTAAAAACTAACACTGCTTTCAGTATGATAAGAAGAAGTTTAAGAAGAATTTAATTTGCATTTAACACAGCCTCAAGTCTATTTTTTCTGTATTAAAATATATATTTTCTTGCTAATAATATTTTGCCTTTTTATTTTGTTGATTAAGACACGTATCATAAAATCTTTATGCATGACTGCAATATATAGATGAACTAATTTATAATTTATCATGAACCATATAAGCTAGGTGCTAATGTTTATGAATCCAAACAAAAGTAATTATTTACAGTGTATAAAAGAAATTTTATAAGACTAATAATGCCGCGTAATTTAAAGCTTTTAGTTAGCTGCTTAACGGACTACGTTATTTTTTAGTTACTTAGTTTTTTTTCATTTCAATTTCAACAAAGTTTTATATTTTCTAACAATTAATTGGATAAAATCAAAGAATAAATGTTGGCTAATACTGTTTCGAACTACTGCTTAATCGATGTCGCGTGCTGTAGCAAAATTGCTTAAGAAATGATGATGTTTTCACAATGATCTCTGTCATTTTTATGAGAAGAGCTTTATAATCTTTAATACATGATTAAAAGGTTATGCGTACGTACAGTGATTACTAATATTAATAAAAATTTGATCGTACGCTTTTTAAGCAATATTTCTACTTCCTTTACTGTGAAAATATAAAAAATTTATATGTAGTTAATTAAAGACGTATTATTCATTTTCATTTCATTTCATTTATTTCAAAAATATGCAATACAAAGCCTCAAGGGCCAATATAATTATTCTCTTATGAAAAAGAGAAATATTGTGTTAGAAGCATTTTGGAAATGTGTTCGAAAATAAAGTAGATTCTCTAGGTCGATTAAAAATTAAAAATACACTACTAGAGCAGGGATAAAAAAAATTGTATGTCTTCCGTTATTTTTTCAAGAGTTCATTTGAATTAGGGTTTTAATTCATTCTATTAAAACATTTAACATTATTTTACTACTTAAAAGTGAAAATTTTTCCCATTTAGGTTCATTCTTACTAGAGTTGTCAACAAGCTCTAATATCTATTTTCTTTTCTTTATTGTCTCATTTTTCTTCACAAAAATACAGATCATTTAGAGGCCGCAGCATTATTTTTTCGACAGACTATTTCACCGTCACCGTCGTCAGCATCGTCACGTACTTTAACGTCACCAACCACATCATCAACATCGCGCAAAAAAACACGTTTTACAAAAATGAAAAAATCGACTGCATCAATAATCCAACATCATGAAGTATTGAATGCAGGATATCATTCGACGGATGTTCCAAGTATATCTAGCTACGGAGAATCGTCTGATGATTATTATGGTGTGGCATCAGATTCAGATATTATTATAAACGAACGCTATAAGAATGATGCAAAACTTCGCAAACGTTGTGCAGTAGTGATAACACCTTCCAATGAAATATTGCAAAAATATAATGAAATATTGCTAAACCAAAGGAGAAAACAAGAGCTAAGAACTTTAGAAAAACAGCGAGAAAAGGAACGAAGACGTCGGGAAGAGAATAGCGAGCAAACAGAATTGAATATTAAAGAAACTTCGGCGGTTGTAAATGATGAAGCAGTTAGAACTTGCAGCAGAAGGACCAGAAATAATCAAGAAAATTTTATGAGTAGTGAATCGGAGAATGAGACAACGTTTCACGAACGTACCCGCAGGCATAAAACACATAATTGTAAAGAACTTAAATCTCTTAACATTCGCGTCGAATCAACAGAAGCCACGACTACACTGTTGAATCAAATAGATGCCCATTTGGATAAACCAACCTCTGCGAAATCTCATTCATTTGATATGAAGAATCATCAACAGATAAAACAGGCAGTTAATAACGATGGTAATCAACAAACATGTGATATAAACAAAAGTGACAAAAGTCAAACAAAAATGAGGGAACTAAATCTATCACCATATCAATTAGATTTACCTACAGATGATCCACCAAGAACTCCGTCATCCGCACTCGACCTGTCTTCAGTAAATAAGCCGGCATCTCCCCCTGCAAGCTTTAACGAAGTGCCAAAAGAAAAGGTTATTGTTACGGAGCAGTTATTTATACAATCGACTGACAATCTCTTAGAGAACAGAAAACCACAATTAGATAATAATTACCCACAACAAGCTTTATCTAGCTATGCCCATGAACCTAAACTAAATACAACAGCTATTTTAAAATCTAGTCCTAGTGCAAATTTGATGCAAAATGAAAATCCGCAAGCTGATTTTCAATCACAAAACGAAAACAATAATAATCGAAAGAAGGAACAAAACCTTACAACTCAAACCAATGAAGCATTAGAACAAATACTTGAAGAATCTGTCAGTGTTTTAACTGTTACCAGCCCATATAATCCCCAAAATGAACAACAAACACCCCAAATTGATAACATAATCCCCATTTTAATAAGTAATGTTTCTTCATTACATCAACATGTCCAAAAGGATATTGCAAAACAGAAATCCGATAACAGAATGCAGTTTAATGTTAACAACTCTACAAAGTCTGGCTCTGAAAATTCAGTTTTAAACGAAAGAACAGAAAAAAGTTATAACGATTTATCTGATATTTTTTTAGAGTCCGAATTATCTAAAAATTTGCCAGAAATAGCCGAGCCTTCTCCAGCTGTCACCGATATCTCAGACTATTCTAATGAATCAAACGTATCCAAAAATTTTGAACACCAGTGTTCAAATGGCAACAACAACACCACAAGCATGACAACAAATAATGAAATATATTTACCCGCTTCATCTCTTGTTATGCGCAACGTAATTCAGTCTTCGGCCACAAGCCATCAGAATTCTTTAGTAACCAATTTCAATCAATTTAATAGCAGTCTTAACACGCCAGTAAAGCACACTGTCGAGATAACGAGAGAAACAGATCTTGTTAACAAATCCACAAATGATACAAGTACTCCTTTAAAGTTTGTTATGCAACCTGAGTTGGAAGTCAATACCACTCCATTAAAAAATAGCTTAGAACCAGAATCAGATAACAATGTGACAAAATTTTTAGAGATAATATTGAATAAAACTGTTACGGGTGCAGAATCGGAGACCCATGATAAAATTATCAAAGAGCTTAATGCCTTGACAGCAGATGCTGTGGTAGCCTCAGAAACAAATACGTTTAGTAATAATGAAATTAAACAATCGGAGTCTGATTTACAGAACGAACAAAATAAATTAATTGATTCAGATATTCAAGTTGAAACAATTAAGTGTGTGAAGAAACAATTTGATAAAGAAATTTCTTTGAAAGAAAACATTTTATCTATAGGTATCGGTAAATCTGAAGAAGCTTCTGAATACAGTTCATGTATCCGTAAAGAAAAAATGTCTTTAAGTGTGGAGAAATCAGAATTGAAAAGTATAACAGAACAACAACAGTTACGCACACCAAGTGCAAATAACGATTTAACACCATCAATAACAGATCGGCAAGAAGATCGTAGAGTATTATTATGTGATATTAAAACTACAGAATTACCAACTATTTCGCCTTTAACATCTTTAAGTCCCACAGATAAATCGAAAATACATGCTATTAAGCAAATCTTTAATTCAAAATGTAGAGTGCGTCTTAAACGCCTTAATATGGATGACCACTGCACAATTTCAAAAATCGAATCTACGCCGACCATACTTATAACTAATACCGTACAGCTTCAAAATGCAAATAAAGACGTTACAAAATGTGATTCTGCGAGAGAAAAATCGTTACCAATAAAAAAAACATCTTTAAAAACAAACAACAAACATGTCAACAAAGAAGTGGACAAACCCACTGAAAATGTTTCTGATGCCACAATAGTGTCTGAACTAACGCCAGTTAAAAAATTAAGGCTTGATTATGAGAAGTCAATACCAACTAATGCTATTCAAACAACAATATCGCAAAAATCAGAGCAACACGCTATACTGCAGATTTCAAAGACATCTGATGCTTTAGTAAACAACACTAATACAATCACAAAGTCAAAACCCAAATCTTCAAAGACGGTTACTTTTGATTTATACAACTTAAATGAAGAGGAAAACTTTGAAACAGCAGAACAAGGGGATGAAATAAATAATGATGTAATTCAAAAATTAAATTATGTTAACAAGGCTCTACTAAGTGATACTGATGACAATAAACCTTCAACTAGTTCAGTCTGTTTCAAAAATTTAATTGATCCTTCTTCGCCATTTAAAAGGCGTGTTCAGACACCAATCAGACCCATTAGACAAATCCCAATACAAATCGTAGCGCCCCAATTAAAGGACAAACCTACAACACAAAACCAAGATCATCGAACAATGGATTCCCAAGTTTCAAATGTATCACGTATGCCAACACAATGTGTACAACCACTTCCGGAATCATACCCGGCCACACCTATGCTTAGCGTAGCCATTGTGGAAAAATTAATGGATTTCAACAGATTTATTGAAGATCTTTTAGCATCTGCCGAAGTCATGACCATAATTGACAACGCCAATGCTTGTGGATATTACGCGGAAGGCCAGACCTATGAATTGGAACGTATTGCGATCTTGGAACATTACAACATTGCTAATGCTAAAGGCAGTACAACTGTAACAAAGCCATTATATTGGAAGAAGAGTGCTGGCGATACGATTTCAATATTTAATGATAATGACAACGAATGGATTTCGTTGCCTCCTTCTACAGCAAAGCAATTGCAAAAGTTATCTTTTGTTTTATCAATACTACAACAGCAATATAAAGTGAATGATGCCAGGCAACGCATTAACATTGCGCTTGCCTTTCTTATTCGTAACACTTCTAAATTTAAAAGTACTTCAACTTCTAGTCCGTTGCAACAACGTATGCCATTGTACTCTAGAAATATTGCAGATCATAATAATTCACAGAACCTGCCAACGTTCTAATTCAATGGTTACAAAACGACGTGGCAGGCCGAAAAAATGTTTAAGCAAATCACAAATAGAAAATAATGCTGAAACAACGTCTTCTGCTGAGAACTCTGGTGTTTCTCCTAAGAATATTTCCCAAATTAAATATTCTGCTCGAGTGACGAGACGTAAGCAAACAAAGAGTGATTTATCAACAACTACCAGCGCAATGGATCACGCATACTTTCGGCAAAGAACAGCAGCGAGAGAAGCAGCAAAACGTATAAACGCTGCAGTTAATAACAGTTTTTATCATTAAAGACCGAAAATACAAATGTTGTGAATAGCAGATATAAAAAATATATCAGTTTTACATTTTAGACAAATGATACTCGTATGTACAAAAAACACATTTTAAAATGAACCTGAATTAGTATAACAAGCTGTTTGGAATAATAATATATACATATGAATGTATATACATAAATACATATGTATTTATATAGACCATGGAAATTAAAAAAAGACAACAATAAACTAAAAATTTTTTCCAAAGGATAAAAAACAATATTATTTTGAAAATACATAAAATTAATGTTCGCTAATGGTTCTTACAAAAAACGCTTCTCCTGTCAAACTGAAATAATTCAATTGTTCCCACAAATTGTTATACTGGGTGGCCCAGAAAGACCGAAGTGGTGTGAATTCCTTATAACTTTTTTATTATAATTTTTTTTTTCTTTTCTTTTCAGTATTTTGTAAAGAAGACTTGGATAATTTATAATGGAGCAATACACAATTGAACAACGTGCCCAAAAAAAGCACAAGAGAAATCACAAGAGAATCCAAATTTTATTCATAACTTAATAATGAGTGACGAAGCCCATTTTCAATTAAATGGGTTCGTTAACAAGCAAAACTGTAGGATATGGGCTACGGAAAACCCGAGAGTACTTCATCAACGACAATTGCACCCAGTTAAGTGTACCGTTTGGTGCGGTGTTTCTTCAGAAAGGATCATTGGCCCATTTTTTTTTTGAAAATGAACAAGGTGTCGCCATTTCCGTCAATGGTGATCGATATCGGGCCATGTTGCAAAATTTTGTAAGGCCAGCCGTGGAAAACCATCCGCAAATATGGTTCCAACAGGATGGAGCCACAGCGCACACTGCGAGGGCCACAATGACTCTTTTACGCGACATCTTTGGTGAAAGAATAATTTCTCGTAACAGCAATTTTAATTGGCCTCCGCGTTCCCCGGATTTAACCGCTCCAGACTGTTTTCTTTGGGGCTATTTAAAAGGAAAAGTTTATGTTAATAAGCCTAGGACTATTGAGGAGTTAAAAACCAATATTCGAGAAGAAATTAACAACATACCACCGGAAGTTTTGCGAAAGGTCATGGAAAATGTGTTGGAAAGAGCACATTTGTGCGAAGCAGAATATGGCCACCACTTGCGGGATATCATTTTTAATAACTAATCCAAAAATATTCCCCATAAATTTAATGTATTTAAAAAAAAAAAAAATTAAAAAAATATCTCTTAAATAAAAAGTTATAAGCAATTCACACCACTTCGGCCTTTCTGGGCCACCCTGTACAACAAAACTATGTTGCAAGTGTTTTAAATAAGATATAAGTTTTTAAACAGACACATGATTAGTGCGAATAAATTCGAATTTAGCACTTGTATTTTACATGTCGATAATATTGAACTTTTATATGTGCTCTAGTTTTTTTAAATTTTTTGAAATCTGTAAAGTTTGTATGTGGTTTTATTATTTTTAACTAAACGAATAAGCTTAAGAAGATAAACATTGCTTATTTACACGTATTTATATCTTAACGATTTGTTAATTTTTATTTTGTAACATGTACGACTTTAAGTTTATCTGCGAGATAAGTATTTTCTGTTTTGTTTTTTTTTACAATATATCAAAATGTCAATAAGAAATTATAAATAGCTTGTTTTCTATGTTTCCCAGCTATCTATATGTCGACATTTCATAGGAACTACCCTAATCATCAGTAGACATAGACAATCTAAATAAATTGCTGACAATTTAAAAAGAAAAATGCTCTAATAATACCTGTCAAAACACAAAAAACAAGCTTTTTCATTTATACACGTCTCTAACATTTCTTTACACCTTTCATAGAAAATAAGCTAAACAAGCACACTGTCAAGATAACGAGAGAAACAGATCTTGTTAACAAATCTACAAATGATATACTTAAGTACTCCTTTAAAGTTTGTTATGCAACCTCAGTTGGAAGGCAATACCACTCCATTAAAAAATAGCTGGCAATCTCCGACTAACTCTCATAGCATACGGTTGTTTTTTTTTCTCTTGTTAATATTAATCAAGAAAAAACTATTGCAAACTAACGGTTGCTAAAATATTTCATTTGTAAACACGTGCTTTTGGTTTTTTCCCATTGCATTTATTTTTTCTTTCGGTTTCTGTGACACGTTTTTTTGATCAAGAAGATATATCGTTTTTTAATTAAACATGGTTCCGGGTCCCCCGGATAAGCTATGCAATAACAGGTACCACATCCTCGGGGATTTCTTGGAAAATCCCTCCAAAAAAAGCGGTGACTTTCCTGAATTACCATCTCCAACCATCAACACCAACAACAATTCACCAAAATTCGTACTGATCACGTCTACAGATAAAAAAGAGAATTTCTATTCTTTAAGCCCCTTCGCGATTAAGAAAGGAATTGAAAGCATTACCACTGAATTTAACTCCATATCTCTGCTTCGGGACGGAAGCCTGCTTGTCCTGGCCCGGAACGCGCGTGCGGCTGATAAATTCCTTAAAACAAGATCGCTATCAAATGTATGCCAAATCACAAGCAAACTTCATGACACTCTCAATTCCGTCAAAGGTGTCGTCTATGCGCCTTGTCTTATACACGTATCGGAAAATAAAATTATCCAAGAAATGAAAGATCAGAGTGCCACAGTTGTGAAAAAGATTTACATCAGCACCTGCCTTGCGGTTCTATCTGATGATGGACCAATTCCACGGAGTGAATCATTCACGATTCACCAGCGCCCCCGTGTGGCTTACCAGGCTCACACAGGTAGCAATTCTTGCCATATGATTGCGGTCATATGAGCAACTTATTGTTGATGAGTTCGGGCCTTCTAATCCCTCCTGTATGCAATTTCCCAGCAATCAATGGAGGACAAGGCTTAATGAGTTGTAGGCCGAAGCCCACTAAGAGCATCAGCCCTTAAACCAACTCACCCGTCAACCATCACCACTGGTTCCTTACAATACAGGTATCTGTTGTATAGGCAACAGATCCTCGGGAGATTGTTAGTCCCCGAAAAAAGCCACACACCAAACAATTATCAAAGATACTAAAACTCCCTTCCTGAGTTTTAGGTTTCAACCACAGCCAGAACGTTTCAGCCAAGGTAGGCACCTCAACCATGATCAGCCCGGGTCGAACTGCAAGCAAAACTACCCAGGAGTCATACTGATCCCCGTTCTTCCAATTTATACCCTTGGTAAGGGTTTCGGAAGCCAACACAACATAAGTTATGTGGCTTCCTAGAGTTTTGTTTGCCGCACCAAACAAGGGACTCCTTCCCCTCTTTTCCCCGAAAAACAGAGCGCCCAAGTTAGGAATACGCCAAGGCAAAACCTGTTCCCTGGGGGGGATCAGAGTATCACAGACGTATACAAATTCAGCAAACCCAGCGAGGATGGTAGGTCACGGATACCAACCCGCAAGATGATTCTGACTTTCGATCTTTACCGCCTTCCCACAACGGTTGATATAGCCTGGTACAAATGCAAGGTAGTCCATTACATACCTAACCCGATGAGGTGTAAAAATTGTCAACTGCTTGGGCATACTAAAAATCGGTGCAGAGGGAATACAACCTGCCCTGACTGCACTCTACCACCACACACGCCAGAAAAATGCACTCGGACATTTTGCATCAATTGCTCCGGTGAACACTCTTCAGCAGACAACAAATGTCCACGCTTCTTACAAATGAAGGAGATTTTGAAAATTAAGTCTAAAAATTACTGCAATATGGCGGAAGCCCGTCGCAAATACAGGGAAAGCAATCCAACCCAAACACCTAACCAAAACTCATGCAGCGGTAACTGCAAACAATCAAATATCAACACCCGCGGCATCAACACGTACCACTGAAAACAATCTTCAAACTACAGCAAAAACAAACCAAGCTACTGCAAATCAGATCACTCACACAAAACCTACATCTAATATCACACCTACATACAGCGACACAAACCAAACATCTAATGAAGCAAAGGAAAAACCTGTTTTACAAAAATCGACAATTATCAACAGAAAAAACACGTCAAAACCACCCTTCAGACCAAATAGCGAAATCTCAGCATTGCCGACTCCCCAACTAACGGAACTTTCAACGTACAAAAAAGATAATAATGCAGCACTAAGTGGTGATGAATCTCCCACAACGAGCTGCCTTGCATCGAAAATATCTATGCTAACAAAAACAAAGAATCTTGCGATCATGACTTTTTACTCTCCCCCATTTCTCACTTAACACAAACTCTATTGAAAGATAATGATTACTATGAATTGCTGAGTGACGATAACTCCCTCAGCGATGCCAAAATTGATCAAGAAACAACGTAACAAGGCTCAATAATATAACACCATCTCACTACTACAACCGTGGGCTGGTCTAGGGTTCGGATCGGGGGAGTGCACTGAGCAGCACGTACGGTGCATGCTTGTTCGGAGCGATTATTCCCCCGATGGGGACCTTGGGGACACCCACGGCTCAGAACTTATTCATTGTCATGAACTTCATACTATTGCAGTGGAACATTCTCGGATTTTCAAACAATTACTCTGAGTATCAGTTACTATTAAGAGATCTTGACCCCTCTGTCGTATGTCTACATGAAACACATTGTGCTTACAACTTCACACCATCCCCTCCAAAAAAAATACAGTGCTTATTTCACAAATTCATCACAAAACTACTTCAATTTTAAAACAAAAACCAGAGGGCAATAATCTTCAAAACAAAGAAGATTGCCACACTTCCTCCACCGTTGGTCTATTGCAAAACAACCAAGTTGACACTACCAATAATTCACCTGAAATGTGTACTTTAGCATTGTTAGCAACAACGAAAACCACACCAACTTTAACAAATAGCCGTAAGATACGCAAAGCCTCAACGCACGATGAAATACTCTTTAATGAGCTGCTGCAACAGCTACCATCAACATTAAGAAAATCTAACAACACAACATTTTGTGTCGGATCAACTAGTGGTAACACCAATATCTCTAATAAAACTAAGGTAATAGCGAATAGTTTAGACGATATCAAATCAAAAGGATCTCTTGCCAAAGAAGATGATAAATATCAAAATTTGTTGAAAGAGGTTTGTAAAATAGATAAAAATCAGGCAGCTAATAATACCCTTGATATGGGGCTTGCAAGTGCAAGTAATAACAGTGGAGGAGGATCGTCACCGTCCACTACCACCACCATAAATGAAGATAGTTTACCAAGATCAAAGCGTAAAAAACTGAAGTCTTCAAAATCAAAAAAAAAAGTAAAAATCGCCCCGAAAGAACTTCCAAAATTTCGCTTAAACCTTATAAACTTGCAGAGCACATACCTGCCAGTCCATTAATAATAACAATACCAAAATCAAGATTGCTCAAACCGCCCTTAAAACCCACCTACACCAATAGAGTCGCAAGACGATCAATCTGAGATTTTTAACACACCAAATGGAAAACTCTTTATTGAAAAAAATAAAGAACCCGAACTAATAGCAAAATCAACAGCTGTTCGAAATACCAATCAGATTTCTTTTACGAAAAAAGAACTAATCCATATTGCACCGGTTGTGGCTAGCAAAACAAAATGTGCACAAAACCGCGGAGACACATCTACTGAATTGAAAAAATTAGACTCTATCAGAGTTGTTGAGACAAACATACAGCGGGAAGCTCTAAAATTAAACTGTACACCCGAGAAAACTTCAAATGCAAGCACTCAATAAATAAATAAAAAAAAAAAGAGAAAAGCTCTATAATAAATCCTGTAAAGACAAAAACAACAAATCAATATTTGCAAAAGATAAATATGATTTAATTAAAAGCAAGGATAAACACCAACATCATCACAATCCAGACCATCAAAATAATAAAGATAAATCGAAAGAAAAGGCAAATAGTCAATCAAAATCTCTAACTTCAAATAGTTCTCGTTTACACAAAGGGTCAACCAAAGAAAAAGTAAAAGGCGAAAAATCAAAAGAAAAACATAAGATATCTGCAAAATCTTCAATGAGCTAATCGCAACCCGATAATGTTTTAAAGTTAACCACTTGCCAAATCAGCAATAAATCCTCTGTGTCGTCTTCAGCGACTTCGCTAATATAACCAATGAAAAATCTCATTGATTAAACAAATTTCTAAAAATGATGAAGTGTTATGGGATGTCAAATCTCTTACCGTATTATTTCTCATTTTCATAACGCTTTACATTCACACTATGACACTTGCACGTACTATTTGAATTTTTGACAAGTCTTAATACAAAGTGTGATAGTCTGAAGTGCCCTTAGGCATCATAATAAAATTAGTTCTAAGTCTTTCAAACATATATTGCTCTTACGAAACTGTCATAACAGCATTAACGTAGTCGATTTAATTCTTCAAACAAAAATCTTCATGTTTTGCTTGCCACAGTACTTTAAATTACTCTCAAATTAGCTCACTAACACAAGCGCAAAACAAATTTAAATGAACAAATTTAAAATGAACAAATCTGGTTTCAAACATGTTACTTCGTCGCCATATCATCAGCAAGCCAATGGAAAAGCCGAATCAGCAGTTAAAGTGGCTAAAAGAATAATAAGCAAAGCTGACAGAGAAAATGAAGACATGTGGTGGGCATTTTTACATTGGCGTAACACACCGAACAAAGTTGGAAGCAGCCCTGCTCAGAGACTAATGTCTAAAAAGACAAGGTGCGGATTACCAGCTACAGCTGAAAGTTTTAAACCAATGATTATTGAGGATGTCTCCAGTAAAATCGAGATAAGAAAGCAAAAGAGTAAATATTATTATGACAGAACAACGAAGGCGCTGCCGGACTTGGAAATTGGCCAGGGTGTTAGAGTGCAGCTTAGGCCAGGTACAGTAAATACATGGTCGAAGGGTATCGTAAAGGGTAAATTATCAGACCGTTCGTATGTCGTAGATGTAAGTGGTACACCATATCGACGAGATAGAGCGCATATAAAACTTGCGCCACTGGAATAAGGCAGGGGATACGGGGGTTGGTGGTATTACAGGACAACCAACAGATAACGTCGCAGACACCCACATAGAAGAACCTTATACACAGCCGGTAAGTACAGACGAGAGACCACTGGAAAATCACAATATAGAAAGACCGAAAAGGAAGATTAGAGCAAGTACGATTCGCAGACTATGAATGCACTTTTGATTGCTGTAGTTTACGTTGATGATTGGAAGAGGGAAGATGTTATATATACATCTGGTAACCCAATATATAAGAGGACTAGATGGCAACTCGGATGTAAGAACACTTTTGATGTACGAAGACATTGTAAAATCTAGTCATTATTTTGAATTTATAAAAGTTTTGTTTTTATTATTTTCTCGGATTTAAGAACACTTGATGTACGAAGACATTGTAATATATTTTTTTTTTTTAACTTCATTATTTTATTTATTGAATCTACATAAAAAATGTAATGACAATAAGTATTCAAATCTTAATACTAAAAAAAATTGTGATTAAAGTCCGCCAGTGCTGGACAAAAATTTATTTTTATGCGAATATTATTTCAGAATTCAGTCATCTGTTTAGAGCTGTAATGGTAGCCAAAGTATCCCTCCTTCTCAGACGGGTATGACCACCAAAGTTAAGAATATTAACTGCAAGAGGATTTGGATGGAATTCAAGTTTGTTAATATATATTGTCGCGTACTTCACAAATTCAGATTTCACAAAAGGTACGTTCAGATCTGCGTGGATTCGTGTAATATATAGTAATTATTTTGAATTTATAAACGTTTTGTTTTTATTATTTTCTAAATAATACAAGTTTAAAGCGGTATTTTTAATTATTTGTAACACTTTTCATTAATGTTTTTGAAATTATATATTTTACGCTTAATGTTGTTTAACTTTTAACATACTTTTTTATTCGAGATGCTTTGGAATTGAATTTTTAGCATACGTTTTTTGACTAGGAACAAGATGGAATACGAAATAACATACTTTTCATAGTTGTAAAAATTAGGATTTTATGTATTTTCACACTTTTTTTATTTAATACTTGTTTTTCCAACAGTTCAAAAAAAAAATTTTTTAATTGTATGATAAGTTCACACTCGTACAAAAATTATTTATTTACCAGATGAAATTCGCCGGGCGAATTGAGAGTATTTCCAGGCTAAAAACGAATCATTATATGGCAATTTCTTTAATTTGTCTCAAATTATAATATTCACAATTATTTATTCCCAGGCTAAAAATTAAGTTGCTATCTGGCAGTTCTTTTAATTTGTCAGAAGTTATAAAATTCACAGTGATGTTTTACGGCTTATAACCAGACTGGTGTGTGAAATTGATAAGGCAATATTTAAATTTGTCACAAATATAAAATTCACAGTTGGTGGTGCAAACTTGGGAACAAATAATGCTCAAGGTTTATGGCTACACTGACATGTGGAGTTGGTTAGGCAGTGCTGGTAATTCTGTGATAAAACGGTATCGTTATTTAAACAATAGTTTTCAGCACTGTTTATATTAAGTGCAACCAAATTGGATTTAAAAGTGTTTAGCATCTCTGTCTTTGTTAGCATAGTTGCATCTACTGACATTTTCTTTTAGTCGACCTTTTCGTTGCGAGTTGTTTTTTTTTAATGACGTGTCGTTTTCTTTTTCATAATTCTCTACACTCAAAACAACATTTTTCTTGCTTTAAGAGAACGAATTCATTTTACATTTAAATTTGAACGGGTGAGCTTCGTTGTTGGGTAGAAATTTAATTAATTAAAACGTGCTTTTAAGATTATTGAATAGGTTTATCAGTTTTAGTATATAGAAATCAACAAAACAAAGTTAATATTGAAAAATTTATAAACAAAATGAAGTTCTTATTATGTACGTTTTTATTGGTGGCTACCGCCACTTTGGGTGTATTCGCCGATGAAGAAATTAAAACCGAAGATGGTGTCTTGGTTCTGACTGTGGATAATTTCAAAAAGGCTCTTGCCGACAACGAATTCATTTTGGTAGAATTTTGTAAGTATAAATTAAATAGAATACATTATTATTTTTCGCTATCGGCGTAATGTTATTTCGTGGAAGTTTTATTTTAAGAAATCTGTCAGATATTTTGTTTGTTTCATATAAAAAAATATTGTTTGCGTGTACAATTTTTTTTTTAAATTATGTTAATATTTTTGCAGTCGTTTTATCATTTGTTCTTTATATGTTAAATCGTTTTTTGTCGTGATTTTTATAAACGTATTCCCCCATAAAACCTTTTATTTTTCGAATTATTCTTATTTCCTTTGCCGGCGTTTTCTTAGTTCGTTTTTATTTATTTATTGTTCTTCTCTATACATATAGTTTTATACACACTATTCAAAAAAACGTTTTCTTTCCTTTTTGATGTTGACGTGTCATTTTTAGTAAAATTTTATGCTCTATTGATACCTAATAAGTATTTGCAAATTAGTTTTTTATGCAAAATTTGTGAAACATGAAATTAATTTCTTTTGTTAATCCTGACAGCTTTACCTACATATACTTATGAATATATGTATGTATATAAATAAATGATAAATCTTTTGAAGTTTAAAAGAATACATTGCATTTTTAAACTTTCAAATAAATATTCTATAATATTCATTAAACAGCATTTATGTATGTAGCCACTAAAATTTTGCAAATTCAGACATACATTCATATTGATAACTTCCAAAAAAATAATTTATCTAAATATTCTAAACTGTTTGTTTACCTTTTAGAGTAGATGTATGTACATACATAGGTGTCTATTAAATTATCTCGTGTTTCTTTTATTAGCAAAACACATCAATGTTTTATTTAAAAGTACGTATGTACACATAACATGTGTAGATTTGTGTGTTTGTGTGAGTTCATTATAAGCGTATGCATATCGCTCCTTTATTGCAACATAGTCATATCTCGAAAAATGAGATTTTCGAGTTAACAGTGCAGGATTGTTAACAGTACTACCTTTTATATTGTGTCAAAAATTTATTCAGTTTACATTTAAAGTGTTTCCTTTAGGAAATACCTATTTTCTAAAAAAAAAAATTTCTAAGACTTTAATGGGAACTAAAAATTTGAAATGTGTTTTTCTCAAAACAAGCTTTTTTTAATTATAGCTATGTTGCAATAAAGGAGCGATATATACCTACATATACATATGTATGTATACCTACACATTTACGTACGTAGTCTTATCAGGATGATGTACAAAACAATTATTAAATTTGTGATTAAACATGTGTTTCTTATTAGATTGCTAATATTTGTAGTTTAATTTATCTAAACCAGCGGTGCCCAAAAGTTCTCTATGGAAGAGCAACCCAATACATTTAAGGAAAAGCTACTTTAATTAATTATTTTTTGTTGTAAAACGCAAAACACACACACAAAACAAAATTTACGCTGATATCGTTGTCGTCAATGTTGTATCAGCACAGCATGCGAAAATGTTGTTACTTTGCGCTTATCATGTGTGTGCTGTGAAGAACGACAAAAAAATATATATGACAAAGTTGTTTGTGTATTTCTCATTGCCAGTGCTAAGTGCAGTATGTGTGTATTAAAGAGCACAGCCCTATAGCTAAGCGCTATTACAAAAACAATTGAGCATCAAGCGCATAGGTTGTGGGCACTCCAGATCTAAACATTTGGCTAGGCCCTTGATCTTGTGCACTTTACTGATAACTAGCAAAATCGCGACATGGTAGCTAAATACATAAAATAGATTCATACATGTATTTCTGTACCTGTACATTCGTATTGCATTTTGATGATAAGAATTTATATATGTTGACCTTTCAGTTTTTTTAAAGTTTAAATTCGTTTGATAAGATATATTTTTTTCACTTTCATTAAGTAATTAGCTTAGTTCTTCTCACAAAATTGTCAACCAAAAAACATTTCGCCCGGTCATACCTACATACATCTCGTACATATGTACATATTTATGTATAGGCATGTATACACTAGAGAGGTTCGCCTTCCATTCTTTTTTATCTTGGACCAGAACTCAGGGGATAAATCCTGATAGCATTGTACCAGAACTAGGAAAATAGGTTGCCCATACTGGCTTGTAAAGCTCACATAGGTGGCAATTTTTTGCCATAAATTTGTAGCCTTATAGCTTAAGAGTTCGAGCTTTCTAATCAGCATAAAAAGCAAAGAAGAAAATAAATGCTAATAATATAGTTTTGAACTTATCCAATATTCGCTTACAATGTATACAGTGTAGGATGCATCTTACGGCCTAGGCTATCGCTGTGTAAATGTAAGTAGGAATTGTATTCAGGCTTCGGATGGGTCACGCTTACATTGTCAATGCTCTTAGATCGAAGATGTATGTAACAAAAATTTCACTGGGATGTTTATATTGATTTTTTCTGTTGACACAATTGCTTACAATCGGATGCTTTGCAAATTGTAAATGTAAGTAGGAATTGTATGCAGGCTTCGGATGGGTCGCGCTTACATTGTCAATGGTCTTAGTTCGAAGATGTATGTGACAAAAATTTCACTGGGTAATTACAATATTATCAGTGTTAACGTTTCTTATATATTTGCATACACACAACAATATATGATTTGTAGCTGATGTTTTGTTTAATTTCATCAGTTCATTGCCCTTTCTCATCACTTTAAATGCACAAGTGTTTTAACTTGTTTAATAAGAAATATTTTATATTTAAAAGCAGCTGGCTGTTGTTGGCGGTAAAAAGTTTTTTATTTTTTATTTTTTTATTTATTTATTCAGAGAAATGTATAATAGGTACATATTAAGTTTGACAAAGATTTCTAATCTGCCAGCAAACTGAAAATTTTTCATATTTCTTTTTATCATTTAAGCAGGAGTAACAAACACTTCAATCAAGGCGAATTCGCCTTGACTTCAATATTTTTCTTATACGTACATACATTTGTACAAATATAAGTATATTTTTTTGTATGTAGTTAAAAACCACGTAATACATTTTTTTAAATTTAAAACGTGTCCAAACAGATAATGTAAATAATTCTATTTAAAAAAAACAACCTGTTTCAATTATTTCTGTTTCATGTCTTAAAAGTAAATAAAAAAAGCTATTCAAAAAAATTAATTAACCGGGAAATTTATCTTTTCATTAATACAACAACAACTGTATCTCTTTCCTACTTAATTTAAAACCTACTGTTTTTTCATTTTTACAAAATACTCTACTATATAAATATGCTGACACGTACTAAATAAAAAAGATTTCTAATCTGGCAGCAAACTTAAAGTTTTCTTATTTTTTTACAATTTACTCACAAGCAGGCATTTAAAAAGTTAATCAATTTTGGAGTAACACAAGGCAGCTTTAAGGTAGTGGTATAACACAGCTGTCTTTCGTTTCCTTTGCGTAAATTTTCCAAAAAGACATAGACTTCCTTGCTTTTTCAAACAAAATTTTGACAACTGTTCGAAAATTCTACCAACAAAATATATGTTAATGTATTTTGGTGTTGTACATATTGTAGTTCTGCCACTACATATTATAAAGCTGCTTTGGAGTAACACTTTAATATTTTTCTTATACGTACATATGTATGTATATATCGTTATTCTCATGTAGAAAGGCCCTAACAAACATAATTGCAATTTTACAGGAGAAGGAAAGATCGTAATGGAAACGGTATAAATGGGTACATCTAAAAGTAACTTTTTTTGCTCAACTGCTTTTAAGAACGATATGTATGAAATTATATAATTAAATCTTTGTGACACTGTGTACTTGTGTCAAAAGTAGTAGAATCCCTAAAAGAGCTCAATTCAGGGAAAATGTGAGTTAGGGCCGTTTTACGTGAGACTAACGATATGCAATATTTTTTTGTTTGTACTTAAAAACCACGTAATGTTTTTTTTTTTATTTAAAACGTGTCCAAACAGATAATGTAAATAATTCTATTTTTCAACAACAAAAAAAAAAAATCTGTTTCAATTATTTCTGTTTCATGTCTTAAAAAGTAAATAAAAAAAGCTATTTAAAAAATTAATTAACCGAATGAATATAAATCCGGGAAATTTATCTTTTCATTAGTATAACAACAACTGTATTATCTTTTTTCTACTCAATTTAATACCCTACTGTTTTTCATATTTACAAAATACTATACCATATAAATATGTTGACACGTACTAAATAATAAAGGATAAATAAATATGAAATGAAATGTATGCATGTACATATATGTATGTATAAGAAAACGTGTATATAACTAACCTTTCCTTAGCGCCACGTATACATACATATCTGTTTATGTAGTTCGTTCCAATATGTTGCAATAATTGAATTTACAACCTCACATCTTGTCTTCTCGCCCGGTTCCATCTATAATTTTCTTCTTTACGTATTTCTTACATATTTATGAACAAAAGACGTCATAAATACACGTACTTATCTTTTTAAGACCTGCTGATGCAATTCTATTCTATTTTAAGAACCAGCAGCGCATACGTGGATTTCCAGCTTTAAATTGTCTACATGTATAAGTGTTATCATCATCGGTTTATGCTGATGAATGTCAAGCTTATAATGATTTACAAACACACATACATTTGTGCATATTGGGTTCATTCAAATGTAAACAAACTTTCTAGTTAGGAAAAACTTATATTCTTTACAAATAAAACTGAAACAGTAAAGCTGGATTCGGCACAAAATGTTTGTCCTGGAACATATTTTTTATATTTTATTAATTTTATTTTGCTCATTCATAATTCTATTACATACAGCTAAGTTAAGACCAAATGTTGAATCAAAATATTAGGTGTGCTCCACGTGAATAACGAAACAGCCCAAAGCATGATATAAAAAATACAAGGTAGTTTTATTCTCTCAATTTTCCTTAACAATCACCATCTGACAAGTATAAGGATTGTGACATTTTCCATAAAACTGTGCTACCGTATTAGTTTATACATTCCCTTGTTTTCAGTTTTGTTTGAAGTTGTGTGTAAAAATAATAATAAACTGTGACTTCTAACAAAAATAATTAACAAATTTTAAAATAAAATACATATGTATATAAATGTAAAATGTAAAAATGGACGGAAAAACATCCCCAGACTAAAATGCTACCGACACCATGTTTCAATGTGCCTTTAGTATAACGTGGAATAAGACGTTGGCTTTTGAGTCATCTAATCTGTCTTAATATATCGGAACCTTTTAAATTAAATTTGGACTCATCGGAGAAAAGTATGGAATTACTTTGTGTGGTGATCAAATTAATGTGTTTTCTTGCAAATTCCAACCTGATATAAAGATCTTTTTTACACTTTTGTATGGTATGCTTTTAGTACGCCTTCTGCAGCCTGCCTTTGAATCTTTCTGGGGGTAACATTTAATAACAATTGTGTGGCGATGGTTCTTGACGACACGATTTGGTATTTTTTTTTTTATCAAACGTATTATTGCCTGGTCAACTCATCATCATTCTTGATATAACGCTGTGGTGAAAGTCAAATTTTTTTTGCAATTGTGGTCACTAATTGGCCGTTATTAAAATCAGCTATTATTTTTTATTTTAAATGCGCTGAATAGAGAAGTTAAAAGTAACGTCCAGAACAAGTTTGAAGTCACGGAAACAACGGAAAACTATATGCAAACTTTCGCTATACATGCTTACTTTGATATTTAAACATATAATGACATCTTTTGGAAGTACATTACTTACTTCTTATTGTAAGTAATGAAGAATATTAAAGGTTACGTGCATTAGTTTTGTCGCTGCATCCTGAGTCATTCTAGTAGAAATAATTATATATATATATATATATATATATATATATATATATATATATATATATATATATATATATATATATATATATATATATATATATATATATATATATATATATATATATATATATATATATATATATATATATATATATATATATATATATATATATTTATACCACAAGCATCAAACTTTTCCCTTTGTTTTTAATATCTAAAGAGTATTTTCTTTTAAATATAATAATATTTTCTATAAAATAGGCATTCGTTTTAATGCTATTGTAAAGTTTACTGATAAGCAGAAGTTCGTGCTTTTAGTTTTGGGACCAAATTGGACCCAAGTGAGCTAGCTGGCTTTACAATAGCTGGCAGCCTGTTAAACCTAACCTAACATGAGTTTTAAAACAACCACTGATACCTACTTACATCAGCTTATTATTTTTAGCTTTTTCTAATATGAACAATGCACTACAAATTTCAGAAAAAATCCATTCTAGGAGTATATTCCTGTATTCAACTGTGTGGCAACGCCTTTTTATATTTCTCTCTAAAAATAAACTTCAAAAATCCTTATTACAAATAATAAAAAGAGAATGAAAATACCTTGTATTTTTTATATCATGGCCCAAAGTAGTCCAAACACGTTCCACGTAACATTTTTTGTGCAATTTTGAAAGAGTATTTTTTTCATTTCCTGTACAAATTAGCCCGAACTTTTTCTTTGGGTAAGTTCGGACTAGAATTGAATAATCAGCTGTTTTTATGTGATTTTGTTTTCATACATATGAAACTGAAAATGTAATCAGAAAATTTGGAAATTGGAAAAAAGGTTTTTGTTTAAAAATTAGTTAAAAACAAAATGTAAGGTTGCCCAAACTAAAAATAAGGTTGTGAAGTTGTAAACAGAACATGCAATTGTTATTTGGCTTTTAATTTTATACACTACTCCCTCTCTCCCCTCATCATAAAATATTTTCCTAGTTCTGGTACAGTGCACTGCATATGTAGGGTTTATCCTCTGAGTACTGGTCCAAGATAAAAAAATAGAAAAGTTCAGACAGCATTAAATACGATGCTAAAATTACATGGAATACACTTCGAATTGGTTGATCATCCACTTTAGTGAGTTTTTCCTGTTTCCAAACTTAAAAAAATGGCTCGCAGGAAAAGTATTCATCCCAAACGAAGAAATGATTACCGAAACGAATGCGTATTTTTAAGGGGTTCTTAAAATCTTATTATTCAGCTGGTATGAAAAAGTTGGAAATTGTCTTACTAATTGTATTGAGCTAAAAGGAGACTATGTTGAGAAATAAATGGTTTTTGGAAGGAAAAATTTTCTACTTAGGGGTAGCTTTAATATCAATCCGGCCTGGTACTCATCAGTAGTTTAGAAAAGCTTAAACCCAGTTATCAAAATTATTTTATTAATTTAAATTTTTATAAATTATAATTTTTATAAAATCAATTATTTTAGACGCTCCATGGTGCGGACACTGCAAATCATTGGCTCCCGAATATGCTAAGGCTGCCCAAACATTGGCGGAAAGAGAATCTAACATTAAGTTAGCTAAAGTTGATGCAACTGTGGAAGGTCCTTTAGCTGAAGAATATCAAGTACGTGGTTATCCTACATTGAAATTCTTCCGCAATGGAAGTCCCATTGAATATACTGGTGGACGTCAAGCTGCCGATATTGTTAGCTGGGTTAACAAGAAGACTGGCCCACCCGCCAAAGACTTAACTTCGGTTGAGGAAGCTGAAAAATTCTTAAAAGAAAACGAAGTGAGTTTTTAAATATCTTGGTTTAAAAAATGCTTTTTTTTAATTTTTTAATTAATTTTGTAGATTGCCATAATTGGTTTCTTCAAAGATGCGGAATGCGAAGCTGCTAAAACTTTCGTAACTGCAGCTGGTGAATTAGACCCCATTCCATTCGGTTTGACCAGCAGTGATGAAGTTTTCTCTAAATACGGATGCAAGGATGACAAAATTATTTTGTTCAAACCTTTCGATGACAAGGAAACCGTATTTGATGGTGAATTCAATTTAGAAAATATCAAGAAATTCGCTCAAGTTGAATCTTTGCCATTGATTATTGAATTTAACCATGAATCCGCCTCTAAGATCTTCGGTGGTCAAATCAAATCCCACTTGTTGTTCTTTATTTCAAAAGAAGCCGGCCACAATGAGAAATATGTTGAACCCTTAAAAGATATTGCCAAAGATTATCGTGAGGATGTTCTTTTTGTGACTATCTCCTCCGACGAAGAAGATCATGCTCGTATCTTTGAGTTCTTTGGCATGACTAAGGAAGAAGTACCTACTATTCGTTTGATTAAATTGGAAGAGGATATGGCAAAATACAAACCCGAGAGCAATGACTTATCTGCTGAAACCATTAAAGACTTTTTGCAAAAATTCATGAAAGGCGAACTTAAGCAACACTTATTGTCTCAAGAACTACCCGAAGACTGGGATAAGAATCCAGTTAAAGTTCTGGTAGCTACTAACTTCGATGATGTTGTCATGGACAAGAAAAAGGATGTTCTAGTAGAATTCTATGCACCTTGGTGTGGACATTGTAAACAATTGGCTCCCATTTATGAGCAATTGGGTGAGAAGTACAAAGATAACGAATCCATTTTAATTGCCAAGATCGATTCAACTGCTAACGAATTGGAACACACTAAAATATCGTCATTCCCCACTATTAAATTATACCGCAAGGGTGACAACAAAGTTATCGATTATAATTTGGATAGAACTTTGGATGATTTCATCAAATTCTTAGATGCTGGTGGTGACATTAAACCTGTAAGTTTTACAACAACAAAAACCGTTTAGGTATTGTCTTATAATAAATATTTTTTCAGGCCGATGAAGAAGAAAAGGTTGAAGAACAAGAAGAAGAGGAACACAAAAGGGATGAATTGTAAATTCGTCATGCACATCCACATACTTCCTTTATTATTTTCTTTACAAATTTTTAGTTCTTACTTTCCTCCGCCCACCATTAAATAATTGTTTCATTTAAGTTAATTCCAAAAAGAAAACTTCTCTTTCACCAAAACTGAGAATATTTTTATACTTTTACTAAACAGGTATTTAAGAGTTGCATTTTTTGTTTGCATCTTGAGAAAATACAACATACATATATGTAAGTGGTGGACTATTTGGTTATGCCCACTGTACTCGTAGTGTTGAAAAAATTTGTGAGAATGAAATAACGATTTACTGTTATTGTCATACACATAATCTTACTTTCCGTTTTTGTAATAAGTTATAAGAAGCAACAGGTTTTAATTAATTATATTTTTTATATATGTAATTAAATTAAAGAAAAAATAAAATTATATAATACAAAATTAGAACATCTATTTTTACGTTTTTATATAAAACAAAGTGTTTTATGGAATGAGTAAAAATCGAGTTTTATTAATACAACCTTACAAAAAAAAAGACTCAAATGCCGCGGGCAAAAAATATATATTTACTAGAAAAGAAAAACTTTTTTAATTATTTCGTGAAAATTAAGGAAAGGTGAAAATGGTCAGCCGAATTAGGGAGGATTCTGAATCATACCTGGCTCTCAAGCTACAACATATATTTTTTAAAATTGTTTTAAAAAAACTTGTCTTTTTTTAAGTTGCTTTTAATTATTCCATTGACGACATATGACAAAGATAAAAACAAAAATAAAATTAACAGCTGTGCTCTCAATATCACCTGTTATGAATTCGCCTTGGCTAGGTACAAAAATTATTAGAAATCTAACGTAAACATAAGGAACATTTTTAAGTTTAATTTAAATATTATAATTGCAAATTGAGTCTGTAAGAAGCCGGAATAATTAAAAAAAAAACGACATTTTTTAAATCGTAATTAAAAAAAGATAAAAAAAAAACTGCATGAGTGTACTAAGCAGAAGTAATTCTGGGAAACAGATCCACTAGTAAAAACCTTTGGATTGCTGAGGAACTTTTTCTTTGGAAAAATCATTGAATAATCTTCTGTCTCTAAGAGATAGGAACCGCCCACGAGTTCGCAACATATAGTTGTTACAACGGAAAACCATCTTACAGTTTAATTTGTGCAGATAAGCGAAAACACAAGCATGTATAGGTCAGTAAATCCTCAAATCCACTCGAATATCATCTCTATCTAAAGATGATATCATTACGACGAGCCAACAACATTTAAACCGCTGCTGTGCTGGTAAAATAAATTATTACGGCAATCGTGAGACACTTTCAACGTAACATGAAGCACGACAGCATCAGTGAAACAAAAATCTAGGTAAACAATGAAAATAAATACCGAAAATTGTCTGAAGGTCTAGAAAAAGAGAGCATATCTTTTTACACTTGTCAGCTTAAAATTGCTAAAGGTCAATATTAAGAACCGCGGAACCCTCAACCCATATTTAGAGTTGAACTAGATCCAAAGAATGTTGTAAAAACAAAAAAAAACAATGAAATTCATTCAACTTATAAACTTAAATTTCTTTTGCGTCGTAAAGAGAAGCCGCATTAGCGTTTAGGAGCCGTTCAGTACCTAAACTACTTAGAATTTAGCAACGTTAAGACTTATTGTAAACTGCCCACTGGTTGTTTGCGCAAATTACAGGAATTGCTCTGTCTATACTCACTTTAAGCAGCCCCAGTAGCCAAATATTTCTAAAAACAATTTTTCCCAGGCCAGTCAACCAGCCACATGAACAATCTTGAATGAGTCAATTCCACTAGATTTAATTAGTCTGTGGTCACACAGAACGATTTTAATTGCCGAACTTAGCAATTTTCTTTTGGAATTGCTTTCTTGTCCACACACAAAAACTTTTTTCGGCAATTCTTGAGCAATTCTCTACCTTTTGCTTTATGCAATAACATTGTATATGCACATACACATACACACATGAGAGAAAAGTAAGGAATTGCTGAGAATTGCCGAGAACCGGCAATTCTTTTTCCCTTCTTATTCCCCTCACCGAAAGCTTCTATAAAGTCAAGAATTGCCCAACTAAAGTTGCTGTTGTGACCATACACTTAGTTCATATTATCGTGAGTGTACTGTATACATATATAAGGTGTGTTCAACGTGAATAACGAAACAGTCCGAACTAGTCTAAAAGCATTCCACGCACGGCTGCCATATTTGATGATTTATCGTAATTTTGACGATTTTGGGTGCTAAAAATATCATGTTGACGGTTTAAGGCAGTGATACCCAAAAGTTCTATATGGAAGAGTAAACACCAATACATTTAAGGAAACACTACTTATATTTAATATTTTTTGTTGTAAAAAGCAAAACAATTTATTTACAAAAACAATTGAGTATCAAACGCATAGGCCTGGGCATGTTTGGTTTAAAGCCTGCTTTTGACGATTTTTATAGATATAAATCAAACTTTTACGATGATTTAAAGCCATGTCTAAAAGGCATGTCTTTTCTTTCGTACTGAAAAATTTTTTAAATTTAAAAAAACATGTTTTCTGTTTTTCAAGTTTTTTTCTCTAATTTATTATTGACTCGTTTGTTATTTTTTTTAAATTGTTTTATTTTCATTCGACTGGCAAGATAACCACATCGATACCACAAAAAGGGTAAAAAGAGACACGATTATTTTTAACAATTACTCCAGATAAAAAAAAAATAAAAACACAAACAAATGCGAAGATTTTCGTCCAATAAATGGCTTAAAAATATGTGAAAAAGTTATGGAGAAGGCTGTGAAAAATCAATTGGAACAATATATAGAAGCAAATTATTTGATTTATAAACATCAGTCAGGTTTTAGGAAAAAACATTCGTGCGAAACAGCAGTGAACTACTTAATTAACGGGCTGAAATTAGTAAAGGAAAATAACAAAATGTTAGCTATATTTCTTGACTTTAAGCGTGCGTTCGAAACAATAGATCGGTACACATTAATATAGAAGCTTGATAAATGTGGTGTTAAAAATAATGAATTAAAATGGTTTAAATCATATCTTACAAATAGAACACAAAAAACGAAAGTTAATAATATGGAATCAACCGCAAAAGTGAACGAATATGGTGTGCCGCAAGGCTCAATTTTAGGTTCTCTGTTATTTATTATATACATAAATGATATTGAAGCAATAATAGATAAATCCGAAATAATTTTATACGCAGATGATACACTTATATTAACGGAAGCAGAGACAGAAGAAATGTATTACGAAAATATTAAAAAAGACATGAAAAAAATTAATCAATGGTTAAACATTATTAATAAGCTAAAATTAAATGAATCTAAAACTAAATTAATGGAGCTAAACATGGATCCTAACAGAACATTTGAAATAAATAATATAACAATAGAAAAAGTTAACAATATAAAATATCTCGGTTTCGTTATAGATAAAAACTTAAAATTTAATAATGATCATATGGAGTATATTGGTAAAAAGATCGGGAAAAAGATTGGGTTCTTTAAACATATAAGAAATAAGATTTCAATTAAGACTGCAATTAATATATGTATATATAACGTGACCATTAAACCACACTTTGAATATGGTTCAACAATCATATACTCAAGCTGCACTGACCAACAACTTGCAAGACTCCAAAAACTACAAAATAAAGCTATGCGTGCAATATTAAAATGTAGCCGTTTTACATCAAGAAATCATATGCTAAATACGTTAAAATGGTTTAATATTAAAGAGAGACTTCAATAAATTTTATTCAAAAATTAAAAGTGAGAAACGCTCCGGACTACTTAATAGAGCAGACGAAATATGTTGGAGAAGTTCAGTCATATAATCTCAGAAATGCTAATGATTTTAGGCTTCAACAAGCGCACACTAATGCGATGCAGAGATCATTGTTTTACAAAGGATTGAAACTATATAACACCATGGCAAATGAAATTAAAAATGAGCAAAATGTAAAATTATTCAGAATGAAAGTTGTTAATTTTATTAAAAATAATTTGGTTCAGAACATATAATAATTTTGTATTAGCTAAAAAATTTTCGTATTGTATTTAATAAATAAAGTATTTCATAATACTACTTAATATCTAAATAATAAAAAAAAATAAAAAACAATTAGGAAAACGATATGACTTAAAAATCATCGTAAAGATGTAACATGAGTTTGGTAGGAGGTTTAAAAGAGTATTATGAAAGAAGGCATCGTTTTAAATCACCGTATAAATCGGCCCATAGATAACATAATTGATTTCTTATTTTTCAAGCAACTTTGATTTTACAACTACGTATTTCCATTTTTTTGAAATCAATTTCAGGTGAGATATACGAGTATTTATGAGTTGATTTTCTATGATTTTTCTCCAGATGTAATTTTTATCAACTGCTACAAATGACCGCGTCCGGTAATTGATAACAATAAAGTAGTAATATAAATAAATGTGTATGTAAATATGTATGTAACTCTAAAATATAATGTTCTTCTCTTAATACATTTCAAGGCGAATCCAACAACTTTGAATCGTGGCAGTTGTTGCTCTGAATTTAAAAGGTAGTATGTGATTAGCATTTAAAAAAATTATATATTAAAAGCTGTACTATGTTTTCTCATATATTCAAAGAACTTTCTGATTTCATCGTAATATGACAGAAAATTTAGTGCGAATTCAGGCAAGTAATACCTACTAATGAACTTGGAAAATTAAGTTTATGAAACAGATATAAATATGCAAAATTTTTTAAATATTCGTCTAACTTTTTTTTATGCGAACGATCTGTCAAAACTCAATGCAAATACATAAGAATATGCGAACGAATTATAGTGAGATAGACAAACCCAAATTGATTCAAATGTGAGTGACTGGCTTTCTTTCGCATTCATTTTCTTTCGAAATTGGTAAACTGGCTGTTAGATTGCGAACGCAAGCAGGCTGTCGAGATTGGTAAACTGGCTGTTAATCTCAAGATGCATTAACATCTACACGGTGGCAACGCTACGTCATGTGACAATTTTTTGGTACTGGCAATATAGTAAGCTATTTACGTCAAATGTATTGTTTAAACTTTTGAAAGTGTATTTAGTGTTTTATTCTGAATTAAACATATAAAAATTATTTTGTGAACATAAAAATAACTAAAATAAGAATAATTTTTAATTATGAAAAGTTTCATTCATAGTTTATAATTGTGAAAAAAGTTACAAATATTATTGATACACATCCCTTACCAGATACCTGCTTTTGTTGTATTGTTGTTGTTTTGCTCTAGTGCTGCCACCGTGTAAACGTTAAGTCGATGGTCAGACAGAACGATTTTAATTGCCGAACTTTTTAGCAATTTTCTTTTGGAATTGCTTTCTTGTCCACACACAAAAACTTTTTTCGGCAATTCTTGAGCAATTCTCTACCTTTTGCTTTATGCAATTTACATTGTATATGCACATACACATATACACATGAGAGAAAAGTAAGGAATTGCTGAAATAGCCGAGTACCGGCAATTCTTTTCCCTTCTTATTCCCCTCACCGAAAGCTTCTATAAAGTCAAGAATTGCCCAACTAAAGTTGCTGTGTGTGACCATACACTAGTGCACTTTGTTTAATCTTCTCCACAGTATTTTACATTGGCAATACCACCACAGCTATACTACGAAAAAATGGTACTAGTTTTATCACCTCATTTTAACTAGTACGCGAACTGACAACTGTGAACAATAAAAAAGAACCATAAAAGCGAAAGAAAATTTTTGTATTCGCTCACGTCAAAGAAAAAAAGGAAAAGTTATATCCAAAAAAGCTTTTAAATTAAAAAAGAATTATCAAAAGAAAATTAATTAAAGTGTCTGTATGCAAACTTGTATAGTTTATGTTACGAAATGGAATTTCTCCTCAAATATCTGAAAATAAAATCCAGTCCTCTTCGGCTGAGGTCGCCATTTTTAATTTCTCTGTATTAAATTACATGAAAAAAGTATGAAAAAAGAAAAAAAATTCAATGAAAATTGTTATAGAAACAGAAAAATCAAATAATTTTATTAATATCACTACAATTCAATTAATTAAAGGATTTTGGTCGAAAGACTAAAACAGGTTAGAAGAAGCTAGAGAAGTAAGTTGTTTCGTTGTTACCTTTTTTTTATTATCATGATTTTATTGTTATTTTTTTTTTGCATAACTTTTTATATGTAGTGGTGGTAAGGTGCTTATTGTTGTTGCTTCTGTTTATACATACACTTTTCCTGTAGACTAGCTTTGCTTTCGTGCAGTGGCAGTTTTTATACGACGAAGGCTGTAAATCTTGTCCATGTAGGTACATACATATGTAAATGGGTTTTATTCAGGAAATTCCATCAACCGTATTTCATATTTGTAAAAGGTGAACAAGGTGCAACTGTGCATCTCAAAAATAAGTCCAGTTTAAGTACATTACTCCAAATTGAAGAAAATTAAAAAACAAGAAGAAAATGAAAAGAGAAAAAGTTTGCGGAAACTATTAGTTTCCGAGTTATGGCCCTCTGAAGTTTCGATATTCCTGTACATAAAGTTGTGATTTCCCATTATTTATGCAAAATTGGTATCATTTGAAAGCTGTTAAATAAGGCTGAATTAAAAAACAATAATGAAATCATCAATGAACAATAAAACGGGTCTCAGTTATCTTTTAACGAATATACTTTTGAATAATTTTGACACAATAGGGTAATGTTTGCTTTCTTTAGTTGTAGAATATCTACGGCAAGGCGTTGTTCCTGATGTTCAAAAAGAATTATTTATAATATCAAAAAAAATCTATACGAAGAACCCATCGGAGATAAGACCGGTGAATGTGCCTTCGGCAATTGGCAAAATATTTGGAAAAGATGGTGGGTATACAATCAATTAGTTGAGCACATGGAAAGCAATGATCTTATGTTTGAAACCCAATCAGGATTTACGAATAATTACGAATCACTCTTGAATATAATGATAGCAGCTGTCTTTTAAGGCATAAAAAGATCATTTGAATTTGTGAACAGAAATATCTTACTAGAAAAATATGGTGTAAATAACAATCAGTCAGTTATCATGGCTTAGTGGTTATCAAAGCAATAGATCTCAACAAACAATATGCGGTAAATTTTTTTCGTCAGCAAAAGGGGTAAATATTGGAGTGCTTCAAGAAGCAGTTCTAGGAACTTATAAACCTATAAATGGTTTGCCAAAGTTTGAAACGGGGAACATCTAGTATTTCAAAGAAGATTAAAAATAATTCATAAGTATTTTCTAACGGATTAAATCAAGGTAAATGCGAGCAAAACTAAATCAATGATAAAAGGAATTTCAAGGAATAAAATCCCTTTGGAAAATTTAGATATTGAAATGGTGAAGAAAATTAAATATTTTTTTTTATTTAAGGCCGGTACGGAGTTCTTACAAAAATTTACGGAAAAATGAATGTGTAGATTGGTGTAGAAAAACTATATGTTTATATGAAAATACTTACCTCATGCTACGTTTACCGTCCAAATACCTATACGGCAAACAATTCTTACACCATTTTATTAACAAATTGACAAAAAATTCCGTAGGCAAATAAATGCATGAACATTAATTTTTGTTTCAGTTAACGAAAAAAAGTCTCCACTTTTACTTTTAACATACCTGTAATAATAAAAAAATATCAAAAATTCAGTTTACTTTTCTTTACAAACTCCGTACCGGTATGCGGAAATTTACATAAGGAATTTACCAACCTGAAATTTTGTAACTTTTTTACATACAGTTCTTATGGAAAGCTGAATTTCCGAAAGAACTGCGTACTGGTCTTTAGATATTAAGTAGTATTATAAAATACTTTAATAATTACAATATGAACATTATTTTTTAGATAATAAAAAATTATTATGTGTTCTGAACCAAATTATTTTTAATAAAATCAACAACTTTCATTCTGTATAATTTTACATTTTGTTCATTTTTAATTTCATTTGCCATGGTGTTATATAGTTTCAATCCTTTGTAAAACAATGTTCTCTGCATCACATTAGGTGCGCTTGTTGAAGCCTAAAATCACTAGCATTTCTGAGATAATATGACTGAACTTCTCCAACATATCTCGTCTGCTCTATCAAGTAGTCGGAGCTTTTCCCGTTTTAAATTTTTGAATAAAATTTATTGTGTTTAATTGAAGTCTCTGTTTAATATTAGACCATTTCAACATATTTAGACGTATATGATTTATTGATGTAAAACGGCTACATTTTATTATTGCATGCATAGCTTTATTTTGTAGTTTTTGGAGCCTTGCAAGTTGGTCTGGGAGTAATAGTGGATGACAACCTATATTCACATTTTAAGTACATACATATGTAGCATATAACCTCTGGAATGCAAATGACTTCAGAAAAAACTTTGTCTCCTTAAACTTTGGTAAAAACATTATTTTACAAGAGGCTCGAAAAATTCATCGAAATGCCACAACAATTAAAAGTTATTGCATATGCAATAAACTTAAATAACTAGTAATTTAATTCAAAAACAAATATTTTTACTACTGTTTAAATTCTTATTTTTATGTAAAAAATTAAAAAAAAAATCAAACAATTGAGTTTTATTCGCTATATTTGCTTCTAACATTGATAACAACTAAAAAATTATACTTGTGTACTTAAACTGGACTTTTCCCATACTTTCCCCAAATTCTTTAAAATATATGAAATCTTCTTCATATGAGAAGTTCTTATTGACTATAGAATAAAAAGATATAATATTAATATAAATAGTAAAATAACTCTTCATGAATGCTTGGACTTTTTTATTGGTTATGAATCAGAAAATACCAAAAAAGATTTTAAAGAAGCTAAAATAGCAAAATATGCTTCAGTAATGGAATAAGTGTATCTTGCACTGTATTGCATACTGCAACGAAATAACTAATTTAAATGAATATGTTTGCTATTTTGATGAATGTTATGAAAATACAGTAAAAAAATTTACTATGAAGAGGTAAATAAGTGAAAATAATATTAACAAATGGTTTAGTAATGAACTCCAAACGCTTAAAAGTGAAAGAATATATGTATATACATAGTTATATAAGTATATATCAAAAAGCCATTTCTGAAAACACGAATGCAACAGGGACATCTATAAATTAATAAGAAATATCTATAAAGTTCGAATTGTAAATGAAAAAAATAAATTTATAAACACTAATCTAATTTTTTTCAAAAACTATACAATCTGAGAAATTTCGATTTTAGGCTGCAACAAGCACACATACATCTTCAACTTAAAGATCTTTTTTCTACAGAGGAGTAAACGTTTACAATTTCCTGCCAATTAATTTTAAAAATTAAGGAAATTACTATGGGCATAATCATAAAAATTTAAATGAATTTGAAATGTTCTTTAATTCAAAAATTTTATACAAAATTTATTTTATTAGGAATATTAATCAGAGCTGAAACGTTGTGTGTAAAGTAAACTTAAGATATTATAAATAGCTTGTAGCTACCCTAATCATCAGTAGACTTTGGAAATTTTTGAAAGGTATTCTCAAACATTTAACTTTATATCCCAACAATCTAAATAAATTGCTTAGAATTTAAAAAGAAAAATGCTCTAATAATATCTGCCAAAACACAAAAAACAATGTTAGAAGCTGCAATAGCGGACAAAAAACTCAATTGTAAATTTATAAGTGTTCAATAATATTACTTACTAAACACAAAAAAGTACCTCTCCGGACAAGCAAAATTTATTTTAAAAAATTTCAAGTCTTTAAGCTTCTATTCAGTTTTAACAAAATTTTGCAATAAGTGCTTTAGGACTTGCACTTTTGGCGTAAAGCCCTCTAATAGTATACACTGTGTTACTTTGACTTTGATTCTTTATCGATGATAATGAAATATAAAACCAGGTCTAATTTTTGGCTAATGAATCACATTTACTGTTTCTGGTAAATTGAAGGGTTGTGCAAAATATAAAAATGAGAAGAAAAAAAAACGAGTTGAATAAATTTAAATAAATTTAGTTGTTTTCTTTCTGCTTCTGTCTACAATGGCAAAGGCAATGTGAAAGACATTGAAAAGAGAAAAGTAGTGCATTTATTATAACCCACTCGATGAGAAGTGAATGTTAAATTTAACAATGTAATAATTTCTTTTATCCTTTTTGAAGTCTGATAGTTATTTTCGTCTGCATAAGCCATTGTTTAAGCAAATGTTCAAATATAATTAAATGCGTAAATCAATATTTATTGCAAAAACCATAAAAAATTACTATTTTAGAAATAATTTCAAACTGAAGTTGCCACTGTCGTTTTTCAACGAACCTTTGCATGTCAAGGAGTTTAGCTGCAATTGATAAATTTAAAATGGCAAACGCTGAAAAATATATATTTTTTATATTTTCTTCTTCATTATTTTGTAATTTTATTTTATATATTTACGTGCTGTTCACAGGACACGGACTCGGCTAGAAAATTTATATGAAAGTTACTCGTACTCAATTTTTTGAGTGATTTACATATAAAATTTTTTAGCTGAGTGCTCGTCGGTGCTCTACGAACAGCACATTAATCTATTTTTAAATCTTTGTTTTAACACGAACGAACATGCCGACAATAAAAAGACAGTAGAATAATATAAATGCCTAATTTCCTTACAGAACACCAAACTGAATGTGCTAAGCAAGACTACAGAAATACGGAATTGCAACAAAAGATAAAAATCTTTGACGCCATCAAGTAGAATAGCAACAAAAAAATCCAAATAAGCATCGAATGTATTGCTAGGAATTTGAAGAGCATTCCTTTTGCTTCTTAAGTAATGTTTGAACATAGACCTTTTTATGTATCAATTTAAACAGCTGATTATTTAATACTGGTTCGAACTTATCTACTCAAGGAAAAATTTCATGGAACTGTACGGAAAATGAAAAATTCATTCAAACATTTTCTTTGAAAATTGTCACATGGAAGGCTTGGGTAACATAGTGCAAGTTCGGACTGATTTGTTATCTTTGTTGAACAAACCTCTCCATCCAAATGTAAATAGTGATTGCAATAAAAAAAATAAATTTATTATTTTGTTAAGTTATTTTTGTTCAGTAAAATATCAACTAAAACAGTGCGAATACTTTGTATTCAAATACATACCTATGCTATGAGGAACGATCTTATCTATCTCTTAATGTCTAAAAAGCTAAAACTGTCAAGAACGATATTAGTGCTACATAATTATTATCATTTAAAGAATATGAGAATCGATATATACATATTAACATGTTTTTTAATCTATAAAATTAAATAAAACAACTTATTTAAATTTTCCAAATTTTCACATACTTCCCAATTATGCCTCATAACCTAAAATAAAATACATATGTTTTCCATGCCAAACTTGTTTGCATTTTTTTTAACGTACATGTACGTATGTAAATGTTATGTTAAATTACCTATATCATCAATATTATTCGGCAAGGAAAAACAAAACTGTACCCAAACTAGTAAAAATAGTAAATTATTAAAACAACAACATATACAAAGTCTAGACTGGATGCGTTTACATAAATATCTATATGTGTCTTGTTTAAGCCAAAGCAGTAACTTCAGCAAACTACTGGAATAGTTAGTTTTCAGGCCTCAATTTTAGTTTATTTAACGATGTTCATGTGCGTAATTTGCGTTCATTATTCTGTCGTGAAGTGTTTATATAGACATCAATTGGAATGGGGACAAGGAAATATTTTATTGTGAAATTTCATGTAAAAAAAAATCAAATTTAATAATTTTTTAGAGTATTAAAAACATTTGTATTTCATACATAAAAAAACAACATTAAAGCAAAATTTTACCAAATAATATGTATGTATATGCTACATGCATACAGGTGTTTCTTAACTTAGGTTTCATTTATTTACTTACAATTAATAATTTTTTTAAATGTAAATAGCTTTCAAGTGTATCATTGCCGTTATTAAATTAAGAGGAATAATTTTTTTAATTTATATATTTATTTAATGCAAGAAGCCTAAAAGGCCAAGGCGCACTTACATTCTATTAATATCATTGTCCTTATAAATATTTTATTAAAACAACAATATTATTTTATAATTACAACATATTGCATATTAATTTGTGGTAAAAACAATATAAATTTTTTACAAAGAAAAAACAAAAATGAAATTGCATTCTATCTCCGAAATGGCAGAGGGCACACAAAAGAAAAAAAAAAAGAGATAACAAAAAGTTGTTAACAGGGGTCGGTACTAAAGTTCCGGTCAATAATTTTTTCTACTACGATCGTTGCTCACGAAAATATACTAGAAGATTATTTTTGTAGGTAAACGGTGTAATCAAGAGTTTTCAACTTAATTTGAATAATTAATAAAATCATAATACACCAATTTTATACGTAATGTCAAATTCTTTTTTTTTTTGTTTGTTTGTGTTTAGTAAGCAGTATTTATTGAATACTTTTAAATTTATAATAAAAATCTTAAATTATACAAAAATTTTAGCTCTGATTAATATTCCTAATATAGTTAACTACTTTTCTTCCAAACCAGTAATAATTTCCTTCATTTTTAACATTAATTGGCATGGAATTGTAAACGTTTAGTCCTTAGCAGAAAAGAGATTTTTGTGCAGGTGTTCGTTGTAGCCTAAAATCGAAAGCATTCTGAGAAATACTTGTGTACGGTTGTACATCTCCAACATATCTTAACTGTTTCACCAGCTAATCAGGTTCATCTACAGAATAAGGTTTTGTATAAAATTTATTTTATTGAGTTCTAGTCTTTGATATATATGTAACCATTTTAATACACCTAACATAAATTGCTTTGGGGTAAACCGATTAAGTTTTAACATTGAACGCATTACCTTATTCTGGTGTTTATGCAATCAGGATAATTGTGTATGCGAGCAACATGTGTGTCGAAAAAGATCGTATTTGAAATATTTTTTAATGTATTTTGTTGTTGTTCAAAAGAATTTGGGACAAATCAATTGCATTGAATTATATTTTAAACAAAAATGAATTTTGTTCTAGCGGAATCTGATCAACAACAACACTAACAATTATTTTATACTCTTTTACTCATTTTGTAGTTAAGATTTATACTGCTGTTGTTGTTGTCAGCAAATTGCACAAAATTCATGTTAAGAAATTAGGTTTAAGGAAAAATGATAAAAAGTAGGATTGAATTCGAGCTTAAGCTAAACACAGCTGAAAATAAATTTGCGCTACCATCGAATTTAAATTTTGTTTTACTTTGTAAAAACCCAATAGCCCATAGGATCATAGTGCCATAAACAATGTATATAACACTGAAGAATCGTATTCACAGTGTGGTTTAATAATTGTATTATATATATATTATTAATTGATGTTGGAAATGAAATTTTACTTCTTATACGTTTTGGAATTTTAAGTCTTTGTCTATAATAAATCCTATTTTATTATTTATTTTAAATTGCTTGTATTAATATAAATTTTCATTATTTTTATTTTGGTCTCGTTTAATTTTAATTTGTTCATTTTAAGCCATTTATTTGTATTGTTCATATCATATTCTCATAACATATACTCGTATCGCCTGCGTATAACACTATTTCACATTTATTCAACATTTTCTCCTATCATTTATATATAAAATAAATAAAAGGACTCCTAAAATTGAACCTTTCGATACTCCATAATAAGTTTTATTTGATGGTGATATTACAACAGTGTTCACTTATGTAATTTGTAAATGATTTTCTAGGTATGATTGAACCATTTTAGTTCATTATTTCTTATTCCGTTACATGTACAGTTTTTTTATTAGTATACTTCTGTCTATTGTTTCAAAGGCTCTCTTAAATTCTAAAAATATCGCCAATATTTTATTATTTCTTTAGACATATTTATATTGTAATAAATAATTGTAAAAAAGTTTCATATGCATATTTCATATAAATATTCTGCAACCGGACTGGTATTTTGGTAAAATTTGTTTCTTTATTTTTCTAAATATTCTTCCAAGTGATTTTTAACCACTTTCTCCAATATCTTTTAAAATGTATTTAACTTATTAATAATGTGTGAAATCTTCACATACACATGTATTTTTTACTTTTTCTGTAGCTATTATTAAAAATTGTTTCCAATTTTAGGGAACCAGTAATATTATTCCAATTATCTACAATTATGGCTTTTGTTATTCTGTTACAGTCAAGCTTTCCTATAATGTTTTTACATATTAAATTTAATTCTAAAGCGGCCCATACACGTTTCAATTCAATTGTGAATTGAGTCTTTCAACTGAACTGATTATTGCCCACACACTTCATAAACTGAATTGAACGATTTTCATTTAACTATTAAATTCAATGAAATTTATAGACAATTTTAAAAATATGTAACGGTCTCTTTGCAAAAATGCTACAAATATAAATTTTGAGACCTGATCAAGAGACTCGTACACACACAACACAATCAAATTGAAAGTCTTGCTATTCAACTAGAAAAAATAAAAACATTTAAATTTTTTGTTAGAAATACTTTAGCCGATATCATGGGAATCAAAAAAACAGAACATTGTTGCCCTGAGTTCTATGGAAGCCGAGTACATAGCTATGTGTCAATCAGTTAAGGAAATTTGTTTTTACCGAAGTATTCTAAATGAAATGGGGTTCGGAAATATGCTGAAGAAACCAACGAAACTCTACTGTGACAATCAAGGTGCTCAGTTTTTGACGAAAAGCCATATGACTATGAAAAGAAGTAAGCACATTGACATTCGATACCATTATATCAAAGAGAAGTACAATGCAAATGAGATTGATGTGGAATATGTTCCTACCGAACACAATGTAGCAGATATTCTAACCAAATGTTTGACAAATCAGAATCATGCTAAATTTTGTAATTTGTTAAATCTGAAATGTTAAATATGTAGTTCTTAGTATCTGAATATTTTTTTTTTTGTTTAGTGCAGAATTTATATTGAGGGGGTGATTGTTAGAAATACTTTACCATTAATATACCTGTCAATCAATATAACTTCTACACCGAAGTAGGCGTTAACTTTATTGTACTTGTACATTTTTCTATTTTGTCAGTTCGTAAGAAATCTTAGCTAAATAAACTTTATTCTTTATACAAAATATAAAATACATAGTTTTATATTTTAACATTTTTCTTGAACCAACACGACAACTGTCAAACTAATCAACTGACATAGCCATACACGGTTTGATTTGGACAACAACCGCCTCAGTTGAAAACTGAGCTGAAACGTGTATGGGGTGTTTAAGACAGATATTGCACGGAATTTGAATCGAGTACCTATTTATCACGTTTATTTTATTTTCGTATTGCACATTTTCATGGACTTTCTTATTTCTCTTATACTATTCACAAAACAAGTGTTAAAGTTTTCGACTATTTCTATATTTTCCTTACATTTTACTCGTACTTGATTAAATATCACAGATTTTATCATATTTCATTTTGATCGTTTAAAATTTGATATAAAAATATTAATTTTTAATTAAAATTATTGTATAGGGTGTTTTTTTAAGCCCGATAGAACTTGAAATTGTAAAAAATAACACAAAAAATTAAATTGTAATCAAAATTTTTTTTTATTCGAAAGATCAATACGTGACATTAACATTTGAAAATGATTTCGGGCATATGGGCACCGCGGCTGTTCTTGACGAAGCGCATTCTGGACGTCCAATTTTGGGCCACTTTTTCGAGCACTGCTGGCCGTATGTCACGAACAACACGAACAATGCTGGCCTCCAAGGCGTCAATTGTTGCTGGTTTATCAGCATAAACCAGTGACTTTACGTAGCCCCACAGGAAATAATCGAGAGGTGTCAAATCGCACGACCTTGGAGGCCAATTGACAGGTCCATTTCTCGAAATCAACTTATCGCCAAATTTTGATTTCAGTAAGTCGATGGTTGCGTTCGCCGTATGGCACGTAGCGCCATCCTGTTGAAACCACATCTCCTCCGGATCAATGTCATCCATATTTTCAAACAAAAAATCATTGATCATGGTGCGGTAACGATCTCCATTGACCGTAACGCGAGCTCCGGCCTCATTTTTGAAGAAATAAGGTCCGATGATGCCACCAGCATGAAAACCGCACCAAACAGTGCATTTTTCTGGATGTAATGGAGTCTGTAGGGTCTCTTGTGGATTGGTCTCACTCCATATGCGGCAATTTTGCTTATTAACAAACTCGTTAAGCCAAAAATGCGCCTCATCGCTGAACACAATTTTGCGATAAAACAACGGGAAATCGACGACTGATTTTCAAAGTAAATTTGGATAATTTCGTAGCGTTGTTCAAGCGTGAGTCTATTCATGATGATTTGTCAGAGTATACTGAAACAAATAAAAAAAAATGTTTCATCAAAATTTAATTTTTTGTGTTACTTTTTACAATTTAAAGTTCTATCTAGCTTAAAAAAACACCCTATATCTGTTAATCCCAAAATAACGACTTTTTGCATTAATGTACGCATAATATTTTATCAAAGTTTAATGTTGTCGTCTTTACGATCAATTTCCTTCTTTGAACTGTAAAAAAATATATATCGAATTTTTTCGTAGATTTATTAGATATTTATTTGCTACAAATTTGCAAATTTCGTACATTAGTTTTACATTATGGAATATGTGTACGTACTGTAGCACATAAATAAGATGGAGAAAATAATTTTACTTTTATTAGAATGAGATGCATGTATATTTTCTGCATATATGTATACATATATGTACATACATTTCTATATACATATGTATGTATGTGCTAACAATCTTAGCACATTAGTAAAAATACAAAAAGATTTTTCAGTGATAAAAAAAAAGCCTCAAACAATGCAGCATTGTTTTCGCCACCCGGTATGATATTGACAACAATGGGTAACATTGCACGAAGTTTCTGAAGCAGAATAGTTTTTTCTTATTTGCTTGTGTTATTATTGAAGTGTTTTTTTTTGCTTCATGACCGAAAGGACAATAATATAATTAATAACTAAAAACCAAGTTATATATTATATTTCTTTAATTATTTTTCTTTTTTATATTGCTATTTTAAATACACAATTTTGTGTAGAAAAAAAAATTATTTTTATTTTTTTACATCAAAAGAAGAGTTTAAAATTTAAGAAAAATTATGGCTTTTAGCCTTTTAAATTTAGTTTTGAGTTGTTTTACATATGCAATAACTTTACGTTTGAAAATATTATTTATAAATATATTTTTTAATTCTTGTGGCATTTCGTTGAATTTTTTGAGCCCCTTGTAAAATGATATGTTTTGACCAAAGTGTGAGGATACAAGATTCATTCTGAAATCATTTGCATTCCTGAGGTTACACGGCTTATTTTTTTAGCGTTTCATTCTCCCCTTGTTTTGCGAATTACAAGACGTTTTCAGCAGCCAATTACGACTTAAAAGAAGTTAAGAGTCTGAACAGTCCAAACTCCAACTGAAAAATTCTTTTGTATATTTGTGTCGCAAAAATATATGAAAAAATTTCAGCTATTTCGTTTTTTTTTACAATACTAAAGAAAAAGTCGCTAACACTTAGAAGTTTACAATAGTATTATATTTAAAAGCATTTTAAATTTAATACAAAGAGTGAAAACCGCTAATGTACATAAACATTGTTTAAAATTGAAAACAAAAAATAAAAGAAAATGTGAAAAAAGTTCAAATAAAAGATGGGATTAGGTATTTTTTTAAGTTCTATCCCTTTTCGCGAAACTCCCAACTAAAATTTTTTTTTATTTGAGTCGCAAAAATATATGAACAAATTTCACCTCTTTCGTTTTTTGACAATACTAAAGAAAAAGTCGCTCACACTTAGAAGCTTACAATAGTATTATATTTAAACGCATTTTGAATTTAATACAAACAGTGAAAACCGATATTGCATAATGTTAAGTCTGCAATTTGTTTAGAAATATGATTAAAAACTTTTTGATTCACCATACCCAAACCTAATTTTTTTATAACTTTTCATTAAGCTACCTTGCTTAAGAATGAAGGTTATTTATGAAACATGCAAAGTAATATGAATGAATTGCATGAAGTCTGCGTGGATAATCCTAATATAAACGATTGGTCCCAAATATCATCTTCTTTTCATAAAAAACTGATCTTCCTAATTGCTTGCGGGCCATAGATGGCAAATACACCAATATTACAAATCTTCTTTATACTGAAAATTTTTGTAACTTCCCGACTACAAAGCCAGTTAGAAAACATAGAACGCAAGCTGTTTATAATTTTTTGTTTGGAATAGAAAAACTTGTAGCAATCTTTTAATTATTATGTGAAAATTAAACTCTGTATGCCAATATTTAATGCTATTAAAAAAAGAACTAAAATTTGATTACAAAATCCAACTTGGGTGTTTTATATATGTATAACAAAGTTGTTTTATCAACTTCAATTTAACATAGTCTGGATTTATTCCGCATACTTTGTAGTATAATGCTCGAGAATTTTATTTTACGTTTTTGGTGTTTTTCATTCTTTACGCGAACGAAAAAAATAAAGAGAAATGATTTTTTTTTCGTATGCGAGCAAAATGAAAAAGTTCCCGAATTTAAAATAAAATTCTGCTCACGCATTTAAAAATAAGATTCGTGAGCAGAATTTTACAAACAAGAAGAGCGAAGAAAGAAAAATTCTTTTAAACATATAAATGATCATGATGAGATGTTTTTTTTTTGTTTCGCAGCGTTGCCACAATGATAATTTGAACACATTTTGATGATTTATGGAATAGTACTCAGGGGATGACCCGGCCCCTACATATGCAGTGTATTGTACCAGAACTAGGAAAATAGGTTGTGAGGAGGGATCGGGAATTTAATTCTTATTTGCTTTTTAAATTCGCTCACGAATTTTATGGAAATATGAAAACTTTAATTCTTTCGTGCTAAATTCGTTTGCGAACGAATTTAATTTGAGCATTATTTCTACTCTGTAATGTATATTCAAATAATATTTAATCATTCATTTATTATATATTTTTTGTACGCAGTCAAACTATAATTGTGTATTTGCGTGCTTTTCGATTTAAAAATTGAATATTTGAATAAAGAGTACAGAAAAGATTCTATTACGATCAACTTCTAAATGCAATTAATGCTCTTTTCCATTTTCACTCGTTTAACCTAATTTAAAGTACTCAATTGGTGTGTTTTTTTACTTTGCTTTAGGACCCCGCGGGATCCCAATTTGCACGAAAGGCGTTACCGTAATTAAAAATTAGTAAAATGAAATGCAGTCTATTAATCTACACATACATAAATCAGAGAAGAATATGAAATTGCTGATGTCGGCAATTCTTTTTTTCTTTTTACCAAAAACAAATCATTCATGCAGTTGCATATTTAGTACACGCTAGTATACTTTTTTAGCACACATGCCATATTTGGTGCTTAGTGAGAATAGTGAATCACGGCCTTTAAAATAGCAAAAGAAATTGATCGCGAACGAATTGTTTTCATTTTATTTTTTAATAAATGCCGGTCCCAACTGTCACTATGCAAGTCGAATTTCCTGAGCTGACTAACGTCCTGAGGCAAAACTCCAAAAGTTAAACTCCTCAGCTAATAAGACTTGCACAGTGAAATTTGCGAGTAAGCTAACGTAAAGCAAAGCAATATATATGTACACGTATACGTCCTTTAAATTATGTACATATGTATGTATATAATGTAAATTTTCGAAAAAAATTAATAAGGAATTCAGATAAAAGATAACTTCTCCGATTAACAACAGATCCTGAATCAGCCAATACATTTCTTTTCATTTCATTTATTTACAAAAATATGCAATACATCCGCTTTAAACTAGAAAATACAGTTTACAAACTTAATTGTATGTAATCTTGTCTTAGGAAAATATGTGCAGTACATAGAAAGTAATATGGTTATAAGAAAATTTAATATTTAAACCCTTCGTCAAGTGCATAATTTTTTTTTTTTTCATTTAGTATAATGTCCTTTAAAGAACTAAAAACTGTTTGTGCGGCAAAAGTGGCCGGACCACAAAAAGAAACAGTTTTAAAGGACGTCAATTCGCCATCAACATCTTTGGCCCACACATCACCGCTACTAAATGCATCTTCAATGTATCCTTTTATAACTGAAACCTATCGGGACTTACAAAGCTACATTTCTGGTCTGCGCAAGGATTTCCAATTGATGCAAACAGTTAATAAATATAAAAAGTAAATTTCTCTTTGTTAAAATGTTTATTTTGTAAATTTATGTTTGTAATTATTACCTTTAGGGGATGTAATGAGGTCTATGCAAAGGCTTTGGTGTCACACAACATATGCTACCAACTGGCGCAAAATATTGTCCGCACAATAGATATTTTTAAGGAACTGTGTACATGTCTTCCAGATGTAAGTTCAATGAATTGAAATGAATTCATTGGGAAAATTTCATGAGCTTGTTAGTTCATTGGCTGAGTATAAAACTAAGTTATTTAAAATAATTAAACTAATATAAACCATATTACCCTAATAGGAAAATTAGGAAAGCATTAAAACTTACTAAATTTTTTTTTCATATATTTTACTATTATTTTTAGTTGGAGGAGTACAATTACAGACTGTGTGAAATTATATCAATATTTATAGTGTGTGAGTTACGCCTTAGTGCAGATGCAGCGCAGCAAGATCAAATTTTAATAGCACAACGCATTATTTACGTTATGCGCCGACATCTTGTGCAAGAGGAAGAGGTAAAAGAAAGCATAAAATTTTTTTCATAATATACATACATAAACATATTCTGTATTAAATTTCAGCAAGAAACTTCCTACAATATATTACGAACGCTGGTTTACATACCAAAACTTTTTAATGCCCGGGATATAATGTGTGCAATATTTGGGTAAATATATTTCATTAAACACATATACAGAAATGATTAATTTGCTTTGTATCAATTATTTTAGGGAGTTTATACCCCTTAAACCTGTGCCGGAGGTGAATGTCTTGCCCGATAAGCTTTACATGTTGTACATTATTGTTTTCTATCGCTGGATGATGATGCAAAAGGACGATGATGATAAAATATTAATTGTAAATTTTGCGGAAAGTTTTATGAAACCCTCTGTGTCACTATGTTCTAATAATTTATATGGCGCTTATCTACCAATGTATACCAAACATAGCACGGCAACCCGTACCATTTTAAATAACTTGAAGTACTACGGGGATATTCGCAATGTGAGTTATTATCGCCTTTTTATCGAAACGTTGTAAAATTTGTGTTTTTATTACAGGCTTGTATTATAGATAATGCTCTGAAGCAAATTGGGGCTGTAGTGGTGAGTTGTGTGCATTTTTTTTCTTCTTTTATTAAAAATTTAATGAATTCTGCGCATAAACACGTATATATGTATAAGTTTATATTTTTTAGAAATTACGTTCGAAATGGTTTTGATTTAGTAATTCCATTGCAATAAATTGTTTTTTACGATTCTACTTTAAATTGAAAGTAATTTGTAGTCACTTCAGCTTGAAGCTTTGGCGTTCTGCATTCTACTTTTTTCTATTTTGCTTTCGCCCTTTAACTCGTAGTAAATTGTAATGCAATGAAAAATATAGTTTCGAAATAATTTTAAATCTCATTGTGAAATTGGTAACTTTTACTTAAAGAAGTGGTATAATTACAATTATTGAAATGACGAAATTTTTACTTGTGATAAAAAAATGTTATATATTCATCTAGGAAACCAATAAAATAGAATTGGCTAACAAAATTTATATTTGTTATTTTATTAACTAAAATCTATTAGCGATAATATCTCTCATTGAAACGACTACAGAAAAAGTAACTCCAATCGTCGTCGTCGTTTTCAAGTATTAGTTTTATTTTGAGTATACAAAAGTTTTGAGTAAAATGACGCTTAGATAAATTATGTTCATCGTTAATTTGACGCATCTAGCACTAATGTGCTTCTCTCAACTAAGAAGATCTCGATTTAAAATTTCGACTTTGATTTTCAAGTCCAAATGTACACCTCTGTCTTTAAAAAAAGACTTCAAAATTATTTCAGAATTGTGACTTAGGTACGTACAATAAATAAAAATATTTTTTATTTAAAATGAGATGTAAATAATTTTTGTATTCGAAATTGATTTCTAATGAAACAATAAAAAAAGTCGAAGTATAAAGGCCCCATTAGATTTTGCTTTCTGCTGCCGTCCTGTGACGTTCATTTCTGTAGCAAATATTTTACAATTATTTTTTCCGTAGAAATATTCAGATTTGTTTTTACAGTAGAGTATAAAAAAAAAAAAGATTTTGAAAATCTTTAATTGAAACGATTTTTTTTTAGCTTTTGACAAAAAAATTATATACTCGTACATTTGAATAAAAAATTACTGTTTCCATACCTGCCGTCACTTAACGTTGAGTTTTATTTTCACCAGATTAGTCCGTAACAGAACAGAACGAAAAAGTAAAAACAAAACATGCACATATAGCTTATATTGAACAGAAACAAAACAGCTGATTCAGAAGGGAAAAGAACGTACAAACCAATTCTGCCTTAACTCGTGCAGAACTTAAAAAATGGGAAGTTTGCTGTTCAATTCATATTTAACTTTCATTCCACTACTTTTTTTCTACCAAAAAAAAAAAACCCCCGTTTTTCTACAAACCATTGAAGAAACATTTGGTTCCACCTATTATACAAATTTCTCTTGTCGCGGTGTTTGTTACCAAACTTGCCCGATAAGGCTAGACCTATTCGTATGATATTGTGTGTGCATATCGGGTAGGTCTGAGAATCGGCCATCTATTTTTCATACGTCTAGATAAGTGTGAGATGTCCCTATATATATAAACATGTATATATATATATATATATATATATATATATATATATATATATATATATATATATATATATATATATATATATATATATATATATATATATATATATATATATATATATATATATATATATATATATATATATATATATATATATATATATATATATATATATATATATATATATATATATATATATATATATATATATATATATATATATATATATTTATTTATTTTTTATTTACTAGGCTAACATTTTTATTTCTATTTTATGACTTAGCGTTGAAAAATACATATAACTTTAAATTTAGTCGCAAAGCAACTTAGGGCTGAGGAACAGCTCCCGGGTCATCGTAATTATTTCTTAAGTGCGATCAGCCTTGTCGTTGTTATTTGGCCTTTGATAGTTTTGCGTCTCACTCTCGCTGGTTAACTGTTTGCCTCAACGCAACTGTATTAATTTAAAATTTTTGAGGTTTTTTTTTGTTAACCACGCTGTAACTTCTTATGTGAAGGCATAAGTCGTTATAGTTAGTCACAGCGCCGCTGCAAATTACTGTGGGCATAAGGTCTTTGTTACTCCTCCCATGTGCATACTATAGTTTGCATATTTATTTGCAATTGTATATTTAAATAAATAAATAAAATAAACTTAAAATTTTCTCCTTGAACACAGAGTGGGCAACCCGGGTTTAGCTAGTTTTAAAAAAAACAATGCAAGTTATACAAATTAAAAAAAAAACGTTTGGAAACATGCCTGATAATCTCATAATTATTGAGCTGCGTTTATTTCTTTTCTTATGCATAGACAATATTTTAATAATCATTTAAATGACGAATAAGTAAAAGGTCTGATGTTCTTGCGAAATTATTTGTTTTTACTGCACAAAAAATGCAGCAGTTAGTAGCTGCCATTGTGTGTTAAGAAAAAATAAGTAAAAATATCAAGAATTAAAAAGATAAAAACTTTAAAACTGATAAAATATTTTTAAAATAATGGTTTTCTTGAGAAATAAAAAAATTTCTTAATATAAAATTTTTTAAAATATAATTTTTACTAGAATCTCTGCGACGATGAAGAAGATGATGTTATTTTTGTAGACGTGTCTACTACAACAGACTTTGCCCAATTGTTTGCTTCCATCAGGCTGGAACATTTAAATGGCGGCATATCGAACATAAAGTTGGAAGAGGAAACAGTTGTTGAAACTGTGGATTTAACAGCTGAGGAGGAACAATTAAGACCAAAAGCTTCTATTAATGATCTTCATGATAATTGGTTAAACGATTTTCAAAGATTAGCCAAACAATATCAAGAATCACAATTATTGCTAGAAAAGCAACAAAATATACAAGTAGTTTCGAATGGTCAGAATGACGCAATTGTTTGCTTAGACAGTGATTCAGAGGAAGAATCAGAAAATATCTCAGCCGCTGATGGTAAAGAAAGTTCTGCTGAAAGAGCTAATAAAGTAAATAATCTAGAAGATTTATTTGCTGATAATTACCCCATCACAAATACCCCCCTAAATTGCGATTCCAATTTGGAGTTTTTAGATGCTGATGATGGAAACGATACAACTAAAATATCTTCTATGTTTTTGTCAAGTAATTTACGTACTTATCAGCCAAAAAAGACTAACTTATTAAAATCGAATGACAAAATTAAGTCTGTTGCTAACGGATCAGAAAAAACAGAAGATACGGAAAAAGCTTACCGAAGGGATAGTATACATATATCTTCCACTCCACCAGAAGAACCACAAAATGAAGAAGATGAAGGTACCGATGTTCAAGACGAGAACGATGATCTATTCGAAGAAGAAGACGAAGCACAAGCGTACACTTATTTGCCGACAAGTAACAAAAGACCAGAAAAAGAACTGTTTCCAAAACAAATACAGCCTATGGGACCTTATCCGACATACAATAGTATGCATAATGATAAAGTTGTGTTTTCCCAGAGTCTACCAAGATATTCACAACACCACCACTACCAACAAAAGCAATATTACCATTCAGATAACTCGGAAATAAAGGTTTTTTTAATCCATAAAAATTTCTAATAAATTTTAATGCGAAACACTTCTTTTGCAGTCGCCAAAAAAACAAAAGAAGAAAGTACAATTTAATACAAATCCTCTAGGACCAACTGCAGCAACTGACTCACAAAAAATTCTTAAACCAGTCCTTCAGCAAAAAAAGTATAAAGCTTCTGATGCTCTAGATTTTTATGATTTACGTGAGCTTGAACGCTATTCATGTGCTCCCAGGATTGAGAAATCAGTGCTAACTTCGTCCTCAAATAAACAACAAGGTAGGAATGAACTTTTTATTACTGTTTTACTCTTGAATCCCTTTATTTAAAAAAAACAACACACAAAGAAAGTGAAATAAATCTGCGTTTAAAAAAGTTTGAAATTATTTAACATAGCCCAAAACAAACAGGTTTTTCTAATATAACTGTTTCTACTCAAATAACACTGCAGAATCAGCAAATGAAAAGTTTAATAATCATTCAACTATTAACATAAAACAAATCAACCTCAATAAGTGTTCAAAGTTTTGTAAAAATTTGTCAGTTTTTAAACAAAAATCTTTTAATTTCCATAAAAAACAATCTATTAAAAATGTTAAGATAAATTTGAAAAGAATTAAATTAAATAAAGATATTTCATTAACCAATTTAAAAAGTAACTTAACTATTAAGGAAGAACCACATACAACTACTATACACAATTTAAGTAAAGATAATATAAATGACACTCGTAGTATCTATAGCTGCGCAAAAACTGAATCATATCAGTTGAAAATTTCTTCTGTAACAAGTACCACAAATAACAAAGACGATGACGTAATTTTTAAGAAACCTTTACCAGTTAGGAAAAAGCCCTCACAATTAATCAAAAAAGTGTTCACATCTCCAAAACCATTTAAAATACAAAAAGTAGTATCTTTGAGAACGACTCCATACAGTTTTAATTTTAAAGATTCAACAAAAGCAGAAAATAAAAACAAATTAAACTTTAACATTTCTTTGCAAACAAACGACCGCAAGTTAAATGAAGTAAATTTACTGAACGAAAAACAACTCACAGTTAATGAAAATGAAGTGAATTTAGATGCATCTATAAAAAGCAGTGTTTTTGATGCTAATGTGGATGATTTGTCCAAAATAAGTAAATTACTCACTGATCAAATCAACAGTTTGACTTACGAAACCGACAGATCAAGTGATATAACCGAAAAAAATAATTTAGAATTTAAGGAAAGTAAGCAAAATGAAGAGCAGATGCCAATTCTCAGAGATATCACCGATGAAGAACGAAAGCTAGATAAAGTTAATGCGAAAGAAAACGAAAAGCAAAGTGGACTTATAAACACGGAAGAAGTTGCAAAGCTTCCTTTGCTGGACCACACACTCACAGGGAAGGATGAGACAAATTTAAATATTACAGATAAAGTTAATATTGACCATATAAATGCTGATTGTGAATTAGAATTTGAATCAAAATCTTCTAAACTAAGTAACTGTGAAGAAAGTTGTTCAAGTCCAAAAACAGTAAATATAAATGTATTAAGTACAGAAGAACAACTTGAAAATGAAATTACAGAAAACGAACACTCAACAAATATGACATTTAACACCGAATGCAAGGAAACATCACCACCAATCGAAAATAGAGAAGATAAAAATATTAATGATGAAGCAAAAAGTTCTAAAGATGTTGAAATTTCTAACATAACTGAAAGCCAAGTGAAAATTACAAACAGCACACAAAGTACTACCTCGAATCCAAGCACTAAAAGTCATGAAAAAAGTATAGAACTTGCTCAAAATATAAGCAAGTTACGAACAAATTTTAGCGCAGAATTTTTAGCTGGTTTACCAAACGAACCTTCCACCGCATCTCATGATGTTGAGGAAAGTGATTGTGTGAGCAAAAATGAAATTGATTTTGAATTTGAAAATAATTGTTCCACGCCTACAATGTGCCGTATAGACTTAGACGTAATGTCCGAGAACACATCCGATGTACCAGCTGTAATGCCTTCAACAATGCCCATTAGTGAATGTGAAGCTGATAAACTTTTGGAAGATTTCAATAATAAAACAGAAGATATCGTAGGATGTACTTTAAATAAAAAAACTACAGATGCTGATATATCATTTTCTGAAAATACGAAAGATTGCCTAAGTGTTAGTGCAAATAAAAATAAATCGTCAGTAGGAATTATAAGCAACAATGACGAAATAAATGCAGATTTTGTTTGTGAAGCAAAAATAGGAAATCAAAAAAGATTAAGAGAGAATGATGTTTCAAGTACTAAACAAGAGTGTAGCAGCGTTTTGGTAAAAAGAAAAAAAGTTGACAGCAAAAACTTGACATCAACGGTTGCTGATTTTCCTGAACAATTTTCAAAGGCCTCTAACGATGACTGTGAAAAACTTAACGGTCAGGAGATTGCTTTACAGTGTGACCAAAACAAAAGCTCAACAATGCCAAATAAAAAATCAGGGCCTATCAATGACACTAGTGAACTAAGGAAGCCACGAAAAAATTCTAGTAATTCAAGCAAAGAAGGACCACAAACTGATTTTAACGAGTTTAATAAATTTAGCGGAACATTTAAAGAAAACTCTGAGGAAACTACTAATGTGAAAGCTGATGAAAGCGCAAGCGATTTTGATGAAAATGTACTGCAAAACGAGCCAAAAATAGATCAGTGTACTAGAAGCGAGCCAAAGACTCACGAGAAGGAAACTTCTATCGACGAAGATCAGCACATGACTGTAAAGTTGGGAAATTGGGAGCAAGATAAACAAAATAACAATAATACAGTTGACTCTGAGCCTGGTGGTGTTTCTGCTATATTTTCATTTCCCAAAATTCCTATAATTTCAATATCTATTCACACTGCTCCAAACAACAAAACTTATTTTAAAATATCGAATCGCGAAAATGATAACCAAATGAAAGATGGTGGCGTATCGAAAAAGTGTAAATCTTCGCACCAAGAAGATAAGATAAAAAGGATTGAGGAAGTCGATGACTCTGTAACTGTATCAGATAATAAAAACGAAAAGCAAACAAAAGATGAGAGTCAAATAAAAAAGCTCAAGTCACCTCTGAGTAACAGTGAAGAACAGAAAGTTGCTAGTACTTTAGGAGATAATGGAGTTATAGAGATACCCATACATCACCAAGCCGAGGAATGTAATGAAGAAGATGACGAGGATGTTGCGAAGTGTGAAGAGGAAGAAGACATTGATGACGGAGAAGTCGATAACTTTGAAATCGAGAAGTACTCTCATGATTCAAATTCAGCCTGTTCTTTGCCCTTAAAGAAGCGACCAACTCAAGCTGAACCAAATGGTGATACCAACGACTCGCAAACAACTACAAGTGCTAATTATGATCAACCTCAGGAAATAGCAGCTGAAGTTATTATAGAAAATATTTGTAAAGACAAAACTTTTTCAAACGATAACTCTTTATTTCAATTACAAGAAGAAAACTTTGAAACAGCAGAGCAAGGGGATGAAATAAATAATGATGTAATTCAAAAGTTAAATTATGTTAACGAGGCTCTCCTAAATGATACTGATGACAATAAACCTTCAACTAGTTCAGTCTGTTTCAAAAATCTAATTGATCCTTCTTCGCCATTTAAAAGGCGTGTTCAGACCCCAATCAGACCCATTGGACAAACCCCAATACAAATCGTAGCGCCCCAATTAAAGGACAACCCTATAACGCAAAACCAAGATCATCGAACAATGGATTCCCAAGTTTCAAATGCATCACGTATGCCAACACAATGTGTACAACCACTTCCGGAATCATACCCAGCCACACCTATGCTTAGCGTAGCGAATGTGGAAAAATTAATGGATTTCAACAGATTTATTGAAGATCTTTTAGCATCTGCCGAAGTCATGACCATAATTGACAACGCCAATGCTTGTGGATATTACGCGGAAGGCCAGACCTATGAATTGGAACGTATTGCGATCTTGGAACATTACAACATTGCTAATGCTAAAGGCAGTACAACTGTAACAAAGCCATTATATTGGAAGAAGAGTGCTGGCGATACGATTTCAATATTTAATGATAATGACAACGAATGGATTTCGTTGCCTCCTTCTACAGCAAAGCAATTGCAAAAGTTATCTTTTGTTTTATCAATACTACAACAGCAATATAAAGTGACTGATGCCAGGCAACGCATTAACATTGCGCTTGCCTTTCTTATTCGTAACACTTCTAAATTTAAGAGTACTTCAACTTCTAGTCCGTTGCAACAACGTATGCCATTGTACTCTAGAAACATTGCAGATCATAATAATTCACAGAACCTGCCAACGTCATCATTTTTCCGAATTGCTACAAATAACGAGACTCTTAATACCAACTACAATATAAATTCGTCTCTGGAAATTGTGCAAGATTTCCATTCAACAAATTATTCAAATAACCAACCGCAGCCAGAACTGATACTACAGCAAGAGACAACTGGTATTAACAATCAAAATTGGAATACTGCGATGCACTTTGCAAACTCGGCAACTACGCAAGAACAAACTAATTCATTAAATAATCCACAAAGGTTTAATTCTGGCAATATAGAAAGTGAACAACCACAGCTTCAACAACAGTCAAAAACTCCAGATAGACGTAGCAGCACATGGGATGAACTTAATACAGATCAGTTGTATATCAATCCACCATGTGCTACCAGCCCTCAAAATGAAGTAATTGTCAATACAAACGGTGTAGAACTTCTTGAAGTTCCTCAGGACCCTCAAAATATATTTATTTCAATTACAGATGAAACGAACACTGCAAATGTCGAATCGACCATTCATAAATATAACACCAGGCAACAAGTCAGAGCTTGCGAAGATCTGGAATCTGTTTCTCCTTCTTCATCCCATTTACAACAGTCTTATTCCAAACGATCTTGTTTGCCAAGCAATGGATCTTCTATCATACCAAATAATATTGTGCGACATAATATTATTCCTACATTTGGTAATCAAGAAATTAATTTACAAAATCCCTATCGTGACCAACAGCACCAGCAAAATATAAACACAAGTGCTAATTCGAATTTTTCTCAGCGAAATTTACCGCAACAAAATCCGTCCATCAATATATACAACAATAGGCAGTCATCACCTCTGTCTCAACAGCTCCAAAAAACTAAACAATCTTTACCCTCTAGATTCAATTCTACATTTAGCTCACAACTTTCTCTCAATCCTCAACAAAATCAATCAAAAAGTAATGATTCAAATTTTAAAGAAATTCTTCAACCCTATATAACGTACTTGATTAAGGATCATGAAAAAACATCTAAACATCTACTTCAGGTTTTCGAAGAAGTTTCAAATTCAAATACTTCTACCGAGTCAGTTATCAACAATTTAACTCAACATCAGCAAAAATTTAACAGTTTGCTGCCACCTTTAATAAGAAATCCCCAACAGAATCATATGCCAGGTTTTCATCAAATGACTGACAACTGTGGAAATGTTTTGCCTTCTCTAATAAGAAATCCTCATCAAACCACTTTGATTACAAGAGATTCAGGCGCTTTGCAAGTTGTTCAGTCATTTATTGAACAGTCACAAACAAGTTTCGACGCTGCTCAAAATAAAACTGATCGGCAACTACAACAACAGCAACAATTACCATCATCATCAGTTGTCATACCTGGATTTGCAAAGGAATATGTACATTTTGTTAGCATTCGAGAAAAGCTACGTAACAATAGCAAAAACCATCAAGAAGCTGAACAGCCCGATTCATCGCCAGATCCACATATAAATGAACAATTTGTGCACATGCCACCAGAATCTCAACGATTGAACAGCGTTAAATTTAAATGTCAAGAAAAAAATGATAAACTAGCTGAAGACTTAAAACGTAAAATGGTAGAGTTCTCTCTACTTAAGCATAATGTTCAAGTTAAACTTTTGGAAAAGCAGCAAAAGCAACAAGGTGAAACTAATTACTCAGAAACTAATTCAATGGTTACAAGACGACGTGGCAGGCCGAAAAGATGTTTAACCAAATCACAAATAGAAAATAATGGTGAAACAACGTCTTCTGCTGAGAACTCTGGTGTTTCTCCTAAGAGTATTTCCCAAATTAAATATTCTGCTCGAGTGACGAGACGTAAGCAAACAAAGAGTGATTTATCAACAACTACCAGCGCAATGGATCACGCATACTTTCGGCAAAGAACAGCAGCGAGAGAAGCAGCAAAACGTATAAACGCTGCAGTTAATAACAGTTTTTATCATTAAAGACCGAAAATACAAATGTTGTGAATAGCAGATATAAAAAATATATCAGTTTTACATTTCAGACAAATGATACTCGTATGTACAAAAAACACATTTTAAAATGAACCTGAATTCCTATAACAAGCTGTTTGGAATAATAATATATACATATGAATGTATATACATAAATACATATGTATTTATATAGACCATACAAATTAAAAAAAGACAACAATAAACTAAAAATTTTTTCCAAAGGATAAAATACAATATTATTTTGGAAATACATAAAATTAATGGTTCTTACAAAAAACGCTTCTCCTGACAAACTGAAATGATTCAATAGTTCCGACAAATTGTTATACAACAAAACTATGTTGCAAGTGTTTTAAATAAGATATAAGTTTTTAAACAGACACATGATTAGTGCGAATAAATTCGAATTTAGCACTTGTATTTTCCTAAATAAACCTTGAATTAATGACAGACATTCTTTACATGTCGATAATATTGAACTTTTATATGTACTCTAGTTTTTTGATATTTTTTGAAATCTGAAGTGTTTGTATGTGGTTTTAATTATTACTTTTAACTAAACGAATAAGCTTAAGAAGATAAACATTGCTTATTTACACTTATTTATATCTTAACGATTTGTTAATTTTTATTTTATAACATGCATGACTTTAAGTTTATCTGCCAGATAAGTATTTTCTATGTTTTGTTTTTTACAATATATCAAAATGTTTGAACAAAATACAAAAAACATTAAAATATATTTGGCATTTAAGCAAAGTTTAAATTTTTTCTTCTGAAAGTTGCATAAATTTGTTATAAAATGTTATGAACCACTTTTAAAAAGACTTGGTCTTCATGCATAAAATTCTTTAAAATTTGTAAAAAAAAAATTATGTTAAGAAAAAAATAATAATAATAAATAAATGATATCCCAACATTTATCTGCTGCTTCTTGATGTTATATTAATTGTATAAGATAGTAAAAAAACCATCAGCTTTTAACATATCGAATGCTAAAATTAAGACAACAATCAACATACCATAATGAGAAATCAACAATCCGTAGAGGAATCATACTAATGATACTATTCAACAACGATCAACATACAATTAGCTGTTGGGGACCAACCAACATATTATGTGAAGGAAGGTAAGCACTTCAATTCATCAACAACATATTAGTCACCAATCAACATACTATAAGAAGGGTGTTAAGGACTTTAATTCAACAACAACAACATATTACTAACCAATCAACATACTATATGAAGGAGGTTAAAATACGGCGTATATTCCCATTATTTCATATGATGATGAGCGAGGTTAATAACTCCATTTCAACAACAACATATTACTTACCAATCAACATACTATAAGAAGGACGTTATGAACTTTAATTCAACAACAACAACATATTAATTACCAATCAACATACTATATGAAGGAGGTTAAAATACGGCGTATTTTATACCCATTATTTGAAGTATTACAAAACCTTGTAAATTAAATTGGTTGTGTAAAAATCAGCATTTAAATCATTTTAAGTAAACTTGTCTCTGTATATTTTTACACAAGAGCAATTTATTTTTAAAAAGGAAGCAAAATCTTGTACATGTGCATGTATATATATTTAAAAACTGACAAACATTTAAATTCTTTCAAAATATGTATGTCATCAAATTTTAAATAGCTTAAAAGAAAACTACTATAGTATGTAGTGTCTTGTTTAAAAATTATTTATTGAACTTAAGCTTAAAGTAAATCTTACAATTAAATTTTCATCTTTAAGAAGCAACCACAAATGGACAAATCCGTAAACAAATAAATCTTCTGCTACATTTAATTGGTAAATATAAAAGTCAACTATAAATTGAAGCTTTTAGCGTGAGCTCATTATAAAAAAAAGATTTAAAAAAAAATTCATTTTGTAACAATTGTTTGAAATTTAATGCTTTTGTTTGGTTCCATAACATTTTGCAACAAAGGATTCGTTAAAATCTTTTTTTTCATGTCTACAATAGAGTTTAAGCGTTCACATTCTTCAAACATTTGGAAAATAATAGAATTAATTTTCAAAACTTTTCTTAATTGGTTCATGAAATATCTATTAAAGTAAATTAAAAATTAATGTATTAAAATAAGATAACAACACACAGTTTTTATTTGTTTTTAGTTCGGCAGTGAGTGGAAATAATCTAAAATCAATTATCTACTAATAATAATCCTTTCTTCATTTCCAATTTAAACTCATTCCTTTTATTTAAAAACTAACACTGCTTTCAGTATGATAAGATGAAGTTTAAGAAGAATTTAATTTGCATTTAACACAGCCGCAAGTCTATTTTTTCTGTATTAAAATATATATTTTCTTGCTAATAATATTTTGCCTTTTTATTTTGTTGATTAAGACACGTATCATAAAATCTTTATGCATGACTGCAATATATAGATGAACTAATTTATAATTTATCATGAACCATATAAGCTAGGTGCTAATGTTTATGAATCCAAACAAAAGTAATTATTTACAGTGTATAAAAGAAATTTTATAAGACTAATAATGCCGCGTAATTTAAAGCTTTTAGTTAGCTGCTTAACGGACTACGTTATTTTTTAGTTACTTAGTTTTTTTCATTTCAATTTCAACAAAGTTTTATATTTTCTAACAATTAATTGGATAAAATCAAAGAATAAATGTTGGCTAATACTGTTTCGAACTACTGCTTAATCGATGTCGCGTGCTGTAGCAAAATTGCTTAAGAAATGATGATGTTTTCACAATGATCTCCGTCATTTTTATGAGAAGAGCTTTATAATCTTTAATACATGATTAAAAGGTTATGCGTACGTACAGTGATTACTAATATTAATAAAAATTTGATCGTACGCTTTTTAAGCAATATTTCTACTTCCTTTACTGTGAAAATATAAAAAATTTATATGTAGTTAATTAAAGACGTATTATTCTCTTATGAAAAAGAGAAATATTGTGTTAGAAGCATTTTGGAAATGTGTTCGAAAATAAAGTAGATTCTCTAGGTCGATTAAAAATTAAAAATACACTACTAGAGCAGGGATAAAAAAAATTGTATGTCTTCCGTTATTTTTTCAAGAGTTCATTTGAATTAGGGTTTTAATTCATTCTATTAAAACATTTAACATTATTTTACTACTTAAAAGTGAAAATTTTTCCCATTTAGGTTCATTCTTACTAGAGTTGTCAACAAGCTCTAATATCTATTTTCTTTTCTTTATTGTCTCATTTTTCTTCACAAAAATACAGATCATTTAGAGGCCGCAGCATTATTTTTTCGACAGACTATTTCACCGTCACCGTCGTCAGCATCGTCACGTACTTTAACGTCACCAACCACATCATCAACATCGCGCAAAAAAACGCGTTTTACAAAAATGAAAAAATCGACTGCATCAATAATCCAACATCATGAAGTATTGAATGCAGGATATCATTCGACGGATGTTCCAAGTATATCTAGCTACGGAGAATCGTCTGATGATTATTATGGTGTGGCATCAGATTCAGATATTATTATAAACGAACGCTATAAGAATGATGCAAAACTTCGCAAACGTTGTGCAGTAGTGATAACACCTTCCAATGAAATATTGCAAAAATATAATGAAATATTGCTAAACCAAAGGAGAAAACAAGAGCTAAGAACTTTAGAAAAACAGCGAGAAAAGGAACGAAGACGTCGGGAAGAGAATAGCGAGCAAACAGAATTGAATATTAAAGAAACTTCGGCGGTTGTAAATGATGAATCAGTTAGAACTTGCAGCAGAAGGACCAGAAATAATCAAGAAAATTTTATGAGTAGTGAATCGGAGAATGAGACAACGTTTCACGAACGTACCCGCAGGCATAAAACACATAATTGTAAAGAACTTAAATCTCTTAACATTCGCGTCGAATCAACAGAAGCCACGACTACACTGTTGAATCAAATAGATGCCCATTTGGATAAACCAACCTCTGCGAAATCTCATTCATTTGAAATGAAGAATCATCAACAGATAAAACAGACAGTTAATAACGATGGTAATCAACAAACATGTGATATAAACAGTGACAAAAGTCAAACAAAAATGAGGGAACTGAATCTATTAGCAGATATAGCGCAGCATTTACCACCATATCAATTAGATTTACCTACAGATGATCCACCAAGAACTCCGTCATCCGCACTCGACCTGTCTTCAGTAAATAAGGCGGCATCTCCCCCTGCAAGCTTTAACGAAGTGCCAAAAGAAAAGGTTATTGTTACGGAGCAGTTATTTATACAATCGACTGATAATCTCTTAGAGAACAGAAAACCACAATTAGATAATAATTACCCACAACAAGCTTTATCTAGCTATGCCCATGAACCTAAATTAAATACAACAGCTATTTTACAATCTAGTCCTAGTGCAAATTTTATGCAAAATGAAAATCCGCAAGCTGATTTTCAATCACAAAACGAAAACAATAATAATCGAAAGAAGGAACAAAACCTTACAACTCAAACCAATGAAGCATTAGAACAAATACTTGAAGAATCTATCAGTGTTTTAACTGTTACCAGCCCATATAATCCCCAAAATGAACAACAAACACCCCAAATTGATAACATAATCCCCATTTTAATAAGTAATGTTTCTTCATTAAATCAACATGTCCAAAAGGATATTGCAAAACAGAAATCCGATAACAGAATGCAGTTTAATGTCAACAACTCTACAAAATCTGACTCTGAAAATTCAGTTTTAAACGAAAGAAAGGAAAAAAGTTATAACGATTTATCTGATATTTTTTTAGAGTCCGAATTATCTAAAAATTTGCCAGAAATAGCCGAGCCTTCTCCAGTTGTCACCGATATCTCAGACTATTCTAATGAATCAAACGTATCCAAAAATTTTGAACACCAGTGTTCAAATGGCAACAACAACACCACAAGCATGACAACAAATAATGAAATATATTTACCCGCTTCATCTCTTGTTATGCGCAACGTAATTCAGTCTTCGGCCACAAGCCATGAGAATTCTTTAGTAACCAATTTCAATCAATTTAATAGCAGTCTTAACACGCCAGTAAAGCACACTGTCGAGATAACGAGAGAAACAGATCTTGTTAACAAATCCACAAATGATATAAGTACTCCTTTAAAGTTTGTTATGCAACCTGAGTTGGAAGTCAATACCACTCCATTAAAAAATAGCTTAGAACCAGAATCAGATAACAATGTGACAAAATTTTTAGAGATAATATTGAATAAAACTGTTACGGATGCAGAATCGGAGACCCATGATAAAATTATCAAAGAGCTTAATGCCTTGACAGCGGATGCTGTGGTAGCCTCAGAAACAAATACGTTTAGTAATAATGAAATTAAACAATCGGAGTCTGATTTACAGAACGAACAAAATAAATTAATTGATTCAGATATTCAAGTTGAAACAATTAAGTGTGTGAAGAAACAATTTGATAAAGAAATTTCTTTGAAAGAAAACATTTTATCTATAGGTATTGGTAAATCTAAAGAAGCTTTTGAATACAGTTCATGTATCCGTAAAGAAAAAATGTCTTTAATTGTGGAGAAATCAGAATTGAAAAGTATAACAGAACAACAACAGTTACGCACACCAAGTGCAAATAACGATTTAACACCAACAATAACAGATGTACAACAAGAAGATCGTAGAGTATTATTATGTGATATTAAAACTACAGAATTACCAACTATTTCGCCTTTAACATCTTTAAGTCCCACAGATAAATCGAAAATACATGCTATTAAGCAAATCTTTAATTCAAAATGTAGAGTGCGTCTTAAACGCCTTAATATGGATGACCACTGCACAATTTCAAAAATCGAATCTACGCCGACCATACTTATAACTAATACCGTACAGCTTCAAAATGCAAATAAAGACGTTACAAAATGTGATTCTGCGAGAGAAAAATCGTTACCAATAAAAAAAACATCTTTAAAAACAAACAACAAACATGTCAACAAAGAAGTGGACAAACCCACTGAAAATGTTTCTGATGCCACAATAGTGTCTGAACTAACGCCAGTTAAAAAATTAAGGCTTGATTATGAGAAGTCAATACCAACTAATGCTATTCAAACAACAATATCGCAAAAATCAGAGCAACACGCTATACTGCAGATTTCAAAGACATCTGATGCTTTAGTAAACAACACTAATACAATCGCAAAGTCAAAACCCAAATCTTCAAAGACGGTTACTTTTGATTTATCCAACTTAAATGAAGAATTCCGTGATAACATATCTAATCACAAGCAAAAGGCAAAAACTCATGCAGCCTTAGGCTGTTTCTTGAAAAATTCAAGAACATCTCGGAAACTGCCTGATAATACCTTAAGAGCCGCAGAGACGCTTCAAATGTATGTAAACACTATAAACGCCCGTACCCCATCTCCTCGACCAGCAGAATTTAATAAAAAACGTAGTCCTATAAAAAACAAATGCATAGCAGAAGATGAATCTCCGCGCCCTCCTCCAGCTTCGTCGTTGATAGGTACACCACCATGCAAGAAATCCTGCACAGAAAAATCTCGATCCCATCTAATTTCCAAGTGTAAAGATCAATTAGTGTCTTCTCTTACTACTTCATCCATACCAAGCATAACCAGTGATATAACAACTGCTAGAATTTATACATCATCTCCATTAGATCAAACCTTGCCAGAATATGATGATAACGTTGACACCGTTGGTGATTCAGAACTAATTCTACAGACTACAAGTGGCAGTTTGAGACGAAAATTGAAAAGACCTAAGAAGTCGCTATTAAGACCCGAACCGACCGATGATGTATGTCCTGATGACATTGTCAACCAGCCAGATTGCAATAGAGAGGATGATGCGGCTGTAGATAATGACGATGATGACTTTGCTGAGGAACTATTGCCTATACCTGCTGCTAATGAACATATTTTGGAGGAGATTGTTAGTGCTCGACCGACGCATATTGGCACAAGTACAGTTATAAGAGATAAATATATGAATATAGAAGCTACTGCTACAGTTCCCGATTATTTGTTCAATGATGAAAGCCGTGATTTAGGTTCACCTGAAGTAATTCAAAACAGTGATTACACGAATGTGGTTGATTCTTCATCATATTTAAATGCCACACCAACAACGGCCCCAAGCAACCTTGCGGCCACATCCGCCAGCACGACGTCAACAATGGGCAATTTAGAAAAGTCTATGCTGTCACCGTCTGAGCATGAAGTATCTTCAACACAAGAAACATTTTATCAAACCCCCACCAAAAATAAACAAACAGAATTATTTGGAGAAAAGTTTTCAACAAGCAAGGAAAAAGGGAGTACCAGTTCCGGATTAACGGCCAATACCATTTTAAAACAAAAACCAGAGGGCAATAATCTTCAAAACAAAGAAGATTGCCACACTTCCTCCACCGTTGGTCTATTGCAAAACAACCAAGTTGACACTACCAATAATTCACCTGAAATGTGTACTTTAGCATTGACAGCAACAACGAAAACCACACCAACTTTAACAAATAGCCGTAAGATACGAAAAGCCTCAACGCACGATGAAATACTCTTTAATGAGCTGCTGCAACAGCTACCATCAACATTAAGAAAATCTAACAACACAACATTTTGTGTCGAATCAACTAGTGGTAACACCAATATCTCTAATAAAACTAAAGTAATAGCGAATAGTTTAGACGATATCAAATCAAAAGGATCTCTTGCCAAAGAAGATGATAAATATCAAAATTTGTTGAAAGAGGTTTGTAAAATAGATAAAAATCAGGCAGCTAATAATACCCTTGATATGGGGCTTGCAAGTGCAAGTAATAACAGTGGAGGAGGATCGTCACCTTCCACTACCACCACTATAAATGAAGATAGTTTACCAAGATCAAAGCGTAAAAAACTGAAGTCTTCAAAATCAAAAAAAAGTAAAAATCGACCCGAAAGAACTTCCAAAATTTCGCTTAAACCTTCCAAACTTGCAGAGCACATACCCACCAGTCCATTAATAATAACAATACCAAAATCAAGATTGCTCAAACCGCCCTCATCGCCCCCTACACCAATAGAGTCGCAAGACGATCAATCTGAGATTTTTAACACACCAAATGGAAAACTCTTTATTGAAAAAAATAAAGAACCCGAACTAATAGCAAAATCAACGGCTGTTCGAAATACCAATCAGATTTCTTTTACGAAAAAAGAACTAATCCATATTGCACCGGTTGTGGCTAGCAAATCAAAATGTGCACAAAACCGCACACATCTAGACACATCTACTGAATTGAACAAATTAGACTCTATCAGAGTTGTTGAGACAAACATACAGCCGGAAGCTCTAAAATTAAACTGTAAACCTACGCCCGAGGAAACTTCAGGTGCAAGCACTCAAACAATAAAAAAAAGAGAAAAGCTCTATAATAAATCCTGTAGAGACAAAAACAGCAAATCAATATTTGCAAAAGATAAATATGATTTAATTAAAAGCAAGGATAAACACCAACATCATCACAATCCAGACCATCAAAATAATAAAGATAAATCGAAAGAAAAGGCAAATAGTCAATCAAAATCTCTAACTTCAAATAGTTCTCGTTTACACAAAGGTTCAACCAAAGAAAAAGTAAAAGGCGAAAAATCAAAAGAAAAACATAAGATATCTGCAAAATCTTCAATGAGCCAATCGCAACCCGATAATGTTTTAAAGTTAACCACTTGCCAAATCAGCAATAAATCCTCTGTGTCGTCTTCAGCGACTTCGCTATCAGCTGCACAACTCGTCACAATTAATATCAAACAAAACAATAATAAAACAAACAAAGCTAACATCCCCTCTCCATCAATTGCAACATTGCCCATTTCGGCAACACATAAATCTAAAGTGAATTCTTCAACTACAAGTACTGCAGCCACTCCATCACATACCACAACAGCGCCGCTGTCAACAAATAATGTACGTAAGAAATATAAAACAAAGTAGCCTATAAAGGAAGATTGGTTAAAAATGCCATTAAAGAAGCGAAGGGTGCTCAATTATTAATTCAAATTATATTATAGACATGAACATCATATATTCACTTAGAAAAATTTTAATTGCCATAAAAAAGCAAAAAAAGAAGAAAAAAACGATTGGGTTAGTAAAACATTTTTTTAAAAACGCGATTCTTTGTTTAAATTTTTAGGTTTTATTCTTTACTATTTTTTTATATGTTTTCTCTTATTACAATAATAAGAGAAGATAAATTTTATATTATATTTTGTTGAAAACAAGGCAGCTTTAATAGGTAGTGGCAGAATTACAATAAACACAACATCAAAAAACATCAACATGTATTTTGTTGATAGAATTTACGAACAGTTGTCAAAATTTTGTTTGAAAAATCAAGGCAGTCTATGTCTTTTTGACAAATTTACACAAAGGAAACGAAAGAAAGCTGTACTTATACCACTACCGTATTAAAGCTGCCTTCGTTGAAACATTTAACCCATGAAAATAAAATCATTTAAAAGTTTTGTGATGACGTAAAACTCTTCCTCTCAAATTTTTGTCAAAAATGTTAATAATTACCAAAGTGCAATACCATTTATAACATAAACTTGAAAGTTTTTCGATTTGTTATTAAATTAAACAAAAACTTGTTACTTTTTTGATATGATATCACTATTGTATTTGAATGTGCAAAAATCACAATAAATTAGGTGTGTTTCTTTATTCTACTTTGGGATCCCGCGAGATCGCCTATTTGCACGAAAAGCGTTCCCGTACTTTAAGTCTTTCCGTGCTGTTATTGATAGTTAATTGCAAGTCAAATTCCCACAAACACTACTCCCTCCTTACCTCCCCTTGACAACTGTTTATAAAAAAACGCGTCGTCAACTTTCGTAAAAAGCTCTAAAAGCCGCTAAACTATACATTTCACAAAAAAGCAAAATAAATAAACAGCTAAAACTTGATGGTTTAATAGTAACAAAAATTTTAAAATTAGATTTATCTTATGTATTTCTGAAATTAAGCCATATAAAAGAATCGAAGATATTTAGCGTTGTTTTTAAACTATAAAGCAGGACTCGTTAAATAATATTTTAGAATATGAGGTATTGAAACATAATCAAACTAATCACCCTTATTGTGTTTGGCGTAATCGTAAAACGACAGCTCTCGTAGTAGCTCTCGCATTTACATTTATGTTACCGTCTAAAATTTTCGACAAGCAAAATTTTGTAAATGAATCGTAATGTAAAAGATTATGCTGAACTAAATGATTATGAAGCATCCTGTTAAAGAAGTGCCAAACAAATGTTTATAAAAAACAAAGAGAATAAAAATAGTAATACATATTTTTTTTGAAATTGTTCATTTAATTTGTGCAAATAAATTTTGTAAAAATGTTGTGTTGCATTTGACTTATCCTCTGAATGTAAAGTGGAAAAACAAACAGCTGAGGCAGCAGCAAGTGAACATATTTTTGCTTTCTAACCAAAAATATGTTAGAAAATATTTTATTATAAATGTTTGTTCACATATGTTTAAAATCAGTCCAGGACTTCACGAAACGGGATGGTGGACCAATATAATTTAAATTTTAGCAAACGGTGTGTCCCGCCGATTAACGAGTACTATTTATTTTTTTAAATATACTCATTTCAATGAGTATATTTTTAAATATACTCATTGCAAGTACGTTAACGACAAATTTGCCAAGCACGGTAGCATTTTAATGGCGTTTTTGTAATAGATTTGAAATTTGTCGTATTCACTGGCGTTTTTCGCCAATCACGGTACCATTTTTCAAAAACGCCCTTCTTTCGACATAAAAACGCCAAACACAATATGTCTGCCAACATAAAGCATCATAGCAAATCAGTAAAAACCTACATCTTTTAACTATACTTTCACGAAAATGATAATGAATATTAAAGATAAATGCGGAAAGAAATATTGGTTACATTTTTAGTTTTGCAATAGGGGCAAACAATTCTCTCAATTTTATTTACATAAAATGAACATAAAGCATATTATTTTATTAAAATCCATTAACGTTTACAGAAAAATATATAATTTAAAAATTCAAATACATATATACATATCTATGAACATATGGAATTTTCCATTCTTTTTGCCCCGTGGCAGCCAAACAAAAGCTATACAGACAATTTTTCACTGTGATAAACTAACGGTAAACAAAAACATTCAGAAATTAGAACCGCCAATTCTACTTTCAGAGCATGTAGTATAAAAAACAAATAAAATATAAAAATGCTCTGAAACTAGAATCATCGGTTCTAATTTCAGAGTATTAAAAACGTTGCTTATAATTTCAGAAGGCTTTGAATTTACGTGAGTTCCAATTTGCGAACGAACGAAGTAAAAAGCAAATTACTTTCTAAATTTGCTAATTTTACCCAAAACTGCTGGAACGAAAAAATCCACAATTGTACATCTTGCAATACTAGTGCTGCTTACTTTTTAGATTAAGGTATATTTTAGTGATTTTAGACGCTTAAAACGTATAACATCATATAAACAAAAGATTTGCATTATTGGTAACAGCTGCAAAATTAAAAGCAATGTAAAATTTACAATAGATTTTTATAGTACTTATTTATAAAATGAAAAGCCAAACAAAAATTGCATGTTCTCCTTAGAACTTCACAAGCAACCTTCCATTTTGCTTTTAACTAATTTTTAAACAAAATCCAATACAATTTGCTAATTTTCTGATTACATTTTCAGTTTCATAGGTATGTAAACATAGAACAGCTGAAAATTCTAGTCCGAAGTTACCCATAGAAAAAGTTCGGGCTAATTTGTACAGGAAATGAAAAAAATGCCTCTCTCATTTTCTCTTAAAATTGCACAAAAATAGTTACGTGAAACGCTTTTGGACTAGTTCGGACTGTTTCGTTATTAACGTGGAACACACCTATTATTTGTTTGTATCATAATTTGTTTAAACACAACATATATAGAAAAAAAACTAGCGGATCCGGCGACTTGGCATCGTCCCAATTTTAGGTTTTTTCCACTTTTCCGACTTGCGGAGAGATATTGCAATTTTCCGCATCTCACATTATTATTATTATTTTTCATTATCAAAAAATAGAAAGTTCTTAGTTTAAGAACTTTCTATTTTTTGATTTGGAAATCCATTAAGGAATAATTTCACATAAAATTTTATACATATAAAAACTCGATTTTCCAACTTTCCGACTTTTTCGGAGGGGTTTTCCAAAAATTTCTGCGAAACATTCTACTCGAAAATACGGACAACTGTCTAAAAATTTTACAGAAATCGGTCCAGCCGTTTTATGAATTACTATAAATTTTTTACACCATTTTTATACATATAGACTACTTAACGTTAATTTTAAAAATTTAAGCACAATGAAAGTAATAATTGATTTTGAATGGTACTAAATGGAAGATGGCGAAATATGGAAAGAAAGAAATAGAATACAGAAATATTTCATTCTTTCACTTTAGAGAACCATTCAGTTGAAGTAATTCGTTCGTAAATGATGGCAGATGATAAAAGTTTTATTATAAGCCATTGTACAAACAAAAAATAATAGCAAACATTCAGCCCAATTATAAATGAAAATTCCTTGGCAGTTTTTCACTTTTCTCCAATTGTGCGCAAAAATCGAATATGTTTTTTTTTAATTTTTTTGTGCTTTCCGTTAACTGAAAACTCTAAAAGGAGATTAACTCTTCAATTTCTAGGCTCAAGTTAACAAAAAATGTGTTTTTCTCTCTAATTTGAATTGAGAAAAATACTTTAATTGGGAAATAAATTACGAGAAGAATAAATTCCGTGAGAACTAAATTCCGTGAGAATATTCATAATCAGGGTTGTCAACTCGGTGCGTTTCGCACCGTTTTTGGGTCTTTAAAATTTTTTGTGCAAAAAATTCCTTAAGTAGATGATAACACACGATATGTTTTTAACTATGTAGATGTTATTTTCCACAATGTAAAATGCCTTATTCCGTCTGTTAACTCAAAAACATTGCATCTGTAAAAAACCTGAGCAAAGTCATCTGACAAAATTTCGAATAGGGTGTGTTCTATTTTGTTATGTTTAAACATCTAACATTAGAACTCTATGCCTTGTGAGTAATTCAGCGGCCGTTGACTTGAGGAAATTTTAACGCATTAATATTTTAAGATGTTTTAAATAATTATTTTTTATAATAATAAAAAGCAAAGACAATGTCAGATGTAAATGTACATGTACGTTTGTGAGCAAATTTTACTAACCATCTGTAAAAATTTTGACAGACATAAAAAAATACATGAGGGAAAACGTATTAAAAACAGACGTAAAAACATATCGTCTGTGGGTGCCTTTACATGTCGTCTGTTACCTTAATTAGTGCGCGGTTCGGTTTTTTTTCATTTTCGGTGCGTTTTTTAAATTTCGGTGGTACTAAATAAAGTTCAAAGCAACTTTTTGTTACAGTATAAAAAACAATTTTTTGTACTATATACATATGTATTTAATGCCATTTCATTCAAGCGTACAAATTTTGTACATATCATTTTACGGGGCGCAATAAAAACACGGAGTAGTGATGTAGTATAAAACGCACCAAATCATATATGTATAAAAAGTGTTACTATTGTTGACAATTTATAATCGTATTATCTAACGAAACAGTAACACAGTACACACGCAATTGTTTTTCTTATAAAAAGGTTTGTCAGCGAGTTCGCCGATGTCGAAAGAATAAGTTCCTTCGCATTCTAAGCGAAAGAAAATTGATTGGGGTTTGTCTAACTTTATTTTATGCAAACCATGTGTCAAAATTCAATTAAAATACATAAGTACAAAGAAACGAATAATTATTATTATTTGGATGGGATATGGTCCTCTTCTAAAACGAATAATAGTGAAATAGACGAACCCAAATTGATTCGAATGTGAGTGACTAGATTTCTTTCGCATACATTTCCCTTCGATATCGATAAACTAGCTTTGTATTTACGTTTTAAATATAAAAATATTAGAGTTTTTATAAAATGGAATAGCAGAATAGCGACTCGCCCAGAAAATTTGTACAAAAACCCCAATTATTTTTATTATTTTTCATAAAAATTTTCCATAACATTCGCCCGCTTGTGTTCTCTAAAGGAAGAAACTCTAAAGTTTTATTTATTTTGCCTTTTTATTAAAAATCTTTTATAATTTTTTTTTATCAATTTTGTGAAGTACTTAATATATTAGTAACAAAAAATTGTTGACGCGTTTTTTCTTTCATTTTGGTGCGTTTTGAAATTTCAAAGTTGACTACAATAAAAAGTGATAATTAAGTAAAAAATAGTCCAGCTGACTATTGCCCTTACGAAACTGTCATAACAGCATTAACGTAGTCGATTTAATTCTTCAAAAAAAAATCTTCGTGTTAGTTTAATTATCAAATAATCAACAAGAGAAGTTCTCTGGTCTAAACTAAACTTTTTGTGGATCGTCGAATTGCCTTTTGGTGGTTGCCACGATCTGATGTTTTAATATTTTTAAATTTTCAAGTTAAAGAGTCAGTCGTCTACGCTGACATGAGGCCATATTTGTATATATATTTTGTAAGCTGTATATTATTCCGATCTGATATCAATTAATGTTTCTTTTAATTATTACCTTGCAGCAATAATTCTTCACTTCATGAAGGTTAAACAAAACATGTATGTGCAAGTGTGAGGTTTATAATCATACATCGAAATTGCCAATTTCGTTACTTTCCTAAAAGGATTGCAAAAATTTTAAATTAAAAAAAAAAAAATAAACAACGTGAACTGTTTTTATGCTCTTAATGTTAAAAATTAATTTAATGATCATTTGCTCAAGAAAATATTTAATTTTAGTTATTGGTTAACTGCCGTATTTATTTATAACAGTTTTTTATGATTTTTTTTGTTTTTTTTTTTTTTTTGTTTTTTTGTTAAGTTAGAGTAAATAAATTGCATGAGCATATTTTTACCAAACATAACACACATACATACATACTTACATATATACTTCATTTAGTTCGAAGATATGTTAGTTTGTAAATTAAAAGTTTAATTTTAATTGTAAAGATTTCATTAAAAAGATGAATATTTTTTATTTTTACAAGCTTCAGACTGTATATTATTAATTTACGATAGAAAATATATACATACATACGTATTATATTTATGAATAACAAATTAAGCATTAATTGAAGTAGAGAAAAAAATGCAGTTTAAATTAATTTAAGTTATTTTTATTAAATACAAATTTACTTATATAATATAAAGATTAAAAATTTTAAAACGAATATGTACAAAAAAAAAAAAAAAAAAAAAAAGAAACAGTGAATAAACATAAGAAAGCATAATATACATAACATACACTTATTCAAATGAAATAAAAATTAATATTTTATGATAAACTTGAAAAATTAAATGAACAAATAATTAAAACTCAAATGTTAAATTGAATTTAATAATCCAATTTAGTACGAAAAGATCTTAAGTTATTTTTAAGTATGAAGAAAATACTATTTATGTTTTTATTTGAATGTCAAAAAACTAGAGTTTTTATTTATATTTGATTTAAATCAAATAAAACAGATAATTAAAAATGACTACTCAGTCTCATTCATTACACAGCTGCTCAAATACCAAGATGAAAAATGGTAATGTATTAAAATTTAAAATCCTTAATCGTCATAGCAAGAGAAGAAACTCCTTCATTGCCCCCGATATGCCCAACAAAAATTGGCTAATACGAGGGCGGATTGATATTGAAGCTACATAAGTAGGAAAAAAACATATTTTTTTTAACCCTTCATATCTCAACATAGTTAGTCTCTTTTTAGCTCAATGATAAGATGATATTCCAACCCCTCAAAATACGTGTTAGTTTCCGCAATCACTTCTTCGTTTGAGATGAAACTTCTTCCTGCGAGGCAAAGTTTGGAAACAGGAAAAATCACTAGGCGCCAAATCTGGACTGTAAGGTGAATGATCAACCAATTCGAAGCGTAAATATTAATTTATTGAATTTTTGTTGAACTTTATAATTTTAAATTAGATTTTTGGTTTTTGTAGATTTGCATCGTATATAATGTTGTGTGAACCGGTGTGTTGTCTTGAAGAAAGAGCATTTTTTTCTTCTTTAAATGGGATCGTTTTTTCCTGATGGTAATACTTTCCTGTGATTGTGGATCCTTTTTCAAGATAATCGATGAGCAATATTCCGTGCGCATCCCAAAATTCAATGGTCATAATAACCTTGTCAGGCGATTTCACTCTTTTCGCCTTCTTCGGAGCACTTCCACCAGTTTCGAACCATTGTTTCGGTTGATTTTTGGTTTCAGGTGTGTAACGGTGGGCCCACGCTTCATCAACAGTTATTAATCGACGCCAAATATCATTAGGATTACGCTTTATCATGTACAAACACCGCTGTAAAGTGAGTTGTCGGACTCATTGTTGTTCGATTGACACTGAGCAAACACGGCACCCATCTTGCCGATAGCTTTTTCATATGCAAATGTTCATGCAAAATGTTGAACACACGTTCATATGATATGTTTACCATTGCAACAATCTCATGTAACTTGACTCGGTAATCATTCATAACAATATCGAGAATTTTCTTGACATTTGCTTCAGTTACCACCTCTTTTGGACTTCCTGTTGATGGTATTGCTGCAGTGCTTGTTCGGCCGCGTTTAAATTCTGCAATCCAATATTTTACCATATAATCTGACGGAGCAGACTCACTGTAATATTTATCGAGATTTTCTTTTGTCGCTTTCGCCGTTTCCCCTTTCAAATAATAGTGTTTGATCACTGCACGAAATTTACTTTTTTCCATTCTTCAAAAACACAAAAGTTGCTTACTTCACACGACTACGACAAATAAACTAATCGATGAATTTGGATGAAATTTTAACAGATAACATTTGACTGATCGAAATTAAAAAAAAAAACAAATTGTGTTTGCACTACCATCTAGCGCTAGGTAGCTTCAATATAAATCCGCCCTCGTATATTCACACGTGCAAGTTTTTTGTGAGTTTTATCACAATTTATTGGAATTTCTTAAAAATTGCTTGCATATTACATATGTAAACATATAAGCAAGTTTTATTCAAATCATAAATGAAATCAGAATTATCTCAACACAAAATAATATGCTGCTTGGACTAATATTGAAAAAGTTTGAGTATTTATTCGGACACAGTTTTCTTATAATTCCGTTTCTTTTTTTAACTCGATATCTCTGAAACTATATCCCAAAAAAATCTGAAAATTTTATCAAATGTGCTGTTCAGAAGGAACATAAGTACAGTAAAAAATAAAGCTAATCAAAAGTAGTTTTTCTTCGAACTGTCCGATTTGACTTGGATTGCCCCATATACAACTTGTCTATTATGTTTCCTAGCTGCCTATACAACGACATTTCGTAGGACAACCCTAAAAAATATTTTCAAACAATTAAATATGCTGGTGGGAATCATTGGGCGATGCAATCACCGCATTATTTTATTTAACGCTCTTATATAATGCGGTCTTATATTAAATCCAATAAAACTGTGAGAACCAACCCACATATATGTATGTATGTTCTTTATTCATATTTGGCCACACTGTTTTTGTTTTACTTGTGCAAGGCGAATTCATACCAGGGGTCTAATCACCGCATACGATATCGAATTAACTATCGTATCGAATAACATTACGATGCATATTGGATCGTAATTTAAACAAAATGCAATAGATTGAAGACCATACGTTCCCTAAAAGTAGGAATACAAAAAATAAATCCTTTAACTTTTTTATATTATTGCAATACAGTTTATTCGATATCGTATGCTGTGATACCAAAATGAAAAATTTCGATAATTTTGCTTGATATCGTATGCGGTGATTTGGCCCCAGATATATGCAAGAGCAATAAATACAACACTACAAAAAATAAATCTTTTTCAAACGTCAAGGAAAAAATATAAACACAAAAAGAATTTAAAAAAAAAAAAAATTTACAAGAGAAGATAAAATTAATTATTTCGTGAAACGTTTAACTATTTCGTGAAAATTAAAGCCTCGGATCATAGAGCTCGGAAAGTTGAAAAAGGCCAGCTAGATTGCGGAGGATTCTGAATGATAGTTGCAATACAAAACTTAAAAAATTGTTTGAAAAAAAATTTTTTTTCAAATTTCTTTTAAAAAAAAATTACAATAAAAGCAAAATTTAATTATTTCGTGAAAGTTTTAATTATTTCGTGAAACTTAAAGTCTCAGATGATAGAGCTTGAAAAGGTGAAAATGGCCAGCCAGATTGGAGAGAATTCTGGATGATACCTGGCGCCCCTAGATATAATTGTTTTAATTTTTTTTTTCAAATTTGTTTTAATTATTCCGTTGAGATCTGAAAAAGATTAAAATTAAAAAAAAAAAAAAAATTATCAGCAGCGCTGTCAATTTCACCTGTTATGAATTCGCCTTGTACTTGTGTTTAAGTCAAACACACACATTTTTTTTTGTTAGGGTCAGTAACAAATTAAAAGCCGTATTGCGCCGCTCAATTCTGTGCAGAATTTTAAAGCGATATATAATTTTTCTAAATCGGTGCAGTAGTACGGCTACACAAAAGATTAAAAAAAACACGTTTGCCTGTTATTATATAGAAGATATAACATTCATTATTTTTAAATAAAACAATGAGAATTTAAATCGTAAAATGTTCTGATAATATCTTTCAAGCACAGAAAAACCAGCATTTCATTCTCCGACGTTTTTAATTTTCTTAACTTTTATACTAATTGTTTTAACGATTTGTATTTTTGGTAAGTAAGTAATAAATAAGAAAACAATTGAGTTTAATCACTTTATTAGCTTCTAATATTGATATCAATCAACAAATTATATACAGCTGTCTATAAGTCGACATTTCATAGGAGCTACTTCAATCATCAGTAGACTTAGAAGCCTCTAAAATATATTGTCGAACTTTCTACAAAACTGTTTTGGCTGGTTGAAAAATTATGGCGGCAAAATATCACTCCCTTCGCCTTCAAGCTGTCAGAAACATTGTTCACTTGTTTAGTAGAACGGGGAACTGTTTTGAATTTTGTAAAAAAATATCTATACCTACGGAAAAATTGTTCTCTAAATATTAATTAGCCATCCCTGGATAAATAGTAGTAACCCTGGATAAATAGTAGCAAAATACCTGTTGTTTTTCTTATTGTTGTATTGTTGTAGCGAAGCGGCTACCTTGTTTTTTGTATCATGGTAGCAACTTTAGCTACTGTGAAATGCAACAATTTACAGGGCGAATTCATAACAGGTAAGTGTCCAAGGCGAATTTATAAGGTGAATGCAAGCGGAAAGGCGAATTCGGTACTATGTATTTTGTTATTGTAAAACATATCGTGAATGTCAAAATTTGAATTCGCCTAAGATAGTTCAGCTGGGGAAAAATTTTATATAAACGTTAAATATAAACTTTTTTAATTGTTTGTAATTAAAATCAAAGATTATATTAGTTTTTCACTTCTAAATTCACACAAATTTCTTGAAATTGCACTAAATCATGCATAAAAATCTTCAGATTAAAATGGCGCGAAAAAGTTTGTAAACAAAAGAAAAAAAATTGACAGTCTCATTGGAAAAAACGCGAGAAGCAAAAAGTAATCACCTGTGCTGTTAAGTTCACCTAGTAATGAATTTGCCTTGTAAGTGTCGCAGAATCAAGGCGAATTCATTATATAAATTCGCCTTGGTTCTGGAACATACCTGGCTCCCAACCGGCAATAAATCATTAAAAAAAGTTAAATTTTTTTTTTTCAAGTTTATTTTAATTATTCCATTGACATCCGGCAAAGATAAAAACAAAAAAAAGTTATCAGCTGCGATCTCAATTTCAACTGGTATGAATTCACCTTGTGTGTATATTTACGAAGCACCTATCAGCTGTGCATGCATATGGATGTAGGATGGTTAGAGGCCTGAGCTGAGTTGGCTATGGCCGTCTAAGCCGAGCCGCCGATTATATTTTATAGCCGCCGCCGTCGAAATTTTTACGGCTAAATTGGTCTAAAAATTAGCTGTCGATAGCAAGGCATGAGATTAGGATATATAAGCTTAATTATGTCTTGTAATATAAACGCCAAACTTAGCATAAAAAATAAATTTGTGCTTGCGTGACACAATGACTCGGCCTCTACTGGATTGAGGGCGTTTCAGACTATCATGATAGTCTTAAGATTTTGATTGGATTTTGTGATTCAAAAATCTAATATTTGTTGCGGCTGTCAAAAAATCTAACGTACATTTTGTTTTCACACCATCACATATAAAGTAAAATAAGAAATATGATATGAAAATAAACAGCCAATTTGCTTTAATATTTGGTTTTAATATTGTTATTATTTGCTTTGTAAAAAATACAACCCTAATCGAATGAAAAATCTTATTGTTCAAACAAATTTCTGAAAATGGTGAAGTGTTATGGGATGTCAAATCTCTCTCATTTTCATAACGCTTTACATTCACACTGTCACATCGTACGTATTATTTAAATTTTTGACAAGTCTTAATAGAAAGTGTGATAGTCTGAATTGACGAGCACAGTGTGAGTTTCATTTATGTTTTCGTAGACGAACAGAGAAAATCAGTTGGCTAGAAGAATATATTGAAATACGAGTATATGAAAATTTGCTAGAATTGTAACTAATAAACAATGAACTTTATCATAATTGAAATTTAATGCAAACATTTTGGAAAAATATAATAATTTGGTAATTAAAAGCAGTAACGAATTCACGGGTCTTCATAAATACAAACTTCACTATTCAGTGTCTGCTTTTATTGTAATATTTGACAAAATTTTCTTGATCGTTTAATAGCAAAACACTCTGTAAATGCAGCAAATTGTATAAACCGAAATGTTGCTTTTTCTTTCGGAAATGTGTATGATATACCGCAAAAAGATTGTCTCACTTTGTGTATATGATGTGATACGTTTTCCACACTATTACTCCGTTTTCGCATTGTGCTCTACAAAACGAAATGTAAAAATTTTTTACACCTGTATTAAATATCATTTAGTGCCAACAAAATTTTAAGAGCGCACCAAAAATTTAAAAAAAGCGCGCAGCACAATTGTTTGAAAGGTGTAAAAAAAGTAGAGACGTAAAAAAAGAAGTTTATTTTTTGTGTTTTGACAGGTATTATTAAAACTTTTTTTTTAAACTCTCAATAATTTATTTACATTGAATGTTTGAGAATATCTTTCATAAATTTCTAAAGTCTACTGATGTTTAGAGTAGCTCCTATGAAATGTCGACATATAGACAGCTGGGAAACATAGAAAACAAACTGTTTATAATTTTTTATTGGTATTCAATGTTAGAAGCTAATAGCGTATAAAATTCAACTTTTTGTAAGTAATTAAACTATGTTTTTTTCTTATTTCAACAACATAAACGTATTAAAATAAAAAAAAGATACAAATTAAAATAATCCTATAACCGAAGAGAAAACGGCTAGCTGATCAAATGCTGGGGCCAAAGCACCTCATACTATATCGAGCAAGAGTAATCGGAATTTTTCATTTCGGTATCATGGCACACGATATCGAGTGAATGGTATCGTAATAACCATAGACGCCAGATAAATCTGGTTTAAAATCGTCAAATTCGACGAAAAAAATCGTCTATGCTTATTGCAAATTGTCAGCTGTAAAATTAATTATTTGTGAATAAAATATTTATTTCAACGGCGTAAAGTAAACTACAGCTATAACAACAAATATATACTCCTGCAGACATGAAGGTAATTTAATGTACTTATGAAATTAACTTCCATTCATTAATTTTTGTGACATAAATTTTTAATACAAGATTTAATTTAATACAAGAAACGATTGTTATATAAACACTTTTGTTTAATCGGGTATATCAGGTCGTAACAACCACAGTTGCAAAGTTTTAGATGAACTTTAGTATACAACATTTTTTCCGAAAATGGTCTCTTCAACTAATTTCTCACTTTGGTTTTGTTCCACGTCCTTGGATGCAAGCTCACACATTTGGAGAATACGATAAGACTAATATTTTGCTATAAACTTAGTCATAGAAGTAAACTTTTTTCCAAAATCTAGTATTTTCATATTTATAGCGGAAAATAAATTTTGCCAGTTTAATAGACTTAGTTACTTTAACTCGTACTAAATTACTCGTCTTTCGAAATCTACGATGAAATAAGAAAATCTTTCATTATGTTAGAAAAAAGACACTTCCTTATTTTATAATATTGTAAGAATTTATAGAAGTTAAAGTTTTGAATTCATCTTCAAATTTAGTCTCTTGAAAATATGAGCACACGCTTTTACATAAAAATTTGTAAAATTTTTGGCTTATAATTTTTTTAAGGGCTATTCACATATGATATTTTAAATTCATCTCTAATATATACAATATATGTATACTCTGAAATAACTATCACATATTATTGATGTATTACAAACGTACATATACATATATTTACGTGCCATAAATATATATTTCTTTCATTTCCTACATAAATTAACTTTAAAAAAGTTAAGTATCTATGCAGTTGCTTGAAAGATATGACAGTAAAAATGCGATCTACAAAAATCGTCAAAAGCAGAACTTAACTCGTCAAATCGTCAAAGTGTTATTTTCAGCACCCAAAATTGTCAAAATGACGATAAATCGTCAAATATGGTAACTATGGTAATAATACAAAAGCGCTAATCAATTTTGTTTTGTATTCGTACAATCGTAAATTACGATCGGATACGCATCGTTTGCCATAATCTAAACGTATCGTAATGTGCTTAGACCCCTGGCTTCCGCCGAGTAATAAATAGTCACCGCCGCCGATAAAAACACGCGGCGCAGGTCTCTGAGAGCAGTCAAACCCATATGTTTGTGATTTTTGTGGAATAGCATTAAATTATATCTGGGCATTGCGAAACATAAACAAATTGTAACATGTTAGAGAAAGTGAAACATGTAATTTTAGTGTTGTCCGGCAAAGGTGGAGTTGGTAAGTCAACAGTCAGCACACAACTGGTTTTGGCCTTGAGAGAAAGTGGTCATAAGGCAAGTCTGTTTATTAAATTTCATATAAAATTGATACATTTTTTTCTTCAACTTCCAGGTGGGAATATTGGATATAGACTTGTGCGGTCCTTCGGTGCCCTATTTATTGGGCTTGGAAGGAAAGGATATTTACCAATGCGAAGAAGGCTGGGTGCCCATCTACGCTGATGACACAAAATCATTGGCTGTTATGTCTATAGGTTTTTTATTAAAATCACGAAATGATCCCATCATTTGGCGAGGTCCAAAGAAAACAATGATGATTAAACAATTTCTTAGTGATGTTAAGTGGGATGATTTAGATTATTTGATAATCGATACGCCTCCTGGAACTTCAGATGAACATATTACTGTTATGGAGTGTATGCGTGAGGTTCACTGCGACGGAGCCATCATAGTAACTACGCCGCAAAGCGTTGCATTAGATGATGTGCGAAAGGAGATAACATTTTGCAAAAAAACAGGCATACAGATCTTGGGTATTGTGGAGAACATGAGCGGTTTTGTGTGCCCTGAGTGCGCCAATTGCACTAATATATTCTCCTCTGAGGGTGGCAAAGAATTGGCAAAATTGGCAGGTGTTCCTCATTTGGGAACGTTACCGATTGATCCACGTATTAGTTTACTGAACGGTACAATACGATCTGTTCTTACTGAGTTGCCTGAATCTAATACAGCCGCTACTTTTAAGGAATTGGTACAAAAAATTACATCATAGGTAAAAAACAAAATTGTTCTGGCGTTGTAAATAAAATATGTGTATAGTTATTTTATTTAAAAAGAAAGGCTTGTTATTAAATAATGATTTCTAACTGTATAAAGGTAATTTGAGTAAAATGCAATTAAATTAGCGAAATGGAAAAAATTTAAATGAGGGTTAATAGAATGCTTTTCAAACTAAAATAATATTTTACTTCAATCACAAATATTTTTTTTATTAAATTTGTAAGTAAGAAACTAAAAACTCACAGCTTATTTTCAAGAAAATTAAACAATAACGGCCTTATGTATAATAATTTATTTATTTATTTAGTAACTATACAGTTGCAAAGTATAGGATGCACAGCATAGGCGGGGTGACAAAGACCACAATGCCCAAGATTAAAAGTACTTTTGTAGCGTCGCTGTGACTAACTATAATGACCTATGCCTTCACATAGGAAGTTTCCACGTGGTTAACAATGAATAACCTCTAAAAAACCTGTGAACCAACACAGTTAGTTGAGGCAAACCGTTAATCAGTGCGAGTGAGACGATAAACCCTCGAAGACCGAACAACAAACACAAGCCTGACCGCACTTAAGAAATAATTACGATGACGCGAGAGCTGTTCTTCAGTCCAGAGCTGCTTTATGACTGTTATGTATATATAATAAAAAAACGTATGCTAACTAACTTGCTGTTATCTTTCCCTTATGGGAATTTACACAAAAAAAAAAACTTAGCAGCTAGTTAGTTAGCATAAGTATTTTGATTATACATAAGGCTGTAACATTAGGTGTGTTCATCTACTTTACTAGTAAAAACTAGTAACGAGAGAGTAACAAGAAATTTTGCAAAATTACTCTCAAAAATGTGAAAAAGTAAATGAACACTTTTCTAGCTAAAATTTGCCACTGATGTGCCAGATACTGCGTTGCTTAGTTTATTTCCCTTAGACTTCTTATTTTACTTCTGTTGCTTATAAGTTACACAAAAATACATTTGTAATCTTTTTAATACTTTTAATCGGCTTAAAAGTTTACATTCAATTACAATTTCTTAAATTTTTCAAAATGTTTTAATTTTTTTTTAACTTAAGTTAGAAATATTGCTTTGTAAACACAAACGCAAAACAGCTGTTTGAATAATTATTGCAAGTAAAAATTTTACTTGTAAAAACTTGCAAGAATTTTTCTGTCTCTAATTTTGTACGCTCTTTTGACGCTCTCTCGTTGCAAATTTTTTGGGTTAATGAACGCTTTCTAGTAACAATTGTTACAAATTTGTGAAAATTTTTAGTAAATGAAAACACCTATTGTTTTCGAACGCAGACTAGAGATTGCTGATTTGAATACCAGAGATCTGCAACCGGTGCCTAAGTACACCCGTCTTAAATCGAGTTGAGGTGTGACTGGCCACCTCATATTGTTTGCACAACTACGTTTTCTACTCGTTAGAGCTTGCGTCTGGAAACTAGAGTAAATACCCATCAAGTTTGTATGCGGTGGCTGCTTGATTTAGTTTCTAAATTATTTTTTTCACACTCGGCAATCGTACTCGTACTTCTTTTTAACAATAAAAATAATATTTGTATGTAAGAATGTTTAGTTAAACATTTACCTTACCCATGAGAGTTTGTGTGTTCAGTTTTATGCATTTACTCAAGCTGGATTCACCCATTGTTGTTTTTATTATTATTTTGGTTTATTTTCCTGGCGTATTTTACATATTTTCAATTATTAGTAAATATTGTGTGATAATAATGGAAAAAGGAAAACTGCTTTTGCTTATGGCCATTGAAATACATAAAGCATTATTATTAGCCAAGTACATAAATATAAAAAAATTAAAAAGAGCTGCAGTGAGAAGACTTTTGAAGCAAAGAAGATCAATGGGTTATTTTTATTATACATACTCTCGTCCTGGCTTTTTCATTTCTTCAATAAGTTTTCGAGCAATCAATTCATTTATTCCCGTATTAAAATTATTACTTATTTTTTAATAACTATTAAAACTATGTACATATATCAAATGCCAGTCACAATCGAAATTTCATCAGAATAAAACGACTATGTAAATTTTTATTCGATGGGGCAACTCAATACAATTTTGTACGAAAAAATGTGTCCTATTGGCATCTCAGTTCAATTTTGTCCGGACAAAATATAAAATTAAATCAATTCAAGTTGAGAGTTGTTCGTAAAAAATATTTTTTCTCTCTCAAGAAGAGAACTATATATAAAAAAAATTTTGTCCGGACAGAAATTTTGTTCGGAAACAATGGGTGAATCCAGCTTCACTCACACTCGTTAAACGTTTTCGTACTAAGGGCGCCGTTGCCAGAAGGTTTTAGCATAAAATCAGTAAAAACAATAACTTACGTTACAAATAAGATTTTTTTTATTAAGCACATCATCAAATTCTTTTTATTTCATGTTCCCGCATGTATAATTCTTGGTTTTAACCATAACCAAAAAAAAAAAAAAAAAAAAATGGATAGTTATATATGAGAGATATAACTAATTGTGAAAAAAAATTTGTTTGTATTGAATTTTTCATTCAAATTTCTTAGCAAAAGCAATCTTAAAATCATCGTTCATTATGCAACTTTCAAAATCGCCAAAGTGGTTGTAAATCATTAAATCTGGCAGCCGCAATTTAAATTAATGTTAAATAAAAAGTAAAGCATATATGTACATATACAAGAAAAGAATTTGTTGAGAGGTTTACAAGTTGATTGTGCGATTTATGCATTATTTAGAAAACGACTAAAAACGAAAATAGAAAATATTAAAAATCTTGCAATACTTTTTTATGAGGCCGTTTCTTTTACTATTAAAAAAAAATACCCAAGATAAAAAAGTAAATACTACCGAATAAATTTTTAAGAGTGTTTAAATTACTTGGATGTGAAAAAGATTGGGTATGTAACCGGCACTCTCATGGTTGCGGTGCACCCGTTAAATACCCAAAAATTTATGTTTTCAAAAGTCTTATGTACGCGTACATACCATCTCACCGTACGACTAACTTACTTTTAATTTAATCTCATACATTTTGCAAATAAAACACATTTGTCTTTAATATATTTTTAAAAGTTTATTTTTATAACTTTATTTATCATTTGTTTGTTTTTCACTTTTATTATTTGGTTTTAAATTTCTATAAAGTATATAATATATAATCTGCATTTTAAATTAATATTTTCATATTTTTTTTTATTGGTTTTCTTTTTAATTTTTGTATAATATATAATTAATAATTTTTGTTTGTTTATTACTTATTTTTGTGTATGCTATAAATAATTAAGTTAATAATGAGTTCGTAAAAAGGGATGTGAATTTGATACTTTGTAAAAAAGAAACGGTTTCTTTTTATGAAAATATTCAAAAATGGCAAAAAACTCAATAATATATATGTACGTTATCGTTTATGGATCTGGAAATGAAACAATAAAAATGGAGTTAATTTTATTAAAAGTTTAATGCAAGATTTGTTTATGTATTTTTTATTAATTAAAATTTGTTTATTTATTTGTTTGTTTTTTTTTTTTTTTTTTTTTTTTTTTTTTTTTTTTTTTTGTAGTTAGTATCTCTCTTAAGTATCAGAGACTCAATTATCTTGTAATTTATTAATTTTTATTTATAGTTTTGTTTCAAACAATTAGTTTAAAAATTTATATTTTAAGTTCAATTGTATTATACTTGTTTTATTTATTATTTCATTATGCTTTAAATAATAATTATTTTGTATTTTGCATGAGTACTTCTGTAAAAAATGAATTTACCTTATTAATGATAATAATCAATGATAATAATTTATAATTGAATTTATAATTTTAATAATAATGATAATGGTAATCATAATTAATAATTACATAATGTTTTATATTTCTGACCAACTTTTCTACCATGTTTTTATTATTTAATAATTTTTCTATTTACAAGTAGAAAATATTTGACCATTATTTTAAATACTTGTATTATTCGGTGTTTGCTTTCATCCATTTTTTGTTTTTTGCTTTTGAATGCTGCCTGTACAAACATGCATTCGTATGCAGTTTAAATTATTAAATTATTTATTTTTAATTTTATTTGTTCAACTATATTTGTTTTTAATAATTAATAATAATAATAATATAACTTTTAATTATTATTTTTGTTTTAATAGTTTTTAAGTTTTTCCTTTCCAGCATTCTTTCTGTTATTACTCATTTCCTTCTTCCTATTCAATATAATTAAGTTATTTCAATACGAGGATGTGGTTTTGCTTTAGTCTATTTTGTTTTTTAATTTTGTAATACGATATTCTCTGTTTTAACACTATTTTCCCTAAGGACTTAATTTTCAATAATTATAAAAAAATGGATTTATGTATTTGTATGTTATTTTTTTTATAATAATATTAATTATAAGTAAGTTAAGAAGTTGTTGTATTTACCAAATTAATTGAATGTGCTATGTTGACAATTAGATGAGTTTTTCGATTTGTTCATTTTAATGACAACGATAACGAGGAGCTGCACTTGTGAAGGTCTAGATAGATACACAATGGGGTTTGTTATTCGTTTTTATCAAAATAAAATATTGAAAAAAATAATACAATAAATAATTTCTTTTTAATTGTTATAACTTAAGAGTTGTTTCTATGATATTGTACGAACACTAGTCTTCCCATTCTTACAGTGTTGACTACAAAATAAATCTCTTCGATAAAAGTGTTCGATTCCGAATTGTGAGTTTTAGCGAAATTTAATTGCAACAAAAAAAAAAAAAAAAAAAAAAAAAACAGGAATTGTTAATTTGCCATGTCACAGCATCTGATCACATTGGGCTTAATTTAGGAGAGAGGTATCATTGGGAAGTAATTTGCTTTTGTGTTTACAATTTCCACTAAATGCTTTTCAGGAATATAATATTGCAACATAATCGCGTAGTTTGTATGATGATGCAAGCCTAAAAATGGCATTCAATGTTTAACAGCGCAGCCTAAATTAGATCGCAAAGCGCAATCTAATTTAATGCTTCGATTTCACTCTGCACTAACTTGGTATCCTGCGATAATATCTAAGATGAGAACGTTAAATTTAATCGCAGAGAAAGTTCTGTTACGTGTAGCCTTAAAATCAGTGTTAGCACAGTCTTATAATAATTTTTATGAGATCGTTCTTATGAGAAATCTCATAGCAACGATCTTATAACATGCAGTTACACATACAGCTAACTTGAAACGCAGTTAAAACATGAAGTTAAAACTTGCTGTTTAAATATCTATCTGTTTAAGTCGGAGTACACGTAGTGATGTCAGAGTTATAACTTCTCATAGTAAAAAATAAAAATGATGAAAAACAACTACAAATAGCAGGCTGTTGTCAATTTATGTTATAACAGAGCTTCCAAATGAAATGTTTTAACAACCAAGTTATAACTTTAACCAAACTTCAACATGAGCGGTCCACATTTAACTTTAACTTGAAGTTAGCGTTAAAGTTAGTGTTTTCATGTCAGGTGGAGACCGCACTTAATAAGAGCTGTCAAAAAAGAGACCGTGTATGTGTTTGTGTACAAAAAGACGCCGTTGCAATTTTACCGATTATTAGTTTTGCAAAATATCTTTTAAAAACCCCTTTTAAATCGAAAATAATTTGTTTTTATTCGTTATATATACACACTAGAAGTGATTACAGCCTGTTCGACGATATCGAATGAAAATGTATGCGAAAGAAAGCTAGTCACTCACATTCGAATAAATTTGGGTTCGTCTATGTCACTATTGTTCGTTCGCATGAACTTATGTATTTTAATAGAATTTTGACACATCGTTCGCAGAACGAAGAATAAAGTTAGAAAAAACCCAAATCAATTTTCATTCGTCCTGAATGCGAATGAACTTATCCTTTCGACATTGGCGAACTGGCTGTTAGTTTTGTACAATATGTGCATATACAAAATCATATAAGATTTTATTCATCGCAAAGGTGTGTTTTCCTTTCGGCTTTCAATGATTTATGAATTCTTACAAGATTAACAAAAATACCAATACTCCTTATTAAATATTAAGATGGATATAAAAAATGCATTCTGTCATCCTGATGACGTTTTCTCAGATATCATATACCATGTCAGAGTTAATCGCAGTTGTAGACAGTAAATAACTTAGTGTCCACACCTGCGGTAACATTTACGCTGAGAGTGTCAAATTCAATCGAAGAGAGAATTCTGTTACGTGTATACTTGAAATCAGAGTTATTGCAATCCAGTAACTGTACAGTAATTACAGCTTGTACGGTAATTTTGACCTTTAAACTGCAGCACGGTAATTTTAATATTTGTACGGTAATTTTCAAAAAAGTTCATTCGTTTGGTTTAATGTTTAATATTTCAAAAATCATGGTTGCTTTATTATGAGAGTAAAAAAAAACAACAATAATCTTAGTACACCTTCGTAAGAATCGTCAAAGGTAATTGGAGTGGCTACTCTAGTCATAAATTGTTAAAAATTACAACTGCTGAAAGCAGAACACACCTATTGTTGAGTGATAAGTAAAATCAGGTGGTAAATTTGATATTATAATAAAACTACTCGTGGTTATTTACAGTTGTACAAAAACAACATGCAATATTTTTGACTTGTTGGGTTTTTAAATGCTATATCACCTTCGTTGGATACTCAACTTGCTGCCAACGTAAATTTAAAAATACAACTATTGTGCGCTGACACTGAAGAGTTTTCTGCAATACTGTCTACACCTAACTTGAAACGCAGTTAAAACATGAAGTTAAAACTTGCTATTTAAATATCTGTCTGTTAAAGGCGGCGTACACGTAGCTTTGTCTGAGTTATAACTTTTCAGAGTAAAAAATAAAAATGGCGAAAAACAAATACAAATAGCAAGCTGCTGTCAATTTAAGTTATGGTATAACAAGGTTTCTAAATAAAATGTTTTAAAAACCAAGTTATAACTTTAACCAAACTTCAACATGAGCGGTTCACAATTAACTTTAACTTGAAGTTAGCGTTAAAGTTAAGGGCCAAAGAAACCACATAAACGGCTTGCCAAACATGTCAAAATTTTAAGTTCGTGCAAACATTTTCGTTCGTTTGTGGGGGTGTTTGCTAGTTTGTACAAATACTTGAAGCATGTTTGTGAATGTGTGTGTAAATTTTGTCATTTCAATGAAATTTTGGCAGAGTGGGGTGGTGGAAGAAGAAGCATACAGAGTGAGTCAAGACAATGTTTTTTTGTAATAATGTTTAGAATTGCGTAAAAGTTTACTATTATTATGGAAATTAAAAAATAAATAAAGATTATAAAAGATATATTTATAAATTAAATTAATTTATTTATTCTATATCAAATTTTAGGGACACTAATTTTAGGCTTACACGTGTACAAAAAGTTTTTTACTCTATATACTAAATAGGATTAATAGAATATCAAGAAATATCTTGCAAACTTCATATGGCGAGTAAATTACCGTAACACAATGGCCGTCTACTCTTATTGAAAACAGAGAAAAAGTGATTAATTTGTATTTGTATGTGTGATTAAATTACACTTGCATGTGTTGTTTGTGAGGTTTATTTGGCCCTTTAGTGTTTTCATGTCAGGTGGAGACCGCACTTTACAAAATTAAAACTTAAGTTTTAGCTAGTTTGTTTGTTTAATTGTCTGTTAATTTATTAAAATTAATACTAGAAATGGGAATGTTTTAATTACAAAACATTAATATCAATAAAGTAAGCCCCAGTTACACCCATAAGGTTTTCTTAATCAATTCTACTTCAATTTCCTCTTGAACTTGCAAAAGCTTTGTGTCGTCAAGTTTAAGTCAGTTTTCTTTCAAGTTTTAATATTTTGGACATTTTCTGCTACTTTCTCCATTTCGAATAAATATTTTCATTCGCATAAAAATATTTGAAACAAAAACAACATTTGAAATTTCGTATTTGTTTTAAATGTATTTATGCGAGTGAAAATATTTATTCGAAATAGTGGAAGTGGCAATTTATTTTAAACTTGACGGTACCGTCAAGTCTGCAGCCTTTTCCATTCTCTTCTCAAGACTTGACGAATCAAACTTGGATGTTGTAAACTGGCACTAATAATAATAAAAATTAATGCCAATTATTCCCTAAAAATATTCTCATATGAAGAACACGGCAGCTCCAATTTATGAAGATAAATTTAAAACAGAAACAAAATATGAGAAGGAAACAAATTGTTTGAAGTTCGTTCACAGGCTGAAGACGAATTTCAAATGAACTCTAACTCGCATTTGTAAACAAAAAAGGAAATTGCAAGCGATTCGAGTTGTTCGAAGAAATTTTCGTTGATAATACATATTGCTCCTTTATTGCAACATAGTCATATCTCAAAAAATGAGCTTTTCGAGTTAACAATGCATAATTGTTAACAGTACTACCATTTATATTGTGCCAAAAATTTATTAAAATTGCTTTTAAACTGTTTCCTTTAGGAGATATTTTCTCAAAAAATTTGCTAAGACTGGTATGGAAACTAAATACTTTAAATGTGTTATTCTCGAAACGAGATTTTTTGAGATATGACTATGTTGCAATAAAGGAGCGGTATGTATGTATACCGCACTCGCATGTCCAAATACGTGTTTTTCTTTGTATTATTATTCATGGTATAAATGTACATACATAAAAAACGTAGCCTCCGAATGGAAAACTTTATGCTGTGACACGGCTGAATAAATATGTTCCTTACCCACCGTCTAAATTAGCAATAAATATCTTTGCTATAAAGCAATAAAGCCGGCAGAACAAGGGAACAAAATTGCTTATTGCTTTGCTTATGTCAAAGGTATGGGAACACGTATTTATGACAACTCAAAATTACAAAAAAAAAAAAAAAAAAAAAAATAAAAAAAAATACTAAATAGGAATGTTCAGCGCAAAAAGCAAATTTTTTTGCAAAAAAATGTGCAATATAACTTAAAATTTTATTTTATCTCTACTTTTAAAGTCCTAAAGACAAGAAAACTGTTTGTACAGCGTGATTACTTTAAAAAACACCCTCAATGCACCAATCCATTAAAAGAAAACACTTTATTTTAAGTGATAAGAATTAAATTAATAATTTTTGCAAACGAAATATTTACTAAAATTATTCGCAAGCAAAATGTTTCAAAAATTCTTTAATGTTAAACTCAAATGACAATAAGTTTTGACGTTTTGTGTCTGCAATAATTGTTAACGAAAATTCATTGATAATTATTGCAGCAATAATTGCAAACACTAGCAATAAGCTGTCTTCACTGGCAATAACACAAATTTTACGTTTGCTGCGATAAATGTTAACATATTTATTGCTAATATAGACGAGGGGTTATGAAAGAGAGAAAATAAAAAAATTAGTATTATTTTTATTTCATGCAAAACGAATCACAAATGACTTTTCAAACATATACATACGACTTGATATATATATAATATTAAACTTTTTATGCAATTAAAAGATAAACATACGCATCTAATCATATTAAGCAACTTTTCTTATATTTTTGTTTTCCCTTTATTGTGGATTGAAGAGTTTAAAGAAACACCCACGACAATTTTGTTATAGATTAATGAATTAGTAAGTAAACTTATTGATGTTAATATTAATGTTACAAAGTTGTTGTCAGCATTTTTTAAACTAATAACCACAATAAGGGCCAACTTATAACATAAAGGAGTTTTTTTTCAATACTTCTTAGAGCAAAAAGCTAAAACTGAAAATGTTCAATTTTGTAATAGATTAATGAATTAGTAAGTAAACTTATTGATGTTAATATTAATGTTGCAAAGTTGTTGTCAGCATTTTTTAAATTACTAACTTATAACATAAAGGAGCTTTATTCAATACTTCTTGGAGCAAAAAGCTAAAACTGAAACTGAAAATTTTCAGGCTCTCCCAAGTCTGTCTAAAGAGAAGTAGATTTTCTTTTTCGTAAAATTCTGTATCATGATTTTTGAATGCTGAAAATTAAAATAATTACATAATAAGGACTTAAAGAAATTAATTTATACTTTAAAACTTTTTAATAAGTTAAACAATTTTGCGATTGTTTTTTGTAATGTACTGAATTTTGACACTTCAAATTTTTGTGTGAGTTTTTATGTTTTTTTTCCTTCAACATTAATTTAAACTGAAAAAGATATTGGTTAAAAAAATAATTGCTATACATCATGAAAAAAGATCTTTGCTTTTTTTAAATGTTATTGCGTTATAATAAACTAATTAGTTGTTGTTGGTTTGTTATTTATTTTTGTTTGATTTTACTTTTTTATAAAATGTTAAAGATTTTAATTAAACTTCTAGGTTCTTTGTTGTTATCTATTTAAGTATATAGTATGTATATATAATTATATAAATCTTATGCATAAAAATGTAATTGCAAATATCCCTTGCCTTCTTTTTGTTTAATTATTATTTAATTTTCTTATTTTTTATTTAATATCATAAATAATGTTGTGTGTCTTGTGTTGTAGTTTTCTTTTTTCAATATTTATATGTAGGTATACTATTTTTTTTTTAAATAATTTTTCTTGTTCTCAATTAAAATGTTCAGTGTATACATAACTTAAAAAAAATACTAAATATAAAAAATCAATGTTAAAAAAATAACCTGCAGTTCACATATTGAAAGCAATAATAAATTCCATAAAATGTTATTGTTTTCAATAAAAATTCGCAAACGAAAACACAAAATTTCAAATGTGAACAAGGTTATAATATTTCGAGAGGCTTTTAATAAAAAGCTAAATATGTTTTCTTTATGCATTTGACTACGAGTATTTAAGGTAAATCAAAAAATATATGAGAAATTAATAAACATACATATAGTACATTAGTTTTCATAATTTTTTGCAGAGCAAAATGAAAATATATTATAATAAAAGGGCCTGTTTTGAATTGCATAAAGCATCTTTTAGTTTTTGAGTCCAATAACAATATGTTTGAATGAGGAGCCTTTTTATTTTGTTAATAGTTCAGCTTAATAATTCTCATACTGTTCACCTTAAGTCAAGTCTTACTTGTCTCTGACTTCAAAAGTCATTCAATATATGTTTGGTGTTGGAATAAAGTGCATTTACTATATGATTTTAGTTAAATTATTGCAAATTGTCAACTTGTTTATGTAAATCATTTAAAAATCTTCAAGCATACATATATAGCCAAGTCACAGAACTCGTTTCCGTGTCTTCGGCAAAGGAATTGTATATGTTTTTTGATTATTCAAAAAACGAAAATCTAAAAATTTCTGTCAGACAATTCTAGCTTCATTCTAGATATTAGAAATGATTTTTTTCTTAAAAATTTTTTAGTTTTTCGCTTTTCGAAAAAAAGAAATCAATTACTTTCCGAACGGTATAGAGCTCTGCGACATGGCTGAGTTAATTTCTATTAAAACATCTGTGAAAACAATTGAAGCTTATGACTAGACTTGCAATATTCATGAATGAATTACTTCAATATCATTTGATATTCTCTCAAATTTTATTTATAGTTTTCAAATTAATTTGGAATTTTCTCAACTAAAAACTGTTATTCTCTATTTAATTTAGAGTTCTCTCAAATTTAAATTAAAATTTTCTCTTTCATTTGGAGCTTTCTAGTTGCAAACTGAAATTTCCGATTTCATTTAGAAATTTATCATTTTCATATTGAAATTCGCAATTACATTTGGAATTTTCTCAATTTATAATTAAAATTCTTAATTCCATTGAAATTCTCTTAAATTTAAATTGAAATTCTAAATTTCATTTGGAAGTATCTCAAATTCAATTGAAAATTGTGTAATTTAGGTACATCAACTGCATATACATTTTCAGTAAATACTCTTTTGTGTTTTCCAAAACTTTTTAATTTTATTTGGAACTTTCTCAAATTAAAATTGTAACTCTCAATTCGATTTGGAATTTTAAAAATGATATTCTCAATTTCATTTGGTGTTTTCTTAGTGTTATACTGAATTTTTGATTTTTTTGGAATTTACCCAATTTTAAATCAAGTTTATTAATTTCAAATTAAATTTCTCAATTTCATTTGGAAGTATCGCAATGAAAATTGTGTAGTATATTTGCTGCAAATATTAACTGAATATAAATATTTCTTTGTGTTTTTAAGATTTTCTTAATTTTATGCGGAATTTTCTCAAATTAAAACTCTCAATTCCATTTGGAGTTTTCAAAGTGATATTCTTCATTTTACTTGGAGTTTTCAATTTTAAATCAAGTTTTTTATGTGCTGCTCATGGAACACACACGAGCAACTCGGCTAGAAAATTTGTATGAACATTACTCAATTTTTTTAGTGATTTTCATTCATATTTTTTAAACAAGGCTCTGGTCTGTGTTCTATGAACAGCTCATAAATTTCGAATTAACACAGACGGGCAACTCGTCTAGAAAATTTGTATAAAAGTTACTCAATTTTTTGAGTGATTTTCGAGTGCTCGTCTGTGTTCTATGAACAGCACTTAAAATTCTGAATTTCATTTGGAATTTCTATTGAAAATTGTGTAGTATAGGTGCAGCAAATATTTACTGAGTATATTTCTTTGTGCTTTAAAATTTTGTTAAATTTATTCGGAATTTTCTTTAATTGAAATTAGAGTTTTCAATTCCTTTTGGAATTTTAAAACGATTCAATCTTTTTCTGGTTTTTACATAGAATTCTGGATTTTATTTAAAATTTACTCAATTTTAAGACAATTTTCTCAATTGAAAATCTTGATTTCATTTGGAATTGTCTCAATTGCAATGCGAAATTGTGTAGTTTAGTTAAATTTTTGAAAAGTATTTATCAAAAAATATTGTGAATAATAATTCATTGAGAGTTTATAAGTGGAATTTAATTTTCTTAAATTAAACTTAAAAATCTCGCATTTTTCAATAATTTTTACATTGCGCAGAAATTTCTTTGTGTTGTTTTTTTTTATTGAAATGTAACTTTATTTTGTACAGCGTAGTAGTTTTTAGTAGTTGGAAAAATACCATAGATGCATGACTAAGTACTGCAAGATTTAGGTAGATTTCATTCAAATCTAGTGACAAAGTAGATTTCCTTTTGTATGGGAAATCTAGTAAAAAACCACTAGATTTATACTACATTTACTCCAACTCAAAATCTAGTAGATTTTAATTAAAATCTACAACGAAATCTATATCGTTTGCAACACCGTTTTTTGACATCTAGCAAGATTTAATTTTCACAAAAATAACTTATGCATGGGGGGTTGACAAAACAATTTTATCAGAGACTGAATACACCACAACAAAGTGCAGATTTTTGTTGCAGCGTAGTATTTTTAAGTACTTTTTGACCAAAATTCACAGTTGCATCGCTTGGTATTGAATAGATTTCGTCAAAATCTACTCATAAAGCAGATTTCATTTTGTATGGGAAATCTTCTTAAAATCTACTAGATTTGGTTTGAAATGAGCAGAATTCGATTTGGTATAAATAGACTATTACAGGGAGTTTACACCTAAGCCAAACCTAGTACTTACGAGATTTCGAGTCAAATTTAGTTGATTTTAACGAGATTTCCCATACAAATGGAATCTATTTTGCTGCTAGATTTTGACAAGATCTAATTGTCTATTTACACCAACGCGAAATCTGCTTATTCGAGATTTCAAGCCAAATCTATTATAGATTTTGAGAAGATTTTCCATAAAAATTGAAATCTACTTTATGAGTAGATTTCGATGAAATCTACTCAGTACTAAGCGATGCAACTGTGATTTCTTGCAAAAAGTACTTAAAAATACTACGCTGCAACAAAAATGCACTATAATGTGGTGTATGCAGTCTCTGAGCACAAAAAATATACACTATAATGCTGGTGTATTCAGTCTCTGATAATATTGTATTGCCAAACCCGCATGCATAATTATTTTTCAGCAAATGAAATCTTGCTAGATGTCAAAAAACGGTGTAGATTTCGTTATAGATTTCAATTCAAATCTACTAGATTTTGAGTTGGTGTAAATGCGCTATAATAGCCTATTTACACCAAAGCGAAATCTGCTCATTCGAGATTTCAAACCAAATCTAGTAGATTTTGAGAAGATTTCCCATACAAAATGAAATCTACTTTATGAGTAGATTTCGACGAAATCTCCTGAAATCTACTCAGTACTAAGCGATGCAACTGTGATTTCTTGCAAAAAGTAATTAAAAATACTACGCTGCAACAAAAATTGCACTATAATGTGGTGTATGCAGTCTCTGGGCACAAAAAATATACACTTTATAGCGCATTTACACCAACTCAAAATCTAGTAGATTTGAATTGAAATCTACAACGAAATCTATATCGTTTACATCACCGTTTTTTGACATCTAGCAAGATTTCATTTGCTCAAAAATAATTTATACATGCGGGTTTGACAATACAATATTATCGGAGACTGAATACACCAGCATTAAAGTGTATATTTTTTGTGCCCAGAGACTGCATACACCACATTATAGTGCAATTTTTGTTGCAGCGTAGTATTTTTAAGTACTTTTTGCAAGAAATCACAGTTGCATCGCTTAGTACTGAGTAGATTTCAGGAGATTTCGTCGAAATCTACTCATAAAGTAGATTTCATTTTGTATGGGAAATCTTCTCAAAATCTACTAGATTTGGCTTGAAATCTCGAATGAGCAGATTTCGCTTTGGTGTAAATAGGCTATTAATGCTGGTGTATTCAGTCTCCGATAATATTGTATTGCCAAACCCGCATGCATAAATTATTTTTGAGCAAATGAAATCTTGCTAGATGTCAAAAAACGGTGGTGTAAACGATATAGATTTCGTTGTAGATTTCAATTCAAATCTACTAGATTTTGAGTTGGTGTAAATGCGCTATAATAGATTTTTGTAAGTACTCTTTTACACAACTATGATTTTGTTCACAACAGTACTTCAAAATACCACGCTGCAATAAAAAAAAACTATACTTTTACGGGATGAATTCATTCTGATATAGTTATTGCTGTCCAATCCTTTGCAAAAATAAATTTTATAAAAATGAAATTTTCCAAGATGTGAAAACACAGAAGTGCAAACTCATAGGATTTTGTTTAAGACTTTCATTCAAATCTACTAGATTTTGGGTAGATGTAAATGCCCTATTAGCGCGAAGTCCCGTAAGTACTAGATTTCGAACCAGTGTAAATACACTATAAAAAATTTTTGTAAACATTTTTCAGTTTCTTGTGGTAGCAGGCTTCAAACGTTTCCAAGATTTTCAAAACTTAAACAAGTTAACAGTGCGATAACCCCTTGATCAAGCTTTTAATAAATAAAAAAAAAAAACTTAAGCTTTGGGGGTTTCATTTCAACACCGAATTGAAGTTGAGGCTCTAATGTCATTTGGCTTTTGATTGAAATTCCTTCAGGGAACTTTGTGTCACTTGATTACTCATTCCTTCACTCACCGACTCATTTGATGTTGCAGCGTGCTTTAATTCAAAATTTGCCTATATATTTTGTTTAATAATTGATTTCCTTTCTGATAACAAAAGTTAAAGAATATTATATTTTGCCAAAGCATCTAGACTTTGTTTTAATAATTTTTTTTCTTGTTTTCTTTTTTCAATTAAACATTATAATTAAAATAAAAATTTTACTAGATATTTTACAAGCGCATATTTGTTTTTAATATTTTTAAAGGACTAAAGTTTGACTTTGTTTATTTAATTGTTTTTGTTTTATTTTTATTCATTAAAAATTAAATTTATTTTTGTATTTTATAACGCTGAAAAATCTCTAAAAGTTCTTTTCATAATTTAAGTTTTAATACATTTTATAGAAAGTTTTAGTTTTCGTATTTTCTTAAAAGATTTCAAATATTATTTAAATTTCTTTTCTTGTATATAAGCTGATATGGTTTTATAAAAGCCGCAGTATTTTTTAAAGAGTGTATTTTTTTTAAAGAAAATTTTTTATTAAAACAAAAAAGAAAAAAAAAAAAATAAAGAAAAAAATTATACAATAATAATGTACATTTTCAAAACGTAAAACATATTAAGAATTTATAAACAACTATGTTAAGATTTTTTTGTTTTTTTTTCTTTTGCGTCCCTGTGTCTTTATTTTATATTTATATACTTTTAATAATCGTTATTATTTAAACTATTTTTTTTTTTGTTTTTAATATTCCGCTTTTTTTTTATCGAAAACTACTGGTTTTATTTTTTTTTATCTATTTTTTGTTTAAATATTTATTTTGAAACCATTTTACTAATATTTTTTTATTTATAAGTTTTTACTTTTTATTTTTTATAATTTTGTGTTTATTTTATTTTCAGTTGTTTTGTTTTTTCTTTTAAATATTATTGTTTTGTCTCAAAAAGTGCAATTTTCTTTGTAATATTTCTTTTTAAATCTTCTTGCTTTAAAAATGTATGTATTATTTAGTTTAAATTTGTTTTTCAAGTGTTAGGTTTTAATGAAATTATTTTAAAAGAATGTTGAAGTGCATTTTCATGATTTTTTTTTTTAATATTTTTTAGGTGGGTCATAGTTTAGAGGAATTTCTGTGTATACTTGTTATTTGTTGTTGAGGGTTTGTTGAAGGAAAGCAAAAAACAAAAAGTCAAAGTTTTAATACAAAATGGAAAAATATTTTAAAACACAGAACGGATTGTCGGAAGTCAAATCTTCATGTTACATTCACCAGTTGCATACAAAAATTCTGGCTTACAACACCCTTAACGCGACTAATGGAGTTTTCCCTTCTGACAGAAATGTTAGACCCATGGTGCAATTATAAGGTGGCAGCATTAGAGTTGCTGTACTAGATACATAATATTTTGTTTGTTGAAAAATTCCACCATAATGTCAAAAACATGTTTACAAAACAGAGGAAAATGAAGAAAAAAATTTATATAAAGAAATTTAATTGTGTGTTATTATTTTCATAAATTGTTTTTAACGCATTTTAAGTAATTAAATTATTTTTGAAGTGAGGAAAGTCGATAAGCAGTAGAATTTTTCTTTTTACATAGCAGACAGCAACGCATATTAAGGAATTAAAATATTTTTGAAATCTTTTTTATTGTTTCTTTTGCACATTTTCAAATTGTTTAAAATATTATTTTTTCTTTCTTTTTTTTTGCACGATTAAAATATCATTATTTTTCACTTCAATTTGTGTAAACATAAACAACTTTTGGCACTACCGGTCGTTTTAAATAAAAAATTGTCACCTGCGCTAGTGATGCCACCTGGTTAATGCACCTTGGTTAGACCCAAGGCGAATTTATACGGGTGAGTGCAAGGCGAATTCATTACCAGGTGAACTTAACAGCACAGGTGATTATTTTTTGCTTCTCGCGTTTTTCCAATGACACTGTCAAATTTTGCTTACAAACTTTTTCGCGCCATTTTAATCTGAAGGTTTTTTTGCATGATTTAGTGCAATTTCAAGAAATTTGTGTGAATTTAAAAGCGAAAAACTAATATAATCTGTGATTTTAATTGCAAACAATTATAAAAGCTTATATTTAACGTTTATATAACATTTTTTCTCTGCTGAGCAAACTTGGGGGAATTTAGATTATGACATTCACGATATGTTTTACAATAACAAAATACATAGTACTGAATTCAACTTTCCGCTTGCATTCACCTGTATAAAGTCGCCTTGGGTGAGTGCAAGCGGAAAGGCGAATTCAGTACCATGTATTTTGTTATTGTAAAACATATCGTGAATGTCAAAGTCTAAATTCGCCTAAGATTGTTCAGCTGGGAAAGCATTTTTTGTAAACCTTAAATATACACTTTTATAACTGTTTGTTTAAAATCACAGATTATATTAGTTTTTCACTTTTAAATTCACACAAATTTCTTGAAATTACACTAAATCATGCAGAAAAAATCTTCAGATGAAAATGACGCAAAAAAATTTGTAAACAAAAGAAAAAAAATTTGATAGTCTCATTGGAAAAACACGAGAAGCAAAAAATAATCACCTGTGCTGTTAAGTTCACCTTGTAATGAATTCGCCTTGGTTAGACCTATGCAACATATAGTGTTTCTAAAAAGTTTGATACACTATTAGAGGGTATTATGCATGGGGCAATTAAACAGGTGGCAACCGGTCGTGTCAAAAGTTGTTTATGTTTACACAAAATGAAGTGAAAAAATAATAACATTTTAAAGTGTTTGAAAAAGGGCAAAAGAAACACAATAAACAAGTTTTCAAAAATATTTTAGTTGTTTAAAATGCGTTGAAAACAATTATACACAATTACATAACTTTTCTTTCTTCATTTTCTTCTTTTTGTCTTTTGACGGCCTCCATAATTTTTACACAAACAAACTGTTATGTACGTAGTGCAGCAACTCTTTATGCTGCGCCATGGTATCATGTTCTTTTCGAAACATGTTGCACATAAAACCAGGGTACACTTAATAAGGTAACCTCGTCAGTCGAACCGTTACTCATCTGCTGCGACCAAATTGTCAAAAGTTGTTTATATTCTTGTTTGTTTACATGAATTATTTATTGCGAAAGAAACGTTTTTTTGTAGTTAAAATATGTAAAAAGTTTTTCATTGTGTTTTTTCAAAACAATATTACAAATGCCTATTGCGCTGTGTGCAAAGGAAGAGACGGAACTATGTTTCATATTCCAAAAGATGTGACGATGAAAAAAAGTGGAGTGAAATTTGTGGGGTTCAATTTAAAGCCTCTGCAAGGATTTGCTCAAATTATTTGCCTTCCAACGTTAAAAGTCTTGGAGAATGCTTCAACACCTGAACCATTTACTGTAAAGTTGCCACAAACGTGTTCATTTCCACAATAAGTAGTCTTTACTTTTTTATTTATTTACTTATGGCCTTATTCATAAAAATTATTCCTGAATTCCTGAAGCCAATTTTAAGAATTAAAAAAAAAATCAGAATGCGTTAAATGGATAATTCTTAATTTTTAATTTGATATCGAAGCTTTTATAAAAAATGCAACGCTGTTCAAATAAAAAATCTAATTGTTTACAGAAATCGCTAAAAATTATAAAGTCCTTCGGCATGTCAACTCTCTTCTCGTATGTATATATTACTTGTCATTTTTATAATACTCTCCCACTTGCACGTATTATTTAATTCTTTTACAAGTTATATCAAAGTCTGATAGTCTGAAGTACCCTTTACTAGTGAAGTTCTCTAAAATTTAAGTGACTTGCCATAAACTTTTAATTTAAGACTTGCGACTTTTTCTACATTCTGTTATCCGTTGTTTTCACAATATTTTTCTTTAAATAAAAAATATGAGATCACAAAATTATTTTAGCTTATTTTTCTTTCTCTTTCGAAAACTAAATAAAAAAAAATATATTGAAAACTTATTTCTGTTTTACAAAAACGTTTTAGTTTCTCTTTATGATTTTGGTTTCAAGTTGTGTTTTGATTTCAATTTCTAGATTTTATTGTTCATTTAAAGGTGCTCTTGAAATAGTTTCACTTTTTCTCTTTCTTCTATATTGTGTTTTATTATAATTTGCAATATTATTAAAAAAAATTAAGGAAATGTCTCAGAACACGGACGGAATTTTTCAAATGAATTCACCAATAAAATTAGACTAAAGTTTAGGATTTCAAAACCAAAATTATGAATTCAATAACAAAAAATTAAAATATAAACAAATTGTTAAATAAACCTGCTTTGCTTTTGTGTTATTTTTTTTTTTTTTGTTAAGTTTTTATTTTTTAAATAACCATTTTGTTTATAATTACATATGTATTATAATAATAAATATATATATTTTTTATTTACAGTATAAATTCGATTACTGTTTCTTATGTTTTTTTTCTGCTTTATTTTATTTTTAAAACTACTTGTTCTTTTGGGGGCTTTTGTATTTACAAAAAAAAAAAAAAAAAAAATAAAATAAAATTAAGTATTTTATTTGCTGATTTTATACTCTAAATGCTATTATATAAAAAAACGTGTATTTTAATGCTGGTTTCTCTTTTTAAATAATTTAACATTTTTGTTTTAATTATGTATCATTTAAATGTATTTTTTTCAATTATTTATTTATTTTTAATAAATGCACTTTCTTAGCTTGTTTTTTATATCTTTTATAATTTCAATACAAGCACTACCAATTATTGTTCAATGTATGTATATTTTTTCAAATTTTTAGTTGTATTCAATATTTTTTATTAAAACAAAAAACTTAGCAAAATTTAGCAACTTATTCAGAAATTTTATGAAGTAAAGAAAACCAGTCGAAACAAGATTTATGCATTTAAATGAAGAGAACGAAAAAGTGGATTTTGGATGATTTTTCAAACGCTGGAATTGCTTAAATTAAGAGGCTCAGCTAAAGAACCTGGTCGAAGATGCAGATGACAAAGTGAACTAATTTCGTAAAAGACCTGCATAAATTCGGATAACCACTTGCTTATATTTGTCAATCGATTATGATAGGCAAACATAGTCAAGTTTGGCTGTCAAGCTGGCAACCACAAACGTCTGATTGCCAGAAATACAGTAAAGCAATAATAACATTTACGATCGGCACTACCCTTTGCAAACTGCGTTATCATTTAATTTGCCTGAGTTATCATAATCGCGCAATTAATGATGAAACAGAACTAGGGCGTGCCGATGTTCTCCATACAATTTGCATAAAATTATGCCAGAGAATGCGGTCGTAAAATATAATCTATATTATTTTGATAGCGATTTTTCTCGTGTTCTCACTTTGCAGCAGGAATGCTCTCAACAATATTACAATACAGTCGTAAAGCAGCTCTGGGCTGGGGCACAGCTCTCGCGTCATCGTAATTATTTCTTAAGTGCGGTCAGGCTTGTTGTTGTTGTTTGTCCTTCGAGAGTTTTGCGTCTCACTCTCATTGGTTAACTGTCTACTTTACTAACTCTATTAGTTTACAGTTTTTGTGAGGTATTTCGTTGTTAACCACGCGGCAACTTCTTATGCGAAGGCATAGGTCGGTACAGTTAGTCACAGCGCCGCAAAAGAAATACTATTAATACCATCGTGGGCATAAGGTCTACGTTACTCCGCCCATGCTGTGCATCCTATACGTTGCAAATTTATTTGCAACTGTATAGTTTTTTTTAAATTAAATTAATATTACAATACTTTTAGTAAATATCATATATTTTGTAAACAAGTCGAAAGCTCAAAAGCATTGACGCAAAGAATAAAAAGAACAAAGGAAAGTCAAAAGAAACATTAACAATGATTTTGATAGCGATTTTTCTCATGCTCTCACTTTGCATCAGAAATGCTCTCAACAATATTACCATACTTTTAGTAAATATCATATATTTTGTAAACAAGTCTAAAGCTCAAAAGCATTGACGCAAAGAATAACAAGAAGAAAGGAAAGACAAAAGAAACATTAACACTGAGTTCAAGGCGAATTAATTATTAGGTGGATGCATCGGCGAATTCAGGCGAATTCGGTTAATATGGCGGCACTTTCGTTGTCAAGTTTTGTTTACCTTTTTCGGCGCCATTTAAATTTTTTACGTGTTCTTTATCAACTACTTTTGACAGCTTAAGTGTGAATTCGCCATTTTACACAAACAAAATACCTGTTGTTTTTATTATTGTTGTATTGTTGTAGCGAAGCGGCTACCTTGTTTTTTGTATCATGACTGAGTTTACAGATGCAGGCAGAATGAAGATTTTACCTTAGTTTCAAAGATTTTCTAAGTAAAATAAGATTTGATGATTTTTCTGTTAAAATGGTGATTTTTTTTGAGATTTCAGCGTGTGCCGAGTACAAATACACACCGGTCCCGAAGTGTGAAGATATAAATCCAACATTCCCGAAAACAATCATCACTCTGCAGATTAGAACCGCGCGAAGAACATACGAAAATCATACTGATAAATATAATTTTGGATTATTCTAAGAGGAAATATCCTGTCTTGTTATTTACTTAAGAGTTGTGGTTCTGTAAGTAGATGCTGGACGTCGCTTTGCTACCCCAGCCGACGACAAAACCATGTAACAAAACCATGTGCTTTAAATAAAAAATATAAATTAAAATAGTTAGCTCAGTGTTAAAATTAAATACATTCAGTTTAGTTACTCTACATTTTTATAGCTGAACAAAAAGCAGACTTTATAACTGAATTATATATGTACATACAATACATAATAAAGGTCAATGACCATTTTATATACTTGCGTTTTATAACGTTTACCCAAAACAGTTTGTTTTATATAGAGAAAAACAAGACTGGAAATTAAATCACTTTCTAAAGGTAAGTACTCTGAGCAACATTCGTTTTTCAGGCGGTAAAATTACATATAAAAAATGACGCCTATCTCGTGTTTTGAACAATATTTATATGCTGTTCATACATACACTGTAAATTAAAATTTTGCAATTAACGCCTTAATTGATTTTAATTACCCATACAAAATTTTAATTAACTTAATTGCCAATTAACAGTTAATTGTTCTAATATTTAGTAAAATTATATATACAACCCTGTGGCAACCTTGTTTAGTTAACACAATAATACTCAATGAACACACTTTGTTCAAATTTGCCAAATCAAATGTAAACAAATGCAAAGAAAAGATGGCGATTCTACAAGAAGAAATATCCAGGTGCATTAACGTATACACGGTGGCAGCACTACGACATATGACAGTTTTTTTCTACTGGCAATATAGTAAGCTATTTACGTCAAATGTATTGTTTACATTTTTAAAAGAGAATTTGGTGCTTTATTCTGAATTAAACATATACAATTTATTCTGTGACATTAAAAATAATGGAAATAAAAATAATTTATAATTATGAAACGGTATATTCATAGTTTATAATTGTGAAAATAGTTACAAATATTTTTGGCAAACATAGCTTACCACATGCCTGTTTTTGTTGTATTGTTGTAATTTTGCTCTAGTGCTGCCACCGTGTATACGTTAATGCACCTTGAGAAATATCAATCAAAATGTAAACAACTTTCCTGTCAGCTGTTGTCAAACGTTAATTGCACTAGCAATATTAAGTATGTATATATAATGTAAACAAATTTTTAATTAACAGATAATTGAATTAATTAAAAAGTGTATGTATAAACAGCATATAACGTTTTTATTATTTTTAATTATTCTACATTTGTATACTACAATTGTTTACATTTGTTTTACAAATGTAAACAATTTTTTTCTATATCAGCTGTTCCTTGAAAATTCCACACTAAATAAAGCCAACTTGCTTTACTTCACAGCTTTCATAAATGTTGCCACATACATTTTAGGTGTTTTTCCACCTTGCAACGCTTTTTCATCAACTTTCCTGGCATATTTTTTATGTGTGTATTTTGACAGCATTCTAAGTGGAATACCAATCACAATACCGGGCTTAACCCTTAAAAGAACAGTGAGCAAACTTTATAAATCTGCTGCAAAAATGACAGTTTTGACAGGCATGGAGAGTCACATGAGGAAACACATGTTTAAAAAAAAGCAAAAGTAAAAAACATGTCGTCTCTGCGTGACTTTAGTAAGCTCCATTAAATATATGTATGATATAAATCTGTGGACTGCTACTCTCTTCGAAAAAATGAACTAAAAAACTGACAAGCAGTCGTCTGGGAAGAATATTTTGCCTAGATCTCCTGATCTCTTCATTCAAACTTTAAAATCTTAAGCAACTGAATATTTAAATAAATTATAAATATTTTCTTTTCTTGTAAAAGGCTTAATTAATAAAAATATTATGTATTTTTTTTTTAATTTTCTTCTATTATTTAATTAAGAATAGGCATGTATATGTAATAATTGCATTAAGTACCCTGTATCCTATCTGATTTTTCTTGTGTTCTTTTCTTAAATTTTGGTTTTATGTATTTTTCTTTTTCAAACAATAAAAGTTATTCAATTTTCTTTTTGTTGAATATTCAAGTGTCTGTCTGTGGTTTTATTTAAAAGCCTTGTTTTCTTTATGTTGTGTTTGTTTTTAATTTTGTTGTTTATACTTTTTGTTTGAATAAAAAGGCAAAAAATATTTATTTAATAATGCATAATTTTTGTCCTTTTTTTTTTTACCCAAAAATTCAAGAGCTTTCTTTTGTTTGTTTTTCAATTAATTAATAATACTTTGCTTAATTATGTTTAATGTCTTTATTATATATAAAGTGCAAAATAGTTGTAAACCTTAGAATTCAGAGGCTTTTTGTATTTAATTTGTTTGTTTTGTTTTGGTTTTATTTTTGTTTCTATTTGCTAAAAAAAAATGCTAATTAAATACTAGGATTTTTCAAATGTTTTGTTGTATTTGTATTTGTTTAGTTTTATTTACAATTTTCTTTAATCTTAAATTTTAAAATGGACTAGTTGTGTTTTCATATTAAGTTCTAAAAAATTATACACATTCTATAAGAATGTTTTAATTTTTTTATATTAAAAACTATTTATTACTGAAATAACATCTAAATGTTTAAAGATTTTCATTTTTTTGTTTTGTTTAAATTTAAATCTGTATTTATTTAACTTTAAGTGTATACATTAACAGTGCTGACGTATATCGCCTTTTAGAAAGATTTAAATTTTCCCATAACTTTTTGAAAAAAGCTTAAAAATTTTAATCTTAACAAATTCCATATGGAATAAAATCTGTTACCTCAGAGTCCTTAAGGACGTATTAGTTGTTAGAGAAATTAAATTTGCTAGTAAAGTTCAAAAATTTCCAGGCTTTTATATCAACGAGAGGGAAACTAAATCTAAGATCATCGTCAACACTGTTATTAAGGAACGTCAAAGATAACTGTATTGTTTTCTTATTTATTTACAAACTTACAAGTAGTTTTATTTTATAAAAAAAAAAAAAACTAAACTAATTTAATAATATTTTATAATACTGTTATAATTCAAACACGAATAATAATAAGTGATAAATGTTAAAGCCAGAATCAATACAAACCGTAGGCTATATTTTCACTAGCAGCTGCAATCGATCACATACTTATTAAGTCATTTGCAGCACAAAGTAAACAGATATGAAACAGGACAAGAAAAAGGTAAATAAAATCATTAAACTATATGTATCTTATTGTAAAACCGGACGAAATGGTAATAAAACCGATCATTTTCTATGGAGTATCAGTATGGCGGAAATCATTGAACTACGCAGCCAATAGACTGGCAATTGAGAAGATCACACCAACTTTAAGCACTTCTTGTACTTATGAGCTGGATGCTATGTGACTTGGAAGCCAAGCAGATAGCTCTAAAAACCGCTATCATACTGAACGCGACAGAAACCTAAAGACCATGGCGACACGCGAATATACTTGAGATCAAAAAAGACCTAGTCCCCAGGCAGATAGCACTAAACACCGCTATCATACTGATCGCGACAGGAACTCAAAGGCCATGGCGATACGCCAATCTACTTGAGATTAAAAAAGACCTAGTCCCCAATCTGCTTGATTACCTCATCCCCCGAGAAGCAGGTTGCTTTGGCGTAGACCAAACAAATGTACTCTGTTTTCTGGGTCCATCGTTTATTGCAGCAAACAAAACACCAGAAAGCCGCATGATTTATATTGTGTTGGACTTCTGAAAACTGTACCAAGGGTTAAAATTGGCAGAACGGGGATCAGGAAAGCCCCAGGAAATTCTGCCTTACAGATCTCTCGCTGCTGATCATGGTTGAGATGCCTGCCTTGGCTGAAACGTTATGGTTGTAGTTTAAACTTAAAGGGGAGTTAGTTTCCCTTATATCTTTGGGCGTATGCCGGTTTTCAGGGGCTAAAAACCCTCCGAGGTGCTGTTGTCTTGTAACAGATACCTGTACTGTATGGAACCCGTTGTGATGGTTAGACAGGTGAGTTCGTTAAAGGCTGATGTTCTAAATCGATTTCGGCCTTACAACCCATTAAGCATTGTCTTCCATTCCCTGTTGGGAAATCGGATACAGGGGGGACTAGAAGGGCCGAACTCTTAAGCAAGGGTTTCGTCTATATGGCTACAAACTTATAACGAAAATTTAAAACCTATGTGAGCCTAGCAAGCCGAGGGGGGGGGGAGGACGCTGGTCAATCGTAAATAATTCACTCCGAAGTTGGTCTATCAACAGCTAAGGCCGTTTAGGGAGGTGGTGATGTAAATGATTGACAAATTCTACAATTGTTCTTCCCCTCCGCACTCTCGGAGAGTAGTTTTTGCCTTGGTGTACGCCTAACCAGGCACTCTGATTTCTGAGCTGGGAAGCCGCAGCAGAACTTAGGTAGTGTTGGATTTTCTAAATCCTCAGCAAGGGTTTATTGGGAGAACGGACTTCAACAAAGCCTCGAGAAAGTTATGTTTTTATAGACCATCTTAGCTGTGGTTGTGGTTACGGTGCATACATCTTCGTTGAAATGTTCTGGCTGTGGTTTAAATCTGATATCGTAAGGGGGGGGGGGCGTCATTGGTCTTCCCTTATAACTATGGTGCAAGCCAGTTTTACGGGAACTAGTTATAGTCTCCAATATGTTGTTGTCATGCAGCAGATACCTACACTCTAAGGAACTAGAAGTGGTGAATAGACAGTTGAGTTGTCTAAGGGCTGATGTATTTTTTATGGAATTCGAGCCACCAACTTGTATAGTTTTGTTTTTTATTCACCGTTTGGAGAGTTGCTCACAGTTGGGATTAGAAGGCCTGAGCTCTTCAGCAGGAGGTTTGTTCATATGGCGATAAAAGTATGGCATAAAGTCACCCCCCGTGTGAGCCTTCTCAGCCACGTGGGGGCATTGGTGAACCGTGAGACAGTTATCCCCGTTGAATTGGTTCACCGTCAGACTAGACGGTAAAACTCGTCGATATGGCAGCACCGCCACAGTCATCTGTTTATAGAAATATAAACTAACTTATGAAAAACTTGTGAGAATGATCAATTTCTAAAATAAAAACAATTATTACAATTACCTGCACATTTCTTTCTCGCGAAAAAACGAATTTTTCCTGACAATTTTATTTTTATTGTTTTTGCCTTTTACAACAAAACTGCAAGTTTTGCAGAAGATGGCAATATGCCAAACTTTTTATTTGCGATATACATATATCGCGTTATGTAGGACAAACTTGCGTGAGTTATTCATTCATAATAAAACAATTATATTATTATAACTATTTACTTTGTCATTTGCAAATGAGTCGTACGAGAATACACATATATTTCGACTCGATATTTTGCATATTTATGCGGAATTCCATACAATTAATTTCAAGTAAAATCTCAAAAAGTGATTTCGCATAAAACTAATCAATCGTTCGGGTTAGTTGACCGCATTTCGGCTTCCAAATGGTGCTTTAAAGAGAGTGTTGAATCCATACAATCGTTCAAAAATTAATCGAATTGCTGGATGATAAAAAAAAGCAATAGAGATCAATCTCTTAATAGAGCTTAAAAGTCAAAGCAGTTCCGTTAAACTAGGATGAAACGAAAATGAACTTTTATGTTAAAAACAGCATTTCAAGCTTAAGCCAAGTTTAAGCTGTAAAACTGGTTAAACTATATCCGAAAAACTGGGCCTTAGTGGTTCAAACACAGTTTATATTTTGGAAAAGTTTAACTTTCCTCCCAAATACTGTCCGCAGGACTTTAAGATCCCAATTCCCATTAAAACCCAGCACCTTTAAAGTATGTAATCATGTTCACTATAGCAAAAAAGTACACAGGAATAAAAAATAAGTTGTCTGTCTCATTTCATCTCTGTTTAGTTTGTTTGCAATACGGCTGCGAATAAAGCTGAAAAAGTTTTTATTTAACTGCATCTGCTTAAATGCTGGGTATTCTGGGTCCGCATGATTCTAAATAATAACAAAAAAGTATGCAAACTAAATTTATTAATTATAATTTCTAACCGTATTTTTTAATATTGATATGATTTTATATATTTTTTTTTTACATAAGAAACAAGTTTTTCAAACTCAAGAAATTATTTTAGCAGTAAAACTGAAATTGGCAAAAATTGTTTCACACAGTATTTTCGAGATTTCATGCAGTAATTTTGTTTTCTTGCCTATATATTTTGTCCAATTTTAAGGTACATTTTCATATGATATATCAATTATAAAGATATTCATATTATTTTTTATACATATATATATATTTTTTTTTCAATTTTCATCACATTATTTTTCATTTTAATTTTAAATCTTTTGAGCGTTTTAATAAAATGCAACACAAAATTAATGTTTTTTGTTTGTTTTGTTTTCTTTTTTTTTTTGGCGTAAAATTTTGAAAGTTATTCTTTAATGGCGGAAATTTTGATTACATGTACTTATAATTACTCTGTAGGAAGCTGGGATAGGCATACACTTAGGCTGAAGCATATTCTTTGCATACTTTGCGGGTTTTATTTATATCTGGACTATCTAGAGTGATAGCGATATTTATATTAGACGTCAGCACCCTAATTGTGGTAGGCGCATTTCAAAAATGCATTTGAATGTTTTGTAATAGATTAATGAATAAGTAGTCTTGTTTTCTACAAAATTGTTGCGAGCATTTCTAAAGTTCCTAAACGCTACAAGGATCAAGAAGAAATCTTTATTTGTTTACACAAAACTTTCGTGGGCGTTGTTTAAAGTCGTCAACCATAATAAGGAGCTCATTAATAAAGAATTGCATTTAATTGCTTTGTAATAGATTAATGAAAAAGCAGCCTTGTGCTTTAAACAACTGTCGCGGGCGTTTTCGTGTTAGTAATAATAGCAAGGCATACAAAATTATTATTGCTTTCAATACTAATTTCCCAAAACAATTTACATATTAATGCTTGGCCTGGTTGGGGGTTAAGATAATACAATAATTTCATGTTATGTGGAAAAGAATGCGCCCCCACTTAATCCTCTAATATTAAGGGCTTGCTTTAAGATCTCGAAGGTTTACTTTCTCAATCGTTGAAGCAACATTAAAATAACATTTAAAGCTTAGTAAGATTTTCTTTGTTAATTAGGACCAGTATTTAGGAGACGAACTTTTCATATGAAAAATGGAACACTGAAAAGGCTTATCCACAATATTGAGAAATAGATAAGCGAGAGATGGGGAGAGGTTAATTATTACCTCACCCAAATATTATCCGGTCACGGATGTTTTCGCGAATTCCTTCATAGAATAGGGAAATGTAGAACTGCTTTTTGTTGTTTTTTGCTGAGCATACCTTTTTTGAGTGCTCCCGCTGGGAGAGAGTGTGAAACAGATTTAAATCAGCACTTGCCTTCACGGCCTTATCTGCCGATGGACTAATTCCAAGGGGTGATTCACCAGCGCCTCCGTGTGACTTACACACAGATCTCAATTCTTACAATATGTTTATTAGGCAACCTCTTGCTCAGGAGCTCGGGCCTTTTAATCCCTCCTGTCTGCAATTTCCCAGCAATCAATGGATGACAAGGCTTAATGAGTTGGTAGGCCAAAGCCTACTACGAGCATCTGCCCTTTAAACCAACTCACCCGTCTAACTATTACTACTGGTTCCTTACAGTTTAGGTATCTGCATACAATTATCAAGTATACTAACTGTCCTTTCTTGCACCTTTAGGTTTAAACCACAGCCAGAATTTTCCAGCCAAGGTAGGCCCCTCAACCATGGTTCAGGTTGAACTGCAAGCAGAACCACCGGGAGGCCACGCTGATCCCCTTTCTGTTAACTTACACCCTTGGTAAGGGTTTCAGAAGTCAACACAACATAAGTCATGCGGCTTCTTAGATCTTTTTTTGCTACAACAAACGAGGGACTCCTTCCCCTCTTTACCCGGAATAACAGAGTGCCTTGGTTTGCAATACGCCAAGGTAAAACTTGTTCCCCGGCGGGAGCTCCCGCTGAGAAGTAGATCACCTTGAGTGAAAAACAGGTATATTGACCATGGCAAATGTCGTAGCTGCCATTATTTCGGATGAAACCAAATGGAACGCAGTAGCAAAATACTGCGAAAAAATTCTGAAAAAGCGGAATCTATAAGATAAAATATAACCGGGCCTATAAGCAGGCTTAGGAGCAGGAGGAATATCACAAATGGGGACCAGCCTAAAGTAATGCACAGGCAGTTCCAGGATATGCGCATACAGGCTAAATCCCGCACATCTCAGAGAGGACGTTCTTCTGGAATGCGGGAGTAATGCACTTTTGCCTTCTAATCGCAAAAAAAACCTTTTTAGATGTAGTGAATTGTTACGGAACTGGGAAAGAGAAATGACAAATTTCTATATTTTTCATAATACTTGTTTAATTTTTTGTCGCATAATTTATAAAAGAAAGGCAAATAAGGGGTTCTGTTGCTTAAGATGTTCACAAAAACTAATGATCAGGGTCTTGAAATAGATTTCGAAAGGGGCCAGTAACTTGTTTTTGTAATTGAGTTTAAATTATTTTAAGTTTAAAATGCAAATGATTGTTGTTGTGTAAAGTTGTTTTATCATATTCGAGAAACATTGTTCAAATTTTAACTACAGACGACAATTTTGTAATATGTTGCAGAGAAAAGTTTACTTTTTCATTAATCTCTTACAAAATTGTCGTAGGCGTTTTCAAAACTCTTTAATCACGATAAATGGTATTATTAAAAACTATATATTCTTTGATTCAAATGCTGAAAATCTAATTTGTTTTCTTCTTTTTTTTGAAATATGCTAAATTCTCATTCTTAGAAAAGGTTTCTATAAGAATATAAGTGCCAGGATAACGAAGCTGTTCGTTCGTTCCCACAATTACATTTAAAACAAAAAGAACATTAAAAATTTTATTATTGTTGTAATTATACGAACGAACGAACTTATCCGGGAATGGAAACAAATTGTGATGAAAACTGTTCTCGATTTTAAAGCAACTCGTGGGAACCAAAAAAAAAAATTGGTTGAACGATATAGAACCAATATAATTTGCTTCTGCTGTACCTGGTAGGAATTTTTAATTTTAACGAATTTTGATATTTAAAAAACTAGCAATAGAAAAAACTATGGACTTATATGCTTCACTTAATGGTATTAGAAGCTTTTTAGACTAGTTCCTAAAAATTATCAAAATGTTGGTGCAAAAAGGTTTGAAGTGTACCTGCCTGCTGAACACAGTGAGTGCGTAAGGAATCAAAATTCAAGAAATTATTGATTTATATCCATATAATTTTTTTTACTCGCACCTTATATTACAAGCTATATATGCCGCCTTTTGTGTTTGAAAAATGTTGGTCCTTAATCTGATTGGCGACTTTAAAATTCGCCTACGACATCTTTGTAATAGATTAGAGAAAAAAGTTTGCTTAACCATTAACCTCTCACTAATCTGTAGTAGAAGTTCAGGATTTCTTTTGTTTTAATAGCGGTTATCCTTCCACTACATTCAATAATAACTCGATTGTAATAGATTAAAGAAAAAACGTTTGCTTGATCATTAATCTGTTACTAAACTATCGTAGAAGTTTATAACATTTTTTATGTTAATACCTGTTACCCTTCCACTGCAACCAATAATTATTGTAATATATTATATAAAATATATATTATATAAAATTGCTTAATCATTAATCTTTTACTAAACTGCCGTAGATGTTTGTGAGGGTTTTTTATGCCCTTCCACTGTACGCAATAATTTTTCCATTTTTCACTTATTTGATATTATCCTTTTAAGTAAAACTTGTGTATGCTTGCCTATCCCTGGTTTTTGGTTGTGTTTGTGATAGACATATTTGTATTAGAATAGAGAGACAGATGAAGGAATGAAGTAAGGAAGAAATAAATATATAGTTTTCATAAAGGAATCTCGGGAGTCTTATTTTTGTATTAACAAATGTTTGTGCTTTGAATACAATGTTTTTGAAATTATAATATTTTTTTCATAAACCATTAAAATTTGTCCTTTTAATTTTAAATTTTAGTTGCATGTTTTTTTGCTTGTTTAAATTTGATTTTTTGTTTTTGGTAAATTTTTAAATTTATTTTGTAGTTTTTTTTTATATAAGTATTTATTATTTTTATTTTTCAATATTCAAATCACAGCCCATTTGTGTAGGTGTTTAAAATAAAAGTAATTTTGTTGCTTAACAAAAAAAAAAAAATATTGAAAAAGAACAAATTAAAAAAAAACAGAAAAGAAGAAATATACAAACCAATGTTTTTGTTAGATTTTTTCTTTTTGTTAAAATACGATCACTTTAAGCAAATATTTGATGAGATAAGCGTAACCACTATTCTGGGTATTTTAAACGGTCTTAAAACCGATGAAAGTAGTTGAGTAAAATTTCTATATACCAATCAAAAACACGGACCGCAAATAACTATTATTTTCCTACTTTTAATTCAATAAAAACACATAAGTAATACACCAAGATTTTCGTTATCTGGACAGATAGTCCAGAAGCTTTAATTTTTATTTGATTAAATTTGATTAAAAAAACTTAACCTTACCGATTATTTTCCGATTTTTATGTACTCCTCTGGAAATAAAAGTTATTTCTTGAGTTGTTGTTCTTCAGAAAATAACAGTTATTATCTAAACTTTATATATTTTTCAGAAAATAATACTGTTTTCTTCAGAAAATTATTTCTAGAGAAAACTCATTTTTAAAGTGAATAAAATATAAAAAAAAATGTTTGTATAACAAAGCAGAGTACTTTCACGTACCCTTTTGACAAATTTGATCCTTAATTGGTTAATAGTATGGTGTTTATGGAACATGAATGAGTGATACGTATACGTATTTGTATTTCATACAAATTTTCTAGGCGTATCACACATTCGTGTCCCATAAACATCACATCAAATTTATAAATAGAAATTACTTTTATTTTTTTTTTAATTTGTGATTTATTTAACTGGGAAGGTGAAATTTGATTTTAAAAATGTCTTCGAATCGAACTGTTGTAAAACGTGTTCTATTTTTTTGTTTGCTTGCTAATTAGAGTTGCCAAAGTTATCATATACAGAAATTAATGGGGAACAGTTGAAGAGAGATATTATGTATTGTACATATTTTATGAGATTCTCCCATACTCTAATTGGAGACGTTAATACAAGATAATATCGCTTCTTATCTTCTGCTGCAAATCCGTATTCCAGTTATCAATATTGCTATATATCGATAACTGGCGATGACACGAGTATGTATTGTAAATATTTTAATGAGCATCACCGTTATTATAATTGGCGACATCAACGCAAGACAATGTCGCTTCTTATCTTTTGCTGCAAATCCGTATTTCAGTTATCAATATTGCTATTTAGCGATAACTGGTGATGACTCGAGTATGTATTGTAAATTTTTTAACAAGCTTCACCCTTATTCTAACTGGGGACGTCAACACAAGACAGTGTCGCTTCTTATCTTCTGCTGCAAATCCATATTCCAGTTATCAATATTACTATTTATCGATAACTGGCGATGACACGAGTATGTATTGTAAATTTTTTAATAAGCTTCACCCTTATTCTAATTGGCAACACAAGACAACATCATTTATTATTTTTTACTGCAAATCCATACTCCAGTTGTCAATATTGCTGATTATCAATACCTGGCGATGACGCTGATATTGTGTTTAATTGTGTTTGGTTTTGTCGTTGGCGTTTTTGGTTTTGTGTTCAAACAAAAAATTAAACAAAAAATTATAAAATGATGAAGGAAAAGAAAAATGTTGGTCAAAATTGAATCCTATTTTATCGAAAAATATAGTTTCGCTTAATTTTTCTAGCTTCTGTTATATCAAATGGATAATTTTTTAAGTTGTGGGTAAACTAACTTCTTCATGATAGCCAGAGATTTGAACGAAATCTTCAATATAGACGGCTGTCAAATAATTTTCAATACAGCGATCCCTCAATCGAAAATCGTAATCTTAATGACTTTTGGAATATATGTTAAATTTTTATTAGAGGTAAACAACCTGATCCATGACATTCGAAAATTTTGACGAAATCGTCGATTCCGGCGGCTGTCAAATAATGTCCAGTACAAATGTAGCATTCCCTATATCAAAAATCATAATCTTACTGGTTTTTGGTGTACATACTGATCTAGAGCTTTTTGTTTTTAATTTTGCTCTACTATATCCAAGTGCTCGTAACTGGTAGTAGTCCTTGGGCTAAGAAGTCTGACCGGAGGGTTATATCTGGCATCACAGTAACCGATTGCCCCTGCAACTTTTTCCTGCCCGGTTAGGATGCGGGCCTCCGAGGAGTAACGTGATGGTTGTGGTTTAGACCCAAATCGCGGGGAGCGTTCATTAAATTCGTTGTGAAGTTGCATTGCAACAGTTGTTGAGACCCAGACATGGGAAGGAGTATTGAAAAGGTTTTGCACTTAATCAAAGGGAAGAACAAGTTCCAAATAATATGTAATTGAATTGGTATCATGTAAGGGGCAGTAGGTGAATGCATTTTTTCACCTGGTGTCAGGAGCACTGCGATAGAATAAGGTCATAATGACAGGTACCCACGATAGTTGTTTTCACATCTACATGCTGAAGCAATAGTTTATGAAGCCGCAAATAACTTGCGAATCATAAACAGGGTAACAGAATCCTTTGCTTGATATATGATTAATTTAAATTTACCATTCACTTGTCGTTGGCGGGCGGACTTAAAGTACACTTTTGTTTAAGCACGTTTAATTTTTTTTTATTTCCATCTTTACCGGAGTCCGATTCGGAAAGGAAAATAATATTTAATTCAATTTATTCTAACATTTCCTGTTTTTCACAAACTTTTATATTTTGAACAGTCGTTATTTTTAACTGAGACAACAAACAAAATGAGTCAGCTTATATGAAAGGTGATATGTATGTTATATCTTGATACCGCAAAGTAGAATAAGGTTGATTATTTTTATTAAAAGACTTCAGCTGATTTTTTTATGTGTATATGAAGAAAATTTATTACATATCCTTTCAATTATAAAAGAAGAAAGTTAAATTTATAATTTTTATTTTACTACAATACTGTAATCTGGCATAAATCTTCGTAGGTGGCAACAGTGTTGTCATTTGGCTTTCAGTAAAAGTCAAAATATTAGTTTCTCAAAAATTTTACTGAAAACTGAGTGAAAAATAGAAAATATATGAGAGTGATTTGAAATCACATGTGTTTTCAAACCGCAAATATTTGAAACTGATTTAAAACTGAATAATATAACATTTTCAATAAAAAGGAAAATTTATTTTAAAACTGAGAAATTCATTTATTCTCAACTTGCTTTTAAACATTACTCCCGAGTACCCGCAAAAAAACAAGCTTTTTCTATTTCACCACGTCTCTTCTTTTCTTTACACCTTTCAAACAAATAAACAACTGATGGTTGGTACGATTTGGTTTTTATATGACACAAAAGATCCCCGTGGAAGATCTTGTGGAAGATCGGCAGTTCTAATAAAATCTAGAATTAAACACTATTTAATGAACCAGACACGTGAGGAGTACCTCCAAGCAACTTATATATGCATTGAAGATTTTAATGAAAAAATAGTTATTTCCTTGATTTACTCACCGCCACGATTTTCAGTAACAGAAAGAAAAAATAACAATAGATTCAAATTTTTCAATTCATTTGGGACTCGACTTTTAGAGGCTGGCGACTATAACGCTTTATAAGATTTAGAAACGGAACAAACACTACATAATTTTGAGACACATTCACGATAGTGCTTGACAATACTTGAATTCTGTTTCATAGCAAAAACCAAAATAAAACATCAGGCTGAAGCAAATAAACGCTGACTCTTAGCAAAACATAGCGAGTGCACTAAAACATTAGCACTAACAGATTGGCACAGAACCACACTGTGCATTAATTTACAGCACTTGTGCACTAATACAAAGACAAAAATCATGAACCACAACTACAAATTTTATAAACAAAACTTAAGTAGAACATTACTTCAGTGCTTGAAGTTCTGCTTCAATTTTATTCTACTTCAGTTGGTTCTTTTTGTGTTTGGTTCTATTTGCTCCAAGCCGCAGATGTGCACGCATCTCTTCTTCTATAACGCGTTATAGGGAAGCAAGAAAAAAAAAACAATTCTGGTTACGTAGCAAACAAATACGTATACTAAAAAAAAGTTGTTACTCTCGCTCTGTTTAGGTTTTGACTTCTCTTAAACATAGAGCAGGGATGGATAACAAGTATTTTTCAAATGATCAAAAACTAGTATTGCTACCATTACTGTTGCTACTAGTATTACTAATGCTATCATTACTATTGTTGTTGTTGAATTGATGACATTAACATTATTAGTATCGAAGTCATAAATGATAAAGTTTAAAAAGAAACTTGCTTGAAGTTCATACACTCTTAATGTACGATCGATCCCTTCCTTTCCCTCGTGACTTGTGAGGTAATGTCTTTATATAAAAAAATTACTTGGGAAATGTAAAACACAATAACATACAACGTATTGCGCATTACCATCAGCATTTTCTATAAAGAAGAATTCACTTCCGTAACTTTTTTTAGATATTTTGCGCGCGTGGTATTGTCTCAACAAGTAATAAACAGAAAGTCATCCCTCTAGACTTGGGTAGTTCGTGATGGAACTAGTATAACTGAACTATTCATTTGAAGAAGCTAAGTGAGCCGATAATTTCGGCAAGCTCTTTTAGCTCCGTCATTCATGTTCCTCTCTTTTGTTTTCAAGTTTTTTTTCGTTCATGTTTCTTTCTCTCTGGTATGTATACGGAAATAGTCAAACAGTGTTGCCACAATTTGATTTAGAAAGCACATATGTACGTACATAAAATAATCAGTCGTGGGGTACAATTCAACTAATCAGAACATTTTGACTATTTTGTTAAAAAAAATGCTGTTGTTTTTTGTATTATCACCATAAATGACATGATATGCGACTAAAAATGAATATTAAAACATCGAGACTCAGTACAAAAATATCGTTTATTTATTTATATTCAATACAATTATTTTTCATCACTCCCGAATATATCTAGTCTCACCTTTAATTAATCTTGACTTTTGGGTTTATAATTGCACTTTTCATTTGTTTACACTCATATTGTTTTGCTTTTCTTTTTTTTTAGTATATGATGATAAAGCTGAAACAGAGCCGTTCATTAAAAATATTATCTACGGAGCGCTGAACTATTGAAGTAAACCAACGACATATTTCAGTAAAAAGAGAACTTTCTCACCGTTGTTAAACGTAAACATAAGCTACGTACACAAGGTTGTCAGATCTTACAATATAGCCAGTAAAATTGTCTGTAAATGTATTACAATCGTGTGAGCTGCCAATTTTTAACTTACAAGGTTGTCAGAAAAACCATTGTCAATCAATTGTAAGACGACAATGTTGTCAGGCAGCTCACAATCGTGAGAACACTCTTCGTCGACATTGCCACATAGTTGTCTGGTATTGTAAGCTCAGTTTTAATAGTCAAATGTATAAAATTATTGCACCTGACAATGGCATCATCGTCAGAAAATAAGTTTGATGGGAAACACTGCCAAACAGATCGTTGTTGATATACATAAGTGGCAATGCCTTACAACACGTCTGGCAATTTTTTTCATCTAACAATCTGACAACCGTGTGAATTGACAATTTTTGTTGTCAGTTCACAGTGAATTATTTGTCAGACCATAGTCTGACAATGAAATTGTAAGATTTTCTTACGATTGTCTGAACACACAATTTACTTCTGCGGGACAATTTTTCATTATCACTACATTGTCAGCATGTTGCCAGATCTTACAATATTGTAACAACTGACAACCGTGTGTTCATAGCTATAGTTTTTTCTCTGCTTCATACACAAGCGCAAGTGTTTGTAAGACTGAATGCGTTACGTGTTTAGAACATTTCGGCGCTGAAGTGTTTGTTTTGAAATGTGAAAGAAGGTGATGGATAGTACTTGAAAATATTACGATGTCTTATAAGACATTTTCATTCTACTTGAGCAGCCTTCTAGATTGTAATTTGAAGTTTGACGCTCAAACATTACCCCATATCAGAAACACGATGATTCTGAACTGCGGCAATACCACGTACCAGCTGTTGCACTAGCTTTTAATTTGTTGTGTAGCGGGTAAAAATATTTTCTTAGAAAACGAAAAAAAAGAGAAAGACACTGCAAAAAAAGTATTTTTAAGCTAAATAAAATAGCGATGGCATATGTGAAATATATTTAAATTTTGCATGTAAATATTTTTGTTTTGTTTCTTTTTTGAAACGTTTTATCAAGGCAGCTTTTGGTAAAGCTGCCTTGCATATTATTTTGCCTAAAATTGCTAATGAGTTTTGAATATACATAAATACACATGTACATATACAAATATGTAGTTATAAAATAAAATAATACTATCCTTATATTCTCATTACAAGTGTTACAAAAAATGGAGCACATACAAAAACGTAAATTATTAGAAGAAATCAAAAATATTGGCGTTTATTGCCCACTTGAAGTGCTGCACTAGAAAACAATAAATATTGGTGGTGCCGCACGATTGCGTAGTCACACGATTGCCGCATCAAGGTTGTATTTGTTTGGTAAAAAAAAAAACACAATATTGGCCGCGTTTGCCGCATGAGCCAATTAATTGTGCAATCACACGATTGGACTATAAAAATATGGGAACATTTTTGCATTGCGGCAATCATGTAGTCTTTATGTTAACATAAAATTATGTGTATATGTGTAAATAATATAATGTATGCATATATAATATCATAGTTGAGTAATTTACATAAATTTTTTATAGAACAATTCTTCCAATTCAATAAATGTTTAATTTATTTAAGAAAAAAAAAAAAAAAAACACAAATATAGTGCTAATGTTTATTTTGTCAAATATTTGCTTAATGTGACCGCAACGTAAGTATTTCCATTACTTATTTGTTTTTATTTGTTAAAAAGTTGTTATTAAAGTGGCTAATCTGCTTAACTCAGGGATAGGCAACGTGTTTAGAGAGGAAAATAATATTTCATAAAGCATTCATTAATCGTTCACTCTGTGAACCAAAAGCTAAGCGTGTCTTTTAAGCATTTTATTTCAAAATTCTTTTAAAGGCTAAATTAAAATTGTATGTACTTGCCCATCCCTGGTTAATTATTATTCTCAAGTGGGAAAAATGAAACAAATTTTAACAAGTCTTGTATTTTTCAATAATTCAGTTTTTTATTTTGTTAAATAGTTTGTGTTTTTAAAAATTATATATATTTTTAAAATATATAAATAAATAATAATTCTAACGCTTGTTTATATTTGTTTTAATTAAAAATCATAATAGAACTCGAAAGTATAAACATTTTTTGCCAAAATCAGTTTCTTTCTTTGCTTCTCAAATAATTTCCAGTTAGTATTTAAAATACAAAGAGAAAATAATATAATTAAAATTTTCATATATGTATATAATTTTTTAATTATTTCATATACTTTTTTTATATTTTGTATGTAATAATTAACTTGAATTTGACTAGAGTGTATAACTTTGGTAAGTATGTGTATGTACTTGTGTGGGTGTATGTATAAGTGTGTTTGTGTTAGGGGCCTTTGATTTTTTTTTTCGTTTAATAAAATGTCATTATAAATTTTTATTTAGAAAATGCTGTTTTTTTACTTTGACTAGGCCGTGTTTTAAAAAAACGACTTACATAATTTTTTGGTTTTTGTCAATAAAATTTTATTTTAATTTTATAAGTAAGTGTTGTATATATTTGTGTTTTGTTATTTATAATCTAATATTTATTTATTTATTTTTTTTTATAAAAATGTATAATATAATATATAGGTTTTGTGTAGAGTTTCTTAAAAAACACAACATATGAAATGTTGTTTTTGAATTTTTTGTTTATTTGTTTTTAAAGAAATTACTGCTACTTATGGGTGGTTTAAGGGGGGGACTTTCATCCGCCTTTCAGTTTTTTTGTTCAAATATATTTACAAATTTAGATATAAAATTTTTTGTTACTATCTTAAAGCCGCAAAATTAAGTTATAAGCAATTTAATAATAAATAGGAAAAAAAAATTTTCAAAACGAATTTTTAAAGTTTCCACGAATTTTAGTTCAATATTTAGTTTTATTAATATTAAGAAAAGAGTTAGAAAAAGAGTTCAAATATCAGCAATAGAAAAAAAAACAAAGCTTTTTATTTTGATGAGTTCAATTTTAAGGTATTTTCAATATCCAAAACTACAGCAGTACTCTAATCGATCACTTAAGGCCGTTATTATAGCCTAAAGATTAAGTTCCTGATAGTTAAACTGAACACTAAAGGCGCATGGTAATACAAATATGTAGATCTGTCAAAACTATGTGTAGAATGCTACAAATTCAGCCCTGTAGCCAACTACAAACAGCTGACATTATTTCTTTTTTTCAATTTCTGTTGAAACTTTTGTAGTTCGGCTGACCCAAAACATACAAAATTGCACACTTCCTTTATCAGCCTTTTTTCACTCTTCATATTTTTTATCTAAACTTAGCAATAATATAAATATACAAAGCACAATTAAACAAATTAATAATTGAAATGAAAATTTGAACAATATAAACAGCTGCTTGTTATATTTCAGTGGTGCTACTATGCGTACTTTTTGCGTTTTTTATAGAAAGCAGATTATACTACGTTTCCATTATAAGCAAATTAAGTTGATTTGAGGAAATTACCTTACATACCTTCCAATAATTTAAGCATCAAAATCAAGTACTATTTTAAAGACGTTACAATCGGTTCAGTATAAGGCTTTGAAAACTGTGTTCAACCTTCCAATAAGATTTTCAACAGTAAGCCTTTTCCAAAACTATGTCAAATCAATCCTTTCAATTAGAGGACTTTTTAAATACCAACTGCTTCTATATGTTTTCAAATGTATAAATAGAATTGATTCGCATTCAGTTTTATTTCAACAGAACATATCAACATCCAGGATGAGTACTAGACAGTCAAGAGACCTGAACATTGTGCGGTGTCGTCTTGAGCTTACTAAGCAGCGCATTAAATTTAGCGGTCCAAGTGAATATAACATGCTACCAGAAGGTATAAAAAATATTCCGGTGTTATCAACCTTTAAAAATGAATTAAAAGATTATTTGCTTGAAAATGTAAGTTTACTTCTTGCATATGAGAATTTGTTAATTCTTTTTTGCTTGTGTTCAGTTTCTGAACAATTTTTGTGCAATTTTTTGTAACATATTCTAAACATATGTATATTGAATTTTTTTTTACGAAATTGTACCTAGTTGCCTTTAAGCCTCTATAAAGCCATTTGGCGCTGTGGCATAAAAATATTACTGTGAAATTACAATAATATAGAAATAAATACGCTTATAAAAAATATATATTATTTCGAAGTGTTTCCATTATGTTTTAAGTTGTTTTCTCTTCGAAATTTCGAAATCAGTTTAACGTTTGTATTGTTTGATTTTATTTTATTATAGAAAAAATAAAAATTTTGTTCAATAAACTTTCAATATAACAAGGGAAAACCCCCCTGTAAAAATGAATTATACTCAGCAAACAACGTCTATAAAATCCACCATTTTGATTCGTAATTAAATGTCTACAGATCATAGTTGCCACATTTGACGATTTATCGTCATTTTGATGATTTTGGGAACTGAAAATAGCACGTTGACGATTTAAGATCTGTTTTTGACGATTTTTGTAGATCACATTTTTACAGTCAAATCGTTCAAGTAGCTACATGCATACTTTCAAGCCAATTTTATGTGAGAAAGATATTAAGGCCGAGTGCCATAAAATACGTCATACGTCATGCGTGACCGTTTTTAACTAAAACTAATATAACAAACAGCATTGCCAGAACGAAGATTTGACCTTAATTTTGAAGATTTTACAAGCAAAATAAAATTTTTAGATATTTTTCCCAAGATTAGGATTTTTGAAAATTAGTATTCTAATAAATGTGTGAACCATTTTCAAATATCAAACGAAGTTTGACTTCTTTTAGGTTTTATCTTCTGTAGTTTTTACCTTCAGGATGACTGACTAATACTTTTGTAATAATTAACAAGCATTATTTTTGCGTTTAACATAAAAAAATAAAAAAATAAAAAAAATTTTGAGATTATTTTCCTAAAATTAAGATATTTTTGGCAGATTGAAGATTTTTCGACAAAAATTTCCAGCACCACTGGTAATAACAGAGGAAATTGACGCAATAAGTACTGACGGATATGTAATCAAACAAACAACAAATAAAGTTAAATGAATTATACCAAAAATTTAGGGATAGGTCCCAACGTACGTTAAAATTTGCGTTAAAGATATGCGTAAATGTAAGTAAATATAATATATGGCGGCTGATTTTCTCAAAGTCGGAAAAACAGTAGAACACACGTGTTCTCAGTTTCACCTAGTAGAACTGAATTTCCCTTGAGTGCATGATAACTACAAAAATTGGAAAACTCAATACAATATTTCAGTAATATGTAATCCTATTTGAAAGTGATATTGAGCGATTTATATACATACCTACTGGCAAAAAACGATTGAAGTTTAAAAGAAATACCGCAACCAATATCACACTTTCAACATTTGTATATATTAGGAAATTTGCTGTTAAGAAGCTTTTAAGTTTAACATTTTCTTTTTGGAAACTTTAAAAACCACGTGTTACAACTTTTTTAAATTGCTTAATTTATAAAGCTTTTATGTTGTACAAACTTTAGCAAATAAACTTAATTTTTGTTTAGTTTTTGTTGTTTTCTCAAATCAAAATAAATAACGGACGGAAACCTTTGCAAAAGGTTTGATTTTTTTTTTCTATTAAATAAAACTTAAAAAAAAAAAAACAAATTTAAACCAATTAGGAACAGTGAACTTAAGAAAAATGAAAAACAATATTGCACTGAAAGCAGAAACAAATTTAACAAAAATATTACAAGCAGATTAAATACTTTTAGGTTTTTCTTTAAGGTTTTAATAAATAATTTTACAAAATATTTGTTGTGTACTTAATAAATGTTTTGATCTAATCATAATTTATTTTCTTTACAATATATAATAATTACAAGTAAAATAATTATGAGTTTTTTTTTTAATCAATTTTGCATTTATTAATTGTTTTAATTTTGTTTAATGATTATTTGGCTTATTTAGCTGTAGACTTATTTTTTTAACAAAATAAAAAACAAACAAAAGAATTTATATTTTGTACATTCTTTTTTTAATTTAAAGAAAATTATAAGGGGTCGAAAGGGAAGCAGGGATGGGGAGTGAAATTGTTTTACTATGATTGAATTTTTTGTTAGAAGTAATTTCCGTTATACGGCTGAAGGAAAAACAGAGTAGTGCAGTGTTTTCATGTTAAGGCTTGTTACGATTTTCGAAATCTTTGAGAGTTGGTAATAGATTAAAAAAAGTTTCCGCAGGAATTTTGTCTAGAGCTGTGTCGGCTCGTTCATTATAGTGACCGGTCTCTTTCGTTCAATTACAAAAGACTGATCCGTACGTTAATTTCGCTCAATTCGTTATTTTCAACGAACAGCACGGTGCCAACACTAAAATTTTCTGGTTGTTTATCAACACTGCTCGGTAAAGTAAACAAAACAAGATACCAAGACGAATTCATATCAGGTATATGCAAGAGCAATAAATACAACACTACAAAAAATAAATCTTTTTCAAATGTCAAGAGAAAAATATAAACACAAAAAGAAATTAAAAAAAAAAAATATAATAAAAAAAATTTACAAGAAAAGATAAACTTTTAATTATTTCGTGAAACGTTTAACTATTTCGTGAAAATTAAAGTCTCAGATCACAGAGCTCGGAAAGGTGAAAAAGCCAGCCAGATTGTGGAGGATTCTGAATGATAGCTGGCGCTCAAGTTGCAATACATAACTTGAAAAATTGTATCAAAAAACTTTTTTTTTTTTCAATTTTCCTCTAAAAAAATTTACAATAAAAGAAAAACTTAATTATTTCGTGAAAGTTTTAATTATTTCGTGAAACCTAAAGTCTCAGATAAAAGAGCTTGAGTAGGTGAAAATGGCCAGCCAGATTGGGGAGATTTCTGGATGGTACATGACGCTCAAGATACAATAATAATTTAAAAAATTGTTTTAAAATTTTTTTTCCAAATTTGTTTTAATTATTACATTGACATCTGAAAAATATAAAAATTTAAAAAAAGTTATCAGCTGCGATGTCAATTTCACCTGTTATGAATTCGCCTTGCAAGATAGCAAAAAAAAAATGATAAAGTGATGAAAAATTATTGTTTTAAAAACAAAAATAAAAACTATGTGTGATGAATTTTGATTTATTTCATATCATATTTTTGTTTATATCAGATAGTTAAAATAATACAAACAAATAATGCTACTTTTAATAAACAAACCATAAAATAATGTAATAAAAAAACAACAATTAAATACAAAAAACATGACATTTACAAAACGAAAGCTATTTGTATGAAAGCTGTCCAAATTGAAGGATTTACTATTGAACGAAAAGTGGCTAGTTTAATAACGGGGTCCTTCATTCAGTAAGCTGATCCGTTCAATTTAAACCGATCGTTCATGAACGACACAACTCTAATTGTTTTTTTTTTTTGTAAATCTAAAAAAGAATATATTAGAGACCAAAAATTTTTTAATTTAATAATCCATTACAAAACTATTTTAGGCGTTTTTTCGAAATTCACTAATCTTAAATTCACCAAAAAACTAATTAACTGTAGTCGTTTTTCAAAATTCGCCAAAGGCACATGCGACAGTTTTGTAATAGATTAAAGAAAACACATTTATTAATTAACGAATCTATTGCAAATCTGTACCACACGTTTTCAAAATTGGCCAAAACTATCCTCTGCTAGTTTTGTAAGAGATTAAAGAAAACAAATTTATTTATTCCTTAATCCATTCCAAAATTGTTGCAAGGGTTTTCCAAAATTCGTCAAAAAAGATAAAACTAGACTAAAGAACAACAAATTTATTAATTAATGAATCTATTGCAAAACTCTACCAGGCCTTTTCAAAATTGGCCAAAACTTGCCTCTGATAGTTATGCATGAGATTGAGGAAAATTTATTTATTTATTAATATAATAGAAAAATCTTGCAAGCGCTTTTCAAAATTCGCCAAAATGATAAAAATAGATTTAAAATAGCCATTTTATTAATTAAATAACCTATTCCAAAATTGTTCCAAGCCTTTTAAAAAAATTACCTCTGCTAGTTTTGTAAGAGATTAAGGAAAACAAATTTATTTATTCATTAATCTATTACAAAATTGTTGCAAGCGGTTTTCAAAATTTGCCAACCTAAAATTCACCTGAAAGAATGAATCCGATAGTTTTGTAATAGATTAAAGAAAATTAGTTATTGATTAATCTATAACAAAACTGTCACAGTCGTTTTTGAAAATTCGACGACCTTAATAAAATCGATTTTTTTAAGGCCTATTACAAACTTTCGAAGATTTCGCGAACATTTGTAAGCATTACTGCCTTTTCAATACTTCTACTGCGATGGAAATTGTGTAATTGAAAGCTGTTTATGTAATTATGCAATTTAATGTTGCAAATCTGTACTTATAAAGGTTTTTTGAAAAAATTAAATTACGAAATTTGCTGCTTATAAATCAGAGGATTATTATTATAAGGGAAAACTACTCATAATTTTCATTTATGCCATTTATTGGGTTTCGCCTATGACAGTTTTGTAATAGATTAAGGAAGAATATGTATACTTATTTATTAATCCAGTACGAAATTGTCGTTGATAATTTTTAAGATAATTATCATAGCTTTACCATGAAAATAACTCATGATATATACAACAAAAATGATTAGACATAGTATTGCCAAACTTTGATAAGTACGTTTCGTTTTTTTTTTTTTTGGTTTCAAATTACATAGAATCTTTTCAAAAGCTTTCATAAAGAGCTTTTTAATAGATTAAAGGATAAGTGGTGTGGGCTTTTCTTAGGTTCACCAACCACAGGCCTATTGACTCATTTCACGGTTGGTGACACATATTAAAAGTACGCACTGGATTAAAGAGATCAATTTCACATATTCATTAATCTATTATAAAATGGTTGTAAAAGTTTTTTAGCTGCAAAGTTTAGCAATAAAGTTTTGATTATTTTTGTTGCATGCGTCTTGCGTAAGAAAAATGATATAACAACAATTTTGTAAAAGATTAATGTTTAGTTTTCTTTAATATATTACAAAAATCAATTGTTTGTTAAAAGATAGCAAATTTGTGAACAGAAGATGTAAGCATTTGACTAGTATGAAAAGCTCTTGCAAGCAAGCGCTTAAATTACAAAGTGAGGATTTTAAAAACCCCATTTTAAATAAAAATTTAATCAATTGATATAATATAAAAAAAGGAAACTAACAATTATAAAAAGTGTTTGAAATTACGTTTTTATAATAATGCGCTGATATAATTATTGGCTTTTAAGGTTTTTAATAAGATTTTAAGGTCTAATTCAATCAATTAATATTTGGATTTTAATTAATTGTTTTAATTAATTTATTTGTTAGCAAATACCTGTATTAATTATATATTTTTTCTTTATTATATGTAAGCAGCTAAATCTAAAGATTTATTTATCATTTATTATTATTTATTTTTTAGTTTTTGAGATTTTGTTAATTTAATTTTTAATAAAAGTTTATTATGTTGCATTTTGTTTTTTGTTTTTTTGTTATAAAACTATTTAAAAAACGAAAACTAATTAAGCAAAAAATTGGAATATTTAACAAAATACTGTTTTAGTAATTTAACAAAAAGTAATTTTTTATTTTTAGAGTAAAAAATTGGCTTCTTAATAATTTTTAATATAACAAAATATTGTTTAAATAACAATTTTATTTATTTGAAATAATTTTTTTTATTACAATTTTTTTTTTTAATTTTTATTTTTCAATAATAGAAAATGATATATTGTTTGTTAAACCTTTCAAGTGTATGTTTTTGTTTTGTTTTTTTTTATTATTAATATTTTTTTGTTTGTTTTTGGTTTAATAAAAAGGTTTTAAAAAATGATTTTTCATAGTTTTTGTTAAATCAATAAATAATATATATTTGCCTATTATTAATATTTAATAATAATAATATTGTTGTTATGTTAAATTAATTGTTTTTATTTATTTTGTTAATGGTTTATTTTTATTTCCTACATTCTATTTAATAATAATATATAATATATATTTTTGCTTATTTATTTTATATTTGACTTAATCATTAATTAAATTCGAAATTTTTGTTAATTTTTCTCTTTACTTATTTTTATAATATTTTATTATTTAATTACTAAGCTAAAATGCTAAAAAGTTTTACTCCTGCTGCTTAATAACGGCTTTTCATTACTAATTCTTTGTTTATTTTTTATTATTATTTTGTTTATTAATTTTTTGTTTACTTTGTTGTTTGGTAGAATTCCCATCAGCTTTTGTTTTTTTTTTGTTTCAGTTTAAATCAACAATTTGTTTTTATAATTATTTCATTTCATTTTTTGATAAGTTTTTCCATTTTTGTAGTAATTTCGTAAAATTTTCATTAATTTTCTACTTTTTTGTTTTTAGTTTTATTTGTTTATAAATTCCCATTATATTTTTGTGGTCTGTATAAAAATTATTTTTTTTTTACTTAAATATCTTTTATTTTTTGTTTTTGAAAACCCAGATCGTTTTTGGTCACTTGCCAGTCATTTTTTCTTTAAATATAATTTTAATTTTAAATAAAAATATGTAATTTAATTTTTTTCCATAATAAATTTTTGAGATTTTCTTCTGGTTTGTTCTTTAATAATCTCTAACAAAACTTAGTTGTAATATATATATATATGTATATATATATATTTTTTTTTGTTAATTTATTTCAGTAGTTAATAAATATATTTTACGATACTTTGGCAAAAAAATTTTAGTTTTTTCATCTTCCTCATTTAAGTTCAGTGTTTTAAATGTTTTTTTTTCTTTATATCATGTTAAAGGTGTATAATCGGAATAAATATAAGTTTATATATAATTTTTTTTTTTTAATTTTCTTTGTTTTTTTTAATTTTTTTGTTGTTATCATAACTGGGTGTAAAATACTTGTTTGTAGTTGAATAAGTGTGTTTTAAATATGTGTGGAAAATTTTCAGGAATATTTTTTTTTAATGCTGGAGTCTCATCTGAAAAGAGAAAGGTGAAATGTTCTAAAAGAATGGCCACTTAAAATTTTCATAAAGAGCAAGAGCGAGAGATAGAAAGAGAGAGGGAGCTAAGGGCAGTGCTGCCGCAACCAAAAAATTAGTACAACCAACATTTTTCAAAAAGTTACCAAATGTGCAAAAAAAAAAAAACTTATCAAAAAACATACGAGTATTTCTAACCGGTTTTCCGCAGCGAAGGTAAACTACTTTGATTTGCCGCCATTTTGGTAAACATTAGTCTTGACAGTTAATATTTGGCAGTAAACATGTGGCAAATTTATTATGAAAAATATTCGATAAACCAAAGCGATAAAAAATTTTCATAATCAATCATCGATATATCTCAGTTATGCATGGCCCAATATCGGAATTTTTTATTTTACGTATGCAAGTGACATTCTTTTATAACGAGAATTGCTTTTAAGCAAAAAAAAAAAAAAAAAAAAAATATATATAAAAAAAAATTATTTTTTTTTTCATGGAAAATGCATCGATATTGGAAATTTTCGTTTTCTGTATTTTAGTAGCCTTGTTCTACAATCAGAATCGAAGCAAAAAAAAATAAAATAAAATAAAAAAATAATGAATTGTTTAGTGGAAAAATCGGGTTAGACTACATCTCGGGTATATATGGACCGATATCGGAAATCTAAATTTTTACGCGCCATTTTAAAGAAAAAATCGGTTTAGACTATATCTCGGGTACATACGGACATTTACTAGAAATTTTCATTTTCGGTGTTTTAGTAACCTCCATTCATAAGCAGAATTGTTTTTAAGCAAAAACATTTTGTTTTTCAATGAAAAATCGGCTTAGGCTATATCTCGGGTATATGGACCGATATCGAAAATTCAAATTTTCTGTACTTTAGTAATTTCCTTTTATTACCAGAACAGCTTTTAAGCAAAAAAAAAAAGCTTTTTAAGTTCACTTACGCGACATATTCATGAAAAATTTGGTTTCGGCTATATCTCGGGTATATATGGACCGATATCAGAAGTTTGTATTTTAGTAACCTTCTTTTACTACCAGAACCGCTTTTAAGCAAAAAATAAGTTGTTTAAGTTTGCTTACGTGACATACGAGCATTGATGAAAAATCGGTTTTGGCTATATCTCGTGTATATATGGACCGATATCGGAAATTTGTATTTTTTGTATTTAAGTAACATCCTTTTATTGCCAGAACTAATTTTAAGAAAAAAAAAAGTTCTTAAGTTCGCTTAAACGACATTTTCATGAGAAAATCGGTTTAGGCTATATCTCGGGTATGTATGGAACAATGTCGAAAATTTTCATTTCCTGTATTTAAGTAATCTCCTTTTAATATTAAAACTGATTTCAGCAAAAACAACTTTTAACATTTTCCTTAAAAATCGATTTAGGCTATATCTCGGATATATGGACCGATATCGGTCGCCATGCTATACAAACAACTTTTTAAAAAAAATTTTTCATACAAAATTGCAAAAAAGAATATCTTTTTTTTTTTAGAAATTTTGGACATATTTCAGCTATATGTAAACCGATTTTACTGAATTTTAATAGCAAACCCATGAATCGATGGGGTAATAGAGTAGTGAAAAAAAGATTCTAAGTCTAATGGTTTTCTCAGAAACGGTATTTCAACAACCGACAGACAGACATCGCTAATCGACTTTTCTATCAATACTGATTCAGAATATATACAATTTATAGGGTCGCAAATGAAAATTGTAGAAATTACAGACGGAAGCACAAACTTCTATATACCCTTTACATTTTGGTGAAAATAAAAAAAGTCTTACTTTTAGATACAAAATCGGAAAATAATTAGCTTCTTGCCTTTTCTATTAACTAACTCTTAATAACACGGAGTGAATTATTCCCGACTAACCAGCGACCCGTGTGGCTTACCAGGCACACACAGGTCGCAATTCTTGCCATATGTTTGTAGCCATATAGGCAACCGGTTGTTTAGGAATTTGTGCCTTCTAATCCTTCCTGTTTGCACTTCCCAGCAATCAATGTAAGACAAGGCTTAATGAGTTGGTAGGCTGAAGCCTATTAAGAGCATCAGCCCTTAAATCAACTCACTCGTCTAACTATCACCACTGGTTCCTTACAATACAGGTATCTGTTGCATGACAACAGCATCTCGGGAGGCTGCTAGCCCTTGAAAGAATACATGCACCAACAATTATCAGGAATACTAACTCGCCCTTCGTGTATATTTAGGTTTAAACCGCAACCAGAACGTTCCAGCTAAGGTTTGATCTGCCCGGTTGGAACTACATGGGGGCATGCTGATCCCAGTTCTGAAAATTTTTACCCTTGTTAAGGGTTTCGGAAGACCATTACAACATAAGTCATGCGGCTTTCTAGAGATTTATTTGCTACAACAAACGGGAGTCTCCTTCCCCTCCTTACTCGAAAAACAGAGTGCCCTAGTTTGGAATACGTCAAGGCAAAACCTGTTCCTCGAGGCCAATTAATTACACAGAAAGAAAAGGCTCGTACTAAATTCAAGTACTTTTTTTTCCTTTTAGTAATAGCACGAATAGCACACAAGAGTACTTTAAGAAACGGGACTGTTCAAGAAATCCAATCCTGTGCTAGGACTTAAAATAAGTATAAAATTCTTGAATCAAGTGCAAATTTATTGAAGATAGTAAAAAAAACCAGAACAAAGGCCCAAATACATACATACGAGTATATGTGCATGAATTGCTGAGAGATAGGAAAAAAGTATCTCTAAGAAAAAAGCGGTTTTTGTTTTACTTGTGGAATACTATTTGAGCATTTTTTTTAATTCTCATAAAGTTATTTAAAATAATGTATATGGTTAAATGTTTGAAAATATTTTTTTCCAAGTCTACTGTTGATTAGAATAACTGCTATAAAATATGGACTTAGGTATAGGAAACACAAAAACAAAAACTCGTATTAGTAGCTAATAGAGAAAATAATAATTGGATCAATTCTTCTTATTTCATGTACGGATTCGGGGTTGAATCAAAGTTATCGAGAATAACTTTATGATGTACAGACAAATCGATAAAGTTGTACACCTATTATCTAATTATTGTTACAAATTTGTAACACATCTAACCCAGTGTGCAGCCGTTGATCTGCTTGTTATAAATGTACAAGCACATGCACACAAACAAGATAAAACTAAAAACATAATACACAAACAAACAAACATACATGATTTGAAGAACGCAAATTTCCAAGTAAATCAAATTCAAATGATGTTATTGTTATTCTCGTTTTGTTGTAATTTCGTTTCTTATTATTGTTGTTTTTACTTGATAATTGTTCGCTAGCAGGTGTGTGAGTAAACTATACTTCTACATTTGATTCTAGAATTATGAATGGCTAGAATCTTCATGCTGATTGTAGAAGATGATAAAGAAGTATAAATAACAGCCCTACCTGCTGCAGCAAGACAGTCATAAGTCAGATTAGTTAGCAAGTCTAGTGTCTTAATACACAGTGGTATTAAGTGTAAATAAAGTTGTTAAGTATTTAGTGCAGTGTAACCAACAAGTGAGTGAGTCATTATTTCATTTGCAATTGAAGACGACGCAAAAGCGTTTCTAGAGGCAAAAACGTAACAATATGAATGTGTATGTCTGGCCACCAGGGTTCTAAAAGCCTTTATTCTCCCTCTCTTTCTCTCGCTTTTTCTCTTTTAGTTAATACTTATTTCTTTATAAAAACTTACCTATTTCTTTTTATAAATTATGTAATATTGAAATAAGTTTCTTGTAAATGATGAATAACAAAATAATGATGCCTTCCCTTAATTAAATATATTTTTTTTTAACTTTTTTTTTAATATTTTAATATTTTTTTGTGATTTTTTTTTCGTTTTAAATTTTTTTGATGATGATTTTTAATATTTTCTAACGTTGCCAGGGAAGTAAATTATTGTGATGATAAAGGCGGGGTTGTTGTTGAGTAATAAGAGGATTAGAAGAGGATGATGAGTCAATATGTAAAACATAAAATTGCATAAATAATTTAGTGAATGTTTGTAGATTTAAAGAACTGTGAAAATAATGTAGCATTTGAAGGAACTCCGATTGTTAATAGGGTCGACTGGCATCTTTAGGCCGTTTCAATTGTACCTTCAGTCTTTTCATGCCAATCTGAAAACCATTCATGGCCTGAATGGCAGCTTGAGCGCTGGCAGGATTATCAAATGAAACGAAACCTTTACACAAAAACGTAAAAGAAAATGTATGTAGTTTTGACAAATTTAAAACCATTACCATAAAAATAATTCTTACCAAAACATTTGCTCTGGTTTGTAGCACGATCTATAAATACTTTTGAACTGATCACATTGCCAAATGGCAGGAACATTTGCATGAGCTCAGCATCACCAAATTCTTGTGGCAAATGATAAATAAAGAGATTGCAGCCCTCGGGACCCGAAATCGAACATCCTGGGAACATCAGAAAATCTTTAAAGGTGCACATGGCATAAAAGTAGAAAAAAGAAAAAAACAAACGAAATTTGTTTTCATATAATAATGATGAGAAAATCATAAATGATTAAAATCAATTGTGGGTGGGCGTGTTGGGATTTTAATAAAGGAAAATAAAAAATTTAAAAGTTTATAATAACTAATGAGGCTCGATTTTTCAACTACAGGAAATTAATTAAAATAAAGTACAAATAACTTTTAAATGTGGTGTTTTGTTTATAAATGAAAGCTTAAAATATAAACTTAATATAAACTAATAAATGCTATGTGTTTTTAAAACTAAAAAAAAAAGTTATTTACTCTAACATGCACAAACATGCATTAAATGAATTGCATTTTTTTTTAAATAAATTTATGTATAAAAATTAAACATTTAGTTCTATTTTTTTTACAATACCTAAAATAGATTTATTTATTTTTATAAAAAAGTATACATCTACTTTAACACACACACACACACAAGCAAACATTAAATTATTTTTTTTTGGTAAAAAATGTCATAAAATTTGTTGTTTTTATTCTTTTAATAAAAGTTAATGTTTAACAACATTAACTTTACATATTTGTAAGTAAATACCTTTTGGTTATTACAAATATTTATTTAGTTAGTTGTGCTCCATAAAATAGAACAGTATATTAAAATGCTGCTGTGTTTTCAAATAGCTTTTTTTGTAGTGTATTTTTTTTTGTAATGATTTCTCGTACGAGGGAAAACAAAAACTAAGGCGAATTCATTATACTTTAGATGCATTACAATTTCAGGCGAATTGCTATCTATTTGCACTACTCGACTTGACAATTTTTATACAACTCTACTCTGCACATTCTCACACAAAGAAGCGTTAAAGCTGCATGTGTTACTTATCAGCTATCTCTGACAGCTCAATTCGCCTTTCATATAAAAATATGTGTGTTTCACAAGATCTTGGACAAATATTCTCTAAATTTGCCAATTGTACGGGGAACAGATTTTGCCTTGGCGTATTCCTAACTTGGGCACTCTGTTTTTCGGGTATAGAGGGGAAGGGGTCCCTCGTTTGTTGTAGCAAATAAAATTCTAGGAAGCCGCAAGACTTATGTTGTGTTGGTTGCCGAAACCCTTATCAAGGGTATAAATTGGCAGAACGGGGATAAGCATGGCCCCCAGGTGGTTCTGCTTGCAGTTCAAACTGAGCTGATCATGGATGAGGTGCCTACCTCGGCTGAAACGTTCTGGCTGTGGTTGAAACCTAAAACGCCGGAAGGGGGTGTTAGTATCCTTGATAATTGCTTGACGGTGGCTTTTTTCGGGGACTAACAAACTCCCGAGGGTCTGTTGCCTCTACAACAGATACCTGTACTGTAAGGAACCAGTGATGATGGTTGACAGGTGATTTAGTTTAAGGGCTGATGCTACTAGTGGGCTTCGGCCTACCAACTCATTAAGCCTTGTCTTCCCTTGATTGCTGGGAAATTGCATACAGGAGGGATTAGAAGGCCCGAACTCCTCAACAAAAAGTTGCTTATATGGCATAAATTGCTACCTGTGTGAGCCTAGCCAGCAACACGGGGGCGCTGGTGAATCGTGAATAGTTCACTTCGTGGAACTGGTTCACCATCAGATAAGGCCGCAAGGCAGGTGCTGATGGAAATCTTTTTCACAACTGTAACCAAAACATCTGGAACACAAAAATCATAATTGTATTCGTACATCTTGAAATGCTAATCCTGCTTACTTTTTCAATTAACATATATTTTAGATAGTCTGGGAACAGTACTCACAGGATAACCTTTACATATACAGTGCATTGTAGCAGAACTAGGAAAATAGGTTGACAGTAGGGTAAAGAGCAAGTAGTGTTTCTGAACATTTGACTTTCCAAAGTTATAGCAGGCGGGAAACACTTACGACTGGAAAACTAATGCACTCTGTAATGCGTTGTTTGAATCCCCGGACAATCGATTACAAACGAACGAGCTTTAGACGATGTACGCTTGTTATGTAAAAATATGCTTCGGAAACACAATCCATAATCTAGCCAGAAAAAAATCCACAATAGTAACGATAGGACAAAGTAACACACCTTACACTGCGGTGATGCTCCAGTGAGTCAACAGAGTTGGATACTCTACTGTAACCGATAAGCTTCTTCGCTATCTCTTGGACTCGGTCGAGAAACCTCAAAATAGAATTTGAAGCACCTGTCCAAAACATGAGAGTTGCATTCCGCCGGATATAGGTGGATTTCATTCATACATGTCTCTAACATTTCTTTACATCTTTCAAACAAATGAACAACCGTTATTTGCTACGATTTGCTTTTTGAAAGTATCGAAAGGCAGAGAACAAAAATTCGATACTTTCAAAGAGCAAATCGTAGCAACCAACGGTTGTTCATTTGTTTGAAAGGTGTAAAGAAGTGTTAGAGACGTGTATGAATGAAAAAGCAATGTGTTTTGACAGGTATTATTAGAGCATTTTTCTTTTTAAACTCTCACCAATTTGTTTACATTGTTGGGATATAAAGTTGAATGTTTGAGAATATCTTTCAAAAATTTCCAAAGTCTACTGATGATTAGGGTAGTTCCTATGAAATGTCGACATATAGATAGCTGGGAAACATAGAAAACAAGCTATTTATAATTTTTTAAAAACTTTTATAATTTTTTGTAGTTAAAATCACAGAGTATATTGGGTTTTTACTTTTAAATTCACATAAATTTCTTGAAATTGCACTAAATCATACAAAAAAAATCTTCAGATTAAAATGGCGCGAAAATATTTGTAAACAAAAGAAAAAAAATTTGACAGTCTCATTGGAAAAAAACACGAGAAGCAAAAAATAATCACCTGAGCTGTCAAGTTCACCTAGTAATGAATTCGCTTTGCTTTAGTAATTACAAACTTAAGCTTTATTTTTACGTTGCCACCCTCGTACAAATGTAAATTACCATTAAAGCATAGGTTTTATTTCCAATTCAATTCACAAATATAATATTAAAAGTTAAAAAAAAAACATTATTTAAGTTTTTTTAATATGTTCTAAAAAAGTGTAGAAAAAAATTACTTTCATAGCTCACAAAACTTTATTATACATAATAAAATTATGCAAAAGGAAATTGAAATATTTAATTATTTAAATTAAATGTTGTGGGTCTTCTTTTATGACATTTTTTTTAAAGATTTGTTTATAGATTTGATTAAAAAAGATTTGGAATTAATACGCTGGTTTAAATAATGGTAAAAAAAGATTTTGGAACTTTTTGTTCCGTTAATTAACAAGTTTAGCTCAAATTCAAAATCCCCTGGGAAATTTTTTTATTATTTAAAATAAATTTAATTAGTTATATACTGTAATAAAAAAAATTAATAATATTACTTTGCGAGTTACTAGAATATACAACTTATAAGATTATTAAGCTTAGGATGCATTGCTTTTCACGAAACTCGTTAGTTCTAAAAGTTTTATAATCGCTTTATTAAAACCATGAGTGTTAAAAAGCTTATTTGTATGAAAATTAAAAAGCTTCATTTACATTAAAGTTTATTGCTCTTTCGTAGTAAGTGCAAATTTGACCCTTTTTCGATGTCTATGTGACTTTTTATGACAGTTTGTATAAAATACCCTTTTTGACCCTTTTCTCAAATATAGAACATTTTGTTGAGAATAATCGAACAGCTCTTGTATGTAGAGTTTAGCATATACAAGGTGGATAATCAATTTTGCTATAGTAAGAAACTCAAATAACTTTTTGTAAAGTTTATGTAATTTATTTTTTATTAATTCATTTGAAAAATAATACGTTTTTATTAAAGTAATTCATTAAGTTTTGAAAATAATTGAATTCAAATAGCCTCCACCCACGTTGACGCATGTATGACATCTTATCAAAAAGTTATTCATTGCTTTCTGGAGTGTTGCAGCAGGAACTGTCTTAATTTCGATTGGATTGCTTTAAATCATCCAAATTTGTTGGTTTTTGTTTTTTTTTTTTTTTTTTGTAAACTTCGTATTTGCAATAACCCCACAAAAAAAATCAGGTACAGTGAGGTCAAGAGACCTGGAAGGCCAACGAAGTGCGGAGTTTCTTAAAATCAGCTTATTGGAAAATTTTTGCCTCAATTCTGCCATAACAGGCGTGGCTATGTGACAAGTTGACCCATATTGTTGAAACTAAACAGTGTTGAAAGGGATTCTCCTTCGGCGCATTTCTGGAAAGAAAAACTCTTACAACATCTTTAAGTAGCGGTCTCAATTGACCGAAAAAATAAGGCCCGACCATGCACCTTGAATAAACTGCACACCACACTGTGAAGCTAAGTGAATGTAATTGCATCTGATTGAGTATCTGTGATACTCGATAATTTTGTTTGTTAACATTGTCGTTTAAAGCAAAATATGCCTCGTCAGGCATAAAAATGCAGTTCAAGGCGTTTTCATCCTCTGACACCATTTGAATGATGTTCTCACAAAATTCCAAGCGAATCGGAAAGTCTGTATGGTTCAGTTTGTTTGTCAATTGAATCTTACATGAAAATAAGTTTAAATCTTGGTGCAAAATTGTCTACAGTAACTGTCTGCTGACCCCCATTTGGGCAGATAAGCTCCTTGTCGAAACTCAAGAATTAGATTGTGTGGCAGCAGCTACAGCAGCGATAGTTTCCTGCGTCCTAACAGAGCGATCTGATTGATAAGACCTTCTTGCGGTTGTGCCACGCTCGACCCTTATTATAAACCATCTGCTAGGAGGAGTGCCACCAAACATGCGCCTATATTCTCTTTGGACGGAAACCGCGGACTCTAAGGCATGAACGCAATGCACTATCCAAATTCTTGTTTCATTGTCCCAATTCTCCATTTTAGTTAAATTTAAAGACCAATCTATAAAACACAATAAAAATGTAACAGATTAGTTACACAGAAAATAAGTTATTGCGTTTTTTTTCGGTAGCAGTTTTCATCAGCCACCCTGTATTTGAATTTAAATAGGAAATGTTTAACTATAACTTTTGTTATAGACTTTTTCATATCTTTAATTTCAAGTTTTTTTCTTTTAAACATACATGGATAAGTATGTAAACATTTATGTACATATGTTTATTTGCAAAGGCATTTCATTTTAATAAATATATATGTATACATATAAAATACCTATACCAATAACTCGAGTATTATACGAAATGTTTCAAATAATGCTCGTTTGTTTCCAAATAAAAATATGTCCTGATATTTGCTTTGCTTACATTTTCAGACACGCAAGTTCGATTGTATTATTTGATAGAAACACAATATTCAGCGTTGTCAATTTTGAAATTTGAAAAAGCACCAGAATGGAAGAAAAAACACGTTATTTCAACAAAAACGCACCAAGTTTAAAATTTGTCTCTACATTTTGAAAAAACCATTTTGTATTATTAAAAGTACATGTATTTTCATTCAAATACATTAACTTTTTAAATAATGTTTATGATGTGCTGTTCCTAGAACAAAAACTTTAATAGAAATTTTCTTGACGAGTTGCTAGTCTGCATTATATGAACAGCTCATAATTGTTGTTAATTATCACAATCAAAATATATACTTCTATTTTTGTTTTTAAAAAACTTAATCCAATTTTCCTTAAAAAAGGTGTCACAACTTTTTTTTAATACCCTTTATGAGTCATTTTTTGAAAAATTTCGAAGGCAACATTGTTTATAAGGCGTGTTTCCTTACTCTACTTTGGGATTCCGTGGGGGGGTCCCTTAAAAATTGGTCAAATGAGCGGGATTTTGAGAGAACATTGTGCTTTTTCTTCTTGCACGAAACAAGCTGTACTTTCTCTATGGGCTGGTTTGTTCAAATAGTTAGCCAATCAGCAGTTTAGGAAATATACAATAGCAAAGAAAAGATATTGATTTGAACCAGTCGATATACGAGGGTGGATTCATATTGAAACTATCTAGCGCAAGAAGATCATTGATTAGTTTATTTGTTGTAGTCGTTTGAATTAAGCAACTTTTGTGTTTCTTGAAAAATGGAATGCAGTGATTAAACACTATTATTTGAAAGAGAAAACGGCGAAACAAAAAAAAGAAAAGCTTGATAAACATTGCGGTGAGTCTGCTCCATCAGATTACAGGATAAAATATTGGATTGATGAGTTGAAACGCGGCCGTACAAGCACTGCTACAATACCATCAACAGAAAGTCCACAAGAGGTGGTGGCTAAAGAAAAGCCTCGATATCGTTATGAAGGATCGCTGAGCTAAGTTACGTAAGATTGTTGAAATGGTAAACATATCATATGAGCGTGTGTTTAACATTTTGCATGAAAATTTGCATATGAAAAAAAGCTATCGGCAATATTAGTGCCACGTTTGCTCAGTGTCGAACAAAAATGAGTTCGACAGATTACTTCACAGCGGTGTTTGGATATGATAAAGCGTAATCTTGTTGATTCTTGGCGTCGATTAATAACTGTTTATGAAACAACCAAACCAAAAATCAATCGAAACTATAGGTGGAAGCTGGCGAAAGTGCTCCGAACAAGGCGAAGACAGTGAAAGCAGCTTCCAAGATTATGGCCACTGTATTTTGAGATGCACACGGGATATTGCTCATTAATTATCTTTAAAAGAGATCTACAATCACAGTAAAGTATTATCGTGCGTTATTGGATCAATTGATTGATGTTATCAAGAAAAAACGACCACATTTAAAGAAGAAATAAGTGCCCTTTCTCAAAGACAACACACCGGTGCACACTGCCTTAGACACCATAGTAAAATTACGTGAAAAATACTTCGAATTGATTAATCATCTACCTTATAGTCTAGATTTAGCTCCTTGTGACTTTTACCTGTTTCCAAACTTGAAAAATTAGCTCGCAGGAAAAGATTCATCTCAAACAAACTAACGCATGTCTCGAAGGGTTCACAAAATCGTATTATTCAGATGCCGTAAAAAGTTGGAATATCATCTTACTAAGTGTATTTTTTATGAGCTAAAAACAGCTGAGTTGAGTAATAAATGGTTTTTGAAAAGAAATGTATTTTTTCCTACTTAAGCCTTACCATAACGTGCATAGATTGACTTAAGCTTATGTCAAAATTGCCTGCCAAATACACATGTGAATCTAAAACGACACTAGATGAAACTTAACGAAAACTTTCATTAAGTTCATTTTAGTTGTACACATTTGATTATATGTAATGGCACAGTTTCTTAAGCTGGCTTAATTCACTTTATGACCTTATAGTTAGACCTTTAGATAGCTTCAATATTAAATAAAAAAATCTACTTAAAGTATCAAGAGGGCAACGCTGATTGCGTTCTTGGTATTTCGTTTCTTATTCTCTTTGTTTGTTGTTTTTGCTTTCTTATTGTTCGCAAGCATTTGTGTGTGAGTATGTAGATGTGTAGGAATTATATTTGTACATTTAATGCTGGAATTAACAATAACTAGAAGATAATAAGAAAGTATAAATAGCATGCAAGTCTGCGGCGGAGAGTCAGTATATTTTTAAACTTTCTGCAAGACAGTCATAAGTCAGAAAAGCAAGCAAGTCTAGTGTTTAATACATAGTGATATTAAGTGTAAATAAAGCTGTGAATTAAGTACTGTGTAACGGAAAAGAATGTGAGTCATTATTTCATTTGTAATTAAGGAATCCACATAAACATTTTTAAAGGTAAAAACGTGATAATATTGTTTAATTCCCTTTCAACACTGTGGCGTTATACTTTCAAAGAAGGATAAGTCATAAAAAAAATATGTTTTGGATATATTTTTTATCTCTTACTGTTTTATAATTCTATGAATATTTTTATTCAAAGTAACTGCCAGCAAAGCATGAACTAGATTGCTAGCTATTTTATTTCTATGATTATAATCAGCAATGTCACAGAGTTCAATTCCGATCGGAAACAGATTTGAAACCATTTTTTGGTTCTTTAAAATATAAACAACTAAAAAGTTTTTTAAATTAAATCATTTCTAATTTCAAGAATACAACTCATGTTTTCTTTTAAGACTGAATTGTTTCGAAAATATTTTTAGTTTTTCTTAATTTATAGAGCCAAACCACCGATTCAATTCCATTTCCGAACGAAATTGAGCTGTGAGATATGACTGAATAGTCTAATTTCATTCCAAATCTTTTTTTTTCGTTTAAAATATTTAAAAAATAACTAAACTAAAACAAATATTTAATATTCGTTTTAAAATAAACTAAACAAATTTACAATTACAACGAAAGTAAACAAAAACCAATTGAAACTTTTTATATTTATAAATAAAAAAATAAAAAAAAAGTTGAAAACATAAATATTAGGTTCTTACCTTCACGTGGAGCGGGTGCAACCGCCGCTATTGGTGGTGGCAAAGCTTGTGGAATATGTCCATAAACGGCGGGAAAGGCTGCATTATAAATAATTTTGTTTGGTTTTACACAAAAATCGAAACATTTAAAAGACAACACAACAATTAAATATAAATATGTATAATAATTTATTTATATTAATTATAAAAGACAATATATAAATAAATACAGTATTTATATCAAGTAAAAAAGAAAACGACAAATTAAATGATGAACAAAAAACAGAATAAAATTGAAAAAAAGATAACTATTAACATTTATATTTAATTTCTCAATAAAATTAAATAACAGAAAAATACATTTTAATTATGAATGAAAACAATATAATTTTACAAAACTTAAAAATATAGAGAGATTTTTTTTATATATTTTTTTATAGGGTCTTATTTTATTTATTTAACTATACAGCTGCAAAGTAAATTTGCAAAGCATAGAATGTCTAGCGTGGGCGGGGTTGCAGAGACCATGCCCAAGATGGTATTAACAGTACACTTAGAGCCTCCCTGTGACTAACTACGAGTATAACGACCTCTGCCTTCACATAGGAAGTTGCAGCGTGGTTAACAGTAGTGAAAAAAACTTACATCATCACCTGTATTTGCGGCCTTATCTGATGATAGACTAATGTCACGGGGTGAATTATTCACTATTCACCAGCGCCCCCTTGTGGCTGTCTAGGCTCACACAGGTAGCAATTCTTGCCATATGTTGGTAGCCATATGAGCAACTTCTTGTTGAGGAGCATGGGCCTTCTAATCCCTCCTGTATGCAGTTACCCAGCAATCAATGTAACACAAGGCATAATGAATTGTTGGCCGAAGCGCACTAAGAGCATCAACCCTTAAACCAACTCACCCGTCAACCATCACCACCGGCTTCTTACAGTACTAATATGAAAAGCCGGTTCAAAACTGGTTAGAGAAGTGGTTTCGAATTTTTTTCGGAAACCCCACAATTGGATTCGTGAATACCCAAAATCCCCCCACTTCCCCAGAAGCAATACGACAAATCCAATTTTCGCACTATATCAGCAACACTGTATATAAAGTTTTATATACCTATTATCATATGTAATAATCACTCATATGGTTTCAAACGTTGGAAACATACAAATTTAATTCCAACATTTTAAATGCTGCAATAGAGTTTGTTTCAGTCTTTCGGGTTGTGATTGTTAAAGTTAAACCTCCACGATTACTACTCCTCATCATAACCTATTTTCCTAGCTCCAGTACAATGCACTCACCTGAGTACTGGTCCAAGATAAAAAAATAAACGAATATACAAGTGAATGTGATATAAGCGTGTTAAAATTGATGCAGTTGACCATAGTGTTACCTTATCTCAAAGCACTTTCAGTATTTTTTTTAACTTCTATAACTTTTTATAATAATGAAATGTCAAATTAAATTGAAAAAAAAAAAAATACTATCAGCTGTTTAACGAACTGTTAAATAAAGCATTGTTGCTATCTAGAAAATATGATTTTTTTTTGTCAAACGATGATATTTTTCCAAAGTTTCTGGCAACGTTGCATTGTGCTTATTTAACGTCTTGTTATGGGGAATTTTTGCACTTGGATTTCCAGCTCCATCCATATAAAATCCAATTTAACAGAGTTCAAGCCTTTTAATCCCTCTTGTATGTAATTTCCCAACAGCCAAGTCCGTTAAGAACATCTGCCCTTAAGCACTCACCCATCTAACCATTACTCCTGGTACCTTACAATACAGGTATCTACTGCAGGCCAACAGTACCTCGAAAGGTTATTAATTTCCGAAAATTGGCATGTAACAAAGTTATCAGAGAGACTAATTCACCTTCCTGTATCTTAAGGTTTTAACTATGCCTATTTTGGATGCAACCAGAACGTTGCATCCAAAGTAGGCACCCCAAATATGTTCAGCGCCTGGATGGACTGCAAGGCAAAAACATGTAGGGCTTTTCTGATCCCTTGGTAAGGGTTTCGGATGTCCAACGCAACATAACTCATGCGGCTTCTTAAAGTTTTGTTTGCTGCAACAAAAGAGGGATTCCTTCCCCTCTATGCCCCAGAAAACAAAATGTCCTGGTTTGGTCTACGGTAAGGCAAAACTTGTTCCTCCGGTGATGGGCGGGTGTAAGGTAATAAATCTTAATATTTTTGAAGGCAGTAAAATGAATTTAAGGCTTTTCATTGTGCTGACTTAAAGCATATGTTATGTCTATTTTTTTAGTTTTTTTCACGATGGTTACGAGCAATATTGTCATCTTATTTCGGCTTGATGTTGAGGTTTGGGACATCCTGTATAATTTATTTGAGTGTTTAAATTTTAAGTTTTCACGCCGTTTTACCAAAAAAATCACTCCATATTTCTTTGAAAAAATCATATAATAAGAAGAAAACAAAAGGTACAAAACTAAATAAAAAACTTTAGAAAAAAAGCAATTTATTTAAACATTGTTTTTCTTTATTCTGTTTTGATTGTTTTAAGGTTTGTTAAACAATTTTACTATAACAATTAATATTTATGGCATGACACAACAATTATAATTGAAAAATAAATATAATTATTATAATAAAACAACATAAATTCTGATAAATGGTTAATGGGTGATTTTTAAATATTTATTTTAATCCGAAATTTTTTTTATGAGAACTTAAAAAAAAAAACAAACAATTTTATGATCAAATAAAAGTAACTTAAAAATCTTATTTCCTATTAACTATTTAGTAATTGGAAAAAAGTTAATAATTTAATGTACTTACCAACTCCAGGAAATGGTGGCATGCCAGTGGCAAAGGCATGTTGTAAAGCCGCAGCTTCACCATTTGGCAGGCCTTGGGGTGGTATAGTTAAATGTAGAGGTGCTGCAAGTTGTACCAAAACTTTTATATTAATTAAATTGTTATCAATATAATGTTATTGCGTAACGTTTTCTCTTAGCTTAAGGAACTTGCTTAACTATTCTAAGCTCAATACATATAGTACATACAGGATGTCCCAGACCTCAATGTCAATCCGAAACAGGGTGACATGAGTGGTTATAACCATCATGAGAAAAATTAGAAAAGAGTATGAAAAAAACATTTTAATCAATTAAAATGGGTGACTTGATGTTGAATTGTGGGACACCCTGTATATAAAAATGAAAATTAATATAATAAAATAAAAATGTCAGGAATTTTTCGAGCTTGAGGTCCAATTTTTTATTTTTATTTTAAAATTTCGAATATTTCGCTACACCACTGGGTAGCATCATCAAAGCTTATATCAAATAAAAAACAACAACAAATAAATATAACCCAGTTGGCCATCAGAGACATGCGCCGATAGTATTTTCGGCGACGGCGGCTGACCAAAAATTAGTCGACGGCGGCGGAAATTCGGCTCAAATCGGCTGAAAATAACTGAAAGAAATTAAATGCAAGCAAATGTGATGCTATATATATTTGCATATATTTACTTTAAAATACTAATGGTCCGATATAAAAATACTTGTATTTTTATATAATAAAATATGGAATATAAAAATAGACATTAACGTTGTTTTTCTTATAAATTCATTCATTCTTTTATAAACTCATTCATTTATTAAACTAATTCATGTTTTAAGAACACATATTTCTCAATCATTAATTTAGATTATTGGGACATAAAGTTGAATGTCTGAGAATACTTTTCAAAGGTTTCCAAGTCTACTGATGATTAGGGTTGCTCCTATGAAATGTCTATACATAGACAGCTAGGATATGTTTCCAAACAAGCTGTTTATAATTTTTAAAATTATTGTTTCCTCAATAAGTTTTGAGTTTTTATTTTGTTTTTATATAAGAGCAATATGTTATTTTATATAAAAAATTTAAACTTTTTGCAACATTTTTTTCGTTCTTGGCACCATAAAATGTGTAGCAAATATTTGCAAAACGATCTATATTAGAGATATATGTAACTATAGTCAAAGTGTATTCATTTGACGAAAATTTGTTTGCATCATATTTCTTAGCACTATTGACTTAAAAAATATATAAAAAAGCTTATTTTAAGCCGAATTAGCCGACAAACTTTTGGCGGCGGCTACAGGAATTTATCGGCGGCTCAGGCTTACTCGGGTGAAATCGGCTCGGAGCATGTCTCTGATTGGCCATGTCTTAAAGACATCTCAAACAAAGGGTACAATACACTAGGAATTCGTGGAAGACATATTGACGATACCTCAAACAAATCGTTGACGAAATTTTCGAACAAATGGCCACTAAGTCTTGCAAGACCACACAAGCGACAGTTTCCCTCACCGCATTGTCGACGATTATATACACTACATTTTCCTCTACCATGTCGTCGACGATTACACAAGTGACAATATCCACACTATCTCGTCAACGATTGTGCAGGCGATGATTTCCAACACAGTATCGTCGACGATTGCATAGACGACATAATCGTTGATGATTGTTCTGACGATATCTTCACTAAACTGTCGGTAATGATAGTGATTTAATGAAAATTATTCAGCTTCTGATGTCTTTTGAAAAATTTACTCTATATTAAATCGTCAGATTTTTTTTTTAATTATTAATAGTGTCATAATACAATTTTCTCTACAAAAAATGCTAACAAATTGTCAACGAAATATTTAAAATAGCATAAAAATCTATTACATTTTTTACGTAATATAAAAAAGTGCAAAAATTAATTAGAAAAGAATAATCAATATATTTGTTATCGATTATTTTTTAAAAATTAATATGTATGCATGTATAATTAATTGAAGAAAATGTATGTTAAATTTATTTACATACATATACATACATATATAAGTGCATAACTGTAATATATATTTTTTATTTCATAAGAATAATTCCTGACATTTTTATTTTACAATTATAAAAGTCGAAAAAACTGTCATTACTTAATATTACAATACATCTAATTTGTCAACATTGATTTAACAAAATGATAAATAGTGTTGTAATATTTATTGTTGAAAAGGAATTTTGTGTTTAATATTTTTACTTTTAATTTTAAAATAATTTTTATTACTCGTAAGTAGAAAAATATGCATTATATAGATGTTAATTTGTAATCATATATAAATGAACAGTTTTATTACATTACATTATGTTAATGACACTTAGTCATCATATGTGCCGTTAGTTAAATAACAAATGTAATCAGAGCGCAGAGAGTAAATTAAAAAAAGAACTACGAGCCGAAGAAAGAGAATATTTTCTCGCACAAATATGATAATGGGACACACGGTTGTTATATTGATGACAGTAAGTCATTAAAATTATTATTAGACCAATTTAAATTCTCATTGATTTTTTGAAAATGATAGAATATAAAGTTAAATGTTTGAACATATTTTTGAAATCATTAAATTGATTCAGAGTTTAAGTTTAGCTGATGATAGCGTATCAAGGTATTAATGATATTTTGTCATAAAATTTTCTCCATTTTGCAACTTCTCAGATGTTAATGTGCCATCATATCACCGAGATTTTTACATCAAATTGAATCCAAATTATGTTGGTCTGATATTAGTGTGCCATTGTATTGATGATATTTTGTCGTTACATTGACAACATTGAATCCAAATTATTGTTGGTCTGATGTTAGTGTGCTATTGTATTGATAATATTTTGTCATTACATTGACTTTATTTAGCAATTTCTTCGATATTAGAGTATCATTGCATTGATCACTTGATCACATCAAAAATATTTCGATAAAGCATCCCCATGATGTCAGTATGATATTTCATTTATGAAATAATTGTCATAATTGCCGCTAATAATAATTAGAGCAACTGATGTAATGGTTGATATCACAGCGATGAATAGTGTTATGGAGTCAAAAATTAGAACATTTATGCAGCATTGCATTAATGTTAAATTAGATCACAGCTATGACGGGTTTCCTATGAGTGTAAGCAGCAAACCGTCTTTTTTAATTAAGCGTATAAAACAAACTACTTAATAAAACTACTCTATAGCTTAGTCTTAATAAAAGAGCAATAATTTATTAAAAAAAATACTTACGTCCTGGGAATGGTGTCTGTGGTGGCATTCCATTTGTAAAGACACCATCAGCAGCCGCAGCAGCAGCGGCGGCGGCAGCAGCACTGCCTGGTTGTCCATTTGGTGTCTGGGCACCCATTTGAAAATTGGGCATGGTCGGTGAGGGTAATGATGGTTGACCAGCACCATTAATGCCAGGAGGTATTTGAGTGGCCAAAGCAGTCATTGGATTGATATATGAACCAGGGGCTGTGGCAGCGGCAGCCATTAAAGCAGCTTGTTGTTGCTTCACGAAACGAAAATTGAGAAAAACAAAAGAATATAATAAGAAAAAAAAAAATTGCAAAATTTATTGCATGAAAATAAAAATTTGATTATTCTTACAATATATATACATATGTATACTTCATGTATATGTATTGCTTTTCATTTTATTCCGGTAAAACAAAAAATAATTATGTGTGTATGTGTATGTATATACCTGCGCATAAGCTCCATATGGACCAAATTGATTAAAGACAAATGGATTGAGGAGATTCATATGACCAGCCATTTGTTGCATACGCCGTATTTGCCTTTCTTTTTCAGTATCAGCAAATTTAACTACCAGACTGGAGGAAGCACCCTGTAATTAGAAAGCGGAGCAAAAAACAAGAATTAAATTTCAATACTTAAATTAATTTGCTTATAAATAATCAGGCTTTCTTATTTATTTTTTCTATTTTGTTTTGTTTTGTGTAAAATATAAATGAAAATATCATTGAGCTGTTTTAATCCCTGGCATTTTAGCTTTTAATTAAAGCAAATAAAAAAATTAATTATATGTTTTTTTCACTTCTTGTGCAATTTATTGTCTCTATCATTAAATAAATGATTGAATTAGGTAAATGTGATGTATTTTGTGTAAAATTAAATTATGCTTAAACATGTTTTTGCTAGCTGGTAAAAGCATTAATGTGCGTATCCATGTTTTCTAGTCCATATAATAAATTATTTATATGCATATATTATTTAGTCATTATTATGCTAATTAAATTTCGGTATCAGACTGTACAATGCATATATGTACATGTAGACTAAAATAAAAACTCTAAGCCAGGAGTGCTCAAGCCCTATGCGCTTTTTGCTGATTTATTTTGTAAACGCATGTGTACAAATACAAGTGCAATGCAATAACACTTTCATGTTTTTTGATTATTAAATAAAATTAGTTTTTCCTTAAATGGTTTGGTGTTTGTACTTCCATATAGAACTTTTGGGCACCCCTGCACTAAACACATTTTATATGTTAATCATTATCAGAAAAACATCAACGTTATCATTAATTTTAGATAATATAATGATTGGCAGTAAGACAAAAATAATTTTTGAAAATTTGTATGAACATTGTCAGGGATGAAGAGCGTGCAGGCAGTTACTGGTTTATATCTGTCAAAAATGCTCATGTACATGCAAAATGTAAGAGACCAAGCCAAATAGCGGGGCGTCAATGCTTTGCAATTGGAAAATCCAATTTTGTTGGAGCTTTTTTGTTCTCATGTCCGTACATTTTGTATGGAGCATACCGATACAACGCGGCGGCAACGGCAACGCTTTGCAATTGGAAAATACAATTTTGACAGTGCGTTTCACAGTGAAGTAAGTTGCAAAAGAAAACAATTGTAAACAAAAGAGTGAAGAAAAAATATATGAAAGGAAAATAAATAAGCAAATAAAAAATTTGTGTATTTCTTATTAGAAAATAGAATTACAAACTATTTTCAATATGATATAGTAACCTTCCAACTTATCTAATTAACACATTTTTAAAACTTTAATTGTTTTATTTTAATATAACAAAAAAGTCATAAACAATAATGCCGTCCGTCCAGCTATAAAGATTATCAGGGTTGTTTTATTTGTTTGTTTGATAACCCTGCTTTTATCGTTTTGACATAACGTTGCCGCTTTTGTTTAGGAATGGCAGTATGGTATAGACCTTCAGCTAAAGAGAAAAAGCTTTACTGTCTCTTAGTAAAGTTCGCTTCAAAACAAATATTACTAATTTTTGCATCCTTTAGTTACCACACTTTATGTACTTTCGAATTGCTTTAACGATTTTATCACTATTTATTATTTCTGTTTAGTGATTTCTATTAAACAAGGTTAGTGAGCAATACTGTTTATGGCATAACGTTAACGCTCTTAGTTAAGGTGCTTACGTTTTAATTACTTTGTGCTTTACGCCCTAATTAAGGCTGCACTGTAAATTTCAAATACATAAACTTTGTTTCTACTTTTGCAGGCAGCTTTCTTTTGTGATCTTATGATTTTTAACCGTTCAGTTCTAAATTGGAACAATTTTTGTGAGTACAGCAACCAAGCCAAAGCAACTACCATCGTGAATTATTTCGAAGAAAGAGGGTCTGTAGGTGATGGACCACCTAGCTAATTACTGGAATCACAAAAATTTATAAGCAATATTGTTAATTACTGGAATTTAATACTAAGATTATACTACGCTTAACAAAATTTAAGTTCATCGAAAAGTCAATAACGTGGTAAAGTTCATTAAAACAACAGCATAATCTACGGAAGGGATTTGCATTCGCGTAATTCTGGCGGTAATAAAGCACTGACAGAGGTTGATATTGATCCCAAATTTTGCTTATTTTTGCCCTAGGATGCTTATTTAGCGAAATAGAACCGAAAAACTTTTTTATTATTATTTTTTGTATATACAAAATTTTGCTTTCAAATTCACAAGGATTTGTGTCTTCCACTGGTAAAAGATGAATTTTCAAAGTATGCGACAAGGTATATTAGCAAACTGGAATTTCATCCAAGTCCTCTTGCACGAAACATACTTAATTTTAGCAGTCACACTCGGTTGTGAAGAAGGGATACCCTTGCCATCATCAGAGCGTTAAATAGGAATTGGCGCAAAATAAAACTTTTTGTCTAGCATTGGTTATTTTTAATTAATTTTTTGTATTTAGTATTAAGATATGAATACATATTGAAAAAGATTTGTTGCCCTACGACTCTTATTTATCGAAATAGATCCAAAAACTTTTTTTGGAAATATTTTTTGTTGATACCAAATTTTTCCTATTTTAGTCCTTAGCTAAAATAAGCGAAATAGAGCCAAAAAACTTTTTTTTATTTTTTAATTTTGTGTTGAAAACAAATTTTGCTTATATTTGCCCAAGAACGCTTATTTAGCGAAATAGATCCAAAAAACTTTTTTTTAACACCAAAGTTTACTTATTTTTGCCCTAAGACGCTTTTTTTAGCGAAATAGAGACTTTCATAGTGTGAACCGAGACTAAGTTCTTTTCGCCACTTAGGGCAGGGAATTTCATGTTAATTCCATATTTAATTTCAATAACTGTCATTTTGAGAATAGCATTTGCTTATGGAAATCTTCACACTGAACACAATTTGTTTCTTCCCAATTGAACTTAAGATACTAAGAATTACCTATTTTTTATAATAATATAAATTATAGTATTCTTTATATTATTTAATCTAAGTTCTACCCTTTAAACCACAAGTTAATCACACCTGTTTTTATTCAGACCTGCTGCTCTTTAATATATAGCCATCATATTATTTTATTCGTTTTTTTTGTTTTCTGTGGAGCAGAAAAAACAAACAAAAAATATTTTTTTGTATAAATGGCTATATTTTATTTGCTGTTGTTGCTAATTTTACACAATTTAAATTACAGTGCTTTATGGCAACACCTTTAAGTATGCAACAGTTTTTAATACCACAACAAAGTAGTCCTTTGGTGATATAAATACAGTGCCATGAGTTTTACTATACGAATGTTACTATTCTTTATTTTCATGTTGCTTGTTTTTCTCTTTTTTTTTAAAGCCTGCAAAAGCACCGGCACCAGCTATGGAAAGCGAGTAGTGGAAACATAAAAACCACTGTCATGTACAACATACGAATAATAATTTTGGCACGAAAGCCATGTTAACATGTCCCCCGTGTATAAAAATGGCAAAAGCAACCATATAGACATATTTACACACACATACACACGCACTTACTCTTTCATATTAAAGCAGTCATTTGTAGCAACACTGTTGATGATAAACTCATACTGGTTGTGAATATTATTGCAACGCAACCAAAAGGCGGCAAGTTGTAGCGTTATTTCCGTACGCAAATGTATGCACGACTGTTTATACAATATATTTGTACATATTGTGGAAAATATTTTATTTTTTGGCATAGAAATGATGACATAGGGACTATGTATAGATTTTTGCTTTACTTTTACTTGGTTTGCATGCAAGTGTTCCTTTATTAAGCCAAGTCAATGCCACTTTTCTGTATGCAATCAGTTTATTATCATATTTTTTGTGAGACATACACTCAACTACGAGTACATATGGTTATATGCATATATTTTTTTGGCTCCTTTGTTGCTTAAGTTGTCATCATCATAATGTTTGCTTGTAGAAAAGTCTACAACTTGATATTTGTACGTACGTAGCTATCAACCGTACTATAAGCTTAGTTTATGCAAAGGCTTTTCGTAACAAACACCAATAATATTCAATGTATACACATTTATGCATAGTTGCAACACCAGCACTAGCAAGTGCAAATGAACAAAATGCAAAAAAAAAAAAATCATAAGCAATGTTATAATGCCGGATATACTTGCGGCTTGTTCAACCATTAGTGAACATGTAATGTGAACATTGCCTCGCGTAATCACAGTGAATGTTGTTTATTTGTATACACACACACATGCACTCTTACATACGAATCATATTAGCAAGTGGAAAGTTTAAAGGTAGTGGACACATAAACATGATTGCCTAAAAATATCTTAGATTTGATAAATTATCTTGCTTCCAGAATATGCTGATCGAACACGCCACCAACTTATCATCGAGTTATGAAAATTGCCTTTGCTACTCTCGCTTTTGAAATTAATTAAAAGTTATCTATTGTCTTACATCGAGAACATGCCTTATACTTATTAAGATTAGAATAATAGTAGCGAGGAGTGATAAAATAATATTGCCTTCATTTGAGAATGTCACCATCAAAAATAAAGCTTCTTTATTACTTTTCTTGAGTAAATGACCCCGTTAAAAAAATGATTTTGAATTATATATTGAATTTTTTTATTCGTACTTTGGCACAAGACTAAAATGAAACTACAAGAAACTAGATTACCAGGACGTAGCGATATTGAAGCTACCTAACTAGGAAAATAACATTTTTTTTCAAAACCCATTTATTTCTCAACATATTACGATACTACGCCTTTTTGTACCATTCTTCCTGCTAGTTGTTTTTTGAAGTTTGGTAACAGGAAAAAGTCACTAGAAGTTAAATCTAGACTGTAAGATGGATGATCAACAAATTCGAAGTGTATTTCACGCAATTTTAGCATCGTATCGTAGGTGTTTGCGTAGTCTTGTAGAGCACATTTTGTTTTCTTAAATGTGGTCGTTTTTTCTAGATTGCATCAATCCATCGACTCAGTAATGCTCGATAATACTTTGCTGTGATTGTGGATTCCTTTCTAAGATAATTCCCAATCCATTGATTTAGTAATGCACGATAATACTTTTCTGTGATTGATTGATTCCTTTCTAAGAAAGTGGCCAAAAGCATTCATACATATATATCTCACAGCACAGAGACTGTCAACATACATACATACGTACGTTGATAAATAATGAAAAATAACTGGTTGTTCAGTGACAGCAAACTGCAGTACAAACAACTGGGATCAACAAACAACAACAAATTGCATATGTGATCAATACGAGACAAATATAGACGAAAAAATAAATAAGGGCTCAGTGGCTGAGTTGGTTAAGCAGCCGTATTAAAAATACATCATGTTCACATGGTACTGAGTTCGAATCCTAGTGGGTGCTGATGAGCAGTGTAGCGACTGTGAAACAGCTAGTTGTCCCCCAGCTTTAGTGTATTCAATTATTTTTTCCTGTCTTCTTTGATCAAGAGTTAATGATCGCGGCAATTATTGTTATAATTATAAATAAAAATATTTCTTGGCTTTAACCAGGATTGAACTCGAGCTAGACGAATGATACCAACCCATCATCATATAATATTAGAAAAGCAAAAATATTAAAGAGTTATTCCGATTCAAATTCTTTTTAAGATATTGATTTGCCCTTAAAATTAAAAATTATTTCCTGCCGAAAAATAGCTGATTTAAATTGTTTATTAACCCATTTTATTTGTGCTTTAGGAAAAGCGTAAAATTGAATTGAAAATAACTCTCTTAAATTTGTTAGCTCGCCTTAAAGTATGCAACATTTTATAAATGTTTACATGCTGAAATGTATGTTTTAAATTTTAAAATGTTTATTAAAATTATATTAAACGTCTGTTTATATGATTGAAGCTGTTCATATTAAGGCGTAGTTTAAGAATTCAAAAATTTCACTTACTTTTCACACCAAACGAGCTTCAGAGTGTTAAGAGCTTTAGTTGGCGAGGGTAGATTCTATTGCTTTGTTGGCACATCTGACTAACTTGATGCTTATATTCAAACCTAGGTATTAAAGTACTATCTTTGTGTTCAACTAACTTTCTGGGGCTTAGAGGTGTAGGAAACTCTAAGAAGTTTCAGCATGACTTAGATTGTGTGGGGGCTTTCAAAAGCCCTCACCAAGGGTTAGTTGGCAGAATGGGGATCAGGAAAGTCCCCGGTAGGTTTTGTTTTACTGACCACCCTGGCGCTGTTTTATAAATGTATATACGCTGAAATGTATGCTTTAAATTTTAAAATGTATACTCAAACGCCAATTTATGTGACTGAAGCCATTACTATTAAGGTGCTGCGGTATATCTTGGCATAGACCTAAAATTGCAGGGATGAGGTTTAAGTATTTCCTGATATTTATAGTGAATGCCGGTTTTCGGGAAACTAATTATAGTCCCCGTAGTTTTGTCGTCTTGCAATAGCTAATTGTAGTGTGGGGAAACAGAAGTAATGGTTAGACGGTTTAGTTGGTTAAAGAATGGTGCTCTTTGCAGATTCTTGGCGAGAAAGGCCGTCCACATTGACTGACTAAGGAATTAGAAGGCCCGAGCTCTTTAGCAAGGGATTTGCTTACATAGCTAAAAAAGTGTGATAAGAAATTGCAACCTGTGTGAGCGTTACAATGTACATGGCATCGCTGGACCGTGAACTAGTTCTCCCCATTGAATTTGTCCACTGTCGAATAAGGCCGTCAAGACAGGTACTGACGTAAATCAATTACAAATACTACAAAAGCTCCATGATGAATTACACAGTTGAGCATCGTATCTAAATTATAAAACTTTTTTTAAAATCTTCTCGCCCGATCTGGATGGTGATGTCATTGATCAGTATTTTTTGACAACAACCTTGCCGAGTTTACAAACAATTTGTTTTTTTTTCCCAAATCGATATGGATACGTATGACATGTGGTTTCACACTAGAGGCATTAGGTGCCACACAGCAGACACCATGATAAATATTCTACATAAACGTTTTGAGATTCATGCAAAATGACGTGAGTTGGCCAACAGGACTATGTGATTTAACTCCTCTACAGATCCTTTGTTAGGTTAATTGAAGCTACAGGTCTCTGCCAATAAGCCGTAATCTCTACGGAAGATGCGACAGACATTTGAAGGGCGTTGTATGCCACACATAGTAAAATTCATGGGTGTTTCAAATAAAATAATAATTTCGCTTCACACATAGTATATCTGTGGTCACAAGCAATAACTGCCCAAGTCGAAATTATGTGCTTTTGGGAAAACTTGATTTCATTATTCAATAATATTTCGGAAAAAAATTAAGGACCATTTAGGAAAAAATATATGTAAATTTAAAGATGCATTTTGTAATTGCAAATACTGTTCAATTAAGTACAAATTCTCATTGGCGAGGCCAACCCCTGTTTGTTTTACTTTATCGAAAGACCAACAGGTTTATTTGTTAGCTGTTCACGTATATTACTCTCATATCACTTTTTTGTGTCCTTATACAAAATCACACGGATACAACACATTATATGGAAAAATGTTTTCATATTCCCTGTACACTTTGCACACATGCATGTATATATATGTGTATGTAAATGTGTGTATGATAGAGCTTGTGTATTTACTTTGGTGTTGGCAAAATTTTAAATAAATTCGTGCGGATTTTATTTTTGGCGGTCTCAGACAAATTACTTTTTAAATGCATTTTTAGCATAAACATTTAATATATCTCTCACACGCACATACACTCACACACGTATAATAACATATAACATTTATAAAAACACTACATGTGTTTAAAGTATTGTAAATGTGTTGAGATAGCATTCAATTTATTTATCACACCCACCCTTCGTTTTTGTTAAATACTTCCAAAAAAAGAAAAAAGGAATTTGTTTGGGATATGTAAAATATATGTATGTATATGTATATCAATCTGTGTTATAATAACTACCGGTTTTAGTTTGTGCAACAATATTGTTGTTGCAACAAGACAAATTGTACGGTTTGGTATACAAAGTTTTTATCAACTAATTCTTTCTTGTTTTTCCCCATTTTTTTTGTTGCTTTTTTTTGGCTTTTTTGCTTTATAAACGAGAATGTGCAGTGTGTTTACCAACAATGAATAAGAGATTTGTGGTATTTAAAAAATTGTTAAAAAATAATTTGTGACAAATTTAAAAGCAAGTGATTTAAATAACATGTATGCGAGCTTAAAATTTAAAACGGCATAAAGTATGCTTTAGTTTTTATAGATTTTTGTATATATGCGATAAAAGCAGCGGATTTAAGTCATGTGTTTTCAAATTTTCCTTTGTTTTCTATAAATTATGGTGATTTTAAAAATCTTAGTATTGATATGAATTTAAATTTTTAAATTCAACGAAGTTATAGAGATCGTTATAATTTTTCCGTTTGCATAATTTGATTGATAACATTCTAAATAAATTGGAATAAAGTTTCTAGTAGATCTATAAGAAATATTAAATTTAATGTTACTAATAAGAAACGCAGAATCTATTGTACTTTCTAAAGGATGGAAGTCTCACATCAACATTTCAAGTTGTATTTCCAAGACAAAATAGCAAAAATTGCTTCTGAACAGATTCTACACGTTTCCTTTAATAGCATAAATATGGACTCCAAATAACCAATCCATACTGGAGTATAGATATGAATAAAGATGTGTATAATCTTTTTGTTATGTATGGTTCAGTAAACTCTTTAGCCCAACATTTTATGTATGCAAGCTCACCGCGAGCCTTATTTACCATCATTAAAATATGACAATTAAAAGTTAATTTGCTATCCAGAAGAACGCCCAAGTCCATCATCTCCCACATTCATTCCATATGGTGTCCATCCAACGCAAATAGACCATCACTGCTGCAGTTCCTTGAAAAACTCATATGTTTACACTTGTTTATATAAAGTGTTATTAAATGTGGTATGACCATTGAAACAAATTATTTAAGTCATGCTGCAAATAACATCTGCGGGCAGTGTTGCCATAGCTTAAAATAATTTTAACATCATCAGCGTACATGAAATTAGTGCAAATATTTATAGTACACAGCAAATCGTTAGTAAAAAGTGAACACAAACTAGGGCCAAGGTAACTGCCCTGAGGTAACCAGATTAAATTTCGATCTTTTCGTTTTCTTTTTTGTCCGAGTTCTTCTTATACCTTCGTTGTTAATTTCATTTTTTGAAAAAACCAAAGCCATCCACTTTTGCCAAAAAGTTAATTGTACACAACCAGCACTACTTAAACAAAACCATGTTTTAACTATGGTTGACCAAAATAAGACACTGGGTTTAATCTTTGACAGCAAATATAGCTGGAAACATTATATAGCATACTTACATAAAGCTCTGGAAAACCGCTTAAATCTTAAAATACATATTTTTCTGCCATATTTTTTGTGATAAAGACAGAAATGTCTTGTCTGCTGATTTTATTCTCGTATGTTTATACAAAACTTAAAAAAATTATATAAAGTTGTTCTATGAGCAACAATTCATTAAATAGCGTGATTTGAAATCGCTTAGCTTACTAAAAGTTTTTACTCTAATCATTATAATGAATTAAGTAAATGATAAATATTTAGATAATTCACAAATTCCGTGTATAGTACGTATTGTTCAATCAAAATACAATAGTGTATGCTTGTTGTTGGAAACCCAGTTGTCCAGGTTGTTATCATTACCAGATTTGTCGCCCATACAAACAAAATTTAACACAATTGTGATGACGAAATATTCTAATATGTTGTATTCACTTCAACAAAGAATAAAACAAGACATACTAAACGATGAGTTCATGCAAGTTGTCGTGTTTCAAATGTATTAACGACAACATGCAAGACCATGTCGTTTACTTTGTCATATTTGTAGAGTAACATCAGCATCAAATAGAACTTTTTAAATGGAATTTACAGTTAATTTTTATGAATTACAACAAAATGATTATCTATATCATTCTCTATTTTTATTTCTTGTTTAATCGAGCTTAAAGTCACATGTTTTTTTTTTTAAATTAAATTGCTTGTACTATCCGAAAATCAATTTCTCAATTCTAACTCCAATAAAAAATTAAAATATACATTTCAACGTATAACTCAACATATTGAGGAAATCGATAATAACTCCTGTCCTAAAAAGGTTTTAGCTGCTTGCGACCACCTTTGCACCTCCAGAACAATAGTATAGATGCCCCCCTATTATCACTCCCTAAAAAAACGACTTCACACGAAAGTTATAGGTCTATATTTCTACAAAAAAAGGAAGAGTATAATTAGCGCGCGTGGTTATTATGTTACGCAGATGGGTCAAATACATAAACAAGGTTTCTTATGCACTCATTGACAATAGTTCTAAAACGCCCAAAATTGCCAATGATAGTTCAATATACCGAAAATAAAATGTTGGTATAATCAGTTATACATGACTATATTTATAATAAGCAAATTATTGAATGAAGTTCGTACACGCACTATTATAAACAATTTAACACTAGTTGTAAAACACCAACGTACCCAATAGAAGGCCCAAGCAAAAATTTACAAAAATATATACTAATGAGACTCGACCACAGCAAGTTGACTCATCAACACTTGATGGAAAAAAAGCCACCAAACTGCCTTTTTCGTCTAGAATCAAAGATGACGAGGTCACACATATTCAACGAATGTCAGCACATCTTCACAATATGCAGGGCCAACAATATATCGCTTACCAAATTGGTAAGCAAAACGTATCAAAAGAAAATATTAATATTTTGATACAACTTTTGAAATCTCTAAATATTTATGATAAAATCTGATCATAATACTCTTTCTTATTAGAATATTATACATATTTATATTTAATTTTAACAAAGAGCCGATTGCCCTAGAAGCTAGTGCTCGTTCTTTTGTAACATTTTAATAATTAATTATTACTAAGTTGTTCAATAAATAAATAATTTCAATATAATTCATTACATTGCAGTGTGGGAGCTGTTGGATTAATATTGCTAGTCTGAGCAGAGTCGAAGGTAAACACAGTGCTCACTAATCAGTTTTAACTAATTTAATTCCAACACTTTAAATGCTGTGGAAACGTTTGTTTTGGTATTTCCATGTTATTATTGTTATATTCAAGTCAAACGTTCACAAACACTACTCTCTCTTCCTTCCTCCTCATAATTTATTTTCCTAGTTCCAGTACAACGCATCGCATATGTAGGGGTCCTCTCTTACGAACTGGTCCAAAATAAATAAACTTAATTAAATTGAATAATATTAAAAAATAGTTTTTTGGCCCAAAAGTATGCCATTCTTTTTTGTCTTAAACTGTACCTTTCTGTACACTTTGTATATTAAATTTTTTAATTGCTCAAGCAAATTCCTCTTAAATAACACATTACATTTTGAATTTGGTTGGCAAATGTTATAATTCTCCAACAATTCAATTCATTTCGTTAAAAATTTTTCATATAAATTTTTTGTGACATATTGTTTTAATTGTTGCATATAAAAATTTATAGACATACTTATATACATACAATATGTATATGCAAGTATTTTTATTTATTCGTCGTAAAATAAAATACCACAGTTCTAAATTTTAACTATTACTATTAAGTGTGAGTAAGTGCTTAATATCTCAATCCCTACAAACAAACATCAACTTCAATTTTATACCCATTTTTCAATGTGGCACCAACGCAAAAAAAAAAAAAAATATAAATAAATAAATGCATAAAAAAAAATTAGGAAAAACCCGAAACAACAAAAACGTTTGTTATGAACAAATAACAGAACAACACTGACAGTTTAATGGGCTTTTAAGCGGCTTTGGGCTAAAAGGCATTTTTTGATAAAATATTTAATTGATGGTTTTTATGTAGTCTTCTCTATATGTATTTGTCTGTTGTAAAATTGTTTCTATTATTTTTATAATTTTTGTCATGTGTGCTGGTCTTTAGTTTACATTTGTAATTTATGGTGTAGAGTTTTAGGCTGGTTTAATATTTTTAACACACACGCACACATACACTCTTACACTCTTACACTCTTACTCTTTTATTTTTTTAAATATTTTTATTTGTTACAATATTGTTGGGTTGATTTGTGATTTTTAATTGAAATTTGTTGTAGTTTAGTATTTATGTTGTTTTAGTTTTGTTGTTTATTTCTTTTCAGTATTTATTTTCTATTTTAAGTTTAATGGAAATCAATAAATTTTTATGGAATATGTGGTGAAAAAAATTTTTTTGTTCAAAGCTGTGCATACTTTTAGGTTAGTTTTTGTAAAAAAATATATATTGTTTTATATTTTATACATGTAAGGCGTTGACAGATTTTTTATTCAACATTTGTTATTTATTTTTATAGGTTATATTTCAAGCTAAAGTAATAATAAATTTTTATTTCTATAATTTGTGCAAAATTTATTTGTAATGTTGTTATTTTTTTATAACTTTAAAATATAGTAAAATAAAGAAATGATTGGAATAACAATTTAAATTTTAACAAGACAATTATATATACTACAAAGTTAGGAAATGGTATTAAATCTTTATAAAGTATAAAAACGAGTTTTTAACCGAATTAATTTAAAATTTAATGAACATTATTTTTTTCATTTGGAAAACGTAGAAGTAAGTTTTGAGTTTTTTTTCTTTATATTATGAAAAAAAAATTATATTGATATTTCACAAGTGGAAATGAAATACAAATAATCAAAATTATTATGCCTAAAAGTATACAATATTGGAATTATATACAGAGAAAGCTCTTTATATTTGGAAAACAAAGCAGATTTTTTGTACAATACATTTTGTTAACCAACGATAGACATTTAGTTTAGAAAAACTGAAGTTATCAAAACTAATATGCCTAAAAGTATGCAACATTAGGCATAAAACAAAGCCAATTAGACTGAAATATATAAAGCTGTCTTTTGTTTTAAAATTTGTTTTCTTTTAATCGTAATTTTTTTTTCAAGTACTATATTCATAAAAAACTAATTTATATTTGAAATGAATTGTAGTGAAGTTTTAAATGAAATTTTTAAATTAAAATTTATTTCAAATTGATTTAAATTTTTCAGTGAATAGTTTGCAAACCTGTTATAAATATTTGGGCAAAAACGCACATCAAATATAAAAAACCGGTTTCTAACCGGTTAACAAAGCGGTACTGAGTTTTTTTTTGGGAATTTTCAAAAGCGGCTTCAAAGAATTTACACTAAGGTGGCAACTCTGTACATACAAGTTTATGAATTTGCATAAAAAATAGGAAAACAAAAATGAACAAACAGGTGTTTTAAAGATAATAGCACCATTCAAACTCTTGTACAAATGATCTTGCATCATCGTATTGGCAAAATAGTGGAGTATATTCTTACTCTACGCTAACAAAACTATAAACCATAAACCATGAGAAAGCGACAGAAATGTACCATGCCACACTTTATCAAACGCTTTGGAAATTTCTAGAGATAACACCTTACTCTCAGCGAAATTATGAATCGAGTGACACCATTTCTCCGAGAGATATGCTGTAGAGCGATCTCTACGAAATCTATATTGACAGTTGCAAAGCAAACTATGTGACACCATATAGCTCATAAGATAATAATTGCCCAAGCTTGGACAGCTTCACCCACCAATACCATCATTCCTTTGATTTAATATAAATTGTATAGGTTAAAAGCTTCATTGCCTCAAATCTACAAATGGTAAAGTATTTAATATGATTTAATATAAATTGTATAGCTTTAAAGCTCCATTGCCTCAAATCTACAAATGTTAAAGTACTTAATATGCTAATAAACGTTTTATTGCAGAATTTTTTAACCTTAAGCTTTTAAACAAAATTATTTTCTGTTGCCATTGAGCCTTCAAAAATAATTTGCACGTAAATTTCCCTTTCAGAAGCTTATTGTTTTATGGCAAATAAAATTAAAGCTTTTTTTTTTGTTAAATTTATTAAAACCTTTCACAACTTTTCCAATTTCACTTAATATTTTTGTTTGTTATTATTTGTTTATGTTTTGCTTTATTTTTAACTCTCATAGTTTCATGCTTTTTTCACTCTCTCAAAATTCAATTTATTTTCATTAGCATTAAAAGCTCTTTTATGTAAAATTTACCACATTAATTCCCACTTTCAACCCTTTCTCTGCTCTCGCACGTGTTACAACGAAACAATCTCATATATTTAAATCTGCAAAATACTATTTACGCAATCAAAAGCGAAACATTTAAATGAAACCAGCAGCAATATATAAAATTTATAAAACAGTCAGTGTAACAAACAAGACTTGCCTGCTTTTTCTTCTTCTCTTTTTTTCTGCCGCTCCTTCTCAAACGATAGCTGACACAATGAGAGCAAAAAGTAGATGAATAAAAAAACTGTTAAAAAACTTTTTTAATGTAATTGAATTAAATGTGGAAAAAACGAAGTGAATTAAATAAGTTTTCGCCATTTGGCAAGTTTAGTTGAACATACAACAATGTCGACAACGTTTAACAACAACAACAGGACAGCTGTAGAAAAGCCACTCACTCACTCCACCCACAAACTCATTTCATGGAGCAAAGAAAGTACGAAAGTCTAGTGAATAGTGAACAAACTCTTTTTCTACTTCATGGATTTTGCATAAAAAAGCAAAATAAAAAGAACACAAAAAAAAAACTTCAAGCCTTTTTGCCTTAAAAAGCAGAGTTGTAAGTATTTAAACATTTTATCATCATACAGCCAACGTTAAAAGATGAAGGTAATGTTGGTGGCATAAGTCGTGGTGACGCATTTAAAGAGCGAGGCATATAAACGAATCCTGGAAACAACTCATAAAAGAAACTTCTTTAGATGTTAAATTCTGCTACGAGTTTGATTATGAAAATTAAAAAAAAAAAAAATAAGAATAGTTTCTAGCTGTAGAAGACGGTTTCCTTGATGTGGTAACACACAAAGTGGCTTTAAATTGTATAAAGATGAAATATGCCAACCAAGGCTAAAATTTATAAAAAGAAAGAAGCAATGAAGCAAATGTTGAGCTTGAGACTTTGCTAATTTTACAAAAAAGAAATCTCTTTATGTTTCAATATTAGGAAAATTAGTTTTTCAAAAGAAAATGCCAATTTTTTTTATTTTAGTTTTGTCATCCTTCTTGTTAGTTCGTTCATTCATTCATTCTACACTTCAATGAGTGATTTATTTGGCGTAAAAGATTTTCAGAACTTTTGTGGCAGGATATTTAAAGAAATTTGTATTTAATTTCTTATTATTTCCATGTAGTTTGTCAGCTTTGTTTCCGTTTCGTTTGCCATACTACTACTATTTACGAGGGCGGATTAATAGTGAAGCTATCTAAGTAGGAAAAAACCTTTTTTTTCAAAAACCATTAATTTCTCAACATGGTCACCTTTTAGCTCAATACACTTAAGCTTTGTTCAGACGGTTGTCAGATCTGACAATACTCGTATTGTCTAATCTAATAATGCGCTGGCCATTGCATGACAAAGCACAATTGTTCTTACAATACAAATTGTTAGTTTACACGGTTGCTAGACAATTGTCAGAAAAATACCTATTCTATTGTAAGACAATTATCTGACAATTCCATTATCTGACAATGTTGGCATGAAAAATATTGTCAGTTCACACGGTTGTCAGATTTTCTACGCAGCAAAAATTGTTGGCACAATTGTCAGAATGAAAACAAAATATTGAAATGTAAAAATTTAACTGTTCTTGCGAGTTTAGAAAATTGAAGAATTGAAAAAACTCACAGAAATAGCATTTGCAGCTATCTTCGTGTAGTTTATATTCTACGCATCCCACAAACTTAACCGACACTTAGCCTCTTGTATTAGTTTCAAAATATTTTCTTGAGGCCATGAAGTTTCACCTATTTTCGATGTGATTTTTCTAGGTTTTAGCAACTGGAGCGTTTTTTGACGATGGAACTTTTATAGGCTGGAACAAACTATCAAACACTTTTTCATTTTCAACATCTATAGACCAATCGCAATCATATGAGTAATCCATTAAAATTAAATTTACTTTTGTGTTTCGCCCTAAAGACTTTATTTTAATTGTTTTGTTTTTTGTCGGATAATGATGCCATTGTCAGATGTTAAAAAATTCACGCACTTGACAATATGAAATAAGCTAACAACGTCTGACGATGATCTGACAACGGCAAGTAAAAGTGTTTACACGATTGTCAGGTATCAGGCAATAACTTTGTCTGATTATTTACTGACAATGTTTTTTCTGACAACATTGTCAGAAATTTTCTGCAAGTTTTTCTAGAAGTTTTCTGCAAATTTTTCTGACAATATTGTCAGATCTGACAACAATACAGAACAAAGCTTTAGTAAGATAATATTCCTACTAATTTATACCATCTGAATAAAACGATTTTGGGAACGCCTCAAAATATGCGTTAGTTTCGGTAATCACTTCTTCGTTTGAGATGAGTCTTTTTCCCGCGAGCCATTTTTTTTAGTTTGGAAACAGGAAAAAGTGACTAGCAGCTAAATTTGGACTATAAGGTCTTTTTTTTACCGTATTTTAGTACCGTATATAATGCTGTGTAAACCGGAGCATTGCCTTGAAGAAAGAACACTTTTTTCCTTCATTAAATGTGATCGTTTTTTCTTGTTTACATCAATCAATTGATCCAATAATGCACGATAATACTTTCCTGCGATGGTGGATCATTTTTGCAGATAATCGATGAGCAATATTCCGTGTGCATCCCAAACTACAGTGGCCAACACACCTTGCCAGCCGATTTCACTGTCTTCGCCTTCTTCGGAGCACTCCCACCAGCATCCACCCATTGTTTTGATTAATCTTTGGTTTTCGGTGTGTAGTGGCCGATTAATAACGTTTCATCAATAGTTAATAATCGACGCCAAAAATCAACAGAATTACGCTTTATCATGTTCAAACGCCGCTCTGAACTGTAGTGCGATTCTCTAACTTTAACGATCCGATAATCGCAACTTTTGTCATCAAATTTCATCGCTTGCAGTAACGATTGACTGATTCTGTAACTTAATTCTAAAAAATCATATAAACACTACGTGGCATCTCTGCCAAAAAAGCGAAAACCAAACAGGAAGAAGAGAAAAAACAACAACTCTTCCCTTAACAATACGTACATATACATATTGCCTTTTTTATGTTGTGATTATAGTTTTTAAGTGATAATACATATTATTTAATTTGTAATAAGGTAAGTAAAATAAAATATGTATTCATATGTTCCATTTATATGTTTATATGTAATAATTTCTGTGTGTACAAAATGACCATAACTAATGCTGGTGATAATCTATTAACTTTTTAAATTCATTAGTTGTTAACTCAAAGAGATTGTATAGTTCCCAAAAAATACATCGATTATCCCTTGAAGTATTCTGACTTGTTCCAGCCCTTGGAAGTCCGAATGCCAAACGTTCAAAAGCCAGTTCAACACAAAACACACTTTACCAGATGAAAAAATTGTACTGAAATTATTATTTTTGAAAAAGTATATGGCTTGAAGTATTTAATAAATATTTTTATGTATTAAAAATCAGATTGTTAGCACTTTTTTTCATGGAAGCACAATATAATAAAAAATACATTTTAACGATGGAATAAACAACAAGGAAATGTTTGTCATTAAGATAACGACCATCGGCAGGAAAATGAACAACTGATTTTGATTGATGCTGAATATCGTTAAAAACAAGTTAGAGAATAGCAAATTCGGTAAAATATCATTACAATTATTTTAACGATTCGATTATCGTTATAAAAGTTACATAATCGCACACTGAGCAAATGCGACACTGAACATATGCGGCACCCATCTTGCCGATAGCATTTTCATATGCAAATCTCCATGCGAAATGTTGAACACACATTTATATGATATGTTTGCCATTTCACCAATCTCACGTAATGTGACTCGGCGATCCTTCATACCAATATCGAGGATTTTCTTGATATTTTCCTCAGCAACCACCTGCTTTGGCCTTCCTGTTGATGACATTGTTGCAGTGCTTGTTTGGCTGCGTTTATATTCAGCAATCTAATATTTTACCATGTAATCTGAGGGAGCAGTCTCACCGTAAGGCTTACTAAGTTTTTCTTTTATTTCTTTCGCCGTTTTCTCTTTCAAGTATTACTGTTTAGTCACTGCACGAAATTCACTTTTTCTCATTTCTCAAGAAACACATTAGTTGCTTATTTCAAACGACTACAACAAATAAACTAATCGATGAATTTGGGTAAAATTTTAACAGCTGACGTTTGACAGATCGCAATAAAAAAAATTGTATGTGTGTTGCCATCTAGCTTCAATATCAATCTGCCCTCGTATGAGTTGCATGACGGAGAGAGAGAGAGAGAGAGAGTGTGTGTGTGTGGGAGAGTACTATGAATGCTAACAACAAAATTAAAATGTTTTTCACTTGCCATACATTTTTAATTAATTTTTAATTTTTTTTTGAGCTGCTGTTGCGCTTTTTTGTTGTTTTTGTTTCATTTAGTTTGACTATGACATTTTACTGTTTGCAAAATTAATTGAAAATGTCATTTACTGTAAATTACTAAAAAAAAATGTTTTAAATACCTTAGTATTTTAAGGGACAAAGAAAACAAGTGGAAAGGAATTTATTTTGATTAACACAATAAAAATGTGGAAATTAATTGAGGCAAAAATATTTAATTTTTTATCTTGGCTCAGTACTCAGGAGATGAACGACCTCTACATATGCAGTGGCACCCTGCTGTTGAAACCACAAATCATCCACATCCATATCTTGCAATTCGGGTCATAAAAAGTTTGTTATCATCCTACGATAGTGAACACCATTCACAGTAACTGCCTGACCGGCCCAATTTTGAACTAAATACGCCCGATGATGCCAGACGGTCACTCTTTGTAGGTGCGTTGGTTTTTCGGCAACCGCTGTTAGATTATCATTCGCCAAAATGCGACAATTCTGCTCATTGGTGACTCCACTGAATTCAAAATGTGCTTCATCACTGAAGATGATTTTCTACGAAAATTTATCATCCACTGTTAACATATCTTGCCTCCATGCTGACCCTTGATGACGCTTGGAATGGTCAAGAGGCTTTAGTTCTTCAATTAATTGGAACTTGTAAGCGTGTAAATGCAAGTCTTTAGGTGGCTTGTCAGCCTTAGACGAGATGCTTCCTAAATACGTTCAAGGGAATCTGTAGCGAATCGCTCGCCAAAGTGCTACAACAGCTCAATATTGTATGAAAGAATCTACTTCTCAGCACTCTGAACGGGTTGCTAACCTCAGGCAGCATGTTTCAGAAGCACGTTCTGTATACACATCTTTCCTCATAATGGGCAAAGCTTTGTGTAATGGTTACTTTTACTCTTATAGTTAAACAAACATTTGCCCGCCATGTTTGCCGCGGCTAGTATTAAAGTAAAAATTATAAATAGCTTGTTTTCTATGTTTCCCAGCTATCTATATATCAACATTTCATAGGAACTACCCTAATCATCAGTAGACTTTGGAAATTTTTGAAAGATATTCTCAAACATTCAACTTTATATCCCAGCAATATAAATAAATTGTTGAGAATTTAAAAGAAAAATGCTCTAATAATACGAATAAAGAACTGAATTATTATAAGTTTTATCACACAAAATGGCTCGTTTCCAAAAAAAAAAAAAAAAAAGAATGGAATTTTTACTTTAACCTAAAATTAAACACCTGTTTGAACTTTCTTTTTTATTATTTTTTCGCCATTTTATTTTCAGCCATTTTTAAGTACAACCAATTTCCTTACATTTAACGAACCATTTAAAAATATATATTTATTGCTAAAAAAGTAAGTGATTTAAGCCTTTAAAAAAGAAATATATTTTTTGTTTTTCGTTTTTTTTGAAAACACTTAAAAAGTACACACTTTTAGGTGCCATTTTGTAAACCGTTCTCATATTCAGTTCAATTTCCTTTTGAAAACATGTTTAAAAACATCCGGCTTCCGGTTTCCTCTAATTTATTAACAAATTTTTATGACAATTTTCCTTAGGCTGTTTGGCGAAACAAGCAGCAAACAGCCACGAAATTCACAAACAAATAAAAAAAGAATAAACATACGAGTACGTCCTATTTTAAATACGAGTAATTTGCTTAACCCATTAAAGGTCAAATGAAAACGGGATTTAAGATTTTAATTTCAGATTTTCTTATTAATAGAAAAGAGCATAAATACGCACAAAATGAAAGTAATATTATATATATTTTTTCTGGAAACGAGTTTTAGAGGTGTAAAGAAAAGTATATGATGACCCACAAGACGTATAAAACATTGAGTACATTGTTTAATAATCCTCTTCGTCTTATCTTCTTCTTCTTAATATATAAAATTGAATGTGTGTTTGCACGTTTGTTTGTTTGTTTTTTTGTACCTTAAGATTGGCCAGACCGCTGGACCAACCTTCCCGAAATTTTCACAGTAATTAACCGGACCACTTGAATGAATTATAGGCTACTTTTTTCAACCACTCCTTCTTTTACGTCCCCTATTTTAAATAAAAATTTTAACAGATTTTTTAATATAAATGAGCATAACTTCTCCATTTTTTAACCAAATTTCAAAAATTTTTTGTGCATATGTAAAACGACCGAAATTCTCCATTATTTTGCAGGGATGGAGTTATCGCCAATTGGCCAGCCCAATAATTGATTGTCAGATAACTTCAGTATTTATTGAGCAATTTTCAAAATTTCTTTTGTATATAGAAGATAATTTATTTATTTATTATTATTATTATTTTTTTTTGGAAAATTGGGGGCATGTACCAAAGTGTCCTCCCCACAACTGATTATTAACTAACTTCGTTATTTGTAGATCAATTTTCAAAATCATTTTTTCATATAAAATATATCTCATCAAACAACAAATATGCGAGCTGTAATATGATGCACAAACTGCATTATTTTTCCATATGTTATAACATATTAATTTTCCTGACTATGATAACAAATTGTTATCGAAATACTGAAAATAAATACTGTTAAATTTTTTGTATAACATAAAACGATCTTTAGCAAAAATAAGAAATATGTTATTTGTTTTTGTTGTTTTAATTTTTCAAGAATTTATAAATATTTAAAAATTGAAATTAGATACAAATTATTTGGCCTGAAGAAGCCATCCAGTCATATTAAACGGTTCAATCAATACAAAAACTATACCTTAGTGACCTTCATGGATATTGAAGGTGTATTCAATGATGTCGAGACACAGGCAGTCATAGATGCACCTGACGGTCTGAAGGTTGATCGACCTACAATCATGCTCATTACGAGCATACTAAAGCCCAGAACTATGTCATTGACAATGGGGAACTTCAGAATTACGAGAAAAGTACGCAAGGGTACACCCCAGGGAAGGGTATTATCTCCCCTTTCATAGGAAGCAGCGGATGGCTCGTACAGCAGCATGTAACGCTACACTAAGGGGTTCCCGCCTTTTCTTTCCATCTCCGCCCATTCATTCCTCTCACATTATATTCCTATAACTTCTTTTCTTCACTCCACTATCCCACTTTTCAGGCAATTATAAAGAGAACGACTTTAGAACCCAAGTGAGCTGGACAACCTAGACTCTTCCGGGGTATCCAGCGGCCGGCCTATCTAACCTAACTTAAGCTACCTGAAGGAGAGCGAAATATTGCCAGATAATTATAAAACCCCCAAAAGCTTCAAAAGACTTTCAGCTCGAAGAATTATATAATATATAAAATATTTGAAAATAATTTACTCAACCACGTATTTCATTTGCGTCACAATTCAAAGTCCAAATAAATCTTTTTCTGCAGTACTTGGTGTTGTTGTTGTGAAACTAGTTTAGGTTAGGTTATGTTTAACAGGCCAGCAGCCATTGAAAAGCCAGCCCACTTGTGTCCAATTTAGTCCCGTTGTGTTGCCTGGGTGTGATATGCATCTCAGCAGATCTACATATCACTGGCTTGGAGCCAACCCGAGGATCGGATAAAGGAGTGCAATCCATTTACATCACATTTCGATCTGCCAAGAGGTTTTATACCTTACATAGGAAAGAGCTGGACATCGACAAAGGAAGTGCTCAACACTCTCTACTTCCTTCTCTTCACTGAAACTTTTACAGAAGTAATTAAATGGAAGATTTAACCTCTTCCCCTGCGACCCTATGTGGCAATGACCCGTCAGGACCGCCACAGCATAGCGCAAACTCTTTTGGGACATGCCTATAAGGATAATAGTCCTCCTGTTGTCATATCTGGGCCATGTCTGCCTTGATATTCACTAGACCATCTCTCTTGTGCAGTCTCAAAAAGTTAACGCTGGACTTGTTTCTTACAGCTTCTAAGCGGGACTCCGACCATCTTTGTTGTGCAACTAAGTAACGGCAAAAAGATTGCGGTTTCTTAAATTTTGCTTGGACACACGTAAAAATACAAGTGTACTCCATTGAGTACAGTGACTTCTAATGGGTTAAACAAAAGCAAAGAAGAAAAAACTCAACGTATGTACACACTCATTTAACATTTGCTCAAATGAAAGGACACGTTACTGAAGGCGGGGCAATCTAGAATGAAATGGTTTTTTTTTAGAGTTTTTCTTCAATTTATAAAATAAAACACATTTCACTTTTGTACTCCATTGAAGCAGTTTTTTATTTACGCAATTGTAAATTTGTAAAACTTTGCATATGCAACAGGCCGTCTTTTAAAAATGATGCATGTATTCAGTTTTCTTCACTTCTTTTTTTTCCTTTTTGGCAGCAAAATAAAATTGTGTGTGTTTTTTTTCTTTGGGGCATCATATTACAAAATAGCATGTTGCATGCAACATGCTTAAAACTCATTTAAAACTAACAAAAAGGCCAAACGTGACGCTATTAAAACAATTTTTGGTTTAACTTCCGTTTAATGTTGTACTAAATAGAAGTTTTTCCTTGGAGTTTTATATTTTTTTCTTAATTTTTTTTTTTGGCAATTGTTAGTCTAATTTTTGCAATTTATTTTTTTACTCATTTTAAAAGTTTTTTTTTGCCTTTTGGTGGCATAAGGCTTGTCGTCGTTTTTATTTTTATTGTTTTTTAATACTGCCTGCTTTTGGGGAATATTTTTCTTTTTTTGGTTTTTTTCCTTTTGTTTACAAGGTTTTGTGGTAAGCTTTTGTTGGCCCCACTTGTTTGGTGTTGTGTTCTACAGCATTTTATTATTATTAGTTGTGCTGAACTAGAAAAAGCATGTTGCTAGTGTTTGGCAAAGTTTCAAAATGATTTTAAATACTATGTAATCGTAGTATTGTTGAAGTGTTAAATTTTGGGAAGTTTATTTGTTATTTTAGCACTTTATTAAAAAAAAGAAGCTAAATGGGGAAGAAATAAATTTATTTAAGTTTTTAAGAAGTTGGTAATTGCAAGTAATGTTGTTATCAAGGAGAAAGAGAATTGGATATTTGCCACTTTAAATTGAAATGTTTGCGTGCTTTTGATTAAGCCTAATGATAGGCAACAAATGACATCATATAGTTTATTTTTATTATTTTAATAGGGGTAACTGTTAAACTACATGGGCTGAAAAGTCCTGGGACTAACAAAGAAAACACAGTTTTTTTTGGTATAAAATTAGCTTTATTTATCAAGGTAATCTGCATCGAGAACAACGCAATCATTTCAGCGCCACTCTAACATTTCAATACCACTTTTGTAGAACGATTTTTATTTTGCCTTCAGCGATAACCTCTTCATTCCTGCGAATTTTCTTACCTGCAAGCATTTTTGTCAGGTCTGGTCTGCGAACAGCCAGTAGTTGCTGGGAGCCAAAGCTGGCGAATATGGCGGATGTGGAAGCAATTCGAAGTTCAACTCATATAGTTTTGCCATTGTTTTGATTGACTTGTGACACGGTGCGTTATCTTGATGAAACAAAATTTTTTTATTATCATATACATATGTACGATATTACCTAACTAATTGTGAGTTCGAGTTCGACTTCAGTCAAAAAGAAGGTATTCAATTATTTTTTCTGTTCTTCTTTGGTATTATTGTTTCACAGCAATTGTTGTTATAATTAATAAAAATAATCCTTTTTCTTGACTGAAGTTGGACTCGAACTTACAACTAGTTAGTTAATATCGTGCATATGCATATATAACTAAAAAAATTTGATTTATACAAAATTTTTTCTTTGCCTTCAGAAACTCCAACAATGCTATATAATATTCACTGTTAATGGTATTTCCTTTCTCAAGGTAGTCGATGAATATTACACTACGCATATCCCCAAATACCCAGGCCATAACCGTTCCAGCCGATTACTATGCTTTCGAGCGCTTTGGACGAGGTTCATCAGTTGCTGTCCACTCAGATGACGATCGTTTTGATTCCAGAGTGAAGGATTTATGTTTCATCCACTGTCACATATCGACCCAAAAATCCCGGTTTGTTAAGTTTAAACATGGCCAAACAGTGCTCAGAATTATCAAATGCTCATGTAATATAAAGCCAACTCGTTCTTTCGATATCTTTACGATGTCAGCTAACTCACGCAGCTTCACTTTTCGATCATTCAAAACGATTTTGTGGATTTTTTTTAATGTTTTCTGGTGTTATCGTCTCATTTGGACGGCATCTCTACGACTACGTTTGAAGTCAGCAAACCAACGTTTTATTGTTGTTACTGATGGAGTGGAGTCTCCATAACACTTTTCAAGCCATTGCTTTGCTTGAACGGTATTTTTCCCATCAAGAAGCAGTGTAAAATTAAAACACGAAGTTGTTTTTGATCCATTGTTTTGAAAATAACAAAAGTAGCGTCACTTTTAGCACAATAACTCACAAACTAATGAATAGAATACCATGAAAATTTAACAGCTGTCTTTTGATGGTTAGAATTAATTGAAAAAAAAGTGACTGCAATAAAACTAGCGCCATCTATGTGTTAGGCCCAGAACTTTTCAGCCCATGTATCTACATACTAGTGAAATGTATTTCGCTCCTTTATTGCAACATAGTCATATCTCAAAAAATGAGCTTTCCGAGTTAACAATGCAGAATTGTTAACAGTACTATCATTTATATTGTGCCAAAAATTTATTGAAATTGCTTTTAAATTGTTTCCTTTAGGAGATATTTTCTCAAAAAAATTGCTATTTTGGAAATTTGGAAACTAAACATTTTAAATGCGTTTTTCTCGAAACGAGTTTTTTACGATATGACTATGTTGCAATAAAGCAGCGATTTATTTTAGAAGTATACTTTGACAAATCATCATGCTTGGCTGCTAGCAGCGCAACACTAGATAGGAAGGGTTAAGGACACTATTAGAAGCATTGAGGTCTCTATATCTGTAACTAACAATTACGAATAATGCAATTGTTCCAACCCTGACACTTCTAGAATCTGCGGTGAAGATGAGAAATCATGGAAAACACCATTGAAGCACTGCCAATTTAGCTTACCATGTCCCTGTACACTGGGGGAAAAGGACTTTACATTACTTGCATTAAAGCAGCTGATCCAGTCTTGAGAAGAAAAGGACAATCACAATTTATCTGCCACATTTCGATTGTAAAGAGCCGTAGTATTAGGCTGTAGACTATACAAAGTACATTAATACTGTGAGTTATTTCTTTTACGTAAGGAAATCATAGCATACATTAAAGCGCATTTTTTCACGCAGCATACTTTTTGTATATTTTAAAATTTTATGGTTTTTTTAATAAAAAAAATTTAAGAAAAGTAAAAATTTAATAAAAAAATGTTTTAATTTGCTAAATTACTACAAGTGTTAAATTTTTTTTTTCACAAAAGAAAAAAAAAAACAAAAATTACTACTGAGTTTGGTTTTTTATAAAATTTACAAAGTTGAATTTTTCAATAACAGCAAAAATCGTTTTTTTATATACCTGTCAAAACAGCTTCTTATTTGCAACAATAAAACAAGATTTTCTTTTACCACAAAATAAATTTTTCCCATTAACAATAATGATGACATTTACAATATTTATGCAACAGGCGATGTGGCGGCAATAAAAAACACTCAGTATGAACAAAATCTACCTGTGTACGACCTGTATAAAGCAAGAGCAGCTATAAGACCTAACAACACCAATGTTGTAAAGACAACTGACCAAAAAAACTAAAATACACTGTTTCCTTGAACAACTATCATAAATTTTTAAAACTTATCTGTTTCCAAAGCTTTTTCGGTTGCAATATTCATACGACAAATTTTCTATGGAACAATTTTTATGGTGGCAAATTTTCTTTTAAAAAATAGTTTTTATAATAAGTAGCCAAATTTAACGTATGACAAACTTTCTATTGAAAAAGCTTTCAAATGAAAAATTTTATATAAGAATGAAAAGTATTTCAAATGACAAAGTTGACATTTTCTGTAAAAACTTTCTATCAAAAAATTACAAATTTTATACAAGAACATATTTCGTATGGCAAATTTTCTATAAAAAAGTGTATTATGTAAAAAGTTTTATATAAACAATTGTTTCCAGCAAAATTATGTTTAGAAAAACTATTCATGTGACAAATTTTCTACAGAAAAGTCACAACTTTTCCATTGAAAAGTTTTTCATATGACATTAAAGATTTTTGAATTTTTTAAGAAACATTTTGTACATGACAAATTTTTCATTAAAAAAGTTTTCATATGACATTAAAGATTTTCATGTGCTGAATTTTCTATAGAAAAAATCTTCGTATGAAAAATATCGTATAAGCTAATTTTTTGATGACATCCATTAACAAAATTATTCACCTGATAAATTTGCTATTGAAAATGTGTACATATGTCGTTTTATATAGAAAAGTTTGTCTTATGACTAATTTTCTTTAGCAAAATTATTCGAGTGACTAATTTTCTACAAAAAAGTTTTTCGATGACAATTTTTCCATTGAGAAGTTATTCAGATGACATTAAAGAGTTTCATGTTACAATTTTTTATGGAAAAGATTTTCATGTGACAAATTTTATGACATTTAAAATTTTCATGTGACTTTTTGTATGACAAATTTTGTACAGAAATATATTTTTATGTCAAATTTTCTTTAGCAAAATTATTTATCTGATACATTTTCTATTGCATATGTCTACATATGACGTTAAAAATGTTAATGTTACACTGTTTTTAATTTTCTCTAGGAAATTTATTCATTTAACAAACTTTGTTTTTGCAAAATATTTCATATAGTAAAAATTTCCATGCGACAAGTTTTTCATGCGATGAACTTTTTATTGGAAAATTAACAAAGTGATAAATATTTTATAGACAAATGTTTCTTAAGACTAATTTTCCGTAGAAAAATTACTTATGGATAAATTTTACAAAATGATTATCATCTGGCAAATTTTCTACTGAAAATTTGTTCAAGTGACATATAACATTTTCATATGACAAATTTTCTATGGTAAAGTTGTTCGTATGACAAATTTTTTGTAGAAAATTTTCTTTTGATTCATTTTCTATACCAAAATCATTCATGTAACAAGCTTTTTATAGCAATATTTTTTATGTCACAAAAAAGATTAACATTTGACAAATTTTGTATAGAAAAATTTTTTATATTGCGAATATTTTATGGGCAAACTACTTATGCGAGAATTTTTTTTTGTAGAAAAATATTTCTTATGACTAATTTTTTCTAGCAAAAGTATTCATGTGACAGATTTTCTGCTGAAAATTTTTGCAATTGACATTTAACATTACATGTGGCAAATTTTTTAGAAAAAATTTTTTCGTATGACGAAATTAAAATTATTTATGGCTAATTTTATCTAGCAAAATTATTCATGTGACAAATTTTGTACAGAAGAGTTTTTCATATGACTTAAATATTTTCATGTGACAAATTTTGTACGGAAAATCTTCATATGACGAATTTTTTATAGAGAAATTTTACAAAGGAAATTTATTTAAACGATAAGATTTTTATTAGAAAATTTATTTGTATCTAATATTCTCCGGCAAAATTATTCATGTGACACATTTTTATGTGACAATTTATGAGCTGAACAATTTTTAATATGACATTAAAGATTTTCATATGTCAAACTTACTACGGAAAAATTTTCCTTATGACGAATTTTTTATAGGCAAATTTCTTTATGAGTAAATCACTCTCTAGCAAAATTATTAATTGAACAAACTATTTATTGTAATATTTTTTATATGATTATAAAAAATTTTGTGTGCAAACAAATTTTATTTAACGAATTTTTTATAGGCAAATTATTTATGTGAAAAATTTTGTATTATTCATACAGTAAGTTTTTTATAGAAACATGTTTTTTATGGCCAATTTTCTGTAGTAGAAAAGAAGTTTTCTGCACAAAAGATTATTATGTGACAAATTTTCTGCTGAAAAAATTTCATATATCATTAAAAATTTTTATATGGCAAATTTTCTATGGCAAAATTTTTCGTACGACTAATATTTTCTAGGTCAAATTTTCTTATAACTAATTTTCTCTAGCAAATTTATTCATATAACAAAAATGAATTTTTCATATGACAATAAATATTTCCATATGACAAATTTTGTGTAGAAAAATTTTGCATAAGACAAATTTTTTTGTTTTTACTAAAAAATTTTAATTGTTATAATGCAAGAATTTTTATATTGCGGAATAAAATATTAAATAAAATTGTAAAGAAAAGGTTTTTTTTGGAAGGCAACAGTTTTTGATTTTATTTTTGTCTATTTTTAGTTTTAAGTATAAACAGGCTTGTAAACTTAACCAGACAAATGATCAGAAGAGACTTTACTCAGCACTTAAGTTTTCACAACATACAACAACTGCTGTAGTACACAGAAAAACAACCGCTACCATTTACTTCCTTCAAAAATCCTTTTAAATAATATTTGTTGTTTTATGTTCGAATATTCACAGAATTTCCCAGCAAGTGGGAAGAATCTCTTTGCAATGCCTGCCTGAAAAGCAGTATGATTTGACAAAGTTCACTTAAGTCTTTTGTATAAACAATAATACTCGTATAAAGAAATGCCAGGCCATGTCTTGTTGACTGCTTCTGCAGGACCTTTAGTAATGTTTTCTGAGACCTTTTCTACAAAATGTTTGTTGTGTGAGATTTTAGTATTTGCACAAAATATTTATATATAATGAAAGAAATATCTTGGAAAAAGTAGTAAACTATAAATGGCTTTTATGCCACATTGAACTAACAACATCATGTTGCTGGCTAGAGTCCTTAAAGAGGCCAAAACTTTTGTATAAATGTTTTTTTGAATCCCTGTTGCTTCTGCAAGGTTTATTTAAGTAAATGGTCTATGCCGTGCTGGAGTGTAAAGAAAACACAAACCCTTAAACTGTAAAAGCATTTTGTTTTCTTTTTTTTTCTAAGACACAGAACTACACACGCTCACCGTAAAAGGACAATAAGCTTTTTCAAATGCAACAAGACATTTCTTGAATACATTCTCATCGTTCCACTTCAAAACGTATGTGTATGCCTGCTAGCAAACAGCATGATGCATTTGTGTGTGTGTGTGTTTGAGGGTGCGATATACATTAAAGATATTGCATGCGGCCTGAGTCCTTTAGATAAAACACTTACAGCTACAAACAAATATGAAGAGGAGTCAGGTTTTTTAAAACGATATGAAAAAGTGGGCGTTATTTCTAAAAGGAGGAGTTTTTTTAAGCATACTTCATGCCAAAGCCTTGGATGTTTGTATTTTTGTATTTTGTCATGTGTTGTGAGGGCAGGAAGAGTTTAATTTGATTGGAAAATTGATGAGTGTGCAGCAGTGTTAAGAGTACTTAAGAAAAGGGACTTGAATTTAATTACACTAAAGCTGTAAGGGATTTAAGACCAAACAACAAGTATTACAAAACATGTATTTTTACTTATTTTACAGAATCAAAATAAAAAAAAAAACTAGAATTTCTCAGACAGGTTTGAAAACAAAAGGAAAAGTTTTTTTTTTGCCTGATACTTATTTTTAAGACACACATATGTATATAGAACACTTAGGGAAAGAAAAATTATAGTTAAAAGTTTTTCAATACGGAGCAATAAGTTATATACATGTATAAAATATGTATATATATGAAAAATTATTCCTACTTATGATTTATTAATTGGGGACTTAGGACTACATGGCAAACCACTTTTGTGAATTTCGCTTCAGCTACAAAACCTCCAACTGCGGCTCAACAAAATTTCTTTGGAAAAGTATTTATGAGGCAAATTTTTATTTAAAAAAAATTGTTCTTATAATAAATTTCAAGTAGACAGATTTTTTATATGACAAATTTTCTATTGACAATGTCATATGAAAAATTTTACTCGTATATAAGAAAGTTTCTATTGGAAGGTTTCTTATATGATAAGTCTTATAAAGAAAAGTGTTTATATGAAAAATTTTACATAAAATATAAAAAAAAATGCGTTATATGAAAAGTTTTTTATACAACAAAATTTTCATACGACAAAGTTTCTATTGTATAATTTCTTATATGACAAATTTTCTATTGAAAAAGGGTGTCACATCAAAAAATTTTTTATACCAAAGTTACTTATATGATAAGTAACGGAAGGAAAAAACAGTTTAGGATATTGTTGTCGCAACATTAGTGTTTACTCCGTCATAATTTGTATTGTTGCCATTAGCAGCATATTATCGTTTTTAATATAGTTTAATCCTCTATGAATATATCAGTGTTGAAGTTTGCTTTTGTCATATACAATAATAGAATGGTTTTTAACTAACTATTATTGTTAAATATATGTATACATATTTTTATTTCATTTTTTATTTTGTATTTGTATGTGTGTTTTTTTCAATATAACTAATATAAAAAATAATAAAGTGTTTATAAATATTAATCCATAAAAATGGTTATAGAAGCAAAGATTTGGAATCAAAAAGTTTGGTACAAGAATTTAACTCGACAAATGCATTTATGTATGTGTTTTAATGTGCTTGAATTTTATGAGTATTTTTACAGATATGTACGAATATATTGACCAGAAAGTAAATAATCAATCATGCTCCATAATCAAGATTTTGTAAAATTCGGTAATTTGTAATTCAATTTTAAAACTATTAATTAGAAAATATATATTTAATAAAATAAAAACATTTTGTTTTAATTATAGAAATTATGTGTGTATTCATATATATATTTGTATTTACTTTGTAATCATATAATATCGTGCCGTTCAACAATAGTGCGATTGATTGTGACAATAGAATTTAAAACTTTTCAATAATATAGGTAGGGATGGTAATATTATATGGTTGGATATGATAGTTAAATATTAACTTTTACCATAACAGTATTCGTCATGAAACAAATATTACGACTTTTACAAAATATGGTATAATTTTGGTTCTTGGCTCTACTTAATTTAAAAAAAAAATTCAGATTGAAACCATATTATGTGGTTGTGTTCAACCATGTAATTCAACAATACTATTTTCCCTTAAAATATTGTCATACCAACAATATTTTTTCTTCTACGTGTATTTGACTCGTAAACTGACATTTTTAATCGAGAATAACTTTTTGATGCAGACACAAATCGACTAATATTTCGTATGACATCTACGATCTATTTATTTCGACTAACACTTTCCTCTGCAACCATATATTGCAAAACAGCAACATAATACAAATAAATTTTCATGCAATGAAGTTTCTATTGTAAAATTTCTCATATGAAAAATTTTTTAAGTAAAAATTTTACATACCAAAAATTTTTTATTTGCAATATTATGACATTAAAAAATTTTTCATGTGGCGAATTTTCTATTGTAAAATTGTTGCTATCAAAAATTTTATGTACAAATTTTCTATGAAAAATATTTCATGTGACAAATTTTATTTTCAAAAATATTTTATATAAAAACCTTTATAGAGGAAAAGTTTTCTTATGACTAATTTTCTCTTGCAAAAGTTTTTCTTATGGGAAATTTTTTATAAACAAAATTTTTCATATGACATTAAATATTTTCATGTGTCGAATTTTCTATTGTAAAACTGTTTCTGTGACAAATTTTATGTTCAAATTCTCTATTGAAAAATTTTCATATAATAAATTTACTACAGAAAAGTTTTTCATGTAGCCAATTTTCCATTGAAAAATGTTGAAACAAATGATAAATTCTATATAAAAAAATATTTTATAAGAAAATATTTATATTAAAAAACTTTTCTTATGACTGATTCTCTCTAGCAATAAATTTTCATATGAAAAAATTTTTATAAATAAAGTTTTTCGTATGCCAGTAAAGATTTTCATTTGTGCAATTTTCTATTGTAAAATTGTTCCTGTAACAAATATTATGTACACGTTTTCTATTGAAAATTTTTCATATAACAAATTTACTACGAAAACTTTTATATATGACAAATTTTCCATTGAAAAATTTTTCGTTTGATATTAAAGATTTTCATGTGATAATTTTTTTTATGGAAAAATACTTTGTATGGCAAATTTTGTATTGGCAAATTTTTTATAACTAATTTTACCTGGAAAAATTTTGAGTATTCATATGAAAAATTTTCTATTGAATATTTTTTTATAGACATTATACATTTTCATGGAATAAATCCACCAGCTGCGGTACAATATTTGGAGGCCATTGATTGCATTTATCAAGACATGCTGGTCGCACAGCTGAGGGCTATACATACCGGGGATAGGCATGATACTCTGTATTCTTTTTGGCCAAAAAATTGCTAACATACAATAAATTACAAAATTCAATAATTCTGGATGGAAGTTTGCTAGACGCAACCAAAATTCCAAAAGTTGCGAGAAAATTATATGAAATGAGCCAAACGATATGCCGACTTTATTTGCAACTTCTTTAGAAGTGATTCAACGATCCTCTCTAACAATTTTTTGCATTAAGCAGCAATTTCTGATTCTCTTTAACAATTTTCATAGATTTTTGATGGGCTCTCCCGGACAACCGTCGTCAGTCTAATCTTCTCTCGACAATCTTCGAAAATGCTGATTCTCTATAAAAATTTTCATCAGTTTTTGATTGGCTCTCCCAGATGACCGTCATCAGTCAGTCTTCGAAAAAGTTAATCACCTTTAAAACAAACTATTTAACTTATTCGAGCCACTACTGTTTATAAGTCAACAACGATTTAATAAATATTATTGTCAGTTTTTGTTTTCCCAATACAGACAATTTGGTTTGAAAAATTTCACCTTCTTTTTTATATGTTTTTTCTTACACTTTATAAAAAAAAAAAGAAAAATGTATATATTTCATTTAAAATCTGTTTTAAATGATTTTTAATTTTTGTTTAATATTTATTAAATTTTTTCAAATCAATTGAATAAAAATATAAATTAATTTCGAATAAAATTCAATACAAACATCAATTTTCATTATACATATAACAACTTTGTTGTCGACTCTCCTTCTAACAAACTAACAAATAAATATTAAAACTAAATAATTCTGTTTGCCTTTTTTTAAAGCAAACAAAATAAAATTTTCAAAAATAAATAAAAAAAAATTTCTATACAATACAATTTTATTTCAAATAATTAAATTTTTCAAATATTCTATACAAAACAATTTGTATCATTGTTATACAATAGGAAGCACACAAACAATCCTGCGCACATATGTATGTACATATGTTTATGTGATTTTGTAACCCAGTTGGCAAAACTGCCCGAGACGACATAGTCAAAGAATATATGTACTCTTATGTGTTTAGGTTTCCCAAAGGGCGTTTCAAACTGTCATACAAGTTTTACAATTTTCATTAGATTTTGTCAGACAGAAATCTAATGAGATTTGTTGCGTTCAACGTCGGGTTTCAATATTCTTATTATTTGGTTTTGTAAAAAATGCAACCCTGATGAGACAAAAAATCCTATTGTTTACACAAATTTCTAAAAGTTATGAAGTCTTGTATAATGTCAAATCTTTGTGAGACAGAAATCTAATGAGATTTGTTGCGGTCGATGCCTGGTTTCAATATTGTTATTATTTGGTTTTGTAAAAAATGCAACCCTGTTCCAATAAAAAATTTTATTGTTTAAACAAATTTCTAAAAATTATCAAGTCTTGTAGGATGCCAAATATTTAACCGTATTATTTCCATAACACTTTACATTCACACTATCCCACTTGCATATACCCCACAAACCGAATAATTTTTTCGATTTATTTATATGTATTTTATGCCATGAAAATGTAAATTTTAATATTTTAGCTTTACTTTATTAACATATGTACTCGTATATAATATAATTTTATTACGACAAATATATGGTTCCATTAAAATAAAACTATTTTCGCTATTCTTTAATGAAAGTAATGTTTCTTAGTAGAATGAAAATATAGTTTCTTAGTAGAAAAATATGGTTGAACATGACACTAATATAGTAACTTCCATTAGTACTATGGATACTTACTATTATAAGAATATTGAACCAAAATATAGAATAGTTATTTATCATATTATTTTTACAACACTATGGAGAGTTATATTAACGGCGTTTTAAATATAACAATATAATGTTATAGTTGTTGTGATTAACTAAACTATGTTACATGCAACCATATGGTTATAAATTACTTTTAAGATCACAATCTGTGCTTAATAAATATTTTTGATTTATTATAACTAATAGATACTTCAACATTAAAGAGGAAATTTGTGCTTTCATCCTATTGAATAACAAAACGAACAATTTTTTGGAATTATTTCAAAATTTTTTATATCATGAAAATATAAATCTATATATTTTAGCTTTAATAAATATTGTTCTATAAAAATGAAGTTATTTTCGACACTAGCATAGTTCTTTAATGAAAATAATGTGGTTATATATGCTAAAATATGGTTCCTTAGAATAATAATGGTTGAACCTAACACTAATATAGTAACTTCCATTAATACTATGGTTATAAAAGCAATATTTTTTTTTTCTCATTCAATTATTTATTGAATCTTCACAAAGTGAACTAACAATAAGTATTCAAATCTTAATACTAAATACATAAAATTAATTAAGTCCAGCCAATGCTAGACAAAAATGTTTTATTTTGCACAGTCAATATCGGTAAAATCACCTATTTAACGTTCTGATGGTGGCAAGGGTGTCCCTCCTTCTCAACCGAGAGTGACCTTCGAAATTAAGTTTAAGTTTTAAGACGATTTGGATGAAGTTCCAATTTACTGATATACCTTGTCGCGTATTTTGAAAATTCGTCTTTTACAAGAGGAACACAGAGATCCTTATGAATTCGTGAGTTTTTTACGTACCATGGAGCTGCAGTAATTGGTCGAAGAATTTTGTTTTGTCGCCTTTGAATTTTTTCGATGTTTGAAGTGGAGGCGGTGCCCCATAGTTGAATTCCATAGCACCATATAGGCTTTAGACTTGCGTTGTATAATAAAAGTATAATAGCAATATTGAAGCAAAATACAGGAAACTTATTTATAATATTATTTTTACAATACTATAGAGTCTTTTCAATGGCATTTTAAATATAACAATATAATATTATCAGGTACAATCATATAATTCAACAATAGTATGTTGCACCTGCAATATTATCATATCAACCATATATACCATATTTTTGGACGTGTATGATTTGTCCTCGAGATTTTCTAACGACATTTTGTAAGACGATCGGTGACAAGATGAGTTACTATGTTTTCAATTCAGTCTTCAAATCATTAATAGTCTTCAAATAATCTTGGAGAGGCAATGGCGTTTTAAATATAACAATATAGCGTTATCAGGTACAACTATATAATTCAACAACAGTATGTTGCTCTAAAATACGATTATTGTCATTTCAACTATATATTTTTTCTACGTGTACGATTTGTCCTCTTGTTTAGTTTTTCTAAAGATATTTTATAAGAAGATCGATGACAAGATGAGTTTAAATTTTTTTGTGTAAATCTTCAAATCATTCATAGCCTTCAAATAATCACTTAGAAAAAAAAAAATAATAGGGCTCTAAGGACATATATCACTCCATTACTAGAAGAACGATGCAGCTTAAAAAAACTTGTTTCGAGGAAAACACACTTAGAATGTTTCGCTTCCATACACGTTTTTGAAGAAATGTTTTGAAAATAGCTCCTAAAGGAAGCAGTTTGAGAGTCATTTAAATGAAAAATAAAAATTCTATATATTTTGAGTTATGACGCTGTTTCAGTAAGTGAGCGAGGGTGGTTACATTTTAAGGTTGAGTGTGAACTACATCTAAACGTCAAGCTTCTTTCTGCTTTTCATTTGATATTTATCAATTTCAGACAAAGTCAATTTGAACTGTGCAATCGAACAACGTGTTGAAGTTACTCAGGCTTGTTCTGAAAATGAGCGTTCAAATCAAAGTACAAATTGTGCACTTTGTGATGTTTTCGGTCAATTTAATCGTCCAAATGTACGTGCAATCGGAAAAATTATGCAAAAATTTAAGCAAATTAGGTTTGTAGGAGATGTGAAAACATACTCGTACTCGTACAGCTCGTTCCACAGAAAATATTGCTGCTGTTCGCGATAGTGTGTCTGGAGAGCCGTTCAACTCGCCTTCGTGCCCAACAATAGCAACTCTCATGCTCGTCGTTCATGAATATTGTGCATAAAGACTTGCATTTACACGCTTACAAGGTTCAATTGATTCAAAAACATTGCAAGCGTCCTAAATGGTTAGAATGGTGACAAGAGTGGATAATAAATTTTCGAAGAAAATCATCTTCAGTGATGAGTCACATTTTCGCCTCTGTGTATTCGTTAATAACCAGAATTGCCGCATTTAGGCGAACGATAATAAAAAGAGTGATTGTCGAAAAACCAATGCACCCAAAAAGAGTAACTGTTTGGTGCGGTTTACGACCTGGTGGCATCATCAGGCCGTATTTTTTCCAAAATCTGGTCGGTCATGTAGCTGCTGTGAATAGTGTTCGCTATCGTGAGATGCTAACGAACTTTTCATGGCCCGAACCGGTTGATATGGATGTGGACAGTATATGGTTTACACAAGACCACATAGCTAACGAAATAATGGCGCTGTTAAGTGACAAATTCATTGGCGGTGTTATCTCACGTGGTGTCGACGTCAATTGGCCGCCAAGATCATTAAATTTGACGCCGTTGGACTTTTTGATTTTCCGTTATTTGGAAGAAAAAGTGTACGCCGATAAGCAACCAATAATTCAAGAGCTAAAGGATGACAGAATTCAGCATAGCACCTGAATTATGTCTCAGCGTCATAGAAAATTTTTCTTCTATTAATACCGTACTAATATTATCATAATAAAAGCAAATGGCAATAACTCCTAAATAATTTGTGGTTTATTCAAATCAACATCGGTCCTTAAAGTTTAACCACCCTTTATAAACACGTATATAATTTGAATATTAACTCTTATTCGTTGACAGTCAACATCTATAGACAACGACATAGTGGAAGAAATTGTCGTTTGGGTTATCGTAGACGATACGGCGCGAAAATCTCGCTTTCGTGGTCTTGCATGATTTCGAAGCTATTCGTTCGAAAATTGCATCGATGAGTTCTTTGAACTGTCTTCAATAAGTGAATTACGGCTTTCTGTTGTCTCGTACCCGTCGTTTAATATGTCTTGAATACATAGCTAACTGGGTAGGGTATAACAAGTAAACACATAAACCCTCACACATACTTATATACAATCACACAATTTGAAATTTTGTGGCAACAGAACCTTAAAATGCAATATTTATAATTTGATTAACAACATGAAATAGAAATGAACAGAAATAACCAGCAACAAAATACAAAAACTAGACAATATCGAGTGAACAGTACAAAAAATAAAAACATAAAATAAAATAGTTTTAACAAATCACAAATAATAAATAAATCAAATCAAAGAATACAACAAATATTCTAGTATATTATATACAATCAAAACGAGAATGAAGCTGATGTTGATGTTGATGCCGATGACCATCATGATGATAATATTGTTATAAAATATTCATAATAATTCCTTGGCTTGCTAAAGCCTTTCAACTGAAATACAATTTTTGTTTTTTTTCTTTGATTTTTGAGAAAAAAAAAGAAAATCATAAGAATGAAAATCTAAACTCTGTTTACCAAATTAAATTTTCAACAAAATCTTGTTTGTATTTTAGTCTTTTCTTTTTGCTATCTTTCTTCTTTTTTTGAGTTTTTAAAGATATAAAAAATACCATTTTAGTTTGATTTTATTTCATGTTGAAACTATTACTGCACAACAAAGTAAAAAAAGGATACGTAAAAAAAAGAATCAAGATCTAAATAAAAGGAAATCAAGCGTTCATAGACATTGTTAAATGTACCAACCCAATGAGCAACTGGAAAAAATATCCCATCCAAAACCTTGAAAAACTCTACTACAAATTTAAGTAAGCTGCTAACAGCTCCTTTAAGAGGACACACATACAAGTATGTACATAAGTAGATATTGTACAAAATTATCTTTTTTGTTGTCAGTTTTTAAACAAAAGTCGTAAAACAAAAACAACTATCATCATAAACTACGTTAGACATTTTACTATTTTACTTAAGGAGACCCTGAATAAACAATAAACATGTATTTTTTTTTTGGTAGGAAAATTTAAATCAGTAGCGCTGCAATATAAATACAAATGGGAGAGAAAATTATGGCGCAATTATGTATATCGAATACTAGAAATGATAATGCAGTTTGGTAAAATGATAATGCCGGAGATAAATGTAGTATTGCTGCTTTCTAGTTGCTGCGCTTCAGGCAATCAAACATCTGTCGCTATCTGTATTAAATTGAATTATCAGACCTGTTACAGATATTATTCGCGATGATTTTGATTACGAAACACTTCATTTCGATCGATTTTGTTTTAACTAAATACTTCATAATCTGCTCGATTTACGTTATTCCAACAAATTTCAATTTTGTTATATTCAAATATTGCTCATTACATATACTCAAAACGTAATAGCTTTTTTTATTGGAATAAATATATTTTAAATTCACCACATACAGAAAGTACTAATTCCGTTATAAAAATAAAAGTGATTTCATTCCGAAGAAAACCATGTATTATAATATTCTAAAGAAGTTTGCTTTTGGTATTGGAATAATTATCGATTGATATTGATTTCTGTACTATTTTCTTTATTTATAGTCCAATTATGGATGGTAACCGAACTGTAATTACGTTACCAGTCACTGCAAATGATAATACAGTCAAATTCAATGATAATACAGGTGTCGATATGATAATGGCATACATTAGAGCTCAACAGAAATTTGCAGATTTCCTATAGAAAACATATCGATTACAAACAGTTTTTATGATAAATTTATCGGTCATAAAAATTTTCCAAAGAAATTATATCGACTGTGAACAACTGTCTGTTCTTATCGCAAAAAGTTTCTAAAGTCTAGTTCAACCATAACGTACGATGTTAAATCCGAGCTTAACGTCAAGTTTTTCCTCCAACTTAATTTGGCATTTCTTTATTTTACAAATTGAAAAATGGAGAGGTACACAATGGAGCAGAACGTTAAAAAGCCTTTTAGGGCATGCAAATGAAAATGCATTTCATTCACTTCCTGATTTTCATGCACTTCCTGATTGTCATGCGCAATTGGACATCATCGATACAAACCTTGAGCAAGGATATGATTTCAAGGGTTTATAAGGTTCAATTAATTCAAGCGCTGAAGCCTAATGACCATTTCAAGTGTCGTAAATACTCCGAATGGGTGGTTGTTTACACTAACTGTCTTGCTTTACTTAAGCAACTGCCTTGTTGGCCTTAAGTGATGATGAATGTTCCCGATAGTCAATGGAAGAAAAGGCTTAACGGGTAGGTGGGCCGAAGTCCATTAAGTGCCTTAAGCAACCCAGCCACCTAATTATCACTATTGGTTCCCTACATTACATATATCTCTTCCCAGAAACAGGCATTGCACAATAGTTATAAAGGAAACTAATTCCCATTCCTGCGATTTAGGTTTAAACCACAGTCAAGGTATTTTTTTTTATCATGGATCAATACTCAGGGGTTGACCCTCACATATGCGGTCCATTGTACTGCAATAGGTTATAAGGAAGAGAAAAGAGTAGTGTTTGTAGACGTTTGACTTGAATCTATCAATAACAACACGGAAAGACGAAGAAAATATTATGGCAGAATTTAAAGTGTTGGCATTAAATTAGTTAAAACTGATCAGTGATCATGCTTGTGGTATGCACTTCACAAGCAGAGCCTCCCGGGGGCTTTGCTGATTCCCGTTCTGTAATTAACTCTTGGTGATGGGTTTGAAAGTCTAAAACAACAAAAGTCATGCGGCTTCCTAGAGTTTTGTTTGCTGCAACAAACAAGGAACTCTTAACCCTCTATGACCCAGAAAGCAGAGTGCCGTGGTTAGGTGTACTTCAAAGTAAAACTTGCTCCCCGACGGAACAGACTGACTGAACAGAGGCGACTTTATAAAATAATAATCTTCAGTGACGAGGCAGATTTTCACTGTAGTGAATTGGTTAACAGGCAAAATTGCCGAATTTGGACAAACGAGAATCCATGAGTGAACTGATGCATTCACAAAGAGTGACTGTTTGGTGCGTTTTATGGGCTGGCAGTGTCATCGAGCCTTACTTCTTCGAAAATGAAATCTGCCAAGCAGTTACTGTGAATGGTGTACGCTTTGGAGGTAATAACGAACTTTTTGTGGCCAGAAATTAAGCATATGGATCTGGACTATATGTTCCAGATGTATCGTGCCACTTGCCACACAGCCAATGAAACAATAAATCTTTTGCGCGAGAAAATCAATGGCCGTATTATCTCACGTCCTGGCGATGTTAATTGGCCGCCATGATCCGGTTATTTCACGCCGTTGGTCTTCTTTGTTTATAGATATTTAAAAGAAGAAGTGTCTATCAATAAATAAAGAAAAATGCAAGGGCTAAAGGATAAGCTAATTTGGCATATGAACGACATTAAGCATCAATTATGTCCCGGAGTCATTGAAAATATAATCAACGGCTAAAAGTTTTCCATCGAGGATGTGGAGAGCATTTGGCCAATATTTTGTTCAAATCTCATGGATAATTCTATCCATTCTCTGAAAGCTTTTTGCAACATTTATAATTGATATAGTTGGAAAAAATGCATTTTTATGGGAAATTTATCGAAAAAAACTGTAGAAAACTCAGCGATTTCAGCAGAATTCCGCCGAAAGTTTATCAATCGCAAAACTTTAAGTATTACACTAGATTTTCGATCAATCAATTGATTATTGATGACAGAAATTTTTATTCAAAATATAATCTTTCTCTAGATGATTTATTGATTACGAGTTAATTAATTATAATTAATGGGAAATAAAGATTATGTATCTAAAACATATATTTTTATTGAACATCCTTTCAAAACAACTTTTTGCCTAATGCACTTTATGTCACTACAGTAACTTTTAAGTCGTCTTCAGTTTTGGCCACCAATAATTTGGCTTTCCTTTATGAACTGCCCTAAACTACACTTAGCTTCTGGCTTTGAAAAACGAAAAGAACAAAAACAAAAAAAAAGCTCACACTTAAAGTCATCAGAAGCAAATAAACACATCTAAACACTTTTGCAACAGTCTCACTATCTTTTGTCTCAAATGCATTAGTGTTTACTAATGTTAGTATTGTTCATTTGCAGTTGAGTTTTCAGAGTTGAGATTCTTTTTTTTTTGTTTTTGCAAAACAACAACAGCAACAAAAACAACCTTTTTATGTTTTTGTATCCTTTGGCAAATGAAGCAACAACCTTATCCAGACATTGATTTAACAACATTAGAGGCATTTGTAAAGCTGTTTAGAAAGATTTTGTGTATCCTTCTTAAGGCAAAACACAACGTGAACGAATGAATGCTCTTAACGCCAATGACTCTCTGTTGGGTCAGTCAGTCAGCCAGCATTCGTGGGGATTTATTAAATTAGGCAGGGAGTTATGGTGATGGTGGCGGTATTTTTTCTTTTTTTTGCAGGACAACTTAAAAGCTGTAAAATGTTCAAATTGGATTTAGCAGTAAAATAAATTCAAACGAATAGAATGATAAAAGCTTTTGAATTTTTATAGTTTAAAAAGTTTTTGTGTATTTTATTTTTACCATCAACTAATTTTTAAAGAAATTAGTAAATATGGAAAATTTAAGTTTTTTGCAAATTGTTATTTTTTTAAGTAAAATATTTTTTTTTTATCTTACACCAGTACTCAAAGGATAACCCTACATATGCAGTGCTTTGTTGATGAACTAGACAAATAGGTGATAAAAAGGAGCAAAGAGGGAGTAGTGTTTGTAAACGTTGGATTTGAACTCTCTAACGTTAAATGCGACAGAATGTGAAATTGATTTACATCAGCACTTGTCGTTCTTATCTGATGATGGACAAACTCTACGGGATGAACTGTTCTCGGTTCATCAGCCTTTAACTAACCCATCCGTCTAACCAGCACTGCTGCTGCCCCGGAAAACCGGAAAAGATTTACATCAGTACCTGCCCTTATGGGCTTAACTGAAGATGCACCAATTTCACGGAGTGCATTCTTCACGATTCACCAGCAACCCAGACCATGAATTGGTGTATACAAAGACAAAAACTGCTCAGTAGTTCAGGCCTTCTAATCTCTTCTGTTTGCAATTTCCCAGCAATCAATGGAATACACGGCTTAATGAGTTGGTAGGTCAAAGCTAACTAAGAGCATCACCCGCCTAACCATCACCGCTGGTTCCTTACATTACTGGTATCTGTTGCAAGGCAACAGTACCTCGGTCGGTTGTTAACCCTCGAAAAAAGCCGTACACCACACAATTATCAGGGATACTAATTTCTCCTTTCTGTGCCTTAAGGTTTAAACCACAGCCAGAACGTTCCAACCAAGGTAAGAACCTCAACCATGATCAACCCGGGTGGTTCTGCAAGTCCACTCGCGGGCCATGCTGATCCCCGTTCTGCCGACGGAAGGCCAACATAACATAACTCATGCTGACTTCGTAGAGTTGTTATTTGCTACAACAAACGAGGGACTCTTTCCCCGCAATACTATTTGGTCCAATGACTCTGCCGGCTTGCAAATTTTTTCATCGACAATAACAATCGATACGTTACTGTGGATGGCAGTCGTTATTGTGCCATGTTTACTGATTATTTTTGGTCTGAATTGGAAAGTATAGACACGTGGTTTCAACAAGACGGTACCATAAAGTACACAGCTCACGTAACAATCGATTTATTGAAGAGTAAGTTTGGTGAGTGTATTATCGTAAGAAATGGACCAGACAATTGGCCAACTCGTACATGCCACCAGACCTTTTTCTTTGGGGCTATGTGAAATCATTGATCTACCCCAACAAGCTGACGACATTAGAAGAACTCCGAGCCCACATTGAACGCGAATTAGTGGTCGTCAAAATGTGTGACAGATCCATAAAAAATTGGATTCAACGAATCGAACGCTGCCTATGTGGCCACGGTGTTTATATGAACGAAGTCGACTTCCATTCATAAATTTTTTGATTGTATATCAAGTCGATCATAAAGGTTTGGAAATATGTCAATGGTTTGCGGTTTGTTAAAAAAAAAAATTTCAAATCCTTATTGGAAAACCTGGTATTTAGGTCATTAACAGGCACCGGTTGCAGATCTCTGATATCTAGACTATTAAAAATGGCACCGGTTGCAGATCTCTGCCAATCACCCATTAAAATTTACATTTAACAAATTCTAGATTTTTTTAATCGACCTCATATTTTTTTATTTACTTTATCTTGGACCAGTACTCAGGAGATGACCCCTACATATGCAGTGCATTGTACCAGGACTAGGAAAATAGGTTGTGAGGAGGAGAAAAGAGGGAGTAGTATTTGTGAAAATTTGGCTTCAACATTCCAACTAACAGACAGGAAACACGTCTGGAGGCAACTTATTCCACATGCGAAGCGTGCAGCTGAAAAATGGATGAGCTCTGTGCGATGAACGCGTGCTACGTAAAAATGTGCGAATTTCGGCAATAAGATCCCTAATCTTGTCAGACAAAAATACATTGTAGTAACGATGGAACAGAGTAACACACCCTACACTGAGTCGATGCTCCAGTGATTCAATACTGTTGGCAATAAGTTCCTTCGCCCTCTTCTGCTTACGGTCGAGTATTTCGGTTGCCTCATATCCCAAAATATGTTGTCATTGCCATTAGACTTCAGCAAAACAAATTATGTGCCTTATGTTATATCATGTTAGTGTTATGACGACGAAACTTAGATCATTGAAAAAGGTACCGGTTGCATATCTCTGTCAATCACTCGTTAAAACTTTTATTTTATAAATTCCAGATTTTCTTAAAATAAATATATGAGTACGTAATCGACTACATATTTCGGTATTATTGCCTCCCAAAATATGTTGTCTTTGCCTTCAGAGCTCAGCACAAGAAATTGTGAGCCTTATGTTACGTTGTCATGTTAATGTTATGACCACGACTTTTCGAATCATTATGTTAATTTTATTCCTTAAAAACTATTATTTTTTTACATCCATTACGTTTATAAATGATATGCCATCATTTTTATTCGTTTGAAGTTTATTAACACGTTATGCATTATTGCTCATAAAACTACTTCCAACTCATATTTCCTTTTCCTTTTGTTCTTTTTTTTATCAAAGATTGCACAGAAATTTTTTAATTTAATCATTTTAAATTATAGATTTTGTGTTTGTTTTAAACTCCACACTGCTGCTTAAATTTCCGTCTATCATTTCCGTTAGCAATTTAATACTTTTGAAAATTGCACAGAGAGAAAAAAAGAAGGAAAATTGAAAAATCTTTTTAACATGCCACATTACATTTTTCAAATGCATATCAATAGCACTTCATGCTGCTGCCACATACAGTGCACAACAAGGCAACAGTTACTGGATTTGTTCTCTGTCTCCTTTCGACATTTTTTTCCATTTGTTTTTTTTTTCCTTTCTGCTAATATATACAAACTTACAGCTATTAGTATAGACTCTACTATATCATTTCTCTATATATCATTATACTTCCTTTAGCCAACTTTGAAACTCAATGTATGCTTAACTAAGCCTGCAAGTATTTTGAATGCAAACTATGCATAAATCTAATAGCACCAGCAAAAACAACTACTTCGGCAACAAATTTGAATTGAAAAAGTTAGAAGAAAAAAAAAAACAGCAACCCAGTAACAGAATTGAGGGAAGAGTTCATAAAAATTTGTTTACTGCACCGAGAGAAAAATGTTCCAACTTTTTTCCTTCCTTTTTCAGGCAACATTTTAAAATGCTTTAGCAAAAAATCATACAAATTTGTGCTCGGTTTTTTTTCATAGTAATGGTGGTTCAGTTTTTTATTGCTTTTTGCATTTAAAGGCTGTTGAACAAATATATTCATTGCAACATTTGTCGTTTATGTGTATGTACTTGTATGTGTGTGTGTACATGTGTTCTGGGCTCGTATATCCTTCGCCTATTCCTACATATATTTACACACATTTATTTCATTTATGCTTGAATGGCAAATAGTTACCAAAAGATTTTCTTGTATAGTCTATTTCCTTTTTTTTTTAGTAGTTTTAATGTTTATTTCTTTTGCAATTTTTTACTGTTGCTCTATTTCTTACGTTTTTTTTATCAAGTCATTTGTTAGGAATTTTCAATAGTTTTTTTTTATCTTTAAAAGCATAAAAAATAAATATGTCTTGTATGCAAAAGATTTTGTTATAGATTTGTCGGAAGAAAAATAAATGAAACGAAATGGAGCATATGGAAACGCTGTTGTTAAGGAAGGTTTTTAAGCAATTTTTGAAAAAAATGTTAAAGAATTTTAAAGCAGACATTCATTATATAGGGTGTAGCGAAAAAGATTTACATCAGCACCTGCCTTTGCGGCCTTATCTGATGATGGACCAATTTCATGAAGTGAATTATTCACCATTCACCAGCGGCCCCGTGTGGCTTACCAGGCACATACAGGTTGCAATTCTTACCATATGTTTGTAGCCAAATGAGCAAGTTTTTTTTAAAGGAATTCGGACCTTCTAGTCCCTCCTGCATGCTATTTTCCCGGCAATCAAGGGAAGATGAGGCTAAATGAGTTGGTAGGCCGAAGCCCACTAAGAGCATCAGCACTTAAACTAACTCACCCGTCAACAAGCGCAGGTATTTGTTGTAATGGCAACAGACCCTCCGGCGGTTGTGAGTCCCCGAAAAGAACCACGCACCAGGGATACTAACTCCCCCTTCCTGCATTTGAGGTTTCAACCTAACACGCTCCATCGAAGGTATGCACCTCACCCAGGATCAGCCCTGTAAACAAAACCACCTGGGGCGGCGGTAATCTGCGTTCTGCCAATTTATACCCTTGGTAAGGGTTTCGAAAGCCAACACAACATAAGTCATGCAGCTTCCTAGAGTTTTATTTGCTACAATAAACGTGGGACTTCTTCCGCTTTTTCTCCCAAAAACAGAATGCACTGGCTTAGAATACGTCAAGACAAAACCTTTTTCCCGGGGGGATTATAGGGCGTCTCAGAACTGAACGTTAAGCCGAAACGGTTTGACTTGAATGATTGTAACCCGTCATGGGAAAAAATCAGAAAAAAATCTATTTCATGCAGTTGTTTTCAAGCAAGAACCATTATATCTACTGCGTTCAACCTGCCGAGACGACCACTGGACCCCACCACTTCACCTCATCATCATCATCGATCAGCAGGTTCACTTATATGTCTTTTGGTTTTATTTATCCTTTAATCCTGACACCCCCTAACCTCCATGTGCTTGCAGAGCTCTGGTCAAACGAGCTTTCGGTACAGGTCACAGGTCTGACCAGATTTCAACAGCTCATAATATCGGGTGGTTAAATTTCAAGGGCCGATGCCAAGTTTTTTTTCCGAATTTTATCTGACATTTCTCTATTTCAGACTTACTCAATTTGAACTATGGAGAGATACACAATCCAACAACGTGTTAAAGTTATCCAGACTTATTATGAAAATGATGATCAATTTTGGAAGAAAATCATCTTCAGTGATGAGGCACATTTTCACCTCAGTGGATTCGTCAATAAACAGAATTGCCGCATTTAGGCGAATGAGAATCCAAGAGTGACTGTCGAAAAACCAATGCACCCACAAAGAGTGACTGTTTGGTGCGGTTTATGTGCTGGCGGCATCATCGGGCCGTATTTTTTCCAAAATGAGGCCGGTCAGGCAGTTACTGTGAATGGTGTTCGCTATCGTGAGATGATAACGAACATTTTATGGCCCGAATTGGAAGATATGGATGTAGACGATATGTGGTTTTAGCAGGACGGTGCCACTTGCCACACAGCTAACGAAACAATTGCTCTTTTGCGCAACAAATTGAATGGCCGTGTTATCTCACGTAATGGCGATGTCAATTGGCCGCCAGGTTCATGTGATTTGACACCGTTGGACTTTTTTCTTTGGGGTTATTTGAAAGAAAAGGTGTACGTCGATAAGCCAGTAACAATTCAACAGCTAAAGGATGAGATAATTCGGCACATTAACGGCGTAGAACCTCCATTATGCCTCAGGGTCATTGAAAATTAGGACCATCGGATGGAGGTGTGCCGCCGTGGTTGCGGCGACCATTTGGCCGATATTTTGTTCCATACATAATTGAGTAACACCAAAATATCATAATAAAATAAAACTACAACAATTTCCTAAATAGTTTGTGTTTTATTCAAAATCAACATCGGCCCTTGGAATTTAACCACCCTTTACATAACACTCTTATGATCCACCAACTATGGAGCATTACTCGTACCTTGACGTCTTGAATATTTGGCTTCGGTATTGATTTTGGGGCCGATGTTGAATGTGAACCACATCCAAACACTAATTTTGCTTTCTGCATTTCATTTGGCATTTTTCAATTTCAGACTAAGTCAATTTGAACCATGGAAAGATATACAGCAACGCGTTAAAGTTGTTCAGGCTTATTGTGAAAATGGGCGTTCAAATCGAAATGCATATCGTGCACTTCGTGATTTTTTTCGGGCAAATTAATCGTCCAAATGTGGGTAAAATCGGAAAAATCATGCAAAATTGGAGCAAACCGGGCCTGTAGGAGGAATGGAAACAACATGCTGGTACAGCTCGTCCTGCAACAAATATTGCTGCTGTTCGTGATAGTGTGGCTGAAGTGCCGTCCACCTCAACTCGTGCAGAAAGACTTGCATTTACACAATTGACTCAAGAACTAAAGTCACTTCACCATTCAAGCGTCGGCAATGGTCAGAATTGTGACAAGAAATGTCAACAGTGGATGATAAATTTTCGAAGAAAATCATCTTCAGTGATGCGGCACATTTTCACCAAAGTGAATTGGTCAATAAGCAGAATTGCCGCATTTAGGCGAATGATAATCCAAGAGTGATTGTCGAAAAGGCAGTGAACGCACAAAGAATGAATATTTGGTGCGGTTTATGGGCTGGCGGCGTCATTGGGCTGTATTTTCTCCAAAATGAGGCCTGTCAGGCAATGACTGTAAATTGAGTCCGCTAGCGTGAGATGGATGATAACGAGCTTTTTATGGCCCGAATTGGAAGATATGGATGTGGACGATAGGTGGTTTCAACAGGACAGTGCAATTTGTCACACTGCTAATAAAACAATGGCTCTTTTGAGCGACAAATTTAATGGCAATATTATCTCACATGGTGGCGATGTCAATTAGATGCCAAGATCATGTGATTTGACACCGTTGGAGTCTTTTGAAAGATAAGGTGTACATCGATAAGCCAGCAACAGATGAGATAATTCAGCACATTAATGGCATAGAACCTCAATTGTGGATCAGCGTTATCGTAGATTTGGACTATCGGATGGAGGTGAAGGCCGCCCAGGCGGCCATTTGGCCGATATTGTGCTTGATTGAATAATACCAATTATATATATATATATATATATATATATATATATATATATATATATATATATATATATATATATATATATATATATATATATATATATATATATATATATATATATATATATATATATATATATATATATATATATATATATATATATATATGATAAAACGAAATGATAATAGTTCCTAAATAATTTTTGTTGTATTCAAAATCAACATCGGCCTTTAAAATTAGACCACCCTTTACTTCAACATTTTAGGCTTCAAATTATCTTCATATTTATTGTGTACGAGTATTTCGAAGCACTTAAGAACCCACTTAAATTGTTGAATTTTCATTACACGAAACAAAGTATTATCTATTTACTGCATTCAGTGCTGCAAATTTGTTGTTACACTTTTAACTATTTAAATATTTAGTGAAATTTTCTTTTAAATCTAATTTAGTTCCAGCAAATATTCGTTTCACTTAAAAAACTTTATATATCAATTTCTTTGTCAAGAGAACTGCAAGAAAATTTCCATATTTTCTTAAACACAAAAAAAAATCTTTTTGTTTTACTTCATTTAAGCACAGATTTCTCTTCAACAGCAATTTAAGAATAAAATAAAAAGAAGGCAAGTTCTAGCTTTTTATTATATTCTTGGCCAACGAAATGTTGTGTTTAAATTGCTGTTTAAATCAATTTGCCTTTCAAGTATTAAATATAAAAAATAAAACAAAAATCTACACTTATTCGTTTCCTTCACGTCTTAACCCTATTGTTGGTGCAAGGAGAGAAAATAAAAGAGTAAAATAAGTGAAGTAGAGGGCAAAGAAAAAAAAAAAACAAAAGCTTTTCAATTTTCACAAAAATTTACTTATGACAGACCATTCAAATTTCCTCCGGTTTTTTTTTATCGCATTATTTTTCTCATTCAACCCAGAAATATGATTCTTATACGAGTAATATTCTTTTTTCCATTTTGCCTTAAACAGCTTTCCCTGCTTTATGAGATGTCCTTTTTTTTAAACACAATTCATGAATCTCACTTAACTAGTTGTTTTTTCTTTCTTTATTTTTTCTTTGGCTTAACAATTTTGTGTATGTATATAAATATTTTTCTTTTCTTTTGCAAAAGACGATGACGTTGGTGATGATCACAGTGAAAAAATATTGAAAAATGGGGACGTTGCTGGTAAACGAAGCGTAAACTTAAGAGGCTGGTAACCGTACTCTACTTAAAATCTCATCTTAGTTCTTATTCTTATTTATTTCTTTTGCTGCTATGTGCACCGCTTGATGGTTGGATTGGGTTGGGTTGGTTGGAATTGGTTGCCGGTCTGACTTTTCTTAAACTACAATTGTTTGCATAATTTTGTCCTTTGTTCTTACAGTGGGCTTGTGAAATGTTATTAATGATGATATTTTCTAAGAAAAAGTCATGAGCAAAAGTGAACTGAGCTTCAGTTAGAAAAATCACTTTTAATAAACTTTGTAAAAAATTCTATTCCCAAATAGTATTATTTTTGAAAGTTCTGCCGTTTTCACAAAAACTCTCGTTGTAAATGAAAAAATTGCTCAATTTTTGTTTACTTTTTAAATCACACTCCAGGGTAGAGATTTTCACATAAAATTTATTATAAAAACAAGTACAAGCGCCAGGGTAGAGGTTTTTATATAAAATTTATTATAAAAACAAGTACAAACTGCACGTATTTATGGACACGCCAAATGTATGGAAACATTGGCAGTGCTACGTAGGCATACAAGAGTACTCATGTTGTTGAAATAGAGTGAGAAAAGACACGTCAGTTATATTCTCTTACCCTCCAAACAAGTTGTCAGGCAGCAGCAGTAAAATTGGTTTGCCTCAGCAAAAATTGGTTTGCCTCAGCAACGGAGTAAACTATCTCATGGTTCACTAGCTGCTCCATGTCCTTGACAAGGCTCAACGTCGCATCTTCTTATCATACGTTTGTTTATTATTGTGTTAATACTATTATGAGTTCTTTAACAATAAGTTTTATTGATGTAAACAGTTTTAAACATAGTATATTTTCCCATGAATATATTTCTGTTTCCCTTTTTATAATTCTGCAGTTGCAGTCTATAACTATTGAAATATGATTGAATGGAACAACACTATTTACATAAATTTTATAGCTATAACAATAGTTTTTAAAACATAGCATAATACAAATTTTATTATAAGCATATACATGTTTAATTCATGTACCTGCAACACAAGAATGTTTTCAGAATAAATTTACTATTGTTCCCATTAACAATACTCTTGTCATTGCAATAGCTGTCAACACATTTACAGGAACAAATATTGTTTTCAGTTTTTTCCATGTGGTTATTTATTATAAGATTTGTGTAAAATACGTGTTTAATAACAAACTATTATATAGAAATAAAAAATTAATATGGCGCTTGCGTTGGAACCCAGAAAAAGTAAAATGAGAGCTTCATGTTTATATGTTACAAAATTAAGTTCGAATTAATATATGTAATTGGTCTTCTGTTTTCAGAATTAGCAACAATCCAAAAACAAAATTCGAATAAATTATTATCAATTAAGCACGATTTATCAAGAAGAGTTATATTTTATTTATTTTTAATATACATATGAAAATACTATTGTATATACAGTTTAATGTGATAAAAATAAACAACTATATTATACTATTGTTAAACCGCATAAACATATTATTGTTTTTATGAAAAGGTCTTTTTCACAATAATAGAGTTATTCATAAAGGTACCATGAGATAATAGAATAGTTGTAGATATATAAACAAAGTATGATATGACATTACCGTAATTATAAGCAATGAAAGTATTTTCAGTCTTAACAATACCAAGTGTTACTAAAAGTTTATTGTTTTAAGATATTGTTGGATATAAATATATGACTTTGTTGTATCCAACCATATTATTAAATTATAGTGCGTCGCCTCTAGAATATTGTCATTTCAACCATATAGTTTTTTCTATGTGTAGTTCCCAATAAATCGGCATGTATTATAATTATCAGGAAATACTAACCACTCATCCATACAATTTTAGGTCCTAGTGTCAGAATCATAATGTTTATGTCAAGGCGCTTGTACCTCAACTACGACCAGCCTCAGGATGGTCTGTAAGGGTTTCGCTGCTTCCCGTTCTGCCAATTAACCCATGGCGACGATTTCGAATGTCCCAACATAACCTAAGTTATGCTGAGACTTCCTAGATTTTTATTCGCTATAATAAATTGGGAACTGCTACCCTTTTATATCTTAGAAAGCAGAGTGTCCTGGTTAGACGTACGTCAGAGCAAAATTTGCTCTCCGACAGGATTATAATACTAGTATGAGGAAGAAAAACTCGCCGTTTCCGCACACTTTTGATATGCTTAAAATAAACTGAGTTAGTTTGTTAAATTTTTGTTGAACTTTTATAATTTTTTTAAATTAAAAATTGTTTGGTTTGTACATATGTACAACAGGTTTTTAGTTCAAGTTTTTCCTTTCTTAATTTTTTTTCTTAAGAAGGATTTTTTACAATACAAATTTGCTGTGATCAATAATTTTGATCATTGTCCCCCAGCTAAAGATTTGATTATTATTTTTCTTGTCTTCTTCAATCAAAATTATTGATCACAGCAAATTTGTATTGTAAAAAATCCTTCTTAAGAAAAAAAATTAAGAAAGGAAAAACTTGAACTAAAAACCTGTTGTACATATGTACAAACCAAACAATTTTTAATTTAAAAAAACTGAGTTAGGTTGTAGAAAAAGCCAGTTCCCTTGTAGAAAAAGCCAGTCCCCTTGAATATGGTTGAACCATTCTTGCTGTGGTTTAAACCTAAAATCGCAGAGAGGTGAATTAGTGGGGCACTGTCAACTTTTCCATTTTGTTCAACAAAATACTAAGGGAATTGAAACCGTCTTGAAAATTCCGGCTTAATACTTTTCAATAAAATATTTCTGTCCAAACATCGTTATTATCAACTCCTGGATACGTATTTTTAACTCTACCTAAATGCCATTTGTGTGGTGGAAGTAAATCGTCGATGACTACTACCAGATCTTGTACTTGGAGATTTGGCGCTGCGTTTCTCCATTTATAGCGTTTATGCAAAGACTTGAGATGGTCGTCTTTCTATCTGCTTGCAAACTGATGGTGAAGTGCCTTGAGCTTTTCCCAGCAGTTATTTAAGGACATGGTTTCAGTCCTATATTCTGGTAGAGCCATGATTGGGGCACCTCTGGGAAAGTGCTCTGGTGTGAGTGCTGTAAGTTCCGCGGAGTCATCGGATAAAGCCAAAAAGGAACGTGAATTTAAAACGCCTTCCCGCGTCAACACGGTAATCAATTCTTCGAAAGAGAATCATTGACCCCCGGCTATTCGTTTCAGGTGAAATTTTGAACTTTTGACCGTGGCCTATCACAAGCCTACCACATGTGGCGCATAGGGTGGTATAAACTTCCATTAAAATCCATGGGCAGCATCAGCCCTTAAACCTTTTGAACTCTAGATTAAACGCTCTGCTAGCACCCAAGAAGTTTCTTCCATTAATTCCACATGAACTACTTTTGTTCGCGAATGCAGTTTGGAGAGATCCGAAGACAATTCCACATGAGCTGATTTTGTGCTGAAATACACAAATACGTGCACATAAGCTTTGACTGTTGGCGATTTACGTACGCGACCGGCTTTGAGCTCAAAGTTCCCGACAAAATCAATTCCAGTGGTTTGAAAGGGCAACGATATGTTACTTCGCCCTGGAGGGGAAGTAAAAAGAGTTCATGTGGAATTGTGTACTAAAACACACAAATACACTAACATAAGCTTTGACTGTTAACGATTTGCATAGGGACACGGTTTTGAGCTTAAAGCCCCCACCAAAATCAATTCCAGTGGTTTGAAAGGGCAACGATAAGTTACATCGCCCCGGAAGGAAAGTAAAAGGAGTTAGTGTGGCACACAATTCCACATGAACTGCTCTGGTACTAAAACATACAACTACACTGTTTGACTGTTGATGATTTGCGTAGGGAAACGGTTTTTAGCCTAAAGGCCCCGCCAAAATCAATTCCAGTGGTTTGAAAGGGCAACGATAATTTACATCGCCCTGGAGGGAGAGTAAAAAGAAAGTGCCACTACAAGCAAAACGCTTTATTTCCAGTTTAGTACGCAGTGTGGCCTGATATAGGCATTACCACTGTTCTTAAGGTGCTTTTCATAGCCATTCGTCTTACATTTTGCATGTTAACATAATTTTTTTCGCATATTTTTCTCAATATTGGTTTCAAGTATTTTACGGAATTTGTTTTTTTTTTTTGATAGGAAAAAGGACCTTTTGTTAAGGCAACTGGTTTTTAAGACACACAGGCGGTTGGGGTTAGGAAGAACTAAAAGCTTGCAAGACGCTAAATGTGAAAGCAGAATATAACGCTAAGATACTTATCCTTGGCAACCGAACAACCATTATTATTTTTATTACTTATTTGCTTTTAATATATCAAACTACCACTGCCACTCCCACAGCCACTTTTTCTGCTTTTAGTTTGTACATCTTTGAAGAGTAATCCCAAAGAGTGACTGACTACACACAGTCTCTTTACCAGTCACACCAGCCACTGCCAACAGGACAATAGCAATGTTTAAACAATCTGCCATTACTGTTGCTTTCAGCATCCTCCAAAATTGATCACAAGAAGGCTGAAATAGGGAAACAGAAGTAAGAGTAAAAACAAACGGATGTCGTTTGTTTTTATGCATATTTTAAACTTTGATATTTGAATATCAATAATTTTTCTTAAAAAAATTCTTTACCAGCTCATATTTGCGTTTTTCGTTTCTCATTTAAGTCGTTTTTCTATTTTGATTTTGACCCTTGTTGATATTGAAAATTGGTTAAGCAATTCCTTAAGTACTAGTTGTTCACAATCCTCTTTGTTTTCTATTTAATATTTAAGTAGTTTTAGTGTTTTTCTTTATATATTTTTTCTAGTTTAAAATCGCATCTGTATTGTCTTCGGAGGGAGTAGAGTATACATTTTGTTTTAAGTAGTTTTTGAGAACAAAAAAAAACACAATCTTCATAAATTTCCCTATAGCCCGGGTAATCACTGTCAATGTTCTATAAGCAGAAACTGTTTAAGGTTTTTTTTTTTTTTTGTTTTGTTATGATTTTCTAGCTGTATGCAGTTGTATAGCTTTTTCTATCCTCCACTCCGTTATGTTAAGTGGTTGTGATTTTTTGCTTTTTTTTTTGTTCTTAGCGAAATTAAACTTATGATCCTTATTCAATGTCCTTACATTGTTATTAATAATAAGCTATGCAACATTTTTTTTTCTTTTTGTAATTTCTTTTTCGTTCTGATGATTTGTGTGTATACATATTTTTTATGGCATGATAGTTTGTTTTTCTTAAGAATTTTCATATTTCTTAAGAATCACAATAGGAAACTGAAGTAAAAAAATTTTTATTGTTTTCTGTCTCGCAGGATGTTAAGCTTCCCTTAAGCAAAACAATTAGTTTTTTATGACTTATAACAACTAAGATTTGTTTTTTGTTTTGTTTTTTTCTGTTTTAATTTTGCAAGACATTATCATAATGAATGCATATATTTAACACTATAGAGGATGAAAGAAAAAAGGAAATCAATATATTGAGTAAATAAATTCCTAAAAGTATGCTAAGAAATTAAAGGACAAGGAAAGAATGCTAGCAAAAATGGCTTTAATTAAAAAGTTTTAGAATATTAAAGAAATGTAATTAGAAACAAAAAATTCATTAACAATTTACTGCTTAAATACTTTATAAACCCCTAAAAATATACTTTGAGTTTTTAGTTCAAGTTTTTTTTTTATGAGAAGAAATATTGTAAGTACTAAAAGTTAAGCCAAACATTTACAATTATATTTATTATAATTAAAATTAATAGTGAAATTAAAATTCTTATGAGAATATAGCAGCTGGCAATTTGTTGTTGCCTAAAAGTAGGCAACAAGGAATTGAGATGAAATTCTGAGAATAAAACTGGGTTTTGAATTATGAAAAACATATATATTTTTTTAAGTTATTATTTTCATTTCCAAAAAAACTAAATAATTAGAATAAAAACACAGGAGTTTAGCACCAGTGTTGACAATAAAATAGGGGAAAAAGCGCGTTATATCAACAACAATGCATTTCTAAACACCATTTTGCATAAAAAGTAAATTATTTTTGATTTATCTGATATTATGTGATGGTATCACTTGTCTCAACTTAAAACCTGGCTTTAGTCAAGAACTTGGCTGAGCTGGTTAAGCGGTCGTATTGAAAATACATCATGTTTACATGGTACTGAGTTTGAATCCTAGTGGAGCTGATGGGCAGTGCAGCGACTGCGAAACAGCTAGTTGCCCCCCAGCGTTATTGTATTCAATTAGTTTTCCTGTCTTCTTTGATCAAGAGTTATTGATCGCTGCAGTTATTGCTATAATTAAAGATAAAAATATTTCTTGGCAAAAGCCAGGTTTGAACTTGAGCCAGACAAATGATACCATCATATAATATTAGAAATATTAAAATAAGTTCGACTTTATTTCATTAATATATACATTTTTGATTTATTGAATTTTTGTTGAACTTTTTTTTTTATATTTCTTAAATTAGATTTTTAGTTTGTGCATTTGTACAACGGAGTTTAGCTAAGTTTTTCCTTTCTTAAGTTTTTTTTTAAGAAGGATTTTTATACAATACAAATTTGCTGTGATCAATAATTTTTGAATGAAGAAGAGAAGAAAAATAATAATCAAATCTTTGGCTGGGGGACAACTAGCTATTTCGTAGTCGCGACACTACTGATCACTACTCAAACTCGGTGGCTGAGTGGTTAATGCAGCAGTTCATGATACTTCATGACCCAAATGGATCGACTACGATGCCACACTTTGTCAAATGCTTTGGAAATATCCAGAGCCTCCACTTTACTTTCACCGAAATGATGGATTAAGTGGCTTCATTTTTCCGTGAGATATGCCAAAAGATCACCAGTAGAGCGACCCTTACGGAATCCATATTGACGATTACAAAGTAATTTGTTTGATTTTAGATATTTCACAATTTACATTTTCTGCACTATGAGACAAGCCGGCAGCCAGTTCAGTATTGCGAATATTGCTTTGAGCAGAAATCTAATCAAAAGTGCGCATTATCCCCTCGCCGATAGTGTTGCCACAATTATTGGAGAAATAGTGATCTTTCCGGTGAACATTAATTGCTATACACTGACTTTTGTACCCCAGAAGAGATTTGACGATCTCGAAGAAGGTCAGTGGATCCAGGTATAACTCAGGAGTTAGCGAGGGTATTTTTTAAACAGGAAAATTATCTTTAGGCTGGAAAATTGGTATAGCGTAATACCATAATCACACGTCGGTAACGCTTTTTTACATCAAGCTGGAAGCGCAAATAATTTATCTTTATTCTGAGTACTTTTTAAGTATCCAAGATATATTATTGGATTAATTTTTACTAAAAATTTTAGCTGCAATTAAGCCAAAGAGCTGTAGTTTATCCCCAAAATAATTTCCCGCAAGTACCTCCTAAGCGAGAGGAGATGAAGTTTTGAAAAAAACTTGATTTAAAGGCATTTCTGGCTGCCATAAAATCATCCATGTATGAGCGTTAATAAAAAAATTTGCAGGATGGGATATTGGTGCGGCTTATCAATGAGAAATGTCTGGGGTTTCACCTAACCTTGATAACTGAATTAGCACCGTTTATGTTAAAATTTTTTTTTCAACTGTTTAAGGTCTTTCGAGATTGGTAAACTGGCTGTAAATTTGTTTTAGTGAAAAATTTAAAAGTGTTAAAAAGCAACCCCCTAAAATCATGCAACATTTTTTCCTAAAACTTAACTCCCAGAAGTTTGTTTTTTTAAATATGACACAATTTTGCCTTAAAATTAAACAAATCTTTAAAATATCATATTACTAATTTTTAATGCAACATTTACGAGTAAGCTTAATTAAATTTAATACCTGCCGGCGTTTAAACCCATAAAAAACGAAATTAATAATATTTCCAATAAATTCATTTTTATGGAAAACAAACAGCAGACTGATTTGGTTTTATTTTTTTCTTTTGTGTAAATTTGCTAAATGAAAATTGTCATTTTGTTTAATGTACCTTTCATAGTGCATATTTGTCGTTGACATTATTCTCTTAATTTTTTTTTTTTTACAAAATATTTTAACCAAATGACAGCAAATATCACTCTAACAATATTAAAAACACTTAAACACAAAATGTTTAGAGCCTGAATTTGTTGTTGCTCTGTTTGCTTATTTACTTTATTAAAAATTAATAAATTTTATAAAATACAGAGATTGTGATTAAAATTCATGCCTAAAGCGTTATTTGCACGGATGCAATTTAATTTTAAGCAAACAAAAAAGAAAAAAAGTTGTTTTGGAAATAATATTCATAAAATCACGTATTCCAACAGGTATTTTAACAAAATGTATATTTAAGTATGTATTTTTAAAGCTGTATTAGAGCATTAAAATATATTTATGTATTTAATGTATTTAAAGGAGCCTATAAATATGCTATACGCATTGGTATAAAAAGTTTATGAATGTATGAGTTTAGCTTGTTTGTAGATTAAACATTGAGATTTTTTTTTATTCATAAATTTCATTTTACTGTTTATGTTTTACCTTTAAATGTAAACAACAGATATTGAAAAATTGATATATTTGTATGTGTTTAAACAAAAACAAAAAAAAAAAAAAGTTTGCTTGAATGCATTATGTAAATATTTAATTATTTGAAATATTTTTCCATTAAACAAGTAAGTAAACTTCAACATCTACTACTTGTTATAAAATTTTATAAATTGTTTTATACTAGAAGCTGAAAAAATTTAATTAAAATAAGAAAATATGTTTGAATACACAAAATTTATTTAATAATATTAATGCTCAAAAGTATGCAATACAATTTTGGCTCTCAAAAAGAAAAGTGGCAGTGCTTACGTTTTGATTTTCATATATAAAATGTTTTTATTAACAACTGGCTGCTCCGGCAAACGTTTGTTTTGCTTTCGATTTTATTTATATTGAAATGTGTAAAAATAGAGAAAAAAAAACATATTTTTGAATTATATTTACATACATACTATATAGGAAATAGGAATTTTATTATTTAGATTTGCTACTACCATGATTCTTAAGATGTGTTATTTATAATCTGTTTGAGAAACACATATTTCTATATGAAATAAATATTGATACCAATCAAAAACTTATAAACAGCTTGTTTTCTATGTTTCCCAGCTCTCTATATGTCGACATTTCATAGCTACCCTAATCATCAGTATACTATGGTAATATTGCAAAATATTCCCAAACATTCAACTTTTTATCCCAATAATCTAAATAAATTATTGAGAATTAAAAAAAGAAAATATTGGGATATAAACTTGAATGTTTGAGAATATCTTTAAAAAATTTCCAAAGTCTACTGATGATTAGATTAGCTCCTATGAAATGTTGATGTATAGACAGCTGAGAAATATAGAAAACAAGCTGTTTATAATTTTTTATTGATTGGTATCAATGTTAGAAGCTAATATAGTGAATAAAACTCAATATATTAATTTTTTTCACTGGAATGTGCAATCCACAGACTGGAAATTAAGAAAGTCAGTCTAACCATGGCAATACTGACAACAGCAGCCATGAGGACAACACCAATTAAAGCACTTCTTGCAGTTATGAGCTAGATGGCATGTGACTTGGTTGCCAGGTAAATATCACTAAAAATCGCGATCAGGCTGTGTCACTATTTTTGCGATAGTCCCCGATCTAATTGGCTACTGCATCCTAAAACCAGTCCCCTAAAGGAGCTTTTCTTTACACGGATGGCCCGAGAAAGGAAGAAATATAGGATTGCGTTAGTCCCCGATCTAATTGATCACTGCATCCCAAAACTATTTCTCTCAAGGAGCTTTGGCAACGAAACCGAGGAACCCCCTTAAAATCTGGATCTTTCTATGTTTACACTGATGGATCTAATAAGGAAGAAATATGAACTATAAACAAACCGGCTAGATGGTTGTTATTTAGCAAGATATTCGGCAGAGATATCATCATAATAACGGACAGCAAGACCGCCATCAATACCCGGATTGGAATAAACAATAATTCCAGTCTAGTTTAGGATTGCCGGACATCTTTAAACAAAGTGGCTAAAATATATCACGGCACTTCACTGTGCTGCGATATCCACATAAGCTGCAGGTGCTCATTATGATCAGCCGGGGAACAGGTTTTGCCTTGGTAAAGCCTAACTAGGGCACTATGCTTTCTGGAGCATAGAGGGGTAGGAGTTCCCCGTTTGTTATAGCAAATAAAATTCTAGAAGGCCGCATGACTTATGATGTGTTGAACTTCTGAAACTCATACCAAAGGCTAATTAGTGGAACGATCATTACAGTGCTGATGATGGATGAAGTGCCTACTTTGGCTGAAACGTTCTGGCTGTAATTTAAATCTAAAATCGCATTAAGGAGAATTAGTTTCCTTGATAGCAATGGTGCATGTCGGTTTTCGGATGCTAATAGCCTGCGGGGTATTATTGTCTTGCAGCAGATATCTGTAATGCAAGGAACCAGAACTGATGGTTAGGCGAATTAGTTCGTTAAGGGCTAAGGCTCTTAATGGACTTCGGCCCAACAACTGATTAAGATTTGTATTCCATTGGCTGTTTGAGAGATTGCATACCGAAGGGATTAGAAAGCCCGAGCTTTTCAGCAAGGTGTTTGTCCATATAGCTACAAGCTTATGGCTAGTTTGGACCTGTATGAACCTTTCGATTTATGTGGGGACTCTGGTAAATCGTGAATAATTAACTGCGTGGAGTTGGTGTATCATCAGATAAGGCCGTCAAGGTAGTAGCTGATATAAATCAATGCCCCATATTGTCTGTTCAACTAACCAATCGGCATATTGATGATGCTTGAAATTTTCATTGGACTTCTTAAGTTGCTGGACCTCGTAAGTTAGTAAATTTAAATCTTTATTCAAAATTCACATTAGTACTATTCATGAGATGTTCAATTGTGTGACACGACAATGAGTCAAGAGTGATGTCTTTTCTATCACAACATGGGGAATAACAGCAATATTTTCGGGAAAATGAGCTGGATTAAAATGTACATGTGTTTTCATATTCACTACAGACCTGGTTTACTGAAATTCTGCCGATTATGGATACATTTGGTCGCTTAGCGTAATCGAATAAACAAAATTAGGAAATTCATTTTGATTTCAACGCCCATTATCGTGAAAGGTTTCAACAAACTTAACATTGCGCAGTTGTATGGACCTAAATCGTTGAATTTGTCGAGTGAAACGAATAAATGTAAGATAAAGCTGGGCAAAAAACTTAGTTTCAATTAACACTTTAATACTAAGTAAAGGGTTGTGCTACATAGTTGCACCACCCTTTACTTTGAAAACAAATTCAAATGGTGATTGATGTTTTTTCGCTCTCGACAAGCCTATGGCATACATGCATATGCACTGTTTGATGCGATTGTCTCCAGGACACTTTTGAATCTTTTTTATTGGATCAAACTCCCTAATAGCCCTTCAATATGCTGCTTTCAACCCACTAAAAATCGATGTATGTCTGCCAACCAAGTTTCTTTTAACTGTATAAAATTTTTACTAGGTTAAATTTTAAATCAATATCGACTTAAAATGATTTTAAATCGAAAGTAAATCATATGAAATCTTTTCTCATGTGTATTGTTGTATTACCCCCTTCCATCCCCTTGAAATTCAATTATGTTGACAATTGAACTTTATTGGTCATACCTGTAAATATGCTGCATTTATTTTTAATACAAATGACATATACGAGTACAACATATTTGTTCTTTCTATATTTGCTACCAAACTAATACTATCAAAAATTGTGGTGTTGTTATTACGCGTAATTGGACATTTTGTGGCAAATATGACAATTTTGTGGTTCAACACAAAATTTGTTATATAATTTTTGGCAATTTTTTTCTCGCTTTTTTTTTCTAATACTATTAGTATTTTTGTCCTGGTAAATAGAATATCTAACGTATAGTTATATAAAAACATGTTTTTGAAATTAAACTAGATTATATATTTAAATTGTGGTTGGTGAAGAGGAAACAGCGAAAAATGTTTGTATGTGACAGCAGATAAGGGGCGGGAGGAAAACCATATTAGGCAAAAATAATTTAAATTCACAACTTCTGCTATGAAAACTATGAAGAATTAAAGCATATTCTAAGGAGTACTTGTTTTTTAACACAAAAGAAATATTGATAATATAAAGGTATACATATATATTTTTAAATTTCATTGAACTATTTTTTAATTCTTTGAGTTGAGTTATTGTAATATAAGTTTTGCCATGATATAAATATAATGTTAAAAACAGCTATTAAGTTTGAATAAGATTTTGAGCCAACGGATTCTACTAATACTTTTATAGCACTTTGTTTTATGAGGACGTATTTAAAGTAAACTTGCTGATCCATCAAACATTGTTTTCTCTTCGAATTTCATTTAGATTGATATAGTAATAATGCGAAAAAAGGTACATAGAAACCTGTGAATACTACAAAGAAGTAAAGCATATTCGAAGGAGTACAAAAGAAATGTTGGTAATATAAAGGTATACATATATATTTTTAAATTTCATTGAACTATTTTTTAATCCTTTGAGTTGAGTTATTAAAATATAAGTTTTGCCATGATATAAATATAATATGAAAAACAGCTATTAAGTTTGAATAAGATTTTGAGTCAACGGATTCTACTAATACTTGCTGATCCGTCAAATATTGTTTTCTCTTCGAGTTTCATTTAGATTGATATAGTAATAATGCGAAAAAAGGGAACATAGAAACCTGGGCATTTAAGAGTAATGCAGCAAACATACAATGAATGACTTTCAGATTGAGTGACGACTATGTCACTGCGAATGTTAGCCGCTCGGATAACTGCAATTATCTTACGGAACTTTTAAGACTCGTGGTATCAAAACTTCTGTTCTTTTATAGTTTTCTTTAAGTATATTTCATATATAAAAAATATATTCCCTGTTTATATGGTAAATTATCATAAACATAATTTTTTATAACTTTAACAAACTACATATATAAAAACTTAAATTTTTGCAAAAGAAAATACCGTCTTTAATTAAGAATCTTTTTTTTTTCTTTTTTTTCCTTGTGCCAAAACTTTTTTTTATTTGTTTTTATATTATGATGACAATGATTATTCTCAAGATTTTCTTGTTATCTTTTTTATAACTTCAAATTTTAATGACAGTTTTCTTGTTAGTCTCTTTATTTCTTCCTTACTTTTTTTTTGCATTTACTAAAGAATCTCTTTTTCTATTTTCTATACTTGTAACTGCTTGAGTTTCTATTTCCACTTGACTTTGCCTGGTTGCTGCTGATGTCTTCTTAAGCTGATGAGTGAGAGCGAGTGAGTGGTTTGAAAATATATCTATCATCAACTTAAGTTAAGTTATTTTACTTGTTCAAATAGAAATAAATTCAGGGTGGCACATAGAAAAAGAACATTAAAATATGATATCTCTTATTGAAGGACATACGCCTTTTTTCTTTGTGCTTTAGAACTAAAAGAATTAAAAGTATTTTCTTGTCAAATGTAAAATCAAATTATCTTTTTAGAAGACACACGCAAAAAAACATAAAATATTTCACATTCATATATAAAAATATAATTACAGATTTTAATGAAATCCTTTAAATATACTATTGGCCGTAATCATAAAAATTAAAATGAATTTGAAATGAGTTTTAGTTTAAAAAATCCCTACAAAATTTTATTCAAATTCATTTCACATATATTTAAATTTTTTATCAATACGGCCGTATAACTTTTTTTTTATATTTTTTATATATATTGCTATTAGCACCTTTAAGTATACTATACTCTTTGTTATGTACCTAAATATATAATATTTACTTATTTTAAGTAAATGTATGGAAACATACTTTTTATTCGCTAAAAATAGCGAATAAAAAAACTTAATTGTTTGAAACATACTTTAAGTAAATACATAAATAATTTTATGGGCTTAAATGAGGTGTTTAAATATCATTTACTTAAATGTTATAATAACTTTATCATGTTAAAATTTATGCTAATGACTTAACCGCAAATCATTAACATTGAACTAAACGTATAATGCTCATATTACAATATGAGACTTGTTAAAAACTGAGTGCAGCAGAGACGTGGCAGAAATGCACAACAAAAGTTAAATGCAAATGCAATCTTAAAGACAATAAAAACGCATTTGGAATCACAACTACGGAAAATAGCTCCTGAAAGTATGCAATGAAAATGTTAATTTGTTTAACAGGTTTTCGTTAGTTAGGTTAGTTAGTTAGGTTGTATTGAGACTGAATTTTTTTTTCATAAAACAGGAACCAATATAAATTTAGTGAATACTTAAAACTATTATGTATTTTTTAATAACATTTGGTACGAATATGCGTTATGCTTATTAAAGTTAAGATAATAAAACAAAAATCTTGTAATTTTAACATTAGTGTAGAGTACAATGCTTGCTCCCGGCACTGGACAATTATTGTAATAAAATGTTTACAGTAATTACACTTAAACTAGAAGAAAAAAAACTCAAACTTAAAGCTACTACACTAAACTTAAAAAAACAATTATCAAAAAGCAAAAGACAAAAACTATCCCCTAGGAATGCTGGGAGTACAGTGTAAGTAAATGTTTTGACCAATACATATAAAATCGCAATGCATATAAAATCGCCTTAAAGTATGCTGCTGTGTTATATGCATTATAACTTCTTATATGAATGATTTTTTTATTAAGAAATGTCTTCAACTATGTTTATTCAGCAATTTCTATATCTTAGCTATGCTAAGAAAGTGTATTAAAAGTTGTACTGTGTTTTTATATAAAATGGTAATTTCATATTAAATCGCCTTAAAGTATGCTCCTGCATTGAAAGCTTTAAAACTAACTTTTTGAATATTTGTTTTTTTTTTGTGAAGTTAATAAAGTCTATCGAGCAATTGCTATAGCTAAGCTAGGCAACGTAAATCTATAAATCTTGTGTCATGTTTTCATACCGCATTAATATAAAATTCATATAAAATCGCTTTGAAGCATGCTGCTGCTCTAAATGCATTAAAACTTCCCATACGATAAATTTTTAATAAAGAAATGGTTTAAACTAAGTTAATTTATCAATTTCTATACCTAAGCTGTGCCAAGATAAATTATTAAAAGTTGCGCTGAGTTTTTATTTCAAAATGAAATTTCAAATAAAATCCCCTTAAATTATGCTTCTGTATTAGAAGCACTAAAACTAATCTTTTGCAAACTTTTGGGAAAAATGGTTTATTAGTTTTTAGTGTGAACAAAGTGTATCGAGCAATTGTTATATCTGAACTATGCAAAAAAAAAAAAAAAATAAATAAAAAAATGATAAATAAATAAGAAATAATAATAATAAATAATAATAATAATAAATATTTTACTCATAAGAAATGGTTTTTTAGTTTAAACAAAATTTATTGATCAATTTCCATATCCTAAGCTAAGAAAATCTTTAAAATATTGCGCGGTTTTTTTATATTAAAATGCATTTTCATTTAAAATCGCCTTAAAGTATGCTCCTGTGTTAAATGAAATATTATTATTTGTTTTGACTTTAAATAAACTTTAAATATCAATTGCTATATCTAAGCTAGGTAAAGTAATTGTATAAAATTTGTGGCAGGTTTATTGTATTAATGAAATTTGATATAAAATCCTTTTAAAGTATGCTCATGTGTTAGAAGCATTCAAAGTGCCTCTCTGAATAATTGTTTGCTTAGAAATGGCTTATTAGTTTTGGCTTTAAACCAAGTTTGTTGATCAATTTCTATTTCTACAATATGCTAAGAAAATTTTTAAAAAATTGCCCCTCGTTTTATATTAGAATGCAGTTTCATATAAAAACGCCTCAAAGTATACTACTGTGCTAAATGCATTGATATGTTATTATTAATTTTGGCTATGACTAAAGTCTATCGAGCAATAACTATATCTAAGCTAGGTAAAGTAATTTTATAAAATTTGTGCCAGGTTTTTATATTGGATTAAAATGCAATTTCATATAAAACCCCTTTAAAGTATGCTCATGTATTAAAAGTATTAAAAGTGCCCTCTGCATAATTTCTTGCTTAAAAATGGCTTATCAGTTTTCGCTTTAAATTAAGTTTATTGATCAATTTCTATATCTACCTATGCTAAGAAAATTTATAAAAAAGTGCTCCACGTTTTTATACTAATATGCAATTTCATATAAATCGCCTTAAAGTATGCTCTTGTGTTAAATGCATTGAAATGTTATTATTAGTTTTGGCTTTGAGTTAACTTTATCGAGCTAGGTAAAGTAATTGCATTAAATTTGTGCTAGGTTTTTATATTTTGTTAAAATGCGTTTTCATATAAAACCCCTTTAAAGTATGCTCATGTATTAAAAACATTAAAAGTGCCCTCTGCATAAGTCCTTGCTTAGAAATGGCTTATTGGTTTTCGCTTTAAATTAAGTTTATTGATCAATTTCTATTTCCACCTATGCTAAAAAAATTTATAAAAAAGTGAGCCACGTTTTTATATTAATATGCAATTTCATATAAATCGCCTTAAAGTATGCTCCTGTGTTAAATGCATTGAAATGTTATTATTACTTTTGCCTTTGAGTTAACTTTATCGAGCAATTACTATACCTAAGCTAGGTAAAGTAATTGTATTAAATTTGTGCTAGGTTTTTATATATTATTAAAATGCGTTTTTATATAAAACCCCTTCAAGGTATGCTCATGTATTAAAAGCAAGCCCTTTGCTTTTAATAATGGCTTATTAGCTTCGGCTTTAAACTAAGTTTATTGCTCAATTTCTGTTTCTACACTATGCTAAGAAAATTTATAAAAAAAGTGCGCTGCGTTTTTATATTAATATGCAATTTCATATAATAACGCCTCAAAGTATGCTACTGTGTGAAATGCCTTAAAACTACCCCTCTGAATTGTGTTCTTGTAAAAAAACGGCTTATTAGTTTTACATTACTTAGAAATAATATTAAAGTTTTTTTTTACACTTCATAGCCCTATAACATTCAAAAGCTTAAAACTTAAAACAATTTGAAAAGTACTTGATACTAATGCATTAATATTAAGTAAATATGCATATGAGAAAAGTTTTGCATAGAAAAGTCATGACACATATGTGTATGCAGACATTTAACAAGTGTTGCGTTAACAATTTAATGCTAACACTTCTAAAACTTAAGCTTCTCTTTGAAAAGCAAATAAATATGTATATATAAATATGTATATGCATACGCCTAACTGCATGCTTAGCAAATATACAATGAACAGCTCACGCATATAGAAGCATAAATAATTGGTTTGTGGTTTTTCTTGTGACTTTTATGAATTTTTCCCAAGAGTTTATAATGGTGAGGCGAAAATTAAAACAAGAAAATAATATTAAATGGAAATGTGGAAAAGAGTCGTGTAGATTTTATGAAGTTTTTCATTAGGCTGTGCATGGGCATGTTCATGTTTGTTTTCACAATGGTGTTTGTGTCACTGTCATAATTCTCTGGTGTCGGCATTTGTGAGTTTAAAATTTCAATGCATGTCAGCGTAATTATGTTGGCATTAGAGTGTTAACAGTTCAAAAATTAACATGTCTGCGGCTGTGTTTTGTATAAATGACTTTATTTCTCCTGCTTCTTGCTTTTGTAGGCAATTAAAATTGCCTTGAAAATGAATTGTTATTAGAAAAGTTGTTATTAGATGACAAGTGTTACACTATACAGTGAATTTAACATAGAATTTTAAATGGCATACAGTTAAGGACTGTTTGGTTGAATTGTTAGGAAAAGCATACTTTTAGGTGTGTGGAAAAAAATGGTTTTAGTAACAGATATATTTTTCTTTAACTTTTTATAAAATTTATTATGATGTTACAAATTAAAATTATTTTATGGAAAGTTATATTTATATATTATTATTTAAGACTGAAATTTTATTGTGCGTGTATTTGGCAAATTTTTTAAGTCAATAATGTTGTAATATTATCTTTGCTGTTCTTGCTAAGCAGGGATTTTATATTGTTTTGTTTTTAGAGTTATAAATATAGAATGCTCAACTAGACGTAAGAGAGAAATGGGTGAAGCAAAACATCATAAAAAAACTTAATTTATTCTCCAAGCTCCCATTTCCCAAACTTTTTTATTTTTAAAGATATTTTACTGCCCTACTGACTTTTGACTTAAGTTGTACTGACCTCCATTTAAACTCACAAAATACATCAACCTACACTTAATTATTTGTTTTCTAATATTTAGTTTTTACTTTTGTACGAGGGTTGTTCGGAAACTTCTTAGCCTAGCACAAAAAGCGTATAAACAGAAAATAGTTAAGTGTTTTGGAAACTTCCAGCTCTGCTATTTTTTTCTTTTTTTTATATTGGACCAGTACTTAGAGGATGACCCCTACATATGCAGTGCATTGTACCAGAACTAGGAAAATAGGTTGTGAGGAGGGGGAAAGCGGGAGTAGTGTTTGTGAACATTTGACTTGAATTTTCCAACGTTATAACAGACAGGAAACACTTCTGCAGGCAACTTGTTCCACACACGAAGCGTGCGGCTGAAAACCGAATTCTCTCTGTAATGCGTAGTACGATTCTCCGCGCAATCAACCACAAATGAATGAGCTCTGGACGGTGAACGCGTGCTACGCAAAAATGTGCGAGTTTCGGGAACAAGACCCCTAATCTCGTCAGAGCAAAGTCCATTGTAGTAGCGATAGAACAGAGTAACGCACCCCACACTGCGTCGATGCTCCAGTGAGTCAATAGAGTTGGATACCCTACTGTCACCGAAGAGCACACGGTCGAGTAACCTCATATCATCATATGAACATATGATAAATTTTATTTCGATCTGGTAGCTCCTTCAAAAGACGCATCTGCGATTTTTTTACAATGGAAAAATTAGGAATGCTTGGTGTCATTAAATATTTACATAAAAAACAAGAAATTCATACGTGATATGGTGAATGTGTTAGGTGAAAATAAATAATTGGGTTGTTGAATTTAAACGTGGTCGTACAGGCATTGAAGATGAACTACGTAGTGGACGTCCAAAAACCGCAACAACAACAGAAATTGTAGCCAAAGTGCATGATATGGTATTAAATGATCGACGAATAAAAGTGCGGGAAATAGCTAATATCATGGGCATCTCAAATGATCGAGTACATTTAATTTTGCATAAAGAACTACAGATGAAAAGCTTTCTGCAATATGGGTGAACATTTCCGAAGCTTGTTTGGATCATTTTAAGCGAAATAAAGTGGATTTTAAGCGTCGTTTCATTACTGCTGATGAGAGATGGATCCACCACTATACTCCAGAGGCAAAAGAACAATCCAAACAATGGACTGAAGCTGGAGTGTCCCAAAGGAGGCAAAAACAATTCATTCGGCTGGTAAGGTTATGACAACGGTTTTTTGGGACTTCAAAGGTATTTTACTGATTGACTATCTGCAAAAGGGTAAAACAATAAATTCAGAGTACTATTGCAACCTTTTGGATCAATTAAATGTACAAATTCAAGAAAAACGTCTTGGCTTACAGCACAAAAAACTAATTTTTCATCAAGACAACGCACCAGCGCACCAGACAATGGCTAAAATCAACGAATTAAAGCACGAGTTGCTTGACCACCTTATTCTCCTGAATTTAGCTCCCAGTGACTTTTAACTGTTCCCAAATCTAAAAAAAAAAATCCTTCCTGGCAAGCGTTTTACCTCAAATGAAGATGCAATTCCAGTTGTAAACCACTATTTTGAAGATCTTGAGGAAAACTATTTTAATCAAGGGATAGAATTGCTAGAGAAGCGTTGGACTAAGTGTATTGAAGTTTCAGGAGATTATATTGAAAAATAAAAATATTTTTGAAAAACTAAACTGAAAGAGAATAATTTCATTGATAGGCTAAAAAGTTTTCGAACTGCATGTGTATACTATGTAGACTTATATCATTAATTTAAGATAAACTATTCCAAACAAAGTGGCTTGTAAAAGAGTACAAGTGTAATTAAGTGAGTACTGCGTGCAGAGAATATTCGACAACCTTATTTATATCCATCTAGAACAATTTTTTTCTAAATGTTCTTTAAGATTTTTTTAAAGAAATATTTTTGAATATTAAAAAATATTTTTCTCAACAGCATGATTTTCAACTTAGGCTGTTCTGGCTTGTGTTCACAGTTTTAAGCATTATTTTTCGAAATTCAGTTTTTAGGAATTAAATTTTGCAAATCTTTGACAACGTTAAACATTCAATCAATTTTATGCTTTAAATGTTTAAACATTTGTAAACGGTTTTTTAGTATTTGCCAATTTTTTTTTTTATTTTTGATTAATTTTTAAACAAATTTGTTCAATTTAGTTGTTTCATTTTTAATTAAGACAAATAGTGTCACGTATTAGCAGTTTTTTTTTGTCAAATAAACATTTAAAGCATTAGTTTAGGTTATTTTGTATAACAGCATTTACATTTATATCCATTTATTATTTTCCTAAAATTATGCAAAAGTTTAAATATTTGTTGAAATCTAACATATTCTTTTTTTTTTTTGGAAGATAAAATAAAATTTATGGCCTTGTGAGCACAAGAGATAAAATTAAACAATAATTTTCCAGTTAAACTTTTACATTTTAATATAAATGTAAAACTCGTATGTTAATATGTTAATTAACAACTAAACTTATTTGCGAAACAAAAAATAAACGAAAAAAAAACCATAAACTAAATTTCTAAAATTTTAAAAGTTTATTATAATGCAGCAGTAGAATAAAATAATAATACATTTTATTTTATAAAGTTACATACTTTATTTTTACACTTATTTAACAATTAAACTAAAAACAGTTTGAAAATAAAATGAGTTTGACTAGTTTCTGTTTGTTTAGCATTAGAATTTAAAAGCGAGACGCATCCAGGAGTGGTGGGAGAAATATTTGTAATTGTTTTACGCTAGAATTGCAATAATATTTGTTAAAAATTAACATATATAAACAAATTAAAATGCTGGAAAAAATGCAGGTTTTTGTTTAGTGGCAATTTTCACATTACGTGCGCAGTTTTTTGTTGTATGATATTTTGTTTAATTTCCAAAAAAAATTAATAATAATAATAATAAAAAAACAAACAAAGAAAAACAATATTTGGAAAATTTAGTCTTCAAAATTAAGCCAAGCGTATGCTCTATAGTACAATATGTAAATTTATCGGTGCCATGTTTTACGAGGGTGGGTCAGTAAGGGAATGTTTTTTTTAGTGAAACAGGTTTTTATATAAAAAATATATAGAACTCAAAATCTCTTTTGAGTTCTATATATTTAGTCCAACGGTTTTCCAATTTTTTTTATTCCTATCAAAAAAACACATTTATAATATATTTATAGAGGTTATGAAAATAGGCATTTGATTGGGAGGAGATTTCGTCGCTGAAGTCAAATTTCTTTCGGCCAATCTATTTCTTCAAGTTGGGAACATGAAATAACCACTAGGGACTTAATCTGGCGAATGAAAGCACAATCCAATTCATGGATTTTTGCCATAAAAACTGCACATGCATTATACAGGGGTGCGTATGCATTATCCTGATGGAAAATAACTTTTTTCTTGACCAAATGACAAGTCCTTTATAGCTGACCTAATAAGTTATGCCATACTCGCCATTAGTTGGTTTCTCCTTCTGAAGGTAATCAATGAGGATTAGATCACTTGCATCTCAAAAAAACAATGGTGGTTGGACTTTATCAACTAACAAAACCACCCTTGCATTCTTTGGCGCCGATTTACTCCGAAATATCCACTGTTTTAATTGGTGTTTAGTCTCTCTTGTGGTGGATGCACATTTCATATACGGTTAAGTTAGTTTTAACAGGCGGTCAGCTATTGAGAAGCCAGCCCACTTGGGTCCAATTTGGTCCCGTTATGTTGCCTGAGTATGATATGCATCTCAGCAGTTCTACATATCAATGGTCCAGTTCAGAAGAAACCCCAGGATCGGATGAAAGAGTCCTATACACCACCATCACATTGTTATATTTCCACCAAATCGTACAGCATTGGTCTACCTAGATAGAAAAGCTTTAAACAGGAAGGAGCTGGACACCGAGAGAGGAAGCGCTCGACACTCTCAACTTTCTCCTGGTCTCTATAGCTTTTATAGAAATAATTAAATGGAAGATTTAATTTTCTCGCATGTGCCCATATGTGGCAATGTCCCGTCAGAGATACCTCAGTAGGACGCATCCTACGACCGAGGATAACCCTAATATTCGACAGGTAACCTTTCTAAACCTAAAAGTTGACCCTTACACTTATTTCTACAGCTCTTGAGCGGGATCCCCATGATTCCAAATCTCCTTGCTATAATTGAACGTCGTTCTATGCCAGTTCACCCACACAATACTTCAGGGTACTTCACTCTGCCCTCGTACATAAATCAAATTCAAATCTTTTTCTATCTAGTTTAGAGATATCCGGCATTCACGAAACAGCTTGGAGGTCATATAGACTTCTGCCAGAGTAATCAGTATCAGTACGAATTTGCGTATCCTTCCCGTTTACCCTGCAGTATCTCAATCAGTTAGCTATCCTTATTATATAAAGTTGTTTGATTTATTTGACCTTAATGAGTTTAAGTTTTGTTTTTTTTTTATTTATTTTCAGGCTCTAGGTCTGACCTAGAGCCTGAAAATAAATAAAAAAACAAAAACCTATACTTATTATAGCCACTATTTTCGCTTGCGTTAGGCTACACTCATTTTGCAGGCTAAAACTAATACGGGCTCCATCTATAAAGATCCCAAGCGCGTCCTCTGCACGATCTATGCTGACCACGACCGAGACCGTCCTTGATAAAACTACATCGAATCTCTTTTCGGGCAGTAAAACCGCTGAGCAGTAATCAATATTCTCCTCAATTATGAAAAGATTCACAATTCTTCCTATAATTGAAGTATGATCACAGTTACAAAAGGGCACAAAAAATATCCATATTGCCACTAAACAACGCCAAACATTCTTGCGAAACTGTCACACAGTTGCGGTTGTAGTCGATGGTAAGGCACCTATTTTGCGGAAAGCTTTTGTATTCCAAAATTATCATTCAAAATTTTAACTACAGAGTTATATGAGATACATATGGTTTCCAATTTCTCTCTCAATTTCAATATCCCATCGGCTAAAACCATATCATGAATTATTTAAATTGTTTTGGATGTAGAGACCAGAGATCTGCATCGGTGCACTGCAACCATAAGTACACTGGTTGTTCACTCAATCATTTTCACATCCAAGTATTTTTTAAACACTCTTAAAAATTGATGCGGTGGTATTTATACCCGTCCTTCGTTTGCAAAATTTTGATGCACCGAAAATGTATTTTTTTAAGTGTAAAAGCATTGACCACAAATTCAGTAAACCACTTTTTTTCATCATGGAAACGGAAGGCGCAGAGTTCCCATACTGATTATCGAGCTTAGTCTTGGTTTGAGTGATAATTTTTGTCTGCCAACAATAATGCTTAATGAACACACAAATTAAAATTTTTTTCTTTTTTTCTCAAAAAGCGCTGTAGTCTCATATCAACGGCTGCCAAGCGCAAATAATATAAGATCAGTTTTTGGAAATTTAGAGAGAAGCCACAACAGAGGCAGCCTTTGAGGTTCACGAAGAAAAGCTCAACACGCGAAGAGGAAAAAATTAAAGAAATAAATAAGAGCTACACATTTTTTTGTTGTATTTCTGTTTACTTTGTGACATAAACTAAATGATGCAGTTTGTTCAATTTTAGACTGAAGTCAACTGACAGTTGCCTGTTGGCAGTTATCAACAAAACAGCTGTTTCAATGGACGGTCTAATGATGACTAAATTTATTCTAATATTCACCGCTTACATTGCATTATTGCCATTTCAATTAAGAGGTGGAAAATTCAAAAAGTCACAGAATTATTGACCCGCCCACGTAAAATGGATTTCTTTGTTATTTGTTGATATTGTCTGCTTTAATTTTATAATACATTTCAATGCATTTGTATTTATTTTAAACAGTCATCTGAAAACTAATACATACATATTAAAAATTTGCATAAAATAAATAAAAGAGGATGTATTACTTTTGTTTGGTGATAATTATATATGTGTGAGTTTAAAAGCACTTACATACAAGCATAAATTAAACGGGTATATTTTTGCTGCTTGATATGGAATAAACAGAAATTTGGAAGTTCAAATGTGAAAAAAGAAACAAATTAGCGAAAAACAGACTTTGCCTCTGATGCTTTAAGCTAGCTAAGGAGTGAGCAAAGAAAAAAGAAGCAGAACAATTATGTAATTTGTTATAAAAGGACAACTTTTACGAGTAAAAACTGACATTTAGTTATAGGTAAGAACAGCGTGTGTGTGTTTGCTTTAATTTATATAGCTGGCAAACAAATTTTGAAATTTTTTCGAGATCGAAATAAAAGTCAGCTTTGCTGTACAACTCTTCCGTAATTTTTATAGCGCTCACCAGCATTTAACAACAGTTGTAGTTGCTCCAGTTTTCTTTTATCAATCAATTAGTTAGCAATTATTCTGAGAATCATAAAATGCTAGTGCTTGAAAAATATATTTAGTTATGAGTAAGGACAGCGTGTGTCTGTGTGTTTGCTTTAAACTATATAGCTGGCAAGCAAATTTTGAAAATTTTTCGAGATCGAAATAAAAGTTAACTTTGCTGTACAACTGTTCCGTATAATAATGGCGAGTGCTACGAAGATACTCGCCATTATTTAACAACAGCCGTAGTCGTTCTATTTTTCTTATATCAATAAATTAATTAGCAGTTATTTCTGCTGTAGTCAACCATTACCGGTTCTTCACGGCTAAGAGCATAACGCTTAAAAAAGTTTAAGGTTTAAATTAATCTAAAATTAACGACTTTTTCTGATGGTGGACCAACTCCATGATGGTCGCTACTTTTTTTGCAGCCAAATAGATAAATTTTTACTGAAGAGCTCGGGCCTTCTAATATTTTCTCTATGCAATTTCCCAGACAGTAAGTGTAGGATAAGGCTTATGAGTTGGTAGCCCGAAGCACATAAGAAGCGTGAGCCTTTAACCAACTCACCTGTCTAACCATCACTTCTGGTTTCTTACATTACAGGTATTTGTTGCAAGATAACAGCACTTCGAAGTGTTATTAGCCCCCGAAAACCGGCTATAGTTATTAGGGAAACTAATTCCCGTTCCTGTGACTTTAGGTTTAAACCACAGCCGGAAAATTTCAGCCAAAGCAGGCAATTATCTGCAATCAAAACTTTTTGCAGGCTTTGCTGATCCCCGTCCTGCCAAATAATCCTTGGTGAGAGGTTCGGAAGTCCAACGCATTAAAAGTCATGCGGCTTTCAGGGGTATATGCCCCTGAAAACAGAATGCACTGGCAAAACCTAATTCTCAGGGACATTGCGAAATTAATATACATCAGCCTCTGCCGTATGGGCCTAATCTGATGATTGCCCAACACCACGGGTTGAGTTATTCAGAATTCACCAGCGTCCCCTTGTGGATTTATAGGCTCATACCGGTCACAACCGTTTGTCATAAGTTTGTAGCCATATCGACAAACCTCTTGCTTAAGAGTTTGAGCCTTATAATCCCTTTTGTATACAATTTCCCAACAGTCAATGGAAGGCAAGGCTTAATGAGTTCGTAGGCCGAAGTCCATAAAGAATATCAGCCCTTAAACCAACTCACCCATCTGTTCATCACCCCTGGTTCCTTACAGTGCAGGTAGCTGTTGCAAGACAACAGCACCTCGGGGGGTTATTAGCCCCGACAACCGCCGTGCACCAAAGTTATCAGAGAAACTAATTCACCTTCCAGTCAGAATGTTTTAGCCAAGACAGGCACCTCAAGCATGACCAGCACCGGGATGGTCTGCAATCAGAAGTTTCCGGGGCTTTGGTGATGCGCATTCTAGCTAGTAACCCTTGATAAGGGTTTCGGAAGTTCAGTACAACATAAGTAATGCGGGTCGCTACAGGTTTATTTGCTACAACAAATGAGGAACTCCATCCCCTCTATGCGCCAAATCAAGTCACTCTGCCCTTGATTTGGAGTACACCAAGGCAAAAAACGCTCCCCGAGTGGCTCTACGGAGGGAGAGAGAGAAAAATTTCTCTTAAATGCATTGGTAAATCATTTAAACGAGAATCTTTTTAACGTAAAGCATTTCAGCAAGATTTGCTTAATTGTGTTTCTCACTTATAAGCACAATTCCATTTTTCCCCGAATTACTGTGATTGACTACTTCAGACAATAGCTTATTTAAGCCTCAATAAAAACCAACTTTTAAAAATATCCCTTAAGCACACAATTAAGCTAGTTTGGGTAACTACATATATTAAAAAAGCTGAGTTAGGGTTTCCTCCATAAATGATTTTGTCTGTATGTTTCAACACGCGCTTAAGTTAATTGTGAGAATTTCGCTTTTAAGCAAATAATAATTGTTTTATGTTTACACACATGCTCCAGCACAGGCAGCCACATAAATTCACACACACACCCACAAACATGAGTACATACTTTTATATAAAATTTAATTCATAATTTGTTTTATATGAGTACAACTGTATGTGTGCGTGTGTGTGTTCATGTATTTATGCGTATAAGTAATTACGCAATTGGTATTTGGCTTGTTTGATTTGCAGCCAAATTTGTGGATCGCTAATGAAAATTTTTGGGTTTTGTTTAAATTATAAGCACTGGTAGTTAATTAAAATTGTTTGTGATTAGCATAAAAAAGAAATGAGAACGCAAACATGTTCCATATATAAAATATTGAACCCTAAATGTTAAGTCTGAAATCCCACAAAATATGAAACCACAAAAATTATTAGTTTAAAGTGAATTAAAATTTATTTGAATTTAATTGTTTAACTTCAAGCAGCATATATTTTTGGAGCGAGAAGGGGAAGAGTTGTTAAAATTAATAAAAGGAAGGATAGCAAGCAAAGTATTTTGCGGTATTTCTAAGAAACTGCAAATTTGTTTTTTAGAGCCTTGAAATTGTTGTGGAATTTTTTTTTCAATAATTGTTTAAATTGTTAATTAAAAAATTTTTAAATTTTGGAGAAAAAAGGACACGTTTTAAGAAAAATTGTAAGTATTGGATCAAGCATTGAAAAATACAAGTTATAATAAAATTTTTTTTTAATTTCTTTTTTTCTAAGAAAAAAAAGGATATATGAAAATTATTTTATTGGAAGTTTCCTGGAAAGAAAAAAGTTAGTTGCTAGAATCAGCTTGTAAAACTACGAGTTGTAGCTAAAAAATTTTTTTAATATTTAAAATTTTAGAGAAAAAGGACATATGAAAATTTTAATATTGAAAGTTTTCTTGAAAACAAAAAAATTCAAAGTGTTGAAATGAGTTTTAGAAACCATAAGTTGTAATTAAAAAATATATGTACACTTTTGGAAAAAATATATATCTTAATTTTTGAAAAAGGATATATGAAAATTTCTTTTTTATCGGAAATTGTCTTGTACGCAGAAGGAATTTTAAGTTATAAAAAGAACTCTGAAAAGTTGCGAGTTGTAGCTAAAAAATTTGTTTTCAATATTTAAATTTTTTTTAGAAAAAAGGACACATGAAAATTTTAATATGGAAAACTTCCTTGGAAAAAAATTCAAAGTGATGAAATGAAAAGCCGCAAATTATAATTAGAAAATATACTTACAAATTTGGAAAAAAGGGTATATAAAATAATTTTTTGATATATGGAAAAAAAGCATATATGGAAATATTTTTGTTGGAAATTGTCGTGAAACCAGAATTTTGAATGATAGAAAGAATTCTGAAAAGCTGTGAAATGTAGTTCAAAAAATGTTTAAACATATTTTAAAATTTTTAAGAAAAAAGAATATATGCAAATATTAATATGAAAGCAAAATTCAAAGTTATGAAATAAGGTTTAAAAACCACAAATTGTGATATAATATATATATATTTTTTTTGGAAAAATGAATATATGAGAATATAATTTTTAATTTTTGAAAAAAGGATATATGGAAATATTTATTTTATAACTGTTTAGACAATGAATGAATGAAAGTGAGGAAAGAGCTCTAAAATGCTGCGAGTTCTAGTTGAAATTTTTTTATTATTTTAACATTTTTTAGGAAAAAGGACATATACAAATATTAATATGGATAGTTTCCTCGAAAGCAAAACTCAAAGTGATGAAATGAGGTTGAAAAACGACAAATTGTAATAAAATTTGTTTTTTTTTTCGAAAAAATTATGACAGGAAATATTGTTATCGAAAACTGTCTTGAAAACAGAATATTAAATGTTGGAAAGAGCTCTGTAAAATACAAATTCTAATTAGTTTTTTTTTTAATTATTTTTAGCTTTCGAGAAAAAAAGGATATTTCTTTATTATAGAAAGTTTTCTTGAAATAAAAATTCAAGGTTATAAAACGAGTTTTGAAAAGTTAAAATTGTAATTAAAAAACCAATTTAGAATTTTTTAAAATATATTTTTTTATTGGACGTTTTCTTTAAGAAAAATTTAAAGTATTAGAATGAGCTTTGAACACCGAAAACTGTAATTAATTTTTTTTTTAATATTTTAAATTTTTTAGAAAAAGGATATATGGAGATACTATTATCCGAAGTTGAATTGAGATAAAAATTTAAAGCATCAGAACTACGTTGAAAAACTACAAACTGTAGTACAAAATTTGTTTTAATAAAAAGTATTTAAAAATATTTTTAGAATTTTAAGAAAAAAAGGATATATGAGAATATTTTTATAGGAAATTTTGTTGAAATAAAAATTAAAAGTATTAAATTGAGCTTGTAAAACTACAAGTTGTGTACTAAAATTTTTTTTACAAATTATAAATATGTTCTTAAGAAAAATAGAAAAACATAATATCAAGTAGAAAAATAGATTGGCTTTATTGGCATACATGTATATGGATAAAGGTATTTAATTTTTAGAGACGTAAAACAGCTCTGGGCTGAAGAACGGTTTTCTCGTACTGATAAGTGCGATCAGTTTTGTTGTTAGTGTTTGACCAACAACAAATTGCTCGCACTGGTTAATTGAAAATTGACTAAACTTAATTAATCATTTTACAGTGTTTTTGAGGTATTTTCTCGTTGATACCATACCTATACAGTTTAATAGAAAAGTTGAAGTTAAAGTTTACTCAAAAAATATTTATTTATCAATTTTTATTAAACGATTATGCCAGTATTTTTCCCAAACCTCGAAGTAATTTTATTTTTATTAAAACATTTTTATTTTTCATGGGCTAATTTATAATATTGGGATATAAAGATCAATGTTTGAGTATATCTTTCTTTCATAGGTTTCCAAGTCTACTTATGATAAGATAAAAATTTAAAGCATCAGAACTACGTTGAAAAACTACAAACTGTAGTACAAAATTTGTTTTAATAAAAAGTATTTAAAAATATTTTTAGAATTTTAAGAAAAAAAGGATATATGAGAATATTTTTATAGGAAATTTTGTTGAAATAAAAATTAAAAGTATTAAATTGAGCTTGTAAAACTACAAGTTGTGTACTAAAATTTTTTTTACAAATTATAAATATGTTCTTAAGAAAAATAGAAAAACATAATATCAAGTAGAAAAATAGATTGGCTTTATTGGCATACATGTATATGGATAAAGGTATTTAATTTTTAGAGACGTAAAACAGCTCTGGGCTGAAGAACGGTTTTCTCGTACTGATAAGTGCGATCAGTTTTGTTGTTAGTGTTTGACCAACAACAAATTGCTCGCACTGGTTAATTGAAAATTGACTAAACTTAATTAATCATTTTACAGTGTTTTTGAGGTATTTTCTCGTTGATACCATACCTATACAGTTTAATAGAAAAGTTGAAGTTAAAGTTTACTCAAAAAATATTTATTTATCAATTTTTATTAAACGATTATGCCAGTATTTTTCCCAAACCTCGAAGTAATTTTATTTTTATTAAAACATTTTTATTTTTCATGGGCTAATTTATAATATTGGGATATAAAGATCAATGTTTGAGTATATCTTTCTTTCATAGGTTTCCAAGTCTACTTATGATAAGAGTAGGTCCTATCAAATGTCTTGAGAACAGAATTTTATATGGTGGAAAGAGCTGCTCTGCAAAACACAAATTGTTATTACATTTTTTTAAAAATATTTTTCAGCTTTCGAGAAAAAAAGGATATAACGAAATGGTTTTATAGGAAGTTTTCTTGAAATAAAAGTTCAAGGTAATAGAACGAGTTTGGAAGACTTCAAATTGTAATTAAAAAACCAATTTAAAATTTTTTGAAATATATTTTTTGTCGGAAGTTTTCTTTAAGAACAACTTTAATTGTTAGAATGAGCTTTAAAAATCTAAAACTGTAATTGAAAAAGTTATTAAAATTTTTTAAATTTTAGTAATTTTTGGAAAAAAGGATATATAGAAATACAGCGTAGAAGGATAGAAAACAAGCGGTTTATAATATTTTAATTCACATTAATAATTAAAAGCTAATAAATTGAATAAACTCAATTGCTTCACTTTTAAAATGTTTACCTATAAAGACACATTTGAATAAATGTTTTAACAATTTTTTTTGCTATTTTTGAAAGTAGAGAGAATTCTCTTAAATTTCAGTTTCAATATAAAGCAAATTTAAAAAGTGTTTAAACAATCTTTGATATTCTTGTGAAAACTCTCTTAAGTTCCATTTATATTTAAGAATTTAAAATAATCGTTTAAAAATCCTAGCCAACAATTTATTTACATATTTCATCTGGCCATTAATCAGCACCAAAAAGTATGCTTTTATTACAGAAAAGTTTAAATACTATCTAAACCAGCAGCACTTGTGCAAAACCTTACCAGCTAATAGTAATTTATTTTAATCAATTTGAGTAATTACTATTACAGAAAATATAATCTTTATACAAAAGTATCAAAGTAACCAGAAATAAAATCATAAATCATGGCATACTTTTAGGCTAATATATACACAAAACGAAACAATACATTATTAAAATGAAAAATAAGACCAAACCGAAGCATAGAATCAACTTTTGCTTCAAACTTTTTTTCATTTTACTAAAAAAAAAAGTAAGAAGAAAGGGTGTTAGAAAAAGGAATATGGCATTAAGTAAACACAAGAATCTTGTTAAACAATGACAAGCTACATGACGGACTGTATAAGCAGCATCCTTGGAAAAATGACAAGCAACAGTTTTATGTAAAAAACTTCAAGGCATAAAATATCACTTTTTAAAATATCCTTTTAAATTTGTATTAATATAATAAATCATATTATTTGTTATAAAAAAAATGAAAGATACATTTAAGTATTTTAAAAAGAAAACACAAACTATCTCAGCCTGTAAATAGGCTACAAATTTCTTTGTGTTTCAAGTTGTCAGTATAAAAGCAAAAACATATTTTTAAATTTAATTTTTTGTGTAACAGACAGGTGCTAATGAAGTGTTTATTTTGTAAATGTCATCATAGAAATGTTAAGAAAATTTAACAAGATTAATGTTTAAGTTGTAGGTTACGGATGCTCTTTTACTTTATTTCTTTATTATTAAATTTTGAAATCCTGTCTAAGTAAAAAGCAAGTAATCTTATTTTTTAAGCAAAATGCAATTAAAAAGTTTTGTTTTTGTTTAATTTTTTCTTGTGAAAAATTTTAACAAAATTATAAAACTTTCAGTTTCTATTTACTATAAGTTTTTATCAGTCGTAGTTAAAGTAAGGGACAAAGTTCAAAACACATAAAAGCCTTTTAGAAAAACCTAAAAAAAACGAAACTTTATCGTTAGTGCAACAAAAATGTCATCATTTATCACAAAATAATTAAAGGTTGCATAAAGGTTTTTTTCCTTTTTCCCCAAGTTACTCAACCCTTATAAAATGATTTTTTTTTGTTTGCAGCTTTTTGTCGTTGGGCTAAAAGTTTCGTTAAGCGCTAAAAGTTTTTTCTTTACTTTTCCAAGCAAGTAAACAAAATACCAGACAATATCTTGTATAAAACCAGGTCTGGTTGCTAAGACTTTAACAGTTTTTTGTTGGCTGCTGCTGCTGTTGTTGTTGTTGATTTCTTTTTATATCAGTTGTAAAAACCAATACGCAAAAGTTTGGCAAAATGTGGTGTTTTTCTTTTTGGAGACCGATTTTCTTTTCTGTTTTTCTTTTTTTTTTTTGTCGATTTTTTTTGGGGTAAAGTATACCTGCCCAAAAAGTTGTTTGAAAACTTCAAAAAATATAATTTATTACACCTGAGTAAGATAAGACATGTAGTAAACAGTTAAAAAAAATATCACAAAGCTTAAAAGAAACAGTGAAATTTGTTGGAAAATTTTATGGAAAAGAAGTAATTTGAAAACATTGGCATACACTTAGGCACTTCTGACAAAACAATTTTCTTTTCTTTTTGATTATTTTTGTGGTTGTTTTGGCGAAAAAATGTTTTTTTTTCGTATGCAATAAATAAATATGCACTCGTAACTCGTTATAAGTTTTACAAAATAGATGTTATATTAAATGTAAGTAGCAATTATAGCTGAGATTAAGGTATCTGCCTTAATCGCTTAGGAGAACTTAGTTTGCCGGTTTTTGAAAACAAGTTGAAGTGTGCAGGAAAAGTAATGTGGAGTAGTTTAAATATAAGAATAAAAAACAATTTTATTTGCTGGGTATCTAAGTAACCAGTTGTACTTAAATAATATAAATTTATGCCCTAAAGTATACTTTAGATGCTTGTAAAAAGCAGATATTCATTTGCGGTTTAATTATGCATTAAATAAATGTTTAGTTGCTTACTAATACATTTGATTATTTATCGCATTCTTTTCATTTATTTGTATATAAATTTGTATTTTTCCAAACACAAAGTGATTAGTGTTATTTTGCAGAAAGCACTTTGGGTTAAAAAAGAAATCAAACTCTTTAATTCTCATTTAAATACTTTACATTAATTTCCATAAAGATATGAAAAGTACTCTTAAATTAGAAAAATCAAAAAATGTAGACTACTGTGTTTTACTTGCGCATAAAAATGGTTAATTTTCTTACGTTAAAAAGTGTTGCATATCATAAGGAGCTTGTAAGTGGTAATCATAATTATAAGCATACTAATGAGTATTTTAAATATTCTCATATATTTTAAATTTAAAATACTTTTATTATTTATATTTCCAAGATGTAAACATTGTAAAGAATTAAAACTTTAAAGTAATATTGTGATTGATATAATGGGAAGACAACAAAGGCTGAAGGGTTAAGTTATAAACAGAGTATGAAAGGGGGTTTTTAAAATAAATTTTAATTAGAAAAATATTGATATCATTACTTGTGTAATTTTTGCAACTTAAAATTTTTAGAAATAATGATTTTTTATAAAAAAATTTACCATTTTTATAGGGAAAAAAATGGTTTCTACACACATTTAGTTTTAAATAAAACTTTATTTCATGAAGGTTACAATAAGATTGAATACATGAAAAGAATAAGAATGATAATATCAAAAGAAATTACGAATAATAATGACGTAGAGTTACATAGATTTACCAGATGGTTTAAAAATATTCTTATTTAATGTATTGTAACTGAACAATTTAATTTGTTTTCTTCTTCTGAGAATTCTAGCAAGTTGTTAGCGAAGTATTGGGAAGAAAATAAATAAAATTGTAGGATTTTTAAAAAATTTTTTTTGTAAAAAACTTTGAACATACAAGTTCAAAAATTTATGTATTTAATTGATATGTAAAGGTCAAAGTTTTCTTCAGGCAAGAAAATTTTCTATATGGTTTAATTACAACAATGCTTGCCGCGATCAATACCTCTTGGCCACAGAAGACAGGAAACAATAATAGAATGCACTAAGCTGGGGGATACCTAGCTGTTTCGTAGTCGATATATTATTCATCAGCATCCACTAAGATTCAAACTCGGTGTCATGTAAATATCCCTAAGAACAGTGGAGATCGAATGACCGGTCATTTGACCGACATTGTTGACCGAAATATAGGTCACAGCTTTCTATCAAGATATTAAGGGCAATATAAAGGAAATGTCCGAAAGTTACGTGCACGTGTGATATTTGTTCCAACCCATTCTCAAAAATATTATATACATATAACATTTTTGCGAATGTGTTGTAAAATAACATTTGAGTGTATTAGTTTCGGTCATCTATTTCTTGTAGGGATGATGTATTTTTCAATACGGCCATTCAACCAGCTCAGCCACCCAGGTCTTTATTTTATTATTTCATATAAATTTGTCTTATATTGATCACATGTGCAATTTGTTTTAATTAAACAATACAAAATTTTCTTGGCTAATGCCCGATTTGAACTTGGACCAATTGGTGTTTTGAAATATTTATTTTATATGTGTAACAAAAAATCCTTCTTAATTTAAGAAAGGAAGAATGAACTCAAACCGGACAAATAATAACATTAATTTAACATTGTAATCCAAAACTTTGAGAAATTATCATTAATACTAAAGTATTGTTCGGCTCTACTCATTGTAGTTTGCCAAGCTTTTGCTTTGGCGTACTCCCAATCAGGGTATTTTCTATTTCAGGTAAAGAGGGTAAGGAGTCCCTGGTTTGTTGTAGCAAATAAAACTCTAGGGTTTAAATTGGCAGAATGGGGATCAGCATTGCTCCCGGGTGGTTTTGCTTGCAGTTCAATCCGGGCTGATCATGGTTGTGGTGCCTAGCTTGGCTGAAATGTTCTGACTGTGGTTGAAACCTACAACGCAGGAAGGGAGTGTTAGAATCCTTGATAATTGTTTGTTGTGTGGCTTTTTTCGGGGACTAACAATCTCCCGAGGATCTGTTGTCTATACAACAGATACCTGTACTGTAAGGAACCAGTAGTGATGGTTGCCGGTTGGGTTCGTTTAAGGGCTGGTGTTCTTAGTAGGGTTCGGCCTACCAACTCATTAAGCCAGGTCTGCCGTTAATTGCTGGGAAGTTGCATACAGGAGGGATTAGAAGGCCCGAATTTCTCAAATAAAAGTTGCTCATATGGCTACAAACATGTTAAAAATTGCTACCTGTGAGAGCCTAGTAAGCCACACGGGGGCACTGGTGTATCGTGAATAGTTCTATCCGGGGAACTGGCTCATTATCAAATAAGGCCGTAAAGTTAGGTGCTCATGTAAATCTTTTTCACTACTGTATGCTGCATTGCAGTTTTATAAATATTGTTGTTGTGAGAAGTCGCCAGTCCCCGAGCCGTTTGGGGCTCTACTGGTAGTAGTGTCTGGGCTACGAAACCTGACCGGAAACTTAAAGCTGGTACCATGGCAACCGGTGGCCACAGCAACTTGCTCCGGCCCGGTTATAAAGCGGGCCTTCGGAGGCTATCGTGGTGGTTGTGGTTTGCTCCCAAATTGCAGGGAAAATTCAATTAAGCTTAGCGTGAAGTTGAATTGCAATCAGGTTCGTGACCCAAAGATAAGTAATAGTTTTAGAAAGGCTCCGCTCCTAACCAAGGGGGAGATCATATCGAAACATCATGCGGTATCCATACATGGCAGTTTGTCATGTCATAGGTGCGCTGGTTGGCGCATTGTATTCACCCGCTGGTAACACCACCGTGGAGTAAGTCCACTCTGGCTAGTATTCACGGAAATCGTTTTCACATCTACCCTCTTTTGTTGTAAATTACGATTTGAATATGATCGAGACAAATCGAGGCATAACCGGAGGTCACTTACGAGTAGAGAGGTTGGGTTATTCTCGATGTTTGTGAGTTTCTTCGATATATTTGGATGGCGGAATTGTTGTTTTATTAATGTTGACCCAGTCATCTCGAACTTCTGGAGCCATTATTTGAGGGTTTGAAACGTTGGAGGAATAAAATGATAACAATATTTGTGTGATTACTGTTTTGATAATATTGATCCAGTCATCTCGCATTTCTAGACCCATTGCTTAAGGATTTGAATCGTTCGAGAATGATTCCTATCGCATATATTCAAATGATAACAAAATTTGCGCTTAGCTTCGGTCGCAGAATCGCTGTTAAGATAGTGTTCGCGTACGCAATAAGTGCGTTATACTACGCTGAAGGGCGACACGGCACTAAATCTCTAAACGTCGGTCTCCAGTTTAGTAGCCCCTATGCTCTGAACCTCCCACCCGCGCTGACGCTACAGACTGTTCATATGTTAAAACACTTATGGGCTATCCTGTATTTGAGATACTTCGCCATTTATGAACCAATTTTCAATATGTTTTTAAAGGAGGGGTTTGTCAGTGGAAAAATTTTTCTTTTTTTGATTAGCAGATAGACAGAATGTCCAGCTGAAAGAGATGTGAATAACACTACAATATTTAAAACGAATTTCAAGACTTTTTCTTGTTGAGTTTTAATAGGAAAGCTTGAAAAATTATGATTAATTGAAAAAATGTTTTTTCCCAAAAATCTCTTTGGACAAAAAGTTCTACACACAATTTGCTTATTAGCTTATTATATAAAAAATATTTTTAGACATTTTATATAATATTTATTTCGGTTATTATTCTTTTCCTTCTGACTTTTGATTATTTCAAATAAATATTTAAATTTGCTTTTTGCAATTCCTGTCCGTCTATTTATTCTTACAAAGACATCTAATGTGCTTGCTATGCGCTATTACGTTGATGTTATTGTTGCATAGTTGCACATTACAAAACTTTCAAAAATTTTTTATTTTTTTTTGTTGCAATGTATTCAACGTTTTTCTAAGTTTTTATTTGTGCGACGTTGTTAGTTTCTTTGCAGACAGCAAGACAACAATGTACAAAATTTTTCACCAAACAGCTCTATGAAAAGTTTGCATGTTTTTCATATTTTGACGCGCAAAAAATAAAAAGAGTTTTGCGAATGTGAACACACATTCGCAAAAAAGAGGACCTTAAAAAACATAGTAATAGATACAAAATATATTTAAACAAAAATATTTCATATAAAAGGTGAGTTCTAGGCACGTAAAGAATGTACTAAAGCAGACACCTACACTCCACTCGCACAACATAGTTTTAACACCAGAGACACAGACCATACAGTGTTATAAACACCTACAAGGTCTAGGCGACAGTGGTACGTTGGGCTGCCTGAGTGCGAGTTCGGTGGTCTTGGGCAAACTCCCGAGTGGGAGTTAAAGTGCGAAGGAAATTATTTAGCAAAAGTGTCAGATTTTTTTTTTGCTTTTCTCACGAAAGCAGAATTTTATAATATTTGTTGTAATAGTCTGCGAATATGTAAAAGTGTGAGTGTGTATATGTTTCATACTGCCTTCTGCTTTTATTTTTTCTATTAAAATGAAAACTTTATTTATGACGTTGTTTTTCTTTTAAGTTGTTGCAATATGCTTAGGTGTCAGGAAGGAAACAATGTAGCAAATACTTTGTAAACATATTTTCATTCTTATTTTTGTTATTTTGCCAAGGAAAGGTGAAAGAATTCTGATAATGTACTTCGTTTCTTACTTATTTTTTTTTGCATATTTTCTTGTGCGCAGAGAATGAAATATAAGAAAAGTATGGAGTGCATATGTGTGTGTGTAAGAACAAGAAAGGGTTGCTGAATAAATAGTGATCTTGAAATGCTTTTTATGCATTACATTTTCAAAGTGCTTGAATTTCCGGTTGTTATTAAAAATATATCAAAAAGAAGTTTGTTTTAAATTTAAATTTTTATAACAAATTTAAAATTAAACCCTTAAAAAAACGTATTTTCATAAAAGCATTTACATAGGTATGTCCTGTTTAAGGCATACACACACACATACATACACACATGCAAGAGAAAAAAAAAAAACGGCTGCAAAGTTTTTTAACAACTCAATTCTATTATTTTTTCAGTTTTGCCATTTAAACGACAAACGGAAAAAATCTCTTTCATTTTAAACTGTCAAATCACTGTCTGTGCAAGCAAAGCTGCAACAATAACAAGAAAAAAAAGTTTAATAAAAAATTCTTTTCGTTTTTCATAGCAGAAAATCACCCACATAAAAATTGAATGGAATTAAAATATTTATCTCCACATGTTGTTCCTAGACAAGAAATGATGCATACTTTAGGGGTTTACCACAGTAAAGTGTAGAGAGTTTCAGTTTTTTTTTTTACTTTTTCAACAACTAAAAGAATAAAAAAAAAATAATGTTCACAAAATTAAGTGACACTTGTAGACGACAAAAATATAAACCATGCATGCATATATCAAAAAAACCTCTAGTAACCGCCACACATATGCAGGCAACTCAACAGGAATGTTTTTCTGGGGTTTTCTTTTCGTTTTTGTAATTTTTTATTTTTCCAAACAGGAAAATATGTGGTAAAAATTTTTGAGGTTTAAGGCAAGATAAAATGAAATATATAACGGAAATTTAGAAAAAGAAAGCAGAACTATATCACTGAGTAGTTGGTCTAGCTGGTTGCATTGGCAAACAAATTTGAAAGGATAATAAAAAAAAATGTTTTATATTAAAGTCTTTAATGGTGGCAGAGAATATTTTTAAATTATTTTTTGTTTACTGATAAGCAAAGTTTATATAAATAAAGTCTTGAAGAGCTATTTTAAATTAAAAAATATATGTAAAATTTACACAAACACTGTAAAGCTTTAGATTTCAGGGTCAACTTTCAGTTAGAAACCCCTTTTGAAAAAATTGCGGTTTTTTTTTTGGGCGATAAGAGCCCAATTTGAGTTAGCCAATTCTGCTTTAGCTAAAGCAGAATTCAGAATATAATTAACTCAAACTGGGTAAATTATAATGGGGTTTGGGGAAAAGTATTGAAAAAAGATTAATATTTGTTTTCAAATAATATATATGAGTAATTGATTAAATTATGCACCTGGTTTACAAAGGGTGTAAATAATAATTGAAGAACTCAAAATTTGTAGATAATAGTGTCGATCCTATCGTTGAAGCTGGTATGAAAAAACTCAATTGATTTTTGTAGCGGAAACGATGTACAAAAAAAAATGACAATTGGAAAACTCCAATTGGTTTGGCTTGCCAGTGCGACTAACTTTACAAAGTGGTGAGTACATATAAGTAAGTAATTAAAATAAATGAGTGGTAAGTATCGGGTTAGTAAGTAATTAAGGTGAGTGTTAAGTAAATAATCAAATCAATATAAATGGTAAGTACAATTCATTAAAGAAATTTATAATCAGCAATCACTAAAATATATATACATTTATATACTTGTATATAAAAAATTAAACAAAATATTGTTTGTCCAACGTAGTTTGGACACCTTTTTTTTTGTTATTTTTTCCTTGAAAATTATTGCATTACAATTTTGCTTTTGCTGCCATAATGTAGGAAAATTATTCTTTTATTATAACATTCAGGATATTGCCACCTATAAGCTTTTGCAAATTGTGTAACCCTCTTTGAAAAGCGAGAAAAGAATATTTGAAATATAATACATAACAAGTAGTGACAAACCAGTTATTTAGATCTTAACTAAGCGTGTTAGCATACGAAACTGTATATATTTTGCCAATTAATTATCCTGTTTTGCTCATAATTTTCTGCATCTAATACCAATTAAGGAGAGCACCGCACTAAGATGTATCAGCTAAACAAAACTAATTAAGTACAAGTCCATCGTCCACTAACACTACTCTCTCTCTCTCTCTCTCTCTCTCATGCTCTTCATAATCTATTTTCCTAAGGTCCAAGAGAAAAAAACAAAACATACCATACCATACCAAATTTAAAGAGAATTCGATAGCTTTGTTTAAAACTTATATATTTCTTAATGAAAAAGGATAATGACAAGACCTCAGGTTCTTGCTTCCGCCACAATAAAAATTACCTCACAAGTTACTAGAAAAGCAAATCTATTAACGATGACTGCTGAAACTCACTTGACAACCAACAGGTAGTTCAAAATTAATGGTTACAAACTGTACGACAGAATTAAGCATTTGTTACAAAGTATCTCCAAGCAACAAATATATGTATCAATTATTTTCATTAAAAGTCGTTATTTCATCGATTCATTCATCGATTTTTAGAAAGCCAATATTGAAATTTTTTCAAATCACTTGGTCCTCGATTTTAAAGGGCTGACGACTATAAAGCTAAACACATTCTTTGGGGTTTACGTTTAATTTCATCAAAAGATCGTGTTCTTTTTGACACTATTTCCAAAAAGGGCAAGCACAGGTCTCTCCAGCTTATTTTACGTCGCGAATATTATCCTGCAGAGTGGAAGGTCTCTATGACTACTATGATACCAAAGCTAGGGAAGGGTTCCATTAATGTAGAGCCATATAAACCAATAAGTCTACTGCCAACAATTTCAAAACTCTTCGAAAAATTGTTAATGGCGAAGTTGACTACAATATTAAATGACGTAGTATGTATCCTCAATCATCAATTCGACTTTCGGGCTAAACCATAGAACAAACACACAGACTACTAAATGTCAAAAATTATTCTTCAGCTCTATTCATTGACATTTCCCAAGCTTTTGATAAAGTGCGGCACGACGGTTTGATGCACAGAATAAAGTTAAATTTGCCTGCAAAGCATCACAAGCTTCTGGAAAACTATTTATGCGGCCGGAAATTTGTTATCAGAGAAGGCGATTTTATAAGCCCAACTCAGTGAATCTAGGCAGAAGTTTCCCACGATACCATACTGGGACCTACTTTATATATGATTTACGCCTCTGAGATGTTAACGAAACCCGCAATCTGCTCCGTTAGATTACATGGTAAAATATTGAATTGCTGAATTTAAGCGCGGCTGAACAAGTACTGCAACAATACGAGTACCATCAACAGGAAGGCCAAAAGAGGTGGTTACTGAAGAAAATCGTGTGTTCAACATTTTGCATGAACATTTGCTTATAAAGACGCTAGCGGTAAGTTGAGTGCCGGGTTTGCCGCTGTGAAGTGTTCCAATTACAGGAAAGTATTATCGCACATTGTTGAATCAATTGATTGATGCAATTAAGAAAAAGCGACCACATTTAAAGAAGAAAAAAGTGCTCTTTCTTCAAAAAAAAAAAACACACCAGTTCACTTAGCATTTGATACGATGCTAAAATTACGCGTAATACACTTCGAATTGGTCGATCATCCACCTAATAGTCCAGATTTAGCTTCTAGTGACTTTTACCTGTTTTCCAACTGGCAAAAATAACTGGCAGGAAAAAGATTCAGATTCAGGTGGTATAAAGAGTAGGAGTATCCTCTTACTAAGTGTATTGAGCTAAAAGGAGACTTTGTTTAGAAATAAATGGTTTTTGAAAAAAAATGTTTTTTCCTACTTACGTAGCTTCAATATCAATCCGTCTTCATAAAAGATAAATTTTTTGTGCCTTTGTTATTGTGAAGTTCTCGGTTGTATATTAGTCAGTAAATGTTCGATTTTAAACGGTAGTTTTGTTTAAATGGAATTTTATTTATATGTGTATTTATTTATTTATTTACAAAATAAAATAAGATAAAACTTCAAAACCAACCATGTTCTCATATCTGGGGCGATTCATGGAACAGTATCAGGTAATATTTTATAAAGTACACGTAGAAAAAAATATGTGGTTGAAATGACAATATTCTAAGGGTAACATACTATTGTTGAATAGTATTGTTGGTAGGGAAAATATTATATTGTTATATTTGAACGCCGTTCATTAATTTGCCTTAACATAGGTTTGTAAAAAAATGTTATAAATAACCATATTAAATTCTGGTTCAACATTGTTATAATTGGAAGCAGCCACAGTATTAATAAAAGTTACCATGATAATGTCAGATCTAACCGTGTTATTATGCCAACCAATCATATTACTTTCACTAAACAACCGTGTTAATTTCATAAACGGCTTTATTGGTATAATGCCATATTTTTGTCATTGCTCACAATAGTATTGTTATTTTGGATAAACAATACTATTTCATTTATTTCAATATTAATGAAAACATTAGGTATGATATGTTTTTATACTATGAAACAATAATTAGCCAAATTTAGTCTGGTATCGTAATTGCAAATGATTTTGGTCTTAAGGGTTCTAGTATCTATTAGTTAAAAAAAAAATTATTATGTGTTTCGTCAATAATTGCATATTTAAAATGCATATTTGGAACCATATTGCAAGTAACATTATATGGTTTTTAACAACAATGGTATGATTCGTCATTAAAGTTATTATGGTTGGGACAATAGTATAGTTAGGTACCACCATAATATGGTTAGCCGACAATATGGTTAACTTTTACATAGTATTGTTGATTACTACACACAAACATATATCAACATCTTAATATTCTGGCGTACCTTTTGATTTCTGCAACATTCTATATATAGTTTTTGCACGATTTTAGTTTTAAGTCTTTATCATCTTATGTAGATCAACAAATTTTGTATTTTTTCTTAAAGTCCATAACACAACTTTTTTTCATACAACACAAATAAAACTATAAGAAAATTATATGTTTCGACTAAAATAAAAAATCGTTAATGCTGACAATAGTAAGTAGATTTTGTAAACTAGTATTTGTTACATTTAAATAGCCGTATCGTACATATGATTGAGTGTGATAGAAGCAATTGTGGTTTTTAAAAAATTGTATAAAATACTAACATTGCATGCATTCATATTTGGAAATTGGTAGGCGGTAATAATAGATTTGCAAAAATGCACCCGAAAACATATTTATGAGAAAGTAAATAATACTACATAATCTTACAGCGTATATACTAATGTTGCTGTAACCATATTTCAAACTGTCTTTTTTCTGCGTGTACTCATTTGCGGTGTACCATGAATTAGCAGTGTTAATAACCTTCTGAGTACTCTATGGAATATTATTGTAACCAATACTTTGTGATACTCAATGGAGTAATAAACTTCTGAGTACACTGTGGAGTAGTGTTGTAACTAATTCTTTGTGGTACTCCATAGAGTAATTTGGGACTACTCAGATTGTATTATATGTGGACCAGCCCTAGAACATTGTAATGTTTAAAAAACCATATCTTAGTCAAACAATTGATTTAGTTTTGGATTACTCCTAGTCCGTTGCGGGCCATTCTTTACACGCATATATTGCAGGGTAATTGCAATTTCGTAAAATATTTAAATCAAACACTGAACTGCGTTCTTGTATAATTCTTGTTATGAACGAGTATTCTTATTTTCACATAAGACTTTTAAACGCTTTTAGAAATGTTTAAATTTCTAATTTAAATTAAATTTTAAATTTTCTTAAACAAACTATTTCTCATATGCAATTTGTGCTTATTTATTATTTAAAATAAATTCTTCTACAACATGCTAGAAAAATTGTTAAAATTTTTCTTTGAAATTCTTTTTGGTTTCTTAGCATTTTTTCTTGTTGTAGTTGTTGTTTCGTTTTTGTTTGCTCTTGTATTGAAACTAATAGAAATATAAATAGTTTATATATTTTATACCAACATTCAGCACATAACAAGAAATATATTAAACGATATTTTGAAAATTACTTATTACTTCATGTAAATAATAGGAGTACGGGAGAGGGGATATACAAATGTGTATGTATGGTGCAGCTGCGGTGCTAAATGGAACAGAGACACAGAGAGCGGGAAGAAGTTCTGGTATTCACACAGCAACAAAATGTTATTTATGACTGACTATGTATGAAATTTCAGTAACAAAATATAGAAATATTTTTGAAAGTTTTGTAATACATATTTTTCAAGTACTAAAATAACAACAATATTTCTACACGAAATAGCAAAAATATTTTTCACATGCAATCTCAAGTCAAAACTATGAGAAACAACACGGGGGGGCTGCTTTCTATTTATTATTATGTGCGGGAGTGAAGAGTGTTAAATTGTTACAGAACAGCACCAGCAGTGGCAAAAACAGCCAGCATTAACAGCAAAACAAGAAAAAAAGGACATCAATGACATATAGTTTGTATATGACCAAATGCATTTGTTTCTCACTTGTTGTTGTTATATTTTTCCCAGCTTAAGGAAAAATTGTAGTAGTTTGTGGTAAAAGTGTCATAAACAGCTTTTGTTTTATACATGAGAAAAACTATTTGTTTTATGTTTCATTTCTTTTTCATTTGTTTGTTTGGTTTTTTTTTTGTTGTTTGCTACTCCCCTCTCTGGTTGTGTACATATTTTTGATGAAATAGACAAATTTGCGTTTTGTGTGAAAATGTCATAACCTCAAACAAATGGCAAGAAGTTTTTACAATGTTTCAAAAAATATTGCTTTCGTTAATTTTTTCTCTTTTCGTTTTTTGTTTTTGTTGCTCTCAAATTTCTGTTATAGTTTAGTGTTGATGGAGAATTTTTTTGCAAAGTAATAAATCATATGCATAGACATAAACAAAAACCAGCCGTTAAAAAAATTTACAATAACAACGGCACTTTTTCTCTTTTTTTCTCAAAAGTTTCATATTTTGTTGTTGTTGTTCGAAACACAGATTTCTGTAATTTTGTGTTGTTGCTTTGGTCACATGAGCATGAAGACTTTTAAGTGTCGGTCTTAAGTGTAAATTGTAGTCGTCGATGCATGCATGTTTGTAAGTGACAGTGTTAAACTCGTTCGTTCATGTTGGCAGCTTTGTTTTGTTGTTTTTGTTTCTCTTGAAAAGTTGCTTTAAAAGAAAAAAAAAAAAAAGTATTTGTAACATTTTACTGCTAGTTTTAGACGTTCCAAATCGTAGACTGTGATGTTATATTTTCATAAAATTTTCATACTTCCGTTTTGCTGATGATTGTTGTTTTTTTTTTTTTTTGAAATTTTTTGCTGGTTTTTTACATTTATATCCTGTTGTTTGTAGTTTAGGTAACAGTTTTGACGTGTGAAAATCCATAAATCATGTAAAAATATTATTTGAGCAGAAAAATTCTGAAAAAAATCTGTCATAGAGAAATTTCAAACGAATAAAATGAATTGGAGAAGGAAAAGTAATATTTAAATACGAAAAAGTTTAATTTAAAATTATTGCAATAATTTTTTTTAAAGGAAAATATTAAGCATTTTCTTTTATATTCACAAAACAAATCTGCTGGATCAGTTAATAAATTGTTTGAATCCACTTACAACTATACATTTAAGCCGCTTCCCTACAAGAACAGTGACCGGTCAAATGACCGGTCATTTGACCATCACTATTGACCGAAACATAAGTCACAACTTTCTTTCAAGTTATTAAGGGAAATATGAAGAAAATTACCGAAAGTTTCGTGTACGTATGATGTTTCTTCTACCACATTCTCAAAAATATTATATAGATATAACATTTTTGTAAATGTGTTGGAAAATAACATTTGAGTGTATTAGTTTCGGTCATCTATTTCGTGTAGGGTTTGCGTTAGATGAGTTATTCATTCGTTACAATACATAGTAGTATGTTTATCTATCTGTCTAACGATAGATAATGTAGCAACTCATGTTATAGTCAATGCATGTTTCAAACGACAAATCAACATTATTAATATTACATACAAGATTATTATTTTGAACTAGTCTAAAAATTCATTACTACATAAAAAAGATAACACTGCACACGCGTCTCGTTAAAAATCGGTTTACTGATTATTTTGACTGTTTTTACATATTTTATGTACTCAGGTCGTTAAAATTCGTGTGCTGAAGAAAATTATTTTTGAATTTACACAGTGCATGACTTTTTTACAACTAAACTTGTTTTTTTTTCAAAGGGATTGCTATTGCTTCCCTTACAATCCTGCTTTACTTAATATAAATCCGTTTTATAAAACTATTTAATTGGACATATTAGCACCTTTATTAATTGCCTCATTGAAAGACATTTTTTTGAAAGCCTTTAGTGCTTACAAATGTGCCCAATATTTTTGCTAGGATATAACTGTAAGCGGGCAGTAGGCTAAAAATACATTTGGAAATACATTTTGGAAATTTTACAAAAGTCCAGTAAAACGGACTTAAATTTCGTTTGCTTATTATTATAGTTTTCTATAGTTTATTTTCACCGAAGCTTTTAAAAATGCTTTTTGAATTGCATATTTAAAATGAAGTGGCACATTTCGAAGAAACATCCTTTAGTTTATTTTAGTGGTTATGGCACAAAACTATGGTAATATTATTAAGTGTTTTAATAAAAACAAAAGTGTATTTTGAAATCGAAAAGTTGTTTTTAAAATAACTTAATATTTCGTAATATTGCCCCTAAACATATGCTACACATTTTTTAATTATTTGCTATCTGGTACTTTGTATGGTTTTGATGTTGAATTCAGTAAGCTAAATAATTTTTAGTCAGTTTTTTATAACTGTTTTAATTAGTTTAAAGTTTTATTAAAAAAAAAAAATTATTTTTAATTGCAAAAATGAGAATAAATTTTCTCAAGAGAATGAACCTTTTGGTGAAATTTCATTAAAAAAATTTCATATTAATTCTACTTTTCAAACTTCAACAATTTTCATCTTAATTATTTAAATGTTAAAAACATTAAATTTTTCCTTTGTTAAGAACTGCTATTTACAATACAAATTAATTTCCGTTTTTTTAACAAAGGAGTAATAGAGCTTTTGTGTTAATGAGTAAAACATTATATAAAAATATATACAAAAAAGACAGCTACTTTGATGGATTTTTTTTTCTTGGAATTTAGAAAATAATTGCTGACTTTTTTTTTGTAGCACAATTGCTTGAGGGCGGGGAGACAAATGAACGGAACAACAGCCAAGCGAAAATTTTGTTTGTTTGAGTTATTTTCATTCGTTATCAAATATCAAATATGCGGAAAAAAAGTTGGAGAATGTTGCTTGTTGTTTTTGTTAAGTAAGAAACACAATTGATATCCTGTTACATTCTTAAGTTACCCCTTTTCCATCCTGTTTCTTGTTTTTTTTTTTTTTGCTCTTCAACATTCTTGTGTGCATTTGATTTTTTTCTTCTTTTGGTTTCGCTTAAATTAGTATTTTCTTTATTATTCTTTGTTTTCATTTCCTTTCTTTTTTTTTTTAATAGAAAATTTTCTTATTAACTTTTTGTGCTCTTATTGAGGCAATATCCTGTCATGATGTTGTTGCTTATATTTTCTTAACATTTTCTAAAGTTATTTTTATATTTGTTTGATGCTCTTGTTGTTGTTCTGTTTCTGGGTTGAAATTCTTAATTGAAAGAGTTAAACGAGTTGTGTTTATTGTTTGTTTCTTTTCAGTTTATATCCTCGTTTCCTTCTGTTCTTTCTATTTAAGTGTGCGTGAGTTCTGGATTTTACTTTTGTTGTGTTTTTTCTTTTTTGGTAAATATTTAAGATAGCCAGCAAAATAGTTTTGATTTTGGGTCTTTAAAATTATATATAAACAATTTGAGATAAATATTAGCAATATTTTTAGTCTTCAAGGTACGCCCTTATGCTTCCAGCGTAAAGTTTTATTGCAAAGTAATGAGATAAAATGCTAATAAACATACTGCTTCTGCTTTCGTATTTTATGTACTTATTTTCATATGGTGAAGCTACTGGAGGCAAGTATGGGCGTTCTCGCTTACGAATAACTATTCAAAATTATAGAAAACCGGTATTGGTCGGCTTTACATTTTTACATGAAGTTGTCATGTCTTGTGGACTGCTTTATTGTTATACGCATACATATTCTTTAGAAATATATGTTTAATATATGCTTAATGTATCTTTTATGGTGAATCTTTTAAATGGTAACATCCAATCTGAGTTTTTATTGAGTACCGTAACTTTAAATGTACCTCAACGCTCGTTACGTTATTTTAATCCACTATATGTAAGGACATGCCGAACTAATCATGCTATGTTGGATCCAGTTAGGAAATTATGTTGCTGTTCAATGAAATGTATTACTTTATTGATTTTTCTCTTAACACCCTTAAACGCAATCTTATATCATTTTTAAATCAGTAATGTTCATTTTGTAAAATATCATCTACTGTATTCAAATATTAAAGTAGTCTGTAAGGAATTCGTCCATAGACTTAGGTAAATAAACTCATAAACTAATACACAAGGGCCGATTGATACTGAAGCTACCTTAGTAGGAAAAAAACACAGTTTTTTGAATCATAAATGTATAACTAAAGCCGCGAATTTTGAGGAAATAAAACGAGGAAGCAGAGGTATAAACTAATGTATATATCTACGTTTCATAGATGCAGCAGACCTGGGACCTTTAAAAAACATGTTTAAACATTTAACCCTATAAGAAAATTAAAAACATACATGAAGTGTGCTTCATGAAAAAAGCGCTTTAGCATATGCTATGATTTCTATGATCATGATTACTATGACACCATCCCAGTGAAGGATCTGATTAAGGTAGAATCATATAGGCCAATAAATCCTTTACCAACAATTTTGAAACTATTCGAGAAATTGCTAATGGCGAAGTTAAGTCCAATATTGAACAATGTGGGATGCATCCTTGATCATCAATTTGCCTTTAGGGCTAAGCACAGTACCATGGAACAAACACATAGACTAGTTATGAGACAAAATTTTGAAGGCAAAAAGTATTGTTCAGCTCTATTCATTGACATTTCTTTAATAAAGTGTAACACTATGGCTTGAAATCTTGCGGAAAGTGATTTATATGGGCGGAAATTTGTTATCTTAGAAGGCGATTTTCTAAACCAACTCAGCCAATCAAGGCAGGCGTTATCCAAGGTGGCATACTGGGGCCTACTTTATATTTAATTTACGCCTCTGACATGCCAACGAGATCTGGAATCTACACTTCAACGTTTGCAGACGATACATTCTTGCGTGTTCATAAAAACCATCACGAAATTTACAGGAATGCATTTCAATATTAGAGAAATGGCTAAAACTTTGGAAAATCAAAGTTAATGAATAGAAATGTAATCACGTCATATTCATACTGTGTAAATAAACATGTGCGCCTATCCAAGTTAACAACTCACCTATTCTGCAGTACAATGAAGCTAAGTACCTTGGTAATCACCTTGACTGTAGGTTAACGTGGAGGTCTCTCATTGAAACAAAAGCCAACCAGTTGAAACAAAATTTGCTTATGGGCAGAAATTCTACCTTCAAGTTGGATTGCAAAGGTTTGCTACAAAATACATATATAGTGCAACGGAGTTTAATTATGGGCAATTATGGAGCACCGTCTCAATGTCAAAGGTACCTGATCACATTTTTTATGTCTCTAAAGAAGCACTTGAATGCTCCTTTAGAGTGCGTTTTTGGATGGTGTAAGGTGAACTTCACTCCATCCGATCTACTTACTCTTATCCAACCGAAAATAGAATGCAACTCTCATGTTTGGGCCCGTGCCTCAAAGCCTGTTTTGGGGTTACTCGACCGTGTGCAGGAGAGGGCAAAGAAGCTTATCGGTGACAGTAGGGTATCCAACTCTATTGACTCACTGGAGCATCGACGCAGGGTGCGTTACTCTGTTGTATCGTTACGACAATGGATTCTGCTCCGACGAGATTAGGAATGAAAACTCGCACATTTATACGTAGCACACATTCATCGTTCAGAGTTCATCTATTTGTAGTCGATTGCCCAGGGAATCGTACTACGCCGTACGCTTCGTCCGTGGTTTTTCAGCCGTATGTTTCGCCTGTGGAATAAGTTGCCTCAAAACGTGTTTCCTGTCTGTTTTAATGTTGCAAAGTTCAAGTCAAATGTTTTTTCCTAGTTCCGCACTGCATATGTAGGGGTCATCCTCCGAGTACTGGTCCAAGATAAAAAAAAAACATTGAAAAAATTCAAAGGCGACAAAACCAAATTTTTCGAACGATTACTGCAGCTCCGCGGTACTTAAAAAACTCACGAATTCATAAGAATCTGAATGTTTCGCTGATAAAAGCTTAATTTTCCAAGTACGCGACAAGACATGTCACCCAAATTCTCTTGCGCGCAACATACTTAATTTGGCGGTCAGACTCGGTTGAGAAGAACAGATACTTTTGCCACCATCAGAGCATTCAATAGGTGATTTTACCAATATAGTTTCCGCAAAATAAACATTTTTGTCTAGCATTGGCCAGACTTATGTAAAAAGCTCATTTTTTTTAATGCCTAGTATTAAGATTTGAAAATTTATTGTTAGATTATTTGGAAGATTCAATAAATAATTAAATGTAAAACAAAAATGTTAACCTAAAAACTATAAAAAATTCTAAATAGCTTGTTTTCTATGTTTCCCAGCTATCTATATTTCGACATTTCATAGGAACTACCCTAATCATCAGTAGACTTTGGAAATTTTTGAAAGATATTCTCAAACATTCAACTTTTTAAATTCTCAACAATTTATTTAGATTTTGGGATATAAAGTTGAATGTTTGAGAACATCTTTCAAAAATTTCCAAAGTCTACTGATGATTAGGGTAGTTCCTATGAAATGTCGACATACAGATAGCTGGGAAACATAGAAAACAAGCTATTTATAATTTTTTTATTGGTATAAATGTTAGAAGCTAAAATAGCGAATAAAAACTCAATTGTTTAACCTATAAACTATTTTTTTTGGAACTATAATTTTTCTTTTAAAGTAATTTAAAATTTTGTTGTTTTTTTCTCTTTTCATATTTCCTTAGTTCTATTTTTTTCCATATTTTTACTCTTTATGTCGGCTTTTAAATAACATTTTGCCCTGTGCTTTTAAGTTTTGTTTCCCTGTCTTTTCCATTCATTTCTTTTCAACAGCAAGATAAATTACAAAAATATTCCTTAAGGGCATAATAATAAGTTTTTCTTTGAATTCTTTCTTGTTTTTATTTTTGCTGCAAGTGCTTTTGCAATTGATTGTTTGGTAATTAATTATCAATTGAGAGCATTTCTTGCAGCAAAGCAAGAAAAATAAAATAAATATTTCAACAAGTCTAGCCAATTATAGAGCAACTGCTTAAAACCCTTATAATGAAATAAAAAAAATATATATAATTGAATAGTGTTAAGAAAAAACTTACTACTTGTGTGCCGCTGTTAGTTTTTTCAGGACTGCATAAACTTACCTAAAAAGAAAAGTAGAAAGAAAAACAATTAATTTTTATATAAAAAAAAAACAATTAAAAATAAGATAATTTTTTTTATGCTTAAAGGCATAACTCTTTTACATTAATCTTTAATTCATTTTAAAAACATTTAAAAGTCATTTCGACAATTTTTCTAAGTTTAATTTTATTTTCTGGTTTCCTTGCCTACCTTAGGGCAGCTTTGTTAAGCATTTCTTTTGTTTTTAATTTCTTAAATAAATATTTAAACAATATTTCCCGGCTGTCTTTTCAAAAAGTGCATTCATGGCAATAGCACTGCTAAAAACAAACAAAATAACAAAAAAACAATCTCTTGTCCATGTTTACAAACCTGAAATGAGCATTACGTCATTTGAAAAAATAATGACTAGATCCCGTTTGGATATGCAACAGTTTTTTTTTCGCCACGCTGTTGTTTTCAGTCATGGATAACAAACAAGTGGATGGAAAAGACTGTCAGTTTTTTAAGAGCAGTCAAGTATGATTTTTTGTTTACTTGTTTTATTTTTTAATGTTATATAAAAAAGAAAATTATATTTAACTATTATAAAGATGCCATCAAGCTTGAATGTAGGTGCTTCAAAGTATACTTTTAAGAGTTTTGTACATACAAATAAGTGAAACGAGAAGACAAAAAACAAACGACTTAGAATAAATTTAGCAGACAATGTAAAAAAGAAAAGGTGCATTTAGCTGGGCTTAAGAAATGTTGACTGTTCTTTAAAAATATTTTTAAGATGTGTGGGAAATAGATGGGATTAATTTTCAAAAGCTTAAAGCTATTCTGAGGGAAAAATGTTTATCAAAATATATATGATGCATGTTGGATTTCGATGCTAGCAACCCTCTAAGGTGATGTTGTCTTGTAACAGATACCTGTACTGTAAGCAACTAGGAATGGTGGTTAGACGGCTGAGGGCAGATGTCCTTAATGGATTTTGGCCTACCAACTCATTGTGTCTTGTCTTCTGTTGCCTGTTGGAAAATTTCACACATGGTGGATAAGAAGGTCCATACTCTTAAGCAAGGGGTTTGCCTATATGGTTACAAAGTTTAACAGGCAACCAGTCACTAGAAGCGGTGGTTAGACGGCTGAGCTGGCTAAGGGCAGATGTCCTTAATGGATTTTGGCCTACCAACTCATTGCGTCTTGTCTTCTGTTGCCTGTTGGAAAATTGCACACAGGGGGGATAAGAAGGTCCATACTCTTAAGCAAAGGGTTTGTCTATGTGGTTATAAAGTTTAACAGGCTACCAGCCATTGAGAAGCCAACCCACTTGTTGCGAACTGTGTAAGCCTAGAAAGCCTCACGGGGACGCTGGTGAATTGTGAATAGTTCATCACATGGTGTTGGCCCCTCATTAGGTTGGGCCGTAAAGGAGGGGGTTGATGTAAATCAATTTCGCAACTGTGCATAGTCCTCTTCCTTCTTACAGGCAAACCAAAAGTTTATCAACTAAAACTGTTGTTTATCAACAGGCGCTAACAAAGTTTTTTTTTTTATAAATATTTCAAATAAAAAAAGTGTACAGCGTTAAAATTTTTTTTTTTTTGTTATTAAAAATCTATTTTTACTCCATAATAAGAAAAACTTTGTTGAGAACAAATATTCGGTTTCCTTTTGCGTTCTTAAATTCCAAATGTTTTGAAAGACTTAAAATATTTTTTTTTCGCAAAGCCTGCTTTTAGGCTTTATATTTATTTTTTTTTAAGTTTCAGTACTTACTTTATAAATATTTTTCTTAATAATCTTATTTATTAAAAAAAGTGGAAATATTAATGCTTAATTATATAACTCTCCCAATTTATTTTTCACAGCACAGACATTGCTTAATAAAGCAATCGCATGCTTTTTAATGCCATTTCTCAAATGTTTGCTAACAGTTCTGTCAGGGCTTTGTTTTTCATTCTCCTTTTTTTATTTCATAAGCCCTGGCCTTGTTTACTTTGTATTTAATGTATCAATTAAAAATTATTAAGACTGCTAATAATGTACAGGCACGTTTCGGTTTTGTTTATTTTTTTTTCTCTCTCTGTTGAACATATTTCCGTTTGTTTTTAATTTTTTTTAGTATTCCAATGGCTTGTTGTTTACTTGGGGTTCTGTTACTACGCCTCACAGATAACAAAGGCAAAGTTAATATGAAAAGCAGCCGGCAAGGCCGGCTTTTAAAGGTCTTTATTAAAAATGAAATATGTATTTGATAATAATGAGGTGAGCTGTGGCAGTAAGAGTTAATGGAGTCGCATGTCAGGCTCGTTGCATTCGGTCAGTATTTGTAGTGTGTTGTTGTAAGGAAAACGGACTTTAAGCAAATAAATGCTTGAGAGAGAGAGAGAGATTGCTATTGTATTAATATTATAAATATAAAGAACAAAAGAAATTTGAGGCCTGTGCCAACTACAATACAACTCTCCTGAAGCTTAATTTATACAATGTGTGGTATAATTTGTTGCATTTATGTATGTACATGTTCATATAACTTTCAATTATGTGTAGCATACTTTTAGGTACATACATAATGTACGACTTTGAAGCAGCAATTATATGAGATAGCTTAAGTGGTTTTGAGGTAATATGTTTTGAATTATATAATATAAAACTAGACACATTTGTATAGCTGTTGTGTGTGGGTGTGTTTTCATAAAACACACACACACACACACATAAGTGTGTGTATGAGTACATAACCAAATAAGGTATTATAAAATGTTACCTTATACAAAAGCCAAAGAAAAGGACTTGCATTTTAATGAATATAGGTAAATATATAGACTCATCTTTTAGCTACCTTTACAAACATTTAGGACTGCATACATGCGTACGTACCTGCACTTATTCAAAGGCAATTATCACTAGTAAGTATACATGTACAAAAATTAAAACCTCAAACTTGACCATATTATGTTCTATTCATTTTACCACACTTCTTCTTGTTCATAGACTGTACAACAAACACTTGTCAGTTGTTCTTGTTCTTGTTACCTTAAATGGGTCTTATCTTTTGTAAGAGTTATATACATAAGTTTGCTGCAAAGCATGTACAATTCTAGGATTTGTTAGCAATTGCATTAACTCATACATACAATTCATTTAAGTTGCAAGGTCTTTATTGTTTCCCAAAGACAAACAATTTTTCTGTTATAACAGATAAGGCTTACCACTACCAAGCTGATCATCACCATCGTCATCATCATCATGAACAGCTTCATCATTATTAACCTCATTATTGCCATGCTCCTGTGCTTATGCTGTACTTTCAATCATTTATACACTACATATTCATGCCGTAGAGTTAAACAAACATGTAAGCATAAACGTTCTTTGACTGTGAGTGTGCATAAGAAAAATGTGTTTTTTAATTTAAATGCAAACACATTTTAATGTATTAAGAAAATAAAAAGCAAATAAAAGGATAATATTGGCTTTGGGAAAAGATAATTTATGTTTTCGTTAAATGTTTTAAATATTACTTTTCACTTTGATATTGAGAAAAGAAACACATTTTCACATATTCATAAATATTTTTTGTGATCTTAAGCCTTAAAGTGAAGATATTCAGTGCTAATATTTTTCGCTTTGAGAAATTTGTCATAAGAAACAAAGGGACTGAAACTGATGTGAATTGAAACAAAAAATCATTTCTCACATACAAGTGTTTCTACAATGGCTTTTTTTGCGAAGCTCGAAGACCTCAAAAACTAGTGGCCATTAACAACGATGATAGCTAGATCTTTACAACCAGAGAGGAATGGCAAGAGGAAAGCATGATTGTTGCAAATTAAAGCAAATAGGCATATTGAACCTTCTGAGTCAGACGTCTAAAAACCACCATAAGCGAGAGCGGCAATTGGAACGTTTTTTCCCGCTTAACTTTAACGCTGAAACGCCAACCCTAAACAAAAGCGTTATTGCCGCGAAACGTGTATCTGAACAGTCAGCCGATTTAGTTCAAAAATTGAAATTGCCGTATTGCTTTCAGGGAATCGAAGGAATTTTGGAAATTCCCCAAGCTAATTTTGAGAATTTCCAAAAAACTCGGAACATAATAATATAATTCACGCATTATTGCCGTGGAATGGGTATCTGAAATATTAACAGCTATTCGCTTTAGTGCAAAAATTGGTGTTGCCTATTGCTACCGGAGAAAAGTGGGAATTTTGGGGATTTCCGAAGCTTGAAACTTGTTCCTGAAATAGTAATAGTCATTCGTTTTAGTGCGAAAATTGCAGTTGCCATATTGCTTCCGAGGAAGTGAGGGAATTTTGGGGACTACCGAAGCTGATTTTGGGAATTTCGAAAAAACTCGGAACATAATAATATAATTCACGCATTTTTACCGTGGAATGTGTATCTGCAATATTAACAGCTATTCGCTTTAGTTCGAAAATTGGTATTGCCTATTGCATCCGGAGAAAAGGGGGAATTTTAGAGAAATCCCAAAAAACTCGGAGCCGCCTCGCTAACCGATTTGGTACCGGTTTTTCAAATCATTCGCGTGTTATTGCTTTGGAACTTGTATCTGAAATATTAATTGTCATTTGTTTTAGTGCAAAAATTTGAGTTGCCATATTGCTTCCGGGGAAGTGAGGGAATTTCGGGGACTTCCGAAGCTGATTTTGGGAATTTCCAAAAAAAAACTCGGAAAACGTTCGCTAACTGGTTTAGAACCGGCTTTTCATATAATTCAAGCGTTATTGCTGTGGATTTTGAAATATTGGAGTTGCTTCCGGGGAAGATCCAAAAATTTTGATCATGTTCGTTGACCGTTTCAGAATCGGTTTGTCATAGTCGGTGAGCGTTTTTACCGCGCACCGTAATCTGAATAATTAACGGTCATTTTGAACCCAGTTACACGGGTAAGTATGCGGGTTTTGATCAGGTTTTATCGTTTTTTTTTTTGTTAATTTTCCATAACATTACTATTTGTACCGTATTCTTCAAGCTTATTTAAAAAATTTTAATAAAACAAAGTGTATAGCTCTTTATAATCCAGTGTAATGGTATGCTGTACGAAGCTTTATTTATTCGATAATTAAATGAGTATATTCAAATGCCTTTCATGCACACGTTTACTAAAAAAGTAAATATAAATATAGTTTCAAAACTTAAAAAAACATTCTTCAATATCGAACTAAAAAGTAAGAAATAATTTAAAGAATAATAAATAAAAAAAGAAAAAATAATAGAGAAGGAAAAATACTAGCATTATTGTGAGTTAAGCATGGGGCCTTTTTGAGTCCTATTTTTTATATATCAAGCGTTTATTAGTTCAGTTTTTGGAAACGTTGGTGTACTGGAGTAAAAGGATGTAATGATGAGGGTAATCCTTTACTTCGTGCACACAGAGTGACCCCAATGGGCAATGGGAAGGGAAAGTAAAACCAAGCAGTTAGTGGTTTAGTAGAAAAAGATATGTTTATTGGAATATTTTAGTTGAAATTTAGACATTTACTTTCTTACTCTGTATGTGGTCAAAACAAATTAAAACAATTTTTGCTTATAACAAACCGGAACTACCATTTTATAGTACACTGACAATTTTGTTAAGGATTTATATAAAAAGGGTAGATACCTAGCTGTCTCTCCTTTTCTATAAAAATCATAGTTGATGTACATCGCAATATATTTACGATACAAGCTTAACCACAGGGTTTGTAACTTAAAGTATAATAAATGAAAATAGAGGATAAAAAGAACTAGCGTTATTGTGAATTAAGCGTGGGGCTTTATATGTCATATTTATCGTATATCAAGCGCTGATTAGCCCAGTTTTTCGATAGATGCTTATATGCAAATCCTTACAAACATATGAAATACAAACATCATGACTTGTGGATATTGCAATATATTTACGATACAAACTTAACCACAGGGTTTGTAATTTAAAGATTAATAAATAAAAGATAGAGGACAAAAAGTACTAGCATTATTGTGAATTAAGCGTAAGGCCTTAATTGTCATATTTTTCGTATATCGAGCGCTGATTAGCTCAGTTTTTGGTTAGATGTTTCTATTTAAAGCTGTCTCTCCTTTCACATAAAAATCATGTTTTGTGTATATCGCCATATATTTACGATAAAAACTTAACCACAGGATTTGTAAGGTTTTTAAGTTAAGACGTTTTACTTAACAGGAACCCGAAGCTTAATTCACAATAATTGTAGTATTTTTCATTCACTCCTGATTACTCCTAAGCATGTTCTTCAAATTAGTTCTTACTTTTAAGTTCGATATCGAAACGTGTTTTTTAGTTTCAAAACTATATTTATTCTATGGGTTCCGGCAAAAACCTTTATATCGTTTATAAGTTTTTCACCTAACTTACAGTTTTCTTCTTTGTCCCTAACATTTACATGAATGCAATACATCTGTATACTTCTTTTTAATTGTAAATATACTAAATATGTATGTATAAATATTGTGCTCTACATGTTGCTTTTGCACTAGTGGTGGTGAGCATGAATAAATGTTTGCTTTATGACATAAACTCATACACACATGCTCATAAAAACATGCATTTGCATATATGTACATATGTGTCTACATGTAAAAAATATCTGTTGTATGTAAAGTGTAAGCTATGTGGGATTTAAATGATAATCGTTTAAGTGAAAATTTAATTGCATACTTTATGGATGGAAGTTTTTTTTCTTGCCGAAGAATAAAAAAATCTAGGCTTAGTTTGCATGTGTATTAAAGAAAAAAGCCAGAGTATGTATTTTTATGTGTAAAGTTCATGCAATATTAAGAAAATTTATGTAAATTGTACAGGAAGAAACAAGTCGTCACACATTTAAACAAATAAGTTAATATAACACAAGTTTAAGGCTGCAGAAATTGCTTTTTCCATTTTAAAGCTACAGCAGGGTGATAAGTGTAAATGAGCTAAAGAGAGCACATGTGTGTGTGCATGTGGGTGTATGTGATTTTTCTTAAGTAAAGTAAGCCATAAATATGGCTCATATAAGGATTAACATAAAAATCATAAAAATTATAATAAATTAAAAGCAAAACAACACATGAGTCTTGGGTTCTTTTCTCCCTCCATTAAACATAAAGAAAAAACAATTTTAAAACATCTTAAAGTTTTTCAGACTTTCAATAGAAAGATAAAAAAATAAATATATTTTGGATTATTACATTTTCTGCTTATTTATTTAGCTATACACAGTTTTCATTAAAAGCTAAGCCATCTTTCTTCATTTGCTCTTTATTAATTTTAATGCGCTCTTTCCCTTTTGTCTTTAGATTATTTAACGTCAAAAAAAAGGGTTAAGGTCAAGTGCTTTGTTCATTTACTAAAAGAAAAAGAAATACTAAAGAATTTTTAATTAAAAGTTATAGGAAAGCATAACATTGTAATATTAACACTTAATATTTTTTTTTATATACATTTTTTGTAATAAATTTCATTGCTTTTTCTTTGCGTTAGTGATTAGAGTTTAATTATAAAAAAATTAAGATGATTTTTTTCCTTTGTTTTGTTTTTGTTCGTTGCTAATAAATGAAGGTTTTTGATTATATTGTAAATGTAATTAAATACAAAGGATTTATTTCAAAGGTTTTACAATCTAGAATACAACAAAACTGGAATAAACAAGTTTATTCTTTTTTATATATTATTATATTATATAGTAAAGCATACTTGTAGGGGTGGGGAAAACAAGAAAACTCATCACATTTTTTGTTGAAGCAAAAAAAGAAAAAAATGTGATGAAGTATAGAATTATATATGTAAAGGGTGTTATTTATGGAGGTAGACAGAAATCTCTTAACTGCCAACTGAACAATAGAGCTATGTCGTTCATAAAAAATGGCTTTAATTTAACGGTTCATTTAAGTGAACAAAGTAAATCGGTCATTAAACTGACCACATTTTGTTCAGTAGTGTAGCGTTCAATGTTTGTTGAAGCAAAGCTGCCGTCCAAATTTTGAAGTATAGAGGTATATGTTTATAGGGTGCTATTTATGGAGGTATACAGAAATTTCTCAACTGCCGACCATATTGTCCGCTGTTAAGTGATTTGCGCTTACTTTGGTTTGACATTTCATAATGAGTATACTGATGCCTGAACAATAGAGCTGGGTCGTTCATGAATAAATGGGATTAATTGAACGGATCATTCAAGTGAAGGAACTAAGTTGGTCATTAAACTAAACACATTTCGTCCAATAGTCCAGCCAAGGCAGCTTTAATACGGTAGTGATATAAGTCCAGCTGTCTTTTGTTTCCGTTGCGTAAATTTGTCAAAACCACATATACTTCAAACAAAATTTTGACAACTATTCGTAAATTCTACCAACAAAATACATGTGGATGTTTGTTGGTGTTGTATTTATTGTAATTCTGCCACTGTCTACATAAAGCTGCCTTGAGTCCAGCGTTCAATTTTCATAAAATTTTCAATTTTTAGGTTTTAGAATTTGATATTATTACACATAATTCTTTATTATAGGGTGTTTTTTTAAGCTAGATAAAACTTTAAATTGTAAAAAGTAACACAAAAAATTAAATTTTGATGAAACATTTTTTTTATTTGTTTCAGTATACTCTGACAAATCATCATGAATAGACTCACGCTTGAACAACGCTACGAAATTATCCAAATTTACTTTGAAAATCAGTCCCGTTGTTTTATCGCAAAATTGTGTTCAGCGATGAGGCGCATTTTTGGCTTAACGGGTTTGTTAATAAGCAAAATTGCCACATATGGAGTGAGACCAATCCACAAGAGACCCTACAGACTCCATTACATCCAGAAAAATGCACTGTTTGGTGCGGTTTTCATGCTGGTGGCATCATCGGACCTTATTTCTTCAAAAATGAGGCCGGAGCTCGCGTTACGGTCAATGAAGATCGTTACCGCACCATGATCAATGATTTTTTGTTTGAAAATATGGATGACATTGATCCGGAGGAGATGTGGTTTCAACAGGATGGCGCTACGTGCCATACGGCGAACGCAACCATCGACTTACTGAAATCAAAATTTGGCGATAAGTTGATTTCGAGAAATGGACCTGTCAATTGGCCTCCAAGGTCATGCGATTTGACACCTCTCGATTATTTCCTGTGGGGCTACGTGAAGTCACTGGTTTATGCTGATAAACCAGCAACAATTGACGCCTTGGAGGCCAGCATTGTTCGTGTTGTTCGTGACATACGGCCAGCAGTGCTCGAAAAAGTGGCCCAAAATTGGACGTCCAGAATGCGCTTCGTCAAGAACAGCCGCGGTGCCCATATGCCCGAAATCATTTTCAAATGTTAATGTCACGTATTGATCTTTCGAATAAAAAAAAAATTTTGATTACAATTTAATTTTTTGTGTTATTTTTTACAATTTCAAGTTCTATCGGGCTTAAAAAAACACCCTTTATATTTCACAGAAATTCATGCCATTTTTTAATATTATTTTTTCTTGATCCTGTCATCATCAAGCTTCTCTTTTGTTTATTTTGATAAAAGACCAGAATATTAACCAGCAATAAAAAGTGTTGGCGGGCCGTTCATTTAAAGTCTTTCAGAATTTAATGAAATTGACCGGTCACTAAAATGAAGAATAGCTCTTTGGAACAATCCTTTCAAATTGACTCAAAACAATATTGCCATTGATCCCGATTTTTATTAGCGAATTTTGTTCAGCGATGAAGCTTACTTTTATTTGAATACATATGCCAATAAACAAAACTGTCGTTGTACTTGGATCGATGGTAAGGTGTATGATGTGCTTTATGGGGTAGTGGAATCATTGGTCCATACTTTTTTAAAAACGATACTGCTCAGAGCGGTATAGTTAATGGTGACCGTTTAAGAGCCATGATTACTGACTTTGTTGAACACTCAATTAATAATTTTTCTGAAAATCTTAAACAAGCCGTACAACATGCTACAGCATACCCAAGACTCACAAATATGGACAATGTTCGCCTCAAAGTCAACAACTTCTGTTAGAAAACGTTACAAAAGAGTGGCAACTCTACAGATCTTACCAGCCTAAAATTGGGCTGCGGGAGCAGACTCACCGTAATGTTTATCACGCTTTTATTTCGTCTCTTTCGCTGTTTTCCCTTTCAAATAATAGTGTTTAATCACTGAATGAAATTTATTTTTTTCCGCTTTTCAAGAAACACAAAAGTTGCTTACTTCAAATGACTACAACAAATAAATTAATCGATGAATTTGGGTGAAATTTTAACAGCTTACAGATCGCAATTTCAAGAAAAAAATTGTGTGTTTGTGTTGCCATCTAGGGCTATGTAGCTTCAATATCAATCCGTTCTCGTACACAATCACACACATGGTTGTGAACAGTAAGCAAATAACAACAACAAACAATAAGAAACGAAATACCAAGAATGCAAGAACAATAACAACATCATTTGTAGTTGATTTACTTGGAATTTTGCGTACTTTAAATCATGTATGTTTGCTTGTTTGTTTGTGCATTATGTTTTTAGTTTTTATTTTGTTTGTGTGAACGTGTACATTTATAACAGGCAGATCAACGGCTGCACACTGGGTTAGATGTGATACAAATTTCACAATAATATGTTATTAATTTGATTTATTCTCCAGCACTTTCATCTAAAACATAGATGTCTTGTAGTATTAGGTTACGATACAAATAAAATAAATAATTCTTAAATTTGTAAAAAATCAATCTGTTCAGTGTGAACAAAATACAGACTTACTAATTGTGTGCTAAAATGACTCTATTTGAAATGAGCTTCTAAATAAAGTTATTCATATAAGTTTCTCAGATTGAGTTATTTTGTATGGTAGAAATAGGGATAACAAACAGGGTAAGTATATTTTCGTTTCTTTATTTTGTAGTTATATTCACCTTTTTAACAATAGGTGGCAGTAAGTTAATCGCAAGTAATTATAATAAATTTACGATGTAACCTTTTGGTAAACGCAAAAGATCTCCAGCTGTTGACACCGTTGATGTTGTATCAGTAGTAATATACCAAAATAATAATTCATCTTTCTGACTATCAATGTGAAAAGTTCGACTTTTGGAAAATCGAGTTTAAAACAAATAATTTTCCGTTTGTCAACGTAAGCAACATTTGGTGTAGTGGTGAGTAATTTCAAATATAGTTACAGGTAAGTAAAAGAGATAAGTATTCTTGTACACAAACCAAATGTTAAAAGACTTATAAATAGGTTTAAAACGGTTGAAATTCAATTAGAGTTAATTTAAAAATTCATATAAAATTCATATTAGTAAATTATAAATAGAAAAAGAAATAAAACTAAAATATACGAGGGCGGTTCGGAAACTTCTTAGAATATCAATGAAAGAGAATAGTTAGTTTTTTAAAAATATTTTTATTTTTCAATATAATCTCCTGAAACTTCAATACTCTTAGTTCAACGCTTTTCCAGCAATTCTATCCCATGATTAAAATAGTTTTCCTCAAGATCTTCAAAATAGTGGTTTACAATTGCATCTTCATTTGAGGTAAAACGCTTGCCAGCAAGCAAAATTTTTAGATTTGGGAACAGGTAAAAGTCACTGGGAGCTAAATCAGGAGAATAAGGTGGGTGGTCAAGTAACTCGTACTTTAAATCGTTGATTTTAGTTATTGTTAAAACACTCTTGTGCGCTGATGCCTTGTCTTGATTAAAAAATATTTTTTTGTGTTGTAAGCCAGGGCGTTTTTCTCGAATTTGTACATTTAATTGATCCAAAAGGTTGCAATAGTACTCTGAGTTTATCATGCATGTTCTGAGAAACGCAAATCACTTAAATTTAGCGTTTTCGATTTCAAAACGTCAAATGTTCTGAGAAACGTATAACACAAGAAATATGGTTTTGCGATTTGAAATCGCCAAATAGGTATTCTGGAAAACGCATATCGCTTAAAATTGCCGACTTCAACTCGCATGTATATATTGAAGTGAACTGATTGAATTTGCTAAAACTGAACTTGCAAAAAGCGATAAAGTTATTCACAATTAAAATTTAATATGCTTTCTATGCAATAAAGTTATTCACAATTAAAATTTAATATGCTTTCTTTTTTTTTTCAATAAAAAGTTTGAAGAATTTTACACATTTTCATTAAGAAAACTAAATTGAAAATTTTTTCTATTTATTGTCAAATATTTTTTGGTTTTATATTACTACCACATACATATATACGTATGTAAAACACATATTGTATTTTTTCGGAAAAAACTCCTAAACGCCAGTAAAACGCGCGTTCCTCAGAACACCTAAAAATCAATTAAACGTTTTTCAAAACGCATTGTGGTTTCAGAACGCGCGTTCTCGGAACATAGCTATATTGTTTTACCCTTTTGCATCAATAAAATACCTTTGAAATCCCAAAAACCGTTGCCATAACCTTACCAGCCGATTGAATTGTTCTTTGGGGCACTTCCTCCAGTTTCAGTCCATTGTTTGGATTGTTCTTTTATCTCTGGAGTATAGTGGTGGATCCATGTCTCATCATTAGTTATGAAACGACGCTTTAAATCCATTTTATTTCGCTTAAAACGATCCAAACAAGCTTGAGAAATGTTCATTCTTATGCGTTTGTGGCCGAATGTTAACAAATGCGGCACCTATCTTGCTGAAAGCTTTTTCATCTGTAGTTCTTCATGCAAAATTAAATGGACTCGATAATTTGAGATGCCCATGATATTAGCTATTTCACGCACTTTTATTCGTCGATCATTTAATACCATATTATGCACTTTGGCTACAATTTCTGTTGTTGGTGCTGTTTTTGGACGTCCTCTACGTGGTTTATCTTCAATGCTTGTACGACCACGTTTAAATTCAGCGACCCAATTTTTACTGTTGCATATGAAGGAGCACTTTCACCTAACACATTCACCATATCATTATGAATTTCTTGTCCCGATAAACCTTTTTTATGTAAATATTTAATGACACCACGCATTTCTAATTTTTCCATTGTAAAAAAATTGCGGATGCGTCTTTTGTGAACACCTGTTTCTATATGAAGGAGTTACCAGATCGAAAAAAATTAACATGTGTACATAGCAGAGACGGAAGTTTCCAAAAATTTTTTTCTGTTTATACCACGCTTTTTGTGCTAAGCTAAGAAGCTTCCGAACTGCCCTCGTTTTGTCCAAATTAGTTTAGACACAGTGTATGTTTTTTTAAAGTTGCTTTAGCAAACTAATTATGCTCTTTTATTCATTAAATTCTCTGCCCATCCCTGCTGTAATCACAGAGTTGTTAGCTGATGCTAAACCTGTTGCAGATTTCGTTTTTCAGACACTATGGTTTGCAAATATTTTTATTTTATGCTACATATTTAGTTATATTTGTACAAACTTGTTTATTAAATACCTTAAATTGAGCTGTACTGAACTTTTTCCACTTTCGATTAGTTCTTTTAGCTTATCTTGATATTTATTTATTTATTAAGAAAAATCTAGAGCTTGTAAAAAATTTTGCTTTTGAAAAGCTGCTTCTCGTACTAAAATTTGTTTATTTTGATTTTTTTTCCTTTAACTTTCAAATGTTATTCAGCTCAGCTGAATAGACTTAATTGGTAATTTTTTCACTTTTAACTTTTAATTATTTAATTTTCTTGCATTTTATTATTATTCAGCTAAGCTGAATTATATTTGTTTTCTTCTATACTTGTTATTCCCTCTTAAAAAGAAAGGAAAAAGCCAACAACATTTAGACTTGTGCGGTTTGATTTGGTTGCATAAACAGGAGACTTTATTTTTTTTATGCTTTTAAATCCTGCTTAAGCTACTTGAAATTGTTTTTCACTTTTTTGTTTTATTGCGGTATTTTTATTATTACAATTTTTTCCGGTTTTTTTGTTGTTTTTTTTGTAATTTCAACACTAAAACTTACAGCAGTTGGTAAAAGGTGCATAGTTTCTGCGTTTTTATTATAGTTTTTGTTGGCAATAAGCAATAAGTGATGCCAAATAAAAAAAAAAAATTAAATAGCAACTATGTGAGTAAAACTGAAGCGAAATCCATGTGATGGGAATAATTTTTAAAACGTCACAAAAACAAACCAGCAGTCAGGCATTAAAGCGCACATTGAAACACAGTGAGACTGAGCTGGAGAGAGTTGTGGCAGTAAAAGAAAAACCGTAGATGTGGCAGACATTTAATCGACATGGGATTAGTTAAAAAGGACACTTTTACTACCACTATGTGAAAAACAGCTCAAGTACTTACTGACATCAAACCACATACTCACTTACTCACTCACTTACTCACACACACATACACATACTTGCACACAAACTTACTACAAGTGTGATAAGCAAGTCAGCCAAAGGAAGTTAGTTTGTTTAATTCCTCTCTTAAAACGTCTACAATTTAAATTGAGAATAATGGCCTGATTGCTATAAAAGAATGTGTGCCTTTGCATGTGTGTGTGCGCTTAAATGCTACGCACTCAAAATATACAAATTCTTATTGTTACCATAGACGGAAAAGGACCTTTAATAACAATAACAACAAAACAGAGTGATAAGGATTTAATGTCTTGATGTTTTTTCTTCTTCTTCTTTTTTACTTTTATTTTGGGGGTGTTTTTATTGTGGTGGTAGTTTTGGCAGCTACTGTTTGTTCGTTACGCTTTCAGGCTCCAACATTGTACGTGCTTAAATTGTTTGGTTTTGTCATTTACTAGGATTTAAACTTTCATACTCATATACTGATTCATTTTCTGCAGTACTGTTTTTTGTTTTATATTTTATTTGTAATTTTGCACGCCTGCAGTTAGGCTTTAAATAAAAATAACAAAATATCAGATAAATAAAATTAAAGTACAAACAGTTGTAATGGAATTGAAAGCAGTTTTCTCTTTTTTGTAGTAAGGATTAAGACGACTTTGAAATACCCTTTTCGTTTAGCCGTAAATACACTCATAGAAAAGCCGTCATAACTGTGATGTATTTTAAGATCAATGCAACGCCCATGACACTTTTCATCGCTGTAATATCCACCATTACATCAGTTTTGTCCTTAGCAGTAATTCTGACAATCTTTTCATCAATGACATGTCATACTGACATCATGGTGATGCTTTAATGGAATACATTTGCTATAAACGTGGCATCAATGCAGTGGCACTCTAATAACAAAGAAATGACTTTGTTAATTCCCAAAAAGCCCAAAATCCCCTGCTTCTCCGGTTTTTTTTTGCCAACAGAAAAAGAAAGTAAAATATATAGTTTAAAAAACTAAAAATACGCTACGATATCAAACTAATAACTATATAATTATACGCATAACATGTTCCGATTTTTTTTAATATCCAAAATCGGCATCAGAAATTGCCAAAATCCCCCACTTCCCCAGAAACAATATGGCAACTTCAATTTTGCATTATATCGAATGACGTTTAATAGTTTAGCTCCACGTTACACGATCAAAAAGCACGCTAAATATGAAAAACCGGTTCCGATTTGGTTAGCTAAGCGATTGCCAGTTTTTATTGGGGATTCCCAAAGACGGCTTCAGGAAACGTCAGAATCCCCCCACTTCCTCAGAAGCAATACGGCAAATTCATTTTTTAACTTCTTCAGCTAACGAGGTGGTTTCGAATTTTTTGAGAATTCCGAAAATCGGCTTCATGAATTCCCAAAATCACCCCACTTCCCAGAAGTAATACGGCAACTCCAATTTTCGCACTAAAGTAGCAACACTATATGATTGATTATTACATATGTAATAAGCACTCATAAGGCATAAGTTTCGAGTCTGGCAAACATACAAACAAACATATAAGTGCAACTAAACAACTTGCAGGCATGTCGTTTTGCAGGCGTGTCAAATTAAACGTTAGCATTTGAATACATGTTTTCTATATTTGTCATATTGAAGTTGGTTGTCTGCTGTTTTCAATGTGTTTAATGCTTTACTGGCCAAACGAAATGGTCTGTTTTCGACTTTACCGATTTCCAAAGGATATTTTAAGAAAAAGTTATATTTTTGTTAACGAACAAACGCTTAGAGAAAGTTTGAATAAAATGCACAAAGTTTTTATGTTTATGAGTCATCTCTTTTCCCTCCTGCTTCAACTTTTCTGTCCTACTTTGCTTTTTAGTTTCTGGGTTACATGCAGTCTACTCGTTTCAACATGCCGTTTTCCCAAGCTATAGGGCAACTAAAGTCGCCATCAAATAAACTTAATGTCCATAAAATATGCGTCGTATGAACGAGAGTATTTAAAATGAGTAAATACGACGAGAGGGTGGCAAAATGAGTGTATGTATAAATGAGTTTGAATGTCAAAGTGCGAGTACGTTATGCCGGTGCTGGCGGGTGGGGGTAATGTTGATGATGGTGGCAGTAGTAGTGGCAGTTGTGTACAAAGCTTTTTCAGGATTACCGCTGATTGAAATTGTAAATGAAAATATATTTTAACTACGTGTTTTTATTTTGTTACATGTTATTTTTGTATTTTTCTGCGTTTTACTGTTTGATGTTGTTTTTTGTTCTTTTTTCTTCTTCTTTATTTTGATTTGCGAAACTCGTGCTGGTTTTTAATTCCCAGTCACCCTCTCTTGACATCAAATTTTTTTTTTGCCAACGCAAAATTCCATTCCCATTCAGTAAAAAATCGTTATATAAGCAACATCATGTTGCTGTCAACACCATAGTAGCCGAAGAGCTTTACAGGACATTGTCTAAAAATCCCCAACTAATGTTGGGGATATGTATGGACGTTTTTTTTTCCCCCGTTGTTGGTGTTTTGCAAATTTTATAGAGTTGATGTTTAAATATTTAGAGAAAGTAGTGATGTTATTGTTGTTGTTGTTGCTGTTGTTGCAAAGCTATGTTTTCCCTGTTGTTATTGGTAAACGTATTATAAATTAATTGAGTTACTGACATTTTATTTTAGTATAATTAAATTAAGCATGGATTAGCATTTGATTTTAATTTAGTTGTTTTGTTATTTTTTCTGTTATTCACATACATACATTTACACGTATATTTGTTTAATTTCAATTGTTTGAAAAAAGCAACATTCAAAGGACTTTAGATTTGCTACTAAAACATCACATATTTGTATAATTTCTCTCATTAGAGTATTTCAAATCCAAACGCGCGCGGGAATTGCCTCTAGCGGGCTTAATTTTTCTGTTTTTGTTTTTTCATTATTATTATTATTATTTTATTTTCTGAACTCATTATTTTTCCAGTTTTAATGTTTAATATCATGGCGAGTGGATTAAATAAGCCAGGTGAAAAAATTAAAAATAAAAATATAAAAAAAATGTTTCCATTAATACGCCGCACATTTGTTGAATATTTATTTATAGTATATAAAATGTTTTTGTAAGGATGCATCTGTCTGTGTGTGTGAGTGCGGGTAAGAGTTTAGCTGTATGAGTGCTGCTTTATGTCTGCTTGTATTTTAACTACTACTTATTATTGCTTTAGCTTTCAATATAAATTAATGTTGTAGGATTAACATTAAAATGATAGTAATTATTTGTAATTAGGTACCCCCTGAACAGAACAGAAGGTTAAATAAGAGGAACAATTTAATCCATTGCCATAAAATCTATAAATACAAAATAAGACAAGCGGCTTTTAAAGCATATGAATTACGCAAAATATAAAAATAACTTTAAATAAAAAATTTATAATATATTTTTAAACTAAGAAAGCTTATCAACCATTTTTTTACACCCGAAGAAAAAATATGGTTGATATGAAAATATTCTAAGGGTAACATAATATTGTTTTATATATATATTTGGTAGAGAAAATAGTATAATGTTATATTTGAATACCAGTGTATTACCTCACCATAGTATTGTAAAAAAAATTTATAAGTAACTCTACTAAATTCTGTTTCAACTTTGTTAGAATTGAAAGCAATCAAAGTTACTATATTACCTAACCATGTTATTATGCCAGCCAACCATGTTACTCCCGTTATTAATTTCACAAATAATTTCATTGGCTTATAACCAGATTTTAGTCATAACTGACAATATTAATTAATACACGCAGTGAAAATGTATTTCTTCATATTGTTATGGCAACATTTGTATGTACTCTGTAATATTTTGTATTGTGATGTATTATTGTTTTTGACATAGTTTAAGCCTTTAAATATACTAGTGTAAAAATGTTACCGTATCTATTATTATGACTCTCTTATTTTCAAATGTGATTGGATGGAATAATAGTATTTAAAACATATAGTTAGAATACGACAATAGCTGTTGTTATATGTATTTCAAAGGTTTTTATTTTAAACATATGTATATTAGACTTATACATTGACAACACTTGTATGTTTACAGAATAAACTTACTATTGTTGGTTTTGTTCAAGCCATTGACATGTAATTTTACTTCAGTTTTGACGTCTCACAAGCTTTTGATGAAGTGTGGCACGATGGCTTAATGCATAAAATAAAATTTAACTTACCTGCAAACGTACATAACCTTTTGGAAAGCTATTTATATTGTCGCCAATTTATAATAAAAGAAGGCGATTTCATAAGCCCCGCCCAGCCTATTGAAGCTGGAGTTCCCCAAGGCAGCATATTAGGGCCTATCTTATATTTGATCTACGCATCTGACATACCGACAAGCACCAACATTCACACTTCAACATTTGCAGATGATACAGCATTCCTTAGCATACATAGTAACCACCAGCAAGCATCAATAAACTTACAGGAACATATGGACAAACTAGAGAAATGGCTCAAGCTTTGGAAAATCAAAGTTAATGAACAAAAGTGTGGCCATGTTACATTCGCACTGCGTCTAGGAACATGCTCACCCATTACTATTAATAATAAAGTAATACCTCAACACAGTGAAGTCAAATACCTCGGTATTCATCTTGACCGTAGACTAACATGGAAGACGCACTTGGAGGCAAAAGTAACGCAAATGAAATTGAAAGCAGTGCAAATTAGCTGGCTAATAGACAGAAATTCGACCTTGAAGCTTGATTGTAAACTTTTGCTTTACAACTCGATTCTAAAACCAATATGGTGCTATGGGATTCAATTATGGGGCACAGCCTCGGCATCCAACATTGAAAAAATTCAAAGAAGTCAAAATAGAATACTCCGTAGAATTACAGACGCTCCATGGTACGTTAAAAACTCACGAATCCACGCAGATCTGAACGTACCTTTTGTGAAATCTGAATTTGTGAAGTACGCGACAAGATATATTAACAAACTTGAACTCCATCCAAATCCTCTTGCAGTTAATATTCTTAACTTTGGTCTGAGAAGGAGGGATACTTTGGCGACCATTAGAGCTCTAAACAGACGACTGAATTCTGAAATAATATTCGCATAAAAATAAATTTTTGTCCAGCACTGGCAGGACTTTAATCACAATTTTTTTTTTTAGTATTAAGAATTGAATACTTATTGTCATTATATTTCTTATGTAGATTCAATAAATAAAATAATAATGTTAAAAAAAAACTTCAGTTTTGTTTTATTTGACCATGCCAAGTAGTAAATTTTTTTCGTTTGTTTAATTATTAACAAATACAAATTTTTTCTGGCTTTAGCCAGACGAATGATACCAACCCATCATATAATATTAGAAATATCAAAGACATACATATATAAATAAATAAGCCAGTCGAGGAGAATTTTGTACAAACTTCGCCAAAATTGAACAATAATGTATGAAAACGAAGAAGTTTGTATTAAAATTTTTATATTTATTTGATGATAATAAATTAATTATATGCATATTTTACAGATCAGCGGCCCAATAATTTACTCAAGATACCAGAAAACCGCCCAAATCTTATTGTTTTTTGAATATAAACTAGAATTAATAATCCTTATACAATATTTTTAAAATTAATTATATTTGATTGCAAAAACTGTATGTATAGATGTATTTAACTATGTGGCCATCTACAGTAGTATAACAGAACGTGACAATAGTAGTTTAGACTTCCACAATTATATAGATGAGGGCGATAATATAATGTGGTTGTCATGCTAATATTATTAAAACTTTTACCAAACATTTGGTTACATGATATAATATGGTTCTTGGATCTACTTAGTTTAGCAAAGAACATAACAGATTGAAACCATTTTATTTGGTTGCCTTTAATCATATAATTCAATAATATTATGTTGTCCTTTGAATATTAATATCTCTACCATATAATTTTTTCTACGTGTACTATTTCATTTAATTCAATGTTATTAAAATGAAAATATTAAGTGTAATATATTTTTGTGAAATAACACAATTATAAATAATCATCCAACAATAGTCGAGTCCCATAACTGCAAATGATTTGGGTCATAATGGGTTTTAGTGTATTAACTGATATAAAAAGAGTTTATTAAGCATTTCATCAATAATTGCATACTTGAAATTCACATGTATAACCATATTAATATGGTTGGATATAACATTGTATGGGTGTTCACAACAAAAGTATGTTTGAGCATTAAAACTATTATGATTGGGACACTAATATGGTTGGGTACAACCATAATATGGTTGGGTACAAACATAATATGGTTGGGTACAACCATAATATGGTTGAGCGACGTTATTATTATTTGTATGTACGTTGGAATCAACGAACATTCTGCCAACAAAAGTATGTTTGACTGGGACAATAATATGGTTGGGTACAACCACAGTATGGTTGCGTACCACCATAATATGGTTGTCCGACATTATTATTATTTCTACAACTAAATATTCTGCCATGCTCATTTGCAAAACATTTTTTGTTTTGTTTTTACACAATTTTATATTTCAGCCTTCTTTTTATTGTTATCTATGAAGATGGACGTAATTTTTTCAATTAAAATCCATAACACAATTTTTTCAAGCTCGATAAACATTACAGTGAGTCTGCTCCCTCAGATTACATGGTAAAATATTGAATTGCTGAATTTAAACGCAGACAACCAAGTACAGAAACAATACTAGCAACAGGAAAGCCAACAGATGTGGTTACTGAGGAGAATATCAAGACAACGCGCGATATCGTTATGAATGATTGCCGAGTAAAGTTACGTGAGATTGCTGAAATAGTAAACATATCATATGAACGTGCGTTCAATATTTTGCATAAACATTGACTTATAAAAAAGCTATCGGCAAGATGGCTGTCACGTTTGCTCAGTGTCGAACAATAACGAGCTCGACAGACCACTTCAGAGCAGTATTTGTACATGATAAGGCGGAATTTTCTTGATTTTTGGCGTCGATTGATAATTGCTGATGAAACGTGGGTCCATTGCCACCCACCTGAAACCAAAAATCGAAATCGAAAAAGAATCGAAACAATGGTTAGAAGCTGGACGAAGTGCTCCTTAGAAGGCGAAGACAGTGAAATCGGCTGGCAAGATTATGGTCAATGTATTTTCGGAAGCACATGAAATGTTGCTCATCGATTATCTTGAAAAAGGATTCACAATCACTGGAAAGTGTTATCGTGCGTTATTGGATCAATTGATTGATGGAATCAAGAAAAAACGACCACATTTAAAGAAGAAAAAACTGCTCTATCCTCAAGACAACGCACCGGTTTACACAGCGTTGGATACGATGCTAAAATTACGTAAAATGAACTTCGAATTGGTTGATCATTCACCCTATAGTCCAGATTTAGCTCCTAGTGACTTTTTCCTGTTTTCAAACTTGGAAAAATGGCTCGCAGGAAAACGATTCGTCTCAAATGAAGAAGAAGATTGCCGAAAGTAACGTGTATTTTGAGGGGTCTACAAAATCGTATTATTCAGATGGTATAAAAAAGTTGGAGTATCGTCTTACCAAATGTACTGAGCTAAAAGGAGACTATGTTGAGAAATAATGGTTAAAAAAAAAAAAAATGTTTGTTGCCTACTTAGGTAGCTTCAATAACAATCCGCCCTCGTAAGATAGGGGTTTCTGTTTTCAGTAACTAAGAAAAAAGGAATCTTCCTTCTAAGAAAAAAGGAATCTTCCGTTTTATGATCAACTGAGGCTTTTCTAAAAAGAAAAAACCATCCTATCTGTTCATATGCACATACAGAGTGTTTTAGAACGGAAGATTAAGTCAAAACGGGGTGACAAGATAGAATGTATACATCATGAGAAAAATTAGAAGAGAAATCTAAAAAAACATACAAAGGATTGTGCGAATAAAAAGCATTTGATAAGAGTAAAATGTTTTTTTCTGATTTTTCTCATGATGGTTACAATCAATCTTGTCACCCTATTTCGGCTTCATGTTTCATTCTGGGACACCCTGTATGTGCAGATGTTGCGATAGTTGCAATCAGTCTGGTCACTTTGTTGCGGTTTGATGTTGAGTTTGGCAACACCCTGTATATTCTCCATAAATTTCTTATTGAGTATTGCGTATATTATGAAAATATTAAAAAGACATTTTGTTGCTTTGCGGTATTCCTGATAATTCTTAAAGGAAACCTTAAGTCTCTTTATCAGTCATTTGTTCCTTTTTCATTCTTAATAAGAAAGCATACTTTTGGGCTTCTTGCCGAATACTTTATTAATAAGCAAATAAAGCATACATTAAATATTGTAGTGACTAAATATATTTCATTTTCTACAAACATAATCAAGATGTATAATTTTAACAAACCGGATATCTTTAGAAAAGATGCCACAAGAAAAGCAGCCCGAAAAAGTTTCTGCCGAACTTGAAGATTACAGCTTAGAAAGACAGCCAAGAATTTTCTAAGCCCTAAAGGTTGGCCAAAACAATATCATTTCACATGGAAGTGGGGTCATATGTGCAGTTTTTATTTCTTTTTATTATATTGCGACATTTATTATAGTCTATTTCTTTGCTACAGAAATAGAGAATCAAACTGGGATTAGTTAGCTTAAATGTAGATGACTGGAATATTGGCAAAAAAAAAAAAAGTTTTTGTTTATAAAACTTTAACCTCAACTTTAATTTCCTGCCTGCCCTAAGTTATCTCTAGTATAACTTACTGTTCAAGCTTATTTCAAAAACTCTGGCAAACAAAATGTATCAGCTTCAATTTGACCTCAAGCTAAATAAAAGATTTTTTTCGTAACATTGGTTGGGAAAGTTTTGGTTTTTTCCAGCCTGCTTTGTTAAATGAAGCAAACATTAAGAGAATGTTTGTATCAAGGATATAACAAGATTTTGTTAAATACATATAAAGCTATGAATAAAACAGAAAGTTTTGATTATAAATAAATGTTTTAATTTACATTTTAACCACTTTAAAAGCCAAAAGAAAAAAAATTCAGTTTATTATAAATCAGTGACAATTTTTAAATCAATGTTTTAAATTCTTTTTTTTGCGTTATAATATATTGTATTTATTGTTTTTCTATTAACTTGCTGGTAAAGTAAACCTTTTTGCACATATGTTTATTTTAAAATTATTGTTAACAAAGCTGACAGCTGTCAAAATAATATGTAAATGTTGTTTAAAACCTCCTATCAAATAAAAACAGTTGTTTCCACTGCATAATATATGTAAAGTAATTCAATTTTATGAAAAATGCAAAATAAAGAAAGCATGAAAACAATATTTCCATCAAAATAGAAAGAAAAAATAAAGAAGCTTAATAGCAAAATTTAAAATTAAGCATGTAGAGAAAGTCAATTTATAATAAATGAGCTTAAGAACACATTAAAAACTTCTTAGAAGAAAAAGATTTGAACAAAATTCCAGATACCGATTTGCTACGCAAAAAGGCAAGGCCTTCCTGTGCCAAGGTACTTAGGCAAGACAAGTTTCTTCACGAGCAACGTCTTCGTGCAAAGTTCTTACTGTTCCCCGGATTGGTCAGAACCTTTTTGTGATTCGTTAAGAGAGTAAGGAATGGTGCTAGTCGAATAATTTCAACTCTTTTAAGTTATAATTAAGCATTCTCTCGTTTGATCAAGCTAACCTGCTGGATGCAATTTTTGCCAGAAATCAAGCAACCACTTGCCAAACTCGACTACATACTCTATGACTATGCTAAAAATATTTTTTCGAGCTCGAGCGGTTTTGACCTATCTCCAGCATTGGTCTTAAAGTACACTTGCGTGCCCATTAGCACCTCTTTTTAGCAAATTGTATCATGTTGGTGAGTTCTCATTATGTTGGAAGGTTACTAATATAACACCAATACCCAAAAAGGGTGAGGCAAAAATATCTTTAAAAGTAGCGTCGAATTGCAATTTGCTCCGCGCTCTCGAAAGTAACGAAAAGTATGTTCAATTATCATCTTGTGCGGTATCTGAAGTCATATAGTTTGCTTTGTGACCGTTAATATGGATATCGTAAAGGGTCCTCTATTGGCATATCTCTTAGGGAAATGGTGCCACTCAATCCATCAATGAAATTAAAGTGGTGAGGCTCTAGGTACTTACAAAGCATTTGACGAAGTGTGGCCTGGTACATTGCTATAAAAACTTATCGCTTCTCGGTTCGATGAAGATTTTTCTCGCTTTTATATCAAGCTTTCTGATAGACTGCTCTATAAGTGTTGTTATAGATAGGGTCTCATCAAAAAAGTTCAAGATCAATTCCGCGTACATTCGATTCTTTCTCTTACTTCACTCCTTACTTTTTTAATGATCTTCTGAGTCAAACTTCTAATCCTGTCCACTCGTTTACAGACAATAGCAACATTTACCACTCATACTCATTCAATTATAGACCCAGCCTATACCAGACTGCAGCCAAGAGGCAAAATTTGAATGACTCACTGAGTAATGCTCATCTTGTAATCTCCAAGTGGGGTCGCAAAGCCATGATTGACTGCAATGCTAGTACTCGTAAGACCTAGTAATTTTTATTACCACACACACTTATGACCGTAAAGGCTACTTCATCTGTATTAATTAATAGAATCAGTATTGGGAAATCGTATGCTCTTGATGTTCTTGGAAGAAAAATACTGTATGATGTTCACTGACCTAAATATATTTGCACGTATCTAAAAACTATTCAAGTGTCTTGGTTTTCTGAAACGGCGAAAGGTGTACTTCACTGCATCTGATTTGCTTACTATCTATAACAAGTATATCTGATCGAACATGGAATACAACTGTCTTGTTTAGGTTGCTGCCGAAACACGAGAAGTGAATTGATTCGATCAAGTGCAAGAGAGAGCGTAAAAGCTTATCGGTGTTAGTAGGATATCCGTCTTTATAGACTCACTGGAGTGTCCACGCATTATGGGGTGCTTTACTCTGTTTTATCGATATTAAAATGGATTTTGCTCTAATGAGACTAGAGAAGTTGTGCCTGAAACCCACCTATGTTTACGTAATTTGTACATATACACGTACATTTTCTATAGCTCATCGAGTTGCGATCGATTGTCCACAATGCGTTACAGAGAAATTCGTTCTTCAGTCGTACGGTTCCTCTGTTAAACAAGTTGCTTGCGTACGTAATTCCTGTCCACAAACGTTATTCTCTCTTTTCTTCTCCACATAAACTATTTTCTTAGTTACCGTATAGTACAGCACGACCACCACGGTCATGCCCTGAGTACCAGTCCAAAAAAAAGAAGATTTAAAAAGTGTAGTATACTTAAAGGCTGAAAAATAAGTTTAAAATAACTGCATATATCTATCAAAGCTTGCTTGCGCAAATAAACAGATACAAGACTTAAGGTAACTGTGACAATATAACATATCAAAATATATAGCGAGATTTTCCATGTTTTATAAAACATTTCTGATACTAAATTATTTGACTTGAAGTTAAGTTTTGAGAGGATTTATTATATTTTTCTGGCATTTAGTTTTTTTTAACATGCTTAAAGAAATAAATGTATGTCAGAGCCAGCCAAAAGACTATTTCTTTGACTTATTTCTTTGCTTGAAAAGGCACATGCTTTGTGAATTAATCAATTAAGACTTAAAGCATAAAATGGAAAAAAATATTGCCATAAAAATAAAGAAAAAGGGAATCTGTATAGCAAAATTTTAAAAAGCATGTAGAGAAAGTCATTTTGTAAGAAATGAGTTTTAAAACATTTTAAGCAATGATATTAACTAATCAGTTGTGAGTTCGAGCCCACCTTCAGTCAAGAAGAAGGATTACTTTTAATTATAACAATAATTGCTGTGAAACAATAAGACCAAAGAGGAACAGAGCTCGGTGACTGAGCGGTCGTATTAAAAATACATCATGTTCACATGATCCCGAGTTCGAATCCCAGTGGGTGCTGATGAGTAGTGTAGCGACTACGAAACAGCTAGTTGTCCCTCAGCAAATGGTATTTAATTATTTTTCTGTTCTTCTTTGGTCTTATTGTTTCACTGCAATTATTGTTATAATTAAAAAAAAATTCCTTGTTCTTGACTGAAGTTGGGCTCGAATTCACAACTGATTAGTTAATATCGTACATATGTATATAACTAAAAAAGTTCACTGATTAATCATTTTAAGATATGTTTATATGAAAAAAATATATAAAAATAAAAAGCGAGGTATACTTAAAGGCTGAAAATGTTATTTAAATCATTTCTATATATCTAAACCATTTCTATTTCTATTATTTTTTTTGTTAATCAAACAGAAACAGGAATTAAATTAACTTCGTTAAGATATCGAATTTAGTAGCTTGGGTTTCTTTGTTTAATAGAAAGCTTTTGAAACTAACTTATTTGATTTGAAATTAGATTCTGAGGGATCTTAGAACATATTTTTCTAGTATATTTTTTTTAAGAGTTTTAAAGAAATGAAGTTTATGGCAGAGCCAGCCAAATGACTAGCTTAGGTGTTTGCTGGAAAAGACACATGTTTTTTAAACGAATCACTTAAGACATCACGCATAAAATGGAAAATTAGAAAAATATATTGCCATAAAAATTGAGAAAAAAAGGAGTTTAATAACAAAATTTAAAAAGCATACAAAGAATGTCTGTTTATAATTAATGAATTAAAAACATTTTAGGATGTGCTTACAGAAGAGAATAAATAAGAGGGTAAAAGCCAGGCACAAGCTTTGTTTTTCTTAAAACTAATGTTAATTAATTTTGTATAATTATTCTTTCTTAAAACCGGTAAGCAAGATGCATGTACCCAAAAAAAATGAATGTTATTGTAATTAAAATAATACTTTATAATATTAAGTATTCTAAAAATAATGGTGGTATTTCCTGTTATATGAACTTATATGAATGAAGTCTCAATAAGAACTAATTAACTAAAGAATAAATCAAAAATAAAAAAGGAGGTATAGTTAAAGGCTGAAAAATATATATAAATTAACTGCCTACTTCTATTAGAGCTTTTTGTGTAAATCAAACAGAAATAGGACCTTAATTAACTCCGTTAAGATATCGTTATATTAGCTAGCTAGAGTTTCCATGTTCTATAGAAAGTTTTTTAAACTAAATTGTTTGACTTTAAGTTAGGTTCTGAGTGGTCTTATAACAAATTTTTCGGCCATATTGTTTTTTTAAGATCCTTAAAGAAAAGCAGTTTATGTCAGAGGCAGCCAAAGGACTTGCTTTTTTTTATTTAAAGACATACATTTTTTAAATTAAGACATCTTCTTTCCTTTCTCCAAACATATTTAAATTTTTATCTAAGTTTTTATAAATATTTAAGATTTTTTCGAAGAAAGCTCCAGTTCATTTACCTTTATTCCAAAGAAAGAAAATGTAAAGAAGGAACTAAAAAGTCCACATAACATAAGCTGATTTGAAAGGAACGAAATCGATTTAATGCTTTTACCTTTTTTTCTTAAAACAAAATCTATACTTTTTTTTTGCAATTTTTCCTTTTTTTTATTTCGGTTCTCCAAATTAAAGCTGTAAAACAGAACAGCAAATATTGAATAAAAAAACCTCACATGTGCAAAGTAAATTTATTCATACATTAGTATTTACACTCACACTTTATGTATAAAGAAGAAAAAAATGGGTTTTTTCTCAATGCCAGAAAAACATCAATTTCAATTTTCCTCTTCGAGTATTTCGAACGGAATGCATTCACTTGTGTTTATAACTGAGAATAAGTGTAGCCTGTGTTGGTTGGCATATTCCAACGAGTAGGTAAGCAAATATCGTACGTAAACAGAAACGCCATTTTCAATAATGCTGTAATCTTAAATCTCTGGTAAACTAATTTTCTATAATACCTTGACAGTGAAATTGGCAGATATATATCATTATTATTGCATACTTTTAGGTGTTTTATTTAAACACCACCAAATTCGAAGAAAAACAAAAATTAAAACGAAAGCTCTTTGCCAAGAGATAAAACAAAATTACTATTGCAGTCACGTCTTAAATGTACGAACGTTGAAAATTATTTTAACCAACACTTAGAAACCTGAAATGTGCCATACAATGAAGGTAATTTATGTAAAGAAATTATCTGGTTTCTAATAAAAAATTACTGCTGTTTAAAGGAATTTTATTAAAAATTGTAGCCGACATTAATTTTATTTTGCTTTCATTAACTTAATGAGCTCGTTTCTCTCTTTAATGAGCGAGTAGGTAAATTTTGATTATATATTTTTCCTTTGCCCTTCTGTTTAATGAGCTGCTAAACTGTAATTTAAAAACCCGTTTTTTTCCTTATTCTTTCTACAGTTTAAACAACTTTGCTTTTGACCTTTTTTTCCAGCTCAGAAATACATATTTTATGATGCATTTCTATGATGTCATAAAAGTACTTTAAAGCTTCAAATTGCATGTCTGTATACACATTATATATGTATGTACAACAGCAAATGGTGCAAGTCTAGTAAAGAAACTTAAATAAAAATTTACACATTATTTGCTGCAGCTATTTTATTTTTACTTGTTTTGGCTTTTATCTTTAAGACAACACAAATAGTAATAAAATTATAGTGGTATAGTTGGCAAAAAGCATTAAAGCGCACAAAAAGAATTGTGTATATTGAAGTCGGCGTTGTAATAAAAACAAGCGAGAAAATGAAGCGTTAAGTAAGCAGTTTTAATGTTAAAATATAAAATTGCAAAACAAAACTCATATGCATGCACCATGTACTCTCTATGCAAGAGGTTTGGAAAAAAGAGGGTGTCTGCTCGTAAGGTTATGATTTTTATGGCACTATAAAGTGCTGGCAAACACTAACAAAAAAAAAAAAAAAAAAAAAAAAAAATAAAAAAAAACAGTTTGCACAAAATAAAAGACAAAACAATATCAATAAACTTAACTCGAATCATAAGATTTGAACATATTAAAACTAAGAAATTTGTAGCATATCATTAAGGCGTTCACATGACGCTAAGTGGGTTTTAAATGAAAATTTATATTATAAAAAAAATATCTATTTTATATATTTTTTTATAGCTCAGCAAACAAGGAGCAATAAAAATTTTTAATAAATAAGTTTTATAAAAACACCTGCGCCTGGAAACAGTTGTGGAATTTTAAATCTTTTCATTTTTATATTGTGTCAGGACATTTTAAAATTCTTATGCCATTAAATATCATGTTGGGAGTTTTACTTATTTATATATTTCATCTACAGAAACATATTCTTGCAGACTATTAATTATACTTTAATTATAATATTTAAATAACATAAATTTTAATATTTTAAAAATAAAATTAAAATTTAACAAAGTATTTAAGCCATTATATAAATGTAATTGCAATTGGTTGGCCATTCGCATAATTATTAGTTGTACAACTTTGCTTCCGCCGCTTAGCAAAAGATGAGGTAGCCAAAATATATCGTTGTGATAAAAAAATAACCGTTGTTTTAAAATTTCAGCCATTCTGAAATGTCAGTTTGTTTTTGACAGATAAAAAGATTAGTCGTGTTTTGGTGTGCTCTTCGACTTTTTATAAAATTTTGAGCAAAAACAATGTCGCACGGACATCGCTCAGGAGCTGTTGAACATCGTCAACGACGATTCAGATTTCCGCAGAAAGATCATAACTGGTGACGAATCATGGGTATATGGCTATGACATTGAATTCAAAGCCCAATCATCCCAATGGAAGCGTCTCAAAAAGCCAAGAACAAGAAATGCACGTCAAGTTCGTTCAAATGTGAAGATTTTGCCAAATCATCATTTGACTATGAGAAAGCTCTGTTCAAAGTAGGTGCCGCGTTTGCTCACTGTTGACCAAAAACGAGAACGTGTTGATGATTCTGAGCAGTGTTTGGCCATGCTTAAACGTAAGAAACCGGAAAGTGCCCTATAGCCCAACAATCGGCTGGAAAGGTTATGGCCCTTTCCAGCCTATCCTATCCTTGAGATAGAGTACACCATTAACATTGAATATTATATAGCGTTTTTGGAGCGTTTGAAGGTAAAGAAAAAAACTTTTTTTCATCAAGACAACGCACCGTGTCACAAGTCAATCAAAATAATGGCAAAACTACATGAATTGAACTTTGAATTGCTCCCACATCCACCGTATTCGCCTGATTTGGCTCCCAGCGATTACTGGCTGTTCGCAGATCTGTAAAAATGCTCGCCGGTAAAACATTTCGTACGAATGAAGAGTGTTATATCTGAGGACGATTATTTTGAAGGGGACAAGATTAGTAAATAAATAGTTTTTGAAAAAATTTAATATAACGGTTATTTTTTGATCAGTCTTCTTATAATTGGCGCAAAACCAAACTTTTGTGTCTGTTTAAGCATTGGCTAGACGTATTTAATTTTTTGTATTTAGTATCAAGACTTAAATACTTATTGCTAGTTCTCATTCCCCCCGGGGAACAGGTTTTGCCTTGGCGTATTCCTAACCAGGGCACTCTGTTTTTCAGGTAATGAGGGGAAGGGGTCTCTCGTTTGTTGTAGCAAATAAAACTGTAGGAAGCCGCATGACTTATGTTGTGTTGGCTTCCTAAACCCTTACCAAATATTTCAATTGGCAGAACGGGGTTCAGCATGGCCCCGGGTGGTTCTGCTTGTAGTTCAACGCGGGCTGATCATGGCTTAGAAGCCTACCTTGGCTGAAACGTTCTGGCTGTGGTCGAAACCTAAAACCCAGGAAGGGGGTGTTAGTATATTTAATAATTGTTTGGTGTGTGGTTTTTTTCGGGGACTAACAAACTCCCAAAGGTCTGTTGTACTGTGAGGAACTAGTGGTGATGGTTAACGGGTGAATTGGTTTAAGGGCGGATGTTGCTAGTGGGATTCGGCCTACCAACTCATTAAGCCTTGTCTTCCATTGATTGCTGGAAAATTGCATACAGAAAGGGGATGATAAAGCCCGAAATCTTCAAAAAGAAGTTGATCATATGGCTACAAACATATGACAAAAATTGCTACCCGTCTGAGCCTAATCAGCCACACCGGGGTGCTGGTGAATCGTGAATAATTCACTCCGTGGGACGCAGGGCAGGTGCTGATGTAAATCTTTTTCACAACTGTTAGTTCGCATTGTAAAGATTCAATAATAAATAACAGCTAAAAAAAAAGATACTTTTTCAGATTTTTTCTTATGATGGTACAATAAATTCTGTCATCCTGTTTCGTCTTCACCTTGAGTTCTGGGAAACTCTGTATGGAAATAAAATAAAATTTGAGTGGTGAAAGCAGCAGATCATGATACGCCATGACCCGAGTTCCAATCCAAGTGGATGATGATGAGTATTGTAGCGACTACGAAACAGCTAGTTGTCCCCCAGCTGAAGGCGTGATTATTATTTTTCTTGTCTTCTTATTGATCACAGCAGATTTGTACTGTAAAAAATCCTTCTTAAGAAAAAACTCAAGAAAGGAAAAAACTTAAACTATAACCCGTTGTACAAATGTACAAACCAAAAATTTTATATAAATAAATATAAAGTTCAAAAAAAAATTCCATAAAATAAAATTTTGTTTTTTATAGGACATGTGCGAAACGAAAAGTACTATTGTGTAAAATAATTTGTTTGTGGTAGAAAATTTTCATGGTTTTGCTGAGTGAATAAATATTATATTTGATAAAAGAAAATTTATTAATCAAAACTATTAAACATATACATAAAAATTAATGAATTAAGAAATAATAATAATATATTCATTTTTTAATAATAGCTTTTGATTTTTACACTTTTAATATAAATTTTTTCAATTATAATTTACATCAATATGGACCATTATTACAAAGTAAAAATAAAGTTCTGGAGAGTTAACCTTAACATTATTTAACGTGAACGATAAAGTTACCATATTCTCATCAGAAAATATGGCAACTTCAAATGCAGTAAGCTCAATTAGAAATTTACTATGAAGATAAACAAGCTGTTAATTTATTAGAAACTTTTCTGGTTACTGTTAACTTGAAATAACCAAAAAAATAAAAAAATCCAAAAAAAAACTTATCTGTAAGATAAAATCCTAATGTTAACTATTCGTCAGTTGTAATAATGGCTCTAAAATTGATAAACTACAAATTTTTCTATTCTATAAGAAAAAAAATTTCTATCCTAGGACGCAAGGTGGCAACGCTGCGGCATGTGACAGTTTTTTGCTACTGGCAATATAGTAAGCCATTTACGTCAAGTGTATTGTTTACATTTTGTAAAGTGAATTTAGTGTTTTATTTTGAATTAAATATAAAAATTTTTTGTGAACATAAGAATAATTCAGATAAAAATAATTTATGATTGTAAAAAGGTACATTTATAGTTTCTAATTGTGAACAAATTTACAAATATTTTGACAAGCATAGCTTACCATATGCTTGTTTTTGTTGTAATTTTGCTCTAGTGCTGCCACCGTGTAGAGGTTAATGCACCTTGCTAGGACGTGTGCGAAATGGTCCTATGAACCAAATACACTTTTACGGAAAGGGGAGAAAAAACAAAAATACAAGTGTATCGGCGATTTTCATTTACACATCCGAATTTTATTTTATTTTTTGTATAAAATATAAAGCTCGTAGTGTCCATCTGCCTGGCTGTGTGAAAGATTTTGCATAAGTTTTTAACCCTTTTTCCGTGATCCAATCAAGCTGAATTTTTGCAGCCAGACTTGTGGAAATGGCTGCATCATTTTAAATTTTTTTAAAACAGATTTATGTCAAAAAATCTGTTTTTAGGCTTTTTATTTAAAAAGCCTTTAGTTTTGGGGCTTAATATTTTTGTATCGGGGTTTCTTTAGTCTGCAATAGAATAAGTCAAAGGGAAACTTATATATGTACATATATTTTTAGAACTAACTGTTGGCAACCATCAAATTCAGATTTCAAGTTTATTAATCTCCTTCTTTTCAAGAAAGAATGCTTCGTTATAATAAGTATTGAAGAATATTCTGACTTAAGAATCATTAGAATAATATCGCATTCTAAAGTTTTGTTACCCACATCATCAAGCTGTCTTCTGTTTTGCTCCTTTTTTGGGTATTTAAAAGTTGATGAGTAGAAGAAGTTTTTGTTTAAGACTTATTTTTATGGCTGCATCTATATGTACGAGTACATACATATATTTTACTTTGCATATTTTGCTAGATGTATCTAGAGTTTTTTGTTGTTGCATGTATTGCTTTTTCCGGCTCATCATTTGCTAAGACACTGAACGTGCTCATACATTTTTCATTTAATAAAAGTCTCAACTTCCAAGGCAATACCAAATGATAGATAGAATGCATTTAACAAACAAATGATGCAGTTTATAAAAGTTAGAACAGATGAAAAAAATAACAAAAAGAAAAACAAATATAAAATACAAACCTGAAAGAAGGAAAAAAAAAAACAAAAAATAAAACTATAAAAATTTGCAAATAGAGAAGATGTTGAAATTCAAATGATGCTGCTGCTGATGCTACTCACAGATATCAGGCAACATGACGACGACGATGATGACTGTGATGAGCTTGAAAATAACGTATGCAAAAAAAACTTTGCAAAATCTTAAAATGAAGTCCATAAAATTCGAAAAGTTTATGGGTATTTTTTTTGTTGTTGTTGCTTGTGCTTTTTCTGAACTACTTTTGCTGCTGCATACTTCTTATGTGCATTTGCCTTTAACAAAATTTTTGCTAGTTTGATTTTTGCTCACCAACGAACATATACAAATAATGTATACTCAAACATACTCGTACAATAACAACAAGATATCCTCATTGATTTAAAAACGTGCTTTAAATTAAAAACATAAAACTAAAATAGAAAGCAAACAAAACAAACTTTCATAGATGAAGATGAAATAATCTAAACTTTGTTGGTTTAAGAAATAAGGTGTTGCAAACAGAAAGAAAAAGGAAAATGTCGAGCAAAGACAATATGCCAAACACAAATAAAACAATGCACTTTTGCTCAGCAACTGGCAGATAAAAGCAGAAACAAAGAATATGAAATTGTATAAGAAATAATAAGACTATTCTTGCTCTACTCCCTTACCAGCCAGTGTCATTAAATTACACAAAAAAAAAAGAGAAAAAACCAGGAAAATTTTAAGCACGTCCAATATGAAAACGAATGATGTGTTATCAACGTGCTTAAGTATTAAAGGATAACAGTCATATTATCCTTCATTCTTCATTATGTGCATACAACATTGTGCAGGTTTTCATTTAAAAGTTGCAACTACAGTTTATTAGCAGGTTTTAGCAACTTCGTATTGAGTTCCAGCTCAAGCCTTGAACTATTTTGAATACTTATCGATATCATTTTTAATGGCAGACAAAAAGCAAAAGTCTTATTTATCACTCTTTTCTACAATAAATATGAACTCATCTTAATTTTGCTGTTTGCTGCCATTTTGTTTTACCAATTTATTCGGTTCCTTCTAAAACCTGCAGAAGTTTGTTTTCCACCTGTAATAGACTCTATTTCTTTTCTTTTTTATTTTGTTTTGAACAAATTTTCCATAAATCTAATGTGAAGACAAGAGGAGCAAAATTACAAGAAAATAAAATTGAAATTTATGTTGCGAAACTTTAAACTACAGTTTTGATTGTCAAATGCTTTTTAGTTTATTAAAATCTCATGTTTGTAAGATTTAAGGTGTTTTTTTATTTTCTTTGCCTGTATTTTATAACCAGACTTTTTTCCTGCGTTAAAACACCCACCAGGTTGATCTTTTTTATGTGAGTTTTTCTTGTTTTACTATCTTTTCATGACTCTCATATAACTTTTGTTGGAGTCATAAACATAAAACGAAAAGTAGGTAGAAAAAGATATAAATGTACATAATCAACGAATTTACGCATTTCAAATGAAAATGGAAACCAAAGTGAAGTTCTAACAGACTTTTAGCTATATAAAGGGTGATTTTTTTTAGAGATAAAGAACTTCTATAGGGATAATTGACAAACTTGGCTGTCAAACAAATAAAATATGTATATTAATTTATTGATGTTGAATATAACCCCGATGTACAAACGTACAAAAACCAAACATTTAATTTAAAAAATTATAAAGTTCGACAAAAAAATCAATGAATTGATATTTACAAATACATCTCTGGATACGGAGAATTATTAATATGTAAAAATATGTATGTTAATAACTCAGAGACAGCAAACGCTGTACAAACAATGCGGGTAATTAAAAAAATGAATACGTGATTTAATACGAGATGAATATAGACAGAGAACAATTCAATGGCTCGGTGGCTGAATGGTTAAGGCAGCCGTTCATGATACGTCATGACCCGAGTTCAAATCCGAATGGGTGCTGATGACTAGTGTAGTGACTGCGAAACAACTGTCTCCAGCTAAAGGTGTGATTATTATTTTTCTTGTCTTCTGCAATCAAAAATTATTAATCGCAGCAAATTCGTGTTGTAAAAAATCCTTCTTAAAAAAACTAAGAAACGAACTAAAACCCGGTGTACAAATATCCAAAAACCAATATCCATTCTATATACAGTATCCTGTATATAGAATGAGTTTTTTTTTTTTGGAGTTACAGAACCTCTAATGGGGATAACTGTCAAACTTGGCTGTCAAACAAATAAAATGGTTTCAACTTTCGATCAGTATTCTATGGCAAATCATCTTCAAAAATGAGATTCATATTAACTTTTGAGATAGCATTATTCTGATAACACTCTTGATATTAATGGGATAGATGAAAAGGCAGAATTATTGTCTTGGGAGAGGGCACAACACTTATAAGGCCCTGGAAACTTTTTATATCACTGTTTGGTGCGGTTTATATGCCGAATCTGTTATCGAAATCAATGCCAACATTACCGTGAGAGAAGCATGCCATAGGTGAATCATTTGTGACTTTAAAAGTTCTCATGCCATTGGAAATCATTAAGAAGAGAAGAGGTTCCAACTGGACTACGCAACACCCCCCTGGGCAACAAGTTTTGCCCTGGCGTATTCCTAACCAGGGCATTCTGTTTTTAGGGTAAATAGGGGAAGGAGTCCCTCGTTAATTGTAGCAAATAAAACTCTAGGAAGCCTCATGACTTATGTTGCCTTGGCGAAACCCGTATCGAGGACATTGGTTGGCAAAACAGGTGTTTCTGCTTGCAGTTTAACCTGGGCTGATCATGATTGAGGTGCCTACCTTGACTGGAACGTGCAGGCTATGATTTAAACGTCAAGGCGCAGGAAGGAGGAGTTAGGATCACTGATAACTTTAGTGCATAGCTTTTTTCGGGGGCCAACAACCCACCGAGGTACTATTGCCGTGCAACAGATACTTGTACTGTAAGGTCATGGCTGGACGGGTGAGTCGGTTTAAGTGCTGATACTCTTAATGGGCTTGGGCTAAGGCCTCCTGAGCAAAGGGCTGCTAATATGGCTAACACATATGGCAAGAATTATGACCTGTGTGTGCTTGGAATGCCACACGGGGGCGCTGAAGAATCTTGAATACTGCACTCCGTGGAATTAGTTCATCATCAGATAAAGCTGTAAAAGCAAGTGCTGGAGTGAATCTTTTGCACAGTTAGACGGTGTAACATGCCTTCCTGCGCTTTGTCCAGCCATACTAGGATAACTAAATTTTCTCAGAAAAAGAAACTTTTGAGTATATCACATTATTTCTGCGGCTATATACAAGTGCCACAAAAGAAATTTTATATTTAAAGAATCGAGTAAAAGTTGTTAAAATGCGCTTTATGGGGATTAATTTCTGAAACAAAATATGGTCTAAATGTAGACCTTCGTGTACTTGGCACCCATTTAATCGAACGGTAAAATTATTTATGACGTCTCGGCAGGTAGACTCTGGGATGGCTGCCATTTCGTGACGGATATTTTCTTTCAACTGCACGAGTGAAGTCAGTTTATTGGCTTAAACTTTGGATTCAAGATAACCCCATAAAAAAGTCCATAGGGGTTAAATCTGGACTGTGTGGAGGCCAATTTATGTCAATATATGTATAATGTATTAATGATATATGTACATTTAAAGCACATGAGCTATTAACGGGTGCTAATGGAAAATTTTGTTATTTTATTCATTGAATTTGTTGCGAATTACTTTTAATGTTAATAGCTAATGTGCTTAAAAACCCCGAAGGATAAAAAGAAATTTAGCAAAACAACCAGATAAAAAAATCTACGGGTCATTGTCTATCCATCATGAACGTTTGAGCTCGTATGACGTCACAAAAACCATTGTAGTATCATTAAAACTACACTGAGTGGATGCATTATTCTGATTTGGGAATTTTCGGTAATACTTAACATATTATATCATTTCTCAAATTTGTGACCATGTAAGAGCTATGAAAAGCATGTTAAAGAGATTAAACAAAAAAAAAAACACCTCGTAGCTGTCTTTTAATTGAAAAATTCCTTAAAAATTTTTTCTTAATATTTGTTCGTAAAACAAATCATTTTCCTTTTTCAACACAAACATGAGATTTTAGCTTAAAAATGAAATGTCCATAGCAATTTTATTACTCCCTTTCCTTAAGACGTGCTTGTGTGTTGTTACAGATTGACGCTTTAATGGCCTCGGCATTCTATTGTGAATAAAATGTGCTTTCGCTAAAGGGTACAAATTATAGTAATGGAGCAGATTTCCAACGTATGTCTTTGCAAATGCTCATAAACATTTTCTTTATAATATTGTATAATATATTGTTGATGAAAAAGAGAAAATTAAGTCAGACACTTTTTATGGCTCTATAAAATCTGCTTTAGAGTTTTTAGTAATACTTCAATCTTAAAATTAAATGGAGATTAAAAGAATTTCAGAAAAAAAGGATAAACCAAAATATAATATATTTTATTAGCAGCATTTTATGGCCGAAAACTTAAAGCTAGTCAGAAGAAAAGTTTGTTTAATAAAACAAAAAATTGGTTTATAGTCTAAAAGCTGTTGTTCTGGGTTTTTTGTTTTAGGCTAGTCTGATTTCAGTTTTAAAGCTTAGTCTAGACGTTAAGTTGAATCAGCAAATATATGATATAACTTAGTAACAAATGCCTCTATCAGCATATTTTATATGGCAGGCGTCTACATGGTGTGCTAAAAGTACTATTTTAGATTTAAGTAACATATGCCGGCAAATGATGTGTTAATAAGTCAGTTGGCAGAGAGCTTTTGTGTCTACATCAAATGATGAATGTCGTAAAGCAATAAACTGCTTACAAATAGACAGAAAATAGGTCAAGCTTGAACAGCATTATAGTTTAATTAGTACACGTAGAAAAAAAAATTCGCTTAGTATGACAATATTTTAAAGGCAAAATACTATTGTTGTCGAAGAAAACAGTGAGCAAAACCTTCATCACATTTGACCGAACTTGCCATGCTTTGTACGGTCTTGGCTCTTCTGGACGCTTCAATTGGGATGATTCGGCTTTAATTTCAATGTCATAGCATTTAGAATTTAAAACTGATATTTTTTTTTTTTTAACTTGGGCCAGTACTTAGGGGATAACCCCTACATATGCAGTGCATTGTACTAGAACTAGGAAAATAGGTTGTGAGGAGGCGGAAAGAGGGAGTAGTGTTTATGAACATTAGACCTGAACTTTCCAACGTTGTAACAGTCAGGAAACACGTCTGCAGGCAACTTGTTCCACAGACGAAGCGTATGGCTGGAAAACGAATTCTCTCTGTAATGCGTAGTACGATTCCCCGGGCAATCGACCACAAATGGATAAGCTCTGGACGATGCACGTATTTTACATATACATGTTCGAGTTTTGGGAACAAGATTCCTAATCTCGTCGGAGCAAAATCCACGATAGAACAGATTAACGCACCCTACACTGCGTCCATGATCCAATGAGTCAATGGAGTTGGATACCCTACTGTCACCGATGAGCTTCTTCGCCCTCTCCTGTACATGGTCGAGTAACCCCAAAATAGACTTTGAGGCACCGGCCCAAACATGAGAGTTGTATTCCATTTTCGGTCGGATATAGGTGGTATAAAGAGTAAGTAGATCGGATGAAGTGAAGTTCGCCTTACACCGTTTCAAAAACCCATATCACTTGAATGCTTCTTTCGAATTTGCCGATTTTTAGAAATTAAAGTGCTCTAATAATATCCGTCAAAACACAAAAAACAAGCTTTTCTATTTATAAACGTCTCTAACATTTCTTTACATTAACATTTATAAATAGAAAAGCTTTTTTTGTGTTTTGACGGATATTATTAGAGCATTTTGCTTTTTAAATTCTCAGCAATTTATTTGGATTGTTGGGATATAAAGTTGAATGTTTGAGAATATCTTTCAAAAATTTCCAAAGTCTACTGATGATTAGGGTAGTTGCTATGAAATGTCGACATATAGATAGCTGGGAAACATAGAAAACAAGCTATTTATAGTTTTTTATTTTTTAAATAAAATACGAGGGTTGATAAAAAAATAACCATTATTTTAGATTTTTTTAAAAAAGTATTTATTTATTCATCAATAACTATCTTGCCCCCTTCAAAGTAATCCCCCTCAGATATAACACTCTTCATTCATGCGAAATGTCTTACCGGCGAGCATTTTTTTCAGGTCTGCGAATAGCCAGTAGTCGCTGGGAGCCAAATCTGCTAAATATGGCGGGTGTGGGTGCAATTTGAAGTTCAATTCATGTAGTTTTGATATTGTTGTGATTGACTTGTGACACTGTGTGTTGTCTTGATGCAACAAAATTTTTTTCTTTGACATATACGGTTATTTCTTTGCAATTTCAGCCTTCAAAAGCTTCAAAAACGCTATATAATATTCACTGTTAATGGTATTTCCCTTCTCAACATAGTCGATGAATATTACACCATGCACATCGCAAAATACCCAGGCCATAACCTTTCCAGCCAATTGTTGTGCTTTCAGGCGCTTTGGACGACAGAATGACGATGGTTTTGATTCAGGAGTGGAAGTAATGGATCCATGTTTCATCCATTGTCACATATCGATGCAAAACTTCCGGTTTGTTACGTTTAAACATGGCTAAACACTGCTCAGAATCATCAACACGTTCTCGTGGGTAAGCAAACGCAGCATCCACTTTGAACAGAGCTTTCTCATAGTGAAAGACTCATGCAATATACGTTGTCTTGATATCTTTACGATGTCAGCTAACTTACGCTACTTCAGTTTTCTATCATTCTAAACGATTTTGTGGATTTTCTTATGTTTTTTGGACGTCCACTGTGTTCTGCATCATCGGTGTCTCTACGACCACGTTTGAAGTCAGCAAACCAACGTTTTATTGTTGTTACTGATGGAGCGGAGTTCCCATAACACTTTTCAAGCCATTGCTTTGTTTGATCGGTATTTTTTTCCATCAAGAAGCAGTATAAAATATCATGAAATACTAACAGCTATCTTTTGCAGGTTAGTGTTAACTGAAAAAGGTGGCGCCATCTATGTGATAGGCCCGGGACTTTTCAACCCATGTGGTATATTCGTTTGATTAAATTAATTAAATTTCTTGTTATGTTACTCCTGTTACTCATCAAATTTAATGTTTTGCTTGCTTAAATTTTCATAAATATTTTCTATTGCTGCTTAATGTTATAACATGCCATTTCGTTTAATTTTCTTCCTTTTTTATTTGTCAACAAATTGTCATATTTAAAATAAAAGGAAAAAAAATCGTTTAAGAATTTTTAAAATATTTTTTTTTTGCAGAGGAAAAAATGCAAGACGAAAGAATTCTTTTGAGGATTTTCTTATTACTTTGGTCTTTGAACATCGCCTCATACGCTCTGTACTATATATACACACACCTCACGTCTTTAACGCATTAAGGACCTTCAAAAATAAAAATGTTGACAACAAATAAAAAATATACAAAGCAACTTTTTTTTTTGTTTTTTTTTCTTTTGTTTTGATATTTGTTGTTGTTGCTGTGTACGAGTATAGTTGTCTACAATTTCAATAAAATTTTATTAACGAATTCCGTTTCGGTATTTGGTGATATTCAATCGATATTATTATTATTACTACAATGACACCAATGAACAAGAAGAAGAGGAAAACGAAGCCTTGCCTGTTAGAGTCGCAGCAAAACCAACAGCAATAATATAGAGCTGTCGCTTGAATAATGAAAAAAACGTCTTCGTTAGAGGAAAGAAAGAAAAAAAAAGTAAAAGAATCTTAAAGTCAATGGCTTGTTTTTAAATAAATTTTTTTCCATTTTTTTAACATTTCTGCAAGACTGAAAACGCAAAATGGAATTTTTTTTGTTGCTGGCGTTAGCAATTGCTGTCAGTTGTTATCGTTTTAGAGAGAGAAAGAGAGAGAGAGAGAGAGAGAGGGGGAAAAAAGGAATTTCTTTATATTTTCGTTTTATTTGTTACCAAAAACTTATTATTTGTTTGTCATTACTGGCAATTTATTTTGGGCATATTTAAAAAGAAGAAACAACAAATATTATCAAGACTTGAAGGGATTTAGCTGTAACTTGGAAATGCTTTTAGAAGTAACAAAAGTTATCAATGAGATTTGAAAATTTCTTTATTATAATAGATAAATTGAACTGGCAAATTTTAATTTTTTTTCACTACATTCAAACTGCCATCAATAATTGTATTTATGTCAAAATTTCAGCAAATGTGTCAGTTTTTCAGTCTTAAAATAATTCAGGCATTGAAACAAACCGACAAACAAACCATTAAATGCGGGTGGTAATAATGGCAATAATGTGCAATAAGCATCATTATCAATAATTTATTTGTTTTAAAAAAGAAATGAAATTTTTCCTTAAGGGATTCTCACTCACAAAGCTTTCTTTATATCTGCTTGCTAGCATCTTATTCAATTACTTGCTTTACGTTGGAACTGTATAATAACAAAAAAAAAAAAAAAAAAAAAAAAAAAACAGAAGAAAAAAAAAATAAAAGAATATTGAAACGGAAGAAGACAACGGAAGCAGGAAAAAAGTTGTTTTGATAATTTAAAAGTTTTGAATTACCCATATAAGGGGCGCCTAAAAGTATGCAGTGTTTTTGTTTTCCATTTGTTAGCTGCTAAATTAAGATTTATATTGATGTTTGGCTAACAACTCTTGGGAGGAAAGTATAAAAACTTATTTTTTTCTGCCATTGAAAGTTGGTTTCCATATATTTTAAGTATCTAACAGTTTACAATTGTCGCTAAGTTTCAAATAAAAATACCATCATTGCTGGGATTAAGGAAGTTTGTTGAGGAGTTTGCTCAAACTGCTTAGTAAACATATTCAGGAAATATGTGTTTTTCAACATCTATTTTCACTTTGTTTGCTCACAGTCACAAAGAAATCTTGTATAGCATCTTTTCACCTCCTTTCGATTTTATACAAATATACAAAAAGGCCCTCTATGAAATTTTATTTTACAGTGAAAAATATGTTACCTCATTTTCGTAGTTTGTTTACAACTTTAAACATTTATAAAACAATCACAGGGGGGGTTCTAAGCCTAAAAGTATGCTGCCGTTTTTTTTATCAATTCCAATTTAAGTCTAAGTAAATTATGCAACATCTTATTTTGAGCAAGAAAATGAGAAAATAATGACTAAGTAAATTGAGTGACACTACAACATAAGCACAATATAAAGTGGAAAAACTTTTTCCTTTTACCAACATTATACAAAATAACAATCAATATGACATCTTTGTTTGCCAGAATTTCTTTTTCTTTTCTTTTTTTTTTTGCAAGTTTTCTTAAGAAAATTGTTTAGCAACGGGAGAGGTAGTATTTTTGTTGGTTGGCTATATCCAAATAACAGTATCATTGTTAGCTGGAAATGATTTTAACTCAGTCATCATAAAGCTATTGTGAGCACCTGGTGTCAAAATCTTTTTTTTTTCTCTTCCAGCTTAGTTTGTTTGGTTACATTTGACTATTACAAAGACAAAATGATAGCACTGGTGGCAGCAGTCCTAAGAACACCACATTTCACACATTACAAAATAATAATGGTGAGAAGAAAAATCGAATGGAAAAAGCATTTGAAAAGGGCAAAACGAAATAATTTTAAGATAAAGGGAGTTGTCTTTTTTAATGTACATATGTAGAGACATATATTTAAGTAAAAAGCAAAGAGTATTCATCATTTGCCTTATAAACTACACACATAACAAAAATCTTGGCCAAATGTGTTGTTAAGGGTAAACTTCGTGATCGGCTCGATTAAACCGTTTAAGCCACTTTTCATGTTTTCACTGAGCCATAAAAAAGGTTCTCATGGTCTGAATTTCCTGCTTTCATTAGATATAAGGAAGGTTTTTATGGAGTGAAAAAAACTTAAAAACTGTATTCGATTGGCACATAAAAATGGCCCAATAACAAGAAGCGCTGAATCAATCAATAAATTGTTAGGGTTCATTAGGTTTATTCAACTCGAGACTCATTTAAATAAACCCTTCAAGTTGTCATTCATGTTTTCGCTAAGGCATAAGAAAAGTTTTCGTAGAAGGAAAAACTCTTAAAAAAGGAATTTGCATTGCAAGGAAAAAATTGTTCAATAACAAAATTCGCTAATTCAATCAATAAATTAGTAAAAAAAAATAAAATCAATAAAATTTTTGGCTGAAAAATAATATGTATTCATATACAAATCGTGTTTTGTTGTTGTTTAAAAAAATTGTTGTTTTCAATCAATAATTATTTTTACTAAATTTTTGTTTAAATCCACGAATTCCTTTACAGGTCCGCATTCAAACAATTTATTAATTGATTCAACGCATTTCGTTATTACACACAAAAAAATTTTTTTCTGTGTTGAGATTGGCTCGATTATACCCTTCAAGTTGTCATTAATTTTTTCACTAAGGCATTAGAATAGTTTTCGTGAAGGAAACAAATCTTAAAAAAGGCATTCGCTAAGCACAGAAAAATCTGTTCAAGAACAAAATTCGCTAATTTAATCGATAAATTATTGGAATGAAACACTCGAGATTGGCTCGATTAAACCCTTCAAGTTGTCATTCATGTTTTCACTAAGGCATTAGAAAAGTTTTCATGCAGGCAAAAAATCGTAAAATAGGTATTCGTTTTGCACGGAAAAATTGTTCAATAAGAAAAATCGCTGAATCAATCAATAAATTCTTAGAATGAAAAACTCGAGATTGGCTCGATTAAACCCTTCGAGCTGGCATTCATGTTTTCACTAAGACATTAGAAAAGATTTCGTGAAGGGGAAAAATCTTAAAAAAAGTATTCGTTTTGACCGAAAAAAATTGTTCAAGAACAAAATTCCCTAATTCAATCAATAAATTGTTTGAATGCCAACCTGTAAAGGGATATGTGAATTTTGTGGAACAAATGTTTAGTAAAACTAACTATTGAATGAAAACAACCTTTTATGCTTCTCAACAAAAACATCATAAGGGGCCTACTTTGGCTCAAACTTTCTGGCTGTGGACTGCGGGAGATTCTGCTTGCGTATAATCTCAGTGCTTATCGAGGTCTGATCAAAAAATAACCGTTATTTTCAAATTTCGTGAGTTACGTTATATGTTCGATTTTCGCATTTTTTTCTGTTATGTTGGTACACATATCTGTTGTATATACATATTGGCAATATCAGCCATTTTGGATTGTCAGTTTGTTTTCGATAGATAAAAAGGTTAGTCGTGTTCGTTTTTTTACTATTCGAAAACATGGATCTAAGAAACTGTATTAAGTTTTGTGTAAAGATGAAATTAAATGCGCAAGGACATTTGAAATGTTAACCGTGGCATTCGGCGAGTCTACTATAAGCAAAACTTAAGTTCAATTGTGGTATAAACGGTTTAAGGAAGGTCGAGAAGATGTCAATGGCGCTACTGGCCCTGGTTGCCCGAGCACGTCAACAACCGATGAAAACATTGCAGCAGTGAAGAAAATGATTTTGGATAATTGTCGAATCAGAGAGGATGATGATGATGATGGCATATCGTTCGGCTCATGCCAAGCAATTTTTACGGATGTTTTAGGCATGAAACGTGCGTCAGCGAAGAAAGTTCCAAAATTGCAAAATTTTTAGCAAAAATAACGTCGCATGGACATCGCTCAAGAGCTGTTGCGCATCGCCAACGACGATCCAGATTTCAAAAAGGTCATAACTGATGACGAATCATGGGTATATGACTATGACATTGAAACCAGTGCCGAATCATCTGGACGCTGGAAGCGTCCAGAAGAGCCAAGACCAAAAAAGCACGTCAAGTTGGATAAAATGTGAAGGGTTTGCTCACTGTTTTCTTCGACTGCAATGGCGTGGTGCATCATAAATTCTTGCCACAAGGTCGTACGGTCAATAAGAAAGTACTACCTTGAAGTTATGCGCCATTTGTGCGAAGTATTTCGTCAGAAGCGCAATAAAGAATACTACCATGAAGTTATGTGCCGTTTGCACGATACAATACGTCAGTTGTGGAAAAAACAATCATGCATAAACAATCAATAATAATAATAATGCACTAGATCAAACGTCGGTAATTGAGCGAGAGTTTTTGGCGAAAAACAAAACCATTATCATGCTTAAACCACCGTATTCATTGGACTTGGCCCCCGCTGACTTTTTCCTCTTCCCAAAACTGAAGACGCCGATGAAAGAAAAACGTTTTGCTACGATTGAGGAGATAAAAGAAAAATCGATACCAAAAAGCTGGTTTCAAAAGTGTTTCGAGAATTGGAAAAAATGGTGGCATAAGTGTATTATATCTGAGGTGGATTACTTTAAATGGGGCAAGATAGTTATTGGTGAATAAATAAATAATTTTTAAAAAAAAATTTTATATAACGGTTATTTTTGATCAGCCCTCGTATATATTTAAAAAATATAAAAACGATATCTACACTAATTTAAAAAAAATGAATGGAAAAAAATCAGATTCAATATTTACGAAAAGCAGACGATAAAGGTAAGTCCTACGATGTTACAGCGCTGCTCCTACATCACACAGTATCTCGAACAGTTAGGTGTTCTCATTATAGGCTCTCATTATATTGCTTTGATTGTATTATTTTCAGCCTGCATCACATTCCACTCATTGCACAGCTGAAAATTCATCTTCCTTTGAAAAGTGTGGGGGGGGGGGGGGGGGAGGGTACGGTCTCCTGCCACCTTCGAGACCGTGCTTGACAAAATAATCGTACATCACTGGTAAGTGATGTAACCAATATCCAGGAGATTTTCATGAGAATTATTTCATTTCGTTTTCGTTCCATACAGAAAAATCACTTAAAATTACTCCTGAGAACTTGACTAATTTTTCCACTAGTTGACAATTAATTGAAAATGATTTAAATAAAATTTGATATAATTAGTCTGTTTTAGCTAAAAGAGATATGAACTTCGAAACTCTTGCTCCAATCATAACAAAGTTCCTTGACTTTTCTTAGCTGTTGATGTGATAATGACAATATAATTGTATAGCATGTATAAAACTATTTCTTTAGTGAAAAAAAAAAAATTACTTTAGTCCCGTGAATAAAACTTTTAAAATCTGCAACTTTTGAATACCAGTGTTCATGTATGAAAAAAGAAAACCACCAAGTCGCTTAACTGAACTTTGATATAATGAAATTGCTGAAGCTTTTGTATACGCATGAAAACAAAAACATTTAAAAATCAAACTGCGAAAAGGGAACAAAAAACGTCAAAGTTAAGCAAAAAGATATTTATGAAAAGGTGACGCGACTTGAAAACAATCATTTGAACGTCAGCGACAAAATCTCAGAACATCTAACACATCCCTTCTACCACTCATCAAACACCTACGCCAAACACGCACAACCAATCAACAAAACAAAAGCCCAAGTTTTCTAAGATGTTAAGAAAAAAAAAGAAAAACACTTTTTATAAAAACTTTACGAAGCGTTAAGTTTTCCAGCATACCATAAAAATTTTTTCATAGAATACTGTTTGTCGTTGTATGTGTATTGCACACACACACACACATGAAAACTTTTACATATTTTTATTATTATTTATACCTTTTGCCAACCATGTCTTCTTGCCTTACAAAACAATAATTTGACGCCATCTTGGGCGCCATTTTTGTCAAGTCATATTAAGCGCATTTTTGACGAAAATTGACGTATACAGTTCTTTTACTTTCGCTTCTTTTTTAAGCTTAAGAAGAAATAAAATGAAAGAAAAAAAAAAACACATTTACAAAACATTACTACAGCAACAGCCGCGCCAATATTTACATTATTTGCTTAAGTTTTATTTTTATTTTGGGTTGTTCACTTTTTATTCGAATTGAAAAGAGAACAAATAATTGATGCAGCATGTGGTTTTCAAAAAACAGGCGGGGGCAGAAAAACCAAAAAAAAAATTTAAATTCTTTAAAAACATAAATATCCAGCTAACGTTTTGCACACCTTAAGAAGTAACAGATTAGGTGTGGGAAGAACATTAATCGTATACATATGTAAAATAAGAAAAAAATCGAGATTTTCGTAAAACATTTATAGCGAAACCCCAATTGGTGTAAAATTTTGAATGTTAGTAGAACGTACGAATTTTTCCGTTTAGCTAATGAAAAGTTGCTTATGTTAATCAATTTTTTGCTTTCATTTTCTATTTTCGATTTGAATTTGAAAATTATATTTCTCATTTACTTGGCATTTGTGCCATTTTATATTTGGGGCTGATTTATACGGTGAGTTCAAGCCATGCCTTTTTTCATAATACTCTTTTAAACCTCCTACCAAAATCATGTTACATCTTTACGATGATTTTTAAGTCATGTCGTTTTTATACCCTTCACAAAAATGTTAAGGGTATATATAAGTTTGTGATTCCAGTTTTTTGCGACCCTATAAAGTATATGTATTCTGAATCAGAATTAATGGAAAGGTCGATTAAGCGATGCCCATCCGTTCGTTCGAGAAAACCATTAGACTTAGAAACTTTTTTCTATCACCATTCTTTTACCCCAACGATTTATGGGTTTGCTATTGAAACTCAATAATATCGGTTCACATATAGCTCAGATATATCTAAAACTCCGAAAAAAGCTATTTTTTTGCAATTTTGTATGGAAATTGTTGAAAAAAAAATTGGTTGTTTTGCTCCAAACTTCACACACTTATTAAACTTGGTGACTAAAAGACAAAAAAAAAAATTTTCAGATATCGCTCAATATATACCCGAGATATAGCCCAAATCGGGGTTTTCATGAAAATGTCGCGTAAGCGAACTTAAACAACTTTTTTGTACTCAAAAGCAGTTCTGGTAATGAAATAAGGTTATATAAATATAGAAAATGAAAATTTACGATAGATACCCGAGGTAAATAGATACCCGAGATATAGCCTAGACCGGAGTTTTCTTGAAAATGTTGCGTAAGAAACTGGTTTTGCTCAAAAGCAGTTTTGATAATGAAATAAGGTTATATAAATATGGAAAATTGAAACTTCCGATATCGGTTCATATATACCCGAGATATAGCCTAAACCGGGTTTGGCATGAAAATATCGCGTAAGCGAACTTAAACAAATTTTTTTTTTTTGCTTAAAAGCAGTTCTGGTAATAGAATCAGGTTATATAGAAAATGAAAATTTCCGATATCTGTCCATATATACCCTAGATATAGCCTGAACCGATTTTTCCATTTAAATTTTTTTTTTTTTTTTTTTTGCTGAAAAGCAGTTCTCGTTATAAAAGAAGGTTACTAAAATACAGAAAATAGAAAATTCCGATATCAGTTCATATATAACCGAGCATATTTAATTCACATTTTTAAATATACTATACTATAGTGAAGGGTATTTTAGTTTCGGCCCAGTCGCATATATAATATTCTCTTACTTGTTCTAATTGTTGTCGTTAAAAATAATCGTTTGTCCCTTTTTACCCTTTTGGTAGTATCGATGTGGTTACCTTGCCAGTCGAATGAAAATAAAACTATTATATTATATATAAAATAATAACAAACGAGTCAAATAGAAATTAGAGAAAAAAAACTTGAGAAACAGAGAACATGGTTTTTTTTGAATTTTGAAAAATTTTCAGTACAAAAGGAAAGACATGCTTTTTAGACATGACTTTAAATCATGGTGAAAATTTGCTCTTATTATAATCCCATTTTATATACATTAAAAATGAAAAATAATTATGTTCCCACAGAGCACCAATTTAGTTCAATCATTGATGATTTCCTTAATTTTACGAACAGGTCTTCTTCTCCCAACCAATAATCTTGACAATTGTTCATTTTCTCAGAAATTTTCACGATATCTAGACCACATGCATAATTTTGCCGTGATTCATTTTGTTCAGTTTTACGTTGTAGCTAAAAATACTTGAAAAAAAAAAAACAATTTTATTTTATCTTCAGCATCAACTACCTTAAGTAAATCGTGATTTTATTTCGTGTGGAATTTTCGCTCAAAATAAACACACAAAAAAATAAACTAAAGCTTTCGTTTTACTGCCAGTCAATTCTTTATAATTTCACAGTACGAGTATGTTAAAAAATCGTTTGCTGAATCAAAATAAAAATGCTAAAAGAAAAAGTACAAAATTAAAAATTTGAATTTTAAATTTCCGTATGCCAACGGAATTTCGCTTACACACACACACACACATACACACACACACACACATACACAAACTCGCGTTTACATTTTCTATTTATGTGAATAACTAGAAGTGTAACATATGTTTTCGTAAAACTGTTACTTTTTGCTGTTGTTGGTTTTGTTGTTGTTGTTGTGGCAGCAGCTATTGTTATAATCTGAATCGTTATTGTTGATTGCTTTTGCTATTGTTACTGTTACTGTTGTTGTTTTTGTTATCGTTCACGGTTGCATAATCAAGGTGTTTAAAAAAGAAAAAAAAAAGAATACAACAGAATTGTATTTAAATACCAACATATGGTGGCAGGAGATGAAAATTATGAAATTATTTAAAGCATATCTTTAGGGATACGATTACAAAGATAAAATAACATAAAGCAGAGTTAACTATAAACTCTACGAAATCTTTTACACAAATTAAAGGCATGGGATTTACCTATTAAAATACAGTACGGACTGGATTTGCGCAGTTGACGATTCGAAGCCAAAAACTAAGACATATAGATAATATACAAACATTTATGGTTTCCCTTGAAAGTCGTGTTCACCAATCTTGTGTCTGTTAGCCTCTTGCCAGGCCAATATTGATTTTCTCCGAAATTTTTTAAAGCAAAACACAAAATTAAAAAATCGCCAAGGATTTAAATAAATGTCTGACACACATAGCTCTTCTCAGTACACTTTGAAGAGACATTAGATCAATTCAATGAATTACGAATTGTTCGATAACCTTAAAAGATGTTGGACGACAAGCTTTCGGTAGAAGTGATCGCCTGGAAAAAATGTGCGATTGCACCACGTAAGTTGTAACGGAAGCAGTTACGTTGATGAGGAGGATTTTGAATGCGGCGGTCTTATCTTGTGATGAACCAACTTCACGGGGAGAATTGTTCACGATTAACAAGCAGGCCAATGTGGCTTGCAAGGCACACACAGGTCGCAATTTCTGTTTGAATGGACAATGCCTTTGTCGAAGAATTTAGGTATTCTAGTCCCTCCTATATGCAGTTACCCAGACAGTCCAAGGAAGGCAAGGCTTGTGAGTTGATAGGCTGAAACCTATTAAGAGCATCAACTCTTAATCAATTCACCTGCCTAATCATAACTACTAGTTCCTTATATTATAGGTACCTATTGAAAGGCAATAACACGTTAGCGGTCTAAGCAATACGACAACAACTTTAGGCTCGCGGTGTTCGCCATGGTGTTAACGAAAGGTTTAGTTCTCACAATGCACTTCTTAAGGTACGAGCATTTTCAGGGATCATATGACTAGGCTGACCATTCCTTGAAGAAATGAGCTTCCTACCTTTGGTAATGTTGTCCCTGCCCTATATTTAGGAAGGTGTAGATTATGAAATTAATTTACATCAGCCTCTGCTTTTTCGGCCTAATCTGGGGATAAACCAACTCCATGGAGTGAATTATTCACGATTCACCAGCTTTATAGGCTCACAACGCTCGCAACTTTTCGCTATAAGTTTGTAGCCCTACCTCTGGCATAAGAGTTCAGGTTTTCTAATCCCTCCTGTATGCAATTTCCCAACAGTCAATAGAAGACAGGGCCTAACGAGTTGGTAGTCCGAAGTCCATTAAGAATATCGGCCCTTAGCCAACTCATTCGGCTAACCATCACCCCTGGTTCCTTACTGTACAGTTATCTGTTGCAAGACAACATCATCTTCGGGACTTATTAGCAAAGTTATCATAGAAACTTCTTTTATCTTCTTGCGATTTTAGGTTTGAATCAAAGACAGAATGTTTTAGCCACGACAGGCATCTTTGGGGGGTTTTGCTAATACCCTTTTTACCAATTTTAATCCTTGCTAAGGGATTCGAAGGTCCAATACAACATAAAGCATGCGGCTTCCTAGAGTTTTAGTTGCTACACCAAATGTCGCAGAGAGCACAGTGTTCTGGCTTGGTGTGCGCCAAGGCAAAACCTGCATGTCACCGGATGTGACAATGTACCATCAGGGCTGTCATAGTAGATTACATTATTATACCTGGACAATGTCAGCCTTGATATTTGACAGGTATCCTTCACTAGACCATCTGTCTTGTGCAGTCCCTAAAACTTAACGCAGTATTTGGTTCTTACAAGTCTTCAGTGAGATTCCAATCATCCCATCTATACTCGTTTGTTGTTATCGGACCCCGACATTTGGCATTTCATCCGCTACATCATTCCTAGAAACATTCATTTATTGAATTTAGATGATTCAATATGAGGTGAATATAGACAAAGAATAGTTTAATGGCTCGGTGGTTGCGTGGTTATGGCAGCAGTTCTTGATACGTCATGACTCGAGTTTAAATCCGAAAATGGATGCTGATGAATAGTGTAGCAGCTACGAAACAGCTAGTTGTCCCCAGCTAAAGATTTGATTATTATTATTTTTCTTGTCTTCTTCAATGAAAAATTATTGATCACAGTAAATTTGTATTGTATAAAATCCTTCTGAAGAAAAACTTAAGAAAGGAAAAACTTGAACTAACCCCCAATATACAAATGTACAAAAACCAAAAATCCTGGAAACTTTTTGAAAACCTCCAAGTTCGCATATCTTGCTATATTCTATATTCAAACTAACATGGAGGTCGTATAGACTCCCGCTAGTGCATTCAACGCAGTCTTACTGTCAGGACAAATACAGATATTCTTTCCGTATACCCTGTAATACTTCAATCAGTTAGCTGCCGTAATTATAACCGTAATTTCCGTTTATGTGACGATGCAATGGTTTTCAGCTCCGCATTGCTCAAGATATAAATTAAAGAAAAGATTTAATACAACAGATAAAGTTGGAGAAGTTATAGAACTAATTCATAAAAAATACTTTTTTAAATAAATAAGCTTTTACAATAATCGAGGCGGTAATCCAGTTGGTACTGTATTCGTAGCTTGCAGTAATCTAAAGTCTACTGTAATTTAATGGTATTTAACAAGAATTTGTTATAAATAATCGTTTGATTGTAATATTACCAGCAGCACAATTCTTACAGAATTTTGAAATATTTTATATCTTTTGATATTCATAAGAAAGCAGATGTTTATTCTAGTTACATACTACATACATAGTATGTGTGTTTATTATTAAGTGAGGTTTAAAAATATATGAAAGGAAATCTTGTCTTATATATAACTTTATTAAAAATAAGCAGCATACTTATAGGCTTACAATATTGTTACAGTCCACCAGCTTGATTTGAGCGATTAATTTTCCTGCAAGTTAATTTTTTCCTTTTGGCATTTTTTTTAAACAATTCCTATTAAATATTGCTGCGCATAAAAAAAGCTTATGGTCTTGCCATTTATAATGCACATCTCACAAACTCGAAAAAATAAAACTATGTCTAAATGCACAAAGGTGAAAATCTAGAGCGTACAAAAAAAGAGCAACGTACGCAAAATGAGTTTACTGCGAGAGCAGGAGAAGGGAGATAAAACTGAAATTTGCACAGGATAAAAAAAAATCTTCAGAATATATTATATACAATATATTAGAAGAAAAAAATGAAAGAAAAATTATGACGGTAAAACATTACTCAGGGGAGTATTTTAATTTAAACTAAGCATTACACAGGTTATCAGGCAGAATGTTAAGGGAAAAAATCTGACACGTTTTTTAATTTAAGCTTGATTTTTTTTTATTAAACAAAAAAACCTACAGGAAAAAAATTGAGCATCGTTTAGACGGAATAATTAATAAAAGCAGGAAATAAAAATAGAAAATACAAAGAAAGTAATTGTTGCCCCAAGAATGATAAAAAAAGGAAAAGTTAAGTTGAAAAAGTAAAAAGAGTTTTCTAAGCCTCTACAATACCTCTTTGAGCAAATGTAAGCAACGGGACTAAAAGGACCCAAATGGGCTGGTTTCATGAAACTTGTACAACCTAACCTAGCCTAATCTTAATATTTTTATTTAATTTATTTTAATAATTTATTTAATTATAAGGTGTACAAGCTTGCTTCCGACGTTTTGCAATAAATGGCTGTAGTGCTAAATAGTAGTCGATATAAATAGTTTGTAGGTGTTATATACAATGAGCTTAGGTATTTATAAACATAAGGGCATCGATATAATAGTCGATTTGTGTCTGCGTGATGAAGTTATTCTCGATTAAACGTGTCACGTTACGCGCCAAATTTTCGTCATTTCTGGGAGTTTTAAATTCAGTTGTAAATAAGATTTATATCCGCACCTGCCTTGCGGCCTTATCTGATGATGGGCCAGTTCCACGAAGTGTATTATTCACGATTTACCGGCACCCCCGTGTGGCTGACTAGGCTCACTGGTAGCAATTTTTGCCATATGTTTGAAATATGAGTAACTTCTTGTTGACGAGGTCGGGCCTTCTAATCCCTCTTGTATGCAATTTCCTGACAATTAATGGAAGACAAGGCTAAATGAGTTGATAGGTCAAAGCCCACTAGCAGCATCAACCCTTAAACCAACTCACCCGTCGAACATCACCACTAGTTCCTCACAGTACAGGCATCTGTTGTAAAGGCAACAGAACCTCGGGAGGTTTCTAGTCCCCGAAAAAAGCCACACACCAAACAATTAACAAGGATACTAACACCCCCTTCGTGAGTTTTATGTTTCAACCACAGCCAGAACGTTACAGCCAAGGTAGGCACCTCAACCACGATCAGCTCGGGTTGAACTGCAAGCAGAGCCACCTGGGGGCCATGCTGATTTCCGTCCAGCCAATTTAAACCATTGGTGAAGGTTTCGGAAGCCAAGACAACATTAGTCATTCGGGATACACTGGCCACCATCAGAACGTTAAATAGGTGATTCTACCGATATTATTCGCGCGAAATGAAACTCTTTTGTCTAGCAGTGGCTGGACTTAAATAACTTTTATATTTAGTATTAAGATTTGAATACTTATTGTTAGTTCATATTTTGAAGATTCAATAAATAAATGAATGACAAAAAAAAAAAAAAAATTCGGCTTCCTAGAGTTTTCTTTGCTACAACAATCGAGGGATCCCTTTCCCTCTTTACCCGAAAAAAAGAGTTTCCTGTAGTGCAATTCACTAACTTTTAACGATTTTAAAAGAGCATAACTTAACGCGAGCTATTGTGGTTTGCACTAACGCTTATGTGATTCACTAACTTATTCTTAACACCTCTGGTTGTATGTTAAAAAAATTTGAAATAATGTGGCAGCTTTGTTAAAAATAAAGAAAACCACAAAGAGGAACAGAAAAAAAACAAACAAATTTGCAAATAATTCCATGTTTAGGGAAACTAAAACTATTTATATGTTTATTATTTAAAATATTTTTTGATAAATAAGATAAGTTCTTCTCATGGAGAACACGTCGACCGACTGTTGGAGTCTTCCGACAAGTCGTATGCCAGATACTGTGAAGTTATTCTAGTAGAATTTTAACGACATTGTTGTAAGGATAAACACCACAAAAATAATTGGTGTTTAGTTAACGCTAATTAGTCAGGTTATAAGAACAGCTGATTTAAAACGAAGACAAATAGTGTTAAAAACTGTTATAGAATCGCGAAAACACTAACGCTAGTGTTAATTTCTCTAAACGAATTTTATGAGCGTTAAAACAGGTTAGTGAATTGCAAAACTGGTTAGTAATACGCCAAGGCAAAACCTGTTCCTCGGGGGGTTGTCTTCCGTACAAAGAAAAAAAAATTGTGCCAGTCACCCCTTAGGATTAAAAATAATATAAAAAACAATTCGAAATTTTATTTACTTTTTGCCACGACTATAAATACCGCCCTTTTAGTATTTTGTTTATTGTGTCACCTTTTTTAGTAAGATCATAACATTTTATATTTTGGTGTAAGAGCTGTGTGCTGCAGTTTTTTACTACCACCGTCAAATCCTAGCTATAGCCTTTAAAAACTAGGTTAAAAAAACAGGTAGTATTGGGGTTGGTCCAAACCAAGTTTTTGAAAGTGGTAGTTAAAAACAGAAATGTGGCCCTTACACCGATATGTAAAATGTTATGATCGGACTATAAATGGAGACACAGTGAACAAAATACTTAAAGGGCGGAGTTTCAAGACATGGCAAACAAATCAAAATTTTTCGAATTGTTTGACACTATCTTTAATCTTTTTTGGACCACTATAGCGAACACTATAGCTGTGTTCATTGGTAAAAAGTTTATCCCTGGCCCTGTTGCAAATGTTCTCCATTGTTTTTTTTCATTCATTTATTTACTCGTATTGAATCTTCACAAAATAAATTAAAAATAAGTATTCAAATCTTAATACTAAATACACAAAATTAAATAAGTCCAGCCAGTGCTAGACAAAAATGTTTTATTTTGCACGAACAATATCGGTATAGTCACCTATTTAACGTTCTGATGGTGGCAAGAGTATCCCTTCTTCTCAACCGAGAGTGGCCTTCAAAATTACATATATTGCGTGCAATAGGATTTGGGTGAAGTTCCGGTTTACTGATATACCTTGTCGCGTACTTTGAAAATTCATCTTTTACAAGAGGCACACAGAGATCTTTATGAATTCGTGAGTTTTTACGCTCTCCATTGTGAATGACTAGTTGGGTTGATCGCTTCCGGTCTCTGATTGTCAGCTGCTTGCTAGCAATTATAATGAGTGTATGCTTATTGTATATGTTGTAGTGTAAATACTACATCTTTGCATTTTTTTTTGTGCTAAGTATGAATATACTCATCTATTTTACAAATGCCATGATGCAAAATCATTGCCATAAGATTGCGAATCAGGCTATTATGTTAATTCACTTATCTCTCAGGGTTGTTACAAACTTGCAGTCTTAAACCAAGATACCCGCTCTTTATCAAATAGCTAACAATAAAAATGAGCACAATTTTAACATGCTTGTAGTTGTCAAGTATTTTGTAGAGGTAAAACAAGTAACGAGAAAAATGCACTAGAATTATACCTTTTTCCTCTTTTTTTGTTTTTTGTTTTTTGCTTTATGCCAAGAGCTTATGATTAAAACAAAGTGTAAGCAGCAGCTACACTAATTACCTCAAAGTGTTACAGCCATACCCAAGCTGGGCGTTTTTTCTTGTTTTTTCTGCTTTTTTTTCGCAACTTAATGCAACATTTTTTGCGTCTTACAGAGAGAAAAAAAAAGTAAATAAAAAGGAAAATAACGAGTTTCTTCCCTTGCTCAGTAAAAGCAAATAGAAAAAGAAAAAAACATTAGCTAATGTTTGTATTAAAAATTTTAATTTCTTTTTTTTTTAATCTAGAATTAAGAATTTAGTACAATTACACAAACACAAACGCACAGGCACACACACAAACAAAAATGAGCAAGAATGTTCTTGTTTGGAGTTACTTAATAGCTCATCTTGGAGCTACGAATGAATGAATGACTGGTTCAGGTGAAAAATTGCAGCTGTTGCCAGAGGCTAAAGTAAAACATGCACACACACACACACACACATACACACTCATACACGCATATAAACTCACACATATATAATTTTTCATTACAATAGATCTACATCCATCCCTCTTTTAGATTTATAAAACATGTCGAGCATAAATTTGTAGTCATTTTTTAGTTGTTTTTTTTTCTGTGCTGCCATCTGGCTGGCGGGTATTTTGCTATTAGACTGTATGCATGTTGTAACGTTTGAAGGAGGGGACATAGACCTGTTGTAATTTAAGTTTTTATGCCATCTTAATCATCATTATGTCGTTTTATGAATTAAAGTTTTTTTTTACTGCCGTTTTTATGCTTTCATGCTTCGAATATTTTTTTCGAAAATTAAATTATGGTTGAAAAAGGTCTTTTAGAAAATTAAAAATTCTTTTTAAATGGTTTCAATTTGCCACACTGTTTAATAATTTTAATTTTGAATAAAACATTTTTTATTCAAAACTAGTTTGAATTATCTAAAACATTAATAGAATATAACGCAATTTTTTTTTTGGAAATTTTTCATGACTGCTCTACAAAAGTATCGGTTGAAATGTTTTGCATTGCCTCAAGTATATTTCACTTTAGTTCGGAAATGGTCATCGGGTTCTTATTGAAAACTTTACTTTTTAAATATCTCCAAAGAAAAAAGTCTACTAGAGACAAATCGCGGCAACGGGGCGGCCAATTAATGTTCCCTGTGTTCTATGCGATTTTCTGATGAAAAATTTAACGAACTGCAGCCAGCGACTAATTTGACATATGACAGGTCGCCTCATTATGTTGTAAAATGCGATTGAGAGATGATCGAGGCATATTTAAAACTGCAGACCGCTGATGGGTATAGAGGTTGGGCTATTCTTGAACAGACGCTCGTACTCCCTGTACGTTTTAAAATTCCTTTGATATTTTAGGACGACCGGATCATTACTTTAATACTACTGATTCTGTCATCATGAACTTCTGGACCCATTACTTAATAGTTTGAATCATTGTAAAATGATCAAAAATTTGTTGTTTTGGTTCCAAAATCGTTGTTGCGATTGTATCGCGTAGGCAAATACGCGTTTTGCTCCGCTTCGATGTCCCCACCCACGCTGATGCTATTGCCTGTTCAACTGTGAAAAGGCTTATGGTCCACCCTGTATCAATTGATGATTTTATGCTTTTTCATTTTTTGATAAGCTGTTTACAAATAAAAAAATATAGCTATTATACTTTTCCTAGTGCGTGCAGATGAGCACTGTAGCGACTGGGAAACAGCTAGAGTTCTCCGTTCCCCAGCTTAGTGTATTCAATTATTTTTTCCTGTCTTCTTTTTTCCTGAGTTATTGTTGTTATAATTATAATTAAAATATTTCTTGGCAAAAGCCAGGTTTGAACTTGAGCTAGACAAATACCATCATATAATATTAGAAATTACACTTTTTCTGAACTTCTTAGCTGTTTATATGCCAACATTTCGTAGGTGCGAATTTACACATTGAAAGGTTTGAAAATTTTTGAAAAAAAAATATATTCAACCTTTTTTCAACATGTTTAATTATCTTTTTTTAATTTTTTTTTAACTGCTGAATATAAAGTGGACTATCATAGTATTCAAAGTATTTCTGGGCTGCTGATGATTTGTTGGACACCTATGAAATATTAACGTATAGATAGCTAGAAAACATACAAAAATAGTTCTGAAACTTATTTACATCAGCGTCTGCCTTTAAGGGCTAATCCGGTGAAGTAGCAACTCCATGGTGTGAATTATTCACGATTCCCCAGCGCTGCTGTGGGGCTTGCTAGGCTCACACAGGTAGCAATTTTTTGCTAATAAGTTTGTAGCCCTATAGACAAACTACTTGCTTAAGAGTTTGTGCCTTCTAATCCTTCCTATATGCAATTTCACGAAAGTCAATGAAAGACAAGGGTTAATGAGTTGGTAGGCCGAACTCCATTAAGAACATCAGCCCTTAGCCAACTCACTCGCCTAACCACCACTCCTGCTTCATTACTGTATAGGTATCTGTTGCAAGACAACAGCTTCTCAAGGGTTTGTTAGCCTCTGAAAACCGGCATGCATCATAATCATCAGGGCAACTAACTACCCTTCTTTCGATTTTAGGTTTAAACCACAGCCAGAACGTTTCAGCCCAGACAGGCACTTTAACCATGGTCAGCACCGCAAGATTAGATTTACCTAATAATCTCCCAGGAGATGTGCTGACTGGTTTTAACTCTTCAAGAAAGGTGGTTTACTTCGAACACCCGCATGGCGGTGGAATGAAGAACTTTTTCAAGGATACAGTATAGAACGCATTACTTGATCAAGACTCATATCATAAACCTTTAACTGGAGGCTTTATTGTTAAAATGGCGGAAGAAGCGTCATACACCTAATATTTTCTTTTTGTTGAACAAATTATCTGTTTTCGCTCAACAATTGCTTTTAGAAAATTGTTATTCGAATACCAATATTTTATCGTTTCGTATTCAAACAATTGTTTAATTGATTTAGTGAATTCAGCTACAGAATATCGCTAGTCCCACGTAGAAAGGCCCTAACTCGAATTTTCCCTGAATTAAGCTCTTTTAGGGATTCTACTACGTTTCACACAAGTAGACAGTGTCACAAAGATTTAATTATATAATATCATACATATCGCTCTCACAAGCAATTGAGCAAAAAAACTTACTTTTAGATTTACTTATTTATACAGTTTCCATTACGATTTTTTCTTTTCTGTAAAATTTTAATTATTTTTGTGAGGGCCTTTCAACATGAGACCAACGATATGAAAAAAATTCTTCAGGGCTAAGTTGAAAGTAGTCTGTTTGAAAGACCATTGATATAGGTTATACAACTCTAGGAATAAGCAGTTAGCGGTATAATCTTAGTCAAGAAATGGCTGTAAAGAAAACAAATTAAAGAAGGTGCAAATATTTTACTCTTTATAAATCCTATTTATTTTTTTTCAAAATTGTTTGCTAACTTGTATTTTTTCCAGAATTCATTTCCAGATATTTGTATTTCTTGAGGCTGTTACCTTTTTTGCTTTAATTTTTGCAACGGATTTGCTTTAGGCTGCTAAAGATTCTAATGTTTTTTGTATTTTTTCTTCGTTTGGCATCCGCTGTTGTGATTGTTTTTAAGTGTAAAAACTTGATTTTGTTTGTCTAGTTTAGTTGTTTGAATTTTTTTTAGTCTTTTTCGGTTTTTGTTTGCGCTTATATCCGCTATTTTCTCATTTTCCAAGACTTTTAGTGATTTTTTATTTTTGTTGTTGTCGAAAACAAAAGAATTTCTTGTGTTTTTTTTGCCTTTTTTACAATAAACATGTGTTTTGCATGTTTAGCATTAAGCTTTGCTGTTTAACAACCTTGTTGTTAAAATTTTCAACTATTCTTTTAATATTCTATTTTGTGATGCAAACAAGAAAACCTATAAAATTTAATGATGCGTGTGTTATAGAAAATCGATTTAAAAAGAAAATTTAAACGCAATAATTTTTTCAAAAAACAAAATACATATAATTAAAGCGATATAGCAATTTGTTGATAGTTTTTAAAAACTCTTACAACTATTTAAATTAGATAAATATATAAGGTGTATAATTTTGCTTACGCCGTTTTGCAATAGGCTGTAGAGGTAGCTGAAATAAATAGATCGTAGATGCCATACAATAAGCTTAAGTGTTTGAAAACACAACACCAACGAAATCTCGATTTTGCCTCTGCATCATATTGTTAACTTTTTGCCTCTGAAAACGCTGTTGCGGATTCTTCAATTGTAAATGAGATAATGACACTCACACTTGTTCGTTATACAGTACTTAAATAATTCACAACTTTATTTACACTTGATACCACTGTGTACCAAAACACTAGACTGGCTTACTTTGACTTATGACTTCAGCTTCGTGAATCACCTAAATCCCTCCACTTCCAATTTCAATTTTCGAACTAAAGCGGCAATACTGTAAACACAATTTTGTATACTTACATATGTAATAATCACTCGTATGGCATGGGTGTCGAAGGTTGTAAACATACAAATAAATATAGAAGCGAATCTAATATAAGCGAGTTAAAAAAAGAAGTTTGCCGGATTGAGCCGTTTTAGAGATTTACGCTTTGCAAAAAGTTTTACGATTAAATTTTATTGATATATGTGTTATTAAGAGACTAAAGATGTAAGATGTACTTCACTCCATTCGAGCTCCTTACTATTTATCTCACCAAAAATGGAATACAACTCTCATGTTTGGGCCAGTGCCTCAAAGTCTATTTTAGGGTTACTCGACCGTGTGCAGGAGGGGGCGAAGAAGCTCATCGGTGACAGTAGCGTATCCAACTCTATTGACTCACTGGAGCATCGACACACATCAGTGTGGGGTGCGTTACTCTGTTCTATTGTTACTACAATGGATTTTGCCCTGACGAGATTAGGGATCTTGTTCCCGAATCGCGCACATTTTTACGCAGCACGCGCTCATTGTCCAAAACTCATCCATTTGAGGTCGATTGCCCGGGGAATCGTACTACGCAATACAGAGAGAATTCGTTTTTCAGAAGTACGCTTCGTCTGTGGAATAAGTTGCCTGCGGACGTGCTTCCTATCTATTATAACGTTGGAAAGTTCAAGTCAAATACACTACTCACTCTTTCCCCCTCCTCTCAACCTATTTTCCTCTGAGTACTGGTCCAATATAAAAAAAAACGAGCCACTAGTCTTGAAAAACTGTTTCGAATGCACACAAAAAATTTTTTTTTTCATGGTCAATAACGAAGTGCGCTGAATCAATCAATAAATTGCTTGAATTGCTGATTTGTAAAGGAATTCGTGGTATCAAACAAAAGCTTAGTAAAAGTAATTTTTGAAAAAAGCAACTATTTTCTTCAAAGACAACAATATGTGAGACACAAGGTTTATAATTTTTGGGATAAATTTGTATACAGGCAAATTATGTTTTCAGACAAAAATTTCATCGATCCTGTTTTTACTATAATTTTATCTAAGCACTCTAGGTATTTTAGATTAGTTTCTCGTTTGTTATCTCTAAACAATACAATATTTTTATATTTACAAACAAATCTTTTAATCACCTATTAAGTGGATTAAGCCTTAAAAAAGTATTTCTTTTTAATTAAAATAACTTTCGCTTTTGAATAAGGATAACAAGAAAAGTTTTTTTTTTGAATTCTCAGTATTCAATGCTGGCATAAAAAAAAACTCCCAAAAATATGCATTTGGTAAAAAGTTTTTATTCTTTAAAAGAAAACGGAAGTCCTAACAAATACAACAACAGCTTCACTTCCGCTGCATTAACAAGAGAAGGTTTTGGCAAACAATAATTGAAAGAGCTTAATTTCATATTTAGAACAAAAGCATGTTTAAACTTTATAGACTTCAGGTGGAACAAAGAAGAACATCAATTTCCCCCGTGGAAATATTTCATAACTAATTAAAATAAGCTTTAACTTTTTTATGGCCCCTAAAATTATTAAAACAAGTTTTTATAAAAAAGCCAAATTTTTTTTCTTGATTTCCATCAAGCTTAAGCTTAAGCTTTTGTTTAAAAACTTCTATATAATACTTGAAGAAAAAAAAATTTACTTTTTGCTCATAAATAATTAAAATATTACAATTTTTAGTTGAGAAAAATTGCTGCAGTCTACTTTAAGGCTTAATTGATAATGCTATATAATTCATATTGTTGTATATTATTTTCTTCTGGGTTTTTTACAGTTTAAAAAGCTTTTTTTTAATGCACCTTCCTACGTTGGGTGTTAAGAGATTAACACGGGGTTTTAGTGTTGAAAATCTTTTTTTTTCGTATTTTTTTTTTTAATGTATGAAAAAGTACTGTAGTTGCCATGATTTTTCCCCAGAGCTCTAAAGGTTAATAAAAAAACTGGGTTTTTATGCTCTTGTTGTTTTTACGGTGTGTAGAAATATTTATAAACACTGAAATTTCTTTTTAATGAGTGGGTTTTGCGAAGTTAGAAATTAAAAAACAAAAAGCTGAAAAAGTTTTTATTTAAAATAACAACATTTGCTTAAGCAGCTTATGGTTTTTATGGACAAACGAAATTCTAGAAAAAGCAACATAATAAAAAGAGTGCAACTTTAAGCCGTAAATTAATGTTTAAAATTATAGATAAATGAATATATGAAATAAAAAGGTTGCCAGCCAATATGAATATACCAACTGCTGGCAAACTTGAACAAAACAAAAGCTTGATTGATATTAAAAAGAGTGTTACCGAAAGTTATCCAGAATGTTTTCTAATTTTATACAGGATGACACGAAAATGACGATGGAAGCTAAAAATTTGTTTCTATTTTGTTTATGTACCTTTTTTCGTTTCTTGTTTTCATAATCATAACATATTTAGCGATAAAATTGAAATTTTTACGCTAAATATGTAAAATAATATCACTTAAATGAAATTTGTTTTCAGCCGAGATCATGTGGTTTCCTGTCAGAAAATTCAAATAGTAATGCAAGTTTATAATGGCGATTTGGACAACATATCGCTCCTTTATTACAACATAGTCATATCTCAAAAAAGCTCGTTTCGAGAAAAACGTATTTAAAATTTTTAGTTTCCATACAAGTCTTAGCAAATTTTTTGAGAAAATATCCCGTAAAGGAAACAGTTTAAAAGCAATTTGAATAAATTTTTGGCACAATATAAAAGGTAGTACTGTTAACAATTCTGCATTGCTAACTCGAAAAGCTCATTTTTTGAGATATGACTATGTTGCAATAAAGGAGCGATATGTCATAACCATCGCCTATGGTTTGTGTCTACAATAAAAATTATTTTGGAGGATAAACATCTGTCATTGAAATTCAGTGTTCGATAGGCGCCAAGGTGTAAACACATATCTTTTTCTAACGCTATAACACTATCGTGAAAAAAATGTTTTGCGGGGAAGTCTGATACGGTTCTTCCACTTCACTACGACACTGCTTTGTACGATTTAAAATTGCTAAGTTTGACACAGCAGACAAGAAGTTGCCCGGCCAGGCGAAAAAGTTTGATGATGAGCGGTTGGAAACATTACTCTAAGAAAGTTGTCAGTTGCAAGGAGAACTTGTATTATCGATGAAAGGTATACAAAAAGCCAGAGTTCCACGCCTTTTAAAAGCGTTGGAGTCAATTTGAAAAAAGTAAATTTGGTCTTATATGGGTTGGTCTCATATGGACTGAAAGGCGATTTTGCATGCCGGAAATAATATTGAACAATCTAAAATGAAGTAATTTTTGCATTGCATTGCTACGGGTGAAGAAATATGGTTGCATTACAATAACTTAAAGCGAAAAAGTCATATAAAAAGTCCGCCTAAGCAGGAAAATAAGCTCCGAAGCTGAATATCCATAACGCCAGGGTAAAGTCCAGTATTTGGTGACATCAGAAGGGTGTTTAATATTATGAGTTATTGAAGTCGGGTTAAAAGATCGCAGAAGACCTACATCGAAGACAACTGATTCATTTAAAGAGAGCAAGCAACGAAAATCGAGTAGAATATTTGACCGGACACGGGACCATAATCTTCCATCATGAGAACGCTTGGCCACATGTTGCAAGACCGGTCAAAATCGAAATTACAACAGTGGATGGAAGCTTTTATCCTAGACCTTTCCCCTTTTGACTACTATTTGGTTTGCTCTATGGATAACCTCCTTACTAAAATACGTTGCCCTTCAGAACAGGCTTGATTGGTTCTTTACCTCAAAACCGGAGCAGTTATTTTTGCGTGGCCGGATTGATATTGAAGCTAACTAAGTAGGAAAAAACTTTTTTTTTCCAAAAACCACTATTGTTATACTTAGACTTAAACGCTTATAGTGATTTATGTTTTTAATATTTTTAACCTTTAAACTTTTATATTGTCTAATATATCTTTTAAAATATTAATCGGGTACGTGATAAATTCGAACGTTTTGAAAAATATTGTTTTCGGAAGGTGTGATTGAAGTGCATGTATTGAAAATATGTTACGGACAATGTGTTTATGTTTGCCCTTTGAACAAATCAATACTATTCGAGAAGCAATTAAGTATATAAAAATACACCAGAAAGTGACTTAAAGTACCAGTTTACATTAAACAACTTTTTTCGTCACAATTTTTGTCGTTTCTTTTTTAAATTGCATTTGCGTTTATATTGTGCGATATCTATCGACGATTAGGGACTTTTTTGTACCCCTTTCAATTCCTCTCTCTTTTTTCTCCACCAAAGTAAAAATTGCAGTGACAAAATTTTTACAACAAAACTTAAAACTAGGATTTTACAAACGGATAAAAATATTCATCATTTTTAGGCTTTTTTCAGCAAAACTTTGTAAATTTTGAGTTCTATTACATATCTGAATAAAAGTATGCGGTAGGCAATTTAAGTTGTTGGTTCAAGCAAAAAATGATTAATTTTAACAATATAGTGAAACCTTTTCTAAATGACACCTTCCCTACTAAGACAATCTTTGTAGAACCGAGCTTTTCCTGATGTTTTCATACAAAGTATGTTCCCACCTACCCTCTAATAAACGGATGTAGATACGTAATTACAAATATATATAGCTAAACAAATATAGCTAATAAATATAGTTTGAAAAACTATAAAACACGCTAAAATAATTATCTATATAAACAGATAATTATCCATATAACGTGTGCCGAGTTTTTTGGATTTCCCAAAATCGGCTTCAAGAATTGCCAAAATCTCCTAATTCCCAGGAATCAATATGGCATCTTATATTTTCGCCCAAGTCGAATGACCGTTAATAGTTCAGATACGCGCAGCAAATATGAAAATACGGTTCCAATAAAGTCGGATTCAGAAAACGTCCAAATCCCTCTCTTGTCCCTTCCTCAGAAGAAATACGGAAACTGCAATTTTCGCACTAAAGCGAATGACCATTTCCACGTTCCACGGCAAAAAAATAGCGTACTGAATATGTAAACCCGGTTGCAAACCGGTTAGCGAAGTGGTTCCGACTTTTTTTTGGAAATTCCGAAAATCAACTTCACGAATCCCCAAAATCCCACACTTCCCCAGAAGCAATACGGCAACTTCGATTTGCGCACTACACCAGTAATACTGTGTATACAGTTATATATACCTAAATATGTAGTAATCACTGATATGACATGAATTTCAAGTGCTGCAATCATAGAAACAAGCGAACATACTAGTAAACCAACTAAAAACAACTAAACACCACGCTGTGATATCAAACTGAAAAGCAAGAATTAATTTAGAAAACAAGCTACAACAATAGCGAACAAAAATACTAGTATTATTGTGAAAGAAAACGCGGGGCGCTTTGTGGCTTATTTCTCGTATATGAAGCACCCAACTGTTTACTTCACAATAATACTAGTGTCGACTTATATTTTTTTATGTTCTATTTTTTTTAAGATTACAATAACTTGCTGTTTACAGAACACAAGTGATCAGCATATATTAGAACATTTGGAGGGCTCAGTAGAATGGGGTTCCCTATAAATTTTCTACACGAGTAGCACGTCTGTTTTGTGATCTACTGTATGCAAATTGAGTTTTTTTTAATGAATATTATTTATTATAATTAAACATTTCTCTGTTTGTTTTTAATTTTTCTTAAATAATTTTTTTATTTGTATTTGTTTATTTATTTAGTTTAATTGGCAATTTTTTCTTATTTTAATACCAGAAAATATTGTAATTCTTGTGTTCTTGGCTCAAGCGGTTTTAATTTATTTTTGTGCGCCAGTCCGTCCGTCCGTTCATCTTAATTTTGTGTTTATTTAATAAAATTCTATACGCTTTTCTTTGTCTATTTTTTAACAATTTAAATCAATTTATTTTCATTTACTTTAAGTGTTTTAACAAATAAATAAACAAAATAAATGCTGAAAAGGAAATACTTGAGCAAACAGAAAACCTTGCTCTTCCTTCAGCTCTTAACAATGCAATCAAATTGAGTAGATTCCTCTTTTTTTTTGGTTAAACGCAAAACTACATACAAATTTATTTTTTGGGTACCTTCGTTTAAATAACAAAAAAATACAAAAATAAAAATAAAAAAGAAATATAAATAACAATGACAAAGAAATAAACGAAGACGAGCGTAACAGAAGATTGAAAATAAATTGTATGCCCTGTGTCAAGATGATGTTGTAAAGCATCAAAATGAGAAAGAACGAAAAAAAAAAAAAATAAATAAATAAATAGGAAAACGAAGATGATGAAAACCAATTTACGTGCAAAATAACTTGAGTGTCATGCAAATTTCGTAAACGAAAAAATAAATAAATACGCTTTTTTTTATCTCTGGCTTTACTAAATTCGGTTGGCCTCATTTCAACGTCTTGAAGGGAATAAAACTTAAATTAACAACACAGTTGTTTGATAAATTTTATGTTTTTCTTCGCTTTTTTTTTGCTTTTGAGTAGACTTCATGGTATTAAAGTGCCTTGTCAAAGATTTATACAATTGTCCTTCTGAAATGTCGTTCAAAGATGAAAAAAAGGAAAAAGCCAAATATCAAAGCAATAGTAAAAATTGTTACCTTTTTCAGCTTAAAAAATAATAATTTACTTAAAATGATAAATCGCTGAAAATTATAAAAATTTGCTTGCAGATTTTCCTCAGAAAATGAAAACATATGTTTGGCTTAAGCAGGATTAGACTTTGGAAAAAACAACTTAATAAAAATCTTATAAATTAATGAAGATTTGTTTTTCAAGGAAATTTGTTGCGTAATTGTATACAAGAGAAAAAAAATTGTATACAAAACTTTTAAATAAAATTCATAAGAATTTATGCCGAAAAAGGACAATCATGAACATCCTGGAAAATTTTGTTTTTCTTAGAAAATATTTTACAAAGATTAAAATCAATATCTTAATACTAAGTTTAAGTTAAAAATTCTCATAAAATTTTTTTCTAATATTAAATTTGTGCTCAAATTATTTTGCTAAAAACAAAGCACTTAGCTCCACACGGTACTGACATTTATGTTATTACTTTCTGTTTGATAACAACAAGCTTAATATAAGTATTTGAATAATTAATCATTTAAATTTATAGAAGGCTAGTTCAAAATTCATTGGCCTCATTTCAAACATCGTAACTACGTTTTGAACAAGAATAGTTTTTGATTGATTTTCATGTTAAGAAATTTGATATATTAGATATGTTGTATATTTGTAGCTATTTTCAAATATGAAACTCAGTTTCGAAAGCCTTGGTATTAAAAAAAATATATCCTTTCTAATAAAGAAAAAAAAAAACATACAAATTTAAGAGACTGGATTTGTTTAACACAACGTGCTGCTTATTTAAATTAGCGGAATTAATAATGGTTAGTTCCAATAAGTTAATAAAATTTGAATAATTATCCATTAAAATATTTATAATAATCACTTTTAATAACTTTTAATTTTTGGTCTTGATGGAATTTTTGAAAGATATGCCCGTACACGCAGAAAAAAATATATGGTTGATATAACAATATTCTAGGGGCAACATACTATTGTTGAATTATATGGTTGTGCCTGATAACACTATATTACTATATTTCAAACGGCATTGAAATGACGCTCCATAGTATTGTAAGAAAAAGATTATAAACAACTAACCTATATTGTGGTTCAATGTTGTTATATTTAATAGGAAATAACTATAGTATTAATTGAAGTTACCATCTTAGTGTCATACTCAACCCTATTATTAATCCAAGAAACCATACTTTTGTCATATATAACTACACCAATTTCATTAAAAAACTATACTAATGTCGCAAATTTTTATACAACCATATCATGAAATAAAATAATTAGAAACAATTTCAAAATTCAGTCGCGTTGTTTCTCGATGGGATGAAAGCACAAATTTTGTTTTTAATGTTGAATTCTGCCCAGCCTATTGAAGCTGGAGTTCCCCAAGGCAGTATATTAGGGCCTATATTATATTTGATCTACACATCTGACAAGCCGACAAGCACCAACATTCACACTTCAACATTTGCAGATGATACAGCATTCCTTAGCATACATTGTAACCACCAGCAAGCATCAATAAACTTACAGGAATATATCGGCAAACTAGAGAAATGGCTCAAGCTTTGGAAAATCAAGGTTAATGAACAAAAGTGTGCCCACGTTACATTCGCACTGCGTCTAGGAACATGCTCACCCATTACTATTAATAATAAAGTAATACCTCAACACAGTGAAGTCAAATACCTCGGTATTCATCTTGACCGTAGACTAACATGGAAGTCGCATATCGAGGCAAAAGTAACGCAGATGAAATTGCAAGCAGTGCAAATTAACTGGCTAATAGACAGAAATTCGACCTTGAAGCTTGATTGTAAACTTTTGCTTTACAGCTCGATTCTAAAGCCAATATGGTGCTATACGATTTAATTTTGGGGCACAGCCTCGGCATCTAACATTGAAAAAAATTCAAAGAATTCAAAATAAAATTCTCCGTAGAATTACAGACGCTCCATGGTACGTTAAAAACTCACGAATCCACGCAGATCTGAACGTACCTTTTGTGAAATCTGAATTTGTGAAGTACGCGACAAGATATATTAACAAACTTGAATTCCATCCAAATCCTCTTGCAGTTAATATTCTTAACTTTGGTGGTCATACCCGTCTGAGAAGGAGGGATACTTTGGCTACCATTAGAGCTCTAAACAGATGACTGAATTCTGAAATAATATTCGTATAAAAATAAATTTTTGTCCAGCACTGGCAGCACTTTAATCACAATTTTTTTAGTATTTGAATACTTATTGTCATTTCATTTTATATGTAGATTCAATAAATAAAATAATAAAGTTAAAAAAAATTTTGAATTCTCTATTAGCTGTAAAAAATCAATAATATTTATTAAGCACTTTGTCTGGGAGGGTAATTTTAAGGGTAATGTATAACCATATTAATATGGTTGAATATAACATAGTATGGTGGATCACAACAATAGTTAGGTTGACCAATAAAAATTGTAATGGCTGTAATAATAGTATGGTTGGGAACAACCATAACATGGTTAGCTGGCAATATGGTTGGCTACGTCATAGTATTGTTGGTTGCCAGACGCAGACATATGTTTCGATCTTAACAAACTAACGTTTTGATTTACACTATCACTCAAAACAAGGTGTTTGTGCAATTTTCATATTATTTTGTTTATATCAACATATGTACATTTATAGAGATATTTTTCCTTAAATGACACCCAATACATGTTTTTAATTTCAAAGAAAAAAGAAAACTGAAAGAAAATAATATGTTAGCGACGAGAACGAACATATAACTAATGACGCCAATAATAAATTTATTGTGTAAGTTTAGTTGTGTTGTATGTAATATTGGATGTGACAAAAGTTATTGGTGTATTATAACATAATTTGCATAAATACTATTAAGGCCGGGGCGCATAGAATCCGTCATACGTTATACGTTTTCTTTTTCAACTGACATTAACGTATACGAAGTATGAAAATCAGTACTTTGTTAACGGATATAAAAACAACTGCATTTTGCCATAATTTGATTAAAATCTTTTGATTTATTTTTCAGACACAGCACAGAAAATCTAGCACAATTTGTTTTTAATTTATTTTATTTTTGAACGAAAAACGAAATCAAAATATAAAAAAAAATATTACCAAATAGTTGTCAAAATTCTCAACGTACGTTAAAACTTAAAAGTTGCTCAATTTTAATACTTTGCGTTGACGGAAAAGTGCGGAATGTGACAAAACTTCTAAGACTACATCTATTTTAACTTAGTTGTCAGTTGAAAAAGGCAACGTATAACGTACAAGGGATTCTATGTGCCCCGGCCTTTATTGTCTCGAAATTTGTAGACGGTAACAATAGCATTACAGAAATGCGCACAATAATATAGTTTTAGAACAATAAACTGATAATAATCTATTCCTCACAATAACACACAATGTTTTCATATTTCAAACGGCCTTTTCTTTGCGTGTATGTAGAAGACATGTCCTGAGTTCTGCTCCAAGATAAATAAACAATGAATGTTCTAATACGAGTAAGCGAGGAATAATTTTATAATTTTGCTTTTTAAGATTTTGTTTTATTTAGTTTCTTAAGGTGGAAAATTTTGCCCTTATTTTATATTAATAAAGTTACAAAAGTATCCGTTGAATTAAATAAATTCGTACACTAATGGTATTTTCTTTTCTGATAAAAAATGCTGCCCTTTAAATGTTTATCATTTTTTTCCGATTACCATCACCCTTAAAAAAATTGAACATGTGTTATTAGCACAAAAGAACAAAAAATGCTAACAAAGTGCAATTTAATAATAATCTACGCTTAGAGTTTCAAATATATCATGACTACTTTTAACATACCAACGTTTTAATCACTATTTTTATCTTATAAAAGCTATCATCAGCAGCACCGTTTACTCATCTACAATAACAAAAGAATTTCATATTTGCAGAAACACGTATGAAACAAAGATGTAAAAAAGGGCAGTATCTCCACCTTACTCGAAGTACGGTGTAGGACATGCTACATGTTTTGCCAGTTTTAAGTGCAACATGTTTTGAAAAGAACATGATACTCTTTAATAGTGTATCAAATTTTTTAGAAAAGAACGTGTTGAACCACTATATGTAGCATAGGTGTAACATTTTTATCAGAAAAGAAAACACCATAAGCGAATGACCATCCATGAGCCACGAAACATTTAAAAATATCAGCAATTAAGAAATTTATTTTGATTTTTGCAACAATCATTTTAAACAGTTAACAAAAAAAAAAAAATATTATATTATTATTATCGAATTTGGATTAATTTTAAAACTTACCGGCATAGTTTGACTGCCGTGTAGATTGGTTATGGCTGATTGGGCCTCTTGCTGCGAACTAAATTTCACAAAAGCACAACCTAAAATGGAAGTAACAAAAAAAATTATTCAATTATCAAAAAATACTTTAAAAATAATTATAAATTTATTTGAAAATAAAACGAAATGTTTATAATTACACTTAAAGCCAGTCAAGCTTAAAAATATTTTTCTAATGGAAATTAAATTTGTATCATTTATTCAAATATTTAATTTATTCTAAAATTGTTTAATATATATGATGAAGTAATTTTTCTCTATTTGTAATTAAAAAAAAAAAGATTTAAATATAAATTCATTTATATGAAGAATTGTCCAGGTAACATTAGTGTTAAAGTATGGATCGCTAAGGAATTGGTTTAACTTGCGGTCGTGTTAAATTTAGAACAGAATGCAAGCGTAACAGCGGCAAATCGGATGAAAATCATTAAAATATTATTCTAATTACTTTTTATAATTTTGCTTTTTAACTGCCATCGTAAAGCAGCATTTTATATTGAGTTCATTATACGCGATTGGATTGATATTGAAAATACCTAGCGCTAGATGGCAGCACAACCAGAATTATTATTTTTTTAAATTGTGATCTGTCAAACGTCAGCTGCTAAATTAACACCCAAATTCATCGTTCATTTGTTATCGTCGTTTAAAGTAAGTGTTTCTTGATGAATGAAAAGAAATGAATGTCATGCAGTGATTAAACACTATTACTTAAAAGAGAAAACGGCAAAAGAGACAAAAGATAAGTATTACGCTGAGTCTACTCCGTCAGATAACATGGTTCGGCCGCGTGTAAGCTCAGCAATTCAAACTCAGTACTACAACAGGAAAGACAACAGAGGTTGTTACTGAAGAAAGTCCTCGAAATGGTTTTAATGATCGCCGAGTCAAGTTACGTGAAATTGTTAAAATACATCATAATGAACGTGTGTTCATAATTTTGAATATGAAAAAGCTATTGGCAAGATGGATACCGCTTTTACTCAGTGTCGAACAAAAACAAGTTCGACAGACTACTTCAGAGTGGTGTTTGGACATGATAAAGCGTATTACTGTTGATTTTTGGCGCCGATTAATAACTGTTGATGAAACGTGGGTCCACCACTGCACACCTGAAACCAAAAATCAATCAAAACAATGGGTGGAAGCTGGTGGAAGTGCTCCGCAGAAGGCGAAGATAGTAAAATCGGCTGGCAAGGTTACCGTCACTGTATTTTGGGATACAAACAGAATATTTCTTATCGATTATCTTGAAAAAGTTCACAATCGCAAGAAGGTATTATCGTGCATTATTGGATCATTTGATTGATGTAGACAAGAATAAACTGCCAGATGTAAAGAAAAAAAGTGCTCTTTCTTCAAGACAACGCACCGGCTTACAAAGCATTAGATACGATGCTAAAACTAGGTGAAATACACTTTGAATTGGTTGATCATCCATCTTAGATTTAGCTCCTAGGGACTTCTTCCTGTTTCCAAATTTGAAAATATGGCTCGCAGGAAAAATATTCATCTCAAACAAAGAAGTGGTTATTGATATTTTGAGGGGTTTCCAATATCGTAATATTCAGATGGTACTAAAAAGTTGGAATATCGTCTTACTAAATGTATTGAGCTAAAATGATACTATGTTGAGAAAGAAATGATTTTTGAAAAAACGTGTTTTTTTCCTACTTAGGTAGCTTCAATAGCAATCCGCCCTCGTACGAAAAGATTTCACTTGGTGCTGGTAGCGCATAGTGTCCTGTCGCCATTAGATGTTCGGCAGAGACAGAGTTTAAATTTACAAGTGGTGAAAGACAGGCATAAGTCAGAAAAGTAAGCAAGTTTAGCATATGTAGTCAGTAGTATTAAGTGTCAAGTATATCAGTACAATTAAGGAAAGCGTTTTAACAGTAAAAACATAATAAAGTCCTGTTATTAAATATGATCGTTCGCTTTTGTCAGCAATTTTTGTTTCATTTTATGATGGAAACTAACAAAGAGCTAAACTTTCAACAATGTAAAGCAAAGTCTAAGTAAACACAGAAAAAAGTAAGGATAAGGATAACACTGTGTGAGGAAATAAACCTATAAGAACAGTGGTGGTCAAATGACCAGTCATTTGACCGACCATCGGTCACATTGGTCTATCAGGTTCTAATATGAAAAATAAACTTTCCGAAACTTCTGTGTGATGATTCTTCCAACACATTCGGATAAGTATGTCATTTGTAATAAAAGGTATTTACAAAAAAATAGTTTAATAATAAAAAATTATCAAACTGCTTAAAATTTGTTTTAACTAAAGTATCTTTAAATCAAAATAGTGAATAATTTAACTTGTTTTTTATTTTGAAGTACAAAAAATTTCTGAACAAACAATAAAAAAGGTTTCGTAGTCCTTAATATTCTGTTTTTTATTCCTTCTTGTTTTTATTAAATTATATAACAATTTTAAGTACTTTAGCACTTGAATAAGTTTTATTTTTCATTTTCTTTTCATGATGTGTACATTGTTTATTTTAGAACAATTGTTTTCTGTGTTGATTTTCATTTCAGTCATTGTAAACTGTTGCATTTGTTTTGTTTTCAGTTTGTTTTCTTTAATATCATCTGTAATGTTTTTAAGTGTTTTTGAAAGCCAAACAGATTAAATGTAAAAAAAAGTAATGTGCATTTTTATTGCAAATTGTAAATAAATATAGTGTGTTAAAAAAAAATTTTAATTCAGAAACAAATTTTGCTGTTCTATTAGACGACCGTACACTAAAATATGTAATTAAAAAAATTCTATAATTTATTGGAGTACAAGTCCCATATCGTTTTTCAGCCGAACGCTTCGCCTGTTGAATAAGTTGCCTGCAGAGGGGTTTCCTGTCTGTGATAACGTTGTAAGGTTCAAAACAAAAGTTCACAAACACCCCTCCTCACAGCTTACTTTTATAGATCAGGTACAATGCACTGCATATGTAGGGGTCATCCCCTGAGTACTGGTCCAATATAAAAACATCAGACACCGGCAACGAGTGTAAAACTTTCGAAATTATTTGCTTTAATTTTATATGACACTAAAGATCCCCGTGGAAGATCTTGTATAGACTCTGCAATTCTAATTAATACCAGAAATAAGCATTATTTACTGAACGACACACGTGAGGAGTATCTCCAAGCAACAAATATTGTTTTTGTCACATCTAACCCAGTGTGCAGCACTTACATACATGATTTAAAGTACTTAAAATTCCAAGTAAATCAACTAGAAATGATGTTGTTGTTTTTCTTGTATTCTTGGTATTCGTTTTATTATTTTTTGTTGTTGTGACTTGCTTATTGTTCGCAAGCATGTGTATGAATGTGTATATGCGAAAGAAATACATTTGTACACTATGAACGACTAAAAAATTCATGTTGATTGTAGAAACTGATAAAGACGTATAAATAGCAGGCAGTTCGGCAGCAACGATTTTTAAGCTTTGTGCAAGAAGTCATAAATCAAATCATAATCAAATCAGTCTAATGTTTTGGTACACAGTAGTATCAAGTGTAAATAAAGTTGTGAATTATTTAAGTAATGTATAACGAATAAGTGTGAGTGTCATTATTTCATTTACAAAAGCGTTTTTAGAGGCAAATACGTAACAATATTTATGAAAAATTTTCATGGAAAAATTTTTATTCTCTCAATTTATTCACGGCTGCGATTTTCAGTAAGAGAAAACCAATATTCATATTTTTTTTAATCACTTGGGTCTCGATTTCTACCGGCTGGCATCTATAACGCTAAACACACTTTAACGGTTAACGTTTAATTTCCCCAAAAGGCCGTGTTGTCTTTTACACTATTTTCAAAATGGGCTTAGATATGATATCAAGTGAACACACTTATTGGCCATCGAACCGGTGAAAGTTTCTAGATGTTATAGACTTTGGAGTTACGAAAAGTTTTCCTTTACAGTGGATGCAAATGTAGCCTTCATTAGATTTATTATCAGATCACTCATCCACTGTAATCTCTGCTTCGTTCTCTCAGGAGGTTGGCTTCTCGTTTAGTAACTTGTCTTTGACCTTCGCTAGAGTTAATTGGCTAAAATATAAAAAATATTTGCGGCATTGTACGGAAAATATTGGTTTAAGAACGCCTGAGGATACTGCTGCGTCAATTAAGGTTCCATCTGAAAACCTTAAACTAGCCGTACAACATGCTACCACTAACTATATAAGTTTCAGAAATGATACCAATAAAACTACTGATTTGTCTGAAATTGAACAACTTGTGTGAGAAAAAAGAAGAATTAGAAGAGAGTGCCAACTGCGCAGGTCACCCCGGCTTAAAGTTATGCTACAGGAAAGCATTACGCTACTAAGAAATCTGCTTGCAATCCAAAGAAGGGTTTCCCTTAAAACATTTTTGGAAAGCCTTCATGGTACTCCTCAACATGTCTGTTCCTTACGGACAACCACAAAAGGTTTCAAAAGGCACATTAGAGGTAATCCACCCTTGTGAACTTCAGCTGAAGACTGGGCAAGAACCGACTCTGGAAGGCGATGCAGAATGTTAATCATTTGAGAAACGTTTTTATTACAGATTGATTCAGCTGAATAATGGTCATATGCTGTCAGGACGCCTGTGTTTTTGAGATCCAATTTCCAAGCCCTTGAAAATATTATCAGCAGCACAAATCCAAGGAAAACTCCAGGTATTGTACAACTTACTTAGCTTGTTTTTTGTATTTTGACGGGTATGTTTAAGGTATTTTTCTTTTTAAATTCTCAATAAATTATTTAGATTGTTGAAGTTGAATGTTTGGCAATATCTTTCAAAAGTTTTCAAGTCTACTGATGATTAGGGTGGCTCCTATGAAATCTCGACATATAGACAGCTTTCCTAGCTATTTATAATTTTTGATTTGAGCAATTTCGGATGCTAGTATAGCGAATAATAAACTCAGTTGTTTAAAAAGAAAATCTATTTTTTGTCTTTAGTATTAAGATTTGAATACTTATTGTTAGTTCCGATTTTGAAGATACAATATATGATTTTCTTCATATGATTTTTTTTTAGTTAAAAAACACAAAAACTGCGAAGCTTTTATGCTTGTCTGCAGTGACACCCAGAGTCTGTGGCAGGAATCGAACCACTTCATGTCTGTTGATCGAGTGCCAAATCAGCCATCGAGTCACATTTTTTTGTTAAACTAAATTGGGTGATAAATTAACACCTCCCCTTGAACATTTTTGCTTAAACAAGTCTATAGACAAGAAAAATAATATAAAAGAACATTTACCATGTGTTTTGCATTTACTCCACTTGACACTCTTGTGATAACATTTATTAAAATTTCGTATTATTTTTTTGTAAAAACTTTTTTTGGTTCTAGGCCTGCCATAAATTTACATATATTTTCATGTTTTTATTTATTTTTTTCAAAATATTTAATTTGTTTATGCCAACTAACATTTAAAACCCCAAAACTTAAAAACCTTAAACTTAAATCAAGAATTATTATCCTCCGGAGGTTTATAAGAAGGGATATAAGCAAATGAGAAGTAAAAATATTTAGTTGCTGTAGTTTTTCATAATAACATTTAAAAGAAATGGGGAATAAGGGAAATTAAACAATAGTTAACCCTTCAAGCAAATAATAAGAAGCAATCAAAACAAATTTAAATAATTCTTATTAACTCTAGGTCCACAATAAAAATTGAGTGGTTTTTTTTATAAAACTTAAGTTATTAAAATATATGTAAAAAAGAAACAAGAAAGTTTTCTAACTTTTTGGGGTTGTATTTCATTTGTCTTTTGCTCTCATGAGGGAATACTAGGCATTTTTACTGCTGTGAAACATTCCCTGTATGTAAAACTGTAAAATACTACTTTAACAAGTCATTAACGATAGTTTGTTATTTAAAGCTAAAACTGATTATTAGCTGAGAATAAAAGATTAACCTTTTTTTTCTATGGTTAAATTTTTTCAAAGAGTTTTTATAACTAAATCTTAACTAGCAAGCATGATCTGTAAATCATTTTTTACAAAAGTGATTTGAAATCACTGAAATTATATTTTGTGCACAAAAGTTTTTAGTAATTTCGTAATTTGAAAGCACTTAGTTAAAATATCCTATGTCTTACAAAACATTTGTTCCGATGACAGGTTGTTGCTGAGGACATTTTAATTATCCATGGAATGACCCCTACATACGCAGCGCATTGTACCAGAACTAGGAAAATAGGTTATGAGGAGGGGAAATAACTATATTATTTTCATGAAACAACCATACTAAAGCTATAAATACCTTTATTGATATTATATTTTTGTTATTCACTATATTTATTATATAAGCGACATTTCTGGATAAATGATACTATTTTATTTATTTACAATTAACTGGCTCATATAATACACAAAAGTATAATAATACAAAATTAAATTATAACTGTCTATATGTCGACATTTCATAGGACCTACGCTAACCCTCAGTAGACTGGGAAATCTTTCTCAAACATTCAATTTAATAGTCCAATAATCTAAATAAATTATGGAGAATTAAAAAAAAAATCCATCATATTCACATGATCCCGAGTTCGAATCCCAGTGGATACTGATGAGTAGTGCAGCGATTACAGAACAGCTAGTTGTCCCCCAGCTATACGGTATTCAATTATTTTTTCTGTTCTTCTTTGGTCTTATTGTTTCACAGCAATTATTGTTATAATTAAAAATAATTCTTCTTTTTGACTAAAGTTGGACTCGAACACACAACTAGTTAGTTAATATCATACATATATAAAACAAAAATGTCGAAAAACAAAAAGAAAACTTTTTCTTTTGCACACGATTCTACGTCTACTGATGATTAGGATAGCTTGTATGAAATGTGCACATATAGACAGCTGGGAAAAGTAAAAAGCAAGCTGTTAATAATTTTTTGATTCTAAGAAAATTTATTTTCATTTCAGCTAATAGCTGCTAGAACCCATTGAAATCTATATCATTTGCAATTGTGAAACAGGGTTACGCTTTATCATGCCCAAACGCGGCTATGAAGTGGTCTGTCGAACTCGTTATTTTCGACACTGAGCAAACGCGGCACCTATTTTGCCGATAAATTTTTCATATGCAAATGCTCATGCGAAATATTGAACAAACGTTCATACGAGTGCGATAAGTTAACCATTTCAACAATTTCACGTAACTTGACTCGGTGAGCATTCATAACGATATCGCGCATTCATATTTTCTTGATATTTTCTTCACCTCTTTTGGCCCTCCTGTTGATGGTAGTGTTGCAGTGCTTGTTGGACCGCGTTTAAATTCAGTAATCCAATATTTTACTGACAGAGTAGACCCGTCGTAATATCTATCTAGCTTTTCTTTTGTATCTTTCGTCATTTTCCAATCAAATAATAGTGTTTAATCACTGCTTGAAGTTCACTGTTTTACAGTTTTCAAGAAACACAAAAGTTGCTTAATTCAAACGGCTACAGCGAATAAACTAATCCATGAATTTGCGTGAAATTTTAACAGCTGACGTTTGACAGATGGCAATTAAAAAAACATGCTGTGTTTGTGCTGCTATCCACAGCTAGCAGCTTCAACATGAAATCCTGCCTATGATTAAATCGATAATAGGCTATTTTTAGCAGTAATACTCAATGTTGCGGCGTATAATCATACTAGTGTTTCTGTAACCATATTTAAAACTACTTATTCTTTGCGTGTATACGTGTTTGTAACTTTATTTTATTTTCTTTTTGTTTATTTTTGTTGTTGGAAAATCTAATAAAAGATATTAATCTACATTAAAATTCAATTTTTAATAAGTTTGCCTAAATCTGTTACACATACTCGTTGTTGCAACACATTCGAGCTTCATAAGTTATGAGTAACACGTAAAAGTTTAATCCACATCGCATGCCTGCCTTGTCCTTAACATTATTATTTTCAGAATTTTAACTTTATTTTCAGTTTCCATTAGTTAAGATTTTGCCTGACATTTTTCAACGAAACACAAAAAGAAATGAAATGGGCTGGGAAAAAATAAACCTGCAAGGAAAAAAGGCAATACTCTCTGCTTTAACTGTAGCTCATCATAAAAATGTCATCAACATCGTATTATTGTTGTTTTTAACCTTTTCCTCAATTCCGTTTTTTTTTTTTTTTGGAAATTTCCCAGCAAAATTGTGTTTGTATGTGGATTTAAATGTAATTATACATTTACATGTATACCGAGTAAGATACTTTTTAACATTTTGTAAATATGTGTTGGGCTAACAACTGTATTTTTCGATTTTTTCATGATACAGTAAATACAGATATGGCCTCAAACGTTTTAACCAAAATCTCGGTATGTTAAATTTGAACAACAACAGCAACAGAAAATATTGAAAAAAAAAAAAAAAACATAAACGCAATAAAAGAAGTGAAATTGTTAAAAATGAACAACAACAGCATGTCCATTCAACTTAAAAAACAAGAAACTCTGCACCATAAAGCTTAACAGGCTTGAGTGTACAATAAGGACACTAAAAGCATAACAAGATAAAAAAAGCAACGCAAATGAAACAAAAACCGGCAAAATGAGTATGGAAATGTAATTTCCAACGTTGTTCCGCGTTAAACAACCGCCAACAACAGTTTTGGAAAAACAAAAAATAATGATTCTACATTTTTTCCACCTCTTATTCGTTGTTTGTTTGCTATTGCTGCTGTAGCCTTTGGGGTTACAACGACAAAATACCGAACCACCGCCATCAACTCCACCACCACCTTCAACGCTTTTACTTTACATACTCTAGCTTTTGTATTCATAAACTAAATGTTGTCCAAAAACAAAAAAAAAAAAAAAAAATCCAGTTTAAAGTTGAAATAACAAACATAAAAAAATGTTGCCAGCTTCAAGGCGTATAGTTTTGTGTTTCCTCCTTTTTGCATAAATTGTTACTTCGGCAGGGGGGCTAACATCAAAAAATAGCTTGAAAGAAGCACAAAATATTATTTGAAAGAGAAAAAAATAGTATAGAAGCAAATTGTATATGAAATTGCAGCACTTTGTCTTTTTGTCAATCCTTCATTTTTAAGTTGTCAGCATAAAATATATGTAGAAAAAGTTGCTTTTATTCGATAAGCATATTTTTGAGGCTTTGGAGCTACAATACATATCTCGATAAATGTATTGTATTCAAAGCAATTAAAAAAAACCTAAAGCAAAACATGTGTTCATACAAAAAATGTTTCTAGTATTGTGTAAAGGACCGTGATGGTTAGACAGGTCAGCTGGTTTGGGCTGATGTTCTTACTGGACTTGGGCCTACTAAATCACTAAGCCTTCTCTGCCATTGAGTGCTGGAAAAAGCATACCGGAGTGATTAAAATGCCTGAACCCCTAAGCAAAGAATTTGTCTATATGACTATAAACTTATGGTAAAATGTTGGGATCCGTGGAGTTGGTCCATCATCAGACTAGGCCGACAAGGATTTTCAAATCCCCTGCCAAGGCTTTAAATTGGCAGAACGGAGATCACCATGCCCGTGGGTGGTTCTGCTTGCAGTTCAGCGCGGGCTGATGATGGTTTATGTGAGCACCTTGGTTGGAACGTTCTAGCTGTTTATAGTTATGCAGTTCATGGTTTTTTTTCGGAGACTAATAACCCCCCGAGGAGGTAAGGAATCAGTGATGATGGTTAGACGAATGAGTTAGTTTAATGGCTGATGATCTTAGTGGGCTTCGGCCTACCCTTACTTTTATTCCATTGTTTGCTGGGAAATTGCATACAGGAGGGATTAGAAGTCCCGAACTCTTAAGAACTCCTTTATAGCTGCAAACGTATAGTATTGCTTTATTAACTTCGCATGAATCCAAAATGCACCGTAATAGGTAGGAAGATGTGTACATGTATTTTTTCTCCTTTTTTGCCGTTGTCCGTGTTTTCTCTATATATGTTCATTATTAATTTATTTTCAATGCGTTTCATTACCTTGTAGTGTGGAAGGTGTTGGACTAAATATTGATAATCTGAGCAGTATCGAAGGTAAATACACTGGGCACTGATCAGTTTTAACTTATTTAATTCCAACATTTTAAATGTTGTAATAGAGTTTCCTTTGGTCTTTCATGTTATTATCGTTAAAGTTAAACCTCCCCAATAACTACTTTCTCTTTCCTCCTTATCATAACCTATTTTTCCAGTTCCAGTACAATGCACTGCATATGTAGTGGTCATCCCCTGAGTACTGGTCCAAGATAAAAAAAAAAAATTGTGACCTGGGTGCGCCTGGAAATCGTGAATAACACTGCTTTACAAATTTTAAATTTGGAAAAATACCAAAAACGCCACATGCCTAGATAAGTTAATTGGGACCTCCTGAACACGAAAAACGCTATAATTTTTTTTCTAAGTACCGTTTTTTAGATAACGGTACTTTGGTGTTTTTCGGTGTATAGTCTCACTCAAACCCTTGTGGAGCCCAAGCAAAAAGTCCGATCGAGATAAATAGCATATCTGTAGAAAGATAATTGAATGCCTTTTCCGTCGATGTACGAGTAATGCGAATTTCTATCTGACAAGAAATGGCTGAGTTATGACACCTCAAAGTTCAAAATTTGCCTATATTGCCTATTTACGTATGTTTCAAAATTTTTAATTTTGACTTCGTTTTTTTCTACGTTGTAGTAAAGATGTGGAATGATTTATTCTTTTACCAAATAGCTTATTTAATTACTAATATTTTAAGCGTAATTTGAAAAAAATTGGTTGAAAATAAAGGATTTTGTGGTACGACAATATTTTCATTTTCATTGCTCACATACTATTTTTGGTGTAAATTAAAAAAATTTTAATTAAGAATTCTGATTTAATCATCTCAGGCTTGTTCATTTGGGGCTATTTAAAGTCGTGGGTCTATGCCAACAAAGATGAATATTCACCCTTAAGGCGAATATTCGTCAGGAATGTGAACAGTCTTGCAGGAAGTTATAGCAAATGTGACAGATTGGGCATTAAGGTGTATCAAAACCAGCAGCAGTCACTTAACTCAAATAACAGAAAAAACTGTACAGATCCAAATAAAAATAACTTTTTTGTAAAAAAGTTCTTCAAAAACGAAATTGGATGATTAATTTTGTGACATCTTGTATAAACAGGAAAATTTATCATCCTCTTTCTCGCTGAGAATTTACAAGTGTCCAAATATTTATATAAAAAGATGTTAATAGTTTTTTAATAATATATAATTTTTTTTATGCTTAATTGAGCTTTTAAAATAAAATCCTTACTTTATCTTCTTGCTGTTACAAGTCCATAAACAATTCCCTTTTATATTCTTTTCTTTTTCAAAATAGAATTTTACAATAAATTGTATGTTTTAACTACTTGATTTTCTAACCAAATAACATTTGCTGTGTGATTAAACTGCACACACACTAATACAACGACTTGCTTACACAAGTATTTGTGGATTGTGTAGTAAATAGTAACAATACAAGTATTTATTTTACAAATTTTGTTGTTGGGTGTCATTTGTTAAAGAGGCTTGTCAACATAACATTTTACTTAACAAACAACAACTTAAAATACATATAAATTTTACCACTTACACTTGGCAACAAACTAAATACAAACTTTTTGCACAAAACAAAAAAAAAAAAAAAAACAGCAAAAGCCAAAATTTACAATTGATAGAGCAAAAAGTGACACTGCTCTAGCTGCTGCTGCTACTGTTTAGATTCAGCATCAACTCTTATATTGTAAAATATTTTATTATTTGTTTTTAGAAAATTTTATCTATCTGTTTTTCAAACTGTTGGCAAAAGTTTTCTTTGCTGGTTTATTTATCTTACGGGTAGACTAATGAAGCCATAAACTAAAAGTCAGTTAGTAGTAAAAGCAGGAACGAGTCAAGGTGTATGGGTGTGTGTGTGTGTGTGTGCGTCTGTTTGGAAGTGTAAACCTATTGGTTTTGTTATTTTAGTTGTTTTCTTATCCAGTATCTGTCTGTCTGTCTGTATCTGTATTGGTATTTATTTGCAGCCAAAAACAGCAAAAGTAAACACTTTCATGTATTTATATTTGTCTTTGTCGTTTTTTTGTTTGTTTCTGATATTTGTTTATTATGCTTAGGACATTTCTTAATTGATGTTTTTACACAAAGATTTATTTAAGCCAACATTGGAAATTTAACACACACACACACACATACACACACAAAAGAAAAGCAAATGTTAATAGATATATTTCAACAATTTTTTGTTTACTCGTAAAATATAAAAACTCCATATAAATTGACTTCTGGCTTTCTTGGAAAACTCAATTCAATTAGAGCTGCTATAAATTTAGGCTGGCTATAAATATTGTTGCCAGAGTGCATAAACACATAATAAATAATTTTTTATAAAATAAAATTTTGATTATATCACAGAAAAAACTATAGTAAAAATAAAATCAACAAAATTTTTGTCTGAAAAAATAATTTGTGTGCATATACATAAATAACAAAAAAAAAAAAAAAAAAAAAAAACAATAAGCTTAGATATCGTATTTTGTTGTTGTTGAAAAGATTAATTGTTTTCGATCAATAATTATTTTTACTAAACTTTTGTTTGAATCCGCGAATTTCTTTACAGGTCCACATTCAAACAATTTATTAATTGATTCAACGAATTTTGTTATTTATTACGAAAAAAATTTTTTCTGTGCATATTTCTAGTTTTTGAGCTGGTCAGAAAAAACAGGAAAAGTGCCTGAACAGAAAGAAATGCATTGTGTACAACAAAAATCCTTCTTAAGAAAAAAACTTAAGAAAGAAAAAACCTGAACTATAACCCGTTGTATATACAAATGTACAAACCAAAAATTTAATTTAAAAAATGCCACTTTATTTTATGTTCTTAAGCCGAGAACCAATTTTATTTTTAAATCTAGAAAAGAAAGGGAATGTAATAACGCTTTATTTACATAACAGTCCAAAACACTTGCTGCACTCGTTTATAATGATTAACACTTTTTCACTCGGCATATTTAAAATCTTGTTTTGCTTGAAGCTACCTGGCGCAAGATGGCAGCACAAACACAATTTTTTTTTTTTTCAAATTGCGATTGTTTTTTTAAATTAAGTTTTTTATTCACTATTTTAGCTTCTAACATTGATATCAATAAAAAATTATAAATAGCTTGTTTTCTATGTTTCCCAGCTATCTATATGTCGACATTTCATAGGAGCTACCCTAATCGCCACGTTTAATAATTGTGTAAAGTTTAAAGCAAAAGAAACAATATTTTATTTCAAAGATTTTCATACAAAATAGCAAAAAATAATGCTTTTTTTTGGATTTTTGATATATCTCAGCTCTATGTTTTATGAATCGATGTAGCAAAGGAATGGTGGAAGAAAAAAGTTGCTATGTGTAATGGTTTTCTCAGAAACGGTTGTTTCAGAAACGTTGTCCCTCTGTCGGTCGTTGCAATAGACCGACAGAGGGACAACGCTTAATCGACTTTTCTATTAATTCTGATTCAGAATATATATATTTATAGCGTTTCAAATGAAAACTGTAGAAATTACAAACGAAATCACCAACTTATATATAGCCTTAAAATTTTTGTGAAGGGTATAAAAAATGTGAAAATTGAACAAAATTTCAAAATAATTGATATTTTTTAATCAGACCTGGTATATAGATTTACGAGATTGATATGGCCCCTTTAGTATTTATATGCATTTTTTTTAATAATTTTTTCTTTGCACGAAATACCATCAATGTTCATTGATGTTGCTTAAACAACAAAAATCTGCCGACAAATTCGTCGCGACAGGCGAAATTTGTTAATCGTCGCAGTTGTGTTCCTAGCTCTAATCGGTATCAATTTTAAGTTTTTCTCTCTTTTTAGGATCGACTTTTACTTTTTAAATTGTATTTCACTTATGTTCTTTTACCTTTCTGAAAAATTCCTGTATGATTAGTGACTTATTTGAACTTCGTTTCCCCCATTTAATTGCTTTCAAAAGATCTCGCGTGATTGTGCCAAATTGTTATATTTTTTTTAATTCAAAACCATATGGCAGCTCATCACAAGAAGATTAGCAGCCGAACAATAAAGTTAAATTATGTAGCTGTTTTACGGAAATACTCGTATGCTTCTGTGAGAAACAATCTTCAAAGGCTACAAGTGCCAAAAAGTTGAGCAAATTTTCATGAGCTTTAGCGTATGTTGTTGAATAATGCATCGACCCACTAGGCCATAACCAGCCCATAGTGAACACAATATTGCAATTTTAGTGGGAAGCGTGACCCATCGGTGTGTTAGTTTAAAAAATCACCAGCTTTTCAGTAACCTTTAATTTTGTATGAAAAACAAACAATTCTATTGCACATATCCAAGTAGGTAGCGAACATGCCAAGCATTGAACATAATTTGCCAAAGCCAGTACCTCAGTACAAGAGCTCAATCTTTTTTGTTTTTTTTTAATCACCTTTAAATGCCTTCCATTAAGTGCATATTTAAGTTATGCTCTGTATTGTTCTTTGATTTTAATGCTATTCAGCATTTTGTACATTTTTTTTCTCTCTCTCTCTTAAAATGGTGTACAGTTTAGTTGCCTGGACGGCACCCAATCATCCAATACTACATATGATAAGCCTCTAACAGGCATTCATTCAAATCAAGTGTGTTTTCAGCGTCTCACTCAAACTCGGTGCTAAAGGAGATTGTTATTTAAAAATTTGCTTAAAAATTTCATCCGCGACTTATGGTTGAAACCACGTCTATAGCAGATTTGCTATAGAGTAATATATTCATAAAACAATAGCATGTTTTTGGGCGACTATGTTTTCAGCGTTTTGTTTTCTGAGTGTGTGTGTGTGTGTGTGTGTGTTCGAATGGGTATGTGTGTTTTTTCTGATTCTGTTTATGCTGCTGTTGTTATGCTTTTTTGCATTTCTAGTCATTGATTATATGAATGTGAAGCAACGATTTAAATTCCCCATAGGAGGGTTTTTAATTGGATTTTAAAATACTCTTACTACCGTTTTAGAGAGACATAAAATTTGAAAACATTGTAATGGTAGTTGTTGTCGTTATTGTTGTTGCTGTTGTTGCTGCTGTACTTGTTATTTGCTTGTTGGCCAACAATGATGATGATAATGGTGATGATGACGATGAGGACAATATTACTGCTTGCTTGAACAAATGATGACGATGCTGCAACTGCTGCTACTGCTGCTGCTGCTGTTGATGATGATGCATCGATTTATAAACATGGTAGCTAGATTCAGTTACATGCTCAAACCGTTCAAAATTTTTGCCTTGACCAGCTACTGTTGTTCATGTGTTTAAAAATTCGTTTATGTAGATCTTGCTTGGTCTCTAACTTCTTTTTTTGTTTTCTACCAACAATTTATGCCTAAGGCTTAGTTAGTTAGTTAGAGTGGGTATTACCTTTATATTTTGAATATGCAAAAAATGTTTCTCAGTTCCACACACTCTCACACACACACATACAAACACATAATATGAAAAGAAACCAGAATTTTCCATAAAATTGGCATTTGCATAAAAGGTTAAAATTTTTGTAGCAGATTTGCTGTTGTTATAACCAGGATAGGTTGGTAGTAGGTTTGTATATTCATATGTCGAAAAAAAAACAACACTGCCATTTGTCTATAGTCTATAGGACAGTAGTATAATGAGAAGTTTATAAAACTTTTAAAGCAGAAATTCCATAGAGACTATTTTTGTTCCAGTTGGCAGTTAGTTAATTATTTTTCTCTGCCAACTATTGTGTTTTAATTAACTGTGTGAAATTACTAGAAATAAACTTTAGTTTCTGGTTTTTCAAGTGATTTTTTATTTAAAACGGATCAGAAAGTTTAAGCACATGATAGCAAGTTGCCTTAAAAACCAATGAGAGAAATCTTTGTTATATGAAAACCAATATTTGTTTCTTAATTATAATCCGTAACTTGTCTTTAAAATTGATTTTTTGTTTTAAGTTTTGTGCACAGTTTTTGTTAAATATATTTTGAGTGCTTTTGAATAGTAATTCTGCTCAAGATTTGTACACAAAAAGAAAAAATGGCAATTTAATGAGATTTTTTCTTAAAATTTTTATAGAAATCACTCAAATTATTAAGTATTTTAACATAAATTGTCTTGTGTTGATCCTAATTTATTAATCTTTTTTAAATAATTATCTTGTTTTAAATAATTTGCAATTTCCGAGGTCGTCTTTTATAAAAATGTTTAAATAATTTTATTCAATATTTCGTTTTCCGTGAGAAAAGTTCGTCAGGAAAATAATTGCTATAATTTGTTTTTGAATATTAAAATTAAAAAAAATTTTTTGAATTTTAAGCAATTGAGTTTTTTATTCGCTAGTTTAGCTTCTAACATTTCTATGTTTCCCAGCTATATATATATATATATATATATATATATATATATGTCGACATTTCATAGGAGCTACCCTAATCATCAGTAGACTTAGGAAATTTTTGAAAGATATTCTCAAACATTAAGCTTTATATTCCAACAATCTAAATAAATTGTTGAGAATTTAAAAAGTTGAATGTTTGGGAATATTTTTCAAAAATTTCGAAAGTCTACTGATGATTAGGGTAGCTCCTATGAAATGTCGACATATAGATAACTGGGAAACATAGAAAACAAGCTGTTTATAATTTTTTATTGGTATTTTTGAGTTTTAATATTCAAAAATAAATTATAACAATTATTTTCCCGACAAAGTTTTGCAACGGAAAACGAAATATTGAATTAATTTATTTAAACATATTTATAAAAAAACGACCTCGGAAATTGCAAATTATTTAAAACAAGAAAATAAATTTTTTTGGTAACTCGATTGCTTGTGTTATGAAAACATCACAGAAGTGAAGGGTGGTTAAATTTTAAGGGCCGATGTTGATTTGGAATAAAACGCAAATTATTTAGGAATTATTATCATTTCTTTATTGAGTTTTTGTTGAACTTTTTATAAGTTCTTTTTTTAAATTAGTTCTTTTGTTTTTGTACATTTGTATATCAGGTTTTATTTCAAGTTTTCCCTTCTTAAGCTTTTCTTAAGAAGGATTTTCAACAATACAAACTTGTTGTGATCAATAGTTTTTGATTGAAGAAAACAAGAAAAATAATAAGCAAATCTTTAGCTGGAGGGACAACTGGCTGTTTCGTAGGCGCTGAACGAATCATCAGCATCCACTCGGATTTGAATTCGGGGCATGACGTATCATGATTGAGAATACGGGTAATGGTACGGTTCAATTATATGTACAAAAAACTATCGTCTAAATGGTCACCCGCTACCTCGGCAGCACATTACCATCCGACGGTCCAAGTTCTCGAGGACGCGGAGGCTTAATTGGGCTTCTATGCCGTTAATGTGCCGGTTTATCCCATCCTGTAGCACTGTAGCTAACCTATCGACGTGCACCTTTAAAAAAACCCCCAAGGGAAGAAGTCTAACGGCGTCAAATTACATGTTCTTGACGGCTAATTTACATCGCTACCATGTCCGTGAGATAGCACCGCCGTTGAATTTTTCGCGCAAAAGAGCCACTACTTCGTTAGCTGGGTGACAAGTAGCACCGTCGTGTTAAAGCCATATTTTATCCACATTCAAATCTTCAAGTTCGCTTCAAAAACTCACTATATTAGGATATCGAATACCATTCACAGTAACAGCCTGACTGGACCCGATCATGCCGCCAGACCATAAACCGCATCAAACATCCACTCAGGTTGGTTTTTAGACAATTCACTTTTGAGTTATCATTGAGCAAAATGTGACAATATTGCTTATTGACAAATCGAGTGAGCTGAAAATGTGCCTCATTACTGAAGAGGATTTTCTTCGAAATTTGTTCAGGCACTGTGGCAATTCTTTGCCACTCTTCTGACCATTGACGATACGTGGAACGGTCAAGAGGCTTTAGTTCTTGAGTCAATTGCACCTTGTTTATGCATAACGTTCATCAACGACGAACACGAGAGGTGGAACTGCTGGACAGTTGAAGTGGACGGCTCTTTAGCCACATTATCACGAACAGCAGCAATATTTTCTGCAGAGCACGCTGTACGAGCATGCACTAGTATTTTCACATCTCCTACAGACCCGGTTGGCTCAAAATTTTGCACGATTGTGTACGCATTTGGACGATTAAATTAAATGAAAAAATCGCGAAGTGCACGATATGAATTTTTGAGATGAATGCCCATTTTCATAATAAGCCTGAATAACTTTAATGCGTGACTTAATTTGAATTACTCTGAAATTGAGATACATCAAATGAAATGCAGAAAAGAACTTGACATTTAGGTGTAGTTCACATTTAAATATTAAATGAAAAATTATTTTTTTTTGTGTGGAAATAAAACTTTTAAAGCAAAATTTTTTTAAGAAATAAATATAATAACTTTCCTTTTAAATTTCTTAAGTTAACTCACTCTTAATTGGTATCAGTTGCTAAAGTTGTCTATATGTAGGATTTTGTGGCTTTTGTTTTATTTTGCCAGATTGCACCCAAAAGGCAGTCAAGTGCACAAACATTGCGTTCCTATAAATACTTTAAAGGTAGAAGTAGTAATTGTTGCGGTAGTTCAGCTGCACACAACTACCGCTTAGGGATAAATTAACTGCACAATAATGCTAAAGACTTTCTTTTGCCCAGCAGTTTAGAGCAACAAACACAAGCAACCACCAAAATAAAGGAAAGCAAACGAAAAAAAAAAATTGAAGATAAATGCAGCAGGTGTTTTTAGTTGTGCAGCTCAAAAGTATACTACACATTAAGCCAGAGTGTATATATGTGTGTGTGTGTTTCTGTGTGCATGTTAAAAGCCTGAACACAGGATACAAGACAGCCAAAATGTCTTGATTTTTAATGATGCCAACTCCATAAAGAAACATGTACCAGCCACTAATCTTTAAGATATAAGACAAGACAGGAATAACTTGTCAGATGGTTTAAGGAAACTCACTGCTCAGTTCAGTTACTTAAACATTAACAATATAAAAAAAGGAATAATAAAAAACCTGGAAATAAAACCCGGGATTTTATGCTTTTCTCCGGCGCACATTTTGGCTAAATGAAACAATAAAGTGTATTCAGTTTTTAAACCCTGCCATATTAATTATATTTTAAATGGTTTAATTTTTTTTGTTTTAGTTTTGTGCTATTTTTTCTTCTACTCAATTTTGTTTTTATCGCTTTTAAGTCCTTTGGAGTATCTCTGATCAATTGGCCAGTTATAGGTTAAATGAAATTCCAACTCAATTATCTTGACTGAAAACAATTACCTGAAGGATTTTAGTAGCTTTATTAAATATATTACCTGAAATCCTGGCTGTTTTTTTTCTGTCGGTTTCTTTCCTTTAACTTATAAACATTTATTTAAAAGGAATTGCAATCCAACAGATTTTTTTTTTTGTTGATTTTTTCCACAACTGGTAACAATTTATTTTTCTTTCTTAGGCTTTAACTTAGACTGGGGTATTTATAGGGCTTAAGCCAATAAAATATTGCGCAAAAAAAAATCAGCAAAATAATCAACAAACGTTAAAACAAAAAAGATTACGGTGACTTTATAATATAACGAAGGCAGCAAATACTATAAGTCAGAGAAGAATAAAAAAGAATATTTGAAATACAACAGCATAAAGGTAAATTGCTTTGATGTTGCTAAATCCACATAAATTGATTAAAGAACTTTAGCAAAAGCAGCAATAAAAATTATAAGCCAAGGAATTTAATCCAAAAATATAAAAAGAAAAATATTTTAAACTTAACAATTATTTAAACGAGCAAACCAAACAGTTTTCTTTTGTATATTCAAAATTAAAATTGATTCAAGAAGGCGGCCTTAGAACTTATGTGTCAAACAGTTGGTGGTTCTTCCAATTACATTTCCATAACGTGACGCTTGCATAACATTACGTTTTTCATATTTGACTTTGAAGACATGATAAATTTGTTATGGAGAGATTTCATAGGAGCCATCTTAAAAAGTAGACTTGGAAAGCTGTAAAAAATATATTCAAATACTTAAATATATATCTCATTATTTTAAATTAATCATGGAGAATAAGAAAAGAAAAATAATTTTTCTTCTCACAATCTATTTTTTTAGTTCCAGTACAATGCACTGCATATGTAGGGGTTATCCCCTGGGTACTAGTCCAAGATAAAAAAAAGATAAAAAAAATCATTTTTTCTAAGAGAACCTTTAATTTCTGTCTTTGAGCCATTCATTAATATGTTTGTATTTTGTATATTTAAGAATTTTGCTCTTAATTCGAGAATTTTATATATATTCTAAGACATGGCAGGATTGGTTCTCTTGAATTTTGGGCCTTTTTAAATAGTCACAATAAAATATTTTTATAATAAACGCAACTTAAAAATATCGGATGGTTAAAATTTAAGAGCTGATGTTGAATGTGGACCACCCATAAACTTCAAGTTTTTTCTGCATTTCATATGATATTTCAGTCTAGAGTGGCACGACAACGCCCCAATTCAAACAGCCAAATCCGTAAACTCCTGGATTCAAAGCCAAAAAGTTGATGTCCTGGAGTTGGCTAGGAAAGTATACTAGTCCCGAAATCAATACACGCACAAAAACAGAATCGAAGCCATCAAACATGCTTGGTCCACCAATTCGTTGGATTACATGGGAAGTCTGTAAAATTCCATTCCCAATCTAATTTTCAAGGTGATTTCAAATAAAGGCGGAACCCCACATTACAAATTTCATTTAAAAATGTTCAAAATATCACGAACTGGCAAGAAAAACATGATTTTTGCTTAAAAATATATTGACGACCAGTTTTTGGTTACATTTTTATACCCTTCACAAAAATGTTAAGGGTATATATAAGTTTATAATTCCGTTTGTAATTTCTACAGTTTTTATTTGCTACCCTATAAAGTATATATATTCTGAATAAGAATTAATGGAAAAGTCGATTAAGCGATGTCCGTCTGTCCGCCGTTGAAATACCGTTTCTGAGAAAATCATTCGACATAGAAACTTTCTCTATGTCGGTTCACATATAGCTGAGATATAGTCAATATTCCGTAAAAGGCATTAATTTTTGCAATTTTGTATGAAAATTTTTGAAAGCAAAAATTGTTTGTTTTGCTTCAAACTTCATACAATTATGAAGGCAAACAAAAAAAAAATAAATAAAATAAATTTCAGATATTGGTCCATATATACCCGAGATATAGCTCCAATTGGGGTTTCATGAAAATGTCTCGTAAGCGAATTTAGACAACTTTTTTTTGCTTCAAAGCAGTTCTAATAATAATATGAGATTATATAAATATGGAAAATGAAAATTTCCGACATCGGTCCATATATACCCGAGATATAGCCTAAACCGCGTTTTTCATGAAAATGAAAACTTTTCCATTTAAATGTGTATGAAAGATTTCTTTTATGGAATGGTGATTACAAGACAAAGATATTTTTTCCCCGATTTCGCTCCATATATATCCGAGCATATTCAGTTCAAATTTGTAATATATACTATACATATACGTGACTATCGTAAAGGGTATTTTAGATTCGGCTCAGCCGAATATACTACACTCTTACTTGTTTAATATACTTTTGCTAAAAATTAAAAATAAAATATTAACTTTAACCATTATTGTTTTATTTTAGGAATAATTTATATTAGTCAGAAAGATAAAAATTGTAAGTCCATAACGCAAATGGATTAGGTAGTATTTAACATTAAAAGAAAGTGTAACGGGGGGCGCTAACCTGATGACGCGCAGTGTGTGTATGTAGAACAAAACCTTGATATATAAGTGTTAAATATGCTTTTTCCTTTGTTTAATTCATGAATAATATTCAACGCTGTTTACAGGTGTTAAATATTTTTAATTAAACTGCATTAAAAGTTCTTTTTGAGTTTTTTTGTGTTTTGTAAAATGTAATTTTTTTTCTTCGTGTTTTTCTTTTTTTTTTGCTTTTAGAACTCCTTGTTTTGTTTAGAATTTCCTCGAACTATATCCATTATATGGTACACTGCAAGGACTCGTTTATTTTTCTTACATTTTTCTGCACTTATGCTTGAGTGAAGGAAAACGCGCGAATCAGCTAACACAAACAAAAGAAGCTTAAGCCACCTCCAACTTCTAAGCAAACAAAAGCTGAAAAAGAATAAATACACTCAGCACGACAGAAAAACTGCAATGTACTACTCCTTTCAGCAAACAACATCATACAAGTAAATGTTTATTTTCTGTTATACTTGTTGTTCTTGCTGCTGTTGCAGGTACTTTATTTGCAGCATGTTTGCATGTAGAGATTGTGTGGAAGTGTGTGCATGTGTGTGTGTGTGCGAGGTTGTTTTTGTTAAATAAATATGATGTGTGATTATGTTTGTGAAAGTGTGTTGAGATGTGTGTATGAGTTTTGTTTTTAAATGGTTGCGTGCGGTTTTTATGTATTTGACTTTGTGGTTGTGGTGGTGTTTAAACACAAAAAGATGAAAAAAAAGAAAATGAAATTCACATTACACCAGAAAACAATTTTTCTAAGAGTAACAAGGTAGTGAGTGGGTAGTTTGCCATTAGAATTTTGTTTTCTTTTATATTTTTTGTTATTTTTGTTTTTTTTTTTTAATTTCCAGGCCGTTGATAACAAATATTAAGCCTGCTGTTAATTCAGGCCTGTATTAAAGTACAAGTAGGTGTTATTGTGTTTCTATGCCTTGTTTTTCTTTTGTCAAATACCTTTTCTGTTAACACCTTCGCTTGAAAACACAGGACTGGTTTTTTGTGTGAAAATATTAAACAAAATATGTATGTGCTCATATAAAATAAGAATATTATAAGGGCGGTTGTTGGCAGGGAAGTTAACTGGGTTACGTTGCAGTTTTATTAAATTTTTTTATAATCTCAACTGCCTGTGAGACATTTCTTTTAATAAACCACAATTTAGGTGATATTAACATACTTTGTCTACCTTCATTAGAAAATATGCCTATAAAAATATGGCAGTATTAGCAAAACTCACAAGAAAATCAAGCAAATAAGCGAACTGGTGAAAGAAATGGTGTAGTAAAATTACATGTTAGTAATCTATATCAACACAACGGTACCAAACTGAACCCAAGTGGGCTGGCTTTACAATAGCTGGCAGCCTGTTAAACCCAAATCTATATAATTAAAAAACAACCACGTTTTTAATTATCCCTTCTTGGACCGTTCTACTAGAGGGCTGCTCAACCACAAGAAAAATGTCTTACAAGACAACGTAATATTTTCAAATACTGTCCATCGTTTTCTTTTACATTTCAAAACAAACACTTCAGTGCCGTAAAACGAATGCTATCTTATAATCTTTAGACCGTTCTACTAGAGGGCTGCTCAACCACAAGAAAAATATCTTATAAGACATCGTAATATTTTCAAATACTGTCCATCGTTTTCTTTTACATTTCAAAACAAACACTTCAGTGCCGAAATGTTCAAAACACAAAACGAATACTATCTTACAGTCGTTTAGACCGTTCTACCACAAAAAAATGTCTTACAAGACATCGAAATTTTTTCAAATACTGTCCATCGGTTTCTTTTACATTTCAAAACAAACACTTCAGTGCCGAAAAACGAATACTATCTTATAATCGTTTAGACTAAACACCAGTAGAACCATAAAAAGTAGAATCAAATTAAAGTAGAACTTCAAGCATTGTAGTAATGTTATACTTCAGTTTTGTTTACAAAATGTGTTGTTGCTGTTCATGGTTTTTGTATTTGCATTAGTGCACAAGTGCTCTATACAATGTGTGCTCATATGACAATGTGTTAGTGCTAATGTTTTAATGCACTCGCTATGTTTTGCTATGAGTCATCGTTTATTTGCTTCATTCTGATGTTTTGTTTTGGCTTTTGCTATGAAACAGAACTCAATTACTGTCAAGCACTGTCGTGAATGTGTTTCAAAACTTTGAATGTGTTTCTAAATGTTCTGTAGCTTGTTTGTTTTGTTTTAAAAATGATTCTCAAATACAGTGCTTGGAAATGCTGCATAGTAATGAGAGTATATGCAGCCTTTCATGTACTATATGATCGATTATGAAAGAATATATCTGGTTGGAAAACTATTTTTACTCATATAAGCACAATCTGAAACTCAATCAGTTCGGGTCAGTACTTTAGGCTATCAAATTATTACTAACACTAAAAAACAAAACATATGTATGTGTTTGACGTAAATATAAGTAAATTAAAAACTGCGTGGCCAAATATGAGTAAAGAACATGTAGACCAGGAGTCCGCTGGGGGGTTATGCCACTGTTTTGCCGCCATTTTCATAAACATTAGGCTTGACAGTTCATATTTAGCAGTTGTGAAGTAGACATGTGACATATATACTCGTATTAAGGCCAATATTCAATAAGCCAACGTGTTTTAATAGTTTAAATATCGTATCAAAATCATTCATGGATTACTGTGACGAAGAGAAAGTTACGTGAAATTTTGGTAGTAACAACGTGGCAACGCACTAAAATGCACTATTTATCACTTAATGAACGATTTCAAAGAAAGAGCGTCTGTAGATAATAATCTTAAGCATGGACGACAACGTACTGCAAGGTCGGGTGAAAATATTACTGCTGCTCAAGAAAGTGCTAAAAACAATCCATCCACCATAATTCGCCACCATGTTTAGGAACTTGGTTTTCAGAGAACAACGTTGGTCACAATTTTGCACAAGAATTTGACATTTGTTTCCATTTAATATTCAATTGACAAAAGAGCTTTTTCCGCAAGATCATTTACGCTGCCGTACATACGAGAGCGGATTGATGTTGAAGCCATCGAGGGGAGCGATTTCGTAATATGATTAACTTTACTTCTTTGAAATTTTATATTTCCACAAATGAGACTATTATATTATAATCAAGTAATTGACTTTACTCTGACTAATACACTTAACTTATTAAAATAAAAAATAAAAAAAAACCAAATTATTTATGCGTTCGTGTGTTTTTCATGGTAAACAATTATTTGTAAATATTAATTTATTGGTGTTTTGTTGAACTTTATAATTTTTAAATTAGATTTTGAATATTATTAGTGCAAATGTTCTTGCAAGTATAAACACAGGGACATATAGTTTTTCCTTGCACGTGATTTTTTTATTGTTTTTTTTTGCTCAAAGTCATCACTACAAGCAAAATTATTGGATAGTTTTGTTTTTTTTTCAAAAGAATTAAAACATGTGTATTACTCTCATTATCTCTTTTAGGTATTGTCATTCAATGTACTCACTTACAGAAAACTAGCGATAGCAATTCGTGTGAGAAACATTGGAAAACTCACAAACAACCACAAGTAGCTGAAATTGTATAAATTCAGTAGTCTGTTGTAAGTTGAATCGTATATGCGTTCAGTTGCTATCTTGTGTTAACAGCTTATGCTATTTTTGACTTTATTGAAATACCACCATTCAACTGCGCCATTTTTATTTGTTTCAACTACTTGAAATTCTCTTGATTCACTCTTAAATCAAACATGCTGCTGGAAATCTTTAAAGTTTTACACAAGAACTCAAATTTTAGGTTATCATTATGTATTAGAGAAGATTTCAATTTAAAACTAGACAACCATTTAAAAAAGAGTATTGGATTTTAAATCCATTCTAGAACAAAACTCACAACTAATAATGTTGGTTAAATCAGCACGTATAAGTTTAATTTACAATCATATACAAAACTCATACTAATGCAAGCAAATTTCGTATGGATGCCAAGTAAAACAGACACAATTTCCATACATACACACATATGTACATACATGGATGCATACGTTTGTGTATTGATTTGCCAGTACACACAACAATCATTTTATGCAAATTTGTTAAGAGTTACTGTATAAAAAGGGGATTTGTTGAGGGCTGAAGTGAGTAAAATGGGTTATAGAATAAGGATAAAACTCTTCACATATGTATATGTATGAACGTATATAAATGGACAAGGCTGGCAAAGGTTATCATGTTACCCAATACATTTACATGCAGTAACGAAACAGAAAAAAAAATCAGTTTTTGCTTTTAAGCTTTAGACCATTGCAGCCATTGTTGATTTATTTGGAATATATGCAATATAATCACACTGTTGTGAATGTGTAAATAAGGACTAGTAATATGAACGGTTGGCATGTTAGAACGTATGTACACTAATATGTTTATAATATCCTTTAGATGCAACACAATTGGTATGCTGGGTTTAAGACTTTAGTTTTTGATTTTGTAAAATTTACAAATTGATGGAAATTATTTTGTAAATTTGGCAGAGTAATTTTACAGAATGAAGTAAAAAAAAACTAATAATGTATTTAAAATATATAAAGGGAAATAATAGAGCATTAGTACATGAAATAAACATGCTGTAATTATATCAAATGAAACAAAATACCTAAAAGCAGAGTACTTCATTCTGACATGCAGAAATAAAAGTGAGTTGTTGCGTCAAAACTATTAATTGTTGATTTTTAGAATTTAAAACTTGTTTATTAACAATAATAATGTGAGCTCGGTGACGGGATGTTTTAAGCACCACTGCATGGGAGAGCGCACGATTACCTTGATCTACAATCCAGGACAAAGATGTGCTGATGAGTGGTACAATGATTATAAAATAGCTGCTTTTCCCTCCGGCTAAACATAATTCTTAGTAGTACGAAGGCGGATTGATATTGAAGCTACCTGAGTAGGGACAAAAAAAATTTTTTTTTTTTCAAAAACCATTTATTTCTTAGCTTAGCCTCCTTTAAGCTCAATACACTTAGCAAAACGATACTCCAATTTTTTTTATACTAACTGTATTATAAGATTTTGGAAAACCCTCAAAATTCGCGTTAGTTTCGTAAGTATCTTCGTTTGAGATTAATTTTTTTACTTTGAGCCATTTTTCCAAGTTTGGAAACAGGAAAAGTCACTAGGTGCTAAATCTGGACCATAAGGTGAATCATCAGCCAAATCAAAATCTGTTTCAGGTAATTTTAGCATTGTATCTAATGCTGTCTGAATCGGTGCGTTGTCTTGAAGAAAGAACACTTTTTTAATTTTTAAATTTGGTAGTTTTTTCTGGGATGTTTGGCTTGCGGACCATCCCGGAGCACATCATGGTTTCAACTTAAAACCGCAGGAAAGGGAATCAGTTTTCCTGTTAACTGTGGTGCATGTTGGTTTTCGGAAGCTAATATTCCCCAAAGTGTGGTTATACAAATACCTGTAATGTAACGAATCAGTAATGTTAGTTAGACGGGTGAGTTGGTTAAGGGCTGGCGCTCTTAATGGGCCTCTGAACTAATTACGCCCAACCATTGACTACAAATTGCACACACAAAAGGGGTTAGAAGGCACGAGGATTTGTTCATATGGCTACGAGTTGCGACCTGTGTGAACCTTGCAGAACACATGAGATCCACGATGAATCGTGAAAAATTCACCCCATGGAGCTCATCCGCTATTAGATGAAGGTTGCCAGTCAGGTGCTGATGTAAATAAACTCCACATTCTGTTTGATAAGTAAGAGGCAACAAGTGTGACAGGTCAGTAAATCGGAAAAAAACATCAGTTTTATTGTCATGAATTTATGGTTGATCAGCTGAAGACTTCTTGATTGATGAACAAACACCAAAAAGTTAATATCACCACTATCTGAGCCTTGCCGTAAGTTCTCACCAAAATCTGCAAGTACCCTAACACAGTTATGACTCTGTCAAAAATCAGATTGCATGACAATAAATTATTAATGTTAACATTATCATATATGATATAAAAACTTTCGTAGATATAACAATTTTTAGGATTAATATTACGAACTTGTAGCTGTTTATGGCCCAACGCTCCAAAAAATGTCCAAGAAAAAACCAAATAATTGTTCTGTGTTCAATTATGTACTGAATGGAGCGCCAGAGATGTTGAGGAGGCAAAAAGAAAACTAAGGCAAATGATGATGAGAATAAAAGGATGTCTAGATGCACATATCCTGTAATTGGCTGAGCAGCAGACTGCGCTCTTAATCCTTACCAGACGTCATATTCCAATGGAAATTGATGTACAGTTTGGTGACTTGATCATGACAACGAGGAAATTCGTGAATTATCTCGGGATAAGGCTCAAAACTAACGTTCTCAGAACAGGTTCAGTATGCTGTTAACAAGTCTACTAAATAACTGGATGATTAAGCCGGCTGATGGCGAACGTAGGAGGCTCACTACTAGAAAAATATAAACTTTTAATGGAGGTATGGAATAGCATCCTTCTATATGGGAGCAAAATCTGGGCGGAGAAAGTTAGCTCACAGAGTAGATCAACACCATTGTTAGCAGTGCAAAGGGTAGCTGCTTTACGGGTCACATCTGCATACCGATATCAAGGCAGACTTGCTATGCAGACCTTGGAAGTAAGCAGCAAATACGGGAGGAAATGTTACACAGTTGGTAGGTCTAGATGGAGCACTGACACTAGGGGAAGGTGGGCGGAGCGTCTCATTCCCAATATCGAGAAATGGTTGAACAGATAGCATGGGAATGTGGAGGATTATTACCTGACTCATATGCTGTCAGGTCACGGCTATTATCGGAGCTACTTACACAAAATGGGAAAATTTAATCCCTTGTTCTGTATATACGAAGAAGAATAAGTCCTGGACGACGCCGAACACACTTTCTTTAAGTGTATTGGATGGGTGGAAACTCGTAGAGAGCTGGAGATGGTAGCTGGCTCAATAGCGGTAAAGAATGTCGTGGACATCATGATAGTGAGCGAGGTCAACTTTTTGGCGGTATCGCGATTTTGTGAAAAATTCTGCGGATGAAAAAGCCAGATCTGGAGGCCGCAAAACAAAATCATAATCAGGATCCCAGACAAAGGGTAGTGTAAAGAGAAGGGCTGATTTAGCCATTGGGAATTCACCCCGAAGCAACGCTAAGGTGGAAATTTTTATCCCAGCGAGAAGAGGGGGTTTTTAGTCGGTACTTCACTGTGGTGATCAGTCCGACACAAAGCGGGGGGTACGGACCCCCTGGTCAGTGCGCAACGCATTTTTCTCCCTCGCAGAAAAAAAAATGGGCCAACACAAAACCTCATATGGGCTATAAATATTGTTTCATTAAAGATTATTTCTTTTTCGTAAATGGAATGAAATTTGTTCGTTTGTAAAAATAAAGACTCTATGGCAAGAATTGAATCTGCGACCTCGAGACTGTTAGCCGAATACTCTGTAAATAAAATAAAAAATAGTAGAAAGGCCGGACTCTAGACAAAGGGATTTGTTAATATGACCAAGTCTAACAAGTTTTAAAAATCTACCCCACCTGACTGTACTTTGCGTGTTACATGGGGGCCATGGTGAGCAGTTAATAAACTTAGTTCAAAACTTTAGCTCATCGTGAGGTACTCGCAGTTCACAAATTTTGCACTTGCGTGCATTAAATGATGAAAACAAACACACATTTGCTTATGAAAATTATTTTCGTGTTTTTGACTGGAAACATATCTTGTTTATGTAATTACTATTTTTTCTTGTAATCAAATATATCTCACGATATTTCAACTCCTTTTCTCAAGACTCTTAATGACTTGAAAAGATCTGCAAATAGTTGTTAAGAAAAACTTCTTTCTCTAGCTGCAAGATGCATATTATACCTTTACAATTTGTTTCAATGTCCTTAACTGCTAATACAGTTTTTTCTATTTGCTGCAGTGAAAAACTCTTTTACGAAATACCATCTGTAATCTTATTTAAAAAGAAGTTTTTTGTACACTTCAAAATGTACAATGCTATCAGTTTCTGTTGCTGTTTTTGTATTTTTTTTTTCAACTAAAGTTTTTTCTTTCTTATTTTTTCCCCTTTCTAATGTCTTGCAGCTAGGACTTTAATATTATATTAAGACTTTTGACAGCTTCATCGTTATCATCATTAGTTTGTCAAGTTAATTAAATTGCCATCAAGCAATGTTAAACAAAAGAACTGCAACATTTAAACGAAAGCAAAAAAGAAAAAAAAAAGAGTTAATATTTCGAATTGAAAAAAAAAAGAATTGAGGATTTTGATTTAAATGCAAATTGCAAGGCAACATGAACAGCAAAATCGTCTTGCGCCAAGTTCATATAATTTACTTTTAATTAAATTGAAAGGTTGAAAGTTTCATTTCTTGTCTGTCGTTTTATTTTTTGTTTTTTATTGTCTAAGAAATACATTTAATGACACCTTAAGCAGCATCTGTATTTAAAAAAAGGAAGGCCAGCAAACTTGCAATTAGTAAAAATGTAAACAAAGTAAATGTTTTACTTCAATCAAGTATGTTTTCAATTAATGGCAATCAGCAGTCATTAGCAAATATTATAATTAAATTAAATTGCGTTTAAGACAAAAACATTTTAAGATAAATAAAGATAAATTTGTTGTTTTGATAACGTTTGCTGGAAATTTTAAAGAGAGTTTAAAAGAAAAAACTTTATATCTTTTGTTGTCTTAATTTGTAAAATATTTTCTTTTGGCAACTACTTTAATTAAGAATTTATTAAAGTATATTGTTTTTGTATTACTATTTTATTAAAAAATTTTATAATTTAAAGATAAAAACTTTTTTCTTTGTTTGTTTGGCATAGCATGAATGCTGTTGGCCAAATTGGGAATGAACAAATATACAGTGTAATAGTATGAAGTATAACCAATATTAAGATGTATTTAAATACGAGTACAGTGTTGCTGTTTTAGTGCGAAGATTGGAGTTGTCAGATTACTTCCCGCCAATTGGGATTCACAAAGCCGATTTTGGGAATTCCCATAAAATTTCGCAACCACTGCGCTAAGCCGTGCGTGTTTTGGCCATCTTACATGCATCTGAAACATAAATAGTCATTTGCTTTAGCGCGAAAATTGAAGTTGCCTGAGGAAGCGGCGGGACTTTGACGTTTCCTGCAGCCAACTTTGGGAATTGCCGAAAACCTTGAAACCGATCAAATCGGAATCGGTTTTTTTTATATTCGAACCTGTGGTTCTGAACTAGTAATGGCCATTCAATATAGCGAGAAAATTGAAGTTGTCATATTGTTTCTGGGGAAGTGAGGGATTTTGGAGATTTCTGAAGACGATTTTGAGAATTAAAAACTTGAAACGCGTTGTACAAATAATTATCTGGTTACGTGGATAATTAATTTGATATCGAAGCGTGTTTTCTAATTTTTTAAACTATATTTATTTATTTGATATTTAATTATTTGATCTTGTTTAAGTAAATATTTCTTATTTTTGCAGCTAAAGATCATTTTATTTTATAAAAAAAATTCAACAGTATTTATATTCAATATTTCGATAACAATTTGTTATCATCGTCAGGAAAATAAATATGTTATTCCCTTAAATAACATATTAATTTTCCTGACGATGACAAAAATTGAAAATAAATACTGTTGAGTTTTTTATATAAGCAGCAAAAATGAGAAATATTTATATTTATTAATTTTTGTTTGTATTTTCTTTATATAATAATAATAACTATTATTACTTTTCAGTGTTTCCTCTATGTAATTCATTACCTTGGAGTAGTCGGAGCATTAGATAATTTTTTTTCGTTATTTCGTTACAACTGATCAGTTGTAACGAATTTAATTCCAACACGTTAAACGCTTGTTTTTGTCTTTCCATGTTATTATTGCTAGGTGTAAGTCCGATGGCCAAAAACACTACTCCCTTTTTCCTGCTCCTCATAATCTATTTTCAGTTCCAGTACAATATATAGGTGCTATCCACTGAGCACTGATCCAAGATAAAAAAATTTCATATTTGGTAGTCGTAAAGTCGAAACGTGGCAAATTTATTATAGATAAATATGTGACTAACGTGTTTTAATCGTTAAAGCATTTTACATTTTATAACCAACTTCTTTTAATCGCTAAAACTTTCTATCAAATTAAATCATAAATTTTTCTGATGATGAGAAAATTACGTGAAATTTTTTGTGGGAAAAATGTACCAACAAAAAGCACTATTTATCGCGTAGTGAATGATTTCGAAGAAAGAGTGTTTGGGGATGATAAGCCCAAGCATAGACCACAACGTTTTGCATGATCGGTTTATCGGTTACTGCTGCTCAAGAAAGTGCTAAAAAAAATTCATCAACCTCAAGTCGATGCCACTTTTAGAAGCTTGGTCTTCAAATAACAATAATAAACAGAATAGTCAGTTCTGGGCAATGGTAAACCCTCATTTTATTCATCCTCATATCATTCATTTTATCAGGAGGAATCATTGGACCTTATTTCTTTGAAAATGAAAACAGTGACAGTAACTGTGAATGGGGAGCGATGTCATGTTATGATTGACTACTTTTTAATGTCACCACAGCATGCTTTGGGCTTGATTAAAGTGTGTTATCAACAAGACATACAGCCAGAATTATAGTTTACCTAATAGAGTGGTATACCTTCCCGGCGGACACCCAGTATTTTTATTATAAACTTATCCAAAGTAGCAAGCAATTGAGAGAAATTATTATTGATGGTTTATTCCAAAAATCGATATCCTAACAATCTAAGTTAATTGATGATTAGGGTAGTTGCTATGATATGTCGACATATAGATAGCTGGGAAACATAGAAAGCAAGCTATTTATAATTTTTATTGGTATATACTAGAAATATTTTTATTATTCGAATAACGTTTTTCATTGTATTCGTTCGATTGAAAGTGCATCACTAATATATTTCTTATTTTCCTTTCAAAAATAATATTTTCAATTCATATAAAAAGTAACGTTCTAATTTATTTATCCAACAATCATAATACATTGTTTTTGTTAATATTTTCCATAAAACTGTTTATTTAAAGAAAAATCAACAAATCAAATGTCATTTTAGCCTACAGTTAAAGTGGCCCATTTCAACTTTAAACGTATGGTAAGCTAATAATGGTTTATGGATACAATGTTAGGAAATTTTTCTTACCAAGCTTCGTTAAGTATTTTTGTATACGACCGTAAGTCTTTTGTTTTCCATGATGAATTAAAAAAAGTTTTTAATTAAATCAGAAAATCACTTTTTTGTATTGGAATCATTTATAAGACTTAAAGCTTAGGATTTATTTTCAAATGGAAGTCCCAATAAAATTTGATCACAAAATTGTATATACAAATTTGTTAAATTTTTAATAGGCTTATATTTTTACATAATTTTTTATATACAGACATCACTAATACATATACAGTCGAACTTCCATAACTCGAATCACCATTATCAAAAAAAAAAAAAAATTTGACTTACAGAGACTTCGAGTTACAGAATTTTTTTTGGCAAAATAGAATATAAGGTTTTTGTATTATGTATTCTTATTTAAAATAGCCTCTAATGGAAGACTTTATATTTAGGAACATAAAAGAAGAAGGATATGTACTCATATAGTTAAAAAATTGTAGTTAAGTAAAATACATATTCCTAAATAAGTGACTGACATTTCACTTTTTTTTTAATTCATTAAGTTAAATGAACTTTTCATCAAATAATCGTTTTCTTAATGCCTCTGCTTCCATTTATCAAGTCAACCTGTGCTTGTTTTTTCCTGTAATATTTCACCAGATATAGGCATGTTTTGGCTTCTGACTGCTGAAAACCAATCGAGGATTGCTTTGTCGAAATTTTTGAATTTTGGGGTTCTAACTCTTTTACTACATAAACGAAATCCAGATTCATGCCATAATAATAAAAAAAAAAAATCGATACTTACGCAAACAAAAAGAATGTAAAATATTCAAACCAGCTCAAGCAACAAAAGAGATCAAAAGATACAAATCATAACTAAAACAAAAAACCATATACACAAGCAAAATTCTTTGAGTTATAGAGTTCATGTGCATGTTTTCTGTTCGAGTTATGGAGAACTTCGACTTATGGAAGTTTGAATTATGAGAGTTCGACTGTATTATAAAAAAAAATAAATATATATATATATATATATATATATATATATATATATATATATATATATATATATATATATATATATATATATATATATATATATATATATATATATATATATATATATATATATATATATATTATCCAAATTTACTTTGAAAATCAGTCGTCGATTCGCGCAACTTATAGACGCAAAATTGTGTTCATCGATGAGGCGCATTTTTGGCTTAACGGGTTTGTTAATAAGCAAAATTGCCGCATATGGAGTGAGACCAATCCACAAGAGACCCTACAGACTCCATTACATCCAGAAAAATGCACTGTTTGGTGCGGTTTTCATGCTGGTGGCATCATCGGACCTTATTTCTTCAAAAATGAGGCCGGAGCTCGCGTTACGGTCAATGGAGATCGTTACCGCACCATGATCAATGATTTTTTGTTTGAAAATATGGATGACATCGATCCGGAAGAGATGTGGTTTCAACAGGATGGCGCTACGTGCCATACGGCGAACGCAACCATCGACTTACTGAAATCAAAATTTGGCGATAAGTTGATTTCGAGAAATGGACCTGTCAATTGGCCTCCAAGGTCGTGCGATTTGACACCTCTCGATTATTTCCTGTGGGGCTACGTGAAGTCACTGGTTTATGCTGATAAACCAGCAAAAATTGACGCCTTGGAGGCCAGCATTGTTCGTGTTGTTCGTGACATACGGCCAGCAGTGCTCGAAAAAGTGGCCCAAAATTGGACGTCCAGAATGCGCTTCGTCAAGAACAGCCGCGGTGCCCATATGCCCGAAATCATTTTCAAATGTTAATGTCACGTATTGATCTTTCGAATAAAAAAAAATTTTGATGACAATTTAATTTTTTGTGTTATTTTTTACAATTTCAAGTTCTATCGGGCTTAAAAAAACACCTTATATATATAGTGTTTTCCATTTTGTCAACTAACGTAAGAACCAAGGCCACAGTGCAATGTAGTTGTATTTCCATATATTGTTACAAATTTGTATGTCTTCTTTTAATAAGATGAGGACGCTTATTTTATATATTTGTTAGCACTAATCAATGGAATTTTATTTATCTGAATGTTTAGTTTTATTGATAAACCTTGTCAATATGACATGAATGCAATACAGAATACGTTATATAAAGAAATTAAAATTTCATTTTTCATCCAAACCCTCCTGCATGCAACATCCTTAATTTTGGCGGCTAGACTCGGTTAAATTTCATCATTAGAGCCTTACAAAGGAGTTTTTATAAATATTATTCCCTTAATAAAAGTCTTTTTGTTGCTTCTGCCTCACTAGCTAGACTTAATTAGTAAAGCAAAGCATTTTTCCATTTCTAACTTTTTTTTCATTGGTATTTAGATTTTTATACTTATTTCATTTCTAATGTTCAATAATCAGAGAAAAGAATTATAAATTAATTTTAACATTTAAAGAAGGTCTTATGTACCATGAAGACGCAAAAATATAAAAGCTTTTAATTTTTTTCATTTTGTTTATTGAACAATGTGTACATTTTTGGGCAATTTTTGTTTTTTTTTTGAGGCTCTCCTTCTTTTGTTTATTATTAATGTATTTGTTTTGTTCTTTGCAAAAATAAAAAAAAAATCCTACACAAAAATTCAATCAAACTTGTATTAAACATAATAACCTTTATCAATGTTCTCTTTAGAAATACGAATATATTCAATTTCATGCCAAAACAAAACTGTCATTCAAAATCCTTTAGATTTGCTATTGATGTCCTTTCTACCAGCTAAAGCTATAGCCAAACCTGCCTCTCCCCTTCGCATATTAGAGCAAAAAAGTCATACATCGTTGTTTATATATGTATGTGTTTAGTAACAATATGATTTAATTCTCCACAGGACTTTTATTTTATAGAATTTTTGGTGCAGATAATCATAAACATATCGTCGCTGGAAATTAAAAATCCATATTGGAAAAAATAAATTTTTGATAAATTAAATAATATCTTTAATTTTAAAAAACTAAGATTCTAAGCTTTTCAATATGATCAAAATGCAAGAATATTTTTCGTTGTACGAGTATTTGTCGAATTTAAAAAGAACACATGCAATAATTTATTTTCATCTTTCATAGACTCAGTTAATGATCTCTACATATGCAGTGTATTGTACTGGAACTAGGAAAATAAGCTATGAGAAGGAAAGAGGGAGTAGTGTTATTTTTTTTTGTCTTCATCTTGGACCAGTATTCGGGAGAAGACATACTATATGCTGTGCATTGTATTGGACCTAGAAAACTGTGAAAAACGCTAGGCGGAGGTAGAATGGGACAGTTGAGAAATTGATTTACATCAACAGCTGCCATGACGGCCTAATCTGATAATTAAACAACTTCACAAGGTGAATTATTTACGACTCAACAGTGGTCCCGTGTTGCTTGCTAGGTTCACGCAGATCACAACTTTTCACTATAAGTTTGTGGCCTATAGAAGCCTTGTGGCCTTGCTGAAGCGTTCGGGCCTTCCCTCCTGTATGCAATTTCCCACAGTCAATGGACGGCAAGGCTCATGAGTTAGTAGGTGGGTTCCATACAATACAGGTATCTGTTGAAAGACAGCGGCACCTCGCCGTTGCAAGGCAGAATCTCCCAGGGGTTTTGCTGATCCCCATTCTGCCAATTTTTACCCTTAGTACGGGTTTCGGAAGTCCAACACAACATAAGTCATGCGGCTTTCTAGAGTTTTGGTTACAACAACGAGGGACTCCTTCCCCTCTGCGCCCTAGAAAACAGAGTGCTGTGGTTCGGTGTACGCCAAGGCAAAACCTTTTCCAAGAGGTGAGGCAAGAAATAGACAAAGGTTTGAATTGATCTTTCCACGATTGTAATTGATAACAAAAATGGATGCTATAGACAAAGGTTTAAATTGATCTTTCCACGATTGTAATTGATAGCAAAAATTTATGCAAGCAGCATGTTCCACAGGCGATCCATACTCCTCCGCGAAAATATCCATTTACGGATATTTTCGCGAATTCCTTCAAAGAATAGGAAAATTTAGCACTGGTTTTGATTAACGCCGAGCAAATCTTATTTTATTGGTCCAGCTGGGATGTGTAATGTAATGCGTTGTGTGATTCACCCGACAGACATTACAGAAGACGGCTTCTGGGATATATGCGCAATGCATTGAAAAAACTACATGAAGGAATTTTCTCTATAATGCATTGGGAGGAATGAATTTTATGGTTTTCGGGAACCAGATCTCTACTTTCATAAGCAAAAGAAAAATATAGTAACAATAAAATGGAGTAACGCTCACTGCTATTTTCTATTTTCAAAAAACTTTCTAAGCTGCAAGTTAGCTTTTTTAGCAAGTTATATAACGATATATTTTTTCGATAAAAAAAAGAAGGAAAATACGTACAGAAAAAATGTTACAGAATCTATAAGCATACAATATCCATGTCACATTATTATGCATTGTAGGCTGTCAATATGGTTTTAGTTTATTTAGAAACAAGTGATATAGAAAATGCCAACACAGGGTACAATTTTAACACATACGCAAAATACCTACAGGAAAACAAACTTCAGCATAGTGCCACTAGTAAGAGAGGGGTGGAGAGAGAAAGAGAAATGATTTAGAAAGAACCAAGTCAAGAAATGTGTATAGAAACTTTTTTCCCCATATGACCATATTAATACGAATGAACATCATTGTCATCATCATATCAAAGTAAAACGAACTTATTTTCATGAGGTTTATTGTACACCCTGTTTATTTTTCTGCAAAATAATAAACTATAGCATACATTTAGGGGTTGATATGAGAAGGGATGGATGGTAACTTTCCATATGATTTTTTTTTGTTACAAATTGAATTAATTTACATTTTTATATATTCTGTTAGTATGATCTAACATAATTACTTATATACATCTACATACATATGAACATATAAATTTGATTTTTCTTATTTTAATCTAAAACTCACACACGCAAAAGAACGAAAAGTTTATACATACGAGTATATATGCTAATGTTTGGTGTTAATAACTTCTTGACTCTGATTTTTCTTCCAAACATGTAAATGTAGGTGTGATAGCCAAAGACTAGAGTGACAAAAAGTATTGCAAGCTTTTCATTATTGTTGATGCTTGATTACATATGGCACTATTATTTTCATTATTATTATTATCGTATATTTAATAAAGAGTTTGAGCTTCATTTGAATATGAATAGTTGGTATGAAAACCTAAAAAAGGAATTTTAATTTGAGCATCATTTTTATGGCAGAAGATTTAGGTTTGCATGCAGATATGTTAAAAAAGCATAACTTTTGTGCCTTCAGAATTTTAAAATTATAGAACTAAGTAATAGTTTTTTTTTTCGAAAAACATGTCAATTCATATGCAAATTAGATTCGTAAGTAAAAGAAAATCTTTATATTTCTTTTTATCTCATATATAATCTATATTTTGTTAAAAACCTAGAGCTTAGTGTTTATACGAATATGTATGATAGTTTGGATTTTTGTGCTGAAGATTTGATTAAAAGGAAAAAAGCCGATATGAATTAAAGTGTAGAAATATTAAAATTTTAAAAATTATAAACTAAAAATTTTTTTAGGAAATATGCAATTTTATTAAGCTTTTAATATATTATATATACAATATAAAGCACCAATTTTATTTTGTCCATATTTATGAAAACTAAGATAAATAACAAGAAATTTGCTTTGAAGGTTTGTTGCAGCTGGCTTAAAAGTTGTGCAAATATATAACATGGTATTAGTTTTAAGTAAATTAAAATCTTTAATATGCTTTTATATTACATTTCTATAAAATGCATTGAGAGTATAAAGAAATCATATATTCTCTGGTGTAAAGAAGACGAACTTAGATTTTTTATCATATTAAAAACGGCAAGATTTTATCACGTTCGTAAACAAAAATTCACAAAAATCATAGAATGTTTAAGGACTTTTACATAACATAACATAACATAACATAACATAACATAACATAACATAACATAACATAACATAACATAACATAACATAACATAACATAACATAACATAACATAACATAACATAACATAACATAACATAACATAACATAACATAACATAACATAACATAACATAACATAACATAACATAACATAACATAACATAACATAACATAACATAACATAACATAACATAACATAACATAACATAACATAACATAACATAACATAACATAACATAACATAACATAACATAACATAACATAACATAACATAACATAACATAACATAACATACCACCAATACCAAATGTGACAAAATTTTAGCCAGCTTTTCAATATACATACATATATCGTTTTCTTTTTTTCTGTGGTTAATGCAAAAGATTTAGATTTAAAATACTGCCAAGGAAAAATGCTGTATTTTTTTTACTTTTCGGAAAGGTTTTTTCTTCTGCAAAATTTCTTTTAAGTTTAAGTCACAGATTTCTTTGCAAGAAATAGTCAAGTTTGAGACTTTTTATTACAATTACGAGTTTTTTTAAATTGCCTAAAATTAAAAAAGATTTATAACAGCTCTTGCCTTAAACATGTTAGCTAAGATTTTTCATCGCAGTTAAACTGGCCAGACTTTAATACGTTCAAGGAAACAGGACATATAAAAATAATCTGATATTTAAAACAGATATATAAAGTTTGTTTTTTGACACAGGTATAAACATTTACATATTTTACATTTATTGCATGATTTTCGGGGTTTTAAGAATTTACTGTTTCTAAGCTAAATTTTTTAAGAGTTTTCTTACATGATGACAATTTTTTTTATGAGTTTTAATACATAATTTGTTTTTGTTTTTAATTGTTTTATAAAATTATATATAATTTCCTTTTTTCCATCGTACTTACAAATTGCCTGGAATCGTCTTTTATACGTTTCATTTTTACAAAAGCATCACAAACTTACCTGAAAAGACAATTGAAAAAGAAAGGAATAACAAATTTAGTATACTTTTAAACAAAATCTCAGTAGTTTAAATTTTTTATACAATAATAATATGAAAAACTATTAAAATAAATGAAATTTCATTTTAGACTTTAATGTTATCCTGCCTACTAACTGAAATAACAATTTCTTGTCAATCTTTTCCTTAAGCCGGCGTCTTGTGTTCCCCCCTTTTGTATGTTAAACAAGTGCTAAAATTTCAATAATATCCGGTTTCCTTATTATAACAAGCTAACAAGGACGAAGCAAATAACAGCAACCTAGCCAACAACAACCACCACTAAAGCAATTGTAGTTGTATAAAACGACATCGTCATCATCATCATCGTCATCATACAACAAAATTATTTAGAACACAAACAGCCAGAAATGCCAACATTAATAACAAAATTTATATAAAGGCAACAGATTTCATTTATGTTACTTCAATATCCTTATGGTCTTAAAATTCAATACATTTTTTGTTGTTTTTGTTGTCGTAACCATTACCATAACAAACAATTACCGCCTATTTTCTTAAATACGTGGATATTTGAATACATGTACACTTGAACACAAGCACATTTATTTGCATAGATGTGTTGGAAATAATCGTCTTGGGCCCAGCTCTCTTTGCTTAAGATTTTGAAAATTTTCAATAACTAAATACATAAACAAATACATACTCTTCACTCATACAAACAAGCTATAAAATCTTGTTAAAGTGTTAACATGCAATATTAAGACATTTTATAAAATAACACTTATACACTTTTACACCTATTCTTAACACGCTTTGACACTTAAAGGCAGACGCACATACAAATACATACATACAAACATACAAATATAAGTATAATAAATATGCAAAGCAAGAAAAATACACCCTATAGTAAAAGAAGGAGCATATAGAAAACTTTTTAAGGACTACTCTGTAGAAACATCATACACTTATTTGACATTTAGAGACAGGCAGACAGACATACAAATAGATAGATACGAACGCAAAGCAAGACATATACATCCTATAGAAAAAGCAGGAGCAAACAGAAATTTTTAAAATCTTTTTTTTTAGACTTCCTAGTTAATTTAGGACATTTTCACTCATCTTACTCTAGAAGTCTAATCAAAGTCCTGCTGATATGATAGAGAACATTATACAGTCAAATACTTTTTATTTGAGGGAGAATGGTTGGACATTTTTTTATGTTAAACATACCATCAGCTTAATGGCAATGATATGGGGGATAATAATAATGTAATAATAATCCTGTTGATAATATTATCCCCCATATTTTATGAGCCTTCATCATGGTCATATCAAAAAATCTTTGCTTCTAACTACATCTTTGATAACAAGTTATATATTCTTTGATGGTCCTTCGATACTCCATAGACCTAAGCTATAGATGGAGAGTATAGACAACATTCAATCGTTGTTTGCAACGGCTAAATAAATGCCAAATTTTTTATGTAGCCTTGAAATGACTGCAATGACGCCTCTTGGAGTAAGGGGTATATCTTCTGCCGTTCAGTTAATATCTATTTAGAAGTTACTATGAGCCATTTAGTGGCTTAATATCAGATAGAGAGAATGATAATAATAATGATAATAATAATTGTTATTTGAGCTTTCATATGACCGTCAGTGCTGAAACATGTATCAAGTAAAAGGCTGCATAGAATGTTCTAAAGAACACATCTCAATACTATGCAGTAATTCCAAGCACTGTATTTTGGAACAATATTTAAAACAAAACAAACAAGCAGTAGAACATTTGAAAACAGAGCAGAAACACTTAATAGTTTTTAAACACATTCAGGACAGCGATTGACAGTACTTGAATTCTGTTTTATAGCAAAAACCAAAACAACACATCATAATGAAGCAAATAAACGATGACTCATAGCAAAACATAGCGAGTGCACTAACACATTGGCAGATGAGCATCTGTATATACAGCACTTATGCACTAATACAAAGACAAAAACCAAGAAAAACAACAACACATTTTGAGAACAAATTGAAGTAGAACATTACTTCAGTGCTTGAAGTTCTACTTCAATTCTGTTCTACTTCAGTTGGTTTTACTTGTGTTTGACTCTGTTTATTCTAAACGATTATAAGACAGTATTCGTTTATGTGTTTAGAGCATTTCGGCACTGAAGTATTTGTTATGAAATGTGAAGGAAGAAGATGGATAGTACTCGAAAGTATCTATTTAAACATTTTTCTTAATCTTGAGCAGCCCTCTAGTATCAAGCTTTATGGAGTAATATGGCGAAGCGCATAGAAAGTTGAGTTTTTTGTTCAAGTGCGCTATTGGAAATGTAAAAATATTGCGTCCTTTATGCGTTTCCAAAATAACGATGATTCACCCTAAGGTATGATTCCCGATAGGCTTTTTTTTGATAGATCACGCATGACACATATCAAACTGTTTTTCATTTTTCTTCATTTATCAGATTCACAGCATAACAACAAGTTAAATTCTGCGAGAATGTCTTTTATATGAGCTTTGCTTATATATGAGCCACTTAGTAGCTTAATAAGCAGATTACATATTTTCTTTTGCACTAGAACTGAAATAGCCGTTTGAGCTTTCATGTGACTGTCAGTGCTGATGGAAAAATTATATCAAGCTTTAAGGAGTGATATGGAAAACCTGATAAAGAGTTAAATTTTTTGTTTAAAGGCATTATTGGAAATGGAAAAACAATGCACCCTTTATTCTTTGCCAAAATTTCGGGTGATTCACCGCGAAACTTGATTTTCAATAGGAATTGGTTCTTTTTGAGAAATTATTCATGAAATTACTCATTTGGCAAACTACTCAAACTGCTTGACTCCTTTGTTCAGTATCCTTTGGCAAGCTATCATGGAAGGAGCCGACAGCGTTTTCAAAGTATTTAACTGTGTTACGAAAAACAATGGTGTGTAAGAGAAGTTTTTCGTGCGATTCGAGGAACTTACGATATGATTAGTTGAACTACTAAAACCAGTATTGCCAATACTATTCACAAATTCAGTCGTAAAGCAGCTCTGAGCTGAAGAACAGCTCTCGCGTCATCGTAATTATTTCTTAAAAGCGGTCAGGCATGCTGTTTTTGTTGCTAGGTCTTAGAGAGTTTTGCGTCTCACCCGCATTGATATTCAGCTTGGCTCAACTAATTGTATTAGCTTACAGTTCTTTAAGAGGTATTGCGTTGCTAACCACAGCCGCAACTTCCTATGTGAAGGCATAGGTCGGTATGGTTAGTTATGTATATGAGACCCAAAAAATAAACTTGGATATCATATTTTTATTATTTTACTAAATTCTTGCTTAAATCCACAAATTCCTTCTTGGGTCCATATGCTAACAACTTATTAACAGATTCAGCGAACTTCGTTTTTGAATATGGAAAAACATTTATAAGCTTTCACGTTTTTCTACAGTAAACTATCCATCTGCATCAAATGATGTCATATCTTTGAACTATTTTCTCCAGGGATATGTAAAGTTTGAGGTCAGAAATAAGTAAGCTACCATTGTTTGATGTTTTAGAAGCCAATATTACTCATGTTATTCGCGAGATACTAGTCACTATGCTCATCAGGCGACCAAGTAGGACCTTTCGATTGGACCACCTCAGACATAGTCATGCCCAACATTTACATGACATATATTTCAAATAGTAAACGACATAAATTGTTGTTTTAATTGATAATTATATGTTTAAGTTATCTCTCAACGTTGCGTATTTTGTTTCACATTAAATCACAAATCACGATGAATTACCCGTTACAATTAAAAGAAGAAGAAAATCTATTACTTTTACAAACGCATGGAAACTTTCTTGATTTTACGATCGCCAATTTATTACCCGCCGTTAAATATTTCTTAGTCATTTGTTGAACGAAATACATTTTTTTTTATTTCTACCCTTTTTCTTAACAATTAGGAATAAAATTAATACCTTTTGTTTTAAAAAATTAATGGAAAATGAGTTTCAGTGTAGTGTAATCTAAGTAGTAAAATCTTAAAATATCATAAAACCTAAATTTATTATGAAATTTTATAGATTAGACTTTGCACAAGAAACGTAACAAGAGTTGTTAAGTGTTATTTCAAGACAAACAAACAAATAAGCAAACAATACTTGGAGACAGTGTTAAATTAATTTCAGGGACAACTTAAAATTTGCTATAATGTAAATAGTTCGAATGGAATGAGTATCTTACATCTCAATCAACCAAAATTGTTTACTTTTATTCTGTTTATTGTTTTTACTATTATATTTTTCGAAATAGCAAAGTGTGTTGTATTAAGTCTAGTCTTAAGTATGCTTAAGAGTTTTGTTTGATATGCTTTTGTAAGCAGACAAAGAATTTTATTCTTAAAGAACATAGCAAGAAGTTGGGTAACTCAGCCTTAAAATAAGCTTCAAATTACAAAGACGAATAAATTGCTTCTAAGACAGCAGAAAGATGAAGCATGAAATTTAAATAGAGGAGTACAAATGCAATAAAAAGCTTTATGAATATGCGTATTAAAGGAAGAAATTACTTTTTCTACTTTTGATAAAAATAATTTTTATACAAAAATTCTTTAACACTTCTTTCCACACTTCCTTGGAAATAATATGTAAACTTCAATTTCCGCACTAAAGCGAATGACCGTTTATACTTCAGATGCAAACGCTCATAGATTATGAACAAGTAATTACAAACCGGTTAGCGAAGTGGTTAGATATCAAACTCCTTATCCGTATAACCTGATAATTGTCTGTATAACGCGTTTCGGAGCTTTTTTTTAATTCCCAAATTCGACTTCAGGAATCGCCAAAATCCCTCACTTCCCCAGGTATATAATATGACAAATTCAATTTTTGCGCTAAATCGAATGACCATTAATCGTACAAAAAAAAAATGTAAATACATCCTATGCAAATAATGCGTGACAGCATTTGATTAGGAGGGCAGTTTAGCACTCAATTTTATATTGAAATTCTTCTCTGGTACTATCTTTTTCAAAAAACTAAGAACTAAAAAACTTTTTATGATTTTGCTTTTTTATTGGCTTACTTTGTATGCCAAAAAGATTTCCACATTTTTTCTTGGTTCCTCAATCGTAATATTCTGTCCAGAGCTCATCCATTTGTGGTCGATTGCCGGGGAGTCGTACTATGCATTACAGTGAGAATTCGTTTTTCAGCCCTATGCTTCACCTGTGTAATAAGTTGCCTGCAGACGTGTTTCCTGTATGTCATAACGTTGAAAGGTTCAAGTCAAATGTTCACAAACACTACTCCCTTTTTCCCCTTCCTCACATCCTATTTTCATAGTTCTGGTAAAATGCACTGAATATTTAGTGGTCATCCCCTGAATACTGGTCAAAAAAAAAAAAACATTGTCAATTTACACTCAACTTAGTTTTATTTAAAAAAATTTAGAAAAATTACTTCAACACGAGATTCTCTAACATTTCCACCAACTCCAAGAGAAAGATTAAAAAGACACGTTCAACGACCAAAACATGCACCGAATATGAAATTGTTGGCAAAGCGGTTCCGTGTTTTGTGGTAATTCACAAAGTCGGCTTCAGGAAATGTCAAAAACTTCCACTGGCATTACGGTAACTTCAGTTTCATGTTCCACGGCAAAAGCGCGCCGAATATGAAAAAGTGCTGCCAAACCGCTTTAGAAGTCAAAAATCGGCTGCTTGAATCCCCAAAATTCTCCCACTTCCCTGGGATTAATACGGTAACTCCAATTTTTGCACTAAAGTGACAATGCTGTATATAGAGTTTTATACCTGACTCATATGTAAAATGCTGTTCACATCTGAAGTAAGAAAATTAACAGGAACAGCAAAGTACTGTACACTGCAAATGTTACTGTTTTCTTACCGTCTTGACACGGCTTTTATGATGTTTGTTTTAAAAGCTCTACCTTAACAGAAAATAATATTTTAATATGCAGAAGTAAAAATAGCTTTAAATTAAAAGAAATTGCAAAATTATTCAAATTCGTATTTTAGATTGGAAATTTTGCAATAAAAATATTTGTTATTCCATAAACTATAAGAAAAGGCATAAAAAGTGATGATGTGCTTTTGTTGACGGAGTTAAAATAATGAAAAATTAAGATATACGTGTACTCTACCACGTAACAATCCGACCGTCAAAGGTATGCTTTAACAGTATGTCTAATGTAGACGGGCAGCAAAAATCACTTATACGCCACCGATTTTGAGTGTTGCAATTATATAAACAAACATACAAGTGATGCTAATGTAAGCGTGTTAAAAATATTAACTTTTTGCTTTATTTACAATTAACAACATGTGTTTCAGTTGAATCATCTTTAATAGTTTACTTTTAAATTTGAGTCTTGTCTCTATGGAAAAAATTCGATTTTTCTTATGTTTTTATTACATGACGCATATAACATTTAAAACTTCTCGCTGTAAGATATTTAAAACCAAAACCTTCTTGCGCGCAATATACTAAAATTTGGCACCCGCACTCGGTTGAGAAGAAGGGATACCGTTGCCACTATCAGATCGTTCAATAGGTGATTTTACCTATATCTCCCCCATAATAAAACTTTTTGTCTAGCATTGGCCGGACTTAAGTAAAAAGCACATTTTTTTAAATGTTTTTAAATTTAAACAATTGAGTTTTTTATTCGCTATTTAAGCTTCTAACATTTATACCAGTTAAAAATTATAAATAGCTTGTTTTCTATATTTCCCAGCTATCTATATGTCGACATTTCATATGCACTACCCTAATCATCAGTAGACTTTGGAAATTTTTGGAAGATATTCTCAAACATTCAACTTTATATCCCAACAATCCAAATAAATTGCTGAGAATTTGAAAAGAAAAATGCTTTAATAATATCCGTCAAAACACAAAAAAACAAGCTTTTCTATTTATAAACGTCTCTAACATTTCTTTTTAAATTTTTTTATATTTAGTTTTAAGATTTGAATGCATATTGTGAGTTCATTTTGAAGATTTAATAAATAAAAAACTCTTAAAAAAAGATATTTCAAACACGTTTATGGCATTTGTTACATACTGATATAGCTTTCTATGATATTAATTATGACAACTTGAACTCCTTACACATATCAAGCTTAAAAGCCGCAATTATTTTGTATGCCAAATAGAACTTTAATTAGAAATGAAAGGGTGTTGAAAAGAATTTTTTATAATAATACGCTTAAACCGGTTTATTAAACCTTATTTAATTATATTTAAGTTATTTTATGAGGCACAAGGATTTAATTTATGAAATAAAAAACTGCTTGAAGTTGCTTGAAGCATAAAGAAATTGCCAAATGAAAGAATATTTAGTTAAATACTTTTTTCTTGGATTTATGGCAAAACTATGACATGACAACTTTGTTTGAACCTTAAATTACTGGCAGACTTTAGCAGTTTATTTTTGTACCAGACAAGCGGCGGATTTTAATTTAATTAAAACAAAAGACAAATTAAAAAAGAAAATATAAAAAAAATATCAAGAAAAAAGAAATACTTAAGTATCGTTTACCAACTTAGAAACTCAAATAAAACAGACAAAAACATGAAAGCACACACACTCTCACACCGGCACATATGCACACTTAGTAATACATATTTCAACTTTTATTTAATTTGAGAGACAAGAAAAAAAAAGAGATTTCCTTTTATGGCAAAGGGAAAAGACTAACACTTTGAATAATCAAAAACTCACACAAAAACAAGAAAATCTTTTTAAACATAAAAACGGGATAAACACTTTATATTAAATATAAAAACAAACCCGAACCCTGCCTGCAAGAGTTTATGTGCATGTGTGTGTGTGTGTGTATGTGTTTGGCTTATTAGAAACATAAGCGTATGAGTCATTTTGTCTTTTATGTCTTTGCAGACTTATTATATATAATGAATCAAAGTTTTAATATTTGCTACCAACAGAAACGTCCTTTCCTTGCTCATTTTATGCGCTCAAATATATTCTTTCAGCAGATCTTAAGCTTAAGCCAGTGTTTAAATTTTAATTGCAAAGCAAATACTTTTAGGGGAACAAGTTTTTTTCTCTTTGCAGCTCTTGCTATTTAATCATAACATAAAACTTTGCCAGCCACCTAAGAACAAGAGAGAAAAAAAAACCAAAAACAATAAAAAAAGGCTGTGAAGGAAAAAATTATTAAAATAGAAATATTTGTTTAAGTAGGAAGAATAAAACAAGAAAAAAAAGGAATAAATAGAACAAAAGAGTTTTATAAATTGGTTACCCAGAGCAACAGTATTAAAATCCACTTGCTGCACATTTTAGCAAACAAGTACTTTACAACGAAGCCAACAACAGCAGCATACAACAGCATATATTGCTGCTGTCTGTTCGCTGGCACAAACGAAAACAACTAAGCAACCACATTTTCATGAAAAGCATCAGCAACAGCAGCAGCACCAGAACAACAGCAGTATCGCATTTAAACTCTTAAAACCAAGCCAAAAACATTCAGCAGCCAACCAAACAATCATTCAGTCACACTGTCAAGTCAACGCTTAAACATTTCTGCACGTATGTGTGTGTGTGTGAGTGTGTAGGAAGAAGAAGCAGCTATGTGCGGGTATATATACATGCCTTAGAATGGTTTTCATACTGTTGTATGTGGCTTTATGGTTGTCCTTGGTTACAATATTACAAGGCTTCTATATCACCAACATATCAACCACTTGCACATGATATTCATCCGCACACTTACACTTACCCAGACCCACACTCCAACACACACACACACACACACACACATGTTTACGCACACGCTCTTGCACAAATATTTTTATGAAAAAGGAGCATCATCTAACCACTTTAGAGGGAGATAATTTTGCAAAAAAATAAAACACAAAAAAAAAATAGAAGAGAATAATCAAGAAGCTGTTCATATATTATGTGCATATGAGTGTGTACTTGAACTAAAGAACATTTTGCTTTAATTATTGTTGCCATGGTTTTGTTGCTGAAGCTTTAGCTGTTGCTGCCTGCTATTCACTGTTGTTGTTGACAACCCAACAAAAGCTGCAATTTAGAAATTCAATTAGCAGCAAAATATGTGTTTGTTATTCTTTTTCCCATTTTATAGCAATTGCTTTCAATTCTTCTTTCTAGATATTTCATTTATTGTCATTGCGTTTTGCAAAACTCTGTGCTATAATATAAAAAATAAACTATAATTACAACTGCAAGTCAATAGGATTTGTAATTGTTAGGCCAAATGTTTCAAAATTTGAAAAGAAAACTATACCTTAGAAACACTTTAGAAATTACATACAAATTGTTAAACATTTTGAAATAAATTCACGAGGTTAAACATTTTTTAAAGCTGGGTAAAATATCTTTTTTTTTTATCTTGGACCACTACTCAGGGGACGATCTCTACATATACAGTGCATTGTACCAGAACTGGGAAAATAGGTTGTGAGGAAGAGGAAAGAGGGAGTAACATTTGTGAACATTTGGCTTGAATATTCCAACTAACAGACAGGAAACATGTCTGCAAGCAACTTATTTCACAGGCGAAGCGTGCAGCTGAAAAAAGAGTTTTCTCTGTAATGCGTAGTACGATTTCCCGGGCAATCAACCACAAGTGGATAAGCTTGGGACGATGAATGCGTGCTACGTAAAAATGTGCATGATTCCGGAACAATATCCCTAATCTCGTCAGAGCAAAATCCATTGTAGTAGAGATAGAGCAGTGTAACACACCAGTGAGTCAATGGAGTTGGATACCCTACTGTCACGATAAGCTTCTTCGCCCTCGCCTGCACAAGGTCGAGTAACCCCAAAATAGACTTTGAGCCACCGGCCCAAACATGAGAGTTGTATTCTATTTTCGGTCGGATATAGGTGGTGGTATAAATAGTAAGGTGGTCGGATGGAGTGAAGTATATCTTACACCGTTCCAAAAACCCGAAGCACTTGAATGCTTCTTTAGAGAAATGAAAAATATGTTCAGTCCAGCGAGCATCACACTGTACCTTCATTCCAAGAACATCTTTGTTAAATTTTTTTAGAAAGTTCAGTAATTACTATTACTGTAATCAAAATTAATCACCCTATCGTAAAAAGATTTTGCCAAGACAGCTTCAAACCGGTAGTGGCAGAATTACAATTAAAACAACACCAAAACACATCCCATGTATTTTGTTGGTCGAATTTTTCGAAATTTGTCAATCTGAAAAAGCATTATGTAGGTTAGATTAGGTTAGGTTGAACAGGCCGCCAGTTTCATGAAACCAGCCCACTTGGGTTCTTTTGGTCCCGTTGTGTTGCCTTAGGGAGAAGTGCAGCCCACGAGACTTACACTTCCCCCGACGGTTCAGATTCAAACCAACCCGAAAGCCGGATAAAGGAATCCATTCCGTTCACTCGGCATTCCGATATATATGCCAACCCGTGCAGCATCGGTCCGCCTAAATACAGCGCTCTCATAGAACTTAGAGCCGGGCATCGATAGAGGAAATGCTCAACACTTTCCTCCTCGTCTTCATCCCCGCAACTTCTGCAGAAATCATTAAATGGAGGATTTAACCTCCTAGCATGCATCTCAATGAGACAATGTCCTGTCAGAACTGCCACCAAGGTACGCAACCTTTGAAGGGGAAAACTCTTTAGGACCGCAGTTCTTCTACGATCATACGCAGGCCATGTCAGCCTTGCTACACGCCAGGTGACCTCACCAGACCATCTGTCCTGTGAAGTCCCTACAAGTTGACGCTGCACTTGGTTTTTACAGCTGTTAAGTGGGACTCCTACCATCGTATCAATGTCCCTTCTCTGTAGACGAGCTTTGGCTTTCGCCAGCTCATCCGTCACAATATTTCCGGGCACTCCACTGCGCCCCGGTACCCAGAAAAGCTCCAGGCTTGAGTGTCTCGCTATCTCATTAAGAGCCCTCCGGGGCCTTGGCGTATTCCTAACTTAGGCGCTCTGTTTTTCGGGGAAAAGAGGGGAAGGGGTCCTCCGTTTGGTGCGGCAAACAAAGCTCTAGGAAGCCACATGACTTATGTTGTGTTGGCTTCCGAAACCCTTACCAAGGGTATAAATTGGCAGAACGGGGATCAGCATGGCCCCCGGGAAGTTCTGCTTGCGGTTCGACCCGGGCTGATCATGGTTGAGGTGCCTACCTTGGCTGAAACGTTCTGGCTGTGGTTGAAACCTAAAACGCCGGAAAGGAGTGTTAGTATCCTTGATAATTGTTTGGTGATGGCTTTTTTCGAAGGCTAACAATCTCCCGAGGATCTGTTGCCTATACAACAGATACGTGTACTGTGGTTCCAGTGGTGATGATTGACGGGTGAGTTGGTTTAAGGGCTGATGCTCTTAATGGGCTTCGGCCTACCAACTCATTAAGCCTTGTCCTCCATTGATTGCTGGGAAATTGCATGCATGAGGGATTAGAAAGCCCGAACTCCTCAACAAGAAGTTGTTCATATGACCGCAATCATATGACAAGAATTGCTACCTGTGTGAGCCTAGCAAGCCACACGGGGGCGGTGGTGAATCGTGAAAAATTCACTCCGTGGAATTGGTCCACCATCAGGTTAGGCCGTCAAGGCAGGTACTGATGTAAATCATTTTCACAGTTATCTCATTAAGAGATATCCGGCATTCCTGAACCAACCTGGACGTCGTATAGACACCCACAAGCGCATTTAACGCAGCCTTACTATCATTACAGATTCTGATATTCACCCCGTATACCCTATAGTACCTCAACCAGTTAGCTGCTCTCAAAATAGCTGTAATTGCAGCCTGCATTACGCTACACTCATCATATAGCTTAAAACTGATCCTTCTCTGATACTAGGGCATAAAGATGCCACCACCAACTCCCATGTCCGACTTGGATCCATCTGTGAAAATTTCAAGCAGGTCCTCTTGGCGACCCATTTGGTTCATTGCCGAGGCCGTCCTTGATGAGATCACGTCAAATCTCTTGTCGGGCATTAGAGCTGGTGCACAGATATCAATATACTCCGGGAAGTCGATTATACTTTCTATTATCGAAGCATGACCTTCTGTCGCTTCTTTCTTTAGGCTTTTAGCCTAATTGCCGAGCACATGGCCGAGCATTATGTATCTTGCGAACAAAATTTTGACAAAATTACGCAAAGGAAACATAAGACAGCTTATACCACTACCCCGTTGAAGCTGCCTTGGCTTTTGCTAGTGGCATTTTATGTCAAGCGTCTTTTACGTCGTTTTACTATAAATTATTGATTTTCAGTATGTTGCCAATACATTGTCAGACCTTACAATATTGTTAGATCTAACAACTGTTTGTACCTAGCTTTATATTGATAAAAACTAAAATAAATTTGAAATTCCATACAAAACGTGAAATGGAATTCATTTGGAGTATATATTTTCATTATTATTTTTTCTTTAATATATACGTTCAAATTAACTTTCATTTTAAGAAAAATCCGTTTTAAATAAATCGCTTAAATATAAAAATGAAGGTCGCTTGATTTAGCTTTCAAATTTGAAATCTGTCATATATCCTTTTTAAGGTATGGAAAATTTTAGCTATTTACGAGTAGATAGGAAATGATTTTGTTTTAAATGTTCCAAAAATTCAAAATACAAAAACTTAGCATAAAATACAATAATTATTTTTAAGTTAAGAAAAGAAATTTATTTTTTATTATGGGCAATTGTTAGTTTTGTACAATATCTAAATTATTTTAAAGCGTAAACCTTCAAAAAAAATTTTAATAAAAATTTATTTGTAGAGTAGTTTTTTTTTAACATATTTTCTAATAAAAAATCCTTTTTCCTCTTAGCATTCATATTAAATATTGTCCTTTAACCTTTTTGCCAGAAAACAATTTTAAATTAAACCAAAAACGAAATAACACACAAAAAAAAGCAAATTGAGCCTGTGAAAACTAATAAATGCCCAAAACGTGTCTTTCGTTTAACATTTTTGCAAACACAAATCTCTGGCTAATGAAAACATTTGCCAAAAACTCATACCATAATTGCCTGACAGGAAAGTGGGAGGAAAAGGGTAGTGGGCTTTGATCAAAATATAAGTATGTCTTAATTTTGAAAACAAGACCACATGTTGGCTAGAAAAGTAATGAGTTTTTTTCTCTTCTCTTGTTTGTTTGTTTGTTAAATCTACAAAAATGTAATAGAAAGCAAACCTTAAGATTAAAATTAAAAAAAGAGAAAAGCAAAAAAACATCCTGTTAATGAAAAGGAACATGAACTGTGTATATGTACTCATATGAAACTTACAAGCACAAGTGTGCTTTATTAACACATTTTTCCATGACGAGAAATTTTGAGGTTAACACCAAAAGGAAGCAAAAAAAAAAACGAAAACTTGTTATTACCAAACAACAATCCGTACTCGTTAGACGGCTCCGGCTTTCAAATAACTTTTGTCTAGCGTTAAACTTGTTTTTGGTGTACAGCCAGTTTGACGATAAGGACGTTGGCCGGGGTAATAAAAACCAATATTAGAAAAAAAGCTGGAAAACCACAAGGCGTTTAATAACAGGCGTTCTCATACTGATAAACACTCCCAACAACACCATCATAAAAGGTTAAAAGAAAACCAACGAAAAACTTAAAACTTTATGAACTTTGGGGGATTTTTTTTTTTTTTTTTTGCCCGGCCAAAGGAAAATAGTAATAAAGTGTTTTTATTAAAAAAATACTGGAATTACAAAACTCTACTCTAAGGATAAAAATAAAGTATTGAAAACGGAAATTAAATTTATACAGCTAAGCACACTCATATACTGGTTTAATAAATTTATATTTATAAATTTAAGCTGATATCCGCTGCAGACAAAGCAAAAATACTAAAGCAAAAGAAAAGAAAAGGAAATCTATTATGGTGCTTAACAAAACAAAAACAAAAGTTTCACATTTAATTTATTTAAGCTAGCAACCTTTATAATTAGATAATATTCTTCTTAAAATCAGAATTTTCTTATTCGTTTAATTTTATAACCAAACTCAAAGCAGCTTTATATCCTTTTATACGTATCCTTCTCCTTAACCAATAATTAAAATCCCTGCGATTAAGCCGCGAAAAAATTATGACATATTCAATTATGTTAGGAGGCTATTAAACTATTAAAGGGCAAAAATAATTACGTTATCGGAAGATCAAGTAATTTTTGCAAATGGGCGTATTTAAATGTCCGCTTGGCTTTGAAATTTGTGAAGTAAACAGATATAAAATATACATCAATAGGCCATTAGCATGCATCTCGAGAAAGAGTAATAATTGCTGTGATTTTTTGCGCCATAATTTGCCGCTGGTATTATTGTTTCTTTACGAGGGTGGATTGATATTGAAGGTACTTAGCGCTCGATGGCAGCACAAACACTTTTTTTGTTTTAAATTGCGACCTGTCAAACATCAGCTGTTAAAATTTCACCCAAAATTCATTGAATAGTTTATTCGTTGTAATCGTTTGAGGTAAGCAACAGAGATCTGCAAACGGTGCCATTTTTAATGATCTAAGTACACCCGTCTTAAATCGAGTTGCGGTGTGATTGGCCACCGTATATTGTTTGCACATTGTTCTACTCGTTAGAGCTTGCGTCTGTTAACTAGAGTATATAACATATCCAAACAAGTTTGTATGCGGTGGCTGCTTGATTTGGTTGGTCTATTATTTTTTCCACATTCGGCAATCGAACTCTCTACTTTTTTTTAACAACGAAAATTATATTTGTATCTAAGAATTTGCAGTCACACATATACCTTACACATGAGAGTGTGTGTATTCAGTGTATTTACTCTCTCACACTCGAAACGTATTCGTACTACGAGCGGCGTTGCCAGAAGGTTTTTAAAACATCATGTTTAGGTGATCGTGTTTTTAAGAAAATATATACACATATTTTATTTGAGCATATCTAGTACAAAACCGGTAAAAAGTAACAACTTTTACTTAAAAAAATAGATTTTTTTATGAAGCACATTTTCATCGAATTTCTTTTATTTTATGTTCCTTCACTTATAATGATTTTTATTTCTTGGTTTTACTCCATAACCACAATAAATGCACAGTTATACATACATATAAACAATTGGGGAAAAAATTTCGTTTGAATTGAATTTTTGTTTCAAATTTTTCATCAAAAACAATCTTAAAATCGTCATTCAGTATGCTACTTTCAAAATCGTCAACATGGTTGTAAATTACTAAATCTGGCAGCCGTAACTTCAGCTAATGTTACATAAAAGGTGACGCATATACACAACAAAAGAATTTGTCGAGAGTGTTGTTTTTACAAGTTGATTTTGTGACGACGTCATGTATGTATTACTAAGAAAATTATTAGAAACGAAAATATAAAGAACTCAAAATGTTTCTCTTATTGAGTGCTAGTACCAACAACACTCTTTTTTGTGTGATATGAATGTGATAGGATACATTTTAGATGTACCAAGATTTCACAAACGAAAGACAAGTGTAAATACTACCGCATGATTTAAAATACTCGGATGTGAAAATGGTTGGGTAAACAACAGGTGTACTTGTGGTTGCGGTGCACCGGTGCAGATCTCTGGTAAGCAGCTTTTGTGTTTCTTGAAAAATGGAAAAAGTACATTTCGTAAAGTGATTAAACACTATTATTTGAACGGGAAAACGGCGAAAGAGACAAGAGAAAAGCTCGATAAATATTACAGGGAGTCTGTTCAGCCAAGTTAAAATATTGGATTGCTGAATATAAATGCGGCTGAACAAGCACTACCACAAAACTATCAACAGGCAGGCCAAAAGAAGTGGTTGCTGAAAATAATATGAAAAAAATCCTTGATATCGTTATGATTGATCGCCGAGTCAAGTTACGTGAGATTGCTGAAATGGTATATATATCATATGAACTGTGTCCAGCACCCTGTATCTAGGCACCCTGAATTATGAATGAATCTGTACTTTTATAGGTTAAGTTTAGCAGGCTGCCAACTATTGTAAAGCCAGCCCATTTTGGCCAGCCTGGTCTCGTTGTGTTGTCTAGGTGTGATAAGTAACCTAATAGATCTACATATCACTGGTTTAGAACCAACCCGAGGATGGGATAAAGGAGTCCAATCCACTTACATCACATTCTGGTGCCTCCGATAATTCCAGCAGCATCAATCTGCCTAGATACAATACAATAGGAAGAGCTGGACACCCATATAGAAAGTGGTCAACGCTTTCTACTTCCTTCTCGTCTCTGCAAATTCTACAGAAATTATTAAATAGAAGATTTGACCTCCTCGCCTGCGTCCCTATGTGTCAATGTGCCTTCAGGGCCGCCACAATAGAACGTAACCTCCGTCGGGGTAAGTCTCTAAGGCGATATTCGACGGGTATCCTCACTTGACCATCTGTCCTGTGCAAAATGTTCCTTGTTCTATGCAGTATAAAAGTCTAAACTTGCAAATGCTTATTGAGCATAAAAAAAATCTTTGGATATCCATAAAAAACTATAAACAGCTACTTAAGAAAGGAAAAAACCTGAACTATAACCCATTGTACAAATGTACAAACCAAAAATAAACAGCTAGCTTTCTATGTTTCTTCGCTGTCTATTTGTCGGCATTTCATAGGAGTTAACTTAACCATAGCCTAAAGTAGCCTTTGCTAATTCTTGAAAGGTATTCTCAAACATTCATCTTTATATCTCAACAATTTAAATAAATTATTGAGAATTTAAAAAGAAAAATATTTAACAATAACTGTCAAAACACAAAATACTAGCTTTTTCTTTTGCACGCGTCTTCTGATGATTAAGGTATCTCCTATGAAATGTCGACATATAGACACATTAAAAAACGCTGTTTAAATTTTTCTGACTCAGTCTTTATAAACAAAAAGTTTATAAAGTTTTAAGTTCATTTAGTAAACAATGAAGTACGAAAAACTTTCATCTGCCTATTTTAAACTAAAGAAGGTTTAAAAATAGAGTGTGGAACCCCTATTTTCTTAGCTTGGGCCAGTACTCAAAAGATGGCTCCTACCCATGCAGTGCATTGTACTGAAACAAGGAAAATAGGTTATGAGGAGAAGAAAAGAGGGAGTAGTGTTTGTGTATGTTTGACTTGAACAAGTGTCAAAACATGCCCTTCATTAACAATCTTTTGTTTTTTCATTGCAAAAGCATTACAGGCATGAGAAGAACAGGCTGTGGTTTAAAGGGGGATATTCTTGTTAAACAAGTCAATTTCTCATAATTTTAATTTATGTAAATATTGCAAGTTCTTTGTTTAATTGTTTCTTTTTTTTTGCGTTGATTATAGCTGCAGCTGAATGCAAGTAAATTTCATTAGCAGAATGCAATTAATGAACATAAGAATTTAAAAAGTTTTATGGTCTGCTTTAAGGCTTAAACATTTTATGACATTTTTGTTTTTTTGCCTGTCCAAGCTGAACATTTTGAAGATTTTTTTTTTGCTCGCGTATGTGTGGTATTTATTCGTATAACTTATTTATTTATTTTTTCGAACATAGGTGTACAACTTTGCTTCCACCGTTTTTTCCGAAATTCGAGGCTTTATTGTAAAAAACCGGTTAAACATTTATGATTGAAAGTATTGTATAGCGCTGGTCACTACTTTCTCGCATCTTTCGGGTAACGTATGAAGCCGGCGTTGAAAAAACTGGTCATCTCGTAAAGCGATTCACGATCGATCCAAATTTTTACTTCTTCATAAGACTGGAAGTGCCAGGCCATGTGCCATTGCCCCAAACAAGTGACAGTCCAAGGAAACAACATTTGGAGAATACAGCGGTTGGAGCTGGACTTCCCATTTGACCACTTTCGCAACAGGGGGTTGAGCATTGTGATGCTGTAAAATCACTTTATCATATTTAATGGGTACAACCCATTAATTGCGTTCGAGAACAATCGCCTGTAATTGTTTCAGTCGGTTTTAACAAGTCATAATAGACTAAGCCGAGCTGATCCCACCAAATACAGAGCTGGAACTTGGAACCGTGAATATTCTCGTCTTGGAAGTTTTACCAGAATATCCTCGTGATTTTTTGCGCTTGGCATTATTCCAATGAACTCATCTTTCGTCCTTAGTCACCATTTTATTTTTAGCATTTATTTATTTATGGAATCTTCAAAATCAACTAACAATTATTATTCAAATCCTAATACTAAACAAAAAAAAAAAAAAAAAATTAACTAAAAATAATGTGCTTTTTACAGGGTGGGCCAGAAGTTACCATGGGGCTTAAAAGTTTAATAAATTTTTCGTTTATATATTTTTTTCTCAATTTATATAATGCACAAAATGGAAATTTTTTTACACTAAGTATGAAGAATAATGTCTCTTAAATGAACACCGTTTTCAGCTTCGCACTAATGGGCTAGGTTTAGAGCAGGTGTGTCCAGGTCTATGCGCTTGATGCTCAATTGTTTGAAAAAAAGCGCTTAGCTATAGAGCTGTGCTCTTTAATACACACTCAACGCTAGCAATGAAAAAGACACAAACAACTCTGTCTTATATATGTTTTTGTCGTTCTAACCTGCACACACACACAAGAGCAAAGCAACAACACTTTCGCATGCTTTGCTGGTAAACATTGACGACAGCGATTATTAGTGTTGATTTTGTTTTTATAAACTGCTTTGCTTTTTACAACAAAAAATATTAAATAAAAGTAGTTTTTCCTTAAATGTATTGGTGTTTGCTCTTCCATATAGAACTTTTGGGCACCCTTAGCTTAGAGCATTTTCCACAAATTTTGAAAGATCAAAATTTATGGCTGTAGCTTTCGAATTTCTGCAACAATGTCTGCCTTGAGTTCAAGGATTGTCTCTGGCTTGTTTACATATACTGGCTCCTTCAAATAACTCTAAAGAAAGTAGTCGAGAACTGTAAAATCTTGCGATTGGGCTAGCCAAATAATATCCGAATTTCTGGAAATTATTTGCTCTACAAAAATATGAGTTAAAAGTGCCGCTGCTGACTTAAAAGTGCTGGCTCCGTCTCCTATTTAATGCTCTGATGGTGGGAAATGTATCTTTTCTTCTCAACCAAGCGTGGGCGCCAAAACTAAGTATGTTGTGTGCAAGAGGATTTGGGTAAAGTTCCAGTTTACTGATAAATCTTGTCGCGTACTTAGATAATTTGTCTTTTACCAGCGGAATACACACGTCCTTATGAGATTTTTACGTACTTAGGAGCTGCAGTAAGAAAAATTTGTTTTTGTGGCCTTTGAAAATGTTCAATGTCACAATGTGAAGCAGAAAGTCCTTCCGTCTTAGCCTTGCAAGCAGCTGTTCAAAAGCAAACAAAAGCCGTTTAACATCTCTCGGCTTCAACTCATCATGCTGAATCATTCCCATGACTTTCAGGCATTTAGAAGTGGCTCGTTGCGTTACTCCAATTTATCCTGCCAATTTTTACCGCATTTGACACGAGTCTTGATCAGGCAATGGCTACAATTCTGCATCTTCGAAAACCGTCTCTCTTCCACCGCTATGCTGGTCTCCGTTGTCAAAATCACCATTCTTGGAGCGTTGAAACCAATCTTGGCATGTTATTTCACTAATAGCGATCAAATTATTGTTATTTGAGAGTACTGGATGAACCTTAGCTGCAGATTTTTTCATAATAAAGTAGAAAATTAAAACTTTATGCAAATGATGAGAAATTTGCGTATAAATATGTTTACAAATAAGCTTTTTGTATGACATGTATTGCAAAAACGGCGGAAGCAAAATTATACACCTAATAAATATATACATATATGTATATATATATATAGCAAGCAATTAATTTCCGTTTGAAAATCAATTTTAAATACTTTATCATACAAACAAACGTTTGTGTATATTCGTCCTTTTTTTTCCAAATAAATCACATTATACAACTATACAACCAAGGCAATTACTTTAATTATACTCTAAAGTATTTTCAATAATATATTGTCGTTTTTTGTGTATTTTTTAAATAAAAAAACAGGGGGAGAAAAAACAATTGACCACACAACCTTATTACAGTATTTATACTGTAACAGAAATTAATGTTGTGTGTATTTGGGTATGTGTACGTGTGTGTGTGTGTTAGCATGTGAGTGTGTCGGTATATGTAAGCAAGGACTTTAACACCGTAAAGACTGTTTATGTGCACATACATTATTCATTTTGAATCATTAACATTTATGTGCTGATGATGGGGTGCCAGCATCGTATGGCCTTTTTTGATTGTATTCCAAAAAAAAAAAAGGGTTTGATACAAAGTAAATACTCAAGTATTATATACAACACATACACATGTATATACATTTATTTTTTCCACAAATTTAAGCTTGTGTGTATTGAATATTATGTAACTGCTGGAGTTAAAGTTTAATACCACAAAGGTTATAAAAAAAAAATTTAATGTTGGTGAAAATACAATGCAGCTGATGTGTATGTGAACTTTTTTTCCATTTCTTAATACTTTTTTTTTCAATTTCGCTATTATAATGAGTGCGGAAATGGTGCCACAAAATAAAAATAATTTTTAATTTTCATCTGCTTTTAATTAAAACTGAAAACTTGCAAATTAAATCAGTAACATGCAGCAGAGAGAAGAGACAGAAAAAAAAAGATAAAAACAACATTAAACAATTTTTCTTTCATCATTGTCATCATGTTAATGATAATGATGTTGCCAGTGGTGGTGGTGTTTTACACACACTCTTGTGCACATATACATATGTATATGTATGTATGTATTCCATAAGTAGCAGGAGTGAGTCAGGGAGTGAAATTTGCTAGCATGTTTTTATGTGTATATGTGTCTGCATGTATGCATGAGAAGAAGTTAAGTTCTTCCATATGTTGTATAGTATCCTGCTTATGTTGTTGCCTTTTGGCGTACACGAAATCATGTCCATCTCTTTTTTTTCCTACATTTCATTTATAGTGCATGTAATTATTTTTACATTTTCATATTACAATTTTGTACAAAATTTATTCAGCAGTTAATGGTTGCAACAAAAGCCATACAAGTTTACTGCCTTAAGTTAAAAGTTTTCAAGACATACAACTAGCTCTTGTGATTGTGTCTTTCAGCGGGGAGGATTGGGGACTTGATTTTAAATTAACCTCTACAAACAATTAAAAGCTTGAGGTTTATTAAAGAAAACAACTTTCTTGAAATAATATTGGTGAGAACATATTGTTGCCAATGGAGAACGATAAATTCTGGATGTTCCAGCACTCAAAGTCAAACTGAAATGGAGTAACAGGATTGTTTGTAACTATCATGAGAAAAATCATAAATAAAGTCTATCCCAAGCAGTTTGAATTTCTGAGCATTTAAGAAAAACCTAGAAATTTGGTCAAACTGCAACCATTTTTCGTTGTTGTCGTTAATTTTTATAGTTTTTGTTCACTTAAACTCTGGAATTGTAATCCTTAATAACATTTCTAGAATTTCAGTCAAAAATAATGACACAATTGCCCCAAAGTTTTCTAGACTTAAGACTATTTTTTCAACTCTGAAATTGAAATGTTCAAAATTTGTCGGCGTTGAAAGGTCCTCCTTTAAAAGAAAATGTACTAAAGTGCCTTGGCAAGTACTAGTAAAAGTTAGCGTATTTAATCGGGTTTGTAAAATGGTACAATACTTGTTAGTTTCATACTGAAAAAATAAATAAAACACTAGAAAAAAAAGAATATAAACTTTAAGTAATCCGATTTTTGCTAATCCATTTTACTTAAATCAAATATTTTTTATTCGCACAAGCTATTGATAGGTTTTTAATATTTTTCCGTATTCGCTTATATTGATTTAGTACTGACAAATTTGGCTTCTCTTGTTGGACTTGAATTTTTGTGAATTTAATTAGTATGGAAAAAATATCGGCCAAATGGCCTACTCAATCTCGGTGGCAGACCTCCGATGTTCCAAATTTTCGATGACGCTGAGGCATAAATCAGGGTCTATGCCGTTAATGTGCCAAATTATCTCACACTCTAGCTCTTGTATTGTTGCTGGCGTATTCGCGTATACCTTTCCTTTTAAATAACCCCAAAGAAAGAAGTCCAACGGTGTCAGATCACATGATCTCGGTGGCATCGACACCATGTAAGATATTATTATTATTTGAATGGTCCTTGCACTGCGACCATTGTTGATATATTGTGCACCCGCTGGTGCAATCATTCTCTGACTATCATTCGACCAAATGCGGTAATTTTGCTTATTGACGAATACACTAAGGTGAAAATGAGCATCATCACTGCAGAAGATCTCCTTCGAAAATTAATCACCCGCTGTTGCCATTTCTGGCCACCATTCTGACCATTGATGACGCTTGGAATAGCGAAGAGGCTTTAGTTCTTGAGTCAATTCCACCACGTTTGCATTTGATTTACGCATCTGACATGCCAGCGACATCTGGAATCCACACTTCAACTTTTGCAGACGACATAGCGTTTCTGAGATTTCATGAAAACCACCAAATAGCTTCAAGAAATTTACAGGAATATACTTCAGTATTAGAGAAATGGCTAAAACCTTGGACCTTGACTCACGTCACATTCACACACAAATTAACAACTCAATTATTCCGCAGCAGAATGAAGTCAAGTACCTTGGTATACACCTCGACCGTAGGCTAACGTGGAAGTCTCATATTAAAGCAAAAGTTACTCAGTTGAAACTAAAAGCAGCGCAGCTAAATTGGCTTATGGACAGAAACTCGACATTGAAGTTGGATTGCAAACTTTTGTTACACAATGCAAGTCTAAAGCCTATATGGTGCTACGGAATTCAATTATGGGGTACCGCTTCAATGTCAAACATTCAAAAAATTCAAGGCCGGCAAAACCAAATTCTTCGAACGATTAGTGCAGCTCCATAGTACGTAAAAAACTCACGAATTCATAAGGATCTCTGTGCTCCTTTTGTAAAATGCGAATTTTTAAAGTACACAACAAGGTATATCAGTAAACTGGAACTTCACTGAAATCCTCTTATGTGCAACATTTAGGCGGCCACATTTGGTTGAGAAGAATGGATACTCTTGCCACCATCAGAGCGTTAAATAGGTGATTTCACCGTTAGTTAATTTTTTGTGTTTAGTATTAAGATTTGAATACTGGTTGTTAGTTTACCTTGTAAAGATTCAATAAATAAATAAAACAGTCGTAAAGCAGCTCTGGGCTGAAGAACAGCTCTCGCGTTATCGTAATTATTTCAGGCTTGTTGTTTTTGTTGTTCTGTCCTCAAGAGTTTTGCGTCTAACGTTAACGTTTTACCTCAACTAACTGTACTGGATTACAGTTTTTTAAGAAGTATTTCGTTGTTAACCACGCTGAATTTTCCTAAGTGAAGGCATAGGACGTTATAGTTATTCCCAATGACGCTACAAAGGTACTGTTAATACCATCTTGGGCATATGGTCTCCGTCACCCCGCCCATGCTTTGCATCCTATACTTTGCAAATTTATTTTGCAACTGCATAATTACTAAATAAATAAATAAAAAATAAATAAAAGCTCAAAAAAAGAGCTGTTGAATATCGTCGACGACGATCCAGAGTTCTTCAAAACGGTCATAACTAGTGACAAATCATGGGTGGGTATGACATTGAACCCCAAGCCCAATCTACCCAATAAAAGTGTCCAGAAGAGCCAATACCGAAAAAAGCCCGTCAAGTTCGGTCAAGTGTGAAGGCTTTGCTCACTGTTTTCTACAACTGCAACCGCGCGGTGCATTATTTTTCTTCTTCCCAAAACTGAAGACACCGATGAAAGGAAAGCGTTTTGCAACAATTGGGGAAATGAGAGAAAAACAGGAGCTGTCGGCACTAAATAAATAAAAATAATTTACCAATAAAAAATTATAAATAGCTTGTTTTCCATGTTTCCCAGCTATCTATATATCGACATTTCATAGGAGCTACTTTTATCATCAGTGGACTTTGGAAATTTTGGAAAGATATTCTCAAACATTCAACTTTATATTCCAACAATCTAAATAAAAAAATTGTTCGAGAATATCTCTCAAAGATTTTCAAAGTCTACTAATGATTTGGGAAGCTCCTATGAAATGTCGACATATAGATAAAACAAGCTATTTATAATTTTTTATTTGTATCAATGTTAGAACTTAAAACTGCGAATAAAAACTCAATTGCTTAAAAATAATTTAAAAATTTTATTTCCCCATCTAATCTGTATTCCAATAAATCTAAACGAGGTCCAGATTTTTAATTATTTCATTAATTTTACTTAGTTTTGTGGATCATATATTAAAATTCATGTGTATCTTTGTACTTTTTTTTGCAAAAAAAAACTTTTTTTTGGGAGAAAAACTAATTAAAACTTCTTAAAAACTATGAAAAAAGTCTTGAAGCAAATGGTCAAGATTCAGCTTGAACAGCAACAACATAATCTGGCTTTATAGTACCTGATGAAAAATTCGCCAGCTGGCAAAATATACGAGAAGCCCAGTAAGGACAATGCTGAAGCATTCTGTCATAAAAACTTTTTAAATAATTTTGAATATATAAAACATTTGTTAGTTTTCTGTTAATGCCAGAGCCCAGGCAGCAGGCCCAGGTGACAGCTTGTAACACATATATTAAGTGTCTGCTAAAGGGTTAATCGCCTTTGTTATGCATTTTGAAATAAATTTTCTTTTTAAAATTTGTCATTTTCTTTTAGAAAAGCACTATTGATTTTTTATTTTTACATTAATACTTAAATTTTTTTAATTTTTGGTTTGTACATTTGTACAACGGGTTATAGTTTAAGTTTTTTCCTTTCTTAAGTTTTTTCTTAAGAAGTCCCCCAGCTAAAGATTTGAATATTATTTTTCTTGTCTTCTTCAATCAAAAATTATAAAGTTCAAAAAGATTTCAATAACTTAAATTTTTAAATTAAAATTTTCACTAGAAGCGTAGAATATTGGTGAGTATTGGATGTTTTTCTATGTCTTCAATTTTATTTTATTTTTTTATGTATTGAAAAAAATCCCTTTTTCCCATTTCTATATTATGCTTTCCAATAGCAAAAATTTCTCCTTTACCGATTTAAAGCTTCAAGATTTCTAAATTTTGTTGTGTAAAATTTTATAACCTTTTAATTATTTATTTAAAAAAAAAACTCCAATCATATAAACTTCTGCTTGACAAATTCCAAAAGGATTTTTTTGTTGTCCATTCAGATTGCAATTTAATTTGCATTTGACATTAGTAATTTGTTTTTGATTTGAAACTTTTAATCTTAAAACATGTAAAAGTTTTATTAAAATAAATACAAAAAAAAAATCATTTAAAAATAAACTTATTTGCCATTCCACCACGCTGTAAAGTTTTGTACATTTTTTCTTATATAAAACATTTAATTGAAAATAATTTTTTTTTATTTTATAACCTTTTATTATTTATCACTTTGAGCACACAAACACACTTATAAATTCGTGCTACGATCCTTAAAAAATAAACCAGAAACACGCTTATGAACGGCAAACCACTTCCGTTTGCTGTAAAAAACTGTTTGTATACAAATTATGTCATAAAAAGAGTTGTGTGTATGTGTATGTGCCTGTGTATGTGTGTGTTTTGCCTTAATGTAAACGAAGAACATTGACATGATGATATTAAATTTATTAGTATTTTTGTGCAAATTAAACACAAAAAGAAAATGTAAAACTGAAGTAGAGGGTGTAGCTGGTGCTGAATTTGAAATTTATTGTCTTTCTGTTATAATTGCTGCTTAAATTTCTCTGTGTGTGTGTGTGTATGTGTGCGCGTGTGTGTGTTTGTGAGTTTATGAAAGAGTATAATAAAAAGTTTCTTATTACGAGCTGTTGTTTTATTGTTATTTTATTTAGTTTCATGTCAAATTATTGTTTTGTGTATGTGTGCATGCAAATATTCTAGAAAACTTTGTTTTAAGTTTCAAGTGACAGTTATGAATTGTTTGTTAGCATATTTTTGTTTGTGCATGTGTTTGACATATTATAAGCATTCTTTTGTACAAATTTTTTGTTGTTTTTTTTGCATTACACAACAACAGGTATTACAATATTGTAAATAATATTCTAGGTGTGTATTAGTGGTGTCGTTTTTTGCAGCAGGCGCGTTTTACAATTCTTTGTTGATGGCTTTTCCAACGAAAATTAGTGGTATTTATAACAATTTGAAATATGTCCTGAATAAATATTGAAAACTTTTGTTTGTTATATTTAAAAAATATTTAGAGAAGGGTGTTGTTAGAAAAGAGAAACTTTTAAAAGGGGTTTCAAAAGGGTCTATCAAAATAGAATAGAAAAAAAGGCAATATGATTAAAAGTTTCTTGGCTCACCACAACTGAAAGATAGACTTAACTGTGGTAAAAATTTTATTGCGGACACTTCAAGCAAGGGGTGCCCAAAAGTTCTATATGAAAGAGCAAGCACCAATATATGTAAGCAAAAACTAATTTTATTTAAGAAGCAAAACATACGAAAGTGTTGTTGCTTTGGACTTGCGTGTGTACACACACATGTGTATATTAAAGCGCACAATCTATAGTCAAGTGCTTTTACAAAAACAAAGTAGCAGCAAGTGCATTGGGCTTGGGCACTTTTGTTTTAAGCTATTAAAATTGTGGGGCTGTTTTAGGCCTCCTAATGGCTTGGTAAGGACATTTTGTGGCAAGTATCTAGCCTGTCACTGTTTGAGCAATTGCTTTTTGTGTCTTACGCTTGACAAGGGTGTTATATAACTTTTTAGGTAATATATTAAGGAGCTTAGTTTTCTGGCAAACACTTTATATCCTCTTTTTCAATGTTTATGCGTAAAACAAATTATGGAATTTGGCGTGAAATTATGCTTTCAAAAACTAAGACCTTTGAGAATATGAGTGTATATATTTTGCTTCACCAATTATTAAAGATTTATATAGTATAACAAATTGCGGCTTAAGATAATTTTTCGTTATCCTCTTGTTTTATTCTAAATCAGCAAATTTTATGTAGCTGCAACACTTATCATTTAATTTTTCTTTACTTTGGCAATTAAATGACAGAATGGAATACTATGAGGTCTCGGCGCTCTTCATTTATACAAATCTTTAAAAGAACCATAGCTTGCGGTAGAAACCTAAGTTACAAAAAGAAAGCTTTGGTATTTCCTGTTGATATTTGGATAGTCCTCCTGTGTTCTTTTTTTTTTTTTGTAGTTCAAATATTTTTTGTGCCGCTGTAAACTGGCTATAAATGCCTACCTTATTAAGAGATGTTTTTTTATCTTTGACCAGTACTTCGGGGATGTCCTTGTGTACGCAATGTATTTTAATGGAACTAAGAAAATAAGCACTTTCGCCATCTATCATCTATTTGGGTCGATTGTCCAGTGAAGTGCTTAACATATTACAGAGATAATTCGTTTTCCAGTTATATGATTCGGCTGCCGCCGCATTTCCTGTCAGTTACAAATACTACGTAATCGTTTCTTCTTTCCATAATCTTCCTTCTTCACAACAATATTCAAGTCCTTTTAAAAGTAGCAACTACTAATCCTAATTAAAAAAATACAGGTTGGAACATTAGTCTAATAACATTTTAATAGACCGTAGAATCAGCGCGGGCAGAGCGTGGGGAGGGACAATAAAAAACTGGACGTATATTTTGCGCACGTGGTTACTATCGCAACAACGATTCTACGACAGAAGTTAAACGTAATTTTTTTTTCATCATTTTAATAGTCGCGGTAGGAATCTTTCTCTAGCGATTGTAACACTTAAACAATGAGTTCAGAAGTTCGAGATGACTGGATCAACATTATCAAAAACGATCCTGGCATCCGAAAACATTGAGGGAACCGGAAAACGTACAGTGAGTACAAGCATCTGTTCGAGATGTGATAGTATAGAATTTTCTTGCTCCGGCATTACAAAACTCCTCTGGATGCAATCAAAGATCATGGTTCTAACAAGATGGGGCAACATATCATACGTCGAATGACTCCTTGGCTGCAGTTCGTTGAACTTTTGGCCAGAAAATCATATCATATACCCCATTTTTCTTCAATGACACCTTTCCTATGGGGATAGCTAAAAAGCAAAGTGAACAATAGCAATTCAACGACAATTACCTAGCTAAAGGAAAATATACGCGAGGAAATGCAAAACATTTCCACCAGTACTTGTGGAGAGGTCATGCAAATTTTCCGGTTGTGCCAGAGCGAACAAGGATCGCATCAGTAATTTCCAAAAAATAAATCCTATTGTACTACATGGGCTGAAACGTCCTGGGCCTAACACATAGATGGCGCTAGTTATATTGCGGTCACTTTTTCGGTTAATAATTATCTTCAAAGGACAGCTGTTAAAATTGAATGACATTCTATTCATTAGTTTGTGAGTTATTGTGCTAAGAGTGTGGCTACTTTTGTTATTTTCAAAACAATGGATGAAAAACAATTTCGTGTTTTAGTTTTACACTGCTTTTGATGGGGAAAAAACACCGTTCAAGCGAAGCAATGGCTTGAAAAGTGTTATAGGGACTCCTCTCCATCAGAAACAACAATAAAACATTGGTTTGTTGACTTCAAAAGTGGTCGTAGAGATACCAATGATGCAGAACGCAGTGGACAATCAAATAAGGCGATAACACTAGAAAACATAAAAAAATCCACAAAATCGTTTTGAATGATCGAAAAGTGAAGTTGCGTGAGTTAGCTGACATCGTAAAGATATCAAAAGAACGTGTTGGCTTTATATTGCATGAGTATTTGATTATGAGAAAGCTCTGTTCAAAATGGGTGCTGCGTTCGCTCCGGAACGTGTTGATAATTCTGAGCAGTGTTTGGCCATGCTTAAACTTAACAAACCAGAAGTTTTGGGTCGATATGTGACAATGGATGAAACATGGATCCAAGACTTCACTCCGGAATCAAAACCATCGTCATCTGATTGGACGGCAACTGGTGAACCTCGTCCAAAGCGCCCGAAAGTACAACAATCGGCTGGAAAGGTTAAGGCCTCGGTATTTTGGGATGTGTGTGGTGTAAATTACTATCTTGAGAAAGGAAATACCATTAACAGCGTTGTTGGAGCGTTTGAAGGACGAAATTGCAAAGATAAGAATACATATGGTAAAGAACAAAATTTTGTTTCATCAAGACAACGCACCGTGTCACAAGTCAATCAAAACAATGGCAAAACTACATGAATTGAGCTTCAAATTGCTTCCACATCCACCGTATTCACCAGATTTGGCTCCCAGCGACTACTGGCTGTTCGTAGACCTGTAGTGTGATTAACTAACTTTTATCAATTTAAAAGAGCATAACTTAACGCCAGCTATTGTAGTTTGCACCAACGCTTATGTAATTCACTAACTTTTTTTTAACAGCGCTGGTTGTATGTTAAAAATATTTTAAATAATGTAGCAGCTTTGTTAAAAATAAAGAAAACCACAAAGAAGAACTGAAAAAAACAAAGAAATTTGCAAATAATTCGATGTTTAGGTTAAGGATAGGATAACTAATTATAAATTTATTATTTAAAATATTTTCTGATAAATAAGATAAGTTCTCATCACGGAGAACACGCGGACCGACTGTTCCGACAACTCGTATGATAAATACTCTGAAGTTATTTTAATAGAAATTTTAATACGGCACTGATGTTAAAATAAACACCACTAAAATAATTGCGGCCGTATTCATAAAAAAGTTAAACAGCCGTTCAAAGCATTTTTAGGGAAAACTCGATAAAACTGTATTCATAAACGAATTTTACGTTAAAATGTTCTTTTTAGCAGTTTTTTAAGTCAACCATTTTTAAAATTGATTGCACCCAGTTTTAAGAGGATTTTAAGGTGATATTTGTGTTTTTTAGTTATTGTTTATTTATATGTTGCGAAAATTTTTGTTGCATATTTATCAGAAATCCCACGATATTGAAAACAATAGATGTGTGTTGTTAATAAAAAATATTACTTAAGCTTTGAATAGCTGGCAACAGGAAACTTTCAGGGAAAGAAGTAATCTATTTTATTCTGGATTCCAGATAAGAAATTATGCTTTCCATTTTTTCCAGTCTTATTATTTTAGTTATTACTAACATTTTATTTATTTAAAATAATATACGTTAATAAAATGTCATGTACATCAGTGATGTGTAAAAAAAACGAAATAATAAAAAAAGCTCGTTATTCATATTTTTTCCTACACGTAAGCAAAAGGAATCAACGTAAAACTTTTCTGACTCAGTATTTTTTGTTATTTAAATGAAAGACAAAATGGAGTTAACATTTATTTATTTGTTTTAAAGTCGATTTTCATAAAAAACAATACAAGACATTTCTTTGCATGACTACTATGTGAACAAAAAACCGTTTTTATCGCAGCACTATGATTCAGATGAGAATTGCATATGATGGCGTTGCCAATCACAAATAGAAAATTTCAATAAAATGATTTTTAGCTAAAATGCTGTTTATGAATACGTTTTTATAGAATGTGTTTTTTTGCTGAAAATTCTGTTTTAACTAAAAAGTTGTTAAAACTGATTAGTGCTTTTTTATGAATACGGCCGTTGGTCTTTAGTTAACGCTAATCAGTCAGGCTGTAAAATCTGCTGATTTAAAACGAATTTTTTTTTTGCGTTAAAACAGGTTTGTGAATTGCACTACTGAAAAAAAATGCTCGCCGGTAAAAAATTTCGCACGAATAAAGAGGTTATCACTGAAGCTGAGGCCTATTTTGAGGCAACAGATAAATCGTTCTGCAAAAGTGGTATTGAAATGTTAGAGCGGCGCTGGAATGATTCCGTTGCTATCAATGGAGATTTCGTTGATGAATAAAGCTAGTTTTGAACCCAAAACACGGTGTTTTCTTTGTTAGGACTATCCAACTTCGTTGTACACTAAATATATTCTATGAATTTTTTATTATAATGTAAAGCTGGTAACACTGTGGAAAGTGGAGAGTTTCCAATTGTCAAAGTTTACATCATGAAATTTATTATATTTTTTAAATTCTTGAATTTTCAATTATTAGTATGCTCTAGAACACTTGCGATGGTGCTACCAACTAAAACCACGTTAGGTAATATTTCTGAATTTTAAAAAAACTGTTATTGTTCTCCATAACGGTTTCCTCATTTTCTTTAACCCCGAAATTATAATTACGGTACGGAGTAATTATAATTGTAATCTCCAATTTAGATAGTTTTCACCGCTTTTTAATTGCTAGTTGCGGATTAGCTAAACAACAATTTGTTCAGGACTTTTTAGCCCATGTGTTATTTCCTATCTCAATAAATAAGTCGTGTTATAAACTTTTGGCTATTTGTTTTTGTTGGTCTTTTCAAATGTTAAGAGACTTGTGGTCCAACCTGCTTATTATAAAATTCCCCTTCTGGTTCCTATACATCTTTGAACAGATTAAAAATATGCATTTTAACAAAACAATTATTTTGACTAGAGTTAGTGTGACTTTGCCTTAAATAAACATTTTTTAATTTCAACAATTTGCGTTTCCTTATTTGTGGCTTCTTAACCGTTGCCATAGTTTTTCTCTTTTTAAACTTTCCTTTTTAATTAAAACCTTTAAACGTTTTACGCAATTAACCATTTTGACTTTGGTATGCAAATTAAATTGTATTATGGTTGCTTCTAAATGTAGTTGTATGAGCAAGAAGTGCCTTTGTATTAAGGAGAGTTTAAATTCTATGCCATCTAAAGACTTGAGTATAAGCCGTATGAATGATGATGCATTTTCAGTTTGCTGCTAATTTATTCAAAGTACTTGTCTTTGCAGACATACTCGTACATATTCACTAACACGCACACACATGTATGCAGCAGAGACAAGACGTTGGTTGGTTGGTTGTTGAATAATTTAAAATGCTTTAAATGCAAGGCAAATTTTCATCAGCACAAGCCGTCATTTTACACAGTCATAATGCTACAACTACTCTACATGAATACAATACGAGCTAAAGCAGCTTGTGTAATTTTCTTGCATTTTTATTTTGTACTCATTTGACGTTTTTAAAAGGGAATATGGCCTCTCATTTCATCAGATTACTGTCAGCACTCTTTAGTCAAATGATGAAATACAATTCCCATATTCAACACTGCTGTGCACTTGCTCACACTTACTCACACGTAACTCTCACTCGTACACTCTCATACATCTTTACAATATTATAACGCTACTTATGCAAATTTGAAAATAACGTGTCTTTCTTCTTGTTAATAAAACTAAATTCTAATATACTCGTCTGTGTAAAGATTTCTTTTTCTATGCCGCATACATACGAGTATGCACATAAATTTGCTGTAGACAATGAAATGTGTATTTTTTTGTGTTTTGTTGCATAAGTGTGTTTTGTAAATGACATGAAAACTCATTGAGTATCAAGCAACATGTCATTTTTTATGCTCTAGATGAACAAAAATACTCAACAAAACCAGCAACACAAAAGAGCACAAGTACTTGTAGCTAGCTGGCTGCAGTCGTATACAACTTCAATAATTTTCTACTTTGGTTGAGATATTTCAACACTTTATTTAGTGTCTTTAGTTTAATTTGCTAGCAGTCTGTCTATCATTGTATCCTTCGGTGTGGCATTAAGTAGTAGTTAGTCGTAACAGTAGACAGTAGTCGAAACATTTACAAACATGCATACATATTTACACGTTGTTTATGCTAAACAATTTGGTCATATACATATCTACATGATAATGAATATGTGTAGCCAAATCTTTGCTTTAGTCAGTTTTACAAATGTGTGCGACAAAGTGTTGGGCTTTTAGCTTTTGGTGTTTTGTGGCACCTACTCGAACACAATTCATCATGTTGGCACTAACAAGTGTCTGTGTGGAAGTAAAAGTCCTATACACTTAAGCAGATTTAAATATTCTAATCAATGAGTGAAGCTTTCTTGATCAAAAAGCTAAAAACGTTTTTCATGTGCTAATCAGTATTATACAAAAGAAAGACTGAAGATATTTTAAAAACTCAGAAGAAGAAAATCATAAAATGGCAAAACAATTGAGAAATTAAGGGCAAAGTCAAATAGAGCTGAATTTAGGTAAGCTTCCTAAGCAGAAATGTTTTTTTTTTCTCTACGAAAAGTACCCTTGGTGATGACCTTTACATACGCAGTGCATTGTACTTAAACAAGAAATATTCCCTCTTGTTCTTTCAAGACAAAACCTAAACACATCATTCATGCTGGAAAGCCAAAGTCAGCTGAAATATTTGCTCGAATACAAAAACTTTTTGGGAATTGATTGCCAAAATGACAAAGCTAATCCTAAGCAGTAATTAGGGGGCAAAACGTCAATCATAGATGATAGATTGATTTACATTTCAACCTGCCTTTTGGCAGAAACTTATGGTGGACTAACTCCACGTAGGAATTTCTCAATATCAACACACATTTGTGGAATTGCTTTACATCAGCACCTAACATACAGCCTAAGCTGATGATGAACCAGCCCCATGGGGTTGGTCGATCATTATTCACGATTCACCAGCACCCGCGTGTGGCTCGCCTTGCTCACACAGGTCGAAACTTTTCGCTATAAGTTTGTAGCCCTATAGACAAACCCCTTGCTTAAGAATTCAGTCCTGCTAATCACTCTTGTATACAATTTTCTAACAGTCAATGGAAGACAAGGCTTAATGAGTTGGTACGCCGAAGTACTTTGAGAGCATTGGCCCTTAATCAACTCACCCGTCCAACCATCACTCCTGCTTCCTTCTAGTACAGGTATCTGTTGCAAGATAACAGCACCTCAGGGAGTTGTTAGCCGGCGAAAACAGGCATGAACCATAATTATTAAGGAAATTAATTCTCCTTCCTGCGATTTTAGGTTTAAACCACAGCCAGCACGTTTCAGCGATGGTAAAAAACTTAATCATGATCAGCATCGAGAGATCTGCAAAACAGAATCTACTGGCCAATTCTAACCCTTGGTAAGGCTTTAGAAAGTCCAACACAACGTAAGGAGTAGCCCTAGATTTTGTATGCTACAACAAAAAGGGGACTGCTTCCCTTCTATACCCCAGAAATCGGAGTGCCCACACGGGCGCAACACAGCGGCCGTATGGACAAGACCTTTGCTCAAGATCTCAGCCTTGTTAGTCCCTCCTGTAAGAAATTCCCTGATAGTCGAGGAAATCGTGATCAGTTGCGCTGGTACCCCGACTACCAAAAAAAAAAAAAACGACTTCAGGCCATAACCCCACTCTTGCTGCCTGAAATTTTGTTCCTTTCCGTGTAAAATGTATCTATTGCAAGACAATGGCTACGCAATGTTACTTTTTTCTGCGATTTGAAAGTTAAACCACAGCCCAGATACGAGTACAAACACCTCAGCCATGATCAGGATCAGGAAAACATCGTTAGCTCTGTGCTGTCAATTAACTTTTCTTGCCCGGTTTTCCCTAATGAAAAAACGTATGGACAGTGATTTCAACGCTTCAGGAACGGCAATTTTGACATCCAAGCATGGCGGCGAAAGAGGGAAGCTGCAGTATTGGAGGCATTACTTGAACAAGACTCGTGTCAAGGGTGTTGGACTGGATTTTGCTAATATGAGCGGTGTCTAAGGTATATACACTGGGCACTGATCAGTTTTAACTAATTTGATTCCAACATTTTAAATGCTACAATAGAAATTGTTTTAGTCTTTCGTGTTGTTGTTAGCACTCCGCGAATACTACTCCCTCCTTCCTCCTCATCATAACCTCTTTTCCTAGTTCCAGTACAATGCCCGGAATATGTAGGGGTCATCCCCTGAGTGCTGGTCCCAGATAAAAAAAAACAAGTCATTTCAAAACGCCTGAAAGACATGAGCATTATTCAGAAACAAGAAAATTGGTTGCCGTACGAGTTGAAGCGGAGAGATCTTGAACAGCGTTTGTTTACTGGTAGACAGCTGATTGCAAGGCAAGGACGGAAAGGATTTGTGCATCGCATTGTGACTGCGGATGAAAAATAGGTTTATTACAATAATCCCAAACGAAACAAATGGGAATATTCCGGCCATGCTTCTACGACGACGGCCAAACCGAATATCCAGCATTCCAAGGTCATACACAGTATATGATGGAGCCATCCCAGCGTAGTGTATTATGAGTTGCTAAAATTGAGTGAACAGGCGACCGTCATCGAATGTAGTTAATGCGTTGGAGTCAAGTATTGAAAGAAAAATGGGCGCAATACAACGAGAGACATGATAAAGTAATTTTACAGCATGACCATGACTCCATGTTTGGAAATTGGTCAGAACATACTTAGAAACGTTGATATGGGAAGTCCTACCCCACCCGCCATATTCTCCATACGTGGCTTCCTGTGACAATCGCTTGCCGTACTGATATACCGTGTCGCGTATTTCCTTTTGAATTCGTGAGTTTCTTACATACCATGGAGCTGCAGTAATCGTTCCAAGAATTTGGTTTTGCCGTCTTTGAATTTTGTCAATGTTTGATGATCTCAATTTCCCCATAGTTGAGTTCCTTAGATTGGTGAAAGTAGTGGCTAGTGGCGGACACTACTTGGAATCATAAATGTATAACCAGTGTTGTACAATACCGCAAAGTTGTACGCCTATTATAATAATTCTGTAAGATTTTTTTTTTAATAACACAAACAACTTTTTAAGTTTCTGAACTTTCTATTTAAGCGTGCTTAAACAAGAAGTGTTGCTCCATCAGCATAAATTGAAGTATTAATAACTTGACAGGATTCCAGTTAAAATAAACAATTTTTAATTTAACAAATTGATTTGCTTAGTCTGTTATTGAAAATATTTTCAAATTTCTTGAAGTTTTCTCTCTTGTTTCCTATATAAAATTGTTCATAATAATAAAAAAAAAGAAACTTTAAATTATCCTTTTAAAATATTCAAGTCATGTTTTTCAGCTGCTTGCCTTGACTTTTGATGTTTACCCCTCCTCCTAAGCCAACGTCAAAACTTAATACCAATATTATAATCTAAGTATGGGTTATAAAGAGTTCGGTATGCATTTGTGTGTGTGTGAGTTTAAATCTAGGTGGTTTGGGTGTGTGTGGGTGTGTGTGTGTGTTCATGACTCTATATATACATATATTTTATAATCATAACCACTGCAATTTTATCTTTCATACACAGCTGTGCATTGAACCTTAAAATAATCACAAACATAACAATAACAATTACATTGCAGCAACAACTACAAACAAATATCTGTAGTACATAACAATAATGTTCCATTTGCCATTTTTGTATACTTGTAGGTTTAGGTATATGTGCGTATGTATGTGTGTGGTTGTGTGTGTGTGTGTTTGTTTGTGCTGGCTTTGGCGTTTATATGAGTTAGCAGTTATTGCAAAAGTTTTGCATATCGTGGCATATACAGATGTGGTTGCTACATATAGAATTCTTAACAATATTATAAAAAAAATATCTAAGCAACAAAACTTAAAAAAGAAATTGATTTTAAGATAAAGAAAGCATATTTTTTCTTTTGGTTTTTTTTTTTTACTGCAAAAGTTAAAAAGAATTTTTTGTTTATTTCTTAAGTTTTCTTATATTTAATAAAATGTTTCCTTCTCTTTGAAGGCAATCAAATAGACTTGCAGTTGAAAAAGAAATAGGGTTCTAGTTTTTGTTTAATTTTTCCATATTTTTATAAACATTTAACACTTCTTGCAAATAACCTGCTCCGATCCAACCCAAAAAATATTCATTTATCCTTTTATTTTTTTTTTAGTTTACTCTTTTAATGTCTTGTTTTAAAAGCATACAATATAAATGTTTTTCATTTTGTTACTTTTCTTATTGTTTGTAGTTTTAATTAAAAATAATACACTTCTGTAAAGTAATGCATACAAAGCACACATAAACACACGTTTAATAAAAATAAAACTAAATGAAAAAAATAAAATTTAACAACTTCAACTTGTTATACTTCACAATTACAAAAAACTGCACTGCATAAGTAAAAGGAAAAAAAAACAAGAAATGCACGAGTAAACTAAATCTATAAACGAGTGGCAAAATTGTATGTTCTGGCAGATTCTTTATTTTAAAAATTTTTTAATACGAGTTTGGAAATAGAAAAACACATCAAAAACGAGTTGTTCTAGACAATTACAAAAATAGAGATACTTTATAAAAGTAACTTGTAAAATATGTATATTAAAATATAATTTTTTTCTGCATAGATTTGTTTTATTTTATATTTTAAGTTTTGACAAATATAAATATGCAAGAAATGTGTTACTGTGAAAAAGGAATTTTAGGCCAAAGTTAAACAAAAAAAAAAAAAAAAATCATTTGCGTAGACCGGCAAAATTAAAATTATATAAAGAAAAAAGTTTTTTGTACGCAAAAGTACGAGGGCGGATTAATATTGAAGCTACCTAAGAAGGAAAAAATATTTATTTTTTAAAACCCGTTTATTTCTCCTTTTGGCTTAATACTCCTAGTAAGACGATATTCCAACTTTTTCATACCATCTGAATAATACGATTTTGGGAACCCCTCAAAATTCGCGCTAGTTTCGGTAATCACTTCATCTTTTAAAATGAATCTTTTCCTGCGAGCAATTTTTTCAAGTTTGGAAACAGGAAAAAGTCACCAGGAGCTTAATCTGGATTATAAAGTGGATGATCAACCAACTCGAAGTGTACACAGAAAAAATTATAGTAAAAATAAAATCAACAAAATTTTTGTCCAAAAATAATTTGTATCCATAAACATATATATCAAAGAAATAGCTGTGGATACCGTATTTTGTTGTTGTTTAAAAAAAAATTGTTTTCGATCAATAACTATTATTACTAAACTTTTGTTTGAATCCACAAATTCCTTTACAGTTCTGCATTCAAACAATTTATTAATTGAATCAACGAATTTCGTTATTGAACAGGAAAAAAATGTTTTTCTATTTTTTTTTATCTTGGGCCAGTACTCAGGGGATGGCCCTTACATATGCAGTGCATTGTATTGCAACTAGGAAAATAGATTAAGAGAAGGAGGAAAGGGGGAGCAATACTTGTGAACTTAACACACGGAACGACCAAAACAAACATTATCACAGCAATTAAAATGTTGAAATTAAATTAGTTAAAACTGAACAGTGCCCAGTGTATATACCTTCGACACTGCTCAGACTAACAGAAACTAGTTCAACACCGCGCACACTGTAGGGTAATAAAGTGCATAGGAGGAACATAAAAAAGAAATTAATCGGCCATGTCAGAGAATTCACTTTCGTTCGGAAATGGAATTGAATCGGTTTTTTTTTTCTTCAAAAAACGAAAATTTAAAACTTTTTCGGAATGAAATCAATTCTATATGATAATACTAGTTGCATTCTTGTAATTAGAAATGAGTTCATTCCGAAAAGTTTTTTAGTTTTTCGTTTTTTGAAGAAGTAAAAAAAGAATTCAATTATGTTTCCGAACGGAATTAAGCTCTGCGGCATTGGTGAATAATAACAAATAGAGAAAAAACAAACGGCAGTAAAGAAATAAAATAATAAAAAAAAACACGTGCACACATGATGCAAAACAAAACTATACCTATTCCGGTATAAATTCGATTTTTAGAAATTAATAATAAACGTAAGTACAGGTATAGAACGGACGACAATGAAAAACACGCGTGTACAGAACGAAAGACAAAACACTACACTTTTCCCTGTTTCTGTGTATTTCACGTAATTTTCCCATCGTATCTAATGTGAACCGGGGCGTTGTCTTGAAGAAATAACACTTTTTTCTTCTTTACATGAAGTCGGTTTTCTTGATTGCATCAATCAGTTGATGCAAGAGTGCACGATAATACTTTCCTGTGATTGTGGATCTTCTTTCAAGATAATCGATGATCAAATATTCCGTTTGCTTCCGAAAATACAGTGATCATAACCTTGCCAGCTGATTTCACTGACTTCGTTTTCTTCGGAGCATTTCCACCCATTGATTTGATTGATTTTTGGTTTCAAGTGTATAGTGATGGACCCACGCTTCCTCACCAGTTATTAATCGACGGCAAAAGCCGGATTACGCTTTATCCTGTCCAAACACCACTGTAAATTGGTCTGTCTAACTCGTTTTTATTCGACACTGAGCCAACGCGGCATCCCATCTTGCTGAACGCTCTTTCATATGCAAATGTTCATGCAAGATGTTAAACATACGTTCATATGATAAGTTTACAATTTCAACAATCTCACATAACTTGAAGCGACGATCATTCATAATAATATTGAGGATTTTCTTGATATTTTAATCAGTAACCACCTCTTTTTTTGCCTTCCTTCGGCCGCATTTAAGCTTAGCAATCTAATATTTTTCTATGTAATCTGACGGAGCAGATTCACTGGAATATTTATCGAGCTTTACTTTTGCCTCTTTCACCGTTTTCTTTTTTAAATAATAGTGTTGCATGAAATTTACTTTTTTCCATTTTTCAAGAAACACAAAAGTTGCTTACTTCAAATGACTACAACACATAAACTTATCAAAGTCTGCTTCCAGACCATCTCGGTGCTGATCATAGTTGAGGTTCTGAAAAGTTCTATCAGTGTTTTAAATCTAAAATCACAGGCTGGAGAATCAGTTTCCCTGATAGCGATGGTTCATGCCGGTACATCGTCAAATTATGCTGACAAGGCGGTTGTTATAAGTTTGTATGTTTATATATTTGTACGTTTGTAATTCGCACAATCGCTGTCGTAAGAGTGATTTTTTAGAGGGAGAACTTTTCATACTCATACACGTTTTTATAGATCAAACCAAAAACGTTATAATAAATATACAGTAGTTAAAAAACTAAAAGCATGCTTTGATATTGAATTAAAATGTAAGAAATAATTTTAAAAATAGGCTTTAAACAATAGTGAATGAAAAATACTAGTATTATTGTCTTAATATTATTATTCATAAATAAAAATTTAAGGAATTTTTCGAAAATTCCTAAACAGGTCAGAAAATTCCTGACATTTTTATTTAACAATTATAAAGGTCGAGAACTCTATCTTTAATAATATATTATTTTTAACTTTAGTTAGATAATGAAGCGTGTTTCTAGTTTTTTTTTTTTTGCTAACTATATATAATCACATCATGTTCAAACAGTCTTTATTGCTAGGATTGATAAGTTTGGGCTTGAATTTCTTTATAAAAATTTCCAAAAAAAAAAAAACCCGAAACCACTTCACGATCCGGTTTTTCATATTCTGTGCGCGTTTGGGCCATGAAACGTGTATTTGAACTATTAGGGGACATTCGGTTTAGGCTGAAAATTGAAATTGCCATATTGTGTCTGGGGCATTGGGAGATTTTTGCGATTCCGAGATCTGATTTTAGGAATTCGCAAAAAACTCGGAACGCGCTATACGGGCAATTATCTGGTTAAATGGATAATTTTTTTAGTTTGATATCGTAGGTTGTTTTTTAGGTCCTTAAAAGATATTTTATCCCATGTCAAATTTTTAGATCAAGAAAGATTTAGCAATTCAAAGTAAAAGACTTAAAATGCCTTTTTCACTTTAACACATTTGCAGAGATTTCATATTTTTGTTTAAATTTTCTTTTTTAAATATGATGTAGAAAAACTAATAATCAGAAAAGGAAAAATATTAAGTACTTACCCTTGCTAGCACCGTCCGGACCTCTGAGTATGGTACACTCCTCTATAGTGCCAAAGGGATTAAAAATTTGTCTAACATCCTCTTCGGTTTGTTGTTTACTCAACATGCCAACGAACAATTTGCGATCTATATTATGCTCTGTTTGTTTGTAGCAGTTGTAGTGGTGGTGGTAGTAGTAGTAGTTTAAGTTGTAATGGTGGTGGTACGAGAACAAGTGTGTAACATGTTTTTGTGGAACGTGTTTGTTTTGTATTCGTTTAGAGTTGGTGTGAATGCGAGGAGTTTGTATGACGATGGAGTTGGTTGTTTGTTCGTAGTGGTGGTGGTGATATTTGGTTTGGAATAGATGATTTTAGTTGTGTTTGGTTTGTTGGTTGGTTGGTTGATGGTTAAGAGTATATATATATTTTTTTCAAAACAACAACGGCATACAAAAACAATTATGAAAAATACAATACATGGAGGGGGAAGAGGTGGTGAATTGGCATCATAAAAAAGAAAATAAAAAAAAAAAATAAAATTTTTTAAATTAAAATTTATAAATTTTTTTTATGGGGGTTTGTTAAAAGTGGTTAAAGATAAATAAAATAAAGGGAATTAAACGAATTACGGCAAATACAAAAAGTCAGCCCGCATTAACATTAACGTTTACATAACAAAGTATTAATTTTAAACATTTTGGTTTTTGTAAAAAAATTTAAATGCAGTTTTTTGTTCAATCAAATTACAACAAAACGCTCAATACAAATAACAACATTGATATTACGTTTAATGATATTAAAATATTAAAAAAAACATTTAAAAATCAAACAGAATGGAAACAAAATGTTACAACATTGATAATTTTATAGTAAAATTTTTTTTCCATCAAAAAGTTAAAATTTGTTTGTAATATTTTGAAAACATTTTTTTTTTGGAAAAACAAAGTGTATGTGTTTTGAAAAAAATGTAGTTTTTTGTCAAACAAAACGCGAGCGAGCAAAAATTTTGCAAGAAAAAACAAATGATAAAATCAAAATAAAGTCCATAAAACCAATTCAATATTTTTTGTTATTAAATTAATTGATAAGAAATAAGAAGGCCAATTGTGTGTTGTGTTTAAAGTTCGATTTTTCCATTTTATTTAAAATTTTGTCAGTTTATTTTTTGGTAGAGCACAAAAAAAAGAAAAAAGTAGAAAATAGATGGAAAAAATATTGATTTAGTAAATGTTTTCTTTTTTTTTTCATAAAAAATTTCTATAAAAATAGCATTTATAATTAAAAACAATACACACATACACAACTTAATTAAACAAGAACATAATACACTTACACTAAGAAACTTGGATTAAGGAGAAAAATAAAAAAAACAAAATATTAAATATTGGAGCATACTTTTAGGAATTATTTGTTTGTTTTAGAAACTACAAGCGTTATATGTTTTATATTCCTGAAAGCAGGCTGCAAAATTATTAAAAGTGTTAAGTAATAAATATGCTTTCATTCTGTTTTGTAAACATACGCTTGAAAACATACGTATGCATACATACACACAGACACACCTACACACTTCACAATACAACAAACATTCAAGCAGTTTTAAAACCTTAAAATAATTTGAAACTATTTTGTATCAATGACGAATAGTAAATCATAATAATAATGTATTTTTGAAGCTAATCAAAAACGAATTTTTTTTTCGGTTTTTATGTTTAATTCAGTATTTAGTTTAAAATTTTTATTTGATTTGATATTCTAGTCCCAAATTGCTGATTTAAGAGCTTTTTTTTATTAAAGATTAAAGCTTTGCCAACATCTCATATATGTCGAAATAAAGGTAAAAATTATTTAGTAACCAATTAAATAGTTGTCAAAGTTTGCTTTTTATATGTTATGTATTTTTTTTATAAAATAATTCTCACTAATATAATATATGTAGAAGTAAGTATGTATTCTTACCTCTTAAAAGCTAATATTGAGTTCATTATTTCGTGCGAAATGCTTTCAAATTACATAAAAAAATGTTTCATATGAAATATTTGCCAAATAAGTTTAGAAATGTTGTATTGAGTTTTTAAAGCGAAAAACACACAAAATGTATCTACAACATGTTTTAATTTAAAATTGTTGCTGTTTAATTTAAAATTGTTGCTATTTGTTTTTACAGCTGCGAAATAACTTAAGCAAAGCTTATTTCGCACGAAATACATACATGTATATTTAAAATTAAAAATGAAATATGACTAAGAGAAAAAATAGACAACACTGAATACATCTTAATTTTTTCATACGAAATAAGTAATGTTGGTGAAAAATATTCGCACATTCAATCTCAATACTAGGCTTGAGCCAATTCCATTTGAATGAAATATTTAGATTTTATACTGTTTGAGTGTGAATATGTAGAAGGATTTACGGATTCATATATAAATTTTGTATGAACAGAACTTTAAGGATGTTTTCCTAATTAAAAATATATATGAAGTAATTATAATCTCGATAATCAATACAGTTAAAATCCCTGTGGTGTTCGAAATATCGAAATATCCGAATTTCCGAGACAAGAGGGACAAATTTGAAAATGTAGCTAAAATTGATGTGTTACCAACACATCAATTTTAGTCCATTAAGAGCATCAACCCTTAATCAAATCAACTGCCTAGCTATCACTGCTGGCTCCTTATATTACAGGTATCTGTTTCAAGACAACAGCAGGTTATTAGTTCCCAAAACCCGGCATGCACCATAGTTATCATAGAAACTAGTTCCTTTAGCAGCGGTTTAGGCTACAATGCCTTATTATATTGAAGCGTGTTTTTTTATTTTCGTAAACTATATTTCATGTAATTTTTCTTTATCTTATAAATACATAGTCTGATAAAAAAATATCCGTTATTTTCCAGTTTCGTGAGTTACTTGTGTTCGATTTTTGCATTTTTCTTAATATGTTGGTACATATGTCTGTTACATAGGTTGGCAATATCAACCATTTCGAATTGTCAGTTTGTATTTGACAGATAAAAAGTTAAGTCGAGTTTTTGTGTGCTCTTCGATTTTTTAGAGATATTCTCAAACATTCAACTTTATAAAGTTTGAGAATATCTTTCCAAAGTCTACTGATGATTAGGGTAGTTCCTATGAAATGTCGACATATAGATAGCTGGGAAACATAGAAAACAAGCTATTTTTAATTTTTTTGTCGGTATAAATGGTAGAAGCTAAAAATAGCGAATAAAAAACTCAATTGTAGTCAAGTAAAATAAAAATTAGTTTAATTTGACTGCGGCAAAAACATCAGTATGGACAACAACGTGCAGTCGTGTCGTATTGCTGTTGTCAAAATAAATGTTCGCATTTAAATGCATGTATTTTATATTTGACATATTGAAGTCGGTTGTTTGCTGGCTTCAATGTGTTTATTGCTTAATACTACAATATGTGATTGCTTTAAAGAAACGCCAGCCAGAGTTGAGCTTGCTTTAAAATCAATCATTAAATCACATTGATGGCATCAAATATTGGCCAAAAACTCCCAATTTATTTCTATGCTGTTTTGAAAATTCATACATTTTTCCAAAAAGGTTTCAGAGTTTTTTTTAGCCAATATATTTTTTTTAGCTGCCATATTTTCCATTATATTTTCAAGCACTTTACAATTTGCCACATTTTTTTACATTCTGTTTTACAATTGTGTATATAATTCAGGAAAATTGATTTTCTTGTCTGTGGAAAAAGCAAAAAAAAAAAAAAAATCCACTACATTATTGTTATATTTTCTTTACATTTGTCAGTCATTAAATGGCAATTTACATGTCAATGCTTACAGCAACACAGTAAATGTCAGAAAACAAGTTGCTGTTTTTAACCATAGAAAATTTGTTATATATTTTTTTTCATTTATTTTAAATACAATTACTTGTCTGGCATTTTTTTCTAGATTGTTACTTTTTTTTTTTGTATATTTTTGATGAAAGTTGAAAAAAAAAATGCAAAAAACTATACAATTAGTAAACTGTCTGTCTGTCTGTCTGTCTTTTGTTAACTCATATTTTCTCTTATGCTGCTGTTTCTTATCATGGAATTTTTTCTTGGCTTTTTTCTTTATAGACATTTTTTGTTTGTTTGTTTGTCAGCTGTTTTCCCAGCAGAAGTCAGGTTTTACATTTTTCTAGGTTCTGGTTGCCATTTTCCGTACATGTGCTTTATTTTAAATAACCTGTAATTTTATGTGGTTAACAATTTCAATTTTACCCCAGAGTCAGGATTTCTGCTTTTTTTTTTGTTTTTGATTTTTTATTGCATACAGTTTAAATTGCTTTTTTCCACCAGCATCCTATTTGTGTTGTTACTGAAGCTGGTTTTCCGTTTGGGTTTTTATGATAGCAAGAGAGGGAATCGAGGTGGGCAGTTTAACACATGAAAACTCAAAAAAAAAAAGAAAAAAGACAGCACAGCGTTAATGACTTCTTTGGCGTGGCCCTGGTCTGGCACAGCTGGAGCTAAGGAAGGCAGTTAAACATGCAATTATTATCCTTATAACGTTTATGGTATAACAACAAAAAACAAGATACAAGAAAAAGCATCATAGAAAGAGAGAAAGAGAGGGAAGCTATAACACAAAAATGTAGTAGAGGTAAAATGGGCCAACGTAGCCACTTTAGTTGTCTATATGAGCCTAATGGTCTTTAATATGTTCATTCAGTTTTATTGTTTTGCTATATGATGCCCCATCTTTGCAACCTACACATACTCCTATACATACAGTGTCATCGTCATTGTGTTTGGCAATTTTTAACAACTGACAAAAATCTGCCAGTCCTTGTTTTCTTGCTTTTTTAGCATTTTTTTCTTTCTGTTGTTGCCATTTTAATAGTTCTAGAATGCCTTAAGCTTATCTTTGTGTTTTCATTTAAACGTTAAGGTACATGTTATGGTAATTGCAGTAAAATTGTTGTAGATATTCAGCTTTTTATTTTGCCATCTTTGTGTGGCGCTGTATTGTCATTATAAACAGGCTCTAGCCACGTATTGTATGGCACTTAACTCTTAACTTTCCTTTTGAACTTTCTGGTGCACAAAGGTGCACACAAGTCACATGTGCTGCTCCTGTAGTCAAGAAACGTGCCTTACATTTTTATTATTACGGCCTTCTTCTATACAGGTCGTCCTTTTTGCAGTTGGCTTTTCGTCCATTCCTAATTTGTTCTGGGGGCTTTTGTTTATAGTTGGAGTTAACTCTTAAAAAAAGGTGTTTTGATTTCGTTAGACAAGCTGTTAACTATGGTTGCATTTTCCTTTTTGTTTTGTCTCCTTTTTATATATGATACTATTGTATTTATAAAATTCTTTAAATGAGTTTGTTTGTTTTTTCTTCTTCTTTTGCTATTCTTTGACTTATCTAAATAATTTTTTCTAAATAGTTTTTTAATGTGTATTGCAAACGATGTGTGTATGGTTACAAACAGAAATCGCCTAAGTCGGAGAAATGGGGTTTATACATAAATATTTTTTATATATAAGGCAGTTAATGTTTTATAGCATTATGGGGCTTTCCACAAAAGTTCACATTGAAATTGTTTGTTGGTTCACATTAAAAGAAAATTAATTCGTTATACTGGAGCATTATGTAGTTGAAAATATTAAGCAATTCTTTTTTGAACTCAAAAGAAATTTTGAGCAAACCGAGTCTGTAGGAGATGTGAAAACACCAGTGCTGGCTCGAACAGCTAGTTGTGCAGAAAATATTGCTGCTGTTGGCGATAGTGTGGCTGGAGCGCCGTCTCGTCATCATGCCCAACAATTCCACTTCTCACACTCGTCGTTGTTGAACATTATGCATAAAGACTTGTATTTACAGACTTACAAGTTGCAATTGACCCAACAGCTAAAACCTCTTGACCATTCTAAGGGTCGTCAATGTTCAGAATGGTGGCAAGAAATGGCAACAGTGGTTGATCAATTTTCGAAGAAAGTCATCTTGAATGATGAGGCACATTTTCTTTCAGCTCAGTGGACTCATCAATAAGCAGAATGGTCGCATTTGAGCGAATGATAATCCAAGATCAATTGTCGAGAAACCATTGCATCCACAAAGATTGACTGTTTGGTGCGGTTTATGGGCTGGCGGCATCATTGGGCCGTGTTTTTTCCAAAATGAGAATCTAAGCAATACAACGAAAGACTGCAACGGCAATACTTGTTATTGATTCGATCTTGTACAATGTGCAGTCAATGCTGTTTTTTGTGTTGAGTTACTTATCCTATATTTCTGATCTGATCTATGCCCAGCTAACCAGCTAGTTTTAAGATGTTCCTACAAAAAACTTATCACAATTTTCTATATCATTTCCACCACACGGGATTTTATAAACTACATTTGATATCTCAAGTTTATCTGTTTTATCTTTTAATTTACTGAACAATGTACTTAATGTTTTACACGTCTTGTGGGCCATCATATACTTTTCTTTATTATATATCTTAGATTTTTCCAACTTTTCTGATATTTCCGGGATATATGTAAATGAGTTTTAAGTTTTTGGTTCTATTGTGGTTATCTTATTGTATCTCCCTTGAATTCTATATTGTTTAATTAGTTTAGTTGTAACTTCTATTGGAAAACTATTTTGCGTCAAAATATCTCTAATTATCTCCTTATTCTTTCTATGATAATGTCTATCACTTATTGTTAAAATTCTATTTATCATATTTTTAGCTGTATTCAAAATTATTCTTCTGGGGTGTTTTGAAAAATAGTTTAAAATCCTTCCTGACGATATAGGTTTCTGATACCAATCCAACAATAAATTATTATCCTTTCTTATTACCATTGTATCTAAGTAAGCAAGTTTAGAATCTGATTCCTTTTCAATTGTAAATTTAATGTCTCTGTGAAAACTATTAAAAACATTCAAAACATTAACTATCTCACCTTCAAATATAATACAAAATAAATCATCAACAATTTTTATGTATTAAAACAATGTTGTATTCATTTTTTTTTCTTGGACCAGTACTCCGGGGATGACCCCTATATATGCAGTGCTTTGTACCGGAACTAGGAAAATAGGTTGTGAGTAGATGGAAAGAGGGAGTAGTGTTTGTAAACATTTGACTTGAAAATAAAGTATACTTTAAGACAACTAAAGTCAACTTTTCTAAGAGTGGACTCTATTTCATTCATAGACAACTGATGTTAAAACCAACTCTAAATTTAAAACAAGCTGAACCTGTGTTTATCTCATTTAAGAACTTTAGGCCCTGACTTACTTTCCTAAACGATTTTTCCTCGAGGTGCCAACAATATTCTCATATTTACGGAGCTGTTTAAGGTTGCCTTTTTCTAATATTTGCTTAGGAATTGTGAGTAAACTTTCTGCAAATAAAAGTTAATACTCATTTAAAGCCAGTTCAACTTAAAGTCCACTTTTCTCCAACTATGGATAGAAAAAACCTATAAACAGTTTTTTTCTTAAAGATGTGAATAAAGATTTACTTTAGCAAGAGTCAAATTTAATGATTGATTATGAATACAGCTCAATGTTGTAGCTATATTTTAAGTTAGGTTAGGTTAGCTTTAACAGGCTGTCAGCCATTGCAAAGCCAGCCCGATTTGATTCCGTTGTGTTGTAAGTTATTTTTATATAAATAGTCCCACCTCTTAGAGCAAACCAAAATGAAATTAATCACAATCTTAGTTGTTCCTATTAAAACAGATATTAATAGCAATAATATATAAATATAATATAAATAATATAAATTAAGTATATATGGATATAATGTAAATTGTTGAGCTTATTTTTGCACGTGTTACCGTATCATTCTTCTTAAGAATTTCATATGTATGAAAAAAAAAATAGTTGCAAATATTGCCACATCTAGAGGTAGCCCTATTCACAGTCTGTGCAAATGGTCTTGCAGCATTGCATTTGCAAAATAGTGCAGTATATTTTTACTTTACACTAACATAATACACCTATAAATGTCACCTTTGCAGTTGCAGAACTATGCAACCTCAAATGCACAAGAATGTGAATCGAACTTATGGTTTAAATATGCCATGTAGATCTACATTACTGTGCATTTAAGGGTTAAAGTTTCAGCTAGCGGTATTATTTATCTGGGTCTGGGTCCAAGCCAGAATATTTCAGTCATGCACCTACATTATTTGGGAAGACTAATAGCCCTCACTGTGATTTTAAGCCTAAACGACAACCAGACTATTTCAGCCCAGATGCAGACACCTAAAACACGTATCAACGCTTTCTAAACTCTCCTGTATGTAATTCCCCAGACAGTTAATGGAAGACAAGGTTTTACGAGATAGTAGCCTGAAGTGCATAAAGATCGTTAGCTGTTAAAGGCCCAATCAGACTATTATACAAGTATAAATACTTTCATTAGATTTTGTGAGATAAAAGTCTAAACACATTTCTTGCGACTGTCAAAAAGTCTAACCTAAATTACATTTTGCATTCACACCATCACACTTGATATAAACCCACATAGATGTGCCATCATAAAACTTTTCACGGCGGCAGGTGCGCTATTCGTCGTAGGCGATAGACGTGCCGGCGCGTGAAATTCTTCAACAGTTAAAATAATAATTATGTATAACACATCCAAATTCAATAGCACAAACATATTTTAAGTTCTAAATATAGCATGAGCAAAATACATTTATAAATGACAGCTAAATTCCAAATTTCGAGCTTTTTTATAACGACAAAAAATACTATCAGTGACGGCTACGAAATATCCGACTACTCAATTTTTAATTAGCTGGTTTGCTAAAAAACACAACCCTGATCCAATGTAAACTATTATCGTTTTGAAAAGTTTCAAAAAACAACAAAGTCGTATGGGATGTAAAATTTTTATCGTATTATTTTTCGTATGTATGACGGATTACATTCAGACTACCAGACTTGCACGTATTATTTGAATTTTTGACAAGTATTAATACAAAGTATAATAGTCTGAACTGGGCTTAACCAAGTCAACCATCTATCCAACATTTGTGTTTCCTCTCACTGGAAGTGTATCTCACAACATTACCTCAGTGACTATAATTCGTTACCAGACAAATGCACAAGATTGTGAATCGATTTTATGATTTTAATATGCGATGTAAATCTACATCCCTATGCATTTAAGGGTTAAAGTTTCAGCTTACAACCGCTTGACAAACACTTGTCAAACAGCTGCTAATTTTTTTTTCTTTCAAATATTAATTCATAGCATTAGTGTGCGTTAAACATTTACTTTTTTTTAATTTATAAACCAAACCACTTGCCTAGCAAATAACATTTTCCAAATCATTGAAATATTTTCTAGCATTTCAGGTAAAATCTTCAAAAACATAAATAATTGAGACCCAAATTACTTTACACGTTAAATACACATTTTAAATAATATTCAAAGAAATGAATAATGTAATAAGAATTATTTTTATGGTTGGATGTTATTTATGAAGATTTTAATTTGAGGTGCGGTTGTATCTGTATGTGAATGAGTGTGTGTGTTCAAGTGTTTGGTACTTGTACATACATGTGTATGTCTGTTAGTATGTGTAAGTGTGGCATTTGGAAATTTTAAGTTTTCTTTATGTTTGTTATAATGAAAATTTAATTACAAATGTTATTTTGTGGTTGATTAATTGAAATGAGGTTTCTTCAATATTAAAAGAAGTATGAATACAAGTTAAGTGTGCACAATTATAAATAATTTTTTCTTTGAAGTTTACAGCTGTATGTGAGCGAGTGTTCATGTATGTGTGTGTAAGTGTATAAGCTTAAATGTGAGTGCTTTTTGATTAATAAAGAGCATTTGTATATGAATTGAATTGCTAGATATTTATATACAGATAGTTGTATGGAAATTGCGTGTTATTTATACTTTAATGTAAAGGTTTTCTATATCATGTCGTTTGTATTCATTTGTTATTTATTTATTTATTTTTTTGTCTGTCTGTCTGTCGTTATTGGTGAGGGCTGGCTACTTTGGTAGGATATACTCGTTTACGTGTACTTTATTTAGTATTTCATTTTAATGCATGTACTTAAATATGTTTAATTAATTAGAAAATGCTTTCAATAGATTTTATATCTGTGCTTTATGTAAAAGTAATTTAAAAGGATAAAATCTTTGTTTATCACATATATTTGATTGGACAAAAACAAGAAACATTATTGGTATGTTTTATGTTTAACTAATTTACTTAATTACACATGATTTCCAAAAGCTAGTACAGGATAATTTGAAACAGAAAACCGATTATACTTGATTGCGGTAAGTATGCTATTGACGTTCATTTTTAATTAGGCCTAAAAGTATGCACATGTTTTTAAAAAAGTTTTCAGAGGATAATATGAAACATTTGTTTAGCTCTCTGAATTATAATTGCTAAATATAGTGTTCAGAAGGTTGTGCTTGTTTCACTTTGAAGTTTATATTTCTAGTGCAAACGTTTAAAGTGGGTTTTTTTGTTTCACTACTTCTTTTTTACAATTTTTATTTAAATCTGTATGTAAGGGTGTACAACTTTTGAGCAATAAATGGCTGCAGCGGTAAGTGGGAGCTGAATTAAATACAACAAGTTTAAATACTTGCAAACATAACGCCATCGAAATATCTTTGATCATTTGTGGCGGTTTTAATTTTCTACTTTGCTGTAAAGAAATTTGCAACTGAGGCTCATTCAATGCTCTAAAATACCTATAGTGAGACTACTATTAGTGAAAGAACGTGCGAGAGAGTTTTCAAGGCTTCAAAAGGCATCGAAAGCCAGCATGGCAGTAGAAGAAAGAAGCGTTTCGAGGGTGCAGAATTGGTGGCATTGCTTGATCAAGACTCGTGTCAAACGTATTAAGAATACTTTAGATCATAAGTATATCTACAATAAAGCTTAGAACTTCGGGGGGAAAAATGGCGGCAGCATACTCGTACACAGAAAAATTTTTTTTTCGTGTTCGATAACCAAATTCGTTGAATCAATTAATAAATTGTTTGAATGCGGACCTGTAAAGGAATTCGTGGATTCAAACAAAAGTTTAGTAAAAATAATTATTGATCGAAAACAACATTTTTTTAAACAACAACAAAACACGATATCCAAGGTTAGTTGTTTGATATTTATGTATACGCTTACAAATTATTTTTTCAGACAAAAATTTTGTTGATTTTATTTTTACCATAATTTTTTCTATGTAGTTGTACTCCTAAGTAAATATTCCTTTTTTATATGTTATATATATATATATATATATATATATATATATATATATATATATATATATATATATATATATATATATATATATATATATATATATATATATATATATATATATATATATATATATATATATATATATATATATATATATATATATATATATATATATATATATATATATATATATATATATTTCCTTTAATTTTACGCATATTAATTACTTTAGTTTTTTACATCTCTATTGAGAGCTGGTTCGGATAAACTAGAGTTAATTAGTTATCAAAATTAGAGAGAGTAAATTTTTCGTGTTTGGCTGGTAGTTTTAATACAAAAGAGGATGTTTCGTTTTGAAAATTTTTTTGTAACGAAATAGGTTGATGCAATCATGAATGGGAGAGCGACACAAATTTGAAATCAAGAGTAGAGCAACAGATCTTGTTAGATTTAAAAGTATATATGTTATTATGTTCTCAATGTAATAAGCAAAAAGTTTACTCGAGAAATGTTGCATCAGCACCATCATCAGCATCAATTAATAGCTAAATTGTCGCACTGGTTACCAGAGTTCCTGGGTGGCTGGTAAAGGTAACAAAGGTTTCAAACTCTTGTCATATATTTTTAGCCATATGAGCAAAAAACCCCTTGCTGCAGAGCTCAAGCTTTATAAACTCTCTTGTATGCAATTTAACTGAAATATTGGAAGACGAGTTTTCACTTTTATTTCCTTCCGTTACAAGAATATGTTGCAAGACAACTGCACCTCGGGGACTATAATTATTTTCCAGATAATCGGTATGCACCTTCATTATTTATGAACTATAATATTCCCTCCATGCGATTTTAAATCTAAGCCAGAAACAGAATATTTCAGCCATGCTCCTTAACTATCTGCGAAGATTAATACCTGCTCACAACTATTTTAGGCCTAAAACAAAACCAGAATATTTCAGCCAAGATGCAGGCACCTAAACCACGAACGCCATCTAAACTCTTCTGTATGCCATTGATCAGACATTCAATACAATGTTTCACGAGCTGGTAGCCCGAAATCCATAAAAACATCGGCTCTTAGACTTGAAGTATAATCATCACATGTGTTTTCTTTAATTAAAAGTATATGTTGGAAGACAACGGCACGTCGGGGACTGTAATTAGTCTCCAGACAACCGGCATGCATTTAAATTACCTGGAAACACTATTATTCTCCCCCTGCGATTTTAGATCTAAAACACATCCATAATATTCCAGTCATGCACCTAAATTATCTCAGAAGACTAAAAGCCCTCATTGCGATTTTAAGCCTAAGCCACAACCAGAATATTTCAGCCCAGATGCAGGCACTCAAAATACGATCAACGCTTTCTAAACTCTCCTGTATGTAATTCCCCAGACAGTTAATGGAAGACAAGGTTTTACGAGTTAGTAGCCTGAAGTCCATAAAGATAGTTAGCTTTTAACCAAACCAACCGTCTATTGATCACTTCTGTTTTCTTTTATTACAATTATGTCTTACCTCAGTGACTATAATTCGTTTTCAGACAACTGGCATGCATTTTAGTTATCTGGGAGCACTAATATGCTCCCACCACGAATTTAGTTCTAAACCACAACCAGAACATTTCAGCCATGCACCTTAGCTATCTAAGTAGACTAAATCACTGCGTACTATATATTTCAGTCAAGATGCCGGCATCTAAACCTACCATTTAACCTCTGGTGAGGGATTTAAAAAGTTACAACATAACCCAGGTCATGCTGGGACTTGCTAAAGTATAATTTGCTACAAAAAATTTGGTATTTCTACTCCTCTATATCTCAAAAAACAGAGTGACGAAGATAGCAATACACCAACGCAAAACCTACTCCCTGGAGAGAAAAACAAGGTATATAATCAAAATTGCGTATGTGATGAATATGAGGTAAAAAATAGTATATTAAGGACTCGATGGTGGTTTAACCAGTAATACAAACACAAAATAATATGTTATAGTTCTGAGTTTAAGATCTAGTGCGTGGTGATCAGTAGTGCAGAGACCACAAAATAGCTAATTGTTCTTCAGCTAATATATGTGTGTCTGAAGATAAGTTTTAAAACTTATAATCCAAGACGTAAACCAACTGACTTAACAGAGATTTGTTAAGAAGCTAACAGAGTTCTGTGAAACATATAAAATTTTGTAATTTTGGGTCACATTTTTCGGATCCACCAACCCCAAAATAATTTAAAGTTAACCCTTATTCCATTAGTTAGCAAATTAATAAAAAACTAATAAGATATTAATAACAGAACTTATACTCTAAAGAAATTGAAATTTTACAATTTCAAAATGATAAACTTCACAATTTTTTGAGTGCTCTTAATATTTTGGACTATTGTTTCCAATTGCTTAAACTAAAAATTCTATCCATCAACCTTTATTCGCCTATCTCTCTTAGTTCTTCTGGAATTGATTCTCCAGATATCGAGTTCCATATATCGAATTTCCAAAAATTCCAAATTTTTTAATTTCTAGACATTTATAGATTCTGTTAGTTTTGTTAGATAGAAATAAATAATTACGGTATTCAAAGGATTGCCATAAATTCATAAGTCTTAAAATATTAGTATGAAAAAATATGAATACTGTGAACATTCTTACATTAATTATTTTAAATTTGAGTCAGCTGAGCTATTAACGGCTTAGTTGCGCCAAACTCCGTTTAAAAAGTCTTATTACAAGTACTTTTTGATTTTTGGTCCGAAGCATAAAATATTATGACATTATGCGTGATATAACACCGTATAAAGCTCTCAAATGTCTATAAATTCCATCAATTGTTATCCACCCACCTTCTTTAGTTCTCAGATGACTTCCTGGAAAATTTAGTCATTTTAAATTTTGATATATTTAAACTTCTGTTCTCAATTTCTTACTAGATTCTATTAACTAATGAAAACTTAACTTAACTTTGGATTGGTGGGTCCAAAAATGTGTTGGGAATATATTGCCCCAGGTTTTATACGTTTAACAGAGTTATGTTTACTCTTTAACATATATTTGCTAAGTACGTTGGTTCATGTCCAGGCTTATACATTTTTTAATTTATCTTCACATCTTCCGTAATAAAAATAAAAACTCCTCCTGGATTTATGATATAAAAAAAAAACGAACTCAATATCAGTTATTATATGCAAATACCAACAATAGTTTTTTAAGTAGTCAACAATATTTTGTCTTTGCTTTAGTATGATTGTCATAATGTAAAGCAAATTTATTGTTCACTTTATTTTCTGCACATAAAATATTCCTTAGATTTTGCCAGTTGCTATCAGGCCGTTAGTTTCATCTTATTATTGCCTACAATTTAGCTAAAATGGCAAAAGCTCATAAGAAATTTATTGTTTTGTCATTTCATAACCTTCACAAGTTTGACTCTTTTTAAAAATTGTTTTTTGTCCTTCCTCCAATGCTTTACTTTTCAAGAAATACGTGAATTCATAGTTGACATTTCAAAGATGTCAAAGCTCACAAAGCTTAACGATGTCTCTTGGAGCAAAAGTAAAAATACACTGCTCACACAAACACCTCAAAAAATGTCTGCAGAAATTCATTCATTGTACGAGAAGATAGACGAGTACATAGAGGACTGTAGGAAAAACTTAAAATTATCCTTTTTCTTGATATGAATGAGCTTAACTTTCTTATTATTCCCTGAAGGGTGGTAAAAATATAGTGAAAAGGGGAGTTTGGGATGGTGAGCGAGCGGTGAGAGTGAGTTTTGCTAAAAACAATTGCGGTACTTTAAGACAATTGTCAAAAGTTCAAACAAAACTTTTGTGTAAGTATAAGCTACAGCTCCTGCCAAGACCTTTTTATATATATTGTATCACAAATTGTAGAGTTTACTGTGCACACACACACACTAATACACAAGTCGTGATAATTCACTGACACCAGTGCTAATATTGGCTGTTGGCTGCTGCTGTTGTTGTCATTCAAAGAAACATTTTTTTATACTCTTTATTAGTATGACTGTTGTCTTTTCTCATGATAATTTTTCTTCTTTTTTTTTTGAACATTTTAAGAAGAGCTAAACAAAATCGTTTATGTCTTTTGCGACTGTAAGCGTTGCATACATATACACTTAATCCTTGGGGTCCTGTTTTTATTAAACATTGTTAGTACAGCAAGGCTTAGCAGAAGGGAAGCAGGAAGCGCAGTGTACTCGTATTTGCCAGGCAAGTATTTGACATTTGTCAGCGCATTTCTCTGTTTAAATAAGCTCAAGTGGCTGTCAGTAATATTACACAAAATGAATTTTATGCCAAGCTACCAACGCAGCAACCAGACAGCCCTGATCTCCAAAGAATTGTTGAAATGTTAAAGGGTTAAGTAAATTAGTTATTATGCTTGTAAATAGGCCTTTTCAGTGCAAAAGCATTACTTTTGTTTTCCAAAGCAAACTCCAAGCTAATTGTCAATTAATGTCAGCATCAGTTCTTTCTTTCTTTAAAAGCAAGCACAATTTTTCCAACATATTTTTGAGCCCCTTCTTGCCATTTCTTTGGCAAAATAATTAAACATTAAGCAGGAAATAAAAACAGCAACCAAATTCTTAAAATATTTAAAACTTCTTTTACTGCGTTTTCTTCCTTTTTTCCAATATTTTCAACATTTAAGAGAAATGATTTTTCCTTTTGCATCGTTTTGTAAATAACTAACTGTTGTTTATAACAGAATAAGTGTGCGTGTGTGTGTGTGTGTGTGCGAGCGCAAAAGAAGGTATGACTCTGAGGTCTCGTGGCCGGAAACCAAGCGTCAAAAGTTTTCTTATGCCTTATGGAATTGAAGTGTTAATTAATATTGAAAAGGATAAAAGTTTTTTGACTTTCAGTCTTTGTTTCAAAATGTTTGCAGGTATGTGTGGGAGCGCTTATGAGTGTGCATTTGAGTTTCTTCTTTTGGCTTTCTTAATAAATTACGCAAGAAAATTAAAAAGGTTTCGGGCGAAAAAGAAAATACACAGTTTTTGAATAGTAACCGGATATTAAAAATGAGGAAAACTGGTAATAGATTTTCCAAAAAAAATTTATTTATCTTTTATCTAGCTTTGCCATAAAAAAAGCAATTATCCTTTATCAAATTAAGTAAAAAATCAACTTTTTTTTTCCTCTCCCCTGCCGGCTAAGTTAAACCCCATTACAATTATACAGCTGTTGATATTGAGCTTTCTTTTGGCTATAAAAGAAGTCAATGAGTTTTAAGAAATATGGCAGAACAACATTATGATAATTAACAATATTATGCAAATAGTACTTGAGAAGAGGTGCGTAAAGGATAATCAATCAATTCGGTAAATGGGTTTTTTTTTTTGCTATTTCTAAATTCTAAAGATAATTGATAGCTTGAATATAAAATTAAACAAAAAACAAATATTGAATATAAAATAAAACAAAAAACAAATATGGGCAAACAAATCCCCACGAAATAAATTCGCAAAAATAGAGAGAAAGAAATTGGGAAAAAAATTTAAAGAAAACATTAACAATTTGTTTAATTTTTTGGGAACTAATTTCTTGTTGGTTTAGCGATTTTTTACATACGAAAAAACTGCTAAAATGTCTATAATGGAATGACAGCTAGAGTTGGGTAGTTCGCGAATGAACTAGCATTACTGAACTATTCACTTCTAGGAACTAAGTGATCTGATCATTTCTACGAGCTCTTTTAGCTCCTTAGTTCTTGTTTCTTTCCTTTGTCCTTAAGTTTTTTTTTTCGTTCATGTTTCTTTCTTTCTGGTACATATGCTGCCAGATTTTGACGTAGAAAGTTTATATGTTATATACAAATATTCAGAAAATTAGACAACACAAAAATGCTGTTGTTTTTTTGTATTATCAAAATAAATGACATGACAGGCGACCAAAAATGAATATAAAAACATCGAGACTGATCACAAATAAATCGTTTTTTTTTTTTCTTTCAATACAACTATTTTTTATCACACCCGAATATTTCTAATAACACCATTAATTAATCCTTTGTTTTATGTTTTTATTTATGTTTATAATTGCACTTTTCATTTGTTTACGCCAATTTTGTTTTGTTCTTCTTTTTCCTTATCATGAACGGCTTTGTTGTTCATTGAACATATGTATTATATATGGAGCACTGAACTATTGAACTAAAAGAAAGACGTATTTCAGCAAATAGAGCTGAACTAAAAAGAGCACTCTCTCAAAAGAGCTCATGAACTCAACTCTAATGACGGCATTAAAAAAATATCTAGAAAATAAACTCCCAAAAACAGAAGGAAATTAATCCCCAAAATATATATATAAACCAAAGCAAACATTTTTAAGGACTTTTCTCATTTTTTTTTAAATAATTTCATGATGATTTTGGGGATTGTTTGCCCAAAGGGCGGTAAGGTGAAATTTATAGAATTAATTGCGTTTTTGCACAAATAAATGTGAATAAAAATAAATAACTCCCAAAATATTTGTAATGGAAATAACTACCAAAATGAATAAAACACGGCAAAATAAATTCCCAAAAACAAAAAAACAAAAAAGGAATTAGAAAAAAATTATAGAAAACAACAAACATGTTTTCAGGGGACTTTTTTTTATTTCTTTTTGGTAATTAACTTCACGTTAGTTTTGGGGATTTTTTGCATACGAAATAACACACAATATGTTTTAAATGGAATGACGACATCAAATAAATCCCCAGGAAATAAATGCCCAAAAACAGAATTAAATAAATCTTCAAAAAATATATAGAAACCGAAATAAAATTTTTTTTAGAGAAATAGCTAAAACTTTGGAAAATCAAAGTTAGTGGGAAAAAATGTACTAATACTACATTCACACTGTGTAAACAAACATGTTCGTCTATCCAAATTAACAATTCACCTATCCCACACCACAATGAAGTTAAGTACCTTGGCATCCACTGACCGTAGGCCAATGTGGATGTCTCACATTGAAGCAAAAGTCACTCAGTGTGTCAGAGTACGAATTTTTAGCAAGTTTTCAAAAGATATTTCCTAGAGGATTTTGCAAACGAAGGATCAAACCGTCTTTATCTACAAACGTATCTTATAATGTTGTTATATGCAGGGCTGCGCAAAATACTCACTTTAAGTATTTTAAATACAAAATACAACTAAAAACTACAAATACTTTTTTGTCTTTCGATCTCATAAAAATATACCACTCTGGTTTTAGGTAAATATTTTATTTTATATATGCACCTAAACTAAGTTGTATATTGTCACATATAACTTAAAAGGGCGTAACTGGCAAAGTATTGAAAGCCTATTAAAAATTGTGGATGGTTGTATTATTGATAATAACTAGGCTAGAATTTTTTTGTCAGTTATGCTCTGTTTCTTTTTATGCGACAATATACATACATATATGTTCATACTTACAAGAAATAAAGCTGTGTAATATTATATAAAATATGTTATATTTTTTTTTATTACATATATTTAACATTCTATTCATTTTACATATATACACGTGTACAACAAGTATTTCCTTTAATAAAACAAGATAGTTTAATAAGTCATCCGACAAACAACCTCTTGTTGGGGAGTGAAAAAAATATTTCTACAGGCTGCCAAATTCTATAAATGCATGAAAACAATAAAATTCTCATCATCTTTACTGCAACTACTACTTCTTCTATTGCATCCATGTTCGGTTTCACGTATTTTGTAATCTTTCTCTAAGGTATATATTGCAAAGTTTTGAATTCGTTGCCTCTCTTTTAATGAGATGATTTCTGGTGACCAGTGTATTTTGAAACTAGGGTGGACGCCAATATGGCTCTATTTGCATCAGGTGTCGTTATACATATGTCATTTCTAAGCTCTCCATTAGTTTTGTAAAAATACCTCAAATTATTATATGTATTTGCAATCGATATAATCTCACAGACATTAAGGTAGGCAAAAGTTTTCATAATAAAAATTATTTCCCTGTATATAATACAAAGCGTTGGGAAAAGGCTGGTGGCGAATATGTGAAAATTCCTATTGATATCACCTAATTAGTGTAAAATGTATTTGCTCTGGACAAGGCAATTGAAAGCTGAATTGCGGTATTGCAAAATAATAAACATTTTAGTGGTCGCAGTTTCTAGCAATTTTAGCTTTTGTGTGAAAAACTTATTTTGAACTTATAATAAATAAATGTATTTTGTAAAAATGTATTTTTAAGCCATATGTATTTGAAATACAAGATACAAAATACTTTTGACTTATGTATTTGAAATACAAAATACTAAATACTTTCAGGTTGGGTATTTGAAATACAGATACAAAATACGTATTTGTATTTCAAATACGTATTTCAAATACACGTATTTCAAATACTGCCCAGCCCTGGTTATATGTATAATACAATAAGTATTCTCTGCAAGCTATGCTAGGCAAATAGTTCACACCTTTATAGCAGGAAAAGAATCAAATACGTTTTGGCAATTAATCGTTACTCTTAATAGAGTGAAATACTGTGTGGCCGAGACAGCTCTTAACATAAATCTGCCCTACCAGAGAATTTATGTGATAAGTCTGCGTCAAATTGCTGTTGAAAACTATTTCAAGATATTTTGCTGCGTTAAATTTAAAACACTGTCAACGATAATAAAACGAAGTAAACTTTTTTTACGTCGTATGATGCACTTAGATTTGCGTGGATCCAAACAGAGCCCACTAGCACTAGCCCTTAGGTAAATTTGCTCTAAGTCGTCGTTTATCTCTAGTAAACTGTGCGTCGTCTGCCCTTTTAGAAAGTGGTTTTGGCAAAAAAGAAAAATAAGAGTGGTCCTAAAATAGAACTCCGCTATTGAGAGGTAAGCTGTCTGACCAAACATCGCTTACATATACCCATTTTCTAATCCTTGACGCACCTTTTCACTGACATCCACAAGACCTGATTTTGACGAAAACCAGATTGATTACCAGAAAGCAAACTATCAGTGTTGGCATATGTATGAAATAATTTGTTTATATAATAGCATTTCTAAGACTTTATAATGAATAATATTTTTAACAATAGTTTTAACGATATTTTAAACGATATAATCAGGTGTTACTTTTACTGTCTAATATCGTATACCTGAAAGTAAAACTGTTTGCTAAAGCTTAAAGTATATTTTGGAATCGATGACATTTGTAGAAAAAACTTACGACTAGCGTATCCTTAAAAGTTGCAAGATTTCATATCTTCTTTAAATTTATTTTGTCTTATTTATTGCATTTTAAAGTATATAAAATTTTACACTATTTCTTAAAACTAAAATATTTTGATGCTTACTTTGTTGTTTTAATTTTTTTTGTTTTGTTAGAAACTTTAAATACCGCACTCTGTTGCTTAATATTTTTCTTAAGTCTTTTTTTTCTTTTAGTTAGTTGTTGCCTTGTTGTTGTTAATTATCCTTTAAGTAGTTGTATGTTGCATTAATTTAAGTAATTATTTGAGATCCCTGTAGTTAAATTTGATTTCATCTTAGATAAGTTATAGTTTAATCACAAAAGTTGCAATGGCTTGGCTTTTAAATAATTGAACATGTCTCTAGTTTAGTTTTTCTTTGGACTAAATAACAATATTTAACATTAAAAAGCTCCTGCTACTCTAGGCACCTTTAAAAGTTATGCGTTAGGTTTAATATTATTGAGCTAAAATATTTAATAATTTAATGTTTTTATTTAACAGTTAATGTTTAAAATGGTCCTTTCAATATGATTAATGTTGAAGGAACAAAAACTTGGTTGGCTCAAAGAGTGTTTTTAAAATAAGTAAATTCGTTTTTTATTTATATTATTTTATAGTTGATGCTGATTATTTGTAGTGAGTGAGTGGTCTTGTGCATTTTGGTCTCAGCCTGAGTTTGCAGTTTTTCTTTATTTCATTGATGTTGTTTGCGTACTTTTTTTATACATATATTTATTTTGGTATGCGTTACATATCATTTAATTTCATTTTATTGTCATTGTGTGTGTGCTAGCAAAAGAAAGTATCTGTTCTTTAAATGTCCTTGCATATACCCACAACAATTGTAGCTGCATGGCTAAATGTAGCAGTGGTTTTGGTGCAGCGGCAGTTCAAAGTTGACACAGCATCGTCATCATCATTTAATCTGCACGTTTTTCTACGGTCTGTAAAAGTACAGAGAAATGGGTGAAAAAAAAATTTTGGTTAAATAACAATTGCAATTTTTTATTTATACACAGCATGAGACATGTGGTAGTATGTGTGTAGTATAGAAAGGAACACAAGAACAAAAATTCAAATTACTACAGCAAACTGCACGAAAAACACACATTTAAAAAGTTGGTAAATTGTTTTATTTTTTATTTTTTTGGTTTTTTATTCATTGGTTTATTTATTTGGGTGAGAGAACACAACACTGAAATAAAATAAATTTATTTTTTAAATAACCATTTTTTAACAAAAACTTGTTTAATAAATTTGTTAAACAAATTTGTTTTCGTTTTTTTTTTCTCTTTTTTTTTGTATTTTAACAGATTAAAGCCAATGGGTAACAATATTTTTTGGTAGATAGTTAATAAAAAATATATATAAAAATATTACGCACAACATCGAAAATTAACAACAACATTTAAAAATATATATCAATTACTTAATTAATCATGATTTTGTTTAAAATTTTCAATTACAGAATTAAAAAAAAATATATTAAAACAAAAAGAAAGAATACTTTTGATATTAAAAATTTCGTTAAGCATAAAATTTTGTTTAAATTTTCAACGATTATTTATTAGACTAGACGTAACAAGAACAACATCAAAAGAAAAATATATAATTAATATAAAACAGAGCCTTCTAATTCAATGATAACACATTTCAAAATACAGAGTTTAGTGGTATTTAAAGTAGTCCTAGCAAATCTTCAATTAGATTTTTAACAATAATAAAAAGTTTAAACTAAAAATTTTGGTAGCAAAATTTATAAACTGTAAAATATTTAATAAATTTCAAGATTTCAAAAAGGGTTTACAAGATGTCTTATAAAAAGATTTTTGTCTTTTTAAGTTAAGATAATAAATAATTACTTTACTAGCAACGAATATGAGCTTTTTTTTTAATTGATTAAGAGCAAGCATGAGTAATATGCTTTTGTATGTTCTGGGTCACTTTTTCCATACAAAATTTAGCTTATGCCAACAGAATAATCAGTAAACTTGATTTATCCATTAATAAGCTATAACTTCATATACTCTGATTTCATGCTAGGAAAGTGTTCCTTCGGAAAATCTAAGCTGGCAAAAGGATTCGAGGAGGTGAATGATATTGGCTACACACTTTCAAGTACTTGGAAATTTTGTTTCGTCAATTTCTTTAATTTTTCAAAAAAAAAAAATAACAAAAACCAGTTATAAAAAACATTATTGAAAAGTTTTATTACAACAAATAAACAAAAAACTTGAAGTTGAAATAATAAATTCGAATTATATAGATCAGAAAATTAATAAAAAACTTAGTTTTATTTCAAATCAAGAAGAAGCGACACTAAAGAAGAAGTTTGTTTAAAAGCAAAATGAAATTATCGATTGAATTTTTCCATAATTTATTACTTGTAAAATTATTATTATTAATTTTTATATGTATTCTTAGTTTTAGTTTATTGCTTCCAGTTATACAAAATTGTTGTGTAAATTAATGAATTGACATGAAGCTTAAATTATCTCTAATTAAATTTTGCTATAATTTATTAGTAGTAAATTGATCACAAATACAGTCATAGCTATCCTGGTGGAAATTTTTATCCCAGGAAGAAGAGGGGTTTTTTTAGTCGGTAGGTTGCACTGTGGTGACCACTCCGACACAAAGCGGAGGGTACAGGCCCTCTGGTCAGTGCGTAACGTATTTTTTCCCCTCGCCGAGAAGAAAAAATAGTCATAGCCACATGGTATCTCTGATACTGCTATGTGAATTTTCAATGATCAAATGTTGTTACCTCTTTAACGAAAATTCATATTCCTTTTATTTTAACGATTACTTTTTCCCCCTTTTTCGAAAATGATCAGAGTTGGTTTAGGCTGGCACAGCGATCAATTGAATTATTCTTTTTTGTAACTCTCAAGTGAACATACGATTATTTTGAACGAAATCAACAATAAATTTGTAAATTGCATTTTCTATAAATTTCATTTTTTTTTATGACGAGTAGATTTTTGGTACATACGCACAAACAGACACACACTTGGTTTTATTTTTTATCTACCATTTCGATAAATGTCTCGTGGTTGTGGGATTTTAATTTATATTAAAAAATGTTAAGTCAATTTTAAACAAAGTTATTAGAATAATCGAAGAACAATTGAGTAAAAAACTTGAATTTTATTTAAAAAAAAAATAACACTCGAAACTTAAAAGAAATTTAATAAAAGTTAAACAAATAAACCGTTCATAGTGTGAACCGAGTGTATGAGGAAATCCAAGGGACAGACAAATATATTCTCTCATAACGATGAATACATCTTTTAAAGAGGCAAGCACTCATAAATACATATACACACACGGAAAGTCAAACTGCAGCATTGGTTCTAACATACACTGCCAAACAGGATGAATACAATTTTTACGTGGGAACAAATGCATAGCAGAAAATAAAATATATTAATACATATCTATTAAAAAAAGGATATACAACTTATTTAATTAATATCATATTGGATCAAACGCAAATATTTCTATATGCTGCTATTATTTCTCAAGTTGCTACATGTTCAGGAAAAGGTAGAAATGCCGACTATTGCCTTATTCTAGTTGTTTTAACATCTTTATTTTGGACCAGTATTCAAGGGATGACCTCTACGTATACAGTGCATTGTACTAGAACTAATAAAATAGCTTTGTGGAGCGGAAAATAGGGAAACTTCACTTGAACTTTTCAATATTATAACAGACAGAAAACTCATCTGCAGGCAACTTGTTCCTCAGACGAAGCGTTTCATTTCAACAACCAAAACTGCGTTACTAGTCTCCAAGAACTCGAAACATTAAAAAATTTTGCATTACCCCAGGGAAGCTGTTTGGTGGGCCTTATCCAGGTATGAAATAATTGTACCATTAAAATTTAAAAGAGGATCTGAAGTTCCATCGCTTTAATATTAAAATTGTTCAAGAACTGAAAGAAAGTGACTTTGATTTGCGCAAACATTTTTACTGCGACAAGGTTGGTTGGAGCGACAAGGTTCATTTTAATTTACGCCGTGTAAGAGAACATCAACAAATTACAATTGCCATTACTGTCTTCAAGAACTCGCAACCGTTAACTGAAACATCGAAACATTGCCCTAGGGTAACTTTATATAATATAATTAGACTATTTTTCTAAACTACTTTTTGAACAGAGTTTCCAAATCGATGGAATACATCTGGACGACATGCTCTTTACAAAATAAAACCCGCATTTCCATTCTATCGTTCAATGCTCTTGATAAAACTTTGTGTCAATTACTAAGTTTTTTATTTGAGTTTGATAGTATAAATTTTCCACCAGACACCCTGCATCATAATATAATTCTTGGAACACATTTTGCTTAATTTACAATTCACATGGTGCGTTGTGGTTGGACCACCTTTCCTAAAAAAATGTGTAAAAAATTAATTTTAGAGAAAACCTGTCGGTTTAATAACAGAGTAAAGACAATAATTTTTGCGACTTTTTTTAAACCAAAGCTCAACTGACACAATATAGACAGGAAACTGACGCAAAGTTTCATTTTATATTTATATATATGGGTATATAACCCAAAAAAAGGAAGAAAAAAATCAATAAATTCTTTTTAATTTTAATGAAAGCAAAAAACAAGAAACGAAATTATTTTATAATACAGCACTTACAAATTAAATTTCGTTTTACCTTTTAAAATTTAATTATTTCTTCTTTAGCTGGTAACTTTTTTTCGCCTTTTTTTTGATTTTAATTTTGTTTGCTTCTTTCATTTACCCTAAAAACCTCAACCCTTATAGTTTGGTTGGTTTTACATTAAATGTTAAAGTCTTAACACTTGTCATTCACATAACGTGCTTCACTTCATTTTCGCTTTGTTGCCTTCATTTATCCAATACTACAATTCATTCGTTCTGTTTCAGCAATACATACACTTAAGCTTAAATTCACATATATACGAACGTACTATTATATAATGTATTTGTTGGTATGTATGTGTGTGTGTGTTCATAAGTAAATAAACCCTTACTGTTCTTATTCTTGTTGTATAAATTTTAATTTAATTTCTGTGGTTTGTATATGTATGTGTGTTTGTTTTAAAGTATGAGTGAGCGAGTGTAGATTTTTTATATTCTGTTAGTTCAGCGCAATTAATTGAACTTTGCAGCTTAATATTGATGTTAAAGAAGCCCTGTTTTTTTTTTCTTGTTGTGTAATTTTTTTTTCCTTCAATATTTTGCTCGCTTTTCAAAATCTGTTGTAGAAATTCTCACTCCCTTTTGTTGCCACACACTTTTCAATATTCGTTCTAAATGTAGTGTTTTTCATTAATAAAAACGAACACTTACATACACAAACACATACGTACGCTTACACAATTGACATGTTTTTGCCTTGAGTTCAGTTGAGTTGTGGTTTTCTTTATTTTTTTTTATATTTATTTTTCAACATGTTACGATGAACTATTGGCATGTTGTTTAAGTTATATTGTTTTCTTGTATGCAATTACGTGGGCTAAATGGGAAATTTGGCAGTTTGATGTTGAAAACTTACAAAAAAAATTTTTTTTTCTTTATTTTTTATTTTTTTTTATTTATTGTATCTTCTAAAAGAACTAACAATAAATATAAAAATCTAAAAACTAAAAATTAATTAATTAATATAGGAAAAAATTAATTAATACTGAAAAGTTTTATTTACTTAGGTCGTGTCAACGCTAGACCAAAAGTTGCTTCTTGCCTGTATTTTGTTGGTAAATCACCTTTACAACGCTCTGATTTTCATTTATGATGCTTAAAATTTTTCAGCATATTAGAATATAATTAAAACAAATCTGATGGCAGATATCTGTGACGAAAATGGAACAAAGGGGACTGTTATTGGATCTACTCCAACATTTGACTTCAACAAAAGTGTCCTCGAAAAGGAGTCGAATAAATGAACTGAGTCTATTTGCAATATTTGAAAGAGATAAACGGTCTTGAACAATCTGATGCAAAGCTGAATGTGCTCAACGACTTGCTAAGAAAAGCCTAAGATAACTGACAGGTGCTCTTACAGGCCATTCATCATACCTGCCTTAAGCATTTGTACAGAATAAAATTTAAGAATGCAGACACTTGCAGTTTTTGCCGAAAGGAGGGGGAGTTAATGGAACACTTGATCACTCACCTACTCTTAGGCGTTGGAACATAAGAGATACAGGTTGCTCCAAACTCCCACGCTCTATGAACAGGAATATTATTGAAGGATTTAATCCAGCTTCTTGACAATCTGTGAAGGGTAAGTAGATTGCACCGAGCTTTCACAACAATGATCGCCGTTTAAGAGACCGATTTGGGCCCTACCGCAATCAAATAAATAATAATAATAATTATCATGAATAACAAAACATAGTAAAGAGTAACATCATATACTCGTAAAGACCTCATTTTGTCTGAGGTAAAGCCCTGTGGAGCAGGTGTATGCCTAGCCAAGACAAACTTTATCTATTGGATTTCAGCCAATTGACAATACTTAAGATCTCCCTGGGACAGGTTTTGCTTTGGTGTACACCACACCAGGGCCTTCTGCTTTCTGAGCCATAGAAGGGTAAGAGTTCCTCGTTTCTTGTAGAAAATAAAACTTTACGAAGCCGCATGATTTATATATTATAATTTATTTATAACGCACAATAGATCAATATTGGTCGCAGTGCAAATGACCGATGAGGGCCATATCCCATCCACTAATAATAATAACTATATTGGGTTGGACTTCCGAAACCCTAACCAAGGGTTAATTGGCAGAAGGGGGGACCAACAAAGCCCCGGGAGATACTGCTTGCAGACCATCTGTACTTGGTTGGAATAATTACTTCGGCTTAAACGTTTTGGCTGTAGTTTAAACCTAAATCGAAGCAAGGGGAATTAGTTTTGCTGATAACTATGATGCAATGCCGGTTTACGGGGGTTACGAGAACGGTTTGATGTTGAAGCTACCTAAGAAGGAAAAAAATCATTCTCAAAACCCATATATTTCTCAACATAATCTCTTTTTTTAACTACACTCAAAATGCGCATTAGTTTTAGCAATCACGTCTTCGTTTGAGATGGAAGCTTTTGTCTGCGAGCCACTTTTTCAAATTTGGCAAGAGCAAAAAGTCTCTAAGAGCTAAATCTGGACTACAAGGTGGATGATAAACCAATTCGAAGTGTATTTCACGTTTAGCATCGTTTGAGACGAACCTTTTTCCTGCGTGCCATTTTTTCAAGTTTGGAAACACTAGGAGGACTATAAGGTGGATTTCACGTAATCTTAGCATCATATCTAATGCTGTGTAAACCGGTGCGTTGTGTTCTTTAAATGGGATCGTTTTTTCTTGATTGCCTCAATCAATTAATCCAACAATGCATGGTAATACTTTCCCGTGATTGTGAATCCTTTTTCAAGATAATTAATCAACAATATTCTGTGTACATCCCAAAGTACAGCGGCCATAACCTTGCCAGCCGATGTCACCGTCTTTGCCTTCTTTGGAGCACTTCCACCAGCAGATTGATTTTTGCTTTCCACAGCTATTAATCGATGCCAAAAGTCAACAGGATTACGCTTTATCATATCCGAACACTGCTCTGAAGCGGCCTGTCGAACTCGGTTATGTTCTTGCCGAAAGATTTTTCATATGCAAATGTTCATGCAAAATGTTGAACGCACGTTCATATAATATGCTTACCATTTCAACAATCTCACGTAACTTGACTCGGCGATCACTCATAGTGATATCGAGGATTTTCTTAATATTTTCTTCAGTAACTACCTCTTTTGGCCTTCCTGTTGTTGATACTGTTGCAGTACTTGTTTCGCTGCATGTAAATTCAGTAACAATACAACAAATAAACTAATTAATAAATTTGGATGAAATTTTAAGAGCTGAAGTTCGACAGACTGCAATTTTGAAAAAAAATTGTGTTTGTGCTGCCATCTAGCGCTAGGTAGCTTCAATATCAATCCGCCTTCATACTAACCCTGAGCTGCTGTATTGCAATAGATGCTTGCAATGTAAGGAGCCAGAAGTGATGGTTAGACGGGTGAGTTGGTTAAGGACTGAATCTGTTAATGGACTTCGGCTGTTAATTCGTAAGCCAGGTCTTCCATTGACATATACAGGTTGGAATAGAAACTTGAGTGCTTCAGCAGGGAGTTTGTTTATTTGAGTACAAACATATTACAGCAGTTGCGACCTGTGTAAGTGTTCCAAGCCGCATGGAGCATTGGTGAACTTTGCATACTTCACCACGTGCAAGTGATCTATCAGCAGATTAGGCCATCAAGGCAGGTGCTGATGTAAATCAATGTCACATTTAGTCTAAGGTTAATCATGAGAGTTTTAGTTTAGGCATGATTTTTGATATATTAAAAAATTTTTTAGAAAAATATATTAAGAAAAACCTGCTGCCAGATAAAATTTATAGAATAATAAATTTTAGTCTGAGACCTTTTTTTAGAATAACAATTTATGTGGACTTATAGTCACCTTAAAAAGATACTTAGGCGAGCGGAGCTTCAATAGCCTTTCATGTCTAGCCTCGGTCAAACCGACTACGTTAGCTTCTTTCATAAGAAGCAGCGGATGGCTAGTAAATCAGCAAGTAATGCCACACTAAGCAGTTTCCCACATCTCCTTTCCCTCTTCCGCTTTCTCACTCCAGCTATACCCCTATAACCTATTATTTTATTTTTCTTCTATAATAACCTAACTTTTTCAGGCAATCACAAAGAGAACGATCTTCAGGACCCCAGTGAACTGGAGTATCTGGGTACTTTCTGGAGAATCCAGCGACCTGCCTACCTAAGCTAACCTAGTCATCTTAAAACTAAAAAATAAAACTACAAATTCTTTAAAATAGCTCTAAAGGCAAATAAGTAATTTGTTTGAATTCAGAATATAAATTTATGTGTTTATTTACAGGAAGGGATATCCCAGAAATGATAAAAACAAAACAGTTTTTTCAGATATTAGTTCAAAATCAAAATTGAATTTTAGTTTAAAATTCTGTCCTTAACAGTATTCCTTCTTAAAGGGCAAAACTTAAAATTTATTTAAAATAAATTTTTTGTACAAAAATTTTATTGATTTATTTAAAAAATAATTTTTGTTTCTGTGAACACTGGATCAAAGTTTTGATATATTTGAATATAAACACATTTAAAATTTTTTTTTTCTAATTTTTAGGAATGATTTCATATGGTAATAGTTACGTTAAAAAAAAGGATATAAGGAAAAAAAATGTTCAAATGAATTTAAAAAAAAAAATGTTATAATACAATTTTTCTAACATCCCTCTAAAATGGAGTCATTACAGCATTTGCGTTCACAGTTTTCTTTAGTGTTTTAATTTCTTACACATACCACGCATGTAAACACCTACACATTCATTCATTAGTTGGTGTAGAAGTGTTTTGTGTAAATGAATTGCTCAAAGAAATTTGTTGCTTTTAGTATTATGTTGGCTTAACAGCGGCAACTTGTTTTATGTATGTTCGTTCTTAGAACAATATAAACACTGTCAGCGGCAGCGCCGGCAATTGCAGCAGCAGCGGCAACACAAACACTAGTCATAACAAGATTTTCCAACAATTTGTGTAATAAAACAAAAACAAGAAAAATCCTACACTGCACTAACTAATACCATTTAAGCCTGACATACACATACAAACACACATTGAACAAAAATAATAAAAGGAAATTCGCGTCTCGTCTGTTGTTGATTAATTTCGATTGTATATGTTTTGCACATTCCACATCTTCTGGCCCCGTTCTCTCTTTTAAACAAATACTTTAAACACTAGAAACATTTTCTTAGTGGAAATAAATGCAGGGCAATGCGAGAATGGAAGGAGAGCTGTTTTGCTGTAGTTTTTATAATGAAATTCAATATCTTATGGCCAAATAAACGAAATCCGTATGAGAAAAGTAAATAAATAGCAAACAACAACAAGAGCGGCAAGAACAACAAATTAAACCACTAGTCGTAAGCAAGCAAAACAGCAGCAGCAGCAATCTAAAAAATAGTATGATATAAAGTTTAGAGGGTTTTAGTTTTTCCAGAGTGGTCTGGTCTGGTTTGGTTTGGACTGGGCTGGTCTGACTGTTTTGTTTTTGGTTTCGTTACGAATGGTTTGGCTTATATAAGCATTGGTTTTATTTTACCATTTCATCATTATTTGCTGCAGCTAAAGCTTAACGAGTTTATTGTCCTCTCTAGAGTTCTGGTTGTGTGTTGTGCTGTTTGTGCATGAAAGAAAAAGTTTCAGAGGAAAATAGAATTAGTAAGAATACACTCATCCATCAGAACCAGTCAAAATAAAGGCAAAATGAAATACAAACACTAAGTTTTGATGTTTTTGTTTGTCTACAATAAGACAGCAACAGTTCTTTTTTTCAAACTTGTTGTTCTTTTATGCTTTTTTTTTTTTTTTTTTAAATTAATTGTAAACATCATATACAGCACAAAAAGTTCTTTTACAACAATAACTTTCAGAAAAAAAGGAATATTTCTAAATCACCATCATTAGGAAAACAAAAATAAAGTTTAAACAACCAACATAATAAAGCAAATAATTTCACGAGAAACCAAAAAAAAACCCCCCGAATCGAATAGAAATCTGCTCAAGGAATAAATAATAAATTAGCAAACAAATACAGTTTAGTAAACATTATGAAAGAAAAATTAGTTTAAGAAACTAAAGCATACTTTAAGGAGTTAAAGAATTACAAGTCACGCAAATTAAAGAATTACAAGTCAAAAACGTTTCTCAAGATCACATTAAACAAAAAAATCACATTGAATCATAAAATTCTACGATTAAAGAAGCGTGATATGGACTGAGCTGAATCTATAAGTTAAAATATAAAAGGGGATCTGGAGGCAGAAATATATGAACATATAGTCCAAGGGCACGTGGAGTGCCATAGATATGACAACCCTGAATTAATGCACAGGCAGTTCAAGGGAGGATTTTCTGCTTGTGAGTGCGAAAGATGAGGTTTTTAGTCCGTATAGTCTATACGCGAAATTCGACACACCTCAGAAGTGACAGCCTCTGGGATGCGTACGAAATGCATTTTTGCCTTCTTACCGCAAAACAAAATCACATAGAAGAATTGTTTAGCAAAATATGCATAACCAGTAATTTTGTGCTTTTACATTGGCTTTAAATCAGAAGTGCCCAAGTCCTGTGCGCTTGGTGCTCATTTGTTTTTGTAAACGCACTTAGCTGGACTCAGCACTAGCAGTGAAAAATACACAAACAACTTTGTCTTATATATTTATTCGTCGTTCTTCACTGAACACACACAAGTGCAAAGCAACCACACTTTTGCATGCTTTGGTGGTAAACATTGACGACAGATTTTGTGTTTCTTAGAGTGTAGATTTTGTTTTGGTTAAATGTACGTAAAATATTATATGCAGTTTTTTTCCTTAAACATATTGGTGTGCTCTTCCATAAAGAAATTTTGGGTACAGTTGCATTAAATGATTAAAAGAAAGTAAAGAAGAAAATAATTGGTTAATAAGTTAGATACGTGTTTCCTTCCTAGATTTGTCTATTTGGGTTATTAGCCTCCGAAAACCGGCATTGTGCCACAGTTATCAGGAAAAGTAATTCCTCTTTCTGCGATTTAGATTTAAACCACACCCAGAACGCTCCAGTCAAAGTAGACACTTCAAGCCTTCGCGAGGGTTTCGCATGTCCAACGTGCCTAGATTTTATTTGCTACAACAAAACAGGGTTTCTACTCTTTTATGCCCCAGAACGCATAATGCCCTGTTTAAGTGTACACCAAAGCAAAACCTACTGGCCGGGGGACTAGCAAGGAAAAGTAGTGACCCTTCCTACGATTGTAGGTCTTAGCCTTAAGCAGAAAGTTTGAACCAAGATGCAGTTGCCTCAACCTTCTGGGCGCCAATTATTCTGTGGTGGGATATTCGGAAATTCCAAGACAACATGAGTCATGTTTAGACTTTCAATGGTTTTATTTGCTACAACAAATGAGGAACTTCCTCAACACTATATTCCAGTAGAAAAAGTGACCTGGTTGTGAATACGTCACTGCTAAACTTGTTCTTCGGAAGGAATGTGGCACAAAATTAAAAAAATTTTCTAAAAAAAATACAAGCGGTATGTATATAGAAATTTTGTTAATATATTTCTTTGCCGAGAACCTTCATATGAGGTGGCACAAAAATCAGCCACCAGTTGGTGGAATATAGTTTTTGCAAATGGCAGTGAATGTTGGTTCTTGTTTGACTGAAAAAAGTAAAGAGGTAAAAAATAAACTTCAATAACTAACTAGGAGTATGTATAAATATTTAAATTTTGCTTTTGCTAAAACTTTTTATGCAAAATCCTCTCGAGCGACTAGCACCCTGGTTCATCGGTTTTTTATTATAATATTATAGCCAATGAAAAAAGTGATAAACAGCGAAGTTTTTGTGTTTGGCTGTAGAAATACCTATAGTATTTGTCAGGCATTGAACCTGCGACATTGAGTCAGTTGTCGAAGCTCTCTAACAGTCGTCGAGGGACATTGTAGTCATGTAAATAAGCACAAGTAGTGGTGATAGTGCACCAAGAATCTGCGTATAATACATGGATGACAGTTCCATCCACTCAAAGCTGTAGCAAAACAAAAACTGTACGAAATGGAACTTACGTGAGAAGTAACAACAAGGGAGCAAGTTCTTTGTTATACTGTGAGGAACAAAAGCAGGAGTTCTTGGTTAACCCATAACTGGGCGAATTGAGACTGGAGGATATACGGCTCTAAGAGCAAGGAGCAGTGCTGCATATTGAAGGACTGACAGGTGAAATGGGAAAGGATCAGAGAAAAATAGGTGGTAACTCAAAACGAAAGGCGAATAAAACCAAAAGCTTTTTTGTAAAGAAGGCAATAAACCATTGTTAAGGTAACAAACATAAACACAACCGAACCAAATTGGGTGGCAAGCTGGCTATATTTTCAACGGGCTGGCAGCCTGTGAAACCTAATAAACATTTTGATTGTCATGTATTGTTGGGCTAAAGAGTTCAAAAATTTATTGATTCACTTGTACCATGGATAATTTTTTTTTTATTAAATTGTTGAAGAAGTTCGGAAAATTTACTATAATACAACAAAACTGTCCTTCATTTTGGTCTGATAAAAATGGCATTTTTCACTTTACATATTTCGTAATATAAATGGTGTTTCTACAGGGTTAAAATTTTCAGTTGGCAACATGTTTTTGACTGGCGACCATTCTGTCAGTTGTTAACTGATTTATAATTAGTTTGGTTTGACAATTTCAACATGAATAAACTGACACCTAAACAACGCTTCCGAGTGGGCTCAAAACAAGATTTCTATTGATTTCGATTTTTATAAGTAAATTTCGTTTAGCATTGAAACTCACTTTTTTTTTATCGATACACCAATGATGATAATCCTTGAGTGTATGTAAAGATGCCTGAAAATCCAGAAAAACTGACTATTTGGTGTGCTTTATAGACTGATGGAAAGAGTCCTTATGGGCTAGTGGAAAAAGTAATTTTGAGCTAGTAGAAAAAGTTATCGAAAATTAGACCACTAGATTAGACTCCGACTTAGTGGTCATATTGATTTAAAATAATGTCGGATTTTCGAGTAAACTTGAAGTTTTATTTTAATTCAAAGTTCTATATCTCTATAACAAGGACTTTTTATAACAAAATCATTTGCTAAGTAAAATACATAGTTTTAATATATGTATTTTATTAAATAAGACAGACATGATTTCACTTCATTTTTGCTATTCTTATTAACCTTAAGATTCTCATAAAAAATCATTGATTTTTTACAAGGACTTCTTTTCTAATACATTTTAATAAATTTCAAAAACATTTTGCCCCATTTGCAAAAGAAAGTTTTATAATATGAATTTATTGATGCATGCCTACAGGAAGAATAATATATTATTGTTTAATGTGCACTTTTGGATTAAATTTATTATAAGACCTTTACGGCAAGAAAGGCATAAGGGCCAAAACCACACGAACTATTTAAAAAATGAAAGAAAAGGGAAAAATTTTCTTCATTAAATGGCCTACCAATCAACAGCAATTTTTATTTTTATATCGTTTTTTTTTCTTCTGCAATTTCTTTACCTTCGTTGTGGTGTTTGAAGCATTTGAGTCGTAAGTTGTGTTGGTCTTATCGCGTAATAGTCACGTGTGTGGTTTGTAGAGCGTGTTTGTTGTGCTAGTTGAAAGCTTATTGCATTGCCAGTGAATTTCTAGAACATGTTCAGAAAACGTTTATCATACATCTGCTAACAGACCGCGCTGCCGTTTACTCTTTATGCTCTTCTTCTTTTTATTTTTGCCACGAAAAGAATTGGCAACACATGCGCTGTCTGACAGGGATTCATGTATATTTATGATACGTTTGTACATAAGTAATAGGAATGCAACGTGCTTCTTTTGTTGTTGGCAATCAAGCCAACCAACTAACAATGTAGCATAACCAGCCAACTTGACTTAATAATTCCAACTTCATGCTGTGTGTTACAGGTAAAAATTCTTAATAAAATTTGATTGAATAATACTTTCTGTTGTTACTCATCTCATCTTCTGTTTCGGTTTCTGTTTCTGTGTTCGCTCGCCTTTGTGTATGCCACACAACATATGATCGCTTTTGTACGTGTTATGTTTCCGCTCTGTTTATAAATTTTTGTTCTGCTTTGAAAAGGCACATGTTGCCTTTTATAACATTGGACTGCTTCAATAAATGCTGCTACAATGTTTCAAAAACACTTCTCTTCTGGTTGGAGTTGCTTAACAATTTTGCTACCATTTTCTGTGCTTTTAGCGAAAGGAGAAGGAATAATTTGATGACTGCCAACAATTGCCAAGAAAAGGTAAATAGCAGTTATATTAATATACGAGTACATTTTCTATATTCTGACGTCTGATTGAATTGTAAATTTGTCTGTTTGCTGGCATGTGCTTGTGTGTGTGTGTGTGTGTGTGTGTATGAGAGTATGCCGTAACAGAATAAATATTATAGTTCTGGTTTTTGTGGTTATGAAACCAATTTATTTACTCTTGTGCTCTATTTAGACTTTGTGCTGTTTCTTTTAAAACTTGCACTAATTTTTTTGTTTCAATGTGTAGGTGTAGAAAAGTCTAGGAATAGAAATTGCTTTAAACATACTACGTTTATGTTTTGTTACATTTTGTGGCCAACTTTGATTTTATTGCGGAAATGAGGAAAAAGGACATACAAAGTTTGATATTAAAATCAGAAAAGTAAAACAAGCAAAAATATAAAACAATCAGCCTTGTTCCAAGAAACCGCGTTTTGAAAAACGCTTAATTGATTTTTAGATGTTCTAAGGAACGCGTGTTTCACTGGCATTTCGGAGGTTTTTCGGAAAAAATACAACCTGTGTAAATATGTATGTGTAGAATGAAAAAAAAAAAAAAATTACAACAAGTAGAAACATTTTTTAATTTAGTTTTTTAATTGAAAATTTATAAAATTCTTTCAACTTTTTATTGAATTATAAGGAAAACATATTAGGTTTTAATTGTGGTTAATTTTATTGCCTTTTACAGTTCAGTTTTAGCAAATTCAATTAGTTCACTTCAATATACACATGCGAGTTGAGGCCGTCAATTTTAAGCGATATGCGTTTTCCAGAACACTTATTTGGAGATTTCCAATCGCGAAACCATACGTTTCTCAAAATACCTATTTGGCGTTTTCAAATCGAAAACGCAAAATTTAAGCGATTTGCGTTTCTCTGAACGCGCCTGATTGTCAAAAAGTTAAATTTTCATAATAAACGGAATTTAACAGACATGTTGTGAGAATTTTAAATCGCTTAAATTTAACGTTTTCGATTTGAAAGCGCCAAATAGATAATCTGACAAACGTAAAAGACAAGAAATATGATTTTGCGATTTGAAAACGCCAAAAAGGTGTTCTGAATAACGTATAACGCAAGAAGCAAGGTTTTGCAATTTGAAAACGCCAAATAGATGTTCTGACAAATGTAAAACGCAAGAAATATGGTTTTGCGATTTGAAATCGCCAAATCGTTGTATTGGTAAAAGCATATCGTTTAGATCTCGCTACTTCAACTCTCATGTGTATTTTGAGTGAACTGATTTAATTTGTTTAAACTAAACTTGCAAAAGGAAATAATATTATTCTTAGTTAAAAGTTAATATGTTCTTATTGCATATCATAATAAAAAAGTAAAATAATTTTCCACATTTTCAGTCAAAAATACCTTAAGAAAAAACCAAATTCTGTTACACATGTAAAACACATGAAAAATTCTTTTCGTAACAACTCGGAATAGTGAGTAAAAGGAGCGTTTGTTAAAACACCTAACACCGGCTATAGACTACATGGTTCTCAAAACATGACAGGAAATTTCTAATATATATAGAGGAAAAGGGAAGAGAAATAGCTTTATATTGTTCCTAAACTATGATCAGTAATGGTGGGGGGAAATTAAGGACAAGTTTTTCGTTTGCAAAACTATCTATTTTTATTAAATTCAGTTTACAAACATAACTGCGTCCAAAAATACACACTGGTTAGCACGAAGAAAGCTTGGGCTTACAGTTTATTCTTCTCCTGAGCTATCTAACCTACTTTGATGAAATTATGTATCTAAATAGATCTACATGCAAACAATTACATATTATAGGTATACATGAAAACAATTTCTATGTATGTGAAATAATTTGAATTTCATCTTTAGCTAAAAATAAAAAACAACTTAATTTGTAAGCCTTCTAAAAAATATGTATAGTAAATAGTTTTACTCTTACTGTTTTAAGTGAAATATAGATAAGCTCCAAGGCAAAGGAAAATGTATTACATTTTTAAGCCGTGTGGCGACTTCTCTGCCACCGTGTTAAGTCTTTAATCAATTTATTAATCAGCATTTTCATGAATTTTTATTGAATTTAGTATAAAGTTTAATTGTGCTTGAGTTTTGAAATAGTTCTGGGCTTTAACAATCCATTTATACCGCTTTCAGTCACAAAAATGTTGTGTGGTTTCTCTAAAAATTATGCTTTATTTTAAATTATCCTAAAAGTATACCTTGCTTTTTGTTACCTACTATTATTAATTCAACTTAATTAAGCAGGTGCCTTTTGTTAAAAATATTCCTCCTTTTTCGACTAACCTCAAATTATGTAGGGAAATTATAAATACAACTTAACATACGAATATTATGTCGTCAAGAAACAAGTATGTATGTACTATATAAATGTTTGCTTCCATTAAAATTCTATAAATTTATAAATTTATTTGTTAACAAATTGAAAAAAAAAATTTTTTTCTTGGGGATGTGTCAACTGATTTTATCACGCACTGAATGTGCTCAAAAATACAATCAAGCATACATTTCTGCCAGGGATAAGAATAATGGCACGCAAACAACTAAAGCGTAAAAATAAAGAATTACAAGTCACTCAGAATTTCAATTGAAAACTAAAAAACAAAAAAAAAATCTCACAAAAGTCTGCCTTCTTGATAAGAACGAGAAACCCTTGTCATGTGAGCAAACAAAAACCAGCAGAAAAAAAAAAATTTAAAACAGAATGTAAATCATTTAAGCACTCACATGCAGCCAAAGCTCTGTATTGTCACCTCCACGTTATGAACAAAACGTAAAGAAACACACGTTTCATTTTAAGTCACACAAGAAAGCAAAATAAAAAATTAAATCTTTTAAAAGCCAAGACATTTGCTAAGACAAGGGTAGAGCTTATGACTTTGCAACCATAAAATGATTTTTTGCTATGTTAAAAAGCACTGCCTGCTTTTAGGCTTAAGAATTGGAAGGGAAAGGAAAACATAATGTTTTATCTTTTCTAAATTTGTTGCTTCTTTGTTGTTTGCATAAACAGCGTTCAGGATACAACACATACCACATATAAATGCCGGCTGTCCTTTGCATATTTATTATTTTAAACCACACAATTTATATACATATATTTTTTTTATTTTTGTTTGTTTTAAGGCAAATAAAGCTGAAACCTTCACATAATTTGTAACACAAAGTTCAATATTTATGTTACTAGACTTAACATTCTGAGTTCTGAGTTTTGCAAGTATTTGTGATAATTTTGTGCATGATTTTAGTATGCTGGCAGGAAGTTGTGGGTTAATGGTGCGAAAACGTGACTTAATAGTGGCCCATATGAAAGCATTAGCAAAACACATTAAAATGTGAAAAATAAATTTAAAAAAGGTCAAAGCAATTTAAGCTGGATAAAATATACTTGTCAAAAGTGTGAAGAAAAAAGTTTTGTTGATTTTTTAATTTTTTCATATTTTTGATCTTCTTGGAATGAATACTAATTATGTTATTTAGTTGTATTTAAAATAATTGTCATTAGCTCTTATACATTTATTAGGGTACAAGACGCTATTATGTAGATGAAAATTAAAACTACAAAGCTAAAATACTTCAAAATCGGTTTACAAAAATTTGTGCGTAACTTTCTTTTAGTTCTTGAACGATTTGTATTAAAAAAAGGAACTTTGAATCGTTTTTTTAAATTTCATGAATAACCGCTTTTGGAAGTCGCAGTGAGGTTGCTCTTTCTGGTATTGAAAGTCGCGGATTTTCATGTAAACTGCTTTCAACTAGTTCACAGATTTCGGGAGTTCAATGAAATTCGACTAGGCACTGGCCGTAGGACATTCATAGATGAAACAGTTGGGCGCAATCTTTACATCCACGAATGGATTAAATTTACACTCGGTATTCCATCAGGTATTCGTCGAATATTGATCTTTGATCACAATTGTCGACAAGCAATTACGTAAGTATGATTACTCTTAAGAAAAATATCCGTTACGAATGTGCAATACTCTTTCCACCATTGCGACAGAAAAATCCGCACAATCGATGTGACTGAAAAATCCGCTCAATCGATAATTCTAGCAGCACCAGCCTCCACTTGCACCGTTTATTGCCCCCTGGGGAACAGGTTTGGCCTTGGCGTATTCCTAACCAGGGCACTCTGGAAGGGGTCCCCCGTTTCTTGTAGCAAATAAAACTCTAGGAAGCCGCATGACTTATGTTGTGTTGGCTTCCGAAACCCTTACCAAGGGTTTAAATTTGCAGAAAGGGGAACAGCATGGTCTTCGGATGGTTCTGCTTGCAGTACTCGGGCTGATAATGGTTGAGGTGTCTACCTTGGCTGAAACGTTCTGGCTGCGGTTAAAACCTAAAACACAGGAAGGGGGTGTTAGTATTCTGGATGATTGTTTGGTTTGTGGTTTTTTTCGGATCCCCCCGAGGATCTGTTGCCTGTACAACAGGTACCTGTACTGTAAGGAACCAGTGGTGATGGTTGACGGGTGAGTTGGTTTAAGCGCTGATGTTCTTAGTGGGTTTAAGCCTACCAACTCATTAAGCCTTGTCTTCCCTTGATTGCTGGGAAATTGCATACACCAGGAATTAGAAGGCCCGAACTCCTCAACAAGAAGTTGCTCATATGGCTACAAACATATGGCAAAAATTGCTACCTTTGTGAACTTAGCAAAACACACGAGGGCGCTGGTGAATCGTGAACAATTCACTCCGTGGAACTGGTCCATCATCAGATAAGACCGCAAAACAGTAGTTGACGTAAATCTTTTTGACAACTGCACCGTTTATTGCTTTTTGAAATAATCGTATTTCAAAATATACATATGCTACTAGACATATTAGGTTAGAGCAAGTTATTTGAATATAAGTAATATTATTTGGATGGGATGTAGCCCAAGGGATGATCATAATTATTTGGATGGATGAGCCACTGGCACTGTGACCATTATTGATCTAGTGTGCTTCCCTTGCTGAAATTTGGGTTGAGTACGGCAAGAAACCGGCCTAGCTCTTTCATTGGGAGTGTCATTTACTTAACGTAATGACCAATGACCCCCCCTCTTACTCTTCTTCCTCACCGTAGTATCTGCAAATGTCAGCATTGAAAATTACCATCTTGTAAGGTAGGTATAATGACCTGTAGGTGCTCCTGCCCTCTGCATAAAAGCTTAGACATTTTTTGGAACGCTCAAGACCAGTTGTCTCGTTTAAATGTTGTTTCACGATGGACTCTACCCATTTCTTCATCTCCTTATTAAGGACACTGTAGTCAAAATATTGAAGTGGGCCAAAGCCATGTTGAAGACATCTGCTCCCTTTTTGGCGCAGATGTCTGCCATGGCATTGGCATAATGCTCCTCATGTCCTAGTACCTAGAGCAGAGTAAGCTGGTTTTGGCTTGCCAGTTCATTTAACTTGTTGTGGCATACCTGGACTTAAAGATACAGCTGCTCAGGATCTTTAGGACTAATTGAATATTAGAAAGTAATTTAATCAGCATTCAGTTGTGTCCCCTATGGGAAAGTATCCACCACTTGTATTATTGCGTATAGTTCCGAAGCAAATTATTTTAATTTTCTATAATTTGAAAGGCTGAAAGTGACAAATATTAAAAAAAATTGCTTTACAATCTTGTTTAACCGATTCATAATTTCAATGCAGGTTTTTGTATCTTTTAGTCCTTATTACTCTTGTTTCATTCACAAAATCTTTTGTTTTTCGGTATTAATTTCTCTAGCTTACATTTTAATTATGCTGTTAATTCTAAGAGCTTAAATTAAGAGTATTTTGTTTTTTGCTGTGTCATTAAATATACATACAACATATGAGCCATGACTAACTAATTTAAGTTTTTGAAAATATTTCATTAGCTTAGTTATTTTACACCTTTTAGGTTAGTTAGTCTCTCTGGCTGGCTGTCTGTCTGTCTGCCCGCCAGTCAGCCAGTTCATTTGTTGCAGATGATATCCTGATGCCTTTTGTTGCTGGCATATCACGTGTAACTACATTGTTTGTGTGTCACCGCTTTTAATAAGCAGCCAAATTAACAGTGTACTAAAAGTAGCAGTTTATATTGTAGACATAAGCAGCATATTATTTAATTATCCTTGCTTCTTCTACAATATAACTGGCTGTTGCTGCTATTGTTGTTTGCCATGACTAAGTATAATGACAAATCCTCTTGCTAAATATGCTTAATACACTGTAAGGTGCCATAGAATCTTAGTTTTGTGGAGGAATATACAAAAGGCTTAGAACTTTTTTTTTTATATATATATTATAAAAAAAGGAGAAACAATTTAGCAAACATATGTTTAATGAAGCTTATGCACAACAAACACCTTTTGCAGCTACAATGTCACGCCCATTTTTATACTCACTACTGCTGGTTAACAAGGGCCGCAGCAGCTTTGCTTGGCTGTTTGTTGGCAATTTTGAAATTTTGTTCTAGCAAATGTAGGCAACTAGAAACGAGTCCTTTTGAGTGCTGTTATAATCATAATTATTTCAAGCTAGCAGACGGAAACGGAAATATTTACCATCTAACTAGTCAAGGTGTTGCTTCTCTTAAGCATATGAATGGCTGGAGCTGTAAAAAGTTTTTTGTTTGTTTTTTTTTTTTGTTTTGTTTCTAAAAGTTGTTGTTTGCGTTGGTGCCAGGTTTAGAGGTGAAGAAATCTGGTGCATACTTTAACTAATTGTATTTCCAAGAGCACATTCCCCATTAAAACTGCAAGCATGTGTGCAAAAGAACACACACACCCACACATATACATTTTTATTGTACCACCTTACTTGCCTCACTTGCGAAGTGTTAATAACTCAAGCATTTGTTTGTGGGTTTGTTTGTTTGCTTGTGTTTTATCTGGAATGATAGTGTCTCAATAAAACCAGACTAGACTGAAACTTAGGATAAGGACCCATACCTACATATATGCATATCAACAAAACCATTTATGCATATGAACGAGGGCTGATCAAAAAATAACCATTGTTTTAAATTTTTCCAAAAAGTATTTATTTATTCCAAAAATAATAAACAGCTTATTTCTATGTTTGCAAGCTTTCATTATGTCGACATTTCATAGGAGCTACTCTAATCATCAGTAGACTTTGGAAATTTTTTGAAAGATATACTCAAAAATTTGACATATAGACACCTGGGAGACATAGAAAACAAGTGGTCATAATTTTTTTAACCTTAGACATAAACCAACTTATTTAGCAAATATATGTATGTTAAAGACTTCGACTTATAAACAGCTGGGAAACATAGAAAACAAGCTGTTCATAAATTTTTTTAACCCTAGACATAAACCAACGTACTTAGCAAATATATGTATGTTAAAAAGTTAACATAGCTCTGTTAAACATACACAAACTGAGGCAATATATTTCAAGCGCAATTCTGAGCACTTTTCGACCCACCAACTCAAAAAGAAGTTAAACTTAAGTCATTTTCCATCTGTTATTAGAATTTAGCAAGAAATTAAGAACAGAAGTTAAAATATATCGATATTTAAAATGACTAAATTCTCCTTGAAGCCATCTGAATTCCAAGAGAACTAAAGAAGGGGCTTCAAACGCTGTCATATTTTTTGTAAAATATTCTCAAACATTTAACTTTATATCCCAACAATATAAATAAACTATTGAGAATTTAAAAAGAAAAATTTTATAATAATACCTGTCAAAATATAAAAACAAGCGTTTTCATTTAAACAAGTCTCTTACTTTTCTTTCAAACAAATGAACCGCCGTTGGTTGCAACGATTTGTTGTCTGAAAGTATCGAAAAGCAGGAAATAAAAATTCCAACAATTGAGTTTTATTCACTACATTAGTTTCTAACATTGATACCAATCAAAAAACTATAAACAGTTAGTTTTCTATGTTTCCCAGCCGACTTTTCATAGGAGCTACCCTAATCATCAGTAGACTTTAGAAATTTTTGCAAGCTATTCTCAGACATTCAACTTTAATTCTCAATAATTTATTTAGATTGTTGGAATATAACGTTGAACGGTTGAGAATATCTTTCAAAGTCAAAAGTCTACTGATGATTAGGATAGTTCCTATGAAATGTCGACATATAGACAGCTGGGTAACATAGAAAACAAACTGTTTCTAATTTTTTGTTTCGTATTAATATAGAAGCTAGTATAGTGAATAAAGCTGAATTGTGTGAATTTATTTATACATCAATAACTGTTTTGTCCCCTGCAAAGTAATCCTCCTTAGATATAATACACTTATGCCAGCATTTCTTCTAATCCTCAAAACACTTATGAAACGTGCTTTTTGTTATCGCCAACAGCTCCTATTTTAATCTTTTTTTTTATCTTCTCTATCGTCGCAAAACGCTTTCCTTTCATCGGTGTCTTCAGTTTTGGGAAGATATAAAAGTCAGCGGGAGCCAAGTCCGGTGGTTGAAGCATGATAACATTTTTTGTTGTTGCCCAACAGCTCACCCACAAGTATCGATGTGTGAGTTGGTGCGCTATCACGGTGCACAATCCATGATTGTTTTTATCACAATTCTGTGCTTAGCTGACGAATTGCTTCGCTTAAACAGCGCATAACTTCAAGGTAATATTCCTTAATGAACGTACAACCTTGTGACGCCATTAAAGTCAAAGAAAAAACAATGAGCAAAACCTTTACACTTGACCGAACTTGACGTGCTTTTTTCGGTCTTGGCTCTTCTGGACGCTTTCATTGGGATGATTGGGCTTTGGTTTCAATGTCATAGCACACACACATGATTCATCAATTTATCACAAATTATGATCTTGTTTATTAAATCTGGATCGTTATTGACAATACTCCTAAGCGATGTTTATGCGACGTTGGTTTTGTTCAAAATTTTGTAAAAAAAAATCGAAGAGTACACCAAAATACGACTAAGCTTTTTATTTTTCAAAAACAATCCGACAATCCGAAATGGCTGATATTGCCAACATACTTATATAACAGACATGTGTACCGACATAACAGAAAAAAATTCGAAAATCCCACATACGTAACCCACGAAATTTGAACGGTTAATTTTTGATCACACCTTGTATATGCATACATGATGTACTTAAAACAATATGTTGGGATTAAATAGTTTAAATGCTTTTCGAAATTTTTGTTTTCCAGTCTTAATAATTTAATAAAGTTTTGTTATTATAAAAGCAAAGCGAAGAAGAAGAAAAAAAGCAAATATTATAAATAGGAAACCTGCTGGAAAACAATTTAAGTTTAAAAACGAAATATTTATAAATTTTAAGTATGCATATCTAAATACATTTTATAGCAATATTAGTATAATGCATAACTTTATGAATAATAAGTTTTGTGGTAATTTCTCTTCAAATATTATCAACCCTACACACATACTCACACATACTCACACACACTTTTGCTGCATGCAACGTCTGCTTAAGTTGGTGTCTTAGTTTCTCTCTATTAGACACATTACATTAGCATTATTGTTTAAATGTCGTTATGGGTCTTGTTTGATAAAACTGTTGCCTCGAAACTACTGTTTTGTGTCTGGTTAGTTTTGGTTAAATGTTTTTGCCTGTACGAGTATCTCAGTTTACGTAGTTAACTTCTACCAACTGTATGTTTTGGTATGTGAAAATATGTTTTGTATAGGAATTATTAAAATTTATATAAACGTTTAAGCTTTAACGATAAATTTTAATTTATCGAATATCTTCTCTAATTATTCATGAGTCTAACAAAACATGGCTTGATTAAACGTTCCTAAATGTACACATGCAGTTTGTGCCTTGAAGTTACTAAAGTTACGTTAAGGTTTGTTTACAAAGCAAAACATAGCAATCATTGTTATTAATTATAAGTATTATTGTTATAATTAATAGACATGTTATGTGTAAAATCTTTAATATTATAAAATGCAATATAGATTAGTTTTCGAAAGTTTTTGTTAATGTCAAGCACTTTAAATAATTTTTTTAAGGTTAACAAAACGTTTAACACTAAATGGTTGACTTAAATGTTATGAATATTAGAAAATATAACAAAAGTGGTGACATCACTTTCTTTCGACACAAAACAGAAAAAAATTGTTTTCATGTTCAATAACGAAATTCGGTTAAACAGCTGAAACAGGAGTATATATATAGTGTGAAACAGGAGCGTATATATCGTGCAGAGGTTCAATTTGTGTGGCTGACAGCCGGCTTGAGCCGCCGCCGATCATGTTTTTTTCCGAACTTTTTAGCAATTTTCTTTTGGAATTGTTTTCTTGTCCACACAAAAAAACTTTTTTCTGCAATTCTTGAGCTTTCTCTATCATACAAATTTGAATAAGGTACTGCTGAGAATAGCCAAGTACCGGCAGTTCTTTTTCCCCTTGCCGAAAGCTTCTATAAAGTCAAAAATTGCCCAACTAAAGTTGCTGTGTTTGACCTGGCACTTAGCTCTACAAGGTGTCAGTCATATTCGTGGCAGCATAATGACCTTTTGTCACTGTCAAAATCTATGACTTCAAACTTTTCTTTAAGCATTTTATACAGTTTTTTTATATTGCATGTAAGAGTTTGACAGTACAATCATGCCACAAGCTGTTCCTTGTTACAACATATTTAGTGTCACCTTGGAAATTATTTGGTTTTATGGTATTTTATTAGAAAAGATCCGATATTTTTCAGGTGACAGATTGCTGTAAGCTTACCTTTTCTAAAATCTTAATTAGTTTGAGCCACATATTGTTATATAAAATCAGTTTTGTCAGTTATTTATTTCTTTTCCAAAATATTTGTTTCTTAATAAGGTAAAAAACCTCATAACTCAAAAACCATAGTTTCAAAAAAAAGAAACACATTTTACATTTTTAATTTTCATACTCGTCTTAGAAAATATGTATGTTTACAAAATAGTTCCTAAAAGTTTGAATGAGTTTATGGAACACTACAAAGGATAGTATTGTTAACAAATTTGCATTGTTGGCTCGAAATAATTATGTGTATAATATATACATATATATAATTATGACGTCATTTGAGTAAATCAGCGATATTTAGTAAATTTGTACAACAAAAGTTTTTATATAATTAGCTTAAAATTTGTATGAATTTAAATGAAAAATAGTGAAGAAGGTATTTGTCTAAAAGCGTACTTTTTTAAACAATATTTTGACATGTAATATCTTAATAAATTAAAATATTACCACATGTATGCAAAAAAAGGACATATGTCGGCTACAGCCTGCTTTTAGCCGCCGCCGACCCTTTTTTTGCCCAGCTGCCGCCGCCGACAACTATGCGACGAATTGAACCTCTGATATAGTGTCAAGCAGAATGATAAGGTCATTTGGCTTTATTTCTGATAATGCAAAAGTACAAAGAGTATTGCATTATACCTTTATCAAATTTTTATTTTTATAAAGATTTTTTTTTCAGATGGAAAAAATTTAACCTTGATGATTCAGAGGGATTTACAGACTATTGGCGAGATTTGAGGAAGAAGCCTGTGTATTTTTCAAAGAGAAATTTAGCTCGATTGCAACTCTGCCTTTAGCTTTCCCATCAACTCAAATGGATGGCTTGGGGTATCAGCAAGTGCTCTCAAATAACTTATTGCCATATCTGTACTAGCACCAGGAAAAAGATTTTATTTTCCAGCAGCGAATGCAACAATCCATGTCAGCAAATAAAGCTTGGTTTGAGGAGCCGTTTCTCTATTATCGAAATATATTCCTGTAAATTTCGTGAAGCTAGATGGTGGTTTTCATGAACGCTTAAGAACTCCGTGTCGTCTGCAAAAGTTAAAGTGTGAATTTCGGATCTCATTGGCATGTTAGAGGTGTGAATCAAATATAAAGTAGGCTCCGAAATGTTACCTGGAAAAACTCATGCTTCGATTGGCTAAGTGAGGCTTATAAAATCACTTTCTCTGATGGCAAATTTCCGGCCACATCAGTAGCTTTCCAGAAGCTGGTGGGTGTTTGCTAGTAACTTTAACTTTATTTTATGCATAAAACCTTCGTGTCATACTTTACCAAATGCCGTATTTTGCCCGTAAGCCGAATTGATGATATCTCATACATCAATTACTATTGAAGTCGACTTCGGTATTAATAATTTTTCCGAAATTTTGAAATTTTTGGTATTGGACTTATTGGTCTACAAGTATATGATTCTACTTTAGTGGGATCCTTCCCTAGCTTAGGTATCATTGTAATCACAACACCTTTCAGCTTTATTGACTTTTGGCAGGTGATTAAATAAGAATATTACCGACTAAGTTGATGTTTAAAATATAATATATTGTTACGAATTTGTATTTCATTTATTCCAGTGCGCATCCGTTGATCTGCTTGTTATAATTGTTATAAATACATAGTAGACAAACGAACATACATGATTTAAAAAAATTCCAAGTAAATCAACTACAAATAATGTCGTTGTAGTTTTTGCTTTCTTGCTATTTCGATGCTTATTGTTTGTTGTGTTTATTTGTGTGTGTGTAGATGTATGCGTAAGAATTATATTTGTACAGTTTAGTCAAGGGCTTTGAATCACTAGAAAGGTCATATAGTATACATAGCAGGCAGGTCCGTGGTAGCCAGTTAGTTTATTTTTCAACATTGTGCAAGACTGTCATAAGTCATAAAAGTGAGCAAGTCTAGTTTTAGTGCACAGTGGTATCAAGTGTGAATAAAGTTGTGCATTGTTAAATACTGTGTAACGAACAAGTGTGAGTGTCATTATTTCATTTGCAATTGATGAATCCGCAAAATGTTTTTAAAGGCAAAAATGTAAAAATATATTTTAATTTTTAAATATTAAGGAATCTATATAATATATGGTTAAATTTTTCCACTGGACTAAAAAATTTAAGGGCTTATTTTAAATTTTTTGAATATATCTTCAGATACTTATAACCAATCATAAAGTTTATTGTGTCAAAAAGTTCGTCTCTACCCATTCCATTTTGACACTTATTTCAAAACAACATATTTTACTTTTGTTAATATAAAATTTTTCTAGTATAATTGCCTCTTTTCAAGAAACCTTGCCTACCAAAAAGAATTTCCAAAGATTACTATGCTAAGAATATTACACATTCTTTTATATTTTGTTGTTATAAAAAACACCAGATAAAAGTTTTCTTAATTAAGAAAGTTTATACATAAATCCAAAATTAATATTTAATATTGTAATTTATTAATGTAAATATTAGCCAAACATATAAAAATATATTAAAATTGAAACTAATGAAGTGCTTAAGAAATGCCAAAAATATTTGTCATTCACACATAAATTGTAAAGGTTAGAAATTATTTAAAGAATTTATGATGAAAACAAAATATTTAATAAATCATCGAAGGACTAAATAAGGATATTAAGAAAATTAAAGATTGAAAACACATTTAAATAATCAATGTATTAAAACTTACATCTAATTCAAATTTCTATTATTTATAAGTTTACTCGTGTCTTTAAAATTTAGCTCCCAATAAGACTTCAAAAAATTGTTGTTAAATTTAGACAAAAATTGAAACAGCACACTCATAAAGCTATTACAAATACAACAGAATATAAACGAGAAGGCTTTAAGTGCTGAAAGTTGTAGGAAATTTTTCAAAAAATCTTAATTTTAATGATGAAGGAACAAACGTTTTTTGTTCTGTTGTATTAATTTTTTTGTCTTTGGTTGTGGCCAAGAACAATGTTACAACAAATTGTATTCTCAAGTTGTTAAGCCACGTAGCAAATTGGATCAGTTTGGCTTCGTAAGAGAAAAGGTTTTCATTTGTCTTTGTTTTCAGAGCAAATGTCAAAACAATTTAATTAGAAATTGTAAACATAGACGATTATAAGGATAGCTCCTATGAAATGTTGATATATACACAGCTGGGAAACATAAAAAACAAGCTGTTTACATATATGTTTTTTTATTGAAAATATTTACTTTTTTAATGTACTTCATGTAAAATTTGTCTCTCAATAACAGATTTGTTTAAATCATTTTATTACAAAAAAATATGCCACAGCTCGTCGTATGTAATGCCCTCTTAAAACTGATATTATATTACTCTATATTTTATATACTTCAATAGCTCTTCATATATCCTTTTTTCCAGTTTAAAATTTTTTTTTATTATCTTAAAAATAAGTATCTACATACTTTTCTTTAACTTAAATTGACATTTTATTGCTTTTGACATGTTTGATGTTATTAAAACAAGTGTTTGTAAATAAATTTAACATTGTTTTTTAAACACACACACACACACTCAGGCACACGTACATTAAGTGTTGTTCGCACTTACGTAAACGGGAGGGAAGGCAAGTATCATTTATAAACTATAAATATGTTGATAAACAAGTTTCCATGTATTGGTGTGTGTATATGTAAGTGTTTCAGTGAGTGTGTGTTTGTTTTGCAAGTAAACAATATAAACAAACGTTAATTTATTTCACCTTAGTTTTTAATACAAATAAATGTAAACTTTTATACTTTTTGGCATGTTTCGGATTGACAGCTTTAACAATGGTTGTTGTATTAAGTGATGGCTCGTTTGTTTTGTTGTCTGTTTATTTTTGCTGTACTCTTTTCTTCCAGCTTTTGTTCGGCGTCGAACTGGGTTTGATTAAGAGCTTGCACTTGCTTGCTGAATGCTTATACATAGATAAATTAATGAGAATGAAATCAGGAACAAAAATAAAAAATATATAAACACAAAAATAGATGAGAGCAAGGCTGTGGCGTGTGGTGTGTATTTGATGATATAAATTTTATAAAAAGAACGCTATCTGCCAACATTAACAACACACTTGATCATCAATTTTCAACAAAGGACGCTCGTATCACAACAACTAAAGCGCTTTTACAATACTCTTTCATTTATTTTATAAATGTGCTATTGTGAAAGTATTAAGCTGCCGTTTGGAACAGAACGGTAGAGTTTTAGTTTTGGACTATTTTATTTGGGTCAATATGTTATTGTTACAGGGAGAAATCATACCCAAGCATTGCTTAGTATTTTTATACAATATAGTATATATGTTGTCAGTTAAAAAACAAAATTATATTGCTATCTTATTACCACTGAAGTATGTGTTTTCTAGGTATATAGTATGTATGTATGTATGTCCCTGTATTTGAGTATATTTATTTGCTTATCCTTACAAGTTGTTGTCAGTCATTTTGCTATTGAATGAAGGAAGAAATTACAGAAAGCGTAATAATACGAAATTGTCTATTTAGTAAGACCGGCAAGAGGGTGTTGTTTGAAGGATATGCCAAAGACAGATTGACAGTGTATTTTATTTTATTCATTAACTTAATGAATTCAATTATTTATTTACCTTTAATTTTCTTTTACGCTTAAACATTCAAGTATGTGGGAATATGTCGAAAGTTGTTTTTTTTTTCTTCTTTTTTTTCATTTAATTCTACTTTCCTGTTACTGAAGCTTGTTAAAATGTAATTTGATTTGCGTGCAACTATGCTTGCTATAAGTTTTCTTTCACTTTAAGTTGGTTTTGCTGTAAGAGAGTTTTTCCATTTAAAATTGCACACAAGTTGGCCAACTTTTCCGGGGGCTGTAATTAATTCTTATCAATTTTCTGCTAGAATGTAATAAGAACAAGATATTTATGTATTTAAAGGCAATAAGAAAAAAACAACTAAAGCTTACTTGCTGGGCAAACTGCACAAAACAGGCTCCACTTGTTTTTGTTTTATTGTATGGGTATGATATTGTAGCTTTTTAAATCTGACCATCACTGGTGGTGTTGTTTACGTAAATAACAAATGGAAATTTAATTATGGCAAATATGTATTGGTGTTGTGTTTGCCATAATCCTTGATTTTAATTAAGGATTATATATACAAAGTAAATGCATAAATATGTATGTAAATGGAGTGCGAAATAAACCAAAGAATAGAAGAGCTGCTGGCAATATTTTATTTAAATCACATTAAGTAGATGATATTTTGCTGGTAATTAATAAATACTGGAGAGTATTAAATTGGGAAAATTACCTAAAAATCTCATCTTTAAATTTGAAAGTTAAAATATATTTTTGATATTATTTAAGTGGCAAAAAATTTGTTTAAATTTGTGTATTAAATCGTGTGTCCCATGACATGAAATATTAACGCCCGCCAGTACTTTAATGCAATTTCATTTTAGATAAATTTTTTTTATTAATATTTTGAGGCATTGGTGATGGATTTATTCCACTGGAATCTTTTCTTTTTCTTGACAAAAATGGTTATATTACAAACGATATGGGCATTCATATAATTTATTACATTTATAGATGAGCCAACAGCAAAAGTATAAACAGCAATAATTGTCACTTTGATTTAGGGGATCACAGAAGAGATAGGAATATTAAATCCTCAAAAATGTTGGTGGCTTAACTAATAATTTTCCTTGGTTTTACTCTCTGAATTTTCCCTTTAATCTTTATAAAGTGCTGTCTTGACCTGACAAGAGAACACTAACAGGAACAACAAAATACTGCTGCTGTTTGGTGCATACTGCAAATGTTACTGTTTTCTTGCCGGCTTGACACGGCTGTAAAGCCGTCTGTTTTAAAAGCTCTGTCTTAGCAGAAGATAACATTTTAATATGAAAAAAATAAAATTGGTTTCAAATTAAAAGAAATTGTAAAAAAAAAGTTCAAGTTCTTATCTTAGATTGCAAATTTTGCAAGAAAAACAGATTTTATTTTACAAACTATAAAAAAAGACATAAAAAGTGATGATGTGCTTTTGTTGGCGGAGTTGAAATAATAAAAAATCAAGACATACGGGTACTCCACCATGTAACAGTCGGTCCGTCAAAGGTATGTTTTAACAGTATGTCTTAACGGCGTTTCATGTCTAATGCAGACGGGCAGTAATATAAAAGTAAGTTTTTTTCCTCACTTTTTGCTTATAAATTATATGATATAACTACATATATATATTTAGCTTTATTGCATGTCTAAATATTTTATAGATTTAGAAATAATAATCGCTTAAATTTAGAGTTTTTGATTTCAAAACGCCAAATAGGTGTTCTGAGAAACTTATAACGCAAGAAATATGGTTTTGCGATTTGAAATCGCCAAATAGGTGTTCTGGAAAACGCATATCGCTTAAAATTGGCGACTTCAACTCGCTTGTATATATTGAAGTGAACTGACTTAATTTGCTAAAACTGAACTTGCAAAAGCCAAAAAAATTATTCACAATTAAAATTTAATATGTTTTCTTATTATTTCAATAAAAAGTTTAAAGAATTTTACACATTTTCATTAAGAAAACTAAATTGAAAATTTTTTCTATTTATTGTCAAATATTTTTTGGTTTTATATTACTACCACATACATATATACGTATGTGAAACACATGTTGTATTCTTTCGGAAAAAACTCATAAACGCTTTAAAAGAAAATATTCGTCCAGAAATTAGCACAATTAGACCAAGTTTACTGCAGCGTGTGTCACAGAACATAAGGTTCCATTTTGCAGAATCTGTTCAACTCGATGAGAGGAATCTGGATGACATACTCTTTAAAAAAATCCTCACTTCGTCAAATGCTCTTAGTAAAACTTTATGTCCATTATTACGTTTATTATTTAAGTTTGACAATATAAATCTACCAAATGCTAACAGACACCCTGTATTATAATTACATATATGTTTGGATGTTTGCTTATATGTATATTTATGTTCCTCGCTACCTCTGATATATCTAACTCCCGATATACAGTGTGTACTTTTAAATATACAGTATGTACTTTTGAGGAATTTGCTATTGCGCTATGGAAAAAGTGTTGCCGTTTTAGTAGGAAAATTGAACTTGTCGTATTTCTTCCGGGAATGTTTCGGCGAAGTGATGAGATTTTTTCGTTGAGCCAGCTTATGGACTTACTTAAAGATCGGAACCAAATCAATAACCGGTTAGAATCAGGTTTTTGCCAGTTGCTGTACGTTTTTGCCGTGGAATGTGTATAAATTATGTTTATATAACTGTCGCAGGACAACACGCTTCCGTATCAAAGTGCAAACTGAATATATTAAAAAAACTAAATACCTGTTTCGGTATCGAACTAAAAAGTAAGAAATAATCTTAAAAATAAGCTTACAACATTAGTAAAAGAAAATTACCAATATTATTCTGGAAACTAAAAACATTTAGATTCATTTCACTTGTACATATGTTTGTTTGTATGTTTGCAACACTCGAAACCCATATACGTGATTTTTACATATTTAGGCATGTAAAACTGTATTGTGTTGCTGCATTAGTGCGGAAGTTGGAGTTGCCGTGTTGCTTCCGGAAAAGTGGAGGGCTTTGGTGATTCACGAAACCTATTTTAGAATTTCCAAAAAAAATTCAAGCCACTTCGCTAACCGGTTTGGAACCAGTTCTTCATATTCGTGCCCATTTTAGGCGTGGAATATGCATCTGAACTAAAAATTCAAGCCACTTCGCTAACCGGTTTGGAATCGGTTCTTCATATTTGGTGCCCGTTTTTGGCATTGAATATGCATCTGAACTATAAACGGTCATTCGCTTTAGTGCGAAAATTGAAGTTGCTGTATTGCTTCTGAGAATGGTGGAAGACATAGACATAGGTTTTCATATTCAGTGTTTTCGCGTTTTGACTATGAAACGTGTATCTGAACTATTAATGGTAATTCGGTTAAGTGCGAAAATTAAAGTTGTCATATTAATTCCGGGAACGTGGGTGATTTTGGCGATTCCTGAAGCCGATTTTGGGAATTCCAAAAAACAAACTCGGAACACGTTGTACCAATAATTATCTTTTTATATGGATAATTTAAGCAGACGCTTAAATAAAAGTAAGTAAAAATTTTAAATTTGATATCGAAGCGTGTTTTTCAGGTTTTTAAACAAATTTACTTCACAATAATATTTTTTTTTCGTTCACTATTGTTGTATCTTCCTTTTTAAATTATTTGTTACTTTTTAGTTTGATATTAAACCGTGCTATTTAGTTTTATTTTTAGCTATATTTATTTAATTTGGCGTCCACGTCCGTTTATTACGGGCTGGATGTGAATACATTTTGTATGAAAAAACTGAAGAAAAGCCAGTTTCTACAAAGTTTGTCTGAGTATGGAAGCTGTCCTCTTGAAGAAGTTTCACTGTTTGGTTAAAGTTAATAAGACCGGAGTATAATTTCACTGGAATGAACAGATTAAATTTTCTACCCAACATTTTTATTTAGATATGTGATAGAAATCAAAATTTAGAAAGAGATATCTACCAGGCAGGCAATGAACTTAAAAGTTGTGAGATATCGACTTGAGGTCACCAAACAAGGGATTTTATTTGTGACTCCTGATGAGTACAACCATTTACCTAACCATTTCTAGGCTATCTCAGCAATATCGACTTTCTAGTGTAAATTGAAAGAATTTTTGTTAAACAATATTGCACTTCATCTTGCATAATGAATATAATTTAATTAATTAAATTAAATGCTTTTAATTAACATCTTATTTATGGAACATAATACAAATATATGTTTATTTTTTTTTATAATTCTAATATATAAAAAATTCATACATATTTTTATTATTGTGTTATATGCCAGTTTTGCCTCTATAAAAAAGGTAAATTTCGACGTAGAGGCACATCGAAGATTATGAATTTATATAAACCTTGTAATAAAAAATAAAAAAAACATAGAAAAAAAGCTGAAGTTTTATCCATTTTGAAAAAGTCTATAAATTCCTAAGTCTAAGTTTACATTGTGCAAGTTTTGTTGCTGCAGTTCTTACTTTGTTGGTGAAAAGGGAGAGAGGAGTATTCGTGCAGCTCTCGTGGAGGGTTTTTTCTTGAGGCTACTTAAAAGAACGGTTTATAATGACTATTCCCAATCTCTTGTGGTTTAAACGGAAAATATAAAAATAAAATTTAAATATATAAAGGAAAAATTATGCATGAGTTGCCTAAATCTTCTTATACAATATAATGATTTTCTTGCAAAGAAATTTTTTGAAATTTCTTTATATTTAATAATAATTTTTTTTATTTAATTACCAATCTCTTTGGATTAAATTGCAATAATTGTTTTCTTTCTTACGATATTAAAGTATGAAAATTTTTGTAAAAATTATTTTTCTTTAATCTGGCTTAAATGTTTTTGTTATAAATATTTCATGAAATTAAAAGAATTGCTATAAACAAATTTATAAATTCATTTCAACATTTAGCAGAAAGAATAAAGAAATGTACACTTAATACTTTCCATATAGAGCTTAAAAGCTCTAAAGGAAGCTGTTCAGCACTTGATGTGTGTAGTTTTTCCTTTTCTTTTCGTATATTATTTGCGTTTTTTGTTTGTTTATTCTCTCAATAAAATCCTCTTATTTGTTAAGGAAAAATATAATTAATGTTTATATAACCATAAAAATCTTAAAGTTTTGATTGTTTAAAAATATATATGGAATTTCGCAAATAAATTCAAATGAAAAGTCTTTGAAGGCTTTTTTTCTTTTTTGTTATTATTTGCTCTTATTTGTTGTTATGCATAAAATATTTACATTATATCATATTACTATATGCATACGTGTACACACAGAGAAAGAGAGAGAGGGAGAGAGAGAGAAAAAAACATGTTTTTAATATAAATAATACAACAATATAATAAATACACATTGACAGTAGAGAGAACCAATCAAAAATCCAATTAAAATTGAGGAAAATTCGATTTGTATGTAAAATATTCAAATACATATTTTGTATAGGAGTTATGGAATATACTGTTGCCAACGACTCAATAAACTTTATTTAAACACATTCATGCACATGTCCAGAAAAAAGGATAATGTGCATTATGCTATGTCTATGTGAAAGTGTGTGTGTGTGTGTGCCTGCGTGTGTGTTTGTGTGTAATTTAACCACTACCACTATAGTTAAAGTATAAATTGATGAATTTGTTTTATAAAAAAAAAGAAATTTGTTATTTTTGCAAATATATATGTATGTACGAGTATGTATGTATTTTTTTTTTAACTATCACATAAATGTGATTGTATGCTTTTCATTTAAATTTTGCAATTTTTTATTTTATTTCATTTTATGATTGATTATTTTTATTCTTGTGTTTTTTTTATATTTTTATTAAAAGCAAACTCTCTCCTAAATAAATGAAAACCCAAGTGTTGGTTACACCATTTTGTTTGTGTGTGTATGTGTAAGTTTGGATTTGTTTGTACGAAAAATAACCAAAACAAATGTATATGAAATTTTAATAAAAGTTTATACTTGCTGGCAAAAAGGATTATATGGTATTTGCAAAAGATCTGCTGAAAAAATAAATGCCCATATAATTGGTTTTTATTTAAAGTTAAAACAAAATGAAGGCAGCATTTAAAAACACACTAAAGCTTTTAAGGTTTTAATGGACACGGAAGGTGATACAAATTTTTTAAAGGTAAGTTAAATTACGTTATAAATGAGTAGTTTTTAGACGTCTTAATTGAAAGAGATGGCAAGTTGGTGAGGCATATACACATATATTAAAAATTTATATTCAATATCATTAAGCTTTTTGTGAAAAGTCATTAGTGCCATTTAGGTGAAAAGTCATGAGGTAAACATTAAAACAAGCTCTTTTTAAGTGTTAATACCTATAATACACATGATCTAGCTGCACCCTGCTTAGGTAAATATGCGAATACATGTAATCAGGTATATACTACTATAACATGCTTAAGTCAAACTTCGTCAAATATCGTAAAGCACAAAAAATTTCTTTTCGTGTTCAATAACGAAATTCGTTGAATCAATTAATAAATTGTTTGAATGCGGCCCTGTAACGGAATTCGTGGATTCAAACAAAAGTTTAGTAAAACAAATTATTGATCGAAAACCACAATTTGTTTAAACAACAACAAAATACAATATGCAAGGTTACTTTTTTGATATATTTGTATACGCATACAAATTATTTTTTCAGACAAAAATTTTGTTGATTTTTATTTACTATAATTTTTCTGTGTAAGGAACAAATCGCAGTTTCCGTACTGAATTAGCTGTTGTCTACAGCACATTACTGCATAATGTGTGTAATATAGTATGGATTTTTTAAATTTATTTTTCAAGGTATAGCCCCTACATATGCAGTGCGTTGTATTAGAACTAGGAAAATAGGTTGTGAGGAGGGATAAATGTTTGTGTCCGCTTAACTTAAACCTTCCAACATTATAATAGGCAGGAAACACGTCTGCAGGTAACTTATTCTGCAGGCGGAATCTCTCTGTAATGCGTTAAACGATTCTCCGGATAATAGACCACAACTAGTTGAGCTCTGAACGATGAACGCTTGTTACATAAAAATATGCGAGTTTCGGGAACACAATCGCTAATCTCGTCAGAGCAAAATCCATTGTAGTAACGATAGAACAGAGTAGCGCATTCTACATAATGCTCTCCCATCCCAATACGATGGGAGTTAAAAATGCATTGGCCACAACATAAGAGTGGTGTAAAAGGGAAGGGTTTTCTGTTTTTAGTATATACATACTTAGCTGGTGAGGCCTAACTTTTTTTTATGTCAATAAAAATGCAGGGAAATGAAAATGGAAGGGTTTTCAATAAGCTCTGAAAAGATGACTGGGAAATAGAGATTTCTACTCTAAGGATAAACGCTATTGAGGTTGCTCCCAAGACAGGGATGAAATATCTGGTTAGGAAACTCACATGGCAACTGCACCTTGAATCGGTTATAAAAAAAGGCAACAACAAGCCTCTGGTCTGCCAAAAACCTACTGAGTAAATCTTGGGACCTAAGCCCTAAGATGACATACACGTTATATACCCAAATGGTAAGACCAACCATATTATATGAGGCTGTAGTAGGGTGGGGAAACCCCAAACAGGTAACAGTCACATCAAGACTTCGCAAGGTTCAGAGACCTGCATGCCTATGTGACACAGGGGCGCTGAAAGCCACTACAACAATAGGCATGGAAGCTCTTTGTTACATAATACCGCTTAGCGTGGTTGTTCGAAAAGAGGCGGCCGTTCAAGCCACATCTATTTACAAAAGGGAAAAACTAAAGACAGATAAATTTACCACGGAAAAAAACTTGAACTATAACCCGTTATACAAATGTACAAACCAAAAATTTAATTTAAAAATTATAAAGTTCAACAAAAATTCAATAAACAAAATATAGTATGGTTACTTATAATATTTTTTTTACAATACTATGGTGTGTCCTGTCAATGGTGTTTTATATGTAACAATGTAGTATTATCAAGTACGACGGCGGTTCGGAAACTTCTTAGCCTAGCACAAAAAGCGCGGTATAAACAGAAAAATGTTAAGTGTTTTGGAAACTTCCATCTCTGCTATGAACACATGTTAAATTTTGTTTTGATCTGGTAACTCATTCATATAGAAACAGGTGTTCACATAAGACGCATCCGCGATTTTTTTACAATGGAAACATTAGAAATGGTTTATCGGAACTAGAAATTCATAATGATATGGTGAATGTGTTTAGTGAAAGTGCTCCTTCATGTGCAACAGTAAAAAATTGGGTAGCTGTCCAAACACCGCTGTGAAGTGGTCTGTCGAACCCGTTTTTGTTCGACACTGAGCAAACACGGCGCCCATTTTGCCGATAGCTTTTTCATATGCAATTGATCAGGCAAAATATTGAACATATTTTCATACTACGGCGGTTCGGAAGCTTCTTAGGCTAGCACAAAAAGCGCGGTATAAGCAGAAAAATGTTAAGTGTTTTGGAAACTTCCATGTCTGCTATGAACACATGTTAAATTTTGTTTTGATCTGGTAACTCATTCATATAGAAACAGGTGTTCACATAGGACGCATCCGCAATTTTTTTACAATGGAAAAATTAGAAATGCGTAGTGTCATTATATATTTACATAAAAAAGGTTTATCGGGACAAGAAATCCATAATGATATGGTGAATGTGTTAGGTGAAAGTGCTCCTTCATATGCAACAGTAAAAAATTGGGTTGCTGAATTTAAACGTGGTCGTGCAAGCATTGAAGATGAACCACAGAAATTGTAGCCAAAGTGCATGATATGGTATTAAATGATCGACGAATAAAAGTGCGTGGAATAGCTAATATCATGGGCATCGCAAATGATCGAGTACATTTAATTTTGCATGAAGAACTACAGATGAAAAAGCTTTCTGCAAGATGGGTGCCGCATAAGAATGAACATTTCTCAAGCTTGTTTGGATCGTTTTAAGCGAAATAAAATGGCGTCGTTTTATAACTGTTGATGAGACATGGATGCACGACTATATTCCAGAGACAACAGAACAATCCAAACAATGGACTGAAGCTGGAGGAATTGTCCCAAAGAAGGCAAAAATACTTCAATCGGCTGGTAAGTTTATGGCAGCGTTTTTTTTAAGGACTTCAAAGATGTTTTATTGATTGACTATCTGCAAAAGGGTAAAACAATAAATTCAGAGTACTATTGCAACCTTTTGGATCAATGAAATGTACAAATTCGAGAAAAACGTCTTGGCTTACGACACAAAAAAATATTTTTTCATCCAGACAAGGCATCAGCGCACAAGAGTGTTTTAACAATAACTAAAATCAACGAATTAAAGTACGAGTTGCTTGACCACCCACCTTATTCTCCTGATTTAGCTCCCAGTGACTTTTACCTGTTCCCAAATCTAAAAAAATTCATTGCTGGCAAGCGTTTTACCTCAAATGAAGATGCAATTACAGTTTTAAACCACTATTTTGAAGACCTTGAGGAAAACTATTGTAAGCAAGGGATAGAATTGCTAGAAAAGCATTGGACTAAGTGTATTGAAGTTTCAGGAGATTATATTGAAAAATAAAAATATTTTTAAAAATTTTACTATGCTCTTTCATTGATAGGCTAAGAAGTTTCCGAACCGTCCAATAATAATATGCTGCCCTTAAGATATTGTCGTATCAACTATACATTTTTTTTATATGTGTAGAAAGACTCACTCAAGCTTTATATACAGAAGCAAAAATTTTTAATAGTCAAATTGATTTTGATATTTCTAAAAGACTTGTCAAGTTTTCAGTTTTTCCCGTTTTTATGAATTTAAATTTTATTTTCATTTTATTACAACTAAAATTTAATTTCTAGAAGCATTTTTTTTATATTTATTTAGCCAGCGTTAAAATGAAATTTTAAGCAATTGACTTGAAAAGTTTTATTCCTCTTGCCACATGTATGTGGTATATGTTCTCAAAAGTGAAGAAAATTTTAATGAGTTGCTTTATATGCAACAGTAGTTAGATTTTTTTTTTTGCTGTACTTTATTATAATTTAACTCTCTGCCTTTGCTTTGGCTTTACTATGGTTTTGGTTAAATTATAAGGGCAATTAATATTTGTGCACGAGTAATTCAATACTTTTAGCATTATTTTGATGATAACGATGTTTGTTGTTAACCACTTTATACAATAGTGTCATGGCAACCCATTCAATCTTCTTTATATTACTTTCAGTAGATGGTTTGGCAATTATTCGTTTTTTGTTTTCTCTGCTTTTTTTTTTTGGTTACCTGGTATCATATTATCTCGAACTTTAGTAAGCAAACTCCGGCCACTGCCTTTTACTCAATGTATAAAAGTGTGGGGAAATGTCTACGTAAACTTAATGATGTCTATTGTACGAATGTCTGTGGCATTAACTTATACTATATAACAGTTTCAGTATTATAAGCACAATTTGTTAAAAAGTTTTTTAATTGAAGTTGCTATCAACTACAACCATGTTATATTGCTTTTATATAACAATACATAGTTTAACATTTTACACACTCGAAAGCCTCAAGGGTATTTTCTCATACAATTATAAGCTAGTTTTTGTTTTAACTCATACATATTTATTATATCCTTAACATGAACTCATTAACATCTCTCTTTTCTACTTAGTTGTACATAAGGTGCCAACAACAGCAACAACTATAGTAGCAAAAGGCAGAAAAAACAAACTCAGCTGCAAAAGCTGAGCAGAGCAAAGTTAAGGTAACCATGGTGTTAGCATTATAATTACTTTGAATATATTACATAGTCTCATAAATATAAAAATATATATGTATATATAATTACGTGATTGCTCATGGTAAATATAAAGCAGCAGATAATATATAAAAATTCTACTGAATTTTATTAAAATGAGGTATGTTATGAGAATATTTCTAGTTGAGCTGAGAGAGAGAGAGAGTTTTCTTCCAGTGAAAAATATTTTTGGTGTAATTTTATTTTTCAAAATTATTCACCTTAAATATCATTTTAATTTTTTGTGTGTGATTTATTTGCTCTTAAAGAAAAGAAAAAAAAAATAATAATAATAAAACGATGAGTTTTTATGCATAATGATTTATTTGCTTTTTAGATTTGTTTTGTGTAGTTAGATGTCTATTTGTTTTATTTGAATGCAAATAGAAACCACAGAGATGAAAGTGGAGGGTGTTTGAGAAAAATTTTCATATTTTAATTGCTTTATCTTGCTCACAGACAAGTTGACTTGAAAGAAATATCCCCAGAAGCGATTCATACTTTATTTTATGTTAAATCTCATTTTGATTTTTCTTTGAAGTTTTCTGTTAATACTTAATAATTGCTAAGCGTTAAGGTAAATATTACCAAAGTAAGTAAATACAAATTTTATTTCGAAGGGAAGAATTTCTTAATTACATTTGGGAGAATTTATGGCAAACTTGTAACAGTTATCATTTATGCTTTGAATATAAAAAATATGTATATGGATATATATTCGTACACTGAAAGAATTATGCGTCATATATTCAATGAAACTGTTTCATTAAATATTTTTCATTAATCCAATGATTTTCACAATATGCATGAAACTTCATATATATTATGATATAGTTCCATCAGAATGGTTTCATCAAAAAAAATCATTGGATTTATGACTACAACAAATTAAATTTTTTTTTTAAATTCTTTGAATTTTGGTAAGATATATAAATGCGCATTTATTAATCTTAAGCTACAGTTTAAAAAATGTCAAGTTTTTTTTTTTATTAAAATGTAAGTTTTATAAGTTTCATAACTCCAATGAAATAGAATTCATTAGACCAATGACAAATAAATTTATGGCTACCGAACTTATGTATGTATGTACATATGTGTATGTACTCAAATCAGCATAATAATGGTTTAAAAAATTTAAATACCAGTGTATTGAAGTCATTTGAATTAATAAAATCTGTTTTATTTGGTGAATACTTGTTCAACACTTTCTTTTATCATAATTAGTTACAATTTCACAAAAGAAAGGAATAGTATTGTTTGTGTAATGAAATAAAATATCAATAAATAAATGAAATAATTCCATTGATCTTATTACGTACATTTGTGAACATATTTTATTAATGTGTGTTATGATATTATTTCATTAAACAAATGTAACTATTTCATTGATTTAATGTAAATTTTTCAGGTGCTCAATGAATTATAAAATTAGATAAATGAAATAATTTCATTGACCTTATGAAGGAGTTTCATATTTTTAATGAATATATTACATTAGTACAAAGAAGTTATTTCATTAAATAAATGTTACTTTTTCATTAATTTAATGTACAGTTTTCATGTGCATTATGAAATTGATTCTTTGATCTAGAGAAATTATTTCACTAATCATATGATTTGTCTTTCATACTTTTAATAAAAATAAGTCATGTTTCTTATTAAAATGTTTCATTACTTTTATAAAGGTTTTCATTAAAATAATCTAATGAAATTTGTTTCATGATTTCTTTGAAAAGTTACAATGGTTGAAAAATAATGAAAAAAATTCATAAAAGTAATGTCAAAATTCAGAGAATTTCTGAACAATATTTTTTCAGTGTATGTATATTGAACGTTAAATGAAAAAAAAAGAAATGGAAAAAACTGAAAGTTCTCTTTGAAGAAAATGTAGCATATCTGTGCTCACAAGCAATAACAGCCAAAGTCGAAAATCATGCTTTTGAAAATAGCAATTGAAAAAATTATAAATCGAAAGATTTATATGAGTAAAATCTTTTATTAAAGATGACAATTGAATAAATCCAAAAATGTGTGCGTATGAGTAGTGTAGCGGCTATGAAACGGCTAATTGACCCCCAAAAAAAAAGTTTGATTACGTTTCTAGTCTTCTTTAATCAAAAATTATTTATCGCAGTAAATTTGTGCTGTTAAAAAAATCCTTATTAAGAAACTTAAGAAAAGAAAAACCTGAACTAAAACGCGATGTACAAATGAATTCGAGAACCAGGTGCATGAGCATGCACTGGTTCTCATGCACATTTAATAATTATTTGTACTATACTTTTGTTTGAATCCAAAAATTTTATTACAGGTCCGCATTAAAGGGCTGCACAGAGTGTTCTAAAGAATACTGCTCACTACTGTGTAGTAGTTGCAAGCACTGTATTTCAAAACAATTCTTAAAACAAAACAAAGAAGCTATAGAACATTTAGAAACAGAACAAACACTTCATAGCTTTGAAACGCATGCACGACAGTACTTGAATTCTATTTCACAGCGAAATCCAAAACAAAACATCACAATAAAGCAAATAAACGATGAATCACATCAAGCATATTGGCATTTAAGCATACTGCGTCTTAAATATTTGTGCTTAATACAAAGACAAAAACCATGAACAACAACATTATACACACATGAGCATATTATGCATACAGCACTTGTACACTAATATAAAGACAAACACCATAAACAACAACAAATTTTATAAACAAAACTGAAGTAGAACATTATTTTAATGCTTGAAGTTCTACTTCAATTTTGTTCTATTTCATTTGGTTCTACTTGTGTTTGGTTCTGCTTATTCTAAATGCTTATAAAACAGCATCCATTTATGTATTTAGAACATTTCCGCACTGAAGTGTTTGTTTTGAAATGTGGAAGAAGACGATGCAAAGTACTTGAATATACTACGATGTTTTGTAAAACAGTTTTATTGTGCTTGAATACCCCTCGAGTCCGCATTCAAACAATTTATTAACTGATTCAGCGAATTTCGTTAGTAACCATGAACAAATTGTTTCGTAGGCTATACTATACAACCCATCAGCACCCACTAATACCCGAAGTCGGCAAGGCTGGGCAAAATACAAATCTTATGTATTTCAAATATAAGATACAAAATGCATTCCAGGCAGTTCAAATAGAAAATACTTTCAAGCTGCGTGTTTCAAATATGCCAGTATGTTCTTGGTTCTACTTTGAAGTGAAAATCATGTGAAGTCCCTTCAATTTCAAGCTTTGGTATTCTACATTCTACTCTTTACTTTTCATTAAGTTTTAAGTTTTTTATGTATTAAGTTCGAAAGAATTAAACACACAAACTGCTACTTTTTCAGAACAACAAAAATTAAAAGTTAAAGCTTTAAACACATAAACCACAGCAGACTTCACAACTTCACGACGACAAAAAACAAGTAAAGAGGTGAGAAAGGTAAAAAATAATAAAAAGCGTGTTTTTTGTATTTTAGTGGGTATTGTTCAGGCATTTTTCTTTTTTAAATTCTCAACAATTTATTTCGATTATTGGGATATAAATTTAAATGTTTGACAATATCTTTCGAAAGTTGTCAAGTCTACAGATGATTAGGGTGGCTTCTAGGAAATGTCGACTAGGAAACAAAAAACAAGTTATTTATAATTTTTGATTTGTATCAATTTTAGATGCTAGTATAGTGAATAATAAACTTACAGCCAGTTCGCCGATGGGGAAAGAATAAGTTCATTCGCATTCTAGGCGAAAGAACATTGATTTAGGGTTGTCTACCTTTATTCTATGCGCACGATGTGTCACAGTTCAATTAAAATAAATAAGTACATGCGAACCAATAATAGTGACATAGACAAACCCAAATGGATTCGAATGTGAGTGACTAGCTTTCTTTTGCATACGTTTTCATTCGATATCGGCGAACAGGCTGTTAATTGTTCGTTGTTTATTATAAATACTCGTATATGCTTTTCAGATAATAGTTTTATTATTTTCGGTTTCTATTAACGATATTAAACTCTTAATATGTTTAAACAAATCTTTCTCTATTTGGCCATTTATTTTGCAAGTTTTGTGTATAAATTCTGGTTTCTAAAACTCATTTAGTTGGTATTGTATTGCTATAAATTAACAATACTTTTTTCTCATTTTTGTATCCATATAAACTATAAAATTTTTGAAATATTTCGTAGAGAACACAACAGAACAGGTACAGCAAAGGCAGAACACGGCAGCAACAAGAAACAGAACAATATTGGGTGGAAAAAAATTTGAAACCGCAAAAAGTAATTTTATAATTTTACACTGTGGTCGCAATTAGTCGTCATAAAAAGTTTGTGTGCGTGTGTGTGTTTGTGTGTGTGGAAAAAACATTTTGTTTTACGTTCTTTTATTTTTATTAATTTTTGCCAAACATATTTGCAATTTATACAGGGACACAAATAGCAATATATGTATGTATGTGTGTGAAATGCAAGCATGTATGTATATGCCCTAGCGTAAGTGTGTTTATGTATGTGTTTATATAAATAAACATTTAAAAAGGCAAAATTATTGTTATTGTGTTTATAGTCGAAAAGGCGCCGCCGCATGCTTTAACGTTTTATATATCATTGGCGTTCTGTTTTTTGTGGTTTTGGGCGAGTAAAACTTTTGTTCGCCTCTTTCTTCTTGTTATTTTACCAGCAATTTATGTGATATTTTTCGTTTGCTTTTATTTTCTTTGCATTTTGGTTTCAATTTATATGGCGTGGTAAGCGCTGTGCTGGGTAGTTAATACTTAGTTCAAAATATTGTGTTGGTTACAGCTTTTGTTGTGTGTTCTTGCAAGTTCTTAAAAGTCCCTGGAGATGTAATCAATTACTTAATATAACTACAGCTAGCACACTTTTGCACAGCTTATTGTGCAGCTGCTCCACATTTAGCTGTTACGTCTTCAAATCTATTATTAAAGGCCAGCTATTAAGTTTTAATAATAATGCCACAAGGAGCCATCCCTGTCTTTTAACATCATACTTCAATATTTTCATTTTATCTATTTTTTTTTTGTTTCGTTTCGTTTTGTGTTTTGTTGTTGTTTTAGAAATAAAACAGCGACATATCGTGCGCTATTGTGGCTGAGTGTCTTTTTGGCTGAGTTATTAATATGATTGTACGCTTAGTTAATGCCATTCCCCAGGGTATAACGTGCAAAGGCTTTCTTTTACTGGTTCAAGTACGACGAGACATTATTACACAACAAGTCTTTGGTATCAATAACACGCCTTGGAAAGCGTTTGTTTTTGTGTTTTCACAAATACTGAACGTCTGAAGCAGACGTTTTCTAATGGGTATTAAATCAATTTTGTATTTATTATTCCTGTTGCTGTTTTAAAATGTTTATGATTGCTTTAAAACTACTTTGAACATTTTTGCTATAAAATATTAATGGTTTTTATGGCCAGTGAAAACAGGGAATATTGAATGCTGTTTTTATGACTAAAGCTTGTGCTATTTTTCCATTTCTTGTGATTTTGTTTTTATTATTCGTTTTGCTAACGGTGTCCTTGATATGGCTAAAATTTACCGGATATGGCCAACATGCCATACTAAAACTATAACTATAGTTATAAAAATGAGCAAACTGTTCAACGGAGTGTAAAGCTGAACAGCAGCGGTGGCAGGGCACACAAAGAGTGAGACTGAGGTAAAGATAGTGGGCCATCAGAGAATAACTTAGACACATGTAGCCAAAAGTGAGGAGGAGAAAGAGAAGGCGGGGTAGAGGGTATGGAAAAATAAAGAACTTGTCAAAAAAAGGATGCTTGTTTAATGGAAATCAAGAGAAGATAATAAAAAAAAAACAAGAAACGAAATGAAAAAAGGCAATTTCCGTACTATAAAAACCTAAAAGCTTCGCAGGCAATTTAAATGCCACACAGAAAGAAAATCTAAAACAGCAACAAAAAAAAAATAAGTTCCCTAAAAAGAAACTTAAATTGTTAAGCTTTTTAGTGCTTAAGAAAAGGAAAAAAGTAAAAGATTGTCCCAAAATGCTGTTAAGTCTGCTTTAAAAATATAACACCAAATATTAAAGGATTTTAGTAAAGTAAAACAAAACGAAAAAAAAATTGTTCATATTCTTCTTAAATTATAAAATATTAACAACAATTTGGCATAAATTTAGGCAAGACAACTACAAGCACTAAAGCCCAAAAAGACTTTTAAGCCAAAACCACAAAAAATATATAATATATAATAAAACAAAGCACCAGCAAAAATAAATCTAAAAAAAAAAAAAAAACAAACCGAAAACGAAAGAAATCATTAAATAATAAACCAGTTTAGGCATGCTCTCATAATTTGTTGAAAATTATGAGAGCGTGGAGGGCTATAAATTTAATTTGCCAGCAAATTTTGTAAATGTTGGCAATAAATTAATAACTCTATACTTATAATGCTGGCATATATATACAATACATAAGCACATTTACAAGTGCTCATATGTGTATAACACCATATTAAGATATTCACAGCGATAATGGAAACCAATGTATACATATATGTATATAGCGATAAAAAAAACTTAACTTTTTCAGAAAGGTTAAATTACAATAATAAAATATTTTTTTGAAATATTACACTTGAGTGCTGAAAGCAAAAATTGAAGTCTTCATATCACTAATGTCTAATAAAAAAAAAATAATTAATAGAGATAGGCCAGGGGAGGAGAGCTTTTTTCTCAGTTGTGAGATTATTAAGGCAAACAGCAGATAAAACAATCAATTGTACTCTTTATATTCTCGATCATTTTAAAAGTATTTGTATTGTTTTTACTCATTGTACAAAACCATTAATAAAATGTTTAAAGTCTTGTTTTCATTGCAAAAACATTATGTTGAACTGCTTTTTATTATTTCGTTGAAATTGCTTGAGCTAGAGGTCACTTAACAAAATTTAATTTAATTGCTGCCAACCAAAATATTACAGACAACTTGGGTTTTTGGTTTCCCAGATATCTATATGTCGACATTTCAGAGGAGCTGCCCTAATCATCAGTAGACTTTTGTCTTTTAAAGATATTCAACAGTAAACGGAACATAATTCTCAATGAAGCCCATTATGAGCAGCAGCCCTTAAGCAATTCCCCTATCTAACCGCCAGTCCTGGGTCTATAACATGCATGTATCTGTTGTCAAACAACACGTTGTCGTTAGCCCCTCAAAACCGGCCTGTAGCATAGTTATCAGGTAAACCAATTCCCATTCCTGCCACTTTAGATTTAAACCACAGCCAGAACATTTCAGCCAAGGCAGAATTTCTTGGAGATCTTGCTGATCCCCGTTCTACCAATTTTAAACTGGTTTCCGAAGTCCAATACAACATAAGTCATGCGACTTTTTGTTTTTTAAGCATTTTTTATTTATTTAATCTTCAAAATGAACTAACAATAAGTATTAAAATCTTAATACTAAATTTAAAATAAAAAAATATGCTTTTTACTTAAGTTCGGCCAATGCCAGACAAAAAGTTTTATTATGCGGGAGTTATTGTGCTGAAATCACCTATTGAGTATTCTGATGGTGGCAACGGTATCCCTTCTTCTTAGACGAGTGTGGCCGCCAAAATTAAGTATGTTGCGCGCAAGAGGGTTTGGATGAAGTTCCAGTTTACTGACATGCCCTTGTCTCGTACTTAGAAAATTCCTCTTTTACAAGCGGAACACTCAAATCTTTATTAATTCGTGATTTTTTTACGTAGCATGAAGATGCAGTCATCGTTCGAAGATTTTGGTTTTGTCGCCTTTGAATTTTTTCAATATTTGACTCTGAGGCTGTGCCCCATAATTGAATTCCGTAGCACCATATGTTTTGTTTGCTACAACAAACGAGGGATTCCTTACCCTCTATGCCGCAGAAAAGAGAGTGGCCAGGCTTGGTCTATGCCCAGACAAAACCTATACCCCGGGAGGTACCGCATAGGACAAATGATCTAGTGAGGTTAGCTACCGAATATTAAGGCTCATATTGCTTAGGTATGATAATAGGAGTAGTCTACTCCTTAGGGGCCTGCCGCAATGGAGAATGCTTTCTACTGTGGCAGTTCTGACGGGACACAGCCACATGGGGAAGCAGGCAAGAAGATTAAATCTTCTATTTGATGATTTGTGTAGAAGTTTAGGGTCAAGAAGGAAGTAAAGTGTTAAACACTTCCTCTGTCGGTGTCCAATTCTGTCTTTGTATTTATGCTGCATGCTGCACAATTTAGCTGAAATATCGAAATGGGATGAAGGTAAATTGGGCTCTTTCATCTGAATCTCCAGTTGATTTTGAATTGGACCAGATATATGTACTCGTAGATCTGCGGAAATACATATCACTTTCAGGCAATACAACTAGATCGTATTGGATCCAAGTGAGCTGGCTTTTTAATGACCGGCAGCTAACCTAAGTTTTGTAAATATTTTATATTTTGTTAAATGCAAAACAATTTGCCATGTTTTTTTTAATCTTTCTTTTCCCTATTCCATACAAAAGTTAATTAAATTTTCTTTGTAAATTTGTTAACAGCAAAAGCTTCGCTTGATTTTCTTTGTTTTAATTAATAACATTTTTTTTATTTATTTCGGCTTGCTTTCTTTCCCCACTATTTCGCCTTTTTTTCATCGCACTTATAACAGTTTATATTTTTAACTTTTAGATTTTACCATCAACACGTCTGCAAAATTCACCAGTCTCACCAGTTTAAGTTTTTCTTGTTGGTTTATGTTTTTTTTTTCTGTTTTGCTTATTTCTAAACGGAACATTTTTTAAAATTTTAATTTGCCCTGTAGTTAGTTGGCAGAGTGAAAGACACAAAAAAAGTACACATGTTTGCAACATATATTGCATAAAGCTTAATAAACACACACCCCCACAGACACACACACTCATCGAGCAATAGCAACAAAATAAACACAACACATATAAACTTTGTCAGGAGGAGAGTTGATTCTAAGGCACTCAGGCAGAAGTGTATACAGCAGTAATAGTGTTTTGGATTTATTTCGTTTTTCCTTTTATTCATTTTTGCAACACGTTTCTCTTAGTTTTTTCTTTTTTTTTTTAGCTGGGAATTAAAACATTAAAACCTTTTTGGCAAACATACAGTCTTGTAAATTAAAACATTTTCTATAAAAATAAACACAAAGAAAAAAAGCTGAACAAGAGCAACAGTTTTTTTTTTCCAATTTTGTATTTTAGTATGTTTATATGAATTTTAAAAGCATGAAAGAATTAACACAAGCTGTAATCCGCTTGTGAGTTTTAATATTATGATAGAAGCTCGTTTTGTTGCTGGTGTTGTTAATGTTGTTGTAGGTGGAAGCACAGCTACCAGGCAATGATGATACCAGCTGCTTCACAGCAGTCATAAAAAACGGTTTGTATACTCGCTTTTTTAAGTCAAAGCTGTTTTAGAGATATAATGAAAATTATTTTGGCAACTTCATGCTTATCACTTCCAAATCTGGACTCCCTTTTATTTTGTTCAGAAAGAGTTTTAGTTTTTTGAGAGTTTGTTCTGAAGCGCTTCATCCACTTCAAAAAATTTTTCTGGAAAAACAAAGCTGCCATATAAAATAACGATAACAAAGCATGTCATTATTACGAGGTGGCAGCTTCTTCAATTCTGAGATAAGTTTCTGGGCAATAATTTCGCTGTTATCCATGAAAAAATTCGTTAAAGTTATTAACTTTTAAACAATTAAGTCGTTTATTCGCTATTTAAGCTTCTAACATTTATACCAATAAAAAATTATAAATAGCTTGTTTTCTATGTTTCCCAGTTATCTATATGTCGACATTTCATAGGAACTACCCTAATCATCAGTAGACTTTCAAAAATTTCCAAAGTCTACTGATGATTAGGGTAGTTCCTATGAAATGTCGACATATAGATAGCTGGGAAACATGGAAAACAAGCTATTTATAATTTTTTATTGTTATTAACTTTTATTTTTTATAAAAACCAATACAGATCATTTACGTGTACCCTTCATTTTACTATACATACATCTTTATGGACACAGGATATGTTTTAAAATTGAATTGCTTCTCAAAAAGAATGAATCTAGACGCTAAATTTGTTATTTATTTTTTGGTCCTTCAAGTTTCGAATGAGTATACTAAAATATTTAACTATTTAGTAATACAAACAATTGTTCGATTTCATGTTATTTTATTCACTAAATATTTGCTCCACCCTAATCATTGTATAAATGGGAGTTTTAGGGTTTAATCCGAATTCTTTTTGAACCCTAACTGGCATCGAAAGGTTTAAAGTCATGGCATACATATTTATATGTAATATGAAACAACGAAATTATAAGAACTAGAGGTGAAAAACATCTTTGAATATGTTTTTTTTTATCAGGACTACAACTCAAGGAACCAGCTCTATATCTAATGGGTACTGTACCAGCACTAGGAAAATAGAAAGAGTGAGTAGTATTTGTTAACACTTGATTAGAATTTTTCAATATTGTTAGTGACAAATTGTGAAATTGGTATTTATCAAGACTGCCTTGTCGGCCTAATCTGTTGAAGAGCTAACTACAAAGCGCTTTCGTGTGGCTTTCTAGGCTCACACAGGTCGCAATTTTTTTCCATAAGTTTGTAGCCATATAGACAAGCCTATAAACCCTCTGAGTCGAAACTACTAATCTCTCCCGTATGCAATTTCCTTACAGTTAATGAAAGGCAAGTCTTAATGAGTTGGTAAGTCAAAGTCAATTAAGAATATCAGCCCTTAACCAACTCACCCTTCTGATTATCAAACCTGGCTCCTTACAGTACAGGTATTTATTGACAACAGCACCTCGGGGGTTATTAGCCCCTAAAAACCAGCATTCATCAAATTTATCAGAGAAACTAATTCTCCTTCCTGCGAATTTCAGGTTTAAACCACAGGCAGAACATTTCAGGCATTCTGCCAAAGCAAAGCCTGTTCTCCGGGGGGACATTGTAACTGACAGTAAATAACGAGTGATTTTTTTGCTATTATCTTTTTGGCAACACTAGTTTTGACAGCTCACGCACGTTTTGTATCTAGTGTCACTGTCAAACATCTTCAGTTTGGTCTATAATTTAATCATGAATCGTCTTACAAACGAACAACGCTTGCAAATTATTGAATTTTATTACCAAAATGCGTGCTCTATTAAGAAAGTTCATCGCGCGCTTCTTCCATTTTATGTTCAGTTTAATCGACCTACTGAGGCTTCTATTCGAGCTATTGTAAAAAAAATTCGCACCAAATTTACATTGTTGGACATTAAACCACCAACACGCTTACGTAGAGTGCGAACTGAAGAAAATATTGCAACCGTATCGGCCAGTGTTGGTGATGACCGTGAATTATCGATTTGGCGCCGTTCGCAGCAATTGGGCCTCTGTTACTCCACTACGTGGAAAATTTTGCGGAAGGATTTGGGTGTGAAGCCTTATAAGATACAGCTGGTGCAAGAATTGAAGCCAAACGACCTACCACAACGCCAAATTTTTGGTGAATGGACTCTTGAAAAGTTAGATGAAGATCCACTTTTTTATCGAAGAATTGTGTTCAGCGACGAGGCTCATTTCTGGTTGAATGGATACGTGAACAAGCAAAACTGCCGTATTTGGAGTGAAAAGCAGCCAGAAGCATTGCAAGAGCTACCAATGTATCCACAAAAAACAACCGTTTGGTGCGGATTATTGGCTGGCGGCATCATTGGGCCGTATTTCTTCAAAGATGATGCGAATCACAACGTTACTGTGAATGGTGAGCGCTACCGTGCGATGATAACAAACTTTTTTTTGCCCAAAATGGAAGAGCTTGACTTGCATGACATGTGGTTTCAACAAGATGGTGCCACATGCCACACAGCACGCGAAACAATGGACCAATTGAGAGGCGAGTTCGGTGAACAGTTTATTTCACGCTTGTGACCAGTCAATTGGCCGCCCAGATCGTGGGATTTAACGCCTCTAGGCTATTTTTTGTGGGGCTTTGTTAAGGCTAATGTCTATAGCGACAAGCCCGCTTCGATTGACGCACTGGAACATTGCCAACATTATTCGTAAGATACCGGCCGAAATGTTGGAAAGAGTATGCCAAAATTGGACCAAGCGGATGGACCATTTGAGGCGCAGCCGCGGCCAACATTTGCATGAAATAATCTTTAAACATTAAATTATATCGACCCAACTATCGATCCCAATAAATATTTCATGCATTTTTCTGAATTTTATGTCTTTTTTCTTTAAATTTCCGATAGTTCTTATAAAATCACCCATTACATGTGAGGGCAGAACAAATTATGTCTGTAATGCTCTGACCAAACCCCCAAGAATCAATAAGCTCTGATCGGTGAAATCATCTTACGTGAAAATATTTGTATGTCCTCAAAGCAAAATTTATTGAAGTAGGGATACTTTACTAAACTAATAAGAAATAAACTGGTTTAAAGGACCAAAATTGTGTCAGTGAAACTAGTATATTATTAAATATTAGTGAGTTTAATTAAAGGTGTTGTTGTTTACTTTAATCAAATATAAGTGAAGTCATTTTATTAAAAAAATAGTTCTATACAATGTGAAAAATATTAATATATTTTGGTCCTTCGAGCTAGTTATTCAATATACTTGCTTTAAACAAGACTATTATTATAATTATTAAATACAGAAACCAATTTTTAATTTGGTATATATTTGTTTAAAATTATCGATCAAGCACATAGATGAGCTTATTCGCCCTCTTCCGCGTACAGTTGAATAATTCCAATATAGACTGTACAGACCCAAACTTGTTGTATTCGATTAGAGAATCAAGGCATATGCACGTTTCTTTTGAGATACTGAAAATGCGCTCAGTCCAGCAAACATCACACTGTATTTTCATTCTTACAACATCAAAAGCATCCTACTCCACAGTAATAATACCACCCGTAGATACATATAGATGAAGCTGCATTTACGATTGTAAACCTATAGTTAAGCAGACAATATTTGTACTTACGAGCCTTAAACTCAACTCTGTTCCAAAGACCACATGCAGGCATTGGCAGAAGATTATTGGTATTAGAATCTTTCATATTTTCAGATGGCATATATGGCTATATCAATAGATATTAGTTGTTTTTAATTATCTAAATTAGTTAACAAATAAGGATAATGTGGGATATCTCTATTTTGTTCTAAGTGCTTTTACAGCCGAGGATTAATTTACTAAAATGTAATAAAACCTTTGCAATAATAGATCAGAGAAGGGCAGCCTTTTTAAGTAATCATATATCACGGATATATCCTAGATACCAGCAAGAGCAAAGGGAGCCTCTTATTCCGCTTGAAACCGATCAATATTTTTTTAATAAAGACTGAAAGTAAAATAAATGCACTCTACATGCAAATTGATTTACAGCCGCACCTGGCTTGGGGCTTTAACTGACGACAAACCAGTTCCATGAGGTGAATTATTCACAATTCAGCTGAGCTCCTGTGTGTCGTATAAGGTTCATACTTCACGAGTTTTTAGCCACTTGGACAAATCCCTTGTTAAAGAGTTTGGCCCTGTATGCAATTTCGCAAACAGTCAATGAAAGATAAGGCTTACTGATTTGCTGAGAAGAAGTCCATTAGAAGCATGAGCCCTTGACGATCCGTTTAGCCTTTATTTCTCGCTTCTTACATTCCAAATCCAGCATTGCGGCAGTTATCAAGGAAACTAATTCTTCTTCCTGCGGTTTAGGTTTAAACCACAGTTAGAACGTTTCAGCCAAGGTCAGCACTTCAACCACTTAGAACCTACAGAATCTTGGGGTGCCTTTACTAGTCCCCACTCTGCCAATTAGTATTTGGTCAGGGTTTCGGAAGTCCAACACAACATATGTCATGGGGCTTCCTAGAGTTTTATTTGCCATAACGAACGAGTAAATCCTACCCCTAATGCCCTGGTTTGGTGTACACCAGCGCTAAACTTATTCCCCAGGGGGAAACTGTACATAAGGCAATATTATGGAATTCTCCTTCAGTTCATCATTCACTTCACCTCTTTTGGTATTGCGTTTTGGTGACTGGGTTTAATGCCAAATATAAAATTCGGTTTCTCCAACTGGATTTATTCAGGTTAAGTGTTATTTTTCTGGCTCTTTGGACTGTTCTCATTGTGAATTTTGTTGAAGCGGCACAATTGCTCGTTCACGTTAAGCAGCTGCGTTGTTGTGTTTGTTCAGAAAATTTTATTCACAAAAGCACATACTTACAATGACTTTGTGACTTTTCTTTTAGTCTTTGTGCTCACTCTTTCACTCCTCCGCCTCCACCACCTCAAACCCACCAAAAAGGAAAAAACTGAGACTGTGTATTTAAGCATTTGTTGTAGTTTATTTGTATGTTTGTATTGAGGTTCTTTGGTCAGTATTTCATTAAGTTACACAAAATGTTTAACTTTATTTCATCTCATCCTTCTACAGTCGATTGCTTTGTCTTTATTACACAAAATGTTAGACATTGCAAAGACCGCATTCGTTTATTTACATTTGCTTTAGGTCAAATTACAGACACTTTTAAAGGCGCTATTACTGCAAACACAGGATGATTTTCGTATTCGGTTTTATAATTCCTAAAAATGTTAAAGCATACGTTTGTCTTTATGTAACAGAAAGCCAATGCAACAGTGTGTCGTTGTCCTCGTAAATTTTTTTTTCGTTTTTATTGTTAGTTTGTGTAGTAAAATTTTTCGTAAAATTTATTTCACTATATGTTTGCTTTTCTTGGATGTTTGTATATGTAAGTGTGTGTGTGTGTGTTTGTGTGTGTGTGCGGTAAAGCAGAGCTAAGTTCTAAGGATATATTTACTTATGGACTGTTGGCCATATTCCTGGAATTAAAAGCAAAAAAAAAAAAAGTATGTGAAGCTAAAACGGAGGTATCATTGGCAAGTTGTATTTAAGCTTAAGTATAAACATAATGATTCATGTAATATGAATCATGCCTTTTTAGTCGTAATTTTATTATAAAAATGTCCATACAAAAAGGAAGTTGTATGTAAGCTTATCCCAGTATTTCAAAATACAGACACAAGTTAAATATTAACACTAGACTCTGTTCTCTTTTTTTATAGAAACCATGTTTTTGGATGCGGTTTGCACTAAACAGAAATTTTTAATTAAAATGCAAGAAATATTTAAGTCCTTAGAGAACCAAATACGAGTACAAGATACGTTCAAGCAGTTTTTGAAAGGAAACTTAAAATGCTGATTTAGTTTTCGCACGAGAACTAAAAGCAAAGAAATAGAACAGTTGTTGAGTGCAAAAGGCAAAAAATATCTGGAAAGAATTGAAGATTGCAAAATAAAAAAACTGCGAGTATATGATAAAAAGTTGAAGAAAGCAATTTTACAGGAGAAGGATAAATGTTACTCTAGATCAAAACTATTTAAAATTCTGTTAAAAAGCTACAAAATCTTAACAGATAGCATATAGCAAATAAAAATCTTACAAATTTGCTAATTTCAACTAATTTGTAAATACATTAAAAAATAAATAAAAAAAGGATATATGGCTGACTTCAAAATGTATAAGCAAAATTTAAAGTTTTAAATTGTGCTTAAAAGAGGCGAACACATTATAAGTTGTGGCGAAGAAATATTCTTAATTTTATCATCTTTTAGACGAAAATTTCCAAAAATATATACACATATATTAGGTGCAGAACGTTGGTACCACGTCTTTGCGATAGATGTCTGAAGCGGTAAGTGGTAGTCGAAACAAATAAATCATAGATGTTGTACAGTAAACAGAACGCCATCAAAATATTGGTCAATTTATGTCTACATTATAACTTTTATCTCAATATTATTTGATCTTCGTTTGTTAAATAAATTTAATTTTTGCAGCTTCAGATCTTTGTTTTCTATAAAAAATTTAAAATTTTTACTATTTGTTACCAATCTTTACAATTTGTTATGATAATGATAACAAATTGTTATCGAAATATTGAGAAATAAAAGATTTTAAATTGTAAATTTTTTATAAAAAACAAAGATCTGAAGCTGCAAAAATTACATTTATGTCTACATTATAACGTTATTCTTGCTTAAACATGGCGGCTTGCGAGCCAAATCCTCATTATTTGCAGGCGCTTTTAGTTTCCTGCTTTACTATGAAGAAATCTGCGGCTAAGGTTTATCGAATGCTCTCAACTACTTATGGTGAAGTAGCTATTAGTGAAAGAATGAGCCAAAAGTAGTCTCAACGGTTCAAGAACGGAGGTCTTAGTATCCACGATCTGTATGCTGGTGAAAGAAAGGCGGTTCTCAAAGATGTAAAATTGGTGGTATTACTTGAGACTCGTATCAAAAGCAACAGGAATTGGCAGGATCATTGGAAGTAACGCAACAATCCATTTCAAATTGCTTAAAAGTCATAGGACTTGTTCAGAAACAAGGAAATTTGTCGCCGTACGGGCAGAAGACAAGAGATGTTAAACGGCCTTTGTTTACTTGTAAACAGCTACTTACAAGGCAAAGACTGAAAGGATTTTTGCAGCAAATTGGATTGGGGACAAAAACTGAATTCATTACAATAATCTCATGTGCAGAAAATCATGGGGACATCCCGGCTATGTTTCCACGTCTAAGGCCTAACCGAATATTTATGGTATCACGGTCATGCTCAGTATTTGGTGGAACCAACTTGGCGTAATGTATTATTAGTTATTAAAACCGACCGAAACATAATTTTCATAATTTATATGTTTGAGCCTAGCATTGAAAGAGACACGGCCGCAATACTACGAGGGATGTGATAAAGTGCTCAGTATTTGATGGGATGCTTGACCCCATGTTGCGAAAATGGTCAAGACATACTAGCAAACGTTGAAATGGGGACATTTCCTCTTTGGACAGTCACGGGCTTTTTACGAAGGAGTAAAACATTGGATCGATTTGTGGATCGCTTCAGAAGATGACCAGTTTTTTTAACGCGCAATTCTTACGCTGCCCGAATGATAAATGAAAAAAGTGACCAGCAATAGACAATATTTTGAATCATAAATGTATAACCAGCTTTTTACAATAAAGCCGTGAATTTCGGGACAAAGCCGTCGGAAGCAAAGTTGTACCTATGTATTTATTTTTATATTTTACGCGAAAATTTACTAATAATCACCTATTGCTTTATAAAAAATCAAAGGATTTTTCTTTTCTTTTCCTTTTTAAAAAATTCAGTACAACAAGAATACAGTATTATATAACAGTACTAGGTAGATAAAGGCACATTGTTTAATTTGAAAGTTACATACAGGAACTCCCTTGAATAAAAAAAAAGCGAAAGTTATTTCAATGCGAAAGCCAAACAAACCTGCAGGTAGCTCGTCTTCCTACCGTCCAATAAGTTTGCTGTCATCTATAAGAACATTTTTGGAAAAAATTATAAATGATAAACTGTTGTTCTTCTTTGAATACAGAGGAACTCTTCCTCTTCATTATTTCGGCTTCCGAAAAGAGCACCGCACACAACAATTCTTAGTACGAAATAGAAAACAGATAAATACAAAGATTGAATTTAAAAAAAAAACAATAATTTAACCGATGGCAAGGCTGCTTTCGATATTGTATGTCACGATGGGCTTATATTTATATACATTTGTTTAAATTTTAAGTTCCAGATCTTTTTGTTGAGTCGATCTTTCAAAGGATTTTTGGCATCATTGTGCTCTGGAAGTTTCAGTATACCTGGAGGATGCCTATAGGTCTCCTATCTCTACCTCAATTTCTATATATTATACAAGTCAGATTTGCTCACACTTGACAGAAGGACCATGTCAGTATTTGCGGGCAACACAGAACTATTATTTTCTAACATACTGATATATTTTTTTAAATATTAAAGATAAATTCTCAAACTCTGAAAAAAATATATTTTCTTTTGTTGTTTTTTTAGAAGAGAAAAATAGGACTTTTTTGTTGTCATCAACACGCAAAATAATCTAATGAAGACTGGGCAATGAAATAGTAAAAAAAACAAAATAGTTAATGCAAAGTGAAAATAAGGATATATGACGAGTTTTAAAATATTTGAAAAGAAATAACATATTATGACGAAATTCAAAAAAAGCAGCAAAGTCTCAAGTTGTGGTAAAGAAAATCCTTTGATTTGTTTTCAGAAAAACAAAAAAAAATTTAAAAAAGGATATATGAAGGGCTTTTGAACCTGCAGACAAATTTAACATTTCTAAATTGTGTTTGAAAGCTGCAAAAACACATTAAATTGTAGAAATAAAATATACAGGGAGTTTGGTTCTTTTCTACAATTTGAGGTTTGTTATATATATTTTTTTTCTTTGTTAAAAAAATTTTGTAAAACAAGCAACTTTTTTGTCATTGTATAAACGAGTATTGTAAAAAAAAAATTAATTAACCTTAAAAAAATATTTAATGCAAAATTTCTAAAAAGGATATAAGGTGAACTGTGATGTATATGCAAAATATGATATAGGGCGTCCCAGAACTCAGCGTCAAGCCGAAACACGTTGACAAGATTGATTGTAACCATGATGAGAAAATTAGAAAAAAAATCTAAAAATGTTCATTTTTATCCTAGTTGCTTTGACCTTTATTAAACTTAATATAATAATAAATAAATGCTTTCAGCTCCTTTTTCTTTTTTTTTTAATTTGTTATAGTATTTTCGCAATATTTTGTCTTTCTTCGGAGACTTCTCAAGCAAATTGGTTTTTCCTGAAGAAGTTCTTCCAAAGGAAGTCGAATTTGTTAAAAATTACAATAACACATTTTTTAACCACATAAAGGACCCTGAGCTGAAAGAATTTTTTGTAAATATTAAAAATCTAAAAAAAAAATAATAAAAAGGTTTGTGGCAATAAAAAAACATTTGAACTGAGTAAAATGTTTTTATAGATTTTTTTCCGCTTTTTCTAATGATGGTTGCAATCAATCTTGTCGCTCTGTTTTCGGCTTGACGTTGAGTTCTGGGACACCCTGTATATGGTGGCGAGTTTCCAAAATAGCAGCAAATTCTCAAGTTGTAGTAAGAGATCATTGGATTGCAGCAAAAACAAAAATAAATATTTTGAAAAATTAAAAACTTTGCTTCCTGTAGATTTTTTTCATTTGACAGCAAAATTTTGTCTTAAATTATATATCAAAATGAATTTCAAATCTTAGAACAATATAAACTTTCTGTTATTCTAGAATCACATATTTTTATAAAATTTTATTAAAAGAAAAAAATGTACAAACGACACTTAAAAATCTATTCATATTTTTAAGGCATTTTAAAGTGCATTTGCTTCTTTTTCCATTTAATTAAATTGTATTTAGAGAAACTACTAAATTTAAAGCATTAGAAGATATTCAAGTACTCTGTCAATAAAATATGTTAAGCTGGAGTATATTTTTCTTTAAGACATTTCCAATTGAAACAGCAGGCAGGGCGGAAAGAGGAATGAAGAATTTTTGCATAAGAAAAACATGAAGTGCAATGAAAATATTCTTAAAATAAAAAATAAAAGAAAAATCTTAACTTCTCACCAGCTCTTTTCTTTTCCTGTCACTGACAAGCTTCTATTTAAAAACAAACAAAAACATTAAAAACTTTAAGTGTTTTGACAAATATAGTAAAAATATAGTTTTTTACTGGATAGTTTTGAACAACTGTATTTTGCTAAAGCAAAGGATAAAGACACATTTACTACAACAGGATTTGCTTTAAAGCAACTAACAGGCTCTTTGAACTTCGAACATACGAAATATTTGTTTTCTTAGGCAAAGCAATTTTTGTTAAGTAAAGAAAAACAAGTTGTATTTGTTTGCTCGTGCCCGAATAATGTTATGTTTTCTGCTTAATTTTGTTTTCATGTTTTAAAGTTTTTTTTGTTGTTGTTTTTCTTCTTCTTTGTCATGTTTTGTTTGTTTAGTTAGCATTTCTTGTTTTGTGGGTTTGAGTATTTTTATTATTTAGTTTGTTTAAGGTTTCTCAGCAAAAGGAAGTGTGAAAAAGTCAAGCAATCAGTAAATTTACAAAATTTTAACACTTAAGTTTATTTCCTTATTTTTTTGCTGATGTTGTTGTTGTTGCTTTTATGTGGTAATTACAAGAGAAATTTTTGTTAAATGTGTGTGTAAACTGTTGGCCAAAAGCCAAGAATTTTCTTTTTTTATTTTGTTTAAAAGCCGACATTAGTTAAATTAAGTTTTCAATTGAAATTACAATATTTTTCTCTAAATGCCATAAAAAGGACATATGATAATGTTTTCTATGCATTAGTGAATTGAATTTTTTCATAAGAGCTAAAAAAAAAAATATGTTATTTAAAAATTATAAGCAAAGAAAACATAACAATTAAGGATTAAAAAGAAAAGTCATTTAAATGCGTATATGATTTTTTTATATTGTATATAACGGAAATGTGGCAATCCACTTTGAATTTGATTTTTTAAACATTAAAAAAAGGATATGTGTGGAACTTGAAAATTAGGCTTCACTATATTTTGATTTCATTGCTATCTGAATGCTGTTAAAATACCTCGAATTGTGTGATATAAAAAATAGTTAATTTGTCATTGTTATACTGCGAAATATTGAAAAAATATGTACGAGTATTATAAAAAATATAAGTGTAGAGTGGGCTGATAAATGAAACTACTTGATGTAGGATCATGTTTGTGACAAATGGACTGTTTCGGGCTTGTTCATATGAACAGGCTCTTTAAATTACCACTAAAATGAGAATGATGAGAAATGTAGTGATTGTGGAAAAATAGTTTCTAAGTTACTGAATTTTAATCGCTCTAGGCTGAAATCGAGGGTTACTTAATTGACACTACCTACGAGTAGTATGCCTTTCCTTAGGGAAGGTATACTCGCCGTAATTCTATTCTGGCAGTATACAGTGTGGCACCGTCTTGTTAATACCACATGTTAACCAAGCCCAAAGCATGCAGTTGTGGTGTTAAAAAGTTTTGAATCATATCACGATATCGCTCCTCATTCAAAAATTACTGTTACGCCGTTTTCATTTTCAATGAATTAAGGTAATGATTCCTGCTGATCAAATGACATACCAAACTGCCACTTGTAATGGATGAAAATAATTTGTGGGTTTTCCATTGCCCAGAACCGACTATTCTGTTTATTCATTATTCAACATCCATTCAAATTAAAATGAGTCTCGCCAGTCATAATGGTTTTTTTTTATATATATCGGTGATTGATTTTGACAAAATGTTTTAACGATTAAAACACTTTGGTTTATCACATTTTTCCTCTAGCAAACTTGCTACGGGTCTATTTCATGACTGCTAAATACGAACTGTCAAGACTTATGTTTATCAAAATGCAGCAAAACTAAGTAGTATACCTTCCCGGCGAACACCTGTTATTTAGTGTAAAAAAAAATAATTTTGTATATTATATAACCTGAAAAGAAATAATAAAAAATATCTATAAACGAAAAAGTCATTAAGTTTTTCATGCTCCGTGACAACTTTTCGGTCAGCCTTTTTATAAACTTTTTATTTGCCGTTGATGAAATTTTCCCATATCTTTAGTTTATCATACTTTGTCCTTCTTATAAAGCCCGATCCAATAATAATACAAGATGACTCACACATGCACGTTAAGAGCTTTGCCCAATTTAATTTGACATTTATTTGTCTTAGAGTTTACTAAGTTTAACCACAGGGGCATACACAACAGAGTAGCGCGCTTAAATTGTCGAAGCCTTTTATAAAAATGGGCGGTAAAATCAACATATATTTCGTGCACTTCGCATATTATTGGTCAGCATAATCGATCATATGTGAACGCAATCGTTAAATAGTGTGCAAATTCCAACAGCCCGGATTTGCAGCAAATGCAGAAACACTTGTGCAAGCACGTCTAGGTAGTTCGTTCAAGAACATTGCTATTGTTTGCGATAGTATAGCGCAAGAACAGTCAACTGCGACTTGTCTTCGTTTGGGACAATAACAGAGCTTTCGTGGCCAGACTTAGAAAATACGATAAGTTGATCCAGCAGGATGGAGCCAGTTGTCGTACAACCAGTGAAATAATGGCAACAAATGCATGCATAATTTGTTTATTTTTTATATCAATTTATTTTATAACATTTGTAAAAATAACATCAATAAAATGTTCTTGAAGAGGGCACGGAAGAGGTGTGTCGAAATTTTGAAGAATAAGTAATTACTTTTTATTATAAAAAGAAACCTCAAGGTCGAACAGATAACAATTATACTGTAAAAAGGTCAAGATCACACAAGATACACATTTAAAAGTAGTTAAGATTAATAAAAGACTAACCTTAATGTTAATAATAAATTACTTGCAATTAGTAAAAATTAATTAAGATGTAATGAATTCCAAGATTGAGGTCTTTTTCATAAAAAATGTTTAAAAAATTATTTATTAAACTAAATTTTCTATTAAAAAAATTGTCCTGAAGAAGTCTTCCGAAGGAAGACGAAATATTGAATTTAATTAACAATTTTTAAAAACAAATTTTATATAAAAGACTTCAAGCTTGGAGATCATTACATCTTGATTTAAGAAAATAGTCGAAAAATTAGGATAAAGGAAAAGTAAAAATCAATACTAAAACACAAAACCTAAAAATTAAATTAAAGAAAAAGATATGAAATATTTTTTATACTGATGATTGAATCAACACCTATAAAATATCGACATATAGCCAAAAGTTGTATACGGGGTATACAACTGTACTGTACATCTGTACTGATAGCAATGCTGAGTTAAATGCGCTTGTGGGTGTCTATACGACGTCCAAGTTGGTTCAAGAATGCCGGATATCTCCCAATAGCGAGACATTTAAGCCTGGAGCTTTTCTAGGTACCGGGGCACAGTGCAGCGCCCATAAATATTGTGGCGGATGAGCTGGCAAAAACCGGGGCTCGTCTACAGCGGGGGGACATTGATACGATGGTAGGAGTCCCGCTTAGCAGCTAGAAGAACCAAGTGCAGAGTTAACTTGACAGATGGTCTCGTGAGCTTACCTGCTGAGTAGCAAGGCTAACATGGCCTGCCTATGATCGTAGGAAGACTACGGTCTTAAGAGGTCATCCTCGCCAAAGTTTACGTACTTTGGTGGCTGCTCTGACAGGATATTGTCACATAGGAACACATGCTAGGAGGTTAAATCTTCCATTTAATGATTTCTGTAGAAGTTGCGGGGATGAGGACGGGGAGGAGAGTGTTGAGCACTTCCTCTAAGGGTGCCCGGGTCTCTTTTCTCTGAGATCGCTGTATCTAGGCGAGCCGATGTTGCATGAGCTGGTTTTATATATTGGAATGCCGAGTGAACGGACTGGATTCTTTTACATGACTTTTGGTTTGGTTTGGATCTGAACCGTCGGGGAAAGTGTAAGTCTCATAGGCTGCACTCCTCCCTCAGCCAACACAACGGGACAAAAAAGGACCCAAGTGGGCTGGTTTCATGAAACTGGCGGCCTGTACAGCCTGACCTAACCTAGGAGCTCCTCGACATAAACATTGCAGGAGTTATATGAATTAGGAAGATGAGCATAGAGTTGGGTTGTGATAGACCAGCCTTACAAAGAGCAAAATTATTTCGGGTTCAATATACTGCACAAAAAATTTACGAAATACTCAAATGGGAACGTGAAGAAATGTAGGATATTTGTAACTTACAAAATATTCTATTAAAATTTAATAGAGTTTTCAACTCATTCCATTGAACTAAAATAACCTGCCTAACATAGCCAAAAGTTAGTTTAATTAGTTAAATTTTTTAGCTTCATAAATATAGCATTTAAGATAAATGAAGATAAATGATAATAATTTGTAAAAATATTTAAATTATTATTAAAAAATTTACTTTGAAAAACTTTTGTAAATGATAATAATTTGTAAAAATTTTTAAATTTTTATTAAAAAATTGACTTTAATAAACTTTTATTATCATACTTTTATCTACACACATGCCATTTTTTTCGTTCCATGATCTATGACTTTATTTTTAAATAAATCCCTTGTTTAATTATTACAGACATGCTGACATTTCATTTTCTTAATTTTTCTAGCCATTAATTTTGCAAATGCCTTTGTTCTATTTGAGTAAAAAAAAATCACGTTCTAATTAAATCTCATTTTTAAACTGATTTGCTGTTCTACGTTTGCCATTAAAATATGGTAGGTATGCAAATCGAAAAAATACTCCTTTTCATTATATACTTTTTTTTTCTATATACTTTTTTTCTGCTGGCAGTTTAATAGGGATTTTAAATTGATTACCTCTGCCACGTTAAGTACTCAATCACTTTTAAAATCAACGTAGCATATACAGACATACAAACAAATATATGTAAATGTATGTGGTGCTGATGCATAAGTATATGCATAAATGCTGAATGAGTGTATGCACTTTGTAAGGTCCTTAAAAATGTCACAGACCTATAAAATACTTGAAACTTAAGCAGCTTCACTCAAACAAACACAATCATCAGCTACCCACTGAAACCAAACAACGAAATGGGAAAGAGAGCGGTGCCTTTTTCTTCTTTTTTTTTAACCCACAAAACCATACAATACTTAAAGTTATAAAGAGAAATAAAATAAATGAATAAAAAAAATAATATATAAAAAAAATGGAGAAAAACTAACAGAAAAAAATCAGTTTTTTTTTTAGCCCACCAAATGAATGTGCATTCAAATCAAGTCAAACGTTAAAACGATGACTTTTGCATACAAGATGTATTGGTAGTAATATTACATTTAGGAGTAAAATAGATGGCTATAATAGACAGAGAAAGACAGAGACACCCATAGCTGCTGCAAGGGAGAGAGTGTGTCAATACAACAAAAAGAAAAAAAAGCTAGTGGTAAATGTTCCAAACGACAAGGCTGTTTGGAGCATAAAAAATAGGAAATTTTCAAATGGAAATGGTAAAATGAAAATAAATAGTCGTTGTACAATACCAACCATTAAGTTGAACACACTAAAAGCAGCAAAAAAAAAGCTGAACAAAAACCTATAAGAACATACAAAAATCTCATTCTTAAACACAACTGAACATAAAAATATTATTAAAAAAAAAAAGAAGAAAAAACACGATAAAGAATAAACTGTAAATCTACATACAGGGCAGGCAGCACTTAAACGATTTTCAAAGTATATTAAAAAAGCAGTGACTGTAAAGAGTTGGGGCAGGAGTACAAAAACCGTAGAAGGAGTAAAATAAATTCATGTAAGTCTTTAACCAAAAACATTTGAAAGCAAAAACAATTCCTTTAGCAAGAACTAAGAACTTACAAGCTACAATTTTCTCACCAGCAGCAGCAACAGCAACAGCGGCAGCATTGTAAGAGGTATTCATTTATCTTTCATAGGGAGTGTGACTAAGAGACACAGAGCGAGAGAGGGAGAAGCAAAGAGATTTCGGCTGGCTGTGAATTTTCGTTTTTTATCTTACTTTAGTTAACAAATAGGCAAAACATTTGCATTTCTCTCTTTTTTTTTTGGTTTTTGGTTTATGTGTTTGTAAGTGTTTTAGGTGACAAATATGTAAAGAATGTGGATTTTTTTCTCGTTATTGTTGATTTTTTATGGTTTTTAGCTTGATTTAATTCATATGGTAAGAGTTTTTGTAGAGGCTCAGATGGCAGGATGGAACACAGAGGATGATGCATAAAAAAGGCACCATTAAACGAATTAATGTTTACTTTACACTTAAAATGTTCATAGTGCATTATTCAATTTCTATTTTTTAAACGTTTTTTTTTTCTGCTTTTTCTGGCCTGCCTTTATTCTTTGTGTAAACATGGCAAAATGTTGAAACAAGGGAAAAAAATGAACTTGGAAATTTGGCAGACTGATAAGAGAATGGATTTTAATTATACATTTAAGATGTCAAAGAAAATTTACGAAAGGGTTTTTTTTAACATTTAATTATTTATTGAATCTTCAAAATGAATAACAATGAATACTAAACATAAGAAACCTAAGTCAAGCCAATGCTAGACAAAAAAGTTTCAAATAGGGGAACTATATCGATAAAATCATCTATTGAACGCTCTGATGGTGGCAAAGCTATGCGTTCTTCTCAACCAAGTGTGGCCGCCAAAATTAAGTATGTTAGGCGCAAGTGAAATTGGGAGAAGTTGCAGTTTACTGACATACCTTAACACGTACTTAGAAAATTATTCTTTTACCAGCGTAACACTCAGGTCCTTATAAATTCGTGAATTTTTTTACGTACCATGGATCAGCAGTAATCGTTTGAAGAATTTGGTTTTACCGCCTTTGAATTTTTTCACTGTTTGACATAGAGGCGGTGCGCAATAATTGAATTCCACAGCACCATATAGGCTTTAGAATTGCATTGTATAACGAAAGTGTGCAGTCAACGTTACTATTATTTGTTCGCATTTACTTATGTATTTTAATTCAATTTTGACACATCGTTCGCATAGAGTAAGGTTAGACAAACCGATATCAATTCTCTTTTGCCTAGAATGCGAATGAACTTATCCTTTCGACATCGGCGAACTGTCTGTAAGTTTAAAAATTCCTCTGTAATTAGAAATGTCTTTTTTCCTACCAGACTTAAACAACGGAATGATGAGAGAATTCTTCCACATCCGGGAAAACCAGCAAATTCCAGCAAAAAGTAGATGAAGGGTCCACGGTCATCGATAGACCTTATAGTGAGGTTGCAAAAACCCACTGAATAGGGCCATAGTTGACCGAAGCAACTTTGACGAAGCAATAACCAGCGAAAAATGGGGGAGATTGCAGGACAATTTCTTGAATTCAGTTGGAAGTAGCACTAATCCTCCATCCTAGTTTAACGATACTGGGTGATTTAAAAGCCGAGTCAAACTGATATTATGCGTTGATGAGAATATGGCCAACACCATGAAAGGCGTCATTGCATTCTTAAGGTAAATGTGTTCCCCGGCACAGCTAGAGCTAATCTTGTCCGGCGATATCTATCGTTGGCCGAAATTAGAATGTATCAGGAAATCTACGGGCCTGCCTATCTAATCTAACCTATATCATCAGCGGCAATTGATAATTCGCAACAGCTAAGATTTGGGAGTTTTTTTTCACTTTTCTTTTTTCTCCAATTATGAACAAACAGTGAGTATGATGTTTTGTATTATTTCCTTCTCTCCATTTACTGAAAATACTAAAAGGTGATCAACTCTTTAATTTCAAGTGTCTAGTTAACGAAAATTGAGCTTTTCGCTTTAGCTTGAATTCAGAAAAGTACTTTACTTGGGAAATAAATTCCGAGAGGAATAAATTCCGTGAGAAATATTTTTCGTACGAATGTTCACAATTGGGCTGTCTGTATATAAAAATAATTTTATATTAATTTTATTTTCCTTAAGCGAGTTATAAAATTATTAGTAAAACATCGAAAACAAACAAATTGTTCAAAAATTTTTTAAAACTTATTAAGATCAGAAGCCACCAAAGTTAAATTTATTAAACAAAAAACATTTCGAAAAATATTTACAGAAACGTTGTTTTTTAATTATAACAATTTGTTTATGTATTGTATCTTGAACAGCCTCTAACGACAGTTCTTTTCCTTTCTTGAAAATCTAAATAACTTTTAAATAATTAAACAGATTTTAAATGAAAAGGCCTTTTTTAAAGCAATTAAAACTTTGACAATTCTTTTCCTGTTTTTGTGTCATTAAGTGTCACGTACAGCACTGTCTTGAAAACTTGCTAGTGTGTCGTTCTAGTTGTGTTGTGTTTCATTTTTTTTTTTTTTTTTTTTATCAAAACAGAAAAAAGGTGTTTTCATTCTTTAATGTGTATTAAAACTTTTTTAATTTTATTTATTTTCGAACTTTTCTTCTCTTTATATAAAATTCTATAAGTTTGAAGCACTAACAAGGATACAGCTTTTAGTAGTAAAGTGATATTATTATTATTTTGTCAAGAATTTACGTTTCTATTGTTTAATATTTCAAGACCATTTAAAAAAGTTTTTTTTTTATTTGTTTGTCAAAGCAAAAACATTATAAACTTATTTTTCTTTTATTAAAAAACAAACTCATTGTTTTGTGTTCCCAATCAATTTATGGCAAAAATCTTATATCTAGATATAAAAAAAAATTTTATGGCTTCAACTTTATATAGTTTGTTGTCTTGGATTTCATAAAGGAGCTTTGCCAAATTAGATTAAAACTTTCACCAGCAAAAGCAGCAATCTTTAAAGTTATGGTTGTTTACTATTATAAGACAAAAATAAGTTTTAATATATTTTAAAAAACGAAAAAGTGGTTAAAAACGACTAGTAGTTTTTGTTTTAATGTACAAATTATTTATTTTTTTGCGGACTTTTATTTTCCAACACGATTATGATTTATGGCATAGTTGGTGTGGTTTATTTAATTTTTTTTCCAAAGGATTATTTTATCTTTGCTAAAACATTCATTACTAAATTGTCCTTCTTGTTTGATTTTTATTTTATTTTGTTTGTTTGTCAGGACCTTTGAGTGGTTGGTTGCCTTTACCATTTTATTGGCTTAATTTCATTACGATTACAGGTATGCAGCCACTATAACAGCTTAGCATGATTGACTGCCATTTGTCATATTCTTTATGTTTTTTCATATTCCAAGCTCCCTGTTGTTGTCTCAGTGTTAGAAAAAGAAAATAAGTAAAAAAAGTAACAAACACTCTACCATCAAATTGCTGTTGTAACATTTCACAAATGTATGGTATTTGGCTGTGGAACAAAAAAAAAAAAAAATAAAAGGGTTTCATAATGTTTAATGTTTCAGTCGAAAAGTTAGTTTGCTTAGTTTTTCGCAACAGTCATTTGTTATGTTTTATGGGAGTTTTTCATTTTTCGTTTCGTTTTGTTTCTTTTGCATTAGCCAAAGTGTAGAAAACTAATAAAGGTGTTCGACCATAAAATGGTTTCTGCTATAGAATATGAATAGTTTTCATTTGGCTTTTTTCTTCTTCATTTGTAAGGCACACAAATTCTGCAATTGTATGCATTGTATAAAGAATTTCCAACACATATATATTAAAGTTAAGTTATTTATTTTGAAATATTTTTTAGTTTTTTTACATATAAAAAAAAGGATATATGAACGACTTTCTTTTGTAAGTGATTTTCAAGGATTAAACTTTTTAAAATATACAAACTTTAAATACAAATTGTTTAACAGAAATTTTGACATATAATGAAAGTTAAGACAATTTTTCAGAAAATGGAACATAAAAAAAAAATTTTATATTAGTTAGAGCACTTAAAGGCCTGGCAAGCTTAAGACTACTAAAACAGCTAATTATAAAACTTTAAATTTATATTATTATTTGTTGTTGAGCTAGTGGTCTTCTTGTTTTGGTAAAAAGTATGGTTTTTATTTTTCAATATTTCGACACTCCGTTGTGTGTCTTCTTGAGGAAAATTTTTGTTTTTTTAAAAATTGTGTATACAAAATAATAAATTTGAAAACTCATATTAAAATAACAAAAACAAGATACTCAACTACATTAACATTTCCAATGAAGAAACATATTTTACATTATTATAACATTAAACATATTACATAATACTTTTTTATAATACCCATCTACTCCTGTTTTTGTTATTATGTATTAAATGCCTATAATTTTGGGCTAATCCGTCTACATCCTTTTTAAAATTTATCCTCTTATCTACAGGCACGTTAGTTATCTATAGCATTTCTAGCATATATCTACGTTTATAATAATTTTCTTTGTTTAAAATAGATGTTCCTCCAAAATCTGGATAGTGATTAAAATCACGGCAATGGATAGATAATGCAGTTTTCTGCGAAGAGTTATAGTTTCTATACTTCTGGTCAGATTTATGACCCGCTTACTTAGTTTTAAGTTTATTTCCTTTGTCACAATTTTCATTGTTGTTACCACTACATGGTATTTTATACACTAAACTAGACATATCCGACTTTTCCAACCTATCTTTTGTGTTACTAAAAATTCTACCTACAGTACTATGAGCTCTATGTGCAATTCTATATTTCGTATTAACGTATATAATAGAACTCTCTAATCTTTCTGACATTCCAGGTACATAAGTTAACGATTTATATATTATGGGATCAGAAACATTATTATCCAATCTTCCCCTTATGTTGTATTGTCTAATCAACCTGCATATGAGTTCATCAGGAAAACTATTATCACTTAATATATTCCTAATTATGCTCTTATTCTTCTTATGAAATCTATGATCACTGATTGTTAATATTCTATCTATTAAGTTTTTAGTTGTATTAATAATAACCCTTTTTGGATGTTTAGAAAAATAGTTTATAGTACTACCTGAAGAATTTGGCTTTTGCTACCAATCTATTAATAATCTATTATTATTTTTTTATAATTTTTGTGTCCAAATATGGAAGTGAAGAGTTAGATTCTCTCTCAATAGTAAATTTAATATTCTAATCAAATTTATATTAAAAGTAAATAGCTTTTGTAAACTTGCACGTATAGAACTTTTATATAAGAAGGATATTGGCCAGCCATAAGCGAACCTTCTGAAAACTAACATTCTATAAATTTTCATTTCTGATATGTATGTAAGTAGTCCAACTTTCCTTATTAAATATTTCTGATATGTATTACATGTTGTAATTATTTTCTGGTTAAAGTTCAAATCCGGCTTTCACCAAAAAAGATTTTTATTTTTTAAGCATAACAATAATTGCTATAATCAATAGCCCTTGATCAAAAAAGACGGGTATAAATAATTGAATATCAAAGCTGGGGGACAACTAGTTGTTTTGTACTCACTACATTACTCATTAGCACCCACTAGGATTCGTGTAGTGTAGTGACCACGAAACAAATAGCTTTAGTATTCAATTATTTTTCCCTGTCTTTTTTGATCAAGTGTTATTGATCGCGGCAGTTATTATTATGATTAAAAAATAAAAATCCTTCTTGGCGAAAGCCGAATTCGAACTTTAACCAGAAAATAATTACAACGTGTAATACATAGCAGAAATATTTTATAAGGAAAATTCAACGACTTACATACATAGGTATATAAAATTATTCATTATATGAAAATAACATGTCACAGAAAAAAAGATGGATCTATGTAATATTGTAAACTAATACTCGTCGGTCAGAAAACAAAGCCAAATCTAAGTGAAATGCAAACAAAGACTATATTCTTTTGTGGTCATTTTTGTTGCTGTCTGGATAATAATTTACTACCCCAAGCCAACAAGTTTTTCAAGCAATTTTAGAAAATTTTAGAACTAGGTTTTCCCAGCAATGAAGGGCGTTCATAAGTTATCAGTTATCTGACAGAACATTGTCTAAAATTAAATTAAAGTTTAGTTACAAGTGGGCAGTTATTTTTGTTGTTACCAGGACAGCTGCTGGCTACAGCACTAAATGAGAAAACAGAGTAAGATATTATTAATAGTTAGTTACAGACAAAATAATATTCAAATGTAGTAATTTTTGCTGTGGTCTAGATAATCAGGACAACAAGGTTTTCAAGCTGTGTTCGAAATTTTGTAAAATTGGAAGTTCACAATAATGAATATAAATTACTGAACTATCCTAATATACACCAATGACTAAAACTAAACTAAAAGTTATTCACAGGCAGGTAATTATTTTTGTTGTTGTTGGGACAGCTGAAGACTTCAAAATTTATAAGTGAGACAATAGAGTGTCTTGAAAAAAGTTAATCAAGAACTGAATCGCATTCAAGTGTTTTAACTTCTTCTAAACAAGAAGTTTTTGAAGCTGTTTTCGAAGATTTTTTATAACGTGATATTGATAGTAATGAATAACCATTCGTAAGTTATCGGTAGTAATGGAGACTTTTTTACTATAATTTAGTCACAATTAGGCAAATATTTTAATTGCTATTGAGATAACAGCTGACTCCAGTATTTGTAAGTGTAAAAACAGACACTGTTTTGATAAAACTTAATCAAAAACAGAGCTTCACTAGTATAATAATTTTTGTTGTTGTCCGAATAATAATTTACCACACCTTTTTCAGGCTATCCTGAAAAAGCTGTTGTTAGGGGGGACTCCCTAGGGAACAACTGTTGACTTTTCGAAGTTTTTTACAAGTTATTTTATTTACTAGTAAATAAGCGTTCTTAAATTATTATTAAGGATACCATTTAATTCAAGCTAAAATTCTACAAATATTTTGTCATAAATAATCAAATGCTTGTATTGTTATTGGGACAACTGTTGAAAGTGAGAAAATAGAGCCATAGCTCGATATTCACAGTAATGAATAAAAATTCTTAAACTATCAGTCAGAAAGGAGATTATTGACAAAAATTCTACTCAAATTAAGGCAAGTGATTACTTGTTTGTACAACATTTGTATGTAAGAAAAGAGAGTAAATTATTAGTAAAAGTTCAAAAATGTTACTCAAATGTAGTATATTTTACTGTTATCCGGACAATATTTTTGCTGTTGTCGGGAGAACGGCTGACTTCAGTATTCGCAAGTGAGATAGCAGAGCAAAGTCTTGGCGAAAGTTAATAAAATAATTTTTGTTATTGTCTGGATAACAGTTAACTACCGCAAGGCCATCAGTAGTATATTATACTGTTATCTGGACAATAATGTACTCGTACTACCCCAAGGCAACAAGTTTTTCAGACTGTTTTTGAATCATTTTATAATCGGATATGCACAGTAATGAACAAGGGAGACCACTGCTTACAATTCTACACAATCAGGCAATTATTTTTGTTGTTGCCGGGACAACTGCTCACTTCAATAATCGCAAGTTAGAAAACAGAGCAATGTCGTGACGAAAATTAATAACATAATTTTTGTTATCGTCTGGATAACAATTAACTACCGCAAGGCAACCAGGTTACAGGCCATTTTTGCAGGGTGCCAGAACTACCTTTATGGTTTGAATGTTCAAAAATTTTTTTTTTTAAACAAATTTTTCGAAGGAAGACGAACTATCAAAAAATAAAACAAAAAATTAAAAAAAAAATCTTGAGCTTGGTAAATTTAATTCAAATATTATGAGTTGTTTAGTTTATCTATCTTTTTTATTTTAATTTTAGAACTTTGTTAGGAAGACTTAGGAAGTTTAACATGGCACACTACACGACAGCACTAGCCATTAAAAATTGTAGATTTAATTTTGAAAATTAAAGGTCAGTTGTTTTGAGGCAAAGTGTTTATCGGCGTTTTTTTAAGCACCTACAATATACCGCCCGGTTGCAAATTTTCCACAACATGATACAGTAAGAGACCTTCTGTGTATTTGAAGACCTCGTATAGGCAACACGCCTATATTTTACAGGATAGTCCAGAAACATCAACAAGAAGACGCTCAGCACAATGGGAGTTATTGCGGAGGTTTGTTTAGAGGCTTGTGGCCATATGATACATGTTCCCGCATAAGGTTCAACTTGCTCAAGAATTGAAGCCGATAGACGACGTACAGTGTCTTAACTATGTCATTCACTTTCGACCACAAAGGTAGTTCAGCATCACCCCGTATAACTGAATATTTAGAGTAGTGAATAAACTATCAGACACTGACTAAAAGTGCACTCAAATTTGAGCGGGACCAGGCAATTATTTGTGTTGTAGTCAAGACAACGGTAGACAACACGACTCAACCAGCTTTCCAATGGTGTTTGGGAAAATTTTCTAGCCAGCAATTCTAGCCGCATTAGTAGCTAGATATATATATATATATATAAGTCACAATGTTTAAAAGAAAAAAATTATTAACCAAAATTTAGTGCAATATCTTTTTCGTTAAATTTTATACAAAGTCGTTTGCTATGAAATAGTTCTGCATATTTTTGTAACATGTCTGTGTTTTTCTTTTCGTTTAATTTTGATTAATAAAACGGCATGTAGAATTTTCTTCAATTTTATTACAACTTCGCTTAAAGACAAAAAGTTAAGCTAATTAAAAGCAAGAAAAGAAAAACAAAACTTGTTTTCGCTAGAAAACTTATAGTTGAAATTTTAAACCCAACCTACACAGTTTAGCTCTGAGTACATGACTACATACTATCCTTTAGCAATTTGCATATAATGTTTCATACAACAATACATTGTGCTTATGTTCAAGTATTTAAATGCAGATGTTACTAAATGTAAAATATTTTTTTTTGCTCGAAAATTTAAATGTTTGCTACTTCTTTGTTTCGTTGAAAGTTTGTTGCTAAAGTAATCCATCAAAATTGCACCTACTCACACGTATACAATGCAAAATAACAATACATAACAGCAACAACGTTAACTATAAATTTCCTTACATTGTTAACAATCTATTTTTACAACAACAGTGCAAATGTGCGTGTAAGAGTGTGTGTGTGTGTTTTTGAGCCAAGTAAATAACAATAACAACATGTTAATTCAGGCTAAATTGAATTTAATTTACACAGTATAGTGTTGCTTTATAAAAAACGTTAAGAAACAACAGCCAGAGTAGAGAGGTAGAAAAAAAGAAGAATAATTTGTTAACAAAAATTTATGTTTTAAATAAGTTTGCATTGTATTGAATTTAAATACTCCCTAGGCACGTCTATGCACACACATATACATATAAATGAAACAATAAACATACCACACACACACACACATCTTTATAAACGTGTATGATGTGTAAGTGTATTACACATTTACACATACATACGCATGTTAATGAACAATTTATGGTTGAAAACAACCTTTGTTGTGTATTGTATATTTGCTGATGCGCCTAAATGTATGCTTTTGTATACAAAACAATACATTTTAATTTGTGCTTTATGAAAAAAATTTATTTAATAGCTTTAGTAATTTTTTGTTAATTATTTTATATGAAGAAATAAAAATAAAACACTTAATTGAAACACAGTGCGATATCTTTATGCACAATTCTAGTAAACAGAAATTTTAATTAAATAATTGTTTGATAATAATGGCCAGCCAAAACACACTTAAGTTCATTAAGCCCTGAAAATGTGTGTATCTCGTTATTAAAGCCAGCGCTTAAATGTTTTTTTGGAAAAGAGAAAATGGTAATAAACAAGTTTAATTTAGTAAACTGAATTATATTTAAGAAATGTTTTTCTTGTTTTCAGGCTTTACACAGCAAAAATTTCTGGCTGGCTTTTTTAAGTCGCAAGGCAAAATTGAACTTTTGCCTTAACAGAAAATCAAAAGCTTTATTTAAGTATATTTTGTTATTTGTACAATATAGTTTCTGTCACATCACATCATCTTATTTTATTGCATATAACAAGCCAACAAAAGATGATATTTCTCTTTTCACGAAGCAGGCTTTGAAGCGAATGTAGAAGTTTTTTCTGCTTCGAAATGGACTTCAAGAAGGCAAGATTACTGTTCGAGATGCACCACTTAAGAGCTCCTTTTTGAAAGCTTAGGATGTACTCGTTTTAGAGCTTCAAAAATGCGATACACTTATCAATATCTTTTATTTACTATATTTTGTTGCCTGATCACTTCCTGTCATTCTTTCATTTCTGGCGAATTACATACCCAATCTAATCAACATTAATGCTCATTTAATTACTAGCAAATGACAGAAAGTAGCCATCTCTTGAGGCTTTACAAGCCATATATATGGTGAGCCATCAACTAGTTTAGTTCATGTGGTAAACTTTATTTACCGTCAGATTAAGCTACAAAGCACATGTTGATACACGTTGATAGTACATCGTGTAGCAACAATTTCTAGCCGGGTCTATAGAAACCAAGATTAAACAAATTCTAAGCAACTGTATAAACAGATCAGGTCACAAGTTGTCATATAGGTCCATAGAAAACATAACATTTGAAATATATATAATTTTAATACAGCCATTCAAAAACTTTTACTATCAAATGGGATTAAAAAAGAAACGCCTAAAACTACACACAGCTTATAACGCTTGTCAAACTTACCATACATCAGTGTTCATGTGGAAGCATAGTTTTTCCCACTAACAAAATATTTATTAACATTTGTGGGAATTTTTCTTAGCTTACCGTTATTAGTAGCGAATTTTGCACAATTCAAAATTTATTCGCATATTTTATATTTCATGATTTTTGTCATAATATAATTTTCTTGAAAGAAATCAACAATGTTTTTAATTTCCGCAGACTGATATCTTGATTTCTTTCTTAATGTTTTAGCAACTTTTTTCAATCAAGATCTTGAGCTTCAAACATCAAAACAAAAACAAATTCCATAAATGTGTATATTAATGGAATGAAAGTATAATCTTAAACTGAGGAATTTGCTACTATATTGAATATACATTTACGAAATTACAGTTTTGTATAAAGCATACTAATACTTGTGTATGTTCCTACTACTTTCTTTTAGAATAATAATAATTTATGTCTACCTACACAACCAATTCAATTTAAGCAATTTTTCAACTAATTAAATTTTAAAATACTTCTCATTCATACAATTGTTTTTGACCCTCCCACACCCTGCTTTTTATCTTGCCAACTAGCACAGAACACCCACACCAGCTGGTTTTGGTGTATCTTTCGTGCAACATAAAAACCACAATTTAAAATTTATTACCATGGCGCCCAAGCGGGGCAGTCAAGCAAAAATGTCACTTAATTGCAATTTACTAAATTGTTTCTCTGCTGCGTTCAAAAACTGTTAAAACATTTAATACAATAACCTTATAACAAACTCCAAATAATAACACACATGTACGCACACACACAAACACACGCACTCTCCCTAGCAGACAAATGTATAAACAATTTATAAATAATTTTGCACAATAGCATTAATATGCTACGAAAAAAAGCCAGTCTCCTTCATACATAAACAAATTGTTCATGTTTATTATATATAAAATACATAAACACATACACACACTTCTATACATATTTATATAAAAGACTAATTGTGTAGATTTTCTATACACACATACCAGCGCATAACACTCTGCGTGTAATCAAACATACACTTAAATATAATAAAACCATAAATTTTGCGTTGATTTATCTTAATTTAAATGTTGTATACTTTAACACATATACACATTGCCACTTCGGATACACAACTCTCTCTCACTCCCTCTCATCTCTCATTGCCTTTTCCTCTCAGTCTCACTCTATCTTTCTTTATTATTTGCAAGAGTGTTGTATGCTTGTGAACAAAAAAGAGATATTGTTTTATTTATTATGAAATCAACAGACTTTAAATAACAACAATAGCAACAACAAAATATAATAAAAAAAAATAATGTCCTGCCTGAACACTAAATGGTATTGTTTAATTTATAAACAAAATACAATAATAATAAATGAACAATGTCGACTATCATCAACACTACCTGAAAAAGGACTCAGCTTGTTATACATAAATTGTTAATAGTTATAAACAAATAGTAGAGATAAATTATTAAATTCAAGTCTTTAAAAGGAAATCAATATAATTTGTAAGGAGAAAATTTCAAATTAAAGCAAATTGTTAAGGAAATTAAATAATTAAAAGATAAAACTATAAAGAAAACTTAATAATAATAAATTTATTAGTCAATTAAATGAAATATCCTTAAAGAAATAATTTTAAATATATTTAATAAAAAAAAAGTTCTAATATTATTAAAACGGTTAGAGAGCCATTTCTAGTGCAAGAAAAAAAAAATGTAAGTTTTTAATAACTTTAAAAATGGTCTAAACAATAAACAAAAATTATTTTTATGGCTTTGAATATCCTTAGAAGACTTTTAGGACGGACCTTAAGTTCCTTAACATTTGAGCAGACCGTATCGTAGCGGGAGGGGGTGGAAGCTACAAAAACATTAGACCGGCCTTTATGGATTCAGTGCCATGACGTGTTTTTGCGCACATGAGTTTTAACGCAACAACGATTCTGTGACCGATGCTAAATGCAAATTTTGTTACCATATTAATATTCGCAATAAGAATCGTTCTGCAATGGATTCAAATCATTAAACAATGTCTTCAGATCAAGATGGCAAAACAATGATGCAGGCGTCCTAAAACATCGAGAGAACAGAGCATACAGAGAGAGGGAGAGCGAGCATCTATTCCAGAACAACCCCACCTTTCTACTTATAAGCGTAAAGCTTACATGCCTTAACGCGTTCTAAGCGTCTGTCCAAAAAGTAGAATCAGTGCAATTTATTGGACAAGTTACATATTCTCTTCCCCTTCTAAGCTCCTCCTATATCCAAATACCCAGACAGTCAATGGAAGACACGGCGTAATGAGTTTGTAGGCCGAAGCTTATTAAGAGCATCAGCTCTTAAACCAACTCACCCGTCCAACCTTAAGCATTGGTTCCTTACAGCATACGTAGCTGCTGCAAGGCAACATCACCGCGAGGGGTTGTTGGCCCAAAAAAGAATCCATGCATCAACAATCATCATGGATACTAATCTCCCCTCTTCAAACGACTACAACAAATAAATTTACCGATGAATTTGGGTGACGTTTGACGGATCGCAATTAAAAAAAAAATTGTTTTTTTGCTGCCATATAGCACTACGCACTTTCAATATCAATCCGACCTCGTATATTAAGGATTTTTTTGTAAAAAAGTTTCAAAAAAATTACATTCTAAAGTTTACAGTTTTGTGCACTCTCTGATTAACTTAAAACAGTGTTACCCAAACGTTCTATATGGAAGAGCAAACACAGATACATTTAAGCAAAAACTACTTTTGTTTAATACTTTTTGTTGTAAAAAGCAAAACAATTTACAAATACAAAGTTTACACTGATAATCTCTGTCGTCAATGTTCACCAGCAAAGCATGCGAAAGTCTTATTGCTTTGCTCTTGTATGTATGCAGTAAAGAACGAAAAAAAAATATATCAGACGTAGTTGTTGTGTATTTCTCATTGCTGGTGTTGAGCGCAGTACGAGTATGTGTGTATTAAAGAGCACAGCCCTTTTACAAAAACAATTGAGCACCAAGCGCATAGGATTGGGCACATCTGACATAAAACGTTTATCAAATTTTATGTTGTTTAATCTTTAAAGAAACATTTTAATTTATTTAAATTTCTTTTAAGCAATCATGAAAGCTGAGGTCATGTCATTAAATGAATTAAACAAAATTTTTAATGCTCAAAAAAATGATATAAAATTGACATTGATATTTTATTTAAGTTAAAATTTTTTATCTTTACTTATATTTTTTTTTTTGTAACAGCTATTGAAGAAAAATCTTTATGGCATTTATAACTTAGTTATATATACATTTTACCATCTTTTGTTGTGTTTTACTTCATTGTTACATTTATTAATAAGTAAACAGAAAAAAAAGAAAACAAAACAAGAAATTCAAATTTACGCAACTTTTCTCGTGGCAGGACGAAAAAATATATGTATACTCCCCTGTGCATAATTTCCTTTTTTTTAGGAAAAAAAAAAATCTTTTGCATAAAAAAAGACAATTATATTATGATATCAAGTGACTTGAACTCTTATATGCTTTTTGTAACGATATCTTGCCTCGCAAAAGTGGAAAAAGTTTTGTTTTATTTTCGATATAATTTTCTTTTAGTTTTGTTCTTTTTTTAATTCTTTTACTATTCCTGTCTTATTCTGCACTTTGTTGGGTTTAAATTTATGATTATCGCTTTTTCCAAAAACAAAAAACAACAAAAAAAGCAACCGAAAACGTTAAAAATTCTGGCTATAATGCTGTATGTAGGAAGATATTGTAATTTTATTATGCAACTCCTTAGAGCCTTTCAAACTTACGGTCAAGCTATTAAAAGGACAAACTTTTTCAATGAAATTATATTTACAACTCAAGCAAAAAAATATAGCAAAATTGCTCTTTTTTACTTACAGCTTTTGTAAAAGAAAAAGTGAAGTAACGCGTGCTTAATTTTCATAATAAAAATACTAAAAGAAAGAGAAACGAAAAAAAGGAAAACAAAAACAAAAAAGGAAAAACAACTGGTTAATAGCACAATGGTGGATTATATATGCTTTTATTTTAAGCAAGGATATCCGCTTTAATTTTTATGCTTTGTCAGCCATAATACAACTATAGAAAAGAGCAACAAGAAAAGCATATAGAGCGGCAAGTTGGTACCTTTAATAAACAAAAGGATATAAATGAATGACTAAGGAAATGAATGGTATAAATGAAATTATCATATGCAGCGAAGAAAACAATAAAATGTTAATAAGAGAAAAGGAAATAGTTAATAATTTTTATGAAATGAAATTAAATACTATATATAGCTGAAAATAAATTAAAATTTATTAAAATTTACTGAATTTTATTTCATAAAGTGAACTACAGGTTGGTGCAAAATTTCCTTTATGGTTTGAATATTCAATAACTTTTTTAGTTTATCAATATTTTTTATTTTGATTTCAGAACTTTATGAAGAAGACTTAAGAAATTTAACGCGGAGCACTACACAACAGAACAGCGTTAAAAAATTGGTGAATTGGGTTTTGAAAATCAAAAGTCAATTCAAACCTTAAAGGTAGTTCTGTGACACCCTGTATAGTTATGAAAATACAAGATATTAGAAAGCGTTTTCAGTTCTTCTACATTTCAATTTGAAGTCTGTTTGGTTTCCAGATGTTTGATTTTAGATACAGTATATATAAATATTTATAATGTACCCTATGTAGCATCTTAATATACTCCTTTTTGCTCTTTTTCGTTTATATATGTATTTTTCTCCTGAAGATTTCACTGAAAAAATGTTATGAAAATAAAGTGCTTAACGAAGTTTGTCAACGATCTTAGCAACACACAACTAGCCAAGCGTAACATATATGTTACGAGTTGTAGGCTTTTTATAAATATTAGTAATGTACCCTACGTAGCATCTTAATATGTCCTTTTTGTTTTTTTTTTTAATTGTGTATTTTCTCCTAAAGATTTTACAGAAAAAATTTTATGAAAATAACGTGCTTAACAAAACTTTTCAACGATCTTAGGAATGAACAACTAGCAATGCGTAACATATAAGTATGTTACGAGTTGTAGGCTTCTTCCTCGTAGTATAGTAGTTTTCTTTAGCTCTGTCATGTATGTTATCATCGCATCGAAAATGATGTATTTGTGTATCGTATCTAAAAATCGATAGAATAGTATCGACAAATTTTGGTCTTCCGTATTGAACCACCCTACTGTATAATACGACAATTATATAACGCTTTGGATATTAGTAAAGTTTGGTCCAACCATAATATTCGATGGCGATTTTAAGTCACGCCTTACACATATGTTTACCCAATTTAATATAAGATTACTTTGTTTCAGTTTTTACCATTTCATGAAAATGAGTGTTCAAATAAAGATGCATTTTGTGCTTTTCGTCTTCAACGGCAAGGCATTTTCCTCTTAGTGGACTCATTATCAAGCAGAGTTTCAGTATTTGGGCAAATGAGAATCAAACAAGTAATGGTTCAAACCTCGATGCGTCCACAAAGAGTTACTGTTTAATAACGTGAATGGTGTTCGCTATCACGATATGATATCAGACCTTTTTTGGACACAGTTTAAGGATATGGTCCTGAACAATATGTGGTCACATCAAAATGGTGCGACCTGCCACACAGCCGACAAAGCAATCACACTTTTGCTCGAGAAATTCAATGGCCGTGTTACTTTACATTGTGGCGGAGTTAATTGGCCGCAAGGGTCATATGATTTAACACCGTTTGTTTTTTGTTTTGTGTGCGAAAATAACTTGTACGTTTGTGTATATACTATTATTAACCATGAAAAACAATTTTTCTGATGTGTCGCTATATCGCGCGATTATCTAGAGCGCACGGAGGAAGGCAGCACAAAATTTTGGCAATTTTTGTGGTATGTTTTAATAAAATTTATTATCATTTTATATAAATTCAACGTTGAAGCCCAATAGCACCATCCATGAAGAAACACATCATTTCTGGTTAAACTTAAGCATATACAGTTTGCAATTATAGTATTTCACAAAATAATATTTTCGATTATTTATATTTGAGAAGAGGATAACATATTTTTTGCAATATATTAGAACTGAAGCTGCTATATACTGCATTAAAAGATTTAGGGCCAGTTTTACGATAGCGAAGCTGTTCGTTCGTTCGCACAATTACATTTAAAACAATAACAAAATTTTGAATGTTGTTTTTGTTTCAAATGTAATTGTGCGAACGAACGAACAGCTTCACTATCGTGACACTGGCCCTTATTTAAGGTATTTATTCTTCAATTAAAGACAAATTTGAGCGAGGCTATTTTCTAAGCACAATTTTGTTCATTTAATAAAAAAGGATATTTAGGAGACTTTTTAGTTTTAAAAAAATAAGAAGTAAAAATTTGTTCTAAATATTCTTTGGATAATATTACAAATTGTGAGTACACAAAAAAGCTGCAAAAAAATAATTTAGAAGCAAAAAATTTTTTTTTTGATGAAATTTCAATTTTGGATGAAATTTTAATGTTCTTCGCTATTTTTTTGTATTTAAAAAAAATTTTATATATATATATATATAAATATATATATATATATATATATATATATATATATATATATATATATATATATATATATATATATATATATATATATATATATATATATATATATATATATATATATATATATATATATATATATATATATATATATATATATATATATATATATATATATATATATATATATATATATATATATAAGATTTATTTTGATTCCTCATAAATATTCTTAGACTAAAAAATTTTTTAAAAAATTTCCTTTTTTCTTGCCAAAAACAAAATCTTTTACAGTTGTTATTATAGTTTCAAATTGATTTCGTTGTATCTTTATAAAATTAAATGAAAACTTTTCCAAAAAAAAATTTTATATACTTCAAGGTCAAAATAAAGGATATTGGTAAAACTCCTGTATTAATCTGCAGGAAAAGCTTCAACTTCTCCCAGAAATTACTTACACATTACTGCAAGTTGTTAGATTAAAAAATTGGATCTGAAGATAACAGAAGTATGAAAAATATTTTCTGAAATTTTAAGAAATTTTTTTAAGTTTAAGTTGTTTTATGCATGATCTTTCTTTCGCTTAAAATAATACATATATGGCTTTAATAGCTCTGTTTGAAAAAGTTGTGTGCAATATTATTACTAAGATATATTTTTATATCAGCAAGTTAATTTTGTGCTGCGTAATGTTAAGCTTGATTTTTGCAACATCATTACATTTGAAAAAAAAACTTGCGTTATAATGGAAACAACTGGAGGCATTTTGTTTTTATCAAATTCAAGAACTTACAACTAAATTGGTCATTCTCCTGTTCATTTTTTACTTTCATTGACAGTATATAGATAAGAAAAAACTCATTTTTCAATAATTATGCTTAGCTTTATCTTTTCTAAGTTATCCAAAACAGACTTTGACACTTATCTCTCTTTTTCTTTTGATTTGTTTGTTATTTTATCAAAATTTCAAGAGAAAATTCAGACTAATGGAAAGTTAAAGAAAATCTAAATAGTTATAACAACAAATTTTCGAGTCGACAGATAAACACAATACACAGACATCTTAATACATTTAAAGCTTAAACTCGAAGCAATAAAAAAATGATTGATTGCAAATTTCAGGAAAAAATTTGTTAACTTAAGGATTATCATTTGACAGGGGGATCGAAAACAAATAAAGCCTAATCAAACAATAGTTTGGAAAACCGAATTTTTATACAATTTTATTAAAGGAAATAAACGATTTAGTTTTAGGTCCTTAATCAAATCTTAAATAAAACTTGCAAACAAACATAACATTTACTTTTGCAGGATATTGCAATATAAAATAATTATCTGAAATATTTTTAAAAGCAATTTGTTTGAAAATGTTGTTAAAGCAACTAAAGCGAATATTGTTTTAATGGCATGCCTTTTCTGAGAAACTGCTTAAATTCAAAAGCCATTTTTTTGCTTTAAAGAAAACTGTCATATCCAGTTTGTTAGTTTATCTTTTTGGCTTCAATGAGAATGCTTTCATTGTTGTTTTTGCTGTGTGAAATTCCAGAGATATTGAAGAGTACATGGTATTTGGTTGCTACGACTAATATTGTATGCTTAACGCATACAGAAGTCTGTTATTTGTGTAGTTGCTGCTACTACTGTTTGGTAGTTGGAATATGACTTTAGCTGATTTTGTTGTTGTTTGTTTATTTGCCTGTTTGCTTGTTTGTTTGCTTGTATGTATATTTAGTTATTTTTTGATATTTCATCCCAGGCACATCAACAGCAACTAAACCAACAATAGCCTGCTGTCTCCTGGTCAACAAACAACTATAATTCTACCAACTCACAATCATGATCGTCGTGCTTCTTCCTTAAACAACACAGTATAACACCCCCGAACTGCACTTAAACTCTAACAATCGATGTTGTAAGCTCAAAAAATAACAACAATGGCTTCTGACATATTTTGAACGAAAGCAAAAACTAGAAATATTTTTGTATACGGTTGTTATTTTCTAAAAACAAAAAAAAAGGACACAAAATAACTCGGAATAAAAAACCAAGTCTTAGCTGAGACCAGCATGGAATGAGTATTCGGAACAATGCGTTTAGAACGTACTACATCATTTGTATATGCCTGAAAAAAGCTAAAAAATATTACACACACATACACATATTTGTGTGCATGGCAAGTGGAAAGAGAAATATTTTTTTAAAGAATATTGCTTAGTATGTGTGTGTGTGTGTGTATGTATATATACAAGACTCGCAAGAGTGCATGACCTGTACGTGCATCCTTTTAAGCCTTTTGTCTCGTTTTTCATGTAACAACAATGAAAGCAGCAGTTACAGCAACATCAACAGCAACAATGGTCGTTCGGTCAGTTCAAATAGTCACACACACACACACACACACATAAACACGCTCACACATACTTATTTATGTCTATATGCATGTTTAAGTTTATGAAAACATGGAAGAATGTTTTAGCTGTCATAAAACGCTGTGGGTGGTGACGTCAACATCAACAACATCAAAATCACAACCAGCAATAGCAACAACAATAACAGCAACAGCATAAACAGTTAGTAACAGGCAACAACTACTACACTAATAACATCAGCATCGCCATCGACAACGACATCGACATGAGTAAGCAACATTTAAAACAGCAACAGCCTCAACTTTTGAGCTAAAGCTTTGTAATGCCACGCAACGATGCAAGATGAATGTACACAAACGATGGACCGCCTGACGGGCTAGCAGACAGGGAGTCAGTTATTTTGGCCAGGACAGCGACATCAGTTTATGTCACATGATGTGTTGTCGTTTGATATTGAAGGCGGCTTAAGCTTTTGTAAAGTAAACAATGGTCACACAAAAGATAATGTACCTAACCCAAAACATTCACATGAAACTAATTGTAAAGGACTTTTCTTTTTTTCTCTTTTTTTTTTTGTATGAACAAATATGTATTAAACTTTTAGCATACATAACTTAATACGCCTGCAGGTGTGTGTGTGTGTGCGTGTATGCGAGTTTGCATGTTATTGAAGGTTGAATGCTAAGTCATAATATTTTAAAAATAAATCAACAACTTTGCACTCAGTACGAAAAGATTATTTACGGTGCTGCTGAAAGCAGTTTTATAAACGAAAATAGAATTGAACTACAAACAGTGAACACTATAATATGTGAACAAAGTGAATTTGGATGCCTATCAGCTGACGAAGAAAGTGGTTCACTTCATTAGAAACCAATTTCTGGAGATTCAAAAAAGGCTCGAATAATATGGGAAAACAATTAGCAAGGAAAGGTTATATATATTCTCGCGGAACGGAGGAATTAAAATATGAGATGTAAAGTTAAAATAAACGAACCAAAAATATGGTAGAACTATGACAAGAAGAAAATAAGTCTTGCGGACATGAAGGTGTTTATCTCAAAACCAGCCTTTTTAATTTATCATGATTTAGTATAGAGCCGTTGTGATACACATTTATTTTTAACAGTTTTTGTAAATTTAAATTGATTACATACGTATTATAACGTAATTTGCCAGAGTAAAACTCAGTGGCTCCTTCCAGGTAGGATAATAGGTTTTATTTTTAAATTCAAAACAAAATCAAACAGAACGTTCGTTCCTTGTGACAGAATACAACTCTGCTTTTTTTTTAAAAGATCAGGAGCTATGTGAAGTTTATTATGTGGATTAAGGTGCTAGTTAAACTATGCCTGGGATGTATGTACACGGGAACCTGGTAAATCGTGATAATTCACCCCGTGTAGTTGATCTTTTATCAGCTAAGGTCATTAAAGCAGGAGCTTTGATGTAAATCAATTTCATATTCTGTCGCCAATGGAAGTCAAACACAAAGAAGAAGGTGTCAAATGACACCTAAATTTACAGTACGATAACTGTAGTACCAGCCAAACTCTACTATCAGTCATAAACTGCTTGCTGATACGGCAATGGGGTATAGAGAATGAATTCGGGCATAGTCAGTAGCTACGTGGGAGCGACAGACAGCTGGAGATTCCACACTTGCGGCAGCGAACCCGACAACTACGGCAGTAGTAGCCAGTAAAAAAAAAAAAAAAAATATAACGTCTTTAAAGGAGGCAGACGGCGGTAGTAGAGCTGTGTCATCCATGGACACGTTAAAATAAACAAAACACAAACGGACTAAATTGATCGTATCATCCATGTAAACAATCAGTCATTAAAGTGATCACTTTTCATTTCTTAAGTATACTTATTAATTTGGTTTTTTGCTTTGTTCTTTATATGTCTTGGGTTGTTGTTTTAGTTGATATTTTGTGCAGAAATAGAAATATATACGAGTATACATGTATGTGCATGTGTACATGTAAATTGTACGAAATCCATATCCAGCAATAAGTGGAAAACTTTGCTTAAATTTTGGGGTTTTAATATTTGCTATACACACTTTGTATACACACTTCCATTTTATTCCATTTTTTAATATGACTTTTTCTTGATCCTCAAAGCATTTTATGTTTTGTTTATTTTAAGCTTATTTTGATTAAAGACGGGCACATTAACCAGCAATAAAAATACGTATCGTGCCGTTCCTTCAAAGTGTATGATTGAACGAAATGAAAGAACGGGTCAATCTTTCATAATTGAACAAAAGTGGCCGGCCACTAAAACGAACGATCTGGCACAGCTCTCATTGGCAGTAAGTCGATTATTTACAGTAAGTAGTTTAGTTGCAGGCAGTGAGCATTAGGAACTGGGCTGTTGAGTTGAGAGTGACATACACATTACCAACATACCCTAGCAACCAACCACATTCATCTTAACCATGATCATTTTAAACAAAAATAAAGATATGAGATATTTAGTTTTTTAACACTAAACAAATAGTATCCCAAATAAATATAAGGATAACAGATAATTTAGTTTATAATGATATCAAATGATATCCTAACTAAACATAAGGATAAGATATATAATTTAGTTTGTAATACTGAAAATGATAAGAATAAATTATAATACTTTTAATGATAATAAATATACTTTAAAAAGATAAGTTTTGAACAAATAACCCTGATAAATCTAGACCAGTTTTAAGATACTAATGTTTAGCACTTAAGATGAATATTTAAATAAAAGATCATTTTATGAACAAAACTCAAAACATGAAGATCATTTGAAAGGATCATTTATACGTTATTTGAGTATAAATATATAAGACAAACAATTAAGTGCAAAAGATCTTTAACGTGCGGGAGGATTTTAACTATAATATAAATAAATAAATCCTGAGATTTCTCATGAGATCCTTCAGGGTAAAATTATACTAATAGTAATAGAAATAATAATGTATTTACTGCCATTTAATACAGGACTCTCCAGGAAATATCATAAAAAAAAGTTTTTAATAAAAAAGTTTTTAATAAAAAAGTTTTTAATAACGATACCAATCAAAAAGTATAAGCAGCTTGTTTTTTATGTTTCATGGCCATATGTCGACTATTCATAGGTGCTAACCTAATCATCAGTAGATTGGGAAGGTTTGAAAAATATTTTTAAATATTTGTTTAGAAAAGAAAATGCCAATTTTTTGTATTTGAAGCGTATTTATAAGGGTAATCGAACTTTTTCTTTTTATATACTCAATATTTATATTGGGATATATAGTTAAATGTTTGAAAATATTTTTCAAAAGTTTCGAAGTCTATCGGTGATAAGGTTAGGACCTATGAAAAGCCGACATGTAGACAGCTAGGAAACATAAAAACAAGCTGTTTTTATAACATTTTAATAATATTAAATGGATTTACTACAGTAGCCACCAGGAAATATTATAACATTTTGTATTATTATTAGTGTTATTTTATCCTAGAGGTTCCTAATACTTCATTAATTTTTTTGTAATATATGTTAAAACTCTCAAGAAGCTTTTATTTTGAGTCGTTAATATTTTGCGTGTAGAGGTTTCGTAAGAACAACAAAGATATACTATTTTGTTTTGCCGCCATTTTAGTATTAGCCTTGACAGTTCATATTTAGCAGTCGTGGAGTAGATACGAGTCAAATTTATCATTGAAAAATATTCGATAAGCCAACATGTTTTAATCGTTAAGACATTTTATTAAATCCAATTATCGATTAATGTGATGATGAGGAAATTAAGTGAAATTTTTGAGAGTAACAGCATGCAAACATAACGCACTATTTATCCTGTAGTGAATGATTTCGAAGAAAGAAGGTCTTTAGGTAATAGGCCCAAGTGCAGACCACAACGTATCGCAACATCGACTGAAAACATTATTGCTACTCTAGAAAGTGTTTAAAACAAACCATCAACTTCGATTCCAGTCGTAAAGCAGCTCTGGGCTGGGGAACAGCTTACGCGTCATCGTAATTATTTCTTAAGTGCGGTCAGGCTTGTTGTTGTTGTTTGGCCTTCGAGAGTTTTGCGCCTCACTCTCATTGGTTAGCTGTCTACCTCAACTAACTGTATTAGTTTACAGTTTTTGTGAAGTATTTCGTTGTTAACCACGCGGCAACTTCTTATGCGAAGGCATAGGTCGGTACAGTTAGTCACAGCGCCGCAAAAGAAATACTGTTAATACCATCGTGGGCATAAGGTCTATGTTACTCCGCCTATGCTGTGCATCCTATACTTTGCAAATTTATTTGCAACTGTATAGTTATAAATACAATACAATACAATAGAATACAATACAATACAATACAATACAATACAATACAATACAATACAATACAATACATTTTCGATTCGAACATCGAACGCTGGGTCTTCAAAGAACAACTTTGGTCACAATATTGCACATGCACTAGTTTCGATTTAAGATTCAGTTGACGCAAGAGCTTCTTCGATAATACCATTTATGTCGCTGTACATATGTCAACGGGATATTACTGCTCGCCTATGAAAACCACGATTTTTATGAAAAAATCATAATGAGTGACAAGAAACTGTTTCATGTGAATGGATATGTGAATAAATAGAATAGTCGGTTCTGGGCAACGAACCCCCCTCAAATTGTTCATCAATCATCTTTGCATCTACTTAGAATAACAGTCTGGTGTGTAATTTGATAAGCAGGAATCATTTGATTTTATTTAATTGAAACCCAAAATTTCGTCAGAGTAACTGTGAGTGCGGGGCGACATCGTGATATGCTTGAAAACTTTTTAACGCCACAACTACATGCTTTGGGCTTGGTTAACATGTAGTATCAACAAGACTGCGCCACATCGCATACAGCCCGTATTACAATGGAATTCTTGCTAGAGATCTTTCCCCAACAAGTGATTTCAAGAAATGGTCATGTTGATTTGTCTCCACAGTCGCCTAGTTGCTCTGGACTTCTTTTTGTGGGGACATCCAAAAAGCAAAGTTTATGCAAACAAACTAGAAACGCTTGAGCAACGCAAGCAAAATATTCGTACAAATGAATGAAATACCACACGAAATGTGATAGAAGGCCATGGAAAATGGGCTCAAAAGGGCTAACAGAGGCAGACATTTTTTCGCTATTGTATTTTGTACATAATTGTCAAGATTAAATAAAACATTTATCATTATAAGATCTACTCTCTTTCGCTTAATCAAAAAAATATCAGACTAAAACAGTAAAATTGCAATAGTTAAGCAATAAAAATCGTGGACCAAAGATGCTAATAAAGCGGGAAGTTTGAACTCTGACAAATAAAAAAAAAAATTAATACAAAAAAATTCTGTTTAAAATCAGTTTTTACTTTTTTGTTAGTTATGGATAACTTTTTCTGCTACTAATTATTGAAACAAATCTAAAACATTGTGATACCTGAAAACAACTTTAAAACAAATTTTTCTAGGTTAATTACTTTCTTGTTTAATCACATGCTTAAAAAAAATGAATTTTTTATGCTGTCTCAAAACTTTATGAAAAACTCGTTAAGATAAAACTTTTTTCATTTCTTCTCAAATGCAAGAGACAAGATGTACTTTTGAACATTTTCTGTATAGATATATTTATCTGTTTTTTGTATTTGAAGCACTTATGAAAAACATTAAATGCAAACAAAAACAATAGCAACAACTCATCATTATTATTATTATTGTCAAATGACAAATAAAAGTTTAAAGCTTAAACAATCTGCACAAATCTAATTGTAACCGAAAGAAATAAAAGACACAATTTTTATAAATAAACCAACTTTTCATGAAACAGATGCAGTAGATATTTGTGTATCTGCTGAATTTACGACCATAACAAAGAGCAGGAGAAAAACACTGACATAAAAAGATCCAAAAGATAAGTTTCTAAAGAAGAAGTAAAGTTTTATACTCGTACTCGTATACAGGTAAAATTTTGCAAAAGTAATAACTCAACTAAAGTCATCAACGAACTTGTAAAACCTTATAAAAACTTGTTAAGGAAAAAAGGAACACTATACTACAAAGACAACAAATATTCTGTTGAGATTTTAGAATGAATACAAGAAAAAGAAATCAGTTGACAAATTAAATAAGCATTAAAGGCAACTGTAACTTAAGCTTAACTGATAAATTTGTTTTGTGTAGGACTGTAGCTCAAAAAAATGTTGCTGCAGATATGATAGCAAACGTATTGGGAAAACTCTATTAACAGCCGGAGTATTTTGTTATTGCCACTCGTAGTTGTTACAAAGTCATCTAACCAACAGAGTCAAAAGTACTTTATGGCCCAGTCTACGCTCTACTGTGTCTGCTCTGGTACTCATGTTTATACTACTTAGTAAAGCAACACTTAACAATCCAAAACAACTTCCTTATCGTTGATAATACTTTGTTTCATTATATAATTCTACAGCTTTTTTTTCTCTATTTTTTGCTGTTGTTATTGTTGCTTTGCCTTCTATCCTATTTTATTTATTGTTGCGCTTCAAAGTTGCCATTTATAGATGGTAGCAAAAAAAAAAAAAAAAAAAAAAAAAAAAAGCCTCAAACAGAACTCAACGACTACAAGCACTTGATTATGATGAATGTTATACAATTTTATTTTCAGTTCAGTTCGGTTTTTTCCATTTTGTTCGCTTTGTGTTTTGTTACAGTTATTTTTTCATTTATTTGTAATTTGTTTTGTGTGAGTGTGTGTATGTGTGTGTGTGTTAAGTATAAGAGTTACAACAGTACTTATGCAATTATGACTTTATCCCTTTTTTTCAATCCCTCTTTGCTAGTACGTTAATATAAATAGAAGTGTGTTGCAATTGTAATTGTAAAAATGTTTATAGGGAGGATACGGTTACAAGGAGGAAATATGCAGGATGTTCAAATAAAAAATTTCAAAAAAAAAACAAACAAATTATAGTGAGAAAAAAGTTGTAAGAAAATTGCAACAAGCTGTTTAAGATTAACGCAGAGTACAGAGACGTATTGGACTTTCAAAATGTTTGAGACGAATAGCCTGTGAGACCAATGTTCCTGTGTATACACTACTTTTCCCAAACAGTTTGGGCTGAGTAATAATTTTTATCGAGAAATAATACAGCAATTTATTGTAGTTTGTAAAGCAAGCGGTTGACGCAGAGTACAGAGACGTATTGGACCTTAAAAATGTTTGAGACGAACAGCCTGTGAGACCAATGTTCCTGTGTATACACTACATTTCCCAAACAGTCTGTGTTGAATATTAATTTTTACCGAGAAATCGTACAGCAATTTATTCTAGTTTCTAGTATAAAAGTAAGAGGCGGATCACGATGTATCATGACGCCGAAACGAATCTGATTGGATGCTCCTAGTGTAGGAATTCTTGAAGAGCTATGAAGCAACTAGGTACCTCCCAGCTATAAAGTTTATGATTATATATTCTAGTCTTCAATCAAAAGTATTGCTCACAGGAATTTTAAAGGAAGATTTAAATTAAAACATTATTAAAGCATTAAAAACAAAGACCGCAAAAGATGTCGCCACTTCAGGACAACACATGCTCTAACTTCCAATTGTAGTCGTGTAGTCTACTACTTAATTATTTTGAATACGGCAGGAACAATTATTCATTTTTTTTAAATTTTTTTATTGAATATGAGGCTCATTAAATGCTCTAAATACCTAACGAGTGGGATTTCGACGCTTCAATAACGGTGATTTTCATCGAAGACCGGCATGGCGTTAGAAGAGAGGAAGTTTTCAAAGATGCAGAGTTGAAGGTATATCTTTGTCTAGAACCGTTCCAATGGCAACATGAATACTTTTAATGATATACTCGTATGTATAATGAATTTTATATGTTTAACCAGTTTTTTACAACAAAGCCTCGAACTTCGGAAAAAAAATGGTGGAAGCAAAGTACGGCTCGATGCACCAGCCCATTGGCATTCAAAACAGTCACCCTTAGCGTCGACTTTTAAACAATCATTCTAAAAGTGTGCCTAGTCACTGAAGTTGATTTGCTTTGTTCAGCTATTCCCACAGAGCAAGTTTCGTTTTAGTGTAAGCGTAGCCAGGGCACTCTGCTTTCTGGGGGATAGAGAAGTTAGTAGTTCTTCGTTTGTTGGAGCAAACAAAACTTTAAGAAGCCGCCAGACTTATTTTGTGCTGCACTTTCTTAACCCTAACGGGGTGCATATCCTCATTTGTACTGATAGTAAGGCTGCACTGTATGCATTGGCTGGGGTCTATACGACTTCCAGGTTGGTTAGCGAATGCCGGATATCTCTAAACGACATAGCAAGATATTCGAACCTGGAGCTTTTCTGGGTACGAGAGCACAGGAGAAGGTTGCGTTCTGTGGTGGTGGTCCTGATGGGTCATTGTCACATAAAGTCGCAGGCGAGGATGTTAAATCTTCCATTGAATGACTTCTGTATAAGTTGCAGAGACGAGGAGAAAGTAGAGAGTGTTGAGCACTTCTTTTGTCGATGTCCAGCTCTTTCCTACGTAAGGGCTTTGTATCTAGGCAGAACGATACTGCATGACTTGGCGGAGGTATCGGAATGTGATGTATATGGATTGGACTCCTTTATCCGATCTTCGGGTTGGTTCTAAGCCAGTGATATGTAGATCTGCTGAGATACATATCACATCCAGGCAACACAACGTTACCAAATTGAATCCAAATGGGCTGGCTTTACAAATGGCTGGCGGCCTGTTAAACCTTACCTAATCTTCTTAACCCTAGGCAAGGTTTAATTGGCACAACGATGATCGGGAGGAAACTCGGGAGGTTCTGTTTGTAGACTATCCCAGTGCTGATCATGGTGTGAGGCTTCTGCTGATAAAGAAATTCTTCAAATCTATTGGAATTTAAACGTCCATTTTCATAAAAGGCTTCAGCAATATTAACGCGCATCTTATTTATGTACCTCTTTATAATTGAATTTGACAAACATTGAAACAAATAAATGTTAAATTTAAGTTGGGGGAAAAAATTCTCAACAAGATGGGACTCTCAATCAACATTGCGAATTATGTTTGGATTACCCTTTAAAATGTGTGTGTGTGTTTTTGTGAAAAAACTTTAAAACTTTATAAAAATTATGTTGGCAGTAGCGGAAATAGTGGGACCTAGATCACAAAAGAAAATAACTCTTAGTGAGGACACCACAATCTTTTAAGCTTAACTGTTTACAATAAGGGAAGCGGTGAATATACTTTCCTATAGGGGAAACAGTAGTATGATAATAATGATGATATACTTTGACATCTAAGCTGCCCTTAAAGCCCTAAGCAGTTGTGTTTTTACATCCAGGTTAGTACTAAAATGTCACAACCGGCTAGATGAACTGGCGAGCCAGAACCAAATTACTCTGATTACTATCTTATTACTATCGCCAGAAGGTGAGGGACACTATGACACTGTTGCCGTAGACACCTATGCCAAAAAAAGACGAGCAGAGGGACTTTAATTGCATGTACTCTAACATTTTGCTGCATCAAGAGTCTCCTTAGGAGGGAGATGAAAAAATAAAAGGAGTTAATCGTGGAGTAACATTGAAACGAAACGAATGGTATTGAACATGTTGATGTAAAGTGAGCCGAACGTGCTATAAGACTAAAGAGAAAAAATCTCTGATCACTGACAGATGCACTTACAGATCATTATACCTAGCTAAAGCTTCTGTATAGCAGGATTTGTGGTGAGGAGGAGGAGTCAGTAGAGCATTTGAACACTCACTGTTGGGCATTGGGACAGATTATATGACGGTGAACAGGACTTGCCACCATTCCCAATGAAAGATTTAATCTGGTTTCTGAACGTTCTTAGCCCGTGAGAAGAGGAAGTACAATAGATCACCAATGGTTATAATGTAAGTAGCCGTTTTGAGCCACATCCCATTCAAATAATAACAATAATGTTAACGTAAGTGCGCTCCTGGTAAACACACATAATTTTCTAAATATTTCAAAAACAAGCATCGTCTTTACAACTTTATGCTCGTAATATTAGTTAAACAAAATTAATGTGCAAAACAAAAGCAATAAATGGAAAAAAAGTTCAGCCAGTGGAAAATATGAAATGAAATTGTCAGAAAGGGCTTCTCTATCTTTCAATTTATATTTGCAGACTAAATGAATGATGATGCAGGCTTTATGGCATTGTTTTCAAGCTAAGCAGTACCTCTTGCTTTACTATAAATATTCTTTAAAGTTTGCATGTTTTAAATAATTATAATTGCATCATGCTGTTATTTTCAATAAGCTTAAGTATAAACTCAAGTAAAAAAAAAAGTAAAAAATGTAACAATTTTCTAATAGAGATAAAATGCACAACAATTACGATACAGAGATCAAAAAGAATCTTAAGTATTTAAAGCAAAAGAAAAATGATATTAAATTTTTTAAAAATAGTTTTTCCACGTTAAGCTATTTTTTAAGCAGCAATCTGCTTAATACCATGCAGGAGTATAAAAAAAACAAAACAAAAAAAATCCCCCTCTTCTTAAGTTCGAATATTTTGTGCATAAAAGAAAAAATTTTATGCATTTTTTCTCATATAGATATATAATGTATATGAATGCAATTGCTTTGTGCAAAAAATAACAAAAGAAAAGCAAAGAATTACTTACAATGAATGTCAAATAAAAGTCACACAGCTAAAGGACTTCAAAAGGTTAAACTTTTTAACATACTAACAGAATATTTACGACAAATTTAATGTAAAAAAAAGAACAACAATAAACTAGTTAACTGAAAGTTTTGGTTTGAAGTTACTTTTCACAGATTTTCAAAATTTTCTTTAAACAAATTTAAACATTTAATTAAATTGCGGTTTTGATAATAATACTTAATTATCACACAAGATGACGTTGTAATTAAGAAATCAAGAAAGATACACACACACACATTTACATACTAGTATTTAAAATTGAACAGTCATGTTTCAACAGCTTGAGCAAATATGAAGATATTGTCACTGTCTCTTGTTAAATAAACGTTAATTACATTGCTTTATTTTTTTCTTTAAAATTGTCATTGTTTAAGTAAATTTATTACATAATTGTATTTGTGTGCGTAATTTTTTACATTTCTTAAAAGCTTTCAGCAGCAGCTGTTGTTTAAGTGTTTTTTGTTGTAAATAAATTACATCTTTGTTTTGAGGTTTATTAAATATAATAAAGGATATTTTGTATTTTGCCTTAATTTGTTTCGAAGGCTGCAATAGTTAACAAAACAAAACAAAAAAATAATAATAAAAAATATTTTAGGATGTTGTAAAAATGAAGGGGTTTAAAAGCGACAGCAAATTGTTTTATTGTAACAAACTTCTTTGCATAACAGAGTAATTAAATTTTATTGTTGAGCAAATAAAAACAAAGAACGCCCATAAATGCAGTCATTTGTCAAGAGAGCAAAAAGTTATATGCCTGTTGTGCAATAGTCTCCTTGAAGGAAAATGTTGCTTTCTATATAAAATTCTTAAACAAAATTTTATTTTTTTCCTTTTTTTTAAATACGCTTCAAATATATGTTTGTTTTGTAAAGGTGTAGGGGAAAAGCCGGGAGCAAGCTTTGTTTTTCGTAAAACTAATATTAATTAATTTTGTATAATTATTCTTTCTTAAAACTGATAAGCAAAATGCATATTCTCAAAAATGTAATGTAATGGTAATTAAAAAAATACTTTATAGTTTTAAGTATTCTAAAAATTATGATGCTATATCCTGTTATATGAAAAAATATGAAGTCTCAATAAAAACCAAGTTAGTTAAAGTTTGTAAAGGTGCTCCTTAAAATATGCAATGATTTTTCAAATAAAGTTTCATATATCGCATCTATCTAAATAATAAGCAAACGTGTTCTTTAAAATCCCCTTTGTAGCCGTATTATTGCACCGATGTAGTTATAAATCGTTTTAAAGTCCTTTCTGTACAGAAGTGAAAAAGTTTAATCATTAATAATAATAATAATAATAATAATAATAATAATAATAATAATAATAATAATAATAATAATAATAATAATAATAATAATAATAATAATAATAATAATAATAATAATAATAATAATAATAATAATAATAATAATAATAATAATAATAATAATAATAATAATAATAATTTTCGGTTCAGTATATAAAAAGTTATACGGCTATTAATTTGTTACTTACACTAACAAACAAAATATGTGCAACTACGAGGGTGGATTGCAACTAAAACTGCCTAGCGCTAGATGGTAGCACAAACAAACAAAAAGGAAGATGGCGAAAGAGACAAAAAAAAGGTTCCATAAACATTACGGTGAGTCTGCTCCGTCAGATTATATGGTAAAGTATTGAACTGATGGATTTAACGCGACCGAACAAGCTCAAAAATGAAAAAGCTTTACATCAGCACCTTCCATTACGGCCTTTCTGATGATGGAGCAAGTCCACAGAGTTAATTATTCACGATTCACCGGCGCCCCCGTCATATGAACTAATCCCTCCTGTATACAATTTCCCAGCAATCGATGGAAGACAAGGCTTAATGAGTTGGTAGGCCGAAGCCCACTAGCATTATCAGCCCTTAAGCCAACTCACCTTTCAACCACCACCACTGATTTTTTAGAGTACAGGTATCTGTTGTAAAGGCAACCGACCCACAGGGTCCAAACACACCAATTATTAGGGATACTAACTCCCCCTTCTTGCATTTTAGGTCTCAACAACAGCCAGAATTTTCTAGCCAAGTCAGGCACTTGGACCATAATCAGTCCGAGTTGATTTTTGGATCCACCACTACAGTCTAGAGACCAAAAATCATTCGAAACAATGGATGGAAGCTGGTGGAAGTACTCCAAAAAAGGTGAAGACAGTGAAATCGGCTGGCAAGGTTACGGCCACTGTATTTTGGGATGCCTACGGAATGTTGCAAATTTATTATATTGAAAAAGGATCCACAATCACAAGAAACTATTATCGTGCATTATAGGATCAATTGGTTGAGGCAGTCAAGAAAAAACACCCACATTTAAAGAAGAAAAAAGTGCTCTTTCTTCAAGACAACACACCGGTTCACACAGCATTAGATTAGGTTAGGTTAGGTAGGCAGGCCGCTGGATACCCCGGAATAGTCTAGGTTGTCCAGCTCACTTGGGTCCTTTAGTCGTTCTCTTTGTGATTGCCTGAAAAATAAGATAGTGGAGTGGAGAGAAGAAAAGAAGTTAAAGTGTGAGTGGAAAGGATGGGCGGGGCATTAGATACGATGCTAAAATTACGTGAAATACACTTCGAATTGGTTGATCATCCACCTTATAATCCAGGTGTAGCTCCTAGTGATTTTTTTCTGTTTCAGAACTTGATTCATTCCAAACGGAGAAGTGATTACCGAAACTAGCACGTATTTTTAGGGATTCTCAAAAACGTATTATTCAGATGGTATAAAAAAGTTGGAAGATCGTCTTACAAAACGCATTGAGCTAAAGGGAAACTGTTGAGAAAAAAATGGTTTTTGAAAAAAATTGGTTTTTTCTTACTTAGGTAGCTGAAATCTAGCAATCGGCCCTCGTAAATGTTAAACAAAGACAGACATTACTAGTGAAGAACATATTGGTATGTATGTGGATCTTCACGATTTTACTGGTTTCAACACTGGAGTTTATATGAGAGTGCATTACATAAGAGGTGTAAAAAAATGCCGTCAATTGCGTCGACCGGTGAATAGTAAATATAAATGTGTCATACGATGTTAACTGGAATTTAAAAACGTTATCTGTATATCTGCAGTAAATTGTGGCTGGGAACGAAAAATGGTCTCATTACGTTTATCCTAAGCACAGAAATTCATAAGGATATCCCGGCAACGCTTCCACGTCCACCACGGACCGTGGTTCTAAGGTCATCCTCAGTATTTGGTGGGACTAACTTGGAGTAGTGTACTATGAGTTGTTTAAACCGACTAAAACAATCACATCCAATCGTTATCGAATGCTATCTTTTTATTTTTATATTATTATTTTTTTATGTTATATAATGGTATTCTTTGGGATCAAGTTCAAATCCTGCTTTCGCCAATTATTATTTTAAATTATAACAATACTTAATGAAATCAATGACTTTTGATCAAAGAAGATAGGAAAAATATTTGAATACTAAATTTGGAGTAGTTGTTCTCCATTCGCAGTCGCTACGCTACTCATGATAAAATATTAAAAAATATTCTATAAGTTCAACTATTTATCATTTTCAATTTTTTAATTTTTATAAAAAATTCCAAGCTTTTTTACTTGTCTGCAGCAACAACTGGGATCTGTGGCAGAAATTGAACCTGCAACCTCAAGAGTATTGGTCGAATACTCTACCAAATCAGCCATCGAGGCACCCTTAATGCGTTTGATCCGAATGTTAAGAAACAAACGGCCGCAAAACAATGAGAGACATGAACCTGAAAAACCTGTTTTGCGTATTTGGACAATTTTTAATAAAATGCCCTTCTTTCTTACAGCCATGACACTTAAATTTTTTGGTTTTCTGAAATTTTTTATGTAGCGCAAATGCGTTTTCTTTCTTTTTTTTTTTTAATATTTCTTCTTTAATTAAAAAAATCTTTAATATTAAAACTGTGAACAAAGGCCCATAACCTGTTGTTAAGTAAAACGCGTGCGCTTATGTTGAAAGTTATAAAAGAACTAAAAGAAAAGTTTTATTCGTTTCTCTCATTACACTTATGTTCTAGGTTATGTCAGTATGTAATTCTAGTGATGCTAAACTAAATGGTTATTCACTTCACAACATTAATAATCTTTTTATGTACTTTAACTTTTTGTTACAATGTATGTTGATTGTTTTTATGTGTGTTAAAATTGTTTTCAATATGTTTTCAAATATTTTTGATTTTGTAAACAAAACTAAAAAAAATTTTTGCTGAAGAAATCTTCCGAAAAAAGACGAAATATCGAATATAATTAAAACATTTTTATATAAAAAACAAAATTGACCTCAAGCTTAAAATCCTTTTCAATTTAATTTACAAAAAAAGGTCAAATAATTAGGATCAAGATAATATACAAAGAAATAAGCACAAAATAATGTCGTATCAACATCTTAAGAAGAATAAATTTGTGAGAGAGCTGATAAATAGGTTCAAGATGGTTAGGAGCAAGATAATTAAATGCAAGGCAACTAACATTCCTTATTCGTTGCCGCAATTCAGGTATTATTCCGAGATTCATTAGGAATTCAACTAAAAATATTTTCAATATATTTCATGAAAACTGTTTTGGCGGGAACCAAATTCACCAAACAATCAAGAGACATGTACAATTTATACAAAGCAAGATACTGAATTTGGCATTAAAGCAGAAACACAATTTTTTGAAGAAGATACAACATGAAATGCAGTGGATTCAAAATAATTTAAGAATATTTCTAAGTAATGAGGACATGCACAGATTTTTTGCTAAAGTGATTTTTCAGGACGACAATGCTCCAGTCCATATTGCAAGAGTGACGAAGACACACTAGGAAATTTTGAAATGGGAAGACAGACTCCACTTGACATATTCTGCAGATATTGCTCCCTTAGACTGCCACTTGTTTCAATTAATGGATTACGACATGGCTGACTTGTACTTCTGGTCTTATGAAGAAGTAAAAAATTGCATCGATTCGTGCATCGCTTCAAAAGGAGACCAAAGTTTTCAACGCGGGTTTCATATGCTGCCAAAGGGAGAAGGTAGTAGCCAGGGATGGCTATACTTTGAATTAAAAATGTGTTACCAGTTTTTTTTAATAAAGCCTTGAATTTCGAAAACGAACGGCGAAAGCGAAGTTGTACACTTATGTAGTTATGTAGTGCTTAGGTGGCCCACAAGACAAATTAGTATGGAAACTGCCCCCAGTTACGTTTACGTAAAGCATCCAAAAGCCATTTTAGTTCTGACCCCGCAAATTTTCTTACGCCATTAGCATTATTTGGCTAAGGCGAGTTATTTTGAATTTCTAGCTACATCACATATCTGTCACGAAAAATCTGTGAGTAAGCAGTAGATATGTATGTTTTTATATTTTTTCTTTGACTTGTAAGCATTTTCTAAGCATACCTGCCAAAGCTTTGAACGTACCAAAAATACTTCTCTATTATGACTTAAAAATGTTCAAATTTTATACATATTTTTTCACTGAAAACTTTGTTATTGTTTTTTTTTTTTTGAACTTTTAGCTTTTAAAATTTTCTATTATACAATTATCCCATAATGTATTCTTGACTTAACACTAATCTTCTACTTTATTTTCTTTATAAAAACAACTTAAGATTTAATTTCTTTATGATGGCTGTTAGTTTTCTTATAATATTATTTCTATTTTCAAAGAACACTCTGAGCTGGCAGCAAAAGAGAAAGAAGAAACCCATAATGTCTTTATATTATTATTGATTTTACGTAAATTAAAGTAGGAAAAAAAACGCACACTGAAAACAAAAGCTTCCTTTAAGTAATTTGTGTATGCATGTGTGTGTGTGTACGAGTATGTCTGTGTCGTGCAGAGACATTTATTATTACTTTATGGCGTTTTATATTCAGTAAGAACAATTTTTGTGCTGGACTATTTCTAAATATATTTTGTTGACCTTTATGTGTTTGAAGTATTGGAAGCAAAATATCTAGATAACGAAAATTATATGAAGCGTATTTTGTGTGACAATTGGGGATTTTTGATAATTTTTCCTTTACATTTTGCTTGGTGTCTAAAAAACACATAAAAGTTGCATGTCTTTTGACCACAATCATTAAGGATAATAAAGGTATATGTGTGTATATACAAACGTTGTGATATTAGTAGGTGGTCAATAAAAAAAAGTTCTGTGGCGTCTTCTTTTCAAATAAATTTGTAATAAATTCAAATGATAATGTTTGAAGATTTCAAGTGGTATTTGTCATGACTTTAAGCAATATATTTTTTCTGGTTTATGAAAATTAAGGTTTCTCAAAGTCATAAATTTTGAATATATAATAAAGTAATGAGTTTTATATAAAGTAATAAAATTTTTACTTTTTTTTGGTTATTATTTCTACTTTACTATAAAACATTTAAAGTTTTCATTTGTTTCAATACTTTGAAGTGCTTAATGCTAGACATGATTTCTGTTTCACACTTTTATTAAATTTTTTTTAGGTTTTAAAATCAGTAAAACTTTATGGCTACAAAATAGTCTAATCCTTGTTATCCTTAAAACAAAATCGAAGGAAAGTAACTTAAAAAGTAAATTGTAAAAGTTTTTAATGAAATGTAAGTCACATCATTATAAATGTTTTTTATAAACTTTAAGATTAATTTTTCTTTCTCACTTGTTAAAGCCTAAAAGTAGACTAACAAAAAGGAAAAAGTTGAGAAGAAAAGATATATGTAGTATGTATAAGCACAGAAGTTTAACTTTCCCCAAACATCAAATACCCTTAATCAGCTTAAATTCACACGTATTGATTGAATTTTCAATCAAAGAATTTTTCACAACTTTTGTGCTGTTGTTTTTTTCTTTATAAAAGGAGGAAAAATTTATACGAGTACAATACTTAAGCAGTCCTTTTGAAAATAATTTCTAAGAAATAATAAAAAAGGCAAAAAATATCAGGAAAATGATTATAAAAAAATTCAGAATTTATAGTCATTAAGAATTAAGGTTAAAATGTAAAGCCTACATTAAGGCAAGCGGTTTATCAAGTGTAGCAAGAGAGGAGAAAAATGAATTAAAAACGATTTGTATGCCAAATTGCGTGCTCAAAGAAGTTTACTCTAACTTGACAAAAACATTAAAGGGCAATTTGTTAGTTTTTATAAAAAATAAAATATAGTTTTGCGGAAACGCACAATTTATACTAAAACGCACGTACTGCAAAAAGGGTTTTAATTTGTGCTGTACAGATAAAGTAAGACGTCTTGTACATTTTTATTTTAAGCGAGAGCATTATTTTAATATGTCTTTTTGTTCTATTTTGTGTTTTAAGAAAATTCCAGTGATAAGCGGGGTTGGTGTTCGGTCAAAGACGGCATAAGAAAATGAAATTCTTTTTAGTTTACATAATGTCTTGTATTTACTTTCAGAAAAATTTTAAAGGACAAATAATTAAAAAAACCCCCGCATTAATTTGTGCTCGAATGATTCCATATTTTGCTTGAATATGGACAACAAACGGAAATCGTAATTAGACATAGAGCAAAACTAACGTATTATGCTACATAGTTGTTCAACTCTGACTGCCTAAATTACCTTTGACAATAATATTTTTTGTACATCTTTAGCTAAGTTCATTGTAAAATAGTTTTATATGAAGTATGCTGCAATTGTAAGGTGACCTGAGTTGGGTTTTCTGTGCATATACACTTACTACATGCTGGCAGTTGCACCGATCAATAATTTATATATGCGCGTATTTTTATTAAAATTCTTATTTGTAACTAAGTTACCGAAGTAATTTAAAAATAGAAATTGAAACAGCCTGAAAGTTAGCTTAGACTGACAAATATTATTATCGTTAATTTTTTTTTAGCTTCTATTTATTTATTGAATCTTTACAATGTTAACTAACAATAACTGCCTGGCCCACTATGTCACTCGACATCGCTCGCTCGCATAAATACATTTGATACAAAAACAAATTTTAAAATGTTGTTTTTGGTATGCATGTGTTTATGCGAGCGATCGATGTCGAGTAATATAGTGGGCCACGCCCTAAGTATTGAAATCTTTAGACTAAATACAAAAAATTAACTAACTCCAGCCAATACTAGACAAGAAGTTTTATTTTGCGCCAATTATATCGGTAAATTACCTAGTTAAAGATCTGATGGTGGCAACAGTATCCGTTCTTCTCAACCGAGTGTGACCACTAAAATTAAGTATGCTTCGTGCAAGAGGCTTTGGGTGAAGTTGCAATTTGCTGATATACCTTGTCACATGCTTTGAAAACTCATCTTTTAGCAGTGGAACACACAGACCCTTGTGAATTCGGGAGTTTCTTACGGTCCATGAAGCTGCAGTAATTGCTCGAAGAATTTTGTTTTGTCGCCTTTGAATTTGTTCAATGTTTGACGCTGAGGCGGTGTTAATAGTTAAGTTTTCAAAATCGAGATTAATTTCCGGACTTGCAATTCGTAAAATAAAAAAATAAAATTATAAACAAATTCTCTTCTATGTTTCTCAGTTGTCTGCATGTCGATATTTCATAAGAGCTACCCTAATCATCAGTAGACTTTGGAATTTGTTTAAAGATATTCTCCAACATTCAACTTTATATAAAGTTCAACTTTTTATAAAGTTGAATGTTTAAGAAGATCTTTTAAAAATGTCCAAAGTCTACACGAAAGGTAGGGTAGCTCCTATGAAATGTTGACATATATGTAGCTGTTTACGTTTGGCAACCCGGTTAATTCAAGTCGAGTATGGCAGCCCTTTGCAGCGCGAACTTAACGCATACAGGCTTGTTAAGTTCGAACTGCAAGTTTTCGACCTCATGTTCGCTTGGTTTTTTTTTCATTCCTTATTGAACTGCAGACGGAGGCGCTACCAAGTGAAGTTTTTTTTGTGTTCTTAAAATTAATTCTTTTGCAGTGAGAGTGTGCGCCAACAAAGCTTTTGAAAGTGTTTTCTTTTTTTTTTCCTAAAAATATAATAAAGTGTGCCGCCAATCAAAGGCACTAGAATATTTAACCAAACAAAATTTGTGTTTAATTCCATCACCACTAAAAGGCCACAGGATAATTGTTTCTTTGGTCTATTACGCGCCGTTGAACGGTCAACAAATCAAGGGGTCTTTGCGAGACTGCCACAATAATAGTATCAGAGGACATACAGCACGCAGTTGTTGCAATCGTAGTACTGGGTCAACAATCTCTTCCAATACCACACCAACAACAACAGTACCATCAGCCGCAGCCAAAGCGAGCGCATCATCGGGTCAGTTCCCCATCAGCCTAGAATCATCGCCACGCGTCAGTGAACAACAGTCCCTCATCTAATTGCATCACCGCCCCTTTTTTCTTGGACGACGGTAAGTCCTCAGTTTTCTTTTTAACTACTTTTTTTATTGAAACCCCGTGTGCCCCGCACAGTAGTTTTGATTGACATTATTATTAGAAGCTAATATAGTGAATAAAATTCAATTGTTTGTATTAAAAAAAAAATATTGCGACTCCTGCAACCCCTTTTTTTATTGAACCCCTTTTTTATTGAACTTGGTGACTCATGCGAGTGTATTTATTATCAGTGCTAACCATTCGGACTCCTCAAGTCAGGATAGATAATCCAAAAGAAGAAACAACTTGTTAATAATTTACAAATTATCAATAAATTACAAATTCTTAATAAACTACCCCATAAATTATACAATAATTCTCGTTGATTTTCCCTAAAACCCTAGTAGAACTTTCTTTACTCAGAATTGTTTACCCCAAAATTGTTTATTGCAAAATTGCATTGAAAAGCATGACATTATGATTATTGCTTCCACTAGTTTTTTCCGAATTTCGAAGCTCGATTGTGAAGAACTGGACATATAATTATAAATCACTATACATTTACCAAAAAAAAAAAACCAAAAAATTTTTAATTTAAAAATTATGAATTTTAACAAAAATTTAGCACACTATACATTTATGATTCAAAGTATTTTTGTTACGTTTACCACGAGTCTTGATCAAGTATTGCCACCAATTCTGCATCTTCGAAAACCTTCTTTCTCCTACCGTTATACTGGTCTTTGACGTCAAAATCCCCACCTGGAAGCGTTGAAACCATTTTCGGCATGTTCTTTCACTAATATCGGCTTAACCATAGATAGCTGAGAATATTCAATGAGCCTCAGCCCCTGATTTCTTCACATTAAAACAGAAAATTTTAACCTCCCGAGAATTTGTCTTATAAGCTGACATATTATAGATATTATAGACATGTACCTTAGCATATTATATGACATCTTCAATATATTCGTTTCGACTATCACTTATCGTTACAGCCATATATTGCAACACGGAAGAAGCAAATTTGTACAGCTATATATATATAACAGAAAGTTATTTTGGTTCTTTCAAAATCCAAAATAAAACTAAAATTTAAAAAATTGTGTTTTTAGGAAAAGCAGACAACTTGTTGTAGCATGAATTATTGTTTTATCAAATTTTAGTTCCCTAAGATATGCTATACTTTTAGCACTATATTTATTTCGCTAGTGTGAAGTACCGCAGGCAACTGCTGACCTACCGAAACAATTCTTTGCTAATATGTTAGCGTTTCAATTTTGAAATGCTTTTATACTAAAACTTGCGCTGTAGAAAAAAAAAACGTTGGCATTACTACTTAAAAACACAAAGAGCCTTTTTTCTCCTTTATGTTTGTTTGGAAATAATTATCAACAAATTATGAAAACTAAAATAATTATTTCCACATAAAGCCAGGGGAATTCATACCAGGTTAATGCGAGAGCAATAAATACAATACTACAAAAAACATATTTTTCAAATGTCAAGGAAAAATATAAACACAAAAAGGAATTAAAGAAACAAATACAATAAAAAATATTTATAAGAAACGAAACTTTTAATAATTTCTGAAACAGATTAGAATTTAAAAAAGTTATCTACTGCGCTATCAATTCCACCTATTATGAGTTCGCCTTGACATAAAGCAGGTCAGTAATAAAAGAAGTTGAGAATAAAATATGTTACATATTTTGCCTGTTTTCATGTAGTATATTTAGAAAAGAACACACGTTTTTTATTTATACTGTTGCCTCCTTTTTAGAAAAGAACTTAGAAAACGCGTAGAATAATTGTATTATACTTTTAAGAAAAGAAACGCTGAATAATTAAAATTTTATGATCAGCGCCGAGATGCTCTGCAAGGCAGAATCTACCGGGGACTTTGCTAATCTCCGTTCTGCCAACTAAACTCTTAGTGAGGGTTGCGGAATTCCAACAAAACATAAGTCATGCGGCTTCCTAGAGCTGTATTTGCTACAACAAACAAGGAACCCCTATCTCATTATGCCCAAGAAAGCTGCTCCCCGGGTGTAAATCTTAGTGGAAAGTTGGCATCAGAACTTCTTGAAGTAATTTATTCTGGAAATCGTTGCTGAAATAAATAATTTCATAACCGGATTGATGACGTCTCGCTGAAACCATATGTTGTCTAGATTGTTTCATTCCGTCCAGTTAAGGTCATAAGAACTTCGTTTACAAAAGCTTTTCTAATTTGCAGCCAGTACAGCCTAATCTTACAAAAAATAAACCCCATTCACCTCGCTTGACCAAAATCTGAAACAGACTCTATGAACTTAGGTGTTTGCTTCTCAATCTTTGGATAACGATTTTCAATCTGACGTTTAACTGTATTCACAAAGCCATTCAGATGCAAAGTCAAAAAATCTTTTGTCATTTATCTTGCACTAGTACTCAAGGATTGATTGTTAGATATAGGAGCTAGGAAAATACCACGTGGTTAGATTTTAAGGGTCATTGTCAAATATGAACCAAACCTAATCGGCAATTTTTGTTTTTTTTGCTCTTCATTTGGCATTTCTTAATATCAGACTAATTCAATTTGAATCGTGGAAAGATACACAATCGAGCAACGCTTTAAAGTTATTCAGGCTTATTATGAAATATTCGAAGAGAATCATCTTCAGTGATGAGGCACATTTTCACCACAGTGGATTCGTGTCAATAAGCAGAATTGCCGCATTTGAGCGAGTGATGATGCAAGAATGATTGTCGAAAAATCAATGCACCCACAAAAAGTGACTGTTTGATGCAGTTTAAGGGCTGGCGGCATCATCGGGCCATAATTTTTCCAAAAATAGGCCGGTCAGGCAGTTACTCTAAATGGTGTTCGCCGTCGTGACATGATAACGAACTTTTTATGAGCCGAATTGGAAGATAAGGATGTAGACGATATGTGATTTCAGCAGGATGGTGCCACTTGCCACACGACTAACGAAATAACGGCTCTGTTGCGCGACAAGTTCAATGGCCGTGTTATATGAAGTAGTCGCGGCGGCAATTGGCCCCCAAGATCATGTGATTTGACACCGTTGGACTTCTTTCTTTGGGGTTGTTTAAAAGAAAAGGTGTACGCCAATAAGCCAGCAACAATTCAAGTGCTAAATGATAAGATAAGTCGCCACATTGACGGCATAGAATTCTCAGTTATGCTTAAGCGTTATCAAAAATTTCGACTATTGGATGAAAGTGTGCCATCGAGGTCGCGGCGGCCAATTGGCCGATAATTTATTCATAGAAAATTGAACCATATTAATATTTCCATAATAAATAGAAATGACAATAGTTCTTAAATAATTTGTGTTTTATTCAGAAATGACAATAATTTCTAAATAACTTGTGGTTTTTTGTTTAAAATCAACAGCGGCCTTAAAAGTTAATCACCCTTCAGATTATGAAACAGGAGAAAAGAGGGAGTAGGGTTTGTTGACAAACGATATGATATCATTTAAAATACTGGAGTTCAATTAGTTAAATTTTTTTCAAAAAACTTTTAGAAAGTTTTAATAATAACAGCATATTACTAGTTCGAAAATAGCTCCAGTTTTACAAGTAAAAACCAGAATAAATGTGTGTGACAGCTGCCACTTGCTCAAAAAAAAAAAAGATTACACTAAATATAAAAACACAGCTCTTACTGAGAAGTTCGATGTAAACAAAAGGCATTCATTACTTATATATGAGTATGAAACTATGAATTTCTGAAATTGGAATTGAAAATTATGTGTAAGCTGGATATCTTGAAAGTGGAATATATAAATCTGCTAAAGTAAGCCGATAGCCGATATATGCTAGTGATTTTAGCTTTAAGATTTATTGTAACTTTAATTATAATAAATAGGTGAATAAATAAAATCTGCTAAAGAAAATTCCTTAGACTTGAAATGTTTTATCACACTTCGTATCATTTTACTACTGTAAGTTTAATTAAGCTTTAAATTAAAACCATATTTATTTTTCATCCTTGAAACACATAAACATATATAAATTTTTTTCAATTTTATTAGTGAGCAAGCTTTTAAGTATATTGCAATTTTTCATGACACTTCAAATTAAACTTATCATTTTTTATGCTACTTCATTTATTTCTTTCTTCCTACGCTGTCATGTCTAGATAAACATCAAGTTGAATTAAAAAAAGAATATTATTTAAACACTGGGGGGAATCGTAATAAAGAAAAAAAAAAAAAAAAACAGACAACAATAATAAAGTAATGTTCTTTATTTCTCTAACTAAAAAAAGAAACAATATGACTTTCATAAACTCAACTATTATTAGAAAAATGTTTAGGGATAAAAAAAAAACTGGAACAAGAGAAGAAAAACTTTATTTATACACTGCTCATAATATAAAGTACATAAATAAAAAACGAAGAAAAACAAAATTTTATCTTTACGTAGGTTCATTAACTACGTAAAATGAAATTATTTGTAATAAACAAATATTGAAGTAGATGATGTTTGGCAAGTAAAGAAATGAAAAACTTTGGAGAGAAAAAAAAAACCACCTAAAAGCATGCTTCATAATAGTGGGAGCCAGTTGGGCTTGTTTATGTGTTTCTGTTTTATTTATTTAATACCAAACAATTTTTCTAATTGATTCCTCTTCTTTTTTTGTGTTTTTATCCTCAGCTCTCCCGCGAACTGTCGTTCGATAAAATATTAGTTTATTTTGTGTTTCTTTTGCTACATTTTTAATAATGAGTCCCCTGTTAATATTTTATAAAAATAAACGAAAACAGCCAGATAAAAATTATATATGTAACATTATAAAGTAGAAGTATTAAGGTGTGTCTTTTGTTAGTGACCGTTAGCATTTAGTGGAGGTGTATTTTGTTGTTTGTTTTGAAAAGATAATAATTTGCGATTGTATTAAGGTCCTTTACCACACACAAACACACACAAACACTCACATATTAAGCCACGCTTTTGCTTGTACACTCCAGCCTTTTATTTGCAAAGCAATATTGAAATTGTTATTATTGTTTATATTTCACCCACTCTTGCAATTTGGCGTTCTTTCTGTCTCTCCGCTCATCTCCCTCTCTCTCTTGCTCTAACACTCTCTCTATTTATCTTTCTTTACATCTTGCCTGAACATTAAACATGTGGAGTGTTAACAATATGTATGAGATAAGATCTAAAATTGCATTATTGTTGCATTATTGCTATTACTGTTGTGGCGACAACGATGGCGTCAACCTCGTCACTGTTGATTATGATTATGTTGTGTTGTATACTTTAAGGATAAGTAATTTCGAAAGCATATATGTAGGTAGCCAGGTATGTTGGTAAATATAAACAAAACTATTTATATATTGCTTTGTTTGTTATATGTTTTTATTGATGTCATTATTAAAAGGCGATTAGTTTGTATGTTTTTTTTTTCTATTTAGTCGAGAATTTAAAGGAGTGTAGGAAAATATACAATATAAGACGTAATAACTATTTGTTAAATTGATTTGTATACGAAAAATTTCTGTCGAAAATGTTGTACTATATTAAAACAAAACTAATAGGGATGACATTGTTTTCCAAATATAAAACTATGTGTGAAACAAGAGGAAATTTTTTACGATGACTTCAAAAAATATCTAAAAGGCATATCTTTTAATTGTATTTGTATTGTATTTTCTATTTGTAACTATAAAGTTGCAAATAAATTTGCAAAGTATAGGCAGAGTAACAAAGACCTTATAACCATGATGGCTCAAAAAACGTGAAGAAATCTTGACGTTTTTCTTATTTGCGTTCATGCAACGCGAAAAAAAACTTTTTGGACGAAAAACGTAACAATTGACATCTGCTTTCTGTCTGTGTATCGCGTTTTTACATGCCAAACAGGCGAATGCTGCGCGAATGGAAATTTTTATTCGTTGAGCAAGAAAAAAAGAAGAAGCTTGAACAAAAATAGAGATTCAAATATCGGGTGGTTAAATTTCAAGGGCCGATATTGAATGTGAACCACACCTAAACACCAAGTTTTTTTCCGAATTTTATTTGACATTTCTCTATCTCAGACTTATTCAATTTAAACCATGGAGATATACACAATCCAACAACGTGTTAAAGTTATCCAGACTTATTATGAAAATAATGATAAATTTTTGAAGAAAATCATCTTCAGTGATGAGGCACATTTTCACCTCAGTGGATTCGTCAATAAACAGAATTGCGTCATTTGGGCGAATGAGAATTCAAGAGTGACTGTCGAAAAACCAATTCACCCACAAAGAGTGACTGTTTGGTGCGGTTTATGTGCTGGCGGCATCATCGGGCCGTATTTTTTCCAAAATGAGGCCGGTCAGGCAGTTACTGTGAATGGTGTTCGCTATCGTGAGATGATAACTAACTTTTTATGGCCCGAATTAGAAGATATGGATGTAGACGATATGTAGTTTCAGCAGGACGGTGCCACTTGCCACACAGCTAACGAAACAATTGCTCTTTTGCGCAACAAATTCAATGGCCGTGTTATATCACGTAATGGTTATGTCAATTGGCCGCCAAGATCATGTGATTTGACACCGTTGGACTTCTTTGGGGTTATTTGAAAGAAAAGGTGTACGTCGATAAGCCAGCAACAATTCAACAGCTGAAGGATGAGATAATTTGGCACATTAACGGCATAGAACCTCCATTATGCCTCAGGGTCATCGAAAATTTGGACCATCAGATGGAGGTGTGCCGCCGCAAAAACAAGTATGCATACATGTTCACACATATATACATAAATAAACGTTCATATCCATGTTAACACATACATACATATACATATATGTATATGCAAACAATTTCCTTTTTTGATAATTATTTGAAGAAAGGAAATAATTTAAAAAATAAAAGAATAAATTAGGATCAATCCATAAAGACATTTGCCTGATCATCAACCAAATTTGTATGACCAGCAAATATTCTATAATTTTTTTCCAGCATAAAGATGTTTTGTTTACATAAATATTTATTACTGGTTTCTTTTTTTCAATTGAAATAGGGTTACCGTTGTTCACGACGCAAAAATGTATTTTACACGAAAAAAGTACACAAGATACATATAACTCTTATAGTGACAATACTGGGGATTGAAAATATGTATACAGAACGCGAACAATGAGAAGCGCGTTACACACAGCCAATTTCTTACGTAGTCACAAACGTGTCGCTGGTTTTCGCTTTATTTAAAACGCGATCCATGAACAGGCTGCAATACTAACTGTATTACTGTACAGTTAATCAATGAGACTGAGATGCAAAACTCTCGAAGGCCAAACAACAAAGACAAGCCTGATCGCACTTAGGAAATAATAAAGATGACGCGAGAGCTGTTCCGCAACCCAGAGCTGCTTCACGAGTGTTTTTAGTACTTTTGTTCTGTTATTCATGTTTTCTGTTTTTATTTATTTTTTTTTATACTTGTTTGTTTTCCCCGGGGTACAGGTTGTTTTTGCCTTTTCGTTTTCCAAACTAGGGCGCTCTGTTTTTCGGGTAAAGACAGGAAGCAGCCCCTCGTTTGTTGCAGCAACTAAAACGCTAGGAAGCTACATGACTTATGTTGTGTTGGCTTTCAACACACTTACCAAAGGTACAAATTGGAAGAACGAGGACCAGCATACGCCCGGGTGGTTCTGCTTGCAGTTTAACTCAGGCTGATCATAGTTTAGGTGCCTACCTTGGCTCGAACATACTGGCTGTGCCTTAAACCCAAAGATGCAATAAGGAGGAGTTAGTATCACTGATAAATAATGATGCATGACTTTTTGCGGGGGCTAACAACAACCAAATTAGCCTCAAAGGCTGGGTTGGTAAACTACTGGGTCAACAGTCGCAAGGTCGCAGGTGCGATTGCCCCCAAAGACTCTAGATGTTACTGCAGATAAGGGAAAAGTTTCACAGGATTTGTTTTTATTTTATTAAGAAAAATAATAGTAAAAATAATAACAACAATTATATTCTTCATTAAGATATCCAGGAAAATGTTCGTCCCCTCAAAGGTGACAAAAACAAAAACTTTATGAATCTATATATACAAAGATGAACTAAAAAATATGTGTAATCGCATAACAGTTGTAGCGATTTGAATCTTTTTTGTAGAGTTTCACATTTTTAGAAGATGGTTTGTAAGAAAACAATTTTATCAAAATGTCACGCCCATACAAAATAAATATAGACTCTTTTATATTTTAAATACGGTAGCAGTAAGATTCTCTAACTTAGTTCAGGTAACTTAAAAGCAAAATTCAATTATTACTACAAAAGGAGGTGGAATCGACTAAGTCGTTTTGTATATCCTTAGAGCTGTTAAAGGTAAAGCTTTTAAATTTGGTACGAATAACACGATCTGATAAAAACTGAGTGATACATACAAAGTAAATACCCATTTTTGTATATCTTGAGACTGGCTAAAGCTTTAGTTTCGTAATTTGGTATAAATAGCACGATGAATGATACAATTTATCAGACAAAAACTGGGGTAGGTTGGGAAAGTGGGCATGGTACCTCCCTTACAAAGTAAATACTGAGTTCTGTATATATTGAGAACGGTTAAAGCTTAAGCTTTTAAATTTGGTACAAATAACAAGATGGTTAATACAAATGATCAAACAAAAACTGGGTGATGTTGGGAAAGTGGGCATGGCGCCGTCCACAGAAAGTATATAACGGCTTTTGTATATCTTGAGAACGGTTAAAGCTAAAGTCTCTTAGTTTGATACGAATGATGCGATTCCCGATACAAACTATTCGTCAAAAACTGGGTAATATTGGGAAAGTGGGCATGGTACCTCTATACACGAGTATATAAAGTAAAGCGTCCATTTGTACTATATTTATGCTCTTAAAGGAGTATTTAGTATTTAGGTTAAGGAAAAATATTACCCGCAAAAATTATTTTAAAATTACATATTAAAAAAAAAAAATACTACAGTTTCTTCATATTCACATTTACTGATAAAAAAAGAAGAGTGAAACTGAATGTAAAATAAAGTGAAGAGTTTAGTTTATAATCGCTGTTGGGAGCAAAAGCAGTGCATGTTTTCTAATAACAAAATATCAATAACACCTTTTATGTTGAATAATTTAAATCTTTTTTTTTTGTCTTGGACCAGTACTCAGGGGATGACCCCTACATATGCAGCGCATTGTACCGGAACTAGGAAAATAGGTTATGAGGAGGGGAAAATAGGGAGTAGTGTTTGTGAACATTTGACTTGAACTTTCAAACGTTATAACAGATAGGAAACACGTCTGCAGGCAACTTATTCCACAGACGAAGCGTACGGCTGAAAAACAAATTCTCTCTACGATTCCCCGGACAATGGACCACAAAGGGATGAGCACTGGACGATGAACGCGTGTTACGTAGAAATGTGCGCGTTTCAGGAACGAGATCATAATCTCGTCAGAGCAAAATCCATTGTAGTAACGATAGAATAGAGTAACGCACCCCCCCAGCGTCGATGCTCCAGTGAGTCAATAGAGTTGGATACCCTAATGTCACCGATAAGCTTCTTCATCCTCTCATGCACACGGTCGAGTAACCCGTAAATAGACTTTGGGGCACCGGCCCAAACATCTTGCTAATTGAGAACACTAAAATTTTAAATAAAATTTACCTCGTAATTAAAATCACTAATAGCCTAAATACTTTTAAAATCGCTGCAAGTATTTTGCAAATATATTTTAAAATTATTTATATACCTGACATAATGGAAGAACACGAAACGAATTACATCGTAAATTGTTACTAAACAAAAAATTCCAATATGTATTATCATGGTTTATATTAAAAATCCTAAACCTTTTATAGCCCTGCTTTCGAAGACCAATGTAAAAAAATAAAGTTTTTATTATGTTTTTCCCCTTTTAACTCTTTATTAAGATTTTTATCTGAAATAAATATTTTAAAATAAATCACTTTAGTTTTATGGCCAATAAAACTCTGTGCAGTATTAAACTATCATACCACTTTAGTAACTAAAAAAAGAAATTAAAAAAAAATCCAATGATTTTATTAGCTTTAGATTTAAATAAAAACTAACAATTAAATGTAGCATACTTTCCAGCAAAGAGAAATATATTTTTGCAAAAATAAATATGTTTATTTAAACTCTAGGAAAGGAGAAAAAACAAACAATTTATGTTGCCTACATTTAGGTGTACGCTTAAATGCATGTGGAATGGTATTAAATAAAATGAAATTCTTTCACTCATTCTCTCTGTATACACTTATTTCTATTCTATTAATCTTCTTTTTGTTTATTGTTTTAGTTGTTTTGCTATTTTCATAGTTCATTGATTTTCAATTTGATAGATGTGTATAATAAATGGAAAATAACACAAGCAAAACAAGATAAAAAGAAAAAAAAACTGATATGTATTATACAGGCTGATGGAAAGGCAATCGTCAGTCTGGCTTTTGCAAGCCTTTATGAAGTCTGAATACACACAGCTAGCTTAGCATACATTCATTTATTTTCTACACTCACTTAATTCAGCCAGCCAATCAGTTGGACCTGACTAGAAGTATGGGTTTTCATAAATAGAGAAAAAAATGGTGTTTTTTTTTTGTTTTTTTGTTTTCGTTGTAGTTTGAGTGTTTGTTTGCGTATAGAATTAATGGCAATAAGAATTGTTTTGAGAGTGATTTTCTAATATTCAAAACTAAAGGTTATATAAGTATTACCAACAACTGCATTAGACCAGATAACAAAACCATTTGTTTAGCCAAGGCCTTTGAATGATAAGAGGCATATTTATGAAAAAAAAAACACACACACACATATTTATAAGAAATATGCGGGTTTTATGAAAACAAATTAGGGAAAATCTATTATTTTTGTAGCGTATGTTATTATAAATGCTCAGTTCTAATGTTTGCTTTCAATTTAAAATGTTTTTTCTGCAAATCTGCTTTAAACGCAAGCGCTGTAAAGTATTTATTATATTCCTCCATAAAGTGTGCTACATTTTATGATTTATTTGTTAATGGAGTACTTCAATTTCTTTTTTATATTTAACACCTTTCATGTTTAGAATTTAACCTCTGCAGGCAACCGTTACGATTTCGTTTAAATATTTTGCTATCAAATAAAAGCTGATGGCAGCTAATTCCCATATATAAAATACAATTGTGTAAGGATTTCTAGACAAGATAATGTTGGTTTAAGGACAGCATTAAGAATATAGTTAAATCATCTTAAATTTCATTGTTAGAAGGAAGTTAATTATCCTTCTTTTAAGAAATAGATATTTTATGCAAGTAATAACTTTATATATTTATTATTAATGATATCTCAATTATTAATATCTTTTGAATGTTCTTGCTATGTAATATATTACTTTGCTCTGTAGGAGACACGCACCACAAATGAATGGGTTCAGGATAACGAAATTGTGTTACGTAAAAATCTATGGTTCTTGGAAACAAAGACTCTTAGGCTCGTCAGGAAACCCGAATTATTATGCCACCGTAATGCTAAAGACGGAATATTGTCTGTAGTGCTTTATTTAATTCGTTAAAAGGCCTGAATTATTATACCATCGTTTCGCTGAAGACCAAATTTTGTCTCTGATGACATGTACGGTTCACTGGACATCGACCATAAAAAATACGGGTCTTGATAACGAAGACCTCTAAGCTCGTCAGAAACATTTCCATTGTAGTAACGAAACAATAAAACCCGCACTACGGTAACTTTCCGCTCTATCTTGTACATGGGTGAGTAGCCTTAAAACACACCTTGAAGCGCTGGCCCCGATATGAAGGTTATATTCGATTTTTGGTTAGACACATAATGAGCCCATCGGATGGGGTGAAGTAGATCTTGCACCATTCGAGAAAACCCAGGTATTTGAGTGCTACTTTTGAGGCATAAAAAATGTGATCAATGCAGCGAATGTTGCACTGAATTTTCATTTCAAGAACATCAAAATTAACTGATTCTTCAACATCTCTACCATCCATGGGTATAGATCAAGTAGTATTCACGGCCATGAGTGTTGAGGTCGAAACTGGTATTACAACCTCATTCAGAGATGAAAAGAATACCATTACTCCTGCATGTTTTGCTTCTAGGCACCGAGCACACATAAGGTAGACATATAGCTGAATAAGCATAAGTGCCAAATGCAGCTGTCATCTTCCAAAGAGTGGGCTGCTTTGGAAGTTTGATATAGAAGATTGTTAAGTACGAAATAGAATAGAATAAAGAGCCGAGTCTTGTGGTACCCCTAAAACCTAAACAAATTACTTTATTTTAAGCAAAATGCTGGATCAAGTACCTCATTTTTTTCTTAAGATATGCAAAGATTTTTAGTAAGATTATCCCTGCTGGTCACAAAGCTTGTTCTTGGACTCTAGATACCTCCCAAGATGGTAGTAAGCGATAGGTTAGGTTAGGTTTAATGGCGGCCACCCATTGAAAACCCAAACCATTTGGGTCCGATTTTGTCCAGTTATATTATCTGACTATGATATGTATCACTGCAGATCTACAGATAGCTTGTCCATTTCAGAACCCATCCATATTTTTAAAAGAAAGATCTGGACACCGACACAGAAAAATCTCAATGCTCTCAACTTCCTCTCTATCCTAAAAAATTTTACGGAATGCATTAAATGGAAGATTTAATTTCCCCGCCTGCGTCTCTATATGGTAATGTTCTCTCAGGACCGCAACAAAAAAGGCAACATCCATGAGGGCAAGCCCTTAAGAATAATAGTCATCTTATTAACATACGTGGGTCATATCAACATATTCGACAGATAACCTCACTAGAATCCTCCTCTCAAACAGACGAATAAAGATAAAGATCCCCACCAACTCCCGAGTCCGACTGAGATCCATGTAAAGACAATAAAATGTACCAAAAAACGCCAAATTATATATACAAGCTGTTAAAATTATATATACAAGATGTTAATATAATTATACATGGTCCTTTAAACCAGTCTGTGCAAGTTTGCTAGTTTTTGAAAACATTTATAATGTATTCTGCATTTTTCGTTCCGTACTATAAAATGTAACCTAAACTGCAAAACGGGTTATTTCTATTAACAGCATGTTAATATATCATATTATCTATGGTCCTTTGAACCAGTGTGTTAAAGTTTGCAAGCTGTTAAAAAAAGTTTTAGTATTCTTTCCATTTTTCCACAAAAATAACAGATAATAGAAGATTTAGTACAACAAAATATAGTTAAAAACGCAACATATGTCATCATATCTAAATAGTATTAATGAACAACTTTATGGTCCTTTGAACCATAGTGTGAAAAATTTCTACATTTTAAATAAAATCTTCAGAATGCTTGACACAGGTTCAATAAAGCTGGTATATCTCATTGCTATTAATAATATAACCTTTAGGTCCTTTGAACCAGTGTATGTCAAACTGGCATGTTTTCAAAAGAAGTTAATGCTTGTTTTATATTTGTCCTGATATTATAAAATTCAGCATTATATTATATAGAAAACAATGCAAGAAGAGTCATCATATCTAACAGCTATTAATATAGAAACATATTGCTCCTTTATTGCAACATAGTCATATCTCAAAAAATGAGCTTTTCAAGTTAACAATGCAGAATTGTTAACAGTACTACCTTTTATATTGTGCAAAAAGTTTATTAAAATTACTTTTAAACTGTTTCCTTTTGGAGATATTTTCTGAAAAAGTTTTCTAAGAATTGTATGGAAACTAAAAACTTAAAATGTGTTTTTCTCGAAACGAGCTTTTTTTAGTTATATCATGGTCCTTTGAACTACTTTTAGCTCCTTATAGGGTTAAATCTTTATTCTAGTAAATTTTCTTTTCTACGTTTTTCTCACAGTAAAATATAAACGCATAAATAAAAGTTGTTAATGAACTTTTTTTATGCTTGATAGCTTAGAGTTCAGAGTTAATATTTGTGTTACAATAAAGTAACCCATACAGATAAGATATTTCAAGAATGATGAGTCTTCAAGTAAACTACATCTATATACTTGTTTATGCATGTATGTGTATATAGGCATAAATGTCTAAGAGAATATTAATATTGTGTACACTTGTCTAGTGATGAAATTTATATAATTTATCATGGCAAGGTGATATGTATAAGTAATTTTTATAATGTTGATTTTTAATCTTAAGCAATCATTTTAAGTTATTGCAACCAGGGATATATAAAACATCATTTCTGGCATACAAAAAAGCAGAAGAAAAAAAAATTATACACATGTTTGACAAAACATTTTAACGTTTTGTATCTAAAATTCTCATTCCTGTTTTGCTAAGGAAATTTATTTAGAACATGAAAAAATTATAATACCTAAAATTTACTCATACATTGTTTGAATGCTTAAAGTTGAGTTTGTAGTAGTAGTGAAAGGAATGAATGAACAAAAGGAAATGAATATTTATGAGTAAGATAAATGATGTATAAAGGTGTAGCAATATTTATATTGTTGTTTATATGTAGTCAGTTATTCAAAAGGAAATATTATTTCGTAAAACGAAATAAAACTAAACAAAAAGGAAAATTAAGTATTTAATAAAATGTTTCTTATGAAGGACAATAAATTTAAGTAAGCATTTTGCGTACTAGTAATATTTCAATTTTACAATAATATAACTGTACAATGCCTAAAAGTAGGCAATACATATTTAAACTAGTTTACCTACAAAGTAGACTTAATGAAACAAATTTATGATAACACATATACGCCATTGAACGGATATGTGTTAATAGATAAATAACCCAAACCCTTAATTGAACAATATATATATACCGTAACGATTGAATTTGTGAATTTCAATAGATTCCATAGAAGGGCTGCTAAAATCTGAAGTGATTTTTTTTCCATTTCTATTAAATCTATAAGTTTTACCTCAGCGCCATTTAAGTATTATTGAGGAAAATTAAACTATTTTGTACATACTGCAATATAACTAAATTTAATTTCTAAAATAACTGGCTAATTAAATGAAACGCTTTTTACTTTAATATTAATAAAATATACAGAAGTTACATGAAAAGCGCTTCAAACGATCAACTTTAATATTCCTTGAGTAATATTTTAAATATTGACATTTTGTTACAAGATTTTAACTCAATCGGTTGTTCATTAAACAAAACTCCATCCTTGTAGCCATTACGCTGTTTTGATTTCCTCAATCTACATCTTGGAACATGTAAATTACAACTGTTGCGAGTGTTACAAAACGTTCGATTTTACTAAAAACAAATAGTCTGGTGTCCAATGTTGTGAACGGATTTGAAAACATTCTTGCGAATTTGATAGTTATACAAGCTACAAACTGGTAGTATCGTCTTACATATATCCCTATATAATGATATTGTTGAGTGAGTTAAAAGCAAATTTGTCACTCGTACTCTTTTAGTTATAGGCCCAGCTTATCAGAGATCGCTGCTAAGAGAATAAATATGAATGATTCACTGAATAGTGATCTTCTATTAATCTCCGAATGGGGTCGTAAGAACAGGGTCACCTTTAACGCTCGTAAGACCCAATGTTGCTTATTAACACACAAGCAAACGACCGCAGATGCTGCTTCATCTCATAGATGGATGAATATTGAGGAATCGGATGAAGATACGCTGTGATGTTCGCTGGAATTAACACATTTTTCATTTCTCTAAAGAAGCATTCAAGTGCCTCGGTTTTTTGAAACGGTGTAAGATGTACTTCACTCCATCCGATCTTCTTACAACTTATATCACCTACATCCGAGAGAAAATGGAATACAACTCTCATGTTTGGGCCGGTGTCTCAAAGTCTATTTTGGGGTTACCCGACCGTGTGCAGGAGAGGGCGAAGAAGCTCATCGGTGACAGTAGGGTACCCAACTCTATTGACACACTGGAGCATCGACGCAGTGTGGGGTGCGTTACTCTGTCCTATCGTTACTATAATGGATTTTGCTCCAACGAGATTAGGAATCTTGTTCCCAAAACTCGCACATTTTTACGTAACACGCGTTCATCGTCTAGAGCTCATCCAATTGTGGTTGATTTCCCGGGTAATCGTTCTACGCATTACAGAGAGAATTCGTTTTTCAGCCGTACGCTTCGTCTGTGGAACAAGTTGCCTGTTGTTTTCTGTCTGTTATAATGTTGTAAAGTTCAAGTCAAATATTCACAAACACTGCTCCCTCTTTCTACCCCCTCACAACGTTCTGAATACTGGTCGAATAAAAAAAAAACAAAAAAAAAAAAAAAAACACGTTGAACGGATTTAACATAAACATTTCTCTTATGCGCATAGACAATAGTTTAATAATTTAAATGCGACTGATTTAGGGCTTGATATATCATCAATTTTGCTTTTACATTTAGTTTGCGACTTAACTTATATAATATTTCTACTGCAGGTGATATTTTGTTCTTTAAACCCAGTTCAAGTTGGCAGGGTGATATCTAAAGTAGTTGAATATACTTCATGTATTTCTTCACCATCAACGTTTGTTTACTGAAAAGTTACTAGGATTTGATTCGGCTAAGTGTACTATTAAGGAAATTCCAGCATTTTCTTGGATATTTTTCTGTTTTAGCTTAAAACTATCTATATAATAGTTATCTCTACATATTTAAACTGCTTTTTTTAATCACCTTACTAATCCTTTTCAGTGTTTCATTGTGTTGACAGCTTCTTGACTTTCTTCTTTTAACTAGCATTTTTCTTTCCATAAAAATTGTTTTTGTAAATTTCTCTTGATCCAAAGTAAAATCGCGAACCGTATGGATTGCTTACTGCTTCTAACTAGCAGCTTGCGTTACATAAATCAGTCTGTTTGCTATCTCTGAAACGCTTAAAGACTAATAGTTTCTTGTTAAATGCTGCTGGAGATAATTTTTGGCTTTATAATAAGCTAATTGTTAGGAAGAAGAGCTATAGCGACTCAGGCCTTAAGCTCGATTTGGGTATCGTTACTTTGTTAAGGCTGTTTAAATAAAGTTATAAATATTAGATTCCCTAAGAAATTGGATAATAAGCTGAATATTTTCTACCGTTGGATTTGAAATAGGAGAAATTGGATTTTTGTTACAAAAAATCTTTTGTCTAAGGATGTTTAAATCTGGGCAGTGTGATAAAAAATGTTCGGGGGTTGTGGGCTGAAGTATATTGCAAGTTCATTTCGGTATGTTATGTATGTTTAATAGAGTACCATGAGTATATTTAGTATGTCCGAGACGGATTCACAAAGGGAACGACTTCAGAACCCAAATAAGCTTTTATCCAGCGGCAGAACCTTCTTTATAATTTTTAACTAAACTTTATTTTAAAATTTGCAGCTTAGTAAATTGTGATCTGACAAGTTGCATTCAACTGCATCAATAAAAATTTTCTCAGAAAAATTGCTAAAAATATGATCAATACAAGTGCTGTCGACTGGTCTGGTTATTAGATTCTTGACATTCTGACAGTCATAATTTTTGAATATCGATTACATTTAAAAGTCGCATTTAGAAAATGGCTGAGAAAGTATTTTTAGAAGGAATTCTGATGCCTAGATATGTCAAATATCCCAATAAAAGATTTTATTAGTCAAAGAAGCCTGATTGTCCTAAACTCTCCTACTAGCAGCTTCCATAATATAAAGCTTGAGAATGAAGAGGTTTGAGCAAATACTTTGCATCGCTTCTTATTTTTCGCCAAAATCTTATTATTTTTGAATAAAATAACTGCTTTCGTTCAAAAACAATTTTAGCAAATTTTTATTTGAATTTACGAATTTCTACATATATCCTTATTCAAATATTTTATTAACGAAATCAAAAATTTCCGTTTTTTGATCATAGATAAGAATTGTTTTTGTGAACAATTTCTTAGCTAAAGGAAAGAAAACCTATTTCATGTTTAAGTAAAACTCTTAAAAAAATTGTGAATGAGTTATTTGCAAGTCACTACAATTCAATTTTCCCCCCTAAAACTATACAATATAAGCTGACAGAAGCTTTAACATAATAGCACATGGTGCCAAGCTTGTGTGACCAAAGAGCAAGTGCAAAACAATAATTAAAATAGTTGTTTAAATGCGGACCTTTTTTAACTGCTGTGGCCAAAAAGTAAGTTCAAAACAACAATTAAGATAATAATTGTTCAAATATGGGCCTTTCTTAAATACTAAAAATATATTTTTTTGATGAACACTTTTCCAGTTTTTGAAAAATAAAACTGCTAATAGGATATAGTATATATTATTAATAATAGTTAAAGAATATTCCTTTAAAACTCTAGTTCATTGATAACTTACTTGTATTTTTTTTAAGCATAAAATTGTATGTGCCATTGCCTTATATATTTCAGTTACCTGAAGAAAATTTAATTATTTAATTTTGAAACGACTTTTACCAATTCACTTAATTTCTATACATTTAAGTTCCTAAAACTATGCTTCAGTCTTTTACTTAAAGACCAAAAAGCCATATCATATCCAGTATAAATATGCAGTATATACATATATGTTATATTTATATGTGTATGAAATCGTAATTGTAACAATTGTTAAATGAAATGTAATTTTATTATTGTTTATTTTTTTTTCTTTCTGCTCATAACGTCTTTCTTCAATTTTGATGATGATTGGTTTCAGTGAAATAATGCTTTTTATTATACACACACAATGTATGCGAACAATAGACTAAAGCCCTACACTAACCTAGTTACCAGTTACAATATAATAACAGCTAAGATATTATTTGTATGTGTTTGTGTGCATGAAATTTTGCCAATATTTTTCAAGTTTCATTCATTTATTTGTTAGCATTTTCATTTTATATCGAGACTTAATGTCACCTCTCGCCAATACCAATTTCTCAAAAACCAGCTCAAAATAGTTTTAAGGTAAGAGGAAACATGCAGCAGGAAGACAGGAAAAAAAACGTTAAGAACTTAAGCCTGCTATAGAAAACAAACTGCTTTTATTTGTTCGTTATATTACTGCTAATAAGCTTTTTTTATTTTATTTTTTATTTTTTTATATATGTCTTCCATAACATATCTACTTACAATTGTATAAAAGTAACTAATAAGGTTATAGAAAATTGTTAAGGATATTGAAAACATTTTTGTAATTTCATGAAAAAGGAGGAAAGAGAGAGAAAAAAAAAAAATTAAAGCAAAGACAGCGTTATTCTACAAATATTTGAAAAGTTTATGCTGACGTTAGTCATACAATAGATCTTTTAATAAGTTGAAATTTCAAAATACAACAATTGTCTGTTCAATCTTTAATAAACAGAGTAGCTAGCGAAATAACTGTTTAAACTTATTAGAGCATACCTTTAGGTGGACTTATTGCAGACTTGCAAGCTGCTGACAATGGTGTTTAAATTAAAGGTAGGTGCTTTAAAATATATAAATTGAAAAATATTAGATTTTCTAAAAGGATTATAGGGATTTAATTATTTGTTAGCTTAAAACTTATTTGTAATATACTAGGAGCTTAGAATATATAAAAATAAATCATGGAAGTAAAATTCCCCTAAGGTATGCACTGTTTGTAATTAGGAATATTAGGAGAAGCCAAATCATATGTATAAAGTAATATTATTGGAAAAGAATTTTTCACTATGCATTTCCTATTTGGTTTACTATTTCAAAGACAAAGACGAAAAGAATGGAGGTATTCGAAAGATATATTCTACGGAAGTGCACAGAAAAGAATTATAAATTAAATTAAAAGATTTTCGAATAAATAAATATATATGAAATGGCAAAATTACATCCATTATTTTTTTCTCTTGATTTAATGCGGGAGTTTGTAGAAAAGTTATCAGGATATTTTATCTTATGAACGAATGTTTAGCTGGTCAAACACTCAATATATTTTGAGTATTGTAATTTTCCTGGTCCGAACTTGTACTCAATTACTACTCCTAGTGTTCATAGGGGGTAAAGTTAATTCTTATTGTTTATTTGATTTTTTTTTCTCTTTTGTTTAAGTGTTAAATTTATTTAATGTAGGCGAACTTCTACTAATGAGGGTAAAAGCCGGGAGCAAGCTTTGTTTTTCTTATAACTAATATTAGTTAATTTGGTATAATTATTCTTTCCTAAAATCAATAAGCAAGATGCATGTTCTCAAAAAAAAAAAAAAAATGAATGTTATTGTAATTAAAATAATACTTTATAGTGTTAAGTATTCTAAAAATTATGGTGGTATTTCTTGTTATATGAAAAAATATGAAGTCTCAAAAAAAAAACTAACTAAATAACTATTATTTGAGGTGAAATGCAAATAATCTTGTAGGATACTATTTAAGAGCCAACGGCATTGGGACTGTTTTATAGCTCTATGACTGTTTACATGCGGCATCTTTTATCTTGTATTTATTTTTTTATTTTGAATTTATTATTCAAATTATATTTTTTATCAGCTTTGAATATATATATATATGTACATATCGCTCCTTTATTGCAACATAGTCATATCTCAAAAAATGAGCATTAGTTTAGAACATTTCCACTTATGGTGAATTTCTAGTTATTCACTTATGGTGAATATCTAGTTTTTTTTTAATTCGCCTGTCGATAAAACAGGCATGAGTATTGAAGTTTTTGGTTTTAGGGATTTTTTAGAATTGATTGTACGCTCGTCTAGAATAAATCATCTACAAGTGTGGCCCGTCATGTAAGTAACCGTACGATAAGTAATATATAATAAAGTGGATTGTTATGTAAGTTAGATATGCTTGGAGTTTTATTCTTTTCTTCCCATAAGTACATCAGAGGCTCGCTCTGGCCTTTCCATACAACCTCTCCGTTCAATTCTCAACGGGTTTAAAGAATGCACCCGACAATATCGTGTAAGATTAAACAATGACAATGTGAATGAATTATTTTTTGCAAATAAGGGTTCTGTTTTTCAATCTATTCCTTTTTTACATGAAAATATTTAATCCACCGTTTTATAATTTTTTTATTCCTTCCAAATAATAGATTTTCGTTCAATTAATTTAGGATTTTAGGCAATTCTAGTATGATAAGGTTTTATAAAAAATTTAAGACCTTTTTGTTTTAATTTTTATTAAAGCTAATCAAAACTCTGAAACTGCTAAATATTAAACCAAAATTTTATGTATTAAGTATAATAGGCTTTCTGAACTACCTTAATCGGCCTCACTAGAGCTAAATTCAATCAAAGAGACTTGAAACCGTTTTCCTTTTGAAATCATTTAGACTGGTGAGTTGAATAGGGCTGATGTTTTTAATGGGCGTCAGCCTAACAACTCACGAAGCCTTGTCTGCCGTTGATTGCCTGGACAATTTCATACCGAAGGGATAAGAAGATCCCAGCTATTCAGCAATTGCTTTGTTTACTCGTATATGGTCGAATTTTTATGGCAAAAATTGCGAACTGCGTGGTGCTTTCCATCCCTTGGAGTTAGTCCATCATCAGACGAGGCCAATAAAGCTGAGGCTGTTGTAAATCACTCTCTACATTCCAAAAGTTTATCGTAAACTATTAGAGTGATGTCCTCTTTTGATCAACCTAAAGCTGGATACAAGATAATACAAAAAAAAAAAAAAAAACACCTCTTAACTATAGTTTCTATAGTCTTTATTGAGTCTTTCTTTCTATCTTGGTCTCAGTAATGTTTAATAAGTCAAAAAAGAGTTTTCTCCAGTTTTGTTAAACTTCACCAGGTTATCTACTTCTGCCACCTGCAAAAACAGATTTAACGAAGTAGCTTAGCAAAAATTGTGAGTAGTCTGTTGAAAGATAGTTCTTACATGCAGTTGAAATTACTGAGTGAAAGATAGAAAAAGTTTCCAAGTTGTCAAATAGTCTTCAATATTTTACAACTTATTCCAAACTATTTGTAAAGCTTCAAGCGGTGGAAACAAAACCGGGGTGTTTGGTTTTATCCTTATAACACAAATCGTGAAAAAGCAATTTTATGTGTAAAACAAGTGTCATGTAGTTTCAAGCTCATGAATATCCATTTAGTGGACTGCAAGGCCTCAAAACACCATAAAACCTATCCGCCAGCAAACTAAAATTGTGGTTAACACTATTTGGGAACATCTAGTACAATAATAAAATGATTATTTACTTCTTGTGAGAAAGAAATACACAAGTCACGACTAATGCAAAAAAAAACCAAATTGGAAAAAGTCCCACAAACACTGGCGAACTACGTGTGCATGCGTGCGTGCATGTGTTTATGCTTCCTTGCCTACAAAACAGGATACAATTTGTATTGTAATATTCACGAGGAATTAGTTACCTTAAGAAAAGCATTGATCTAGGCGCAAGCATAAATCTTCTTCTTGTAAAGCAACACAGCAGCATACAAAATATTATTCTTATTTGTGCAAGAAGTAATGCATAGTAACTTGGTTAAACCAATTTTGCTATACTTTCTGTTACACTTAGGCACCCGTTTATCTCGTACTAACGGTTGCACGTTAAGCCGAGTGATTTTTACAGTTGCCTTTTTAATTTCAATGCACTTTAAACCAAAACGAATATAATACACTCGCAATATTACTATCTTAATTAGAAATCAATTGACTTTTTGTTAAAAAAAAAGTAATCAGCCAAAGTTGTTCGATTGTTAGCTCTTGATTAAATATGGAAATTCTATAAAGTTTGCCAAACATTGCAGCAGCGATTTAAAATTGCTTAAAAATAAATTAAAGCATATCTTAGGGATGACTCTAATGCAATGCATGTTAAACACATATTTTTCTCTCTACTTTATCATGTGAAACGTGCAATTTAGGCTTCATTTAATTTTAATTTCATGCTAAATGAATTTAAACATGTTTTCTCCTGAACAGCATACATTTTTTGAGTGCGTTTTTTTCACATTCAAAGTCAATCTCGTTCGCTCCCCTGCTTCTTCAAATGAACCAAAATAACGGTTGAGAAAACAGAAAACCTGTTCTGCCAAAGAAATTGTAGCAGACTCTGAAAAAGCTATAAGAAAATACGAAATGTGAACGTGACAACAACCTTACTTAAACGTCAAACTAAAGACAAGAACAAATTACACATTATTGTTTGAGAGAAGACAAAACAAGACAAACAGGGGAAAAATGCAACAATATCAAGTCGAGAAAAAAAATGCTTTTATATGTTAAAAACATAAAACATGTATGCTAGAAAAAAAGAAAAACTTTTTATAAAAATAATAAGAATATATGTTTCCAGAAAACAGGAAAAATAACAAACTAAAATATGTAAAAGCAGAAGAGTGAACTTGTTTCGCTTTTTTGCTTTAAAAAATAATATAAAAAAAATATATGAAAAAAATTATATATAATGATGAAAAATATGTATAATAAACATTAATAAAATAAAACTAAAGCTGCAAAAACAAATTCTTATAAAGGTAAGTAATGAGATTTGGCATTAGAAAATAAAATATTTCTTAACACAGGAAAAAATAAATTGTCATAGTCTTGGTCCATTTGCAGCAGGGAGTGTGTCATTGTCTTAACTTATATGAATGTGCCTGGACTAAGTAAACATAATGTGTTTGTTGGCAATAAAAAAAATTAAATAAATAAGTCAACTTAAGTAAAAATTGATGAACTTGTTTTTTGTTTCAATACAAAAGCTTTCAACGCAAATGTTAACAAGAAGATGAGAATGTAAACCGCAAAGGAGATAAAAAGTTCAAAACATATAAAGTGTTATGTTACAAATAAGAGAAATGATTCTTAAGTTACTCGAAGTTTTCAAGTAACCACGCTAAAATTGTATATATGTATGTATATTATAACATTTCTCGTTTTACTCCCGCAATTACGCTATTTTGAAGTTTTCTAAGCTCCTTAACATATGCTTTGCTTTTTTCATTTGTTTGGTCATAATAGCCAAATTAAATAATAATCATAAGAGTACTAATAATAAATAAATTAATAAATGTATAATATAACAAAAATATAAAACAAATAAATAAATAAATTTTAAATAGAATTGTTAGACATAAGCGGTTTTTAATCAAAACCAATGTTTGAATGTTAAATACCGTTCCTTATGCACTTAGTTTTAAGCAGTTTATGTAAATAAAAAACCACTTGCAAAGTGATTGTGAAGTGAACGAATCGCGTTTCTATTTAATTGAATTTAGCATTTTTCCCACCGTGACCTACAGTTTATTTAAATCATAAATTGTTTAATTTAAATTCGACAATTCGATGTTAAGTTGGTTGATTCGGATTTCCTAAAAACCATTAGGAAAAAACAGCATCTAAATATTTTGAGATTTTATAACTTTCAATATAGGCAACATTTCTATTATTCTAATTTGTTTTAATTATTCAAACAAGATGCAATATAATCGAAAAGAATTTTAAAATCGTTAAAAAAAATCCCAAAATTTTGTCTTGGAAAATTTAACTTTCCAAATGACTACCTCTTTTCATTAGCATTATTAAGAAAGCATGCTTTATGTTTAATATTAAACAGAAATAAGGTTTTAACAATGCTCTTTTAACGCGTGACGCAGGCACTGTTTGCGATGATATACTTTCCGCCGAATGATCTTATGGTGAAGGAAGTGTCCTGGTGCTCTGCAATCAAGCTAAAGGCCAGTGGCATGTGAAAAGAGTAGGACGGACGTCGATAATGGAAAGAATGTGGAACAGATTTACATCAGCAGCTGACTTGCCGACCTTATCTGATGATGGACCACGAAGTGAATTATTTATCATTCACCAGCACCTCCAAGGTTCTCACAGGTTGTAGCTTATGCCACAAGTATGTAGGCATAATAACAAACCTCTTGCTGAAGAGATTGGGCCTTCTAATCGCTTCCGCATGAAAATTCTTTTAATGAGTTGGCTTAATGAGTTGGTAGACAAAAGTCCATTAAGAGCGTCAGTGTTTAACTAACTCAATCGTCTAACTATCACTACTTACAGCTATCTCATGCAAACTTGACATTACTACTTACAGCTATCTTTTACAAACCTGGCATTTTACCCTAGTTATAAGAAAAAGTAGTTCCCTTCATACGATTTAGGTTTAAACCACAGCCAGATTATTGCAATTAAAGTAGGCACGTCAGCTATGAACAGTGCCAAGATGATCTGCAAGTAGAACCTCCCCTGAGCATTGCCGATCCCCATTCTACCAATTCAGATTTCTAACATAAAATGAGTCTTTCGGCTTCCTGGAGTTTTTTTTTTTGCTACATTGGGTAAGGGACTCTTATCCCTTTTTGCCCAAGAAAAGCAGTGTTCCCTGGTTTGGGTATCGATATTGGAAATGATTGTGGAATAGAGAATAATAGTTGGATAAGTTATCTGACGTTATCTTCCACGATCTTTTATGTCATCTTAAAAGGCCACCAAGAGAGCGTGCTTGAGGTCCTCACAGATGGATTTAAGTCGGATTTGGATATTACTGGTGCTATCGTTATCAGAAGAGAATGAACTTTAGGCTATACAATGAGTGTAGTGTGACGTAGGCTAAAACTACAGCTACAATGAGAGGAGCTAACTGGTTGAGGTACCCTAGGTGAATGTCGAAATATGTACTGATACAAAGGATGCATTAAATGCGCTTGCGGGTGTTTATACGACATCTAGGTTTATAAATCCGAAACGAAAAATTAAAACTCTAAATTTTTTTGGTTGAAGGATTACAGTGAAGCATCGGGAAATATTGTAGTGGGTAACCTAACTAAGCTTAGAGTCCGTTGGCAGTTAAAAAACACTGACCATTTGCTAGGAGTCCAGTTAGAAAGCTGTTGGATGCGAGTGCAGCTTTAATTTGTAGGGACCGCATAGGACAGATGCAGTTTTGGGACCACGTTTCAGATAGCAAGGCTAACATTTCCTTTATATGATCGTAAGAGTGGTCCTGAGGAATCTTATCCAGCAATTCTGACAGGTCACTGTCACATAGAGATTAAGACTTTTATTCAATGATTTCTGTAAAACGTGTGGGAAAGAAGAGGAAGAAGAGAGTGTTGAGTAATTTCTGTGTCGGTATTCCGCTACTTCCTCTATGAGAACACTATAACTTCTCAGACTGATGCTGTACGGGGAGCAAAAATATTGGAAAACAGGGTGAAGGTATCTGAACTGCCGGAAGATATTTAGAGGTTGCAGTCTGCATATCTCTTTCAGGCAACATAATGGGACAAAAAAAAACCCAAGCGGGCTGGTTTCCTGACAATGCCAGATACTACAACTTGAACTTTATCAAGTTCTTAGGCTTTGAAAGATGAAGGTGTATAGAAAAGAAGAAAGTATTTTTCGTATTGCAAAAGTATCGGCTTTAAGTGTTTAGACAACTGCGGATTAATTTTGTTGAAATGCGCAAAAGAACATCATGCAATTCGTATTTTGTCTCCAGACAAAAATTACTTAAGGGATCTGTAACCAACATTCTTCTAATAACTTTGCGAAATCTTTAGTAGAGAATTTTTTTCCCATATTATTTTCTATTAACGATAATCAAATCTTTTGGCAAAAGGCAAAGCCAAAGCAAGCCAAAGAGATAGAGTTAAAGAAACCATACCGCTTTAACCACAAGCAATTAAACTTGTCACAATAATTGCATTTTCAGTTTGGCATTTAACAGCATCATTCTTAGCAAGCAGCACAACTGCAAAATTTACGGACTGCTTCAGACAAGAACATTTCATTTTTAAAATTACCCAAAAAGAAATCACAAAAATGTTTCTCAAACAAAGTGTCCTTTTTGCAGTTTAAGTTTTGTATTCCAAAGTGTGTAAATTTGTGTGCTGCAACAACTTTTAGCAAATTGCTTAAGATAAGCCAAGACTTTTGCCATCAAGCCTTTTGCTATTCAACAATAAAAATATATATGTACTCGTACATAGTTGCCAGCAGTGCGAGTAAAACGACGAAAAAGACAAAAATAACTACAAAAGAAGTATAAAAGTATTTAGAAGACGTAAGCAGCCAACAACTATTTGGAAATTTGAAATCTCTTCGTTGTTGTTGAGAAAAAACAAAACGAAAACTTTTTTAAGCTTTAATTTCATTTTGCTAAATGAATAAGAAGACAAAAAAAAAAAAAAAAAGGAAGAGCAAAAGAAGAAATCGTACACATACTACTTATTAGAAGATTCACACAACCAAATAGAGGTTTCAGAAGAAGGAGAAAATCAAATTCCTTTAAGAATTCAAAAGAAACTTTAAATTGTTGCAGTTTTCAGAGAAACAACAACAAAGCAATCGTTTATTCCTACGAGCACGTTGAAAGTAACAGCACAAGCAGCAGCTTTAGATAAGAAATAAGGTTTCTGAAGTGATAGACCAAGAATTAAGAAACTAAATGCTAACAAATATATGAAAGATATAATAAGAAGAGTTAATTTCAGTTTTAGATTCCTGCTTTAACCTTTGCACGAGTCTTAAGGTCATTCAAGAAAATGAAATTAAGGAACAACAGGCTTAAAAGTTTAACTAAATAGTAAAGATAGTTTTTTCTCTAAGATAGCCAATTAAAAATAAAGTTTAGATTATAATTTAAGGCTGCCACAAAGCTGCAAATAAGTAATGCCTACTTCCAGGCAAGAGTACAATATATTAACACTTTGCTGATTATGGAATTGTTAAGTTTTTAAGTTTTCTTAAAAATATTTTGAAATGTGTATCTAACAATTTTTTTTCTTGCTAATTAATGCCTTTCCTATTTGCTTTAAGTCATTATTATCAAAACATACATAAACTAAAGATAACCACATTTATTAAACGCACTTTCACACTTATGTTAAAAATGTAATTTGTTTTTAGTTATTAATTTTTTTTAACTAAGTTTTGACCATTAAATAACAATTATCAAATGTCTTAGGTGTTAGATGGCAAGAAAATTAAAACGTTAAATAAAACTTACCGCTGCGGCCTTCACTATCAGCTGGCTTGAGCTGTAAACCGCGGTTCATCTGCAAAAAGAGAAAAGAAAAAGGCAAAAGTGAGTAACATATTTTTTATATTTTCACATATGTTTAATGTAAAAGATGTTCGGCACATATTTCTATTAAAAAAATCTTTTTGGCTAACGAATAATTCTTCTCGCTTTAATATTTATTGTGGCTATTTGCTATTATTATCCTTTTTCTCTGCATAATTTATTAGCAATGATTATTGCAAATAAGCAAGATATATTTTTTGCATAAGAAAGTAAAACAGGCATAAAAAGAAAAACATAAAGTTTTTATGACCCTTTTGGAACGCCACAATAGAAATTTCCCTATTGACGTTAACATTTTGGCAAAAACTTTGCAAGCAAATTTATTTTAATATATTTTCAGTTTGAGCTGAAGAACAACCATTTAGGGTAATAGAAAAAAAATCTTGCCAGCTCCTCGCTTGAAAACTGCAGGAAGCCTAGAAGAAAAATTGAGTACAAAGCTGTAAAATAGTTTTTAGTACAACTATTTATAATTGAAGCAGCAAGCACCAAGCCTTGTTAAGATCTTTGAACTAACTAATGTACACAGTGTCCACTCGGAAGGTGTACTACTTTGTTTAATCACTATTTTTCATTAAATGAAAGAGAAAGGATTTCGAAATATATTGACAAATGTTTTATTTAATATCGTCAATTATGTGTAGAATACAATATCAGATAAATATCCGCTGCTGTTAGCCTCACTAATGAAAGCCCTTTTGAGTACATTTCCTCACGACTATTTTAGTTGAGCTGCTCAAGTGTTTCTAATTTGTTTGGACAAACTTTGCTGTTTAGATGTCCTTGCGAAACGAAGTACGGTGCAGTACGGAGGCCAGTCAACATCACCATGTCTTGAAATGCATTGTTGTGGAAAGAGGTCTTGCTCCATTGTAATCCTGGCTGTATGCGATGTCGCACCGTCTTCTTGATCAAGCCGAAAGCATGCTGTTGTGGCGATAAAACTTTGTCAATCATATCATGCTATCACTCCCCATTCACAGTTACTATCACGCCGTTTTAATTTTCAATGAAGTAAGATCCAATGGTTACTCCTGGCCAAATTGCACACACCACACTGCCACTTTCAATGGATGTAAATGTGACTGAAGAATAAATTGAGGGGTTTCCATTGCCCAGTACCAACTATTCTGTTTATTCATATATCTATTAACTGAAAATGTGCCTTGTCACTTGTTATGATTTTTTCATGAAAATCGGGTTTGTCATTGGCGTGCTGTGATATCATATTGGCATATTTATGGTGGCGTAAATGATCTTATCGAAGAAGCTCTTGCGTCAACTGAATCTTACATGGAAACAAATACAAGTCCTTGTAAGAAATTGTGGCCAAAATAGTTTTTTTTAACCAAGCTCCTGTTAAGTCATGGTAAGAACCGAAACAAAGCTGGACACACTCGGGCTGCAAATGGCCACTTACAAAACGAAGATTATTATTTTAACGTGAACGCAAATTTTTGTTGAAATTGTAGAAAACTTCGTCATCCCTACAAAGAGATCTATAAACTATCTTGAAGTAGGCTGGATGCAAAGATAGCGGATTGTTACTAAAATCTTTGAATTACACAATGCGTTATAGAGAGAATTCGTTTTTCAGCCTTATGCTTCCCATGAGGAACAAGTTGCCTGAAGACGTGTTTCCCATCTGCTAAAACATTGACAAATTCAAGTCAAATCTCCACAAAAAATACTTTGTCCTTTCAGTCTCATAATCTATTTTCTAGCTCTAGAATAGTGCACTGCATATGTATGCATCATTCCCTGAGTACTGGTCCAAGATAAAAATTAGAGTACGCAGTAACCAAAGTCGCACAAATAACATCGCACCTGTGTCAGCTCATAGCAAACGGTTAAGCGAAACTAATAGTTACTCATCATGAGCAGATAGGAGCATCTCGTGTGCATAAATAATTCTTTAATAGCTTTTAAAATCATGAGCAAAATAATTAATAAATATTATTTTATAAAAGCGGCTGTAACTGTGTTCATTAGTTTTAAAGAAAATTACTCGTATTGTAAGTAAATTTATTATGACTTCTCTTTTTTCCGCTTTCCCATCAAATATTTTCCTAATTCCCGTACAATACACTACATTTGTAGGAGTCATCGCCTTGATTCCAGCTGTTATGAAAAAAGCCAAATTATGTGTGTAAGGTGTTAGGACCTGTTTGACGATCTCGAACACCAAAAATCTTTAATTTAAAACACAGAAACATATTGCTACGAATATTTATCATATCTAACCAAGTGTGCAGCTGTTTATTTGGTTATTATAAGTGTACAACACATTTACACAAACAAGATAAAACTAAAAACATAATATACAAACAAACATACATAATTTAAAGTAGACATACTTCCAAGTGAATAGATTACTAATTACGTTGTTGTTGTTCTTGCATTCTTGGTAGTCCAGTTTTTATTGTTTGTTGTTTTTGCTTGCTTATTTTTCGTAAGCATGTGTGTGAGTGTGTATATGCGTAAGAGCTATATTTTTACTTTTGAGTCTAGAATTATGAATCGCTAGAAAGATCATGATGATTGTAGAAGATGATACAGAAGCATCAAAAGGAGGCAGGTTCCCGACAATGAGTCAGTTAATTTTTGAATTTTGTCACAAGTCATAAAAGTAAGCACGTCTAGTGTGTAAATACACAGTGGTATTAAGTGAGAATAAAGTTGTGAATTATTTAAGTACTGTGCTACTGTGACTGCCATTTGCAATTGAAGAATACGCAAAACGTTTTTAAAGGCAAAAACGTAACAATACTTTTATACCAAAACTCAAAATTATTTCTTATGAGTTGCAGTACTTTGTTACTTTTTCTTACATTAAGATTTATAAATTTACAAATCCATTTGGAAGGAGAAATAATCATAATGCAGTTAATTTAACATACCCAAAAATTTATAGACCACTAACATATACACCGGGTTTGACAGAAAGGTCTTTCCCCTCCTTACAACATTTTTTCCTAGTTCTGGTACAATGCACTGCATATGTAGGGGTCATCCTCTGAGTATTGGTCCAAGTTAAAAAAAAAAGTTTAATTTAAATTATGTTATATATTAATTTTTCAATTTGTTAATATTGTTAGGAATTTGTTTTTTTGTGTATTAACTAAAATTTTTCTTAGTGTATGAATTTTTTGACAATAATTTTTTAATTTAAATTTAGAACATTTAATTTCTCCAGACCAAGGCAGCTTTATACAGGTAGTGGCAGAATTACAATAAATACAACACCAGCAAAATACATGCTGGTGTTTGTTGGTGTTGTATTTATTGTAATTCTGCCACTACCTGTATAAAGCTGCCTTGCTCCAGACGATGATAACAAATTGTTATCGAAATATCGAGAAATAAAAGATTTTGAATTGTTAATTTTTTATAAAAAACAAAGATCTGAAGCTGCAAAAATTAAATTTAGTTAAGATTGAACTTAAAAGTGGCTCGCTAATAGATGCTTTTCTCCGACAAAATGGTTGCTCATATTAACGTTCGTTATCGTAAAACAGCTCCTTAAAATAATCAATTTAGCAAACTGTTTTTCTCCTACAATATCCTAAAATTTATATCAATGGTTCTGTATATGTTTAATAAACTTTTATGTAACCATTATTACTTCAGCCTAAATGCATGCTTTTACATATACTCGTATAACGCTGACATTCGCAGCAGAAGCAATTTAAATCAATTTCTTTATTGCACCCTTAAACCATGTGTCATTTTCCATACTTAGTAATCATAAACTGTGGCAAAATTTTTCAAATATCCTTATTCCGCCATATCTTTAGCTTTATATTTTAAAGTAATTAAAACTGAAAAACCATTAAAATCAAATACAAACACACACACACACACACGTAAGGCTATAAAACAATATAAAGCAATATCACTGTACTCCCAGGCAACAATATGAGGCGGCAGATGGGTTAGCTAAAGCCTCTTGCTGCAATGTGATTTACTTGCAAGCATACAAAACTATGTGGATAGAGCAAGCTAGTGTGAGTGAGCGAGTGAGTGGATGTGAGAGAGTATGTTTACAACATTTCAATAATAATCAATGAAGAGTAATGTTTACCAATGGGAGACCAAACATGAGGCACTAAAGCATCAACACTAACGTCAACAACAATTTCGCCAACCAATTTTATATATATAAAGATATATATGTATATGTATATAAACACTAATCATCATAGAGCCCAACAGCTTAACCAAACGAACGACCAAAGAACCAATATTGCAACAACCAACAACATTCGCTGTGAAAAGCAGTCAATAACAGCCAGTAAACTGCATCAGCAAAAAGCATGAGCAGCATCGGCATCAGCATCAGCATCAGCATCAGCATCATATCAGCCAGCAACAAATTTTAATGACGCTTTTACTAGCAACTTTAGCTACAAGGTGTTGTTATGTTTGTTGTTATGCTTCATATAGGAATATAAACAAACATATACGAGTATACCAGTAAGTCAGTATGTATGTGTGTTAGTTTATACATACACTTATACTCATACATTTATATAATTTCGATATGACTCTGTCATGTTTGTAATTCAATTATGTTAATGATTGGACAACATTTAACGTATTTACATTTAATGCATAATGAATAAGTACTCATAACGTTCTTTAGCTGTGTTTGTTTGTATGCTCGAGTGTGCAAAGTGTTGTGTTGTACCGTCACCATAACGACCACCATAGATTTTACCTCACAGTCAACCAAACGGTCATCGAGTCAAGCCACCATTATACTTGTTGTATTGTACAACTCGGCTAAGGCCATTATAGCTGATGATGCTCTGCTAGAGTTCTTTTTTTTTGTTCGTTTTTTTTTCTTACCAAAAACTTTTGCAGTCAGTCATCGGTTACTAAAAGAAAAAAATATTACAAAATCAGCAAAACATATAAATATATGCAGGAGTTGTTTTTTTTATTTGCCAAATACAGGATAAACGAGCAAAGGATATAAAATGCGAAAAAGTTTGAAAAAATAGCTTACACAGTACAGCACATTATGTGGCAAAGTGACATTGCCCTGACATTGATTAAAATTTAATTGAAAATAAAAATTGTTTGCAACTTATGATCAAATAACAGCTAAAGGGAAATGTACTCGTAAATGCATATTGAATATTCCCTTTAAACAAAACTGCAAATGCTCAAAGTAAATTAAGCAGAAAAATTGCTGGAAAATTGGGTAGAAAAATTAAGCAAATATTCAAACATTTTCTACAGAGCAGAGGAGCTGTTTCATGATCTCGAACACTAATATTCGTTAACATTTGAAATAGCAAAGAAACATTTTATTAGCCGAAAAGTATTTTTTTTTTTGATAAGTTCAAGTCCTTTGCTATTTTTGTATTTATCTTAACTTAAGCTTGAGCTAAAAGTGATTCGCTAATAGATGCTTTCATCTTTCAAAATGCTTGCACACGTAACCGTTCAATATCGTGAAACAGCTACAAAATGTTTAATAAAAAATAATGCTGGGTGTTTCATTCATTGATCGTGTAAATAAACCGCTTGAGCTATAGAGGGTCAGCCATGCCGTAATGTAGTTAGTTGTAGGCTATTCAAGGAAGGTTAGGTTAGGTTAAGTTTAACAGGCTGCCAGCTATCGTAAAGCCAGCCCATTTCGGTTCAATTTAGTCCCACTGTATTGCCTGGGTGTGATGTGTATCTAAGCAGATCTACATATCAGTGGCTTAGAATCAACCCGAGGATCGGATAAAGGAGTCCAATCCATTTATATCACATTCCGATACTTTCTCCAAGTCGTGCTGCATCGATCTGCCTAGATACAAAGCCCTTACGTAGAAAAGAGCTGGACATCAACATAGGAAGTGCTCAACACTCTTTACTTCCTCCTCGTATCTGCAACTTCTACAGAAGTCGTTAAATGGAAGATTTAACCTTCTCGCCTGTGACCCTTTATGGCAATGAAATGTTTGCCATAATTAAAATCGCTATAACTTTTGTTCTGTAATTATCATTATCTTTTACCATATGTCTCTCCCCTGATTTTTAAATATACAAATTTTTTTCGTTGTTTTTTGTTTTTTTTTTTTTCATTTTAATTTAATGTGATTTTTTCAATAATGAATTTTCGTTATAAATGAAAATATAAAGAGTTTTATTCCTTTTTATTTGCTCTCCCCTGTTCTTCTGTAAACCTACATATGAACTTTGCGTTTTTACGGCGAAAATTTATTTTCCATATATTAATATCTTAATTGAAATTGTTCAATGTTTTATTTTTTTGTATATTTATTATCTATAGACATATGTCTCTTCCCTGTGTATATAATATGTATGTAAATTGTTCATGCTTATAAGCAAAGCGGAGTGTTTGAATTTTTATTTGTAGTAATTAAGAGAGTGAAAAATTTTATTATTAAATTTTCACTATCATATGTCTCTCCCCTGCATTAGTGAACAAACTAAATTTTTAATGAAATAATTATTGCTTACATATAATTAGCTGTATAATATTTTTTGTTATTTTCTTCTAAGATAATACATAAAAATTTATTATTTTCTAAGGCCAACTAGCTGTAGTTATATGTCTCTACCCTGCCTGTTTATTAAATTTTGTATATTTTTAGACAGAAAGGCAATTGTTGAAATTTTATTTGTGTCATAATTGAGAGCGTACAAAGTTTTCATTATTTAATTTTTACTATCATAAGTCTCTCCCCTGCATTTCTTAATAACCAAAATTTGTTTTGTGAAATAAATATTTTTTACATATAATTAGCTGAACAACATTATTTGCTAATTTGTTTGAAAATAATATATATCAATAACAAATATTCAGTTCAGCTCTGGGCGGAAGTGCAGTCAGGTTGACTGTTGTAGTTTTTTAGCCTCTTAGAATTTTATGGCTTGCTCGCAGCATAGTTTTGCAGTTTTTTTTTATGTATTTCCTTGTTAACCAGGCGTTAACTTGCTATGTGAAGCTATAAGAAGTCACTACAACGCTACCAGTGTACTGCTAATACCATAAATGAATTCTCGGCCCATGCTGTACTCTTAAAATTTTTCTGTATCAGTATACGAGTAGAATCAAAAGGAGTTTGTTTTTCCTTGCTATATTTTCTGGGGCACATATGGAGAGCAGTTTCTCGTTTGTTGTAACAAATAAAACTCTAAGATGCCGCATGACGTATGTGATGTTGAACTTACGCAGCTCTAACTAAGGGTTAATTGGCAGAACGAAGAGCAAGGCCCCCATGAAGTTCTGCTTGTCACGTCCCTGAGCAAGGTTTAGGTGCCTACCTTGGCTGAAATATTTTACTGTGGCAGGGAGGGGAATAAGTTTCCGTGATTAATATGCTGCATTGCCAGCTTTCGGCAATAACAATAGGGGTGCAACAGTGAAAATGATTTACATCAGTACCTGCCTTGACGGCCTAACCTGATGTAGGATCAGTTCTACGAAGTGAATTTTTCACGATTCACCACCGGCCCCGTGTGGCTTGCTAGGCTCACACAGGTAGCAATTCTTGTCATATGATTGCGGTCATATGACAACTTCTTGTTGAGGAGTTCGGGCTTTCTAATCCCTCATGTACGCAATTTCCCAGCAATCAATGGAGGACAAGGCTTAATGAGTTGGTAGGCCGAAGCCCATTAAGAGCATCAGCCCTTAAACCAACTCACCCGTCAATCATCACCACTGGTTCCTTACAGTACACGTATCTGTTTTATAGGCAACAGTTCCTCGGGAGATTGTTAGCCCTCGAAAAAAAACCATCACCAAACAATTACTAACACTCCCTTCCTGCGTTTTAGGTTTCAACCACAGCCAGAACGTTTCAGCCAAGGTAGGCACCTCAACCATGATCAGCCTGGGTCGAACCGCAAGCAGAACTTCCCGGGGGCCATGCTGATCCCCGTTCTGCCAATTTATACCCTTGGTAAGGGTTTCGGAAGCCAACACAACATAAGTCATGCGGTTTCCTATAGTTTTGTTTGCCGCAACAAACGAGGGACCCCTTCCCCTCTTTTTCCCCGAAAAACAGAGCGCCTACGTTAGGAAACGCCAAGGCAAAACCTGTTCCCCGGGGGCAATAGAGGTGCAGTGATACTTGTAATGCGAGGAGCCAGCAGTGATGATTAGGAGGGTGAGCTAGTTAAAGATCAAGAATAATAAAAATAGAGATTACTCCATGCGCATGATTTCCCGTTAGATGACGTAGTTTAACCTATACAAGAGTATGTATTTAAAAATCATCTAGGGCTGGGTTTGTATTATTTCATGACGTCCTTGCATGACGGAATTGCATACAAGAGAGATTAGAATGCTTGAGCTCTTCAGCTAAGGGGTTTGTTTAAACTTCACCACGTGGAACTGATCTATTATCAGCTAAAGCCATCAAGGCAGGTGCTGATGTAAATCAATGACACATTCTACACATACATAGTTGATAGAAATATATACGACCAAATAAATATAAGTCCTATCAATTTGTATTACAAGTGCCAATAACAGAATCACAGAATTTGGAATAGGAAAATTTTTTTTTGCTCCTGGCAAAAACTACAACCTTGATTTTGTCACGAATGAGTAAAATCCAAATTATTTAAAATAGCTTACAGGCAAATTACTAGCACTAAATGAAACATACCATCAGCCAAAATTTAAACACCAGACCAATTATAGTTTACACAACTGGAATTTTAAATAGTCCAAAATTAACGTAAAAATCCTGTAAAATTTGTTTCTTTTCATATCCTTCATGCTGTCCATGTTTAACATGATTTGAGTCTCGTATTTTGAGTTTTCAAATGATTGATATTTGTAAGTATGTTTTAATAGAATGAACCAACATACGAGTACACACATATTTCAACTGGCAACGAAAAAAGCGAAAAAATTTGTCGTTCATTGGTTGTCTAAAAATGTTGTAGTTGTTTGTTTGTACGAGTAGTTGCCAGAGTGAAAATGTATTGGCAGGCATTCTTGTTTAGGTATGAGTTGCTGTTAGCGTTCAATAAATTGGAAAATTTTGTTTTGTATTATTGCACTTAAACGCTTGATTACATTTAGTTTAAAAGCATTTTTGCTTGTACTTGTAGTGTTGGGTAATGTTATTTAACGTTTATGTATGTATGTTCAATAAACAACGATATTGTATTTACTGGTAGGGCTAAATTTACGGTGCGCGCGGTGAAGGGTATAAAATGAATTTAAGTGCACGAAAGTCTCAAAAAAGTAGAAGAACTGCAAAATTAAATTTTCAAATAATGCAATTTTGTAGTAGCATAGTGAAAATTTAATGCATTAATATTGATTTTAAATTAAAATTCAGCAGCAGCAGCAGCAGCAGCATGATAAAATGTTTTGGCATATTTAAGAATTTGTAAAAGCATAATTTTAGCAGCATTTATTTTTACGTTACAGTACATAAGGTCTAATGACAGTGTAATTATTTTTATTAAATATTAGAGCAGAACTTGGAGTTAAAAATAAATAAATTAAAATATCTTTGGCCTTAATGCTAGTAGGGACTCAGCAACATTTGCTGCAAGCTAAACTCTTTCAAACTTTTTCAGCCGTAATTATAAATTTTATATAATTAATATTTAGTGTTATTCAGTCAGTGCAACCAGTCGGGGAACTGAATACAAATTAACACTTGAACAAAAATTTTAATTTTGTTTATACTTGTTGGGCTTCCCACCCCACCCCTCCACTTCAATAAGAATATTTTTATTCCAAATATTTGGATGTACTCTAAAAGCCAGTCATAAGTCGGGCAGCCAAAAATTACATTTTTTGTTGGCATACAACATCTAAGCCTTAACCATAAAATCAAGTAGCTGTAGTAGCTGTTTTGCATCATCGTACATAGAACTTTTGCTAAATACACAGTTGTACAAAAGAAAACATGCAAAAACAGATTTGCATACTTTTAGGGTTATAATGACGACTAAATGTGCTTGCAAGTCTATAGAGTATTCATGACTGTTATAAACTGTGCAAGAGAAAAGCCACGAAAAGAACTTTAAATTCATTTGGCATAAAGATGACTTAGAAATTAACATTTAATTAGTAAGCATTAACTAAAAGACTAAATGAATAAAATTTAAAGGGAAAGAGTAACATTTTGTTACTAATAAACTTAAACAGAAAGAGGAGTTTCGATATTGAAGTTAAGCACATTAAAAAGAAGTTATATAAGAGATGTAATAATGTTACAAAATTTCTATATGACACAATATCATAAGGATTAGCTACATGTTGCAAAATAAGTGTAGTGCAAGGCAGGTGAAAATCACGGCTAAATTAAGGACAGTTAACTGGTATAGGTTATACAGAGAGAATAAAAATATGTACAAAAGCTAGAGCGAAATCCAGGTTGATGACACAATATCATAAGGATTAGCTACATGTTGCAAAATAAGTGTAGTGCAAGGCAGGTGAAAATCACGGCTAAATTAAGGACAGTTAACTGGTATAGGTTATACAGAGAGAATAAAAATATGTACAAAAGCTAGAGCGAAATCCAGGTTGATGTTCCCGAAACGCGCACATTTTTACGTAGCACGCGTTCATCGTCTAGAGCTCACCCATTTGTGGTCGATTGCCCGGGGAATCGTACTACGCATTACAGAGAGAATTCGTTTTTCAGCCGCACGCTTCGTCTGTGGAACAAGTTGCCTGCAGAAGTGTTTCCTGTCTGTTATAACGTTGGAAGATTCAAGTCAAATGTTCACAAACACTACTCCCGCTTTCCCCCTCCTCACAACCTATTTTCCTAGTTCTGGTACAATGCACTGCATATGTAGGGGTTATCCCCTGAGTACTGGTCCAATATAAAAAAAAAAAAAAAAAAAAAAAATGCAGGATATTTCGTTTTTTATCTTGGACCAGTACTACATATGCAGTTCATTATACTGGAATTAGGATTGTTATCAGGAGGAATTAGGATTGTTATCAGGAGGAAAGAGGGGTGGTGTTTAAGGACATTTGAATTGAATCGATCAATAATCAAAAACGTTATCGCAGCATTTAAAGTGCTCAGACTAACAAAACAAGGTACTGGGTTACGTTCAAAAGAAATTAGAAATGAACATATGTTTGTTTTTTCTTATCTTGGACCAGTACTCAGGAGATGACCCCTACATATGCAGTGCGTTGTACTGGAACTAGGAAAATAGGTTATGATGAGGTAGGAAAGAGGAGTAGTGTTCGTGGAGGTTTAACTTAAACAATAACAACACGAAAGACTAAAACAAACTCTATTTAAAATGTTGGAATTAAATTAGTTAAAACTGATCAGTGTCCAGTGTATATACCTTCGACACATAAGGAAACAGGGACTTCTTCAATAAAACCAAAAAAGAAAACACATGTACACAGGATGAAAGACAAAACACTGCCCATTCCTGCTTCCCACTTGTTCACGAATTTTTTTTATTGAAGAAATAACGGACGGAAGCAAAAAAAAAAACAAGTGTGTGCAGGAGGAAAACTAAAAAACTACTGATGAGAAAGGATGTGTGCACGAGTAGAGTACAGCCATAAATAGGTTGCATGATTGATCATGAATTCGAGAACGAATGAGTGCAGCTGAGTAGTAAAGTGACTAGAAAACTAATGGTTGCCCTCCTAACTAACAATTACGTTTTTAAAATATATAAAAAACTCTTATTTGTCTTTCGTGCTATACCTCCAGCAAAGGAGAGTGTCCTGGTTGGGTGTACACGTAGACAAAACCTGTCCCCTAGCAAGAGTTAAATTGACAGAATTTATCACTGATTTATATCCATAACAGAATCTAACACTGATTTATATCCATAACTGAGGAACTAACTCCATGGGGTGAATTGTTTACGATTCACCAGCATCCCCTTGTGACCTGCAAGGCTCACTCAGATCGCAACTTTTGCCATAAGCTACCCCATTGCTTAAGAGATTGGGCCTTGTAATCCCCCCCGTATGGAATTTCCCGGACAATTACTGAAAGCTTAATGTGTTGGTAGGCCGAACCTCAATAAGTGTATCAGTCTTTAACCATGATACAAGAAACAAGGTGGACGCTTCGCTACAACAACGCAACAATAAAAAAAAAAACAACAAGTTTTTTTTTTTTTGTGTTAAAAGGCGAATCCACACTTCATCTGTCAAAAGTAATTGATAAAGAACACGTACAAAAATTTAAACAGCTCCGAAAAAGGTAAACAAAACGTGACAAAGGAAGTGCCGCCATATTAAACGAACTCGGCTGAATTCGCAGATGCATCCACCTAATAATGAATTCGCCTTGGTCTTTAACCAACTCATCTCTCTAACCATCCCTACTACTTTCATTACGTTACAGGTATACAAACATGTATTGTTGTGGTATTATCGGCATATTATTCTAATCCAAACTTATAATCCTCTCTGCCAAATAGTCTGTGGTGAAGGTGTAAAAAGTTTATGCGCACGTCCAACATTTCAAGCTATAGCCACGTCGCAATAGTTCGACAGAGAAATTATCCTAGATTTAATTTATTCTCCTTCAAGCCAAATAATTTATGGTATCGTAAGTTCTGTATTCCTTTTCTAGAGTTCCTGTGCAAGACAAACATCTCAACCTTATATCAGCATCGCAATGGTGTGACCGATAGTTTCTCCTAGAGCAAATTTGTCCTCCTGCCGGCAAAAATTTTTTTGGTAAAAGTATCGAGCCAAAGGGCCTGCATTTCTTTTCTAGAGTTATTAGTGCCAATTATAGCCCTTTCTTTTGTAAGTCCCGGAAAGTCTCTGTATCAGTTACCCGGATGACAAACACTTAAAGTTAAAAATTTGTTCCAGTCAAATAAATTTGGAGGTAATTTCTTTGGCAAAGTTGTTTCAACCTTTTTAATAAATCTGTTAAGGTGTAGAAAGTTTCTGTGGAAACCAAAACTAGCATCGTAATGGTGGGATAAATAGACTATCCCAGAGCTAATTTATCTTCGTCTCTGCAAATAATTTTTGGTGAGGACATCGTCCTGCATTTTTTTTCTAGAGCTTTGAGAGTTAATCAGATATGTGATTATAAATATCTGCGATATGTATGCCCAAATTTTCAACATGCCATGGCATTAATATCTGCTAGCCGGATGAGAAAACCTTAAAAAAAGAGCAGAATTTGTTCCAGTGAAATAAATTTGGAGGTAATTTCTTTTTAGTAAACCTGTTAAGGTGTAAAAAATTCCAGGGCAAGACCTAAACCTCAAACTATAACCAGCATTGCAATGATGTGACAGATGGACAATCCCAGAGTTAATTTATTCTCGTCTCTGCCAAATAATTTTTGCTGAAGGTATCGAAAGTTCCTACACAACTATAGTTCTGCACTTCTTCTCTAGAGATTTGAATGCCTATTAAGTATCTGCGATATTCAGAAGAAATACCCTGAATGTCCAAATTTTTAATATGACATGACAATTATATCTGCTTGCCGGATGAAAAGTATTAAAAGACCAGAATTTGTTCCAGTAAAATTAATTTGAAGATAGTTTCTTTGGAAAAAATGTTCCACCCTTTTTAATAAACCTGTGCATGTGTAGAAAATTCCAGGCAAGACCAAATCCTCAAGCTGTAACCAGCAGACAGATGGATTATCTCACAGTTAATTTATTCTCGTCCCTAGCAAATAATTTTTGGTGCAGTTATTAGAAGTTCCTACACAACTATAGTCCTTTAATTCTTTCCTAGTATTTTGAATGCCCATCAGGTGTCCCCGGTGTATAGGAAAAATACCCTGAATACCTGAATGCCCCAAATGCAATATGCTAAAGCATTTGTATCTGCTAGCCGGATGAGAAAACACTCAAATACCAGAATTTATTCCAGTAATATAAATTTGGAGTTAATTTATTTGGCAAAGCTGTTTCACCCTTTTTAATAAACCTGTACTAGCTTTTAAATACTTTCACCCCTGTTTGGCTTACTTAAAAAATTATGGTCAAGTACTCCCTCAAGTATGCTTTAGATTTTTCTATATGTTTTTATTTATTTATTAATAATTGCTTTATATATACATTTCTTTTAAACAAAATTTTTTCCACAATATTTGCAATTTAAGGCGTACTGCACTCAGGACAAGTTTTAATATTTAACCTATTATTTTTCTTATTGTTGAAAATTTCCATTGTTTTTGTAATATGATTTTATAAAATATTTTTTATTAAGTTGTTTATTTTGCAAAGTTTTTTTTTTCTGCTTTTATTATTTTAACTATTTTCTAGTAAATTTTCTATTGTTTTGCTCTTAAACAATAAGATTGTTTTGTTGATTTCATTTTTCTGTTTTCTTTCTTCTAACACAAATATATATGTATGCATATATGTATGTATACATATATGTATGTATGCATATATGTATGTATGCATATGTATGTAGATGTATTGTGTTTGGTGTTGTTCTGTTTTAGTGCTTTCTATTATATGGTGTTGTGTTTATTTTTTTTCTTTTGCTCTCCCATTTAATTTTAACTACATAAAATGGCAAAACGAAAATGCAATTAAAAATACGTTTTATGGCTTTGTTATTGTTACGTTGTGAATAGAAACCAAATGTAGTCATACTGAACATACGTGCACACATGCACATATCAAGCATACAGTTTTCTTTTTTGCCATGAGTTTTTTTTTTGTCTTCCCATAGTGTTTGTTCGCTTGTACTGACTGGCCATTGCCAACTGAGTATATCCAGTGTACAGAGTATTTGTTATTATTTTGCTTTGTTTTTTCGATTTTCAATTTTTTCTTATTTTTTTACACAGTCCATATGCAATTTCTGTGTACACTTCTGCCTTTTTTTTCCTCTATTGCATTGCTATTATAACAAGCTGTAAAAAGTGTTTTTCATTGTTAAAATAAAAATTGCATCCTCTAAAAACCATAAAAGAAAAAATCTTATGCTCAGAGGAGTGTAAGGGAATCACCTGATAAGGTGTGTACGTATGTTGGGTTTAAACAACTAAACTTTGGTATCATATTTTTTATAGCGTGCGATTGCAAAATATATGCTGTACTTTACGCTTTAACGGAACGTTTACATATGCTACTGTTGATGATCTTACAAAACCATGATGGTGAATATGTTTTCAATACTATTCTTCTTTGTGAAGTAGAAAAAGACTTGGTACTTTAAGTTTTTAAGGAATTTTAAGTTAGCAAATCAAAGACACAAACATATTGCAGATATTGTTTTTTTTTTTTTTGGTAAAAATAATTCCATCGCTTTATTCTTATGGCGAAGAAATGTTGTTGAACTATCGGAATTTTATAAAGCACACAAAGGGATGCCGAGCCCTTTGTGTTTTTGAGGAATATGTTTTTAATTTTTCAACAAAAAACAATAATAAAATTAATGTGATGTTTCCATATCACAAACCATTGAATTATCAGGATAATTTATATGAAAAGCACTCACTAATACGAGTGATTTCTATAAAAAAATTTCAGACAAGTCGCTTGCTAATGTAGAGGAAAAGTCAGATAAATGACGTGAAAAGTTAGGTTCTAATGGTTTTTCTATTTCAGATGGACTAAACAAGGTGATGGCTGGTGGCTTGGTTGATTTATGTGTTAGTTCATAGCTCGCTAATAAGTAGGTCAAAGTGGGCCAAAGAACCCCGTTATGATGATTGTACCTCTTAGTGAATCAGCAGGGTGGGAATTAGATTCAAGATATTGCAATGGGCCATTAAGCCTGGACCACTGAGGTTAGAAACGATATAATTTGCTGTTTATTAACACGCAAACATACCATCGCAAGTGCTGCTTCATCTGTACTCATGGATGGTATAAATATTGAGGAATTGGATGCTCGTGATGTTCTGGGTATGTAATTACAGTGTGATGTTCGCTGGAATGATCACATTTTTCATGTCTCTAAAGAAGCATTCAAGTGCCTCGGTTTTTTGAAACGGGTTAAAATGTACTTCTCTCCATCCGACCTCCTTACTATTTATACCACCTGCATGCGACCGAAAATGGAATACAACTCTCATGTTTGGGCCGGTGCCTCAAAGTCTATTTTGCGGTTACTCGACCGTGTGGAGGAGAGAGCGAAGAAGCTTATAGGTGACAGTAGGATATCCAACTCTATTGACTCACTGGAGCATCGACGCAGTGCTCCGACGACATTAGGAATCTTGTTCCTGAAACTCGCACATTTTTACGTAGCACACGTGCATCGTCCAGAGCTCATCCATTTGTGGTCGAAGCGTACTACGCATTACAGAGAGAATTCGTTTTTCAACCGTACACTTCGCCTGTGAAATAAGTTGACTGCAAATGTGTTTCCTGTCTGTTATAATGTTGGAAAGTTCACTCCCTCTTTCCCCCTCCTCATAACCTATTTTCCTAGTTCCGATACAATGCACTGCATACGTAGGGGTCATCCCCTGAGTACTGGTCCAAGATAAAAAAGGGCATTCACAGAGGAAATGAAAGCCCGTTGCTACAATCTATGATCAAATTCATTATAGAGAAGCCAAGGTGACCTGCATGGCTTTTTTGCATCCAACAACCACTTACCACCCCAAACGGTCTCGATATATCCCATCTATAATAAGTTATAAGTAGTCTAGATCGTTTCTCGTCAAAAGCTAGCGTTATTAACTTGAGCATTCTCCATGCGCCTAGACTTCGACATCTGTTTGTAAACTTCCGCAGAAAGAGTATAACGCCATTGCAATTTCGGCCAATACTGCGAAGAAAATATGCCCAGTATATCCCACTTCCGTTAGCTTGTGTGCGCCCGTTCATATCTAGTAAAAATTTTTATAGCAACGTAGTCTCGATATATCCCGTATATAATAGCTTATAATTTCGTTTCTCATCAAAAGTTGGCTTTATTAACTTGACCATCCTTTATGTGCCTAAGCTTATACATCTGTTTCTAAACTTCTGCAGAAAGAGTATAAGGAAAAGATTTTCAAAAACGCTATTGCAATTCTGACTGATTCCACAATGAAAATATGCCCAGTATATCCCAATTCCGTTAGCTTATCTGTGCCCGTTCATACCTAGAAAAATTTCTTTTGCAAAGTAGTCTAGATATATCCCCTCTATAATAAGTAATAAGTTCGTTTCTCGTCAAAAGTTGGCCTTATTAAATTGACCATTCTTCATGCGCCTAAACTTATACATCTGTTTGTAAACTTCTACATAAAAAGTATAAGGAAAACAATTTCGAAAACGCCATCACAATTCTGACTGACCCCGCGAAATATATATGAAAAGTATATCCCATACCAGGTAGCTCGTTTATGCTCGTTCATACCTAGTAATAATTTCTCTTGCAAAGTAGTGTGTTAAAACGCTAATAAACATATTATTCACTACTTCTACTTTGCCGTTTTTAGTCTTAACATAACACGGCGATGCCGTTGAAGGAAAGTACTTAACATTTTCGCTTACAAATAACTACATGGAAAACATGTGGTTCCAACAGGACGGTGCTACGGCACACACTGCGCGTGCAACATCCGATATGCTGAAGGATGCATTTTCCGGGCACCAAATCTCCCGTTTTGGCGATTTTCACTGGCCAGCAAGATCAACTAATTTGATCGCTGCAGACTTCTTTTTGTGGAGGTTTTCGAAGTCGAGAATGTGAGGACCTATCGCCGGAAGTTTTGGCCTATGTGAGGGAAAATGCTATAAAAAGGGCTCAAATGATAATCAATTGTGGCGACGGCCATTTACATGACATCATATTCTCGCCTTGATGAAAAAAAATTAAAAGACTAAATAAAAATAATCCACAAGAAGAATCAGTTTTTCTTTTTTTTTTTTTTTTAAATTACAGCCAAAAAACATCGGAAGATTATTTTTGCGCCAAAATATCATTACAAAAAAGTCCTTAAAACGCTAATTGCTTATAAATTTTTGATTTACAAGCTGGTGCCGATAAAAGCGATCAAAATCGCTAAAGATGTTTAGCAAAAAAATATTAAGTGTAATGGGTTAATTAATATGATATAAAAAAGAAGGCATGACTTTAAATCATGGTATAAATGTCTCCCTTATAATAAATTTCTTACAACTAATATCTTTTGAAAAGGTCCTTTTTCTGCGCGTGTTTCTTTTCAAAAAGAACTTTTTGATAAAAATATCATTTATATTTAATATATTTCTTAAAAAGTTTATCCATAAAAACTAATTTTTAACGTCATGGAATTATGTATGGAACACACACAGAACACTTACGAGAGCGGAGAGGTTGGGTTGTTCTCGTACTCGATGCACGTTTTCCGGCTCTTGCAATGTTTTAGGACGCCCGTTTTGACAATGTTGATCCAGACAGCGCTTCTGGTTTGAATAGTTGAATAGTGAAGCCTATTGAAAATACTGTCGTTGCGACCACAACCTATTTTCCTAGTTCTGGTACAATGCACTGCATATGTAGGGGTCATCCCATGGTCCACTGGTCCTATAAAAAAAAAATAAAAAAAATATTCACTTATGCCATGGCACTAAATCCCTGAAGGCCGGTATCGAGTATCGTAGCTTCTTTTGCTTAAGATTATCATCCAAATTTCTTACTCTTATATTAAGGAATTTAATTTTGAAACCAAATGAACTTTTAAGCTCAGTAAGTTCTGAAACATCCTAAAAACTTGTTTGTTGAAGCCAATGTTTTGTAAACCCTTTATGATCTCAACTTCTTTGAAAAATTCAATAAAATTGTAACGTTTCAAATATTCTATAAATTTTTCCAACACAAAAATAAATCACACAAACAAACATTCTAGAATATTTTAGTTATTTTCTCTTAACATTTTTTTTTTTAAGTTGGTGAAACTTCTCTGCCAGCAAACAACATGCCACGTTTGGTTTTGTTTTATTTTACTTTATCTTGTTTCTTTTTTTTTCTGAAAATCCATAATATTTTTATTATTATTTTTCAATATTTTTTTTTAGAGTGTCTCCTCCTTTTTTAATATTTCTATACAAAAGAAAAAAAAAAATGAAAAAGTTTTTTGTTACTAGTAGAGAGTGAAGCTAAATGAAAAAAGTTTCACTTAACATGATTTTATGTTACCAAAGGCAACATCATTTGCTGCAATTGTACAGCCAAAACAATAGATTGTAACGCGCCAAGGGAAAAAAATCTTCAACATGTATACAAAAAAACAGATAAAAAATTCTACGAGAAAAAACAAGCAGAAAAATTGAAATCCTTAACAAATTGTATTGAGTATGACATGGATAAATGCTGCTTAATCAAAAGTTAAGTGAAAGTTTTGTGCGGACAGTTTATGGACGAGAAAGATTTCTTTTTTTTCCGAATTTTGTTGAAAGCACCAGCTGCATTTGATCAACAATACGAGTACACAGTCATCACCATCAGCATAGTCATATATCGTATAAACGCAAGCATCCTTTATCACAGACTGCATTATTCAATCACATATGTGTGTATTGAAGTTTTGTTAGTTTTTCTTGAATTTTACTCCCCCTCCATGGACTGCAGCAACAAACATTGCTTAATAAACACAACAACAACCTTATCAACAACAGCAGCAGCACCATCATTATTATCGAAGAAAAGTTGTGTGTTGATGCTGAGTTTAGTTTAGTTTGAGGAAAACTAAAAAAATAAAATTTGTTATGTTATTGACTTGCTAAAGTTTCCTAAGAGTTTCATAAAGTGATTTTTTTTATGTTGGGGGGAAGCAAACTCTTAATAAAAAATATGTCTTTTTTTTTTTGTTTCGAATAGCCTGAAGGTATACTTCAGTTTTTGTTATCTTCAAGTTTTCAAACTGTAATTTATATGGCTGTATCTAATGAATTTAGGAAATTTACGATATGTAAACATATTTCAAAAATTTATTTTTCTGTATTAGTTATACTAGAGGGCTGCTCAAGCATAACAAAAGTGTCTTACAAGACAATGTAATATTTACAAGTACTATCCATCCATCTATTGGATTAGTCAATGGCGAACTATTTGAAATCATTTTCTAACCCAGATGGGATGATTTTCACAGAAAACCTATGCACTGTTAAATTCTGGTCTTCAAAATATCTGCACATCGAATTTCACCAAAATCTGTTCAGCCATGTAGGCTTGGAAAGCTGATAAACAAATTGATGTGTAATTGATTGGCGCAAACATCTGTCATTAAAACCTAATCTAACAGCAAAGCCTTACATGCGGTAGACTATTTCCTGTATACAATGTCCTAGACAGTCAGCGAAAGTCTAGGCTTTGCGAGTTGGTTGCCCAAAATGTATAAAGAACACCAGCTTTTAACTAGCATACACTGCTGGTTACAATACAACAGTACTTTGGGGACTATAATAAGTTCTCCAAAATCGGCCAAACTCCATGAGCTTGTAATTTAATACATCCCTACGGTACTAGGACTACAATTATAACATTTCAGCCTAAATGCAGGCACCTCAACTACGATCAGCGCCAGGGTAGTCTGCAAACCAGAACCATCTATGAGTTGATCCCTCTTCTACCAATTAATCTTTAGTGAGGGTTTTCGGAGGTCCCAACTAGGTTATGTTGGGATGTCCTAGCGTTTTATTTGCTACAGGAAATTTGGGTTCCCTACCCTTCTACTTTCCGAAAATCAGACTATTTTAGTTAAGAATAAAACACGAAGAGTTTTTACGTGGATTCCCGCCTTGATGGCACAGCCCTACGGTGTTTTAATCGCCAAAAGCACAACACTCACCAAAACGGCACTCCGCCCGGCAAACCTTTATCCATAGACCATACATGATAAATTGTCCCGATCAGATGCTGAATGGCGCAAGCTTTTCCTAATGGTTTGGAGTGTACCGTTCCTACTACTCCTGCCAATCTGAAAATCACAGCACCTAGTTACAGTGCAAAGTCACATCGAATTCAAGAACATTCCTCTCAATTGGGTATATTCGTGGCGGCTGTGGTTTACACAGGACCTCACCCAAACCGAACAGGAATGAAATTCCAGGAACTCCCACAGGACGAGCAAAAATTAGCATCTGGTCAGACTATCGCAATTCTAAAAAGGGTTTCTACTGTTGTGAGTTCTAAATGGTGCAAAGAACTGCAAGCGCTTTTAGGAATAAAACAGACAGACGTACAGTAGTAAAAAAGATTTACTTTAGCATCTTTCTTTATGCCCTTATCTGATGGTGGACCAACTCCACGGAGTGAAATATTCCCGATTTACCAGCGTCCCGGTGTGGCTTACCTGGCACATACAGGTAGCAATTTTTGCCATAAGCAACTTCTTGTTGAAGAGTTCGGGCCCTCTCATCACTGCTGTAGGCAATTTGCTAGCAATCAGTGGAAGACAAGGCTTAATGAGTTCGTAGGTCGAAGCAAACTAAAAGCGTCAGCCCTTAAACTAAATCATCCATCAACCATTACCACTGATTCCTTACAGTACAGGTATCTGTTGTAAAAGTCACAGAGGTGTTTGCACGGGAGGTGTCCTTAAAAAAAGCCAGGCACCAAACAGTTATCAGGGATACTAACTCCCTCTTCACAGCCAGAACGTTCCAGCCAAGCTAAGCACTTCAACCATGATCAGCCCGGATTGAACTGCAGCAGAACCACTCGGGAGCATGCTGGTCCCCGTTCTGGCGAACTCTACCTTTAATAAGGGTTTCTAAAGTTAACACAATATTTTATTATTCGCTGCAACAAACGAGCGTCTCCTTCCCTACTTTACTCGAAAAATATAATGTCTTGGTTTGGAGGACGCCAAGACAAAACCTGTTCCTCCGCGGACAGAGTTACCTTGAACTGGTATACAGGCCTGCCTAAAGAAAAAAAAAAAGAATAAAGAAATGCTTTTTGTAACAGTGGCGTTAATTAGTGCCGGCAATTTAAATAAAATCTAATTTTTCAAAATATTATAGAAAAAACAGCTTAATTAAAAATTTAACACATTCGAATTATTAGCAACAATAGACAGCTGCAATTACTTACAGTTTTTAGTTTCCATAAAAAAGGGTGGTCCAACCTCAACAAGCCTATCATCAGTATTTTTGTCCAACTTAAATCATCATTTCTTTGTTTCAGTCTGAACTTCAATTCAGCCACGAAAAGGTACTCAACTAAGCATTGCGTTAAGATTTTTTTAGATTTTTACGAAAACGGGCATTGAAATCCAAGCAAACTTCAGCGCAACTGGTCTGTGGGATATGTCAAAACATCCCTGCATGCTCGCCCAGTTGCCTGGCCGAAAGTTTTTGCTAATGTTGTCAGGCAAGCAGTAACCGTGAATAGTGTTCACTATTGCGATATGCCAGTGGAACTAGTGTGGCTAGGAGTCGAGGCTATAGACCTGGACATGGTTTCAGCAGAATGATGCCACTGGCCACACAGCCAACGAAACAACGGCTCTTTTGCATGAGAATGACCATGATATCTTACGAAGTAGCGATGTTAATCGTCGTGGAATTTGACACCTTTGGACTTCTTTCTTTGGGAAGAAAAAGAGTATGTCAATAAGCCAAAAACAATTTAAGACCTAAAGGTTGAGACATAATGTCACATTGAACGGCGTTATGTCTCCGGGTTATTAAAAATATGGACCATTGGCTACCGAAGACGTTGCGAGTATTTTGCCGTCATTGGATCATAATAAAAAAATATGAAGATAATTATCAGAAAGCTTTTTGTTTTATTTACGATTAACATGCTGTTTTGATTGAACCATACTTTGTAATGGTAAAAACACGAGTTCTTTTTTATGAAAATCGATGAGTAAATACACAATTATTTTACTCAAGATAAAGCAAAAATATCTAGTTTTGACCATCGTATGTATTTTCTGTCGTATTTGCATTACACTATAATATTAAGTTTATTTCTTTCAAATTTTTTAGAGCTCAATTGTTATTATTATTATTAGCCTAAAAAATTGTTACCTTTAACATTTTTCCTGCCTTATAAAATAATCAAAGTGTTATTGAAATTCAGATATTTATAGAGCACACTAATGACAAATTAATTTCTTTATTTTGTTTTTAGGTATTTCGATTTGTAAGTCACTTACAAGCATTCTGGTGGTAAAAAAATGAGAAAATAATTAATTTGATTGCCCATAATTAATTTAACAATCTGAACTTATATATGACATGATTTAAATGAAAAGAAAATTGGTGAGGTAATTATGAGAACACACGATATTTTTTAATTTTACATACATGTTAGTAACGGCTGTCAAACTTTTGTCTTAAAAACACCCAGCAGAGCAAAGACAATTGTGTTCAGAAATGAAAAAAAATTAAGTTGGTATTATGTTATAGATTTTGTTAGAATTAGCTTGATCTTATCATTTTAAAATTTTTTCCATATGCGTTTACTGCCTCAAGTATGCAATTTGTATATTTAATTTACTTGCCCCTACAACTATGCAATACAAGTTGCTAAGTTTATGGTATCATGTTTAGATTTTGTTAAAATTAGCTTGATCTCATCAATTATTTTTCCATATTCACTTGCTGCCACAAGTATGCAATTTGCATCCATAATTTACTTGCCCCTATAAATATGCATTAGTTTTTGTATAAGTGTCATAAGCTCATCAAAACTTCAATGTTTTAATAGTTTTTATGATTAACGCTTAAGAGGTTATTTAATATTTTATTACACGAACTTTCCATTATTTAAATGAATCTGGTCACGTAAGCTATTGACTGTTGTTTAATAAAATTTTATTTTCATAGTGTGCAACTCAGTATGATTTAAAACGGTGTTATTGGCTGAGTTGTAGAGCTTGGTTGTTTTGCCACTATACCAGTAAAGACAAAATTATAATTTTTTTGTACACATAAAATATATAATGTTCGAAATCTACCAACAATTAGCGTTAATGTGAATAATTTATCTGTTTGCTTTTGCATGGTTATCATTTGCTGGAGAACTTCCACTAATACTATTATAATTCGATACACAATAAAGCCTAATTACAGGCGTGTTTACTAAATTAACCTTTCAAATAAAAAGAAACAAGCCATTAAACATATTTTGTACATACATACAAATAACCTATAAGGGCATAATATTTTGGTATTAAAAAATATATAACAAAAAAGAAATATTAAATGCTTATTGATTGAGAATAAGCAGTAATTAGAGTGAATATTGCTCAAACTCGAATTAGACGAATTATATTAATGTATTCGTATATTCAAAATAGAACATTTGCTTTACAAAAAGATAAAACCTACAGAGTAATTTCTGGTTTGGTCTGGAAAGGTCTTTTGGCCTAAATAATTCTTTAGCCGTTTTTTTTATCCGCAAACTTTCTCGTTCATAAAAGCTTCAGCTGCTTTTATATTTTAAAATTTGCTGGCCCTTTTTTATAATTACTACTAAACTGTAATATCTGCTATTTTAGTATTTATTTACGCAATTTAAATTATAATAAATAATTTGCCCAAAACTAAATATTTTATACAAATACCACGCTGGCTAATTTTCTATTTAGTGTTATAATAAGTTTAGTATTTATTTTATATGTTTGTGTCATTTTTTTCTGAATTTTAAATAGCACCCTAAATTAACTTAATTACTACTTTATTAATTATTCAACGAATAATTAGGTGTGCACGTGTACTTGCAAACAAACACATTATCATTTAATATTTTTAACTGTTTTATGAGTTTGCTTAGCGGTTCTTGAATTCTGTTAATATTATACCCCAGTACATTGCGGTATTCGCTCATTTGCCGACAGATTCACATTTGTATTGTATAATAGGAAATTAACCATATTTAAAAATTTATATTTTTATGACTATTACTAATTTCAAGGTGCTTAGGCATTGGGGTTAAAGCAAAATATGAAATATGTTATAATAATTTGTTTGAATCATTAAAGCAGAAAAATGCTTTGTAGACTTTTGTTTGGAGTAAAAGTATGAAAAGTTTTTATACAAACAAATAAATTTAAAAAAATGTGTTAATTAATCAATATGAATTAAAGAAGTTTTAAGGCAGAATTAGTTTGTACGTTCTTTTCCCTTCTGAATCAGCTGTTTTGCTTCTGTTCAATACAAACTATATGTACATGGTTTGTTTTCACTTTTACGTTCTGTTCTGTTACGGACTAATCTGTTGAAAATAGAATTCAACGTTAAGTGACGGCCAGATATGTGAATGTGTTACTTTTTTCAGGTATGGAAACATTCATTTTTTATTCAAATGTATATAATTTTTTTTTCGGAAGCTAAAAAAATTTGTTTCAACTAAAGATTTTTAAAAGTTAATACATTTTTAATAATTAAGCAACTATGGATGATCGAAGGAATATTATTTTAGCGAGGAAAAACTTATATTTTGTATAAGAAGTGTCATAAACTCTGCAGATTGTGCGAAAGAAGTGGACTGTTTAATCACCATTTCTAAATTATTGATTTGTTTCCTTTTTTGTTTTTTCACACACTATGTACATGTTTTATTCTTCATTCCAATGTTTTTCTTTATGTATGCTCTACTGTAAAAACAGCTGAATATTTTCACGGAAAAAGTAATTGAAAAATATTTGCTACGGAAATGAACGTCACAGAACGGCAACAGAAAGTAAAAACTAATGAGACCTTTAGGGTTTACGCGAGTATAGCATCAAGAACAATTATGTCTAAGGTAAAATATAAAATAATACTATATAAATCAGCGAAGGGCAGATTGAGAGGATTGAGCTAAAGAGAGTAAAAAATTGAACTACACTTAGGCAAATTCATTTGTTTCGTGTTGAATAAAAAGCCGTATGTCTTGCATTCAGCGAATTAATATTCGGCGAGATATAGACATTTCATTATTTATTCTTTATTTCATAATTTATGCCTATGGGGAATAACTCCTTACAGGCAGATACACGCATATGAGTTGAAAAAAATAATATTACAAAAATAATAAAAAAAAAATAGAAAAAATAGCTAATTACTGGAATCACAAAAATTTATAAGCAATAGAAAAAATTGTTAATTACAGGAATTTAATACTAAGATTATACTACGCTTAACAAAATTTAAGTTCATCGAAAAGTCAATAACGTGGTACAGTTCATTAAAACAACAACACACTGAAATAATTTTGGTCAGAAATTCTCTGAACTTTGACATTACTTTTATGAATTTTTTCATTATTTTTCAACCATTGTAACTTTTCATAGAAATAATGAAACCAATTCCATTAGATTATTTTAATGAAAACCTTCATAAAAGTAATGAAACATTTTAATAAGAAACATGACTTATTTTCATTAAAAGTATGAAAGACAAATCATATGATTAGTGAAATAATTTCTCTAGATCCAAGAATCAATTTCATAAAGCACAAACTCTACAGTAAATTAATTAAAAAGTAACATTTATTTAATGAAATAACTTTTTTATACTAATGTAATATATTCATTAAAAATATGGAACTCCTTCGTAAGGTCAATGAAGTTATTTCATTTATCTAATTTTATTATTCATTGAGCACCTGAAAAATTTACATTAACTCAATGAAATAGTTACATTTGTTTAATGAAATAATATCATAACACACATTAATAAAATATGTTCACAAATGTACGTAATAATATCAATGGAATTATTTCATTTATTCATTGATACTTTATTTCATTACACAAACAATACTATTGCTTGCTTTTGTGAAATTGCACCTAATTATGGTAAGAGAAAATGTTGAACAACTATTCACCAAATAAAACAGATTTAATTAATTCAAATGACTTCAATACACTGGTATTAAAATTTTTTAAACTATTATTATGCTGATTTGAGTACATGCACATATGTACATACATACCCAAGTTCGGTAGCCAGAAATTTATTTGTCATTGATCTAATGAATTCTATTTCATTGGAATTATGAAACTCATAAAACTTACATTTTAATAAAAAAAACTTGACATTTTTTAAACTGTAATAAATGCCCATTAATATATCTTACCAAAATTCAAAGAATTTAAAAAAAATTAAATTTTTTGTAGTCATAAATCCATTGATTTTTTTTTTTAATGAAACTATGAAACTTAATGAAACCATTCTGATGAAATTATTTCATAATATATATGAAGTTTCACGCATATTGTGAAAAGTTTTCATTGGATTAATGAAAAATATTTAATGAAACAGTTTCATTAAATATATGACGCATAATTCTTTCAATGTAATCTGAACAAACCATTGTAGTGGGTAACGATGGTCAAGGCTTAAATAATGTATCCGCTCATTTTATTATTATAATAAATGCATTTTTCACGCAAAAACATCGACAGTATTAACTTTTATATATAGTCCTTTCCTACTGAAACGTAAATCTAATTAAAAATAAGGCAAAAAATTGTTTACACTATGACAACTAAAATATGTTTGTATATAAATTCTATTTATAATATACTCTTTCGAAGAATTTCTAGCGATTTGATATGTTTAATAACTTTCGTTTGTTAAGCAAATAAGAAATGTGTTTATAAGATTGAACTTATGAGAAAAATATATTAAATTTGTTCTTTTTCAAATCATCCTTTGTTGCTCCATTTTCCAACATTCATTCATCTCTCAATAATGTATAACACATATCAGTTTCTATGATAAGTTGCCAGGTAACCTTTCAGTAATTGTAATGGTGACTGAGTACAAAGAAGCTTTCATTTAGATGAGTTTCTTTTACATGGTTTCCTTACTTGCCAAAGATTTTTCTAAAACCTGTTTATTTTTTTCTTGCTCCTTCTTCTTTTTGCAGTTGCCATCTTTAACTTTTATCATCAACATGTTATTAGTTAAAGTGAAATGACAACCAATATGCTTGTCATACATAATATTGTGTGTGGGTATAAGTTTATAATACGCGTACATACAGCAATACACACGTCAAGTTACTGTTTAGAAGACGAAAAAAAAAAAAATGGGGGGGAAAAAAAACTAATAACACATCATGAGCACACACTTCAAACAGAGAAATTCTTGTCAAGATACCAAGGCAATACAAGTGTATGGCTCAAACCAGTGAGGGGTCTTTCTTGACTTAATTTTATGTTTTCTAAAATATACCAACAAGGATACACAAGGATGATATATGTATGACAGTGCGTGTGTGTAAAGGGATATAAATACACATGCATATAAATTACTACTCTTCATCTTTATAATAGTCATTCATATTTGTGCCATCAAGTTAAAATGAAGCAAGAAATAAAAAAAAGGATCCATTTCCAAGTTAGTACATGAAAAGTGGGTTTCATGTGTGGGATGTTGCTGAGTACTCGTACATGCGTTAGTGAGTATGTGTGTGAGTGTCTCGCTGTGTGTGTGTGTGCAAAGTGATGTCCTGTTTGAAGTGGTAGTTGATATATTTATTTTATATACAAATATATTTCTTTATTTTCCTCTTCCTTAGCTCTCTTTTTTATGCTATTACTTTTTGACATTTTTGTTATATTTGTTACGTATTCTCTACAGTCTTATTGATATTTTATACACTTTTTGACAAAGGTATACTATACTTTTGTATGAAAGCCAGCAGAGAGGCAAATCGAAAACGAAAAATATATACCTACATTTTGATAAGTGTGTTTACTGAGTATCTGCTTTTGATATTTGATTGGCAACGAAATAGGCAAAAGTGTCCTGTTTAGATTTGAGAAACGAAAAAAAAAAAAAAAAAAAAATCATACAAAAAATAATCAAAAAGGCAGAATGCTGGGAAATTGCCATAAGTGTGTGCTTGTGAGTATGCGTGTGTGTAGGTAACTGAAAATGTAATAATATTGATTGAAAGTTTAGATAAACATATACATACATATACAAATTTTCGAATACGTGAAGTCCTTAAAACTTAATACAACAGAATGACATATAAATTTAAATGTCAGGATATATTTCTTTAATGTATGTTAAGTAAAACTTCATCAGTTGGAAAATTAAAATGTAAAATAAAATAAAAACTTTGAAGTGTGCTAGAATTTAATATCTAGACAAGGGGTGGTCAAACGTTTATATTCTTATTTATGTGTTGGCATTAGTAGAAGCAAAAAGCGAAGGTGTAATTTCGAAAAGTTACTCAGCGGGGCCTTACTTTACTACAGTAAAGTCTAAAGCAGTTTGGCAAGTAAACAGAGTATCAATCAAATGTATGCTTTCCTCGCTGTAGGCATGATGAAATTGAGATTTTTGGCTTTCATATACAGATACATGAAAAAAATATTATTTATAATTCACTGATTTTTTGTTGAAATTTATAATTTTTAAATGAGATTTTTAATGATACAATATGAGATGAATACAGACAGATAATAATTCAATGGTTTGGTGACTGAGTGATTAAGGCGGCCGTTCATAATGCGTCATGAACCAACTCAAATCTGAAAATGAGTGCTGATGAGTAGTGTAGCGGCTACGAAACAGCGAATAAATTTATTTAGCTTTAATCCCTGCTAAGAAAAATTATATTGCTTTCCTAGTCTTCTTCAAACAAAAGTTATTGAACACAGCAAATTTTTATTGTAAAAAAATCCTTCTTAAAAATCTTAAGAAAGACAAAAACTTTAGCTAACACCCGATTTAAAAAAAGAAAAACCTAAAACCTAATGTATATATTATTTATAATTTTTTTTAGAGAAAGAGAATAGAGAGTGAAAAAGATTTACATCAGCTCCTGCCTTTACGGTCTTATCTGATGATGGACCAATTCCATGAAGTGAATTATTCACGATTCACCAGTGCCTCCGCCATATAGGCAAGCACTTGTTTTAGAGCTCGGGCCTTCTACTTCCTCCTGCAATCAATGGAATAATGACTTGGTAGACTGAAGCCCATTAAAAGCACCAGCTTTTAAGCTAGCTCACCCGCCCAAACATCACCACTGGTTCCATACATTACAGATGCTGTTGAAAGGCAACAGTACCTCGAGGTGTTGTTAGCCGCTGCAAAAATCCATGCACTAAAAATTATCAGGGATACTAACCCCCTCTTCCTGCATCTTTAGGTTTAAAGCACAAGCAGAACGTTCCAGCAAAGGTGCAAACCTCAACCGTGATCAGCCCGGGTTGAACTGCAAGCAGAACAACCCAGGGCATGCTAATTCCCGTTCTGCCAATTTATACCCTTGGTAAGGGTATAAATTCGGAAGCCAACACAACACTAGGCATGCGGCTTCCTAGAGTTTTATTTGCTACAACAAACGAGGGACGCCTTCCCCTTTTTGCCCTGGTTTGGAATAAGCCAAGGCAAAAACTGTTTCCTGTATATTCGTTTTCAGTATTGTAAACCGATTTGGTATTTTACACGCAATGCGAGAGAAAAAGACAAAATGACAATACTTTAGGCAGCTATAGAAAGCTTCGTTGGTTTGATTTCTTTAATATTGTTAAGTATCTGCAAAAACTAATTTTGCCATAGATTCTAGTTCTAATAGGAATCTTGATAACCGTTGAACAAAAAAGAAGCACTTCATGCATATTGAGCACTTACTGACAAGTTACAGATAAATTAATTTTTGAGGAAATTATTTAAAAGCAAGGGTGTTTTTTCTTTATTTGTTTACTTATTTCAGCTAATTGGTTAATAACAGCTGAGAAATCAGTATAACAAGGAAATAGATAGAATTAATATAACAAAAACAAACAGTTATAAATATAATCAATTGAGTTTAAATACAAAAAAAGTCTTCTCTTAGTAACATGAATATTGTCAGATAAGTTGATGAGATTATAAAATCTGCTTACTTCGCCACAAACTCTAGTTTGATCGATGAAATTAAAGATACAGTGGAATGTATGATCTTAGCTGTCTGTTAGTTATATGAATGTTTATTCTATCGCGAAGATGGATTGAACCAATATCCCCTTGTACTAACTTTAAAAAGAATAATATATTTGATGTAATTCTTCGGCTTTTCAATGTAGTCGGCTGCGGTATGATGGTAAATTCACTGCTGGGTTCCAATGGAGATGATTAAGACAGAACAGCAGGAATTGTTGTTGGACTGTCTCCACCTTTTTTATATAAAAGCTATACTGCGGATCCCAAATTACTGAGCAGTATTCAAGAATAGAACGCACCAGTGTAGTAAATAGATTTTTGGTGATGTAAGGATCTTTAAATTCCTTCGTTCAGCGTTTAATAAAATATAAAATATTACTTGTTTTGTTGATAGGAAAAGTGAATTTAAATGAAAATTAAGTTTTTTGTCAAAGTAGACTCCAAGATCCAAAGTAGTGTCAACATTTGTAAGTTCTGTACCATTAATGAAGTACTTAGTTGAAAGAGGTGATTATCCTGTGAAAGTCATCGATTTACATTTACTTAGATTTATTTCCATGAGGTTAACTTTTCAACAATTAAATAATCTATTTAAATCAGCTTTCCTGTTCTTGAACAAAATTCCCATTGTTTGAACATATAGTAGCATGATTACATCAGTTACCATATTCACCAGAGTTTGCCCACTGTCACTCTTTCCTATTCAAAAACTTGAAAAAGCGCATGATAAACCGGTTTTTTGCAACGATAAAAACCAAATCGCTGAAAAAGCTCAAGGTTCTATCAAAAAATCTCATAGACGCACTTTTTCGAGAGGGGAAAAAATGCTGACACCAATAAATTATATCTAACAGCTTATGATTTTGTGTACGGCTAACTGGTGCATAGAAGAATAAAAAGACACATTACTTATGTTGTGTCGAGTTTCCTAAAACCCTACTAAGAGTAAATTGGCAGAACAGTGATCGGCAAAGCCTGCGGGAGGATCTGATTGTGGATCATAGCGAAGTTGCCTACATCTTGGTTGAAATGTTCTGGTTATGGTATAAACCTAAAAGCATAGGCCTTAGTACTCTCTGATAGCTGTGGCACATGATGGTTTTCAAGACGAATCATTCCCTAGGTGCAACAGAAACTGCAATGTAAGCAACCAGAAGCAATGCGTAGACGGGTGGGTTGGTTAAGGGCTGATGCTCTTAGTACACTTCGCGTTATCAACTCATCGAGTCTTGTCCTCCATTGACTTCTGGGAAATTACAGACAGGAGGGATTAAAAGGCCCGAATTTTAACTTTTGTCTATATGGCTAAAAATTTGTAGCAAAAAGTTGCGACCTGTGTGAGCCTTGCAAGCCACACAGGCGCGCTAGTGTATCAAGAATAGTTCATCCCCTGAATTTGGTTCATTATCAGATAGGGCCCTTAAGGCAGGTGCTGATGTATTTCAATCCTAAAGAAGACATAAGAGAACTTGAAAAACTAATAAATATTGTTGAGAAAAATTAAAATTTGTCTTTTATATAGAACAAAATGGGTTATTAAAAAAGTATACTTTAAGAAAAATATAAAGTAATGTTTAATAAAAAGTGTATATGCCGTCTACTATAAGCAAAAAAAAAACTTACTTTACGTACAAAATCTGGATACAAAGTTAAACAGGGAAAAATCTGTTTTTAAGTGTATTAATATAATTCTAAATAAATCAGCGGTTCGCCGCCAAATAATGTAATGTGAAAACCCTTAAAGAAAAGTGATATAAAATAAAAATTTCAAAAAATATATATACAAACTGTGTACATTTGAAGAAGACATTTGCCATAATTGATCATTTTTGAAAGAAGATCCAAAATTACTTATATATTTTATAGGGTTTGGTCCTTTTGAACTTGCCGTTTCACCGTTTGTTGTGCTTTTCTTTAACTTTACCTGCCAGCTGATCAGAGAAGCCCTTTGTTTATATTTTATATTAAATTGTATGCAAATATTTAAGAAATGTGACTTGTCACACTTTCAGGGCTAGTTTAACTTAGAACTAACTTTAATTTTGGCTATAGTTGGAAAAAAGTCAGCAGCAGATGCTAAAGTTGAAGTTGTTTTCAAAAAGAATCGACAGTGTTTGCTATAGTTATAGCCCAATAAAAAATTATAAATAGCTTGTTTTCTGTTTTTCAGCTATCTATATGTCGACATTTCATAGGAACTACCCTAATCATCAGTAGACTTTGGAAATTTTTGAAAAATATTCTCAAGCATTCAACTTTATATCCCAACAATCTAAATAAATTGTTGAGAATTTAAAAAGAAAAATGCTCTAATAATATCCGTCAAAACACAAAAAACAAGCTTTTTCATTTATTTACGTCTCTAAAATTTCTTTACACCTGTTTACTTTTTCATTGGTATCAATGTTAGAAGCTAAAAAAGCGAATAAAAAACTCAATTGTTATAGCCCAATATTATTGCTTTTTGCCAAAACGGGTATTTTCATATTAAAAATTTACCTGAAAAATATTTTACAAACATTTTTCAAATTTTTGAAACATTTTGAAAGTCTGCTTTAAAAACTTCGTTAAATCGAACAAGATTATTGCTGTTTTTTAAGCTTGAAAAACTACAAACATTAAAAAAAATAAATTCAAATTGCTTTTTTTAACAAACTAAATAAAATCTTTAGTTGATTTCATGTTTATTTTTTATTGTTTATGCACAGCACGTATTTTAATTGATATCAAGCAAACCAATCATCACTACGGCATCACTACAGACAAAGAGGCAATAGAATCTACCCCGACAACAAACCTAAAAGTATGCTACACATACTAGTATCGTATTAAAGCAATTTTCGTTATATTTGCTATTTTTAAAGCAGAGAAATTAAAAAAAGGAAAGCAATATTAAACAAAAAAAAAAAAAAAAAAAAAAGAAGTGATGCTTTTTGATGTCTTGCAAACGTAGCACTTAATAGTGGTGGCTGTAAGCAGTACGAGTAAATTGATGTAGCAAAATATATGTGTGTTCATTTAATATGATGATGTTCACCCAATATTATTGAAATCATAGTACGGACTCAATTTTTAACTCTGATAATAATGATGAGTATGACGACGTATCGATTGCATGCACGAATGTGCATGATTATACTTGAACATGATGTTTGTACATACACGCAAACACTATGTATGTACATTTGTGTGAACATATGCACATTTGTGTGTACGTGAGAGTAAGCATGTGCATGTGTGTGTGTATGTGCGTTTTGTACGAATGTTCTTGATACTCGTTTATGTTACTGGTATATGTGTTTACTCTATGTACACATGTGAGTTCAATTGGAAAATCGTGAGGAGTTTGAAAGCAAATATACTCACTTACACACAACTAGAACAACAGAACAAAATTTTTGTTTTTGTTGTTGCTCATCATCGTCCTCTTTTTTACCCCCCCTTTCATATTATAGCCATATGATGGAAAATCACGAAAATCTATTTAGCTCGATATGCTGTAAAGTATGCTAGCAAATTCAGTTAAGCATTAAATTGTTACTCAAAAAAAAAAAAAAAAAGAAAATAAAATAAAACGACAAGTAAGAAAAATTCAACGAGTTGAAATGGTTGAAAAAAAAATCGTATATTTGAAAAAATTGGATCAACAGAAAATTGCTAACAAATTCACAATTGAATTATTAAAGCTCTTGAGTTTTTGTTTCTTTCCGAACATGAAAAATAAATATATACTTGTATATGAGAAACTTAGTTTTTACAAAAAGGAAAATATCTTTAAGGATAAATTAAGGACGTTTAACGAAAAGTTCACATATCGATTTTTGAGATTAAAGAAAATGATATGGCAAAAATATTGCAGGCAAACTTTTTTCTGATTAAAGTATTTTAATTTTTGATATGACAATATGTTAAAGTATGAGATTTTTCAGTAGCATACTTTAGGGATAGGACTATTTCATAATGTAAAATAAAGCATATATCTTGATGTGCAGAAAGTTAATTATTCAAATGAGTTGAAAGTAAGTTAGTTTAGTGCACTTTTAATTCACATATAAAATATAAAGTTGTTTGGAAAAAGTACTTTCAGAAGCGCAGGCATAACTTTTTTAAATATCTTTATATGTGTTGATTTGTTTTCTTTATGTTTTGTTCGATTCATGTTGGCTGAAGTGGATTATTTTTAATTGAAGCAAAAAAGAAAAGTTTTTAAGATGAAACTGTCTGTCTGTTATGCCAACTAACTTACTTACTCAGTAAATTTTTAAAGAAATAAAATCTCCTCACAAAATGTTTCCCTCAATGATCATAAATCAGTTCCCAACAAGCTTTTTTAGTACGATTTCGATGAAAGTTTTGTTTATTGCCATTTTCAAGACCAGAGCAATTGAAGTAAAATGCCAGGGGATGACCCCTACATACGCAACGCATTGTACTGGAACGAGGAAAATCGGTTATGATGAGGAGGAAAGAGGGAGTAGTGTCTGAAATAAGTTTTGACGGAACACAGTGGTCTTAATGTGCAGACCTATCAAAAAATGTAATATATCAAAAATGAGAAAAATTTTCTGAACAAACACAGTAAAAGCTATTTTTTAAATGCCTCTATCACTTTCGATTAGACGTTACATCTGACTGACTGAAAGGACAAATTCAGCAATGAAAAACTTTCAAACCAAAAAACTTATCACTAGTCTTTTCTTTTTGAAATCCAAATCAAACAAGCATGTTCTGCCAATTTCAAATCGCTTAAGGTTTGCGTTTTCGATTTGAAAACGCCAAATAGGTATTAAGCTTTTTGAAGATAGGCTAGGCAGGCTACTGGCTTCTCCAAAAAGTACCTGGATTCTCCAGTTCACTTGGGTCCTGATTGGCCCCTTTGTAATTACCTGAAAAGTGGGATAGAAGAATTGAAGAATAAAAGTTAGTGGGATATAGTTAAAGTAAGGGAGAGGAAAAGAAAAACTGGCAAACTGCTTAATGTGGCCTTACTTGCTGATGTACTAGCCATCCGCTACTACTTATGAAGGAAGCTAACGCAGTTGGTTTGACCGAGGCCAGACAAGATAGGCTGTTGAAGATCCGGTCGCCTAAGTATTTTAGAAGTTGATGCTCCAACCGAGAGGATGAAGGATCGCCTGCTCCTTCTCCTCGTCTTGGCAACTTCTACAGAAGTCTCCTGACATGGTACCCAAATGGGCAATGTGCAGTGATAACTGTTACAGCCACTCTTAGGTGAGATCTGGGTAGTATTTAATAGCTTTCATGTTCCACTTCTTGAGCACAAGCTTGAAGATAAGATTATTGGTTTTCCTATAGTCAAAATTGTCCGAAAAAATAGCACACTTTACTAAGCAATAATTTTTTTTTTCAAATAAGGTAAAAAATTATCCTTCAAACATAAATCATATTTTATTGAAACAATTCAGTTTCAGCAATCTTATTTTATATATTGAATGTTGAAGACAATTCTTGCAAGTAAAACGTGGTTCATCGAGCCAACGTGTGTAGTCGCCTATTTCCGTAATTTACTAGAAGATAATGGAAAGGAAGGATACTAAAAGGAGTTTTCACATCATTAAGCTGCAAATTATTACCAAAAGATTTTTATAAGGAACATCTTTAAAAATATCTTACATTCTTTTAACAAAAATTTAGCAAAAAGCAGTCATGTTCTGACAACCTCAAGTCGCTTAAAGTTACCGTTTTCAATTCGAAAATGGCAAAATATGTATTTTGATAAACGTATAACACAAAATGTCTGGTTTTGCGATTTGTAATCGCCAATATGGCAAACTCATATTGCTTAAAATTGCTGACTACAATTCATTTGCATAAATTAAAAAAAACTTATTAAATTTGCTTAAACTAAACTTTCGGAAGAAAACATAATTATAATCTATTATTTTTGTTTTTATTTATTTTTTTTTTAATTAAAAATACCAAATTAAGATATACATATTTTTTCGTTTTGTAAAACTACCGCCACGAGTACATATGTAAACCACATGTTGTATTATTTCGTAACAGATCAAGAGATTCTCACAACATGACTGATAATTCATTATTTGCTTTAAATTACCGTTTTCAATTCGAAAATGCCAAATATATATTCTGATAAACGCAAAACGCAAGAAGTATAGTTTTGCGATTTGAAATCGCCAAATACGTCTTTGGCAAACTCATAATGCTTAAAATTGGTGACTTCAATTCGCTTGTATACATTGAAGAGAACTAACCAGAAAAACGTACATTCCTTAGAACATTTAAAAATTATTTTATCATTTTTGGTACGTTTTGCGGTTTCAGATCAAGGGATTCTCACAAAATAGCTGATATTTAATTATTGGTTTTTAAATCAATTTAGCATTTCCTAAAGTCTTTTTTTACGACTATTTCATTTTTACTTATCAAATAACCTCAGTGTTATAAGACTTTATAGAGGCCAGTTGGAAAAAAACTTCTCGTTTTAAAAGCGAGTAAATGGTAATAAAACCTTGGAACGAAATCAAATATCTTTTAATAATAAATTTCTTAAGTTTTTTGTTTATAAAAACATGTAGATAAATAAAACAAAATTTCTTATCCGTTTAAACTTTTTCAAATGCTTGAAATCCTTTACTTAATTTTATAAAGCTGTTCTATCAAAACAATTTAAATAAAACATGCATGTTTGAAAAATCATTGCCTACTTCAAGGATCCATAAGAGCAATTTCTTTCTTTTTTGTTATTAAACTGCAATAAATTTTCCAACTAATTAATTGAAGTTCAAATATCACACATATTTCTACGGAATTTCTCTTCACAAAAGCAATACACTTTAGTTTAAAATGAAAGATGAAAAAGTTTACAAAAATCTTAGCATACATTTAAGGCAAATAAAAAAGAAAGTTTTGTATTCCATTTCAGTTGTTGCTGCTGCTAATGCTGTTAAATTTCTTTTTTCTTTTCTATTTTTTTTTCAGTTATACATTTGGAAATGTGTATGTGTTGGTATGCAAGTGACATTTACTTTTTGAAAATTCATAACATTTGAAATTCTAAAAACGATTTTCTTTATTTGGATGTACTTCCATTCTATGCATGTAGTCATGTGTAAAAACATAAGCTTACTTGCCTGTTTGTGTACGAATGTTTTTGAAAATTTTAACAAATACAAATTCATTCGTACAAACTTAAACATTTTTGTTTGCTATATAAATAAGTACAAATATATGCATGTGGAAGAAACAAACAGCAACAACAAAGACCAATAAAATCATATGAAAAGTTACTAGCAATAAACTTGAAGTCCATACATCTTTAGGGTATCCGTTGTACTTGTCGCTCAAATGATAATAATCTTGAAATATTTTACGCTCGTAAAAGATTTGAAATAATGAAAAAAGATTATGGCATATATTAAAATACAAATCGAGTAAATTTTGCATCAAGGGATACCCTTCAATGAAAACAATTTTAAAGAGAAGCTTGATTTCTATAAACATATTCCAAAGCACAAAGTGATTTAGTTTCGTTTTTATTTCTATTTGTTTTTTAGAAGAAATTTCAATTTGAATTTCAAACTACTTTTATAAACTGTCTAAATATGTTTGTTAGATTATTTTAAAGTAGTAAAATAAAGTACACATTCGGTATGAAAACAGCAGTTTATTATATTTGCTAAAAATATCTGAAACTTTAACGTTTCACTCTAAAAACTATTTGCGTTTCTTTCAAATCACAAAAGAATTTATAAATTTCAAACGGAATATACGAGTAAAAAGTATGTAGATAAATACTTAAGCGCATTATATTTTTGATACTTCCATATAAAGGCCTCCATCTACCTATTTCCTTAAATCCGCAGCTGTAAATGTTTTTATGATAAAATAACACATCAACGCACGAAAAGTATGCTGTAAAATTTTTACAACATAAAAACCTATAAACATTTTTAAAATATGAAAAGGACGATAACAAATACATAAAGCTGTTTAATATAAAAAAAATATGTATATAATATGAGATAACTCGTTCATTTTATCAAAACAGTGGCGTTTAAAAATTATAGCCTACTTTTAGGATGTAAAATAAACAGGGAAGCTTAATATATCATAACCAAAGGAATCATATTTTTATGAATCTACTTTCATATTGCAGCATCCTTTTTGTTATAACATATCAAATCAATTTTATTATCTTGCCAAATTTGCATTAAAATGAAAAATAAAGTTTTCGTACAGAAAAGGACCAGAATAAATATGAACATGTGTGTGTATGTATTATGCAAACACAAACAAACAAATCGAAATATGTCATAAAACGGGGCCAATAATACTGCTCTGAAGCGAACATGTTTGGATTGTTCTTTGAATAAAAAAATGTTGGCTGTATAATTTTTTCCTACGTGATAAATAAAAAACTGAAAACAGATTTGAATTAAGCTCATCAAAATTCATCTGATCCAAACACCTTTATTAAAAGGAGAATTTCGTTTCACGAACTAAACTCTTTATATAATCAAATTATTAATTATTGACTTACCCTGGTCCTTAAAAAAACTACTTTAATAGATAAAACGTTAATGATAAAAGCTGTTAAAAAATGACTTTTACGACTTTTTTTAAATAATTAATTTGTTTACAAGTTTACATATCACAATTGAAAGGTGAGTAAGCGTCATTGAGGCGAATTGGCATTTACAGTAGAATAAGAAATTGTATATAAAACTTGTATATATTTACATGATACCAAAATCAAACATAAAGTGAGTTAAACTAAACTGTTTTAACTATGTTAGAAGCATTTTCTAATAGGTATTTTAAGTTTGTTTTGAATTACGAAATTGAGCTAATCGTTGTTTTCATGTAGAAAGACTCTAACAAATATAATTACAATTCTACAGGAGAAGGAAAATCGTAACGAAAGTTGCAGGACCATCTAAAAGTAACTTTTTTGTTCAATTGCTCCTAGAAGCGATATGTATGACATTATTTAGTTAAATCTTTGTTACACTATGTATTTTTGTGAAAGGTGGTAGGATCGTAGCCGCCAGATTTTACGATAAATCGTCGTTTTGACGATTTTCAGGCCCAAATTTAGCAAAATGACGATTTGACGATTTTTGCCATAAAAATTACGATTTTTTTTATATGAAAAGTATGGCAACATAAAATTTTTTTTACAGATAACTCAGACACAAAGTATATCTAAAAGCCCTGATTCAATACCCTTCACGATCGTACGATTCCTTCATATAAAAATATTCTAGAAGTCTTGTCGACTTTAAAAATCGCTTCAAAATGGATTTGTAATGCTACACTTTAAAAAAAAATGATTGTAGTAGTTATATAAATAGGCATAGTCAAATAATTAAGAACTATTATTACTATAATAATATTATATTATTTAAATTTATTTCTCGTGACGCCAAAAATATTATATTTTTCACAATAAACACCACTTTGATCTCATAGTATCGATCATATTATGAAAATTTTCATAAAACTTTTCAAATCACTCGATTTTCGATACTTTTTCAGCACACAAGTTATATTAATTAGGTAAATCACACAATTGTCAATCACGTCCTTAAGAAACAAATTTATACTGTTTTTGCAAAAAAAAAAAAAGTAAATAAAACTAAATTCTTTAATAAATTCATATATTTTTTTCAAATGCACAAATTTTAGAATATAAGCTTACATTAAAAATCGTTTATATTTTTAAATAGAAATCAGGTCTCCCCAGCTTAAATGCAGGCTACGAGAGTGCATAGCTCAGTTAAGAAATCTGCTTGAAGTCCAAAGAATGGCTTCCCTTAAAAATTATCTAGAAGGTCTTGATGGTAGCCCGCAAACCGACTATTCTCTATGGAAAGCGACAAAAGGTCTGAAAAGACCCGTAATAGGTAAGCAACCTTTGCGAACTTCAACTGGCGACTGAGACATGTTTTTACCACAAATGATACAGCGAGTAATTCAGCTGAACTGCCGCCATACGCTATGAGACCGCCTATGTCTTTGAGACTTAGCTTTCAAGATGTTGAAAATATTATTTGTAAAACAAACCCCAGGAAAGCTCCAGGTATTGATAAAATTACTGGTAAAATGCTTGAGCAGCTACCTCGTGTAGCTCGTAGAATTCTTCTTTTTATTTTTAACGCTATTTTACGTCTCGAGTATTATCCTGCAGAGTGGAAGGTGTCTATGATTACTATGATACCCAAACCAGGGAAGGATCCCACTAAAGTAGAATCATACAGACCAATAAGTCTACTGCCAACAATTTCAAAACTGTTCGAAAAATTGTTAATGGCAAAGTTGAGTCCAATGTTCAACAATGAAGCATGCATCCCTGATCATCAATTTGGCTTTCGGGCTAAACACAGCACCATAGAACAAACGCACAGACTAGTCAATGTCATAAGACAGACCTTTGAGGAGAAGAAGTATTGCTCAGCTCTATTTATTGACATTGCTCAAGCTTTCGATAAAGTGTGGCACGACGGTTTGATGCACAAAATAAAGGTAAACTTGCCTGTAAATACTCACAAGCTTCTGGAAGGCTACTTATATGGGCGGAAGTTTGTTATCAGAGAAGGCGATTTTATAAGCCCAACTCAGCCAATCGAGGCAGGAGTTCCCCAAGGCAGCATACTGGGGCCTATTTTATACTTGATTTACGCCTCTGACATGTCAACGACACCCGGAATCCACACTTCAACTTTTGCAGACGATACAGCATTCTGCAGCATACAGGAAAACCATCAAGTAGCTTCGCGAAATTTGCAGGAGTATATTTCAATATTAGAGAAATGGTTAAAACTTTGGAAAATTAAAGTTAATGACCAAAAATGTACTCACGTTACATTCACACTGCGTAAACAAACATGTTCAGCTATCCAAATTAACAATTCATCGCATTCCGCAGCAAAATGAAGTCAGATACCTTGGTATTCATCTCGACCGACATCGTAGGTTAACGTGGAAGTCTTACATTGATGCGAAAGTTACTCAGTTAAAGTTAAAAGCAGCGCAACTAAATTGGCTTATAGGCAGAAATTCTACATTGAAATTAGATTGCAAACTTTTGTTATACAAAGCAATTTTAAAGCCAATATGGAGCTATGGAATTCAATTATGGGGCACCCCCTCCACTTCTAACATTGAGAAAATTCAAAGGCGACAAAATGAAATTCTTCGGATGACTGCAGCTCCATGGTACGTAAAAAACTCCCGAATTCATAAGGATCTCTGTGTTCCTCTTGTAAAAGAAGAATTTTCAAAGTACGCAACAAGGTATATCAGTAAATTGGAGCTTCAGCCAAATCCTCTTGCACGCAATATACTTAATTTTGAAGGCCACTCTCGGTTTAGAAGGAGGGATACCCTTGCTACCATTAGAAAGTTCAATAGGTAATTTGATCGATATTGACCGTGCAAAATAAAACATTTTTGTCTAGCATTGGTTGGACTTAATTAATTTTATGTATTTAGTATTAAGATTTGAATAATTATTGTTAGTTCACTTTGTGAAGATGCAATAAATAAATGAAAGGCAAAAAAAAAGTATAATAAAAATTTGGCATTTTTATAAGTCCAATTTTCTTGACAATATTTCAAAACTAAAATGACGATATTTTCATAAATTATCGGGATATTGACGATTTCTTCCATATTTTTTCTGGCAGCCCTGGGTAGGATCCCTAAAAAAGCTCAATTCGAGGAGAATACGAGTTATGCTCTTTCTACATGACACTAACGTAATGCTTTTCAAGCTCGGAGGTAGATTATTATGTTCTAAACAACTAATAAATTCAGTTCTAACACAAAAGGCATCAACAACTATGTAAAAACCTTTTTTCCCCACGAAAGGGATTTATTCAATTTGACGTCTTATTGGCACAAGACAACTAAATTGGAAGGAGTAGCTATCAAAGAATAGCTTAGGAATACTACAGATAAGTTAAACAGAAGAGATGCAATAAAATTTGTAAGACTTCGTCTAGGACACCACAAGTATGTACGTGCAAAAATGCTTCTCTCTCTAGGATCACACACACACTCACTTCCTTTCCGAAATTTCCAAAACAACGCTTTTGAAACATTTAAACCCAGACACACCTTTTTATCTGTTAAAAACGAACTGGTAATCCGAAATGGATGATATTGTCAAAATATATAACAGTCATGTATACCAACATAACAGAAACAAGTAAAAGTGTGGTATATTCGGCTGGGCTGAATTTAGACTACCCTTGACGATAGTCACGTATATATATAGTGTATATTACAAATTTGAACTAAATATGCTCGAATGATTAATGATAATTATGCGTAGGCATAATCATGATCAAATATCTCATACTAGTATAGGTAGTAATTATATTAAAAGAAATATGTTCGTAAAATACTATTATATATTATATTATATTATAAAGCAAGTGATTTTTTAAAAGGATTTATTGCAAAGAAAATTGTATCTAAACCTTCTTTTTTTAATTGTACCTTAATGCCTATTTTACAGGTGATTCGTTTAAAAATGCTTTTAGCAAGAATTTGTTGCTAAGAATGTTCTTTTATTAGTACTATTGAATAATTTTACTTTTGCGGTTTTCTAAGGTCAAATATATTTTGTCCTGTTAACTTCTTGTCACAAAGGTTTTATCCATCTTCAACCCTTTTTGCTAAGTAGCGTACATTCAAATAAAGCTATAAAATATTATGTGTTCAAAACAACCACGCACCGTTTTGCATTTGAACAAAGTGAAGTTGTAATCAACCCTTTTTTCAAATGCAAACTCTATGCGTCAAAATCCTTTTGGTGGTTATAATTGCTTAAAATAGAAATAAAATACCAAAAATGAAAATTATAAAGTGAAACTTTAATTTAGTTGTATGATAACACAAAGTATTTTTTATTCCTTTTTGTAATGAAATAAGCAGCACGCACACGTGCCGCTGAAAGAACTACATATCGCTCCTTTATTGCAACATAGTCATATCTCAAAAAATTACCTTTTGGAGTTAACAATACAGAATTGTTAACAGCACAACCTTGTGCCAAAAATTTATGCATATTATTTTTAAACTGTTTTCTTTAGAATATATTTTCTAAAAATTTTTTCTAAGACTTGTATGGAAGCTAAAAATTAGAAGTGTGTTTTTGAATTATGCTTTTTTGAATTATGACCATGTTACAATAAAGGAGGGATGTGTACATATATATGTATGTACATGCCTAAAATATACAAAGGGAAGTTGTTACACTCATTTTCCTTTTTTACAGATTTTAATTAGAACACTTTTGCTACAAAACAATTTTAGATTAAATAGTAAAGCCAAAAGCAAGAGTCCTTATTTGTCACGCCACCCTTAACACAAACATATGCATGTGAATGAACACACTCGCTCTGGTACGTAAAAGGTTTTATTAAATAAGTAATAAAAAAAACTAGAGAAACAAAAATAAATTTTAATAGGGATACACATTAAAGTATTGCTTTGGGGATATTAGGCAAGTTGTAGTTGTTGTAGTGTGAGTTGAATTTTTCAAAGGATAGCCGACAATAATTTATTTTATTATCTGCTAACTAAGTGTCAATGTTCTTAATCAATAAGCAGTCTAAAGATTTATACATCTCAAGCAGCTATACTTTGTAATTTAAATCATTTCGAGTCTGAGCATTTCTTAAACGACATGTCTCTCATAAACAAAGACACGTGTTTGCATTTAGTATTTTGTCCTTGTTTTATTAATATACATTTCGTGTAGTCGACATTTACTAGCCATTGTTCTAAATACTTTCTATGACGCTCTACTGCTTAATAACAGTATTCAAATATTTTATGCTTATAGTCTTAATTAAATGGAAGATACAATATAATTAAAGATTTTATATGATTTTTGGGCAAACGAGGGGTTTCGTATTTAAAATTGTCCCTTGTATTTGAAGTAAATGTCAAATGATGTATGGCCGCAAGCAAATCACGAAACACAAGTTTCTAATTGATAACCAGGAATTGCACTCATTTAAAGCAGAACAACAAGACTCAAGATTTGAGTAATATTGTTGGTAATAATATTGTATTTTGTATTTGCTGTGATTTTGTGTTCTCATTAAAACAAATCTGTAGTAGACCGCCAATCATATAATGATTTAAGGAAAGACTCATACAGTTCCTTATCAACAGGGTTGTAAGAAATTTAAAGTTATGTTATAACATATGCCTGTAAACTGTCTACGAAGGGAATACACAAAGCTTCTTGTTTTGAAGCTTTATACTTGTTTGTATATTATCACTTTTTTGATATATATATATATAACTATAACTACTTTGCTTTCAATACAATAAATAATTTCTTGTAGTAAAAACAGAACTTAGGAAATGTAAAATTGACAGGCTTTTAAAACCATTTATTCAAAAGAGAGAAAAAATTATATACATCAAAGAAAGTACATACTTAGCTAAGGGCGTCCCTTTAAAAAATATTTTTGCCAAATATAGCGTATTACAAAAAACTCAATACAAAACGTTCTTTTACAAAGAGTATTTTTTCACAAAAATTTATTTAAAGCAATCTGCTTACGAGTAAAAAAACTGTATATCAAAGAGTATATTATCTGTATGTGTCTTATATCGGGTGGTTAAATTTTAAGGGCCGATGTTGAATGTGAACCACACCTAAACACCAAGTTTTTTTCAGAATTTTATTCGACATTTCTCTATTTCAGACTTATTCAATTTGAACAATGGAGAGATACATAATCCAACAACTTGGTAAAGTTATCCAGACTTATTATGAAAATGATGATCAATTTTCGAAGAAAATCGTCTTCAGTGATGAGGCACATTTTCACCTCAGTGGATTCGCCAATAAGCAGAATTGCCGCATTTGGGCGAATGAGAATCGAAAAACCAATGCACCCACAAAGAGTGACTGTTTGGTGCGGTTTATGTGCTGGCGGCATCATCGGGCCGTATTTTTTCCAAAATGAGGCCGGTCAGGCAGTTACTGTGAATGGTGTTCGCTATCGTGAGATGATAACGAACTTTTTATGGCCCGAATTGGAAGATATGGATGTAGACGATATGTGGTTTCAGCAGGACGGTGCCACTTGCCACACAGCTAACGAAACAATTGCTCTTTGCGCAACAAATTCAATGGCCGTGTTATCTCACGTAATGGCGATGTCAATTGGTCGCCAAGATCATGTGATTTGACACCGTTGGACTTTTTTCTTTGGGGTTATTTGAAAGAAAAGGTATACGTCGATAAGCCAGCAAGAATTCAACAGCTATAGGACGAGATAATTCGGCACATTAACGGCATAGAACCTCCATTATGCCTCAAAGTCATCGAAAATTTGGACCATCGGATGGAGGTGTGCCACCGTGGTCGCGGCGTCCATTTGGCCGATATTTTGTTCCATACATAATTGAATAATACCAATATATCATAATAAAATAAAATTACAATAATTTCCTAAATAGTTTGTGTTTTATTCAAAATCAGCATCGGCTCTTGAAATTTAACCACCCTTTATAAACATGTCTAAAGCTTATAGTACATGGCATGTAAAAAGCCACATGCGCATGTGCCTGTGACGTCACTGGAATTAGCAGCATTAATTTGTTTACATTTTTTAAAATGTAGCAATGGCTACATGCTTTATTATTTTGATATTATATGAAATGTAGTTTTGTCCCAAAATGCAAATGCATTGCAAATGTAGTCGAGCGTACACCTTTGCAATGGCAGCGTATATGTACAGTTTTAACTGGGTACATGTGTATTACCAGTACACGGATTTTAGAAATGTACACATTTCACATGTCTATACGAGTATGTACAACAGTCATACGTTTATGAAATAATTAATTAATTATTATGAAATAATTAAATGTCGCAAGAGAAGTGGGCTGCTAGTGTTGCCAGTGTTTGATCAATTTTGTTACCGAACTCTCACCAGAAAAATACCACGGCTATGTGTAGTTTTCTTATTAAATGGTTACGGCTATTTGTAGTTTTTTTTTTAATAACATACACATCAGGGAATGAAATCACTGTTAATTTTATAATAGAACTAGATTTTTGGTTTTCATACATAACTCATAATATGTTTCAATATGAGACTTTTGTTGTACAACTCGATTCTAAGGCCAATATGATGCTATGGGATTCAATTATGGGGCACAGCCTCGGCATCAAACATTTAAAAGAACTCAAAGAAGTCAAAACAAAATTATCCGTAGAATTACAGATGCTCCATGGTACGTTAAACACTCACGAATCCACGCAGATCTGAACGTACCTTTTGTGAAATCTGAATTTGTGAAGTACGCGACAAGATATATTAACAAACTTGAATTCCATCCAAATCCTCTTGCAGTTAATATTCTGGTGGTGGTGGTCATACCCGTCTGAGAAGGAGAGCTACCATTAGAGCTCTAAACAGATGACTGAATTCTGAAATAATATTCACATAAAAATAAATTTTTGTCCAGCACTGCCAGGACTTTAATCACAATTTTTTTTTTTTAGTATTAAGACTTGAATATTTATTGTCATTACATTTCTTATGTAGATTCAATAAATAAAATAATAAAGTTAAAAAAAAAAAAATATATGAGATTAATATAGACCGAGAATAATTTAATGGATCGGTGCCTGAGGCAGCAGTTCCTGACACATTATGACCCGAGTTCAAATCCGAATAGGTGCTGATGAGTAAAGTACCGACTACGAAACAGGTAGTTGTCCCCCAGCTAAAGATTTGATTATTATTATTTTTTTGTCTTCCTCAATCAAAAATTAAAAAAAAAATTTTTATTATAAAAAATGCTTCGTAAGAAGAAAACTTAAATGTGTAAAAAAAAACCAAAAATCTAATTAAATTTTTTTTTTTGTAATTTCAACAAAAATTCAAAAAATGAAACATATTTTTAATTCAATAAAGAAAACTATTTTAACAAATTGAAATGTGTTTGTTTATGATGATTTTATTACCATGGAAGTTTATGGAATTACTTAATTATTATTACATTACACGTAACTTGTAATCTTCATGAAGTTTGTATTACATTTGATAGGAGAGAGAATATACTGGTAACGCTGCCAATGTCCACATGCTTTTGAAAAATGTTACATCGAAAATTCTTGCTCCTACATATTTGTGACAGCCACATACGCATGAAAAAATATTGCATATGGCAAAACTCGAATGTGAGAACGTAGTCCACAGCTTGTCAAATATACACATGCATGCATGTGTCCACAAAGGTACACGTGGTACACATACAAATGTGTATTGCATGTGAGAGTCACAAAAACTGCAAGTACACGATATGTGGTCAATTTATATTTATTGTGACGTCAAATGCGCATGTGGCTTTTTACATGCCATGTTCTATAAGCCTTAGAATAGTACTTTCAAAAAAAAATATTCTTGTTAACAAAAAAAGTTAAAAAAAACAGGTAGTGGAAGAATTACAATAAATGCAACACCAAAAAACATAACATGTATTTTGTTGGTAGAATTTTCGAAAAATTGTAAAATTTTTTTTTTTTACTTTTGCTTGAAAAAGCAAGGAAGGCTGTGTGTTTTCTCAAAACAAACGCACACCCTTAAATGTCTCAATATATGAAAAAATGGACTTATACCACTTTCAAAATAACCAGTTCAAATTAAGTTTAAAAGATCAATTATTACGCTTCGATATCAAATTTAACATGTTTTATTCACTATTGTTTAAGCTTATCCATATAACCAGATAAATATCGCGGCTTTTTTTTTAATTCCCAAAATCGGCTGCAAGAATCGCAAAAATCACCCCGCAAACAATAATGCAACTTAAATTTTCGCACTAAATCCAATGACCGTTCATAGTTCAAATACGCGTCTCACGGTAAAAACGCGCAACGAATATGAAAGACTGGTTCCGATTCACTTAGCGAAGCTGTTCCTTGTTTATTGGAATTGCCCAAATTTGAATTCAGGAAACGTCAAAATCCTCTCACTTACTCAGAAGTAATACGGCAACTTCAATTTTCACACTAAAGCGAATGACCGACAATGCATGTTTCACGATAAAAACTTGCAACGGATATGAAAAGACCTTAAATCAGCTTCGTGAGTCTCCAAAATCCCCCAATACGGTAACTGTTATTTTCACACTAAAGCAGCAACACAGTATTTTTTTTTTTATCTTGGACCAGTACTCAGGGGATGACCCCTACATATGCAGCGCATTGTACCAGAACTAGGAAAATAGGTTATGAGGAGGGGGAAAGAGGGAGTAGTGTTTGTGAACATTTGACTTGAACTTTCCAACGCTATAACAGACAGGAAACACGTCTTCAGGCAACTTGTTCTACAGACGAAGCATACAGCTGAATAACGAATTCTCTCTGTAATGCGTAGTACAATTCCATGGGCAATCGACCACAAATGGATGAGCTCTGGACGATGAACGCGTGCTACGTGAAAATGTGCGAGTGTCGGGAACAAGACCCCTGATCTCGTCAGACCAAAATCCATTGTAGTAACGATAGAACAAAGTAGCGCACCCTACACTGCGTCGATGCTCCAGTGTGTCAATAGAGTTGGATACCCTACTGTCACCGATTTATTTTTATATGCCTACGTATGTAATAATCGCTCATATGGCATGGGTTTCAAGTGTTGCAAACATACAAGTAAAACTAATGTAAGCCTGTTAAAATAAAGTATATTTCCTTTAAAAAAATCGTTAAGGCTGTTTAAGCATTAGTTAAAGCATAAAAAGAAATCTGTTCGAAAAATATATATAGCTCTCACTCACTCACGTAGCTAACACACACGTAAAACTAAAATGTTTCTAATTTAATTTATTCCTCATGAAAGCATCTTTTAATAAAAAATTGTTCGCTTAATTTTTAAGCACCCAGAATGTTCAGCACAAAAGAACATGTGTAAATGTTGTTACATTTTTTTTTAATAAATTATTTTTTTTTTCACAGAAAAAAAAAATTTTTTTTCTTAAAAAAAAAGGAAGAGGAATAAAAGGAATTCTTTTGCAATTTGTTGTAATACATTTGCTCAACTTTAAGTTAAATGCTGTGATGTTACGTAAATTAGATTTCATATACACAATTACACAGATACAAAAGAGCATCTTAAGTCGTTTTATTTATTAATGACTCCAGTGACTTTTATTTAGTAGAGTGATGTGGTGGCATAAGCTCGAGTATGTTTTTGGATACTGTGATTGTTTAAAACAAGACACACGTAAAGACATTGTATTCCAAAAAAAAAAAAGAAGAAAAGGTAAGCAAGACAGTTTATAGCACGGCATGGCTTATAAATTATAATACCGAGATAAAAATCTCTTAGGGAAATGCTGTTAAATATTAAGAAACAAACATTTGCTCTCGTTTTAAGCATAAATAAATTTTGGGAAAGCAGCAGTTTCCTAAAAGGATCTTAGAGGGCGAAGGAGAAACAGATAAATTTATAAAACTGAATTAAGCTCACGTACATATTAGTTAAATCTCTATTTACCTTTGTCTAGTTTATCGCCAAAATATTATATTTTATTTGTGGGCTCTACTGTCTAAAAGTTCGCTTGTGAGTAGAAATACTTTGTATTTCATTTATGTCTGCTAAAACTTAAAAAGTATGTATATAAAATTTGTTTGCTAAATCATATTTACGATTTTTATATCTCGCCGTGATAGAATATTTGGTAGAATAAGAAAAAAAGTTCCCCAAATATACACTGGTTTTTGTTTAAACTAAAAAAGCAAGCGTTTTCTAAAATAAGTTATTATTATAAGTAAAAAGGCAAGAATGTAAGAAGTTCTTATCATACTCCCTAAAGTATGCTAAAGCGAATGTTTATGTGTGGTTTTGTTTACGAGATGGTTTCTACATTTGCGTTTTTCGTATCATTGGTATCTATCTCCCTGTTAATGTTGCTTAAATTTTCATTAATAATTCATACAGGAAAATGTGCGCTAAGAGAGATTTTAAGACTTAACTGTAAACGTTTATGTGGCATAAATGAAGAACAGTTACCACACAGTGGCAAATTGTAAAGGAAATACTTTTGTTTTGACTTTTTTATGTATATTATTTTGTAAATAATAAATGCTTATTACCTTAATGAGGTGATATATTACCTTCAAGGTCATCACTGGAGACGAGAGGAGGTTTTCTATTACCCTACCAAGCAAAAACGATTAGTAGTAATGTACCTTCATCAAAAGAAGAAAACTTGCTAAGATCTAATAAAATTATATGTTATTCGATTTAATTACACTAGTGGGAATCACCGGTCGACGCAATCGACTTCATTCTTTTCTTTACCGCTCTTCAATAATGCCTTATCATATAAAATCCAATGTTGCAACCAATAAAACCATGAGACCTCGCGTACATATGTACATATATACAAATATGTTCTTTATTCATATTTGGCCACACTGTTTTTGGTTTACTTGCAGTTAAATCGAACGTATACACATATTTTTGTTAGTGTTAGTAAAAATTTGATAGCCGTAATACTCCTATAGATTGAATTTCAGATTATTCTTTTTAACCATATATACATATCTTTCTAAAATCTATGATGTAGTATGGCCAAAAAAGGGATTATAAAAAACGTGTTTACTCTTTAAGCTGGAGATCCATGAAACCAGAGATCTGCAACCGGTGCCTCTTTTATTAATCTAATTACACCTGTCTTAAATCTAGTTGCGGTGTGATTGGCAACCGCATGTGTTTTCCACAAATATGTTTTCTACTCGCTAGAGTTTGCATCTGTTAATTAGAGTACATAGCCAATAAAGTTTTTATGTTATGGCTGCTTGATTTGGTAACTCAACTATCTTCTCTGCACTCGGCAGTCATACTCGTACTTCTTTTGAACAGCGAAAATAATATTTGTTTGTAAGAATTTACAGTCACATATTTACCTTCCTCATGAGAGTCTGTATAATCAGTTTTAGTCATTTACTCGCTCATACCGCTAAATGTATTCGTACTAAGGGCGGCGTTGCTATAACCGTTTGAAAAGAGCTCATGTACTGTGCTGAAGTACTAAACCGAACTGATTGGATTTCAAATTGTGCTTATCAGTCCATACAAAGCTTTTCTCAAGCGCTAATATAGTACGGCCCAAAGGAGGGGTAATAAAAAACGTGATTGTTTATTAAGCTGAAGGTGCATACCAGAGAACTGCAAGCGGCGCCTTTTTTAATGAATTAAGTACACCCGTCTTAAATCCAGTTTACCTATATATATCTTTGCAAAATCGATGATGTAGTACGGCCCGTCGGAGGTATAATAAAAACGTGCTTGCCCATAAAGCTGAAAGTGCATACCAGAGATCTGCAACCGGTGCCTTTTTGAATAATAGTACTAACTAACTAACTAAATCAAATTGCATACTGTTTGTATAAGTCTTTTTTCTACTCGCTAGAGCTTACATCTGTAAATTAGGGTTTACTAAATAGCCAATTAAGTTCTTATATTATGGCTGCTTGATACGGTTATTCAATTATCTTCTCTACATTCGGCAGTCCCACTCTTCATCTTTTTGACAACGAGAATACTATTTGTATAAAAGAATTTGCAGTCACACCTTACACATGAGAGTTTATGTGTTCAGTTTAAAATATTTATTCGTTCAGATAGGTAAACGTACTCGTACTAAGCGCGGAATTGCCATAAACTTTTGAAACAAAAGAAAGTTCTGTACTGAAATACTGAATTGAACTGATTGAATTTCAGATTGTACTTTTTAACTATATATATATATCTTTCCAAAATCCATACTGCAGTATGCTAAAGAAAGAATATTATATGGCAGATCATGATGTAAATCAATTGTATAGTCGTTTTTCTGAAATATTGCCCAAAAAAATCGCGTTTTCTATTATCGCAAAAATTATTTTGCTTTCCTTGTTTGCAGTACTTATTTATATCGCATAAGCTGAAACAATGTTTTCTAACACCTTTAACCTTTTAACGGTTATTACATATAATCAAAAGTGCTCAGCTTTTAATTTGAAAGAAAAATGAATAAACCTCACTACTCTAAGGACCTGTAAATGATTTTAAGAAAGTACTGCTGGTTGTTTTTGCTGTAAAAATACGAAAACAAAAGCGTACACACGCAAATGGCATAATAAAAGCTTATAAATTTTTTATTTATTTCCTCAAGTTAACTCGAATTTCTACTTAAACAATAACATATTTTGCGTAATTCACAAGTTGTTGGTTTCTTTTTCTTACACTCTTATTTTTTTTGCCTTACACACTTACTCATTTAAAAAATAATAAAATAAAAAAAAGGAGCATAAAAGTGGCAGCAAAGTGAAAAGGGATTGAACGTTGGAATATCCTTTTTATCTTTAGGGTTGGGGCTAAAAATGAATGTAATTTAAAAATTGCATTCCGTGCTGTCGCTTTTCATTTAGAACTTTGATATATGAGCTGAACAAATGCAGAAGGTTACAAATAACATGTTTCACAAGATATGAGAACTGAACAGAATACATAAATAAAAAAGAAGAAAATATTTATAAAAAATAAAATTAAAGGGGACAGAAAGACAGACAGACAGACAGACATACGCAAGCAAGTGCATATTTATCTTAAGCATATAAGATATATATATTTATTAACATGTTTGTTGTTTGTGCCGCAATAAGGATATGATTGGAAAAAGTTTCCCGTTAAGATCCCCAAACAGCATTTGCACAGTGTCTCGTTCAACATGATTAAGCAAAAGAAAAGTTAAACACCAGTTTTAAATAAGAATACTACAAAATAGTGGGGTAGTAGTAGATATATTTAATAAAATTGGTTCTGGATTTGTTGTTGCTTTTCAAAAGAAATTTTTTATCCTTATAAACTTTTTCCTTGTCATGCTCTAATTTCTAAGTTGTCGTCGTTGTTGACTTTCAAGGCGACAGTAATATATGTATGCGTGCTGGAGAAAAAATATATATTTGTTTTAGCAATATTAACTGATAAATATGTAAAACGTGTCTTTACTTTTCAAAATTAAAGCAAACATAAAATTTAAGAAAATTCTGTGAAAATTTTTCTTTACAAAGCTTTTCTATAGCAAAATTTCTAGAAATCATTTTGTTGCATTAAATTCTTTATAAATAGAAATTTTCTACCGTCCAAGCAAATATATCATATACGAAATTTCAATAGGAAAAATTTTCTTTAGACAACATTTTATAAAAAAATGTTTTTTCAGAAAACTTTTTATGGAAAAATTTTCTTCAGAAAAATATTTATAGCAATAACTTTCTCCAGAAAACTTTTTATAGCAAAAATTTTCTTCATAAAATTTTTACGAAAAACATTTTTTTCACAAATTTTTCATAGAAAAAGTTTTTTCAGAAAACTTTTCACCGAAAAAAATCTCTTCATTAAACTTTTAATGGAAAAGTTTTTTTAGAAAACTTTTTATGGAAAAAGTTTTCTTCAGATAAGATCTTCGTCAGAATACTTTTTATAGGAAAAATATTCATCTGAAAATACTTTAGGCAGAAATATCTTCAGAAATCTTTTTCTTTAGAAAATTTTTATAAAGAAAGGTTTCTGTTTTTAGTTAGAGAATCCGAGGTCGTTGTTTAAAGTTTGTTATAAAAATATTTAAAATATAAATTTCTTCGCTAGTCGTAAAGCAGCTCTGGGCTGAAGAACAGCTCTCGCGTCATCATAATTATTTCTTAAGTGCAGTCAGGTCAGGCTTGTTGTTTTTGCTGTTCGGTCGTCGAGAGTTTTGCGTCGCACGCTCACGGTTAACAGTGTTCCTCAACTAACTGTATTGGTGTATTTCAGTGTTATATACGCTGCAACTTCCTATGTGAAGGCATAGGTCGTTATAGTAAGTCGTTAACATACTGTTAATACCATTGTTAATCGCATGATACGCTCCTGCATTATTTAAATCATTTGTATATTTAGTTATATGTACGCACAGCTAAATATTAATACATACATATTTAAAGTTGCGTTAAATTGTATTTCTTTACCTTTGCTTTAAATAGTTAACTGTAAGCGTACAAAATTATTTACATACAAGCATATGCATCTAAATACACATGCGTGCAAACTGCATTTCGTGAAATAATTCTCTTCAGCTCTCTTTATTATATTGTTCATAAATATAATTTGCTGAATGTCTCTTTTTTATAATTTAGTAAATATCAATTGAAATATCATAGTTTAAGCTTAACTCTGTTGTTTGAAATATTAGTTATTCATTCGACTTATTGCAATTAAAGTAAAACCAGCAAAATTAATTGTAAATTGAAGTTTAAATTCGCATATAGATCGCCTGCAAAAAAGATTGCAGACTCAAAACAACCATCTTGGGCATATGGTCTTTGCCCCCCGCCCATTCTGTGCATCCGCTACTTTGCAACTGTATGGTACTAAATAAATAGTAATCAATTTCTTCAATACTTCGTTTCCCCTGGAAATGTTCTTCGTATATAACAAAAAATTCTATTAAATAGTTTTTTTTTTTAATTTTGCATATAAATATTTCTATGCAAAAAACTTTTTAATATAAAATTTTCTATATTATTTTCTTTAAACAATATTTTCAAAAATTTTTTTTTTTTTTAAATTTCTATTAACAAAACTTTTACAGGAATATCTCCAAGAAAATTTTCTTCGGTAAGATATTTTTATGGAAAAAGATGTCAATAAAAAAAAAAGTTTGTTACAATATAAAACATTTCCCAAGAAAAAAAATATAAAAAACATTTTTAGAGCAACTTTTTTCTGTAAAAAAGATTTAAAAAACTCTTTGTGAACAACCTATAAATTCTGAAGAATATATTCAACCAAAAATTTTTCTATCGAAAATATATGCTTTCAATAAAACATTTTTTCTTCATTTATTGTTTATAGAACAATTTTTATTTGAGAAATTTACTATAAAATACGCTTTCTGTTAAGACTTTCTTCTGCTATCATTTTCTATAGAAAAGATTTTTATTTGTGAAATGTTCTAGTAATAGAAATTAAAAAAAAAAAAATAAATAAATGTATCAAAAAAGTGTGTAGATGATTTAAGTGTTAATAAAAAACAAACAATTTTATTAAATAAACTAAATAAACTAAAAAAATAATATTAAACAGCAATAATTTTTTTTTACAAAAAACTTTATAAAATAAAATTTTTACACAAAAGAGTTTCTTGAAAAAAACTTCTATAAAAAACTTTCTAACGAATTTATTTCTTTTTATTTCTATTAAAAAATTTTTCACTTTAGAAAGTATCTGGCGAAAAACTTCTTGAATTTTTGTTGAACTTTATAATTTTTTTAATTAGATTTTTGGTTTATACATTTGTACAAAGGGTTTTAGTTCAAGGTTTTGCTTTTTAAATTTTTTTCTTAAGAAGGTTTTTTATAATACCAAATTAAAAAATAATATTTACAGCAAAAATTCTCTTCAATAAACTTCTTCAGAAAAATTCTTTACGGAAAAATATTTTGTGGGAAAAAAATTATGGGACATTTTTTTCTATAGAATATTTCCAATAAAAAAATTGCATTAAAAACTTTTTATAGTAAATTTTTAATACACGCTATTCTCTGTAAAAAAATTTAAATATTTTCTTATAAAAAACATATAATAATTAATTAATTCTGTAGTACCTTTCCAAGGAAATTTTGTGCTTAGAAAATATATGCTTTCTATAAAAATTCTTTTATTTAGAAAAACATTATAATGTGTTTTCTAGTAATAGATTTTCAAAAAAAAAAAAAAAAAGGAAAAAATAGGGTGTCAAAAATATTCATAAAAAACAATATTTTTATTACATAAATTTTCTAAAAAAAAAAATTCAAATAAAATTATTTTTTATACAAAAAACTTTACAAAATAAATTTTTAACACAAAAATTCTTGTTTGAAAAATTAAAAATAAGACCTACCTTAAAAAAAATTTTTTTTTATTTCTATTAACAAAATTGTTTATTTTTTTATTTCTATTAAAAAATGTTAAATAATAAAAAGCTATTTAACAAAAACCTAATTTTTTTAAATTTATTTTGAAATATAATTTCTACCAAAATTGTTTACTTTTTAATTTCTATTAAAAATTGTTTCAACAAAAAAATTTTTTCAAAAAAAATTACCCGGAAAATTTCTTTATGACAAAAGTTTTCTACAGTAAATTAATTAACTGAATATTTTCTTCTAAAGAACATTTCCATGGAAAAAAAATTGCATTAAAAAGATTTTTTAATAAAAAATTTGTCAAGAAAAGATTTTCTGCTAAAAGAAATTTATCTATAATAATAACTTGCTATAAAAAGCATATGCATTTCTGGAAAACATGTCTAAAGAAAAAATATGCTTTTAAAAATAGAGAATTATTTTTATATAACAAATTTTCCATGTGAAAATGATCTATAGAAAAAACTTTCTATTAAAATATTTTTGTTTGTTTTTTGAAAACAACTTTCTATTATTAAATCATTTGTAATATTTGCAGAATTCATCTACATTTTTCGCACATTTCTCTTAAAGGATTTCCCCATTGTTTAAAAGCTCCCAAACTTCATACCTTCAGCCACACAAATGTAAATATATGCCCTCATATGGCGGCACTTTAGCGTAATGCTGTAAGTAACTCTCTCAAGCACTCAAGGAGTATTTGCAAATGAAGTATGTGCATAAATTTCATCATTTTATTTTCAGTATTTTTGTGTGTTTATGAAATACATCTTTTAAATTCCAACAACAAATAAAGAAAGGAAGGCAAAAAAGAATATCATAAATAAATATTGTGAAATATTTTCCAAGTCCCCCACCCCCTTCCCCTAGCATTGTAAAACATTTCAAAAGAAATAATTTAGAGAATTATACGTTTCATTATAATTTACTATAGAAGGTTACAAAACCAGAACAAAAAAAAAAAAAAAAAAATCAGCTACGGAAAGAACAAAACGAAAGCAAGGCAATGGTAGATGGAGAGAAATAAGCAAAAAAGATAAAGTAAAAGAAAAAAAAAAAGAAGAAAATATGGCAAAGGCAAGTCATAAACATTACAATATTTTATATTTTAGAAGTGGCATCATCTTTTTAAGATGACAAACGATGAAATATAGTCAAGTACTCCAGTACAGAGGACTGGGAGAGCGAGAGAATTGAGTTAAACAGTAAAACATTAGCAACAACAACAGCAACAACAACAGTTGAACAATAACGGAAGGATATACTTTTTATTACAACACACAAAAACACAATTGCTTGTGTATTTATACACATGCTGGTTAAAGTGTATTAAAAATATGAAAAAGAGAGACTGGTAGCATTTAAATAGAGGAAAACAAGACAAGATATTAAGACAAGTATTTTTAATTTACTTATTTATAAAAAAAAATTGATGTAAAAATTCCTTAACAATAAATATTAAACCCAAGGAGAAGGAAAACAGTTTGTCTAGTAGGGGGAGTAATATCAAAAATTTTTGAAATGTTCTCATTGAAAAGAATGAATTTAATTTCGCTTTATCGGAAAATTGCATATTTCTTTTGGGATGAAACAAATTTTATTAGGATATATGTATGTACATTTCGGCTGATTAATATTGCTATGTTAAGAAACTGTTATAAGTTTTTTTACAACACATGCAATTGAACTTGCTGTCATTTGAAATGACATCTTTCTCCTACCCTAGTTCTTAATTTTCTCAACGACCTTTTATGTGAAACCACCAACCCTATCCACTCTTTCGTGGATGACAGCAGCATTTGTCACTCGTTGCCAAGTAGCAAAATATGAATGACTCACTGCATGATCTTCTATTAATCTCCGAATGGAGTCGTAATAACAGGGTCGCCTCGTAATACCCAATAACGCTTATTAACACACCAAACAAATGACAAATGCTGCTCTACCTGTACTCATTAATGGTATAAATATTGAGGAATCGGGTGCTCTTGATGTTCTTGGAATGAAAATAAAGTGTCTTTAAACAAGAATGCAAGTGTCGCGGGTTTTTGAAACGGTGTAAGTTGTACTTCACTCCATCCGATCTCCTTATTATTTATACCACTTATATCCGCTCGATAATGGAGTATAACTCTTATGCTTGCGCCGGTGCCGCAAAGTCTATTTTGGGGTTACTCGACCGTGTGCAGGAAGCTTAACGGTGACAGTAGCTTGTCCAACTTTATTGACTCGCTGGAGCAGCGACGTTGTGTAGGTTGCGTTACTTTGTTCTATCCTTATTGCAATGGAGTTTGCTTTGACAAGATTAGGGATCTTGTTCCCGAAACCGGCACATGTATACGTAACACACGTACTTCATCCAGAGCTCATCCAGTTGTGGTCGATTGCCCGGGGAATGGTACTAAGCGTTAGCGAGACAATTCGTTTTTCAGCCGTACGCTTCGCCTGCGGAATAAGTTGCCTACTGACGTGTTTCCTGTCTATTACAATGTTGGAAAAATCAAATCAAATGTTCACAAACACTACTCCCTCTTATCCCCTCCTCATAGCATCACCTGAGTACTGGTCCAAGATAAAAAGAAAAATGTGATGAGTTCGATTTCACTTTTCTATTATAACAGAAATTGTCATGATCAATAAAAACGAAGAAGACGATAGAAATAATAATTCAATAATAAAGCTGGGGGACAACTAGTTATTTCATAGCCACTACACTACTCACTAGCATCCAGGTTTTGGACACCCGTATTCAATTATTTTTTCCTTAGTTCCACACGTTTGTCATTTGCAATTTTTTGAAAGAATCTAATGAAGCGTTTGCAGTGCAGGCGATATATGTGGGAATGAAAAATATTTACATCAGCACCTGCCTTTATGGCCTTATCTTATGATGGACCAGTTTTACGGAGTGAATTATTCACGATTCACCAGCGACCACATGTGGACTTCTAGGCTCAAGCAGGTAGCAATTTTTGCCATATGAGCAACTTCTTGTTGAGTAATCAATAGAAGACAAGGTTTAATGAGGTGGTAGTCTTAAGCCTACTAGCAGCATCAGCCCTTAAACCAACTCACCCGTCAACCATCACCACTGGTTCCTTACAGTACATATAATTGCCGCAGAGTTTTAGGAAAAAATTCAGCGATGCCATATTTTCTACGAGCGTGTGAGTTGCTTCACAAGATAACAACTCACGAAATTAGGATAAAAGGACATATTTCGAGGAAAAAATATTCACGCTAGGGTATTTCAAAAGCCAGTGAAGCATGCTTTATACAAAATTTTCTATTCACTTGTATTTATGCTTTAAACACTTAACATAAGAGTTGGGCTCATGAACTCTTATAAGTGAATGCTCTTTTTAGTTCAGCCCTTTTCACTGAAATATGTCTGTTTTATAGTTCAATAGATATTTTTTTGAACAGCCAAATTGTTCCTACGTTAAACTATGTTACTACTTGTTATACTAGAAAAACAAAAACTTTTTTTAAGCCTGCGGGAAGAACAAAAGAAAGAAAAAGAAAACTTTCAGGAAGACAAAAGAAAGAAAAGAGTTCACTTAGTTCTTAATGTGAATGCATCAATTAATGTAGTTCTTTGGCGTATTACCCAACTCCTTTCCTCCTTCTCATAATCTATTTTCCTAGTTCCAGTACAATGCACTGCATATGTAGGGGCTATTCCCTGAGTACTGGTCCAAGATAAAAAATAAAATAATAATGTACTATTTCAGATTGCTTTTTTGTGATTTCCATTTGTAACTATACCAAAACGTTTAAAATTTTTTTTTGCATACTTTTAGGAGAAAAAAAGGTATTAAATTTGTGGAATTCCGTTAAGTCTACAAGAGACTAAAACACTCACCAAAACATAAAAAAAGCCTAAAGCAATATTCAATTAAGCCATCACCTTAAATTACTCTCACCAGAGAGAAAAAATTGTTTTTGCTTTTACATCCTGCTTGGCTGTATAACCCCTTTTAATTTTTTACGCGATTTTTGTTTTATGCTAAAAAAAATAAAAATCTAACCGAAATAAACAATTATTGTTCGTGGTGTCCTGAAGTGAAGAGCAAAAAGAAATCAAAAATGCCAAAAGTCAGTCTGTTACTTGTCAGTTTAAAAACAATTTTTGCAAAGTCTTTTTTCAGGAGTTTTTCCGTGTTTCATAAATTTAAATATCTGGTACTTGTTCCTCCATCAAATTGTGTGTTTTATTTCGAAGTTTATATTTTTTGCTTTGAAAGCAATCAAAAGTTTTGACCCAGAGTGCAGGAGTATCCTGTTTAACCGCGTTTAATTTTTTGTTGAGTGTAATAGGAAGTATAAGTAGGCAAACAAAACCTTTCAGACTTCTTTCGGGGATCTTTTTTTCAAACAAAAGTGTTTGAAATTTACATATAAATGAGCTGGCATTGGTATTGCTGTCTTGTCCGTCCTCTTTGGCAATTTGATATGAATTTATAAACATAAATTTTCCATATTTTCCATAAAGGTTTTTATTTTTCATTTTATTTTTGTGGTTTTATATTTCTATTTCCCTTTGAACAACTCAAACTCATTTGTTTTTCCCCCACTGCCATTAAAAATAGTACCTGAATGGCAAAATTTATGCTCAAGTGTTTTATAATGTTATAAAAAATTAAAAAAAAATATTATATTAAAGGTCATTTCGTTAAGTGTTCACTGAAGAAAAAACTTTTGAACGATATAAATTTGTTTGTTTTCAATTTATCATAGTAGTTCATATTTGCTGCTATAAAATTGTTTGTCAAAAAGGATCATTATGATGCCAAAAAAAAAAAAAAAAAAAAACAAAATAAAATAAATGAGTTTTAATAACACAGGTATAAAGTTATTAAAGGGATTTACATTACAAACCTTTCAGGGACAATTTAGAAGGAAGGGCATAACAAATTGCGAACATGACAGAAAATAAGAATGTTTTTTCAATATTTTTTCATAACATAACAAGAGAAAACTTATATACTCAAAGGCAGTTTATATATTATGGAAGGTTCGCTGTCTACATTACGTTGATTTCATAAAGATTTTCTTTTAAAACATACTGACGGGTTTTCAAAATGAAATGTTTTTTGTTACAAAAATGGACTTCTTTCGGAGAAAAAACACCAATTTTTTCAAACTGTACTTATTCAAAAACAAAGAGATAACTTTTACTTAAGTACAGGATATCCGTCGGGTAGGTATACTTTTTGTTTTGCGGCCATTTTGGTAATCATTAGCCTTGACAGTTCATATTTGGCTGTCGTAAAGAAGACACGTGGTAAATATTCGATAAACCAACTCTGTTTAATCGTTATAATGTTTTATCAAAATAAATCATAGATTTTCGTGAAAAAATCATAAAGCTTTGTTCAGACGGTTGTCAGATCTGACAATATTGTCAGAAAAATTTGCCGAAAATTCATCGTGTGGACTTACAACTTTTGTGTGACATTATTGTCAGAAAACACATTGTCGGACAAAATTATAACCAGATACCTTTCAATCGTGTAAACACTTTTCTTTGCCATTGTCAAATCATGTCAGTCGTTGTCAGCTTATTTCATTGTCAGTTCATCATTGTCAGACAAAAAAAAAAAAAAAAACAATTAAAAACAAGTTCTTAGCGCAAAACAGAAAATTCATATGATCGCGATTGGTCTATAGATGTTTAAAATGTCTATAGAAATGAAAATTTTGTTCAAGTCTTTAAAACCTCAAGTTGCTAAAACCTTAAAAAAAATCGTATCGAAAAAAAGTAGAAACTTCATGGCCTTATTAAAATATTTTGAAACTAATGCAAGAGGTTAAGTGTCACTGAAGCTTGAGATGCGTAGAATACACAAAGATAGTGCATGACAAAAAGTAGATGCTATGTCTGTGAGTTTCAATGATTGCAACGTGAAGTAGGCCAATCTTCGCAGAACTTTCAACTGCAACTTAGAAAATCTTCGGTTTTGGTTCATTTGCACGATGCCAGTTGATTAATTTTTCGTAAAATCCCTCTGGGTAGCGGCAAAGCACTCAGGTCCCACGTACTGGGATGTTTCTTTATTTTTTAAAATATATACTGTTTAAATCAGTACTGCCAGGAGAGTTTTTGTGAAATCCCTACCATAACGCATAAAATTCATTATTTTCCCTTAAAATCAATAAATATTTCTCTACATTTTTCTTACGCAATTTTTCATTAAATTTTTGCGCAAATCGATTATTTTAATACGATTTTTATGTTTATTGTAAATTCAAACTTAGAAAGGTGCTTTATTTTAAAAACTCACCTATTCCGCAGCACAATGAATTTAAGTACCTTGGAACTCACCTGGACGGCAGGCTAGCGTGGAAGTCTCACATTGAAGCAAAGGTCACTCAGTTGAAACTAAAAGAAGCGTAAATAAATTGGCTTATGGGCAGAAATTCTACATTGAAATTAGATTGCAAACTTTTGTTATACAACGCAATACTAAAGCCTATATGGTACTACGGAATTCAGTTATGGGGCCCCGCCTCAGTGTCAAACATTGAAAAAATTCAAAAGTGACAAAACAAAAGTCTTCGAACGATCACTGCAGCTACATGGTACGTAAAAAATTGACGAATTCATAAAGATCTGAGTGTTCCGCTGTTAAAGGGGGAATTTTCTAAGCACGCGACAAGGTATGCCAGCAAACTGGAACTTCATCCAAACCCTCTTGCGCGTAATATACTTAACTTTGGCGGCCACAGTCGGCTGAAAAGATGGGATACCGTTGCCACCATTAGATTGCTCAATAGGTGATTTTACCGAAATAGCTCCCGCATAATAAAACTTTTTGTCTAGCATTGGCCGGACTTAAGTACAAATAAATTTTTTTCATTTTAAATCACATGTTTTTAACTTTAAATGTAGTATTAAGATTTGAATACTTATTGTTAGTTCATTTTTAAGATTCAATAAATAAAAATTGCTTAAAAAAAAAAATAGTAAATATTGTTATGCATAAATGTTGGTAAAATGAATTGTAGTTTGAAATAATACCATTGAAATGGGGACAGAACTTCTCTGCAATATGAATGCTAAGGCAAAACATTTTGTGCTAAAAAGAAAAATTGGTATGAATGTAAAAAGGTTGTTACGATTCCAAATTATAGTTAAACATATTTGTTGTTGTCTTCCTCAATTTACTTTGGTTTTATTTATTGCTTTGTACTGAAGTGCGTTTATACCATTAAGCATAGTTGCCTTATTACTAACTACTAACTACTAACACAGTGCCAGAGAGTATGCTAAATAGTCAACATTAGCCGGAACGGATTTCTATGCTCGTATTTGCTGCAGAAAAATATGAAATTTCTATCATATTTTCAGTCCCAACCGCAACTCCAGTTCGTAAAAACTTTTAGCTACAATACAATTCTTAAAACCTTTTTATTGTACTTTTTTGTTGTTCTTTATTTTATTTAAAGATTTCAGTTGTTTTGTTGAACTCCTAATTCTTTATTTTTTTTTAATGTATGTATTAATGTTAAATAGTCGAACTTATTTTAATATTTCTAATATTATATGATGATGGGTTGGTATCATTCGTCTGGCTCAAGTTCAATCCTGGCTAAAACCAAGAAATATTTTTATTTTTAATTATAACAGCTTTAGTGTATTCAATTATTTTTTCCAGTCTTCTTTGATCAAGAGTGATTGCTCGCGGCAATTATTGTTACAATTATAAATAAAAATATTTCTTGGCTTTAGTCAGGATTGAACTTGAGCCAGACGAATGATACCAACCCATCATCATATAATATTAGAAATATTTTTTTTTAATGACAAATGAAAATGTAATTTTTAAAATTTTTTTTATCACTGTGGATGAATAGCACAATGTTGTATTTCGCATTATTTAGTAACCATCCCATAAATATGTTAACTTTTATTGCAGCAAACCTCAAAATTGTGTTATTGCCAGTGAAGACAGCCTATTCAGCGTTGTCAACTCGGTGCGTTTCGCACCGTTTTTGGTGCTTTTGAAAATTATTTGTGCGAAGCGGGGTGCGCTTTTTTTATATTTTTGATGCGTTTTCTAAATTTCGGTGGCACAAAATAACATTCAACTCAATTTTTTATTTAAATTTTTTTTACATTGTTTACAAGTTCAAAATTTTTACGTGTCATTTTGTGTGAAAAACATACCGTGTTACATTCACACAATAAGACAATCTTGCTGTTATATATTATACACACTGTCGAAAGAAAAAAAAAAATTTCATTTTATAAAATTTACTGCTTTTAGGTAGTGTTTTGCTATTAATCGATCAAGCCAAGTTTGTTAAATATTGCGATAAATGCTGTCTCTGATACGGTTTTAGTAATTGAGAAATGTCAAATTATTAAATAAACTATAAAGTTTTTGCAAAACGTTTGCATTAAACGTTGATTATGGTAAACTTCATCTTCTATATATTATAATTCTGGCAAATTTTCGTTTATTTCAATAAATGTTTTTAAAGACACATCTTACGAAAACACATGTGAAATGCACACTGTGTTTGGTAGAATTGCCATTGATTGAATCAAGCCTTCAAGGCTAGTAGTTCGATTCTCTAACTTTTAAGGATCCGATAATCGTAAGCTCTTTCGACAGTAATGGTTGTATGCTCCTGCAATATAATTTTGACAGCGGTAAGCAGCTCTATTTTAGTGTCCCTGATAATAGGCAATGAAAGTATCAGCTGATATCGGTTGATAGCAAATATAATTAAATAATATTGCTTAACAATAAATTTGATAAAATATCATTAAAATTATTGTAAAGGTAACATTACCTTACGAAAACTAACGGAGTCGTACTAGAGGCCATGTTAGACAAACACGAATTCTAGCTGTTGAACGAATTTGATGGCATGCTATCTGGCAGTGATATCAGACCCAGTTTGATTGTATAATAGGTAGTCGTTTAAAAAGGCTGTTTCATTACCGTGTTTGTAATATAAAAATGTAATTTTATAATACAAAATAGGTTTTTGAAAATGAAAGGGAAATATTCAAAATTCGGTGCGTTTTCGTTGAAAAAATCGCGCTTTTCCCCCATTTTGGTGCGTTTTGAAATTTCAAAGTTGACAACGCTGAGCTTATTGCTAGTGGTTGCAATTGATGCTGCAATAATTGTCAATGAAGTTTGGTTATCAATTATTGCTGACACAAAACGTCAAAATTAATTGTCATTTGAGTTAAGCATTAAAGAATTTTAGAAACATTCTGCTTGCGAATAATTTTAGTAAATTTCTCTTTGGCAAAAGTTATTAATTTAATTCTTATTTTATAAAATAAAGTGTTTTTTTTAACACCGTTTTCTTTCATTTAATAAAAATTAAAATCAAACAAAGTAGTATACTTTCGCAGCTGACACCGTATTTTAAGAGTGTTAAAAATAGTATTTTTCTTAATGTACAGGCTGGACCAGAAGCTACCAAGGGGTTTACAGGTTTAACAACTTTTTTGGCAGGGATAATAAAATATGGGTCCACCACTACACAGCTGAAACCAAACAACAATCAAAACAATGGGTGGAAGTGCTCCGAAGAAGACGATGATAGTGAACAGGGCTGGCTAGGTTATGACCACTGCATTTTGGGATGCACATCGATTATCTTGAAAAAGTATCCACAGTCACAGGAACGTATTATTGTGCATTACTGGATCAAATGATTGATACAATCAAGAATGACAAAAATGCTCTTTCTTCAAGACAATGCACTGGTTCACACGGCATTTGATACGTAGCAGAAATTACGTGACATACACTTCGAACCACCTTATAGTCTTTTGGACTAGTTCCTAGTGACTTTTTGTGATTCCCAACATGAAAAAATATCTCGCAGGAAAAAGATTCATCTCAAAGGAAGAAGTGTTTAACGAAACTATCGTGTATTCTGAGCGGTCCTTCCTCATGTATTTAAAAATATAAAGTCTTTTTAAAATAGTGGTGTTCTATTTAAATTACATATGCTGGTGCACTATACTTTCAAGCGCTAAACTTTTGTAAGATGTTTTTTTTTTCAGCCACACATTTCGTTTTTAAAACATTTACCAGTACACCTTTAGTTCTTTAATAAAGCTTACTTTTACATGAGTTTTCCAAAAAAAAAAAATGCTTTTTAATAATTATTTGCATACTTTTTTCACTGAAATCATTTTAAATTTAAATTTAATACACATTTGTTCATCGAAATTACTACAGATTTAAAAAAAAAACTTTTGGCAAGCATCTGCTTAAATACATTCACTCTTTCAACTTTCGGTGGAGAACTTAAACAGCTTTTTTCAGTTCAAAGGTATTTAAAAATTGCACTCGTTCGCCTTTTTGTTGGTTTTGTATCGCAGTTTTCAACATATGCACTGCTGCCCCTGATAATGCTGATGCCTGCTGATGATTTTTGCTGATGGTGGCGTATGCAATTTTACTCTGGTTTTTTTTTTTTGCTTTCTCATAATAATGACGACGTTGATGATGATAATGATGATGATGATGGCAAGTTAATTTTCTGCCGCTAAATAAACTACGCTTTACCACATGTACACATACCAGAAAAATACAACAAAACGCCAGAGCAACAATAATAAACACATACAGCCACAACAAAATTGAAGAAGAAAAAATTTGTTAAATTCAACCAAGGCCCGCTCATTGCTTTTTTGTTTTTCTTTGTAATAATAAACATATACACTTGCAACTTTGGCAAAAACAAAAATGTTAATTTTCCTTAAAAAACACAGTTCAACAAAACTCTTGTTCTTTTTTTTTGTTTTTGTTTTCTTTAAAAATTGTTTTTACCCCAAAATTTTTTTTCTACACATGAAGCAAAAAAAAAACAGCACATTCTGTGGGAGGACGAGCGCAAAGAACCGTTAACAGCAGTTTGAGTCAAAACAAAAACAAAAAAATATAATAAAATACATCTCTCCACATGTAGACGAAGAAAAAAAAAAGGACGAACAACGATTATTGTTACAGTATATAAATGAAAGTACTCGTGTGATGAAAATATTGCTAGAGGTTAAGCTTGTGTTAAAGTTTACGTACGACCAAGGATATTCTGTTTTCTGCTGTCGTATATGATTTTCATTATTTTAACATGTGCAAATATATTTTTGTGTGTCTCGTGCGTTCATGTGTGTGTGTGTTTTTTTAGGGAGTTTTAATACAGCAGCTGAAAATTATGCAAATTATTTACACTGCTGGAATTTTTATGAAACAAAAATTATAACTTCTTGCCATATACAAATACGAGATACCAAACAACAACAACAGCAACGACCACAGCAACACCAACAACAACACATCAAAAGTTAAATAAACACAAAACAAAACGAACGAATATTAAGTGTATGTAAATAAGAACGGCAAAAATCATTTAAAGTTCAAATTGTCTGAAAATAAACTGACGTTTTGCTGGAAAACTCAAACGTATATTTTCTGTTTAATTTTGGTTAATCATACAAAAAAAGTGAAAAAACAAAAACAAATAGACAATATTTGACTAGAAGCAGAATAATCGATAAAACCATGCTTTAATAGGACTCTACATATTTTTTGATTCTGTTTTAGTTGGTTACTACAGTAGTAAAAAAAGATTTACATCAGCACCTGTTTTTACGGCCTTATCTAACGATCAAACAATTCCAGAGAATGAATTATTCACGATTCACCAGCGCCTCCGTATAGTAAACACACCAGAGATCTGCACCGGTGCACTACAACCATAAGTACACCGCTTGTTTCCCCAATCATTTTTACATTCTTAAGCACTCTTACAAATTGATGCGATGGAATTTATACCTGCTGTCCGTGTTTAAAATCTTGATCCATAAAATATGTATCCAATCACTTTCGTATCTTCTGTATTTTTTTGAAGAGTAAATGTAATGACCACAAAAAGTATGTTGTTGTTACTTACACTTAAGGCCGAGGCACATAAAATCCGTCGTACATTATCCGTCTCCTCTTTCAACTGACACTAACGCAAACGACAAAACGGATATAACATCAGCTCTTTTTTTTATTTTTATTTAAATAAAATCTTTTGATTAATTTTTCAGACATAGCACTAAAAATGTAACATAATTTTTTAAAATTTATTTTATTTTTGAAAGAAAAATTAAAACAAAATATACGAAAAATATTAACCGATAGTTGCCAAAGTTCTCAACGTACGTTAAAAGTTAAAAGTTGCTCAACTTTAATACTTTGCGTTGAAGGAGAAGTACGGAATGTGACAGAGCTCATAAGATTACACGTATTTCAACTTAGTTGTCAGTTGAAAAAGGCGAAGTATAACGTACAACGGATTCTATGTGCCCCGGCCATTAGTAAGATAAACATTTTGAGTATTTTCTATTTCCGTTTCTAATCGTTTTCTTAATAATACATACATGACGTCACCACAAAATCAACTTGTAAAAACATCACTCCGGACAAATTCTTTTGTTGTATGTAAGCGTCACCTTTTATTTAACATTAACTGGAGCCTGCCAGATTTTATAATTTACAACCATGTTGACGATTTTGAAAGTGGCATACTCAATGAGGATTTTAAGATTGTTTTTGCCGAAAAATTTTAAATGAAAATTCAATTCAAACATGATTTTTTCAACAACATATTGTGGTTATGGTTTAAAACCAAGTAATATAAATTATTATAAATAAAGGAACATAAAATAAAAGAAGTTTGATGAAAATGTGCTTCATAAAAAAATCTATTCTTTTAAGGTAAAGTTATTATTTTTACCGGTTTTGTACTATGTATGTGTGTATATATTCTTCAAAATACTTAGTACGAATGCGTTTACTGAGTGTGAGTGAGTAAATACTTAAAATTGAACACACAGACTCTCATGAGTAAGGAAAATGTGTGACTGCAAATTCGCACATAGGTACAAATATTATTTTCTTTGTTAAAAAGAAGTGCGAATTCGATTGCCGAATGTGGAACAAATAGTTGAGAAACCAAATCAAGCAGCCACCGCATAAAAACTGGATTGGGTATGTTTTGTACTCCAGTTAACAAACGCAAGCTCTAACGAGTAGAAAACATACTTGTGCCAACACAAGGCGGGGTCCAATCGCACCGCAACTCGATTTGAGACGGTTGTACTTAGATCATTAAAAAATGCACCGGTTGCAGATCTCTCGTACATACAAGTCGCAACATGCTACTTGCCATAAGTTAACCCTTGGTTAAGAATACCTCCTGTATGAGATTTCCCTGCAATCTCTGAAAGATAAGACTTAATGAGTTGGTAAGCCGAAGCCCTCTAAAAGCATCAGCCCTTAAGCCAACTCACCCGCCCAACCATCACTACTAGTGCCTTACAGTAAGTATAGGTATCTATTGCAAGGCATGCACCACTCAATTATCGGGGATGCTAACTCCCTTTTCTTGCGACTTTACGTTCAAGTTACAGCCAGAACGTTTTAGCCGAGGTAGGCAACTCAAGTCTAAACACTTAAACGACAGCAGATTTCACAACTTCACGATTATAAATAAAGTTAACTTCAAATGCTGCCATCAAACCATCAACATAATTATTTTAAAGACAGCAGCAGCATTATGTGTTTTTAAACAAAACAAATTTCAGAGGTGCCACAGATTTATTTAACATAAACAAAATTAAAATTACAGACTGAAAACGTAATAGTATCACGTAAAACTGTAAAAACACATCAATTAAATTGTTTACTTTAATTTTGTGATATTTTTATTTTTATTAAATATTAAAAAAAAACATCTAGTTCTTATTGAGGCCTATTTATTTTTATAGTGGTAGCACTACATTTACTTTTTGCTGCTTCCGAAAATAAAAATTAGTCTAAGTTGGCAGCAGCAGCAAATGCTGTTGTGTAGTCGTGCTGCTGTGATGTCGTTAAAAAAATCGTTTTCATCTAAACACATGTATTTTATTTTTGACAGATAGCTGCTTGCTGTCTGCTGTCGCCTATGTGTTTAAAGCTTCAAACATAATCAGTACGAGTTGAACTGCAAGCAGAACCACCAATGTATATCCTTGATAAGGGTTTCGGAACTCCTTAGCACAACATAAGTCTTGCGACTTTCTACACTGAAAGAATTATGCGTCATATATTTAATGAAACTGTTTCATTAAATATTTTTCATTATTCCAATGAAAACTTTTCACAATATGCATGAAACTTCATATATATTATGAAATAGTTCCATCAGAATGATTTCATTAAGTTTCATAGTTTCATTAAAAAAAATCATTGGATGTATGACTACAAAAAATTTAATTTTTTTTTTTAAATTCTTTGAATTTTGGTAAGATATATTAATGGGCAATTATTAATCTTAAGCTACAGTTTAAAAAATGTCAAGTTGTTTTTTTTTATTAAAATGTAAGTTTTATGAGTTTCATAATTCCAATGAAATAGAATTCATTAGACCAATGACAAATAAATTTCTGGCTACCGAACTTGGGTATGTATGTACATATGTGTATGTGCTCTAGCCAGCATAATAATAATTTAAAAAATTTAAATACCAGTGTATTGAAGTCATTTGAATTAATAAAATCTGTTTTATTTGGTGAATACTTGTTCAACATTTTTTTTTATCATAATTAGATACAATTTCACAAAAGCAAGGAACAATATTGTTTGTGTAATGAAATAAAGTATCAATGAATAAATAAAATAATTCCATTGATCTTATTACGTACATTTGTGAACATATTTTATTAATGTGTGTTATGTTATTATTTCATCAAACAAATGTAACTACTTCATTGATTTAATGGAAAATTTTCAGGTGCTCAATGAATAATAAAATTAGATAAATGAAATAACTGCATTGACCTTATGAAGGAGTTTCATATTTTTAATGAATATATTACATTAGTACAAAGATGTTATTTCATTAAATAAATGTTACTTTTTCATTCATTTAATGTACAGTTTTCATGTGCTTTATGAAATTGATTCTTTGACGTAGAGAAATTATTTCACTAATCATATGATTTGTCTTTCATACTTTTGATGAATATAAGTCATGTTTCTTATTAAAATGTTTCATTACTTTTATGAAGGTTTTCATTAAAATAATCTAATGAAATTTGTTTCATTATTTCTATGAAAAGTTACAATGGTTGAAAAATAATGAAAAAATTCATAAAAGTAATGTCAAAATTCAGAGAATTTCTGAACAACATTTTTTCAGTGTAGAGGTTTGTTTTTAGTATATACTTAGCTGGGGAGGCCTAACTTTTTTTATGTCAATAAAAATGCAAAATCTTTATTACATATTCTCCCAACGTTTCGTGAATTTTATGTTCACTTCTCTTTTTATCAAATTACGGGAATATATAGGGTGTTTTTTTAAGTCCGATTGAACTTGAAATTGTAAAAAATAACACAAAAAATTAAATTGTAATCAAAATTTTTTTTTATTCGAAGGATCAATACGTGACATTAACATTTGAAAATGATTTCGGGCATATGGGCACCGCGGCTGTTCTTGACGAAGCGCATTCTGGACGTCCAATTTTGGGCCACTTTTTCGAGCACTGCTGGCCGTATGTCACGAACAACACGAACAATGCTGGCCTCCAAGGCGTCAATTGTTGCTGGTTTATCAGCATAAACCAGTGACTTCACGTAGCCCCACAGGAAATAATCGAGAGGTGTCAAATCGCACGACCTTGGAGGCCAATTGACAGGTCCATTTCTCGAAATCAACTTATCGCCAAATTTTGATTTCAGTAAGTCGATGGTGGCGTTCGCCGTATGGCACGTAGCGCCATCCTGTTGAAACCACATCTCCTCCGGATCAATGTCATCCATATTTTCAAACAAAAAATCATTGATCATGGTGCGGTAACGATCTTCATTGACCGTAACGCGAGCTCCGGCCTCATTTTTGAAGAAATAAGGTCCGATGATGCCACCAGCATGAAAACCGCACCAAACAGTGCATTTTTCTGGATGTAATGGAGTCTGTAGGGTCTCTTGTGGATTGGTCTCACTCCATATGCGGCAATTTTGCTTATTAACAAACCCGTTAAGCCAAAAATGCGCCTCATCGCTGAACACAATTTTGCGATAAAACAACGGGTCTGATTTTCAAAGTAAATTTGGATAATTTCGTAGCGTTGTTCAAGCGTGAGTCTATTCATGATGATTTGTCAGAGTATACTGAAACAAATAAAAAAAATGTTTCATCAAAATTTAATTTTTTGTGTTACTTTTTACAATTTAAAGTTCTATCTAGCTTAAAAAAACACCCTATATTAAGTAGAAAACAATATTTGCATTATTTCTCTAAAATTTGGTTTGCTACAACAAATGGGGGACTTGCTCCCCTCTATAACCCAGAAAACAGAATGCTTTGATTTGGTTTACGCCAAGGTAAGAGCTGTTTCCTGTTGAAAACCCATTTATTTCTCAACAAAGTCTCCTTTTAGCTCAATACATTTAGTAAGACGGTTTTCCAACTTTTTATTCTACCTGAATAATATAATTTTGGGTAATCACTTTTTTTGAAATTAATCTTTTTCCTGCGAGCCAAAAGCAGAATTTTTCCAAAGTGATTTTTGCCGAAAACTTTAGGTTTTTCTAACATTTTCGTGCTCTACTTACTCTACAGTGCCCAAAAATTATTCATCTCAAACACTTACCTGAAAAGAGAGAAAAGAAAAAATAATAGAATTAGTAATTTTCGTGGTCGTAGTATTATATACGTGCAATGTATGTAAGAATGAAATGAAAGTCTTCAAAAACAATTTAATAAATATTGATTTTTTTTAATATTCACGGTAAGGCTGCAGAAATTTAAATTTACATTAAAATAATAAAGACTTTGCCATTATCATGTTTCCCAGCAGCGCAGTCATCATAAACAAAATTACAACTTGAGTAACCTGATTATAGCAACGTGAGTCTTAAAAAAGCCGTAGCACAAAAATAATGCAACATTTGCAGGAAAAATTTGTGGACAGCAATAAACACATTTTTAATCGTGTAGTTTAACCCACAGTGCTTAAAATAAGCACAAGTTGCTTTTGTTTAAGGCAGTTAACGAGAAGAAAAGATACTGCAAGATACACATAAATTGCAATTTTTCTACAAACACAAACATTGCCAGCAGTAAATAGAGCTTCACGTTGCTAGACGTACTCGTAGAATGGGGCAAGTAATTTGATATACTGTCATGACTGGAAAACATGAACTTTTACCAAAACCACACAAACATGTTTAAAACAACGACCGGGCTAAAACAAAACCGACCAAAGAAACTTTATCAAGAAACAAAAGAAAAAAAAATAATAAAGAAATTACTACAACCCGAAAGGGATGAAATCATGCGCTCATTCAATCACTCAAATGTCCTTTGAACTATAAAAATACATGACACTAATAAAAAGCAAAAAACTACTGGAAAAAAAGAACTTTAACAAAATGTGTAACTGTAGAAGAAGGAGTATTGAAATATAAGATATGTTACCAATACTTTAACATAAAGTTATTGAGTTCACATACACAAACTTCCTTTCGTTCGCCAAACTAAAGTTTACAAAAAAAAATATAGTATTTTATGTCGTTTGTTGTTGTTGTTGTTTTGCTTTCACAAAAAAAAGGAGATATCTTGTTGATATTTACGATAATTTTACTCAGTTCTTTTTGGCCAGACATGGTGGACTCTTAATGTCCATTAACCTGTTTATTTTTGTATATTTTTTTCCTTGAGTCCTTTTTTAACTACTTTTATTAGTAGTTTGGTAGTTGATGTCGCTGTAGTTGTTGTTTTTGTTGGTCAACAACAAAACTCATCATTATTTTTATTGAGTTTTTATGTAAAATAAACCGCACGCAGTTTTTTCGTTTGTTTTCTTTCGTATTGAACAAGATATATTGTCCCCAAAATAAAACAAATACTAATAAATTTAGCAAAAGGAGTAGTAAACAGGGTTTCAAAAAAGGATATACACATATACATATGCAACATATTTATTAACTTTGTTAGTTTGTCGGTGCAGTGAGTGAGCTAGGAGCAATGAGTAGGTCAATATGAGAGTGGTATGACTTAAATCAATTTGAATAAATTATATTTTAAGACCCAAGGGGGTAAAAGGTCTGCAGTAGAAAACAAAAACTATACGTACAAAAGGATTGAATAACTAATGAATAATTATCAAATTGTCTGCTATAGTTGAAAAATTAGAGCATGGATGGTCTCAACCAAAAAGCAATAGAAAAATAGAATATTTTAATGGGAAATACATAATTATCGTCTGCTAATTGATGCCAACTCCAAAATGGCATTAAGCAATTGCAAGTGTTCATGCAATAAATTTTTTTATATAAAGAAAATTATATTTTGAGACAGAAAGTTTTATAAGTACACACAAAGAAAAAGGAACACCAGTATACACTAAACGTGTGCATGACTGCTTTTGAAAGGCATTTGGATATATTCATTTGCAGGTTGAATAAGTAAAACTTCGTACCACATACGATTTGATTATGAAGTGACGTTTTGTGTTAAGAAGAACATACGAGGGCGGATTGATATTGAAGCTACCTAAATAAGACAACATTTTTTTTTCAAAAACCATTTAATTCTCAACATAGTCTTCTTTTAGCTCAATATACTTAGTAAGACGATATTCCAACTTTTTTATACCATCTGTGTAACACGATTTCGGGAACCCCTTAAAATAGGCATTAGTTTCTATAATCACTTCTTCGTTAGAGATGAATCTGTTTCCTGCAAGAAGTTTTTCAAAATCGAAAACAGGAAAAAGTCACTAGGAGCCAAATATGGACTATAAGGTGAATGATCAATCAATTGGATGTACATATCACGTAATTTTAGCATCGTATCTAATGCTGTGTGTACCGGTGCGTTGTCTTGAAGAAAGGGCACTTTTTTGCCTCTTTAACTGCGGTCTTTTTTTCTTGATTGCACCAATCAATTGATCCAATAATGCACGAGTAGTGTTTTACTTTCCTGTGGTTATGGATCCTTTTTCAAAATAGTAGTTGAGCAATATTCGGTGTGCAGTGGCCAACACACCTTGCCAGCCAATTTCACTGTCTTCCCCTTCTTCGGAGCACTTCCACCAGCTTGCTCCCATTGTATCGTTTAATTTTTGGTTTCAGGTGTGTAGTGGTGGACCTAAGCTTCATCAACAGTTATTAATCGACTCCAAAAACCAACAGGATTACGCTTAATCAGGCCCCAAAACGGCTGTGAAGTTATCTGTTGAACTCGTTTTTGTTCGACACTGGACAAACGCGACAACAGTCTTGCCGATAGCAAGATGTTCATGCAAAATATTAAACACATGTTCATATGATATGTTACCATTTCAACAATGTTGAGTAGCAATCTCGCATAACTTGCCTCAGCGCTCATTCATAACGATATCTGGGATCTTCTTAATATTTACTTCTTTTGGCCTTTCTGTTGATAGTATTGTTGCAGTGCTGGTTCGGCCGCGTTTAAGTTCCGCAGTCCAATAATTTGCCATTTTACCTGACGGAGGATACTCACCGTAATGTTTCTAGAGCTTTTCTTTTGTCGTTTTCCCTTTCAAATACTACGAGTAGTGTTTAATCACTACACGTAATTCACTTTTTTCCATATACGCAAAAGTTTCTTATTTCAAACGACTACAACAACTAAACTAATCGATGAATTTGGGTGAAATTTTAACAGCTGACGTTTGACCGCTCATAATTTAAAAAAAGTGGTTGTGTTTATGCTTCTATCTAACGCTAGGCAGCTTCAATATCAATCCGCCCAATAAGATAGCTTGAAGTATCAGTAAGTGCTCTCATATTAACACCAAGAAAAGGGATTTATTTTCCAGCAAGATAATGCAACAATCCATAATAGCAAATCAACTAAAGCTTGGCTTGAAAAGCATGGGGTAAACCCAGCACCTTCACCCACTCTAAATATATCAGTACAGTTTCGTATAAGAACTTAAAGTAGGAATTTTGAACAATTGGCATAATACAAGGCTAGAAACCAGAGTACGAATAGCTCTTGAATTGAGCTCGCTCGCGAACTTTATTTTCTAAATTCAAAACAGCTATACTTTTGGGATCGCGAGCTGAAAATGTAGAGCTCACAAGACGAGCTAAGTTTATCGGCTCTTAAAAAATTTAGCTCGTCTCGCGAGCTGAAAAAAGCTCAAGACTCAAAACAGCTATACTTTTGGGATCACGAGCTGAAAATGTAGAGGTCGCAAGACGAACTGAATTTTTTGGCTCGTAGAAATTTAGCTCGTCCCACGAGCAGAGCTAAAAAGAGACACTCGCGAGCTTTATTTTTGTGCACTACGTATTTAAAACAAAGAATATAATTGTTCGTTGAATTGTGTACGTACGTTATTAAATATACATGTATATATGCACATACATACAAACACATACATACATACAATGAATATATAAATATATTTACAGCCCTTTGTTTTGCCTACATTTAAGTATTCACACGAGTACACATTTTTTCTTCATACAAACGCAAATGAGAAGTATGGCTCTTTTTCAGCTCGTTTTGCGCTCTTTCACATTTTAAAGTTTGTTGAGCCGATGATTTAGCTCGCGAGCCCAAACCTTAAAACTAGCGTTTTTAGGCTCACGAGCCGAGTTGAAAAAGTTTGCAAGCCGTAATGGGTTTGAACTCGCGAGCTAAAAAACAATTGGCTCGCGAGCCCCAACCTTAAAAGCAAAAGTGCCAATGAAAATCGACTCGCGAGCTAAGCTTTTCCGCACCTTGCTAGAAACACAAAAAAAAAAAAATAAATTCTGCGTCAATTCGTATCTTTAAAGTAAAATTGGCAATTACATATAATAAAAACGTTAGTGCATTTCTTATCCGGTTGAAATAAGATGAAGTGACCTTATCATTTTGACGCACTTTAAAAAGAATATTTTTTAGTTAATGTATACAAATTATTATTATTATTATTGGATGGGATATTGCCCTCATCGGCCATTTGCACTGTGACGAGTGTTGATCTATTGTATAAAAAAAACGCAATTAAAAATATATTTTTTTACAGAGGGTTCCGCAAATAGTGGTTCAAACGAATTGTGTCGATAGACGAGATCATATCCTATCAGAATAACCTAACATAGGTCTGTACAAGTGTTGTGGTTTTCGAGATATTCGCAATTTTGCGAGTTTTGAGAAAATGCAGCCCCGTGATCACCCATACGTTGAGTGAACTGGACTAGATATGGCTTCCGTTTAAGCAGTTCGTCCTTTTTCCTAAAGTCCTTGACACGTGTGATTACAGAGGGAAGTTAGGTCAACAATGTTCGCAATGCATTTTTCTTATTAAATAATTTGTTCAATAAACAAATAATAATATATTATAGCTGCAGACAATTTTTTATATATGTAATAAATATATAGCTATTTAATCCAAACATGGCTTTTTACCAACTCTATAATTCCAAGCAATATATTAAAATTAGTTATTTTGAGAGCATATGTTTATTGCTATATATTGTGTACTTTTTAGCTCAACAAAGTTATTAATATTCGAGTGTTTTTTATTACAGAAACATTCCCTTTTTTTTAATTAAAACTCCTTTTTTATGACATATGTAAAAGGCCCCCACAAAAGTTTTATTAATCGCATAAATTGAGAGCATGCATTAAGAAATTTTATCGCTAAAAAAATAGCTACAAGAAAAGCGTGATAAAAATCAAAATCTATTGCATATTTTATGGGCGCGAGAAACGTTAAGAGTATTTTTATTAGCTGTTGTTAAAAAAATATATATGTATATAATTTTTTTGTGCAGCTTTACGGCTTCATTTTGAAACTTTGTTAAAACCAAAATTTAGCTTTAAATAACAATTCTAACACCTCAAAACCAATTGAAAAAAACTAAGTATGTTTGTGTTTTTTAGACTAATTTTATACGACTACATTTTTTGTTAAGGTGTTAAAAAGGACTAAGGAAATTGTTAATTTTTATGGCATCATAAAATATTTTGCTACGCTTTCGTGATAAAAGAAAATTGACGCGGTATGAGTGCGTTTGGGTGGCGTCTAGATAAAGCGAACAAGAAAAAAAAAGCAACAATGGCTTAACAGGAAGTGAAGCACTACATTTAGGTCTTAAATCATTCTAACACTTTCCGTACAATGTTGCATTTACTTTTATGGCCAAAGTTATATATAATATATTTATTTTTACATCCATAGATTAAAGGCCTAAAACGAAGAGGAAAAATACCAATAAAATACGGGCATACAAAAAGCACGAAAAAGGAGTATACTTTAAGGATTATGATAAAATATAAAGGCTTGCATATAAATTTTTAATATGCATGAAATTTAATTAAAAAATTAAACATACTTTTGGGGTAAAACAAACATGAACGTTTTCAGCGTGTATTTAGGGGCAAAAAGAGCGAAAAAATAGAAAACCAAACGGCCATTAAAGAATACAGTTTTTTAGATTTCTTAAGCATAAAATACAATTACTGGGCTCGAAAGAACACCGTCATGGGATTCTGAAATTGCCTTCTTTTGAAAAAAAAATCGTCAAGCCTGGCCGTCGTATTATATCGACATGAAAAATTTTTACTTCTTTAATCCTGTTCACAACGCAGTACAACGCTGTTAGAAAAGCATTAAACATGTCAAATATCTACAAAAAACTAATTAATATGGGTGTCAGTTCATATTGATATTTGCAAATTATGGTTAAGAGGCTCTAATGTCATAAACTAGTTGATGAAAAATATGTAAGATAATGAGTGTGGAAAGTGGTAATTGGTTTTTATTCTAGGAGTTTTAGTGTCCGTTTCATTATTTTGACCTGTAAAATGTTTACTTCTTTAATCCTTTTCACAATAGTACAATGCTGTTGGAAAAGCTTTAAGCATGTCAAATATGCAACTACAAAGCATTAATTAATCTTGGTGTTAATTTGCATTGATATTTGCAAATTCTGGCTTAGGGGCTCCAATAATTAACGCTTTGATGGAAAAAGGTGTAGGCAAATAAGTATTGAGTAATATGGAAGTAGTAATAAAAATTCATATTTATAAACTGATCACAAAAAATAAATTGCAAAAGAAGTCACAAAGTTTATAGGCGTATAACTCTGATTCCAACACTTTTTTTTTGCAAAAATTCGAGGTTTTATTGTAAAAAACTGTTATAGATTTATGATTAAAAATATTGTCCAAAGTTGTCTAATACTTTTTCTTATCTTTCGGGCAGCAAACGAATCCCGAGTGAAAAATGGCCATATTTTGAAGCAATCCATGAAACGATCCTGTTTTTTTTAGCTCTTTATAAAACTAGAAGAGTTGATCAGTCACGTTATGTGCCATTGATCGAAACAAGTGGGAGCCAGAAGGAGCAACGCCTAAAGAATATGTTGGATGGGGTAAGACTTCCTACTTCAACGTTTCTAAGTATTTCTTGACCAATTTCACAAGAGCATTTTCAAGCTGTAAAATTACTTTATTATGTCTCTTGTTCTATTGAGGCCGTTTGTCTTTATTGCGTTCAATAATGAGTGCCTGGGATTGTTTCAATTGGTTTTAACAATATATAATACTCTACACCGAGTTCACCCCACCAAATACTGCGCAAGACCTTAAAGACTTGAATATTGGGTTTGGTCGTCGACGTGAAAGCTTGGCCGGGATATCTCCGTGATTTTCTGCGCTTGAGGTTATCGTAATGAAGCAGTTTTTTGTTTGCAGTCATAATGCGATATAGAAATCCTTTTCCTTGCTGTTCGCAAGACAACAAACGGCGTTCAACATCTCACGGTGTCAACTTGTACGGCACTCAATTTCCATGTTTCTGACACGTTCCCATAACTTTTTGGCATTTAGGAGTTGCTTGCTGTGTCAATCCTTATGATCCTGCCTATTCTTGTTTTGTTTGACACGAGTCTTGATCAAACAATGCTTCTAATTCTCATCTACCACCTGGTCTTCGAAGAAAATCGCCGTTCTTCTAGCGCTGAAACCACGCTCGGCACGTTTTTTCTGTCAAGAGCAGTCGATGAGTCTCAGCCACAGATTTCTTCACATTAAAGCAGAAAATTTAATTCTCCCGCAAATGACGAGTGTTTGTCTTTTAAGCTGACATATTTAACTCAGACTAACTTTTTGATGCACGAAAAAATCGACTAGCATTTCGATGGTGTTGTGTTGCCAAATACCTAAGCTTATTGTATGATAGCTACGATCTCTTTTTTCGACTATCACTTGTGGCTGAAGCCATCTATTGCAAAATAGCTGAAGCAAAACTGTACACCTAATATATTCTACACATGTGTTGAAAATGATGTACATATCTAGTGGTTAAGCTTACGATCATACCGATCATATTTTAATGGGATTTGCTTTTATTAAATTCACCATAAGGGAAGTGTAAAGTTAGGGAAGTATAAAGCTACCAGGCAGTTTCAATTAAATATTAAAAATTAGCTGTTAAAGAGAAGTCGTGAACGGCAAGTTGTTTCCAGAAGAAATATTTAGGGGGGGACCAGAAGATACGATAAATAATTAAAATGAAAAATTACGTAACCGATGAACCATTTAGAAGGATGTGCAGTTAATTTAATATCTTTTTGTATCTTGGACCAGTACTCAGGGCATGAGCGCTACATATACAGTGGAGTACTAAGAAAATAGGCTATAAACTTAAGCAATTTTCCTTAAATGCAAATATTATTAAATGTGATTTAATTGTCTTATTAAGCAATCCATAATTTTATATTTTGTTAGTATTTACTATATGGTATGAAATTGTTAAACTGTCTCTTTTTATATGATATCCACAAACAAAACTTGTAAAATGATATAAATAAATAAAATAAGTAAAAAATTAAAATTCAAGGCATACCTTTAAGTGGCTTATGTAAACATAAGCCTAGATAAGCAGCCTCGAAGTATGCTTTCAATTTTAAACACTTCGTTTTACAATTATTGCAAAAGTTTTTCATTAAGATTTAAGTCAAAAACAAAGTTTTCTTTTTCCCGACATTAAAAAATATTTCTTAACTGTTCAAACTTTTTTTTATTGCGAATTACGAAAAAAAACATATTTTTTTATTTTTTATTTTAATACTACAGTTATGAGGAGTTAAACGTTTGTCGATAACTTTTCGTTCTTGTTTTTTTGTTTTATTAAAAAAAAAAACTTACAATTTCAGTTTTAACTTTTCTGTTGTTATTATCAACCCCCTTCAATGATGAAGTCTCTCAATTTAAAGTGGCTGTTGTTGTTGCAGTTATTTTGTATTGTTAAAAGTGTTTAATACTTCGTTTTCTAAAGTGAGTTTATTGTGTGCTAACAAAATCAATCGATACTTAATGGAAAATCGTTATTAATGAAAAAGTTTCAGCTTCTTTTTTTTTGCGTTCTTTAGCATTTATGTTGCAGTTGCCTGTAATGCTTTCTTCCTGTTTGAAAATACCAGTAGCAACAACATCAACGACGTCTATAAAAGCGGCAAGTGGCAAAATTGTGTAAAACTTTAGAGGAATACAATTGAAAATGCAGTCAGCCATGCGTTAGAAAACAATGATAAAGTGCAAAGCCAGTACTAAGGAAAAAAAGTGCACGTAATTTTTTTTTTGTATAATTTTCTATTTTTCTTTTTTTTTATTGCAAGTAAAGTTTTGTATTGTTGGTGGGAAAAGAGGAAAAAAAGCAGAAAGTTTGAATAGAAAAGAACTTAAAAGTTTGCCAAAAAACCCTTAACAACAATTTGTAATTATAATATAGGAAGTGTGAAATGTTGTTCTATTAAGAGTGTTTTTATGCTTAAAGTTATACAAAAGGGTATTTAGCAAAAAAAAAAAAAAAAAATAAAATAAAAGGGAAACTCTTTTTATGCATTTTATAAAACGAAAAATGTAAAAGTTTTGATCTCAGTCTGGCAATTCTTATACCAAACAGTCTTAGCTGAGATATCGTTTGGCCTTCTTGGTTAACACAAAACCCTTTTCTCAAAGCCACAAAAAATTATTGAGAAATCATTAAAATTTATAGGCAAAACCAAAAATCAGCAAAATATATATATGTTTAATATTTATGGAAAATCTTTTCAAGTTTTTTTTTTTTTGCCTGCTGCTAAAACCACAAAACAATTTGAAAATTTTGTTATAAACCACAAAACCTCACTAAAAGTATGTTATGAAATGTGTAATTAAAAACAATTAAGTTGAAAGTAAAGCAATTCAAAGAGCCCAAGATTGCAGAGACTATTGTGCTAAATAAGTTTTTAAAGACAGGCAGTCAAGAGAATGAGAGTTATCTGTTGTCGGCAGTTTTCAACAGCCTAAAAGAAGAAGGGAAAGACAAGAGTTTAAAGCAGCTTTAAAGTAGGCAAGACATATAGTTTTTAAAAGCAGTTGTTTTATTTAATGATGGAGCACTTTAATATATTTTCATGAACTTTTTCTTTAAGAATTACTTTTTAAGAATTCAATTTTTAAAAGCTGAACATTTAAAAATAAAAATTATTTTTTTTTAAGGTGGTTAAATTTTAAGGGCCGAAGTTGAATGTAAATTTCATTTAACGTTAAACTTTTTCTGGACGTCATTTGATATTTTTCAATTTCTGACAAATTTAATTTGAATCCTGAAATGACACAATATTGAGCAACGCGCTAAAGTTTTTCAGGCTATATTATGAAAATGGGCTTTCAAAGCAAATGCAGATCTCTTCGTGATCTTTTCGGTCAACTTAATCGTAGAAATTTACATACATTCGAAAGAATCGTGCAAATTTAGCCAACCGTGAGAATTGAAAACATCAGTGCATGCTCGTACAGCTCGTTCTGCAGAAAATATTGCCATTGATTGCGATAGTGTGGCTGAAGAGCTGTCCACTTCAACTCATCATCAGACCTAATAATTGCACCTCTCACACTCCTCGTTGATGAATACTATGCATAGAGACTTTCAGCTACAGGCATAAAAGGTACAGATGATTCAAGAAATAAAGCTTCTTGACCATTTCCAGCGTTGTTAATGGTCGGAATTGTAGCAAAAATTGGCAACAGTGGATGATGAGTTTTCAAATAAAATCATCTTCAGTGATGAGGCGCATTTTCACCTCAGTGGGTTCGTCAATAAGGAGAAGTGCCGCATTTGGGCGAATCGTAATCCAAGAGTGATTATCGAAAAACCAATGTACACACAAGTGTGTATATAGACTGATAGCATCATCGGGCCGTATTTTGTGTCCAAAATGAGGACGTTCAGACAGTTACTGTGGATAGTGTTCGCTATCGTGAAATGATAATGAACTTTTTATGGCCTGTAAACGATTTATGGTTTTAACATGACATTGCCACACACTCATTTAACGAAAAAATTGCTATCTTGCGCTACAAATTCAATGGCCATGGCCTGGTGGCTATGTCAATTGGCCGTCAAAATCATCTGAGTTGGCACCGTGGCACTTCTTTCTTTGGGGTTATTGGAAAAAAGAGTATACACCGATAAACCAGCAATAGTTGAACAGCTAAAGGATGAGATAATTAAGCTTATTAACGGCATAGAACCGCAATTATGTCTCAGCGTCATTGAAAATTTGGATCGGATTACCATGGGCCACCGAAATCGTGAAGGTCATTTGGCCGTTATTTTGTTCGAACATATTATTGTTATAAAAAAATATGACAAAAATTCCTAAATAATTTTACTTTTATTCAAAACCAACATCGACGCTTACATATAAACTTTTTATGCAATTAAGATAGTTATTTAGTTACCGCCTTATTTATAAAAAGTTTTTCAAATTTATTAAGCTGATTTGTATACAAAATTTGTGTAATAAGAGCTTAATAAATATGAAAAAATTTTTATAAATAAGATCCTTATTTTTTATTGAGACTTCATTCATATTTTTTCATATAGCAAGAAATGCCACCATAGTTTTTAGAACATGCATCTTGCTTTTCGGTTTTAAGAAAGAATAATTATACATAAATAATTAACATTAGTTTTAAGAAAAACCAAGCTTGCTCCCGGCTTTTACGCTAAAATTGAGATTTGGAATAAAAGTAAAGCCTACTTTTAGGCAGAAAAAAAATATATAAAATATTAACTACCTGGCTCACGATGGCGTTTCGTCACCGTTCGTCACAATTTTTAAGGTAAAAAAACCTATTCAGATGTCCTGTATATGCTTTATTTTTCCCTGGTCTTCTATCATTTGCCTTGCCTACCTCCGACATATCCGTCGGTTGAATAATAGTTGACTATAAGTCACTTGTTTTTAATACGAAACATTAGCGAACGTTAACGAAACGACATCGTGAGCCAGGCAGTTACTTCTGCTTTCAGCGTTGAATAATAGTTGACTAATAGTTGAATAATAGTTGACTATAAGTCACTTGTTTTTAATACGAAACATTGGCGAACGTTAACGAAACGACATCGTGAGCCAGGCAGTTACTTCTGCTTCCAGCGTTTTAGGCGAAAATGCTATATATTTTCAAATTTCGCGAGTTACGTATGTTTGATTTTCGCATTTTTTTCTGTTATGTTGGTACACATATCTGTTATATACGTTGGTAATATCAGGCATTTCCGATTGTCAGTTTCTTTTTGACAGATAAAAAGGTAAGTCGTGCAAAGACAACGTCGCAAGGACATCGCTTAGGAGTAGGGGGGTTACTCTCTACTGCAATGCGAAAGTAGATTCGATGCGATAAGAGTATGATTTGGTAGATACACAGTGCTGTTTGCGCAAACTTTTTTGCGAAATAAGTTGAAAATGAAGCAACACTGGTACTACAAAATAACCAATAGCTAAAAATGATAAAATAAAAAGGGAAAATTAAATTCGAAAAGAAAATACAAAAACGCAATACAGAGTACCAATTCTTTGATTACGAGCCAACTTTCTTTCGCATCGCAATAAAGGGTAACCCCCCAGTTAAACATCGTCAACGAAAATCCAGATTTCCTCAACAAGGTCTTAACTGGTGACGAATCAGGGGTGTATGGCTATGACATTGAAACCAAAGCCCAATAATCACAATAGAAGCGTTCAGAAGAGCCAAGACCGAAAACAACACGTCTAGTTCGGTCAAATGTGTACGTTTTGCCCACTGTTTTCTGCGACTGTAATGGCGTGGTGCATCATGAATTCTTACCACAAGGTTGTATGGTCAATAAGGAACACTACGTTGAAGTTATCCGCCGTTTGCGCAAAGTAATAATATTACCTTGAAGTTATGCGCAGTTTCTGCAAAGCAATTCGTCAGATACGCACAGAGTTGTGGAAAAAACAATTATGGATTTTGTACCATGATAACGCACTAGCTCACACATCGATGCTTGTTCCTGAGTTTTTGGCCAAAAACAAAACCATTATCATGTCTCAACCACTGTGTTCACCAGACTTGGCCCCCGCTGAATTTTTCCTCTTCCCAAAACTGAAGACACCCATGAAAGGAAGTCGTTTTGCTACGATTGAGGAAATAAAAGAAAAATCGAAACAGAAGCTGTTAGCGATTCCAAAAAGCGCGCTTTCAGAAGTGTTTTGAGAATTTGAAAAAACGCCGGCATAAGTGTATTATATCTGAGGGGAATTACTTTAAAGGGGACAGGATAGTTATTGATGAATAAATAAATACTTTTTGGAAAAATTAAAAATAATGGTTATTTTTGGATCAGCCATCGTATAGTATATTATATTATAAGAAAATAAATCAAATTATATTTTTTAATGTATATATACTTTTCGCATTTTTAGGAGTGTTTGTTTTAAAGCCACCGCCGAAAAAAAGAAGGTTTCTTTTGTACAAAAAACTATTTATACTTTTTATGCAAAGTAAAAAAAAGACTTGACAAAAAACACTTCCTTACCTTAATGGAGAACTTCTTATTATTTTTTTTTTTTATTGCCAAAGTCGTTTCGTTTTTATTTGGAGTGTATTCTTTTGAACAATTTATTGTAACAAGAATACAATTGTGAATTGCATTGACAGGTTAAAAAGTTCTTGCGAACAAAACAACGTGCAGTAAAACGGGCGGGCAACAATTTCACTTAAATCTTTGACAATACCTTGATGGTAAGACTTTTTAAAGCCGGTTAAATGAAATAAAGAATACTGTGCACAAAACTTTGGCTGGTTTCTTTTCAAACCGGCAGAGACAAGCAAACAGCATTTATTTTGGTTTATTGCATCAATATAGCAAAAATATATACACACTTATATGTTTGCAGGTATATTGACAAAAAAGTTTCATGACAATTTAAAAGTAGATATTTTAAAAAAGATAGACTTTTAAAGGAAATGTTTATGTTAAAGTCAGGGAAAAACTGAAAAGTTTTATACTCATTTAGAGAAAAAGTTTTTTTTTAAGCTAAACTAAAAAGAAATTGCATTAAAGTTATTATTTTTTCTTTGAAGCTTTAAATCTTAAAGAAGAGTCCATATAATGAAGATTTTAGCTAATTTTTGAATCATTAATGGCGTAATATTTTACTGTAAAATACGTCTCACAGTTAAGTTTACCTTTTTCAATTTAAAAAGGAATGAAGGTTCAAGTAAAATGTTCACAAACACTACTCCCTCTTTCACCCTCCTCACAACCTATTTTCCTAGTTCTGGTACAATGTACTGCATATGTAGGGGTCATCCCCTGAGTACTGGTCCAATATAAAAAAAAGGATCTCAAGGGCAGTTTTTTTGAGCTGCAGATTTGAAAGCAAATTAACTTACGAAATCATAAAATATATTGGCATATAGCTTATACAGCTAAAGCAACTTTACTTGGCTATACAAATACTAATATGAGTATCTGCCAGAAGTTTGTGTAAAATAAAACAAATGAGTGTAAAATAAAGCGAATGTAACAAGGTGTATTCAGAAGGATAGAAATGGAATTGCGAAAATTGACAAGCGGTTGCTAATTATACCTTTTCTAAACCCTTTCAGAAACCTCTGTATTCTCATCACATTAAAGATGTATTTTTAAATTTAAATTGGCGTCACTTCGAGTATTTATTGAAGGTGGTACAACATATCGAAACCCAAACAATAGCAGTTCACGAATACTGCATGTAATACCTTGATTTCACTTAAAACATATTTTTGTTTAGTAGTAATACTACTAGTATTAATTTTTTATTTCGAAATTTGTCTTAGGAATAAGATAACATATTTTGATTAAGAATATACGGCTGTGACTCTCAGGCGGGAAAAATAGTTTTACTCGATATAATATTAGTTTTGATTAATTGTGTCGTATTTCGATAAAACCCAGCATTGATAATATACGAATACTATAGTAGATATTGCCAGTTGTTAACGCTATTCAAAATATAAATTATTTTTTCTTCAAATATTGTTGTTTTATAGAACTAATGTTGTATATAGTTATTGAACGCTAGACTATTTCCTTCAAAATGTTGCAGATTTTCAATTTCATTTCAGTTATATAAGGAGCAATATTTATAATTTTTTCTAGAGTGATCTGATCCATTTAATTCCATTAAATCACAACGAGCCTTAAATATCTACATTACTTCCATTTGATTGTTATTTTGAAAGAAGCGTTGGCCCATTAGAGTATCTAGGTTTTTATAGAACGATTCCGATAGATTCTTTCTGTAAATTCTATGCAATGGGTAATCGGAAACAATTGGTCCTTCCACTAGTTTGCAGTCATAGTTAGTTGATCCATTGCAGATTATATTCAATTCCTAGAGTATTCAAGCATAATCAAAATAGGGACCCTGTTAACTTAGGTAATATTACAGTACTTTTTGTTTATAAAGTTGTTTTGGAAAAAGTAATATCTATATCCTTTATGCTACCCAATAGTGTAATAAAATATTGGAAAATTTAAAATAAAAATTACAAATTGGACCTTAAGCTTGAACAAGTTCCCGGCATTTTCATTTTACAATTAAAAAGGTGGAAAAATCTTTCATTAATTTTAATTAATAGAACATTTTCTTTTTTAAACAAATGCGTTTTTTGTAGATACAAGGGTAGATTCATATTAAAGCTACCTAGCGCTAAACGGTAGCGCAAACACAAAAGTATATATATTTTTTTTGAAACTGTGATCTGTTGACCGTCAGCTGTTAATATTTCACCCAAATTGATCGAGTAGTTTATTTAATGCGGTTGTGTGACGTAATTAGATTTTGCGTTTCTTGAAAAATGGAAAAAAGTGAATTTCGTTCAGTGACTAAACACTATTATTTGAAAGAGAAAACAGCGAAAGATAGAAAAAAAAGCTCGATAAGCATTATATTACGTGAGTTTGCTTCGTCAGATTACATGGTAAAATATAGGGTTGCTGCATTTAAAAGCGGTCGAACAAGCACTGAAACAATACTATCAACAGGAAGGCCAAAAGAGGTGGTTACTAAAAATCCTCCATATCGTTATGAATGAGTTCGACAGATCACTTCACAGCGGTGTTTCGACATGATAAAGCGTAATTCTGTTGATTTTTCGTTTCGATTAATAACTGTTGATGAAACGTGGGTCCACTACCACCCACCTGAAACCAAAACTCAATCGAAACAATGGTTGGAAGCTGGTGGAAGTGCTGCGAAAAAGGCGAAGACCGCGAAATCGGCTGGAAATGTTATGGCTATTGTATTCTGGGATGCTCACGGAATATTGATGATCCACAACCACAGGAAAATATTGTCATGCATTATTGGATCAATTGATTGATGCAAGCAAGCAAAACCGACCATACTTAAAGAAGAACAAAGTGCTCTTGCTTAAAGACAATGCATTGGTTCACACAACAATAGATATGGTGATAAAATTACGTGAAGTACACATCGAATTGGTTGATCATTCACCTTATAGTCCAGATTTAGCTCCCAGCGACATTCTTCTGTTTCTAGACTTGAAAAACTCGCTCGCAGGAAAAAGATTTATCTCAAACAAAGAAGTGATTATAGAAATTAATGCCTATTTTAAGGGGTTCTCAAAATCGTATTATTCAGCTGGTGTAAAAAAGTATCGTCTTACTAAGTATATTGAGCTAAGAAGAGAATAGGATTTTTGAAAAAAAATTAAAATTTTTTGAAACGAAAAACAATTTAAATTTTCCTAACGATGATAACAAACTGTTGTCGAAATATTGAAAATAAATACGGTTAAATTTTTTATATAAAGTCAAAACAATCCTTAGCTACAAACATAAGAAGTTACTTAAAAAAGATCAAACAACTAAACATTAAATATTTTTTATAATAATAAAAGGCATAGACAATATCAGACGTGAATGTGCCTGTACGTTTGTGAGCAAATTTTACGAACCGTGTGTAAAAATGAAAAATTTAGACAGACATGAAAAAATACATGAGGAGTTACACATTAAAAACAAACGTAAGAACATATCGTTTGTGGGTGCCTTAAGGTAACTTCAATATCACTCCGGCCTTATATATAATAAACTTTTATATTTTGGTAAACATTTTATGGTTTATAAAACTTTTTTTAAAGTAGTATTTTCATAACTCTGGAACTAATCTTTGATGGTTATCTAACTTGCTATAGAAAATCTTAATTGACTTTGAGTCATGGTTGTTTCTTGAAATATAACCCTGACGCAAAGTAAACTATTATTGGTTTTTTTTTGGTTTATTGCTCGCTTTGAACTGAAATTGTAATATTTTTCTTCTTTATTTTGAAAATTTATTTTAATTCGTGAAAAATCATAAAAAATCTAGATGAACCTTTTGTATATGATGCCATCGAATGATTGATTTCAAAATTTAAAGTTCATTAAACATTTAGATGTATATAATGTAAACTCCTTTATGCTGTTTTTTATTTTTTTTTTTCACATTTTATTTATAAGTAAACCTTTAAGTAGGCTATAAAAAAATTTAAAATAAATTTTATTTAATTTTTTTGATGAAAATGCGTGACCGTTTTACCTTTAACTCTTTCTATATTACCGAACTCTTACAACATGATTTGAGTTGTAATAAATTTTCGTTATTTTTATTTTCAAATAACCTAATCAGGCACAAATTTATATATTGCTTATGGAGATGTTGCATACTTAAAGGGTGCTGAGAAAGATATTTTTAAAGCATATTTATAGGCTGATTTATGTATAAATAAAACAGGGGGGAAATTAAAGCAACTGTAATGTAAAGAAAAAAAGTCAAGATGTTACAGTTATACATAAAAATATATTTATGAAAACTAAATCATAAATATTTTCTGTAAGCGTTGATACAAAGGCTGTGTTATATATGTATTTTATTGTAATAAATTTATTGCAAAATAAAATAGAAAATAACGTATAGTAAGTATCGTATTGCATGAAATTGAATTGGGTGTTATGTTAATTATTTTTTTATCTTTTCATCTAGCTATGTAATACAAGAGCTTCAGCTAAATTTATAACTATTTAAATTGGTATGTTCCCATCTTCACGTATAATTTTGCTCACCAAAAAACATATAAATAAATAAAAAAGCGCGCATATATATTGCCATTTGCTTTGGAAAAATATTTTAGGAAGAATGTCTTTTAATAAAAATTGACACAAGAAAAATTATTCAATTTGTAAATTTAAATTTGAGCTTGAAGTTCTGGATTTCAAACGAATTCTAAAAAGAACTTGTTTTTTATTTGTTTTTGGGAAGACAAATTCTTGGAAAATATTTCCATTTTAAATAAACCCTGAGCAAAACTTATCAAACCAAGCGCATGCAAAGAAAACCCAGAGGGAGAAGTTGACAAGGAAAAACATTGCTAAGTAAACAAAAATATGTTTTGAATCTTTGCTGATTGTTAGCCCCATTTAGCTGGTTCCTATTTTTTTTCAGTTATATACACCCATTTTTTCATTTCTTTTCCAAGTTACATGGAGTTTATTGTTAAATAACATCAGTTTAAAAAATACAAACAAAAAAATGAAACCAAACTTTTTATATGTCTTTTATACAAGAGTTTGCTAAAGTTCATTTTACGTATTTTTTATTTTTTTTTTTTGTTGGTTTGAACACTGGGGTAGTTGTTCATCATTAAAAAGTTTTTTGGTGAGTAAATTTTTCTTTTCATTTGTTGTAGTTGTCAATTCTTGGCAAATACTGTGTGTGTGTATAAGTTCTTCTTCTTCCTTAGCTTACACATTCACATGAAAACTTATAAAGTGTCTTACACTTTTACTCACACCAGAAAGTATGCAGCAAGTAATTTTTACAACTTGTGTTTTTTAGCTCTGCTTAAAAGTTAAAGTAGTGTTGGTGGCCGGAAATGGAGAAAACCTTTAACCATATTGACTAACATGTGTTGCGACAAATTTGATAAGACCTCCTTTAGTTTGTTTAGTCATTTGTTGGTAGTTAAAGTTATTCTGAAGGGATTTAAGAATAAATCCATATAAGAAAAAAAAACAAAAAAAATTTTTGTCAAAATTGAGCAACTGTCCTGCTTAAATGCTTGACTGTTAAAAAATTTCCCTCTATACACAAAATTACTTTCACACAGACATATTCAGAGATTTATATGTTTATAAAAAGTTCTTTTTATTAAATTTAAATGTACATTAAGTAACGCATTCTGAAAATACACAAGAACAGATAATTTTTTTATTCAATATTTAATGGCAATATGTTTTTTTTTTGTTTGATCTGTTTTGTTGGTGAAACAAATTTTTGTTTTATTGTCTGTTTTCTTTTATTGCAAAAACATTTTTTGTTCAGAAAAATATTTAAGCAAAAATATGAGGTTGGATTTTTTTTTATTTGACAACGAACTCACGGAATTATTTGATAAATTTTCGTAAAGAAATATTACGAAAAAAATCGGTTTGTTCACAAAAAACAAAAAGAAACTGTTGGTGAGAAAAATTTCTAGTGGAAAATTTTGTTGATGAAATATTTCATATAAATTTTTTTGGTGAAATTTTTTGTTTGTGAGAAAATTAACTGATGAAAAATCTTGTTATGAAAACTTTTATTGAAATATGTAAATATATTATTGGTGTAAAATTAAATTTTTCTGTTGCGAAAAATTTTGTGACATATTTTGTTAATGAAAAGATTTGCTGTTGAAAATTTCCTGATAGAAAAGAACTTTGCTGCTTGAGAACTACTTATTTTGTGGGCCAACAGGTTTTTGCAGTCGAAAATTTCGTTGTGTCTGAGGGTGATACAAATTATTCGCGAATGATTTTGCTGGTGGAAAATTTTTTTGGTGAAAAATTTTGTTGGCGAAATTTTTTGTTGCTGTAAAACTGTTTGCGGTAAAAATTTTGTTGATGAAATATTTTGCGTATGAAATGCTTTGTGGGTAAAAACTTATTTGGAAAATAATTTATTAGAGTTGTGAAAAAGATTTACATCACAACCTGCCAGATGATGGGCTAGTTCCACGGAGTGATTTATTCACGATTCACCAGTGCACCCTTGTGTCTTTTTAGGCTCGCACAGGTAGCAATTTTTGTCGTATGTTTGTAGACATATGAGCAACTTATTGTTGAGAAGTTCGAGCTTTCTTCTCCCTCCTGTATGCAATTTCCCAGCAACCAATGGAAGACAAGGCTGGTAAGCCCAAGTCCAAGCTCACTAGCAGCAAGAGCCCTTAAACTCACCCGTACAGGTATCTCTTGTAAAGGCAAAAGATCCTCGGGAGACTGTTAGTCCGCGAAACCCATACAACAAAAAATTACTAATGATACTAACACTCCCTCCTGCGTTTGAACTTTCCACCACAGCCAGAACATTTTAACCGAGGTAGGCACCTCGACCATGATCAGCTCGGGTTGAACTGCAACCAGAACCACCCGGGGGGGGCCATGCTGATACCCGTTCTGCCAATTTAAACCCTTGGTAAGGGGCTCGGCAGCCAACACAACATAAGTCATGCGGCTTCCTAGAGTTTTATTCGCTACAACAAACGATGGACTCCATCCCCTCTTTACCCGAAGAACAGAATGCCCTGGTTAGAAACACGCCAAGGCAAAAGCTTTTCTCTGTTGGGTTTTGAATATTATACAGCCACTGAAGTGTTTCGTGTAAGAGAAATACGTACGCTGGCTAGGTTTAACGCAAGACTGCCATTTTATTCCATAGTTACATACATAGTTCCAATATAAGTATATGTACATACTTATTATAAGGGTTGTAAATTATTGTATAATTGTAATAATAGTGAATAATTCAGCGATCCCCTGCGGCTGACTATTCTCACACAGGTATCAATTTATGTCACATGTTTGTAGCCATATGAGCAACTTCTTGTTGAGGAGTTCGGGCGTTCTAATCCCTATTATACAATTGGAAATATATTCGCACATATATAAATAAAAAAATATCCATTAATATTTTGTTGGTGAAAAATCTTGTTTATTAAAATATTTGCAGTCAGTTGCTTGGGTTTTTTTAATACTAATTGTGTGGATTTATTTGCCAGTAATATAAAAAAATAAAATAATTCTTTTGAGATGTTTTAAAACATAATTTGTAATTCTTCCAGTAGAAGTTTGCTACCAATCTACTCTTATCCTCTTTTTATTTCTTATAAGGCACTTCGAAAAGTTAGTATCAAGATACGCTTATAAATTTGAGCTCATTCTTTTATATTGTTACGATCATCAAAGATTTGGAAGTACTACTAGTCATTTCATTTTTTTTAAATACGTTTTCAGCGAGGACACTTCCAATTAAAGTTTTGAAATTTTTCTTCAACTAAATATATGTAAAATTATTCATTATTTAATATATTCTTTAAATTTTGCTTTAAAAATGTATAAAATTTTTAAGTTTACTGCTGAGGTTTTAATGAAAAGCATAAACAAAATAAAAAAAACTATTTAAACCTGTTGCAATTTTTACTCGTAGATACATGTGAGCATATATAAAAAAAAAGTATGAACATAGTGTGAATTACATGCACACCAACCCGGTTTCTCACCAACACAGACACCTAAAAATATGCTTTGTATAAGCACAATTTTCTGCATTCATTTAACGCCTTGCTATTCTATACAAAAGGCGTGTTGGCACGTAAAGAAAATTATATATTTGCGTACGTATGTATATAAAAACAGCAACATCGTGTCACTGGAAATACACATTTACAGTGTAGGACGACAATGTAACTGTGTTGTTGTTGGCTCATAAAAATTAAGAGAAACAAGAACGAGTTCACTTTTAATAACACAGGGAAAAAAATGTATTAAAGTTGCAAAGCCTACAGATTAAATAGAAGAAAAAAAATTCTATGGTCTACTTTAAGGCTTAGCGAAAACATAAAAATTAAAAACAACTATTGCAGGCGTAGAAATAGGGATGCTGCAACAACAACAAAAACAAATATTTTAATAACAACATTTACTACAACTGATACAGTTTAAAATACATATTAAAATATATATGTATATAGAAATTGTTTGAGTTTTAGTAGAAAATGTAATAGTTGTTGCTGTTGTTACTTGGCAGCAGTAAAGCTGGTGGTAGTTTTATTCACAGATACTTGCTTTTAGCCAACTCTCTTTCTCTTACCCTTAAGAAGAAAAGTATGCGCATGAAATATAGTTTTGCTTTTAGTTATGGAAGAAAAAAAAACAAAATAACAAAAACTACGATTTTGTACACAAAAACTAAAATATATAGTAATGAATGTAAGAACCCAGACTCCTATTTTTTGGTCATATGTTTCTCATTTTTATTTTTATAAATGCACGAGCAGGGTTTTTAAAAGCCGCTCCTCCTCTTTTTTTATTATTAAAATTTCTGAAACATTGTAAACTATGAATTGAATGAATCTTTGTTAAAAAAAGGAACAAAACTTAAAAATTTGTTTCTTTAATCATTACTTCTATTTAATTTTTTTTTATACTTTAACAGTATAAAACGTTAATGAGTGTCATAATTTTTAGCATAAAAACTCACACCGAGACCATATATAAGCCTTTCTTTGTCAACTCTTTTTTCTCATGTCGCCTTGCTTAATTGCAATATACTTTATCTAAGTTGTATAGAAGATGACTGTAAGGGAATTTATTATTACACAAAACATTAGCGAAGGTTTACATTCGATATCATGATTAAAGTATTAATTCAAAATTTAAAATTAACTAACGACAGACCTTCTGCCTGACTTTCAAAAGACCGCCAATATGGTATAATACAATTAATAGTAATAAAACGTCACGAAATAACTCACAAATTCCCGATGTGAGCTGATTGGATCTTGTCCAATTCACTCGTCTTGGACTTGGGCATACAAAAATATCTTATGGAACCGTCCGTGGTTGCAACATACAACACACCAACCAGTTATATATTCCTGACAAATATCCAAAATTTAATGAAGCACGTAATCATTTTTGGCAACACCGATTTAAAATTCCTTCCATCCATCCCAATCAAAGAAAATATTTTAGTAAAATACAAATGTATGCAGATGACGTGCGGTTACCTCGTGTGGCCAGAAGAGTTCTTCTCTATATTATTAACGCTATTTTGCGCCTAGTACCCAGGCCAGGAAGGGATCTCAATAAAGTAGACTCATAGAGAGCAATAAATAATAGTAAAATAGTTTACTGCCAACAATTTAAATATAATCCTCAACATCCGATGATGATCCGCAGCGCAGTCAATCTTAGATTAATTCAATTTGAATCATGGAAAGATACACAATCGAGCAACGCACTATAGTTATTCAGGCTTATTATGAAAATGGCCGTTCGAATCCAAATGCATATCGTGCACTTTTTTGGTTAATTTAATCGCCCCAAAGTGCGTACAATCGGAAAAAGCGTATAAAAATTGTAAGCAAGCCAAGTCTGTAAAGGATATGAAAACACCAGTACATGCTCGTACAGCTTGCTGCTGTTTGCCAAAGGTTGGCTGAAGAATCATTCACATCAACTTGCTTTCACACACTTACAAGGGGCAATTGACTCTAGAGGTAAAACCTCTTGACCATTCCAAGCTTCGTTAGTGGTCAGAATTATGGCAAGAAATGGAAACAGAGAATGATAAATTTTCGAAGAAAATCATCTTCAGTGATGGCGGACATTTTCATCTCAGTGGACTTGTCAATAAGCAGAATTTCCGCATTTGGGCGAATGACACTCCAAGAGTGATTGTCGAGAAACAAGCGCACCAACAAAAAAAGACTGTTTGATGCAGTTTATGGGCTGGCGGCATCCTTCGGCCGTATTTTTCTTCCAAGCTGAGACTGGTCAGACAGTTACTGTAAGTGGTGTTCGCAATCGTGGGATGATAACGAAATTTTTTATGGCCCGAATAGGAAAATATGGAAGTGGACGACATGTGGTTTCAAGAGGAAGGTACCAATTGCCACATAGCTAATAAAATAATGGCACTTTTGCGTGACAAACTCAATGGCTGTGTTATCTCACGGTCATGGTGGCAATGTTAAATGGCTGCCAAAATCATGTGATTTGATACTGGTGAACATATTTCTTTGGGTTATTTGAAACATAAGGTGTATGTCAATAATCCAGCAAAAATTCAAGCGTAAAAGAATGAGATAATTCAGCACATTAAAAGCATAGAACCTCAGCATCATCGAAAATTTGGACCATCAGATAGGCATATCCCGGCGATGTCGCTACAGCCGTTTGGCCGATATTTTGTTTCATAGCTAAGTGAAAGATACCAATTTTATCATAATAAAAAGAAATGACAATAATACCTAAATAGTTTGTGTTTTATTCAAAATCAACATCGGCGCTTAAAACACCCTTTATATTGAACAAATCGATTAAATTTTGGTATAAAATAATCAGTGGCTGTGTTCTGTAACTCTTGTCACGAGAAACTTTTCGACTGAAACGTGTGAAATGAAACAAAGTTGAAACAAACAGCTGCTTTTCTCACTAAACTGTAGCTATAACTTTTTTGGTGAGTAATAGCTGTCACGTAAGTTAATTACTCGTCACTTTACAGAAAAACTGTGTCTGTAAAACCTTTGCGAAAAATTTCCCGCTTTTAACTGTCATTATTGCTCGCAAATAAAAAGGCTGTGAGATAGTATTTCAAATAACAATAATCATCATTAAATGAATAATAATACTGAAAAAATAAGTATTTTGCTGTTAAATTAAGTTTAATATAGTTATTTACACAGTTTAGAATGATTTTTTTTTTAACTTTTTAATTAACAAGTTTTAAGGGAAAACTTAATTTTGTAATTTCTACAATTTTAATTTCCGAGCCAACAATGTATATTGTAATACTTTTATAATATTTTTTCTTAGAATTCACAAATTGCAATTGTTTTTAATTTTGCAAAATTTTGTACATAAGTATGTATGTATGAATTTGTAAATAAAATGTAAACGTTTGAGCCATACCATACATTTTTTAGAATAGTCCGCGGTTATAATATGACGCCGTCGAACAAAATTTGTTAACTTTAGTAATTTTTGGTCGGCGGCGGTGCTAATTGTGGCTGGCGCTTTCATTTTTAAAATTGCATGTCGGCATCATTTTATATTTTCGGACATTTCTAAAGTAACAACTTAATCGCTTTGGATAGTTTTCGACAAGACGAAAGTTTTTTCTCACTTTTCGAGAAACGCTGGAATAATTTGTTTCACAAGTTTTCGACGCGAGAACTTCTCGCCGAAGTTACAGAACACAGCCACAGGTCTTTAAAAACATACCTATTGAAAACTGAAAACAGATTTTAATTAAGCGCAGCAAAATATATACAGTCCACGTCATAAATTTCAACACATTTTAGTTGACATAACAAATTAGTAGATTTTATTTCTTTCTGTTTAAGGTGTCTTATTTGAAGTAAAAATATTTTGCGATGTTCATACAGAATATTAAATTGTTAAGTTTTTGCTGGGTTCTTTATCCTCTTATAATAAAATCTCAAAGAAGCGGTTGCACAACAAAACGCATTAAGTTATTGCATATTTGCAACAACAAATAACACTTTGACAAGAGAAAGATATATGTAGGAAAAATATTCATCAAAATGTATTTATTTCCCCGACACAAAAGGAAAATGTTTATTTTGTTCAAGCTGCTGCTTCGCCATATATGTACAATATGTGTGTTGAAAAATGGGCAAAAGGTGCGTGCGTGCGGGAGAGTTTAGATGCTGGAGTAGTCAAGTGTGTGTTTTGAAAATTTGTTTAAATTTTTTTTATTGTTGTTGTTGTGCGCTTTATAGATAAATATTATGGCAAACAAATATTCTGAACATAAAAAACAAATAAATACCCGACAAAATATTTTGCATATTTGAACACTAACAAACGAACACACTTACACATGCAATGACTCAATGAAACGCACAAATTTACAAACACATACAAAGAAAAGCACACAGTGAGGCAAATGCCATAACGAAATATATGTTGTGGGTGTGAGCGAGTGTGTATGTGTGTGTGAATAAATGCATAAATAAACATTTTTCAATGCAGTTGAATTTTTACGTTTTTCAAAAGTATATTGACACTTAACAGTGGGCCTGCAGCAGTTTCTTGGCACTCAGAAAAAAAAGCTAGCAAAGTGTAACACTCGGTTATTCGTTTCACTAAAAGTTGACTGCATACAATGCCACTGTTCTTTAGTGCTTTATAAATTTCTAATCTATCACGAGTGCAGAGAGAATTTCATAGTGGTTCTATTTCTGTTCTCACAAATTCAAAGAACGAATATTTGCACATATTTTTCATTTTTTTTTTGTTTTTAACTATACATTTATTATTTATTTATTTTTTCCATCCACATATATATTGCGAGTTAGAAATAAAAAAATGTACAAAATATTTTTCCCTATTGATCTAAAGCATAATAAAACTAACGTTCCATATGGTGTTGGTTGTAGTAAATGCATGGCTGTGTATTTGTGCGTGTGTATGTGTGTGTAGTTATATTTACACACATATGTTTATTTAAAGTTTTATATCCGAAATATAAACTCATATAAAATTGTAAATTTATGTGTTTTATTTTCAACTCATAATTTACAATTATGGCAAAAGCAATTTAAAATTTTTATTAAAAACAATCAAAAAGATGCTGCAAAAACTTCAATTATTAATAAAGGACAGCTTAAGAATAATTCTATTGCAATGAAATTCTGGCATAAATGCTTTTCACTTAAACAAAAAGTTTGTACAAAAACAATGAAGAAAACAAAGCATTAGTTAAGTCCACTCATTAAATAAAATATCCAAATAAAAGGGTAGATTTTTCTTAAATGGTCCTTCGAACCATAGCTAAAACAGCTCCACATTGAATTTACCACTAATGGTAACTATTTCCATATCAAAGTTTTTGTTACAAGTTTGTCCAGTACTAAAGTTTTTCAACCCAACGCTAAAGCAAAACCTTTGTATATTTGATTTAACGAAAATTCTGTTACTGCGATCACATGGGTGCGATCTTTAAACCCGTTGAGAAAGTCAGGGGAATTTGTGTATAGAAATAAGAGGGAATCTCTGAGCTAATTATGGTAAAATAAAAATAAAACACAAAGCACTTCTCACTTACATAAAGATAGACTTTATTTTTAGGTATTTATGTTTATTGGTCACTTATCAATATAGGGTCACAATATTGGTATTTTTATATAAGATTCTACTCCACAGCTCTGTTCCAGTCGAGGTAAAAATGTGTTCTAAAATAATCCATAAATTCATAGCAGGGCGAATTAAAAAAATAAGGTTAACAGCTAGAAAAACGTCGTGAGTGGAAGTGTTTTAAAACTCATGGCAACACCCCTAACGGACGTTATGTGTATGTAGATAAATTCAAAAATTAAAGAAATATAATTTCCAGAGTTAATAAAATACATTTTGAAAGTTAAAAGAATATACCGTATTTAAACTGCCTTAGTGAATGCCTAACCATGGCGCTCTGGGGCATAGAGGGGTAGGAGTTGCCCGTTTGTTGTAGCAACCAAAACTCTAGAAAGTCACATGATTTATATTGTGTTGGATTTCCGAAGCCATCACTAAAGGTTAATCGGCAGAACGGATATCAGCAAATCTCCCGAGTGATTCTGCTTGCAGACTATTGCGGTTCTGATATTGATTAAGGTCCCTAAATGTTGGCTGAATTGTGCAGGATGAAGTTTAAACTTTAATCACAGGAAAGGGAATCAGAGGGAACGGATATCAACAAAGCCTGCTTGCAGACCATTTCGGTGCTGATATTGAGATTAAGGTCCCCACGTTTTTTCTGCATTGTGCAGGATCAGGATGAGAGGGAGGGGAATTGGTCTTCGTTGATAACCATCGACTGTCATGCTGTTTTCCGGGAACTATTGAACTTTGAGGTGCTGTTGTCTTGCAACAGTTACTTGTTATATAAAGAACCAGTAGTGATGGTTACACTGATAGTTTGGTTAGAGGCTGATGTTCTTAGTGAGCTTCAGTCTACCAGAGTTGTGTCTAAGTCTTGTCTTCTATTGACTGTCTGGGAGACTGCGTACAGGAAGGATGAAAAGGCTAGATCTTCAGCAAGGCTTTTGTCCATATGGCTACAAACTGATGACAAAAGTTCCTCTATGAGCCTTGTAGGCCAAAATGAGGTCTATCATCAGACAAGGTCACCAAGGCAGGTGCTAATGTAAATCAATGACACATTCTGTTTCTATATTAAAATTTTTGCAGAGATGAATATCAAATAAACTTTACACAAAATTATAGTTCTTCATACCACAACTAAGGAATTACTTTTTGATGTTGAACACACCATTCCATTCACAGTTTTGATGAAAGGTAAAATTGTGGCTCTAGATATTTTCACGGCGTTTAATTAAGTGTGGCATGGAACATTACTTCTTTTGGTGTCGATGGTGATTTCGCTTGAATTTTTTCACAGACCGCACTATACGAGTTGTTATAAACTAGGGACCTATCAAACAAGTTCAAGATTACTTCAAAGGTACCCCAAGGGCCTTCTATATCAAACCTCCAGCCCTAACAATTCTTTTCCAGAAAACACCAGCCTTTGCCAAACGAATACAAGATATACAAGAATGAAACACAACTGGCAAGAGAGAGGGATAGAGAGAGAGAGAGAGAGGAAAAGATAGCGAAGAAGCTCATTGGTGACGGTAGGGTATTCAACTATATTGACTGTGTGGGGTGGGTTGCATTGTTTTACCCTATTAGCAATAGATTTAGTTCTCACGAAACTTGTCATCTTGTGCATCATCTAGGGTTTATCTACTTGTGTTCGTATGGTTCGCCTGTGAAACAATTTGCCTGCAGACGTGTTTTCTGTCAGTCACACTTTTGGAAAGTATAAATGCCAATTCCCGGATAACCAAACTGTTGCTTGTTCGCACGCTTACATTTAAAACAATAACAAAATTTTAAATGTTGTTTTTGTTTTACATGTAATTGTGTGAAGAAAGACCAACTTCGTTATTCGGGAATTGACTCTAAGTTAAACCTACATAAACACTATTTCTTCTCTCTTCTGCACCTACAAAGAGTGATGTGTTTGGTGTGTATTATGGACTGGTCATCGGGTGATATTTTTTTTAGAAAATGAAGTTACAGAGGAAGTAACCGTGAGTGGTGTTAGCAATCGCGAGGCGATAACGGAATTCTTGTCCGAGGATATATGATTCCAAAAGGATGAAGCCGTCTGCCACACAGCCAATGAAATAATGGCTCTTTTGCACAAGAAATTTAAAGTCCGTTTTACTGTAGCGCAAGCTATTGGCCACCACCATCAAATGATTTAACACCACTGTAATTCTTTCTTTTGGAATATTTAAGAGAATAAGCCAACAACAATTCAGTAACGAATTTGAACCCAAATTATGTCTTCAGGTCAGTGAAAATATAGACTATCGACTAGAGGTATGCCACCGAAGCCGTGGCGAGTACTTGACCGCGTGTTTTGTAGTAGATCCTTCTAGCATAAAAAAAATATTAACATAAGTTTGAACAGCTGGGTTTATTATTCATTATACTACCATTTAAAATTGATACTGTAAATAGCTTTTTTTTTTGTTTCCAAATGTTGACATATAGACAGACAGCTAGGAAACAAAAAACAAGCTATTTATAATTTTTGGATGTGAAAATATTTTGTTTAATTTACAATTAATATAGTGATTTTATTGGTAAGTCAAGAGTACTATCATATTTATTTAAAATTTTTTTATTTTGGTCATCCCCTGTGTACTGGACTCAGAGAATGCATTGCAGTGCATTGTACTAGAAAGAGGAAATAGGAGGAAGAAAGGGGACATTTGACTTTAACTTATCAACAAAAATACCTTAACCTTGATTTAGTTACTGTTTTAGAATCTGGTATGAAATATATAAGTTATTATGCTAATTGATGCTACTGATGCTCAATGTGACTGTTTTGTAAGAAAATCGAAGTAAAATTAATCATTATATTTTATCTCTTTGCTGATTCAATATTGGTATTGTATATAATTTAATGGTTTGAAGGACCAGATTTAAATAAAAAACAATAGACTGGTAATGTGAAACACAGACATTTTAAGTGATCCCATAGAAATCTCGAACAAAAAATAAGAGGAACCATCCTCATTTTCAGTTGCTTTTGCATATATAACAAATTGTCGTTTTCTTTTATTTCTCATCAAAAAAGTGCAACTCTTGCTATCGATTTTCTAACATTCAAAAACGTGCTAAAAAGTTTTTCTCAAATTTGAACTCTCGTTGAATTTTTTTTTACCGAAATCTCTTTCGATTATTAAACAATAACATAAAAACACTCTTTGTGTTGTTAAATATTTAATTATGCCAACACCAGTGCCTTTGAATACAATTTCCAGTGTGTTGACTCAATATTGTCATTGACAATGTCATTCAGAAAAACGTATAGACAAGGAAGAACTTATAACAAATATTGTGTGTTGGTGTGTAGGAAATATATTGTGCTAATGTTTGAAGAATGACAGTATATTTTTATTTTATACTGAAAACCAGGTGTTGGCATATATATATATACTTAAGTAAACAAGGTGGTGTACTTTGTCTATCATTCTGTCTTTTTGGCTGTCTGTGTGAGGAATTTTCAAAAGTCCTTCTTTAGTGTGGTTGTTGCTGGAAATAGACCAGAAGCGCGCGTGTGTATTGTTTATAAAAACGAGTATGACGTTTTTTCCAAACCAAAAGGAAAAAAAAGGATGTTTTTTGTATTTTTCGTCAATTTTTTATGGTGGCAGTTAGCAGAAAAGTTCAATGTTTTGATGGGAATTTGAAAGTGCTGTTTGTGTAAATTTGTTTCTCTTACCGCAGTTATTGACACTTTTCGCTCGTTTTGAGAGGTGGTTTTTCTTTTATTTTTATTTTTTTTTGGAATTGTGGTTTCGCTTCAATGAGTTCATCAATACTTTATTGATTACAAGGCAAAAGCACTTTTAAAGAGAAATAAATTAGAAAAGCTTCAATATAATACGTTTTAAATTTATAAAGGAAATTTTACATTATTTTAATTGTTAGCTGTCAATAACAAAAAACAAGAGAAAATTAAAAAAAAGTTTTTTGAACGCAAAATAACGTATTGTAATAAAGTGTTTATCTCTAATACTTTTTAATAAATTATAATTGCTTTTATTATTATACCACTGTTTTCATTAAAAAAATTACTCTGCAAAATAAAGAAAATATTTTTTTTTGTCTCTCAAATAAAATTAATTTCTTTGAAATGGTGTTCGCTCAGGTTCCCTGACAAGAAGATAAATGGATATTCCTAAAAAAAAAAAAAAAAAAAATAATAAACAAAAAAATAAAAAAATTAACATACATAATCAATCATAAATTTTTTTTAATTAGTTTAAAATTGGTCCTTCAAACCAAAAACCATATTTGAGATACAAACCTGACTTTAATAAAACTTATTTAATGTGTATTTTGGTATATATTATAAAAAGTTATATTTTCATTCAACTAATCTGAAAATAATTACTGCAAAACCATCGGGAATATATTTCAAATCCTCATAGATTCCCCTAACAAAAAATTAATATACAGCTTTAATATTTTCTTAAAACAAATTGAATTATTTTATCATATGCACTGTATCTGACTATGTGAAGAAATATTTCTTAACAAATTAATTGTACTATATTTCATGGTGTATTTGAACAGAATTCCCGCAAGCAAAAATTGGTCCATCGAACCATCGTTATATGTGCGTAGTGGCCTATTTTCAAGACGTTAAAGTAAGAGGGATACTGAAATGAATTTTTAACAATCATTTTCAGCTGATTAAAGATTACCATGCAACTAAAATTTTCGAATTATTAACTAGCTCCACTCAACATTGAAGAGGATTCCATCAAGCAGAAAGTGGTCTATCAAACTATATAAATGCAGTCGACTACATTTACAACACGACAAAAAAAAAACGAAGCATAAGAAAAAGGGTGAAAAAACAAGTTTTCAAGGCACCAATACTGTGTATTTTAAGAAAGTTTCTTTGGCTGAAGTATTTTTCAATAACTTTTCATATTAAAAGACTGCATAATACGTGATGTTGTTGATGACATGATGTAGCACTTGATTAGCTTGTTGAAGGTTTAGTAAAAGGTGTCAAAAACAGAGTGACTACAAACTTTTTTTCTCCTTCATTTTGTTACACATTGCTTATAATACTTCAACTGGCCCAGAAATTTGAAACGGTTTTTACCAGGATAATATAAAGGAAAATAAAAATCAGATTTTCAGGATTGTCACACTAGTTAAATTCTTAGTGGCTTCGCCAATTTATTAATTGCTTTAGAAATCACTTGTGGTGATATTAAATTAATAAAAAATAAACTTCATAGTTGTATATTAAACTGTTAACATTAATGTAAAATTTATAATGAGTTAATTAATTAAGCAGACATGTTAACATAAATCTTCGAGATAAATTCGCATATTTATTACTTATTTTTAGAAAAGTAATTTTTTTTAAATTCGCATTAAAAATATGCAATAAATATTTGTTTTAAATATTTTGTACTTTAAACATATTCTAGTATTTAATATTTATATATATTTCAAATTAAAAAATTTATTATTTTTGCTAGTACTGTTTTATGCAAGTTTACACTCATTATGGTAAGAAACTAAGATTAGAAAATGGTCCTTCGAACCACTGACAAATATATCAAGTAAAAACATTTAATATTTTGCTAGTAATTTTTAATACGAGTTTTCAGTTCTGTTGTCGTAATTTAATTATAAGAAGTTTATTTAATTTAGACTTACAGTGAGTTCGACGATGACGAAACCATAAGTTCTTTTAAGGTCTTTTCTAACTTTATTCTATGCGAACGATGTGCCAAAATTCAATTAGAATACATTAATACATGCGAAGGAATAATAGTGTCATAGACAAACCCAAATTGATTGGAATGTGAGTGACTAGCTTTCTTTCGCATATATTTTCATTCGAAATTGGTAAACTGGCTGTTAAACTATTAGGGCTACCACGAACCGTTCTTAACAAAAAACTACTTAATAATAACTTAGAATTTACTTCACTCTTCCTTATATTTTGGTCTTATTATTTACAGTAAATTAAATCTACTAACTAATCAATTTTACTTTATGTTTATTAGTGTTGACCCAATTGGTTTGGTATTGCACAATTTGTTGTTACCAAAATTTCACACTAAACAGATATTGCTATGTTAACAAATTAGTGCAACTAACATATAGGAGGCTCGTTCAGTTGTGACTCACAACAGTTCTTCCTCAGTACAATAAGAAATTCAAATTAAGCAAATGGTCCATCGAACCACTGTCATATGTATGTTAATCTCGTTTCCAAGCAGCGTAGCAAATAGGCCCAGGAACAAAGATTTTGTTTATTGACGTAATCGATTAAATGAAAATGCGCCTTGTAGATCATGATGATATTCAACGCAGAATTATCGCCTTTGTTATTAAAATATAGGTTGGCTCTACATGTGGAGTATAGCACTTTATGGTTTATTTATCTGCATCCTGCAGCTGTCTAGTACCCAAATATCAAAAATAATTGATGTAAAAGTTCATTTGGAAAAACTATTACATTTTACGATAGGGTGATTTATTTTATACCACCCTGTACAAGAGATACAATATATAGAACAATTTATGATTATTATATCGTTAATGGTTATAGATCTACCTTATACTCCTAAATGTTATGCTCTTTAAATTTAGGTTTGCCAACCAATCTGGTTTTCTGAGTTCAAATTTGGTAAGTGTTGCTTTCTAATTTATTATACTATGACAGTTTGTCAAACTTAATAACACCAACAAAAACTTTTCTTATAGCCTAATTGATTTTTCCTTATTAAAACTTTTTTTCAAGCTATTTACTTTTGTTTATAATACTCAAAGAAGGAGAAGGGGACAAAAATTTCTTTCAAGTAATTTGTTTTTGTTGTACACCCTAATACCTTAATGTGTTATTAATTAAGTGTTGCATGCAAATTGTGTGTGTGACAGCAATTTATAAAGAACAATACTTTTTTCGTCAATTTCCTAAACTAGAAAATCCACTCAATGAAACTAAACCTGAAACAAAAAAGAAAATGTAAGTTTCGACAACAGAAATCTATTACAGAAAGAGTGTAAAGGGGGCTGTGAAGTTGTATGTGTGTGTGTGTGTGAATGTGAATATGTAAATTATTTGTTACCTGTCATATAACATGTTTACTAGCTATGACGGAAGTTAGTGTGTTACTTGTGTTTTGACTTCCTTTTACTGCCTTGAGTCCCCCTTGAGATATTAATACTCGTGCTCTCTAGGCCTAACAATAAGGCATTTAATAACAAAATGTGTTTGCTGGTAAATTCATTATGGAACTAAGCTTTATATTTTATGAGGAGCCAACAGTTTTATTTGAAAAGTTATTCGCCTTCTTATTTCACGATTTTGGGTATAACTTAAGGAGTTTCGAAGTTTTTTTCCAAAGAGTCAGAGAGAGAGAGAGAGAGAGAGAGAGAGAGAGAGAGAGAGTGAGTGAGAAAGATTTGATTGATTAGTAGCGGAAGTGCTTTTGGTTTTATGAGAATTTTTAATGCATTATTAGGTGTTGGAAGCAATTTCAGGGTAAATTATGTTTGTACTTTTGTGTTATGAACTCAAAGCAAATGTTTAATAAAACCAAAGCATAAAACTCATTTATGTAATTGAAGTGTACATATATTTTTCTGATTTATGTGCTTTTAAAGAAATAAAAACAAAACCTGTTGAATATTAATCGAAAGAATAAACAAACATTATTGTAGATTTGTGACAAGTTTTTGCTTTTAGCAAGTAGTTTATTCATTTTAATAAGACCTTTTTTTGGCTATATTTCTATATTTTCTAATAACATAATAAATTTTTATAACTTTAAAACATTTCTGTTGAAGTAGAAAATTATAAGAAAATAAAGCCTGTACTAATGGTAAAATAAAAATATCACTATAAAAAGCCACAAACGCACAATAACGTATTTATGCCAAGAATAATTTCAATGACAGCAACCACACGGGAGAGATGTGGGATAAAGAAGAAAATAAGAAATAAAGAAGAAAATGAGAAATAAATAAGCCAGTCTTCAATTATTAAAGTGGCCAAACATTACGGAAAATGATTAGAAACATTAACATCGGAGAAGATTATATAAATATTAACAACAATTGCAAATTCAGCTGAGCATAAATCATAAGGAGTGCTCAATCATTACTACACGTAGAAAGCAATATGGTTGAGAATATAATATTCTAAAAGCAACATAATATTATTGAAATAAATGGTTGTTGCAGTTAATACTTGTCCAAATTCATTGCTCATTAATTATTATAAATTTTGTATTTAAAAAATCATTTAAAAAATCATTCAAATGTGAATTATTTGCTAACGTGAAACTATGTTATCAACATTGAAATTCTTGTGCTACAAGTAAAGTATGTTGTAGTATTTAGTTGATTATATTTTTGAAACTACTTTTTGTATAACCATTTTTTAATTACTTGCTTTTTAACTTCGTTGCTGTTAAGTTTACATTAATAAATCCCATTGAATTCAACCAAACCAAAGGTATTATCCCTTTTAATTGTTTTACAAAGGGTAAGCATATCTACCTAGTTAAACCTGAAGAAACTAATAATTTCTTTCTTTTGTTTTCCCATAACCCCTACTAAATATAATCACTATCGAGTGATTATAAAAAGCCATCCATATTAGCTTGACATTAACCCATCTCTTATTTCTCACTACCAGCTTATGTGGATATTTAGAAATAAAACTTAAATTTATTTCATACTATTTTTATTTATTTAGTTAATCCTGTAATTGTAAAGTACATTTCCAGCGACACAGCGTCGCTATGCCTAACTATAACGGCCTATGCCTTCACAAGTTTTCCAACGCATGCGGCATTATTTCGCAATTTTGGTTTGCTTTAGTCGTGATTTATTAAAATCAGTCGCAAATATTTTCCAAACATAAATTTTGTTTAAATTTCTAGAAATAATTTTCTCATTAAAATTTACTTAAATTTTTATTCACAAAACAACATTTTTTATGCTTATTCATACATTGCATATAAAAAAAGATATTATAAAAATTTTATTATCTCAGCTTATTTCGGAAAATATATTTTTGGGAGTCCATTAATGTGAGTCAGTGTCGGAGTGTGTGTGTCTGTTTGGAAATTTGAAAAAATATATACTGAAATATGAACCAAAGAACACATAATAAACATTAAATTAAACAAAAATGAGTATATTTTTTTTGTTAAATTAAAATTTACAATCAATTATATATCACTGAAAAATAATTGAGGTGGGAATTACAACTTTCTAATGAAATATAATGGAAATTGGTTTCAGGTGTATACTGGTGGACCCACATTTCATCAACAGTTATTAATCGATGCCAAAAATCATCAGAATTACGCCTTATCATGTGAAGTGGCCTATCGAACTCGTTTTTGTTCGGCACTGAGTGAAGGCAGCGCCCAACTTGCCGAATGCTTTTCCATATGCAAATGTTCTGGCAAAATCTTGAACACATGTTCATATGATATATTTACCATTTTAACAATCTTACTTAACTCGACTCGCCGTTCATTCGTACCAATATCGAGGATTTTCTTGATATTTTCTTCAGTAACCACCTCTTTGGGCTTTCGTGTTGATGGTATTGTTGTCGTGCTTGTTCGGCCGCGTTTAAACTCAGCAAACCATTATTTTACCCTGCAATCTGATGGCGCAGACTCATCACAATGTTTATCGAACTTTTCTTTTGACTTTTTTGCCGTTTTCCCTTTCACATAATACACTGAAAAGAAAATTCAAATGTCAAAAGTGTGGTAAGTACGGATTTTCTTAAGTCAAGTACGCATTTCTTGATTTAAGTACGGATTAAGGCACTAAAGACTTATTTTTAGACATATTTAATCCTGAAGATTGAATCAATCTTAAAATCTGATTGATCCAAGAGTTTTAGAGCTGATTCAGTCTTGAATCCGTTTTTGAAATAGAAACCATTGAGTATACTATTACTATCTCTATTAGCTATTATGTATGTATATATCAATCGAAAGATATATACAACTTGTTTTTTGTGTTTCTTAGATGTACATATGTCGACATTTCAAACTAAATATTGTCAAACATTTAACTATATATTCCATTATATTAAATAACTGACTGAGAATTCAAAAAGAAGAACGCTCAAATAATATTTCACAACAAAAACCAAAACGGTTTGTTTTCTGTTATACTCATCTCAGCAATTCATTCACATTAATGTATGTGTTTGTGTTTTTGTTTTGGTTTTTTATTCGGTTCAAGAATTCTTCACTTGCTTCAAGAATTTTATACTTATTTTAAGACATCGCAGGATTGGTTTTCTTGAACAATTCTATTTTCGACTTATCTTAAGTATGCTTGTGTGTTACCCTTACTTAAATTTTTGAGAACAAATAAAAAATACTCAAGTTTAATATGAGCTTTTCTTTCTGTGTAGTATTTATCTCTGCACGAAAATAACATTTTTTTCCAATTTTCAAGAAACACAAAAGTTGCTTACTTCAAACGACTACAATAAATAAACCGATGAATTCGGGTGAAATTTTATCAGCTGACTTTTGATTAACAGATCGCAATTATAAAAAAAAAATTGGGTTTATGCTGCCATCTAGCGATGGGTAGTATCAATATCAATCCGCTTTTTCATATTGGAAATTTTAAAATAGAAACTAAAAATTTGAATTCTTGATCCTATTTACGTTGACCTTTATTTAATTCAATATTTGCAAATAATTCGTTCAGCTCTAGGTCCTTTTTCTTTTTTTAAAAAGTGTTTAATGTATTTTTCAATATTTCGTCTTCCTTTGGAAGATTTCTTCAGGAACATGTGTTTTTTTCAAATTTTTTATTTAATTTACACAAAAACAAACAAATTTTTCTGAAGAAGTCTTCCAAAGGAAGACGAAATATTGAAATATACATTAAGCATTAAAAAAAACAGAAAGGACCTTGAGCTAACGAATTATTTGCAAATATAGAAACTAAAAATATTACCTCAAACTCGAAAACCATTCCTGGCATTTTCATTTCATTGAAATTTAATTTAAAAAATTTTTCAACAAACACAAACGACTAATCGATGAATTGTGTTTGTGCTAACATCTAGCGCTAGATAGTTTCAATATCAATCCACTTTCGTGCATTGGATATTTTAAAATGAAAATAAAAAATTTGGCCTCAAACTAGAAAAACATTCCTGGCATTTTCATCTTATTTTTATATAAAACCATTTTACTTCGATAACATCTATATGTAGATTTAATACTAAAACTTTCCCAGAATCCTTTTAAAAAAACGAAAATGACAACAAACTATAAATTTGTTTATTTATTTTTTTTTTTTTTTCAATTTATTATGAATATACAGAGCACAACAAAAAATTCGCAAAACTACTTAAGCTTATAAATATTTAAGGGTGTTTTAGCAACTTTACTTAAAGTACTTTCACCGCCTCCCCTAACACACCTCCCCACCTTTTTCATTCTCAATAGCAGCAGTGCGTTACCATTATTTTTATTAAAACCAAAGACCGCCAACAACAATTATTATATAAAATGTTTTCCGTTACTTTTCTTTCTTAATTTTTTTGCTTTTAGCATTTTATTTCTCTGCTGGAAAAATGCCGTTAGCATTGTAATAAAAATGTCAACTCTAATATAAGACCCCTCATATCTACCGCTTAAATATTATGCCTACAACAACGTTATTCTTTCTGCTCAAAGACCCACTGAAATGGCAATCACATACTCTCTCTAACATTAGCACATACTTTTCCGTACCAATACATTGCCACATTAAAAAGCTGTGTAGGAGGTTTTTGCAGCAAAGCAGAAGAAGTAGAAAAAGCATAATGTGCCGCAGTATGAAGGATAAATACGAAGGAACAAAACAAAAGTAAAAACTAAATATAAATTGCAAAGGCAATGAAATGAATGCGTAACAGGAAAAATGTTATATTTATTAATAAAATATCAACACAAACATATAAATTTTGCATGTCTGTAAGCAGTGAAGTGAGGGGAGATATGCTTAAGGAGCTGTTGCAAAAAATTGGCATTCATATCGCCGGCGGCGAACTTCGCTATAAAACTGTAATTGTTTATTTCTATGATAGAAAGCAAAAAGAAATTAAAAAACTGACAAAAGATAATTAAGAGAGTGATATGCTTTTATTGAGATATTGCTTGAAGAAGGCGGGGAAAAGGAATATTTCTTCTATAAAATGTTTTAGGTGGAATTTTGTTATATTGTTAATAATATTATTATATTGTTAATAAGCGATTTACTTTATTTAAAAAAATGTTTAAAATTTTATTTGTTCTATGCCCTTACAATCCCTCTCTTACCAGCTTCTGCTGTACAACAAACAAAGTAATATATTGTTTTTAAAAAAGCTAAGCTAAGACAAATTTTAGCCATATAGAAATTTAACTTTCATTAAATGGTTCATTTTGAACATTTCCTTGTTTCTCGATTCCTTTCAGAAAATAAAACTTATGCGAAAGTTGAAATAGATTTATGCTAGAAACACAACTGTCACGTACAACGAATTTGTGGTCGCGCATATTCGTCGTTAAAAATAAAACACATTGGTGTATATGAAAATGCACATAATCGTGGTGTGGGTCAAAATTCGTCATACTCAGCGAAAGATGAAATAGATGTATGCTAGGAACACATATGAAAATGCACACAATCAAGGTGTTGGTCGAAATTCGTCATAGTCAGCGAAAGTAGAAATAGATTTATACTAGGAACACAACTGCGACGAACGACGAATTTGGTCGCGAAGATTCGTCACCATATGAAAATGCACACAATTGAGGTGTTGGTCGAAATTCATCACACTCAGCGAAAGCTGAAATAGATATATTTTTAATTGTTTCGTCAGCGAACAACGATCAAAAGAGTATCCACTCGTTCGGAGATGACAGCATCCTTTGTCATTTGTATTCTTTCAGTTATAGGCCCAGCCCATTCGAGATCGTTGCCAAGAGGCAAAATATGAATGACTCAGTGAATAGTGATTTTCTATTAATCTCCGAATGGGGTCGTCTTTAACGCTCGTAACACCTAGTAAGTTGTTTATTAACACACAAGCAAACGTGCTGCTTCACCTGTACACATGGATGGTATAAATATTAATGAATCGGATGCGCTTGATGTTATTGAAATGACAATATAGTGTGATGTTCGCATAAATTGAGAAATTTTTTTCATGTCGTTAAAGAAACATTCAAGTGCTTCGGCTTTTTGAAGCGGTGTAAAATGTACTTCACTCCATTCGATCTTCTTACTACTTATACTACCTATAACTGACCGAAAATGGAATACAATTTTCATGTTTGGGCCAGGGCCTCAAAGTCCATTTTGGGGTTACTCGTCCATGTGCAGCAGAGGGCGAAGAAGCTTATCCGTGACAGTAGGGGATCTAACTCTACTCACTGGCTTATCGACGCAGTGTAGGGTGATTTAATATGTTCTATCGTTACTACAATGGGTTTTGCGCTAACGAAATTAGGGATCACACATTTATACGTAACACGCGTTCATCATCCAGAGCTTATCCATTTGCGGTTGATTGCCCGGGGAATCGTACAACGCACTACAGAGAAAATTTGTTTTTCAGCCGTATGCTTTACCTGTGGAATAAGTGGCCTGCAGACGTATTTCATGTCTGTTATAACGTTGGAAAATTCAATTCAAATGGTCACAAACACTTTTCCCTCTTTCCCCCTCTTTCCCCCTCTTTCCCCCTCTTCCCTACCTATTTTCCTAGTTGTGGTACAACGTACTACATATGTAGGGGTTATCCCCTGAGTACTGGTCCAAGATAAAAAAGTATCAAGTTTCTTATACAAATAAAGTATTTTTTCACAAAATAATACTTTTTATATTTATATTAATCCAGGTAGCAAAAAATGTATGAAGATGTTCTCAAAATATAAAGTACCTTTGAAAATTTCTAGAAAAATCTCTTAAGGATGGAAATAGTAGTTCTTGAAGTCTTTCCCATTGTAAATGCGTATCATACGTTTTTTCACAATCATTTAGCCTGGAGCTAAAATTTTCAATCACTCACTATAGCAACGCTATTGGAATACAGTTGATTTCTTCAGTGAATCTTTGCTTCAAAACATTCAGGGTGGATGGCAATGGATTGTAAACTTTACTTTTTGGGTAGCCCGATAGAAAAAAATCAGCAGGCCTTATATCAGAGCTCCTCGGTAGGCAGTTGCTGTCTCCTCGGTGACTTATCACTCTTCCAGGGAATATATTGTGAACAGCAGCTAATGAGTCATTTGTAACATGAACAGTGGCTCCAGCTTACTAGAAAAAGGTGTTGCGGTTTGCATTTCTGTAGCTAAAAAAGTCTGGATCATCGAACCGGCAATTTCAATCAGAATTAACTAATGGTCTGAGTTCAACCTCCGTTATCCTTAAAAATATAAGGATTGATAATTCATTGACTTGATATCGCAGCCCAAACAAGTGCAAGAGCTTCTAAATGCAGTAGCTGTATCGGATTCTCGGAAACCCAGTATCTGCAATTTTGTTTAGTCACGTGACCGTTGATGTGAACCAGATGTTATTGAAACTCTTGAAACTGGTTTTCTTTCTCCTGCAGAATTCGATTCGTTTATTAGCATCATCAGGCTTTATTTCTTGAACAATAAAAATTTTATAGGTATGAAAATGTAAGTCTCACGAAATAATGCGATGAACTGTAGATTAGTTCAAATTAAGAGAACTGGCAAACGCGGTCGATGTTAATACTCGTACTTGATGTCCTTTTGCGCCCAGGCGATGTGTCCGGCAATGTAGTCCCAGTCTCTTTAAACTTGCACACCCAAAGCTTATTTAAATTGGCACTTGGCACATGCTTTAAGCTTGTTAAATTAAAATGTGTGCTGTAGAGACGACGTACAATAGTGTAGGATTCGTTGTTTTTACAAAACGCTCGCAATCCAAACGTGCGCTGCGGTCTCGTGAAACGAAGCCTGTTATGCGAGACCCCTCCTCTCCCATTGCTACCTGCCGTTGACGCGTAATGGTGTGTTCAAAAATAAATTTTGCTGAGACACCCTTTACTTAGTAATAAATTTATAAAGATGTTCTCAAAATATAAAGTACCTCAGATAATTTCTTCTAAAATCTCTCTTTCGGATAGGATTTAATACGGCTCCTTAGTATTTACATGTTGCCTCATCAATATCTTTTCATATGGGCACTATATCAGCTGTTTAATTTAAAGCAGTTTAGTTTTAGCAATTTTGAAATAATAATTGAAAATGTAAAACAGCAGCAAGGCCTGTACAATCTAGCTTCAAAAGATGATAAAACTGTTTAAAGGCAGACGGAAATATGGAAAAATTGAATATCATTTCTGCAAATCTGATTCTTTGGAATCCAAGTTCGTTTTTGTTGATGTTCACTGGCCCTACCCACCACCTTCTTCGCAAGGTTTTACGTCCAAGCAAAACCGGTTTCGCCATGAATAAACATAATGTTTATTATTTTCATAATATTCACAAGATTTAACATTTTTGTAATATTTTTTTTTTTCTTTGCAGGGAATGTAAACAATCTTATCTACACAAAAGTTCGTTTATATTGTGCTGAACACCACGAATTTATACAACGACTATTTGCCAGCGAATTTGTCGCGATGGACGAAATTCGTTGTTCGTCACAGTTGTGTTCCTAGCATTACTTGACTTACAGCTGGCTATACTTCTCTTTCTCTCTCATTTTCCATTCATTTATTATGTATGTATATGTATGCACATGTGTGTGTATGCTAATATTATGGCTTATATGAATATATACGAGTACATATGTAATTATCATGGCTGAGTGTGGTGTGTAGTTGATTGTAAAAATAAATTATATACAGAATACTTTTAACAACAAACATTTGTGTTACAATAAACAAGGTACTAACGTATAAAATTATTAGCTATTAAGTACAGAGATTTCCTCCCCCCGTTTGCACCAGCTCCAGTGATTTAGTGTTTGAAAATGTTTATTAGAAATAAACACAAAATTGCTGAAGATTTTAAGGAATAATTTTAAATGGAATATTAATAAGATAAGGGAAAAAATAGGTTTAATGAAATCATTTACAAAATAGAAAGTTTAGTCAAATGTTTCAACTTTATTTACTCATATAAAAATTAGTAACTTCTGTAAGAAAAAAAAATATTTTATAAATGAAATTTATATATAATTTTTATTTTAGTGTTATTATTTTACAATTATAAATTTTAATATAATATGTCGAGATGAGCAATAGCCATCATTTGCTTTCAGCTCAATATAATTAAGTTTAGCTTTTTTAAGAAACTCGGCTATTAAGTTTACATTTTGTATAGAACTATAAGAAAGTGGACATAAGGGATCGGTATGTTTAAAAGTGTTATTTCGGGCGTTAGAAGTCTTCTGACAATCACAAAGGAGGTGAGAAGGTTGTGTTGGATATGAAATATTACAACTATTAAGTATTGTAACATTGGGGTTTAAAAGCATAACAGCTTTAACCAATCAGTTAATCAATCGCTTAATCAAATCTGTGATATTAGATTAAATATGTATAAGTTTTATCTAAATGATTATTGTATTCACAATATTTTAATATTTTATTGCTTTCAATGTTTTAAATAATCTACTTTGACCTAGAATAGAAATAACCCTTGAAAAAGTCGACGAAAAATCGACAAAACGGCGGGTACAATAATAATTAAAACGTTGTTTTAATTATAAAAGATATAAGGCCTTATCAGCTAAGCCATAAATGGGAAAAACGCTCATAAATATTTGTTTTTTTTTTGTGCTAAAAACGTTTCTATTAACTATGTGTAATGCTGCTGCTTCAAGTGGTATAATCACATACTTGTATCTCTTCATTATACGATGCTTTGATTTATATTAAAATTAAAGCCTAAAAGTATGCAAATTAGTTTGCCTGCTTATTAGGTTAAGAATTTCGGTTTGTCCAAAAAGTAATTTTTCGAACAACACAAAAGGCACTAGACATTTTTCTTAGAATAAAAATAAAAAAAACATGGAAAAAAGGATAAAAATAAATAAATGTTAGTAACTTTGCAACAAATTAAAAAGGAGAATACAATACAATACACAGCATGACTTTTCGATATGGCTTTAGGTCATTGTGAAAATGTGCTCTGTTTGATGCCATTGTTGTCTGTTTAATTGTGGATCTTATATATTGGACAGGAATTTTCTCTGAAGTGGCAGACTTTTTCTGTTTGATTAACAACACTTTTACATTAGGTTGTGGTGTTATGTCAAGTTTTAGCGCTTAATAGGCGCTTAAATAGCAAAAAAAAAAAATAAGACGTAACATTTACTTTATACAAATAAAAAATTTATGGACATTTCAACTTAAGTATATTTTTCATAAATTAAAAAAGTTGGTTAATTTAAAATATTTTTCTTCTATTTTTCGATCAATATAGTCGTTCATCTTCAAGAAGTTATTTAAATGGTATGTGGTATTGTCATACGTTTACGTTTGTGACTCTTTTCACCTACTACTCGTTTAAAGAAAACTATTACCAGTAACCACTATATAAAAATAAAAAAGCAAATAAATTTGGCAGACAAAGCTTAATGTAATGTTTCCCCAATACAAGCAGGTGTCTTGTCCAAAAGTATTGTATGGAAAAAGTTCAAAGTATTGAGTGGTTTTCATATAACTTTCCTTGTCAAACCAATTGGTTGTCGCATGAAAATAAATCTTTATATTACTTTAAGAAACCTTAAGAATGTGTATATTAAATATTGGTTAAAAAAAATCTTGGTTTTTCTAAAGCTAAATTAACTATTAATCTTACGCTTCATAACAATTTATGCTTACCTTATACCATGCTTTTATTTACATAGAACCTTTAATCTTCCGTGGTACACAAATGGATTAAAAAAGTTTAAAAATCTCAGAAACAAATTTGATAAAAAGTTTAAGGGAACTGGTGATGTGCATGACATAGCACTCTATGAGCATTATATGAGGGAATTTAACCTCCTTGACAAGTTTTTGTACAACCAGTATACATGTATATTAAATTTCGAAACTTCAATAAAAAGCAATCTGATTCCGATGATTCTGGAATTTTATTAAATCTGAAAAGTCAAGTTCTCATCTGATTTCTGACATAAGCTAACGAAAATGATATTGTAAACCCGTTTTCATAGTTTTTGCAATCTAACTTTGAAGTTGCCAATGACTCTATTGATCAAAATGTATGGAAATTTTTGCTTCCGTGTGTTGTGGAATAAATATTAAATGATAACCACCCTTTTCAATATAAGTCAACGAGTTTGTATCATACTAAAAAAAGAGCACAAAACAATACACAGTGCCTGTTTGAATATGCTTTGCGTTATAGGGTAACATATAAGTTACAATTCCTTATTTACTTATATACTTTACAACGATTTTTCTGGAAGCAGCTAGTTGTCCCCCAGCTAGAGATTCGGTTATTATTTTTCTTGTCGTATTCAATAAAAAATTACTGATCACAGCAAATTTGTTCTGTAAAAAAAATCCTTCTTAAGAAAGGAAAAACTTGTACACCACAAATATACAAACAAAAATCTGATCTAAAAATTAGAAAGTTCAACAAAAATTCAATAAATTGATTTTTCTAGAAATTACAGACTTCTTCTGATAACACTATGTTTTTAGACTACGCTTTCGTATTAAGTTTGATTATCTTATAGCCATTGAACATTACTAAAATTAAGAAAGTGTTCATCTATTTCTAGAGGTAAAAATGTAAATTTCATGAAAATTTTTAGTAAAAAGAATGCGGGTGAAGTTCATTTTTGACAAATTAAACTATTTTGTTCAATCCCATATTTCGGCCAACATTATCAATCGTATACAGGGAGCTATGCAAATGGTTTGTAGTGTTGTTAGATGTTGACTTTATTCAGCTACTATTAGTGAGAATTATTGGCAGCAACCAGTAATGTTTTCCAAACACCAAAGTTTTATTTAGTTTCCAAGTTAAAGCTAAAATTTTCACTTTATTATTTATTATTATATGTTTATTATTTTTATCGCAAATATGTATTTATTATTCTAATTTAATAAAAAATAATCTTATTTATATTTTGAAGCTGAAGTTTAATCTATTAATTATGTTAACAGCTGCTGTTTGACATTTTATAACTATTTATTTCGGCCTTATTTCATACTTTAAATTATATATAAATTAAAGCCTGAAAGTATGCAAATTGGTTTGCTGGCTTAAAAAGTTAGGAGTATTGTTTTTGCCAAAAAATTATTTTTTATATGTATAATGTTTGTCTCAACAAAACGAAAGATGTTAGACTAACGTTGTAAAACATTTTTCTTAAAGCCTTAATATTTCTCTTTAAATAAAAATCAGTAACATGCAAAAACAGAAAAAAGGATAAAAACCCTTGTTAATAAATGTTAACGATTTTGTATCAAATTAAAAAAAAGAGAACACAAAACAATGCATAACATTTCAAAATCTTGAAAGAAAAATGGAAAAAAATAATAGACGACAACAACCCAAAGTTCACAAACCCAATTCAATTCCTTCTTTACTCTACTTACAAGTTTACAAATAAAATTGTGAAAACCATGAGACAATTTTCTAAACAAAAACCAGAATAGAATAAAGAAAAAAAAAAACAAAGACCTGGCACCAGTTAGTGAGAAGTGGTGGATTTTTAATAAGATAAAATCCAAAACAACAAAATATTTCTAACAATGTGTGCCATCGATTTAGCAGGCAAGTGTAGCCAGCCTGACAGAGTCAAACAGCCAGCCAAACGCACAACAAACACTCATACATACATATGTACATACCACCAAAAGCTTTATTATTATGGAAATCGTGGAACATCCCTTATTAAGTGGAGGGAAATCTAAAACGCCAACGTACAGATAAACAAAAAAAAACACACTTGAAGTGCTGACACACGAACAACAAGACTATCACAAAAAAAGTAAAAAATTAGAAAAAAGCAAAATAGAAAACTGACGAAAAACATTTGTAGGCTCTATTTGGGCTTAAATTTTTGTTGTTGTCATTTTATCATGTGGTATTTAACAATAGAAAACATACAAGCGAACAGACGATTTTAAAACATGTTTAAAACATCCCAGCTATTCACAACATGAACGACTTACTTTTTGTTTTTGTTTAAATATTAACTGCCACGTTAACAGAGAAGAAAAGAATGAAAAATAAAATATAAAAAAAAACTTAAATAAAAATAAGGGTCAGTAAATGTTGAAGTATATGTGGTGGAAAATCGATTGTTGATAGGCTTTATTGGAACAAAGTTTATTGGAATTTCAAATGAATTTAGAATTTTATTAACAAAAATGTTGTAAAAACAACAAAAAAACATCCATTTTTATTCTATAAAACAAAAGAGAAATGGTAACAACTTTACATTAAATTAGCATAATAAGTTGTAAGAACGTAAAAGTCAAAACAGTGAAATTTTGTTATAACGAACTAGGTTCTAATGAAAAGCAGACTGCAACAAATCTTTAACTGAGTGGACTATAAGGTAGATGATCGAAGTGTATTTCACGTAAATTTAGCATCGTACTGCACAATACCTTGTGGAGCAGTTGTTTCTTCTCTAAACGGAATTTCTCGATTCTATCAATCAATTGATCCAATAATGCACGATGATACTTTCCTGGGATTATGGATCCTTTCTCAAGATAATCGAGAATCCGTGTGAATCCCAAAATACAGTGGCCACAACCTCGCCAGCAGATTTTCCTGTCTTCGCTTCTTCGAAGCACTTTCACCAGCTTCCACCCATTGTTTTGAATAATTTTGGGTTTCAGGTATATAGCGGTGGACCCACGTTTCGTAAACAGTTATTATCTGCGCCAAAAATGACAGGACTACGCTTTATTTTTTATCTTGGACCAGTACTCAGGGAATAGCTTCTACATATGCAGAGCATTGTACTGGAATTAGGAAAATAGATTATGAGTTGGAGGAAAGAGGGAGTAATGTTTGTTAACCTAACCCTCGGAAAGACCAAAACAAACATTATCACAGCTTTTAATATGTTGAAATTAAATAAGTTATAAATAACTGATCAGTGAAATTAATAATAACAAATAGAGAAACAACAAACAACAGTAAAAAATAATATAATGTAATAAAAAAAGCACGTGCACACATGATGCAAAACTCTACCTATTCCGGTAAAATTAAATATAGGCATAGAAAACACGGACGACAATGAAAAATTCGCGTGTACAGAACGAAAGACAAAACACTACTCTCCTAGCTGTTTCGCAATCGCTACACTGCACATCAGCACCCACTAGGATTCGAACCATATAAACATGATGTATTTTTAAATACGGCCGCTTAACCAACTCAGCCACTGAGCTTTTTATCATGTCCAAACACCGCTGTGGAGTGGTCTGTCGGATTTATTATACTTTTTTTTACCGTTTTTCAATTTTAATTTCAGAAATTTTGATTAAACATGCGCATCGAAAAATACAAAATTTTAACGAAATTTATTTTTCGCAATTTCTTTTACGCAAATTTTTTTTCGGGATTATTTTCGAAATTTTTTCTTTTTTCTTTGCTTCGAGTTTTATATTAACTCCCATACGTCAAAATTAGTCACGCTAGCTGTTGTCCGCAGGTATCACTTATGTAAGAAATATTTGCTTACTTTGATTTTAATCAATTTACTTTGATAAAATTTAAATATGAAACAAGACAAGAGTAGCATAGTAGTTAGGTGTAAAATTTATTGAATATTTTTCCAATTACCATCACCCTTAAAAAGTTGTACATGTGTTATTAGCACAAAAGAACAAAAAATGGCAACACAGTGCCTTTTAATAATAATAATGTACACTTAGCGTTTCAAATATATCATGACTACTTTTCACATACTAACGTTTTAATCTACAATAACAAAAGAATTTCATATTTGCATATGAAACAAAAATGTAAAAAAGGGCAGTATCTCCACCTTACTCGAAGTACAGTGTACGACATGCTACATGTTTTGCCAGTTTTAAGTGCAATATGTTTTGAAAAGACCATGATACCCTTTAATAGTGTGTCAAATTTTTTAGAAAAGAACGTGTTGAACCACTATGTGTAGCATAGGTGTAACATTTTTATCAGAAAAGAAAACACCATAATTGTATCAAAATGGAAAATAATATCAAAGTGCCGAAAACGAACAATTACGCACTATCAGCGGAAAATCGCCGATGATTTTGCAGAATGCTTTAATCAGGCAATTTTTCGTAATGTGGAGTGAGCTCCATCTACTTTTGTACTGTTTGCTTGTCTTTATTAAATAAATGGAAGAAAGTTGAGATTGATTGTATGTGCTTTGGTGTTCCAATGATTTCGTCGGTCGCCAAGTTCATAGTTCGAATGATTGTTATACGTTCTTAATTTTTGTTTTTGGTACAAATAGAAACATTAATGCTACTCTTGTCATCTTAAATATTTAAATTTTATCAAAGTAGATTGATTAAAATCAAAGTAAGCAAATATTGTTTACTCAAACAATAACTTCAGAAAATGTATAGCGCGACTTATTTCCGTGTAAATAAATTAATTTCAAACTCGAAGCAAAAAAAAAAAACAACAAATTTGCGAAAAAAAATTCACGTTAAAAAAATCGCGAAAGAAATGTCGCTAAGATTTTCTCTTCGTTGATGTGAATATTTAATCAAAACTTTTAAATTTAAAATTTGGAAAAAGTAAAAACAGTATAAACAGCTTGTTTTCTATGTTTCCCAGCTGTCTATATGTCGACTTTTCATAGGAGCTACCCTAATCATCAGTAAACTTTAGAAATTTTAGAAAAAATTTCTAAAATGTCCAAATTATACTGATGATTAGGGTAGATCCTATGAAATGTCGACATATAGACAGCTGGGAAACATAGAAAATAAGCTCTTTATAAGTTTTGATTCCTTATATAGTGAATAAAACTCAATTGTTTGTAAAAATATTTCTGAATATATCATTGTTTTGGTACTCAAGCGTACAAATTTTAAATCGCGAACACGAGCACTATCATCGAAAAATGGCTAACGCCATTAAATTCAGCGAACTCGAATTAGCGTTACTGATAAGGTGACCAGCTTATTACAAAAAAAGTGTCCAATTCGAGCACAATATAGTTAATAATTTGGTGCCAGGAAAATCGAAAGCAAAACATTAAAGGACTTTTTCATCTATAAATAAAACTTAGTTTTGAAAAATGTAGAGTTTTTATCAAAAATTTCTGGCAATACTGCAATTAAGTGTTTTCCAAAATGTGGATCTTGAACGTTTGTTTTTTTTTTTTTTTTGGAAACTAAGAAAAGAACTTAGATTTTTTGTATCGGGCTTTATTTCAAGTTTTTCCTTTCTTAAGTTATTCTTAAGAAGGATTTTTTACGCTACAAAGTTGGTGTGATTCGTAATTTTTGATTGAAGCAGACAAGAAAAATAAAAATCAAATCTTTAAGCTGTGGAACAACTAGCTGTTTCGTAGTCGCTACACTCCTCATCTGTATCCATTCGGATTTGAACTGGGGTCATGACGTATCATGAACTGCTGCCTTAACTACTCAGCACGGAGCCATTAAGTTATTTTCAGTCTATATTCATCTCATATTGAATTCAGCTTGTCACAGAAAAAGTGTCCAATTCGTCACACATGCATTTTTGTAATTGCCCGCATTATTTATACAGAGTTTGCTGTCTCACAAGCAGTTTCTACTGTTTCGTAAGTTGAAGAGTCTCAAAACAAAATGTACTTTTAAAACGTTTGTATGACGTTATTGCTCATATTTGAATTTTGTTCAAAACACATATATAATAGCTTTGGTTTTGTAAAGAAAAACAAACTAGCTTTCACAAATTAGCTTTCCAGCTAATTTAAATGTAAAAAAGTACGTTTTGTTTTACAACTCCGCATTAGCAAAACAAAATGTACTTTTAAAACGTTTATATGATGTTAGTGCTCATATTTGGATTTAGTTCAAAACACATATATAATAGCTTTGCTTTTGTAAAAAAAGGCAAACTAGCTTTCACAAATTAGCTCTCCAGCTAATTTAAATGTAAAAAAGTACGATTTGTTTTACAACTCCGCATTAGCAAATTATGTAAAGCCTTAAAGTAGGCAATGTATTTGGAATTAAATATTTTTGTATATGGATTTAATAACTTTATTTTTGTCTTGCTTGACTGATTACATTTCTCTGCCACTTTTTAGCCAAAATAAGTTTTTTTTTTTTTTGTTGTCATCTAAACATGAAATGATTAATTACCATAAAATCAGACATAAAAAATAATACAAAATAGCTTTGTAGATATAATAACCTTGGTGTAGGAAAAAGAGATACAAGTTATATCATATCAAGTAAAATGAGAGTTTGAGAGCGAGGGCGAAAAGACCCACAAATATGAAGTGTGTCTGTCACTCCCGGTGGCTCACTTTCAAACACACAAAAACCAAAAAAAAAAAAAGAGGAAAATTATAATGTTTTGCTATAGTTTGTTAAGAACTTTATTAAACAATTTTTGGCTTTTTTCATTTTTGTTTTTGTGTTTGGTTATGAGTTTGGGTTGAAATTAACTCTATAAACCTAAATTATAGGAAGATAAAAAGTCACATATTATGTTGTCATTACGTGACTACAAACACAAGATTTATTATGGAGTTTTTGCTTTCCATATTTTTGTTGGCTTTTCATTGGGGAATATCAGTATTTTTGCTAATCTTTTATTTGTTTTTATTATATAATATTTTCCTCTAGATGTTGTATATTAAGTTTTCATTTTTTTTTTTTTTTTGCTTTTTATGGCAAAGTCTGTTTAGTATTATATTATTTTTGCTTCTCTTTTATTTTACTTTTTTTGTATTTAAGACATATATGAAAGTTTATACTCACAGTAACTTGTTGAGCAAACTCAACCTTCGGCTGACCGACCAATTCAATAATATGAACCATATGGAATGATTTGCTGGTAAAACGTTTGCCAAAATAAACACTAACTCTTTATTTTTTTTTTCGTTTTTGGTTTTTAAATGATTATTATGGTTTTATAGTGAATATAAATATGTATATATGTATGTGTTGAAATTTTTTAATTTGTTGGCTTTTGATTTTTATCTTTTCGACTCACTTGCACTTAAAAAAATGTTTCTTTTACTTTTCGGGTTTTAATATTATTTTTTTAACACTTGATTTATTTTGTATATTCGGTAACACTTGTTGTAAAGTTATTTTTGATATTTAGTTTTGATTTCAATTTGGTTTGCTATTTTTTTATTTATTTATTTATTTTTTTTTTTTGAGGTTTATCTTCTCTTTGGCCAAACGAAAATTAATTTTATTACGAGTTTTTTATATTCACGATGTATTATTTTGTTCTATTATTTCATGGAATTTTCTTGTATAGATTATTGATTTTCTTTTGTTTGGTTTTGCGTTAATTTTTGGTTGCCTGCAGCTTTTGATGTTGATTTACACTTTGAAAACACAAGCAGATGAAAAGGAAAAACGAATGAAAAGAGAAAAAATTTTAAACACAAATTATTATGAACAATTTTCGGTTTATGATATTCATTGATAATTTTGTAGAGCAACAAAAATAAATTAAAACATTTATGTATACATACAGAAAAAAGTTGTTTAATATTAAATTACTAAGAACTAAAATTTAGAAAAAGAAAAAAAAATGTTAAGCAATGAAATAGTATAAAAAAATTATATCGAACTGTGTAGGCTGAGCTAATAAGCAACCATATTACACAGTTTAATTACATTTGGAAACGAAGTATAAAATTAATATACTCCTTTAATTAATTCATTCCCAAAAGACTTTTAGTTTTCTAAATAACCACAAAACAAGGTCAGTTCAGTTTCAAAATAGAATAAAACTTTGTGATCATGGTTGAGTAAATGAAATAATTTTTCGTTTTCCTTGATATCTGTTTGTAGTTTAAAACCGTTGAATTTCAATACTTTAAAGATAGTAAATATAATTCTCAAAACATAATCTATTTAAAGTTGTTCCTAGCTTAAAACATTTTGTTGAATTTTTTAAGTGCTCATTGTATGTTCTCCTAGAAGTATGCATTATTTTTCTTTACTTGGTAAAAGGAAATTAAGGCGTAAATATTTCATATACTTCTAAAACTCTAGAGACTTAATACTAACCTTATATGAGAGTATCATGATAGATTACATCGTGAAAATAGAACAGGACTTATGGTAAAGCCCAGAATGGATTTATTAACCTTACGAAAAACAAAATATTAAAAATCTCTTGCAATAAGATTTTTATGAGAAACTATTGCTTAGTTTAAGCTATACAGTACGTAAAGGAATAAAATAAACTATTTACAAATTATCTAACTTGTAATACGTAACTTAATTTGCGCCTTTCATACCTTAAGCAGTTTTCTAATTGTATGTTATCCTAGAAGTATGCATTATTTTGGTTGAGCCTCTTCACTAGCTAAGTGCAAATTCGAGCGTAAATATTTCATATACTTCTAACACTTCAGAAACTTAATGCTGTTCTTATACGAGAGTATCATGATAGATTCAATCGTGCTAGGAACAGGGTTTATGGAAAAGTCCGTAGAGAATTTACCAACATTAAGAAAAATATATTAAAATATATCCAATAGGACTTTTTTGAGAAATTGTTGCTTAGTTAAAACTACACAGTATAATTATAAAAAACCTGCTTAGAAAATATTAACACGTAGCTTAATTTGAACCATTGAAGCCTTTCACCTTAAGCAGTTTGCTTCTAGAGCTTTCTAGCATAATGATATAGCACGCTTCAAAAACTCTCCAAACTTAATGCAGTTTTTATACAATTTATGGGTTTATGGGAAATCCCAGAGTTTATTTACTAACCTCATCAAAAGCAAAAAAAAGGTGTTTTCAGAATCTTTTGCGTAGTTTAAACTATACATTTCTATTATATTTAAAAAAATAAGAAAAGCTCTCAACAAAATATTTAACTTGTAATACGTAAGTTAATTGGGACTATTAAAGTCTTTCATGCCTTATAGAGTTGTCTAATTGTATGTTCTCCCAGAAGTATGTATTATCTTTACAAAATCCCTTCACAACTGACTCTTCTACTTTTCTTCCTACATTAGTTAATTAATTTTTAGTTACTTATTGTTAGTTATTTTGGAAGGTACAATAAATATTTGAAAAGAAAAAAAAAACAGTACTTAAAAAACAAAAAAAACTCTTTACAAAATATCTAACTTGTAATACGTAACTTAGCTTGAATCGTTAAAGTCTCTCATACCTTAGGGAGTTTGCTAATTGTATGTAGTCCTAGAAATATGCATCATTTTTATTGAATCTCTTATGTGATCAGTGGAAATTGGGGCGCAATAATATACTTCAAAAACTCTAGAAACGTAATGCTGTTTATACGAAACTTATACGAGATTATCTTAATAATTCAAATCTAGTAAGAAAAGTTGTCTTATGAAAAATAAAATTTTGAAAAATTGTTGCTATCCCTAATAAATTTTGTTATAGAAACTGTTTCTTAGTTTATACTATATGTTATTAAAAAAAATTTTTAAAAAGTCTTGGCAAACTACTTAATTTATTATAGGTAAATTAATTTGAACAATTAAAATCTTTCATACCTCATAGAGATTTCAAATTAATTGTTCTCCTAGAAGTATGCCTCAGTATGTGCTAAGATAATGATTTCGTAAACTTCAAAATCTCTAGACACTTAATGCTGGGAGTGTCTTGATAAATTAAATCACGCCAGTAAAGTAAACTGGATATATGAAAAAGCCTAAAGTGGATTTTTAGCCCTTATAAAACACACAATATTTAAAATTAAACTATACAGAAAAAAAATTACTTCGTTAGTTGGTTTAGTTTATAATATATTTTATAAAGTAAGCAAACAAATTTAACATTAAGATAATTTGTGTTAGTTTCAACTATGGCGTTTAAACAAAATTAACTGCCTAAAAGAAGGTAAACATAAAATGACCAAATTTATAATAAAAGTCAATATACATTTAGTTTAGCGTTGCTAAAATGAAGATTTTTGTTTTGTTTTGAGAAAGTTTTCAGAAAAATAAGATTTATTTTTAGATATATTTCTCAGTATTAAAATTTTTAGATTTGGTATTCTAGAAAGAAAATGCCTTTTTCATACTACATCTGTTGATTTATACTTGTATGCACAGATATATATACTATTAATTTTGGAAAGAAATGCGATTGGATTAAACATTTAATTTGTTTATTAATCTATAAATATTAACTTTGAGTTTGGTATCGAAATCAAAAATGTTTTCTTTTTGGAAACTGAAGATTTTTCGACAAAAGTTTCTGGCATTATTGGATAAAATTCTATTCTTACAAAATATTTTTTGTATGCAAGATTGTTAGATAAATATTCAGCGTAAATGCCAGCAAATTGACATTTAAAAATTGATTAAAAATTTAAAGAGTAATATAATTATTAACATGTATTTGATTATATATTTTATTTGCAACAAATTTGTGTCAAGCCAAAAATATAAACACTGTTGTTTACCAAAAAGTATAAAAAACGCAAAATTCGAAAAATAATTTTACATATAAAATAATAGAAATTGTATATAATATGTTTGAAAATATATTCTAATGAAACATTTATCTACATGCAGCTGGGAAACACAAAAAACAAGCTGAATAATCTAACATGGAATCTTCTTTACAATTTGTCTTTTGTTTTGGCTAGAGTATGAGCACAAGCGTTTAGTCTTTAAAAACGATACTTTTGAAAATTACTATTTGTACATAGTTTTGAATTGCAAATAGTGTTTTCAAAAAACATACAATTTTGAAGAGAAGGAAAAAATCACATGAAGTTGGATGTGTTTAAAATTTTAGATCCAAAACCACGAAGTATTATTAAAAATGTTTCTAAACTACAGCCGATGGTTTAGAAAACTTTTCATTGTTCCACTACTACTAACTAGTCGACCAGTTAGATGCTTGTTACTAAATTATCTGCTAAAATAAGCAAAAAAGTTTTCGTTTAAAAAATTTTTTTTTTTTTGCTTCCGGTTGACGGATTTTTTAACACTAATATCTGAATTTTTATTAATTTTTCTTGAGAATGCAATATCTAAAATAAAATAATCAAAACTAGAATTTTCAATTTTCAGATTTTTGGTATTTTAAATTAGTAAAAAAGTTATAGTGAATAATTTAAAGCCTAAAACTAGGCACCACACTTTTTCATCAAAGTTGTAAAGAACACATTTTTATTTATTAAAATATTAATATTGCTTTTATATCAAATTTTTTATCTTCGATAAAAGCATCACTCAAAAATGTTTTCATCTATTAAAAAAACTTTTAAATTAAAAGATTCACTAAAAAGCCATTTTATAACACAAGTGTTAATAAATATTTTTTTTCCATAATTCATTACATTTTGAAAATCTGTAAACATGTCTGTCTTACATCTGGAATGTTATAATTTTACTTTGAAACCTTAAAACTCACTTGAAAATATGTTTAAAAGCATTATGCATATTGCTTCAGAAATAATTTTTCAGTTTTTTATTATTTATTCGATTTGCCCATAAAATACAGTTTTTCTATTTTTCTAAAAGTGACAATATTTCAGTAAATTATTGCATAAATTTTTAAAGTTTAAGTTCATAATTCTTAAAGAAATTTTGAGTGCGTTAATTAGTTTTTTTAAGCATGTTCTAATATATATAAAAGAGCAACTAAAATTTTGCAAACTATGAGTCTTATTCCGAATGACATATTAAAATGGACTAAAAAGCCTAAAAATATGCAACTAATATTAATTTTATATTTATTCTGAATTATATAGGTCTTAAAAGCACAAAGATCGTAATAAAGTAGTTTTTAAGAAAACATGCACTTAGTGGAAAACTTAGTGGCTTGTCATAAAAGGCAGTAGCTCTTCGCTGTGCAAACTTCATATTTAATTAATAGGAAAAACGTATCTTTTACATAGGTTGAAGGATGTCTCTCTTCCAAACCACATTAAAAATGTGTTTATATGCCTAAACTTAGGCAATACTTTTTCGCTAAGTAAATTTTAAGTTTGTAATTATTTACAAAACATATATTTATTTTAAAATAAACCACACTGGCTATCGTAGTTAAAAATAAAATAATCATATGAAAACATTGCATAGGCAGGCAAATATATTTTGTGTTATTTTTATTTTCCTAAAAGTAGTGTTTATTTTATGTTTTGTTTCACTAATTAAAATTTATGACAGATTTTAAAGCACAGTTTTTATTTAACCTTTATACTTTAACTTTATATTTAACTTTACAGTTTATATTTAAAAAAAATATATATATCAGTTTCTAAATAGAAAGATTTTTGTTACAAGTTTTCTTAAAAAATTATTAAAAGCATAATCCAAGAAAAAATGTTGCTGGCTGTTATTATCGCTTCAAAGTTTGCCAAAATTTTTGAATGGAAAAATTTTGAATGAAGTGATTTTTTAATAATTTTGTTAACAAATTGTTAAAAGTATAATGAAAAGAATCTACTGAATTTTATTATCGCTCTGAAGTTTGCCAAAATTTTTTATTGAAAAAATTGGAAAAAAACTGAATATTTTTTATAATTTTCTTAAGAAATTGTTAAAAATGTATTTAAAAAAAACTGCTGAATTACTCTAAAGTTGTGCAAAATTTGTATATGAAAAAATTTAAAATAATTTAATTTTGACTCTAACATATGTTACAATTTTCCATTTGATTTTTAATTAAATGTCAAGTACTATTTACTTTCTGCATCTCTTATAATGAACTTGATTTAAAATTAAACATTACCTTTAAATCCATTAACAATAGTATAAATTATTTACTTTAAAAATTTAGAACAAAACAAGGAAAGAGAAATATTATTTTGTTAATTAAGATTAAATGTTCCAGATATTTCAAACAATCTTTTAAGTTATAAACAAAAAAAAATTTTTTTCTTAAAATTTTTGGGGTATTCAGTAAAACGTTTTTCGTTTTTTGCTCTTATTCCAGAATCAAAGGAAAAATATGTATTTTTTATTTATACATATAAAATAAACAATTGAAATTTTAACACATTTTTCTACAATATTGAATGATGAACACTCACACATGCACACTCACATACTTTTGCACTTGTACTTTCACGTTTAAAGATTCCAGATACAAAAAAAAATTATACAGCACTGTTACAGATACATGAAAACTCTTTCAGATTGAGAGATGCAGAGCAGTAAAACAAAATCTAAAACTTAAGAAATCGAAAATTATTTAAAAACACTTGAAATGGAAAACGAAAAATTATTGTTTATATTAGAGAGCAAATAAATGTAGAGGCTGGTGTGTGTTTTTTAATTGATTTGTTTATAATTAAGATAAATAAACAATTAAATGTGGAAAAAATTATTTCTTTACAAAAAGAAAAAAAAATTACGTACAAAAAATAAAAATCCAAAATTGTGTGTAATAAAACTTAAATTTGGAAAAGGTTGGCTGTGAATATGTTTGAGGTAAATACCGTTATTTGTTTGAATGGCTGTTGGTTTGTTCGGTTGATTTTTTGAGGTTTTAGTTTGAAAAAGGTATTTTAATTAATTTATACACTTGACTTGTTGTTAATGGTTAATAAATATGTTAAATTATTTTCACTATTTTAATTAATTTACAAATTGTTTGTGTGTTTCTTTTTTTAATTTTATTTATTTTTATTTTTATAATTATTGTTTGATTTGAATTACAAAAATTTGAAAATAAACTTGTTTGTTTGTGAATTTATTTTTCATAATTTTAAACAATAATTATTTATAAATATTTAATTAGAACTTTATTACAATTAATTTTGTTTTTATTATGGTTTTCAAAAAAATGTTGCTGTAATAATAATTTGTATTATTATTTTCTTCTGACACGTTTGCTAAAAATGTTTAAGAATTAATTATAATACGGAAACTTTTGCTGACTTAACTACACAAAACTCAATTTCATACTGAAAAAGGACGGCAAACTCTAATAAGAAAAACACTAAAAAAGCCAGTCAGTCGTCCAGTTGTTGTTATACACAGCCAGCAGCACAGCACAGAACAGCCAGCCAGTCATATAGAGTTAAAACCAAACACAATCCAACACAAAAATCCAACCAAAATAAAATCAAACAAACGAGAACAGACGAACGAACAAACTAACGAACCTCTACCAACCAAAAACATTTTAAACAAGTCACAACCATAAATACAATTAAACCATCATGAGGAAACATCGAATAGGAAAAACTTTGAATGAGCGATTGCTTTTTCGCAAAATGCACGTTTTGCGAACTGAAATTGAAAATAACGAGTTGTTCGCTTGTTTGCAAATTGTATACGAACGAAAAATTAAATCCTCTCAAACATGTTGTATACAACTTGCAAGAAGAGAATTTCGTTGTTTGTGTTTTGTTACAACACATAAATTCCAAACATCTCGAAAGATTTCAACAACGCAAAATAAGATACTAAACGGTTAAGGGGGTTAAAGAGGTGTTGCAAAAGTATTAAGAGCAAAGATTTTATTAATATTACTTGAAAATGAAAGATATCTATAATTTTTTTGAAAAATTTAAAAACTAAAGAACACAAAGTGAAATATTTAAATTTTTATATTTTGCTTTAGATATCTCCATCACGAAATCTGTCGCTATTTTGCTAGGATTTTTTAAAACTGGTATCCTTAGAATCATTTTTTAAAACACTGCAAGTAGATGGCGCATTCGGAATACCTGCAAAGTGGCCAAGCTATTTTAGTAGCCAACCTTTAACGAGAAAAGTACTATGCAACTTAAAAAATACTCGTGATATACCGATAAAATATGTTGAGTTTGCTAACAGCAAAAATTGGACTACCATGCAAAGCCTTAGTTGTGAAATAAATATAGTTTAAAAAACTAAAAAATACGCTTCGATATAGAACTAAAAATTAACGCGATTTTTTTCTCAATTCCCAAAATCAGCTTCAGGAATCGCCAAAATCCCCCACTACTCCGAAAACAATTTGGCAACTTCAATTTTCGTACTAAATCGAATGACCGATAACAGTTTAAATACACGTTTCACAGCAAAAACTCGCACGAATATGCAAAACCTATTCCAAACTAATTAGCAGAGTAGCTCCAACGTTTTTTGGGAATTCCTGAAATTGGCAAGCAAGAACAAAATTTTTCTGAGCAATCACATGGAATAATTAAAACGCTCAGTTTGTGAACTATCAGAATCCAGACTTAATGGGATACTTGAAGCCACACGCTGTTTCTAATGCAAAAATATTGGTACTAAAATACATATAATACACCCAATGAGTAGTGATCACACTACATGCTGTTTCTAATGCCACAATACCGGTACTAAAATTTATATACTGATAATATATCCAATGAGTAATGCAATCCTAGTAAAACAAGGTTATCTGGACTTTAGTTTCCGGCCTACGCGCAGTGAGCTAGTACAAAAACTTCACACCGAGCACAAAAACCAGCTCATCTCGCTCGATTTGAGAATGAGCCACAACCAACAAATGGCTACATTAAATTGTAGCCACTTGTTGGTTGTAATAAGTGGTAGTTGCTAATACATCTAAAGAATGGCGGAGCTATCGCTGATCTAGTAGAGTAATCGACAAACAGTCTCGAGGCCGCAAGTTCAATTTCTACCAAAGACTTTGAGTCTTATTGCGAGTAAGCGAAACTTTGCAGTTTTTGTGTAGGACAGGGAGGGTCCTTTCGACACTACTTGATTTTTGCGTGCTGTGGTATCAGAATCAATTAGATATGGAATACTGGTTGCAGAACAACACCACATTAAGGTAAAAAATTAATACCTTCTGCACTTTGGGGTTAAGCCACACCCAAAGTATACACTATAGCTAGAAATAAAGTTTCTGGGATTCCCGGTACCAGCTACAAAGCCGATAGCTAATAGCTGACAATGCTTTACATAATTGTTTATTATAATTTTAGTTGTAACAACTCTTAATAATAACAATACTTTTAAGGAGTTAAAATAATACGTAAAATAAGTAGTGGTATCGTATATAAATATCGAACGGAAAATGATTACCAAAGTAACTAACTTCCGATTCTTTTAATGCTAGAGGGGCATTCATTATCTCTTCCCCAAACTAATATTTTAAGGCAAGTTAATTTAGCAACGTTTTCTTTAGATTTTTGTATTTTGCATTGTCTTTGTGTTACTGAGAACTATTGACGTTAAACCCGATGTTGGTGGTTTTTACCCAACTTGTTTTTACATTGCAGTGTTTGACAAATTCCACTAAAAAGAGAAGCAGTGCCTTGAAGCGAGTTGAAGCCTTTTACGAAAATCGTGTACATCATGATTTTTTTGGTCAGTATGTACCCACAATCGGGGTTTGAACCTTAGACGTTACAGTATTAGTGGAAATATGCAGACCTAGTTACAAAAACATCGTAAGATCACTACAAATAAGTTGACCTTTTAAAACATTTTAATAAGAACTTCCTTGGAAAAATCATCTTTCACACACATCCAATTTGTATAAAACTGTAAGCAGTCAAAAATACAACAACATCAAAATTTATATCAAACAAGATACAAACCAGCTAAATGAGTTGTAGATATTTAAATTTTTAAGAATCAGTCTCTCACTATATAAACATTCGTGGTATTGTACTAAACATACATAGCATACCGAAATACAATTATAATTATAGATAAACATCGGCTCAATGAAACGCTTTTTAACACACTGTCCAGACTTAAACTTCTTTAGAAAAAAGATTTTCTGTAACAAAAATCCATATTAACTTATTTCAGGTTCAACGGTAGAAAATATCAAGCTCATTAAGCAACTCTCTAGGGAATATAATATTTATAACAAGCTTAACAAAACTAACAACGCACAAATCAAGCTTAAGGCCTGATTCGCTATAGCTCTATTACCTAACAATTAGCTTATAATTTTAATGTTATATTAATTTATAACATTTCTTTACACCTTTAAAACAAATGAACAACCGTTGGTTGCTACGAGTTGCTTTTTGAAAGTATCGAAAAGAAGAGAACAAAAATTCAAACAATTGAGTTTTTTATTCGCTATTCTAGCTTCTAACATTTACCAATAAAAAATTATACATATCTTGTTTTCTATGTTTCCCAGCTATTTATATGTCGACTACTATTTCTAGCGATTCATAATGTACAAATATAATTCTTAGGCATAAACATTCTCATACATAGGCTTGCCAATAGCCGAATAACAACAACAATCAATGAGAAACGAAATAGCAAGAATGCAAGAACAACAACAACATTATTTGTGGTTGATTTACTTTGGATTTTTTTTTTATCTTGTTTGTGTGAATATGCTATACATGTATAACAAGCAGGCCAACGGGTGCACACTGGTTTAGATGTGATACAAATTCGTAACAATATATTAAGATAGTTCTCTGAAGAGTTTTTTGTTTATTTCCAGTTAACATCGTGCGTGTTGTTTGAGTTATAATATTTATATATTGAAACTCAAAAAAAGCTGGAGAAGTATCTTTCTGAGGCATTTGGATTATGTTGGGTAGTCTGTTAGCTTAGGCTAGTTGTATGAGGTAAAGCCAAAGCTGCAAAGTTCATTAGGTTGATATGAAGCGAGAATAGATTCGGTCATCCCAAACGAGTTGTACGCAATTAAGTTTTATGCATGCGGATCTACCTACGATCCTAGTCGCCTAAAGATGGTTCCCAAGACACCGCCTTATAAACAAAAAAAATTCTATGGTTATACTTAGAACGCTTAATTAACCTAAACTGATAATAAGTAATACAGTCCTTAACTATCTCCCATAAAAGGCAGGGACCGTATCAATTGTAAGAGATTTATAATAGTAAACAGTAATTTTTGAACGTAAAATAAATGGTCAGACGAAACTCTTGAAAATAGAGTTTTATTTAGCAGTCACAAAATGAAGTTTATTTGAGGAGTTTTATTTTTCCATCAGAAAATAAAACTCATTTGAGGAGTTTTATTTTCCGCCAGAAAAAAAAATTAACACCTAAAGGTTGTTTCCAGTCATATATTACAAGAAGAGTTATTTGAGAAATAATAATCAAACCGATTATCAACCTTCAACAAGTAGGGAAGCTTTACAATTTTCGCCAGATGTTTGTGAAAAACCACAATCCAACAGCTCACTTTTGGGACAGTATTTGAATACCCTAAATGTAGATAGGGATTTGGAAAGCGAATAAAATTATGATGATGATGATGAAAAACGAAAAGCTTTCTTTGAAATAGATAATTTTTTACCAAGGCCTTTATGGATTGATAAACCTCTCTTTGAGTTCTAGGAGGTAAAAAAATATATTATACTTATTTTTATAAATTATCAAAAAAATTCCAGTGTGTTCCTGCAAACCAAGTAAGTGTGGAAAGAGCATCTTTGTTCTTTAATTAGTGTTGAGCGACCTGCGCAGAATATTTGCAAAAAATTGTTTTCGTCAACCAAAACACACAATAAACTAATTACATGGAGAGTTTTTGGGGTCACATTTTGCAAAATAACTGTTATTTACGGTCGTTGATAACAAGGCACATTTTTTTAAAACAATACAATACATCAGCAAATAACTTTGGTGCTTGTGAGGTGCTGGTGGATCCCTTACCAAATCTATTATACTTCTCTTATGATGGAAAGTTGGATAATCAAGTCTTGTAGTGCCACAGAGCTCGATTTGCTCTAAAAATAAAAGTTCGTGTCGTGCTTTATTAAATTATAAGTTATACTTTTATTGTGAGTTTAACAAAATTCGGGTTATTAAGAGAATGAATATATTGCTGTTCCAAACTCGCAAAATGTAATAAAAAAAAGGTTTTTTAAACTAGTTCATTTTAGCTACCGCTATTCTATTAGCTACATATTTTAACAAAGTTTCAGCGAATACAAATTCAGCTAATTTCAAACAATTTTGGTAGTATCAAATAATTGTGAAAATTCATGCTGCCTGTCGAACTTTTACTAACTTCTCAGCCAATGTTGTAATATTTCTTTTAAATCTTACATTTTCTGAAAAAAAAAGTTTTTTTACCAAAAGAACTTTTTTTTGTGTTTTTGGTTTTATTTTATTTAAAAAATACAAAAAAATAAGCAGCAAATTTAAAAAAGAAACTTTTAAAAGAAAAAAAATGTTCAGTGAAAAAGGCAAGTCCTGTGATTTGACAACACTGTTCTCAACTGAAAGCTTAATATATTAACGGCTTAAAAATTGAGCGCACATGTGAAAGACAGTTTACATACATATGTATGTATATCACATTAATTTTTCTTTTGGGAAATTATTATAATTTACCATCAAGATTTTGATTTCTTCAAAATATACGTTTGTTTTGAAATGCTTGCTTACTTTTTCATCCCTGTTAGCCTATAAGAAATATAAAAATTGAAATCAGCTGACAATCAAACAAACCCTTAACAAGTCGCTGTACAACATGATAGTCATACAAGCAACTAATGCTGTGAGGCCATAATGTTTTTGTTGCCTGAGCTGTGGCATTAAAAGAAAATGTTGGAAAATATTCGCTGATTCTCTTGGCATGCAGTAAACACACCACATGTTACAGACAAGCTTACTTACCTACATACATACACACAAACAAACATACACGCAAATGTACTTGTAGAATTTCATTCAAAACACGAAATGAAAACAAAACGAAAACTAAGGAAATAAAAGAAGAAAGAAAAAAAACAACATTCTCCAGAGAGAAGAGCTTCCAGTTCTCTGTACGTGCGAGTAGTTGTATGTGGAAAATAGAATTTTCATTTAATCGTTTGTCGGTATCGTCTCAGTTCGTCGGGAGTTCGTTGTTATTTGAATTGGTCGTAGTTGTTGGTTTTTGCTGGTCGACGGCGGTGGTGTTGTGAATGAACCCCTAAATTGTGAATCTCTGTTGTAGTTCAATTTCTCTATTATTGTTGCTATTGTAGTTGTTGTTGCTGAACGTTGTAGTTGTCGTCGATTTTTGTTGTCTATATTGTATGTTAGTATACTTTTTAATATTATTGTTGCTTTTTTTTTGTTGTTTCTTCTTTTTTGATTTGCTTCTTCCTTTTGCATGTGTTCGGTCTTTTGCATTTCACAGTTGTTTTTGTTATGAAATCAAAAGAGTACTTTACTCGCTTATTTAAAGTGTGTTAGAGGGAAACAGAAATAGTTTTATTTTCCATTTGAATATTGTTTTTTTTTTTTTATTTTGTTTCCTTTTTTATTGCTGTTCAAAAGAAAAACATTACAAATACAAATAAATGAAACAGCAACAACAAAAAGGAAGAAAATTTGCCACAAAATGCAAAAACAAAAAGTAGAAAAACAACAAAAACAAATAAAGCAAAAAAAGAAGGTTGGCATTGCTAACATTTTTATTAAATTGTTATTTAGAAAACAAAATTAAATAAATTAAATTAATATAAAAAAAGTAAAATATTGTTCAAATTGCATTAATAATATGTAACTAAACAATCAAAGAGGAAGTTAGTGTAATGCAGGAAAATGTTGGCGATATGATTAAATAAAATTATTGAAAGGAAATTGCTTGATGCAGGTACACATACACATACATACATACATAAGAATATATTGCTTAAAATTGAAATTATACAAGGTAGGTAGAATATAAAGGTTTAAACAGTAATCAGATTTAAATCATAACTTAACGTTTAAGGGCAAGGTTATGATGCGTTTTGATGGAATGTGATTACCTACACATATGTAGGTATAGATTTTGTATAAAAGTTTCGGCGACTCCAGTTGTGATGAGGAATTAGGAGAGAGTATTGCTATTATCTTGCCCTTCCCTATGTTAAAGCGAGACCAGTACTTCATTAGTTGACAGATATAGTGAAGTGGTTTATAAGCAGATTAAACTTTATTTTTGCTTCTCAGATTGTTTAAGATTTGGACCGGTAAAAAATATGCCTTAGTTAACGGATATATTCCAGTGCGCTATACACGGATTGGACTCTTTTTTTCTATTTCTCAGATTGGTTAAGATCTATACCCGTAGGAAGTATGCAGTTTTGCTAAGCTTCGTATACTCCTCACGAAATACAATGGGACTTAAGCAGATCCAAGTAGCCTGGTTTTTCAATACATGGAAGTCTGTTTAGCTTCCGGCGATTCCAATCAATAGCAAAGAATGATATTAATGTTAGAGCATGAAAGATACCATCATATAGTTGGTGCCATGTAAAAAGGTCTTAAATAATATAAATGCAACTTTTCTGTAAATGTAATTATTACATAATCGAAACTGTTAAATCAGTATTTAAGTTTTTTTTTGTAAAATTATTGGTTTTGGGTTGCAGTATGAAAGCTTTGTTTTCGAAAGTTTAAGCTTATAGGATGATTTGGTGAGAAGAAAAGAATTGGGTAAATTTTTTTTTTGTATTGGAAAATTATGCTGCGTTGCTGGCGCTCCTTTAAAATGTTCCTTTACTTTTCAAAGTTGAGTGTTTAAAATATTAATACGTTCTTGAAAACAACAAGAACAAAAATCCAAATAAATAAGAACGTGAATTTTATATAAAAAAATTTCATTGTGTAGATAAGAATGAAAGTTTAAAAGAAAAGTAATAAAAGTTTCTAAAAAAAAAATTTCGTAGTGCGAACCGAGACTAAATAAATACATCAAATATGAAACTAATCCATTAAATCTTTGTGATTGGGTGTATTTATGTGAATTGTATTTTTGTGTAACGTATTTCTATGAAATGTGTTAAAATCACAAAATAAAATTAGTATGTAGAAAAAATTTGATATGTAAATAATTTGTGACAGTACAAAGCCTGTCAGAGCAACTAATAATATATAAGTTCACCTGTTTCTAAATAGTAAAACTGCTTTAAAATTAAAAGAAAAAAATAATTGTGTTTAACTTTAGTCGGTTTTAAAAAATATTTATTTTATACCAATAAAAATTATAAATAGCTTGTTTTCTATGTTTCCCAGCTATCTATGTATATGTCGACATTTCATAGGAACTACCATAATCATCAGTAGACTTTTAAAATTTTTGAAAGATATTCTCAAACATTCAACTTTTTATCCCAACAATATAAATAAATTGTTGAGAATTTAAAAGAAAAATTGTTTGAATATATATTTTAAATATATGTTTGGAAAAAGGCCCAAAACAAAAGAACCAAGTGAAAATAAATAAATACATGCGTATATGTATATGGATCGTTTTAAGAATCGATATTATTCCACCAATTTTTCTATAGCTTTTCGTATAAGGAAAACAGTTCTACCGCGCCGTATTAGAAAAATAGTTTTCGACACGGCCATATTTCATTAATAAATTATTCAATTTAATCAATACTATTTCAGTAATAGAAGCATAGTAGATCAATAATGGTAGCAGTGACATAGACTGTTTTGGAGCACTTCCTACTCAAATAATAGTAATAAATAAGACACTAAATCAGCCGGTTTTTTTAATTAACTACGCAATAAATCTTAAAAATAAGAAATCTAAAAATTGAAATCTTCAAAATTATGATTTTGCTATCGCAGATTTCCACGAGTCTGCCTGCAAATATTCATCTTGATTGGATCACGGAAAAAGGGTTAAAAACTTATCCAAAGCCTTTCATACAGGCAGACAGACGGGCACTACGAGCTTTATATTTTATACAAAAAAAAAATCTGACGTGTACATGAAAATCGCTGAAACACGAATATTTTTTCTCCCCTTTCCGAAAAAGTATATTTGATTCATGGGACAACAAAAAATTAGTTTTTGTAACTCGGTGTTATTTATATTCATTTCTGTACTAGTGGAAGGCGTTCAGTATTAAAATGCCGCAAAGTGTGTGAAAATATATACTAGATTTGTATCTGCGATGGTGTGCACTAAGCTGGAATCACCCATGGCTTTGGAAGAAAATTTTTGCTCTGAAACATGTTGTTTTATATGTAATTCGACATTTCTTTTTTTGAGAAAGAAAGAGAAACAGAGTTGACTTTGTTCGGAATAATTTTAGCTTGAATTGGTTTAATCAAGAAGGGTTACAAGGTGCCAGCACTAGAGCAACAACAAAAACAGGCATGCGGTAAGCTATACTTTTCAAATATATTTGTAACTTTTTTCACAATTATCAACTATGAAAGTACCTTTTCACAATTATAAATAATTTTTATTTTTATTTGAATTAATAAAAAATTATAAATAAAAATTATAAATAGCTAAATTAGCGAATAAAAACTCAATTGTTTGTATTTGAATTAATTTTAAGTTCACAAATTAGTTTTTAAATGTTTAATTTAGCATAAACCACTAAATTCACTTTCTAAAATGGAAACAATATATTTGACGTAAATGGCTTACTATATTGAACAGCAGAAAAAAATTGTCACATGCACCTTGAGTTTAATTTTATTTTTTGTTCCAACCTGAAGTGTGCTACCAGATAATTTACTTTTTCAAACATAATTGAGCTGAGCTGCCAATTGTTAATATTAATTTGTAAAAAATATAGTGTATACGTAAATATTTTATATTGTTTATTACAAAATGTAAAAGTAATCAACTCCAAAGTATTTGGTCTTGAATTTCAACGCGTCGATTGTACTGAAGCTTACTTTAGAAATGTAAAAGCAGCCACCTCGTAACAATAGGACTTCACTTCTACATAGTTATTTTATATGGTAGCTTTGTTTGTAAAGATGTGGACAAATCTTTTCAGAACAAACTCTCAAAAACTAAAACTGGTTCGGAGCAAAAATTTTGTTCCGAATCAATGGGTTTAGTCGACATTTTCTCCGCTAGGATGTATGTGAATGTTGGTAACGTGGGACAGATTTTATAAACATTACTTTCTCTTTATCTGTCTATCTTTCAAATGATTTGCCTTGTAATTTCTATAGTATCAGGTTTAACTTTCATAAATATAAGGCAAATGCATTTTAAAATATTGAATTAATATTTCCCCATTTTAATATTTTTTTGTTCCCAACATGAAAAACATATTGTACATATAGTTGTTTTATTAATAAAATACGTATTAATGTTCGTAAGAAAAATGGAAAGAACCGCCAAAAATTTTAATACTTAAATTCAAAACTGGTAGCGGAATATATTTATATATGCCCTGGAATGTGCCAATGCATACTATATTTTGATAAATAAAAAATACTATTAAATTAAATTTTGGTTTGTACATCAGGTTCTGGTTCAAACTTTTCCTATATTTTGATACATAAATAAATATTAAAAACAACTTATTATTTGTGTTCCTTAGCTTTCTACAAGTCGTAATTTAACAGGAAGTACCCTAATCCAATGTAGACTTAGAAACCTTTGAAAGATATATTCAAATATATGACCGATATAAGTATTCCATTATCTTAAATAACATAGTGAGAATTAAAAAAGAAAAATATGTTCTAATAATACCTTTTAAAACACAAAAAAACAAGCTTTTTCCTTTGCACACGTTTCTACAGCTAGGAATTGTAAACAATATGATGTTTGTATTTTTTTTATTGGTATCAAATTATCTATTAAATTTTTAAAAATTTTCCTCAAGAAGAAAAGCAATATACGAGTATGATGTGTAAGAAGTAGGAATCTAGAATTATTATTACTCACCATATTTACTTATACGACATGCTAAGTTTTCTCACACCCCCTTGCATTTATTTTGCTTCTTATATTTTTCGTTTTTTCTTTTTTTAATTATAAAGTAACCATCAATATCCAATCGCAATTAAAATTTTCTGACTTTATTTTTAGTTTTTCACTTGTAGAAAATTTGCCACACTTTATTTATTTTACACATAAACAAAATTCATTCCACATTTTAAGAGGAGAAATTGCACTGACTGTTTAAAAATTCCCATTAAATAAATGTGAATGAGATCAATTTGCCGCTTCAACTGGATGCAAACACAATAGCAAAACAATAAAAAAAACACACACACACAAATAACCCAGAGGCAGCATTAAAAAACAAAGTCAGGCAAAAACAGAAACATGTGATGATTGCTTTTAGTCTCTTGTGAGAATTAAAAAAAAAAAAAGCATGAGAGTAATAATTAAAGAGTGTTTCTTTCAGCGTTGCCATTTATTTTTTGGAAAACCGATATTCTTCAAAAAAAAAAAAAATTTTTTTAATTGCTAAATTGTATTGTAAACAACTGTTTTTTGCATTTCCCGCCTTTCCTTTTCATCCCCGCCCAACCATTCCACCCACACTATATTCCTATAAAACTTCTTTTCTTCACTCCACTTTCCCACTTTTCAGGCAATCACAAAGGGAAGGACTTTAGGACCCTAGTCAGCTGAACAACCTATACTGTTCCGGGATATCCAGCGGCCTGACTACCTAGCCTAACCTTGCATTTCCTGTATGCAGAGGGTGCTTTTTTATAGAGGTATAGAATTTTCAAATGGAGTAAATTAACAACTAATTTTTTATTCTAGTATGAAATTTACTTTATTCAGAAGATATTATTCTGACATTATAATTTAAATATAATTATTGGTATAGTATTTGGTTTTTATTCGACCTCTATTTCTTAATTAAGTAGTATTTCGTTGAGTTTAAGGTCCTTTTTGCTTATTTATTTTAATATTTCTGGCAGAAATATTAAAATAAATAAGCAAAAAGGACCTTAAACTCAACGAAATACTACATAATTATTGGTATATAACCGCCACGGCTGGTTCGGATGTAGTGTAATCTGGAAGTCCCATTTTCGATTACTTTCTCCAACATTCGTGTTCGTATATCGGCAATAAAACGGCGAATGTTATACTTCAAGCGGTGAATCATTTTATACCTAAACAGGAAATAGTATAGCGGTGCTAAATCACACGATCTTGGAGGACAGTTACGAAAAGTTTGGTAATACAATTCACATTTGTTTGCATAGTTTCAATAAAACTTATTTGGCCTATATGTTGAGACACCATTGCACCTAATACTTTATGAGCTGGTGGAATCCTTGGGCTTTCGCTTGCAAAAACGATGCAGATCACAATTAATGGCGATAGTTAGATAGTCACGATTAATGAATTTTTCGTTCAGAAATTTAACAACATGATATAGAAGTGCTATGGTTTCAATAAGATATCTCAATATGTCACATAGCTGATAACACAATTGATTTATTGAAACCTTTCACGTTTTGGACGCGTGAATCAGCCTCCAAGAACCTGCGATTTAACGCCGCTATACTAAAGGGTGGGTTAATTTTACGGGCCGATGTTGGTTTTGAATAAAACACAAAAATAATTAGGAATTATTGTTTTATCATTTTATTTTGATAATATTGGTATGGTTTATTTATGAGTGAAAAAGAATGTCGGTCAAATTACGGCCACGGCCTTGGCGTCACACCACCAACTGATGGTTCAAACTTTCGTTGACGCTGAGGCATAATTGAGGTTCTATGCCGTTAATATGTCGAGTAATCTCATCCTTTAGCTCTTGAATTGCTGCTGGCTAAATCGACTTACACCTTTTCTTTCAAATAGCTTTAAAGAAAGAAGTCCAAAAGTGCCAAGTCACATGATCTTGGCGGCTAATTAACATAGCCACCATGTGAGATAACACATCCATTGAATTTGTCGCAATAAAAGAGGCATTGATTTGATAGCTGTGTGCCAAGTGGCACTGTTCTGTTAAAACCACGTATTTTTAACATCCATGTCTTTCAATTCGAACCATAAAAGGTTCGTTACCACCTCACGATAGCAAACACCAATCTCAGTTACTGCCTGACCGACCTCATTTTGCAAACAATACGGCCAGATAATGCCGCCAGCCCATAAACCGCCTGAAACAGTCACTTTTTGTGACTTGGCATTGGCCTTTCGACAATCACTTATCTTAAATTAGCATTTGCCCAAATGCGGCAATTCTTCTTACTGGCGAATCCAATGAGGCGAAAATGTGCCGCATCATTGAAGATGATTTTCTTTGAAAATTGATCATCCACAGTTGCCACTTCTTGTCACCATTCTGATCATTGACGATGCTTGGAATGGTCAGGAGGCTTTACTTCTTGAGTCAAATGCACCTTGTAAGCATGTAAAAACGTTTATCAATGACGAGCGTGAGAGGTGCAGTTGTTGGACATGACGACCAGTTGAGGTAAACGGCTCTGCAGCCACACTATTGTGAACAGATCCGGTTTGCTGAAAATTTTGCACGATTTTTCCGATTGTACGCACATTTGGGCGATCAAATTGGCAAAAAAAAAAAAAAAAAAAAAAATAACGAGGTACATGATAGACTATTTGATTTGTATGCCCATTTCCATAACAACTCTGAATAACTTTAACGTCTTGCTAGAATGAATATCTTTCCATAGCTCAAATTGGATTAGACTGATTTTGGGAAATATTAAATGAAATGCAGAAAAAAGCTTGAGGTTTAGGTGTAGTTTCATTTAATATCAGCCCTTAAGATTTAGCCACCCGATATAGCTTGTATGGATATGCAAAGTCGCTTGCCTACACCGGTAAACTTCAAATGACTGAACCCTTGGAGGACAATATTCTGCGCATTATTGCCGATATATTGCAAAAGTTTGCAATAAGTCGTCAAAAGTTTGACCTCCAGGGTAGACTACGTCCGATCCAGCCATTTATATCTGGGCAATAATATTTCAATATGAAAATCCCCAAAATAACATGTTTTGCTTGGAATTTGTAAAAGAAAAAAAATTTATTAAAAAAAAAGTTTCTTGATTAAATTGCCGAAAGTAATGGTCAGATACCAATTCTTGTTTATACTTATTTATAAATGCAAAATACGGAGGGTATGAATTACTTCTCTATTCTTATTTTTTACTTATTCTCGCTTAAGATAAACAATACGCTCATCATGAGTCTTCAAGGAACTTTACTCGTGTTATATAACGGGAGGCTGTATGTTTTACAGATATTGGTCACACTGTTTATATCCACTTACAACTAAGAGAGCAAAAGAGTGGGAAACTGTTATTCTTTTACAACATTGAGAAAAAGAGTGTTTTTATTGTTGTTGTTGTTTTACATGGAAGCAACAATTTTCAATAAACAGTAATAAGAACGACGTAAGCAAAAATTGAAACAACCGGCTTATGTACTGGACTGATTTAAAGCTTTATTTAAAAAGAAATTAGAAATAAATATGTTTGTGAACAGATATGTATGTATGCACACGTAAGTACATATGTACGTATTTGGGGATGAGTTAGTTTGTAAGAAGGAAAAAATCAATACAATTTTTCTAATTCAAATAAATACGTACATACGTATAAACATGAGCACGCACACATACTTAAACATGTATGTATGTACATGTTTTTGTTAAATCATAACTTTCTAGCTGCTACAAGAATCCTTTTAAGGAAATTGAAAAAATCGGTTGTAGGTACTTGGTGTTTTCATTTATTTAATATCTCAAGCTTTTTTTTAAAATTGGCCTGCAGGCTAGAACATAATATTATTTTATATTCCTGTATATGTACATACATACATATGTATGTTATTACGTATGTATATATGCGCCTATTTATGTGTGTAAATCTTATTACTACATACATATATACATCCCAGTTGGCAATGTCTTAAAGACATCTTAAACGATGGGTGCAAGACAATAGAAAATCGTGGAAGTTATGTTGAAGACACCTCAAACAAATCGTTGACAAAATTTGCGAACAAATGGCCCTAAATCACGCTAGTCCACATAGGTGACAGTTTCCCATACCACATCGTCGACGAATATATATACTACATTTTTCTCTACCATGTCGTCGACGAATACAAAAGTGACAAATTTCCACACTATCTTATCGACGATTGTGTAGGCGACAATTTACACCACACTGAAAAGAATTCCTTCATTAATATAATGAATATTGACATTAATCTAATGAAAATTTTCATTATTTTTCGGCCAATGATGGCCTTCATTGGACTAATGAATCTTGTTTCATTAAAAATTATGTAATGAATAGATTCGTTAGATTAATGATAACTTCATTAAGTTAATGAAGCATGAATCATAATATTTATGAAGAGTTTACATTAAAACAATGAAAATATTCATTAAGTTAACGACTCAATTTCATTAGTTTTATGAATTTGGTACTTTAACATTAAGTAAAGCTTTAATTCCTTTAATGAGTCTTCTTCATCATTCAAACGTAATTTTTCATTAGGCCAATGAATGTGTTACATTATTTTTATGAAATATTTCACTAGTGTAATGAATACATTTGTTGAGCCAATGGAAATGTTCACTAATTTGGTAAAAAATTTTCTTCATTCTAACGAAATAAAATCATTAGTTTATTCTAATGATCTTTTTCATTAGAATTGTGCTACTGAAGAGAAACTAAACAATTTTTTTTTATATTAAGCATAAAATAATTTTTTATTGTTTTAATACACTATTGGAATTTTATTTTATTAAACAATTTTTACATAGTAATTAATGTATAAAATAATTTACTTTATCATTTAGTTAGTAGTTGTAATATATTTATCATCTCACTTTTACTAAATCTCTAAAATTTTGCACTCAACCTTCAAAAAATTTTTATTAAAAATCCAATGAAATTTTCTAATGAAATTATGAAACCTAATGAATCAAGTTGAATGATTATTTTCATTAATGCTATGAATCTTCATTGATGGAACGTAATTTTTCATTCCGTTAATGAAAATTATCTAATGAATTGGGTTCATTAGAAAGCAAATATTTTTCAGTGCACAGTATCGTCGACGATTGCACAGGTGACATAATCGTTGATGATTGTTCCGAGGATATCTTCATTAAACTGTTGCCAATGATAGTAAGTGATTTTGAGAAAATTACTAATTAATTTTTTTTCAGCTTTTAAAAAATCTACTCTAGTTTAAATCAGCAGAAAATGTTTATAAAATTATTAATGATGTCTTAATACAATTTGTAGACAATGCTAACAAATTGGCAGCGAAATATTTAAAATAACATAGACATCTTTTACAGTTTTTAAATAATATAAAAAATTATTTGGAAAAAAAGAATCAATATTCCTGATATCGACTATATTTTTAAAATTAATTTGTATGCATTTATAATTAATTGAAAAAATTTATGTTAAATTTAATAAAGAATTAAATTTTGTTTCAATATTTTTTCATATATACATATGTACATATAGAACTATATAGCTATAATACATTTTTTTATTTCACACAAAAAATGTATACAAAAAACTGACGATATATCTCGTACTGCTGTATTCAACTGAATAAAATTGTATACTCAAGTTTTATACATTTTTGTTAATTTAAAACTATTTAAAGACTAGATTGAAGACATTTTCGTTCATCGTGTCACTCATTTAAACACAAATATAAGTTCTTGTTCAGTTTTTTTTAGAGTACGGATGGTTTTTTGAAATGCCTACATAAAAAATTGTAGACATGTCGCTCCTCCTAGACGAGCGGCCAGATTGAAGACATTGTTGCCAATATGATCTTCTTTTCATTACAAAATCTAACGAAAAGGGTAGTCGCCTTTTCTGCGCATATCGTATAGGACGATTTTGCTAACTAGGATCCGCTTATATTGTAACATAGTCATAACTAAAAGCAGGTTGTTTTTTTTTTTCGAGAAAAACGCATTTCACAATTTTAGTTCCCATACAAGTCTTAGAAATTTTTTTTAGGGAAGATCCCCTAAAGGAAGCAGTTTAAAGCAAATTTGAATAAATTTTTGCCACAAAATAAAAGGTAGTACTGTTAACAATTCTGCATTGTTAGCTCGAAAATCAAATTTTTTCAGATGTGAGTATGTTGCAATAAAGGAGCGATATATGTTCATATGTACATACATACTATATTATTATATATATATATATATATATATATATATATATATATATATATATATATATATATATATATATATATATATATATATATATATATATATATATATATATATATATATATATATATATATATATATATATATATATATATATATATATATATACTTATTTGTTTATTTTATTTATTTCAGTCTTATCTCAACAAGCCAGTAAAAACGCACGACTGGACTTTAAATAATACATGCCAGCGCTTATATGTTGTCTCAATATCCTTGTTTAAATGCGTTAAAAGATGTTTAAATGTACTTGGCTTTGTGTCAGTGTTACTTGCAAAACAATAGAATTTTTACAACCGTTTTTTTATACACTTTTTCGTATTTTACGCATCGAAATATTCGAACAACAGTAACAACAACAAAAAAAGCCAAATAGTAAGTAAAACATGGATGTGAATAAAAAGGATGTGTGTCACTAGGATAGATATCATTTTATACTAATAGCTGAAGACAAAAACTTAAAGATGGGGGAAACAGACAATTTTTGTATGTGTATACATACATTGTATTTAGATGCATAAATATCAATAAGGAAATTGGAACATAAAATTTAGGAAAATTAAAAAAATATTATTTTGGAAAAGCTGCTTTAATATAGGAAATAATGAGTAATATTATGAATAAAGAATTGAATTAATAATTTAAGGTTCGAAAAAAGCTTTGTGGTATTAAAAGTTCGTTAAAGCTTTCAAGGAATCTTTCTTCTCTAAATTCAGAGCGTTCTTATAGAAGTATAGAATTTTCATATCGAATAACACAAAAATTACTTTTTTAAATTGACATGAAACTATAGAAAGTTGGCGTATGCCTGCCACGACTGGTTGCGAGTTTGTTTACACTGGAGCTCCAATTTTCGATAAATTTTTGAAAACATTTAAGGCCGTATATCGCAAATATGATGAATGTTATGATACAAGTGATCCATCGTTTTGGTATTACACGAATTTTTTAAATTGACATGAACTTCTTGAAAGATGGCATATACCCGCCACGACTGGCTGCGACTTACTCCAACTTGGAGCTCCAATTTTCGATGAATTTTTTAAAACATTTAAGGCCGTAAATCGCAAATATGGTGAATGTTATGCTGCAAGTGATTAATCGTTTTGTTCTTATCTGCATAGACTAGCGACTTCACATATATCCACAAAAAATACTTTAGAAGCGTGAAATCGCAAGATCTTGTGGGCCAATTCAAAAATTGGCTACAACCGTATAATTTAACAATAGTGGAATTTTATCGTATTAACCATATTTTGTTCTACGTGCTCTTTTCCTTAAAAAACAATACAATAAATACTTTGCCTTAAAAAGCCATTTTAAAACTATTTCGGTTCCATCAAAGCATGTTATATTTAACATTTCCGTGGGATCTTCTTATAAAATCTTTTTGGATTTATTCAAATAAAATTATTTCCCAAATAATACAAGCTGACATTTCACAAGAATAGACGAAAAAATTTATTTAAATTTAAAATTGGTCTTAATTTAAAACCCTTAACAGACATTTTTTAATCTTCTTATTGTTTAAAATTGCTTAACCTTGTTGCTTTTTAGATGTTTCTATAATATTGTTATATTTTTAAACAAATTGTTTTTGTATTTGTATTTTATTATCCAGCTCAAGAAATGAATTTGAAACGTAAAATAACGAAATTTAATGGGCATTTTATTAAACCTATTTACATTGACTGACAGACAGTCAGATAAGCTCTATAATTTTGTTCGTTTCTCATAGAAAGGGTAAGAAATAAAGTCTCATTGCGTGTAAGAAATTTTTCTCATACACAAATTTATACAATACAAAAAATGTCTGTACAAATATACTGTATTGTATATAAAGCAACAGTTACGCCTAAATCTATACTGTATATATTTTATATACAAACAAGGCAAAGTATGCCATGCAACATAAATTTAATATCAATGCCAATAAATTTGTTCACAAGCCAACTTGTCAGCACATTACGAACAAAAGTTTTTTACTCTTCTAAAAATGTTTAAAAATATACAGTGAAACATTTTCAGTAAATATATTTAAAACACTGAAATAAAGTACAGGAAATAGAAGGCTTTTGAAGACACCACCACCACCACCATCACAAAACTACAGCGTACATTTTTTCCTTTAAAAGTTTGTTGAAAGTCTTTAATTTCTGGGTATCTTCTCAACGTACGCACCCTTTTTGATGAAAAAATTATTGTTGTAAAAGCTAATTTGAATTTGTGGTTTTTGTTTTTGAAGTTCATAAAGAAAAAAGAAAATCCTGTTAAAAAAGTTTGTTGTCCAAACAAAAAAAATATATATCCTCTTTTAGTGAAAATGAATGAAGAATATTTGTAGGAATTTGTTGTACTCATTCGCTGTCTAATATCTAAAAAATCAATAAATCATGTTAAACATTAACAAGGACTTAAAGCAAAAAAAAATGTATATAGACACAAAGCTACAGTCGCTGATACATAAAAATGTATTTTCCTTTCGCTTTTAATAAAAAAGCGATTACTTACAGTAACACGTTAGTAAATAACGAAAGTATGATGAGGGTAGCAGATACAAAAAGTTTCAAAAAAAGCTGTGAATTCTTGGAGTAACGATGTTTTATAAACAGCTTTGAATGCGGTCATAAATTAACAAATAAGAAAAGTGTTAATAAAGTTTGCGAACAGGACATGAAACAAATATCTTTCTATACTTAACCTTTTTAAAAATAAAATAATAAATTAAGACCAATTAAGTAACAACAAGTGGAATTTGTTTAAGAAAATGTCTTAATAAGCGGAAAAATGAAATTATGGTTAATAGAGCAGCATATTAATCAAATGTTACTTTTATTTGCTGTTTTCGCTTTAGCTACTCACACACTTTTCTTTGATGGGCTCAAGCTTCTCAATTTATGGGATTAACTCTACTATAGTATTTAATATTCCATTCTTCACTACTCTTGTTGGGTCACTCGAAGAGGTGTGCCAAATCAGGACACTAAGCTTTCTGGGGTATAAGTTCCTTACTTGTTGTAGCAAATAAAACTCTACGACTACATGACTTATGTTGCGTTGAACTTCTGAATTTCTAACCAAGGGTCAATTGTCAGAACGGAAATCAACCAAAACCATCCCGACGCTGATCATGCCCTTTCCAGGCTAGAACGTTATAGCGTTTCCTGGCTATAACGTCCTGCCTGTGGTTTAAACCTAAAATCGCAGAAAGGAGTATTAGCTTTCCTGTTAACTGAGTGCAAATCTGGTTTTCAGGGGCTACTAACCTGCAGAAATTCTGCTGGTTAGTAACAGATACCTGCAGTATAAAGAATCATCAGACTGGTTAAGAGCTGATGCTGTTAATGGACTTCGGTCTACCAACTCATTAAATCTTGTCTTGCATTGACTGTTTGGGCAATTGCGTACAGGAGGGATTAGAAGGCCCGAATACTTCAACAGAGGTCGCAACTTATGGAAAAAAATGCGACTTATTGCAGCCATGCAAGCCACTCGGAAGCGGTGGTGAATCGTGAATTCACCCCATGGTGTTGGTTCATCGTCAGATTAGAGTGACAAGACAGGTGCTGATGGAAGTCGATTTTCATAATCTGCTTCTGTCAAGAAGACTTCCCTATTTTGCTGGTTTTCTCTTTTCTACTCTACTTTGTTTTTCGGTTTTTATACAATTCCTCTTATATTTTATACTACTCAAACATCCTTCTTCTTGTTTATGTTATTCTCTCCTTTGTTTTTACTTTTTCAATTTTCTTTTCATCCTCTGGGTACTTTCCTGTAGATTTACATCAGCACCTGCCTTTACGGCCTAATCTGATGATGGATCAGTTACATGGAGTGAATTCTTTAGGATTCACCAGCGCCCCATGTAGCCGACTATCCACACACCAAATCCACACACCAAACAATTATAAGAGATACTAATACCCACTTCCTACATTTTTAACCACAGCCAGAAAGTTTCAGCCTAGGTAGGCACCTCAACCATGTTCAGCCCGGGTTTAACTACAATCAGAACCACCCGAGGACAATATTGATCCCCGTTCTGCCAATTTATAAGCTTGCTTAGGGTTTCGGAAGCCAACACAATATAAATCATGCGGCTTCCTAGAGTTTTATTTGCCACAACAAACGAGGGACCCCTTTCCCTCTTTACCCGAAAAACAGAGTGCCCTGATTAGGAATATGCCAAGGGAAAACCTATTCCTCGGAGGGAGTTTCCTGTAGCAAATAAAATTCTGGAAAGTGCCAGCATGTCATAACTATTCTAATTCTTGTTATCACATTAATGGAATAAGGCTTGAAAAAGTTTACTGATTTAGGCCTCGTCCTTGATCATAAGCTTGATTTTCGGTATCACATTGCGCTAACTATTAATAAGACTTGTGGAGTTCTTGCATGTGCGAAACGATGCTCTTAAGAAGTTTCAAACTCTTACATTATAAAGCAACTTATAGCGATTATATGAGATCCTTACTTCACCATTTACATAAATAGTATTGAATCAATCCAAAAACAATTTCTCCTTTTCTGTCTACGGCGTCTTGGAAGGAACTCGTATGTGATGCCATCATATGACTTGGACTCATTGAATTACCATCATTGATAGATCATCGACCGTGCTCAGTATATCTTTCCTCCTTAGAAAGTTGATTCCAAGTTTCTGCTGAGCAAAATAAATTTCTGTGTACCAACAAGAGTACCAACGTAACTATCAACTCATAAGCCCAGATTATCACAAGACCATATACTGGTATGCTAATAATAATCCCTTTCATGATAGCATAATTAAAGTGTTCAACAAATTTTATCATATTATAGTTATTTCTTAGTCCAATGATGTTTTAAAACGAAAAATAGTTTTGTACTTACATACGTAATTGTACTCTTATATTTTTTCTATAGTCTGTAACGATTTTTAGTCTATAGACTTAAGTATTTAAATTAATGACTTAAACTATGTTGAGACTTTCTAAAACACTTACTAAGAGTAAGTGAAGGAATTCCAAAGAAAACGCCATACAGTGTATACACGCAAAGAAAAGGCAGTTTAAAATATGATTACAACAACAGAAAAATATATGCTATAACATTGTGGGTTGTGGAAAGGTGTAAAGAAATGTTAGAGACGTTTATAAATAGAAAAGCTTGTTTTTTGTGTTTTGAAGGATATTATTAGAGCATTTTTCTTTTTAAATTCTCAGCAATTTATTTGGATTGTTGGGATATAAAGATGAATGTTTGAGAATATCTTTCAAAAATTTCCAAAGTCTACTGATGATTAGGGTAGTTCCTATGAAATGTCGACATATAGATAGCTGGGAAACATAGAAAACAAGCTATTTATAATTTTTTATTGTGGGTTATTGTTAAAAACAGTATATTTTCAATTTAATTACAGTTTATTGCTCTAAATTATGTTATTGAGTACATTTCCGTAATGCTATTGTTGCACACAATGATAGCATTTATGAAAACTTGGTTTAAAACAACAATAGCTTTTATCACACCGGCTATCAAAAAATTTCTTTTTATTATATGTATGATATGCTAACTCGCATACAACATAAGTAAGCTTACAAAATAAACTTACTATTTGTACTATTAATGATATTTTCGTTCTTGTTGCTAACATATAATATTCTTTCAGTTTTATTTTTTCTTTGAAATTAAAGAAAAAAATGTGTTGTGTGTCATTTCATTTAGAAAAAAAAATATCTCCATAAATATGTTGACGTAAACAAAAAAGATGAAAATTCTACAAAAAATCCCGTTTTAAGTGATAGTGTAAATCAAAAGGTTAGTTCATTAAGATGTGAACATTTGCATGCGTCAGGTAACCAACAATACTATGACGTAGCTAACCATAGATCCGGCTAACCATATTATGATTGTATCCAACCAAACTTTTGTCACAGTCATAGATGTTTCTCTGGTCAACCACACGATTGTTGTGATCAACCATACTATGTTGCATCCAACCATACTATGTTACATACAATCATATTAATATCGTTATGTATTACTCTTAATATAGCAATATCAACGAAGTGCTTAATAACTATTTTTGACTTATTGCAGCTATACAGTAGTTATATATTACAAAAATATGGTTTCTTCGTATCGTAATATGCTTGAGTAGGACACTAATATGGTAACTCCAGATCATACTATAGTTGCTTTCTATTATAATAATATTGAACCAAAATATAGATTATATATAATGTTATTTTTTACAATACTATTGAGAGTCATATATATGGCTATACCAACCATATAATTAATAATACCATGTCTCTAAAATATTGTCATATCAACCATATATTTTTTTCTACGTGTATTCTTTTGACACTAAGAATAAACAGAATATTACAGAATATGACACTAAGGATAAACAGAATATTGTCATATCAACCATATATTTTTTTCTACGTGTATTCTTTTGACACTAAGGATAAACGGAATATTATACGAAACAACAAACAAATAGATTTACTTCCGCTTTCGTTCATAATTTTCTAATTTATAGCAGCACTTGCAGTCTGGCTATATTTTATCTTCTCCACGAAGAGCAGGTTTTGCCTTAATGAACGCTTAGCCTTGTACTATCTTTCTTGAGGTACAGAGGGGTAGAATCCCCTGATTTGTTGTAGTAACCACCTCAGAATTACGCGTGGCCAAAACTTGTTTTTAGCCTATAATAAAAGTTTTAAAATAAAATTTTTGTGCTTTATTATATATTATATTCGTATTATCAATCAAACCTCACGATGAATCACCCGAAACAAGTTACTCTAAAAAATATTCTAATTTCAATACTATGATACATACATTTCGAGCGTCAGCTTTTGTTTACAGGACATAAGACAATATTATGTTGTTGTTGTATACCTTTCTTTACGCAATTAGTGCACAATTTCTTAATTTATACGTTGTCGCCAATTTATCAACATTGTTGCAGGAACTTAACAAAGAAGTTACCACACAAAATTACAAAAGCAGACCATTTTGAATATGAATGAATGTGTGTACGTGTATAATTTAAAAGGACAGGAGCAAGCGTGTTTACTAGTGTTGGTGAAAGAAGTGTAACAGTTTTAATAGCAGCTCAATGAAGCTGTGGTAGTGTCATGGCTGTTGCCAGTAGTAGAAGGCCCATAGTGCTGAATAGAAAAAGAGGGTATACTTAAGCAAAATACTACAAGTTTTGCATTATTCTCGTTTCAGGTTTTTTTTCTCTTATTAATAAAGTAGAACACAAAAAAGTGTGTTACTGTGGCATATCCTTTTGAACTTATTACAGAAAAAAAATTGTATATATTAAGATATTAATTTTATATCAAATAAACATATAATGCTTTTTTATAGTAAGCAGCACAAGATGTTAACAAAAACAAATCTTTGACTTATAAAAAAAAAAATCCGTTGATAGCATTAATTCTACCCAACATAAAAAGGGTTGATGTTTTTTCTAAAAAGGTTCACTTATAATATTTTTCCATATGTTTCGTCAAGCTTTCATTAACTTTTCTGGTCGTGCGAAACTTATTTTGATGAGCTTTAAGTTTACTTTCCCTTTGTTTCATATACAGCAAATATAATTTATTTAATCTTTTATTATTTCCTTTAGGCTTTAGTTTATGAAAATGATAAAACTCCGGAGAACAAAAAAAAAATCCTAATTAAGTTATACTGAACCTCAACATGCTTATTAATGAAGCCTCGTATGCGTTCCTTTAAATACATTTAGTTACAAATATAACATTAAACATAAATTGGAGTGTGTGGTGTGTCACCTCCATCATCGTCAGTTTATAACTTTTGGTGAGTTTATGAAATTTTCATTAATTTCAGCCACAAGAGATTTTTTGATGACATTCTAACTAAAATCATACAACACAATAAGAGTTATCAAGATATAGTCGCCAAACAGCCCAAACAACTACCTAAATGACACAAAGCTCCAAAAATTCCATAGAGAGTTTTGAAAAAATATCACACACACACATATATTACACACATATTCAATAATACACACGTAAGCACTGATATTAGTAAATTCAGTAAAGCAACCAGCGAACAATAGTTATCACATATAAACAAACTACAGGGTGCCCGCTGGGAAGGTAAACTACTTTATTTTGCTGCCACGTTGGTACACATTAGTCTTGACCAGGGCTCCTCAATGGGAGAAAATATTGAAGTATCATGTATTTGTGCGTTTCTCATGCCTTAGTGACTGTTTTTTTAAACAGCGTGATGCGTCCCTGCTTAAATGACAGCACACCACAAATAAACAACGTACACATAATGTTGTCAGAGTTGACTTCATTTTGAGGACTTTTTATGCCAATAATAAAGGGACATGAAATATTTAAATAAAGTTTTCATTAAAATGTATTTCTTATATTTAATTAATATAGACCAAAATTATTTTTCATATATTCCCTTATTTGTTAACTTTATTTGAAATAAAAAGATTGTGCTCCATTATTTCTTTTTAAAAATAACGTGATTTAAATATTCAATTTGAACGAAATATTTAAAAGACCAAGTCCATGTGTGTGTGGAATAAAAACACTTTTTTTCTTACTTTTAATTAAGGCAAAAAACGTGTAATAACAATAATTTATATAAGTGACAAACAAACAATAATTTAATCATACAAAACTACTAAAGGCCCAATCAGACTATTATACAAGATAAATACTTTCATTACATTTTGTGAGATAAAAGTTTAAACACATTTCTTGTGGCTGTCAAAAAGTCTAACGTAAATTAGATTTTGCATTTACACCATCACACTTGATATAAACCAACATATGTAGATGTGCCATCATAAAACTTTTCACGGCGGCAGGTGCGCTATTCGTCGTAGGCGATAGACGTGCCGGCGCGTGAAATTCTTCAACAGTTAAAATAATAATTATGTATAACACATCCAAATTCAATAGTACAAACATATTTTATGTTCTAAATATAGCATGAGTAAAATACATTTATAAATGACAGCTAAATTCCAAATTCGAGCTTTTTTATACTTTCAGTGACGGCACCCCATCGGCTATGAAATAGCTGACTACTCAATTTTTAATTAGCTGGTTTGCTAAAAAACACAACCCTGATCCAATGTAAAGTATTATCGTTTAGAAAAGTTTCAAAAAACAACAAAGTCATATGGGATGTCAAATTTTTATCCTATTGTATTATTTTTCGTATGTTTGACGGATTACATTCAGACTGTCAGACTTGCACGTATTATTTGAATTTTTGACAAGTATTAATACAAAGTATAATAGTCTGAACTGGGCTTAAAAAGCATAATATATTTTCATAGTCTTCACTTCAGTTTTCTATAGCAAATATCTGTAAATAAAGAAACTAAATGGCTTAAAATGTTTGCTGGGTTTTCTGAGAAATATTTTGTATTTATTCAATGCAACAAAACAGTCATAATGATACCAAATATCGTATACAATTTTTGATAGATGATGACAAATGTCATAAAACAACTCAACAAATTAAAGTAGATCTTTTTGGTAAAATGTAGACAGATGAGTAGGGAATAAAGTTCGTTTACGTAATTGTTTTATAATCAAGCGCACTGAAAATGTTATTTTGAAAAATGAAAAATTATGATTACCAAAGCAACAATACTACAGGGTTCATGTTTAATAACTTCTTTGCCAACAAAATATCATCAAATACAAACTTGTTCGTGACAATGTAGAGGTTTTTAAGGTGTGTATATTTGTGAATGTGTGTATGTGTGTGTGTATTTTTTTGTGAGTGTGTGTGCATGTGTTTGTAAAACTGTATTTGCGTTTGTTCTGTTGATTATTGAAATTGATAGTTAATTAATATGGATGGCGTTCATGTGTGCATATATATATGTGTATGTATTTATATGTGTATGTGTCAAAGTATATGTTTGTCGTGTATTAGCGAGTGTTTGTTGTGTGAACTAACATGTGTTTGTGTGTCATCATCAGTATCTATGCTTGTTTAAATGCCTAAAGGTATGCTATATAATTTCATTTTATTGTCAAAACAAAAACTTTTCTCTGAAAATGCAATTTATTATTGTTTTTGTAGATGTTGCTGTGCCATTATTAAACTTTTTTTTGTTTCTGTGTTTATTCGCAAAAACGAAATATAACACTACGTTAATAAAAAAAAAATAATAAAAATAAAACAAAACTTTTTACATAATGTTATTAATTTGACAGGAAAATTTAATATCATCAACTTACATAGACTTCAAACTTACAGAGACACTGACAATTACACCTTTAATACAAAGTCCTTTTTCATACGTGTCATCAATAGTGTGCGTACAAATGTAGGAGGTTCTGATAGAACTTGTACAAAAAAGTTTGCAGAAATATTGTATGAAAAACAGATTAATTAAATTTTGAAAGTTATATAGGTTATGGCTACTCTAATTAAATTACAACATTATTAAATTTATTTAAAGTATATTATTAAGCAAAGAATAATATTATATTAATATAAAATGAATAGATTTTGATTTATTAAGGTGTGTCATTTAACAAACAAAAATTTTTGTTTTGGTGGTAATATTTTCTATAAAAATTGTATTTTAGTTAGTTTTTTATAGAAATGTTGGGTAGAAAAATTGTGTGAGGTAAAAATTTTGTTGGTAAAATTTTTTACAAAAGAACATTTTTTTTTGGGACAGTTATTTTGGTAGAAGATTAATAAGGGGTGGATAAATTTTAAGAGCCGATGTTATATGTGCACTACACCTAAAGTTCAAGTTTCTCTCTGCACATCATTTCACATTTCTCCATTTTAGACTATTGCAGTCTTAACCAATCGAGCAACGTGTAAAAGTTATTCTGGCTCATTATGAAAATGGTCATTCAAATCAAGATGTATATCCTGTACTTCATTATTTTTTCGGTCAATTTATACGAACAGCTGGGAAAACTGTGAAAATGATTTACATCAGTACCTGCCTTGACGGCCTAACCTGATGGTGGACCAATTCCACGGAGTGAATTTTTCACGATTCACCACCGCCCCCGTGTGGCTTACCAGGCTCACACAGGTAGCAATTCTTGTCATATGATTGTGGTCATATGAACAACTTCTTGTTGAGGAGTTCGGGCCTTCTAATCCCTCCTGTATGCAGTTTCCCAGCAATCAATGGAGGACAAGGCTTAATGAGTTGGTAGGCCGAAGCCCACTAAGAGCATCAGCCCTTAAACCAACTCACCCGTCAACCATCACCACTGGTTCCTTACAATACAGGTATCTGTTGTATAGGCAACAGATCCTCGGGGGATTGTTAGCCCCCGAAAAAAGCCACACACCAAACAATTATCAAGGATGCTAACACTCCTTTCCTGCGTTTTAGGTTTCAACCACAGCCAGAACGTTTCAGCCAAGTTAGGCACCTCAACCATGATCAGCCCGGGTCGAACCGCAAGCAGAACTACCCGGGGGCCATGCTGATCCCCGTTCTGCCAATTTATACCCTTGGTAAGGGTTTCGGAAGCCAACACAACATAAGTCATGTGGCTTCCTAGAGTTTTGTTTGCCGCACTAAACGAGGGACCCTTCCCCTCTTTTCCCCGAAAAACAGAGCTCCCAAGTTAGGAATACGCCAAGGCAAAACCTGTTCCCCGGGGGATTTATACGAACATTTGAGCAAACCGGGTCTGTAGGAGATAAAAAACTGCAGAGATTTCTCGTACAGCTCGCTCTGGGGAAAATATTTCTGCTGTTCGCGGTAGTGTGTCTGACAAACTGTCTACCTCAAGCTATCATCATGCCCAACAGTTTCACCTTTCGTGCTCGTCGTTGCTGAACATTATGCATTTTTACATGTGCGCAAAGAAAAGGCAGTTGAAATATGATTACAGCAACATTAGTATATATAACATAACATTGAGCATAATTCCAATATTATATCGTTGGTCTCATGTAGAAAGGCCCTAACAAACATAATTGCAATTTTACTGGACAAGGAAAATCGTAATGTAAACTTTATACCTAATTATATCTTAAAGTAACTTTTTTTGTTCAATTGCTTGTATGAAAATATCTAATTAAATCTTCATGACACTGTGTACGTGTATGAAACGTAGTAGAATCCCTACAAAAGCTCAATTCAGGGAAAATGCGAGCTAGGGACTTTCCGCATGACACCAACGATATGATGGTATCGTTCGTCTGGCTCAAGCTCAAAGCTGGCTTTCGCCTAGAAATATTTTTATTTATAATTATAACAATAATTGCCGCGATCAATCATTCTTGATCGTTGAGTATAAAGGTTAAAAAGTATAACTGAATACAATTGTTAAAAATAGCCTATAATCGATTTAGCTATAGAGTGTTTCCCTATAAATATGTTTTCGTTTACATTTCTGTAACCATATTGTTATCGTCTATTAACCGCAGAATATAGTTATTTACAATCTTAGTATTGCACATAATATTATTAAAAATTACAATAGCTTTTATGACACCCAATACCAAAATATTTGCTTCTGACGTATATTTTTTACAAATAGCCTATTATCGATTTAGTTATAACAAATATGTTTTCGTTTGCATTATGATACGCTTATTCACACCTAAGTTCATAGTATAAACTAACTATTATCAACATTAACGACTTTTTCATATTCGTCATTGACAAGTATTTTTCTTTTTGGTTTGCTACTTTTTTTATAAAAAAGTTTTCAATAATTTTTTTTTTTATATAAAAAACACAAAAAGGAAAATACTAAAAACGAATATTGTGAAAAATGCATATAGAGCGTATATAGAAATCAAAACGTATGTTAAAATTATAATATTTGTATGTATGTTACAATCAACGATACCATGATAAATTCAACCATATTATGGTTGTGCCCATACTCTTTTCAGAGCCAGATGTACTTCACTCCATCGGATCTTCTTAATGTTTATACCACCTACATTCGACCGAAAATGGAATACAACTATCATGTTTGGGACGGTGCCTCAAAGTCTATTTTGGGGCTACTCGACCGTGTGCAGGAGAGGGCGAAAAAGCTCATCGATGGCAGTAGGGTATCCAACTCTATTGACTCACTGGAGCATCGACGCAGTGTGGGGTGCGTTACTCTGTTCTATCGTTAACAATGGATTTTGCTCTGACGAGATTAGAGATCTTATTCCGGAAACACACACATTTTTACATAGCACGCGTTCATCGTCCAGAGCTCATCCGGGGAATCGTACTACGCATTACAGAGAGAATTCGTTTTTCAGCCGTACGCTTCGTCTGTGTAACAAGTTGCCTGCAGACGTGTTTCCTATCTATTATAACGTTGGAAAGTTTAGGTCAAATGTTCACAAACACTACTCCCTCTTTCTCCTTCCTCACAACCTATTTTCTTAGTTCTGGTACAATGCACTGCATATGTAGGGGTCTTCCCCTGAGTACTGGTCCAATATAAAAAAAGAACCAAACAAATTTTAACGTCGAACCATACTATTGTTGATAACAGCCATACTATGTTACATCCAACAATATTAATATGGTTAACTATGGCTTTTATGTATGCTATTGTTAACAAAATACTTGAAAATTTAATTTTTTATTTCAGCTGTAGTAAAACATATCAATGGCAATAGTATGTAGCCCTTAGAATATTGCTTACAAGATGCAATCGACTCAAAAACTATAGTCCCTTAACCATTCCAAGTGTCGTCAATGGTGGCAAAAATGGCAAGTGGATGACCAATTCTCGAAGAAAATCATCTTCAGTGATGAGGCACATATTCACCGCAGCGGCTTCGTCAATAAGCAGAACTGACGCATTTCGGTGTATGATAATACAAAAGTGATTGTTGAAAAACAACAACCAAAGTTACTTTCGGATATTCATTTGTTCGAAAGGTGTAAAGAAAAGTAGAAAGGTGAGAATGGTGAAAAATATAAAGCTTGTCTTTTGACGAGTATGGTTAAAGCATTTTTCTTCTTCATTCTGAACAATTTATTTAGATTATTGGGATATAAAGTTAAATGTTTGCCAATATCTATCAGAAGTGTCCAAGTCTACTGTTGGTTAGGGTAGGTCCTACAAAATGTCGACATGCAGACATCTAGGAAACAAAAAACAATATATTAATAATTTTTGGATTTAAAAAAATCTCTTAGTATGTTTTCTAAAGCTTAAAGATACTACTATCCTGGTTGGATGTCTCTTTTTTGATTTTATACAAAAAATAATTTAAGTTGTCGTAAGAATTCTGCAGAAGGAACATGAAATATTGATAAAAAATAATAATTATAAAATTTTGAATAAAAATGAAAAAAGAGACCTTAAGCTTGAATATTTTATGTCTGAGCTTAATAAAATCAACGAGCTAGTGTAAAGAAAATATATAAAAATAAAAATTATAAAAATGTATTTTCATATGTTTTAATCTTTCATAGAAATAACATGTTTTCAAAATTTTTTTTTTGTTAGGAAAATTCTTTCTGTAAGCATTTAAAGGATATTTTTTTTATACTCGTATATTACATATGTACATTGCTGAAAACATTTTTTTCATAAAATTATATTTTAATGATTTTCTTTCGCAAAAAAAGATTTTGAAAAAAAAATTTAAGAAAAATTCTCTTATTTTTATTGCTTTTGTTTAAATTTGTATTTTTATTTTATTTATTTATAAATTTTTTTTTTTTATATTTTAGTAAAAATTTATCTCGAATCTTTTAAATTATTCATAGAAAAAATATTTGGTGTTAGAAATTTGTCATGTAAAAAATTTTTTTAATAAAGACAGCTAAGTGTAGAGGAAATTTTTTTAAATAAAAATTCTTGTCTTACTATTAAGGATAAGTAGACGTACTTGCTTATTACAAATAAATTCATGTTGCTATTTGGCAAGTGTGTGACTATTTTCCGATACGTAACTTTTCTTTGCACAAAACAAATTGTCTTTTCCGAGCCATTTTTACTGTCGTATAACGCAAAAGCTTAAGATATTAACCAATTTACCGCTGTCATTGTCCTGGAAGACAAATCATAAATTAGTCAATCTCAAGTTTAAAGGTTTGTTTTGCTGTTAAACAAACAAATCCTTAATGATCCTTTAAATTTATGTTGTTAAAGCATAACGATTTTCTTAAGAGCAAAAATTTCTTAAATATTTTTTTTAGAGTAATAACAAAACAAAAAGAAATCTTACTTATAAACGAGAAAGTATTTTTTTTTTTCATTATCTTATTCCTGCTCCAACTCGGAAATTAAAGTTATACTGCTGTCTCAGTCTGTTGTTTGCCACAAGTAAATTTGACTACAACTATAACAATTACAACAAAACATACATATAGACGTACTAGCAACGTGATGACAGGCTTGTGGCTTGTCATCATAATCATTTTGTCATCAATATGTCTGGGGGTATAATGCCAGCGAAAATGACGAAATGTCTTTCTGTTTTTATTTTAGTGTTTTCTGTTTCTTTTTTGTTTTTGTGCTGTTTTCTATTTTCTGTGATAAATGCAGATTTGAATGTGTCTGTGTCTGAATTTTATGTAACTGTCTAGTAAACAAACACATAGAAATTGATGGCGTAAGGACGCTTTCAAAACTGTTTAATAAAAAAACAAAACAAAAATCAAAAAGAAAACAACTTCATTCAAGGAAAATGACGAACGATAATGAGTCTAATCCTGTCAAGAGTATGGAAGGAAAGTAAACAAAACTTTATTGTACTGCAAAAAAAAAAAAAAAAAATACAAAACAAGATTTAAAGATAATCACTAAGTTCAAGAGCTTGTTTCATATCAACATAATTTTAATTCTTAAAACGTTTTTTGTTTCTGCTTTTAACTTTGATATTTATTCGACTGAATGAAAATATTTTGTAACAGTTTTCCACCGCCTTTACCTTAATCCCCCTACAACTGCTAACAACGCACAATAAAGTGTAAGAATGCATGTGCGATTATGTAGGTGTGTGTGTGTGTGTTCAAATGTGTTGTTATTAGGGGCTCCCTATTTGTTATGTTCGCGTATGTGTTGATGGTTTTATACGTATTTGTGGTGAAAATCATTTGGGCGGTACCCGTGGTATCCACATGGATACCGTGTATATGTACTTCAGAACAAACACCGACTCATATTCTCATTTATATGTTGTACGTATATAAAATTCTTTTTTTTTCTTGTTTGTTTTGTATATAAGAAAAACTTTTATGTACAACATTAATATGTATTTGTGTGCGAGCACTCGCACTCATCATATTGTAAGATATTTTATGACATACTTACTTTCAATATTAGATACATTTTCTCACAGATTTGTTACAGTTTTTGTTCTTCGCTTAGCTTTTTTATTTCTTTTATATTGCTTCTTCTTTTCATGCTGCTCCCAAAACGGAAAACATAAATTGCTCTTGTTTTGTTTTTTTCTTTTGTTTGTTCTTGCAAAATCAACACGCTGATTTAAGAGCATTTTTTGGGATTTTGTATAGTAAAGAAAAGCTCTTAATAAATTTCCCATAGTTACTGTGAATGCGGCGAAAAATTCACGTGTTTCCAATGAGAGGGGAAATTTTCCAAATTTCCATATGGAAGGAAAACAATTTCCAACAATAGAAGGAAGCATGTTGGTGAAATTTTGAAATTTCTCCTCTCTGACAACAAAACAGCAAGTTAAGGATAATATTACTACAACAATTTCCATTTGGTGAATTAATACTCTCATGTTGGTGTTTTGGGAATTATTTTTGTTTCTCTCTTTGGGAGAGAGTGTTCAGTATTGTTTGGCTTTTTGCAACTGTGATGAATGAAAATGACTGAAGGGCCCTTAAGAAACTTATTCGTGATTTTGAAAGGAAATAAAATGTTTGGCGCAAGAAATATTTATAATTGTTTAAATGTTTTGGAGAAGCAAACAAATGCATTTATTTTAATTCGTATATACATACGTATAAAAGAATTATTGAAAATGTTTTTGTTCTTAAAAGGGGGTTTTTAAGAGATAAGGAATTTTGAAATGCAATGAGAAATTCATTAATTTTTAGCCCGCTGTTACTTGTACGTGATGGAAATTGAACCCCACGACTTTAATTTATTACTATAACTTTCTTTTTGAATATGTCCTAACTTCATATTAAAGCTACTTTTTATATATACTAATAGATATAACTCCAACTGAGTTTATAGTTCACTCCGTACTCAGTTATATAAAGCCTGTTTTTGGTTTCCTAGTAAGAACAAAAATTTTTAGAAAACATTTTATTTCTATGAAACATCAAAAAATATGAAAATACATTTTTATAATTTTTATTTTTATATTTTTCTTTACCTTAGCTCGTTGACTTTTTTAAGTGCAGACGTAAAATATACAAGCTCAAGGTCTCTTTTTTTATTTTATATAAAAAATGCTATAATTATTTATTTATGTATATCAATATTTCATCTTCCTTCAGCAGAATTCTTTCGATAACTTAAAGCATTTTTTGTATAAAATCAAGCCGGAATAGTACCTAGTATATTTATCCTTAAAAAAAAAAAAAAAAAAAAAAAAAGAAAAAAAAAAAAAAAAAAAAAAATATATATATATATATATATATATATATATATATATATATATATATATATATATATATATATATATATATATATATATATATATATATATATATATATATATATATATATATATATATATATATATATATATATATATATATATATATATATATATATATATATATACTGAGAATTTTTCAAATTAAAAAATAATAAATAGCTTAGTTTTTGTTTTGTAGCTGCCTATATGTCGACATTTCATAGGAGCTAACCTAATCATCAGTAGACTTTTGAAAGATATTGTCAAATACTCAAGTTTATATCCCAATAATATAACTAACTTTAACCCTACCCGTCAAAATAAAAAAAGCAATATTTTTATTTTTCACCTTTCTCACCTCTCTACTTTTCTTTATACCTTTCGATTGGTACGATTTGTTTTTTTTTTTTTTTTGGAAAGTGTCAAAAAGCAGAGAACAAAAATTCAAACAACTGAAACATTTTTATTTAAAAATTCTCAATAATTTATTATAAAAGGTGAATGTTTGACAATATCTTTCAGGAGTTTCGAAGTCTACTGATGATTAGGTTAGCTCCTATGAAATACTGACAATAGATAACTAGGCAACAAAAAAAGCAAGCTGTTTATAACGTTTTGATTTGTAATATATATAATTTTTAAATTAAAAGTTTTTTGGTTTGTACATATGTATGTACATCGGGTTTTAGTTCAAGTTTTTCCTTTCTTAAATTTTTTCTTAAGAAACGTTTTTTTACAATACAAATTTGCTGTAATCAATAATTGCTGATTGAAGAAGAAAAGAAAAAAAATAATCAAATCTTTAGCTGGGGGACAACTAGCTGTTTCGTATGCGCTACACTACTCATCAGCACCCACTGGAATGCTGATGAGTAGTGCAGCTTTAAATCATCTAAATTTGTGGGGTTTTTTTTTTGTAAACTTCTTGTTTGCAATAAACCCACAAAAAAATCAGGTACAGTGAGGTCAGGAGACCTGGGAGGCCAACGGAATGTGGAGTTTCATGAATTCAGTTTGATGGAAAATGTTTGCCTCAATTCTGTCATAACAGGCGTGGGGCTATGTAACACTAAGTAATGTAAGACCGTTTTCTTCGAAAAAGTAAGGCCCGATAATGAACCTTGAAGAAACTGCACACAACACTGTGTTGCGAAGTGGATGAAATTGCATCGTCAGACATAAAAATGCACTTCAGGACGTTTTCATCCTCTGACACCATTTGAATGATCTTCTCACAAAATTCCAAGCAAATCGGGAAGTCTCTAGGATTTAGTTTGTCTGATAGTTGAATCTTATATGGAAATAAGTTTAAATCTTGGTGGAAAATTGTCTGCAGCAACTGTCTGCTGACACCCATTTGAGTAGATAAGCTCCATGTCGAAACTCTAGGATTGGATTGTATGGCAGCAGTTACAGCAGCGATAGTCTCCAGCGTCCAAATTGAGTGATCTCGATGATAAGGCCTTCATTCGATTGTGGCACGCTTGGCAAAATTCTTTATAAGCCTCATTGTACTCCATCTACTAGGAGGAGTGTCGCCAAACGTGTGCCTATATTATATTTAGACGGAAACAACGGAGTCTAAATCGTGAAAGCGTTGCACTATCCAAATACTTATTTTATTGTCCCAATTCTCAATTTTAGTTAAATTTAGAGATCAATCTATAAAACAACAAAAATAAAACAGGTTAGTTACATAGAAAATAACTTATTACGTTTTTTTTGGTAGCAGCTTTCATCAGCCACCCTGTATATGCTTATTATTTTAACTCCATTGTTTCGTAGTTACGAAAGTCTTACGTTAATATAATGAAATATTTCCATTATATTTACTACACTGCTTAATAGCTGCAACGAAATTCTTACATTTTTATGTAAACGTTTTTCGCAACACGAATAAAACAATTTTCGTAACAGTAGTAAATAATAAAGTGGTGCTACGCCAAATTAATGAGGCTTTCATAACTGGAATGAAACTTTTCATGGTATTAAAGATAGAATGAAGAACGAAACAGTTTCATTCTCACAACGAAACATTCTGCTTTCAGTGTGCGAGAGGGAGTTCATTTTGTATTGGCAGTTTAGTCTGTCCTATATAGAATGTGAGGTGTTAATAAAACGCCATAAGCTGGGCACATCAATAGCTTTTTGTAATGAGCTCTAGGAGCCCTGCGTTATCCCGACGTATAATGGAAAAATACGTCGTTATAATGAAATTACATGCATTGCGGAAAATATAGCCTAGTTGTGGTTAAAGTGCTGCAACACTGAAACACCAAAATGTCACCAGGAAATTTTCACTCACCAGAGTCTTTAAAAGGAAACACTGCTGCGGTTTGAATGTATCATATACAATTGCTCTCGACTAATTTTCAAATAATAACAATACGTTTCGAAAACGTGTTTTTTTAGTATAATTTTAAAACTATTTCAATGCTTTATGCTAGCAAACAAATCTCTTATTAAATACTAAACACTTTTAGTATTATGCAACATCAAACATAAATCATATTTCAATGCCACAATTATCTTCACAGCAGCAACACGAGCTCATGAGTTTTTCAATCAAGTGGAAAGAATTCACATTAACGTTCACTTAATTTTCTGCTAAATCAAAAACAAACAAAAATACCAAAAAACAAGTGAAATAGAAAACGAAAAAAGGCAAAACTAATAACCCAACAAATGCCGCCTTCAAATTGAGCAGAAAATCCAACAAAATTCTAAAATTAAGAAATAACAATTATAATAGCAAACATACATACATATATACAAATAAAACGCAAAATGCAGCAAACAGAAATGTGTCTAACTTCAGCCGCAACACTCTGTTTGCCCCTGTGAAGAACGAAGAGTTTTGAAGTTATGGAGTCAAGTTTACTGCCACTGCATGGAACAGAAAAAGTATAAACGTTAAGGACGTAGGTCAAGTTAATTTCTTAAATGAAAAATTCCTAAATAAAGATAAAAATAATGATATTGTATATAATAAAAAATGTAATATAAAAAAAGTTTCATATAACAATCATAAAATTCAATCAAGTAATTTGTTTTTTAGCCGTGAAGTGAAAGTATTCGTTTTAGACCATCACATGTACATTTAATAGAGCACGGAAATTTTGTATTTATTTTTCAATATGCAGCTCACTCAACCCTGACGAAAAGCAAAAAAAATTGAAACACAAAAAAAAGTAACACTTCAACTATGGAAATTGTGTTCTTGAGGCAAATTCTTCGAAGTGTGGTGGAACTCTCAACTAAAAAAATATATTGATCAATAAAACTATACGCACGAGTCATTAAACGCACTAAAAACATGACTTCTAAGTACGAGTATATAATTTTCTAAGAATTTTTTTATGTAAAATAACTGAGCAATTATATTCTTAAAACATATTATTTATTAAATTCACTCATTTAAACCAAACCCTTAATTAGGCCAATTGATTACAAAAAAATATAGCTTAAAAAATTAAAAACCACGCTTCAATATCAAACTAATAATCAGATAATTATCCGTATAATGCGTTCCGAGCTTTTTTTGGAACTCCAAAAATTTACTTCGGGAATCGCCAAAATGCCCCACTTCCCCGGACATATTATGACAACTTCAGTAGTCGCACTAATTCGAATGACCGTTAATAGTTCAGATACTCGTTCCATGGCCAATATGCGAATCGATTATAAAAAACCGGTTTAGATTCAGTTAGCGGAGCGATTTCAAATCTGTTGGGAATTCTCAAAGTTGGCTTGAGGAAACGCCAAAATCCCCCAATTCCTCACAAGCAATACAGAAGCTTGATTGACCAAAGGGTGGTGACATTTTAAAGACGGATGTTGATTTTGAATACAACACAAATTATTTAAAAACTATTGTCATTTCTTTTTATTATGATAATATTATTATGGCATGGAACCAAATATCAGCCAAATGGCGGATGTGGCGACACACCTCCATGCGATGATTCAAATAATCTATGACGCTGAGCCATAATTGAGGATCTACGCGTATGCCGTTAATGTACCGAATTAACTAATCCTTTAGTTATTGAATTATTTCTGGCGTATTAACGTACCTCTTTTCTTTCAAATAACCCCAAAGAAAGAAGTACAATGGCATCAAATCACATGATCTTGGCGATGGTGGGAGATAGCCCGGCCGTTGAACTTGTCGCACAAAAGAGCCATTGTTTCGTTATGCATTCAAAAACCTTAAAAAGGATTTTCAGTTCATAAAAAAATTATGCTTGAACGCTACAGAGAACAATAATTTTTACGTCGTGTTGTAGGTGGCGTCGAAAAATTGATACGGTCGATAACCCCATGAACAAAATGTCATATGTAAAGTCCGGCCAACCAGCCAAGTTTACGCTGAAACCGAATATCCATAGCACTATGGTAATGCTCTATATTTGGTTGGATCAGAAGAGTGTTATGTATTATGAGCTGTTGAAATCGGGATAGACGATCACAGGGGACAAGTAATTCACTTGAAGGGAGCAATTATCGATTGAAAGATTCAATCGAACATAAGGCCATAATCTTCCATCATGATAACTCTCGGTCGCACGTTGCAAGACCGGTCAAAAACTATTTTAAAAACTAAAAACTTTCGTATGTATAACGTAAATAACCTTTTTGTATTGTATTTATTAAAGAAATAAAAATCGCAAATAAAAGGAAACTTGTTCGTGTATAAAAAAAGTCGTTGTCAGGAATGGAACACTCTACCAGTAAGCAATGGAGTATATAAAAAGTCCTATATTTATTCAGCGTAATGAAATATTACATTGTTTCGTAGCTATTACAAAAAGTTTACATTAATGCGTCACATAAAAAACACATTGCATGGACATCGCTTAGGAGTTGTTGAACATCGTGAACGACGATCTAGATGGGTGTATGTCTATGACATTGAAACCAAAGCCCAATCATTCCAATGGAAGCGTCCAGCAGAGCCAAGACGGCACCTCAAGTTCGGTCAAATGTGAAGGTTTTGCTCACTGTTTTCTTTGACTGGCGTGGTGTATCATGAATTCTTGCTGTCAACTGTACTATCAATAAGGAATACAAACTTGAAGTTAAGCGCCGTTTGCACGAAGCAATTCGTCAGAAACGCAAGGAATTTTGGAGAAATCAATCATAGACTTTGCGTCTCACAGCTCACACATAGAGTGCATGAGTTTTTGGCCAAAAACGTAACCGTTATCAAGCCTAAACCTCTGTATTCACCGGACTTGGCTCCGGCCGGCTTTTTCCTCTTCGCAAAACTGAAGACACCTTTGAAAAGAAAGCGTTTTGCTACGATTGAAGAGATTCATTACTCTATTCTATCGTTACTACAATGGATTTTGCTTTGACTAGATTAAGGATCTTGTTCCCGAAACTCGCACATTTTTACGTAGCACGCATTCACTGTCCAGAGCCCATCCCTTTGTGGTCGATTGCCCGGGGAATCGTACTACGCATTACAGACAGAATTCGTTTTTCAGCCGTACGCTTCGTCTATAGAATAAGTTGCCTGCAGACGTGTTTCCTGTCTGTTATAATGTTGGAAAGTTCATTTCAAATATTCACAAACACTACTCCCTCTTTCCTTCTTCTCACAACCTATTTTTTTCCTAGTTCTAGTACAATGCACTTCATATGTAGGGGTCATCCCCTGGGCACTGGTCCAAGATAAAAGAAAAAAAAGAGAAAAATCGAAACAGAAGCTGTTAGCTATACCAAAAAGCTCCTCTCAAAAGTATTTCGAGGGTAGGAGTAAACGCTGGCGTAGGTGTATTATATCTGAGGGGGATGGATTTTAAAGGGGACAACATAGTTATTGATGATTAAATAAATACTTATTGAAAAAAATAAAAATAACGGTTATTTTTTGATTAGCCCTCGTATGTACGTTTATAGCTAGCACCATCTTTGTTTGTATTAAGATATATTCTTTTTTGAATAAAAGTTTCCTGCCATATATATCGCTCGTTTATTGCAACATAGTCATATCTCAAAAATGAGCTTTTCGAGTTAACAATGCAAAATTGTTAACAGTACTACCTTTTATATTGTGGTAAAAATTTATTCAAATTACTTACAACTGTTTCCTTTAGAAGATATATTTAAAATTTTTTTTCTAAGACTTGTATGGAAGCTAAAAATTTGTAATGCGTTTTTCTCGAAACAAGCTTTTTTGAATTATGACTATGTTGCAATAAAGGAGCGATATATTCTGGCGTTAGTATCAAAAGTTCATATCGGCTGAAATCTAAACAAAACACATTTTGAAAAGCAAAATATTAAACATTCTAAACAATGCGTTCATTGGAATATGAAATGAAAAGTTTGAAACATGAAAATCTATTTTCTGGCATGAATTGGTGTTTTTCTTTGTTTTTGTTTTTTTTTTTTTTTTTTTTTTTGCCAGTTTTATGCGTAACTTCCGTATATAACATATAAACATATGTTTACGATAAAATGCACACTCCAAAATCTATTTAAAAATAGTTTTGTTAAGAAAAAATATTTTCAGCGAAACATTTAAACGCGGCACTTGCACTCACAATGATGAAGGGACAGACATACAGACAACTAGCCACACATTGTTGCTGCATGTGCTCTATATCTTGCTGCATGATTTTCATATACTTAAGAGTTATTAAAAAATTATTTTTTGTTATACAAACCATACGGACAAATTGGTGGTATCACTTAATGTTGGCGGGTGTAATGATTTGTACATAAATACATACAACAAGTAATATAGTTTGATTACATTTTTGTTTGGGCTTTGAAGGGTAATTACAAGTACTTGCTGTTGACTGTTTCAGAGTTGTGTGAGGTGATTCAAAGGGTAAAGAAAATAATATTAATAGTTTGTGTCTTGAAAGGTATGTGTTTAAAAACGTAATTTTTGTTCTAAATTATTTTAAAACACTTGTTATTTTTAATTCCATTGTAAAAAAAGCCAACCAAGCTGAAAGACAACTAACATCCACTAGGTCAAAAGTTGAAAAGTGAAAAGTTCTTAACACGAATTAAAAGTCTCTATACAAAACACAGCAACATGTTGTATATACATCATAATTTCACACACATGTTGCCAGCAGAGAAAAACATGGCAATTGTGTACACAACAATATAGTTAACGTAGCGTTTAGACAGAAAAGTAATTTCATGAAAGTTGCAATACACTCACACTTTTTCACTAACACACTCACATTTTGTTTACTTTCCACTCAGCTTTTATCAAAAATTTCATGAAACAAATTTTTTGAAGTTTTCTGAAAGTAAAATGACAAATTGCTAAACACTGTTGCCACATACAAAGAATTATATTGAAGTGAAATAATGATTATAAAATTAATTATGAAAAAAATTATAGCATGTTTTCTTTTTAATGTATATAAAGAAAACAATTAAAGTCTTTTTATAAAGATAATCTTATAAAAACTTTATTATAATAACAAGTTTTTTCAACTATTGTCTGTATATGTAACATGATACAAAAAACAAGGTAGCCGCTTTGCTACAACAATACAACAATAAAAAAATAACAGGTATTTTGTTTGTGTAAAAAGGCGAATTCAAACTTAAGCTGTCAAAAGTAGTTGATAGCGAACATATACAAAAATTTAAATGGCGCCGAAAAATTCAAACAAAACTTGACAGGGAAAGTGCCGCCATATTAATCGAATTCGCTTGAATTCGTCGATGCATCCACCTAATAATTAATTCGCCTTGATATGTAACAAATCTGTATATGTAATAAGTTTCACAACTCTAGTTAGTAAGCAAATAAAATAAGAATGGAGAGAAGTAGGGGCAAATTTTCTAACTCTTTGCTTTGGCGACATTTCTAAAATGAACTTTCACTTTCCTGTGTGCACTAGCAAGAAATTTTCATTAAAGTCGTCTATTTCACTGAATTTATTTATAATACGTAAACAGAAATTTCATGAAAGTACTTTTCTGTGTAATGGCATCGTAAAGAACAATATTATGGGGCAAACTCAGGAGCTACATTTTTATTAAAAAGTTACCTCGCTGATCGAAAGCAATTTGTTGAAATAAATGGCTGCAAAATTTATGTTGGGAAGTTGAATGTTATGTTTTACAAGGAAGTGTTTTATTTACTGTTCATCTGTAATTTTTTGGAAAATATCTCTCCTTATCCTGATAATGTTTGTTTGTTTAATCACTGCAAACATGAAATAGTTTTAAAAGCTCAACTGGAATGTGACGCAACGTTAATGAAAAAGTTTTTGAGGCTAAATAAACTGGTTTTATACACTAATCAAACAAAAGTATTGAGATTTAAGCATTATTTGAGTAATACAAAAGTTTTTAGTATACGAGGTCTGAGCAAAAATAACGGTTCTTTTTAATTTTTTCAAAAAGTATTCCATAAAGCTGATTTTGCTCTAAAGCCAATTTGTTTTTCTTTCTATAAATTTCCCATTCACAATATTGAATGATATGGCATGTATCGCTAATCATCAATTTAGCTTTCGGGCTAAACATAGCAACATAGAACAAATACACAGACTAGTCAAGGTCATAAGACAGACTTTTGAAGACAAAAAGTATTGTTCAGTTGTATTCATTGACATTTGCCAAGCTTTTGATAATGTGTGGCACGATGGAAATAAAGTTGAACTTGCCTGCAAACACTCACAAGCTTCTGGAAAGCTACTTATACGACCGGAAATTTGTTATCAAAGAAGGTGACTTTACAGTCAATCGGAGCAGGAGTTCCCCAAGGTAGCATTCTAGGACCCACTCTATATTTGATTGACGCATCTGACATGCCAATGAGATCCGGAATCCATACTTCAACTTTTGCAGATGACACAGCTTTTTTCAGCGTTCATGAAAACCATCAAGAAGCTTCACGAAATTTTCAGCAGTATATTTCAATATTAGAGAAATGGTTGAAACTTTGGAAAATAAAAGTTAATGAACAAAAATGTATTCACGTTACATTCACACTACGTAAGCAAACATGTTCGGCTCTCCAAATTAACAATACACCTATTCCGCAGCATAATGAAGTTAAATATCTTGGTATTTACCTCGACCGTAGGTTAACGTGGAAGCCTCACATTGATGCGAAAGTCACTCAGTTGAATTTAAAAGCAGCGCAACTAAATTAGCTAATGGGCAGAAATTCGACATTGAAGTTGGATTGCAAACTTTTGTTATATTACGCAATTCTAAAGCCTATATGATGCTACGGAATGCAATTATGGGAAACAATCTCAACATCTAAAATTGAAAAAATTCAAAGACGACAAAACCAAATTCTTCGAATGTTTACTGCAGCTCCATGGTACGTAAGAAACTTACGAGTTTACAGGGATCTGCGTGTTCCGCAGGTAAAATACGAATTCTCTAGGTATGCGACAAGGTATATTAGTAAACAGGAACTTCACCCAAATCCTCTTGCTTAACTCTCGGTTGAGAAGAAGGGATACCCTTGCCACCATCAGATCATTAAAAAGGTGATTCTCTCGATATTATTCACGTAAAATAAAGCTTTTTTGTCTAGCATTGGCTGGACTTAAATAACTTTTATATTTAGTATTAAGATTTGAATACTTATAGCCTGTTCGCCGATATCGAATGAAAATGTATGCCAAAGAAAGCTAGTCCCTCACACTCGAATCAATTTGGGTTTGTCTATGTCACTATTAATCGTTCGCATGTACTTATATTTTTTAAAAGACACACATCCTTAACATAGAATAAAGTTGGAAAAAATCCAAATCAATTTTCTTTCGCCTAGAATGCGGATGAACTTATCCTTTCGCCATCGGCGAACTTACTGTTGTTGTAAGTTAATATTTTGAAGATTCAATAAATGAATGAATGAAAGCTAAAATTGAGTCATCCAAAGATTTCTGAGCATAGAATAAGTTTTCCCACATACTAAATTTATGGGACTCGACCGAGATAATTTGTTACTTATTACAATACCAAGATTTTTAGCATCATCGACAAGATTAATTATAATATGATGGTAGGTTTTCAGAAATGTAATCACTTCTGCTTTTTGGCATTGATTTCGATTTTTCTGCATTTAAACAAAGACCATTGGCTAAAGACCATGTATATACGTTGTCAAGATCATGATTTACTTCTACGATGTATCCGTTTATTTCAGATGTGTCTACCATGAAAGTTGAACAGCATCGGCGTACATGCGTATTCCACAATATCTGAGTGCAGGTGATAAGTCAGTGGAATAAATAGTATAAAAAATTGGGCCAAGGATTGAGCCTTGTGGAACACCTTTTTTTTTCTTAGACTTTATTAGTTTTCATTTTTTTATATAAATTATAAAATTATAATTACTTGATTTTCCTTTTTTTTCTCTCTTTTATATATTTTTTTTTCTCAACTCCTCCAATAATGTCCAAAGGGCGCTGAGACACAAATCATTGAAAAACTATTTTTTTTATGTATTTTCATTTTTACTATTTCCGCTTTTTACACTTAACATATTTATTTATATTTATAGTGTTATAAAATCAAGAGTGGCAGAAATAAATAAAGAGAGTACTAAATTAAAATCAGCTTCTAAATCTCAAACAAAATTGGTCTCATAAGACAGTAAAGTAAAGCAAAAATGTTCACCAAAAGCAAAATGAAATTAAAAGAATGTAATAAATACGAAAATTTATGGTGATACTAGTTGACTTTATGGCCAAGACAATACAAAAGTATACATATGTATATACAAACACAAATTACTCAAACTCACATTTATACAAAGCATAGAACAAAACAAAATATATAAAAAATAAGAATGCCACTAAAAACAAATAAACAGAGCAAAAATTAAAGCATAAAACAATGTATCAAAGAAAACAAAAAACCCCAGCTGATGCCAAAATATCTCTATATTATAAGATACAAATCTATAGCATACTTTGGGGGAGTGTGTGATTATTGTTAATTTGTAGCATATGTTGCTGGAAAATTTATATCGAAATATTATTTGATTTGTAGCACTGTAACAATGAATTGAAAGACAGCACCTAAACACACACAAAACTTAATTTAATATAATGTTTATTCACCAAAAAGTGATTAATGATTTTTTAAGCTTGATTACATTTATACAATCAATTTACTCTACTATTTGGCAAAAACAATGAAAACCTTTTTGGATACATTTTTGGCAAAGCGTGTTGTAGAGACAACAAAATCAGCCAAAATAAAAACAACAATATTTTGTCGGTTTTGTTTACACAATTTTGTAAACAATCCACAAGTGTCATTAAAATGTCCTAACACGCATTCACATGCATGGCTTGATATCACATGTGTAATACAGTGTGTATATGCGCAAACAAATATTTTGTTGCCAAATTGATTTTGCGTTTAAAGAAAATGCAATATTTTAAAAGTTGTTTTTTTTCTGTGATTTTGGCTTTTTGGCATGTTGTTGGTTGGTGTAACATTTGAAACCGCATATTGTCAACAATGAGCTTATAAATTCGTTGTGCAAAAATGCGTTCTTCTAACCAAATTGAGGACATGTTAAAATAAATTACAATTTTTAAGAAGAGAGAGAGAATACTGGAAATAATTCTTTGTAAGCAAAGTGTTAAAAGAAAATAATGTTTATATAAGGGCAGAAAATTTTTAATTGAGACTTTCTCATAGTAGAAATTGTTGCCATTATTACAATTATAGAACATTATTATAGTAAATAGATTTTTTTTATATAAAATATTTCTGTGGTAATTTTTTTTTGTAGGGATTTGGTTTAAAAACTTCGCAGGAAACTATTTCTGCACACAAGTTATTTTCTAATATAATCCTAATACTTAATTTTACAAAATTTTTTGTCTCGGAAAATTTTTGGTGGAAAGCTGTGTTTATTGAAAATATTTTTTTTACAGAAATGTTATTTTTGTAAATTTGTTTTTCTGTACAAATCTTCTTCTGTAAAAGGCTGTTCCTAGTCAGCAGTTTTTGATGGAAGTTTTAGATCTATGGCAAAAATTTTTTCTATAGCAACTTTTTTTTTTAACAAATGTATTTGCTTGAAAGTTTATTTATTTCTTTTGTTCCCTAAAAGTTTTTCTTTGCAACATTTTTCTTAAAATTATACTTCTTGTGAAAAAGTCTTTTTAAAAATCTTTTTTTGTAGTAAACCTTTTAATCTATTAAACTACTACTCGTTAACAATTTGGCATAGTTTTTGTTATGAAAAATTTATGCTTGCGAAAAATTTTTTTGAAGAAAATTTTGCTATTGCACTCTTTAAAAAAAAAAAAAAAAAAAAACTATTTAATATAAGAACTTTTTTTTAATTTTCAAAACTTTTTTGGTAAATATTTTCTTAAAAAAATTTTATGTACATTTTAATAAAAAATTTTTCTATTGAAATTTTTTTCTTAAGAAAATTAAAAAATTTTTTTTTTGTACAGAAAACTGTTTTATAAAAATTTTTTTCTATATAAATTTGCTATAAAAATTTTTTTTTCAAAATATTTTTTCTGAAGAAAATTTCTTCTAGAGAAAGTTTTTTATAAACTTTTTTTTTTCTATGAAACATTTTTTGATAAAAAAATTTTCTATAGAAATTTCCCCGATAAAAAAATTTTCCTGTTGAATATTTTTCTATAGAATTCTCTTTTGTAGAAAATTAGCTATAAAGGTATCTATCTCTACATGAATTTTTTCTCTTTTGAAAATTTTTTTATAGAAAATTTTTTCTATAGAAAAAACTTTCTATAGCAATTTTTCTATAGCAATTCATGTCAAAATCATGTCCTTTATTAGTTTGGTAATAAATTAAGATTTTTCTCTTAAAATGATTTTCTTTAAAAGTGTCTACAAGGAGAAAAATTTCCTGATAGAATTTTTCTAAGAAAATATTTTCTGATTTTTTGTTTGCTAGATTTTTTCTAGGGACATCTTTTAATTCTTTTTTTTATAAATATAATTTTAACGAAAATTAATTTTGTATAAATGTTCTACAAAAAATTTTTTCTTGATGATTATATTTCTAAAAAATTATTTCTGAAGAAAAAATTTTCTTTAAAACCAATTTTTGTATAGAAAACTTCTTGTATACATATTATTTTTCTGGAAAAATTTATTTCCTTTAATGAATTTGTTCTTTATAAAAACGATTTTCTGGTAAAAATTTTTTAAGTGTTTAAAATATAATTCTTCTGAAGTTATTATATATTGTGTTCTTCTACTAAAAAGATTTTGCAGATAAAACATATTTCCTATAGAAAATATATACTTATAGTGTTTTTGCTTCTGCACAAAACTCCGGCTTGGTAAAAGGTAAAAACAAAAAAATTTCTCTAAAAATGCAATTAGTTGTTTGCCTGCGATAAAACAGAAAATATGCAACATGAACAAAAATTAATTTATTTGAAATAGCTGGCAAAAAGAAAAGAAGAGTTTTAAATAAAATGAATGATTTTTGAAGATACGAAAACACCATTATATATTTCTATTAAAAATATTATCCATAAAATTTGTTTCCTTAGAAATTTACTGCTCTGGAATAGTTTTCGTTTTAAAAAGTTTTTTTCTATAAAAAATTCCTTGATTGAATTTTTCTAGGAAAATTTTTTCCAAAAATATTTTGAAAGAAATTTTCTAAGAAAAAATATTTTTAATGAATATTGCTTTCTTATACATTCGGTTTTATTAAAACTTTTCCAAAAACAATTTTTCGCTCAAAAATAGTTTTCTAAAAAATAATTTCTGAAATAATTTTCTTTTATACCAATTTTTATGTAAAACTTTTATGGTTTTTTTCATAAAAGATATTGTATGTTTACTAAATTCTTATTTGACAAATTTCTACACAAAATTTTTCAATTAAGTGCTTGATAAATACACAATATTTTTTATGAATACTGCCGTTAGTATATATAATATTTTTTCACGAAAAATTTCGTTCTTATAAAGAAATTTTTCTCCAGAAAAATTATCCACAAGAAAAATCGTTGGTTTCTTAAGGATGTTGGTATATAGTATGTCCTCGCCTGATTAGTGTTAAGAATTTACATTCTTCTCCTACCCGAGTTTTGAAATTTTAATTTCGTTTAAAGTACAACTAGGCCTTTATTTGAGAAGAACAGCCAGTTTACTGCAAATAAATAAATGGTATCAATAACTCTTCGTCATATTGAGCACACGTTGATTTTACCAGAAAACAGTTTATATTTTCTTTGTTGTTTGTTGTTATTTTTTTTAGCTCATCGTTAGTTTGTCAGCAGATGTTGCATGCAATTCATCAATATCATTTTATCAATTTGCACGGCATATTGATATACTGCTTCAACTATGACAACAATAACAACAGCACAACTAAGGCAGCATGCATACGAGTACTCGTACATATTGCAAAATAAAAAAAGCAAAAAAAAAGGAAAATGTGCAAAAAAAAAAGTAGGAAGAAAAACGAAAATTTGAATTAAAAATAAACGCAGAAATACAAGTAAGAAAATAACGATTGTGTGTTTGTATACGAGTATATTCAGCTGGCGTATTTATTTGTTTCGCACATACTCCAACTACAGCAAATTGCTAACTTCACCCCATGAGCTCGGCTGTGCATGGGATGTGTGGGTGTTGGTGGGTGGGTGAGTGGGTGTGTGTGAGTGCGTTTGAACATATAAACTAGTGATACACTTGCTTGATTATTTGATTTTTACAAACTGCTTGAATTCTGGCTACAACTTTAGTATGTGTGTGTGTGTGTGTGTGTGTGTGCGTATTTGTATGTTTATACAAGGATATCGTGTTGCTTGTATATGCGCATTCATCCAGCTTGTGATGGTGCTTTTGCTTGTTCGACATTGATTTTGATTTTTATGTGGTTTTGATGTGTTTTATAAAATGCAGCCTGTTTGGTCGCACGCTTTTGATACCAGGCCATCTTTTTACCAATTTTTAATATTTTTTTTTTCTCTTCTCATATTTGTTGTTACAAAATGCTACCGCTCTTTTTTTTTTTTAATTTGCCTTCAAACTCTTGCCATACATCTTTTGTTTACTGTACTCATCCAGTCATATGTTTTCAGATCCTGTTTTCTATGTGCTATATGTATGTGCATGTGTATGTATACATGTAGTCGTATGTGTGTAAGAAATCATGTATATTTGTGTATCTTTGAGTCCTTTAGGAATATGAATTGCGACAGTAATTCAATTTTAACAATTTTTCAACTGTTATTGACGTGACGGTGATTTGTTACGATTTCAATGAGTTTTTCTTCAGCATTTGTGTATGTTTGTTAGTGTGCTTTGGTTCATTTTATTTATGTGATTTTTGCTAGCCATTCTTTGTATATTGTGTTATTAAAGGCCTGTCCATATTTTGCGTTTTTTTTTCTTGTTTCATATACTGTTACTCTGGTTTCCAATGCTATTGCCAATATTTGCTTATGCGTGCTGGTGAGTTGTTGCCTGATAGAAATATGTTGTATGGTACACACACACACACACATTACTACTTTAAGATATAAAAGAATATATATAAAAACTGAGTCAAAGCTATATGTTTTAATCAAATTTTCTTGTATTTAAAAGCTGTTTTTAAATACAGTTGCAAAAGCATAGAGGACATAACAAGTCCTTGATATTAATTATATTAGAAAAATTTTCAAAGTAAAAAAACTCCACGTGGCTTTGTGGGTCATTATTGGCACAAAGCCCCAAATGGGAGTAAATGAACGTCATGAATGTATAACTACCGGGTGGTTAAATTTTAAGGGCCGCTGTTGAATGTGAACAGCACCTGAAGTTTTTCTAGCTCTTTTCTGCATTTCAAATAACATTTCTCAGTTTCAGTCTAATTCAATTTGAACCATGAAAAGATACGCAATCAAGCAACGCGTTAAACTTATTTGGGACTATTATGAAAATGGGCATTCAAATCAAAATGCATATCGTGCACTTCATGATTTTTTCGGTCAATTTAGTCGTTGAAATGTGTGTACAATCGTGCAAAAATTTTACCAAATGAGGTCTGTAGTAGATGTGAAAATACCAGTAAACGATCGAACAGCTTGTTCTATAGAAAACATTGCTGCTGTTCGCAAGAGTGTGGCTGAAGTGCCGTCCACCTCAACTCGTCATCGTGCCCAACAATTGCACCTCTCACGCTTGTTGTTGAAGAACGTTATGCATAAATACTTGCATTTACATGCTTACAAGGCTAAATTGACTCAAAGACTAAAGCCTCGTGAGCATTCCAAACGTCGACAATAGTCAGAATGGCGGCAAGATGATTCGATGGTAGAATACATTTTTGAAGAAAATTATCTTTAGGGATGAGGCAAATTTTTATCTCAATGAATTCGTCACTAAGCAGAATTGCCGCATTTGGGCGAATGATAATCCAAGAGTGATTGTCGAAAAATCAATACATCATCTCACGTGGTGGCGATGTCAATTGGCTGCCAAGATCAACATGATCTTTAGGATTATTGGAAAGAGAAGGTCCATAAGCCAGCAATAATTCAAGAGCTAAAAGCTCTTAAGCAGCAGTAAAAACCTTAAATCATATAAAAATATTCTTTTAATACTTTCTTAAAACCTTTTATGCTTTTACAAAAGTCTCGGTCTTCGATAGGTAGATAATTATTCCATAGCCTACAAACTCTGACCAAAAATGATCTTGTCCTAAACAGAGTCGAATGAATAGGACAGACTAAGCTGAGGGACAACTGGGTGTATTCATTTATTTTTTTTCTTGCCTTCTCTGATCAAGAGTTATTGATCGCGGCCATTATTGTTATAATTAAAAATAATGCTTGACGAAAACCAGGTTTTCAACTTTAGCCATTATATAAATCATAGTAAATTTTATACACAAATATTTATTCTGAAATGGTGCTCGAAGGGTGCTTTGTTATATTGTGAATGCCCACGTAAACACATAATATGTACATACTATGTACTCCATTTTCAAAACATTTTTTCTTGTGGGCAAAAACGTACTCCTGTCACATTCACACTGTGTAAACAAACATGTGCGCCTATCCAAATTAACAATTCACCTATTCCGCTGCACAGGGAAGTCAAGTACCTTGGTATTCGCCTGGACACGTAGCCTAACGTGGAAGTTTCACATTGAGGCAAAAGTCACTCAGTTGAAACTAAAAGCAGCGTAAATAAATTGGCTTATGGGCAGAAATTCTACCTGGAAGTTGAATTCCAAACTTCTGTTATACAATGCAATTCTAAAGTCTATATCGCGCTACGGAATTAAATTATCGCCTTCTCTGATAACAAATTCCCGCCCACATAAGTAGCTTTCCAGGAGCTTGTGTGTGTACGCAGGCAAGTACAGCTTTATTTTGAGCATCAATCCGTCGTGCTATACTTTATCAAAAGCTTGAGAAACATCAATGAATAGAGTTGAAGAATGCGTTTTGTCTTCAAAAGTCTTTCACGTTATCACGTTGACTAGTCTGTGTGTTTGTTCTATGATGCTACGCTTAGCCCGAAAGCCAAAGCTTAATATATCAAAGGTTTTTCTTTAACATCTGGGAAACAAATTTTTATCAGAGTATAGTTGTGTTAATAATGATTTTTTCGCAAAAAGTTAATTGATAGTCAACTTTAACTCTGTAAATTGTGTGATAGCAATAGGTTAAGAATGTACTTTTACTACGAGGGTGGATTGATATTGCAGCTAACTAAGTGGGGAAAAATACAATTTTTTCCAAAAACAATGTATTTCTGAACATAGTTTCCTTTTAGCTCAATACGATATTCCTATATATTTTATATTATACTTTTTTATACTATCTGAATAACACAATTTTGGGAACCCGTCAAAATAACATGTGCATTTAAGATGAATCTTTTTCTTGCGAGCCATTTTCCAAGTTTGAGAACAGGAAAAAGTCACCAATAGGTAAATCTGGACTATAAGGTGGATGATCGACCAATTCGAAGTTTATTTCACGTAATTTTAGCATCGCGTCTAATGCTGTAGTAACCGGTGCGTTGTCTTAAAGAAAGAGCACTTTTGTCTTCTTGAAATTGTTTTATTACGTCAATCAATTGATCCATTAATTCAAGATAATACTTTTCTATGATTGTGTATCCTTTGTCAAGATAATCGGAGAGAAATATTTCGCGTGCACCCCAAAATACAGCGGCCAGCTGATTTCACTGTCTTTGCCCTCTTCAGAGCACAATAAATAAAAAAATTAAAATAAAAAACTAAAAGACATCAAAAAAGAGTGTATGGCTTTCTTAAGCACACGACCATGATACTCACACATATGGCATTTCCTTTAGATACTCGAAAAAACATAATTCTACATAGACATTTTTTTTTTGCATATTTAACTGCTTTCACTTTAATCCAAAATGTTTAAAATCTAAATTAATGTAACAATAAGCAAAAATATGCTTAGCAGTTTAAATATTTTTTATGTTTTTGACATTTGGCTAAATGTAAAAAGTTTTTCTGCCAAATAAATATAAATGCAGCTGAACTTTTTTTTATATCTTTGAAAAGATTTGAAAACCATTTAGACATAATGATAAATTTTATGGACAATCAAGGATTTCAAATAAACAAAAAACAAATTTAAGAACTTAATACATTTACAAGTCCTTGACAAAATGCTTATTAGTTTGGCAATACAAAAGTTTTGCTACAAAAAAAAAGAAAAAATAAACAAAAACAAGCACCAAAGGTAGTCCTTAAGACATAAAAAAATACCATATTTGTTAAACGTTATACATAAAAAAAAACCAGCCAAGAAATCATAACGAACAGGAAGTTTGGGCAAAAAATAAAAAATATAAACAAGTTTTACAAATTGGGGCTATAAATATGATTTTATTCTTTGTTGGAGAATAACGTATTAGTTGGTAGCTTTTCTGCATATATACGGACATCATAAATGCCATTACCTTCCCAAACATTTACGCATTTTTTTTAGTTAGCATCTCATAGAGGATTTTATTTTGCTGGTGACCTCTAATGAAGTTGTAGTGTAAAAGGCAAAAGAACTAATACCTTTGAGAAATATTACTTTTTTAATTTCTCTTTGATAATATTTTCAATGCTCTGCTGAGCATGAAACAAAACTAAAGCATATTTGCAGGCTTGGAAAAAAAGCAAATAGAAAAGTGCTTAATTTAAAACTTCTTGGACATGCTTGTTTAACTGAAAAAAATGATTTTATTATGAAAAGGCGAACAAGGAAAATTAAAATCTTAGGCACAAAGAAGAGAAAAAAAAAATTAAAAGGGAAACTTTTATGAGGTATAAAAAGTTAATGTCTCGTTGTCAGAGATGTCGAAACAATTAAATATTTTGCTTGAGCTTATAAAATATTAGTTGAGAAATACTAATAAACTGCATGAATTTATTCATTTGATTATACGAGTAAACACAATAAAAACACAATACTCGTATTCATCCAAATATTGAGTACTTTAAGAGAGGTTAACAGAGTATTATTGCGTTTCCACTACAAAGGACAACATTTGTTTTCAGGAAAACATGTCGAGGTGTTTCCATTATAATTTTTAATATCAAATTTTCCAAATCAGTTTGAAAAATAATTTGTTTCGTCAAAATATTTCTTAAGGTGTTACAATAAAAAATTATAAATAGTTTGTTTTCTATGTTCCCCAGCTATCTATATGACAACATTTCATAGGAGCTACCCTAATCATCAGAAGACTTTGGAAATTTTTGAAAGATATTCTCAAACATTCAACTTTATATCCCAACAATCTAAATAAATTGCTGAGAATTTAAAAAGAAAAATGCTCTAACAATACCTGTCAAAACACAAAAACAAACTTCTTCATTTAAACACGTCTCTATCATTTCTTTACATCTTTCAAACAAATGAACAACCATTGGTAGCTACGATTTGGGTCTCAAAGTGTTACAATAAAAGCAAAGTTAAACCAAAAATGGCTTTTGGATCTTTAAGATTTTATTATAAGTTTTCTGAATTCCTGAAACTTTTTTACATTCAACTTAAGTATACCAAAAGTACCCATAAATATTTCTAGATACATCAATATGTATAATATAGCATAGTATTTTCAAATCCGACTTTCGCCAAGAATTATTTTTTATTTTTTATTTATAATTGTCGCGATCAATAACTCTTGATCAAACAAGACAGAAAAAAATTATTGAATACACTAAGCTGGGAGACAACCATTTCGTAGTCGTATACCACTCAGTAGTGTAGAGATGACGAAATTAAGTTTAGAGTTTTCTTTTTGATTTTTTGAAACCTATTTTGTATTATAAAAAGTGTAAAAGAAAGTTTTTTTATACCAAAAACAACAGTTAATTTAATATTAACGGCACGGCAATTTTAAGAAAAACCAGAATTAGCCCTTATTTACTGAACAAGACGCGTGAGGAGTATCTCCAAGCAACTAATTAATGCATTGAAGATTATCACGAAACAAATTTTATATTCTCGATTTACTCACCGCCCCGATTTTCAGTAACAGACAATCAATATAAAATTTTTTCAAATCACTTTATCCCCGATTTTTAGCGGTTATAACGCTTAGCATACTTTTTGGGAATCAGGTTTAATTTCTCGGGAAGAACGTATGCTTTTTGACACAGTTTTGAACATAGTCATAGGTGTGATTTCACTCCACTTGTTGGCCGTCAGACCGGTGAAAAATCCCAAATGTTAGAGATTTTGCAGTTGCAAAAAATCTTCCTTCAGAGTGGATGCAAGTGGAGCCTTCATTGGATTTGTCATCAGATCACTTACCCACTATAATCTATCTCTGTTTCGTTCCCCCAGGAGATCATTTCACCGTTGGCTGACTTGACATTGACCAATATACTAAAATATAAAATATACTAATATATAATAATATACTAAAATATAAAAAAATATTTTAGTACTCATTGTACAGAGAATATTGCCTTGAGAACGTCTGAAGATATTGATGCGTCAATTAATGATTTTTCCTAAAATCTTCAAATGGAAATGAGAAAAATACAATTGTAATAACCTTATGAAGGTTATTATTATTGCAATAAATAAAACTCTAAATGCAAATATCAAAGTACGTTTTATTGCGGTTCACTGGTTGACTAAAGGAGAGCCACAAAGAGAATTCAAAAAAGAGTGAAGATTTACATTTACATAGCTGAAGATATTGCTAAACATTTGATAATCATTATGTGTAACTAATAATTATCCACTAATAAACCAATAGGGCAGTACATAACAACAACATACTCGTATTCATCTGAAATTGCTCAACTTGTATCAATAAAAAGAAAAGTTAAACTTCTACCTCTTCGCAGGTCTCCTCAGCCTAAAATTAGGCTACGAAAATGCATAACTTAATTAAGAAATCTGCTTGAAATCAAGAATGTGATTTTCTTTAAAACATATTTGGGAAACCTTGATGATAGTCCTCAACCTAACTATTCCTTGTGGAAAGCAACAAGAGGTCTGAAAAGACCCATTCGCAATCTTTGCGAACTTCAACTGGGGACTAGGCAAGAATCGATTCTGAGAACCGTTTTTATTACAGATGATACAGCGAAACTACCGCCATATGCTTTTAGACTCAAAGCAACAGGCGATGCCCCATTATTGAATTCCATAGCACTATATAGGCTTTAGGATTGCGTTGTATAGCAAAAGATTGCAGTCCAACTTTAAAGTAGAATTTTAATTTCAACTGAGTGACTTTTGCATCAATGTGAAACTTCCACGTTAGCCCACAGTCGAGGTGAATACCAAGGTACTTGACTTCATGACTCAGCAGAGTAGATGAGTTGTTAATTCGGATAGGCAAACATGTTTGTTTACAAAGTGTGAATGTGACATTAGCACATTTTTGTTCATTAACTTTAATTTTCCAAAGCTTTAGCTATTTCACCAATATCGAAATATATTCCTGCAAATTTCGTGAAGATAATTTCATATACTTACATATTTTTCTACGTGTAGTACTGCTTTATATGAGAAATATTTGCTTTATTGCGCGAGAAAGTCTCGGAAATTAGATTCGAACCTAATAAGAAAACTGATTATTTCTGTAGGTCAAAAGCAAATTGAACAAATGCGAGAAATTTATGGTATTTTATGCAAGTTTTTTAGTAGTTCGCCTGGCATGTATACATCGCTTACCTTAAAGGGCTCCACAGGATGTTTTGAACTACACAACTAACTACTATGCAGTAGTTCCAAACTGTACTAGTTTAGAACAAGCTTTAAAAAAAAAAACAAACAAAAAAGAATATTTAGAAACAGAATAAACACTTCATAGTTTTTAAACACTTTCAGAAAAAAGTGTTGAAAACCCCCAAACGAAAATGAAGGAAATCAACGTTGACTTACAGCAGATCACACCGAGTGCGCTTAAACATTAGCGGTAACATGTTAATATTTGAGCATACTGGGTCTTAAATACTTATACTTAATGCAAAGACAAAAACGGTGAACGACAACAAATTTTATTAAAAAAAACTAAAGTAGTTGAAGTTCCACTTCTGTTGGTTCCACTTGAGTTTTGTTCTATTTGTTCTAAACGATTGTAAAACGATTGTTTGTTTTTGTGTTTAGAACGTTTCGGAAACGAAGTGTTTGTTTTGAAATTTGAAAAGAGATGGATAATAAGTGAAAATATTGTAATGGCTTCTAAGATATTTTTCTTATGCTTGAGCATACCTTGATAGCCTTCTGTATTTTATTTCTTATATTCTTATCTTGACTGCTAACCTGCAGGCTTCAAAGTTGATAAATGAAATTATATTGTATTTACAAATAATTTGTTGACTTTAAGATATCTCATCTCTTCTCAACTTATAAATAACTTATTTATAAAAGAGAATTTTGTTTGTTTATTATACTTGAACACAACAAATTTCCATACAAAAATCATTTAATAAATTTAAAATTTGTTTCTGAATAAGTCCATAAATTTTCAAGTATATTACCTGTTATTTATATTACCCAGTTTTAAGTCAAAGCAAGAATCTTATTTTTTATATTCTTAATATAAAAAAAAGCTCAAACCTCAATTTTCAAATGTGGGTTGCATAACAAAAGCTGTTAAAAAATATTGTTATTATTCTGATTTTATCTTTCAGATCTTATACTTCAGGTTAAAAAAAATAATGATAAAATCTCTAAAACCGCCTTAAGATAGTCTATACTTTTTATTTGTTGTTAAAAAAATTTTGTTTTCCAAATGTGCACATATTATTTGGTTATCTAATTTAATTTACCAAATGACCCCTGCATTAGAAACAATCTCTTGCTATTGATATTATTACGGATAAACAACATTTTTATGAGCTAAAAATATCTATTAACATTTATAGCCTACTTTAAGGCTTCTTATAAATGGTTAAAAAACAATAAATGATTGTGGCAAACAAATTGTTTTGATAGCATACCTGAAGGCGAATTATTTGTTAAGAACACATTTATATGTTAAAACACGTTTTAATAACAAGCGTTAAAATACATTATTTTGTTATATAAATTGGCGGGTAGTAAAAGTTAATGCTGTGGAAATAGGTTTGAGAAAACCTTAAATAAAATTGATTTATATCGGCTAGACTAAAAAAAAAAATATGTATCGATTTAGAAAATATTACCCGATATATTTAACAATTCTTTTGCTTTTAATTGTATTATAACAAAAGGGGTATTTTAAAAAGTGGTTACAAAGATTTTCTGTAGAATGGTTATCTTGGTTATTTAATCCTGGAAAAATAAGGTAGATAAGTGTCAGATAAAAATCTAATAGTTTAAGCCTTTGCCAAAAAGGGTAATGATTTTTTTTATACGAGAAATTTGGGCTAAAAGCTAAATTTGTTCACACATGAAAAACTTTAAATAATAATAGCATATTGTTAATTTGTATGGTTCAAATGCGGTTACACCTTAAGTCAAAAAGGATATTTTTTGAACATCAGATGCTTTTTTCTTCTCTCAAAGCGATCATATTATGCTTTTATAACAAAATTACAAACGAGCTAAAAATTGTTAACAAATATTGTTATTATTTTAATATATTTTTTCCAGTATTTAATCACTCTGCGTACTGATGACTGGCTTGCCTGCATTGCAACTTGAGCTCTTTTGATAACGATAAGGAGAATTAGAAGCAATTTTGATGATTTTTCTTTTCTCATACGAGTACATAGATAAATACGATGAAACCCTTCCTTTAAAATTTTTTTCATAATCCTTGGAAGCTTTGATATAATTGTCGACAACTGTTGGGCTTCGTCCAATTTTTTTTAGCTATTTTTCGGTTAGAACATCCTTCAGACTGGTAAACATCAATTTTAGTTTTTTCAGATAGATTTAAAATTTTTTGTTTTGCCATTTCGGCTCGTATATAACATGTAATAACATTTATTCTATACCCTTCGGGATTCTTGATGTAATTGTTGACAATTTTTGGCAGTTCGTCTACAATCGTTTAGCTATTTTGTGGTTAAAATATCTTTCAGACCGGTAAATATCAATTTTAGTTTTTTCCGATAGATTTAAAATTTTTTGTTTGCCATTTTGACTCGTAAATTGATGGAAATGTAATAACTTGTAATAAACAATCGTTCCGTACAAAAAATAAAAAATCATCGCTAACTTTAAAAATAAAAAAGTACCTTTATTCATGTGAACTAAAAATGAAAGCACATTTTTGGACTTATTTTAATAAATTGCTCAAAAAATGTTCCTTACTTGAGAAACCACTTGAGAAGTGCAGCTAGAGATCTCAAAGCTCAACGACAAAAAATCTCCTGGACATGACAATATAGATGGAAGAGTAGCTAAAAGCTTACCAAAAAAGGCCGTTATCTTCCTAACAAACATTTTTAATGCCATACTTCGCACAAATTACTTTCCATACGAATGGAAGTGTGCCGAGATCGTTATGATAAGAAAACTAAATAAACCTAAATCCGAAATTATATCTTACAGAGAAGAAGGCTTATCTTTGTATTTTCTCTAAAATATTTAAACAACTTTTCCTAAAACGTTTGCAAACTGTCATAGAAGACCTCAGCATAATACCAGAGCATCAATTTGGTTTCCGACATAAGCATAGCACACCCGAGCAAATACATAGAGTAGTGACCACTATTCGTACGTGTTTGGAAGAAAAAAAATACTGTTCTGCGGTTTTCCTTGATATCGAACAAGCCTTTGATAGAATCTGGCATAATGGACTATTGTCAAAAATTAAATCATTTTTCCCAGCCCCGTATTTCTATATTATAAAAGTTTTTTTTAGAAAATAGATCATATTATGTAGAAATAAACGATGAAATGTCATTTATATTTAAAATTCGGGCAGAGGTACCCCAGGGCAGTGTATTAAGCCCAGTCTTATACACAACTAATACAGCAGACATGTCCTTATCTAGTGAACTATGTATTGCAACTTATGCTGACGATACCGCCTTATTGGCTACACACGATTCACCAAATATGGCATCATACTTACTTCAAAATATGCTCAATTCATTAGAAACATGGCTAGAACAATGGAAAATAAAAGTAAGTGCCCAAAAATCGGTACACATAACTTTCTCGTTGAGAAGAGGAGATACCCCAGATCTCAGTATCAACAACAATCAGATCCCAAAAAAGGAATCAGCTAAATACTTAGGTATACATTTAGACAGAAGGCTAATCTCGTAAGATCACCTCAAAGCAAAACAACAGGAGCTAAAAATAAAGAATAGGAATCTTTCATAGTTACTTGGCCCAAAGACACAACTCAATATTACCAACAAATTAAAGCTATACAAATCAATTTTAAAACCAGTGTGGACTTACGGAATTCAACTCTGGGGAAACCTCGAGTAACTCGAACATAGAGATAACACAATGCTACTAATCAAAAGCACTACTTGTTATGACTAAAGCTCGATGGTTAATGACTAATGATGTCATACACAAAGACTTAAATATTCCAAGTGTAAAGAAGGTAATCAGAAATCACAGTCAAGGGTACTTGAATCGATTAAGCAATCATGCGAATACCCTGGCTTTTTCCTTGTTAGATGCCACAAATGAAACTAAAAGACTGAAAGGATACCATATTTAAGATTTACCATTTAGAATATGACGACTGTAGAAAAAAGCAAGTTTGTTTCTTTCTTAGGTTAAGATAGAATGCAAATTTAAATAATGATATAAAAAAAAGAGAAACAACTTTTGTCATTATTTTTTTATATCTAAAGATTTCAAGCTTCTATTTCTATTTTAAAATTCTGCAATCGGTTAAATGTTGCAAACGATTCAGGATGCCGAACACAGAATTCTTAGCGCTTTTAAATAAATGGATTTTTTCGGGGAAGTAAGGCGATTTTGGCCATTACTGAAGCCGATTTTGTGAATTCCCAAAAAACTGGTGTTTCATATTCGGTACTTGTTTTTGCCGTTGAACGTGTATCTAAACTGAGTTTTAACGGTCACTTTGGACCCGGTTATATTTTATTGATATCTACCGGTTTTTGTCGATTTTGCCAGTTTTTAATACTTTTTTCTATTGTTGAATGCTTAATTTTGTATTTAGTTTCCATTTTATTGTTAAAATTACAAATAACATTAAGATAAGTAAATACATTGCCATGGTTCCATAAGGCAGAAAAAACTTATGCCCAAATCAAAATATTAAAACTTAAGTTTTCTAGGAGGATTTGAAAAGGATGTTTTTCCTGTTTTTAAGCTGCAGAAAGGAAGCTCTTACGTTTTTAACTTAAGTTAACAAAAAATTATATTAAAGTTGTTTTCTTTAGTATTTATGTACGAGTATGTTCAAAATTGAAAATCACCCATTTCACAATACTCCACTTGTTAAAAGGTATAAAACTTTTATTTGTTTTCTGAAAAAGTTTTATTGTTCTTTTCTTTTTTTTTGTGTGTCTGTTTTTTTTTTATATTTGTTTTCATAAAATAGATACCCAAATTTATGAACATTTTAAAACATAAATTTTAAGTAATTTTTTCTGTTCTTTTATAGCAAATATTTGATTAGTAACTCAGTATGTAGACAAACAAACAAGACTCAAATGAAAACTGTGTTTGAAAACAAATAAAAAAAAGAAAATTATTAGAAAAATTTTTGTAAGAAACTTTTGCAACATTTAAATGAAAACAAAAGATAAACTGGGCTGAGGCACCATATAACAAAAAGCAGAAGGAGAGGAAAAGGAGCAAAATTTAAGCTGCACATGCCAACTTAATAAATTACTTGATTGCAAAACTTTTTTTTTCAGATTTTTTATTTTTATTTTTGCCAGCAGCAGTAGGTTTTGTTTTACCAGGCCAATGTATAGTAAAACGAAAACTCTCATTAAGTCTGAAAAAAGGAAGTTGAAATGTAATAAACGGCATATAAACAATTTTGTTTATGATTTTGGCCGGTTGGATTTTAACATATATTAGTTAGTTTTGCTCCTTAGTTATTTATACAATAAGCCTAGGATTTAACATCAGTACTTCTTCCTTTTCTTTCATAAGTTTTGATAATTCTGATCATCAAACCACCGACAGCGTTTTACTCAAAAGCAGTCTATCGTTTCTCGTCTTTGCACTTCCGTTCGCACCGCAGTACAAGATACTTATAGTTGTTTTAGATGTCCTGGTGGTAAAAATAGTAAGGAGGTCGGATGGAGTGAAGCACATATGACACCGTTTCAAAAAGCCAAGGCACTTGAATGCTTCTTTAAAAACATGAAATATGTTTCAGTCCAGCGAACATCACACTGAATCTTCATTCCAAAAACATCCAGAACATCCAATTCTTCAATATTTATACCATCCATGGGATGGAGCAGCACTTGTATGTTTGTGTGTTAATTAACAACATTGATTCTTACGAGCGTTAAAGACGACCCTGTTTTTACGACCCCATTCGGAGATTAATAAAATATCTCTTTTTCATTCACTATTCAGTGAATCATTCATGTTTAGCCTCTTAGTAGCGATCTCTGATGGGCTGGGCCTGTAGCTAAGAGACTACGAGTGGCAAATGCCGTGAAAGAGTGGATAGGGTTGGAAGTTTGATAGAGAAGGCCATTGAGGAAAATGAGGAATAGGGTAGCAGAGAGAACGGAGCCTTGCGATACTCCTGAATTAATCTTGAACTCGTTTGATAAGAGCTCATCTATAACAACTCGTACACTCATAAAAAATCATCTTCATATTGATGACGGCAGGTCATCAGAATTGTGACATCAATTGTATGTTAATAGTCATCAGTAATATAAAAACTGACATCAATCTCAACAACAAAAGTCACCAAACAGTTTTGTCATATAAATTTATTGAATTTTTGATGAACTTTTATAATTTTTTACATTAAATTTTTGGTTTGTACATTTGTACAACGGGTTATAGTATTTTGTCATATATTGAGTATCATTAATGCTACAACTGTGGTGACATCAATTCAATGATACATTTTATTTATAGTTATAGTGCATCAAATATGTCAAAATTGATTATAAAAAAAGCCTAATTAGGGTTATAATATTTTTTATTTGTTGTTGAAAAGGAATTTGGTTATTAAAATTATTACTTTTAAATTTAAACTAATTTTTAAGAAGTATAAAAAAATACATCATGACGTTAGTTACATAAATATAATGACAGCTTAGGGAGTATAATAAAAAGTAGAGCTACGAGGCAAGAAGAGAGAATATTTTCTCGTACACAGCATACACACAATTGAAATATGATTCTTTGTCACACAGACATTGTATTGATGGTAGGAAGTCATCAAAAGTATTATTAGAGCATATTTAATTTTCATTGATTTTTTGTAAATGGTAGAATATAAAGTTACGTATTTGAGCATATTTTTGAAATCATTAAATTGAACCGGAAATTAATTGCGTAGAATTGTATTGATGATATTTCATTATCAAATTTTTTCACGTGCCATTTTACTTCAATAAAATTTAATCCAAATTATAGTTAATCTGGAGTTAGTGCGCCATTTTATTGGTGATATTTTGTCACTACATTGACTCCATTTAGTAATTTCTTCGATATTGGAGTTTCCTGGCATTGGTTACATGCTCACATCAAATGTATTCCGGTAAAGCATCCCCATGATGTCAGTATGACATTTTATTGATGAAATAATTGCCATAATTGCCACTGTTGATAACTAGAGCAACTGATGTAATGGTTAACATCACAGCGTTGAAAAGTGTCTTGGGGTCAAAAATGATGACATTTCCCTGTGTATTGATGTTAAAATACATCACAGTTATGACAGGTTTTCTATGAGTGTATAGTGCGGTCTCTGAGAAAGTTCGATATGAACAGTCAAAAGTCATCACCGACACCAAAAGCAGTAAGTTTTGCCACTAGTGCAACATGCCACCCTCTCTCAAACGTTTTTTCCAAAGTCCAGCAATTAGCTTAAAAAAATTCGCTATAAATGTAGTTTTGTTTCAGATTAAACTTAAAACAAAATCAAATTACATTATGTTAGAAACATATATGCTTACTGGAAGCTTAAATTTTAGTTTTAATTTTTTCTAATATTAAATGATGGTTTTCATCTGGCTCAAGTTCAAACCTGGCTTTCGCCAAGAAATATTTTTATTTTTAAATATAACAATAATTGCCACGATCAATAACTCTTGATTCAAGAAGACAGGAAAAAATAATTGAATACACTAAGCTGGGGGACAACTAGCTGTTGCGCAGTCGCTACACTGCTCATCACCACCCACTAAGATTTGAACTCGGTATCATATAAATATAATACGGCCGCTTAACCAACTGCACCACCGAGCTTTTATTTATTATTATTTTTTTTCAATTTAATTTTAGAAATATTTAATTAGTTCAATATTTATCATTAACATACAAACATTTAAATTTTGTTTTAAAAAACGGATATATGGAGGCCAGGTAGGTCCTTATATCATTTGCAATGAAATTCCTCACAAACCTCGAGAAGAGTACAAATGAAGTAGTGACTGATTTGTTATATGTGTAACTCTTACTGTAAAAGTTTTTTTCCCACAAAAAGTAGGCATGTCCTTAAACCAATTAATATACATGTTTCTCAAAGTTTAAAAGCAAAATTATAGCTTAATTTTTTCCCAAAAACAATATATGGAAAATGTGCAGGTTCTTGTACCATTGGTTATGAAATTACTTGGAAGCCTTAAGGGGATTACAAAAGTGATTAGTGACTTCTTTGTCCGCCGGGAAGTTATACTACTGGCAGTGCTATAACTTCCCGGTATGCGATGCCCAAATTATGCAAATGTGGAGTTAAAAAGTTTTCATTCATACCTCGATATCGCTCCCCATTCAGAGTTAGCATTACGCCGTTTTCATTTTCAAACAAGTAACGTCCAATGATTCCTCCTGACCAAATTACACACCAGAGTGTCACTTATAATGGATGCAAAGGTAACTGATGAATAATTTGAGGGCTTTCCATTGCCCAGAACCGACTATCCTGTTTACTCACGTATCCATTCAAATGAAAGTGAAATAAAAATCAAAGACTGAGTTCCTTAAAATGTTTTAACGATTAAACCACATGGGTTTACTGAATATTTCTGGATAATAAGTTTGCCACGTGTCTACTTCACGTCTGTCAAATATGAACTGTCAAGACTAATGTTTGTCAAAATGGTGGCAAAACAAATAGGTATATCTTTCCGGTGGATACACTGTTTTCCATTTCACAAGCCTTTTGTCCATGTTTAGAGCTAAAATTACATATATATGGTAAAAAGGGTATATGAGGATATGGCATATCCTTGCATTAAATTAAGTAAAGTTTATCATAGAACCAAAGAATATAACTATTTAAATGTTTAGCAATTTTCAACGCTATTACGTTCTATTCGTGGCTTAAGAATATTTTTTTTATAAAGGAATCAGTAGTGTTTTGTCTTACATCCTGTGCACGCGTGTTTTTTCACTTTCGCCCGTTTTCCTTATATGTTCATTATTAATTTATTGTCAATGTAGTAATTCATTTCCTTGTAGAGGTGTTGGACTAATTATTGTTAATATGAAAAGTGTCGAATGTATATACACTAGATACTGATCAGTTGTAACTAATTTAGTTCCAACACTTTAAATACTGAGGTCACGTTTGTTTTGGTCTTTCCGTGTATTAAGCGAAACGGCCACAAAAATTACTGTCCAAAAGGTTGGAATACAAATCTTTTTCTGGTTTTACTTTAAAGAGGTTGATCAAACTATAGCTACAGATCTATTGTTATGGAAAAGTGCTTTATACATATGATGTCGTCCAAAATTATTATTCCAAATAAAGGATATGTTGAAAAAAGTGTATACTAACAAAAAACCGAGCGAAGTTTGCTTAAAAACTCTAGCGTATGACCCTTGAAGCAGCTATTGAACTTTGCTCTATTTCCTCCAAGTCTTTGCGCTTAGAAAATCTCCATAAATACATAAATTTTTCTGGTGATACAACTTGTCTGTCTTAGAATAATTATACAGGTTTTGTCATTTTGTCGATATGATCTCCCTTGAAAATACACAAAACTTATAAGTTTAAGTTGCTAGAAAAAACCGAACTTTTAAACTTTTTAAAAAGGCCAAAAATGTTGTAGTTTGAGAAAAGAAGGTAGCGGGAATAAATAATATCGTAATGAGATACTAAATATAAGTTTTGGGTAAAATTGTTGCCAACTACCTAATGTTAAATTTACAACTTAGTAAATGCATCCTTCAATCAAGATTTTACTCTAGAGTTTATATATGTTTAGAATTTTTATATTCCCACAAGCGTAAACAATATCAAAGAATTGATGGATGAAGACACAAAGCAAAAGAAAAACTAACATGTTACCAAACAGGTTTTTGTAGCAGCATAGTTCTTTTTGCATAACACTTTGAAGTTCTACTTTTACTTATTCATTTCTCCTGTCTTAGTTCAAAAAGTTTTGTATTTTTGCAAAACTATTGGGATTTGTCAAGTTAGTGATGCGGGTGTATATAAAAAAATTTGGATTAATATGTTTCACAAGTTTGAAAACAGGCAAAAATTTTTATGGCTCAAATATGTGTATACGCTTAATATTATGTATGAGACAGATGACTAAAACATTATTAACAGGCAAGGTCAGCTATGCGTTTCTCTGCGTTTTTATAACAAAACTTTGAATATATTTCTGCGTGAAACTAATAATAAACTTTAAAGATTTCATAACAGAACATTACATAACATAACATAACATAACATAACATAACATAACATAACATAACATAACATAACATAACATAACATAACATAACATAACATAACATAACATAACATAACATAACATAACATAACATAACATAACATAACATAACATAACATAACATAACATAACATAACATAACATAACATAACATAACATAACATAACATAACATAACATAACATAACATAACATAACATAACATAACATAAAGTTCCAATAAAAAATACATATATATAAACTCCAACATAAACCTAAATGGTATACATATTTGATTTGAGAATGCTCAAGTACAAAAAAATTCCGGCTTAAATTGCTTTAAGAGTCTGAAGTACTTAAGGTATTAGGCTTGACATTGCAATTCTAAGAAACCATTTTTAATACCATTTGGGTATTGGCTTCGCCCAAATTATTAGTAAATTTATGGTTGGTAAACATAATAAGTCTATTTTCTGTAAATATACAATATAAAGAATTTCAATTACATCTCATTAGCTGTCAAGGTTGAAAAGTTTTCCCTAGGAAAATCCAATTATTGCTTATAATTTTTATTGGTTTTATAAGCTTAAGCCTTATAAATGTCGAATACTTTTACTTGTTTACTTTTAATATTTCCTTGTCAAAGTTATAGCAAACTATAATGTCGCTTTGGGTGGGTGCGTTACATAGAAATGGCAAAATTCCTGTCATATAGTTCGTTAGCAAAGTAAAAGTTTTATATAAACATGTGTGTGTGTGTGTGTGTGTGTGTGTGTATAAATATATATGTAATATGTGTATATGTTTATCACTAAATCCTTGTAGCTTAAGGACTTTGTGTAATTAACAGTATTTTCATTAAACTTGTCTTCTCTTTTACTCTTGCTTGGCCGATTTCCACAAATCAACGTGTTTCTGAATACTAAAAAAGGGGGGAAAAAACTAAAGTGAATATATATAAAAAAAATATGATCAAATTTATATTTAGGTTAATAAATTTCTATCCTTTGGTCAATATTCTTGGGTAATGATATTTATTTTTCATACGTTTGTTTAAGTATGTTGTGTTTTTCTTTCATTTGAGCCCTGCGGCTTAAGAAGAAAGGTTGTTGCTTGTGATTTTATGTTCCCTTCCCTTCTGACACTCTAGTTCGTTCAATCGTTCATTTGTCCGCATACAACATAAACTCTTAAAGCGCAGTAAACGTATGTGTGTGTCTATAATCTTGGGTATCTTAGCAACTGTTGCTATGTTAAATATTTATATTACATTGCTATCTTAAACAAGCTGATAGATACATACCTTTTTATCTTTTATTAGTTTTCTCTGGCTCAATTGTAATTAAAATTAAATCTAAAACGAATTGGTTATGCCAGAGGTTATTTTGTCAGCTATAACGTAATGTCTCTTGGCATAAGTTTTTAAAATTACATACAGCTTTTTCTTTTATTGGAATAATGTTGCCTGGTGGTTATTCTACTAGAAGTGATTAGTTTGTGCTAAGCACATAAAATGGTGTATACTTTTGGGAGTAGGAAACAATTTAATTTGTAATAAGTTATATAATGATCCCTCCGGACGCCAATTCTAGGATTCTTTTATGTAAGGAGTTTCCGAAAATTAATGCGGACCTGTAAAGGAATTCGTGGATTCAAACAAAACTTTAGTAAAAAGAATTATTGATTGAAAACAACAACAAAATATGATATGCAAGGTTACTTTTTCGATATCTTTGTATATGCATACAAGTTATTTTTTCAGACAAAAATTTTGTGTATTTTATTTTTACTGTAATTTTTTCTGTGCACAATTTAAAAGTAGCAAACATAGTATATTAATATATTTTTAAATAGCATAAAATAAATCTCAGTAGCAGAGGCTGCTCAGTGGTTACAATATTTGTTATGTGGCTTCATGCGAGTAGCGTTTGCTACAAAAAAACTTGGAACTCCTATCCCTCCATGCCTGAGTACATCAAGGCAAAACCTGCTTACCAGAGGAATGGAAATGGACAATATGTAGAACGGTCCCACTTGCAACACAGCTAACGCGAGAAGTTAAATGGCCGCTGCGGTCTCATGATTTGCTATTGTTGGACTTCTTGCTATGGGGATTTTTAAAAGAAAAAGAGTACATCAATAAGCCAAAAACAATTTAAGAGCTAACGAATGAGACAATTCGGCGCATTAAAGACATTGAACCTCAATTACGTCTGCAACTATGGACTATTACACCGCCATTGAAACCTTAGCGAATATTTGGCCGATATTTTGTATCACGGATGAGTTTCATAGGTCCTTCTATCATAATAAAAAATATTAAGACAATTCTCTGTAAAATGTTTGTTAAATTTATAATTAACGTCGTGCGTTTTGGCTGAACCAATACACATTAATAATTTTTAACACTTATGCTAGTTTCATAGGTCCTTCTATCATAATAAAAAATATTAAGACAATTCTCTGTAAAATGTTTGTTAAATTTATAATTAACGTCGTGCGTTTTGGCTGAACCAATACACATTAATAATTTTTAACACTTATGCTAGTTTCACTTGTATATTTGTATGTTTGCAACACTCGAAACTCATACCATATAAGCATAGATGCCAGATAAATCTGGTTTAAAATCGTCAAATTTGGCGGAAAAAATCGTCAATATGATTATCGTATATCATCAAAAAATCGTCACCTAGTAAAATAAGTCGTTTTTGCATAAAATATATATTTCAATAGGTTAAAATATAGCAAAACAATCCTGAACTACTACTGATTGTACATAAAAATATATAGTTGAACAAACTAAAGTTAATATCATAGGAACACATTTACTAATTTTTGTGCATAACGCATTTATTTAAATAGATTTCAATTAATTTATAGGAATTTTGAAATTCCCTTTCATATACTATATTTAATAAACACTTCTATTAAATAGGACATGGCTAAGTCAAAACAAATAATAGTTGCAAAGTCTTAAGTGTTCTTTAGTAGGAATATAACATTTCTTCTAAAAATAGTTTCTTCAACTAATTTCTTATTTTGGTTTTTTAAGCTTCATTTACCGAGATGCAAACTCTCACATTTGCTAACTAATATGTTTCCTATAAACTTACCTATGGAAAGAAAAATGACCGAAGAATAATTTTTGATAAGTGATTCCAAAAATCTAGTAGTGTCATATCTGTATCGTAAAACAAATTTTCCAAGATTATAAAAGTTAAAGTTTTGAATTTACAATTAAGTTTTTTATTCGCTATTTAAGCTTCTAACATTTATACCAGTAAAAAGTTATAAATAGCTTGTTTTCTATGTTTCCCAGCTATCTATATGTCGACATTTCATAGGAACTACCCTCAAACATTCAACTTTATATAATTTGAAAAGCTTATTTTTTGTGTTTTTACGGATTTTATTAGAGCTTTTTTCTTTTTAAATTCTCAGCAATTTATTTGGATTGTTGGAATATAAATTTCCAAAGTCTACTGATAATTAGGGTAGTTCCTATGAAATGTTGACATAAAGATAGCTGGGAAACATAGAAAACAAGCTATTTATAGTTTTGAATTTACCTTTATATTTTTTTCATATTTAAGGTTCTTTAATATATAAGCACACTCTGTAAAACATGAAAATTTGTACACATTTTAGCTTATAATTTTTTCTAGTACTATTCACATATGTTCCTTTAAATACATCTCTAAACTATACATTAAATGTATACACCAAAATAAATATCGCGTATCATTTAAATTTTACATTCACATTTACGTACAGATTTATTTTACTATATTTTTTCTAACTCCCAATATTATTTTCATGTCCTACATAAATTAACTAAACACTAAGTATGCATGTAGTTGTAAATGTGATCTGTAAAAATCGCCAAAAACAGGCCTTAAATCGTCAAATCGTCAAAGTACTATTTTGAGCACCCAAAATCGTCAAAATGACGATAAATCGTCAAATATGGCAACTATGCATATAAGTGATTATTTCATATGTAGTTATATAAAACTGCATAAGCAGTGTTGCCACTTTAGTACGAAAGTTGGAGCAGCCGTACTGCTTCCAGGGAAGGCGGTAGATTTTGAAGATTCACGAAGCCGTTTTAGGAATTACAAAAAATATATGGTAGCCACTTTTCTAACTGGCTTGGAACCGGGTTTTCATGTTCGCAACGCTTTTTTTTCCATGGTATATGCATTTGAACTGTTAACGGTCATAAGTTTTAGTGCGAAAATTGAAGTTGTTCCGGGGAAGTGGGTGGATTTTGACGTTTCTTGACGCCAACTTTGGTAATTCCCAAATAAGCTTGGAGCTGCTTTGTTAACCAAACTGGAACCGGTTTTTCATATTCGGTGCGTGTTTTGGCCGTGGAATCTCTATCTGTACTTTTTATGGTAAGTCGATTAATTGTTTCCGGAGACGTCGTGAAGCCGATTTTCGGAATTTAAAAAAAATCGGGACGCGTTATACGCATGATTATCTGGTTATATGGGTAATTAGAGAATAAGTTTAAACAATAGTGATTGAAAACTTAAAAATTTATATCGAAGCGTGTTTTTAGTTTTTTAAATAATATTTATTTATGTTCATTCTCTTAAGCAGAGTCTTAGACACAATAAATTATTATATATTAAGCTTAAGAAATTTCATACTAAGCAAACACAAGCACATGTTTGTTATTTATAGACGTTTCTAACATATAGACATACATAGGTATACATACACTGAAATTATATTTAAATGAATAAAAATTATAAATAGCTTGTTTTCTATGTTTCCCAGCTATCTATATGTCGACATTTCATAGGAACTACCCTAATCATCAGTAGACTTTGGAAATTTTTGAAAGATATTTTCAAACATTCAACTTTATAACCCAGCAATATAAATAAATTGTTGAGAATTTAAAAGAAAAATGCTCTAATAATACCTGTCAAAACACAAAAAACAAGCCTTTTCATTTATTCACCTCTCTAACATTTCTTTACACCTTTCAAACAAATGAACAACCGTTGGTTGCTACGATTTGCTTTTTGAAAGTATCGAAAAGCAGAGAACAAAAATTCAAACAATTAAGTTTTTTATTCGCTATTTTTAGCTTCTACCATTTATACCAATAAAAATTATAAATAGCTTGTTTTCTATGTTTCCCAGCTATCTATATGTCGACATTTCATAGGAACTACCCTAATCATCAGTAGACTTTGGAAATTTTTCAAAGATATTTTCAAACATTCAACTTTATAACCCAGCAATATAAATAAATTGTTGAGAATTTAAAAGAAAAATGCTCTAATAATACCTGTCAAAACACAAAAAACAAGCCTTTTCATTTATTCACCTCTCTAACATTTCTTTACAGGTATTATTAGAGCATTTTTCTTTTAAATTCTCAACAATTTATTTATATTGCTGGGTTATAAAGTTGAATGTTTGAAAATATCTTTCAAAAATTTCCAAAGTCTACTGATGATTAGGGTAGTTCCTATGAAATGTCGACATATAGATAGCTGGGAAACATAGAAAACAAGCTATTTATAATTTTTATTGGTATAAATGGTAGAAGCTAAAAATAGCGAATAAAAAACTTAATTGTTTGAATTTTTGTTCTCTGCTTTTCGATACTTTCAAAAAGCAAATCGTAGCAACCAACGGTTGTTCATTTGTTTGAAAGGTGTAAAGAAATGTTAGAGAGGTGAATAAATGAAAAGGCTTGTTTTTTGTGTTTTGACAGGTATTATTAGAGCATTTTTCTTTTAAGTTCTCAACAATTTATTTATATTGCTGGGTTATAAAGTTGAATGTTTGAAAATATCTTTGAAAAATTTCCAAAGTCTACTGATGATTAGGGTAGTTCCTATGAAATGTCGACATATAGATAGCTGGGAAACATAGAAAACAAGCTATTTATAATTTTTATTGGTATAAATGGTAGAAGCTAAAAATAGCGAATAAAAAACTTAATTGTTTGAATTTAAATGAATATTTTTTCTGTTTTTTATAAATGTCCTCATGAATCAAGAGAACACAAATTAAAAACAAAAGAAAAAAACAAAGAATTATAATAAAACACAATTACAAAAAATGGCACAAATAAGCCATTTAAACAATTGCCTGAGACAAATACGTGAAACACATGCTGCCTTTAATATGCAACAAACAAATACTCAAATAAGCCAACAAATAACTTAAATCATACAATCTAATAAACCCATACAAATGTAAAATGCCAACAGACGTACATTTCAGCAAATACTTGCGCTAGACAAACGCATAAATTGTTTCACATTGCTGTTGTTGTTGTCATTGTTATTGTTTATGCAAAGCGTCTGAGGAGTTTGTATGTACAATAACAAAGTGTAAGTGTAAATAAATATGTTTGCGAGTGTGTGTGCGGCTATGTGTGTGTGTGTGTGTGTGTATGACTACAAAGCACAAATGAATATGACACATGTAATCACATGGCATTCATTAGACGGCGCGAGGTATTTATTTGCGCTTCACTAATTACAACAGCAACAAAAGACACAATCAGAAACACAAATACACTCACAAACACACACATCAAACACTCTAAGAATCTACAAATTATGACAACAGCAAATATAATTTATAAAAACAGAAATAAATAAATAACAAGGATTTCACCAGAAACAACAATCTAGGCTACAAACTGTTTGTTAATGTTCAACATTCATAAAATTCATAAAACGCAACCCCACACAAACACACGCACACACACATATATGGAGTAGAAACAAATTGAAGGCAAGGTTTTTTTTTAAAGCTTTTGTATTTACACGCACACTTGCTCAATAAACAAACAATAAAACTAATTGCAACAGTTAACTAAAAATACAAACAAACGAAAAACGAAATTCAAAATTTCTTTTATGAAATACAAGTGTACACGCACACACACACACAAACAACATGTACCATTTAAAGTCAAATAAAAGTACCAAAGAATCACAAAACCCCAGTGGAGAAGCAAACGACCGAACAAAAGCAAAAACAAATTAGTATTTTTTTCAGTTTGAACAAGAACGCTAAAAAGTATAAAAATCTGCTTCAAATTTTAAAGTTTTTTGCAATCGAACAGCAACCAATGAATAATGGTTTGGTTAAAGAAAAAAAATGATAGAAAACAGTTAACCAGAAATATATACATATGTCTGGTTTTAAAACTTTTAAAATACCATAAGTTTATTTAGAAAATTATACGTAGTCGTAGTTGTAACATACGTGAAAACAGGTAAAGACTATTTAGCTTTTTTCCACTATATTTTTCTCTTCCTTTTTGTATTTTTTTTTTGCTTCTTTTTATTATTAATTCTTACTTTATTATCCTCTATTTCTTCCGGATATAATTTTACCTTTTAATTTTTTCTCTTCTCTTAGTTCATTCTATTTTATCTATAATTTTTTCTTTCTCTGCACTTGACATTCTTTTTAACTTTACCTCTACACATCAAAGACAAAGATATTGTCTTTGCTTTTTCCTCCTCTACATTCCTTTTTTTATTTTATTTTATTTTATTTTATTTTATTTTATTTTATTTTATTTTATTTTATTTTATTTTATTTTATTTTATTTTATTTTATTTTATTTTATTTTATTTTATTTTATTTTATTTTATTTTATTTTATTTTATTTTATTTTATTTTATTTTATTTTATTTTATTTTATTTTATTTTATTTTATTTTATTTTATTTTATTTTATTTTATTTTATTTTATTTTATTTTATTTTATTTTATTTTATTTTATTTTATTTTATTTTATTTTATTTTATTTTATTTTATTTTATTTTATTTTATTTTATTTTATTTTATTTTATTTTATTTTATTTTATTTTATTTTATTTTATTTTACAGAGTAACAATCCCTATACTGTAACGCACCCTACACTGCGTTGATGCTCCAGTGAGTCAATAGTATTGGGTATCCTACTATCATCGAAAAGTTTCTTAACTTTCTCCTGTACACGGTCTAGAAATACCAAAATAGACTTTGAAGCGCGAACCCAAACATGAGAGTTTTATACCATTCGCAGCCGGATATAGGTGGTGTAAATAGTAAGGAGATCGGATGAAGTGAAGTACATTTTACCACTTTTCAAAAAACCGAGACAGTAGAAGGCTTCTTCACAGATGTGAAAAATATCTTTATTCCATTGTACATCACTTTGTATTTTCATACCAAGGACATCAAGCGTATTCGATTCCTCAATATTTGTACCACCTATGAGTACAGATGAAGCAGCATCAGCGGTCAGCTGTGTTTCTTTATCGTTTCTTTTCTTTTGATTTGTTTTATTTGTTTATATTTCATTTATTCATAACTTTCCTTCGGTTCCATTTTGTTCTTTATTAGTCTAATAATGCTTCAGCTTTTCTCCTTTCAATTTTTATGCTTCATCTTCCGCTTCCTCTTCTGGCTTTGTTCTTACACTGTATCTTTTTTTTCTGTCTCTTCTTGTACTTTCCTTGTACTTATGTGTCTTTTCCTTCTTTCCATATTTTTTGTGTTTATAATTTTTGTTCTATTCTCCCTAGTTTACTATTTCTTTCTCTTTTCTATTCTTTTTACTTGGTTTCTAACTTTTTTTTATTACTTTTTTATTTATATTATTCTTCAAATAATCCAGCTTTTCTCTTTCTGCATTGTTATATTATTTTCTCTTCCCTTTTTTTCTTGTTTTTCATTTTTCGCCTTTCCTTTCTGCCCCTTTTTATTTTATTGCATTTCTTCTCCCTTTTGTTTTATTTTATTTATCATGCTTTTCTTCTCATTTCCTGTCTTTTTCCCCAGTATTCCTTTACGTTTTTCTTTTCAGATCCTTTCTTTTCCTTCCTCTTTACTCTTGTTTTGTTTTTTTCTCTGATCTTTTTTATTTTCATTTCTTTACTTTTATATTATTGTGTTTCGTTTGCGTTGCTTTTCTTTTGATTTTTTTGTTTGCTTTAATTTTATTTATTCGTAACTCTGATTTGGTTCCTTTTTGTTTTTTAAGTCTTACTTTTGCTCTTCCTTTTTTGCGCTTCGGCTTACGCTTCCTTCCACTGTTATTACTTCTTCCTTTTCTTTTAATTCTATTTTTTCTTCTTTTTCTTTGTCCCTTCTTTTACTTTCCTCTTTCTTATTTGTCTTTCCATTTTATTCTGTATTTTTATTATTCGTTCTATTCCTTCTAGTTCTAATTTTTTTTTAATTCCTTTCCATTTCCATTTTTCTTACTTTTTCTTCAATATTATTTTTTATATCTTTTTTTTCTATTTATTTTTTCTTCTTCTAATAATCCTGCTTTTCTCTTTCTTTGTTTTCTCTTTTCTCGGTCTTCCCATTTACTTTTTATTTCCTTTCTTATCTTTCAGTTTTCCTCATTTAATATTATTATTTTCTTTTATTTCCTTTTCTCTGATGTAACTCTTCTTCCCTTTCTTCGTTTCGTTTCGTTTCTTTAAATTTTTTTCCTTTTTTTTCTTTTCTTTTCTTTTCCTTTTTTTTCTTTTCTTTTCTTTTCTTTTCTTTTCTTTTCTTTTCTTTTCTTTTCTTTTCTTTTCTTTTCTTTTCTTTTCTTTTCTTTTCTTTTCTTTTCTTTTCTTTTCTTTTCTTTTCCTTTCTTTTCTATTCTTTTGTTTATTCTTTTCTTTCCGTTACTTTTCTTTTCATTATCTTCTTTGCTTTTTTTTATTTCCTATTTCCTTCTTTTTTTCATTTCTGCCTTCTATTTTTACATATTGTTTATTTTTCTATTTCGCATCAATCCTTTATTTTTTGTTTCTTTCTTTGTCATCTATCTTCTACATTTTATCTTGAGTTTCTTAACTTTTTTAAAATTTTTATCAAATATGTTTTCTTTTACTCATGTTTTCCTCTCATATCTTCTTTTTTCTTCTCTTATTTTTTTCCACCACTTGTTTCTTCTTTTCTTTTCACTTATTTATCTTTGCTCTCTAGTGTTCTTTTGCTTCCCGTGCTGACTCTCTGCTAGTTCTTTTTTTTCCCAAATTTTATTTTATAAAATAACAAAAATGTATTTATAAATATACTCTCGTAAGCTGGAAAAAACAAAAATTGTTGTTGGCTTGCCAAACAAATGAATATGCAAACAATTTTATACTAATTACATGGTCTGGCTCAGCAATCCCAAACACATTCATTCATACAAGGAACAATTTTAAAAAAGAGAAGTGTTGTCTACATACGAGTATGTGTAAGTTGTATTTGGCATAGTAATTTGACTGTATTAAAACACTGGGTACTTGAATAAAAAACAAAAAGGGAAATTTAATATATTTTTAAGTGTTCAAAATAAAGAACAACTTTTGTTCATTTATTTTTCTATAAACTTTCAATGCTTCAATAAAGCGATAAAATGTTCTTCCCCAGTTTATTTAAACACTAAAGTTTTTTTGAATGAGTGGACTAATGAATGAGTGATTCGGTTTGTCGTTTCGACTTGTTTGTTTGTCCATTTGCCCGTTCATATGTCCTTTTTTTATTAGTGTGTGTCTTTTATCCCCTTTTTTTTTCTATGGATCCAATGTTCATATTTATGTGTCTTTATGAAAGTTTGTTTAAGTTAGTTTATGCTGTTGTTGGTTGAATTATTTGTGAGAAATTGCATATGTGTGTGTGTGTGTGCGTGCGTTTGTTTGTGTCTATTTGTTTGTTGATTTAACAAATATTATGGTCATTAAGTAAATTGCTTGCTTTTGCTTGTCTCTTACCACATTTATGCAACGACATACCACTTTTTACTAATTTGTTCACTTGTTGTTTTGACAAAAGCGTAGTGAATGCCAAGAATAAAAAATTTGAACAGTAGAAATAACTTAAGTAGGAAACAAGATTGAACGTGAAGAATATTACAGCCATTATTTTTTTCACAGCCATGAGACCAAATTTTTAATGGCTGCCTCCGGGATTTCTATCGCTGTCAATATTCATAAGATTTTTAGAGAAATCTTACCATCAATGATTTCAAAGTGATAAAGAAATGGAAAAAATAGAACTAAATTGCACTAGAGAACAGTGGAATTGAGGTATTGCTGAAAAAACTTAAAATTTATTAGAACTAAATACAAACTGAACTAGAAAAATAAAACCAGTAAAACTAAATAATTAGATCTCAACTAAAACTAAGTGGAATTTCATTTCATATTACAAAAGGAACCACCAAGCTTTGAAGCTTATGTGCAAAGAGTACTACCTGGCAATATTCATTATATGCAAGCATGATCCTATCCTTGGCTTTATTCTGAATTGGACCAGTGATATGTAGATGGCTGAGATAGAACTCAATAGGAACAAATTGGATACAAGTGGTGTAGCTTTTCAATGGGTGTCACTCTGCTAAACCAAACCTAACCTCAGCGTGATATTAACTAGGTGTTTTAATAATAAATAATTCAAGGTAGTGCAAAATTCATAATCCTATTTCTATTTTCGACCACTATTTTACAAAATAAGAAGAATTTTTAATATTAATTTTTTGATGCTTTGTTGCACTTTTTATAAATTTTTTAGATTCGATTTTTCATTTTTGTAGTTTTGTACGTCGGGATTTTAGTTCAAGTTTTTGCTGTCTTAAGTTTTCTTAAGAACGATGTTTTACAATACAAATGTGTTGTGATCAATAATTTTTGATTGAAGAAGACCAGAAAAATAATCAAAATCTTTTTAGCTGGGGAACAAGTAGTTGTTTCGTGGTCGCTACACTACTCGTCAGTACCCATTTTCGGATTTGAACTCGGGTCATGACGCATCATAAACGGCCTGCTTAACCATTCAGCCACCTCGCCATTGAACTATTCTCTGTCCATATTCATCGCATACTGCATAACGTATGCATTTTGTTAATTGCCCGCATTGTTTGTACAGTGTTTACTGTCTCTGAAAAAAATATTATCTGTGTTGAATATCATTTCATGGACCTGTATAACTGTTAATCAGGAAATGTCGATTTGCCTTCGTGGACTCTTCAATTGCGAATGAATTAATGACACTTGTTCGTTAATGACATACACACATGATCGTTACACAATTTTATTGATGCTTAATACCCCTGTGTAATAAACCACTGGACTTGCTTATTTTTCTGACTTATGACTGTGTTGCATAGCGTTTAAAACCAACTTCTGACTTTGCTTAACATCGGTCTGCTATTTATATTTCTTTATTACCTTCAACTTTGTTCGAGATTCTTCTAGTTAACGAGAATTTCACTTTTAAATGTGCAAATATAACTGCTACACACATAACTACGAGTACACACACATACGCTTGCAAAACTATAAGAATGCATCAACAAAAAATGATAAAAACGCAAAAAAGAACGCAGCAGCAACAATAAAATCATTAGTAGTTGATTTTCTTGGAGTTTTGAGTTTTTTGTTTGTGTTTTCAGCTGATATGAGCGTACATTTATAACAATCAGTTCACTGGTTTCCACATCGGGTTAGATGTGACAAAAATTCGTAACAGATATAAGCATACATATATAACAATTAGCTGGTTTGCACATCGGGTTAGATGTGACAAAAATTCGAAACAATATGATAGCAGCTAAGTGGCTCCCACCAGAGTTGATATACATTTGCACCAGTTTAACATATTTTCAATAACTTTCCCTATATATCTCGTGAGAACTGTCAGAATACTGCTTTAAGGGCTATAATTGTCTGCGACTGGGAGACTGGAATCCGTGACTTGGAGTTGCCTCAAAGTATGAAGTCTGGGTTGATTTACCCATCCGACCTTTCTGGCCGTGTCAAATCGCCAAAACAGCATAATACGCGACCGGAAAATGCTTCTTTCACAATATCGATTGGGGCTCATGATATGTATGGGGTTGCACTTTTTTCCTGGCACAAATCCCCTCTTGTCATATTAATCCATACTTTGCATGTTTTCGCATATTGCAAACATGGCCAATTAGTTGCATACATCTGCTGCCATATTTGTAAAGCATATATTTTTATATTTAGTACCTGTTGAATTCTGGGAAGACTTTCCCTTTAACATGCTTATACAGGATGTCTAGTGGCAAATTTATATTTTTTATTACGAATGTTTCAAAAAGTAATAAATAATGTGGGCGGAGAGCGATGCCGGTGAAAATATCGATTGCGCGGATTTATCAGTCACGACGTTGCAGTGGTCAAGTGAGACATTTTTTTACAGCAATGATTCTCACGTAAATGCTCTTCGACAATTTAGTTCAATCTTTGGTATTCAGCTACTACGTTATGGACCGAGTGTAAACTTATTTTGTTCGTGGGTATAGGGACTCTGCGCATCTGCTTTGGCAATGAATGTCCCACGGCCAGGGCCCAGACGATCTTCAAGGACTACCGAAACTATTGGACGAATTGAAAGCAGTTTACGGGAAAATCCTCGACTTTCAGTGCGGAAAAGACTGGCATCATGAAATTTTGAAAAAAGATCTGAAATTTGAACCTGCGAGGTCATTCATTGTACTCTTCACTTACGTGTTTTCAACAGAATGGGGTGACTGCACATACAGCCAGAGCTTCGATGAACTTGCATCGGGAAAATTTCCCCCAAAAAGCTGATCAGTCATCTTGGGGACATCTCATGTCCATCGAGATCGCCCGATCTAATTCCCATGCTTATTTAAAGTTTTATAATGGCAATCTCTAATCTCTTGTGGCTTAAAAGGAAAGTATGCGTCAAGAAAGTAGCTCAATTGAGCTACTTTTATTTCAGCTTGTAGCGAGAAAGACAAGGCTCCGTTTTGAACAATGTCTTTAACTCGACGGAAGACACCTGGATGACTCTCTTTAAATATAAAAAAACCACATTTACATTCTATTGTTCAATGCTCTAAATTAAACTTTGGGTCAATTATTACGTTTTTTATTTAAATTTGAAAGTATAAATCTGCTACCACATACTCTGTATTAGCTTCACTTGTATGTTTGGAGCTCTTGCAACCCCTGTTATATACAGCACGTAATTTTGAAGAATTTGATATTCTGCTACAGAAAAGAGCATTGCCGCTTTAGTACGAAAATCAAAAGGATTGTTCAGTGAAAGCAGGGGATTTTGGGAATTCCTGACGCTGATTTTGGGAATTAAAAACAGAACTAGAAACCGGTTTGCTAGCCAGTTTATAACTGGATTTTCATATTCAGGGCACGTTTTTAATAAATTTTACCGGAATCACTATTTTATATTAAAAGAAAAGAAAAGTAAAATCAGTACAAAGTAAAATTCTGCAATTTTTTGACTTAAGTTGTTCAAACACTGAAACAAATAAACAAAATTCACTTATGAAAATTGAGGTCAGCGGCAATCTTGTTTGGGTTCAAGCTTTAGTCTATTCTGGCAAAATGGCTGACAGTTAAAAAAGTGTTGCCAGTTTAAAGTTTTTATAGCTCTACAGAACAGAGGACTCTTTTATCAACAGAGAAAGGGATTTGTTTTAGTTGTTGCAATCTTGCTTCAAAAATGGGTTATACAGATTATTGTCAAATTGTTTGCAACTTTTCTGAGTTATGACTATTTATATAACTTTTCGTTTTTGTAAATATACATAAAAACCAATTAAATCTCTTTTTGCATATAGCAAACAAATCAGTAATAAGTTTAATGTAGCGTTAAAAGCGATTTTTTATAATTTGTTTTCAAAAACAATATTATTTATTTATACTGAAAAACAATGCAAGCAATTATTTAAAATCAACTCTGAACAATACCTCGAGCTGACAAACAAAACATAAATCATATTTAATGATTTTTTATATCCAATTCTATGAAATTAAATTAAAATGAAATTAAATATAATTCATTTCGCAAGAATTAATAACTTTATTTAATTTCAAAAAATTTTAAAGCCAACGTTTGTGTACTTTGTAAGTGTTTGTGTGTGTGTGTGTATGTGAGTGGGATAGTGTCCATGATAAACATTAATTATTGTTTTATTAAACAGTAATTAAATATTAATTTATAATATTTTTTTGGTAATTTCCTTTATGGAAATAGTAGGTATGTATGTGCTTATGGCAAACCGCTACATACATTGTTGTATAATAAAACCCAAAATATTTGCTCAACACGATAACAAGACAACACACACACACATACACATGCACATATATTTATATAAAGACTTACACATACAAGCACATGATCCAGCTCACGCACACACTTGCTTATGCACTAATAAAACAAAATTGTCAAAAGCCACTTAATTAACAACTCAATGTGGTTTTATTGGCTTCAATTCAAATACATACTCGCATACGTGTACATACAGACAAACATATTCATGTATGTATTCACGCTTCAATAATTAGTTTTTATGAATATTTACCTAAACTAAAATACAAATATTTAACTAAAAGAAGACTTTCATTCATGTGCAAATGTACGAGCCAGTTCTTTTATATGCAAATATATAAATTTTCATATTTAATTACTAAATTAGGAAGAAGGTGTGTTCTCGAATTGTACATCATAAAAATGATAAACTTTATTTGTAGTTGTATGTTGGAGGTTAATTAATCAGTCTTACGGTTTCTATCATTATTAAAAAGAATTAAAAGGAAAATACGAGTATTTAGAAAGTACACACATATTAATATTAATTAAAATAATTACTTTGGTTTGGCTATTAATCAGCATTTTATGAAATATCCTTTTCATATTGTAATTAGATGCCAGATTAACTTCAAAATTATTATTTTTGCAAAATATATATATACCTATACACTGCTATTTGTATTATGGACTTACAATTTTTATATTTTTGACGTCTATAAATTATTGTTAAAATAAAACAGTAATAGCTAGTATAACGCTAAAGTAAATATTTTCTTTTTCATTTTTAGAAAAAGTATATTAGAAAATGTAACCAAAAATGGTCATCACGGCAATCTTAGCCCCCAATACTTTAAATATCTATATTATACAGATATTTAAAGATCCACTTCTTCCTCCAATCAGCAAAGCTAATATGCGGCAACAAGTAACTGCTGGCAATGAAAGGAGCAAACTAAAGGGTGTCAAGTAACCGACTGACATTATCAAAGCGCCAAAGCTGATAAGTAGTACTAACTAAAAACTACTACCAACCGAATCCTAAACGTTGGTTATGCTGACACAGCAGCAAATTGATGTGGGGAATTAATTTGGCCACAGACTGTAAAATTGATTTACATTAGCACCTGCCTAGTAGGCCTAGTCTGATTGAACCATTTCAAAAAATATATGGTTGATACAACAATATTCTAAGGACAACATACTATTGTTGAATTATATGGTTGTACCTAATAAAACTATATTGTTATATTTAAAACGCCATATAGATTACACACCATAGTATTACTATACTATTATATACTATACTAATCATATTATATTTGGGTTTAACATTGGTTTAATAATATGTAACCATAGCATTTATTAAACTAAACATTCATACTTTTCTCATATACTCGTATAACCATATTAATGTCATAAATATAGAACCATATTAGTGTCATAAATAGCTTTGTTGTAATATTATTGAAACTTAGATTGTGAAATTGATTTACATTAGCACCTTGTCCTTGTAGGGCTAGTCTGATGATGACCAACTCCATGCCGGATTCATTAGCGCCCCCATGCACGTAGAAAAAAATATATGGTTGATACAACAATATTTTAAGGACAACATACTATTGTTGAATTATATGGTTGTACCTAATAAACCAGAGTATAGTAAAAAAATCATATTATATTTGGGTTTAAAATTGGTTTAATAATATGTAACCATAGCATTTATTTAACTAAACATTCATACTTTTCTCATATACTCATATAATCATATTAATGTCATAAATATAGAACCATATTAGTGTAATAAAAAGCTTTATTGTAATATTATTGAATTTTATATTTCAAATACATACACGCAAAGAAAAGGCAGTTTGAAATATGGTTACAACAACATTAGTATATATTGTATAATATTGTGAATTGTTGTTAAAAACTGTGTATTACCAATTTAATTATAGTTTGCTCTTCTATAAATTGTCACTATTTGCATTTCTGTAATTCTATTTTTAAGTGCTATAAATTTCAAAATATGGTTACACACAATAATAGCAATTGTGAAAATTTTTCTAAAACAATAATAGGTTTTATCAATCCCAATGTCAAAATATTTATGTTTATCATATGTATAAAAAGCTAATTCATATTTAACAAAATTAAGTTTAGAGAATATATTTACTATTGTTGTCATTAACGATATTTTCATTCTAGTCACTGACGTTTAATTTTCATTCAGTTTGGTTTTTTCTTTGGAAATAAAAATATGTTTTGTGTGATTTATAAAAAAAAATACCTATTTGTTCAGATTAAAAAAAAAAAAGAAAAAACATTAAACTGTCGAAAAATATCATATTGAGTATTCGTGAAAATAAAAACGTAAGTACCTATGTCTAATATTAAGATGTAACTATATACATATATGTATGGTGTATCCAACAATACATGCACCCATATTATTATAGTTATATATCATTTAAAATTACAATCGCTTACGAGTTACCTAAAAAATATTTTTCTTTTTTTACAGCTAATACACATTTGAAAACCCAAGACGAAATTTGTGCACTAATTCCTTACAGATGCTCCCCAATATTATTTTTTTCTATATATTTTATATATTATATGATGTCTCTTTGTTGTAACTAATTGTAATACGCATGTATATGTGCCAATTATAACAAAAATATGTTTCTATTATAATAAAGCTATATATGGTATTAGTATGGTTAATAAATGAAAGTAGTATGGTTATATATGGAAAAAGTTAGTAAATAGTATAGTTGAGTATAACAATTATTTGATAACTTTAAATAATACTATAGTTACTTGTTATTACAGTATAACAATAGTTAATCATAATATAGTATGGTTACTTATAAATATTTTTTTTACAATACTATGGTGTGTCATATCATTGGCGTTTTAAATATAACAATATAGTATTATTTAGTACAACCATAAAACTCAACAATAGAATGTTGCCCTTAGAATATTGTCGTTTCAACCATATATTTTTTTCTACGTGTACATATAATAATTAACTGCAAAAAGAGATTGTGTAGTGCCATCCCTGCACCATCAATAATTATAGTCTGGCCTAGTTTAAGATATTCACCATTGTAAAAGATTGATGTTAAAATAAAGAGACAGTCATGTTGAAGACGGCAAACGTATTGGTCACTATTAATTTAATATACGGATAGGTAAAATAGCAAATAACCTATATGGCGACCGTGAGAGGCGGATATAACTTTAATTTCGCTTTAAGCAGTGCAAGGCTGTGTTAAGAAAACGGCCAGTGTGATTTTTTTTTAATAACACAGTAAACTTTCATATTTGTAAAACAAGTACAAAAAATAAATTAATCTGTTTAAAAATGTTGTTTTACGGAGTTTTGAACTAGTCGGTCAAGTGTTGTGAAATAAAGATAGAAAATTAATAGTGAATTTGAAAAACTAAAATGTAAAGGAAATATTAGTGCTGAAGCAAAAAATTATAATAGCACGAATAAAAATTAAAACATTTTTGGTAGAGTGGGGTTTGAGAAAGTTTCAGTGGATTGTGAAAAGTTTGGTTGTGGTAATTGTACTCTGGACGAGAATTTTTTTTTGGTTAGTCCCAAATGTGTCTGGCTATTGTAGGAAAAAACTAAAAGCATAAGCGAAATCATGCAACATCGGATTATAAAATAGCTATAAATGTGACGCACAAAAAGAAATTGAAATAAGAACCAATAAATTAAAGTAAAAGCACAGTTACAATTCAGAAAAAAAAACGGAGAACCAAAAGAGAGAAAAGGTGAACTCGGTAAAGTAAAGATATAAAGGAAACTGAAAAACGCTAAGTGGAGATCAAAAGAAATAAATCAAAGCAACATAAATAATATAACACAAATGAAACAAGAAAACGTGAAGTAAAACTTGGAAAAATTGAAAACCAAAAGAGACAATGAAAAACAAAGTACACATCAAAATAGATAAAAACAAACATCAATGGAAAAATACAAAAGATAAAGATAAATACAACAAGAAAACATTAAATGAATAAATTAAAAAAAAAAAAAAAATTTTTTTAAACAGAACAGACAATTAAACATAATGCAAATATCAAAACAAAATAAACAACACAAGAATAAAACTAAAACAACAAAAATATATTAAACCTTCGCGATTGTGACTAATGAGTATGGAGATGATCGTTGCTACAATTGATGAAAATTCACCAGCAGCCTAGGTCAACATTATTCAACTTCAACCGATAACAACAGGCTAAGATTTTTCAACAACAGGTAAACTTCAATCAATTCGCTGATGCATGTATCCAGATGGTTATAACGATGCACTATCACATATGTATGTGTCTATAAATAGGGAAATCCTACAATATTTTTATATATTACTTAATATTTTGTAAAATATCTAAAACGGGGTAAAATTTTTTTTTTTTTTAACAAATATGTACTTGCCTTAGTATATAAATACATTGTACATACCTATTAATTATTTAATAATGAATTTTTTTATGTTAACAGATAGTCAATAGCGTAACATATTATAAACTTATACCAATACACTTATTTGTTTTAGGAAATAAAATTACTTAGAACTAGCATACTACTTGTGTAAGTCATAAAACAATACATATTTACAAAATAAAATCGTAATACGTGCATATATTTTAATTTGCAATAGGTACATTTTTTTCTTTTCTTCATGAATATAATGCCTATTTGATTTTATTTAAATTGTTTTCATAACAATTGTACAGTGCGGTACTAAATTGGTATAGAATAAAGTAAAATCAACCAGATGATAATATATTATAAATTCGAAAATAAAATTTATTAACAAGAGAAAGCATATAAAATTGTTATACATACATATAAGAATGTATATGTACGAGTACTTATAAAAAAAAAATGTACACAATGAATTATGGTAAATATTTTTTTCTTCTTTTTCAATAACAAACTCGTACATGGGTATTGACTAACATATATGTATATGGATGTATAATTCTGTTTTCACAACAAATAACAGAACAATTTTCTTTTCTATTTACATATTTTTCTTACTATAAACAAATATAATCGTATATTTCTCACACTCATTTAAAATTTAGAAATTGCAATTTATTTTAACAATTCGATTACAAATGTCAGGAATAGATAATGACAATTTCAAAGAATTATTAACCAAGTTTAATGAAGTAAAAAAGCGGATATTACAAAATCGGCCAGTGAGCACACGTATTAATAAAATTAAAGAATACATATGTTTATTAGTAAGCAGCTATAATGCAATCATAGAATACATAGAGGTTCACACAAAAAGTTTACCGGCAGATGATAAAAGCATATATTTAAATAAAGTCGAATATTGCCGGAATATTTTAATTAGTTGTTTTCGAAAACTTAATTGCAACATAGAAGTTTCAAAAGACGTTGGATTGTTTGAAATAATTGACGTTAGTGACGTGATAAAAAGTCATAACGGTGATACATTTTTAGAATTACAAATAAATATGGCGACGATTGAGCAGAAGAAAACATATGTCAGCATGTGTGCCAATATAATAAGGGAGAACTATAGCTGAGTTCACAAGCTCAGTCGTATCGTGTACCGATGTATTTGGAGAGAAAATTTGCTGGGGGACAATAAATAATACGTTTTTATTAAAGTAATTTAATAAGAACAATTAAGTTTTTTTATTCGCTATTTAAGCTTCTAATATTTATACCAGTAAAAAATTATAAATAGCTTGCTTTCTATGTTTCCCAGCTATCTATATGTCGTCATTTCATAGGAACTACCCTAATCATCAGTAGACTTTGGAAATTTTTGAAAGATATTCTCAAATTTTTTAATTTTTTACTGGTGTAATTTAAGAAGTTTTGAAAATAATTGAATTTAAATGGCCTCCACCTTCATTGACACATGTACGACATCTTATCAAAAAGTTATTCACTACTGTCTGGAATAGTGCAGCGGGAATTGTCTCAATTGCTGTTCGAATGGATTGCTTTCTATCATTTAAATTTATTTATTATTATTATTTCTTTTGTAAACTTCTTGTTTACAATAACCCCACAAAAAAAAATCAGTTACAGTGAAGTGAGGAAACCTGGGAGGCCACCGGAATGTGGAGTTTCTTGAAATCAGTTTCTTGGGAAATTTTCGCCTCAATTCTGCCATAACAGGCGTGGTTATGTGACAAACTTCCCCATCCTTTTGAAACCAAACAGTGTTGAAAGGGGTTTTCTGTCGGCGTAATTGTGGAAAGAAAAACTCTTTCAACATCTTTAAGAAACGGTCTCCATTGACCATAACAGAAAGACCGTTTTTTTCGAAGAAATAAGGCCCTGCAATGAACCTTGAAGAAACTGCACACCACACTGTGATGCGAAGTGAATGTAATTGTATCTGTGGATTAGAATTACTCCATATTCGACAACTTTGTCAGACATACAAATGCAGTTCAAGACGTTTTCATCCTCTGACAATATTTGAATAATCTTCTTACGAAATCCGAATGAATCGGGAAGTCTCTAGAATTCAGTTTGTTTGTTAATTGAATCTTATATGGAAATGCAAAATGGGGTGCAAAATTGTCTGCAGTGACTGTCTGCTGACACCCATTTGAGCAGATAAGCTTCTAGCCGAAACTCTAGGATTGGTTTGTATGGCAGCAGCTACAGCAGCAATAGTTTTAAGGGATCTCGATGATAAGGCCTTCTTGCGATTGTGCCAGGCTCGGAAAAACTCTTTACGAGGCTCATTATACTCCATCTGCTAGAAGGAATGCCGCCAAAGGTGCGCCTATATTCGTTTTGGACGGAAACAACGCAATTTAAAGCGCAGAAAACGTTACACTATCCAAATTCTTGTTTTATTGTCCCAATTCTCAATTTAAGTTAAATTTAAAGATTAATCTATAAAACAAAACAAAAAGAAATCAGGTTAGTTACACAAAAAATCAGTCAGCCTGTATATAATAAATGCATTTTTCATCCAACGAAAAACAAATCGCCATTATTCAGCCATGTCACAGAGCTTAATTCTGTTCGGAAACGGAAGTGAATCCTTTTTTTATTTCTGAAAAAAAACGTAAAACTAAACAAATTTCGGAATGAAATTGAAACTGTTATTGTCTTATAGAATTGATTTCATTTCGAAAAAGTTTAAAATTTTCGTTTTTTGAAGAATTAAAAACAAAATTTCATTTCCGAACGAAAGTGAATTCTATGACATGGCCGATAATCTTCTGTACCCAATAACAACAAATAAAATATTACGAACTTCTGCCTAAATGCCCAAATAGCAACAAAATATTTATGCAAGCAAAGCTTTTAATTTTCTGTCATTTTAAACATTTGTTTAATTTCAAGGTAAGCACATACGCTTGTGGTCATGCAACTCTACCATGTATGGCACAAAATTAATTAAAATGCCAGCTTAATAGAGCTTTTTTATTCTTCAGTCAAGAAAATGATGACAACAACAAACTACTACAGGAGTATGAGTGAATTAATATTCCAATTAATGCTTGAAATTTGTGTTTTCATGCAGCAACATGTATTTGAAAACAGTGCAAAAAGAGACAGAAACAGAACATAAAATAAATATTAAATAAATAATTTCATTTGTGCCTTCAAGGTTTTTTAATGGTTGTATTGTTTACTTTTTTCTGCCAGGAAATAAACTAAGAAATATATTTTAATGTACTCGTATCTATGAAGATGTATATTCTATTTCTAATTAGAGCTATGCATGTGTGCGTAGAGTATCTCTGTTTTTGAACTTAAATTGATTATAATCGGTGTGTGGTTTTTTTTTTTGAATACACCACTTCTGCTACTGGTTTGCCTACCCGCTTTACTCTTTAGCACTCCTTTTCCTTTCACTAGCTTTTGCTCGTTTTGTAGTTTTTGTGCACTTTGATAAATTTGTGTACTTTCAACAAGCATGAGTATGTGTGTGTGTGTGTGTGCATACGTTTGAGTTGATTATGAGGTTTTTAGAAAACAGATTATAGATTTTATATTGTTTGGATTATTTACGAGTACCTGTACTCGTATGTGTAGGTGTGTTTGTTTTTGTCTATATTATAGGTTTGTGTGTTTGTTATTGCGTGTGTACTTGTTTGTACTGATTTTGTTTTATTTTTGTGTTTCAGAGATTTTATGTTTCTGATATTAAAGGATTTTTAATTACAATGTGCATTTGATGCCTTAAAGGCAAAGAAAAATAAATGAATTTTATTTACAATACACACATGCATACAAATTAAATATACCATATACATATATACATACATTCACACTTACACACACACAAATATTAGCATATATGCTTATCTATGTAATATTATATCGTAGTAGAAATGAATGTTGTGTGTAAATGTTTTAAGGCCTTAAGTAATTTTTTGTTCATAAAAATTCTGTTGATTTCTTTTAGACTCTGATCACACAACAATCTGTTAAGCAGCCAATAGGAATAGATTAAAAGCACACTAGATGGCGATATTTTTATATAAGATCTTAAAAGTGTTTCATATTATTCTTACAAGTTCTTACCAGTTCCCACCTTTTGTTTCCATCCCCTCCCATCCATCTCCTCCACTCACGCTACGTCCCTCTTACTTTTATTCTTCACTTCATATCCCACTTTTCAGGCAATCACAAAGGGAACGAGTTCAGGACCAAAGTGGGCTAAAGAACCTAGGCTATTTCGGGATATCCAGCGGCCTGCCTACATAGCCTAAGCTAAACTACCTTACAAGTCGTTGTTTGGCCTTGGCTCATACATGAAAACATCTTTTTTTGATAATTTAGGAAAAGGCAGGAGCAGCTCATATATCCTTTTTTCTTATTTTTTCCTTCTTGCAAATTATGTGTAGCTAAATATTTCATAGTTCTTTCTTTAAAAAAAAAGTGTGTAACTGCAAAAGGAATTTATTAAAAATACAACAGTTTTTAATGTGTTTACTTAATATATTACAAGATTTTTGCATATTTTGTACGTTACAACACGTTGTTTAGTCTTGGCTCATATACAAAAAATCTCCTTTGAAAAATTTTCGAAAACGAAAGAGTAGCTCATATATCCTTTTATTCTTTTTCAGATTTTCTTTTTGAAAATAATCTTAATTTAGATTTTTCGCAGTTATTACCGTAAAATTGTATATAACAGTTTATAAGGAATTGATTAAAAACAAAACAGATTTTAACATGTCTATTTTATGGCTTATCTAAATATATATTTCTTATCTTACAACTTGCTGTTTGACCTAAGTTCGTGTTTTTTGAAAATTTTGAAAAAATTAGAGATTGGCTCATAAATTCCTTTTTTTTCGTATTCCTTAAAAACGTATTCAATACTATGTGAGCTTATAATGAGTAAATTTTATGTCGTAAAAGTTTTTTATATTTTTTTTACCTTACAAGTCGTTATATGGCCTTGGCTGACACCTCAAAAAATCTCTTTTTGAAAATTTTGGAAAAGGAAAAAGCAGCTCATATATCCTTTTTCTTTTTTTCACTTTTTGAAAATTAAATGGAACTAAATATTTGGCAGTTACTTCTTTAAAAAAGTATACAATACTATATGAGCTTATAATTAAGCAGGAGTAAACTTCACGCTTTAAAAGTTTTTTATATTTTTCTTTTCTTGAAAGTTTTTTCTTAAAAAAATTATACAATACTGTGAGCTTAAAATTAAGGATGTGTCAACTTTATGCCTTAAAATGTTTTTATATATTTTTTTACCTTACAAGCCGTTGAATGGTGTTGGTTGACATATCAAATAATTTCTTTTTGAAAATCTTGGAAAAGGAAAGAGCAACTCATATATCCTTTTTCTTCTTCTTTTTCAATCTTTGAAAATTAAATGGAACTAAATATTTGCCAGTTATTTCTTTAAAGAAGTATACAATACCATATTAGATCATATTTAAGTACGAGTAGACTTTACGCTTTGAAAGTTTTTTATATATTTCTTTCTTGTTTGGCGTTGGCTCTCGCATAAAAAAGCTTTTTTTCGGAAATTTTGAAAAAGGAAAAATTACCTTATACATTTTATTTTTGTTCTTATCTTTTTTTTCTTTGAAAATAATATGAATACTTATTTTCCAGAAAAAAAAAAACAATTCTATATGATTATATTATAATTAAGCTTGTAAAAACTTTATGTCTAAACTTTTTTATATATAAATTTTTTTTTGCCCTACAAGTCAATCTGTGGGTTTGGCTCAGACACAAAAAAATCGTTTTGTGAAAATTTTGGAATATTTGCCTTTTTTTCGTCTTCTGTTTGTCTTTAGGCAAATTATGTAAAATTACGTTTTCAATAGTTGTTACCTTAAAAAAGAATACAACAGTACATAAAGAATTTGTTAAAAATAGAACAGCTCTTATTATGTTTACTTTATATCTTACAATATTTTTATATATATCTTGTATTAAAACCTAGTATTTGCTCATGTTTCGTGCACAGAAATTTTTATATTTTTTATGAAACTTTTGAAAAAATTAAAGATCAGCTCATATATCCTTGTTTCTTCTTCCTTTTTCCTTCAGGGAAATTACATGAAACTAAATACTTGATCGTTATTTCCTAAATAAAGTATACAATTCTATATGAACTTATAGTTAAGCACGTGTAAACATTATTTCTTAAAAGTTTTTTTTATATTTTTCTTGCCTTACAAGTCGTTGTTAGGCCTTACGCATAAAAAAGTATTGTTTTGAAAATTTTAGAAAATGAAAGAACATTTCATATATCCTTTTTTTATTCTTCTTTTATTTTTCTTACAAAAGTATATAGTTTAATTTAAGTTTATAAATAAGTACGTAAAAACGTTAAGCCTTATTTTTTTTTGTCTTACAAGTCCTTATTTGGCGTTGGCTTACCCATAAAAAAACATTTTTTTGAGAATTTTGAGAAATGAAACCGCAGCTCATATATCCTTTGTTTCTTCTTCCTTTTTCTTTCTGGAATATTATTGGAAACTAAATAATTGAGAGTTATTTCCTTTAAAAAGTATACAATGCTATGTGGGCTTATAATTAAGCATGTAAAAACTTTATGACCTAAATTTTTTTAATATTTTTCTTGCCTTACAAGTCATTGTCTGGCGTTGGTTCACTCATGAAAAAGTATTTTTTTTTTTTAGTTTTAGAGTATGAAAGAGCAGCTAAAATATCCTTTATTTCCTCTTCATTTTGAATTCTCGAAAATAATATGAAACTAAATATTTGATAGTTATTTGCTTAAAAAAGTATAAAATTCTATATGACCACGTTTTAAATTTTATTTCAATATTTTTCTTATCTTACAAGTCGTTGTCTGGCGTTGGTTCACCCATAAAAAAATATTTTTTTTTTTTTTTTGAAAATATTGGAATATCAAAGAGCAGCTTAAGTATCCTTTTCTCCTTCTCTTTTTAATTCTCAATAATAATATGAAACTAAATACTTGATAGTTATTTCCTTAAAAAAAATATAAAATTCTATATGAGCTTATTAGCGAGCACAGAAAAACTTTGTCTTAAACTTTTCGAAATATTTTTCTTGCCTTACAAGTCATTGTTTGCCTTTGGTTCACACATAAAAAAATCTTTTTTTGAATAATTTGCAATATGAAAAAGCAGTTCAAGTATCCTTTTTCCTCTTCTAATATTATTCTCAAAAATAACATGAAACTATAACTTTTTTTTTTTTTTTTTTTGTAAGCATTTTTTTATTTATTGAATCTTCAAAATGAACTAACAATAAGTATTCAAATCTTAATACTAAATTTAAAATTAAAAAAAATGTGATTCTTAAGTCCGGCCAATGCTAGACAAAAAGTTTTATTATGCGGGAGCTATTTCGGTAAAATCACCTATTGAGCAATCCGATGGTGGCAACGGTATCCCTTCTTTTAAGCCGAGTGTGGCCGCCAAAATTAAGTATATTGCGCCCAAGAGGGTTTGGGTGAAGTTCCAGTTTACTGACATACCTTGTCGCGTACTTAGAAAACTCCTCTTTTACCAGCGGAACACTCAGATCTTTATGAATTCGTGAATTTTTTACATACCATGGAGCTGCAGTAATCGTTCGTAGAATTTTGTTTTGTCGCCTTTGGATTTTTTCAATGTTTGACGCTGAGGCGGTGCCCCATAACTGAATTCCGTAGCACCATATAGGCTTTAGTATTGCGTTGTATAACAAAAGTTTGCAATCTAATTTCAGTGTCGAATTTCTGCCCATAAGCCAATTTAGCTGCGCTGCTTTTAGTTTTAACTGAGTGACCTTTGCTTCAATGTGAGACTTCCATGTTAGCCTACGGTCCAGGTGAATACCAAGGTACTTAACTTCGTTGTGCTGCGGAATAGGTGAGTTGTTAATTTGGATAGGCGGACATGTTTGCCTACACAGTGTGAATGTAACATGAGTACATTTCCGTTCATTAACTTTGATTTTCCAAAGTTTTAGCCATTTCTCTAATATTGAAGTATATTCCTGTAAATTTCGTGATGCTAAATGGTGGTTTTCATGAACACTCAAAAACGCTGTGTCATCTGCAAAGGTAGAAGTGTGGATTCCAGATGTCGTTGGCATGTCAGAGGCGTAAATCAAATATAAAGTAGGCCCCAGTATGCTGCCTTGGGGAACTCCTGCCTTGATTGGCTGAGTTGGGCTAATAAAGTCGCCTTCTCTGATAACAAACTTCCGCCCGTATAAGTAGCTTTCCAGAAGCTTGTGTGTATTTGCAGGCAAGTTTAGCTTTATTTTGTGCATCAAGCCGTCGTGCCACACTTTATCAAACGCTTGAGAAATATCAATGAAAAGAGCTGAGCAGTACTTCTTCGCCTCAAAGGTTTGTCTTATGACATTGACTAGTCTGTGCGTTTGTTCTATGGTGCTATGTTTAGCCCGAAACCCAAATTGATGATCAGGGATGCATCCCACGTTGTTCAATATTGGACTCAACTTCGCCATTAACAATTTTTCGAATAGTTTTGAAATTGTTGGTAAAAGACTTATTGGTCTATATGATTCTACCTTAGTCAGATCCTTCCCTGGCTTGGGTATCATAGTAATCATTGAGACCTTCCACTCTGCAGGATAATACTCAAGGCGTAAAATGGCGTTAAAAATAAAAAGTAGAACCCTTCTAGCTACACGAGGTAACTGTTCAAGCATTTTACCAGTAATATGATCAATGCCTGGAGCTTTCCTGGGGTTTGTATTACCGATAACGTTTTCGACATCTTGAAAATTAAATCTCAAAGATACAGGAGGTCTAACAACATATGGTGGTAATTCCGCTGTATTATTCTCTGAATCATTTGTGATAAAAACGTTTCGCAAATGATCGACATACAACATTCCCTTTTCAGAATCGCTTCTTGCCCAGTCGCCAGTTGAATTTCGCAAAGGTGGCTTACCTATTACGGGTCTTTTTAAACCTTTTGTCGCTTTCCACAAGGAATAATCAGATTGAGGGGTACCATCAAGGCTTTCCAAATATGTTTTAAGGGAAGCCATTCTATGGACTTCAAGCAGATTTCTTAGCTGAGTTATGCATTCCCGTAGCCTAGTTTTAAGCTGGGGCGACCTGCGAAGTTGCCACTCTCTTCTGACTCTTCTTTTTTCTGACAGAAGTTGCTCAATTTCAGATGAATAAGTTCTGTTGCTCTCATTTCTAGGTCTTAAATGACTAGTGGTAGCATGCTGTATGGCCAGTTTGAGGTTTTCAGAAAAATTGTTAATTGACACATCAATATCCTCAGGCGTTCTCAAGGCGATACTTTCAGTACAATGTGTGCTCAAAAATTTTTTGTATTTTAACCAATTAACTCTATTGACAGTCACCGGTGAGCCAATCTCTTGGGGGAACGAAACAGAGATTATAGTGGGAGAGTGATCTGATGACATATCTAATGAAGGCTCCACTTGCATCCACTCTAAAGGAAAATTTTTCGCAACTCCAAAATCTATAACGTCTGGGATCTTTCGTCGGTCTGTCGGCCAGTAAGTGGGGTGTCCGCTTGAAACCACATCTAAGCCCATTTTTGAAATGGTGTCAAAAAGCACACGGCCTTTCGAGGTAATTAAACGTGATCCCCAAAAAGTGTGTTTAGCGTTATAGTCGCCAGCCGCTAGAAATCGAGGACCAAGTGATTTGAAAAAATTCGAGTATTGACTTTCTGTTATTGAAAAGCGTGGCGGTGAGTAGATCGAGGAAATAACGATTTTTTCATGCAAATATTCGATGCATATATTAGTTGCTTGGAGATACTCCTCACATGTCTCGTTCATTAAAAAGTGTTTAATTCTGGATTTTATTAGAATTGCCGATCCTCCGCAAGATCTTCCACGGGGATCTTTTGTGTCGTACAGTATGTAGCCATTAATTTTGAAAAAACTGTTGGTTGTCAAATGAGTTTCAGCAATCAACATTATATCGATTTGCTTTTCCATAAGGAAGTGCTCAAGTTCATTTTTGTGATGGCGGATGCCGTTTGCGTTCCAGAAACATATTTTTAACCAATTCATTTGTTTAAAATTGCCTGTAAAATAGTGGATTGCATTTTTAGCATTTCCTGCATCATGTTTGTCATAGAAACGGTAAAAGTGTTTATGGACTGAACAAGAGTCTGCAGAGTTGCCTCAAGATTGCTAAAATTTGGATCGGATTTTGGAGGCTTGGGCTCCTGATCCAAGTTTGGTTTATCGGATTTTACCACATTTGCATAAGAAATTTGTTTGGGGTTTTGCAAGTTTACATGGCTGGTTGACTGGCGTACCTGGGGAAAATTGTTTGTAGAAGTGGTGTTTGACTGCTGGGGTGGCATATTTGAAATTGGTGACCTATTTGTCATTGACCTCTTGAAGTGAGTGTAGACAGGGCAACCCCTGTAGTTTGCAGTATGGTTACCTCCACAGTTACTGCATTTCTTAACGCTCGCGTCAGTCTTAGGTTTTTTGCACTGTGATGTACCGTGAAGTTCACCACACACAACGCAAACTGCGGGCAGCTTACAATAGGCCTTAGTATGGCCAAATTATTGGCAGTTTAGGCATTGAACGGGCCCTAAACGCTTATGAGGCTCCTCAACGGTAACCTTGCGATGCAAAAGATACTTGAGGTTATAAATGGGATGGACTTCATTCTTTTTTAAGGCAACATCTCTAGGTTCCAATTCAACCCTAAACATGGTTTGAGGAATTTTTTCACGGTTTCTAATATTAACCACATTTTTAACTTTGAAGCCATTGTCTTCTAGTCCGGTTTTGACCTCTTTCGTGTCAACAAAAGGGTCAATCCCTTTTATAACGACCTGAATACCTTTGGCACTTTTAAGCTGATATGTGTAAAATGATCGCTTCTCCTTCTCTAGAACGTCAGACAGCTTTCGGTATTCATTTTCACTGTTTACCTGGATTTTCGTTTCATTGATGCCGCCGTGCTTAACCGATGTTACGTTAAAAGTGTCTTTGCCGATTGCCGCAATAAGTTGTTTTACAAGCTCACTAGAGGTAGGTTCTCGCAAATATATTGGTGGCGGCTTAAAGGTTTTTTTAGAAATTGTTGGCTCATCTGTTTGCAGTATAGCAAACCTATTGCTATCAGTTGCCGAAGTCCTATTATCGTCTTTAGAAAATTTCGGTTGAGATGATATTTGAGCTGATTTGGGGCTTCGCTGCCTTTTAACCACGGTTATGTACCTGTCCATGCCTACTTGGATTTTTGGCTTATCATCAACAATTAAACTGGAAGATGTTTTGTCTTCAGTTGTAACAACAATATTTGGCGAACACGATCGCGGGCGTTTCCTATCTCTTAGAGACAGGAAATTTTCCAATGATTTTTTCACCGATTCTTCTTCAGAAATCCAAAGGTTTTTTCTACCGGAGCTAAGCTCTTTTTCAGAATTACATCTGATAGGTACACTCATGCAATTAATTGTTTCTGTTTTTTATTTGCAATTTAAAATGGTATTTAAAAAAAATGTCACAAGGTTTTTCTTTTAAACAAAAACACTCTGTTCACCTTTTACGGTTTTTACTTAATCCCGTTTTATTTATTTTTTTTTTACTTTGCGATCAAAAAACAAACACGTCCGTTCACTATCGAAGCTAAACAACGAAACTATAACTGAAACTAAATATGTTATAGTTATTTTGTTAAGCAAATAATAATATATAAGCTTAAAATTACAAATCATTCTTTGATCAAGAGTTAATGATCGCGGCAATTATTGTTATAATTATAAATAAAAATATTTCTTGGCTTTAACCAGGTTTGAACTCGAGCTAGACGAATGATACCAACCCATCATCATATAATATTAGAAATATTTAAAAATAAAGTTCGACTATTTAACATTAATTCATACATATACATATATCTCACAGCACAGAGACTGTCAACATACATACATACGTACGTTGATAAATAATGAAAAATAACTGGTTGTTCAGTGACAGCAAACTGCAGTACAAACAACTGCGATTATAACAAATTGCATATGTGATCAATACGAGACAAATATAGACGTAAAAATAAATAAGGGCTCAGTGGCTGAGTTGGTTAAGCAGCCGTATTAAAAATACATCATGTTTACATGGTACTGAGTTCGAATCCTAGTGGGTGCTGATGAGCAGTGTAGCGACTGTGAAACAGCTAGTTGTCCCCCAGCTTTAGTGTATTCAATTATTTTTTCCTGTCTTCTTTGATCAAGAGTTAATGATCGCGGCAATTATTGTTATAATTATAAATAAAAATATTTCTTGGCTTTAACCAGGATTGAACTCGAGCTAGACGAATGATACCAACCCATCATCATATAATATTAGAAAGTATTTATAAGTTATTTATAAGTTAGCTTGGAAAACACTGAATTTTATATTAATTTCATTATGTTTTTATAGCAACCTACTGTAAATTTATATCTAAAATACATTACAACTTGTAGTTTTACCTAAAATCAGTTCCACAAAAATTTTACACAGATATCTTGAAAAACATGTGATTGTACCATATATCCTTTTTAAAATAACTGCCAATTTTTAATATTTTTTTTTTTTAACAGTAATTTTTCCATGGTCAGTCTACAACAAATAAAATAAAAATATTTCATTTTATTTTATTTTTTTTGCCCTGCGTTTCGCTTTTTTTCATCGAACTTCTTTAGGGGTGTTTTTATTACAAAATCTTTAAAAATTTAAATATTTTTCGCCAGTATTCTTTTCATTTTTAATTACACAGCATAGTTCTCATTTGGTGATTTGTTTCATTGGAAAATTCCTATCGGCTTCTTTTTGTGTTGTGTGTGACTTGAAAATAGTAAATCATTTCATTTTAGTTACTCTTTATTTACGGCTGTTCCTGTGTGTGTTTAATAATAATGTATAGAAAATTAATTAAAATATTGATGTGATTTTTGTTTACTGCAAACACAAATAAGAAAATATTAAATCAAACAGAAAAGAGCAAAATTCAAATTAAAATTGAAGTTTGCAGCCAAAGCAAATTATGTATTTATATGCAAAACTTAAAAATGATGTTGTGTTAATATTTATTTAAAATGCAAATTATCCTATTAGAAATGAAATATTAAGTACAGATAAAAATACGTCACTTCAATATTGATGTGACAACAGTGTGTCTTTAAGAAAGAGTGGAGAAAATTAATTGATATTAAAAACAAGTTAAGTATCTCTTTTTAATAATCAAAAATTTGGTGGGAGGAAATGTAAAAAAAATATATTTCAAGGAAATTTTATCTTTAATTAAGAGTCTATATTTTGCAAAATTAAGATTTTTCTAAAAAAAATTTCTGGCACCACTGTCTGTGAGACTGAAAGAAGTTTGTAATATACGGCAAAAGCTAATACCCTTATTCATAAAAAAATTTCTATGGAAAATATGTCAAAAAAGTGTTTAATAAACACACAATATTTTTTATGAATACGGCCATAATTTTAAAATCTTATACTTTTTTATGGGTTTAATAATTGTTTTTGCCGAATTTAGTTTGTTTGGCCATTTTTTTTTTGTAGTTTGCCTTCAAAAGCTTTGCTTAGCTTCCAATTTAGTTATTTAACTCAAAACATTGCATAGTAAAAAAAAGGATAGATGAACAGGTCCTGCGTTTCGTGCTTGACTAAAATATTTTTGGTGTCAATTTAATCGGCAAATCAATTGACAAGTTGTGGTATTAAAACTATTATATATTTTATAATATGTCTTCCTAATTCGATAACATATTTGCTATTATTTTTTCAAAAACCTTAATATTGCTTTATTTTTTCATAAATTCATCAACTGAATAAACAAGGATATGTTAAACTTTTAAAAACAATACTCTTTGTTTTATATATTGCTTACATAAATATAATTTTTAAAATATTAAACGTTTTTATGCAAATATTTGCTCTTTTAATGTAAATAAATAAATAGGTTTTTATTGCCACTTTCTTGATTTTTAAACGGGTTGTTTTATTTATAAAAAAAAATCCGTATTTTATTATCAATTTATTTCATTATCATTTATTTATTTATAAATACATACATATATTTTTATTTTTTGTACTTGCTACTCATTGTTGTTTCATGTTTTTTTTTTAATGCAAACAAAACGCAATTATTGCGTCTAAATACCGGAGATTACGTTAAAAGCACGTTCGTTGGATAAAATCATTATTGTCATCATCATCATCATCACTAAACCAATCATCATCATCATCAATATTTTTTTAAGGAATGAAAAGCTTTTGTTTTAATGTGTTACTAAGTAACATTTAAAAATAATGCAAGTGGGTGAGCGAATTTGATGTTGTGTTGTATGTGGATATGTAAGTGTTCGTACAAGAGTTGGAGCTTAAGCCCAGCAAACACAATATGTTATGTGAACAATATTTTAATATAACATTTTTGTAAAGGAAAGGAAAAGCATTCTGTTGCGTTTCAGGTTTTGGAGCAGAAAGAGTTGCCAGATGTTTATATTTCTTAAGTTTAAGTCTAATAGGTTAGAATTATACCATTGATAGATGAATTCTATGACAATTCCACAAACATAAATGGCCATTTAACTCATATCATTGGTCTCATGCGGAAATTCCCAAACTCGCATTTTCACTGCATTGAGCTTTTTTTAGGGTGTCTACTACGTTTTACACAAGTACACAGTGTTACAAAGATTTAATAAAATATTTTCATACATACCGCTCTTGCAAGCAATTGAAAAAAATTAGTTTTAGACATAGCTCAGTATACAGTTTCCATTACGATTTTTCCTTGTTCTGTGAAATTGCAATTATGTTTGTTAGGGCCTTTCTACATGAGACCAACGATATAAACTTCAAGATTTATTACGTCGACTGCATACATGGATATCTTAGACTTGAAAAGCGCTGATGGAAGATCATTAATTTTTTTTTCTTGCTTTACTATAATAAAACTAGGTAACAATATAAATTTCTTCATACAATATCTCTAAAACGAGCGTTCTAGTATTATCATATAACGACATACTAATTTGTTTTTTACAAAAAACACATATAAAAATTTATATGTATTTACAAATAGTTAATATAATTAATTACTAAAATATAATACAATGAAAAGTATTTACCAAAACATTGTTTGTATATCGAGTTTTTTGGAGGTTAGTCAAGGAAATAAAAGGGGTAATCTAAGAATAGAAAAGCTTTACTTGGTTAACCACCGAAACATTTTAGAACTAGATTTTTGCGCTAAATTTTAGGTCCTTTTTTGAAGTACTTGTGTTGTGTCTCATATTACGCTGACTTCGATTACAATCGATTGTTTTCATATTAACCCGTCTAAAGTTATGGTATCTGATGGGAATGCCACTGTAATTTTGGATAACGCCTTTACTATCTAAGTATACAAAAGCTTCTGGTGAGACAAATCCATTTTCTAAGGTATTAGTTATGTATACATAGCCTGTGTAATAAGGAGCCATTGTATAATTATTTTCGGTACAATTACAACAACGTACGACGTGATTCCTTACTAGGTTAATGAGAAAATTATCTATACGAATTATATTTGCTAAATTGAACAGTTTTAGGGCTAAACATAGCACCATAGAACAGACACACAGGCTGGTGAATGTTATCAGAAACGCGGTCGAAGATAAAAAATATTGCTCAGCTCTATTTATTGACATTTCCAAAGCTTCTTGACAAAGTGTGGCACAAAGGCTTAGCTCATAAAATAAAATTAAACCTGCCTGCAAACACGCCCAAGCTGTTAGAGAGCTACTTATATGACCGGAAATTCGTCGTTAAGGAAGGTGATTTCAAAAGCTCGGCTCGGGTAGCATATTGGGTCTAACTTTATATTTGATTTATGCTTCAGACATGCCAACGAGCTGCAAAATTCACACTTCAACTTTTGCAGATGATACAGCATTCATCAGTGTCCATGAAGACTATAAATTAGCATCGCAAAATTTGCAAGAACATATTCTTATATTGAAGAAATGGCTGAAACTTTGGAAAATAAAAATAAATGAACAAAAATGTACCCATGTCACGTTCACACGACGTAGAAAAACTTGTTCGGCTATTAAAATCAACAACTACATTGTTCTGCAGCACAGTGAAGTCAAATACCTTGGTATTCACCTCGATCGTAGGCTCAAGTGGAAGTCTTACATTGACGCTAAGGTCACCCAGATGAAATTAAAAGCGGTGCAACTAAATTGGCTCATCGGCAGAAATTCTATTTTGAAGTTAGATTGCAAACTTTTGTTGTAAAACGCAATCCTAAAGCCAATATGGAGTTATGAAATTCAATTGTGGGGTACCGCCTCTGCATCTAACATTGAGAAAATTCAAAAGCGCCAGAATAAAATTCTCCGTATAATTACTGCAGCTCCATGGTATGTTAAAAACTCTCGAATTCACAAAGATCTAGGTGTACCCTTAGTGAAAGATGAATTTTCAAAACACGCGATAAGGTACATTAACAGACTGGAATCTCACCCGAATCCTCTCGCACGTAGCATCCTTAACTTTGGTGGCCACACTCGACTGAGAAGGATGGACACCCTTGCTACCATCAGAGCGTTGGAAAGGTGATTTACCAACAAAATACACGCAAGAAACAACTTTTCGTCTAGCATTGACTGGACCTAAGTAAATCAAATTTTTCAATATTAACTAATTTTTTTTTTCTATATTAATTAATGAATTTTTATTTTTTAAGATTTGCATACTTATTGTTAGTTCTTTTAGAAGATACAATAAATAATTGAATTGTAAAAAAAAAAAAATTGAACAGAATTTTCTTTGAAATATACTTAAGATCCTGTATCATAGCCAAAAAGCACATAAATATCTTCATTTTATCTGATTACAGTGATGAAGATACCGTAACTGCCACGACGGATGTAGGGGGATCCAACATATGGATCTTATCATGCTACATGGCTCATGGCAAGGATGAATCACCACCAGGCAAGCTGGTGGAAAAAGCGGTAAGAGACGCCAAAACCAAAAGCATACCGTGCATTATAGGCGCGGATGCGAATGCACACCACCTGATCTGGGGAAGCTCAGACACAAACAAAATAGGTGAGAATTTAATAGAATTTATTCTAGATAATGATTTAGTAATTTTAAATCAAGGGAACAAACCCACTTTCGTGACTTCGAACAGGCAAGAGGTGTTAGATATTACGCTTGCCAGTTCGAATATCGCAGATCAAATACAGGAATGGAGAGTGTCAGAGGACTGCTCCTTTTCCGATCACTGCTATTTAGACTTCAAAATAAGCAAACAACATAGAATAACATTCTATCGTAACAGGCGGAGAACGGACTGGGGAAAACAGAGAGAATTCCTGAGTAGAGACCTAGCCCAATTCCCGACCATAACCAATGTCATAGACATTGAAAGATCAGTGGGGAAACTCAATGACGTTTTCAAGAACGCCACAAGACGATCTTGTACACTATCGGTAAAAAGGGAAAATAGCAGACCTAAATGGTGGTCAGCAGAACTGTCTGAGACAAAAAAGAAATGTCGTAGGCTTTTTAATGAAGCTAAAAGAACAGGTAACTGGGATGACTATAAAGCTTCGGTGAACAAATACAAAAATCTCATCAGGAACTCGAAGCGAAGATCCTGGAAGGAGTTTTGTAGTAACGTGAATAGTACCTCTGATACATGCAGACTTCGGAGAATACTTTCTAAACAACCGACAATCCCAAGTCTAATACAAAAGGCAGATGGATGTTGGACCACAAATTGCGAGGAATCGCTTGAAGAATTAATGAACACCCATTTTCCGGGTAATCAGACATTGAGGGCGAACGATAGTTCTCCCCTGTCACACGCCCGGAATGCAGTATATCTGGTTATAACAAAAGAGATGCTGCACTGGGCAATAAAGAGTTTTCAACCGTTCAAATCACCAGGACCGGATGGAATCATTCCTGCAGATCTCCAGAATAATCTGGATCTGATCACACCCTGGCTCCTCGAGATATATAGAGCAGCCCTAAACTGGTCGTACATTCCAACAGAATGGACCAAAAGTAACGTAATCTTCATCCCAAAGGGAGGGAAAACGTCACATACTAAAGCAAAGGAGTATAGGCCAATTAGCCTGACATCCTTTCTTTTAAAAACGCTCGAGAGGATCATAGATATACATATAAGGTCCAATATAAGCAAAAACCAGTTGTCGCCATCTCAGCATGCCTACACAAAGGGCAGATCAGTTGAAACGGCGCTACATAGTTTGGTCAGTCATATTGAACGGGCCAATCAATACAAAAACTATACCTTAGTGGCCTTCATGGATATTGAAGGTGCTTTCAATAATGTCGAGACACAGGCGGTCATAGATGCACTTGACGGTCTGAAAGTTGATCGACCTACAATCATGCTCATTACAAGCATACTAAAGCGCAGAACTATAACTGCAACAATGGGGAACTCCAGAATTACGAGAAAAGTATGCAAGGGTACACCCCAGGGAGGGGTACTATCCCCCCTCTTGTGGAATGTTGTAGTGAATACTCTGCTTAACGATCTAGATAAAAATAAGATAAAGACTGTAGCCTACGCCGATGACGTAGCGATTGCAGTCTCTGGTACCCGTTTAGACACCATAACAGAGCAGTTGGAATACGCTCTGAAGATGGTAAGTCAATGGAGCGTACAATGCGGACTAAAGACAAATCCAGCGAAAACGGAAATCGTACTTTTTACTAAGAAGTATAAAATTCCACATTTCAAACCTCCAAAAATGGAAGGTACCGCACTTATCCTATCGAATAAGGCAAAATACCTAGGCGTCATTCTTGACAGCAAACTATCATGGAAAGAGAACATACAGGCTAGAGTAACCAAGGCTACAATAGCCATCTATCTATGTAAAAAAGCAATAGGCTCAACATGGGGCATACAACCAAAAGGAGTTGTGTGGCTTTATGACATGGTTATAAAACCGATAATATTTTACGGAGTATCAGTATGGTGGAAATCACTGGACTCCGCAACCAATAGACTGCAAGTTGAAAAAGTCAGTCGAATCATGGCAATACTGACCACAGGGGCCATGAGGACAACTCCAACCAAAGCACTTCTTGCAATTATGAGCTGGATGCCATGTGACTTAGAAGCCAGGCAGATAGCACTAAAAGCCGCGATCAGGTTGAACGCGACAGGAGCATGGACCCACAGACCGTGGGGACATGCCAATATACTAGAAATTGGAAGGGACCTAATCCCCGATCTAATTGACTACTGCATCCCAAAACCATTCCTCTCAAGGAGCTTTGGCTACCAAATTGAGGAATCCCCCCTAGAATCTGGATACTTCTATGTCTACACGGATGGGTCCAGAAAGGGGGAAAGGGTTGGGGGTGGCGTTTACATAGAAGAATTTAACACTAAAATATCCTTCAGATTATCAGATGGATGCAGTGTTCTTCAGGCTGAAATATCGGCCATAAATAAAGCGGCCAGATGGTTGACGTTTTACAAGATATTCGGTAGGGATATCATGATAGTAACGGACAGCAAAGCCGCCATCAAATCCCTGATTGGAATATACACCAATTCTAGTCTAGTCCAGGAATGCCGGACATCTTTAAACAAGATGGCGAGACATTCTAACATAACCCTAAAATGGGTACGTGGACATGGGTCCAGCAATGGCAACAACATCGCCGACGACTTAGCCAAAAAAGGGACAGCCCTAGAAGATAGGGATATAGACCCCTTTTGCGGACAACCATTAACAGCGTGCTGGAAAAGAATAAAATTCCACACACTGGAACGTGCACAAGAAAAGTGGCTCACAGAGCCCACATGCCTTATATCAAGGAACTTGTGGCCGCATATTAACTCTAAGAGAACGTGGGAGCTACTAAAACTGCCCAGATCTCAACTAAGAGTGACTGTAGCAGTCATCACTGGCCATTGCCCGTTTGGGAACCATGCCAGGAGACTAGGACTACCCCATAACGACTTCTGTAGAAGCTGCCAAGACGAGGAGGAGGAGGAGACGATCCTTCACCTCCTCGGCACATGCCCGGCATTGGAGCATCATCGTCTAAGACACTTAGGCGAGCGGAGCTTCAATAGCCTATCTTGTCTGGCCTCGATCAAACCGACCGCGCTAGCCTCTTTCATAAGAAGCTGCGGATGGCTAATATAGCAGCATGTAACGCTACACTAAAAGGTTCCCGCCTCTCCGTTCCACCACCGCCCATCCTTTCCTCTCACTATATTCCTATAACTTCTTTTCTTCACTCCACTATCCTATTTTTTCAGGCAATCACAAAGGGAACGACTACAGGACCCAAGTGAGCTGGACAACCTAGATTATTCCGGGGCACCCAGCGGCCTGCCTACCTAACCTAACCTAACAGAATTTTCTTTGAAATATACTTAGTGTATCCATGATTTTATGCATTTCCTTTTAAATATCCTAATTTTTTCTATATAAGATGGAGAAATATTAAGCGGAATCGGCCAAGCATAAGTGAGTAAAGGTCTTATCAGCGTTTGATACATTATTATCTTCACTATCTTATTAATATATATCAAGTGAAATAGAGCTCAGCACAAAAAATAAACTTTTCGTGACTTCGATAAAGTTTCCTTAATGTGAGCATTAAAATACAAAAATTTATCAAGCCAAACTCCTCAATATATTACCACTTCCTTAACTGATATATTGCAATTAATGATTGAAGATTCAGTATTAATTTGAAATTTTTTCCAATTATTTTTTATACCGTAATTGCATTTTTTTACACTTAAAAGCAGTAGGGTTTCCACGGGCTGATTATGGTCAGTCCAAAATTGTTTACTTTCGGTCTAAAGAGTATAACTTCACATTTTTGCGCGTTTATTTTCATATCCCATATTATATGCGCTTTGGCAGATCATTTATAAAGAAAGTAAATAGTAGCACCCAAATGAGAGCTTTGAAGCACGAGGGAACAATCATCAATGGGTTTTGAAAAATCATCTTTAATTTGAACTTGCATGATTCTACTTGAAAGATAAGAAAAAAGCCCACCTGCATGCTTTGGGTGTGATTAACAAAACGATGCCACATCACATACAGACAGAATTAAAATGGAGTTACTGCAAGACTTCTTTCTATTACAATTTTTTTCAAGATGTAGTGATGTTGATTGGCCTACGCCGTCGCCTGATTTGACGGCTCCGCTTCTTTTTGTAGGTAAGTCTGAAAACCAAGTTTTATGTAAACAAACTAGAAACGCTTGAGCAGCGTATGTAAAATATATTTGATGAAATAAATGAAATATTGCGTGAAATGTGTGAGAATGTAATGAAAAATGTACACAAAAGGACTCGCATTTATGAGGCTAAGCGGTGGATATTTACCTGGAGGGTTACTCTCTATTACGATGCGAAAAAAAAAATAGTTCGTGATCGAAGAGTTGGTACCCTGTTGTCCGTTTTCATGTTTTCCTTTTGCATTTAATGTTGCCCTATCGCACATTTTATTTTATCATTCTTCGCTATTGTTTATTTTGTCGCGCCAGTGTTGCTATTTCGCGAAAAATTTTGCGCAAACGGCATTTACCTTTCGCATCAAGCTTGTTTTCGCATTGTAATGGAGAGTAACCCCCTTGATATTGTATTCCATATATAATTGCCGACATTAAATAGAATATTTATCAATATAAAATCTAGTCCCTCTCATTTAATCAGAAATTATAAACAAACAAAATAGTATACCTTCCCGGCATACTCTTGTCCTTATACAAATCTTTTGTTAATATGTTCGAAAATTAATCAATTGCATAAATTAATAAATCCTAAATGCTCGCAAAAGAAGTACATCTTACACCGTTTAAAAAAGAAAACCAAGACACTTGAATGCTTCTTTGGAGGCAAGGAAAATGTATTTAATACACCGTATGTTCACTCCAATAAGAGCAAGATAATCTGATTTCTCAAAGTTTATACCATCCATACGTACAGATGCAAAAGCATTATAAGATTGCCACGTTAGTCTACGGTCGAAGTGAATACTATAAGTTGTGGAATAAAATATTGGATATTTATTTATTTTATATTTATTTAGCTTATTTGTTTTTTTTTATTATTTTGGACCAGTATTCAGGGGATGACCCATACATATGCAGTGCATTGTACCAGAACTAGGAAAATAGGTTATGAGGAGAGGGAAAGAGGGAGTAGTGTTTGTGAACATTTGACTTGAACTTTCCAATGTTATAACAAATAGGAAACACGTCTGTAAACAACTTATTCCACAGGCGAAGCGTGCGGAATTCTCTCTGTAATGCGTTATACGATTCCCCGGGCAATCGACTACAAATGGATGAGCTCTGGACGATGAACGTGTGCTACGTAAAAATGTGCGAGGTTCATGAACAAGATCCTTAATCTTGTCAGAGCAAAATCCATTGTAGTAACGATAGAGCAGAGTAACGCACCCCACACTGCGTCAATGCTCCAGTGAGTCAATAGATTATAATTAGAAATTATAATTACAAATTATAAGATAAATTTAAGGAATGAGCAATAGCACCGTAGGCCTGCAGCTCAGCTAAATTTTAAGATATGCTACGTCGTTTTATACTTACATGTATTGAGTTATTACCTTTTTTTATGTAATTAGGTTAGATTTCATTATATAACTTTGATTAAAATATTGAATAATTTTAAGAGGTGTTTTCTAACGCAGTGTAAATATTTTTCTTTGTAGTTTGTACTAGTTTTTTGTATTGTGTCAATAGAAAAATTCACAGGAGTATTGGGACATATTTACGACTACAACAATCGAAAGCAGTACTTCATCGTCATCTAATGTATCACTTAATGCAAAACTTATTTTTGAATATTTTATTTGCTTTTGCTAAGAAATGACTTAATTTTTTCAAATGTTTAATTAAAAATATATTTTTTTCTTCAAAATCTATTTCTTACTAAAAGGACGGTTTAGCAAATGCTAAGAAAACACATGTCCTAAACAGATGTTTTTTTTTCTATAATTTGTTCACAAACTAAAACCTGAATCCAAGTTTTGTTTAGAAGTTCGCATTAAATTCCACATTCATTGAATAAGTAAAAGGTTAAACAGATTTGGTGTTGTCTCGTGTGTGTATGTGAATATGTGGATGTGTGTGTGTGTGTGTGTTTGCTTATGTTTGTGAATTGTATTTCATTAGGTTGAAAACCAAAGACAATGTAAAACCACATGTATAACTAACTTATAACATTTCAAATGCATTTTGCAAAAAGCATTTGTCATAAACACACCAATACACTATAACAATAACCTTAAAAATTATACAAGCATACAGAGCTATATATACTATATGCACACAAAGGCACACACATACATACTCGTAGATAAAGCTTTAATATAAATACAAAACAAGCATTTAGAATTGAACGAGTGCAAAGAGAAAAGATTTGGAACAAAGGTAGAAACCAAGTTTTAATGTTAACCAATAAAACCAGTTTGCTTTGGCAGCATTTATTGTATGTATGTATGTGTGTGTGTGTGTGAGTGCCATCATATGAATAAATACAGAGTGGCAACAGTTTTTGGTATTGGTGTGAGTTTGTGTTTATGTTTAAGATAATAAAGTAAAACCAAACATCAGCAACACAAAAATAAGTAATAGCTTTATTAACAAACAACGAAAGCTCAAGAAAGTTTTCTAATATATATGAATGCATGGAAAACACACACACACACAAACACGATACAAACACAGAATATCCTTGTAGTATTTGGCTGCTGAAAATTTTGGGCCTACAACAGTAAAATATAACATTTTGACCACAAACTGAGATTATGACCACTAGATTTTATAAAACTGACAAACAAACTAATGAAGGTAACAGCAGAATGAAGCTAACTTACTTACACACACACACACACACACACACACACAACATATATAGCACAAGAACAAGTACAATGCATTTAGTGTTTTCTTTTTGTTAATGTTGGTTGTTATCTTGTTGGGTTGGTTGTCATTTTACTTATATGCAGTTACAGTTGTTGTTGTTTCTGTTGTTTTTATAGCTAAATATCCTTTTGCACCTCGTAATGTATGAATGTTATTGCATTATAAGTAAAGAAAGATAAAAGGTAACATTAACCACAATAGTCAAACATTTGCAAAATTTGATTAAAACTTAGGACTGCAATTAGTATGAAATATGACAATAAGCTAATACGTTAGGAAAACAGGACCAACTGCCAAATAGAAAGCAAGCGTTTAAAAGAAAAACTACACATAGGAGTGTATTTCTATCAATAAGCTCAGAAATATTTTAATTATAAAGGTTGATGAAATTAACCAGATTTGAAGAAAATAAAACTTTTTGCTGTGTTTTAAAATTAAGGAAAATAAAAAAATAATTTTGGCATCTCAGACATCAAAAGTAAAATTTCAGGACCACCGCACCAGAAATTGGTTGCTGACAAGCTCTATAGTGACCGCAAAATAGTGTTGTCTTCCAGCTTCTAAAGTCTACGGTTATCTTTTGTTTTTTGTTTAAATATTAAGAACTAGAATTTATGTATAAAACAATGATGTGCTAAATAGTTTTATATATTTGATTTGTTCAGATTTTTTTCTGAAATTACAGGTTATACAGTTATGACTTAGAGTATTTTCCATCGCTGACCAATACTTTCTCTCATATTTCGGGCAGCGTACGAAGATACTATTAACACCGCGTTGAAAAAACTGGTCATCTTTTTGAAGCGACACACGAACTCATCCAAATTTTTACTTCTTCAAAAGTCTGTTGTGCTGGTCAGTCAGATCATGTGCTATTGATCGGAACAAGCGATTGCCACAGAAAGCCACGTATGGTGAATATAGCAGGTGGGGTAGGACTTCCCATTTTAATCATTAATAAAGATCATGTGTGATTGTATCAGTCGGTTTTGACAAGTTATAATACACTACACTGAACTGCTCCCACCAAATACTTGGCATGTCTTTGGAACCATGAATATTCTGCTTCGCCGTCGACTTCGAAGCATGGCTGGGGTTATCCCACGACTTTCTACGCTTGGGATTATCATAGTGAACCCATTTTTTGTCCCCAGTCACAGCGCGATGCAGACATTTCATTTGCCTTTGCCTGGCAAGCAGCTGTTTACAAGCAAACAAACATAATTTTTTGGCTTCCACTCGTACGGCACTCTTTATCCTTGTTTCTCAATCGTGTGCCCATGACTTTCGGGCATATTGAAATGGTTTGTTGCGTCACTTCTAATGATATCCAATTTTGCCAATTCTTATTGCGTTTGATACAAGTCTTCAGCCAGTGATGCCGCCAATTCCTTCATCTTCGAAAACCTTCTCTCTTTCATCGCTATGCCGTCTTTGACGTCAAAATCAGCGCTTTTGGAAGTAGTGAAACAACTCGCGGCACGTTTTACCACTAATTACGGCCTCACCGTATGTACACATGTATTTGAGAGTATTCGATAAGCCTTGGTCGCTGATTTCTTCATATTAAAGCAAAAAAATAAGACCTCCTTCAAATGATGAGAATTTGACTCGTTAGCTGACATGTTTAATCGAGAATAACTTTATGACGTAGAAACAAGGTGACTAGTATTTCGATGGAGTTTTATTCATAAATATTTAAACTTAATGACATCTACGATCTCTTTATTTCTACTACCACTTACAGCTACAGCCATCTATTGCAAAATGGCAGAAGAAAAATTGTAGATTTATATATTTTATTTTGGGGTCACTTAACCGTGGGCATGAGCGAGCGAAGAATCTTGTCGGTGACAGTACAATATCCAACTCTATTGACAGTGTATTTGGCTCTGATGACACTACGGATATTGTCTCCGAAACCCACGTTAGGTCGATTACTCAGTGAATCACGTAAGCCATTTTTTATTTATATTTTTATATTGGACCAATACTTAGGGGATGACCCCTGCATATATAGTGCATACCACTGGCACTTGGAAAATATGCTACGATGGGGAGGAAGTGTTTGGGTAGAATTTGTGGTCGTTTCACTTTACAGAAAGGATTAATTTTTCATCCGTACGGTTCGTCTGTGGTACAAGTTGCTTGCAGACGTGTTTCCCGTCTCATATAACGTTGGACGTTTACGATAAGTTCCGGTTCAATGCACCGTGGGTGTCATCCCCTAAGGACTGATCCAAGGCACAAAAAAAATCACCATGTATTACTCATTACTGTGATAATCAACATCTTAAGTGACGTCGCCGGCACTGACACCGCTAATAAATAGGGAGTTTGGTGTTAAGTATGTAATATATTTACTTCAACACCTGCCTTGATGGCCTAATATGATGGTCATCCAATTCCAAACATCTCACAAATCGCCAGCACCCCCATGTGGCTAGGAAGTCTCACACAGCCACAGGCAAGTTCTTGCCCTATGAACAAAAGCTCTCGCTTTTCACTCTCTCCTGTTTGGAATACTCCAGACAGTTAATGAAAGACATAGTTTCACATGTTAGTGGCCCAAAGTGCGTAAAGAGCATGGGTCCTTAACTAGGTCAATCATCTTTTTGGTTCCCTACATCAAAGTTAGCTGTTGTAAGACACCTTGCACCTCGGAAATTATAATGCAGACACCTCATCACGTATGACTCACAGGATGGTCTGTAAATAGAACCTCCTGAGGACTTGCTGGTACGCATTCTGCTCATTAAGCATGGATCCCAACACAACCTAAGTCTAGCTGGTACTTCCTATCATTTTACTTGATGCACTAATTGAGGAACTTATACTCCTGTATACCCCAAAAAGCAGAGTATTCTGGTCAGGAGTATGCCAAAGCAAAACCAGCTGCTCTCTGCGGGCTCTTGATGTGATAGCGAGACACTCACCAAGAGCTTTTCTGGTTTCAAGAGTATAGTGACGTGTCCGGTAATGTTGTAGAAAACGAACAAAATGACAAAATTTGGGGTCCGATTATAATAAGAGCACATATGTAGATTGTAGTAACTCTGCTTAAGAGCGGTTAAAAGCAGCGCCAACTTTGAGTGACTGCACATGACAGACGGTCTAGCTTGGTTACCATTTGCATATCGAGACTGAAATGGTCCATGACTACATTGCTTAGGGATCAGTCCCAATAGAGGATGCATACTACGGTGATAGGACATTGTCACATGGAGATGGTCTGTAGAAAAACGACTTTACAAAACAAAAAAGTCCAACCCAAATTGTCCTATAAGGGGTTCAGGACCAAACGTGAAATTCTTCATTCATCATTCGTTGTTGAAAGTAAATCAATTGGGATGGCGTATGCAGTGTGAATTTAACGACTCTAAACGAGAGCGTCAACAGACTTGATATGGAAGCACTGGAATAATAAGTTCTAATTTTCATCATGAACCAATTTCTTAATTAACGGCAACATTAGGATCATACTAATCCACCTAAGATTCTTGAGCAACCAAGACATACCAAAAAAGTCTAATGGTGACGATACTAGTCCGCATAACATCCATGAACGTCCAACGTATATCAGAAAACTCGGCGGATGAATTCGATATTACCAGCATTAAATCATATTCATGACTCTTGGAGAAAGACTTTGACCAGCACATCACCACTAACGCCGATTGCTATACTTAGAAGAGATTAAGTTTGAAGCACTTGCTTTATTTTGATTTGTTTATATATAGTTGGCACCTGAGAGTTAGACATATTATGCTTGTTTGGAGATTTTCTGCTGAAGAAAAATATGCTTGTTCGTAATTTTTTGGCCAAAAAGAGAATACCGTAATCATGGCTTTACATCATATTGACCAGATTTATCATCGTGCGACTTTCTTCTGTTTTCAAAATTGAAAAGACCCAGAAAAGAGCAACATTTTCGACAATTGATGACATATAAACCGAATCACTGATAGAGCTCAAAGACATACCAACAAACTGCGGATTGTAAAATACGTGTATCACACCTAAACGGGGAAATATTTTAAAAGGTGTAAAATAGAAGATTATAAATACGAGTAAATAAATATATTTATATAAAAATTAAAATTTATATATTTTTTTGAATAATTTACAGAATTAGGACATTTAAATATTCAGCACGTGTGATTGGAGGGCTCAGACTTCATGCATATAGTAATGTTTTCCTATGAAACAAACGCTTTCTTTGAAGTCTTACAAAGAACAAAACAACGTCCTTCTTTATTTTCAATACTCAAAACAACAAATCAATTTCATTCTCTTATATCTTATATCTCTTTTAAGTTTGTACACATGTATTTACTAGTATTGATAATTGCACGTAAGGTTGTCATGCAAGTAAAAAGGATGATAGGGCTTATGCCCCTATGTGCATAGACGCTAATATCACTATATGCGTGAAGTAAACTCCCCATTGCTTTATTTAAATTTAAAATTAAAATTTTTGTTAATATAATGTTACTTTTATATTTATAACAAAATTTTTTTTCAAATAAGTCTTTAATAAACTTGAAATATTTTCAATACATAAGTTCTTTACCATTTGATATAAAAATTTGAAAGAAATCTGCTCTCTCAAATCGATTATAATTTTCCATGTTTTCTAACTTGAAAAATGTTCACTTTCAGTTGGTTCTTTTACATTTTTGCTTACAGCTGGCAGGCAATTTCCTGCCTTTCTTCAATTTGGCAAATAGCCTTAAATTACAATTAACTTCGTAAATAGGTTTTGTGTTGCTTGCTGCCTTATAAAAAACTGAAATTCAAATAAGATTTATCAAAAAAAAAAGTAATTTAACAAACCAATAGCCATTATTTAACGGAAATATTTTACTCCTGCAGGACAATTAATAGTTTTGTTTAACATCCTTGTACTTTCATAAATCTGTCTTAGTGTTTCTTTTATGAACTTTCCTTATTAATTAACTTATAGCATGTTCATAACTTTTAGTTTATAAAATAAATAATTTTTTATACAACACAACAATCTATATATCTCTCTGTTTTATGGCAGAGCAAGTGTGTTTATGGCAAAGTTTTCCATGCTGCATTCCTTTTACAATAATTTATCATTTCTAACCTAATAATCTTGCCTTAAGCTAAAAAAAAACTCAATAAATTAATTAACAAGAATTTTATCTCAACAAATATAGTTACTAAGTTTGTTTAAGTATTAATAATATTTAATGTGAACAAAAAAAATTTATAATTAATTAAAAATTGTGTAAATATTAAATTATAATGGCGTTAAAAGAGGAATGGAAAAAAATAAATTGAATTTTACTTTTTTACCTTTTTCAACTAAAGCTGGTAATTTAATTAAGTTAGAGTGCTTAATATCGCTAGATATAAATTATATTAAATGCAAAATTCAATCAAATTCAGAGGGATTAATATAAATATTTTACATGAAAATATAGTTTTATGCAGCCAGCTTCCAAATTCAACAGAAACAATTTGTTATTATGTTTAGAAAATCACAAGGTGATAGGAAATAAAGTTAGCTGGAATTGTTATTTAAATTGTGTGCATTACTTCTGAAACAGCAAAAGCACCGAAGCAACTCTAGATAGATATCAATGATAGTCCATAATTTCAAATTGCCTATTTAAGCATTTATCTACATAACTGAAATCCAAAGGAACACAGATTGCAAAAACAATAACTGTAAAACAGAACTGTTATGCCAACTAAACATTAGACACAAAACTTTTAGATTGGGTTCTCTGATGCTTAATCTAATCGATTCCGGACATAATCATTGAAAAACATCACAAGTTCCATTTAAAAACAAATCGTGGCTTTACAGCTTGTTTTGTCAATTTCGTCAGACAGCATTCGCTATATTAGCGAAAGAAAGTTGATTTCGGCTTGTCTAAATTTTTTCTACGCGAAGGATCAAAACTCAATTAAAATATAGATGTACACACGAAAGTAGAATAGTGATTTAAGCAAACCCCAATTGACTCGAAAGTGAGTGACTAGCTTTCATTCGCATGCATTTGCTTTCGAAATTGGTAAACTGGCTGTTGAAGAGTATCATATAATTTATAAGAAGAATATTTAGCATTATTTATCTGCAATTGCGCAGAAAGATTTGTATTTGAGCTGGTTTCTAAGGATACATAGCGTAAAAACTGTAGAAGCAAACATATTATTTACATCACGAGGATAACAAGCTACCAAAGTTGATAATATAAGCAAGATATTATCAACTGCCTGACTTCGATCTTAGACCTAATTTGCCTATATGTAATAAACATGCACTGACCCAAACATTGCACTTAAGATCCGTAATCATTCTTGACCTATTTTTATATAGTTTTTATTTAAATAAAGTTATGGAAATTGTCTTAGAAGTATAAATCAAGTTTTAAACTAGATTTGACATTAAAATAAACTGAAATTTAAATAAAATTGAGTTGAAACTGAACTAGAATTGAACTAAAACATACCCAGAATTGAACTAGAACTAAACTAGAACTGAACTAGTACTGAACTATAACTTGACTAGAAATGAACTATAACTGAACTAGTACTGAACTAGAATTTAACTAGAGCTGAACTAGAACTGAACTATAACTGAACTATAACTGAACTAGAACTGAACTAGAACTGAACTAGAACTGAACTAGAACTGAACTAGAACTGAACTAGAACTGAACTAGAACTGAACTAGAACTGAATTAGAACTAAACTAGAACTGAAATAAAATTGAATTAGAACCGAACTAGAACTGTACTAGAACAGTACTAGAACTGAACCACAACTGAATTAGAACTGAACTAGAACTGAATTAGAAATAAACTTGAACTGAAATATAAATGAACTCTAACTCAGAAAAAACTTGAATATGATGATATACTCCGATGATTCCGATGATATACTCCAACTCCTTTCTATCTGTTGTAATAAAACCTTTATGCAAAAAATTTACGAAAATACTACACCATCGGAATACCTAGATACAAAGACTTTACATAAGAAGGAATTAGAGACCGTCATATAAAGTGCTCAGCACTTTGTCCTCCTTATCCCTACGAATCATTAAATGGTAGATTTAGTGCCAGTTCAATGATAACCAAGCAGTTTGTTCGTTCGCACAATTACATTTAAAACAAAAACAACAAGAATTGCACGAACGTAAGGAAAAATTCATTATCCGTGAACTGTCACTTAATCTCCATGAATGCCTATGTGACAATGTCCCGTCAGAACCGCCACAATAATATCCAAGCTCCTTCGAGTCAGACTGTTAGAGATAAAAGCCCTCCTATTATCGCATATGGGCCATAGCAGCCTTAATTTTCGACAAATAACCTCACTAGACCATTTGCATTTTACAGTCCCTAAAAGTTGACGCTGTACCGCATTTTACAGTATTTAAGCGGTATTGCTATCACCTTGCCTATATCCCGTCGTAACCGAACACCGGCCTTTGCGACTTTGTTTGCTACAATATTTCCGGGTACTTCACTGTGCCTTTGTAAAAGGTTGTAATTGTAATGTATCGAGAGGTAGGAGTTCTTCATTTGTGGTAGCCAATAAAAGTCTAGGAAATTCACTTGATAGAATTCACACAACTACCTAGATGGCTTTGTTATACAGAAAAGGATCTTCACTGAAAGATTCTAGCTGTAGTCTACACATAAAATCGAAGGAGGGGTTATTAGCATACCCGTATAATTACAGCGCATGAAAGTTTTTGGAGGGCTAATTAAAGTCCACGAGGTGCTCTTGTCTTACAACAGATACCTCTAATGCAATGAGCCAGAAGTGAAGGATAGACGGAACAGTTCATTAAAAGCTGATGTCTTCCTCCGACTGTCGGGAGGAATTAAAAGTCCCGAACACTTCAGCAAGATGTTTGTTTATTTGGGTACAACAATGAAGTAAATAAAGATTACGTAGCCTATAGTTAGTTCCTCTGTGATGCAGAATAATAAAGATACCTCCATTGCCTTTCAAGTCCGACTTGGATCCTTCTGTAAAAATCTCGAGCGCGTCCTATACCGGCCACCTCCAAGATCGTGTATGAAAATATTACGTCAATTGTTTTTTATTATTTTTTTATCTTGAACCAGTACTCATTATGCCCGAACTAGGAGAATAGGTTATAAAAATGGGGAAAAATGAAGTAGTGAACTTCTCAACGTTATAACTGACTGGACGCATTTTTGTAAGAAAGTTGTTCTATAGCCGAAACTGAAAACGAATTCAACACAAATGTATAATCCATGGACGATGACCATGTATTAGGTATAAATGCTTCGGGAATAAGGTCACTAATCTCGTCAGAGCCAAATCTATTTTAGCATCGATAATACGAAAAAAAAACAATATAGTGAGATGATAGGTTAGTGATTAAATGAAAAATATGTTCCGTCCATGGAACATCACAAGTACTTTCATTCCAAATTCATCCGTCTGCTCAATATTTATAGAACGAATGAGTGAAGATGAAGCAGTATTCACGTTCCAGCTCTTGTGTATTAGTAAACAACACTGAGTCTTACGAGCGTTGAAGTTAAGCCTGGTTTTGCGACCTCATTTGGAAAGTAGATCTTTACTTAATGAGTCATTTATTTTGTAGGGCTGGAGAACAGTAGATAATATTCACGGGCAGGTGCATTATTATTATCATAATTTAGGCATGACCATCTGTTGCCTCTTTCCATGCCTGGCATGCATGATCGCTGAATGCTTGGCCATCTCTTTCAATACGAGAAAAAGTGTTTTATTTAAGTTCTTGTTCAATCACAGCTCATTTACAGTTCAGTTCTAGCTCTGGTTTACTTCCGGGTTAGTTTAGTCCTAGCTCAATTTTTTATCAGTTCTAGTTCAAAAGTATCCTTTAAATGTATAAACTAATGAGGAATATTATAATTACTCATTAAAACTAAAACAAAACGTGAAAAGAAATATTTTCAGTTAAGTCTGTAATATGGTTCGTCTTGTTCATATGAAAAGCAAAGCAAACATGAATTTGCTTTTAATGTTAAGAACCAATTACAATTTTTACAACACGTCCATGCGATGCTGCTAAAAGGAGATGGAAGCGAAAATTCAGCAGTTAAATGTTAAACGAAATCAACATTTAATTGTCATTTAAATAAATCCTTAACAATTTTGCTCCTGACAATCATAGATATCCGTTAATGTTGTCACACCAACATTATTTTGTGTAATAAAAATAAAAAGGGATGTTTTTTTTGGTTTTTTTTTACTTCCGTGCACTTCCTTGTATTCGCGTCTATGTGGAGCCATATACTCAAATCCTCCTAAAAGTATGCAAAAACAATGGCATACAAGATAAAGTAGTAATAAAAAATATCTTTTAACAATCACTGCATCAGTGACAATATAATCAAATAAAAATGTGCAAAAGTGTTGTCAAATGGTGCAAAAATTAGATTTCCTTAGCTAAAGGATATTGGTAGCTACAAAAAAAAAGAACAGTAAAAACGGCAATGTTTAACATGCATACATATTGAAGGAAACTCATATGATTTTTAGCACACACACATAGAACGTAGAGTAGTGTGCTGTAGTGGGTATGAGATAAAAAGAGGACAATTACAAAAAAAAAAAAGTAAAGGGAGGTTACCAAATGAATATTGAGTATGCTTTTAACCTTTGATTTTATTGTAAAAGTATATATTCTTTCAAACTTATACTGTTTTGGATACATGCAAGCATATTTGAAATTTACACTTGTTTTTCTACTTTTTTTTTTGGGTGCACAATGTGCTGCAAAGCACCCCTCTTAAAGTCAACTGCTATGAATTTAATTGGATTGCCGAACGTTATGAGTGCGAGTCAATTGTTTTTTCGGCGTTTTACTTTTGTCCAATTTTTTTCATTTAATTCCGTGGCACCAGTGAAAAATGCCCTTAAGTGTTTTTCAAAAAAGAAAATTGCACAAAAAGAGAGAAACTAATAACATGACTTGTGTTGCAAGGACTATTCTGTATTGCCTCAATAATTGTTAGCTGCTGTTGTTTAAATGAATTCTAGATAGTTTTTTTGATTTTCAGATAATTAAGCTTCCAGAACTTTTATTTATTTGCTTATAGAAAACAGAAGGACTTTTTTCTAGTTAGAAGCTATAAAGTGTACTGAAGACTTTATGAAGCCATTTATAATTAACAATTTAGCAAATCCTGAGTTTGTGTATATCTAGTAAAAGTCAGATCTGTGGTTGGAAAATTTAATAGAATAGTGAGCACAGCCAAAGAATATTATTTATTTATATATTTAACTATACACTTGCAAATAATTTTGCAAAGTATAGGATGCACAGCATGGGCGGAGTAATGAAGACCTTATGTCCACGATGGTATTAATAGTTACTTGTAGCGGCTCTGTGCCTTCACATAAGCAGTTGCCGCATGGTTAACAAAGAAATACCTTAAAAAAAACTGGAAACTAATACTGTTAATTGAGGCAAATAGTGAGAGCGAGAAGCAAAGCTCTCGCAGGACAAACAACAACGACAAAACTGACCACACTTAAAAAATAATTACAATGACTCGAGAACTGTTCTCCAACCCAGAGCCTCTTTACAACTCAACCATAGAATAATTTTATATGTTCTTAAATAAAGGGTGGTCCAAACATAATGCACGATATTAACTATGAGTCTGACCTTAAGTTCAGAGGCCAAATCTCCGCATACGATATCGAGCAAAATTATCGAAATTTTTCATTTTGGTATCATGGCATACGATATCGTATAAATTGTAATGCAATAATATAAAAAAGTTAAACAACAACTTTTGTTTGTATTCGTACTTTTAGAAAACATATGGTCTTCAATCTATTAAATTTTGTTTCAATTACGATCCGATATGCAACGTTTTCCATAATCTAGATGAATTGAAATGTTCTTCGATACGATAGTTAATTCGATGTCGTATGCGCTGATTAGACCCCAGGTTTTTGGGTCAACAAAATTCAACATTTCTTTGCTTAGGTGTTTGATTATTACAACCACGGAGAGATACTTATTTGAGCAGCTTATTAATATTATTCTCAGCGTTGTCAACTCGGTGCGTTTCGCACCGTTTTTGGTGCTTTTTAAAATAATTTGTGCGAAAAATTCTTAAGTCAGTGCGGGGTGCGCTTTTTCTACATTTTAGGTGCGTTTTTTTTAATTTCGGTAGCACAAAATCAAATTCAACTCAACTTTATGATTTAATGTAAGAAAAAAGTTTAATCAAGTGTCCAAAATTTTTACGTTTCATTTTGCGCGGAATCTTGCTATTGTATATTATAAACACTCTTGAAATGAAAACAAACATTTCGTTTTATAAAATGTGCTTTTAGAGAGTGTTTTTCTATTAAACTTTCAAGCCAAGTTTGTCAAATATTACAGTAAATGCAGTCGCTGAACAGTGAAGTTCGTATTTATGCTGGCGCGTGAGTTCGTTACTATCTGGGTAATTGAGAAATTACTAAATTATAAAATGTATCCAAAACATTTGCATTAAATATTGATTATGATAAACTTCATCTTTTATTTATTATATTCGTATATTTCAATAAATTCTTTTCAAGACATCGCTTGCGAAATGAATACTGTTTGTGATAGAATAACTATTAATCGAATTCGAAGGCTTGTAGTCCTCTTTTAATAACTTATAATGATCCGATAATCGTAAATTCTTTTGACAGCAATGGCTGCATGCCCCTGAAATATATTTCAACGACGGTAAGCGGCTGTATTTTTGTGTTCCTGATAATCAGTGAAAGTAACAGGCGATTGCAGTTGACAGCATATATAACTAAATGATATTGCTTAATAATAAATTTGATAAAAGATCGCTATAATTATTGCAAAGATATCATTATCTTAAAAAAACTAACAGAATCGAACTAGAGGCCAAGTTTGACAAACACAAATTCTAGCTATTGAACTAATTTGTTGGCATGCCATCAGGCGGTGCTATCAGACGCAGTTTGATTATAGAATAGTCGTTTAAAAAACCGCTTCATTTTCGTGTTTTTAGTATAAAAATGTTATTTAATATAAATATATTATACCAATAAAAAATTATAAATAGCTTGTTTTCTATGTTATCTATATGTCGACATTTCATAGGAACTACCCTAATCATCAGTAGACTTTGGAAATTTTCGAAAGATATCCCAACAATCTAAATCTCTGCTTCTTCTCTGCTTTTCGATACTTTCAAATCGTAGCAACCAACGGTTGTTCATTTGTTTGAAAGGTGTAAAGAAATGTTAGAGACGTGTATAAATGAAAAAGCTTGTTTTTTGTGTTTTGACAGGTATTATTAGAGCATTTTTCTTTTTAAATTCTCAGCAATTTATTTAGATTGTTGGGATATAAAGTTGAGTGTTTGAGAATATCTTTCAAAAATTTCCAAAAGTCTACTGATGATTAGGGTAGTTCCTATGAAATGTCGACATATACAGGCGTGTTTTCAAATCACGAACCGTTTTGAAAGCACGCAGACAATTTGAAGCTGTTCTGCAAATCACGTGATTTTACGGTTTTCGACGTGCTTTTAATTTGTCGAAAGCACGAAAAAACAGCTATTTTTACATTTTTGTTTTGTTTATTTATAGTTTTATACTCTTAACTACAATAAAAAGTGAATATTAAGTAAACAAATAAACCAGCTGACTGCTAAAGAGAAAATGTAAATCACTACTATTGGTAACCAAAGCAAAACGATTTCTCAAAAAACAAGCAGTGTCAATAATTTTATTAATATTTATGTTTCTGTGTGAATAAAACTTAATTTTATTACAAAAATCAACAAACAACACATCATTTTAAATACATAAAAGTAGTTTTATTTAATTTGTATTGAAAAACACAGAGAAAAAACCAAGTGATATCAAAAAGCCAACCATTTGGCTAACCGGTTTAAAATCACGTGATTTGAATATTTTCTGTTTGCAGAACACCTTTTGTGTGATTTGAAATCACTTTGACAAAAAGTGATTTGCAGAACAGCCCTGATAGATAGCTGGGAAACATAGAAAACAAGCTATTTATAATTTTTTATTGGTATAAATGTTAGAGGCTAGAATAGCGAATAAAAACTTAATTGTATAAAAATATTATTTTATATAAAAGTTTTTAAATATGAAAGGAAAAATTCTAAATTCGGTGCATTTTTGTTGAAATAACGCGCTTTTTTCTCCATTTTGGTGCGTTTTGAAATTTTGAAGTTGACAACGCTGATTATTCTTGTATGAAAATTGATTCATTAGCAAGCAGAAGAGCAGCAGTTTTGAACCTAAAAATACATGAGTGATTATTGGAAATCCGCTGCATTTACAAAGACTGACTGCGTTCGTTATGGCGCAGTGTTAACGAAGCTCTTGGGGCCAGAGATTGCTAGATGGTACAAGGTTTTAATAGGATAATATCACTTGCCATATAGCCAACGGAACAATGGCCTCTATGCGCAAGTAATTCAAGTTTTATTCCAATTTACAAAAAACGGAATGGAATGAATTTCATGCACTTCGTGATTTTTTTGATTGGCATCATCCTCTACTCGTATATGTATTCACAAGTGGGAGAATTGTGCATATGATCTCAGTTGGATCTTTGAAAGAAATCAGCAGCAGAACAGCCCTCAACCTCAATTCATCATTGCACAAAGCAGTTGAAGATATCACGTATATCACTGATCGTATTTTTTATCAAATATTTGCATTTACACGCTTAATAGATGTAATTGACTCAAGAGCCGCTAAAAAAGTCAAAGCTTGTCGGGCTGCTACTCTGTGCCGAAAGGGAAACGTTGAAAGAGAAAAGAACACCGTGTGATTTTAGTTGCACAATGCAATTTTATTAATTTCAAACTTACCATTAATTGGATTAATTGGTTTATCTTAAAAATATTGCGTATCATGAAACACGAACAGTTTCTTTTAACCAAATGTATAGAAAAAGCGCGGGCAAAAAAAATGTCGTTTTTTACTTTTATATTACAAAAAAAAAAAAAATAAAAATTATACATATATGTATATACATAAAATAGTAGGTGTCAAAAACACTACGATTACAGCGCCACCTATTAGTCATATTCCACAAATATTGAATTGGGCACCTCAGCTTTAAGCTGATCAGACATAATACTTAATTTTGGCTTAAACAGCCGCTATCTAATGACCACTTCAAGTGTGATCCATACCCCGAACGGTTGTTTGCAGAGACAAGATATGTCACTGAATAACACCACCACCCGCGTTGACGGCCATATAATTTTTCAATAATGCTTACATACCTCGATGTACAAAAAAATAACTGAATCAGTGACAGGATATATCATATATTTACGTCTCCACCTGCCTTGGTAGACTTATCTGATAATGAACAAGCTGCACGAGATAAATTTTTAATGATTCAACAGCGCCCCCATGTGGCTTGAAATACTAAGATAAAATACAACTATCGCCATAAATTTGTAATCATATGGATAAAACTCCTGCTGAAGAGCTCGGGTTTTCTAATTCCTACTGTCTGCAATTTCCCAGACTGTTAATGGACGATAAGGCTTAATGAGACAGTAGGCCGAAGTCCATTAAAAGCATCACTCCTGAACTAACTCACTTGCCTAACTATCACTACTAGGCCCTTACTACACTATCCATTGCAAGACAATAGCACCTCGGGGGTTAGTAGCCCTCTAAAACTGGCATTAAATCATAATTATCAGAGAAACTAATTCCCCTTCCTTCGGGTGCCTCCTATGAAATGTTAACTTAATGTTAGCTAGAAAACATAGAAAACTATCAATATTAGAAGCTAATAAAGTGAATTAACTTAATTCTTTGTAATCAAAAATATTAAGATAATTTTCCAAAATCTTTTAATTTTATTTACAACTAACATCTTGCTTTTGGTTTGGACCGCCCTTTGTAATACATTAAATAAAAATTTTAAAAACCATAATCTTTTGCTTCACAAACTGAGTGAAGTGATCTTGCGATTATTAAGAATCAAAAATCTAAAACCAACGTAGAAAACCAAATACTTCTTCAATATTATTCCTTTTTGTAATCATTATCACAGGACATGTTCTTAAAACGATTATTGATTTTGTACCTGTTTTGCTTTCGCTTTTTCTCGTTTTTTTTTCTTTTCTCTTTTTGATTCGCAAACCATATGAATTTTTCTTATTTTTGTGAATATCCAGCCATAAGATGTTATATAACTAGATTAATTTTTAAATGCCTTTAAGTCTCTCCTGTATGAACATAAACGACTAAAATATGTTGGTATGTGTTGGAGCTTAAGTCTCTGTTAAATTATTAGCTACACTTGTTTTCACATCAGTTTACTTTTGGTCAAGGTTGGCTCTGCCAAACGTAAAAATCAAAGAGCACAGGGGGGCAAATGAAACAAAAATATTTTCATTACAATTTCATTAATGTTCAGTCGTTTTGTTAAAGCACATTCGTTTTTATTAACGCTATCACTATAGAGACACTTAATATCAGATATATGTACGCCTGTATGTGCTGTTTATTGGTCCTTTAGTGTACTAAACTTTTGAAACATTTTTTTTTAGGAAAATGTATCATACATGCGACTCTTCGTTAGAACGATGAAAATAAAAGCGCACGTACACACATATTTGGTAAGGATTTGTTAATTATAGACCTTAAGAACGTTTGAGTTATATTAAACAATAAATTAATAACATTTTTTGCCAAAAGTTGTTCCACTAAGGTTTTGGATTATTTTTTTTTTTATATGAAGAAACTTTTAAATGCGATACTTTTGGTGGCCCTTTTCTTATACAGTGTGTACTTTTGAGGAATTTGATATTCCGCTATAGTAAAGAGTGTTGCAGCTTTAGAGCGAAAATTTAAGTTGTCTTATTACTTGCAAAAATATGAGGGAATTTTGGCGATTGCTGGAGCCAATTTTAGGAATTCCTTAAACAATAGGAACAGGTTACCTAACTGTTTCCGAATCAGTTTTCTATACCGTGAGACGTGTATCTGAACTTCTAACGGATGTTTTGAACCTGGAAAGACGGGTAATTTACTGGTTATTTTGTTGGTTTTATCAGTTTTTACCGATTTTAAACCGCTTTTGGCACTTTTTTTTTTGTATATTTGGTCTCTTTGCCGAGATTTTGCTCGTTCTGTGCATCGCAATAACATTTTTCGACGTTTCTTAGTTTGTTTTAGTGGTTGAATATTTGGTACCTAGACGACAGGAACAGTTGCTATCACGCTTATATTGTCTTCTTATCTTACTATTGTTTCAAGCTTATTTTTAACATTATTTTTACCTTTTAGTTTGATATTGAAGCGTATCTTTTAGTTTTTCAGATATATTTTTTTATATAGAACAATTTTTAAAAACTTAAAATGTATTAAATTTTCAGAATTTAATTTTCACACACATCTTATCACAAGGCTTTTGCAGAATGTCCCAAAAAAATATTAAAAAGGCTGTACAATTTCAACAAGTTGGTATGCACTTTTAATGTATTTGTAACGTTGGTTGTAAAATAACATCCCAGAAAGCACGAAAGGGGCGAAAACACTAAGGATTTGGAATACATGGTCGGTTTCAGAATCTCGAATCTCGTTAACTTTTGAGAATGGTGATAGAACCTGTTTGCTAACCATTTTTAAACTTAAGTGAAAAAAATCGGAATAAGTGGTGCCCTTCTGTTATATCTATTAACAGAACTCGTGTCGTTAAAGTAATTATAACGATATTTTATCGAATTTGCTATTAAGTAACATTTCTTTAATGATATTCGATGCTGAACAAAATCCGCCCTTACTTTTACTGCCTATTATCAAGAAATCTTTAGTAGGTAGTGGTACAGGGTGTGTGGTGACAAATTTATATTTTTAAATAAATGAGATTATTGCAAAAAATGATAAACGATGCGGGCGGCAGGTCATGTTGTTAGAATTATCGATTGTGCGGTTACATCAGTCACGATATCGCAGTGGTCAAATGTGCATCGTGTGTTCGCTGTGGAGACATCTTTTAAAAGAAATGATTTTTGTGTAATTACTCGTCAACAATTTTGTTCAAAGTTCAGTGTTCGGCGAATACGTGATGGATCAAGTGGAAATTTTATTCGTTCGCGGCTGCAGATATTCTTTGCAACTATGAAAGTTCCATTTCCAGACCCAGTTGGCCTTCAAAGACTCACCATAACAATGAACTGGTTGAGAGTAGTTTGCGTGAATATCCGCGATTTTCAATACCAAAAAAGTAGCCTCTCTGGCATTTCGAAGTTTAAAGTTCAAATCGTTCAAGAATTGAAAGAAAAAATAGTGCTAAACACAGAAAATTTTTTTTTGTGCTCAATAACGAAATTCGCTGAATCAATTAATAAATTGTTTGAATGAGGACCTGTAAAGGAATTCGTGGATTCAAACAAAAGTTTAGTATAAATAATTATTGATCGAAAACAACTATTTTTTTTAAACAATAACAAAATACGATAACAAAAGTTATTTTTTGAATATTTATGTATATGCATACAAATTATTTTTTCAGACAAAAATTTTGTTGATTTTATTTTTACTATAATTTTTTCTGTGAAAGGGAATTAATGTATAAATGTTGTATTGCTTGTTTATAAATATAATCTAATATTTTTATGTTTAATAATGTAAAATCACAAATATACAAATCCCCTGAAGAATTGAACATAAAATTCACGAAACGTTGGTAAAATATGTCATAAAGATTTACAAATAACTTAAAGAAAGTGACTTTGATTCCCGCAAAATTTTGTTGTGAAACGATGTTGAAGCGTTCTGGCACTATAAATCCCATTTTTTGGAGCGTCGAATCTTACTTTCACTCAAACGACTACGTCAATAAGCAAACTAGCATTGCTGGTCTTTTAGAACCCACATTTTCAATTGTCTCAGGTTAACTATTTGGTGTGCCTTAGCCACGCATGAGATAATTGATCCAATTTTTTTTTCGAAAGTTCTCGAAGCCAGGTGACGAATGTCTATGGTGGAAATTAGCGACACATGATTACGCAATTCTTTTTGCAAAACCTGCGGGCGCATTCATTGTAGTCCTCATATATTAGGTGTCAATAGAATGAGTTCACTACACACACGGCCAGAGCCTCGAAGCGCATAGATTTTTTTATTTACCAATATCTTACAAGTTTCCAAGAATACAGATGATTAGAGGAGCTCCTATGAAATGTCGGCATATAAACAACTAGGAAACATAAAAAAAGCTGTTTTTAATATTTGGATTTGTAGCTTTTTTTCTGATAAACATATTTTTTAAATTTGATGTTGATAGTACCAGTATATGCAGTGTCAAAATTTACAAACACATTTAAAAACATAAATCCTGTTCCTTATACAATTGCCAACCAAATGCTTCTTGGGTTATACCTATGTAAGTGTATTTGTATATTACTCGTATGTGTTTGTGTAGTTACCTCTAGTACGAGTATGTGTAAATTTTATTTGAGTTTATAAATCTATCTCTGTAACTTGGTAGTTTTATGGTTACTCTTGATATTGTTGTCGTTGTTGTTATTGTCATGTCACGTTTATCACTTGACACATGCATCTTTAACAACTATAACAAGGCTTGTTAGTGTCAGTAACAATATCATCATCGTCGTCATCATCCTCAACAGTATCAAAGCAATTATACTGTTTTAGCATCATTATTATTTCAGTAAAGTGCGTTAGTTTTTCCCATTTTTTTCTTTTTTTTTTGTGTGTGTTTCAAAATAATGTATCCATTTTCTGTGACGTAAAACTTAAAACCTGTACGCTGTAAATTGAGAGTATTTTTTTGTTAGACACACTTGATATCTTTGATGGAAATTGGACAACAGAAGAAAGAAAACCAAAATAATTGCAAACCCAAATTTATTTCGTTTTAATTGGTTAAAATTTAAATTTCAAATAGAGACATCAAATATATTTTTTGTTTTTTATTTCCATATGAAGTTGAAATTTAATTTTCATTTTGTTCTGCTGATTCTTTTAAATTGTTAAAAAAGTTACATTGCCTTATTTATTAAAAAAATATATTTTATATTTATTAAACGCTTATTGCACAAATTTCTCTACAAAATTTGTGTAATAAGAACTTAATAAACATAAAATATTTTTTATATATAAAACCGATAGAATATAATATGCAATATTAATAAGAAACACAAAATGTTACTAGAAAGCATAATTGCACTAGCTATTATCTATTTTTGCAAAAACCCTCATTAACCTTTGTTCAAATATACTACACCAACTTATGTGCTGTTTACAGAAGCCAGACAAACGAGTTTTCTAGAAAATTTGTTGCGAAATTCATCAAAAAAATGTAGCACTTTTCATACAAATTTTCTTCGTGAGCACACGTCTGTGTTATGCAAACAGCATATGTAATTTTATTTGGAATTTAATTTGAGCTTACCAAATTATATTTGAGCGGTGAAATTCAATCACTTACCTGAAAAAGAAAAGGGAAAGTTACCAAAATGTAACACAAAAATAAGGTTGTAAGAGTAAATTTAAATAAGATCGGTTAAATAAAAGAGTGAATTGTCTTTAGCTAAAATTATCTTAACCCTTTTACACCCAAAACCCACAAGTGCAATTTTCGTTTTAAGATCATTGACAACTTATGGTAGGACCACACAATTGCCGCAATGCAACAATTTTAACACATTTTTATACCCCAATCTTAAGATTACACAATTAATAGACGTACGCGGCTTTCGCGGTTTAAGTAACTAAATGTAACCTTAATGCTGCACTCGTGTGATTACTTTATATGTAATCATGCGGCCATCAAATCACCCAAAACGAAACAATGTTTATTGTGTTCCAGTGCGGCAATTCAAGAGGAAAATAAACGCCAATCTTTATATAAATAGGTAAATGCAAGACTTTACATTCCGCTTCCTCTTCTATATGCCAACCGATTTAATGCATCTTTAACCGTTTAATGAACCATAGTAGAGTTAAAAAAAAAGAGTTACAGCCAGCTTGCCGATGTCGAAAGGATAAGTTCATTCGCACCCTAGGCGAAAGAAAATTGATTTCGGTTTTTTTAACTTTATTCTATGTTCGCATAGAATTCAATTAAAATACATAAGTTCATGCGAACGAACAATAGTGACATAGACGAACCCAAATTTATTCGAATGTGAGTGACTAGCTTTCTTTCGCATACATTTTCATTCGATATCGTCGAACAGGCTGTTAAAGATATTAGAGTTGTTCATAAATCAGCCATGTTCAGCCTATAGAAGAATTGTGTGAAAAAATTTACATACATTTGTTATTCTCTTTATTCATTCATAACGATGAAAATTGAGGCGGCGGATGAGCGTAATATTTTCAGAAACATATTAAGCATTAATGTTGGATGAAGCACACTAAACATACGCCTTTCAATTACAGTCGAACACAAAGAAAACAAGGCCAAAATTAAAGTAGAATGGAATGTAAAAGTATTGTTTTAACCTTTAAACATACTTTGGTGAATTTTTCAATAGCAAATGATATAATAAAAAAAGACACTTGTTCGTTACCCCGTACTTAAATACTTCATAACGTTATATTTACTTAATACAAGTGTATATCAAAACACTAAACTTGCTTACTTTTTTAACTTATGACTATCTTGCACAAAATTTAAATTGATACTTGCATCTGCCACCCAGCTGCTTGCTTTGTAAGAAAAACTGTGTCTGTAAAACTTTTGCGAAAAAATTTCCCGCTTTCAACTGTCATTATTTCTCGCAAATAAAAAGTCTGTGAGATAGTATTTCAAATAACAATAATCATCATTAAATGAATAATAATGCTAAAAAATAAGTATTTTGCAGTTAAATTAAGTTTCACATATATATTTACACAGTTTAGAATGATCGTTTTTTTTTATTTTCACTTTTTATTTAATTTTTATGCCCTTCACACAACAAGTTTAAGGGAATAATTTCTACAATTTTAATTTCCGACCCAGCAAACTATATTGTAATACTTTTATAATGTTTTTTTCAGAACTCACAAATTGCAATTGTTTTTTAATGTTACAAAATTTTGTGCATAAGTATGTATGTATGTATTTGAAAATAAAATACATTTTCTAGAACAGCCGGCGTTTATAATATGACGCCGTCGAACAAAATTTCTTAGGTTTAGTAATTTTTGGTCGGCGGCGGTACTAATTGTGGCTGGCGCTTTCATTTTTAAAATTGCATGTCGGCATTGTTTTATATTTTCAGACCTTTCTAACGTAACGACGTAATCGCTTTGGGTGGTTTTCGACATGAGTTACAGGCGCAGTTTTTTCTCACTTTTCGAGAAACGATGGAATAATTTGTTTCACAATTTTCGACGCGAGAACTTTTCGCCAAAGTTACAGAACACAGCCACTGCTTTATTATTTTCTACATTGTTCGTGAGACTTCTAGTAAATAATAATTCTAGACTGAAATGTACAAATGTAATTCCTACGCACATACACACACATGCTTGCAAAACAATAAGAATGCAACAACAACAATAAAGTCAGTGACGGTTGATTTATTTGGCCTTTCCATATTTTAGTTTGTTTGTGTATTATGTTTTTAGCTTCATGTTATTTGTGTGGATATGCGCCTACATTTATCACAAGCTTGGTTCAGATTTAGCGAAAATTTATAACAGTATTTTATGATAAATGATGATTTTCCTAACATTCAATGCCTTTTATGCTACAGAATATTTAAGTCGGGTTATGAAAGCATTTTTAAAATACATTTTTATTCATATTATTATGTAATTAATAAAGCTAGTTGTAAAGAGAAGGTGGAGTTTTTAATGAAAAGAAGAGGATTTTTTTTAAATGTCAAATCAAAAGAATGGCTTAATAAAATTTAAAATAATTCTCAGAAGATCAGTAAGTTTAAATGTAGTCAGGCAAGGAACGCTATTTTTCATTAAAGAAATTCTTATGAAGACTTCTGACCAGCGACGAAAATGGAATCACTACGATAATCCCAAACACAGCAAGTCCACGTTGACGACCAAACTGAATATTCACGTTTCCAAGATCATGCTCAGTATTTGATGGGACCAGCTCGGCGTAGTGTACTATAAGGTATTAAAACCCACTGAAACAATCATATGCAATCGTTATCGAACGCAATGTGTTTGAGCCAAACATTGAAAGACAAATGGCCGCAATACAACGAGAGACATGATAAAGTGATTTTACAGCATGACAATGCTCGACAACATGTTACGAAAGTGGTCAAGACATACTTGGAAACGTTGAAATGGGAAGTCCTACCCCAGCAGCCGTATTTTCCAGACTTATTTCGGTTAATATCATACAGCCTGGTCAGCCAGGCTGTGCTTCCGGTCTTATGACGAAGTATAAACTTGGATCGATCCGTGGATCGCTTGAAAAGACTATCAGTTTTTTCAAAGCGGGTTTGTACACTGCCCGAAAGATGGTAAAGTGTAGTGGCCAATGATGGACAATATTTTAAGCAATAAATGTATAACCAGCTCTTTACAATAAAGTCTCGAATTTCGGAAAAAACGGCAGAAATAAAGTTGTACATCTACAGTGGTGACCACATAATTAAAACATTTTTGATAATAAATTAATTTATTGTTTTGATGGTATAACTGAGATATTGTTGTTGGTTAACTAGACACCATTCATACCGTTTTCCATCTGATGCCCCACTGGAAGAACTTGGATTCGTCACTTCATAAAATGTATCTAAAAACTCATTGGTTTCTATTTCTAATATTATATGATGATGGGTTGGTGTCATTCGTCTAGCTCAAGTTCAATCCTGGCTAAAGCCAAGAATTATTTTTATTTATAATTATAACAATAATTGCCGCGATCAATAACTCTTGATCAAAGAAGGCAGGAAAAAATAATTGAATACACTAAAGCTGGGGGACAACTAGCTGTTTCGTAGTCGCTACACTACTCATCAGCACCCACTAGGATTCGAACTCAGTACCATGTAAACATGATGTATTTTTAATACGGCCGCTTAACCAACTCATATAATATTAAAATAAAGTTCGACTATTTAACATTAATACATTCTCATTGGTTTCTTAATGTTTTTTCTGAAAAACTCTAATCCGGACTTAAATGTTTTTTTTTTTTTTTTTGGAGACCAAAGTTTTTCCTGTGCGATGCATTCACGTAGCATTTTCATTAAGTCTCCTTCGGATAGTTATAAATCATATATGAATAACATATGATGACTATAGTTCAACTTTTAGCTGTTTAGAGCTTTTAAATCGGTCAGATTTAGAGAAACTAACGACTATTCTATCGTCTCTGTCTGTGGTTTTACGTGAATTGGAGTCTCTGGGTACATTATTCAAGTTCCCAAATTTATCTTGTGGCTAGTACTGGTGTACAATTTTACGGATCAATTAAAACATACCAATCAAAAAAGTTTTGCAACAAAAGGAAATTATGAATTATAATATTATCTATTTAAACAGCAGAACTGAATTGTTTTGTGTTCACTTGAAAAATATCCCTTTCACTAAAAAATGGCTTAGTTTTTTAAAGAAAATTGAACAAAAAATTAATATAAAGAAAGAACCAAGTGCAAAATATGTCAAACATGCCTTTGCATTGGAAAAATTCTGTTGAAATATCAATAGATCATATAAAATATCGAAAGAATGAAAGATCACATTTATGTTTTAATTATATGTTCACCACTGTATGTACTGTAAACATAAAAAATTGTTTATCAGTTAGCAAAATGCCTCCGTGTAAGAAAACGTTAACTATAAGAAATCTGATTGAACTACAATAAAGAAATAATTCTTAAAATTGTTGCCATACACTTGTAACTCGTTTTATAATTGTAATAATGCCCTACCATCAAAGAAATACAATTTTCTTTGTGTTTGTTTGTTTTGACTTTTGTTAAAAGGATTAATTTGCTTTCGCAGCAAAAAAGGATTTTACAATCAACACATAAAAGTAAACAATTGTCAAAAACATGCAACAAACAGCAAACAGTCTTATTTATTTACTTTCTCACACTTATTCCGGAAGCTGTTTTTATTTTTGTGATACAATTGGTAAAGGGGAGAGCACCAAGGTAACAAATCCACAACAACATCTTCATACATACACCCTAGAAGTGAGTGGGGAAGAAAATATGCATGTATTTTTTGTTTGTTTTTTCTTTTGAGTATACGAAGGAAAACAATTGTATGAATTTCTTTTTGCCAGACCTTTTTATAATAAAATCAAAGCTGCAAGCTAAACTATAAAATACAACAAAGACAGGAATTAAAACTCGCAGCACTTAAAAGGAATAAAGTTTTCATGGGAAAAAGATGAAGGAGTGTTGAAATAAAAATTATTTGCAGCAGCAGACACATCAAGCATCGTCAAAATCTCTGCATGCATGTCTTACAAACAACGATGACTTGCTGTTTTTTTTTTATTGTTGGCTTTTGTTTTCATGACATCACACACACACACACAGCCACACAAATAAGCGGCAGCTTTAAGAAAATATTCTAAAGCATTATGTTGCCTGGGGCAATTCTTTTTAACTTTTGATAATATTGGATAATAAGGCACATCAAAAACATGCACACACTCACACTTAAAATCCAGCATCCTACAGAGTGCACTTGTTTTTGTAAGCAAACATGTTTATGATGATAAAAAAATAAATATAAACAGCAGCAAAACAATCTTTAATAATTTTGATAGGAAATTTTTGAAAACTTATAGGACTATAACTATAGTTGTTTAAAATTTATGCTTTAAGACAATTTGGGTTTGCCTACACCGCATTACAGAGAAAATTTGTTTTTCAGCCGTATGCTTTGCCTATAGATCAAGTTGCCTAGAGACGTGTTGCCTGTCTGTTACACCGTTGGAAAGTTCAAGCCAAATGTTTGCAAACACTACTCCCTCTTTTCCCCTCCTCACAACCTATTTTTCTAATTTTAGTAAAATTCACTGCACGTGTAGGGGTTATCCCCTGAGTACTGCTCCAAGAATTATAAAAAATCGGTTTATTTACAAATTATTATTTTCTTATAAATACATTTTTTTCTGATACTGAGTCGCCACTTGTACTGCAACCATTGGTGAGCTATTGTGCTTTTTTTGTCTCCTTGCGGATTAAGTATGCCAAGAAGCCGGGATAACTCCTTCATTAGGAGTGGTGGCAAGACCTGTTCACTTAACATATGCGCTTGTAGCAGCCTGTAACTGTGTATATCACAGTGGGTGAACAAATGTTCCATTGATATTGGAAATGTCAATGACCTGTAAATACATTTGTCAATGTTCAAGAACAACTATCTTGTTTTAATGTTGCTTCACGATGTACTCCGTTCATTTCTTCATTTGCGCTTTAACGAGAATCTTGCTCCTTTTTTGGCGTAGTTATTTGCCATCTCATTGCCATAATGCCCCTGGTGTCCCGGCATTAAAGAAGTTTCTGGTTTGCCAGTTCATTTATTCTGTTGTAACACTCCAGTACTAACCTGGACGTGAATACAGTATTTTAATAAACACTTCCTTGTGTCCTCTATCAGAAAATATATCTACCAACTCCCTTATTGCGTATAATTCCGCCTGAAATTTTGTGGAGTCCTTACTGAATGTTATATCCCGCAACCACCTTTGGTTCATGCCTCTTTCTTCCCTAGTTGGAAAGATGATGTGAATTTCCTGATAAATAGGAACGTGGCCTAGTTTTAAAGATAATCTAGAAATTTTTTTTTTATTTTATTTTATTTTATTTTTTTTATCTTGGACTAGTACTCAGGGGATGACCCCTACATATGCAGTGAATTGTACTGGAATTAGGAAAATAAGTTGAGATGAAGAGGAAAGAGGGAGTAGTGTTCATGGAAGTTTAAATTCAACAATAATAACACGAAAGACTAAAACAAACTCTATTGCAGCATTTAAAATGTTGGAATTAAATTATTTAAAACTGATCAGTGTATACCTTCGACACTGCTCAGATTAGCAAAATTTAGTCCAACACCATCCACACCACAAGGTAATGAAGTACATTCAGAAAAAATTAATATTGTGCATATAAAGAAAACACGGACAACGGCGAGAGAAGAAACAAAAAGAAACGCTTGTACACATACTGCTACCTATTCCGGTGGTTTTATATAAATTTAATTAATGAAAGTACACATATAGAAAATACGGACAGCAGTAACAAAAGACATGTGCACACGACGAGAGACCAAACACTTCTCCTGGTAAGGGAAGGTGTTGGATCTATGAAGTCACTTATTTGATACATATAAATTATGTATCTGATACCCCTTAGGATTAGAAGATGACAGGTTACCTTTTTTGAGTTTTGATCAGCCACGTTAAGCGGTGTTACGTTCAAGAGAGGTTCCAGACCTGTCGTTAGGGTGGCTCTCTTCGCCCCTGCCATACAATATATAAGTCAGGCTCCGTGACTTGGCCATTAGTTGTTTGATAGTTCATTTTTATACTCGATTCAAAACTGACTTTTATAACTGATTCAAACTGCGATTCCAATGTCTATCTATCAAGGATTATGCCCAAATATTTCACTTCTACCTAGGGAGCAACCTCAATACCATTTATCCTTAAAGTAAGGATTTCTATTTGCCTTTTTCTGGTGAATGGCACAATTGTGCCAGGGTTTATTGAAATCCTTCCCTTCCCTTCTGCATTTTGTGTCCAATGCATCTTGCATCAACACATCCATCGTGTAAGGATGATAGGCCCTACTTGTCACGCATTTGTCATTTGCGTATCCAGTGGCTGCCGGCTAGGGTGATGAGGTCATCAAAAAGTACTTACCATAGTAGGGGAGATAGTACCTCATTTTGGGGGCATCCTTTGTAACAAAGGTCAGTGGAGCCAGGTGAGGCTCAAAGTTCAAATTGTAAATACTACGAGGAAAACTTTCAAATACTCGTAGCCACTTGCTCAAAAGCAATTGGCCTCGTGCTTTGTAGTTTGACAACCCTTTATGTGAAGGACGATGATAAGTGTACTAAAAAAACAATCTTTCGTATCATATTTGTTTGTTGATGAGAAAAACAGATGCTTTCGTTCAACAACTACTCCTTAAAAATTAAGGTTGGATCTACAAATTCCTTTATAGATTCATATTCAAAATTTGTTTTCTATTTTTAAAAATCTATTATGCAACTCACTTTTTGAGTTACAAAATTTGTTTAAACAAATATATTAATTGCATGAGGTTTTTTCAGGTCTTTGCATTTTGGATTTATAGAATTTTTGTACACAGAAAAAAAAATTTCATGTTCAATAATGAAATTCTCTGAATCAATTAATAAATTGTTTGAGTGCAGAGCTGTAAAGTAAATAATTCAGTAAAAACAATTATTGAACGCAAACAGCTTCTTTTCTCAACAACAACAACATCAAAGCTTATACACATATACAAGGCAGCGCAAAACTACCTTTTTGGTTTTAATGTTCAACAACTTTTGTAGTTTATCTGTATTTTTATTTTACTTGAGAACTTTGTGAAGAAGGCTAAAGGAATTTAACATGAAACACTACGCGAAAGCACAGCGATAAAACGTGGTTATCGGCGTTTTTTTAATGTTAGCACTAGACTCTCAGCTCCTACAATTTTCTACAACATAGTGCAGTAAGACACCTTCTATGGGCCGGAAGACCCCATATGGTCTGCACGCATGATACAAAAAACAATGTAGCCGCTTCGCTACAACAATACAACAATAAAAAAAAACAACAGGTATTTTGTTTGTGTAAAAAGGCGAATTCACACTTAAGCTGTCAAAAGTAGTTGATAACTAACATGTTTATTTAAATTGCGCCGAACAGGTAAACAAAACTTGACAGAGAAAATGCCGCCATATTAAACGAATTCGCCTGAATTCGCCGATGCATCCAATGCATCCACCTAATAATGAATTCGCCTTGGTCTGCACGAAAGAAGATATCCAATGTGTTGCGGTTAGTGTATGGGATAGTCTAGAAATAGCAACAAGTAGACGTTCGGCACAACTGGGGCTGTCGAAAACATCCGGTCAGAGGATTTTGGCTACATTGTTCATGTTCCCCTATAATGTTCAGCTTGTTCAAGAATTGATTCCAATATACTAAAACAGCGTCTTAATCATAATGGGTGATTTTATAAGAACTTTCGGAAATTTAAAAAAAAAACACATAAAATTCAGAAAAATGCATGAAATATTTATTTGGATCAATTGTTGGGTCGATATAATTTAATGTTTGAGGATTATTTCATCCAAATGTTGGCCGCGGCTGCGCCTCAAATGGTCCATCCGCTTAGTCCAATTTTGGCATACTCTTTCCAACATTTCGGCCGGTATCTCACGGATAATGTTGGCAATGTTGGCTGCCAGTGCGTCAATCGAAGCGGGCTTGTCGCTATAGATATTAGCCTTAACATAGCCCCACAAAAAATAGTCTAGAGGCGTTAAATCGCACGATCTGGGCGGCCAATTGACTGGTCCCAAGCGTGAAATAAACTGTTCACCGAACTCGCCTCTCAATTGGTCCATTGTTTCGCGTGCTGTGTGGCATGTGGCACCGTCTTGTTGAAACCACATGTCATGCTAGTCAAGCTCTTCCATTTTGGGCAAAAAAAAGTTTGTTATCATCGCACGGTAGCGCTCACCATTCACAGTGACGTTGTGATTCGCATCATCTTTGAAGAAATACGGCCCAATGATGCCGCCAGCCCATAATCCGCACCAAACGGTTGTTTTTTGTGGATGTATTAGTAGCTCTTGCAATGCTTCTGGCTGCTCTTCACTCCAAATACGGCAGTTTTGCTTGTTCACGTATCCATTCAACCAGAAATGAGCCTCGTCGCTGAACACAATTCTTCGATAAAAAAGTGGATCTTCATCTAACTTTTCAAGAGCCCATTCACCAAAAATTTGGCGTTGTGGTAGGTCGTTTGGCTTCAATTCTTGCACCAGCTGTATCTCATAAGGCTTCACACCCAAATCCTTCCGCAAAATTTTACACGTAGTGGAGTAACAGAGGCCCAATTGCTGCGAACGGCGCTGAATCGATAATTCACGGTCATCACCAACACTGGCCGATACGGCTGCGATATTTTCTTCAGTTCGCACTCTACGTAAGCGTGTTGGTGGTTTAATGTCCAACAATGTAAATTTGGTGCGAAATTTTTTACAATAGCCCGAATAGAAGCCTCAGTAGGTCGATTAAACTGACCATAAAATGGAAGAAGCGCGCGATGAACTTTCTTAACAGAGCACGCATTTTGGTAATAAAATTCAATAATTTGCAAGCGTTATTCGTTTTTAAGACGATTCATGATTAAATTATAGACCAAACTGAAGATGTTTGACAGTGACACAAGATACGAAACGTGCGTGAGCTGTCATAACTAGTGTTGCCAAAAAGATAATAGCAAAAAAATCACTCGTTATCATTTCATTCCAAGCATAAAATTAGTTCTGCACCGCCCTGTACATTCTTCAGCTAAAATGTTGCTAATATTATTTTTACTGCACATTTTTTCTGTGTAAAGAGATAATTAGAGATTTCATTTTAAATTTTGTAGCGTCCTTTGTTTGTCGTTTTAAGCCTTGCACTTGCTGTTGTTATTATTCGCCTCAAATCAGGCCATTGCATGCAGCTGCAGTACTGCTTTTTATTTATTATTTCCAGTTTTGAATAACAGTTCTTTTCTTTTCAATCTACAGCTTATGTTGTCATGACAAATTATCCGCACTTGTAATAAACAACATTCAAAACAGCAACAGGAAATAAGTTTGGAAAAAACGAAAAATGTATCTCTCTCCTGATTCTATCATGGTTTTTTCTTTGCAAATAAGTCGTTAATTCCTGTGTTTTGTTAAGAAATGAGCACTTAACTGCCAAGTCATTAAATAGAGATTTAAAAAAAAATATCCTCCAAAAAAGACACTTAGCATTTTGAGTTCCCATAAAGCTGGATGGATAGAAATTATTTTCATAGTGTTCATTAAAGTAATTTTTTTTATGAACATATAAGTAATTGAGTTTATTTTTAAGTAAGCGTTCTTATTCTCTCTAAGACACGTGTTTTATTATATAAAAATTTTAGTCTAAAAATTAATAAAAATCTCTTAAAATGGAAGAAATATCTTGGACGTAATAAAGTAAATGGCAGCTGCTGCTTCGTTTTATGCCTGGTAGCCATAGAGGTCTTAGCAATTATCCAAATTAAGCTTATCTCTTCTGCATTAATATAAAAGTTGTCCTACAAAAAGGACAATGATTTGAGAAATATGCTTTTTAATAAACAACTGAATGTATTTATTATTAAGACGTACCTATATAAAAGACAAACATCTATTTGAGAGTATTAGCTTTTTTGTAATTTGCTTTATTAAAAAAATATCTCTAGTCATTCTATTTGTTGGACGATGAGTAAGGACATTATTTCATTTAATTTTTTTAGCATTACTATTTCCATTTTAATTTTTAAAATGTAATTTCTTAGGAAGCAGTTTACTGAGTTGTCAATATCAAAATTGTTAAAATATAATATAAAATATTCTTTCAGGACTATATATTATACCAAACACATAGTAGACAACAGACACCAGAGCAACAATACTACAAATGCTGCTGCTATAGTCAGAACTTCTTCGGAAACGATAATAATTTTGTTATATCAGTGGTTCTACTTCAGTTTTTTTATTTTTTAAAACTTAATTTTTTTTCTTGAATAGGCGCTGTTCCTCATTGTATAAGACTTGAAATACTATAAAAAAATGTTTGAAAGCCACAGCTAGTTTGAAATGGGATAATTTGCACATCAAAACTTGAAAACTCAACTAAAAGGCTGAGCAAAATGTTGTAAAGAACACAGCTCGCTACTATACAGTAGTTCCAATCTATAGAACATTTAGAAACAGTTGTGAAAGAGATTTGCATAAGCACTCGGCGCTGGTGAAACGTAAATAATTCAGCGATCCCGTGTGGCTAACCAGACGTGTGTGTGTAGCAATTTTTGCTATATGTTTGTAGCCATATAAGCAGATTCTTGCTGAGGAGTGCCAGCCTTCTAATCCCTCCTGTATGCAATTTACCAGCAATAAATTAAAGATAAGATTTAATGAGTTGGTGGACCGAGGCCCAGTAAGAGCCCTTAAACCAACTCAGTCGTCAACCATCACCACTGGTTCTTTACAGATACGTTTTAAAGACAAGAGACCCTCGGGAGGTTGTTAAAAAATAAGACATGCACCAACAATAATCCCCCTTCCTTCGTTTTTAGGATTAAATCACAGTCAGAATGTTACAGCCATGGCAGGCACCTCAACCAAGATCAGCCCGAGTTGAACTGCAAGCAGAACCACCCAGGGGCATGCCAACACAACATAAGTCATGCGGCTTCTTAGAGTTTTATTTGCTACAACAAACAAGTTGCTGCTCCCCCTCTTTACCCGAAAAACACAGTGCTTTTTTTTTGGAATACGTCAAGTCAAAACCTGTTGCCCGGGGGGAACATTTAGAAACAGAACAATCAACTCATAGTTTAGCAACACATTCGCAGCAGGACATGACAGCAGAGATTCAAGCCGCAACGCCAATTTCTTTATAGAAACATCGCGTGGCAAGAATTGCTACCTGTGTGAGCCTGGTAAGCCAGACGGGGGCGCTGGTGAATCGTCAAAAATTCACTGCGTGGAATTGTTCCACCATCAGATTAGGCCGCAAGGCAGGTGCTGATCTAAACCTTTTTCACAACTGTCTATCTTAAAGTTAAATCTCTGTTGTTGGTGTATCTTTCCAGATATCTTTCCAGATACTGCTACCTCAGACTATCACTGGTTTCGATATATGGTACACGTCCTGGCTGACCTTCTTTTTCGGTCTTGATGAAAAAATTGCATTGATTCATGGACGGCTTAATAAGAAGATCAGTGTTTGACCGCGGGATTCGTACATTGCACGAAAATGGTGGTCAGCGAGGGACAATACTTTGAATCGTACATGTGTAATCAGCTTTTTTATAATGAAACCTTGAATTTGGGAAAAAACGGCGGAAGCAAAGTTGCGCATCTAATATATAAAATGTATTATTTATGCGGTAATGCAATCTTTTTGATTAATACAGTTAATACATACTCGTACAGTTACTTCTATAAAAATAAAAATATGTGTAACCTTTATATAGATTACTGTGATAGTGATATGATTATTTATAGCAAAATTAAGGTTGTGTAGTTAAATAGATGGTTCGGTATCACAATGGTTACCCACTCTTAAAACAATATTGTATAATAGTATAGATATTTAAAACAATTTATTTAAATCATGGTAAATTATATCACTGGTGTTTTAAATAAATTATTATACTTTTCTTCTAACAATTATAATATTATCTGCTACAAACATATAATTCAGCAAGAGTGTGTTGTTCTTAGAATATTGTTGTGTCAAACATATATCTTTTCTACATGTCGATATATATTTTTATTTAAACAACGACGTTTTTCCTTGGCGTTTAAGTAAATTTTCTCTGCTTGAATTTGAAAATAAATTCAGTCAGAACAACTTCTTTTACTTCTCTTTGCTATTTTAATTTACTAAATTCTTTAATAGTAAAAGAAAATTTATATACCCTGCAACCTTAAAAAATTCTTTAATATTATAAATTTATTGAATTTACCTGACATTTATATAATAAACCCGGGAACAATATTTTTTTTTTGCACTCTTTTGTTTCTTTTGCTTTGCAAATAAATTATACAATTCCATATGAAACGAGACACAACTTTGACAATAACAACTACATCATAAACTTTAAGCAATTTATCAGATTCAACACTGTCATGCCACCTTAGTTTTTCCCCTTAACGTTTCCTTTTTGAGTTGAAGTGCATGCCGGTGTATGCATGTGGAAAGTGGAAAAATTCTTTATGCTCGTTGTTTTGCAAGCTCTTTTTTTTTGTTTTGTTTTGTTTTCTATGAATTATACCAACATCATTTGAGCAACCAATCTCATTTGTTTAAAACACATTAGTAAGTTGTAGTAGAAGTCTTAGTGGAGCAGGTGGCTCCATGGTGTGAGAGCTGGGTGGCAGTGGTTTAGAGTAGAGATTAACCATATAGTAAATGTAGTTATGATATTCATGGTAGTCAAATATATTATCTTAATTAATTTTGTCATATCAAATTTTGCTATAAATTTGCTCTCATCTGCTTATGCCTTGAGATATTTTACCTTTAATAAATACGCGATTCTGCATAATGAATGTGATGTTGATGCAGTTGCTGCTGCTATTTGTAGTTGTTTTGTATATTTTTTGTTGCATAAAAGAAGGCGCCATAGACGGCAGTGTGGATAAGAAAAAAATGTATAAAATTTTGAATTATGAGTTTGATTTTTTTTTTCTGTTCTTTTTTGGATTGGCTGCAACTTGTAGTTGAAAAACGAATGATGGTATTAAAACAGCAGCTACAAAAATTTTTTATTAGACTAGATTACGTGCAGGGATTTAGTTTGCTTATTGTACAAAGACTTACACTACGCGTACAATTACAGAACTACACAGCCACACAAACACTATATATTAAGAGCTTAGGCGAAATGCACAGACATAGAAAATGCAACTTGAACTGAAAATATAAAATGTTTGTGTTTTTTATTGTTACTATTGGGATTGAGACAACAGAATTTACCGGTGATGCGTTCGTTGTGAATTTATTTCATTTTCTTTGGAACTCTGAAAAAACCCGTTTTCTTAAAGAAGTATTTTATTTTAATGATTTAAGGAGATTTTAATAAAACAAATAAAGTTAAATTATCGAAATTGTAAAAAAATACTTTTCTGAAATCTAATTTAGGAGTATCCGGCTGAGTATCATTTCAAAAAGTAAAATTTTTTTAAAACCTACTTTTGGAGAAATTAATACAGGCAAAGCTGGGTATAACGAATCTTTCATTAATAAAAATTTATTATAAAAAATGGTACAATATTTTTTTATTGAGTTCTTTATAAAAAGAACACTTAAACGATTATATACTCAATTTAATAAATGAAAGGGAAATAACTCCAAAAACATAAGCAGCTACCAGCATAATATGACCATTAAATACCTTATCTAGCGAATGGTTAGCAATAAGTTTGTTCCCTATAAGAAACGAAAATAATTAGAAAAAATTGAATATTGCATATTACTTTAAAATTTAGTAAAAAAAGTTGGTTAAAAAAATAAGTAAACATTTTGGAAGAAATCAAAACTTTTCTATCTATCTTGATCTATTTTTAGTGCAAGGCACTAAAAATAGTTTTTAGTGCAAGGCACTAAAAATAGTTTTTAGTGCAAGGTACTAAAAATAGATCAAGAGGTCATCGTTCTTTGTCACAGCCTGTTTATAGAAAACGTAAAAATGACGTTCGACGGCCAAATTAATGGAAAAGTACATAATGAAGGGATTTCTTTAACGCGATATGAGTGTGTTATATGAAATACTCGTTAGCTCGCATATGTGCATATGTTCAGATAGCTGTATCAGGAACTATACCAAGGCTAGGTTAGGTTAGGTTAGGTTAGGTTAGGTTAGGTTAGGTTAGGTTAGGTTAGGTTAGGTTAGGTTAGGTTAGGTTAGGTTAGGTTAGGTTAGGTTAGGTTAGGTTAGGTTAGGTTAGGTTAGGTTAGGTTAGGTTAGGTTAGGTTAGGTTAGGTTAGGTTAGGTTAGGTTAGGTTAGGTTAGGTTAGGTTAGGTTAGGTTAGGTTAGGTTAGGTTAGGTTAGGTTAGGTTAGGTTAGGTTAGGTTAGGTTAGGTTAGGTTAGGTTAGGTTAGGTTAGGTTAGGTTAGGTTAGGTTAGGTTAGGTTAGGTTAGGTTAGGTTAGGTTAGGTTAGGTTAGGTTAGGTTAGGTTAGGTTAGGTTAGGTTAGGTTAGGTTAGGTTAGGTTAGGTTAGGTTAGGTTAGGTTAGGTTAGGTTAGGTTAGGTTAGGTTAGGTTAGGTTAGGTTAGGTTAGGTTAGGTTAGGTTAGGTTAGGTTAGGTTAGGTTAGGTTAGGTTAGGTTAGGTTAGGTTAGGTTAGGTTAGGTTAGGTTAGGTTAGGTTAGGTTAGGTTAGGTTAGGTTAGGTTAGGTTAGGTTAGGTTAGGTTAGGTTAGTTTAGATTAGGTTAGGTTGGGTTAGGTTAGGTTAGGTTAGATTAGGTTAGGCTATGTTAAATTAGGTACGACTATATTTTTCGAGGGTGGTTTGTATCTTAACAGATCTATACACCACTGGTTCATTCAAATCCAGTTCGAGAATGTGATTTACATCAAATTCCGATATTACTTACAAATCATACAGCACCGAACTACCCAGATACAAAGTTCTTGTATGAGAAAGTGATCAAAACTCTCTTTCTCATCCTTTTCCCTAAAAATTCTACAGAAATCATTAAATAAAAGATTTGGTCTCTTCGTATCTATGGAGCAATGTCCTGTCAGGTCAGTCACAGTAGCACGCAAAATCCATTGCGACATACTCTTAAGGATAATATTCCTTCTGTTATTATACCTGTAGCATATCTGGAGTGAGTAGAGCCATATTCAAGCAAGAGGATGATTTTTAGTCTAATATCAATGATGCAATGATGAGCATTTTCGTTTAAACGGTTGAATGAACGAAATCTTTATTTCTGATGGGATGCATAAAAGGCTGTTAAATCCACTCAAGGCTACCGTGTGGTGCGTTGATCATGCAGGAGAAGTGATTGGACGGTAATTTTTGATTTCGCCAATGACAAAGTAGTTACTGGCGAACGCTACACAGCCATGATACACTGCTTGATTTAATCATCCTAGACTTCTTTTCTCGATATTTCTTAAAGTCACCAGTTTATTCCAGCAAGTCTTAAGACAATTGAAGCTCTTAAGGATAATATTTAACTGAAGTTTTTTGTATAATAAATGATTCTGATTTAAAATTATTCCTTATCCGTAAAAATATTCCCTTTTATCGTTGATAAAACGAATGTTAAATTATCCGAATAAGTAACAGTTTTGTGTTTAATCTATAACAAAAATGTCTCAATTAGTTTCTAAGTTTGTTTTCCACAGTACGTTTCATGATTTAAAACTTGCACTTTATAACGCTAGGTCCATTTTATAAAACTCCTGGCAAAAATGCTAGTTTTTAAGCTGCAAAATACAACACTGTTGCGTCCCCAATATCTCTACCTCTACCACATCTTCTTTCTCATTTTCACTTGCAACAGCAACAATAACAATACGCCTGCAGACAGTGAATGATGTGGCATAACTAATATCTAAATATAAATGTACCAGATACATGTGCAACATGTACTACCTGGGCCACGAAAACTATGCAAAGAGCGCCGGCAAGAAGAATAATAATAACAAAAACAACAACAACTACATGAACTACTAAAATAAATTTTAACTCTAAAAGGGAATGAATAGTAAACGGCAAGTAGATTTTACTGAATTTGTATTCATTCATTCATATTTGTATGCATGAACATTGAAAAGCTTTTGCTGAGATTCATCAAAATTTATGTATTTTCCTATAACTATTATGATTGCACTTGCCACAATGCTTTAAGCATAATGTTGTTGTTGCTTCTGCTGCTAACAACATCAACCAAAATAAGCAGTAGTCATTGTTCTCTACTGTATTGTTGTCAGGGGGAAGTTTTTATTTTCATAAAAGAGTTCTTATAGTATTTGTATTATAATTTAATATGCGTTGTGTGGAAAAATTATTCTTCCTATTTATTTGTCATATATTCAAATAGTCTGTCTCTTAAGCCAGTTTATTTTTTCTTGTTATTTGTCTTACCGCATTTGTGTAATTTAAATAGTAGATTTTTTTTTTTATAAATTATAATGAAAAGCAAAATGTCGGTAGTAATTGGTTTGATAAAGGATATCATCCAATAAAGAAATGGAATTAGTCTGGGGTTTTTTTACTATGAATATTTAGAGCTTAAAAATAAGATGTCGGTAAATACTTGAAAACATGTCTAAATTGTATTATATTCCGTGAAATTTTTTGTAGCAATCAACAACCTTGAAGTCTTTCGATCGCAGGTTAATGGCATGATTAAGCATGAATTCATAGTAATGAATTATATACAGTTATGTAACTTACAGTTGGCAGCACTTTTTTAACTGGTGGCAACTTTGTCAGCTGTTAACTGATTGGCATTTTAACATGAATAGACTAACGTTTGAATAAAGCTTCCGAATGGGCCCAAAACACTATTGCCTGGTTTTTATAAGTGAATTTAGCTTAACGATAAAGCTCAGTTTTGTTTGAATGAATATGTCACTAAACTTCCGTATTTGGAGAGATTTTCTTTTCATTCTTTTATTTATTGAATGTTCACAAAGTGAACTAACAATAAGTATTAAAATACTAAATACGCAAAATTAATTAAGTCCAGCCAATGCTAGACAAAAATGTTTTATTTTGCACAAACAATATCGGTAAAGACACCTTGTTAACGATCTGATGGTGGCAAGGGTATTCCGTCTTCTTAACCGAAAGTGGCTTTCAAAATTAAGTATATTACGTCCAAGAGGATTTGGGTGAAGTTTCTGTTTACTGACATATCTTGTCGCGTACTTTAAATATTCGTCTTTTACAAGAGGAACACAGAGATCCTTATAATTTCGTGAGTTATTACGTACCATGGAGCTGCAGTAATTGTTCGAAGAATTTGATTTTGTCGTCTTTGAATTTTTTCATTGTTTGGAGAGAGAGAGAGATGATAATGTTTAAGTATTTATTGAGAGGTCGAAAAAGACTGACTGTTTGCCAGTCGTGATAGTGGTTCGCAAAACAAAATTGTGTCTGTGTGAGGAATAAAAATAATGCAAAAAAATTTAAAAATTTAATTTTTGAATTATTTGCCACACCTACAAATACTGACTTTTTAGTATTTTGTTTACTGTGTAGCGATTTATAATCCAATCATAACATTTTATACACTGATGTCCATGGCAATTTATTAGCTATTATGTTGTCTTTAGTAAATTTTCACTACCACTTCGAATTCTATCACGACTTTGTGATGTTGGCATTTCGCTCGGCCAAGCAATTTCTTCAAAAAAGTCACAACTGTCTATCTATCATATAATACAAAACAAAAACAAAACCTAATAATTTATTTTCTTTGTAACTAAAATGTTCCATTTTTGTTGTGTTTTATAGATTAATCTTCAAGTTTACCTAAAATGGGTAACTAAGACAATGAAACAAGCATTTCAATGGTGCAACGCTTTCACGCTTTAGAGCCCGTTTGGCGGCATTCTTCCTAGCAGATGGAGTATAATGAGGCTCGTAAAGAATTTTGCCGAGCGTGGCATAATCGCAAGAAGGCCTTATCATCCAGATCCCCCAACTAGGACGCAGGAAACTATCGCTGCTGTAGCTGCTGCCACACAATCCAATTAAAGAGTTTCAACAAGGAGCTTATCTGCTCAAATGGGTTTCAGCAGACAATCACTGCAGACAATTTTGCACCAAGATTTGTACTTACTTCCATATAAGATTCAATTAACAAACAAACTGAACCCTAGAGACTTCCCTATTCACTCGGATTTCGTAAGAAGATTATTCAAATGGTGTCAGAGGATGAAAACGTCTTGAACTGCATTTTTATGTCTAATGAGGCACATTTTGCTTTAACAAACAAAGTTGTCGAATATGCAGTTATTCTAACCCACAGATACTCCATTAGATGCAATTACATCCACTTCGCATCACCGTGTGGTATGCGATTTCTTTAAGGTTCATTGTTGGGGCTTACTTTTTCGAAGAAAACGGTCTTACCGTTACAGTCAATGGAGGTTGTTACTGAAAGATGTTGAAGAGAACCCCTTTCAACACTGTTTGGTTTCTACACGAAGGGGCAAGTTGTTACATAGCCACGCCTGTTATGACAGAATTGAGGCAAAAATTTCCCAATAAACTGATATCAAAAAACTCCACATTTCGTTGGCCTCTCAGGTTTCTTGACCTTACTGAACTTGTTATTTTTTTGTGGTTATTGGAAACCACAAGTTTACAAAATACCCAACAAATTTAGATGATTTAAAGCAATCCATTCGAATGGTAATTGAGACAGTTCCCGCTGCAACACTACAGGCAGTAATGAATATCTTTTTGATAAGATGTCATACACGTGTCAACGAGGTTGGAGGCCTTTTGAATTCAATCATTTTCAAAACTTAATGAATTACCTTTAAAAAATTATAAATGGCTTGTTTTCTATGTTTCCCAGCTATCTATATGTCAATATTTCATAGGAGCTAACCTAATCATCAGTAGACTTTCGAAATTTTTGAAAGATATTCTCAAACTTTTAACTTTATATTCCAACAATCTAAATTAATTATTTGGAATTTAAAAATTAATGAATTACTTTAATAGAAACGTATTGTTTTCCAAACGAATTTGTAAAAAATAAATTACATAAACTTAAAAAAAAATTATTTGAGTTCCTTAATGTAGCAAAATTGATCAGCCACCCTGTACAAAAGTCGTTTATATTATTTTAGCAATTTCGATACGTGAGCTTTCGAATGAAGGTACAGTGTATTCGATACACCACGTAATTGTGTTCGATATGAAAGCGTACTCGAACACATATGCGGTAACTCGGCCTCTGGATTAAAGCCAAGGTGCTAGTCAAAGTGGGTGCCTCGATGGCTGATTTGGTAGAGTACTTGACCAACAGTCTCGAGGTCGCAGGTTCGATTCCTGCCACAGACCCTGGGTGTTACTGCAGACAAGCAAAGAAGCTTCGCAGTTTTTGTGTTTGTTTACTGACTGACAACCAGTTTTTTTAATTGATGGTTTTTAAGTTGAAGCTTTGCCATTAAAATATAGCTGGTTAAAGAATCTTGAATAAGCCCAAGTCTTGTAAATTCAAAGTTATTAACTCCAGTTATTCTGGACTCCTATTTTTCTTATATTGATAATTTTTTCTATGAGTGGATTTTGAATTCTCAGCCAAAAAATATACAAAGTGTTGAGTTCAGCTGTTGGCAAGTACCACAGCCTTATCTATATCTTTGTTTGGCGCAATTCAAACGTGCAAAACCATTAAAAGATTTTATAGACGAAGTTGTTAAGTTTACTTAATGAAGATCTAACTTGGAAATATTTTATAGCAAAAGAGTGTTCTGTCACAATTTTAATTTTGCCCAAGATAATTTGCGCAAGAAAACTTTCTTCCAAGTCATTTAATCTTCTCATACAATCAGCGCAACCAAAACTACTCAATATTCCCAAAATATCAATTATGTTAAAATAAAAATATTGCAAAAAATAAAAATAAACTACTGCTTAGTAATTTGTCACCAAAGTATGTACAAGTATAAGAAGTTAAAAATAGAAAGAAAAAAAAAAAGACTTTTTATTAAATGCTTTAAAAACTTTCAACTCTTGAGACAATTTTATATTGTGTCTGGTTTTTTCTTGCGAAGGAGCCAACACACATTTCCATTTTTATTACCACCAAGAAACCACAGCCAACTTCTAAAGCGTTACACATATTTTCATTTTTTTTTTCTTTTTTTTTTTTTGCTAAATAAATATTTTCGAAAAATACAACGGCAACCAAAACGGAAATAAACTAAAAATGCATTTCATATTGTTGAAATGTGTGTGCGTGTATGTGTTATGACGTCTTGTGAAGGATGTTTGTTGGTGGGGGGGGGGTGCAGGAGGGGAAGAGAAGAGAGTAATGGCGAGAAATTTGTATTCCTGTCACGTTAAGCATGTAGAGACCGTTATTCAAGCCACTATACTTTAAGGATTATTATATAGTTGGTTGCTTTTATTTTATTTTAAGGTGTTGTTGCTGCTTTTGCTATTTATTTTTTAGTTTCTTTGTTGTTGCGTATTTAAAACACTTTTAGCTATAAAATTAAAAAAAAAGGTGCAAAAAAAAGGAAAACACTTTTTCCTGTTCGGGTGTTAAGAAAAATATAAATGGTCATAAATTTGAATGTGCAGCCAAACGTTCACATGTGAAAATGGAATTTTAAACTTTATTATGTTTATTTACATACATATGGATTTGTTCGTACAAGAGTTTTGTTTTACGTCTTTCTTTACCTTTTTTTTTTAATTTAGCGCGTGTATGAAATTCATTTTCCTTATTTATTATTTGATGAAACTGTGTGATAAGTTTTTTGTGCAATTAACAAAACAGTTAAAATGCCACTAAGTTTTTAAGGTGTTCGGTTCTTCGAAGAATAATTTTTCAAAAAAAAAAAAAAAAAGTGTTTCTAAAATGTTAATTAGAATTTTTTATAGCTTTTTGTTTTTTTATCTTGGACCAGTACTCAGGGGATAGCCCCTACATATGCAGTGCATTGTACTGGAACTAGGAAAATAGATTATGAGGAGGAAAGAGGGAGTAATGTTTGTGAACTTAACACACGGAACGCCCCAAACAAACGTTATCACAGCATTTAAAGTGTTGAAAATAAATTAGTTAAAACTGATCAGTGAATATTGGCGTTCTATCGTCGATGTGAAGCTTTCTGCTGTTTCTTTTAATATTAAAATCTGCTGCCAATGTTCGTTCCTGTTTTTACGACTTTATTATTAAGTTTCTTATAGTTTAAACCCCAACATTGCTATGGTATATTCCTTTTTCTTGCTGCTTCGGAAACCGTTGCTAATAAAACACAGCTGGTGTTGCCGATTGGCAAATTACACCATTGCATGGAACAGATCTGCTGTCATCAATTAGCGCTGCAATGTTGTCGAAAGTTGTGTGACGCTTGATGGTATAGGCGGTGGTGTTGTATTCGCACCCAAACGAAATTGATCACGTAGAGCTGATATCCTATTCGTAGATGATGAGTTGGAAGGTGGTTGGGTAGACGAAGGTGATGAAGAAATACTAGCCCGGCGAAAGAGAGGAGTATTAACGGCACTTATAGGTCCAACGTTGGCAGAAGATGGTCTTAAGTTTGAGGAAAGATTGAGATTTGGCTGGAGTAAGAGGTGGTGATGGCTTAGAAACTCAGAACACTATCTGGCTTTCTTTTAAAACTTCGTTGCGTTGGCCGGCTGCTCTGTTATGTAGCCCCAATTCTTCTAAAAAAAGGCAAAAAGAAGCGTGCATCCAGACACTTTCTTCGTCTCGGAATAAAGACACAGCAAAGAAAAAAAAAAGGAAGTTTCCACACAATGGATATTTTTCACTTCATGAACGTTTGTGTTCAAATTAATCACTTTTTCCTTTTTTTCTGTTGCCTTGATGCTTACCCACCGTCTACCCACTTTGCTGATCATTCCACTACTGAAACACACTACTTGACAGTCCACGCCTCTTTCCGCCATTTTTTTTTTCGATCACAAGTCCGCCAGCGCCATCTTTTTTTTTTGCTGTTCGGCTTCTAATTTCCCTTCTCGAGCATTCCACTCAATGCAAAAAACTGTCATATGCCATAAAGCTTTAAACACATTGAAGCCAGCAAACAATGTATCAAATGTAAAATACACACGTATTTGTATGCAAACGCTTATTCTGACAACAGCAAGACAACATAACTTCAGGTTGTTGTCCTTGCTGATTTATTTTTGCCGCAGTCGAACTAAACAATTTTTTTTTTCTTGACCATATAAAAAAAATAAATGTGTGAACAGTGTGTAAAAAAATAACAAAACTTAAATGCTGTTTTAAATAAATAAACAAATTTAAAACAAGAAATCTTAAGCTTTAAACACACAGACCACAGCAGTCTTCACAACTTCACGACAGCAAATGCTGCAACCGGCAATTGTAGTTGTGTGGGCGACTACTGAAATATTTAGAGCACGGCAGCAACATAAATTCATTTGAATAAGAGTATACTTCAGTGTGGCCGCCTTAGAATTTTTAACTTGACAAAAATACAATGTTTTACAAAACGCGTTCTGTTTTTATCAATCCTTCATGAAAAAAGTTCACTCTAAAAAAAGGCCTTAAAATCTAAAAAAAATAAAAATTAATTAAAAAAGCTACGCTTAATTCAAGTTAGGCGGGTTTAAAAATGGGAAATATAATCTTTTGATCTATAATGGGAACATTTATGTATATCGAATTTTTCAAAATTTTTACAAAAATAATTCAACTCGAGAAAGAAAAATGTATGTAAATAAATTATAAAATTGTTTGTTGAAGATATGCAATTAAAACTACTTATAAATGAAGTAACTTGTATATGTCTAATAAGACAAATAAACTATGCAAACCTTTTGGCAAACACGCGCTTTCCGTTAGCTCATAACGATACAAATTCAAACACAAATTAATAATTTTTTTTTCAATGATTATGCTGCTGCTGTTTTCTTGCCATATTAAGTTTACAACACATAAATCATTTTCTAATTTGTTTTAGCCTCTATTTCTTGATATTCTGTTTCTATAATCATTGATAGTTTTTTCAATTTCTACAAAGAAAGCAAACTTTAATACAATATTAAAAATTCTAACAAGAAAACTTGTTCATGATTCATTTTGTGTGCTGCTTATTTCATCACTTCATTGTGCAAACGTTTCTTTGAAATGACAAAATTTTGCGTTAGACAACACAAACATTCAAGATGTTTGCGCAAAAACCATGCAAACATGCTTCAAATATATGTACAAATAAAAAAACACGCCGTTTAACAACGCTTTATGTTTGTACAAATGTTTTTGCATGTTTGTTAAGCTGTTTGTGTAGTTTGTTTGACCCTTAACTAGTTCTTTTATAAAACTAGGCATTCTTATTTTGAGGATAAATATGTATGCACATATTTAACAGTAGAACAAATAAATTTATTAATTTATTAAGATGTAATGATCTTCAAGCTTGAGGTCTTTTTATAAAACTTTTTTAAAAAATTGTTTATTTATTAGTTTATTTAAAAGCCCATATATATTTTGTTCTTTGTGCAAACATGCTTCAAATATTTGTACAAATAAGCAAACACCCCCTTTAACAACTCTAAATAATAGTACAAACGCTTTAGCATGTTTGTGTAGATTATTTGGCCTTTAACTAGTTCTTTTATAAAATTAGGAATACTTATTTTGAGGATAAGTATGTATGCACAGTAGAACAATTAAACTTGTTAATTTATTTAAAACTGTATTTAAATTTTGTTCTTTTATTATGTTATATTAGAAAATAAAAATTTCCAACAGCAAAAATTTTTGTTTACAAATTTTTTTATATATTGGTCACACCAATTCATTATTATTTTATTATAAGAAAAACAAAACAAAGGAATGATTAAATTAAACAAAACAGCAATTTGGTAAAAATCATGCTTTAAAAATAAAAAATATTTCAAATGCGATGTTATCCGACATATATTAATAGGTAAAATCTTCATTCTGCCAACGCTGAATATGAAAAAGAGATTCCCTGCAGAAATCGGGACAACTTCTTACATGCGTGTAAAGGGTACTCCACAAGGGACCGGTGCTAGTCCAAAAGTAATCCAAATATATGGGAAAAACATGCTCCATTTTACATTACAATGTCCTAGGAGAGGACCATGTAATCCAAAAAAACATTACTTCAGAGTAATCCAAAAACTAGTCTAATTAACTACTCCACAAATTATTAACACAGGGTTAGTCTGGAAATTATTTCATGTCACTACTGCATGGATTACCACAGAAAACTAGTTTGGAAAGCATTTTTAAATTGCTCTGATGTGAATACTCCATGCAACACCACAAGAGACTACTTTAAGAATTATTATTTTATAAAATTTCTTGAAGCATCTTTGAGGTGTTTTTGCAACAAAAAAAAAAAAAAGTTAAATAAAATATAAGCACAAAATTTTTCGTATAAATTTTTTTCTTCATTTATTAAAAAACTATTATAAACAAACACAAATTAAACGCATATGAATGTTTTATTATAAATAAAAAAAAAAAAACCAAATAATTGCAAACATAACAATTGTATTTATAGAATATACCTGGACTTACGGAATTCAACTTTGGGGAACTGCTAGTAACTCAAACATTAAAATTCTTCAAATATTCCATTCAAAAATATTAATAACAAGAACTAGAGCTACATGGTTTGTGAATAATAAAAATATTCATCGTGACTTTAACATACTCATGGTTAAAGATGAAATTAACAAATCCTGTGCTGTATATTTATTTATTAATAATAATTTTAAAAAAAATCATTCGGTTTGTGAGAAAAGACACTAAACAAAATATGGCGTAGCACTGTTACCATAGTTGTATTTTTTGTAATAATATGTTGCGAGTATTGTCAAATATCTTTTTTTTAGTCATTATAGTCCATGTTTTTATTACATCAGACTATGTTGAAACTACTCCTTTTCATTTAAAACGGATAATGTACTCCAATAATTTCTGCAGGGTTAGAGAGGAGAAACCAGAAAAGCAGACCCGAAATTAAAAACAAAATAAATTTGGAAGCAGTGAAGGCATTTTAAAACGGTGGAGTTAAGAATGCTTCAATTTAATATAAAACTAAAGACAAGCTTTAAAGTCTGTTTTCAATTACAGGCAACACTTTCTGTTTTCTAGCATTCCAATTTAATGCATTGACATTTTGTTCTTGTACCCATAAGTAGTTTTACTTTAAAATTTAATTTATTTGTTACTAGCGCTTTGAGTTATTAATTAGGAATGCAAAACTAAAAGTTTTGCTATAGCCCAACAATTTATTTATTTACGCCATAACTTCGAATATAAGGTGCCTGCAAAAACTTTTGGAACTTTTGTTAACACAAAAGTAATTTCTTTGTTGTGAACAAAGCAAACTGCTGCCAGTGAGCGATATGTAGAAATACCATCTATTCTCACGCCTATAAGTATACCATGGAACACTTGCCAGTATATTCACATACACATGTAGAATGCTTTCACCTGCCATAAAGTATGTTCACACAATCATAAAACGTGCCAAGTTTATTAAACTGATAGATGTTTTCATCACTTGCTATAAATATTATACACAACACCAATACCTGTTCGATTATGAGGATGTACAAGTGTATTAAACAGCTGCGGCAATGAAAGCTAAATATATTGATGGCTGCCATAAAATAAAATTAACTAAATAAATTTCATCCAAAGTGGAAACCATACAATATAATGGTCAATAATAGAAGGTGAAAAAAATGTTTGGTGCTTATTAAAAGTAATAGAAAAGTTTATGACCAGTTAAAATGCAGGTGCAGTCCATCCCCAGAATATGCGTGAGTTAAGGATATTTATGTTTTTGCGATGGAATAATAAGATCCTGTCTACAAGTTTTAAATACATATATGTAAGCAAGACATTATAATTTGTTTTTATAAATTTATTTTTGTTAGTTTCGTAAGAAATATGTTAAACGCACTTCTTTTTTATTAAATAATACTACGCAATCCTCTTTGCTTCTTTAATTACATTCACATTCTTATTATTTTTATTAAATTTTTCGCTTTTTCTATTTCAAAACAAAAATATGCAAAATGTGTTAATTAGTCTTGAAAACCCCAGCAAATAAAACTAAATTAAAAAAAAAATAAGATAAATATTAACAATTTAATTTTTGTTGGTATCCTTGCAAACCAACAATCAGTACAAACCCGTTCACCAAGCTCCAGTCAAACAACAACAATGACAACAACATTGTTGCCAACAAAGGAGCAAACATTTTTGTGAGGAAATCTAAAAACAACAGCAACAAGAAAAGCCAATTAAAAGCAGTTGACATTTTTCAACAATAATGGCATTTTAACACTTTTCAGTATTTCCGCTGTTGTGAGCTTGAATAAAATAACAAAAGCAGCGTTAACCAACAATATCAGCAGCACAGCACCAGCTATTCGTTAAAAAAAAACTTGCATTCATTGGCATTTAAGTAGACAGACAAAATTTATAAACAGTACGACAACGATTATATTTGTATTTTGTTGTGACAATGGTGTGTCATTTATGAGCTCAGTCGCCTAAAGTTATGCTAAGCAAAAGCATTTAAACAAAGTGTGACTAAGAATGGAAGCAAACAAACGCACAAAATCGCTTGTGCTTAAAACATTGTGCAAACTTTGACGTGAAATGGTCACAAATGAAAAATTCTTTGAAGATCTAAAATGAAGTTTTCAACACTTTGCAGTAAACAATTTTCGCTAGAAAAAGTTATTAAAAAAAAACATATACCTTATAAAAATCCAGCAATGAAATTGTACTAATAAAAAATTATTTATAACAAAAATTTAAAAAAAAACTTTCCGATAGCAAAAACTTTTATACATAAATTCTATCGCCCATTAAACACCTCAATAGATAAATTCCCGACAAAAAAAAAAAAAAATAAAATAACAATTAAATTGGAAGTTATCGGTAGTAAAATTTTTTTATAAAAAATTTATCGGTAACAAATAACTAATATAAAATGTATCGATGACACACACTCTCTCTTTCTCTCTCTCTCTCTAAACAAATTCTATTGCCCATTAAATACCCGACAATGAGAAAAACATATATTAAAAGCTATCGATAGAAAATGTATCGATAACAAATAATGAGTATAAAATTTATCGATAACTCTCTCTCCTTCTATAAATAAGTTCTATTGCCCAATTAATACCTCAATTCAGCATTCAGAACTATGTAATGCAATTATACTTGTAAAAATTATTTATAACAAAAATTTTTTAAAAAAATTTTCCGATAGCAAAAACTTTATATATAAACACCACAGCCCATTTAAAACCTCAATAGACAAATCCCAAAAAAAGCAAAAAATTATATTAGAAGTTATCGGTAGTAAAAGTTTTTTATAGAAAATGTATCGGTAACAAAAGCTAATATAAAATTAATCGATTACACTCTCTCTCTCTCTCTCTCTGTCTCTAAATAAATTCTACTGCCCATTAAATACCTCAATAGCAGGGTTGCCAGAATTTAAAGAGATAAAATCTGCAAAACTCAAAAATTTCTCATGAAAAAATCTGCAAAATCTGCACTTTATTTTCCAAATCTTCAAAAAATCTTCAAACTCTTATTAATATGACTTTTTTATAAATTATTTTAAAAATATTAACCACATATTAAAAGAAATTATGCATTTCAGAATATAAAAATGCAAATAGATTTAATGGGAATACAAACATATGTGCAAGTTGTTAAAATAATTTAATGCCTAAGCACGTATACCAATGTACGAGTATATTCGGACTTCAGTGTCGTTAAAATTTACCTAGCCAAAGATTCTCTCCACATTTGCTGATGAATGTGGTAAAATGATTATATATTTAATAAACGCGGTTAGTATTTGAAAATTATGTCAGAATTAGTGGACTTTATTTTAAATGCAGCTCTGGGCTCTCGCGTTGTTGTAGTTATTTCAGTCTTTTCGTTGTTATTTGGCCTCACTGGTTAACTATTAGCCTCAACTAATTGTATTAGTATGCAGTTTTTTTTATTTTTTGAAGTACTGCTTTGTAACCACGCGGCAACTTCTTATGTAAAGGTATAAGTCGTTATAGTTAGTCACAGCAAAAAATTAAAATTAAGAAAAAAGACATGACTTAAAAATCGTCGTAAAAATGACCATGATTTTGGTAGCAACTTTAAAAGAGTATTATAAAAAAATGAGCTCATATAAATAAGCTCATATTACTTTCCAGAAACTTGCCAAAGTTGCTTCAACAAAGTAACTTATTAAACTTCGAGTCCAAAAACAATCAATTGCAGGTAACTTTCAACCTTTATAATTTTTTCGAAATTTCGCTTAATTTTCTTACATAACATACAAAAACATGTGCATCTTGCACTTTGTTATTCTATTTTGTATATTTTATAATATCACCGATTGATATTTTCGTTCTAACATAATGTAAACAAATGGCAATAGAAATATAAGGGAAAAAGTACAAAAAGTTACTTTATAATTAAAAATTTTTAAAATCTGCGTTTTTAGGCCAAAAATCTTCAAATCTTCATTTAGTGTTTTTTGAGAGGAAAAATCTGCAAAATGAAGATAAATCTGCATTTCTGGCAACAGTGCTCAATAGGCAAATTTCCGACAAAGAAAAAAAATGATTTTAGAAGCTATCGGTAGTAAAATTTTCTCTAAAAAATTTATCGGTAACAAAAAATTTATATAAAACTAATCGATAACTCTCTCTCCCTAAATAAATTCTATTGACTATTAATTAATTAATGACAAAGAAAAAAAATATATTAGAAGTTAGAGGTAGTAAAAATTTTTATACAAAATATATCGGTAACATTAAATTAATGTACAATTTATCGATAACTCTATCACTCTTTAAATGAATTCTATTGCGCATGAAATAGCTCAATGAACAAATTCCCAACAAAGAAAAAACTTATATTAGAAGTTATCGGTAGTAAAATTCTTTATAGAACATTTATTGGTAACAAAATATTAATATAAAATTTATCGATAACTCGCTCTCTCTCTCTCTCTCTAAATATATTCTACTGCTTATTAAATACCTTAATAGACAAATTCCCGACAAAGGAAAAAAATTTATAAAAGCTATCGGTAGAAAAATTGTTTATGGAAAATTTATCGGTAACAAAAAATGAATAACAAAATTTATCGATAACTTTTTCTCTCCAAATAATAAGTTATATTGCCTATTAAAAGCCTTAAAAGACAAGTTTTCAACAAAGAAAAATAATTGTATTAGAAGTTATCGGCAGTAAAATTTTTTATAGAAAATTTATCGGTTAAAAAAAGTTAATATAGACTTAATCAAAACTTAAAGTGAGATTCTAAATAAATTCTGTTGCCCATTACGTACCTCAAGATAATTTCCCGACAAAGAAAAAAATTATATTAGAAGTTATTGATAGTAAACATTTTTTATAAAAAAATTTATCGGTTACAAATATAAAATTTATCGACAACAGAAATTTCTTTTACAAAATCTATAGATTTTAACAACTTTTTATCAGTAAAAATATTTCTATACAAAATTGTTAGAAAACTTTCTATAGAAAACTTTTTATAGAATATACGAGGACCGATGAAAAAATGACCGTTATTTTAAATTTTTTCAATTTATGAACATATGCAATAAAAAAAGGCTTTAAGTAATAACTATATACATATGTACTTGTATGTAAGTACTAAGTATGTACATATGTATTTATTTTCTTTTCTATTTTCAGAAATAAAATAATCAAAGGCCAAAATGTGAGCAAACTTTTTATCAAGTCGAAAATATCATGAAGAATAATTTTTATTTATTTTCAATATGTTTAAACTTGTACGCACATATTTATTACAATTATATATAAAACTATATAAACTATAGTATTGTTAAAATATTAATAAGTTTTTTTCTTTCATAATAATATGGTTGATAAAAATGTTAAAATGTTTCAACAACATATTAGTATGTTAGGAAAATGCTAAAATATGGTTACAAACAGTAACTTTGTCGTAATTCTTTACCTTACCTTATCACTGAATTTCCATTATATTAAAATAATAATGTTGTATGTAACCATTTAATAGTTTAGTATCTAAACATACAGCGTCACAGTAGTATGTTGCCCTCAGAATATTGTTGTCTCAACCATATATTTTTTTTATATATGTATGAAAATATAGGCAGTCCAGGACGATGTAACGACTCCTTGATTTATCGAAAATCGCACTTAAGCCATATGATAAATACATTGAATATTTTGAAGGCTAAGCAAAGAACACAAATTTCAGTTGCTATTATTGGGGATGCAGCCTTTAAGTTTTAAACTAATTTTTAAATCAACTATTTAACCATTAGAAAAAAAATCTTATAATAAATTTTCCATATAAAATATTTAAACTTTATTTATTGTATTACGAAACTGTATAAGCATATCAATCTATAAGCAAATATTTGTTCAATCATATCTAGTCACAGAAACAGAAAACATATCCTTGGATTAACTGTGGCATCCAGCGATTTCATATCCACAAAATTTTGCCTGAAAACAGATTGATTTATGTTTCCTCATTTTATATTTTTGTTTTCGTTGCTTATAGAAAGAAAACTTTCTGCTTTAATATTAATTAAGGATGAGTGCACGATTCTGATTTTTGTTCAAGAGGATAGATCTGCGTACGTGTGTGTGAGTGTGTGTGTGTGTGTTTGTATTTGAATATGTTTGATTTACCAACTCCTGTTTTTATTTGGTAGCAAATTATGCGTATAATTTGCCATTTTATTTAATGGAAATGTAATGAAATGCAAAAAGAATTAAAGGGAGAAATATATTGAAAAGGAAAAAAAAACAACTTTTATAAGAGAATATTTGAGGCGTTCAGCAAAGTAATTACATTATGCTGTTCAATAATCAATAAGATACTCCCACATGCCGGCTGTTAAATGGAATGTGGAATAAAGAAGGCAGTAGGCAAGTATTTTATCAGTATTTTATAAAAATGCTGCGTCTCAAGTAATTGATTACTTTTTAATTAATAAAACAACGACAGCCTAAAAATATGTTAAAATTTAAATTTAAAAAAGTTTGAAAAAGTAAAATCTCTTTGAAGCTTAAAAACCTGATTTTCTTTGACACAAAAGAAAAGTAAAATTAAAATCTTGAAACCGAAATAAAAGACAGAAAATATCTTTAACAACAGAAAGTTAATTAAGCAAATAATTACAAACTTTTTAAAGTATGCAATAATGAAACAAAGAAAAAATATATTTTCATTACAAACAAGGCAGTTCATTTTTTTTTAGCCGAGGGTCAAGATTTCTCATACAAAAAGATCTGGGCATATTTGAAAGGAAATTGTTGAAGTTAGAGACACAAACTTTTTCCTTACGATGAAATTATAAAAATAATAAAAAACTGGAAGACAAAGAAGATAATAATTTATATAAAAATCTTTATTAATTTTAAAACTTGTTCACCTGAAAAAATAAAAAAAACCAAGTTAGCGCCAAATAGTCTGAATAAAAAAATTAACATTGAAATATTTTTAAGCTCTGTCAAACATATTGGCCAGAAAAAAAGAAAATTAAGAACATTGCGGGGCTCGGTGCTATACATGGAATATAATAGAGTACGTTTTTACCTCTAAAAACACTTTTGCGGATTCCTATTGATTGCAAATGAAACAATGACACTTATACTTGCTTGTTACACAGTTCTTAAATACTTCACAAGCTTAGTTACACCTAATATCCCTGTGCAATAACACACTAGACTTGCTAACTCTTCTGACTTATGACTATCTTGCACAACTTTTACAACTCAACTCTGCCTCTGCCAACCTTCTGCTTGCTATTTGTACTTCTTTATTACCTTCTCCAATGATCATGAACCTTCTAGTTATGTGCTAATGATAATTCCAGACTCAATTATACAAATATACTTCCTGCGTACATACACACACGTGCTAGCGTAACAATACCCTGCAGGAAATGTCAATAGTTAAACTAGTGATTACCTGCACCATGTCACCAGTACCACTGACAAATTGTACGCTTGCTAATGCTAACTGCTATTGACATTTAACACAGGCTTGTCCTACGAAATCTACCAGTAGAATGCGTAAATACTGACTAGGTAGTTCTTGTGGAGTCATGTAGGAGAAAATGTCAATAGTAAGATGGTACTGACTTACTAATGACGATATTACCGCCCTGTGGGAAATGCCCATAGTAAAACTGTATTGATTCCCTATAGACGCTGTCACCCCGTGTAGAAAATGTCAATAGTAAAACAAATAGCGATTGTCTATAACTATAAAATATTTAACTAATTTTGCACTTTTTACTTACCTTTACCTCTTTTATATCACTTTTTATTATTATTATTTTTTTTATTAGAATTAGCTATTTTCTTGCGGCCACAGATAAGTTTTAAAAACAAATTAAATTATTAACAAAAAATATTCTCTATCTATCAAAAGCAAAAGACAGGAAAAAAATTATTGCCAGTGTCACCAAAAAGACACCATAAATGTTGACATGGATACACTTAACCCCATACTTCCTTCAGGGTTCTTATAAGAACGCAACGAAAACAGTCAAATCATTGGTGGTTGATTTACTTGCGTTTATTGAATTTGCGTTTTTTGGATCATGTACATTTGTTTGTTTGTGATGTATTTAGCTTTATGTTGTATGTATGTCAACATTTATTACAAGAAAAGCATCGGCTTCGTAAATTGGTTAGATGTGATAAAAATTCGTAACAGTATTAAAAATGAGTACTCAATACAACAATGTATTATAACTTGAAAATCTTAGAAATAAAAGTATTATGTATCACATCACCTGCAGTCGATGTAAACTTTATACCTGTCTTTTGGTTTAAACTGACGGTATACCAACTTCACAAAACAACAAGTAACATATCTAAATATCTTGCTGAAGAGCTTGTTGTTTTCGCTTCCTCCTGTATGTAATTTGCTAGACATTAAGGATTAAGATCTGCTAGCTCGTGACTTATAAAGAAAGTCAGGTCTTAGCCTGTAATGTAGTTTCTTACATTATAGATTTCTGTTGCAAGAACACAACAGCGCGAGAGCTATAGTCGCCGACAACAGGGTCACGCATTGCATTTTCAGGGAGTAACAAAAAAACCTTCCTGCGATTTAATGATTAAATTACAGAATGTGCCATTGATTTATATCAGCATCTGCCTTTACAGCGTCATCTGGTGGTCAAAATATTCATGGGGTGAATTATTCACAATTCACCAGTGCCCCTGTGTGGCTTGCAAAGCTCAACTTTAGCCAAAAGTTTGTAGTCTTATGAACAAACTGTTTGACGAAACGCTCAGACCTTCTATTCCCTCAGTATGTGATTTCCCAAACACTCAAGGGAAGACAAGACTTAATGGGTTAGTAGGCCCAACACCATTAGGAGCATCAGCGCTTAGGCAATTATTCCACCTAACCATCATTATTGCTTCCCTATATTATAGGAACCTGTTGAAAACAACAGCATCTTCGAGAGTTATTAGGCCCCGAAAACCAGATTGTATCATAGATACAGGAACCTATTGCAAGACAACAGCATCTTCGGGAGTTACTAGCCCCCGAAACTAATGCCCCTTTCCGTGATTTTAGGTTTTAACCGCAGCAAGAACACTTAAGCCAAGATGCAGGCACGCAAAACATGGTCAGAGCTGGGATGGTCGTCAGTTAGAACGTGACTTTTGTCAATTCTTGTTCTGCCAGTTAATAACATAATTCATGCAACTTCTTAGATTTCTATTTGCTATAAGAAACGAGGAGCTCCTACTGCTTTATGTGCCACTAAACAGAGTGCCCTAGTCAGTTGTACACCGAGGTAAAGGCTGCTCCTTGGGAGGAATGTTTAAACCATAGCAAAAACGTTTCAGTTGTGGTTAAAATCATAAGCAATGACAAACATTAGAATCGCTGTTTCTAGGTATCCCAAAAGTTCTTTCTGTTAGTTATTCTAGGTGAAGCTTTTGTAACACTCCCCTTTCATCCTCTTTATCACTGAAAATACATAACCCCAGTTTAAAATACACTTAGTTGAAACCTGCGGCATGGGGGAAGTGTTAGTAAGTTACGGTCGGAAGTTATAAGCCAATATTGATAACTATGTATCCTATGAATACCAACGGGATCCCTCTTTCCAATCGTCTTAAGAACACATTCTGCCAGTTGGTATCTATGTATCCTATGAATACCAACGGGATCCCTCTTTCCAATCATCTTAAGAACACATTCTGCCAGTTAAATTTGGTAAAGGTTTTCGCAGTTCCAGCACAAGGCGTGTCTTAGGCCGTCACTTCCTAGAGTTTTAATTGCTGCCACAATCTCCCAACTCTGCCCTCTCTTTACTCTTTACTTTGACTCTTTATGACAGAATGCAGAGAAAGCCATTTTGAAATACACTAAGGTAAAACTTCCTCCTTGAGATAAGAGTTAAGTTTAATTTCTCCAAGAAAGGCACCTCAATTTATGAATAACCACATCATCACTCTTTCAAGTAAGACTAGGTGCACGTTGGCCCTCCTTTAGCTAAATAAATAAATTCATTCTCCAACTTCTGAATTGCTATCATAAGAATAGTAACAGGATTTATCTTTCAATTTAACCTAGCTCCAGGTCGTTCTCCGTTCTGTCAACTAACGTTTGCTAAGGACTTCGGAGTTTCCAGTGCAACACAAGTCTGGCTTTTTCTGTCTTATGTTAGGACTGCCAAGCACCCTTTTACTCTTAACCCACAGAAATCAAAATATCCTACTTAGAAATATGTCTATATAAAGCTGGCTCAGTCTTGGAAATGTATCATATAAAACACCTCGTTCCTTTCTATTCTTAAGGTGTGTTTTACTTTTATAATTAAGCTACCTAGTCCTTCGCTACAAGTTCATCTGATCTAGTAACATTCAAAAGTACAAAAAAAAAGTAGGAAGGCACAGCAGTGAACAGTGAAATATGTAGGTTTCAAACGATTTCAGTGCAATCCAAGTCTGCCTCTTTCTGCCTGAAGTTGTGATTGCCAAGCACACCTCTCCATTTAACCGAAATCAAAATATCCCACCTAGATATATGCCATGATAAAACTTGCTTCATATAATATGCAGTTCCTTTCTATTTCTAAGGTTTATTTTACTATTATAACTACGTTAAATGGTTAAGACTGTTTATATAATATATTAATATCTCCCCCGCCCAAAATTAGGCAACGCTTTTTGTTGGCTCAACTGTATTATAAGTATACTACTATTCTGTAGCGTTTAATTGTTCTTTAATACACAGCTTAACATTTTTGCAGGGAAATGTAAACAACTTTATGCTTTTGACTCTTTTATATCAAGCACAATGAAATCTGGCCTAAGGGAATTTTACATTTTTCATTTTATTATTTCAACACAAAACCAAGCCAAAGTTGTTATCTTGTTAAAACCTCCAACCCACCACTACATGCAAATGCTTTAACATAAAAGGATGACTTCGTTCATTACAAGGCGCCACATTAACGCCTGTTGCTTGAACACACTCTTTATTTAATTTCTGTTTTCTTTGGTTAAGTTGGCTGACTGTTTTATTTAAAATGCTTGTATCCGCCGGATCTTAGAATTTGTATGGTTTTATTGTTGGCTTTTATTAGTTTTTTTTCCTTTATGAGCTGCATTTAATATTCCTGTCCGAAATGCAACAAATGTCAAAAACAATGGCCAAAAAACACAGTTCTTTAATATTAAATTTGCGGTTCTTATAATTTGTAACAATAAAAGATTTTTTTATGAGGAAAAAAAAATATGATAAAAATATTAATAATGTGTTTGTTTTTCATTTAGATACTTTCTGCATTTTAAATGAGTTTTATGTGGTTTTGCAGTTTTTTTTTTTAATTTTTTTCCTGCAAAATTTTTTTTGCTTTTGATTTTTTTCCAAAAGAAAAAAATGTTTTTGTTTAAATATGTATTTGTGACGATGCGCTTTGTTTTAAACGGAAGCCGGATACATATGTGTTTCCGTTGAAAATTGCATTTTAAAAGTTGAAACATAACCATATGGTTAGCCATATGTTTTACAATAGAGTTTCGCAAACTATTTGCACACCAACTCCAACACATGCAGCCATCATGTAGAATAAATTTAAAGCAAAAAGAAACTACAGGTTGTTCCACAGCTCTTTAAAATCTATAAATAAAAAGTCGAGTGAACCGAAAACACTAACTAACACCTTGTAAGTTAATAAACTAATAAATTTTTGCTTTAAGTTTGCTTTAATACAATTAATATAAACTCGTAGCACAGGATTTTTAGCCCACAAACCATAGTGAACAGTACTTAAAACTATTTTTTTCAAAATCAATGAAGCGAACTATTTTATATTCTTACAAAACAATCTAGTGTTTGAATTTGTTTTCATTGGGAAAACACCCGCACAGTGTTACAACCCGTTCATAAGCCAGAAGAGTTAGCAACCCGGATCTACCCTCTATCTACCCTAATACTAACTCACCCAAGCTTCATACATAACATACATAAGATTGCAATATTTTGGTTACAATCTTAGAATATTTCATTTATCACATACTTTCCACTTATTTTTCCCCTCACTCTATTTAACACAGATAATGGCACCTGCATGGACCTGAACAAATTTTAAACAACTTGGCAACTGAACGCTTACCTTTACCATCAAATAATCGTAGAAGTTCTCCGATCCCTGCTCCATGCTCATTTTTACCCGTCTCGGCTCCATCAGCTACATCAATCGGCCTACCAACTTCCTTAAGTTAAGTAATGGTTCCTATATCAGAAGTATGTGCGATGACAGATAAGGGTGCTGTGTGAGTAAGGGGATATTAAACCCTATTTTTAACACGTAAGCTCATTCTTTTGTTGAGCAGCACTCTTTAAACACCTTCTACGTCGAAGGCAAGAAATATAAAAAGCTCGCCATCAACCCCAACATGTCCGAAAGTACAAGATTTGATAGGTACTTATTTGTAGTGCGGGAACTGCCGAAAACCCCCTACTTCGAACCGTTGAAGGCGTCCGTCCGTTAAGGAAAAGTTTGAGAACCTCACACTGGCTGATCACAATTTGAGTGCAGGTACCCCAGTCACAATAAAACTTGGTGGTGACTTATAACGTAAAACTATAAAGTCAAACATGATCTGAATTGATAGCGGATCATTGCTAGCCCAGAACTCTCTTGTGGGTTGGCTCATTATGAGCTCTTCTTCTGACTAAACCTTACAATTTGATGGGTGAGGAAGATGTTCACTTGAATGAGCAAGGTGTTGGATTACCCATCCCCGGCCTGTAGTTAATAACGCCTCCCACACAAAAAAATTGGCAATTCAATTTTGGTTATAAACATAGAAACTGGAACTTCACCCAAACCTTCTGGCATGCAACATACTTAATTTTGGCGGTCACACTCGGTTGAGAGGAAGGGATATCTTGGCCACCATCAGAACTTTAAATAGGTGATTTTACCGATGTAATTGGCACAAAATAAAAATTTTTGTCTAGCATTGGCTGGTCTTATCCAATTTTTTGTATTTAATATTAAGATTTGAATACTTATTGTTAGTTCACATTGTGAAGATTAAGTAAATAAATAAAGGCTGAAAACAATATACAGCAAGTGGAGCCAGTAAGAAAATATATAAGAGTAAGCATTTATTTTCTAATTTATTAAATTTTTAACCCACAAAACATAGTGAACAGAACCTAAAGCAAACTTTTCAAAATTAATGAACTATATAAATCCACCTATTTTATATTCTTACAAAACAATTCAGTGTTTGAATTTGTTTTCACTGGGAAAACACCCGCTTCCTATTCGTACAAGCCGTTAATACAGAGTATTTGCTACACTCATAAAATAAATTTAAACATTTCTTAATCTGTCTTACATTTTTATTATCTTGCCGTTCTATATTTTTATTAAATGGTTCATTTTCTTTTAGGCACTTTTTTCATTTTCTGTTTATTAGTTGGGATTTTTTTCTCTTAATTTTGTTTTTTGTTGCTTTGCACATACAATCTATTAAATACTGTAGGCGTTTTTCATGTTTAATGGCACCACTTGTTAAGTCACAAGTGAACAACAAAGCCTTTTTTTTATATTTCTCATTTTCTATATTCATTCCCGCACTTACTTTGTCACTGTTTCTTTCATTTCATACGTACTCGTTTTATTTTTTCTGACAGCTCATGCAGGCATTTATGCTAAATAACACCTCAGGCTTAAAGCTCAAACGTAAATATAAAGTGAGAAATAATGTTGAAGATTTAACAAGGCACTAAACTAAGGAAACCCAGCCAAACCAACACAAAAGCAATTGACACTTCAACCAGACAGGACTAATTCATATTCATATATACACATACTTTTCACATATTTGTTTATATATTTCATATTAAAAGGAATGTGGATCAAGACTTTCTTATTTATATAGCTTTGAAATTAATAAAAAAAACCCCTAATTCAAAGCTGCAAAGAGAAAATTTAGCTCAGCATTAACCTTAATAAGGTCTTCGAATCAAAATTTTCCTATTTTGAAAGAAAATTTGAATTGTATCTTTAAGTAGGGTGTTTAGATTTTAGATCTTTTTATAATTTTTATTTATTTTAAATGTGAATAACTACTTTTGGATTTTATAAAAAAATATAAAAATTAAAATGCTATATGCTGTTCATGCAAACACTGTTAATTAAAACTTTGCAATTAACGCCTTAATTGATTTTAATTACCCATGCAAAATTTTAATTTAACTAAAACTTAATTGCCAATTAACAGTTAATTGTTCTAATAATTAGTAAAATTAAAAATACAACCCTGTGGCAACCATGTTTGGTTAACACAATAATACCCAATGAACACACTTTGTTAAAATTTGTCAACTCAAATGTAAACACAAATTTTTTTAATTTTAAATTTAATATCAAGATTTGTATACCTATTGTTAGTTCATTTTGAACATACAATAAATAGAAAATTTCTTTAAAGAAAATGTAAACAAATGTAAACAAAAAATGGCGAATTAACAAGAAGAAATATTCACAATCAAAATGTAACCAACTTTTTTGTCAACTACGAGTATTGTCAAACGTTTATTGCAGTAGCAATATTTAGTGTGAACACTTAAACACTTAATTAACTGATTGAATTAGTTAAAAAGTGTATGTATGAACAGCACATTTTTTTTTAACTTGGGTCAGTACTCAGGGGATGACCCCTACATATACAATACATTGTACTGGATCTAGGAAAATAGGTTGCTAGGAGGGTCAAAGAGGGAGTAGTGTTTGCGAACATTTCACTTGGACTTTCCAACGTTATAATAAATAGGAAACACGTCTGCAGGCAACTTATTCCACAGGCGAAGCGTACGGCTGAAAAACGAATTCTCTCTGTAATGCATAGTAAAACTGCCAGGGGAAGTCGGCCACAACGCGTGCTACGCAAAAATGTGCAAGTTTCGGGAACAATATCCCTAATCTCGAGTACAGAGTAATGCACTCCACACTGCGTCGATGCTCCAGTGAGTCAATAGAGTTGGATCCCCTACTGTCACCGATGAGCTTCTTCGCCCTTTCCTGCACATGATCGAGTAACCAAACATGAGAGTTGTATTCCATTTTCGGTCGAATGTAGGTGGTATAAATAGTAAGGTGGTCGGATGGAGTGAAGTACATCTTACACCGTTTCAAAAAACTGACGCACTTGAATGCTTCTCTAGAGACATGAAAAATGTGTTCAGTCCAGCGAAAACCACTCTGTATCTTCATTCCAAGAACATCAAGAGCATCCGATTCCTAAATATTTATACCATCCGTGAGTGCAGATAAAGCAGCATTTGCGTTCGTTTTTTTTGTGTTAAAAACAATATTGTGTCTTACGAACATTAAAGGCGACCCTGTTTTTACGATCTCATTCGGAGATTAATAGAAGATCACTATTCAGTGAATCATTGCCATTGAATTTAGCCTCTTGGCAGCAATCTCTGATAGGCTGAGCCTGTAACTAAAACAGTACGAGTGACAAAGGCTGCTGTCATCTGCGCAAGAGTGAATAGGGTTGGAAGTTTGATAGAGAAGATCGTTGTGGAAAATAAGAAATAGGGTGGGAGAGAGAACGGATCCTTGCGGTACCCCTGAATTAATCCTGAACTTTGGTGAGACCCCATCTATAACAACTCGTAATAAAGCTGTATTTCCAACTTGAAGTTGCGAAATTTTAAGCAAATTATTCCACCAAGGAGTCTTCAAAATAGAGCTGTAGCCTCAAACTAAAATTATTCCAAAGCCTACGTTAGGAATAAGAGAGTATGTTAACTTATTCATGAATCTGTTACAAAATTTACGTGGGTACTTTTTAAATTCGTTAATTACAATAGGAAATAATTATTTTAGCTCTGTTTTTAATTTTGCTTTTAATTTATTAAGTGTGCGGGAGCTGCTGACAAAGTTTTCTCCCAAAGGAATAGTCAATTAGTTTCATAATTTCTTACCTTTGAGGCACAATTGAGTTTATTTATTTTTTAACATTTTCATTGAAAATTTTTTCTTTTATGCACCATTTATTTATTGATTCTCTGATAATAATTTTATTTTGTGCTTTAACTATTAATATATTTATACGTATGTGTGTGTGTGTGTATGTGATGAATGGCAAATGAAATCACGCGTATGTATTTGAATCCATTTATAATTGTAGCTACTTTCATTTGACATTTCTTAAAAATTCTTTGACCATTTTGATTTCAGGCCTTTAATTAAATTTGGCAGAAAATGAGCAGTAATGAAAAATCTTACAATTTTTGCTGACTCTTTACATATGAATACTGGCCGGAATAAGTTTGCGCGCCTGTAAATATGTAGCAGGATGCGTGTGTGGCATGTGTGTGTGTATGTGAAATCGCCAGTACAATTACAAGTATATAATACACATACATACATAGGAATATGTTTTAACAAACATTCAACGAATAACAAATTAAATTCCAATTACTTTTAACGTTCTGGATGATGCTTGGCCGTAGTTTTCGTTCTGTTCAATTTAAGGGGGCGATGGGAGTTCAGCTGATTGTTTATAAGTGAATAAGGTATGTAAGAGTTACTTTGGTTCGTTTGTTTGATAAAGTATGTGTATGTGTGTGTGTTTGTGTGTATGTTTCTACATTTGAAGGCAGCCAGCATTTGAGTTTTATTTAATTTTTTATTAAAATGCTTTTCTTTCAATTTTATTTTATTTGTTCTTACAGTCCAGCATGCCAACTGTTGAAGCGTGCTCCGTTACATGAGTGTAACTGTCTTTGCGTCGTGTAATTGTGTATGTGCGTATGTGTGAGTGTGCATGGTATTTCAATTCTTTGTACAACTTTGAGTTTTGTTCATCTTGAACGGCAGCCAATATTATCATTTTATTCTTGTAAGCGGTTTACTTGTTTGCTTGAGCTTTTGTTAAATTGAAGTAAAAAAAAATAAACCGAGAACTGAAATAACTTCAATATCTTTTTACTTGTCTTGATTGTTCTACATATTGTATGTCAGTCACGTGTTGCTTTAAGCGCTTCGTTTGCTGCCCGTTCTATAAGTTGTTTTTTTTTCCTCTGTTTTTCTTCTTTTTATTTCTTTCCGCTTCCGTTCTGTGTGCTCTTATTTTCGTAAATGTTTTTAAGGCAGAAGTTCAATGCTGCGTTCGTCCAACCTCTTGATTTTAATGTCTCTTTCGCTTTATTTAAATATCTCTGTAGCATGAGTGTCCTTGGTGTGTGTCATTGTTTTAAATATAAAAAAGTCCTTTTTTCAGTAATTTTTATCAATTTCTGCATCAAATTTTTCGTTTACTTCCGATTATTATTCGAAAGGTCGTTGTAGTTCTTTAAGAGGATTTTATGCTTATGATTGTTTTCTTTAAGCAAAATTCTTATTATTTCTCTCGTTATTGAAAAAATCGTTGTGTACGAGCATGTGTTGTGTACTAAGAATATAAAATATTTTTTATGTTTTAAAATTATTGAAATAACATGTAAATTTCCTTAAAGGTCAATTAAATGTGAAACTAAAAATGTGTAAACAGTGAAGTAAAAAAAGCAATAATACAGAAAATAGTATAGAAAGTAAAGTAAATAAGAAAAAAAAATAAAATAAAAAATAAAATATATACAAAAAATATAATTACTGGAAACCAGCGTTGCAGCCGTCGTTTTGCAATAGATGATAAATTCACTTTCTGCCGATTTACCCAAATGCCCTCTGCTTTGGGCTTGAAAAAAGCCCAATTCACAATATTTATTGCTCTTCAATATTGGGGTTGTCTTATCGGCTATATATAAATGTATTAAAATAGATTTAAAAATACAAGTTCCTTAGATTAAAAAATACATGGAGCTCTCGGGTAAAGGTACTGTTTAAAGGCTGCTAAAAAGGCAGTGAAAATCTCTGCCAATTCACGTTTTAAAAAGTAGCTGATGCGTTTCGCAAACCACCACAAAAGTTCCGCTGCACAAATTCACCTCCCGCAATAGCGACAAATGTTCAGAGTTACCTGATGACTCGTAGTGGAATGCAATTTTAGTTACACGATTTTTTGTATTGTTCAAACTTAGTTTGAACAGATGACTGATAGCAGTAAGTGGTAGTCGAAATAAGTAGATCACAGATATCATACAATAAGGTATTTGTAGACATAATGCCATGGAAGTATAAGTCGGTTTGTAACTTCATCACAGAGTTATTCTCGATTAAACATGTCAGCTTGCGAGCCAACTTCTCGTCATTTGCCGGAAGTTTTAATTTCTGCTTTAATATGAAGAAATCAGCGGCTGAGGCTCATCAAATACTCTCAAATTAAACTTCTATGATGAGGCCCGAAAATGGTCAGCATAGAAAATGATATCCTGGCCGTGCTTCAACGTCGACGGGCAAACCCAATATTCATGGTTCCAAGGTCATGCCCAGTATTTGGTGGTACCAGCTGTACGTCGTGTTTTATGAGTTGTTAAAACCTACTGAAACAATCACAAGCTATCGCTATCGAATACAATTAATGTGCTTGAGGCCAGCATTGAAAAGCAAACGGCCGCAATACAACGAGAGACATAATGAAGCGGTTTTACAGCGTGACAATGCTTGGCCCCATTTTGCGAAAGTGGTCAAGATATACTTGGAAACTCATAATATGGAAGTCCTATCAAACCCGTTGTATTATGTAGACGTTGCTATCTTGCAGTATGACTTGTTTCATTCAATGGCTTGACTGATCAGCACTTCCGATCTTATGAAGAAGTAAAAAATTTAACCGATTTATAAATCGCTTAAAAATATGACCAATTTTTTCAATCCCGTACGCTGCCCAAAAGAGAAGGGGAGAAACTACAACCACACTTAACAGGAGCGGCAAGCGTTTTTTAGCTCTCAAAAGTTCACATACCCGTATATTTTGTGTAAAGCCTATCGAAACAACGCAGTGGCAACGCTTTGCTATAAGAAAATCCGATTTGCATTTAATTGTGAAGTAAGTTGAAAAAGAAAACAATTGGAAGCAAAAAAAAAAAAAAAATATAAGAAAGTGGAATAAATGAACAATTAAAAAATTTTGTCAATTTTTATTACAAAATTGTGGTGTTTGACATCGGGCTTGATAGTGACAATAGTTTGCGTTAGATTATCGATCCACTGAAAGAAATATTTCCACCGTCTCTCTTTTTTATATAAATGTGGCCAAGGAAGCAACTCTGATGGCTGAGAGATGTGCTGATGTGTGTTTTAATCGATATTTCTCAGCCAAACAGATCTCCAGCCGATATTTACCCCAGAAAAAATGCCACAGGAAAAATACACAATCAAGTTCTATAGTTTATTTAAACAAAAACTTTTAGTTCGAGTCGCTCACTCAGTCACTATCATAAAGCAAGTGAAGAAATGCATTTCAGCTAGCGGCCATTAAGGCTTATTTTAGTTGCCATCTTTTTTTTTTTTTTTTTGCTTTAAAAATTTAGCAAATACAAATGTTATCTAATAACATCTCTAGGGCTTACAAAAAAAAAGTGTTAATAATAATGTCGGTAATACTGTTTAAATTCAGGTAAGTATTAATGTAATTCTTCAAATATTTCAATTTTCAAAAATACTGATAATAAAAATAGCGAAAATCCAATATAATAAGAAAAATAATTGAAGAAAAGTACAAAATAAATTTTTATGTATATAAATATTTAATTAGCTCTATACGCTAGTTTGAACAGCTGGTAAGAAATTATTTTCAATATAATGTAGTAATCTTCCAACTCATGATAGAACACATGATTACGCCTACTCTCACACAAAACTGAAATCTTCTGCACATGTTGGTCAAATGACGTCACGAAACAACACATTCCTAGATGGTTTTTAAATACATACTCTTCAATAGGTTAAACTACGTCATGAGAAATCATGCACATGGCATAGTTTTATCATTCTTGTTTCTGGAGAGAGTGGAGTAGTGTAAAGCAAATTAGAGTAAAGTGAAATAGTGTTTTATACTTCTCAATTCTCTTAGCTTTTCCTTCTACTCTACACTACTATTTTCTACTCTACGAGTACTCCAATGTACTTACCAGTGTTGCCAATGTTTGTCTGTTCGGACTCTCTTTTTTTTGTGCTATTTATGTTTCAGAGTACACTTTGCACATTGTCACTCTGTTGTCTCTATAAGAAATATTACCAATCAATACATAAAATACAAGCTCTCATGATTCCATCGCAATGGTTTCCATGCTTCCGTTTATTACCAATATTAAGGGTAACAGGTTACTGAAAATATATGTATACTGCCACACTATGAATTATAAACTTTATATTTTCCCTCAGTTCTTCCATCTGTAAGCTTCCGCTTGTGGCGGCAAAATATTTTCCAAATTGTGGACTTCACACCACAATATTTCCGGTTTAAATTTTTATTTGCCAATTTGTTTTCCTTGAACTTAAATTACATGCAACGCAAGTACTTGTCGCAAGTAGAGAATTAGTTTTGTTTAATTTAATTTAGAAAACGAATAAGTTAAAAGAGTTTTTGTTTTACAAAACAGGAACAAAAAGAAAATCAAATAAAATATAGAATTCAAAGCTTTAGTTTATTTAGTTTTTATTAAAACCGTCCAGCGACAAAACAGAGTATTAAAAGCAAACCTTTAGTTAAAACCAAAAGCCATCAAACCCAACACCTGTGGTCAACACTACTTTTTTAACCAAACTTAAGTAGCTTTTGCTTTTTTTTTTGCTTTTTTATATGAATTTCTCTGGTATCCTTGTACCCAGGGCGTTTATAAAGCCTTCAATTATACGACTGCTTAAACAGGGTGATTTGGAAAGTGGTGGCTTATTTTTGTGAATGTCTTATTAGTTTATTTAAATTATGTGTAAGACAAAATCCTTACAGACGAATTATTTTTAATTCATATGATTACATATGTTGATTAAAAAAATATAAACAATAATATTAAATTATTCGAATATTAAATTATGTTACTTTCCAAAGCATTAACTTTCAAAGACAGTTCAGTTAGGTTATACATTTCATTAAAGTTATAACAAATTCTGCGAAAGAGATCAGCATTAATGTAATTTTGACGAAAGGACATAATTGCCGCAAAGGATTTCGTAGTATCAAGAGAGTCAAGTTGTGCAGCAGAAACTCAGATCTGTTAGTGCCGTTTAAGAGTTTAACAATGAATAATATATTTCACATCGGTCTTCAACTTTACAGAGTTGATTTTCTGCAACCTTTGTTCGTAGGATGGTAAATTTGATATGGGTTAAGAATAAATACTGTGCAGTGTAAATGACAGTAGATTTCGACGAAATCTCCTTGAATCTACTCAATACCAAGTGATGCAACCGTGATTGTGTTCAAAAAGTACTTAAAAATACTACGCTGCAACAAAAATTACACTTTAATGTGGTGTATTCAGTTTCTGATAAAATTGTTTTCTCAAACCCACATGCATAAATTCCTTTTGCGCTAATGAAATCTTGCTAGATGTCAAAAACTGGTGGTGTAAACGATATGAATTTCGGTGTAGATTTTAATTCAAATTTTCTAGATTTTGAGTTGGTGTAAATGTAGTATAAGTGTTTTTGAGCCAGAGAACTGCAAAATCATGTTTTTCTTGATTTTATTCGGCACAAAAATTTTTGTTCATTTAAAGAATAAGGAAAAATTCAATGAAGTTTAAACATTCATTGTGCTGCACACATAAAATTATGATTATGAGCAGAACTAACAGAAGCATTTTATGAACAAGTTCGCATAGGCAAGACAAGGGCTTGCAGTAAATTCATCGTGTCCAAATGCTCTTATTCTCATTAACTCATACAACATGTTTGAACCGAACGTCTGTGTAGTATTGTAGTTGTGCTGCCATCTAGTGCTAGGTAGCTTTAATGTTAATCCGCCCTCGTATATATATATCGGATTTTCCAATAAGGAGTTGACAATTTTTTTTTTAATCGATTGTAACGTGTGCTGTGTTGCTTGTGCTACAGTCCTGTTGACACCACATGTTGTCCAAGTCCATGTTGCTATCTAGCTCTAGGAAGCTTTAATATTAATCCGCCCTGGTATATATTGGGTTTTCAATAAGGACTTGACAATTTTTAATTTTAATCGGTTGCAACGTGTGATGTGATGCTTGTTTCCAATTCGGGTCAAAAATAATCGCCATTCACCGTGACGACCGTTATTGTTAACAAAATATATAGTCCAATGAAGCCGCCGGCATGCAAATCACATCAAACAGTTATTTGTTTTAATTTGTTAAATATAATGTTATAATTTTTGAATTAAAAATTGTTTGGTTTGTACATATGTACATCGCGTTTTAGTTTAAGTTTTTCCTTTCTTAAGTTTTTTCTTATACCCAAAGATGTAAATTCCAGTGGGTGCTGATGAGCAGTGTAGCGACTACGAAACAGCTAGTTGTCCCCCAGCTAAAGATTTGTTTATTATTTTTCTTGTCTTCTTCAACCAATAACTATTGATCACAGCAAAATTGGATTGTAAAAAAATCCTTCTTAAGAAAAAACTTAAGAAAGGAAAAACTTGAACTAAAACCCTATTTACAAATGTACAAACCAAACAATTTTTAATTTAAAAGTTATTTGTTTTGTAGATGAAGTGGCGATTCATAAAGCACATGTGGATTTTTGCCAGACCAATAACGCATATCTTCCTTACTGACTAACCAACCCATTGAACCAAATTAGTTGCCACTGAAAATATCACCTGTTTTTTGCTTTCTTAGTTTTAATTTCCCATCATGATTGTATATAAATTTCTGCATTTATTTCAACTTCTACTTCCTTTCAGTTGAAACTTCGTGTTGTGTAGTAGCTGAGGCTGTTGTTTGCCGTTACAGCTGCTGCTAAATATTTGGCATATATGATTTATGACTTCCGTTTCTGTTTTGGCATCACCATTACCATTCTGTACAGTATTAGAGGAAAAAAAAATTTGCTGCACCACTTCTGTAGATTTTCTTTTATTTTCTAAAAAAAAAATTTTGTTTTCCTTTTTTTCGAATTTTATTTACTTTAATGTTTTTAGTTCTTTGTGACGTTGGCTAGAAGTATTAGCATGCTTGTAAATTTTATATGTGCTTGTCTCAAAACCACTTTAACCACTTTACCAACATGCTTTACATGATTCTTACAACTATGGATTTTTGGGTTTTTTCCATATGCTTCCTATTTTTTGCTGGTCGTAGTTTCATTCCTTTGGTTTTTGTTCTTCCCTTTTTGCAGAAGTAATAAAAGTAAATAAACATTTCTCAGCATAAAATTGAAAAAATTCTTTGATATTTTCATATACAAGAGTACACAAATAATCTTGTATTTAAAACTTTTTTAGTGAGCGGTCAATTTAAGAAGTATTCCTATTTTTTTATAGAACTTGCCAATGAAATTCTTTAAAATTATTAAGCTAATATGAGTGAGCATCATTAAACTTTATGTACGAGCATGGACATCCTTTCATTAACGTTAGTCTACAGCGGCTTTTGTACACTGTTAAAACACAGATTGTGTTGAAATCAAACTATCACATGTGTTTTTATTTTCAAGTTGTTTTAAACTGCAACTTACTTACTCTTTCAATGAGCTCTTTTGGCTTAATGCTGATTTTAATAGTCAAATAGTCATAAATTTATTTTCATGTCTAAATAAATAAAGTTCTATAAAAAGATTTTAACCCTTAATAGCATAGTGGTTACTTGAGGAAACAACCAGGAAAGTTAAAAAATTATTTTTTTTAACATTTAAATATAAAGATTGGTTTTATTTATTTATTTATTTACAAGTCTCTTAAGCCGTGAGGGCCAATAAACTAAAGGGTGGTTAAATTTCAAGGGCCGATATTGATTTTGAATAAAACACAAACTTTTTAGGAAATTATTGTAATTTTATTTTATTATGATATACTGGTATTATTCAATTATGTATGGAACAAAATATCGGCCAAATAGGCGCCGCTACCACGGCGCCTCCATCCGATGGTCCAAATTTTCGATGACTTTGAGGCATAATGGAGGTTCTATGCCGTTAATGTGCCGAATTATCTCATCCTTTAGCTGTTGAATTGTTGCCGACTTATTGACGTACATCTTTTCTTTCAAATAACCCCAAAGAAAAAAGTCCAACGGTGTCAAATCACATGATCTTGGCGACCAATTGACATCGCCATTACGTGAGATAACACGGCCATTGAATTTGTTGCGCAAAAGAGCAATTGTTTCGTTAGCTGTGTGGCAAGTGGCACCGTCGTACTGAAACCACATATCGTCTACATCCATATCTTCCAATTCGGGCCATAAAAAGTTCGTTATCATCTCACGATAGCGAACACCATTCACAGTAACTGCCTGACCGGCCTCATTTTGGAAAAAATACGGCCCGATGATGCCGCCAGCACATAAACCGCACCAAACAGTCACTCTTTGTGGGTGCATTGGTTTTTCGACAGTCACTCTTGAATTCTTATTCGCCCAAATGCGGCAGTTCTGTTTATTGACGAATCGACTGAGGTGAAAATGTGCCTCATCACTGAAGATGATTTTCTTCGAAAATTGATCATCCACTGTTGCCATTTCTTGCCACCATTCTGCCCATTCACGACGTCAAGAGGCTTTAGTTCTTGAGCCAATTACACCTTGTAAGCGTGTAAATGCAAGTCTTTATGCATAATGTTCATCAACGACGAGCGTGAGAGATGCAATTGTTGGGCACGATCGCGAACAGCAGCAATATTTGCTGCAGAACAAGCTGTACGAGCAGGCACTGGTGTTTTCACATCTCCCACAAACCCGGTTTGCTCAAATTTTTGCACGATTTTTGCGATTGTACGCACATTTGGACGATCAAATTGACTAAAAAAATCACGAAGTGCACGATATGCATTTTGATTTGCACGCTCATTTTCATAATAAGTCTGGATAACTTTAACACGTTGTTGGATTGTGTATCTCTCCATGGTTCAAATTAAGTAAGTCTGAAATAGAGAAATGTCAAATAAAATTCGGAAAAAAAACTTGGTGTTTAGGTGTGGTTTACATTCAACATGGGCCCTTGAAATTTAACCACCCGATATGACAATATTCAATATGGCACTTAGCGTCTATATACATAATTCATTGCTAAATTATTTATTATTTATTAATATAATTAATAAATCGTTCAGTAAAGAAAAAATAACAAAGAAAAAAAAACGTTTTCCTATTACTCATCCCCCCATTACACAAACTCTGAAAACACGGAAGACCTATTGCATAACATCTATAGATATTTGGAAAAATGTTTAATAGCAGTCGAAACATATTTTTACCACATTACATGTTGGCAAAAACAATTTTCTTCAACTTCTTATTAGAGTGGGAGAATTTTCTACTCGCATAAGGAATTACTGAATTCCATAGCCCAATAGATCTTACAATAAATTATCTTTTCATTATTAACGTAAAAAATCGAGGAGGAACTAACGTGCATGTCAAATTGGAACATGAACAGCCAAATTGGAACCTATGTCTTAAATATAGCTGACAATTAGTTCTGACAGTCTTGTAAAGCAACGACAACAACCTCATACTCCCAAGCACCATCTTTGTGTAAGGAGTTATATGCCCCCTATAACTCAGTCCGTAAATATATCGTACCATTCTATTGAAGCAATGCTCTAACCTCTCCATATTCTGCTGGGAAGTACCACTATACATCTCCAAACCATAAAGAATAATAGGCATACATGTGGAGTAAATCAATCTCTGCTTTATATATGTTGGCAAGAAGCAACCCAGTGCATAAAAACGTTTTAACACAAATCATATGGATGAAATAACACGATTCACATGAACAGAAAAATTCAAGTCACCATCCAAATACATGCCCAAAGACTTTATATAATGAACAAACTCAATAGTATCAGTACCCAAGACTAACGAAATATTTGAACAATCATTAATTACAAAAAGAAACAGCTCGAGTTTTGGATGGTTTCAGAATTAAATAGTTCAATTGAGACCAATCCAATATACAATGCAAATCGCTATTAATATTGGACTCCAATAGACTAATACCGTTTCCATTATCGTTCGCTACTAATTGTATATCATCCGCATAAGTAAAGTACAAAACACAACCTCGCAAATATGTCGTTTATATACATCATAAACAGAATAGGTCCAAGTACCGATCCCTGCGGTACACCCCTATAAGTCATCACCATTGAGGAGACCCTATCCTGCATTATGGTAAACTGACTACGATACGTAAGAAAAGACTTTATAAGTTTGCAGGATGTAACTGCGAATCCAAGCTGACTGTTTAACTTGTGGAGAAGCACATTATGACTAATGGAATCAAAGGCTTTAGAAAAGTCAAGGAATTCTGCTACAGAGTTAAATTTCCTATCCATATTTTCTCTCAATATCTCCACTACTTCCAAAGTTAAACTCGTCGTATTTACATTCTTCCTGTAACCCGATTGAAGATGATTAAGTAGCCTGTTTTCTCTCAAATATTCCTGAATTTGTTTCCTCAGTAAATGTTCTAATATTTTTGAACAACACGAGAGTGTGTTAATTGGACGAAAATCTTTTGGCAATTGTGGAGATTTAATCTTCGGTACAGGAACAATTCTCCCTACCTGCCACAGCTCCGGAAATGAAGTTGTAGTTATTACCCTATTCAAGATAAAAACCAATGGAGCAGCAATAGCAGGGAACAATAACTTTAAGTATTTGATTGGAATTCCATCGTAGCCAATCGCATTACTCTTTATTGCCATCACTGCATAATACACCTCCATTTCATTCACCGTTCTAAAAGAAAGCCCTAACCCCGAAAGTATATTCCCACTGAAATCTATCTCATTAGCAATAGGGGGCATTACCGAACCTTTATTAAATTCCTCAACATCTATTGAAGCAAAAGAGAATGTTTTTAAAATAGTTTCAAGCCAAGTAGTGCATCACCTGTGAAATGCCAACTTATACTCATATGCAGTCAGATTGAAAACTCTGGACATAAAACTAGATATCGGTAGTCTCATGTAGAGAGATCCTAACTCGCATTTTCCCTGAATCGAACTTTCGTTTTTCGAACGTTTTACATAAATATCGCTTTTACAAGCAATTGCACAAAAAATTACTTGTTAATGAGCCTAGGTATACAGTTTCCATTATGGTTTTCCTTCTCCTGAAAATTGCGATAATGTTTGTTAGGGCCTTTCTGCATGAGACCAACGATATACTCGTATAATAGTTTTTGGCTTTCTATTGAAATTTTAAAGTTCTACTCATTTTAAAATATATATTTTTTTTGTTAACTCACCGCAGTGATTTTGTTGCAAAATGCATAAATATTGTCATTCACTTTCAATATAATTAATATTGAATTGGTGTTTAGTTAAAACGCAAATTTCTCTCATTTGCGTTAAGGGATTCACAAAACGACAGTTAAAAAGAGCTGTTAATAATAATAGCAGTAAAACTCATTTCATGTTCAAAATAAAGCTGTTGCTGGAAAATCCTTACATTGTTTCACCTTAGAGATTACAGTCGGTTACACCTTAGAGTTTACAAACGGTAAGAAATACAGAAACCCAAGAAATTGCAAGAACTAAATTTTTTACACTATTAGAAGCTTAGATCTCCCTTTGTTGTAATATAGTCATATCTCAAATATAAGCTTTTCAAGTTAACAATGCAGAATTGTTTATAGTACTACCTTTTATATTGTGTCAAAAATTTATTCAAATTACTTCTAGACTGTTTCCTTTAGGAGCTACTTTCTAAAATATGTTTCTAAGTTTTGTATGAAAACTAAAAATTTTAAATGCGAAACAAGCTTTTTTTAGTTATGACTATGTTGCAATAAAGGAGTGTAGTGTGAGTAATTAGTTCATTTGCATTTCTCCACGATATATGTGTTTGACTGTAAATGCAATAAGTCCACATTATATGTCTTTGACTGTAAGTCGTCATGCCGTCAGCATGACGCTTGATATACACACATTGTTGCAGCAGCTGGTCACATATACCAAACAGCTGGTCGACATGTATTTATGTCGACCAAGCATTTTCTCACGCTTATATTAAGGAGAAAAAGATTATAAAATATTTTAACTGAGAATTAATTAAACGCTCAAGCTGATCAGTCACACAAGCGGCTGATCAGCTAAACCAAACTAAATATAACAAATATAAAATATTCATTTAAATAAATAAAGACAAAAAGTAATATAATTTACTATTAACAAATACGTGTTTATTTATTTATAACAAGAGCGATATGCGACGAATGAAAACAAACGAAAGAGACACTGAAAATTTAAACACACAATGGGACAAGCCGAAAAATGTTTATTACAGAATCCAGATATAATCACACTCAAGGCGGACAAGGGCAACACGACAGTGGTGATGAACAAAAATGTGTATCATCAAAAAATTAAAATTATATTAGGAGATATAGGCACTTGTAGAAGCATTAAAAAATACTCTAAATTAAGCCTGCAAAATAAGAACAAGGCTTTGGCAGAAAAACTTTTGACATCAAATCTGATCGATTTACAAACGACAAATTGTACAAATTGATTACAAAAACTGCTGTATCACCAAGGATTTTTGTTTTGCCAAAAGTACACAAAGAAAAGATGCCCTTAAGAACAATTTATTCATGGATTGATTAACCAGCACATTAGTTTTCAAAATACGTGACTTATATCCTAAAAGACTTGACGAAGGACTCGATATTCAATCTAAAAGATGCAAGAGAATCTAAATCACGAATTGAGAATACTCAAATAGATTTTTTTTATTAATCGTATTTATCTATTAAATCTTTAAAATGAACTAACAATAAGTAATCAAATCTTAATACTAAATATAAATATAAAAAATAATAACGTGCTTTTTACTTAAGTCTAGCCAATGCTAGCGGGAGCTATTTCTGTAAAATCACCTATTGAGCAGTCTGATGTTGGCATCGGTATCCCTTCTTCTAAGCTGACTATGGCCGCCAAAATTAAGTATATTGCGCGCAAGAGGATTTTTTTTTTATATTGGATCAGTACTCAGGGGATGACCCCTACATATGCAGTGCATTATACCTGAACTAGGAAAATAGGTTGTGAGGAGGGGGAAAGAGAGAGTAGTGTTTGTGAACATTTGACTTGAACCTTCAAACGTTATAACAGACAGGAAACACGTCTGCAGGCAACTTGTTCCACAGATGAAGCGTACGGCTGAAAAACGAATTATCTCTGTAATGCGTAGTACGATTCCCCGGGCAATCGACCACAAATGGGTGAGCTCTGGACGATGAACGCGTGCTACGTAAAAATGTGCGCGTTTCTCGTCAGAGCAAAATCCATTGTAGTAACGATAGAACAGAGTAACGCATCCCACACTGCGTCGATGCTCCAGTGAGCATAGGCTCAAATAGTTTGCGACGAAGTAGTGGTTTTAGTATTCCTGTAAATTTTGCTATTGACACAATACAAAAAACTGGGACAGACTTCAAAATTATACCGAAATACTTGTTTATGGAAATAATAATATTTTGCAAACGAGAATGCCAATATTTTAAATACAAGGACGTTTATTACACACAAAACAAGGGAATGCCTATGGGGCCTCCAGCATCTCCAATAGTAGCAGATAGAGTAATGGAAGAACTCTTAAATACAATAATTGCTGAAATGGAAATAAAACCCAGAATTGTTACAAAATACGTTGATGACCATTTTGCAATTGTAAAATTTTATCTATTAGAGAATACACTAAAAGCTCTAAATAGTTTTAATAGAGAAATTCAATTCACAATGGAAAATAAATTGACAATAGACTTCCCTATTTGAATTAGTTATAAGAAGAATAAATAAATTGAAATTAGACTGGTAACAGATACCTTTGACGTCTGGAAGACTAAATAAATTACATTCTAAAAATCCTAGAAACTTAACTATAAACACAGACACAAACTTTATAAACAGGGTACTAGATATAAGCAATACAGAATGTCATGAAAACAATACTCGAAAAGTGAAAATCAAGTCCATATTACAAAACAAAAGCGATTGTTCAATTAGCGTAGTGAACAAATTGGTAAAATAGGTGGAAAAAAGAGAATAAAACAAAAGTATAACACTGCTGAACCAGCTAAAACTTACAAGTCGTGGATCTATGTAGCAGGATTATCAGAAGGATTAAAAGTCTCAGACATATATCATAAAGAAGAGTAAAAACTTGCAATAAGAACGAGAAACACAACATGAACGTTATTCAGCAACATGAAATCAAAAATAGACATAATACACCAGGGCACGACTATCATATCACAAATCAGATTTAAGAGCAAAAATGACAGAACAACAAATAACCCAAAAAACTGATCTTGCGATCCTTTGTGCAGTAACTGGACATATACCATAGTTGAATAAAGTAAGAATATTTGAAAGAGAGAAAAATTACAGAAAGAAATATTTCCAAGAGATGATTCATATTATTAATAACCCAATAGATAAACGCATCAACTACAACACAGGCACAGACTATTACGCACACATCTATAGACACATAATAAAGAAACATAATAAAATATCTGATACGAATTAATCAAATTAGTAGGTGAATAGACTAACAAATAAAAACAGCTGACGACACTACGATCTATTTGAAATGTACTAGGGCGGTTCGGAAGCTCCCAGCCTATCAATGAAAGAGAATAGTTAGTTTTTCAAGCATATTTTTTCTTGAATATAATCTCCTCAAACTTCAATATACTTAGTCCAACGCTTTTCTCTTTAATCTCTTGATTAAAATAGTTTTCCCCAAGGTCTTCAAAATAGTGGTCTACACTGTAATTGCGTCTACATTTCAGGTAAAATGCTTGCCAGCAAGGAATTTTTTTAGATTTGGGAACAGGTAAAAGTCACTGGGAGCTAAATCAGGAGAAAAAGGTGGGTGGTCAAGCAACTCGTACTTTAATTCGTTGATTTTAGCCATTTTCAAAACACTCTTGTGCGCTGGTGCTTTATCTTGATGAAAAATTATATTTTTGTGTTGTAAGCCAGGACGTTTTTCTCGAATTTGTACATTTAATTGATCCAAAAGGTTGCAATAGTACCTGAATTTATTGATTTACCCTTTTGCAGATAGTCAATCAATAAAATGCCTTTAAACCTTAAAAACCCGTTGCCATAACCTTACCAGCCGATTGAATTGTTTTTGTCTTCTTTGGGGCACTTCCTCCAGCTTCAGTCCATTGTTTGGATTGTTATTTTGACTCTGGAGTAGAGTGGTGGATCCATGCCTCATCAACAGTTATGAAACAACGCTTAAAATTAATTTTATTTTGCTTAAAACGATCCAAACAAACTTGAGAAATGTTTATTCTTATGCGGCACCCATCTTGCAGAAAGCTTTTTCATCTGTAGTTCTTCATGCAAAATTAAATGGACTCGATCAATTGAGATGCCCATGATATTAGCTATTCCACACACTTTTATTCGTCGATCAGTTAATACCATATCATGCACTTTGGCTACAATTTCTGTGGTTCATCTTCAATGCTTGTACGACCACGATAAAATTCAGCAACACAATTTTTTACTGTTGCATATGAAGGAGCACTATATGCATATGAGGAATTGTAAAAACCAAAATTTATTGTTAATGAGTAATATATTCAGGGCTGTTCTGCAAATCACTTGTTGTTGAAGTAATTTCAAATCACGCAAAAGGCGTTTTGCTTACAGAAAATATGGAAATCACGTGATTTTAAACCGGTCAGCCAAATGGCTGGCTTTTTGATATCATTTGGTTACTTTCTCTGTGGTTTCCATTACAAATTTAATAAAACTATTTTTATGTATTGAAAATGTTGTGTTGTTTGCTCATTTTTGTAATAAAATTAAGTTTTATTCACACAGAAACATAAATATTAATAAAATTATAGACCCTGCTTGTTTTGTGAGATATTGTTTTGCTTTGTCGTGATTTACATTTTCTCTTTAACAGCCAACTGGTTTGCTTTTTTTACTTAGCTTTAACTTTTTATTGTAATTAACAAAATAAAACTATAAACAAACAAAGCAAAAATGTAAATAAACAGCTGTTTTCTTGTGCTTTCGAAAAATTAAAAGTACGACGAAAATCGCAAAATCACTTGATTTGCAGAACAGCTTCAAATTGTCTGCGTGCTTTCAAAATGGTTCGTGATTTGATTTGATTTCCAGAACAGGCCTGATTATTATTGTTTATTAAATCTAAGAACTCTCCGAGGATGACCAACAGTGTTGGCTGAAGTAGAGCAGAATAAAAATATAGTTTTGAAATTAAATAAAGGATTTTTAATTTTATAAAAAAAGGTCCTCAAGCCAAAGACATATCTATTCCATATCACAGAAAAATGTTAAATTTTTTGTAAAAAAAAGTTTTTGCTATCCATACACCGGAAAAAATATCTCTAGGAAAAATGTGAGAACATGTTTTATGTTTTATAACATTTTTTTATGATTTGAATTCCGCAAAATTTCTATTACAGAATGATTTGACTGATTCTACAAGAACTTTATTTTTTTTATTTTTTATTAAAAATACTGCGATGTTTATATGTTCCTTTCTTTCCACACAACTGCTTGTTGCTATTATTAAGATGCTCAATTTGTAAACATTAATATTGTGATGCAAATAATGATAATAACATTTTGCTAAAGACCGCTAAAGTTGTTAGCAGCAGGCTTTAACATTTTGGCACAATTCAATTTTACAAATGTTCAAATAATCTGAACAGACACAAACATTTGCTAAATGGGCCCAGGGTACAAAATGAAATTATAACATATCTATATGAAAGTATATATGTATAAACATGTTCATGCATATTTTATGCACAAATACACGCATATATTAATGAAATTTCAATAAAATTTTTCCCAGCAAACAATTTTATTTATAAATGTTAATGCACTTGAGTATTTGGCCAACAAAACTATATTATTAATAACGATTTTTTTCCAAATTCAATAGACGTATTATATGAACTTTTTTATATTTATTTCTTCTAAATTTTTGCAGGCAAAGATCTTTAGTTGTTGTTTTTTTTTTTTATTAAAAAACAACTATAGTGGGGCTGCTCAATATATAGCACAAACGCAGCGAAAAGGCAATTCAGTATATACCCTTCCACAATTTGTTGTGTTACCGCTTGCGGCGAATTACCGTTTTTAATATAGTTTAATCCACTATCATTATATTAGTATCGAAATATTCGCTTTACTATTGTTACAATACTATCATTTAAAAATATGGTTGAATGCAACAATAATGTTTACAATAAATTATTGAATAGAACATTATTGAATAGAACACTATTAATTTAAAGCATACGTGTGTTTGTTTACACAATAAAATTACTATTGTTGGTTTTATGCCGTTGTCGTTGACAAACTTAGTTTGTGTATATAGTTTTCCTTTAATTTCTTTGTGTGTGTGTTTTTAAAATTTAATAATATTAAAAATATATAAGCATGTATATATATATTAATGTTAAATAGTCGAACTTTATTTTAATATTTCTAATATTATATGATGATGTATAATTTTTGTTCTTGACCGTACTTATAGTTGTGCAGATTTTAAGCAAACTTTTTTAACCAAGAAGTCTATTTTTGCAAGAGAAGTTTAAAAATAAGAGCTGCAGATTATAACTAGTTATGTGACAAATACCCGAGTATTTAGCAAACATCCGATATTCTTTTCTTTTTTTGTATTATTTGCTCACAGTTCCTTTATTAGATATTATGAAAACTTGGTTTGATGGGTTCGCAGCACTACTACATAAGCAAGCGGAGGTTTGTGCATGTTTGTGTAAAAAACGTTGCGTGCTTACAGGCGCATGTGTGTATGTCCCTTGATATGTATTAATTTGTGTGTTTGTGGTTTCCCTCTTGTCATTATTATTATTGTTATTATTACATTTGCATGCGCTTTATATAAAAATTAACAAACAATACATAAACATTCAATTTAAATTTAAACAATAGAAAATGCTAGTAACTGGTAAACATATTCCAACGAACACAAAGTTACGGTTTCTGGCAAGCAAAGATATTAATGATCATTTGACAGTGAGAACTGTAAAAAAGATTTGACTAAATTTTAAAAAGCATAAATTTCAAACTGAATGAAAACTTTACTACAGAGGAATGTTTTTTCATGTTTAATAACGAAATTCTTGGAATCAATTAATAAACTGTTTATATGTGGACCCGTAAAGGAATTCATGGATTCTAATAAAAGTTCAGTAAAAATAATTATTGAACGAAAACAACTATTTTTTTAACAACAATAAACTACAATATTGAAGGTCATTTTTTTGATATATGTTAGGTGCACAAATATGCCTTCGCCTAGCTGTAAGTGGTAGTGGAAAACTTCCGATATCGGTACATACATGCAGAGAAAAGGCAGCTTGAAATATGGTTGCAGCAACACTAGTATATATTTTATAGCATTATGTATTATGTTTAAAAACGTTGTATTATCAATATAATTATAGTTTGTTTCTCTATAAATATTTTACTGTTTATGTTTCTATAATTCTATTGTTAATATTTTTATATTGCAAGATATGGTTACACACAATAATAACCATATATTGTTTTCTACATGTATATACCCGAGATATAGCCTTAACCGATTTTTCCATTAAAGATTACCTTTTTGGCATTGCAGTTACATAACAAAAAAATTTTTTCCCTCATATTTGTCCATATACGAGTATATTCGAGTATATTTAGTAAAAATTTTTAATATATTCTACTTATTTACGTGACTATCGTGAAGGGTGTTTAAGATTCAGCCTGCGTTTTTAAAATAAATTTGAACTCTTTACTGCTGATAAGATTCAATGGAATCTAAGGACATATGCGTAATAATTCTCTGACACTGTTTTCTCACTGTTATGCCACTTATATGAATATTTTTTACTTTAATGTGGTATTACCCAAATATTTATCTTTATGTACATAGATATTTTGAAAAATATTTGCAAATCAATGCAGTCACCACAAGTATTACAAATAAAAACAAATTCATATAAAATACCAGCGCAATACAATTTCGAAATAAAGTTTTAAAATATATGTTTTAATGTGGAATTGTAGATTTTGACTGTTGAAAAACAGAAATAATTAATTGCAACAATAAAAAACAACCACAATGAAATTTTAATAAAATTGCGTATATTAAGTCTAAACGCTTTTAAATAATATAAAATTTAAGAAAAACATGATAAAGACTGGTGAATTGGCGAAAGGATTTTTATGTGGCGAACTATATATGCATCAAAGTGAATTCATAACAGGCGAGCTCAGCAGCACAAAAACCCAACTCGCCAAAAACCTCATACGTCGACACACTCGTAGATGTCGGTGTCCTATGTCGTCCAAATTGCTTTGGTGGCGTCGGTTTACTAATTTGTTTATTAATTAGTTACTGATGTCAAAGCTTATAATATTTTTAATGTTAAACAATCGAATACGCTAAAGCAGTTAATAAATTGCTTGAAAAGAAATTCATGGGTTGCAGCGTTTAATCAGTTTTTCGGCAAAGACGTGGAAAATATACTAGCTAAGGTAAACTGTTAATCTATATGAGGACATTAATTTTTTCCGCACATTAGGCCAACAAAGGTCTAATTTTATTTTGCAAACAGTTGACCGAAAGAAATTTGCATATGTGTTAAGCTCTAAACACTTAGACGACAGCAGACTTCACAACTTCACGGCTACAAATGAAGCTAGCTTCAAATGCTGCCGTCTCGTCAGCACATAATTATTTTCAAGACAGCAGCAGCACTATGTGTATTTAAAGAATGAAAATTTTAGAGGTGCCACATATATATTTTACATGAATAAAATTAGAATTACTGACTGAAAACGTAATAATATCACGAAAAGTTGTAAAAACTCATCAATTTATTTGTTTATTTTATTTATATGATGTTTTTTTCTATTAAATATTTTAAACAAATTTTAGTTCTTATTGCTGTCAATTTATATTTATAGTGGCAGCACTGCATTTACTTTTTGCTGCTTACGAAAATAGAAATTATTCTAATAGCATGTTCACACGAAGGCTTATTTTCGAGGTTCGCTCTCTCATTCGTGGTTCGCGGCCCAATCTTGATTGAACCAACATGATTCGCCATACAAAATTTTATGAGCGAACCAACTTGATTCATTTTGAATCTTGTCGCTAGTTTATCTGAACAAGCTTTAAAAAAATGTAAACAAAGAAAAAACAGATTATTAATGTGTGTAAAATCAAAAGAAACACACAGAATATATAAAAATTCGATACTTTCATAAAAATTTAAATAAAAACTGAAAAAAGATCAGCTCAACGCTTCATTTAAGCAAAGAAACTATAATCGCAACCAAGATGTCTATAAAAACATTTAGGAAAAACAAAAACAATTATCCTTCATGGTTCCTAGATTGCAAACAAATAAATCTCTTCCTAACAAGGTTCAATAAAAGTCAACATAATCCGTCAATATTCAGAAACTTATTCAATGAACTTCAAAAGCAATTCCATGATTATAGATTTATATACACTGATGGTTCCAAAGACCAACATGCTGTAGGTTATAGCATAACAACAAACAATGCTATTTTAAAAACATCAGTATTGCCATCATTTAGCTCAATTTCATCTGCAGAATTAATCGCCATATACCAAGCTATCAAAATTATCGAACCAAAACAATCGAAATATGCTATTTGCTCAGTAGTGCAATTCACTATCCTGTTTTAACGCTAATAAAACTCGTTTAGAGAAATTAACACTAGCGTTGGTGTTTTCGCGATTCCATAACGGTTTTTAACACTATTTGTCTTCGTTTTAAATCAGCTGCTTTTATAGCCTGACTAATTAGCGTTAACTAAACACCAATTATTTTTGTGGTGTTTATCTTAACACCAATGTCGTTAAAATTTCTACTAGAATAACTTCACAGTATTTGGAATACGAGTTGTCGGAAGATCAGCCTCCAACAATCGGTCGGAGTGTTCTCCGTTAGAAGCACTTATCTTATTTATCAAAAAATGTTTCAAATAATAAACTTATAATCAGTTTTACTTGCCCTAAACATGGAATTATTTTCAAATTTGTTTGTTTTTTTTCTGTTCCTCTTTGTGGTTTTCTTTATTTTTAACAAAGCTGCCACATTATTTCAAATTTTTTAACATACAACCAGAGGTGTTACAAATAAGTTAGTGAATCACATAAGCGTTAGTGCAAACCACAATAGCTCGCGTTAAGTTATACTCTTTAAAAATCGTTAAAAGTTAGTGAATTGCACTACAGATTCTTTATCAGCCTTAAATGCTATAAAAAATATCAACAATAATAACCCGTACGCAGATATAAACATATATATATATAAATATATATATATAGACATAAGAAACACATTAATCAAAAAAAAAAAATTTTAACTTAATTCTAATTTGGACTCCCAGTCATTGTAATATTAGTGGGAATGAATATGCAGACATTGTCGCAAAAAACTCCCTAAGATCACCACTCTTTTGTACAGATAATTTCAACCAAAATGACATTTTAAAACATCTTAAAAAGGACTTTATCCGAAAAATCAATAAATCTCACACACATCCAATTGGTATCAAACTGTAAACAATCAAAAATACAACACCAATCTCTATATCAAACATCATACAAGCCAGCTAAATAGGCTGGAGATAGTAAAATTTTTAAGAATCCGTCTCGGACATACTAAATATGCTCATGGTACTCTATTAAACATTCATAACATACCGAAAGGCACTTGCAATATACCTCGGCCGACAACCCCCGAACATTTTCTATCACTCTGTTCAGATTTAAACTTCTTTAGACAAAAGATTTTCTGCAAGAAAAATTCACTTTCTCTTATTTCAAATCCAATGGTAGAAAATATCCAGCTTATTATCCAATTTCTTAAAGAATCTAATATTTATAACTTTATTTAAACAGCCTTAACAATATAACAATACTCAAATCGAGCTTAAGGCCTGAGTCGCTATAGCTCATCTTCCTAACAATTAGCTCATAAATTTTAATTTTAAGTTAATTTATAATAAATAAATAAATAAATAACTGAAAAAAGAAGTAGTGAAAAGTTTGCACAAAATATGTAAACATCGCTGTGAAACAAAAACGACCGTCTGAACACCTAGTTTCGTAATCGTGGTTCAGAGAGTGAACCAAGTGGTTCATATTACCGTCTGAACATGGTGTAAGTTGGCAGCAGCAGCAAATGCTGTTGTGAAGTCGTACTGCTGTGATGTCGTTAAAATCATTGTGTGCATATAAACATATGTATTTTATTTTTGATAGAATGCTGCTTGCTGTCTGCTGTCGTCTATGTGTTTAAAGCTTTCGACAACTTAAATAAAAATAAAGGTTCTGGGTATGACAATACAACAACGAAAATAAAGGGTGTTACCCAAAGGAGTTCAAGATTCACAAAATTGTTCCCATCGTTAAAGAATTAAGGTCGCAGAAAATTAATAATTTTCGACCAATTTTAATGCTGAGCATTATCTACAAAATATTTGAAAAACTTATTTCAGAACAATTTTGTTCTAAATCGTATAGTAAACAAAATAATACTTTGTTAGCAAGAGTATTTTATGATTACTCGAAAGCGTTTGATTTAGTGAATCATACGAGTAATATTTGGTTAAAAACCCCCGAAATAAATGGAGGGTAAAACTTTAGCAATCTTTGAACAGTATTTGTTTTTTGTCTTGTAACATGACCTTGTTAATGAAAGATATTTAGATTTTGTGGGAGCAAAATATTACGAAATTCTCCCCGTACTTAGAAAAAGTTAGCAAAAATGTGTTATAAGTACAGGGCATGTGTTGGTTGCAGCATAAGTTTAATTTAAATTATGTTATATATTAATTTTTCAATTTGTTAATATTGTTAAGCATTTTTCTGTGTGTATGAACTAAGAATTTTTCTTTGTGTATAAATTTTTTGCATATAGGAATTTGTTGGCAATAATTTTTCAATTTAAATTTTTAATAACATTTTAATTTTCCTCATGATGATAACAAATTGCTATCGAAATATAAGATTTTTAATTGTTCATCTCAGAACATCTGAGAAACGCTTAAATTTAGCGTTTTCGATTTCAAAACGCCAAATAGGTGTTTTGAGAAACGTATAACGCAAGAAATATAGTTTTGCGATGTGAAATCGCCAAATAGGTGTTCTGGAAAACACACATCGCTTAAAATTGGCGACTTCAACTCGCATGTATATATTGAAGTGAACTGATTGTATTTGCTAAAACTGAACTTACAAAACGCAATTAAATTATTCACAATTAAAATTTAATATGTTTTCTTTAATATGTTTTCTTTTTATTTCAATAAAAAGTTTAAAGAATTTTACACATTTTCATTAAGAAAACTAAACTGAAACATGTTTTTATTTATTGTCAAATATTTTTTAGATTTATATTACTACCACATACATATATACGTATGCAAAACACATGTTGTATTTTTTCGGAAAAAACTCCTAAACGCCAGTAAAACGCGCGTTCCCCAGAACACCTAAAAATCTATTAGGCGTTTTTCAAAACACATTGCGGTTTCAGAACGCGCGTTCTCGGAACATGGCTGATGGACTTTATAAACAAAATATTGACAAAATTACGGAATGTAAACGAACGACAGCTCTGCTTATACCCTTACCTTGTAAAGATGCCTTGAAGTTTTCTTTACTGAAATAAAAATATTCTTTATTCTACGTTATACACAAGTACTATTAATCCGTTCAAAAAATAAAAGTGATTTCATTCTGAGCCAACTGATCGATTTGTATGTTCTGCAAGACCTTTCTCGGTTGTTTAAATGCGGCATCTTTTTTCTTGAATTTATTACTTATTTTGAATTCATTATTAACTCTTGAAATTAATTTTGAATTTATATATGTGCATAGAACATCTAAAAATAAATAAAGCGTTTTTCAAAACGCATTGCGGTTTCAGAACACGCGTTCTTGGAACATGGCTGGTTAATTTTTTATAAAAAAACAAAAAACAAATATCTAAAGCTCCAAAAATTATATTTATTTAAATTACTTTAGTCTTCAAATAGTTCATTGCGTTTTCTTGCTTTTCACTAGGTGATAGCTTTAGAAAGAGCTAAAAAAAAATTGTAAGTGGCACCACTGAAATGCAAAAAGTTTTAATTTTAATTGTAAATTTTGATTGTGATTTCCTAATATTTAATTTTTTAATATTTATATATATTACCATACCGAATACTAAGTAGCTCGCACTATCTTAGCAATAGCTACGATAGAATTTTCTAAATTTCCCTCAGCCATTTTGTATGCAAAAAATCTTTTTAATATTTGTAAGAAGATAAAGAAAACAATATCAGCTGTTTATTATGTAGCTGCCGTTTTCAATATATTTAAGTAGCTGGCTACAGGCTATGTAGCCAGCGGCATTTGTAGTCGTATAATCGTGTAGCCTGCTGTCTCGAATGTGTTTAATGCTTTACGGGATTTTGTATAATCAAAGCTAACTATCCAGCTGTTAAGTTTTTGAGTGTAAATTCCCCTAAAGGTAAGATAGCAGCAAGTAAGTCAGCACAACGTTTTTTACTATGCATAAGGGCTTTAATGTCCTTAGTTAAAGTGAACTCACACAAAACATATTTCTCATTTAGCATTAAATATGTTAATATAAATTTTGCAGCAAAAATCAAGGGTAAGTTGAGAGGCGTTCAGGCTCTGTTGAATATATGCCAATATATTTGAATAAACAATTATTTTTGTCTAGGATATATTAAATATTTGTTGTAGACAGACAATTGCATTTCATTTAGACACAAAATTGAGTTGTGCTCATTTAAAACTTGTTAAAGCAAAATCTTGTGATTTTTTTTTTCCATATTTTGCAAACAGTCAAAAACAAAATTTGTTTGTTTACAAATAACAAAAATAGCAAATTTGCATAATTGTTTCTACTTTTTTCTTTGCTATTACGAAATGGTTTTGAAATTTAAAAACATCAGAGGATATAATAACGAAACTTTATGTAGACATATTCAATTCTCACATAAAGTGTGTGTGTGTGTGCATGCATTGGCATGCAACAAACATATATTTATATGTATACATATCAGTGATCACCAAAAATCATGTTTTTGCTTGATTAACTCATACACTAAAATTTGTAATCAACAAAAATCAAGCAACAAAGTTCAATGTAGAATAAAATTAGCTCGCCTTGGAAACATTCTAAATTTGTAATCAGCAAAAATCAGGCAACATAGTTTAATGTTGAGTGAAATCAACTCGCCTTGTAAATATTGCGCGTTCGTTTTAATACCGAATAAAATCGGCTAAACGTTAGATGTTGCTTCAGCTGTGTGTTGGGTAAACAAAGTTGAAACATATTTACATACATATTTTGTCTGTTAGTTTAAAGGGCAAAGTTAATTTAAAAGCGCAGTGAAACATGTGTTGTTTTTTTTTATGTGTATACCATTGTATTTTTTAACATATGTTCAAAATAAATACATGTATACAAGTCAACGATAGTGTTAACACTGCCAACAAAATTAGTTTAGCTGCTTACGCTTTTTAATACATTTCAATGCTCCCAACAAAATGCAGTTTAGTCCTGCAAGCATTTTTTATTATTATCATTTCAACGCGAGCATTCGTTTCAATTACAAAATACCTTTCTGCATTAAATCGGTGGGAAAGCAATTTTGTTGGATCAGCGTCTGCATACTCGCGTATGTCGGTGCAACGTAATCGAGCAATGTATCGAGCCAGAAAGATTGATGAAGCAAGTTATTGTAAAATTTAAATATTGGAAGAAATAATTAAAAGGTAAAAGTTACAGCCAGTTCGCCGATGTCGAAAGGATAAGTTCATTCGCATTCAGGGCGAAAGAAAATTGATTTGGGTTTTTTCTAACTTTAATCTACGCGAACGATGTGTCAAAATTCAATTAAAATACATAAGTTCATGCGAACGAACAAAAGTGACATAGACAAACCCAAATTGATTCGAATATGAGTGACTAGCTTTCTTTCGCATTAATTTTCATTCGATATCGTCGAACAGGCTGTTAATATTAAAAATTTGTTTTATATAATTAATCGGGCGCGGTTGGATCTTCTTACTAATTTTTTTGATAGAAGTAAGTGTAGATCCTTTAACCCACATATGCACATTTTTTTCTTAAGAAAACCTTCTGTTTCTATGGATGTGCATTTTAGTTTGATTTTTTTTCAACAGAAGCATACAGGGTAGTGTTTTGTCTTTCGTTCCGTTCACACGTGTTTTTCATTGTCGTCCGTGTTTTCTATACCTACACATATGTTTATTATTAGTTTGTAATAAGTGAAATTTTACCGTAATAGGTAGAGTTTTGCATCATGTGTGCACATGTTTTTTTATTATATTATTTTTTTACTGTCATTTGTTTTTTCTCTATTTGTTATTATTAAATTCTTTTATGTTCCTCCTATGTATTTTATTATCCTACGGTGTTGAATTAATTTTTGTTGATCTGAGCAGTGTCGAAGGTACATATGTACACTGGGCACTGATCAGTTTTAACTAATTTAATTTCAACATTTTAAATGCTGTGATAATGTTTGTTTTGGTCGTTCCGTATGTTAAGTTAAGAAACATTAGTCCTCTTTTCCTCCTTCTCATAATCTATTTGTCTAGTTTCAGTACAATGCATACATATGTAAGGGCTATTCCCTGAGTACTGGTCCAAGATAAAAAAAAAAAAAAAAAAAAAAAAAAAAAAGAACTGTTGAATACATCACTACATTGATTTTTGTTAATTTTTTTCTTCCAAAACAAAAATTTAAACGCAAGAATTGAATACTGAACTATATGCGCATTCATTTATATTCAAGCACGAACCTTAACGATAATTTCACTCACATAGCGAAGTTGTCGCTCATTGCGTTTACTGATTAAAAATACAAAATCATATTTGAACGAAATGAAATGGTTTTCATATTGTTGAGCAAGTATGATTTTATTTTGCAATCACTCAAAGTTGTTCTCTGATGCATATTTACATACATGTGAATATTTGCCTATACTCTTATAGTATTTTATTTCTACTCTCCTATTGAATGTTTCGTTGCCAATATTTCTATAACCAATTTATCTGATTTTGATTACTATATTGTTTTGAAATATTTCATTGTTTGTTGCATACATTTTGTATCTCTAACAAAAATTTTTATGTTGAAATGTTAATTAAAATTATCAGCATTTTTTTTTTTTTTTCTTTCCACATGCACCCAAATATTATGAGTAGATTTGTGTTTCTGCTCTTTGGCTGTCTATTTGCTTTCAAATGTGTTTAATATGTGGATTTTTTTGTTGATTATTTCATTATTCATTATTTTAACATTAGTTTATTTTTATGAATTGTTTGCAGTTTATGTTTTTTTTTTCTCTCTCGCAACCGCACTCCCTAAAATTTTGCATACTCGTTTATGGTAGTTTTTCATTTAGATTGTTTGTTTAGTGTATTTTTGTTACGTTTTTACAATACTTTAATACATACATATGTATATGTAAGTATACATGGTGAATTCATTATCTCTTCTAAATCAGTTCATTGTATCGTATTAATTTACTTTATTATCTCAACCAAAAGTACAGAACATTAAAAAAGCATATTTTTGGTCGATGGAGTAAATGAATTCTTAATTAGCTTCAAAAATATGATGTGCTGTTAAATTTCAAATGAAAAAAAAAAATAAATCATTATTATTTTTAATTTAAAGCAAATTTTATAAGCGGTAGCAGAAGAGATATAAATTACTTGAGTAAAGCTAGATATTTTTAATGGCACTTATTTTGAAGAAACTCAAATTCAAATTTCTACAATCAAAAGAAAATAATCTTTCATTCAAAAAATCATGAAACCGGATTTTTGCAAACATACTGAAATATATAATCATACAAATATTTTACTATTTGCATTTAATTTTTAAGTCGAACATATAAAGAAGTAGCAAGAAGTAGAAGTAAAAGTTACACTCAAAAAATTTAAGTACGCATAATACACAAGTAAACTTCAACTAAGCCGAAAACGGGATTGTTCAAGGAAAAGAATCCTGCGGTGCCGTAAAACAAGTATACAATTCTTGAATCAAGTACAGAATTCATAAACTGATAAAAAAAACGAAGCAAAGTCACAAATAAATACCCAGCAGTCCACAAGTTGTTACAATTTGCAAAGCATACGATTGTAAGCGATTATGTCAACAGAAAAAATCAAAATAAACGTGTTAAGCACAACAAACAACTAGCATCCGACTCAGATTAGTCTTTTTTTCTACTCATATTGTTAAATTAAATGTATATAAGAAGAAAAGAAGAAAACAAATGCTAATAATATAGTTTTGAACTTATCCAATCTTCGCTTACAATGTATACAGTGTTGGATGCATCTTACGGCCTAGGCCATCTCTGTGTAAATGTAAGTAGGAATTGTATACAGACTTCGGATGGGTCGTGCTTACATTGTCAATGGTCTTAGATCGAAGATGTATGTGACATAAGTTGTGGACTGCTGGGTATGAACGAATTGCTGAGAGATAGAAATATTCTGAGAGATAGAAGTATTCTTTGATTTGTGTAAGGCGTTTGATCTAATTGATCATGACTTTACGATAAAAAAGTTGCGGTACTATGGAATTTGTGGAAAAGAAAAGTTTCTATTGAAAAATTACTTGACCAATCGGAAACAATACGTCCTAATTAATGCATTTAAAAGTAGTCTTGAAGCTGTTGAACATAGTGTACTTCAAGGAAGTGTATTGGCATCACTACTATTTTCCATGTACATAAATGACATAAAAAATATTAACACTTTTGGAAGAATCTTCATATGCACAGAAAAAATTATAGTAAAAATAAAATCAACAAAATTTTTGTCTGAAAAAATAATTTGTATGCATATACATAAATATCAAAATAATAACCTTGGATATCGTATTTTGTTGTTGTTTAGAAAAATTTTAGTTTTCGATCAATAATTATTTTTACTAAACTTTTGTTTGAATCCACGAATTCCTTTACAGGTCCGCATTCAAACAATTTATTAATTGATTCAACGAATTTCGTTATTGAACACGAAAAAAATGTTTTTCTGTGTATGCTAATGATATTTGTTTATTATATCGATTCAAATATAAAACTGTTGCCAAGGTATATGTAGAAAAGGATGAGGCATTGATATCGGAATTTGTGAGAATAAATAAATTGTTTTTAAATGCGAATAAAACACGTCTAATAAGATTTAAACCTCATTTTCAAAATAATTCCAATTTTACTATACGCTTTGATGGCACAGGGGTCTAGTCACCGCATACGATATCGAATTAGCTATCGTATCGAATAACATTACGATACATCTAAATTATGGCAAACGATGCATATTGGATCGTAAATTAAACAAAATGTAATAGATTGAAGACCAGACGTTTCCTAAAAGTAGGAATACAAATAATAAATCCTTTAACTTTTTTATATTATTGCAATACAATTTTTTCGATATCGTATGCCATGATACCAAAATGAAAAAATTCGATAATTTTGCTCGATATCGTATGCGGTGATTTGGCCCCAGATGTAGAGGAAACCAGAACCATTAAATATCTGAGAATAAATCTTCAAAACAATCTCATATGGAGCTCCAACATCCAAAGTTTAAAGCAAAAAACTTCGCAAGCAATCGGGTTATACAAATTTAAAAACAAATTCAGCGCGAAGGCTAAGCTTTTAATATACAACTCATTAGTAAAAATTAATTTGAATTATTTCCCTTTAATTTATGGATATAAGAATAAACTAAAACTGTTGCAGCGCATTCAACTAAAATCGTTACAGCGCATTCAAAATAAAGCGTTGAAATTGGTTTACAATCTACCTTACACATATCCAACAGCATCATTATTTAAAGATGGGCAACACTGATTTACATACGTGCTATATACAAAACGAATTTATTAATCTGCGTTGTCAAATGCATCAATAAAATTGGTCATCACACAAAGAAATCAATATCAAATAAATACAAGAAACAGCACTAACCTTTTGGTTGCAAGATGTCGAGTAGAAATTATTTAAAGATATATGTAAATCAGTGTTGCCCATACGTGCTATATACAAAATGAATTTATTAATCTACGTTGTCAAATGCATCAATAAGATTGGTCATCACACAAAGATATCAATATCAGATAAATACAAGAAACAAGAACTTTCTACATAATATGATAAATCTAGATGGAAACATTTAATTAATATTTATTTGCTTTGTCTTATTTTTGTTTGTTAGTCTTTTTCATATATTTTTTTTTATTATTAATAATTATTTATTTACCAGTTTATTTAAATGAAAATATTATACAACATTATGTAAAGATGCCAACTTGCTTCTATAATGCCTCTCAGGCGCTGAAATAAATAAAAGATTCTTTGAGTAAGAATGCAAGAAATGCGATATATAGAAGTACAAGTTGTACTGTACCACCTTTTTTCCGAAATAAGAGGTTTTACTATAAAAAAAATGGTCAAACTCTGGCCAATATTTTCTCCCATTTTTCGGACAGCGTACGAAAGCTGCATTGAAAAAACGGATTATCTTTTGAAGCGATTCACGAATCGATCAGATTTTGCTGGTCAGCCAGGCCGTGTGTCACTGATCAAAACAAGTGATAGTCTGCGGAAGAATACGGCGGGTGGGGTAGGACTTTCCATTTCAACGTTTCCAACTATATCTAGAACACTTCTGCAGCTTCGAGTACTGTTATACTGCAAAATCAGTTTATCATCTCCCCCGTTATATTGCAACCGTTTGTCTTTCAATTCTCGGCTCAAATGTATTAATTGCATTCAATAACGATCGTCTGTCAGTTAGCTTCAATTCCTATGACTTTCAGGTATTTTGAAATGGCTTGTCGCAAGACTGATCCTGTCAATTCTTGTTGTAATTGACAGTAACGCCTCCAATTATGCATCTTCGAAAACGTTCTCCTTCCCCTGCTAGGCTGGGCTTCGACGTCAAAACCACTCTCGACACGTTTTTCCCTAATAGCGGCCTCACTATAAGTATTTGAATCCTTTCAAACGAGTCTCAAACTAAAGCAGAGGATTAGTGTTTCCCGCATACGCTGTTTTACGTCTCGAGTATTATCCTGCAGAGTAGAAGGTGCCTATGATTACTATGGTATTCAAACCAGGTAAGGATCCTACTAAAGCTTATTAAAAATCGTACTACTTCATAAAAAGCTTTTCTCTTCTTTTATAACTACCGAGCTAAAAGCTTAATATTTTTTTAACTCTGCCATGCTTACGTTATTTATATCTGTACGTATGTATGTGTATTCTTATGAACAATTTTATTGTTAAATGTTTATTTGTTTTGTTAACAATTGTCTAAGTATTGTATTGTATTCGTATGGGTTTATAAAAACTGCCAGCTTCAAAATAGTATAAATATTTTTTTTTTTTTATATAAAAGCAGAGCATCATAAATTTTAAGAAGCTTAACACTGTTGCTTACTCAACAGTAAACTGTTAACACCTCAACAAAAGGAAAGAAATGTCATTAAAAGTGCGACAATGGCGACAGTGTTTGGTAAATTATATGGACGGGGGAGGGCAAGTGTATATATTTAGCTTTAAGTTAACACACAGCAAGCATGATTTATTTTTTGAAGAAGTATATAAAATTAATTTGTGCAAAATTATTTAATCTACTAAACCAGAAAATACGATTGTTCACAGAAGTTGACTTGTACTGTTATTTACAACTACCTGTTCAAAACAAGACACTGTTACTTAAGAATAAAATAAATGCTCGACAGATGTAAATACGGCAGCCCCCTGTTCACGAAATTTTAAATTTTGAACGCCCACCCCCAGCCAATAAACAGCAGCTCTCCCCAACATCATGGACATTATCAAAGTAAAACAACAGAAGCATCATATAAATACCTTTGGGAATTATTACAGTCATTGTTTAATTCTATAAAAGCAACAGAGTTTATTATTTTGTCATTGTGTTAAAGACTACTTTCAACTTAAAATACCCATACACCTGAAGAGAAACAAACCCAGTTGGCAAAATTATTCCAGACGTCATAGTTGTCTATGTTATATGCACGGTTACCAGGAAAGTTGAGCAACAGGATAGGCGATCATGTCTTCAATCTAGTGGCTCATTTATAGCGGACAGATGAGCGACAATATTCTCAAATTGAAACTAAATGTGAAGCATTTCATAAAAAGAAAGGAATTGTAAAAGGAAGAGCTGAATATATAAAATTTAAGGGATACATAAGCGACAAAATTGGGCTACAAAGTCCTTAAACTAATCTTTATACCATTCGTCTTCTCTTGTAGATTTCTGCATGGTTTTGCCGCTATTTGCTTGAAAATTTCATCAGCGATGTGTTTGAGGTATCGTCAGTATGTCCTTCAGAATAGTTTATAGTCTTGTAACCAAAGTTTACGAAGTTTTAAGCACATGGCTAAGTGGGTTACCAAAGAAGGGAAAAAATTAAAACAAAATAGTAAATAGCATTGTTGCATTGAATTATACAACTGCTGGTGTGTGAGTAAGAATTTGCTAACAAAAATACATTTTGTATTGTATTCAAACGAATAGAATGAATGAATGAATGCCTGGCAGCAAATTTAATCCTTGTCTTTTAAAATTTGTTGCTATTGCTCGCCATGTCCTCGTCGCCTGTACCAACCTCTCAAATCCTTAAGCAGTGCTGAATAACAAAACTTAATTTTTCATCTAATCAACACACACACATACTCACACATACCTGCACCTACACTTGAAGAAGCAACGAAATCTTTTGTTTTTGTCTACCAGAGAAAACGTAAATACCTTAAGAACTTAAAAACAACATTTAAATTTACATTTTCTATAAAAATAATAATTAATTGTTTTGTGTTTTTTTTTCTTTCAATTTCTGAAATTTTTTTGTGGATCGTTTGTGCAAAATTTTAGACAATCATGATTTCAAATACAAAACATAAAATTTTCTATCGTAATTATATATTAAATGCTTGAGCATACAAATGTCAGATTAAAATGAAATTTCAAACGAAGAGAGGAGAGCAGAGTTTTTCTCTACTAAAGCAAGTATTATATAAAGGTGAGGGCAACCGAACATTTTCAAGTGTTTTAAACAATTCATTTGCAAGCTTATAAATATGCAAGAAAGGAATAAATACCGGATTAAAAGGTATTTTCGGTATTTTATTTTTTAAGTTTTATTTCAATAGTTAAATTTTAAGATAATAGTTATTGAAAAGATGATGTTGTAAATATTCAAAGGAATTGTATTGTTTTTCTGTTAATGCACACATAAAAAAAAGCAAAATAAGAAAGGGGATTATAATAGAATTCTTGGTTTTATATTTATGTTAAGTAGAATTTGTTTTTTACTATCAAACTAGAAGAGCATAAATAAACTAATTTCGAAGAATTTGGCATCTTAAATTTAAAACAAAAACAATCACATTTTAAATTGCACACCAGAAGTGAAAGGAAGCAGGCAAGTTATTTAAGGGCCATTGGACCATAACTACACCTTTGTTTGACGGCTTTCTTTAATGAATGAGAGAAAGCATGGTACGGTTATAGTAATACTTTAAACACATTCGGGACAGCAGGCTACAGGCTACTAAATATTAAAATTGAACTAACTCGTTCTTATCAAAATAAAAATGGGTGGTTAAATTTTAAGGGCAGATGTGTATTTTGAATAAAACACAAACTATTGAGGAATTATTAAGACTTCTTTTTATTTTTTTATCTGGGACGAATACTCAGGGGATGACCCCTACATATGCAGTGCATTGTACTGAAACTAGGAAAATAGCTTATGATGAGTTAGGAAAGAGGAAGTAGTGTTCGTGGAGGTTTAACTCAAACAATAACAACACGAAAGACTAAAACAAACTCTATTGTAGCATTTAAAATGTTGGAATTAAATTAGTTAAAACTGATCAGTGCCCAGTGTATATACCTTCGACACTACTTAGATTAGCAAAATTTAGTCCAACACCTTCAACGCCATAAGTTAATGAATGATAATTAATATGGTTCAATTATAAATAAAACACCGCTCTAATCTCTGGCGAGATTAGAGTTCTTGTTCCCGAAACTCTCAAATTTGTACGTGATACGCATTCATTGTACAGAGCTTATCTATTTGTGGTCGTTAGCCCGGGGAATCGCCCCCTTAGAGCAGGTTTTACCTTGGCATACTCCCAACCAGGGCATTCTGTTTTTCGGGTAAAGAGAGAAAGGGGTCCCTCGGTCATTGAAGCAAATAAAACTCTATGAAGACCCATGAATTATGTTGTGTTTAACTTGGCAGAACGAATATCAGCATTTGCCTCGGATGGTGCTGCTGGGAGTTCTACTCGGGCTGATCATGATTGAGGTGTCTACTTTGGTTGGAACGTTCTGGCTGTGGTTGAAATCTAAAACGCAGGAAGGGGGAGTTGGTATCGCTGATAATTGTGGGGACTAACATCCTTCGGAGGGTCTGTTGCTTTTACAACAGTGGAAACAGTGGTGATGGTTGACGGTTGAGTTGGTTTAAGGGCTGATGCTGCTAGTGGGCATCGGCCTACCAACTCAGTAAGCCTTGTCTTCCATAGATTTATTTATTTATTTGTTTATTTATTTATTTATTTATTTATTTATTTATTTATTTATTTATTTATTTATTTATTTATTTATGCCTATGGAGAATAACTCCTTACTATACTATACACAAATGAGTTAAAAAATAATTACAAAAATTAATCAAAAAAAGTAGAAAAAATAGCTAATTACTGAAAAAAAAATTATAAGCAATAAAAAAAATTTGTTAATTACTGGAATTTAATACTAAAATTATACTACGCTTAACAGAATTCAAGTTCATCGAAAAGTCAATAACGTGGTACAGTTCATTGCTGGTATATCAGCAAATTGGAACTTCACCTAAATCCTCTTGCACGAAACATCTTCATTTTAAAAGTCACACTCGGTTGAGAAGTAGGAATATCCTTGCCACCATCAGAGTATTAAATAGGTAATTTCACTGATATAATTGGCGCAAAGTAAAACTTTTTGTCTAGCATTGTCTGGACTTAGTTATTTTTGTATTTAGTAACTATTAAGATTTGAATACTTATTGTTAGGCCCAGTTTTTGATTTATATGTTATTTATTTTTGGCGTATTTATATGTTATTTAGCTTTAAGTTCCATTTATATACAAAAATCAGTTTTTCACTACAAATTTGAACTAAACTTAAATACCCAAACTTCTTTATTTAAGTTTTATTTAAGTTTTTCTCATAGTCCATATGGTTTTTGTGTGCTTGCATTTGTATTAGTGCAAAAAAGGTAAACAAAACACGCATACGAGCTATTGCCTGCAGAAGATATTCGAAAATTAGTTACTAATTTTGCACTAAACAACAGCACAGTATAATAATTTATTAAAAATAACTTAGCGTAAAATAAAATTGTTAAGTTTTTCTATGCCGTTAATAAATTTAATATTTTTCTTTAAGAATTTTTCTATTCTTCCACTTACAAACAGATGTTCTATGGAACACTTTCCATAATATTTGGAATTAAAGTAGAGCTGCTACACTTTCATCGCATTTAAATAAGAACAATAATTTAATAGTGATAAACTGAACTAGCATTTAAATACAACTTAAATGTACATAAAAATTAACTAATTTTGTATTTAAATACGCAGTCAAAAACTGGTTCTTAGTTCACATTGTGAAGATTCAATAAATAAATAAATAAAAGTTAAAATAAAATTTATTGGGGAAATCGCATACAAGAGGGGTTAGAAATCCCCAACGAGAAGTTGATTATATGGCTACAAACATATGGCAGGAATTGCTACCTGTGTAAGCATAGAAAACTACACAGGGGCGCTAGTGAATCGTACATAATTCACTCCATGGAATTGCTCAATTATCAAATAAGGCCGTAAAGACAGGTCCTGATGTAAATCTTTTTCACCACTGCCCGGGGAATCGTACAACGCATTATAGAGACAATTCATTTTTGAGCCGCATGCTTCGTCTGTAGAATAAGTTGCTGCAGACGTTATAACAGGCTTTCTGTCTGTTATAACGTTTGAAACTTCAATTCAAATGTTCACAAACACTACTTCCCCTTCTCACAATCTATTTTAATAGTTCTGGAAGAATTCTCTGCATGTGAGCCCAGAATCTCTTCAGATTATTCGTCCAAGAAAAAAAACCGTAAAATTTCCGTGCCGTTGGTATTAACGTAGAGTTGAATTACTCAGCACTTTTTTAAATCTCGTGCTCTTTGTATTGCAGTGGCGGCCTGTGCATATCCTTTATGTTTTTGTTCCACCGTTATTGAGTTTACTAAAGGTTGCGATGCTAGATATGGGTTAAATTCATTCTGACTTTTTTTTAATATATTCAATTAAAATTCCTTAACACTTTTTCGCTACATCAACCCCTTCACATGTGACAGTTTTTTGATTATTTTTGTGTCATTTTGTCCACCATTTTTTTTTTTTTTTTTATTTAAAAAGAAAAATAGCTTTACCAAATAAAGTTTAGAATATTTATTTATAATAAGTTTTTATTTAATCATTGCCATGTGAATATGGGAATTTGTTTAATACGAGTATGTGTAGTTTTTGCTGTTGCTGGCATTTGACCACAAAAAAGCATTGAAGCGTAATGACAAGTTGACATCTCCAAAACAGCATGAACATGAACTAACATGTTTATGATGATAACAAAAACGCAGACATGTATGCATGGAACACAGGCACACACACACACACACACACACACACACATACGCTGTTTTAGTTAAAATTTAGCACATACGACACAACCAGTGGCGAATGGTAACGCCAACAAGAAAAACAACAACAACAACAACAGCAAATGACAGTAACTAACTAAATTGCAATAACAATCAAAATTCGTGTGATTTTGATAAATTTGACAGTTTTGTGGGCGTTTATGCTGACAACACAACAAATACAATCAAGAGAAATAGCACTGGCAGCAGCGTATACAACAACATTAATAAAACAACAATATTTGAAATCAAATAAAACCATTAAAACGGCATTTACTTGTGAAACATGGCGAAACGCGAATAAATACTAAGTAGCAAACAAGAAAATTTATGTGTGTCTGTCTGTCTTTACATGGGGTACACACAAAATCAATAGCTTAACACATTTGTTATTTAATATTTTGTTAAAATAGAAAAAAAAACTTCTTTGGTCAAAACAGAAAAAAAAAATAAATTTTTTGTCTTCAACAACAGCAGTCGCTAAATTCGTTACTAATTTGTTTGAATTTACATCCGCGGATGCAAAACAAAATTTTTGTAAAATAAGTGACGAATGGTAACAAAAATTTTTTTCGATATAGACAAAAAAAAAAATTATATCCAAGATTAATACTTATTATCATTAAGACAGGGCGAAGGCTTCTGCAGCCAGTTCATCAATTTTCTTTTTTTAATATTCATACAGCTGCATAACAATCGATAGCACTATCGATGGTATCGATAGTTTTATTTGTAACTAATGATGGATAGTTTTCGTTCGATAGTGATACTATCGACAATTTTTTAACGTATATACGAAGCCGATTATATGTAGCCGGCATAACGTTTCTGGTCATTTATTCAGGCAGGTTCTTAGCCGCCTTTAAATTTTTATAGCTATAGCGTAGTTTACAAAAGAAAATCATATTATATATCGAAGTAAAGTGTATTATATCATTTATTACTTTTATTTTAAATAAAAAAGAGTTTTTTTTTATATAAAATATGTTAGTTAAGCAAGACAACTTATATCTGGCGGCTGCGGCTAAACGTCGACTGCAACCTAAAAAACTTTGTTCTCTTTGCATACAGTTGACGATGCAGCTCAAAGTGTTTAACAAAAATAAAAAGAAAAGTATTTTAAAGTTATATATTTTATAATAGAATAAAAATGCGTAAAGATTTTATATATGCCTATATAAATATGTATGTATCTATGTTTACTTACTTCCACTTGAGTTACAGACTCATAGCCACAAGTTGCGCTTGACGATAGTATGGATAGTATCCATAGTTTTTCTCGAAACTATCGAAAATATCGATGGGGACGACTATCGATAGTTTTGCAGCTCTAAATATTTACCCATATTCTGCTTGTCGGCGACAATACAAGACGACGCCGATTTTTAAATTTTGAGGCGAATCGGCATTCCTGTTGTTAATATTGCCATGTTTCGATAACTGCTGGCACATATTTGATATTCTACAAGAGAAAATGGCGCCAATATTGTCTTTAATTGCCGGTTATTTTATCGTCACAATTTTTAGCGTTGAATTCAAATAGAAACATTAATGAAGAAAATAAAAAGAAATTGAAATTAAATGGAAAAAATTAAAATTACGCATTCCGAACAATTCCAAAAATTAGTAGAGCAGCTGGCCCATCAATGGCCAGAATTAAATTGACAGGTCTTTGGTCTAAGCAGTGTTCTTTTCACTATTAAGTTTGTTTTGTTTAATTCGTCACTGGAGTCTAAATATGACTGGAAAAACATTTTGTATTTAAAAACTTCCTCATTTTTCTGTTTTCACTAACTTTCTTATTTTGCACAAAATTTTGTTTTAAATCAATATGTAAACAAAACCAAACAACTGACACATGCGCGTTGGCTTTTATTAAGATAGTCGATAAACCGGCAACATCAACTAAAAACTGTTAGGGAATGCCAGATTAATATCGATGTCGTCTAAAATTGATATTGCCATAATATTGCCGACGGTATTGGCCCCGACAAGCAGAATATAAATTAATAAATAAAAATATTTTGACATACAATGGCGAGTCGATAAGTTTCAGATTTTTAGCATTTTCGGCCTCTTTATTGAAATAGCAGTACTGCTCCTGTTAACAAGCAATTGTCAGTTGATTCCTATTTATTCATCCGAGGAGCAGGTTTTGCCTTGGTGTACACCAGAGAACAGCTTTGAGCGATTGCAAAAAAATCATACTTGCTCAAAAAAAAAAAAAAAAAAAAACATACATTTCGTTCAAATATGATTTTGTGTCCAGCAGCACAAAAAGCAGTTGATTTTTCATCGCTAAGATTCAGCAGAATCTTAGTGAGTGCTGATGAGCAGTGTAGCGACTGCGAAACAGCTAGTTGTCCCCCAGCTTTAGTGTATTCAATTATGTTTTCCTGTCTTCTTTGATCAAGAGTTATTGCTCGTGGCAATTACTGTTATAATTAAAAAATAAAAATTTTTCTTGGCTTTAGCCAGGATTGAACTTGAGCCAGACGAATGGTAATACCATCATATAATATTAGAAATATTAAGTTTATTTTTTTTTCATTAAAAGTGTGTGAATTTTCTTAGTAAAAAAGATGTATATTCGATTTTATCCTGCCACTCCTTTGAAGCCAAACTTGCTACTCCTGGTACAATAATACTTTGGAAAATTACACTGTCTTGAGACACGTTGCCAACTTGGCAATAATCTACACACATCCAGTATCCAGCCATAGTTTTATAATAGTACCAGCTATACAATTATATTATTCAAAATTTTCTATACAAAACAGACAAAACAAAATTAACATTTGTATTGTTCAGAAATAAATTGGAATTGGTATAAGAAATGTGTTAGAATGTGCGTTTGTTGTTGATGTTTGTTAAGAATTTGGCAGAATTTCTATGGTGCTGTGAGTAGTTTTCCATGCAGTTAACAAAGTATTGGCAAATTGAAACCAGTCAGAAGATGTGTTTCCGGTTAACCGCGTTCGTGTGCGGCATTTCCTTTAACTGTCACGACTGCTGTAACTCCAATTAAATAAACGTTTATTTCTCTTGCACACATGCAAGCACACACCCATACATACATACTCATATGATGTCTGTGTATTTGTTGTTAGAATTTTGAAATCTTGTAAAGTACAAAACTTTAAGTATTTATTGCTTTTCTTTATTGTATAGTTCCTTTGTCCTTTAAGAAATTGGCTGATTAAAAGTTTAATTAAATTGTTTTGATTTAAAAGATTTAAAGAATATTTCTTATACATTTATATTAAATTTTATATTTAATTATTTAATCTTGTTTAAGTAATTATTTCTTATCTGTGCAGCTAAATAATGTTTTGATTTTAAATAAAAAATTCAACAGTATTTATTTTCAATATTTCGATAACAATTTGTTATCATCGTCATATTAATTTTCGTGTTAATCATAACAAATTATTATCGAAATATTGAAAATAAATAATGTTGAATTTTTTGTATAAAATCAAAAAGATCTTTAGCTGCAAAAATAAGAAACACTTATTTATATTAAATTTATATTACAGAAAAATTTTCTTTGAAAACATAAAGAAACATTTTGTATTTTTTTAAATACACAGAAAAAATTATATTATAATACCAAAAAAATTTCTGTTAATTAATTGAAATAAATATAACAAATAAATAGGTTAGTTGTTGTCATTAAAAAAACTAGAACCAAATAAAATTTTTGTCCGTCCAATCTTCTTTAATATAGGGTGGCTGATTAATTTTGCTATATTAAGAAACCCAAAAAACTCATAAAGTTTATGTAATTTATTTGTTAGAAATTCATTTGAAAATAATACGTTTTTATTAAAGCAGTTCATTAAATTTTGAAAATAATTAAATTCAAATGGCCTCCATCCTCGTTGACATATGTACGACATCTTATCAAAAAGTTATTCATTACTGCCTGCAATAGTGCAGCGGAAACTGTCTCAATTACCGTTCGAATGGATTGCTTTAAATCATCCAAATTTGTTTGATTTTTTTGTAAACTTCTTGTTTACAATAACCCTACAAAAAAGTCAGCTGCAGTGAGGTTAGGAGACCTGGGAGGCCAACGGAATGTGGAGTTTCTTGAACTCAGTTTATTGGGAAAATTTTGCCTCAATTCTGTCATAACAGACGTTGCTATATGACAAGTTGGCCCATCGTGTGAAAACCAAACAGCGTTGAAAGAAATTCTCTTTTGGCGCAATTCTGGAGAGAAAAACCTTTCAACATCTTTAAGTAACGGCTTCCATTGACTGTAACGGTAAGACCGTTTTCTTCGAAAAATTAAGACAATGAAACTTGAAAAAACTGCACACCACACTGTGATGCGAAGTGGATGTAATTGCGTCTAATGGAGTATCTGTGGGATAAAGTTACTCCATATTCGACAATTTTGTTTGTTAACATTGCTGTTTAAATGAAAATGTGCCTTGTGAGACATAAAAATGCATTTCAAGGCGTTTTCATCCTCTGACGCAATTTGAATGATCTTCTCACAAAATTTCAAGCGAATCGGGATGTCTCTAGTGTTCTGTTTGTTTGATAATTGAATCTTATATGGAAATAAGTTTAAATCCTGCTACAAAATTGTCTGCAGTGGCTGTCTGCTGACACCCATTTGAGCAGATAAGCACCTTGTCGAAACTCCGCAATTGGATTATATGGCAGCAGGTACAGCAGCAAGAGTAATCCTAACAGAGCGATCTCGATGATAAGGTCTTCTTGCCATTGTGCCACGCTCGGCAAAACTCTTTACAAGCCCCATTATAGTGCATTTGCTAGGAGGAGTGCTGCCAAACGTGCGCCTATATTCTCTTTGGGCGGAAACAATGAACTATAAAGCGTGAAAACGTTGCACTATTCAAATTCTTGTTTTATTGTCCCAATTCTCCATTTTAGTTAAATTTATAGATCAATCTATATAACGCAACAAAAATGGAACAGGTTAGTTATACAGAAAATAAATTATTACGTTTTTTTGTTTGATAGCAGTTTTCATCAGCTACTCTGTATATAAAAATGAATGTGTGGTTGTATGTTTGTTTGTTCGTAGTTTAAGAGTGGCCAGACCGCGGAACCAATCTTTCTGAAATTTTCACAGTAATTAACTGGAACACTTGAATGAACTATAATCTACTTTTTTTCTACCACACCCCCTACGTTATATTATGTTGTTTTTTCACAAAGTTTTTAACAGATTTTTTCACATAAAAGAGCATAACTCCTCTATTTTTAACAACTAAAATTATTTTGGGGGGTGAAGTAATCGCCAATTGTTGCTTTAGCGTAAATATTAAAGTTGCCATATTGCTGGGATTAAAATAGAAAAATGAGAGTATTTTGGCAATTCATGAAACTTATTTTGGGAATTCCCAAAAACCTCAGAACCAGTTTGCTAAGCAGTTTGGAACCGTTTTTCATATTCTGTGCGCGCTTTTGACGCGAAATATATATCTGAACATTTAGTGGTGCTTTCGTGTTTTTGCTTATTTTTACCGGCTTTTGTATTATTTTCCGGCTTTTCGGATTTTTTGCCAAATTTAGTATTTTTAACGCTTCCTTCCAGTTTTTAGTGGCTATTAACATGTTTATATGAGCTTCATTTGTATATATGTTTTCTTGTTTCTTTGTTCTTGAAGGAAAGATATTTTGGCGATTTTTGAGGTTGATTTTGCGAATTAAGAAAAGTCTTGTAACCGATTCACTAACCTATTTGATACTGCTGCTTAATATTCGGTACGTGTTTTTTGCCGTTGAACTTGTGTTTTAACTTTTTTAACAGAAATTTTCAACCCGGTTATACGGCTAATTATCCAGATTTTTGCCGATTTTTATCGGTTTTTGGCATTTTTAACCGATTTCTTTTTTTTGTGATTTGCCGACCTTGTGTGATTTTTATGCAGCACAGTAATACTTTTTAATGCTTCTTGCTGGTTTTAGTGGCTAAATAGATGGTATCTTTACCACCATATATTTCGTATATCGAGCGTCCGGCGATTTTTTCACAATAACCCTAGATTTTTTCATTCATTATTGTTTTAAGCTGTTTAAAATTGTTTTTCTACTTCTTAGTTCGATAACTTGTTTTTTAATTTTATATATTTCGTTATATAATAACTTTATTCTAATAACAACATATTCTATTGGCACTAGAATAGTATCCCACAATATTATACTACAATATTACTGTACAATACTATTTTGCAATATTATTGTCAAATACTGCTGTTCAAATAATTCATGTTTCTGCTGTGCATTAAAGCTTTAACTTGAGTTGGTGCTTTCAAAAATGATTTGCTGTTTCAACAGTTTTCGTTTCTTTTTCAGTTGCCAAGGAAACTGTTAAACAAAGATCTTTCAAATTCCAAAGAATAAAGGAGCTGCTCATCTCAGTGCTCATTTTAATTGCCAAAGTAGTGCCTTCATTCTTGTTTACATATTGGACGGTATCGATGCGTGTTTGTGTTTGTAAGTTATAGTCCCTCCTCCTTCCTCAGTTGTCGCACTTTGTGTGACAAAAACCACATTAATATTTGTTTGCTGATAAACAACAGTCAAAAGCAAACTTCATATATTCATATGAACAAGTTACTGTGAGTCGACTTGTCAAAGGCAGAAGGACGGATTCGCAGTGACTTTAGGGACTCAATTTTAAGCTGCAGGTAACAAATATTTGTTCAAAAGCGAAGTTAAAATGAATTCCTTTTTTCTTAAATAAAACAGAATTTTATTTTGTATGTATAAATTAACAATAAGAGAACTTTTAGTTATTACATATGTACGATATTAACTAACTAGGTGTAAGTTCGAGTCCAACTTCAGGGAAGAAGAGGAATTATTTTTAATTATAACAATAATTGCGGTGAAACAATAAGACTACACTACTCATCAGCACCCACTGGGACTCGAACTCGGGATTATGTGAACCCTTAATAAAAATACATCATGTTCACATAATATTTTATATTAGTTTTCATACGTGAATTGTTATTTTATATTTTCCTTGAGAAAAATGTAATTTTGTAATAAAATTATACATATATGTTTCCTTTTTTAATTTTACTTACAAATTGCCTGGACTTCTCTTATATACGTTTCAGTTTTGGAAAAGCATCATAGACTTACCTAAAAAGATAATTGAAGAAGAAAGTAAATAACAAATTTAGTAAACTGTTAAATAAAATTTCAGAAATTGAATTATTTTTAATATAATAATAATATGAAAAAAATATTAAAATAAATAAAAAATTATAAATTATAAATAGCTTGTTTTCTATGTTTCCCAGCTATCTATATGTCGGCATTTCATAGGAACTACCCTAATCCAAGTCTACTTATGATAGATTATCATGCCCTTTGAAAGATTCCACATCTCTTGGAAAAGAAGAACGGGGGTCGTATGATTACAGGTTCGATACAAATGCAGAAATACTTATTGTGAAATGGAATGATAACAAGTGCGTTACAATCACCACCAATTTCGATTAGGTAGAACCTCTCCATAAAGCAGGCAGATGGGATCGAATGGCTAAAGAAAAACGAAGCATACCACAACCGCTTTTGTTGAAAAATTACAACCCTTACATGGGTGGAGAGGATCAACACGACTGGTTGGTGGGCAAGTATGCAACAAATATTAGAGCCAAGAAATGGTACTGGCCTCTATTTATTAGGTGTATTGATATGGCCATGGTAAACTCATGGCTCGTTTACAAGCTAGTTAACGATATTGATTTGAGTTTGCTAGAGTACAGACGATCTGTTGCCGTACCATACATGAAAATTATTCAAAAACCATTTATCGGTAGGCCGAGAACGTCTGCGACAAAAATTTTCGAAGATGTAAGATATGACAACCATGGTCATTTTATGGAAAAAAAAAAGAGAAACAGCGAAGATGTCAAGGAAAAAACTGTTCATCCGAACGTCTTTCATTTTGCATCAAATGTGGTGTGACACTCTGCAAGGAATGCTTCATACCTTACCACAAAAAAAAATTTGCGTCTTGATTTCACCTATAGTACGTTTGATATGTGTAAGTGCCAGTGTCCTATATTTAGGACAGTCTATATTTACGTTATTTTCATAAAAAATGAATAAATTTTTGTATTTTCGTATTATTTTACTTCAATTAAAAACGTTTCACTAAAAAAAACTTTTTAGTGTTAATTTTTAAAAGTTGGGCGTTAATATGTTAAAAACATTTTTTCGATTTTTTGATAAGAGCTTTTACACAGAATAAAAAAAATTCTTTTAAATTTTTTAGCTAAAGATCTTGAATTAATTTGGTTTTTATAGGGCATTTACACCTATCCGAAATCTAGTAGATTTGAATGAAAATCTTCAACAAAACCTTAACCGTTTACACTTCCGTTTTTTGAGATCTAACCAGATTTCATTTTCATAAAATCATATTTTGCTAAGGGTTTGACGGCAATAACTATATCACAATGAATGCATTATGTAAAAGTATGCTTTTTTTATTGCAGCATAGTATTTTAAAGTATATATTATTTTGAGTAAAATCACAGTTGTGTAATAGAGTATTTACGAAACTCTACCAGGTTTCGTCAAAATCTAGTCGCAATCTCGATTTCATTTTGTATGGGAAATCTCCTCAAAATCAACTAGATTTGATTCGAAGTCCCGAAAGTAGTAGATTTGGCTTAGGTGTAAATGGCCTGTTATAAAAATGTTTAACTGCTATCAAATCAACCTAACAAAGAAAACACAGTTTTTTTTTTTTGTTCAAATTAGCTTTATTCATCAACGTAATCTCCATTAGGAGCAACGCAATCATTCCAGCGCTGCTCTAACCCAGGCCATAGACTATGCGACCGTCGCTACAACACGTTGGCTTGTCGAGTTGTGTGTTTTGCGCACAAACTGTGCGACATTAATTCTCAATTTCAGTTCTTAAAAAAATTTGTTGAATAAAGATGACCGCAGATGTAACAATTATATATATAAAATAATATCAAATCAAAATAAAGTTGTATATACAACATGCCCCTAAATTTTACAACCAGTCGGTACAACTACCAAAAAATCAAAACTTTTAAATCTTTCGTGCAACCTAGACACAACTTCGTACGACGACAGCACACACTTTACAATTTAATAACCAACATCGTCATGTTGTACAACTAGTCGCATAGTCTGTGGCTTGCATAACAATCAATACCACTTTTGTCGAACGATTTATCTTTTGCCTCAAAATAGGCTTCAGTTCCAGCAAAAAACTCTTCATTCGTGCTAAATTTCTTACTGGCTAGTATTTTTTCAGGTTTGCGAACAGCCAGTAAACGTTGAGTGCCAAATCTGGCGAATATGGGGCAATTCGAAGTTCAATACATGTAGTTTTGCCGTTGGTGTAATCAAACCAACGGCAAAACTACATGCGATACGGTTCGCTGTCTTGATAAAACACAATTTTTTTTCTTTGCCATATGCGGTCGTTTCTTAGCAATTGCGGCCTTGAAACACCCCAGCAACGCTATATAATAATCACTGTTAATGGTATTTGCTTTTCAAAGACAATTGATGAATATTACACCATGCACACGCAAAGAAAACACAGTTTAAAATATGGTTGCAGCCACATTAGTATATACGCCGTAAGATTGTGTATTATTGTTAAAAACAGCCGATTATCGATTTAATAATAGTTTGTTTCCCCATATATATGTTTTTGTGCGCATTTCTGCAAATCTATGATTACCACCTACTAGTTTCCGTATATGCCTGCATGCAATGTTAGTATTGTATTTAATTTTTTTTTTTAACCACAATAGCTTCTATCACACTCAATACTGAAATATTTAATTTTATCATGTGTCTGACGCGGTTATTTACATGCAACAAAAATTAGTTTACAAAATCAACTTACTATTGTCAGCATTAACGAATTTTTTTCCCTAATAATTATAATTTTCTTTTAGTTTTATTTTTGTTTTCTGAAAAAAAATTGTGTTATTGATTTTAAGTAAACAATCTTTTTTTCAGTCTACATAAGAAGAAAAAAGACTTAAGACTAAAATTGTACAAAAAAAGCGTTTGTCCAAATCAAAAGCCACGCCAGAATATTAAGATGTGTGTCGTAATTATCAATACGATGGAAAAGTAAACCGTATTGTCGGCCTACCATATTATGGTTGTATCTAACCATACTATTGTCCCAACAACGACAATTTTTAATGAAGAACCATACTATTGTTGTGAACAACCATACAATGTTACATCCAATCATATTTATATGGTTATACATATAAATTTTATACATGCATTTATCCACGAAATACATAATAAATTATTTCTATTTCAGCTAATAGATACTAGAACCCAGTGAACCTGATTATATTGGAACCTGACAATATATGGCTGATTATTTTTAACTGTTTTATTTTATAAAAATATACCATACCTAATATTTTCATTTTAATAATATTGAAATAAATGAAATAGTATTGTATATCCAAAAACGGGCTCTTTTTAATTAATATTGTGAGAAATGACAAATATATGGTTCTATGCCAATCAGTTTATTAAATTTATATGGTTGTTTATTAAATTTATATGGTTGTTTAATGACAGTAATATGATTGCTTGGCATAATAACATGGTTAGGTATAACATTATCATCGTAAATTTTATTAATACCGTAGTTTCTTCCAGTTATAACAATGTTGAACCAGAGTTTAGTAAAGATTTATAACATTTTTCTAACAAAACTATGTTAAGGCAAATCAATGAATGGCGTTCAAATATAACAATATAATAATTTCCCTACCAACCATATAATTCAACAATAGTGTGTTGCTCTTAGAATAATATGATATCAACCATAAAATTTTTTTCTATGTGCACATCCCAAATTACCGAATTACCATATTTCATCTATTATCACATATCACAAAAACCGCAAAAATTTCGGTTTGTTGTGTTTAAACATGGCCAAACACTGCTCACAATCATCAACACATTCTCGTTTTTGGTCAACAGTGAGCAAACGCGACACCCACTTTGAACAGAGCTTTTTCATAGTCAAATGCTCATGCAATATAAAGCCAACACGTTACTTTGATATCTTTACGATATCAGCTAATTCACGCAACTTCACGTTTCGATCATTCAAAACGATTTTGTGGATTTTTTTTGATGTTTTCTGGCGTTATCGTCTGATTTGGACGTCCAATGCGTTCTGCATCATCGGTGCCTTTACGACCACTTTTGAAATCAGCAAACCAACGTTTTATTGTTGTTTCTGATGGAGCGGAGACCCATAACACTTTTCAAAGCTGTTGCTTTGTTTGAACGGTATTTTGTCCCCATCAAGAAGAAGTGTAAAATTAAAACACGAAATCCATTTTGATCCATTGTTTTGAAAATAACAAAAGTAGCATCACTCTTAGCACGGTGATGACTTCTCTCGATTTATATCGAGTTTTCTCAGCGACAGCACTATACGAGTTGTTATAGATGGGGTGTCATCAAACGAGTTCAAGATTAATTCAGGGGTGCCGCAAGACTCCGTTCTTTCTCCTACCTTGTTTCTTATTTTCCTCAACGACCTTCTCTATCAAACTTCCAACCCTATCCACTCTTTCGCAGATGACAGCAGCATTTGCCGTTCGTACTCTTTTGGCTATAGGCCCAGCCTATCAGAGATCGCTGCCAAGAGGCTAAATATGGATGATTCACTGAATAGTGACCTTCTATTAATCTCCGAATGGGGTCGTAAAAACAGAGTCGCCTTTAACGCTCGTAAGACCCAATGCTGATTATTGACAGGCACACTTACGACCGCAAGTGCTGCTTCGTCTGCACTCATGGATGGTATAAATATTGAGGAATCGGATGCTCTTGATGTTGTTGGAATGAAGATACAGTGTGACGTTCGCTGGAATGAACACATATTTCATGTCCCTAAAGAAGTATTCAAGTGCCTCGGTTTTTGGAAACGGTGTAAGATGTACTTCACTCCATTTGACCTCCTTACTATTTATACCACCTACATTCGACCGAAAATGGAATACAACTCTCATGTTTAAGCCGGTGCCTCAAAGTCTATTTTGGGGTTACTCGACTGTGTGCAGGAGAGGGCGAAGAAGCTCATCGGTGACAGTAGAGTATCCAACTCTATTGACTCACTGGAGCATCGACGCAGTGCGGGGTGCGTTACTCTGTTCTATCGTTGCTACAATGGATTTTGCTCTGAAGAGATTATGGATCTTGTTCCCGAAACTCGCACATTTTTACGTAGCACGCGCTCATCGTCCAGACCTCAGCCATTTGTGGTCGATTGCCTGGGGAATCGTACTACGCATTACAGAGACAATTAGTTTTTCAGCCGAACGCTTCGTCTGTGGATTAAGTTGCCTGCAGACGTGTTTCCTGTCTGTTATAACGTTGGAAGGTTGAAGTCAAATGTTCACAAACACTACTCCCTCTTTCCCCCTCCTCACAACCTATTTTGCTAGTTCTGGTACAATGCATTGCATATGTAGGGGTCATCACCTGAGTACTGGTCCAATATAAAAAAAAATAACTCATAAATTAATGAATAGAGTATTATGAAATTTTAACAGCTGTCTTTTGAAGGTTGGTATTACCTGAAAAAAGGTGAGTGCAATAAAACCAGCGCCATCTGTTTGTTTAGCCCGGGCATTTTCAGCCCATGTAGTACTTACGTGATGAATCATAAAGTATATTACTTACACCACATACATTTATAAGGAATTTAACAAAACTTTCAGTCAATTAAAAACTTATGTTCATTCCTTTGAAATAGAGCTTTTACGCAAAATTTAAAAATAAAATTTATTCTTTTAAATTTTTCAGCTAAAGATTGAATTGTTATTGGTTTTTATAAAAAAGGTTTAACTGCTCTCAAATCAATTTTAAAGATAAGGCCTCTTACAAGGCCTTTGTCTGCACTAATTTTACCGCCATGTTGTTTACGACAACTTGTCTGTCGTGTATTCATTCATATTTGTTATTCTGTTGATTGTGTGTGAATCATGGCATTATACACATGGGTGATGAATGACTCTTTTAATTAGTTGCTGCAGGACATGCATGTTTTGCAAAATGAAATGAGTAGTTTTAAGCACAAAGACACTACTGGCTACACAGAAGCCAACAACAATTTAATATTTAACAAGCGTTTGTTTCCTTTCCCTCTTTTTTTTCTTCTTTTTTTTTGCTGGCTTTTTGAAATGCTGAAAGATAAAATGATCATTTAATAAATGGAGCTTTTTTGTAAATTTTTGTTTTTTCGTTTTTGCAAATGGTAAATTTTCTAGCAGTAATTAAAGATTTGCTTTGATATTTTTATATAAATAAGGAAGTAAACGTGGCAAAGAGAGAGTATGAATTATAAAATGGGAAAAATATGATAAATAAAAAAGGGATATTTACTTGTATACTTTTTAAGATATCAAAGGAAGTTCCAAGAACGCTTAGAGTGCAGGAGAAAACTTGTTGGGAATGGATTGGATGGAAGACTTTGAAATCGTTTGTTAACAATTTATTAACAGTTATTTCCTATCTGATTTTATTAATTTTTTTTTCTGTTTTGCATAATTAGTTTATTTTTCTAATATATCGGGGGATTCATTATGAGTTTTCGTTTATAATGTTATATAAAACACACAAATTTGAAAAAGAGCTTAAAATGTTTACTATCAGTTAAAAACACAATATATGTTTGAAAGTGATATCAAGTAAACTTTGGCAAGAGCGACTGGTATTTCGAGAGTAATACGAGTAATAACGAGTGATTTTTTTGCTATTATCTTTTTGGCAATACTAGTTTTGACAGCTCACGTACGTTTTGTATCTTGTGTCACTGTCAAACATCTTCAGTTTGGTCTATAATTTAATCATGAATCGTCTTACAAACGAACAACGCTTGCAAATTATTGAATTTTATTACCAAAATGCGTGCTCTGTTAAGAAAGTTCATCGCGCGCTTCTTCCATTTTATGGTCAGTTTAATCGACCTACTGAGGCTTCTATTCGGGCTATTGTAAAAAATTTCGCACCAAATTTACATTGTTGGACATTAAACCACCAACACGCTTACGTAGAGTGCGAACTGGAGAAAATATCGCAGCCGTATCGGCCAGTGTTGGTGATGACCGTGAATTATCGATTCGGCGCCGTTCGCAGCAATTGGGCCTCTGTTACTCCACTACGTGGAAAATTTTGCGGAAGGATTTGGGTGTGAAGCCTTATAAGATACAGCTGGTGCAAGAATTGAAGCCAAACGACCTACCACAACGCCAAATTTTTGGTGAATGAGCTCTTGAAAGGTTAGATGAAGATCCACTCATTTCTGGTTGAATGGATACGTGAACAAGCAAAACTGCCGTATTTGGAGTGAAGAGCAGCCAGAAGCATTGCAAGAGCTATTAATGCATCCACAAAAAACAACCGTTTGGTGCGGATTATGGGCTGGCGGCATCATTGGGCCGTATTTCTTCAAAGATGTTGCGAATCACAACGTTACTGTGAATGGTGAGCGCCCAAAATGGAAGAGCTTGACTTGCATGACATGTGGTTTCAACAAGACGGTGCCACATGCCACACAGCACGCGAAACAATGGACCAATTGAGAGGCGAGTTCGGTGAACAGTTTATTTCAAGCTTGGGACCAGTCAATTGGCCGCCCAGATCGTGCGATTTAACGCCTCTAGACTATTTTTTGTGGGGCTATGTTAAGGCTAATATCTATAGCGACAAGCCCGCTTCGATTGACGCACTGGAAGCCAACATTGCCAACATTATTCGTGAGATACCGGCCGAAATGTTGGAAAGAGTATGCCAAAATTGGACTAAGCGGACGGACCATTTGAGGCACAGCCGCGGCCAACATTTGCATGAAATAATCTTCAAACATTAAATTATATCGACCCAACTATAGATTCAAATAAATATTTCATGCATTTTTCTGAATTTTATGTGTTTTTTTTTTAAATTTCCGATAGTTCTTATAAAATCACCCATTATAAGCTTCCAAGAGAGTCAATCATAGCTGGCTTATTCCAAAAGGCCTCAGACTTTATTCATTCCCAGAGAAAACATACATATCAAAGATGTAATATTACATGACCTAATAGCGCATTTACACAAACTCAAAATCTAGCAGATTTGAATTAATATCTACAACGAAGTCTATGTCGTTTACACCACTGTTTTTTGACATCTAGCAATTCATTTTCACAAAAGTAATTTAGGCATGCGGGTGTGAGAAAACTATTTGACCAGAGACTGAATTCATCACATTAGAGTGTATATTTTTGTTGCACCGAAGTATTTTTAAAAACTTTCTGAACAAAATCATAGTTGCATCGTTTGGTACTGATTAGATTTCGGGAGATTTTGTAGAAATCTCCTCATAAAGTAGATTTCATTTTGTATTGGAAATCTTCTTAAAATCTACTAGATTTAACTTGAGTTTTAGAATGATCAGATTTCCTTTTGGTATAATAGACTATAAGTGGTCAATTTAGCGCAGCAAAAGTGAAACTAACTGCTCACCAGAATAATTTCTCAAGAAATGGATGACTTCATGCGCTCTATGGCTCATAGTGTCCTTTTGTAGGAAATGGAGCTCGTGACGAAGTGCTTTTATTTCAGGAAATACATAACACAAGGTGCGATAATAGTAACCATTGTTGTTAATACTTTGCGTTGACAAATTTTTGAAAAAATATTTTCCAGTATTTCCACTCAACACTGTTGGTTTTAGCATATATTATATTAGCTCTTGGTACTTTTTAGGATGTTCATCAGTCCAAGTGCAAAAATTTTGCTAATACGGTAATTTTGCTCATTAACGTAACCATTGATCCAGAGGGCAGAAATAACAACCATTAGTAGCAGTAAAATTACCAAAGAAAATTTCAAAAGGAACAAGGATTTCAAAATTTCTGGCAAACTAACGATGTGGCAAGATTCTTACACGATTGTAAATGCGATCATAAGCAATTACTGTCAGAGATGGAGTAATAATTTTTAAGCATTTTTAAAGAAAAATGAATAAATAAAAATCAGCTGTTTGCATGTAATTTCATTTAATCGTGCTAAAATAAAGCAAAAAAAAAAAACGAGGTGGATTTGAAATCACATGGAGCTTTGAAATCACATGTGGTTTTAAAATCACATTTGGTTTTGAAATCACATGTGGTTTTAAAATCACTTCCGTTTAAAATAATCTTATTGGTGTACAACTTTGCTTCTGTCGTTTTGAAATAAATAGCTGTATGGGTAAGTGGTAGTTGAATTAAATAAATCGGAGATGTCACAATACATGCTGAGTTGTTTGTAAATATAGCGCCATCAATATATTGGTCGATTTGTGCCTGCATCATGAAGTTGTTCTCCATTAATCATGTCAGCTTACTAGCCAAATTCTTGTTATATGTGAAAGTTGTGAAAACGATTAACGTGGGTACCTGCCATTGTGGCCTTACCCCACGGTGATCTTAACACCGGGTGAATACAATGCGTCTACCAGCGCCCCCATACATGACAAACTGCCATGCATGAGTACCAATTCGATCTCATGTTGTTTGGACATGATCTCCCCCTTGGTTAGGAGCGGAGCCTTTCTAAAATTCCTTCCGATCTTTGGGTCACGGCACCCGGTCGCAATGCAACTCCACATCGAGCTCAAATGAACTCTCCCCGCGATTTGGGTTTAAACCACAACCACCACGATACTCCCCGAAGGGCCGCACCATAACCGGGCAGGAACAAGTTCCTGGGGCTCCCGGTTCCCGTGGTACCAGATTTAAGTCTCCGGTCAGACTTCGTAGCCCAAGGACTACTACCAGTAGAGCCCCAAACGGCTCGGGGACTGGTGACCCCCTGCAACCATACTCACAGTAAACAGCACACAGGAACACAGCAATAACAGCAAACAGCAACATAAAACAGGAACAACAGGAACGTCAGCGACAACAGCAAAACAGCAGCCACTCAACGTACAAACTGCATCACCTGCAACACAAAACACACACGGGCACAAGGCACAATAAACAAAAACAACAAAAGGGCTGGGCCACCCCCCTGTGGCCCAGCCCTTTACAACACGAACAAAACAAAAAACAACAATTAGACATGACCCCCCTCACGGAAGGACTTACAAACAAAACAACGTTGCCAGCAACCCTGCGACATCAAAACAAACAGCAGACAGCAACCAGCAACACAGCAAACAGCAACCAGCAAACAAAACACAGCCAAGTACATGACACCAGGAACAGCACAGGGCACAGGAACTGTGCTCTATGCTCCTCATGGTTGCCTACACTAAGACTTCAACCACAACTGCAACCAACTCCGCCGACGAGAGACGCACACAGTCACGCGCGAACCTGCGGTTCAACAAACGACGGTTCCGGAAATGGCAACAACAGGGAGGCTACCCTCCCTACCTTGGTCTCCGCCTAAAGACCTCACAGGCATACGCGCCCAACGCGTCAAAAGACGCGCCGACCGCCAAAACCCTACTGAAATCCCAATGGTCGCCCGCCCCTACTACGCCCATTCTCTCTAGATCCCTAATGTCATCATAAAGATGGCATTCGACCAGAACGTGTCTCCAGTCCTCAGGGCTCTCACCACATCTGCACAGCGCAGTCTCGGACAGGCCCCTCTTATGCAAAAATGCATTGAGGGAACCATGCCCCGTAAGCAAGAAGCCCGTACTGAGACTGAAGCCAAATTCCGGCCGTCCCACAACAAAATCAGCCTCGCGAATGAATTCGTGCGTTGCTCGCCCCTTTGTACTATTCGCCCATCGCGCCCGCCAGGCAGACACAAGACGTTCCCAAAGGAGCGCCTTGATCTGACTGGGTTCCCTATTAACCACAAGATCAAGAGCAGAAAGCCAATCATGTGGACAAAGCGGTAGCCCCTTCTTAACCTTGAAGGCGATCGCACGGCGAATCACCTCCAGATCAAGGGGAGCCACCCTCAGCAAGACCTGTAGAGCATCTGTTGACACCGTCCTACAAACTGGCATGCAAGCAAGCATCGCAGTTCTCTGGGCGGACTCTATCTTATTGCGGCCAACAACAGTCATGACTGTCTCGTACCACACAGGTGCACCATAAGCTGCGCATGCAACAAACAGTCCACCATATATGGCACGAGTAGCCCGCCTGCTGAGGCCCCATTCACTTCTAAGAATGCGCCTAACTTTACCTACTACAGCAGTATGCCTGTCCCTCACATATGAGAGGTGAACCATAAAGTTCAACCTCTCACTCACCATTATTCCCAGGTATTTGACTTCCGTCGCATACCGGAGACTAATGCCGCCAGAGCGAACGAGTGGTGGACGACCCCGAGACAACCTGCCTTTCAGCAGCATTGCCACGGTCTTGTCCATAGCCACCTCCACACCCACACTATCGCCCCACTCGCGCACAACACGCATGGCCCTCTCACCCCGGCTTTCCAGATCAGCACGAGACTGTCCTTCAACCAAGATGAGCAAGTCATCCGCATATGCACACAGTTTGAAGTCACGCTGCAACGTCCTCAGCAGGGAATCCATCATGAGGTTCCATAAAAATGGACCACAGATGGACCCCTGCGGACAGCCGCGTACAACGTCCCTCCAAACCGTGTCGCTGGCGCCCACCACACAGGCTTTCCTACCGCAGAAGTAACTCTCCCATAGAGCGAGCTCCCGACAGCCCACACTACGTAGTCTATCGAGAACTACACTCCACAGGAGATTGTCAAACGCACCCTTGAAGTCTACGAAGAGTCCCAGTACATATCTTTCCTCAGAGCTAGCAACACTTGACTTAACATGCAGCCAGGCATCGTCAACAGACCTCCCCTCCCTGAAACCGAACTGGAATTCAGACAGTGCTGCACCCGGACACTCTTTCAGTCGAAAGACCATTATCCTCTCCAGTACTTTTCCAAGCACTGGAAGAAGACTAATGCCCCTATAAGAGCGAGGATCAGTCCTCACTTTTCCGGGGGACTTTAAGAGCACCACAACACGTGCCTTCTTCCAAGCCTCAGGGAAGTAGCCCTCACTGAGACACTTCGCAAATATTGACTCCAGGTATTCCGGTATGGCCTTCCAGATGCTTTTACACATCTCTCCAGTCATACCGTCTATACCCGGAGATTTCCTACTCTTGATCCTGTGGACACAAACTTCTATTTCGGATCTCTCCAGCGCAGGAGGGGCGGCTCCCTCCCTAATGAGAGGAGGGCTACCGCCCGCCCGTACAACCGGAAAGAAAACCCCCAACAACGCGCCCATAATATCGCTCCAGGAAGACAATGTTACATTGTCAACCTGGAGGCTTCCTACTTCTAAACGCCTGTGTCGACCCGAACAAACGCGATAGACACGACCCCAAGGATCGTCCCTATTTTCACGCACGAATTCCCTCCACTCGTCTTCTTTTACCCTACAAATTCTACCCTTATATTCCCTCAGGCTTGCCAGATATTCAACCTTACGAATAGCTAGATCATCTGCGTTAGACTGCCGGGCCCTCTGGAATCTCTTCCTGAGGCGCCTGACACTCCTCCGCATCAGATCCAGTTCATCGGTCCACCACTTGACTTTTCTTGGCCTACCCGGACGGGCTCGGCCAAGCAGCGCATCATTCACCGCGCACATCCAGTCGTCAATCTGGCCAACCTGAGCGTCTATACCCAATTCCCTGAATTCATCTATTGGCTGTACCATAGCAGCCGCCCTAACACTATTCGCGTAACCGCCCCAGTCTATATCCCTTTTACGCCACCCGCGAGGTGACCCAGATATCCAACTCCGCCGGCGATAAGTGAACCGAATCTCAATGAGATTATGATCACTCACACCAGCGTTGTCACATACCCTCCAGCTGAAGTCGAAGTATGACAACGCCAAGTTATTGGCAATTGTCACATCGATATCGCTGCGGCCCTGTGGAGCGTCAAACGTGTACAGATCACTAGCCTCGTTTAACACCGAAGCACCAACTGTGACCAGCCATTCGCCGAGCATGATTCCTCTAGTGTGGTTCATATGACCAGGCGCATGCCTGGGCATTTTACTGAACCACATAGAGGAACATGCATTTGCATCCAGGCCTAGAATAACGGGTGCACTACTCGCTAGGAGTAGGACCGTATCCATGTACCGAATGTACGGCTCCAAAGGGACGGCAAACCTGCAATACAGGCTTGCAAAGAGCACCCGCCCAAACTCCCCCTGTACAGCAACGCAGACCCCCCACCGGGTACAGCTCACGACCGTACAATCGACCCCCGGGTCATCCACCACTACCGCAGAGTTCCCCTCCAAATCGGGGAAAACCCGCATACCCCCAGGAAGCCCCCTGATGTCACCAAATCGGAGGTACGGCTCCTGCACTAAGGCAACAGCCGCACCCCGCCGCCGCATCGCCTGCCCAAGTTCGCACGTGGCCACGTACGACTTCTGAAGGTTTTGCTGTATTACAACCGCGGTATCCATCTTAATGACGAGCGTTCACCCTAGCAACCATGGTCGCATAGACCGGGCACGCTGCAGACATCATCATGTGATCCGCCTGCAGTCCCTTGAACGCACAGTTCCTGCACCTCAGCTCGTTGGGGCATCGGCTCGCCCAGTGGCCAGCGTCGCCGCACCGTCTACACACATCCGACTGGTACTTACAGTCGCGCACCCGGTGATCAAAACCTAGACATCTATAGCACGCCGGTATGGGGTCCAACGTCCGTACCGCAAAGCGGAACCACTTTATATATGCCCCCGTTGTCCGTAAATGTTCAGCAATACGCGGCGTGCATTCTAGGGTCACGTTAGTTGTGCCCTCTTCCACCTTCCAGGGTGCCCTCACCAGTCGAACGGATCGCCTATATTCCGCGGAAGACATCAAATCCCCGAGGTTCATGGAGTGCAATTCCTCCATGAACTCATCCGGGGAGATCTCCTTGTGGACGCGCTGGACCACTATCTTAGGCCCCAACTTGTCCTTCACTGCCACCTCCAAACCTACCTCAGCAAACTTCGCGTTACCCGCCACCTTCCTCCGCTCAGCCTCCGATGGCGTGCGAATAACAGCTCCATCCTTTGTCTGACGCACCTCGTGGACGCGAACCCCCAGTGGCGGCCCGACCTCACCAACCACCTTCTCCACCACCTCCTTGGCGCTCTTACCAGCCTTACTTTTAACTACTACCGACCACGTCTCCACCGGCTTTACTAGTGGCAAGGCCGGATAAGATACCGGCGTTACCGCCTCCTGCGCCCTGTCCACAACCCTGCGTCTCACCGGGGGTACCATCGTCGGCATCGCCATCGGGGAAGCAGTGACTCCCACCGCACCAGCCTCCAATCTCCCCTTCAACCGCTCATTTTCGGCAACAAGCCCCATAAGGAGCGTTTCATACTCCCCTACCTCCTTCGCAATTTTCCTTGCAACTCCTTTGCCCACCTCGTCCGCCATAACTAACTCCAACACCTTGCAAGTCACCCTCTTCATTTCAGCGATCACCCCTTCAGCCTGCAGCTTCTTCTTTCTGGTCCTCGACTCTCTGACAGACTGCTTACTCCCAGCAACTACTCCCTCACTGGCCACCTCACCCACACACGTTACGATCACCTCGTCATCCACCACCATTGGTGCTCTAGTCACAGCCGCGACCTCACCCACACCTTTCACCGCTTCCAACGGCGTCTTCTTCTTTAGCGACTTAGGCGACCCAGCTTTGAATTTTTTTACTGACTCCGCATCCTCAGTCGACGACATCTCCGACTCTGTGTGCCGAAGCTTTGGCGGCACAAATGGTGGCGGCGCCCTGGGATCGTCAGTGGTCACGTCACTGGCGTCCCCTTTAGCCTTCGGCTTTTCCACCTTGCGCTTGCTAGCCGGCGGCATAGCGACCAATAATACTAAATTACTTAATGCGCCACCTACCTTTCAAATCCAAAATCAGTGTAGCAAAACAAGAACCAATTCACAATAGCCAAGTTCGTCACCAATGTTCCAATACCACCACCAAAACTGCTTTATCAAACCGAAGTCGATATTTCAACCACTAAAAGTTCACTTATTAACCGAACGAACCGTCAATCAAAATCCGTATTCAGGCCAACCGTCAACTATTTCACTAACACCGCAGTGTTGCCAATTCAAACAATCCCGATAAAGCAGTTCACAAATCGCAAGCCGTTTTCAATTCAACCGTCAAATCCGTTTCAAATTTTAAAAATTTATATCGCAACCGTCAATTCCAATTCAGTTTCCAATTTCAAATTCACTTTCAAATCCAACCGTCAACTTTTGTTTACACTTGGTAACACTTGGAGTCTCTTAGTTCCTTTTGGCAACACTAATGTTTCACTAAATTCACTCTAACCCAACTTTTGGCCGGAGCTTGTTCTTCTTTTTGAGACACCTTGTCAGCGGAGTCTCAAAACACATACACTCGCGACTTCTATTTGTTTTTTTTTTTTTGCCTTCAATTGTTTATACTAACACCAATACACACGACCGTATTTAAAGTTTTACGCTATCCGCATGCACGTCTGTTCGCTTCAACAATCCGACAACGAATCGTTATATGTGAAAGGTATAACTTTGTGCTTTAATATGAAGAAATCTGCGGCTGAGTCACATCCAATGCTCTAAGATATCTATCGTGAGGCCGCTTTTCGCGAAAGAACGTATGGAGATTGGTTTTAATGCTTCCAGAACGGTGATTTTGACGTCGAAGACCTGGATGCATGTGGAAACGGTTTTCGAAGATGCAGAATTGGAGGCATTACTTAATCGAAAATTGTGTGAAATGCAACAAGAATTGGCAGGATCATTGTGAATGATGCAAAAAATAATTTCAAGATGCATAAAAGTAATGGAAATGATTAAGAAAAGGGAAATTGGATTCTATACGAGTTGAAGCCAAGAAATGTTTGCGTTTGATTGCTTGTGAACAGCCTCTTGCAAGACGGAAAGGATTTCTGCATCGGACGGAAATTTAGTTCATTGCGATAATCTCTTGAGCCCGAAATTATAGTGAAATTCCGGTCAAGCTTCCATGCTGGCGGCCAAACTGAATATTTGAGATTCCGAGGTTATACTCAGTATATTGTGGGAATAACTCGAAGTAGTTTATTATGAATTGAGCTGAGCATTGAAAGATAAACGGTCGCAATACAAGGAGTGATATGCTAAAGTGATTTTACGGCATAACAATGCTCAAACCCATGTTGCGAAGACGGTCAAAACATACTTGGAGATTTTGAAATGGGAAGTCTTACCCCAACCAGTGTATACTCCAGATGTTATTCCCTCGGACTATTACTCATTTCCAATCAGTACTAAATTAGTTGTGTCTTCTCGTACAGGCTAGTTCTGGAATGTCACAACAGGCCAAATGATCTGGCAAGCCTGAACCAAGTTACCATGATCTGGATGCCAGGACATGAGGGTCACTATGGTAATAATATGGCTGACTTCTATGCCCAACAAGGAGCAGAGGGGACTTTTTGGCCACACTTATTCATGAGGCTTCAAAAAGAACCTCCTTAATGAGGAGATGAAGAAATGGTCGCAGTCTATTGTTGAGCAACATTGGAACGAGGCAGCTGGTCTCGATCATACCTAGAAATATCTAAACTTTGATGCAAAGAGGGCCGAATATGCACTAAAACTGGACAGGAAAAGCCTCAGAACAATGACAGCCGCAGTTACAGGTCATTATATCTGCCTAAAGCACCTGTACAGGTTAATCATTTACAACACAGATATGTGCAGACTATGCGGTGAGGAAGAGGAGACAATGGATTGATCACCCATTGTAGAGCTTTTGGATACAGAAGATACAGGCTGCTACAAGCGCATACGTTGAGTGACGGGGACATACTATCACTCCCAATGAAGGAGCTAGTTCGGTTTCTTGACGTACTTAACCAGTAATGGGACAAGGGGACGCACAATAGACCTACAATTGTCGCTGTGCAAGTGTTCGATGAGGGCTACATCCTATCCAATAACGATATTAATAATAATAGTAATAATAATTACTTATTTCGATCAATGGCACATGGTCTGGCTAACTGAATGAAGACGTAAAAAATGGATCGATTCGTTTATCGCTTTAAGAGGGCGTAATTCGTACACCGCCCGAGTAGTATGAACAAGTAGTGGCCAGCGTTTGTATCATAAATATATAGCATCTGTATATAATACAATAAAGCCTTGAATTTCGGAAAAAAAGGAGGAAGCAAAGTTATACACCTAAGTAGATTTTCCCCATTTTGAACAATTAATGAAAAAAACATGTTTTGTTTTAGCAAATTAATGTTCGATCAGCTTCTATCATGTTCGGCTGTTAATTAAAATTGTTTAAATCAAACAGAAGTCGGGCCACCGATTGTAGTATTAAAAAGTATAAAGTAATATTTTCTTTTTATCTGGGAACCAGTACTCAGGGGATGACCCCTACATATGCAGTGCATTGTACTGGAACTAGGCAAATAGCTTATGATGAGGTAGGAAATAGGGAATAGTGTTCGTGGAGGTTTAACTTAAACAATAACAACACGAAAGACTAAAACAAAGTCTATTGCATATATGTAAATAGTTAATTCCGCTAAGCATTATTTTTGCCAGGATTAAATATAACCCCTATGGAACGCATTTTGTTATTTTTTTGCAAAGAGAGTAGGTTTTTCTCTTCCATTATGTTCATATCTGGTTTTTTTCACTATCATCCGCGTTTTCTTTATATATTCATTGCTAATTTATTTGGATTGATGGTACTATATAATTCATTGCCTTCTTGTGTGGCAGGTGTTCGACTAATTTTTGTAGGTCTGAGAAGCTTTCACCAATTTAATTCCATTAATTTAAAATGATATGATTTCATGTGTTTTCTTTGGCCTTTCCGTGTTGTTATTGCTACGCTCAGTCATAAACTATTTTCATAGTTCCAGTACAAAGCACTGCATATGTAGACGTCATCCCCTGAGCACTGATCCAAGATACAGAAAAATAATCTTCATTACTGGACGAAATATCATGAAAAATATTACTCACAGAACGCTGTTTTCCGTAATACAGCTGAAGAAATTGGGGACGCTGTTGCAGTGTGAGTTATTTTATGATGATTTGCCAAACGAATCGGAATGAAAGAGGCAAAAAAGTTTGATGTAAGTCAAAGAGATGTGTCAAAAAGAGGCTATTGAAATACAAACTTCACTATGAATCACCCGATATATATATATTTTTTTGTAATTGTTAAAAAACAAATACTTCTTTAAGTTTAACTTTATTAAATCACATATTTTTTTAACTTCAATTTGGGAAAATGTTTTTTTTTTTTTGAACAAATTATTTGCTCACACAGAGTTTTTTCATTTTTTGCCAGAATTTCTGTTTTATTAACAAAAATATTCTTTACACTTTCAACAAGAACAGAAAAAAAACAAGTTTTTGCTTAAAGAAGAGTTTTGTGAGTTGAAATTAAAAACGCTGTTTTATCCATGTTGCATGTTTAGTCCTTGTTTTTATAAATTTATGTCAAAACAAACACACATGCACTCCCATGTGCCAGCGTACGAGTATGTGTATTTATTATTAACATCAAGGACTGTCCAGTTTAGTCCTTTTTTTTCCTCCTTTTGCATCAGTATATTTTTGTCTATAAATGTACGAATGTTATGTTGTGTTGTGTTTGTGTTATTTTTGCGGGTTTATAACCACATCGTCAAAAGATTCACATGGTTGACTAAGAAAAATTAATTAAAAAAATATTTTGTTTGTTTTATTTAGCACAGAAAATATACCAAAATAGACAAAATAACAGAAAAAAACATGAATTAAGAAAAAGCTGAAAATAAAAATTCATAAGAAATATTTTATATGGTTGCATAGTTTTTATAATTACGTATAAGGACCTCTACTGCAGTGTTGGAGAAATAAGTAGCATTCTTTTCCGAAGAACAATATTCCACTAATGTGCAAAATATATCCCACATAAGTTAAAAAGATTGTACCAACCCAAATCACAAATAATCAATACAGCCAAAAATTTAGTAAACAAGGTATTAGAAATAAGTGATGAAAAATTTCATAACAAGAATATAAAGAAAATTTCGGAAATACTAACCAAAAATAGTTTTCCGCCATATCTTATCAATAATATCATAAATACACCAAATCATCCAAAAAGCAATAGAAATGGCAACCCTAACAATGAAAGCAAACAATATTACAGCATCAAATATATACCTGGATTAACAGACAACCGCAATATAACATGTGCAATAAACAATAACAACATAACATTGGCTTTTAAACTAAATAAGACTTTAAGCACAATATTCACAAAAACAAAAACACCTATAGACAAACTACAACAAAACAACGTTGTCTATCAAATTCCATGTAAAGGTGATGATAACAACAGCTGTGATCTCGTTTACATAGGCACAACAAAAAGAAGTTTAGCAGTTAGAATAAATGAACATAAGACAGACATTAATAAAAGAAAAAAGAAAGCACTGCTTTATCGCAACATACTGTACAAACCAAACATATACCCGACTTTAACAACATCAAAATACTGGGCAAAGAAAATAATGTTAAAAAACGTTACACAACAGAAAGCTTAAGAATACAGCAAAAAATAAACAGAACAATGAACAAAAAAGAAGATACGGACAACTTAAGCGCCATTTATAATATTATTATAAAAAATAGTGCTTAAGGAAATTAGTGTATAAATGTTTTATTACTTGACTAAAAATATAATTTTAACAATTTTGTGTTTAATGTTGTAAAATCACAAAAATGTAAGTTTCTCAAATATTGTTTTCTACTTAAGATATTAATGTAATTTCATAAAAAACTTTCTTTTTAAAATAGACAAAATCCCCTGAAGAAGTGAACATAAAATTCACGAAACGTTGGGAAAAATATGTAATAAAGATTTTGCATTTTTATTGACATAAAAAAAGTTAGGCCTCACCAGCTAAGTATCTACTAAAAACAAATAACTAAATACGTTGGCCAAAAATATTATTACTACAAATTCATAAGAAATATTTTATATGGTTGCATAGTTTTATAATTACATATAAGGACCTCTACTGCAGTGTTGGAGAAATAAGTAGCATTCTTTTCCGAAGAACAATATTCCACTAATGTGCAAAATATATCCCACATAAGTTAAAGAGATTGTACCAAAAAAAAAGATGCTTAAAATTTTTTAATATTAAAATAAGAGTATTCAGTGCTTGTTAAGGGATTATTTGACAAATTTTGTCAAATAAGCCTTTAATATAAGTCATATGTCATAACAACAAAAAAAGTGATATTTAACAAAAGTGATATTTTATGAATAAGGTCGACAAAATGTATATACATATTTATATATTTGTTTTCTATATTGAGAACAATTTTTTGCAAATTGGAGCGAACTTTGTGCAAATTCAACAAATCTTAAATCATTATTTTCGAATGTACTTTCTTTAGAAGAGAATGTTTACAATGAAAACGAAGTATTGGCTGTGGAACAGCTCTCACGTCATCGTAATGATATCTTAAGTGCGGTCAGGCTTGTTGTTGTTGGGCCTTCGATAGCCTTACGTCTCGCTCTCACTGGCCACCTGTTTGCCTCTATTTTCTATATTAGTTTACAGTTTTTTTGAGGTGTTTCTTTGTTAACCATGCGGTTACTTCTTATGTGAAGGCATAAGTAATTCTTTTTAACAAACACAAAAACTGTGAAGCTAATTGCTTGTCTGCACTCAGAATAATTGGCAGAATAATAGAACCTGCGACCTCGAGACTGTTGGTCGAATACTCTACTAAATCAGCCATCGAGGCGCTCGTCGTCATAGTTAGACACAGCGCCACTACAAATTACTATTAATACCATCGTGGGCATAAGGTCTTCGTTACTCCGCCCATGTTGTCCATCCTATACTTTGCAAATTTATTTGCAACTGCATAATTAAATAAACAAAATAAATATATATTTGTTAAATATATGATTTCATTATTAAAATAAAGTAGTAAAGAACTAAATATTTGTACTGAATTGGCCAAAACTTTTTTTCATTTGAACATAAATGTGCAGTTTTTGCATGAATATCTCTTTTAGTTGCAAGTTTTTGCTTTGAGTGGATTTTTGAGGAACATTTTTTTATATATTTGCACAGATTTTGTGCAAAATTTTCGATCAAATTAATATTTTATTACTGCATTCAAACTAATTTTAGTAATTCATAATATGTAACAAAAAGTTTTATTAATAAATGTACAAATTTGCTTCCACCGTTTTTTTCGAAATTCGGTGCTTTATTCTAAAAAAAAATTGGTTTTATATTCAAAGTATTGTCTTTCACTGGGAAACACTTTCTCAAATCTTTCGAGCAGCATATGAAACCCGCTTTGAAAAACCTGATAATCTTTTGAATAAACCCACGAATATATCTAATTTTTTACTTCTTCATAAAACCGGACACAGCCAGGCCGAGTGTCACTGATCGATATAAGTAATTGTCCGAGGGAGCAACATCTGGAGAATACAGCGAGTGGAGTGTCATGCTGAAAAATCACTTCATCATGTGTTTTGTTATATTGCGGCCGTTTGTTTTTCAAAGCTCTGCCCAAACGCACTAGTTGAATTCGATAATGATCGCCTGTGATTGTTTCAGTCGGTTTTAATAAACTACGCCTAGCTGGTTTCACCAAATACTGAGCATGACCTTAGAATCGTGAATATTTGGTTTGTCCACCAACGTGGAAGTATTGCCGGGATACTCCCATGATTTTCTGTATTTGGAGTTATCGTTATGTAAAGCAGAAATCCTTCCCTCTTTGCCTTTCAAGCAGCTGTTTACAAGCAAACAAACGCAGTTCAATGTCTCTCGGCTTTAACTCATACAGCAGCCAATTTCTACTTCTCTCGGCTTCAACTCATACAGCACCCAATTTCAACTTCTCTCAGCTTCAACTCATATGGCTCATAATTTCTTTAGTTCTGGGTCATTCTCATGGCTTTCAGACATTTCGAAATGGCTTGTTGCATCACTCACAATGATCCTGCCAGTTCTTGTAGCGTTTGACACGAGTTTTGATCAAGCAGAGACATCAGTTATGCATCTTCGAAAACCTTCTTGCTCCCACCGCAACGAAAAAATTAAAACCTCCTCCAAATGACGAGAGTTCGGCACGTAAGCTGACATGTTTAATAACTTTTTGATGCAGATACAAATCATCCAATATTTTGATGGTGCTATGTTTAAAAATACCTAAGCTTATTGTATGTCATATACGACTACCACATACCGCTACAACCATCTATTGCAAAAAAGCGGAAGCAAAGTTGAACACCTAATACAATTTTATATTTGAGTTTATTAGCGTTTTCTAAATATATCGGATTTTATTTAAATTCAAAAGAGTTGTGATCAAAATTGCGATTTTTTGGGCTAAAAGAGCAAATTTGTGCCAACCAACTCTGTCTGTATAAACAGCATTGGGATCATAATCAACTCCGGGTGAGCTAGTTATAATGGGTTTGGGGAAAAGAAATAAAAGGAGTGTTCATATTTCTTTTCAAATAAAATGAGTTTTTTTTACAATGTGCTGGTTACATTTTTTTTAAATGTCTAATGTTGGTTACAAGAAAGGTGCAAAATAAAAAATAGAATAATTCCAAATAAAGCTATAGAATTTTCAGTTCGCTTTGGTACTTCTCTTCCTCTTGGTAAAAAATCGAATGTAAATTAATTTGCCGGAAAATTATCAATTTTAGCCAATCTCAATCTGATTTTAGACCGAATGGCCAATACGAACAACAGAGTGGTGAGTATAAGGTTACTTCAACAAAGTGGTAAATATAGAGTTACTTCAACAAAGTGGTAAATAAAGGGTTAATTCAACAAAGTGGTAAGTATCGATAAGAAAATTATAAGTAGTAACTAATAGGTAATATAAAATTGGGTAAATAAGGTTGCAATTTCTTTAGGTTAATTACATAATTAAAAAAATCCATATTTTGCAAATTATAAGAAAAAACTGATAAAAAATATATTGTCCAAACTGGTTTGGACAGTTGATTTTTTTTTAATCTAAAAATTTTATTTTTGATTTGCACCAATTTGCGCAATTTTTGAATTGCTTTATCTTTTAGTTGCAAGTTTAGTCTAGTTAAGTTTTAAGTAAAATATTTATGATATGGATGAACTGGTGCAAACTAGGTGGGAAATCGCTTAATGAAGTGTTTTGTCCAAATCTCTGGTATTTACAGTACCTACTTTTAATTTAAATCTTGCATTAATTTTTGTATGTTACGTTGATTGTGGAATATAAAAAAGAGTTATTAAGTAAAGATTTATTTAACGAATTTTAGTTAATTTTTATAAAATTGGCGGATAATGGAACCCGGATTTGAACTAATTTGCCCAATATATGCACAAATCCCTGTATGTTATACAAGCCATTTGTTTGTGAAATATATTGGCTTGCTCCAATTCCGCTGGCTTCGATCAAATTTGTGTTATAACATAATTATATTTTTGTCATATTATTTCTTTTTTTGCTCTCATCTGCATTAAATTTTCCTTCAAACTCTTATTTGGAAATAACTATGCTGCATGGATGCTCAAAAAGACTGTGCGTCATTAATTGTACATTTAATGATGCAATAAATGTGCAAAATTACAAATTCTTATATAATTATATATGTGTTCGAAGAAAGCGCTTAAAATCCTTAATATTGTTAATATAAAATTTGAATTTTATTAAGCATATAAAATATGCTGAAACTAAAAGCCGTTTGTTGTTGATGACTTTTTCCCAACTGCCAACTATCTTTTAGCAAGTAACGAAATAGTTTAGTCTTGTTAATCCTGCAAAAGCAATTAGTGAAAATCATATATGACTTTAACGGATTTGTGTTAGTGAATGTGCTCAGTTGTATGGAATTTTATATTTGAACTTGGAACATAATTTTTGCAATGGAACATCATGAAAAATCTTTACATTAATATTACAGATTAAAGTAGACTGAAAACCGGCAACAACAAATAAAGCCAGCAATAAAATCATTTGATGATGTGTATACTCGTATATACTTAAGTGTGTCTGTATGTGTCTAGAGTGCGTTGTGAGTTTTAATTGAGTGCCAAAAGCAGTAGAGCATAATACCTACGTGATGATGTTCAATTAAGGAAATTACAAGACGAAAATTAATGACAGTTTACCGGTTGCTGGTATGTAAAACTATACAAAAATATAAAATTATATTTAAAAGTTGGCAAGAAACAAAAAAAGGGGGAGAAGGGGGAAAATAAAAATTTAACTTTTGAAGTTTTGAACAGATTAACAAAAAGAAAACGAATGAACAGCTAAAGTAAAATTTAGCTGTAAAATTTTACTTACACACATTTCTTTCTAAGCCTTAGAACACGTTTTATGACGGATATCCGGTGGCATAGCTAAAGCTATGACTCAAAGGTTTCACCAAAATGGGAATAAGGTTTAGACTCAAAGAAAAAGAAAACTCAAATCAGATAACAAAAATCAAAAATCACTAAAAGTATTGATTATATCTAATTTAAATTGTAAATAGTAATTTAATCAAGCGTACTCTACAAGTACTGGATTTCAGATAAATGAAAAATTTCCTTCTACGTATTCATGGGCTTTTACACATATGAATATTTTAGTTTTTTACATATTACATACTCGTATATTAAGCAAATACAAAAACTACAAAGTTGTTTGTGTGTCCGCACAAATGAACAGACTTTTTCATAGGCATTGAATAGACGGGCTTGAGCCTCTTGGCCGAGTATTCTACAAATACGCCCTTCAAAGGAATTTTACAGATTTTCATTTATTTATTGATTCTAATTTCATTTGCTAAATATCTAGATTTAATTTTTTTTTACACGCTTAACTTGTACGTTTGTTTATATATTTGTATGTTTGTATTGTTTGCATATTTGTATGCTTGCATGTTTGTATGTTCGTTTGTTTGTATGTTTGCATGTTTGTAAGTTTGTATGTTTGTTTGCATATTTGTATGTTTGTATGCTTATATGTTTGTATGTTCGTTTGTTTGTATGTTTGTATGTTTGCATGTTTGTATGTTTTTATGGCTGTATGTTTGCATTTTTGTATGTTTGTATGTTTGTTTGCATATTTGTATGTTTGTATGCTTGTACGTTTATATGTTCGTTTATTTGTATGTTTGCATGTTTGTATGTTTTTATGGTTGTATGTTTTTATGGTTGTATGTTTGTATGTTTGTATGTTTTATGTGTGTATTTGTATTTGTATGTTAGTATGCTCGCGTGTTTGCATGTTTGTGTATTTGAATGTTTGTCTGTTCATGTTTATATGTTTGAATGTTTGTATGTTGTAACTCTAACCCCTATTATGTATACCCAGAGTGCACTTTTGAGGATCTTTATATTCCGCTAGTGCAAAGGACGCTCCCGGCTTAGTGCAGAAATTAAAACTATACGGGGGAAGTGAAAGGATTTTGCAACTTAAAAATTTTGGAAATTTTCAAATAAATCGAAACCAGTTCGGAGCAGTGTTTTCACATTTGGGTTTTTGCTGTGGAACGTATGTATATCTGAACTTTTATTGGTCATTTTGGACCGGGTTACACGATCCAATATCCAGTTTTTGTTTTTTTTTTTTTGTCAATATTGCCGGTTTTTGTCACTCTTTTTTGCTGATTTTGGGATTTTTTTTCCAAGTTTGTGCGCTTGTTGTGCAGAGCAGTAGTACTATTTAAAGCTTCCTGTGGCTGAAAAGGTAGAGTGTACACGACAGGAGCAGTTATTAACACGCTTATACTAGCTTCACTAGTGTGTTTTTATTTATTTGGACCAGTACTCAGGGTAAACTAGGAAAATAGGCTGTAAGGAGGGAGAAAGAGGAAGCAGTATTTGTGAACATTTGACTTGAACTTTCCAACTTTATAGCAGATAGGAAACACATTAACAGGCAACTTGTAATTTTGCAACCCATGTCGTATGAGTGATTGTTTATAGGGAGAAATAAGAACATACATACGCGTACTCATATACACTTTCATAGCACACCAAACTAATAAATAAAAAATAAATGTAGCTAAAAAAACTAAAACAAACACGCTTCGATATCGAAAAAGTAAGAAATAAACTTTAAACAATAGTAAACGAAAAATTGCAGTACTATTGTGGTGTGGGGTATCATAATTTTCGTACATTGAGCTCGATACTAACAACTTAGTTATGGACTTTTGGATTAATTTTGCAATACGAAAAGTATCATACTTTGGATATATATAGCCATTCTTACTTTTGTATTAGGTTGCTTAAATATAATTACCATCTTACTATAATGCTAAAGCATCGTTTGGTGTATATGAATTTGTAATTGATCCAAAATATATATATATATTTTCTTCTACAATACCATCGTCATTAGCCATCGAAACAAGTTCCGATGCACTTGAGTTTCTAGTTTTGTATAGCGCCTAAATCCTCACTATGAGATGCTTTTTTGACAATTTGGAAAACTTTAGTTACAGCCTGTTTCACAATCTCAAAGAAGGATGTTCAACCGCATTTAAAGTGAATGAAAAGTTTATCTGAATTCTATGTGACCAGTCAGTTCAACGACAATGCGAATGAAACCATATGGGTTTACATGCAAATTTGTAATTCATCGAATGTGTTATAAACACCACGAACTCAAGTTGCTAAATCACGCACTTATTGTTTTGCTTCCACATTACAATATTTTAACAATAAAGATTTTGGGTGATATTATTAAGGGATACAGATTAACAAAATCATGTAAACAGCTGGAAAACATAAAAAAATAAATTTTCACTCTAAATTGTTTCACTTTTCACTAAATGATAATCGTGAATAATTCCCATGAAATACTTTAAATGATACTTTGCCTTAAAATATGTTCACATTTCCCATCTATTTGTTCATGTAATTTTTGCTGGCAAATTACATGCAACTAACTAAAATATAATATTCAATAATAAATTGTTGATAAAGCTCAAAGCGATATATCCTGTGGTTAAATTTCAAGGGCCGATGTTGAATGTGAACCGCACCTAAGCGCCAAGTTTTTTTTCAAATTTTATTTGACATTTCTCTATTTCAGATTTATTCAATTTGAACCATGGAGAGATACACAATCCAACAATGGGCAGAATGGTGGCAAGAAATGGAAACAGTGGATGACCAATTTTCGAAGAAAATCATCTTCAGTGATGAGGCACATTTTCACCTCAGTGGATTCGTCAATAAACAGAATTGCCGCATTTGGGCGAATGAGAATCCAAGAGTGACTGTCGAAAAACCAATGCACCCACACAGAGTGACTGTTTGGTGCGATTTATGTGCTGGCGGCATCACCGGGCCGTATTTTTTCCAAAATTTCGCTATCGTGAGATGATAACGAACTTTTTATGGCCCGAATTGGAAGATATGGATGTAGACGATATGTGGTTTCAGCAGGACGGTGCCACTTGCCACACAACTAACGAAACAATTGCTCTTTTGCGCAACAAATTCAATGGCCGTGTTATCTCACGTAATGGTGATGTCAATTGGCCGCCAAGATCATGTGATTTGACACCGTTGGACTTTTTTCTTTGGGGTTATTTGAAAGAAAAAGTGTACGTCGATAAGCCAGCAACAATTCAACAGCTAAAGGATGAGATAATTCATCACATTAACGGCATAGAACCTCCATTATGCCTCAGAGTCATCGAAAATTTGGACCATCAGACGGAGGTGTGCTGCCGTGGTCGCGGCGCCCATTCGGCCGATATTTTATTCCATACATAATTGAGTACTACTAATATATCATAATAAAACAAAATTAAAATAATTTCCTAAATAGTTTGTGTTTTATTCAAAATCAACATCGGCCCTTGAAATTTATTACTCAACTAAACACAAAACAACAGGTCAATTGACGGTAGTTTTATTAAGTTAACAAAAGATGTAGAGACAGGTTTTTAGAAATGCCTTACAGATAAGATAAATAGTGCTGGACTTCCAATTAAAAATTTCACCAATTGAAAGAAGGTAAGCTTTTTTCTAAAAATATGTAGTTTGTGGTACAACTTTTGACCACAAATATATTACTCTAAATAAAGTAGTATTTGTGAGAGAATCTCACAGAAAGTTGACTGTTCCATTCCTACTTCGTAGTCTCTTGCTATCACACTCCGATATCTGTCGTCAGCAAAGAACTCCAAAAAAACACCCACACTATTGGCGGAATACCAAATGATTTTAATGAAGACGGCAGAAAATTTTAATTATAACTAAAATATACAAAAAGCAGCTTTATTTTTTTTATGTTAGACCAGTACTCAGGGGATGACCCCTACATATGCAGTGCATTGTACCAGAACTAGGAAAATAGGTTGTGAGGAGGGGGAAAGAGGGAGTAGTGTTTGTGAACATTTCACTTGAACCTTCCAAAGTTATAACAGACAGGAAACACGTCTGCAGGCAAATTATTCCACAGGCGAAGCGTTCGGCTGAAAAACGAACGCTGTAATGTTGAAATAATATAAGAAAATTAAAATTATTAAAAAGGTAGCGTTTTTAATTAATACTAAACACACTTACAGTGTAACTTCAAACTCGTCTTACAATAACATTATTGTTCCGATTTTAATACCTTGTTTATTAGCTTTTAGAAATCCCACAAAGTTCATTATTGTGTGAATATATTCACTGATAGCTTTTTTTATTTCCATAAACAATGGTTTAAGGAATTTCACGATAGCATTTTTCACTCCGAGGGGAATTAATGTTTCGTGTGAATAAAAATTCCACTTGTTGATCATGATAGGGCTGAATCTGTTTAGATTTTGTTATTGGTATCAGGGGGCTAATTCTGTCATTCGTGATCGAAATTACAATCGAGTAGAAAATAATTTCGATATCGTGTAAATTTCTAATGAAGTGACTCGTTACGTAACGAATCGAGTTATCACTTCAATGTTGCAAAATACTGACAAAATGTGTTTTATAACACTGCCGAAAATTGTATGTATTTGCATACTTTGTATACTTGTTGTACACTAAAAACTAAATAAACACACATACGTTCACAATAACAATTCATTTAAATCAGTCATGTATGCGTGTTTGTACATTAAAAAGGAAGTGAATAGAAATAACAATTCAGTAAATATGTATGTATGTAAAAAACAACTATTTAACTATGTATAAGCATATGTATGTATATATGAATTTCTAAAAAAATAAAAAATAAATTCTTGAATATAATAACATGTGACTTCAAATATAAGTTTTTATGTTCCTAGCAATACTCATCTATATCATCATATATACATCATCATATGAATTGAAAAAATCCTTAAGAACCAAAAATTCTCAATTCAATTTAACTACTATTGTTATTCAAAACAAATTTTTCATTTACATTTCTGTTTAGCTGCTTTTCGATATTACTTTTGCTTACGAGTAAAAAGTTGCACGGTTGCATTCGAATGATTACTCGCTATCGAATGCCATCAATTTCGAAACCTTTTACTCGATATCGAATGAGATAATCCCAAAAGTGTAAAATCTCGCACATTCGAGTAAAAACTCGCTAGTAAGCATATGACAGAATTAGCCTCCAGTATTAGAAGCTAGTTTAGTGAAAAAAACTCAATTATTTTAATTAACGTTCTCTCCTTTTTAATGCATTTAAGTAAGGAAAAGTAGAGACGTGTGCAAAAGAAAGCGCTGGTTTTTTGTGTTTTGACAGGTATTATTAAAACATATTTCTTTTTAAATTCCGAATAATTTATTTAGATTGATGGGATATAAAGTTACATTTTTGAGAATATTTTTCGCAAATGTCCAGGCTTACTGATGATTAGGGTAGCTCCTATAAAATGTCAGTAAACATAAAAAACAAGCTGTTATTAGTTAATTTTTAATATTAAACTAAATTTCGGTTATTTCGCTAAATGTAATATTGCTAGTTTCACTCGCACAAAATTCTTTAGAAATTTATATTTTGCCAAGAAATCATTAATTATGTTTTCCCTCAATCAGCTAAGGCAACGCCAATGCAAATATACTTCTAAAAGTAAATTTATTTTCACATCTCTTTTTTAAATTTATTTAGTTAGTTTTTTTTTACCCCACCCGCAAAGAAAGAAAAAACATTTTATTTATTATCAAGCATCATCAGTAGTTAATAAACCGTCCTGTGCCACGTCCTGGCTGTCATCATTACATGCTATTCTCAATGAACATTTTAATTAGTCTTCAGTTGATTAATGCACACTGATAATCTAGGCAGTGTAATAGAAGCAAACTTAATGCAAAAGGATACATTACATGCAAATTTGTTTGTTCAAACACTTCCAATATGTGCAACGTATGTACGCTGGTGTATGTTAGTAAGTATATTAGAATGTGTGGGCATGAGTGTAACATTAAAAAAGTAAATTATAGAAAAAAAAGTTCAAATTTTTTCAGCTAGAGTTGTCGTCTCAAATGGAAAAAAAGGAAAACAAAAAAGAAAAAAAAAAAATACTGACCATAGAAAATGAATAAAGCTGAATTTGATTATAATCACAAAGTACTAAAACAACAAGGACAAAAAAATCTTTTTATAGAAAAAATTACATTTTTGTTGCATATAAAAGGCTGAAAGGATATCATGAACAGAGTCAGCATAAAAAGCGTCAAATTAGAAAAAAAATTATACTTTTCCTTTTTTATTTTTCGCTTATACACATAGACATACATACACACATACACACATATACTAACGCTTTCGTTTAGCTAACAAAAGCGTCGCAAACTTAATTAAATGTAAAATATTGAACAATGCCAAGGCAGCATAAAAAGGACATGTCAAATAAATGAGAAAATTGATTTAAAATTTTCTAGTCCATACTAATATATAAAATATCGTCTCTTTTTTTTTCAATAAAAAAAAAACAACGGCTGCTGCAAAATTAAAAAGGAAAAATAATTTAACTAAATTAATTAAAACAAGTGACCGGTGGAGAGCAGGAGACACAATAACTTTTGTTTTAAAATTCCTCAAAAGCAACTTTTTCATACAAAATTGATTTTCCCGATGGTTCAGCGTAAATTGTTTAATTTAAATTAAGTATTGTTTTCATTAAATACAAACATACATACATATAGTACACTGGCATATACAGCAGCAGCAATACGTTTAAGGCAACATTGACAATAAAATTACAATGACTTTTGCTGTTCTTGACAAGCTGTCAAATGATTTTTGTTACAAGGCAAAAAAAAAAATTTCCCAGCAAAAATGTTAAAAGTCTACACAGTAACAACAGTTTTTCTTTTCACTTCCATGCGGAAAAAATATTAAACAATTATGAAATAAATATTTTTAAAATATTTAATAAATAAAAAGAAAATTACAATTTTCTGTTGTGTTAAGGACTTTTTGTATGTGCGTTTGTTGTCAGTTAAAGCGTCAAAGAAATAAAATTATCAAATATGCATTTTTTTTAATTACATACCAGTATAACAAAAGGCAACTTGACATGACAAATAAAAAATCTTTAAAAAACATTTACTAAAAGAAGGGTAACAACGGAAAATTGAACGTTTTAACAGGACATACATTTACCGAGAACAGTAGTAGACAAAAAATAAACATTTCAAGTGTCAATGTGCTTGTGGGTGATCCAACAATGGGGGAAATTTTTAACATTTTTAAAATATACCAGTAAAAAAATTATAAATAGCTCGTTTTCTATGTTTCCCAGCTATCTACATGTCGACTTTTCATAGGAACTAATCTACTCATCAGTAGACTTTGGAAATTTTTGAAAGATATTCTCAAACATTCAACTTTATATCCCAACAATCCAAATAAATTGCTGAGAATTTAAAAAGAAAAATGCTCTAATAATATCCGTCAAAACACAAAAAACAAGCTTTTCTACTTATAAACTTCTCTAACATTTCTTTACACCTTTCAAACAAATGAACAACCGTTGGTTGCTACGATTTGCTTTTTGAAAGTATCGAAAAGCAGAGAAAAGTAGAGTTTTTTTTTATCTTATAAAATTTATTTTACTGAATATGTTTTTATCAATTGTTTTTCTAAATGTTTCTTCTTTTTACTTTTTAGATTAAAATCTAAGATAACTCTTAACTTTGAGTTTGAATTATATTTTCTACTATGTAGAAATCTTTTTAACTTCAGTTTTATTTCAAAAACCTTCTCTATTTGAGCTTTTATTACTGTTTTTAGTTTTCAATATTTATTTCAAAATTCACTTTATTTATTTTTAAAAACATATTTATTTAAAAACTGTAATTTTCGACCACATTCCTAAGTTCAGTCGAAACTATTGATTCCCAATTCTCCAAGCAAAGTCGTGCTGAAAGAAGATCAAACTTATCAATGAATTAGTAAAAATTTTTTCAATGAATTGTTCTCATCAATGAAAACTAACGACCAAAGCAAAAAGGAACAACAAAGAGTAAATTCATAATTTACGTAACAAAGAGCACTGCAACGGTAAAGTAAATTTACAATTCAATCACATACGCTACCGTTCATCTCTTTCTACGCTTTTAAGTAATTGATAAAAAATATTTAGTACAAAAAATCGACTTAGCAACAACTGAATAAAAATACTGATGCAGTTAATGAAAAAGGCATGCTACCATCCATGTTCGTTAACTTATACAGACTTTGCAAAGGCTTTTGATACAGTTAGTCATCATCTTTTGTATACATTACTATTTTGTGAAAGTCTCCTTAATAACAGAAAACTTATAGTTAAAATCGGAAACGCTTCCCAGTCATTTTTAATAAATGCTTATTCTGGTATTCCGCAGGGAACTCATATTGGGCCATTACTTTTTATACTTTTTATCAATGATCTACCAACAACTTTTAAGTTTTCTAGATGTTATTTATTCGCTGATGATTTAAAATTGTACTTTTGTATCTCCAGTCTGGGAGACTGCTATAAATTACAAGCTGATCTTGATAAATTATCTGACTGGTGTTCTGAAAATGATATATATAAATTTTTTTCTTTTTTTTCTAGCTTGGACCAGTACTTAGGGGATGACCCCTACATATGCAGTGCATTGTACCAGAAGTAGGAAAACAGACCATCCATTAATTATCAAAATGTTCTTCGATGTCCTATACTCATATCTTAAGCCCATTTGAATTTGATTATTCTATTAATGGCCTCTCAGTTAAACGTGTAGCTGAAGTAAAGGATTTAGGCATATTTTTTGATAGTAAATTGAGTTTTTCTATGCATATTGATTATGTTGCTTCGAAAGCCTATTGTATGCTTGTTTTCATACGAAGAAATTCTAAAGATTTTAAGGATGCATATACCCTGAAACCTTTATACATTTCTTTAGCCCGCAGTAACTTGGAATATTGTTCTATTATCTGTAATCCTTATCATGTAAGTAAATTTAATCGTATTGAACGTATTCAGAAAATTTTTACTAAGACCGCTTTAAAGTTATTATGAACTGCCTTCATCAGTACAAAGTTATTAGACTTGCAATTATTAAATGACCGCAAAACTTATTCCTTGCTATTGCTGGCCTATAATATTTTATCTAACAATATTGATTGCCTAGAACTAAAAAGTTATTTTACCTAATATCGTCCTCCCAACGATTTAAGAAATAATCGTATGTTTGAGAAGAGCTGTCTAAGGACTAATTATGCAAATAATGAACCAATTGAAAGATGCTTACATTTATATAACAACTTGTTTCCTTTGTTAAATTTTAATGTTAGTCTTAGTTCGTTTAAATTTATGTTATTTAAATATTTTAATAAGAGTGTTCAGAAATCTGTAAGAATATAATTCTGTAGATGAAATAGTAAAAATAAATAAACAATAAATATTCAAATCTTAAGTCGAAAAAAATATTTACTTCCAGTGCTAGACAAAAAAGAAGAATTAACTACATACCGCTCCTTTCTTGCAACATAGTCGTATCTCAAAAAATGAGCTTTTCGAGTTAACAATGCAGAATTGTTAACAGTACTACCATTTATATTGTGCCATTTGCTTTGCTCGTAAACATTGACGACAGCTATTATCGGTGTAAATTTTGTTTTTGCAAATATGTTTTGCTTTTATTAACAAAAAATATTAAATAAAAGTAATTTTTCCCTAAATGTGTTGGCGCTTCCGTATAGAACTTTTGGGCAACCCTGGTTTAGACTGTCACAATAATAGAGATGAGAGTAATAATATAACATAGTTTATCATGCTAATATTATTAAAACTTCTACCAAACATATGGTCATATGAGATAATTTGAATCTTGAGTGCGTTTAGTTTAGCAACGAGCATTTCAGACTAAAATCGCATTATTTGGTTGTCTTAAGCGATATAATTAACAATAGTATTTAGAAACATTTCATTTCAAATATAAAAATTTTTTTACGTGTGTATAGAGATAAATATTTGAAAATATATTTGAAAGCGTATCAAGCATGTTAATGATGAGGTTAGCACCTATGAAATATCAACATATAGACAGCTAGGAAATACAAAAAATATTAGCATAAAGTTTTTAATTGGTATATATATAGGGTGGCGCAGAACTACCTCTATTGACAGAAAGATATGACATAATTAAGATGCTGTTCGTAGTCGATCGGCTTCAATTCTTGAACCAGCTGAACATTTTACGGCAACATGTGTAATATGACCAAAATCATCTGAGCAGGCCTTCGCAACAGCGAATAGTTTTGGACTATCCTGTACGAATAGTATGCACAACACATTGGATATTTCCTTCCGTGTACACCGTACGTGATCTTTCGGTACATGGCAGGTGTTTTACTATACCATGTTGTCGAAAATTGGCAATCGGGCGGTTTAGTGTAGGTGCTGAAGGCCCAGTACTCCCATTAAAAAACGATGGTAACCACATTGCATTGTTCCATGTTAAATTCTCTAAATCTTCTTCACAAAGTTCTCAAATAAAGATTAAAAATATAAATATTTCTTATTTTTGCAGCTAAAGATCGAAAAACAACAACAACAAGTCAGATCAAAGATATTAATTCACAAAAAACAGCTTTAACTTCTCATTGTTCAAAATTTAATCACTCTCCAAATTTTGAAAATTTTTCAATTTTAAGAGCTGAAAATAATTATAAGAACCGTTACATGTTAGAAATAAACACACCAACAACACAGAGAATTAACTTCAAGGTAGACACAGAAAAATTAGCACAGAATTATAGATATTTAGTTAATAAGAAATTCTAGATTTGAATTATTTAAAAATGAATGTTAGAATAAAATTTTTTAAATTATGTTAATAGTATTTTCATGGTTTTCTGTAAACAACATTTGTTTTGGTAGTTGTGAAACAACATGTTGCAAAAGATGTGTTGGTTGCAAAATTAGGTTATTTTGGTTTTTATGTTATTTTTTATGTTTGTTATTATTGTTATTAATATTATTTTCTCTTTTGAATTTTTTATTAACCAAAAATTTTTCTGTCAGTAAATTAAACAGATATTTTTTAAGTTTTCAACTTTACATTTTTCAATTTGATAATATTGTTAAGAATTTTTCTTTGTGTAGGAATTGATCATTTTTCTTGGTGTATAGATTTTTTGTATATAGGAATTTTTTGACAATAATTTTTCAAATTGAAAAATTTTTTAATAACATTAATTTTCCTGACAATGAATTGTTATCGAAATATTGAAATTAAATACTGTTGAATTTTTTATATAAAATAAAAAACGATCTCTAGCTGCAAAAATAAGAAATATTTACTTAAACAAGATCAAGTAATTAAATATCAAAATATTAACGGCCGTATGCAAAAAAACTTAACAAAGCTTGGTAAGCAATTGTTAAGAAAATTTTCCTAACGTTGTATCCAAAAAGAATTATTAGCTTACCATGCGTTTAAAGTTGAAATGAGCCACTTTAACTGTACGTTAAAATGACATTTGATTTCTTGATGTTGATTTGCCTCGAAATTCACAATTTTATGAAAAATATTAAGAACAACAATATATTATAATTGTTAGAAAAATAAATTAGCGCTTTACATTTTATATGAATTGAAAATATTAATTTTGAAAGGGAAACATAAATAAAAAATATGTTAGTGATGCACTTTCAATCGAACGGATACAACTAAAAACGTTATTCGAATAATACAAATATTTGTAGTATAAGAAGTCCTATTAATTTTTTTCAATTTCATTAATACACTACATATTATATATTCATTATTTATTCAAAAGGTAAATCCAGGAAATAGTTGTCCAAAAAGTGTTATTTTATGTAACAATAAAAGTTTTTTTTTTTTTAAATTTGTTTTTCGATTTTCGAATATTAGTTTTCATACATCACTATTGAAAAAATTACAACTGAACATAACGACATTGCCAGAATAAAACAATTTTGCATAAACTTTTTTAACAAATGTATGGTAGTGTTAATATGTTTGGTAACTAACGTATGCGTTAAAACTCAAGTAAGAGTTTTTTTTTGGATACGGCCCTAAAAATATAAATAAACTAAAAAAGTTATTGAACATTCAAGTTATTAAGATAGTTCTGCGCCACCCTGTAAAATATACATGGTCTGGTAAAAAAATAACCGTTAACCAATAAGTGCATTTCAGAAGTGTTTCCAGGATTAGAAAAAATACTGGCATAAGTGTATTATATCTGAAGGGGGTTACTTTGAAGGGGACAACATAGTTATTGATAAATAAATAAATACTTTTAAAAAAATTTTTAAATAACGGTTAATAAAATCAGACGTTGATAAAAAATCAGATCTCGTATGTATTTTTTTCGTTAATTTACTACCTTATATCTTTTTTCATCTTCATATCTCCTGCAATTTTTAATATTAACAAGTCGTTATTGGCAAATAGATTTGCCGTTTTGCACAAAATCTTTAAAGCAATTGTTTAAAACTCGAAGCTGGGGCTTAATGTTTGCTTTGTGCGGCAAAGATTTTATTTAATGAAATAATAAAAAAATTGACACACATAAGCATAAAACCTAATTTCATTGCTTAATAAGAAAACACTTTTATTTTATATGAATAGTACATTTAAGTACTCAAATGGGGATATAAGCAAGACTTTGCAGGAATATTCATATAAGTTTAAGTGAAGCCATAAAGGATCAGTGGTAGAGCAAAAAAAAAAAAAGAAAAAAAATTAACTAACGACCAACAAATTGAAAAATCTCTGGACAATAGTATAAAATAACAAATATGCACATAAAGGACACACCCATTTCATGTTTCAGAATTTTCATACAAGCTCCAAGTGAAGTTGAGCGTCTAAAATACATTTTAAAATACACTCAAATACAAAGTGAACAAGAAATTCAAATACTCTTGAACATAAAGGACAACAGGACACTAAATGGAAAATGTCCATATGTAAGTGTTAGTTTGAATAGAAATGCATGTGTTAACGCTTGAGTATGCGAAGGTTTATGTCCAAAGCAATAAATTTTTATGCGCTTAAACGCACACATGTGTCACATATTCACACTTTTATGCTACCAATAAAAGCTGAGTGTATTTGTGTGTTTATTAAACACAAGTTCCACGTTATAAAAAGACGACTACGACCAGGACGATGACGACAGACTGCTAACAAGCAAATATTTACAACAAATGACACAGCCAGGCGTTGTCACATGCATTTTACTTTAGTTTTCGCTAAAACAAAAACTACAACTTCGACGCCAACTGCTATATTAAATTTTTCGCTGCACATAAATGTATGGAAGGAATTGTCCCGCAACAAATAAAAAAAAAATACAAAAAACCAAAACTTTCATTCATAGAGTTAACAAAAGTAAATGCAGCTGCCAAATACAAAAGCATCTAATACTATTTCTATTTCGAATTTCCAAACTCATATACGGTTTCAAAGAAGTGATTGTTTGGCTAAATTTTATTAAAGTTTTACGACTATTATATATTTGTTGTTGCAGTTGCAGTAGTTCTTACGGCTGCAGCTGAAGCAACAACAACCAACTGTTGTTGTGAGTTTTTTTCCTCTTCCTAATCCAAATCAATTTGCATCAAGAGCCTCATTTTATTCTATTACGTTACATTCTGCTGTTTCCCACTTAAAACATCACCATCTAGAGAAAACACATGCAGCCAATTTTATAGCGCATGGAACATTTCCTACAAATGACAGGACAGTAAATGCTTAGTTTGCAATATTATGATATAGAAAAAAATAAGACCACAGAAAAAGAATCTCAGAAAAATTACACTGTAGAACAGCCAAAAATGTCCTGCTAATAAAAGTATGCGGACTATACCAATTTTGATAAGCTTAATTCAAAACTGTTTTGGTAAGGATTTTTTTTACAACCCTGGACACTAATTCCACAGTCGTGGTTGAAAATAGATGCAAAACGAAATTGTCTACGAAAGTGTGAAATTGTCTGAAAAGTGGTGCTAGAAATTTTTGTCAAAAAATCTTAATTTGTCTTATAAAAGAAACTTAATTTTAGGAAAAAATCTGCAAATGTTTTTTAAGTGTAAACGCAAAATAATTTTTGTTTTGTTTTGAAAAAAGAAGAACAACAACAATTTTAAGTAAAAATTGAGTTCCTGTGTACTCTACACAAACTGCTTGGCAAACATGCCATAATTTTACATTTGTGCAAGGATTTGCCGTTGTTTATTATAGTCTTTTTACACCAAATTAAAATCTGCTTATTCCAGATTTCAAGCCAATTCTAGTAGATTTTGTGAAGATTTCCCATACAAAATGCAATCTACTTTATGAGTAGATTTTGACGTAATCTCCTGAAATCTACTCAGTATCAAGTGAAAGCAACCGTGATTTTGTTCAAAAAATACCTAAAAATACTACGCTACAACAAAAATTACACTCTAATGTGGCGTATTTAGTCTCTGATTAAATTGTTTTGTCAAACCCGCATGCATAAATTAGTTTTGTGAAAATATAATCTGACTTGATGTCAAAAAAAATGGTGATGTAAACGATATAGATTTCGTTTTAGATTTTAGTTCATATCTACTAGATTTTGAGTTGGTGTAAATGTAGTATAAGACAAAATTAACCTATTCAATAGAACAGCGAATTTTATTTTGAAAATCACTGATTTCAGAGCGTTGGGAAACTTCCCAGTAGGGCATTTATACCTCATAGTCTATTTACTCCAAAGCAAAATCGGTCAATCGAGATCTCAAGCCAAATCTAGTAGATTTTGTGAACATTTCCCATACAAAATGCAATCTACTTTATGAGTAGATTTTGACGTAATCTCCTGAAATCTACTTAGTACGAAGCGATGCAACTGTGATTTTGTTCAAAAAGTACTTAAAAATACTACGCTGCAACAAAAATATACACTCTAATGCGGTGTATTCAGTCCCTGGTCAGCAAAAATATAGAGTTTAATGAGGTGTATTCAGTCCCTGATAATATTGTATTATCAAAACCGCATGCATAAATTATTTTTGTGAAAACGAAAGCTTGTTATATGTCAGAAAACATGGTATAAACCAATGGTGCCCACAAGTTCTATATGGAAGAGTAAACACCAATACATTTAAGGAAAAACTACTTTTATTTAATATTTTTTGTTGTAAAAAGCAAAACATTTACAAAAACGAAATTCACACTGATAATCGCTGCCGCAAGACATGCGAAACTGTTGTTGCTTTGCTTTTGTGTATGTGACCAGTGAAGAATGACAAAAAAATATATAAGACGAAGTTGTTTGTGTATTTTTCATTGCTAGTGCTGAGCGCAGCATATATGTATGAAAGAGCACAGCCCTATAGCTAAGCGCACTTACAAAACAATTGAGTATCAAGCGCATAGGGTTTTGGCACACTTGGTGTAAACAATGTAGATTTCGTTGTAGATTATAATTCAAATCTACTAAATTTTGAGTAAATTTAGAGTAAATTTAATAAGAGCATTTGTCTGTTTGCACAAATATTTGAAGCATGTTTTCACTACAAGCAAACATTTTATTTTTGCAGAAACATATTGAGGTTTGTCAAATCGCTTGTATTGTTTAGCGTTTAGTTTTGACATTTCAGTGACAATTTTAAAGAGCAAAGTAAGAGAAGAAACACACAAAATAAATCAAAAAAAAGTTGGCTGTAGCTCGTTTCAGTATTTTTCTCATCGCGAAATTTTTCACATGAAATAAGGAAATTGAAAGAAAACCGATGAGAATTGAAATAAAAAATCATTTCCCACACGCAAGGGTTTCTACAATTCTTTTTTATGAAAACTATCTGTCAATTGAGCTTTTTGACATTAGTTTTTGGAAAGTTTGAAAAAGGTTTGGTTACGTAGGCAGGCCGATGGATGCACCGGAATAGCATAAGTTTTCCAGCTCACTTGGGTCTTAAAGACGTTATCTTTGTGAGTAAACGATATAGTATGTTTGGCTTTCGGTCGAAACACAGCACCATAGGATACATAGACTAATAAAGGATACATAGAATAACAAATGTCATAAGAAAGCCTTTTGAGGATAAGATGCATTGCTCAGATCTATTCATTAACATTTCACAAGCTTTTGATAAAGTGTGGCACTTGCGTTTAATGTACAACAATAAGTTATACTTGCCAGCAAACACTCACAAGCTTCTGGAAAGTTACTTAGTCGCAATTTTCACGAGGCAAGTTTAAATGCGCAATTCTTATCAAATTTTCTTTTAAACTTGCTTTTATGTTCAGACACAGCAATTTTACTTGAGCAACTTTCGTTTTCTATTGCTTACACTTTCTTAATCTTGCTTGTACTGCATTCTCAAATTTTTCCATTTAGAAAAGTAGAGAAGTGTGCAAAAAAAAAACCTTGTTTTTGTGTTTTGACCGGTATTATAACAGCAATTTTCTTTTCTTATGCGCCAGGTATCATCCAGAATCCTCCCCAATCTGTCTGGCCTCAGCGCCAAGAATTGGGCGGTAAATTCTCTTCTTTAATTACCACTAGCGCACCTTCCGAGACGTCAATCTCTCGATTTTTCCACTTAACTGTTTTATGTAATTCAACTTATTTAGATTGTTGAGATGTAAAATTGAATGTTTGGGAGTATCTTTCAAAGGTTTCTTTCAAAGTCTACTGATGACTAGGATAGCTCCTATGAAATGTCAATATATATAGACAGCTAGGAAACATAGAAAACAAGCTGTTTATTACTTTTTGATTGGTAGCCATTTTCAAAACTAAATAATATATTTTGATTTACTATCAAGCCAACAACAATTTTATAATTTCTAATTACAAAGTAATAATATTAAATAAATAAATGAATGTTTCGTATTAAATATTTTTTTAAATTATTCTTATTTTTATGAAATTTGTTTGCTTAAATGCGCATTATTATTTTCTTATTTTACTCTGGTCAGTTTAGTATTTGAGTTAAATTAAAAAAATATGTACTTATATTTGTTAGTCTGCTGTGTTCGTTTTTTTTTTTTTGTGCAACAATAAAAGCTTATCGCGTGCAACACAGAATTTCTCTTATAGCAAAACAATTGGTCTTTTCATTAGTTTAGGCGAGTGTTAAAAAATAGTTTAACTTTCAAAGTCCTTCTTAGATTACTGGACAATATCCTGTCGCCAAGTAATATTACTTGCTGTTTTCTCTTTGCATGTCCTCATGTTTCCTTAACTATTTTTGTCGTGTAAAAAAAAAAAGAAAAAAAAAAACTTTTTCTTTTATAACGAAAACTTATTGTTTTCACTTTAATGTCAGTTTTACTAGCTGTCGTTGAAGTTATTGTCACTTTAACGATTACTTTCATTATTGTTGTAGCAATGCTGTGAAGTCGTCAAGTTTCAAAATAGCTTTTTAAGCTGCAACTGACAAAATGTTAAAAGGACTCTTACTTCAGTCCATCTTTTTACTGGCTTTTATAAAGCAGAATTTTATTTTTGTGGGATTTACAATACAAGATTTTTTATTTATTTTTTTTTTTTTTTGCTATTTTAGTTCATAAAAAGGAAACTTCAATCGTCTGCTTTAAAATCTCAATTTATATGATTTTACTATTTTTAATGCCATGTGACCGTTTTACTTTTTCCTTATTCACAAAAATGTCTTAATTTACCTTAACGAACTTGAATTGACTTGTTTTTCCCAATTTCGTTTTGGTTTTTTTCTTTTCTTATTATTTATAGTCATGCTACGCTCTTTATTGAGTATTTATAAAGAATCAAAATAAACATTTCCTTTCCAATTTTCAATATCGATGAGCCTTTGAGCTTTTGAAAATTGCATAAAAAGCACCAAAGGCGATTTATTTTTAATTGCGCAATGTAGTACAAAAGCGTACAAACAAATCGAATGTTTTTTTTAGGGGCGATAGAAAAAGGAAAAAAAACGGCAGCACATAAAATTGTATTTCATAAAAAAGCAGGAGCAAAAAAAAAATGTATACAAGCCTTATAAATTGTATAGGGAGTTGAGGCTAAAAGACCTTTTCAGGCCACTTTCCCACTAACGTTTCAAAGGCGGAGATTCATTAGGAAGAATGTGTATTTTAGCAGCATCATGTTTTGCATGAATGTATGTGGGGGCTATTTTTCAATTATTTTGCAGAATTATTACTTTTTCTATGGCCAGCAGTTTAAATCAAATACCATTTGATTTGTGTGTTTGTTTTTTTAGTAGAACACATCATTTTGACCGAATTATTATAAAACTGTTAAGAATTATTTTTTTTTTTCAATAACTATAATATATTAAAGTATTTAAAACCGATAACTCTATATACACATCAGTCAAAAGAGGAACTTAAGCTACGTACATACGGTTGTCAGATCTTACAATATTGCCAGTAAAATTGTCTGAAAATGTATTACAATCGTGTGAACTGCCAATTTTTAACTTAGAACGTTGTCAAAAAAACCATTGTCAATCAATTGTAAGACGACAATGTTGTCAGGCATTTGACAATCGTGAGAACACACTTCGTCGACATTGCCAGATAATTGGCTGATATTGTAGGCTCAGTTTTAAAAGTCGGATGCATGCAATTAATCCACCTGACAATGACATCATTGTCAGAAAAAAGTTTGATGGGCAACACTGCCAAACAGATTGTTGTTGATATGCATAAGTGGCAATGTCTTACAACATGTCTGGCAATTTTTTTCATCTAACAATCTGACAATCTTTTGAATTGACAATTTCTGTTGTCAGATGAATTATTTGTCAGACCATAGTCTGATAATGAAATTGTAAGATTTTCTTACGATCGTCTGAACACACAATTTACTTCTGCGGGACAATTTTTCATTGTCACTACATTGTCAGCATGTTGCCAGATCTTACAATATTGTAACAGCTGACAACCGTGTGTACATATATAGCTTTACTATGCTTGAGAGTATAGAACGCAAAATTCAGCTGCTGCGACGTTTCCAGACGTAATCGTATGGTCGTGTAGGATATTGAATTAGGGCCTTTAGATACACTTTGAATCTCATATATAAAAAAAATTCAATGTTGCCATGCTTATCGTATAGCAAAAATTGTCATTTTTAGGACAAAAAGCATCAAATCGTCATGTTGCTGAGTTTTGGCAGAACGACGATTTATCGACAAAATAACGGTTTATCGTTAAATCTGGCGGAGAATGAAAATTCGGATTTTAATATTTAGTGAGTAAGCCATCCAAATGTCTTCCGTCGAGTTGTACATGCTGTTCAACATGAAGCTACACGCTGCAGTAAAACAGGTTCAATTGAGCTAATTTTTATAAAAAATTCTTCAAGGCGATAAATTTTCTAGAAGTAATATTTCCAAGCGATTAATTTTTTCCACAAAATTTCGCTTTATCATGAATTTTTTTAGAAACTTTCGTTAGCAATGAATTTTTTGAGGCAAAATATTGCTTTGGTGAAACAGCTACAACAAGTTTAGCCGCAAAAAATCCTGTTTTTTAGCAGAAAACTTGTTTTCGATTGTTTTTTTGTATATGTCGAGAAATGGTTGTTTGAATTATTTGCCTGTTTGTTTTTAATTTTTTATCCATTCAATTCATAAAGAATTTGTTTTAGTTGTGTTTTTGTATGGGAATCATACCACAGCCTTGCTCTGATGATGAATGCTTCTTCCTGCATTTATTTCTTTCTGTTTCACGTTTTTTATTATGATTCTGTGGTTGTCATTCAAATTGGCACCAGCACGAACAAAAAAAAAAAACAGTAAACGGAGAGCGTTCGTTATGTCAGCCAATGACTAATTATAAAATGTTTGATTTCCCCTGATGATAGCGAAGCTATGGAAATATAAAAAAAGACAACTTTTGTGCAAGGATATTGGGAAAAGCAAATTACAAAAAATAATAACAATAATAAAAGCGACCATGAAACAACATTTGTTAAAAAAAATAACAAAAATATAAATTTTTATAAGAAAGTCTAGGAAAATAATATATTTTTTTTTTTGTAATGTACAGCCATAAAATTTGAATTCAAGAGCTTTAAACATAATTAAAACTCTTTTCAAAAATGGTTTATACTATCACTAATATTAAGACGTAAGAAATAATGTCTGCTATAATGTTTGGCAAATCAAATTTGCTTTTTTTTAAGAATTACTTTAAGCCGCATCTGTGTCTGCGTTTTTTCTAGCAGTTGCTGCCAACAAATGTTGACAATATTTCAGCTGATGAAATAAAGCAATTGTGCTTAGTTTTTTATGTCTCTGTTATCTTCCATTTCCCTCAAGTTAAAACAAATTTGTATTTCTAAGAACATTTTAATTTTTTTGTGCGTTTTTTTTTAGCTGATGTTATCGAACATCTCGATCGCTCAATGGAATTGCAAAAATTTTCTTGAATTCCTTTTTTTTTAATGGAATTCACTTAATGGTTGTTAGACAACCATTAAGTGTTTGTGATTCTACAATACAATACGTATGTAATTCATATAAAAGTCCTGCACAAGACTCCAAACTCAAATTGCATATTAATAAATTTTGAGAATATAAAAGCATAAATAATAATATAATTTATAATATTTATATCTTATATAAATACATTTTTTTGTAAAAACAGTTATTATGAAAAATGATGTAGAGACTCGGATTTCCACCAAAACATTTTTTTATACAATATCTTTTAAATCGATAACAGTATTTTAGAAAATGAGTTTTATTGACAAATCTTTGCTATAGAACATAATTTTTATGGATAAACTCTCTACAGAAACTATTACCATAGCTAAATTTTCTAGAAAAAACTTCTGTTAGCGATACTTATCGCAATTTTATATCTAAACATTTTTATAATTGTTAAGCTTTTTTTGTATTTTCTAAAATTTTTATTGAAAATTTTGTTTCTAAGAAATCTTGTAAAGAAACTTTATTATTGATAAATTTTCCTTAGACAATATTTACCACCTATTGAAGCCGGAGTTCCCCAAGGCAGCATATTAGGGCCTATCTTATATTTGATCTGAGATGCCGACAAGCACCAATATTCACACTACAACATTTGCAGATGATATAGCATTCCTTAGCATACATAGTAACCACCAGCAAGCATCAATAAACTTACAGCAACATATCGACAAACTAGAGAAATGGCTCAAGCTTTGGAAAATCAAGGTTAATGAATAAAAGTGTGCCCATGTTACATTAGCACTGCGTCTAGGAATATGCTCACCCATTACTATTAACAATAAAGTAATTCCTCAACACAGTGAAGTCAAATATCTCGGTATTCATCTTGACCGTAGACTAACATGGAAGTCGCATATCGAGGCAAAAGTAACGCAGATGAAATTGAAAGCAGTGCAAATTAACTGGCTAATAGTCAGAAATTCGACCTTGAAGCTTGATTGTAAACTTTTGCTGTACAACTCGATTCTAAAGCCAATATGGTGCTATGGGATTCAATTATGGGGCACAGCCTTGGCATCCAACATTGAAAAAATTCAAAGAAGTCAAAATAGAATTCTCCGTAGAATTACAGATGCTCCATGGTACGTTAAAAATCACGAATCCACGCAGATCTGAACGTACCTTTTGTGAAATCTGAATTTGTGAAGCACGTGACAAGATATAGTAACAAACTTGAACTCCACCCAAATCCTCTTGCAGTTAATATTCTTAATTTTGGTGGTGATACCCGTCTGAGAAGGAGGGATACTTTGGCTGCCATTAGAGCTCTAAACAGATGACTGAATTCTGAAATAATATTGGCATAAAAATAAATTTTTGTCCAGCTTTAATCACAATTTTTTTTTTTTTTAGTATTAAGAATTGAATACTTATTGTCATTACATTTCTTATGTAGATTCAATAAATTAAATAATAAAGTTAAAAAAAAAATATTTACCACCGATAAATTTTAGTTAATAAAAATTTTTACATTATTATTTGTTTTTGAGCTAGTGGTCTTCTTGTTTTGGTAAAAGGTATGGTTTTTATTTTTCAATATTTCGACACTCCGTTGGGTGTCTTTTTCAGGAAAATTTTTGTTTTTTGAAAAATTGTGTATACAAAATATAAAATATGAAAACTCATATTGAAATAACAAAAACAAAATATTCAACTACATTAACATTTACAATGAAGAAACATTCAACTTTATGTTTGAGAATATCTTTCAAAAATTTCCAAAATCTACTGATGATTAGGGTGGTTCCTATGAAATGTCGACATATAGATAGCTGGGAAACATAGAAACCAAGCTATTTATAATTTTTATTGGTATAAAGCTAAAAATAGCGAATAAAAAACTTAATTGTTTGTGAAAAATTTTATTTTTAAAAAATAATTAAAATTATGATATTTTTTGTTCCATACAAAATATTAACTATTAGCAAGTTTTTCTCTGAGACAGTTTTTATCGAAACAATTTTTCCGAGAACGCGCGTTCTGAAACCGCAATGCGTTTTGAAGAACGCTGAATTGTTTTTTAGGTGCTCTGAGGAACGCACGCTTTACTGGCGTTTAGGAGTTTTTTTTTTCGAAAAAATACAACATGTGTTTTACGTACGTCTATATTTAAGTGGTAGTAATATAAAACGAAAAAAAAATTTGACAACAAATAGAAAAATTTTTCAATTTAGTTTTCTTAATGGAAATGTGTAAAATTCTTTGAACTTTTTATTGAAATAAAAAGAAAACATATTAAATTTTTAATTGTGAATAATTTTATTGTCTTTTGCTTTTTTTTTTGTTCAGTTTTAGCAAATTCAATCAGTTTACTTCAATATATACATGCGAGTTGAAGTCGCCAATTTTAAGCGAAATGCATTTTCCAGAACACCTATTTGGCGATTTCAAATCGCAAAACCATATTTCTTGCGTTATACATTTCTCAGAACACCTACTTGGCGTTTTCAAATCGAAAACGCTAAATTTAAGCGATTTGCGTTTCCCAGAACATGCATTTAGTATATCTATGGCTGAATGAAAATTTTGTTATCGATTTGTATAGAAATATTGCTTTTTATTAATTTTCTGTGCAGAAATTATAATTTCAAAATGCAAGAAAATAATATTAAGCGCACATAAACGTAATGAAATGAAAACTTCAAATAAAAAGAGATTCTAATATATTCTTATTGTAATTCATATAAAGTTGATGTGATTTGTTGGTAGAGCTGGTAGAGAAACACATATTTCACATCAATATAAAAAAGTCTGCTTCAAGCAGGAAAGAAAAATAAGTGGCATGAGTTAATGAATTATATGATGTGCATGGAATTACAAGGGAAACATATGAAGTACAAATAAATGACAACAACAGTCACAAAGAATGCTGACGCTCAAACCAAAGTAAATCAAAAATAACAAAAATTACAAGAAAATGACAATTTTGTGGATTACCCCGGGTATGTGAGAGCATATGAATGATTTGTGGTTGTTTGAAATGAAAGCAATAGAAAGAAGGATAATATTCAAAGAAAAGAAAAAAAAGAGAAACAAAATCTAACGAATGCCGTGGGAGGGATTCTAAAGTTAAAGAAATGTAATCAAGATTTTAGTTCAAGTGTCTGAAATGTTGCTGTTGCTACTGCTGCTGTTGTTGTCTTAGTGTCGTAAATTATATGAAGGTATGATTTGGTATTTTGCTTTTAATTCTATTTGAATTCGAGTTTTTATCTTAAGGATTTCTTCTGTTATTAATCACATCAATTCAAAGCTTGAACGTACATGTTGTCGTAATGAGTTTTATTTCAGTAATTTATTTTAATTTACATTTTTTATTTAAAATTATAGCCGTACATTAGATTAACTTTAAAGAATATTAAATTGAAAAGTAAAAGATGAAAGCAGGTATTAAAAAAAATGTTTTATATCTAAAATTGTTTTTAATAAATAAATATTCTTGAGGGAAAATCATATTTACTGATGTTTTGTTTGAATAGAGGAATAACTTTGCTGGTCCATATTCAAACATTTTTTTAATCGATTCAGCGAATTTCGTTCTTTAACGTGAAAAAAAGGATTTTCTCTGAACATCTGTCGGCATTTGGACATTTTTATTTCCTCCTAAATTGATCATGAAATTTGTACTCAATTGCTAATGATCATTCCAGACATATAGAAATATAGTTGACACGCACATATTCATATGCTTGAGAAACTGTAAGAACACAACAGTAAAATACATTGGTGCTTGGTTTGGTGATACATTTGTGATTCGAATTTTGCATTCTTTAGATCAGGGGTGCCCAAAAGTTATTTATGGAAGAGCAAACACAAATATATTAAATGAAAAACTACTTATATTAAATATTTTATTGTTTAATAAAGCAAAACATATTTACGCAAACAAAGTATACACTGATAATCGCTGTCGTTAATTTTTACCAGCAAACCATTCAAAGGTGTTGTTGCTTTGCTCTTATGTGTGTATAACTGTGAAAATGATTTACATCAGTACCTGCCTTGACGGCCTAACCTGATGATGGATCAATTCCACGAAGTGAATTTTTCACGATTCACCACCGCCCCCGTGTGGCTTGCTAGGCTCGCACAGGTAGCAATTCTTGTCATATGATTGCGGTCATATGAACAACTTCTTGTTGAGGAGTTCGAGCCTTCTAATCCCTCATGTATTCAATTTTCCAGCAATCAATGGAGGACAAGGCTTATGAGTTGGTAAGCCGAAGCCCATTAAGAGTATCAGCCCTTAAACCAACTCACCCGTCAATCATCACCACTGGTTCCTTACAGTACACGTAGCTGTTGTATAGACAACAGATCCTCGGGAGATTGTTAGCCCTCGAAAGAAACCATCACCAAACAATTATCAAGGATACTAACACTCCCTTCCTGCGTTTTATGTTTCAACCACAGCCAGAACGTTTCAGCCAAGGTAGGCACCTCAACCATGATCAGCCCGGGTCGAACCGCAAGCAGAACTTCCCTGGGGCCATGCTGATCCCCGTTCTGCCAATTTATACCCTTGGTAAGGGTTTCATATGTGTGTACAGTGAAGAATGACAAAAAATATATAAGACAAAGTTGTTTGTGTACTTTTCATTGTTAAGTACAGTATATATATATATTATAGCTTAGCGCTTTTACCGAAAACAATTGAGTATCAAGCACATAGGGCTTGGGCATTCCTGCTTTACATCATATACTCGTAGGTTGTTTTTTGTGTATTGAGTTTTCGGCTATATGTTGTATGTTATTATAGGCGGATCAACGGCTTGCATAGTGAGTTAGAAGAGCTACTAGTTCTTAACAACATATACATACTAATTATTTTTTTTCAAACAATTAAGTTTTTTATTCGCTATTTAAGCTTCTAACATTTATACCAATAAAAATTATAAATAGCTTGTCTTCTATGTTTCCCAGCTATCTATATGTCGACATTTCATAGGAACTACCCTAATCATCAGTAGACTTTGGAAATTTTTGAAAGATATTCTCAAACATTCAACTTTATATCCCAACAATATAAATAAATTGCTGAGAATTTAAAAGAAAAATGCTCTAATAATACCTGTCAAAACACAAAAAACAAGCTTTTTCATTTATACACGTCTCTATCATTTGCTGGAAAGGTGTAAAGAAATGATAGAGACGTGTATAAGTGAAAAAGCTTGTTTTTTGTGTTTTGACAGGTATTATTAGAGCATTTTTCTTTTAAATTCTCAGCAATTTATTTATATTGTTGGGATATAAAGTTAAATGTTTGAGAATATCTTTCAAAAATTTCCAAAGTCTACTGATGATTAGGGTAGTTCCTATGAAATGTCGACATATAGATAGCTGGGAAACATAGAAGACAAGGTATTTATAATAATTTTTTTTTTTTTAATAATTTTATTGATTTTATTTTCACTTAAATTTTTTTCTGAGTTTTTCCCATAGAATATTTTCATTTAGGGCCAGTTTCACGATAGCGAAGCTGTTCGTTCGTTCGCACAATTACATTTAAAACAATAACAAAATTTTGAATGTTGTTTTTGTTGTGCGAACGAACGAACAGCTTCGCTATCGTGAAACTGACCCTTATTTGTTTTCAATAAAATGTGTGTATAGAAGTTTTGGCATTGAAAATTTTTTCTTAGAAACCTCTTTCCATTTATAAATTTCCTATTAAAAATTTTATATGTAAGATGCTTCTGCAATACAAGCAAGCGGCTTGCCTAAAAAATTGTATAGAAATCGCTAAAATTTTTGAGGGCTTTTCATATAAATTTTCTTGTCAATTTGCTTGCCTGTGATATAGAAACATCACCTGAATCTTTATATATGTATATATTTTATAAATTCCATACATTTCTATAAAAAGTTATTTATATCGACAAAATTTCTATAAAAAGTGTTCGTTGTCGGCAAACTTTCTTTTTTGTGTTTTTTTATGATAAAATTTTCAGTAGAAAATGTTTGCTATGAGGGTGGATTAATATTAAAGCTACCTACACAGAAAAAATTATAGTCAAAATAAAATCAACAAAATTTTTGTTTGAAAAAATAATTTGTGCGCATATACATATATATCAAAAAATTAACCTTGGATATCGTATTTTGTTGTTATTTAAAAAAATAGTTGTTTTCGATCAATAATTATTTTTACTAAACTTTTGTTTGAATCCACGAATTCCTTTAAAGGTTTGCATTTAAACAATTTCTTAATTGATTCAGTGAATTTCGTTATGAACACGAAAAAAACTTGTTCTTTGTAATTAGGAGTCAGTAACCACTTTTTCGTTTGAGATGAAGTTTTTTTCTCTGAGCCATTTTTTGTTTTTTTGGTGGAATCGGGAAAAAGTCACTAGGAGTTAAATCTGGACTACAAAGTGAATGATCAACCAATTCTAAGTGTTTTTCATATAATTTTAGCATTGTATCTAGTGCTGTGTGAACCGGTGCGTTGTCTTGAAGAAAGTGCACTTTTTTCTTCTTTAAATGCGGTTGGTTTTTCTTGTCTGCATCAATCAATTGATCCAATAATGTACGATAATACTTTTCTGGGAATTTGGATCCTTTTACAATATAATCGATGATCGATATTCTGTGTGCATCCTAAAATACCATAACCATAACCTTGTCAGCCGATTGCACTGTCTTCGGCTTAATCGGAGCGCTTCCACCAGATTCCACCCTTTGTTTCGATTGAGTTTTGGTGTTAGTGGAGGATCCACGTTTCATCAACTGTTATTAATCGACGCCAGAAAGCAACAGGATTACGCTTTATCATTTGCAAACACCGTTGCGAAGTGGTCTGTCGAACTCGTTTTTGTTCGACACTGAGCAAACTTGCCGATAGCTTTTTCATATGAAAATGTTCTTGCAAAATGTTGAACATACGTTCATATGACATATGTACAATTTGAACAATCTCACGAAAGTTAACTCGATGTTCACTCGGAACGATATCGAGGATTTTCTGGATAGTTTATTCAGTAATCAATCACCTCTTTTGGCCTTTCTGTTGTTAATATTGTTGCAGTGCTTGTGAGGCCGCGTTTAAATTCAGCAATCCATTATTTTTTTATATAGTCTGACGGAGAAGACTCACCGTAATACTTGTAGAGATTTTCTTTCCTTTCTTTTGCCATTTTTGCTTTCAAAGAATAGCGTTTTTGAAGAAACACAAAAGTTGTTTACTGCAAACGACTGCAACAAATAAACTTCTGTACTGTTTTCATTATATATGAATGATTTGCCTGACGCATTTCCTGGTGGAGTAAATGTTGCGAATGTTAACGTTAAAATATTGCTATACGCAGATGACATTGTAATTGTATCAGACTCTTCTAAAGGTCTTCAGGAAATGATTGACTCTTTACAGATATATTGCTCATCCTGGGGCTTAAGACTTAATTTGATGAAATCCAAAATTGTTGTGTTTCGCAACGGACCAAGAATTTCAAATAATTTAAAGTGGCATTATGGAAATGAAAATTGTCAACCATTACACGTATCTTCGTGTTAACCTATATTATAACTTATCGTTTAAAAAACATCTACACAATATGCTGTCAAGTTGTAAGATAGCTATTGCTTCTACATGGTCGAAATATATTAACCACCCAAAAATATCGAAAAATAACAAACTTAAAATATTTAATGAGTGCTCAAAATCTATTATGTTCTATGCCGCACAAGTTTGGGGTTACGAAAGGTTTGATGATGTCGAAAAATTATTCCGCTTCTTTATTAAAAAACTGTTATAGTTGCCCACTACTACACCCAACTACATGCTATATTTAGAAACTGGATTTAACTCCTTGTACATCTCAACTTTAAAAATGCATCTTTGTTACGTCAATAAGATATTGTCATACGCTCCGAACAGACTGTCACGAGTATTGGCCGACAAAATAATAGAGCTAGATATATCCTGGGCAAAACAATGGAAACTTTTATGTAACTCTCTGCAGTATACTCCTGCTAATCCCAACGTTCCTATGTGCTCATCATGGAAAGATATTATCAACCTCCTGAAAATAAAAGACACTAATGATTTTGCTGTTCTTGCCACCAACTCACAGTTTCATGATCTTTACGCGGTACCTAACTTCAACAAAACTTCCATACTCACGGCTAATCCTTCATCTCGGGCTACAAGTCTAATTATTAAAGCCAGAGGTGGCCTTCTTGATTTAAACTCTAGATGCTTTAAAAGTAATACAGACGGTATATGTACAATTTGTAATATAGATGCCCCCGAAAATACCTACCACCTCATCAGAATTTGTCCTGTTTATAGAGAATTCCGAGTCATATACTTTGGCCAGTCTACACTATGCTACAACGATGTATTAAAGATATTAAACGGTTCTAATTTACACGCACTACACAAATATCTTGAAACATGCCTAAAATACAGATCTCTAATACTGAATGAATTTAATAGTCAATACCAACTCATAATTTTAGTATTATCAGTCTATCTACTTTTATTATTATGTAAAATATCACCATTACTAAACATACACTGCCAACCTGGCTTACAGCAATAACGCCATGCCATATGTAGATTATAATTGAATTAATTAATTTATTGTTCTTACATTGAATTATAACTAAATTATTAAATCTATTAATAAAATTAAAAAAAAAAATAAACTTGTCATTGAATTTGTGTGAAATTTTAACGGCTGACGTTTGACGGATCACAATTAAAAAAGAAATTGTGTTTCTGCTGCCATCTAGCACTAGGTAGCTTCAATATCAATCCTTCCTCGTATATTAATATCGAGCTTTCCTCTTTATGCGGGCCACACGGTGGTTAGGGGGTAAAAGGGTAATAAAAAAAACTGAACTAACCGGATAGACTGTTTATCGTGGCGGAAGGGGTGGAAAGGTCACGGGACGATTCTCAAACAGTACGGTCACTGACGCCTGTGGCTGGAGACGAATGCACTGATCTGGATGATTTAGTTTTACGGGTTGGTGGTGTAGCCGGCTTCTGTAATGCCCCTTTGATGATACATCTGAAAGGTTTTTATAATTTTCTTCCGGTAAATTTTCGGCCTTTTGTCACTGCCAAATAAAATACGATTTTTCTTATGTGAGATTGTGCCTTTAAGTGATGGCACATCTTTATTTAAATAATGGCTTATATAATTATTACCTTTCACTTGAATGCAAAAACCTTTTTGGCAAAAAAATACCAAATTGACTTAAAGTCGCGACAAATTCAAATTTATGGGCGTGCACTTAAACTATTTGCATGTGGCTGCGTTAGCTGTTGAAAAGAGTATGAATAAGCGCAAGCAACTCAATACGAACATGGCATGTTGTCAAAGGCAACGAGTAGGTTTTCGTTGGTTTTGACAACTAGCGTTGCCAGATCTAAACACTTTTGTCCCTTTCACCGTTTTCCTCTTCAAATAATAGTCTTCAAATAATAGTGAAATTCATTTTTCCCATTTTTCAAGAAACACAAAAGTTGCTCTTTTCAAACGACTACAACAAATAAATTAATCGATGAATATGAGAGAAATTTTAAGAGCTGACGCTTGACAGATCGCAGTTAAAAGAAAATTGTGTTGATGCTGCCACTTAGCTTCAATATAAATTCGGCCTCGTATCGATTAAATTTTTATAGAAAAATTTGCATAATAGTACATTTTTACAACAACAGCCAGCTACTGTTATCTATAATTTTTCTATTGAAATTTAAAATGATAACTTCTGCATCAGATAACAACAAACTGCAGCCTAATTAGAGAATCCATAATTAATAAGTGCATGTATGCATTTCTTTTATTCAAACAAAGAAAACTTCCTATTTTCCTTTAATTTTAAATCACATTGTGTCTTATTTAGGGTTTTCAAAATCATTACTTGGCTTTTTTTTTTCTTATTTTGTGTCTTGTGTTGGAAATAAACCACAATCATATGTCTGACTTTGTGGTGAACAATGTCATCATATATGCGTTACGGTCATTAATTACCTTCACTCACATGCCTTGTCAGCGACTTGATTTAGTTGTTGTTGGCGAGCAGAGAGCGCAACAAGAGCATAAATGGAAGAAAGAGTTGCAATGAAAAAAGCAGCGCTAAATTAATTTATATAAAGTCATAGCTTCATACTTACAAACATACATATCTATATATAATACATGCATATACATTTATATATGTATGTATAATCTAAAAGAGCTGTTTACAGAACACACACGATAAACTCGTCTAGAAAACTTACATAGAAATCACTCTTAATGATGAGTGCTTTCTGTACAAATTTTCTAAACAAGTAGTTTGTCTACGATCTATAAACAGCACAAAAGACAACAATTTTTACCAAATGTATAACTAAAAGCATCCTTTTGCGAAAAAGAGTAAAATAAAACAAAGTCAATGACACATGGACAAAAAAAGTTACGCTTCAAATGAATGACTGGTGGCGAAAAAATGACAATTTATATTTTATTCCCCTTAAAAAGAAGAAAAAAAAACCCATAAATTATTTTTGCAACTAATAAATAAACTGACACCATTGAAAACATTTATTTGCAGTTCATTTTATCTTAAAGTTTTCAAGTTGTCTACCCTTTAATATGCACAGCTGAATTTGCTATATAGTACGGGGGGGTTTTGTATACAATTTAATGTCTTGCTACAATCGTCTTTGTTGCATCCACTAAACAAGATGAGAAAATGTGTACAGGACAGCCACCGAAACAACCAACAGATATACATGACTGACTTCTAACGATAAGAAACACTTGCATTCTGAACGTTATGCAAACAATCGCATCTACACATTTGCCATATAAAGTTTTGTAAAACATCAGCAAAACAATGACATTGCAAAGCAGGCACTCACTCACACTACGACCACTGATCCTGACCAACGCACCTTCTTGTGTGCGTTGAAAGTGTCAGTTGAAATGTTTGAATTTTATCTTTAAATAGAAGATTTATGGCAAAACTCTTAAAGGCGAGAAAATTTTTTAATTTAAATATTTTTTCGTGAATGGTTTTGCAAACATTTTGTAAGAAATTATTTTAAATTTAGATAAATTTCTGTTATCGAAAAATTTGAATATTTTTTTCGGTTTTAACTCAATTTCTTAGTTATCTAAACTTACTATAAAATTTTCCATAACAAATAGTTTTTAGTGCATAAGGAACGATCTTCACGGCCCAAGTGAGCTGGAGTAACCAGGTACTTTTTGGAGAATCCAGTGGCCTGTCTACCTAACCTAGATTTTTTGTAGGAAAATGTTGTTATCAATTCTTGATCCTATTTGCTTTGCCATTTATTTAATTCAATATTTGCAATAAATTTTTTCAGCTCCTTTTTGTTATTTTTTTTTTATTTTTAATGTATTTTTCAATATTTCGTCCTTCTCCGAAAGACTTCTTCAGGAAAATTTGCTTGTGTGATAAATTCTATAAAATATTTGAATTAATAAGAATGTTATTGTCGCCTCGTATCGGGTGGTTAAATTTCAAGGGCCGATATTGAATGTGAACCACACCTAAACGCCAAGCTTTTTCCGAATTTTATTTGATATTTCTCTATTTCAGACTTATTTAACTAAAACCATGGAGAGATACACAATCCAACAGTGTGTTAAAGTTATCCAGACTTATTATGAAAATGATGATCAATTTTCGAAGAAAATCATCTTCAGTGATGAGGCACATTTTCACCTCAGTGGATTCGTCAATAAACAGAATTGCCGCATTTGGGCGAATGAGAATCCAAGAGTGACTGTCGAAAAACCAATGCACCCACAAATAGTGACTGTTTGGTGCGGTTTATGTGCTGGCGGCATCATCGGGCCGTATTTTTTCCAAAATGAGGCCGGTCAGGCCGTTACTGTGAATGGTGTTCGCTATCGTGAGATGATAACGAACTTTTTATGGCCCGAATTGGAAGATATAGATGTAGACGATTTGTGGTTTCAGCAGGACGGTGCCACTTGCCACACAGCTAACGAAACAATTGCTCTTTTGCGCAACAAATTCAATGGCCGTGTTATCACACGTAATGGCGATGTCAAGTGGCCGCCAAGATCATGTGATTTGACACCGTTGGACTTTTTTCTTTGGGGTTATTTGAAAGAAAAGGTGTACGTCGATAAGCCAGCAACAATTCAACAGCTAAAGGATGAGATAATTCGGCACATTAACGGCATAGAACCTCCATTATGCCTCAGGGTCATCGAAAATTTGGACCATCGGATGGAGGTTTGCCGCCGTGCTCGCGGCGCCCATTTGGCCAAAATTTTGTTCTATACATAATTGAGTAATACCAATATATCATAATAAAATAAAATTACAATAATTTCCTAAATAGTTTGTGTTTTATTCAAAATCAACATCGGCCCTTGAAATTTAACTACCCTTTAGTTACAGCTTGTTCGACGATATCGAATGAATATGTATGCGAAAGAAATCTAGTCACTCACATTCAAATAAATTTGGGTTTGTCTTTAGCAACATTGTTCGTTCGAATGAACTTATATATTTTAATTGAAGTTTGACACATCGTTCGCATAGAATAAAGTTAGAAAAAACCCAAATCAATTTTCTTTCGCCAAAAGTGCGAATGAACTTATCCTTTCGACATCGGCGAACTGGCTGTTAATTTTCTTATCCCTAACAACCTTGTACTTATTCATTCACCTTCTAGCTTTTACATTCCTCTTCAGATGTCTAACGTAATTTTTATGTGCTGTTTTCTTTCTCAAAAATGTAATTCTTGATCCTAATTGTTTGGATCTTTATTTAATTCAATGTTTACAATAAATTTCTTCAGCTTAAGGTCCTTTTTGTTGTTTTTTTTTTGTAACTCAATTAATCAATTTAAATATTTTATTGGACTTATCACACAAACAACCAAATTTTACTGAAGAAATTAAAAAATGCATTCAAAATGAAAAAAAAAACAAAAAAAAAACACAGAATAGACCTTGAAGGAATTTGTTGTTATCAAAGGAATTTGTTGTTATCGAAGGAATTTGTTGTTATCGATTGTTTTTTTTTTTTTATTTTATTGCTTACAGAACACAAATTTTTTAATAAAAGTTTTAAACAAAATCTTAATACTATTAACCTTTCAAAGGCAAATCGTTCTTATATATTGTATAATTTTCCCTTAAAGCACAGTTGTTATTGATAAGTTTTTTATGCTAACGATAAGTTTCTAAGCAAAGTTTAATGCTAACGATAAGTTTTCTAAAAAAAATTTGGCTATCGACCAATCCTGTCTACAAAAGTTTTCCTAGTTATAGATTTTATACAAAATTTTTATTTGTGAAACTTTATGATATTTTCGTGCAGAGAAAAATATAAATAAAAACTAAAAGTTTTCTGATGGATAAATTTTGTACCAGCATAATTTTTTCTGAAAATATTTATCAACAAACTTTCTGTTGTAATTTTTTTTTTAAATTTTTTTAAGAATTTGTGTTTAAGATTATTTTTAATATAATTTTTCATTGGAAATATTTCAAAAAAATATTGCTATCGAAAAAATTTCTGTAGAAAGTTTGATATCGGTACTTTTCTTTGCAAAAAATTTAAGTAATTGATAAATGTCCTACGCATTTCTTTGTCAAAAAGTTGTTCCTTAGCATTTTTTTTTCAACGCCATACTATCGGTAGAAAATTTCGCTTCCAATAATTTTGTAAGGAAAATTTTTATTATTGATAAACTTTAATATTTTTCGGCAGGTAATTTCGATACACTTTTTGTAGAATATTTAAATGAAATTTTACTTTTATTATCTTTTATTATCCTAAAGTTTTTATCTGTAAGTCTTTTGATAAGTTTTCTTTAAGAAAGTTTGCCAATGAAAAATTTTCTATAGAAAACTTTTGTGTTTTAAAAGTTTTACTACGAAAATTTTTTATTATGAATACATATTATATGTAATCGATAAAATTTCTTAAAAACTAAAAGTCGTCCTAGGGATAAATTTTGTACAAACGTAATTTTTTCTGTAAATATTGTTTGTTGTCGATAAAATTTCTTTAATAGTTAAGTTTTCTATAAGAAGTATTTTTAGGAGAAATTATTTATAGAAACATTTTATCATCGGAAAGTTTTCTAAAAAAAAAATCTTTTGCTATCGTTAATATTAAATATTTATAAAATTTTTGCAACTTGAGATCTTAATTTTTTTATATAAAAAATTTCACAATTTTCTAACATTTATTTTTCAATATTTCGCCAACAATTTGTTGACATCTTCAACAAAAATTAAAATTGTTTTCCTGAAGATGCCAACAAATTGGTGGCGAAATATTGAGAAATACATGTTAGAAAATTGTTAAATATTTATATAAAAAACAAAAAATTAAGCTGCAAAAATTTTATAGATATTTAATAAACAAAGATAAAAAAAATATTACGATAATATCGTTAATATTCTATTAAAAATTGAATTTATTATCTTCGCATTTTTTGTCCTTGGAAAATTTTTTCATCGATAAGTTTTCTGTAAAAAATATTATTATAAAAAATTATTATTAATTAATATTCTATAAAAAGTAAAATTTATTATTGAATCGCTCCTTTATTGCAACATAGTCATAACGCAAAAAAGCTTGTTTCGAGAAAAACACATTTCAAAGTTTTAGTTTCCATACAAGTCCTAGATAATTTTTTTTAGAAAATATCTCCTTAAGGAAACAGTTTAAAGGTAATTTAAATAAAATTTTGGCACAATATAAAAGGTAGTACTGTTAACACTTCTGCATTGTTAACTCGAAAAACTAATTTTTTGAGATATGACTATGTTGCAATGAAGGAGCGAAATGTTCTTCGCATTTTTTGTCCTTAGAAAATTTTTTCCATCGATAAGTTCTCTGTAAAAAATTTCGCTTTCGATAATTTTGTAAAGCAAATTTTTCTTATCGATAAATATTTATACAATGTTTTGATAACTTTTCTGCAAAACTTCGACAAATTTTCTTTAGAAAATTACGCTATTTTTTCTCTAGAAAATTTCGATAATTTTTTTACAGGATAGTACGAAGAATTTTCTGTAGGAAAGTTTTAATTTGTTTAAAAGTTTTCTACAAAAAATTTTACTATCAATAAATTATCCATAGAAAACTTTTGTTGTCGCTTAAATTTCATGAAAACTAACACTTATATTAGTGATATATATATATATATATATATATATATATATATATATATATATATATATATATATATATATATATATATATATATATATATATATATATATATATATATATATATATATATATATATATATATATATATATATATATATATATGTATATATATATATATATATATATATATATATATATATATATATATATATATATATATATATATATATATATATATATATATATATATATATATATATATATATATATATATATATATATAATTTTGTGCAAACCATTTTTGTAGGCGTCTTCTTTGTGTAAAAGTTTTTTTGTTGTCGATAAAATTTCTTTTGCAAAATTTCTTTAATAGTAAAATTTTTTTAATAAGTTTTTTTAACGGGAGTTAAAAAAAAAACTTCCCATAGCAAATATTTTTCATAATTAATTTTGCTATCGATAAGTTGTCTGCAAAAAGATAGCTATCTGCAATTTTCTATTAAAACATTTAAGTTACCGATAAACTTCGCGGCAATTTTTGTTGTCGAACATTTATTTTATCCATAATTTTTTTTAACAATTTCCACTATCCAATAAAAAATTATAAATAGCTCGTTTTCTATATTTCCCAGTTATCCATATCTCGGCATTTCATAGGAACTACCCTAATCATCAGTAGACTTTGGAAATGTTTGAAAGATATTCTCAAACATTCAACTTTATATCCCAACAATCTAAATAAATTGTTGAGAATTTAGGAAGAAAAATATCCTAATAATACCTGTCAAAACACAAAAAACAAGCCTTTTCATTTAAACACATCTCTAACATTTCTTTGCACCTTTCAAACAAATGAACAACCGTTGGTTGCTTCGATTTGCTTTTTGAAAGTATCGAAAAGCAGAGAACAAAAATTCAAACAATTTATCCCCAGCTATCTATATGTCGACATTTCATAGGAACTTTCAAAAATTTTCAAAGTCTACTGTTGAATAGGGTAGTTCCTATGAAATGTCGATAGCTGGGAAACATAGAAAACAAGCTGTTTTAAATTTTTTATTGGTATAAATGTTAGAAGCTAAAATAGCGAATAAAAACTTAATTGTTTGAATTTCCACTATCATTTTTTACTAACACTTTTTACAAAAAATTTTCGTGTCTCTAAATTTTTAGATATAAAAATTTTTACGATACATTTTTTCACAAAGTTTTCTTGTCAACATTTTCATGTTTACATGGTACTGAGTAAGAATCCTTGTGGATTCTGATGAGCAGTGTAGCGACTGCAAAATAGCTAGTTGTCCTCCAGCTTTAGTGTATTCAATTATTTTTTCCTGTCTTCTTTGATCAAGAGTTATTGATTGCGGCAATTATTGTTCTAATTAAAAAATAAAAATATTTCTTGGCTTTAGCCAGGATTGAACTTGAGACAGACGAATGATACCATCATAATTAATTAGAAATGTCAAAATATTTGTATTTAATTTATTGGGTAAATTTTGTATGACTACATTTCCACATAACATTTTAGTAATCAATAAATTTTCGATAATAGATTATTGAAATGTTTTTGGTGCACCTTGTAAAGTGAGTAAAATTTGTTTAAATGTATTAGCTACATATGCACTTATCTCGCAATGCTCGTATTTTAAAGCTTTTGTGGTGAACAAAATTTCTTTGGTTATAGGAGTTACTTTTGCTGTTGTTGTTGTCGCTTTCTTTTGTATAATTTTTCAGACAGCAATAAGAAAATTTAGTTCTCTTTTGTAAATGAAAATGCATTTGAAACTTAAGTGAAGCATAAGCTATTCGCACACCCACTCAATTTGCAAACGTAGACACCTTGGCACGCAGCACAGTGGGGTAATTTGCAAAAAACAGAAAGAAAAACGAAAAAATCTACAAATTATATTTCTGGCTACATAATAAAAAATTTTAATGAGAGATTGTAAATTGATTTACATCAACACCTGCCTTTACGGCCTAATCAGATGATGGACCCACCCTATGAGGTGAACTATGCACGATTCAACAGCGCCACCGTGTGGCTTTCTAGACTCACATAGGTCATAACTTTTTTCAATAAGTTTGTAGCCATGTAGGCAAGCTACTTGCTTAAGAATTCGGGCCTTCTTACTCCTCCTGTATGGAAATTTCCAACAGTCAACGGAAGACAAGTCTTAACGAGTTGGTGGGCCGAAGCCCATTAAAAACATCAGCTCTAACCCGTCTAACTATCACTCCTGGTTCCTTACAGTACGGCAACAACAACTGCAGGGGCATCTTAATGGCAATGGTGAAACTGATTTACATTACCACCTGCCTTTACGGCCTTATCTGATGATTTACCAAATCCACGGAGTGAATTATTTACGATTCACCAGCCTTTCCGTGCAGCACGAAGGTCGCAGTTCTTGTCATATGTTTGTAACCATATAAGCAACCTCTTGTTGAGGAGTTTGGGCCTTCTAATCACTCCTGTATTTACCAGCAATTAATATTAGACAATACTCAATGAGTCGGAAGGCCGAAGACAACTAAGATCGTCAGCTCTTAACAAACTCACCCGTCCAGCCATCACTCCTGGTTCCTCACATTACCTTGTCTGTTGCAAAACAATAGCGGGCAGAACTTTCCAGTCATGACAAACATCTACACTATGATTAGTACCAGAATGGTCTGCAAAGCAGAACATCTCGGGAGTTTTGCTGATCCCCGTTCTGACAATTTCAACCCTTGGTAAAGGTTTCGGTAGTACAACATAAGCCATGCGACTTTCTAGAAACTTATCTGCTATAGCAATCAAAGGAGTCCCTTTCCGTTTATGCTTTAGAGAACAGAGTGTCTCAGTTTGATCTATGTCAGGGCAAAAGCTGTTCCGTAGAGGAAGAGATTTTAATAAAAGTTGTGAACTTGTTTTTACGGCCTAATTTGATGATGAACCAACTCCATGGGGTGAACTATTCACAATTCACCAGCTGCACCGTATGGTTTACCAGGTGCACACAGGTCGCAATTTTTACCATATGGATGTAATCATACTCCTATAGGCAAACTACTTGCTTTGGAGATCGGGACTTCTAATCCCCTCTTGTATGCAATTTCCCAGCAATCAATGAAAGACACGACTTAATGAGTTGGTAGGTCGAAGCCCACTAAGAGCACACCCTTAACCAACTTATCCGTCTAACTATCACCACTAGTTCCGTACAATGCAGATATCTGTTAAAAGTCATAGCGCGGGGGGTTTTTAGCGCTCGAAAAATGCCATGCACGACATTGTTGTCATATGAAGTGTTAGAGATGTAAGCCACAGGCAGAACGTTTCAGCCTCATCCACCCCGGTTGAAGTGGTTACCTTGCAGTTCACCCTAGCTGAACTGCAGGAAGAGCCTCCCGGGAGCCTGGTGATCTCCGTCCTGCTAATGTATACTCTTGGTAAGGGTTTCAGAAATTCTTTGCACAACATAATTCATGGGACCTCCTAGGAATTTGTTGGCTACAACAAACGAGGGTCTCCTCCCCATCTAAGCCGCAGAAAGCGGAGTTCCCTAGTTTTGTGCTTCCCGGGGGACATTTTAATGACTAGTAGAAGTAAGCAGATATTGATTTTTAACGTAAATGTTAAAAGGATTTCCTTTTAATAACACAAAGCAAATTAGTTGCTTTTTAGCCACTGTTTGCCATTGCATACGTACAACACTTTCGCGTTGGCAAACGTTTTCGTCAGATTCTGTTTGTATTTGAGAAATTGTTGTCATATGAAGTGTTATGTGACTCGAAGTTGTAACTGTAGTAGGTGGTGGCCCTGGTGTTAGAATCATTTTCGCATAGCTGTAGCTCAGTGTACATATACTCTTACATGCTACAATATACATATATTTGTTAGTAAGTATATGTGTGTGGCCAAGTGCAAGCATGCATGTTCATGTTTAGTTGATATTTGTCGTTTTGACACCCTTTTTTGCCAGTAATAGAGTGGCTGCCACACTCTTTATGTACATACATACATACATATGTATGTATGTATATATGTATATGTATGTTGTTTCAGCTTCTGTACTTATTTTAGTTGTAGTTGTTGCTTTCTTTCATGGTGTTTATGTTGTTGTTGTTGTTAACTGTATTTTAGTTATAGCATTTGTTAAGTTTTTGGACAGCAGTGGCAATTTGCGTGTATTTGACTTAAATGACTTTCGTATGTAAAACGTCACAAGCACATAAATACAAAAACAACATTTACTAAATATATGTACACATATCGTACAATTTATACTCCCCTCAAACTTGCGGCTACAAGCGAACTTATATTGGGGACACACTCTTATTGGTCCCCAGCACACATATGTATGCATTGTAGTCTAAAGGAGTGTTTAAGATTTAAAAGGAAAAATTTAGAAAACAACATTCTGCTTTTTTTTATATATAAGAAATTTAAAAAGACAAATTATTTGCTTACAGTGAAAGAAATTTTACGCCCATTTCAAAAAGGAATTGTCAGCACAATCAAAGCCCTAAAACTCTGTCTGAGTATTATGTCCTTATCTAATTTATTTTATTTGTATCTTGGACCAGTACTGAGGGGCTGACCCTTACAAATGCGGTGTATTGTACTGGAACTAGAAAAATAGGTTCCTAATTTTGTGGCAATTTCTTATAATTGAACTTACTTCTTTTACATTTAATATTGTAGCAAGAACAAAATTGCATATCCGTTTTTTGACTGTAGTGTAATTTTTTGTCAAAGGTTTTTGAGGTTTCAGTGGTCTTTTGCTGAAACTACTACTTACGAGTATTGTCATGCCAACGTTCTTCTAAACACTATTCATGGCTGTTTGGCTGTGTGGCTTTTCTTGTTTGTAGCTCCGCAATATGTTTGCGAGTTTGTATATCATTTGCCGGTTGTTTGTTTGTTTGTTATTTGTGTTTTTTTTTCGAGTAACCAAATCTCTGTGTGACAATCTGTATATGAATGTGTGTATCTGGGTGTGGGTGTGCGTGTGTGTGTGTGTGTATTAGTGGATATTTGGTTTTTTCAGTCATTTATTCATTCATTTTGCAAATTCTAAACTTATTTCTGCTGCACGTTAATTTAGTATTTGCTGTTTCTTGTGCTTGATTTTCGCATTTGTGTAGTGTTTTATTTAGAAACCAATAAATTTTCTGAAATTGCATTCTAATTTGTATTTGCAACAAATTACTGGGTTGATCTCTGTCAGTGTGTTGCCAAGGCGTGGTGTTTATTGGTGTTATTTGTAGGATGTTTAACTGAAATATGTATTAGTTTAAATTTATATTTGCCAAACAATTTAAGCGTTATTTATGGAGAAAAGAAGCAGGATTTTAAAGCAAACATTCAATTGGTGGCTAAAGCTTCTTAAAACAGACGTTTGTTACAGAAACTTTGATTTTAGTTTTTTCTGCTTGTAAAATGTATTATAACTAGTAGGAATCACCGAGTCAGTCGTGTAGGTTACATGACAAAAGTCATATTTAAATTATTATGAAAGGAAACTGTAAAGTAAATTTCATATCAGACTAAAAATTTAATATTTGTTTTATTTAATTTCAAAGTTCTATATCTCTATAAAGACACTCTTTATATTACAGCTTTTATATTACAAAAATAAAAATAAAAACTTAAGAATTGCTTATCCTCTTCCCAGTTCAGCACAAAATACTTTTAAATATAAAAAGTGATTCATTTTTCAAGAACTTCAAGAGCATCCGTTTTTGAAGTTCTGGAAATGAAGATACAGTGTTATGAACACATTTTTCATGTCTCTAAAGAAGAATTCAAGTGCCTCAGATTTTTGAAACGGTGCAATATGTACTTCATTCCATCCGATATCCTTACTATTTATTCCACCAATATTCTACCGAAAATGGAACACAATTCTCATGTTTGGGTCGGTGCCTCAAAATCTATTTTAGGGTTACTCGGCCGCGAAAGGGCGATGAAGCTTATCGGTGACAGTAGGGTATCCAACTCTATTGACTCACTGGAGCATCGACGCAGTGTAGGGTGCATTACTCTGTTCTAACGTTACTACAATGGATTTTGCTCTGAGGAGATTAGACACCTTGTTCCAGAAATTCGCACATTTTAAGTAGCACGCTTTCATTATTCAGAGCTCACCCATTTCTGGTTGATTGCCCGTGGAATTGTACTACGCATTACAGAGAGAATTCGTTCTTCAGCAGTACGCCTCCTCTGTGGAACGTGTTTCCTATCTGTTATAACGTTGGAAAGTTCAAATCAAATATTCACAAACACTACTCCCACTTTCCGCCTCCTCACAACCTATTTTCCTGGTTCTAATACAAGGCACTGCATATGTAGGGGTCATCCCCTGAGTACTGGACCAAGATAAAAAAAATCATAAAAAACTGCCATTATATAATTGAGTTTACTGGTATTTACTTTTATTGCTACAAATATTTATACATATCAAAAAGTATAAGTAGTCATTTTTGCAGAGCATTGTACCAGAACTAGGAAAATAAGTTGTGAGGAGGGGGAAAGAGGGAGTAGTGTTTGTGAACATTTGACTTGAACTTTCCAACGTTATAACTGACAGGAAACACGTCTGCAGGCAACTTGTTCCACAGACGAAGCGTACGGCTGAAGAACAAATTCTCTCTGTAATGTGTAGTACGATTCCCTGGGCAATCGACCACAAATGGATGAGCTCTGGACGATGCAAAAATGTACGAGTTTCGGGAAGAAGATCCCTAATCTCGTCAGAGCAAAATCCATTGTAGTAGCGATAGAACAAAGTAAAGCACCCCGGTCTAGGAGTCTTGTTTATGTCGAGGTCTGCCAAAACCCTTTTAACTGCTCGCGCCTGTAAGAATATCTTTGGCATAGTTACAGATACTCTTTTGAGCTCGGGAAGTGGTTGACTGCTTTCCGGCAAGCAGGAATTGCTGGCAAAAATTTCAGCCAACAGGTTAGCTTTGTCAACCGGGTCGGTGAATGTTTGGTCATTTTTTTTTTTGTTTAATAATATAACAAACACAAAAACTGCGAAGCTTTTTTTGCTTGTCTGCAGTAACACCCAGGGTCTGTGGCAGGAATCAAACCCGCTGAGTTGCAAGGACCTTGGTACGAAGGCGCTGTTCGTGGAGAATTTTTTTACGCCTAAGTACCTTTGCACACGAAGCTCTTGCCTTTTTGCGTAGCAAATCAGTGTCTGGGGTTTTGTTTAAGCGCCAGTTACTGAATGCTACCTTTCTGGATCTGACTGCGTTTTTGCATGTCTGATTAAAAAATACGAATACAAGAAAAAAATTAGTTTAACTCTATTGTATTGTTACAATACAATTCATTCGATAATGCCTGTGTTACTCGATATCGAATGCGTTGATTTGGCTCCAGTATTGTCATAATAAGAAGAAGTGGCAATAGTTCCTGAATAGCTTGTGTTTTATTCAAAATCGACATTACCTAACCTTTATATTAACATTTCCTAGGGGCTGACCTTATCATCAGTAGACTTGCAAAGGTTTGCTCGTTTTTTGCTATAAAAGTATTGCTAGAACATTGTTTCTTTTGATTTTTTTATAACTTTCTTGAAAGTGAGTGGAATATAGAGGACATTTTTGGTAATATTTTTTAAAACTTTTCAGCTTTATTACCTCAATGGAATGTTGACAAATATGTAGACAGTTAGGAAACAAAACACTTTTTTATACTTATTTTGCCTCATGAATATCTATACTCGTATGCTTTGAAATTTTCTAATAGATAATTTTTCTAAAATAACTACAACATTTTAAAATCACCTGGGCCCGCAAATAAGAAAAGCATTTCAACATTTTTCCTATACAATATCCAATAACATTTAAATTAATGAAATTCAATAATAATGTACAAAAAAATTTCAACAACATCAGTTGACATCCTGTTGAGCAAACTTTGCTTCAATAATAACAATAATGATCCTGATCAACATGAACAGCAACATTGCTATTATCGTCATCATCCTCAACAGCAACAACTTTATCCCCAGAACTGATGTTTTAAACTGCTCGGATTGTGTGGGTACGTGTGTGTGTGTATTTGTGTGTGTGTGTGTGTGTGTGTGTGTGTGTGTGTGTGTGCTGTTTTCATTGTTGTTGTTAATTAAATTTACATAATGTTAACGAAATTGATTGAATTGAATTGTGAAATTTTTGCAATAAATAAAATTTCCATAAACATGCAAATGATAGAAGAATAAATTTTGTTGGGTTCAATGAGTTTGTTTGTTGGATTTGCTAAAAGATTTTCTTTGGAGAGCATCATCAACTTGTTGATGACATATTTTTGTCATATCAATGGGGCAAATGTTGTTGTTTAACAAATGCAAAAATCATGTACAACAGTTGTTTTTCGTTTTTGATCATTTGGGACTCGAACTGTTTTAAATACAGGGAAAAATAATAGATTTAAACTAAAAATTTATTCGTTTCAGCATTGAAATGACAGCCCAGAGGTTGTATATGTGTGTATGTGTGTGTGTGTGTGTGTGCAAGCGTTTGGGTTGGTGTGGACTAAACATGCTTTAGCTAAGTGCAATACAATCGTAATCATTATTGCTAATAGTAATAAAATTATATGAGGTTTGCATGTCTGCATCAATATGTTTAGACACGGTTAAGTATACACTATGGGAGAAAACAAGATTATCTGATTTAACAACTTTACTAAAAACGCTGTAACGTGGTTTTACCATCGATAGAGGTAGCATAGTAAATTCCAGGGTCAACTTAGGAAACCACGAACCATAAGTTTATCATAAAACAAGATCTTTTTCTTTTGAGGTTTTTAATAATCCAAATTCCATTTATTCAGTATTTAATAAATAAGGGTGGTCCAACCATAATGCGCCATATTTATTGCAAATTAAAACTTAAGATGAAGTTTTTTTGTCCAACTTAATTTTCCATCCCTTTATTTCAATGTTTGACAAATTCAAGCACACAATAAAAATTATAGTAAAAACAAAATCAACAAAAGTTTTGTCTGAAAAAATAATTTGTATGCATATACATAAATATAAAAAACCCTTGGATATCGTATTTTGTTGTTGTTTAAAAAAAATTTTTGTTTTCGATCAATAATTGTTTTCACTAAGCTTTTGTTTGAATCCACGAATTTCTTTATAGGTTTGCATTCAAACAATTTATTAATTGATTCAACGAATTTCGTTATTGAACAACAGTGAATGACTGCTTTGCAAAGAAAATCATCATGCTTTCATGTAAGTGGGAAGAAGCAGAATTACCAAATTTGCTCAAATAACAATCCTGGAGTAATGCATCCACAAATAGTGACTGTTTGGTGTGATTTCTGTACAGGCGGCGTCATTACATTATCAGTTAAGGTGATCAAAATCATGTTCACTATCGCAATAACTGACTTCTTGTGGCCAAAGATTGAGAATATGGCCCTGGACGAAATTTGATTCCAAAAGAATGGTGCCACTAGCCACATAACCAACGAAGTAATGGCTAGTTTGCGCGACAAGTTTATTCGCCATTGTTGGATTGATGAACACAAGGAGAAGAGCTTTCGAAAATGGACACAATTAACCTCGGAGCCAATACAGAAAAAAACTTCAAATAATAAAAATTATTAAAAGAAATAAAACCCAAAGGATTTAGGAATTTGTATAAGAAACTGGCTTTATTAACAAAATGTGGTTACCTTTCAGAATCGGGATACTTAAGTGTATGAAAGATACGGAAACGACATATTAGTACCCTTTTTGAATATTGTCATTTTTCCATTTAGGCATTATGTGCAAGCAGGATGGCATTATGTTCAAAACTATCAGCTTATGCATACGAAAGCTTCAAATTTTATTAATGTTCCATCACTGTTGTTAATGCCAGGATGAAGAGAAGACTTTTGGCATTAACAGCTATGATATCTCATGTCGTGGCGATGTTAATTTCCCGCAATGCTGATGTAGTTTAAGGCTCTTGGACTGCTTTCTTTGAGAAATTTAAAAGCAAAAGTTTGCGCTAATAAGCCAAGAGTACTGTTAAAGCTAAAGCATGAGGTGATTCCGCATATTAACCACAGTGAAGCACTATTATGTCTTAGACACTTTGAGAAAATGGACGACAGAATAGATTTATGGCACCGAATCAAAAGCAAGCATTAGCCGAGTTTCTGCTTAACATATAGTTGCCATAGATCTTTCTATTATATAATTATGTAATCAAAAATACTTAAAATTTAATTGGAAATAAAGTATTGAAAATGTTGCCACATTATGATGTGTCACACACAAACTTTATTCGCAAATAATAATTATTGTAAATTAAAAATATGTAAATTTTTGCTTCAAGAAAAGAGTGTTTTAAAATAGTGCTGCAATTCGATTAACTAAATCAAAAAACTTGTAGAAGAACATACTTTAATATTAATTCGTATTTACACTCATAGAAAAAAGCGTCTTCATATTAATGACGGCTGAACATCAGAATTGTGACATCAATATTATGTAAATAGTCATCAGTAATGTGAAAACAGATATCAATCTCAATGACAAAAGTCATCAAAAAATTTTGTCATACATTGAGTATCATCAATGCTACAATTTTGGTGACATCAATTCAATGACACATTTGGTTAATAATTTTAATACATCTAACTGGTCAAAATTTATTTAAAAAAAGGTAAATAGTATTATAGTATTTTCAATTTATTGTTGAAAAAGAATTTTGTTGCTAAAATCATTATTTTTAAACTTAAATTAATTTTTAAGAAGAAGAAAAAATGCATCATTCTGATGTAAATTTGTAATCAGTTGAGGAATTGTTTGAGCAAAGACAAATAAGTATAAAGCGAATATGTAAATGAACAATAATACAGCACTTTGATGACACTTTGTCATCACATGCGGCGTTAGTTCAATAACTAATACGATAAGAGCGTAAAGAATAAAATGCTAATGCCACACACAGACGTTATATTGATGACAGTAAATCATCAAAACTATTAGAAGATTTTTAATTCTCATTGGTTTCTTGAAAATAGTGAAATATTTTTAAATTAAATTAAATATAACTAGAGTTTCTGATGAAATTTTGTCATAAAATTTACTTCACTTAGTAATTTTTCTGATGTTAGTGTGATATTCTATTGATAATATCTTGTCATTATATTGGAATCATTTAGTAATTTCTTCGATATTAGAGTGTCACTGCATTGATCACATGCTCACATCAAACGTATTCCAATAAAGCATCACCATGATGTCATTTCAACATGTCATTGATGAAATAATTGGGTTAATTACTGCTACTGATAATTAGAGCAATTGATGTAATAGTTGACATTACAGCGATGAAAAGTGTCATGGGGTCAAAAATGAAGACATTTGGCATTGCTTTGATGCAAAAATACATCACAGTTATGACGGCTTTTCTATGAGTAAAGGTTCGAACATTTGAAAGCAAAATAGAGTGATTCTTATATTATTACTTTTAGTCTTTTTATAGCTGTCACTGTCCAGTTGAAAATACTTGTCTTATTGTTGTTTAATTGATTGCATCGTAAAGTGTAAATAAAATTTTCTAATCAACATGATTGTTATTTTGTATTATAAAAGTCTCCAAGGTGTTAACAAACAACAATTGCAATCAAATACTTTCCAATTTAGGTGATGAAATAACAATACAGCTAGAGTTGAAATTTAGAAACAGAAACTTATAAGCAAAATTATATACTTTAATTTTTCCCTGTTTGCCCCTTAAGATATGTGCCAGTGCCTTCAAATAGGCTACAGTTTATTGTGCAAAACAAACAAAAATTTCTTTGGCTCATTGCGTTTTTAAGCAATTACTTTTCGTGACAAGCAATTAATATTTACGGGATATCGTGAAGAAGCTGTTGCTTTTTCAGGAAGCCAAATGTTTGTTAACTTGTTATTCTTAACTATAATATAATTTGTTAAACGTTTTTATAAACGTTCATTTGACGGCAATTAATTGCTGTTTTATACAAATCAATTAAGCCGACCTGGTGATGGATATAAATGCCTCAAAGACTTCTCCCTTTACTGCATAATAAATGTACTAAGAAAACCACTAACTTACACTCATGAAATTGCACGCACTCGCAAGTATGGTACACATGTTTAGCAAAATGGATGACATGACAAAATGCCAGAAATGGCATTAAATACACAATTACATGCCAATGGGAAAATTTGCGCTCCAAAGTAGTCTAACGCACATAAATGCCAACAGAGTTAAATACACTAGCACGCATTTGTTTGTACAGCTGAAATGGGAAGCAAGTATATGGTAATTTATGCTTTGACCAATTTCAGTAAAATTAGTTTAATTGTTTGTTCTATTGCCAAAAACTTTACGCCAACGCTCGCTTCTTTTTGCCATATACTCGTACATAAGCAAGCATGCAAGTCTTTCTCCCATGTATAAAAAAATGTACCGACATATGTAGTGGTTCATAAATGCGTTCAGAGATAAATGCGTTCAAGGAAAATGCCCGCATAGCAACACTTTTAAGCGAAAAAGCAGTTATAAACAAGCGTTTTTATATGATTTACTGAAGCATGTGTTACCAAATTATTTCACCAGATTATATGTGAGAACTAACAGACCCGACCGAAGTAGCCAGTGTTGCCAGATCGAAAGATTTATCTTTTTTTGCAGGTTTTTTGTCAAACATTGAAAAAATTAAAATACGCCGAAAAAAAATTCGTCGAACGATTACTGCAGCTCCATGAAACGTAAAAAACTTCGAGTTCACAGAGATCTGTGGGTTCCGTTAGTAAAAGAGGAATTTTCAAAGTCTGTGACAAGGTATATCAGTAAACTGGAACTTCACGCAAAACTTCTTGCATGCAACATACTTAATTTTCGAGGCCACACTTAATTCAGAAGAAGATATAACATTGAAAAAGATATACCTTTGCCACCATCAGAGCATTAGATAGGTAATTTTACCGATTTAAATGGCCCAAAATAAAACTTTTTGTCTAGCATTGGCTGGACTTATTTAATTTTTTGTGTTTAGTGTTAAGATTTAAACACTTATATGCTGTTCATAGAACACACACGAGCGACTTGTCTAAAAAATTTGTAGGGTAATCAATCACTCAAAAAATTGTGTAACTTTCATACAAATTTTCTAGACGAGTTGCTCGTTTATGTTCTATAAACAGCATATTAGTGTTAGCTCACATTATAAGTAAAAGCTGAAAAAAATGTGTTTCCTGAAACAATTTGTTTTGAAATTTGTGCTTTCTTTTATATACATATATGTGTTTAATATAATGGAACCAAAACCACGCAAAAAAAGGTTCTTTTGGTGGAAAAGGAGAAAATAAAAGATTTTTTTTAAAACAATATGGCAACACTGGCTGTGGATAAAGTTTAGTTACATAATCTTGTTGTAAACTATTCAATATGGTGGAATTTTAAAGTCGCACTTTTTTCTATCGTATCTATCGCCAGGGAACAGGCTTTGCGTTGGCGTACTCCAAACCAGGGTACTCTGTTTTTCGGCTAGAGAAATGAAGGAAGCGCTTGTTTGCTGTAAACTCTACCAAGCCGCATGACTTATGTGCAAGGGTATAAATTTGCAGAACGGGGATTAGCATGCCGCCTGGTGGTTCTGGTTGCAGTTCTACCCGGGCTGATCATGGTTAAGGTGCCTACCACATATGGATCGTTCTGGCTGTAGTACGGGGAGCTAGTATCCCCGATAATTGTTGGTGCATTTCTTTATAGGGAGCTAACAATACCTAGAGGTGCTGTCTTGTAATAAATACCTGTACTGTAAGGAAGCAGTAGTGATGGTTGGACGGGTGACTTAGTTTAAGGGCTGATGCTGCTAGTGGGCTTCGGCCACCCAACTCATTGGGCCTCGTCTTCCATTGATGGCCGAGAAATTGCACACATTAAGGATTAGAAAGTCCAAACTCCTGAACAAAAAGTTGCCCATTTGGCTACAAACATATGACAAGAATTGCTACCTATGTGTGCCTGGTAAGTCACACGGTGACCCTGGTGAATTATGAATAATTCACTCCGTGGAATTGGTCCATCAACAGATAAGGCAGTAAAGGCAGCTTTTTCACTCACTGTGTTTTTAAGATCCCCCCAGCGATTAGGATTTGCCTTGGCGTAGACAAAACCTGCGCACTCTGTTGTCTGGGGCATGGAGGGAAAGGAGCCCTTCCGATAAATAGTGAAGTTCACAGAGCACGTAGTTCATTTTACGGCCAACGTAAGCGGCCGCATGTGCGAGCAATTCTTGCAGTGATTAATCTTATTTGCCCTAATTTTGTTCTTCATCATAATAAAGGATGGTATAAATACTGAGGAATCGGATGCTTTTGAACTTCTGGGAATGAAGATACAGTGTTATGAACACATTTTTCATGTCTCTAAAGAAGTATTCAAGTGCCACAGATTTTTGAAACGGTGCAATATGTACTTCACTCCATCCTATCTCCTTATTATTTATGCCACCTACATCCGACCGAAAATGGAATACAACTCTCATGTTTGGGCCGGTGCCTCAAAGTCTATTTTGGGGTTACTCGACTGTGTGCAGGAGAGAGCGAAGAAGTTTATCGATGACAGTGCGATATCCAACTCTTTTGACTCACTGGAGCATCGACGCAGTGTAGGGTGTGTTACTCTGTTCTATTGTTACTTGCTTTGACAGTTTTACCTTCATCGTCCAGAGCTCATCCATTTGTGGCCGATTGCCTGGGGAATCGTTCTACGCAATACAGAGAGAATTCTTTTTTCTTGCCTGTCTGTTATAACGTTGGAAGATTCAAGTCAAATAATCACAAATCCTACTAACTCTTTCCTCCTCCTTCCAACCTATTATCCTAGATCTGGTGCAATCCACTACTCATCTGGCAGTCATCCTCTGAGTGCTGCTCCAAGATAAAAAAAGGAAGCGAAAAAAAATTGCCTACCAACAAGAATATTGTTGTTATAGCAAGTATTATTGAAGAAGCTACCGCACTTACGATTGTAGTAACCAATCTTTTTAAGCCAAAAGCATTGGGTAAGGCAATATGCCATTAGCTGTAAATTGCAAGAATTGGGAGTATTTTCATTGGTCTAATTATGATCCTTTTGTTGTTAACTTCACTAGAGATATGAATGTAGACGATAAGTGGTTTCCACTGGACGGTGCCAGTTGCCACACAGCTAACGAAACAAAGATTCTTTTGCACAATAAATTCAATGGTTTTTTTATTTCACGTGGTGGCGATGTCAATTGGCCGTCAATTGGAATTGGACTTCTTTGATCAAGACTTATTGATCGCGGCAATTATTGTTATAATTATAAAGAAAAATATTTTTTGCTTTAGCTAGGATTGAACTTGAGCCAGACGAATGATACCAACCCCATCATCATATAATATTAAGAATTGGACTTCTTTCTTTGGAATTATCTGAAAACCAGCAGCAATTCTAGAGCCAAAGGATTAGGTAACTGGACACATTGACAGCGTAGAGCCTCAGTTATGCCTCAGCTTCATCAAAAATTTGGACCATTGCCTGGAGGTTTGTAGCCGAGGTCGCGGGGGACATTTGGCCAATTTTTTGTTCCACGTATAATTGTACTATACAAATATTATCATAATAAAAAGATGTGACAATAACCACCAAAAAAGTTTGTGTTTTATTCAAAATCAACATGGGCCCTTAAAATTTAACCACCCTTTACATAAAGTTTTTATCTTCACAACATTAAAATTTTGTACCTAAGAAATAATTATTGTGAAAGCAAGTTTTATGGCCTATTTAATTGCGTCTATGAAAAAACTTCGTAAGCATTAAGAAATTCTACGATAATTGTTACGCTCCCTAAAGCATGCTATGCTTTAAATAAATTTCGCTGATGCAAAATTTATGCAACAGTTAAAATAGCGGAATTTTGGTTTCGCTGTGTTTTTGTCATATTAACCGCCGTTTTCTTGATGGTCTTTTTTTCTTAAGCACAAAAATAATAATGAAAATGTCACATACACATTAAACGACACTCAAGGTGTCAAGAATATTCATCAAGCACTTCATGCTGAACTGCATGCATATGCATGCTAGTGTTTGCTTGCTTGACAAAATAAAAAAAAATTGGAAATATGTGTTTGTGTATGATTTTAATATTTTAAATGCTGAAACAAATTTCCGGTAAAAGCAGAAAAAGTTTTTTTTTACAATATTTTACATCAACATAAACATACACAAATATTTTTTAATTTAAGTTAATGCATAAGAGTTTGTTTAAATTTTGCTGCTTTTGTATTCAAACATTTTCCTTTTCATTTTTTCCTGTGTTGATGTTATGACATATTGTTGATTTTGTTGTCAGTTTTTGTCTTCTCTCCCTTTTTTTTCATGGCAGGAATGTGTGAGTTTGAGTGCTGTGTTTTAAAAAGGGCAAAAGGTGCTGTTGAAAGCAGTGTTTTAATTGTTGTTGCATAAACCAAAGACAAAAACACTAACGTTGTAATAAAAGGAAGAGGATTTAATAAAAAGCATCAGTCATCAGCAGGACTCTTTTGTAAATGTATAACGTTTGCTTCATAAGAGTATGAGACATGTGTCTCTTCATCGTCGTTGTTAAAATTTATGATTTTTTTCTTACTCTTTTGCCTGAATAACTGTTTATGCAGCAAAATAATAATATTGTTAAACTGCCTGTTGTCAGCCTTTTTTCCTCTTTTTTTTTAATTCAAAAGAAAGCGTGATTTTATTTTTTTTTAAACGAGGGCAGAAGTTTTAAGTGTAGGGGAAAAAGTCAATAACGGACAAATGTTTATTGTCTTTAGGCGGGTTTGGGTACATCTCTACTTTTAGAATTACCTTCGCGTTAATTTTCGCTGATTTTCTAAAGTGTAATTACATAAATTTAATATAAATACAGGTTTCGCAATTTTAAAATTTTTTATCGTAAGTGGAGGAAAAAAGGTAGAATAATCGTCAGCTACAGTGTCCACTAAGTTATGCAACACTTATGGATAAAAGGCAGAATGTAAAACAGAAGTCAGTCGAAGAAAAAAGCTTGTAAATTTTATGAAGTTGCAACAATTCAAGTCTTAAAGGGTCTATAGTTGGACGGCTATAGTTACAAAGAACTTTTCCAAATCATTTCATAATTTACGCAAAAAAATATATATGGTTGATATAACAATATTCTACTGGCAACATACTATTGTTGAACATATCGCTCCTTTATTGCAACGTAGTCATATCTCAAGAAATGGGCTTTTCAAGTTAAGAATGCAGAATTGTTAACAGTACTGCATTTTTTTTTTATCTGGGACCAGTACTCAGGGGATGACCTCTACATATGCAGCGCATTGTACGCGGAATGTTACAATAACACCACGAAAGACTAAAACAAACTCTATTGCAGCATTTAAAATTTTGAAATTAAATTAGTTGCGTTATAAAGTTATTAAAATTACTTTTAAACTGTTTCCTTTAGCAGATATTTTCTAAAAAATTCTTCTAAGACTTGTATGGAGAATAAAAATTTGAAATATGGTTTTCCCAAACAAGCTTTTTTCAGTTATGACTATGTTGCAACAAAGGAGCAATATGGTTTTACCTGATAAAACTATAATGTTATATTTAAAACACTACTGATATGGCTCTACATAGTATTGTAAAGAAAATTAAATAACTATTTCATATTTCGGTTCAATATTGGAAGTAACCATAGTATTATTGGAAAGTACCATATTAGTATCGTACTCAACCATATTATAATACTAATAAACAATTTTGCCATATATAACCACATTACTTTTATTAAAGAACTATACTAATGTTGCAAATAACGTTATTTTAATAGAACCATTTTTTTCTAGTACCTGTTGTATGCAGTTTCCCAGAAGCCAGTGGAAGACAAAGCTCAATGAGTTGGTGGGCCGAAACCTATTAAAAGTGTTAGCTCTTAACCAACATACCCGTCTAACCATCACACCTGGCTCCGAAAACCGGCATAGCACCAAACTTATCAGGGATACTAATTCCCCTTTCTGCGATGTTAGGTTTAAACCACGTTTTAGCCAAGGCAACCACTTCAGTCATGATCGGAACCCAGAAACTCCCGAGCGATTTGCTAATCCCTGTTCTACCAATTTTAACCCTTGGCGAGGGTCTCGAAAGTCCAACACAACATAAACCATGCGTCTTCCTAAAGTTTTATGCCAAGTCCTCTGTAACCAGAAAGTAGAATGCCTTAGTTTGGCGGACATCAAGACAAACCCTGCCTTCCGGGGGATTAAATTCCGGTAGTAGCAAGTCGCTTATCATGGCCTAATTGCGTGGCATGTCGCCTGGCTGATGTCTCTGTGCTTTTAGCAAGATTAGCAGCCATGGCAGCGATATTCTCTAAAGGAGGAGTGCGGTAGCTACCACGCACTGTTGTAATTTCAATTTGTTTGAGTCGAGCAGCCGAGAGGCGTAATTTTTTTCCAGTTGGCGCGACACAATTAGCAAATCTACGAAGAAATTCACCCTGAGCTAAAACACCCACCGATTATTGGTTGACAAAATCTACACAATTATTTCACGCTTTTGCCGAATATAGCGCTTCATTGTTTGTCTGTTTGTATATTGACGCTTTCTAGTTCATAAATGTCAAATATAATTAACGTGATGTAAAATTTGCAAAAACTATTACATCTTACGATAGGATGAATAATTTTGCATCACCCTGTATTTTTAATATCAATTAATTAAAAACCAAATAATTAAAAACCAAAAAAACTAAAAATTCCAAGAAAGACCTTAAGCTCGAACAATTACACATATTAATCAATTAACTTTATTAGAAAGGGAGCTTTGTGTCATTAATATTTAAGTATTTTTAAATATTATTTTGGCCGTTTTTCCATATGGCATGTTTTTTGGCTGACGTTACGGCAATCTGTAACGTCAATTTTTACCTTCCGCCATTGACAATATCATTCTGATACAATAACTATCAATACTATTGATGTAATGGCGCTACGGTAACATCGTGTGGATTATTTTCATTTCGAAATGTGGCAGTTCTGTTTATTTGCCAACAATGCGTTTCACCGGAGAAATAAACTTTGAGCAAAAATTCGATATCAAGTTTAAAGAATCAAATTACTACTTTCAGTCGTAAAGCAGCTCTGGGCTGAAGAACAGCTCTCGCGTCATCGTAATGTATTGGTTTCCAGTTTTTTGAGAGGTTATTCATTGTTAACCACGTGGAAACTTCTTATGTGAAGGCATAGATCGTTATAGTTAGTCACAACGGCGGTACCAAAGTACTGTTAATACCATCTTGGCATCATGGTCCTTGTCACCTCGCCCATGCTGTGCATCCTATACTTTGCAATTGTATAGTTAGGTTGTACAGGCCGCCAGTTTCATGAAACCAGCCCACTTGGGTCCTTTTGGTCCCGTTGTGTTGAATTGTATAGTTACTAAATAAATAAATAAACTATTACTTTGATAAAAAAAAAAATTTTTAGCAATTTTACAAGTGATGCTCTGATGTAAGTCTATATTCAATTTCAAGTCAAACTAAACATAAACCCAATATCAGATGTAAAATGGGCACTGTTGAAAACTCTAAGTTGTTAACCTCTAAAAACACCCTTCTTTAATGCATTTCCCTGAGCTATAATTATATTCGTGTTTGTGTTTGACTGAACTGGTTATTTGACAAAAAGATACAGACTTGTGATTTTTTAACCTGCAGCCAACTTCACTGCCTAATAATATTACATAATTCGTATTTTTTAACATTTGTCCCCCTACTCACCTAATTGGTAATCTGACGAAAGAATTTGGTATACCAAGAACTGTCAATTATTGAAAAAAAAAAAAAAAAAATATATATATATATATATATATATATATATATATATATATATATATATATATATATATATATATATATATATATATATATATATATATCAAAACCTGCCTGAAACATACAAGCACCATTACAGACACTGAAAAAAAAAACAATCTTTACGCATAAAAACTCAACCAAGCGTAGTTTTTCTTAAGCATAAAACATTTTTCTCTTTCTTAGCACTAGTTTGCTACGCCATATTCCGCAAGCATTGTACATGTGTCAAAATTGGTGCCACATTGTCCGCAAATTGGAAAAAAGAATTGACTAACAAAAAAATAACTCAAACAGGACAAAATCAACACGGATGGGTAAAAAATAAAAAAAGTGAAGACAAACTAAAAGACAAATGTTTGAATATCACCCAAACCAGAAAACAGACAAAAAAAAAGTCTGGTAAATACAGAGCACGTTTGTACAGGTAAAAATGTCACTGCAAAATACTTTGTGAAATCAGCGAAAATTTGCAGTCAAGTTTCGACTTAAATCTTGTGTATTTGCAAACATAAACAATTCTTTCTCAGTCATTTTCAACAATTTGTTTGGTTTTGTGGTGTGATTGCATTACTGTCGCAGCCATGACACTCATACATGCTACAAAAAGAGAAAAAAATAACATTGGAATGGAATAAAGTTGGTTCAATAATAATGAACTTTCTTCCTAGAAGTTTTCTATAGAAAATTCTTGGGCCGGCTGCAAAAATTTTTTATAGAAAATTCTTGGGCCGGCTGCAAAAATTTTTTATAGAAAATTCTTGGGCCGGCTGCAAAAATTTTTTATAGAAAATTCTTGGGCCGGCTGCAAATATTTTTTATAGAAAATTCTTGGGCCGGCAGCAAAAATTTTCTATAGAAAATTCTTGGGCCGGCAGCAAAAATTTTCTATAGAAAATTCTTGGGCCGGCAGCAAAAATTTTCTATAGAAAATTCTTGGGCCGGCAGCAAAAATTTTCTATAGAAAATTCTTGGGCCGGCAGCAAAAATTTTCTATAGAAAATTCTTGGGCCGGCAGCAAAAATTTTCTATAGAAAATTCTTGGGCCGGCAGCAAAAATTTTCTATAGAAAATTCTTGGGCCGGCAGCAAAAATTTTCTATAGAAAATTCTTGGGCCGGCAGCAAAAATTTTCTATAGAAAATTCTTGGGCCGGCAGCAAAAATTTTCTATAGAAAATTCTTGGGCCGGCAGCAAAAATTTTCTATAGAAAATTCTTGGGCCGGCAGCAAAAATTTTCTATAGAAAATTCTTGGGCCGGCAGCAAAAATTTTCTATAGAAAATTCTTGGGCCGGCAGCAAAAATTTTCTATAGAAAATTCTTGGGCCGGCAGCAAAAATTTTCTATAGAAAATTCTTGGGCCGGCAGCAAAAATTTTCTATAGAAAATTCTTGGGCCGGCAGCAAAAATTTTCTATAGAAAATTCTTGGGCCGGCAGCAAAAATTTTCTATAGAAAATTCTTGGGCCGGCAGCAAAAATTTTCTATAGAAAATTCTTGGGCCGGCAGCAAAAATTTTCTATAGAAAATTCTTGGGCCGGCAGCAAAAATTTTCTATAGAAAATTCTTGGGCCGGCAGCAAAAATTTTGGAATTCTGAGAAACCACATGGGATTGACGAAAAACAAATTCATCTATAACGTGCCACTTATTTTCGGATGGAAGTATAATTGCACCATATATTTTTCCTTAAAAGCAGTTCTGGTTATAAAAGGAGGTAACATAAACAGAAAATGAAAATTTTTTATATTGGTCCATATATACCCGAGATATAGCCTAAGCCGATTTTTATCAAACATTTTTTTGCTTAAAAGCAGTTGCGGTAATAAAAAGGGGTTACTAAAACACAGAAAATTTAAACTTCCAATATCGGTTCATATACATCCGAGATATATATGGACCGATTTTTTCATGAAAATTATCATGAGAGATTACCTATTCTGGCGTGGCGGCTATAAAGCAAAGAAAAAAAGTTTCCACTGATATCAGCCCATATATACCAGAGCATATATAGCTGAAATTTGTAATACACTCGTATACTATATACATATTTACATGACTATCGTGAAGGGTATTTTAGGCTTAGCCCAGCCGAATATACACGCTCTTACTTACTTTTTAGATTTTTTTACGTTTTTCTCATGATGGTTATAATCAAACTTGTTTCGGCTTGACGTTGAGAAAATTTTCGATCGAAAAGAAATTTTTTCGGTCGGATATTGTTGGATTGGAATAGCCCTTTTGCTGAGAAAATTATTCGGTTGCAAGCAAAAATTTTACGTAGAAATATGTTTGGCTGAAAACAAAAATTTGCTTCTATAAGATGTTTGGCTGATAAGATCAGTGTTTTTTTTAGGAAATGGTTCGATTGTGGGAGTACGAGTTTTTTGTAGAGAGTTGTTTGTGAGTTCTTCCACTGATCAGAAATTATTCGGTTGCAAGCGAAAACTTTGTATAGAAAATTGTTCGGTTGACAACATAATATTAGTTCAATAAGACGTTCGGCTTATAACATCGGTTTTGTTTAGGAAATGGTTTAACTCTGTGATTATCAATTTTTTATAGAAAGTTGTTTCTGAGTTCCTCCACTGACCAGAAATTATTCGGATGCAAGCGAAAAATATGTATAGAAAATTGTTCGATTGACAACAGAGATTTGCTTCAATAAAATGTTCGGCTCATAATATCGGTTTCGTTTAGGAAATGGTTTGACTAAGGAGTACGAATTTTTTATAGAATGTTGTTCGAGAGTTATTTCACTGAACAGAAAAATTTGCTCAGAAAATTGTGCAGTGGACTACAGAAATTTTGTATAAAAATTATAGAAAAATTATTCCAATAAAGAAGTATTCGGCAAAATATCAAAATTTCATAGGAAATCGTTCCGTTCACAAGTGAATTTTTTTAATGGGAAATTCTTTTTAAAAGTAAAACTATGTAAAATATCATCATGTAATTCTCTGCTTATGATTTCTTGCATTGTTGTATAAGAAAAATAAAATGAATTGATAAAATATGGTAAATGTCATATTTTCACTTGCATTCGTTTGTTTTCGAATTCTTTTTTCCCTGAGTTTGACTTTATGGTTTTTATTTCCCATTTTTTTTTTCTTGTTTTGTTTCTTGCAGTTGGTTATCAAAATTATAAGGACTTCTTTGCTTAGCTCCATCATTTATTTTTCTTACTTTGCTTAATGCATTGCCGGCAAAGTCTCTTTTAAAGTATAGTCAGTCATCTAAGAGGAGGAAGAATGTTTGAAGAAGACTGGGGTTGTCTAAAGTGACATGGCGTTAAATCCTAGACTAAATGTACAGGAAATTTTCTATTTAGAAAACATCATTTATTTAATGGAATGTAAATATTATGAGCCACACTTTTTTTTTTGTACTATGATATGTACTTCGGATAAAAGGTTACATCAAGTTTATTAAATGGGTTTCAAACAGCAAAAATGATTAAATTTTTTAATTAAATTAAGCAAAATAACTGGATTTTTGCTGAAATGCTTAAACGCCATCAAATTGAGAGTGATTTGTTGTATTTTTGGAGGAAGGCTTTCTGGTCTTAAGTGCATTAAGTAACAAAAAACAAAATATTTATTGTACATATGTGATGAGTTTGTATCTTTTATTCTCTGGTAAATTTTAAATTGTTGATATACATGTGAATTTGTTTATGGTGAAAAGTATTTGCAATCAAAAGCAATGATTTAAGTATGTGTAAGTAAGTGCTACTGGACACTCAACTCCTACTTAAGATGTGTGTTGCAAACTAACAAAAGATGAGTGTTACATTGTGGTAAAGCTGTTGCCGTTGTAGCATACGAGTGTAAGTACGAGGAGTACAAACGGACAAGAAGAACTCATCAATTGATTTGAATTTGTTTATGCTTCGTCTGTCATTGGTTTTATGCATAAGCTCACAAACAAATGTTGCACTACAAGGTGTTAGGGTATAAAATGTCCTTGTTTGTAGTGGTACAAAGTAATTGCCAGTACACAGAGAGTATTAGAAGGAGAAAGAAAAAAAAATGATAATAATAGCAGACAACAACTCAAATGCACGCTCACACATTTGTTGTGGTTTATCTAACTTAATTTTACCTTGATTTTGTATGATTGCTTTTCAATTTTTGCAAAAGAGTTGTTGTTGGGCAACACATTTGTCTAGAATTATTGTTTGGCTTGAGAGCCAATAATTCTTTGTGTTGTATTTTTGAAAGAAATTGGGTTTTTGCTGTAAAGATTTGATTGACTTTGTGGTCGAGTGAATTTTATTTAAAACTGAGAATACAATCAATGGTTGTGTACATTTTCACACTTTTAACTAGAAAAAGAAAAACAATTTCATTTAGATATTTATTCTAGACCACAAGATATTGATTGAAACTAATTCAAAAAGATTTTGTGTTTATTGAAAGGAAGGTTCATTAAATTGAAATTTTAATTAATTTAATTTATATACTTAATTGATCAATTATAAAAATATAAAAACAACAAGTTTGAATAGTGCTGTTTAAAGAACAATACAATTATACACATAATACAATTATACACATAATAAAGGCAAGAAAACTTTTGCAAAAAGAAAAATTATATCGAAAAACACTTAACTGTTATAGAAGCTAAAATCATGCCCCCAACATTGCAAATTCTTATGATTTCAAACCACATGTGATTTTGAAATCACATACGATTTTAAAATCGAACGATTACGATTTTTTCATTTGATTTTATCAGAGCATCAGAGCGTTAAGTAGATGATTTCACCCATATAATATGCGCAAAATAAAACTTTTTGTATAGCATTGGCTAGAAAATTTTTGCGAAAAGAAAAATTATGTCGAAAAACACTTAACTGTTTGTATAGAAGCTAAAATCATGCCCCCAACACTGTAAATTCTTATGATTTCAAACCACATGTGATTTTGAAATCACATACGATTTTAAAATCGTACGATTACGATTTTCTTTTGCAAAAAGAAAAATTATATCGAAAAACGCTTAACTGTTTGTATAGATGCTAAAATCATGCCCCAATCACTGCAAATTGGTATGATTTCAAACCACATGTGATTTTGAAATCACTTATGATTTTAAAATCGAACGATTACGAATTTTTCATGTGATTTGATCAGAGCATCAGAGCGTTAAGTAGATGATTTTATCAATATAATATGCGCAAAATAAAACTTTTTGTCTAACCTTGGCTGGACCTAGTTAATTTTTTGTATTTAGTATTAAGATTTGAATACTTATTGTTAGTTCACATTGTGAAGATTAAAAAACTAAATACAAGCCAAGAAAAATAATATAAAAATATAAAAAAAAAAATTTATACGGAATTTTAACAAAACATTGTTTGCGTCCTGATTTTTTTCAAACTAATTTTACCGCGGAAAGTAAAAATTTACCGCAAATGCTATAACTATTTTACATTCTTTACTTTTATCAGATATGTAATTTAAAATAAAATAAAATGATTTTTCATAATAAATATTTAAATAATAAATATTTAATTAATTTCATAATAAATATTAAAATAATTTTTTCCTGATAAATATATAAATAATATTTTATGCAACTTTCTAAAAATTAATTTTTCTTAGCAAATTTCTCTACGTTATCGAGAAATAATATTAGAGGCCGCAAAAACCATATTTTTCACAATCAAATAGTCGCTAAATTGGTAATTATATCAAAATCGACAGCAATTTAGTTGCTTTAATAAAAAGAAACGAAAAATTAAATTTTTTTTGCAGTGTTTTGTAAATTCGTGCGGTTTCAAAACTTTAATATAAACCTTGAAACAAAAGTTGGAAAAAGGTCAAAAAAATAAAAGCTAGTGCGTTCACGCTCTGCAGTATTGAAAGTGCAATTGACTCTAGAGCTAAATCCTCTTGACCATTCCAAGGTTTGATACTGGTCAGAGTGGTGGCAAGAAATGGCAACAAAGGATCATCAATTTTCGAAGAAAATCATCTATAGTGATGAGGCCGCATTTGGGCGAATGATAATCCAAAAATAATTGTCTAAAAGCCAATGCACCTAGAAAGAGTGACTGTTTAATGCGGTTTATGGGCGGGCGGCATTATGTAGCCGTATTTTTTCCAAATGAAGCCGGTCAGGCAAATACTGTGAAAGCTGTTCGCTGTCGTGAGATGATAACGAATTGTCCGAACTGGATGTGGTTATGCCGCCGAAGTCGTGGCGCTTATTATGGCGATATTTTGTTTCATACATAATTGAACCATAAAATTTTTTTAATTTTGCATAAATATATTAAATAAGTGGGTGATGAAGATTCAATAAAATTAATATAGGAGAGTTCCTATGATTTACTCACCATAGGAAATTGAGTTCTATTTGTAATAAATAAAGCGTTTAATATATAAATTCGCTTACGTAATTTATTTTGTAAAATTATGAACTAAAAATTGATTTGGGTTGTATATATGCATCCAAAATACCTGAAATAAGTACTTAGAAAAAAGGGAAATACCGAACCGAACATATTTTAGTACAACGAATATAGAGAAAATATGGCAAACTACGAATATAATTCAGGGATGAAAACTGTAGCGCCTTTCTGAATGGTTAACTGCAAACGTTAATTTTGTTAAAAGAACTTTTCATAATAAAAAGATTATTAATAATTAGTAATAATTTGTGCTATATTCACAATTAATATCGGCCCTTAAAATTTAACCAACCTTTATATGGATGGACCTGTAAAGGAATTCGTGTACTCAAATAAAACATCAATAAAAATAATTATTAAACTAAAGCAACCACTTTTTCTACAAGAAAAATACATCAACTATAACAACTAAAGTTGTTAATACTTTTATATGCATATAAATTATTTTTCAAACAATTTTATATAAGGTGTTCACCAGAAAGGTATAATACTCGCAGTAATTCTATTGTAATTCTGACTGTATTTCAGGTGGCACCATCTTGTTAATATTATATGATAATCAAACCTAAAGCATGCAGTTCCGGTTTTAAAAAGTTTTTAAATCATATCAAGATATCACTCTCCATAGTCCATAGTTACTATTACACTATTTTGAACTGAATTTAAAATGGAAACAAATGCAAATCCTTGTGCAAAATTGTAGCCAAAGTCGTTCATTGAAGACCAAGCTCCTGCGCACTACACCGAATTGAGGTTGATGTATTGTTTTGAACTCTTTCTTGACCAGTAATGCGATTCTCTAACTATTAACGATCCGATAGTCGCAACTTTTGTCATCAAATTTCATCGCTTGCACTAACGATTCAGTGATTCTGTAACTTAATTCTAGTGCTGGTAAACAGCTGAATTTTTCTGTTCATTTATATAAACATTATGTCACATCTCTGCCAAAAAAACCACAAAGAAAAAGCAATAAGTTTTCTCATAACAATATGTATATATATATTGATTTTTATTTGTTGTGATTTTAGTTTTAAGTGACAATAAATATTATTTAATTTGTTATAAGGTAATTAAAATAATATATGTGTTCATATGTTTCATTTATTTATTTATATGAACTAATTTCTGTATGTTCAGAATGATCACAACTATGGCTGGTGATAATCTACATAACTTTTTAATTTCATTAGCTGCCAACTCAAAGGAATTGTTCAATTCCCGAAGAACACAGTGATTATACCTTGCAGTATTCAAACTTGTTGCAATTCCGAATGACGAACGTTCAAAAGCCATTTCAACACAAAAATTATTTTACCGGTTAAAAAACTATACTGAAATTTTTGTTTTTGAAAATATATATGGTACTTAATAAATTAATAATAATTTATGTATTTAATAAATATTTCTATGTTTTAAAAATCAAATTATTAGCACTTTATTTCATGGAAGCACAATTTAATAAAAAATACACTTTAACGATTGAACAAACAAAAAGAAAATGTTTGTCTTTAAGGTATCGACAATCGGCAGTAAAATTAACAGCTGATTTTGATTCATGGCGAATATCGGTAAAGATATGTTACTGAACAGCAAATTCGATAGAATATCGTTATAGCTATTTTAACGATTCGATTATCGTTATAAAAGTAACATAATCGCACTACAGCAGTGATGTTTTCAGTCGATCTTGCACTACATTGCGGTCCAGGCATGGGCCTATCACTGACAGATCCTCTTTTTTTAAATCATTCACTATGCGGTAAATAGTGCGTTTTGTTAGTCTTTCTCCCAAAAATTTCACGTAATTTTTTCTTCGTCATAATAATCGATGATCGATTTTCATAAAATAGTTTAACGATTAAAATACGTTAGTTTAGATATTTTTCCATAATAAGTTTCTCGTGTGTCTTCCTCACAAATGCTTTTTATTTTTATAAGCTTGCCACCCGTCTACCTCACGACTGCCAAATATGAACTATCGATACTTATGTTTACCAAAATGGTGGCAAAACAAAGTATTACGATTACATCTTCCCTACGGACACCCTGTATTTACTATAATTTTTGCAAATAACACATTAAAAATGTAGTTCCAGAAATATTTAAATTTCAAAATAAACTATAATGAAACAACCTGAAATCCTTGCTCGTTTGATTAATACTTGAAAGCAAAACTTCTTTTTGAAAGTTTTGTTTGCGTATTTTCCTTTATAATTACTGTTTAATATTTTCACTTTGCCGGCCATAATTGTCTTGTTTAGGTGCCACTTTTTCTTTTTGTAATTTCTGCGCCAACATCATTAGCCAGCCAAAGTAATTAAAAACTTTAATAAAAATTGTAGCTTAAAAAAATTGAGAAGAATTTTCTTGCACAAAGTTTATTTTTCCTATAATTTGACATTTTGCTACAAACAAAATAAAACAAACAAACAAAAAAAAAAAACAAAAACATGGAAATTATATCCTTGTTCCACAGTTTGCATACAAGTAATGCTGAAAGAGTGGGAGAGAGAGAGAGAGAGGGAGTGAGGTAGCCAGATAGCGAGAGAGCAAGCAAATTACGAAGTGGAAAACAAACTTTCGCTAATTTAAAATAAAAACATTGCAAGCAGCACATTATAATTTGTTGTTGCTGTTGGTGACGATGACAACATCTCAAGTGACAAGCTACATGGCACTACAACTGTATCAATATATTTAAGTGATGAAGTTTGTTGCGGAGTGTTGAAAGTTTTGCTGTTGGCCTTCGTGTAGTTAATAGAACACCTGATGCATGAAAGTCGTACATCAATGTTGTTAAACACTCAGCAAAAAAATTTAAAAAATGAATAACATACATTTTTGTTGTTAATATAAATCTAATACTATATACATATATATCTGATATGCATAATTTTGTTTTGTGTTACAATCAGGTAGAAAAAATTGAAGTGGCGTAAGTCAGAGCATCTTTCCCCTTTGAAAAAAATTTAAGAATTAAAAAAAAAACTTTTTCTCATAAACATTTATTTCACAAGTTACAAGTTCCATAAGTCTGATTGGTTGAACTGAATTACTTTTAGAGAATGGGGTGAGGAATGGGCTAGCATGTGATGGTAGTTGGTTATATTTGCTAATCTGAACAGTGACAAAGGTATATACACTGGGCACTGATCAGTTTTAACTAATTTAATTCCAACATTTTAAATGCTCTAATAGACTTTGTTTTAGTGTTTCGTCCTGTTATCCTTAAAGTTAAACCTCCACAAACACTACCCCTTTTTTCCTGCTCATCATAACCTATTTTTCTAATTCCAGTATAATTCACTACATATGAAGGGGCATCCCCCGAGTACTGGTACAAGATAAAAAAAAACATTGAAACAGCAAGAAACTTATTTTGGATAATTGTCGAATCACTATCAGAGAGGTTGCTGATCGTTCGGCTCATGTCAGACAATTTACACGGATGGTTTAGGCATGAAACGTGCGGCACCGAAAAGTGTTTCAAAATCGCTAAATTTTGAGCAGAAACAACTTTGCATGGACATCGCACAGGAACAACATCAACGGCTATTCAGATTTCCTCAAAAAGGTCATGACAATGAAACCAAAGCTCAACCATCCCAATGGAAGCGTCCAAGATCGAAAAAAGCACGTCAAGTTCGGTCAAATGTGAAGGTTTTGCTCACGATTTTTTTTACTGTAATGGCGTGGTGCATCATGAACTCTTGCCGCAAGGTTGTACGGTCAATAAAGAAGACTAAGTTGAAGTTATGCGCCGTTTGCGCTAAGCAGTTCGTCAGAAACGCAAAGAATTGTGGAGTTTTCACTATGATAACGCACCAGTTCATACATCCATGCTTGTGCGTGAGATTTTGGCAAAAAAAAAAACCGTTATCATGCCTCAACCACCATATTCACCAGACTTGGCCCCGGCTGACTTTTTCCTTTTCCCGAAACTGAAGACACCGATGAAAGGACAGCGTCTTGCAACGATTGAGGAGATAAAAGACAAATAGAAACCAGAGCTGTTGGCATTTCAGAAGTGTTTCAAGAATTGAAAAAAACGCTGGCATAAGTGTAATATATCTGAGGGGGATAAGTTTGAAGCGGACAAGATAGTTATGGATGAACGTTTTTTTTTTTTTTTTTATCAGACACAAACCATATGTGGTAGTAGTGCCATATGTTGTCAAGATGGGCACTAGCAACTTGAATATTTACCTAATAATTTTTGTGTTCCTATAGATCTTTTAGCTAGAGGTTATACTACAGCTCTAGTTAACGTGATTGAGGATCTCAGATCTAATTTGGATAGCAAGCTAGTGGCTATAATGGTGCTCTTGGATCCCAGTAAAGCACTTGATACAGTTATTCATGATATTTTATTAACTAAACTTCAGAAACTATTTAATTTTTCAAGTACTGCGTGTAACCTCATTTGTTCCTATCTTTTGAATAGATCTCAACGTGAGTAACAATACTTCTGTTGCACTAAGGGTGGATAGGGGAGTTCGCCAAGGGTCTATCTTGGCACCTATTCTATTCTGCATATACATTAATGATTTGCCAGACTTATTTTCGAATTGTGGGGTTCATTTGTATGCAGATGATATACAACTTTATTCAAGTAGCCGATGTGACGAGTTAGGGAATTGTGTAAATGGCATTAACATACACTTGAACAGACTTCATACCTGGGCTTTTGCCCATTAACCCAACAAAATCTAAGTGTATTTTAATATCAAAATTAAACAGGGTATTTGACGTACCTGAAGTGAAATTAACGAAAGCTGTATAGAATTTGCCAAGTCGGCATCTAATTTGGGGGTTGTTTTCAATACTAGGCTATCGTGGCCGGATCACATAAGGGCGACAGTGTGAATTATTCGCGGGCGGTTGTGGATTCAACACCATTTGTTATACGCATGCGACTTGCAAATGCATACCTAATTCCTGCTCTTCTTTATAATGGGTGATTTTATAAGAACTATCGGAAATTAAAAAAAAAACACATGAAATTCAGAAAAATGCGTGAAATATTTATTTGGATCGATAGTTGGGTCGATATAATTTTATGTTTGAAGATTATTTCATGCAAATGTTGGCCGCGGCTGCGCCTCAAATGGTCCATCCGCTTAGTCATACTCTTTCCAACATTTCGGCCGGCATCTCACGAATAATGCTGGCAATGTTGGCTTCCAGTGCATCAATCGAAGCGGGCTTGTCGCATTAGACATTAGCCTTAACATAGCCCCACAAAAAATAGTCTAGAGGCGTTAAATCGCACGATCTGGGCGGCCAATTGACCGGTCCCAAGCGTGAAATAAACTGTTCACCGAACTCGCCTCTCAATTGGTCCATTGTTTCGCGTGCTGTGTGGCATGTGGCAACGTCTTGTTGAAACCACATGTCATGCAAGTCAAGCTCTTCCATTTTGGGCAAAAAAAAGTTTGTTATCATCGCACGGTAGTGCTCACCATTCACAGTAACATTTTGATTCGCATCATCTTTGAAGAAATACGGCCCAATGATGCCGCCAGCCCATAATCCGCACCAAACGGTTGTTTTTTGTGGATGCATTGGTAGCTCTTGCAATGCTTCTGGCTGCTCTTCACTCCAAATACGGCAGTTTTGCTTGTTCACGTATCCATTCAACCAGAAATGAGCCTCGTCGCTCAACACAATTCTTCGATAAAAAAGTGGATCTTCATCTAACTTTTCAAGAGCCCATTCACCAAAAATTTGGCGTTGTGGTAGGTCGTTTGGCTTCAATTCTTGCACCAGCTGTATCTTATAAGGCTTCACACCCAAATCCTTCCGCAAAATTTTCTACGTAGTGGAGTAACAGCGGCCCAATTGCTGCGAACGGCGCCGAATCGATAATTCACGGTCATCACCAACGCTGGCCGATACGGCTGCGATATTTTCTTCTATTATAAATCTATTGAAAGTTAATGTTTTTTATTTTTTTATAAGATTATCACCTCTAGGCAGCCTAACTATTTGTACTTTAGAATTTAAGATTATTCAGCTGAGATATACGTCACTTTTGTCACAAAACCAGTTTCTTATTCATGCCATTAGTCCCTGGAATTTTTTACCGAACAATATTCAAACTCTCGACAATGTAGACGTGTTTAAAAAAGAGTTATACAAATTTTTTGCATACATGTAAAGTCCACTTTATCTAGCTTTAATTTTAAATTAAGTTTTAATAAACCTGTATTTGAATAATTTCAGATGTTTTTACTAATACTTTCATTTAGAAGATATTCATTTTGTTGTGTTAGGCTTTAATCATAATCCAAAGTTAATATATAAATAAATAAATAGTAAATAGTATTAGCCACATTGAAACTAAAAGTATTATTTTCCATCATCTGGTATCAATGATTGATTTTCGCTGTATCTAATAAAAAATTAAAAATTGCCGGCAACGAATTTGGTTTTCCTTTTGCTGTAAAGAAAGGACCGTCCGTTATAGCGGTGTTTGACTGTATGATTAATGCTCTTATTTTTACTTTCATGCGTCAGTGCAACATCATGTGTCAAATAATGTTATGACTATTGCCCGCATTAAACTAATGCATTTTTCAAAAACTCATCTCGATTTTTAGCACACCAACAAATAGTTTCATATGAAAATTCTACTTGAACAAAGGGAAAAGAGTGAAATAAAATAAACACTATAATAACAGCTCGATGTGAAATGAAGGCAATGATAATGCTACGCTTTTACACACATCATTCTAAGAATAAATGAATAAAATGCAAAATGTAAAGCTGCTTAAGCCAATGATGACAGGAATTATGGTAAATTTATAACGAGGATAGTTTGAAAAACATTGCCATCAATATGAATGACAATGCGTCCAAAGAAAATAACTTTTATTACATTTTGCTAAGCTGTACAGCCCTCGTATAATTGTGCATATTTTTTAATGTTTTTTAAAACCGTAACGTTGTATGTGCTTTGAAAATTGTGTGTGCTTTTAAAATTGTAATGCATTTAAAAGAAAATTTAATGCATTTGCCACATGCATTAATCACTTTTGATGCTCAACAGTCAACATACTTGTTTTTGAAATGCATACACAGCTATAAACATACATAGTAACTTAATGCTAGCACATACATTTACAACAATGAGTTCCCCACACATACAAACTTACACACATACGAACAAGGAGCAATAGTACTGTATATTGTTATTGCTGCTTTCACTTGTATTGTTGTAGTAAAAGTAACAGCAAACCAATATTACATTGCCTGCCTTGTCATCAGCTTCAGCAGCGGTAGCATCACCGGCAGCGGCAGCGGCAGCTTACAAAAGTAGCACTTTTTTCCCAACATTCAACATTTTTCGTTGTAGTTAAAATGTGTTTTTGTTACACTATATGTACGAGTGTGTACTTTAGGATGAGTTAAAAACGTGCCTGGACTGCTTAAACTATTGATGATGAGTATGACGATGCTGATGATGATGATGCACACGTTCTCAGCAACAACAGCAACATCTCGTCGAACTCAACAGCTCCAGAACATACAGTTACTCATTTCACTATCACGATGATTTGGGTGTTGCAGGACGGTTATTGTTTGCGACCGCAGGGTGCATTTTTGTTACATGATAAAAATTGCAATTTCATTTCATGTCTGCACTCATACATATATTGTAAGTATATTCATAGGTATGTATATATGATGCATATGTGTACTATGGCCAATTTTACGTTTCTTTTTTGACGTTACTTTATATTTCTGTTACACATGAAAGCTTTTAATGATGTTTGATGTCATTTATGGGCTTAAGAACGAAGTCCAAGAATCGCAAATGAATAATGTAAAAATTATTTAAAGTTTTCATAATTTCAACATTTTACGAACACAAACAGAGGAGTCTCAATTTATTAAGAGCCATGACCATAGACATATCAAACTGTTTGATCAAATTTATATAATTATGTGTAAAATTGCTATTAGACTATTTAGCTTGGCATTACAAAGCGGTTTGATAATAGTCCTACTGCCTGGCCCACGATGTCATTCGACATCGCTCGTTGGCATAAATACGTTTAAAGAAAAAACAAATTTATGCAATTCAAGTCACATCGTGGGCCAGGCAGTTAATAAAAATTATATTTAAAACTATTGAAACAAGATTGACAAACAAGAACTTAACGATATGATATGAGTTTGAAAGCTTTTCATCCGGCCGTGCGCTCAAGCGTAGTTTGACTAACAACGGCTTTAATAAAAACTGTGAACCATCAAATCAAAGCTCGTTTCAAAAGACAAGGATGTTCGGTTTAGCAAACGTTTTCATTATATATCAAAGTATTTTTGGTTTGAGAAAACTCGGTTTTTTAAACTTTTTTCAACAAACACGAAATCAAACCTACTGATGTATATAATAATCGCTCGCTAGCTACTATTATTAAAAATACTGCCGTACAGCTTCTGGGGAAGTGAGGGGATTTTGGGGATTCACGAAAACGATTTTGGGAATTTGGAAGCACTTTGCTAACTAGTTTGCGGTAATGCTTCTGAAAAAGTGGGGGGATTTGTACGTGTCCTGAAGCCGACTTTGGGAACTCCCAAAAAACTCGGAACCGCTTCGCTAACCGGCTTTTCACACTCGGTGCACGTTTTCTAGTAACTTTTTTACTGTTTCCATTCTTGAAAAAATGCCTCGCAAGAAAAAGATTCATCTCAAATTAAAATGTGATTCCCGATACCAATGCGTATTTTGAGGGGTTTCCAAAATCGTAATATTAAAACGGCATACCAATGTTGGAATTTCGTCTTTCTAAGCTTGTTTTCAATATTTCCCAGCTGTCTATACGTTGACATTTCATAGGAGCTATCCTAGTCATCAGTAGACTTTGGAAATTGCTCTCGAACATTTAACTTTGTATCCGGAATATCTAAATAAATTATTGAGAATTTTAAAAGAAAAATGTTTTAATAATACCTGTCAAAACACAAAATCAAACTTTTTTCATTTATTTACTTCCAAAGTCTACTGATAATTAGGGCAGGTGCTATGAAATGTCGACTAAAAATAGTTATATCTTTTTTGTGTTTAATAGTTTTATTTTTTTCTTTAGCAGGTTATTTACTGGTTTTTGGAGATAAATCATGGCTGCATATGATGTGCAGAAACGCGTCAAAATCGTTGAATTTTTTTATTCTTCTGGACGGTCATTTATTACAACTCAACGAAATTATCGTCGTCATTTTAATGTCCGAACAGCACCCAGTGACAACATGATTAGGAACTTGGTTTCCCGTTTTGAGGAACATGGAAGAGTATCAGATCTTCCAGGAAGATGAAGAGGTCGATCTGTGCGCAATGAAGCAGTTTGAGAGGTTGTACGGCAGAGTGTAAACGAAGATCCATTTGTTTGTACTCGTCAAAAAATTTTGAAGCGGGATCTTAAAAAGTTTCCGTATAAAATTCAAATGGTACAGCAACTGCTTCCCCAAGATCATCAGGCACGCCTGCAATATGCTATTCGTTTTAGTCAAATAGCCAGCGAAAATGATAACTTTTTAAACAATCTTATAATGAGCGATGAAGCTCATTTCCACTTAAATGGCTATGTTAACAAACAAAATTGTAGATTTTGGGGCACTCACAATCCTAGGGCATTACATCGGCGTGAATTACACCCCGCCAGATGTACTGTTTGGTGCGGTGTTATGGCTGATAAAATTATCGGTCCATATTTTTTCGAAGATGTGGATGGTCAACAGTTAACGGGGCTCTGTATAGGACTATGATAGAAATTTGTCGAGAATAATCAAAACATATGGTTCCAGCAAAATGGAGGAACTGCGCATACAGCAAGAGCGACAATGGAACTTCTTCATAACATTTTTGGTGAACGAATAATTTCCAGAAATTGTGATTTTGCTTGGCCTCCACGTTCACCAGATTTGACTGCTCCAGATTTTCTTTTTTATGGGGCTATTTGAAAGGAGTTGTGTATATCAATAAACCCTAAACAATTCAAGAACTTAAGCAGAACATTCAAGCAGAATTAAGGAACTTGGAACCAGAAACTCTACGGGCAGTTATGGAAAATGCGATAAAAAAAAGGCAATTTTTGTTTGCAAGAAAATGGACACTATTTGAGAAATGTAATATTTCCCACTTAGATGTAAAAAATTTCCATGAATTAAATATTTAAAAACATAGAAGAAAATATTAATAAAAACAAAAAAAATTTAGTTATTTTGGGCCACCCTGTATAAACAGCTGGGAAACATAGAAAACCAGCTGTTTATTATTTTTTGATTGGTATCAATGTTTGAAAATAATAAAGTGAATAAAACACAATTGTTTGAATTTTTGTTCTCTGCTTTTTGATAATTTCAAAAAACAAATCGTAACTACCAAGTTTCCTGACAAAATTTGTTATCTATTAGATGATTAACATCTTAAAAATGTTCCTGTTTTCAGAAAAACAATTTATTGGAAAAATCTGCATTTCAGTATTTTATTAACTCTAGAACATTTCCCGTATTGAAACGCTAATGAGTGCCAGAGAATATCGTTTGCAAAAATATTCCAATTGGAATTAATAAAATTTGCCAACTGCAATGAATCAATGCCAGATGACTACTGCCCACATTCGACTATTTCCTCGAGTTTTAAATTTTAGCAAATTTTTGTTTCGTATGCAATTGATTCCGCCAATTCAAATTTGTCATCCATTTTTTGCAAAATTTTAGTTAAAAAATGTAAATATAAAATTATCCCCTCATTTTTAAAGATATTCGCTGGCATATCTAGAAATGAAATATTTTTACCTTGCAGCAAACTGAATTGAAAAAATGAAATTAAAATCCGGGTTTCATATTAAAAATTGAATTTCATTTCTAACTTTGCTACGGGGGTTTTCTACATCACAAGCATGTATGTATGCACACGAATATTAATATTTTCCCCTGTTGCAGTTGCAAATAAAAACAAAAATAAAAAATATATGAAAGTAATACCCAAACATGACATAAACATAAATACAACAAAAATGTAAAACATCATGATCGACAATATTTTGCTGTGTGCCTTTAACAAACCTTAAAACCTCCTTCATCTTGTCCTCCCAAAAACAAACATTATTAGTTCAAAAATAAATTTTATGGATGATGCAAATGGGAGTTGAAGGGTTGAATGCTGATCATCATCATCAATATTTATTTTTTGTAGAAATTGATAAACTTTCATATATTGATATCAATTTCTTGGTTAACATATAAACCATCAACTTATTTCTTTATGCCAGTAGGGGGCAAACGGTTTTGTGGGTGGGCAGGGAGTAGGGATATATTTTTGCTTCACGTAATGTGAGCAGAGTCTCACTTTTGCTGCTTGACTTTTCATTTTCTTTTAAGAATGTTGGTAACTGTACACAAAAATATTTTTGAATGGCAGATGGATGCAGAAATCATATGACGAAATTTGATGAAGAAGCGTATATGTACTCGTATGTGTGTGTGTGTGTTGCAAGTTGTGTTGGTTGTCTTGCTTGTATGCTGCTTTTGTTACTTCAGTTTCACATAAAATTTCAGCATATGAGTTTAACGAAATCATCAATAGAGTAACTCCACTAACACCAGAATTATTATGCAAAATTTTATTTTTATATTTTACAATACGGTTTTTTTCTTGTGTAAGTGTGTTTGCCAATAATTTGCAAGTATTTGTGCTGCATACGAAATATTCCTTTTTTTCTACTAAAACATTTACAGTTGAACAAGTTTTACAAACAATTTTACTCAAGTTTATTTTTGTGTTTTTTATTAAGAATAGAAAATGAGCAAACAGGAAAAAATTTAAGTGTTTTATTTTTTTGTAAATAATGGGTGATTTTATAAGAACTATCGGAAATTTAAAAAAAAACAAAATTCAGAAAAATGCATGAAATATTTATTTGGATCGATAGTTGGGTCGATATAATTTAATGTTTGAAGATTATTTCATGCAAATGTTGGCCGCGGCTACGCCTCAAATAGTCCATCCGCTTAGTCCAGTTTTGGCATACTCTTTCCAACATTTCGGCCGGTATCTCACGAATAATGTTGGCAATGTTGGCTTCCAGTGCGTCAATCGAAGCGGGTTTGTCGCTATAGACATTAGCCTTAACATAGCCCCACAAAAAATAGTCATGAGGCGTTAAATCGCACGATCTGGGCGGCCAATTGACTGGTCCCAAGCGTGAAATAAACTGTTCACCGAACTCGCCTCTCAATTGATCCATTGTTTCGCGTGCTGTGTGGCATGTGGCACCGTCTTGTTGAATCCACATGTCATGCAAGTCAAGCTCTTCCGTTTTGGGCAAAAAAAGTTCGTTATCATCGCACGGTAGCGATCACCATTCACATTAACGTTATGATTCGCATCATCTTTGAAGAAATACGGCCCAATGATGCCGCCAGCCCATAATCCGCAACAAACGGTTATTTTTTGTGGATGCATTGGTAGCTCTTGCAATGCTTCTGGCTGCTTTTTACTCAAAATACGGCTGTTTTGCTTGTTCACGTATCCATTCAACCAGAAATGAGCCTCGTCGCTGAACACAATTCTTCGATAAAAAAGTGGATCTTCATCTAACTTTTCAAGAGCCCATTCACCAAAAATTTGGCGTTGTGGTAGGTCGTTTGGCTTCAATTCTTGCACCAGGTGTATCTTATAAGGCTTCACACCCAAATCCTTCCGCAAAATTTTCCACGTAGTGGAGTAACAGAGGCCCAATTGCTGCGAACGGCGCCGAATCGATAATTCACGGTCATCACCAACACTGGCCGATACGGCTGCGATATTTTCTTCAGTTCGCACTCTACGTAAGCGTGTTGGTGGTTTAATGTCCAACAATGTAAATTTGGTGCGAAATTTTTTTACAATAGCCCGAATAGAAGCCTCAGTAGGTCGATTAAACTGACCATAAAATGGAAGAAGCACGCGATGAACTTTCTTAACAGAGCACGCATTTTGGTAATAAAATTCAATAATTTGCAAGCGTTGTTCGTTTGTAAGACGATTCATGATTAAATTATAGACCAAACTGAAGATGTTTGACAGTGACACAAGATACAAAATGTGCGTGAGCTGTCAAAACTAGTGTTGCCAAAAAGATAATAGCAAAGAAATCACTCGTTATAAAGTTATATGTAGTTTTGAAAGTGGGAAAAATGCGAGAGTGGATATACAAAATTTTGTTGGTCATTAATTTTGATATACTGTAAAAATTTTTCGTTACCCATAAAATTTTTGTAGAAGACTTTAAACATCGCCCAGTCCCAGTTTACACACAGCAAACTTTCTTCATCTGCCTTTTGAACTTGCATTTACATTTGCGCACAATAGCTTCGTGTCGTCAAGTTTAGGTTTTTTTGCCCGTAAGCTTTCAAATTTTTTGACATTTCATTTTAAACTTGTCGCTGCGACGTTAAACTTGACGTGTTCGACTCGTCAATCTATTTAAAACTATTGTCAGCAAGATATTTGCTATAATAATTTTGTTAAATATATCATAAAACATAATAATTATAAAAAAAATTATATAATCGTTCATCTGTCTCTACAACGTTTTTACTATCAATAATATTTTTAAAATTATATCTGTGGATACATTTTTTTGTTCATATGAAAAAAGAATTTTTTTTATCACAAATGTTGTGAAGAAATGTTTAGTTCGACAAGAATTTTTCAAAAAAATCATTAAGAACTAAAAACTTTTTATAGAACATTTTGGTTGTTAAAAAATTTTCTAAAAAAAAATATTTGATGACAGTAAATTTTCAATAGTAAATTTTTATCCCAGAAAACTGCTGTTATCATTGAAATTTCTATAAGAAATTTTTCTCGTCGATAAGTTTTATATAGAAAACTTTTATTTTACTTTATTGTATAATATTCCGCATAGTGATAATATCATATAGAAAATTTTTGATCGAGAATTTTTCTTCAGAAAAGTATAATATAATATGTATAAAAAACTTTTGTTACAATAGATTGTCGATATAATTATATAAATTTTATATCGAGAATTTTTCTTCAGAAAAGTATAAAATAATCTGTAAAAAAAATTTTTGTTACCATAAATTATCTATATATATTTTTTGTTACCTATTTTCTTCACAAAATTTTTATTATATACATTATATAAATAAAAATTTGTGATATTGAGAAATTTTCCGAAAAATTTGTAGTTATCGTTAAATTTGTCATAAAAAACTGTTACTATATAAATGATCAATAAAAAATTTCGTTATAGCTAAATTATCTAAAAAATAATAATAGCTTAGTTTTATGTTTTCTAGCTGCCTATATATATATTCAAATATTTAGCTATATGAAATATACCGATATTTACAATAAATCATTGATAATTTAAAAAGTAGAACGTCCTAATAAAATCTTTTAAACTCAAAAAAAATAGCGTTTTAGTTTCTATATAAAATTAGTGTTATCGATAATTTTGTCACAGAAAACTTTTGTTATCGATAATTCTTGTTTAGACTATTTTGACATCTTTATATTATAGCACAAAGGACACGATTTCAAGACCCAAGTGTGCTGGAGAATCTAAGGTACTCTTTTAGAGTATTTTGACATCTTTATACTATAGCACAAAGGAAACGATTTCAGGACCCAAGTGTGCTGGAGAATCTAAGGTACTTTTTGAAAACTCTAGCGGCCTGTCCACCTAACATTGTACTATACTTTCAATAAAAATGTTAATCTCTTATGTTATGTTATGTTATGTTATGTTATGTTATGTTATGTTATGTTATGTTATGTTATGTTATGTTATGTTATGTTATGTTATGTTATGTTATGTTATGTTATGTTATGTTATGTTATGTTATGTTATGTTATGTTATGTTATGTTATGTTATGTTATGTTATGTTATGTTATGTTATGTTATGTTATAATATGTTATGTTATGTTTTGTTATATATTTTTGTTATGGATTAGTTTTCTATAGAAAAATGTTGGTACCAGTGAACACTTTTGTTATCGGTGGTCTTTAGAAGAAAATGTTTGCCAGCAATAACTTTACAATGGAAAGTTTTATATTTCGCATATAATTATTTTTAATTATAACAATAATTTCAGCAAAAGTTGTTAATATGAGTTAATTTTCGGCATTTTTTGTTCTAGATAAATAGAAGAGCAATTTGAATACAAAAATTAGCAAACCTAGTAATTAACATAAATTTTTTATTGATAAATTGCACCAAATATGTTATCAATTAATTATGAATGAAAAAATTATTGTTTTCGATATACTTATTTCCAAAAAAGTCATATGGCAATACTTCATTTTCCACATATAAATTTTTACATAAAAATTATTAATTATCGGTAAATTTACTGAGGAAACTATTAGTATTGATTAATTTCCTGCAGAAAATTTGTGTTTTAGATAAATTAATAACGCTTTATACGCAGAAATAAAAAAAGTTGTTACTAGTTAATAAAAATATTCAGAGTTTTTATCGATGCATTTCCTGCAGGTAGTTTTTGTATTAGTAACTCTTCTATACAAAAAAAAAAAATATTAGGTTCTTGGGTCCAATTAGGTTCCGTTGTTAAAAAAGTTATAATTATTGATAAATATTTTGTAGAATATTTCTTTTATTGATAAATATTCTACCCATCACTGTAATAAATTCCGGCTATTGGTAAATTTCTGTAGAAAATACAAGCAGTTATGTGTGTTCATTTGTAAGAACAAATTTCACTAAAGAGAATTTAATGGCAACTTATTTTTGTTGCACTGTTTCTCTCGTACGAGTAATATTGCTATCTACATGTAGAAATGCATATTTTGTTTTTATTTTATTTTTCATGATTTTTGCAACATTAAGTACAAACAAAGTTGCTGCATTTATGTGTTCTTGGTGTAGTATGCATATGTTAAAAAAAGTAAATAAATAAGATAAAACAAAGGCACCCAGTTGTTCGTTTATACACGATTTTTCTGAAATTCTGATAGTGAAGACACTTTCCTTAAATTTTGAGCCTGAAGGATAAGGCAGGCGACTTAACGACTTCGATGCAACCACTCATATACGTATGTGGACGCGTCTTCCCCAAGACTATCGGGTAATGATACTTAGAGCCATGGCAAGCACCAAGCAAAAGATTGAAAACAACATAAGGTTTGCATATTGGTTTCCATGCAATTACTTGCAGGTTGTTGTTCATATTGTTGCTGCCACTGATTCAGCTGATATTGCAACTGCTGTTAATTCTCTGTTCTGTTTTTCCATTTTACTATATACTTTTTGTCCCACTACAATGTGTAAAATGTTATTGATGATTTTGTTTTGTTGTTTATAAACGATAAATTTTATGAAGAAATATATTTATTAATGCAAGTACTCAGTCAGTCATATGTGGTCGTAAGTGATTTTTGTTGCCATCGTTACCAACATGATAAAGTGCAGTTGAATATGTTTTTCTTTAGTTTTACTTATAAAATAATTTATCTTTTGGAAATAATTCTAAAAGATTTATGAAGTAATATCAGTGACATTTAACTTAAAAATTTACTGCATTGTAGCTCAGTTGTAAAGTTTAAATTTAAATATTGCTAGAATTGCTTTTAAGTCAAATATATACCATGACAAAATGATATTGCGTGATAGCATTCGTTAAATAGGCGAGATTTCAATTCCATTCGAAAAAAGGTATATGATGCGTGTTTTGTCTTTGAGGAAATCAAAAAATTATTTCGTTTTGAAAAAGGTTTTCGAAAAAAAAGTCATTTGTGGCAGAGTATATATGTTTCATTTTTATACTCTTCAAAAAATATAAAGGGTATATATAAGTTTTTGATTCCGTTTGTAATTTCTACATTTTTTATTCTCGACCCGTTAAAGTATGCATATTCAGAATCAGCATTGATAGAAAATTCGGCTAAGCAATGTCCGTCTGACCGCCGTTGAAATACTGTTTCTGAGAAAACAATTAGATTTAAAAACTTTTTTTTTCATCATTCTTTTATCCCATCGATTAAAGGGTTTGCTATTGAAATTCAGTAATATCGGTTCACTTATAGCTGAGATATATCTAAAATTCCGAAAAAAGACATTTTGTTTTGTAATTTTGTATAATAATATTTGGTATTAAAATATTTGAAAAGTTTAAGAGGAAAAAAAATTTGCAGATATCGGTCCATATATACTCGACATATAGCCTAAACCGGTTTTTTAATGAAAACGTCGCTTAAGCGAACTTAAAAAACTTTTTTGCTTAAAAGCAAGTCTGAAAATAATATAACGTTATGTAAATACAGAAAATGAAAATATCCGATATCGGTCCATATATACCCGAGATATAGCCTAAATCGGGTTTTTTTAATGAAAATGTAGCGTAAACTAACTTAAACAATTTTTTTTGCTTAATAAACAGTTCTAGTATATATATAATATAAGGAGGTTACCAAATAAAGAAAATTAAAATATCCGATATCGGTCCATATACCCATAATCCCGAGATATAGCCTGAACCGATTTTTCCATAAAACATATTTTTTTTCTTAGCTAATCAGTTCTTATAATAAAACGAAGTTATTAAATACAGATAATGAAAATTTTCGATATCGGTCCATATATATCGGAGATATAGGATAAACCGATTTTTCCATGAAAATTTTTTTTGCTGAAAAACACTTCTCGTTATAAAAACAAGGCTACTAAAATACAGAAGATGGAAAATTCCGATATGGGTTCATATATGTATATAACCGAGTCATAGCATAAACAAAATTCTCCATGAAAATGTTCATGAAAGATTTCGTTCTTGAAATGGTGATTAAAAGGCAAAAATAGTTCTTCCCCGATATCGGTCCATATATATCCGAGCATATTTAGTTTAAATTTGTAATATATACTATACATATAAGTGACTATCGTGAAGGGTATTTTACATATACTACTTGTTGAAATTAATGAAGATTTTATTTCACCAAACTTTTCAGTTATTTCATGTTTAAAAAAATAGAAGACGGAATGAATTACGTTTGCGACGGAATTGGATTTTGCAGCAGTGCAGAAATGCAACTGCCCAAAGTCTAAAAGTGGGAGCATACGGGTATATTAGCAGTATGCACATACTGGGTGTTTTTTTCAGAGTAACACAATTTTAAGTTATAATGTAAAAGAGAACCATATTTTTACTGTCAATGAAGCGAACTTTGTTGGATGGGATATTTCATGGTATTAATATTTAAATATTATAGCATTTCAGAACACTCTGGAAATCCAAATTTCACAAAAATTTTGCAGTGTTGGTTGCCGTCTTTTGTCAATAACTCTTCAAGTAATAAATTCCGGATGTTCATTGCCTCTTATTTATTAAAGTAGATAAGTGGCTTTACTTAAACTATCTTCGAAAACTGCATTTTGATTTGAACGCCCGTTTTCATAATAATCCTGAATAATTGTAACATTATATGATGATGGGTTGGTATCACTCGTCTAGCTCGAGTTCAATCCTGGCTAAAGCCAAGAAATATTTTTATTTATAATTATAACAATAATTGTCGCGATCAATAACTCTTGATCAAAGAAGACAGGAAAAAATAATTGAATACACTAAAGCCGGGGGACAACTAGCTGTTTCACAGTCGCTACACTGATCATCAGCACCCACTAGGACTATTTAACATTAAAACATACAATCCTGAATAACTTTAATGCGTTGTTTGATTGTATGTCTATCTATGGTTCAAATTGAGTTGAGGTCTTAAATTGAGAAATATTCAATGAAAAGCAGAGAAAAGCTTGAAGTTTAGGTTCACATTCAATATCGAACCTTAAAATTTAAACACCCGGTATTTAAGATTGTTATTTCTTTGGTAAAACAATATGCATTATCCAAATGAAGCTTTACGTTGACCTGAAGACAACGAAAGAATCGTAATATTAATGAAAAAAATCCTTTTGTCTACAAAGGCTTTTCTATCAGTGTGGTATATTTCTACGCGATGGTCCATATTTAAAATGATTGGTGTTTGATGCTCCATGCCATTAATGTAGCAAATTATCTCATCTTTTAGGTCTTGAATTACTCCTGGCTATGGATGAGCACTATTTCTCTTAAATATTCTAAAAGAAAGACTTTCAACCTCGGCAACTTACATGATTGTGGCGGTCAAAAAACATCGCCACGACGTGAGATAACACGGCCATTGAATTTTTCGGGCAAAATAGCTTGAACAAAATTGCGATTTTTGGGCTAAAAAGCAAATTTGTGCTAACCAATTCTATCTTATATAAAACAGAATTGGGATTATAAGTAACTCAAATGAGCCAATTATAATGGGGTTTAGGAGAAAAGAAATAAAAAGCGGGTTAATATTTCTTTTCTAATAATATATAAAGTAGTATATTAATTATTCACCTGAGTGTAAATAATAATCGATGAGTCCAAAACTAAGGTTGATCGCACTGTTTATACCATGTTCAGACGGTAATATGAAACACTTGGTTCGCTCTCTGAATCACTATTGTGAAACTAGGTGTTCAGACCGTTGTTTTTTGCTTCACACTGATGTTCACATATTTTGGTGTGAACATGCTATTAGTCTCTCGTTGTAGCGGGTATGTAAACCAATTAATTTACCTATCGGAAACCATGTAAAACCAAATTGACACTTGGAAAGTTCCAATTGGCTTGACTTGCCAGTGCGAAGAACTCACCACTACAAAGTGGTGAGTATAGATAAGTAGGTAATGAGCGGTAAGAACAATTCATTAAAGAAACTCATAATTAATAAATATTACAATAAAATATATACTAAGCCATATATAACTAAAAGCAAAATAATTTTGTCGAAAGTAGTTTGGACATAGCCATTGTTTCGTTGGCTTTGTGTCAAGTGGTTTCTCTTGGAAGCACATATTGGACAGATCTATGTTCCCAACTTCTGGCCACAAGAAAGCCGTTATTATTTCGCGATAAAGAACACTATTCACAGTATCTGCTTGGCGCATCTCATTTTTGAAGTACGGACAACAGCGATGTTTTGCAGCAAATCAGGTGAGCAGACATGCACAGATATTTTCACATTTCCCACGGAGCCAGCTAGCTGAAATTTTGAGCACAGTTCTTCCGATTCCGGACATATTTATTCAGGAAATGTGTTTTTATTTGAACACCCTTTTCTGCAAAACTTTTCAACAATCTTAATGCACTACTCAATTATATAGCTCTTCATGGTAGAATTTGCCAATCACTGAAACAACGGAAATGTGAAATTAAATTGGGTAAAAAACTTAAGTTTACGTTCTGCCTCATAACCAATAACGTACATTGTGGTTGGACCACCCTTTAGTACATGCTCGTATTGCTTTTTGGTGAAGGCAGCCCAATTATCATGTTACCACTTCTTTTTGAAATATTCAGGTTACTTAATATTATTTGATCTTGTTTATATTGTTTTCTTCTAAATTTTCCAGCTAAAGATCTTGATTGATTTTTGTTTTTTATAAAAAATGTTTAACGGTATTTTATTTTCGAATAATTTATAGCATTTTAATTTTCCTGATGATGATAACAAATTGTTATTGAAATATCGAAAATAATATACCGTTAAACCTTTTTTATAAAAAACAAAAATCAATCAAGATCTTTATTCAGGTTTCTTATTGTTGTAGCAGTATTGTTGTGTTAAATAAATTTTAATCATTAAAATACTTAATTGCTTTAAATTTGTTTTCAATTTTGACTTCTACTCTTTTGATGGCATAGCGTGCTGATTTATGGTCTAGAATTGGTTCCTTTGACTCAACGGTTCTTTTTTAGCTGCTCACTGATTAAACTTATTATTAATAATATTTAATAAATAAATCAATGTCTCAAGTACAGGCTTAAATAAATTTAAACATATTTACTGTAACTTTAGAAAATTCTGTTATAAATGCAATTCAATTTCATTCAAAGGTCTTGTAAAAGGGAGACATCAAAGACTTTTCAAAGAAAACGATTTTTTTTCTTGTGTTGTTACTCCGCCTTTCAACATTTTTCCTACTTTGACAATTTCAGTGATGCGAACACACAATAAAGGTTTTTTTCTTGGGATGAAATTTCACACACCTACAAAATCTCATTTTGCATGGCCATGCAGTGGATGGCGCTCAACCTCTCACTGCTGATGCACGCACACTCAAGCAATTATTTGTTTGTACTCACTCGTATATACCTGTTTGTATGTTTGTGCTTCAACAACTCCCCACACCTGGATATTAAATTTTTGCTCCACTTTGTGTGCAAACATAAGAAAGAGTTTTATTAATAATTTTTCGTATCTTAAACAAATAGAATATAACGCAGAAAATGAACTTCAGGGCTGTTCTGGTTTTTTAAAGTGCTCCATGGTACCGATACTTTGTGTTGAGCAACAGATTTATTATAAGACAATATTCGTAGGAATAGAATTTTCATGGCAAAATTTTTTATATCTAAATTCTTTAACAAGTCCATAAATTTGCTTAGTAGTATTTGCTTCGGAAAAACTGCCACTTTGCAAAAATAGTTTAGTATCTAAACTGGATAATGTTTTAGTAAAATGGATATCAAAACTTCCGGAATAGTCAGCCATCTGCAAAAGCATGTTGCTACAGTTTGTTCAATAAGGTAAGTCGTTTTGAAAGGACCAAAATTTGGCGATAATGAATAGAGTAATTTTTAAAGTAAATTTAATCTTTTTCAATTTTTCATAGGTTTTATTTTTAGGCTTTGTTTTAGTAGGTAATAAAAAAAATCAGCTGATTTAATTTTTTTAATAGCACCTTTCCTAGGTGAAATTTATTTCTGAATTATTATTATTATTTAAAATTATTACTGAACTATTTTTGATGAAATTGAATTATTTATAACCCAGAAAAAGAAAACTTTTCATGTTTAATAACAAATCATTTAATAATTTATTTGAATGCGGACCTATAAAGGAATTTTTCACGTTCAGTAATAAAATTCGCTGAATCAATTAATAAATTGTTTGAATATGTACCTGTGAAGAAATTCGTGTATTCAAACAAAAGTTTAGTAGAAATATTTTTGATTGAAACCAATGATATTTTTAACCAAGAACAAAATTTGATATCGAAGGTTATTATTTAGACATATGTAATGTACATATACATGTAAATAAATTACATGTAAATATAAATTATTTTTTCAGACAAAAATTTTTTTGATTTTCTTTTTACTTAAAAATTTTCGGTATAGAAAAATTTTGGCGCTTCGAAAATATTTTTTTTGATATATCGTAGTAGAACTATTTTTCCTCCTGCAAAAAGCTATCGAAAAGACGATTGCACAATATCGATTGAAAAATCGATCCACCCTACTGTTCAAGTAAATAAATAAGCACGTTATTAAACTTTATTTTCACACAGCAGAAAAAATGTATTTGATAAAGGGAAGAAATAGATATTTCATTTTAATATAAAATATCTTATAAATGATACAAAAATGATTTTTACCTTTGATAAAAATTCCTTTCTGATCCATATAAGCAAATATTTCGCTTCGTTTTATTGTTTTAAATGTACATAAGGATTCTCTCATGTTTAAAAGGATTTATTAAGAAAAATATAATATTTGTTTTCAATATTCAAGAAAGACAACAATTTTGCTGCAAAATTGATAAATAAAAATGCATAATAAAACGTGTACAAAAACAGCGGCAACTTTGGCAGATTATTCACGATTCACTATCGCCCCCCGTGTGGCTTTCTATGGCTCACACAAGTCGCAACATTTTGCCATAAGCTATATATGTGGCCTTTCTTGACACCTTGATAGAGGGAGCCTTTAATAATGTGCTGCCAAAAGTCCTTACTCAATCGATTATATATCTCATATGGAATTTACTGTAAGAAAGGCTGATAACATTTAATATGGGACGGGCCACCATATGTAGAGCGGCAAACAGGGGAACTCCGCAGGGTAGAGTTTTATCCCCTTTTTATGGAATCTTGCGCTGAACTCATTACTAGTGGAGTTGGACACCATTTTGTGCAAGACTAGGGCATATGCCGATGATAGTGACATAGCAGTGTCGGGTAAGTATCCGGACACTCTCTAATTGGGTTTGAATTCCGTACTGAGGATCATAGATGGATGGAGCACCCATAGCAGCCTCAGTGTGAATCCGCAAGAGACGGAACTTGCACTTTTCACCTGAAAATACAAGACTCTTCCTTTTAATTTTCCAACCTTGAGGGGCATTGAGCTAAGTCTGGCGGATAGTGCCAAATACTTGGGAATCTTGATTCAAAACTATCTTGGTAGAAGAATGTACAATTTAGAGCGGACAAGGTGGTTGTTGCTTTGTATCTTTGTCGTAAGGCCATCGGGAAGACCTGGGGCATAAATCCTTGGAATTCTTGCTGGCTATTTAACATGGTAATAAAGCCCATATTAATGTATGGGGCTCTTGTTTGGTGGAGGGCTTTGGAGAAAACCACTTATTGCAGAGTCATAGAGAAGATACTGCATACGTCTGCTTTGATGGTAACTGGTGCTTCTTGCACTACGCAAACTAAAGCACTGATTACGATGATGCATTGGCCGACAGCTGATCTTGCAGTGAAGGAACTGGCCATGTGCTCGGCAATCAGGCTAAAAGCCAGTGAGATGTGGAAAGAAGCAACCGAAGGTCATGCTTCGAAAATAGAAAGTATAATGGACCTCCCGAAGTATATTGATTACTGTGTACCACCTTTACTGCCCGACAATAGATTTGACGTAGCCTTATCAACGACAGCTTTGGTAGTGACCCAAATAGGTCGCCAAGAGCCCTTGCTTGAAATTTTCACAGAAGGATCCAAATCAGAACTGCGAGTTGGTTATGGCATTTTTATGCCCCAGTATCAGAAGAGGATCAATCCGCTGACTGCAGCATAATGCTGGCTTAAATTACAGCTACATTGAGAGCAGCTAACCGGTTGAGGTGCTATTGGGTATAAGGGGTGAATATTTGAATCTGTTCTGATAGTAAGTACTGCGTTACATGCGCTTGTGGGTGTCTATATGACTTTCAGGTTGGTTCGAAAATGCCTAATATCTCTTAATGAGATAGGGAGACATTCAAACCTAGAGCTCTTCTGGGTACCGGGGCACAGTCGAGTGCCTGAAAATATTGTGGCGGATGAGCTGGTGGAAGCTGGGGCTCGTGTACAGCGAGGGACATTGATATGATGGTAGGAGTCCCGCGTAAAAGCTGTAAGAATCAAGTGCAACTTGACTGCACAGGACAAATAGTCTAGTGAGGTTACCTGCCAAGTAGCGAGGTGTATGATCGTAGCAGGTTGCGTACCTTGGTGGCAGTTTTGACAGGACATTGTCATATAGGAACTTATGCTAGGAAGTTAAATCTTTCATTAAATGATTTCTGTAGAAGTTGTAGGGATGCGAACAAGGAAGAGAGTGTTGGGCACGTCATCTGACGGTGCCTGGCTCTCTGTTCTATGAGAGCGCTGTATCTAGGTGGACCGTGCTGCACAGGTTAGCCGAGTGAACAGACTGGGTACCCTTTTCCGGCTTTCGGGTTGGTTTGGATCTGAACCATCCCTCCTGTATGCAACAGTCAATGGAAGACAAAGAGTAATGAGTTGTAGGCCAAAGAGAACATGAGCCCTTAACCATCTCACCTTAGAAATATATTTTAAGAAGATGAAATAATTATTTTTGCCATCAACATTTGTTCACATTAGCAACCATTCAGTCGACAAACGTCTGGCAACCTCTTGCAGCCAGAACTTAACGAATCTGATTCGCTGAGTTCTGAGAGCAAAAGCGCTATATCAGGCGAGTTGGGCTTAATTTTTCATTCTATTGGCAGCAGTGTAGTAGTGTGAAAATTTCCCAAATTTTCATATCTTATAAGAAGACATTTTTCATACTTTAATTGTAATTAAAATGGGAACAGAAAAGTAAATAAATATATGTGTAACGCAACAAAATCGTTATACTTATTAAATTTCACTTAAGAAAATATACGTACATACATATAATATATTTAAACATAATTCGGGTTCAGTGGCAAAAGTGCGGTAGTGTTACCTGATTTGAGACAGTCAAAGGATTGAAGCGGTTGGTATTCTCGGACAATTCCTTTGTATCTTACTTGCACAAGAAACAGAGACGTTCAAATTCGTACTTGCCAGATCGCCCAATCTTAAATTCGTCTCCGAAAACACCCAGTTTGGAATTGGAGGAAACTCGTGTTTCTTTATGCTTAAACCGTCATCGCCAGGAATCACCGCCCAACAATCAGCACTATCTTCTGGCATTCCGTCACCACCGTACGTTAATCACCCATAATTTTGGCACTCACCATCCCCCCGAGTGCCTGACATAATATTATTAAAACTAACTTTACAAAATTAGTATTAAACCTAAAATCATTAATTTTTGCTCACTGTATGTTTGTTAATAATATTTGCTTAAACCCCGAATGCAACAACTTTTGTAACACAGCAAACAACAATAACAACATTGGCAAAATGCAACAGCACAACTTACACAGGCAACAATATGAGTACGCAAACAAGAATACAGACAAGTTCATACGGACAGTGATCTCCGAAATGGTATTCTTTGGTATCGTCATCAGCATCATCATCGTCATCATCATCAATATTATTGGTCATGGCTAAATGTTGTATCACAGCAGAAACTTCAATATTTACTTTTGAGTTTTACTTTTGACAATCGTGCAATATGTACGTAAATACGTGTGAGTACTAACACATACATTTAAAAATTTATTCATATGTTAATTGTTGTTGTTTTTTTTTTTTTTTTTTTGGTTGCAACTGCTTGTCAACGATTGCACATTTAGTTTTCAGCTTTGTCCAATATAAAAGTTACAAAAAATCCCATACGATAGAGGCTGAGTAATTCGCACCTTTTTGATATCTGTCTCTTTCACACAAACTTCGTAATAAACGCATGCATGCATTTAATAAATTTCTGATGATACAATATGCGTGTATGTATGCATGTGTGCGTGTGTGTGTGTGTGTGCGTGCTTGCTATCTGCATTCCCTATGATATGATATTTCACTTATTTATTGGAAATGTTTCGTTGGTTTATTTGAATGTGTACACAAGTATCTGTTTGTATAAGTGTATTTATTATTTGCAGGCGTGTGAGTGCCAGTTTGTTTATGAGTACATTTTTTGTGCGTATTGAAGGGAAATTTCATATTGATGAAAGATTTAATTAAATTTGGTTCGTTTCTTCGAACTTTTGTCAACAGGGAGAGGTTTTCATAAACAAGTTAATTCAAACAAAAAAAAAAAAAAACTAAAACTTTAATTATGGAGAGTAAACATTTTTTTTTCTTATTTACCAGAAATCCTCTGAAAACAGTTTTTCAGTTTTTCAGCATAAGTTTTAAATGGACAATTCAACTACAGTAAATAATCTTTTTATCCACATTTTATGGCAAATAAATATTCTGAATAATATTCTCAAAGAAATGTTTTAGATGACAACAATTTTCTATTGAAAGTTTGCCGATGACAAATATGTTCCATAGAAGATTTATTAATGACAAAATTTGTGGCAAAAAAAGAAGATAAAAAATTCTCTTTAAAAATATTGTAAAAGGCAAATAACTTAATATAAAAGATTAAATAATAAAAAACATTTCTTTGTAGATTATATACCGGAAACAAACAAATTTCTTTAGAAACCAGTCGATGGCAATAATTTTTCATCGAAATTTCGTCGAAAATTTGCTAAAGAAATTAAACCGCTAACAACAAAAATTTTTTTTTTAATTTGTTAGCTACAGGGTAGTGCAAGATATAATAGCTTTTGCAAATGGCGCTTTAAGTCAATCATATTTGACATTTGTAAACTATACGAGAATATATAGCTGCAGAATATAAACAGACAAAGAATGGAGCGCTAAACTCCACAACAGCCTGGAATAATTGTATAAACTTTTTAACCATTTCGAAAAGATTACGCTGCTTAGCTGGTGGTCTCAACCACACTGTGACTAATGCAGATCTTTCTGCAGTATGGCCTTCACGAGACTGATCATTCTGTAGAAAATATCGGTGCTGATATTTATTTATATATATTTTTTATCTCATTTTAAACTTGTCTATTAATAAATTAATGTCTGATACTATGTCTAACTTAATCTACACGGAGAAAAAATTGTCATGAAAATAAAATCAACAAAATTTTTGCCTTAAAAAACAATTTGTATGCATATACATAAATATAAAAAAAACCCCTTGGATATCATATTTTGTTGTTGTTTAAAAAAAATAGTTGTTTTCGATCAATAATTATTTTTACTAAACTTTTATTTGAATCCACGAATTCCTTTACAGGTCCGCATTCAAACAATTTATTAATTCATTCAACGAATTTCGTTGTTAAACCCGAAACAAATTTTTTTTCTGTGTATAAATTGACAACATTTCTGCTGAGTATATACATATTCGTTTCATTCTTGATATTGATAGGTATATCGTAAATATTTAGTCCTCTATATCCTTTATAAAATAATGACCTCTGCATGACACTGCTATTAGCTTTCTGGGTTCTAAATAAAATCTGTGCAATTTCTTAGGTTGTCCCTGAGTTGTTCTGATAGATATTCCGGTGCTTCATGAATTTTCGTCTTTTGTATGAACATAATTGTATTTTACTTCCACAACCAAAGAACGAAATTTGCGAAGCTTTTTGCTTGTGTGCAGTAACACCCAGAGCCTTTCACGGAAATAAAATCTGCAACCACGGGACTGTTGTCCGAGTAATAAACCAAATCAGCCACCGAAGCGTATGTACAAAATTTGTCAAAAGCACATGATTATGTCTTGAAGGTTTACCGATATCATAAATTTTCTCTTGAAAATACATTCAGGAAAAATGTTGTTAATTTTCTCTAAAAAAATTATCGTTACCATATTTTTTTCCAAAAATATTTTCAACAGGAAAAATTATTACTTTTTTTAAGCGTTTTTTATTTATTTAATCTTCAAAATGAACTAACAATAAGTATTCAAATCTTAATACTAAATAAAAAAAAAAATAAACAAGTAAGAGTGTGTTATATTCGGCTGGGCCGAATCAAAATACCCTTCACGATAGTCACGTATATGTATTACAAATTTGAACTAAATATGCTTGGATATATAGGGACCGATATCGGGGTAAAAATATTTTTGCGTTGTAACCACCATTCCAAAAAAAATCTGTTATGAGCATTTTCATGAAAAAGTTAAAGTTAAATCTCGGTTATATATGAATCGATATCGGAATTTTATATTTTCTGTATTTTAGTAACCTTCTTTTACAACGAGAATTGCTTTTCAGCAAAAAAAAAATATGTTAATGGAAAAATCGGTTCAGGCTATATCTGGGGTATATATAGACCGATATCGGAAATTGTAATTTTCCATATTTATATAACCTTATTTAATTATTAGAACTGCTTTAAATCAACAAAAGTTGTTTAAGTTCGCTTACGCGGCGATTTCATGAAAAACCCGTTCAAGGCTATATCCGAGAAATATATGGACCGATATCGAAAATTGTTATTTTCCATATTTATATAGCCTTATTTAATGATTAGAACTGCTTTAAAGCAACAAAAGTCGTTTAAGTTCGCTTACGCGGCGATTTCATGAAAAACCCGTTCAAGGCTATATCCGGGGTATATATAGACCGATATCGGAAATTGTTATTTTCCATATTTATATAACCTTATTTAATTATTAGAATTGCTTTTAAGCAAAAAGAAAGTTGTTTTTGTGAAAAACCTAATATATCTCGGGACCGATATCAGAAATTTTCATTTTCCGTATTTATATAACCTTGTACTATTACCAGGACTGCTTTTGAGCAAAAAAAGATATTTAGCTTCGTTTATGCGACATTTTCATGACAAACCCGGTTTAGGCTATATCTCGGGTATATATGGACCGATACCTGAAAATCTGCCTTTTATTCACCATGCTTAATAAGTGTGTGAAGTTTGAAGCAAAAACAATTTTTTTTTTTTAATTTTCAATGGTGAAAGAAAAAAGTTTCGAAGTCTAATGGTTTTTTCAAAAGCGGTATTTCAACAGCGGACAGACGGACATCGCTTAATTGACTTTTCTATTAATTCTGATTAAGAATATACATATATACTTTATGGGGTCGCAAATTAAAATTATAGAAATTACAAACGGAATCACAAACTTATATATACCCTTAACATTTTTGTGAAGGGTATAAAAAGTGTGATTTCTTATTCAAGTGGCAGGCAGTGTATGAATCTTGTTTCGCAAATTTCTTGAGAATTTTGTGCTCTGTTACAAAATTTTTTCCATGAAATTTGTCAGTATAAACATTTGCACTAAAATATGTTCTAAAGAAAGAGAATTGGGAATTATAAATCTTTCTACCTATAATTTATTTCATTTATTTGACTATCTGTTGAAATATATATTTTCCATTATATGGAAATCCCCCCCGAAAATTATTGATGTTGCATTTCTTTATTTATTTTGTGTATTGAAATGCCTGTTATAAATGTCTTTTTTAATAAAATCAATGTGCGGCTTTTACTTGTTTATTTGTTATATATTGTGAGTGTGTATATGTGCATGTTTTTATTTATTTTTATAACAAATTTTTTTTTTTTGTATACAATATTTTTCTCAATTTCATTTGTATATGTGCATGTATGTATTATTTGTTCATTGAATCGTTTCGTTTATACGTTCAGTCATTCATTTCATGCATGTTTATTACGTTTGCATAGAAATTGCATTTAAAAATTAATTTTATTTAAATTAAACCCATGTCAGAAAACGTTAAAAGCAAAATTTACCCTTTTTTCCTACAGGTATGTTTTTCTATGTATGTATGTATGTATGTATGTATGGACCTTTGACAAAAGCTGCTATTTCTGTTTTTAACATTTTTTAGGAAAGCTAAAATACTACCAAAATGCCGATAATAAGCTTAGTTTTAATTCTGAAAGAGATGTAAAAATTTTGGAATATTATTTTTTGTTTCCTTAATTTCGCAGTTATTAAGACCAATATTCATATTTATTTGATATAAGCGTTCTTCACTTTGAAAAAAGTAATGCCGCTATTTTGGTTTACAACTCAATTGAGGTGTTTTTTTTAACAGATTACTGTGACACCGAAAACGCTGTTGCAAATATTATTAATTATGTAAGTTAATGTTTGGATCAGGGTTACAGTGGAGTCTCCGGAGTATTCTATGATTTTGCAAAAGCATTTAATCTAGTAGATCATGGGATTATCCTTCAAAAGCTTCAATACTATGGAGTTCGAAATCCAGAGCTAAGTTTAGTCAAAAGTTATTTGACAAACAGGAAACAATATATATAGAGTTGAATGGCAGTCGAAGTTCTCTTGGAGACATTAAGCATGGCGTTCCACAAGGAAGTGTATTGGGGCCTCTTCTATTTTCGATCTACATTAACGATGTTGTAAACCTTGAGCTTTCTGGGTAAGTATATTTATATGCTGATGATATTTCCATATTCTATCCTTACAAACATGACACAGTGTTAAAAGCTTACATGCAAAAAGAAGCTGATATGGTTTTGGAATATGCAAGAATAAATAAATTGGTGATCAATGCAGCGAAAACAAAACTGATAAAGTTTAAACCATATTTAAAGTTTAAACCATATTTAGATACAGATGTGGAAGATTTCGGTATTTTTGTAAATGGAGAAGAAATTTTTGAATCCAATTCAGTGAAATATTTGGGAACAATATTGCAGAATAGTTTCAAGTGGAACTCACAAATCGATAACTTTAAAGCCAAAATATCTCCAGGCGTAGGTAAAAATTTAAAAGTATTTTTGTACACTGAAAAAATTTTGTTCAGAAAATCTCTGAATTTTGACATTACTTTTGTGAATTTTTTCATTATTTTTCAACCATTGTAACTTTTCATAGAAATAATGAAACAAATTTCATTAGATTATTTTGATGAAAACCTTCATAAAAGTAATGAAACATTTTAATAAGAAACATGACTTATTTTCATTAAAAGTATGGCAGACAAATCATGTGATTAGTGAAATAATTTCTCTACATCAAAGAATCACTTTCATAAAGCACATGAAAACTATACATTAAATTAATGAAAAAGTAACAATTATTTAATGTAATAACTTCCTTGTACTAATGTAATGTAAAAATATGAAACTCCTTCATAAGGTCAATGAAGTTATTTCATTTATCTAATTTTATTATTCATTGAGCACCTGAAAAATTTCATTAAATCAATGAAATAGTTACATTTGTTTAATAATATAATATCATAACACACATTAATAAAATATTTTCACAAATGTACGTAATAATATCAATGTAATTATTTCATTTATTCATTGATACTTTATTTCATTACACAAACAATACTATTCCTTGCTTTTGTGAAATTGTGATTGAATTGAAATTATGATAAAAGAAAATTTTGAACAAGTGTTCACCAAATAAAACAGATTTTATTAATTCAAATGACTTCAATACACTGGTATTTAAATTTTTTAAACTATTATTATGCCGATTTGAGTACATGCACATATATACATACATACCTAAGTTCGGTAGCCAGAAATTTATTTGTCATTGATCTAATGAATTCTATTTCATTGGAATTATGAAACTCATAAAACTTACATTTTAATAAAAAAAACTTGACATTTTTTAAATGACTTGACATTTAAAATTTTAAATTTATAAATGCCCATTAATATATCTTACCAAAATTCAAAGAATTTAAAAAAAAATAAATTTTGTTGTAGTCATAAATTCAATGATTTTTTTTAATGAAACTATGAAACTTAATGAAACCATTCTGATGGAACTATTTCATAATATATATGAAGTTTCGTGCATATTGTGAAAAGTTTTCATTGAATTAATGAAAAATATTTAATGAAACAGTTTCATTAAATATATGACGCATAATTCTTTCAGTGTACAAATTTAAAAATAAGTGTAATGTGAAAACAAAGTATTTAATATACCAGGCATTAATTCATAGCCATATGAACTATCATGTAATAATATATGGTTGTAAAAGCAGTGCAGAACTGAAATCACTGCAACGAGCGCAAGACAAAACCATTAACAGTTTTCAATTTACCAATTTCTTACTATACGATTATGTTGTACAAAGAAGTTTCTAAAAGTATTTTACCTATAAGGGGTATGTAAAAACTGCGCTTATAAATATTTATGTTTAAGTCCCTAAATAATATTGGCCACAACATGATGAGTTAGTTTCTCAAGGAATCAAACATTTTTTGCTACACTATATAATTTTAATTTAAGAACAGCAAGATGCAGATTCGAAATAACAAAGAAAAGAATTGAATACATTGGTTGTTTAGAATATAATAATCTACCTCCAAGCTTTAAAAGCATTAACTCAATGTCGTTATTCAAGACAAACTTAAAATATTACTTATTAGAAAATTTTGTAATGCTTCTAACATACTCGTAGTTAAAATAATTTTATTTTATTTTTATTATTTTATTTTCTTATTTTTTTTAATCTTATTTAATATATTTCTTTTTTCTTAATATAAATGCCAACTCGACTCAATAATGTCATATGACGCTGAGGCGCCTTTAAATTGTAATATGTAATTTTTTAAATAAATAGACTATTAAATAATAATAAAAAAATATAAATACCCCATATTTATCGCAGAGTTAACAATATTTATGGGCTGATTATTTCAAGTAATAGTAGGATTATAACTAAGATTTCATGGTAATTATCAAACACTTGAAGTTATCAGGATTTAAGGCCAATTTCACGATAACGAAGCTGTTCGTTCGTTCGCACAACTTCATTTAAAAGAAAAACATTACTCAAAATTTAATATAATTGTGCGAACGAACGAATAGCTTCGTTATCGTGAAATTGGCACTTATTTCCAATGCTTTAGCAGTTGCCCACTCATAAACACGACCTAACTCTAAGTTCAAAATCATTACACATTCATCAACTGCGTTAGTGCTACAGCTAATGTAAAACTGAACTTCAGCTGCATATAACATAATTCTACAGCGGTCGAGTTTACTCTGAATGTCATTTACATATTGGGAAAAAAGAAGAGTACCCAAAATAGATCCTTACGTAACACCACGACCTAATGACATCGACGTTGAAATGGAGGTTAGTATTTCAACATACTGACGTTTTACAACCAGATACGACTTACTTAGGTCGATGATGAAGATCTAAAGATATGTCTCAGTTTAAGGCATAAAATGTTATGGTCAACCGTATAGAATGCTCGGAAATGATCGAAAGGTACCAAAAAATTATATTGCCGAGATCTACCTGTTGCCTTATATCCTCAGTAACATCTACAAGAGCTGTTATACAGATATGGTTTTTCTGAAACCCAGATTGCCGACCCGTCAACATATTATTAGTTTCAATTTACTGTATAACTTGTGAATAAGTCGTTCAAATACTTTGGAGAGAAACGGCAGGATGGCCATAGGTATGAAGCCAGAATTCACTTTAGGTATAGGAATAATTTGCTTCAATATTTTTGGGGATACTGGTTTGTTGTAGAAATCTTATTAAAAATAAATGTTATGTGAGGAAGAAGCCTAGCAATAAGAATTTTCAAAATCTCTGGGTTTATTCCATTCACACCAAAGACATTCGACCTTATTGAGGGAAAACTGGATAGAACATCACATTGTCTTACACCGCGAAAAGAGCAACCTCCCAGCAAAAAAGAATTAGCACAGTTGTGAAAAAGATTTACATCAGTACCTGCCTTGCGTCTTTATCTGATGATGGACCAGTTCCACGGAATGAATTATTCAAGATTCACCAGCGCCCCCGTGTGGCTTGCTAGGGTCACACAGGTAGCAATTTATGCCATATGTTTGTAGCCATATGAGCAACTTCTTGTTGAGGAGTTCGGGCCTTCTAATCCCTTGTGTATGCATTTTCCTAGCAATCAATGAAAGACAAGGCTTAATGAGTTGGTAGGCCGAAGCGCACTAGCAGCATCAGCCCTTAAACCAACTCACCCATCAACCATCACCACTGGTTCCTCACAGTACAGGCATCTATTGTAAAGGCAACAGAAATTGGGAGTTTGTTAGTCCCCGAAAAAAGCCACGCCAAGCAATTATCAAGGATACTAACACCCCTTTTCTGCGTTTTAGGTTTCAACCACAGCCAGAACGTTTCAGCCAAGGTAGGTACCCCAACCATGATCAGCCCGGGTCGAACCGCAAGCAGAACTTCCCGGGGGCCATGCTGATCCCCGTTCCGTCAATTTATACCCTGGGTAAGGGTTTCGGAAGCCATAAGACATAAGTCATGCGGCTTCCTAGAGTTTTATTTGCTACAACAAACGAGGGACCCCTTCCCCTCTTTACCCAAAAAACAGAGTGCCCAAGTTAGAAATACGCCAAAGCATAACCTGTTCCCCGAGGGCAGAAGAATAGAACTTATAGAGATATGTTGGGAGAGGAGGAGAGGATGGAATGGTGGAAACCGCTTCGTGTGGTGCTACTTGCTGTTATACTAGCCATCCGCTGTTTCTTATGAAAGAGGCCAGCACGGTCGGACTGAGCAAGGCCGACATGAACATGAGAACCACCCGATGGCGTGCTAGAGTTTTATTTGCTACAACAAACGAGGGACCCCTTCCCCTCTTTTTCCCCAAAAACACAGTTGTAGTAACCGGCATTAGATTGCACACTCGGAATGTTTAGAAATTTAGTATTCAATTATTTGTATCAACGGCAGCGAACTACTGCCGAGCAGATTTTTCAATATCGATTTAGCGAACGGCTTGCTAAGTTTTCCTACAGCCTATGGCTGCGACGAACTTTGCAGAATGATATTCAGATTTTGCTTTTTTAATCAATATAATAGGTATTCTACGTGATATTGGATCACTTTCATGCAGTTCTGTGTTTTTAAACACTTCCAGCGTGAATACAAGTCTCTCCAACTTATTGCTTGTTTTATATCGCGCGAGAAACAGGGTTATTAAAGGAGTCAATAGAATAAATAATTCAAATTGTGTTTCTTTTTATATTGGACTAGTGCATTGTACCATTTATATTTTTGGATATAAATGTAATTTGACAGATATTATTAGAGCGTTTTTCTTTTTAAATTCTCAACAATTTATGTAGATCGTTGGGATATAAAGTTGAATGTTTGAGAATATCTTTCAAAAATTTCCAAAGTTTACTGATGATTAGGGTAGCTCCTATGAAATGTCCACATAGCTGGGAAACATAGAAAACAAGCTGTTTTTATTTTTTTAAGATATTTATCTTGAAATATGTTGTATTGTTAAAACCAAGTTAAGAAAAAAACCGGACTGGTACGGTACGGAAATACGGTGTATGTCCTTAAACCTTTGTCCTTAAACCTTTATTTTTTAATTTTTGATGGTTGAATTTTTTAATATCTCTGCAACTAAACATCGTACAAACGTGTCGATAAGACCAAAAGATGCACATCGAAAATATACCGGTATAACAAAAATTCTGGCAAATTTGCATAAGTCGACTTGTGTGCTTTTGTTGAAAGTTCACATATACAGGTACAGGTGTGTGAGTGTGCTTTTATTTTTGCATTCGTATAAATAGAAAACAAATTTTTATTAAATATTTGTGCAAATTAAAAAGAAAGATCATAATCAAAGTTTAATTTATAAACAATTTATTTGTAGAATATGTACAAAGATAGGAAAAAATGCACACACACAGAGATACAAACACATACAGCCACACGCTATGGGAGCAAAAGTATATGGCGCATATTTTTGTTTATTATTGTATATTTGTGTGTTGTTTTTTGGTTGATTAAATTATTTTTGCAATTGATACAAAAATTGTAAATTAATTAAATATGATTCATAAGGTTTTTATTTATCATATATAAAATAAATTTTTATTAAAAATTGTCAGCACAAAGACAGTTTCTTTTTTTTTAACTGTAGTGCACATTGTCAAGGTTTTTTCTGTGAAATTTTTTGGTTTTCGATTTCAAATTGATTTGTTCAAAGCATTTACCTTGAATAATAACAAACCAATGTTTTTGTCGTTGTACATTTGCTTTAAAGCTTGTTTTTTACTAGCTGATTGTATTGGAAATATTATTGCCAAGCAACAAAATAATAACTTGTACAAGACTTCTTTGTCAATTCATTTCCCAGAAAGCCAAAAGAATATACATATGTTTATGAAAGTAATGAGAGAGGAGATAGAAAAATATGTGAAAGTGTTGAGAAAAGACCTGAAGGCATATTAATGTATTATACAAGAAGAGCAAGAACTTTTATACTGCTAAAGCTTTGTGCCTCAGGCTGCATAATCTGCAGCATAGTTGAATTTGCAAGAAAACAGCAAATCATAAGTTATTATAAAACTTTATATAAATTCCAAACGGAATAGTTAAAGCAATTGCATAAATTTAAGTTTTTACAAAGAAAAACAAACCAATAACAGGGAGTTTTTGGAAGCTCAAAAATTCGAATAAATTTAACAGCTGATAGAAGATTTATGTGTTGCTTAGTCTGACAGTTCAGTATGTTTAGATATTTATATGAGCAAAATAATGGTTGTGTTCGCATGCTGGTCAGAGAACAGCTTTGAGCGTTTGCAAAAACATCATACTTGCTCAACAACATGAAAAACATTACATTTTGTTCAAATATGATTTTGTGTTCAGCCGCACAAAATCAGCAATATCTTCGTTAAGTGAGTGTTATTATCGTCACCATGCTCATGTTCGAATATAAATGAATGCGCATGTAGTTCGGCAATGAGTTCTTGGGCTTGAGTTTTTGTTTTGGAAGAAAAAGATTAACAAAAATCAATGCAGTGATGCGTTCAACAGTTTTGGAAAAAATTGAAATAAAATAGAGATAGAAGCAAATGGTTTTCATATAAAAAACTATGTACTCGTACATACTTATGTATGCACATATATATTTCTTTTTAGAACTTTCTTGAAAACACATTTAAAAATTTAAATAAGTCTTAAAATACCTACATATGTATATACAACAATTTATATGTATATAATTAAAATTACTTTGTTAGGTACACAGTCGTAAAACAGCTCTGGACTGGGGAAAAGTTCTCGCGTCATCGTAATTATTTCTTAAGTGCGGTCAGGCTTGTCGTTGCTGTTTCGTCATCGAGAGTTTTGGCGTCTCACTCTCATTGGTTAACTGTCTACCTCAACTAACTGTATTAGTTTACAGTTCCATCGTGGGCTTAAGGTCTACGTTACTCCGCCCATGCTGTGCATCTTATACTTTATAAATTTGTTTGCAACTGTATAGTTACAAATACAAATTTATAATGTACATATGTACGTGAAACTTAAAATTTAAGAAAAATGAACCAAAATGTGTGTATACCAGTGATCACCAAAAATCATGTTTGGCCTTGATTAACACATTCGTTGAAATTTGTAATCATCAAAAATCAAGCAACAAAGATCAACGTTGCGTAAAATCAACTCGTGTTGTAAACAATTTAAATTTAAAATCAACAAAAATCAAGCAACAAAATTCAACATTGCCTAAAATCAATTTGATTTGTAAACATCGTGAAAATATAATCAACAAAAAAACAAGCAACAAAGTTCAATGCTGAGTAAGATCAGGTTGTGTTGTAAACATTGCGCATTCATTTTAGTATTGAATAAAATCGGCTTCACATTTATTGTTGCTTTGATAGTGAGTTATATGTGTTGGAAAAATATATGTATACATCAGAGAACAGCTTTGAGCGATTGCAAAAAATCATACTTATTCAAAAATATGAAAAACATTAAATTTCGTTCAAATATGATTTTGTGTTCACACGAACATAAGCGCAGAAAGTTTCTTAACATACTGCTGTTGCTTTGATATATATATCACTAATATTTGATACATATCACTAATTGCGAACTTTCTCAGGACTTGCGTGACTTAGGACAAGGTACAATAGGATCTATAGGTGACATGCGCACAAAGAAAAGTCCACTGCTTATTGTTAATCAGTCGATGAAAAAAGCAGGAACATAGCCTGAATACAAGTTCGGTGAAATATTTTAGTCTACAGGAAGAACAATAGCATTTGCACAATGGCAAATGTACGAACCATAAAAAGATGTAATTGAGAGAAAAAGTAAATAAAAACTGAAAATTAAAAATTCCACATTTATTTTAAATTTATATGAAAGATCAGTTGATTGTCCTGTATAGAATTGGCACACCCGGTAGATATAGCCATCTCAATTTTGCTGCAACATAAAGTTGCAGCAGAATTGTAATTTCCAGAGATGAAATGGACTAACTGTTATTTCGTGTGTTTTATTTAAATGATAGCCAACAAGTTTTCATAGGGAAGAATTGTGAAAAATAAACCATTTATAAAGATATGTTAACTTAAATAACGAAAATATAAATCAATTAAAATTGTAGCATTATTTTTGGAAGTTTATGATTTCTTTTAGCATTATTTTAAATCCCATTTGGCTGTAAAATATTTTTGGATATAGCCACATTTTACTTCACAGCCGATTTAGCTGTAAAATATTTTTGGCTACCACCACAACCATCAGCAGCCACTAGGTCACGAACTAGGGATCTTAACATGAAGCATTTGTATGGGTACTTTCGTTAGCTGCAGTAAAAAGATTTCGGAACATTAGGACCATTTTTAGTTATACGAGAATAGATTTTATTTATATGAAGGAAAATGTGTACGAAACTTTGACTTTAATCATATTTCATAAAAAGTATGTGATTGCTTCTGGTGTGTAAACTTTTTTGCAATTTCGCGAAGGAAAATATATAGTCCTCATATATTTTTATCCCTAATTCGACTATGTTAAGCCAAATTGTAAAAAGTTATATGCCTAATTTATATACATACATATCTCTGTGCCTTGGAAAATTTGTTTTCTAAATATTTTTAAAATTAAAATATTTAATCTACGTAAATTATCTATGCCTTAAGACGTGTATGCTTTTCAATGTGAAACTTATGCAAATATCTACATACATACTCGTACGTATGTATGTATGTATTTATATGATGCATACATTTGATCACTTCTGTTAATTTTCATTTATTCCTAAACAAATATAATCAACTTTATGAACAATATAAAAAGGAGTCTTACATACAGTCAAATTTATCAAATGCCAACAAAAACTAATCCATCAAAATGACATTCTGTTTACGTAAACAAATGCACTTAAATATGCATACAAACACATACACGTACACACTCATGAAAAACCAAACTCAACTGCACATATACACGTACAACTGCAGAGAAATAACAACAGCCAGAACTAAGCAAAACAACAAAAAAATTAAAGAATAACACAAACTCGTTTACTCATCCTCAAGGTTTCTTTTGTACCTTTACTTTTTTGTTTTTGCTCTTGTTTTTATTTTCTTTTATTACTTTAGAGTAAAAAGCAACAACAAGAGAATTAAATAAAAATAAAACTTACACTTGGGTGCAGTTGAAAAGCAGTTAAAACAAAACAAAAAAAGGAACAAAAACTGCAACAAGCTTGAACACAACAACAGTAATTTTCAAATAACGGGTATTAAAAAGTTGTACCTATAGAACACAACAGGAGAGAGTGGGAGTGGAGAATATGTTATAAATTGTTAAAGAATGGGAGAGATGCATTAGAATGGTGCAAAATGTATTGACACTATAAAGAAGGTAATCTAAAAGCAAAATAATGTTTTTTTTGGTTTTTATTTTCGAATGAAATAAAGCTCTCAAGATAATTATATTCTAAATATTAATTATGCCACATATATGTAGTGGCGAAACCACCATTAAAAGCACGCTGCAAGACAATAACAAATTTGTTTATGCCACTTGGAAAAGTAGAGACAATAAATATTATAAACAGGTCAAGGGCTGGAAAAAATCTTAAAAAAGTACCTCTGGAAAAAGGCACTTCTTGCTCAAGTTCACGAATTCAACTAAGAAATTTTTTTTCTCAGCACTTCATGTCAGATACAACTTTGTCGATTTGCATGACGTTTCTAACTTTGACGAAAGGCAAAGAAACTAAAAAAAAAAAACCAAGTACTTTGCCAACACTCATGCATTGTTTGTTTACCTAAATAAGTCGTAGAGGGTTTTTACATTAAATATTTAGTATGAATATAAAAGTTAAAAATGTTATTGGGCGATTTAGTGAAATTGCTTCTAGTTGTGCTCCTCCCGCGTGAACAGGTTTCGTCTTGGCGTATTGCCATCTAGGGCACTCTCATTTCTGGATTATATATTATATATATTTGTTGTGTCTAAGGATTAATTGGCTGAACGGCGTTCAGCACGTACCCAAGTGATTATACTTAGCAGACCATTTTAGCGCTGATTATGGTTGAAGTATCTACATCTTGATAAAAAGGTTTAGGTGTGGTTTAAACCTAAAATCGCAGGGAGGGGTTATTACTCTATAGTGCATGCCGGATTTTGGGGAACTAAATATATAGACCCCAATGTTCTGTTATCTTGCAACATATAATGTAAGGAACCAGAAGTGATAGAATCTCGGATGAGAGTTGGGTAGTGGCTGATGTTCTTCATGGACCTCGGGCCATCAACTCGTTGAGCCTTGTCTTCCATTGACTGTCTGGGGAGTTGCATACAGTGAGCGAAAAAGATTTACATCAGTACCCATCTTTAGAGCCCAATCTGGTGATGGATCAATTCCACGGAGTGAATTATTCACGGATCACCAGTGCCTCCATGTGACTTACCAGGCACAAACATGTAGCAATTCTTGGCATATGTTTGTAGCTATAGCGGCAACACCTTGTTCAGGAGTTCGGGACTTCTAATCTCTCCCTAATGCAATTTCCCAGCAATCAATGGAAGACAAGGCTTAATGAGTTGGTAGGCCGAAGCCCACGAAGAGTATCAACCCTTAAACCCACTAACCTGAAATTGCATATAGAAGGAATTCGAAGGACCGAACTCTATTTCAAAGAGGAAGATGATATGGCTGCAAACTTATTACCAGAAGTTTCCACCTGTATGAGCCTTACAAGACACATGGGGGCGTTGGTGAACCGTGTATAATTTACCCCGTGGAGTTGACTCCATAGAAATAGTCCACCGTCAGATTGGGCCGCTCTGGTGGGTGCTGACGTAAATCAACTATATATCTGTGCTCTTAATTCATGGAGTTATTGGAAAAACCTTTGACGTGTAAAACGATGTATATAATATTACTCGTAAATGTTTTAACTCCAGGCAAATTAAAACCGTTGTCTGGCATAGATTTAAAAAAAAACGTGTAAAAAGCAAGTCTTGTTTTTGTAAATCTTAACATTTGTAAAACAAAATGCTTATCTTGTCAAAATTTCTTTTTAAATGTAGTTTGACGGCTCTCCTTAAAAAGAGAGGAAGAGAACATATATTGCCCAGGCAAACTTGAAGTGGGATGCCAATAGGCTAAATTTTTGCTTACAATGATGAATTGAGTTGCCCGATATATAAAATTTTGTGTGCAGATTAAATTTGCTAATAGCAAGGGGACGGAAAAAGGCAAACTTCTAGCCTACAGTATTCAGTGTTTTGAGGATGTAAAGATAAATGACTTCGCTTATAACAATATTGTTAAGTTTTTATATTAAAAGTGCTTTTGCGGATTCTTCAATTGCAAGTGGAATAATGACACTCTCACTGATTTGTTACACAATACTTAAATACTCCCCAACTTTGTTTACACTTAATACAGCGTTTTAACACAAGACTTGCTTAATTTTCTGACGCAGGACTGTCTTTCACCACACTTGAAACTCAACTCTGTCTCTACCGAACATCTACCTGCTACTTCTTTGTTGCCTTCTATCATAGTCACGAATTTCTAGTGATAACTTACTATGCACATACACACACATGCTTGCGAAACACTAAGAACGTAACAACAGCAATAAAATCATTGGTGTTTGATTTACTTAGAATTTTGCTTTTTAAGATCATTAGCGTACGTTGTCTGTTTTTGTACTATCCTTTTAGCTTTATGTCATATGTGTGTGGATGCCTCCACACACATACAACATATCCTTCCTTGTTCACTTTGTGTCACAGCTGAGTTTTACAATAGTTCAGTGTTTTTTTTTAATTTTGCTGCCGGGAAATTTTGACGGAATAAAGATTTTCCGACTTACAAAGTTTGTTTTATAACTGTTAGTTTGTTCTTTATATTTTTTGTAATATTTTCGAACGCTAAAATTCGACATTGCGGGACAAAGCCTTAAAATTTTTAATTTTTCCTTCTTAGTTAATGTTAAGAAATATAAAATATATACAAACTACTTACATTTTGCAATATATTGGAGATAGCATTAGATTGCTTAATATTTATATTATATACAATATATGATGTATCATTTCATTTCATGGGAGTCTCAAAATAACTTTTCAGTTTACCCCTGTAATGGTAGCAACATTAAAAAATAAACTAACTTGTTGTTACTTCATTCCTTGTTGTTATTTGTTTTTAGGAATAACAACATGTTGATTTTTCTAGATTCTATTTGAAAAATTTATTTACGTGTGCATGCGTGTGTATACATGTGAGAGTTGCTTGCATGTATTAGTGTGTGTAATTACATTTTATGTTTTTCTGTCAACCAAAAAGTTTTGCAAACACTGCAGCTGCTGCTGTTGTCAATGTTCTTTATCTTTCATGCAATTTGCTCGCTGCTTCTTGTTGTTGCAATATATTGTTAAAATTTTAGTTACTGTTGTTTTTGTTGTTGGTTAAACTTCTCTGTGTTCACGTTTTCAAGGTAAAATAACATATGAAACACTAAGAAAAAGGAACGTTGCCCCTTAATACAAAGAAATTTAAAATAAATTCACCGAGAAAGAAATAAAATAAAAAACTTTTAATAGTTTTTGAAATATTTAAAAAATTTGGGAATATACTTCCCCCATTTCAGTGTAGATAAAAGAATAAACAAGGGGATCTGATGTAGCTTCAAAGAGTTTAATATGAATTGGCCAATGAAAAAACATTAATATTCAATTCATTTTTATTTCTTTAATTTTTCTTTTCAATATTTTTTACTAAAATCATTGGTCTTATTTCTGGCATGAGATATGGTTCAATTGCCATTATAGTGGGCTTGGTTGGCTAATGATGACCATGATCATCAAAATTGTTGTGCTCCTACATTATATATGTGCACAACTCTGCTGCTTGGGTTTTTTTTCGAAATTCGAGACTCTATTGCGAAAAACTGGTTTTAACTTTATGACTCAAAGTATTATCGATTCCTGGTCACTACTTTCTCATTTTAAAACGATCCACGCATCGATCCAGTTTTTTACTTCTTCATAAGACCGGAAGTGCTGGACAGCCAGGCTGTGTGCCATTAATCGAAACAAATGATAATCCAAGGGAGCAAAATACGGCAGGCTATTTTAACGTTTTCAAGTATGTTTTGGCCATTTCCGCAACATGGATTCGAGCACTATCATGCTATAGAATCACTTTATAAAGTCTGTCGTTATATTGTGTTTGCATGCTTGGCTCAAACACATTTCCCCGCATTCCAAGAGGCGTCATCGTCGTCAAATGAAGACGACACAAAATGCTTTGCGCTTCTTTACGCATTTCCAACGACAATTAAATGCACTCGACAGTCTCTATCTATCGCTTAGGTCTAAGAAATATTAAAGGCCTATCAAAGAATACATAATTGCTGTCAAAAGCGAATGTATATGCCGAGTGTATTTTGATGTTGTCTTGATGGGACGACGATGAAACCTTTTGGAATATGGGGTATTAATTGGGTTCGATAACGACCACCTGTGATTGCTTCTGTCTGTTTTAACAAATTCATAGCACACTGGACCTGGCTGGTCCCACGACATACTTAGCATGACCTTGGCACTGTGAATAATCGGTTTGGTCGTTGACGTGGAACCATGGCGGGGATGGTCCCATGATTTTCTGCGCTTGAAATGATGGTAATGAACCCATTTTTCGTCCCCAGTCACAATACGATGCATAAATCCCTCCCATCTTTGCCTCGCCAGCAAATAATCACAAGTAAACAAACGAAGTTAAATATCCTTCAGTTTCAACTCGTGCGGCACCCAATTTCCTTGTTTCTGAATCATTCCCATGACTTTCAGGTATCTTGAAATTGTTTGTTCCATCACTTGCCTATTCTTGTTTTGTTGGACACGAGTCTTGATCTAGTAACGGCCCCAATTCCGCATCTTCGAAAACTGTCTCTTTTCTACCGCTATGTTGGTGCTTGATGTCAAAATCACCGTTCTTAAATCATTGAAACCTGGCTTGGCATGTTCTTGCACTAATAGTGGCCTCACCATAGGTACTTGAGAGCATTCGATGAGGCGCAGGCACAAATTTTCTCATAGAATAATTTTTTTGAGTGATTGATTGAAGGTTTGTTTAAAGCAGCAGATTAAAACCTTCGGCAAATTACGAAACTTTGGCTCGTAAGCTAACATGTTTAATCGAAAATAACATTATGATCTTATGAACTTATCGCATGACATATATAATATATTTATTTCGACTACTTACTTTGAAAACGGCTGCAGCAAAGTTGTACACCTTATAAAAGAATTGTCAAGCAAGTTATAAAAATTAATAATGTCGATTTGATTCCTCAAAAAATGCTTTTAACTAAACGAAAGAAATAACTTTACCCCATCTTGCTGGGGGCATATGGACTCCGCTCGAAGATACACTGTTCTAAAGTGAAGCGTGTTCCAGAAAGAGCGTTCTGTATCGGTAGAAACAAATGGTAGTTAGAAGTGGCAACGTCTTGTCGATTAGGCGAGCAAACTAAAACTTCCCACCCAGTATTTTCCAAATAGTTTATGCTCGGCGTCGCAACACCTGGCCGATTAGTATCATCATCATATGGGTATAATGCATAAATTGGTCGCTCCTACACTCATCGTCGACAGGAATTATCTAATCTTCTTACATACTTTACATATTCTAGCCCGAATTCTGTTAGATGGTACCAATAACACTCATTTGTTGTCGGCAATATGCATACTACCGGAATTTTTCTTAGATCCAGCTTCTCATAGTCTGACTATGATGACAATTCTCTGCAGAAGAGAGAACGCATTTTGGGGCCTTTCGATTATCTTTTTTCTATCGTTAAAGAAAATTTTAAAGGTTGATTGGCTCGTTGAATAATGTACGGATATACATATATAGGATAATTTTCTGCTTGATTAAGTAATTTGTAGAATAATTTATTAATAAACAAAATGATTGGTTAACAAATTGGTTTGAATGTCAGTCAATCATGTGAAGTATGTATAGAAGTATACATATGTTGGCTGATTTTCTGTTAGGCAGGTTGGCAGTTTGTTTGATTTATTAGATATTTGATTCATAAAAGGGGTAGATAGCTATATAGATTTGTCAAAATAGCTTTTTACTATTTATTTTAAGAGGTATAAATTTGTAATAACACAAAAAACTGTCAGCGTGTAGACAGCAGAAAAATAAGTCAAAAGTTTATGTTTTGTTATTTAATATATCGATTGGTTTCATAACTAAATAGTGTATTGCTTGGTGAGCTTAGTGTTTGACTGACTGATTGATGGAATGAATGAACACATCTTCTATTTAATTTGCCCTGTGATAAGCTAAGTGATTACTTGAGTATTTTACTTGAAATGAATGTCTGATTACTTGACTGATTGGCTTTGTGACTTAAATACAACTTTACTTTCAAGATAAATCAGAGCACTGCCTGATGGGGCAATTTGTTGGTGTATGGCTACATAAACCTGCCTATGGATTATATTGCACTTGAATTTATGTATTGATTATGTGCTTGGCTAGTTATTTTATTGTTTGTATAATCAATATAATGGTGGACTGATTGACTAATATGTTAGATGCAATCTTGAGATACTGATTCAATAAGAGATATATCGTTAATTTGATTGTTTGATCATGTTTGGATTGACTTATTGAATGACTGATTTGTTAGTTAATATATCGATATAACAGATTGACCGAGGGACCCATTGATAGTGTGCAGATTGATCGTTCGACAATATTTTATGCAATTGAAAGATTGTGTAACAGATAGTTGTAATCTCGATAGACCATTTGGCTAAGAAACCAACTGATAACTATCAGTTTTATTATCAGTTGTTTCACTGTTTTTGAAATGATCGAAGGATCGGCCGGCTTAATTATCAGTTACGCTCTTGATAGGCTAATTGTCCCAGCCACATAATGATAACTTTTTGAGTGATTGATTGAAGGTTTGTTAAACTGACTCATTAGTCGCCATCTCGATTGACTAACTAACAGAAAGTAATATTGATAAGAAGTATAGTGATGGTTTGACCGTTTCTTAATTGACTGGTTGAATAACTGATTTATTAAATACTATGTTAGTGAACAGATAGAACGGCTGACTGATCGCGAAACACTGATTATCAGATTGACAAGTTTTTGAGTAATTGATGGACTGTTATTACCAGCTATATTGACTGAATTGATCGAATATTTTTGTTTGAGCGAGAGATATGCTGATAGTAGGGCTGATTTGGTGGAGTACTCGACCAATAGTCTCGAGGTCGCTGGTTCGATTGCTGCCACATATTCTGGGTGTTACTTCAAAGAAACAAGAAAGCTTCAAAGTTTTTGTGTATGTGTAATTCTTAAAAATGAATTGAGTGTTTGACTGTTTTTGGAAAGATTGACAGACTGATCTCCCTTTATAACCTTGAGCATGTTTCGATAATTTTTAAACCACTATTTTGTGAGTGATTGTTTGAAGGATTGATCAATTGACTTATTATTTGCCATCGTCATCGAATAATTGACCGTGAGTTATATTAAGAATAATATTGATAATTGTATATTGATTGTGTGTTTATTATTTAGTTCACTGGTTGAATGATAAACTGATTTGTTAGTTGATACGTCGGTTAACATATTGATTGACTGACTAATTAAATGATATTGACAATATTATGATTAATTATCTGACCGTTCTTTGAGTGATTGATTGAGGATTTGATTGCATGGTGTATTGCCTACAGCATCTATGGACTAATTGAATACCAGAGTAACCTAGAGATAAATTGTTAAAACATTTTATTTTTTGACCTTTTTTAAAGTGATTGAAGAATTGGTTGAGTGATTTACTAGTTTATTCTTCGATTGAATAATTAACCGAGAGATATATTGATTATTTATATGTTGAAAGATATGCTTAATTAGCTTCAATTATGTCGTAAGATAAGATAAAAATTTCTTATATATATTATCTACACATGTATAGAAAATAATTTCTGACCTATTATTAAGCTTAAAAGAAGCTCTAACCTTTTACTTGCATTACATGATCACCGTGCCACGGATACCTTCTCCAGTCATTTGAAGTTTGGTTTTGTCATTATTCGATGATGTTATGGAGATGAGAGTTGTAATAGTAAAATACGTTTTTAATGGTTGAATGAACATAAAACTTTTAAGCCGTAGCTTTTGATGAGTTTTTATGTACAGATTTTAATGGCAATTGGTATAAAAGTTCCTTTCATCAACATCCACCGCGCTATCTGTGTAGTTTATCTATGGATTTTATTTTTTATTTGCATATATAAAAGGAAAAGTTCGTTGCCTTAGTAACTTTATATTAAAGTAATACGCTATCGCGCTTATAAATGTGATTTATTTGTTGCCGCCAAAGAAATGTTTTAATGATGTTGTCGATACTATTTTGCACATACATATGTACTAAGGTTTACATGGAATTAAAGTTGTTGTTTTTCTTGGTTTTTTTTTTTTCTTAAGACAAGAAAGTTAAGAAATGGCAAATAAATAACAAGGCAGAAATTTATTTTCTGGTTAAAGTTTATTAAATTTTTGGTTTTGGTTTTGGTTTGCCTTGAAACCCAACTTGCGTGAAAGTTTGTAATTAGTTAATTGCTATTTATAAAATCTTATTGGATATAATTATTTTTGTCGATTCTACTTTTTAAAGCAAATGTCATTCATTAAAATCTCAAATTACCTGGTTACTCATTTATTTTCTTTCTGCATGTCGGAGTGTGTGCTTAATTTCTTTTGTAATATTACTTTTTTTGTGCTGTTGAAGTTTTCATTGTTCAATTTCCGTTTCCTTTAAAATTCTGCTTATGAACTTAAAAGCAAATATCAATAGCATTTTCTTTCATTTTCCCCTGCCCACAAAAATCAATGGATTTTCTGAAATGTCTATAGAATTTCTGAAATCATTAGATATACATATGTATGTAAGTACTTTTTTGAAAACAGAGAAAAACTGCTACAATAACACAAAAGATGTCAAAGTCATGTTCGTTGCATTAATATTTGTGTGTTTGCGCATACCAATGAAAACTTTATGTTTGCCAGTATATGTGCACTTATGCATTTGTGTGTGAGTGTGTGTATGTCTGACTGCAGTGATATGAGAAATATTGAAATATTTGAAATTTCTAATTAATCATTGGCTTATTAAAATGCGGAAAATATTCATTAGACATGGTATTTTGTTACTCATTGTTTGATTTCAGATTTCTATTGGCAAATTTTTCTGTTGTTGTTTTTCTCTAATTCTTTTGCTGGTTGTTTTGACTAATTCATTGGCATAGACGAATATAACGAAAATAAGCGGATGTGTCAAAACGAAACATAGATTGATGCTTCAAACAAAAGCATTTTTTTAAAGAAAAAATTTTACTTCTATAGTTGAGAAAAAGAGAACAAAATTTCTGCTATCTTCATTAAAAAGTTTAAATTAATGAAAATTTAAGAAAACAATAATTGTGATTGTTTTCAATAAATGTGTAATAAGGCAAAATTCTACAAATAAAGTTATATATGTGGCAATGCGTCTTAAGCCACATTGCACTTTCTAGCAATTCCATAGTGCAGCTGTGTAACTTCTTTGTATCATCACCTGCCATGGTCTGCGCGGACGTCCATTTAATTTCACAGGGTGAAATGTTTCCAAATTGTGCCTCATTGTGGCAGATAAGGCCCACTCAGTTTGCAATTTCTAGTCATACATTTGTAGCACAAGTGTTTTTCTGAAAAGTCAGGCCTTATAGGCCCTCTTGTAAGCCATTCGCCAGACATTCAATGGACGAAATGGCTCCACGAAACCGACATAAACCGTAGTTATCAAAGAAAACTAGTAATATATTCCTTCGATTTTATGTCTAAACCAAATCCAAAATGTTTCAGCCAAGATGCAAGTACCATCACCATGATCAGCGCCAGAATTTGCTGTAAATATAACCATTGGTTTGCTTTGCTGATCTCGATTCTGCCAATTAATCCTTTGTGATGTTTTCGGAAGTCCCAGCACAACCTGAGCTATGCTGGGAATCCCTAGAATTTTATTTGTTACATCAAATTAGGAATTGCTAATCCTTTATACCCCAGAAAGCAGAGTGTCCTGGCCAGGAATACGCCAAAGCATAATCTACTTTCAGGGGGTATTTCCATTTTACAATAAATTAATATTTAATAAACAACCTCAATACCAGAATCTTTCCCCCTTCTCACAACCTATTTTCCTAGTTCTGGTACAATGCACTGCATATGTAGGGGACATCCTCTGAGTACTGGTCCAACATAAAAAAAAGAAAACCTGATTGATTTTGAAAAACTGTTTTAACGATTAAAACAAATTGGCATTTCGAATATTTTTCCATAATTAATTTGCCACATATCTACTTGACGACTGCCAAACAGAAACTGTCAAGACTAACCAAAATGGCGACAAAACAAAGTAGTATATCTTCCGGGCGGGCAACCGATGTAATTTTTACATGCCGTTTCTTTCTTAAAAAAAAAATCGAGTGCCTCTGTGGAACTGTTGACAGAGGGCTCGACCAACGGCCTTCATTGGAATGACGGTGTAGCCCTATATCGGCAAGTGTTTGTACCTACTTAGAAACTTTCGTGGGCTCGTGCACAATAACTTTGCTAAAGGTCATCATATAGGATGCAAAGATGTCTGATTTAGTAAAGTATTCTCTAGGCCACAGGATTGATTCCGGCCACAGACTCTGGACGTTTCTTTAGGTGCTTGTACTGGAAAAAACTTTCGCAAGAGTTTTATTTGTTAACAAAAAGTGAACACTTGAAAGATTTTTTTTTTCAAATGGAGGTAATCATCCTTCAGATTATTTTTGGCAACTATGATAAAAACTGTTTAGTCTGTAGTATTGTAAGACCTTTTACGAGACTTTATTTCAAATAAAATTAATGGTTTTTCGAACCATATATAATAAATTCTAACAGTAAAACATTTTAATGGAGTCACTACCATGATAAAGAATCAATTTTTTTAAGCATTTTGTATTTATTAAATTATTAAGCTGACAATAAGTATTCAAATCTTAAAATTAAATTAAATTTTTTTTCTAATTAATGACTTCAAATGTCTTTTTTTATATTGGACCAGTACTTAGGGACTAACCACTACATATGCAGTGCATTATTCTGGAAATAGGAAATTAGATAATGAGGAGCAGGAGGAAAGAGGGAGTAGTGTTTGTAGACGTTTGATTTGAACCTATCGATATAGAAAGACAAAAATCAACTGATCAGTGTACACCGTATACACCTTCGACAGTGCGCAAATTAAAAAATATATAGTTCAAAATATCTCACACTGCAAGATAATCAACTACGTTTAAAATATGTTAATAACAAATATATAAAAACGTCTTAAAAAAAATCTTAATATAGTTGGAATTAATGTTCAATCGAGCAACATTTGGAAACGTTTGATATCAGCAAAAAAAGATAATTTATTTAGAATATTGTGTGGACCCAATACCATAATGCAGAACTCTATGAGACTTTATTAAAAATGTGTTAAATGGTCCTCTGAACCATGATTTATGGGTTTTAGCATCGAAAATCCAGTATTTGATGAACTTAACACTAAGGTAGAGATGCACTGACCTTCTATCAGATTTATTTCAAACAGAGTAAATGGTCCTTCGAACCTTTTCTTATGACTTCTGTCTTCGGCAGTAAAACCTATTTCATCTATAATATTTTAAGCACTCATGATATAGAATTAGTGACTTCTGCGATCTTTTACTTCAAATTGAGTTAATGGTCATCTAAACCACATTTTTTATAGCATTTGGCATCAGCAATAAAACCTTTTTAATCTAGACTTTTTCTTTTCTTGTAAACATTTTAAAATTAAAAAAAAAAAAATTTAAACAGCCCTTAAAAGTTTTCGTTTATTTATCTATTAGCAAAGAAATGAAAATAATCATTAATTAATTAACAATTAACCTGTTTTCAAATAAAGACAAACTCTTAGCATGTCACATTTTCTAACTTACAATAGTTCCCAAGCATCTAACAAAATCGAGTAGCCAGTAATGGCTTACTACATCCTTGCAAAGCTTTTCACATTAAGTCGACAGTTTAATAAGTTTTGTTCTTTGCAAACAAGTTTTTTTCTTTTTGTAAATGTAAAATTAATAATTTTTTCCTCATCTCATGGAACCGAATTTTTAAGCACACAAAGAAATAACAAGAAAATATTAATTAAACAATATAAAAGTGTTTTAAGAGTAAACAATTTTAAGCATACAGAGCGTGCATGTGCATGTTTATGAATGAAATTTAAGTGAAATTTAAAAACACACATATACTGATATTTGATCAAGGACTTACATACGTTCAAATTTTGAAGGCAAAGAACCCGATAGGAATATTATTTAGTGTTCATTTTTAGCCTGTACTTCCTTTGATGAAAAAATCACAATAACCGAATATTATTGTTATATTGGAGACAACTACATGCTAAAACAAGCAAACATTTTTTTGTTTTATTTGTTACTTGCATTTGGGAATTGTACCTTTTGCATTTGATTCCAAGATTCAGTTGACACAAGAGCTTCGTCCATAAGATCATTTACGCCGCCCTTCACATGCCAATGGGATGTAACAGCTTGCCCATGACAATACCGATTTTAATGAAAAAATCGTAATGAGAGACGAGCCACGTGTTCATTTGAATGGATATATGAATAAACGAATAGTCGATTCCGGGCAATGGAAAGACCTGAAATTATTTCCATCCATTAAAAGTGACATTCTGGTGCGCAATTGGGTCTTTGAAAAATGAAAAACGGCGTAACGGTAACTGTCAATGGAGAGCCATAAAACTGTATGCTTTGAGCTTGATTAACATGTCGTATCGGCAAAACGATGCCACATCGCACACAGCCAGGGTTACAATGAAATTAAGCGAAGTAGTATACCTTTCCAGAGGACACCCTGTATATACTTGTATATATTCCACTGTAAAAAACATGTTGCCGTTTTAGTGCGAAAATTCAAGTTATCGTATTGCTTCCAGGGCTGTGCCGGGGAAGTGATGGGATTTAGACGAACCGGTTTTAGGAATTCCCGAAAAACTCGCAAGTTGTTTGTTAACCGGTTTCTCATATTCAGCACGTATTTTTTGCCGAGGATATTTTAGCGGTTATTTTTGATGCCGCTACGGCAGATATAAGGTTTTTGCGATTTTTACGCGTTTTTTACCCAGTTTTGCCAATTTTAGCAGAGTTTGTCAAATTTGTGCGCTTTTTGTTTTCTTCTAATTTTTAGCTGCTAAAGAGGTGGTATCTAAATGACAGCAGTGATTATGAACACGCTTATATTTGCTTCGCTTGACACAGTACTTCAAACTCAAAATTAAAAAAAGTAAGAAAAAATAGAAATAAAAAAAAATTGTAAAATAAGTATGAACCAGATTGCATGAAAAAATATTTATATTATTCTGAAAAACAGGCCAAACGACCAACACTTCTTTCATAATAGTATCAATATATTTCGTTCACTATTTTTTCAATCTTATTCCTAAAAATATTTCTTACTACTTATTCGATATCTAAGCATGTTTTCGCTTTTTTTACAATATATATTTTACTATATATTTTTTCTATCAGATTTATTTGGTAGTGTTTTGTCTTCCGTCCTGGGTATATATGTTTTCTTTGGTGTCGTCCGTGAGTTCTATATATAAAATTTGTAACAATCTATGTTCATTATTAATTCCTTTTAAATGTTCTTGCTATGTGATTGTGTAAACTTTGAAAAAAAAAAATTAAGTAAAACTACACATTACACGAAATAGATAGCAAGCAGGAATAAGGACTGTTTTGTCTTTATGCCCTGCGTACTCGTGTTCTTTTTACTTTGGTTGGTGTTTTCTTTAAATGTTTTGTTATTAAATTAAATATTCGTATTTATTGATCTTGTTTATATTATTTTCTTCTAAATTTTCCAGCTAAAGATCTTGACTGATTTTTGTTTTTTATAAAAAAGCTTTAACCGTATTTTATTTTCGATATTTCGATAACAATTTGTTATCATCCTCAGGAAAACTTAAAATGTTATTATTAATTTCTTTTGATTGGTCTTGCTATTCGATTCATTATCTCGCAGTGTAAGAGGTGTTGGACTAATTTTTGTTAGGCAGAGCAGTGTCGAAGGGCACTGATTGGTTTCAATTAATTTAATTCCAACATTTTAAATGCTGTGACAATCTTTGTTTTGGTCATTCCGTGTTTTTATTGATAGGCTTAAGTCCAACGTCCAAAAACACTACTCACTCTTTCCTTCTCGTACCAATCTATTGTCATAGTTCTAGTACAATGCACTGTAGTTGTCATCCCTGGAGTACTGGCCCAAAATTAAAAAAAAAATAAAAAAAAAATAAAAATAGAGTTACTAGTCCTTCGAACCGCATTTTATGACCTTTGTAAGAAAACATATATTCTTAGTTGGGGGATTCAAACTGTGCCATTTCACGTATAATGTCATAATAAACGCATAATGTTCACGCATAAAAACATAATATATTGTGCTTCGAACAAAAAATTCAGAAAGTACTCGTAATAAGATTTTTTAAACAGAGTTTGCCATAACTAAACCGTGAACATCACAGCTGACTCAAATTTAAAATAATTTATGTTAGAATGCTTACAGTATTCATATTTTTCATACTAATATTTTAAGACTTATGAATACCGTAAGATAAGACCCATTGAATACCGTATAACATATATTTTATAATATATTTTATCGGCTCAATACCTTGATATAGAAGCAATAATATTTTATGAGATTTTATTCCAAAAGGTGTTAATGGTCCTTCGAACCACACTGTCTAGCTTATGTAATCCACAGTAGAGAAGTTTATGGGGCTATTAGCACGGTAGAAGTAATGATTTGTTTAGCAAATTTATTGCAATTGAAGTTAGTGGTCCTTTGAACAATATTTTGTGGCCGTTGAGATCAGCTAAAAACATATTGTTATCAGAACATATTGCTCCTTTGTTGCATTATAGTCATATCTCAAAAAATTAGTTTTTTTGAGTTAACAATGCAGAATTTATAACAGTACCACCTTCTATATTGTACTAAAACTTTATTCAAATTACTTTTAAAAATTTTTCCTTTAGGAGATATTTTCTAAACAAAATTTTTAAGACTTGCATGGAAGCTAAAAATTTTAAATGCGTTTTTCTCGAAACAAGCTTTTTTGAGTTATGACTATGTTGCAATAAAGGAGCGATATGCTGGACTACTAGATTATTTGTGAGCAACGATATTTCAGGAAAGTTTGTTCACTTTTTCAGCTGCATTACGCTAGCACAAACACCTGATAGCTACAATGGCATCTCATCATTTAAATAAAAACAACGCAGGCTCTACTTCAAATTTAGTTTCGCCAGTCTTAGTAGATGTCTATAAAATTATCTTCTATTGCAAAGTTTCTTTTATGAATTTAATTTTTGCAGCTTACTTTGTTTTTTCAAAAAGTTATACACCCCTATTCTGCGTTTCGATTAAGTCTCCGCATTCAGTTCTGGTGCGATCGAAAATTGGTATTCTGATAAAAAACAGAATCGAAAGAAAAAGAAGAAGACAACAATGTTTATAAAATTAATTGCATCACTGTGGCCAGTTTGTTATCGTTTTCATAAACAAATGTCAAATTTAATACAAAAAGTTGTATAATTAAAAATAAGTTCTTAATAAAGTTTAATAAGAAAAAAGAAATATATACAAAAACGAACTAAAACTAATTGTTCATAAATATATTACAGTGCAAAGAATCTTGTGAAGATAAAGATACATAATAAAAAAAAAATTAATAGTGTTGTGATTAAATATGGAAAGACCAAAATAAAACTTTAATAAAAATTGTAGAGGATTTATTCACTGTGTTGCAATTATTATTATTGTTTTTTTTTAATATTAATAGTTTAATTTTCTAAGCTGCATTATTGTTGGTCAGAGAGGAGAACAGTATGAGATATAATGAGGCTGGCATTTTTTGTTGGAGGGCCAAGTGCATTGATGATTCCTGCAACTTCCTCCCAGAACACTGCTACTTCTTCCTTTGATCGCTGGTGATATCCACATGCAATGTCTGCATTATTAATGATAATGCAGAATACATACAATCGAAAGAAATTGAGCGGAATCGAATTAATAATTTTTATATTTCGCTGACAATTTATTAACATTCTCAGTAGACCGCTGCCATCATATAGATACATGATATGATTTTCAAACCTTAAACAAAGAATTGCAAATTTGTAGAGTAAACGACCAACAGTCATATGCTCGGAACAATTCCCAGTTTTGCATTTGCAAAACATATGAAACACATTTAGCATATCTGGCCTCTTGAAATATTATATTTCATTTTTACTAATTTTTCCTACTGTGCTGTTTTTCTAATATCTCTCTTCGAAAGATGCCAATACATCTTCAACTTGGAGCTTTATTTGGATTGGAACACAAGTTAACAAAACGATTTTCAACTCATTGTTAAACTACTACTCAAAGTTTTTGTTGATGTATTCGTCCAATAAGTACATCAAGTATAAGTATTAATTTTTTTTTTTAAGACAATAAACGAAAATTCAAAAATTTTTCCAATATGCAAACAATTCCCAGAAACAAGCACAAGCAATCACTCAAAATTTTCGTCTGTTAAACAAGCAAAAAGATTAAAGTAAGCTTGAGGGCGGGAAGGAAAAGTTATCTTGAACCACAAATATGAGTACATGATACTTTTACTTCCTTTTCGTTAAAGAAAATATAAAAAGCTTAACAAAAACTTTTTATAATATAGTTTAAATCACTTTCGTTCTCAACGAAAGTGATTTAAACTACTACTGGAATATATTTTTGTCTTGCAATAGAGAATTCTTTCAAGTTTACCCTCGCTTCATTTACATTGCTCCTGCAATGGTTCCAATTCCCTTCTTCTTAAAGTGAGAGCAAACAAAAAATTGCTAGGAATAACTAACTGCCAAGCTTGGTTCGTAGGAGTTTTTCATTATTGTCTTAAAGAATGGGCAGAAATTTGTTGGCAGAAACGATGATGTTGGTCAATAAAACTGACTACAATGATGAGCATGTATGAAATGCATCAAGTCCATGCACAGACATGTGTATAATCTGCCGAAATGCCTTGAAGGCTTAACAAAATCTATGCATAAAAGTTTAGGTAAAACAACAACTAACTCTTCTGGAATCATATCGACTCTTCACAACGACGACAGCAGCATCATTCTGCCAATGTTGAGAATCAGGCAGACATATCACACGTACCAGGGGAGAGACAAGCGTTCTTCACAATTTCAAAATCAACATTTTACAATTTATCGGTGAACAAACAAGCATTATAACAACAACAACTAGACAGCAAGCAGTCAGTCCATCACCATTGTTGTTGAAAACTTCTCAACACAAAACTTTATTTACTCGTTTGCCGGATTAAGAGTCAGTTCATAGCAGTGTATAAGAATATGTTCGTGTGTGTGTATGTGTGTGCTTGAGTGACCGATAGTCCCGTGAATGTTTAACATTGTGATGTTGTTGTAAAATGCTTTTTTCTTACAGAGAAGGTGGAGAATTTTTGTTGTTATTTAAAATTTTGCTGGAATATGAAATTCAATTGCGGCATTTCGAGGGTATGGGAAGGAAGTTGCTTTTCACTGTTTTGTTTTTAATTTTGACTGTAACTTGAGCAATCAATGTTGTTGTCAAAAAATCTTTGTAATTTTGATGAATTTCAAGCAGTATTCTTTCATGTCGTATCAGTTGTTGTTGTTGTTGTTGTTTTTTTATTGTCATGTAAAAGTATTAGTTTATTAAAGGCTTGTTTGCTGCTTTCAAAAATCTGTATACTAAAGAGTGGTCAAATACTTGTACAAAAATTTCAAGTAGTCTTCTTGTAGTTAAATGTGACCAACCGGCTCCTTATTTGGAGAAACTTCTGAATACATATTATTATTAGTACACTAAAGTCGTTAAAACAAAAAATTGTAATTCATCAAAATTGTCTTTCTTTTTTCAAGTTCAATCACGATTTTTGCTGAATCAGTAAATACATTTTTTGGAAGCGAAATGGTAAAAGAATTCCTATATTCAAACAAAGCTTTAAAAAAAAATAATAATTAAACGAAAGCAATTACTTTTTCAACAACAACATAATATGATATCGTGCAATTCACTGTAGTGACCCCCGCTGTTGACTTAGTCACCAGTACTAGTATGAATATGATATCTTGCAAGTCACTGTAGTGGCCCCCGCTGTTGACTCAGTCACCAGTACTAGTCACCACACAATGCTATTTGCTATCCAGATTTAACATGCTCATGGCATTAAAAATCCACTAGTGACAGTGGTACCATTGACTAAGTAGTTCTTTTGAGCTCGTATGCGGACATTGTAATCAGTGATTCACTAGTACATTTTGGCAACTTCCATAGTTTTGTTACCTTTCCGAGGTAGATGCGGATAATGAAAGTTCATAAGCATTTTGTTAATATTTGGAGTTTAACGAGTAATACAAATAATTCACAAGAGTCACAAATTGATTTTGTCATCAAAGCCAAATATAAAAATGTACACAATTTGTTGACAACATGTAGTCATTAAAACTGTGGACAAAAGTGGTGTAGACAAAAGTGGTGACTTGGTGGCCCTTGGCTTCTTTTAGGGAGAATATTACTTTCTTAAAAAACTTTTATATACTAGGTCTGATCAAAAAGAAATCGTTATTTAACATTTTTTTAAAAAGTATTTATTTACTCATCAATAACTATCATGCCCCCTTTAAAGTAGTCCCTCTCAGATATAATACTTATGGCAGCTTTTTTTCCAAACCTCGAAACACTTCAAAAACGCGCCTATACCAAACAACAGCTTCTGTTTCGCTTCTTCTTTTATCTTCTCAATCGTAGCAAAACGATTTCCTTTCATCGGTGTCTTCAGTTTTGGGAAGAGGAAAAAGACAGCGGGGGCTCAGTCCGCTAAATACGGTGGTTGAGGCATGATAACGGTTTCGTTTTTAGCTAAAAACTCTCGCACAAACTTCGATGTGTGAGCTAGTGCGTTATTATGTTGCAAAATTCATGCTTGTTTTTTCCACAAGTCTGTGCGAATTGTTTCGCGCAAACGGCGCAAAATTGCAAGGTAGTATACCTCATTGACCGTAAAACTTAGTGGCAATAATTCATGATGCTTCGAAGAAAACAGTGAACAAAACCTTCACATGTGAGCGAACCTGCCGTGCTTTTTTCGGTCTTGGCTCTTCTGGATGCTACCGTTGTTATGATTGGGCTATGGTTTCAATGTCATAGTCATACACCCATGATTTGTTACCAGTTATGACCTTTTCATTTTAAGTTTATCGATAACAATAACAATCTATTTTCCTAGTTCCAGTACAATGCAGTGCATATATAGGGGTTATCCCCTGAGTGGTCCAAGATAAAAAAAAAAAAAATAAAAAAAAAGGTTTCTAGAGATTGGCTATTGATAAACAAGGTTTTTCTATCGCAAGTTTTTGCGTAAAAAATGTTCAATATATTATTTATCGATAGCAATTTTTGTCACAGAAAATGTATCGCCAGTAAAGTTTTTATTAAAAACTTATCAATACCACAAACTTGCTATACAGAAACTAAATGATAAATATGTAAGTGAGGAAAAAAAAATGTTCATTAAAATTTTGTCGATGAATATAATTTCCTACAGAAAATTTATCTACAAAAAATTTATAGATAATAGGGATCGACAAACAAGGTTTCTGTTCCGTAAAAAAATTTTTAAGTATAATTTATCGATAGCTATTTTTGTCACATAAAATTTATCACTAAAAAAATTTCTGATTTAAAAAATGAGTAATGCCATGAACTTGCTATAAAAAATTAAGTGATAAAAATGTTATCGATGATAAAACATTGTCATTGAAAGTTTATCGATAACAATAATTTTCTAAAAAAAAGTTTTTTAGAGGTTGGCTATTGATAAAGAAGCGTTTTCTATCGCAAGTATTTGCATAAAAAATTTTCAATGTATTATTTATCGACAGCAATTTTTATCATAGAAAATTTATCGCTAATAAAATTTTTTGTTAAAAATTTATCATTAGCAGAAACATACAATAAGAAACTAAACGATACAAATTTTTTGGAAAAATGTTATCGATAGCAAAAATAGTTGCCGAAAATTTATCGATATCAAATATTTTTTTCCAAGAACTTATAAATAGCAAAAGTCATGTAAAGAAAAGTTATCAATAGAAAAACTCTACACGACGTTCGTTCTCCGATTGGGTTTTGGAGAAGATGCTAAATAAGGCAGAGCTGTCAACTTAAAATTGTGACCCCTAAAACAATACCGAATATAATATTATTATGTAAGTTAAAGGATTTAAATGGATTTGTTAAAAAAAAATAATCCTAGGAGCGAACAACTGCTCCTTAAATGATTTTACACAAAATGATTTGATTATAATTATTATTTGTTACCAAGTAATTACACTTTCAAAATTAACAAAATTATAATTATTCACCTGAAGACTGGTGAAGTAACGATTTAATTCGAACCGTAACCAAGACTGTTTGTTCTAAGCCAACTTTGTTGGCTCGTTACCTTCATAGATCACGTTGCACCAACATGTGCAGGTTTGCAGACGCTGATCAGGCAAAATTCGTTTCCCACATAATTATTGCAAGAAGGCAATTTCGTAATTGGATCGGATGCGCGTGTAAAAGTAAGAATATTAAAATAACTTACGAATTGGATTATTTTTTGGCGGCAGCGCTGTCAACGTCGTTAACTTGTACCAAGTCAGTTAAAAGTTTAACGCCAAAAACATTCACAAAATGAGGCTGCCAATACACTTTTATATGACAGATTATGCGAGATGGACTAACTCCACGGGGTAAAAAATATCGCTCCAGTAAGTGTTTCTCATCAACTCATTTAACAATTTATAATCAGTTCGCCTAAAGCAAAAAACTTTATTAACCTCTAATGGCAACAATGCAGCATCTGATGGAATACAAAATATAATTTCAATAGTAGGATGGTATCGATCCTCAAGTAAACTAACTGGTTCAGATCGGATAACAGAATAACTATCAACATCACTAACAAACCCCAAATCAAGTAAATTGGAACAATCAACTGCGCTGTCAATTTCACCTGTTATGAATTCGCCTTGGACAAATCTTTCAGTTTTCCAAGGCGAATTCATAACAGGGGAAATTGACGTATATGTGAGTTTGATCGCAAAATCATCATTGAGTTGCCAAAAATTTATCGATAGCAAACATTTTTTTTCCAAAGAAATTATGGATAACAAAAGTCATGTCGTTCCTTTATTGCAACATAGTCATAATTCAAAAAAGCTTGTTTCGAGAAAAACACATTTCAAATTTTAAGCTTCCATACAAGTCTTAGGAAAAAATTTTAGAAAATATCTTGTAAAGGAAACAGTTTAAAAGTAATTTGAATAAATTTCGGGCACAATATAAAAGGTAGCACTGTTAAAAATTTTGCATTGTTAACTCGAAAAGCTCAGTTTTTGAGATATGACTATGTTGCAATAAAGGAGCAATGTAAAGAAAAGTTATCAATAGAAATTCTCTATGCGGCGTACGTTCTCCGATTGTGCTCTGGAGAAGTTGCACCATAATGGTGACTTTCATGACAAAATCCTCAATGAGTTTATCAATAATCAAAATATGCGTTATTGGTCTGGTGAAAGTCGACATTTACTTCATCCGCCAAATATAACTGATTGGTGAAATTGGCAATCCGGCGTCATTGAACCACATTTTTTCGTCATGTCCAGTCTTATATAAAAAATTTTTCAAGGTAAGATTTCTATGAGCTAATTTCTTGTTATTGACAATTTTTTCGTAAAATTTTGTGCAAAAAATGAAGTATTTATAAAAAACCAGCGTTAACAGCCAGTTCGCCGATGTCGAAAGGATAAGTTTATTCGCTTTCTAGGCGAAAGAAAATTGATTTGGGGGTTTTATAGCTTTATTCTTTGTGAACGATATGTCAAAATTCAATAAAAATATATAAGTACATGCGGACGAATAATAGTGACATAGACTAACCCAAAACAAGCTATCTTTCGCATGCATTTTCATTCGATATCGCCGAACAGACTCTAATTTCCATCAGACAAAAAAAAATGTCAGGTGCACAGTTGGTGCTACTTTTTCTGCTAAATTCCATTTTAATTCAGTTTTGTTGTTTTTTCGGACACTTGATTTTTGAGTTGTCTGTATTATATTGTTATCATGTGTACTTCTTTGCAGGCATACTTTTTCGTTATGTGAGTGATTATTGTCCACTTTCAACTAGACACCAGGGCAAAAATTACCAAAAAAATAAAAAGAAACCTAAAAAATCAAATGAAATCCAAGAATTTGCTTTAACTCTCCAATAAACAACAACATCATGATGGACTTATGCCTTGCTTGTATCTATGTATGTATATGTGAGTGTAAATGAATGTGTTTTTGTTCGCAGTATGAGTGTGCAAGAGCATTTAGATAACATTCGAAAAAGGAAATATAATCATAATAACAACAATAATAACCTTTAGGCCAACTCTAGAACATTCATTTCATTTTACAAATTCATAACATGGAACGCATATACGAGTACAAACGTATACACAAACAAATTGGTGTACATACACACTTTCCTATACAAATACTTCTTATATTAACAAGAAACCACACACATACACACACACACGTACATATACACATACAAACACAATATATGAAAATGCTTTGATGAACTGATATTTGTTAGCAGGGGCTACGACTTGGATTGCAATACACAAAACATTGGTTAACTATTGTTGTCTTACCTCCATCAATGTTAGTTTAACAGAAAGATAATTAAATATTAGTAAAATATTGAATCTCCTCGATATTTGTGCAAATGTGTATTTTAGTTGATATTAAGATAACAAGGGTTTTTGCATTAAATTCTAAGCAAATCTGTAAAGAAAATAACACTTTTACTTTGAGTATTTTTTTTTTGCTATTAGCTAGTTCTCATCTTATATTTGTTTGTTTTTTTCCTTTAATTTATTTTTCAAAATTTCTGCAAAGAAAGTCTTCAAAGAATGGTCAACAACAAAAAGCTGAACGTGTAAAACACCACTGTTGACAAATCCCACAAAAGTAATTTACATGTCCTCGCCATTGTTTCAACGTTTTATTCCTGTTTTCCAGCTTTCAACTTGTTTAATTCTCACTTTTTTTATTTTTTATTTTTTTTTTGTTTCATTTTATTTTTCATGTTTTCTTCACCGTTTGCTTTTCAATGTTGAATTTTAATTCCTGTCCATAAAACAACCATGCTCCCAGGAATCAACATCAGCAATAATAAAAAAGTAAAAAAAAAAGAAAATGATAAAATTGCCTTTTAAGCTGAAAGTCCATTACCACGAAGTAGTTTTAAGAATATTTGCAGCTTTATGAACCCACTAGGCCAGTGAATTTGTGACAAAGTGGGAAAAGTTATAGCATACTCTTACACACGGCTTCAACCGTGTTCGCCATATTTTTACTTAAAAATTAAAAAACAAAATATGGAAAATACTTTTTTTTATAAAAACAAGGACATTTTCTGGGAACATTTAAATCGAGGAATATACAATACTGGTACGTAAAACATTTTATGTTATGAAAAGTTTTTTGTTGTTAAAAATATCCTGTAAAAACTGTAAGTTTATAAAAGGCTTTTTGTGGAAGACTCTACGCTATTAAAGCTCTTCGATAGATCTTTATTAAAAGTTTTCTATAGAAGGCATAACGTTACCAAAAATCTTTGAAAAGAAAACTCAGCCTTGAAAACAAAATTTTGAATTTGGAAAGAAAACACATCCTTGTTACGAATTTGTATCGTTTCTAACCCATTGTGCAGCCCATTAAATAGTAAATTTATTTATTTAATAATAAACTTTACGATTTTCTACACTTATGGAAATAAATTTGGACTGAAGGGGCTTTGCTTTATGTCTTAGATATTATTTTTAATGAAAAGTTAAATATTACAATTATATAATCTATAATTTTTGCAGGAAAACTATTAACAAAAACCTGAAATTTGAATGAAAAGAAATGATTTACAAAGGATGTTATAAATACTACACTATGACAATTATAAAAATAATTACATATTTGGAAGAATGATTGTTCGTGACAATTATAAAAATAATTAGGTATTTGGAAGGATGATTATTCTTCGTAAAGTGCACAAATAAATGGATTTTCGGAATATCCACATCTTGTTACAAAACGAGAATTAAAGACTTCAGTACTGTCTGAAACGGATTTCATCTTACTGATAAAAGAAAAGTAAACAAGTCTCGTAGTCTTATGGAAAAAAATGCCACTCAAATTTTCGGGTAGTAACCTCATACTGGGCAGTCATAAAGCAAACACAGTGAAGTATTGTTTTGATTATAACGATTTTATTACAGTTCTTTAGGATGGAGTTTCTGCTAATACTCGTAAGTGAAGTATTTTTTTATATTTGTTAGCTTCATCAATAATATGAGATTTATTTAAGTTAGAAGTTAATTTAGTATTATATTTATAGATATTTTATATTGTTGGATCAAATAATGACGCAGCAAGAAAGAGCGAGATTGCTCCTAGGTAGAGAATAAGGTTTTCTTTTCTTTGCGAAAAGATTGCTTGTGATTTATTAGAATTGATTTTTATTCTCCATTTAGAATAATACTCCTTTATCGAGTGAGCTCGTCTTGTTATAGTTTTACGCGTACATCTACACATTCACACAAACAACATAAAACAAAAAATATAATACACAAACAAACAATCATATATGATTTAAAGCACGCAAAGTTCCCAATAAATCAAACACAATTGACGTTATTATTGTTGTTGCGTTCTTGGTAATGTTTTTGTTATTGTTTGTTGTTGCTTGCGTATTGTCTTGCAGGCATGTGTGTGAGTGTGTATATGCGTAAGTATTATATTTGTTCATTTGATGCTAAAATTATCAATAACTAGAAAGTTCTTGATGACGGATCTTCGGCACTGGAGCAGTTTAGTTTTAAGCGTTGTGCAAGACAGTTACAAATCAGAAAAGTAAGCAAGTCTAGTGTTTTAATGCACAAAGGTTATAAAATAGTATAAGTAGCAGGCGGATCTGCGGTTCTGAGGCAGTTTAGTTTTAAGCGCTGTGCAAGACAGTTGAAAGAGTAAGCAAGTCTAGTGTGTTAATGCACAGTGGTAATAAAGAAGTATGAAAAGTAGGCAGATCTATGGCATAGGTACAGTTTAGTTTTAAACTATGTACAAGATATGCATAACTCAGAAAGGTAAACAAGTCTAGTACGTAAAAGCACAATGGTAATAAAGAAGTATAAATAGCAGGCAAATCTTCGGTACGGGGTTAGTTTAGTTTTAAACCTTGTTGATGAAAGTCATAAGTCAGAAAAGTAAGAAAGTCTAGTATATTGAAGCACAGTTGCAATGAAGATGTATGAATAGTTGTCAACGTTGTGCAAGACAGTCATAAGTCAGAAAAGTAGGTAAGTGTAGTATGTTAAAGAAGTATGGATAGTAGACAGCTCTTCAGCACAAGAACAGTTTAGTTTTAAACGTTGTTCAAAACAGTCATAAGCCAGAAATGTAAACAAGTCTAGTATGTTCAAACACCGTGGTAATAAATATGTAGGAATAGCAGGCAGATCTTCGGCACAGGAACAGTTCAGTTGTCAAGACAGTTCGAAGTCAGAAAAGTAGACAAGTGTAGAAGTCTTAAAGAAGTATGAATAGCAGACAGCTCTTCAGCACAGTTTAGTTACAAAATTAGTTTTAAACGTTGTTGAAGACAGTCATAGAAAAGTAAACAAGTCTAGATCTTAATGCACATGGCTATTAAGTGTAAATAAAATTGTGAGTTATTAAGTACTCTGTAATGAACAAGTGCGAGTGTCATTATTTCAGTTGCAATAGAAAAAGCAAAAACGTAACAATATTGTTCTTTTCTACAAAAAAAAATGTTGAAATTTGTTGAAGCAACCATAAAACATTGCCGTGGGTCAATTTTCATTATGATTTGATTTTTTTTTTTTGTTTTTTAAAATTTTTTGGTTAAAAGATCGTTTCTAAAAAAATTTCACGTTACCGAAAACTTATCTTTTGAATTAAAACCAAAGTAGTTTTTCCTCTATTGCCTTTAAACGTTTTGTTTCTTTCTTCACTTGGAATAACTCACTCATGAGGAAACCATCAACTTAATTTGTTAATTTATTTATTATATTGCTTTTGTCTTTATTTGCTTTACAAATGTCTTATTTCATAACAATTGCACTGAGACAGAGAAAATTTCTGCTAAAAAAGACACAAGGGCTTGATGTGTTGCTGATATCTGAAGTGTCACATTAATCCCTCTCTTGAGTGCTCAGACCTAAAACCTGCCACTCTGCTGCCGTTGCTGCTCGTTAAGGCATACATGTTTGTTGAACCCAGACTGACATGGTGCTGATAGTTGGCATTTATGTCTTGTAAAACATCAAAATTGCACTTCAAAATTGTGATTGTATATTCTTGATAAGTTTCGTTCATTTCGAAACATTTTTTCTTTTCTTTATTTTTTTTAATATAATTTCTTTATCTGTTGTTAAGATGTGGTGGCATTGTCGCACATTAAATCTACACTGTATAAAATGCAGCAAATTGCAAATGTTTCAAATGAAAGATGAAACAAGATGGAAACTATTTATATTTATAAAGAAGAAGTGCTTAAATATAAAAAAAAAGCTAAAGAAAAACTAACTGTGCCATTATGGTGGCGAAAACATTGTCATGTGTGTAGATTTGAAAGATTTTATGGATTTTCTTTAATCTAACCAAACTTTAACGACAACTACAACCGCTCAGCTGGTTTCATTATTATTATAAGTTTTTCAAGGATGTGTTTCTTTTTTCAAAATATATATGTGTATATATTTAAGATATCAAACTGAAACTTAGTTGGTGGCAACAAAAATAATGAAACATTTAAAAAAACATCTTGTGAAAATAATGCGAGAAAAGGGTTTCAGCCTTTTTTGAAAGGAAACACTTTCTTAATGTTTAAATTCTGCCACCGAGTTGAATTTTAATTTAAAACAATTTTTCTTATTGCTAAAGAAAAATTCCCCCATCATCACATGGGTTTATGACACATGGTAAATGCTTGATATTTTATTGTCATCAAATTGGGAATCATTTTTAGTCGTTGTGCTTTTTTTTTTGAAATGAAATGAGAAACAGAAATGAAACTGTAAAAAAGTGAAAATTTATTTATTATTATTTTTGTAAGTTTGTTGCTTCTTTCTATCAATTCAGTTTGTTGCCTTTCAATTTTCTTTGTGTTTATTTTTATTTTTTTGTTTAGTCTCAGCATGAATACTGCATTTATACTAGACTGGCGCAAAACGAAAAGACCATAATTTCTGGAGGTCCTTAAGGATGCTTACATTCCAATTCCTATCTTGTCTATAGCGAGACTAATATGATTTATATATAATTGTGGAATAACTATAGTCCTAAGGAGCCTAGCTCGCAGTACTTTATCACATAGGAAGTAGAATCAATGACTGATTTGGTAGAGTACTCGGCCAACAGTCTCGAGGTGGCAGGTTCGATTCCTGCCTCAGACCCTGGGAGTTACTGCAGACAAGCTAGAAAGCTTAGCAGTTTTTGTGTTTGTTTAAAAAATATATATATATCCCACTAAATTATTTCTGAGGAAGTTTCAGAGCTGAGGAAGAGCAGGAGGAAGAGGAGGAGGAAGAGTGTGTTGAGCACTTCTTCTGTCAGTGTTCGGTTTTTTATTCTATGAAAGCATTATATCTGGAAGGACTGACATTGTACGGTTTGGCAGACATATAAATTATTTCTGCGGAAGTTTTAGAGATGAAGAAGAGGAGGAGGAGGAAGTATGTATTGAGCACTCTTCACTTGTCGGTGTTTGGCAGTTTATGGAACGACTGAAATTGTGTGGTTTGGCAGACTGCATCTTTTTTTCGTTCAATTTGTATCTGAACCGTCGGGAGATATAAAGGTATCATCCTTCAGGTAAAACAATGCAAGTAGTCTAGTTTCAAGAAACTGGCAAACTGAACAATTAAGCAATCCACTTCTGAAGATTTATTAGCCGAGAACATTTTTAAAACCTTAACTGTCAGAAAAAGTACTCTCCAATTAAGCCAACTTAATCTAATAAAACGCCTTGTACTTATATGTATGTCTCCCCAGAAAGCAGGCATTGCCTTGCCACATCTGAACTAGAGCACTTTGCTTTATGGATTACAGACGGGTAGGAATACCGCATTTGTTGTAGCAGATAAGAATCTTAGAAGTCGTAGCATGACTTAGGAAGTGTTTTTTTTCACAAATCCTCATTAAGGGCCAATTGACAGAACGGGGATCAGTATGCCTCCAGATGGTTCTACTTCGTGAATTATCCTAGCACTGATAGTGGTTGTGGCTGAAATATACCGACTGTAGCTTATGTCTAAAATCGTTGAGAGGGGACGTTAATATTCCTTAATAATTATGGTACATGCTGGTTTTTGGTTACTAATTATAGTACTCGAGGTGCATGTAATGTAAAGGACCAGAAGACCAACTCGCGAGACTGTGCGTTCATATGGCTGCAAAAAGAGGGTGTTCACCCAGAAGGTATACTACATGCAAAAATTGTAATCTCAGCTGTATGCGATGTGGCACCGTCTTGTTAATACCACAAGCCCAAAGAATGCAGTTTTGACATTAAAAATATTTCAATTATATCCCGATAACGCTTCCCATTCACAGTTATCATTAGAAGTAAGGGCCAATGGTTTTCCTGCCCAAATTGTACACCAGACTGTCACTTTTAATGGATAACAAGTAAGAGTGTGGTATATTCGGCTGGGCCGAATCTAAAATACCCTTCACGATAGCCACGTATATGTATAATATATATTACAAATTAGAACTATATATGCTCGGATATATATGGATTGACATCGGGGAAAAAATATTTTTGCCTCGTAATCACCATTCCAAAAAAGGAAATCTTTCATGAACATTTTCATGGAAAAGTTTGCTTAAGCTATATCTCGGTTATATATGAAACAATATCGGAGTTTTCTATTTTCTGTATTTTAGTAATCTTCTTTTATAACGAGAATTGGTTTTCAGCAAAAAAAAAAAAAAATATATTAATGAAAAAATCGGTTTAGGCTATATTTCGGATATATATCGATTTTTTTTGTTGCCTTTAAGTCACTATGTTTAATAATTGTGTGAAGTTTGAAGCAAAACAAACAACTTTCTTTTCAAAAATTTTCATACAAAATGGCAAAAAAATGTTTTTTTTCGAAATTTTGAACATATCTCAGCTATATGTGAACCGATATTACTAAATTTCAATAGCAAACTCATGACACAATTGGGTAATAGAATGGTGAAAGAAAAAAGTTTCTAAGTCTAATGGTTTTCTCAGAAACGGTATTTCAATCGCTTAATCAACCTTTCCATTCGTTCCGATTCCGAATATATACTTTATATATACTTGATAGGGTCGCAAATGAAAATTGAAGAAATTAAAAACGGAATCACAAACTTATATATACCCTTTACATATTTGCGAAGGGTATAAAAAGGTGACTGTTGAATAATTTGAGGTTTTTCCATTGCCCAGAACCGACTATTCTGTTTAGTCACATATTCATTAATATAAAAATGTGTCTCGTCACTCATTATGATTTCTTCATGAAAAGCGGGGTTGTCTTGGGCGCGCCTATTATTAGCATATGTACGGCGGCATAAATGGTCTTGCGGAACAAACTCTTATTTCAACTGAATCATAAATTGCAGCAGATGCAAATACCTGTGCAAAATTGCGGCCAAAGTCGTTCTTTCAAAACCAAGCTCGTGAACACGGCAACGAATTGAAGCTTTTTTGAGCAGCACTAACGTTCCCAGCCGATCTTGCAACACATTGTGCTAAAAAATTCGCGACTCTTTGTGTATTAATTGTTAAGCGTTAACTATAATTTTTTACGTTATTTTTATACTCTTATTCTCTGGTTTCGGTTATTATTTTACAAAGGCGCGAAATATGTCGTTCTACACCACAACCTTCCACAAACAACCAGGAGAAGGAGAACTTATTTCAATTCTTCAATTGTTGTTGTACTAACAAATTCGACAGAAAAAGCTATCGTTCGGCACAGTCATGAAAATTTGTTAAATACTCTCTCTTTCTTACACCTGTGGCTGTGTTCTGTAACTTTGGCGAGAAGTTCTCGCGTCGAAAACCTGTGAAGCAAATTATTCCATCGTTTCTCGAAAAGTGAGAAAAAACTGCGTCTGTAACTCATGTCGAAAACTACCCAAAGCGATTACGTCTTTACGTTAGAAATGTCAGAAAATATAAAACTATGCCGACATGCAATTTTAAAAATGAAAGCGCCAGCCACAATTAGTACCGCCGCCGATCAAAAATTACTAAAGCTAAGAAATGTTGTTCGACGGCGTCATAATATAACCGCCAGCTGTTCTAGAAAATATATGGTATGGCTCTAACGTTTACATTTTATTTACAAATACATACATACATACTCAAGCACAAAATTTTGTAACATTAAAAAAAAAATTGCAATTTGTGAATTCCGAAAAAAAAAACATTATAAAAGTGTTACAATATACTTTGTTGGGTCGAAAATTAAAATTGTAGAAATTACAAACTTAAGTTTTCCCTTAAAACTTGTGTGAAGGGTATAAAAATTAGTTAAAAAGTTAAAATAAAAAAAAAATCATTCTAAACTGTGTAAATAAATATATTAAACTTAATATAACAGCAAAATACTTATATTTTCAGTATTATTATTCATTTAATGTTGATTATTGTTATTTGAAATACTATCTCACAGTCATTTTATTTGCGAGAAAGATTGACAGCTGAAAGCGGGAAAATTTTTTCGCAAAAGTTTTACAGACACAGTTTTTCTGTAAAATGGCGAGTAATTTCCTTACGTGACAGCTATTACTCACCAAGAAAAGTTATAGATACAGTTTAGTAAGAAACGCAGCTGTTTGTTCCAACTTTGTTTCATTTCACATGTTTCAGTCGAAAAGTTTCTCGTGGCGAGAGTTATAGAACACAGCTACTGTATAGAAATGTTAACGTCCTTTTTGATCTTTTTCATTAAGCAATAAGTCACGTTTCTTTAAGACTTCCGTTTAAATTTGTACGCTACTAGTAACTGAAAAAACGCACTTCCAATTAGGTATTGAGAAAAAATGTTAAAAATATTGCTGAAAACATGTTCCAGCCGCTTTCCATTGAGATACACAAACAATTTTTTTTCCTGTTCAATAACGAAATTCGTTGAATCAATTAATAAATTGTTTAAATGCGGACCTGTAAAGGAATTCGTGGATTCAAACAAAAGTTTAGTAAACATAATTATTGATCGAAAACAACTATTTTTTAAACAACAACAAAATACGGTATCCATGGTTATTTTTTTTTATAATTATCTATATGCATACAAATTAATTTTTCAGACAAAAATTTTGTTGATCTTATTTTTACTATAATTTTTTCTGTGTACTCTACCAGGTACTTAAGATGATTGGCGCCATTCAATGGCTATTGGTATTTCAATCTACTATAGACCGTCTACAACATTAACAAACAAACTTATTCAGCTGCCTATTTGCAGTGAAAATGTATTAATTTTGAGCCATATGTGTCTTTAGGATTAAATTCCAAAACCCAAAAATTTTCCAGCGACCTCTAAATATTTCTTTGGTCCGATTACTTCAATTTTTGATGAATAATACATGAAGGCCATAACAATTTACATCTGCAAGTTTCATATATTATTGAGCCAGTCTAATTTACACTCACTCATATATAATAAGTTTACAAATATACACAGATACATATATAATCGTGTTGGTATTTGTATAGAAGGCGTTTGTATTTTTATATATTTTAAGAAGAAGAAAAAAATGAATTGTCCTGTTTTTATGTGCTGTGCAGCACAAATAATCGAAAAATCAACACAATTATACAACACGGTTTTGCAACATTGAACAAAAAGGTTTCTGCTGTGTTGCTGTTGTTGTTGTTGCTGCTGCTATTATTGTTGCTCATTCGTATTGTGTTACATGTGTGAATTGCGCTTGTTATCGATAAATCATGAAACCATTATTTATGTGTCGTCTTGTTTTGTTCGCTGGGTGCGAAAATGGTGTTAAGGAAAAAGCTAAAAATTGTTTGATGAAAAATATTTCGAAATTTAAAAATTTTTTCAACAAAGAAAAAATAAAATTGATATATAAATAATATATTGTAAAAGAAAACTTAAACAGAACATTACGTTAAAATAGGAAATTTCATTCGAATGTGGTATTCTGCTTTATTAGAGATATCACTTTCAAATATGTGTTTGAAAATGTTAAAATAATTTTAGTTTTTTTAAGAACATCTCACTTTTCGAACCTTTCTTAAGTACATAGGATCATAATATACAGTTATGTCATAAGGTTTATTTCGCTTCCGAAACAGAATGCAAACTGTTTTTTCGTTCTTCAGAAATTGGAAAACAAAAATATGTATCGGAATGAAATCATTTGGAATATAAAGAATAAATTGAACAGCCTGTTCGGCGATATCGAGTGAAAATTTATGCGAAAGAAAGCTAGTCACTCACATTCGAATAAATTTGAGTTTGTCTATGTCACTATTATTCGTTCGCATGCACTTATGTACTTTAATTGAATTTTAACACATTTTTCGCATAGAGTAAATTAAGAAAAGGCCAAATCAGTTTTCGTTCGCCTGGAATGCGAATGAGCTTATCCTTTCGGCATCGGCGAACTGGCTGTTAATTTCAATTCGTTTTTGAAATTATATTTGCAAATAATGTTATCGCATACAAATGTTACAATTTCGAGTTGATTTATAATTAATATTCAATATTAAAATAATAATTATAAAATTAACTTCTTTTGCAAGTCTATAGCTATATACACACGATTGTCAGATGTTACAATATTGTAAGATCTGCCAACATGCTGACAATGTAGTGACCATGAAAAATTGTCCCGCAGAAGTAATTTGTGTGTTCAGACGATCGTAAGAAAATCTTATGGTCTGACAAATAATTCATCTGACAACAAAAATTGTCAGTTCACACGGTTGTCAGATTGCTAGATGAAAAAAATTGCCAGACTTGTTGTAAGGCATTGCCACTTATGTATATCAACAACCATCTGTTTGGCTGTGTTGCCCATCAAACTTTTTTCTGACAATGATGCCATTGTCATTTTCAGACATTTTTACTGGTAAGATCTGGCGACCGTGTGTACGTAGCTTATGAAAATAATTATGATGATTTTTCCTTGCATTGTATATTTAACACATAAAGAAAATAATTAAACTCTTTTTATAAAAATAATATGATAGAAAAATTTACAATAATAAGTTTTTCAACTATTGCTCCTTAAATTTGTATATGTGATAAGTTTGCCAACTCTGCTTGGTAAGTAAACAAGATAAAAGTGTAGAGAAGTGGAGGCAAATTTTGCAATTTTTTGCCTCGACAATATTTTTAAAAATAAGTTTCACTTTCCTGTGTAGACGAAGAAGAAATTTTTATGAAAGTCGTCTATTTCAATGAAATTTTTATTTATAATACGTATACAAAAATTTTATGAAAGTACTTTCCTGTGTAATGGCAGCGTAAAGTCAGCCAGATTTTTAAAAATTTTCCGGTAAACGAAACGAACGGTCATCGTATTAGATAGTGAATCAGCGTATTTATCGTTTTTACCTGACTGTTCTCAGTCCTCACAAATGTGTTGTTAAGCTGCTGTTTTGGTTCTTTAACAAAATATGCTGTTTATAGATATATTTCATTTTTTCCTCTGACTATTCAATGTATAAATGTTAGTTTTTTTTTTTGCTTTTTTGTAATTCTGTTCTGTGTGTAAATTTCATTCATTCATCTATTGGCAACATATGAATGTTTTAGGACCGTATTGGGTTTTTTAGTTAGAATTCCATAAGCACATGCTAACTGTTTGTGTTTGTTGCTAAATAAAAGGAAAAAACAAAAAACAAAATCTTCATTCGCTCTTTTAGTGATGATGGGGCTGAGGGTGGGGATGGCGATGCTGCTTTGCACAATTTTCGTTTTCATTTTTATTATTTCTTTTAGCAATTTTTTCTAGTTTTTATATTTTTATTGTATGGCAATCTTTAATTTAGTGTCTGGCACCAGTGGCAAATAGTTTTTCTTTTTGCCATTCAATGACATTTTATTTTTCTTGCCTCCTCTTCTTGCAGCCCCGTTTGGCTGAGTATGCGGTTGTTTAAATTTGTTTGGGAACCTGTGTGTGTGTGTTAGTGTGACTTGTGTGTGCGTGTGTGTGTTTGTGGAATTGTCGTTCAGATGTATTGTGGTTGTAGCGAATGGCATCGATAAATTGACAAATTGTAAAAATGTTCAATTTGAAAAATTATTTAGAGGCAAAAGTTTTTATTTGTATTTAATAGAGTGTTGAAAGTAAAATGTGGTACCAAGACAAAAGTACAGAAAAACTAGGACGATAGTTGGTTTTGCTGTAAAATAAATAAGTGAAGAAAAAGCTTTCAACAAATTCAAGGAAAGGCAGTTTTCAAATAAAAAATTACTCAAGCATATGAATGTTATTAATGTTTTATTTTACAAGTGAAGGAAAAGTTAACCCGCTCTTTTAATTCTTGCAATAAAGTGGCACAAATTAAGAGAAATGATTTTCGAAATTAGAATTTAATTGAAGTTTTAGGAAAAAAATACATTGACTAATTAAGGAAAGTTGAACATTTTTGTGGTAATTTGAAATTATATATGTATATACATTCATATATTTGTTCAAACTAAGGTTGTACAAATATATGAAGATAGTATCCCTAATTCTAATTTAAAAAAATAAAATAAAAATAAATGTAGTTTATAAAAGACGGTGAATTGGTGTCGCTGCATCGCAGCTAATGCTAGGAACACAACTGCGACGAACGACGAACTTCGCCCATCGCGATGAATTCGCCGGCAAATATTCATTGTATAAATTCGTCGTGTGAAGTACAATATCAACGAACATTGTTTATATTCCGTGCAAAGAAAAAAAAAAAAAAACAAAGAATATAAGTACATACTAAGGTGGCCATGTTAAAAGTGAACCTAAATAAATCCCATCCGAAAGAGGGAATTTTGAACAAATTATCTCAGGTACTTTATATTTTAAGAACATCCTCATACACACTTTACTACATGGATTAATATAAATTATAAAAAGTATTATACTTTTTTTATATAAGAAACCTGGTCACCTGATACTGCTTTGTTCGTCGTTCGCTGATGAAAAGATTAGAAATGAATCTACTTCAACTTTCGCTGAGTATGATGAATTTCGACCAACACCATGATTGTGTACATTTTCATATACGAATATTCGCCACCAAATACTCGTCGTTCGTCGCAGTTGTGTTCCTAGCATAAGTTTGTCATATTTTTAAAAAAGTTTGAATGATTATTACATTGAATCTTTACCCTCGCTGCACATCGGTTTACTTTAACATAAATTTTCTTACGTGTAAATTTAAAAAAAAAATTTTTTTTGTGCATTAAAAAATTTCAATGAATTAATAAAGTGGAGTAAAAAAAAAACAGATAATCCGCTTTTCTGCTTAACTCGCGTATGGTCAATTGGGTGTTTTAAATCAAAAACAAAAAGTAAATACTCCAAAAGTATTCAATATTATTATAATATATAGTTACATTCTACACAGAAAAAAATCGATGACGTATTGATAAAAAAAATTGCACTATTTTTATCAAATTTCCTGTGAAAAAGATTTTTTGCCGGATTGATAATTCAAATTATAAAGTAGAAATAGCTTTTTCACTTAAAAGCAAAAATTATTGAGTTGAAAAAAATTGTTGTTAATATGTAAAATATACTTAACAAAAAAACTTGTTAAAGAAACAACAACTCTTCACTGTTATATGACAACCTTTTAAATTTATTTATTGAATAACAGTCAATAATTCGGAAAACTTTTTATTAATTGCATTTTATTAAGAGATATTTCAAAAAATTCATTATTAATAATAATTTAATTAAGTCAATGCAATTTTTATTAAATTGATGGTTTTTTTATTAATAACATAACTTGATTGAAAAAAAATCTCATCTATTTTTTTCTGATAGTTTATTGTCACTAAGTATAAGCGGAATATAGATCTGTTTTGCGGACAACCTTTATCAGTATGTTAGAAAAAAGTAAGGGTCCCCACGCTGTAATGTGCCCAAGAAAAATGGCTCCCAGAGCCCACATGCCATATATCAAGGAAACTGTGGCCGCTTATTAACTTTAAGAGTTCGTGGGAGCTGTTGAAACTGCCAGGATCTCACTTGAGAGTGACTGTAGTGATCATCACTGGACATTGTCCTTTAGGGAATCGTACCAGGAGACTAGGCTTACCCTGTAATCACTTCTGCAGAAGTTGCCAAGACGAGGGGATGATTCTTCATCTCCTCGGAGCATAAGCGGCATTTGAGCGTCATCGTCTAACATATTTAGGCGAGCGGAGGTTCAACAGCCTATCATGTCGGCCTTGCTCAGTCCGACCGTGCTAGCCTCTTTCAAAAGGAACAGCGGATGACTATTATAACAAGTAACGCCACACTAAGCGGTTCCCACCCTTCCATCCTCTCCTCCTCTCCCACTATATCCCTATTCTATCTCGAATATACCCCCCGGAAAACAGCTTATGCTTTCGGGTATAGAGGGGAAGGAGTCCCTCATTTGTTGTAGCAAATAAAACTGTAGAAAGCCGCAAGACTTATGTTGTGTTGGCTTCCGAAACCCTTATCAAGCGTATAAATTGGCAGAAAGGGGATCAGCATAGCCCCCGGAAGATTCTGCTTGCAGTTCAACCCGGGCTGATCATGGTTCAGGTGCCTACCTTGCCTGAAACGTTCTGGCTGTGGTTGAAACCTAAAACGCAGGAAGGGGGTGTTGGTATCTTTGATAATTGTTTGGTGTGTGGCTTTTTTTGGAGACTAACAACCCTAACAACCTGAGGGTCTGTTGTCTTTACAACAGGTACCTGTACTGTGAGGAACCAGTGGTGATGGTTGATGGGTGAGTTGGTTTAAGGGCTGATGCTGCTAGTGGGCTTCGGCCTACTAACTCATTAAGCCTTGTCTTCCATTGATTGTTGGGGAATTGCATACAGGAGGGATTAGAAGGCCCAAACTCCTCAACAAGAAGTTGCTCATATGGCATAAATTGCTACCTGTGGGAGCGTAGCCAGCCACACGGGGGCGCTTGTGAATCGTGAATAATTCGCTCCGTGGAACTGGTCCATCATCAGATAAGGCCGCAAGGCAGGTGCTCATGTAAATCTTTTTCACAACTATCTCGAGTATAGAGGGGAAGGAGTTCCTCGTTTGCTTAGCACACAAAACTTTAGGTAACCGCATGAGTTATATGGTTTTGGACTTCCGAAACTTGTGCCAAGTGCTAAAATTAGCAGAACCGGTATCAAAAAATCCACCAAGAAGTACTGCCTTAATCTAGGAAGCCACATGATTTTTATTGTGCTGGACTTCCGAATCCTGCACTAATGGCTCAAACTGGCAAAAGAAAGCTCCCAGGAGTTGCTGCCATATATATCTGTCAGTGCTGCTCATGGTTGAAGAATTTAACTTGGTTGACACGTTTTGCCTCTGGATTAAATCAAAAATCGCATGAAGGAGAATTAGTTTCCCTGATAACTTTAGTGCATGCCGGTTTTCGAGTGCTAACAACCTTCCGAGCTGTTTTACACCAGATACTTGTAATGTAAGGAAGCTGTAGTGATGGTTGATGGGTGAGTTGATTTAAGGGCTGATGCATTTAATTGGCTTCAGCCTAATAACTCCTTAAGCCTTTAGGCATACAGGAGGGATTAGCAAGCACGAGCTTTTTAGTACGGGGTTACAATCAAAGTGCTGTTGTCTTGCAATAGATCACTGCACAGTAATGAACCAGGAGTGATGGTTAGATGGGTAAGTTGACTAAGGGCTGATGATCTAAATGTACTTCGGTCTACCACCTCAGTGAGCTTTGTCTTCCACTGGCTGTTGGGAAATTGCATACAAAGGGATTAGAAGGCCTGAACTCGTAAACAAGGGGTTTATCAAGAGGGATACAAACTTAAAGCCGAAAGTTGTGACCTGTGGGAGCCTAACAAGCCGGGGGCATTAGTGAATCATGAATAATTCCTCCCATCGAGTTGGTTTATTATCAGATTAGGCCATAAATGCAGAAGCTGATGTAAATCAATTTCACAATTGAAGAAGTTTTTCAAACGAACACTAAATGTCAGATAAAATTTTGTGAACTAACCACCTCGAACTCGTTGATAGCTATAAAAGCAAAAATTATTTAAAAGAAAAAAAAAAGCATGAAATCATGCCTAATGGCACCGCGATGTAATATAATTATTGTTTTAAATCTTACTATTAGAAAATGGGAAATAGAAATTATGTTAAAATAATGTTCTATCGTAACCAAATTCTAGCTCTAATTTCTTTCTAAACTAATCGTTACGACTCTCAAGTTTATATTATATCATTTAACTGTATAATTTCAATGATTGGTGCAGCGGAGCATTCTACTTCATACGTTTTATAAAGTTATTTTTATTATTCCTTCCTGCTTTGGCAACTACTCTTTTGTTTCGTTTGCCACAAATTGACAATTCAATTTGATAAATTGTAATTTGTAAAAGATGTTGACAAGTTTAACCGCAATTACAATTATTTTTAATAAAACAAAAGCCACGATACACGCAAACTAATAAAATTCTACATACACTACACCCTTCATGGGAACAACAAAAGCAAAAACAACAACAACAATAGACATGCACACGCACGCAACATTAAGTATTAATATTGGCAGTATTTCTCAATTTGTAATCATTTCAATGTGTTTTAACCCGAAGTCTTACACACGAAGTTGGAACATTATTTTGTTACGTTATTGTTGTTGCAGCAACCTCAATTTTTACTTGCATGTACATACATGCATATATATACAAGTTTATATATATTTTTTTATTTTTAAATATATATAAAATAACATATAAAAATAACTATATAAAAAGTAAAATATCACTAACTCTTCTTAAAAGAAAACACAAAAAAAGGAGCTGGTAGGAAACAGGAAAAGAAACATACTCGTACAACTTGACTGACTGACTAACTGACTGTGTGACTGAATGAAAGAAAGAATCAAACACATTCAGTCAAACATTAAAAGTAAAATATATATATAAAAAAAAACAGCAACAACAAGCAAGCAACCGACTCTGGAGTATAAGATAATGAAAAGTCGTGGTAGGAAAATTGAAATTGTAGTAAAGTGACATTAAAAATTAATTAAATTTGATTGCAACACTCACTACAGTGTCATTTAATTTAATGAATTTATTTGCACTTAAAACAATACATTCTACAGCATTTAAGCCAAGCAAAGAAATACGAATAATTGCAAAGCAGAACTGTAGAGCGGGAGACGACAGAAGATGAAATTAATGAAGTATCATAAAATATAGTAAAAACAAAAAAAAAAAAAAAACCCCTTAAGAAATAGTTCTGTTTCCCAAACACATCAAAATTAAATATAAGAACACGAAAGGAAGACAAGAAAGAAAATATAAAAAAAAATAAACAAATGACACAAAATTCAATTAAAATTTTAAACCATAAATTAAGTTTAATATTTGTTTAATCATTTTAGATGCCAATATCATTAAATTAAAAATCTATGTAGAGCATGTAGAAGCTTCCAGCCCTCATTACATACTTACATATATAGTAACTACTGATTTACGATGAGGAATATTATATACAAATGTATAGTTTTATTTACAAAATAATTTGAAGATTTACAATAATTTAGTTTAGTTACACCAACGTTTCTGCTTAATCATAAAATAACAATATTAAATATTATTTACAAAAATAATTAATACCAGTAAAAAATTATAAATAGCTTGTTTTCTATGTTTACCAGCTATCTATATGACGACATTTCATAGGAACTACCCTAATCATCAGTAGACTTTGGAAATTTTTGAAAGATATTCTCAAACATTTAACTTTATATTCCAACAATCCAAATAAATTGCTGAGAGTTTAAAAAGAAAAATGCTCTAATAATATCCGCCAAAACATAAAAAACAAGCTTTTCTATTTATAAACGTCTCTAACATTTCTTTACACCTTGTTAGAAGCTTAAATAGCGAATAGACAACTTAATTGTTACAAAAATAATATTAAGATTTTGGGAAAAATAGATTACAATAGAAAACCCATGAAATATAAGAGTAAGAAAAGTCAGAGAATAAAAGTACACTTATTTTAAGAACAAAGGGATCGTATATGATCATATGTGGAGTTTGAACATTTAACAACAAATTTCTCTTTCGGATCTACCAATTTATCTTTAACTAATAACATATTAGTGTGTGAGTGAAGACGTGATGTTGAAAATTAGTATTTGATTTACTTTATCTGAAATTTTATCATTATTTTTTTTTTTTTTAGCATTTTTTCATAGAAGTTTATCTCCTTCAATTGAATTAGGAATATTATGGCTACAACAAATTACATATCTGTTGCAAAACTGATCTTGGAAAAAAAAACAATTAAGAGCATGGGCAAACCACATTAAGACACTGGTTGGACAAATTTACATTAAACTAAGAACCTTGTGGTCCGTACAATATTTTACGCCATTGAATGTAAGAATCTTACTTGCAAAAGTCTATTTAATCACAAGCCTTACATGCGGATGTGAATTATTTTCTAATTGTGACTGCGTAAGTGAGAAGAAATTTGAAGTCTTATATAACAACATCATAAGATATATCTATGAACTCAAAAAGCGTGAGCAGGTCTCTGCAAAGAATCTCTATGGAGTTAACGTTAAAAACCTTCTTAAGATAAGAGTGCTTTTGTTTTTATACAAGCTGATTAATACTGGAGAACCGAAATATCTATTTGAGAAAATAGTGTTCGCTAAATCGGCAAGGGGTAGAAAGATTATTGTTCCCAAATTTTGATGCCATCTTTGGAATGCTCTTCCAAATAATCAACAGACAAACAACAACGCAATACCTTTTAGGAAATTCCTTTTTAATTTCTATGAGTAATTAATTCATTTTTTAAGCAAGACCACAAAAAGCACCTTCCCTTAACCAACTCACCAGTCTAACCATCACTCCGAGTTCCTTAACATAAAGTAATCATTTGCAAGACAGCAGCACTTTGTAAGGTTATAAGCCCCCGAAAATCGGCCTGCACCATAGTTATAAGGTAAACTAATTCCCTCTCTTGCGGTTTTATGGTGTTTTCGTTTCTACATAAAAAATGTACCCTTATTCAAAGGTAAAAACAAAAAGTATTCTGCAATCATTGCAAAAATGCAATTTGTTGTTTGCAACAGAATCTGCGTTAAGCAAAAGGAGAAAATTGCCTTTTTTAAATCGCTGACAGTGCTCGTTCAACAAGAAAAGGGTTGAAGAAAAGAAGAGTTATAAATAAAATGGCACTTTTTTTGTAGAAACGAAAACAACATTAGGTTTAAACAATAGCTAGAACGTTTAAGCCAAGGTAGGCACTTCAACCATAATCACTACCGAGATATCTGCCAATTTTACCTCATAGAAAGGGTTTGGAAGTCCACCACAACATAAGTCATGCGACTTCCTAGTGTTTTGTTTGCTACAAGAAACAACGGACTCCTTCTCCGCTATGCCCCAGAAAACAGAAAGCACTGGTTTGATATACACCAAGTAAAGCTTATAACAGAGTAGAATAATTATTAGTATGATCGTAAAGCAGCTAAGTGGGGCCGGACTTTATGCTGTTGCTGTTTGACCTTCAAGAGTTTAGCATCTCGTTCGCATTATATTTTTTGAGGTATGTTATGGTTGATCACACTGCAGTTTTCTATGTGAAGCCACAGCTCTCCATAGCGCAAATATACTGTTAATACCACCCTGTTGTTCGTTTCATTACGTTATTTTATACTTTAAATACTTTTTCAAACAATTAAGTTTTTTATTCGCTATTTAAGCTTCTAACATTTATACCAGTAAAAAATTATAAATAGCTTGTTTTCTATGTTTCCCAGCTATCTATATGTCGATATTTCATAGGAACTACCCTAATCATCAGAAGACTTTGGAAATGTTACGGACGTTTATAAATAGAAAAGCTTGTTTTTTGTTTTTTGACGGATATTATTAGAGCATTTTTCTTTTTAAATTCTTAGCAATTTATTTGGATTGTTCGGATATAAAGTTGAATGTTTGAGAATATCTTTCAAAAATTTCCAAAGTCTGCTGATGATTAGGGTAGTTCCTATGAAATGTCGACATATAGATAACTGGGAAACATAGAAAACAAGCTATTTATAATTTTTTACTGGTATAAATGTTAGAAGCATAAGTAGCGAATAAAAAACTTAGCTGCTAGAAAAAAACCAAAAAATTCATTGTATTAAAATCAACCTTTCCAGTAATCAGTAACTTGTATTTATTCTCTCTCAAAAGTATTTTTAAAACAAAAGTTTACATTCATTTAGCATAAAAACTAAATTCGTTATGAATAGGACTTGCTTTTAAACTTCTACAAAATAAATAAATAAAAAAATTAATTTTCTTTTGTGCTGGCAAAACAAGTTGTAAAAGTAGCAAAAAAAAAAAGAACTGAAAGACTTCCGCCGGATATTCAACATATAATATTAGCTTGAAACGGAAGTGCTGCATATAAAATAAATATTTATTTTTGCTTTCGTTCGTTTTTTTACTTCAGAAAAAAGCAACAGAAATGCTGTTATAAAGTTAAGCTTAAGATAAACATCTTTTATATAACACTTAAACGAAAAATTATGATTTTTCAATTTTTGCCTTCATAGAAAAAATTAATATCCGGTTAATACAACAAAAAATGTACATATTATATATATTTAAAAATAAGAAAACCTTGTTAAAAATACATCGTTGGCAAAACGTTAACAAACTTTAGGTAACCAAAAGATTTCATTTTTAACTTTTAGTTTATTTTGTTCTATTCGCTTGACAGAAATCAAAAACACAAATTTAGTTTTTAAACTTCCATTACAAGTAAGGAAATAGACTGCAAACATTATAAACTAATTTTTATTTAAAATTATAAAAAAGATTTTTTTTATGTTTTTCTCTCTGCAGCCAAAGCAAAATTTGCTTATCGAGAAAACAAAAATGCATCTTCAACCAACAGGCTCTTTAATCAGACATAAACCACAAGCTTATTTATGCATTTAACTGGAAGGCAAGGCGTGGTAGCGTATGCTTAATTTTAATTATGCAGTCAATGCAAACTTCAGCAAAAAACGAAAAACAACAAAACAAAAAATAAAAAAAAAAGTGGCCAGTAACTTAAGCATCATAAATTAAATATAATGCACACTTTTACTTGCTTATATACTTAAATATTTGCATAAACGAGTATGTGTGAATGTATGTAAAAGCTGCAGTGGGCCAGCGAAAAAGTGAGTGTGTTTGTGTGTGAGGTAACTTTAACACAAGCTTAATGTCATCACATTTGTTATACAAACAGATAAACAAACAATTTCCTTATACACATGGAATTAAAAAAATATATATTTAAAAAAGCGAATCGTCAACAACAAACAAGCGAAACCACACTGTTTCCAACAGCATCGTTCACATCGCTGAGTAATGAAAAGTACCCTAAAGTATGCTTTAAAAGCTTGTTTAAAAATTAGAAGTAAAATAAATTGGAATAGGTCTAAGGTGGCATGTATTAGGTGTACAACTTTGCTTCCACCGTTTTGCAATAGATGTCCGTAGCCGTAAGTGGTAGTCGTACAATAAACTTAGGTATTTGTGAACAAAACGCCGTAGAAATATTAGTCGAAGTTATATTCGAATAAACATGTCAGCTTACGAGTCAAATTCCTTCATAAGCGGGAGGCTTCAATTTAGAGCTTCAATATCTGCCACTGAAGCTCATCGAATGCTCTGAAATATATATACTGGGACCGCTACTACCGAAAGAACGTATCGAAGTAGTTTCAATACATCAAGTACGGTGGTTTCGACGTCGAAGGCCAGCATGGCGATGGAGGAGAGACAAATTTTGAATATACAGAATTGGAGGCATTACTTGATCAAGGTTCATATCAAACGCAAGAAAAATCGGCAGGATTATGGGGAGTGACTCACCAAGCTTCAAGAAGCCTGAAAGTCCGGGAAATTATTCAGAAATGAGGAAGTTGGGTGGCGTACGAGTTGAAGCCGAGAGATGTTGAACGGGTTTTGTTTGTTTGTAAACAGCTGCTTGCTAGGCAAAGAGGGAAGGAATTTCGGCATCGCAGTGTAACTGGGGATGCAAAATTAATCGATTACAATAATGGCAAGTGCAGAAAATCATGGTTTTACCCTTGCCCTGTTTCCATTCAAGGTCATGCCCGGTAACTGGTGGGACTAGCTCGGCGTATTGTATTACAAGCAGGCAATCGTTGTCGAATGGAATGAATGCATTTTAGTCTACCATTGAAAGATAAACGGTCGCAATACAATGAGTGATTTTATAAAATGACCAAGCTTGAACCCATGTTGCATAAGTGGTCAATACAAATTCGGAAACTTCAAATGAGAAGTCTTATCCCTTCCTCCATGCTAAGGATTTTTTCAACCTGGGAGTCGTACGTTTGGAAGCACTATATTTTTGTTACAAAAAGAAGTGTGTTAAATGACAATTATTTTTTTATGGAACCAGTAACCACAGGATCACTACAACATATGCAGTACATTGCTCTGGAACTAGGAAAATAGATTATGGGGAGAAGGTAAGCTAATGGTATTTGATATCAGTGAACTTGAAGTCTGCAGAATACAAACAGGGAAATGATCCACAAGAACGTAGAATAATTAAGTTAAGTTTAAAAAAAAATCATCATGAGCAACGAGGCACATTTTCATTTAAACGGTGACGTCGATAAACAAAATCTTTACTTCTGGGGCTGTAAAAATTCGCATGTGATGCATTGAAAAGCCTTTACACGCACATAAAGCTACTATATGGTGGGTGCGCTGTTTGTACAGAATGAATGTTTAGACAGTATTTTTTGAGCAGGCCATTGGCAATACTGTTACTAACGACCTCTATAGAAGTATGTTAAACAATTTTTTACTGCCAAAAAATAGATAATGGAGAGTAAGAAAGAGGAAACAATGCTTGTGAACACTTGACTTGAATTTTCCAACGTTATATGCTGATTTCGAACAAAACAGAAGTTATTGTCATTTTCTTTTACTGTGATAATATTGGTATGGCTCAACAGTGAAAATGATTTACATCAGTACCTGCCTTGACGGCCTAACCTGATGGTGGATCAGTTCCACGAAGTGAGTTTTTCACGATTCACCACCAACCCCGTGTGGCTTGCTAGGCTCACGCAGGTAGCAATTCTTGTCATATGCTTGCGGTCATATGACAACTTCTTGTTGAGGAGTTCGGGCTTTCTAATCCCTCATGTATGCAGTTTCCCAGCAATCAATGGAGGACAAGGCTTAATGAGTTGGTAGGCCGAAGCCCATTAAGAGCATCAGCCCTTAAACCAACTCACCCGTCAACCATCACCACTGGTTCCTTACAGTACACGTATCTGTTGTATAGGCAACAGATCCTCGGGAGATTGTTAGCCCTCGAAAAAAGCCATCACCAAACAATTATGTATGGCTCAAGTGTGTAGGGAACAAAATATCGGCTAAACGATCGTCACGACCTCGGTAGCACACTTTCATCCAGTAGTCCAAATTTTCAATGACGCTGAGGCATAATTGAGATTCCATGCCGTTAATGTGCTGAACTATCTCATTCTTTAGCTCTTTAATTGCTGCTGGCTTACCGAAGTGCACATTTTCTTTCCAATAACTCAAAAAACTAAAGTTTTACGACAATCACCTCTTGGTTTGGCATTCGCCCATATGCGGTAGTTCTGATTTTTGAAGAGTCCATTAAGGTGAAAATGTGCCACATCACTGAAGTGATTTTCTTTGAAAATTGATCAACTGTTGCCATTTCTTGCCACCATTCTGACTACTGACGATGCTTGGGATGGTCAAGAGGGTAGATTGATATTGAAGCTACCAAGTGCTAAATGGCACAACAAACACAAGTTTTTATTTTCTTTTTAATTGCGATCTGTCAAACGTCAGCTGTTAAAATTTCACCCAAATTCATCGATTAGTTTATTTCTTAAAAAATAGAAAATAGTTTCGTACAGTTTTTCTTTTCATTTCTTTGAAAGAAAATACAGCGAAAGGCAGTTACGTGAGATTGTCAAAATGATAAACATACCATATGAACGTGTGTTCAATATTTTGCATGAACATTTGCATATGAAAACACTATCGGCAATAGAAACGAGTTCGAAGGATCGTTCACAGCGGTATTTGGACATGATAATGCCTAATTGACAATCTTAGAGTGATTGTCGAAAAATTTTTGATTTTTGGCATCGATTAATAACAGCTGATGAAACTGCAATCGAAACAAGGGATGGAAGCTGGTGAAGGTGTTCTGAGGAAGACGAAGACAGTGAAATTGGCTGACAAGGTTATGATCACTGTAGGCACACGGAATATTGCTCATCGGATATCTTGAAAAAGTATCATCAATCACAGGAAGGTATTATCGTGCATTATTGGATCAATTGATTGAGGTAAACAAGAAAAAACGACCACAGAAGAAAAATTGCTCCTTCTTCATGACAACGCACCGGTTCACACAGCATAAGATACGATGCTAAAATTATGAGAAATACACTCCGCTCTGTAGTCCAGATTTAGTTCCTAGTGACTTTTTCCTGTTTCCAAACTTGAAAAAATGTGGCTTGTGGTTAAAAGATTCATCTGAAAGGAAGAAGCGATTACCGGAACTAACGCGTATTTTTAGGGGTTCCAAAAATTGTATTATTCAGATGGAAAAAATAAGGTGGCATAGCGTCTTACTAAGAGCATTTAGCTAAAATGAGACTATTTTTGGAAAAAAATGTTTTGTTTTTCCTACGAGTACTTAGGTAGCTTCAATATCAATCCGCCCTCGAACTTGAATCAGTTGCACCTTGCAAGCGTGTTACTATACGTCTTGATGGATAATGTTCGTCAACGACGAGTGTGAGAGGTGCAATTATTGCGCTCTAGACGTTAAACGCGTCTTGCTTAAAAAAAGTGGATATTAGGAACAATATCCTTAATCTCGTCAAAGCAAAATTGTAGTCACGATGCAATCAAGTTATGCACTCCATATTGCGGTCATGCTTTAGAGATCCGTACTTTCATCAAAAAGCTACTTAACTTATTTTTTTGCATACGGTCGAGTAAACCCAAAATAGACTTCAAGGGCTTGCGGTAACTTGCCCATTTCTCAACCTATTTTTAATAAGGTTTATCTCTGGAAAAAGTCGATTTCGATTCATATACAAATAGTCAACTGAAAATATCTATTATCATCAAAGTCCTAGTATGTGCAACTTTTAGGAGAATAGATATTTTCAGTTGCCAATTTATTTAGTATACGAATACATTTATTAGGTTTGAAGTAACTTCACCGTTTCTCAACCTATTTTTAATATTATTCTTCTTTGGAAGAAGTAGATTTCGGTTCAAATCCAAATAGTCATTTGAAAATATGTATTCTCCTAAAAGTTTCAATATCCGATTTATTTTGTATATATTTATATAAATTTATATGATTATATATTTATATATTTCTATATTTCTATATTTATTTATTTATATATTTATTTATTTATATGTTTACATACATATATATTTATATATTTTATTTATAAAATTTTTTTCGTATTTATTAAGCTCTTATTACACAAATTTTCTATAGAAATCAGTGCAATAAGAGCTTAATAAACAGGAAAATTTTTTTATAAATCAGGCAGTTAAGCGCTATCTAGAGTTGCTAGAATTTATTATATACTTTTTTATATTTAATAACCAAAAGCTTTCGGGGTTTTATATATTGCACAGTTATGAACTTCTAAAAATAATAAAAATCTTAGGTTTTATTTTCTATAAATTCTTTTTTCTACAGAAAATGGGGTTATCGAAAGTCTTTAAAAATGGAGTTGAAAAAAAAATACAAATACACAGCTCTAAAAATATATAAAAATAATAACACTTTACGCACACATTCACAAGTATGTATATTAAATCCTCATACCGCTTATACACTTCCTGACCCCTCTGTCTCTCTCTCACTCTCGCCGACCATTATTTACATCCTTATTTTACACGCCATCACGACTACGCATTCAAATTACAAAAGAATATTTAATTACGAAAAATGTTGCATAATTACAGGCGGTTGTGAATAATAAAAAAATAAAAGGATGATAATAAAACTGCATAAAAATCAAGCTCAGTATATATTAACATTTTTCAGACAAACAATTATAAAAAAAGTAATAATAAAAAATAAAAAAATACGGAATTAAATAAAAATTTAAATATATATTTTTCCTGCTGGGGAAAAATCCAAAGACCATTGGCCAGTGTTTATGGCTGTCGATGTTTGTTATGCATGCATATAAAACGTTTCGTGGCCACAGGTTTATAAATCAACCATAAAACTGGAAAACAAAAATTATGTAAAATATCACACTGTACTCGTATGTGCCTGATGAACAAATGTATGTATGTATGTGTTAGCATTTATATTTCCTTACATGTATAACACAAACGTACGTACTTAAATACATGCATATTCCTTACAATTGTTAATGTTTATATTGCTTTAAAAATAATAACAACATATCTGATATTAATAAAAGAAAAAAAAGAAAAACTTTTACGGTGACATATTGAAGAAAAAAGAAACAAAAAAAGAAGGAAAGAAAAATGTGCTGAACATTTGTTGAAGAAAAGCTCGTGTGTCTGCATATAAAGTAATTAAGAAAATCCATAATTGAATGAGATTAAAATAAAGAGATACCAGAGTAACTTTAAGTAAGTGCTGGGAACAAAATAATCATTAATGATTAAAGAAAAGAACAAAATGGAGTGAGAAACCTATTAAAAGAGAGTTGTTTAAAAAATTCTTTAAAATTTTTAAAATTTGAGCCAAATAAAAAGAGTAAAATAACATATAAATATTTCGTTATTGAAAATGTTAAAGAGAGAAGAAAAAAATGTTATTTTATGTTAAATTTTTGGTTTGTACATTAGTACATCGGGTTATAGTTCAAGTTTTTTCCTTTCTAAAGTTTTTTTCTTAAGAAGGTTTTTTTTTTACAATACAAATCTGCTGTGATCAATAATTTTTGCTTGAAGAAGACAAGAAAAATAGTAATTAAATCTTTAGCTGAGGGACAATTAGCTGTTTCGTAGTCGCTACACTCTCAGCACCCACTGGGACAGACTTATACATTTTTTGGCTCTGTTGAGCTACATTATCTATATTATGCATACCTCTATTTTTAAACTAACTCACAAATTTTCTGATTAAATCATCGGGAAAATCGTTATCTTCTAGTAAGTTCCTGATTTTATTAAGACTCCTTCCGTGGAACTCTTCATCACTTCTTGTAAGTACCCTTTCAACAAAATTTCTAGCTGTGTTAATGACTATACTTCTACTATGTTTCGATAAATATTTCATTATTCTACCTACTTTTCGAAAAATTGTTAATGGCGAAGTTGACTCCAATATTGAATGATGTAGGATGCATCCCTGATCATCAATTTGGCTTTCGGGCTAAACATAACACCATAGAACAAACGCACAGACTAGTTAATGTTACAAGAAAGGCTTTTGAGGATAAAAAGTATTGCTCAGCTCTATTCATTGATGTTTCCCAAGCTTTTGATAAAGTGTGGCACGAGGGATTATTGCACAAAATAAAGTTGAACTTGCCTGCAAACACTGATAAGCTTCTGGAAAGCTATTTATGCGGCCGGAAGTTTGTTATCAGAGAAGGCGGCTTTATAAGCCCAACTCAGCCAATCGAGGCAGGAGTTCCCCAAGGTAGCATTCTGGGACCCACTTTATATTTAATTTACACTTCTGACATGCCAACCAGATCTGGTATTCACACTTCAACTTTTGCAGATGACACAGCATTCTGCAGCGTGCACGAAAACCATCAAGTAGCTTCGCGAAATTTGCAGGACTATATTTTAATATTAGAGATGTGGTTAAAACTTTGGTAAATTAAAGTTAATGAACAAAAGTGTACTCACGTTACATTCACACTGCGTAGACAAACATGTTCAGCTATCCAAATTAACAATTTACCTATTCCGCAGCAAAATGAAGTCAAGTACCTTGGTATTCATCTCGACCGTAGGTTAACATGGAAGTCTCACATTGACGCGAAAGTCACTCAGTTCAAATTAAAAGCAGCGCAACTAAATTGGATTATGGGCAGAAATTCGACATTGAAGTTGGATTGCAAACTTTTGTTATACAACACAATACTAAAGCCTATACAGCGCTACGGAATTCAATTATGGGGCACCGCCTCAGCGTCAAACATTGAAAAAATTCAAAGGCGACAAAACAAAATTCTTCGAACAATTACTGCAGCTCCATGGTACGTAAAAAACTCCCGAATTCACAAGGATCTGTGTGTTCCACTGGTAAAAGATGAGTTTTCAGAGCATGCGCAAAGGTATGTCAGCAAATTGGAACTTCACCCAAACCCTCTCGCACGAAACATACTTAATTTTAGCGGTCACACTCGGTTGAGAAGAAGGGATACCGTTGCCACCATCAGAGCGTTAAGTAGGTGATTCTACCGATATAATTGGCGCAAAATAAAACTTTTTGTCTAGCATTGGCTGGACTTAGTTAAGTTATTGTATTTAGTATTAAGATTTGAATACTTATTGTTAGTTCACATTGTGAAGATTCAATAAATAAATCAAAGCTAAAAAAAAAAAAACGAGTGATTTTTTTGCTATTATCTTTTTGGCAACACTAGTTTTGACAGCTCACGCACGTTTTGTATCTTGTGTCACTGTCAAACATCTTCAGTTTGGTCTATAATTTAATCATGAATCGTCTTACAAACGAACAACGCTTGCAAATTATTGAATTTTATTACCAAAATGCGTGCTCTGTTAAGAAAGTTCATCGCGCGCTTCTTCCATTTTATGGTCAGTTTAATCGACCTACTGAGGCTTCTATTCGGGCTATTGTAAAAAAATTTCGCACCAAATTTACATTGTTGGACATTAAACCACCAACACGCTTACGTAGAGTGCGAACTGAAGAAAATATCGCAGCCGTATCGGCCAGTGTTGGTGATGACCGTGAATTATCGATTCGGCGCCGTTCGCAGCAATTGGGCCTCTGTTACTCCACTACGTGGAAAATTTTGCGGAAGGATTTGGGTGTGAAGCCTTATAAGATACAGCTGGTGCAAGAATTGAAGCCAAACGACCTGCCACAACGTCAAATTTGTGGCCACACAGCACGCGAAACAATGGACCAATTGAGAGGCGAGTTCGGTGAACAGTTTATTTCACGCTTGGGACCAGTCAATTGGCCGCCCAGATCGTGCGATTTAACGCCTCTAGACTATTTTTTGTGGGGCTATGTTAAGGCTAATGTCTATAGCGACAAGCCCGCTTCGATTGACGCACTGGAAGCCAACATTGCCAACATTATTCGTGAGATACCGGCCGAAATGTTGGAAAGAGTATGCCAAAATTGGACTAAGCGGATGGACCATTTGAGGCGCAGCCGCGGCCAACATTTGCATGAAATAATCTTCAAACATTAAATTATATCGATCCAACTATCGATCCAAATAAATATTTCATGCATTTTTCTGAATTTTATGTGCTTTTTTTTAAATTTCCGATAGTTCTTATAAAATCACCCATTACAACAGGCTTATTATTACCATTGTTTCCAAATATGGAAGCCTTGAATTATCCTCCTTCTCCATAGTAAATTTAATATTAATATTAAAATCAGCAAAAGTTGAAAATATATTCTCAATGGCTAAGTCAGGGATAATACAAACATTTTGTTAGCTCCAACTTTTTGTAGAAAATTTTTGTCATCGATAAATTTTTTGCTTTTGGTAAATGTTCCACAGAAAGTGCCTCCTACTTAAAAAATTTTCTAGAGAAGATAAAATTTCCTATAACTTCTGCAAGGAGCTAATTGATCTCACTTTTTTTATATGTTTTACATATAGTTTTTTTTTGGATATGTAAAAAAGCTTTTATCCAATCACTAATTTCCGCCAGTCATAAAATTACAAAATTAATAACACTCATATGTCATGTCAACTTAATGTTTAAAATTTGTTACCTGTTAATTAATTCTTTTTTTGCACTTTTCCAAACATGCAGTTTAAAATGCATTTTACAAAAATCTCTTAATGAAATGTAACACTTTGATTTACAAAAAGGAAAGCGAATACGACAGGCAACAAAAAAAAGCCTTGTAACCATTTAAATAAATTGTGAAAAATATGAGAAAAAAGCAGTGAACAAATAAAAGTGCATGTTTTAATTAACAGTTAACTGATGTAGTAATGCGTTACATTTAACAAATTTTACGAACAACAAATTTGGTTTGTCCATTATGATGGCAACAAAATATAGAAAAAAAAGCAACTGAAGGTTTCACATGAGAGGGCGCACTAAAGTATGCAATTGTTTTTTTTTTAATTTTTTTAGTTGATATTTTTGCATGTTACCAAACAACAATTACCAGCAAAATGCTATAAATGATAAATAAGCAAAATGTTTAAATAAGTTTAAAAGTTGTGCTAAAGCGCATTGGTTGCTAATATTTCTGTTTCAGTGTACACATGTGTGAGTGAGAGTGTGTGCGCGTGTGTGTGCGTGTGTGTGGCAATACAGATTTTGTTAAATTGCAATCAAATGAACATATGTGACAACACGAAGTAGTTAATTTTAGTATTGCTGCTGCTGTTGCTGCTGCTGTTGCCAATTGCTTTTATTAAAGTATGATTGTTGGTGTTTTGTTTGTATTTTTCATACGTGCCTTAATTTGATTTTTTTTTCAGCCTTAACTTGGTTTATTATTATTTATATTTTCGTTAACAAATCTTTTTTTTTTTTCGCTGTTGTCGTGTTAAATATTATAGCATTTTGTTGAGTAGCAAGGTCTGTATTGTTACAGTTGTGAAGTTGTTGCTGTTGTTAAAGTTGTTATTTTATAAATAACAACTGTTTGTTGATTGCTGTTGCATGTTCTTCATGTTTTCTTGCTTGTTTACTATGTTTATGTATACTTTCATCATGAAATTTACACTCAATTAACGTTGATTCGCAGCAATTTAATAACAATTTTTTTCTCCACTTGCTGTTGTTGTTGTTGTTGCTGTTGTTGTCGATGTATTTTTCAGCAAACCGTATGAATGCAGAAAGAAATAAAAAATAAAGCTTGCATTTTAATCATGCATTTGTAGATAGATTTATTTATTGCACTGTATAGTATACATGCATGTTTTTCACAAACACATACACACACATGCCTGCATGTGCTAGTGTGCAACTGGCTCTCTTACACTTATACCAACACTTAACAAACATAACTTATTTAAAGCTTTTTAATGTCAGCTATAATAAAATAATAACCAGCAACAATAAGAGATGGAATATAATATCCTTGTGTGTTCATGATTTCAGTACTTTAATAAATATATAGATTATAAAGTTTTATTTTTATTCATAACACATGCGGTTACACTTGAGGAAGCTTAAATAGTTGGATCCTTTTTTATTTTTGAACAACTAATTTTAGTACAGCCGCTAGTTTAAATTCTAATAAAAATCTCGTAAATAGTGAAGGAATTTTCTGGCTTATAAATATATCGGGTTATTCATTCTAAGGTTTAATATATCGCTCCTTTATTGCAACATAGTCATATCTCAAAAAATGAGTTTTTCGAATTAACAATGCTGAATTGTAAACAGTGCTACCTTATATATTGTACCAAAAACTTATTCAAACTACTTTTAAGTTGTTTCTTTGGGAGATATTTTCTAAAAAAAAATTCTAAGACTTTTATCGAAACCTAAAATTTTAAATGTGTTTTTCTCGAAACAAGCTTTTTTTTATTTATGGCAATGTTGCAATAAAGGAGCGATATAATATAAGATAAAACACAAAAATTTGAATTTAAAATCTTTATTTTCGCTTTAAATAAATAATAAATGACATAATGGTGACAGTAGGTAGTATTGACCCACTGGAGCATCGAAGCAGTGTGCGGTGCGTTTCGCTGTTCTATCATTACTATAATGGATTTCGCTCTGACGAGATTAGGAATCTTGTTCCCGAAACGCGCACATTTTTACGTAGCACACGTTCATTGTCCAGAGCTCATCCCATTATGGTAGATTGCCCGGAGTATCGTAGTACACATTACAGAGAGAATTCGTTTTTCAGTTCTACGCTTCGTCTGTGGAATAAGTTACCAGCAGACGTGTTCAACGTTGGAAAGTTCAAGTCAAATGTTCACAAACACCATTGCCTCTTTCCCCCTCCTCACAAACTATTTCTGCTACAATGCACTGCATACGTCCGAGATAAAAAATAAATGTTCATGGCCAGCAAGAGATGCTCCATTTGCAAGGAACTCTTTTGAGCGAATTTTCTTTATCCTGGACCAGTACCCAGGAGATGCCGCCTAAATATGAAGTTTACTATACCAGACTAGCAAAATAGAGTAGAAGAAAAGACTTCAATTGAACCTTTTAACATTATATGTGTCCAGTTGTGGATATTGATTTACATGCTTTGTCGGTTTTATCAGATAATGGACTAACTACACGGCGTGAATTATTCACGATTCTTCAACGCCCACGTGTGGCTTCCAACGTTCACACAGATCGCAACTTTTGCCATACGGACAAACCCCTTGCTTAAGAGTTCGGACCTTCTAATCCCTCCTGTATGCAATTTTTAAAGGAAGACAAGGCTTAATGAGTTGGTAGGATGAAGCTCATTAAGAATATCAGCCCTTAACCAACTCACCCTTCCAACCATTCTCCATGATTTTTTACAGTATGAGTATCTGTTTCAAGACATCAGCACCTCGGGTGGTTTTAGCCCCCAAAAACCCCGGAAACCAGCATGCACGAAAGCTATCAGGGAAACTGATTCCCCTGTCTGCGATTTCAGGTCTAAGCCACAGCCAGAGCGTTTCAGTCAAGGTAAGCTCTCATCCTTGACCAGCACCGAATTTCTCCCGATGCAAATAGAACCTCCCGATTACTTTGTTGATCCCCATTTTGCCAATTGTTATCCTTGGTAAGGGCTTCGCAAGTCCAAAACAACATAAGCCATGCGGCTTCCTAGAATTTTATTTAATACAACAAACAAATAACTTGTACTGCTACTATGCCCCCAAAAGCGGAGTACCCTGGTTTGATGTACACCAAGGCAAAACCTCCTCCCCAAGGGATGTTATATGTGTTACATTGTATAATTTATTGTTACTAGAATCTGCTTTGCCTCCCCTATCTGTTAATGGATAAACTCTATTAAGTGAACTATTCAGGATTCAGCAGCGCCTTCGTGTAGCTTGCAAGGCTCACACAGGTCGGAACTTTTGCCAGAAGTTTGTACACATATAGACATAACCCTTAATTAAGAGTTTGAGCCTTCTAGTCCCAACAGTGAATGAAAGACAAGGTTTAATAAGCCGGTAGGGCAAAGCCAATTTAGAAGATCAGCCCTTAACCAACTCATCCATCCCATCATCACTCCTGATTTTTACAGTACGGCACCTCGAGACCGAAAACCGGCATTCACCATAGTTATCAGGGAAATGAGTTTCCCTCCTACGATTTAGTTTCAAACGCAGCCCGCACGTTTCAGCCACACGATTAGCGCCAGGATAGTCTGCAAGCAGAAGCTCTCGCAGGCTTTGCTGATCCTCGTTCTGACAATTTTATTCCTTGGAAAAATTTCGGGAGTTCAACACAATGTAACTCCTCTGGCTTCCTAGAATTTTGTTTGCTACAACAAACGAGGGACTCCTCCCGCTCTATGCACCAGAAACCAGAGTGAAATATGACCCACGTTCTCTTATAATTGATATACGGCCACAGGTTCCTTGATATAAAGCATGTGGGCTCTGTGGGCAATTTTTGTTGGCCACGTTTCAGCGTGTGGAGTTTTACTCTTTACTAGCACGGGATCTACATCCCTACCCTCTATGGTTGTCGCTTTTTTGACGAAGTCATCAGCTACGTTTTAACCAATTTTAGACTCATGTCCTTGTATCCATTTTAGGGTTAAGTTAGCATGTCTCGCCATCTTGTTTAAAGGTGTACGGCATTCTTGGACCAGACTGGAGTTAGTGTGAATTCCATTTGGGGAGTTGATGGTGGCCTTGCTGTCCGTTGCTATCATGACATCTCTACAAAATATCTTGCAGAACGTCAGCCATATGTCCGCTTTATTAATAGCTGATATTTCAGCTTGAATAACACTACATCCGTCTGAGAGTCTGAAAGATATTTTAGTTTTAAATTCTTCTATATAAATGCCACCCTTAACTCTATCTCCTGTACTGGACTCATCCGTGTAAGCATAGAAGGGTCCAAATTCTAAAAGAGATTTCTCGATTTGGTAGCCGTAGCTCCTTGAGGGGAGTGGTTTTGGGGACCAGGTCCTTTTCCAACGTAAGTATATTGGCGTTAATATAAGCTTTTCTCTTGTTTTTTTCTAGATTAATCTACTTGACTATAATAGAAACCTAATATAAGGAAGGCACAAGCTATGCTACTTATTTCCACTCATCTGCCACAACAACTATTAATTGGTCATTTGTTGCCATATTTGTTGTAACAATTTCATTTTTCCTTATTACTCGTATTCCTGCAACTAACAAACAAATTAAATAAATGTCATATAGTTTGAAATGCAACAACAAACGTTTGACAAATAAAAAGAACCATTTAGCCAGTCGGAGCAGCATTGCGAAACATGGCAATGCCGAAATGTAATTAAATTTAATTATTAAAACTCAAATGTTAAATTAAATCATTGGACCATGATGTATAAAACTTTTATAAATTGTAGCCAAACAGTTGCATGAGTGACAATTTTTCTCAACCGCGCTTTTTCTCTTTTTTCTAAAAGCTTGAATACCTAAAGGAAGTCCAGATGACCTGTTTAAGTTAATATTTGTTAGTTCAAAAAAAAAAAATTTTTATTATAGCGATAACAATATTTTTGCATAAATTTTCAATCAATTTTTCTTTTATTTATATTTTTATGAATTTTTTTAGTTTGCTTTGTTGCTCGTGCTTTGTGACAGTATTGTTTCTTTTACATTTTCACTTAACTTGTTAGAGCAGCTTTACTTTTTTTTTTTTTGCTGGTAATTTTTGTCCCCCCCATTTGTAGTGTTGGAGTCATTGTCATTTATGATGGCTTTTTAAAAGAAACTTAATGTTCCGTTGTGCATAAAATGTGATTTAAAAAAGAAAAAGAAAAAAAATATATATTTTTTTTTTGCTTTTGTTACTGCATTTTTATTTAAATTCCATGACTAAACAGAATTCAGAATTGCAGTATCACTAAAAGCTTAAAAAAAATTCCAAAAGAGGTAGTAAAAAACATATTAATACAGAAAATAATACAAGTTTTTTAAGGAAATTTAATATATATTAAAAAAATATATATTTACATATGGGCGATTCTCATTTCAAATGCCTGCATTGAAAATATCGTATTATACAGGGTGGCTGATCAATTTTGCTACAATAAAAAACTCAAATAACTTTTTGTAAAAATTATGTAATTTATTTTTTAGAAATTCATTTGAAAAATAAAACGTTTTTGTTAAAGCAATTGATTAAGATTTGAAAAAAATTTAATTCAAATGGCCTCCACTCTCGTTGACACATTTACGACATCTTATCAAAAAGTAATTTAATTAATGCCTGGAATAGTGCAGCGGGAATTATCTCAATTACCGGTCGAATGGATTGCTTTAAATCATACAAAATTGTTGGAGTTCTTTTTTTGTGAACTTCTTGTTTGCAATAACCCCACAAAACAAAAAAGTCGGGTACAGTACTGACCTGGGAGGCCAACAGAATGTTGAGTTTCTTGAAATCAGTTTTTTGGGAAATTTTCGCTTTAATAACAGACGTGGCTATGTGACAAGTTGCCCCATTTTTTTGAAACCAAACAGTGTTGAAAGGGATTCTCTTTTGCGCAATTCTGGAAAGAAGAACTCTTTCAACATCTTTAGGTAATGGTCTCCATAGACCGTAATAGTAAGACCGTTTTCTTCGAAAAAATGAGGCCCGACAATGAACCTAGAAGAAACTGCACACCACACTGTGATGCGAAGTGGATGTAATTGCATCTGCTTAAGTATCTGTGGGTTAGAATTACCCCATATTCGACAATTTTGTTAGTTAAAATTTCCATTTAAATTAAAATGTGCCTCGTGAGAAATAAAAATGCAGTTCAAGACGTTTTCATCCTCTGACACCATTTGAATGATCTTCTCACAAAATTTCAAGCGAATCGGGAAGTATCTAGGGTTCAGTTTGTTTGTTAATTGAATCTTATATGGAAATAAGTTTAAATCTTGGCGCAAAATTATCTGCAGTGACTATTTGCTGATACCCATTTGAGTGGATAAGCTTCTTGTCGAAACTCTAGGATTGGATTGTATGGCAGCAGCTACAGCAGCGATAGTTTCATGCGTCCGAATTGAGGGATCTCGATGTAAGGCTTTCTTGGGATTGTGCTACGCTCGGCAAAATTCTTTACGAGCCTCATTATACTACATCTGCTAGGAGGAGTCCCGCCAAAGGTGCACCTATATTAAATTATCTATCACGTTAACGACTGCAGAAGTTTTAAACTTTTACAAATTCTGTTTTTCATATAAAAAGTTCTTTTGGAAAAATGAACAATTTCAAATATTTATTCACATTTCTTGCATATTCTGAATTTTATTTGCGTTCAGTCTGTTTACAAACCCTTTCAAAAAGAAGAAACAAATTGAAAATCGATATATAAATAAACGAGTTGTTTAAAAATTTACTTGCGATCAGTTTGTACATTCTATTTTCAACGAAAAAAAAAAGTCCGAATTTTATGGGCGCATAAAATTTGAACTATACACCAAAAGTACTGCCAACATCTAGCCACAAAAGTATTTAATAGTTAATTTGATGTATTTATAAAAAAACCTGGTAAAAACTAATGAATAGCTAATGTAAAGATTACCTTTAAATTAAGACATTTTTATAAATTACTCTATTGTGGTCTAATTCATAAAATTTTCTTATTTCAGTATCAGACTATGTTATAGTCAATATACATTTATATTGCAGTCATATTATATTACATTTATCATATTTTTCTTTTCTATTGGCAACCTTAATGTAAATAGCTGTCAAATTTAAAATATATATTACCTCTTCGACGCCAGCATCGTAATGACACCAGAATCTGCAAATCGACAAAGATGCCACAACCTCTTGAGTCTAGTTGAATTTCTGGCTTAACCATTTCAATAATTTTCCGAACGTTGGATTTATTGAACCAGTATCTGGATTTTATCTTTCGACATATCTAACGGATTGGCCCTCTTTCTAAAAGTTTTTCGAGCGCGAGCAGCAGTTATAACAGCGATCGAATCTATAATTTTTTTCATCGCACCGAATAATTTTACTTACGTATTCTAAAAACCAAATTAATTACATCCATTCTTATTTAATTTTTAAAACAATTTGTTACATTTTTTTATAAAGACGAAAAGAGAAAATTAATAGTAAAATGTCACTTTATCAATCGCTTATTTTTCAGAGACTTTATAACTCTTTAATAGGCTAAATATTTATAAATATACATTTAGCGATTTTTGACTATCAATGTGCTATTGAACTGCTAATAATCATTCATGAATTAGGGGGTTAATAAATAATTAAAAGCTAGAAATAAATATATTTAAGGAGAATTATAAAATATTTTTCTTACCTTTCAAGTGTTATTTCCAATTCAAAAATTTCAAAACTGTTCGAAAAACTGTTAATGGCGAAGTAGAGTCCAATATTGAACAAAGTGGGATGTATCCCTGATCATCAATTTGGCTTTCGGGCTAAACATAACACCATAGAACAAACGCACAGACTAGTTAATGTTACAAGAAAGGCTTTTGAGGATAAAAAGTATTGCTCAGCTCTATTCATTGATGTTTCCCAAGCTTTTGATAAAGTGTGGCACGAGGGATTATTGCACAAAATAAAGTTGAACTTGTCTGCAAACACTCACAAGCTTCTGGAAAGCTACTTATACGTCCGGAAATTTGTTATCAAAGAAGGTGACTTTACAAGTCTTTCACAGTTAATCGGAGCAGGAGTTCCCCAAGGTAGCATTCTAGGACCCACTCCATATTTAATTTACGCATCTGACATGCCAACGAGATCCGGACTCAATACTTCAAATTTTGCAGATGACACAGCTTTTTTCAGCGTTCATGAAAACCATCAAGAAGCTTCACGAAATTTGCAGCAGTATATTGCAATATTAGAGAAATGGTTGAAACTTTGGAAAGTAAAAGTTAATGAACAAAAATGTACTCACGTTACATTCACACTGCGTAAGCAAACATGTTCGGCTCTCCAAATTAACAATACACCTATTCCGCAGCAAAATGAAGTCAAGTACCTTGGTACTCATTTCGACCGTAGGTTGACGTGGAAGTCTCACATTGATGCGAAAGTTACTTAGTTAAAGTTAAAAGCAGCTCAACTGAATTGGCTTATGGGCAGAAATTCTACATTGAAGTTGGATTGTAAACTTTTATTATACAACGCAATTCTAAAGCCTATATGGTGCTACGGAGTTCCATTATGGGGAACCGCCTCAACATCTTTGAAAAAATTCAAAGACGACAAAACCAAATTCTTCGTATGATTACTGCAGCTCCATGGCATGTAAGAAACTCACGAATTCACAAGGATCTGTGTGTTCCGCTGGTAACTGACGAATTTTCAAAGTATGCCACAAGGTATATCAGTAAACTGGAACTTCACCCAAACCCTCTTGCACGTAATAAACTTAATTTTGGCGGCTACTCTCGGTTGAGAAGAAGGGATACCCTGGCCACCATCAGAACATTAAATAGGTGATTCTACCGATATTATTCGCGCAAAATGAAACTCTTTTGTCTAGCAGTGGCTGGACTTAAATAACTTTTATATTTAGTATTAAGATTTGAATACTTATTGTTAGTTCATATTTTGAAGATTCAATAAATAAATCAATGACAAAAAAAAAGGAGTTATTTCCTAAAAAACTTTGCAATCTATGAGTATCTACTAAAGCTGCTAATGTTTGAAACTTTCTGGCAGTGCAATAGTATGAAATTGATATGTGTGGGTAAAAAAAGTAAATAAAATAAATTTTATTTTTTATTTTTTTTACTACAAATATCTACTTAATCATCAAAACGTGTTATTGCAAATGCTTAAAAGCAAACGCAAGATTTACAAAAAAATAAAATATCTTAAACTAAATAAATAATTTTGTTAAAAAGAGAGAACGCATACAACCACTTCAATCCTTAGAAAAGTCCTCAGTTAAATTAAATATACAAATAAATAAGTATATATAACAACAACAAAAGCAACGAATCAAATTGAAAAAGGATATGATGCCAAAATTGGAAATAAATTGTAAAAAATTGAATCAAATTCACATATAAACGACAAATAGACTATAGAAAGGAGGTTTGTGCAATAAAAAAAAGGACCAAATGAGAGAAAAAGAAGAATGTAGAAAATCTGAGAGGCTGGCTGCTAGTTGTAGACAAACAAACTTTATGTACATATGTATGTGAAACAGGCATATAAACATGCATGCCGAAGCATGCATGGACAAACTAATAAAAACTCTTTTTAACCAGCATAACAAAATTAAACTGGCGATATTGAAAACACCCTACCGAAATTTTTTTGAAAAGAAATTAATAATAGTAATATAACTGTTATGATAAAGAAATAATAAATGAGTTAAGAAATTAATAAAAAGCTTGTTTTTAAGTTTCCCCACTGTATATGCATATGTCGATATTTCATAGGAGGTACTCTAATAGGCTACTCTAGTAGGCTTTGGAAATTATTGAAAAATATTCTCAAACATTCAAATTTATAACCCAACAATCTAAATCAATTATTGAGAATTTAACAAGAAAAATATTTTAATATTACACAAAAAAAAAACAAGCTTTTTTCACTTATACACTTCTCTATCCAGGCAGCTTTATATAGGTAGTGGCAGAATTACAATAAATACAACACCAAAAAATATCAACATGTATTTTTTTGGTAGAATTTACGAAAAGTTGTCAAAATTTTGTTTGCAAAAGCAAGAAAGTCTATGTGTTTTTGACAAATTTACGCAAAGGAAACGAAAGACAGCTGTGCTTATACGACTACCGTATTGAGCTGCCTTGGTATCTACCTTTCTTTACTCCTTTCAAACACATGAGCAACCGTTGGTTGCTATGTTTCATTTTTTGAAAGTATCAAAAGCAGAGAACAAAAATTCAAACAATTAAGTTTTGTTCACTACATTAGCTTTTTACATTTAAAAATTATAAACAGCCGGTTTTTAATGTTTCCCAGCTGTCTATATGTTTACATTTCATAGGAGCTACCCTACAATGTTTATTATTAATAGATAGAGTTTTGCATCATGTGTGTATGTGTTTTTTTTATTATTTTTTTACTGTCGTTTGTTTTTTTTTTTCTATTTGTTATTATTAAGTTTTTCATTCGCTGTTTAAGCTTCTAACATTTATACCAGTAAAAAAAATTATAAATAGCTTGTCTTCTATGTTTCCCAGCTATCTATATGTCGACATTTCATAGGAACTACCCTAATCATCAGTAGACTTTGGAAATTTTTGAAAGATATTCTCAAACATTCAACTTTATATCCCAACAATCCAAATAAATTGCTGAGAATTTAAAAAGAAAAATGCTCTAATAATATCCGTCAAAACACAAAAAACAAGCTTTTCTATTTATAAACGTCTCTAACATTTCTTTACACCTTTCAAACAAATGAACAACCGTTGGTTGCTACGATTTGGTTTTTGAAAGTCTACTGATGATTAGGGTAGTTCCTATGAAATGTCGACATATAGATAGCTGGGAAACATAGAAGACAAGCTATTTAT